>CM057471.1:56302318-66302318 GCA_030035585.1 Dugong dugon
ATCTATGCAGGTAGTCCCCAGCTTACACCAGGTTTCTGTTCCAACGACTGTAGTAAGTCCTGATGTAAGTCGAGTACCTTTTTTTTCAGTTTCCATTATTATTGCCTTTTATTATCAGTATCTTTATAAATTTGATCTTTGAACATCTGTGAATAATCATCTGAGAGTGATAACTTCAGCAAATTATGCGCTGCAACATTGTATATAGTACATGTTACTAGTGATAAAATGTACGAAAACAAAACCAGACTGTCATAAGTGCAGTTCGTCGTAACTCAAATATGTCATAAGTTAGGGACTACTTGTATCTCAAGATCAAGATTAGCCTTTGCTAATCCTAGGCAGAGTTAGCTGCCTCATTTTCTGCCTTTCCATAGGCCCTTTTATCTCGTCCATAAATCACCATTACATTGCTTTAAAGTGTTTGTAGATCAGTGTAGATCTCAGGTTTCTGCCCTGGTGCTATTTAAGGAGACAGAAAAGACTGAAAGGGGAGCAGATTTAGAAGGGCATCAAGAATCCAATTTTGGAAATTTAAATGATAACATAGTTTTGAAAGTACTTTAGATTGCTTAGAGAGAATGTAAAGTGTGAAGATAAGCCAGAACAGAGCCCCAGTGAATTCCTACATTTGGAGGTTTGTAGAGAAGAAGCCATCAGGGAGGTAGGAGAAAAAACCACGAGAATGCGGTGTCATGAAAATCAAGAAATGAGTGTCTCCTGAGGAGAGAGCGGTCAATCCCTGGAGGCCAAAGAGAAACCGCAGAGGATGAGGACTCTAGCGTGTCCCCTGGATTCCACTGTGAAGAAGTCATTAGTGGCTTTGGTGGATTTAAGGGAGGATCAGACAAGTGGGTTGGAAAGTATATGGGAGGTGAAGAAGTGAAAGAGCGTGTACCAACCAGCCTTTGGAGAACTTGGTATGAAGGGAGGAGAGAGAGGGTGGGAGATCACGTGTCAATTCTGGTAGAAAGAATTCATTAGAGGGATAGGTTGAAGATGCAGCACAAAGAACAGCTCACCAGTGGAGTGAGCTCCCTAAGAGGTGACAGAAGCAGTGTCATGTAGTGGGTAAGAAAAACTGCCAGCAAAGCAAAGGCATAGAAGTTTCCTCGACACATCCAAACACCTTGAGGGACCTAGTTGCTGGGGTGGGAGGTTGGGGACTACAGTCTTAGGGGACATCTAAGTCGATTGGCATAGCATAGTTCATAAAGAAAATGTTCTGCATCCCACTTTGGTGAGTTGTATCTGGGGTCTTTAAAGCTCACGAGTGGCCATCTGAGATACATCTATTGGTCTCATCACGTCCGGAGCAAAGGAGAATGAAGAAAACCAAAGACACGAGGGAAATATTAGCCCAGAGGACTAATGGACTACATGAAACAGATCCTCCACCAGCCTAAGCCCAGAAGAACTAGATGGTGCCTGGCTACCACCGCTGACCACTCTGACAGGGATCACAACAGAGTCCCGGACAAAGCGGGATAAAAATGTAGAACAAAATTCAAATTCATAAAAAAAAGACCATGCTTACTAGTCTGACAGAGACTAGAGGAACCCCTGAGACTATGGCCCTTGGACACCCTGTTAACTTAGAACTGAAACCACTCCCGAACCCCATTTTTCAAAGATTTAGATAGGCCTATAAAACAAACAATAACACACATGAGGAACGTGCTTCTTAGTTCAGTCAAGTATAGGAGACCAAATGGGCAACTCCTGCCTAAAAGCAAGATGAGAAAGCAGGAAGGAACAGGAACCAGATGAATGGAAATAGGGAACCCAGAGTGGAAAGGGGGAGCATGCTGTCACATTGTGGGGATTGCAACCAATGTCACAAAATAACGTGTATAAATTTTTGAATGAGAATTTAACTTGAGCTATAAACTTTCACCTAAAGCAAAATAAAATTAAAAAAAAAAAAAGAAGGAAAACTACACGCGTTCAAACTCTGACTCTGCCACTTACTAGCTATTTGTTGTTGTTAGGTGCTGTTGAGTCGATTTTGACTCATAGCAACCCCATGTGACAGAGTAGAACTGCCCCATAGGATTTTCTAGGCTGTAATCTTTACAGGGGAAAACCTGGTAGCATAGCAGTTAAGCGCTACGGCTGCTAACCAAAAGTCGGCAGTTCGAATCCACCAGGTGCTCCTTGGAAACTCTATGGGGCAGTTCTCCCCTGTCCTATAGGGTCGCTATGAGTCGGAATTGACTCAACGGCAACAGGTTTTTTTTTTTTTTTAATATTTACAGAAGCAGATCGCCAGGTCTTTCTCCTGTGGAGCAGCTGGGTGGGTTCAAACTGCCAACCTTCTGGTTAGCAGCCAAGTGCTTAACTTTTGGGCCACCAAGTCTCCTTCAGCCTTCAGCAAATTACATAATATCTTTAAGTCTCTGTTTCCTCATCTGTAAAATTGGGATAATGATAGTAATCACCTCATAAGACTGTTGGGATGATTAAATTAGTTAAAATATATAAAATACTTAAAGTAGTGCCTGCCACATAGTAAGGGCTATTTAAATGTTTGCTATTATTATCATTGTACAAAAAATTAATAAAAGGAAAAAGAGTAGAATGGGTGCAAATGCACATAGGTGTGTCTGTTTACTTTGGAGAAGATGAAGTTATTCTCTTCTGATGGCCTCTGTTTTCTCTATGAAACATGAGGCATTAGCTGAGTGCGTGTGTGTTGATGGAGAGAGCATTGTGGATGGGCAGAGCCACATAGCTATTTCCTCAGCTCTTCCATGTTGTGTGTAAACAAGAGCACGGAGGAGATGGCAGATTCTTACAGTAACATGAAATCGGCTCACCATGGTACCAGGAAGGGGTGGGCCACGTCCCTCGGCTTGCAAACAGGCTGTTGTCAGCTCTGTTCCAGGGGCCACTCCTGGCATCCAGGAAGAGAATGCAGACTGTGACCCAGTCCAGCTTCCTGCCCTCTTCTGCTCTGACATACCTCCTTGGGTTTTTACGTTGCTGGAATGTAGCTTTTCTTTCTTGTTTAGAAAGTTATACTGGTCTTTCCTGTTACTCTCACTTAATGATTGATGGCACAGCCTTGGCCTCTTTTAGCTATAAGAATGTTTAAGGGCCTCATTTATTTAGTTCTTCGTGAAAGGTAAAGATAATGGAAACACTCCCTTTATATCAGAAGTTCTTAGTCTTGGTTATACATTAAAATAACCTGGAGAGCTTTTAGAAATTCCCATGCCCAGGCTGCAACCCAGATTAACTGAGTCAGAATCTCTAGGGCGAGGCCCAGCCATCAGTAATGTTTAACGCTCTCCAGTTGATTCGAATGTGCAGAGAATGAGGCTTTATTTGCATACGTGTCCCTCTATTGCTAAATGGCTACAGCAGAGGAAAACAATTAGCAGCTGGTAAGTACTTCATCCACATAGGCACTTGCTTACTTGATTGGTTCAAAGTTCTGTTCCTGCTTCTGTGATATACGATCATTAAGACCCTGCACCGCGAAGAGGCCCAGAATAAGTAAAGCATTACTCAAGACGAAGAACAAAGTGGGAGGCCTCACACTACCGGATTTTAGAACCTATTATACCGCCATGGTAGTCAAAACAGCCTGGTACTGATACAACAACAGATACAAAGACCAATGGAACAGAATTAAGAATCCAGACATAAATTCCTCCACCTATGAGCAGCTGATATTTGACAAAGGCCCAAAGTCCATTAACTGGGGAAAAGACAGTCTCTTTAACAAATGGTGCTGGCATAACTGATGTCCATCTGCAAAAAACTGAAACAAGACCGATACGTCTCACCACGCACAAAAACTAACTCAAAATGGATCGAAGACATAAATATAAAATTGAAAACAATAAAGATCATGGAAGAAAAAATAGAGACAATGCTAGGAGCCCTAATACATGGCATAAACACAATATGAACCATAAGTAACAATGTACAAGGTCCAGAAGAGAGACTAGATAACTAGGAGCTCCTACAAATCAAGCACTTATGCTCATCAAAAGACTTCACCAAAAGAGCCAAAAGACCACCTACGGACTGGGAAAAAATTTTTGGCTACAACAAATAGGATCAGTGTCTAATGTCTAAAATCTACAAGATACTGCAAAACCTCAACAACAAAAAGACAAATAACCCAGTTAAAAAATGGGCAAAAGATATGAATAGGCACTTCGCCAAAGATGATATTCAGGCGGCTAACAGACACTTGAAGAAATGCTCATAATCATTAGCCATTAGAGAAATGCAGATCCAAACTACAACGAGATACCATCTCACCCCAACAAGGCTGGCATTAATCCAAAAAACACAAAATAATAAATGCTAGAGAGGTTGTGGAGTGACTGGAACACTTATACACTGTTGGTGGGAATGTAAAATGGTACAACCACTTTGGAAATCAATTTGGCGCTTCCTTAAAAAGCTGGAAATAGAAGTACCATACAATCCAGCTATCCCGCTCCTTGGAATATATACTAGAGAAATAAGAACTGTCACACGAATAGATATATGCACACCCATGTTCATTGTGGCACTGTTCACAATAGCAAAACGATGGAAACAACCTAGGTGCCCATCAATGGATGAATGGATAAACAAATTATGGTATATCCACACAATGGTATACTACGAAACCATACCGAACAACAGTGAAGCCATGAAACATAACATGGAGGAATCTGGAGGTCATTATGCTGAGTGAATTTAGTCAGTCACAGAATGACAAATATTGTGTAAGACCACTATTATAAGAACTCAAGAAAAGGTTTAAACACAGAAGACAACATTCTTTGATGGTTACGAGGGTGGGGAGGGAGGGTGAGTGTTGTTCACTAGATAGTAGACAAGTATTATCTTAGGTGAAGGGAAGGACAGCGCACACTACAGGGGAAGTCAGCACAACTAGACTAAACCAAAGCTAAGAAGTTTCCTGAATACAATCAAACACTTTGAGGGACAGAGGAGCAGGGGTAGGGATCCGGGGACCATGCTTTCAGGGAACATCTAGGTCAATTGGCATAACAAAGCTTATTAAGTAAATGTTCTGCATCCTGCTTTGGTGAGTGGCATCTTAAAAGCTTGCAAGTGGCCATCTAAGAGGCATCAATTGCTCCCAACCACCTGGAGTAAAGGAGAATGAAGAACACCAAAGACACAAGGAAAGTATTAGCCCAAGAGACAGAAAGGGCCACATAAACCAGAGAGTTCATCAGCCTGAGACCAGAAGAACTAGATGGTGCCTGGCTACCACCAATGACCGCCCTGACAGGGAATACAACAGAAAGTCTCTGATGGAGCATGAGAAAGGTGGGGTGCAGAACTCAAATTCTAGTAAGAAGACCAGACCTAATGGTCTGACTGAGACTGGAGGAATCCCAGAAAGCATGGCCCCTGGATTCTCTATCAGCCCAGAACTAAAACAATTTCTGAGACCAACTCTTCAGACAGGGATTGGACTGGACAGTGGGACATAAAGTGATACTCATGAGGAGTGTGCCTCTTATCTCAAGTAGATACAAGAGACTAAACGGGCAGCTTCTGTCTGGAGGCGGGATGGGAAGGCAGAGGGGGTTAGGAGCTGGTTGAGTGGACACGGGGAATCAGGGGTGTTGGGAAGGAGTGTGCTGTCACAGTAAGGGAAGAGCAATTAGGGTCGCATAACAGTGTATGTATAAATTTTTGTATGGGAGACTAACCTGAAATGTAAAGTTCATTTAAACTACAACAGTAATAATAATAATAAAAAAAAAGACCCTGCATGGTTTAATTGAATTAAATACACACACAAAGCAGATGAAACTGTAGAGAGGAACCAATTATTGAATTTTCTAATTGCTTTCATTTGCCTGTTTTTATCTTTAGCTATGACACACATTAACTAGTAAGACTTGTTTTCTTTGTGTGTAGGTATTAGGTTAAAGAGAATACTTCAGCTAATTGCCAGTCAAATATGACTGGATAACTTTCAAGGAGCAAAACTACTAATCCATTACCCACTTGGCCAAAGGGCTGGGACTCCTAAGAAATCCACATCCCAAGCTAGCTCTAGCCATGTCCATCCTGCTCAGTCAGCACTTGGATGAAAACAGGAGCACAGGAAGAGGCCTAAGGGCTGGGCAATTGGAGGACGGGTCTGGCTTAGTCCCACACCTTCAGAAAATGAGAGCTGAGCCAAGAGGCCACTAACTGGTAACAATGTCTACTCCATGCACAAGTTCTCTCAGCTGTTCGATCTTCATCTCATAGTTTTCTCAAGTATGAAATAAAGCAACGAACTGTCCTAGGAGGTTCAATCTTCTCTATAGACAAAGACCCACATTATAATGTCATGTAAAAATTCCAAAAAGGGCCTTATTACCATCCACTCCCTGCCTCTTCCAAACTGCCTTCAAATAGTTCTCACTCTGCTGCCTCTGACATTACTCATAGGTAAAGCTCTCATCTGCCTCTAGATGGGCCTTCTTAAAATATAAATTTATATCAAATCTCTTGTACCTTACTATGGATATATTTATCATATTCCTTTCTCTTCTGGTGGGACTGATACAAGCATGAGAGACCCTCAGTTAAGGGGAAGGAGTAAAAGGGCCTAAACTGTCTAAAGCTGTGCTGCCCAGTATGGTAGCCACATGTGGCTACTGAACACTTGAAATGTGGCTAGTTTGAATTGAGATGTGCTGTAAATATAAAACATATACCAGATTTTGAAGACTTAGTACAAAAAAATTTTTAAAAGAAACTGTAAAATATCTCATTGATAATTTTTTAATTCATTATATGTTGAAATGATATATATTGGGTTAAGTCAAATATGTTATTAAAATGAATTTCACCTGTTACTTTTCACTTTTTTTGATGTGGTGACTCAGAAAATTTAAAATCGCTTGAGTGGCTCACATTTGGGGTTTGCACTATGTTTCTATTGGACAGGGCTGGTCCAGAGTAGGGCTGAAGACCAAACTATTCTCAGCTCTTGGTTTTGTGGATGACCTAGGCTAATGCTCTTCCTACGGCACCAGAGTGCCTCTCCTTAGTTTCTCCAGCCTTTCTCCTGACTGTCAGCTCCCAGACTTGAGTGCTTTTATTTCACAAATGAGACCAGTGAGGCCCAGAGTAGTCAAGGGCATTGTGGAAGGCCCTATAGAGGAGCTCACACAGTCCAGTGGCCAGGACTTTTCAGTGGCACTGAGCACAGAGGTTGCCAAGTGTCAAGCCCTCTGAGGACACAGAAAGTACTCAGAAGTGAGGCAGGATGGCTCTCATCGAAGGAAACTAAACAGAGGAGGACTGAGTGGTTCAAGTGAGTTGCTAATCCCAGCTTCTGATTACAAGCAAGTATAAGAGCTCCTGTAAATGAATTGTCATTACAACACAGCCCGGAAGTGAGCCAGCAGGTTGCAGCCTTCTGGTCACTACTCATGACTTTGGGGAATTCCCAATTTGCCAGATGATTTATTTGGGGAAACAGGAGGACTTTTTCTTTGTGAGAGAGCTTGCTTGGAACCCACTGCATAAATGCTGAAACAGGGTGGGCTGGAGATGGTCCAACATTCCTTGACTTAAGCACCAAGCCTCCAGCCCAAACAGCAGATACTGCTCCTGTCTTACCCGATAGGGATGATGGCCAGGAAGGAGAGAAAGGAGGAGAGAGTAAAGCAGGTGCCGACGAACTTTTCCATGGTGAGCTGATAGATCTCATTATACACTGTGGATGTCACTACCCCGGTTAGAGCCAGGGACAGCTGCAGTATGACAAACACCTTTCCTGTGGAAAGGACAGAGGTTATCAAGATGTGCTACACAGCATACTTAATGTAACTGATGTCGCTGAATTACACACATGAAAAACAGTGATTGGCAAATGTGTTATATATAATTTTACAACAATTTAAAAAAAAGTGCTGCTGTCCCTTCCCTATCTTCCACTAGCTGAGTTTCTGGGGAGCGCTTAGGGAATCCCTAGCCCCTCCCAAGACTCCCCCCCCCCCAGTCTTGGGGGATCAGTTCACCAGGAATTCTGCCTCCATCCAGCTGGAGCTCCCTGACACCTGTGAGGATAATGTTTTTCTTTGACTGTGTCTTTTCAGTAACTGTCTTTCTCAGTCTTTCCCACCCTTCTGTTTTCACCCCCTCTCCCGTGGATGGAAACCAGTGTATTCCTCGTGTGTTTGATGCTGCTTCTGGAACTCTCTTGTGTGCCTCCTGCAGGTCTGAACCCTGTGCCCCAAGCTGAGCTGCTCCGAGGCAGCCCTGGCAGAAGACCCAGAGAGACCCCTTTCACTCACCATAAGAGGAGCCCTTTATGAGTTTGGACATTGCTGATCGGATGGTTGTGATGGGGATCAGAGCAAATAGCATGATGGCTCGAGCTGCAAAGAGATCACACAAGAAGACTCCTCCTTGTAGGCTTGCCCTTGGCCAAGGAGTAAATTAGAACCAAGCGAAAGCTTCACTTAGAACTTTCTTTTACCACAGTCCCCGGTGGCTTGACCTGAAGAAGGCAATTTCTCTGCGGACTGATTAGTGCTCTCCCCAGGCCAGACTCTGACTCCTAGCACTCTGATGGAGCTGTATATGCTGCATGTTTGTCTGTGGCAGGGTGCAGTTGACATGGTGACAGGTGGTGAAGGATGTCTCTATGGACAGAGTTCATTGGTTTCTAGGGAAGTGGAGCTGGTGCCCCTGAAGTGACTCAAGTTCCCTCTTTTTGCCTCCCCGGGAGGGAGGTGCCTGCCATTCACCAACATGCCAGTCACCTCTGGGAGATGGTCCCCAGGAGCTTTGGCAAATTGCATCCAAATACATGTCCCATCAGCACAGCTGCCTACACATCCCTCCTTCCCTCGAGCCCTATCCCTACTGATTACCCAGATGTAGTGTGTGTGTGAGAAAGAGGAAGAGAAAGGGAGAAGAAGGGGAAGGAGAAAAGGAAAGGAAGACCAAGAAGAAGGAGGAGGAGGAAGGAACGGGGAAGGGGAAGGGAGAGAAGAAAGAGAATGTGACAAGGGAAGGGGAAAGGGCGAAGATAATGGTACTCTGGCCTTTCCACGTGGTTGATCTAACTGGGAGTTAGTCAGAGGTATCCTTGTCATTTTTTAAGGTGTTTTTCTGAGGTATGTGACCTGGGCCCGGGCACAGCCTCTGGTAACCATCTAGAGTTGTACTTTCTAATACATTTAGCCATGTGTAGCTATTGAAGTAAAATTAACTAAATTTATAAAGTTCTATTCAGTTTTAATCGTCATCTTTCAAGTCCTCAATAGCCACATATGACTTGTGGCTAATGTCTTGGACAGAACAGATATAGAAACTTTTCATCACTGTAGAAAGTTCTATTGGGCAGCACTGCTCTCGAACTTTCTGCTTGTGTCAGTGATGGAAACTATATTTTGCTTCCTGAGAAAATTTATTACATTGGCTGTGGAGGGAATTTATTGAGAATTTTAATCCATTTTTAAAAAGCCGTTGCTTGGCGCAAAATGATTTTAAGTAAGGTGCCTTTTCAGCAAGATTACTTAATGTTTTATCCCTTTAAAATTGGGGAGAAGAAACTCAACCCAATCTCCCTCTCCTTCCAAGGCCAGCCTGAAGACTCCCTTATTCACTCTGGGCATCACTGACCACCACCACCCACCTTGACCTCCTAGAGCCAGGGACACCATTCTGGTAACATTTTTACCAGCAATACCTTAGAAGAGATAAACTCAAGTGCACATAATCCTGTTTCCCTTGTACGTCCTAGGTAGCAGGTACAGTGCCTGGTGCTGAGCTGGCACACCTGCACCACAGCATCCCTGACGTTAGCCTGGTGAGGCAGGGGCCTGCAGCGGCCTTCCTCCTGAGAATGCCAGACTCACCAATGTAGAACATGTATGTCTTTTTCACAAAAGCCAAGAGGAGGGCTCCAGACCCAAAGGAGACCATCCCAATCATGATCATGGTGGTGTCTCGGAAGCAGCGGGAGAAGATCAGCACGCCCAGGAAGCTGGTGATGAAGATGATGTACCCTGCAGCCATACCATAGCCCACCTGCACTTGGTTCCAACTGAGAGGTGCCCTCAGCACAAAAAGTGGAATCACATCCACTGTGCCCACCACTGCCAGGTCATATATGATGGCACCCACAAAGAGCAGGGCAATGATGGCTTTTGGGGGCTTTCCTTTACCAAGAGGTGGGGGATGCCCCACCACACCCTGCTTCTCTGACTGATCAGGATCCAGGGTGCGATATGTGCCAACCATGCCAGACACCGTATCCATGGTGGTGAGTGCCTTGTTGGACTTGGCCACCGACTCCGGGACCTTCAGCACCAACAAGGAGTAGAAAAGGCCAAAAGTGGCGCAGCTCACGCTGCAAGCCGTCAGCACCAGGCCCTGCCTGGCACGCCCAGCGATCTGCTTAAAGAGGTGCCCGGAGGCCATGCTCCCGCAGAAACCCGCCAAGCCCAGGATCAGGTCAATAAGGACGAGGCGCACGGAGCGGCGGCCCTCGGAGGAGCCCAGGGATCCCAGGGCCATGACTCCGGACCAGAACGCCGAGAAGCCGCCGCACAGCCCCTTCAGCGTCGCCGCCGCGTACATCACCTCTAATGGCCAGTCCAGCAGAACCTTGAGCAGCAGCCCGAGGCGGCAGAGCAGGAAGCCCAGCAGGGGCACGCAGATGGAGATCTTGCGGTGGTAGCGATCGCTGAGCCAGCCCAGCCAGTAGGCGGACAGGAGGGGCGTCAGGCCCATCACGAGGTTGTAGATGATGTAGAAATTGGAGATGGCCCTCTGCTGTTGGTCCTCCACAGCCCCCCGGGGCGACGGCCTGGCGCTGTGGTTGGAGGACCCCCCATCGCCGTAGTACTCCTTCACTACAAGGAGCAACCCCGCGTCGTAGAGGGAGGCGGCCACCTGGGTCGAGGCCACCACGGGCTCAATCCAGGTCCTCACCTGGAGGCGAGGCAGGTGGCCCATCCACGGGCAGGAGGTCTCGGGGCTCATGTGGCTCCTCTAATAGGAGGATGGAGGGACTTGTTCGCGGTAGCGGCTGGAGATGCCCACAAATTCAGAGGCTACGGAGAGCCTCGTTCAAGCGGTGAGCCCGAGAGTGCGCTGTGCCTTCCGCGAAGCGCAGGAGAGAGGCGAGTGGAGCTGGGTCGCCGGGACGCTCGACGCGTGTGACAGCAACCAGTCCAGTGGCCAACTAAACGGCCTCCTGGGCCACGGCCACTCCTCCTCAGGCCAGAAAAGGCAACGCTCCGCCCCCGCCCCCGTCCCCGCCGGCCCAGAAGGGCTCGCGACAGCCCGGGGAAGCCAGGTGCGGAGAAGCACAAGGCGAGTCTCCGCTGCGGAGCCCCCGCCCTTTAGCCACCGCGTCACGCTGCCCTGGCGAGCGCGGCCGCCTGACGAGGGCCGAATTTCCCAACAGCCAGGCGTGCCCGAACCTCCTGCTGTCACTGGGGAACTTCCCCTACGGCTTGTCACTTTAGGGGCTGAGACCCAGCTAGAAGGGGAGCCCATGGGACAGGCCCAGAAGGCGTTTCCAGCTGCTACCCCAGGAAGGCTGGTTTGGGGTGAGGGGTGGGATGCCTAGGATTCTGCCTGGGTAAGTGCTGGGGTGTGAGCTTTTATTTGCTGGGTTTGAAAGTAAGAGGGACCCATGTGATGTAGGGAGTTGGGAAGCAGAGACTTTGAGACAAGTAAAAATTCAGGAGCAGCTAGGCCCAGCCCTTCCTTCCAAGGCTAAGGCTTCTAGGAGAAGAATCTTGCTTGTTGCACCTGCATAGGTGGGCCCCTCCAGCATGGGCCCCAGCCTGCAGGGCTTGCAGAGGAGAGAGGAGGTCCACTCAGCCAGAGATGTCCCTCCAGATGATAAAACTGGCCCCAGAGTAGAGCCCACTGGAAAGGACAGTCACCAGGGTCTTCTCCTGGATACTGTCCCCAGGATCCCTTTCTGCTTCTTCCTCATGGGCTTGACTATGCTGAGACCTCTGCTCTCCCAGGCAGCCTTGCTTCCTTCTTTAAGTACACACTTCTGCAATGAGGATCGGGGTGATGGGTGGTGTAGGGGTAAAAATGCACCAAGAACAAAACACTTCTCCAGAGTCACCGTCAGAGACTGAGGTCAGAACACAGCGTCTCTCCATCTTCCTCCAAACCCCACGCCAGCGTAGCCAAGGCAGCATGGCTGTGCAGGAAGTCACAAAAAGGAGACTCAGGTCTGCAGGGAGAGTTAAAAAATCCAAAAGGATAATATTCTCTTGGGAGTAGGGACTGAACGCCAAAGGATTTTGTGTAGAAATGTGCCCTTCAGGTAGTTTTAAAAAACCAGCTGCTGTCAGGTTGATTCCAATTCATGGCAACCCCATGTGTGTCAGAGTAGAACTGTGCTCCACAGGGTTTTCAATGGCTGATTTTTCAGAAGTTGATTGCCAGGCCTTTCTTCCAAGGTACCTCTGGGTGGACTTGAACCCTAACTTTTCAGTTGGCAGCCAAGTGCATTAACTGTTTGCACCACCCAGAGAATATAGGTAGTTTTTAGGTGGGCTATAACCTCTTCTCTCCTTCTCCCCAAGGTGTGCCCTGTAGAGCTGGCCTGCCAACCCCCTCAAAGCTTCCTCACTTTCCTCTTCCTCCCTCTCACCTAGGCCACCTTGGGAGGTACTGGTTTCACCCAACCCATGGCTCTCCCACTCCATTCCTGACCCTGTTTTTCCAGAGGCCACAGCAAAGCAGTCCAACCAGCCTGTTCCTGTGAGGGACAGAGGTTCCAGGGGATGGGTGACCTATGAGGGAAGGTGGTATTCAGCAGCCATGAGAGTAACAGCCTGAACGAGGCTGACCACTTTGGCTATTTGATCAAGGGGTCTATTTGGGGGACTGCAAACACTAGGTGGTAGTCTTTGCCCTCTCTGGGAGGATCTATGGTATCTCAGTTCTTCCTATGCTCTTGTGAAACCAGACAAATTTAAAGGGCCCCGGAGATACACATATCTATACATATCATGATGCTCGCTAACCCTGGGATCCTACATGCTTAAGACCTGAATCTTCTGGCGTGGAAATGACCTAGACCCAGACCAGTTGGTGTCTCTCCCATCTTAGGCTGCTCTGGGCTGGATTATATTCTCATCACATCTTCACTCCCCTCTCTATATCTGGATGCAGGCCTAAACTGAGTTAGTGCCTGACCATCCTTTGCGGCCCAGGCTACCGGCAGGGTGTAACCCTTGACCAAGTTGAGCACTTCAAGATACAGTGAGCAATCTTGCCTCTGGCTGAAGGCTGGCTTTATTAAAGTGCAAACTCTTTTCTTTTACTTTGATAAAGTCAGACTATTCCAGGAGAAAGGGACTATAAAGGAAAAAAAAAGTAGCAGCTAACATTTACTGTGCCCTTACTATGTACTAAGTACTTAACATGAATTAATTTAACCCTCACAAAAAGTCTATGAGCTACTCTATCACCCCATTTTACAGATGGAGATAAAGGGAGGTTTTCTATTCTCTCAGGCTGAGAGTTAGGCTCTGTCCATAGTAAATTCATCCGAATAATGAATGCCACCCTTGGATCTTTTTGGGAAATTGTTTTGTTGGCTCTGACCCTCCCCAAATATTTCCCAGTGTTATAGGTGAGGGAACTGAGACTTAGAGTAGCTAAATTACTTGCACAAGGTCACACAAAGCCAGGATTCAAACCTGGGTTTGTCTGACTTCAAAGTCGATGCTCTTTTCACGATTCATCATTTCTGTGGTAACTGAATAAAGACGTGCATTTTTAAAAGCCATTTGGTTGTTGAACTTTTTTTTTTTTTTTTTACCAAATACTATGAGCCTATTTCTAGCTATTTGCAAACTCACTGATTCATTTGTTTCTTCATTATCCATCATCCATCCGTCCATTTATTTACAAGCATTTACTGAGTATCAGGCCTTCTAGTAGATACCAGGGATGTAAATTCCTTTGTCTTTAAAGATCTTGCAGTCTAAAGAGTTATCAAAAGGTACTTGTACTACCACTACAAGTTCTGTCTTATACATGAAGTCACCGTCACCAGGCCATGCCTCTTCTTTCATCAAAGATTCTGGATTTATGGTATTTCTCCACCTCAAGTTCTGCCATCAACCTGAATGACCTCATGAACAATATGCTCAACACTGTAGAAGAAAGACATCCATTGTTTTTGCTGCCTAACCCAAAACCAAAACCAAACCCATTGCCATCGAGCCCATTCCGACTTATAGTGACCCTATAGGACAGAGTAGAACTGCCCCATAGGGTTTCCAAAGAGCAGCTGGTGGATTCAAACTGCCAGCCTTTTGGTTAGTAGCCAAGCTCTTAATCACTGAGCAACCAGGGCTCCTTTTGCTGCCCAGCATACATAACCTCTTCTTCTGGTAGCAACATCCCATTTTTCCTCTGGTGAACCACCTCAGATCCTCTCAGTTTATGTTTTTCATATAGGTTTAACTACACCCCCAACTCCACAAGTGGATGTGATACTCAGGTCTGGCCAATCAAAGCATCCTGTGCCCTTGACCACAGTGATTGCTTCAAATGTGGAAATGTGACTCAAATTTGGACCAATGAGAGTGATGCCCAGAACTTTGCCTCAAGTAGTTGAGGAAGAGGCACATTCTCTTTTCTGTGGGTCTCGGACCTATAGGATGAAAGCCTGGAGTTGCTGGCAGCTGTTTTTTTACCACTAGAGGAGAGCTTGCCTGAGATTGGAATCAATACAGAGGACAGCAGAGCTGAGAGATGAGGAGAACCCAGGTCCTGATGACACCATCTAGGCTCACGGAGTCAGCCATGCCTGAAGCTAGACTACCCCTGGACTTTTTAATAACAGAATCTAATGCATTCCCTTCTTATAATACAAGTTTGATCTGTATTTTCTATCCACTGCAAATGAAAGAGACTTGATGGAGTTAAACCCATGGCCTTTCATCTCCAGTGATTCTTCTACTCTCCTTCAGCTACACATTGCTTCGATCCTGGATCTGATCATCAACTGTAGCTGCATCACCTCCAAAGTCGTTGATTCAAACATCTCACTCTCTGACCACAGCCTCATTTTCTTCTGTGTTGCTTGTTCAACTTCTCCCACTTCAATGATTCTTGGATCTTTTTAAGACCCACTGACGCCTATACTATGGTATGATCTTTCAAACCAGTAGCTTTGTCCTTTCTTCTCTTTCTTTACCATGGAACATCAGTTCATCAACACCCTTTTCAACAGATCAAACTCTCTAGTCCTTCTATCTTTTCAATATTATAACCCAATAAAATAGTCAGTGCTCTTTTGAGTAGAGAATAGTATCGTTCTGCGGATCCGTTTATCATGCCCAATCAACTAGCCAACTCTTTTTGTTTGGTTCTCTCTACCTACAGAAGAAATAAACTTAATGCAAATCAATAGTGCGAGCACTTTGGTTTTCTTTTCATCTTCTTTTTTCCCCCAACTTCCTACCTTTTTTTTAAAACCATATCTAAGTAGGCTTAAAAGTCTTATCAAAATTTCTACTATACAGCATGTTAATGAGGTATAAAAACAAACCCATTGCCATTGAGTCAATTCCAACTCATAGAGACCTTACAGGACAGAGTAGAATTGCCCCATAGGGTTTCCAAGGAGTAGCTGGTGGATTTGAACGGCTGACTTTTGATTAGCAGCCAAACACTTAACCACTGTACCACCAGGGCCCCATTGAGGTATGGTGCGTGGTATACTATACGTACAAGAGTAGTGTTTTCTCCTCTATTTACAACTAAAGATAACTTTTCAACAGAGCTTCAAACCGGTTTGTTCTGGTCCAACCCCCTACTGAGAATTTACCTTTCCACCCCAGATATACCGAATCTGAATCTACATTTTAACAAGCTCCCCAAAAGAATCACAGAAGTAGCAAGGGGTGATGGGGTAGATTGGCTGTAGCTTTAGCTCACTGGTACCTTTGGGATGAGACCCTTAGCCTCATCAGCTCTACACTCTGGACCAGTTGCTATCACTAAATAAACTCTATGAAGGTGAACTCAGAATCTTCCAAGCTTTGGCTTATTGAAAGCCTTGCAGCCAGTGGGGCTGGATATAGAGCTGGGAACTATGGCTCATATTTCCTGCCTCATCCCCTTCTGATATAATACACCTGATATAATACACCAGGAAACTTTTTTGGCAAAGGAGCCTTTGGAATCACATTGATCTCAGCTAACCAGCCCTCCTTGGTCAGGACATAGCAATTCTTAATGTAGATACATCTGTGCTTCTCACTGTCTCAGTCAAAACTGCTAAAACCTACTTTTCCCTCTACTCAGCCCTTCGCCATAATGCTACAGATCTCCACCTTTCAGGAAGTGATAGAGACGTGAAGTTCCCTAATTTAGGGAGAGGACTCTGAGCTACACTCGTTACCTAACACCATGAGCATCTACTGCAAAGTGAGAATCTCCACAATGTTAAAAAAATTTTTTTAAATGAAAATGAAGTTTCTGTTCTTGAGAACTTAAAGAAGCTTTGTCTCAAAAACATTGTATAATTCAGGAAGCGAAAAAGGCAAGAAGAAAAAAAAAAAGGCCACAAATGGCTATTTAAAAAATGAAATATGTTTATGTAAGAGTCACTCTGACTCAATATTTGCTTGTCTGCTCTATCATTTTATCAGTCAAATTTTGCCTTGTGAAATGAAAAAAATAGACTTTGGAGAGCAGTGGTCGGCACAGGCCTGGAAACACCTCTGTAATGAGCTAAAGTTAGATACGTAATCCTTTCCTGATTTCAGGGAGTGAAAGTGTCAGGGAAACACAAACCCTGTGAAAAAGGCTGAAACTAGCTCAGAGAAATAAAAGAAACAAAGACACTTGGCCACATGTAGATATTGTCAAACTTGTTGACTCACAGAAGGGATGAAGAGAAAATAAAATACATCTGCTTCCTTTTCCAGAAATCAAGCAAATGTTTTGAAGATTTAGATTGAGTCATCATATATCAGGGCTGAAGTTTCCACATCTCTTACTTCTAACAGGAAACCCTGGTGGTGTAGTGGTTAAATGCTACAGCTCCTAACCAGAATGTCAGCAATTCAAATCCACCAGGTGCTCCCCAGAAACTCTACGGGGCAGTTCTACTCTGTCTTATAGGGTCGCTATGCGTCTGAATCAACTCAACAGTAATGGGTTTTGGTTTCCCTCTGACAAGGGAGGAGAACAGCACCTTCTACTCTTTTGATCAGGTTGTATTTGAGACTTCTGTGTTCCATGGATTTTGCCATCAGTCTGATTTCCTAAGTTTAGCATCTTCCAGATGTCCCTTGACAGCTCTGGTTCCCTGATGGCATCTATCCTGTTTGCCTTTGATCCTATGAAACTATTCTTACTTATACTTATTTATATTTCCACTACGTTCTATAATATTTTGAGAAAGAGCGGTAAGGCATATATTCAGCCTACCATCTTCAATTAAAGCCATTTCTATCTTGAAGTGTCCAGACTCTCATATAATATAGTTTGTGGCTT
Organism: Dugong dugon; assembly: GCA_030035585.1. NCBI lineage: Eukaryota > Metazoa > Chordata > Mammalia > Sirenia > Dugongidae > Dugong > Dugong dugon. Next base: position 56,319,818 of record CM057471.1, read on the forward strand.
ATTTGAAATAGATCTGTATTTGTGATTCTAATACGTAACTCCTAAATCCAGAAATTAAGTGAGAACATGAAATTAGTGTGGTCTATTGCACTGATAAATGCACCCTGGTGGCTCAATTGTTAAGCACTCAGCTGTTAACCGATAAGTCAGTGGTTTGAACCCAAAAACTGTGGAAGAAAAGACCTGGAGATCTGCTCTTGTAAAGATTACAGCCTAGAAAACTCTATGGAGCAGTTCTACTCTGTCATACAGGGTTGCTATGAGTCAGAATTGACTCAACGGCACACAACAAGAACAACAACAATTGCACTGATATTTAATGCATGTAAAAGTGTGTCCTTTTGGTCCTGCTTCAAAAATTATGGTACAAAATATACTCTGTTGATTATAGGGTGATGATTCTTTATTCATGATTATCTATAAACATTAGATGACAAGATAAAAGTATATAGACTGGCAGACACCTTTCATGCTAGATTTTTCTAATAATAATAATGCTATTTCTAAGGTGGAAATATGTTTTAAATAAATGAACATCATTTTCTGACTATAAAATTATAAAAACAAATATAAAAATACAGACAAGCTTTGAAGAAAAAAATTAAAATCCAATCAAACAAGGGAGAGATAACCACTGTTAACATTTTGGCACTTTGTCTTTAAATTTATCTGGTCTTTAGATTGAAAATACTCTTTTTAAAATAAAACTGGTATCATATGGCACTGTAACCTGTTTTTTATTTTTTTTTTCCTTAATACATCATGGACATGTTCCCATATTATAAAAAATGTTATTTGAAATTATTGACTATGGGTAGAAATATAAAGTGCTTGATAATCCACAGAGCTGAGATTTTAAACTCATTTAACTTAAACTCTGATTTATTTTTATAGTGTTTTAATTTTTGTTGATAATATTCTGAAAACTAATGAGGTTACAAAAGGCATGCGTATCAGTCAGGATAGACTTGGTTATGCTGTGATAACAAATAAACTCCAAATCTCAGTGGCTTAAAATAATATTTATTTCTCTCTCAGGCTGCATTTTCATCACAGTTTGGCAGGGGGCTTGCTCACTGTAATCGTTCAGGGACACAAGCTGACAGGACTTCCACCATCTCAAACATTTCTGGTTGCTATTTAAGGAGAGCTTTAGAGATTCTCACACTGGCAATTAAATGTTTGGCTCAGGAAGTGGCACCCACAACTTATGCTTAAAACTCATTGGCCTATTGGACTTCATCAAAATAGAAACTTCTGTGCTGCAAAGGACACCTCAGGAAACTGAAAAGACAACCCACAGAATGGCAGAAAATATTTGAAAATCATATGTTTGATAAGTCGTTTGTATTTGGAATGTATAAAGAACTCTATTTTTTCTTATTTATTTATTTATTTTTATTGTGCTTTAGGTGAAAGTTTACAGCCCAAGTTAATTTCTCATACAAAAATTTATACACATGTTGTTACGTGACACTAGTTGCAATCTCTATAATGTGACAGCACACTCCCCTTTTCCACTCCAGGTTTTTGGTGTCCATCCAACTCAACTCGCTCCTATCCCTTCCCGCCTTCTCATCCTGCCTCCAGACGGGGGTCGCCCATTTGGTCTCTTGTATCTGCTTAAGCTAAGAAGCATACTCTTCACAAGTATTGTTTTTTGTTTTATAGTCCAGTCTAATCTTTGTCTGAAGAGTGGGCTTCGGGAATGGTTTTAGTTCTGGGTTAACAGAGCATCCGGGCTATGGCTTCAGGGGTTCCTCCAGTTTCAGTCAGACCATTAAATCTGGTCTTTTTACATGAATTTGAGTTCTGCTCCACACTTTTCTCCTGCTCCATCAGGGACTCTCTGTTGTGTTCCCTATCAGGGTGGTCATTGGTGGTAGCCAGGCACCATCTAGTTCTTCTGGTCTCAGGCTGATGGACTCTCTGGCTTATGTGGCCCTTATCTCTCTTGGGCTAATATTTTCCTTGTATCTTTGGTGTTCTTCATTCTCCTTTGTATAAAGAACTCTTAAACCAGTTGCTGTCAGGTCGATTCCAACTCATGGTGACCCCATGTGTGTGAGAGTAGAACTGTGTTCCATGGGAATTTTTTTTTTAAGATGATGAAAAAATACATAATAAAACATACACCATCTCAACAATTTCTACATGTACAATTCAGTGACATTGATTACATTCTTCCAGTTGTGCAACCATTCTTGCTATCTTTTTCCAAGTAATTCCACCACCATTAACATAAATCAGTCAGAGCTTCCCAAACCTACCTGAGTATGAGCCATCAGCTTCTCTTCTACTTCACTATAATTACTCTCCTAACTTGTTTTTCCACATCTCTAAGATTCCATTCAATACATTAGCCACATTGTACAAAGTGAGCCCTTCAAAGCAGAGATTAAGATCATGCCATTCCCCTGCTTATAACCTTTCAATAGCTTCCAGTTACTCTTAGAATGAAGACCAAAAGACCTAAAGGCTTACTGGATCTGGTCCTTCCTACCTCTCCAGCCTCATCTCACATGACCCGTTGCTTACAATGGTCCAGCCACGCTGATTTTCTTCATGCACCTTCTCAAGCTCTCCGCAAGCCCTAGAATGTGCTTTTATCTTCGCTTATGACATTATACCTCCATTTTATCTAGTCAACATCTACTTTCCCTTCAGATGTTAACTCAACCATCCTATTCTCCGAGAAGCCTTCCTTGAACGCCCTCTCTTGGTTTATTAGATGTTCCCATAGCATCATGTATCATTCAGGTGTAGCTCTTTTCACTGTTGAAATTTAATGGTATTTATACGGTTTTTTGATAAATTGCCTTAAAGGTTTATGAGTGCAGAGAATGTGACTTTTTCTTTTTGTCCTCACCTCTATCCTCAGCATGGTGCACAGGAACTGGCACATGGTGGATGCTCAATAAACGCTTGTTGAATGAATGCGTGAACAAATGAATGAACTGCTGACTGAGCTGTTTAAGTGAAAATTATGTTTCTTTCCCTGGAGATGTTTGAAGCTGAGGCTATGCAAACTCAAAGCTTCTTTTAGAATCCTAGTCTACTATTCTAGGATCATTGTACAGTAATTAAGGTTTACTTGGCTAAAAACAGGTCCCTGGGTGGCCGCAAACAGTTTGCGCTCAACTACTAACCTTAAGGCTGGCAGTTTGAACCCACCCAGCGGCGCTGAGGATGAAAGGCCTGACGATTTGCTTCCATAAAGATTATGGCCAAAAAAACTCTATGGAGCAGTTCTACTCTGTAACACACGGGGTCGCCATGAGCCAGAATTGGCTCGATGGCAACAGGTTTTGGGGTTTTTTTGGCTTAGAAAATGGTGGTGAGCTCACTGAATTGCTGTGGGCAATCTCTGAACGATTGCCACAGCACGTGGTTGAAAACTGCCTGAGCACCACCCACTGGACAGATGAAATGCTCCTTTCTCCCTTTACCACTGTTTATTCATTCTATTCTGTGGAGAAAACTCAGTGATCAGACCACCGAGAAGCCGATGAGAATTAGGAATATGAAGTTCTTTCCGAGTTCTGCTGAGCCTCATTATTGTACTAACTCTCTGTTCCCTGCTAATTATTCTATGGCAACTGCTTCACAGCTCTTTACCCTCGAAAACACTGTGGGAGGGAATGAAGTCCTGAAATGTCTGTGGAAAGAAATCTGTTCAATGGGGATGTATCCATCCCTGAGCTCAGAGGTGCAAAAGAAGACAGAGAAGACCTTCTTGGTGCCTCCAAGGAAGGGAGAGTGGAGAGAGAAGCTTCAGAGTCATAGCTATAGGTAGGTCCCTAGGTGGTGTGAGCAGTTTGCATTCAACTGGAGCCCTGGTGGCACAGTGGTTAAGAGCTACGGCTGCTAACCAAAAACTCAGCAGTTCAAACTTACTAGCGACTCCTTGAAAACTCTATAGGGCAGCTCTACTCTGTACTATAGTTGCTATGAGTCAGAAGCAACTCAATAGCAACGGGTTTTGTTTTGTTTTGTTTTTTTTTGGTTTGGTTAACCTAAAGGTTGGCGGTTCAAATCCACCCAGGGATACCACGGAAGAAAAGCCCTGGCGGTCTGCTTCTGTTAAGATTACAGCCAATAAAACCTTATGGAGCAGTTCTGCTCTGTAACACATGAGGTTGCCATGAGTCAGAATCAACTCGATGGCAACTAGCAACAACAGCATATTCAGGAAAGACCACGTTGTGACTAGGGGCAGCGGTTTAGAGGGTATGCTGTGCTCCTGAGATTTCTTGGGGTGGTCATTCCTGACTTTGTGAAGCTTTTGCCAACTATGGATGGCGTGTGTCTCTCCTGTAGCCAGCTGCCCTCTTGGCATTCACATCCAAATAGCTCCAGAGGAAGGTCTGGGGCAATGCACCTTCCTTCCAGGTCTGCCTCACACCCTGACCCATGCTCTGTAAAGAGCATTATGACATTTCTATTATTCCCACTCTACAGGCAGAAATCTGCTTGGCATTTGCTTTTTGAAGTAGTCTGGCAGTTGAAATATGTTTAAAATATGACCTGAATAATACCAGAAAAATCCAAGTGTACTTGGGAAAAAGACCACAGAATTATAAAGTCTAATTTTACCATGTAAATCATGTGAATGCAAAACTTTATCACGCTGTATTTGAGAAAACGTTATCCTTATGTAACTGGTATGGCTTTATCTGTTGGTATTCAGTTCATTCATTAATTTATTTCTTCCATGAACACTTATTGAATGCTTACTTGCGCAAGGCACTGTTCTAGGCTCTGGGGATACAGCAGCAAACAAAAAAGATAAAAATCCCTGCCCTCTGGAGTCCACTATCACATTTAGAATAATACCCCAAAATAGCATGCTCCAAGCCTTCACTGGCTTATTAGCCCAAAGTACATTATTTTCTCAGTAACAGCTGCCTAAATAGTCCTAAACATTTCCAGAGATTCTTGCAAATATAACTCAAATGTTATTTTTATTGTTGAGGATGGGGGAAACGCTGTTGAGTCGATTCTGACTCATAGCAACCCTATAGGAGAAAGTAGAACTGTCCCATAGAGTTTCCAAGGAGCAGCTGGTGGATTTGAACCGCCCACCTTTTGGTTAGCAGCCAAGCTCTTAACCACTGTGCCACCAGGGCTCTGTTATTCTTATTAGGATCATATATTCTCTTGGAATTGGGGTAGAAGAGTGGGGGAGAGGTGTTTTTCTTACATATGAACAGAACACCTGCCAGCAGGTCCTTCAGATGGGGTTTCCCCAGCTATATTGGTGGGCCCCTAATGGCAGAACTCTTTTATTTATACTCTAGCTCTCTCCTTTCCATAGTGATCAAACCTCGGAAATCATACCCTATACTTGGAATGACTGCTTATTCCAAACTCTAGGCTTTGTGGCTTCACCTGGTGGTCTGTTCTGTCATTCTTCTTTATCAGTGGTTGCTTTCTCATTCCAGTTTGGTCTCCTTTAGGGATAAAGTCTATCCCATGGATCTGAACACATGTTCTGTGCTGTGGGGGAACCCAGGGAACTGGCATCAGGTTCATGGCTGAGAAAGCCAAAGTGGCCAAAGCACAGGATAGAGTCTTCTTTGGAAAATAACTGCACTCCTTCCAAAGGCAGCGCAAGGCCAAGGAATTTTCAGAGACCGTAGCAGAAATGTCAGCCTGGATTAGCAAGAATCCTGCCCAAGAGGATGGCCTGCACTACTGGGAGACTCTGGGGTGCACTACAGGAAGATGCTGGGTGGAGGTGAGATGGGGGTGTGGTTAGGCAGAAGCCAGTCAAAGGGCACTATCTGCAGTACGGGAGTGGGAGTCAGAGGAGCCACCCAGGGATACTCATAGGAGCTCGCGTTAGCTGTAAACACCTGCTGGGCTCAGAGAGCCCAAAGCCATCTGAGGGTAGTACTAGCCAAGTATGAACTTTTTTGTTCCTCCCTGTTCCTTCTTCCTTCCTGCATTCCAACCTCAGAAAGGCCAGGAGCTGCCCTTAGGGAAAGGAGAGAGGAGCAGTGGGGAAAGGAGAAAAGGATGCTTCCCCAAAGCCTGCAGTTTGCCTGCACTAATTTTAGCCCAAGGAAAAAGGAAAAGACTTGTCTTTGAATTAAGAACGAAATATTGATTAACATATTGTGGACATTCTAGTTTCACAGTCAAGACTGTGTTTGTGACTTAAAGTAACTCTTGGTATGTAAAGGCGTTTTATGGATTTTATTAAATGATCTGTTAATGGGGACACTGTACAGACAAAAGAGGAAGAGAGATTTATTTCTAGGTCTTTTCCTCCTTGCATAATGTTTCCTTGGTCTGCAGCCACTGCTGCCTCTTACATGCTTTTGAAGTTTTGAACCAGTGGGCTTAGCCTGATTAGCCAGGAATGTCCCTCAACCCTTGTCTGTTGTCAGCTTGGACAAGAGACTCCATAAGAATCTATTTTATTTTTGGGGGGAGGGGTAGTACTTAGAGTAGAAAATACACTTATTAAGAGTTGAGCTTCCTATACACAAGGCCACATAAAAATTTCTCAACATTTTGATTAGTCTAGATGTTGTCTACCTGGTTAAAATGGTATATAATTTAGCTTTTCACAATATATTATTATATATCATGAATTCTGTTGAATAGAAGCACTCATTTTCCAATCAAATATTTGAAAAGAACAATTTCTCTGTTTGTGCTTTAGCAGGCTGATGAGTACAAAATACTTTTTATGAGAAAATATGACCTGGGGTAAACAGAAGAGTTGCTAAAATTCAGTATTTCTATACAATAGTTCCTTATCTTTCTGATTTGCCTACGTAAAACCTTTAAGGATTCTGGCATTCAGTAAATAAAGACCAGAGACAAGGTTTAGCTGCCGAATCAAATTAATGCATAACACTACAGTATAATGAAAAGTCATCTTAAAGCAATTATTTTATAATCTGTACCGCCACAGACTGCTTCTGCCAGAACAAGTCTATTGGACAAAAGATGGCTATTGAGTGTATCTATATTTGTTTGAGACTAACACTAACTTACCTTTCTCTCACAGATACTGACAATTTGCGGAAATCTCAGCACAAAGAGGCATTCCAAATCAACAATGAAGATTTAAAAAAAAAAAAAAAAAATTGGGAGTTTGTCCAGGTGGAGAGTGGCTGAATGTTGAGGTATCATTGGTTCTACAGGTCAGCCTGTGGATTTGGATCACTCAGCCATTGGTCTCTAAACATTATTTCAAGATAGGAGGCCTCAAGAGGAGATGACATCAGTGTGGCCAAAACATGTGTTTGTTGTAGCCTCACTTAGCATGGACTAGGAAAGAGCTGAGCCAGAGGCTGTGGGTCACAACAACAACCTGAGGATGTGCCTTCCTGTACTGATTGTCTGTTTGGGACCTCCCTGGCGTGTAACCTTCATTCTCAAAGAACATAAAAGTTTGTATTATTTGTTTAAGGAATCTGTCGCAGTGCTTCCCAACTCTTTTCAGGTCACAGGCATTCATAGAAAGTGATACTATTTGCATGCCACATGCCACATTCCATAGAGGTAGTCCCCGACTTAGAAGGAGCCATGGTGGTGCAGTGAGTAATGCGCTCAACTGCTAAATGAAAGGTCAGCAGTTCAAAACCACCAGCAGCTCCACAGGAGAAAGATGTGGCAGTCTGCTTCCATAAAGGTTTATAGCCTTAGAAACACTTTGGGGTCACTATGAGTTGGAATCGACTTGACAACAGTGAGTTTGGTTTTTTTGGAGTCTCCGACTTAAAATGAGGCTCCGTTCTGACAACTCTGTTGTAAGTTTGTTCTGACGTAAGTCGAATACCTCATTTTTTCCCATTATTATTGCCTTTTATTATCAGTATCTTTATAAATCCAATCTTTGTTTGTCTTTGAGGGTTACATATAAACTTATACATATAAATATTACATATAAACTTATAGATATATTTTAATACATACTTACATGCATAAAAAAATACACAAATCATACAAATTTACTCAATGAAGAAGAGTTGAGGCAATGTTGGCGTTTTGTCAGGTTCGGTTAGTAACTCCACATATGGAAGGTTCTGGATCGTCTGGATTATCCCTGAGAATGGGGGTGGCATTTCTAGCTAGAAAATCAGTGAGAGTTGGCTGTATGGTCCTTTTCTTTTTTTCTTCATATATTTCACAGTAACATCTCACTGCTTCCCAAATCTGCCCATCAACTTTAGCAAAGCGATCAGCATTTGGGTCAATGCTTTCAAGCAACCAAAGCCCCTGATTTAGTTTAGGAAAAATTTTAATGTTTTCACTGTAAAATTTTTTTGACAACTTCTCTCCTTCCTCTTTCTCATTATTACTTTCTTCTTCAGCATTTCTTTCCCCTTCAAAATCCATTAAGTCCTGATCTGTCAATTCTCCTTCTTGGTGATTTATGAGCTGTTTCACATCAGTAATATCAAGTTCTAAATTCAGCGTTATTGCCATATGAACAATAAGATGTAACAAAAAAACCCAAAAACAAAAACAAAAAATAAACAGTTGGAAGTGTGGTTCATTGTAACTCAAATACGTCGTAAGTTGAAGACTACTTGTACAGGAAGAGACTACACAGAGCATAATACCAGGAGTCATGGATCATTGAGGGTCATCATGCAGACTGGCCACCATATTTCTAAGAAGGTAATCCCTTCAATTAATGATTCCAGAAAGGTGGACAGTAAGATAAATAAGAAAGTTAAAAAAGACACATAATCTAACCAGGTAGAGAGAGATTTGTTGCATCTGATAAGGGAGTGTAGAACCACATCAATTGAAGTTTCATTTCTTTCCCCCAGGATCCATACACAGGTTCAGTTTGTATCAGGGATGGTATAGTCGGCCCCGTATGGCATTAGAAGAGATAAATTTTTAAATGTAGCTTAAATTTTTAAGGGAGTTTAGTCAATTAGGTTTGTAAATGGGGCTCATTATTTGAGAGAATTTAATATATTAATTAAACATTAATCAAGGAACTGGGGAAAATGTTCTTATTTTATCAAAACCTCTGAGTTTATGAAGAAAATAACATTTATGAGTTGGAGTTTAAAAAATTTTTTAAAACCCTAGATTTTATGATTTATAATTTTAATATGTTGAACACTGGTGAATACACAAGCACAAAGACTTCCCCCAAGACTAAGAGCCTAAATTAACACATTTTTATGTCTTCTAAGTAATATCCTTCTCTCTAGTGATGGACAAGGGTATCTCAAGCATGAGGATCACATTTTTTTTTTTTTTTTTTTTTAAGAGATAGACAGCAGTTTATTAATCACATGTACTCACAGCCTTGGGGAGGATACCACACGCCATACAAAGCCACACAGAGGTTGCGCCTGGGAACAGTGTGAACAACCAGGGATTGTGGGAGGCAGGCTTTTTTAGCATCAAGGGGTGGGTGAACCCTGGTTCCTGTGGTAGGATATGATTAACTTGTTTGAACTGTTCTTCAGGCTGGCAGCAAACTGAAACTGCTACTCTGGGATAAGCAGGAACTGTATGTACCTAGTCTTCTTGATAAGGAAGGTTGTTTGCCCAGGGGGGGCCTTTTCTGTGAGACCAGAGTTAGAAGGGGAACTTGCAATTAGATACTTGAAGGCTCTGTGAATTTCACCAGGTATTCACAGGTGTCCTGTAATATTGAACCTTAATTTTAAGCCTATCACAAAAGTGGAGCTGAAATCGGTCAAGTTTTATTTATAAGTTGTACCTAATCCTTTTTTTTTTTTTTTTGCTTTTTTTTTTTTTTTTTTTTTGTACTTCAGGTGAAGGCTTACAGAACAAATAGTTTCTCATGAAAACGTAGTACCCATATTGTTTTATGACATTGGTTAACAACCCCACAACATGTCAACCCTCTCCCTTCGCGACTTTTTTTTTTTTTGGTGAAAATATACATAGCCAAAGATAAATCATTTCAAAAATTTCTACACGCACAGTTCAGTGACATCGACTATGCTCATCCAGTTGTGCTGCTATTCTCACTTTAGATGAAGGCTTACAGAACAAAATAGTTTCTCATTTAACAGTTGGTACACATGTTGCCCTATTACAATGGTCAACAAACTCACAACATATCAACACTATCCTTACTCAACCTTGGGTTCCCTATCACCAGCTTCCCTGTCCTCTTCTGCCTTCTGGCCCTTGTCCCTGGACTACTGTGCCTCATTAGTCCCATTTGGTTTTATGGGGCTGTCCACTCCCAGGCTGAACGGTGAACCTCGGACATGACTTCATCAATGAGCTAAAAGGGTGTCTGGGGGCCATACTCTCGGGGTTTCTCCAGTCTCCTTTAGGCCAATAAATCTGGTCTTTTTTTTGTGAGTTAGAATTATGTTCTACATCCTTCTCCAGCTCTGTCCAGAACCCTCTGTTGTGATCCTGGTCAGAGCAGTCAGTGGTGGTAGCCGGGCACCATCTAGCTGTACTGGACTCAATCCGGTGGAGGCCTTGGTAGCTGTGGACAGTTAGTCCTTTGGACTAATCTTTTCCTTGTATCCCGTTCTCTTCATTCTCCCTTGCTCCCGAAGGGACGAGACCAGTGGAGTATCTTAGATGGCCGCTCACAGGCTTTTAAGACCCCAGACACTACTCACCAAGGTAGAATGTAGAGCATTGTCTTTACAAGCTGTGTCATGCCAATTGAGCTAGATGTTCCCCAAGACCTTGGTTCCCCAGGGCCCTCCGCCCAGCAATTCAGTCCCTCAGGGAGTTTGGATGTGTCTGTGGGGCTTCCATCACCTTTCCTAGTACAAGCTGTGCTAGTTTCTCCTGTATTGTGTACTGTCTCACCCTTCACCCAAGATACCACTTATCTACCACTTATCTCTTTAGTATTCCCCCCCCCCACCCCTCCCATCCCTGGTAACCAACAAAGATTGTTACATTTTGTGTGTGAACTTTTTCATGGGATTTTACACTAGCGGTCTCATGCAATATTTGTCCTTTTGTGATTGACTTATTTCACTCAGCATAATGTCCTCCAGTTTCATCCATGTTATGAGATGGTTCACAGATTCATTGTTGTTCTTTCTCGTTGCATAGTACTCCATTGTGTGTATGTACCATAGTTTGCTTATCCATTCATCTGTTGATGGGCATCTAGATTGTTTCCATCGTTTTGCTATTGTGAACAATGCTGCCATGAACGTAGGTGTGATTGGTTGGTCCTACTTTTGCTAGACAAAGTGGTGAAAGAAAGAGATGAGCTCAGGGCTTCAGAGTCAAAGCTTAAGATCTACATAAACGACTTCAAAGTTTTCACTTGTGCCTTGAAAGAAAGCCTTATTTTTGGTAGTAATAGAGCTGATATTGCCAAAAACCAAACCCAGAGTCTTATCATAAGAGTGGCTGAATTACAATGCCAACTCAATTCCCAACCTTGAGTGGTGTCTGAAGTTAAAGTGCGGGCATTGATTGGGAAGAAATGGGATCCTGAAATTTGGGATGAGACATACGAGCAGTAAATCAGGAAGCTGGGGACACTGAGCCCCAAAATTCTGTTGAATCACTCCTGCCAACAGAACCAGCCTTCTCACTCCCATCTAAAGAGATTACTCCATTTTTGTCTGCTAAACTACCCTCTCCAGTAAAACCATTAACCCCTCTACCCCCATCTGATGAGATTAACCCGCTGAGTCTGAAGAGCCTTTGTGTGAGTCATTGCCTGGGGCATCGCCTGAGGTAGATGCATTACAAGACAATGCTGAATGTTCTCAAAACACATCCCCACCACCCATTTTGGCTTTAGACCTATAACTAGTCTTAAGTCCCAGAGAACCCCAAAAGGTGAAATACAAAGTGTGACCCAGGAGGAGGTATGCTACACTCCAGAAGAACTGCTTGACTTATCTAATATGTACAAACAGAAACCTGGGGAATGTGTGTGGGAATGGTTATTAAGGATGTGGGATAACGGTGCAAGGAACATAAAGATGGATCAGTCTGAGTTTATCGATATGGGCCCTCTAAGCACACGTTCTTCATTCAGTGTTTCAACTCGAGAAGTTAGGAAAGGACCTAATAGTTTATTTGGTTGGGTCACTGAAGCATGGATTACACGGTGGCCTATACTAAATCAAGTTGAAGCACCAGACCTGCCCTGGTGTACTGTAGAAGAAGGAATCCAAAGGCTTAGGGAAACTGGCATGTTAGAGTGGATTTATCAGGTTAGACCCACAGACCCACGCATGGAGTGCCCAGAGGACACACCTTTTATCGCAACAGTAAGGAACAAATTTGTGAAGGGAGCACCAGCATCCTTGAAGACTGCTGTGATTGCTATTTTATGTAAGTCAGATTTGACAGTGGGAACTGCCCGAACTGAATTAAGGTACCTAACTACAATGGAACTGATTGGACTCCATGGTAGTAGGGGCCAAGTGGTGGCACTCAATCAACAAAGACAAGGTAAGCGTAGTTATTGTAATGGACATCGGAGTCAAAGCAGTAATCAGAATAGTCTGACTAGTATGGACTTAAGGCTTTGGCTATTTAGTCGTGGCGTTCCTAGGAGTGAAATAGATAGGAAATCTACTAAATATTTACTTAATCTGTACAAGCAGAAGAATTCTAGGTCAAGTGAACAGCAGTCTAACATGAATCTCCAGAATAAAGAGTCACTGCCCCTCAATCAATCCCCAGAGTTGAGGGAGTTTAAAGACCCACAACCGCTTCAATGAAGGGGAGGCTGGGTCCCCTTGAGGAAAGACTCCACTACACTGCCAACAACTTATACTGTTAATCTTTCTCCTAGTCTTCCCCAAGGGGATCCGCAGCCTTTTATGAGAGTGACTGTTCACAGGGGAAAAAGAAATAATCAGACTATTCAGGGATTACTGGGTTCTAGCTGTGAACTGACACTAATTTCAGGAAACCCAAAACATCACTGTGGCCCACCTATCAGAGTAGGGGCATATGGAGGTCAGGTTATTAACGGAATCTTAGCTTATGTCTATCTCACTGTAGGTCCAGTGGGTCCCTGAACCCATCCTGTAGTGATTTCCCCAGTTCCAGAATGTATAATTCTAATAGATATAGTCAGCAATTGGCAGAACCCCCACATTGGATCCCTGACAAATGGAGTAAGGGCTATTATGGTAGGAAACGCCAAGTGGAAGCCATTAGAACTGCCCTTACCTAGGAAAATAGTAAACCAAAAGCAATACCACGTTCCTGGAAGGATTGTGGAGATTACTACCACCATCAAGGACTTGAAGGATGCAGGGGTGGTGACTCCCACCACATCCCCATTCACCTATTTGGCCTGTAAAAAAAACAGGTGAACCTTGGAGAATGACAGTGGATTATTAAAAGTTTAATCAGGTGGTGACTCTAATTGCAGCTACTGTTCCAAATGTAGTTTCGTTGCTTGAGCAAATTAACACATCTCCTGGTACCTGGTATGCAGCTATTGATCTGGCTAATGCCTTTTTCTCCATACCTGTTTCGAAGGACCACCAGAAGCAGTTTGCCTTCAGCTGGCAAGGCTAGCAATACACCTTCAGTGTCACCTCAGGGCTATATCAACTCTCCAACCCTATGTCATAATTTAGTCCACAAGGATCTTGATCACCTTTCCCTTCCACAAGACATCACACTGGTCCATTACGATGATGACATTAGGATGATTGGACCTATTAAGGAAGAAGTGTCAATAACTCTGGACTTATTGGTAAAACATTTGCATGTTAGAGGGTGGGAAATTAATCTGACAAAAATTCAGGCATCTTCCACCTCAGTGAAATTTCTAGAGGTCCCATGGTGTGGGGCATATCAAGATATTCCTTCTAAAATGAAGGATAAGTTATTGCATCTGGCCTCTCCCACAACTAAAAAGGAGGCGTAAAGCCTAGTATACATCTTTGGAGCTAGCAGCCTACCTGCCATCTTACCTATGATCCTGGGGGTCAGCAGCCTCCACAGCCTGTGAGCCAGAGGCCTCCTATCTGACCTTCCAATCTTGGATTCACCAGCACCTTGGGCTACGTAAGTCAGGAGAAGCCTCGAGCCTGACCCACGAACTTGGGACTTCTACAACTGTGTGAGCCATTTCCTTTATATAAATTTTTCTCTGTATATATTTATATGCTGCACTGGTTTTGCTTCTCTAGAGAACCCAGCCTAAGACTATAACAGAAATCTGTGTTTTTTAAAGTCGTAGGTTAATGTTGATATTGTCAATTCAGCCCTTTAAGCCCACATATTACAGGCTGCTGCTATTGCCCTGCACACAGCTAGGGCCACTTGACTCACCTATAAGCTGAGCCCAGCTCCACCTGTGGTCAGATCTAAAGGAGAAAATTATTTAAGCACATGAACACCCCCTGCCAGGACCACAAAACTCTTGGCCTTAGCACCAGGGACCAGGAAGTGTGGACTCCACTACTGGCAGTGGGTTTCCTGGCTATAAGGGAGGCTTCCAGGTGGGTAAGGCTCTGCCCTGGGGTCTGGAAGGGCAGTCATTCTCTCTGTCTCTGTATGAGCTCGTTGTTAGCAGGGTTTCAAACAGTTCTTCCTGGTTCAGTCATGGCCGAGGAAGCGACACTGGAACAGATCTAAATTTCTTAAATTTGGGTGAACTGAATGTGAAAAATTATAGCTCACAGCCCTGCTAGAAACTTAATCTCCTTCTTAGAAAACAAAGACAGCATACCTATTGCATAGCAACCAAATCTCATGTCCCTCAGATTCTGCACAGGGTCAGAAACAGTGGTGCCTGGCTCAAAGATGGCAGCCAACAGCTCCTCTTTGAATGTGTGTCGCTTTCCTCATTCCTTGCAAAAATCCAATCTCACGCATCAGATCCTGAAATGGCTCACTATGCCTCTTCTGAGTCTCCCATTCCAGGGCTTTGACCCATAATTTTTCCCATTCTGTTTATGATTCCGGATCACCCAAATTTAAAAAATTTAGATCTTTCTTGGTTTTGCTTCATTGGCCATGTCCGAATTGGTTTGAAGCCCTTGTTGTTAGTCCTGGGGCTGGACTGAGGGTCCAGTTGAGGCCAACCTCCAGCACATGGGACAAATCAGGCCTGCAAACCAGTCTTGTTTAGTCCACACAGTCTTAGCATTACTTAAAATCAAGACATTGCATGTACATCTCCACGATCCTGGCTTTTCTTGTAAAAGCACAAAGTTCTGACAATGCGTATCCACAGTAGCTCCCAGCAGTCAGTGACAGGACCACAGCCATCTCCTGAATAGTCGGTCAGTAGGAGCAATGAGGGGGAATATTTCCCTATTCATGTTTTATCTCTTCTTTCCCTTTAGTTGTGTTGTGGTGTTTGGAAATAAACACACACGAGACTTTTTTCCCTCAAGAAAAAATTATACATGTCCTAAGTTGAGGCCAGAACATGGCCACTTTTGTTTTTGGACTCTGTACACCCATAAGTGCTTTTGTCTAGAATGCATTGCTTTGTTAATAAAAAAGTCTGTGGAAGAAAGATGTTTTCGACCACAAAAGGAAGATCCAAGTTGGGGAAGGACTGAAAATTAGAAGAAGATTACGTGAGTTATATAGGACTTCGAACCAGTTTGTTCCAGTTTGAACCCCTGCTGAGAATTTGCATTTCCACCCCAGATATACTGAATCAGAAGCTACATTCTTATGTATAAATAAGAATCACCTGGGGATCTTGTCAAACTATAGCTTCGGATTCAGTGTATCTGGGGTGGAAATGCAAATTCTCAGCAGGGGTGTGAACCAGAATGAACTGGTTTGAAGTCCTGGAGTTGTATGTAGGTGAGTGTTCCTGAGAGACCCTGAGCTTCTTCCTTCTGCTACATCCCCTTGCAGGTATATCTGAGAAGTGGGGTCACATGAAACCCCAGATAAGTTTTCAGGGGGACCAGAGAACAAAAGTGAATTGTATATAAATTCTGCCAGAATCCTGGCCTAGAAGAGCCTCACTAGCTGAAGGCAACTACGACTGAGTGGAAATGACATCAGGGCTCATGAAGGTTGAGAGAAGGCTTTACATAGTTCTCATCAGTTTCCCAGGGGCTCCAAGTATTTTAAGAGTGCCTAAAAGTTCCCCATTGCTTTGGAATGTCAATCCTCTCATAAAGAAATTGGCAGACCTGGAGTGGCCCTATTGTTGGGAAGAGAAGATGAATAGGGACCTGTGAAGGGGAGCGGAGAGAAGATGGGAACTGAGAATACTTCAGCAATGAAGGCAGGTGGATGGGCACAGATGAACAAGGGGGCAGCACATCTCTAGGGAAGTCAGCATGAATGGTTACTGATAGTAGTTCAGATGCTTTTCTCCAAAGCCAGAACAGTACCAAAACCCCGTTGGCATTTAAATTATCCTTGGGGAGTAAAGAAGAACAAGGAGAAGGAGAGGGGAAGGAAGGGAATTATGAAATCATGGAGTATTAATGCAAAAGAGACACAATCCCAAATTGATAGTGACAGAGTTTATCTTGAATCAGATTTTTTGCTAGAAGCAAAAATTGGAGCTTCAGTGATACAGAAAAATATAGTTGTGCTTTTTCAAGCCCTAATGTCTGATGATATCACTTAAATTCAGTGCACCTACACTGAGATGGTAAGAATGAGGGATTTCTGTTTCAGCAGCGAAGCAATGTCTTAAAACAAATATCCACTAAGCTCATCTGAGGTTACTGTTATATCCACACCCTTGGAGGATTTCTCAACCTCAGCACTATTGACATTTTGGGTTGGTTAATTCTTTGTTGGTTGGGGAGGGCAGTTCCTGTGCATTACAAGATGTTTAGCAGCATCCCTGGCCTTTACTCACTAGATGCCAATAGCACCCCTACACCCCAGCTGTGACAACCAAATGTCTTCAAATATTGCCAAAGTCCCCTGGGGGCCAAAATCAGCCTGGTTGAGGATGACTATACTAAGGCTATCGTCTCTTTCCCATTTGTAGGGTCCTTGGGCATAACAAAACACACATGAAGTTGACCTCCAAGGGATTGTTAATAAACAACTCCAGCTGCTTCCAATTCTATCAGGTTCTACAAGACTCAAGAGGAGCAGGAGTCTTCACGAGGTAGAACCCAGCTTTCCCCTCAGGAGAATGGCTGGAGGGAACCAAGAAGTCTAGATGATCACCAGCTTTGAAAGATAACAGGATGAAGGAGATTTTTTAAAGTTAGTGTAAGAATATTAGGTAAGACTGTACACTAATAAATCTGTTTGGTAGACTGATAAATTTCACCTGTCTTCATTTTCTCCAGGGGTTTATACATCTTGAGAATCAGAGGTTAGAGTCAGCAGTAAGGTCTATTCTTCCATGGATGTAATTGAGCTTAAGAGTCATTCAATAATTTGCACAGGTTTTATCTTCTCAGGAAAATCACCTTGTAGTAATGACTGTACCTGGACCTCAGATTCTTTGTGAAATTTGTACTACAATATAACCTACCACAACTTCAAACTTCTGAAAATCTCTTGAGCAAAATGGGTGGAACACAGGTCTGAGTTTAGACCCTGACTAAAACATTGAAGAGATTCCTTTTCACTTCACAAGATCCACTTCTGCCAGCTGAAATACCAAGCCTGTAGTACTTTGGTTCTTCTACTCTCTTAACAAATCAACAGCCTTTCCCAACAGACTCCAGACCTTAAAGACCCCAAACCTGAGGAAATTAACACCTATGGGAACTAGGACTGTGAGGAGGACTTGAGGTGAAATCTTCATGTGGAAGGGATGGGAAAAGAACAATCTTGTTAAGATAAGGTATGTCCCTGTTCTTGCCTTTGCAGGCTGGTGAAGGAAAACCTCTCCGAGGAAGAGGAAGAGGAAGGGTATTTCTTCTTGACTCTACTGGTTATGCACACTTCCTTTCACAGCTTCCACACATAGCATTGAGCAAGTCAAGGAGCCAAGCAGCCAAAGGGAAAAATGAATTTCTCTACAAACGATGAAGAAAGCAGTCCTGTCAGGACTATGTAATAAAGCTGCTAGAGATCAAGTAGGATTCTGGATTTTAGCCATCCAGCCTGAGAGTTGGGATTTTAGAATATACCAAGATGTGGGAGGTGGAACAATAGAAACTAGATGTCCCTTTTTTGTGAGAACTCATTTTCTCAGAACCTGATTTATCTTTAAGTCTGAAAAACCAAGCAGGTTTCCCACTGAATACTCTTGAAACATTTTGATAGGTGGCTGAAAAAAGATATTTTGCTAGCAGCCCCTTTAAAAGACTGAGTTTTCCTGAAATTGAGGCTCTTCGGCTGTGACACAGATGCACTGTGAGGCCAGCTGCACATTGTTTCCATGGGACTTAGAGTGCGAGGGAAACCTATGCAAACACGAAGCTCATGCTGTCTGCTGTGCTGTGAGTAATAAAATCGTCTTCTCTGACCCATGGGTCTCATGTCTTCCACCAGCATCAACTGAAACTTCTAGGCTAACTTGTTAGCTTGCAAATAGGGTAAAAATTCACTCTCCACAGTTCTTCAGAGTTTTGTCAACAAGGATGGGATACTGACGGAGGCCCGGCTTTCTGGAAGAGAAAGAACAAAGATCATTTGCAGACTAGGCTAGGGGTTATAAGAAGCGAATCTGATAAAAATTGTTCTTGTCCAAGTGTTGGCAGAGGAGGTGAGTTAGTCTGTCTTACCTGTTAATGCGACTTAAGTGTGGGAGGTAAGATTGAAAAACAAGCAACATGTATGTTGCTTTCGGTTGCTGTTCACTCTCTTCCCAGTGGAAGGAAGAAGGGTCAAGGAATCTCCATAGCTCATACAGAGTTTTGGATGAACCAAAAAATAAGTTTGTTAGGTTGAGCTATAAGCAGGAAACTTTAAGTAACCATGTGTTGCTTACTGGCACAGAGCCACTCTCCCTTACACTTGTTGAAATGGAATGCCTGAGCCATGAAGCGATGTGACTCTTTGTCCTAAAGTTCCCATTTTGGGGTGGTCAACTCAGACTTAAAGATTAGCAACATGGGAAGGGTCTAAAAAAGCCTTGCTTAGAGGTAGAAATGGTATTTTGAAGAACACAGTTGTCTGATCCCAGGGGCATCTCAGTTTTATGTGAAAAAAGGATCTAACTTTTCTGGAGGAAACTTCATCCTCCAGTCCAAAGTCTAGGGCAAGCCAATGGCTCAGTGGGACCCTCAATTCACAGAACCCATTTACCATTGCTGTCGAGTCAATTCTGACTCATCCCAATGCTAAAGGACAGAGTAGAACTGCCCCATAGGGTTTCCAAGGCTTTAAACTTTATGGAAGCAATCTTCCACATCTTTCTCTCATGGAATGGCTGGTGGGTTCAAACTGCCAAACTTTCGGTTAGCAGCTGAGTGTTTAACTCACTGCGCCACCAGGGCTTCTCAATTCACAGAGGTACCCCTAAATGTCTGGATCAATGATGGC
The DNA here is from genome assembly GCA_030035585.1 of Dugong dugon. NCBI lineage: Eukaryota > Metazoa > Chordata > Mammalia > Sirenia > Dugongidae > Dugong > Dugong dugon. Next base: position 56,339,186 of record CM057471.1, read on the forward strand.
TTGGCTAAACTGAAACCCAATGATGTTAAGCCTCAACCTCAGCCTCAGCCCAGCCATGCAGAACTAAAAGTAGGTATGGTTGCTCCGCTCAGTGGGCAGAACTCAGAGTCATGGGCTGTTGCCAGTGACCTAGCTATTTGTTTTGCCACTTGGAAAACTACAGAGTGGCAGATTAAAGATGCTGCTCAAACTGTGGAGACAAATTGTGTTTGCTGATTGAACTGTCTGGGTGTTTCATGTAGATACCCGCGGTAAAGGCTGGTTCTTTAAGACTAACTGGAATCAAGTTGCTGATTGAACCTGACTCTGTTTATGATGCAGAGGCTACTGCTGCATGCCAGACTTGTGACTTCTGCCAAAGCTAACTGGTTTGCATCCTCCCCATCTACTAGACATTCTCCGGGGAGTTCCCTCCTCCCATGCCTTGCAGATTGGCTCCTTCAACCCTTAGACCCCTTCGGAGAGCTATGGGTGGTGCCTCACCACTGCTGACACTTTTCAGGTTATTGATCAGCTGACTCTGGCCACAACTTGTGGCCTTTTAAACTAATCTATATCATGTGTTTGGCTTTTCAGACCATCTCAGATGGACAGTGATATGCCTTTTATCACAAGTGTAAGCTACTTAACAATGGGCTGGTAGTCTGACTACTTCCCTCATCTGCTTTTGGTCTACACACCTTAGTAAGGCAGTTTGGTCATTGAATGTGTCTGTTTTCAGACAGGAATCATCTCCTCTTGGCCACTTCCTCAGTGATAATCAGGATGAAAGGGGTGGGGGACGCTATAGACCTGTTTTGAAAATTCTGGATTCCATTCCGACCATTCCTGGGCATGATGGGTCTTTCTTTCCCCTAGCAACTCCAGGCCTGCTTGGTTAGGTAAACCTCCTGGGTGGCAGCCTGGCCAAAAGGGGGGTCTAGGAGATGCAAACTTACTTGTGGCTAAGTTTTATAAAAATACCCTTGTCCTAAGGGCCAGAAGGCAGAAGGGGACAAGGAAGCTGGTGATAGGGAACCCAAGGTTGAGTAAGGATATTGCTGATGTGTTGTGAGATTGTTAACCATTGTCATAGGGCAACATTTGTAGTGACTGTTAAATGAGAAACTATTTTGTTATGTAAGCCTTCATCTAAAGTGAGAATAACAGCACAATTGGAAGAGTGTAGTCATTGTCACTGAACTGTGTATGTAGAAGTTTTTGAAATGGTGTATCTTTGGCTATGTGTATTTTCACCAAAAAAAAAAGGTTGAGAATTTAGAGGGTTAATATGTTGTGGGATTGTTAACCAATGTCATAAAACAACGTGTGTACTACTGTTTCATGAGAAACTATTTGTTCTGTAAGCCTTCACCTGAAGTACAATAAAAAATATATATATATATATATATATATATATAAAATACCCTTGTCCTTTTTGCACCTGACCTTTTTGGATAAACGGTCTAAGTGTGAGTAGGGGATAAATAGATAAAAGGTGAAGTTATAGCTACTGAAATGGGACAACAGATTTTGTGAGGTGGAGAACAAACCAGCATTTGGGGAGGGAATACCTGAGACCTTGTGAGGCTGGGGGAGGCATGCTTTTCAGAAATGCCCCTGGAGTCTTGCTAAGAAAGAAGACACCTGGTAAAGCTCTTCCAAACTGGTGCCAGAAATTTAACTGACTGCTGTGCTGCCACCCTCTGCCAGACAGCTCTGACTATTCCATGAGGCAGACAAATGCCGCCCAGCTGGTGTTGTGGACAAATTGGATGGACTGCCATCAGGCAGACCCTTCAAAACAAGGACTAGATTTAATGAACAGAACTGGAAACTCTAAAGCTTACCAGCTGGCTGGAAGGCCATGCTGGAGCCACTGTCAACCTGTGCTTTCTGAGTGATGTAGGTCCCACTTCTGGGACCCCCAAATTGTAAACACTTTCTTTTCAGGGACACTATGTTCTCCTTTGAGATTGTACCTCTTATGTGGAGGCCACACATTGGCTTATCTCTTTCCCAGAAAATGAAGACTTGCACCTTAGTGCCCTCCAGATTTGTCCATGTTATGAGATGCTTCTCAGATTCATCATTGTTCTTTATCATTGCATAATACTCCATTGTGTGTATGTACCATCATTTGTTTATCCATTCATCTGTCGATGGGCATCTAGGTTGTTTACATCTTTTTGCTGTTGTGAACAATGCTGCAGTGAACATGGGTGTTCATATGTCTATTCATGTGATGGCTCTTATTTCTCTAGGATATATTCCTGGGAGTGGGATTGCTGGATCATATGGTATTTCTATTTCTAGCTTTCTACGGAAGTGCCATATCGTTTTCCAAGATGGTTGTATTATTTTGCATTCTCACCAGCAGTGCATAAGAGTTCCAATCTCCCCGCAGCCTCTCCACCATTTGTTATTTCCAGTGTTTTTGATTCATGCCAGTAATGCCAGGGTGAGATGGTATCTCCTTGTGGTTTTGATTTGCATTTCTCTAATGGCTAGTGATCGTGAGCATTTCCTCATGTGTCTGTTGGCCACTTGAATGTTTTCTTTGGTGAAGTGTCTGTTCATTTCCTTTCAGCAACCTAATGTTCATTGCATGATTTGGGTAGACAGATGTCCCCCACCCAGGCTGCAGTTACTTTCTTTTACCCCCGCTTGATTCCACAAATCCCTATCCTGCCTGATCGAAAGCTGCACTTCTCGGTCTGCCCTCACTCCCTTGTGCTCTCGTCAAGGCCCCTGGATTTAAATAATTCTGAATACTGACCAGTCTCAAATTTGTATCTCCATCTTGGACCTCTCCACTGAATTCCAGGCTACATATCTAATTGCCTACTCAAAGTTGCTACTTAGCTGTCCAATGGGCATCTCAAACTTAACATGTCTAAGTCTGAACTCCTGGTCCTCTCTTCTAAATCTGCAACTCCTGCAGTTTTTTTCTCAATTAAGGTCAATTCCATTTTCTCCTGTTGTTTGGACCAAAAATTTTGATACCGTTCTTCTCCTCTCACACCACATGTTCTATCCACCGGAAAGTCCTATTAGCTCTCCTTCAAAATAAATCCAGAAATTTGCCACTTCTCCATTGCCTCTACTAACTCCCATCCTGGTACCAGCCTCAACTGCCTCCAGTCTAGGCTTGCTGCAGAAACGGTGTTAAAGTGCATTTCTGACCCATAATTCTGGGCGATCACTATACCCCCTCTCTTCTGGACTGGATCCCCTGTTTCCTGGGTCATGAGTATTTCCAGAATACCACACTGAGGATCTGCTTGCTTCTTGGATTCTCCATCCCCTATAGATGTTGCACCTTCCACTTTCTCCGGTTTGCTAAGTCAGTCGTCATAGATCTCCTGCCCAGCTTCCAAAACTGTGTTCATCCTTCTCTGCTATTACTTCCTCTTTCATTCTCTTTGTCTTTGAAGGGTTTGTTATAGAAACGGGCCAAAGATAGCTCCTGGGTATTGGTCCTTATGTGGTTTACTTCTTCACAGCAGGCTAGGACTGTTAGCCCAAAGCCCTCTGGAGCCAAACTTAAAATCGTACACATCCAATTGCTTTAAATATAGCCCAAATAAGCATATTTGTAGCCCGCCTACTTTACATACCCCCCAAACTGCATCCAATGTATGCTAGCCATAAATAAGAGAAACTCTGTAGTATGAAAGACCCCAGACCACTACTACCCTTTGGAGCTGTCTGACTCAGAGACTTCCCACCTTGCTGCTGAGCAATATCACCCAGATATGCAAGCTCCCTCTCTGATTTCTCTGTTCCCTGAAAGTTCCCTTGCCCTATTCCCCTTCTGGAGCCCTGGTGACACAGTGGCTGAGAGCTTGGCTGTTAACTAAAAGGTAGGCAGTTCAAATCAACCAGCCGCTCTTTGAAAACCCTATGGGGCAGTTCTACTCTGTCCTGTAGGGTCACTGTGAGTTGGAATCGACTAGATGGCAACAGTTCTTTTTTTTTTTTATTCCCCTTCTGGGAGGTAGCCCTGTGCCACGGTCTCTGAAGTTCTCCTGCTGGAAGTGACTTCCTTTCTCATGTAACCCTGTCCAAGGGCAATGGTGTGCAATACTGCCATCTTGTGACCCTGTCTTTTCCTTGATCAGACCCTAAATCCTTGAACGGTTGCATCTAGACTCGAAAATTGTAGAACTTCTAAATTAACAAGAAAAAATAAAATGAGGAAAAACATCAAACCAGACATTTTAAGGAACAGGAACAGTAAACACAGTAAAAATAGGAAGCATACGGAGGAAAATCAGTGAAATGGGAGTCAGATGACTTCTATTACCAAATAGGCTGTCAGGGTGCATTAAAAAGCACGGCAGTGTGTTTTTAGAGTGATTTAATGAAAGGCAAAGAGGTTACAGGACTGAGAATGAGAAAGGCAACATACCTAATAATAAGAAAAGAATTCAAATTCACGAGAATTTAAATTTCTATGGCAAGAAATTTGAAAACCTAGAGGAATTTTTATTTCCTAGCAAAACTGACTTCATGTACTTGACAGGGTAGGTCATGTTATAACGTGGTAGCAACTGTTGAATTTGTATTTTATTCTCTAGACTTGCAAGAGTTAAAAAGACTCTTTAAAAGAGCTAAAGAGACTTGGAAGCTTGTACCTGGCGGGGGTGGGGGGGAGTAGGGGAGGGGGGCTTGTTTGAAATTCTTATCTCCTTTTGACCTGGTGGCATAGTGGTTAAGAGCTACTGTAAGCAGTTCAGATCCACTCATTGGAAACCCTATGGGGCAGTTCTACTCTGCCCTATAGGGTCACCATGAGGGTCTCTGTGAGTTGGAATCGACTCCATGGCAATGGGTTTGACCTCACTAGTATCCACATCTCTGATACAAGCTACAACATGGATGACTCTCAAAATAGTTATGCCAAGTTAAAGGAGTCAGATCTTCTCCCGCCCCAAAAAGAGTGTATACTGATAATTCCACTTATGTAAATCTCTAGAAACTGCAAACTATAGTGATAGAAATTAGATTGGTGGTTACCTGGGGGATGGGCTGGCACCGTGGGGGAAGGGACTACCAAGGGACAGAAGAAAATTTTTGAGGTTGATAGATACATTCATTATCTTGACTGTGGCGATGGTTCCACAGGTATATCCATATTTCAAAACTTACTAAATTTTTCACTTTAAATATGTGCAGTTCATTGCAAGTCAACTATACCTCAATAAACATTAAAAAATAGGAAACAGCCTTCCAGTTATCATTTTCACACAGAACCTCTGATTTTCACGAGCAAATTTCTGATGTTAAGCTGGAGATGCCTATATGTGGAACAAAATTAATATCTTCCCCACACCAGATTGGGCTCAAAGGCTTCAGACGGGTGGCTGCAATGGGTCTGGGCTATTATGGGGGCTGCTGCTCCCTTAGTTCCTAAAGGCATTGGACTGTTACCCCTAGAAAAGCTGGGTGGAAGTGGAGACTCCAGTAGTCAAGCTGCTTTGAGCCAGATGTTGGTTCTGCACCACCTGGTGGTTTCCAGGCCCTAGTTCTGAGGTCCAGATTCTGGGGATACTGAAATGGGTCCAGGCTGTGGTAGGCAAAAGACCTGGTTCCCAAATGCAGCGGGGGTTTGCCCTTAACAAACCTGTGGACCACAGGGAAGAACTAAATCACTCATTGGCTGTAGTTTCTGCCAACACGGATCCCTTGCAGGCCCTAATTCTAAGGCCTGCACTCCTGCGGCCACCCAGAGGAGACCAGTGAGGACTGGGGGCTTCCAGGCCCAAGTTCTAAAAAGCATCTGTACCAGCCTCCTTCTCTTCGTGAGGCAGGCTGTAGCTTTGTGCTTCCCCGCCACCCTACAGCTCCCTTGGGCTGCTTTCCTCTCTGCGCTCCTTGCCAATCTGGCCTCTCAGGCCTGCAGAGAACCCGAGGAAGCCAGCGTGACCCCATGTCCTGTGGAAAAGGCTTCCCGAAGTGGCTGGCCTGAGGCCTCTTTGTGCCCCACCCGGCCAAGACTGTGAGACACTGGGCTCTTTCCAAACAGTGCTCCAGTGGCGGTGGCCGGCGGAGGCTGCAATGTGCCCAGACAGCCACCAGGCCACCTGTAACTTGCTTTGATTAGTGAAAAGTGAGCAGAAGTTCCTTGTGTCCTGGACAAGAGAATTTTTAAAAGCTCCTCAGGTGATTCAAAAGCACAGCCAAAGGTGAGAAACACGTAAGGGGAGAATATATTGGTTACACCATATATCTCTAGAACCTCTAGTATATCCTATGGCAGAGAGAGGGTACCTGGAAGACCTCAAACAGTACTTTTGGCCACCTTGGGAGGGGGTCTCCCAAAGTCATGGCTCAGTTTCTCTCCGTCCTTTCCTACTCCTTCCGTCCTCCTCTCCTCCTTTCCCTGCTCTCCTCTTCCTTTCCTTACTAATCTGTAGTGCACAATTTCACCTGGTTTTCACCACATCAGTAAGTAAGCTCAGTTAAGCCCGTGTGTACCTTGCTTGAAAACCTTGGAGGCATAGTGGTTAAGAGCTATGGCTGCTAACCAAAATGTCAGCAGTTTAAATCCACCAGGCACTCCTTGGAAACCCTATGAGGCAGTTCTACTCTGTCCTGTAGGGTTGCTATGAGTCAGAATTGACTCAACGGCAGTGGGTTTCGGTTTGGTAACTTGCTTACTGTAAGCCAGTGCGTACTGTGTTTACTGACTAATCCAGCCCTGTCAGGCACTGTTCTAAGTGTTTTGCAGTATTAACTTAGGTAACCTTCACAAGAATTCATGATTTGTTATTATCATTCACATTTTACAGATGGGGAAGAAATAAACGGATCTTTATTATACTTCTTGCTTTAGAGCTGAGAAGAAAAGGTGCAGTGAAGGAGGAGGGAGAGCATCAACTCAGTGGTGGGGAAAGCTTTCTACCTATCTTTTTTCTGGCCTTAAAGAATATGGACATTATCCTCAACAGAGAGAATCTGAAAGCATTCCCCTGGAGAGTGGGAACCAGACAAGGAATTGCTTTATCACCACTCATAGTCACCATTGTATTGGAAATTCTAGCAAGAGCAATACGGCAAGAAAAAGAAATAAAAGCCATCCAAATTGGTAAGGAAGAAGTAAAACTATCCCTATTTGCAGATGATATGATCCTATACACAGAAATTCTTAAGCATTCCCCAAGAATGCTAATAGAAGATTTCAGCAAAATGGCAGGATTAAGGCTCAACATACAAAAATCAGTTGGATTCTTCTACATCAACAAAGAGAACTTTGAAAAGGAAATCAAGAAAACAATACCATTTAAAATAGCCCCTCCCAGATAAAATACTTAGGAATAAATCTAACCAGGGACATAAAAGATTTATACAAAGAAAACTACAAAATACTACTGCAAGAAACTAAAAGAGATCTACATTAATTGAAAACATACCAAGCTCATGGATAGGAAGACTTAATATTACGAAAATGTCAGTATTATCCAAAACAATATGTAGATATAATGCAATCTCTATCCAAAACCCAACACCATTCTTAACTGAGATGGAAAAACTAATTACTAACTTTATATGGAAGGGAAACAAAACCAAACCCACTGCTATTGAATCGATTTGATTCTGGCTCCTAGTGACCCAATAAGACAGAGAAGAACTGCCCCATAGGGTTTCCAAGGCTGTAACCTTTATGGAAGCAGACTGCCACATCTTTTTCCCATGGAGCAGCTGGTGGGTTTGAACCAACAACCTTTCAGTTAACAGCCGAGTGCTTAACCACTACACCACCAGGGCTCCTTATGGAAAGGAAAGAGATCCCAAAGAGCAAAGCTTTATTAGAAAAGAAAAACAAAGTAGGAGGCCTCACACTACCTGATTTCAGAACCTACTATACAGCCGCAGTAGTCAAAACAGTCTAGTACCAGTACAATAACAGACACATAGACCAATGCAACAGAATTGAGAACCCAGACATAAATCCATCCACCTATGGACAGCTGGTCTTTGACAAAGAACCAAAGTTTATTGAATGGAGAAGACAGTTTCTTCAACAAATGGTACTGGCAGAATTGGATATCTATTTGTAGAAATATGAAATAGGATCCATACCTCACATCATACACAAAAACTAACTGAAAATTGATCAAAGAGTTAAATATAAAACGTAAAGCTATAAAGATCACGGAGGAAAAAATATAGACGACGCTAGAGGCCCTAATAAATGGCATAAATAGAATAGCAAACATAACTAAAAATGTACACACAGAAGAAGATGAATTATATAAATGGGACCTCCTAAAAATTAAACACTTATGCTCAACAAAAGACTTCTCCAAAAGAGTAAAAAGAGAACCTACAAATTGGGGGAAAAAATTTGGCTATGACATATCAGACAAGGGTCTGATCTCTAAAATTTATAGAAAACTTCAACATCTCAACAACCTCAAAAAAGACAATCCAATTAAAAAATGAACAAAGGATATGGACACATCACAAAGAAGACATCCAGGCTGCTAACATATGAAGAAATGCTCGTGATCCTTAGCAATTACCTGTTTCTGTCAAGTTGTTTCCAACTCATAGCGACCCTACAGGACAGAGTAGAACTGCCCTATACAGTTTCCAAGGAGTGCCTGGTGGATTTGAACTGCCAACCTTTTGGTTAGCAGCCGTAGCTCTTAACCACTATGCCACCAGGGTTGCCATTAACAATTAGAGAGATGTAAATCAAAACTACAATAAGATACCATCTCACCTTGACATTACTGGCACTACTTAAAAACAAAAAAACAGAAAATAGCAAATGTTGGAGAGATTGTGAGGAGATTGGAACTCTTATACACTACTGGTGGGAATGTAAACTGGTACAATCACTATGGAAAATGGTATGACGCTTCTTCAAAAAGCAAGAAATAAAAATACTATATGATTCAGTAATCCCACTCCTAGGTATATATCCTAAAGAAATAAGAGCTGTGACACAAATAGACACATGCACACCCATGTTCATCGCAGCATTATTCACAATAACAAAAAGTAGAAGCAACCTAAGTGCCCATTAACAGATGAATGGATTAACAAACTGTGGTACATACACACAATGGAATACTGTGCAACAATAAAGAATAATGACAAATCCGTGAAGTATCTCATAACATGGATAAATTTGGAGGACATTATGCTGAGTGAAATAAGTCAATCACAAAAGGGCAAATATTATATGAGACCACTATTATAAAGAAAAAACCAAACGTTTACACACAGAAAAAAAAATTCTTTGATGGTTACCAGGGATGAGAGTGGGAGGGAGGGAAAATTATCAAAAGAATATGAAGCTGCAGGCATAGCTGTCAGTTTGAGGAAAAGATGTATCACTGTATGTATTATACAAGATGACCACTAAGGTAGTAGTCCCAGTGTTTTTCTTGAGTGGGGACATATGTATTCATCTGCTGCAAGAGTTTTCTAGTCCATTGTTGTTGTTGTGTGCCATCGAGTTGATTCTGACTCATAACAACCCTGTAGGACAGAGTAGAATTGCCCCCATGAGATTTCCTAGGCTGTATAATCTTTATAGGAGCAGAACACCAGGTCTTTTCTCTCTCAGAGCTTCTGGTGGGTTTGAACCACCAACCTTTTGGTTAGCAGCCAAGCGCTCAACGATTACACCACCAGGGCTCCTTTTTCTAGTGCATTCGGGGGACTAATTTGAGGGAATTTGGAACAGCAAAGCACAGGTAAAGGCCGTCACCTGATTTCCCCATATGCTCAGTCTCTCTTTTTCTTCTGAACCCTGCAATCTGCTCTTCTATTTATATCAGTATATTCAGAGACTTCTTGTGCTCTCAGCCCACCCAGACTCAACTCAGAAGACTGAGTCACTTTCCAGAAACATTTTTTAGCTTCCATCTGGCCAAGCATGTGCCTACCATTTCAGTAGCTTCTTGAATCCCAGCTTTCAGGACCCCCAGAAGGCTGGACAGAAATGGGAGTGGGATAGCACATAGTCATGGCTGTAAGAGGTGGGAAGAAGAGCCATGTTGTCCCTGTTCTTCTCTCAGAGATGGATTGCTAGGCCTTCTCTGCTTGTGAGGGACACCAGACTTCTGTTCCAAGGCACTAGGGTTTTATAAAAATATTTATAAAGAGATCTCCTTAGATTTCCAGTCTCTACAATTCACCAATGGCAAAATCCTACAGGCTCCACGTTCTTCCATCTGAGCTGAGACACCATCCTGAAATGATTAGGTTAAGACAAGGGAGAAGGGGAATGGGTCCTTCCTGTGCAGGCCATGGAAGTCCACTTATTAAGGCAACAAATGTTGTGTGTCTGTGCCATGCTAAGCACAGTTTCAGGTATTGGATATGGCAGTGAACAAAATAAACCCCTTGGTCTCATTGCACTTACATTCTAGAGGGGGTGGGTACAGGCAATAAACAAATAAATATGAGAGGTCAGTCAAGGAGGGTAGGGAAAAAGTGCTATTTTTGTTTGTTTGTTTATTGTTGTAGTATAAGTGGAAGTTTACATTTCAAGTTAGTCTCTTATACCAAAATTTATACATACATTGTTATATGACCCTAATTGCTCTCCCTATACTGTGACAACACACTCCTCCTTTCCACCGGATTTCCCATGTCCATTCAACCAGCTCCTAACCCTCTCTGCCTTCTCATCTCACCTCTGGACAGAAGCTGCCCGTTTAGTCTCATGTATCTACCTGAGCTAAGAAGCACACTCTTCACAAGTATCATTTTATGTCCCACAGCCCAGTCCAATCTTTGAAGAGCTGGCCTTGGAAATTGTTTTAGTTCTGGGCTGATAGAGAACCCTGGGGACTATGTTTTCTGGGGTTCCTCCAGTCTCAGTCAGACCATTAAGTCTGGTCTTTTTACTAGAATTTGAGAAAGAGTGCTATTTTATGCTTGGGGCTTAGGGGAGTCCTCTGTGAGGTGACACTTATGCAGAGAATGGAGGGACATGAGGGAGTGAGCTACACAGATATCTGGGGGTGAGTATCTCAGACAAAGGGAGCATGAGGCCAAGAGCCCTGAAGTGGGCTTGGTCATGGAGGTGTTTGAGGAATATTGTGCATATGACTAATACAGGTTTAATAAAATCATGGGAAAATAAAAGTAGTTGTGTTAGGTTCTGGAATCCTGGCCGCTGAGCAATGGCTGTGGTTCCTGAGAGTGCTCCCAGGCTCTCAGCACTGCTGACCTACTCCTATTTCCGGGACTGGGCCCTCTAGCACAATCCGGCACTCCAATTCTCTGTCTTTCTTTATCAAGTGGTTAGCCAGTAATTACCAGTCATCCTAATAACCAAAACCAGGTCCATCATAAACTTTGTGAAACAGAACAATGTTTTTGAAACACTAATTTTCAAGAGCAACAGCTAGGATCAAGATGGGCCTGCTTCCAGGAACAGTTTCAACTACAGCTCTGTCCTGGGATAAGAGAGTTAAATGACAAAACCCTCTGAGCTAAGATTAGAGTCTTCATCATTGTCCTTGAAAACAACCTCAGGATGTCCTGGTTTGATATTTATTCTGGAAGTTTATTTAACATTTACCTAAATTTCCTCCACTCAGGCTTAAGTTATTTATGATATTTAAAGGAGAGTAGTAATAGGACTACTTAAAAATATCTGCTTAATTGCACAATCATATGATTTAATGCCTATTTTATTCAAGGCACTCTGGGAGGTGCAATCTGATAAACTAGCATATTTGGGTAAAGTGCAGCACAAATAATTGCAGTAAATAAGAAGTCAAGGGTAAAGGCTAAGGTGTAGAAAATGGTGTTGGCAAACTTTATCTGTAAAGGGCCAGATAGTAAATATTTTAGGCTTTGTGGGCTAAGAGGCAAAATTGAGGATATTATGTAGGTACTTATATAACAAGGAGTTCCTGCAAAGAGTTAACACGCTCAGCTGCTAACCAAAAGGTTGGAGGCTCAAGTCTACCCAGATGTACCATGGAAAAACGGCTTGGCAGTCTACTTCCAAAAAATCAGCCATTGAAAACCCTATGGAGCAGCTCTACTCTGACACACATAGGGTCACCATGAGTCAGAATCAACTGGATGGCAACTGGTATTCCATTTAACAGATGAGGAAAATCAGAGAGGAACACTAACTTGACTGGGGTTTCACAGCTAGTCAGTAAAGATAGTAATCCAGGTCTGTGTGTCTACCTTCAAGTGACATATTCATTTCATGGATAGTGCAAAGAACCTTACAACAGCATACTTCCATTCTCTCCTCCCAGCCTTTGTGCTTTTTTTTGTCATGCATTTTACTTCTTTGTATGTTAAAAGTGCATGCTATATCAATATGTTGCTTAAGCAGTGAATTATTTTTTAAAGAGATTTAAATAAGAAAAAATATTATATATTGTATATTTATTGTGTGTGCCCATGCGCACACACACACACACACACACACACACACACACACACCCCTGTTGTTACCATTTCTGGTTCTTTTCATTCCTTTATGTATATTCTTATTTTCATATGGTATCATTTTCTTTCTGCCTGAGAGGGCTTTCTTTAATATTTCTTGTAATGAGGGTCTGCTGGTACGAATTCTTTCTGAAAAAAATTTATGTCTGATAAAGTCTTTATTTTGCCTTTATTTTGTTTTTGAAGGATATTTTTTTACTAGATATAGAATTCTAGGTTGACTGTTTTGTTTTCAGTAATTTAAAGTTGTTCCTCTGTCTTCTCTCTTGCATTGTTTTCAATGAGAAACCTGTTGTAACCCTTATCTTTGTTTATCTATAAAACATATTTCTTTTCCCTAGCTGCTTTTAAGATTTTCTCCTTACCACTGGTTTTGATGATGTGTCTTGGTGTGGTTTCCTTCATGTTTCTTTGCTTGGAGTTTATTGAGCTTCTTGGATCTATGGGTTTATAGTTTTCATCAAACTTGGAAATTTTTCAATCATTATTTCTTCAAATATTTTCATGCTCCACCTTTTCCTTCAAGGACTTGAATTGCATGTATATTAGGCCACCTGAAATTTCCCCATAGCTCACGAATACCCTGTTGTTGTTGTTTTTTCTCTTTGTGTTTCATTGTAGATAGTTTTTAATGCTATGTCTCTGGTTCACTAATCTTTTCTTCTGAAGTATCTAATCTGCCAATAATCCCATTCAGTGTATGTTTCATCTCACATATTGCAGTTTTCATTTGTAGACGTTCAGTTATAATATCTGTTTTAATGTCTTTGTTGATTCTAACATCCGTGTCAGTTCTGGGTCAGTTTCAATTGACTAATATTTTTCTCCTCATTGTGGGTCATGTTTTCCTACTTCTTTATATGCCAGTTAAGTTTTTATTAGATGCCAAACATCATGACAGGATATTTTGTATTCCTATAAATATTCTTGAGCCTTGTTCTGGGACATAGTTAAACTACTTGGAAACAGTCTGATACTTTTGGGTCTAGCTTTTAATGTTATTAGATGTGACAAGAAAAACACTGAGTATAGGGCTAATTATTTTTCACCACTAAGGCAATAAATTTCTGAGTACTCTACCCAATGCCCTGTGAATTATGAGGTTTTTTACCTTTTCCTTGAATGTATAAAAACTAAGCCCTATTATCTAGCCTTGAATATGCCTATAATATTATAGTCCTCTTTTAATTGTTCCTTTTCATTAGAAACAAACAAACAAAAAAAGTTACTTCCTAGAAAATAGTGTGAAAACACCTGAATAAAAAGGGAGACAAAAATAACCCAAAGCATAAGTACCTAGAGGTTGGGTTGGAAGGCCTATCTCCCCAGTCTAGGTAAAGGAAGCCTGGCATGGGTAGGGTATGAGGGACTCCTAAGAGCGCCCACGGTAGGCAAAATAATGGCCCCCAGAGATGTTCACATGCTAATCCCCAGAGCCTATGAATACATTAGGTTACACAGCAAAGGGGAATTGAGGTTACTGACCAACTGACCTTGAGAAGGGGAGATTATCCTGGATTATCTATATGGGCCCAAAGTAGTGACAAGTGTCCTTATAAGTAGAGGGGGGAGGCAGAGAGAACCAGAGAGATGGCAATGTGAGAAGGACTTGGCCTGACATTATTGGCTTTGAACTAGAGGAATGGGGCCAGGAGCCAAGGAATGCAGGCAGCTTCTAGAAACTGGAAAAAGCAAGGAAACAAATTTCCCTAGAGACCTACCAACTCCTTGACTTTAGCCCAGTGAGACTCCTGTCAGACTTCTGGCCTCCAGAACTGTAAGACAATAGATTTGTGCTGTTTCAAGTCACCAAGTTTGTGTTAATTTGTTATAGCAGCAATAGGAAACTAATACAGCACATATTTCTCCTGCCAATCTGGACGTAAAGAATACAGCTGCCTAACTGTATTTTGGCCCACAAGCAGAGTTTCCTTGCATGTATTTTTCAACTCTTGGAAGGAAGTGTGGTATATATGATTTACTGAGTAACTCTAAATCACACTTGCTTGCCACTAGAATATTATTCTGTGGTGTTTTTTGCAACAGATTTATTTCCATTCCTTTATTCAACTCAATTTGTTTACATATCCTAAGAATGTGCTTATGGGCAGCGAGGTGATAGGGTGATAGAGAAAAAGTAAAAAACAACTTAGAATTCAAATATCATGGTGGAAAATTCCCAGTGAGACTTAAACGTGAGCTTGTACCTCCAGTCTCTGAGCAAAGTGTACCAAGAAGCAGTAGCACAGTTCTCCCTGATGGCTGATTTTACCCTAACATCCATTTGATTAATGATTTTATTAGACACTCTAAAAAATTTCAAAATAGCTTTGAAAACTTATTGTGTTTCTCTCTGTGTCTTTTAGGTTAAATTATAACTGATCTGACAGCCACTGGTTGTGGAATGGGATTGAAAATATGGTTAGGGTGTGTCAAGGTTTTACCTGAAAAGGAAATCAGTGTGAAGCATAACTATCATGAGGGAATCTGTGTGCCCTCATCCTCATGTTTTCCATGAGAAAGGAAGACTTTCCCAAGTGTTAATACTCCTGGCCTTTCTTGGCTACTTCCTTAACTCCTTCCTGGAAAGGAGGAAGAAATTATCTCTCTAGTGAGTTGGGGAAAAGGAACTGGGCATGTCTGGCGTAGACCCCTCTGAGTTCTTTCTTCTGAGACCATGTGTTCTGGTTTGCTCTTGGCCGTGCAGTAAGCTTAGTTTATCAGACTCTGCTCTCTGCAGGTGTGTAGAGGGTATGATTAATTGGAAGAGGACAAATTAGCAAGTCCACTTAGCCATGCATACGGTCTCCAAAAACTTTTTCAGTAATACAAGTGAATTTGGACTTCTAGTGGCCTAACTCCCGTCTATCTCTCAATTGATTCTAAACGTGAGCAGAGATAAAGAGGATGTTGTTTATTAGCATTCTCAAACTTAGTTATTCAGAACTTTCTACCTAGAATTACAGTGGGGTTCTGGGAAGTTTCCTTTTTATGTCTCTTCCAAAAACATGTCAGTTTAGCTGTAATCTTGTCCAATGAACTCTCAAAGCCTGCTTCACTTTTGATTTATTGACCTAATCTTCCCGCCTGCTCCCCTTGTCTGCTTGTCTGCTCCAGGGCTTCGAACTTGTTTGTTCCAGTTCGAACCCCTGCTGAGAATTTGCATTTCTAACAAGTTTCCAGGTGATGCTAATGCTACTGGTTAGAGACCAATTCTGAGAACCACTAGTAGAGCAGTTGTTCTCAAAATTTATTATACATAAGAATCACCTGAGGATCTTGTTAAACTGTAGATTCAGATTCAGTATATCTGGCGTGGAAATGCAAATTCTCAGCAGGGGTTTGAACTGAATGAACCGGTTTGAAGCTCTGGTCTGCTCTTACTCTGTTTACTTTTAAATTAATTTGAGATTTGGAGGAAGGAGGGCGGAGCCTTGAGGCCTGGTGCAACCTCTGCTGAACTGCAAGACACAACACCTTCCACCTGCAGCTTTCCTAACCTTGAGCCCAGGAGAAAAGGAGATTCTGGGGAACGCCGTAGCTCTCAGCTCAACTCTCTATATTCTTTATCTTTTCTTTCTTCTTCTTTTTGTCCTTTTCCTTTCCTTTCTTTTTCTGAGAAATTTGAAAAATACAGAAAACTACAAAGAAGAAAATAGCAACCACACACATGTTCCTCACACAGAATTAACACTCTTAACATTGTATCCTGTTCCCCTAGTCTTTTTTTAAATCTATTTATGTACTCTTAAAAAATGACCAGTAAATTAAAAAGTTGATAAAGATTGAGTCCCCTCTGACTACCATCTTCATCTCATTAGATTAATCCCCTGCCTAGAAGCAAACTCTATCAAGAGCTGTTAGGTATCCCTCCTTGCTACTTGAAGTGTGGACCACAGGCCTGCAGCATTGGCATCACCTGGGAGCCTGTTAGAACTACAGGCTCTCAGGCTCCACCCCAGACCTACTGAATTAGTTTGCATTTTAACAAGGTCCCCAGATGATTTGTATGTACATAATGAGAAGCTCTGAATTAGCATATATATCCATAAACAAAGTATTGCATTATTCTCTGTGTTATTTAAAATTTATGTAAATGGTATTATACTGCATGTATCAATGACTAACTTTTTTCACTCAATTTATGTTTGAGAACTTTGTTAATATAGATCTAGCACATTCCCTTTTAACTTGTTGAAGAAAATTCATTCATGTTGCTTATAATGAAATTTGTTATTAAGTCAATCTATTAGGGGCATTGATTTATTACAAACAAAAAGACATGGACAGAGAGTTTTGATGCTTTCTACTCTATAAAAAATGCCCCCACTTATTTCCTAGGGGAAGGGTGACATCCACTGGAACAATGTACTTCCCAAAGAAAAGCAATTACTGTTTATAGTCATAAGACTAATAGTTACATGCCCATAAGAAAATAATGAGCTTTTTAAGTCCAGATGTCTCAATGTCGACGGGAAATTTCAAAGCAAATTAAACTAACAAGGACACTTTTACATTAATGAGGCAGAATATGAAGGGGTGTTCACCCCAACTTGCATTAAGATTTATATTCTTAATATGGTTAAGGAAACTAACTAGCAAACATTCCCAGCCTTCACCTTCATAAGGTATAAATTGCTCCACATTTCAGAGGCCCTCTAACTGCTCTCCTTGCTTTTTATTAACAAGTGCAGGTCTGGCATTTGTTAATTTGACTTTTACTAGCCAAGACTAGCTCATAGAATGTGGGACATGGTAGAAACTTACAATGAGGGGAGTCCCTGGGTGGTGCAAATGGTTAACTTGCTTGGCTGCTAACCAAAAAGTTGAAGGTTCAAGTCCACTCAGAGATGCCTTGGAAGAAAGGCCCTGCATCTACTTCCAAAAAAAGCAGCCACTGAAAACCTTGCAGAGCACAGTTCTACTCTGACATACAACGGGTGCCTTGGGTCTCAGTTGACTCAGTGGTGACCTGTTTGGTTTGGTTTTACCAGTTGAGGAAATTAAAAGAACCTAAAATATGTGGACAATTTACTGGAAGAAATCAGGCATCAAGGATTCAGCTATCACAGCCTGGAAAGCTGATTCCTATAATTATATGTTGGTAAAATATTTGGTCATATAGTTGCCTGCTGTGCCTAGGAAGACAGACCATGTGCTGACAAAAGCTGTAGAGTTAGGGGAATAGACAGAAAAGATTCGGGATATTGGAATGTCTTCGACTTCTTCCTACTTCCAGTAAAACTTACAAGAAGGAGAGACTCTGGCTAGAGCCAGCCAGGCCGCAAGCAGAGAGGGAAGGAAACACCGTTTTCCTAAGGAGGGCCTTCTCTGCCTGCAGTTTCACTCTAAGTTGACTGAGAGACACTGCTTCTATGCCCCAAAATAAAGCAGTTGTAAGTAGTGTTTACGAAATGGAAGTCTTAGTAGGAGATAATGCTGCTGCCATGAACAGTTGTTAGCCTGCTGGCAAAGAAGCGATTGAGAGACCATGCCATCAGAATCCATTGTTTTAGACGGCCTCAAAAGAGCCATCGTTAAATTAAGAAAAAGGGATGGAGTGGACAGAACGTAGTTGTCAGTAAAAAAAAATATAGAAGTTTCCAGGTTTCAATCTATGTCTAGTTAGGATTTTGAGGGCATGATTACCTGTACATGGAGAAATCAAGGGGCAAATATACCAGAAGCCTACTAAGTTTTTTGAAGAATTTGTATCGCCAAAAGAAATTTAGGCCTGGGCTGTGTAGCAAAAGCATGTGACTCTTTAATCCTCAAAATAATTTCACCAAACCTGCACAAACAGGAAATGGGTTGTAGCTATGGAGCCCTGGTGGCACAGTGGTTAAGAGCTCAGCTGCTAACCAAAAGATTGGCAGTTTGAATCCACCAGCCGCTCCTTGGAAACCCTATGGGGCAGTTCTACTCTGTCCTGTAGGGTCACTATGAGTCAGAATTGACTCAGCAGCAATGGATTTGGTGTTTTTTTGTTTTTTGATGGAGAATGGGGGACAAGGAATAACCTTCCAGAGCCAAGGACCACAGAGGACAGTGGTCAGTGGACAGGGACTGCAGAGGACGGTGGGTGGGGGCCACAGATAACAGTGGACAGGAGCCACAGAGGACAGTGGACAGGTGCCACAGAGGACAGTGGACAGGGACCACAGAGGGCAGTAACACAGACCATGCTTCCACCACACTCTTTGACTGCAAGACTTGCAACCCAGCTTTAACCATACAGATGAGGACAATGTCCTAGATGATGGTGGAGAAACAAGATGGAAAGAACCGGGCTTCTGAATGACTACATGGAACAGAGTTGCCAGCCAACCTGAAACATCACTTTGGATTGTTCATAGGGGAGAGAAATTAATTCTACCTTTGTTAAATCATACTGGATTATGGGTGGCTCTTTTTTTTTTTTAATAGCAGCTTAGCTGGATAAGCTAATGAAATGTCTAAAACTGAGCTGTTTATCTTTCCCCACTAAACCTGCTCCTCTAGCACACTGGAGTAAATGGCAATTCCATACTTCCAATTGCTCAGGCCAAACTCCTTGGAGGCATCCTGGGTACTAGATCCTACATGATGCACAGCATCAAACCAGCCTTTGCATTTGTGATTTAACTTAGTGCTCCCACTCAGGCAGGTGACAGAATTCCAGGCTGCACATCCAAGGAGTGGACCTGGGTTCTTGCCCTCAAAGTGTTCATGCCCTTCAGTCAAAGACCCCACCAGGAACACATCTGTAGTTGAACAAGTTGGGTTTATTACTTATTGCAGCAAGGAAGAACGCTCACCCTCAGTAAGAGTATGGTAGAAAGAACCTACTCTAGGATTTGGGGAGGGTCTAAGGAAGTGGGAGTTTGCTCTAGATTGGGTGCTGTCAGAAAGCAGAGCAGGAGTCCCTGGGTAGCACAAATGGTTAAACATGCAACTATTAGCCAAAAGGTTGGTGGTTCAAACCCACCCAGAGGTGCCTCGGAAGAAAGGCCTGGCAATCTGCTTCCAAAAGACCACAGCCTTGAAAACTCTATGGAGCAGTTCTACTCTGCACACATAAGGTTGCCATGAGTTGGAATCAGCTCAATGGCAACTAACAACAACAGCATAGGGAGTGGAGACTAGTATGTGGATAAAGCAGTAACTGGTAAAGAAGTAGCAGTCACTCATTTTAGCCAAGAGAGGGGGGTGTGTGTGGACTGCACGATGACCTTGTTTTTATCATGATCTCAGAGTGACTTTGTCTGTTGTGAAATTGTGTATGTCCAATAGGAGAGGAATCTGGTTCAGCTGGGAGCATCAGGCCAGCTTGTAGTAACATTGACACCCATCTGTGACAGTCAGACCAGTTCCCTGTTAGCAGCAGTTGCTTTTTTTTCTTTCTCAAATGGGTGGCCATGCCTCCCTTCCAAGCCACAGGCAGTAAGTTTCTTTCTGTGACCCAGGTGAGAGAGGAGCTGTTCTCAAATTCATTCTGGCTCCACCCCTGACCCTCAAAGGTGTGCCTCTTCAGCCTGCATCTTGGCCTGGCCCTGGTGACACTTGCCCTCATCCCTGCATGGGTGACCCGGATCTGTCCTCAGATCCCAGAGGACAGTGCTGCTCTGTTTACTCATGTCATCGTTCCCTCCCTTTTTCCCCCTCTTTCTTTAGAAAGGGACTGCTCTGTTTCTGATCTACAGACACTTCCCCCTCCTTGCTTCTGAGTGTTCTTAATATTTTATGCCTCATCTGCATGTATTTGGAGTTGACGGGGTAGGTTTCAGTGCGAGCTCAAGCTGCCGTCTTGACCTGGGAAACAGCTAATGGTCTTTTTGTGCCTCCTTCTGGGCTGTAGTTTTCTGACACATGATACTACCCAACCATCTTCCATCATCAGTGTGGCCATCCTTAAATCAATTGTTGTTACTCATTTTTTAAGCATCTCCAGGATAGCCAGGTCTCTTCTGAGCATCAGCTGTTCTGTTCCATAAAGGCCAGCATTCAAAAATTTTCCTTATGACTGAGCCATTCTTTTTGCATAACAACACTCTACCCAGTCTCGCTCTGCCCCAACACCCTTGTGTAACTCTATTTGCACTGTTTTTATCTGCCGGAGTTGGGTAAGGATCATAAGTGGGGAAAGATCATTAATTTTACCATCCTCAAAGCCTGTTAGCTCCTAGAAGAAAAGTGTAATAATATTTAGCCCCTTGATGCCTCCTGAGAGTACCAAGCACGGATCGCTGAAGGTAGGTGTTGCCTGCATTTGCGGAATCTCGCTTAATATGTTCACAGTAGATAAGAGTGGTGGGTGAAGGAGGATTTTCCATACCCTCCTAAACATGTGAGAGGACACTGAGCATCTCATAGGATGGATGATATAGAGAAGCTGGGATATGGAAGCATGTCCTGAAACATGTCAACCTGGCATCAGCCTCAGCATCATATGTCTTTCAGTACCCCAATGAAAAAGAGAATTCTAGAATAGAGAAACTATGGGGCAAGTCTTATATTCTTCTGGTATGTATAACAGTCTTATCAGGCCACTAAGAAATAGACAAATCAAAGGGCAAGCAGCACTCATGGCAACTTGGGATAATGGACAGAGATTTACTGCCAACGAGGGAGGATCCTGAAATTTAGGGAAGACTTTGGGAAGCTAGAAGAGAACTAAGGGTGTGGGGCCAAGGAGCCATCTCATTCGCTGTTGTCAGCTCCACACCTCTCCCATACACAAAGACAAATCACATGACAGCAAGGCTAATTATTTACTGATCATGTAGAAGAAAGTCTTATCCATGGTAAAGCTTTCCTGGGTGTGCTAAAGATAGAATTTCAGAGAAAACCTTTGATTCTTGGTGAATTGATGAGTCTTCCTAGGCAGTTAGGGAAGATCCTGAAGATGCCTTCATGTGCAAAAGTGATGGAAATCAGGTCACAGAATTTATCACAAGATGATATGAGGACCGTGGAAGAGAAGATCCTGGAGCCCAGGTGAGGAAGTATTCACTCATCACTAAATAAGAAGAGGAGAAATATAACACAAAAAATTATTAGGCATTCTTTGGATTGACTGAATTGGGAACAAACATAATTTCCATTATGTAGAAAAATGGTGAAGAAACAGATATGCACCTGCATTCTAACCCATGCTATTTGCCAAGACAAGGGGAGGGGGGGATGCGTAGAGTAAATTGCATTTTCTGTCTGTTCCTGATCCCACCTTAACCTTCCCCCAACTGAGACTGTGAAAAAGAGAAAGGATGCAGTGAAGGATCTTAGGCTTTTTTCTGCTGTCTTCAAGGTTAGACATTTTGAAGAATTTGCAATAGATTGACAAATAATAGCAAAATTCATAGTTTCCTTTTATTAAATCTTACTTTATGCAAGCCATAGGTGCTAAGACTTTTACATACATTATCTGAATGAAGCTGCACAATAATTCTGAGGTAAGAAACAGATGAAGAAACTCAGAGTCTACTTGCCAGGTTGAAGGCAATGGGAAGGTCAGATGTGCCATTCCCAGACTGAGAAGAAATAGCCAAGGATGTGCAGAGTTCAAAGGAGGAAATTCATATTAATTAGAGGCTGAGGTGGCCTCCTGGGTTTGGAAGATGGATTACAAACACAAAAAAAATTTGAGCTTCATTCTCACACCCTGCTACTCTTTTCACATTTCAAACTCCAAGTCCTAACGATTCTTAGCACACTACCAATTACTGAGCCCATTTTACCAGCAAAATATTCACAAAGCAATTCTGTAAGGTAGACATCAGTGTTTCCTTTTTCATTGTTTAATCATCTGTTCAAAAGCTCATGGTAGGAGTAGGTCCTGAACCCAGTCCTCCGATGCCAAATGTCAGACTTTCTTCAACAGCTTTCTTACCGAATTGTTTTATTATAATCTTTGGGCACAAACCCTTAATGTTTTTGGAAGTCACTGGGCCACTTGTCCCCCAGAGTCAGAGATCACCAACCTGCAGTCCTGGGCCTCTTCCCCACTTTGCACCTGGAGACAGCGATCTGTAGAGGCACAGCAGAACACATTTAGACACTAACTCCAGTTCATTTCCCAGAGAGAAGCCAGAAAATTCACTGGTTAGGACACAGGGAACTGATTGGGGACATTACTTTCCCTTGGATTTCTCCCTCCTCAGTAACATGGGAATTTAGGAAGAGAAATCCAGAGATAACTAAACTTACTGACTTTGATCAGGTCAAGTATGTTTTCCTCAGGAATTCCATGTTGTTTGCAATATTCCACAAATTTTTCCCTGACTTTCTGGTTTATATCTTCTTTTCGGCCTGTGGGCAAAGTGGCAGTAACTGCTTTATTTCCTGTATTGGTCACTGAGACAAATGAGGTGGGTATAAACTGCCTTGAGATTTGACATTGGTGGGCTATCCTGCTGGCATGATGAGAGATTTCATCATCGTCTCATTACCAAGCCTGAGGGACTCCCAAAGGTGAACATCTACCTTCAGAAGGGGAGAGACATCCCAGAATAAGACTCAGAAGACTACTTTGTCTCCAGGGTTCCTTCTTCCCCCTCTCCCCACTCCAAGATGAACATCAGCAGGAAAATGCTGTACCTTAGAGCTCCATCAGTTGGAATGTAGCCCCATTGCTGAAATGCTTGAGAAGAAATATAACATACTTATCATAGACAGCTTCAGTCATTTTAAATGTATTGTTTCCATCATCTGTGGAGGAAACAGCACAGTTCAGAACTTCTTTGGCCCATGAGAAGCAAGTGAAACCTTTTATCTGTTCTCTCCCACAAAACAAATTCAAGTGCATGTCCTGGAAGGGGTAGGGAATGAGAATGTCTAATGCTTTCCATTTGCATCTCCCTGGGCTTTGTGAGGTGACTTCTGAGAAAAAGGATACTGGTAGTGTTATGGATTGAATTGTGTCCCCAAAAATATGTGTTGTAAATTCTAACCTCTAGGTCTATACTTATAATCCCATTTGAGAATGGGTGGTCTTTGTTATGTTAATGAGGCAGGATTAGTGTAGAATGTGTCTTGAGTCAGTCTCTTGAGATATAAAATAGATTAAACAAGCAAGCAGAGATGGGGAAAGACACATGCCAAGCCACATGAAGATTGCCCAGGAGCAGAAGCTCAGAAGAGACAAGGACTTCCTCCAGAGCTGACAGAGACAGAAAGCCTTCCCCTAGAGCCGGCACCCTGAATTTGGACTTCTATCCTCCTAAACTGTCAGAAAATAAATTTCAGTTTGTTAAAGCCATGCACTTGTGTTATTTCTGTTATAGCAGCACTAGATAACTAAGACAGGTAGATTGGCCACTAGTAGTAGAAAACTTCAGCCACAGCAGCAACTCACCTTCTATCATTCTCCCTGAGACCTATCCACCTCTCTCCACCATCTCTGCCCATGATGTGTCTCTGTCTTCTCTTATAAGCACCACTAGCATTACATACCCAGTGTCATGTCCTGGACAATGTGCTGTGGCAATGGCCACCAGGCATCATCAGAAAGAGGGTAAGAAACAAGAGACTGTCCTGCCAATTTACTAGACTAGACTCAGCCCCAGACACAGCAACAGCAGCTTCATCCTGACAGATAGCAATATCTCTACAGTCATTGGAGGTCTTTCCCTAACAGTGGCTCCACTCTCCAGCTCTTCTGTCCTTTTATCTATTCTAGATTCAATTCTCTGTACATGGAGCACCACCCTCTCCCCTCCTACTCCATGAAATGGTCTGTCATTCACTGGTGTGAGGCCAATGAGCATTCCTGACCTTTGAAACTTGGCAATCCCATCCCTTTTAGATCTATTTAATGACCTAAAATTTCCCAAAATACATTCTCAAGAAAAATAGTGAATGTTATGAAGGGCTGCCTTTTGGAACCAGATTTAACTATGGTTCTGGCTTGAAATCAGAAAGTGGCAGGAATGAGGTACACTATATTTTTTCGCAAATATTGTGCAGCCTCTGTGTTTGTTTGCCTGCCGCACACTCCCCCGTTGAGGCACCCTCACAAGCTCTGCCATGCCAACCCTCTTCCACATGTTGCTGTAAAAAAAAAAAAATTAGCGTAGTGCCCTTACAAAAATACCCGTGGGGAGTGGGCACTGCCAGCAAACAAACGCAGAAGGTGCGTGTTATTTGTGTAAAAATGTGGTAACCAGGAAGTGGAATGTGTGGTGAATCTCTGTTCCACCACTCACACAGTATACAGACCTAGGTGAGTTACTTAATTTTTATAAGCCTCAGAAACACAAACAAAAAACCTGTCTCTACCAAAAATGACAGTACCTCTCACAAAGCATTAAAATAGGGCTTCATAAAATAATATCTTTAATGTATGGTTTCTGATACTTAGTCCATTTTAATTCCTTTTTCTTATTCTTTGCATCCAACCACTGCAGCCTTCAATTAATGAACAAGTATTTAATCATTATGCAAATGCCACTATACCATGAGTCCCATAAGAGGAAAAGAGAAGTATGAGATGTCATCACTTCCTTCAAAGAACTTTTTATGACGTTGGGGAACTGCTTCAATACTCAATAAAAACTTAATTGTACAGGCATATGCAATGACCCAACTGACAGGGACCAAGTCCACACCACAGGAGATCAGTAAAGGAGGGGAAACAGGGGAAGTGGCATCATGTAGAAAGTACTTAAGAGCACAAGCTTGGGAGTCACTTGGAGACCTGGTCTTCACTCCTATAACTACCATTTTGAAGCTATGAGGACAGATTTAACTTGTCTGAGCCTTCATTTCCTCTTAATGGGGATAATTATACCTGTCTAATAGAGTCCTGTAGGGATTCAATAAGCTATTGTGTATGGAACCCTCAATGGGGTTTTTGTTTGTTTGTTTGTTTGTTTTATCTGTGGCCTGCTTAAAAAAGAAGGTCATCTTGGTCCCTTGTGTAATCATTCCTAGTTCATTCTTCACTGGTAACCAGTCACTGGTGTTTTGAAGCCTATGTACGTGGAATGTATGAAGTATGAATCTAGGAAAATAGGAAGTCGTCAAAAAAGAAATGGAATGCATAAAGATTGTATCCTAGGCATTAGCTGAAATGGACTGGTATTGGCCATTTTGAATCAGACAATCATATAGTCTGTTATGCCAGAAGTGACAAACTGAAGAGGAATGGCATTGCTTACATTGTCAAAAAGAACATTTCAAGATCTATCCTGAAGTACAACGCTGTCAGTGACAGGTTAATATCCATATGCCTACAAGGAAGACCAGTTAATACGACTATTATTCATATTTATAGATGAAACACTAATGCCAAAGATGAAGAAACTGAAGAATTTCACCAACTTCTGCAGTCTGAAATTCATCAAACATACAATCAAGATGCATTGATAATTACTGGTGATTGGAATGGGAAAGTTGGAAACAAAGAAGGATCAGTAGTTGGAAAATATGGTCTTGGTGATAGAAAAGACGCAGGAAATTGCATGATAGAATTTTGCAAGACCAATGACTTATTTATTGCAAATACCTTTTTTTCAACAACATAAACAGTGGCTATACACGTGGACCTCACCAGATGGAATACACAGGAATCAAATCGACTACATTTGTGGAAAGAGACGATGGAGAAGTTCAATATCATCAGTCAGAACAAGGCCAGGTGCCAACTGTGGAATAGACCATCAATTGCTCCTATGCAAGTTCAAGTTGAAGCTGAAGAAAATTAAAACAAGTCCATGAGAGCCAAAGTATGACCTTGAGTATACACCACCTGAATTTAGGGGCCATCTGAAGAATAAATTTGATGCACTGAGTACTAATGACCGAAGACCAGACAAGTTGTGGGATGACATCAGGGACATCATACATGATGAAAGCAACAGCTCATTAAAAAGACAAAAAAGGAAGAAAAGACCAAAATGGATGTCAGAAGAGACTCTGAAACTTGCTCTTGAACACAGAGCAGCTAAAGAAAATGGAAGAAATGATGAAGTAAAAGAGCTGAACAGAAGATTTCAAAGGGCAGCTTGAGAAGACAAAGTAAAGTATTATAATGAAATGTGCAAAGATCTGGAGTTAGAAAACCAAAAGGGAAGAACATGCTCAGAATTTCTCAAGCTGAAAGAACTGAAGAAAAAATTCAAGCCTCGAGTTACAATACTGAAGGATTCTATGGGCAAAATATTGAATGACTCAGGAAGCATCAAAAGAAGATGGAAGGAACACATAATCACTCTACCAGAAAGACTTGGTTGATGTTCAACCATTTCAGGAGGTAGTATACGATCCAGAACTTATAGTATTGAAGGAAGAAGTCCAAGCTGCACTGAAAGCATTGGTGAGAAACAATGCTTCGGGAATTGACGGGATACCAATTGACATGATTCAACAAATAGATGCAGTGCTGGAGGTGCTCACTCGTTTACGCCAAGAAATTTAGAAGACAGCTACCTGGCTGACTGACTGGAAGAGAGCCATATTTGTGCTCATTCCAAACAAACGTGATCCAAAAAGATGTGGAAATTATTGAGCAATATCACACAAATAAAATTTTTCTGAAGAAAATTAAAAAATGGTTGCAGCAGTATATTGACAGGGACCTACCAGAAATTCAAGCCAGCTTCAGAAGAGGATGTGTAATGAGGGATATCATTGCTGATGTCAGATGGATCACAGCTAAAGCAGAGAATAACAGAAAGAAGTTTACCTGTGTTTTACTGACTATGCAAAGGCATTCAACTGTATGGATCATAACAAGTTATGGATAACATTGTGAAGAATGAGAATTCCAGAACACTTAATTGTTCTCATGAGGAACCTGTACATAGACCAAGAGACAGTCACTTGAATAAAACAAGGGGATGCTGCGTGGTTTAGAACCAGAAAAGGTGTGCATCAGGGTTGTATCCTTTTACCGTACTTGTTCAATCTGTATGCTGAGCAAATAGTCCAAGAAGCTGGACTATATAAAGAAGAATGCTGCATCAGGATTGGAGGAAGACTCACTAACAACCTTCGATATGCAGATGACACAACCTTGCTTGTGGAAAGCAAAGAGGACTTGAAGAACTTACTGGTGAAGATCAAAGACTACAGCCTTCAGTATGGATTATGCCTCAACATAAAGAACACAAAAATACTCACAACTGGATCAATAAGTAACATCATGATAAACGGAGAAAATATTGAAGTTGTCAAGGATTTTGTTTTACTTGGATCCACAATCAAAGCCCATGGAAGCAGTAGTCAAGAAATCAAACAACTTATTGCATTGGGCAAATCTGCTGCAAAAGACCTCTTTATAGTATTAAAAACCAAAGATGCCACTTTGAGGACTAAAGTATGCCTGATCCAAACCAAGGTATTTTCAGTTACCTCATATGCATGTGAAATCTGGGCAATGAAAAAGGAATACCAGAGAAGAGTTGATGCCTGTGAATTACTGTGTTGGCAATGATACTGAATACATCATGGACCACCAGAAGAACGAAAAAAAATCTGTCTTGGAAGAAGTACCGCCAGAAGGCTCCTTAGAAGTAAGAATGGTGAGACTTCGTCTCAGGTACTTTGGACATGTTATCAGGAGGGACCATCCCTGAAGAAGGACATCATGCTTGGCAAAGTAGAGGATCGGTGAAAAAGAGGAAGACCCTAAGTGAGATGGATTGACACAGTGGCTGCAACAATGGGCTCAAGCATAGCAATGATAGTGAGGATGGCGCAGGACGGGGCAGAGTTTCATTGTGTTGTACATGGGGTCACTATGAGTCAGCACTAACTCAACAGCACCTAACAACAACAACAACATGTAGCTTCAGCCATCGTGGGTTGGCTATGGGTTATTTTGGCCCTGAGATGGCAGAGTTGAGATTGACAAATGGTGACAAGAGCTGTGTACTTTATATTCCCTATTTGTTTCTATCCAAGAATAAAATGGCAGCCTATGCGCGATCAGGTTTGCAAAATGAACCCCATTCCTCCTGGGCTATGATGATGACGGGAGAGTCAGCTACACCTGCTGTACGCACCATCCCTATCCCATGCCACCATCACTTCTACCTCTGCACCCTTATATCGTAGCACCATATTGTTACTTTCTGCTTCTGTTTTTATTCCCTATGAGACTGTAAACTCCCTGAAGGTGGAGACATCTATCTTGCTCACCTTTGTACCTGCCATAGCACCCAATGTATAGTATCACTTTTGGAATGTTTGTATACTGACTGCTATCTTAAAAACACTAGGAATTTTTGTTATTAAAAGCAACCTTCTAGAAAATCTTTTTGTAAATAGGAACGTTGCTTTTGGGTATCACCTTCCAATTTGTATTATTGGACCACAGGAGTAGAGGGAGAGGATAGGACTGAAGTCTGTGATCAGATGATCTTACGTACTAAGACCTGAGTTGACTATTCCCCACTCTAGTTATTCACTTCCATTTCAAATCTACCACGTTTTTGGTAGTCAGCTTAAGCATTGTCAGGAAAATCTGTCAGCACTGAGATAGCAAGGTCAAGGCTGCAAAAATACCCAAGAGTTTGATGCAATCATCTAGAGGCTTAGTGAAACAAAATCCATACAAAACCAAAGCAGAACTAATTAAATCAATTAGGAGTGATGTTTTACCTTACAAAAGAATTTCCTTTAATAATACTCCTGTACTGCACTTTGATATTTGTGCTAGGAGCTTTGGATTAATGATCTGAAAACATTCTCACAAGTTGTAGATGATTAATAAATGTCATAGTCAAATGTTTTTTTTGTATTGGGGAGGATGAAAAAAAAGTAATCACTGATGTTAAAGCATGTCTCAGATGATAGTGTAAGGACGTGGAACAAAGATCCAGTTTACAAAAGTTCACTTGGTCATCCATCTATAGGGAATACATCTATTGTGTAATGCAAGGTGCACAGGGTACAGCATTTGACTGCAGAGCAGCTCTGTCTGTGGTGGAATAGATTGTTTGAAGAGATGGTGCTACTAAGGATTATTTCAGAAATGATGATTCAAATTAATTCAATTACCATTATCAAATTCCTACTATGTGCTAGGTCTAAACCAGGCACTTAGAGGGCTAAAGAGACAAATAAGTGGTGGCTGTGCCCACAAGAAGCTCCTGGACAGTGTGGGAATGATTTGAAAGCAATCTCATTATAAGTAAAAAAAAAAAAAAAGTTCCGGAAAACAGAAAATCCAGTAGTAACAAAGAAGAGAAATTAGAGGAAAAAAAAGGAAAATTCATTTGGTCCAATCAATGACTGACTTTCTAATTTAAGGTATGGAACCAGAAGAATTTTTTTTTTTCCTTCCAGATGAGTGAGGCTTTAACTAAGGAACACAAATTCACAAGGTAAGGGTGGAACACAAGCAAGTTTTCACAGACTGCTGTCCTCTCTAGATACAGGAGGGAAGGAAAGGGAGGGTCTCTGGGGAGTAAACAAGTTGCCGTAGATTCACCCCCAACTCATAGTGACCCCATATATGTCCGAGTAGGACTGGCCTCCGGGTTTTCAATGGCTGATTTTTTTAGCAGCAGATCTCCAGGCCTTTCTTCCAAAGTATTTCTGGGTAGACTCAAATCTCCAATCTTTCCATTAGCCTCTGAGTGCTTTAACAATTTGTACCACCCAGGGACTCCTCTGGGGAGTAAAGATTTCAGTTTTTCATACTCCAGTCAAGGTTTTAACTTTCTGGCAGGCACAAAGGGATGAGAGAATTGTTCTGCCTACCTACAGGTCCCAGGGAGACTGACTCCTTTCTTTCTGCCTGGGGAGGAATAGCACTTTTGAGGAGCAAATTTCAGTCAGCACAACAGTAGCAGATGAACCAAGTGTACATCTTGCTGCCTGTCTCTGTCCTGGAGAGCTAGCTTCTGGGTCTTCTCTTTATGGGGCCAACTGAGTATGGCCCTGATTCTTGTCAAGAGTGGCCAGTCATTCCAGGGCTGAGCTGTCCCCCTAAAAAATAAGTTGCCATCAAACTGACTCTGCTTCATGGCGACCCCACATGTGTCAAATTAGAACTGTGCTCCATAGGGTTTTCAATGGCTGTGATCTTTAGGAAGTAGATCACTAGGCCTTTCTTATGAGGAGGCTCCTGAGTGGATTTGAACTACCAACATTGCAGTTAGTGGCCATGCACTTAACTGTTTTCCACCCAAGGACTGCCCAAGCCACCCAAAAGCCACAAATATTTTAAGAACAGAGAGCCAATATCCAATTATATCCCCACATTTTAAACACGGCATTGATACCTAAATTCAAACTGCCATATTATAGTCAAGTTGTATTGGCTAGTTTTATATTTAAGGCCCTTAGACTTCAACAAACTTAGGAACAATCTGGTGACCAACGAAAGAAGGTTAGTTCAAGGTTATATTTGCCCAGGGAGCACTGAGCATTAGATTGTGCCAGGGTCCACTTACCAAGACAAATAGTTATAATGGAAGTATATTTTGCAGTAGTACAAATCTCATCTGTCCTGGGGCCAGACATGTGAAAATAATATTTTGATGCCTGAAATAAAGTAAGTACTCAGTGAGCATTAGGTAAGTTCTTTAAAAATATTATTTTATTTAATCCTCGTAATAATGCTGTTTTACAGAAGTGTGCATTAAGGCTCAGGGAGGTTAAGAAATCTTATTAAGGTCACACAGCCAGTAAGTGGAAAAACCTATATTGGCACCTGAGACTGTCTAATCCCAGAGACCCTACTCTTATTGATGCCACTACACAGGGTAGGGCTTGCTGTTTCTGACATGAAGGACAGATGGTAGAATAAACAGGAATAATTAATGCTTTAGACCCTCAGCAGTGTCTGCCTAATAGTTGCTACAGAAGCTGCATTCAGATTTCTTAAAAATGTGGCACTACTGGTGTAGCTGCAAGAGTCTAATCAAGTGAAGGGCAAGTAACAGCTCTCTCCCAATCAACAAATATTTAGTAGATAAATGAATGGTTGGATGAATGGATGAATGATTTTTGGGTATTGCTTTTCTAATAAGGAATTAGGGGGTGCTTTCATACCAAAAAGCAAGAATTATTCCCTTTGTAGCTTCAAGTTAAGTACCTGTCACTTCCAACCACATTAAGACTCCCCTACCCAACAGCAAATACAGAGCACTTTGTAAGTGACCCAAGGGAAGGGCGATGGTCTTCCAAGTAGTTGAGAAATGACCTGCCCAAGTCATGACTCATTGTGTGGACAAGGGGCTTATGGAGTCTATATACGATCAGATAATAGTCCATTTATAACCAGGTGACCTGACTGAGGAGTCCCTGAGTAGTGCAAAGAGTTAATGTGCTCAGCTGCTGTCATGGATTGGATTGTGTCCCCCAAAAATATCTGTCAACTTGGCTGGGTCATGATTCCCAGTATTGTACGTTTGTGTAATCTGATGTGATTTCCTTATGTGTTGTAAATTCTATCACTGTGATGAGGTTATACTGATGAGGTTTACAAGATTAGATAGTGCCTTAATCCAATCTCTTCTGAGATGTAAAAGAGAGAAGCGAGCAGAGACACATGGGAACCTCATACCACCAAGAAAGCAGTGCCGGGAGCAGAGCGCACCCTTTGGACCTGAGGTTCCTGCACAGAGAAGCTCCCAAACCAAAGGAAGACTGATGACATGGACCTTTCTCCAGAGCCGATGGAGAAAGCATTCCCCTGGAGCTGAAGCCCTGAATTTGAACTTGTAGCCTACTGGACTGTGAGAGAATAAACTTCTCTTTGTTAAAGCCATCCACTTGTGGTATTTCTGTTATAGCAGCACTAGATGACTAAGACAGCTGCTAACTGGAAAGTTGGAAGTTTGAGTCCACCCAGAGGTGCCTCAGAAGAAAGGCCTGGTCATCTACTTAAAAAAAAATCTGCCATTGAAAACCCTACGGAGCACAGTTCTACTCTGACACATATAGGCTTGCCATGAATCTGAATCAACTCGATAGCAACTGGTAACTAGTAACTTGACTGAAGCTAACTGGCTGGCTGAAAATAGTCTAAATGACCTTGCCCTCAATAATACTTTTGATCAGTTGAACAAGTCACTTGTTGAGAAGCCAGTGGGAACATTCAAGCCATGTTATGTAATATCAAGATACATTCTGTGCCAAGAATAGCAAGAAACATAAGCTTATCTGATTCATGTGCCAGAGTGGAAATATTCCTTGGTTCTAGCAGCCAGCATGATTATACATTCTGCTGGTATCGGCTCAAATCCAGTTCTAAAATATCGCCTCCCTTCATCGGTGGAAGGTTGTTTGGAGCTGCCAACATTCCATCTGTGTTAGCTAGGTCCTCTGGAAAACAGATGCTGAGACAGACTTAGGAGTCCAAAAGTTTTTCCTTGAGAAAGGAAAAAGGAGGAAGGAGGATTGGGCAAGGGATGCAGCCAGACCATGATGCAGATCTGACAAAGTTCCAGGGGGAAGCTCCAGAGCATGTTAGGCAAGTCCCATGTTAAGCAAAAATGCAGTTCCTTGTACCACAGTCTTGCGCAGTTACTGGCTGGGGCCTCCCCAAGAAGACCAGTGCCTCTGCTCAATTTTAGGTGAATCTGAATGAGTTAGGAGTTGGAGGCTGTTAGCTAACCACATTCCTTGGAGGTGGACAATGAGTCCTTTCTTCAAGGGGGAATTTGAGTGACACATCTCTGTGTCTGGTACACCGTCCTGGTATCTAGAAATAGGTAGTCTTGTCATTAGAGGTGCAGAGTTCTCTTCCCACATAGGGGGTCCCCAGGTTACCCAGAGAGCTATCTGGGCCTCTCTCAGTAGCATATCATCTAGACCTAATTTATTCCATGGACAATGACACCACCAGGCTTGGGAAGGTGGAAGAAGGTGGAAGAGAGTTTGGGCAGTAGGAAGAATAATTGTAAGTCTTAGATCATGAGGAATCCCAAGTTAAGGAGGCTCCAAAGATAAAGATCATCCATGTTACAGTTTGGCCATAGGCTGGACCTTATTTGAAAAATAAGAAAATCCTGCTTCATACCATCAGTGCAGAGACTTGATGAATTTGTTTATGTAAAGAGCTTGGCACAGTGCCTGTCACATAGTAAGTGGTCAGTATACAGAAGTTGATCATATTCTTTCATTTTTATCAACTTATTCATTCAACAAATACTCATTGTAAGCTTGCTATGTCCAAGCACTGAGAATATATTGTTGATCAAAATAGTTTCAATCCTTGCCCTTACTGAGCTTCTACAGTAGTCTGTTTTTGTTTTGTTTTGTTTTTTTAATATTCACATCCCAGAAGGTCAAGAGCATGACCTGAGGAAGAAGACCAAACCAGGTGCCTCTCCTCTAATCACAGCCTCTACCAAGCCTACATTCTTTCTTCCTTTGCTCATGCTGCAATCCTCTGCTAGAAAGTCTTCCCTTCTCTCTACCTGTTCAAATATGACCCTTCCTCCAAGACTCAGCTCAAGAATTCCTCCTCTTCTCTGATTCTCCCAGCATTCACACTTCTCATCCTTTCTAAATCTCCATAGCACTTGGTGCTTTATTCTCACATTACAACAGACATCCTTTCATTGGCTCATGCTAGTATCAAAATATCATTCCCAAAGGGTAAACATAATTCTTATACATCTATACAGTGAGCATGTGTCAAAGATTTAATTAACTCATTATCGAGGGAACCAGAAGAATGACAGCTGGTTTCAAAGGAGGATTTGAAAAGCTGATGCTTATATAGTCAGTGTAAGAAAAAGAATGACAGACTAAAATTGTTAAGTTAGATACAAAGCGGTTAATGTCCAACAGAGCAATAAATCCACAATCATTGTGGTTGTGGTCTCTATTGAACAGAAATAATTTACTTATCTACCAGACAAAACTTACTTGTACTTTCTTAGTTTTCTATTAGTTAATCTATAAATTTAAAGAGTCTGGGCTTGTAGAAATGGCTGTGTGGGGGCTTCTGACCTCCTCTAACTTCCTAAGGGGGAAGGAGAATCAGTCTGGGCTTGTAGAAATGGCTGTGTGGGGGCTTCTGACCTCCTCTAACTTCCTAAGGGGGAAGGAGAATCAAGATCAACAGCCCAAGTCTGATTCCTATGAGATAGATGTCAAACATACCTCCTCTCTCCAAACTTTTTACTAGTTCTGACACCAACCATCCCATGTCCCACAGCATTCTCTCCTCTGCTGGGTTCAATAACTCATTGCAATGGCCACACAGACTTCACAGGCCATACTCATAGTTATGGGGTTTATTAGGGAAGTAAACAAAAACAAAACCAAACATGTTGCTGTCTAGTCGATTCCTACTCATGATGACCCTATAGGAGAGAGTGGAACTGGCCCAAAGCGTTTCCAAGGAGCAGCTGGTGGATTCAAACTGCCAACCTTTTGGTTAGCAGCCAAGCTTTGCTGCGGCTCCTATTAGGGAAGTTTAACAGGTTACAGTTCAGGATCAGAAATGACTCAGGATACAGTTTTTCGATCAGGACAGCCTCTTCTCAGCCGTGCCAGCAGGCAGGCCTCTCTCTGGCCCTCAGCCTGGCCTCTGTCCTACTAGGGCAAGTGTTACAAAGCTCTTTAGCTCTACCAGTAAGTGTCTGGGGTCACCTTACTCCACCAGAAGCCTCCTGCCCAAAGGTGTTCAGCTATCTTGCTCCCTGGGCCAGGCAGCCCACCACGCCATCTCCTGCCTGTCTCCTGGTTCTGCTGCCTCTGCTGCTGCTGTTTCTTTACAGATACTGTCTCTCGCCATCTCTGGTGTTACAGCTCTCTCAGTCTCCTAGATCTAGGAAGTTCTCAGCACAGGAACCCCAGGTCCCAAGGACTCGCTCTGCTCTTGTCTCTTCTTCTTGGTGGTAGTGAGGTCCCCCACCCCTTTCCACCTCTGGGATGGCTCATTTTAAGCCTAGCGGGGTGGCAAAACTGATCAATCCCCTTGTTAGGGGTTTATACACCTTATTTGCTTGGTCCCACCCCGACAAGCGTGCAATGTACTTTATGTGCATTATTAAGCAAGCTATCCAATCCCCTTGGTGGGCCACAAGCACCTTATTTGCATAGTCCCACCCAATCATTTGGTGGGAGTTACAAGACCATGACGAGAAAGGCCGTATAAAAGCGATCCATCACACTACGGGGCCCTAACAATAGTAAATATCAAGTTCAACATAGTACATTTCCCTAGAGAGCCAGATGTCCTGAGAAGGACTTAATAGACAGTGCTCTAGTATGATTCTGAAAGGACACATGGTCATCTTTTTGTCTTATTTCCAAGTTTTGCATAAAATTTTTTAAAACACTAGTTTCTGTAGTTGCACTTACATTGGAAAGGTAATAGTGAGGAGATAACTGACTTCGGAATCAGAAAAGCCTAGGTTCAAATTCCTACTCAACAACTTAATTGCTCTGAGCCTCAGTTTCCTCAAACAGTTGTAAAGATTACATGAAAAGGTTTAGAAAGTACTAGGGAGCCCTGGTGGTGCAATGGTTAAGCATTTGGCTGCTAACTGAAAGGTTGGCCGTTCGAACCTACCCAGTGGCTCTACAGGAGAAAAGACCAGGCGATCTGCTCTTGTAAAGATTATAGCCTAGGAAACTATATGGGACAGTTCTACTCTGTCCTATAGGGTTGCTATGAGTCAGAATCGACTCACTGGCACACAACAACAATAGAGTGTAATAGGTTCTCAATAAATGTTAGTTCTGTCACTCTCTTCCTCTCCTCTTTTGAGGATAGGGACTATATGTTGTACTTCTTCTTGTCTCCCACAGGCTGTAGTAGAATGCCTAAGCTCTCTGTAGTGGGTTTTCAATAAATCCTCTCTGATAGTTCTATGTATGTCTTGTCTGTGACTTAGGCAAGTTCCTTCCCCTCTCTGGGCCTCAGTTTATCCATTGATAAAAATAAGATTCAGTGACTCTTAACCATGGGCAGTACTAGTGTTCGAGTGTGGGGTCTTTGAAGTGGGTGAGGGCATTTTTGGCTTTCACAATAACTGAGGAATACTACTGACACTGGGGGCCCAGGATCCAGGGATGATAAACCTTCTGCAATGTCTAGGCCAGTTCCCACAAGGTAGAGCTGCTTCATCCAACATGCCAACAGCGTCCTCACTGAGAAATACTGAATGATCTCTACAGGCCTTTGCAAATTTCACCTTCAGACAACAAATTTATGTTTGTTTAATATTTTCTTTAAAGGATTAGAGGTACACAGGGGTTCTACAAAGGACTGTTTTGCTTAAAGACAAGTGCATTTCATTTCCAAAACCTTTTAGCAATTCCCTACATTATTCCATGCCTGAAATGTAGCTTCATTTTGTTAACTCATTCTTGTCTGAAGAAGAGCTCTTGCTTTTTCTGCTGCCAGTCACACTGAGGGGATCTCTTTTCTGAGAAAAAGATTGTCCTAGGGCACTCATATTGGGAACCAACTAGTTTCCACTGAGTACCCAGGCCTGGTGCAAAGAACAGCAGGAAAATTGAAGACAGAGTCCCTGCCATCAGGCAGGAAAAAGACAATCACTCAACCATGCAGGGCATCCACACAGGTAACCCCAGAGTTCCAGGAGAAAGCCCCAGGCCAGCTAATTCCATTCTGAGTGTGTCCTTTCTTCCAAACAGCTATCTTCCCTTCATTCTTCTATTCATTGTCTTGCATCAGGCGATTGTCTCGATAGTTCCCTCCGCTGGAGCTCCACAGGGAAAACAACTGGATCACATTCTTCTCTGTTTCTGAAGGTACTGGATTTAGCCTACAGCAGGCACTACATTTATATACTTTTCAAACTAAATCTAGTTTTCCTATAGATTAACTTCCTTGCCAGGCATCCGAAAAAATAAGTAAGTCCTTGAAGCCAAGAAACAAAATAATTTTTCTTCTGGAAAAGCAAAGTCTTCCTAAGGTTCTTGCTTCCTCCGAGATTCTTTCATTAAAAACTAGCAAACTAGCCACAAGGTGGCAGTATCAGATTTTATTTTCCTACAGAAGCCCTAATAATGAAGTGTCTAGTTGTATGGCATTAGAAAGTTGCATGTTGTTATTTATTGATAAGAATCATGATATGAAATTGAACAGTTAAAATATGCTAATTAATTTAAATGCCTATTTTAACATAAAATTTAAAATTTTTTTAACTTCAATTATTTTGATTAATTCGATTTGGGGTGGGGCAATTTTGTTGCTAGTTTCTGTAGCTCTCTACAACTTACTTAGAGTTTTATAGAAGCATACTAGATCATACTCGGGGATACTGGCAGAGAAGACGGCATGGGGAGTATGTGACGGGGTCTTCATGTCAATTTTTTTTTTAAGTTCTTTGAACATGTAATCCTGAGGCTATTTTAACATCTCCTTT
This sequence comes from Dugong dugon, assembly GCA_030035585.1. Taxonomy (NCBI): domain Eukaryota; kingdom Metazoa; phylum Chordata; class Mammalia; order Sirenia; family Dugongidae; genus Dugong; species Dugong dugon. The sequence continues at coordinate 56,376,898 of CM057471.1, forward strand.
TTACCACTCATTGCATTTATTTACTTAGTGAATACTGACATTTATCCACGTAATGAATATTGACATTTATTCACTTAGTGAATATTGACATATTCAGTATACATCCACTGTGTCAGGCACTGACGAGGTGCAGTACTTTTGCAGTGGCAAAGATAAGACTCTTGCCCCCATGTTGGGAGGATGGACGTTAATTGAATAACTATGCAGACGAAAATAAAATTGGAAATTGTCATAAGTGTTATGAGATACTAAAGACGGGTGCTGTAATCATTAAGGTTGTGTGTCAACTTGACTGGGCCATGATTCTGTGGTTTGGCACTTATGATGTAATTTGGCAGTCATTTGATGATGTGATCACTTCCATGATGAGATTTGATATAATGTGATCACCTCCATGATGAGATCTGCTGTGAGTAGCCAATCAGTTGAAAGCAAGTTTCCTTGGGGGTGTGGCCTGCATCCAACGTAAGTGTACTTTCTGGCAAGGCTCATAGGACTTTGCTTGCTCTGGATCCTGCAGCTGGCTCCTGTTCATCTGACCTCCAGTTCATCGGACTTGAGCTAGTGGCTTACTTGCTGTCTTGCCTGCAGATCTTGGGATTCGTTGAAGCCCGTGAACAAGAGCCCTGCTGTCTGACCTGCTGATCTTGGGTTTGCCAGCCCCTGTGGCTACATAAATCAGGAGAAACCTCCAGCCTGACCCATGGACTTGGGATATTCCAGCGTCTACAACCACGTGAGCCATTTCCTTGATATAAATCTCTATACATAGATATTTATGGGTTTTACTGGTTTTGTTTCTCTGGAGAACCCAGCCTAAGACAGGTTCTATGATCTGTTCATTCAACAAATATTTACTGAGCATCTACGTGCCACAACTAATGCTTAGAAAAACCAAGCAAAGCAGGTATGATCTTTGTCCCTGAGGAGCTTAGAACCTGTGGTAGGCTGAAAAATGGCCCCCTAATAGATACCCACATCCTAATCCTGGGAACCTCTGAATGGTAACTTATATGGCAAAAAAAAAAAAAAAAAAGTCTTTGCAGCTGTGATTAAACTAAGGATCTTGGTCTTGAGATGGGGAGATTATCCTGGCTTATCTGGGGGGCCCTAAATTCAATTACACACATCCTTATCAGAGGGCAGCAGAGGAATATTTTACACACACAGAGGAAAAGACCATTTGAAGACAAAGCAGAGATTTTAAGATACTGGCCTGGAGCCTCTGGAAGGATTGCAGCCCTGCCAATACCTTGGTTTCAGCCCAGTGATAATGAGTTTGGACTTCTGGCTTCCAGAACTGTAACAGAATAAATGTGTGTTGCTTTAAGCCACACACTCTGCGGTAATTTGTTACAGAAGCCCTAGGAAACTAATACGGGATCCAATAGGAGAGCTTACAATCATGCTAAGAAATACATCACCAGTGGATGAATGTCACAGGAAAACAGTACCATTAATACCAGGGTTTAGAACAAAGATCCCAATTTAGTCAGGGAAATCTGTAAGCCCACTGAGGGCAAGGACCATACCTTGTTCACTACTGCATACCTAGCACTTAGTTCAGTGCCAAGCATATAGTTACAGAACTGGTACCAACTGCTGTCAAGTCAGTTTTGACTCATGATGACCCCATGTGTTCTGTGTCAGAGCACATAGAGCTGTGCTTTCTAGGGTTTTTTCAGTAGCTAATTTTTCTCCAGAAGTAGATTGCCAGATCTTTCTTCCAAGGTGCCTCTGGGTGGACCTGGAACCTTTTGGTTAGCAGCTGAGCACATTAACCATTTGTACTACCCAGGGATTCCAGGCATATAGTTAGTACTAACAAATATTAACTAAAAAATAAATGAAGAGGGAGACTGAGAACAGAAGGATAACTAGGAATCTATCAGACAGAGGAAAGTGGAAAAGAGCATTCTAGGAAGAGGAAAGAACATATATATATAGTTGTTAGGTTTTGTCCAGTTGTTCTGACTTATAGTGACCCTATGTATAACAGAATGAAATGTTGCTTGGTCCTGTGCCAATCTCACAGGTATGTTTGAGCCCATTGCTGCAGCCACTGTGTCAATCCATCTCGCTGAGGGTCTTCCTCTTTTTTGCTGACCTTCTACTTTACCAATCATGATGTCCTTCCCCAGGGATTGGTCTCTCCTGATAAGATGTCCAAAGTAAGCAAGACAAAGTCTTGTCATCCTCACTTCTAAGGAACATTCTAGTTGTTCTTCTCCCAAGACATATTTGTTTGTTCTTCTAGCAGTCCATTCAATATTCTTCTCCAACACCATGATTCAAGTGTGTCAATTCTTCTTTGCTTTTCCTTTTTCATTGTCCAAAGATGTCCAGCTTTTGAATGCATATGAGGCAACTGAAAAGACCATGGCTTGGGTGAGGCACACATTAGTCATCAAAGTGACATCTTTGCTGTTTAAGATTGTAAAGAGGTCTTTTGCAACATATTTGCTCAATGCAATACTTCCTTTGATTTCTTGACTACTGCTTCCATGAGCATTGATTGTTGATCCAAGTAAAATGAAATCCTTGAAACTTCAATATTTTCTCCATTTATCATGATGTTGCATATTGGTCCAGTTGTAAGGATTTTTGTTTTCTTTATGTTGAGGTGCAATCCATTTTATCAGTAAGTGCTTCGAGTCCTCTTTACTGCCTTCATATACTACAGCTTCTTGGAGTATTTGCTCAGCATATAGATTGAATAAGTATGGTGAAAGAATACAATCCTGGTGCACATCTTTTCCTATTTTAAACCATGTACTATCCCCTTGTTCTGTTCAAACGACTGTTTCTTCATCTATATACAGGTTCTGCGTGAGCACAATGAACTGCTCTGGAATTCTCATTCTCCACAATGTTATCCATAATTTGTTATGATCCCCACAGTCGAATGCCTTTGCATAATCAGTAAAACACAGGTAAACATCTTTCTATGCTTTCAGCCAAGATCCATTTGACATCAGCAATAATATCCATCATTCCACAGTGTCTTCTGGATCTGGCTTGAAGTTCTGGTAGTTCCCTGTAGCCATTTTTAAATTATCTTCAGCAAAATTTTACTTGCAGGTGATATTAATAATATTGTTCAATAATTTCCTCATTTTGTTGGGTAACCTTTCTTTGGCACGAATATGGATCTCTTCCAAATTTGGAAGAATGTTACTTGACCAACCGACTGGAAGATGTATACATATATACATATATATATATATATATATATATATCTCCAAAGGGCCTTGTGCAAGAGAGAGTGTGAAAAGTTCAGGGAACTAAAAGGACTGTGTTACCGGAGCATAGCAAGCAAGGGGATTATGAAATGAGCTCAGATTAGATGCAAAGGGGAATCAAAGGCCAGATCATGGAGGCCTATGAAGGTCATGTTAAGGATTTTGGTCTTTACAAAAATGGGAAGCTGTTGAAGAGTTTTGAAAGCAGTGAGTGTCATGATCAGTGGTGTATTTTTAGAACTCACCTCACTCTAGCAACAGTGTAGAGAAAGGATAGAAATGAACAAGCAGTAGAGCAGGTGAGAATGCTGGGAGGTTGGTCACTTAGGAAACTATTACAACATTCAAGCTAGAGATCACATTAGCTTGGAAAGAAGTGGATGGGGTTGAAGGTTTTTAGAGATGAAATAAATAGGATTTAAAAATGTATTAGATATGGGGTTTAGGGAGAGTGAGGTGTCAAGATTAGTTTCCAATTTTTTCACTAGTCTAACTTGAATTGTAGAGTTATCTATGAAGATAGGAAACACTGGATGAGGGACAAATTAAAAGGAAGATAATTCAGTCTTGGACACATCAATTTTTAGGTGCTTTTGAAACATGCGAAGTAGAAATTTGAAGCGGGCAGAGAGCTATCTGGGGCTGAAGCCTAAAGAAGCAGTTGAGGCAAGATAAACATTTGGGAACCTGTTACTGATGCTGTGGAGATACACTAGATTCCCAAAGGAAAAAGGTATAAAAGATGAAAAGGGGTATCTAGGATACAGCCTTGGGTAAATCCTATGATTCACGGTTGGACAGGGTAGGATAAGACTACAAGGAACCTGAGAAGCCACTAGAAAGAGAAGTAAGACAAATCCCAGGAGAATGTGGTGTTACAAAAGGCAAGAGAACAGAATATTTCAAGGAGAGAGGTCTTTCATTAGCAGGATAGAGGGAGGAAAGTACAAAAACAGCAGCAAACTTTGAAACTTTAAATATGTTTGAGTTTGAGTGCCTCAACTTACTTTTCCATAACACACCCAATTCACTTCTTTTGAGCAAAGGAAATGTGCCTTAGGCAAACTCCTCCACAACAGTAGGCCTCTTCTATTGCTAGAAGGAATGTGTAGCTCTCCATCCTTTCCATTTTTCCAGTCTTGCAACTTGAGGAGAGTGGTTGAGTTAGCCTAGGATGATGAGCCAGGTACGTTTCTGGGTACTGCAGATCATGTACGTGTCTATCCCCACTTTGCTGTACCTGCCCTCGTGTGTCCTATGTTGTATGAAAATAAAAGAGAATGGACAAAGAAGAGCTTCAAGTGGTCCAAACTGAAGGTGTCTACATAGAGATGCACCTGAAGGAAACTGCAATAAAGGAATCCAAGTATGGGGCTGAAGAACAGGATTAGATGAAAAAGCAAAGCTACATCATCAGCATCCTCTTCAAGGAAGTCTTCTTGCTATATCTATGGAGTCAGATGAAGTGTCATGTATACTCGACTGCTTCTTCTCCAGCCCCACAGAGAAAACCATCTTTATTATCTTCCTACTGGTGATGTCCTTGATATCTATCGTCTTGGACACTGAGGGTGTCTGTGTCTTCTTCAGGGGTGCTAAAGACCATGTCAAGGATCCACTGAGCCCTATCCATAAAACCCCATCAGTAAACTCTAAAAGATGCTCCCCTCTTACCTATGTGTCCTTCTGGTTATAAGATTGGTACTGGGGATAGAAACACATCTTCCTGCCTGTAAAAAATGGCATCGGGGTGTCTGACCTCCTCTGACTTCATGAGGGGGGAGAATCACCATCAGCATCAGCTCAAGGCTGACCCCTATGAGGTGGAGGTCAAACATACGTCCTCTCTCCAACCTTTTTATCAGTTCTGACACTAGCCGTCCCTTCCACGGCACTGTCTACTTCTCTGTTGGATTCTATAATTCATTGCAATGGCCACACAGAACTCACAGACAGTACTCATGCTTACAGGGTTTATTAGGGAAGAAATAGGTTACAATTCAGGATCAGGAATGACTCAGGATACAGTTCTTTGGTTAGGACAACTTTTTGGCCATGCCTGCAGGCAGGCCTCTCCCTTGGCCCTTGGGCCCCTGGGCCCCTCGGCTTGCCCTCTGCTCTGTTTGGTCAAGTATCACAAAGCTTTTTAGCTCCACTGATAAGTGCCCAGAGGCACCCTACTCCAACTCATAATGACCTCATAGGACAGAGTAGAACTATCCCATAGGGCTTCCAAGGCTGTAATCTTTACAGAAGCAGATTGCCACATTTTTCTCCCGCGGAGTGGCTGGTGTTGGAACCACCAACCTTTCGGTTAGCAGATGAGCACTTACCACTGCACCACCAGGACTTCTTCTACTAAATACAGTGCAGAGCAAAATCCAAAGGAGCAGGCAGGAAGTACCATCTCCAACGCCTGATAAACCGAATTCTAACAATTAGCAGCTGAGCATGAAGTACAGCAGAGGCCACAGTTGTGCTCACAGCAGACCTCAGCCTGATCACCTGGGGGTTTACAGTCATGTTTCCCCTCAAATGTAGTGTTGGGGAGAGCCCAACGCATTAGAACGGGTCCTTGGATGTTAATTGTTATTCCAGTGGAAGTAGTAATTAGCAACCTCAATTTTGAGCTCAATAAATCCAAAGGCATTAGAATACTGGGTTTCTTTGAGGGTGTCTGGGATCTACGGGGGTAGGAAGAGAACAGATAAGGGGAAAACACGTTGCTTTTTAAAGTAGTTGAGTTAAAGAATTTGAATACTAAAAAAATAATAATAGAGAATTTGAATACTTAAAAAAAATTTTGAATTACATGCAGTATAAGTAAGGGTTTTTTTTCTCCCATGCCTCCAAACAGTGATTCTGTATACACGAAAGTGAGAATGATATTTGTAGTTAAACATAATTTTTGTTTTATCCAAGAAGCTGAAATTACTTGTGCAAGGATGACAAACTTCCTAAAGATTATTTCTTTTGAACTGGTGAACAACTGGGATTATCCTTATCCTCTGTTAAAACATTCCATTATTAAATCCCACTTTCAAGACGGACTTCTTTTTAGATCTGACCTTGAGTGTGTCAATGAACTTGTGTTATTATAATTTTTATTCTTGGAATCAGTTAAATGTTCATTCAAGACCTAGTTGTGTAAGACCTTTTTCATAAAATTGCAAGTCTCTCATTCAGTCCTTTTATGTATGTTTATATTTTTTACGTCTGCTATCATTAAATGACTGCCAAAATGTCCAGTCTTACTCCTCAAACTATAGTCACATTCATTTGGTGGTTTTCATACATGTTCTTAAACAGTTTGGATATCACTTAACATTTTTTTTTAAGTTGTAAAAAATGGCACAGTGTTGGCATCAGATCTTGTCTAAATTCACAACAGAGAGTAGAGGAATCAAGATCACAACCAGCCCGAGGCTGACCCCTGTCAGGTGGAGGTCAGACATACCTCCCTTCCCTTCTCTAACCTTTTTACCAATTCTGACACCAGTCGGCCCTCCCACGGCACTCTCTACTTCTCTGCTGTGTTCAATAATTTGTTGCAATGGCCACACAGGCTCACAGACCATACTCACAGTTAAGGGGTTTAGTAGGGAAGTAACAGGTTACAATTCAGGATCAGGAATGACTCAGGATCCAGTTCTTTGGTCAGGACAGCTTCTCAGCCATGTAGGCAGACCTCTCTCTCAGCCCTTCAACCCCTCAGCCCCTCTGCTCCTTAGCCTGACCTCTGCCCTTCTTGGGAAAGTGTTACAAACCTCTTTTAGCCCTGCTGATAAGTGCCCGGAAGAACCTCACTCTGCAAGCAAGCCTCCTTCCCAAAGGCACTCAGCTCTCTCACTCCATGGGTAGGCATACCCACTGTAGCCACCTCGTTCAATGGACCGGGAAGCCCACCACACTATCTTGCATTGGTCTCCTGGTTCTGCTGCTGCCATTTCTCTGCCATGCTTGCTGCCACTTCTTGCCATCTCCATTGTTACATCTCTATCTCCTGGGTCTAAGAGGGTCTCAGTGCAGGGACCTTGGGTCCAAAGGACCATGTTCCACTTTGAGCTCTTCTTTTTTGATGGTAGTGAGGCCCCCTTTTTCCATCTCTCTGATGGCTCATTGAAGTCTAACAAAATGGCAAAACTGATCAATTCCCCTGTTAGGGTTCCATACACCTTATTTGCATGGCTTCACCCCTACAAGGGTGCCATGCACCTTATTTGCATTATTAGTAAGCTATGCAGTCCCCTTGGTGGGCCACATGCACCTTATTTGCATAGTCCCATCCAATCATTTTATGGGAGTCACAAAAACTATGGCTAGAGGGGCCATATTAATTCACTGCACTGCAAAGTAGAATTAGGGAAGAAAGCCATGCCAATATTTTAAAATCGTATCTGTGTGTGCATGTGTGTAGGAGTATGTTTGATTTACTCCATGTTAATATAAGCAGATGCTGAATGAACTCATAAGGACAGACTTGAAAATACACACAGAATGTTCAAGTTTGAACCTTTCTGTGGATTTTGTGGTGTGGTCAAATCCTGCTTTACTATTTTTTTCACCTAAAACATATTTTTCTATGTATCCTATATCAAATGGTTGTATTAATTATGGTAGGACTTTTTCCCTTAGAATGTATTGAGTTGAACCATATGAAATTGCTATTTTTATATGTTGAACAACAGTTGAATACTGGTGGTTTTAAATAAGTCAATAGAATAGTAGTGATGATACTGCTGCCATTGATCTTTTTTCTGAAATGTAACTACTGATTTCAAATGATACAATTTTTAGTGCTGTAAACATATTTTAGTTATTAACGTGAAAACTTAAAGAGAAATGCTTAAGGATATGCTTAAACCTGGGCTTATATTAAGTGTGCCTATATGAATTTGGCAATAATTGGTATTTCTTGTTTTTTTTCTATATATTTAATACACATTAATTCAGAACTTGATTTCATTATGAGCTTGAGAGTCAATTTTCTTGAATGACCATCAGTTTTGATGTGGGAACTTAGATTTTATTTGGAATGCAAGAGAAACTGAAATGACTTTTGAATAGTATATATGGAACAGATTTATTTGAAATATGCACTTCAAAAATCTACCAGTTTCTTTAAATACAGCATTTCCAAATCCAGTATCACAAATTTTGTTATAAGACAGCTAGGCAAAGAGTTTTGTACAATGAGAAATAAAAATTTGACATTTCTTGTTAAATGACTGTCCTGTTAAGCTTAACCACATGTGGTATAGTCCATCCAGTCATGTTTTGGAGAGTGTTCATTATTCAATAAAGTTTTGATTTAGTATAAAAAAATGAAGGAGGGAGGGAGCAGGTAAAATGACGCTGAAAAGTAAAATGAGGACTGAAAACATCCATTTGATTGAGTATCCTGGAGATAACAGGAGGCCTTAGAAAGAACTGTTCCTATGGGGCAGCTGGGACAGCAGCCTCTCCAAGATCTTAGTAACTGTTCATGCTTAAATCGGTTCCAGCTCATCCATGGAAGAAAAAGGAAGAATCTGTAACTACATTTTCCATCAGCAGTTTGGGACACAGTTGAAGCCGGATGAAACTGGCAAAGAGGAAATCTCTGACTGGTCCAGTGCATGGCTGAGAAGACTAGAGGCTGGCAGTACAGAAAGGCGCAGGGTCGCCACCTGCTGGCGAGTCAGAGTGCCAAGCTGCATCCCAGAGCCACACTGCTTCTTCTGGCCATGCTGCTGGCGTTGCCTCTTTTCATACTTCCTTTCTTTCTTCCTCTGTGTGGTCAGTACTAAATGGTTGTTTATTTTTGTCGTGCATACATACATAAATACACACATCATATATATACATAGTCACATATGTATACTTACATATAATTTGCAACTATTAGCTAGAAAGCCTCAGCAGGGTACAGAACTGGTACATATTATGGTCCCCTTTGAAAATTGGAAAGTATTATTTCAACAGATTTGAGTAGTAATGGCTACTGCCTCTAATCTTCATCTCATTGATTTACATTCACAAAAGCAATCTATTTTCTAGATAGCTCCCACAGTGAACCTATGAAAAGGGAAATGAGATCATGTTACTCACCCTGTTCAAAACCTCTACCTGTAACATGTTTCTTCTACATCTGTTGGGCTTCTCTTGTTTTATTCAGGTCCCTTCTGATATGTCAATATGCCATCTTACGTATGAGCCCGCACCCATGGCAGGGACAGGGCGGGAAGAGATTGACCATCAGCACCAGGAGCACAGCAGTGTCAGGTAGGAGAGATGGAAAGCAATCCCTCAGGCCATCATAACAGCTAACTGCATTTGGAGGACTCTTGTTAGGCTGAAATGGCACTTGAAGGGCCCCCAGAAACGCAATCAGGGTAAAGGGAAGAGCCTGTGAAAACGGTGATGGAGATGTGTGTGATGTGGAGGGTCTGCATCAAAAATTGGGATTTAAGGGGTTTTGGAATTGTGAGTCTGTAAGAGTCAAAGTTGGGGCAGTGAAGGTCAATGATTGGGGGTGTCTGCTGTGAGGTCATGATTAGGATGACGAGGGGGTTGGAGACAAGCAATCTGGCAGTGTCTATGGACTTGAGTAAATTTGGGGGATGATCTTTGAGAGGCCTGAGAAGGTGCTAGTTTGAGAGGATCTAAGGCCACATCTGGGCATCTGAGACAGGAAGCCTGGAAGGGGCATTTGAGATTGAAGGGCTGTCTTTGGAGGGGCCTGAGATTAGGGAGTTTTGAGATAAAGGGTGCCCTTGAGGGACTGGAAATTAATATCCTTTGGATTACATCCAGGGACTTCTTTAGTAAAGTCAGATTGGGGGTTTCTGGGGATGGTAAGTTGATGGGCTTCCCTGGGGGCTCTGAGATGGAGGATATCTGAAATTGGGGGTCTGAAATTTGGGCCATTTGGGTGTACTAATGAAAGAATTCAATTTCAATTCAATCCATTTCAAATCTATTCTATTCAATTCTGACACCAACTGTACATGTAGTACATTTTCCTCTGACCCTAACTACTCAGGGAGGCTTAGGTCAGAACTCACAAGTTAAAGGACATAGTCTTCCAGACTGCCAAGTGTTCTCAAGAAATCAGCTGCATGCTAGAGGATCCCCACAACACCCTCACTTATGACCTGCTGGCTACATATTCAGGGGTTTCCCAGTACCCCCTCAGGATGCAAGCCATAAGCTCAAGGGTCTCCACGGGCCCCCTCTCTTCTGACCTGCTGACTCCCACTGCTCCCTCAGGCTCGATAATTTGAAGAACGACTCACAGAACTCAGGACGATGCTAGACTTACAATTATGATTTTATTATAGCAAAAATGATACAAATGAGGAGATGTGTAAGACTAGGTCTGGGAAGGTTCCCAATGTGGAGCTTTCATGTCCCAAAGGACTTGCTACCATCCCAAATGCTCATGTCTTTCACCAATCTGGAAGCCCATGCAGTTTCTGTGTCAGAGCCTTTATTGGGGCATCATTATGTAGGCATGATTGATTGAACTCAACCTCCAGTCCCCCTCCCCTGAGGTCAGGCTAAAATCACATCTGGGCCTTTCTGGCCTAGCTAGCCCCTACTCAAGAGTCACCTCAATAGCATAATAAAGACTCCAATCATTTAGGAAATTCCCAAGGTTATCTCTCAAAAACCAAGGACAAAGACCAAATTCTGTGGGTAAAGTTCATTGTAAACCCCACAAACAGGTTTGAAGTTTTGGTTAATAGCTTTGGGAGGGGTCAGATTCAGAGTACATATGTCAAAGCCTGTGATTCTGAGGCATATTTGGAGGCCTTTCAGATGGAGGTTCTGAATGGGGTGTGTCTAGAATTTGGCAGGCATTTTGGGGATTCTGAGATTCAGATGGGGGCTGAGAGTGGGAAATACCCTTTGCGACATCTTTGGGAGGGCCTAAGAGGGGGTTGGGGCCCTGGGTGGCACAAACATTAAGTGCTTAACTATTAACCAAAACATTGGTGGTTTGAACCCACGCAGCGGCACCTCAGAAGAAAGCCTTCCTGATCTGCTTACAAAAGGTCACAGCCTTGGAAATCCTATACAGTGCAGTTCTACTCAAGGGTAATTGGTAAGAGGGGGTTGAGGGAGGAATCAATACTAAGTGCTATTGAGAGTCGATGATTGGCATTGTCTGTGGAGCTCAGAGATCTGGGGCCTGTGGGGAAGGGCACTGGTAGGAGATAAATGAATGGCAGTCTTGTGGAGGTTAGTAAGTTAGGGAACTATAGGTTTTAGTGACTGTGGGAGATATGAAGGTCAAAGCTTGGGGGTTGGGGGCTTGGGAGAGTATCTTTAGGGAGTCAGTACTGATAGTCTATGAAGGACAGTGATTGGTTGCTTTGGGATGTGGTTGGGATATAAAGGAGTCAATGATTGGAGGAACTTATGGAATTCAGTGATTGGAGGGGCCAATGGTGGTCAGTGACTAGGGTTGTCATTGGGTAACAGTGATTGAGATTTGTGGGGTCTATACCTGGGGATGTCTTTTTGTTGGAGGAAGCTGTGAACATTGTTTTTTGTTTGTTTTTGCTATTTCCATTTTCCATAATGACTTGAAGAGTCATGCCATTTTAATTCTATAAGTGGCTATAATAAAACTTTTTAAAAAACTCTTCTTAAACTTGTGTTTATTCAGTGATAGTTGTAGAAGGACCTCAGATTTGTGTGCCCAACTCTTCTACCCTGGCAAACTACCACAAAATGGCAGTCACATAATTCCCTTCTAGAATTTAATTTTGTGAATGTTAAGCAAGAATTTAATTTTTTTTCCCAAATGAATAGCCAACTATCTCAATATCACTTATTGATGAGTCTATTCTTTTTTCACTCAAGTGTCATTTTAATAGTATATGAAATTCTCACATATACATGTATCTGTTTTCTATAAATCCATTTGTTTCATCTGAAGTATACCAACTGTTTTATTTCCTACAGACTAACATTATAAAAACTTGGAGGGAAAGATCCCTTTACTGTTTCTGATTGTCAGTATTCTCTTGGTTATTCTTAGTATGCTAAATTTCATTTTAAAATCCTACTGAGTGACATGGGTGACAAAACAATCCAACGGGGGAAAGAATGGTCTTTTCAACAAATGGTGCTGGATAACTGGATATCCACACACAAAAGAATGATGTTGGGCCTCTATTTCACACCATATACAAAACACAGCAAAACAAAAAAACCCCTCAAAACGAATCAAAGACTGAAATGCAAGAGCTAAAACTATAAAACATAGGAGTAAATCTTCATGACATTGGGTTAGGCAATGGCTACTTTGATATGACACCAAGGGGACAAGCAACAAAAGAAAAAATAAATTCAACTGAATCAAAATTTAAAATGTCTGTGCTTCAACGAACACTATCAATAAATTAAAAAGACAACCCATAGAATTCTAGAAAATATTTCAAATCATTTATCTGAAAAGGGGCTAGTATGTAGAATACACAAAGAACTCTTACATCACAACAATAAAAAGATAAATAAAAAAATCAGTTGCTATTGAGTCAATTCCAACTCATGGTGACCCCATGTATGTTGGGGTAGAACAGTGCTCCATAGGGTTTTCAGTTGTTGATTTTTCAGAAGTAGATTACCAGGTCTTTCTTTCAAGGTGTCTTTGGGTAGACTCAAGCCTCCAATCTTTTGGTTAGCACTACCTGGTGTGTTAACCACTTGCACCACCCATGGACTTCAAAAACTCACTAAAAATGTGCACTTAGAACAGCTTTTATTATAACCAAATATATTCATTTGTAATAAATTATATTCAAAATAATTTTATAAACATGTCCTTAAAGGAAACAAATCTTTTTGGATAAATAATTCCACTATAAACTTTTCTGTCAGTGATAACATATTTTTTCAGATTAATTACAAGAACAGGGCTTATTCTCAGTACAAACAGTATAATATTTAGTAAATGAGCATTTGGCTTAAGTTTTTCTTGCGTAACAGTCTAGGGTATCTTGCCACTGTGAGTGCTCAGGTGTAAGTGATGACTGATGACTGCAGACTTTTCCACTTTAATTACTCTGAAAGGATTTCATCTCTGAAATGAATTCTCTGATGTAGAATTAATGATGTACTATGACAAAAAAAATCACATTTATTACACTGATAAGGTTTTTGCCCTGTATGTGTTCGCATATGTTTAGTAAGGGCTGAGCTTAAGCTGAAGGCTTTTCCACATTCATTACAGTGGTAGGGTTTCTCTCCTGTATGATTCTCTGATGCCGAATTAGTGATGTTCTATAGCAAAATAGTTTCTGGCATTCATTACATTGACAGGGTTTCTCACCAGAATGAATTTTTAGATGTTCAGTAAGGTGTGTGCTTCAGCTGAAAGTCTTTGCACATTTCTTACAAACATAAGGTTTCTCTCCAGTATGAATTCTCTGATGTTTAATGAAGGCTGGGGTATGGCTAAAGGCTTTCCCACATTCATTACATTCATAGGGTTTCTCCCCTGTGTAAGTTCCTTGATGTCAAATTAGTGATGTCCTGTGGCAAAAAACCTTCCGACATTCCTTACACTGGTAGGATTTCTCCCCAGAATGAATTCCCTGATGTTCAATAAGATGTGTACGCCGACTGAAGGTTCTCCCACATTCAGTACACTCATATGGTTTCTTTCCAGTATGAATTCTTTGATGTTGAGTAAGGGCTGAAATATGGCTGAAGGCTTTCCCACATTCATTACAAGGACGGGGTTTTTCTCCAGTATGAGTTCTCTCATGATTTCTAAGGGATGACCTATGACTGAATGCTTTTTCACACTCATTACATTTGTAAGGTTTCTCCCCAGTATGAACCCTTTGATGCTGAAAAGATTAGTGCTCTGACCAAAGGCTTTTCCACATTCATTACATTCATAAGGCTTCTCTCCAGAATGTATTCTTTGATGTTGAATAAGATTGGTGTTCCAGCTGAAGGATTTGCCACATATATTGCATTCATAAGGTTTCCCTCCAATATGAGCTTTCTGATGCTGGTTAAAGGTTGCAATACAGGTATAGCCTTTTCCGCATGCAGTCCACTGATAAGGTTTCTCTTGAATCCAAATTTTCTCAGATTCCATCAGTATTGAACTATGGCTTTACACTTAAATTGTTTCCAGAATAAGTAAGGTTTGAGGTACAAATGCATCATCTCTTGTATCTAATAAATTAAAATATTTTTCATTCATGAATTGCCTTTTAATAAGCCAACTGAAATAGAATCATGCTTCAAGCTCCCCCCATTTATGTCACAACTGTGAGTCTTTTTCTTATAGGAACTCTCAGTTGTTTAAAAAGGGTTGAGCTCAGATTAAATATTTCCCCAAAATTATTATATCCATGATCTTCCTCTTGAATCAGCTTTTCATTGTGATCTGGTTATACTGTCTTTTTTTTTTTTTTTAAACTGGCCTTAAATTCTGATAATTCTAATGTGGAATATAAAAAAAACATCATTTAAATACTCTTCTAGCATCATGCATGACACTATTTTTTAGAAATGCTCTGCTTTGGAGTTGATGCTCTGACTTTGGGCATAGTATCCAGGATTAAGTAGAAGATACAACTATCTCTTCCTTCTGGTATCTAAGAGGGAAAAACAAGACTTATCATAACTTACAGAAAATCAGAAAATAAAAATATGACAGTACTATAATAAGATGTAAAATAGTACAGTATACTTCCTGATTAGTATATCAGTTTAGAGAAGGAAATAATCAATACACATAGGCATGGTAAAGTAAATGGTAGCATTTAGACAAAGCGTATAGTATAATCAAAGGTAAAGATACAGAAAATTATATCACATGATTAAAAGCCAATGAGACTAATTCAAATGAATGTCTTTGGAAAGCAGAGATAAAAAATAAGACAGGATAAATGAAAATGACACCAGACAATGAAGAGCTCAAAAATTTAGCAGAAAAATTCAATGCTATATAGCAGGGGATACGAAAATTTGAATTCTCTGTCATGGTAGTAACAAGTTAAATATATACTTTAAATGAAAAGGCCTTTCTACTCTATCTAAAATGAATAATAAGAGACTAAGGGTAGCAAATTCAGCAAGATGGTATAATATAAATGACATGGGCTTGGATTGGGATAATATTACTAATAATTTAGTATAAGAGTAAAATATAAGACATAAAAAGGAAAGAACAAAAACTACTGACATTGACTACTAGCAATTTTCACAAAACAATATTCATAGAGATATAATGATCTGTAGCCTAGGAGGCTGGAAGAAAAGTGGTGCTAACGACAAAAATATTGAAGAAGGAACAATATGCTACCAAGGTAAAGTTGGTGACTTCAATTTTCACCATATTGAGTTTGAAGTGATTTAAAGTGAAGTAGGATATTCAAGTGGAGGAAGACTCTAAGCAGGGGAAACTAAGGTAACAGAATGCAAAATAGACATTTGGGATGAAAAAATTATATCAGGGAGGTAATGACATGGAAAGACTATGTGAGGGTATCAGGATGTTTTGTAGTACAAAGTAAATGAGTAGAAAATAAACCTTAAAGGTACATGCATTTACATTAAGGAGGAACTGAAACTAATGAAAAAAATTTGGAAAGAGATTAGAACAGGCAAGAACCCGGCAATGTCACACAAGCAAAGACAAAAATATCAAATGCAGCACAAAGTATGAATACAGAAAGGACTATGAGCAGACTGCTATCAAGAAGAATTCAGGAGTTACTTAAAATCATTTTAGTATAAAAATAGAAGACATTCAACTTCAAAGATTAGAAGAGAATAGGAATTAAGACTACTGGCTACAAGTTTGAAAATTTTGCAAGGAAGTGGAGAATAAAATTGGAAGGTACATAAAAATTAAATTATTGTCAGGCAAAGTGTTTTTTAAAAAGCAAGAAAAACTGAATGCTTGAAAGTAGAAGAAAAGGAGCTGATGAACAGGGGAAGACTGAAGCTTGAACAAATCATTGAAGTAAGGCCCTAAAACAAGTGGAAAAGAATGGAATCTGGGGCACAGATGTGAAGATTAATTAACAATGGAAGAGGGCCATATTTTCCTCTGAGATCACATAGATATGTGAGAAAATGGATATAGGGAGAATAGTATGTAGAAGTTGTTCCCACTAGGTAAACCCACTCTTCTACGTAGACAAGAGGGCTCTGCACAGAGGACCCTAACCAACATTTCAGAAGCTACCTCCTAGTACCACTATTGTTACTATCACCACAACGATGGACAGATGGACTATTACTAATGAATTTCCTGTCTACCTGGTTGTTATGTAGCCATATGATTCTTTCTTGGCTAAGTATTTTGTGACATTTCTCCATTTTTTCCCCTCTGTTATCTATTGATACAGTTCTTCCTACTTGGAAGATAACACCTTATTTAAAAAGCAGATGCCTTATACTTGGCGAAGGATATGGGTTTGGGTGTTTCTAATGGATACAACCAATCATCCCAGAAATGTGTCCTATGCAGTCTGCTGGAACTCTAAGATAAAGCAATGTTGATGCTTCCAAAGCAACACAGTAATGCTATCTATTTACAGTGTTTTAAAGAAAAGCATTATCACCTGGTTAGCAATAAAAAAAAGTATCTTTTGTCTGCACACAAATAAAATTAAAACTATGGTCTTTAAACTCAAAGCCCAGTTGCAGATAATCACTTGTAAATCATAGCGATTTTGACATTTGAAGAAATAGTCATTGCAATCTGTTGTCATTATAAAGCTGTACTTACCCAATGAGACAAGGCTCCTGTGGCTTTTTCAAATCACATCCCTGTAAAGTGCCTCTGATAATGGCCTGGTTGTTTTCACCACTATGAAGTAAAGTCCACCAGCACATCCTCTAATTTTACTGGTTCCTAAAACATCAAACTCACTGAGGGATCATTAATGCAAACATTCATGAAAGAAAGGATAAAGCTGGCAACTGGATATGATAAGTGGAGGGCTAAGAAGTTATTCAGAAAGGGTTTAGGGTTCTAAGTTCTAGGGTGGCCAAAAGTACATTATTTAGTGCCTACAGATGTGTATCTGTTGAGAGTATACAGAGCAATACTGAGGTTTTACATAAAGTTTACCTCTAATAGGCAAAATATAAACTCAAGAAATAAAAAAGGTGTACAAATATCATCAGTCAATAGTGCAGACAAGGACTTAGTTACAACCCTATTGATGGTAACAATACATATAAAGAAAACGGATCAATCGAAAGTAAAGTGATTCTAACAGAGCACGGAAAAATGGGAATTAGAGATGCAAACATTAGTTGTTGTTGTGTGCTGCTGAGTCAATTCTGACTCATAGTGATCCTATAGAACTGTCCCATAAGGTTTCCTAGGCTGAAATCTTTATGGGAGCAGATTACCAGGTCTTTTCTCCCACAGAGTGGCTGGTGGGTTCGAACTGCCAACTTTTTGGTTAGCAGCCATGTACTTAACCATTGTGCCACCAGGGATCCTTAAACAGTAGTAGTCCCTTACTATTTAGTAATACACTCTCTCCACACTTATCAACATGGTTAGCTTCCAAAGACCACGTTGTTACGTAAAATCAGTGTTACACAAAAATGGAGGATGACTACATCATTACATAGCTGCCCGATTACATCATTACATAACTGCCAAATTACATCAGCAGCACTTGCTGCTTCACCTTACACTTTAACGTTATGGCGATGGCTTCTTTCCTTAAACCTCATGAACCATTCTCTGCTAGCTTCAAACGTTTCTTCTGCAGCTTCCTCACCTCTCTTAGCCTTTATAGAATTGAAGAGAGTTAGGGCTTTGCTCTGGATTAGGCTTTGCTTAAGGGAATCTTGTGGCTGGTTTGATCTTCTCTAACCAGACCACTAAAACTTTCTCCATATCAGCAATAAGGCTGCTTTGCTTTCTTATCATTTCTGTGTTCACTGGAGTGGCACTTTTAATTTCCTTCAAGGACTTTTCCTCTGCGTTCACAACTTGGCTAACTTTGGTGCAAGAGGCCTAGCTTTTGGCCTATCTCAGCTTTTGACATGCCTTCCTCACCAAGATTAATCATTTCTAGCTTTTGATTTAAAGTGAGAGATGTGCAATTCTTCCTTTCACTCGAACACTTAGAAGCCATTGTAGGGTTATTAATTGGCCTAATATCAATATTTTCATGTCTCAGGGAATAGGGAGACCCAAGGAGAGGGAGAGCGACAGGGGAACGGCTGGTCTATAGAGCAGTCAGAACACATACAACTGTTATCGATTAAGTTTGCTGTCTTATATGGGCATGGTTTGTGGTGCCCCAAAACAATTACAATAGCAATATGAACTATCACTGATCACAGATCACCAATAATAGATATTACAATGATGAAAAAGTTTGAAATATTTCAAGAATTACCAAAATGTGATACAGAGACATGAAGTGAGCACATGCTGTTGGAAAATGGCACTGATATACTTGCTCAATGCAAAGTTGCCATAAGCCATCAATTTGTAAAAAATTTAATATCTGCAAATCGCAATAATGCAAAGCACAATAAAAGGAGGTATTCCTGTACCTAGGAGTGGAATTGCTGGGTCATATGGTAGTTCTGGAGCCCTGGTGGCATAATGGTTAAGAGCTCCATTGCTAACCAAAAGGTCTGTCCTTTTATCTACAGTCTATTCTCAAATGGTTCCTTTAAAATATAAGTCAAATCATGTCACTCCTCTGCTCAAAATCCTCCTATGAAAACTGATTAAACATCACCACTACCACCACTATCCTCTATAGCTTCCCTTCTCACTCAGAATGAACTGTCCAATCTGGATCCCTCTTGCCCTCTCTCATCTCAAAATCTAATATGCTTCCATCACTCACTCTTCTCTGTCCACACTGGCCTCCTTGTTGTAACTCACACAGGCTAAGCACACTTGCACCTTGGGGCCTTTGCATTTGATGTTCCCTGTGCCTGGTAACATTCTCCCCCCAGATATCTAGAAGGCTAACTCTCTCATTTTCTTCAGATCTCTATTCAATGTTATGCTATCAATGAAGCCTTCCCTGAACCCTTATGTAAAAATAACAGCTGCCTCAGGTCCGTCTTAACTCTATTACTCTGCTGTCATTTCCTCCAATAGTCACTATCTGACACACTGTACATTTACTTGTTTATTGTCTGTGCACCCACCCTAGACGGACAGCTCCACGTAGGAAGGGACTTTGTTTTGTTCACTGCTCATATCCTCAGTGCCTAGAACATTGCCTGGTGAAAAGTAGGCCCTTAGTTAGTATTTGTTCAATGAATGAAAGAAAACCTTTCCTCCCTCTGACATAGAGATGATATTTCAGGAAACAAAAAATACTGCAGAAGTGCATTATGACCCACTTAACTTGCATGGTTTACATGTATAAAAAGGCTCAATACGGTATGCCACCTCAAGTTAAGTGTGAGATGGGAGAATCTGCTGTTTCCTCAGTCTCAGTTCCCATATACCTTCATATACCTTTAATGTCTAAAGAATATATTTTGAAAATAAAAAAAGAACATATTTTGGTGCCTTTACAAATATATGTTACTGCATAGTTGTATGCACATACCACGTACATATAAACCCACTGCTGTCAAGTCGATTCTGACTCATAATGACTCTACAGGACAGAGTAGAATTGCCCCATAGGGTTTCCAAGGCTATAAATCTTTATGGACACAGACTGCCACATCTTTCTCTTGCAGAGCGGCTGGTGGGTTTGAACCACCAGACTTTTGATTAGCAGCCAAGCACTTACCCACTGTGCTGCCAATGCTCCTTATGTACATATAAATAATGAGCAATTTAAGAGATTTTCAAGGGCTATTTAACTATATATGATTTTTCAAACTTCAGGTGGCAACTTTAGAAATTAAACCCAGCTTAAGGAACAAACGCCTTGAAAAGTTTTGCTCACTGAGGACAATACAGTCAGGGGCCAGTGTCAGCTCCTCCTCCTTAATGCCTTGTAATCTAAGCAAGTAGAGACCTGAGAAGGCAAAGCTGAAAAAAGAAAGGGGTCTTTAGAAAACAGGATTGTCTTTAATGGGAACCATCTAACTATCTGGATGTAACCCACACACTCCCTTAAAACGTCAGGAGTGTAGGAACAGAGAACAAAGGGAAAGGCCACTGACACTACTGTCTGCGGCTCTGACCCGGTCTCTACTGTCACTGGCAGTGTCCAGGGACGCAGCTCTAACCTGGTAGTCCAGACACAGGGTTAACTCCAAAGCTCTGGCCTTCCCATGATGGGTGATATCCAGTACATCAAAATTACAAGTAACACTTGTAAAGCATTTTGATTTTCAAAGTACATCCACTAATGCCATCTCAAAGAACAACAATCGATTGCTTTTCATAGTCCATGGAAAGTGGGGGAATCTATCCCACAGCTCTTTACAGAAGTGGCTTCAGAAATTTAACAACCTCTAGAGAAAAGGTGTGTTTCAGGGGAAAGAGCATAGAACTGGATGTCAGGAGGCCTAAATTCTAGAGCTACTAAGTACCTTGTTGTTGTTGTTAGGTGCCCTCATAGCGACCCTACGTACAGCAGAACGATACACTGCACGGTCCTGCGCTATCCTCATAATCGCTACAGTTTTCTTGCAATTCCCAGATGTACCTGCAAGGTCTGGAGTGACTGCCCTTTTCTCTGTTAGTATCTGCCCAGTTGATCTCATCACAGTCAAAGGCCCAAAAGCGACAACCTCTGTTCTTGCGATGTCCCAACCCAAAGATGAGAGCCCTGCCCCTTAACGTTCGTAGGTGCAAACAGGCTCTGCCTCCCCCTACCCAGACAGCCTTAGCGGAGGCCGCAATACCACTGCCTACTCTACTTCATTGCGAACCAGATAGCAGCGTTGCCCCCAAATCTCCCCTTCTTCCACCCCCCTCCCACCAAGCACGGCCAATGCACTCTCTCAAGCCCCTCCTGTCCTGCCTCATCCCCCAGGATGAGGGGGAGCATCCTGAGCGGAGCTCCCTCCCCTGCCCCACCGCAGTGCAAGGATCCAGGAAAGAACAAGCTCACCGGCACCATCGAAAAATAAAACACCACGGTTAGGCTGCCCAGACCTCCCAAGGCATGAAGTGCGCCTGCGCAAGCGGCAGCCTGGAACTGCATTTCCCAGCAAGTTCTGCAAAGGCACAGCGCCTGCCAGCAGTCATCTCCTACGGGTTCCAAGGGTGCCTTTCAAATTCTTTGGGAGTTGCAAACATGCGTTGTTTAAATGAAAGAAGAAAAGAGAAAAAAAGGCCTTTTTCCTGTCACTATTAAAAAAAGAAAACATCGTGGAGTTGATTCCAACTCATGGTGACTCAATGCGTTGCAAAGTAGAACAGCTCCAAAGGGGTTTTCTTGCCTGTAATCCTAATGGAAGCAGATCGCCAGGCCTTTTCTTCTAAGGTACGGGTACTGCTAGTGGGTTCAAACCGCGAACCTTTCAATGAGGAGTCAAGCGCTTAACCTTTGGCGCCACCCAGGGATTCCTAACAAGTATATATCCAAAGAGATGCAAAGTTTTCATTAACAAACGTTTCCTCCTTACAAAAAAGTAATGCTTATTCATTATATTAACAAATGGTTTATAAGCTCTTTCCTTTGATAGATGAGCAAACAACAACACCCAGATGGGATTCCATTACACAGAGATAATAACTATTAACAGTGGTGTATATACAGCATTCTAAAACATTTTCTCTTTGACATAAACATACTTCACCCTGCCGTGAGTATACATCTCCATTCCTTGCGGGGTGTGTGTGTGTGTGTGTGTGTGTGTAACAGAGAGAGATTTTCCAACCAAGAATGTTTTTCTAGCTTTTTAAAAATATCTTTCTGTTAGGAATTTAATGCTACCAAAAATAGTGCTTTGATAAACATCCTTTCAGTCTGTGCTCTCCACATATATTCTTGAGAAAAAAGTCCCTAAATGGAAGAGTTTCAAACCGAAGGAGACGTAAGAATGACGGGGTCAACATACATTCCCAGGAAGCAAAAGATGATGTAAACCATCTGTTCATGGGAAGGATGTGTGAAGATGTAAACAATCTGTTCCAGGTAAAAACGTGTTCATGACTCCAATCATAAATAACTGAACCGGCTGGCACCACTCAGGTGGTAACTCACTCCCTCCAAGCCAAGTGGCTAGCCTTTGCATTTCAAAAGGACTTCAAGTTGATCTTATCTATGATCAGTCATTAACCCCCTTAGCTTCCCTCTGTTCTCTATATACATAGACCCTTCTCTCCTTGAACTGCTGAGTGCTCTGTATTTTACTTATCCTGCCCAGCTCGAGCTGTATTATTCCTCAATAAAACTTTCTTTCATTCCTAACAGAGTGTGGGATTTTCTTCTTAACAAGTCCAAGAAGTGAATTTAATGAAAGAGGAATATGCATATCTTTTTTCTATACAAATGAATATATATTTATTGTAGATAACGGAAGATCCCTGGGTGGAGCAAATGGTTTACACTACTAACCTAAAGGTTGCTGGTTCAAACCCACTCAGATAACAGAGAATGGAGATAAGGGAAAAGAACAAAATTAAAATCAGATAAAACCCCACTTGAAGATACCTACTGTTATACACTTAAATGCACAGGCTATTTCTGTGCACATATATATAGAGAGAGGCTATTTCTATGCACATATATATAGAGACAGAAATCATATATAATTACATGACCTTTGAATACATTTAAAATTAAAAATAGACCAATGCAATATATTGAAAGTTTTTTTTAATTTACTTTCTCATAAATATTCCTTCATGTCTTTAAATATTATTCTGCATTATTATTTTAATGTTAGCAGTTTTCCACCAAGCTGGGTCTAAATAAAATATCTGAATAAGTATCATATTGTCATTTCCAATTTCTGCTATTATAAATAAATATGCTTATAGCTACGTCTTTATCCACACCTGTTATTAACTGAATTGTGTCTCATCAAAAGGTATTTTAAGTCCTGATCCCTAGTACTTGTGAACATGACCTCATTTGGAAACAGGATCTTTGAAGATGTTATCAGTTCAGTTAACATGAAGTCATACTGGAGTAGGGTGGGTTCTAATCCAATCTGAGTGATATCCTTATAAAAGAGGAGACACAGAGAGACAGAGGAAGGACGGCCATGTGAAGATGCATCTACCAGAAGCTGGGAAAACCAACAAAAGATTTTCCTCTAGAGAGTTCAGAGGGAGCATTGATTTGGATTTCTAGCTTCCAGAGCTGTGAAACAATAAATATCTGTTCTTATAAACCACCAAGTTTGTGGTATTTTGTTATGGCAGCCCTAGGAAACCAATAAAAAAAAAAAAAAAAATCTGCCATCAAGTCGATTCCAACTCATAGCGACCCTATAGGACAGGGTAGAACTGCCTCATAAGGTTTCTAAGGAGTGGCTGGTGGGTTCAAACTGCTGACCTTTTGGTTAGCAGCTGAGCTCTCTACCACCGCACCACCAGGGCTCCAGGAAATTAATACAGCACCCTTATTTGATTAGGACAAAATCTCAGAGGATAAAGTCTAGTTGTTGCCTCCTTGATATTCCCACGGAGACTACCTTCTTTCACTTAACATTATGTTTTCAAGGATCATACACATGTAGCATGTTATCAGTACTTCATTCCTTTTTATCGCATCCATTGTATGGATGTACCACATATTATTTATCCTGATGAATATTTGTTTTTCCATTTCTTGGCTATTATAAATAATGCAGCTATGAACACTTGTGTATAAGTTTTTCTTTGAACACATTTTTAATTCTCTTGGGTATATTTCTAGCAATAGATTGCTGGTTCATATGGTAATTCTATGCTTAACTTTTTGAGGAACCACCAAACTGTTTTCTCAGTGGCTGTACAATTTTATGTTACTTACTGGATACGATTTGCAAATATTTTATCCCATTCTGTGGTCTTTCTTTTTTAAATTGTGGTAAAATATACATAACAGAAAATTTGCCATGTTAACCATTTTTAAGTGTATAATGCAGTGACATTAATTACATTCAAAATGTTGTACACCATCACCAATATCTTCAAAACTTTTTCATCACCCCAAACAGAAACTCAGACCCCATTAAGCAGTAACTTCCCATTCCTCCCTTTCCTCACCCCAGCCCCTGGCAACCACTAATAAACTTTTATCTCTACGTATTTGCCTACTGTATAGATTTCATGTAAGTGGAATCATACAATATTTATTCTTTTGTGGCTTTTTTCACTTAGCATATTTTCAAGGTTCATCAATGTCCTAACATGTATCAGAACTCCATTCCTTATGTGTTGTAAATCCTAATCCCTATACCTGTGGATGTAATGCCATTTGGGAATAAGGTTTTCTTTGTTATGTTAATGAGGCCATATTAGTGAAGGCTGTGTTTTAAGCCAATCACTTTTTAGATATAAAAGGCGCAGATCAGGCATAGAAGCAAGGAAGCACAAATGGGGAAAGACTGATGCCACATGGAGATCAACAAGGAACCAACGAAGAGAAGCTGAAAGGATCTCCACCACCACCACCCCGCCCCCAACAGCCAGAGACGTCCCCTAGAGCCAGTGCCCTAAATTCAGACTTCCAGCCTCCTAAGCTGTGAAAAAATGTTTGTTAAAGCCACCCACTTGTGGTATTTCTACTATACCAAAAAACCCATTGCCGTCAAGTTGATCTCAACTCATAGTGACCCTATAG
Source organism: Dugong dugon (assembly GCA_030035585.1). Lineage (NCBI taxonomy): Eukaryota > Metazoa > Chordata > Mammalia > Sirenia > Dugongidae > Dugong > Dugong dugon. Next base: position 56,401,847 of record CM057471.1, read on the forward strand.
GACAGAGTAGAACTGCCCGATGGCGTTTCCAAGGAGTGGCTGGTGGATTTGAACTTCTTACCCTTTGGTTAGCAGCCAAGCTCTTAACCACTGCGCCACCAGGGTTCCACTAAAAAACTAAGACACAGCGGAATAATATTCCATTGTATAGCTATACCACGATTTTGTTTCTCCATTCATCTGTCAATAGACATTTGGGTTGTTTCTACCTTCTGGCAATTGCGAATAATGCTGCAATGAAATTAGCATATAAGTATCTGTTTGAGTCCCTGCCTTCAATCTGTTTGGGTACATACCTAGAAGTGGAATGGCTGGGTCACATGTTAACTTTATGTTTAACTTTATAAGGAACCACCAAACTGTTTTTCACAGTGGCTGCACCGTTTTACCTTCCTACCCACAATGGATAAGAGTTCTGAATTTCTCGAAATCCTGGCCAACACTTATTTTCCATTTTCTGAATAATAGCCATCCTGGTGCGAGGTGTTATCTCATTGTGATTTTGATTTGAAATCGAACATTTCTTGAATGTTTATCTGCTATGTGCCTTAGGATAATCTTTAAAAGATTATTTTAAGGGAAAACACAGGTGAGCCAGAAATCCAAGGATGTCCCTAAACCTGAGTCTCCCGCATGGAAGGCAAATATTCTACCACTGAACCCATTAAGTGGTGATAATTTATTCTATCATTTTAAATCTATTCATTTACTTTACATTATAAGACAGCATTTTCAAACCACTACAACCAATATTAAAGAAGTGCTTTGCATAGCCACAATTCAACTGGAAGGCCTCCTGCAGTTGAACTAAAGAATTATCCCCAGACAAATCCTACAGCTCTCAGGTTCATCCCTTCTCCCACCAGCAATGGCAGTTTATCTGCAAAACCAAGAACTAATGTCACTTTACTGTGTGAAAATTTCCCCTTACTGCCAATGTATGAGGAATTTTCTACAAATTATTGCTTAACTATCTCACTCTAGATAAAAGATTACTAAGACATTTTGCATGTATGTTTTTAAAGTGTGCTGCTTTAAGTGATATTTGCTTTTAGATAACTTTGAAATAGCATGATCTAGCCACAAAATGTTTTCATTTCTTTTGTTAAATGTCATCTAAGTAAGTGAAACTTCTTCTCACGTACTTTGGACATGTTATCAGGAAGGACCAGTACCTGGAGAAGGACATTATGCTTGGTAGAGAGTCAGCAAAAGAGGAAGACCCGGGACTCGGGCAGGCATGGCTGTGGCAGCATGCTTGTCCGTTTTCCCACTTTTGCCTATTCTGTAATATTCTTTGGACTTGGGGAGACATGGCTCTGGAAGCATGCCTGTTTTCCCACTTTTGTCTGTTCTATTTCTTTGGACTTGGGTAGACATGGCTCTGGCAGCATGGCTGTCCGCTTCCCACTTCTGCTCTTTTGAACATATGCCGAATACAACTTTCTTTTGCTTTACTAAACTTTATGATGTTCTTCCCCTACAACAGTTAATGGCGTAGTCGTCAAGGATCTCTGAAGCTACGAATCCAGTCAACCTCGAGGAGACCTGGACTGCAGAGCAGAAGCCAGCAAAGAAAGGTCCTATCTTCTCGACCCACGTGTTCCCACTTCATGTCCCTTCGACATTGACGCGTGGCATCGGGCAGTGTGAATCCGACAGAAGTTCCCTCTTGAGATAGCCGCCCACTCTTTCCAGCCCTGCGACCAGGTGCTCCTTTGAAAGTAGAAGGACCTCCTGTTACAGCCTAAGTGGACCAGACCCTTCACTGTACTACTCAGCACTCACATAGCTGTGAAGCTCGCAGGAGTCAAACCGTGGATCCATCATTACTGCATCAAGGCCTGCCCAGTGTACAGTGACAGGAAGGAGTGGAAAGCCCAACTCATCGATGGCCTGAAGTTAGGACTTTCTAAGGTTAAAAAGTAAAAATGTTTTTAACGCTAGCTTGGATTGGGATTACTATAAGGTTCGAGAGAGACTTCCACTCAGGGAATCCTTGTCCCCAAGATAAATGCTCCCCCGGTCCCTTGTTGAAAGACGAAAAATTTGGGATCTATATTACAAGAGGAGTGTTAGACATCACTGATTTCTCTCTGGATGGGGGGATGCATGCCAATTCAGCCCTCAAGTCCTGTCTTACTGGGATTTGTACTCCCCTAGAGACATTGAGAAATTTCACCATTTTTAAACAGAAAAAGAAAGAGTTAAAATATTCTCATATTTATAGTTTGGGGCCTGTTACAAGATTCATTAAGGATTTGATTTTTCTTGGCTGACCTCCTGGCTGCCAGATCTTACCTGGCTAAAAATCTTATTTATTAGTAGAATTGGTTTGGTTGTTATAGGCCTGTTAATCTGTTGCTGTCTCCAATTTATGCCTATATGTGAGATGGCATTCTCTGTCCCGAGTCAGACTGCCTAACAAATGGCTCAAACCCGTCACAAGCAAAAGGCCCAATCCTTTTGCTTGAAACTTTCTGATCTAAGAGAGTAGGCTGAAACTTGGGATGGGTGTATATGGCCACTCAAGCTTCAAAAGGGGGGAATATGTGACCCGAATACTCCTCAGCATGTTTTCTCCTTTTCAAAATGGGCAACCGAGAACTTGACATAACTAACACCATGATGAACCTGTAAGTTTTTTTTCTTTTTTCTTTGTTTTGCTCTGTCTGGCCACCCGTGGCTTACAAGCCCCACAGGAAGATTAGAGCCCAGATGTCGGATATGTATATCTTTAGCCTGATAAGGAAATGTCTGGCTTGTATCTCTTTAGTATGATAGTCTCTTGTAATTACCTTACAATGTATAACACTTATAACCTTTGTAAAAATCATATGTAAACTCTAATGTAAAAATGCCTTTGGGACTCCATAGAAAAGGCCTGTATTGCTGTCGGATCCCCGGTGGTGGACACCTCCTAAAATAAAACTTTCTCATTCTTTTTTGAAGAGGAAGACCCTCAGTGAGATGGACTGACACAGTGGCTGCAATAATGGGCTCAAACATAGCAACAATTGTGAGGATAGTGCAGACCAGGCAACATTTCATTCTATCGTACCTAGGGTCACTGAGTTGGAACCGACTGAACAGCACCTAAAAACAATAACAAGTAAGATAGAGTAATTTAGTAAATGATGATTAAACATCTATTTTTCTGCAAGGACCTTACTGATACATAAGACAACAAAAAGCAATCTTCTGTTTGTAAAATTCTCCAAAACATGGCATCTAATGAAGAGCAGACATTGCTTAAATAATGAAAATCAGAGTAAGGATATGTGTGTGTATCAATACTATAAAGTGATTGAGTATTGATCACAAAGTGGGAATTCTGTCATCGGTGTACTTTTTTATTTTTGATGCTGTCGAGATCCAATTACATACTTCTAACATCCTCCAAATGAGATCTGGTAAACAAAGAATTTTCAGGCAAGTCTTGCTCATTACACCTTTGCCCTTGGATAACACAATATGGCCTGGAACCAGAAATGTAAGAATAGAGGAATGATTGCTGCTGCTTTCCTGTTCACTACAGATAATAAGACTTACTGTTCCTTTTTAAGTTCCAGGAGTTGAGTACTGTTTAATTAGTACAAATAAGAAAAACAGAATAGGCTATTCTAAATTCCTCTGGCTAGATCAGAGGCTGTTCTGCAAGAGATATATACTCTTTTGACTCACCTCTACCTAGGCTACCAAAAATAAAAGCAGTTTTGAAGTTCCATTTTTTCCACCTCATCAAAAAACAAAAAACCATGGTTTGACTCCATCAAATCCCCACAATACATACACTCACATAATTCCATTTCAGTCTGTAATACCATAAGAATGTCTGAACTAGGGTAGATTAAACTGTGAGGCACTTGAAATAGAAGTTGAAACAAACATAACAACTAAGCATTTACTGAGTGACCACAACCATATAAAATTTTAAGTAAACATTAGAATCTCAATGGAAGGCTTGATTAACTGTTTAATCATTTAATTTGCAAACCATTTTTATCACATTTTCAGCATTATAACAGTAGTCCCACTTGTTACAACTTCCAACTCTTCCTGAAAAGCTTTGAGATATCTGAGCTTATTCATGTATGGTATTAATAGTTCAGAGTGCTTGGGTATTAATCCTGGTTGTGTGACCTTGGCATGTTATTTTCCTTGTGCCTCAAATTCCAATTGTGTAAAATCAGGATAATAGTACTTGGCTTAGAGGATTTTTGTATTACATGCATCTATATATGCAAAGTGCTTAAGTGGCTACCTAGCACAGAGTGCCCAATAAATATCTATCATTAACAGTAATAGTGTAGAAGTAGAGAGACAATATTGAATGTTCCTTGAAAAAGAAAACAGTAAATAAGGCTCAGATGTCACATATATTAAGAGGCAAGTGAGAAAAATAAAGGTATTTATTTCTTTATGCCTGTTTAATGTTTATGGCAATAATAGCTATGTGGAAAAGGCTATGATGTAGAAGGTAAAAACTGAACACAAAGCTATTGAATCTTCTAGGGACCTGAGACTTATGGAATGAACACAGAAGGAGTATGGGCTTTCTTCTTGCAGAAGCCATGCACAGAATTGATAGGAATGGTTGTGTTAGTAGTGTGGAGGGATATGGGAAAGACAATCAATTATAATAATAAAGCCTCTCTGAAAATATTATTTGGCCTCATATAAGGCATCTGAAGGAAATTCTAAAAGAAAGGAGTTTCACAAATTTTTGATGATACTGCACAAGTAGCATTAGCATACAATTTCCCAAGATAACAATTTTAAATGACAAGACACATGTAGATATTTAGTTTCTGATAACTTTGTTTAGAAAATTAGTTCTCTACATTTATAATCTCAGCTCCACATTCATCTTCAAAAATGACTAAAATGAAACCACCGCTAGATCATGACTGCAATTCACTACTTTTAATTTAAAACCATTACTTAAATTTTTAAAATTTAAAAGTCATGGTTGTAAATGACTATCTTCAAATTTAAAACATTTTTTAATTGGGAAACTAAGAAATATTTGATTTAGGGTAATTAAGGATCAAGCTCAATATGGTATATCAGCTTCACCTTCATTCAAGGGAAGGCTTAAAGGGTTTTTTAAAATAACAATTCCTCTTTTCATAATGTTACTTAACAATAAACATTTATAACACACAATGTTAGGTTACTGTGTTTTACAAGGAAAGCATGCCTTGGATAATGATAGAGTTGTAAGAGAAGTTGCTTGTGATAATAAAATGACAGCTCAGTGAAGGAGAAAGACTAATTTCCTTCAAATAAAGTAAAAAGATAATAATATGATTTCTAATGTATAAGCTGGTCACAAGGAAATTTACGGGGCAGCAAAACAGATACCCCTAAAGAAACATCTCAGAAAACAGCTGTAAATATAAGAATTCTGAATATAACTCTTTTATAATACATTTGTTAATTTGTTCAACATAATATAGGGACAGGATACCCTATGATGCCACGATGCTGATACCCTATCATATCAAGTTCATTTCTACCTGGAGCTGAAGTGACATGTCATCCACTCCTCTATGTCCCCAGTGGTATAGTGTAGGGGTTGAGTGTTTAGTCTGAATTCATAACCTCCACTTTCTAGCCATGTGCTGAGGCAGGTCAGGGAATGTCTCTAGGCTTCACTTGTTTCATCTATAAAATGGGGATAAGGCCAGTCTCACAAATTTGTTGTAATGATTCAATAAGAAAGTATATGTAAAACGCTTAGTAGAATGCCTGTGTGGTAGAAACAGCCAATAAAGCTTTTTGTTGTTAAAAAAATCAATTCTGATTGTCCCAGTGATACAAAGAACCCAAGCTATGTATAATGGTTCTAGTGTAAATACTATACTGAGTTGAAAACCAACAAGAGTATGAACAGAAATTCCTTGTACAGAACTATTTTTGTCATATGCTAAGTGTGCCAATACAGTCTACAGCCCTTGTCTAGTCTTCTGTTATTCTATGCCTTTCTTACCTGTGCATACTTTACATAAAACAATAAATTTTTAAAGTCTACTACTAACTTAGAAAGCTTTATAAATATTTTGACTCAATCATCCATTCATTATATATCAAGAAAAAGTGGAGAATAAGTTATATGTAATATTTTTACATATTCTTGTTAATAAACCATTGTCTTAGTTATCTGGTGCTGCTGTAACAGAAATACCACAAATGGGTGGTTTTAACAAACAGAAGTTTATTCTCTCACAGTCTAGTAGGCTAGAAGTCCAAATTCAGGGTGGCAGCTCCAGAGGAAGGCCTTCTCTGTCAGCTCTGGAGGAAGGTCCTTGTCATCAATCTTTCCCTGGTCTAGGAGCTTCTCCACACAGGGACCCCAGGTCCAAAGGACACGCTCCGCTTCCAGCACTGCTTTCTTGGTGGTATGAGGTCACCTTGTCTCTCTGCTCACTTCCTTTTATATCTCACAGATTGACTTAAGACACGACCTAATCCTGTACATTCAGTCCTGCCTCATTAACATAACTGCCCCAATCCTATCTCACGAACACCACAGAGGTAGGATTTACAACACACAGGAAATTCACATCATATTACAAAATGGTGGACAATCACACAATACTGGGAATCATGGACTAGCCAAGTTGACACACATTTTTTGGGGGGACACAACCATATTGCTTTTTCAGTTATGACTTGTCATTTCACATTTTGTGTTTTAGGAAAAAATGGTGTCATTTAGCAAGGCAGGTGTGAATATCCATATTTGCTTCCAATCTACAAATAATTTGGGTTATGAATGCCACCTCTACCTCATTTGGAGAATGATTACATACATGTTAGTCACTCTGTTGTTGTTATTTACTTACTCTTTTAAAAATATGCATATTTCATAGTGAATATGTCAATCATATACAACCGAAATCTTTCTAAAATACTTTTAAAAAATCTCTAGTATTAGGTCTAGACCAAGATGTCAAACAAAATGTTATTTCTTTGGACACATATTTCAAATTCATTACATTTATAAAGTTGTTTCTCAGTATGAATTTTCTAGTGCTTAATAATACTATTGTTGAAGGCTTCCCACATTTAGTACACTTACAAAGTTTCTAGCCTATATGAATTCTGTGATGTGTAATAAAGTTTTGATAAATGATTTTCTCATTCCACTAAAAACGTTTCTGTTCAATATGAATTCTCTGATGAATAATAAAAGTAGATTTCTTGCTGAAGGTTTTTCCACAATCACTGCATTTGTAGGGTTTTTCTCCAGTATGTATTCTATGATGTACAGTGAGGTGTGACTTCCTTCTGAAGGCTTTTCCACACTCACTGCATTCAAAGGGTTTCTTCCCAGTATGTATTCTCTGATGCACAATGAGTTGTGATTTCTGGATAAATGCTTTCCTACATTCACTGCATTCATAGGGTTTTTCTCCAGTATGAATTCTCTGATGTTCAATTAACTGTGAACTCCGGATGAAGGCTTTCCCACATTCACTGCATTGATATCTTCTTTCCCCAGTATGAATTCTTTGATGTACAATGAGATCTGACTTCTTAATGAATGCTCTTTTACATTCACTACATTCAAAGGGCTTCTCCCCAGTATGAATTCTGTGATGCAAATTTAGTTTTGACTTCCTGCTGAAGGCTTTACCACACTCATTACATCTATAAGGTTTCTCCCCAGTATGAATTCTATGATGTTCAATAAGCTGTGAGCGCCTGATGAAGGCTTTCCGACATTCACTGCATTCGTATGGTTTCTCTCCAGTATGAGCTCTCTGATGTATACTAAGTGTTGACTTCTTGATGAAAGCTTTCCCACATTCACTACATTCATAGGGTTTCTCTCCTGTATGAGTTCTCTGATGTACAGTGAGTTGTGACTTCTGAATAAAGGCTTTTTCACATTCATTACATTTGTATGGCTTCTCCCCAGTATGAATTCTCTGATGTACAATGAGTCCTGACTTTCCACTGAAGAACTTCCCACACTGAATACATTTATAAGGTTTTTCATTGGAAAGAATTTTTTGTTGTGCAAGGAAGTGTGACTTCTGCATGAAGGCTCCGATGTGTTCATTAGATTTTCTGTTCAGATGAACTACTTTTCCTCGTGCATTACATCCATAGTCTATCTCCTCAGGCAGTAACTTATTATTAAAGAATGCATCTTGGCTCAGAAATTTGTCTTGGTTTTTCTGGTGACTTCTTATTTCAAGTTTCCAATCTTCAAAAATTGAATATACTATGTTACGAAGTGTAACTTCTTCAGATATGCTCTTTTGTGGGTTTAATTCTTTTATTTCAGGACTAATGTCAAAGTCTGAAAGAAAGTCCAAGTGTAAATGACATTTACTTTGCTCTTAAGCTTTGAGGAAAATAAACCAAAAAGCAAATGAAATTCTTCATTTTAATGGAAATATTTAGAAATCAGATAGAGTATGATCAGCTCTGAAATTTAAAAATATGACTGTAAAATCTGAGGACATAAGAAGAAACAGACATGAAAATAAGTGAGAGGGGATCAGTGGAAAAACCAGAGTTGATGAACTCCATATCACAATTCCACATGGTCCCCTGCACTTCTGCCCCACCTCCACCCCATACACAGGGCTCTATGAAGAGCAAAGGCAGACCAAAAAAAACTGCAGAAAAGACAGAGGAGGGATACTAGCAAAGGGGCTGAGGGTGAGTGGAAGTGACCATCGAAAAGATTAAATACACACTAAATCTAAAAATATTTAAAAGTAACCAGGCAGCCAACATGGCACTACAGACAGAAACACCATGCTGTCCCCCTGCAGCAAAGACCTGAAAAACCAAGTAAAACAGATACAAACATCAATCCTGGAACCCTAAGAACCAAATGAAGGAATAAAGAACTTAATCATGCATTGAATGGAATTAGAAACTGACAGAGAAAAGAGAACGAGGAGAGCTATGGAGCGGAGGTCCCATACCAACTAATGCTAATGTAGCCAGATTTGCCATCTTGGGCTTTAGCCAAAGAACTCAGACAAGGACTATGGGAAGGCAACTTCATGGAGCTCCCAGCAGGAGACAGAGCACCCAGTAACCGCAGATACATGCTTTCCCACCCCCATCCTTCTTACCTCTATGAGGCCTCCATTGCATGCCAATGGGCCATGGTTGTTCAGCCAGAGTGACACTAGCTCACTGCTGCCAGGGTCCACCCCACTCCCACTGGCTGGCCCCTTCAGCTCCATTTTTATTTTGCTTGTTTTTTAATTTTGACTTTTTTGTTGTTGTTGCTTCTCTAGACCCATGTGCCATCCTCTCCCCTTCTTGACAGGCTGTGATTATTTGGTCTGGTTGCTTTTTTTTGGTTTGTTTTTGAAGTCTGGGTTTTTTGGCTTTTTTTTTTGTTGTTGTTGTTGCTTTTCTCTCACTCCCTTCCTTCCTACTCTTTATCCCACCCAGCTAGCCCTGCTGCCATCCCCTCCCCTTCTTGACAGGCTGTGATTGGTTTGTCTGCTTTGTTTTTTCAGATTTTTTAAATATATTTTTTGCACTTTTTTTGGTTGCTTTTTCTCCTTCCTTTTTTGTCACCCAGCTAGCCCCATGTGCCATCCCCTCCCCTTCTTGATGGGCTGTGATTTTTTTGTTGTTGTTGTTCTTTTTTTTTTGGTTTGTTTTTATTTGTTTTTTTGATATATTTTTCAGCCTTTTGTGTTGTTTCTGTCTCTCCCTTCCTTTCTTTCTCCCACCCAGCTAGCCCCATGTGCCATCCCCTCCCCTTCTTGATGGGCTGTGATTTTTTGGTTTGTTTGTTTTGTTCTTTTTTTTTTTTTTTTCTGTTTCTTCTCTCTCCTTTACTTCCTTTCCTTCCTCTTGCCCACCCAGTCTTGTGCACCACCCCTGCCCCTTCTGGAATGGCTGTGCTTCACAGCTCGGTTGGACAGTCACTGCACAAGCCCTCCTTGGGTCTGCACCACTGTCACTGACCAGTTCCCTCAGTGCCATTTATTTATTGCTTTTTGGTCTTTTTTGTTTTTGTTATTGTTTCTCTTCTCTCCTTTCATTCCTTTCCTCTCTCCCACCCACCTAGCCCCGTGCCACCCCCAACTTCTTGGTGGGCTGTGCCGTGCCACTTGGCCGGAGAGCCTCTGGCATGCAGCCTCACCCTGAGTCTGCACCACCTAACAAGCCAGCTCCCTCAGCGCCATATTTTATATTTTTCTTTATCTTTCCCCCTCCTTCTCCCTCCCATCTAGGCCCTTCGCTGCCTCCGCCCCTTCCTGACAGGCCATGACGTGTCACTCAGAGAGATATCAGCTTGCCGCCACCCCAATTCTGCCCCAACACCAGTGGTCAGTGCACCCACATATTTTTGTTGTTGCTGTTTTTATTCTTTTGCTTGATTGTTGGTTTATCCTATTTCCCCTTTCATCTCTCCCGCCCACCTACCACTGTGCGCCACCCTTGCTGCTTCTCGATAGGCCGAGCCACACCGCTCAGACAATATCAAAACATAAGAAAACAGGAGAGGACGGCTCCAGAAAGTGACAAAAATAAAACACTACAAAAACTTCTGCTAGAAGAAAAGGCACTGGAACTACCTGATAGGGAATTGAGAACTCTAATACTCAGAATTCTCCAATAGATGAAAGAAAATGTAGACAAAGTTGAGGAAAAAATAGACAAAATCATGGAAAATATAGACAAAACGATAGAATAAATCAGGAAAATAATACAGGAACAAAATATCAAAATAAATTCACAACTACAAATCATATTAAAACAACAATTAGAAATCCAAAAGATAAACAACAAGATTTCAGAACTGGACAGTGCAAAATGAGGTTTTAGGAGAAAATCTGAAACAATGGAAGACAGGATCCACAAAATTGAAGACAAATTGTTAGATATCACTTTGAGGAAAAATCAGAGAAAAGAATGAAGAAAAATGAAGAAACCCTGAGAACGATGTGGAATACAATCAAAAGCCAAAACTTTGCGTGTGATCGGAATTCCAGAACAGGGGGAGAAAATAGAAAACACAGAGAGGATCATTGAAGATCTGCTGACAGAAAACTTCCCTAATACCATGAAAGACAAAAAATCGACTATTCAAGAAGCTCAATGAACCCCATATAAGATAGACCCTTAAAGAAACACACTAAGACGTATCATAATCACACTCACTAAAACCAAAGACAAAGAAAGAACCTGACAGCAGCTGGAGAAAAAAAGTCATACACAGAAGGAAACAATAAGACTAAGCCCTGATTACTCGGCAGAAACCACGCAGACAAGAAGGCAGTGGAATGACATATATAAAATCTTGAAAGAAAAAAACTGCCCACCAAAAATAATATATCCCACAGAACTCAAATATGATGGCAAAATTAGGGCATTTCCAAATAAACAAATTAGCGGAATACGTAAAAACCAAACCAGATTTACAAGAATTATTAAAAGGAGTCCTTCAGTTAGAGAAACAACAACATGAAACAAAAACCTGAATCTAACACATAAGACAGCATCACCTAGATACCAACCTAGATAATGAACTCTCAAGGATAAAACAAGACTAAAAAATTTACAACAGGGAACCAGAGAGGTCAATCTGTAAATGACAACAACATCAGAACAATAAAAGAGAGAATAGATGGTATAGGTATAGAACTTTCAAATGCAGAGGAAGTCAAGGCATTATTCAAGCAATGAAAGACTAGTTTAAACTTAAGAAGATAGGAGTAAATTTCAAGGTAAGCACAAAGAAAGTCAACAAACCTACTCATCAAAATAAAGAAGAAAAACAAAGTCTCAGTAAACACAAAGTCTACAAAAACAAAAGAAATGAAAAAAATAAACTAACAAAAGTAATTCAGCACAGAAGAGTAAGAGGAACAAAGAAAACATCAGCATCACAAAAGAAAGCACTACAAAATGACAGCAATAAGCTCACACCTATCAATAATCACACTGAATGGCTTAAATACACCCATAAAGAGACAGAGTGACCTAACAGATTAAAAAAACAAGACCCATCAATATGCTGTCTAAAAGAGACACACCTTAGAAACAAAGACATAAATTTATTAAAAATCAAAGGATGGAAAAAATATATCAAGCAAACAGCAACCAAAAAAGAGCAGGAGTAGCAATATTAATCTCAGATAAAACAGACTTTAAAACAAATCTGCCACAAAAGACAAAGAAGGGCATTATATAATGATTCAAGGGACAATTCACCATGAAGACATAACCATAATAAATAATTACACACCCAATGGCAGGGCTCAAAAATACATAAACTCTTAACAGCACTGAAAAGAGAAATTGATAGTTGCACAATAGTAGGAGACTTCAACATACCACTATCAGTAAAGGACAGAACATCTAGAAAGAAACTCAGTAAAGATACAGAAGATCTAAAGGCCACAATCAACCAACCTGACCTCAGAGACAAATACAGAACACCCCACCCAACAGCAGCAAAGTATACATTCTTTTCCAAAGCACATGGCACATTCTCCAAAACAGACCATATTTTAGGCCACAGAGCAACCCTCAAAAAAATCCAAAACATGAAGATAATGCCATCAAAGTACTAATTAACAACAGGAACAGCAAGGAAAAAAAAATTAAATATATGGAAACTGAATTAACACCCTGCTGAAAAACCACTGGGTAACAGAAAAAATCAAAGATGGAATAAAAAAATTCCTAGAATCAAAAGAGAATGAAAACCCATCAAACCAAAACCTATGGGACACACCAAACGCAGTGTTCAGAGGTCAATTTATAGCGACAGATGCACACATCAAAACAGAAGGGACAAAATCAAAACATTAGCTACACAGAGAACAGCAACAGAAGTCCACAACCACCAGAAGAAATGAAATAATAAAGATCATATCAAAAATAAATCAAATAGAGAATATAAAGAATCAAGACCAAAAGCTGGTTCCTGGAAAGGATCACCAAAATTGACAAACCAGTGGCCAAACTGACAAAAGAAAAACAAGTGAGGATGAAAATAACCCAAATAAGAAATGAAATAGGGGTATTACAACAGACTCAACCAAAATAAAAAGGATAATAACAGAGTACTATGAAAAACTATACTCCAACAAATTTGAAAACCTAGAGAAAATGGACAAATTTCTGGAAACACATTACCTACCCAAACTAACACAAACTGAGGTTGAAAATCAGAACATACCCGTAACAAGAGAAGAGACTGAAAAGGTTAAGGAAAAAAAAAAAACTCCCAACAAAAATACAGCCTTGGCCCAGATGGCGTCACTGGAGAATTCTACCAAACATTCAGAGAAGAGCTTACACCAGTACTACTCAAACTATTTCAGAATATAGAAAAGGAAGAGATACTTCCAAATTCATTCTATGAAGCCAGCATAACCCTGATACCAAAACCAAAGACACCACAAAAAAAGAAAACTACAGACCAATATCGCTCATGAATCTAGATGCAAAAATTCTCAACAAAATCCTAGCCAATAGAACTCAGCATCGTATCAAAAACTAATACACAATGACTGTCTTAGTCATCTAGTGCTGCTCTAACAGAAATACCACAAGTGGATGACTTTAACAAACATAAATTTATTTTCTCACAGTCTAGTATGCTTCAAGTCCAAATCCAGGGCATCAACTCCAGGGAAAAGTTTTCTCTCTGTCACCTCTGGAGGAAGGTCCTTGTCATCATCAATCTTCCCCTGGACTAGGAGCTTCTCTGCACAGGAACCTCAGGTCCAAAGGACGCATTCTGCTCCTGGCCCTGCTTTCTTGGTGGTATGAGGTCCCCATTCTCCACTTGCTTCCCTTTGTCTCTTCTAAGGTAAAAGGTGGTACAGGCCACACCCTAGGGAAACTCCCTTTACACTGGATCAGGGATGTGACCTGGGTAAGGATGGTGTTACAATCCCACCCTAATCCTCTTTAACATAAAATTACAATCATAAAATGTAGGACAACCACGCAATTCTGGGAATCATGACCCAGCCAAATTGATACACACATTATTTGGGGGACATAATTCAAACCGTGACAACAACCAAGTGGGATTCATACCAGGTATGCAAGGATGGTTCAACATTAGAGAATCGGTCAACATAATCCACCACATAAATAAAAGAATCACATGATCATCTCAATTGATGCAGAAAAGGCATTCTACAAAGTTGGACATCTGTTCCTGATAAAAACTCTCAATGAAATAGGAATAGAAGGGAAATTCCTCAATATAATAAATGGTATCTATACAAAACCAACAGCCAACACCATTCTTAATGGAGAGAGGCTGAAATCATTCCCCTTGAGAAGAGGAACAAGACAAGGATGCCCTTTATCACCACTCCTATTTAACATCGTGTTGGAAGTTCTAGCTACAGCAATAAGGCAAGAAAAATAAATACAGGACATACAAATTGGTAAGGAAAATGTAAAACAGTCCCTATTTGCAGATGATGTGGTACTATACATAAATAACCCAGAAGACTCCATGAGAAAACTATTGGAACTAATAGAAAGATTCAGCAGAGTAGCACGATACAAGACAAACATACAAAAACTAAGTTGGATTCCTATACACCAATAAAGAGAACTATGAAAAGGAACTCAGGAAAACAAAACCATTTATGACAGCCCCTAAAAAAATAAAATACTTAGATATAAGTTTAACCATGGATGTAAAAAACTTATACAAAGAAAATCACAAAGTGCTACCACAAGAAACCAAAAGACCTACATAAATGGAAAAACATACCATGCTCATGGATAGGTAGACTCAACATTCTGAAAATGTCAATTCTACCCAAAGCAATCCACAAACACAATGCAATCCCAATCCAAACACCAACAGCATTCTTTAAAGAGATGGAAAAACTAATCATTAACTTAATATGGAGAGGAAAGAGGCCCCAGATAAGTAAAGCACTATTGAGGAGAATAAAGTAGGAGGACTCACACTACCTGGTCTCAGAAACTACAGCTACGGTAGTCAAAACAGCCTGGTACTGGTACAACAACAGACACATTGACCAATGGAATAGAACTGAGAACCCAGATGTAAATCCATCCACCTATGGTCGCCTGATCTTCGACAAAGGCCCAAAGTCCATCAAATGGGGAAAAGACAGTCTTTTTAACAAACGGTCCTGGCAAACCTTGATGTCGATCTGCAAAAAAAGTGAAAACAGGACCCATCCCTCACACCATACACTCAAAGTAATTCAAAATGGATCAAAGACTTAAATAAAAAACCAAAAACTATAAAAGTTATAGAAGAAAAAACAGGGTCAATGCTAGAGGTCCTAATACACAGCATTTACAGGATATGAACCATAACTAACAATACACAACCACCAGAAGATAAGCTAGATAACTGGGATCTTCTAAAAATTAAAAACTTATGCTCATCAAAAGTCTTCACCAGAAGTCAGCACAACTGGACTAAACCAAAGCTAAGAAGTTTCCTGAATACAATCAAATACTTTGAGAGACAGAGTAGCAGGAGTAGGGGTCTGGGGACCATGTTTTCAGGGGACATCTAGGTCAACTGGCATAACAAAGTTTATTAAGAAAATGTTCTGCATCTTACTTTGGTGAGTGGTATCTGGGGTCTTAAAAGGTTGCAAGTGGCTATCTAAGATGCATCAATTGGTCCCAACCACCTGGAGTGAAGAAGAACGAAGAACACCAAAGACACAAGGAAAGTATTAGCCCAAGAGACAGAATGGGCCACATAAACCAGAGACTTCATCAGCCTTAGACCAGAAGAACTAGATGGTGCCTGGCTACAACCAATGACCACCCTGACAGGAAACACAAAGAGAGTCCCTGATGGAGCAGGAGAAAAGCGGTGTGCAGAACTCAAATTCCAGTAAGAAGATCAGACTTAATGGTCTGACTGAGACTGGAGGTACCCCAGAAAGCATGGCCCCTGGACTCTCTATCAGCCCAGAACTAAAACAATTTCCGAGGACAACTCTTCAGACAGGGATTGGACTGGACTGTGGGACATAAAGTGACACTCGTGAAGAATGTGTCTCTTAGTCAAGTAGATACAAGGGATCAAAGGGGCAGCTTCTGTCCAGAAGTGAGATGGGAAGGCAGAGAGGGTTAGGAGCTGGTTGAATGGTCATGGGGAATCAGGGGCAGAAAGGAGGAGTGTGCTGTTGCAGAATGGGGTGAGCAATTAGGGTCACATAACAATGTTTATATAAAATTTTGTATGGGAGACTAACTTGAAATATAAATTTCATTTAACTACAACAATTAAATATATACATGTATATATATATAAAATAAAAATAAAAGAACACAATATCTGGGGGAAAAAAAAAAAGTCTTCACCAAAGGGTAAAAGGAGAACCTGTAGACTGGGAAAAAATTTTTGGCTATGACAAATCAGATATAATTGGATCTCTTAAATCTATAGGATATCTCTAAAATCTATAGGAAAATCCAACACCGCTACAACAAAAAGAAAATAATCCAAATAAAAAATGGGCAAAGGATATGAACAGACACTTCACCAAAGAAGAAATTCAGGTGGCTAACAGACACATGAGGAAACGCTCACAATCACTAGCCATTAGAGAAATGCAAATCAAAATCACAATGAGATACCATCTTACCCCGACGTTACTGGCACAAATCAAAAAAAACAGAAAATAAATGTTGGAGAGGCTGTGGGGAGATTAGAACTCTTATGCACCGCTGGTGGGAATGCAAAATGGAACAACCATATTGGAAAATGATATGGCACTTCCTTAGAAAGCTAGAAATAGAAATACCAGATGATTCAGCAATCCCACTTGTAGGAATATATCCTAGAAAAATAAGAGCCATCACACGGATAGACATATGCACGCCCATGTTCATTGCAACATTGTTTACAACAGCAAAAAGATGGAAACAACCTAGGTGCCCATCAACAGATGAATGGATAAACAAACTATGGTACATACACATAATCAAATACTACACGATAAAGAACAATGATGAATCTGCAAAGCATCTCACAACGTGGCTGAATCTGGAGGGCATTATCCTGAGTGGAATAAGTCAATCACAAAAGGACAAATATTGTATGAGACCACTACTATAAAAACTCATGAAAAGGTTTACACACAAAAAGAAACAATCTTGGGTGGGGCCAAGACGACAGAGTAGTCAGATGCTTCCGGTGGTCCCTCTTACCACAAAGACCCGAAAAAACAAGCGAATCGATTATATATGACAATCTAGAAGCCCTGAACATCAAAGGCAAAGTTGAGGAATTTGACTGAGTGTCAGGGGGAGGGAGAGATGGTTCAGAAGCAGCAAGGAGTTACTAGACCTGACCCGGCGGGAGCCGTCACCCTTCAGTCCGAATAAGCTAGTATGTGCAGAGACACAAGCAGTGGCGCTCAGGAGGCGTTTTCAACATTGGGAGACATCAAGCAGCAGAGAGTCTACTCAGGCCTCCAGAATCAGTGAAAAGCAGCAATCAATAGGCAAAAGATAAGTATATGCGTCTAATCTACTGTGCAGATCAAAAAAACACCCCCTTCGGGAAAAACCTCTCTCCCATTTACCTGTCCCCTCCCCGCTCTGTACTGGGTCCCTGGCTGGCTTCAGTGACTGCTGAGTCCCCTGGGCTGGAAGTGGGACCCATCACGCTCCCTGAGCCATTCTCCCGGCCTTGGCGAGGGTATAAAGTAACAACCAGGAAAAAATAATCTGCTGGCTCCCCTAAGCAGGAACTCAGGGTGGGCACATCTCCTTTGCCTAGGCACAGGTATAAGGGGTCCACGGACTTTGAATGCCTTTCACGCCTGCATAGACCCGTGCGGGCCTACTTCAACAGCACAGGCCCTCATTACCACAGTACAGCAGGGTATATACCGGAAGCCTAACATCAACTGTGTCGGCTGTGAAGTAGCAGTTTCATGACATTTGACACCGCTCTGCCCATTAAGCAGGATCTTCACCTACCCACATCACGGGCCTGAGGAGTGGTGGCTCCACCCACACCACCTGCGATAGTTGCCCAAGAATAAGTGGTGCCTCCCAGTCCTTACAGCCAACAGCACTGGGTGCTCATAGTCCAGCTGCAAAACCCACCCACCTACGTGTTCCAGAGAACAGGGACATGCTTTCCTCCCAGACATTCAGAGGGCAGCTGTCAGCCCCCTGCCTTGCAGAGCGCATGACACCCTACTTCAGCCAGATGTCTGTGCCTACACCAATCACACCTGCCTGCCTAGGACTGTGCGTGAGAGCCTGCTTCACACACTTGGTGACCAACTACCTAGACACCTGAGCTGAATCCATGCAAGAAAAGTAAACAGACTCCTGGGCTTGCATATCTAGTAATACATCTAACCACCCGGTGACAGGGACATTAGAGCTTCAAAGGCACCAATAATCAAACTAGCTCACAGGAGCAGCCTATTTGGGCATATCAAAACAAAACAAAACATGAAGCTAGGACACAATAAGCAAACAAAAAATAAATATAATAACTTATTGATGGCTCGGAGACAATACTCAATATCAAATCACATAAAGAGGCAGACCATGATGGCTTCAGCAAGCTACCAAAACAAAGAATCAAGAAATTTTCCAGAGGAAGAGAATTTCTTGGAATTACCAGAGGTAGAATACAAAAGATTAATATACAGAAGTCTTCAAGATATCAGGAAGTGGATGATGCAAAATGCAGAACAAGCCAAGGAACACACAGACAAACCAACAGAGGAACTTAAGAAGATTAGAGAAGAGCATAATGACAAATTTAACAGGCGGCAAGAATCCATAGAGACAGCAGTCTGAAATCCAGAAGATTAACAATAAAAATTCAGAATTAGACAACTCAACAGAAAGTCACAGGAGCAGAATTGAGGCAATGGAAGTCAGAATTAGGGAGACTGAAGATTTAGGGAATTTGCAAAAACCAAACCAAAATTACAAGGAATACTAAAGGGAGTCCTCTGGTTAGAAAATCATAACATCAGATAACAAACCAAGACTAGAACACAGGACAGAGCAACCAGATATCAACCAAGATAGGGAAGTCACAAAAATAAATCAAAGCTAAAACACTGAAAATAGCAAAACAGAGATATCAGTATGTAAGAGATGACAACATTAAAATAAAAAAAAGGGACTAAAAAATGTAGCCATAGATCTTTCATATGGAGAGGAAATCAAAGCAATATAAAGAAATAAAAGACTAGCTTAATCTTGGAAAAATAAGAGTAAACATTAAGGTAACCACAAAGGAAACTAACAATCCTACACATCAAAATAAAAAACAAGAAAAACATAAAGACTCAGCAAATACAAAATCAACAACAATGAAAAAGACAAAAAGAAAATACATAAAAACAACTCAGCACAGAAAATTAAGTGGAAAAAAGAAACTGTGAACAACACACAAAAAAAGTCATCAAAATGACAGCACTAGACTCATACCTATCAATAAGTATGCTGATTGTAAACAGACTAAATGCACCAATAAAGAGACAGAGAGTGGCAGAATGGATAAAAAACACGATCCATCTGTATGCTGCCTACAAGAGACACACCTTAGACTTAAAGACACAAACAAAAACTCAAAGGATGGAAAAAAATACATCAAGCAAACAACACTCAAAAAAGAGCAGGAATGGCAATACTAATCTCTGACAAAATAGACTTTAAAGTAAAATCCACCACAAAGGATGAGGAAGGACACTATATAATGATTAAAGGGTCAATACACCTGGAGGATATAACCATAATAAATATTTACACACCCAACAACAGGGCTCCGAAATACATAAAACAAATTCTAACAGCATTGAAAAGAGAGAGAGACGGCTCCACAACAATAATAGTAGGAGACTTCAACATACCACATTTGGTGAAGGACAGAACATCCAGAAAGAAGCTCAATAAAGATAAGGAAGATCTAAGTGCCACAATCAACCAACTTGATTTCATGGATATATACCAAACACTTCACCCAACAGCAGCCAAGTATACTTTCTTTTCTAATGCACGTGGAACATTCTCCAGAATAGACCACATATTAGGCCACAAGGCAAGCCTTAACAGAATCCAAAGCATCAAAATATTACAAAGCAACTTTTCAGACCAGAAAGCCATAAAAGTACAAATCAGTAACAGAAAAAGCAAGGAAAAAAAATGAAACACATGGAAACTGAATGATACCTTGCTCAAAAACTACTGGGTTACAGAAGAAATTAAGGATGAAATAAAAAAAAAATTCACAGAATAAAAAAATTCACAGAAATCAAATGAGAATGAAAATACATCCTACCAGAACCTTTGGGACACAGCAAAAGCAGTGCTCAGAGGTCAGTTTATAGCAATAAATGCACACATCCAAAAAGAAGAAAGGGCCATAATCAAAACATTAACCCTACAACTCAAACAATAGAAAGAGAGCAGCAAAAGAAGCCCTCAGGTGCCAGAAGAAAGGAAATAATAAGACTTAGAGCAGAATTAAATGAAATAGAGAAAAGAAAAACAATTGAAAAAGTTAACAAGGCCAAAAGCTGGTTCTCTGAAAAGACCAACAAAATTGATAAACCACTGGCCAAACTGACAAAAGAAAAACAGAACAGGAAGCAAACAACCCGAATAAGAAATGAGACGGGTGATATCACAAACAGACCCAACTGAAATTAAAAGAGTCAAACAGAATACTATGAAAAACTATACTCTAACAAATTTGAAAACCTAGAGGAAATGGACAAATTTCTAGAAGCTCACTACCTATCTAAAAACAAACAGAGATAGAACAACTAAATAAACCTATGACAAAAGAAGAGATAGAAAAGGTAATTTAAAAAACTCCCAACAAAAAAAAGCCCTGGCCTGGATGGTTTCATTGGAGAATTCTACCAAACTTTCAGAAGAGTTAACACCACTATACTAAAGGTATTTCAGAGCATAGGAAAGGATGGAATACTCCCAAACTCATTCTATGAAGCCAGCATAACCCTGATACTAAAACCAGGTAAACACACCACAAAAACAGAAAATTATAGACCAATATCCCTCATGAACATAGCCACAAAAATCCTCAACAAAATTCTAGCCAATAGAATTCAACAAGACATCAAAAAAATAATTCACCATGATCAAGTGGGATTTACACCAGGTATGCAGGGATGGTTCAACATTAGAAAAACAATCAATGGAATCCATCCCATAAATAAAACAAAAGACAAGAACCACATGATCTTATCAAACAATGCAGAAAAGGCATTTGACAAAGTCCAACACCCATTCATGATAAAAACTCTTAGCAAAATAGGAATAGAAGGGAAATTCCTCAGCATAATTAAGGGCATTTATACAAAGCCAAAGGCCAACATCATCCTAAATGTAGAAAGTCTGAAAGCATTCCCCTTGAGAATGGGAACCAGAAAAGGATGCCCTTTATCACCACTCTTATTCAACATTTTGCTGGCAGTCCTAGCCAGAGCAATTAGGCTAGAAAAAGAAATAAAAGGCATCCAAATTGGTAAGGAAGAAGTATAAGTATCTCTATTTGCAGATAATATGATCTTATACACAGAAAACCCCAAAGAATCCACAAGAAAACTACTGGAACTAATAGATTTCAGCAAAGTATCAGGATGCAAGATAAACACAAAAATCAGTTGGATTCCTCTACACCGACAAAGAGAGCTTCGAAGAGGAAATCACCAAATCAGTAACATTTACAATAGCCCCCAAGAAGATAAAATACTTAGGAATAAATCTAACCAGAGACGTAAAAGACCTATAGAATGAAAACTACAAGACACTACTGCAAGCAACCAAGAGACCTGCATAAGTGGAAAAACATACCTTGCTCGTGGATAGGAAGACTCAACATTGTGAAAATATCAATTCTACCCGAAGCAACCTACAGATACAATGCAATCCTGGTCCAAATTCCAATGGCATGTTTTAATGAGATGGAGAAACAAATCACCAGCTTTATAGTCAAAACAGCTTGGTACTGGTACAACAACAGATACAGAGACCAGTGTAACAGAATTGAGAATCTAGACGTAAATTCATCCACCTATGAGCAGCTGATATTTGACAAACTCCCAAAAGGGAAAAGACAGTCTCTTTAACAAATGGTGCTGGCATAACTGGATATCCATCTGCAAAAAAATGAAACAAGACCCATACCTCACACCATGCACAAAAACTAACTCTAAATGGATCAAAGACCTAAATATAAAATCTAAAACAATGAAGATCATAGAAGAAAAAATAGGGACAACACTAGGAGCCTTAATACATGGCATAAACAGAATACAAACCATAAGTAATAATGCACAAACACCAGAAGAGAAACTAGATAACTGGAAGCTCCTAAAAATCATACACTTACGCTCATCAAAAGATTTCACCGAAAGAGTAAAAAGACAACCTACAGACTGGGAAAAAATTTTTGGCTATGACAAATCCGATCAGTGTTTAATCTCTAAAATCTACAAGATACTGCAAAATCTCAACAACAAAAAGACAAATAACCCAATTAAAATATGGGCAAAGGATACAAACAGGCACTTCACCAAAGAAGACATTCAGGCAGCTAACAGATACGTGAGGAAATGCTCACAATCATTAACCATTCGAGAAACGCAAATCAAATCTACAATGAGATACCATCTCATCCCAACAAGGCTAGCGTTAATCCAAAAACCACAAAATAATAAATGTTGCAAAGGTTGTGGAAAGACTGGAACACTTATACACTGTTGGTGGGAATGTAAAATGGTATAACCACTTTGGAAATTGATTTGGTGCTTCCTTAAAAAGCTGGAAATAGAAGTACCATATGGTCCAACAATCACACTCCTTGGAATATATTTTGGAGAAATATGAGCTGTCACACGAATAGATATATACACATCCATGTTCACTGCAGCACTGTTCACAACAGCAAAAAGATGAAAACAACCTAGGTGCCCATCAACAGACAAATGGATAAACAAATTATGGTATATTCACACCGTGGAATACCACCCAATGATAAAGAACAATGAATCCGTGAAACATAACATGGAGGAATCTGGAAGGCGTTATGTTGAGTGAATTTAGTCAGTCACAAAAGGACAAATATTGTGTAAGACCACTATCATAAGAACTCAAGAAAAGGTTTAAACACAGAAGACAACATTCTTTGATGGTTACAAAGGTGGGGAGAGAGGAAGAAGGGTATTCATTAACTAGATAGTAGACAAGAATTATTTTAGGTGAAGGGTAGGACAACACGCACTACAGGGGAAGTCAGCACAACTGGACTAAGAAGTCAGCACAAAAGCTAAGACATCTCCTGAATAATAACCAAACACTTTGAAGGAAAGAGTAGCAGGGGTGGGGGTCTGGGGACTATGGTTTCAGGGGACATCTAGGTCAACTGGCATAACAAAGTTTATTAAGAAAATGTTCTGCATCCCACTTTGGTGAGTGGCATCTGGGGTCTTAAAATCTAGCAAGCAGCCATCTAAGATGCATCAACTGGTCCCAACCTACCTGGAGTAAAGGAGAATGAAGAACACCAAAGACACGAGGAAAATATTAGTCCAAGAGACATAAAGGGCCATATAAACCAGAGACTGCCTCAGCCTGAGACCAGAAGAACTAGTGGTGCCCAGCTACCACAATGATTGCCCTGACAGAGAACACAACAGAGAGTCCCTGAGGGAGCAGGAGAAAAGTGTGCTGCAGAACTCAAATTCTAGTAAAAAGACCAGACTTAATGGTTTGACTGAAACTGGACGGACCCCACAAGACATGGCCCCTGGACTCTCTGTTAGCCCAGAACTGAAACCATTTCAGAGGCCAACTCTCTAGACAAAGATTAGATTGGACTATGGAACATAAAATGATACTCACGATGAGTGTGCTTCTTGGCTCAAGTAGATACCTGGGACTAGATGGGCAGCTCCTGTCCAGAGGTGAGATGAGAAGGCAGAGAGGGTCAGGGGCTGGTTGAACAGACACAGAAAATCTGGGGTGGAAAGGAAGAGTGTGCTGTCACAGTATAGGGAGGGCAAATAGGGCCACATAACAATGTATGTATAAATTTTTGTATGAGAAACTAACTTGAATTTTAAACTTTAACTTAAAGCACAATAAAAAAAAAAGAAAAAAAGATGCAATCTTTGATGGTTATGAGGGAGGGGAGGGGTGAGAGGGAAAAACACAAAATAGACAATAGATAAGTGGTAACTTTGGTGAAGGATAAGATAGTACACAATACTGAGGAAGCCAGCACAACTTGTCCAAGGGAAGGTCATGGAAGCTCCACAGACACATCCAAACTTCCTGAGGGAATGAATTACTTGGCTGAGAGCTCTGGGGACCATGGTTCGGGGAACATCTAGCTCTACTGGCATAACATAGTTCATAAGGAAAATGTACTACATTCTACTTTGGTGAGTAGCATCTGGGGTCTTAAAAGCTTGTGAGCGGCCATCTAAGATACTCCACTGGTCTCGCCCCATCTAGAGCAAGGGAGAAAGAAGAAAACCAAAGACACAAGGGAAAGATTAGTCCAAAGGACTAAAAGACCACAACTACCACAGCCTCCACCAGACTGAATCCAGCACAACTAGATGGTGCCCGCTACAACCACAGACTGTTCTGACAGTGATCACAATAGATGGTCCCGAACAGAGCTAGAGAAAAACGTAAAACAAAATTCTAACTCACAAAAAAAAACAGATTTATTGGTCTGATAGAGACTGGAGAAACCTTGAGAATATGGCCCCTAGATACCATTATAGCTCAGTACTGAAGTCACTCCTGAGGTTCACCCTTCAGCCAAAGATTAGACAGGCCAATAAAACAAAATGAGACTAAATGAGCACACCAGCCCAGGGGCAAGGACTAGAAGGCAGGAAGAGACAGGAAAACTGGTAATGGCGAACCCAAGGTCGAAAAGTGGAGAGTGTTGACATGTCACGTGGTTGGCAACCAATGTCACAAAAAGTATGTGCATTATTTAATGAGAAACTTGTTTACTCTGTAAACCTTCATCTAAAGTACAATAAATAAAATAAAAAGTAACCAGGCATATTAGAGTACAACTATAGGGAAGGTATTTCAAAGTACAAGCATCTTAAAGGGCCAAATACAAGATGGGACAGGCCCTTTCCAGAAGTGGCTGATTCCACATCTGAAACGGGGAAAGTCCTGTGTTAAGTCTGGGATACTTTATGCCAGAGAGCAGGGAAGCACTCAAAGATTAATCTGGGTGTGTCAAAAGGACACAGGAGTCAACTTGGAGAAGCTCACAGTGATCCTTGATGGCAAGGATCACCAATGGTGAGGGTGAGTGAAAATTTTTTTTCATTAAAAAAATAAGAAGAATTTCAGGTAAATCTGTAAGAGAGGATGACAGAGAAGGAAAATTTCAGGAGAGACCCTGATGGCTGGGCTAAAAAGCACAGTAGAACTTGAAAAAATGGGGAAGATGTAAAAGTTCTGACGTAAGAAGGAAGATGATGATTTCAATTCCTTACATTATGAATAAAGGTGGAAACATCAACAGTGGTCCTACTAGCAGATTAAAAGGAGGTTAGAATGCAAGAAAGATAAAGGGGTAGGAGATGGCAATAAGGGAGTCATCAGTATAGAAGTTGTTGTTATTGTTGTTAGTTGCCACTGAGTTGATTCAGTATAGAAGTAGCAGTTTAAAACTTACGAACGGATGCACACTTTGACAGGCCTACTATATTAAAAGCAACTGAAAGAAATTGAAAGACCTCAGGATCATCTCAAACTGGTGAAGAAGATAAAAAATTACATAAGCAGTGAATAATCTAAAGTGGTAGAACAAAACTAGGAAGATGTAGCAGAACTGAAGCTAAGAGGACGTTTCCCAGTCTGGTTCATGTTCTATGCCATAAAACAGTTTCAGTGTCTTTAGAAGGTACAGGTCATTCAAAATGTTTTTTCTCTGACCACAATGTAATTAAATCAGAAACCAATAACAGAAAGGTATATGGAAAATCCCCAATACTCAAAAACGAAATATTGTCCATACAAAGACTCATTCATAGCAGTTTTATTTGTTTAACAGCCAAAAACTGGAAACACAAATATCCATCAACAGGTAAATGGATAAACATATTGTGGTATGTCCACAGAATGGAACACCACTCAGCAATATAAAGAAATAAACTCTTCATACACAAAACAACACGGGTGAATCTCAAAATAATTACGTTGAGTTAAAGAAGCCAAACAAAAAGGAGTATATACTATATGATTTAATTTATACAGAATTCTAGAAAATGCAAACTAATATATAATGATAGAAAACCTGGGGATGGGGTACAGGCAGGGAGAATGGAAGGGAGGGATTGCAAAGGGGTACAATAAAACTTCTGAGGGTGATGGATATATTCATTACCTTGATTATGGGATGGTTTCCTGAGTATATACAGATATCAAAACTTATCAAACTGTGTATTTTAAATATGTGCAGTTTATTTATGTCAATTATACCTCAATAAAGCTGTTAAGAAAAAAAAAATTAAAAGTAAAGAGAAACTAAAGTGGTAGAATAAAACTAAGCTAGTGTATTTCCCAAGCTAAAGGGGGAAAGAATTTGACAAAGAGTGGTCAACGTTAACCAATGCAGCAGAAAGATCTGTAAGAAAATAGTGATCATCTCAAAGGCAGTTGTACTTTGAGGCTTTATAGAGGGTGCATGGAATCTGATTGCAGAGATTAAGGAGAGAATGATAAATGAGATTCTGGCTGTAGATTATAACTCCAAGATATTCCATACTGAAAGGAAGGCGAGAAAAACAGAAGGTAATTACAAAGGAAATAAATATCACTCAATATGTTACTTTGAAAGACAGCGTATCTTGGAATGCCTGAATGCATAAGAAGACAAGTATAAGTCAATTCTGGGATAATGGGGTGCTAAGGATGTTAGCAAAAGGGAGGCTAACCAATTAAGAAATGTCCTAAATGAAGTACGCATGGAAAAGATCCAGAGTATAGGTAAAACAGTCAATCTCTCTCTCTAAAAGTCAAGCAGAGTGTTTGATATGTAGCAATGTAATTTACATATTTCAGAATTCCACATCAACTGTCTTCAGTTGTTTCTGAAAGTATTATGGCCTGAAAAAATGACTTCTAAAAGTATTTCAAAGATAAACATCTCACTGATCTCTCCCGAAGGGACCAAATTACTGTGCCGAGGGCTGTGGGGACCAGGGTCTCAGGGAACATCTAGCTCAACTGGCGTAGCACCGTTCATAAAGAAATGTTCTACATTCTACCTTGGTGAGTAGTGTCTGGGGTCTTAAAAGCTTGTGAGCGGCCATCTAAGATACTCCATTGGTCTCACCCCGTCTAGAGCAAGGGAGAAAGAAGAAAACCAAAGACACAAGGGAAAGATTAGTCCAAAGGATTAATGGACCACAATTACCACAGCCTCCACTAGACTGAGTGCAGCACAACTAGATGGTGCCCGGCTACCACTACCAACTGTTCTGACAGGAATCACAAAAGAGGGTCCCGAACAGAGCTGGAAGAAAATGTAGAACAAAATTCTAACACATGCACACACACACAGAAAGACCAGACTAACTGGTCTAACAGAGACTGGAGAAACCCTGAGACACCTTTATAGCTCAGTAATGAAGCCACTCCTGAGGTTCACCCTTCAGCCAAAGAATAGGCAGGCCCATAAAACAAAACAAGACTAAATGGGCACAACATCCCAGGGGCAAGGCAGAAGAAGACAGAAAAGCTGGTAATGGGGAACACAAGGTCAAAAAGGGGAAAGTGCTGACATGTCGCGGGGTTGGCAACCAATGTCACAAAACAATATGTGTATTAATTGTTTAATAAGAAACTTATTTGCTCTGTAAACCTTCATCTAAAGTACAATAAAAAAAAAAGATAAATGTCTCACTGATCAATAGGAATTATTACTTTCCTGCCTCCCATCTGCCAAGTTCTCACCTGAATATACCCAGCTTGAGATTTCTCCTTCCTCCATCAATGATTCTTCTTGCTTCAACAAGAAGATTAAATCTGACTTCAGAGACTGATACCCTGTTTATGGGAAATAATATAGGACTTGGGCATTGGTGGACAATCAACCATTACTGAACTCAGGCACACTACAAATCCACCAGAATGGCTAATTAAAAACACTGACGTTACCAAGCGTTGATGGAACTCTCTCATACATTGCTGGCAGAAATGCAAATTGGAATTTGAAAAACTGGTAATATCTACTAAAGCTAAATATACATATACCCCATAACCTAGCAATTCCACTCTTATGTATATACTCAATAGAAATGAATACTTATGTCTACCAGAAACTCTGTACAAGAATGTTCATAACAGTTTTATTTCTAACAGCCCAAATCTGAAACAACCCAAAAGACCATTAACAGTAGGATGGGTAAAAAAAAGGATAAATTATTGTATACTCATTAAATGGAATATAACACAGCAGTAAGAAGGAACAAGCTACTGTTACATGTAACAACATTTATGAATTTCACAAATATTATGTTAAAGATGCTAGACAGTAAAAACTTACTTACTGGGTGGTTCCACTTACATGAAATTAAGAACAGACAAAATTATAGTGACAGAAGCCAGAATAGTTACCTATGATGAGGTAACCGGCAAGAGGCTCAAGGGAGCCTTCTGGTGTGCTGAAAATGTTCTATGTCTTGATCTGGGTAGTAGTTATGCAGACGTACACATATTTAAAAATTAATCAAGTCGTATAGTCAAGATTTGAACACTTTACTATATACATTATACCTCCAGTAACTTATAAAAACAAAGAATTTGGGCCCAGCCTATTGTCTTCAATCTCCCAAGAATGAGAAGAATGCAGTACTCATTTTCTTTTCATCCAAGTTCACTGGAGAGATACAAGCACAATTTTTGGTACTCAAAATTAATATTTTTTTACTCTGTTAGCTTGAAACCATGCTCATTAAGCATTCAGGGACCCAAAAGCTTTTAGTAAATCAGAAAAGAAAGGCAGTCAATTGGGTACTGCAGTGTATTTAAAATATGTCCATAAATTCTTTGACAATCCTCCCTTCGAGAGATGGGGCTTAATTCTCCTCCCTTTGAGTGTGGGCTAGACATAGTAACTCATTTCTAATGAACACAATAAGGAATATTGGTGTGTGGTTTTGGAGACTTAGTCATAAAAGGCACTGACACTTCCTCCTTGCTGTGTCTCTTGGATTACTCATTTTGGGCGAAGTTAACTGCCGTGTTATGAGGAGAGGCTCACGCAGTGAGGATATGAGGTCTCCTGTCAACAGACAGCAAGAACTGAAGCCTCCTGTCCACAGCCATGTGAGTAAGCCATCCTGGAAATGGATCCTCCAACCCCAGTCAAGCTTTCAAATGACTGCAGCCCCTGCCAACATCTGACTGCACCACAGGATAGACCATGTACCAGAACCGCTAGCTAAGCCATTCCCAAATTTCTGACCCACAGAAATTGTTAGTAATAAATGTTTGTTTTAAGCCACTAAATTTTGGCATAATTGTTATGCAGTAATAGAAAACTCATACAGGTACTCTCTGAGGGAAGCTGTCCTTACCCACTGAGACAAGGTTGCTATAGTTCTCCAGCATCACATCCCTGTACAGGTTTCTTTGAGCAGAGTCCAGCTGCTGCCACTCCTCCTGGGTGAACTCCACAGTCACATCCTTGAAAGACACTAATTCCTGCAACAGGACATTTCTGTTCAATCTATAGTGGAAAGCACTGGGTGATGTATAAAAGATGTATAGGAACTTGTTACTGTTTTCACCATTCAGAGTTCATCATAATAAATTAAAGAAGATATTATGAGGCTAATTTTGAGTTCTACTACGTGGGAGACGCAAAACTCAGAAAAACTCTGCCATTGAAAATCATCCATTCTGTATTTCAATCAACAAGCATTTACTGAGTACCTGTGTGACCAGCCCTGGGTTTCCAAGGCTGTAATCTTTATGGAGTAGCCCTAGTGGTTAACAGATCGGCCAAAAGGTCAGCAGTTCGAATCCACCAGCTGCTCCTTGGAAACCCTATGGGGCAGTTCTACTCTGTCCCATAGGGTCACTGTGAGTCGAAATCAACTCGATGGCAATGGGTTTGGAGTTTTTTTGGTTTTTAGGTGACCAGCATTAGTTGTTGCTGGGAATAAAAATATGAATAAAATGTAGAAAGCTTACAGACTAGTAGATGGGGGCAAACAAGTAAATTTAGCAATGCTGTAAGAGGTTTCCATCTCCTTTATTATATAAACTCCTCAGTTTCATTCTTAGTGAAGAAATAGTTTACAGATAACTCAGATAAACACTGCTACGAGATGGGTGTTCTGTTCAATATTCCATCCTAGCATAATGTACACAAAGTAAAAGGAGCTGAAGATTTGTTCACTCCATGGAAATGGAATTACATACATTTAAAACCCAATAATAAAGATCTACGGAAATTACCGTCTGAAACCCATTTTATATTCCACAATACTGAATATACTGAATATACGGTATACAGTATACTGAATCAAATCCAACCAAGATACATCTGAAAGACAGTGTGTGAGGGAAGGAGAGGAATCAAGGTTCCTTGGTTTTTGGTCTGAGCAACTGGCATCCACTAATGTCCAGAAGAGAAGAGCGAGCAGGTCTGGGTGGAGGGGAGGAGTGGAATCAAGAATTCTATTTGTCCAAGTTAAGCCTGAGGTACTTATTATAATACATATCTAAGTGGCAATAATGACTAGGCAATTGGACTTCAGTGGGATACCAGTTGCTCAGACCAAAAACCAAGGAGCTTGGAATTCAAGCTGAGAAAAGTGGCAAGTAAGAAGAGAGGGAGGGAGGTATAATGGGCAGTGAAAAATGAAGGGTCAATGGATCAGAGATCTGGAAGGAGCTGGACACTTGCTGGAGTGAAGGTACTAGAAACAGGAGATAATGGTCAGAGAGTGAAATGCTTGGAGGTGGTAGAGTTGTTATTAATTAAACATTTAGAAAATGACTATGGGATTTGGCAGCCAAGATAAAGTGGAAGAAAATGATCTCTGGAAATGAGGAGGTACACTGGTATCAGTGGTACATAACCCAAACTTTTTAAATAGACACACTTCAGCTAAAAAAAAAAAAGCATGCATCACCAAAAATATGTACCTTTAAAATAATTGTATCATGTACTTCAATACTGAGATACTATGTTCGTTAAAAAGACACATAAGTACAAGTTCTCATATTTCCTCCCCATGCCCCAGAGAATCATCTTGCACATCTCCTGAGAAATGTGTGCTCCCCACTTTGAAGACTACTGTACTGAAGCTATATGCTACATAATGGGTGTAACCAATGAAATACTGTAAGTAAACATTAAACATGTACCTTCGAATAAAAACATTTTAAAACTGTGTGACACTTAAAACCACATGATGCTGACTAGCAGGGTTCAGCTGAGTGATAAACCAACTGAGACATAAGTACATTCACCTGACCTCCACAATCCACCAAGCATAATCATTTGATATGCCCTTCAAGGCTCTCAACCTATTGCATTTTAAAGGGAAAATATCAGATTATTTTATTTAGTGGTTAAAAAATAGACATTAAACTAATGCTATCATTACCTTTAATGACATAAATCCCTGAACCAATTTCACAGATTCCCAGAGCTAAGAAATGCTGTTCTAAAAATTATAGATTTTATTTTTAGATAACAGCAGACTCACCAAAGCTGTGTACTTGGATCTCACGATTCTGGTGCCCAGAAAATTCGAATTATTGAATTCTGCTATGTTATTATGTCCTACGCTTATTTTGAGAAATTCTCTAAGAAACAGTTATGGAGAAACCTGTTATAAAGGTTGACCAATATTGAGGACGATATGCATGAAGATCCATCCAGAGGATAATTTCAGACCTAAATGCCAAAAAGTCTTTAAAATGATCACATCTAACATGTAACGTAGATGATATAATTGGAGATGATATGCAGCTCAACTTAATCAACTATGAAATACTATAACTTGCATGACTATGTTCCAAATTTCCTTCCTCTAGATCTTCTATTTTCTTTTTATTTTCCCTTTTAATTTTCCATTTAGTTGATTTCTTTAAAACTACCTCAGCTCCACTGGAAAACAAAATGGCATACAGATAGCTCACTTACCTGAGGCTTGATCATCTTCTGCTCCTCTTTAGAAAGGGCCCCATTGCTGTCAAGCTGATTCTGACTCATGACGACCCCATGTGTGTCCGAGTAGAACTGCACTGCACAGGGTTTTCAATGGCTGTAATTTTATGGAATAGAATGCCAGGCCTTTCTTCCACGGCACCACTGGATGGATTCGAACCGCCAACCTTTTAGTTAGTAGCTGAGTGCAAACCGCTTGCATCACCCAGGACAAAAAGGGCAGATATCTGTAAAGGCAGAGCTAGGATGAGCAGGGAGCAGATAACACTGAGAATCTGGGCCCACCCTACAACTCCCAGAATCATGAGCCTATAAATCTCTATGACCAACTACATAAAAGACCTTTGGAGACTGCCCCTTTCAAAGGTTCCTCTCAAAGAGACCATGAAGGATTATGCTGGGATAACATCAACCTGCTGGCTTACAGTTCTGAAAAGACCAGATGGTCCTTGGACATTGTCGTAGGCTGGGTTCTCCAGAGGAGCAAAACCAGTGAAGCATATACATATATAATATATAGAGAGAAAGTTATTTCAAGGAAATAGCTCACGCAGCTATGTAAGCTAGCAAGTCCCAAATCTGTGGGTCAGGTGTCAGGGTAGAGGCTTCTCCTGACTCACATGGTTGCAGGGGTTGATGAGCCCAAAATCTGTAGGTCAGGCAGTAGGCTGCTGGCTCACATCTCAAGAACCAGAGGTTAGAGGATGACGAGCTGGATACAGAATCCAGAGAGGGCAAACTTTGTCAGAATATCTATATATATTGGATGCAGGCCATACCCCTAAGGAAACTCCCCTTTCAACTGATTGGCTGCTCACATTAGATCACAAAATGGAGGATGATTACATAATATCTACTAAACCACTGAGAGTCATGGCCTAGTCAAGTTGACACATAGCCTTAACCATCGCAGACATGAAATTTTTTTACTTTGAGGTTGTGAACATTTATATTCCATTATATGTCAAAAAATGTTTTCCCTCCTTTGATCCTACATAACTATGAATGCACACAAAGATATATCTGCAAGGATATTTATCATAATGCTGCTTTATCACCTGAATAGTAGAAACCATCTGAAGTCCAACAATAGGGACTAGTTAAATCAACTATGGAAAGGATAGAATACTACAGAGTTAAAATTTTTTTTTTTTTTTTTATAAAAAGTATTTACAGACCTGGAAAAAAGTGAGAAAAGGTCATAAAGCAATATGTAAGATATGATCTCATTTAGGAAGAAAAGTGTGTATGTCTAAAAGGACGTACATCAAAATGTTTATGGTTACCTTTGGGTGTAGGATTACAAGTGATTTCTATTAAGTTGCATTTGCCATTTTCAGTTTTCAATTCTTCTGGAATAAACTTATTTTTGAAATAAAAAACTGACAGTTATTTTCAATATTAATTCAATATTAATCTATTATCCTACTCACCTCTTATCCCAAACTCATATCATGGAAGTTTCAAAGAGCACAATTCATGAGAGGGGGTTTAGCTATGAGAAAATAAACAGGGTGTTCAACAAGCTGCAGCAGTCACTCTCATCCACAGATTTACTGGGTTATGTTCATTGGATGAGAAAACTCTTTTATGTCACCTCATCCTTTTCTATCTATATTCTGTCCTTTTTGTAATTTTTTAAACATAATTATTGAGGTACAATTTACACACCATAAGTTTACCCAATGTAAATGTACAACTCAGTGATTTTCAGTAAATTTATAGAGTTGTGCGATCATCACCACAAGCCAGATTTAGAACATTTCAATCACCCAGAAAGTTCCCTCATGCCTCTTTGCAGTCAATTCCTCCTCCCACCTTCAGCTCCAGGCAAACACTAGTCTGCTTTCTGTCTCTATATATTTACTTTTTCTAAAAATTTAACATAAATGGAATCATATAATAGAATCTTTCGTGTCTGGTTTATTTCATTTAGCATAATGTTTTTTAGGTCCATCCATGTTGTAGCATGTATCAGTAGTTTGTTCCTTTTAATTACTGAACTCACTGTATGGATACACCACATTTTGCTTATCTGTTCATCAGATGATGGATACTTGGACTGTTTCCACTTTTTGGCTATTAGTAATAATGCTGCTATGGATGTTCACATACAAATCTTTGTGTGGATCTGGTCTATATTTTTTATTACCTCTTCTAATCAGGTTGCTGTTTCTTGAAACTTTTATCCTGTTTTGTCATTGATGAACTGTGGTGTGGTGGGTTCTAGACCTGGGCTCTGCAACTAACAAGGGTGATGAGCTTGTCACTCACTTAGGCCCAGCCTCACTAACCTTTAAAATAAGGTGAAACTAGAAAATACCTCAAATATTACTGCCCTGTTTTTCCTGGACTTAAGTTTTCTCCTAATGGCTTAGTTTTCTATCATCCTATTTCCTCAGTAGAACCTGAAAAACTCCTTTGAATAGTGTCAAACACATTAGATAATTCATCAGCTCCCCTCCTTTCCCCCACAAGAATGTTCCACTCTTCCTGCTCCTAACTGGACTATTTACCTAGGGTTTAAACCACAGAGTGGGCATGGCTCTAATTAAAATGCCTTTATCCCTTCTCTGCCTGGTAAACTCCTAATGTTCTTTCAAGGCACAGTTCAAATGTCACCTTCTCTAACCTTTCCCCATGTCTCCTGGATGGAGCAAACCACTCCTTCCTCTGACTTCCCCCAGACTCTGATACAGGTCTTTCCTGATACAGGTTTATGGCAAAGGATGATACAGCTTGAACTAAGTAAGATCAAGGAAGTGGGAATGGAAGGACAAACCAGAGAGATGTCAGTAGGCAGAATCACTACGATTTGAAGACTGATTTGATACAGAGAGTAGGAAACTAGATGTCTCCCAGGTTTCTAGTACGGCCATCTGGGTGATGCATGATGCAGAATATAGTAGGATGAGCAGGTACAGTAGGGAGAAGGAAGATTTAAAAACTGTTTTGAACAAGTTTGAGGTGCTTGTGAGTAAACCTCACAGAGATATCTACGTGACACCTGGCTATGTGAGTCTGGAGCTTAGAAGAAACGTCTGAACTAGTGCTACAGATTGGCAAGACATGAGTTTAAAGGTGAAAGCTGATGCAGTGAGTATGGTTGAAACTGTCCAGAGATAGCATATAGACTGAAAAGCAGGGTGAAGTCAAAGGAGCTTTGAGAGAGGGTTTTAAGGAGAGACTTAGGCATGAAGTACAGGTAGTCCCCAATTTAGGAAGTATTCAAGTTACAACAAACTGCACTTCTGACCCACTTTTTTTTTGGTACATCGTATATTTAGTAATATGTACTACATACAATGTTGCAGCATGCAATTTGCTGATGTTATCATTCTCAGATGTTCACTCACAGATGTTCAATGTTCTAATTTATTGTTCAAAACACTGCCCTATAGCAGGCAATAATGAAACTAAAAAGAAAAAAAGAGGTACTCCACTTACCTCAGAATCGACTTAGGACAGGATGTGGGAATGCAGCCCTGTCCGTCATAAGTCGGAAACTACCTGTACTTAGCTTAGCTTCAAGACAGCAGTAGAGAATGTAAAGCCTGAAGTCCGGAAGCAGAACCTCTGGGAGACGGATGGGAACGCTTACCAGACCCTCATATCCTTACAGGCATAAATCCACAAAAGAAAACCCAGCACACAATGATATGTGTGCTGAATGCAAACTGTTCTCATAATTCAGAGCTGACGCACCCTCCTCCCCAATCACTGATGACTAGCCTCCACAGGCTTTCACACAGGCTCCTTTACCCACTACAGCCCCCACACAATGACCCCTCCCCAAAGTAACCCTAACGCGGATTCCCCCTTTTCGGGGCTTCAGCCACTGATTTCTGTGACCTCAATCCCTAATCCTGAGAAATCCAGAATCATTCATACAGACACCCCCAATCACTAGCCGCCCCCCAACAACCCAAATCAGTCGCTGACGCTCCTCAGAGTCCACCACCACCAGCAAGATCAATAAATACAGAGTCCCATAGTGCAGAAATCACTGCTTCGGACCCGTAAAAAAAACAAAAAAAAAAAAAAACTATTGCCGTGAAGTCGATTCCGACTCATAGCGACCCTATAGGACAGAGTAGAACTGCCCCATAGGGTTTCCAAGGAGCGGCTGGTGGATTCGAACTGCTGACTTTTTGGTTAGCAGCCGTAGCTCACTGCAGCTCTTAACCACTGCGCCACCACCAAAAACAAAAAACCGCTTCCGTCGAGTCGATTCCGACTCACAGCGACCCTATAGGACAGAGTAAAACTGCCATATAGGGTTTCCAAGGAGCACCTGGTGGACTTGAAACTGCGGACCTTTTGGTTAGCAGCCGTAGCTCTTAACCACCACGCCACCAGAGGCTACCAGAAGAACCCTTAATTACTAACCACAACAGGGTCTAAAATTACGGACCGCTAGAGACGCTCAATCGCTAACCAACCATGACGCCCTTACTCCCATACGGCAGGGAGTGGCAGGAACCTCCTCTTCTGAGAACCGGACTCCTCAACTTCCCGCCTCTTCTCCAACACCCTCCGCTGAGCGCCACATCCCCGCCCCTTCCGGGGCTGCAAGACTCTCCGTACCAAGGCGGAGTCGGCGCAGCCCGTGATTCGCCTATATCGCGAGACTTTCGGGGTTGTTAGTCAGGACTGATTCTGGGAGAAAGTTGTGGCAGTTGGCTCCCGTAAACATTTACAGCCTTGGAAACCCTATGGGGTCGTTATGAGTGGGAATTGACTCCACGGCGGTAGGTGGGGTTTTTTTGCGTAGTCAGCATGAGGAATTAATATGGCTGCGCCCAGCGTGACACAATAAGTGCCGCCATATTTCAAGTAGGTGTTAGGGCCGTACAGCATTTCAAATCTCTGAAAGCAGGGAGGTGGGAACTGGAATGCTGGAGCTATGGAAAAGGCGGGGGGGTGGGGGCGGGGGTGGAGAGGAACAAAGCAGAGGAAAGACATATAAAGTAGGAAAGAATTCCAGGCATCTGAGGATGGAATCAGGGAATCTATCCAGCTAAAATACGTAGAAAAAGGAAGCCCCGTATAAAGTGCAAAGCGAAGGCAGGGAAGGGAAGGGGGGAGCCCCTCTTCTTACTAAGCAGATGAGGAGAATGAGGTCAGAGAGGTGAAGTCAGTTGATCTAAATCACATTGCCTCACTTTTCCAATCTGAAGACTAGTAATAAACCCTTAAAAAAAAAAAAAAACCGTTGCCGTGGAGTCCGACTCATAGGCCCCTCAGCTGGTGGATTCCAACTGTCCACCTTTTGTTTAGCAGTCAAGCCCTTAACCACTGCACCACCAGGGCTCCAGTAATAATAATAGTAAACGTTTATTGAGAACTTACTAGATGATTACCGCTATGGGTTGAATTGTGTCCCCCCAAAAGATATGTCGAAGTCCTAACTCCCCATACCCATGAGCTTGACCTTGTTTGGAAATAGGGTCTTTGAAGAGGTTATCAATTAAGTTAACATGAGGTCATGTCGGAGGAGGGTGAGTCCTAATCCAATATGAGCGCTGTCCAAGGATGTTGTTTTCGTTGTCAGGTGCCCTTGAGTCGGTACCGACTCAAAACGACAATATGTACAACCGAAGGAAACACTGCCCGGTCCTGCGCTACCCTCACAATCCTTGTTATTCTTGAGCCTATTGTCACAGCCACTCTGTCAGTCCATCTTGCCGAGAATCTTCCTCTTTTTCGCTGACCCTCTACTTTACTATGCATAATGTCATTCTCCAGAGACTGATCCCTCCTCATAATATGTCCAAAGTATGTGAGAGAGAAGTCTCCCCATCCTGCCTCCAAGAAGCCTTCCGGCTGTACTTCTCCAAGATGGATTTGTTCGTTCTTTTGACACTCTATGGTATATTCAATATTTTTTGCCAACACCATAATTCAAAGGCGTCAATTCTTCTTCTGTCTTCCTTATTCATTGCCCAGCTTTTGCGTGCTTATGAGGCGATTGAAAACACAATGGTTTGGGTCAGGAGCACCTTAGTCCCCAAGGTGACGTCTTAGCTTTTCAATGCTTTAAAGTGATCTTTTGTAGCAGATTTGCCCAGTGCAATGTGTCGTTTTTTTTTTTTAATTGTACTTTAGATGAAGGTTTACAGAACTAGCTTCTCATTAAACAATTAGTACACATATTATTTTGTGACATTGGTTGCCAACCCCATGACATGTCAACACTCTCCCCTTCTCGACCTTGGGTTCCCTATTACCAGCTCTCCTGTCCCTTCTTGCCTTCTCGTCCTTGCCCCACGTAGTTTGATTTCTTGACTGCTGCTTCCATGGTCATTAATTATGGATACAAGTAAAATGAAATCCTTGACAACGTTAATCTTTTCTTCGTTTATCATGATGTTGCTTATTGGTCCAGTAGTGAGGATTTTTATTTTTATGTTGAAGATGTAATCCATACTGAAGGCTGTGATCTTTGATCTTCATCAGTAAGTGATTCAAGTCCTCTCCACTTTCAGCAAGCAAGGTTGTGTCATCTGCATAACGCAGATTAATGAGTCTTCCTCCAATCCTGATGCCACATTCTTCTTCATATAGTCCAACTTCTCAGATTATTTGCTCAGCACACAAACCGAATAAGTAGGTGAAAGGATACAACCCTGACACAAACTTTTCCTGAGTTTAAACCATGAAATGTCTCCTTGTTGTTTTCAAACGACTGCCTCTTGGTCGAAGTACAGGTTCCTCATGAGCACAATTAAGTGTTCTGGAATCCCTATTCTTTGCAATGTTATCCATCGTTTGTTATAATCCACACAGTCAAATGCTTTTGCAAAGTCAATAAAACACAGGTAAACATTTTTCTGGTATTCACTGTTTTCAGCCAGGATCCACCTGATATCAGCAATGCTATCCCTTGTTCCATGCCCTCTTCTAAATCCGGCTTGAATTTCTAGCAGTTCTCTGTTGATGTGCTGCTACAACCATTTCTGAATGATCTTCAGAAAAAATTTACTTGTGTGTGATATTAATGATACTGCTCTATAATTTCCACAAGGTGGATCTGTTGGATCACCTTTCTTTGGAATGGGCACAAATATGGATCTCTTCCAGTCGGTTGGCCAGGTAGCTGTCTTCCAAATTTCTTGGCATAGAAAAGTAAGAACTTTCAGCACTGCATCCATTTATTGAAATATCTCAATTGGTGTTCCATCAATTCCTGGAACTTTGTTTTTTGCCAATGCTTTCAGTGCAGCTTGAATCTCTTCAGTACCATTGGTTCTTGATCATATGCTACCTCCTGAAATGGTTGAACATCAACTGATTCTTTTCGGTGCAGTGACTCTGTGTATTCCTTCCATCTTCTGTTGATGCTTCCTGCATCATTTAGTATTTTCCCCACAGAATCCTTCAAAATTGCAACTCGAGGCTTGAATATTTTCTTCAGTTCTTTCAGCTTGAGAAATGCTGAGCATATTCTTCCTTTTTGGTTTTCTAACTTCAGGTCTTTGCAAGTTTCATTATGATACTTTACTTTATCTTCTCAAGCTGACCTTTGAAATCTTCTGTTCAGCTCTTTTACTTCATTTCTTCCTTTCACTTTAGCTACACAGCCATCAAGAGCAACTTTCAGAGTCTCTTCTGACATCCATTTTGGTCTTTTTTTTTTTTCCTGTCTTTTAAATGACCTATTGCTTTCTTCATGTATGATGTCCTTGATGTCATTCCACAACTCATCTGGTCTTCAGTCATTAGTGTTCAATGCATCAAATCTATTCTTGAGATGGTCTCTAAATTCAGGTGGGATACACCCACAATTGTATTTTGGCTTTCGTGGACTTGTTCTAATTTTGTCTGATATAGTGCCAGAAGATGAGCCCCTCAGGTTGGAAGGCACTCAAAAGACGTTTGGAGAA
Source organism: Dugong dugon (assembly GCA_030035585.1). NCBI lineage: Eukaryota > Metazoa > Chordata > Mammalia > Sirenia > Dugongidae > Dugong > Dugong dugon. The sequence continues at coordinate 56,441,948 of CM057471.1, forward strand.
GAGCTGCCTCCTCAAAGTAGAGTCAACCTTAATGATGTGGATGGAGTCAAGCTTTCAAGACCTTCATTTGCTGATGTGGCATGACTCAAAATGAGAAAAAACAGCTGCAAACATCCATTAATAATTGGAACATGGAATGTACCAAATATGAATCTAGGAAAGTTGGAAATTGTCAAAAATGAAATGGAATACATAAACATTGATATCCTAGGCATTAGTGAGCTGAAATGGACTGGTATTGGCCATTTTGAATCAGACAATCATATGGTCTGCTATGCTGGGAATGACAGATTGAAGATGAATGGTGTCACGTTTGTCGTCAAAAAGGACATTTCAAGATCTATCCTGAAGTACAACACTGTCAGTGACAGGATAATACCATACGTCTATAAGGGAGACCAGTTAATATGATTATCATTCAGATTTACACACCAACCAGTAAGGATGAAGAAATTGAAGATTTTTACTAACTTCTGCAGTCTGAAATTGATCAAACATACAATCAAGATGCATTGATAATTACTGATGATTGGAATGTGAAAGTTGGAAACGAAGAAGGATTGGTAGTTGGAAAATATGACCTTGGTGACAGATACGACCGCTGGAGATCGCATGATAGAATTTTACAAGACCAATGACCTTCTTCATTGCAAATACCTTTTTTCAACAACATAAACAGCAGCTATACACGTCGATGTCACCAGATGGAATACACAGGAATCAAATCGACTACATTTGTGAAAAGAAATGATGGAAAAGCTCGATACCATCAGTCAGAACAAGGCCAGGGGCCAACTGTGGAACAGAACATCAATTGTTCATATGTAAGTTCAAGTTGAAGTTGAAGAAAATTAAAACAAGTCCACGAGATCCAAAGTATGCCCTTGAGTATATCCCACTTGAATTTAGAGACCATCTCAAGAAGAAATCTGACGCATTGCCCAAGGATAAGATGTAAATACATACACAGAGGGAAGATGTCCATGTGAAAATGGAGGCAGAGGTTAGAGTGAAAAGAACTATGAGACAATATATTTATATAAATTTATATATTTATATTATTATAAGCCACTGTCTTAATCATCTAGTGCTGCTATAACGAAATATCACAAGTGGGTGGCTTTAACAAAGAGAAATTTATTCTCTCACAGTCTGGTAGGCTACAAGTCCAAATTCAGGGTGCCAGCTCTAGGCGGAAGCTTTCTGTCTGTCAGCTCTGGAAGAAAGTCCTTGTCTCTTTTGAGCTTCTGCTCCTAGGCGATCGTCATGTGGCCTTGGCATCTCTCTTCCCCCATCTCTGCTTGCTTCTCTCTGCTTAATCTGCTGTTTTTATATCTCAAAAGGTATTGACTCAAGGCACACCCTACACTAATACTGCCTCATTAACATAACAAAGAAAATCCATTCCCAAACGGGATTATAACCATAGGAATAGGGGTTAAGATTTTCAACACATGTTTTATGGGACGCAATTCAATCCATAACAGGTGGCAAAGTCAGAATGGAGCAGTAATTCTCTGAGAGATGGCACTGGGAAAGGGAAAGTCAGAATGCTTTTCATCTGAACTCCAGCTAATCATCCTGAAAAATTAAATCAAATGTCCCTTCCTAGGAAAGCTTTGCTTGATGGAGATGGAAAAACTCTGTCCCCTACTAAAGAAACATCAGACATCAGTAGAGGGGAAGTGGGGATAAACTCTGAAGGATAATTCAGAACCCCTGGATGCTTGTCTCAACCTGGTCTTCAATTTTCTCTGTGGCCTTGGACCAGCCACTTTTCCATATCAGCTCTCATTTCTCTCATTTGTAAAGTAGAGGAAGGTTGTGAAATACTCATTTGAATCAATGTTTGCTGAGGTAAAGAAGAAAGTTATAATGTCAGTGAAAGCACTTTAGAATCCACACATTTGTTAACAAAAACCATATAGTGTTATTACTACAGAATATCTAGCCCTAACCAATGCCTAAAGACACCATGGATTAGTTTTCAGGGTTCACTCAGCTCTTTAAAACAGAGATTTTCCCCACGTATGGCTGGCTTCATGCATCTGGAATGTCCTACCCAACCATATGCCAGGAAAACTGCTATTCGTGTTTCAAAGCAGGCTCCAACATCCCCTTTCTCTCTAGGATTTTTCCAGAACCCCCAAGCATCTGTTCCTTTTTATGGGCACAGCTGCACACACCTCCTTCTATCACAGATCTTGTAAACTGCAACTGGGATTTTCAGTGTTTGTGTGTCTCTCCCTTTGGTCTGATAGCTACTCAGAGCAAAGACTGGGCTGGAGTCATCCTAGTTTCCCTGTTATATATCCATCTTTACATTTTGTATAACATATACATATGTATATGTTATATGTATATGTTATAACATGCATATGTATGTGTTATAACATATGTATAACATATACATATATATATAATATTTCTTTATATACACATCTATGTCTACTGACTCTTTTTCTGTAATGTGAGCTAACTCATTTTTTCGTCTCATACTGTGGTGCAATGAATTACTTAATGTGGCCCTTCTAGCCATGGTCTTTGTGACTCACACACAATGATTGGGTGAGACTATGCAAGTAAAGTAGATGGAATCTGTGAGGGGTTGTGTGTCAACTTGGCTAGGCCATGATTCCCAGTATTGTGCAGCTGGCTGTCCTCCATTTTATATGTTGTGGATCCTGACCTATACATGTTGAGGAGGCAGGATTCATGTGGGGTGTGTTTTGGGTGGCAACCTTGCAGGAGGGCATGACTAATGTTCCACCCTTGCTCAAATTATGCCCTTCCCCTGGGGTGTGGCCTGCATCTAAGGTATATCTGTGGATGCCCTGGTGGGGCTCTCCCTCTCTGTGCATCTGAATCCTGCGTCCAGTTCATGATCATCTAACCTCCAGTTCTTGGCACTTGAGCCAGTGGCCTATCATCTGACTTCATTCACAGCCTCATGAGCCAGCAACCTTTGGTTTGAACTCCCGATTTGGGTTCATCAGCCCCTGCAGCCACGTTGGTCAGAAGCTTATGCCTGACCCACAAATTTGGGAGTTGCCAGCCTCCACAACAGAATGAGCCATTTCGTTAATATGGTTCATGAGTTATGTGAGAAGTTGCAGTGAATTACGGAACTCAAAGACGAGAGGGAGAGTACTGAGGGGGGAGATGAGGAGAGTGGTACAGCAGTTTGGAAAAGTTGGACTTTTGGGACATCTTTAACCTTCGCCTCATAGAAACCAGCTTTGTGTTTATCCTTATAAATTATAAATTATTAATTTACACACACATTTATTGATGCCTGAGGAGTCTCTGGATCCATGCTAAGCAATGCAAGGAAGGAGCTCAGAGTTGTGTGTGACATTGATAGCAACAATACACTGCGATCAGTGATCAGACGGGAGCATGATTAGTGCTACAGGGGCAGAGAAGGAGGGGACTAACTCAACCAGGGTGTGATGGATTGAATTGTGTCCCCCAAAAACATCTGTCAACTTGGCTGGGTCATGATTCCCAGTATTGTATGTTTGTGTAATCTGATGTGATTTCCTTATGTGTTGTAAACTCTATCACTATGATGATGTTATATGTGATCTCCTTATGTGTTGTAAATTCTGTCACTGTGATGAGGTTATGCTGATGAGGTTTACAAGTTTAGATAGTGTCTTAATCCAATCTCTTTTGAGATATAAAAGAGAGAAGCGAGCAGAGACACATGGGAACCTGATACCACCAAGAAAGCAGTGCCGGGAGCAGAGCGCGTCCTTTGGACCTGAGGTTCCTGCACAGAAAAGCTCCCAGACCAAAGGAAGATTGATGACATGGGCCTTCCTCCAGAGCCAACGGAGAAAGTGTTCCCCTGGAGCTGACGCCCTGAATTTGAACTCGTAGCCTACTGGACTGTGAGAGAATAAACTTCTCTTTGTTAAATCCATCCACTTGTGGTATTTCTGTTAGAGCAGCACTAGAAGACTAAGACACAGGGGTTGAGTGGTGGGGGTGGGGGTGTGAGCAGGGGGGTCTCAGGAAGGCTTAGGACATGATTTTTAAAAACAGAATCTTGGAAGAGCAGGAATTTGTTGGAAAACAGGTGGGGAATGGAAATTTCGGCACAACAGCAGGTACAAAGATCCACGGGCAGCAAACATCTTGGCAAGTACCAAACTAAAAACAAAACAAAACAAAACAAAAAAACAAACCCGTTGCCATCAAGTCGATTCCAACTCATAGCGACCTATAGGACAGAGTGGAACTTCCCTATAGGGTTTCCAAGGAGCACCTGGTGGATTCAAACTGCTACATTTTGGTTAGCAAACATAATTCTTAAACATTACGCCACCAGGAAATATCATGTATGGCTAGAAGCCAGGGTTTAAGGGCAGGATTGGGGAGTGGTGGAGGCAGGAACTTTATCTGATATCCCATCTGTCCTCCCCCACTGCCTAGGGCAGTACTGTGCACACAGCAGGTCCTGGATTATTGCTTGTGGCTTACACTGAATCTAATTAAACAGTTACTATTACGTGCAGTACTTTCTTTAGAGCTCCCTTCGAACTCCATGATGTGTCTCACTCAGTTTCTCATTGACTTTCTTCTTTACGTGAAAAATAGTATCACCAATAACTAACATTCATGGAACATTATTGACTATGCAAACGCATTCGACTGTGTAGATCACAACGAATTATGGCTAACATTGAGAACAATGGGAATTCCAGAACACTTAATCATGCCCATGAGGTACCTGAACATAGACCAAAACGCAGTCATTCGAACAGAACAAGGTGATACTTCGTGGTTTAAAATCAGGAAAGGTGTGCATCAGGTTGTGTCCTTTCACCATACTTATTCAATCTGTATGCTGAGCAAATAACTTGAGAAGCCGGACTATATGAAGAAGAATGTGGCATCAGGATTGAAGGAAGACTCATTAACAACCTGCCATATGCAGATGACACAAACTTGCTTGCTGAAAGCAAAGAGGACTTGAAGCACTTCCTGATAAAGACTACAACCTTCAGAATAGATTATACCTCCACATAAAGAAAACAAAAATCTTCACAACTGGACAAATAAGTGACATAATGATAAATGGAGAAAATATTGAAGTCATCAAAGATTTCATTTTATGTGGATCCATAGTCAATGCCTATGGAAGCAGCAGCCAAGAAATCAAATGATGTATTCCATTGGGCAAATCTGCTGCAAAAGACCTCTTTAAAGTGTTGGAAAGCAAAGATGTCACTTTGAGGACTGTCATGGATTGAATTGTGTCCCCAAAAATATCTGTCAACCTGGCTAGTTCATGTTTCCCAGTATTGTATGATTGTCCACCATTTTGTCATCTGATATGATTTCTCTGTGTTGTAAATCCTATCTCTATGATGTTGATAAGATAGGATCAGTGGCAGTTATGTAAATGCAATCTACAAGATTAATCTACAATTTAAGCCAATCTCTTTTGAGATGTAAAAGAGAGAAGCGGGCAGAGAGGGGGGCCTCATACCACCAAGAAACAAGATCTAGGAGAATAGTGCGTCCTTTGGACCAGGGGTCCCTGCGCTAAGAAGCTCCTAATCCAGGGAAAGATTGATGACAAGGATCTTTCTCCAGAGCTGACTGAGAAAGATTTCCCCTGGAGCCGATGCCCTGAATTCAGACTTCTAGCCTCCGAAACTGTGAGAGAATAAATTTCTCTTTGTTAAAACCATCCACCTGTGGTATTTGTTATAGCAGCACTAGATGACTAAGACAAGGACTAATGTGTGCCTGACCCAAGTCATGGTATTTTCAATCACCTCATATGCATGCAAAAGCTGGACAGTGAAAAGGAAGACCAAGGAAGAATTGATCATTTGAATTATGGTGTTGGCAAAGAATACTTAATATACCAAGGACTGCCAGAAGAACAAACAAATCTCTCTTGGAAGAAGTACAGCCAGGATGCTCCTTAGAAGTGAGGATGGTGAGACTTTGTCTCGCATACTTTGGACATGTCATTAGGATAGACCAGTCTCTGGAGAAGGACATCATGCTTCATAAAGTAGAAAGTCAGCAAAAAAAGGAAGACCCTCAATGAGATGGATTGACACAGTGGCTGCAACAATAGGCTCAAACATAGCAATGATTATGAGGATGGCGTGGTACCAGGCAGCGTTTCCCTCTGTTGTATGGGTCGCTATGTGTTGGAACTGACTTGATGGCACCTAACAACAACATTCCCATTTTACAGAGGAATCTGAGGCACCCAAAGATCAATGCACTAAATGTCTTCCAGCATTCATTCCTACTGTTCAGGCATACCTATATTCCTGACTATCTCAGGTGTATCATCATTATGGATTCTCCAAGAGGAGTAGGAAAGTCATCTTAGCCATAACTTGCAACTGTTTATCCTAAAGAGTGAAGATTATCTACATCACTGGTCTGTGAGGATTCATTCTGTACATAATGCCAGACTTTCATTTAGTAAGAAATTACTGAGGAAAATGGCTCTCACATTGCATTTTCTTCAGCTGAGAGTAAGTAAGCTACTTGGAGATGAGGGAACAATATTCATGAGTTGCTCTCTCAAGATACACACAATTCTCAGTATTCACACTTTATAAGTCTTTCAAATGAGGATTTAGGATAGAAGGAATTTGAACTGGAAATGTTTGCAAAGATGACGTTTAATCACATATTTGTTAAAGGACTATCATTATGCTAGACTAGTATCTTAGTGGAATGTAGGTGAAATATTTTTTGAACAGGATTGAACATGACTAGACAAATCCTGCTTACTGTCTTATATGTTTGTTCTGAGAAATGAGATAATATGGTGAAGGTGTTGTGAAAAATGTAAAAGGTGATATACTTGTCAAATATTATTATATTACAAACCATTTTTTGTCCTGTGTCTGTTTTTAGTGTAGAAACTTAAATTTTAAAATAGCTCAGCTAATCCTTGAACTGAAACTACCTCCCTGAGGTCACCTTTTAGCTAAATAACAGATTGGTTCATAAAATATATTACCTGTGACTACTGCACACCTTTAAAAATCATCTGTATGAGATCAAATGGTCAACAATTACTCTAAAGCAAAGATGAAAGTGTAAGAGGGCAAGGAAACCAGATTACTGGAAACAAAACATCCAGAATGGAATTAATCAGAATGTTGACACATTGTAAAAAATGTAAACAATGTCACTGAACAATCTGTGTAGTAATTGTTAAATGGGAACCTAATTTGCTGTGTAAATTTTCACTGAGAACACAATAAAATATTATTTTAAAAAAATGGTTCTGCTATATTTGTCATATATGACTCAAGAGTAAAAAGTATTTAGGTATGCAATGGCAAATAGGTCATCTGTGCAAACCCAGATGAACTCATAGTACCTTCTAGAGAATGACTGATAATCATTTTGAGACACGTCTGGGCTTATTCCACAGTGATCCACTAACAGTGTCTGCTATTGAGCAAGAGCAGAGAGTGGTAGCATTTGTTGCAATACATTTGAAATCTGTGATTCAGGTATTTGTGTATTAATGCTCTAAATATGAGATAAAATGTAGTCATTGTTTGGAAAATCACTTTCATTCACCTGCAATCACAATTCATCTTCAGTTTCTTGAAAAATGGCAAACAGAAGAAACAGTACAGAGTTATGGTTACAATTCACTATTTTAATGAAAGAACTTGTATTTGATTTTAAAAAGTTTTTATGAATTCAATATCAAGTTTAATACCACAAACCTCTGAAATTCATCATCATTCATGAATAGGCCTAGAAAATTTTTTACTTTATCAAACAACATTATGCACTGGGCTCAGGGAAACTTATAATTAGTGATTTATGCATATTAAAAGTATTTTAATTGTGAAAATAATATCTGTACATAATAAAACAATTTAAACAGTATATAATAAAAAGGTGGTCTCACTCCCATCCCAGACCCCCAATCCTATACTCCTGTGCACAAAGGCAACCCTTCTTAAGTTTCTTCTGTGTTTTTTCAAAGTCTTTTTACATACAAATATATGAATACACCTACACACAAATACAGAGAGACAGAGAGATTCAGAGAGACAGAGGCAAACACATAGACATCCTTTCATACACAAAAGGGAATGTACTACATACATGTTTTGGCAATCTGCTTTTTTCACTTAACAATATATCTTGGATATCATTCCCTATCAGCACAGGTGTATCCTCATCTGCTTTTTTTTCATTATTTCTCAGTTTTATGTTAACATTTTTTTCCATAAATAACAACCCCTTTATTAAGTTTTCTAGTGTTACAGAAGCGGATAAAGATATTAAGAAAGAGCTGGGTACTAATATCAAAGAGGACACTCATACCAATAGCCACACCTACTTATACATGACAATAAACAGGGTTTTAAATTGAGTTCTAATATGTAATGCTTAAATACACAAAATCCAAGCAACTCAGGAATGTTGATACTTGTAATCTTTTCCTCTACTGTTCTGATTATTCAATTTACAATTTTAAAAGCTTTGTATTTCAAACTGAACATGCAGCTCTTTATAATTATTTTTAAAGCAGTATTTTCTATATGAGATTTGATATCAAGTTTGAACTTATTTCCATCCACTATTTCTATACAAAAAACATTTTCAAATTCTCTCATGTGCAGTGAGGTGTGGCTTCTTGCTAAAGGCTTTCTAACATTCATTAAATTCAGACTATTTCTAACCTGTATAAAACCTTCAGTTCAGTTAAAAATTTTCACACATTAATTTCACTCATGAGATTTTGCATTTGAATGAGTTTTCATATGTTTGGTAAGGGATGCATTTAGTTTGAAAGATTTTCCACATTCACTGCATTCATAGGGTTTCTCTCCAGTGTGGGATCTCTGATGTATAACAAGCTGTGACTTTGCACTGAAGGCTTTTCCACATTCATTACATTTATAGGGTTTCTCCCCAGTATGGATTCTTTGGTGTACAATAAGGTGTGACTTTTGGCTAAAGGATTTCCCACATTCATTACATTCATAGGGTTTCTCCCCAGTATGAACTCTCTGATGTTGAGTAAGGCCTTCAATTTGTTTGAAAGCTTTCCCACATTGATTACATTCAAAAGGACTTTCACCTGTATGAGTTCTCATGTGGTAAGTAAGAGATGAACTGTGTCCAAAGGCTTTTCCACATTCTTTACATTCATAGGGCTTCTCCTTAGTATGAGTTCTTTGGTGTATAATTAGGTGTGACTTCTTGCTGAAAGTTTTCCCACATTCCTTACATTCAAAGGGTTTCTCACCTGTGTGAATTCTCATATGTTTAGTAAGGGATGAGCTATACTTAAAGGCTTTTCCACATTCATTACATTCATATGGTATTTCACCTGTATGAGTTCTCACATGTTCAGTAAGAGATGAGTTATATCTAAAGGATTTTCCACATTCCTTACATTCATAGGGCTTCTCGCCTGTATGAGATCTCACATGCTGAATGAGGTTTGAGCTGTGTGTGAAGGTTTTCCCACATTCAGTACATTCATAGGGCTTTTCACCAGTATGAATTCTTAAATGGTCAGTGAGGGCATGTTTATGACTGTGGGCTTTGCCACACTGAATACATTCATATGGTTTTTCTCCAGTGTGAACTCTCTGATGTACAACAAGGTGTGACTTCTGGCTAAAAGCTAACCCACATTCATTACATTCATGTGGTTTCTCTCCAGTATGAATTCGCTGATGGTCAATAAGTCTTTGTTTATGGCTGAGAACCTTCCCACATTGATTACATTCATAGGGTTTCACTTTAGTTTGGGTTTTGTCACACTTAGTAGAAGATGAGTTATGGCTTGATGATTTCTCACATTTCTCTCCACTTTGAATTTTGTCCCGCTTGGTACGGGATGAGCTATGACAGGATAATTTCTTACATTTCTTTCCAGCTTGAGTTTTGTCATGCTGGTCAGATGAACTATGGCTGGATAATTTCTCATGTTTCTTCCCAGTTTGAGGTTTGTCTTTCTTTGTATCAGATAAACTATGGCTGAATGATTTCCTGTGTTCTTTAGCTGCATCAGGTTTCTTTTTTACATAGTTTCTTATATGACCAGGTAAGTCTAAATTCTGTTTCAAAGTCTTTCCATGTGAACCAAATTTAAGAAGCCTTTTTTGGGAAGCAGCATGTTTTATACTCACATTAATTTTTTTCCCCAATGAACTACACTCAAGGCCTTTCTTCTTAGTCAGAATTTTCTTTTTGAACACAATGTCCCTAAAGAGTTTGTTTTGAGGTTCCTGGTGCTTCTCTACCTGGTCATCATCTTGCTGGTCTTCTTCTAAAATAAAATTCAAAGAGATGTTCTTATGAATCTTTTCACTTTTATATTATGGAATAAAATTTATAATAAAATGCCCTGTTATAGGGTTGAATCTTTATTCAAGCCTAATCCCCCAAAGTGAAAGAAATATCAAGGGAAAATGCCCCTATCCTCTTGGACTTGCTGTAGTAAAAACAGGAAAGAAAATTGACAATAATGATTAGAAATAGCCTTCACTACTTACAAATATGAATTTGCAATCTGGGCTAGAAGATGGAATAAAAACAAGGAGCAGTAGATGAAGAATGGATGATTAGGGAAAAGAAGTGACTGTAGTTGACACTTTTTGAGGCCTCTCTCCAGCCTAAGCTGCCCAGCTCTGAAAACTGCCAACCCATCCACAGTAGCTCTTGGAGGCTGTGCTATATTACCCTAACTCTCCACAGTCACAGCTAAGAGGTCCATTAAGATTCTTCCTCCTAAAAATTTAGACTCTAGTCTCCATTGGATGCATAAATTAATAAGTTATATAAGACGGTTCTGTTGTTGTTAGGTGCTTTTGAGTTAATTTTTGACTCATAGCAACCCCATCAGACAGAGTAGAACTGCCCCATGGGGTTTTCTAGACTGTAATGTTTATGGAAGCAGATTTCCAGGTCTTTCTCCTGTGGAACCACTGGGTGAGTTCAAACCACCAACCTTTTGGTAGGTAGCCAAGTGCTTAACTGTTACACCACCAGGGCTCCTTTTAAGATGGCTCTAGTATAGCCATATTCTCCCAGTATAAACAGAAAGCTCATCAGTAGAAAGAATGAAACACACACAGAGAAGCAGAGATGTAAGACCATATATCCCCAATGAGGCCATTTGCATAACCCCAATTCCTAATGGCTTCCCAGTTTCTAATTGTAGTCCCTGATAAGGTCTGGCTGAAGTACCTGCCCTTAGATTATAATAGATATAGCCATGTCCTTACAATAAATTCCTCTAGTCTACTTAGGCTAGATCAAGTAAATTTTTTGCTATTGCAACCAAAAGACCAGAATAGAGAAAATATGGGGAGTCCACCAACAAGTATTCAACAGTTTATGACTGACTAAGCAAATAAGCAGGAAAGGATGTTCCACTGTACCGCCCATGACTAATATACTAATGACAATCTGTGTTTAAAAAAAAGAAAACCCTACAATTATTCTGAATTCTCTGATGCTTTTACCAAATGATAAAATTCACAGTAACCAGCTTGGCAAACAAACTTTACATCATTTGGAGTCAAAGTATATACCTAAGCTTGTTTTCCAACACTTTACTATGGAGCACACCTTTGTTCTTGTCAGGTGAGGCTACTAATTGGTATTAATATTAGAGTTTGGAGCCTTGGTTTCCTATTTTTTCCTTCCACAGCCTGAGTAGTATGGTAGACAGTATTATTGTTCCTGGGCCCTATTGTTTGGTCATTTGGATTACAGTGGTTCTCCCTGGGGAAGGATTATACATTCCTACCCTCTTGAACTTGGTAGTGGCCAGGAGATCTACTCTGATCAATAAAATGTGAGTGGAAAGAGAGAACTACGACTTGCAATCAGTAATTTTGAGTGATCATGTGGTTCCACTCACCTTTTTTCCCCTTTGCCATGAGACTAGCATGTGCCAGATAGGGACTGCTCCTTCGTCCTAGGTCCCCAAATGAAGATAATGTGGAACAAGGCTGCAGCTTCAGCAAGAATTAGGTCTGTCTTATTAAGTCACTAAGATTTTGGGGTCATTTCTTAATGAAGCATTTCTTAGCTTAAGCTGATTGATAAAAGCACTATAACCAAACTCCCATAAGTAAGAGTGTCTCACTATATAGTGAACCTCCCATGGGAACCTCTCACATGGAGAGGTTTATAGAAGAAAAAGATATCAGAATCTCCGAAGTAAGAAAATTTTTGTAGTTTGAATCACACTTCCCCCAGGGGACTCTGATAATTTTCTACTGCCACTTCCTGGTTAATAAAGAATGATCTTGAGTCTTTAAAAAGAATATAAGAATAAAAATTTCAACATGACCAAACTAGGAATTTACCTCCTTTGGCTCCTATTTGTGTACATCTCGCTAATTCACTCGGACCACCTTGACTTGGTCTCTTCCTCTTTCTCAACCATGGCTCTTCTCCTTTTTCCAACTTGGAGATCATGTCTGGTTTGGAAGCTTCATAACCTGCTCATGGGAAATGGCAGAAATTGAATGTAGAGCAACAAACACTCCAGAAATTAAGCCCCGACATTTGAGCGTCAGGGCGTTTAAAGGATAAAGAAGACATGACTTCTAAAGTTTCACAATTTAGATGTTCCTGTACCTCAACTAAGGAGCCCTGGTGGTGCAGTGGTTAAAGCGCTCGGTTGTTAACCAAAAGGTCAGTGGTTCAAACTCACCAGCCGCTCCTTGGGAGAAAGATGTGGCAGTCTGCTTCTGTAAAGATTCACAGCCTTGGAAGTCCTATGGGGTCACTATAAGTCGGAATCGACTCAACGGCAGTGAGTTTGGTTTTGGTTTGGTACCTAAACTGAGTTTACCTTCCTTTTTTGGAGGTGGGGGCACAAATATCCTTTCTAGTACCCAAAATTCTTTGACCCATAAAAATCAAGGCCAGACTTACATAGGAATTTAGAGAGATAGTATCATAGTGGACATATTCTGAATTACAAAGGAATTGTCCTTACCCATTGAGGCTAGGTTGCTGTAGTTCTCCAGCATCACATCCTTATACAGGTCCCTCTGAACAGGTTCCAGTTGCTCCCATTCCTTCTGGGTGAAGGCCATAGTCACATCTTTGAATGTTACTGCTCCCTGTAATAGCACATTACATCCTTGTTCAGTCTAATGTTATTCATATTCAGAGGGTGATTTGGACCAGATACTAGTAACTTGTTCTTACCTTGACCATGCAGTATGGACCGGGATGCTAGGAGGATACCTATTCTCTACTCTATTTTGCTTTTTTTTTCCTGGAGAAACAAACATCATATTAAAAATGACCCTATTGTGAGTTTGTTTACTTAAGAGGATAAACAAAAATATACAAATATCAGAGAGGAAAATAATTTACCAAAAAAAGAAACAGAAGCAGTTTTTCTTTTCTTTTCTTTTTTTTTTCCTTCTTCTTTCTGGTCTTTTTACATGAATTTGAGTTCTGCTCCACACTTTTCTCCCTCTCTGTCTGGGAATCTCTGTTTTGTTCCCTGTCAGGGCCATCACTGGTGGTAGCCAGGCACCATCTAGTTCTTCAGGTCTTAGGCTGGTGGAGTCTCTGGTTTATGTGGACCTTCTGTCTCTTGAGCTAATATTTTCCTTGTGTCTTTGCTGTTCTTCACTCTCCTTTGCTCCAAGTGGGTTGGGACCAATTGCTGCATCTTAGATGGCCACTTGCATGCTTTTAAGACCCCAGATGCCACTCACCAAAGTGGGATGCAGAACATTTTCTTAATAAACTTTCTGGTGCCAATTTACCTAGATGTTCCCCAAAACTATGGTCCCTAGGCCCCAGCCCCAGATGCTCTGTTCCTCAAAGTAGATGTGTTCAGGAAACTTCTTAGCTTTTGCTTTGGTCCACTTATGCTGACATTCCCTGTATTATGTGTTGTCCATCCCTTCACTGAAGATGATCCTTGTCTAATATCTAGTTAGTGAATTTCCTTCTCCCTCCCTCCCCACCCTTGTAACCATCAAAGAATGCTTTCTTCTGTGTTTAAAACTTTTCTTGAGTTCTTATAATAGTGGTCTCATACAATATTTATCCTTTTGAGACTAATTTCACTCAGCATAGTGCCTTCCAGATTCATCCACGTTGTGAGATGTTCCATGGATTCATCATTATTCTTTAACGTTGCGTAGTATTCCACTGTGTGTATGTACCATAATTTGCTTATCCATTCATCTGCTGATGGGCACCTGGGTTGTTTCCATCTTTTTGCTATTGTGAACAATGCTGCAATGAACATGTGCATATATCTATTCATGTGACAACTCTTATTTCTCTAGGATATATTCCAAGAAGTGGGATTGCTGGACCATATGGTACTTCTATTTCTAGCTTTTTAAGGAGGCACCAAATTGATTTCCAAAGTAGTTGTACCATTTTACATTCCCACCAGCAGTGCATAAGTGTTCCAGTATCTCCACAACCTCTCCAACATTTATTATTTTGTGTTTGATTAGTGCCAGCCTTGTTGGAGTGAGATGGTATCTCACTGTAGTTTTGATTTACATTTCTCTAATGGCTACCAATCGTGAGCATTTCCTCATGCATCTGTTAGCCACCTGAATGTCTTCTTTGGTGAAGTTTCTGTTCATATCCTTTGCCCATTTTTTAATTGGGTTGTATGTCTTTTTCTTGTTGAAGTGTTGCAGTATCTTGTAGATTTTAGAAATTAGACCATTCTCAGATATGTCATAGCCAAAACTTTTTTCCCAGTCTGTAGGTTCTCTTTTTACTCCTTTGGTGAAGTCTTTTGATGAGCATAAGTGTTTGATTTTTAGGAGTTACCAGTTACCTAGCTTCTCTTCTGGTGTTTGTGCATTGTCACGGTTTGTATACTATAGGTCTCCTAGCGTTTTCCCTATTTTTTCTTCCTTGATCTTTACATTTTAGATTTTATATTTAGGTCTTTGATCCATTTTGAGTTAGTTTTTGTACATGGTGTGAGGTATGGGTCTTGTTTCAGTTTTTTTGCAGATGGATTTCCGGTTATGCCAGCACCATTTGTTAAAGAGACTGTCTTTTCCCCATTTAACAGACTTCGGGCCTTTGTCAACTATCAGCTGCTCATAGGTGGATGAATTTACATCTGGGTTCTCAACTCTGTTCAATTGGTCTATGTATCTGTTGCTGTACCAGTACCAGGCTGTTTTGACTATGGTAGCAGTATAATAGGTTCTAAAATCAGGTAGTGTGAGGCCTCCCACTTTGTTCTTCTTTTTCAGTAATGCTTTACATATCTGAGATCTCTTCCTTTGCATATGAAGTTGGTGATTTTTTCTCCATCTTGTTAAAAAATGTCATTAGAATTTGGATCAGGATTGCATTGTATCTGCAGATTGCTTTGAGGAGAAGTGACATTTTCACAATGTTCAGTCATCCTACCCATGAGCAAGGTATGTTTTTCTGCTTATGTAGGTCTCTTTTGGTTTCTTGAAGTACTGTCTTGTAGTTTTCTTTGTATAGGTCTTTTACATCTCTGGTTAGATTTATTCCTAAGTATTTTATCTTCTTGGGGGATATTGTAAATGGTATTGATTTGGTGATTACCTGTTCAAAGTTCTCTTTGTTGGTGTAGAGGAATCCAACTGATTTTTGTTTGTCTTGTATCCTGATACTTTGCTGAAATCTTCTATTAGTTCCGATAGTTTTCTTGTGGATTCTTTGGAGTTTTCTGTGTAGAAGATCATATTATCTGAGAATAGGGATACTTTTACTTTTTCCTAACAAATTTGGATGCCCTTTATTTCTTTTTCTTGCCTTATTGCTCTGGCTAGGACCTCCAGCACATGTTGAATAGAAGTGGTGATGAAGGGCATCCTTGTCTGGTTCCCATTCTCAAGCGGAATGCTTTCAGCCTCTCTCTGTTTAGAATGATGTTGGTTGTTAGCTTTGTATAAATGCCCTTTATTATGTCAAGAAATTTCCCTTCTATTCTTATTTTGCTGAGATTTTTTATCAGGAATGGGTGTTGGACTTTGTCAAATGCCTTTTCTACATCAATTGATAAGACCATGTGGTTCTTGTCTTTTGTTTTATTTATGTGACGGATTACACTGATTGTTTTTCTAATGTTGCACAATCCTGCATACCTGGTATGAATCCCACTTAATCATGATGAATTTTTTTTTTGATATGTTGAATTCTATTGGCTAGAATTTTGTTGAGGATTTTTGCATCTATGTTCATGAAGGACATTGGTCTGTAATTTTCCTTTTTTTGTGGTGTCTTTACCTGGCTTTGGTATCGGGGCTATGCTGGCTTCATAGAATGAGTTCGGAATTATTCCATCCTTTTCTATGCTGTGAAATACCTTTAGTAGTACTGGTATTAACTCTTCTCTGAAAGTTTGATAGAATTCTCCAATAAAGCCATCAGGGCCAGGGCTTTTTGTTGTTGTTGTTGTTAGGAGTTTTTTTAATTACTTCTTCAATCTCTTCTTTTGTTATCAGTTTATTTAGTTTTTCTACCTCAGCTTATGTTAGTTTAGGTAGGTAGCGTGTTTCTAGAAATTTGTCCATTTCCTCTACATTTTCAAACTTCTTGGAGTACAATTTTTCACAGTATTCTGTTATGATGATTTTTATTTCAGTTGAGTCTGTTGTGGTAGCACCCATCTCATTTCTTATTTAGGCTATTTGCTTCCTCTCCTGTTTTCTTTTCTCAGTTTAGCTAATGGTTTCTTGATTTTGTTGATCTTTTCAAAGAACCAGCTTTTTGTCTTGTTGAAACTTTCATTTGTTTTTATATTCTCTATTTCATTTATTTCAGCTCTAATCTTTATTATTTCCTTTCTTCTAGTGTCCGAAGGCTTCTTTTGCTGCTCTCTTTCTATTTGTTCAAGCTGTAGGGTTAATGTTTTGACTTTGGCCCTTCCTTTTGGATGTGTGCATTTATTGCTATAAATTGACCTCTGAGCACTGCTTTTGCTGTGTTCCAAAGGTTCTAGTAAGATGTGTTTTCATTCTCATTTGATTCTATGAATTTCTTTATTCCATCCTTAAATTTCTTCTATAACCCAATAGTTTTTGAGCAAGGTGTTGTTTAGTTTCCATGTATTTCTTTTTCTTTTTCCTTGCTTTTTCTGTTATTGACTTGTACTATTATGGCTTTATGGTCAGAAAAGTTGCTTTGTAATATTTCAATGTTTTGGATTCTGTTAAGGCTTGCTTTGTGGCCTAATATGTGGTCTATTCTGTAGAATGTTTCATGTGTATTGGAAAAGAATGTATACTTGGCTGCCGTTCGGTAGAGTGTTCTGTATATGTCTACGAGGTCAGGTTGATCGATTCTGGCATTTAGATCTTCAGTGTCTTTATTGAGTTTCTAGATGTTCTGTCCTTCACCGAAAGTGGTGTGTTGAAGTCTCCTACTATTACTGTGGAACTGTCTATTTCTCTTTTCAATGCTGTTAGTTTGTTTTATGTATTTTGGAGCCCTGTTGTTGGGTGTGTATATATTTATTATGGTTATGTCCCCCTGGTGTATTGACATTTTAATCATTATATAGTGTCCTTCCTTATCCTTTGTGGTGGATTTTGCTTTAAAGTCCATTTTGTCAGAGATTAATATGGCCACTTCTGTTCTTTTTTGGTTGTTGTTGGCTTGATATTTTTTTTCCATCCTTTGAGTTTTAGTTTGTTTGTGTCCTTGAGTCAAAGGTGTGTCTCTTGTAGGCAGGGACGGATCTTGTTTTTTTATCCATTCTGCCACTCTCTGTCTCTTTATTCGTGCATTTGCATTCAGCGTAATTATCAATAGGTATGAGTTTACTGCCGTCATTTTGACGCTTTTTTTTCTTTTTTGTGGTCTTAACATTTTTTTGTTCCACTTAATATTCTGTGCTGGGTCTTTTTTATGTATTTTTTTCATCTTTTTCATAATTGTTGATTTTGTGTTTGCTGAGTCTTTATGTTTTTCTTCTTTTTTATTTTGTTGGGTAGATTTGTTAGTTTCCTTTGTGGTTACCTTAAAATTTACTTCTATTTTTCTAAGTTTAAATCAATCTTTTATTTCTTGATAACACCTTAACTTCCTTCCCATATGGAAGTTATCGGACTACACTATTTGGTCCGTTTTTGTTTTAATGTTGTCATCTTTCACATATTGACATTTCAGTTTTCTTATTTTCAGTCTTCTAGCTTTCACTTATTTTTGTGTCTTCCCTATCTGGGCTGATACCGGGTTGTTCTGACCTGTGTTCTAGTTTTGGACTGTTGTCTGATATTGTTAGTTCTCTAGCCAGAGGACTCCCTTTAACATTTCTTGCAATTTTGGTTTGGTTTTCACAAATTCCCTTAACTTCTGTTTATCTGGAAATGCCCTAATTTTGCCATCATATTTGAGAGACAGTTTTGCTGGATACATAATTCTTGGCTGGCAATTCTTTTCCATCAAGGCTTTATATATGTCAGCCCATTGCCTTCTTGCCTGCATGGTTTCTGCTGAGTAGTCAGAGCTTAGCCTTATTGGCTCTCCTTTGTAGGTGATTTTTTGTTTATCCCTAGCTGATCTCAAGATTCTACCTTTAGTTTTGGCAGCTTTGATTATAATGTCTTGGTGCCGTTCTTTTTTTTAATTTATTGTTGTGCATTAAATGAAGTTTACATTTCAAGTTAGTCTCCCATACAAAAATTTATATATGCTTTGTTATGTGACACTAATTGCTCTCCCCATACCATGACAGCACACTCCTCCTTTCCACCCTTGATTCCCCCATGTCCATTCAACCAGCTCCTAACCCTCTCTGCCTTCCCATCTCACCTCTGGACAGAAGCTACCTGTTTAGTCTCTTGTATCTACTTGAGCTAAGAGGCACACTCCTCACAAGTATCACTTTATGTCCCACAGTCCAGTCCAATCCCTGTCTGAAGTGTTGGCCCATGCTTTCTGGGGTTCATCAAATCTCAGTCAGACAATTAAGTCTGGTCTTCTTACTAGAATTTGAGCTCTGCACCCTACTTTTCTCTTGCTCCATCAGGGACTCTCTGTTGTATTCCCTGTCAGGGTGGTCATTGGTGATAGCTGGGCACCATCTAGTTCTTCTGGTCTAAGGCTGATGAACTCTCTGGTTTATGTGGCCCTTTCTGTCTCTTGGGCTAATACTTTCCTTGTGTCTTTGGTGTTCTTCATTCTCCTTTACTCCAGGTGGTTGGGAGCAATTGATGCATCTTAGATGGCCACTTGCAAGCTTTTAAGACCCCAGATGCCACTCACCAAAGTAGGATGCAGAACATTTTTTTACTAAGCTTTGTTATGCCAATTGACATAGATGTTCCCTGAAAGCATGGTCCCCAGACCCCTACCCCTGCTACTCAGTCCCTCAAAGTGTTTGACTGTATTCAGGAAACTTCTTAGCTTTGGTTTAGTCCAGTTGTGCTGACTTCCCCTGTAGTGTGTGCTGTCCTTCCCTTCACCTAAGATAATTCTTATCTACTATCTAGTTAGTAAATAACCCTCACCCTCCCTCCCCACCCTTGTAACTATCAAAGAATGTTTTCTTCTGTGCTTAAACCTTTCCTTGAGTTCTTATAATAGTGGTCTTACACAATATTTACCCTTCTGTGACCGACTAAATTCACTCAGCCCTCCAGATTCCTCCATGTTATGTTTCATGGCTTCATTGTTGTTCTTTATCGTTGCATAGTATTCCATTGTATGGATATACCATCATTTGTTTATCCATTTGTCCATTGATGGGCACCTAGGTTGTTTCCATCGTTTTGCTATTGTGAACAGTGCTTCAATGAACATGCATGTGCATATATCTATTCACGTGACAGCTCTTATTTCTCTAGGATATATGCCAAGGAGTGGGATAGCTGGATCGTATGGTCCTTCTATTTCTAGCTTTTTAAGAAAGTGCCAAATCGATTTCCAAAGTGGTTGTACCATTTCACATTCTCACCAACAGTGTATAAGTGTTCCAGTCTCTCCACAACCTCTCCAGCATTTATTATTTCGTGTTTTTTGGATTAATATTAGCCTTGTTGGGGTGAGATGATATCTCATTGTAGTTTTGATCTGCATTTCTCTAATGGCTAATGATCGTGAGCATTTTTTCATGTGTCTGTTAGCCGCCTGAATAGCTTCTTTGGCTAAGTGCCTGTTCAAATCCTTTGCCCATTTTTTAATTGGCTTATTTGTCTTTTTGTTGTTGAGGTTTTGCAGTATTTTGTAGATTTTAGAAATCAGACGCTGATCAGATTTGTCATAGCCAAAAACTTTTTCCCAGTCTGTAGGTTCTCTTTTTACTCTGTTGGTGAAGTTTTTTGATGAGCATAAGTGTTTGATTTTTAGGAGCTCCCAGTTATCTAGTCTCTTTTCTGGTGCTTGTGCATTGTTACTTATGGTTCGTATTCTGTTTATGCCATGTATTAGGGCTCGTAGCATTGTCCCTATTCTTTCTTCCATGATCTTTATTGTTTCCAATTTTATATTTAAGTCTTTGATCCATTTTGAGTTAGTTTTGTGCATGGTGTGAGGTATGGGTCTTGTTTCAGTTTTTTTGTGGATGAATATCCAGTTATGCCAGCACCATTTGTTAAAGAGACTGTCTTTTCCCCATTTAATGGACTTTGGGCCTTTGTCAAATATCAGCTGCTCATAGGTGGATGAATTTATGTCTGGATTCTCAATTCTGTTCCATTGGTCTATGTATCTGTTGTTGTACAAGTACCAGGTTGTTCTGACGATCGTGGTGGTATAATAGTTTCTAAAATCAGGTAGTGTGAGGCCTCCCACTTGGTTCTTCTTCTTGAGTAATGCATTACTTATCTGCGGACTCTTGCCTTTCCATATGAAGTTGGTGATTTGTTTCTCCCATCTCATTAAGAAATACCATTGGAATTTCAATTGGGATTGCATTGTATCTGTAGATCGCTTTGGGTAGAATTGGCATTTTCACAATGTTGAGTCTTCCTATCCATGTTTTTCCACTTATGCAGGTCTCTTTTGGTTTCTTGCAGTAGTGTCTTGTAGTTTTCATTGTATAGGTCTTTTACATCTCTGGTTAGATTTATTCCTAAGTATTTTATCTTCTTGGGGGATATTGTAAATGGTATTGATTTGGTGATTTCCTCTTCAAGATTCTCTTTGTTGGCGTAAAGGAAACCAACTGATTTTTGTATGGTTATCTTGTATCCTGAAATTTTGCTGAAATCTTCTATTAGTTCCAGTAGTTTTCTTGTGGATTCTTTGGGGTTTTCTGTGTATAAGATCATGTCATATGCAAATAGAGATACTTTTACTTCTTCCCTACCAATTTGGATGCCTTTATTTCTTTTTCTAGCCTAATTGCTCTTGGTGACTTTCTTTTGGCATCTACCCTGAGCGTGTAGGTGGGTGGATTTTGCAGCCAGACTTTGGGCACCCAGTACTATTGGCTGTAATGACTGGGAGGCACCACTTATTCTTGGACCTTGGCTGCTCCAGTTGAAAGTAGGCTTCAGGTATATGCCCTGTTGTTCTATGCTAATGAGGGCCTACACTGTTGAATCAGCCCACACAGGTCTAGGCAGAGGTGAAGGGCACTACCAGCCCATGAACCCCTTATGCCAGTGCTTAGGCAAAGGGGCAGTGACTGCCCTGAGTTCTCAGCTTAGGGGCATGGTGATTTTTTAAAGCTGCTAGATTGGTTTGGGCATGGATAGCCCTTAGTTCTGGCTTAGTGGGCAAGGCAGTTGTTGAATACTGCCTGACCGGTGTGAGAGTGGAGTGGGGAGGGGGATGGGTGAGGGGAAAGAGGCACTTCTCCGCTGTGAAAGTCCTGGAGGCAGAGGGGTTATTTTGATCCCACGTGGTAGGTTACATACTTGCACTTAACTTTCGCAGTTCCAGTGCCGCTTTCCCCTGGCTCTGGAGTCTTGTGCAGACTCTCTACCGCTTGGTCTCTCCTGATGTGATCAAACACGTCCCAAGCACTACTGCTTGCCTCAGCTGGCGTGCACGGGGCCAACCCAGCCCGCAGGGTACAAGCTATCTCACAACTGACACTTCTTCGCTGCTTCTGAACTGTTTCTTCCCCCGCCACTCAGTCCAACTCCTCAACTTTGTCTTTGATGATCAGGGCTCCTAGACTGTCATATATAATTGATTCACTTGTTTTTTCAGGTCTTTGTTGTAAGAGAGAACACAGGAAGCATCTGACTATTCCACCATCTTCGCCCCGCCTCCCCCAGAATCAGTTTTTTAAGTTTTATAATGAATGCTAGAAGCCTGTGGAGAAGTGTTTGTAGAGTTCTGAGGTATAAGAATTGAGACCTTTGATTTTTATAGCCAGTCAAAAAATCATTCATGTTTGGGACCAAAAAAAAAAAGACATTTTAGGTATGCAAGGATGCAGAGAGTATGCTACCTGTAAACTTCATAAAGAAAGAGAAAGATCAGGATGGAGAAATGGAGGGAGGGAGATGAGGCAGGGAAGAGGAGAAGGAAGAGAAGGAGAAAATGAAAGATTTTTAAAAGAAAGAAAATTGGATCAGAATAGAGATTTCAAGATTGAGAGAAACTTAATATATAAGAGAGAGCTCTGTGTGGAAGGTGTATTGGTGAGTGCTTTGGTGTGTACTTTTTCATCACAATTAAAGAGAGAGAACTATGAATAACAGAAACCAGTAAAATGTCTAATTAATCTAAGTAACTTGTTAATGGGCTTGTGCAACTATTATGAATATATCTTTGAAATCAAGAAGTATAATGTAAGAACAATGAGCAGAAATTAAACTTTCAATTCCTACTGTAACTAGGAGGGTATAGGGAAATTAAAGCATGTTAAAGTTCTCTTACTAGGTATGTGAAAAGGAGAATGAACAGCTATTGAAGAATTTTTATATAATAAGTATATGTTCAAACATATTTGTTTAAGATTTAATGATAATCCCTTACAACTATAGGTCACCAATAAATTACCTGCATATATCACCAATCCCTAACCCCATAGACTTCCAGTGACTGATTCCCAATAGCCCTCCATCATTGATTGCCACTGGCCTCCCAATCACTGAGCTGATACAGTCCTCCATAATCAATAAGCCTCTAAATTCCAAAATGACTGACCCAAACAAATCTCCCAATCAGTAACAGCAAAACAGATCTCCTCAATCACCTGCTGCTAAAGACACTTCAATCACATATTCCCACAGGTTTCTCATTCATTGATACTCATGGAATATGTTGATCTCTATCTCCTATATGATTCAAAATCCCTTATCCTATCAACCCCCAACCACTGACACCAACAGAACTCCCATACAGTGGTCTTTATAGGAATCCTATTAACTGTCAGCAAACTCCACTACACCCTCAATTTCTTTAGCCATTCCCTTCACCTACTTGCTTTAATTTAAATCTACCTTTCTCCTAAGGAGACTGGGTAGCACAAGTGGTTTCTTATCAGCTGCTAACCTAAAGGTTGGAGGTTTGAATCCACCCAGAAGCTCTCGGGAAGAAAAGGCCTAGCAAACTGCTTCCATAAAGATTACAGCCAAGAAAATCTCATGGAGTAGTTCTCCTCTGTAACACATGGGATCGCCATGAGTTAGGGGCTGACTCGATGGCAGTTTACAACAACAACAACAACCTATCGCCTGAAGACTCCATTTCCTTTCAGTGCACTCAAGTAGAGTTGTCTGTCTCTCTACTCCCCAGGACATTTGTACCTCAGGGCCTGAAGATGAGGTAAATAACTAATTTCAATCATTCCTCCTTCTTCCTTCAAAACCCCTAATTTGCTTAGAGTGTCAACAGATTTTAATCCGTTAATCCTCTTTATTGGTATTATCTACCAACTTCTTGGTCATTGTGTTGGGAGTCCCCAAGAATACCTCCAGGTTCAGTGATTCACTAGGAATACTCACAGGACTCAGCAAGGAATTGTACTCATGTCTATGATTTATTACAGCAAAAGAATACAAAGAAAAATTAGCAAAGTAAAAAGGTGGTGGAGCAAAGTCCACAGGAAACAAAGCACAAGCTTCTAAGAGTCTTCTCCCAGTGAAGTCACACAGGATACGCTTAATTTCTACAGCAATGGATGGTGGCAACACTTGTGAAATGTCCTCTACAGGAAAGTTCTATAGAGATTCAGTACGTAAAGTTTTACTAGGGTCTAGTCACATATTTTGGACATGTTATCAGCAGGGACCAGTCCCTGGAGAAGGACATCATGCTCGGTAAGGTAGAGGGTCAGCATAAAAGAGGAGGACCCTCAACGAGATGGATTAACACAGTGGCTGCAACGATGGGCTCAAGCATAGCAACAATTGTGAGGATGGCACAGGACCAGGTAGTGTTTTGTTCTGATGTGCATAGGGTTGCTATGAGTTGGAACTGACTTGATGGCACCTAACAGCAAGTCATGTAGGCACCCTCTGCCTCACACATACAGAAATTCCAGATTCCAGTCAGCACAACTGGACTAAACCAAAGCTAAGAAGTTTCCTGAATACAACCAAATGCTTTGAGGGACATAATAGCAGGGATGGGTGTCTGGGGACCATGCTTTCAGGGGACATCTAGGTCAATTGGCATAACAAAGTTTATTAAGAAAATGTTCTGCATCCTACTTTGGTGAGTGGTATCTGGGGTCTTAAAAGCTTGCAAGCGGCTATCTAAGATGCATCAATTGGTCCCAACCACCTGGAGTAAAGGAGAATGAAGAACAACAAAGACACAAGGAAAGTAGTAGCGCAAGAGACAGAAAGGGCCACATAAACCAGAGACTTCATCAGCCTGAGACCGGAAGAACTAGATGGTGCCCGGCTACCACCAATGACCATCCTGACAGGGAACACAACAGAGAGTCCCTGACGGAGAAGGAGAAAAGTGGGGTGCAGAACTCAAATTCTAGTAAAAAGACCAGACTTAATGGTATGACTGAGACTGGATGAACCCTAGAAAGCATAGCCCCCAGACTTTCTGTCAACCCAGAACTAAAACCATTCCTGAGGCCAACTCTTCAGACAAAGATTAGACTGGACTATGGAACATAAAACGATACTCGTGAAGAGTGTTCTTCTTAGCTCAAGTAGCTACATGAGACTAAATGGGTGGCTTCTGTCTGGAGATGAGATGAGAAGGCAGAGAGGGTCAGGAGCTGGTTGAACAGACACAGGAAATCCGGGGTGGAAAGGAAGAGTGTGCTGTCACAGTATAGGGAGAGCAAATAGGGTCACATAACAATGTGTGTATAAATTTTTGTATGAGAAACTAACTTGAATTGTAAACTTTCACTTGAAGTATAACAATAAAATAAAAAAGAAATTCCAGATTCCCAGAAGGAAAGTAGGTGTTCATCACAAACCACATTGTTTATACAAATAGTTTAGGCATAGTGAGCCATTCTTATCAGTTCTAGGAATGGTGGGAATACTGGTTGCATCTAAGTTCCCAGATGTCAGCCAAAGGTCAGACTTGCAAGAAGGCCTTTCTAAGAAGCAGTCTCAAGACTTTTTTCTTTTCTGCACAGTCACTCTGCCTCACTAAAAACTTTAGCACCAGCTCCCTGTACACTACAGCTCTTGCCATCATTCTGCATTACTTCCACTTCCATGTAGAAGAGTCACTCAACACCATGGCCCTTTCTATTTCTTGAATCAACAATTCTTTCCTTATCATCTGTCATAGATTGAATTGTGTTCCCCAAAAATATCTGTCAACTTGGCTAGGTCATGATTCCCAGTATTGTATGATTGTCTATCATTTTGTCATCTGATGTGACTTCCTATGTGTTGTAAATCCTATTACTATGATGTAATGAGATGGAATAGTAGCAGTTATATTGATGAGATCAGCAAGATTAGATAGTGTCTTAAGCCAATGTCTTTTGAGATATAAAAGACAGAAGTGAGCAGAGAGACATGAGGACCTCATACCACCAAGAATGTAGTGCCGGGAGCAGAGCGCATCCTTTCGACCCAGGGTTCCTGTGGGCAGAAGCTCTTAGATTGATGACAAAGACCTTCCTCCAGAGCCGACAGAAAAAGCCTTCCCCTGAAGCTGACGCCCTGAATTTGGATTTCTAGCCTACTAGACTGAGAGCGAATAAATTTCTGTTTGTTGAAGCTATCCATTTGTGGTATTTCTGTATAGCAGCACCTGATGACTAAGACATCATCCATCCATACCTTAGGCCTTGCCATCACTATACATCACCAACATCTCTATTTAAAACATTCAACCCTCTGAGCATCATTTCCTCTCCTTTCAGCATACTCTCTATAGTACTTCCACTCCAGTATTTTCCAAACTCATTTACACTGGCTCCCATTTCCATTCACCAAATATGGTCTTCTCCAATACCACCACTTCTCAGAAAATGGAATCATCAGCCATCCCGTTCCTCAGGCCAAAAGTCTAAATGTAAATCTTGATCCTTCTCTTCCCTCATGTTCCATATCAATTCATCAGTAAGCCCGATTGGCCCATCTCCAGATATATTTTGAATGTAACTTCTTTTCATTTCACTTCTACAACCCTAGGCTAAGCTACCATGATCTCTTGCCTTTGACTATTGCCATAGACTCCTAACTAACCTCCCTGCACCTATTCTTGCTCCTTCACAGTCCATTTTCCAAACAGTAGCTACAGTGATTATTTTTTTAATAATTTATTTATTTTTGTTGTTGTTGAGAGTATACACAGCAGGACATACACCAATTCAACATTTTCTACATGTACAATTCAGTAATATCGATTACACCCTTCGAGTTGTGCAACAATTCTCATCCTCTTTTTCTGAGTTGTTCCTCCCACATTAACATAAATTCACTGTCCCTTAAGGTTCCTATTTAATCTTTGCATTTGCTGTTGTCAATTTGATCCCATAATGATATATCTTAAAAGAGCACAATGCTCAAGACAGACATTCTTTACTAGTTAACCCAATCTATTGTTTAGTTTTAAGAAGACTTCAGGGGATATTTTTGGTTTAAGGTTTAAAGATTATATCAGGACAATATTTTCAGGGGTTTATCCAGCCTTCATGGCTCTAGAAAGTCTGGAGTCCATGAGAACTTGAAATTCTGTCCTGCATTTCCCCTCTTTTGATCAGGATTCTTCTATAGAATCTTTGATCAAAATGTTCAGTAATGGTAGCTTGGCACCATCCAGTTCTTCTGGTTTCATGGCAAAGGAGGTAGTTGTTCATGGAGGCAATTAGCCACACATTCCATTTCCTCCTACTATTCCTGACTCGCCTTCTTCCTCTGTTGCTCCAGGCAAATAGAGATCAATTGTTGTAACTTGGATGGTTGCTTGCAAGCTTTTAAGACTCCAGGCACCACACAATGAACTAGGAAGTAGCACAGAGGCACTAAATACATTATTAGGCCAATTAACAGGGATTTCCCATGAAATCATGACCCTAAACTTCCAAACCAAAGAACCATATCCCATGAGGCTTTCAGTTGTACATACACAGCCTCAGCAGCTACTCTTTTTTCTTTTTTTGTCATTGTTGTGAATATATCTATCACATAACTTTCGCCAATTCAACTTTTTACAGGTGTACAACTTATTGACAGCAATTACATTAATTGGCTGTGCAACCCTAACATTAATCAATGTGATTTTTCCATCACTGTAAACTGAAACTCAGTGCTCCATAAGCAATAACGCCCCTATTCCCCCTCTCTCCCACCCCAGTAACCACTATTAAACTTTGGTGTCTATACATTTGCCTATTCTTATCTTTTTATGTAAGTGAGGTCATACAATATTTGTCCTTTTATGACTGACTTATTTCACCCAGCATAATGTCTTCAAGCTCCATCCATATTGCATCATGCATCAAGACTTCATTTCTCTTACTAGCTGAGTAGTATTCCATTTTATGTATGTGCCACATTTTGTTTGTCCAGTCTTCTGCTGATGGGCATTTAGATTGTTTCCAAACGGTAATTTTTTTTAAAAGGATCAATCAGATTAGGTCACTCCCCTGCTTAAAACTCTCAATGGTTTCTCACTGCAACAGAATAAAATACAAACTATCTATATGTAATCAAATTGACAACAGCAACTCAAAATATTAGATAGGAACCTTAGGGAGCAGTGAGTTTATGTTAATGAGGGAGGAACAACTCAGAAGAGGGTGGGAATGGTTGTACAACTCATAGACTGTAATCAATGTCACTAAATTGTACATATAGAAACTGTTGAATTGGTGTATGTTTTGCTGTGTATATTCTCAACAATAACAACAACAAAATAAATAAAATTTAGAAAAAAAAAAATCCAATCCTTATCCTGGGTAATAAGATCTGGCCCTTCCAACCACTCCAGTTTCATATCTTTCTACTTTCTCTCTATGCTCCAACCACACTGGTCTTCCTTCTGTTTTTTGTGCACATGAAGTTCACTCCTACCTCACAGCCTTTGCAGTTGATGTTCCTTCTTCCTAAAACACTGTTTTTCCCCAGAGTCATCGTTTATATCTTAACTGTCATTTTCTCAGAAAGATTTTCCCTGATTCACCTGAGTAAAGTCATACACTCTACCCTCAGTCTCTCTCTTCCATATTACTCTCTTTTATGTCTTCATAGCACTTATCAGTATCTGGAATTATCTTATTTGTTTATATTTTTTATTGTCTCTTTCCTACCTCAAGAATATAAGGATACTGAGGGAGGGACTCTGGCTCTGTTTGCTGCTGCATCCCCAGTGCTTCAAACATTTCCTGGCATAAAATACTTGTAGACTATTTGTTACTACAGACCTCCAATCACGAACACCCTAACACTCCTCAATCACTAACCTTCACAAACTTCCCCTAATTACTGAACCCCACAAATTCTCAATCAGCATTCTCCACAGAAAAATCAATCAGTAACATCCACATACCTCCAACACTGACCTCTACAGAATTCTCAACCACTAAACCCTTCAATCCTCCTATACTTGTGATCTGCTCAGGCTCTTAGTCACAGAACTTTAGAGGGCCTTTAAGCCTTTAATAACTAATCCCTACTAATCACTCCATCATTGAAAGCCCAGTTATAACTCCTGGATACCTCTTAATCATTGACCTGCACAAACTCACATTCACCTTTTCTCCCCAAAAGACGTACAGATCACCTACAATCCCCAGACACCTCAACATTAATTACCTACCAACTCCACCAACCACTCCGTACCCATTGACCTCCAGACTCCTTTATTACCCATTGAAACACATTAATTACTGACTCTCAAAGACACTGCTAATCAGACTTCCACAAACATCACCATCACTGAACACCAGGCCCCAATGTCTGTTATTCACACATATTCCCAATCACCAAACTCCCTAATCCCCAACATTGCCCTTTTTTGATAAGCCATCCTCTAACCACGGCAGGCACCCATAATTGCTGATTCCCCTTGACATCCCACATAACTCCCCAATCTCACAAAGCCCCCATTCACGATCCCCATAGCCTTCCAACCCCTGACATCTTACTAGGTGACTTCCACAGATACCCCATCACTGCTCCACAGATCCCTCGTAACACTGATTTCCCAAAACTGTAGCAATCACTGACTCTGCAGACTCCCCATCATTACCCCTATAGATCCCTAATAACACTGATCCTCCAAACCCTCCAGCATTGACTCCCCCGATTCCCAAATCACAGCTCTTCCTACACGACAGCAACCTTCCAATTACTGTCCCCGGATTAAAAGACCATCTCTTACCGCCAAACCACCCCCGCCCAAATTATCGCCCTCACCGCGGCCCTGCTCCCGGACTCGGACACTGCCATCTCTAGTGGACGCCAGGCCTCTTCTTCCATTCCCGGCCTCCTGAGGCTCACCGTCTCTGGCTTTGTCAGGATCGTGTTGCAGCCCGAGGCCGACCAGGCGTCCGCCAGCATGGCGGTCACGACCACAGCCAGTCCGGCAGTGCAATGGCCGCACCCCTAGATAATCTCCCGCGAGTGCGGCCATCTTGACAATGGCTCCGCCGTACAGCGGGGATGCGGGGAGGGTGCTGTGTCCCTAAGGCTAGAGAGGTGGGAGTGGCGAGGAGGCTAGCGGGTCCTTGAGTGGTGAAATAGGACCGAGCACCAACTAGGCTCATTTATTCACAGCTGGAAGGCAGCTGTGCCTGATGCTCCATCCCTGGTGCTCAGAGTTTTTAACACTTGAAGACTACAGAAATTGGAGTTGCTTCTGCGAATACCCCCGCGGGTCGGTCGTTGGTCGTACTGTGGGGGCTTGAGTGTTGCTGTGATGCAACACGAATAAGTCAGTGCAGCCAGCTGCCTGGAAACCGAGAATCGCAATGCCTAGCGCGGACTCCAGAGAG
The DNA here is from genome assembly GCA_030035585.1 of Dugong dugon. Classification (NCBI taxonomy): domain Eukaryota; kingdom Metazoa; phylum Chordata; class Mammalia; order Sirenia; family Dugongidae; genus Dugong; species Dugong dugon. The sequence continues at coordinate 56,472,258 of CM057471.1, forward strand.
CTAGGATCATTAACAGAAATTAATGGGAGAAAGGAGAAACGCCTGGTCGGGCAGCTACCATCGTTTCATAGGGAGAGGACGTTAGTCTTTGAAACGTATGATAAATTCCTTCACTTATGGCATAAGAACAATAAGAAATATGAAGTGGCATGTTAGGTGAACACACCACTCCTCCCTGAGAGCTCAGGTTTTGGTGGGGATATTTCCACCAATAATAAAACAATTGGAGCAGTGTTCTATTTCATGAATTTCATTCATTTAGCAATTATTTGTTGAGCTTTTACTATGTGTGAAATAGGTGCTGTACTATGCTGAGTGCTGGAGAAATATAATTAAAAACAAAATGTGCTTCCAAACTGGAAAACCTCTCCATAAAGGTAGAAGAGGGGGAAAAAAAGTTTATTATTGAATAAGCATTAAACCAGAATTCCACGTATCACAGGCAATCCATTAGGAGGCTGCAAAGACAGGAAAATAATCCGACCCTTTAGATACTCGAGTAGATGTAACGCATTTCATCAAATAAAAGGACTTGATAGCACTGTTGGTCACACGTAGTTCATTCTAAATTCACCTGGTAATTGGTGTGGCCGTTTGTGTTTGCTAATGGCCTTTATCAGAAGAAGTAATAAAATTTTTCATACTTCTATGACAGCTAGAGAGTTACAATTTGGAGCCAGATGCCTAACTTAAGCTCACGCGGATGGGGGAGACAGGAACACTGTCTTCAATTCAACTAGAACTGAAAGGTTCCTGATTTTAATCTTGTTCTCCTATTGTCTATGGTTTTAGTGTGTGTTAGCCTCCATTGTAACATCAGAATTTAGCTACTTAAAAAGGTAAAGAAGGAAAACACCAAATGCTCATTGCTAAACACACAGTTAGGCATCCAAAAAATGTAGCTTTTTGACACTCATTTTACTAAGAGGAAGTGAATGAAGCAAGACACAGGAAAGAGTGGTGTGCATGACAACAGAAAAATTTGAGCTCAATGAAAATAGGTGATTGCAAAGCTCAATATAATTGTACAAAGGAACACCTTTAAAAGAAGAGAGACAGGTTCAGAATTTTGCCAGTGGGTTGGGAGTACTGACTGCAATGCGGCATGATGTAAATAGTCTGTGTTTTTTTGGAGTGGTGGTCATGTAGCTTTGTATACATTTGTAAAAATGTTATCGATGTGTACTCTTAAACTGTGTGCATTGTATGTATGTGTCTTAGTTATCTAGTGCTGCCATAACAGAAATACCACAAGTGGATGGCTTTAACAAATAGAAATTTATTCTTTCACAGTTTAGGAGACTAGAAGTCCAAATTCAGGGCGCCATCTCCAGGGGAAGGCTTCCTCTCTGTGTCGACTCTGGGGGAATGTCCTTATTATCAATCTTCCCCTAGTCTAAAAGTTTTTCAGTGAGGAACCCTAGGTCCAAAGGACACACTCCACTCCTGGCTCTCCTTTCTTGGTGGTAATGAGGACCCTCTCATCTCTGCTTGGTTCTCTCTTTTATATCTCAAAAGAGATTTAATCAAGACAAAATCTAATCCTGTAGATTGTGTCCTGTCTCCTTATTGTAACTACCTCTAATCCTGCCTCATTAACATCGGAGGTTAGGATTTACAACAGGTAGATAATTACATCAGATTGCAAAATGAAAACAACCACATAATACTGGAAATCATGGTTTAGCCAACTTGGCACACATTTTGGGGGGACATAATTCAATCCATAACAGTATGTACATTAAATCTGTATAAACTTGATTTAATTTATTCAAGAAAAAGAAATGCTGCAAACAAATATAATACAAATCTGGAACAACAGTTTAAAAATAACGCGTTTAAAAGAGTAACTGAACACTTCCAAACATTGACTTCTTCAAAATGGTAGCAGTATCAACAATTAAACATATCTGGCAAACCTATAGGTTAATGGGTCATAAGTTAAAGAACATTTGATTTTAATGTCTACCTCTAAAACCTGAAGGATCCCTTAAATATTCTAGTACGCTCATTTCTGTTTAAAAAAAATAGGCTCCAGATAAGTTTCTAACATCTGAAAGAACACTCAAGTTCAAATGAAATGCCTAAAACGTCAACTGATCTTTCCAGTGCAGGCCAAGAAAGGAATAAATTTGTACTTGTTTGATTTTCCCCTTCCACATAAAAGGTTCCATTGATAAAAAGGAGCAAACGAGTAAAAATCCTCCAGAGTCTCAGTAGCCAAAAGAAGTGTTTTCCTTTGGTTCTCTATGTCTAACGGTCTCTTTTCTGGAAACAAAGACTCACGGCACTCGCCTAGGCTGGTGCAGGAGTGGGTGTCTCCTCGGTGCTTAACTGTTGGCTGGGCGCGTGACTTTGTGCCGTGCTGCGGGGGACTTGTCGCCCTGACGGCAAGATGCTGCCACGGGCCCTTGGTGAGTGTGGAGCGCAGAGTCCGGTTAGCCTCCACGTCAGATGGCACTGGGTCCTTGGAAGAGGTGAGTCCCCGGCTCAGATGCGGCGCCGCCTAACGCAGAGCCGGAGGGCGGCGGGCCGGTGGGCTGGAACTGCGCGGCAAGAGCGGCGTCCAGAGTGGCGAACGCCCAGTGCAGGGCTGCCCCCGCGTGCGCCAGCTGCCAGGTGAGCCAGGCGCGTTGCGCGGCCCCGGGCTGCGTGCCGCCGGCGGGCACTGGCAGGAAGGCACCGCCCGGAGCGCGCAGCTCGTCCAGGGCCACGTCTAGAGCGCCCATGTGGGCAAACAGCCCCGACAGCCGCCCGGGCACGGGGGCGCGCGCTTTTGGCGACAGGTGTCGGTGGCGCTTTGGCGAGTTGCGCCTCGACTTCCGGCTCTCCTCGCGGCGCTCCAAGCCAGTGGATCTCCCTCTGGGTCTGGGCTTGGTCTGCGTGTCCCGAGCGAGCTGGGTGGTGTCTGCGGAACCTGCCGAGGAGCAGTAGTGCAAGGTGTCAGTGTGACTGCGCGCACGGCGCCTCGGGACTCGTTTCCCACCTTGGCGCCGCGCTCACCCACCCCATGCTCCCGCCAATTCCTCCTCCCGCGCGCCTCTGGCGGCCGCTTCCTGGCTGTCGTCGGAAGCTGTGCCTAGCCCGATGCCCTCCTCCCAGCCCCTTAGGGCATCAGCGCGTGCCCCCAGGGTCAGGGGCTCCCTCCAGGCCCGCACGCCAGGAGAACAACAGCGGCTCATGCCCGGCACCTGCTCTCCTTAACCCCCCAAGCCCCAGGCACCCTGGCGCTCCACATCCCCAGCCCAGCAACCTGCCTCTTCTGCAGTCGCGGTCTGCTCTGCTGGACTCAGAAGTGTGCACCCGTCTCGCCTGGGCTGGCGGTGATGGGCCCTTCCCCTCGTCTTCACGTTCTCCGTTTCTTTTGTGGTGACTGTCAGGGGAGCCATCGGGGCTTCTCTGCCGCTTGTGCCTGGCCTCCTTGGCCACCTCACTCTGCCTGGAGATAGCTGTGGGTGGAGGGATGGACAAAAGAGTGAGCGGTGCTTGCTGGCTGGCTGTGACGTTGCCGGAGAGTGGGGACATAAGCTTCCAAATGGCACCAGAAGTCAAGCCTGGGCCCACCCCCAAAATGCCCGGGGCCCTCTAGCTGCCTCTAGCCTCCAACCACAGCTGCCTAGTGCCCTCTTTTCCACGGCTCTTGATATGCCTGAGAAGCCTGGCAGTCCCCCGCAAGCACTCCTTCAGGTCCAGACCCGGAAGATGGCTCAACTGGCAGGGACACTGACCAGACAGAGGAATCTGGCCTTGCCCTTAGTCGGCTCCCCACCCCCAGGGTTGGTGTAAATGTGGAGATGGCTTCCTCTGGACCCTCCTGCTCTACCCAGCTGCACTCCAATCTCTTGTGTTTTTCCAACGCACGCAGCCACCTCCCACTCTCAACCTCCACAAAGAAACAGGAACCCTACCTGGTCTCCGCTGAGAGCCACCCTGGATCTTGAAGGAGGCCATCTTTCTCCTTCCTTCGTAGGATCCTCGCTGGTCTCCCTTCTCTTCAAAGGTCCGGGTTGCCTTCGAGCGCATGCCTTCCTATTCCACGTGGGAGGAGTCTCCTCTCTCTGAGTTCTGACTGCCAGGGCTCAGCCGTTTAGAGCCCCTTCCACTCCAACCATGTCTCCCACCTGAGCCTCCACCCTACTGCCGTCCTGAGGAGCTGACTGAAGACTGGCCTGGTGGGCAGAAAGATTGGCTTATATAAGGTCCCCTGGGCCCCCTGCTGGGCTCTACCTTGATTGTTTACTCCAATTAAAGGAGTCCTAGTAAGTTGATTGGTTTCATCATCACACTTCAAAGAAGTTTATGATTGCATCTACAAGGGGATGTCCAGTTCCTGTCTCCTACATTTCAAACGTTTGCATACTATTTTGTGAACCATACTGACTCAGTAGCATATGAATGGCCTGTACCTACCTTAAATCACATTATTGGTGTGGGTCAGAGCCCTAACAACTAGGTTCAGTGACTCCTTTTTTACTGCTGTAGAATATGTGGGACAGTCTTTTTGTAGAAAATGTGGTATATAGTGAAAATCTTAGAACCCCACATCTACTAAAAATTTTACAATCCAGTTCATCTCATTCTGCCAAAATGATATATGCCAGTTTTGCATTCAATCACTAATATTATAGTCTCATTTAAAAAGACATTACATCATGGATAGCTAAGACATAGATATATGTATGTATATATACAGGTATATATACATATACACATATGTATATAAATGTAAAACTCACATATCCCATTTGAATGTGTGAGTAAGCAGAGGAAGGGACGCCACAGATTATCAGTGTTTAGGGCCCTCATATGCCTTAATCCAGCCCTGAAGGTCACTATCACTAGTGTAACCTCACCTGGCCCCATTTTCTTCCTGTCATCTGGGAAATGGAGAATAATGCTTCCTAATCTGTCCTGAGGAGCCCTGGTGGCACAGTAGTTAAGTACTTTGCTGCTAACCAACAGGTTGGGGGTTCGAACACACTAGCTACTCCTTGGGAGGAAGATGTGGCAGTCTGCTTCTGTAAAGATTTACAGCCTTAAAAACTGTATGGAGCAGGTCTACTCTATCCTACAGGGTCGTTATGAGTCCGAATCAACTCAACGGCAGTGGTTCGTGTTTTTTGGCGTGTGTCTTGGTCTCAAATCTGACTCTTCCACTTGGAAGCTTGGCCCTTGGGCAATTCCCTTGCCTATTCTGAGCCTTACACGTCACAAAGGATTCTGAGCTGAGAGAGAGAGAACATAAGTGCTATGTGGAGGTTGGTGGTTATTCTTCAACACATGTAACTGTATTGAATTGGACTGTTTTCCAGTCTGCCATGATATTTTTCACAGCACAATTTAGAAATTAAGAATGTGACTCTGGCCCCGGAGTTCCTGGGTTGGATCCCAGATCTGCCTTTTGCTAACAGCGTGACTTTGGCAAATATCTTAGTCACCTAGTGCCACTATAACAGAAATACCACAAGCAGATGGCTTTAACAAAGAGAAATTTATTCTCTCATAGTCTAGTAGGCTACAAGTCCAAATTCAGGGCATCAGCTCCAGGGGAAGGCTTTCTTTCTCTGTCGGCTCTGGAGGAGGTTCCTTGTCATCAATCTTCCCCTGGTCGAGGAGCTTCTCAGGCACAGGGACCCTGGGTCCAAAGGACACTCTCTGCTCCAGGTGCTGCTTTCTTGGTAGTATGACGTCCCCCTGTCTCTCTGCTCATTTCTCTTTTATATCTCAAAAGAGACTGTCTTAAGACACAATCTAATCTTGTAGATCTCATCAACATAACTGCCACTAATCCGTTTTATTACATCATAGTGATAGGAGTTACAACACACAGGGAAATCAAATCAGATGACAAAATGGTGGACAATCACACAATACTGGAAATCATGGCATAGCCAAATTGATACACATATTTTTGATGGACACATTTCAATCCATGACAGCAAGTAACTGCCCCTATGTGCTCCAGTCTCCTCCTCAGTGACATGGGCGTAATGAACACATTTATCTCATAGGGTTAGAGTGAGGATTAAATGAGTAAAACAACAGGAAAGGCATAAAATTGTGCCTGGCAGAAATAATCAGTGCTTTTAGAAGCCAGGCAGGAGAGGGTCACCCTTTGGCGGGGGGCAGGGGGACAGAAGAGGTGGTTATAGTGACAGGAGAATCAGGGAATCCTCGAGGTCTTGGGAAATCAGTTTTTTTAACATGGATGCTAGTTTTACAGTATATTCAGCGTGTGAAAATCCATCATGCTATATGCTGAAGATATTTGCACTTGGTGTATTACATTCTCCAAAAAAAATTTTTTTTGAACAGTGCCAGAGAATTAGAAAAACTTCCTGGGAGATCTTCAGACCACCAAAGGGTGAGGTGGGGCCCAAACCTGTATCTCAAAGGAGGAAAGGGGAACCCATCGAACATCAGGCATACAGGGATAAAGAAAATTGCATTTTAAATATATGTACACATATGCATATCTATATGAGTATGTGCGTGTGCACGCCTACACCTATATCAGCCATTGAAAACCTCATGAAGCACAGTTCTAATCTGAAACACATGGGGTTGCCATGAGTCCAGATAGGCTCAATGGCAACTGGTTTTTTCTATATATGTATATAGAGATATACACACACATATATATTACATAAAGTGAAAGGTTGGAGGTGGAAGATAGTTTTGTGATGTGAGCCTGCAACTCTAGCCTGGACCACACATTCTCATTGCCCACATACTGAGGAAGGAGCAGGCTTCAGATGATGGAGGATGGGGATGGTTTTTCTGCATTTTACTGAGCTGGGGCTTTGTTCCATCTTGTATTTTTGGTGAGGGGGTTGAGATGTTCTGTCACGTTACTGAATTCAGTGGCAACCATATTTACCAACGTTTGACAAAACAAAGACATGAATCAGGTAAGGGAACCTAGGCCCAGCCCAAAAGAGCTATTGGCGCTCGTTTCTCCTCTTCCCACTCTTCTAAATTGTTATTGCAACAGAGAGGAGTCAGGTTGGGAACTCTCAGCGAAGATGAGATCATCACTCTAGGGGAACAGGTTGAGCAGGGCAGAAGTCAGAGGAGGTACTACGGCTTATATCCAAATCTCACAGACCACAGAGCCCTCTGTCGCCTGGGCCGTGATCCTCCTAGCTTGGAAAGTTCACCTGAAAGGCACTAAGATGGCACAGGACCAACTTTCTCTATGGGAAAGGTGATTCTTCTTCTCCATTATTTCAGGTATCCCTCCTCCTAGCTTGTCCCATGCAATAGCCATGTCATGGGCTTGACATGAATGGAGAACCCAAAGGTAAGGGTATGTAGAAGCCAGCCTGGCGGCAAGGGATAAAAGAGTGTCATGGTCAGGGATGTGGGGGAACAGGAGCCCTGAAAGGTCGCCTGTCCCCATTCTGCTCCTGGATGCACCTGCACAAGCCTCCTTTTGAGGGTAACATGCCAGAAGAGTTACAGGAAGATCTCTGCTCTGAGGGTGTGACAGAGAAACCATGGAAGCAGACATTCCGTTGTGTGGGAGCCGGGGGAAAATTCTGCTCTATCTTTGTCACCTTCGTATGCACACAGTCGTCACTCTCTCTGGCCTCCACCCTCCCACTGGACCATGCCACCCCCTCACTTTCCATTTTATCATCACCACCGGTAGGTGCCTCTCTGCCTCCAGATCCACTTTTGTCACCACTACCACTTGCCTGCTTCCATCTGCTCCCAGAGCACAATCACTTTCTGGGACCCCTCCCTCATTCACCCACCACTTTGTCACTGGATTCTACCTTCTCCTCTGACCAGCACTCTCTCAGGATAACAGCCTCTCACAACAATTTTCCCATCTCACGGATTCCAAGGCCATGAGCGGATTCCTCCACGTTGTTCATAGGCTCACAGAGGTCCCTCAGACTGGAGAGGAGACAGTAGGTCAAGCAACTACCACCCATTCAAGAAAGAGAGAGGACCCTAGGAGACCCTTACCAGGAGAGGATCAAAGAAGGGAGGCAGGGTGAGGGCTTCCCACCTCAGAGAGAACAGGCTTCTGCCCAGGCCCGAGATTAGCAGAGGCTCCTGGGAACAAGATGCCCTAGTTTTTGTCACAAGTTCATCAAAGAAGAAAATAAAAAAACAAAAAAACAGGATGAGATGTTTGTTTTAGTGGCTTCAACCACTGAAAAGGAGGAGAGGGACCAGAACATCCACGTCAGAAAGCCAAGAATGTGTCTGACTCTGTGCAGAGCCCAGGACCACCAGAAGTCAGAGCTGTTTCTCTGGGCAACGGAGATATTGAAACTCAGAAGAACAAGACAGTCACTGACCGGATCCTAAGTTACAACGTGCGTGTGTGTGTAATTAATGCAAGGAGGAAAAGTCAACCCAAGGATGAACTCAAGGCCCAGGTGGAGTCCAAATATACACAATTCCTGTGATTACAAGGCACCCTCCTTCCCTACAGCGGGGCAGGGGATGGATGCCATATCCTGCAGACTCCAAGCAGCGCCTGAGGGTCTGAGCTTGACCGGCAAAAGAAGGTCAGAGACAAAGCCATAAATGCCATGAGCACTTAGAGGGTCCTGGATCGGCAACTGTATTTGAGGCAACAACCTTCAAGCTCCACAGGGACCTCCCACCTCAGAGAGAAGAGTCCTCTGCCCAGGCCCGAGATTAGCAGAGGCTCCTGGGAACAAGATGCTCCTGTTTTTGCCACAAGCTCATCAAAGGATAAAATAAAAAAACAGAATGAGATGTTTACTTCAGTGGCTTCATCCACTGAAAACAGGGAACAGTCTAAAAGGCCCATGGCCCAAGCCTAGACAGTGTCAGCCTGTGTGCAGAGCTCAAGATCCCTGACATCAGAGCTATCCAGGTGGGCAAGGGGCCAAGGATGCCCACTGCCTCAGACCACCCCCCAACTTTGCCTGGCTTTGTTTTGGGGGATGTTTTTAATCTGTTCAGCCAGAAATCAGCCTCCACCCCCATCTATCTAGAGGTGGAAAATCTCTGGAAGCAGTGGTGGCCTCCGCGTAGACAAAGTCTAGTAGTCTGTATGCTAGCAAACCTCTGAAGAGAATGGTCTCTGTTTATCGTTAGCAAGGACTGCCACCAAAGTTTGTTTCTTCTAATAGCAAATGGGGTGTACGTTTAGGGTATCCCAGGATTTGGGGATACGGAAGAGGTCAATTTCAGCTCTTGCTGAGGGCCTGCTTTGGCTTTTCAAAGGTAACCTGGCGATGGGGAGGGTGACAGTGGTGACACACACCCACCCATTTCTACCTTTCTTCATTGCACCTGCTCAGAGGTTTAATATTTTTCAATATGCAAACTTTGAGAGAAAATGTAGCAATATTACCGTTAAAATTCAGGAACTTTTCATAGTGAACAATAATAATAATGACCCCGCCCCAGGACCTGGGTAAACCAGACTTTCCCCAGCTCCCTCACAACCTCTAACTTTACACAGCTGTGTATGGGGGGAGGGCAGTGAGATTACAAGGCCCTGATACAACTGGAAATGCCCCACTCAGCTTCCAGAATGAGTAAGATACAAGAAGCTTCAGACCCCACAAAATCTGGAGTGGAAGTGTGGGACGGGTGGACTGAGAAATCTCGGTGGGGATAGAATCCACTGGTGAGGAACAGCTGCCAGCTGCCCCCAGGAGCCTGTCCCCATTCTGCTGGAGGGTGTGAAGACCACCCTGCTTCCCACTCACCCAGCAGCTTCTCCTTCCTCTGCCCTCACAAACTGTAGCACACCACGGGGCAGGAAACATCCAGCTCTGCCGGTGTAGACGGAAGCAGACAGGGAGGATGCTGTGGCTCTTCACACAACAGGCTCAACAGGCACAGGTCTCTTGCGCCATGGCCCATTTAGGGTGCCCGGACTTCCCTTCCGCTCAACCCAAGAGTTGGTGCACAGCCCTGTGGGGGTGGCTCAGATGTGTGACCATGTGTAGAGTGACCTCGGTTAGCTGGCTGGTGGGCGCCTGAGGCCTAGGCCAGGGGTGGGGTGAGGGTGGGGGTAGAGCAGGATCCTTTACTCCTCTTCCTCTCCTTGACAGGAGGAGGCCAAAAGAAGGGGGAGCAGGAGAAATGCTTATTAGTAAAACTGAGAGGGGGAGGAGAACATGCTCTTTCAGCTTTAAACAAGGAATCTCAACATATTCACAAGAAGTATTGGGTTACTTTCCAGACACCACAGTGGAACTTCCTTCAAACCCCCCAGGTACACAGTATTAGATCTCTGGACAGGGCCACATCCCCCTCCATACCCAACCCCATGAAGCGGGTCAGGAACAGGAACAAGTTCCAGTGCCATCTGGACACAGTGCTGGGTGAGTACTGCACGGGGGTGAGTTTGGGGGGATTGCTGTTGTTGATGCTGTGCTGGTCAGCACGGGTCCTAGTAACAGGGTAGGTGAGCGCAAGTATCCGCCATGTCTGTGGTTAAACTCTGAACTTGACAATGAGGTCTCCCCGTTGAGTGCGTACCTTGAGGAAGGGAAGCACGTTTCCATAGAGAGTCTTCACATTGGCTGGCTTGATGGCATTACTGCAGATCCAAAGGATCAGCCGGCCAGCACTGGTGAACATGTTCCCCTTGCAGCCAAACAAAGCACCCTGGAAAAATGAGGCAGAGAGCGAGGGGACAGTTGGTTTTGGGTAATAACATCACCTGATGGTGACCGGCGAGGACACTGTAGAGCGCAGTGGTTCCATATCAGCAGACGTGTGCGTAGTTCTCCTTGGGCATAAAGACAATGTCTGCAGGGATGTTTTCAGGTCTGGCAAATTCCTTTTTGGGTGCCCTCCTCACAGCCATTCTTTATGACATTGTGTAGCCTCTTGTCCTCGGTGCAAACAGTTGGCCTGCCAGGGTTGAGGCACCCTCTGTGATCTTCCTGTGCTAGATGGAGCCCAGGGGAGCTCCTTCAGGGGCACGCACAGCTCATGCAGCACAGGTAGGTCCTGCAATCTGTAATAAGGTGCAGTGCTCCTGGGCTCGCCCTGGACCACTCCTCAGCTCACTGATGCCAACTCGGCCAAACATGCGATGAGTCTCCTCTCCCTCCATATCCATGTGGTCTCGGTCAACACCTGTAAAGGGCGTGTAGAAAGACTGCTGAAAAAGAAGAGCCACAGTGAAGTGGGGTCACAAAAAGGAGGAACAGGTATCCTGGGAGTCCGCATGAAATAAGTAGAGAAAAGACCCACTAGAGCCTTCTGATGTATCCTTTACACCTAGAGGGGAGGGGAGGTTGGGGGACATGTAGCTAGTTCTGGCTTCAAGCCAGTCTCTTCACCCTGCCTTACCTTCCAGACCCAAGGCTTAAGGAAGCAACTTTTATATCCTACAGAAAGGTTCAGACTTACAGAGCAAGTAAACCCGGGAAGATTAGTGTCTCATCTATTACATATTTAACAAGACTGCACATTTATCTTTGATTTGATTGCCCCAGCTTGAAGTGCAGAGGCTGAGTCAGCCAACAAATGGAAAATCCAGAACTGGAGGACTCAGAGGAGGTGACTCCCAGGCCAGAGACCTTTCTCATGCTCCATGGCCAAAGACTACTCGTCAAGGGAGAGGTGGTGGCTCAGAAGTGCTGACTGCCTGGTCACATAAGAAGCCCTATTTTGCTCCCAGATCTATGCTTTTCTCCAGACACTGACATGGGTGAGACAATCAGACAGGATATGCATACATAAAGGGGCTACTAAATAACATGATCAAAATCAGGCCGGGAAACAGGAAGGATCCCCGATTCTAGCTCCACATCTAGCCCTCCTTCCCCTTCCCCTTCCCTGGCTCTTGCACATTTAGGAAAACAAGAGGGTTCCCCAAAGCAAGAAATCCCATTAACTGGATGATAGTAGGGAAAAGATGCCCTATTTCATGAGACAAGTTTTCCATTGCCTGTTCATTTCCTCTTGTGGGCTACTCCTGTTTTAAGTGAACTGTAAACTTCTTGTCTTTCCCTCAACTTGCTACATGATTTTGGCAATTGTCTTCATCTTTCTACACTAGTTTCCTCAGCTCTAAAATAGGAATAATGAGAGCACCCACCTTACAAAGTTGTTGTGCGGACCTGTTGAATAAAGTCTATGAAGCACTGGGGACACAGTAAACAATTACATGGTAGTTATTAATATAAAACTGTCTGATGATCTTGGAAGAGACTATAAGAAGGCTAGAAAAGGATGAACTGATTGCACCTGAGTTACTCGCTATTTTATGTAGCCTGTGAGAAAAACTCTTACCATAAAAAAAAAAAAAAAAAAAAAGACTCGTTTTGATAAAACGTCACCAGAAAAGGATAGCCAAGTTAAACAGGGCTTTCTAGAACTCATTACTAAAATTGTAACTTATTCATAATCCAAGTTCAAGTTTACAAGTACAAACTACTTCTGTTGTTTAAAAACTATTTTTTCTAAGAGAGGTTTAACTCATGAAGACATCCAACGTGCTACAGACTTTTTAAAAACGATGGACGTTATCAACGCGCATAGACTACATGATGAATTTATAGACACAAAGGAACTGCTTGACAAAGAGCTGGTCTACCAAGACAAACCTGCAGATAGAAAGGGGGTAGGCATTTTTGGAGAGCTAGGATCTAATTCCTCCATTTTGAAAAAGCTGCTCTTGAGAGTAAGTAAAATGCTGAGTATTCCATGCTCAAATACTTTGCACAAGTAGCACTTTTTTACAAAAGGTAATAGAAATAGTAAAAATATATTTCTATATAATGAGACAAAAAGAAACATGTCACTGTGATATTTTTTATTAATCATAGATAATATCTGTATAATTAGTCCTATTTTAATTGTTAAGAATACACAATAATAAACTTGTAAACTTTAACTATCCAATAAAGAATTACAAAATGAGTTCAAGTAAATTGCAATATCTGAGGAAAGAAAGAAACATCAATATATTTTTTTCACATGTATTTGTTTAATTAGTCCTTTCAGTTACTATTAAGTGCCCCTTTTTCATAATTTGTGTGGGAATTTCTCCCTAGAAACAATCCTGATCTGTAAAAATACTAGGGCATGGTATGATTTCAACCCTCCAAACTCCTTAATAAATGGGTACATTGTGAAGAAAGTCTTGCTAAAATATTACATGAGAAGGTAAAGAATAAAACACCTGGGAAAACTCCAGAAATGAAAGGTTCTGTGCTCAATAGTTAAGAAAACTGTCTCAGAAAAGCGTCTTCAGCTGTCAGGACCGGGAAGGAAGCTTTTACTCACTGTTTTCCAGGCACCAAGATGAACCCAAAGCCTCGATAGCCCCTCCATTGGGCAGTCGCTCTTCCTGAAATGCTCCTGTTCTCACTGCACAGCTCAAAACCGAGGCGTTTCAAGGAGTTTGAGGCGCCAGTTGGTCACAGGCGAGTTCAGAGGCGCCCTCTTCTGGCCGTTGGTGCGCAGCGACGGAAGCTTGGCGCTCACTGTTTAACGGTAGCCGCGCGCCCCCTGGCGGCCGACTCGTGGAAACACTGAAGTTCTCAACGTCCTGGTCTCTGCTGATGGCCCTGGGGAGGTTTTGCTCCAGCCCCTCCTGGTTTCATTACTGGGACTTGCCTTGGTGCCAAGGCCCGGAAAAAAAGGAAATCTTCATGCATTTGAGACATCTGAAAAGCATCCTCTCCCCTCTCGGTCATGCCTGAATCACAAGACCTCAGGCTGCTTCAAGTCTCCTCAGAAAAGAAGAGATACCGTTAAAATCCGGAAGACCCAAGACACCTGTCTCTACCATCAGATTTCCCCCAGGAGATCGTCAATCTGTTCAACAGGGAAGACTACAGTGCTGCTTGGGATAATATTCTCCTGAGTAAATCATCCGCTAGTTTTGATCACAATCAGGAACGGCTGGAACGGGAGATTAAAGGAGAAAATATTCCCGCTTGTTCCTGTTGGGAATTGTCCAGAGGTTCTCCTGAGGGAGCATTCTCTATCCGAGGGCAAAGGAATACAGCTGCTGTGACTGAGAGGTTTTCCAAAGTGAGACTGAAGTGTGCTTTTCTCTCATTTAACAGTCCCCACAGGGAATCAGGCAAGAAAGTTATACAAGTTATAAAAACTCTATAAAAATAAAGTTATAGAAAGTTGACCCTTTCTAGTCAATTAAATTATTGTTTGCCTGGCTCAACAAAACAATCTTGACTCATATTTCTGCCCAGCTGAAAAATATCAGAAATCAAAAGTATAGGATTATTTTAACAATATATTGTACGTTGTGAGTTATAAAAAATGTTTAGAGAGAAGAACATGACCTATTTTCCTTAAATAACTTCATGATTAACAATATTTATTTCAGTGATATTTAAATGGTATTTGAAGTTAGAGTGTGAGAAATTGAGTTTTTCTTTTAAAACCTTCAGAATAGCATTCTGTTAAAGACTTTGTGAAGACTTTCTGATAAACAGAAAGCTATCAGTAGTAGCTTGATCATAATACAAATTTATCTTTCCTTCATAGGTCAGTGCAGACATTTCTGATTAGGTGGACTTTCTGTTTGTGTCTCCTCCAAACAGTGATTCAGGACATTAGCTACTTTCTTTTTGAGTCTTTGAGGCTGCTGGGTACACCAAAAACCCAAAAACCGACTGCCGTCAAGTTGATTCCGGCTCATAGTGGCTCTATAAGACACAGTAGAACTGCCCCATAGGGTTTCCAAGGCTGTAAATCTTTACAGAAGCAGACTGCAACATCTTTCTTCTGTGAGTGGCTGGTGGGTTCAAGCAGTCAAACTTTTGGTTAGCAGCTGAGTGCTTTAACCACTACACCACCAGGGCTCCTAATATATTAAAAGGGGTAGACAAATTTATTTTACAAAATAGATATGTGCTATCTTATAATTGCCCCCTCACCATCTCACTAGCTGCTAATGGACATCATAGCTGCTAATGGACATAAAGTAATGTACATGCTTTAGGGGAGATCATTGCTCTCTGAAGAAACCCAGAAGTCTGTTAAGCTATCTTGTGAGAACAGGAGCCTAACTTCGGGGATCCTAGGCTAATGATGATATATGCTGTTCTATTCATCCCTGTCCTGTTTATCCTGTGAATAATAAGTGCCTGTTGATGATGCTGTTAGAAGTGTCTGGTCTGTGTTGTGCTCCAAACGGTCCTTCGCTAAGAACTTGTGAATATAGTGGCATTGCAGAGGCTTCTGAGGATATAAGTTTGATGAATAAAACCCCTGCTCATTTCTACAATATGTGCACTGTCATGGATTGAATTGTGTCCCCCCAAAATATCTGTCAACTTGGCTAAATCATGATTCCCAGTATTGTCTACCATTTTGTCATCTGTTGTGATTTCCCTATGTGTTGTAAATCCTATCACTATGATGTAATGAAATGGATTCGTGGCAGTTATATGGTATCTACAAGATTAGACAGTGTCTTAAGCCAATCTCTTTGGAGATATAAAAGAGAGAAGTGAGCAGAGACACAGGGGGACCTCATAACACCAAGAAAGCAGCACAGGGAGCAGAGATCATCATTTGGACCCCAGGTTCCTGTGTAGAGAAGCTCCCAGACCAAGGAAAGATTGATGACAAGGACTTCCCTCCAGAGCTGACACAGAGAGAAAGCCTTCCCCTGGAGCTGACACCCTGAATTTGGACTTGTAGCCTACTAGACAGTGAGAGAATACATTTTTCTTCGTTAAAGCCGTTCACTTGTGGTATTTCTGTTATAGCAGCACTAGATGACCAAGACATGTACTAAGGCTGTTTTTTAAAAACAGCCAATTTTCTTTCTTGCGTACATTTTATACAAAACAATCTGACCCAGAATCTGATGTTAAAACTTAAACTCAGGGAACGGATCTGAGGGAAGAGGGCAGCATTACTGGCCCTTTGAAAGAGGGACTCACATTAATTTCCAATGGCATAGGCTAGAATTGAAAAATGGCCATAAGTATGGGGACAGGGACATGCAACATACAGGGAAGTTCAATTTGTTCTCTATTGCCTGAGGGAGACATCTTGGTTTTCATTTGCATTGCCCTAATGACTAATATAGGGTCGCTATGAGTCAGAGTTGATTCTACGGCAACGGGTTTTAATGACTAATGAAGGAGCCCTAGTGGTGCAGTGGTTAAGCACTCAGCTGCTAACTGAAGGGTCAATAGTTCTAACCTACCAAGCCACTCCTCGGGAGAAAGACGTAGCAATCTACTTCTGTAAAGATTACAGCCTTGGAAACCATATGGGGCAGTTCTACTTTGTCCTATATGGTCGCTGTCTTAGTTATCTAGTGCTGCTATAACAGAAATACCACAAGTGGATGGGTTTAACAAAGAAAAACTTATTCTCTGGTGGTTTAGGAGACTAGAAGTCTGAATTCAGAGCGCCAGCTCCAGAGGAAGGCTTTCTCTCTCTGTCAGCTCTGGGGAAAGGTCCTTGTCATCAATCTTCCCCTGGTCTAGGAGCATCTCATTGTGGGGACCCCAAGTCCAAAGGATGTGCTCTGCTCCCAGCTCTACTTTCTTGGTGGTAGGAGGTCCCTCCTCTCTGCTCAATTCTGTCTTTTACATCTCAAAAGAGATTGACTGAAGATACAACCTAAACCTGTAGATTGAGTCCTGTCTCGTTAACATGTTGTTGTTATGTGTCGTTGTGTCAGTTCTGACTCACAGCAACCCTATGTACAACAGAATGAAACACTGCCTGGTACTGTGCCATCCTCACAATCGTTGTTATGCTTGAGCCCATTGTTGCAGCCACTGTGTTAGTCCACCTTGTTGACTGCCTTCCTCTTTTTTGCTGACCCTCTACTTTACCAAGCATGATGTCCTTCTTCAGGGACTGATTCCTCCTGATAACATGTCCAAAGTATGTGAGACATAGTCCCACCATCCTCACTTCTAAGGAACATTCTGATTGTACTTCTTTCAAGACAGATTTGTTTGTTCTTTTGGCAGTCCATGGAATATTCAATATTCTTCTCCAACACCACAACTCAAAGGCGTCAACTCTTTTTCAGTCTTCCTTATTCATCATCCAGCTTTTGCATACATATGAGGCGATTGAAAACACCATGGCTTGGGTCAGGTGCACCTTAGTCTTCAAGGTGACATCTTTGCTTTTCCACACTTTAAAGAGTGTAGGGATATATGCCATTTAAACTTGGCTGCACTATTGACAACTGCAGCCCCCACAGGCCTCTATGCTGTATACGAAATGTTGGAGACTTGTCAGCGATAAGAAAGAGATTAGGCACGACTTGTTTTCCCAAACCTATTGTCCTGTTACTGATTGGCTTGTTTACCTGAATTCCTTCTCCCTTGCCTGAAACTTATTGTTACTCACCCAAAGCCCATTGTTCTGTTATTTGCTTCACTGCTTGCTGTATTGACTATAAATAAACTCCTGGGACTGGAGCCGGGGTCGACTCCTCAGAGTGACCCTCCTGGCCCCACTTCTCTGTAAGAGTTGTGTTTGGCTACTGTCTTCGCCGCCCCGACAACCGTTGCCCCTGCGACAAAAGAGGTCTTTTGCAGCAGATTTGCCCAGTGCAATGTGTCTTTTGATTTCTTGACTGCTGCCTCCATGGGTGCTGATTGTGGATCCAAGTAAAATGAAATCCTCGATAAGGTCAATCTTTTCTTTGTTTATTGTGATGTTGCTTATTGGTCCAGTTGTGAGGATTTTTGTTTTCTTTATGTTAAGGTGTAATCCATACTGAAGGCTGTGGTCTTTGATCTTCATCAGTAAGTGCTTCAAGTCCTCTTCACTTTCAGCAAACAAGGTCGTGTTATCTGCATATCACAGATTGTTAATGAGCCTTCCTCTAATCCTGGTGCCCCCTTGTTCTTCATATAGTCCAGCTTCCCAGATTATTTGCTCAGCGTACAGATTGAATAGGTATGGGAAAGGATACAACCCTGACACACATCTTTTCTGACTTTAAACCACGCAGCATCCCCTTGTTCTGTTTGAACAACTGCCTCTTAATCTATGTACAGATTCCTCAAGAGCACAATAAAGTGTTCTGGAATTCCCATTCTTTGCAATGTTATCCATAATTTATTATGATCCACACCATTGAATGCCTTAGCATAGTCAATAAAACACAGGTAAACATCTTTCTGGTATTCTTGATTTCAGCCAGGATCCATCTGACATCAGCAATGATATCCCTCATTAACATAACTGCCTCTAATCCTACCTCATTAACATCATAGAGGTAGGATTTACAACACATAGGAAAATCACATCAGATCACAAAATAGTGGACAACCACACAATACTGGGAATCATGGCCTAGCCAAGTTGATACATTTTGGGGGACAAAATTCAATCCATAATAGTCGCTATGAGTCAGAATCGACTGGATGGCACACAACAACGATGACTAATAATGTTGAGCATCTTTTCATGTGCTTGTTAGCCATTTGTACATCCTCTTCCCACTACTCACCAAATGAGAGTCTCTTCCTCAGCACCTTTGGCATTAGGTGTGGCCAGATGAATGAATCCGGCCAATGAACTATGTGTGGAAGTGCTAGTTACCCTTTACAGACCTGGCCCATGAAGACATCCCCATGCTTTCTTCCCTTTACAATGATTTAAATAGAACCAAGCACCACAGTTACAATATGAGTCATATGTTAGAGACCTCAAAGCCCCCAAAAAGAAGGTAGTCAATGTCCTGAATCACTGTTTGAAAGAGAGACAAACAAGAAGTCTACCTGATCAGGAATGCCTGCAATGACCTCTTCTATGATGGAAAGATAAATTTGTGTTATGATCAAGCTACTGATAGCTTTCTGTTTATCTTTTACAGCAACTACCATTGTTGTTGTTGTTAGGTGCTATCCAGTCAGTTCCAACTTATAGCAACCCTGTGTACAACAGAAGGAAACACTGTCGTTTGGTTTCCTGACTGCTGCTTCCATGGGTGTTGATTGTGGATCCAAGTAAAATGAAATCCTTCACAATTTCAATATTTTCTCCATTTATCATGATGTTGCTTATTGGTCCAGTTGTGAAGATTTTTGTTTTCTTTACGTTAAGGTGTAATTCATCCTGAAGGCTATAGTCTTTGATCTTCATCGATAAGTGCTTCAAGTTCTCCTCACTTTCAGCAAGCAAAGTTGTGTCATCTGTATATCATAGGCTGTTAATGAGTTCCTCCAATCCTGATGCTGCTTTCTTTTTCATATTAGTCCAGCTTCTTGGATTATTTGCTCAGCATACAGACTGAATAAGTATGATGAAAGGATACAGCTCTGCTACACACCTTTCCTGATTTTAAACCACGCAGTAGCCCCTTGTTCTGTTCGAACGACTACCTCTTGGCCTATGTACAGGTTCCTCATGAGCACGATTAAGTGTTCTGGAATTCCCATTCTTTGCAATGTTATCCAAAATTTTTATGATACACACAGTTGAATGCCTTTGCATAGTCAATGAACCACAGGTAAACATCTTTCTGGTATTCTCTGCTTTCAGTCAAGATCCATCTGACATCAGCAATGATATCCCTTGTTCCACATCCTCTTCTGAATCTGGCTTGAATTTTTGGCAGTTCCCTGTTGATGTACTGCTGCAATCACTTTTGAATGACCTTTGGCAAAATTTTATTTGTGTGTGATATTAATGATATTGTTTGGTAATTTATGCTTTTTATTGGATCACTTTTCCTTGGAAGGGCATAAATATGGATCTCTTCCAGTTCGTTAGGAGCCATGGTGTTACAGTGGTTAAGAGCTCAGGCTAGACACAAGGAAAGTATTAGCCCAAGGACAGAAAGGGCCACATAAGCCAGAAACTTCATCAGCCTGAGACCAGAAGAATTAGATGGTGCCCACCTGCCACAATGACTGCCCTGACAGGGAAATCAACAGACAGTCCCTGATGGAGCAAGAGAAAAATGGGATGCAGAACTCAAATTCTAGTAAAAATACCAGACTTAATGGTTTGATTGAGACTAGAGGGACCAGAAAGACATGGCCCCCAGACTCTCTGTTAGCCCAAAACTAAAACATTCCAGAGGCCAACTCTTCATAGAAGGATTAGACTGAACTATGGAACATAAAATGATACTCATGAAGAGTGTGCTCCTTAGCTCAAGTAGATACATGGGACTAAATAGGCAGCTCCTGTCCAGAGACTAGATGAGAAGGCAGAGAGGGTCAGGAGCTGGTTGAATGGACACAGGAAATCCAGGGTGGAAAGGAAGAGTGTGCTGTCACAGTATAGGGAGAGCAACTAGGGTCACATAACAATGTATGTATAAGTTTTTGTATGAGAGACTAACTTGAATTGTAAACTATCACTTAAAGCACAACAATAAAGAAAGAAAATAAACAGTAGTTTTTTTTAGAAATAAACAAAAAAAAGAGCTCAGGCTACTAACCAAAAGATTAGCAGTTAAAATCTCCCAGCCACTGCCTGGACACACTATGGGTCATTCTACTCTGTCCTATAGGGTCACTATAAGTCCAGTTGGTTGGCCAGGTAGCTGTCTTCTAAATTTCTTGGCATAGATGAATGAGTGCTTCCAGAACTGCATCCATTTGTTCAAACATCTCAATTGGTATTCTGTCAATTCCTGGGGCCTTGTTTTACACCAGTGCCTTCAGTGCAGCTTGGACTTCTTCCTTCATTACCATTGGTGCTTGATCATATGCTACTTCTTGAAATGGTTGAACATCAACCAATTATTTTTCGTACAGTGACTCTGTGTATTCCTTCCATCTTCGTTTGATGCTTCCTGCATTGTTTAATATTTTCCCTGTAGAATCCTTCAATATTACAAGTTGAGGCTTGGATTCTCTCTTCAGTTCTTTCAGCTTGAGAAATTCCAAGTGTGTTCTTCTCTTTTGATGTTCTAACTCTAGGTCTTTGCACATTTCATTATAATACTTTACTTTGTCTTCTCGAGCCGCCTTTAGAAGTCTTTTGTTCAACTCTTTTACTTCATCATTTCTTCCTTTTGCTTTAGCTACTCTACATTCAAAATCAAGTTGCAAAGTCTCTTCTGATATCCTTTCTGGTTTTTTCTTTCTTTCCCATCTTTTTTTTTTTTTTTTTAATACTTTAGATGAATGTTTACAGAGCAAACTTGTTTTTCATTAAACAATTAATACACATATTGTTTTGTGGCATTGGTTGCCAACCCCAGGACATGTTAACACTCTTCCTTCTCAACCTTGGGTTTCCATTTCCAGCTTTTCTGTCCCCTCCTGCCTTCTCGTCCTTGCCCTTGGGCTGGTGTACCCATTTAGTCACATTTTCTTTAATGGGCCTGTCTAATCTTTGACTGAAGGGTGAACCTCAGGAGTGACTTCATTACTGAGCTAAAAGGGTGTCCGGGGGCCATACTCTCAGGGTTTCTCCAGTCTCTGTCAGGCCAGTAAGTCTGGTCTTTTTTGTGTGTGTGAGTTAGAATTTTGTTCTACTTTTTTCTCCAGCTCTGTCTGGGACCCTATACTGTGATCCCTGTCAGAACAGTCGGTGCTGGTGGCCAGGCACCACATAGTTGTGCTAGACTCATTCTGGTGAAGGCTGTGGTACTTGTGGTCTATTAGTCCTTTGGACTAATCTTTCCTTTGTGATTTTGGTTTTCTTCTTTCTCCCTTGCTCCAGACAGGGTGAGACCAGTGGAGTATCTTAGACGGCTGCCCACAAGCTTTTAACTTTCCTGTCGTTTTAATGACATTTTGCTTTCTTCATGTATGATGTCCTTGATGTCATTCTACAACTCGTCTGGTCTTCGGTCATTAACATTTAATGAGTCAAATTTATTCTTGAGATGGTCTCTGGAAAATATTCAAGTTCATACTTTGGCTGTCATGGGCTTGTTCTAATTTTCTTCAGCTTCAACTTGAACTTGCACATGAACAAATGATGGTCTGTTCCATAGTTGGCCCACTAATGCCTAGGATATCAATCTTTATGCGTTCCATTTCATTTTTGATGGCTTCCAATTTTCCTAGATTTATACTTCATACATTCCATGTTCCTGTTATTAATGGATGTTTGCAGCTGTTTCTTCTCATTTTGAGTCGTGCCACATCAGCAGATGAAAGTCCCCAAAGCTTGATTCCATCTATGTCATTAAAGTTCACTGTATTTTGAGGAGGCAGCTCTTCCCCAGTTGTATTTTTAGTGACTTCCAACCTGAGGGGCTCGTCTTCTGGCACTATATCAGGCAATGTTCCACCACTATTCATAAGGTTTTCACTGGCTAATTTTTTTCAGAAAGTAACCACCAGGTCCTTCTTGCTAGTCTGTCTTAGTCTGGAAGCTCAGCTGAAACCTGTCCACCATGGGTGACCCTGCTGGTATTTGAAATATTGGTAGGATAGCTTCCAGCATCACAGCAACACACATGCCACCACAGTAAGACAAACTGATAGATGAGTGGGGACAGCTGCTACTGCTACTTTAAATGATGAAGTCTTTGACAAAATGTTATTCTGCAGGTTTTTAAAGAAAAATTCAGTTTCTCACACTCTAACTGCAAATTCCATTTAAATATTACTGAAATAGATAAACAAATATAGTAAATCATAAAGTTATTTAAGGAAAATAGATCATGTTCTTCTCTCTAAACATTTTTTGTAACTCACAACATACAATATATTGTTAAAATAATCCTATACTTTTGATTTCTGATATTTTTCAGCTGGGCAGAAATATGAGTCAAGATTGTTTTGTTGAGCCAGGCAAACAATAATTTAATTGACTAGAAAGGGTCAACTTTCTATAACTTTATTTTTATAGAGTTTTTATAACTTGTATAACTTTCTTGCCTGATTCCCTGTGGGGACTGTTAAATGAGAGAAAAGCACACTTCAGTCTCACTTTGGAAAACCTCTCAGTCACAGCAGCTGTATTCCTTTGCCCTCGGATAGAGAATGCTCCCTCAGGAGAACCTCTGGACAATTCCCAACAGGAACAAGCGGGAATATTTTCTCCTTTAATCTCCCGTTCCAGCCGTTCCTGATTGTGATCAAAACTAGCGGATGATTTACTCAGGAGAATATTATCCCAAGCAGCACTGTAGTCTTCCCTGTTGAACAGATCGACGATCTCCTGGGGGAAATCTGATGGTAGAGACAGGTGTCTTGGGTCGTCTGGATTTTAACGGTATCTCTTCTTTTCTGAGGAGACTTGAAGCAGCCTGAGGTCTTGTGATTCAGGCATGACCGAGAGGGGAGAGGATGCTTTTCAGATGTCTCAAATGCATGAAGATTTCCTTTTTTTCCGGGCCTTGGCACCAAGGCAAGTCCCAGTAATGAAACCAGGAGGGGCTGGAGCAAAACCTCCCCAGGGCCATCAGCAGAGACCAGGACGTTGAGAACTTCAGTGTTTCCACGAGTCGGCCGCCAGGGGGCGCGCGGCTACCGTTAAACAGTGAGCGCCAAGCTTCCGTCGCTGCGCACCAACGGCCAGAAGAGGGCGCCTCTGAACTCGCCTGTGACCAACTGGCGCCTCAAACTCCTTGAAACGCCTCGGTTTTGAGCTGTGCAGTGAGAACAGGAGCATTTCAGGAAGAGCGACTGCCCAATGGAGGGGCTATCGAGGCTTTGGGTTCATCTTGGTGCCTGGAAAACAGTGAGTAAAAAGCTTCCTTTTCCCGGTTCTTACAGCTGAAGAGGCTTTTGCGAGACAATTTTCTTAAATATTGAGCACAGAACCTTTCATTTCTGGACTTTTCCTCTTTACCTTCTGGTGTAATATTTTAGCAAGACTTGTTTTAGAGAAGTACCCATTTATTGAGACATTTGTTAGCTCAAAAACATAACATACTGTAGTTTGGTTTTTTTTTTTTTTTTTTTTTTAACAAATTCATGATTGTTTCCAACACAAATTCAGAGAACGGGGAAATGCATATACAGTCAATACATTAATATACAAAATAATGGGACCTCGCTGTCAAATGAATTGGGGACACACACCAGTGCCCAGACTAGCCTTATTGGTACCTAAGGTCAAACGGGAAATGCGAGTCCCTATGTACTTTTACTAAATTTTTAACTTTTCATGCAATGTTCAAGAAGTTGAAAAAACATTGAAAATTAAAGGTATTAATACAACATGATATTACATTTAAACATTTCATGTATACCAAAACTATAATTTATTGTAATTTTACTTTCCTTGCTTTAATGGAAGGAAATCCATCAATATTTTTAAAATATTACTTCATAGCTTATCTTGTATTCAATGGAGAGGATTGCCATGTTTGCAATTTCTCATGACTCAGAGACCATCTTAAACTATTTTTAATTAATTTCAGCTCACTAAAACATTTCCCCCCCAACAGGACACCACCGTGACTGGCGTAGTTTAAAAAATCCTCAAGGTCACTTCCAAATTGGTAACATTGCACTAAGCAGAATTTGTTAATCAGTTTTAGAAGATCCAGAGACAGTGGTGACTTTATATTACAAATTATCGGTACTCATCCTGCTTAAAACCATTTAAGATGAAATTTTTACAGGACTTAACTTATCATGGAGCCCTGGGGCATGGTGGTTAAGCGTTTGGCTACTATCCAAAAGGTTGACAATTCGAATCCACCGGCCACTCCTTGGAAACCCTATGGGGCAGTTCTACTCTGCCCGATAGAGTCGCTATGAGTCAGAATCAACTGAATGGGTTTGGTTTTTGATTTGGTTTAACTTGTCACAATAATCAAGAAATGCCTAAGTGACTACTTCTTGTAAGTCAGAGGTATATGTTAAAAAATAAATAAACCTGTTCTCCAGATAAAATTTCAAGATACGAAGATGCTTTATTTAACTTTTCATATTTTCATTTCATGTCTTTTAATCCCCTGAACTCAATTTGATATGCACTTTTTCCAGAATAGGTGATACTCTCATCTGGTGATTTATACATTTCTAGTTTCTTTACTTTCCTTTTTAGTTCATTTTCAAATTCGGCAATTATATTAATATCTCTTGCTAAAGTCTTACAGTTTTCAAACATATTTTCAACATTACTTTCTTTTATTGTAAGCAAGTACTTTCTGTTAAGCATGCAGCTTTATATATAGTCATGATTTTTCACTGGAAAGCTTTATTAACCTTTTCCACTTGATTAAAAATATCATCCCACATAGATAAGCTGCATAAAAATTTGTAATTTATTTGCATCAAAATGCTTTTCATTTCAGGGTATTCAGTGGGTATCAAGATCAAGAATAATCAATGTACTTAGCACATAAAGACATTTCTCAAGTAAAGAAAAATATCAAATTTAAAAATACATTTACCACTAGCTAAAAGAAAAGAAGCATGTCCCAAAGGCTGTAGGCAGTTAAGAGAAGTGTTATTGCAAAAAGGGAAACTACTATACAGTAAAAATATCCTACTAAATCAGGCAGAAAGGAGTCCTTGGGTGCCACAAACGGCTAAGTGCTCCACTGCTAGCCTTAAGGTTGACTAGTTCAAATCTACCCAGTGGTGCCTCAGCAGACAAGCCTGGCGATCTGCTTCCGAAAGGTCACAATCTTGAAAAGCTTATGGAGCACTTATACTTTGCATGAGTCAGAGTCAAGTGGATGTCAACTAACAGTAGCAACATATGACCACACATTAATCTTCCCAGGTTTACTTGCTCTGTAACTCTGAACTTCTCTGGAGGATATAAAAGTTGCTTCCTTAGGTCTGGGAGCTAAGGCAGGGTAAAGAGACTGGAGTGGAGCTCTGCCCCGGCTTCCCCTCCTCTCTAGCCGGAAAGGGTGCATCAGGTGGCTTCAGTGGTTCTTTTCTCTACTTATTTCCTAAAAACATTGTGATGTTTTTATCAATCATAGATAATATCTGTTTTATTTTAATTACAGTATGTTCTTAATTCTTAAATTTATGTAGTTTAAAAATACACAATAGTACAGCCTATAAAATTTATATATCCAATAAAGAATTAAAAAATAAGTTACAATAAATTGCTATATCTTGGGACAGAAAGAAACATTATCAATATACTGTTATGTTTTTTTCATGTGGGTTATTTCTGTAATAGGCCTACTATTAATTACTATCAATTGCCTATTGTTATTTTGTATAAATAATAACATTGTTGGAACAAAAAAGTAAATACTACAGAATAATATTTATGATAAAATAATAATATTTTTCATATTTTAGGTTAAAATAATAGCACATGTATAATTGTTGATTGTAAATTAATATTACTGTGTGGGGTTTTTTTGTCTGGTATGGCTGTGTCTCATTTGGCTCTCTAAAAAATTGATTGTCCAAAGACAAGATGCCGATTTTAGAGAATCCATTTCACATGTGGCTGAACATCTTCAAAGGAATAGTTTTGTAAAAAAATATTCTAATGGAGAGTTGATGCATTGTGACTTACAGATTTGCTTACAGATTCCAAACAATCATTGTCTTTATTTTCTTTCCATGCATACCTTTCAGCAATGATACAGCAGAATCAAATATTTGCACCTTCAAAGTTGGGAAGATTTAAACTTCTGTGACAACCAAAGCTTCATATTTCATCATAATGCTTTTCTAAAACAAAGGGTTTTACAAATATTCTAACTGATATTTTAATAGATGATGCTTTGCACAGAGTGATAAAATTAAAGAAACAAAAATAGCAGAAACTTTGCAAATAATTTTAGATGCTGTTTTGTATAGAAAATAATTTACTGCTTAGAGGATCACAAGAAATTATTTTAAATCCAAATATTGGAACGTTTCTAAATTTAGATACACAAATGAAGTATTATACAGCTAATCATATGGCTAACGATACAAAAGTATCCATGTCTTATTTGTATAATAAAATTCAAAATGAATTTGTAGTGTTACTAGGGAATCATGTTGTATCTGAAATACTAACAAGAATATAAGAAGCAAAGCACTTTACTTTTTGATTGTACGACAGATGTAGCCCATCAAGAACAGATGCGTCTGACTATTAGTTAGGTTTGCATTAAGAATGGTGTCTTAACAATAGTAGAAAATTTTATTAACATTATTGAAACAAAAGAAAAGTTGAGATATAACCTAAAACCCAAATCAGACTTACTGTGAGCAAGTGGATTGACTTACAGCAACCCCATATGTGTCAGAGTAGAACTGCTCCATAGGGTTTTCAATGGCTATAATCT
Organism: Dugong dugon; assembly: GCA_030035585.1. NCBI lineage: Eukaryota > Metazoa > Chordata > Mammalia > Sirenia > Dugongidae > Dugong > Dugong dugon. The sequence goes on from CM057471.1 coordinate 56,499,364, forward strand.
TAAGAAAGTAGATTGCCAGGCCTATCTTCTGTGGCACCTCTGGGTGAATTTGAACCACCAATCTTTTGGTTAGTAGTTAAGCACAAACTCTTTACACCATTCAGGGAACCTATTTACGGGTACAGGAATTAGTATTTCAATATACCTTTTGGGGGACACAATTCAATCCATAATAGACATAATATTGTTAAATATATGTATAGTAGATCAATCACACATTAATCTTCCCAGATTTACTTGCTCTGTAATTCTGAACTTCTCTGGAGGATATAAGAGTTGCTTCCTTAGACTCAGGGTCTGGGAGCTAAGGCAGGGTGAAGCTACTGGAGTGGAGCTCTGCCCCTGGCTTCCCCTCCCCTCTAGCTGGAAAGGGTGCATCAGGAGGCTCCAGTGGTTCTTTTCTCCACTTATTTCATGGGGACTCCCAGGACACCTGTTCCTCCTTTTTGTGACCCCACTTCACTGTGGCTCTTCTTTTTCAGCAGTCTTTCTACACGCCCTTTACAGGTGTTGACTGAGACCACACGGATATGGAGGGAGAGGAGACTCATCGCATGTTTGGCTGAGTTGGCATCAGTGAGCTGAGGAGTGGTCCAGGGCAAGCCCAGGAGCACTGCACCTTATTACAGATTGCAGGACCTACCTGTGCTGCATGAGCTGTGCGTGCCCCTGAAGGAGCTCCCCTGGGCTCCATCTAGCACAGGAAGATCACAGAGGGTGCCTCAACCCTGGCAGGCCAACTGTTTGCACCGAGGACAAGAGGCTACACAATGTCATAAAGAATGGCTGTGAGGAGGGCACCCAAAAAGGAATTTGCCAGACGTGAAAACATCCCTGCAGACATTGTCTTTATGCCCAAGGAGAACTATGCACACGTCTGCTGATATGGAACCACTGCGCTCTACAGTGTCCTCGCCGGTCACCATCAGGTGATGTTATTACCCAAAACCAACTGTCCCCTCGCTCTCTGCCTCATTTTTCCAGGGTGCTTTGTTTGGCTGCAAGGGGAACATGTTCACCAGTGCTGGCCGGCTGATCCTTTGGATCTGCAGTAATGCCATCAAGCCAGCCAATGTGAAGACTCTCTATGGAAACGTGCTTCCCTTCCTCAAGGTACGCACTCAACGGGGAGACCTCATTGTCAAGTTCAGAGTTTAACCACAGACATGGCGGATACTTGCGCTCACCTACCCTGTTACTAGGACCCGTGCTGACCAGCACAGCATCAACAACAGCAATCCCCCCAAACTCACCCCCGTGCAGTACTCACCCAGCACTGTGTCCAGATGGCACTGGAACTTGTTCCTGTTCCTGACCCGCTTCATGGGGTTGGGTATGGAGGGGGATGTGGCCCTGTCCAGAGATCTAATACTGTGTACCTGGGGGGTTTGAAGGAAGTTCCACTGTGGTGTCTGGAAAGTAACCCAATACTTCTTGTGAATATGTTGAGATTCCTTGTTTAAAGCTGAAAGAGCATGTTCTCCTCCCCCTCTCAGTTTTACTAATAAGCATTTCTCCTGCTCCCCCTTCTTTTGGCCTCCTCCTGTCAAGGAGAGGAAGAGGAGTAAAGGATCCTGCTCTACCCCCACCCTCACCCCACCCCTGGCCTAGGCCTCAGGCGCCCACCAGCCAGCTAACCGAGGTCACTCTACACATGGTCACACATCTGAGCCACCCCCACAGGGCTGTGCACCAACTCTTGGGTTGAGCGGAAGGGAAGTCCGGGCACCCTAAATGGGCCATGGCGCAAGAGACCTGTGCCTGTTGAGCCTGTTGTGTGAAGAGCCACAGCATCCTCCCTGTCTGCTTCCGTCTACACCGGCAGAGCTGGATGTTTCCTGCCCCGTGGTGTGCTACAGTTTGTGAGGGCAGAGGAAGGAGAAGCTGCTGGGTGAGTGGGAAGCAGGGTGGTCTTCACACCCTCCAGCAGAATGGGGACAGGCTCCTGGGGGCAGCTGGCAGCTGTTCCTCACCAGTGGATTCTATCCCCACCGAGATTTCTCAGTCCACCCGTCCCACACTTCCACTCCAGATTTTGTGGGGTCTGAAGCTTCTTGTATCTTACTCATTCTGGAAGCTGAGTGGGGCATTTCCAGTTGTATCAGGGCCTTGTAATCTCACTGCCCTCCCCCCATACACAGCTGTGTAAAGTTAGAGGTTGTGAGGGAGCTGGGGAAAGTCTGGTTTACCCAGGTCCTGGGGCGGGGTCTTTATTATTATTGTTCACTATGAAAAGTTTCTGAATTTTTACAGTTATGTTGTTAGATTTTCTCTCAAAATTTACGTATTATGGACAGAGGGTCCCTGATGGAGCAGGAGAAAAGTGGGGTGCAGAACTCAAATTCTAGTAAAAAGACCAGACTTAATAGCCTGACTGAGACTGGAGGAACCCCGGAAAGCATGGCCCCTGGATTCTCTGTCAGCCCAGAAATAAAACAGGTTCTGAGGCCAACTCTTCAGACAGGGATTGGACTGGACTGTGGGACATAAAAGTGATACTCGTAAGGAGTGTGTCTCTTAGCTCAAGTAGATACAAGAGACTAAATGGGCAGCTTCAGTCCGGAGGTGAGATGGGAAGGCAGAGAGGGTCAGGAGCTGGTTGATGGATATGGGGAATCAGGGGTGGAAAGGAGGAGTGTGTTGTCACAATATGGGGAGAGCAATTAGGTTCACATAATAATGTATGTATAAATTTTTGTATGGCAGACTAACTTGAAATGTAAACTTCATTTAAACTACAATTTAAAAAAAAGAATTATCTGGATGTGGTGATAGCACACACACAAAAACATTTTTATATTATGAAAAATATTAAACCTCTGTGCAGGTACAATGAAGAAAGGTAGAAATGGGTGGATGGGTGTCACCACTGTCACCCCCCCATCGCCCAGGTCACCTTTGTAAAGCCAAAGCAGGACCTCAGCAAGAGCTGAAATTGACCTCTTCCGTATCCCAAAATCCTGGGATACCCTAAACGTACCATTTGCTATTAGAAGAAACAAACTTTGGTGGCAGTCCTTGCTAATAATAAACAGAGACCATTCTCTTCAGAGGTTTGCTAGCATACAGACTACTAGACTTTGTCTACGCGGAGGCCAACACTGCTTCCAGAGATTTTCCACCTCTAGATAGATGGGGGTGGAGGCTGATTTCTGGCTGAACAGATTAAAAACATCCCCCAAAACAAAGCCAGGCAAAGTTGGGGGGCGGCCTGAGGCAGTGGGCATCCTTGGCCCCTTGCCCACCTGGATAGCTCTGATGTCAGGGATCTTGAGCTCTGCACACAGGCTGACACTGTCTAGGCTTGGGCCATGGGCCTTTTTGACTGTTCCCTGTTTTCAGTGGATGAAGCCACTGAAGTAAACATCTCATTCTGTTTTTTTATTTTATCCTTTGATGAGCTTGTGGCAAAAACAGGAGCATCTTGTTCCCAGGAGCCTCTGCTAATCTCGGGCCTGGGCAGAGGACTCTTCTCTCTGAGGTGGGAGGTCCCTGTGGAGCTTGAAGGTGGTTGCCTCAAATACAGTTGCCGATCCGGGACCCTCTAAGTGCTCATGGCATTTATGGCTTTGTCTCTGACCTTCTTTTGCCGGTCAAGCTCAGACCCTCAGGCGCTGCTTGGAGTCTGCAGGATATGGCATCCATCCCCTGCCCCGCTGTAGGGAAGGAGGGTGCCTTGTAATCACAGGAATTGTGTATATTTGGACTCCACCTGGGCCTTGAGTTCATCCTTGGGTTGACGTTTCCTCCTTGCATTAATTACACACACACGCACGTTGTAACTTAGGATCCGGTCAGTGACTGTCTTGTTCTTCTGAGTTTCAATATCTCCGTTGCCCAGAGAAACAGCTCTGACTTCTGGTGGTCCTGGGCTCTGCACAGAGTCAGACACATTCTTGGCTTTCTGACGTGGATGTTCTGGTCCCTCTCCTCCTTTTCAGTGGTTGAAGCCACTAAAACAAACATCTCATCCTGTTTTGTTTTTTTTTTTTATTTTCTCCTTTGATGAACTTGTGACAAAAACTAGGGCATCTTGTTCCCAGGAGCCTCTGCTAATCTCAGGCCTGGGCAGAAGCCTGTTCTCTCTGAGGTGGGAAGCCCTCACCCTGCCTCCCTTCTTTGATCCTCTCCTGGTAAGGGTCTCCTAGGGTCCTCTCTCTTTCTTGAATGGGTGGTAGTTGCTTGACCTACTGTCTCCTCTCCAGTCTGAGGGACCTCTGTGAGCCTATGAACAACGTGGAGGAATCCGCTCATGGCCTTGGAATCCATGAGATGGGAAAATTGTTGTGAGAGGCTGTTATCCTGAGAGAGTGCTGGTCAGAGGAGAAGGTAGAATCCAGTGACAAAGTGGTGGGTGAATGAGGGAGGGGTCCCAGAAAGTGATTGTGCTCTGGGAGCAGATGGAAGCAGGCAAGTGGTAGTGGTGACAAAAGTGGATCTGGAGGCAGAGAGGCACCTACCGGTGGTGATGATAAAATGGAAAGTGAGGGGGTGGCATGGTCCAGTGGGAGGGTGGAGGCCAGAGAGTGACGACTGTGGGCATACGAAGGTGACAAAGATAGAGCAGAATTTTCCCCTGGCTCCCACACAACGGAATGTCTGCTTCCATGGTTTCTCTGTCACACCCTCAGAGCAGAGATCTTCCTGTAACTCTTCTGGCATGTTACCCTCAAAAGGAGGCTTGTGCAGGTGCATCCAGGAGCAGAATGGGGACAGGTGACCTTTCAGGGCTCCTGTTCCCCCACATCCCTGACCATGACACTCTTTTATCCCTTGCCGCCAGGCTGGCTTCTACATACCCTTACCTTTGGGTTCTCCATTCATGTCAAGCCCATGACATGGCTATTGCATGGGACAAGCTAGGAGGAGGGATACCTGAAATAATGGAGAAGAAGAATCACCTTTCCCATAGAGAAAGTTGGTCCTGTGCCATCTTAGTGCCTTTCAGGTGAACTTTCCAAGCTAGGAGGATCACGGCCCAGGCGACAGAGGGCTCTGTGGTCTGTGAGATTTGGATATAAGCCGTAGTACCTCCTCTGACTTCTGCCCTGCTCAACCTGTTCCCCTAGAGTGATGATCTCATCTTCGCTGAGAGTTCCCAACCTGACTCCTCTCTGTTGCAATAACAATTTGGAAGAGTGGGAAGAGGAGAAACGAGCGCCATTAGCTCTTTTGGGCTGGGCCTAGGTTCCCTTACCTGATTCATGTCTTTGTTTTGTCAAACGTTGGTAAATATGGTTGCCACTGAATTCAGTAACGTGACAGAACATCTCAACCCCTCACCAAAAATACAAGATGGAACAAAGCCCCAGCTCAGTAAAATGCAGAAAAACCATCCCCATCCTCCATCATCTGAAGCCTGCTCCTTCCTCAGTATGTGGGCAATGAGAATGTGTGGTCCAGGCTAGAATTGCAGGCTCACATCACAAAGCTATCTTCCACCTCCAACCTTTCGCTTTATGTAATATATATGTGTGTATATATTTCTATATACGTATATTAAGAAAAAAAAAAAAAACCAGTTGCCATTGAGCCTATTTGGATTCATGGCAACCCTGTGTATGTCAGATTAGAACTGTGCTTCATGAGGTTTGAGTCCAGGACAGATTTGTTGTTGTTAGTTGCAGATGAGTCAGTTCTGACTCATGGCAACGTTATGTATAATAAAAGGAAACGTTGCCTGGTTCTTGTGCCGTTTTTATGATTGTTGTTATATTTGAGTCCATTATTTTGGCAATTGTGTCAATTCATGTTATTGATGTTTCCATCGTTTTCACTGACCCTCTACTGTACCAAACATGATGTCTTTTTCTAGTGATTGGTCTTTTCCTAATGACGTGTCCAGACAAGCAGACAAAGTCTCACCCTCCTTGCTTCTAAGGAACATTCTGATTGTGTTTCTTCTAAAACTGATTTGTTTGTTCTTTTGGCAGTCCGTGATATATTCAATATCCTTTGCCAACACTACAATTTGAATGCAACAATTCTTCTGTCTTCCTTTTTCATTGTCCAACTTTCCCATGCATATGAGGCAATTGAAAAGACCATGGCTTGGATCAGGTGCACCTTAGTCATCAAAGTGACATCTCTGCTTTCTAAAACTTTAAAAAGTTTTTTTGCAGCAGATTTGCCCTATGCAATACATCATTTGATTTCTTGACTGCTGTTTCCATGGACGTTGGTTGTTGATCTAAGTAGAATGAAAATCACGGACAACTTCAATATTTTCTCCTTTTATCATGATGTTGTTTATCAGTCCAGTTGTGGGCATTTTCATTTTCTTCATGTTCAGGTATAATCCATACTGAAGGCTGTAGTCTTTTACCTTCATCAGTGAGTGCTTCAAGTCATCTTCATTTTCAGCAAGCAAGAGCCGGGCATTAGGCAGAAGATACTAACTGAATAATTCATTTGTAATTTAACCAAATATTGATACTCAGTCCCATAGATGCCTAAGGGAATACTTGTAGTTAAGTGTGGGTATGAATAAAGAAGAAGACCTGTATGCATATATGATGCCATACGCGTACATACATGTATATAACAACGTTAGCAATTTGTTTTTATAAGTTATTCTTTATTTGTGATAATATAATATTTACATTATAAATTGGAAAATGTCTTGAATTATCCTTGAGAATGTCTTCATTCTCATAATGTATAACTTATGTTTGTTTTATTGGGGATGTGATGTGCCTTATAAATACCAATAAACTCCCTTTAAATTGGAAAGAGGCTGTTGTGGTTTGCTTGCTTGACTTTTTATTTCCTTTTCCCTGTAGGAAGACATCTTACAACTATCATTTTATTACATTTCTATCCCCTTTAAATCTTTAGTTTCAATAAATATGAATTCCTATTTCAGTTTCCATTGTACCAGTATAAAGCACGTGTTTTAAAGAATTTTTTTATTTAAATAGAGTTCATCCTTAGTCAATGGATAACTTACTTTTTTTCTTTACTAAACTCGTTTTCAACCTATAACATGTCATTGAAATTCCAAGTAGCCCAAGTGAAATTTTCCTACAATTTATTTTCATTTACTTTTAATTGATTTTATCTGACAGGCTTCTTGTGAGAGAGAGAAAAGGAGAGATTTATATCAAGAAAATAGCTCACATAGTTGTAGAAGTTGGAAAGTCCCAATTCCATGGGTTGAGCTGGAGGCTTCTCCTGACATGTAGCTGCAGGGCTGATGAACCCAAGATCAGAAAGTCAGATGGCAGGCCTCTGGATCACAGGCTACAGAGGCTGATGAATCCCAAGTTTTGCTGGTAAGACAGTAGGTCGCTGGCTCACAGGCTGCAGAGGCTGATGAATCCAAAGATCAACAGGTAAGCTGCTAGCTCAAGTCCCACCAACCAGCGGTCAGATAAGAAGCCAGATGCAGGATACAGAGCGAGCAAAATCCGGTGAGCTTGTCAGAAAATTCACATATATTGGCTGCAGGCCACACCCCTAAGGAAATTCCCTGTTAACTGATTGGCTGCTCATAGCAGATTTCATCATAGAGGTGATTACATCATTACAGAGCTGCCAAACTATGTCATAACTGCCAAACCACCGAGAATCATCACCCAGCCAAGCTGACACACAGCCCTAACCATCGCAGTCCACCCTTTGTCAACTTTGCACCCATACACATCTCCCTAAACCAAAAACAACCTCTAAATAAAATTGTAAAATCATATTTGCACCTAACATGATACAACTAATGTGTACAACCAAAAACACACTAGCCCTGTATACATCTTATATTTTATAAGTGAAGATAGCAAAAATATTTGATGCACATGGTTATGGATTGAATTGTGTCCTCCAAAAATGGGTGTCATCTTGGCCATGATTCCCAAGATTGTGTGGCTGTCCACCATTTTGTGATCCCGTGTGATTATCCCATGTGCTGTATATCCTAACCTTTATTATGTTAATGAGGCAGGATTAAAGGCAGTTATGTTAATGAGGCAGGACTCAACTACAGGAATAGGTTGTATCTTCAGGCAATCTCTTTTGAGATATAAAAGAGAGAATCCAGCAGAGAGGATGGGGACCTCATACCACCAAGAAAGAAGCACCAAAGCACAGCACTTCCTTTGGACCTGGGGTCCCTGCACTGAGAAGCTTCTAGACCAGGGGAAGATTGTTGACAAGGACCTTCCCACAGAGCCTGTAGAAAAAGAATGCCTTCCCCTGGATCTGGCACATTGAATTCGGACATATAGCCTCCTACACTGCGAGAGAATAAATTTTTATCAAAGCCATCCACTTGTGGTATTTCTGTTATAGCAGCACTAGATAACTCAGACGTATATACAAGGGAAAAAATACTCATAATTACAGTTCTTGTTTCTGCAACTGGTCATGTTTTCGTAGCTGTTACTTAGAACTACCTTCTTCCACCACCATTTCGTATTCCCTTTACCCTCAGTAAGCACCTCAGCTTGTTGTGGTCTTTGCCCAGTGGGGCGACCCAAACTTTCATCTCTGAAGGGTCTGGGCCATTAGTAGTCATGTCAGAATCGGATTGCTGTAGTTTTCCATTGACTTTAATCACAGGGCATGGTAGTACTGAGACGCCCTAAGAGATCTCCTGTATTCTAGACATACTCTTGTTTACTTCCATTATATAATAGCAATCTGATTTACTCTTGGTAATCAGGATCAATCACACCAGCCAATACAGTAACTCCCTTCTTTGTTGATTCTGAGGCCCGAGGACCCCAAAGAGGTTGATGGCATTCTTAACTTTCAGTTCACTGAAATCAGTGTTGTGTCTCCTGGTGGGAACAAGTCTCCCTTTGGAACTAAGACCTCTACACCCACAGAACATAGGGCTGCAGAGACAGTAACCAAAAATTTTGTGAGTGGGTCACTAGGGGTAATAGTGAGTGGTGCCACTCCCATTTTTACCCCTTGATTCCTGAATTTCCACCCATGAATCCTGGCTATGGGAGAAACAGCACCATATATTGGATACTGGTTTAGAACATATACAGCCTCCTGGAGAACGTTGCCCCAACCCTGCAAGGTATTGCCACTTAGCTGGCACTGTAATTGTGTCTTTAGAAAGCCATTCCATTGTTCTATCAAGCCAGCTGCTTCAGGATGATAGGGAACATGGTAATAGCAGCGAATTCCATGAGTATGGACCCATTGCCACACTTCATTTGCTATGAAGTGAGTCCCTTGATCCGAGGCAATGCTGTGTGGCGTACCATGACAGTGGATAAGGCATTCTGTAAGTCAACAAATGGTAGTTTTGGCAGAATCATTGCATGCAAGGAAGGCAAATCTGTATCCAGAGTAAATGTCTATTCCAGTAAGAATAAAATGCTGCCCTTTCCATGATGGACGTGGTCAAATGTAATCAACCTGCTACCAGGTTGCTGGCTGATTACTTCAAGGAATGGTGCCATGTTGGGGACTCGGTGTTGGTCTCTGCTGCTTGCAGATAGGCACTCAGCAGTGGCTGTAGCCAAGTAGGCCTTGGTGAGTGGAAGTCCATGTTGCTGAGCCCATGCATGATCTCCATCCCTGCCACCATGGCCACTTTGTTCATGAGCCCATTGGACAATGATGGGAGTGGCTAGGGGAAAGGGATGACTGGTTTTCACAGAATGAGTCATCCTATACACTTAATTGTTAAAATCGTCCTCTGCTGAGGCCACCATTTGGTAAGCATTCACATGAGACATAAATATCTTCACTTCTTTGGCCCATTCAGAGAGATCCATCCACATATCTCTTCTTCATACTTCCTTGTCTCCAATTTTCCAATCATGTTCCTTCTAAGTCCCTGACTATCCAGCCAAACCATTGGCCATGGCCCATGAATGAGCATACAATTGCCATCTGGCCATTTCACCTTACAAACAGGGAACAACCAGGTGCACTGCTCAAAGTTCTGCCCAATGAGAGGACCTTCCTTCACCACTGTCCTTTAGGAAGGTTCCAGAAAGGTGCTATCGTGCTGCTGCTGTCCACTTTCGAGTGGTGCCTGCATATCGCATAGAACCAGGCACAAGCTTTACTCTTCCTCGGTCAACTAATCATAAGGAACACCTCATGAGGCCATAGGTGCAGACTAGGAGAGGGCAGATAATGTGACAGGAGTGGGGACCATGGGCATTTGGACCATTTCCTCATGCAACTTACTTGTGCCTTCAGGTCCTGCTCAGGCATCACGTATATACCACTTCCATTTAATGATGGAGTGCTGCTGTGCATGTCTGACTTTATGATTCTGTGGGTCAGACAACACCCAGTTCATGGTGGGCAGCTCAGGCTGCATGGTGACTTGGTGGCCTGTGGTTAAGCGTTCAGTCTCTACTAAGGCCCAGTAATAAGCCAATAAGCTAAAAGCTGTTTCTCAAAAGGAGAGTAGTTATCTGCAGAGGATGGCAGGGCTTTGCTCCAAAATCCTAACGGTCTGCACTCACCAGTAGAGGCCTGCCAAAGTCTCCAAACAGTATCTCTATCTGCCATGAACACTTCAGGCACCATTGGATCAGCTGGATCATGTGGCCCAAGTGACAGAGCGACTTGCACAGCAGCCTAAACTTGTTGCAGAGCCTTCTTTTAGTCTGAGCCCCACTCAAAACTAGCAGCTTTTTGTGTCACTTGATAAACAGACCAGAGTAGCACACCCAAATGAGGAATATGTTGCCTCCAAAATCCAAAGAAGCACATCAGGCATTGTGCCTCCTTTTTAGTTGTGGGAGGGGGCAGATGCAATAACTTATCCTTCACTTTAGAAGGAATATCTTGACATGCTGCACATCACTGGAGCCCTAGAAATTTCACTGAGGTGGAAGGTGCCTGAATTTTTGTGGGATAAATTTCCCACCCTCTACCACATAAATATTTTACCAATAAGTCCAGAGTCATTGACACGTCTTCCTTACTAGGTCCAATCAGCATAATTTCATCAATGTAATGGACCAGTGTGGAAGGGAAAGGGGTCCCTGTGGACTAAATTATGACACAGGGCTGAAAAGTTGATATACTCTGAGGTAGGACACTGAACGTGTATTGCTGCCTTTGCCGGCTGAAGGCAAACTGCTTCTGGTGGTCCTTCAAAACAGGTATGGAGAAAAAAGGTAATAACCAAATCAATAGCTGCATACCAGGTACCAGGAGATGTATTAATTTGCTCAAGCAATGAAACCGTATCTTGACAAGAACTGAAATTGGAGTCACCACCTGGTTAAGTTTTTGATAATCCACTGTCATTCTCCAACATCCATCTGTTTTTTGCACAGGACAAATAAGTGAGTTGAGTGGGGATGTAGTGGGAATCACCACCCTGCATCCTTCAAGTCCTTGATGATGGGAGTAATTTCTGCAATCCCTCCAGGAACGTGGTATTGCTTTTGGTTTACTATTTTCCTAGGTAGGGGCAGTTCTAATGGCTTCCACTTGGCTTCTCCTACCACAGCAGCCCTTACTCCACTTGTCAGGGATCCAATATGGGGGTTATGCCAGTTGTTGAGTATATATATTCCAATTATGCATTCTGGAACTTGGGAAATCATTATAGGATGGCATTGGGGACCCTCTGGACACACTGTGAATAGAACCTGAGCTAAGATTCCATTAATAACCTGACTTCCATACACCCTCCACTCTGGTGGGCCAAAGTGACATTTTGGTCTCCTGGAATTAGTCTCAGTTTAGAGCCAGTATCCAGTAATCCCTAAAAAGTCTGATTATTTCCTTTTCCCCAGTGAACAGCCACTCTCGTAAAAGGCCATAGATCCCTTTGGGGATGGCTGGGAGAAAGATTAACAGTAAAAATTTTTGGCAGCATAGTGGAGTCCTTCTTCAAAAGGACCCAGCCACCCCTTCATTCAGGGGGTTTTGGGTCTGTAAACCAGCTCAAGTCTGGGGATTTATTGAGGAGCCATGACTCTTTATTCTGGTGATTTGAGTTAGACTGCCATTCACTTGACCTAGAATTCTACCGCTTGTACAGATCAAGTAAATACTTAGTAGATTTCCAATCTATTTCACTCTAGGGACACCATAACTAAGTAGTCAATGCCATAAATCCATCTGGGTTAGAATATTCTGATTATTGCTTTGACTCTACTTTGTCCATTATGGTAACCACGCCCACCTTGCCTTTGTTGATTGAGTGGTACCACTTGACCCCTACCACCATGGGGTCCAATCAGCCCCATTGTAGTTAACCCAAAAAAACCCAAACATATTGCCATTGAGTCAATTCTGACTCAAAGCGACCTTATAGGTGTCTTAATTCAGTTAGGGCAGTTCCCAGGGTCAAATCTGACTTACATAAAATAGCAATCACAGCAGTCTTCAAGGATGCTGGAGCTCACTTCACAATTTTGTTCCTCACTGCTGTGGTAAAAGTTATGTCCTCTGGGCACTCCATGTGTGGGTCTGTGGGTCTAACTTGATAAATTCACTCTAACAATTTCCCCAAGCCTTTGGATTCCTTCTACAGTATACCAGGGCAGGTCTGGCACTTCAACTTGATTTAGTGTGGGCCACCACATAATCCATGCTTCAGCAAACCAACCAAATAAACTATTAGATCCTTTCCTAACCTCTCAAGCTGAAACATTGAATGAAGAACCCGTGCTTAATGGGCCCACATTAATAAACTCAGACTGATCCAATGTTATGTTTCTTGCACCATTATCCTTTAATAGCCATTCCCCCACATATTCCCCAGGTTTCTGTCTGTACATATTAGAAAACTCAAGTAGTTCTTTTGGAGTGTATCGTACTGCCTCCTGGGTCACAGTTTGTACTTCACCTTTTGGGGGTCACTGGGACTTAACTCTAGTTATAGGTCTAGAAGCCAAAATGGGTAGTGGAGTTATATAAAACCAAACCAATTGTCACTGAGTCAATTCCAACTCATAGCGACCCTATAGAAGAGAGTATAACTGCCCCCATAGAGTTTCCAAGGAGCAGCTGGTGTATTCAAACTGCTGAACTTTTTGGTTCACAGATGAGCTCTTAACCACTGTGCTACCCAGACTCCATATATATATATGTATTTCCTCACATCTCCTGCTTTCTCCCTAAAATCCAAAAATAGTCAAGAATGTGCACTTGAGGATTCACTTTTTCCACTGTTATATCACTAAATTTTGTTTACATTTTTTTATGAAGATTGCTATTTAAATAATCTTTGTGTTTTAACTGGTGGATTTTGTCCACTGACATTTATTATAATTTTTATCTCTTTGGACCTATTTCTACCATCTTAATTTTTTAATGTGCCTCACCATTTCTGTTTCAAACTTTTGATTTTAAACTTTTTAAATATACTATAGCTCTCCCTCAATGAGATGTAAAAGTTTAGCATGCAATTATATCACTTCTTCTCTACCCCACCCCAGTCCTCATCCTGTTGCTATCTAGCCTTTCAATTCTAGGTTATTTAGAATATATTTTCTTAGTTATTCTTAGATCTAAAAAATGTTTACCTAAATATTTGATCACCTTTACTTCAAAATTTTTTTGCAGAAATTTCAGAATTTATCTCTTATTTCTGTTTTCACAGTGAGTCTTTGTGTGAACAAGTTGGGATCGTTTCACAAACGCAAGCTGTCAAGTCAATTCTGACTCAAAGAAACCCTATAGGACAGGGTAGAACCGCCCCATAGGGTTTCCAAACAGCAGATGGTGGATTCAAACTGCCAACATTTTGTTTAGCAGCCGAGCTCTTAACCACTATGCCACCAGAGCTCTAAGATTGGTTTAACATTCAAAAATTAATATAATTCAACAAATCAATGAATGTGAAAATCATATAACCACCTCATAGATTCATTAAAAACATTTGATAAAATTCAACATTCATTCATAATAACCTTTTAAACTAGGAATAGAAAGTAACTTCCTTGAATTCAGGAAAACAATACAGAAACAAAATGCCAAAATAAATTCACAACTAGAAATCATACAAAAAAAAAATTAGAAATCCAAAAGTTAAAGAACAATATATCATAAATGGCCAGTGTCATAGAAGGGCTGAGGAGCAGGTTTGAAACAATGGAAGACAGAATTATCAAAATTGAAGACAAACACTTGGATACAGCTATGAGGAAAAATCAGAAAAAAAGAAGGAAGGGAAATGAAAAAACCCTGAGAATTATGTGGGATACAATCAAAAGCAAAAATTTTCAAGTGATCAGAGTTCCAGAACAGCGGGAGAAAACAGAAAACACAGAGAGGATCATTGAAGAGCTGCTGACAGAAAACTTCCCCAATATCATAAAAGATGAAAATCTGACCATCCAAGAAGCTCAACAAACCACATATAGCATAGACTCCAAAAGAAAATCACCAAGGCATATCATAATCACACTTGCTAAAACGAAAGACAAAGAAAGTCCTGAGAGCAGCTAGAGAAAAACAAAAAGTCACATACAAAGGAGAAACAATAAGACTAAGCTTGGATTATTCAGCAAAACAATGCAGGCAAGAAGGCAATGGGATGACATACATAAAACCATGAAAGGAAAAAATTGCCCACCAAGAATAATATATCCTGCAAAACTCTTATTCAAATATGATGGTGAAATTAAGACATTTCCAGATAAACAGAAATTAAGGGAGTATATGAAAACCAAACTAAACTTACAAAAATTATTAAAAGGAGCCCTTCGGTTTGAAAACAAACAACATCAGACCACAGGCTGAATCTAGGACACAAGATCATACCAGCCAGATACCAACCTAGGAAATTAACTCTCAAGGACTATCCAAAACCAAGATAATTACAACAGGGAACCAGAGAGGTTAATCTGTAAATTATGACAACATCAGAACAATAAAAGAGGGAATAAATGGTGTAGGTATAGAACCTTCTAATGGAGGAAGGCAAGGTGATACCAAGTAATAATAGACTGGTTCAAACCTAGGAGGATAAAGGTAAATTTCAAGGTAACCACAAAGAAAGTTAACAAACCTACTCATCAAAATAAAGAAGAAAAACATAAAGTCTCAGTAAAAACAAAAGAAATGAAAAAAAAAATCCATAAACAAAAGGATTCAGCACAGGAGAGTAAGAGGAACAAAGAAAATGTCAACACCACAAAAAAAAAAAAAAAAAAAAAGCAGTACAAAATGATAGCAATAAACTCACACCTATCAATAGTTACACTGAATGTAAATGGCCTAAATGCACCCATAAAGAGATACAGAGTGACAGAATAGATTAAAAAAAAAAAAAAAAAACAGAATCCATCGATATGCTGTCTACAAGAGACACACCTTAGAAACAAAGATGTAAACTTATTAAAAATCAAAGTATGGAAAAAAATATACCAACAAAAGAGCTACCAAAAAAGACCAAGAGTGGCAATACTAATCTCAGATAAAATAGACTTTAAAACAAAATCCACCATAAAAGACAAAGAAGGGCACCATATCATGATTAAAGGGAAAATCCAGCATGAAGACATAACCATAATAAACATCTATGCACCCAATGACAGGGCTCCAAAATACATAAAACAAACTCTAACAGCACCAAAAATAGAAATTGACAGTTCCACAATAATAGTAGGAGACTTCAACACACCACCCTCGATAAAGGACAGAACATCTAGAAAGAAACTCAGCAAAGATACAGAAGACCTAAAGGGCATAATCAGCCAACTTGACCTCATAGACATAGGTAGAAAACGCCACCCACCAGCTGCAAAGTACACATTCTTTTCCAATGCATATGGAACGTTCTCCAGAATAGACAACATCTTAGGCCACAGAGCAACCCTCAACAAAATCCAAAACATTGAGATAATACAAAGTATCTTCTCTGACCATAACGCTGCCATCAAGGTAGAAATTAACAACAGGAAGAGCAAGGAAAAAAATCAATTACATGGAAACTGAATACACCCTGCTTACAAACCACTGGGTAATAGAAGAAATCAGAGATAGAATAAAAAAATTCCTAGACTCAAACACATCATACCAAAACCTTTGGGACACAGCAAAGGCAGTCTTACGAGGACAATTTCTAGCAGTAGATGCACATATAAAAAAAAAAAAAAAAAGAAATGGACAAAATCAAAACATTAACTACACAACTTGAACAAATAGAAGGAGAACAGCAAAAAAAGCCCACAGCCACCAGAAGAAAGGAAATAATAAAAGTTGGAGCAGAAAAAAATGAAATAGAGAGTAGGAAAACAATAGTAAGAATCAACAAAACCAAAAGTTGGTTCTTTGAAAGGATCAACAAAATCAACAAACCACTGGACAGACTGACAAAAGAAAAACAGGAGAGGATGCAAATAACCTAAATTAGAAATGAAATGGGGTACATTACAATAGGTCCAACTGAAATAAAAAGGATCATAACAGAGTATTATGAAAAACTATACTCCAACAAATTTGAAAACCTAGAGGAAATGGATAAATTTCTAGAAACACACTACCTACCCAAACTAACACAAAGTGATGTTGAAAATCTGAACAGACCCATAACAAGAGAAGAGATTGAAAAGGTAATTTAAAAAAAAAAAAAAGAAACTCAAAACCAAAAAAAATTCCTGGCCCAGATGGCTTCACTAGAGAATTCTACCAAACATTCAGAGAAGAGCTTACACCAATACTACTCAAACTATTTCAGAACATAGAAAAGGAAGTGACACTTCCAAATTCATTCTATGAAGCCAGCATAACCCTGATACCAAAACCAGGCAAAGAAACCACAAAAAAAGAAAAATACAGACCAATATCTGTCATGAATATAGATGCAAAAATTCTCAACAAAATTATAGCCAATAGAATTCAGCATCATGTCAAAAAAGATAATACACTACGACCAAGTAGGATTCATACCAGGTATGCAAGGATGGTTCAACATTAGAAAATCAATCAGTGTAATCCACCACATAAATTAAGGGAAAGAAAAGAACCACATAATCATCTCAAAGCAGAAAAGGCATTCAACAAAGTCCAACACCCATTCCTGATAAAAACTCTCAATAAAATGGGTATAAAAGGGAAATTTCTCAACATAATAAAGGGCATCTATGCAAAACCAATGGACAACATCATTCTTAATGGAGAGAGGCTGAAAACATTCCCCTTGAGAACAGGAACAAGACAAGGATTACGTTTATCACCACTCCCATTTAACATTGTGCTGGAAGTCCTCGCTAGAGCAATAAGGCAAGAAAAAGAAATAAAGGGCATCCAAATTGGAATGAAGAAGTTAAACTGTCCCTATTTGCAGATGATATGATACTATACATAGGAAACCCAAAAGACTCCATGAGACAACTACTGCAACTAATAGAAAGATTCAGCAGACAGCAGGATACAAGATAAACATACAAAAAGCATTTGGATTCCTATATACCAATAAAGAGAAAGATGCAAAGGAAATCAGGAAAACAATACCATTTATAATAGCCCCTAAAAAAGTAAAATACTTAGTAATAAATCTAACCAGGGATATAAAAGATTTATACAAAGAAAACTACAAAACCCAAAGAGATCTACATAAATGGAAAAACATACCATGCTCATGGATAGGTAGACTCAACATTGTGAAAATGACAATTCTACCCAAAGCAATTTACAAATACAATGCAATCCCGATCCAAATACCAACAACATTCTTTAAAGAGATGAAAAAACTAATCATTAACTTTATATGGAAAAAGAAGAAGCCCAGATAAGTAAAGCACTATTGAAGAAGAAGAATAAAGTAGGAGGACTCGCACTACCTGACCTCAGCACCTACTATACAGCTATGGTAGTCAAAACAGCCTGCTACTGATACAACGACAGATACAGTGACCAATGGAACAGGATTGAGAACCCAGATGTAAATCCACCCACCTACAGTCCCCTGCTCTTTGACAAGGGCCCAAAGTCCATCAGATGGGGAACAAACAGTCTTTTTAACAAATGGTGCTGGAAAAACTGGATGTCCATCTGCAAAAAAAATGAAACAGGACCCCTACCTCACACCATATACAAAAACTAATTCAAAATGGATCAAAGACCTAAATATAAAGCCAAAAACTATAAAGTTCATAGAAGAAAAAATAGGATCAACACTAGAGGCCCTAATACATGGCATCAACAGGATGCAAACTATGACCAACAACACACAAACTCCAGAAGATAAGCTAGATAACTGGGATCTTCTAAAAATTAAACACTTAGGCTCATCAAAAGACTTTACCAAAAGAGAATCTACAGACTGGGGGAAAAAAATTTAACATTACAAATCAGACAGAAATCTAATCTCTAAAATCTACAAGAAAATTCAACACTTCTACAACAAAAAGACAAATAATCCAATTAAAAATGGGCAAAGGAAATGAACAGACACTTCACCAAAGAAGACATTCAAGCAGCCAACAGACACATGAGGAAATGCTTGTGATCACTAGCCAGTAGAGAAATGCAAATCAAAACCACAATGAGATACCATCTCACCCCGGCGTTACTGGCTTGAATCAAAAAAACTGGACAGAACAAATGTTGGAGAGGCTGCAGGGAGCTCAGAACTCTTATGCACTGCTGGCGAGAATGCAAAACGATACTACCATTTTGGAAAATGATATGGCGCATCCTTAGAAAGCTAGTAATAGAAGTACCATATGATCCCACTCCTAGGAATGTATCCTAGAGAAATAAGAGCCGTTACACGAATAGACATATCCACACCCATGTTCACTGCAGCATTATTCACAATAGCAAGAAGATGGAAACAACCTAAGTGCCCATTAACAGATGAATGGATAAACAAACTATGGTACATACATACAATGGAGTATTACCCAACGATAAAGAAGGATGATGACTCTGCGAAGCATCTCATAACTTGGATGAATCTGGAGGGCATTATGAGTGAAATATGTCAGTCACAGAAGGACAAATATTGTTTGGGACCACTACCATAAAAACTCATGAAAATGTTTACACACAAAGAGGAACAATCGTTGATGGTTATGAGGGACTGGAGGGGTAAGGGGAAATACTAAATAGACGATAGATAAGTGGTAATTCTGGTGAAGGGGAAGACAGTAGACAATACTGGGGAAGCCAGTACAACTTGTGCAAGGCAAGGTCATGGAAGCTCCATAGACACATCCAAACTCCCTGAGGGACCAAACTGTAAAGCACTCACCACAGTGCCCAGCACTTAGTCTGGCACATAAGACTGGAGCTGCTATTGTTATTGATCATTATTGGTAAAACATTCACCCTTTTGGGAATATTTTGGAATTTTTTCCCCTTAATATTATCATATTTTAAATAACACTCTGTTAAACATTTTTTACATCTGGGCTCTTCTATAGTTTGGATTATTTTCTTAAGATCGTTTCCCAGAATTAAGTCATGAACATTTTCACGTCTCTTGATATATTTTTGCCAAAGTAGTTCCCAAAAAGCGCTCCCCAGCTTCCCCAATTTATAATCCCATCAGCATCAATTTCTTCTGTGTTGGCAGTAAGACCTTTTTTCTTTTTTAACTGCTAGTTTAAGAAGCAGAACATCTCTACTGCTGCTATAGTCTCCCCTGCTTTCCCTGTCGTTCTGCTTTTCTTTGTTTACTCTTTAAAAAAAAAAAAAATCCCTTTGCCATAGTTTCAGTGGTGTCTTGAAGGGATCAAAACTAATTGTATGTGTTTAGTCTGATCTTTACGTCCTTCATAGAGTTTTTGCACAGTTATGAAAAATTAGTAGACTGGAAACTGCAGTAAGGAAAGGAAAGAAGTGGACACCCTCTGAACTGCTTCCTGCTTGTCTTTATTGAGTGTGCCCATTCCTCCTTCTCTATTGAATGTTTATGTGGATAGTTGGTGTTAATGAGGCATATGCTTGATATTGAACGAAACAGTAACTTTCACGGTTGTGGCTGTGACTTCACCAAGGAGGAGTGGTACCAACTGATCCCTGTTCAGAGGAAATTATACGGAGATGTGATGCTGCAGAATTACAAGAACTTGGTCTTAGTGGGTATGGGCAACTTCCTCACGCATCTGAAAATCCACCCAGTGATGTGTCTTTACTCTTAAAATTACTAAAAGTCATGAAATTCTTAACTGAGTTTGAGCTTGGGCTTCAAGGAGTATACTTTTTCCTGTTCTCTTTCAAGCACAGGGATAAGATGTTTTGGTCTTTGTACCAGTGTAAAGGTACTTATATTGTAGAGTTAGAAATGGGCACTTCTCACTGTGCCGTCCAGAAACCACATCATCTCTTTAGAAACCATAAAGACTGCAGCCTGAGATTGAGTTTTCATTTTGTCTTTGTCCACAGCTCAGTCACCTATGTCCTATGTCTTTCTCAATGATTAGGCAACCATTCCTTCAAACCAGATGTGATCTCCCAGCTGGAGCGAGAAGATCTATGGATGATGGAGAGAGAAATCCCAAGAACTGGCTATCCAGGTGAGAACCCAGCAGCAAGGAGATCCTGCAGCTTACTGTCTGCAAGTAAGTTCAAAGACAGTCCCTTCTGAAGTGTTGGTAAAGGAGCTTCCTCAGTCCTGCCTGGTCAGTGGAGATGACAGAGACCACTGGTGAGAACACCTCAGGACCCTCCATACCTCTTTTATGTGTCATTTTCTTAACATTTCCTCTCATTTTTCCAAAGGAAAAGCTGTGTTCTGTTCCTTATTTATCTTTTCCATATGTACTCTGTAATACCTCCATCCCTTCTGTCTTCCCTTGATACCTATTTTCATTATGTCTTCATTTTTTCTTACCATACCCGGGTCTTCCTCTTTTTACTTTTGGACATTCATAAGTCTTCCTGTTGTATCATTTAGGAATCGCTGTGAATGTTTGTAACAGAAAACCTAATTTAAAGTGGCTTAACCAAATAAAGGTTTTATTTTTCTCTGGCCACTAGAACAGAGGCAGACAGTCTAGGGCTGGAATGGTGGCCCACAGTTCCACAATGCCACCAGGAACCCTGATTATTTCTCTTTCTGCCTTGCCATCCTTAGCTGTGGCTTTTGTCCTCATGCCTATTGCCTTTTGGTTACAATATGGCATGACCACTTAGCCTAGTATCCCACGTCCAAGCTGGAAAGAAGTAAAGGGCAACGGGCAAAAAGCTTGTTCTAGCTGAGTCTGCCTCCTTGTAAAGAACGTTCCTGGAGGCCCACCCCGTGACATTTGTTTACATCTCATTGCCCAGAACTGTGCCACATAACCTCCACTGAGTGCAGAGGGGCTGAGTAGACTTTAGCTGGGCACATTGCTACTTTGGACAAAATCAGGCTGCTATTAGTGAGGAACAGGAAAGAATGGATATTGAGTAGGCAATTAGCAGCATCTGCCGCAACTGTCTATAAAAGAAAATACTGGTAAACATTGATACAATCTTTGGTGTAAGATTGGTACAGGCTTTCTGGCAAATACTTTGGCTCTATGCATTGAAGACCTTAAAAATAATCCCACTCTCATCTAGCAATTGCACTTTTAGAAATCTGTCCTAAGAAAATAGGAATAAAGACCAAGAATTATGTGCATAATTTTTGTTTTTAAATTTTCATTCAAATAAGTTTTATTTCACATTTTTGAATAGATAATACCTTTACATGGTACAAGATTCAAAAGATACAAAGGACTTTTCAAAGAATAATCACCCACCCACACTGATCTCCCAGTCAGTTAGTTCTTCTCCCCTAGAAGTAACCAGTGTTATCAGTTCTCAGATACATTTCCAGAGGTATTCTTTGCATATGCAGAAAATGTGTGTATATATGAGATACACACTCCCCTTTTTTTTCACACAAATGCTAGCATGCTATTCATGTGATTCTTGTACCTTGATATTTTTTCACTTTACAATATACTTTGGAGATTGTTTCAGCTAGTGCTTCCTTGTACTTTTAATAATATGGATCTTAATTTATTTAATCACTCTCATATGGCTGAACATTTAGATTGTTTCTAATAGCAAAATTGCACAAAAAAGTACTGTAATAATAAAACAATGCTGTACTGAATAATCCTGTACCTAGTGTCATTTTGTAAGTATGCTAGCTTTATCTGTAGGATAAACTCCTACAAGTGGAATTGTTGGGTCACAGCATTACAGTATTTATAATGGGGGGAAGTAGAAAATTAATTGTCCTACATAATGGAACAAATTATATAAATTATGCTCTAGTCATATGATAGAGTATTGGGCAGCCTGGGAAAATACTTACGAAATGATGTTGGAAGAACTGTGATGCACACACACTACATATATATCAACACAGATATAATAAAGATCTAACTACAGCTGAAAGAAAATATTTGTATTAATTATGGCATATTTGGTAGCAACCTTAGAATTACAGAGGACTGACATTCCCAGATTTTATTTCATATTGGAGTGTTTCTGAAATGGTAAAAGAGTATATGGATTTGCTCAATACAGCACCTTCTCTGGTGTCGATTCCCTGTGATCCCCAGTAATTCCAAGACTGGAATGTACAAGAAGTCTTCAGAGAATGGGAGGATGGTTCACCACCAGAGCTTGAAGGATTCCCCCTTCTATGTGTACCTTGCCTTCATACTTACAAATAGAAACAGGCAGATCACAGAAAATAATTGAAAAATGTTCCACCTCAGCGATAAAGAAATGCAAATTCAAGTAAGGAGATTTCTTTGTCACCTATCAGATTGGCAAAAATTTAAAAAATAAGTTATGGTATTAATATATCCATATAATACTATATGGATATGCAAAACTAGGCAGCCTTTTTTTTAAAAAAACAATTTAACCTCTATTTACCGACATGGAAAGGTGGCCACAGTATGTTAAATGAAGAAAGCAAAACAATACAATGTATGTGGTGTGTTACCATTTTCTATAAATATATTTATATCTTCGTATATGTATACAAAACTCTTGAAGGCCATATACCAGTCATTTCTTCTAGGGAATGGGATGAAAGGGTTATACTCTAAACTTTTTACTCTTACTCTTTTCTGTATTGTTTTTGTTTTTTTAATGACTAGTCATTACTTTTTAATTTAAAAAAATTTAAAACCTAATTTCTGACCGTGTTGCTGTCCAGTCTCTGCCTGGAAAGCTCTCCCTTCTTAAAATGCTTCTTGTGCTTTATTTTAACAGGTTATTTATCTTCCCTGCTTGACTGTAAGCATCTTGAGGGCAGATGCTGTCTGAATTGATCTCTGCTGAATCCCTAACACCTGGCACAGAACTTGGCACCTAACGGGCGCTAAGTAAATGTTGAATAAATGGATTCTCTCTCATTAATAATTCTGGAGTCTCTCCTGTTTTATCTGTACTCTCTATTGTAGGGTACAGAAGGGGCTCAATCAGTAGCATTCTCTTCCCTACCCCAGTTATGAAAAAACTGAGAGGTAAAACAAATAGTTGACAGCTAAAATAGCATTCTTCTTACTGGTAAGGAAACCCTGGTGTTGTAGTGGTTAACTGCTACAGATGCTAAGGCAAAGTCTGGCAGTTCGAATCCACCAGGAAGGCACTCCTTGGAAACTCCATGGAGCAGTTCTACTCTGTCCTATAGGGTCACTATGAGTCAGAATCGATTCGATGGCAACGGGTTTTATACTGATAAAGGCTTAGTTAAGGTGGAGGATGTAGCATAATGTAGAACCAGTTGAGCCAACTCCCTGAAACCTGGAATTAGACAGACTTCCCACCCATCAGAGACAGGGCTGGACCAGGACAAGACTCCGTTGTTGAGGGCCTGCACAGGTAAACCTATGCACAGGGGAGCTGGTGGCAGATGGATTCCAATAAGGAAAAGGGAGGAGCTGAGCTGAGTTTATTATTCCCCAAATCACTAACCACATCAAGTTTCTCCTTTCTGGGGAAGAACAAGGGGAATGGAGAGAAGCCAGGAGAATCATAGATCCACTGGAAGGAAATTTCGGAAATGGGTAGAGTTGTCCCCTTAACAACTGCCATTTACTCATAGTGTATGCCTTCTTCATTTCTTACCTAGGACAGGTTTCCAAACTGATCTCTCTTCATTCAGTCTTGCCTTTCCAATCCATTTGTCCATTCAGCTTCCTATATGCCCTTATATCCCCAGAACTGAGAGTTTGTCATTCTGTAGGTGCTGAATACAGGTAAATGTAACTAAGATGAAGTAAAGGCAGAAACTGAATTGTGAAAAGTAACGGGCAAAGATAAAGAGCTAGAACTCATGCAGATTTTTTATAAAAAGGAGAAAAGGATTTTTAGTGACTTTTCCTGTAGGCAGAGAATTCTGTCTGTAAAACTCTCATTGCTTTGAACATCTGAATTCTTAGTAGTTTTAGTAGGGTTAGTAATACCTATTTATTAATGTTGATACTTATTTCCCATTGCTTCTAACTAAGAACCAGTGTCTACTCCTTCCCTTTCTTAAAATCTAAAGACAAAGTTGTGTATTTCCCTGCTTTAGAAATACTTCATGCCTTACCTACTCCTGGTCAAAAAGTAGTCAGTGGATAGTTTGAAATCTAAACAAAGCACTTAGTATTTCTGCTTACTGAAATCTATTTATTCTTACAGAAGACTGGAACGAAAACTGTATGAGAAATCTTAAAGGAGAAGGATTAGAGGGCCTTTTTCATGGAACACTTTCCTCCTGGCAGTCCGCACGGGTGAGAAACCCTACCAATGTGACAAGTGTGATAAGATGTTCAGCCAGAGTGCCCACCTCAGCCTTCATAAGAGAGTCCACACAGGAGAGAAACCCTACAGATGTGATTACTGTGGTAAGATCTTCAGTCGGCGTTCAAATCGCCAAATTCACCTAAGAGTCCACATGGGCGAGAAGGCCTGTAAGTGCAGCGAGTATGGAAAGGCTTTCAGTCACTTCTCAACCCTCCGCACTCATCAGTGTGCCCACACAGGAGAGAAGCCTTATAAATATGAAGAGTGTGGCAAGGGCTTCATCTCAAGCTCGAATCTTCATTTTCACAAGAGAGTTTACACAGTAGAGAAACCCTTTAGATGTGATCAGTGTGGAAAAGGCTTCACTTTAAAATCTCACCTGCACCATCATCAGAGAATTCATACCGGCGAGAAGCCCTGTGAGAGTGAAGAGTGTGGTAAGTTCTTCAGTCGCAGCTCAACGCTTCACATCCGTTGGAAAGTCCACACGGGAGGGGAGCCCTGTTAGTGCTGTGTATTTGGTAAGAGATTGATCTGTAAAGCACAAAAACTCGGAGACATAAAAGAATGTCCATTGGCTTATAAGTGTAGTGGGGAACCAGAGAACCCACCTTGAAGTAGGAGTACTTAATCCAAGGTTCATTAACAGCAGACCAAAAAAAACCAAATCTGTTGCCATTGAGTCGATTCTGACTCACAGCGACCCTACAGAACAGAGTAGAACTGCCCCATAGGGCTTCCAAGGAGACGCTGGTGGATTCAAACTGCAGACCTTTTGGTTAGCCGCCAAGCTCTTAACCACTGCACCACATCACATGTGTATTTTTTCCTAAGGTTTTCTACGTTGTCGATTAAGAAAAGATTAAGAACCACCACTTTAAAGTTCTTATTGTAATGTACCTAGAAGAGAACTCCTGAAAACAGCCTGAATGAATTAATTAAATGAAGCTATCTTTTATTAATTTGGTAATAAGTACTTGATATTAGATGCCAGACACTGAACTGAGTGTATTAAAATACAGGTGATGAGGGGTAATTCCTCTAGATGATCTCCCGTTCCTAGTAAGAGGAAATCACTAGGAAGTGGGCTTGGTTGGTTTAATTTAAATTCATGACATTCATGGTTACTTTCTTAGCTTAGTGCAGAATTCCTCATTTCACAAACTTGACTTCAGGCCCTCTCCTTGTTTAACCTTCAAGGGTTTAACCTCCTTGTTTCAGTCACTCCTGTCCGTGGTACTTGGTTCTCAAATGACATGCTCGAGTGGCCGGAAGTCTGTGGATCTGGAAATAAGAAGACTTGCCAAAGCGTGGGTCTCTCCAGCATTGGAAGTGATCACCAATGACAGGGAATCTCTTTCCAGTAATACTGGGTAATGATGGTTCTCGTCACTCAGCCTGCCTCAGCCCCAATCATGTCTGACTCCCTTCCTCCTTCGCCCTATCCCCTCATGTAGGTGCTGCAGCAAACTCCAAGAGGTTTCACAAAGTGGCCAGGCAAGAGCTAAAATTCCCAAAACAATAGCTCTTCTGTATTCTAAAAAAAGACAGTTTAAAAGCATAAAGTGGAGAGAAAAAAAATCCCTTTCATAGTAGCAACCAAAGATTTTAAAAATCTAAGGAATTAACATGACAAGTAACATCAAGTATTATAAAAGAATACTTGAATCAATGAAGAAACAATACTTCAAGAAAATATAAGTGAATACTTACATAATGTTGGTGTGAAGAGACCTTTGTATAGAATGATGAATAGTTTACTAAGTAAAAAATATTAAAAATTAATAAGCTATAATATTTAGCATGTCACAAAACACCATTCAAAAATTTAAAAACAAGATAGCCATGTATGATTGCAGAGATTATGTGTGTGTGCATGCACATATATAGTTTTCATGAATCAACAAGAAAAATGAATATTCTCCCAGAAAAATTGTCAGTACCAGAACAGGCCATTCCCATAATCTCTCATCACTGGGATTACTTCTCAAAAATTTTTTAGTCCATCTTCTTTAGACCAGATGAATGGTTGGATCATTTTGGCAAGTTTCCAAAAATTCCATAGACATTTTCAAATGAACATATAAATTAACTCAGAAAGAATCGACTTCACTAAAATTAATTTCTATTTTCCATTCTTTATTTTTCTAAGAATGTTTCTGCTTCTCCCTTTCAAGAATATAATGAGATGTTTGTAGATTTCCTTTGTTTTGTTGCAGATACGTGCACACAAAATGTGCTTATTTTTTCTGACCAGTCCTTCATCCAAATGATGTTTCTGTGATTTTAGAACATGGAGCTGGTGACCTTCAATTGTTTTAAATCTCTCAAGGCTTCGTGCCAGTCCTGCTCAGTCATTGGTTTCACCAGCCTTTTCTCTTCCTAACTTCCACTTCTCTCTTTATGTCATTCTTGCCATCAGGAGTCATCCTGCAATATCAAACCTCAAATTCTTGAGATTGCAGCATTAACATTTTACTTAAGAAGTTGAACTTGCTATTGGGAAAGGATTCCCATCAGGATCCCATGAGGGCCAGAGGAGGGTCGTACACAGACTGCAGAGCCCACAGCCTGCTCTTAGATTGCCTTCCTGCAGCTTAGCAACAGATGCCCTCTTGGGACAGACCCAGCTTTGTGTGGCTTGCACAACTGAGCACATCCTTACACAGGGACCAAAAATCTGGTAAAGGTTGAGATCAGCTTCCCATGAATGAAGAGAACCCTGTTCTCCTTAAACTGGAGTTATAATTCACATGCCTTGGAAAGCAGTATCAAACCCCAAGGATCGGTCAGACCCTCTCCAAAGTTTGACCTTCCTGCCTTACAAAGATACTTAGGGAGTAACTCTGTCCTAGGGGACTTTATTTTTTTCTTCCTAAGGATTTTCTTCTTCAATCTTGAAAACATTGAAAATTCAATAATGTGAATACTGAAAGCCCAGTAGCTTTCTTTCCTCTTCCTTTTTTTTTTCCATCTTCATTTGTTGTTCCAACAGCAGTGTGAACTACCCAGAAAATAATACTAGGAGTCAGAAATCTGTGCTTTCCACATTTGCCAAAATCATCACTTTAGTTTTGATCTTCAAGACTGTAAGAATCGGGTTCATAATCAGGAATTGGATAAGTCTTTTCTCAGTGATTTGCCTGTAATGGATTTGATCATGAAGCTTCTGTTCCCGTTATTAATTGATGTAGGTCCTTTGAATCCATTTATTAATTCAACAACACTTATTAAGTGCCTAGTATGTGTCAGACACCATGTTATTAACTGAGAATTTGTGACCTGACCTTAAGGAAGTCTACAGCATAGCAGGAGAAGATGTTTAAACAAGTGCAACAAAGTATTGTAGATGCTGTGATGGTGTGAAGTGTGTGTAAGTGTTTGTAGGGGGCAGAAGAGAGAGTAGTCAGTTCTATAGGGAACAACAAATTTCTGGAAGTTCTTCATAGAGGAAGTGATGCTTAAGCCTTGTCTGGGGAGGCACTGGGGAAACAGCGCAGACTTCGAAGCCAATACCCGCAGTCCAGACTTGAAGCCTGCAATTTTCTCAGTGTAACACTGGGCAAGGGAAACTCTTAGCTTGTTTCCAGATCTGTAACCTTAGAGTCATAATAGCAATCTCATAATGTAATAGTGGGGGTTAACTTAGTAATATTTATATAGAACATTATGCCTAAAGAGCAGACAATTCCTGGTGGAGGGGGTGAGCAGGGGAAAGGGTATTCAGACCCAAACTACCTCTGCTTGAAGGGCTTCTTTGGTTCAGTCTAGTGTTTAAGAACCAGTCTTCCTTGGAGCTGTCCTTGGCGCTGACCTCTCACCAGGACCTCCTCTTGGAATGGCCTGCTCTGCTGTCTCTGTGTCGTTCTCCTGAGGTCTGAGCTGTTGCCTCCACATTAGTCAGAAGCCTCTGCTGCAGCAATTGTGCCAGGCTCCTGAACCCTGTCAGCAGCTATGATGACAGCTATGTGACCCCACCACTGGCCCCGCCTCCCTGCCTGCCAGTTCAGCCCCTCTGAACCGTGTGGAAGAAGGACTGACTCAGAACCATCAAAGTGGGATGGGGGTTCTCAGCATCCAAACTCCTGGCTCTACAGAGAACTCTTCCCAGATGGGTGTGGAGGAGGTGATGGGTGCCTGGGGCACCATGAACAGGGTGGAGGCCATCACTGTCTCTGTCATACAGGCACCAGCACAAGTGCCCACCAGCTCTGTGGCAGGGCAGTTACCAAGCATCTAGGTTGTGGCAGCATTGTTAGGAGCCACATCAATGGTCTTTCCCTTTCGTAAAATCTTCCTGCCTTTTCTCCAGGAGTTTTCCTTCCTGGAAGGCCTTTCTACATTCATCGTTTAGGTCCCAGCTCCAGGACCACTGCTGCATTGATGAAGCCTTCCCTTGTCCCTACCTCCCCTTCTTCTTTCCTGGTGCTTCTCTACTCCAGTGTCTATTTTGGTACATTATAATCTAGTCAAGTGAATACCTGCCTCTCCACACTACAGAGTATAAGAAATATGTTATATTCATCTTTGCATTTGCATCATCTGCCATAGTACCAAGGATGTAATAAGCATTAGTGCACCACTGATCTGAAATGGCCCTGTGATTGCGATATTGGGAGTGCATATCCTTCCTCTGACTGAGGCAGGTAACATTTCATCAGTGCTGAGCACTGCGTCAGCCCTGGGTTATACAGGTATGTAGAGCACATTTCCTCCTCTGGGATCTCACAGTCTAGGGAGAAATACAGAGATTCAAATACACAGTTGTAATGAAATTGCATATAGGGTGCCACAGCAGGAGTTGCACATATCTGGGGCTCAGAGTGACAACGCTAGTGGTGTTGCTCACTGTGCTGCCCCTTAACTGGTGCCTGGGACACTTGCATGACTTGGGGAGTGTCAGCTGGTCCAGGACAGAGAAGCCAAGGTAGCCAGCAAGGCCACGTGGTCTCCCAGTGAGCTGCCAAAACCCGCCAGGGCTCAGTGCTTCAGCCTTTTGCCAGGATGAATGACTGGATGGAGACACAGCTGTTCTCACAGGAGCTGGAATGTCGTGTCTTGTCCCTGCTCAACCCCATCCCCCAGCACAGGGCCTTGAGGAAAGAATGCCATCTCTAGCCACACCTGGTCTTACTCATCATCCCTCAACACTGTATTCCATGGGAATTGTTTTCTCTGGCCTATAAAATACAATGGAGACAGATAATCTAGAGGCTTTGACCCCTATCTGCCTCAACCTGGAAGAGGAGCCGATATGGGCATGAGTCTGCCCTGGGAAGGTGTCCCTGTTTTTACTGGCAACCTGTGGTCAGCCATTCACCCTCTAGGCTTCATTTCAAGATGTAAATCTGAAAATACAGGGATCATAAGTGTCTTGTTCACTGCTGAATTTTAATCACTTATCACCACGCTTGTCAATAGGTACACTCAGTAGATAATTTTTAAATACATGAACCAGCAGGACATACAGCGCCCACCTACATTTTCTGCCTCTCAAGTTTATTGGGAAGCTTCTGTACCACTGGCAGTACATGCTGCTGGCAGGCAGGGACCTGTATAACTGTTTGAAAGGGAAGAAACGGACATGTGACAGAAATTACTGTTTTTACAGGGTATGGTATGAGGTGTTGCATCCTGGAGGTGTGATCGTGCAAAACTTTTGGCTCTTTTGGCTTTTGTACAGCGAGATAGCTTTCTAAGTATATGCGTTATTTGGAACTTGTGTTTCTCGCGATGATTCCAATGGATTCGCACTAATACCGCATTTTCAGGCACAGTACATTGTATGCACCTGTCAAGGGATCTAGATGGCATTGGAGAGTCCAGAGGGACATATGTGTCCCACATAGTCCTACCCTCCCAGAGTCCAGAGTGACAGGAATGCTACTTGATTCAGCATGCCTTCCATTAATGAAAACACATGGTATCAACAAGAAATTCAAAGCAGAAAATAATTGGGTCAAGAATTAACTGGCCTTGACCCATTGCACTGGGGTGGTGTAGATGCACTAGAGAAGCAGCAGGGGCAGGTAGAAGCCTTTGGGTGATAAATCAGGGCTGGGTTCCTGCTCAGCTCTGCCACCATTGCCCCTGGGTCCTTGGCAGGCCTGGTCCTGAGAACTCTGGCCAGCACTGCTTCCTCTCCAAGGTTCCTTCTCTGCTGTACCACTACCCTGGGCCTACCTATAGGGCCACATCTGCAGGGTCACACTGAAGAAACAGGCTGCCCTCTAGGAGAGAACCCAGCTTGAACAAGGGCTCTCAGCAAATCCACGAAGCTCAGAGAAGGATCATAATGCGGGTTGTAGGAACCCACACTGTGCTTTCTTTTACATATGGTGACAAGTGTCCTGTAAGATCCCTAAATGGGACAGGAACAGGACATATCTGGGCCTTGCCCCCACTATGGTGTCCTGTTGGAGATTCAGATCTCACACTGGGTCAGTATCTGGAAGGTAAGAAGCTTGGAAAGAGAGTGTTCCTGAAAGGCCAGAATGCAAATGCAGTGCCTGAGATATGTCCCATTTCAACACTTTCATTCAATTCACATTTGTTGCGCTGCCTAGGGAATGGGTATGAATACCCAGATCATGGCACATTCACTGCACTCTTTCAGCATGAGAATAATGCAATTCCCATGGAATACTCTGTCTCAGGGTGAAACTGGGTAAACCCCAACAACTGTGGGCCTAGTCTTCTTAGAGGCAAAATACATTGCAATGAGTTTCTATACTCCTTTTTCAGAGAGAAAAATATATATATTAAAGCTTGTTTGCAAAAGCTTGCACAATAAAAGAGACTAGCAGTTAAAATTCCACAGAACATGTGCTTAGCTAGAATTTCCTACCAGACTACTTAGCTGGTTTCTTTTCAAATGTTTTTTCTAGGAAAAAAAAAAAGGTCACAGGTACATACACTGACTTTGCCTAATAAAGCTTTGATAACATCAACTTGGCTATCCAAACTCCTTGATAAAATTCTGCACAGAAGCCTCCCTGGGCACCATGAGGTAGCACCTCTCATTGTGTAACCTGGAAGCTGACTGGACTTGAGGGAAGTTGGCTCCAGCTGGCACCCTTGCCCACCGTCAGGCTCAGCTGAATTGCCCCTGCCCCAGCCGCCCATGTGGATATGAGAGCAAGAGCATTACCTACTGTGCTCCCAGGAATTGGTGCCTGAACCAAGCAACAGTTCTTTATAATGCTTCTGAGGGCAGGGGAAGGGCTGAAGGGTAGGGTTAGGCAAAGATCAGGAGTAATAAATTACCTTGCTTTGGCCTTACCCTAGTGTCAGACTTTTCTCAAGCACAGATCAAAATGAGTACCAGTTCTACCCATTGGCCAATCTCCATTAAAACAGCCTCACTTTCCTCTAGAACTGCCATTATCTAGCACGTTAGCCACCAGCCAGCCACATTGACTGTTAATTACTTGAAATGTGCCTAAATGGAATTGAGATGTACTATAAAGGTAAAATACACTGGATTTTGAAGGCTTAGTATGAAAAGAAGAATTTAAAATATCTCACTAATTTTTATATTCATTACATCTTGAAATGATATTTTTCTTCTTACTTTTTAAATGTGGCTACCGGAAAATTTGACATGTGACTCGCATTATACTTCTATTGGACAGCACAGCTCAGGCAGAATGAATGTGATTTTAGATATTTCTGAATATCTGATATATGTATTTTGCATCGTTTTCCCATCAAAGTTAAGGTCAAGAGTTATGCCTTTTTGGCTAACAGACACATGAGGAAATGCTCGCGATCACTAGCCACTAGAGAAATGCAAATCAAGACTACAATGAGATATCATCTCACTAATACTATTGGCACTAATCAAAAAACAGAAAATAACAAATGTTGGAGACGCTGCGGGGATATTGAAACTCTGGTGCACTGCTGATGGGAATGCAAAATGGTATAACCATTTTGGAAAATGATATACCTCTTCCTTAAAAAGCTAGAAATAGAAATACCATACGATTTAGCAATCCTACTCTTAGGAATATATTCTAGAGAAATAAGAGCCATCACATGAATAAACATATGCACACCCATGATCATTGCAGCGTTATTCACAATAGCAAAAAGATGGAAACAACCTAAGTGCCCATCAATAGATGAATGGATAAACAAAGCATGGTACCTACACACAACGGAACACGATGCAACAATAAAGAACAATGATGAATCTGTGAAACATCTCACAACATGGATGAATCTGGAGGGCATTATGCCGAGTGAAATAAGTCAATCCCAAAAGGACAAATATTGTATGAAACCACTACTATACTCAAAAAAAGGTTTACACACAGAAAGAATATTTGATGGTTACTAGGGAGGGGAGGAGTGGGGAGGGAAAAACACTAAATAGACAGTAGGTAAGTGGTAACTTCAGTGAAGGGTAAGACAGTACACAATACTGGAGAAATCAGCACAGCCTGACTAAGACAAAGTCATAGAAGCTTCATAGACACATCCAGACTCCCTGAAGGACCAAGTTACTGGGCTAAGGGCTAGGGACCACGGTCTTGGGGGACATCTAACTCAACTGGCATAACATAGTTTATAAAGTAAATATTCTACATCCTACTTTGGTGAGTAGCATCTGGGGTCTTAAAAGCTTGTTAGTGGTCATCTAAGATATTCCACTGGTTCCACCCCATCTGGAGCAAAGGAGAATGAAGAAAACCAAAGATACAAGGGAAAGATTGGTCCAAATGACTGAAGGACCGCAACTACCATGGCCTCCACCAGACTGAATCCAGTACGACTAGATGGTGCCCGGCTACCGCCACAGACTGCTCTGACAGGGATCACAATAGAGGGTCCCGGACAGAGCTGGAGAAAAATGTAGAACAAAATTGTAACTCACAAAAAAAAGACCCAGACTTACTGGGCTGCAGAGACTGGAGAAACCCTGAGAATATGGCCCCAGACACCCTTTTAACTCAGTACTGAAGTCACTCCTAAAGTTCACACTTTAGCCAAAGATTAGACGGACCTATAAAACAAACAATAACACATAGAATTCAACCATGTATACAAGACTAAATGGGCACACCAGCCCAAAAACAAAGATGAGAAGGAAGGAAGGGACAGGAAAACTGGATGAATGGAAATAGGGAACTCAGGGTAGAGAAGGGGATAGTGTTGACACATCACAGGGCTGGCAGCCAATGCCACAAAACAATTTGTGTATTAATTATTTAATAAGAAACTAATTTGCTCTATAAACTTTCACCCAGAGCATAATAAAAAATATGTATTTAGTTATGCCTTTTATTTATGTTAGCTTCCCACAGGGTGTGGGAAGTCCTAGCAAACCACACTCTAGTCTTTATACTGTAGCTTTGCACAACTCACTTATGAGTGGTGTCCTCTAGAGTTGTACAACGCAGCAGCCCTCATCTAATCCTAATGGAATAACTGGACAGATCTCCTCAGTGCAAAACAGGCCCTCTTTGCTGAATGTGGTAGAAGCAGCTATGGGCCCTTAAAGAGCTTCTGTTCTTCTGAGGAAGGCAGATACAGACACCTCTCACTGTAATACAGTGGTTCTTAGCCAGGAGTGCACACCAGAATCATTAGGGGCTTGCTCAAAGTTGCCATCCACATGCTCCACCCCAGAACTACTGAATTAGTACCTCTGAGGCTGCTTGTACGTGTGTGTGTGTATTTTAATTCCTGGATACCAATCAAGATAATGGACATATTCATCACCCTGCCTGCGAGTTTTGAAAACCTCCCAGGTGATATGTTTATGTGTACCTCTAGTCAGGGGCTACTGGCTGTAGTGGGACAGAAAGCTACAGAAGCTCAAAGGTTAACTATACCCAGGATCAAAGGGAAAACTTCATGGAAAAGTTTTTTTTTTTTTTGCTGGGCTTTTAAGGATTTGACCATATTGAGATGATAGGGGAAGACATGGACA
This sequence comes from Dugong dugon, assembly GCA_030035585.1. Lineage (NCBI taxonomy): Eukaryota > Metazoa > Chordata > Mammalia > Sirenia > Dugongidae > Dugong > Dugong dugon. Next base: position 56,533,919 of record CM057471.1, read on the forward strand.
TGAGCAAAGAGGATGAGTTGGGGGGAATTGGGTATAATGGGCTAGTTGGAAAATTTGAGTATAATGGACAAGCAGAATGGAAAAATGAATCTAGGCCAGGTCATGGAGAACCTTTACAGCCACGAGGAGGAGTTGGCCTTATATGAGGAGTTCATCAAAGTGTTTTCAGTAAGAGAGGGATTGGAATGTATGACCCTCCCACACCTTTTGTAGAAAATTCTGACTGTATCAGTCATAGTTTTTAGTTGCAAACAACAGAATCCATTCTAGCTCTTTTATACAAAAAAAGAATTTATTAAAAGTCACTATACTAGGGATAATAATAGTACTTTACTCACAGTGTTGTTGTGATGATTAAATGAATTCATGTAAATAAGTACATATTTAGAATAATGCCTGGCACATAGTAAGTGCTATGTAAGTGTTAAAAGTCACTGTATTAAGGCCTGCCACCTGCTTGCTCTGTCCGCAGTCACCAAACTGACACCCCCCTCTCCAGTCATGTCAAAACCCTCTGCATCCTCACAGAAAGACCCACTCACACATCTCACTACAAGATTTCTCTCTCACCTGCCCCGTTTTCACTGCTGCATATTCCTATGCAGATTTCAAAGCTCAGCTGTGCCCTGCCTCTTCCAGGAGGTGATCTTTGATTCTTCCAGCTCCTGACTGAGCATCATTTACTGTATCTGCAGTGGCTTAATGACATCCTCTTGCGCACTGAAACCTGTTCTGCGTGTGTGGGTCTTCAGGATACCAACTAGTAGACCTAATCTTAGTTCTTTTTGTCTCTCCATATCTGCCTATGATAAGATAACTAACACCTACACAGAGTTTACCATACGCCAGCCAGTGTTCTGAAAGCTTTGTTTACATCAAATAATTTAAAGCACCGTAAGAGATGGGCATTCTATTATTTCCCCCATTTTATTGTTGAGGAACATGAGGCACAGAGAGTTTAGTGGCTTTCCCAAGTTCACACAGCCAGTAAGCAGAGGCAGGATTCAAACCCGGGCTGAGAATGGGGCCCAGGGAGCAATGCTGCATTCTCTTCTGCACTTGGAACCCCTGGATGTGTACTGAACAGTTCCTGTGGACTCAGGGAGCCAGGACTGCAATTCCAGCTCTTCTCTCACTCTCTAGGTGACCTTGGAGAAAGCACCACCTTTCCTGGCATCAGTGTCCTGTTCTATCAAATGGCAGGTATTTAACAAAATAATCCCCAAGGCCTTGTCAGGTGAAAATGTCCCATAATCCTTGTGTTCTTCTTTTTACCCCTGATGAGCAAATGGTGGAACCTGTAAGGGAGTGCCTGATTTCCTGCTCATCACAGTGCCCACTGTTCCCTAGTGGCTCAGGGGCCTCTGAGAGACAACAGAGATGCACATTCAGCTTCTCAGCTCACTAATGCCCTCTTCATGTGGCCCTGTCATGACAGCCCTGTGGGGAGACCAGCTGGAACTCACACTGGAGATGGTTATCCCTGTCTTATGAATGAGGAAACAGTTTCAGAAGGTCTATATGACCCATACAGAGTTATGCACAGACTCACAGAGCATCGGTCCTGGAAAAGATGTCAGAGATTAAAGAAAGATAACCCCACCATCACTCTACTGATGAGGAAACTGAGGTCCAAGGTCATGTGGTCAGGCGGTAGCCATGGTAGTGGCAACAGCGGAACCATCAGTTCCTAAAATTCCTACTCCTGTGTTCTTCCTACTAAACTGTGCCTCAGTTTCCTCACTGGTAAACGGAGAATAATAATAGTGGTGGTTGTGAGGACTAAATGAGTTAATACATTTAAAGCACCTAGAGGTAAGTTTTCAATAAATAACAGCTATTATACAATGGGAGCCCTGGTGGTGAAGTGGTTAAGAGCTCGGCTTCTAACCAAAAGGCCAGCAGTTCAAATCCACCAGTCACTCCTTGGAAACCCTATGGAGCAGTTCTAATCTCTCCTGTAGGGTCACTACAAGTCGAAATTAACTCAACGGCAATGGGTTTTATTTTCATTTAATACTTACCTTGACATCTTTGACTAGCACTATCCCAAATAAATCTTTCATATGATATTCAATCTTTTGTCATCTGCAGTGGTGGACTGAGAATGAGTTGGGTGGTAAAGATCAGTGAGGGCCAAGAGAGTTGAGAACATATTGTTTGGGTGGGGGTAGGGGTGGCTGTGATTTTAAGAATGATTCATCTGCAGATGCAGAGGAATAAAGAACTTGATAGTCCCCATCGCAAAGATGAACACAATGGAGACAGCCATCTGGGCCCAGCTGGCAGCTCACAAAGAGTCATTGTCACTGTGTGTCAGACCTTGCCTGAAGTCCCCTGAAAGAAGGGCAGCTGAGGCCGTGGGGCAGTAGGTGGCAGTCTTCAGTGCACAAAACAAGCCTCTCTCCACATGGTACGGTCTCCCATCGCATAGCACTTTACAATTCACAAAAGGCGGGCTTAGGCAGGCTGTAACTTAGCGCCTCCTCACAGGGTCCCAGTGCAGGGGGCAGAGAATATCTATCTTCATTTCACAAGGATTCACATCTCCATTTTTACAAGCTAGAAACTGAGAAGCAGAGAGGGCTGTGTAACTTTATATAAGGTCACGCAACTGGAACATGGCTTAGCCAGACTTAAACTACTGTCTTTGATTCCCCATTTAGTCCTGTCCAAGTCTTTGCTCCAAAGAACTGCATTTGCTGAGTGATTTTACCTACTTCTATGGCTCTACTGAAACCATAAACACCCTGAGAAGCTCAGTGTGAAGGTTATATTCTTTCTGTGTTGTTGTCTCTCTCTCTCTCTCTCTCTCTCTCACTCTCCTGCCTACTCTGAGCTATCATGGAACTACAACAGGCCCCTGAACATACTGCCTAATGTGCTGGGATGGAGCCCCTCAACATACTCAACTAAAGAAGCACAAAATATTTGGGCTCCAGGAAATCCTCAGGCCCTATAATGATGGCTTGCCATTTTAAGTGGTCATATTTCTGAATAAAATAATATAACCATTACAAAGGAATTCAGTATCAAAGAAAACAGCCCGACATGGCAACGCCACTCCTAGATATCTACCCCCCAAAAAATGAAAGCATATGTATACAAAAACACTTGTACGGAAAATTCATTGTAGCTGGAAGTAACCCAAATGTCCATCAAGAGGAAATAATATATCCTTACAGTCGAATGCTACTCAGCAATACAAAGGAATGAATGTCACACAAGAATATGGGTGAATTCAGAGACATTAGGTTTACTAAAGGAGCCAGACACAAAAGAGTGCATACTGCATGAATCTATTTGTATAAACTTCTAGAATAGGCAAAACCAAACTATAATGATAAAAATCAGAATAGTTGCTGGGAGGCAAGTGGGATAGTGGGAAGGATTGACCACAAAGGGACACGAGGTAACTTTCTATGGGTTATGGTTTTACAGACATATATATACATATGATATATATATCAAATGACACATTGCCTTGGGCAAATCTGCTGCAAAAGACTTCTTTAAATTGTTAAAAAGCAAAGATGTCACTTTGAGGGCTAAGGTGTGCCTGACCCAAGCCATGGTGTTTTCAACCACCTCATATGCATGAGAAAGCTGGACTAAGAATAAGGAAGACCAGAGAAGAATTGATACCTTTGAATTGTGGTTTTGGTGAAGAGTATTGAATATACCATGGACTGCCAAAAGAACGAACAAATCTGTCTTGGAAGAAGTACAGCCAGAATGCTCTTTAGAAGCAAGGATGTCGAGACTATGTCTCACATACTTTTGACATGTTATCAGAAGGGATCAGACCCTGGAGAAGGACATCATGCTTGGTAAAGTAGAGGGTCAGTGAAAAAGAGGAAGACCCTCAACGAGATGGATTGGTACAGTGGCTGCAACAATGGGCTCAAGCATAACGATTGTGAGGATGGCACAGGACCAGGGAGTGTTTCGTTCTGTTGTACATAGGGTCCCTATGAATTGAAACCAGCTCAATGTCACCTAACAACAACAACGACATATTTGTTATAACTCACCAAAGTATACATTATACCTCATTAAATGATTTACTCTGTAGGACAGAGTAGAACTGCCCCATAGAGTTTCCAAGGAGCTCCTGGTGGATTCAAACTGCTGACCTTTTGGTTAGCAGATGTAGCTTTTAACCACAACACCACCAAGGTTTCCACTCATTTAATCATAAATTATTAGGAGATGCGGGGCAAGATGGCAGAGTAGTTAGATGCTTCCGGTGGTCCCTCTTACAACAAAGACCTGAAAAAACAAGTGAATCAATTATATATGACAATCTAGGAGTCTTGAACATCAAAGGCTAAATTGAGGAATTGGACTGAGTGGCAGGGGGAGGGAGAGACGGTTCAGAAGCAGTGAGGAGTTGCCAGATGTGACCTGGAAGTAGCCAGAGCCCTTCAGGCTGGATCAGTTTGTGGTGCACAGTGAGGCAATCAGTGGTGCTCGGGAGGCGTTTTCCACATAGAGAGAGACCCAGTGGCAGAGAGTCTACTCGGCCATCCAGAACCAGTGAGAACAGCCCTCAGTCGGTGAAAGATAAGTACTTGAGTCTGACCTACTGCATGGATCAGAAACACTCCTCTTTGGCAGAAACCTCTCTCCCATCTACCTCCCCTCTCCCTGCTCTGCACTGGATCCAGGACGGCTTCAGCGATTGCCAAGTCCCCTAGGCTGGAAGTAGGACCTATCATGCGCCCTGAGCCATTCTCCTGGCCTTGGAGAAGGAACAAATTAACAAACTGGGGAAAAAATAATCTGCCGGCTCCCCTAAGCCAAGAACTCAGGGTAGGCTCAGCTCCTCTGCCTAGGCACAGGCATAAGGGGTCCACAGACTTTGAGTGCCTTTCCCGCTGCATAGACTTGTGTGTGCCCATTTCAACAGCATAGGCTCTCATTACCACAGTACAACAGGGTATGTACCTGAAGTCTAACTTGAACTGTTTCAGCTGTGAAGTGGCAGGTTCATGATGTTAGACACTACTCTGACCATTAAACAGGGTCTTCACCTACCCACATCAGGGGCCTGAGGACTGGTGGCTCCATCCATGCCACCTAGCCACCTGCAACAGGGGCCCAAGAATAAGAGGTACCCCCCAGTCCTTACAGCCAACAGCACTGGGTGCTCATAGTCTGGCTACAAAACCCACCCACCTACATGCTCTAGGGAACAGGGACACGCTTTCCTCTCGGACACTCGGGGGTGGCCGTTGGCCCTCTGCCTTGCTCAGCGTGTGTCCCCCTGCTGCAGCCGGATGCCTGTGTCTACACCAATCACCAATGCCTGTCTAGGACTGTAGATGAGAGCCTGCACCACACATTTGGTGGCCGACTACCTGGACACCTGAGCTGAATCCATACAGGAGGAGTGGGCAGACTCCTGGGCTCACAAAGTTAGTGGCAGTTCTGGCCACCTGGTGGCAGGACGTTGGAGCTTCAGGGGCACCAGAGATTGAGCTCGCTCACACGATCAGCCTATTCGGGCATATCAAAACAAAACAAAATAAGAAGCCAGGACACAGTAAGCAAACATAAAGTAAATAAATACAATAACTTATTGATGGCTCAGAGACAACAGTCAATATCAAATCACATAAAGAGGCAGACCATGATGGCTTCAGCAAGCTCCCAAAATAAAGAATCAAGAAATTTTCCAGAGGAAGAGAATTTCTTGGAATTACCGGAGGCAGAACACAAAAACTTACTATACAGAGCTCTTCAAGAGATCAGGAAGGAGATCAGACAAAATGCAGATCTAGCAATAGAGGAACTTAAGAAGATTAGAGAAGAGCATAATGACAAATTTGACAGGCTGCAAGAATCCATAGAGAGACAGCAATCAGGAATCCAGAAGATAAACAATAAAATTTCAGAATTAGACAACTCAATAGAAAATCATAGGAGCAGAATTGAGGCAATGGAAGTCAGAATTAGTGAGATTGAAGATAAAGCACTTGACACGAACTTATTTGGGGAAAAATCAGATAAAAGAGTTTTAAAAAATGAAAAAACCCTAAGAACTATGTGGGACTCTATCAAGAGGAATAACCTACAAGTGACTGGAGTACCAGAACAGGGAGAGATAACAGAAAATACAGAGACAATTGTTGAAAATTTGTTGGCAGAAAACTTCCCTGATATCATGAAAGATGAGACGATATCTATCCAAGATGCTCATTGAACCCCACATAAGGTAGATCCCAAAAGAAAGTCACCAAGACTTTAATCTATATAATTAAACTTGCCAAAACCAAAGATAAAAAGAGAATTTTAAGAGCAGCTAGGGATAAACGAAAAGTCATCTACAAAGGAGAATCAGTAAAAATAAACTCAGACTACTTAGCAGAAACCATGCAGGCAAGAAGGCAGTGGGATGACGTATATAAAGCCTTGAAGGAAAACAATTGCCAGCCAAGAATTATATATCCAGCAAAACTGTCTCTTAAGTATGATGGCGAAAGTAGGGCATTTCCAGATAAAGAGAAGTTTAGGGAATTTGCAAAAACCAAACCAAAATTACAAGAAATACTAAAGGGAGTCTTCCAGTTAGAAAATCAATAACATCAGATAACAATCCAAGACTAGAACACAGGACAGAGCAACCAGATCTCAACCCAGATAGGGAAGTCACAAAAATAAATCAAAGCTAAAACACTGAAAATAGGGAAACAGAGATGTCAATATGTAAAAGATGACATTAAAACAAAAAAAGGGACTAAAAATGTAGACAGATTTTTTATTTGAAGAGGAAGTCAAGGCAATATAAAGAAATAATTATAAATTATTAAGTCATATCTCGTTTTTAAAAGTCCAAATTGGGAAGCAGAGTTCCGGCAAAATGGTGCTCTAGGCAGAAGCACCACGCCACCCCTCCACAGCAAAGATCTGAAAAACTAAGCCGAACAGAGAATACAACAATCCTGAAACCCTAAAACATTAAATGAAGACATAACAAACTCAGCCAAGCACCAAATGGAGTGAGAAAACTGACAGAGAATGGAGAGCGAGGAGCAAGTCATGCAGAGGTCCCCTACCAGCTAATGCAGCACAGATCCGCCATCTTGGACTCCTATCGGAGACCAGCAAACAGGGGGTACGAGAAAGCAGCCTCATGGAGCTTCCAGTGGGAGACAAAACAACCGGTAATTTGTGATATATGCTTTCCCACCCCTGATGCTTCTTCACCCTGACTTGGCCTCCTCTGCTTCCCGTGGCCACAGTCTCTTGACTGGGAAACAGCGGCTGCTTGGATTCCACACACCCGAATGGGTGGCTGTCTGAGTGCCATTTGTTGGGTGCTGGTGTTGCTTTTTTCTGCTTCTTTTTATTTCTTCTTTGCCTCTCCTCACCTCTCCCTCCTTTCCCTCGAGTACCTCGCTCCGTGTGCCATCTTTGCTTCTTCCTGAGGGGCTGCAGAGCTCCTTAATTTGTGATATATGCTTTCCCACTCTCTACCCTTCTTCACCCACACTCGGCCCCCTCTGCTTCCCACGGACACAGTCTCTTGTCCAGAAACACCAGCCCGCACTAGCTGGCTCTCTCAGTGCCATTTGTTGGCTGCTAGTGTTGCTTTTTTTTTTTCTGCTTCTTTTGATTTCTTACTTGCCTCTCACCACCTCCTCCTCCCTTTGCTCAAGTACCTCGCTCCGTGTGCCATCTTTGCTTCTTCCTGAGGGCCTGCAGAGCTCCGTTCGAGTGTGGAGCTGCTTCCCGGTTTGGGCTGCCGCACTGGTGGGATCCTGGGGCTTTTGTCTGTTTGTTTGTTTTGAATTGTTTGTTTGTTTTCTTTTCCTTTTCTTGAGTTGGGAGCCCTTTCTGGCCAGGCTGAGCTGCGTGGCAGGGATACTCCCCTTCGGCTTCTACAGACATGCAGAGGGATCCCTGAGGACATTTCTTTTTACATTGGTTTTTTTTTTTTTCCTCTGTTTCTTTGGGGGCGTTCTTTGGGGGCGTTTCTTGTTTTTTTTTTTTTTTTATTTATTTGTTTTGTTTTCTTTTTCCTTTTTCCCTTTTTGTCTTTCTTCATTGCTCAGTTTCTCATCTCTCTATAGCTTCCTTCTCTTTCTGTTCCCTGAATACCTGGCGTTGTATACCTCTACGCCTTCTAGCCAGGCTGTACTGCAACACCTGAGAGTGACTTCCCCAGACCTCATAGCTGCACCGCTGGGATCCCTGAGAACTTTGCGGTTCTTTAACCTTTCTGATACTTATTTATTCATTTTTTATTTTCTTCCTCCTCCCCTTTCTGTTTTTCTCCATTTCATAGTCTCTCATCTCTCCACTCCAACGGCAAGCTCCCCTAGCATTCTTTTTTGTTTGTATGTTTTTGGCTCCTGTTCCTCTCTCCTCTCCCCCATATCCATCTTAGCTCCACACATAACAATCTCCCTGCTGCATCCTGCTTACCTGCACCGTGCGCTTGACATCACACCACCAAGCAGCACAGGCACGGCCCACTGGAACCTGCCCTGCCCTGATTACCGACCCGCCCTGGTGGCTGTAGTAAGTGCCACAAACAACCCGTCCAGTAACTGCTCTTCAGCTAGACCTGCCTTGCTGTACCATATCTGAGTGACTGATCCTGCCAGTTGAAGAAGGAGAAAAGTACTGTGCCCACAGACGAGCAAACAACAAAGAACACACAGTCTGTCTGCTCAGACATAGTTAATTTTTTTTTAAAAAAAGGGATGAAACAAACAAATCTACAATCAATAAATTAGAAAAATAACTACTGAATGCCCTGAAGACAGCAGACAATATCAAAACATTTACAAATACAGGACAGGATGGTTCCAGTAGGTGTCCAAAATAAAACACCAGATGACTCTCCTCTGGAAGAAAATGCACTAGAACTACCTGAGAGGGAATTCAAAACTCTAATACTTAGAATTCTCCAAGAACTGAGGCAAAAAGCTGACAAACATGAGGAAAAAATAGACAAATTCATGGAAAATACAGACAAAAAATTGGAAGAATTCAGGAAAATAATGCAGGAACAAAATGCCAAAATAAATTCACAACTCGAAATTATACAAAGACAGTAATTAGAAATCCAAAAGATAAACAACAAGTTTTCAGAAATGGAAGATATCATAGAAGGGCTGAGAAGCAGATTTGAAATGGTGGAAGACAGGTTCAGTGGAATTGAAGACAAACACTTGGATACAACTCTGTTTCAGGAAAACTCAGAAAAAAGAACAAAGAAAAATGAAGAGACCCTGAGAGTTATGTGGGACACAATCAAAAGCAAAAATCTTCGAGTGATTGGAATTCCAGAACGGGGAGAAAACAGAAAACACAGAGAGGATCATTGAGGAAATGCTGACAGAAAACTTCCCCAATATCATGAAAGATGAAAAGCTGGCCTTCCAAGAAGCTCAACGAACCCCGTATAGACAAGATCCCAAAAGAAAATCACCAAGGCATATCATATTCACACTCACCAAAACCAAAGACAAACAAAGAATCCTGAGAGCAACTCATGAAAAACAAGAAGTCGCATACAGAGGAGAAACGATAAGACTAAGCTCAGATTATTCGGCAGAAACCATGCAGGCAAGAAGGCAATGGGGTGACATATATAAAATCTTGAAAGAAAAAAATTGCCAGCCAAGAATAATATATCCTGCCAAACACTTGTTCAAATTTGATGGTGAAATTAGGTCATTTCCAGATAAACAGAAATTAAGGGAATATGTAAAAGCCAAATCAAACTTACAAGAATTATTAAAGGGAGTTCTTCGATCTGAGGACAAACAGCTTCAGCTCACAGGCAGAACCTAGGACGCAGGATCGTACGAGCCAGATACCAATCTAGGACATGAACTATCGAGGACTATCCAAAACCAAAAGAAATACAACAGGGAATCAGAGCAGTTAATCAGGAAATGACAACAACATCAAAACAATAAAAGAGGGAATAAACGGCATAGGTATAGAACCTTCTAAAGGAGAGGAAGGCAAGGCAATACCAAGTAAGGGTAGACTGCTTCAAACTTAGAAAGATAAGGGTAAAATTTATGGTAACCACAAAGAAAGTTAACAAACATACTCATAAAAATAAAGAGGAAAAACATAAAGTCTCAGCAAAAACAAAACCTACAAAAACAAAAGAAATGAAAAAAAATCTACAAACAAAAGTAACTCAGCACAAGAGAGTAAGAAGAACAAAGAAAACGTCAGCACCACAAAAAAAAGCACTACAAAATGACAGCAACAAACTCATATCTATCAATAATTACACTAAATGTAAATGGACTCAATGCACCCATAAAGAGATGGAGAGTGACAGAATGGATAAGAAAACAGGATCCATCAATATGCTGTCTACAGGAGACACACCTTAGAAACAAAGATGTGAATTTATTAAAAGTCAAAGTTTGGAAAAAAATATATCAAGCTAACAACTACCAAAAAAGAGCAGGAGTGGCAATTCTAATCTCAGATAAAATAGACTTTAAAACAAAATCTACCATAAAAGACAAAGAAGGACACTATATAATGATTAAGGGGACGATCCATCATGAAAACATAACCATAACAAACTTCTATGCATCCAATGACAGGGCTCCAAAATACATAAAACAAACTCTAACAACACTGAAAAGAGAAATTGACAGATCCACAATAATAGTAGGAGACTTCAACACACCACTCCAAGTAAAGGACAGAACAACTAAAAAGAAACTCAGCAAAGATACAGAAGACCTAAAGGGCACAATCAGCCAACCTGACCTCATAGACAAATATAGAACACTCCATCCAACCGCTGCAAAGTACACATTCTTTTCCAATGCACATGGAACGTTCTCCAGAATAGACCACATCTTAGGCCACAGAGCAATCCTCAACAAGATCCAAAACGTTGAGATAATTCAAAGTATCTTCTCTGACCACAATACCATCAAGGTAGAAATTAACAATAGAAAGAGCAAGGAAAAAAAATCAACTACATGGAAACTGAATCATACCCTGCTTACACATCAGTGGGTAATAGAAGAAATCAGAGATGGAATAAAAAAATTCCTAGAATCAAATGAGAATGAAAACACATCATACCGAAACCTTTCGGACACAGCAAAGGCAGTCCTCAGAGGACAATTTATAGCAATAGATGCACATATCAAAAAAGAAGAAAGGGACAAAATCAAAAAATTAACTACAGAACTCAAACAAATAGAAAGAGAACAGCAGAAAAAGCCCACAACCACCAGAAGAAAGGAAATAGTAAAGATCAGAGCAGAAATAAATGAAATAGAGAACAGAAAAACAATAGAAAGAATCAACAAAACCAAAGTTGGTTCTTTGAAAGAATCAACAAAATCGACAAACCACTGGCCAGACTGACAAAAGAAAAACAGGAGAGGACACAAATAACCCAAATAAGAAATGAAATGGGAGACATTACAACAGACCCAACTGAAATAAAAAGGATTATAACAGAATATTATGAAAAATTATACTCCAACAAATTTGAAAACCTAGAGGAAATGGATAAATTTCTAGAAACACACAGCCCACCCAAACTACAACAAAGTGATGTTTAAAATCTGAACAGACCCATAACAAGAGGAGAGATTGAAAAGATAATAAAAAAACTCCCAACCAAAAAAAGCCCTGGCCCAGATGGCTTCACTGGAGAATTCTACAAAACATTTACAGAAGAGCTTGTACCAGTACTACTCAAGCTATTTCATAGCATAGAAGAGGAAGCAACACTTCCAAACTCATTCTATGAAGCCAGCATAACGCTGATACCAAAACCAGAAAAAGATGTCCCAAATTGGGAAGCAGGTAAGAGCCACTTTAGGAAAATGTGTATTCCCCATAACCCTACATAAATATGGCTTTATAAATATTACGTGGTCACTTTGAGGAAGATTTTCAGAAGTAGCTTTTTGCTACTCAATCAACTCAACATTGATTGGGCACTTGCCATATGCATGAAACCGTCTAGAGGTAGTGGATTAGAAATACAGAAATAAGTAAGACACAGGCCCCATCTTGGAGGAGCTCACAATGGCACATAGGAAGTAAGTCAAGGACTGCTAAAATAAGAATAAGAAAAAAGCACCAAAAACTATTCAAAAAAAGTCTGCTGCCAGAACAGAATTTCAAATTCTCATGGACTCCAGACTTTCTGAGCCATGGAGGCAGAATTACACCTGAAACTACTGACCTGAGATAATCTTTAAAACTTAAACCAAAAATATCCCCTGGAAGCTTCTTAAAACCAAACAATAGTTTAGCTAAATTAGTAAAAAAAAAGAAAAAAAATTGTCTGTCTTGAGCATTGTGCTTTTTTAAGAACTATCTATAGGGATCAAAGTGACAACAGCAACCTGAAAGACAGAACCTTAGGGGCAGTGAGTTTATGTTAATTGGGGAGGAGCAACTCTGAAAAATGAGGGTGAGAATGGCTGCACAATTCAAAGAAAGTAATCAGTGTCACTGAATTGTACATGTACATGAATTGGTATATGTTTTGCTGTGTATATTCTCAATAACAGTAACAACAAAATAAATAAAATTTCTAAAAAGTTTGCTGCTGGCTGCAAGACAGTGAGGGACTCTGACTGGGAGTCAGGGACAGAGTCCTGAAATGGGATTTTGACAGGCAGAGAAGGGGAAAGAAGAATATTCACCTGCAGAGAACAGCTTCCTTCACTCAGTCAACATTTGTTGTTGTTGTTGTTAGTTACCATCAAGTCAGTTCCACCTCATGGTGACTTTATGTATAAAAGCAAAACGTTGCCTGCTGTTGCCCCATCCTCATGACCACTGATATGTTTGAGTCCATTATTGTGACTACTGTGTAGTGCCTTCCAGTCTAGGAGGCTCATCTTCTAGCACTGTATCGGACAATGTTCTTCTGTGATCCATATGGTTTTCAGTGGCTAATTTTTGGAATTAGATCACCAGACCTTTCTTCCTAGTCTGTCTTAGCCTGGAAGCCCCACTGAAGCCTGTTCACCATGGGTGGCCCTGCTGGTGTTTAAAATACTGGTGGCATAGCTTCCAGCATCATAGCAACACACAAGCCACCACAGTACAACAACTGATAGATGGGTGGTGGAACCAATGTTTATTCCTTGCTTATTGAGCAGCTTTATATGCCTCCTAAGGAAGACACTTTCTCTTCCCCTAAGAGAATCAGACTGTTTGGTGCCTGCCCTTTACCACCTGTGTATCCTGGAGCAAGTTGTTTGGCCTCTCTGAAAAAAAAAAACTGGGGATAATCATAAGCTCACTGTGACCATTAGAAGAGACTCTTCATGTGAAGTGGTTAGCACAGAATCAGGTACATAGTAAATGTGCAGTAAACTTTTAGATGCCATTATTGTTATTGCTGTCATTAATACATGCCAGAAACTTGGGCAGGCCCTGAAAATTCAGAAGAACATGCCACATTCTAGCTGGGAGACAGACAAGTTGACATATCATTACAAGACCATATGCTAATCACTTGCACAAAGAAGGAAATTAGAGATTCTGTACTACGGATGATCTCTATTCCTAGAGAGGCCCAGAGGAGGGAAATGGCTTTCTGAGTTTCCAGAGCAATAGACATCTGGCATCAGAACTCCTGAGTCTCAGTCTGGTGTTTTTCCCTCTGAGGGAAAGGACCACGTGTCTTTGCTCCTTCAAATTCCCTAGAGCTCTGATTATAGTTCTTTGGAAACAGCTGTCTCTCAGTGACTGGGGAGACAGGTTAGGTGACCTCCTTAACTAGTCCTTGTGCTCAATCCACTTATACTATACGGAAGCAAGACTGGGCTGCTTTCTGGAAGCTGACAACTCCATCTCCCCCTCTGCAAATCAGTCAGGGGCCCACAGATAGAGACGTCTGGAGAGGGGCATGTCGCAGAGCACAGAGAAACAGAACAGACTTTTGGGAGATGATAGGAGGGAAGGAACTCAGACAGACTGGCCCTGGGTCTAGCAAGACTGATTGTAATTAACTCTGGCTCTAGCTGGAAGCAGTGCCAGCACTGGTGTTTGCCAGGTGTCTTAGTTGTCTAGTGCTGCTATAACAGAAATACCACAAGTAAATGGCTTTAACAAACAGAAATTTATTCTCTCACAGTCTAGGAGGCTGGAAGTCTGAATTCAGGGTACCAACTCCAGGGGAACACTTTCTCTCTCTGTCGGCTCTGGGGGAAGGTCTTTGTCATCAATCTTCGCGGGTTGAGGAGTTTCTCAGCACGGGGACCCCAGGTCTGAAGGACATGCTATTCTCCTGGCTCTTGTTTCTTGGTAGTATGAGGCCCCCCTGTCTCTCTGCTCGCTTCTCTCTTTTACATCTCAAAAGAGATTGACTTAATACACTATCAGATCTTGTAGATTGATCCTGCCTCATTAACATAACTGCTGCTAATCCTGCCTCATTAACGTCACAGAGGTAGGATTTACAACACATAGAAAAATAACATCAGATAACAAAATGGTGGACAATCACACAATACTGGGAATCATGGCCTAGCCAGGTCGATACACATTTCTGAGGGACGCAATTCAATCTAACACCAGGTGAGTGACTAGGGATGTGGACTTGCCCATGAATTCTGCAATATTCTCACCCCAAATTTGCCTCCCAGGGCCTTCTCACATCCAGTAGCGAGTGTCCACCTATTTCTTCTTTGTCTCTTGGTTTGAAGTGCCACACTCACGTAGACCCACACATTCACACTCACACATACACGTCATTCCCTCACCCTCATTCTCAACCCACACAAGCTCACACAGACTCAGCCACTCACTCTGACTCACAAGTACAGAATCATAAATCCACCCAAATACACACACATACACACTGTCTCATGCACAGTTACACACACACACACACTCACATATACATATACAAACTCACCATCTCAGTTACACACATTCATGTCCTCATACACACGCAGGTGGCTCCTTACCTATGATGCTTTGCTGATGTCTCCCTGCCAATTGCTTGTGATTTCTCAAAAGTGAACATTCGAGCATGTTTGAGAAAGATGTCTGGACCTGTGGGAACTTGTACTAAAACTCTTCCTGACCTGTCAACCTCTACGTAGTTCTCTGTCCTATAGTATCTGGGACCCAAACACTGGACGGTGTCTGCTGAGGGAACAAATAAAAGCATCAGCTGTTTACCATCTGAGTCTTTGGCTTTACTTCTGAGTCACTGTTTCCGTGTAACACCAACGATCTACTGCCAAATTCACACACTTCAATCACTGAGCTAAATTAAGTATTTCTTAACACTAATTACTTTATTTGAAAAAAGAGCTTACACATGGGGTACATCGATCAAAAAGAAAAAGATAAAAAACTATGATACATACACACAATGGAATACTATGCAATAAAGAACAATGATGAATTTGAGAAACATCTTACAACATGGATGAATCTGCAGAGCATTACGCTGAGTGAAATAATTCAATCACAAAAGGTGAAATACTGTGTGACACCACTATTATAAAAACTCAAGAAAAGGGTTACATACAGAAAGAAACAGTCTTTGATGGTTATAAGGGAGACAAGGGGTGGGGAGGGAAAAACTAGATAGTAGATAAGTGGTAACTTTGGCGAAGGGTAAGACAGTACACAATACTGGGGAAGCCAGCACAACTTGACCAAAGCAAAGTCATAGAAGCTTCATAGACACATCCAAACTCCTTGAGGGACCAAGTTACTGAGCTGAGGACTGGGGACCATGATCTCGGGGGACATCTAGCTCAATTGGCATAACATGGTTTATAAAGAAAATGTTCTACATCCTACTTTGGTGAGTACCATCTGGGGTCTTAAAAGCTTGTGAACGGCCATCTAAGATACATCTACTGGTCCCACCCCATCTGGAGCAAAGGAGAATGAAGAAAACTAAAGACACAAGGAAAAGATTAATCCAAAGGACTAATGGACCACAGCTACCACAGACTCCACCACTGAGTGCAGCACAACTAGATGGTGCCCAGCTACCACCACTGACTTCTCTGACAGGGATCAAAATAGAGAGTCCCAGACAGAGTGGTAAAAAAAGGTAGAACAAAATACAAATTCAAAAGGCCAGACTTGTTGGTCTGACAGAGACTGAAGAAACCCTGAGAGTATGGACCCCGGACACCCTTCTAACTCAGTACTAAAGTCACTCCTGAGGTTCACCCTTCAGCCAAAGATTAGACAGGTCTATTGGGCAAACAACACATGTGAGGAAAGTGCTTCGTAGTTTAATCATGTATACAAGACTAAATGGGTACACCAACCGGAAAGCAAAGACAAGAAGGCAGGAAGGGACAGGAAAACTGGACAAACGGAAACGGGGAACCCGGGGCGGAGAAGAGAGAGTATTGACACAACACGGGGTTGGCAACCAATGTCACAAAACAATTTGTGTATTAACTATTTAATGAGAAACTAATTTGCCCTGTAAACTTTCACCTAAAACACAATAAAAAAAAGAAAAGAAAAAGAAATAGCATTGATTTTCCAGCCCTCCAAGCCCTGATTGGCAGCTGCAGTGTAGATGTTGAGGTCTAGGCAAGTTTCCCCCTAGGATGGAGATGGCTCAAAACAGACATTCTACAAATGTGTTCCTCTTGGGCTATCGGTTAGCTACTGGAGTCCCATCTTCCTTATCCAGAGAGAATTGAAGGGATAAGGCCACATCTCAAAAGCATCATCCTAGTGCGTAGATGTAGGTTAATACTAACCACCACAGCCTTAGACTGTAACCAGGGCCCAGACTCTTTAAAGTGTCAATTCAAAACCAACAGCAAATTTCATAATTAGAGCAGAACAAGCTTCTCCTGACCTGTTTCTCCCAAGGCAATTGTGCCAAAGCCAGGTGGTTTACCTCTCACTGGCTACCTTTCTCCTAAGACCCAGGCAGAGAGAATAGGTCTACCTACAATTAGCTTGGCCCTTGGTTGAACTATATGAAATTGCCACTTTTGCAAGTTAAAAATGGTCAAATATCAGCAATTTCATCTGGTTGGAACAAATACCTTGTACTTCAAGAGATAAGTTAAACAAGTCAGAGCATTTTTCCAGTTGGGTCTTGCCTCCAGTATCCGGTGACTGTTTGGTTTATGATACAATTGGGGCCAAAATATACATGGTAGATAAACAAGTAGATACTAACAAGATGTCACTGTTTGTTCTGTTTTAAGGTTACTAGGGGTGAAAATAGGAGTCCCTGGGTGGCGCAAACAGTTAAGTACTTGACTACTAGCCGAAAAGCTGGTGGTTCAAACCTACCCAGAGGCGCCTTGAAAGACAGACCTGGTGATCTGCTCCAAAAGGTCACAGCCTTGAAAACCTCATGGGGCAGTTCTACTTTGCACACATGGGGTTGTCATGAGTTGGAATCTACTCAATGGCAACTAATAAGAACAACAATAGAGGTGAAAATCAGTTTCTTTCTTTCTTACCAAGGGAAGAAAACCAGCTGTAGAGGAAAATTCCATAAACAAGCTGAAACCTGCTTTGCCTTTTTCAATGCCAACTGCTCTAAATTTAGGGACTCACGTACAGTCAGGAGCAGGTTGAGGTTTTCAGGGACACATTCAAGACTTAGCATGTGGCAGCACCCTATACAGGGACAGAGAGTGTCTCGATTACCTAGTGCTGCTGTTAAGGAAATATCAAAAGTGGGTGACTTTAAAGAACAGAAATTTATTTTCTCACAGTTCTAGAGGCTAAAAAGTTCAAATCAGGATCTTAATCATGTTGATTCTTTCTGTGGGCCTCTCTCCTAGTTTCTGGTGTCTGCTGGAAACCCTTGGTGTTCCTTTAATTATAGACAGGTCCTTACATAGCATCTGTCTTCCCCCTACATGTGTCTCTGTGTCTATTCTGCTCTTTCTATAACTCAGAAGTGATTAGGTTTAGGACCCACCTTACTCCAGTATGACCTCATTAACATAACAAAAGAAACTCCTTTTTCCAAACAGGATCACATCCACAGGTACAGGGGCCAAGACTTCAATACGTATTTTTTTTCTTGTATTTTAGATGAAGGTTTACAGAGCAAATTAGTTTCTCACTAAACAATTAATACACATATTGTTTTGTCACATTGGTTGCCAACCCACAACATTGTCAACACTCTCTCCTTCTTGATCTTGGGTCCCCCATTACCAGCTTTCCTGTCTCCTCCTGTCTTCGTGCCCCTGGGCTAGTGTACCCATTTAGTCTCGTTTTGTTTTAAGGGCCTGTCTAATCTTTGGTTGAAGGGTGAATCTCAGGAGTGATTTCAGTACCGAGTTAAAAGGGTGACCAGGGGCCATACTCTTGGGGTTTCTCCAGTCTCTACCATACCAGTAAGTCTGGTTTTGTTTATTTGTTTTTTTCTGGTTTGTTCTTGTTTTTTTTTTTTGGTGACTTTGTATTGTGTTCTACATTTTTCTCCCACTCTGTCTAGGACCCTCTATTGTGATCCCTGTCAGAGCAGTCGGTGGTGTTCAATATGTATTTTGGGGGGACACAATTCAGACCATAACAGAGAGAGGATCAGTTCAAGCCTTCTTTCTGTAACAACTGGCAGCTCAGGGTCAAGATTCTTGACAAGCACTCACTTTAAAAAGCATTTGTGACATAACTAATTTCTGACTGAATTGAATAGCAAACCATTTGTTACATATATATTTACCACACACACAAAAATAGCATTTGTGAATCTGCTGTCATCAGCTGGATGGGATAGGCACAACTGTTTTTCAGACCTTTTTATCCTGCAAATACATGTGGGGCTTTGATGGGAATCCCCTCAAGGACCCTCAGTCTTCCTGCAGGAGGCAGGTATTCAGGGCCTGGGAGTCCCTAGGGGTAGGAGTGGAAAGCCCAGCAGCAGGTGTGGAAGGAAACGGTCAAGAAAACTCAAGTCAGAGTCCCCAGGAAGTCAGGCAGGGAGGCTGTGCTTGCGAATTCTTAGGGGTGTTTTTCTCCTCAGCCTTAGCTTCAACAGTGAACAGATCCCCATGGGAGTTATCTTCCCAGTGAGGCCAAAACAAGACATTTTTTTCTTTCTCAGCTGTCTGTAGTCCTGATATTCATTCTGGTTGGCCAAAGGCCCTTACGGACAAGCAAAAGAATTATAAATGTAGATACCCCCTGTGGTAGGCTAAATAATGGCCCCCAGAAAGAGAAGAAAACCATGTGACCATGGAGTTATGCAGCAGCTGCTAAGTCAAGGAATGGCTACCAGAAGCCGGGAGAGATAAGAAAACTTTGTCTCATAGAGCCTTCAGAAAGAGCATGATCACCAACACCCTGAATTTAGACTTCTAGCCTCCAGAACTACGAGGCAATACATATCTGTTTTTACATGCCAATAATAATAATAGCTCCCAAAGATATCCAAGTCCTAATCCCTGGAACTTATGAATATCATTTTATATGGTAAAAGAGACTTTGTAGATGTAATGAAGTTAAGGATCTTGAGATGGGAAGATTATCCTGTATTATCCAGGGTCCCTAAATATAATCACAAGGGTCCTTATAAGAGGGAGGCAGAAGGAGATTTGACACAGCAGAGAGAGCGATTTGAAGATACTATGCTGCTAGCTTTGAAGTTGATGGGGACATGAGCCAAGAAATGCAAGGAATGTAGCTCTAGAAGCTGGAAAATGCAAGAAAACAGACTCTCCCTAGGGCCTCTGGAGAGAGTGCAATCCTGCAGACACCTTGATTTCAGCCTAGCAAAACTAATTTCAAACTTCTGACCTCCAGAGCTGTGAGAAAATAAATGTGTGATGTTTCAAGCTACCAAGTGTGTGGTAAATTTGTTACAGAAGCCATAGAAAACTAATACACCTCCCAAGGCATGCTGGCTGGCTGATGCCTTCCTTCATCCTAATGGGCTTAAGAGCCACCAGAGGAGGATGGATGGAGAGTTTAAACTCCCAAGAGCAGAAGCACTTAAGTGACCCTGGATTCTGGGGGTCCTCTACCAGAACCTGGGGCAGCAGAGGCCTAGGAGATGCATCATGGGGATTTCTCAGCAGGGACAGTGAGCACCAACATAGTCCTGGCTCCCTGAGAACTAGGTGACATGCAGCAGGAACACTGAGCAACTGGCCTCTGGGTGGTCAAAGACTCAGGATGAGCAGGGTCATTTTGTGGAGCAAAGGAAAAGGTCAAGATCCTCGTGGTGGCAGAACCAGTGCAGAGAGTGTCTAATGCAGGGAGGAACTTGATCTCTGACCATTATTCTTAGACCATGGCTCAGAACCAAAGAGGCAAAGTCCCCAAAAGGGGCAAAGTCCTCCCAGGATTGAAGATGATGAATACTTACTGGGCTTCATTGGGTAACTTGGTTGCTTGTTGTCTTAGTCATCTAGTGCTGCTCTAACAGAAATGCCACAAGCAGATGGCTTTCACAAAGAGAAATTTATTTCTTACAGTCTAGTAGGCTAGAAGTCCAAATTCAGGGCATCAGCTCCAGGGGAAGGCTTTTTCTCTCTGTTGGCTCTGGAGGAATGTCCTCCTCATCATCCGTCTTTCCCTGGACTAGGAGCTTCTCTGCGCAGGAACCTCGGGTCCAAAAGACACGCTCTGCTCCTGGTGCTTCTTTCTTGGTGGTATGAGGTCCCCAACTCTCTACTTGCTTCCCTTTCCTTTTATATCTTACAAGAGATAAAAGGTTGTGCAGGCCACACCCCAGGGAAACTCCCTTTACATTGGGACAAGGATGTGACCTGAGTAAGCGTGGTGTTACAATCCCACCCTAATCTTCTTTAACATAAAATTACAATCACAAAATGGAGGCCAACCACACAATTCTGGGAATCATGGCCCAGCCAAACTGATACACACATTTTTGGGGGGACATAATTCAAACCATGACACTTGTCTTCTATAATATTCTGAATCTTTTCCTCACTTATTTAATTTTTTGTTATGTTCTATTGGCTATTTTTCTGGGAGCGGCCTCAAAATCTTTGTGTGGAGGCAGGTATTTTAATAAATAATCAAATGGTCTATTTTAAAAAAAAAATCTTCAGAAGAAGAAAGTGTTAAGTACATTCTCTACCCCTAGCCTCACTTTACCTTCACTTAATGAACCCAGGGGGTGAAAAAGAAATTAGAGCTACATTTCCAGTTCTTTCTTACTGCTTAACAAATTAACTTCAGATTTAGCAGCCTAAAACAACCATTTAGTTTTGCTCAAGATACTGTGGGACAGGAATTTGGGAAGGAATTGGACAAGAAATTCTTGGTTGGAGTGTCTCATGCAGTTTCATTAAGATATTAACTGAGGTTGCTATCATCCAAAGGCTTAACTGGACTGGACATCCAAGACAGCATCACTCACCTGAAGGGAAGTTGATGCTGACTGACGGCTTGGAGTTCAACTGGGCTGTTAACTGAGTATGTATCCATAGCATCTCCATGTGATTTGGGCTTCTCAGCACGGTGGCCTCAGAGAAGTTAGATTTTTTTACCTAACAGCTTAGTGCTCCAAAAGTGAGTGACCTGAGCCAACATGGCACTATAGATGGAAGCACCACTCCGTTCCTCTACAGCAAAGACCCAAAAAACTAAGCAAAACAGATACAGTCCTGGAACCCTAAGCATCAAATGAAGAGATAAAGAACTCAACCAAGCACCAAATGGAATAAGAAACTGACAGAGAACAGGGAACAAGGAGAGCCATGGAGTGGAGGTCCCCTACCAGCTAATGTAGCATGTACTCACCATCTTGGACCCCTCAGCCACCAAGAAGAGCGGACAGGGAGTATGCGAATGTCCCCAGACCTGCCCTGCCGGCCCGAGTACATGCCACAAATGACCCATCCCTCCCTCTCATCTTGACCTGCCCTGCTGCACCATAGCTGAGCGACCAGCCCTGCCCACCTGGACAGAAGTATTGTGCCCACAAATAAGCAAACAACAAAGATTGCCCAGCCAGCCTGTCTAGACATAAACAAATAAAACAAAACAGCAAGATGAAACAAACAAATCTACAATCAATAAATGAAGAGAATAATTACTGACTGTCCCGAAGACAGCAGACAATATCAAAACATATTAAAAAAAAAAAAAAAAAAAAGAACAGGATGGCTCCAGAAAGTGTCCAAAATAAACCACCAGATGACCTTCTGGTAGAAGAAAAAGCACTGGGACTACCTGATAGGGAATTCAAAACTCTAATATTCAGGGCTCTCCAAGGATGAAGGAAAATGCAGAAAAAATAGACAAAATCATGGAAAAGACAGGCAAAACAATGGAAGAATTCAGGAAAACAATACAGGAACAAAATTTTAAAATAAACAAACAACTAGAAATCATACAAAAACCGTAAGTAGAAATCTAAAAGATAAACAACAAGATTTCAGAAACAGTGCCATAAAAGGTTTTAGGAGAAATTTGAAACAATGGAAGACAGAAACAGTGAAATTGAGGACAAATCCTTGGATACAACTTTGAGGAAAAATCAGAGAAAAGAACAAAGAAAAATGAAGAAACCCTGATAATGATGTGGGATACAATCAAAAGCAAAAGTTTGTGGTTATTGGAGTTACAGAACGGGGAGAAAACAGAAAACACAGAGAGGATCATCAAAGATTTGCTGATGAAACACTTCCCTAATATCATGAAAGATGAAAAGCTGACTATCCAAGAAGTTCAATGAACCCGTATAGGATAGACCTCAAAAGAAAATCACCAAGGCATATCATAATCAAAATCGCTAAAACCAAAGACAAAGAAAGAATCCTGAGAGCAGCTTGAGAAAAACAAAAAGTCACATACAGAGGGGCAACAATAAGACTAAGCTCAATTACTCAGCAGAAACAATGCAGGCAAGAGGGTAATGGAACGACATATATAAAACCTTGAAAGAAAAAAATTGCCAACCAAGAATAATATATCCTGCAAAACTCTCACTCAGATATGATGGCAAAATTAGGACATTTCCAGATAAACAGAAATTAAGGGAATATGTAAAAACCAAACCAAACTTACAAGAATTATTAAAGGGAGTCCTTTGGTTAGAGAACAAACGTCAGACAACAGCCTGAATCTATGATGCAAGACTGCTTCAGCCAGATACCAAGCTAGGTAATGAACTCACAAGGATAAAACAAAACTAAAAAATTTACAACAGGAAACCAGAGAGGTCAATCTGTAAATGACCACAACATCAGAACAATAAAAGAGAGAATAAACAGTGTAGGTATAGAACTTTCAAATGGAGAGGAAGTCAAGGCAATATCAAGCAATAAAAGACTGGTTCAAACTTAGGAAGGTAGGGGTATATTTGAAGGTAATCACAAAGAAAGTTAACAAACCTACTCAAAAATAAAGAAGAAAACTATAAACTCTCAGAAAACACAAAATCTACAAAAATGAAAGATGAAAAAATCCATAAACAAAAGGAATTCAGTATGGGAGAGTAAGAGGAACAAAGAAAACGTCAGCATCACACACCAAAAAAAAGCACTACAAAATGTTAACAATAAACTCACAGCTATCAATAATCACACTGAAAGCAAATGGCTTAAATGCATCCATAAAGAGACAGAGAGTGACAGAATTGATTTAAAAAAAAAAAGGACCCATAAATATACTGTCTACAAGAGACACACCTTAGAAACAAAGACATAAATATATTAAAAATCAAAGGATGGAAAAGAATGTATCAAGCAAAAGCAACCAAAAAGGAGCAGGACTGGCAACACTAATCTCAGAGTACTATGAAAAACTATACTCCAACAAATTTGAAAAGAGGAAATGGACAAATTTCTAGAAACACACTACCTACCCAAACTAACACGAACTGAAGTTGAAAATCTGAACAGACCCATAATAAGAGAAGAGATTGAAAAGGTAATTTAAAAACTCCCAACAAAAAAAAGCCCTGGCCCAGATGGCTTCACTGGAGAATTCTACCAAACATTCAGAGAAGAGTTTACCTCAGTACTTCTCAAACTATTTCAGAACATAGAAAAGGAAGGGATACTTCCGAATTCATTCTATGAAGCCAGCATAACCCTGATACTAAAACCATGCAAAGATATCACAAAAAAAGAAAATTACTGACCAATATCTTTCATGAATATAGATGCAAAAATTCTCAACAAAATTCTAGCCAATAGAATTCAGCATTGTATCAAAAAGATAACACACTACAACCAAGTGGGATTCATACTAGGTAGGTATGCAATGTTGGTTCAACATTAGAAAATCAATCAACGTAATCCACCACATAAATAAAAGAATCACATGATCATCTCAATCAACACAGAAAAGGCATTTAACAAAATCGAACACCCATTCCTGGTAAATACTCTCAATAAAATAGATACAGAAGGGAAATTCCTCAGCATAATAAAGGGTATCTATACAAAACCAACAGCCAACATCATTCTTAATGGAGAGAGGTTGAAAACCTTCTCCTTGAGAATACAAACAAGACAAGGATGCACTTTATCACCACTCCCATTTAACCTTGTACTGGAAGTCCTAGCTAGAGCAATAAGACAAGAAAAAGAAATAAAGGGCATACAAATTAGTAAGGAAGAAGTAAAACTGTCCCTATCTGCAGATGATATGATAGTATACATAGAAAACCCAAAAGACTCCACAAGAAAACTACTGGAAGTAATAAAAAGATTCAGCAGAGTAGCAGGATACAAGATAAACAAACAAAAATCAGTTGGATTCCTATACACCAATAAAGAGAACTATAAAAATGAACTCAGGAAAACAATAGCAATTATAACAGCCCCTAAAAAAAATAAATAGGAATAAATCTAATAAGGGATGTAAAAGATCTATACAAAGAAAACTACAAAACACTACTGCAAGAAACCAAAAGAGATCTACGTAAGTGGAAAAGCATAGCATGCTCACGGATAGGTAGACTACTCAGCATTGAGAAAATGTCAATTCTACCCAAAGCAGTTTACAAATGGAATGCAATGCTGATCCAAATACCAACAGCATTCTTTAAAGAGACAGAAAAACTAATCATTAAATTTATATGGAAGGGCAAGAGGCCCCGGATAAGTAAAGTACTACTGAAGAAGAAGAATAAAGTATACAGACTCATACTACCTGACCTCAGAACCTACTATACAGCTACAGTAGTCAAAACAGCCTGGTTCTGGCACAACGACAGACATATTTACTAATGGAACAGAATTGAGAAACCAGATGTAAATCTATCCATCTACGGTCACCTACGGTCACCTGATCTTCGACAAAGGCCCAAAGCCCACCAAATAGGGAAAATAGTCTTTTTAACAAATGGTGCTGGCAAAACTGGATGTCCATATGCAAAAAAAAAACAACAAGACCCACACTTCACATCATACACAAAAACTAATTCCAAATGGATCAAAGACCTAAATATAAACACAAAAATAATAAAGATCATAGAAGAAAAAATAGGGTCAACACTAGAGACCCTAATATCCAGCATAAACAGGATACAAACTATAACTAACAATACACAAACACCAGAAGATAAGCTAGATAACTGGAATCTTCTAAAAATTAAATGTTTATGCTCATCAAAAGACTTCACTAAAAGAGTAAAAAGAGAACCTATAGACTGGGAAAAAAAATTTTGGCTATGATAAATCCGACAAACCTCTAGTCTCTAAAATCTAGAGGAAAATCCAACACTCTACAACAAAAAGACAAACACTCCAGTTAAAAAATGGGCATAGGATATAAACAGACACTTCACCAGAGAAGACATTCAGGTGGCTAACAGACACATGAGGAAATGCTTGTGATTACTAGCCATTAGGGAAATGCAAATCAAAACCACAATGAGATACCATCTCACCCCAACATTACTGGCATGAATTAAAAAAACAGAAAATAACAAATGTTGGAGAGACTGCAGGGAGATTGGAATTCTTATGCATTGCTGGTGGGAATGCAAAATGGTACAACCATTCTGGAAAATGATATGGCTCTTCCTTAAAAAGCTAGAAATAGAAATACCATACGATCCAGCAATCTCACTCCTAGGAATATATCCTAGAGAAATAAGAGCCATCACACAAATAGACATATGCACACCCATGTTCATTGCATAATTATTTACAATAGCAAAAAGATGGAAACAACCTAAGTGCCCATCAGCATATGAATGGGTAAACAAAGTATTTACTATGCAGTGATAAAGAACAATGATGAATCTGCAAAACATCTCACAACTCGGATGAATCTGGAGGGCATTATGCTGAGTGAAATAATCACAAAAGCACAAATATTGTATGAGATCACTATTATAAAAACTCAAGAAAAGGTTTACACACAGAAAGAAACAATTTATGATGGTTACGAGGGGATGGGTGGAGAGGGAAAAACACTGACTAAATAGTAGATAAGCGGTAACTTTGGTGAAGGGTAAGACAGTACATAATCTTGAGGAAGCCAGCACATCTTGTCCAAGGAAAGGTCATGGAAGCTCCACAGACACATTCAAACTCCCTGAGGGACCAAATTATTGGGTTGAGGGTTGTGGGGACCATGGTCTCGGGGACATCTAGCTCAAATGGCATAACATAGTTTATAAAGAAAATGTTCTGCATCCTACTTTAGTGAGTAGCATCTGGAGTCTTAAAAGCCTGTGAGCAGCAGTCTAAGATACTGCACTGGTCTCACCCTGTATAGAGCAAAGGAGAATGAAGAAAACCAAAGATACAAGGGAAAGATTAATCCAAAGGACTAATGGACCACAGCTACCACAGCTTCTACCAGAATGAGTCCAACACAGCTAGATGGTGCCTGGCCACCACCACTGAGTGCTCTGGCAGGGATCATAAGAGAAGGTCCTGGACAAAGCTGGAAAAAAGTGTAGAACAAAATTCTAACTCACACACACACAAAAAAAAATCAGACTTACTGGTCTAACATAAACTGGAGAAACTCCAAGAATATGGCCCCTGAACACCCTTACAGCTCAGTAGTGAAGTCACTTCTGAGGTTCACACTTCAGCCAAAGATTAGACAGACCCATAAAACAAAATGAGGCTAAATGGGCACACCAGCGCAGGGCAAGGACTAGAAGGCAGGAGGGCACAGGAAAGCTGGTAATGGGGAACCCAAGGTCAGGAAGGGGAGAGTGTTGACATGTTGTGGGGTTGGCAACCAATGTCACAAAACAATTGTGTACTAACTGTTTAATGAGAAACTAGTTTGTTCTGTAAACCTTTATCTAAAGTACAATTAAAAAAAAAAAAAGATTACAGCCAAAAAAAAGAGAAAAAAGAAATTTCTCTGTGCAAATGACAGTGTTAAGAGAATTTTCAAAACAAGCTAAAGACTGGAGGAAAATATTTGCAAATTACCTATCTGACACTAACTCATATCCAGAATATATAATCTCAAAACTGAACAGAAGAAAACAACCCAATTAAAAAAATGGGGAAAAGACTTGAACAGACAATCCACCAGTGAAGATATATACATGGCAAATATGCACATGAAAAGTCATTCAACATCAGTAGACAAAGGAAATACAAATTAAAACCATGATAATATTCCACCTTTTTTCCAGTTGCTGACGAGTCGACATCAACTCATGACAACACCATGTATGTCAGAGTAGAACTGTACTCCACAGTTTTCAAGGGCTGATTTTTTTTAAGAAGTAAATTTCCAAGACTTTCTTCCAAGGCATCTCTTGGTGGACTTGAACTTTCCACTTTTCAGTTAGCAGTCGAGTACATTAACGATTTGCACCACCCAGGGACTCCCCACACACCTATTAGAATGACTTAAATAAAAATACTAACAATACCAAGTATTAGCAAAGATATGGAGCAACTAGAACTCTCATTCATTGGTAATGGGAATGCAAAATTGTACAGTCACTTTGGAAAACAGTTTCACAGTTTCATAAAAAGTTGAACATACACATACCATATGACCCAGAAATCCCACTCCTGAGTATTTACCATAGAGAAATAAAAATTTATGTTCATACAAAAAAAAAAAGACCAGACTTGCTGGTCTCACAGAGACTGAAGAAACCCTGAGAATATGGCCCCTGGACACCCTTTTACCTCAGTACTGAAGTCACTCCTGAGGTTCACCCTTCAGCCAAAGATTAGACAGGCCCATAAAACAAAATGAGACTAAAGGGGCACACCAGCCCAGGTGCAAGGACTAGAAGGCAGGAGGGGACAGGAAAGCTGGTAATGAGGAATCCAAGGTCGAGAAGGGGAGAGTGTTAACATGTTGTGGGGGTGGCAACCAATGTCACAAAACAATATGTGTATTAACTGTTTAATGAAAAATTAATTTGCTCTGTAAACCTTCATCTAAAGTACAGTAAAAAAAAAAAAAAAAGTGAGCAGCCTAATACTTGGTGGAAACTGGATTGCCTTTGGTGACCTACAAGTTATGCAGCATCACTTCTGCTGCATTCTGTTGATTGTAACGAGTCATTAAGTTTGGCCCAGAGAGAACAAGGACCCCACTTCTCAATGGGAGGAGTGTCAGAGAATTTGTGGATATGTTTTAAAATTGCCCCGTGAGTGGGGCATAAGATCTCAAGGTCCTTATTGGAGTTTTTCCAGGAAGTGTTTCAGGTATATTTGGGTTAAATATTTGGACCTCTCTTGCCCCTTTCCCCACCATAGTTGGGGTCTCATCTTGCATCTTGCACATACTAGTTTGAGACTGCAGCAGCTGCTCACAGCCTTCTGGAGTTGGGAAGGGGCAAGTTGGGAGGCCTGCGTCTGTCAGTGACTCACTGTTGACCTTGATAAGTCCTACTCTCTCTCTGGGGTGGTCACCTCTGCCCTTCTTGCCCCTGGGTTGTTGCAAAGATCCAGGGAGACAGCAAGAGCCCTTGCAAATAGACGGATAGTGGTTTCAGGGAATTTCCAATGTGTACCCAGCTCCATGTTTATACAAGAGGAATCAGGTGCATCTAAATGCCCTCAGTGAGCAGTGAAAGACACAGGTTCTTTACCCACCATGAAGTGAAAAGAGAGAGGGTTGAGGGCTGCCTCCCCTGGGGTCTTATTACCACTCTGCCTCTCTTCTGGTTGAGTTGTCGTAAGACTTCACAACTCAAGACTGGAGCTCTCACTCCTTTAAGCCCCCTGTAAATGGGTCTTATTTTTATTTATGTGATTGATTGTCTCTGGTCTGTGCCCTGGGTCTGTGAATTCATGAGGCAGGGGTCACACTTGGGTTTGCTCATCTTTGTCCTGGGCTGCTAGGCCTCTTGTCTCTGCTGCCCCTTGCCCACGCTGGGACCACCCTGCTACCATTTCCCCTGAGGTTTTCCTCTAGGGACCCTCCTGGACAGCTGGATCTGGCCTTGCTGCTCTCAAATCAACAGTTCTTGCTCCTTCCTCCAGAATAAAGCAGCCTAGGGATGGGAGTGGGTGGCGGAGGGAGGGCAGATAGCCCTGCTTTTCTTCTTCTCCACAAATTCTCTTCTCACTTCTGCAAATGGTTTCAAACTTGCCACAACTCCCATGTAAAACAAAACCACTACATCTCAGAGGCTGCTTCTGTCTCATCTGCCACTTCCTTCCTCTGAAGCAATGAAGCACAGACCAGCTGCCTATTTGGATTCATTCATTCACTCAACAAATACTTATTGACAGTCTACTATGTGACAGGCACTATTTTAGGAACTAGGATGCCTTTCTGAACAAAAAAACCAGAAATACCTGTTCTCATTGAGCTTCCACTTGAGTGGAGAGAAAGGGATAATAAATAAGTAAATAGAATAGTATGCTTTAAGGTAATAAGTACTATAGAAAAAAAATAAAGCAAAGTAAGAGGGATGAGAAATATCAGGAGGATTGCAGATTTAAACAGGGTCGTCAGGGTAGATCTCACTAAGAGCATGACATTTGGGAAAGAAAAAAAATGCAAAGAGTAAAACATAAATTGTTGTTGTTGTGGTTGCTGTTAAGAACATACACAAAAAACAAAAGAAAGTAGATTGAGGGGGAAAAACCAACATTTTCATGGTTTCTTTTTGTCCCAAAATAAAGTCCTGACTTTAAACATAGCCTTTGGGTTGTGGGCAGCCTGGCACCTGCTTTTTTCAGCCCCACCAGCACAAAGTCACTACATGCACACTCTCCATGCTATGGGCAATCTTAACTGTTCACACTTTCCTTGCACCACACAGGGTAGATATATAATGCCACTCATGGCATAGAGATAATAGTGGCATCACGTGGGAGAACATGGGAGGTTGAGCTCCATGGAAAACATGTGAAAGTCCTGACTGTAAAATGTTCAACTCCACCCTTAAGTTCACTTATAACCGAAGATTGTCGGCCCCTGAAGGGGCAGTTAGAGGCCATCCATTTCATGCCTCACTGCACAGATGGGGAAACTGGGGCTCAGAGAGGGATAGCAGTGTTCTTGGGGTCACACGACCTTATCTGCACACCAAGGCCAGTTATTCTGCAGGAATAACATTTTGTTCATGTGGTCTTTTCGTAAGACCTCGAGTTGCTCTGTCATGCTTCAGAAGGAGAAATGACTGGTCAGATCTCCCCTTGACAACTGATCACAGGATGAGCTGGGCACCCAAGTTAAAGGTTTCCTCCATGGTCTTGGCAATACAGGGCCATCTTTCCTGAGTGGCGAATCTATCTCGGGGGTTCTCAGTGCATGCTGGAAAGACGAGGATAGAATCTCTGTTGTTCCTCAGGAGGAGGGGACTCCACAGGCTATCAACATATAGAATCCAGAAAGAAGTCCCGCCATGGCCAGTTGCAATGTGATCTTATGAGCTGGGATTCTGTGATATGTGCCAAGTCTCTGTTGGGGGGCCAGAAAAGGGGAGTCTGTGTGGCTCAGAAAGAAAAGAGGCACTTTAGGACTTTGAGGTCAAGTGTTGTAACCATAACACTCATGAGGAAGTTAGAAACAAGTGTGAAGGTCATCAGATTGTGACAAAGCCAACAGAAACAGTCATATGAATAAGGCTGTGTTGTAGATCCTTTGACCGGGAGGGCCACAGAAGCCAGCTTGTGTGAAGGTCAAGTCTTCTCACTCTTGCTTCCCAGGAAAGGCCCAGAGAGGTGAAAAAGTAGCCCCAAATCACCAAATCCCTCCCAGCTTTCAGGTCCCAGAGGCTTCAAATATGTCCATAGCCCTTCTCCTTGTTGCTGCCCCATGGCCTAGCTCATCACCCCAGAGCAGCAGCTCTGCTTCCTTGAGCCCCTCACAGGGCCAACCTCCTATTCTTTCCCCAAGGCTGTCCCAGGCCTGACTGCCTCCTCACCCTCCCAACAGCTTTTCAATAAGGCGCCCTGGTGGCTCAGTGGTTAAGAGCTCAGCTGCTAACCAAAAGGTTGGCAGTTCGAATCCACCAGCCACTCCTTGGAAACCCTATGGGGCAGTTCTATACTGTCCTACAGGGTCACTATGAGTCAGAATCGACTTGACACCAACAGGTTTGGTTTTTGGGGTTTAATGATAATAATGGCTACCATTTATCTGGCCAGCCCCACTCCCAGGGTCTATGCTGAGAATTGAACAGACGTTTTCCCATTTAAGCTTTACAATGCTCCTTTGACATATATTCTATTCTGTTATTATTTCCATTTTATTGACCAGGAAGCTGAGGCTCAGAAAGGTAAAGCTATTTGCCTGAAGTCCCATAGCTAATACTTGACAGTTTAGGATCAGACTTTAGGCTCAATGTCTTCTAATACTGTCTCTGGTAAGGTTTCTCTAAGGAGCCCCTCTTAGGAAGATTGACTAAGTGACAAGATGTCACTCTGAGGACTAAGGTTCACCTGACCCAAGCCATGATATTTTCAATCACCTCATATGTATGCAAAAGCTGGATAATGAATAAGGAAGACCAAAGAAGAACGATGCCTTTGAATTATAGTGTTGGAAAAGAATATTGAATACACTGCAGACTTCCAGAAGAACGAACAAGTCTATCTTGGCAGAAGTACAGCCATTAAGCTCCTTAGAAGGGAGGACGGGAAGACTGTGTCTCACATAGTTTGGAGATGTTATCAGGAAGGACCAGTCCCTGAAGAAGGACATCATGCTTGGTAGGGTATAAGGTCTGCAAAAAAGAAGAAGACCCTTGGCAAGAAGGATTGACACAGTGGCTGCAACAATGGACTCAAACATAGCAATGATTGTGAGGATGGCGTAAGACAGGGCAGTATTTTGTTCTGTTGTACATAGGGTCACTGTGAGTCAGAACTGACTCAACAGCACCTAACAACAACAAAGTCCCTCATCTCGAAAAACTCCCCAAGAAAAAACTTGGTCAAGGAAATGGACAGGCAATACACAAAAACAGAAACATCAATAAGAAAAAAAAAAGCTTACCACCCTAGTAACCCAAGTAACAATAAAAATTAAAATTACATTCTTCGAGTTGTGTAACCATTCTCACCCTCCAGAGTTGTTCCTTCCAATAAACATAAACTCACCACCCCCTAAGTTTCCTATCTAATCTTTTCAGTTGCTGTTGTCAATCTGATCCCATATAGATGGATATTAAAAGAACGTAATATTCAAGGTAGACATTCTTTACTAGTAAGCTAAACCATTGTTTGGTTTTAAGAAGACTTCAGGGGATATTTTGGTTTAAGGCTTAAACATTATTTTAGGGCAATAGTTTCAGGGGTTCATCCAGTCTCCATGGCTCCAGAAAGTCTAGAGTCCATGAAATTGGAATTCTATTTATGCATTTCCCCCCTTTGGATCAGAATTCTTATACAGAATCTTTGATCAAAATGTTCATTTATGGTAGCCAGGCGCCACCCAGTTCTTTTGGTATCATGGCAGAGGAGGCAGTTGTTCATGGAGGCAATTAGCCATGCATTCCATTTTCTCCTCCTGTTCCTGACTCTAAGGAGCCCTGGTGGCACAGTGGTTAAGCTATCAGCTGCTAACCAAAAGATGGGTGGTTTGAACCCACCAGCTACTCCACAGGGGAAAGATGTAGCAGTCTGCTTCCGTAAAGATCTACAGCCTTGGAAACTCTATGGGGGAAGTTCTACTCTGCCCTGTAGGGTCGCTTTGAGTCACAATCTACTCAGTGGTAAAGGGTTTCAAGTTTATCCCTGATTCTCTTTCTTTCTCTGTTGCTCCAGGAGAACAGAGACCAGTTGTTGTGCCTTGGATGACTGCTTGTAAGCTTTTAAGACTCCAGGCACTACGAACTAGGAAGTAGGACAGAAGCACTAAACATGTTATTAGGCCAATTAACTGGGACGTCCCATGAAACCATGACCCTAAACCTCCAAATCAAGGAAACAAATCCCATGAGATGTTTGATTGTGCATAAACAGCCTCAGAAGCTTCTCTTTTGCTGTTGTTGTTGTAAATATATCACACAACTTTTGCCAATTCAACTTTTTACAGATGTACAACTTACTGACAGCAATTAATGTGTACTGTATCTTTTAATGGGTACATCTTTTAATGGCTACATTAAATGTCTGTGGTATGATTTACTCCTAATTTGTTGCTATTATACCCATAGAATGGATTTTTCAATTTTCAACTCAATATGTATTAAGTAAGTTTCTAATGCTTTATTACAATGAACACATTTTACTGAGCAAGGAACATTTTTATGGTAATTAAGAAGACCAAGTCAACTGCAAAACA
Source organism: Dugong dugon (assembly GCA_030035585.1). NCBI lineage: Eukaryota > Metazoa > Chordata > Mammalia > Sirenia > Dugongidae > Dugong > Dugong dugon. The sequence goes on from CM057471.1 coordinate 56,567,531, forward strand.
ATACGGGACCAAACAGAATGCAGAAGGTACCCCCGCATTGCTTGCTCTTCTAGGAGCGCGCGGCTCTCCGTCGGTTCTCGGGTGGGTGCGGACCTAGTGGGTGTGCCCGAGGCTCCGGGGCGGGGCGTTCCGTGGGAACCACAACTCCCAGGCACCCGCGCGCCCGCCTCGTCCCCTACGTGGTCCGCGCAGCCCGGCTGCGATTACAGTGGCGGCAGCAGGACCGATCGCGAGCGTCGAGAAGCAAGCTACTAGACGCGGCCCCCGCACCGCCTAGCGCGCTCACTATGCAGGTGAGTACCGCGCGCGCCCGAGAGAGGCTACCAAGGGATGGGTCGCTGGAGCGGGGCCGCCTCCAGCAGCAGCCCGGGCACCACAAGGATCACGCCGCTCCTTGCCCAGGACTGGCGAGGGCAGCGTTGACAGCCTTGTCAGCAGCGGGAACAAGGTTGAGGGGATGCCACAGGTAGCTTTAGGTGTTTCTTTTTATTTGTCCCTCCTGTCAGGGCCCACGTCAGTCCAGCTCGAGCAGTTATTGAGCGCCAGCTGTGGCGCGGCACAAGGGCGCGGCGCGGGCGGGTGAAGAGGGACTAATCTGGGGGTTCTGGTCAGCGCTCGGGGAGCTGGAAGGCAGTGACTTTGGGAACAGGTAGATTCTGGGAAGGCTTCCTGTAAGAGGAAAGCCCCAAAGCATTTCTGCCTGCCGCCCGAAGCTCACGCACTGAGTACACACTCCTGGACCCATTGCCCGCCCTTGACAACTTTGTAGTCTGTTTATTTTGGGGAAAAAACACCCAGCTGCTTATTCTCCGTACAAGTTGGGGCAGAAATAGCATTTCATATAAGCTATTTTTCTCGGTAGGGTTCACCTGGACTGGAGAGAATGCGAGCTTGCAAAACTCTTTGGTCTTTGAAGAAATCATATCATTTTCTTCACCCCATGAATAATGTCATAGAATGAAAGATACAGGAAGATGATATATGTTGTTTAGTCAAACGCCACGCCAGCCCTTGCCAGCCCTCTAAAAGGGGAAATAGATGGGAAGAGCTTGTAAAAACCTCCCCAGCCAGTCAGCGGCAGGAATGGGACCTTCCTCTTCCCTTAAACTGTTTGGTTTATAAACGACGAAACTTTTCTCGAAGTGTAAGTAACCCCGAATGAGAAAATAAAGAAGAAAACTAGTACCACGGATTGCTCCCTCCTTCATAGCTGCTCCTCGCCCCGGCCCCAGGGTGGGGCCCTGAATAAAGCACAGATATGATAAACTCAGCTGCTAGAGACTGAGATTCATTCCAAGTGTGAAGACATGATTAGGGCCCGAACTTGTGTATCTGACCACAAAGCCCTTTAATTGAAAATTGCAGCTCCAAGTACCTTCCCTTAAGCCAGGATGTGTTGCTCTGAATCTTCTTCTGCAGTGAAAAGGCAAGAGTACAATAAGCTGGGAGTCCCTGGGTGGTATGGTTAACCCATTCGGCACTAACTGAAAGGTTGGAAGTTTGTGTCCACCCAGAGGCACCTCGGAAGAAAAGCCTGGTGATCTTCTTCTGAAAAATCAACTGTTGCAAACCTTATGGAGCACAGTTCTAGTCTGACACACATGGGGCTGCAGGAGTCGGAATCGACTCTGGCAACTAGTTAGGGTAGGCTGAAGGACCTTAGGTGAGTCTTTGACCCTCCCAGGCTTTGGACTCCCCAGTGAGTGGGACCAGATACTCTCTTCCGGCACTTCAGCTTTGAACATTCTCTACTGTCCTCCGTCTTCCCCTTGGCTGACTCCTGGCCGTCCTGCGTCAGAAGCTGTCCTAGCCACTTGCCTCTCTGGCCGAGTTAGGTATATATCCCAGGTGGCTTCATTCTCAGCACCCCCAGCCTCCACTGTGCCTCTCTGTCTCTGATGATATACATTTTGTTGTAACTGTCCACTTCTCTGTCTCCCCTGTTAAATTGTTTGTTAGCTCCATAAGGACCAAGGACTTGTCTCATTCTCTCTGCATCTCTAGGGCCTGCACATCTGTGGCATGATAAAAATAAATATTTGTTGGTTGAAGCAACTCTGTTGTTCTGTGAGTGTCCGGGTCTACTGTAAAAGGTGTCTTGACTGTTTTGGGGTCCATAGATACCTGGCCCAGGCCCAAGGATGATACGAAGAAACCAGTTACGAAAACTCCTTATCTGATTAATTAGCCACTGGGGACATTCTGGTGGTGCAGTGGTTAAGTGCTTGGCTGCTAACCAGACAAAAGGTCAGCAGTTAGAACTCACCAGCCGCTCCGAGGGAGAAAGATGTGGCAGTCTGCTCCCATAAAGATTAACAGCCTTGGAAACCCTGTGGGGCAGTTCTACTCTGCCCTGTAGGGTCGCTATGAGTCAAAACTGACTCAGTGGCAGTGATTTTGGTTTTGGTTTGGGGACATTCCATTCATATCAACTGCTTTACCAAGTAGACTCAGAGATGAGTTATGGCCTTCCCTCCCCCATTCAGCTGCCTGGCATAGACGGTGCCAGAGGCTTCTGTTGAAGCTGAATGAGCCAACCTCTAGTGTAAGTGGAGTTTCACAGAATTATTTGTACCTGTTTTTTTGTTTTTTGTTTTTTAATTGTGGTAAAAATATATGTAACAAAATATTTGCCAATTCAACATTTTTTTTTATATGTACAATTTAGTGACATTGATTGCATTCATGTTGTGCAGGCGTCACCATTAACCATTTCTGAATTTTCCACCACCATTAACAGAAACTCAGTGCCCCCTAAGCAGACATTCTCCCTTTCTCCCACCCTCTCGCCCCTGGTAACCAGTAATAAACTCTGATCTGTATATGTTTACCTATTTCATATAAGTGAGATCATACAGTCTTTGTCCTTTTGTGACTGACTTCACTCAGCATGATTTCAAGATTCATTCATGTTGTAGCATGCTTCAGGACTTCATTTCTCATCATGGCTGAGTAATATTCCATTGTATGTATATGCCACATTTTGTGTATCCATTCATCCATTGATGGACATTTAGGTTGTTTCCTGTACTGATTTGTTTTTGCATATCAACTTTTGTGAACATTTTTCCATGTCAACAAATAATTCTTTCTGAAATTCTAATGGAACTATCTGTGGGTCGTGAAGACTCAAAATGATTTTTACTTTCTTTTTGGTACTGTTTCAACTTTTTGCAGTGAACGTGTACCACTTTAATATTGGAGGAGGGGCTGTTTTTTATTTTTAAATTCTTCAGCATGATTTTTTAAATGACTGCATAGGCTTCCATTTCGAGATGATGACATAATTTGCTTGACCAGTCCCTACTGGGAGGCATCATGGTTCAGACGATTTCTCAGAGTGTGGCCCCACAGGCACGTGCCCCAGAAACATCCAGGGTGCTTGTTATGCCTGCTGAGGTTTGAGAACTAGCACAGGCTTGGCTGAAGGATCTTTGGCTCTGGTTACCTGATTGCTGAGTGACCTTGGGCAGATAAGTGGGCCTCTCTGTGCATTCCTTGTTTATTTAAGAAGGTTAATAATAGTATCCACCTGGCAGAGATGTCTGGGGATGACTGAAGTGAAGGCTGAAAGGTGAACATAGTGCAGGCACATGCAGGCCCTCAGCAGACACAGCTGCCTGGCTGTTCTGTTGAGTCAGGTGGTGTTACATTTCTTTCTCTGTCCTGCCAATACAGAACCTCCAATGGGCTTGGCCCCTGTGTAGGCACAGGCAGGGGTTGATGACATGAAGCAGACCCCTTTTAAAACTGAAACGTGTGTTTGCTAAGTGCAGGGAGTAGAATAGGTAAGTCTATGTCCACTTCTCTACCAAGCTCAGGTGCTAACCGAAGGAATGGCAGTTCGAACCCACCCAGCAGCTCTGCAAGAGAAAGACTTGGCTATCTGCCTTTGGAAAGATTACAGCCAAGAAAACTCTATAGGGCAGTTCTGCTCTGTCACCGGGGATCACTATGAGTTGGAATTGATTTGACAGCACTCAACAACACCACCACAACCAAACCTAAAAGGAGCCCTGGTGGTACAGTGATTAAGCACTGGGCTGCTAACTGAAATGTTGGCAGTTGGAACCCACCCAGCCACTCCACAGAGAAATACCTGGTGATCTGCTCCCGTAAAGATTACAGCCTAGAAAACCCTATGGGGGAGTTCTGCTCTGTCACATGGGGTTGCTATGAGTTGAAAATGACACGATGGCACCCAACAACAACAACCAAGCCCAAAGTTGCAGTGTCCAAGTCTGAACTCGGATTGAGCAGATGCATGAATGAGGTCTCCACCCAACCCAGAAACCCAGAGGCACACTCACTTTTGACTGGAGGCCATTTTTTTTCCTTTCATTGGGGTTTTAGGATAGGAGTGGAGCTCAAGCTGGGAGTCTGTCTGCACCAATTTAACAGGGCCTGTGAGAGTGAGGCCAAACCAAGGGAAAGGGTTCCTCAAGTCCCATTCCCATTTTACGGATAAGGAGACAGAACCACAGGGGCCCTGCTCTGTGTCAGTAGCTCAGTGTCATGCAGCTGGTTCCTGGCAGAGCTGGTAGACAAATCCAGGCCATGCAGCTTCAAAGTCCATGTCCTTGCCTTGACCACGAGGCTTTGCTGCCTCTGTTCAAGCTATGACAAACTGTAGTGAGCGTCAGAATCCCCTAAAGGAGCTTGCTAAAATCTTATGTCTCCCCTGCCTTTTGTGGCTCCATCCATAAGTTCTGATTTAGGGGTCTGAGGAGGCCCAGGAATCTGCATTTTTAATAAGGGCCCTGGAGATTCTAAGGTGATGTGCTGTCCCTCCTCTCTGTGCCATTTGCCATTGCAGGGCTCGTGACGGTCCTACAGAGACAGGCTAAAGCCAGGATAAGGCCCCAGGTCTCCCAGGCCAGGGCACATTCCACTATGCCCAGCAATTCACCTGGAACTTACTCTGCCTTTGTAGATCCACGCCTAACAGCAGCTGCTCATCCACACCTGCGTTCCACCCCCACCCCCAGCCCCCCACCCCCGCTTTCTCTTTGCCTTTTTTGTCCTGTTTTCCAGCTATATTCCTCTGGGCTGTGGCCTTGTTTTCCAGTCCCCAGGTTGGTCCTTGTTTGTTTCCTTTGTTCATTTAATGTAAACTCTTTGTCTTTCTCCAGGAAATACCAGCCAGTTACTGGCTCGTGGTTATTGACCACCCTTGGGAGGGGCTAAGGATTGCTGTGGGATCAAGGCTGAGGCCCACTATCCTTATATATTCCATCCCCACGCCCAATTCCTTCCCTTTTCTTCTGCAAAGTGGCTATAGCTGCCTCTTCTGCTGTTTTTCACATTTTCTTTCCAAACATGTTAAAACTAATGACCTAAAGACAGTCTCTAGTACTGCATCTAGGGTATCTTCTCTAATACTGCAAAATACAGTGGGCTCCTATCTTCACATTTTAGTGCCTGTTTTCCTCTGATGTCAAACGAGTGGCTGGTGGGAAGACCTGGGTTCTAGTCCTTACGCTGCCACTGACTCAGTGTGTAACCCTGGGCATGCTGCAGCTGCCTCTGGGGCTCAGTGTGCTGCCCTGAGTGGCCGTGTGGTGGGATGGTTGAGAGCACAGAGTCTGAAGCCAGCCTGCTGAGGCGAAATCCTAGCTATGCAGCCTTGGCAAGTTACTTAAACTCTCCGTGCCTCTGTTTCTCATCTATAAAATAGGGCTAAGAAGAGTAATTTCCTCTTATAATTAAATGAATTAAGATGTAAGTAACATTTTTAGACTACTGCCTGGCATGAAGTGCTCAGTAAGTACTATCTCATATCATTTTCCTTCCAAATATGAAAAGAGAGGGTTGTTCTAGACCAGCACTTCCCAAAAGGTCTTTCGCGAGACACTCTCCCACAGGATGTTCAGCAAGACAGAAAAAAAAAAAGTTCCTAAGGTAGCAAAGACAACTGTTAGATTTTATTTTACCTAATTCTAGTTTTTCCCAAACTTACTTGACCACAGAATCCATTTTTCAGAGTACCCCTTAATATCCTATAGTTTTCCCATGGGACACTTGGAGAAATACTCTCTAAAGCCCCTCCTGCTTCGACCTGCCTGGGCAAACTTGGGTTTATGGGGCATTCACTGTGAGTCACCTTGTGTGGATGGCTTCACAAATGTTTTCTCTCAGCAACCCCAGGAGGAAATTAAGACTCTGAGAGAGGCCCCGAAGGACAGATCTGTCTTGCCTCAAATCCTAGACTCAATTTACTATTCTTTACTGTCTACTGTGATCCTAATTTTGAGAGCAAGGGGAGTGAAGAAAGTTAGAACATGTACAGCCCATGGTTTGGGGCTGTCATCTGTAAAGAGGAGTTTGGAGCTCTGTGACTGTGGTTTCCAGGGGCCCATAGAACATCCCAGGCAGCAGGCAGAGAAACATTGTCCTAAGTGGTGCAGCTTCCTGACAGAATGGCAGCTAATCTGCCCATCCCTCCACTCCACCCACTGAAGGCTGCTCAGTTTGAACTTCCTTTAGGAACCGGTGGCCCTTTCAGACTTCACGAGAACCCACGGATTGTCTCCTGATCCTCTGCCCTTGAACACAAATTGCTGTGACTAGGTTTCTTCTTATGAGGTCTTGGGCAAACCCCTTACCCTTTAGGATTCATCAGGAAATAAGATAGGGGGTGAAGAGGGGCCCAAAGTTGAATCAAGCCAGTTTTTTTCAAACTTAAGTTTCAGCAGAGCTTGGATCCCTCTTCCCTCTTCACCCAGAGCCCTCTGTTTTGTGTTTTATATAATGGAGTTAGTTGTAAGTAAAATTTTATTTGAACAAAATATTCCCCAAAGAAAAATGTATTAAAAGCCAGGGAACTAAGAATTCCTCAAGGACACTTCTGGTTCTGACACTGGAGGATTCTAGTATTTGGCCATTGTCTTAGAAGGCAGAGTCTTCCACCAGCTGACTCCAACACCTCCAGGATCTCCTCAGCTGAGTGAGCCCATGGCAGTCTTTGCGAGCTGCTTCTGCTGGCTGGAGAGGTCTTACCTGGTGACTAGGGGGGACCTTCCCTGAGAGGGTGATCTAACTGATCAATCCATCTGGTCTCAGTCTTGCCAAATGCAATCATTAAGCCTGGTAATGGTATTTAAAATCACCATGCAGCTCCCATCTCATCATCCTTTCTTGGAGATGGGGAAGCAGCATTGTGTACTGAAATGCATAGGGCTTTGGCATCCATCTAGACCCAAGTTTGAATCCCAGCTCTGCCAACTTACTAGCTTTGTGAACTTTAGTAACTTATTTAACTTCTCTGAGCCTAATTTCCCTTTCTATAAAATGGGTCTAACTGTCCATGCCACACAAGATTGTTGTTGAGACTGAAATGAAGTAATGTATACAAAGCCCTTGAGCCTGAGGCCACTGCACCATCCAGAGCTTGGCTGGCCCAGTGAGGGTGCACACTCCCCCACCTTCACTTCCACCTGGAGCAGGGCCAGCTCACTTATAACTGTGTTGCCGACCTACTGTGGGACCTTGGGTAGGTCCCCACCCTGTCTGACCTCAGTTGGCCCTGATGACCTCTAATGGCCCTTCATGCACCTAAGTCCAATGGCCCCATGTTTCTGTTCTCCCTGAGGAAGCTGCTGGAGAGCATTAGGGACCACAACTTCCACTGCCCTAAGCCCCCTGTGATGCAGAGTCCCTTCCCTTTCAGATGCATTTCATCTTCTCGAATGAGGTGGTGCTTCTGTTTGATTTCTGGAGTGTCCACAGTCCTACAGGTAAGAATGGGGAAGCCCAAACCTGACCTGGTAGCCCAGGTTCTCCTTGTTGCTACGCTCTGTGGGAATGTAAAGGAGCTGACTCTCTTGCATAAGCATTGAGCAGGAGCTTTGCATTAAAAATTCCATTTGCAACTACCGCCCTTCAGAAAGCAAAGGGCTCTCAGCTCCATTATCCCACTGATCTTCACAAAGGCCCAGAGAGGGAGGCCGGGAAGGCAGCTTTTTCCTGTATTACAAGGGAAAGAGCTGAAGCCCAGAAGGGTAAGAGACTTGTCGAGGATCACACAGTGAGTATTAGAGCCAGAACTAGGTCAAGAGCTCCTGTTGCCTCCTGACCCCACCCTTACCCAGGGTTCATTGTCTAGCACCAGCTCAGAAGTCCCAAGAGGCTGATGCAGGCTTGGAACTCAGGTGACACCAATTTGAAAGGCAAGAGGATTCCTTTGACTTGAAAACGTGGAGTTGGACACTAACTCATGATGAACCTATTTTTCATCTTACAAGTATCCTGGAAGCAGCCCAAATGCCCATCATTGCAGATACTGATCAAATAAATTATTGTCAAACCATTCTGGTTATCTGTTGTTGAGTAACTAATCACTTCATAAGCTAATGGCTGAAAACAGCAACAGTCATTTTATTATTCTCTCTCAAGGTTCTGTGAGTTGATGGGCTCAGCTAAGTGGTCCTTGCCTCCAGGTCTGTCATGCTTATGTAGCCAGACAGTGGCTGGAGCTGAAGTCATCACTCTCATGTGTGGTGGTTGATGCTGGTTGTTAGCCAGGACCTCAGCTGGGGTTGTTGGCTGGAACATCTACAGGAGGCCTCTCCTATGGCCTGGGCTTCTTCACGGCCATGACTGGGTTCAACAGCAAGTGTCCCAAGAGAATAAGATGGAAGTGCATGACATTTTTAAGACCCAGCCTTGGACGTCACACATATAATTACTTCCACCTTTATTAGTTGAAGCAGTCACAAGTGCCTACCCACGTTAAAGGGGTGGGAACATGGACCCCCACCATCTGATGGCAGAAGTGTTGACATAAGATTATAAGAACAGCATGTAGAGTAGGATATATTGTGGTGGCCATCTTTGGAAAATATAATCTATCACAGATATTATGAAGCCACTGGGAAAAATAAGGTAGATATGTATGCTAACGGGGACCCGTATACAAGGTACAGTTGGGTGATGAAGTCGGGATGTGGAAAAGTATGCACAGATAGGATGCTGTCATTTAGACAAATGTTTATATGTGCATTGAGTACCCCTGGAAGGCTACACAACATATTGCTAACAGAACTTTCTCTGGGAAGGGGGCTGGGGCTCTGGAAGACTGGGGTGGGAGGGAGACTTACTTTCCACTGTATACTCTTTTGCACTATTTGATTTTTTTTTATCATGTATGTGCAATTCCCTGTAATTTTAAAAACCTGCAGATGATCTCCTTTTGGGAGCTCAATAAGATACTATAGCCAGACCATTTATTATTTCCTCTACTTGTAAAATACAAGTAGCAATTAGCAGTTCATTTTACACAGCAACTCTAGTAAGCACTTAATGTTTTCTTTTTGTATTGTTACTTTTTTTTAATCGTGCTTTAGATGGTTTACAGAGCAAATTAGTTTCTCATTGAACAATTAGTACATATATTGTTTTGTCACATTGGTTGCCAACCCCACAACATGTCAACACTCTCCCCTTCTCCAACTTGGGTTCCCCATTACCAGCTTTCCTGTCCCCTCCTTCCTTCTCGTCCTTGCCTCTGGGTTGGTGTGCCCATTTAGTCTTGTTTTGTTTTATGGGCCTGTCTAATCTTTGAAGGGTGAACCTCAGAAGTGACTTCAGTACTGAGTTAAAAGGGTGTCCAGGGGCCATACTCTTGGGGTTTCTCCAGTCTCTGTCAGACCAGTAAGTCTGCTCTTTTGTTGTTAGAATTTTGTTCTACATTTTTTTTCCAGCTCTGTCTGGGACCCTCTACTGTGATCCCTGTCAGAGCAGTCAGTTGTAGCCAGGTACCATCTAGTTGTGCTGGACTCAGTCTGGTGGAAGCTGTCTGTGATAGTTGTGGTCCATTAGTCCTTTGGACTAATCTTTCCCTTGTGTCTTTGGTTTTCTTCATTCTCCCTTGCTCCAGATGGGGTGGGACCAGTGGAGTATCTTAGATGGCCGCTCACAGGCTTTTAAGACCCCAGATGCTACTCACCAAAGTAGGATGTAGAACATTTTCTTTACAAACTATGTTATGCCAGTTGAGCTAGATGTCCCTGAAGACCATGGTCTCCAGCCCTCAGCCCAGTAATTTGGTCCCTCAGGGAGTTTGGATGTGTCTCTGAAGCTTCCATGACCTTGCCTTGGTCAAGTTACGTTGGCTTTCCCAGTATTGTGTGCTGCGTTACGCTTCACCAAAGTTACCACTTAGCTATTCTCTAGTTAAGTGTATTTTCCTCCTCACCTCTCCTCTCCCTTGTAACTATCAAAGGTTGTTTCTGTGTGTAAACCTTTTCATGAGTTTTTATAATAGTCATCTCATACAATATTTGTCCTTTCGTGATTGACTTATTTCATTTAGCATAATGCTCTCCAGATTCATCCATGTTGTGAGATGTTTTGCAGATTCATCATTGTTCTTTATCGTTGCATAATATTCCATTGTATGTATGTACCATAGTTTGTTTATCCATTCATCTGTTGATGGGCAGTTAGATTGTTTCCATCTGTTTGCTTTTGTGAATAATGCTACAGTGAACATGGATGTGCATATGTCTATTCCTGTGACGGCTCTTATTTCTCTAGGATATATTCTTAGGAGATTGCTGGATCATATGATATTTCTATTTCTAGCTTTTTAAGGAAGCGCCTTATCATTTTCCAAATGGCTGTACCATTTTGCATTCCCACCAGCAATGCATTAGAGTTCCAATCTCCCTGCAGTCTCGTCAACATTTGTTATTTTCTGTTTTTTTGATTTGTGCCAGTAATGCTGGGGTGAGATGGTATCTCATTATAGTTCTGATTTGCATTTCTCTAATGGCTAATGATCACAAGCATGTCCTCATGTGTCTGTCAGCCACCTGAATGTTTTCTTTGGTGAAGTATCTGTCCATAGCCTTTGCCCATTTTTTAGTTGGAGTATTTGTCTTTTTGTTGTAGAGGTGTTGGATTTTCCTATAGATTTGAGAGATTAGACCTTTGTCAGATTTGTCATAGCCAAATTTTTTTTTCCCAGTCTGTAGGTTCTCTTTTGACTCTTGGTGAAATCTTTTGATGAGTCTGGGTGTTTTATTTTTAGAAAATCTCAGCTTATCTTCTTGTGTTTGTGTATTGTTAGTTATGGTTTGTATCCTGTTTATGCCATGTATTAGGGCCTCAAGCATTGAAGCACTTAATGTTTTCTATAAAACATCTTATTGGGTTTTTTCCTATCATGAAAGTAGTAAGTACTCATTGTAGAAACTTTAGAAAATTAGGTGAGAAGAAAACAGGTATCCTATCTTGCTGAGGTAACTATTAACCCCTTTGCTGTATATTCTTTCTTCAGTCTTTCAGTTTTTGTGTACATACATGTAAATAGGACCTTGCTATACATACCCTCCCCTTAATAAGAAGACACAACAGAGATTTGTGCAGACCATTGAGGAGATGGTTGGGATGGTGGTGTATGGCTTCTGCTTTATCCTCAGCCCCTGGCTTTTCCAGGAAGCTTCTGTTCCTGGATCTCAAAGCCACACTCAGCAGGCCAAACCACCAAGAAAGGTCTGGAGGGGAGAAGAGATGATGCAGTTCAGAGGTGAACAAGGGTGGGGAAGAAGATGCCAGAGAGAGGCAGATGGAGTGGATTCAGAGGGAATGGGTGGAGATCCCTTTTGCCACCTGCACCAGCCCCCAGTGGAGGCTGCTGGATGGAAGCAGTGCTGCCCAGCAAGGTCCCTGCAACTCGGCCTCCTTTGGCAGGCATGGCCCTTTCAGTGGTGGTGATCCTGCTCCTGGCTGTGTTGTATGAAAGCATCAAGGTTGGTAAAGTCAAGCTGTTCCACCATGCTCTGGAGAGCCTGCCAGCCCGCATCAACAAGCAGCTCATCGAGGAGACAGACCAGGAATCAGCAGACTCAGATTTGCCCCCAGTCTGCAGAACTCACCTCAGGTAACAGGCACTGGGGGTGGGGAATGGGCACTGGGTCCTCACATTCACCCTGAGAAGTAGATGGGCCCAGAGAGCATTAGCTGTACGTCACAGAAAGGAAACTGAGGCCCAGGGAAGGACCGACTTGCCAAAGTGCTTACAGTTAGTAAGTAGTAAAGTGAACTAGAACTCAGGTCTCCTGATGTCCAGTCCAAAGCTCTCAGCAATATGAACAGCCACTTGGCAGGCTCCGGATTTCTTTAGGGAACTGTGATCTTTACAGTCCTTCTGGTGCAGGCCTCCCTCTAGTAACAGGGGTGGCCACCTAGCCCTCCTCTAAATCTCACTAGGTTTTCTTAGGTCACCCAGGAGGGGATCTGCAGCTTCCCTAAGCAAATGACAGGAAATGCTGTCAGCAATATATCCAATTTGGTGGTGGGAGGGGGGGATGGCATCCTCTCCACCCATCTTGTGTTCCCTTCCCACTTCGATAGGCCAACCATTTAGGGTCCCCATTTTACCCTCTCTCTAGCTCTAGCCTCACCTGTATTTACTGAGCTTGCCTACTCTAATACCAGCCATCTTACATGGGTGATATCAAATCTTCACAAATAACCTGCAAGGGATTAATTCTTCTTCCTATCTTACTGATGAGGAAACTTAAGTTCAGAGAGGTTAAGACACTAACCTTAGGCCACAAACAGTAAGTGGCAGAATTAGGAATTGAAATGTCACCAAAGTCCATGCTCTTTCCATTGTCATTGCAGCCCACACAGATTCAGGGAAATCTGCCTTACGATTCATTTTATATCATTCCTTATCAGACAAGTTAGATTACATATCCCATCATTTTCCTTTTTGCCTAGGATGCCAGGAAGCTCATTGCTAAATGTGGTCATAAAAGTGATTATCCTAGGCTCCTCATACAAGTCCCTCTCCTTTCTCTATCAATGGCTTCTTACATGTCTCTATAAAAAGAAAACTATCCTTAGTTAAGCATACTATTATAAATAAGCTGGTCCTGTAACTCAGCTGTTCTTTACTCTCTGACATCGACTCCCAGCCTCCAGTTCATCACCAACATTAACTTTATTCTTCTACATGTCTAGGTGGTTTTTGTGTCACTTTGGCCAGTCTCTAATCCACGTCGCTCAGGTGATCATCGGCTACTTCATGATGCTGGCTGTAATGTCCTATAACACCTGGATTTTCCTCGGCGTGGTCCTGGGCTCAGCTGTGGGCTACTACTTAGCCTACCCACTTCTCAACAGCTCGCTGGAGATGTGCAGGCATTGAGGGCTGGAGGGAGCTGGGGCTCCTTTTCCCCTAGACATTGTACTCCCAGCCCTTTGCTTTTTCTTCTAGTGGCTGTTCCTCATCTTGCTCCCCAGCTCTGGAAGCTTTCAGCTGAAGTCAGCTCTTGCTCCCTGGAGTTCAGAGGCCATTGCAGCTACCTCCCTCCTCAGCCAGCCTGCACAGGGCCCAGGCCTAGTCTTTTTGTGCCTTAAGAAGGTTGTTGTGACCAAAGGGAGAAAGGAGAGAACAGAACTGGGGGCAAGGTTGCTAAGCACCTAATGGTTTCTCTGAGACTCAAAACTTTTAAGAATTTCCAAAGATCGTCAAGACAATGATGTAGGTTCTTGCGTGATGAAGGGCAGGGAACCTGAATACCCTCTGCTCTCCTGATTTGTGCCTTATCTTAAAGGAGCATCTTCCATAGGACTTCCTGACCTCTTCTGTCTTTAGGGACAGAGACTAAGCTGGCTCCTTTTTCTCACCTTTCTGTCTTTGGAATACATGAAGATTGTCTCTTCTATGAATCATGTTGACACAATAAGTTTTTTTTTCCTCACGGAACTCAGCTGACAATTTTACACATTAATACAAGACAAAATTTCTAATGAAATTCTTTCATTTTATTTATGATGGATGGCAGCATCTGCCGAGACCTGTTTTCCCTTTTTTGGGGGGAGAATGACTGACAGCAGATTAAAGGCAGACACAAGACTGCTGTCAAGGCTCCTGGCTCACCCTGGATACACTGAGCTCCTCCCAGCAGACTGCACTGTCTGCAGGAGGAAGACAGTCTAATGGGCCTAGATGTCTGGGAAGCTCTTTGTGGCCTTAATGCAGAGTGAAGAACTGCATTTAACAATATTCAATATTTAATAATAATGTTCACAATTAATTTACTGCTCACTCACAATGATCTGGTGGGCAAACATGATTCATTCACTTAAAATACTGATTAAGCCACAGGGAGTAGTGACTGAAGATGGAATATGCAGTCAAACCAAAGCTGTTACATTTTTAGAATTAAAGGGAACTCTCCTGATATCTGAACCTCTTTACATTACAGAGAAGGAAACAGAGACCCAAGGGGAGAAAACATTTGTCTAGGGTCACACTGCTATATACTGTAATATCTACACTCAGGTAGCTCATGGGCTAGATGAAAAGATGGTCTTAAGCTTTGGGAATTAAAATAAAATACATTTTAATAAATCTGTATTTTTAAACAATCTGTGACTGTTCTGCTTCTTCTCATTCCAACAGCAGATTCATGTAAGTAATCCTTACAATTGAGGGAGTGGGGTGAATGGAGATGGTAGGACTGTCTGCAGGGCTGTCAGAGGACGATCTGCTATGAAGGCCAGAGATGACAGCTCTGCTCAGGGAAACCCAGCCCTGAAACATTGTGCCCACAGGTAGACATCCCAGAACACCAGCAGAGTCAACAGTCATTCTTTTGTTCATGTAACAAATATTAGCTGGGTGCCCACTATGAGAAAAGTAACTGTCACATGGATTGTAAACAGCATGTTGGCACAATTATCAGCACCTTCTCTCCCTGAGGTCAGAAGCAAAAATATAATCAAAAATCAGTTTTCAATTTACAAGAAGAAATACCTGTCACAGAAAGTAGAGTATGTGACACTTTCCGGATTGACTGGTGCATTCTCCCCATGTAGACAGACTTACAAGGGAACTGGAAACCTGCCCAGCTGCGGTGCAATGGATCGCTTTTCTATGGCCTTTCTCACCATGGTCTTGTAACTCCCATCAAATGACTGGGTGGAACTATGCAAATGAGGTGCTTATAGCCCACCAAGGGGATTGGATAGGTTGCTAATAATGCAAAGCAGGTACATGGCTTGTGGGGGTGGGACCATGCAAATAAAAGCATATGGAACCCTAACAAAGGGATTGGTCAGTTTTGCCATCCTGCTAGGCTTAAAATGAGCCATCCCAGAGGCAGAAAGGGGGACTTCATGACCACCGAGAAAGAAGAGCCAGGAGTGTAGAGCAGCATCCTTTTGACCCAGGATCCTTGCATTGAGAACCTCCTAGACGCAGGAGAAAGAGAGCAGTAACACCACAGACGGCAAGAGATGACGAGAAGCAGCGGCAGAGAAACAGCATCAGCAGAGGCAGCAGAACCAGGAGACAGCGTGGGGAGCTTCTTGGCCCATGGAGCAAGGCAGTTACAGTAGGTGTGCTGACCCACAAAGCAAGAGAGCTGAGTGCCTTTGGCCGGCAGGGTTCCTGGCAGAGTAGGGTGCCTCTGGGCACCTGGCGACGGAGCTAGGCTCACCAACCCACGGAGTGAGAGAGCTGAGCACCTTCCAGCAGGAGACTTCTGGGCAGAGTAGGGTGCCTCTGGGCACTTACTGGCAGAGCTAAAAGAGCTTTGTAATACTTGCCTGAGCAGGGCAGAGGCCAGGCTGGCCCAAGAGGCACAAGGGGCTGAGGGCCTGAGAGAGGCCTGCCTGCGGCACAACTGAGAAGCCAAAGTCCTGATGGAAGAACTGTATCCTGAGCATTTCTGAACCTGAATTGTAACCTGTTACTTCCCTAATAAACCTCATAACTGTGAGTATAGTCTGTGAGTTCTGTGGGGCCATTGCCATGAATTATCAAACCCAGCAGAAAAGTAGAGAATGCCGTGGTAGGGACAGTTGGTATCAGAATTGGTAAAAAGGTTGGAGAGAAGCGGTATGTCTGACCCCTCTCTCACAGGAATCAGTCTTGGGCTGTTAATCTTGATACTCCTTGTTGAAATTAAGAGGTCAGATACCTCTGCCCTGCCATTTTTTATACCAGCATCACAAGAGATGTCAGATTTCAAATGCCAGTATAGTCTTGTGATGGAGTCTCATGCATCCATCTATAAGTTCTGACAAGCTAAGGCTCCCTCGCTGGGGCATGGCTGAGACGGGCATCTCTGGGGTTGATCGGCAACCTCATGAGCTTGATACAGTCTCTTTAAATGTGGTAATACATTTGAGGCTATTAGAGTACAGAGGACTTTTTTCTCTAGAGAGCATGTTATAGACTTAGTAGGCAATTCATCACTCTCATTTCAACATTCTTCAAAGCCCGCCAAGTCATAAAAGGTGGTAGTTTCCCTACTTAGAATTTTTTTTTTTTAATTTAACAAACACTTACATTATGGTTATCAGATGCCAGGCAGTATTCTAAGCACTTTACAAACATTAACTCATTTAATCCTCACCATGAAGTAGAAACTAAGAGGAGGAAGCTGAGGCATTGAGAAGTTAAAGTCACCCCGCTAATAAGTGGCAGAGCCATGATTTAGAGCTAAACAGTCTATTTTCATCAATCGAGGTGACAGGGCTGAGGCAGAGAAGGTAAGTAATTTGGCCTAAGGCCCAGTGGAACAGGGATGTGAACACAGATCATGGAGACTCAAAAGCCTATGCTTTTTGTATTTTATCGTAACAGTGGAAATTCTGATTCAGGAGATCTGGGGTGGGGTCCAGAAACCTGTATTTCTAAAAAGCATTTCCCCCTTTCTCCCTCCCAAGTGGTTCTTAATGATCAGACAAGGGTGATGCTGCTGTGGTGGCCAAAAGCCCAGGCTCTGGAATCCAAAGGCCAGGATTTGAATTCTTGTTTTGCTGCTCACTAGCTATGTAACCCTGGGCAAGTTACTTTACCTCTGTAAGCCTCAGTTTTCTCCTCTATAAAATAGGGATAGCAGTATCTTCTGCAAGGGTTGTTGGAAATGAGATAGTCTATGTAAAGTGCTAGACAGTAGTGCCTAAGACAAAAGTTTAATAAATGATAGTTCTTAGCTTTTAAACCCACATACATGGGAGCCAGGCCACATGGAGTAAAATTCAAGTTCCCATCTTGAAAACATTTTTATTAAAATTATTCTACTTTTTTGCAGTGTCTTTGGAAGATCCAGAGCCCTGGTGGTGCAGTGGTTAAGCGTTTGGCTGCTAACCAAAAGGTCAGCAGTTTGAATCCACCAGCAGCTCCTTGGAAACCCTATGGGACAGTTCTACTCTGTCCTATAGGGTCACTGTGAGTTAAAATCAATTCAACGGCAGTGGGTTTGGTTTTGGTTCTTTGGAAGATGCTGGAAGAAATAAAATGACCACAAATATTTCCTCACTCTTGTTCTCTGCACTAGTCCTGGCCGCTGAGTTCAGAGGCAATGGAAGCTACTCTCAAAGTAGTGAAGAATCCCTCAGGTGTCATAATGGACAATGGAATACAGGGACCTCCCCACCCCTTCTGCATGGCTTCCTTGGGTGCAGGGCAAAGCCTGCAGGAGCAAGCGGACTACAGCACTGGTCTTTGGCTAACCACGCCCTGAACCTTATGAACAGGGACAGCGGAGTGGTGACTTTGAAAGCCTAAGAGTGCCAGGGTTAGGTGCCAAAGGGATTATGTCACAATGCTTTTGTGCTCATTCACTGATCCAGATCCATTACAACTCCTATCTTTAGATTCCCAAAGTGTAGCACAGCCCTTAGAAACAAACTTGATTTCTCCCCAAGGGCTTCAGTCAAGTTTTATCACAGATATTTATTTTAATTTTGTTAATTTCAAATATTCACTGACATGTGTATCGGATTTAAGGCAGAGAAAAGATATATGTCCCAGGACTGCAGGGAAGGCTGTTAACTAAATAGGATTTAGATGACATAATTTACCCTAAGTTTCACCCAGGAGGCTTACCCCAGGTGACAGGTCTTATTGCCGAGGTGCACCTGAACATTGAGGAGCTGGTGGAGGAAGGCTCCCTGGATCAGTCTGACAATCTGTGAAGTGAGTAGAAAGCTTGGAAGAGGGCAGGACTCCTGTAGGCGAGTGGCTAGAAGGGAACCTAGCAGCTCATCTCCAACTGAGACCGAGGCAGGACCACACAGACTGTTGAACACATCAGTGTTCTGAAGACAGGGTCACACTCCATTTCACATGGCTAGGCAGGGGACTCAGAAGCTGGCTAACTCAGGTATATGAACCACTGTCCTCAGAATGCTCACCTTTACCTCACCCTGTGGTCTGCCTAGACCCAGGGCTGCTGTGCAAAACCGTGCTTAGAGAAGGGCCGGGGAGAAACCTTGGCATCAGTTTCCTGGGTCTTCATCCCAGCCAGTCAATGTCATCATCATCATCATCATCTCCAAAAAGGGGTGCTGGGGGCGGGCATCCCTTCATGCTCTGACAAAACAGGAAACAGTAGTCAGTCCTCACTTGTCCCTGCACCAGTTGGACTTCCTGCCTCTATAACGTGACGCAATTGAACATCTGCTCCTGGCTCTAGGTTGGAAAGGAGGTTGTCGGTTAGGGTTTTACTGAAAGGACCAACCCTAAGGCCAGCAAACTTACACTTCAGATTAAGCTGAGACAAGCATGCAGAGAAGGAGGCAGTTTCTCAACACAGAGAAAAAAGGACCGAGTATGGCTAATTTTGGCATTTATTTGTGAAGCACATGTATTGATCTGACAGGTTTTCCGCTCATGCGGTAACTTACACATTTCACATGAGGAAAGAAGGGTGGGAGAGGAGAGATGAAGGAGGAGACAGAAACCAAAGTTGAGCAGCCCTAGGGGAGGAGAGAGGATGTAGGAGGTAAAGGGAATTGGGAAGAATACAATCACATCTGAGAAAACACTGCTGCTGTGGCCTGAGGTGGCCTGTCTGGCTCTGGATGTGACCCCATCATTTGAGAAAGAGTTGAATTTAGAGGCTTGGCTACATTCCCAAGTGGAGTCTCCCAAGAGATGACGAAACCTCAGGAACATGGGGCCACAGCCTCCAACACCCCTGGTCTCACTGACCCTACCCTCACTCCCTCCTACCAGGGAGGTGGGAGAAAGGGGATTGATGGACCACAAAGGAAAATCTCTTAGCCTTTGCATGGTTTGAGATTCTGACCTCTCTTCTAGGGATTCCAAGGAACAGCTCCCACAGGGTAGCAAGGGTTGAAGCTGGAGACAGGCATGGACTAAATATTCTACACGAATCTGCTCTGGTGGGCTACTACAAGTCCAGGATCAAGCACTGCAGGGCTAAGCCATAGGGAAGGCAGCATGGTGCGGTACCAAGAGCCCTGGGCTAATCCAGCTCCTCTACCTACTGAGACCTTGTACCTTTCTCTGGATATCACTTAAGTGATCTCTAAACTTTGACAGTAAAGGATTTTAAAGTGTGGCTCACAGCTTCTGTTTTGGCTAAAGTTCTGGCTCTGCATTTACTAGTTATATAACCTTGGGCATGTTATTTAATCCTCCCAAGCCTCAGTCCTCTCATCTATAAAATGGGATAGAAGTGCCTACCTACCTCATTGAGTTATTAGAGGATTAAATGAGAAGGTTTGTAAAGTAGTTTTCAGAGTCCTTAAGCAATAGAAGTTATTAACAACTTTATATTAATAGTATTAATACCAATAATACACTGTTAAAAAAATTCCAAGTCTGGTTAGGGAAGTCACTTAGGATGACCAATTGTTTTTTGTTTTGTTTTGTTTTTCAGTGCAGAATTCATATTCAGGATTCTCAAAAGAAAATGTAATTCCCGGGAAAAAGGGCTAACAGGAAGAACTGGTACACTTCCCCCAAAAGAACCCGGGCAAGAGGGACCCGAACTCTGTGGCAACCATTTTTCCAAGGTTTCAGCAGAAGGCAAAACCCGCTCTGGCTGATACATAAGCGGACAGAATTTGCTCCCATTCAATCTCATCTTCTGTCCCTGAGATGGACTGAGCCTGAAGCTCATCTGTGTTCTTCACACACGTCAGTGGAACTCCCACTACAGCAGTCAAAATGCCCTACTGTCAGAATGTTTAACTTAGTACAACAAGGAACAGTAGATGCAAGAATCGGGGTTCTAATCCAGCCTCTATCAGCAACTTAACCTTCCTGGCCTTCACTCTTGTGCTTTGTAAAGTGAGGCTATACTATATCAGTACTTTTCTGCCCAGTGGTGTTGGGATGACAAAATAAGACAGCAGGTTGGAAAGCAGACTGAGTAGGCAAAAAACGCTCAGAAACAGATGGCCTTGGCCTGGGATTTTAGTCCTAGCTCTACCATTGACTCACTCTGTGGCTTTAGGCAAATCATCCTTTCTGGGCCTCAGTTTTTTGTCTATGAATAAGCATGCTAGGTAAAAAGATCTTCAATGTCCTTTTCAATTTCAGAATATAAATAATATCTGGGGAATATTGGAGAAAACTGAGGCTTCAGCATTCCAGTGTAGGACTAAGCAGCTCAACTTTCCTCACTTAAAGTAGGAACAATCCCTGTGTGGACTGAGATTATGATCCTTTTTCAAGAATAAAGTGGTATCTGACAATCCCCACTCTGCTTGCAGAGCCGCCCACTACCAGCCCCAAGCCCGCTCCCACAGGGCCTGGCACACAGAGTCCAAGGGGTGGGCCACCACCAGACTCCATTTCTCTGCCTTGAGAGGTTCTTTTCCGAGCCAGTGGAGAAGAGCCCCCAGGTGGCAGTGTGAGGACTTGGCAGTGCCTGAAAGTCCCTTACCACCTCATCTTCGTCCTCTTCCTCATGATCTTCTTTGGGCTTCGTGACGTTCAGAGTTGCCCCTTTAAACAGGTCATCCTCTTCATCCCCAGAGAGACTGAAAGAAAAATCAAGTCACAAAAAACACGGTTGTTCTTGCTTCAGGCTATAGTGTACACCAGCTACAAGGGTCACTGGCCTCTGGGGTCACTGCCACCATCTCTTCCCACACTTGGCATTGGCCTTCCCTCTTGACATCCTCCATAACCTACAGCCAGAGCAATATTTAAAAAATAAGAAACCAGACCATGTCACTCTTCTGTTTGAATCCCTTTAATAGTTTCCCACTATGGTTAAAGCGATAGACTGCTAACCGAAAGGTCGGCAGTTCGAAACCACCAGCAGCTCCACAGGAGAAAGATGTGGCAGTCTGCTTCTATAGATTTACAGCCTTGGAAACCCAATGGGGTTGCTATGATTCAGAACTGACTCGATGGCAGTGGGTTTTATACTTAAAGTCCATTCTCCTCTGGCTCACTGTGCCTTCTTTTAGTTCCCTGATTGTGTAATGTTCCCTCCCACTTCAGAGCCTATTGCATATGCTGTTCTCTCAGCCTTCTATCTCTTCCTGCGTCTCTTGGTATACCAAAAACCAAACCCACTGCTGCCAAGTCGATTCTGACTCATAGCAACCCCGCAGGACAGAGTAGAACTGCCCCATAGGGTTTCCAAGGCTATAAATCTTTACGGAAGAAGACTGCCACATCTTTCTCTAGCACTCCTGATATAGATGACTCCTTTTCATCCTTCACATTTCATTTTAAATATTACCTTCTCAGAATCTTTCTCCAGCCACCCTGCCTGTTACATATTATGTCCCCAAAAAATATGTGTTGTAAAGCCTAACCTCAATGCCTGTGGTTACAATTCCATTTGGGAATTGATTGTCTTTTTTATGAAAGGCAGTATTAGTGTTGGGTGTCTCTTGAGTCAGTCTCTTTTGAGATATAAAAGAGATTAAACAAGTGAGCAGAGGAGAGATGAGGTAAGACAGATGTCAAGACACATGGAGATCTCCAAGAAGCCAGGAAGCAGAAGCTGAAGAGACAAGGGCCTTCCTCCAGAGCCAAGAGAGAGAGAAAGCCTCCCCTAAAGCCAGCTCTCTGAACCGAGACTTCTAGCCTCCTAAACTTTGAGAAAATAAATTTGTTTGTTAAAGCCATTCACTTGCGGTGTTTGTTATAGCAGCACTAGATAACTAAGACACTGCCTAAAGCAGGAGAATTTCCTCTCTTATTTTCTATTACACCACCTTGTTTCCTTTTTCTTTTTTTTTTTTAAGCAATTCTAATACTTTTATAAATATTTGTCTTCTCAGACTGTAAGTGCCTCAAAATCAGGAAGTAAATCTGCCTTGCTTATCACTCCATCACAGTGCCTACCACAGAGCCTTGCACACAGTAGGTGTTGGCTAATACAGGTACTGTGAATAAACACATGGATGAGGTGAGAGTGAGTGAGTGAGTCTCTGAAGAATGAGTTGCCAGGCCTGAGAAAAACCAGAGGCAACAGCCTCCCCATGCAGTCGCCCTATCCCTGAAACGTGTTTAGGGTAACATACCTGGAATGCTGAGAACCGTGGCTGGATCTGACAGCTGCTGGATCTGCAGAATCTGCCTCTATACTCAACAGCTCCTTGGACGGACCAGTCAAGCTAGTGAGATCCTCTTTTTTATTGAGCTCTGGAGGCTGAGGCTCTCCTGGGCTTTCAGTCCCTAAGGCCAGTGGGTCCCCCTTCTTGGGGTCTGAAGTCAGGGATGGTGTGGTGGAGCTTTCTTGCAGTGGGCCATCTGCAGCCACTTCCCCGACAAAGTCTTTTCTCAATGGGTCGTCTGACTTAGCTGCCATCAGGCTAGCAGCAAGTGTCTCCTCACACTCAGGGTCCATGGTTACAGAGCCTGGAGGTTTAGGTGGAATTGAAGCTGGGGGCCCCTGAACTCTCTGGGATGGAATGCAAGCCAGTTCCAGTGGGAGGGAACCATCCTTTATCTCTGCAAGCTCCTCTGATTCTGAGGTCTCCCCTTTCCTTCTCTGTACATCATCCTGGGGAGTGGGGATGGTCTGAGGAAGTGATGGGATAGCTTCCTCAGCTACCTGCTCCAACGGCACAGGGGGGGACTCCTGCCCCTCTCTATTCATGGATTCTTGAGACAGCCCAGAATTGGCTGAGATTGATTGGTCCTGAAAAGGTCTCTGAGGTCTCGCTCCTTCTCCTCCTTCTTCTTCTTCTTCACTGCTGCTCTCTCCCTTCTCTTGCTCCTGATGATTTAGCAGCTGAAGAGTCACCATCTGTTCAAAAGCCAAGGAGGAGGAGATGATCACTGAAAGGAAAACGGCAGGCCCTCCTAGTTCTTTAGTCCTTATTAACACAAACTAATCATCTAGTTCAAATAATTTTGTTTCTTCCTGTCACACTAGGCAGATCATATCTGTCCAGATACGTCATTCCAGGCACTGTAATTACTGACGAACAGTCTTGAATAGTTTTTTATTCATGATCCCTTAGAATGTATTAAGCTTAGCAACATACCCATTTCCACAAAATAATCAACAGCTGACTGTACCTTGATTGTATTCATGATGGTCCCCAGAATAGTCCTGCCGTTATAAGATTCCTCCAGCTCAAACTCTCCCCGCAAGGACTGGAACACCTGGTTCATGATCTTCTTGACCTGTGTGAAGATATGAGGAAAGAAAAACAAGATCAAAATGTATGCTAACAAAATCAAGTCATTAAGGAATGCATTTAAATTCCAGAGAGGCTTGGAAGGCTAAAATGAAGCCCTCTTAGAACTCTACACTGGGACACAGCTGATCATTAACTCAGGCACTGAAGGCTGTTACTGTGGAGAGGACAGTGTCAAATAATGAGCAGCACTTTGTGACAGTAGGGCTGGCTGTAAAAGTTCCCTATCAAGGGCAAGCAAGCTGTGGTATGAGTGCCCAAGACTGCTTACAGACCATTCATTGATGCCTCATTCCCACTGTAATTACCGATAGCTCACAAGCTACAAATGTTAGTAGCTAACCGATGCTGGAGATATTCACTGGCCCCCACTCCCCTCGTGTGATTTAGATGCATTTCCCATATCTGTTAAAACCCCAGGAGGACAGGGTTCTTTTGGATTTGCCACCAGGGTGGCTAGGTTCCAAAGGGTTGATTTTGACTTAAGTCAGACAATTGGAGCATCACTAAAGTGAGAAAAATGAAAACTATCAACACAACAAATTGTTCATATTCTTTCTGAATGCTTGATATGCACACTCAATCCCTTGATATGCTATGGTTTGCTTCTTCTTCAAAGTACCAGCTCACCTTCTCTGAGGGGTCTGTAGTGGCAGCTTCATTCCCAGACGTCTGGGACTTGTTATTCTCCAGTTCTTTGATATACTGCTCATTTTCCTCCGTCAGAACTGTGACTTGGGCCTGGAGAGCTAAGTACTGCAAAACAAACAGACTATGGCTGTGGCTTCAGGAATCTGGACTACCAGGTGAAGGTCAGGAAACATAAGAGAAGGAGAACCATCCTAAGCATTGACTGTTACCTCATAGAGATCTACCTCACATGACCACCCCTTCTGCCCTGCCCCAGGCCTGCTGGCTCAGTCATAGCATTCTATTTGCTCATCACTCAATCTCAACTCACAACTTCACTTCTTCTTTCCCAACCAGGTCACTTGCCCTGTTCCTAATCAGGTCAAGAATATAATGAAAAAAAGGGGGAAGGGGTAACAGTTGTAGTCACACAGACATATGAATAGTGAGTGTTAGTGGAAACCTATTCATCTACAAGATTACCCCCACTATCTTTGAGTCAAAAGCTTTCCACTGGATACTTTAATAAAAGAAACTGACTTCCAGATATGGGGACTTTCAAGCCATGACCCTGAGCCATTTCCTACCTCTATTGTGCCTGAGGATCCCACCATACCGCACTCTGTATCCTTCTGCAGTGCCTTGCCAGGATGCTCTGCCCCCTTCTCCACCTTATCAAAGCTACTTGTCCTTCATGGCTCTGCTCAAATGTCACCTCCTTTAGGAAGTCTTCCCCAGTTAGCTCCCCCAAGCACTTCCTCTTCTGGGCCTCAGTGCACGTAATGCATATCTCTGTTATCCTTTGTTCTTTCCTGACTGTGAGATTCTTGAGGACAAAGTTCTTTGTATGCCCTTTCCCAAACACAATATGTGGAACACAACTAACACTTAATAAATATTTGTTTAATACACAAAGTATCAAATAATACTGGAAAACATGCTCTAGAACACTGGTGCTATTTTTTCTTTTTCCAGGTCACTGATCTGTCATTCAAAATAAGTATGTGAATAATAACTAACAAACTGAAGAGTTAAACAACTGTGATTTTGTTTTTTAGCTATTAACATCTTTTAGGCTTTTATAAGGATCTATAAGACTCAAACAACTTGCTTGCCTCAAGTTAGCTGGGCTGTCTAAGCTGTCTGGCTCAAAGAAAACGTCTACCTTTTCCTGAAGTTGTGTCAGGTTCTGCTGGTTGGCATCTCTCTGTGCGCACACCTCCTGGTATTGCTGCAGGTGTTCATCCTTGGCAGAGGCCAACAAATGTTCACATTTTGCTGCCCACTGGGTCTGTAACTCAGTCTGCACTAGAGACAGCTGCCAAGAGAAAGTAAAATGACCACATCCTGGGGGGTTCTGTCACATCTAGGAAAGCCCATCTTCCATAAAGTAAAAAGAATAAGCTAACAGTACAGATTTAATAGGAACACACTGTTTAAAAGATCTTTTACTTTTAGAGTAAATGCACTTTTTAAATCTAAGTAGGAAGATTTCATTGTTGCCAGGACTCCAAAAGGACAAAGGCCATAATGTGATGATCACTTTTCAGAGTTCAGACCTTGAACTATGTAGGTACAGAAACTTATTTTTCTCAAAATTCCCAGAGGTGATTGAGGGCAACAATTCACACTGAATAAATCCACAAGAAACTGACATACAAATATGAATTTATGAACTTACAATGAGAAAGTTAGCTGTCAAATGGACCAGAGATTCAGCCGTGTCCTGTCACCATCCCTGGTTTCCCTTCCCCATTACCTAAACCAGTCACTTCTTTTCAAGGTCTATAATGTGCCTGAAGGATTTCATCTGGTGGGTGAGGACACTGGCCTTATCATGTTAGGAATTTTTCATAGACTTGTTTTCATGTTTTGCTTGAAATTAAACATGAGTAATTAAACATTAGACACAGGTTATTTAAACAATAAATGGAATTTAAAAAAGGAAAGGAGATTCTCTATTTAATTCCTGGCTGCTCTGCACATATTTGTATTACCTTCTTCTACCTTTCTCCAAAGTGAGAGCATCAACTAGAGAAATGTTACCCTAAAGGATAAGGAAGAAACTAGAAGTTTCTCTCTTTCTTTCAGTCCTTCCCACTTTCCTTTTATTTCCATAATTCCTCAGTTTCCCATTACCTGCTCTGCAGTTGCTTGGTCTGTGGACACCCGAGCCTTTTTCAAGAGCTGTCGAACTTTGTACAATTCCTCTTGGTATGTCTTGCGAATTTCATCTATCTCTTCCTCAGCCTGACAGCGCTCTTGAACTGACTTCCTTTTCCTTTCTGAGAGGTTCTTAGGAACAAGAGAGCCATCATCAGCTCTAGCAATTTAATAGATGTTAAATGGGGGTGGGATGGTGGTGGTAAGGACCACACTGGGTCCTTACTCTCTTTCTGAAAATGATTCATATTTTTTTTGTTTAATTTTTCCCAATATATTTAACATTCTTGGCTTCTGGGTGAGAAAAATTGTGACAAGGAGGAGGAAAATAAGAAGAGCTTTATCTACCACTCTTTTAGAAAAGAAACATCCTAACATTGATGAGGGTACAGAAAGGTGGACACTCATATACTGCTGGTAGGAAAATAAATTGTTATAGTCTATCTGGATGGCAATTTGGCAGTCCTGTGAAAGCCTTTAAAGTGTGAACACCCAAAAATTCCACAAACTGGAATTTATATTAAGGAATTGTGTTAGAGGGATGTTCACTGTAAGTAGTGTCTAGAGCAATGAAAAACTTTATAAAAACAGTCAAAATACCAACAGAAATTGGTGTAAAAAAATAAAATTATAGAAGAAATTGAAAATAAAGGCCAAGATTTACCCCTTTCTATAAAAGATACCAGGCCCAAATAGTATTACTAGTGAGTTTTATTGAAACTTCAAGGAATAGTTCATTATTTTCATATTTAAACTGTTTCAGAACATAGAACAAGGTAAGAAGGTTCCTATTTTGTTCAATGGGGCTAGTACTACCCTGATATTAAAATTTTAATATGACAAAGACATTATCAATGAATTTAAAAGACAGTAAACTAGAAAAATACTTGCAACATATGACTGGCAAAGAGTTAATACCCTTAATAGTGTTTACAAAACAAATTAATATTACATAGGAAAAAGGACAAAGGACATTAAAAAGAGAACTCACAGAAGTAATACAAATAGATATTAAATACATGAAAGTTTTACTACTAATAAAAATGCATATTAAAACAAGATATCATATTTCACTTATCAGACTAATACAGGTTAGGAAAACTGATCTATGCAGAGTGCAAAGTGTGTAGAGAAGTGAGCATGCTCATGTGGTGCTAGAAGTGTAAGTGAGCACACTCTTAGGGGGGGTAATCTGGCACTATTTATGAAAATTTAGAAGTTAGCCTTCTCTCTGACACTGCAATTCTACTTTAAGGAGTCTATTGTATGGAAATACTCAAATAAATTTGTAAAAATAGTTACATAGTACAAGAATGTCCACTGCAGCAATGCTTGAAATAGTGAAAAAACGGAAACTTAAATATCCATCAATAGGTGAATAGTTACATAAATTATGCTATAGCCTCATAGTAGACTACTACGCAGTAATTAAAAAGAATGAGTGAGATCTATATGTATTTATGGAATACAATATCCATAATATATAAGTTAAAGACAGAGCATTAAACATAAACCCACTATTGTTTAAAAATGGTATCTGTGTACATATGTGTGTGTGTTTTATACACACAGAAAACAAAGCTGGAAGGATACATCATCTACTGTTTTTGTTGTTACCTTTAACGCATGAAATCAGAGAGACTTAAGATAAATGTCACCTTTTATTTTATACTTTTCTGTACTATTTGCATTTGCTACAATAACCATACATCATATTTAAAGGGGAAAAATGTTTATTAGACAGCTAATCCTGGCCACTTGGGTCCAATAGAGAAACTTGGGTTGGAGAACTTACCTTTTCCAGAGACTCCTTCTCAGCTCGAAGGTCAGTCAGCTCCTCCTCCAGGGATGTTACCTTGAGTTCTAGTTGTTTACGGTTCTGCTTTTCACTTCTGAATTTGGACTGTGCTTCCTCAGAGGTTTCTTGGAGCTCTGGGATATAACAGCAGACAGACTTGACTGGAGAACCAGAGCTGCAGTGGGCTATATGGCATTCCAGCAGCTCTTTCAAAGCTGCATGCTGAGATTTCCCAGTCCCACCAAACAGCATCCTCCACTCACTCCTTTCAGAATTACCTCACCAACCAGCAATAAGGTTTATCAAGCCATAAGCTGACTCTCCCACCAACTCATATTTATTCTGAAGGAAGTCACAGCTCTATGTATGTGTCACTTTCTACACATACAGAATGGGAAAAGAATGTTCCAAGTGGTCAGAAACCACATTTGAAACAGACAACCCCCCACAATTCCATTTCAGTCACGATCCTAACACGTCGGACAGATCTTTGGTATTGGTCCAGGCCCTTCTTCACTGCCTAGGTAAGGTATTCTCAACTTTCTTGGCTACAGGGACATTCTACCAGGAGTTTGTTTTCAAAACATTCCTTCTCAAAGAAAGCTATTTGGAATATTTTTTATTTATTTAATGCACTAAAATTAATTTTGTTTTGGAAACTTCCAAGTCTCTTATGGATATTCTTGAGGTAATTTTCATAGGGCAACATAAAAGTAGAGATGGGAATATCTGTATTACATTCAAATCTAAGACTGTCCAACACACGTTTGCCTCATGTGGCCCTAGGTGGTGCTCCAAAAGGGAAGGGACATATCTTCAAGGTATCACTTTACTAACTCACAACTATTAGGCAAGGGAGCTTTGCTTCTTCCCAACTCTACTGCTGCTCCAGCTTCATCCTTCCATACACCAAAGTGGATGAATTAACATGCTGGTCTTCCCAAATCTTCTATTCAAATCATCAGGTCTTGAGGACTACCTGGGTGCCAAGCACTGAGCTAACACTAATTTGGAGGAAAGGATTTTACAAAGATGAGCAAGACACCATTTCTGCCCTTCAGGAACTTGCATTCTAAAGGGGAAAACATACATACAAATAATGCTGATCAAAAGCTGACTGCGATAATAGTCATCATAATGTACTAAGATAAAGGATTCTGAAGGAGATCAAATGTTCTGAAACCATCCTCTAAAAGAGGTAAAATTTCAAAGAAAATTGAAAACAAATATTGGTGATGTTGGGCACATCAAGTCCAGAGAACAGCATGAATAAAAAGCAAAACAAGAACTACAAGATGTACTGAAGAACAGCCAGCAGGCTGGCTGGTATATGTAAAGCCAAAATGACTGGGCAATATAATGTGAGGTAAGGCAGCAATGGATATAGTATACAGAGGCCAAGCTGCGGGGGCCTTGAGTGCCAGCTTCAGGAACTGCAATCCATCCTCTAGGAAAGACGCAACCACTACAGGAAGCACCTCTTTCTTAAACTTCCACTGAGTCACAAGTTAGAGGAGCACATTAACTCTTCCAGGCATGATGCCAATCTTAAGTACAAAGATACTGACTGCAACATTTCCCCAAACAAAGGAAAACTATGGCAACTGATAAATTCTAAATGAATAGTCAGTTCTTTTGTTGTCCTTTATATAAAATAGTCATGGAGGTTTTAAACTGATCCCCCTTAATTTTTAGCTCAGTCCATCATAAACCTCATGACCATTATGCTAAAGGGATCAAGAGGAAGGAAACTGTAATTCCACAAGTTTAAGGGGCAAAATCTCAGCCCCTTTAACCAAGCACATACCTGAGAGCTTTGCCTGCAGTTTCACAAGTTGGCACCTGAGGAGGTCTGTCTCCTTCAGGTTTTCTGTCAGCTGCATCTGCAGCTCTGTTTCTTTTTTTTGGTGAACAGTCATTTTCAGCTGCAGATGAGAGACCTGAGCTGTGGCTGCTGCTAGCTCTTCTGTCACCCTGGCCTGAATAGTAACAAAGTATGATGTCAGTTAAAACATGGGTGTTCTTTGTCTCTAGGTGATGACCCAACCTCACATAACTATGCTGGCTGAACTGGTAGACGGGAAGGGAGCTGAACCCACCTTAAACCTCATTAAACTGAAATCAAGCTTTAAAAATACATAGTCTGTGACTCAGGAATTCTCTTGGGGAAATCTGTCCTTAGGAAATCATTATGTAAGATTACAAAAATTTTGCTATAAAAATATTTGTTGCAGTATTGTAAAAGACTGAAATGAGGGTTGATTAAGCAAATTATAACACATCCATGATGTATGCAGCTATTAAAAACAGCACTGTGGAATACTTTGTGACATGGAAGACAGTCATAACCTATTGCCAAATGAAGAAGGTAAGTAGATTTTCAAATGATATGTTCGATAGAATTCTATTTTTATAAAAAGGACACTTATTTATGTAAAGAAGAGAACTTGAAATTATATATATCATGTTTATCTTTTTAACAGCAGTTAATCTCGCTAGAAAAAATTATGGGTGCTTTGTATTTCTTAAAGGATCCCTGGTGGCACAGTGGTTAAGCACTCAGCTATTAACCAAAAGAGCAGCAGCAACAACCCACTAGCCATTCTACAGGAGAAAGATGTGGCAATCTGCTTCCATAAAGATTACAGCCTTGGAAACCCGATGGGGCAGTTCTACTCTGCCCTATAGGGTTACTATGAGTCAGAATTGACTTGAAGGCAGCAAGTTGGTTTTTTTTTTTTTTTGGTTTATATTTCTTTTTCTCTGACAGTGAGTGTGTGTATATATATTTGTAAAATATATATATACAAAATTGTTATTTGTATATATATACATATTTGTAAATAATTGTATATAATTATGTATTTCACAATATATGTAATTAAATAATAATTACTTATATATAGTTTTATAAATAATTTTTTTTTTTTTAGAAAAGGTAGTATGTTTACATGGCTTAGAAATTAGAAAGATATAAAAAGGTAAACCCTGAGAAGTCTTGCTCCCGTCTACTTCTTCCTCCTTGCTTCACATAGGTAAGTATACAATAATTTCTTTTTCATCTCTCCAGTGATTTTTTTATGCAAAAACTAATATGATTCTTATTTATACCCTCTTTCATATACAAATGGTGACAAACTATATACACTCTCAATTACTACATACAGTACTTTATCCTTCTTTTTTTCAATAGCTGCATAGTATTCCGCCATGTGAATGTACAATAGTTCATTCAACCAATTCTCTACTGCTGGACACTGGGATTGTTTTCAGCCCACAACAAGCCACCACTGAATAACCCTGGACACATGTCATTTCATTTATGTGCAGGTACAACTTTAGGAGGTTCCCAAAAGTGGAACTGCTGGATCAAAGAGTAAATGCTTCTGTGATTCTGTAAAACATTACCAGATTCCCCTCCATGATCCAGTCTACATTCCTACCAGAGTCAGCAATGGTTGCCAAATTTAAATTGAATTCATTAATAAATGAAGTGATGTTTTCAAAGGCAATCAGCTTCTGAGTCTGCTACTTCTCCCTAGTAATAGTATACTACTAGTAGTACTGTAATGTTGTAAAAATCAGCTGTATGAGAATAACTGCTTTCGGGTTCTTTGGAAGAACAGAGTTAATAAAGGAAGGGAACTTCAACTTCCTTGACTGTTCAGTGTATTTTAAATGGTACTCTGTACTAGCCAAACAGGAGCTTAACTTGATTCCAAAAGACCCATTACATCTGATGAAACTAAAATGACTACCCTGGAAAAATCTTTAATGACATTCTGTGTACTAAGGATGATGATGATGATGATTACAAGGATGGTCCACACACATTTCACCTGAACTGATACCCTCCATAAAATATAAGGGAATTCATCCGACAGGAAAGGCAGTGGTTACTCTACTGGTGACCAGTCTTGATTTCTGGACAGCAGTGTATTTATGGGATTGGACTGTCTCTCCAACCCAAACACCTATTACTATTATACTCTACAAACATTTTTATAGTTGTTTACTTTCTTACTATTGCTTGTCCTTTCTCATGGCTGCCATTGTGCCTATCTCTGTTTTAAACTTATTTACTCCTTGCCGTTAGCAGTTTTCTAGCTCCCATTTAAAATCTGGTATTTTGAATCTCCTTTTAAAGGTGGTGAAATCAACAAATTAAAACTGTATATAAAATAAAAATAGGCTAAGAATGAATGTCTGAGAATGTATGCGACCTTTGGAGTGAGCTCTGAATTACCTGTTTTTGCTGTTTAGCAGCCTTATGTTTTTACCTCTGTTACACGAAGAGGACAGTGGCAGCTAGAACTTCCAGATATAAGAGGGGTTTTCATCTGTCCCAAGTAGAATAAATGTCCCGCCTCAAACGGCCTAATGAAAACTGACTAACGTAATGCTCAAAGACCTTTGCATCCATCTGTGGCTCAGAGAGTTTACTAGTATTAGAGCAAGCACCATTCTTAGAAGGCCATCGCAGCAGCTAAGAGCTAGGAGATAAACTCCAGGGAAGAGGCAATGCAATGAATGGCCACTCTCTTATCAAATGACAAGGACAGTGGCAGTCTACAGAACCTGACATACTCTGGAGTCATATCACTGGAAGATCAATCAAAAGCACTTTCTATTACAGGTCCTTAACCAGAAAGGCCTACTGTTGTTGTTGTTAGTTGTCTTTGAGTCTATTCCAACTCGTGGCAATTCCATTATGTGCAGAGTAGAACTGCTCCATGGGGTTTTCAAGGCTGTGACCTTTTGCAAGTAGATACCAGGCCTGTCTTCCAAGGCACCTCTGGGTGCATTTAAACTGCCAGCCTTTCAGCTAGCAGTCAAATGCTTAACCGTTTGCACCACCCAGGGACTCCATAAAAGGCCTATTAGAAGCATAAGAAGTAATACTCCACCCAACTAGATACATGTACAGAGAAAACAGTGAAAGGATAAATTATATATTAACAATAGTTATCTCTAAGTGGAAGGATTATGGCCAATTTATATTTTATTTTTGCTTACTGTATTTTCTAAATTTCCTAGGAAGAACAGATGCAACTTTTACAATCAGAAAAAAACATATAATATGTAATTACATATGTATAATTACTTTTTTTTTTTTTTTTAAACTTAAGGGTGTGTAATATCAAGTGAGAAAGAAAAACACCAAAAACCAACACAGTGGATGGGATGGCTCCCTGGTTCCCACCCTGGATCAAATTCTGATGCTGACATGGAGAGCTGGGAAAAGAAAGCAATGACAGAAAAAACAAAGAGTTCAGAAAAACGAGTGAAAAAGCATTCAAATTAGAAGCAGGAAAGTGGCACCAAAGAGAGACGACAATTTGACATAGGAAAAAGAACACAGCTTTGCCACTGGCTGACAGTGAGATCCAGGGCAAGTCTTCTACCTGCTCTGGGTCTCAGTTTGCTCTTTGATAAAATAAGTAGGTCAAACTAAATGATCTCTATCATAGATTGAATTGTGTCCCCCAGAAATGTGTGTTGTAAATCCTAACCCCTATACCTCTGGTTATAATCCCATTTGGGAAGGGTTTTTCTTTGTTATGTTAACAAGACAATATTAGTATAGAGTGTGTCTTAAGTTAATCTGTTTTGAGATATAAAAAGAGCAGATTAAGCAAGCAACCAAGCAAGCAAGCAGACTTGAGGAAAGACAGATGCCACATCACATGAAATCTCCAAGGAACTAAGAAACAGAAGCTGAAAATAGACAAGCACCTTCCCCCAGAACCAAGAGAGAGAGAAAGCCTTCCCCTAGAGCAGGCACCCTGAATTCAGACTCCTAGCCTCCTGAATTGTGAACAAATAAATTTCTGTTTATTACAGCCACCCATTTGTGGCATAGCTGTTACAGCAGCACTAGATAACTAAGACAACCTCTAATAGCTCTTCCAGTTTCAATCATTATTTCATGGTTTTATGTGGAAATATTAATCCTGTCATAGAGAAAAATTAATTTCTTTTACTAAATATTTATTGAGCACTAAAGAACCATAACTTTTTGAGGTGTGTTTGAAGGTAATGAAGCATGTGGTACTTGGTAACCTATTCATCAAGAACAGTGACACTCAGCCCAGATCTATGAAAAGATTTATATAAAGAATGGTGCCTAGAACCTTGTGATGCTTGACAGATGTTAGCTATTACTATTGTTGTCATTGTTATTATTATTGTTTTTGCCATTACAGACAGAGCTTCTACTGGGTTTAATGTACTACACCAGACATCTTTGGGGTTTATCAACATGAAACATTTGGGTGGATTAATGAGCTAATTCAGGGGTTGGCAAACTACAGCATATGGGCCAAATTGGCCTGCTGCCCATTTCTGTAAATAATGTTTTACTGGAACACACACACACCTACAACAGTAATACTCATCTTAAGGGTCAAAAACACAGGTGTCCAGCTGCCACCTGCAGAGATTCTGACAAATAAATCAGTGACAAGAGCAGAGATCCCTACACCTGGCTGTGTACCAGAATCATCAAGGGGAGCTTCGTAAAAGTTCAGATTCAGATGTCAGCTACTGTACTGAATTAGACTCTCTGGAGGTGGAGCCAAAGAATATGAGTCCATCATAACCCAACACCCACTAGAGTCTTCCTTATAACTCTCCAGGAACAGAATTTCCTGGTTCTGGAATGACTAAAATCAAAGGGCAATACTTTACCATGCTTTGACGACATAGATGAAGGAGCAAACTAAACAATCTTAAATTTCACTAAAAACAACATACACATCTGTTACCTAACACAACAGAATTTTTTTGTTGATTTTGTCAACAGAATAAATTTAGCTTCAAATAAGTTATGTAATTCTTACCTTAATCAAATTACTAAGATTAGTGACTGTATTTTAGTAAATTTATTACAAAGCATATTATAAAACAGAAATCTGGAGGGTGGATACACATTAAAATATGTTGGAGTATTCCTAATTCTCTTCCCAATGATGACAAAATTTCTTCCCAATGATGGCAAAAGCAGACTGGTAAGTACATACACAAGGCTACTCCTTAGCTCTACCCATCCTGATCTGTGCTGCTCTCCCGCAGTTAGTTTACCTTGTCTTGCTCAGCATGCAAAACTCTTGCCTGTGTATTTTCTGTGGCTGTTTGAAGTGAGTTGTTCCTCTTCTCCATCATCAGGTTACTCTGCTCAACATATCTGTAAAATAAATAGAGAAAAAGAAAACATTCATTACGCACCTAATATAGTTAGCCCACATACAACCCAAGGCACGTTCAGTCCTCAAAACATTACTCTGTACCCATAACAAAAACAATTTGAAAGCATTTTGTTCTCCTTAGCTCTGCAGTACTCAAGTTTGGAGGCAGGAACCTACCAGAGGTGAACTGCTCTGGATAATAAAGAGAGGAATCTGAAGGTATGTGGTGAAGAGGAATCAAAGAGGAAAGAGAAAGGAGTAAGCAGGCTGCAAGAAACAGGGGAGAAGTAAAGAAAGCTCCCACCGTGTGGGAGGCAAGAGACACTGGAGGTGAGAAACATGGGAGAATGATTTTTTAAGTGAAATGCTGCGTGCTGCAACATCTCCCCATGACCCCCTAAATCTTCAGGAGGATCCACAAAAATTATAAAGCGCTTGGATTTTAGATGGAAATCAGTGAAGTTCTAGTTGAGTTCTGGCTGATAAAATAGTCAGCCCACACAGAAAGGAGAAGTATTGACATCTGGATTTTCTAAGGATTAACACCATTTTTACAGATGAGGAAACTAGGGTGAGCAGGAATAAATAAAATACCCAAAGTCACAGAGCAAATGAAGGGCAGATCTGGGATTCAAACACAGGTCTGCCTTACATCACAGCCTATTGGGTTGTTTCTACCAAAACACCAAGTTCACATGTCAGGAAACAGCAGAAATACATATATACTTCCCTAAACAAACACGTCTATTTAACTTGGCCATTTACAAATTAAACACTTCTGTCCGTCCGAACCAGTGCCCCGTACCTGTCATTACCTCTGATTTCGTTCAATTAGTTCACTAATCTTGTCATTCTGTTCTTCTATCCGACTGCTCTTTTCAAGGATCTCTTGCTTCAATCTTTCATTTTCCTAAATTCAAAATGTGTCATGTACAATTTAAGTTTCTTAAGAGAAAAGTGCTAGATACAAGGGAATCAACTTCAACTGACAGGTGACATTATTACATATTTTGAGATTAAAAACTTAGAACTCGTGTCAATACAGATATAATGCTTCAAACAACACATTAAATCATACCTAAGGGATACAAATCACTATGCCGAATGGATTGAGTATATAGATGGCTATAAAATGAAGTAAAATTCTGAAATACGGTCAGAAAGAAATGTTTCCTTCCAACTATATAGATAACAATAACTCACTCAGACCAAATTAAGCCATTTTGGATTTTCCAGAATTTCCTCAACCCCATGTATCATATACTCAAATACAGGGTCGACAGCACTGGGTTTTTGGTTTTTTATGTATCAAACGCTCTCACTTTTGGGGGTAGAGATTTGAAAGGGTAGTACATCTGGGGAAAGAGCATGGGCAAGACCTCAGACTGTTTGGTCTTTGATCACCCTCACCTGAATAATCCGTTGGATGTTGCTCATAATCATGCTTGTCTCCATTGTAACTGACATGCCAGGAATGAGCAGGGAATTGCCAACACTATGCTTCTGTAGCTCTTCAACCTACAAAAAGGATGCCAGAAAGTATGATGTGAGAAATTTTAAAATAGAGAAAGACAATTTACCCAGGACCTGATCACTTCTTTGAGGGGCTCATGAGTTTGAGACAATTTCTAAATGTAAGCTAGTGTTTTCTTTTGTTAACTGGATCCCAAAATAATAACTATCCTTCTAAGGAAATAACTGCTAACTACCATGAACACAGAAAACCAAGGAAGAGTTTACCTTTAGCTCTGCTTGCTCCCTCTTTGTACCCTCTTTTTATACCCCCAATTTCAGCACAGCCCCAACCCTGACTCAGTCACCTTGGTCATGAGATGATCCATTTTATCGGCCACTTTGCTGACTGCCATTCGAATTTCAGTGTTATGTTGCCGGGCTTCAGTCATGAGAAATGAAGCCATGTCACCTGATCCTAAACAGACATAAGCCAAAAAGAAACTTACGAAACTGGTGCAGAGGATACTGTATAAGGAAAAGCCAATAGCTCTTCCAGCAGAGGAAAGAAATTAACACTTCCACATACTAGGAAATGCTGTAGGTGATGTCACATGGTCAGGAGAAGATACAGAGGAGATAGGAGAGACAAAAGGGTTCCAAAGTTAACCACAACTAAGCTATGCTCCTGCAAAAGGCATCAAGGGCTACATCTGGGCTGAGGGCAGAAGTATGCCCTCTTTGGATTGCCATAGCACTGGCAGCTCAAATAGCTTCCCCATTCATTCAACTGCATGCCAGGCACGGTAGCATGTACCAGGGATACAGCAATGAATAAACTATGGTTCCTGCCCTTGGCAAGCTCACAAATCATTACAACAGTGTTTTAACACTAAAAAATGGACCACGTACAAGGTACAGAAGTAGCACGGATAATAGCAAAATTAACTCTTTGATGAGACACATACATGGTTATAACTCTGGGAGGAGAGGAGGGGGAAGGAATAAAAATCAGGGATGACTTCACAAAGGAGATGACAGTTTTCATGGATGAAAAGGGTTTCCCAAATGGAGAAGGGGGAGGGCATCGAGAAAAGGCTGCATCAAGGAAACCCTTACCACTCTAGAACCACAAATTATGTTGTAGGATACACTTGCTTCTTACTCCCACTGTCAAAAGGTGATTACTATGAAAAAGGCAAGCTGCAGAACAAAAAGGTAGGATACCATCCCAACTCTTTATATTTTATTTTGTTTTTTACACATGACACCAGCACTTATCCATGCATAGAAGATATTGGAAAAATTACTCAAGAAACCATTAACAATAGTTTCCTATGGTCAGAGGGTTTCCATGCTGGGGAAGGACAATATACCCTTTCATATTGTCTTAATTTTTTTATAAGAGTATATTATTTTCATAATTAAAAAAATTTAAGACAGTAGCTTTCATCTGAGATACTGAACACCCACGAACAGTCATCATTCTTTCTCCCAATTTCCTCCAATGTTTTGATCTTTTTCTATTTACTATAAACTCTGGCCACTCTGATAGAAGAATTAAAAAGAGCCAGCAGGAGATAATGTAAGAAGCAAAGGACAGAAAGTGGGCATGAGGGATTTTTGGGGGGATGATGGAAATGTTTTAAAATTGGTAGTGGTGATGGCTGCACAGCTCTGTTAATTTACTTAAAAAAAAAAAAATCATTGAATTGTGCCCTTAAAATGAGTGAATTTTATGTTATGTAAATTATACCTCAATGAAACTGTTTAAAAAAAAAAAAAGAAACAAAGGGTAGAGAACTACTGGAGTAAAAATGTTGAAAAGATGAGAGGAAGGAGAACTCAGCAAGAGTGGAAGATGACAAGTTGAGGGAATTGCTCCTTACCTTGAAAATGGGGAGACGGAGTGAGTGGTGCTGGATACAAGGGCCGAACAGGCTGCAGCTGGGAAGCGACAGTTGACACCTGGGGACAAGCATAGGCTTGCATACCTGCATAGGGCTGAGAAAACGACAGCTGGTTTATAAAACATTCACATCTCTCTCTTTTGCTCACGTTATTCCTTAATAGAATAAGGTGGATAAGCTGGGAGGGGATTCAAACTTACTGCAACTAGAGCAGGAAGAGATCAGGGTTTGAAATTGGATAAGAATTGTAGCAAGAGGCTTCTCCATGTGACTCAATGGTACCTAGTCACTGAACTCCTACCCAAAAATCAAGGGAAAAGCATCTTGGGTCAATACCCAGTCCCTCTGGTTATATGACTTGGGTAGGAATTCACTTCCCAGCTATCAGACTAACTGAATTTCTAAAAAAATTTGCAATTAAGCAAACTCTGCTTAGTTATTGAGGTAAAAGCAGAGGTGTTCATTGAGATTCCAAACTAAATCCGCCAGTTTTCAAAGCTGTGACAGTCCCTCTGTGTCCCCGACACTTATCTCTGTGACCAAGTATCTCATTTTCCTCTGACCTTCAGTCTCCTCAGCTGTCAAATGAAGATAATAATATCACTTCACAGAGTTGCTGTGTGGACTAAATGCAATGATAAAGTTCCTAACAGCTGGTAAGTTAAGTGTCTCGCAGATAGTAAATGCTCACTATCAGATATCATTTTAATGATATAACCATGGTATTCTCCCTTGAAATAAAGAAATCCTGACCGCCCATCTATTATAAGAAAATCATAGTCTACAGGATAGTAATTCTCCACCAGGGCCGGGGGTGTGGAGAAGGGCTAGGGTGGGACTTTTTTCAATTTTGAGACACCCCATCCTAATAGTGCATAGCCCACCTACCACCACCCTGCCCCATTAAGAATCACTAAGGAAGTGAGCCACTGTTATCCATGGGAGTGTGTCTTATCTACCAAGTGTGCTGAGGCAAAAGAAAGATGCCACCACCCTGACAAACAGCAGAGGCAAACAGAAAACAGCCTACTTTAAGAGATCATTTTGGAGGATAACTCGAGAGCTATTTTCCATACAGTCTCCACCTACAAGCCACAACTACTCTGCTGAGTACAGGAGTACAGGGCAGAATCTTAGCCTATCAGCTGTTTGATAAAAAGAACAGAACACAGTAGACTTCAATATATACCCCTCAAAGTAGATATGAGTGAAAAGGAAAGGGTACCAACACTGACTGGGCCTTTACTGTGTGCCAAGCCTTATACTAGGTCATTGCTTGTTGGTGCATTTAATCTTTATAACCTGTAAGGTATAACAACCTTTGCCTGGTTTACAATTGAGAAAACAGTGGTTTGGGAAGAAGAAAAAACGATAAACTCCGACTTTCGGGAACTGCTATTGTGTGAATTGGACAGTAAGAAAAAAAAGAACCAGAAACATAATAAATTATAGCTTATAATAAACATGGTCTTAAAATATTGTTACCTGAAAGGACTGGGCATTTCCAGATACAGCTGAATGGGAATCGAGAGATGCAACTTGCATTAAGGCAGCAGAAGGTGCTTGGAGCCCAGAAACAGATGGCTGAGGCACTAAGAAAAAGCAAGAAGTTTTCACTGTTATCCACCCCTTGCTTCTCCTTGGTACTAGCACCTTACATGTCCTCATGCTTCAGACTTGACCACTTTCCTCACCTAGTCTCCCAAAGCCAACTCTACTGGAGTCTCAGCAATGGGAGAGTGGAAGGAAACTGGGTGTTCTCATGTGCATCTGACTCAGACCTATGACTCATTAGTGGTGTGGCTGACAGGAAGTGCAGAATAACACACAAGGAGATGTCTCATTAACTGAGTGTGGATTTCCAAAATTGACAATGAAACATACCTGAAGACACAGCAAGCAGACCAAATGCATCTTCAGGTCTGAAAATGCCCTACCTAGTGACAAACTGACAAGCTTTATACTAGTCTGATTTTTAGTACTAAAACAATGCAACCTAACAATTCAAGGAACACTTGAATTGCTGCTGACCCAATTTAAGGTCACAGAGCCTCAGAGAGGTTCCTTACCTTGTGAGGTCATCTGTGGTAACACTGGATGGGCTGCTTGAAGAGAGGGCTGGATGGACGGGGTCACCATGGGCTGCCCAGCCCCTCGCAGAGCATTCACATCCTAAAACAGGACATGGGTTTTGGTTACTCTGTATCAGTCTTTAATTGAAGTTTGAGACTTACTGTCCAACCTAAGTCTACTTACAACACAGGCTTTGTAGGCAAAGAAAAGGGAAGAAAGGCAAGCAGAAAGCTAAGAGTTTAGGGTTTGGACTGTGGGGGAAAAACACTTATTCTATTCCTGTAAATCCCTTGTCCCTTTAAATCACATAAAATGACTAAATACAGTTAATTTCCTTAAACATTATCAGTTGTTGATGCTTTACGATCTGAAGCAGCTAAACTGACGGCTCTCCAGAATATATCATTTTCCAAACTGGCAGCTACCTTAAGACTGATCTAGTCTGTTCCCACAAAAGTGGGGAATCTTGCAAGGAAACCCAGGGAACGATCCAGCTTCCTCTCTTCTGCCAGTTAATCTCCATAGGGCTCAAGGAACTCAGTGAAAACCTCATTAGCATGTTGTTTTTGAATAACATAGTTTGAGTTTTCCACCCTCCTCCCATTTTTTATTTTCATAAAATCAAAGCTATATTGGTCTTTACTATAACTCTAAGCAAAGTTATCCTATTTTAAACAAGGAACAGAAAAGCTTGAGGTTCAATATGCACAGACTGTGATCTGCTATGGTTCAAGGAAGGAGCCCTGGTGGCAGAGTGGTTAAGCACTTGGCTGCTAATCGAAAGCTTGGCAGTTCGAACCCACCAGCCACTCCACAGGAGAAAGATGTGGGAGTCTGCTTCCATAAAGATTTACAGCCTTGGAAACTCTATAGGGCAGTTCTACTCTGTCATACAGGGTCACTATGAGTTGGAATCGACTAGATGGCAATGGGGTTTTTATAGTTCAAGAGCTGAAAACTCTTTGGCATAGTTTTACTTTAGAACATCCCCTCAACCCTTGATAGTCTCTTCTGGAAAAATGTCCCAGTTTTAGATCACTACAGATCTATATCAACCTAAATGTCTAACAACAGAGCAAAAGAAATGATAAATCAATATAACAGAATACTGGACTACCTTTAAAGGTAATAATGCAGATGTATTTACAGTAATATAAATATTCATGATGTAATATTAAGTTTAAAAAATCAGGTTACAAAACAATATATAAAGAAGAATGCTTTTTTGTGAAATGTTTCTTCTTTATCTATAATTTGTTATTCTATAATGAGCAAGTATCACTTAAACATTTTAATAACTTTTTTATTTCTAAGAATATTATATTACCCAGATTTTATTAATTGAGTATCTATTATGGGTTGAGCATTATGCTGCTGCCTAAGAGTGATCTTTACTGACATTACAGATTCTAGTAAATGATTATATTAACTACTTAAAACTTCCTAGTGTTTGCGATAGATAAGTGGAATTGCTTCCATTTCCCACAGAACGTGCTAATCGCAGGTAGAAACCCATGGTCCAATACCAACCTGCATCATTTTGCATATAAACTCTCTAAATAATGATTCTGGATTAGAGGTAGAAAGAGCAATAATTTCAACCAAAGGAACAGAAGATGCCATCATCTGCACTACTCATTCTAATACTGTTAAGGGAACATACTTCAATTTCTGAATCATTGGAATCCAGCTGAGGTGGAAGGAC
This sequence comes from Dugong dugon, assembly GCA_030035585.1. Lineage (NCBI taxonomy): Eukaryota > Metazoa > Chordata > Mammalia > Sirenia > Dugongidae > Dugong > Dugong dugon. Next base: position 56,609,843 of record CM057471.1, read on the forward strand.
GGGCAGCATGGGCTGGCCCATTTTGGCCATCCGGGAGATCAACTTGGCCTTGGCTGTATCAGGATTCTAAAAAGAGAGGAAAGTCACAGGAATCACTGTAAGCAATGTTCATTACCTTCAGGCAGCTTTATCCCTTTGGATCTTACATCAAATCCTTCAACAAGTTCCCCTACCATATCTATCTAAAACCATTTCTTCTAGAAAATGAGAATCAAAGATATCTTGGCTAGAAGTATACATGGATCATAATCAATAATAGCAGTGAAAATAATTCCCTACATGTTTGGAATGGACAAAGTAGTTTCATGTTTGTTAGTTAATTCAATCAAGTCTTCTACCAGGCATAATTATTCTCGTTTAATGGATGAAAAATTACAATAAACAGGAATACAAGATGTTAATAGAAGAAATGATGTGCAGGTGGCAAGGGGTATATGGGAACTCTGTACTTCTTGTACAATTTTTCTGTAAGCCTAAAACTGCTCTAGAACAAACAAACAAAAAACTAGGGGAAGGGTGCATTTTATATGATAGTACCCTCTGAAGAGCCTTGGAGCAATTCAGTAGATAAACATTCCAAAGAGATTTGGGGAGAGGAATAAACAGGAACTCTTTGTTCTAACTTCAAGTTCATTTAACTCTGACTTGGCACTGACTATATAGTAGGCCCTGTGCTAGAAGTCTCTGTATTCATTAACTGGTCCAAAGCATAGTCTTCAGAGTAGGAAGTACATACCCCAGACAGTATACATGATGACCCACTAGATGTAGAAAGAAATGATCATAACCTCTATTTTTATTATTTTTAAGCAACAAACATAAGACATTAAGCTTGTTTACAGGGATTGGTAACTCAAGGCCACATAGCTTTTAAGAATAAAGATTTGAACCATGGTCTGTTTATGCATAAGGCCAGGCTAACTCACATTAACTCCCAAGTAAGAGGAAATGAATAAAGTAATGATTGATCTTTAGTCTAAATAGCTCTCGACTTTCTTTTTCCTTAGCCCACCATTTGTGCTCAACTACTAACCTAAAGGCTAGCACTTTGAACCCACCCAGCAGTACTATGGAAGAAAAGCCCTGGCAATCAGCTTCCGTTAAGGTTACGGCCAAGAAAACCCTATGGAGCACTTCTACTCTATAACACATGGAGTCGTCATGAGTCAGAATGGACCTGACGGCATCTAAGAACAACCATTACCCTAGGCACACGGAATCTTCTCAGCACACTGGGGTTTGGGGAGACACACTTGTACACTTACTGGACTTACTGTAAGTTGTTCACTGAGGGAGTTAGATTTGGTACGAAGAGCTGGCTCCCTGAAAGCAAATAAAACATATCCTGAGATAAAAACAAAACCCATAATCACAAGTCCAGATTATACTGGATAAACGGACTGCTTTTAAAAATATTTGTCAATTTAATGGCTATAAAACAGAAGTTTAACTCTTCTTTAGTTTGCATAATCTTTGAATTCTAATGAAGATGAACAATTTTCTATCCAAATGCTTATTATTTACATATTTTTTCTTGGGTGTATATTTTGTATTTATGCCCTTTGTCCAAATTTCTTCCCGTTTTGTGGGTATTCTTATATATTTGTTAGTACTTTTACAGACTATGACTATTAATCCTTTGTCAGGGAAATCTGATGCAAGTATTTCCCCCATTTCCTTCATCACATTTTTTTTCAGTTATTTAAAATTATTTTAGTTTTCAACTACATCCCCATTTCTGAACACCTCTAAAAATCACTTTTATGGACAATAATAGAACCCCAGGATCTTACCCTGATTTAAAAGGCACTGATGTGGGTGGTGACACAGCAGGATTAGCAGAGAGGTTGTCAGCACCAGGTGTAGGAGAAAGGGCCGCAGAGTCCCGGGAACTAACACTGTGCCCATCGGAGCCAGAATCTCTGGCAAACTTCACCTAGGGAAAGATCCACCACAGCTGGAATAGACTACAAAAAAGGCACTCCTCCCATTCTATTCTCCTTTCATTTAATTTACTCTTTATTACACAAGTCATTACCTATTCATTGTAGGCAAATTAGAAAATGTAGAGGTAAGCAGAAAGAAAAAGATAATAATCACCTGCAATTCAAGTACTCAACAATAACATTCTTAGAATTTCATATGTATTATTTCACATTTTTCTGAGATACACTCATACACATTCATATATTCATACACAAATACATACATTCATACATACGCCTTATATGTGGGGTGTGAGTGTGTGTGAATTTACATATATATGCATGCACTTTTTAGAAAAATGGAGCCATACTGTTTGTCTCACTGATACATTAACATATTTTCATGTCACTAAATGTTAATCTACAATATTAGTTTTAACTACAGAAGAGTGTGTCTAGCTTCAAGAGCCATGCCCTTAACTGCTATGATCTACATGAAAAAGTCTCCAAAGGATTCTGGAAAAAGAAATCATAAATATCTATGCTATTACAAAATATATTTGACTAATTCCCAGCTAACGGACATTTGGTTTACTTCTAATTTTTTCCATCATAAATAATACTTCTATGGATATCTTTAGACCTATATCTTTGCACATAGCTTTAAATATTTCCAAAGTATAATTTTCCAGAAGTTACACTGTTGGGTAAAAGGTATGCTCATGTTTAAGACTCTTGATACGTACCTTCAAATGTTCCACCAGAAGAATAACTAGTTTATAAATCTTTCTCAACACTCTTGTCACCCTGGGTATTATCAATCTTTATCATCTTGTCAATTTAATATGCATGTCAATTTGTATTTCTTTGACTGTTAGTAAATAGAACATTTTCTTCTTATGCTTACAAATTGCCAATCTGGATAAATTCAAAAAGCTTTGTTATCACCAGCCATGAATTCCTCAAACTCAAAAGGAAAATTGAGGAGAATATAAACGTTGTGGAAAAGGCAGCTGGGGGCATGTGTCACTGAAAGTGGGCTGAAGTGACCAAGCAGTGATGAGGGTGTACAGTTAGGAAAGAATCATTGAGAAGGACAGCATATCCTTTCTCTGGCAGCAGGAATAATAACCACAATGAAGATGACTGTAATATTTATTATTGCATTTTATACTTAACAGTCACAAACACTATTGTATTTAAACCTAACAATCACCATGTAAAGGCAGGGTTTTTTGTTTTTTGTTTTTTGGTGGGGGGAGTTAGCATTAATTACCTTTTTTTTTTTTTTTTTACAAATTTTATTATAGAAATTACATTCACGATAAAAATTTCAAATGGTAAAAAAGGGTAGAAAGCAAAAAAGTAAAAGTCTCTGAACCCCATTTCTATTCTTTTAATGCTCCCAGAAATTTTCTGGAAAGCACTGTGTGGGCATATTTATATATGCCTTGTGTGTGTGTGTGTGTGTGGGTGTGGGTGTGTGTGTGTATACACATATATAATAAATAAGTATGTAAGACTGTATATAGATATATCAGAATATATACGTATATAGATATGTAAGACAGTATATATGTATATAAATGGAGAGATATAGATACATACACATGTGAGACTGTATATACACAGACACACGCACACACAGAAGACACACTATCCATACTGTTCCGCAACTTCCTTCTTTCATTTAACAATAGATTTGGGATATTCTTTAAAAGCTACATAAAAGCCCTCTGTACGAAAAAAAAAATCCATAATTTAACCCATCTCTTGATAGACGTTTAGGTTGTTTCCAGTTTTTTATTATCACAATGTACCAAAGGAAGGAGAAAATATCTTTACATACTTACATGAATACACTGATAGGAAAAATCTGTAGCTATGGAATTAGTTAAGTACATTGGGCAAGAATCACTATTTTATAGACAAAATAAAATGTGTGGAGAAGTAATTTGCTCAAAGTCATAACCTCTTCTAGACTTGGTATAGAGAGCCAAAAAGAACATAAACCTTGGTCTTTAGATTCCAAAGTTGTTGCTCTTTCCATTATAACATTTCTACTTAAAAAACAACAACAACAAAACTATGTCTTCAGAACTTGATTTTCGAACATCATTATCCATTTTACATAATTAGCAAGGAGGTACTCAGAGGACTCAAAACAACATAGCACAGTTTCACTCACCCGCCTAACCTCCACCTCAAACACCAGGATTGAGTTCGTTGCTTGAGTCCATCCTATTACCCCTTCAGAGCCAGTAGCACAGGATGGAGGGATAATAAGCAACCGCTTCCCTCCTTTTCTCATGCCCAGCATTCCATCCTCCCAGCCCTTTAGGAATCAGAAAAGGTGGAAAAATTCATCAGACACAAGCCTCCTTATAAGACAAAGTGAAGTACAGGATCATCAGGTTTCACTCATTTATCCTTTCCGATTTAGACAGCATCTCTCTAGGCCAAGTACAACTATTCCTCCCACATCAGTTATTAGATTTCTGGAGCAGTGCTTGTAAATCCATTTGTAAAAGCTGGCATGTCTGGGGTTGGATGAAATACACTTATCTTAGATGATGAAAGAAAACGGGAGGAATAAAAGAAGGACAACAAAAGGTATCGTTTATTAAGGACATTTTTCCAGGTATTGTCAAAAATGTTTTACATACATTATTGTGGTTTTTTATGAGCAAATAATGTGTGCATTCTACGTTTTTTTGCAACAGGATGTTCCCCGCCTCCACCTCCCCACCCAGGTATTTTTGTAAGCACTCTATACTAATTTTTTTTTACACGTTGCTGTAAAAGAAATTAGCATAGTGCCCCTACAAAAATACCTCCTAGGGAGTAGGGCACAGTTGGCAAAAAAAGGTAGAATGCCCATGTTATTTGCTTATGTAATGCCTAAAATAAACTCATAAGGTTGGTAGCATATCCCCATTTTACAGATGAGAAAACTGACGTTGGGAAGGTTAAGTTAACTAGCCCAAGAATATACAGTTAGTTAAGTTGTTAAGGCAAGATTCACATTAGACCTGGCTAGCTTCAATGGCTATAGGAAAAAGTCTCCAAAAAATTATGGGAAAGAAGTCATAAACAAAGCTATGGAGAAGATTTTGCCACACAGATGAATGAGTACTTCACAATCCATTGATGTGTCCTGATACAATGATACCCCACATGTATAAAATACTCTTTAATGTTCTAGAACACCTGCACAGTTGGTAATGAACAAATTCACAGCTTGAACCCAGGTCCTTGGACTCCAATTTCAGTGCTCCTGCTGTAATGTCACAGCTGTCTCTCACAATGATTGGGAAGTACTGAGTGAAAGTACCCCAGACAGATGAGAATCAACCCATTATGACACAAGTCAGGAAGAAGCAGTTCTACCTCTTTCCCTTATTAGGCTACAGGAAGGGTTTAATAATTTCCTCAGAGTAACACAATGAAAAACAAAGGGCAGGACTAAAGAAATGTACACATCCTAATTATATCATCTCATAGGTAAAAATCTCCCAAATGCACATAATACACCATATTTTTTCCCTCCTACTTTTCAACCAAGCCTTTCCAGACTCAGAATATATACCCAGGTTGGAAAATCCACAAAATTTAATCTAAATTATGTCTTCTGCAACTGACAGAACCATAAAAAACAGCTAAGCCTTTACCTTGATAACTTTTCCTGATCCTAATTTCAGACGAAGCAGCTTGTCTTTGTTAGCAGTGGAGTCAAAAACCTGCAATTTCATCAGTAAAAGAAGTCACCCAATTTGAAATATAATAATAGTCATGACATTCAACTAACTACATACCAGCAGAGTACGTCTGGAATGGGGGATGTCAAATATACTGGGAAAATAGCTCTGAAAGGACCTGTAAAGGTGGGACCACATCATGGCTACAGGGTGACATTACATTGATTCTCTCTGAGACAGTGGTTTTCCAGGTTTAGAAAAAAATTAACGCATTTCCACCACCATGTATTTAAAAGCATTTCTTGTCTATAATGAATTTTCAAATAAATTATCTCGTTCGATGGTGATGCCAACCCAGCCAAGTAAGCAGGGTAAAAACCATTAACCTCCCTTCACCGATGGGGGAAAAAAAATTAAGAGCTTCAGTGACTTAATCAAGGTCAAATAAGGATAAAATTGGGACTTAAATCCACATTTTTTTTTTAACTCACAGTCTAAAGGTCTTTCTATTATACTATACTACTTCTGAGAACTTAACCATATTAAGACACAAAAAGACCAACATATTTTAAATATCTACTATAAGACAAACATTAGAGAAATAACTGTGAGAAGGGTCTAAAAAGAAATTTTAAGACCTAATCCCATAAGAAAATACTCATGTTTACAACTGGTATAGGGAAACAAGACATACATAGGAACAATTAATAAAAATAATACTTGGGAAATTGGCTTCCACTGTTGCTAAGTAGAAGAGACACAGTGGCTCTGAGCAGATTTTATACATTAGCATCTAATGAACATGTTCCAAAAACAGTTACAATGACTAAAGAAGAGCTCCTAAAAGACTGCAATTTGACAACAGCAGCAATTCACAGTAATAACACCTTACATTTGAATAGCCTTTGTTCTGTTTAAGTTACAAAGGAACTTACAGGGTATATTTCTTACCTGGCCCAGCACATGATTCTGGAAGAGCCAGCCAGTATATGACACTTCCAAAGAATCACCAACTTCTACAGAAGGGCCCTCTACCACAATGAGGTCCTGTGAGAGCACTGCATCCAGAGAAGAGGTGCTGTTGCACTTGGCAATGCACACCTGCAAGACAAAACCAAGGCAGCATAAACCTCACTTCAGGCTCAATAAGTACTCACCACATTATTGTTAATGCTCTTTCCCAAACAGTTGCATCCACTAACAAAACAGATTACATTTCATGAAGTAAGCCATTCCAAAGTTAGCAATCTTGCCAGGAATCAGTGTCTAAGAGTACAGCTTTAGAGTCAGACCATCTAGGTACACATCTGATACTGCCACTTACTAACTCTGTACCTTGGTTAGATATTTAACTTCTATGTACCCAAGATTATCCATTTGCAAATAGAGATAAAAAGCATGCATATCTCATAGGGTGGTTCTGAAGATTAAATGAGCTAATACAAGTACAGTACTTGGCATAGTATCTGGCAAATAATAGTACCACCCAATAAATGTTAGTTATCACTACTATCATGATTTACAACTTCAGTGTTTGGAAACCTAGGAAAGAAAGGGGAGCTTCGAAAAAATTTTCAAAATCCATAGAAAGGCCTTTTACAAAGCCATACTGCATTCCCAGAACTCACACCACCACCACCTACTGATACAGCCATATTATTTTAGCATATATCATAGACAAAGGAGTCAGACACATTTTTGTGAATCATTACTCTTTAGACAATGTTTTACTACAGTATATGTTAGAAACTTACCACTCATTTTTGTGGAAAAAAAAAAAATTTCATTACTGCAATCAAATAAATGCTAACTAAAACAACAAGACAGCCCTTTGTATCAAGCAAATAGGACTAAAAGGATAAAAAAAAGATAATTTTCAATGTTGGGAAAGGCATAGTGAGACAACTGATAAGAGTGTGATATACTACAATCTTTTTGAAAAGCAGTATGCCAAAAGGTGTTCGGAACCTAAAAATAACTGGATCCACTGACACATCATTCACTTCTAGAAATCTGGCATAAGGAAATAATCAGATGAAAAAAAGGATACACACTTATATACAAAGATGCTTACTACAGTGTCATTTCTCAGTGGAAGACTGATAATAAGATTCTTTTAAAACAATACTTTTAGAAGAAGATAGTTTTACTTATACCTTAAAATAGTTTATATGGTGGAAAAATGTTTTAATCAAATAAGTCTACATTTAGCCTTTCTTCTTTCAAAAGTCTCATTTTCAGTAAGTATGCCTATTATTTCCCTAAAATACAATAAGCTCAAGCGACAAATTCAGTGAGTTTTTTATGTTTCCCACTAACAAAACACAGCAGATGATCTCTAGGAAGTAGTGAGTTTGTCTATGAGAAAACTGGCATCAAGGGTAATAGTTACACAACCTGATAATGTAACTGATATCATTAAGTTGTACACCAGAAAAAGGGCAAAATGGCAAATGTCATACATATAATTTTACAACAGCAGCAGCAACCAAAAAAAAAAAAAAAAGAGCATGTAGTTGCTGAAACTACTTAGGTATAAACAAACACCTCATTGGATTAGTTCTCTTGGTTCCAAGGCTTAGGATCATGGCTTCATGGGACTGTCCGGCCAATTAGCCTAACACCGTTTTAAGAGTTTCTGTTCTACCCCTCAGTTCAGTGAGTAGTGCCTGGAGTCTTAAAGGCTTGCAAGCCATCCAAGATACAATGACTAGTTTCTGTTAGCCTAGAGCAGCAGAGAAGGAGACCCAGGAATTGGAGAAGGAACTGTACTGCATGTCTAGTTGCCTCCATGAACTACTTACTGCCTCCTCTGTCATGAGACCAGAAGTACTGGATGGTGCCCAGCCACCATAACTGAACATTTGATCAAGGACTCAATAGATGAGTCCCGGTCGAAAGGGAAAAATGTAAAACAGAATTTCAAATTTCTTATAGAATCCAGGCTTACTGGACTGTATTATACATCTAGGACTGCTATAACAGAAATAGCACAAGTCAATGGCTTTAACAAACAGAAGTTCATTCTCTCATAGTCTCGTAAGCTAGAAGTCCGAATTCAGGGTGCCAGCTCTAGGACAAGGCTTCCGCTTTTTGTCAGTTCTAGGGGAAGTTCCTTGTCATCAATCTTCCCAGGTCAAGGAGCTTCTCAGCACAGGGACCCCGGGTCCAAAGGATGCAGTATTCTCCCGGCTCTTGTTTCTTGGTGGTATGAGGTCCCCATGTCTCTCTGATCACTTCTCTCTTTTATATTTCAAAAGAGATTGATTTAAGACACAGTCTAATCTTATAGATTGAGTCCTGCCTCATTAACGTAACTGCCTGTAATTTGGCCTTATTATCATATAGGTAGGATTTACAACACACAGGAAAATCACATAAGATGACAAAATGGTAGACAATCACACAGTGCTGGGAAGCATGGCCTAACCAAGTTGACACACATTTTTAGGGAACACAACTCAAACCATAACAGAACCCACTGACGCTAGAGGAACCCCTGAATCCGTTGCCGTGAGAAAATTTTTGGACTTTGAACTGAAACTATCCTCTGAAGTCATTTTCAAACAAAACAACAGTTTAGCTGAACTTGAAAAGAATGTTTGTCTTGAATATTGTGCTCTTTTAAAGAATTATCTGTATTAGATCAAACTGATCACAGTAACTCTAAAGTATAAATGGGTAGTTAATGGGGCAGTGAGTCTAAGTCAGTGGTGGTGAAACAATATGGGGAGACAGAGCGAGAATGGTGACTATGATGGTTAACATTATGTGTCAACTTGGCTAGGCCACAACTCTTAGTGGTTTGGCAGAGATTAAGGAGACCTAGTAGCACAGTGGTTAAGCACTTGGCTGCTAACCAAAAGACTGCCAGTTTGAAACCACCAGCCACTCCGTGGGAGAAAGATGTGGCAGTCTGCTTCCACAAAAATTTATAGCCTTGGAAGGACAGACTTACTGGTCTGACAGACTGGGCAAACCCTGAGAGTCTGGCCCCCGGAGACCCTTATAGCTAGTTCAGTAATGAAGTCATTCCTGAGATTCAACCTTCAGCCAAAGATAAGACAGGTCCATAAAACAAAACGAGACTAAATGGGCACACCAGCCCAAGGGCAAGGACGAGAAGGCAGGAGGGGACAAGAAAGCTGGTAATGGAGAACCCAAGGTCGAGAAGGGGAGAGTGTTGACACGTTGTGGGGTTGGCAACCAATGTCACAAAACAATGTGTGTATTAATTGTTTAATGAGGAACTGGTTTGCTTTGTAAACCTTCATTTAAAGTACAATTAAAAAAAAAAAGATTTACAGCCTTGGAAACCCTATGTAGCAGTTCTACCGTCCTATAGTGCTACTATGAGTCAGAATCAACTTGACAACAATAGGTTCGGGTGGTAACAGCAGATATTATGTAGTCATCCTCCATTTTGCGATCTGATGTGAGCAGCCAATTATCTGAAAGGGGAGTTTTCTTGGGGATATGGCCTACATTCAATACATATATGGATGTTCCGGCAAAGCTCGCTCTCTTTGATCCTGCATCCGACTCATCATCCTCTGACCTCCAGTTCTTGAGAACTGAGCTAGCAGCCTGTCATCTGACCTGTCAATTTTGGGTTCGTCAGCCCCTGCAACCACATGAGTCAAGAGAAGCCTCCAGCCTGATGCCTGACCCACAAATTTGGGACTTGCCAGTCTCCACAAGTATGTGGCCATTTCCTTGATGTAAATCTCTATCTACGTATACTTACATATACCATATTTTTATGCAAATTTCGTGCACCTTCTATATCTGTTTGCCAACTACTCCCTACCCCAACAAGGTATTTTCATAAGCACCACTATGCCAATTTTTTTAAATGTTGCTATAAAAACAAAATTAACATAGCATGCTTACGAAAATACTTTGCTGGAGGAGGGTATGGTTTGCAAACAAACGTAGAAGGTGCACATTATTTGTGTAAAAATACGGTGTATATATAGGCTTTTCTGGTTTTGCTCCTCTAGAGAACCCAGCCTGAGACGGTTTCACAGCATGAAGAATGTAACCAATGTCACTAAACTATACATGTAAAAACTGTTGAAGGGGTGTATGATCTGATGTGTATATTTTCACCAAAAATAAAATATATACGTGTGTGTGTGTGTATATATATATTTATATATATATATATATATATAGCAGATTATATGTTTTCCACATATTTTCCTAAAATTAAGGGAACTCCAGGTAAGTGTTCTGGCTTTCACAGGAAAAATAAGATATTACCTGTTTACTGAACTCCACAGCAGCCTTTTCCGACTCAAACATGATGGACCACTTTTGTCTCTGGTCATCATAAAAGGTGCTGTAGTTATTGGGCCGAACCTGGAAAAAGGAGAAATGTTGGGATAACTGAACCACAAAAAGTGAAGTGGATAAATCCGACTGCTTAACCTGATGGAGAAGGCTCTAGACTGAAGCAGACCCAAAGAGAGATATCAGGGAACTCTCTTCTTCCCTCCCACCTTTCACCAACCACCCCTCAGACTCTATTCCCAGAAGGCAGCCAAGAGACCTTTCTCAAAGTCTTTGTTAGGTACCCACCATAATGCCCAGGGCTGAAGCAGTGGACCTCATTCTTACCAAGTACACTCAGATTAATCTCCCCTGTAAAGTTATTCCTAAGGAGCTAATGATTCCAGTATGGGGAAGTCTTACCATTAGCTCAAAGTTCAGGTGAATCCTTGCAACAGTAACTGGTTGTTGCTGACTCATATAAAGAAGAATCCTATACTGTACTCAACCAAAGATGGGGCAGGAAAAAAAAAAAAAAAGAGGACAGAAGTTAAAAAGGTAATACAAAATTAGCACTATAATGTCAGGAATTATGTTTCATACAGCTATAAAATTTGAAACTCAGTTCATCCCTTAAAGCTTAGATTTTAGATTATAGCTTCTCACTATCCATTTTAATATTACTTCTCATTTTGGCCTTACTTCTTAACTGTAATTGGGGATGTCTTTATTTTGTTGGCATTTTCTCATTTATGAAAGGTGACTAAAAGACAGTAATATTGATTTCTTAAAAAATAAAACTACCAAAAAAAATTTTAATTGAGGAAAAACATAAAGTGCACGAGTTTTAAACTCAATTTTCTCTCTCTCACACACATATTATATATGTATACATATATATCCATATGACCACTACCCAGATAAAAAAAGTGAACATTTCCAACACCCCAGAAAGCTCCCCTGTGCACCTTCCTAGTCAATAATCCTCAACCTGAGGTAAACACTATTCTAACTTCTATCACTGATTAGTTTTGCTATTTTTAACCTGTATATACTGGGATCATATAATATATACTCTTGGGTCTTGCTTCTTTTACTCAACGTGTCTGTGAGATTCATCCTTGTTGTTTCATGTACCAGTAATATTTTTATTTCTATGTAGTATTCTATGAATATACCATAATCTATTATTCCATTATCTTGCTTATGAACATTTGAGCTGTTTTCAGTTAGAAGCTACTATAAATAGTGCTTCTACGGATATTCTTCAACAAGTCTTTTGAAGGACATAGGCACTTATTTCCTCCAACCTAAAGAACTTTACTATTTCTTGTACAGTGGATCTGCTGGCAATGAATTTTCTCAGTTCTTATTTGTCTGAAAATTTATTTTGTTTTCATTTTTCAAGGATTTTTGTTGGGTATAGAATTCTATATTGGCATTTTTTTCTTTCAGCACTTTAAAGATATCATTCTACTATCTTTGGATTACAGTTACATGTATATTAGACCTTTTTTGACTGTGTCCCATATGAATCTTATGCTTTGTTCTTTTTCTATTCTTTCTTCTCTCTGTGCTTCAGCTTGGATATTTTCTATTGAACTGCCTTCTCAGTCACTAATCCTGTCTTATGCAGTGCCCAGACTACTGTTAAACACATTCAATGTGTTCTTAATTCCAAATATTGTCTTTTTCAAATCTAGAATGCCATTTGAGTATTTTTATGGATTATAGTTTTTGAAATTCTCCATCTCTTATCTCTTTTACCTTTTCTCTATTTTCTTTAAGACACTATTCATAGTTATTTTAAATACTGTGTAACATTAATTTCAATATCTAGATTATTTGTGTGTCTGCTCCTATTGGGCTTTTTGTTTGTTTTGGGTTTTGCCCTCATTCATCAGTAACATTTCCCCATCTCTTTACGTATCAATAATTTTTTATTGTAGGCCAGCTATTATATATAAAAATAACTGTAGGAGCTCACATTCAGTCTCCCACCAGAAGGGATTTCACTTTTCCTGTGTAAGGCAAATAGAGTGAGAAGCTGATCATCTTAATCCAGTCACAGATTGAGCTAGTCAGGGAAGGATCATAGATTTATTAAGAGTCAGTCCACCTTTGGATTGTGCCTGTTTTCAAACATGATTTCCCAGGCTTTTAATTGAGAGCCTGGAAAGTCTCTGACTTCTCAGTCCTAAAAGTTCTGCCCTTCATAGATTTTTTAGCTGAGTTCTTTAGCCTCCCCCGATGAAGGTTCAAAATCTGGCAAATGTATTGAGAGGAACTTTGGTTGTACGCTTACTGAAGGCCTCCTCTCTATAGTAAGACCTTATCTCCTACACAACACAAGACTGAAGAAGTTTCCCTTGACCTTTCTGGCACAGCCCTGGCCTTCCACCTTCTCAGAACTCAGCAAATGTCCCAAAGAGAAAAACCAGTCCTCTGTTTGGAGCTCCTCTAGTTTTCCCGATTTATCTTTCCCCCAGTAGTCTCTCTGCTTGGGCCGTGCCTGATCTTTAGTCTACACCAAAAATTGGCAAATGCCCCCAGGACAGGAAACAGCTCACTGGCTCTTCCCTCTCTGAAATTTTAGTTCATCATTTCCACAACTCTCCAATGAATTTTAAAATACAGTTTTTGCAATTTATTTTTTTTCTTATAACTGCTGTGGCACATACATTGTCTGCCATGATCTACTATACCCTAGCTGGCAGTGAAGTTCCAATACCAGATTTTAAAAATCCAAATGGCAACACTTAACGAGTTAATGGATCTGAATAATGATCATCGGTAGCTGCTAATATAACAAAATAAGAGACAAAAGAGACATTATTTGCCTCCTGATAGGAGTATGAAAGAGACTTAAATGATATAGAAACCAATTGCAACATATGAACATTATTATGATCCTGGTTCAAATTGTTAAAAAAAAAACATTATGAGAAAACCAAGGAAATGTGAACATTAACTAGATAGTTAATGAAATTAAGAAATTAGTCTTCTTTTTAGGTGTGATAATGGTTATTTTTTTTTAAGTCCTTACCTTTTAGAAATATATACTAAAATATTTACAGCTAAAATTATATTCTGGGGATCTGTTCAAAATAATCTGAGTCAGGGAGGAGGGAAGAGAGAGTGGGATGATAAAGAAAATAAGATTAATAACTGTTAGAGCATATTCATGGGTATCTGGGGGTTCATTATTCTAGTCCCACTTTTTTAATATGTATTTGACATTTTCAATAACTGTCTGTTGTTGTTGTTTGCTTTTTTTGTTTGTTTGAAATATAAATGAGGTTGTCTATTATATTAGTTACCCTACACAGGTCATCTTATATCTCTGTGCCTCGGAGCCTCTGAGGAGCATGGGCCCATGCTCGCTGAACCTTTTCAAGCTCTGAAATTCTATTATTTCTTATACTTCTTTCAACAATGTTCAAAGCCTTCTGGAACAAAACTGAAAACTAGATACAAGCCACATAAAGAAATCAGTCTCAGGGCTTTTAGCCATATCTTCTTTTTGATCCAAACCAATATTAGACTGTATGATCAACTGCCCATCTCACTATCAAACTTTAATCAAAGAATAAACACTGATCATTAACGCAGGCATAAAGACGTAATTCTCGAAGTAATACAATAAGTGCTGTTCATTAAGGAATGTCCTTAGTAAATGGCTTACTCTAAAACTCTCCTAATTCTTAAGCTAGATACACATCATAAAAGTCAAATTTAAAGATTTTGAGTGGCTGGATTTATTTTAATGTACAATAATAGTTAAGCAAAAAGTGGCCATTTACTATATAGCCTAATCTTACAAATTTACATTTAATACAAACATTCTAGTCCTCTGATACACAAGGACACTGGGCAAACCCAGATGATAAAAGCCAACTCATCAGTATGATCTGGGATACTTGAATATACATGAGATGTGGGGGAACTCTCACCTCTCTGGCTGTGTGATTCCCCAGGACTGCAGCACCAAGTTTGCCCTGCTTCACATATTGACCATTTATGCTGTATAAGCAAGAAAAGCAACAGGTATTGATACTTCCTTAAACTTTGGAGAACGAGCTTTCTTTTCTGCCTTATAGAAGTAGGGAATCTAGTCATTCAGTCTCTAGAAAGGGACAGAGGTGAGCAGTTTATAATTTAAAGCTCTTAACACAATTTATTTACTCTTTAAGTATCTACTATTCATATTATCTCAATGGAAAAACTGAGCACTTATAAGTAATTACATGAGCCACTTATAAAGGCAGTTATTGAGAGTACAAGCACTTTTAGAGAAGGTAGACAAGGTAATAGCTCCTCAAGTTTTAAGTGTAGGAATCTGCAAATGTTAAAAAGCATTACCGATACTTTGTTTATGAAAGAGATGAGTAACCATTTTGCTATGAAAAGAGGCTTACTGAGGAAAGATACTAGCTTAAACCCCCATCCCCATCTTCAGAAAACATTCCTTCTCAGCTACTTACTATCTATATGCATGAACTGCTGTTGCAAACAGTACTGTGGAAGTGCCTGTTGTAGCTGGTGCTATTTTCTGTGTTGCCTGATTTCCTAAAGATGAAGAAAACAAAGTTGTCATTCATTTACTGCTTGAAACAGATTTTTAGCCATTAAACCAGCTTCAAAATTCCTTCTTTACATCTTAGAATCAGTAGTAGCATGCTTTCATGACCATTACCCTCATCTGATCCACGAAATAGCCCTATGACCCAGTCTGAGGATGAGAAAACTGAAGCTCTAAACATCCAAGTGTCTTACATAATGATAGCAGCAAGCCTAGGACTAGAACCTATGACTCCAACTCCCAAACTATATACTTCAAAGAAAAGAATCTTTGGCCTGGACAATAATCATTGTCTCTAGAAAGTAAGGTCATAGTCCCTCTACTTTCTTTTCTCCTTCCAATATTTTCACAGCTACAATACATGAAAATAAAGTTATTTCTACTTCCCTTACTTCTGGGATAAGAAATCTATGATCTGATATTCAAATTGCACCCACTGTTTAACTTTACGATGTGTTGTAGAGTAATACTTTAAAAGAACACATTTACAGTAAATTGCGTATCTACATTCACTATAAGACAACACTGGCATGGATACAGCAACCAAGAACTTATTTTCAAATGCATTCTTGTTTGATTTTATTTTTGGTACTGACAGCATATTCTTCTTGATTACAGAATACATGTACATTGTAGAAAAGCTAGAAAATATAGAAAAGCATAAAGAAAATAAAAATGACCTATAACTGCACTACCTAAAAATAAACAATGTTGACAATTTTATGTATTTGTTCCCAGTCTTTTTTCTATACACATAAACTTGGCAGCTTCTCTTTTCTTATCTTTTTAAAAACAAAATTAAATGATATGATTTGACAACTTTCTTTTCTCACTTAGCGTATTATAAGCATTTCCCTATATGCCTCAAAACAGTCTCTAAAACAAAGACAAAATTGTCTTTAAAATGCTTTTGAGTGGCTATACAGAATACTGTCTTATGACAGTACCAGAATTTATCCACTTTCCTAATGTTTGACATTTATTTGGGCTGTCTCCAATTTTTCTGTTATAAAAAAAAATTAAGGTTTTTATTACACCCTGCCCAAATGCCCTTCAGAAATGCCATACCAGTTTACACTCACACCTACCAGTTTGTCAGTTTTGCATCCGGGCCAACAGTAGGAATTATCTTTTTATCTTTACCAACTTGATGGGGCACTAAAGACAGGGGAATATCATCTCACTGTTGCTTTCATTTGTGTTTATTTGATTACAGAAAGGTAGAAATTTAACATTTTTAATAGATTTGTATTAGTCTTTTTTTTTTTTTAAAGGAACTGCCTATTCCTATCATTTGCTTATTTTCCTGGTAAGGTATACATGTTTTCCTTACTGTTTTATAAAAACCTACAAGATAGCTTTTATTTAATCAGTACTTCCAGTTGTTTTATGTAATACTACAATAAACTTTTTCTCTGGATAATTAGTCTGCCATAGAAAAAAATAAAACAACTAAGGCCAGAGTGATCAGGACAAGTCTGAACACTGAAAAAAATCACTGACTCCCCAAAGTCAGCCTAGCATCCTCCTTCAGGTTAATTCAGCTTCTCCCAGTGCACTCAGCCCGATATCTCCCAGTCTAATCCACTGACATGGGAGATAGCTCATAGACTTGCCAGACGGTAATTGTGTCAGATGTCCACAATCATGTGAGCTTCTCACTGACTTGGCATTCTTCCCTGTCTAAAATCAGTACTGTTTAGATTCCTTAACTTCCCATTCATGAGGACTTTTTTCAATACGTAATTTCAAAATTTTTCCAGTGAGGTTTTCTTGAATTATAGTTTTTATTGTTTGTTCTTTTTCCCCTGCTTAACTTTCTTCTTCAGAGACTCCTTTTATCTATATATTGAATTTTCTTTGCTATCTTCAATGTTTGACACTTTCTCTTGAATCCTTTTTATCTCTTTATCTTCTTTTATTTTAAAAAATTGCTCCTTTTAACCTTTTATTAAGGTTACTAAGGCAAAATCTATTGTGTTTATTTATTCTTGTGTTTCTTCTAGTTTAGTCTTCAACCTGAAATAATTTTTCCTTTCATTTCTAATTCTTATCTGAGAACTGTCACTTATTTGTTACTTATCTCTGAGAAGGAGGAGTGGTTCAGGGTGGCTTTTCTAACTTTGTGGAGCTCCCTCCTCTGTTGTTTTTGTATAGAGTTAAAAAAACATCTTGGCTTCCTCCCCTAAGGGAGGTCCACTTTTATCTGGACCTTATATTTCCTTTGCCTCTAATGTCCCTATCCTCCTCAATTTTAATTCCATTCCCAGCAGGTTCTTCTCAGTATGAGCCCTATCCTGGAAGGTCACTCTGGTGGGTAAGTTTCAAAAGTTCACAGAAGTAAAAACTGCTCCATCTCCTTTAGATATCATCATCAACCCCTTGCACTTACCCACAACTAAAGTGGACAAAACCCCTTCCAGTTTCAGCTTGGCCTGCCACACTTTCCATGAAAACCTGTTGGCCATTTTGAGGTGCTCCCATTCTCAGATTCAAACACCCACTGCATCCTTCTGTTCTCCCATATAGATGCTGATATCATGCAAGCCTTGTGTTAGCGGTTTGCCCATACATGCTTGTATTTTCGGATTCGTAAGAACACTTTCCTAAACGGTTTTGTGGTAAATATTATCTGTAAGTTTTGGGTTTTTATATCTAGTTGCTCTGTCTTCATACTGAGATTTGAAGAGATTCAAGAACTATGCCACCATCATCTTCCCCATTAAGGCCTTCGTATATAAATTTCCCTTGAACAGAGATGGTCTCCTATATTGCTACCTTACTTGAGTTTTATTTGTAAATGTCTACATAAGACTGTATAGATAATTTTTAAATTGAAATGTCTCTATAGCTCCTCCTTTAAAGTATAGTTAATTTACTGTTGGCCTTGTTTTCTGACAAGAAAATCAAGTTATTGCATTGGGTGGGGACTGAGGCTGTTTTTCTCCACGCCCATTAACTGAACCACTCTAAATAGATTCCGAAGCACACTGCTGATGAAGAGATTCACCAGAAAAAATGTAAAGGTATACATAACCTTCTAAAAACGTGGCCAGGTTATAGCTTGAAGAGTAGGACCAGCAACCTAAGCAAAGCTGTCAAAAGTGGAAGATAAGATCATTGAGAGGAGGGGTCAGCAAACAATTTTTGTGAAGACTCAGACAATAAATATTTTAGGCTTTATGAGCCATATGGTATCTGTCACAACTACTCAACTCTAAATATCATGACAATATCCCCAGTGTCAGCATTGGACCTAGCATGTAAAAGGCATTCAGTGATTTTATATTCAGTCAACAAATACTTAATTTAATGTCCCTGCTGCATGTTCTGCTCAGAGCTATTACTGCTAGTCTCCCCTCTTCCACTATCAAGTTGTTTCACAAAGACAGCAAAGTGCAGAGGAAGGAATACAATCTTTGGAGTCAGTCAGATCAGGGTTCAAATTTCAACTCTGTCACTTACTAGTTACATGACCTTGATGAAGTTCCTAAACCTATCTGAGTCTCTAAAATGGTGGCAATCTCACCTACTCCACAGAATTGTTGTGATAATTAAATAAGACAACCTACATAAAGCACCTAACATGAGACCAGACACATAACAGGCATTTAGAAATGTTAGTCCCCCATTCCCTCCTTTCATTCAACAAATGTTCATTCAATAAATGTTTTCTGTGTCAGACATGACGAAAGCTACAGAGATACAATAATGAGTATCACTGTCTAGTTCGGAAAAATTCACTAACAGCACATACCTAACATATCTTGGTAAAGAAAGTAAAAAGTAGTTCTTCCTTTTCACAAAAACATTGGATAATACCGTGCCTTGGGGCAGGGTTTTAGAAAGCAGTGTCCCCATGTGGCAGAAGAGTTTGACTGTGACTTTCCTCTATCAGTTCCCAACAAACAACACATCATCTTGCTGCTGGACACTGAGGATTGCAGAGCTTAGAGATGCGTCTACCACTGATGATGAGCTTAGCCAGACTGGTCGAGGTGAACCACCTGTCCTCTCACTTGCAGAAGGCTGCTTACCCTTCCAACTAACCTGTTAGGGCACAATCCTAATGCCTATTAACTTACCTGTTGTTGTGATTGCCTGGCCTTTCTTAGGCTGCCTTGGGGCTGTGTACTGGAAGAATTCATTTCCATGGCCAACAGCTGTCTGATCTAATCCAAAAAGAGAGGCCAATCTGGCACTGTTAGGAGAAAAAGGAGAGTTCATGAAATTTCATTTGACATATCCTACACCTGGAATCAATATAAAAGCTGCTCACCTCTAACCTTGAAAAAATACCTCCTTGAATGTATATCCCACCATTTAATGCTGGAAGTAGAAACTAAGTCCCTTTGAAATCAAGACTGCATTTCTGACCTGAACATCATCAGCTAACCCTGTCCATCCACAAGACTTCAGCCAAGGCAGTTCTTTCTGGGCCTCAATTTCTCCACCTGTAAATTGAGGTGATAGGTCTAGACCTCTCTATGGTCTCTTCAAATTCTAAATTCTTGCCTTTACGAAATGATAGCTTCTAATCACTCCTACTCATTACTCTCCCTCCTACTTTTTACTAGTTTATTACACTGAGATGAATCTGTACTACACCTTAATCCATCAAACATGATCCCTTCTATCATTTCATCTAACAGGGAGGATCATTCTTTTATTATGTTTTACAATGAATACTCATGTCCCACCCCCAATCCACTGAAACTGCTCTTGCTAAGGTCACCAACAACCTCTTTGTTACTAAACCCAGTTTATCAGTCCTTATATTATTTGACCTTCATGCTATCTTTTTCACACTGTCAACTAATTTGTTCTTCTTAAACACACTCTTCCCTCAGCTTCTGTGGAGATACCTGTGGGGGTGGGGGGAGGGGTAGCCCAAATAAGACATCAACACATTCTAATGTGATCCCTCTCTTGTTTCCTTTCCATCCCTCTGACTTCTCATTTAATTCCTTGGGTTCTTTCCTTGCCCAATCTTTAAATGCTTATGTCCTCAAGGTTTCATACTTTCCCTAAGCAATCTTTTTTTTACCTTGGCATCAAGTGCTATGCAAATACTGATGATGCTCGAATCTGTATACACAGGCTAGAACTTGGTCCTGGGTGCCAGAGCACACGTATATCTCACAGGCAACACAAATGCAACATATCCAAATCAGAAATCATAGCTTCCAATCCCCACTGCCCCAGCAAAACTTGTTCTTCCTCTGTGTTCCCTCTCTTGGTGAAACCTCTGTCAGAGTCCCCAAGATCACCCCCAGGTTCAGTGATTCACTAGAAGGATTCACAGGACTCAGCATATAGCTGTACTCATGGCTAAAACTCATTACAAAGGATACAAGGCAAAACCAGCAAAGGAAAAATGTGCATGGGGTGAAGCACAGAGGAAACCAAGCGTAAGCTTCTAAAAGTCATCTCCCAGCGAAGTCCCACAGGACACTTAACCACTCAAGCAATGAGTTGTAATAACATATGTGAAGTGTGGTCTTCCAGGGAAGCTCATTAGAGACTCAGTGCCCAAGGTTTTTATTGGGGTTGTTCATGTAGGCCACCGTTTGCCTAGCACATACCAAAACTCCATACTCCCAGAAACAAAGCAAGTGTTCAGTGTAAATCATACACTTGAATGAACAGTTTAGGTATGATGAGCCACTCTTATCATTTAGAGAAAGCTTTATATCAGTGTAGGGAACTATATACCTATCAAGTTCCCCAAGGTCAACCTTGCAGGTAGCCTTTCAAAGGATAAAAGTCTCAGGTCTACTATATTGACTCTTTTCTGCACATCATCTTTAACTTTTTTTCCTCTTGGGTTCATGTCCAATCCCCAAGCCCATTTAAATTTACTTCCTAAATATTTCTCAAACCCCTTCACTTCTCTCCACCCTCACTGCCACTTCCGTAGGTCAGGCCACCAACATGTCTGTCTAGCTTGAATTACTGTAACAACCTTCTGACTCATCTCCCCACCTTGGCCTTGTCTGTTTCTTATCCATTCTCTCCTGTGCACCCAGTGATCTTTCTAAAAGCTAAATTTGACCATGTCTTTTCCCTGCTTAAAACTCTAATGACAGCTCAAAACTCCCAAGATAAAAATCCAAACTCCACAAGTTTAACAGGCCCTTCAAGACTTGATCTCTCCTTAATTCTTCAGGTTCATATCTGGCCATTTCTCATCTCCAACTATATGCTAAAGCCACACTGGGGAACTTTTAGTTTCTCAAACAAGGCAAGATCTTTCTAATCTCCAGCCTTTGGACATGCTGTTCCCCCTGCCTGAAACATTCTTCCTATCCCCCTTCTCCCCCTGGAAGCTGCCCCTAATCA
The DNA here is from genome assembly GCA_030035585.1 of Dugong dugon. Lineage (NCBI taxonomy): Eukaryota > Metazoa > Chordata > Mammalia > Sirenia > Dugongidae > Dugong > Dugong dugon. Next base: position 56,631,664 of record CM057471.1, read on the forward strand.
TAAAGTCTAGGTTAGATGATCTTCCTAGGGACTACCATAGTACCGTATATTTCATTTATTCATAAATCTATTAGGTGGAAGGAATGAGCTGTTGTTAGCTGCTGTCGAGTTAGCCCCCAACTCATGGTGACCTCTTGTGTTAGAGTAGAACTGCTCCATATTTTTCTTGGTTGTAACTTTTACGGAAACAGTTCGCCAGGCCTTTCTTTGATGGAGCCACTGAGTGAGTTTGAACCGCCAACCTTTGGGTTATCAGCCAATCGCAAATTGTTGGCGCTACCCAGGCTCCTTAAAGGAATGGATAGGGGAGAGGAAAAAGACAAAGTAAAAAAAATTTTGGTTGAGACAATGATTCATAGTAAAAGACCCTAAAAGTGATGGAAATGAACACTTATCTGGGTGCTGATAATAGGCGCTCACAACTTTAACAGATGGAAGGCCAGCAACTGAGTAGGCGGAGTCCAGGGTTCTAAAAAAGATGACTAGGGGGCTACAGTACAGTTTACTAAACACTGAAGTAGTAATTCCTGAGAGTGTTTTCATAACCCCGTTCCTTGTAAGAAAACTGCATAATGAACAAAATTTTAGACAGAACACTTTGTATAAAACATGTGTTCAAAATATTGCAACAAAACTGTGTCTAGGCTGGGCTGAGGTTCCAGTCAGCACAAATTTAGAATGTTAAATCCTTTGAAAAGGAAATTTTTTACTATGGTATTTTTTGCCATTGAGGAGCCTTGGTGGCACAGTGGTTAAGCACTTGGACTTAACCACTTAACCATAGCAGTTTGAATCCACCAGCTGCTCCGCAGAAGAAAGATATAGCAGCCTGCTTCCATAAAGATTACAGCCTTGGAAACCCTATGGGGCAGTTCTACCCTGACTAATAGGGTTGCTATGAGTGGGAATCAATTTAATAGCAATGGGTTTTTTATTTTTTTATTTTTGCCATCAAGGATTAGGATGTGAAAATTAAATGAAAAGAAAAAAGTTAATTTTCATACTCTGAAGTACTGTTTTAAAAGATCACAACAGAGCTGAAGTTATAGGATAAAATATTATCTATGAGCTAGGGTCATTGAATACAAAAATAAATAAAATTGTGCATTTCTGTAATTGAGGAATGATGGAAAAATAAAGGCAACCAAAGACTTCATTATACTCCCTTATGGCTGCTGTTTGCTGACCCGCTCAAGTTCCTATCTTTAAGGAAGTAGTACATCCTGTTCAAAAAGTACTAATACTCCCACTTCTTTTTTTTTTTTTTATTGTGCTTTAAGTGAAAGCTTACAAGTCAGTCTCTCATACAAAAATTTATACATACATTGCTATGAGACCCTAGTTGCTCTCTCTATACTGTGACAGCATGCTCCTGCTTTCCACCATGGACTTCCCGTGTCCATTCAACCAGCTCCTGACCCTCTCTGCCTTCTCACCTTGCCTCAGGACAGGAACTGTCCAGTTAGTCTCATGTACCTACTTGAGCTAAGAAGCACACTCCTCGTGAGTATCACTTTATGTCCCACAGTCCAGTCTACTCTTTGTCTGAAGAGTTGGCCTTGGGAATGGTTTCAGCTCTGGGCCAACAGAGATTCCGGGAGCTATGTCTTGCGGGGTACCTCCAGTCTCAGTCGAACCATTAAGTCAGGTCTTTTTACTACAGTTTGAGTTCTACACCCCGCTTTTCACCTGCTCCGTCAGGGACTCTTGTTGTGTTCCCTGTCAGGGCGGTCAGTGGTGGTAGCCGGGCATCACCTAGTTCTTCTGGTCTAAGGCTGATGGAGTCTCTGGTTTATGTGGCCCTTTCTGTCTCTTGGGCTAATATTTTCCTTGTGTCTCTGGTGTTCTTCATTTTCCTTTACTCCAGGTGGGTTGGGACCAATTGATGGATCTTAGATGGCTGCAAACTAGCTTTTAAGACCCCAGACGCTACTCATCAAAGTGGGATGCAGAATATTTTCTTAATAAACTTTGTTATGCCAATTGACCTAGATGTTCCCTGAAAGCATGGTCCCCAGAACCCTGACCCTCTGTCCCTTGAAGTGTTTGGTTGTTTTCAGGAAACTTCTTAGCTTTTGGTTTAGTCCAGTTGTGCTGACTTCCTCTGTAGTGTGTGCTGTCCTTCCCTTCACCTAAGATAATTCTTGTCTACTATCTAGTTAGTGAATACCCCTCTCCCTCCCTCCCCACCCTCGTAACCATCAAAGAATGTTTTCTTCTGTGTTTAAACCTTCTCTTGTGTTCTTATAAAAGTGGTCTTATACAATATTTGTCCTTTTGCGACTGACTAAATTCACTCTGCATAATGCCTTCCACGTTCCTCTGTGTTATGTTTCACAGATTCGTTGTTGTTCTTTATCATTAGGTAGTATACCAGTGTGTGAAAATACCATAATTTGTTTATCCATTTGTCCGTTGATGGGCACCAAGGTTGTTTCCATCTTTTTGCTATTGTGAACAGTGCTGCAATGAACATGGGTGTGCATGTATCTATTCATATGATGGCTCTTATTTCTCTAGGATATATTCCAAGGAGTGGGATTGCTGGATCATATGGTACTTCTATGTCTAGCTTTTTAAGGAAGCGCCAAATCAATCTCCAAAGTGGTTGTACCATTTTACATTCCCACCAACAATATATATAAGTGTTCCAATCTCTCTACAACCTCTCCAACATTTATTAACTTGTCTTTTTGAATTAATGCTAGCCTTGTTGGGGGGAGATGGTATCTCATTGTAGTTTCCCACTTCTATTACGCTTAAATATCCTTAACAGAATCAAGAAAGTTATGTATTTAAGTCAAGATACTTGAAACTTAATAATAAGCAAGTATACTTACAGGGCAGTGAGATTACGTTAATGGTGGAGGAATAACTCAGAAAAGGAGTGTGAGAATGGTTGCACAACTCAAAGAATATAATCAATGTCACTGAATTGTACATGTAGAAACTGTTGAACTGGTGTGTGTTTTGCTGTGTATATTATCAACAACAACAAAATAAATAATTTTTAAATAAGCAAATATATTTACAGTAAATTACAGTTATGCAATGTACATGAATATATATAGAAAAAATATATATGCTTCATTGGCTTGTAAAAGTTTAACATTTAAAGGAAGGAAAAGAATTTCAATGACAAAAGAGGAACCGAAAGGTAACTGCAGTGTTCACTGTCTTATGTTTTACTTCCTTAGAGAAAACCAAAGAAGGAACGGTTAACCTTTGTATATTCTCAATCTTAAATATGATTTGGTTTTCCTGGTAACTGTTAGGAAAAAAAAATAAGTTCTCTGTTTAACTTTCTTTGCTAAGCCTTTTATCATCAAATTAGCTGTTTTCTATATCTAATAGTACAGTCACTTGCTTAGAAGTAAAATGTTTCAGGTCCTTGATGAGCCTACTCAGGAAAGCAGCATAGTTGAGCCACTAAGAACTTATCGCAGGCCAGGAATCTGGAAAAGAGCATGTGACTGTCATTATCTACCCTATACTGTGAGTCAGCAGTGGACTGTTTGCCCTAACATTCCTTTCCAGCCTTTCCTAAACATTTTCACCTAGTTAAAAATATGGATTTTAAGTATACCCTGGAAACTTTCAAAATACCCAATACACAACTGTATATACAACCGATTTGCATGGAAAAACACTAATTGAAGAGGTTGACTACATGGTCAAAAGCAGCAGGAAGGCTGAAATGTGTAGAAACTTTAGTGAATGTTATGGGTAGGACAGAGAAGAAAGGAACCAAAGTATAGCTTAACTCAGAAATAACTGAGCAACTAAAAGAACTCAAAGTAGGATAAGGTAAAACTAAGTGGGTGTAGGTCATCTAAAGTGGGGGGGGGGGGGGGGCAGGGGGTGTGGAGCAGAATGTTAAGAGTGAAAACAGGACTTAAGGATAGATAATATAGGGCTAGTCACAGTATAAGTCAAAAGATTCTATTTAAGACCAAAAGAGAAACATCATCATTTTATGGTCATTCATACAATAGACTTTCTAACAGGACCGGAAGCAACTTGAGGGCAGGCAAAACATCTTCATCATCTTTGTAACCTCAACATTCTGTATAATGAGGGGCATATATTGGTGTATTCACTCATTCTTTAGCATGTACATAATATGTTAAACAGATTTTCAAAGAAAGGCTCTCCAAGGACCAGAGCTTGGCAGCTCACAAGTTTGGAGGGAGTCAAGTTGTTCACTGACCCAGGGAGGAGGCTAAAATGATTACTGGAAGAGATAAAGACCTGCCTCTCCTTGGAGACGCCTACCCCAGACTAGTACGTATAAGGTCAACGTTTAGGGGCAGGAGATAGCAATCACAGCTATCTCTTAAACTGGTTTCGAGCTCTACAGTTTACAAAACGCAATTTCTCAGCTATTCTTCATTCAACAGGCACTTTCTGAGCACGATGTGTCAGGTACTGTGTTGGGCCCTAGACAGAGATAAGCAACATAAACAGTCTCTGTCCTGTCAGGATAGGAGCCTTGGTGGTGTAGTGGTTAAGTGCTCAGCTGCTAACCGAAAAGGTCGGTGGTCCGAACCCGCCAGTCACTCTGCGGGAGAAAGATGTGGCAGTCTGCTTCCGTAAAGATTTACAGCCTGGGAAACCCTATGGGGCAGTTCTACTCTGTCCTTACGGGGTCTCTATGAGTTGGAAATCTACTCGACGTCAATGGGTTTGGTCCTGTCAGGGCTCATAATCTAGTGAGGGGTCCGGCAAGGAAACAATTATGGTTTCGTGTGACAGGATAGACGCAAACACAACTAGCTGTGGGAGTAATGAAGAGAAAGCAATTTATTCTGCCTGGGGCTGTGGAAATAGGGAAAACATCAAAAAAGGTGACATCTGAGACGGCCCTAGAAGGATGCTGGAACTGACCCACCAGAGCCTAGTTCTGAAGTGTCACTGCCTTATCCACGGAGAAGAGAAAGTCATGCGGCCTGGCTGACTTCTATAAAAGCAATGAGGCAAACACTCATTAACCACCATCCCTATTTCACAGAAGGAGAAACCGTGACCCAGAAATAAAAAAGTGAACCCTAGAGTTCTACTGTGAGTCAAGGGAGATGTCGGGTCCAGACCTTACGTAGGCAGGCTCGGCACAGTCCCTAGCTCTGCCCGAATTCTGAGGATGTGTAGAGGACCAGAATACAGCAAGGGTCTAGCTCCAGAAGTTGGGAAAAGGCCTGAGAAGAGATCGACCCCTCCAACCATCAGCTGGGTTTCCTCAGTGGGGCCCACTGGTCCACCCCTCGCAGTCACTCACCCACCGCTGGGCGACAGGAAGTCGCTGTCGTCCTCGTCACCTGCACTGAACATCGCACTGGCTTTCCCCCGGCTTGGCAGTCGGAGGTTTTCAAAGGCCCCCTCACTGCCGTCGTCGTAAAATGCCGCGTGGCGTACTGTTTTCCGGCAATATCGCAGACTTGCTCGGCCGGGAGGAGCCGAAGTTCTGGAGAAGGTAGGGGAAAGGCAAATAGGAGGACCCCGCGGGCACACGCGCCGTGCGGCGTAAGGCCTCTCCCTGCCTCCAGAAGAGGTGGAGCTCCAAAATCCTGCGCAGGGATTGGTCAACGAGGCAGCGGGCGGGGGCGGGGCGGGAATCGGCAGCCTCAGTGGCGATCTCCGACACGTCGCGCGGGGCAGAAGTGGAGGAGGATTCGGAGGAGTCGTGAAGGGGTTGTGGGCTAAGGTTCTGTGCAAAGGCGCTGGTGGCGGGACTGGACCTGGGCAGGTAAGGACTCCCCCGACCCCTTTCGCAGCCCTGGCACGGACACTGCCCTTTCTCCTCCGGGACAAGGACCCTCGTCACTCTTCTCAGCTCGGCGAACGGAGAAAGGGCCCGGGACTGGAAGCTTGGAGACGTGAGCTCCAGGCCTGACCCCTGCTGTGACATAGCTGAAATGACTTTGGGGCAGGGTGGTTGGTGCTTCAGCTTCTCCGTCTATAAAACGAGCCTGATGATCCCCCTCCCCACTGCCTCCGACCTCACTACTTATTCAACGGGCTTTTTGTCCAGTGCTTCCATGTACCTGGTTCAAGAAGCTTTTAGACCTCAGAGGTCATCGAATTCAATCCAAGTGTCCTCATAATCCCAGGATACAGATAGGGAAACGGAGGAACTAAGCATTTGGGTGACTGGCCCAAGGTCACACAGAGATTAAAAGGCAGACCGGGGCAGGATCCCTAGTCCCTTGATTGGGGATTTCATAAACTATGACTGATGGATGCACAGAAATCTTACCAGCCCTTAAGCACTGCATGCCCTTATGGAGAGGTTATTACTAGACTGTTCTACACCACGGGGGAAGTCCCCTTTCTAGTGTCCATGTATTTCACTCGTAGGTGAGGTGCAGTGGAACTGGAGTATTCTGAGAGTGGGTGACATTTAGGAGATTGAAAATCCCCAGCGCCAACCTTGGCCTGGGTTTCGCTGAGTCTTCTTGCAACAGTCCTAAGTCAACATCAGTTGCATCCATCTCCTCTGCCTCCGGTTTCCACCCTCTCTGTATCTTACATAAGTATTTCTTTGGTTAACCTGGTTAAATTCTTGGAACAATCTCAGGGTGGGCCTGGCCTAGCTATACTGTGGATAAGCAGGTAATGTCCCTGAGTAGCATCCATTTCCACAGATCTCACTGGAGTTCTTTTACTCAGGGCTGCCCCTACTGTAGGAGTCTCTTGCGTGAGTGTTTTAATCTGATGGAATGAAATTGAAATGAAGTGATTATAGTTCTCTCCCAGAGAACTCTGTACCTCTTGGCACATCCCATGTGACAGGGACAACCTTATTCATCTTGGTGTCTTCTGTGTCACAGAGCACTATGCCATAAAAAATTTTTTAAAAAACCCTTGCCATTGAGTCGATTCCAACTCATGGTGACCCTGTGTGTGTCAGAGTAGAACTGTAGTCCATAGGGTTTTCAGTGGCTGATTTTTCTAAAGTAGATCTCCAGGTCTTCTGAGGCACCTCTGGGTGGACTTGAACCTCTAACCTTTTGGTTAGCAGTGGCGCACATTAACATTTGCACTGCCCAGGCACTCCTGACCAATAATAAAACCCATTGCCATTGAGTTGATTCCGACTCATGGCAGCCCCATGTGTTACAGAGTTGAAAGGATCATAGGGTTTTCTTGGCTGTGATCTTTGTGGAAGCAGTTCACCAGGCCTTTGTTCAGCAGCTCCACTAGATGGCTTCGAACCATCAACTTTTTAGGTTAGCAGCTGATTGCAAACTGCTTGTGCTACCCAGAGACTTTTACCTGTAATAACCCGTTGCTGTGAGTCGATTCTGACTCATAGCGACCATATACGACAGAGTAGAACTGCCCCATAAGGTTTCCAAGGAGCAGGTGGTGGATTCGAACTGCCGACTTTTTGGTTAACAGCAGTAGCTCTTAACCACTTTTCCACCACAGCTCCTTACCTAATAGGTTCTTTTTAATTCTTTGTTAGATTGAATAATGGAATTCATCCTTGTTCCCTTATTCCTTAGTTTACTGTCAGGATTTTTTCACATGGTACCCAGAGAGTCCAGCAATGGCTGTTGCCTTTTATAAGTAGTTTCCAGCAAGATAAAATTGCTCTACTAGTTGCAAACTATCTGGGTTGCTTAGTATCTTGTTAACTGAAAGTTATTTTACTGTTCTCTAAAGTTCTAGGAGAGGAGGGAGAGGTGAATAGGATAGCTGGAAATATTATATGTAACTATAATATTTATAAGTAAATTATTCCTCTTAAACTGAGGAATAAGGCTGTTGGTTTGCTTCTTGTGTTTATTTTGCAGATATAGATGATTAAAGCAGTGAAAGCTGACAGTGTTAAAGCAATGATGGAATTGGAATCTAAGCACTAGAACTGGAACTTATCGTAGTGGTTAGAATGTGAACTTGGCTACCTCTCAGGAAAAAAAATGAACTGGATAAGTAATGTAACCCTTTCCAACCTCTCGTCCCAACACCGGTCCAGCATTAAAACATCTGAGTATTGTTTTTAAAAAAAAAAAATGCTGTAGGAGCATTTGAGCTCTTATCTTGCATTCTTGAATGAGGATATTTTTATCCAGGATTTTTTCTGTAACATTTGAATTTTCTTCTTCGTATCTTCTGGATTTGGTGTTTACGTTGAGAATTTAAGATAAACTTTGTTTAAGCAGCTTTTTACCTAGGCCCAAAACCCAAAAACCCGTTGCCGTCAAGTTGATTCTGACTCATAGCAACACTATAGGACAGAGTAGAACTGCCCCATAGGGTTTCCAAGGCTATAAATCTTTATGGTAGCAGACTGCCTCACCTTTCTCCCACAGAGCAGCTGGTGGGTTCGAACCGCTGACCTTTCAGTTAGCAGCTGAGCACTTTAACCACTGTGCCACCAGAGCTCCTTCTTCTTGAATTAGAATATCTTCAGTTTGTTAATATTGGACTAGGAATCAGTAGACTTGAATTTCTATCCCACCCCTACTTCTAACACACACTGAGCTTGAGCCAGACTCCCTGAGCACTTTGTAAAGTAAATGAATTAGACCCAAACATCTGCTAAGTACTGCTGAGAATACAGTGGCAAGTAAAGCACAACCCAGATCTCAAGTCTGAATTAAGAATTTTTGTTTATTTGTTGTTTTACTTCAGCACACAGCTTTTAGATATATTCACCTAATATGTCGTATTGACCTGCTGAAAACTAACTGGGAAGCCGCAAGTTTAATGATTCCTTTCTAATTATCAGCTATTTTGCAACAGAGATGACAATGTAGACAAATTTTTTTTTCTATTTTTATTTACAAGTACACCCATACTAATTTGTACTGGTGAATGCAATTTAACATTAATAGTAAAGATATAACTATGTTAGATCATAGATGTGGTGATAGGGATATGAATTGAATTTAGTTGGGGGGCAGTATACTGTTCTGTTCACTCAGTCACTGAAAGCAGAAGAATGTCAGAAACAATTCAAGAAATACCATCTGAAAACCTACTACATGTAAAGCATTGTGCTGGGTGTTACCTGGGGTAGGAAAATGAGTAAATCATTGTTCTTGCCCTCAAAGTGCTTATAGTTGAATAGTGGGGATAATTGAAGTACACAAATAACCATAATAGAAGACAGCAAAGTAAGCCCCATAAGAAGTAAAAATTATTGTAGAATTTCAAAGAAAGAAGAAGTCATATCCATCTTGGGGTAGTATATGGGGTTAGATAAGAAGCTTGAAGATTAGTAAAATTCTATTAAGTAGAAGTAAGGAAGTAAGACTCAGGCTGAGGGAGCAGCTTTGGCAAAAGCACAAAGGCAAGAAGGGAAAAACAACAGTTGCTGTCGAGTTGATTCCACTTCATGGCAACCCCTTGTGTGTCAGAGTAGAACTGCGCTCCATAAGGTTTTCAGTGGCTGATTTTTTTCAGAAGTAGATTGCCAGGCCTTTCTTCCAAGGCACCTCCAACCTTTCAGTTGGCAGCTGAGCTTGTAAAGTGTTTGTACCACCTGAGGACAAAGGCAAGAAGGAAGTACAAATTTCTCACAAGACAGGAGTTGCCTCTGTCTTAGGCTGGATTCTCTAGAGACATAAAACCAGTAAAGCATATATATAGAGAGAGAAATTTATCTCATGGAAATAACTCACGCAGTTGTAGAGGCTGGCAAATCCCAAGTACGTGGATCAGGCATCAGGCTGGAGGCATGTCCTGACTCACGTAGCTGCAAGGGCTGACGAACCCAAGATTGGCAGGTGAGACTGCATGCTACTGGCTCACAGGCTGCGGAGGCCGACATATCATCCCGAGATTGGCAGGCAGTATGGCAGGCCGCTGCCTCAAGTCCCAAAAACCAGAGGTCAGATGATGACGAGCTGGATGCAGGATCCAGAGTGAGCAAAAGCCAGCAGACTTTGCCAGAACATCCATATACATTGGATACAGGCCATACCCCCAAGGAAACTCCCCGTACAACTGATTGGCTGATCACATCAGAACACATCATGGAGATGATTACATTATATCACAAAATGGAAGATAACTGCATCATTACATAACTGCCAAATTACATCATTATATAACTGCCAAACCACTGAGAATCATGGCCCAGCCAAGTTGACACAAAACTTTAACCATCACACCCTCTTTTGTGATGCAGTTAGAGGAAGTAGTTGGTTAACTGAAGAAGTATGTTACAGCAGAGAATTGTACAGATACTAGTTACACACATGCATTAAACATTTTATTTGAACTTAAAATATAAGCATTCTTTTGCCATTCTTTTGATATTAGGCCTTATCCTTTTCTTGGAGTGTAGGTGACAGACATCCAAAAACGACAGCCTTGGCACCAAATCCAGTCCCTACTAGCTGCCAGTTTTTGTAAATAAAGTTTTGTTGGAACACAGCCACACTCATTTGTTTACATACTGTCTATGTCTAAAGTCACTTGCAAAGTAGTCTGAGTACAGAATCTTTCTAGGTTTTTATGAAATTTCCCCCACCGCAGGCTTTTATATTTGTCTGTCCTACACCTGACAGCAGGTTTGTGTGTATCTGTGTGACTCACTTTTATCTAGTTTTTTCCAAAGCATTCAACTTGGTTTTCATAGAAACAACTACTGGAAGTCTATGTAGTATAGTAGTTAAATGCCTAACCTCTGGAGCTACACTGCTTTGCCACTTATTAGCTGTGTACGTAGGCCTTGGGCAGATTACTAAGTTTCCTCCATTGTAAAATAGAGATAATAATAGTATTCATTTCCTAGGGTCCTTGTGAAAATTGTATGCGTTATTAAGAACAACCAGCATAAATTGGTTGTGAATAAACACAACTGACATCCTTGATAAGCACACAACTCCACTGAGTGGGAGAGAGAAGTGTTGCTCTCATCATACTGGAGAAGAGTAGCCATTGTGTTGTCAATTAAGTTGGTTAAGAAAGTTCTATGGGATAGTTTACTAAGAGTATAAGGCAACAAACAGTACACATAGGGAAATAGTGGATTAAAATTGAAAGAAGCCCAGGGCCATATTTATTGTCAAATACCTTGAAGACAGAGGTAACAAGTTTGTACATAATAGCAAATGGAATTTTTTATTTTAAGATGACATTGTTGATGTAAAAAAATTCAAATGGCTTAGGAGTATTTGAAGTAAGAGGTAAGAGTTTCCCTAGCCCCACTCCATATGAATAGCCACTTCATATTTAAGCCATTGCTCTTTAAATCTGTTTCTCTCCCTCTCGTTTCCAACTGTGCCTTCCCCACCAGAAGAAAAAGATAATCACCTCTGGAAAAGCAAGTATTCACCATGACAAGATGACTTCAGCTAGTGGAAGAAGTCAGATAAATCAGTAACTAGGCAGTACTCAGATAACTGTGCCATCTAAAGTTGGCAAGCCAGGCATGCTTGGGGAAGAGTAAGGGGAGTGGAAAGGTTGCTGATGCCAACATGCCCATATGCAGCTCTTAGCATAATCAAGCCATTAAAAATCCTAAGTTTTCAGTAGTTTCTGACTAAGTGTGACAATTCATCAGAAGTCTGGCCACTTATGTTAAAATGAGCAGTTTATGCACAGAAGAAAACATTCTTTGATGGTTACGAGGGTGGGGAGGGAGGGTGAGGGTTATTTACTAACTAGATAGTAGATAAGAATTATCTTAGGTGAAGATAAGGACAGCACACATTACAGGGGAAGTCAGCACAACTGGACTAAACCAAAGCTAAGAAGTTTCCTGAATACAGTCAAACACTTTGAGGGGCAGAGTAGCAGGGATAGGGATCTGGGGACCATGCTTTTAGGGGACATCTAGGTCAACTGGCTTAACAAGGCTTATTAAGAAAATGTTCTGCATCCTACTTTGGTGAGTGGTGTCTGGGGTCTTAAAAGCTTGCAAGTGGCCATCTAAGATGCATCAGTTGGTCCCAACCCACCTGGAGTAAAGGAGAATGAAGAACACCAAAGACACAAGGAAAGTATTAGCCTAAGAAACAGAAACAGCCACATAAACCAGAGACTTCATCAGCCTGAGACCAGAAGAACTAGATGATGCCCGCTACCACCAATGATGGCCCTGGCAGGGAGCACAACAGAGTCCCTGATGGAGCAGGAGAAAGGTGGGGTGCAGAACTCAAATTCTAGTAAGAAGACCAGACTTAATGGTCTGAATGAGTCTGGAGGAACCCCAGAGAGCATGGCCCCCGGATTCTCTATCAGCCCGGAACTAAAACAGTTTCCAAGGCCAACTCTTCAGACAGGGATTGGATTGGACTGTGGGACCTAAGAGTGATACTCATGAGGAGTGTGCCTCTTAGCTCAAGTAGATACAAGAGACTAAATGGGCAGCTTCTGTCCAGAGGTGAGATGGGAAGGCAGAGGGGGTTAGGAGCTGGTTGCATGGACGTGGGGAATCGGGTGGAAAGGAGGAGTGTGCTATTACAGTATGGGGAGAGCAATTAGAGTCACATAACAATGTATGTATAAATTTTTGTATGGGAGACTAACTTGAAATGTAAACTTCATTTAAACTACAACAATAAACAAACAAAAAATAATAATTTAAAAAAAAGAGCAGTTTATGCCAAAAGAAATCTTATAGTAGGGGCTGGGAAGGAAATACTTTCGAAGTTCACTGCTTTGAGTGATATCATTTCATGATTTAGGTAGCATCCCCAAGCAGAGGAGTGGCCCATCCTTAGGAATGCAAAGCCCTGCAGAGAAGGAAACAGTTGAGAAAGGTCCACCCTACCTCTTTTCCTGTACACAATGGTCCTATGCTTTTGTATACAACCTGCTTTTGTAGGCGGGGGACATTATGCAATACAGAATAATGACATGGAAGCCTGTATAGCGGAAGTAAATAATGAGAAACTATTGGGAGGAAATGCATGAAGAGCACAAAACTCTAACCAGTGAAGTGTTAGAGGATCTTTTTTTTTTTTTTAGCCACGTTGACTCTTTTCCTAAGTAGATAGTAGAGTTATTATAATATTATGCTGATTCCGAGGTTCACCGTTCAGCCAGGGAGTGGACAGCCCCATAAAACCAAATGGGACTAATGAGGTACAGCAGTCCAGGGACAAGGGCCAGAAGGCAGAAGGGGACAGGAAAGCTGGTGGTAGGGAACCCAGGGTTAAGTAAGGATAGTGTTGATGTGTTGTGAGGTTGTTAACCATTGTCATAGGGCAGTGTGTGTACTAACTGTTAAATGAGAAACTATTTTGTTCTGTAAGCCTTCATCTAAAGTGAGAATAGCAGCACAATTGGAAGAGCGTAGTCGATGTCACTGAACTGTGCATGTAGAAATTTTTGAAATGGTGTATCTTTGACTGTATATTTTCACCAAAAAAAAAGGTTGAGAAGGGAGAGGGTTGACATGTTGTGGGTTGTTAACCAATGTCATAAAACAATATGTGTACTACTGTTTCATGAGAAACTATTTGTTCTGTAAGCCTTCACCTGAAGTACAATGAAAAATAATAATAATAAAAGAATATTATGCTGAGTGTTTATATGATTTTGAAGCAGTTTAGAACACCTAGAACAGTCATTGGGTTTTTTAAAAGAAAGAATACTGCTAACACTACACCCACAGCCTCCCACAGTCACCTACCTTTGCTGATAGCTTTTCATCAGCTCCCACACAACTTTGTGCATAATCTTTATCTTAGTACATTTTAAAATGTACTTTACTTATTTGCATGTTTCCCTCCTCCACCAAACTGGGTTTCTTTTTTTTTTTTTTTTTTTAAACAGGAAATTATAGGTTATTTTTTGTTTGTTTGTTTATTGTTGTAGTTTAAGTGAAAGTTTACATCTCAAGTTAGTCTCTTATACAAAAATTTATACATACAGTGTTATGTGACCCTAATTGCTCTCCCTATACTGTGACAGCACACTCCTCCTTTCCACCTCTGATCTCACATGTCCATTCAACCAGCTCCTAACCCTCTCTGCCTTCTCATCTCACCTCCAGACAGAAGCTGCCTGTTTAGTCTCATGTATCTACTTGAGCTAAGAAGCACGCTCTTCACGAGTGTCATTTTATGTCCCACAGTCCAAACCAGGTTTCTTGAGGACAGGGATTCATTATAGTATCTTCACTCAATGGGTATGCAATAAATATTGAATGAATGAATGCACCAAATTCTTCAGGGTTATACAGCTAAATTTTGCTGCAGATAATTCAAAAATGGTTGCAGCAGTACATCAACAGAGAACTGCCAGAAATTCATGCTGGGTTTAGAAGAGGGGTGGAATGAGGGATATCATTTCTGAAGTCAGATGAATCTTGGCTGAAAGCAGAGAATACCAGAATGATGTTTACCTGTGTTTTATTGACTATGCAAAGGCTTTCGACTGTGTGGATCATAACAAATTATGAATGGGAATTCGAGAACACTAAATTGTGCTCATGTGGAACCTGTACGTAGTCCAAGAGGCAATCATTTGAACAGAACAATGAAATACCATGTGGTTTAAAATCAGGAAGAGTGTGCGTCAGGGTTGTATCCTTTGACCATACTTATTTAATCTGTGTGCTGAGCAAATAATCTGAGAAGCTAGGCTATATGAAGAAGAACATGGCATCAGGATTGGAAGAAGACTCAACATCCGGAGATATGCAGATGATGCAACCTTGCTTACTGAAAGTGAAGAGGACTTGAAGCACTTACTGATAAAGATCAAAGACTACAGCCTTCAGTATGGATTACACCTCAACATAAAGAAAACAAAAATCCTCACAACTGGACCAACAAGCAACATCATGATAAACAGAAAAAATACTGAAGTTGTCAAGTTGTTTCATTTTACTTGGATTCACAATCAATGTCACTGGAAGCAATAGTCAGGAAATCTGCTGCAAAATACCTCCTTAAAGTGTTAAAAAACAAAGGTGTTTCCCTGAACACAACCAAACACTTTGAAGGACAGAGTAGCTGGGGCTGGGGTCTGGGGACCATGGTTTCGGGGACATCTAGGTCAAGTGGCATAACAAAGTTTGTTAAAAAAATGTTCTGCATCCCACTTTGGTGAGTGGCATCTGATGTCTTAAAAGCTTGCTAGCGGCCATCTAAGATGCATCAACTGGTTCCAACCACCTGGAATAAAGGAGAATGAAGAACACCAAAGACACAAGGAAAGTATTAGTCCAAGAGACAGAAAGGGCCACATAAACCAGAGACTTCATCAGCCTGAGACCAGAAGAATTAGATGATGCCTGGCTACCGCCAATGACCACCCTGAGAGGGAACACAACAGAGAGTCCCTGACGGAGTGGGAGAAAAGTGTAGAGCAGACTACATTATACCTTAGTGAGTAGTGTCTGGCGTCTTAAAAGCTTGTGACCGGCCATCTAAGATACTCCACTGGTCTCATCCCTTCGGGAGCAAGGGAGAATGAAGAGAACAGGATACAAGGAAAAGATTAGTCCAAAGGACTAATGGTCCACAGCTACCAAGGCCTCCACCAGACTGAGTCCAGTACAGCTAGATGGTGCCCGGCTACCACCACTGACTGCTCTGACCAGGATCACAACAGAGGGTTCTGGACAGAGCTGGAGAAGGATGTAGAGCATAATTCTAACTCACAAAAAAAAAGACCAGATTTACTGGCCTGAAGGAGACTGGAGAAACCTCGAGAGTATGGCCCCAGACACCCTTTTAGCTCAGTGGTGAAGTTACCTCCGAGGTTCACTGTTCAGCCTGGGAATGGACAGCCCTGTAAAACCAAATGAGACTAACGAGGTACAGGAGTCCAGTGACAAGGGCCAGAAGGCAGAAGGGGACAAGGAAGCTAGTGATAGGGAACCCAGGGTTGAGTAAGGATATTGTTGATGTGTTGTGAGATTGTTAACCATTGTCACAGGGCAACATTTGTAGTAACTGTTAAATGAGAAACTATTTTGTTCTGTAAGCCTTCATCTTAAGTGAGAATAACAGCACAATTGGAAGAGTGTAGCCAATGTCACTGAACAGTGTATGTAGATATTTTTGAAATGGTGTATCTTTGGCTATGTGTATTTTCAACCAAAAAAAAAAAGATTGAGAATTTAGAGGGTTAATATGTTGTGGGGTTGTTAACCAATGTCATAAAACAACATGTGTACTACTGTTTCATGAGAAACTGTTTGTTCTGTAAGCTTTCACCTGAAGTACAATAAAATAAAAATAAAAATAAAGTGTAGCGCAGAACTCAAATTCATGTAAAAAGACCAAACTTAATGGTCTGAGACTGGAGGAACCCATGAAGCCATGGCCCTCGGACACTCTGTTAATCCAGAACTAAAACTATTCCTGAAGCCCACTCTTCAGGCAAAGACTAGACTAGAGTATAAAACATAAAATAATAGTCGTGAAGAGTGTGCTTCTTAGTTTGATCAAACACCTGAGACCAAATGGGCTGCTGCTGTCCAGAGGCAAGATGAGGAGGTAGGAAGGGACAGGAGCTAGTTGAATGGACACAGGAAACGCAGGGTGGAAAAGGGGAGTGTACTATCACATTATAGGGATTGCAACTACTGTCACATAACAATGTGTGTATAAATTTTTGTATGAGAAATTAACTTGAGCTGTAAACTTTCACCTAAAGCACAATTAAAAAAAAAAAAAAGCGAAGATGTCACTTTGAGGACTAAAGTGCACCTGACCCAAGCCATGGTATTTTCTATCTCCTCATATGCATGTGAAAGCTGGACAAAGAATAAGGAAGACCAAAGAAGAATTGATGCCTTGAATTATACTGTTGGCAAAGAATATTGAGTATACCATGGACTGCCAGGACAAACAAATCTGTCTTGGAAGAAGTATAGCCAGAATGCTCCTTAGAAGTGAGGATGGTGAGAGTTCATCTCACGTTCTTTGGACATGTTATCAGGAGGGACCAGTCCATGGAGAAGGACATCATGCTTGGTAAAGGAGAGGGTCAGCAAGAGAGGAAGACCCTCAGTACATGGATTGACACAGTGGCTGCAACACTGGGCTCAAGCATAGCAATGATTGTGAAGATGTCGCAGAACTGGGCAGTGTTTTATTTTGTACATAGGGTTGCTGTGGGTCAGAACTGACTTGACAGCACCTAACAACAACATACAGCTAGTAAGTCCCAAGAGCCAAATCTAGAACCTAGGTCTTCCGATTCCTAACCCAGTACTTTTTCCACCACACCATAGAGCCTCTATCTGAGGCACTGTACAGCTTTCCTATTTTTGTTTACATTCCCTTAATACACTTTCAAGGAGCCCTGGCAGCACAGTGGTTAAGCGCTTGGCTGCTAACCAAAAGGTTGGCGGTTCAAACCCACCAGCCGCTCCGTAGGAGAAAGATGCGGCAGTCTGCTTCCATAAAGATTACAGCATTGCAGGGTGGAAAGGGGGAGAATGCTGTCACACTATGGGCATTGCAACTGATGTCACAAAGCAATATGTGTATGAAGTTTTGAATGAGAAACTAACTTGAGTTGTAAACTTATACTTAAATCACAATAAAATAACATAAAAAACATTTTCATAACCCCAAAAAGAAACCCTGTACCCACTCAGCAGTTACTCCCCATCCTCTTCCCTCTAGCCCCTGGTAACCACCAGTTTGCTTTCTGCCCGTATGGATTTATCTATTCTGGATATTTTATATAAATGGAAGCATAATATGTTTAAAAAAGAAAGAAAAAGATTACAGCCTTGGAAACTCTATAGGGCAGTTCTACCCTGAGTCAGAACCGACTCGATGGCACACAACAACACAATACACTCTCATTAAATGATACTTTATTAATGTTTTGATGGGACACGACTTCCTGTTATCTTACATAATGTATTTAGTTGGATTTTCTTACTGAATTAAAAACAAAACAGTTTAAATGTTTCTGGTTTCTGTCTCACACCATATTAATTCTCAGGATTATTCCCAGGCAAACTAACAACGTTGTGATTTAGACAGTTTGAAATCCTATATGACTAAAGGAAAGTTTAAACAAGGAAGAAATTTGTCTACCTTTGATTATAACAAGAAGGCAGTTAAAGCAATGCTTTGCCAATATAGATGATCCTGACTAGCCAGGGTTCTTTAAATCAAACTATGTTGTTGTTAGGTGCTGTCAAGTTGATCCTGACTCAGCGACCCTATGTGACAGAGTAGAACTGCCCCGCAGGGTTTTCTTGTAAAATCTTTATGGAAGCAGATCACCAGGTCTTTCTCCTGTGGAGCTGCTGGGTGGGTTTAAGCTGCCAACCTTTCGGTTAGTAGTCAAGCACTTAACCATTTGCACTACCAGGGCTTCTTAAATCAAACTATAGGACGCTGTATACTTTAAGTGACATGAAAGCAAGCCTTGTTTGTGA
The DNA here is from genome assembly GCA_030035585.1 of Dugong dugon. Taxonomy (NCBI): domain Eukaryota; kingdom Metazoa; phylum Chordata; class Mammalia; order Sirenia; family Dugongidae; genus Dugong; species Dugong dugon. Next base: position 56,649,983 of record CM057471.1, read on the forward strand.
CTTGGACATCTCCGTTTAGAATTAATTTTCTCATCTAATGAGCAAGCATGATATTGTTAATAATATTTCACACTTATTACACTTTAGAATTAGAAAAGACTGACATATTTTATTTGATCCTCACAACCCTGTGAGGTTGGCAGGGTAGGTATTTTTACATCCATTTTGCAAATGAAAAAACGAGTCCTTGCTAGGTTTAAGTGGTTTGCTTAATGTCGTAAGGCTAGTATGTGGCTAGAGATCAGTGCCCTTGATGCCCAGTCCAGTGCTCTTTCCACTGTCTCATATTCTTTATAAAACACTCTGAAATCTTTACATAACTCGTACTAAACTACTTAGAGTTAGCAGACTGCCCATGTGTAAAGATCAGAAGAGGATCCAGTCAGAGGAGTGTGAAAGTGTGCATCTTGTGATTGTTTTATTCCAGGATATGGTTTATCCAGCAACAAAAGATATCAGAGAAATGAGTATAGTAGCTGGGAGATCCACTCCCTATTGGACTTAGGCCCTTCTATCGTTGCATAACTAAAAGACCTTTTTAGTTTGTTTGTTTGACATATCAAATTTGAATTTTCCTATTCGGACCAGACAAATAAAAGCTTTTCTAAACGCCTTTGTGAAGAATGTAGTTGTACACTTGATCTTCTTTGTACAGAAAGGCAGGAGTGGGCAAGAGAAATAGGAGCTTCTGTGTTATTTGCCACTAAACAGGATATGTGAAGCTCAGAAACCGCTCCTGCTTAACTACTTCTCAGCAAATCATCTGGAGAAATAGGAGGGAGGTAAATGGTTAGCCTGGTGTTTTTTTCTTTTAAATGGCTAAATGGTTCTACTCATGGCGACCCAATGTTTCAAAGTAGACCTGCACTCCATAGGCACCTCTGTGTGGATGTGTACCACTAACCTTTCAGTTAGTAGCAAAGCTCTTAACTGTTTGCACCACCCAGGGACTTCTAGCCTAGTGTTACAGAAGCCTTATATGAGAATGTTAAGGGTTCAGTTGACTAAAGAGTATATTAGCTATCATTCAGTAGAATGGGCCTCAGTTTCCCCTCTGTGATATGAGGAGTTGGACTTCATGATAACTTACTTTTTGTAATTTAATTTGTTTGTAATAGGAAATATATTCACATGATTCACAATTCAAAGGGTACACAAAAATATTTAGTGAGAAATCTTCCTTCTGCTTCTGCTCACATCTGACCAGTTCCCCTCTAGAAGCCACCAATGTTACCAGTTTCTTGTTTACCACTCGTCCCCACCCCCCGTAGTATAGGTATTTACAAGCAATATATGTATACTTTTTTCCCTTTTTTTTAAGCAAATAGCATGCAGTGCACCCTGTTCTACACCTTGCTTTTTTCATTTCTTAATATAACTGGGAGATCGTTCTGTATCAGTGTAGATGGCTAGCTGCCATCGAGTCAACTCCAACTCATGGTGACAACAGAACAAAATGTTGCCTGGCTATAAACTTCCACCAAAAGCATAATTAAAAAAAAAAAAAAAGTTGCCTGGTCCTTTGTCATCCTCATGATCACTGGTATGTTTGAGTCCATCCTTATGGCTGTTGTGCCAAGCCATCTCACCAAGGGTCTCCCTCACCCTTGCTTGCCCGCTACTTCACCAAACATGATGTCCTCCTCCAGTGATTGATCAGTCCTGATGACATGTCCAAAGCAAGCAAGTCAGACAGTGTTCTGTTGTGATCCATAAAGTTTTCATTGGTTAATTTTCAGAAGTAGGTCCCTAGGTCTTTCTTCCTAGGCTGTTTTAGTCTGGAAGCTCCTTGTCCACCCTGGGTGACCCTACCAGCATCACAGCAACACGGACACCACCACAATACGACAGACAGACAGGTGGTAGATCAGTATATATAAACCCAATCCAAACCCATTGCAGTTGAGTCGATTCCAACTTATAGCGACCCTATAGGACAGAGTAGAACTGCCCCATATGGTTTCCAAGCAGCACCTGGTGGATTTGAACTGCCAACCTTTTGGTTAGCAGCCATAGCTATTAACCACTGTGCCACCGGGGTTTCCATCGATATATATAGAGCTTCCTATTTCTTGTTTATGACTGCCAAGTATTTTGTTGTATGAAAACATGATACTGCATTTAATCAGTGCCCTATCAATGAACATTTAGGTTATATTTTCAATATTTTGTTATTACAGACAGTCCTGTGATGAATAATTTTGTACATGCATCATTTCACGTATGTGCCAATATATCTGTAGGATAAATATCTAGAAGTGGAATTGCTGCGTCAAAGGTTATGTGCATCAGACCGATAACTAAAGATTCTCTTCTAGTTCTGATATTCTATGAGACTTTAACTGTACGTGCATAGTGAAAGAGATGAAAAGGTAACTGTTTTCCTGGAAACATCTTAATTTTTTATGTTTTGTTATTAAGGAATTAAGTCTTATGTAGGGCCAAATATAGGTAAACACCAAAATTATATTGAATTATTGTTGTTAGGTGCCGTCAAATTGGTTCCAACTCATAGCAACCCTATGCACCACAGAACAAAACACTGCCCTGTCCTGCACCATGCTCACAATTATGCCTGAGCCCACTGTTGCAGCCACTGTGTCAATCGATCTCATTGAGGGTCTTCCCCTTTTTCGCTGACCCTGTACTTTACCAAGCATGATGTCCTTCTCCAGGGACTGATCCCTCCTGACAACATGGCCAAAGTACGTAAGGTGTAATCTCACCATCCTTCTAAGGAGCATTCTGGTCGTACTTCTTCCAAGACAGATTTGTTTGTTCTTTTGGCAGTCCATTGTATATTCAGTATTATGTTGAATTACAGACTTGACAAAAGTCACCTGTATCACAGTCCTGTAGACTTTTCTAGTACTTTTCAGTAAGATATTACTCAAGAGCTAACTTGCAAGGTGAATATTATAAACTTAGAGCAAAAGGAGAATTTTTCCCAAGTATTTTTACTAGTACTTACCAAGTAGAGGGTTTGGAAGATTTGCTGTTTTATTATGATCCGTGTAGGAAATGAAAATGGAAAGATAAAGAGAGCCTAACTGCAATCTAGTAGCGTCAACCTCTTCTAACTTCACGAAGAAGAAAAAGAATCAGTATCAGCCCAAAGTTGGTTCCTATGAGGTAGAGGTCAGATGTGTGTACCTCCACTCTTCAGCTTTTTCACCATTTCTGAGACCAGCCATCGTCCCCACACTCCACTTCTCTGCTGGGTTCTGTTGCAGTGGCCACACAGAACTCACAGATCATACTCACGATCATGTGGTTTATTAGGGAAGTAACAGGCTACAACTCAGTATCAGGATCAACTTGGAAGTAATAGGATACAACTCAGGAGACAGGATACAGTTCTTCAGTCAGGACAGCTTCCAACTAAGATAAGTCTTAGCTTGGCTGTGCCTGCAAGCAGGTGGCCCTTCTCTCGACTCTGAGCAAGTAGGCCTTCTCTTAGCCATGCCTGCCACCGAGCTGTCTCTTAGCCTCTGCCCTGCTCAGGCAAAGTTACAGCTTTTTAGCTCCACCAACAAGTGCCCAGAGGCACCCAACTCTACCAGCAAGCCTCCTGCCTGAAGGTGGTCAGTTCTGTCTCACTCTGTGCTCATGCAGGTCTCTTAGTTCCCGCTGCTCGTACTGCTACTACCTTTTTTTCTGCCACTGGGCTCTGCTGTGGTTGCTGCTTCTTGCTGGCTTCAGTGTTATAGCTTTCTCTTCTGGGTCTAGGAGGTTCTCAGAGTGGGGACCCTGAGTCCAAAGGCTCTTCTTAATGGTAGTGAGGTCCCCTCAACCTCTGTGGGATTGGCCCTTATGTAAGCATACTCCTTGTCCATTTCAAGGTATGGTCCTCCCACCAGACCATGAACTGACCAATCCTTGCAGGGTGCATAAGATAGACTAATCACAGGGCAAGCTGTAGCCCAACCAGTTATTTTTGTCAGAATTATAAACCCAAGGCCAGAAAGGCCATATATAAAGTCTTAACCCATTGCACAGCACTAACTCATATCTGTCTGGTTATGTGTGTTTTCTACTGGCTTCCTAGGGTTGTGTTTTTTTTAATTGTGGGCTGTGTGATAGCTTTGTGAGGTGTGTGATACCATAACAGTCACTTGTCCTTTTGAGGGGCTAGAAACTTTCAAGAATTGTATCAATTTCTTCCAGGCCTCATTTTTTCTTAACTGTACCTACTAAACTTCCTTCCCTCCCTTTCTCACCGCCTTCATCTTCTTTCATTTGTAATATTTGGTCTGTACAATAGCAGACTTAAGCCAAAGCCTGCATCCTCTTCATCTCCTAATTTCTTCTAGCCCTTGGAACAAAGGATGCTTAATAAATGTGTGTTAAATTGAGTTGGGGTAGATGTCAAGGTGATCTAATCTCTCTTTGGTATTGCCTCAGATTCCATATCCTTCCTTTTCCTGCACAGCCGTGACACACCTTTCAATCTACCCCTATATGCACACTTAATATGGTTCAGGAAGGGACAAGAAGCCAAGTAAATTATCTTGGAAAGGAGTGTTTGTCTGTGTATATTTATACACACACACACTACACACACATGCACACACATCCTTCTGGTTCCCACTACCATTCTTGTGCTGCTCTAAAAACTTGGAACCTTATTTATTTAGCCACACACTAGTGGTAGCTATGGAGTTAGACATACTCAGTAGAAACACCACCAGAATATGTAGCTCCAAATAAACAGGTATCTTTTTATTCCCACATCTCAGTTTGTGTGTAAGAGATCATACAAATCAAAGTAATATTTGATGAATATGAACTCTGGCTTACAAATGAATGAAGTTGTACATTTACAAGAAGCAATTTTATCAGTCTTGATTTTTCTGATTTTAGAGTAAAGAAACTTGTCTATGGACCATGCTTTAGGCACTGGTAGTCTTTCTGTGGGTTAGCTCTGATAAGCTGTTCTAGGAGATAATAAGCCCACTTCTGGAATATATCTCCTGTAAGTTATAGATGACAGGATTATAAGGCCCAACATGCAGCTCACCTAGGTAGGCCCCACCTTTCCAAATATAAGCTTTCTTCAATGCCACAATACCGGATTCCCAGGGAAAATTACTGCTACGTGGTTCACACTAGATGCCTAACTGGGCTTTTATCTGCCTGTTATTTGGACAACCTGTAAAAGACCTATGAGCTTTCTAGAAACTAGCCATGAAAAGAGTTTCCTTTAGTATCGTCTCAGAAATACTACAGGATACATGGTGCTGTGTTATAGCTTAGATTAGTTACTACCCTTTATCTATTATTGTTGTTGGTTGCCGTTGAACAGATTCCAACTCGTGGCAACCCCTTGCCTACCCTTAAGAAATTAGAATGTAGAAGAAATTATACAGACAAAAACAAATAATGTATCTTATTTCCATTTCAAGATGGCATTTTGTGTAGATCACCTTTCTTTCCCTAAATCCTAGTGAAATGAATACAGAAATATATAAATACAAAAAGACTTATAAATAGGACAGAGAGGTAGGAGCCAAACACTTTGAGACATTTCAAATAAAACATGATACTACCTGTGTGATTCAGCATAGGTAAAGAATGGCCCTGCCTGTGAAGTTAAGTTAATAGGATTCATTGGCACATCCCTGAAAACCCCCAATTGAGAGCAGCAGAGGTTAGAAAAGAGGTTTAGCATTGGGATATTTGGTGGAGGACAAATCAAAGGATTTGGGGAATTATACATGTGCCATTCACATAGTGTATTGACTTTAATATCCTTTCCAAGTTTAGAGAGAACACTAGATTAAAAAATAACCATAATGAACATTTATCGAGTTACTGTATTTAGGTAAATGCGTAAATGTACACTGTCACGAGCAGGTGGTATTGTTGTCCCTGTTTTAGAGGACCCCTGGTGGCGCAGTGGTTAAAAGCTCAGCCACTGTTATGGATTGAATTGTGTCCCCCAAAAATAAGTATCAACTTGGCTAGGCCATGATTCCCAGTATTGTGTGATTGTCCACCATTTTGTCATCTGATGTGACTTTCCTACGCATTGTAAATCCTACCTCTGTGATGTTAATGAGGTGGAATTAGTGGCAGTTCTGTTAATGAGGCAGGACTCAATCTACAAGATTAGGTTGTGTCTTCAGTGAATCTCTTTTGAGATAGAGAAGAGAGAAGCAAGCAGAGAGACGGGGACCTCATACCACCAAGAAAGTAGAGCCAGGAACACGTCTTCTTTGGATCCGGGGTCCCTGCACTGAGAAGCTCCTAGAACAGGGGAAGATTGATGACAAGGACCTTCCCTCAGAGCCTTCCCCAGGACTGGTACCCTGAATTCAGACTTCTAGCCTCCTAAACTGTGAGAGAATAAACTTGTGTTTGTTGGAGCCTTCCACTTGTGGTATTTCTGTTACAGCCGCACTAAATAAATAAGACAGCTGCTAACCAAAATGTTGGCAGTTCGAATCCACCAACCGCTCCTTGGAAACCCTATGGGTCAGTTCTACTCTGTCCTGTAAGGTTGCTATGAGTCAGAATTGACTCAGTGGCATTGGGTTTGCTTTTTTGTTTGTTTTTTGTTTTTGAACCTGCCTTCTTAACCACTATGCTATTACCTCAGTGAACTCCTAATTATACTCCTTAAAACAATCTTATGAGGTAGGTTACTTTTATTGTCCCCATTTTATAGCTGAAGCACAAAGAATATTAAGCAGTTTGCCCAAGGGCCCACAACCAGTAAGTACAGTTTTACCAGTTAGAGAATGACTAGTGATTTCTGCACTCTTGGACAGCTGACATAACAAAGAAAGGTAGAATATCTTTTCAACCCACAGCTTGCTCCTAATATATTCTCATTTGTATTTTGTTGGCTGTTCAGGATCTCAAACTGAGCTCCCAATCTGAAAAAGACAGTCGTTAATGGTTAGGGACAGACCTTGGAGTGGTCAGCTGGGAGCAAATCTTAATTTCATTAATCATGTTGGGAACTACACCCAACAATTTCTTCATACAGAGGGAATTAAAAAAAAAAAAAAAAGTCTCAGCAAAACAGTACACTTCCTGTTTGGAATCTGTCTTCCTGATAGTTCAGTCTCTGTATTTCACTAATCTACAGAAATAAAACTTCAGAAAATATATAATTTCCTGTCATCTGGGACTCAGAGATTTTACTCACTCAGTGGGTAAAAAGACCTCTTTCAAATACCAAAGATGTGCAATTTTGTGTTAAAGTCAATGTTAGTCCAGAAGGGTCTTTAATTTTAGGTGGTGCTATTGGTAAATATTCAGTAAGACTAAGCTAGCTCTGTTCCTTTTCTGGAATTTCAAAATAAACAAATACTTTTTTTAGTTCCTGGTTGAATTTTGTCTTTCTTCTCTTTCTTTTTCCTTTTCTTTGTTAGAGCCCTCACTAGTTAAACATCAAGCTCTTAGTTTCTGTGTGCTATGTATGTTATACATCTCTTTAATTCAGAACAGTAGGTCTCAAATTTTAGAATGCCTGAGTTCAGCCAGCATGCTCATTAGAAGCAAGGATGGCGAGACTGCGTCTCACATACTTTGGACATGTTATCAGGCGGGACAAGTCCCTGGAGAAGGACATCATGCTTGGTAAAGTAGAGGGTCAGAGAAAAAGAGGAAGACCCTCAACGAGATGGGTTGACACAGTGGCTGTAACAGTGGGCTCAAGCGTAACAACAATTGTAAGGATGGCGTAGGACTGGGCACTGTTTTGTTCTGTTGTATGTAGGGTAACTATGAGTTGGAAATGACTCGATGGTACCTAACAACAACAAGAATTGCCTGTGTAGCTTCATAAATATCTAGATTTTGAGGTCCCACTCCCTAAGAGGTGATACAGTAGTCTGGAGTGGGGCTCCAGATTTTCATTTTTAACCAATCATCACAGATGATTCTGATTCAGACAGTCCTTGGACCACATGTTGAGAAACACATGAGTTAGAAGGAAAGTAATTAACATTTGTTATTTACTATATATATAATTAATATGCCAGTCACTTTCAGATATATTTTTATATTTGATAATCATATTATTATGAGAAAGAAGGGTTTCTCAGAGTAATACATGTTATCCCAGTTTTGTGTATATGTATTATCCTCACAAAGTTTTAGTAACTTGTTTAGAGTTCCAGAGATGACATAGCCTTATGACAGCAGTCTGACTGCAAGAACCAGGAGGGTTCTTGGCTGTTTCTGCGTCAGCACAGTGCCTCTCAGAAAAAATGATTGTTTAATATTGGTGACTTGCAAAGTGCTAGAAAGTGATATGAGCAGTATGCTCTGAAACATGTTGGCTAATTGAGTGTTAAAGCCACTGAAATATGAGAATGTCTATAACATATCAATTAATATTCAGAGTACATTTAGAAAAGACAGGTGTGCATTTATTTCTCATTGAAACTATATTATACACACCTAGACTTTTCTAACTGAAATAGGCCCTAAAGATGAGATAGTCTGTCCCTTGACTAAGGAAACTATGACCAGAAAGGTTAAATTCCTAAGGTAACAATGGAAAAACCAGGGCTAAAACCAAGATTTCCTGATTTCTAGTCTTATATTCTTTCAAATTACACTCATTATAAAGATTATGGAGGGCTCCAACCCATATATTGCCTGGGAATTATCCAGAAAGCTGTCGAATGAATGATTGGGAGTGATGACTCTTTGTGACAACATTCAGCATTTGAAAATTCACACAGAGATAATCTGTTACCTTAAGTAAAATAAATGAATTATTTTCAAAAGTTCTGCTTTTAACATTGAAAATAGGTGGCAGAATGTCGTTTGGGGCTTTTGTGAGTTATTAACAGAATGCCAAAGTGTGATCTAGATCTCAGGGCTGTATGGAAATTCATTCTCACCCTACTTTGAGCCATGTAGTCATAGAGCAGCCAAGAATACTGCAGGTAATAGTTTTAGCACAAATTGTATACCATAAGCACAGTTGATGTCATGCTTGAGCCCATTGTTGCCGCCACCATGCCAGTCCATCTCATTGAGGGTCTTTCTATTTTTTGCTGACCCTCTACTTTACCAAGCATGATGTCCTTCTCAAGGGACTGGCCCTTCCTGATAACATGTCCAAAGTATGTGAGACAAAGTCTCGCCATCCTTGGTTCTAATGAGCCTTCTGGTTGTACTTCTTCAAGACAGATTAGTTCGTTCTTCTGACAGTCCATGGTATATTCAATATTCTCACCAACACCATAATTCAAAGGCATCAATTCTTCTTCTAGTCTTTGTCCAGCTTTCACATGCTTATGAGGCAGTTGAAAACACTGTGGCTTGGGTCAGGCACACCTTAGTCCTTAAAGTGACTTCTTTGCTTTTTAACACCTCAGAGAGGTCTTTTGTAGATTTGCCTAATGCAATGTGTCCTTTGATTTCTTGACTGCTGCTTCCATGGGCATTGATTGAGGATCCAAGTAAAATGAAATTCTTAACAACTTCAGTATTTTCTCCATTTATCATGATGTTGCTTATTGGTCCAGTTGTGAGGATTTTTGTATATTTTATGTTGAGGTGTAAGTGCTTCAAGTCTTCTTCACTTTCAGCAAGCAAGGTTGTGTTGCCTGCATATCTCAGGTTGTTAATGAGTCTTTCTCCAATCCTGATGCCATGTTTTTCTTCATATAGCCCAGCTTCTCAGAATATTTGCTCAGCACACAGATTAAATAAGTATGGTGAAAGGATACAACCCTGACACACACCTTTCTTAACTTAAAACCATGCAATATCCCCTTGTTCTGTTTGAACAACTGCTTCTTAGTCCATCTACAGATTCCTCAAGAGCACAATTTTAAGTGTTTTGGAATTTCTATTCTTCACAACGTTATCCATAATTTATTATGATCCACACAGTCAAATGCCTTTGCGTAGTCAGTAAAACACAGATAAACATCTTTCTGCTATTCTCTGCTTTCAGCCAGGATCCATCTCACATCAGCAGTGATGTCCCTTGTTCCAGGTCCTCTTATGAATCTGGCTTGAATTTCTGGTAGTTCCCTGTCGATGTACTGCTGCAACCACTTTTGAATGATCTTCAGCAAAATTTTACTTGTCTGTGATATTAATGATATTGTTTGATAATTTCCACATTCTGTTGGATCACCTTTCTTTGGAATGGGTACAGATATGGATCTCTTCCAGTCAGTTGGCCAGGTAGCCGTCTTCCAAATTTCTTGGCATAGACAAGTAAGCGCTTCCAGTGCTGCATCTGTTTGTTGAAACATCTCAGTTGGTATTCCGTCAATTCCTGGAGCCTTGTTTTTCATCAGTGTCTTCAGTGCAGCTTGGACCTCTTCCTTCAGGACCATCAATTCTTGATCATATGCTACTTCCTGAAAGTGATTGGATGTTGACCAGTTCTTTTTGGTACAGTGACTCTGTGTATTCCTTCTGTCTTCTTTTGATGCTTCCTGTGTCATTTAATATTTCCCGTAGAATCCTTCAGTGTTGTAACTCAAGGCTTGAATTTTTTCTTCAGTTTTTTCAGCTTGAGAAATGCCAAGCATTTTCTTCCATTTTGGTTTTCTATCTCCAGGTCTTTGCACATTTCATTATAATACTTTACTTTGTCTTCTGGAGCTGCCCTTTGAAATCTTCTGTTCAGCTCTTTTGTTTCATCATTTCTTCCTTTTGCTTTAGCTACTTGATGTTCAACAGCAAGTTTCAGAGTCTCTTCCGACATCCATTTTGGTCTTTTCTTTCTTTCCTGTCTTTTTAATGACCTCTTGCTTTCTTCGTGTATGATGTCCTTGATGTCATTCCACAACTTGCCTGGTCATCGGTCATTAGTGTTCAGTGCATCAAATTTGTTCTTGAGATGGTCTCTAAATTCAGGTGGGATATACTCAAGGTCATACTTTGGCTTTCATGGACTTGTTCTAACTTTCTTCAGCTTCAACTTGAACTTGCACATGAGCAATTGATGGTCTGTTCCACCGTCGGCTTCTGGCCTTGTTCTAATGATATTGAGCTTTTCCACCGTCTCTTTCTACAGATGTAGTCAATTTGATTCCTGTGTATTCCATCTGGTGAGGTCCACGTGTATAGTTGCCACTTATGTTGTTGAAAAAAAGGTATTTGCAATGAAGAAGTAATTGGTCTTGCAAAATGTTGTCAGGCAATCTCCAGCGTCGTTTCTATCACCAAGGCCATATTTTCCAACTGCCTTCTTCGATTCCAGCTTTCGCGTTCCAATCACCAGTAATTATAAATGTGTTTTCTTAATCTCAATTTTTCCAGGTTGCCCCCAGAAAACAAAAAAGCTAACTTTGTTTAAGAGATGGGGACACAAGATAGTTGGATAAGAGCACCAAGATACAAGTAATAGAAAAAACACTGAACTTGTTGGGTCAGAATCTGGATTCTAATGACTAGCTGGTCTGTGACCTTGGCTAGTCAGTTAACCTTCTGTACCTTTGTTTTCGATTTTGAGTAGTCATTCTTGTTTAATCCAGACCTGCCCTTTAAATGGAGTTAGGTTTGGAAACATATTACACTGTTGTGGCTCAGCAATTCTCAGAAAAAGTATACCTGACAACATGCCACCAAAGTAAATGAAGTTACTGTTGGATCCAGACTTTCAATCGTTCAACAAATATTTATTGGATGCTCACGTAAAAGATGTATTAGACTGCACATAGCCTTAACTTAAGCCTTATAATGGGTTCTGTAAACAAGATGTGAGAGTTTTTTTTCCTACTTCATTGTTGAGTACTTACAGAGCGTGATACTAATAACTCAGAGAGTAATAATAATGCTTTTACATATATTATTATATGATCTTTTTTTTCTCAATGTTTTTTCCCATTCATTATCTTGTTTGAACCGTATAACAACCCTGAAGGAGGATATGACAGGTACTATCTCCATGTGTCCATGAGGTTTGAGTGAGTCACTGAAACTCAGAGAACCTTAAGTGGTTCTTAAAGTGAGGAAGGCAGTTTTGCATCCAGGGGACATTTGGTAATGTCTGGAGACATTTTGTTTGTCACAACTGGGACAATGCTACTGGCATTTAGTAGATAAAGACTAGGGATACTGCTAATAGCCTACAATGCACAGGACAGTTCATACAACAAAAAATTATCGAGCCCAAAATAACAATAATACTAAGGTTGAGAAACTCTGACACAGGTGATTTACCCAAAAGAACACAAAGTGGTAGAGTTGGGACCAGAATCCAGATCTTGTACACTAATATGTTTTCTACTGTTCCTAAAGCAGGGCGTTAAAAACTGAACTTGTGTAAATTCTTTTTTTGAGGAGGTGTGAGTGAAAAGTGGAGTTTATTTATATCACTGTTGAAAGATTCCATGTATAGTACAGATTGTACAGTCCAATAAGGATCTACTGAGCATCTACTGTGTGCCTTACAGTCTGCTACCCATGCCCCTCAGGAAGCTTAGTCTACCTTTATCATAAACATATCCTGAGCAACTACCAACTTTGAGTCATTTTTTCTTGCATTAGTTGCTGTTGAGTTGACTCTGACTCATGGCGACCCCAGCTCCTCATGGTCCCATGTACCACAGAAGAGGACATTGCTCAGTCCTCTGCCATCTTCACAGTCATTGGTATGCTCAAGTGCAGTATACGCAAGTGCTTTTAAAATATGGACACAGCCCGATTAGCAATTTCTGTACATAGTACCTACTGCCAAACTAAAGACTGATGGGAGTTTTATAGGCAATGTCACCAGGAGACAGCTAGAAGTTAGCAAAGCCAGGATTTTAATATTGTCTAACTCCAAACTCATTTTCTTAACAGTATTCTGTAAGCTTAACTGTCACCTACAAAGGGTGGCATGTGACTTAAAAAGTTTTTACAATCCAAGAATAAATTTTTATTCCTTGTAGAATACCCTTCAATTTTGCCCCTCCAACTATTTTATAAGACAGAAATTAGATGATTCTCCTAATCCTTCTAAAGTTTTAACAGATATCTTTCTGGATTCTGGAAGATTAAAGGATTATACACCATGGCTCTGTAAGGATTTTTTTTTTTTTTTTTTCCTTCTACAAATCTTCTTCACAGAAGAACTTGAGCAGTAAATGTTATTCAGGAAGAACAAATAAAGGCCAGTTATTCTACATAGTATCCAAAGTACTCTGTTAAAATATAAAGCTGATTATATCACTCCCCTGCTTACTACCTTTAAGTAGCTTCCCATTGGCCTTGGAATAAAATTTAGGCTACTTAAAATGACCTATAAGGATTCACTGGGTGGTACAAACAATCAACGGCTTGGCTGCTAACTGGAAGGTTGGAGGTTCAAGTCCAGTCAGAGATGTCTCAGAAGAAAGGCCTGGTGATCTTCAGAAAAAATCAGCCTTTGAAAACCTTATGGAGCACACTTCTACTCTGGTACATATGGGGTCACCATGGGTCAAAATTGACTTGGAGGCAACTGCTTTGTTTTGTTATTTAATAAGGCCTTCTTAACGGATATTTCTGTGCCTGTCTCTTTAACCCCATCAGCCTCTCTTCCGCTCACTCACTGTGTTCCAGTCATACTGACCTTGAATGCCCTTGATTTTTTTCTTGCCGCAGGAGAACTCTTCACTGCCCTTCTGCCCAACTCTAATAATTTATCAATCTCAGTTTAAATGTCATCTTTTTAGAGGGAGCTGCTCTCTCCCCACCTGCCCCTTTCCATCTAAGTTAGTTCTTTCACTGTGATTCTGTACCACAGTGCTGTGTTTACTTCCTTCATACTACTTATCACAGTTTGTTAGTATGTATACCTATACTACTTGTACATATTTATTTGTTTACATGTTTGATAAGGGTTTCCTTCTCTAGACTAAGCTTCACAAAGGCAAATACCTTGTCTTTTTGTACCTGGCTCCTTGTAGGTAGATGTTGAAACCTACGTGGATTTTTTAAGAATTAATAAATGCTTTTTGAATGAATGAATATTTGTTGAGTGTTCCTCCAGATGCTGTGAGGTGGTAGAAATAATTTCTTGCTCCCAAGGAACTTGCTATATGGATATATGGAATTTTTTTTATCTTGTATTTTAGGAACCCAAAATCAACATTTCCATAACAGGAGATTGCTAGGGAAATTCAGAAAAGAGATTTCTTCTATGGGGAATTCACAGAAAACTTCATGGAGAAAGTGGATTTTTTTTTTTTTTAATTGTAGTTTAAGTGAAAGTTTACAGTTCAAGTCAGTTTCTCATACAAAAACTTATACACACATTGTTATGTGACCCTAGTTGCTCTCCCTGTAATGTGACAGCACACTCCTCCTTTCCACCCCAGATTTCCTGTATCCATTCAGCCAGCTTCTATCCCCTTCTGCTTTCTCATCTCGCCTCCGGACAGGAACTGCCCATCTAGTCTCATGTATCTACTTGAGCTAAGAAGCACTCTCTTCATGAGTATCATTTTATGTCCCCGTAGTCCAATCTAAACTTTGTCTAAAGAGTTGGCTTCGGGAATAGTTTCAGTTCTGGGCTAACGGAGTCTGGGGGCCATGTCTTCCAGGGTCCCTCCAGTCCCAGTCAGACCATTAAGTCAGGTCTTTTTACTAGAATTTGAGTTTTGCACCCCAGTTTTCACCTGCTCCATCAGGGACTTTCTGTTGTGTTCCCTGTCAGGGCGGTCATTGGTGGTAGCCGGGCGCTATGTAGTTCTTCTGGTCTCAGGCTGATGGAGTCTGTGGTTTATGTGGCCATTTCTGTCTCTTGGGCTAATATTTTCCTGTGTCTTTGGTGTTCTTCATTCTTCTTTGCTCCAGGTGGGTTGGGACCAATTGATGCATCTTAGATGGCTGCTTGCTAGGTTTTAAGACCCCAGATGCCACTCACCAAAATGGGATATAGAACATTTTCTTAATTGTTATAGGAAGTGGCATTTTAACTAAGCCTTAAAGAATGAGCTAGATTGTAAACTCAAAAGAGCAAGGGCCATGTTTTAGCTTAGTCCTTAGTTCTGGGATATTTAAGTGCATGACAAATATATTTTGAAAAAATAATGGCAGGATTTATACACAGATATAAAAATGGAAAAAATTAAA
The DNA here is from genome assembly GCA_030035585.1 of Dugong dugon. NCBI lineage: Eukaryota > Metazoa > Chordata > Mammalia > Sirenia > Dugongidae > Dugong > Dugong dugon. Next base: position 56,665,016 of record CM057471.1, read on the forward strand.
TTCCAGGGAATGGAACAAGCCAAAAAAGGTATACTAGTGTCAAAGTACTAAATTTACTCAGAAAAAGCCAGTAGATAAGTTTAATTGGCACATAAGAATGTGAAGAGGATTAGATTGAGATAAAGCTGGAAAGGTAAGTTGGTAACAGGTAGTAGACTTAATACCAGATAAACCAAAACCCATTGCTGTTGAGTTGGTTCCAACTCATAGCGACCCTATAGGACAGAGTAGAATTGCCCATAGATAGTGAGCATGAAATCAGTTTACCTTTTTCAGAAGTGGGGGGTGAAGGTGTTTAAATTTCTCTTTTCAGGTAGAAATTAGTTTCTGGGAGTACAGTCTAAAATGCATATTACAGCTTGAGAAATACATGCAAATGGTAAGTACCTGGAGTACAAATACTAGTTTAGCTTGGCGTACAGGTTCCATTGTAACATCATCAACAACATCATCACTATCAAATAGCATCTCCTGTATTTGGCTTGGCTGGAAAGAGAGTGTTTGCCTCTTTATATTTCCAGGAGAGAGCAACACACTTGAATGACAAGTCCCTAAGGGTGTTTGAATAGTTGTTATAGAATTTGTATATTAGTGAGGGGCTCTAGGCAATGACTTCTAAGGTCCAGTGACTCCTGAGACCCTTCCAACCCTGAGTGAGATTCTGTGATCCACAAATTGAGAAATGGGGCACTTCAATTTCAGGTGGTCTGCATATAGTTGAAGAAATAGCTTATCTACCTCCTTCCAGACATAATTGTTTGGAGCCAGACTTCTCTCCTTAGCTTGGTCAAGAAGGAGTAGCATCCAAGAGGGGCTCGTTAAATGTCTGCACTTGATAAAGATGAGAAGGAATTTTGGAGAAAGGGTAAATATCTCCACCACCTGTTTCTCCTACCTTTTCTCAATACCATTCTGTCGCCATGATGACAGAAATAATCATAGATTGAAAAGATAATAAAAGCATTTCAGGGTATTTTGTCAGACCTAGCCCTAGTTATTAGGAAAGGCACACTGTGCTACAGATGTTCAGTGGGCTTAGAACTAGACCTTGAAAGATGGAGAGGATTTGTTGCAGTGGAGTTTATAAGGATTGGCCTTCCAGACTGAAATAGTGCAAACAAAGATACCAGACAGAAAAGTATGGAGTACGTCCTTGGAGCATTAGAAAGTTAGACTTTTGGGCTTGTTTGGCTGGAACACAAAGTGTATGTAGCCAGAAAAGTAGGTTGGGGCCTTTATTTTTGAGACCTGTGATTTCAGACCAAGTTGGTTAATAGGCAGTGGAAAGGTTAGTAGGCAGTTGTCTTAGGCTGGGTTCTCTAGAGAAGCAAAACCAGTGAAGCATACATATATATATATATATGTATATGTGTGTGTGTGTGTGTGTGTGTGTGTGTGTGTGTGTGTGTGTGTGTGTGTAGAGAGAGATTTATCTCAAGGAAATGACTCATGCGGTTATAGAAGCTGGCAAGTCCTGAGTCCGTGGGTCAGGCATCAGGCTAGAAGCTTCTCCTGACTCACGTAGCTGCAGGGGTTGATGAACCCAAGATAGGCGGGTCAGATGGCAGGCTGCTGGCTTACAGGCTATGGAATCTGACAGATCACAAGATTGACAGGTAATCTGCTAGCTCAAATCCTGAGAACCAGAGATCAGATGATGATGAGCTGGATGCAGGATCCAAAGTGAGCAAAAGCCAGTGAGCCTTACCACAAAGTCCATATATATTGGATGCAGGCCATGCCCCCACCTGATTGGCTGCTCACAGCAGAGCTTATTATAGAGATGATTACATTATATCAGTTCTCACCATGGAGGTGATTGCATCTTTACATAACTGCCAAACTACATCATAACTGCCAAACCACTGAGAATCATGGCCTAGTCAAGTTAACACACACCTCTAGCCATCACAGCAGTGGAATACTTTGAGTAGGTTAAGTAGCCAATTAGACCCATGCCTCAGGTAGGTTAATTTGTCACTGATGTATAGGACCGACAGGGGTACCTTAAGAAACCCATGTTTGTAGTAGAGCTACTTATAGTGAAAACGAGAGGCAGGCTGGGTGAACCTTCTGATTTACTGGGGATTAGGAAAAGTGACCAAAATTGTGGTATTGGATAAATAGTAAGGCAGATTTAATAGAGAATAAGCCCTGGGCTGGGAGTGAGAATACCTAAGTTCTAGCAAAGGTACCTCCACAGCTTTCTAGTGTAACCTTGAACAAGTTGTTTAAGTTCTCTGTGCCTCAGTTCCTTTGTCTTAAAAAGAAGAGATTGTGAGGATAAAATAATAGTGTTGGATTTATAAAAAGGAAGTGCCATTGCTTACAGTCTTAGTCATCTAGTGCTGCTGTAACAGAAACACCGCAAGTGTATGGCTTTAACAAAGAGAAATTTATTCTCTCACAGTCTAGTAGGCTACAAGTCCAAATTCAGGGCATCAGCTCCGGAGGAAGCCTTCCTCTCTCTGTCGGCCCTAGAGGAAAGTTCTTTTCATCAGTCTTCCCCTGGACTAGGAGCTTCTCAGCACAGGAACCCCAGGTCCAAAGGACACACTCTGCTCCCAGTGCTGCTTCCTTGGTAGTATGAGGTCCCCAACTCTCTGCTTGCTTCCCTTTCCTTTTATCTCTTGAGAGATAAAAGGTGGTACAGGCCACACCCTAGGGAAATTCCCAAGGATGTGACCTGGCTAAGGGTGGTATTACAATCCCACCCTAATCCTCTTTAACGTAAAATTATAATCACAAAATGGAGGACAACCACACAATACTGGGAATCGTGGCCTAGCCAAATTGACATACACATTTTTGGGGAGATATAATTCAATCCATGACACTTACCATGTCATTTGTTCAGGTCCCATTCAATTATTCATTTGGTAGATATGCAGAGTAGAAATATCTTTAAGTTAATCTCATTTTATAGTTTGCTTTGTTTTCTCTACTGTCCTTTTATGTGCCACTTAAACGTTCAGTGCCCTAGATACTTAATTCAGACCACTTAAAGGTCAGTAAAGGATCCCTGGTTGCACAGTGGTTAAAGCACTCAGCTGCTAACAGAAAGGTCAGCAGTTTAAATGGGAGAAAGATGTGGCAGCCTACTTCCGTAAAGATTACAGCCTTGGAAACCCAATGGGGCAGTTCTACTGTGTAGGATCGCTGTGATTCAGAACAGGTGTTTTTGGTCAGTCCTAGCCACTGTGCTCTATAAATTACTCTTCTCTCCTCTTCCACTTTTAGAAACAGGTTTAAATTTTGTTTGCAATCTATCTCCTAAAATTTGTCAAAAAACAAATATTTTAAAAGTATCTTGTCAGCAATGGCTCGGTTTTATATGGTCTTTCTTGCCATGATCTTGTAATTCCCATCAAATGATTGGGGAGGCTATGCAAATAAGGTGCTTGTGGCCCACCAAGGGGATTGGACAGCTTGCTAATAATGCAAGTAAGGTGCATGGCACCATTGTGGGGTGTAGGACAATGCAAATAAGGTGTATGGAACGCTAATGAGAGGATTGATCAGTTTTGCCATCCCATTAGGCTTAAAATGAGCCATCCCAGAGGCAGAAATGGGGACCTCACTACCACCAAGAAATAAGAGCTGGGAGTGGAGCATGTCCTCTGGATCTGGGGTCCCTGTGCTAAGAACCTCCTAGACCCAGGAGACAGCTGTAACACCATAGATGGCACAAGATGGCGAGAAGTGGTGGCAAGCGCAGTAGAGAACCAGCAGCAGCAGAACCAGGACAGTGGCAGGAGGCAGCACGGTGGGCTTCCCGGCCCATGGAGCAAGAAAGCTGAGTGCCATCGGGCAGGAGGCTTGCTCACAGAGTGGGGTGCCTTTGGACAGTTGCTAGAGAGCTGAGTGCCTGTGGGCTAAGGCTTACTGGCAGAGTGAGGTCTCTCTGGGCACTTATTGGTAGAGCTAAACAGCTTTGTAACACTTGTCCAAGCAGGGTAGAAACCGGGCTGGCCCAAGAGGCCCGAGAGGCCAGGGGCTGACAGGCTGAGGGCCAGGGAGAGGCCTGCCTGTGGGCATGGCTGAGAAGCTCTCCTGACCAAAGAACTGTATCCTGAGTCGTTCCTGATCCTGAATTATAGCATGTTACTTCCCAGATAAACCCCATAACTGTGAGTATGGTCTATGAGTTCTGTGTGGCCATTGCAACAAATTATCAAACCCAGCAGCGGAGTAGAGAGTGCCTTGGGAGGGATGGCTGATGTCAGAATTGGTGAAAAGGTCGGGGAGAGGAGGTATGTGTGATCTACCTACCTAGCAATCAACCTTGGGCTGTTGATGCTGATAATAATTCTCCTCCCCCCTTGTGAAGTTAGAGGAGGAGTTCTAAAGCTTCTGCCATCCCATTTTTACAATCTATAAAGGTAAATTAGGCTAGAAAATATAAATGTTCACATTCTTCCAAGAGCTTTGTAGTCTCATACTCAAGACTTCTATAAAATGAATAGGTGGAACCAGATGAATTTATAATACCCTTCTAACTCTTAAAAGCAATGAATAAGGAAGACCAAAGAAGAATTGATGCCTTTGAATTATGGTGTTGGCGAAGAATAGTGAATATACCATGGAGTGTCAGAAGAATGAACAAATCTGTCTTGGAAGAAGTACGGCCAGAATGCTCCTTAGAAGGGAGGATGGTGAGACTCCGTCTCACATAGTTTGAACATGTTATGAGGAGGGACCAGTCCCTGGAGAAGGACATCATGCTTAGTAAGGTAAAGGGTCAGCGAAAAAGAGGAAGACCCTCAACGAGATGGATTAACACAGTGGCTGCAACAGTGGGCTCAAGCATAACAACGATTGTGAGGATGGCACAGGACCAGTCATTGTTTCATTCTGTTGTACATAGGGTCACTATGAGTCAGAACCAATTCAACAGCACCTAACAACATTACAGCAACAACTCTTTAAGAAGTAAAATTGACTATATTCTACATCAATTACATTTTGCTACTTCTTCTTATAGAGTTATTGAATAATTTCTAAACACATCTATCAGTTAATCAAATATTATTATACAGCATTTCAGACTTACTAAAGTGGTGGAGAGGAAACTGAGGTTTTCCCAGTATGTTATTAATAGATTAGGGGATTAATTTGTCTATTTTATGTCTAAGCAGCCAGGAGAGAAATGCAGAGAAAAGCAATTTATTTCAGCAAACATTTTGTAATCTACTACTATATGCAGAGTAGTAGAAAATGCAGGAGATTAAAGATGAGTAAGACAGTGTCTTCATGGAGCTTCTGTCTAGTACTGAGGACAGTGACAGGCATTCTGTTCTACATGAAACTAAACTGAAAAAATGTAGAATCAAAGTTTTAGCTATGGGTGGAACTTTAATCTTATAAATTCAGTGTTATTTTACAGTTAAGGAAAATGAAGATCTAAAATACGTTATCAACTGTGACTCTTTGACATTTAAACTAATTATTTTTCCATTATATCTTGTTGATTTGATGGTAACTGTGTGGCCCATTCATGTTTGCCCAGAAGACACAGGTCATACAGGGATTGGACAGTGGGCCCTTAAAAATTTCAGTTTGTCTTTAGCATGCTTTCTTGTGAAAATGATAGCCCTCCATGGCTATATAATTCATTGCATTATCAGTTCCTCCAGGATCTGTCTTGCCCCAACAGGCTTCTCCTTTGTTCAGCCTGAGCAGCTTAATAAGGTGGAGAGGAAATGTGGAAAGATAAAATTTATGATAGAAGGGGGTGACCTTGAACCATTAGCTAGAAACAAGGTGTTTCTGTATCTTATTCTGATTGGAATCAAACCACAGGTTTTCTTTCTGTCTTTTCCATAGATAGAATAATATTCTTAGGGCTGCTCTGAGTTACACTTTTTGCTAAAATAGATATTCTTAGCCAAGAACTTCTGCCTAAAAGAGTTACTCCCACTAATTCATGACTGCTGTTTTTTGCGTCTAAGAACTTGCCAATCCATGAGGCACTTCTTTTTTGCCTAGATAACTGACCACTCATAAACGAAAGCTCTTTAAGTTTTGAGTGTATTTGTTTGAAGTGATTTTCCCCTTTATGTCTCTGGCAGTTGGTTACGTTTGATAAAGCCGATTAGTTTGATCTCTGAATAATTTAGCTACACAGACTCTGCTATTACTTGAGTATTTAGACTGTGCATATTTTGGTTTCTTTCCATAAAAGTACTTTCATGGAGCAACCCTGTGCTGATTATCTGAAGGTATATGGTAGAGAAAGAGGAAATAATATAATCGTGATAATTATTGAAATCTGCAAATAATCATTAAATTAATTCTCGGCCAGTTCTATCAACATCTTTCTAAGCCCAACCATTGCTATGACGAAAAGCAAGTGAGAATTTGCTGTAGATAATCTCTTGGACTTAGTCTTATTGTCAACGAAGGTAAAAAGCCAGTGGGGAAAACAGTACCTTGTTTTATTGAATAGTTTTTTTAAAAGATAAAATGTAAGATTCCTCTGTGTGTGTGTGTGGTGGTGGTGGTGGTGGTGGTGGTGGTGATGATGATGTTGGGTTTTTGGCAATTATCCTCCTGAGCTCTGGCTCTCCTTATAAGCCTAAGTTGTAGTAAGTGCCATATCCACTCACATCACTTTCCAAACTTAATTTTGTGTGTATGTGTGTGTGTGTGTGTAATTTTAAGGTCTTTTACATTTCGTCCTCCTTGATCTGACCTATTTTCTCCCTAACTCCACTGCATCGTATTACTTCCTGTTTTTAATGATTGGTATGGCACACCTTTGGGAGTCATAATTTTGCCAGTTTTTAGCTAAGACCTGTTATTTACTCAAGCCTGGTACCCTTTGTGAGGGCTTGGGTGTTGCTATGATGCTGAATAGGTTTCAGTGGAGCATCCAGACTTAGATGGACTAGGAAGAAAGGCCTGGCAATCTACTTCCAAAAATCAGCTAATGAAAACCTTATGGAGCACAATGGTCTGATCCATAACCGATCATGGGGATAGTATGGGACCAGGTAGCATTTCATTCAGTTGTTCATGGGATCACCATGAGTTGGGGGCTGACTTGACAGCAGCTAATAACAATAGTAATAATGCCTTTTGTAAAAGCAATTGGTAAAATTAAGTACACTTACTATCACTGCACCTGAAGAAGACAAACGTCGAAAGAAAGGCAGCTAAAATATGCAAAGGTTTGTGTGGTTGCATTCATACAATTATGACCACATTTTTGCAAGTCAGATTGGAATAGAAATGTGAGGCAGGACCCAGGGGATGAATGGAACATCATCATAGACTTCAAGGGGGAGGGCCTTACCCTTATATATTCATCAAATTGAATTTCTTCTTCCTGCTTGCTGGGACCTACTTCTTAGTCAAGCCACTCCAGTATATTGGCTTGGAGTACAAAGTTACAAGCAGACATGTAAATCCTGTTTATTGCTGCATTATCTCAAAGTGTCCCTTTACCCCTTATCTCCTTCCCCTAGTCTCCCCAAAAGGAGAACAACTTAAGTGTGGAATTCATAAAGCCATAAAGAAAATTTTAAAGTTCATCTATAGAGGCACTTGAAACAAAGCTAGAAGTATTTTTCAGAATCTCTACTAACCTCCTACAGGTCATTGAAAGGGAAGATTAGCCCATTTAAACTTGTCTCCTGATCATATGAACATAGTCCATAGGCATGAATCCCTGTTATGGTAGTGTGCTATCTTTGACCTTGAATTTTCCGTATCTGTGCTTGCCAAAAACTTAAAAGGTCACCAATCATAACTAATGGCTGCAGAAAGCAGAAGAGCAACTAGATAGATTTCTATTTGTTTAATACTTCTACAAATCTGGAAAGGAACATGAGCGTAATCGTTTTAAGAATAAAAACTTTCTTTCATATCATGGAAGTCAGGAGAGACTGTAGGAAGTCTCCAAAAGAATTGTCTGAGGCTCCAGATTACATCTTTCTCTCTCAGCTAAAGAAGAGGAACCATGTGGCAGATGTATCACCACTTCTATAGAGTCTAATCCCCATGGTCCCACAGTAAAAATGACAAGGGGGTAGGAGAATCATTTTCAGCATCAACAGCCCAAGGCTGATTGCTATGATGTGGCGATCAGACATACTTCTGTCCTCCAACTTTTTTACCAATTTTGACACCAGCCATCTCTCCCAGGGCACTCTCTACTTTTCTGCTGGATTTAATAATTTGTTGCAGTGGCCACACAGAACTCACAGACCATACTCACAGTTATGGGGGTTATTAGGGAATAACATGTTACAATTCAGGATCAGGAACAACTCAGAATGCAGTTCTTCAGTCAGAACAGCCTCTTCTCAGCTGTGCCCACAGGCAGGCCCTCTCTCTGGCCCTCGGCCCCTTGGCCTGGCCTCTGCCCTGCTCAGGCAAGTGTTACAAAGTTCTTTAGCTCTGCCAATAAGTGCCCAGAGGCACCCTTCTCTGCCAGGAAGCCTCGGCCCGAAGGCTCTCAGCTCTCTCACTCTGTGGGTCAGCATACCCATTGTAACTGCCTTGCTCTGTGGGCCAGGAAGCCCACTGCACTATCTCATGCCAGTTTCCTGGTTCTATTGCCACTGTTTCTCTGCCACTGCTTCTCACCATCTTGCACTGTCTTCATTGTTACAGCTCTTTCTGTCTCTCTGTTTGTCTCCTGGGTCTAGGAGGTTCTCAGTGCAGGGATCCCGGGTCCAAAGGACTCACTCTGCTCCCATCTTTCTTCTTGGTGGTAATGAGGCCCCTCCTGTCCACCTCTGGGATGTCTCATTTTAAGCCTAGCGGGGTGGCAAAACTGACCAATTCCCTTGTTAGGGTTCCATACACCTTATTTACATGGTCCCACTCCCACCTTATTTAAACTAGCAGCAAGCTGTCCAATCCCCTTGGTGGGCCACAAGCATCTTATTTGCATACTCCGACCCAATCTTTTGGTAGGAGTTACAAGACCATGGCAAGAAAGGCTGTTTAAAGCAATTCATTGCACTACCGTCTCTATGAATTATTGTTTCTTATCCATCGTTGTACAATACCAGGAAAATAAAACAGAGTTTAGGGTTTGGATGAAACCTATCAGAAATAATATCAGTGCTAAGTTTCAGAATGGGCATTGGAATGTAGCCTTGTATCTAATTTCCTGATTTCTGTCCATAAATTCATTTTTATATTGCTAGAGATGCCAGATTTTACCATGAGTCTAGCCCTCTGGTTAAGCTTTACAGTGTGTCTGTCCAAGGAAAGAGGAATCTTCTTTCATGCTTCCCAGTGGCAAAGAGAAATAATTAGACCTTTGGATACAAGGAAGTTTTGAAACATATTTGTGTAAGTTCTGCACCGTACTTATCTAATAGAGAGAAGGGGAAGCAGAAGGAAATGCAAAGCTAAAAAGCATTCGATGTAGAATATGCTGTTTTCCCTATCCAATAATATTTAGGGCAATAGAAATAAGTTGGCGATGCCTAACTGAAGATAAGATGAATGTTCCCTAGAAACTGAATAGCATAAAGCTCTTCTGAGGAACTCCTTATCTATTTTGTATGAACTAAGTTCCATAGAAGCTGGTGCTTGATTTTTTGTGGTCAATACCTAGACTGTTTCTCTTAGATTTCTTTAAAGAGCCAAGAAGTTTTCTGTGCTAGAAGAAGGAGCTGTTATAAACTGTCCATATCAGTGCTGATTGCCACTTTGTGGTTTCATTTAGGAGAAGGGAGATTGAACGCAGTCTTGGCTAGAATACTTTGTAGGAAAGAAGCTATCAGAAAGCTAGTATTTTAATCAAAATGTCTTCTCCCTCAAAGTTCACTCATTGAATTTTCCATACCCAAGGTCTTTTATCCCTTAATATTCCACATAATGATAATAACTACTATTTGTCACTTTGCTCGATGTTTTATGTTTGTTATTTCATTTAATCCTTACAGCAGCCCTCCAGATTTTACAAGCTAGAAACCAAGTCCAGAAAGGTTAAGTAACTTTCCCAAGTCATACAGTTAGTAAGTGGAAGAATCTGAATTAGAATTCAGACCTGACTCTCAAGCCCACATTGCCTCCCCCAAATACTGCCTCTGGTATGATGAGAAATTTTATTGGAACATAAAATTTAATCAGAGCACCTTCCAAATTCTTTGACAGATGCTGTCCAAATGAATGGTTGAGTTTTGTCACTCCTTTATCTAAGACAAAGTAGCTCTCCAGTATGAGTCCCTCTTGAATTCTGTTTTTTGTTTGTTTGTTTGTTTGTTTTTAAAAACTAGGTTACCTGAATTGGCAAAGATGTAAATGAAAGTACAGTTTTTCTAATCTCTCCACCTAGTTATAAACTCAACTTGGTAAACAGAATAATGTAGGGGGATTTTACCATAGATTAAAAGCTATAAATCCTAAGGTTTTTTTGGCCTGTTTGTTTTTTAGTTCTATCCCTGAGTTATATGTTCACATTTTTATGTTAGTACTCTTTTTCTATAAATAGTCTCTAAATTTGATGAGGTGGAAGAATAAGGATAAGAAGAAAAATGAATGATGGAGGTTTAAAACAAGAACAGGAGTTTTAGCCTGAAATTAACATGTACACTTACAGTGTCCTAAAATCAGAAATCTGGTGAATCAATAAATACACAGATTTTGCTATAATGCATCATTACTTACTCTTCTACAAATTCCATTAATTATAAATGCTTATAAACCAAGAAACTGAGACTATAAAAGTATAGTCCAGCTACTTGTGGACCTTGAACTCAGTACTTAGATAGTGGAGGTGGAGCTAAATTAGAGACAACAGTTCTTGGAGAGCAAGTAGATAAAGTTGGCAGTGGGGTTTAGAGAAAATTGAATAAACCAAAGACAGAACAGCACAGTTCATGATTACTGTGAGATTAAAACATTTTCTTCAGGCTACAGGTCGAGACAGCAAATGGCATTGCTGTGTCCCTGGACTTTGGCTTATTCTTACTTCAGTACCCATTTATATTCTGGAAGAAGCTGAGCTTGGGTCTTTTTAGATTAAAGCTATTGAAGGCAACAGACTAAAACTAATTGTGAGTTTACCTCCTGTAAGTAAAATTTCTATTCTAGAAAAGATGGGTCAGGTGTGTTTGATTGCTTTAGAAGAATGAATTATCCAATTTATATGGCACATCACTGAAAAGCTAAGTAAGAAAAGAAAAAAATTTAATGGCTGTCATAGATTTAATTGTGTCCTCCAAAAATACGTGTCACCTTGGCTAGGCCATGATTCTTAGTATTGTATGGTTTCTTCCATTTTGTGATCTGGTGTAATTGTCCTATGTGTTACAAATCCTGATCTCTGCCTGTGGTTAATGGGGCAAGATTAGGTTATGTTAAAGAGAGTTAGAGTGGGATGCAACACCCTTACTCAAATTGCAGCCCTGATCCAATGTAAGGGGAGTTTCCCTGGAGTATGGCCTGCGTCACCTTTTACCTTATAAGAGGTAAAAGGAGAGAGAACTGAGCAGAGAGGGAACTACTACCACCAAGAAAAGAAGAGCCAGGAGTGGAGCGTGTCCTTTGGACTTGGAGTCCCTGTGCTGAGAACCTTCTAGACCCAGGGGAAGTTTGATGCTGAGACACATGAAGATCTCCAAGGAACACCATGCCCATACACGTTGGAAGGAGATGAGGACCTTCCCCCATAGCCAACAGAGAGAGAAAGCCTTCCTTGCGCTGTGAATTCAGACTTCTAGCATCCTAAAGTGTGAAAAAACAAATTTCTGTTTGTTAAAGCCATCCACTTCTGGTATTTCTGTTATAGCAGCATTAGATAACTAAGACAATGGCTTTCAATTATGAGGGTTTAATAATTAATTTCTAAGTTTTTCCTTGCGTGATATCATTTGAGTTTGACGTTTCCATGGAATTTTTCCTAGAATAAGGCTGTTAGGGAGCATAAGGAGTTGCCAGGATTGGCTTGACTTTATGCCTACAGTGTATGTTTTGTATGTTGATTTCCACCAGATTCCATACCTTCCTATTTATATACCATTTGGTAAGCCTTGCATAGGGTTCCACTGTCTACTTACAATGAAAGAAAGGAGATTTTATTTCTGCCCTTTTTCCTAATATATTTAAATATGAAAAGTATCTGCAAAGATGATACTTTGAAACAAATGCGTACTTTGAAAGGTATTCTTGAGATGTGAACATAGATTTCTGGGTCACTGATATGTCTGAGAGAGCCCTAGTGGCACAGTGGTTAAGAGCTCGACTTTGCTAACCAAAAGGTCAGCAGTTTGAATCCACCAGCTGTTCCTTGGAAACCCCATGGGGCAGTACTCCTCTGTCCTATAGGGTTGCTGAGTCAGAATCGACTCAACGGCAATGGGTGTAGTTCGGTTTGTATATGCCTGAAGATATTTAATAATACGTCTTCGTTGAGCAGATTTATCTAATGGTAATGTTGTGCTTGAATAATTAGGACCCTGTGGGTCTCCAAAAGGACCCCTAGTGGTACAGCAGTTATGCACTTGGCTGCTAACAGAAAGGTCAGCAGTTCAAACTCACCAGCCCTTCTGCTGGAGAAAGATGTGGCAGTCTGCCTCTGTAAAGATTACAGCCTTGGAAACCTTGTGGGGCAGTTCTACTCTGTCTTACAGAGTCACTATGAGTTGGAATCAACTCAGTGGCAATAGGTTTGGTTTTGGGTTTGGGTCTCCAAAAAGTGTTAATGGGAAGAGTACACAGAAGTTCATCAAAGAAATCAGGGGTACAAATCTTAAATAGTTTATGATGCTATGTTCTTGCTTTTTTTTAACAGTCCTTTACATGTCATCTTATGCCCCAAGTAAAAATTAGGACTGTTCAGTTTTCCCTTTAAGCTTCTAGCCTTGAAGCTCCTTGAGGAGAGATTCTGTGTCCAATTCATCTCTTTATCTTCCTCACTACCTTGCACCAGAAGGCACTCAACAAATATTCCCTGAATCAATGGCCACAATTCATGTTGATAATCTGGACTGAAATTATTATTTATGGCTTTCTTATGCTGTAAGCATTTTCCATCCTCTTATTGGAAGATAACAAAATTTGTGACTTCTACTTGCAGTCTCTTTATAAGAATGTAATAACTCATGTGGTTGGTCTTCCTGGCCAGCAAAAGTCTTTTCTTTCCATTCTTATTTCACGTCATTTGCCTGGTTCAAATTCATGCTTTGTGATCACTCAGATCCCTGTGATCCCTCTATCCTGCCATGATTATTTTTTTATCTGAAAACTGCTGCCCACTTACTGTTTGTCCTATCATTGACACTCAGTGTGTGCTCTCTTGTTTTGTGATAATTTTTTTGTGTATTCTATTTTTTAGTGTTTATTATAAAACCTTTGTGGACAAAGATCCTGTTATTTATCCCTTTGTACTCCAATCTAGTCCCTTTATGACACTTGTATAAATAATACCAGATTGTGAGGCTCATTGTAAAGTAATATAGTAAAAAATAAATAAAGTGATGTAGTGTCTGGTATGAAAGTTACTTAAATTCAAACTTTGACTATCTCAGACTGATGCTTTGCCCTATCCTTCGCTGGAAATAAGAACTTGTTTCTTAAGCCTGCTGTCATAGAACTCTTGGGGTGAGGTTGAAGAGAGAAGAATAGACAGCTATAAACCTGAATATTTGTGCTTCTGAGTTAGACACACATAGCTCCCTGAACCTATATAAATTTCCTATCTAAACTAAAGAAAACAAAAATCCTCACAACTAGACCAAAAAGCAACATCATGATAAATGGAGAAAGGATTCAAGTTGTCAAGGATTCATTTTACTTGAATCCACAATCGACACCCACGGAAGCAGCAGTGAAAGAAATCAAAAGACTCATTGCATTGGGAAAATTTGCTGCAAAAAAACCTCTTTAAAGTGTTGAAAAGCAAAGATGTCACCTTGAAGACTAATGTTCTCCTGACCCAAGCCATGGTGTTTTCAACTGCCTCACGCACATGCAAAAGCTAGACAATGAATAAGGAAGACCAAAGACGCCTGTCTTAGACTGGGTTCTCTAGAGAAGCAAAACAGCAAAGTGTATAAATATATATATAGACAGATTATATCAAGGAAACAGCTCACGTGATTGTAGAGGCTAGAACGTCCCAAGTCCGTGGATCAGGATAGAGGCCTCTCCCAAGTCACACAGCTGCAGAAGCTGGCAAGCCCAAGATCGGAAGGTCGGAGAGCAGGGCTCCCACTCACCGGCTGTGCAGATCGACGAATCCTAGGTTCAGCAGATAAGCTGACAGCTCAAGTCCCAAGAACGGGAGATGAGACAACAGGAAGCAGCCGCAGGATCCAGAGAGAGCAAAAAGCCAGAACATCTGCTTATATACAAATGTGGGCCACACCCCCAAGGAGACTCCCTTTCAACTGATTGGCTACTCACAGTATATTCAATCATGGGAGTGATTACATTAAAGCTTGGAGAATCATGACCCAGCCAGGTTGACCCACAATCTTAACCATCACAACGCCTTTGAATTGTGGCATTGGCGAAGAATTTTGAAAATACCATGGACTGCCAGAAGAGCGAACAAATCTGTCTTAGAAGAAGTACAGCCGGAATGCTTCTTAGAAGTACGGATGGTGAGAGTACGTCTTACATACTTTAGACATGTTAATCAGGAAGAATCAGTCCCTGGAGAAGGACATCATGCTTGGTAAAGTAGAGGATCAGCAAAAAAAAGGAAGACCCTCAACGAGACAGCTTGACACAGTGGCTGCAACAGTTGGCTCAAGCTTAACAATGACTGTGAGGATTGTGCAGGAACAGGCAGTGTTTCGTTCTGTTGTACATAGGGTCTCTATGAGTTGGAACTAACTTGACGGCTCCTAACAGCAACATCTAATATATACCTCCTCTCCACCTCTTAGTAATGCTGTCATGTTACCCTGATCATTTCCTTCACAGCACTAATCACACCATTAAATTCTTCTGTTTACTTGGTCATTGCTTCTCTCCCCACCTGGTACCTCATTTGTCCTATTCACTGTTGAATTACTAGCACCTATCAGTAAAGCAGAGTTTAGCACATACTCTTTCCTCCACAAACTGGAGTTAAGGGACCCATAAAGAGAATCCACCAACATCCATCCCTGCCCTCTCAGAGCTAAAGGAGTTCTTAGTTCTTGGTTTATGTCCCAGATTTACTTTTGCAATAAAGCAGTGATGTGGTAGTAAAGATACGAGACTGTTCCCTTGTCTAGACATAATTCAATATGAAATATCCAATTTATACTTTGTTTTCAGTGTTTTCAACTCTAATGCCCTGCTAGGATTGAAATTGTATCTAAATTCTCAGCACAGCACTTGCCTAGGGCAGCAATAGACCTTTCTTCAAATTTAAATTAGCTGAAGCCTGGTTATCTAATATGTGAAAATGTATTCGGAATATCCTGATTAAACACAAGCCATCCAGGTAAATTATCTGAGGTACTTGCTTTTTATCTACTGACATTTATGATTAGAACAGCCTTAGAGCAGTGAAATTTGATTAATAGCACATTAATTACAAATTGTCTGCTTCCTGCCACCCAGAAGAGCTACTCTTCTTCCCCTTATCTCATATTTAAACATATATTGAATGATGTCTGTTAAAGGAACAGTTCTGCAGAATAGAAAAAGGTTAGGTGCACATCCCTTCTGCCACAATCTCTAAAGGTAATCCCTATTAGCACAAATTACTTCTGTTTCTATCTGTAGATTAGGAAAAATAATTCTGATTAAAGATGCTAGGACAGCATTCATTCATTGAACGAAATTCCATATAGGCATGCAAAGTATTTATCAAGAAACAAGATTTTGTATCTTTAAGTTATTATATATGATTCCTTTTTCTTAAAAGATCTACTGACTCAACATTTCCTGGAAAAATGGATGGTTCCCATCATACAGGGATGAGCTATATGGACCACAGCAATACCACATCACCCCCTCACCATCACCCGACCACTTCAGTCTCACACTCCCATGCTGCAGGACATGGTGACACGATGATGATGATGGTGAGTGCCACAGTAGAGGCAACTTGGGCCCTTTCGCATCTACTTTGGTAAGAGAAGGAATAGAATTTTAGTAATGAAAGGTCATTATCTTTAATGTTGGTTTATTGATGAGGAAAAACTAAGGCAGACCCAGATAAATTCAGTGCTTTGCCCAAGATCATGTGGCAAATCAGTTAAAGAGCCAAACCAGAACAAAGATTTCTAGACTTGTTTCCTCTATAGTACCGTCTTTCAAATTGAACCTTTTCTGAATTAAGTTCTGGTCTTTGTGCTTTGTGTAGAAAAGGGGAAAAGACAAAAGTTGATGGTGGGGGCAAAGGAGAATACTTTTGCTCAGTTCCTGTGGTAGTAATACCAAAGTAAAGGAAAAAGCCTCCCGCTTCAGTGAATGTCTCTTGTTAACTTTCTATCCAGATCTGCTACTTTTGAATGGCCTGAGCTTTTTGCCTGGAAATTCTCATTCTTCAGTCATCTCTAATTGGCTTGTTTTTGCTTTTCTGACAGCCTATGACCTTCTACTTTGGCTTTAAGAATGTGGAACTACTGTTTTCTGGTTTGGTGATCCATACAGCTGGAGGTGAGTAAGTGCAATCAGGTGGTGTTTGAAGGTGATGGTCACATGAGAGACAGTGAGATTCTGAGAAACTACTACTAGGCAAAGAATTTGGAAAACCAGCACCTCTTTCTGCCCTAAATACTGAATCAGGATGGTTTGATACATAACCATCTCGGTTCCTATTTCCTACCTAGAAGTTAAGAATACATAATATTTATTTTGGTCCTCTGGTATGCCTTCCTTAAATAACATGTCTATTTTGTAGCTTCTGAAAAATCATTTAGATACCAGATAGACATATTTTCCAATCCACGTCTTTTTATCCTTTTCCAGAGTGTTTACTTATTTGATAAATTATTGGTCTTAGACATAAGACTACCGTTAGGTTCAAATGACATAAGAAGCATCATTATGTAGATACATACCACAAAATAGCCTCAGGTCAAGAACTACTGATCTAGAATAACTCTTTCATTTACAGATAAATTAAGACTTAAATAGTGAAATGACTTGCCCCAAATCACATAGAGTTAATGTGTCAGAGCTAGGACAAGGACCCATACCTTCCAGACCTACCTAGTTCAGTGTTCTTTCTAGTGTACCAGACTATGGTCCACATTCTTTTTGATTCTTGGCATGGCCCATCTTAGGGTCATTCCTAGTTTTTGGGTAGCTGATCACCCATATCTTTGTGTCTTTAACATTGACTTGTTGTGTCTTAAATGTAAATTACACAAGCTCAGTAGTCCCTTGGACAGCTGTGGATACCAGGAGTATCTTTGGATCCACAAAATCAGTTTGTTTTGAGAAGAAGGGGAGCATTTAGTTCAGTGAATGTGTAGATTAGCAGTTTGACTGCATTCATATCATTACCAACACTCGCAGTATGAAAGGCATAGACTTGAAATGCCTATTCGAGAAATGTAGCCAGTGCTTAAAAATAAGTTGTTCTAGTCCCCTTTTCCTTAGTCTGCCTTGTGTTTCTTCCAATGTAACAAGCTAATTTAATGTCATCAAACAGCCATATCAAAAGATTATTTTTGTTCAAATGATTTTTTATCTTAGTGAAAAAATGAATGTGTTCTTCAGCAGAGGCAGTGGTTTTCACTAACGCCTTTTAACTGTTTTCCTTATCTGGGCAAGTGAAGAGCTAACAGTATATTCAGAAACTGAGAGTAGCACTTTTTCTGTGTTGTCTTTCTAGCTTGGACAGCACACTGGCTAATGATTTTGCACATGTTTGACAATACCACTGTCTTTTCCTTCTCTACTTAGAAATGGCTGGAGCTTTTATAGCAGTGTTTTTACTAGCAGTGTTCTATGAAGGACTCAAGATAGCCCGAGAGAGCTTATTGCGCAAGTCACAAGTCAGCATCCGCTATAATTCCATGCCTGTCCCAGGGCCAAACGGAACCATCCTTATGGAGACACACAAAACTGTTGGGTAAGAAGATTGAACAGGCCCAGATGGAAGTTCTGGAGAGCTGAATTAGTTAAGCAACAAAGCAGCTATTTTATTGACAGCAGCCTTCATCTTGAGTTAGCAATTCTATATGACGTTGATCAAAACTGTCTTGGGAGGTTTGGGGTTGTGGGTCATGAACAGGCCAAAGGAGAAATAGTAGGAATCGTTCTGCAAACATGAATGTTTGTTCTGAATTGTGTTGTTCACTTTGGAAGAAGGTCAGTAAGGAATCTGTATTTAAATATTTGCCAAAATAATAATGAACAAGTTAAGAAATTCAGGTCAGGGTATAGGAAAATGGCAGAATCCAATTGATTCCTTTCTATAGAAAGTTGTACCTACCCAGCTCTAGGCTCGTTTTGTTTACAATATAAAACCGTACTAATGTCTCTGCTCTAAGAAAGTATTTGAATAATTACCGGTTTTTCCCACAAATCAGCAAATTCTTTTTGAGATTCAATTCTAATAGAAATATAGGTTTTAAAACTAGATAGGACCTCAAGAAATTTATAGACCAACACCCTGCTTTCAAGCAAACACAATACAGTGAAACCAGTGAGAGGTGGAATTTGACAGGACTGTCTTGTTTTTCCAGGTTTCACAAGTTTTCCACTTCTGACAGGGTGCAGTCTTACCACTTTTAGTGGAAAATATTTGAGTTTTCCTTCTCTGACAAGTTTCTGCCTTATACAGCTTCCAGTTTTCTCAGGTTTTGCTGTATTATTTATTCCCAGTGTACTGATGAGCTCATTGGCCAAATAAGGAGACAGTACTACTAAGTGACAGAGGGGATGAGAAGCCAGATCTCCTGATCCCTAATGAAGTACTTTCTACTATACCACTGAACACGCACTTCTATTTCCATTTTTGTAGGATGTGAACTTCACAAAAATGGAAGGCCTGAAAATGTTTGGCCAAATAAGTGTGGGAGGGTTTAGGGCTTCTCTTTCATGATCCAAGGTGAAGATAAGTTAGGAGATTACCCTTCCTCTCTCTTCCCTCCCCAGAAGGGTTCCTCCTACTGGCATATAACCATATCTGGGTAGTTCTTACAAACCTGACAGCTCTATCATGTTTCATTTCCAGGGACCAAGAAACAACATACATATACACAAGTACCTGTAAGATGCCAGGGTGGCTGTGAGGGAGTCCTTTTCAGGCTGGGCTCGTGCCTACAACTGTTCCCCCTTTAGCCTGATCTGCAGAGCTGCCTGAACTCTCCTAGGGGTCCCTAATTATTTGTCCCTGTTTACTCTCCAGGCAGCAGATGCTGAGCTTTCCTCACCTCCTGCAAACAGTGCTGCATATCATCCAGGTGGTCATCAGCTACTTCCTCATGCTCATCTTCATGACCTACAATGGGTACCTCTGCATTGCTGTGGCACTGGGGGCTGGCACAGGATACTTTCTCTTCAGCTGGAAGAAGGCAATAGTAGTGGACATCACTGAGCACTGCCATTAACATCAGACTCCATGGTGTGGCCTTATCGATTACAATGGGAAGCAGTTCAAGACTGGAAGACATGATCCCTACTCCAGTCATCCCTTTTTGCTTCTTGTCTCCTTATACACATATACATACACACACACACTTGCTCAACAGAGGTTTAGCTTATAGTCTCTGAGTTAAACTGGTAATCTCCCCAGACTTTCTAATAAGCTGAGATTCCCATTTCTCTTGAGAAGAGGCCACCCATGAGATGTCCTCTCCTCACAATCATCTTAGATCCAAGTTATATATTCTTGACTAATCCAGGTAGCTGTATATTCAATGACATGATCTCCTGATTTCTTTTTAATCGTTTGGGTTTTTTCAGCAGACAATATGTGAATTTGGTGATTTTGTCTTGGATGAGTGATAGAAAGGGATTATCGACTTCAGCCAGGATTGATAGCATCTGAGGAAAATTCTCACCCAACTAAACCCAGAACCCAAACTTAACACTAGCAAATAAGTTCCAGTTTTTTGACTGAATAACAGGAAAACACACTGTGCCTTTCCCTAGATGTGATGTTTGCACCAAAATCTTTGGAGTGTGCATAGGGGTGGTTTTGAGACTGAATACAGGCCTGGAGCTTGCAGAAGTGTGCATTCCTGGACAGCTGACTTACCAGCTTGTGTCCCTGCTTAACATTTTGATTACAATGAACTAGCCACTCCAAAAAAAAAAGACAATCAATTTGAGAAAATAGAAATAGATGTTTTTAAATAAAACTACCAGTATTTTACTATGACTTAGTACCTTGGTTTGTCACAGCTCCTCACTGAAGCAAAAGGGATTGAATCATTCTTTTCCCATTGATTGTTTTTATGTCTCTGCCTCCAAACCAGTGGTTTTCAAACTTTAGCATGCATCAAAATCACCTAGAGGGCTTGTTCAAATAATGGTTGCTAGGCCTTAACTCCAGAGCCCAAAATTTGGCATTTCTATCAAGTTCCAGCTGCTACTCTTGTACCAGGGGACCACACTTTGAAAATTCCTGCTTTAAACTAAGGGAGTATCACCTGGTAGGGTGAGCCATCTGGTATTGGGCCTAGGAATTTGAACTGCTGATTAGTAGGTGGTATCTCTGGGCTTAACTCACATACTCAATTCTGCTGGTCAATTACTTAATCATTCCACAAACATTTTCAACCTCAATTGTGTGTGTGTGTGCCGGCACACACGGGTGCAGAGGGGTGTCGTCAGAGCAACTTTTATCAGCATGTACGTCACCCCTCTTTACTTTTAAAGATCTGTGGTTTCTTAGAAGTAGCTTGAAGGTTTGAGAGATACCTTTGACCTGCAGTGTAAATCAAGCATTCATGGGGTCAGAAGGGCAAAAAAGCTCAGCCTTTCCCTTTGGAGAGGCTTAGGGTGTGGTCTGCTGCTGACCAGGTTTTCCTCAGCCCCCAACATCTGTGGCCACAGCAGGCAGAGCTTCATTCTCCACCTGACCATTTTTGTTACTTTTGGGGGCTTAATTTGATTACAAGTGGCCAAAACCTCTCTTCTCCTTAATGAAGAATCACATTGGATTTTTATCTTTGGTTGTTAGTCTACACTACAGTCGTGTTCCCAGTCCAAACTACCTCTGTAAAGTGACTCTTCCAGTGCTGTCTATTAAATCCTGCCCTCCTTGGTGCTAGACTCCAATTGTGCCTCGGGGCAGAGGAGACAAAACACAGCTATCCTGTTTGCGTCTGTTGTGGTTTTGAAGGTTGTACTTTCTCTGAGGGTGCCAGTTAATTATTGGATAGTGAGGAATATGTACTTCTATGGCTTCAAACCAAGAAAGGGTTATGAGCTGACTGGATGGAGGTTAAAATCCAGGAATCAACGTTGAGAGCTTTGCTTTTCTCTCATTCCATCCCCCTTAAGTGCTGATACCTAGATTAGCTAAACATGAGCAGAGTGAATGACAGAGTCAAACATTAAGGTCTAAATAGCCTGTTATTGTCTCAGATGCCAAGGAATAATAAAACTATGACAAAAGAAATGAGAGTCAATATTTAGTAGTGACCCTGGTGATCTCCAGACATCGTGGCAAGCGCTGGAATAAGATACCCTTCAGAAACAGGACCTTATCAGGAAGGTAAGAAAAATCAAGGCCAGTTAAGACAAAGTGCTATGAATTTGAAACTCACAGACAGAAAGATCAGTTTAGTATAGGTCTCTGGGTATTCAGGATAGAGAATCTCATGAAAAACCTGAATTTCAGAGGTTTTTAGACTAGGTTGCCAAAGCGTGAAACCAGTGAAGGAGAAAATATTTAAAGCTTAATTCCATTCTTCTTGAGCTCTTAAGATTGTGATAATACAGTGATCTCATCAACTTTCATTTCTGAATCCTATTCATTTGGAATTTAACGCCTGACTTGTTTTGAACCCAAATTTCTCTTTTCCCCTCTTCCTGTTCACATCTATTTGGAGACGATATCCCCATTTCTTTGGCACCTTATTCTGCTCTCAGATTTTCCTTTCAGTAATTTCTTTTCCATATCTCATGTATCTAGTTTATTGATTCTGCCTAGCCCACCTGATGCAGTGGATATAGATACCAACCAAAAGTCCTAAATCCTCCTAGAGACCTTAAACATGCTTCAAGAGCAGTTGCCCCACTGGAATTTCTATAATGCTAGGAAGAGGGCTACCTGTTACCATCCCCACAGTTACAGAATTTTCGGTGCTGTCTCCAGTCTATGATGGAGGAACACTCAGCACCACCCCCCACCCCCCCACCCCCGCCTTTACCCACAAATGGAATCCTCACTGTGTCCACCAGGGGGTTAGAGATTAAGGTTTCTTTACTACTATGGTAGGGTTGTCTGGAATTCTTTTTCAGGTTGTGGGGCATTGGTCTTGGGTTCTAGCCTCAAAGGTCTCCTTATAAGGAGCTGGTATGCGAAGGGGTACATTTTCATGTCATTTGTTTTTGATCCTGTCCTCTAGCTGCTTCTTTCAGAAGATACATCTAAAGATACAAAGTCTGCATTTCATATAATGCCTTAATCACTGGGTCTACAATTAATGTTGACTGTTTTAGATTGTAAGCTCCTAGAGAGCAGTATTGCTGTAGTAGAAATGTTTTTAAGTGTCATGTGCAAAAGAATAAATATTTTGATTTTGTGATTTTATGCATGTCTGTCTACCCAGAGTGATACCAGAATTAGCTCGTCCTCTTCAGAGTCCTCATATAGTCTGACGTCTCACTTCAGTACCACTCCTAGTCTCTTCCATAGTGTAGTAGGATGAACGTGGATTTTGGAGTCAAGCATACCTGGATTTCAGTCCTGGCTCCAGCACTTCCTAACAGTATGACCTTGGTCAAGTTATTTAATAATCCCTGAACTTTAGTTTTCACTTATAAAGAGGCAAATAGTACCTATTTGAATTAGGAGCAATATATATAAAGCACCCAGCATAAATAGGCATCCAAACTATAATAAGTATATTTGTATTATCTGATTACTGTTATTCTAAGCTTTCAGGAAAATGAAAGGTATAGTGTCTTAGTCATCTAGTGCTGCTATAACAGAAATACCACAAGTGGATGGTTTTAATGAAGAGAAGTTTATTTCCTCACAGTCAAAGTAGGCTAAAAGTCCAAATTCAGGGTGTCAGCTCCAGGCGAAGGTTCTGTCTCTCGGCCTTCTCATCAGTATTCCCCCAGAATGCTTCTTGGTGCAGGGACCCCTGTCCAAAGGACACACTCTGCTCCTGGCGCTGCTTTCTTGATGATATGAGGTCCCCCCCACCCCGCTCTCACTGCTCACTTCTGTCTTATATCTCAAGACATTGCCTCAGGATACAATCCAATCTTGTAGACTGAGTCCTGCCTTACTAACACAACTGCCGCCCATCCTCCCTCATTAATATCATAGAGGCAGGATTTACAATTTATAGGAAAACCACAGAATACCAGGAATCATGGCCCAGCCAAACTGATACATACATTTTTGGGGGGACATAATTCAATCCAGGACATACAGTTTTCTGGATAAGACTGGTATCTCTTCACAAGCACCTGACCATCTTCCTAGAAATGAGCAGTAGGAATACAGAGTTGATGCACATGATTTCAGTACTGCCAAAAAAGGCAGCTGCATTCTTATCTGCTGGTCTAGTAATCGCCTCATTTTTACAAAGAAAATTTCCTGAGAACTGAAAAAGCAACCTCTCACTCACCCTAACATCCCCACTTTCTTAGACCCAGCTGTGAAAAAGTAGGAAAGCAGTGTAGCAAGGAATTTTAGAGGCAGTGGTTCAGAAATCACACTGCCTAGGTCAAATCTCAGCTTGACCACTTAATAGCTAAGCATCAGTTTCACCTCTTGGAAAACTAGGATAAAGAAGCTTCCTCATAGGAGTTAAAAATTAAATGAGGTAATCTGCATAAAGCACTCAGTACGCTGCCTTACAAACTAAGCCCTGAGTGTTGGCTGCTAGTATGTAAGGGGGAGAAATCAAGGAGGCACATGGTTCTGTATAAGCTTCTGTACCTGTTGAACACCCACTCTGCTGGGAAGCCAGTGACAAGGGCTGAGGCACACTCTTGTTCTTCCCTTCTTTGTTTTTCTGCTCTTCCATATTGGCCTTTGCAGGCTTCAAAATAATATAACTTGATTTCCTTATCTGAAGCCTGACTTAATGTGTTGTTAAGACTTTGAGATAACAGAATTTAAGGTCCTGGGTAAAACTGAAAAGAATAAAGGTTTTGTATAATGGCTGGAACAAGAAGGAAAACTATCCCCTTCTGCCCCGCCTTTCCCACATTCCTACCACTTAGATTTAAGCTACTCTGGAAAGGCTGGGTAAAATCCAGCTAAGGTCTCCTTAGAACTGATGGTTTCAAAAATTGCTACCACAGCTGGTGGTTCCCTGTAGTTGAATTAAGAAGTAAAAATAATGGCCATAATTCAAAATTATCCCCTGAGCTGTTGTTTCTCAGACTGGTTTCTGGTGGGAAAAATTCTTAGGCAAGTTGGGAAAGGAAGGAGAACTGGAATGATGGTGATACTGTCAGGAGCACCCCTATTATTTCCCTCCATTGCCTGTCCTCCTAAAGTTATACCCAAACTAGTCACAAAGCCATTCTGTAAACAGAGGTTCTGGAAACTCACAACTTCATCAAGTCTACATAAAATTACTAGAATCTAATCTCCACAAGGGCAGGGATCTTTGTCAGTTTTGTTCACTGATGTTTACCAAGGGCCTGGAACAGTGCCTGGCACGTCATAGGTATTCAGTAAATATTTGTTGAATAAATGAGTTAAATGAGTGACATGGATGAACTCTAATAAAGATGGGAAGGAATGATTATTACCTCTTATAGCAATTAACTTTTAAAATCTGGGGGTTAACAATACCATTCTACTTCATTAAGGATATCCATTTTTCCAAAAATATATTTATTTAAAAAAAAAAAATCAGACAAATTATAATTTAGAGACTCAAATTTTCCAGAGACAAACTAGAGTTTGGATTCTGGCTTAAAGTAAAAGTTACGTAAATTCACACAGAAGTATTCCTCACTGCAAGAGGTAAACATTTTGCTTGATCGAGTACTCAATTCTCTAAATCTTGTTCAACAGGTTTGGTTTTTTAGTTTGTTTATACTTCTGCCATCATTTTAGTCTGTTCCAGGGTTCTGGCATGCAAAATTCATGTCTACCTCTAAAATTCAAAACTTCCAAATTGAGACGAACGATTGTTGGGCTTGGGTTGGGGTTTGTAACCAATTCGATCATTAATCATTTGTTCTCGGCTCTTGGGGTCACTGCTGAGCCCAATGGCTCCTTCTCCATCACTTCCTCCCACAACTTCCACATCTTCCTTTTGTTTCTTACGGGTCTGAAAGTATAAAAGTTTTAGGATTAAGGCAACATTCTTTCAATTAACAAACACTTAGCACCGACTGTATACTAGGCATAGGGTAAGAAAGGGCTAGGATCTATAGAAAAATAAACTGAAATCCTAGGTTTCAAGGAGTAAAATTCTAAAGCTAGAGATACAGTGATAAAAGATATGACCTATACCCTCCAGGATGTCACAGTCTAATAGGGAAATAGGTAAAAAGACAATTACAACACAGGGTGATCACGGCTATGCCAGAAGGAAGCCCACAGTGCCAAAGAGACACAAGGAAGAGGTGAGGAACTGGGTGTGTGGCGGTAGTGGAGATTCAGAGCAGGAGGATACAATTTGGAAAGAGTTACTCAGATAAGGGGGGAGAGAATAGATGGGGGGAAAAGGCTGGTAAAACAATAACCACCAAAATTTACAGCCTGCCCAAACCCTTGAGACTAGAAGTAACACTAGAAGGTTTTGTGCTGCCTTATCAAAAGGTCTGAGTTTCTGAAGAACTAGGTGGTGCCTGGCTACCAGCATGACCGCCCTGACAGGGAACACAACAGAGAGTCCCTCCTGGAGCAGGAGAAAGATGGGCTGCAGAACTCAAATTCTAGTAAGAAGACCAGATTTAATGGTCTGACTGAGACTGGAGGTACCCCAGAAAGCATGGCCCCTGGATTCTCTATCAGCCCAGAACTAAAACAATTTCTGAGGCCAACTCTTCAGACAGGGATTGGACTGGACAGTGGGACATAAAGTGATACTCATGAGGAGTGTGCCTCTTATCTCAAGTAGATACAAGAGACTAAATGGGCAACTTCTGTCCGGAGGTGAGGTAGGAAGGCAGAGAGGGTTAGGAGCTGGTTGAATGGACGTGGGGAATCAGATGGAAAGGAGGAGTGTGCTGTCACAGTATGGGGAGTGCAATTAGAGTTACAAAACAATGTATAAATTTTTGTATGGAAAAAAATTTTAAAAAGGTCTGAGTTTTTGGGTTTTATTTTGTTTTCAGATAAAGGGTTTGGCTATTAAGTCACAAGTAACTACAGAATTCATAAAATTTTTATCTTTTGGAAGTTATTTCCAAACAGGAACACTTATCCCATACCTGCTACTACCTGACTGTAAAGATGATGTTAATGCTAATAGTGTTCTCTAAGAGACTGAGCAGATGTTTTGTCTAGAGTTCCTGACTAGAGGAAAGCTCAACTACTCTAATCACTGGAATTGCTGCCATTCTTTACCATTTACTGCTGAACTGTGAGCATTTAAATGCCAACGTCAAAGGATTATAGTGAATCAAATAAGGTACTGCTTTATATGTGATAAATATCGTGACCTTCCTGAGTTAGAGAGTAAGTACACTAGCAATAAGTGATATTATGAAATATCTTCCCAAACACCTTTGTGAAAACAAGTTCTAAAAGGCAAAGAGCGCTATCCTTTTGTAAGTCATGAGAAATTCTGAGACTATCCAAAGGGGATAAAATCATTTAAAAGACTTCCTTTGTGAAAGGTCACGGAAGCTCCATAGACACATCCAAACTCCCTGAGGGACTGAATTGCTGGATGGAGGGCTGTTGGGACCATGGTCTCAGGGAACATCTAGCTCAACTGGCATAACACAGTTTATAAAGACAATGTTCTCCATTCTACCTTGCTGAGTAGCGTCTGGGGTCTTAAAAGCCTGTCAGCAGCCATCTAAGATACTCCACTGGTCTCATCCCTTCGGGAGCAAGGGAGAATGAAGAGAATAGGATACAAGGAAAAGATTAGTCTGAAGGACTAATGGACCACAGCTACCAAGGCCTCTACCAGACTGAGTCCAGTAAAGCTAGATGGTGCCCAGCTACCACCACTGACTGCTCTGACCAGGATGACAACAGAGGGTTCTGGACAGAGTTGGAGAAGGTTGTAGAACAAAATTCTAACTCACAAAAAAAACACCAGATTTACTGGCCTAAAGGAGACTGGAGAAACCCCAAGAGTATGGCCCCCAGACACCCTTTTAGCTCAGTGGTGAAGTCATCACCGAGGTCCACAGTTCAGCCTGGGAGTGGACAGCCCCATAAAACCAAATGGGACTAATGAGGTACAGCAGTCCAGGGACAAGGGTCAGACGGCAGAAGGGGGCAGGGAAGCTGGTGATACGGAACCCAAGGTTGAGTAAGGATAGTGTTGATGTGTTGTGAGGTTGTTAACCATTGTCATAGGGCAACATGTGTACTAACTGTTAAATGAGAAACTATCTTGTTCTGTAAGCCTTCCTCTAAAGTTAGAATAGCAGCACAATTGGAAGAGCGTAGTTGATGTCACTGAACTGTGCATGTAGAAATTTTTGAAATGGTGTATCTTTAGCTATGTATATTTTCACCAAAAAAAAAAAGGTCAAGAAGGGAGAGGGTTGACATGTTGTGGGGTTGTTAACCAACGTCATAAAACAATATGTGTACTACTGTTTCATGAGAAACTATTTGTTCTGTAAGCCTTCACCTGAAGTACAATAAAAAAAAAGAAAGAAAAAAAAAAAGACTTCCTTTGTGAACAACTGCAGACTGTCAGAATCTGGAGTCATGGTAGTATATTCAAACTAATTTCAGTAACAAAGTACCAGTTTTCTACTGGTTTCATTTTAGTTCCGAGCAAGACTGTCCCTTCCTCCTAAGTTTCTCTAAAACAGGTCAAACCCACTGGATAATTGTATTTAGTGAAAGACTGACTGAAGAGTGAGGTGGCGCTGCAGAGTCAAAGTTAGGTATGCTACTATTTTATGAGACTCATTACAAATGAAGTTCAAACCATACTTAAAGCTCATCCTTAATAAAAAGCAAAAAAAAGAAAATTATGACTAGAATCTGTTGGGGTGAGGAAAGGGAAAAATAAATCAGTTATCGGTCTTAATAAGAAGCATATACAATACATAGTAAAGCCATTATACTCATGAATACATGTAAGATGTAATGTCCTCTGCCATACAGTATGACATGTTTATTAAGTCAGCAAATCAAAGGAGACTTGTATTGAGCCCCTCTTATGGGCCTGCTGTTGTGGGGAAAAGCTGCAGAGATGAATATACTAATTCCTACCTTCAAGGAGCTTATGGTCTATTGGAGGAAAACAAACACAGGTCATTACAACAGAGAGTGACAGTACCTATGAGAGAGGTTAGCACGGAAGGAAGAGGCTGAACTTAACCCAGCTAGGGACAGGGGGCAAGGGAGGCTTCTGAAAGGAGCGGAGTTTCAAAGGATGAGTGGGAGTAAGCCTGACGAAGAGGAAAAGGGCATTTCAGGCAAAGGGAAGAGAGTGTGCACAGGCACGAAAATTAGAGTTAGCAGTAGAAGATAAAGTGGAGAGATGAGCAGGGACAAAGTCACAAAGGGCCTCATATGCCATGCTAAGGAATTTGGACTTTATCCAGAAATGCTACTGAAATACTTAAGCCTTATTAATGACATCTAATATTGTAGGTTAAGGCCACACTTAAAAATACATATTGAGCTCCTACAATATGCTAGATGCCGGGAACCCAATGGTGAAAAAGACAGACATGATCCCTGCAATCTAGACTCCTTCTATAAATGATCTTACAATAATCAAATAAATAATTGAAAATCCTAATAACTATGAAATAAAAGAATGAGGTACTTTAAGAGAGCCTAATCGGATGGAGTAAGAATGAAACACTAAGTTGGATACGGTCAAAAGAAGCCTCTCAATCTGTCTCAATTTAAACTCAGACATGAGGAACGAGGGGACTCTCCAGGCAGAGAAAATAGTATGTGCAAAAGCTGTGAAGTGACAAATAGTTGGCATGTTCAAGAAAATGAAAGGCGGCCAGTGTGCCTAGGGTATCGAGGGCAAGGCAAAGAGTGGCATGCAGTGAAAATGGAGAGGGCCAGAACATACAAAGTTTTGTAGGCCATGGTAAGGAATTCAGATTGTATTCTAAGTGCAGGAAACCACTGATGAATTTTAAACAGGGGAAATAATATGATCTGAAATATTTTAAAGATCACTCTAGCTACCTGATGGATTGAAAAGACAAAAATGGAAGAAGGAAGACCATTTAGGAGGTTATCAAAATTGTACAGGGAGAGATGATGGTTACTTGAGTTAGGGTTGTAACAGTGCAGGTAAAAAGGTACAAGTAGATTCTAGACATATTCTGGAGGTAGAATCAAAGGATTGATGGATAGACTGAATATAAAGGGTGAGGGAAAGAGAGGACTCAAGAATGACTCCCAGGTTTCTGGCCCAAGCAACTGGATGGATGGTGGTACCATATACTGAGATGGGGAACTCTAGAGGAGAAACTGGTTTGAGGGAGAATCAAGAGTTTGTTTTTTGAACATGTTAAGTGTAGGAGTCTGAATAATGGCTCCCAAAGATCTCATGTCCTAATCCCTGGAACCTGTAAATGTTATACCTTATATGAGAAAAGGGTCTTTGCAGAGATGATTAAGTTAAGGATCTTGGGGAGAGTATCCTAGATTATCTGGGTGGCCCTAAATGCAATCACATGTATCCTTACAAGGAGGCAGAGGGAGATAACACAGATAGAAAAGGAGGCAGTATGACCACAGAAACAGATTGGAGTGATGTAGCTATAAATCAAGGATGCCAGCCACGGCAGTCAAAACAGCCCGGTACTGGTACAACAACAGATACATGGACCAATGGAACAGAATTGAGAATCCAGACATAAATTTATCCACCTGTGAGGAGCTGATATTTGACAAAGGCCCAAAGTCCATTAACTGGGGAAAAGACAGTCTCTTTAACAAATGGTGCTGGCGTAACTAGATATCCATCTGCAAAAAACTGAAACAAGACCCATACTCACACCACATACAAAAACTAACTCAAAATGGATCAAGGACTTAAATATAAAATCAAAAACGATAAAGATCACGGAAGAAAAAATAGGGACAGCGCTAGGAACCCTAATACATGGCATAAATACAATACGAACCGCAAGTAACAATGCACAAGCACCAGAAGAGAGACTAGATAACCGGGAGCCCCTAAAAATCAAACACTTATGCTCATGAAAAGACTTCACCAATGACTAAAAAGACAACCTACAGACTGGGACAATGTGATGGTTAAGATTGTGTGTCAACTTGGTTGGGCCATGATTCTCCGTGTTTTAATGTAATCACTCCCATGATTGAATATACTGCGAGTAGCCAGTCAGATGAAAGGGAGTCTCCTTGGGGGTGTGGCCCGCATCTGTATATAAGCAGACGTTCTGGCTTTTTGCTCTCTCTGGATCCTGCGGCTGCTTCCTGTCGTCTCATTTCCCATTCTTGGGACTTGAGCTGTCAGCTTATCTGCTGAACCTGGGATTCGTCGATCTGCACAGCCGGTGAGTGGGAGCCCTGCTCTCCAACCTTCCGATCTTGGGCTTGCCAGCTTCTGCAGCTGTGTGACTTGGGAGAGGCCTCTATCCTGATCCACGGACTTGGGACGTTCTAGCCTCTACAATCACGTGAGCTGTTTCCTTGATATAATCTCTCTCTCTCTTTATATATATATATTTATACACTTTACTGGTTTTGCTTCTCTAGAGAACCCAGCCTAAGATAGAAAAAAAATTTGGCTACAACAAGTCTGATCAGTGTTTAATCTCTAAAATCTACAAGATACTGCAAAACCTTAACAACAGGAAGACAAATAACCCAATTAAAAAATGGGCAAAGTATATGAACAGGCACTTCACGAAAGAAGATATTCAGGTGGCTAACAGACACATGAAGAAATG
Source organism: Dugong dugon (assembly GCA_030035585.1). Taxonomy (NCBI): domain Eukaryota; kingdom Metazoa; phylum Chordata; class Mammalia; order Sirenia; family Dugongidae; genus Dugong; species Dugong dugon. Next base: position 56,696,126 of record CM057471.1, read on the forward strand.
CTCATGATCATTAGTCATTAGAGAAATGCAGAACAAAACTACAATGAGATATCATCTCACCCCACAAGGCTAGCATTAATCCAAAAAACACAAAATAATAAATGCTGGAGAGGTTGTGGAGAGACTGGAACACTTTCACACTGCTGGTGGGAATGTAAAACCGTACAACCACTTTGGAAATCAATTTGGCACCTCCTTAAAAAGCTAGAAATAGAAGTACCATATGATCCAGGTATCCCACTGCTTGGAATATATCCTAGAGAAATAAGAGCCATCACACCAATAGATATATGCACACCCATGTTCATTGCAGCACTGTTCACAATAGCAAAAAAGATGGAAACAACCTAGGTGCCCATCAATGGACAAATGGATAAACAAATTATGGTATATCCACACAATGGAATACTACGCGACGATAAAGAACAATGAAGCTGTGAAATATAACACGGAGGAAGCTGGAGGTCATTATGCTGAGTGAATTCAGTCAGTCACAAGAAGACAAATATTGTATAAGACCACTATTATAAGAACTCAAGAAAAGGTTTAAACGCAGAAGAAAATATTCTTTGATGGTTATGAGGGTGGGGAGGGAGGGTGAGGGTTATTTACTAACTAGATAGTAGATAAGAATAATCTTAGGTGAAGGAAAGGACAGCACACACTACACAGGCAGTCAGCACAACTGGACTAAACCAAAGCTAAGAAGTTTCCTGAATACAATCAAACACTTTGAGGGACAGAGTAGCAGGGGTAGGGGTCTGGGGACCATGCTTTCAGGGGACATCTAGGTCAACGGCATAACAAAGCTTATTAAGAAAATATTCTGCATCCTACTTTGGTGAGTGATGTCTGGGGTCTTAAAACCTTGCAAGCAGCCATCTAAGATGCATCAATTGGTCCCAACCACCTGGAGTAAAGGAGAATGAAGAACACCAAAGACACAAGGAGGGTATTAGCACGAGAGACAGGAAGGGCCACATAAACCAGAGACTTCATCAGCCTGAGACCAGAAGAACTAGATGGTGCCCGGCTACCACCAATGACCTCCCTGACAGGGAACACAACAGAGAGTCCCTGATGGAGCAGGACAAAGGTGGAGTGCAGAACACAAACTCTAGTAAGAAGACCAGACTTAATGGTCTGACTGAGACGGGAGGAACCCCAGATCACGGCCCCCAGATTCTCTATCATCCCAGAACTAAAACAATTTCCGAGGCCAACTCTTCAGACAGGGATTGGACTGGACTGTGGGACATAAAGTGATAGTCGTGAGGAGTGTGCCTCTTAGCTCAAGTAGATACAAGAAACTAAATGGGCAGCTTCTGCCTGGAAGTGAGATGGGAAGGTGGAGAGGGTTCAGAGCTGGTTGATGGACATGGGGAATCCAGTGGAAGGGAGGAGTGTGCTGTCACAGTATGGGGAGAGCAACTGGGGTCACATAACAATGTATGCATAAATTTTTGTATGGGAAAAAATTTAAAAAATAAATAAATAAAGCATTCCAGAAGCTGGACAACCAAGGAACGTATTCTGCCCTAGAGCTTCCTGAGGGAGTAGGGCCCTTCTGACACCTTGATCTGGCCACGTAAAACTAATTCAGTCTCCTGGCTTCCAGAACTGTTAAGAGAATAAAATCCTGTTCTTTTAAGCTACGAAGTTTGTGGTAATTTGTTATGGCAGCCACAGGAAACTAACATATTAAGTTTGAGATGCCTGTAAAGCATCCAAATACAGATTTCAAATAGGCTGTTAGTATAGGAGTCTGGAGTTCAGAAGTTAGTTATTGTTTTAAAGATTCCTAAGAGTTTGAAAGTTGTACTCTTACCTCCAGGTCCTTTCGAATGCTCTCAAACTCCTCAATGTCATCAAGTTTCAGCTCCAGGCGAGTTGGTTTTCGTCGCAGCATAATGAAATCAACACCAAGGGCCAGAACCATTTAACTATTAGCTGTTAAAAGTAGCAGAAAAGAAAAACTGGAGAGAATGAATCTGGGCTACTGTTATGGATTGAATTCTGACCCCTAAAAATATGCCTTGTAAATCTTAACCTATATGCCTGTGGTTATAGTCCTATTTGTGAATGGGTTGTGTTTGTTATGTTAATGAGGCAGGATTAGGTTACATCAATGAGGACTGGGTTATGTTTATTATGTTAATGAGACAGGATTAGGGTGGGTTTTGAGTCAATCTCTTTAGAGATATAAAGCTATACCTGAATTCATCCTATGAAGCCAGCATAACCCTGATACCAAAGCCAAGCTAAGACACTACAGAAAAAGAAAATTACAGATCAATACCTTTCATGAATATAGATGTAAAAACTCTTAACAAAATTCTAGCCAATAGAATTCAGTATCGTATCAAAAAATAACACACCACCACAAGTGGGATTCATACCAGGTATGCAAGAATGCTTCAACATTAGAAAATCAATCAACGTAATCCACCCATAAATAAAACGAAAGAAAAGAACCACACGATCATCTCAATTGATGCTGAAAAGGCATTTCATAAAGTCCGAAACCCATTCTTAATAAAAACTGTCAGCAAAATAGGAACAGAAGGGAAATTCCTCAACATAATAAACGGCATCTATACTAAACCGACAGTCAACATCATTCTCAACAGAGAGAGGCTGAAAGCATGGGAACAAGACAAGGGAACAAGACAAGGATGCCCTTTATCACCACTCCTATTTAACATTGTGCTGAAAGTCCTACCTAGAGTAATAAGGCAAGAAAAATAAAGGGCATCCAAATTGGAAAGGACAGAGAACCCCAAAGATTCCATAAGAAAACTACTGGAACTAATAGAAAGATTCAGCAGAGTAGCAAGATACAAGATCAACATACCAAAGTCAGCTGGATTCCTATACATCAGCAAAGAGAACTTCAAAAAAGAAATCAAGAAAACAATACCATTTATAATCACCTCTAAAAAAAAAAAAAAAAACTTAAGAATATATCTAACTAGAGACATAAAAAACCTATACAAAGAAAACTACAAAACACTACTGCAAGAAACCAAAAGAGACCTACATAAATGAAAAACATACCATGCTGATGGACAGGAAGACTCATTATGAAAATGTCATTTCTACCCAGAGCAATCTCCAGGTATAATGTAGTCCCGATCCAAATACCAACAGCACTCTTTAACAAGATGGAAAAACTAATCACTAACTTTATATGTAAAGGAAAGCGGCCCCAGGTAAGTAAAGCATTACTGAAAAAGAAGAACAAAGTAGGAGGCTTCACACTACCTGATCTCAGAACCTACTATACAGCCACAGTAGTCAAAACCGCCTGATACTGGTACAATGACAGAATTGAGAACCCAGGCATAAATCCATCCACCTATGGTCAGCTGATCTTTGACAAAAAGCCAAAGTATATTAAATGGGGAAAAGGCAGTCTCTTTAACAAATAGTGCTGGCAAAACTGAATGTCCATCTGTAAAAAAATGAAACAGGACCCATACCTCAGACTATACACAAAAACTAATTCAAAATGGATCAAAGACCTAAACATAAAACCTAAAACTATAAAGACCTTAGGAGAAAAAATAGTGACAACACTAGGGGCCCTAATATAAGGCATAAATAGGAAACAAACCATAACTAACAATGCAAAATGACCAGAAAATAAACTAGATGACTGGGAGTTCCAAAAGAATAAACACTTATGCTCATCAAAAAACTTCACCAAAAGAGTAAAAAGAGAACCTACAGTTTGGGAAAATATTTTTGGCTATGACATATCCAACAAGGGCCTCATCTCTAAACTCTACAAGATACTGCAACATCTCAACAACAAAAAGACAATTCATTTTAAAAATTGGCAAAGGATATGAATAGACACTTCACCAAAGACATTCAGGAGGCTAACAGACACATAAGGAAATGCCTACAACAATTAGCCATTAGAGAAATGCAAATCAAAACTACACCGACATACTATCTCACTCCAACATTACTGGCAAGAATCAAAAAAAGAGAAAATAACAAGTGTTGGAAAAGCTGCAGGGAGATTGGAACTCTTACGCGCTGCTAGCGGGAAGGTAAATGGTACAACCGCTATGGAAAACAATATGGCACTTCCTTTAAAAAGGCAAAATAGAAATACGATACGATCCAGCAATCCCACTCCCAAGAATATTCTCCTAGAGAAATAAGAGCCGTCACATGAATAGAGTGACATATGCACACCCATGTTCACCGCAGCATTATTCACAATAGCAAAAAGATGGAAACAACCTAAGTGCCCATCAACAGAGGAATGGATAAACAAACTATGGTACATACACACAATGGAATACTATGCAACGATAAAAACAATGATGAATCTGTGAACCATCTCCCAACACGGATGAATCTGGAGGGTATTATGTTGACTGAAATAAGTCAATTACAAAAGGACAAATACTACATGAGACCACTACTATAAAAACTCAAGAAAAGGTTTACACACAAAAAGAAACAATCTTTTCATGGTTACGAGGAAGGGAAGGGGTTGGGAGGGAAAAACACTAACTAGATAGTAGATAAATGTATCTTTGGTGAAGGGTAAGACAGTACACAATACTAGAGAATTCAGCACAACTTGACCAAGACAAAGTCATAGAAGCTTCATAGATGCTTCCAAACACCTGAAGGACTGAGTTACTGGGGCTGAGGGCTGGGGACCATGGTCGAGGGGGTCAGCTAGGTCAACTGGCATAACAAAGTTCATAAAGAAAATGCTCTATACTCAACTTTGGTGAGTAGTATCTAGGGTCTTAAAAGTTTGTGAGCAGCCATCTAAGATACATCTACTAGTCCTATCCCAACTGGAGCAAAGGAGAATGAAGAAAGCCAAAGACACAAGGGAAATAATAGTCCAAATGACTAATGAACCACAAACAAGTACCATAGCCTCCACCAGCCTGAGCCCAGAGGAACTAGATGGTGCCTGGCTACCACCACCAATCACTCTGACAGGGATTACAATAGGGATTGCAGAGCAGGAGAAAAATGTAGAACAAAATTCAAATTCACATACACACAGAAAAGACCAGACTTACTGGTATGAGAGACAGAGACAGAGACTGGAAGAAATCCGGAGACTGTGGCCCCCAGACACACTTTTAACTCGAGCTAAAGCCACTCCCGAAGTTCACCCTTCAGCCAAAGATTAGACAGGTCTATAAAACAAATAATAACATACATGAGGAACATGCTTCTTAGTTCAATCATGTATATGAGACCAAAAGGGCAACACCTGCCCAAAAGCAATGACGAGAAGGCAAGAAGGGACAGGAAAAACAGGGATTATAACCAATGTCACAAAACAATTTGTGTACAAATTGTTCAATGAGAAATTAATTTGCTCAGTAAAGTTTCACCTAAAGCACAATAAAAAATAAATAAAAAAGAGATAAAGCAAGCAAGTGAAAGAAGCAGAGATGGGGGAAGAGAGATCCTAAGCCACATGAAGACTGTCCAGAAGACGCAGCTCAAAAGAGACAAGGGCCTTCCTCCAGAGCCAACAGAGACAAAGCTTTCCTGTAGGGCCGGCACCCTGAATTCAGACTTCCAGCCTCCTAAACTGTGAGAAAATAAATTTCTGCTTATTAAAGCCACCCACTGCAGTATTTCTGTTACAGCAGCACTAGATAACTAAGACACAAACAAGATTAGTTTGTAAGCATGCATGCTAAAGTGAATGGTGGACCAAAAACTCATTTGGATTCATACATAGACTTCTAAGTGTCCAGGTATATGATTATCATATCTTTATTGAATGATGGGACCCACAACTCTAACGCCAAAAAACTCTTCAAGAACTTAAAATAGCAAGCTGCCTATAAGAGAGAATTACAGGCAATGATCACTTTAATTTCATGCTCCAGTCACATTCAAAGAAATATTCTAGACAAGAAAATAAAGTTAAAATATCACATCTTAATTCAGTGTAGCTACCTGTGTTTGACTATGTAAAGGCATTCAACTGTGTGGGTCATAACAAGTTATGGATAATATTGCAAAGAATGGGAATTTCAGGACACTTAACTGTGCTCATGAGGAACCTGTACATAGACCAAGAGGCAGTCATTTGAACAGAACAAGGGGATACTGTGTGGTTTAAAATCAGCAAAGGTTTGTGTCAGGGTTATGTTCTTTCACCATACTTATTCAGTCTGTATGAGGAGCAAATAATCCAAGAAACTGGACTATATGAAGAAGAACATGGCATCAGGATTTGGAGAAATATTCATTAACAACCTGCAATATGCAGATGACACAACATTGCTTGCTAAAGGGAAGAGGACTTGAAGCACTTACTGATGAAAATCAAAGCCTACAGCCTTCAGTATGGATTATACCTCAACATAAAGAAAACAAAAATCCTCACAACTGGACCAATAAGCAACATCACGATAAATGGAGAAAATAATGACGTAGTCAAGGATTTCATTTTACTTGGATCCATGGTCAACACGCATGGAAGCAGCAGTCAAGAAATCAAACGACGTATCACATTAAGCAAATCTGCTACAAAAGACTTCTTTAAAGTGTTAAAAAGCAAAGATGTTACCTTGAGGACTAAGGTGCACCTAACCCAAGTCATGGTATTTTTGATCTCCTCATATGCATGTGAAAGCTGAACTATGAATAAGGAAGACCAAAGAAGAATTGGTGCCTTTGAATTATGGTGTTGACGAAGAATATTGAATATACCACGGACTGCCAGAAGAACAAACAAATCTGTCTAGGAAGAAGTACAGCCAGAATGCTCCTTAGAAGTGAGTATGGCGAGACTTCATCTCACGTAGTTTGGACATTTTATCAGGAGGGACCAGTCCTGGGAGAAGGACATCATGCATGGTAACGTAGAGGATCAGCAAAAGAGGAAGACCTTCAACGAGATGGACTGCCATAGTGGTTCCAACAACGGGCTCAAACATAGCAATGATTGTGAGGATGGCACAGGAGCGGGCAGTGTTTCGTTCTGTTGTACATAAGGTCGCTATGAGTCGGAATTGACTCGACAACACCTAAGAACAACAAGTGGGAGAGCGGACAAGCTATCAAGTTTAATCCACTAGACATGAGAACTGTCAGATTTCTGATCACTCCAGAATGCTAGAATTTGCTAAATCGCATGAAAACTCCCTCTAACTCACCAGTTCACAGGGTTATCCTCAGGGTCTGAATGGATAAGTCATTTATTCAACAAACACTTCTTGTGCTCTGGCTACACAGTTAAAAGACACAGTCTGTGGGGAAACAGACAAGAAAACACAAGATTACAATACAGAATAACAAGAACTCTGATGAGGGTAATGCAATGTCATCCCAGAGGTACCTAATCCACTCTGGATTGAACATAGGGTGGAAAGGGATGTCAGGAAGGCTTCCTAGAGGAGATGATGTCTTAGTTCAGTTCTGAAGGACAGGCAGAGAAAGGTGATTAAAGGCATTCCAGGCAGAAACAACAGTTTGCAGAGGCTCAAGAGAGCACTCCACAGTCTAAGAACCCAAGGTAATACCTGTGCTAACAAAAAAACAAACATTTTTTGAGAAGAAAACAAAACCCCCACAATTGAGTTTAGCATCGGTTGATGGCATTATCTATATAGTCATACACAGCATCCAGTAAAGGATATTTTTATCAAGTAGTCAGTAAATGCTTGTTGAATAAAATGAGATCCAAACAGAGAAAGTGAGATGAACTTTTCCTGAGGACTGTACTGAGATTTTCCACTCCCATTCTTTACATTCTTATTTTAATCTTCACAGAAACCCTGTGAAGCTGGCAGAACTATCCCCATTTTTCAGATAAAGAGGTCGAGGCAAGCTGTTCAATTTGGCTAATAATGTCAGCCTCCTATAATAATCATCCATACTTCACAGGGTGAGGACTAAATGAGAATGATGTAAATGAAAGCCCTTTATAAGTATGTGCAGCTATAAATTTTTATTTGTAGCTAGGGACTGTGAAGTATGCAAATGACGATGTGTTTCCTCTTCCCATGACACTTGGGACTGACTGTTATTAGCTATGCAAAACGCTGGCACATTACATTTCAAATGGCTTTGTACTAAATCAGATACACTCTTCTACCAGCTTCCCATGTAAACAACTGGCAGAAGAAGCCAAAGTTCCAAAGACAGCATGAGGGATGAATACTTACGAGAAAAAAGTGCTATAAGTTTTCTTAGCTTTTCTGCAAACTGTGAAAAGCTCGACACCAGGAAGTTGTATAGAGTAATGGTTAAAAATGCAGGCTCTCCCACTCCACCACTATGAACAATTACCATCGGCTCTCACTAGGCCTTAGTTTCCTCACCTGTATCTGTATTCTGTAGTAATGACTGAATGACATAATGTAGATTAACCTCCTGGCACATAGTTCGGCATTTAGTAAACGCCCACGCTAAAAGCCTAAAGGAAAGGTTGGAGATTGGTATATATCTAGAGGCACCTCAGAAGAAAGCCCAGGTGATCTACTACTGAAAAATCAAGCCATTGAAAACCCTATGGAGCATAGTTCTATTTTGACACATATGGATGGGGTCGCCATGCGTCAGAATCGTCTCCATAGTAACTGGTTTCTGGTTTCATTATTATTGTAATTTTCCTTAGTTGGGGGCGCTTCTATCCAGCTCCGGTAATACCAATATTTTGAGGCTCCCCCACTCACCATGTGGGGGCAAAAACCTTGTTTTGTGTCATCTCTGATGCCCCAGCAAGCAAAAGAGCACAGGGCTGTTCCGAGAGTTGTTTGCGTACACCTTACCTGCCGCCTTCATATCCATCATCTCACTCTGAATGTGAAAGACCAGGCTGAGGACTAAAAACCAAATCAGGCCATGGCTCCTCAGCCAGGTCTTTATTTACTTTGGCGCTAGAGGGGCTCTTCAAGCTTAACTCTCGCCGCAGCCCAAATCCGCCAGAAATTCAGAACTCAGAAGCAGCCCTTTGGAGGGCTTCGCGAAAGCAGAGAACAAACCTCCTCCAGAGCCAAGGCGGCAGTGAGGGGATTCAGGGCGATGGTTTCCATGGCAACAAGGTTCCCCGCTCTGGGACGACGTAAAGCCTGCCGTAGGCCCAGGAGGCAATGCAGGCCCCGGAAGCCCTCAATCAGTTCCAAGGTTCAGTCCAGAGCTGCGCCACTGGATACACCTACCTCCTTTCAAGCCTGTTCAGTTCAGCCCCTTCCCGGAACCTCGGCGCCCATTACCAATCTACCGCTAAAACGAGTGGACTACACTTCCCAGACTTCTTTGAGCCTCTCTCCCTACAAACTCTTGTCTCCCGCGTGTTTTACTCGGAGACCGCACGGGTTACGCCTCCGGACGTGATCAGAATCTTTCCTACTACGATTCCTATCATGCTCCGCGCCACCCTGGTCCCTGCGCCGGTTCTAGGCCCAGTTCCGGTCGATGACGTAGTTCCGCTGTGCTGGGCGCGCGGTGGATAGTCTGATCGTAGAGCTCAGTTTTCGCTGGAGTTTCGCGGCTTCAGAGCGCAGCATGGCTTCCTCACGACCCTCCTCCACGGTACAGAACTCACTCTGGCAGGGAGCGCGGAGTGATTACTGCAGGATGGGGCCGTTGGGAAATGAGCTAAGGCGGTGGAGGGCTGAGGAGGGAGGCTGCGGGACTCATTCTCTTGGAGAACTGAGCCCCGTTTTCCTGGTACCTAAGCGCTTTCATATGCTTTAGTTCATTTGCACCTCTCTCAGTACAGCCCTGAACGGTAAAGACTTTCTCCTACTGATCCAAAAACGGAGACCTAAAAGGGAAATGTCTTGGTCAAGCTTTACGTCTGTATCAGTCCTGGGACTTGTAATGAGGCCTCCTAATTGCCTATCTGCTGTCGTTTGAGATGAATAGACCATTACTCCCCCTTAGCACCAGGTTGGTTATTTTATTCAAGTAACCAACCTTTCATTCAAAAGATATCAACCAAATCCCTGCTGTTTCCTTCGGGATGTGCAGTAATCCTAGAAGGTTTGTAAAACCCAAGAAGAGATTGCACTTCCAACTGAAATGAAGTAAACAGGTTCTAAAGTAAAGCGTTGATAGAAAAATCACCAAGAGAAATTCGTTAGTTTTATCGACCTCCTACTTCCTGTCTGCAAAACTTAAGTGATGGAGGGACTGAAACACCCTTCAGATCAGGGAGGGACATCTTAACTGGTGTCCAACTTGCCATTTTACTTGGGGAGGAAATAGGATTGAAGCTCAAATGAGCTTTGGGGAAGCCCGGTAAATTTCTAAGATTAAACCTTAAGTTAATTCAGTTCTTTGATTCAGCAGGCAACCAAAACCTCTAAGGCACCTGATGACTTAGTTGCTCCTGTTGTGAAGAAACCCCACATCTATTACGGAAGTTTGGAAGAGAAGGAGAGGGAGCGTCTGGCCAAAGGAGAGTCTGGAATTTTGGGGAAAGAAGGACTTAAAGCAGGAATCGAAGCAGGAAATATTAACATAAGCTCTGGTAAGATGCAGTTCGAGTCTGTCTTTACCCTTGGTGCTCAAATTCTCTGTAGTGAATACTCCCAGACATAGATATCACTAGTTTTGTAGTTTCAAAAGTTTTCAGTTCTTAAACTTGCATGTCTAAGGCCATACTAGTTATTAGGTGATAAAAAGCCCTGTAATCATGGAAATCTCATCTTCACAGTTATTGGTTCCAGTTAATCAGTTACATTTGTAAGTGTCTCTATACTGGGAGTTTTAGAGAGTAGCTTTGGCAATTATTAAAATAATGTTTCTATTTTATTTTCTGGATAGAGGCCTTTGCTGAAGATGTTTTGTACTCTTACTTTCTTTTTCTTTTTTTTTCCCATGTCACTCACATTTTATTATTTATTTATTTTAGGTACACCAACATGTGGTGTTTTTTGTTGTTTTTTTTTAATACTTGTGCTTTAGGTGAAAGTTTACAGCTCAAGTTAATTTATCATTCAAAAATTTATATACACATTGTTTTGTGATATTGGTTGCAATCCCCACAATGTGACAGCACACTCCCCCTTTCCACTCCGGGTTCCCTGTGTCCGTTCATCCAGTTCCTGTCCCTTCCTGCCTTCTTGTCTCGTTTTTAAACAGAAGTTGCCCATTTGGTCTCTTATGTGTTGTTTTTTGTTTTATAGACCTGTCTAATTTTTTTTTTTTAGTTGTACTTCAGGTGAAGGCTTATAGAACGAATAGTTTCTCATGAAACGGTAGTACACGTATTTTATGACATTGGTTAACAACCCCACAACATGTCAACCCTCTAACTTCTCAACCTTTTTTTTTTTTTTTTTTTTGATGAAAATACACATAGCCAAAGATACACCGTTTCAAAAATTTCTACATGCACAGTACAGTGACATTGACTACGCTCTTCCAATTGTGCTGCTATTCTCACTTAAGATGAAGGCTTACAGAACAAAACAGTTTCTCATTTAACAGTTACTACGCATGTTGCCCTATGACGATGGTTAACAATCTCACAACACATCAACGATATCCTTACTCAACCTTGGGTTCCCTATCACCAGCTTCCTTGTCCCCTTCTGCTTTCTGGCCCTTGTCACTGGACTACGGTACCTCATTAGTCCCATTTGGTTTTACGGAGCTGTCCACTCCCAGGCTGAACGGTGAACCTCGGAGATAACTTTACCACTGCGTTAAAAGGGTGTCTGGGGGCCATACTCTTGGGGTTTCTCCAGTCTCCTTTAGGCCAGTAAATCTGGTGTGTTTTTTTTTGTGAGTTAGAATTATGTTCTATATCCTAGGCCTGTCTAGTTTTTGTTTGAAAAGTGGATTTCAGCAGTGGTTTCAGTTCTGGGTTAGCGGAGTGTCCAGGGGGCCATAGTTTCGGGGGTTTGTACTCTTTCTGATCCCATCTAAGTTATGTGTTTGTATTAGGTGTAAAACAAACAAAAAAAAAAAACCATTGCCATCAAATCGATTTCAACTCATAGTGACCCTGTAGAACAGAGTCGACCTTCCCCATATAGTTTCCAAGGAGCGCCTGGTGGATTCGAACTGCCGACCTTTTGGTTAGCAGCCGTAGCGCTTATGGCACCAGCATTTCCGTATTCGGTGTAAGGTTGCCAAAATGATTTGAACCATTTTTCTGCCTTTGAAAGCTGTGTCATTTAGTTTTATGTATTTGGCATCATTTAATAAACTGAAAAACAGTAAACTATATCTGTAAAACGCATAATACACTAGGCAGTTGCCTTTCCCTAGAGGCATATACAGATTTCAGTTGTTAGAAATTATTTTTTTCTGTTTGAAGATCTGGTGATTATACTGAAGTTGCCTGTTCTTTTTATAGGAGAAGTGTTTGAAATTGAGGAGCACATCAGTGAGCGACAGGCAGAAGTATTGGCTGAGTTTGAGAGAAGGAAGCGAGCCCGGCAAATCAATGTTTCCACAGATGACTCAGAGGTCAAGGCTTGCCTTAGAGCCTTGGGGGAACCCATCACGCTTTTCGGAGAGGGCCCTGCTGAAAGAAGAGAGAGGTGCCCTTCCTAATTCCTAAATATTTACTCTTTTTTTTGTTTTTAATCACAAATTTCTAGTTCCAGATTTGTTGGTCTCAATAGCTGAAACGTTAATAGAGTGTCTCTGATAGTTTTGACATGTTGTGTTTATATAGTTTAGCCCATAATCTGAGTCTTAGGACAATTTTTATACCACTAGTAGTTTTTTTTTAATAAGCCGTGAAATGGGTGCTAACATGCTTCCCTCCTGCTCTCCCCCTGACACACACACAGATGGTGCTTAGAGTTGGGTAAACATTTGTGGTTGAGCTTTGAAAATTTAGACATCAAATGTATTTCTTGTCAACTACATAAACATGATGAATTTTTTTGGATATTAATGAGGGGCACTCTCTTAAGATAATGCTCCGCTTGTAATTTAAGGTTGAAAAGTCTTATTGGCAGATTAGTCACATGCAGTTACAAGAACCTTCCCTTTGCCTCCACATCCACCACTACCCACTGTCCCATTTCTCCTCTTCACCTTTTTCAAAGAGTTGTTTACACTTACTCTCTTCACTTCCTACCCCTTATTTACTCTTCAACCCATTGCAAACTGATTGAGCCCTGTTGTTGTTGTTGTTAGTTGTTGTCAAGTCGCCCTACCACATTGAAATTGTTCATTATCAAGGTCACCAACCCATCTTTACTAATATAGTCCTAGTACAGTGCCAGCCACTCCCTCCTTGAAACCCTCTCTTGCCTTGACTCTCAGGAGACCACATCTTCCTGATTTTCCGCCTGTCCCTGGCTAATTCCTTTCACTTGCCTTTTAGGCGTCTTTTTTTCCTGCTTAGCAATGAGCTCAAACATAGCAACGATCATGAAGATGGCACAGGACTGGGCAGTGTATCGTTCTGTTGTACATAGGGTGGCCATAAGTCGGAACCAACTCAGTGGCACCTAACAAGAACATCTTTATATCCTTTATATACTGTGGTTCTTTACCCTCATCCTCTACTTACCCTGTGGCATCATTTGCTGTGTATATTCTGATGACTCCCAAATCTCTGTTAAGCCTAGGTATCCCAAAGGCACCTCAAAATTGACATGTCTAAGTTGAACTCATCTGTTCCCCAAGCAAGTGGCTCTATTTTCCTAGCAAGTGGCTCTACCATTCAGGCAGTTCTTGGCTGAAAATCTTCCTCACCTCCCTTGTGATCCATCAGCAAAATTTAGTCTGTTCTACTTCTGAAATGTACCTCCAGTCTATTCTCTTCTCTGCCTCTATTGCTGTCACACTAAGACCATTGTAGTAGTCCTAAGCTTGTTGTATTACTCACTTGTTTAGAATCCTTCAGTGTGTTCTCATTGCTTTTGGAATAAAAAACTCGTCATGGTCTACAAGGTCTCCAGTTTTACCCTGTGCCACTCTTCCCCAATTCATTAGACTCGAGTTACAGTGGTCTTCCTGGAACATTCAAGCTCTTTTCTGTCTTTTCACTCAGTTCTTTCTCCTCTTTCTCCTCTCTTGCCTTTTAATGTGTTATTAGGCTTTTGATTTCATCATAAATGCCACCTCCTCCAAGAAGCCTTTTCTAACCCCTAGCGCCTTGGAAAGTAGACCCCTTCATTGTTCTCTGTCATAGTATGTTATTTTCTTAATACATTTTTTGTTAATTGTCTGTCTTCTCCACCAGAAAAGTCTGTCTTTTTTATTGTTATATCCTTTCAATGAATCCTTGAATCCCACTGCCACTATCTTAATTCAAGTCTGCCTTTATGACTCAGAAGATTCCTATAGCAGTATCTTGTCTGATTTCCCTGCCTTCACTCTCCCTCTTAAATCCATTCTGCATACTTTGAGCAGCTGTCTTTCTCAAACATAGACTTCCTTAGTGTGGCATAGGAGCTCTTTGTGACCTGGCCCTACTTACGCCTCCACCCTTATCCCTCACCAGTTCTCTGTTCATACTCCATACTGAACTGTTTGCAATTCCAAGCTCAACATGTTTTTCTTACCTCCAGGCCTTTGCGTTTGTTGAACACTCTGCTTAGACTGCCCTTTCCCATTCTCGACCCCTTAACCTAATTGAGGACTCAGTGTGAAGAATACCTTCTCTATGAAGCCTTCCCTAATCCTCCAAGCCTAAGTGAGGTGCCCTTTCTGTATTCCCTCTTGGCACCCTGTGCTTACCACCATAATAATACACCCACTCCTCACTTATCAACATGGTTCCAAAGATGAGGTCACTACGTGAAAATCAGCATTATGCGAAAGTGGAGGATGACCACATCAGGTCACAAAATGGAGGATGACTATATCGTTAATTGCCAAATTACATTATTACATAACTACCAAATTCCATCATTATATAACTGCTTAATTACATCATGACATAACTGCCAAACCACTGAGAATCTTGGCCCAGCCAAGTTGACACATAACCTTAACCATCACAGCCAGTGTTCCTCTTGCCTCATACCTCATTGTTCCGATGTACGTTAATGTGCAAAATAGTCAGATAGTAGATTTTTTACTGTCGGTGTGAATGTGAAATGTCAGATAATGAGGTAGTCGAGAAGAGTAGGTGTACTTAATACAATGTATTATAGTTCACTGTTAACTTTTTTTTTTTTTAAACATTTTACTGTGTTTTCGGTGAAAGTTTACATAGCAAATTAGGTTTATTTAACAATTTCTACACCCATCGTTCAGTGACATTGGTTACATTTTTCACAATGTGTCAGCGTTCTCATTATTTCTTTTCTGGTTGTTCGTTTCTTGTAATCTAGTTTCCCTGCCTCATTTCCTTCTCATCTTTACTTTAGAGTAATTGTTGATCGTTTGGTCTCATACAGACAATTTTTTAAAGGAGCACAGTACTCATGGGTGATATTCTCTATTTTATGAGCCATTCTGTTATTTAGCTAAAAGGTGACCTTGGGATAGTTTCAGTTCAAGGTTTAAAGCGTTTGTCAGGGCAGAAGTCTTGGGGGGTCCTCTAGTATCAACTGGTTTAGTAAGTTTGGACTTTTTAAGAGTTTGAGTTCTGTTCGACACCTGTCAGCTTTCTATCTTCCCCCACTGACAGTGAAATCAAGGACTTTTTTTTAGCTATTGTTGCATACTTAGCACCTGCATGAGTATCCAGCACACCGTGGCATTGAGTGAAGTTGGCTGTCCTTACAGACCAAGTGTTTCCAGTGTAGGAGCTAGTTGGCTCCAAATTGAAGAGGATAATTGCTTATATTTGGATTTGGGGGCTTTTCAGATAAGGAAGAAGACTGAGTGAAAGAAATCACAGAAGAAGTTTAGGCATGACAGCTTGACTCTTAAAGAAGGTTGCTAGGAGTTTGAATGGTGAGAGTGCAGAGGAAGCTTGCTCCTTTCTTGTGTATAGTTTTTCACAGTCTTATCCTACTTGGTTTAAATGCTTACCTGTTTTGTTACAGATTAAGAAATATCCTTTCAGTGGTTGGTACTGATGCCTTAAAAAAGACCAAAAAAGATGATGAAAAATCTAAGAAGCCCAAAGAAGAGGTAAAATATGCCTTTGGTTTCACAGCATAACATGAAGAAAATGAGAGAATAGTTCTCCTTTTCTGTTTTCAACGGGTTTGCTTTGCTGGAATGAGGAGGGAAATGTCTTTGAAGACTCTACCATTCAGGAATAGTTGTTGGCAATAGTTGGCAGTTTCTGTGTAGGTGTGAACAGAGATACATGAGTTTTCTACTCAGGAAAGAACCATAGCATTCACACCGGAATGCTATGGTTCTTTCGATAGTATTCCGTCTTTTCTTTATCCTCCCTGTTATTACACCAAAGCTGTGCTTTAGATCTCTCCATAGTTTTCCTGTTTATATTTAACAAGGAAACAAAAATTGTCCAGTAAGACTTTGTAGAAGACGGATCTGCCTATCTTTAGCCTGTCTATTACTGAACTAAGTCACTTCTCTGAGCAGTTGCAGTAGAGAGGTGACAACTATGGGAGGGGCAGGAATGCTTCAGTTCTTAATTTCTGTTCTTAATTTGCCTTCCAGTATCAGCAAACCTGGTACCATGAAGGACCACACAGCCTAAAGGTTGCTAGGCTATGGATTGCTAATTATTCACTGCCCAGGTAAGAAGAGCCTCTAGAAGAAGGAATGAAGTTTATTTTCTTTTGTTTCCTCTCAAGGACTGAGGATTTGTTTTGTAATGACTGTGGTGGTTAAATAAATTGAGTGGTAGAGACACATGTTTGGACACTTGTTTACAACCTCTTTGCTCATGATAATGTTGTTTCCATGTCACAGGGCAGTGAAACGCTTGGAAGAGGCTCGTCTCCATAAAGAGATTCCTGAGACAACTAGGACCTCTCAGATGCAAGAGCTGCACAAATCCCTTCGGGTAAGATATTTTTGGCAATTATCCAGTATCCTAAAGATTCTTAACATTTATGAGATTTTCTGCTTTGGCCCATCTCTAGGAAGGTAACAAACAAACAAAAAAAAACCAAACCCATTGCCGTCGAGTCAGTTCCCACTCATGGTGACCTCCTGTGTTACAGAGTAAAACTGTTCAGTGTGTCTGTAACTATTCCTGCTTGAGCTGTTGCTGTTGGGGAGGAGCCATCAGTTAAGGTGGCAGGAGCCTAATTTCTACTCAGCAGAGGCCTATGGTTCTTCTCTTTTATCCTCCCTCTTATTACACCAAAGCTGTGCTTTAGATCTCACCATTGTTTTCCTGTTTATATTTAGCTGACATAGATGCAAAGCTAGGATACCAAGAATGTAAGAAACAGCATGATGAGTTCCACATGGGCCTTGACTGCATTCATTTGTCAGAGCATCAGTATAAGTATCTCCTAACAAAAGTATAGATACAAAAGTATAAAAAATCATGGGGCGGGTTAAAACTAGAAAGTTGGCTTTTTTATGGTAGAAAGGCCAAGGAACTCCTGTATTAGCCTATTAATAATCACCATTTTGTTTGTTTTTTTTAGTCTTTGAATAATTTCTGCAGTCAGATTGGGGATGACCGGCCTATCTCCTACTGTCACTTTAGTCCCAATTCCAAAATGCTGGCCACAGCTTGTTGGTAAGTTCCATTTTACAGTGATTTTTTTTTCCTAGATGGGAAAGATATATTTTTTTTAATTAACTGTAGTGTTAGATGTCTGTTTCTATTTCCTCTTCCTTTGTGTCTTAGGGTTGCACCAAACTTGGTTCAGAAGAGGAGCTAGTGTTATACCCATTGTGTTATAGAATATAGCCTTTGTTTAGCATTTCTTACTGTTTATAAGCAGCCCCAAAGATCCATGGCATGTTGACACTAGTGTGTTGGAGCAGGTCATATAGTGAGCTTATAGACCCAACTAGATTCCACACCTCAACATGGTTTTCCTTTTTTAATTACATTAGCTAGGCAAGATACTTCTATAACCTTCAGTGTCCTCATCTGTAAAGTGTGGTGGGATAATGTCTGTAAAGCATTTTGCCTTGAATAGTGCCTGGTATGTAGTAAAGACTCAACAAACATTAATTAATGTTTTTATCATTTTTTCTTCTGCTTAGGATCTCATATGCATAAACCTGTTAGTATGCGATAATTTTGTTACTTTGTTTTCTTGATGGGTGTGGCCATATAGTGAGAGAGGAAACTTAACATTATACACACAGGAACCACTTGACTCGGCAGAAATTGAGACTATGGTTTAGGAGAAAGTTAAGGAAGTATACAAATCACTAGTTCTCCAAGCTTCAGTTACCTTAACTATAAAATAGAAATGATAATTCCTGCCTTATCTACCTAAGGTCTGTCGTAAAAATCAGTTGAGATAATGGATACAAAGATAACTTGTTGGAAATTTTCCTTAAAAAAAATTTTTTTTTATGTAGTTTGCAAGCAGCAAAGTGCTTCTCATGTTTAAGGTGATAGTATCATTATTAATATTATTACTAGGTAATTTGTTCTATCTCTTCTCACAAACTGATGTGAAAGTTAAGGAAATAGCAACTTATATTAATTATAGCCTATTAAAGGCCTCTGGTTACATGAGACCTGGCTATAGCTCTATCTTCCGCCACCCTTCAAATTAAGGGCCTTTTATTTTTATATTTCTGTCTGCCACTGTAATGTTTATTGGGGGTGAGAAGATATTGTCCTTTAGTAATGTTACCAAGGTACCTTTTCCTTCCCAGACCAACCCTGGCTGAGATGCTTTCCTTTGTATTTGACAGGAGTGGGCTTTGCAAGCTCTGGTCTGTTCCTGACTGCAACATCCTTCATACTCTTCGAGGTAAGTTAGAGTCTTGTTTAAATCTCAGTCTTCCCAGTGTGAATTCTGTTAAGCAGTAAAACTCTGCCTGAGACTATGCCCCCTACAAAAAGTTTTCCTGGTGCTTCTTCCCTGATACATGGACCCAGCACACACAAGATTAATTCTCGATTTGGTTTTCTCTGACCACAAGGCTGAAATACAATGATTTCATATACATACCACTTTTCTCTTATGTCCAGCCAAGCTCTGACATTTTACAGTCTCTAAACCAAAAACGGAAATTTTTTTTGGTTTTTTGCTTTTCTTAAAATGTAATTTACTCATAGATCAGAAGACTGAATATGTTAAGATGTTAAAACTACCTAAATCAATCTATAGATTCAACACAATCCTCAGGGAAATTCCAACAGCCCTGTTTGCAGAAATGGAAAAGTGAGTCCTCAAATTTATATGAAAGCACAAGAAGCCCCGAATAGCCAAAGAAAGCAGTCTTGAACAAGAAGAACAAAGTAGGGAAGACTCAACACTTCTCAATCTCAAAACATATTATAAAGCTACAGTACTTAAAACAGTCTGGTTCCGGTATAATGATAGACATATACACCAGTGGGATAGAACTGAGAGTCCAGAAATAAACCTGTACATTGTAGTCAACTGATTTTCTACAAGGTGCTAAGTCCATCCAGTGTGGGAAGAATAGTGTAATAAATGATGCTGGGGCAACTGTATTTCCACAAGAAAAAAAATGAACTTAAACACATACCTCACACCGTATATGAAAACTAACTCAGAATGGATCAAGGACCTAAATGTAAGAACTAAAACCATAAAACTCTTAAAAGAAAACGGGGTAGTGCTTCAGGACCTAGTTTTTAACAATGGGTTCTTAGGTATAACACTGAAAGTGTGAGCCACAAATGAGAAAATAGATAAATTGGACCTCATCAGTATTAAAAACTTGTTCATCAAAGGATTTATCAACAAAGTGAAGAGACAGCATAGAGCTTGGTAGAAAATTTGGGGGAACCATATATCTGGTAAGAGTTTAATATCCAGAATATATAAAGAACTCCTAAAATTTAACAACAAAAAGACAAACAGCCCAGTCAAAAAACGGGCAAAGGACTTGAGTAGATGTTTCATCAAAGAAGAAGCGCAAATGGCCAACAATCACGTGAAAAGATGCTTAACATCATTAGGGAAGTGCAGACCAAAACCACGATGAGATATCACTTCACACTCACTAAGATGGCTGCTATGGACTGAATTGTGTCCACAGTTCTAGCCCTTATACCTTTACCTGTAATCCTACGTGGAAGTAGGGTTTTCTTTGTTATGTTAATGAGGCCACATTATAAGGAGCATCATAGCCACGGACAAGCCCAAAGAGGGGAAGATACATGCCACGTGAAGATCACTGAGGCATGCTGGGGCTACAGAAGCTGAGACAAATATATTCCGCCAGAGCTGACAGCCAGCCTTTCCTATAGCTGGTGCCCTAAATTAAGGCTTCTAGCCTCCTAAACTATGAGAAAATAAATTTCTGTTCTTTAAAACTGCCCACTTGTGGTATTTCAGTTACAGCAGCACTGGGAAACTAAGACAGTGGCTATGATTAAAAAAACAGAAAACAACATGTCTTGGCAGGGGGATATGGAGAAATTGGAATCCTCATCTATTGATTGTAAAATGGTACAGCCACTGTGGAAAACATTTTGGCAGTTCCTCAAAAGAGTTCAACATAGAATTATCATATGATCCAGTAATTTTGCACCTAGGTACATACCCATAAGAATTGAAAGCAAGAAAACCAAATACTTGTACACCAGTGTTCACTGCAACATTATTCACAGTAACCAAAAGATGGAAGCAGCCTAAATGTCTGTCAGTAGATAGATAAAATATGCAGCATACATACAGTGGAATATTACTTGGCCATAAAGAGAGATAAAGTCTTGGCGCATGCTGCAAGCACAGATGAATCTTGAAAACATCATGCTGAGTGAAATAAGTCAGTCACAAAAGGACAAATATTGTATGATCCCACTTACATGAAATATCTAGAATGGGCAAATGTATACAGACCAGAGTTTGTTAGTGGTTAACCACCAGCACGTGGGAGGGAGGGGAAGAGGAGGACTTATTGCTAGGGGACACTGAGCTTCTCTGAAGAGTGATGGAAAAATTTGGAAACAGACAGTGGTGATGTTTGACAAACATGATGAGCATAATTTATGTCACTGAACTGTACGTGTAAAAAATGTAGAAATGGTAAATGTTTTATTCCATGTATTTACCATAAATAATTTAAATATTTAAATAGTTCCGTTTTTTCAGTAATTGAATTTTCGCTTTAACACACTATGTCTGCATGTTCCCTAATATAGACTTACCTGTAACATTCACCATATTCTGTATTTGCACATAGGTTATAGGGGGGTGCAACAGTTAAGCAGCCAGCTGCTAACCAAAAAATTGGCAGTTCAAACCTACCCAGTGGCTCTGTGGGAAAAATACCTAGCAATCTGCTCCCATAAAAATTACAGCCTAGAATCCCAGAACGGGGAGAAAACAGAAAACACAGAGAGGATCATTGAGGAACTGCTGACAGAAAACTTTCCCAATATCATGAAAGAGGAAAAGCTGGCCATCCAAGAAGCTCAACGAACCCCATATAGAAGAGACCCCAAAAGAAAATCACCAAGACATATCATATTCACACTCACCAAAACTAAAGACAAAGAATCCTGAGAGCAGCTCGTGAAAAACAAGAAGTCACATACAGAGAAGAAACAATAAGACTAAGCTCAGATTATTCGGCAGAAATCATGCAGGCAAGAAGGCAGTGGGATGACATATATAAAATCTCGAAAGAAAAAATTGGCAGCCAAGAATAATATATCCTGCAAAACTCTCATTCAAATTTGATGGTGAAATTAGGTCATTTCTAGATAAACAGAAACTAAGGGAATATGCAGAAGTCAAACCAAACTTACAAGAATTATTAAAGGGAGTTCTTCGATCTGAGGACAAACACTTCAGCCCTCAGGCAGGACCTAGGACCTAGGATGCAGGTTCATACGAACCAGATACCATTCTAGGAAATGAACTACTGAGGACTATCCAAAAACAAAAAAAAATACAACAGGGAATCAGAGCAATCAATCAAAGGATGACAACAACATCAAAACAATGAAAGAGGGAGCAAACGGCATAGGTATAGAACCTTCTAAAGGAGAGGAAGGCAAGGCAGTACCAAGTAAGGGTAGACTGCTTCAAACTTACAAAGATAAGAGTAAAATTCATGGTAACCACAAAGAAAGCTAACAAACCAACTCATAAAAATAAAGACGAAAAACATAAAGTCTCAGCAGAAACAAAACCTACAAAAACAAAAGAAATGAACACAAAATCCACAAACAAAAGTAACTCAGCACAAGAGAGTAAGAAGAACAAAGAAAACTTCAGCACCACAAAAAAAAGCACTACAAAACGACAGCAACAAACTTCCATCTATCAATAATTACACTGAATGTAAATGGACTCTATAATGCACCCATAAAGAGACGGACAGTGGCAGAATGGATAAGAAAACAGGATCCATCAATATGCTGTCTACAAGAGACACATCTTAGAAACAAAGATGTGAATTTATTAAAAATCAAAGGTTGGAAAAAAATATATCAAGCTAACAACTACCAAAAAAGAGCAGGAGTGGCAATTCTAATCTCAGATAAAATAGACTTTAAAACAAAATCTACCATAAAAGACAAAGAAGGACACTATCTAATGATTAAGGGGACAATCCATCATGAAGACATAACCATAATAAATATCTCTGCACCCAATGACAGGGCTCCAAAATACATAAAAAAAACTAACAGCACTGAAAAGAGAAATTGACAGTTCCACAATAATAGTAGGAGACTTCAACACACCACTCTCAGTAAACGACAGAACAACTAAAAAGAAACTCAGCAAAGATACAGAAGACCTAAAGGACACAATCAGCCAACTGGACCTCATAGACATATATAGAACAATCCATCCAACTGCTGCAAAGTACACATTCTTTTCCAGTGCACATGGAACGTTCTCCAGAATAGACCACATCTTAGGCCACAGAGCAATCCTCAACAAGATCCAAAACGCTGAGATAATTCACAGTATCTTCTCTGACCACAATGCCATCAAGGTAGAAATTAACACTAGAAAGAGCAAGGAAAAAAAAATCAACTACATGGAAACTGAATAATACTCTTCTTACACATCAATGGGTAATAGAAGAAATCAGAGATGGAATTAAAAAATTCCTAGAATCAAATGAGAATATAAACACATCATACCAAAACCTTTGGGACACAGCAAAGGCAGTCCTCAGAGGACAATTTATAGCAATA
The DNA here is from genome assembly GCA_030035585.1 of Dugong dugon. NCBI lineage: Eukaryota > Metazoa > Chordata > Mammalia > Sirenia > Dugongidae > Dugong > Dugong dugon. Next base: position 56,719,266 of record CM057471.1, read on the forward strand.
GATGCACATATCAAAAAAGAAGAAAGGGACAAAATCAAAACATTAACTGCAGAACTCAAACAAATAGAAAGAGAACAGCAAAAAAAAGCCTATAACCACCGGAAGAAAGGAGATAGTAAAGATCTGAGCAGAAATAAATGAAATAGAGAACAGAAAAACTATAGAAAGAATCAACAAAACCAAAAGTTGGTTCTTTGAATCAACAAAATCAACAAACCACTGGCCAGACTGACAAAAGAAAAAGAGCAGAGGACACAAATAACCCAAATAAGAAATGAAATGGGGGACATTACAACAGACCCAACCGAAATAAAAAGGATTATAACAGAATATTATGAAAAACTATATTCCAACAAATTTGAAAACCTAGAGGAAATGGATACATTTCTAGAAACACACGGCCTACCCAAACTACAACAAAGTGATATTGAAAATCTGAACAGACCCATAACAGGAGAAGAGATTGAAAAGGTAATAAAAAAAACTCCCAACCAAAAACAGCCCTGGCCCAGATGGCTTCACTGGAGAATTCTACAAAACATTTACGGAAGAGCTTGTACCAGTTCTACTCAAGCTATTTCAGAGCATAGAAGAGGAAGCAACACTTCCAAATTCATTCTGTGAAGCCAGCATAACACTGATACCAAAACCAGGCAAAGACATCACAAAAAAAGAAAATTACAGACCAATATCTCTCATGAATATAGATGCAAAAATTCTGAACAAAATTCTAGCCAATAGAATTCAGTATCATATCAAAAAAATAATACACCACGACCAAGTAGGATTCATACCAGGTATGCAAGGATGGTTTAACATTAGAAAATCCATCAACGTAATCCACCACATAAATAAAAGGAAAGAGAAAAATCACATGATCATCTCAATTGACGCAGAAAAGGCATTTGACAAAGTCCAACACCCATTCCTGATAAAAGCTCTCAATAAAATAGGTACAGAAGGGAAATTTCTCAACATAATAAAGGGCATCTATGCAAAACCAACAGCCAACATCATTCTTAATGGAGAGAGGCTGAAAACATTCCCCTTGAAAACAGGGACAAGACAAGGATGCCCTTTATCGCCACTCCTATTTAACATTGTGCTGGAAGTTCTAGCTAGAGCAATACGGCAAGAGAAAGAAATAAAGGGCATCCAAATTGGTAATGAAGAAGTTAAACTCTCCCTGTTTGCAGATGATATGATACTATACATAGAAAACCCTAAAGACTCCACGAGAAATCTGCTGGAACTAATAGATTCAGCAGAGTAGCAGGATACAAGATAAACATTCAAAAATCAGTTGGATTCCTATACACCAGTAAAGAGAACGATGAAAAGGAGATCAGGAGATCAATACCATTTTCAATAGCCCCTAAAAAGATAAAATACTTAGGAATAAATCTGACCAGGAATGTAAAAGACCTATACAAAGAAAACTACAAAACACTGCTGCATGAAACCCAAAGGGATCTACATAAATGGAAAAACATACCATGCTTATGGATAGGCAGACTCAACATTGTGAAAATGGCAATTCTACCTAAAGCAGTTTACAAATACAACACAAACCCGATCCAAATACCAACAACATTCTTCAAAGAGATGGAAAAACTAATTATTAACTTTATATGGAAAGGGAAGAAGCCCCGAATAAGTAAAGCACTACTGAAGAAGAAGAATAAAGTTGGACGACTCACACTACCTGACTTGAGAACCTACTATACAGCTAGAGTAGTCAAAACAGCCTGGTACTGGTACAACGACAGAGACATTGACCAGTGGAACAGAATTGAGAACCCAGATGTAAATCCATCCACCTACAGTCACCTGATTTTCGACAAGGGCCCAAAGTCCATCAAATGGGGAAAAGACAGTCTTTTTAACAAATGGTGCTGGCAAAACTGGATATCCATTTGCAGAAAAATGAAACAGGACCCATACCTCACACCATATACAAGAACTACTTCAAAATGGGTCAAAAACCTGAATATAAAGCCTAAAACTATAAAGTTCATAGAAGGAAAAATAGGACCAACACTTCAGGCCTTAATACATGGCATTAACAGGATACAAACCATAAACATCAACACACAAAACCCAACAGATAAACTAGATAACTGGAATCTTCTAAAAATCAAACACCTATGCTCTTCAAAAGACTTCACCAAAAGAGTCAAAAAAGAACCTGCAGACTGGGAAAAAATTTTTGGACAGTACAAGTCAGACAAAGGTCTAATCTCCATAATATACAAGAAAATCCAACACCTCTACAACAAAAAGACAAATAATCCTATTAAAAAATGGGCAAAGGAAGTGAACAGACACTTCACCAAAGAAGACATTCAAATGGCCAACAGACACATGAGGAAATGCTCGCGATCACTAGCCATTAGAGAAATGCAAATTAAAACCACAATGAGATACCATCTCACCCCGGCATTACTGGCACGAATCAAAAACACTGGAAATAACAAATGTTGGAGGGGCTGCAGGGAGATGGGAACTCTTATACACTGCTGGTGGGAATGCAAAATGATACAACCATTTTGGAAAATGATATGGCGTTTCCTCAGAAAGCTAGAAATAGACATACCATTCGATCCAGCAATCCCACTCCTAGGAATATATCCTAGAGAAATAAGAGTCATCACTCGAATAGACATATGCACACCTATGTTCATGGCAGCATTGTTCACAATAGCAAAACGATGGAAACAACCTCGATGTCCATCAACAGATGAATGGATACACAAACTATGGTACATACACACAATGGAGTACTATGCAACGAGAAAGAACAACAATGAATCTGTGAACCATCTCATAACATGGATGAAATTAGAGGACATTATGCTGAGTGAAATAAGTCAATCACAAAAGGACAAATATTGTATGAGACCTCTGTTGTAAAAACCCATGAAAAAATTCACATGCAAAATGTAACAATCCTTGTTGGTTACCAGGGATGGGAGGGGAGGGGGGGAATACTAAATAGGCAATAGATAAGTCGTATCTTGGGTGAGAGGTGAGATAGTACACAGTACAGGGGAAACTAACACAACCTACACAAGGAAAGGTCATGGAGGCCCTATAGACACATCCAAACCCCCCGAGGGACTGAGTTGTTGGACGGAGGGCTCTGGGGACCATGGTCTCGGGGAACACCTAGCTCAATTGGCATGACACTACTTATAAAGATAATGCTCTACATTCTACCTTGGTGAGTAGTGTCTGGGGTCTTAAAAGCCTATGAGCGGCCATCTAAGATACTCCACTGGTCTCATCCCTTCGGGAGCAAGGGAGAATGAAGAGAACAGGATACAATGAAAAGATTAGTCCAAAGGACTAATTGTCCACAGCTACCAAGGCCTCCACCGGACTGAGTCCAGTACAGCTAGATGGTGCCCGGCTACCACCACTGACTGCTCTGACCAGGATCACAACAGAGGGTTCTGGACAGAGCTGGAGAAGGATGTAGAGCATAATTTTAACTCCCAAAAAAAAAAAAAGACCAGATTTACTGGCCTAAAGAATACTGGAGAAACCTCCAGAGTGTGGCCCCCAGACACCCTTTCAGCTCAGAGGTGAAGTTACCTTCGAGGTTCGATGTTAAGTCTGGGAGTGGACAGCCCAGTAAAACTAAATGGGACTAACGAGGTACAGGAGTCCGGTGACAAAGGCCAGAAGGCAGAGGGGGAGTAGGAAACTGATGATAAGGAACACAAGTTGAGTAAGGACACTGTCGATGTGTTGCGAGATTGTTGACCACTGTTATAGGGCAACATTTGTAGTAACTATTAAATGCAAGGCTGTTTTGTCCTGTAAGCCTTCATCTTGGGCGAGAATGGCAGCACAATTGGAAGAGCATAGTCAATATCACTTAAATGTGTAAGTAAAAAGTTTTGAAATGGTGTTTAAAAAAAAAAAAAAAACCAAATGAGACTAATGAGGTACAGTAGTCCAGTGACAAGGGCCAGAAGACAGAAGGGGACAAGGAAGTCCCCTGGTGATAGGGAACACAAGGTGGAGTAAGGATATTCTTGATGTGTTGTGAGATTGTTAACCATTGTCATAGGGCAACATGTGTAGTAACTGTTAAATGAGAAACTATTTTGTTCTGTAAGCCTTCATCTTAAGTGAGAATAACAGCACGGTTGGAAGAGCGTAGTCAATGTCACTGAACTGTGTATGTAGAAATTTTTGAAACGGTGTATCTTTGGCTATGTGTATTTTCACCAAAAAAAAAAAAAAGCTGAGAATTCAGAGGGTTAAAATGTTGTGGGGTTGTTAACCAAAGTCATAAAACAGCATGTGTACTACTGTTACATGAGAAACTGTTTGTTCTGTAAGCCTTCACCTGAAGTACAGTAAAATATTTAATAAAAAAATAAAATAAAATAAATTACAGCCTAGAAAACACTGGGGGGCAGTGCAGTCTGTCACACGGGGTATCTATGAGTCAAAAATCGACCCAGCGGCACCTGACAACCTAACAATATAAGGAACCCTTTAACTTTCATCTCCTACTCTTGTAGGCCACAATACAAATGTAGGAGCAATTGTATTCCATCCCAAATCCACAGTCTCTTTGGACCAAAAAGATGTCAACCTGGCCTCTTGTGCTGCTGATGGTTCTGTGAAGCTTTGGAGCCTCGACAGGTACTTATTACTATTCTGCCATCCATACTGTGAACGCTAAAAGATGGTTGTCTTGGTTGGACCTCAGGAAGTGAAAATCTGGCATTTAACCCAAGAAATGCTCTTAAGTGTCATGGTAACTTAGTGTGAAGGTAGAATGGAGGATTTCTTTCTTAGACCTTTTCTCACCAGAGAAATTGTACCAGATTTTTGTTACTTGTTAAATATGGACCTTGATTTTTGCCTACAACATAGTGGCTACTGTGTCCAACTCATTATTCTGGGAAGAGCCATCCTACCTCTTACACAGTAGATTGACGTTGGAGAAAGGCATCATTTGATAGATTGGTAGCATGTTGGTTCTTAGCAAACAGCCACAGGGGAGAGGAAGATGAGGTTCTTTCTGGCAGTATCGCCAAGGAAGTCATGTCTCCTCTCAATAGCATCATCCTTTACCTAGAATATCTTTTCCAACTACAAACGACAGATTTTTTTTAATGTACTTATGATTAATGTATTGTTTTCCCAAACATTTTGGAAGCACCTTGTTGGCTAAAAGACATCTAAATTCAGTTGCTTAATTTTCTTTGGGAAAGCACATGAAGGCTTTTATTCCAGGATTTTTTTTTTTTTTTTAAGTAGCTAATTAGTATCTCTACTGTGTGCCAGACAGGATCTTACCTATGAGCACTGTAAGTTTTAACTGGTTTTGGTAATATTTAGCAATGTTTATTCCCCAAGGGTGTTGATTACTTCTGTGTATGTACATGGACAAAGTTTCGTTTTTAATTGCCCTCTTTAGAGTTCTTGCTTATTTCCTTTTGCTGGTGTTTCATATCTTCTTTCTCTAGTTGCTGGAGAGCAGAGTTTAATGGCCACTGAAAGAAGACCAAGCCTCTGTCTTTTCTAGGAGTTTCTTTTTTGATATGGGTTCTTGAACAAGCTAAAGTTTGAGGAAGAGTTACCTGTAATGCACTTGCACCAAAGTTGTTTTATTTCTGTATCCCCACATCTCTAGCTGAGTATGTTTTCCTTCTAGAATCCAAGACTACTTTGGTGCAGAATGACTATTTTGCTTATCATATTAAAATTTTTTTTATTCTTTTCTAATCCTAAATGATGTTGCATTAAGGGCTTATTAACATAGTGGATTGAGGTAGAATTTATCAAAGTGCTGTGGGCAGTTTAGCCCTTTGGGCACATAAAATAGTCCTATTTTTTTTAAAACCTTGGGAGGTGACTAAATTATCATTAACCCTGGTTTAACAAGCTACAAGTTTAGTTAAAACGTCACCTCTCAAATTGTACAAGGTGAATTTTTTAAAAAATTGTACAAAATGAGTATATCTGTGCACAACAACTAATAAACCCAGCGAATATTTGCATGACTATAAAGTAGTTCACTGCATGTGTTTGGTTCCTTTTCAGTGATGAACCAGTGGCAGATATTGAAGGCCATACTGTACGTGTGGCCCGAGTAATGTGGCATCCCTCAGGACGTTTCCTGGGCACCACCTGGTAAGCCATATTGTTATTATTCTATCTGAACAGGTCTGTGGCATCTTGTTAATTCATTATAGCTATCTATGAGGTAAATTTTTAGAGCAGAGGCATTCAAGTAGGATTTTCTTGGACTGCATTGAATTAGAATCAGAAAAGAACATATGATACTTTTAGAGTTAAGGGTATTTGCTTTTAAATTGCAGTTTGAAATTTCAAAGTCACTGATTGCCTGAAACTAGGATTTACATTGTTTCTTCTCTTTCCTAACCAATACTAGAGGTAGTTTTTGTTGTTGTTTTGCTATACATCTCTACCTACAAATCAGTCTCCCTTTTTTTTTTTTTGGTTCTCTAAGTTCACTGAGACCAGAATCTGTTAAAGAACTTTTTAATTGAGGTACAAGTTACATACTGTGGACTGGATAGATCTTAAGAGTATACTTTGATCAGTTTCAATAAATGCATACACTTGGAGCCCTGGTGGCAATAGTGGTTAAGAGCTCAGCTTCTAACCAAAAGTTCAGCAGTTTGAATCCAGCAGCCACTCCTTGGAAACCCTGTGGGGCAGTTCTCTGTCCTGTAGGGTCACTAGGAGTCAGAATTGACTCGATGGCAACAGGTTTTGTTTTTGTTTGTTTGGTTGTGTGACCCACAAACATTTTCATCACCCCAGAAAGTTTGCTCATGCCCCTTCCCAGTCAGTTCCTCCTTGAAAAGCAGCCACTAATCTGATTCTGTCACCATAAATTAATTTTGTCTGTGCGTAGAGTATGAATTCGTGTCTGGCGTCTTGCACTTAGCATAATTTTTTTGTTTTGTTTTGAAGATTCATTCGTGTTGTATCATATATCAGTGGCTGAGTAGTATTCCGTTGTATGACTGTACTACAGTTTATCCTTTTTCCTGGTGATTGATACTTGAGCTGTTTCCACTTTTTGACTAATAGGAATAAAGCTGCTATGAATGTTCTTTGTAAGGCTTTTTTTTTTTTTTTTGCTAGATGTGCATTTCTCTTTGTTTTGAATAAATACGTAGGAGTATTTATTAGTATTATTAATCTAGCAGTTGCTAGATCACAGGGTAGATACATGTTTAAATTTTTTAAATTTCTAAATGATTTTCCAAAGTGGATGTACCATTCTACTTTCCCAGAGTTCTGATTGCTCCACATCCTTGCCAAAATTTGGTGTTGTCAGTCTTCATCATTTTGGCGGATATAGTAAGTGTGTAATGATGTTTCGAGGTTTTAATTTTCATTATCCTGGTGACTAATGAGGAGTCCCTAGGTGGTACAAATGGTTAGCACATTTGGCTGCTACCAAAAGGTTTGAGTCCACCTAGAGGTACCTTGGAAAAAAGGCCTAGCAATCTACTTCCAAAAAGTCAACCATTGAAAACCCTGTGGAACACAGTTCTACTCTGACACACATGGGGTCACCATGAGTTGGAATCAACTTGATGGCAACAGGTATTGGGATGACTAATGATATTGAGTACTCTGTCGTATTCTTATTGACTGTGTGTATCTTCTGTGCAGTGTCCAGGTGCTTTGTCCTTTTTTTTTTTTAAATCTCTCTCCTTTTTGGTTCCCCCCCCCCCCCCCCCAATCTGGATAGCCAGTTTTACCACTGTTTATTAAGGAGACTCTCCTTTCTTCATTGGAATTCCTTTGGCGCCTCATTGAAAATCATTTGACCACATACTTGTATATCTACTTCTGTACTCTCTAGTTTGTTCCATAGATGTATTTGTCTATGACTGATTTTTGTATCTCCAGCATCCAATTTAAGGCCCAGTAAATGTATAAATGCTCAGTGAATGAAGGGACGTAACATGGATTGAGGGAAGGAAGAAGCCAATGGAATCTTTTCTGGGCCAGTATTGGGAAATTCTGTTCTTAAAATAGCCACTGGAATAGGCTTCTGGCAAGTCCATAGTTTCCTGGCTATAATCTAAGACAGATATGCGTAGTTGTTGAGGTACAAGGAATTTCTTGTTAATATGGTTGTATAAATAGTTTCAGAGGCATAACTTAAGCTGCAACTATTTATAGAACCTTATACATGGTAGGAAGTTAACTGTCCGCTAGTTAATGGTTAGTTTGCTTTTTTAGCTATGACCGCTCATGGCGCTTATGGGATTTGGAGGCTCAAGAGGAGATCCTGCATCAGGAGGGCCACAGCATGGGTGTGTATGATATTGCCTTCCATCAAGATGGCTCTTTGGCTGGCACTGGGTAAGGCCTCTTCCACATAGCAAGGGGCAGTCAGTAGTCCCACCTCTTATATATACCTGCTTCCATGGAGAACTGAATTCAAAGAGTTTGTTTATAAATTTTCTTATCAGGGGATTGGATGCATTTGGTCGAGTTTGGGACCTGCGCACAGGACGTTGTATCATGTTCCTGGAAGGCCACCTGAAGGAAATCTATGGAATAAATTTTTCCCCCAATGGGTAAAATAAGCTAAGTGGATGAGGGGTGGAGAGAGTTCTTGGTCAAAAAGTAGTCTTTCTTTCTAACTTTGATACTACATCTGATCAACAGCTACCACATTGCAACTGGTAGTGGTGACAACACCTGCAAAGTGTGGGACCTTCGACAGCGACGCTGCGTCTACACCATCCCTGCCCATCAGAACTTAGTGACTGGTGTCAAATTTGAGCGTAAGCGTTCCTTCTGTTTTAGGTCTAATCATGAGACAGACAGACAGACAGAGATTGAGATTGCCTTTCCATGGAATGCAGGTCAGGCTTTAGCTTAACTTGGATGTGGTACAGGAGAGAAATTGAACTCTATTAACGAAGCAAATTATAATTTCCTTCCCTCTGCCATGTCTTTAGACAGAAATATGGGAAAGGATGCTTCTCTTTGCTAGGAAGTAAAGAAGACTTCCATGAGTGTGTTGCTTCATTTTTTTTCTCCATGGATGGTCTAAGCACTGAATCTAATACTGCATTATTCTGAACAGATTGTCAGGGAAAGAGCCAAAAACCTTAATAATGCAATTTCCTGCCCTGAGCCTGCCTTGTGGCTGTCCCCTTTTGCTGGAGGTTGGGTAGGACTGTAGAATCTGAGTTTTTCTGAATGTGGAAATGCCCTCTTTTCAAAATAGTATTAGTTCTAGTGGATTTTTTAATTTGTTCTCTTATTCTCTTTGAATGTTTGAATTCCACAAGCAACTCCCCTTCTTTTTTCCTGTAGCTATCCATGGGAATTTCTTGCTCACTGGAGCCTATGATAACACGGCCAAGATCTGGACCCACCCAGGCTGGTCCCCGCTGAAGACTCTGGCTGGCCATGAGGGCAAAGTGATGGGCCTCGACATTTCTTCTGATGGGCAGCTCATAGCCACTTGCTCATATGACAGGACCTTCAAGCTCTGGATGGCTGAATAGGCAGGGCCATGGACAAAGGACTCTAACCTCCAGCTCTCAAGAGCCATTTTCCTCAAAAGAAAGGAATTGTTGTGTTCCGTTCCATCATGTTTTTTGCCACCTACCATGTGTAGACAGACACTCAACAGAATTGGATTTCCACGTCAGCCCCCCGTCCAGGCAGGCAGCCCAGTCCCTGGGTGCTAGTGAATCCCTTTCATGGTTAAAAATTTAATTTTCATCTTTAGGCCCTGCCACAAATTGTGTAGACATTGTTTTTATAATCTTTTTTGTTTGAATGCCCTGTTGCCTCCCTCACAGCACCCAGGATTGTGACTGACTCCCTCCATTTTTAATTCTTGAAACTTGGCTTGCCGTCACATGGTACGTGCTTAAGGACTGTGTGTCACCTAGATAGCAAGGTGGCCGGACTATATTCTGGAAGCCCTCAAGTAAAGAGCCACATCAAACAATGCCTGGACAGAGCTGAGGACCTCTCCTCTACCTTAAGAATGGGAGGTGAAGCAGTAGCCACAGTTATGCTGATGGTTATGCAGTAAAGAAGATTTTATCTCTTCCTGTTGAGTTCACTTGGGATACGGACTGCATCAGGAAGCTCAGAGCTGAACATTTGCCTTGTCAGAAAATGTCTTCCGTTTTGCTCTGATGTTTGGCATCTTTCGTGTTACCCCAAAGCAGGTCCATTGTGTCAGGATTCAGAGAGAGGATTAGAAAGCAAATATGATGTTTATTGTGCAGCCTTCTTTCTGTTGGTTACTTAAAGGATGGTAGCCTTCATGCCAAGGTAACTGAAAAAAAATCCCTCGTGGGTGTTCCTGAACATGAACTTTTTATTTTTTTCTTTTTATAAAAACTGTCCTTCAAAGAATTATTTTGTATAGTTAAACATTTTCTGAATCCCAGCCACTGGACCATAGAAGTCCCATTTTTTTGGTTTAGGGGCTAGCAAATAAGCATAAAAATTGCTTGCTCCAATTTCTGGATACTGAATGAGCACTCTGTTAATAGTTTTCTTAAAAATAGAGGGCTGCTTGCGTTGTGAGCTGTATCCGGACCCTATGATTCTTATTCACTGGTCATGCAGCATTTACCTTCACTTCTTTTCCACCCCAAGCAGACAACCACTGAACTCACTCAAAAATATAGGAATTTGAGAGGACTGTTTATAGAGGAGAATTCAAGAAGGGTGTACATGATAGTTTCCCCTTAAACACTCAAAACACTTCACTTGCTATTCCAGAGAGGGTAAGCGTGGCTTTGCTCGAGCCCTGTTCTGTCAGCTATGAGTGTGTGATATATAGCTAAATATACTGTTTAATCTGATTTTATTATAGCTAAATAGTTACATATCCTGTGTAGTTGTTAAGCTTCTGAATTCTCAGCTGTTCCCTCTCTTGGGCACATCACTGTTGTTTAAGTATTAATGGGCTCTGTCTCCTCCAGTGTTTTCCATGAAAAGAAATTATTTTTCATTACTACGTGTGTAGTAGTTATACAGTAATAATGAACATTATTGTATTAGCATGCAGTTTGGATATAGTGTGCTTACAAAGGTTTTCAGTTTTTCAAGTTTAAATTTAACCGTTAGCTCCCTTAGATTTGTTGCTTCCAAGTTTTTGGTTCCAAGAGATCTAGAGGTAACAGGTAAAAGCATTTCATCTAAGCATTTGGCAGAACAAGAAATACACATTTCTTCACTGGAAATAAATGTCATAAGAAAGTGGTTAGCTGAGAAACATGAAGCATTTCATGGTAATGGTGAGATAAACAGCCAAAACTGGGGCTCACAGAGGTTAAGTAACTTGCTCAAGGTTACCCAGCTAGTAAGTGGAAGAGCCTGAATTCGAACCTTAGTCTGACAGTTGGTGACATTACGAGAAGATTTAACAGGACTTTACTGAGTATGTTGACAACACTGGCCAGGCAATCAGTCCAGCCAGTACGCCGTTTCCTGTAGAAAGCCCAAGCTTTTTAACCACCCCATCTTGTACACTGCCCTTTTCACAAGTCACTTCATCTCTGGCCCTGACTTCATGCCAAATGAGGTTAAAGTAATTTTACTGCTTCTACCTCAGGAACTTATGAAGAGCCTATAGTGTTAACAGGATAACCATTTGCATTTTGGGATAGATGATATTTAGGTGTGTGGGACTGTCTTAAGCGTTGTAGGTATCTTAGCATTCCTAGCCTCTGGGCCCTAAACATCAGAAGCACAACCCATCCCCGTCATTGGAGCACCAAAGATGTTCCCGCACATTTCCAAGTACTTCCTAGGAGGATGGTACTGCCCCAAGCTTACAACTACTAAATGTGAAAGTAGAAGACTCTGTAATGTTAAATATATCCTTCCCTATCCAAAAAAAACCTCAAACCTATATCTTTTCTTATTTGGATTGTATGTCAGCCTCTCCAAGAGTCTTAAGTTCTGTTTTGACTGAAAAGACTCCCCCACTTACTAGCTGTCTGATCTTGAACAAAGTAGCTAAATTGGCAGAGCCTCAGTTTCATCTATAAAATGGGGGTAAAGCTTACCTGGAGTGCAGAGGCAGGTGTCCTTCCTGAGTGTCCCCCCCCAGCTCCTCTCCCTGCCCCTTCCCCTGAGAACAGGGTGAGATGATTAAACCTACCTAACTGATACGTTAAGGAGCAAGGATGCGTGATAAAATGAAGTCAGCAGGGAAAGGTTGACTCTCAGCCTTAGTGTAATTGTCTTTGATGGCGTAGAGAGGTAGGTGCTAGTCCCCTGATGGGATATATTGGCAGCTTTCCAATTTTATAATGGAGAATTTGTTTTCTTCACATTGGAGCTTAAAACAGTTTGGTTTTACTAAACATGAGATGGATGTCTTGGCTGCTTTGAAATACCTTGTACATTAAGACCCCTAAGGGGAACTTATAGAAGCTAGATCCATTACACTCACAAAATGTTACTTAGAGCAAATAAAACTGACTCAATTTCTGGCCTCTGAAATCTTATTCTACAAATAAAAAAAAAAAAAACTCAAAATGTCTTTTCCTACTGTGATGGTGTTTTAGCCAGCCCCAAACATCCAGATTCTAGCTGTAGTTTTCACTGGTTGCTAGACTGATCAAAGTGGAAACCAGTGTCTCTCTGCCTGTTGGGATGGGAGCTAAGGCTTTGCCTCATAAGGCTAGAATTACAGCGCTTGGGGATGGGGAAACAGCTCTCCCCTGCACCCATTCTAATCAGGACCTGTGCACCTACCAGGAGGATTAGAAGGGCCTCCCTCTAATTCCCATTTCTTTTAATCCGCTGGCCCTGACTTCTTACAACTTTCAATTTTATGTGTGTGTGTGTGTGTGTGTGTGTGTGTGTGTGTGTGTGTGTGTGTATACACGTACATAATCTCCTCCATGAACTCCATGCCTACCATAGGTTCTCTTGTACAAGAAGCAGCTGAATGAGCATGCTCTCCCTGCTGGTAGGGGCTCTGCCACTCCTGGATAATCCTACCCCCTTTCCCTAGTTTCGGCAGTTAGTGCCAGCCCAGTCAATGGTTGTTGAATGAATAAGTGAGTGAATTAATGAATGCAGACCACTTTTACTGGGGCTGGTGGCAAGGCATTCAAAGAGAAAGCTGAGAAGGGGAAACACATTTGCCCACAGAATTAAAGGTCACTTTCTAAATTTTTTAGCAACACAGAGTTCAAGGCAGCTCCAGTGAGAAACGCAGCTTGCTATTTGGGCTAGTCAGGTTCCTGAATACCATTGTCCAGCCCTTTGGCACAGTTTGTTGTGTAGCTCTGTAGTCACAGCCCTGCCTCTCTGCCCTCCTGTGACCCCATAGCTCTCATCCAGTGGCCCCTCCACGGCTTTTCACAGTCCTTTAGCTCGCAGAGGCTCTCATAGTAGGGCCCTCTCTGTTCTCAGGAGCAAATACATGGTCTGACTGATCCTTGGATTGTAAAATGAACAATACTACGAAGGAAGATACCAGAGAGGCTCTGCAGTCCCCACACCCAGCAGCAAATTTGAGTCTCTTGAGCAGCAACTGAGAAAGGCTTGGCTCCTACTCAAGGAATGGAGCACTCACCCCACGCCCCAAAGGAATTGTTTGGTCCAAAAGATGGAAAATATGAGCAACAGAGTGACACTGAGGATGACAGCCATCAGATAGGCAAAGATCCGGAACTGAGGGTTGCGGAAACACTCTCGCAGAGAGTAGTGACTGGGGATGGGGGTGGGCATAGTCACGGTGGCAGGGGCCATGTCCCGGGGGGGCCTGGCCTGGCTCCCGGGCTCAGGGTCTAGGTCCAGCGTGTAGACTCGAGGCTGGCGCAGGAAGTAGCGGCTCTTGGGCTGGTCCTTGAGACAGAGCTGACGGCCTTCCAGGATGACGTGGTGGGGCTCCAGGCGGAGCAGGGTAAGCATGGCGGTGTCTGTGGGCAAATCAGTGACAGGCTGCCCTGAGGCCAGCACAGTGGGTTGGCGACATAGTGGGCACAGCAGTCGGCGCTGGGCCGGAGTCACCAGGCTGAGGTGGGCCAAGCATTCCACGCAGAAGGAGTGGCAGCAGTCCAGCACTTTGGGGGTGTGGAACGTGTTGTTGAAGGGGTTCCAGCAAACAGGGCACTCAGCTTCAGGCTCCCGGACTCGCTGCTCAGCCATCCTAAGACCAGACGCTGGGAGGCCTCACTAGAGATGTCCCAGCGGAAAGGGAAAAGGAGCAAAGGAACACCCCGTAAGCTCTGTCCCTGTGCTTGGTCCCAGACTAAGTAAGTGTCTGGGGATGTTATAAAGTATTATCGCCCACATCTTACAGATGAAAAAACTTAGGTTCAAAAAGATGAAGTAATTTTTTCCAGGTCACCGAGTTCCTAAGCCCCTCCCATAGCCCCTCTATAGCAGGATGAAGACCTGAGCTACCACCACCTACAGCACCTTAATGGCACTGGAGGAAAGAGCAGCCCGGGCTTTAGAGAGGGATAAAAATGCTCCTTATGTGCAATGTTTCTACCCTTGGCTGCTCTGAATCCAGGGAGAGGGAAGGTGGGCTACAGCTCACCCAAATATTTCCTTCCCTACTACCTCAAATATCTGACTAGTGCAGAGACGGGCTTTGTGAACTCTGGTCTGTCCCTCCTCTGGGAAAAATCCCAGGCCCTTTCCCTTCTCCCCTTGGGCCCAAGGGCCAATCTTCCAGAGCCAACTCGCCCAGTCCAGGTGCAGGGACATGACCTGGCCAGGGGACCCCTGATAAAGCTTTCCCCTTTGACCCAGAAGCCATGGGAAAGTTCTCTGTCCAGGTCCCCAGATCAGCCTTTCTAGAGCTTCCTTCCAGTACTCAACCTCCCCTGGCTCCTCCCTCCCTTTGTTCCTGGAAACCCCCAGGGCACCCACCTGGGCTTCCTTGTCAAGGCACTAAAGTGGTCAGGCTGACTGCTCTGAAGGGCCTGAAGCTCCAGTCTGTCTCTCTCCCAGATCCACAAAGCTTTGGAAGACTGCCTTCTTGCCACCAATCCAGGGGCCGTCTCCATAGCAGCACATACGCAGCACCTGGAGCTGCCAGGTGGCCTGGGCTGCAGCCTCCTGAGTGCACTTGCCTAGAGCGAAGGCCAGAGAGCTGCCTGGGTGGCGTGGTGGAGAGGTGGGGGACATGAGTTCCCCCTGGGGCGTGGTAACCAACCAAACCTGGAAGCCAAGTATCTGCAAGATTGTGGGCAGTCCCTTCAAGACCTTGGATCCTTGGCCTAGAAAGGTAGGGTTGGCAATTTCCTTTTTCTAATTTCAGATAGGTAAGTGAGCCTTCTGGGCTTCCTCACGTCCCCCTCCCCTGGGCCCTCATTTGTAAAATGGCTGGAAACCGTCCTCCCTCCCTGAGCAAAGGGGCTGCCTGCCCTGCACTTCATCTACTGTGAAATCCACCTACTTCACAGCCTGAAAGCTCTGAACATCAGATTCCTCCTAGTTCTCTCTGGTCTCCTTCTGATCTTTTAATGTTCCTAAATGGCTGACACTGGAATATGCAAGCTTTGTTGCCTTCCACTTTGTTCTTAGAACAGTCAGCCTAGCAGGCACTGACTACTGAGATCAACAGTCCAAAGGCTGGCATCTCCCCCAACCTGAGGGCCTTAAAGGGGAGAGTTGGGAGGGAGGAGCAACTTGCCTTTGCTCCCCCATTGCAACCAGAAACACTCGGCTTTTATCTGTTTCACATACTGGTCATCTGAATAATTTGAAGAGTTGATTTGCTGGGGAGAAAAAGTTTGAAAACCACTTCTCCAGTCCTAACTACTGAGAAGTGACTCACCCAAAGTCACCCAGCTAGTTGATGGTGGCACTGGGACTCATGAAAAATGCATGCATTTAATCCACCTGCTGGATGTATGTTATTGGCTAGGTAGTAAGTGTGTGCACGAGATTCCTCATGTCCATGTCTCTCATGAGGAATCCAGAAATTCTGCCAGGGGAAATTTGGGGGCAGTAGTCTCCCTTGTGCCCCTGATATGGCATCATCTACCCTGAGTTGAGGAGCCCTGGTGGCACTATAGTTAAGCACTCAACTGCTTACCTAAAGGTCAGCGGTTCGAACCCACCAGCTGCTCCACAGGAGAAAAGACCTGGCAATCTGCTCTGGCAAAGATTATAGCCTAGGAAACCCAATGGGGCAGTTCTACTGTGTCATATAGGGTCACTATGAGTCAGAACTGCTTCGACGGCACACAACCACGACCACTCTGAGTTGACACCTGAAGCAAAACCTGCTTACACTCTCCCGCCCATGGCTTCCTGGTTTTCTTCTCGACTTCTGTCACTGTTTCATACAGGGGAGAAGGAAATGAAGCTATGCAGAAGGAGATGGAACAGCCCTACCAATGCCTTATTCTGTGGACCAGTTGTCCGGTCAACAGTTATCAAGTGCTTCCTAAATGCCAGGCACTGTGCTAGGTAGGCCATCAGGTAAATATGGTGAACAAAATAGACATGATGGCCTTTGATCTGCTGATGTATAGAGTCTAGTGAGGGAAAGGCACATTTAACAAGTAGTAGACAATAAATATATAATTTTAACAAATGCTATAAAGGACAAAAAGAAAAATGGACTTGGGAGGTTTGCTGCTTCAGATTAGCCCACCAAAGAAGTGATGTGAAAGCTGAGACTGAAGGATGAGAAGCGTCCAGCCATGCAGAGTGGAGGGAAAAGCATTCCAGGCCAAGGGAACAGCATGTGCCACAGCCAAATGTTGGAAAGCGCTCTGTCAATTTGAAGAAGTGAAAAGAAGCCTGGGTGACCGAGTTGTGGTGGGTGGAGCTGGGGTGGGGAGAGTGACTCAAAATGAAGCCAGAAGGGTAGGAGGCGGCACCCAGTAAACCCTGGAATGCACTTGGATTGAGATGTGATGCAAAACAATTGAAAGCAGGGAGTGACTTGACTCTATTTGCGTTTCTAAAACAACATTCCAACTGCAGGGCAGAGACTGGAGTGAAAGGGACAAGAGTGGGAATAGAAAATCAGTGAGAGAATGCAGCCTTGGTATACTGGTGCTGACTTAGGTCAGGCGACCCAGGAGAAGACAAAAGGGCTGGGAGTGAAAGGCATCTTTCGAGACAGACTTGAAAGTGGACAGTGTAGATTATGGAACCAGGCTTATGGCCTCAAATCTCCTGCTCACTGAATCCCTTAACCTCTCTGGGCCTCAATTTCCTCACCTGAAAAAGAAGCTAAAAGTAATAAAAACATCAGAGGGTAAGTCTCTTAGGTAGAGCCTGACACACCGTGAAGATTATGTATGAGGAGGCTGGTATTGTTACTGCAAATGGGTTTAAGGGAAAGGAAGGGTCAGTGTTGACTCTGAGGCCATGAAAAAGTCTTCTGCATCAAGTTTGAGGAGTCCCTGAATTCCAGAGCCTGTTAGAAGCAGACCCTTAATACTTATCAAAAGCCTTAAAATGTACATAGCCTTTGACCCAGCATTTCTCCCACTGGGGATCTATCCCATGGAAAAATCAAGGGCTTAAGCAGAGATTTGATTACAAGAGACACCCATTGTGGCACTGTCCTAATGGTGAAGTACTGAAAACTAATTATCCAGTAATAGGAGCCCTGGTGGCACAGCGGTTAAGAGCTATGGCTGCTAACCAAAAGATCAGCAGTTTGAATACACTAGCTGCTGCTTGGAAACCCTACGGGGCAGTTCTACTCTGTCCTATAGGGTTGCTATGAGTTGGAATCGACTCTGCAGCAATGGTTTCTTTGGGGGGAGAGGGGGTTTTAATAAATAAATTCTGCTCCATTCATACAAAGAAAATTCTGCAACCTTTAAAATCCTGTGATAAAATATCTATTAATATGAAAACCAAACCAAACCCATTGCTGTCAAGTCAATTCTGAATCATAAAAACCCTTTAAGACAGAGTAGAACTGCCTCATAGTTTCCAAGAAGCGGCTGGTGGATTTGAACTGCCAACCTTTTGGTTAGCAGCTGAGCTCTTAGCCACTGCGCCACCAGGGCTCCAGTATGGAAACAGGTTTATGATATATGTCATTAAGTGGGAAAAAAAAAAAAAAAAAAGGTAATAAAACCATATAACAATGTAATTCTATTTCCCAAAATATATGCAATGGAAAAAATCTCTGGAGAGATAAACACCAAAACGTCAATAGTGGTTATCTGAAGGGAGGGGATTACACTTTGTTTGCTTTCTTATCTGAAAATTCTAACTTTACTCCAGTAAGCTCAAATTCTTGTTGTTGTTAGTTGCCCTGGAGTCAATTCCAACTCATGGCGATCAGACCATTGAGATACATAGGGGTTTTCATCGGCTGATTTTTCAGAAGTAAATTGCCAGGCCTTTCTTCCTAGACAGTCTTAGTCTGGAAGCTCCGCTGAAACCTGTTGAGCATTATAACAAAATCCTGAGAGACAGGCTGGTGACTGTGCTTGGGATGCATTAGCCAGGTATTGAACCCAGGTCTCTCAAATGGAAGGTGAAAATTCTACCACTGAACCACCACTGCCCCCTGCCCCGCCCCATTTTTCTCTTTAATGGGGATAAAGTCACTGCCAACTCGAAGGGCTGTGGTAAAGATCCTCTATGATTCTGGAGGGGAAAGAGTTGTGTCACCTGCTCAAGAGAAGGGATGATCACTATTACATCATCACCTGGACCTTATCCGCTGTGGACTCCTCAGGCATCCACTGTCATTTTAAGTTCAGCTGGTCAGAGTCCAATTATCCCAGGAGAAACTCTGGCCAGGTATCCATCCCACCCGCCCTCAGGCCAGAGCATCTTAGCTACAGTAAGTTCTAAACACCATGCCAAAGTCATCACCTCAGTTTATGACCAAGTTAATCAGCCAGATATTGTCTGTAGTGCCACCCCAATGTTTTCAACCTCAAGAGAATAGAGATGAAAAACTAGCATTTGTATAGCACTTCACAGTTTAGAAAAGGTCTTGATCCTTGCTAGGATCTAAATGTGGTGACTCACATTGAGCTGGTATCATTGGTTTTTACAATTTTTTTTCCATTTGCATATGGCCATTTGAGTCTTTAAAACCACCTGGTGATGGAGGCAGAATGGGATTAGCAAGTTTGCAGGCATACATACCTGTGGGACCTTGGACAAATGGCCTAACCTCTCTGAGCTTCATTTTCCTCTATGAAATGGGTTAATAATCCCACTTTACAGGGTTTCTATGAAGAAGGAATAATGTCTGTTATGTGCTCAGCAGAACAGAATGGATGTTCAATGCATACTTAGCATGATTGTTTTTATCCTCATTTTGTAGATGGGGAAGTCAGGGCCAAGAATGGTGAAGTGGCTTGCCCAAGACTCCACAGCTCAAGAGTGGCTGAGCTTGAAAAATGAACCCAGGAGCCCTGTCTCCCAAGCCAGGGCTCACCCCCTGGACCATGCTGCCTCCTGGGACTCTAGGGCCCTATGACCCTTCCCTCCATGACCCTCTCCATCTCCTTACCTGAGCACTTCCTCCTCCTTCCTTCCCAAGTGTGGCCCTGCAAGCATGTGCACTGTGCTCTGACTTCCCGACCTGGTTTCCAGGCCGTTGTGGGCGGGTCTCATTTGCATGCATCTTTAGACAGCCCTTGACCAGCTATCTCTATTTCAAGATCTCTCCTTCCTCCTTCTGACTTTGGACTGTCTGTGCTTACAGGGAACACCATGGAAACTTTGGTCTCTTCGACTTCCTCCATGAGTCACTCTTGCTTTTTCTCCAGTGGGGTTGAAGTCCACTGGGTTGGTCTCCTGCTATCACCTCTGCTTGTGTTTGTCCTCTCTGCCCTGACTTGCCTGGCCTCATGCCCAGACTTACTCTGATGGGAAGACACTCAGGTGTCTCGGACTCACACCTGCCCCTCTGCCCACTCCAATGGACCCCTTCCCACTCTGAGACCCTACAACCAAAATTAAAAGAGTTCTTGCAAAATATTAAGAAAAAGGTAAACAATCCAACAGAAAAACAGGAGAGAGGCAGTTGAGCATAAGGTTCTCAGTCAGAAGAGTCTGGGTTCTCAGTCATACCTCTAAGTCAGTCCTGTCATCACTGGGAACCCACACTCTCCTTACTATCAGCAGAGACTTGAGCAAATTAGCTAACTTCTCTAAGCCTCGATTTCCTCATCTGAATATGAGGATAATAATTTTACCCACTTGATCTGCAGATTAATTAAATAAGATAATATGTAGCGATCTTAACACAGTGACTGGTGCACAGTAACATGCATAAAATGTTAACTAGAACTATTATTATACTATGAACAGGAAAATCATAGAAAAACAAAATGCAATTGGAATATATATACATATATATACACACACATAAAAAAAACCATTGCTTTCAAGTTGATTCTGACTCTTAGCGATCCTATAGGACAAAGTAGAACTGTCCCATAGGGTTTCCAAGGAGCGGCTGGTGGATTCCAACTGCTGAGATTTTGGTTAGCAGCTGAGCTCTTAACCCCTGCGCCACCAGGGCTCCTATACACGTATATGTGCATATAATGTTTAACCTCATTTACAACTAGAGAAATTCAAATTTAAATAACATACTGATTTTTTTCCTATCGGACTGACAAATATTAAAAGAAGTATTAGTTAAAAACTGCTACTATTATTAAAAGTAAGAATAATGATTTTCTATAGTTTTCTCTGTGCTTTGGCTAAATAGTTCTGATATATAGCACTGAATCTTCCCAGCAATCCCAGGAGGCACAGTGCCTAGCATGGTATGGAACACATACATAAGTGACTTATGGTTACTATTCTAGATGAAGAATCCGAGAGTCAGGGAGAGTAAGGAATTTATTTGCCCAAGAGCTCATGAAAAGCAAACAAGAGACATGAGACTGGAAGTCGGGCCCAGAAATCTGTGCCATCGCCGTACCCAAAAGTGTGTTCACATGCTTCATCTTGTGTCCTTCCCATCCTCTGTGTACTTCTATTCCTCTCCTTTTATTCCTTCACTGACATTTTAAATGGGGTTTGGAGAATAAATAGAAATAAATAAATATATTTGATTGCTGATGTAACCAAATGCCCTGGTCTCCTCAATTTTATGGTTTTTTTCTCCAGACTTTATTTTTGAGGGGTTAATACATTCAAGTGGTTCAACATGTGAAAGATTTGATTTTGCAGTGAAAACTTGCTCTTCCAGCCACCCAGTTTCCCTCCATGGAGACCAACAGCATTATATCATCAGTTTCTTATGTAGCTTTCCAGAGATGCTTTATCTGCTTATGAAGTCTATGTGTACTTTCCCTCCTTTTCACACAAATGTTCACATATTGTATACATCGTTCTGTACCTTGCTTTTTTCACTTAACAATGTATCCGAGATATCATTGTATGTTAGAACAAAAAGAGCTTTTTCCGTTTTGTTTTTTAAATAATGTTTTATTGTGTATAAAGTGAAAAGTTTACACAGCAAATTAGGTTCCCATTTAACAATTTCTATACAAATTATGATATCGGCTACATTTTTCACAATGTGTTATCATTCTCATTCATTCCATTCTGGTTGTACTGTTTCCAGTACTCTAGTTTTCCTGCCCCCTTACTTTCTCATCTTTGCTTTAGAGTAATTTTTGACCATCTGGCCTCATATAAATGATTTAAACAAATTTTTTAAAATTTTTGTTGTTGTTGAGAATACAGCAAAACATACACCAATACAACAGTTTCTACATGTACAATTCCGTGGCATTTATTACATTCTTTGAGTTGTGCAATCATTCTCACCCTCCTTTTCTGAGTTGTTCCTCCCCATTAACATAAACTCACTGCCCTCTAAGTTCTTGTGTAATCTTTCTAGTTGCTGTTGTTGATTTGATCCCATATAGTGGAAGAAATGCTTTTATTTTTCTTCCTTTTTTAAACTTATAATTTTACTTTTTTTGTTGTTATACTTTAGGTGAAAGTTTACAGCTCAAGTTTATCTCTCATACAAAATTTTATACACATATTGTCATGTGACACTAGTTGCCTGTCTGCAATGTGACAGCACACTCCTCTTTTCCACCCCAGGTTTCCCGTGTCCATCCAACCAGTTCCTGCCCCTTCCTGCCTTCTCATCCTGCCTCCTCATCCTGCCTCCAGAGAGAAGCTGCCCGTTTGGTCTCATGTATCTGCTTGAACTACGAAGCACACTCTTCACGAGTTCTTATTTTATGTTTTATAGTACAGTCTAATCTTTGTCTGAAGAGTGGTCCTCAGGAATTGTTTCAGATCTGGGTTAACACAGGGTCCAGGGTCCATGGCTTCAGGGGAAGAAATGCTTTTAAAGTATTGAACATGAGTTTTATCATTTGCTTTTCGTTTTTTTCTTTCTTCCATTCTTTTTCTCTCTCCCCTTCTTTCTGTTTACTTTTACTTGATTTTTATGCCATTATGATGAGATTACATTTATTTTAGTAGTAGGTGAAAATTTTTAAAAGGTTAAATTTTAAAACTGATTTGTTTTTACATTTTTCAAATGTTGCAGCTGATTAACTGGTTTATGTATTAGGGGAAACCAAAGAGATATGCACGTAAATGTTGGGAATTAATCTCTCTCAATTCACTAAGTTAGTTATAGTTATCTGCAGAGTATTTCTTTTCAGGCCATCACTAAAGCTTTTTCAGTTTTTTAACAGTTATATCCCTGGGTGGTGCAAATAGTCAGTGTACTTAGCTGCTGAGGCTAAAGTCCACCCAGAAGCTCCTTGGAATAAAAGCCTGCTGATCTACTTCCAAAAAAAAAAAAAAAAAATCAGTCATTGAAAACCCTATGGAGCACAGTTCTCCTCTGACACCCACATGGGGTCACCATGAGTCAGAATCAACATCATGGCAACCGGTTTGTTTGTTTTTTTTAATCGTATTTCATTGAATGGAAACCCCTCATTTTAAATATTGAAGTATTAGATGGAAGAATAAATGCAGAAATGATTACAGATTTAGGTTAGTCTAGAATTCTGTGAAAGAAAAGACTATGGGAAGTTTTAGATATCTGAAGAAGATCTCTAAGCATTTCTCTTCTTTCTGAGCTGCAGAGAGATGTGATAGTTGGTGGCCTTCCTGTCCCTCTCAGCTCTGGAATTCCTTGGTTTCCAATGTCACTACTGGTAGAAGGTTAGTGGAGATTCAGGACACTGATTCAGCCCAAAGGATATGGTTTGTAATTGAGAAGCTGAAAGCCACATTTTCCAGTTTGTCAATCTAAGTGCAAACTATGAGGAAATTCATATACTTTGACCTGATAATATAATTGCCTAGAAGTATCCAAAGGACATGCCTATATCATTTGGTTGAGTGGGGATGCTCATTAGTTTTAACCACAAATTAATTAAACATATTAATAGTGGGAAAATACATAATTTTTTATTGATTTATTCTAGAATTTTTGTTGATTTGTAAAAATGGTCACAATATACTGTTAAACTGAGGGAGAAAAACAGCTTACAAAATACTATACGTAGTGTGAGCCAAATTTTATAAAACAAAATTTATGTGTGAAGACTGAAAGGCCATGAGGCAAAATGTTACAATGGTTATCTCTGGGTTATTGATATTTTTATAGTAATAGGCTTATTGGTATTTTTATTTTTTTTGCTTATCTGTATTTCCTAAATTTTCAGTAAATATGTATTATTTTGTAATAGGAAAGCTCACTTAAGACTCAGTCAGTCCGAGTTTTCTACAACCAGGGAAACCAGCAAAGCAAACAGGGCAGGTAAGAAATCAGTCAGGGCATTGTAGGTATTTAAATAAACACTAAGTCAGCCAAGGCCTTTTACCGGGTCACTGTCTAGCGAGAAAATTCATTATTATGATGTCTGTGGGTGGTCAGCACTAGGGAGTACTTTGCAAAACAGTGGAAATTTTTTCTGGGGAGATACCTAGGAGAGATAGTGAGGCATCTCAGGAATTTGAGAGTAAACTAATTTAGTTCATACTTGGGGGGGCGAGGCCAGCAAACTGGAAAAGCACCTCACCCTAGCAATATCCTGAAATTGGGTGAGTGAAGAGTCATGAGACTCAGTGGAGCCCAGCCAAGGTCTGGAGCGGAGGTGCTGTGTGGGATTAACCCATGTTGGGGAAGGAGAGGCAGCAGAAGGCAGTGGAAGCAGTGGGGGATGGAAAAAAGATGGTGATGAGGCAGGTTTTGATCAGGTGATGATCAGTGTTAGCAAGACCTGGTAAAGGGCAGGGACATCGCTCCCAGCGGAAACAGCACAGTCTCATCACTCAGAACCCTGCCTTAGGCCTGCCCAGAGTGTAGGACAGGCACAACAGCATGGGCATCATCTGGAGACTGGTAGAAATGCAGGATCTCTGGCTCACTCCAGCCTACTGAATGAGAATCTACATTGATACAAGATCCCCACAATGCAGTGTGAGGAGTACTGACTTAGGAGAAATATTTTCCAATACATGCTCTTTGACTTGTCCTCATTATATTCACCTTCAGACTCATTTTCTTTAAAAAATAAATATAGTTAAATTATGAAAACATAAATATATTTGTTATAAATATATAATTGGCCAAATTCCAAGGGGCCTATATATTTTCCTGGAGAAAAGTAAACTGTTTTTGGAAAATTCCTTTATATGATTTTAGAGGGGCAGCCTGTAAAATGAAGTGTTCAATAAGTGAATGAATGAATTCTAGTAGCCAGTATCTTAGGTGCTCAGAGTATCTAGGGCATATCAGCCTAAAAAGTGCTATAAAATATTAGGATTTACTCATCTATTTGCACAGATAAACAATTTTTACATCAAGCACATGTGTTGAGTTTAGGGGAAGAATTTTACTGGTCACTGCTAAATCACCAGAGGCTTACTAGTTTCTCATGTATACTCTCCCCTCCCACAACAACCTGGGGCCCTCTCTCTAACAGTTGCTGCCTATCTCCTACCACTAATAGTCCAGGATACTCTCAGACTTTTTGTTAGACACCTGTCTACATACCTAGGCACTTGGCCAAGGGAACCTCCATGGAGCCAAAGTTAATAACTGGTCCAGAAAACAAACAATGTTATGGTCTATGAATTTCTAAAGTGCACAGTGAAAGCTTTGTGACATCATGCAAAAGCAAAGGAGTGCAAGGAACATGCTTTTGACTTCCAGTCAGGAAAATGCGGGTTCAAATCTCAGTTCTTCCTCTTCCTACCTAAATGTGTAACCTTGGGCAAAGGACTCCATAACCCTGGGCCTCAACTTCCTCACCTGTGAAATGGGAATAACAACGAGAGTTATAGTGAAAAAAATAGACTCAGCTTTCTGTGGATGCTCAATAAAATAGCTCCCTCTCCCACTACTCCTTTGTCCTTGAGAGCTTAAAGATGCAAGACTTAAGGATTCAAAGGGGAGCCAAAAAATGACTAAAGGGTTAGAAAATAAGATCTAAGAAAAATGGATGAAGAAATGATAAATGTTTAGTCTGGAAAAGAGAAGATTTAGTCTGGACAGAGAGGGCAGTAAATAACAGTGGCTACTGTTTGTAAGCACCTATTACCTTGCTTGGCATTTAACATTAGTTAGGTTGAATCTCAGAACACCTCTCTGAGGAATATGCTTACGATCCCCACCTTATAAGTGAGGAAACTGAGATTTTATAGCTTGCCCAAGATCATACAGCTAAATGGAGACACGGAGATTCAAACTTAGGCCTGATTCTGCCCTAGCTTAAGAACAGACTCCCATCTGGGAGATATACTGGAAATGGCATGGGGGATATGGGCCTAAAGAGGAGCAGGAAGGCAGACAGGGAAGATGGCTATCAGCCACTGGTAGCCAGGACAGGCAGAGGCCAGAGAAGACAACTGCAGAATCTCTTTCCTTGGCTGGGACTCATCAGAAAGGGAATCTCCAGGTCCTAGTTGTCCTATGTGTAGGCTTGCCTAAAGGCAAGGGGGACTCCACATTCCCTGGGGGGAACTGGGCCTGTGAGTACCAGGCTCGGGACTGGTCTCCTGGGGCCACACAGGTGGGGCCTGAGCATGCCTGCCCCTCCTCACTGAAGGGGGCTCAATGGCTGGGGCACAATTGGGTCTATCCCTCTACTTTTTTCTATACTTTCTATTGTTGTTTCAGAGATTTTCTTATTCCCAAGAATTATATTAACTAAATAAAAATATTAAATGTGGAAATGAAATTTTTTTAGCCTTAATTTCTAAACTTCCCAGTTTTCTTACCTACAGAACAGGTTTAATAACTCCTATAATTCTGGGGAAATGCCCTGTAGTTGTCAGCCTCTTCAAACCATCTCAGTTCTCATCTTCATGCAACCTGAGCTCTGGTCTAGGAAGGTACCAAAAGCAGGAAAAGATTTACTGCCTCCCACTCCACCCACTTCCACTTGGAGTAGAACCCAAGGCTTTATCGTTCTAAATGCAATTATTCACACTGCTGAGGGTCAGTCACTGGAGCTTAATCTCATGCCATTTTCTCTATGAAGCTGCAGTGTTCCTTCCCATCTCAACAACTCTGAGGCAACTAAACCAGTTTCTCCTCCCACCCTCAACTTTATTTTCTTTTGTGGAGATACAGAAAAGGTTAGCTCAATAGAAGCAGACTCTGTGCTGTGACTCTCACAGACAGAGGCCTACCACTCCTATAGGTCATAATTTTGAGCAATAAACTTTTTTTTGGAAGAGCAGTCCAAAAAGCTCAGGAAAAAACTCCATCTAGATTTAACTTTGACTGAGAACCTTATGTTTAGTTCATTATTCCTAACATCTATACCTGATTTTGAACCACTGGACTTAAATCGACTTCTAACACTGATACACTTTCTAAGTGAACCTAAGCAGAAACTACCAGCCCCACATCCCTCTCCCCTGATGATAATGTGGAAAAACACAAAACCACACTGAGAAAGGAAGGGACACAGTTTGATATTTTCCAGTAATGTCGCTTGGCATCAGAATGCTGTCACTTCCCGCAGTTCCAGCCCTCGACTGCAGTCCACTCTGAGTAAATGAATTCCTCTGCTGAAACTTGCACACAATAAGGAGACTGTGTCGCCAACAGCCAAGGAAGTCAAGGGCCCTGATCCATCCAGAGACAAGGTGAAAAGGCAGGCTAGGGAGGAAGGTGAAACCAGCAAGTTAGATCAAGAGTGCAATATCATGAAGTGCAATGTCTTCATGGGAAACTCGAGGAAGTAAAATATGTGCTGTACATATCTAACCCATGTAAAAAAGGCACTGCTTGCTTCAGACAAAAACACTCTAGTTGGGAAGTATGAACTTGGGTCAATCACAAAGCTTCAACTGTAGAGAATGACACATGCACCAAGCAGGATATCGAGCACCTAGAAGGATGTTCAGACAATTGGGGCCTCACCTGCTAAGGACATGTTAAAAAGTTGCCCTCAGCTACCTGCTTAGAGAACAAAGAAGGGCAGAGGCTGAGAAAAACAGATAAGGATGCTGATCACCACCAGCAGCTGGTTTCACAGAGAGCCACCTCTGAGGGCTTCCAACTGATCCAGCCTCCCTCCACTCGCATGTCAGAGGCTGCTCTAAGAACCACAGGTCACCAGGTGGGCCTTCATTTATGCCACCCGGTCAGGTCAGCACTTTCAGACTTTGTTTTCCCTGATCTCGTTTATGATCACTAAATCTAAAATGTCTGCTCACTCTGCTTCCCACATCTGTTGCACCAGGGTGACTGGAGAAGGCCAACTCTAGGGCTGGCCTTACTGTGAATGTAGAGTGCCACTAGACATGAGCCCACATGTTTTACCCTATCTACCCCTGCTGGGAGCTGAGTTTCTGGAAGACTGATGTGGGAGGGATTTGGTTTGAAGTCCTCTAGCTATGCTAGTCCTGTCTCTGGTGAAATTCTGTGGTCAGGACAAAATAGCATGGAGGCAGTAGGGGTGCTGGTAAAGCAGCATCCTGGAAGGAAAACAAACAAATAAGCTCTGATTTGTAGCACGTGCCAATTTGCATAGTGTAAATACTTCCACCACGACCAGATTTGAAGCTACCAACAATTTAAACACTAGCATACAAAATTCCTGAATATTTAACAATTGGCGGAGAGGAGCCAGCTCCAGGATGCCACTGCATCGAGGCTCTAGGGAGTTGTGTTCCATAAAACATCTTTTTCCTCTGGTGCTTCGAGTGTCACGACCTTACTGTGATCTTTGACCTTAATTTCAGAGTCAAAACAGGAGAGAGTCCCTCTGAGACTATCCTTACTCCACCTCACCCCTGCCAAGAGCTGAGGCTTGCATTTTAGTCCTTGAAAAATGAATTCAAAAGTGGTAATCTTGTCCTCTTTTCCAGACATTTTGAGCATCATAAGTTAAAGCTGGATAAGGAACTTCAGGTTGGAGGAATGTTTGAGCTCTCACGAATGAGTCTATACAGCATGGTACCGGGGGATATATGGTGATGGCTTCTAGTCAGGGGTTGACCAGAGAGATTCTGGCATTTGGTGTCATCCCTTAACCACTAGAGGACTGGATGGTGGCAGGACAAGGATGGCTTTGTATATGCTAAGCAATAGAAAGAAAGTTTTAAGGAAGTCTTTAGGACTTCAGGAGCCCTGGTTGCACAGTGGTTAAGCAGCTGCTAACCAAAAGGTTGGCAGTTCGAATCCACCAGCCGCTCCTTGGAAACCCTGTTGGGTTCTACTCTGTCCTGTAGAGTCACTATGAGTTGGAATTGACTTGAACTGGTTTTTTTTTTTTTTTTATGACTTCATGTATCATCTGAGAAGCACTGACCACAGGCTCCTTACCTCCAGTATCTTGATTCCAAATCTTCACCTTGCAGTCATGTGATGAGGTAGCAATTATAGGCATTGAGGCCAATGCTTTTGGTAGAAAGACACAGGATGCAACTGTCTGGAAATGCCCCATATATTCACATATTCTGTTGCGCGTCTGCCTTAGGTCCCACAACTGCAAAGAAACAGCATGGAGCAGTTCAAAAATACATATTCCTCTGGCTTCATACTTGTTTCATTTTCATTAATATTAATCTCTCCACCTTCCCACAATCTACCATTCCCTCCACTTACCTATTTATCTAGCTACCCCTTATCTACATGCAGCCAATGATATTATCAACTATGTCCCCAACAGCCCTGGTTAAGGATGTGATAGAAGAGTTGCTATCTTCCTCATGGTTAGGGAAGTGAAAGTTCAAGTCCTACAGCACGATGGGACGGTATGGGGTTGTCTGCTTTTCATGACAGCTCAACTGCTGTCTTATATCAGCTTCTTGGCATCTGTGGGTCCTATGGGGACCTAATAGTTAGGAGCACCTTCTCATAAGTACATTCAAGTATACACATTCTGATTTAATGCCTAGATGCTGAGCCTTGATACATGAAGACAAGTGTCTACAACAAGAGAGGTGATAGTCCCTCCAATCCCACTCTTGTTGATACAGATCAGACCACGCCTGAAGAATAATGTTCAAGGAGAAGAGCAAACTGAATTGTGTCCAAGAAATAATGAAGTCACGGGAAACTATGTCATCCAAGGAACAGCTGTAGGAACTGGAAATGCTTAGCTTGGAGAAGAGAAGCTACATCAGCAGCCTGAGGATTCAACTCCACGGTCTATCACTTACTACAGTTGTAGTCTTGAGCAAGAAATTTTAACTTGCCATGCCTCTATTTCCTCATCTATAAAATGGGAATTACAATAGTAACTAACTCACAGAGTAGTATTAAGGATTAAACGAGATAATGCACGTAAAGTGTTTAGCTCAGTGCCTGCCACACAATAAATGTTCTATAAATGGGAGTTATAGTCTATTTGGATATGTAACTGATATTCTACAGTTAGGAATCCAAGGTACTTTGAAGGAGCCTAGGCAATCTATCTCAAAATTAAATGCAAGGAAGGTATTTGGGTAAGGAATGGGATAGACCCTGGACCGGCGCTGAAGCTCTAAAATTTCCTGAAGAGCTTGAACTTCCTTTACTGTAACCACATGTACATGGAATACATGTACAGTGGGAATACATTTGGTTCTTCAAACAGCCCCTTCTCTTTCCAGGCTCTTCAGGGAGTAGGGGCGGCAGCAGACTAGTTTTATGTTTAGCTTCTCCTATCTTGACTCTCATGACATCTTTTGTACCACCAATTCAGAGAGGATTAGGCTAACAGATGTTTCTCTAAAAGATAGGGCTTTGAACCAGTTTGCATTTCCACCCCAGATATACTGAATCAGAATCTACATAAGGTGATTCTTATGTATAGAAATGCAAATTCTCAGCAGGGAACTTATTAGAAATACGAATTCTCAGCAAGGGTTTGAACCAGAACAAACTGGTTTGAAGCTCTGCTAAAAGAAGCATCTGGAACACAAAGGATAACTTACAGTATACACTTGGAATAGGCCTGAGCCACTGGCAGAGCCTGCCTGCGCAGCTCAGCTATTGGCATGAGGCCAGAGTAAGTGATTTGCTCATCAGCAACCAGATACCTGGATCCCACACAATCTCTTACCGTGGCTTCACAGCCTTCCCCTCCAAAACCACTGCTGCAGGAGATAAACTTGTGTCCATCCTCACCGACCTCACAGTAGGTCTGAATGTGCTGTTTTGCAGGAAACACATGAGCTACATGCAGTCCCCGACTGTCCCATAATCTGAAAGATATTACAGCAGCAAATGATTTTGTTGTCAATGTGTCTGAATAGACAGCCCACTAACATAAACATCTTGGCTCTTTCTTGCTTAGGCCAGTCAGAATGGAATGTCATGATTTACCTAAAAACAGCAACATGAACCAGATCAATATGAGATCCCAAAGCTGGCAGGAAGTAACCAGATGAATGACATCTGAGTTCTTTCTATTTTGAGATCTAGTTAATAGGAATGTAGACTAAGTATCTTAATTGTGCAAGTTAATTTGTTAATTTGGTCCTTCAGGACACTGCTTTCAACAGATGGAAAAAAAAAAAGAGATTTATTAAGATACAGAGGACCTATTCATCGGTCTGGAATCAGATACAAAAGATTTACAGGCCTTGGACAACTGGTGAGGGATCCATTGGAAAGTGTTTTGTTTTATCTCTCTCATTTTTATCTCTTTGTCTCATTCCTACCACTTTCTAAGTCAAGTCTCTTCTGAGATCCAAAGTTCCTAGTCGTGCTCTGTAGTCTAAGGACTATTTACTTCACTTGACTCCCCTGATGCTGACTCTGACCCTGCTTCCCCAGCAAGGGCTTCACCTGAGGGCTGAGTGACTGAAAACCAGACTAGCAGCCCCTGAGGAGGGCTAGCAAGTAGAGTCAGGCAGCTTGACCTGAGCACGTGACCAATCCTGAGGTTAATCTGAACAGTCACACAGTGGGGGCTGCTAGAATCAGCTGCTTTGAACCACCAAGAACAGGGGCTTTCCCCTATCCTCTTAGCTTCCAGCTTCTTCCCAGACGATCCATGGGTCCAGATCAGAAACGCCCCAGCACCAGAGAGGGGTTAGAGGGGCAGAAGGCTCTGTGAAGGGCCCAGCAATGTCTAGAAGCAGAGTGAGAATGGAGCTTATAGGCATGGGAGCCACACACCTTCAGCAGAAACACTGTCACTGCTGCCCAGTAAACCCACCTGATGGTTTTATCTTCAGAGGTCTGTAGGATATATGGTTCCCTGGGGACCCAGCATAGGTGAGTGACCTGGAAGAAACGAGCTTTTTCAAAAGTGTTCATATCGAGTCATGTAATTCCTGTATGTAATTCCTATAAACTGTGCCAAATACCATCTCAACATCTCAAGGATTCTGAACTAGTAAATTTGACTTTTTACCCACCCACTACCGTCGAATCAATTCTGACTCATAGCGACCCCGTAGGGTTTCCAAGGCTGTAAATCTCCATGGAAGAAGACTGCCACATCTTTCTCCCATGTTGCTGCTGGTGATTTTAAACCAATGACTTTTCTGTTAGCAGCCGACTGCTTTAACCACTGCACCACCAGGGGTTTTATGCTTTGCAGATGCCTACCAGTCATGGTCTACCTGTATTTCCTAGGCTATCAGCAGCAACAGTAGCAGCTGAGTCAGCTGTGAATGCCAAAATGCATGCAGGCACCCTTAGAGTGCCTGAAACCCCTGCCACGTGGTAGAGAACTGCTAGCTAGCCTGTGGCAGCTCAAGAGAGTACTGCCCTGAAGTGAGACCAATGAAACACTAAGGTCTCATCAGGTTCCAGAGGAGCTTATCCTGAACCTGCAGCCCTCTGCTGGACAAGGCATGAAACCGTTTTCAAAAACAACCAAGGTGACAGGATTCTCTTTCCTTACAACCTCCACAAATATGGAGGGCATAGGGCAAGCATATTTGGCTATTGCCAGTTGTCTTTCAAATTAGAAAAGATGAACATAATTGAAGTTGATGACTACTAAAGGAACATCTACGATAAGTCAGACATAACGATAGGTGTTTCACATACATTGTCTCATGTTATCCTCTGAAGAACCTTACGAAGATACTAAAACTCAAGAGTTAAAGTAACTTTTGAACCCAGGTATGTCTGACCCCAAAGGCTGCCTAGTTTATATACTAGTCCACTACTAGAATGTGACTGCTCTTCACAAGCAGAACAAATTATACATAAAAGCAAAAGGCAATGCTTGTTTCTCTGTATGATGTTACATGTACAGAACACAAAATATGCATAGCCGTGAGCCAGGGACAGTGTCCTGGATCACTAACCCTGCTTCTAGCACAGTGTCTGGCCCATAGAAAAAATGCAATGACTGTATTTTGAAGGAATGAATGAAAAGACCCTTTTAAAATCCAGTGTAAACTAATGGAATTGTTCTCTGGAGCAGAAGACCTAAACAGTTCATTTGATCCAATAACCCCAGGAGACCGGGGTCCCACAGAGAGTTAGGGGTGAGTAGGAATTAGAATCCAAGCCTCTACTCCCTGGCTGCGGGTATCCTGATCTCTCTCCCAGGTCCTTTCCCCACCCCATGCTCCTCCCTGCTGCCCTGCTCTGTACCAAGTTTGAGTTCGTACCAGGTTTCTGGAGACAGAAGCTTTCTCCACACACTGCCCAGTTCCCACGTCCCACAGAAGCAGGGTGTTGTCCCGAGAGCCAGTGCACAGCTGTATGGAGTCTTTGGAGACAATGGGAGAAGACAGTCCATGAGATGGGGCTTGAATAGGGCTTTTCAGAAAGTACAAGGTGTTGAGGAAAAATTTGCGTTAGTTTACCTGGACTCACAGCCAATCCGGTAACCACCATGGCATGGCCTGAGAACTGCTGCCTTGGTTGTGAGGAACCATGTAAGTCCCACATCATGACCATTCTGTCACGAGAGGCACTGAAGAACTGGTTTGATTTGTGAATACAGGCTACCTGCTCAGGGAAAAATCCCGAA
This sequence comes from Dugong dugon, assembly GCA_030035585.1. NCBI lineage: Eukaryota > Metazoa > Chordata > Mammalia > Sirenia > Dugongidae > Dugong > Dugong dugon. The sequence goes on from CM057471.1 coordinate 56,752,628, forward strand.
GAAAGAGCTCTGGTGTGTATACTTGATTGGGCATTAAAACAGGAAAAAGATGGGTTGCATAACTCTCTCCCACATAGAGTTTTTAAAAGAGTAATACCTAAATTTGAAAAGATAACAAGGTCAAGTTCAATTTCCACCTATCTCAATGTTAAGCTACCCTTTACATAACAGAACTCTTCCCTGCCCTTCAAGGTAAGGAGTCCCTGGGTGGTACAAATGGTTAAACGCTGGACTACTAACTCAAAGATTGGCAGTTCAAACCCACCCAGAGGCACCTTGGAAGACAGGGGTGGTGATCTGCTTCCAACAGGTCACGGCCTTGAAAATCCTATGGAGCAGTTCTACTCTGCATACATGGAGTCACCATGAGTTGGAATAGACTCAATGACAACAACTTTGAGGCAAGGTTAAAATTTCACCTCCTCCATAAAGCCTCCTCAGATCACCTTACCTCCAAAGGAATCTCTCCCCTCTGTGGTCTCCTATAAAATTTCCTGTTTGTGTGACACTCCTTCCCCCTTTTGGCACTTTATCATAATCACACCCAAAATTGGCACAGTATTATAGTCTCACGTGTTGTTGTTAGGTGCCTCAAGTCGGTTCCAACTCATAGTGACCCTACGAACAACAGAATGAAACACTGCCAGTTCTGCGCCATCCTCACAATCATTGCTGTGTTTCAGCCCACCATTGCAGCCACTGTGCCAACCCATTTCATTGAGGATCTTCCTCTTTTTCACTGACTCTCTACCTTACCAAGTATGATGTCCTTCTCCAAGTGTCACATACTTTGTCTTATTAACATAACTATCTTATATAATCTCTTACATTATGTTGTAATGTTATTTATTGTATGTTGTTTTTAAAGAGATATTCTTTTTTACATTTATTTTTAATCATACAAAGATCCATTTATTTCTACTTTAGCAGAAATAGACGCGGGATCTTTCAATCTACTGAAATGATCATGATTTCCTCTCTTTGACCAATTAATATAGAAAATTACATTTACCAATTTCCTAATATTGAGCTATTTCTGCATTCCTAGAATGAAGCTCAGTTAGTCATGGTATGCTATTCTTTTAGCAAAAAGTTAGATTCCTTTTGCTAATATTTCATTTACAATTTTTGTAACAATATATACTGAAGCAGACTGCAAGTAGTGCACCCATTATCCATGTGCTGGCAATGTGTTCAGCTATAAAATGAAATGTTCCAGCCCCCCGAAGACAGAGGTGGTCAATGAGATGTAAGAAAAGTGATACTTATAGGAAACTTAAGTATCACTTAAGTTGGAAGGTACAACCTTTTGTTCTTGCCCCGTCTTCCTTTCTGCTATCTTGAGGTCGGATATGACTAGAGCTGCAGCAGCCATCTTGTGACTATGAGGTGACTTTGAAGAAGGAAGCTGAGCACTAGTGATGGCAGATGAGAAAGACAGAAAGACCCTGGCTCCCTCATAACCATGGAACCACCACACCAACTTTCTACTTGTTTAAGCCACTGTTATTTGGGCTTTCTGTTGTCTGAAGCCACATCTAATTCCACCTGATATAGGTATTCATAAGTCTGTAGTTTTCATTACATGCTTTGTCACATTTTGCTACCAATTTTATACCGACTTTATAAAAAAATTGAGATCTCCTTTTTTTCTATACCCTGGAACAGTTTAAATGGCATCAGAGTTATCACTTTTTGCAATTTGAAAGAATTTCCTTTGAAATCGTCAGGGCTAAATACTCCTACAACAGGTGATTCCGTTGTCTTGATCAATTTAAAGTGAGTCTTTTTGTCCCATTCAATGACTTTTACTTCGAATGCTTTTAGTTTGATATTAATATCACAACTCCTGCTTTCTGTTTGCACTTGTCTGATATGTATTTGTTCAACTTTTCATTTTAAATCTTTAAGTTGCTTTGCATTAAATAGGTCTCTTTTAAACAATGTATAGTTGGATTTAGTTTTTACCTAAGAATGTCTACTTCCTTTCCGTTAAGAATGACACTCTGGCTGCATAAAGGATTTTTGGAATACATTCTTTTTCTTGTCATTTTGCAGACATTGCTCCACTGTCCTATGGCATCTCGTGCTGCTGAGAAGAAATTTGAAGCCAAACTAATTTTTCTTTTAAATTTTAGTGACCTTCCTCTTCTGCCAGGATGCTTTTAAAATTCTCTTTTTATTCTTGAAGTTTAGTAACTTCCTCTGGATATGTATCAGTATTGATAACTTAACTTTCCTGGTCCTCAATTAGCTCCTTGAGCTCTTTTATGTTACAAGTTTTCAAGTTTTCCTTTGAGTAATATTTGTTTCTATTTTATCTTCAAATTTTTTTTTTTTTTTGCTTGTTTTATTCTTTTTTAGAAACACCAAGTTATGGGGTACATTTTCTGTATTCCCTGTCTATCATCTTTGTGCCGATCATTTTTGTCTCCTTGCTATTTTCAACTTCATTCATATGATTAGCCTGCCCTGCATGTTACCAATTCTGTTCTCAGCATAATGATTTTACATCTTGCTATTTATAATGTAATTTTAATTGCTAACAGCATTTTTTCCTCAAATTTTCTTCTCTCTTCCAGATAATTCTTCTACTACCTTACTGTCTTGAGCTGGATTCTCTAGAGGAACAAAACCAGTGAAGTGTATATGTATATGTAAGTATATATAGAGAGAGGTTTATTTCAAGGAAATGGCTCACACAGTTATGGAGACTGGCAAGTCCCAAATCTGCGGGTCAGGCATCAGGCTGGAGGCTTCTCCTGATTCACGTGGTTGCAGGGGTTGACGAACCAAAAAACGGCAGGTCAAACGGTAGGCTCCTGGCTCACAGGGCTGTGGGAGCTGGTGAATCCCCAAATCTGCAGGTCAGGCGGCAGGCTGCTGGCTCATGTCCCAAGAATCAGAGGTCAGGTGATGATGAGTTGGATACAGGATTGAGAGAGAGATTTGCCAGAACTTCCATATATACTAGATGCAGGCCACACACTCAAGGAAACGCCCGTTGTATCAGATCACAAAATGGAGGATAATTACATAATACTGAGAATCGTGGCCTAGCCAGGTAGACACACAACATTAACCATCACACTTACTTTTATGAATTTTTGTTTCATAGGGTACATGTTTTCTTAATTTATAGAACACAGAAAACTCTAATCAAAATATTTTTTTTTCTTGAGTAATTCTTCCTTTAAAGTGTATTTTCTTCTGTCTTTGTCTTGTTATCTGTGTATCCTTTTTTTCCTCTTTTTTACTGTGGTGAAAATATACATGATGTGCGTATCTTTTTTGAAAAATGTATCTAACCATATAGGTCTTACATTGGATACTTTCTACTAATTATTCATATTTTCATCTTTGAATGAGGGCAAGTCCTATTGTACTTGCATCTGCCCAAGAATAATATATATATGTTATAAAGAAGATAAATTCTTCTTCACTCTCCTTCCTGTTAGCCCAGAGGCTACCACAACTTGAGTTACAGTGCTGAATATTGATGGTTGATTATTTCTGTTTAGACCTTCAGCTCTTTGGGATGGCCAGGAGAAACAGGCGTGAGCTGGGGGCAGCCTCAATTTTGTTACATTGTCTTGTTTTATAGGTAACTGTCCTATATCTTTAGTCCTCATCTTTTTAAAGAAAGGACTGTTGGGAGGGGTGTTCAGCACTAGTTCTGTTCTAGCGAAATCTGCACTCTGCCAAACACCTGGGTAGATATGCATTAGAGCCTGGTGTTCTCTCAGTCTGGTTCAAAATGCAATGTATCTGGCATGTACTTATTATATTCTGTGTTATGGGATTGTGGCTGGTGCCTAGTTTCATTACAGATGGAGTTTGTATCTTAACTTTTTGTTCATTTAGGTGGATTTCTGAACGGGGAGTTAAATTGGCATTCTCTATAACTTTTGCTGGAAGTTCACACTACTCTGTAACGTCATTTAACAAATTAATTAACTCTTGTTGGCTTTTTTCCCCCACAAGTAGACTAGAAGGTCCCTGAGCACAGGGATTTTGTCATTCTTCTAGCTACATTTTTTTCTACACACAGTAAGCCTTCAATACATGTCACTTGTTAAGTCGGAATAGGTCAAAGAGAGCAATTCTCTATTCAGCTGTTCTCTATTTACCACCTAAGCTAATAAGGGATTAATTTAAAAAAAAAAAAAAAAAAAAGAGTCCAACATACCTGTATAAACAGCTAAGTGAGTGGTTTACTTTCCTTTTCCTGGAGTGGGGCTTTACAACATGAAATAAAGCCTTTGTATTTTTCCTTAAGACTGGACATTCACCTGCTCTTAATAGCTAGAGCTATTTGATATACCTTTATTCAGTTCCAAACTCCTCCATAATAATAACTGTTTGACAATTACCTTGGTGATTTCACATTCATGTCCTTTGAACCTTTTCACCACATTTCCAGTTTTCCAATTATAGGCCACAACTGTCTGCAGAGAGTCATTAGAATATTTCAGTTTAACCACTCAAAGACAACAAGACTTTATTTCATTCCCCACCTTAATTTTTCCCTTGTAACTAACGCCCCCTCTGTCACCTTTGAGCATTAGGGTTTATTGTTCTGTGCTTCCTCATGTTCCCCTCCTCTTTCTTTTCTTTACTCTTGACGGTTGCTCTGTCTCTCCCCAAGACACTGGGCCACTCCTCTACGCCTAACTGATGGATTTGGGATAACACTCTCCACAAAGAATTGATTCAAGTTGAGGTTCTGGTAATAGACACTATGGGAAAATTCTGTATGGGATTAGATTTTTTTTCCCCTAAACGTATTACACTTCTTTTTTAAATGAAAAAAAAAACCTCATTCATAATCCCAACAGCCAGAAAGAATAATTGTTGAAAATTTCAATTTCCTAGCTTTTTTCCAGGTATATACTTCTGTTTAAAGTTGAGATATCCTTTTTTTTTTTTCACTTAATGTTTTATTGTAAGCATTTCTTCCCCTCAGTCGGATTTTAAAAACATTGCTCTGGCTACTATTGCTGTTGAGTCGATTCCAACCCTATAGGACAGAGAAGAACTGCCCTACAGGGTTTCCAGGTCTCTGTGAGTCAGAATCGACTCGACAGCAATGAGTTTAATCTTTATGGGAGCAGAACGTCATAACTTTTTCCCACAGAGCAGCTGGTGGGTTTACACAGCTGACCTTTTAGAGCTGAGCGCTTAACCACTGCACCACCAGGGCTCCTTTGCTTTAACCTAGCCTCTGTAGTTCATTGCTTCATTGCTAAAGAGTAAGGAGCATGTGTCTTAGTGAAGCTGGTCCCTGTTAGCACCTCACCTAGCTGAACTCCAGTTTCCCCAACTGCAATATGGAGAGGATAATCTTTGCCCTATCTACCCCTCACAGATGTGAGTAAAGATCATATAAACAAAATTTCATATATCATAGATTTTAAGACAAAAATGTTGCAAATTAAATGCAAATTAAAATGTCATGCTTTAACATCAATTTTTAGATGCATCTTGATTTCAGAGGTGTTAAAATGTGAAAAGATGTGCATCTTAGAATCAATGAAATACAATGAAATATGCAAGCAGAATTTGAAGATTCTAAAAGCCTACTGAAAATGAGAGGAATTATTATTATTCACTGTAAGAAGAAATCAGCCTTTTTGCTACCAATATCCTAGCTGTAAGCACCATGATAGATCCAAATATGAGCGAGAGAAAGTGACCAGATTCAAAGTGACAATGGGAGGGAGGACAAAAGATAGAAGGGAAGAATCACAATACACTCCAGTGTAGAGGTTTTAGCAAAGGAATGGCATAAAGATGAGATGAAGAGGTACCTCTCACTGACATACAGCTCCTGTGTCTTCAGGCAGGTGTAAAAGTGGGTTAGCCAGTGTCATGGATTGAATTATGTCCCCCCAAAAATGTGTGTGTCAGTTTGGCTGGGCCATGATTCCTGGTACTGCGTGATTTTCCTATATGTTGTAAATCCTGCCTCTATGATGTTAATGACGGAGGATAGGTGGCAGTTGTATTAGTAAGGGAGGACTCAATTTACAAGACTGGATTGTGTCCTGAGGCAATCTCGAGATGTAAAAGACAGAAGTGAGCAGTGAGACAGGGGGACCTCATACCATCAAGAAAGCAGTGCCGGGAGCAGAGCACGTCCTTTGGATCGGGGTCGCTGCGCCGAGAAGCTCCTAGTCCAGGGGAACACTGATGAGAAGGCCGAGAGAGAGACAGAGCCTTCACCTGGAGCTGACGCCCTGAATTTGGACTTTTAGCCTACTTTACTGTAAGGAAATAAACTTCTCTTTGTTAAAACCATCCACTTGTGGTGTTTCTGTTATAGCAGCACTAGATAACTAAGACAGCCAGAATAATACTACTTGTCATCTATAAAAAGCATGTGGGTGGCCTAGCACAGTGCTAAGGTTCTTACCTATGTTCTGTCATTTCCAACTGTCCTGTAAGGTTGGTATTCTTATCCCCATATAACAGATACGGAGACTGAAGCGCAAAAATATTAAAAAACTTTCCCAAAGTAATGGAAGTGGCAGGTCAGGGATTGAAACCCAGTCTAACTCTATAAAGTCCATAGTCTTACGCTAATCAACACTGCTGCCAGAAATGCATAACATGGTGTGGTGCAAGGAATTACTTGATATGGCCCTTCTAGTCATAGTCTTTGTGACTCACACATAATGATTGAGTGGAACTATGCAAATAAGATATATGGAACCCTAACGAAGGGATTGGTCAGTCTGCCATCTGGCTAGGCTTAAAATGAGCCATCCCAGAGGCAGGAGGAGAGGCTCTTACCACCACCAAGAAGAAGAGGTGGGAGCAGAGTGCTTCCTTTGGACCTGGGATTCCTGCACTGAGACCCTCCTAGATCCACAAGACAGAGAGAGCGGTAACACGGAAGACGGCAAGACAGTGAGAAGAAATGGCAGAGAAATGGCAGCAGCAGAAGCAGCTGAACCAGAAGACTGGCAGGAGATGGCGCATTGGGCTTCCCGGCCCAAGGATCAAGAAAGCTGGGTGCCTTTGGGCAGGAGGCTTGCTGGAGGAGAAGGGTGCCTCCAGGCACTTGGTGGAGCTAGGTTTGTTGACCTACAGAGCTAGAGCTGAACGCCTTCAGGCTGAGCCTTGTGGGTGGAGTGGGGTGCCTCAGGGCACTTAGCAGCAGAGCTAAAAGAGCTTTGTAAAACTTGACCAAACAGGGCAGAGGCCAGGCTGAGGAGTCAATGGCCAGAGAGAGACCTGCCTGCCTGCATTGCTGAGAAGAGGCTGTCCTGATTGAAGAACTGTATCCTGAGGGTTCCTGAACCTGAACTGTTACCTGTTCCTTCCCTCATAAACCCTGTAACTGTGAGTATGATCTGTGAGTTCTGTGTGGCCATTGCGACCACACAGAGGAGTAGACAGTGCTGTGGGAAGGACGGTTGGTGTCAGAATTGATAAAGATGGAGAGAGGAAGCATGTCTGACCTCCACCTCGTAGGAATCAGCCTTGGGCTGTCCATCTTGATTCTCCCTCCCCCTGTGAAGTTACGGGAGGTCAGATGCCACCATCATGCCATTTTTACACATGGACTTCCTTACAAAACAGCTTCCTTTCCCTGTGATAAGTTGGTTCCCAGGGAAGCACTGCAAACTCCACCTTATCTTTTCCTCCGGAGACACAAAGTTCTGAGTTCAGAGCAGCAACAGCAGAGACGGTATCCACATGGGCTGGGCTATACTCTTGAAAGGTTTTAGTTTGAATCCTCTCTTCTATAACTCCGTCAGGCCTGCTAAAGAGACGATGGAAAATGAGCGGCCTGATGGTATGGGGGGAGTGGAAGAGGAAGAAGAGTGTGAGCTAAGGTTCAGATGGGAAAAGAGCAGAAAAAGAAGACCCATTGGCATTGCCAACAATGGAATTACCTACTCTGAAAATGCTCAGAACGACTGAATGTTTGGAATCTAATAAAGAGGAATCCTGAAGGTAAGAAGTCAACAGTTTTACTCACACTAGAGATTATTCCCAAAGATGTAGGGCCCCTCCCTGTGTGGGTGCAGACACTAGCTAATAAGCAGACTGTTTTGGATCAACAGACAACAGACCAAACTGACTGTTCAGGGAAGGTCATCGGCACTTACTTTGGGCCTTCTCTTTCCTTACTGGAGAGTATTAGCGGGGAGTGATAAGGCTTGGGACCCCGGGGTAGGATTGCTGTACCTGTATTTATGAGTGCTGTGTTTGAGTTTGCTTTGCAGTTTCCCCATCACAGCCCAAAACCTACACAAAGCCTTCCAAGGAGGAGCTTGTTTCAGCTGGCACCTGAGTGGCAGCATCCCTTGTGGCTGCTGGAAGCTGTGGTCCCTATTTAGTAGAAAGAAGAATGCACACTGTTAATTTTGTTAGGCACAATAATGGTACAATGACTATGTTAAGAATAAATCTTTTTAGGTGGAAACAATCTCAATGTCCATCAGTAAATGACTGGATAGACGAAGTGTGGTATATAGATACAACTGAACATTACTCAGACATAAAGAGAAATGAAATCCTGATACATGCTACCACATGGAAGAACCTTGAAAACATTATGCTGAGTGAAGTAAGTCAATCACAAAAGGACAAATAGTGTATGCTCTCACTCATATGAGATATCCAGAATAGGCAAATGTAGAGAGACTGAAGTTTATTAATGGTTACCAGGGGTGGAGGGGGCGGGGGGAAGTCATGGTTTAGGACGCACTGATTTTCTGCTTATGGTGATGGAAAATTTGGCAACAGTTATTGTTGATGGTTGTACAACGATTGATGTCACTAAATGGTACACATGGAAATGTTAAATTGGCAAATGTTATGTATAGTTTCACAATTTAAAAAATAAAAATCCTTTCAGTAATTAATGTAACTGAATTGTACACATAAAACTTTGAAAAGGCAGTGTTTTGTTATATATATGAATAAGAGTTCCAAAATGGAGGTGTTTGACTAAAGTAAAATGGCCAACTTGGGTCTAAGCTTAGACTCTATTTTAAATTTCTGCTTTTTTCCTAGCAGCTGTGAACCTTGAGCAGACTTAATTTTGCAACTAAGAAAATGTTTTTCCCTGTGGTTAAGCTAAGGATGTGGAAACATTGTTTTTAAAGAGACGGTCTTGACACAAGCCCCTTATCAGAAATCACCTGCAGAAGCAACTCTTAGGGAGGGTTTGCTAAGGATGCTATCTCAGCAAAACTTTCTCAAAAAGGAATGACCCATGACTGTTTTATGACCCTCTGTAAATCCCCCCTTCAGTCATGAACTTCTGCAATTATGTGAAATACCCAACCTAAGAAGCCCGCGTATATACGCTTTGAACCAATCCCTATCAATTCCTTGCTTAGAGTTATCCCACATCCTGCCTCCTTACATCACTGAGCACCAATCAGAAATTCTGCATTGTTAGTTCCTGAATTAAGGATATAAATATGTCTTTGTAACCTCACCACCTCAGAGCATTTGATTTTCACTTTGTGAGATCAGACCGTGTCCCTGGTTCAAATTGTTCTGAACCTTCAATAAATCTTTAACAGAATACACGTTTTACTCTTAGATAGTCACAATAAAATTAAAATAAATAAATAATTTTTTTAAAAGACAAATCAATTGTATGGATTTTCTTTTGCGCCTTTCCCTGCCTCACTGTTACAGCCCTAGTATTGTACCCTCCAATAAAGCTTTAGCAGATTAAGAACAAAAACAAAAGAAGAAAACTTATTTTAAAAATAGAGTACTGTAATTGGAAATAATTTACACTAGTGAAGTTTCTTGATAAAGAAGAGCCTTGGTTATTTTAAAATGTTATAACCTTCCTAGATTAATGGACTGTTTTTAAATAATTTTGCTGTGACACTTCTCCAAATCAGTGTACCAGGATTATGAAGTTATTCTGTAATAAGAACGAGACGCTAAAGATAATGACACTAAATGAGATAATATAGGTAATGACCTAGACCAACAGTTCTCAAAGTGTGATCTGAGGACTGCTGGGGGTTCCTGAGACCCTTTCAGAGGGTCTGTGAGGGCCCCCTTTTCCAACTACATATCTGTGTGAGGTCGGATTTCATCTTATACTTCAACCCTAGCAACATATTGCAACTGATTGAATACAAAAGCAGATATGAGATTCCAACCGTCCTCTGTTTAAGCCAGACATTAAGGAGATTTGTAAAAAATGTAAAACAGTACCACTCTTCCCAACAAATTTTTTTTGATTTGGAAAATATAGTTGTTTTTCATAAAAAGCATGTTATCCTGTTAAATGAGAAACTATTTTGGTCTGCAAGCCTTCATCTTAAGTGAGAATAACAGCACAATTGGAAGAGCGTAGTCAATGTCACTGAACTGTGTATGTAGAAATTTTTGAAATGGTGTATCTTTGGCTATGTGTATTTTCACCAAAAAAAAAAAGGTTGAGAATTTAGAGGGTTAATATGTTGTGGGGTTGTTAACCAACGTCATAAAACAATATGTGTACTACTGTTTCATGAGAAACCATTCGTTCTGTAAGCCTTCACCTGAAGTACAAAAAAATAAAAAAATAAAAAGCATGTTATTTGTGTTAACATGCAGTGAGTTTACTGTTATTTTTAAATAAATAAATAAAATTTAAAAAATTTTTCTCAGTTTTAACATCAGTAGGAAGTGGCATAGCAGGAATTTGAATCCAATCTATAATTTACATAAACAAAAGTTCTGTGGGGTGCACAGTAATTTTTAAAAGTGAAAAGCAGGCCAAAAAGTTTGAGAACTACTGATCTAGAAATTAAATAACATCAAAAGTAGATGACATAAGATATTAGAATAAAGAAAGTTATTACAGTAAATGTTTTCCAGATTTACTTGCATCAGTCTCCCAACAACTGCAAGGCTAGAACAACAAAAAAAAAGAAAATGAGTTATTCATTCCAAGACGCTCATCCTTTCCTTAATTCAGTAAACACCTCCTATGCACCTAATTTGTGCAGGTCCTGTGCTAGGTGCTGGTAACAGAAAAAAGAGAAACTGGAAAATGTGGCCAGCGTGGACATCTGCTGGTACTAAGGTATCTGGCTACAGGCTAATCTGGGCTACTCCATAACATGTGTCCTCTGCAACTAGTTAGCCCCTGAGATGCCAGAGGCTGAGGGACCAATTGGTGAGGTGGGAGTGCCCAGTCCCCATCTCAGTTCTGGGAAGAACTGTCTGCAGGGAATATTGCAGCTAGGACTAAATAAGTCATTCTCATTCATACCATTACTATTTAAAAACAGAGTTTTCCAGAAGAATTTTAGCCTACATTTTGAGAAGCTGCCAGAATTGTCCTCTTGACAAGAATAGGAAATCAGTACAGAAGTACAATGCAGTGGAAAAAACACTGTGTTGCATGAGGAGCCCTGGGCTCCAGCTCCAGCTTTGTTTTATCTCAAAGTGTATCCTTCAGTGCCTCTGCTTCCCATTTATAAAATGAGGATACTAGACTAGATGAGTTTTAGTGGACTATGTGCTCAATAATAATAAGGACTCTGTCATATTCATCTTTGTACCTCAAGTAGTTTGCACAGTGTGCCAAAAATATTTGTTGTGAAGTAGAGAATCCAAGGTCTCTTCCAGGACATTCTAACATTCTCTATAAAAGGCCAAAGATACGCTAACAGGAACAATTCCAGGACAGTTTTCAAAAGTTTGAGAAGTTGTATTGTTTATAGATAAATAAAGAGTGCAGGGCTTCCTATCTGCCAGCCTAATCCATTTTTCAACATTGTCATCAAACTAAGGACAGATGCCATCCATAGATCTAGGTCACTGGAAACTGTAGATACTATAAATGGATGGCTTTGCTTAAAACTGATTGGATTCTTAGCTCATACCTTCAGAGTGCTACACTTCCCATCTGCAAAGTATTCATGGAACATTGTAAGGAAAAGATAACTTTTAGAGTTACTTACCTCAAAACCAATAGGATCTCTGTGGTGAGCTGCTGTATTCAAAGATTTATAATGTTTATCCTTTGGAAAGTAGTTCAGGCAGCCACTTCCTAATCTCTAGTTAGTGAAAAGACACTCAAGTTAATCTCTTCTCTGTCTAAACATGTTTGCACAGAAAGAAGATTTGTAAGGTAAACAAGGACCCTGTTTAATTAAAGAGATTAAGAGTGATTTTTCCCTCACAAAGAGATATCTTACAAAATTCTAAGATTATATAACTCTCACATTTCCAACAATTAGGAAAATATATCATAATGTTATACAATTATTTTTAAATATGCGAATAGGATATATTTAAATACATCATTACACATTTTTATTTGAATCATAAAATATAACTTCTGTTCATCAAAAATCCTCTAGAGCTGATTGCTTAATCGTTTTATGAGAAAGGCAATTTCTCCTGTTTAAAATAATACTGTATTAAGTATGAGTTATAGAATTTGAGATGGTAGAGCTTTTCAAAATCATATATAAACCCTTTATTTAAAGATCTGGAGAACGAGGGCAGAAACATTATTTACCCAAAATTATAACTAGGTAGATGTCTTGACTTCTAGTCCAGAATTTTCATTATAAACATCTACAAAGAAGAAATACATCTTTATTGTATTTTAACAACTCTATTTTAAGGATTCAAATAAATAAATTGGTTTACAGTGACATATAGCCAGAATGCTCCTTAGAAGCAAGGATGGTAAAACTTGTCTCACATATTTTGGACATGTTATCAGGAGGGACCAGTCCCCTGGAGAAGGACATCATGCTTGGTAAAGTAGAGGGTCAGTGAAAAAGAGGAAGACCCTCAATGAGATGAACTGACACAGTGGCTGCAACAATGGGCAATTGTGAGGATGGCGCAGGACTGGGCAGTGTTTCGTTCTTTTGTACATACTGTCGCTGTGAGTCGGAACTGACTTGATGGCACCTAACAACAACAACAGGTCTGAATTGTAAGTAGCTCTGGTAGCGCAGTGGTTAAAGTGCTAGGCTGTTGACGAAAGGTCAGTGGTTGGAACCTACCAGCTGTTCTATGGGAGAAAGATGAGGCAGTCTGCTTCCATGATTCCAAAATAACCAAAGCCTTTCCCATCGAGTAGATTCCAACTCACATTGACCCTATAGGACAGAGCAGAACTGCCCCATAGGCTTTCCAAGGCTGTAATCTTTACAGAAGGAGCCCAGGTAGCACAGTGATTAAGGGTTTGGCTGCTAACCAAAAGGTCTGAAACTACTAGCAGCTCTTCAGGAGAAAGATGTGGCAATCCGCTTCCCTAAAGACCCCTTAATCACTGTGCTACCAGGGCTCCTTCTGTAAAGATTACAGCCTTGGAAACCCTATGGAGCAGTTCTACTCTGTCGTATAGGTCGCTATGAGTTGGAATTGACCCGACAGCAATGGTTTTAGGTGTGAATTAGGAATCCTATTGGTGCAAATGGTTAAGTTCTCGGCTGCTAACCAAAAGGTTGGCGGTTGGAACCCACCCAGGGGGAGAAAGACTTGGCAATCTGCTCCCTTAAAGTTTAAAAAAACAAACAAACCAAGCCTGTTGCCATCGATTCCGACTCATTGAGATCCTATAGGACAGAGTAAAACCGCCCCATAGGGTTTCCAAGGCTATAAACCTTCACGGAACCAGACTGCCATGTCTTTCTCCCAAAGAGCGGCTGGTGAGTTCCAACCACTGACCTTTTGGTTAGTAGCCAAAAGCTCAACCACTGTGCCATCAGGACTCCTTATGTGGTGTCCCTGTGAGTCAGAAATGGACTCAAAGGCACCTAACAACAACAGATCTGAATTACAGTTCTTATTATCCATGTGGCCTTTGGCAAGTTGCTGTACTAAGTCAGTTTCCTATGTGCAAAATGGGGTAACTGTAACATCTGGCTTCTCTGAGGATCAAAAATAGCACTTAAGATGTACAAAGAATTGTTCTAAGTACCTTATATTTATTAACTCATTTAATCTATTCAACAACAGATAGATATTGTTCCTATCCTCATTTTACAGATGCAAAAACTGAGGCACAGAGAGGTTAAAATAACTCGCCCAAGTTTACACTGCAAATAACTGGCAGAGCTGAATCTTGAATCCAGGCAGACTCCCCAAGCCCTGCTCTTGACCAGCACATTAGACTACATCTCTTCAAAAGCTAGTGCTTATAAAACCCTTGGTTCAACTGGGCAAACTGCTGATAACAAATGATGGCTATTAGCATGATTGCTAGATTAATGGTGATAGCAATACCAGAAGCAGTAATTTCATTGTTATTAATATTATTCATAATACTTACAAACATACATACCAAAAGAGCACAGATGACACGTACAAAGGGATATACAAGTCTTGAGGATATTAAACTGAAGCCAATTATGTCCCCTGGCCAGAGTCATACTAAGTCATACTAAGGCTAAGAATTTCATATAACTAGGTTATAAACAAGGTGCCCTGGCTGCGCAGTGGTTAAAGCGCTGGACTGCTAACCAAACCGAACTCACCAGCCACTCTAGGGGAGAAAGACGTGGCAGTCTGCTTCAGTAAAGATTTACGGCCTTAGAAACTCTATGGGGCAGTTCTGCTCTGTTCTTCTATAGGATCGCTATATAGAAAGGCATTTAAGAGCTTAAGAACAAGGTCTGTGTACTTGTATAATGTCCATGTTACAATTTATCAAGTATCCTAATCTACGAAATGAAAATACTATTCTGTTATCTTCCATTGTTTATATTATCTAATGATAATGATAGAGGAAACCGAGGCCCAGAGAATAAGAGGGTCTTGCCCAGTCACACAGGGAGTCAGTACTAGGCCAGAACGCCCAAGGTTGCCCCAAGTTTTGGGGACAACCTGTGAGCAGTTTTTCCTTTTCTGGCTTTTCAGATCACAAATGCGCCTCTCCCTGCCATTATGTGGAGATCAAGGCTTATTTCTGATGGGGGAGGGGGAAACGGGGGATTTCCCCAAGATGGGCCCCCTAAGTCCCGCCCTCAGAGCCCCCTCCCCGCTTAGGCCAGGTGGGCGGTTGCAGCCCGGAGTGCGCAAGGACTCTCAACTCTCCCGCCGCCCGCCGCGTCCCTTCCTCCTGGATATGGCTCCATACCCACCCGGGGAGGCCCTGCCGGGAGCTGAGCCGGCCGTGGGCGGCGAACCCCGGGGCTTCCGCAGCCCACTTGCTGCACAGCCTCCCTCGCCTCCGCCCCTAGCAACGAGGTGCGCGTTGCTCTGGCGGAAGTGCCCGCCTAAATGCTCCGGGCCGAGTCCTGAGCCGCCCCCAAACCGCAGTTCCGCCTGCTTGACAGGCTGAGCCGAGAGCGCCCCGCCTCACTTTCTTACTGTAACAATGCCATGCTAAGTTCCAAGGAAGAGGAGGGATGTGCTCAAGGCCCCGCTGCTTCCTACCAAATGACAACAAAAACCAAACCCATTGCTGTCAACTCTATTCCAACTCATAGCGACTCTGTAGGGCAGAGTAGAACTGTCCCATAGGGTTTCCAAGGCTGTAAATCTTTTATTTTTTTAATTGTGCTTTAAGTGAAAGTTTACAATTCAAGTTCGTCTCTCATACAAAAATTTATACATACACTGTTATGTGATCCTAGTTGCTCTCCCTATACTGTGACAGCAGGCTCCTCCATTCCACTCTGAACTTCCCGTGTCCATTCAACCAGCTCCTGACCCTCTCTGCCTTCTCATCTTGCCTCCAGACAGGAGCTGCCCATTTAGTCTCATGTATATCTACTTGAGCTAAGAAGCACACTCTTGACGAGTATCATTTTATGTCCCATAGTGCAATCTAATCTTGTTCTGAAGAGTTGGCGTTGGGAATGGTTTTAGTTCTGGGCTAACAGAGACTCCGGGGTCTATGTCTTCCGGGGTCCCTCCAGTCTCAGTCAGACCATTAAGTCTGGTCTTTTTACTAGAATTTGAGTTCTGCACCCTACTTTTCTCCCGCTCCGTCAAGGACTCCCTGTTGTTTTCCCTGTCAGGGTGGTCATTGGTAGTAGTTGAGCACCTCTAGTTCTTCTAGCCTCAGGCTGATGAAGTTTCTGGTTTATGTGACCATTTCCCTCTCTTGGGCTAATACTTTCCTTGTGTCTTTGGTGGTATTCATTCTCCTTCGTTCCAGGTAGGTTGGGACCAATTGATGCATCTTAGATGGCTGCTCCCTAGCTTTTAAGACCCCCGATGCAACGCTGTAAATCTCTACGAAAGCTGATTCCACATCTCTCTCTGGGGCAGCACCTGAGGGGTTTGAGCTACAAACTTTTGGGTTAGCAGCCAAATGCTTAACCACTGCACAACCAGGGCTCCTCACTTTCTAGGAAGAGCCTAGATAATCCAAGAAAAGCAGAAATCAATATGCCAGCCATGGAGAAAACGCATAATAAATGTCATTTTAAGTTATTATCTGCCCGGATAGAGGAGTTGCCTTATTTCTTTGGAGTTTTCCCTGATTCCACCAGCCAGAGCTCCCTCCTTTGGACACCTCCCCAGTCCCTTGCTCCTCTAATTCCTTTCATTCTTTCATTCATCAAACCTTCACAGCCAGACACCGTATAAAAGAGATATCTCAATACTCTCAATCTTGAGATTCAATGGGGAAGACAGTTCCAGAAACTAACAGCTACAAGATAAAGGACTCTTTACAGCTACAATCATACTGCTTCTAGACTAGAGTCTAGAAGTCCCTGTATTCCTGGCACAGGGCTTGGTACACAGTAGGGGCTTGTTGAATGTTTGTTGAATGAGAAAATGAATGGCAGGCATCCTGCCAAAATTTCTTTTGTGCCCTAGTAGGTATCTCCTGCAGTGCTGAGCTCCTAACAGAACTGCCTTCAATGAGGACTTGTGGACTTTCTGAAAGTTGGGTCCCCCATGGTGGGCACGTGGGCTTCGAGGGAAGTTTGTCTTCACAGACTATCAGTGCTGGCCATTAGGTCTTTCTTCCAACCTGGGGAGGGAATTCCCTCCACAGAATTCCTAATGGAGTTTCTCTAGCTCCAGTTGATGCTCCCTCAGTGATGAGGCCCTCATCACCTTCTAAGTCAGTGGCATGCTGATGGGAGGCTGCCTCCTGGCCGGAACTGGGATCTGCCTCCATGTCACTTGCAATACTGGTTTTAGTTCAGAGCTAGGGCTCTCTCTCCCTACAGACTTAATCCCTTCTCCCAGTCACAACCCAGAAAACCAGAATTGACTGATTGCTTTGCCCTGGGGCACTGTGCTAATATAAAGTTCAGTCACCAGATCCCTGCCCTCAAAATGCTCCTTTTCTCGGCACGAAACCTCCCTGGGGGATGCTACCATGCTTTAGACTTAAAGTACCTTCAGACTCCCAAACTGGTATCTCTAGCCAGACCTCTCTCCAAGCCAGACCTGTACTTTCATCTGCCTCCTGCCCATCTCCACCTGGCTGTCTAAAAGACACCTCATCTTTGGTATGACTCACACGGAAACATTCTCTGCTCCTCCTCTTTTCTAAGTGCTGGGCACTACCATTCACCAGTTACTCAAGCCGAGGATCTAGGAGTCATTTGTAACTTCTCCCCTTCTTCCAGGTTCAAGAACAAACCCCAAGCTCTCTCAAATTCTGCCTCCTAAATATCTTAAAAATAGAAATATATCCACTTATCTCTACCCAGAAACCCTGGTGGCATAGTGGTTAAGAGCTATGGCTGCTAACCAAAAGGTAGGCAGTTTGAATCCACCAGATGCTCCTTGGAAACCGTATGGGGCAGTCCTACTCTTGGAAACCACATGGGGCAGTTCTACTCTGTCCTATAGGGTTGCTATGGGTCGGAATTGACTCGATGGCAATGGATTTTCTCTCTACCCATCACCTTGGTTCAGGCTAACATCATCCCAGAGTGTGATAGATTAAAAATGGCCACAAATTCTTTGCAGCTCCTCCCATCAGGGCCGGCCTTGTAAGCTTATTTGACCAACAGAGTGTGGTGGAAGTGACATTGTGTGATTTCTGCCTCAAAAGACCTTCCAGTTTATGCTCTTATTCTCTTGGAACACTGCCACTATGAGAAGAAGTCCAGGCTAACCTGTTTGAGGCTCATGACCCAAGTGATAGCTAGCACCAAACAGCAGACATATAAGTAAGACTATTTTAAGCCATCGAGCCCTAGTTGAGCCATCAGATGACTGCAACCATCAGATGAGTGACAATCAGAAGAATGGCCCAACTAAACCCAGCCCAGTTTGCCAACCCACAGAATTATGAGCAAATAAATAGTTGTTTTAAGCCACTAAGTTATTATCATTAGATAGTATAAACAATAGAAGCTAACAGAATAGTATTTTTAGATTTTCTAGATATTTCTAGATTTGGATACTTGATAAATTATAACAACATGGATATTATACAAATACATATACCTTGTTCTTAAGCTCTTAAATGCCTTTCTATATAGCGATCCTATAGGACAAAGCAGAACTGCCCCATAGGGTTTCTAAGGCCATAAATCTTTACTGAAGCAGACTGCCACATAATGTGCAAGGTGAAGTCCAAATTTCTTCATTAGGCCTCTAAGACCTATAACACTTCTTTAGCCTCATTTTCCATCCCTACATCCATACTGGAGCCCTGGTGGCACAGTGGTTAAGACCTCAGCTGCTAATCAAAAGGCATCCATACTATATATTTCAACAGTCTGAACTACTAGTCACTTCCTGGCTCATTGTGCTAGCTGCCACCTTTGAATCCTCTGCCCAAAGCATCTCCCCTATATCCCCTCACCTATCTTTGTCTGGCTAACTATGTATCCTCAGCTTAGAAGCTATCTCCCTCTCTACCCCTAAATCTTCCCTAACCATCCCTCCCCTCCTTTGGACTGGGTTAGCTGCCCCTCTTCTGTGCTTCCACAGCCCCCACACTTTCCTCAATGTAGCATAATTTTTTAAATTTATTTGTCTCTTTCATTTGACTATGAGCTCCATAAGGGCAGTGACTGTCTTATTTACATCCATATTGTTTCTGTCTAAGCCAGTTGTCACTGAGTTGATTCTGACTCATGGTGACCCCATGTGTGTCAGAGTAGAGCCATGTTCCATAGGGTTTTCATTGGCTGAGTTTTCAGAAGTAGATCACCAGGTATTTCTTCTAGGGTGCCTCTGGGTGGACTCGAACCTCCAACATTTTGGTTAGCAGTCGAGCATGTTTGCATCACTGTGGTTTTTGTTGGTGTCTAACACAGTCTAGCATAGCACTGTGCATTAGCACATTCTACTGTGACAGAAATGTTTTGTATCTGCACTGTCCGATACAGTCGCCACCAAGCTACTGTAGTTACTGAGCACTGAAGAACCGAATTTTAACTTTGATTTAATTTTAATTAATTTAATTTTAAATAGCCACACGTGGTTAGTGGTTACCCTTTGACAGTAAAGGTCTAGCACATAGTGATGCTCACTGAGTATTTTTGAATAAAGAATGAAAGAGGAAGACAGTCATGGGTAGACAATTAAGACAGAAGATGGAATGCTATGGGTGTAAGCAACATAATTTCATGTACACCCCTCCCTGCCTCTCACTTTTCATCTCCTTAGCTGAACACTACCAAGGCCTCCAACTCTTCCTTATATCAGTATAATCCTAGCTCTTGGCTCTTTACTGCCTGATTTGGTTGTTCTCTCCTGGACACGCCCAGTTTAATATTCTCCTTCCTTTGATGTGGGCTAGTCCTAAGAACCGTCCGGAGACAAAATCTGATCTAATCTGCTCTGGTCTGATCTGAGCAGAGGAAACTCTCACCCTGGGAGCCTGGACATCATCCCATGGGTTCTATGAGGTCTGAGCATCTCTGCAATTGCTGACTGTCAAGCCCCCATCAAAAGCGACAGTTGAAGTGGGCTGTGCTGTGAAAACATCACGGAAGGAAAAGAAGCCACAGTGTTGATAGTCTTACTGTTGCTCCTGGAAACTGTGCAAACCCCAGTCAGATGACTTACAGCCCTGACACCAGAGACGAATCACTGCCTGAGGAGGAAGGAGGAATGGGGACAGGGAAGGGCAGGGCAGGCGCTGGGGCTGGATCCTACAAGGCAGGTGGGGCTAGGTCTTATGTTCAGGAGCAGGCCTGAGAAAGACAGTAAAGGCCAAGGAAGAATAGTCCTTTCACAAAGACTTGTCAAAATGTTCACTACCAAAAAAGTTAAAAAAAAAAAAAGAAAGAAAAGCCAAAACCAAATATTATAAATAGGCAAGTGAAAAGGCAGTACAGATAGATAATCCCAATTGTATAAAAATAAATACACTCCTACCTATGTCATACAATTGAAAAAAAAAAAAACATTGCTGTCCAGTCGATTCCAACTCACGGTGACCCAATGTGCTACGGAGTAGAACTGCTCCATAGGGTTTTACAGTTCAATGGGTTTCTCTTATATATGGTCTTTCCGGCCTGGGGTCTATAATTCTGCCAAAAATGATTGGTTGGGCCACAGTCTGCCAGTGACAGGTCTATTTTACATACCTTCCATTTGCTTTGCAAACAGTGGCTTGAAAATCCACCCAATAGGATTGAGTGGCTTGTGGATAATGGTCAGTTGGTGATCTTGCTGGGAGTTTGCTTAAATAAGCGGCCAACCCTACAGAGTGGAGTGGGGACCTCACTACCATCAAGAAAAGTCTGGAGCAGAGTGTTTCCTTTGGACCCAGAGTCGCTGTACTAAGAACCTCCTCAACCCAGAAGAAAGAGCTGTTGAACACTAAAGATGGCGTGAGAAGGCAAGCACGGCTGAGCCAAGCAGCAGAGAAAGGGTGACAGCAAGCAGAGGCCTAGGAGGCCCCAGTGCAGAGTAGAAGCCTGGGGAGCCATGCAGGCCCTGGACAGCATGATGGTAGCAGAGAAGGGCATGTGTGGCTAAGAAGAGTGGCCTGCCTGCAGGCACAGCCAAGGACAACCAAGAGAGCTGTCCTTGTTGGAAGCTGTCCTGATTGACAAACTGCATCCGGTCTCCTGAGTTATTCTTGTTACTTCCAAGTTGATAGTGATCCTGAGTTGTAGCCTGTTACTTCCTGAATAAAACTCATAACTGCATGGTCTGTGAGTTCTTTGTAGCCTTTGGAAGGAATTATCAAACTCTGCAGAGAAGTAGAGAGTGCCCTGTGGGCAGGGAGATGGCTAGAGTCAGAAATAGGGAAGAAATTGGAAAGGGAGGTATGTCTGACCTCTGCCTCACAGGCAAACCTCTTATGCTACCTAGGAACCTCATGCCATACAATAAGAGCTAATAAATGTTTTATTATATGTGAGGGTCTGTAAATATACTGGTAGCAGGTTTTGAGAATGCAAGTTGTACGAGGTTCTTTGGTGAAAGGGGTTCAAACTTCATGGCATAAAAAGAAACTTTGGGTATGAACTGACAAACCACTTGTACCACCCAGGCTCCTAGTAGGTGCTCAATAAACCTGTTGAGTGACTGAAATGTAACAAAGGTGTCATTCTTCTCAGGGTATCTGGCCTAGGCAAGCCCTAGAGTTCAAGTACAACCCCACATACACACCTTGCCCCTACCAAGGGTCCAGAGATCCCCTTACAGCAGCAGCTTTCAAAGTTGTTTGACCATGACCCTCAGTAAGAAATATATTCCTTTCCCAGTGCTCACACGTATATGTAACTGAAACAACAACAACAAAAATCTTATTATGAGCAATGCTTCCTCCTTCCTTCCTTCCCTTCTTTCCTTCCCTCCCTCTACACCTTCTCTCTCTCTCTTTAGATGTTAGTCTCCACCCCTGGAATTGATTTCACCACCTGTTATTGGGTCAGAACCTGTGGTTTGAAAACACTGCCTTAGGGTGTTTCTAAAAGTGGTCTAGGGCTCATTTGCATCCTAATCATGGGACAATTATTACAAATGCAGATTTCTGGTCCACCCCAGATTTAGTGAAGATAATATGAGGCCCCATAAAGCTTGAGAGCCACCATTGGGAGTTTATGAGTGTTCTAGGCCTCATGGGGAGGTGTCTGTGCAGGGCCTGATGCACATTTTGGAGAGGGACTGATTCTCCCCTTCCAGTCTAGCTCAGCCCCTGAGTGGTAGAACCAATGATTCCTGTATTATAAAAAGTAAATCCACTCCCACCTTATCCTCTTGCTTTTGCTAGTCCCTCTGCCTGGAAGCACTTCAGGTGATTTTGTACTTGGTTTTGTGACCCCAGAGCCCTGGTGGTGCAGTGGTTAAGAGCTCTGCCACTAACCAAAAGGTTGGCAGTTCAAATCCACCAGCCATTCCTTGGAAAGCCTATGGGGCAGTTCTTCTCTGTCCTGTAAGGTTGCTATGAGTTGGAATCAACTCAATGGCAACAGGTTTAGTTTTACTTTGTTTGGTTTTTCTGACTCCAGCCCTCCTAGGGTCACAGACTGCTCCCAGAATCACACCTACTGAAGGAGTCCTGCCTTCCCCCAAAACAAGAACCCCTACTCGTCCATACTCCCCTACAATCTTTTTTCTCTTTAGCCTTCACACAAAAAGCATTTCTTGTTTTCTTTTTCCTCACAAGGCTTAATAGCTACTCTCACCCCCACCCCCCAGCCCTTAGAACACACAAAAATTCAAACCACAGTGTGGTCTCTACCGTTGACACCAGTTTCCACCCTCACCCCCAGAAGAAGGTAAACGCCATTATGAGGTCGTCACCCTCCCAGTGGTACGCACTGGAAAACTTTTTTTTTTTTTTAAAGCTATGAACGCTGTACTCCCGTTGTCAAAGAACCCCACACAGCTGACATTCTCAAAACCAGAAATATATTTACAGATCCTCACACACACAATACAAACATTTATTAGCCCCTACTGTAATGCCAGATAACCAAGCTAAGAATACTTTGCAGACGAGATCTCATTTAGTTCTACAGCAGCCCTCTAAGGTATACACTATTATAATCATTTTATAGATGAGAAAGTCGAAACACAGAGGGGCGAAATAACCCCACCCAAGTAATATAGCTTTAAGTGCCATAGATGGGAATGGAACCAGTGATCCTGCATTCCACTCTGAGTTCTTTCGTCAAAAGTGTAGTATTTTTGTTTCGGGTGACCCCAGTCAGTACTGTTATGGGAGCCCTGAAGCTGTTGGGTGCCCTTACCCCTCAAAGGCTGAAGCCGGGATGTAATGATGTCTCTCTTTCAGTTCTTGCTCTCACATGTGTCCAGTTCTGATGAACTCAGAATCCCCTCAAACAGCCAAGATCTGGGCCTTTCTCATTTAAGCTGAGTTCTTTCCACAGCCCTCTACCAAGACCTTGAAAGGCAGAGGTTGGGAGTTGGGGAGTAGTGCTCTCTTTGGATGTCCAGACAGAGTGGATCCCCAGCAGAGGCCTCAATCTGGTGGCCTCTAATTATTAGATCTTGGATAAAAAAAGCCCTAAGACAGCTCAGGTTATATGTGGTTGTTGTTAGTTGTCATCGAGTTGGCTCGGACTCATGTATAACATTAAAAAAAACATTGCCTGGCTCTGCTGGGTATGTTTGACTTCATTGTTTCAGCATCTTCCAGCACTTTATTGGACAGTTTTCTATTGTTATCCATATGGTTTTCATCGGCTAATTTTTGGAAGTAGATTGCCAGGCCTTTCTTCCTAGTCTGTCTAGTCTGAAACCTGTCCTCCATGGGTGACCCTGCCGGTACTTGCAATACCAGGAGCACAGCTTCCAGCACCATAGTTACATGCAAGCCACCACAGTATGACAAACTGACATGTGAGTAGTGGCAGAAACATGTTAGCAGTAGTTATTTCTTAAGGTAGGATTTTCTTCCACGTACTTATTTGCATTTTCTACTTTCTTCAATAAACATGTATACTTTTTTCAATGCTAGCTAAAAAAAAAGCACACACCAAAAATTCAAATTAAGAAAAATTGGATGTAAATACTTTGGGAAGAGCTGCCTAACACAGATGTTTCTCATTGGGCCTTAATGTCCAATTAAAAAATTGTTGATCATATTAACCGTAAATCAGACTGTCTGAGTTCCAATCTCATTGCTACCAGTTAGTAACTGTGACCTTGGGCAAGTTACTTAACCTTCATAAAAGTGGAGATCGTAATTGTACTTCCCTCATACTATCCGCAGATGCTTAGGAATTTTAACAGCTGTCTAGGTGCCAGATACTATTTTAGCTCCTTTAATATTCAGCACAAATCTATGAGGTAGGTACTTTTATTATCCCCATTTAACAGCTCAAGCCCTGAAGAGTACTCAGTTAGTGAGCAGCTAAGTAGGATTTTAGCTACTCTTCTAAACCTGCCTCTCAAAAACGGTTGTTGTGAGGATTAAATGATACAATACGTGTAAAGCATTTAGCACTTAATAAGTGCTCAGTAAAGTTTCTTATACAAACCAGTTGCCGTTGACTCTGATTCACAGCGCCTTCATGTGTGTCAGAGTAGAACTGTGCTTCTTAGGGTTTCCAATGGCTGCTTTTTCGGAACCAAATCGCCAGGCCTTTCTTAGGGCCGCCTCTGGGTGTACTTAGAAGGCCAACCTTCCCACCAGCCAAGCTTGTTATCCCTTTGCACCATCCAGAGATTCGTGAAGTTTCCTATGGTCACCAGTAATACTGGTGTTTTGGGTTTGTTTAAAAAAAAAAAAAAAAAACACGCATACAATGCGATTTCATTAAGCAGAGAATCAAAAAGTCGGCCGAAGGTCGAAGGACTGAGGCCGGCGGGTCTGGGGGGGTCGTAGGATTGCGGTTGCCAAGTCCTCACCCACCAAGCGAGGAGATCTTGGCGGGAGCAAGCGCAGCGCCTGCTCGCTCGGGCGCGCTGGGCGGAGCTACGGGCGGGGTCAGGAGGCCCCGCCCAGCAGCCACCTGCGACAGGTGGAGCGCGCGGCGACAGGCACTCTGCCATGTCCTCGGAGGGCGCGGGGCCGGGGTTCGGGCCCGGATCCCAGTCGGGGCTGCTCTGCCCCGAACACGGCCAGCCTCTGAGTTGGTTCTGCTGCTCCGAGCGGCGGCTCGTGTGTGCCGCCTGCGCGGAGCTGGGCGGCCGCTGCCGGGGGCACCGCATCCGCCGGGCCGAGGAGCGAGCCGAGGAGATGCGGGTGAGCTCGCTTGGGCGCCGGAAGCTGGGGGCACCAGAGGGAGGGAGCCCTGGGGGGACGCGTCAGGGCGGTGCGCCGGGCGGGACCGGCGGGAGGGGGAGCCTGGGGTCCGGTGGAACAGACGGCAGGTGAGGAAACCCACGCACCTCGGTGGCATTGGCTGTGGAACAAGGCGGTTAAGGGTGTGGCTTGAGTTCCAGTCCCACCTCTGCGTTCGCATCGGAGCCTCAGTTTCTTCATCTGTAGTTTGGGGGCAATAGTAACTTTCATTTATTAGGGTTGTTGTGAGATACAATAAGATTATGGGTAAAATGCTGCTTAGCCATTGTGCCTGTCACACAGGAAGCTCAACTAAAAGTTATTTTGGCAAATCCATCTGCCCCCTCCTCCTCCATTGCACTGTTGAGGGAAAGGAGAGCTACGGCTGGCCTTAGACAGTAGAGGGCTCCGTTGCTCCAGCTCTCCGGGGCCAGGTGTGCCCCAACTCAAGCCCCTGTGGAAGCTGACTTCTGATAAAACCCTGGCCCTCCTCACCCCTCTGTCCCTCTTCTCAAAGCCCCTGCCTTCACTCTTCTGGCTTCCTGGTGAGGTGATTTCTTTTCCTTTTCACGACTGGCCTTGACTACAAGCTGGTTTCATCGGGATAAACCGAGGTGGGGGTGGGGGAGGATATTAAGGGGTACCTGTTGGAGCCCTTCAGCTAAGGTTTCTCCCCACCTCCACTTCCAGTTTGCCTCAGGTTGATGATCTTGCAGTCACCACCCCTCTTGTGAGCTGCTGAGGTTGGGCCTTCCTCCTTCTACCCTAATCTGTGGTCCCTGGGGGATTTCTTTGTCATTTGATTAAACAGCTTGATTCTCCGAACATCACCCTGAGTCCAGCCCTGCTGTGAGGCCTAAGGGGCTTTACCTACTCAGACTGCCTGTAACAAACACACCTTACAGGGTGCTGAGGCCAGAAAGCTCCTGGTTGATCCTAACTGTCAGCACCACTATCATCAATAATGCTGATAATAAACTTACACAATGTGTTATAATAAACTTGTGTAATGGATAAAAAGTTTGCAAATTCCAAATTACTTAAATATCTGTCCTCTAATTCTATCCAGACCAGGCCTTTGAAGTGAAGGCACTACCCACCCACATTTTACAGATGAGGAAACTGAGTCCTGGAACCCCGAAGGTTCCTAAGGTTTAGGGGCTGGACCTGGTGGGGGTGGTCATTGACTAACCAAGAGGAAGTCAATGATGCTAATGCCAGTGAGAATTTCCTGAAAACCTTAAAAAAAAAAAGGTTGCCTCCAGAGTTGGATCGAGTGGGTGAAGGAATGAAGGCTAGGACAGGGTGGTTGTTTAGGAATGCACTCTGCCCCAGGGTGCCTGCCCGGCACCCTCCTGAGGCCCTCAGCATTCTTATCTCTCTTAGGCCTGGAGGGACACTCTTGCTCTCTCTCCCTCCAATTCTGAGTAGGTAAGTCTTTTGCAAACTCCTTCCCCTAACCCTTCAGCTAGCAAAGAAATTTCACCTCAGGGCAAAATTGTGACTGAACTAGACAAAAACAGCACCAGTTCAACCCCTCTCTCTGTAACCTGGATTCCTACCACATAGGTTTTCAAAACTGCTCAGTTCCCTCAGTCCCATGATGAGTTCCACTGCAGCTTCCACTGAGTCAATTAAATTTGACAACTTTTTATTTGGATTTGTGAAATGTAAACCTAATTTCTTACTTTTGGGGAAAAGGGTTTTCCAGGGCTTCCTGGAAGAGGTAGCTGAGTTGCCTTTTGGCGGCTGGAACTGGGGCAAAGCTCCTAGGGGAGGAGTCTGAGTGGGAAATGGGGGAGGGGCTGCTTGGAAGGGCCCCATTTGTAACCTGGAGAAATGGAGTGGAAGAACAGGGGCTTGGCCATGTCTCCTTGGGCAAATCACTTCTCTGTGGGCCTCAGCTTCCCCATTTCTAAAATTCTTTCCTTGCTTACACGGGTGATGCTCAGCTTTGGAACTGTGAATGGTTGAATCTTTTGTGGTGAAGGCAGTGGGTGTTCATTCAATCAACATTTATTCAGGGCCTTCTATGTGCAGAAACTCTTCTAGATACTGGGACACAGCAGAGAACAGGTCTAAGTCATGGTGCTTATGCTCCAGTGGTGGTGGGGACAGATAGCACAAAACAAAAAAGTAAACAAATATATAATATGCAGTCAGAGTCTAGGTACAAGGGAAAAAACAAAGCAAAGTAAGGGAATGGGGGATGGGGAATGGTCAGGGAACCTCTCTCTGAAGAGGTGACATTTAAGCAGAGACCTGAGTGAAGTGGGAAGGGAATATGAGTCACACAGAAATATGAGGGAAGACTGGTAGAGGCAGAGGGAACAACAAGTACAAAGGCACTGAGGTCAGAACAAATTTGGTGTTTTTAAGGAACAAAAAGGCCAGTGTGGAGAATGGTAGGGGGTGACACTGGAGAGATAAGCCAAGTCACATCAGGTAGGGCCTAGCTGACTAAGCTAAGAAACTTGATCTTATTGTGTGTGTATCGGAAAACAAGTTTTGAGCAACCAAAACCAAAACTGAACCCATTACCCTCACAGGGACCCTATAGGACAGAGTAGAACTGTCCCATAGGATTCCAAGGATGTAAATTTTTACAGAAGCAGACTGCCACATCTTTCCCCTGCAGAGCGGCTGGTGGGTTCCAACTGCTGACCTTTAGGTTGGCAGACAAGTGCCTAATCTGATTTCCTTGCAAAAGGTGGCTCTGGCTGACTGTGGGGGTCAAAAATGGAAGCCCAGTAAGGAGATTCTTACAGTGGTTCTGGTAGAGATGATGGAGATCTGGGCTGAATAGCAGGAGTTGAGGTGATGAGATGTGGCCAGAGGAGAGAGAAACTTTGGAGATAGGGCTAGTAGGACTCTTTGATTGATTAGATGTGGGGTTGGAGGGAAACTCCTGGGTTTTTGTCTGGGTAATGAGGTCAGTGATTGATGGTGCTGTTTCATGAATAGTGATAGCTTGGCCAAGAACAGTTTTTGAGAAGCCATGTTCTGCTCAGGGGCAGGTGTGGAGAGTCAGGGAGTTGGTTAGGAAGGAGGGAGAGAGGCCAAAAGAGTTGACAGTGTATGCACAAAAGTGATTATAATGATGGGCCAAGGAATTTCAGAATAAAGAGGAAAGCGAGTCCACAAAGGGGGATGATGGAAAGTAAAAAGTGGCCAGTGAAATGGCAACCTCAACTGAGCTGAAGAATTGTTGGAGTGAGGATTCTAAAAGTTAGAGATCTAGGGTAGAGTATGTAGACAGGGTATGGGACCCTTGAAATGAAGATTCTGGAGGTGGAGGAGGTATAGTTATCAAGGGAGCTCTGGTGGCACAGTGGTTAAGAGCTTGGCTGCTAACCAAAAGGTCAGCAGTTGGAATCCACCAACTGCTCCTTGGAAACTCTATGGGGCAGCTTTACTCAGTCCTATAGGGTTGCTATGAGTTAGAATTGACTCGATGGCAACAGGTTCGGTGTTTGGGTATAGTTATCAAAGGAGCCCTGGTGGTACCGTGGTTAAGCACTCTGCTGCTAACCAAAAGGTTGGTGGTTCAAACCTACCAGCAACTCTGTGGGAGAAAGATGTGGTAGTCTGCTCCGTTAAAGATGACAGCCTTGGAAACCCTATGGGGCAGTTCTATTCTGTCCTATAGGGTTGCTGTGAGTTGGAATTGACTCAACAGCAATGGATTTGGTTTTTGAGTTTTTTATAGTTATCAAGGAGCCCTGGTGACACAGTAGTTAAGAAATTGGCTGCTAACCGAAAGGTCAGCAGTTCGAATCCACCAGTTGCGGCTTGGAAACCCTATGGGAGCAGTTCTACTCTGTCCTATAGGGTGGCTATGCGTCGGAAGGCAATGGATTTTGTTTTGTTTTTGGTATAATTATCAGTAATGATGAAGTCTGGGACTGGGTGCCTGAGATGGGGTAGAAGGAAAAAAAAAATTGAAATAGTGTGATGGATCATATACATGGATCAACATGGATGTGGTTTGTGTTGCAGAACAAGATTGTGGACCAGTGTGAAAGGCTGCAGTCGCAGAGTGCCTGCATCACCAAGTATGTGGCAGAGGTCCTGACAGGAAAGAACCAGAGAGCAGTGGTAATTCTTCCCCTTCCCTGTCTGCTCTTGGTCCCCTCCCAGGAGAAGACGCCAGCCTTAGGGTCTTGTACCAGTCTAGGGTTCCTTCCTATTCACACAGACTTGTTATGCTTCTAGTGGAGCCGGATGTCCAGGAAGGATGGTTTATTAACTCCCTGATCCTTGTTTTTATTTTACCATCTGAGCAGAGTGAGCTTATTCCAGTCACACACTGGGTGTAAAGACTACTTTCTTGTGTATCTTGGGTATCATGGGATAGGGGATCAGGAAGGGTAATATTCCTCAACCACCTACTTATTTTGTGCACAGCCGCAGAATTATAAAACAACCTAGAGACTTTTATATTAAGTGTTTCCTACAACAATTTTATGCAGTAGGTGGCTGTAACATCCCTGTTCACAGATGAGGAAATGGGTCTTACAGAGGTTAACTGACCTGTCCAAGGTCCCACAGCTTCCCTGGTAGAGTCAGGTCTATGACCTGGGTCTTCCGCCTCCCAGGCCAGTGCTCCTTCTGATACATCTCACTGCTGATCCTTTCTTCCGTTGTCTCATTGCCATTGGTATATCTTCACTCTCAGCCATGCAATATGCCAATGCCCGTCAGGGACAGGGGCCCTTAATTTCTATACATTCCCTTCCTACTTCTTATGAGACAGGGGGCAGGCTTGGCACTGTCACAGTGAAGGCTCTTGATCACATGGAGCAGAACCCAGTTGAACTAGCATAAGCAGAACAGGGAATTTCCTGGCAGGATACAGGGGTCTTTCAGAACCTAAAGGGGTCTAGAACAAGGAACTAGAAAACTGCTAGGGGTCCAGGTAACTATTTTGTATCCATTTCTGTTTCTCTTTGCATGATGACCTCTTGCTCTCTCTCTCTCTCATTTCCATCCTTTATATTTTCTTGACTCACTGCACTAGCTAGGACCTCAGTAGAATGTTGAATAGAAGTTAGTGAAGCAGATCCTAACTTTAAGGGGAATACTTCCAACATTTCACCATTCATTTATTCAACAAATCCTTACTGAGCACCTCCACGTGGCAGGCACTGTTGTTTGTGCTGGGGATTCCACAGTGAACAAAACATATGAAAACTCCTATTTTTATGAAGTTTACATTCTAGTCAGGGGAAAGATACCATAACATATATAATATGTGCTGTGTCAGAAGAATGAGCACATCTGTCTTGGAAGAAGTACAGCCAGAATGCTCCATAGAAACGAGGATGGTGAGACTTCATCTCCCGTACTTTGGACACGTCATCAGGAGGGACTAGTCCCCAGAGAAGGACATCGTGGTTGGTAAAGTAGAGAGTCAGTGAAAATGAGGAGGACCCTCAACGAGATGGACTGACACAGTGGCTGCAACAATGGGCTCTAACATAGCCCTGGTGGTGCAGTGGTTAAATGTTAAGCTGCTAACCGAAAGGTTGGCACTTTGAACCTGCCAGTGGCTCCAAGAGAGAAAAGACTTAGCGATCTGTTCCCTAAAGATTACAGCCTAGGAAACCCTGTGGTGCAGTTCTACTTTCTCATATAGGGTTGCTGTGAGTTGGAATCGACTCAATGGCACACAACAACAACCACAATTTTAGTTTAAGGATTTTTAAGATTTTTGCATCTATACTCAGTAGTGAGGTTAGCCTATGAATTTTGTCTCTTGTACAGTCCTTATCAGATTTAGGTGTCAAGGTTATATAAGCCTCATTAAATGAGTTGGGAAACAGAACTCTCTGTTTTTACTGAAAACTGTGTAAGATTGGAATTATCTGTACCATGGATGTTTCGTGATACTCCCTGTAAAACTATCTGGGCTTGGTGTTTTTGCTGGTAGATTTTTAACCACTGATTCATTTTCTACCATGATTACAGGATTATTCCTGTTCTTTCTTTTCTCTTGAACTGGTTTTGGTAAGCTTTTCCCGGGAAAATTATCTATTTCATCTGTTTTTAAATTTAATGACATGAAGTTGTTCTTAGTTTTATGATTTTAAAATCTTTGTTGTATGTAGATGTCCAACTTTCACTCCTGGTATTGTTTATTTTGCCTTTTCTCTTTGCTTACTAAAGTTACCACAGGTTTAACTATTAGTTTTTTCAAAGTAACACCAGCTTTTGGGGTTTTTTTGCTTCTCTGTTTTATATCGTTGTTTTTTACTTTGTTATTGTTTCCTCTTTATCATTTTTTTCCTGCTAATTTCTTTGGATATACTCTGATGTTTTTTAACTTGCTGAGTTGAACAAAACCCATTAATTTTAGTTTATTTTTTCTCAAGGCAAGCATTTAAAGCTATAAATTTTCCTTCTAGGTACTGATAGAGCTATATACTACAAATTTGATGCAGAGTATTTTCATTTTTACTTAGTAATAAGTATTTTTAAACTTTCATTATGATTTCTTATTTGATTATGAATACTTAAAAATGTTTTTATATCTCCAAATGTATGGTTTTACCTTTTTTTTTAACTGATTTCTAACTTGATTACATTTTACTCTGTGATGTCAAATGTTTAAAATGATTGGGTGTTGCTTCATGCCCTGATATGTAGTTAATGTTTCACATGTACAGTAGACTCCCCTTATCTGTGGGGATTCTTCCAGGACCCCTAGAGGATGCCTGAAACCGTGGATAATACCGAAGCCTATATATACTATGTTTTTTCCTATGCATACATACCTATGATAAAGTTTACTTTATAAATTAGGCACAGTAAGAGATTAACAACAATAGCTAATAATAAAATAGAACAATTATAACAATATACTGTAATAAAAGTTACATGAATGTGGTCTTTCTCTCTCAAAATATCTTAAGTTGAAAACTCCCACTTTTCACTTAAAGGAAGTGCTTTACGGCTTCTTTTTGGCATGTTGGAATTGCCAGCATCACTACTCTTGTGCTTTGGGGTCATTATTAAGTAAAGTAAGGGTTCGTTGAACTCAAGCACTGCCATACTGCGACAGTCAATCTGATAACTGAGACTGCTTCTAAGTGACTAATAGGCAGGTAGCGTATACAGCTTGGATACCCAGGACAAAGGGATGATTCACGTCCTGGTCAGACGGAGCGGGATGGGGTGAGATTTCATTACACTACTCAGAACGGTGAGCAGTTTACAACTTATGAATTGTTTATTTCTGGAATTTTCCATTTAATATTTTTGGGCTGTGGTTGACTGAGGATAACTGAAACCATGGAAAGTGAAACCACAGATACCAAAACCCGTTGCCGTCGAGTCAGTTCCAACTCATAGTGACCCTATAGGACAGAGGAGAAGTGCCCCATAGGGTTTCCAAGGCTGTAATCTTTATGGAAACCGAGTGCCACATTTTCCTCCCGTGGAGTGGCTGTTGGGTTTGAAGTGCCAACCTTTTGGTTGGCAGCCAAACGCTTTAACCACTAGCATCCTAAATATGTCTATTATTAAATTTATTAACTAGTTCAGATCTTCTCTATCCTTACTAATTTTTTATCTGCTAGATTTATTGATTACTGGCAAGGGCATTTAAATTTTCACATTATAGCTGTGAATAGATTTCTTATTTTTCCTCAGAATTCTGTCAATTATCATTTTTATATTTTGACAGTATGTTATTAATGTATACAATTTACATTTGTTATATATTCTTAGTAAATAATTTTTATCATTTTATAATAACCCTTTATGCATTGGCTCTATAGATTGCTTTGTGTAATATTGACATCTTGATGATATTAAGTCTTGTAATTAACGAACACAGAATGTCTTTCTATTAGGTATCCTTTCATTTCTTTTAACAGTGTATTACGGTTTTCAGTGTCCAAGTCTTTTACCTCCCTGGTTAAATTTATTCCTCGGTATTTTATTCTTTTAGTTGCTAGTGTAAACAGAATTGTTTTCTCAATTTCCTTTTCAGATTTTTCATTCCTTGTATATTTTTTCTTTTCCTTCCAACTTTTTCTGTGTTCTTATGTTTTGTTGTTGTTGTTAGGTGCCATCAAGCCGATTTTTGACTCATAGTGACCCCATGTGACAGAGTAGAACTGCCCCATAGGGTTTTCTAGGCTGTAATCTTTATGGGAGCAGATTGCCAGGTCTTTCTCCTGCATAGCAGCTGGGTGGGTTCGAAGCACCGACCTTTTGGTTAGCAGCTGAACACTTAACCATTGCACCACCAGGGCTCCTTTCTTATGTTTTTGGTATGTCTTATTACTGGGTTTTGTTTTTTCTTTCCTTTTTTTTTATTTAATCCAGTCTGGCAATCCCTGCCTTTTAACTAGACAGTTTAATCTGTTTATCAATGTTGTGATTGTTGATATATGTGGATGTATAGCTATTATTTTATTTTGTGTTTTCTATTTAGTTTGCACTCCTGGATTCACTTGCCACTCACTTAGTCACTCTTTCTACCAGGCAAATTGTGGCGTCTCAGTTTTTTTCTGTAAAACAAGGATGATTGTCCCTTTTACTTTTCAAAGCAGGTCTTCAGGGGCAGGGCACAGGTAAAGCTGCTGACTTTGAAGGTGGCAGTTCTACTCTCTGGCATGAAGGTGGCGGTTCTTCTCTCATTTGTCTGGCAAGAGTGTAGATGCCTCATGTGGCAGGCGCCTTTGGGAAGTATTGGTTACCAGCTGGTATCTAGTGTAGGGAAAAAGCACTGGACTGAGACTCAGGAGAACAGAGTTCTATTCCCAGCTCTGACACTGGCTTACCATGTGAACACTATCAAGAGATTTTACACTAAGTCAGGGAAAACTTTCCCATTCAGTCATTCAGTAAATATTTGGGTACTTACTGTGTGCCAGGCACTGTGCTAGGGGCTGGAAGAAGGTACTTGTTAACTTCATTGACTGAGAATTAATTTCAGGCCTCCTGTGTGGCAGATAAGAATTCCACTACAGAACCGGTTGGAATGGACAACTTTAGAAGTAATGAGCTTTTTGTCCTCAGACATGGTCAGAATATCAACTGGACCATCATGTGTACAGACACTGTTGATGTGGATGACTTTTTAGGCTCTTCTGCCTACAGTTGTATGGTTCTGTGACCTTGGTCTCTCACCCTTGGTATTCCCAGTTGTGAAATAAGCAGGCAATTCTAAATGATCTCTAAATCCTACCTAGCTCTTTCATTCTGTGATCCTGGCTTCAGGAATTATGGCCTGGGTGTCTGGATCTCAGATTTCTTTTTTTCTTTACCCTTAATCATATTTGTGAAGTCTTAGGACTGGATGGCAAAGAAAATAGCTTAAGCACTGTCACTTCCCTTACCATGCCAATGGCAGACATTGCTAATCAATCTCGTTTCAGCTGAGCCCAAACCCTCCTAATCTTGACTGGGGCTTTGCCAGGAACTGACTCCATGTTTTATCCCTTGACAGAGCATGGCCAGCGCAGCACGAGAACTGGTCATTCAGCGGCTGAGTCTGATACGAAGTCTGTGTGAGAGCGAGGAGCAGCGGTTGCTGGAACAGGTGCATGGTGAAGAGGAGCGAGTCCACCAGAGTATCCTGACACAGCGGGTGCACTGGGCTGAGGTGCTGCAGAAGCTTGACACCATTCGCACTAGCCTGGTGGGCATGCTTACTCATCTGGATGACCTCCAGCTGATTGTAAGTCTGGCATGGGTAGGGGGACAGCCAGTTGGCCAGACTCCCCAAAAGTTTGAAAACATTGAGAATGTTTACTGGAATGAGGATTTCAAGCAGGGGAGAGACAGGAGAATGAAATTACATGAATCATTTTTGTACCTGATGACAATATTCTTTTAACAGTGAGCAAATACTTACTGAGCGCCTACTATGTGCTAAAGGAGCCCTGGTGGCACAGTGGTTAAAGCAATCGACTGCTAACTGAAAGGTTGGTAGTTCGAAGCCACCAGCAGCTCTGCGGGAGAAAGATGTGGCAGTCTGCTTCTGTAGAGATTTACAGCCTTGGAAACTCTGTGAGTTGGAATTCACTTGACGGTGGTGAGTTTGGTTTTAGGTGGACTATATGCTAGGCACTGTGCTATGAGGTGGAGTTGCAGGATACAGCTGTCAGTCACTTGCAGCCTTTAAAGGAGGCAGATACATAAACTGACAATTAGGATATGGAGGGATATGTGCTATGCTAAAGGAAATCATTGGGAGCTAGAAGGCCCCACAAACCAGATAGGGGTCAGGAAAGGCTTCCTGGAGGAAGTGCGTTAGAGGCTGATGCCTGAAAGACAAAAAGATTAGCTAGGTTAAAGGAAGTGGAGAGAGTTCAGTATGCAGAGAGAACACTATTTGGGGAACCTGAAAAGAGGTTGAATATGAGAACATAGAGCTCATCCTTAATCCTACCACTCAGAAGTCACCATGATTAACATTTTGGTACATATCCTTCGAACTTATTTTATATAAATATGCAGATGCCTGCAGTTTTGAGGCCACAATGTGATACCTGAATAAAATTGCCAAGCCAAGGAATAAGAATGTAGAATAACTGATGTATCCCATCGCAGTTACAATTAGGGCAGTTTCCATAACTGTCCTAGATTTTGCATTCATTTAGTTATACAGCTTCCATGTACAGAGCACATTTTGTCCTGAACACTGGGAGAATCACAACAGAAAGTTCAGAAAGTGTCCCAGCCTTCTGGGAGCTGACAGTTTTAATGGGGGATGCTGTCGGGTAAATAGATGATTATCCTAAAGTGTAGTTGAGGGGAAGCCAGAATGTTGTGAGGCACAAGGGATAGAGGGATTTATTCTGAATATGTGCTATTGGAAAAGAGCCCTGGTGGTGCAGTGGTTAAGTGCTCGGCTGCTGACCGAAAGGTCCACAGGCACCAGCCGCTCCGCAGGAGAAAGATGTGGCAGTCTGCTTCCATAAAGATTACAGCCTTGGAAACCCTATGGGGTAGTTCTACTCTGTCCTGTAGGATCGCTATGAGTTGGTATTGACTCACTGGCAATGGGTTTTGTTTTTTTTTAATGTGTTACTGGGGAGATGTGTAGGGAACAATGCATAAAGCTTTGTACTAGGTCTTAAAGGAGAAGGGTATTTTTTATCTAGAGTCTGTCTACATGGAGTCCTCCATGCTACTTAAATATGTTCAAGTCTTCACTACCTACAGGGTTTCTGGTGCCAAGCCTGATTTTTGTTTTTTTCCGCCTCACAGCAGAAGGAGCAGGAGGTTTTCGAGAGGTGAGTACGGCCCCTGTGACTTGCTTGGGCAGTTTTGGAGACCACAGTGCTTAGGCTTTTACCCAGTCTGTTGTATTTAGGCCCCGCTTCTCCTGGGAGGATGTGCAGCTGAGTGGCTTCCCTGGAGCCAGGCTTGTTGGACAGGGATGTTCCTGTCCCTAGCTTGGAGAATTGCTTAAGACCCACGTGGAAGGGCAGTGAAGTAAATACATACTAATTGGAGGCATGCCACCCTGCTGGAGCATTTTGCCACTTCCATTTATAGATGAGAATGCTGGGGCTCAAAGAGGGGAAGGGATTTGCTTAAGTCCCAGGGCCAGGGTTTGGACCCATACCTTCTAATGCCTGTCCCATTACCACCCATGTACCTCACTCCCCCTTTTTCTGTTGGAACGATTCTTGAAACTCAAGTCTGCATTATCACTCAAAATTTGTATTTTAATTATGTATTAATAAAACAATTTCATTAGACCCCGCCTGGGTCCTGAAAGGCTGAGAGCCAACGGACTGAGGAAGTGGCCAAAAGGATGTAACTTGCCAGACAATATAATTAACCTTCTCAAACTGCCTGTGTAAGATTTCAGAGCCATACTTTGGGAGCATAGTCTATTTTTCCTATGTATTTATTTTTATATTTAAGTTTCAATAGCAATACATGTACACAAGAGAAAAAATTCCATTACAAACCACTTAAAATAAAAAATAAGCCTTCATCACCCCTTCCTAATCTTCTCTAGAAGTGATCAGTTTTAATAGATGCATGTCTTATGAACTTTTCCATAAGTACAGTCATAAGAGAATATATGGGTTTTTTGTTTCTCTGTCTTTTTTTTTAAACTAGATAGGATCATTTTATACTTGTTGTTCTAAAATTTATCAGAATATCTTGGACATTTTACCATGTCAGTACATTTAGATTTACCTCCCTTTTTTGACAGTCTGCAAAGTACTCCACAGTATGGTTGTACCCAAATTAATTTTACTGTCCCCTTTAAATGCTTGCTTGCCTTATTTCTACTTTTTCACTTAGAATCTTTCTACAGTTCTGCCAATCTTTGTCCTTCTTTATCATCTTTTTCATCTTTCTCTAATATATTCTATCCTCAATATCAAGACAACCTGACATAAAATTTTTTTTAATCTTTAATTTTTATTTTGAAATATTTAAAATTTATAGAAAAGTTGCAAGAATAGTACAATGAATTTTAGCTAGAATTACCAGCTGTTAACATTTTGCCACATTTGATGCTTTCTCTCTCTCTCTCCCTTTGGTGAATCTTTTTCCTGAACTGTTTGAAGAGAGTAAGTTGGCAGAAATCATGACATTTTATCCCTAACTACTTCAGCATGTATCCTAAGAACAAAGGCATTCTCTTATATAATCACAGTATAATTATTGAATTCAGGAAATTTGACATCAACATGATATTCTTATCTTATGTACAGTCCGTACTCTAATGATGCCATTTGTGCCCCCAAAAAACTCTACCTACTCATTGAGTTCAAGATTTGTTTGCAGTACTTTGCGTCTTAGGCTGAGGGAATATAGTCTCAAAGTATCGTGTTCAAAAGTTGTCAAGCACCTTCTTGTTGGGAACATACATGTGCAAATGCCTGTGTTGGCTCCGGTATTGTTTCCACATCCGTGGCTGGGCTCAGCTCTGGCCTGCCACAGCGACAGGTCCTGTTGCAAAGACTGGGCATTCTGTTCCCATCCAGGGCCCTACTGTATCTGAGTCCCATTTCACTCCCATCTCTTTGGGGCCCCAAGTTGTCTGTACTATGGGGCAGCTGGACCAGCTGGTTCTCTGTAGATGCTAGTGCCTGCGTCTGGTCTCAGATTTGCCTGGGATG
This sequence comes from Dugong dugon, assembly GCA_030035585.1. NCBI lineage: Eukaryota > Metazoa > Chordata > Mammalia > Sirenia > Dugongidae > Dugong > Dugong dugon. Next base: position 56,790,818 of record CM057471.1, read on the forward strand.
ATGGCTTAACCCTGCTGCCATCGGCTCCTGTTTCCTCCCCACCTGATGGCTAGGGCTCCTCTGGAGCCGGCCCTCAGTGCTTTGAGAAGGGGCAACAGACTTTCTCTTGTCCAAACCACAAAGAGCCTTTGTTTCTGGAGCCTACTCTCAGCACTTCCAGAGCCCTGTTCACCACGTTCCTCCAGCCAGCACACTCAGTGACAGTCTTGCACATGCATCCATTAGGGAACGTGCCACACTCTCAGCCCCCCTTCCTTTATGGGCAGCTATGAGATTTGGGAGAGAGGGTATGTACTCTCACATCTGCTGGCTGATCTCAAAACCATCTCCAGGATCAGAGGTGGTGGAAAAGTTCTTTCTCAGAACTCAGTTCAGAGGTCTGGAAAGCTCCACGGCAAACCCCCACTTTGCCCTACACCCTTTGAGATTTTACCACGCACTGGTCAAGGGCAAAATTATGTTGAATGGTGCCTGGGCTCCAGCCTGGGTTCTGTTTTTGTGTGGAGGCAGGACTTGAATCCCAGCTCCCCTTTCTAGCTGAGTGCCTTCTCTGAATCTCTGTTTTCTCTTCTGTCAAATGAGGTAGTTACTACCTCCCAGGTTTTTGTAAAGATTAAGTGAGATTCTGTATGGAAAACATTAGGCTCGGAGTCTGGCTACTTGATAAACGGTGATTCTCCCTTCCCAGGTCCCTCATGTTCCCAAATTACCTCTCCAGCAAAACCCACTGTGAACTAAGAAGTAGTAGTTTTTAGGAGCAAAGTGCTCTGACTAATTTATGGTTGGGGTAATGACTGCTAGTCCTTTCCTGTGTGACCCCTCAAGGGGTATATTCATTTTAAGAGAAGAGGAGTGGCTATACCTTCTGACCCAACCAAAGGTAACATTACTGCTGCAGTAGTTTTGGAGGGAGTGGGGATTATTTCCCGGGCAGCATGGTGAAGTGGAAGGCCTGCCACACAGGGGTTCAAGAGGCCTAGGTCCTAGTCTCAGCTCTGCCCTTCACTTGCTGAGAGACACTGGCAAGTCACTTCCCTCAAGGAGCAAACCATCTCTAAGCTTTAATTCTTACACTGAGTTTGCTCCTTTATCTAGATCAGCCTCAGTCTGCCTTGATGGAATTAAGACTCCTGTGGGGCACAAGGGGAATGCCCATCTTTCTTTCCTGGCTAAGCCCCCTTTAGGGGCCCTTGCTGTAGGGCCTGGCTGGCAATCTAGGTGGCAAGCTGGAGGGGGGAGGCTTTTACTTCTGTCCCCCTCCCCTTACCCTGTATTGATCCAGATGCATTTCTAGAACCTGAGTTGGTGTCTCTGTTTCTTTCTGTGCATAAGGACCGAGGAAGCAGAGGGCATTTTGGATCCACAGGAGTCAGAGAAGTTAAACTTTAACGAGAAGTGCACTTGGAGTCCACTACTGACCCAACTCTGGGCAACGGCAGTTCTTGGGTCCTTCTCAGGTTAGGAGCTGCCGGAGCCCTGCGCCAGTAGGAGCAACTGGGTTTCTGTCTGTCTGTCTGTCTGTCTGGGGTTTGCCGCATCAGGGGCCATGTTTCTGGGTTGGTAGCTTAAACAACTAGTGATGTGAGTGCAGGCTGGTCAGCGGGGCCAGGGCTCTGAACGGGCCTAGAGCATCCGGACCAGGCCTTTTCCGTTTCCAGACCAACCTGTTCTCAGATAAATCCTGTTCCTGTAAATCATGTCCTTCTTACACATGTGGGGCAGCTAAGTATTATTTCTTGGAAACCTCTAGTGGCTCTTTATTTATTTTTAACATTTTATTGTTGTTTAGGTGAAAGTTTACAGAGCAAATTAGTTTCCCTTTCAACAGTTTACAGACAGCTTTTTTCTTGACATTGATTGCAAACCCCTCAATGTGTCAGCATTCTCCACCCTTCCTTCCTGGGTTCCCCGTGTCCATTCACTGAGTTTTCCTGCCTCTGCCTTCCTTCTGAACTTTGCTTTTGGGCAAATGCTGCCCCTTGGGTCTCATATAGTTGATTGTTCTGAGGTGTACATTCCTCACTGGTATTATTGTTCATTTTATAGGCCTGTCTATTGTACGGCTATAATGTGGTCTCCGGGAGTGATTTCAGTTCCAAGTTTGAAAGATGTCTAAGGGCCATAGTCTTGGGGGTTCCACCAGTCTCTATCAGACCAATAAGTCTGGTCTTATTATTTTATTGTGCTTTAGGTGAACATTTACAGCTTAAGTTAATTTCTCATTTAAAAATTTATATACATATCGTTTTGTGACATTGGTTGCAATCCCCACAATGTGACAGCATGCTCCCCCTTTCCACTCTGGGTTCCCTGTGTCCATTCGTCCAGTTCCTGTTCCTTCCTGCCTTCTCGTCCTGCTTTTGGACGGGAGCTGCCCATTTGATCTCGTATATTTGATTGAACTAAGAAGCACGTTCCTCGTGTATTATTTTTTGTTTTGTAGGCCTGTCTAATCTCTGTCTGAAAAGTGGGCTTTGGGAATGGTTTCAGTTCCGAGTTAGCAGAGCGTCTGGGGGCAACAGTTTCAGGGGGAGTCTGGTTTTATTTATGAGTTTGAATTTTGTTCTACATTTCTCTCTGACTCTGTCCATGACCTACTATCATGGTACCAGTCAGAGTGGTTGGTAGTGGTAGCTGTATAGTGGCTCTTTAAGACAATAAAATTGATGGCCAGCTAGAGAGTATCTGGACTGGAAATTAAGGTTGCCTGGATTCATCTCAGAGCCCTGGTGGTGCGGTGGTTAAGGCATTTGGCTGCTAACTGAAAGGTTGGCAGTTCAAACCCACTAACTGCTCTGGGGAGAAAGATGTGGCAGTCTGCTTCTATAAAGATTTATAGCTTTGGAAACCTTATGGGGCAGTTTTACTCTGTCCTAACACCAAACCAAACTAAACCCATTGCCATCGAGTCAATTCCGACTCATAGTGACCCTATAGGACAGAGTAGAACTGCCCCATACGGTTTCCAAGGAGTGACTGGTGGATTCGAACTGCTTTTGGTAAGCAGTCGAGCTCTTAACCACTGTGCCGCCAGGGCTCCTACTCTGTCTTACAGGGTCGCTATGAGTCAGAATCAACTCGGTGGCAGTGGGTTGGTTTTGGTGGATTCACCTTACTTATTCACTTGACGAACTTTGACTCAGGCCTGTGTGGGCCTGGCCCCACACTGCTTGCTGGGGCTACTGTTGTGAATAAGACACACTGCTGCCTCCAGGAATTCCCACTTAGCACAGGGTTCCTAAAGCAGGTTTGTTCCCAGCTGGATGGAGGCTTCCACATGCCCAGTGATGGTCTTTGTAAATTCACAGAAAGGTGAGGTTAAGGATTGATTTTTTTCCCTCAATTTTAATCCCCTTCCCTCATAAGATCCTCAAAAATTTAGTATAAACTATAGGCTGTTTATTCCAGAATCTGATATCAGTGCCTGATTTTTACCAGCAGTCCATTTAGTTAGTTGTTAGAAACTACATATCTACTTCCTAGCTTCTAGGAACTCTGTTTCTAGGACAAGCCCGACCTATTCTGGAGGCTGCAGATAGGACCAATTAGAATGCAGTATGATCAGTGCTGGATGCTAAAAGGAGGAACAAATGCTGGCTTTTCACTTTGACTCCGTTATTAACTCAGTGTGTGACCTTGGGCAACTCACTTCTCTCTGGGTCTCATTTCTGTAAGAGTTTACAGATAAAGGCCTTGGGCTAATAATAGCTACTGTCATCATTGCCACAATTTATTGAGCACTTATCACATGTCGGGCACTTGACATGTATCATCTCGTTTAATCTTCACGACTACTCTGTGCTAAGTCCTATTCTGATCCCAATTTTACAAGTGAGGAAACTGAGGTTCAGAGAGAATAAATGGCTTGTCTAAGATCACACAACCAGTGGATGGCATGGAAGCCTTTTGCTACCTGGCAGGACCAGGTTAGGCCTGAGGGTGGGCCCTGGGCAACTCAGAATTCTTTCTGGCAGGCATGGAAGATGTGCGTATTGATGAAAGGACTGTCAGCCCCTTCTTGGAACTGTCAGATGATCGAAGGACCCTGACCTTCAGTGCCAAGAAGTCCAAGTCCTGTGCAGATGGCCCAGAGCGCTTTGACCACTGGCCCAATGCCCTGGCTACCATCTCCTTCCAGTCTGGGCTGCACACCTGGATGGTGAACGTCCAGAACAGCTGTGCCTATAAGGTGGGCGTGGCCACAGGCCAGCTGCCCCGCAAGGGTTCTGGCAGTGACTCCCGTCTGGGCTACAACACCTTCTCCTGGGTCTTCTCCCGCTACGACCAGGATTTCTGTTTCTCTCACGATGGGCAGCACGAGTCCCTGGGGCTACTGCGTTGCCCAGCACGACTGGGCGTGCTGCTAGACTTGCAGGCACAAGAGCTGCTATTCTACGAGCCATCCTCAGGCACGGTGCTCCACACCCATCACACCCCCTTCCCTGGGCCCCTCTTCCCAGTCTTTGCTGTGGCTGACCAGAGCATTTCCATCACCTGCTGACCTTTAGCCACAGCGAGGGCAGGTCCACCTCCCCCAAACCCTTTCAGGCCACATTTCTACCCAGTATCCTTTTCCCAAAAGTGTGTGGCATTTCTAAGGGAAAATAAGGCCTTGCCTGTTGGGCAGCTTTAGGAGAGGTGGGGCCCATTTCAGATCTGGGCACAGCCTCAAATGCTGGGTATCTCTAGAAAACCTGCCAACTCCCTGCACCTCAGTCTCGCAGTCCACCATGCATCTGCCCCTCTGAGGGTGTCCTATTCACCACATTATCTCTGGCATCTAGCACGGTGCCTGGTGCATAGTGAGCATGCAATAAATATTTGGTGAGTGATAGGTAGGTGGGTAGACAAGTGACGGGTGGATGTGGCAGACTCTTGGATAAGTACTGCCTTTCAGCCCCTTGCCCTCAGCTTCGGGTGTGTAAATGGGGTTCTCTAGCAGAAAAGCCTGTGCTTGAAGCCCCTTCATCCCCTCACTTCAGTGCTTCTCAATTTTTTTCATGACATGGCACAGAGAAAATATTTTTCCAGCACACAAGGACAAACTGGAAGGGATTTAGAGCTCCTGATAAGCTTCTTCTGGCCAGAGGATTCTGGTGGCGTGGGGGGTTGTGCCCTTCCTCCTCCCATAGGGCCTGCCTAGCCACTCCAAAGACTGGGGGGATTGTATCTCCAGGTAACCTGACTGCAACCCATGCATCGGGCAGCTGTCTCAAACCCAAGAACTTTTTCCCCTAGTGCAGCTGCTGAGTGCCCCCACCTTATGAACCTCTCACTTCAGGTGGAAAGCTGGGGTGTGAAGGCTTCGAGCCAGGGAGAGCTGAGGAAGTAAGAGAGCCGGCCTTAGGGAACATCTACATTATTAAAGGTTTTAAAAGATTTAAAGATTTTTTCCATGTCTTTTGTTGGTCATGGGGTATACTATATGCTGGCCCCAACTGTCATCCCCCAAGTCCCAGCTTTTCCAGGGAAGTTGATGTCTTCCTCCCTGTCATCTACGTTTGCAGAAACAAGTGGGTGGCAGCTCAGCATAGCAGAAAGAGCCTGGAGACAGGGTCCTAAGGCCTGCTGGGATCAGTGGGCAACAAGTAAAATAGAGTTCAAAATTCGAGGATAGCCACTACTCAGCTTCAGCTGTTTGTAGCCATGAGGGAAGTTGGGCCCAGAGTGGTCAGGAATAGAGGTTTTTCAAGAGAAGCTGAAAAATCTAGATTTTAAAATGAAATCTTTAAAAGCTTGCTCAGTAGTTTACTTGGAACACTGGATGGGTCAAATCGAGCCCAGAGACTTCCTATTGGCAATTTTTTTGGTTGAGATGATCTCTGAGGCCCTTGTAGCTGAGTTATGACTCACGACTGCTATTAGTCCTCACTGCCCCAACACATGGAAATTAATGGCAAGTTGCCTGGCCTTGGCACCAGGCCCAAGGAAGACAAACCTGGAAGGGATCTGGCCAAGTCTGGAGACAGCTTTCCTGTCTTTGCCTGGTTACAACCTATGCGCAAAAACCTGAGTCAAAGCCAAGTTCTACAACTTGGCAGCTGAAGGCCCCACACATTGCTCCCCTAAACCCACTGACCTAACTTCCTACAGCAGCCTTTAGGCCACAGTTCATGTGCCTCCTGCCAGAAATGCCCTCCCTCTCCCGAGTTCAGGGCCCCTCCCTGGCTGCTGTTGTTGGCACCTGAACATATACAATATGTGTACCTGTCTGATGTGCTTTTAACCTTTAGTATCCCCAGTGCCTGGTACTGGGCAAGGCACAAAGGTACCCAGTAAATACCAAGTAGAAGGGTATGTAGAGGGGCGAGACAGGAAGAAAAATGGAATTTTAAAACCCAACCTACTTCTCCAGTCTCCAGTTATTCCCCCACATTCCCTATAATCCCACCATCCTGAGCTGCAGTCCCCTTTCCCTGTCCCTTTTCCCTATGCTTCTGCTCACACTTGACATCCTTTAGAATATCTTCCCTACCCTCAAGATCTCCATTGCACTGTATGTCTCATGTGACACGGATCCCTCTACTTGCAACCTAGTGGTTGAGCCGAAGGGCTTTGGAGTCAGACTGCCTAAATCTGAATCCTGACTCCACCACTTGCTGACTCAGGCAGGTTATTTAACCTCTGAATGTTTTCCTCATTTGTAAAGTGGGAGTAGGGATCACAACACCTGCCCCACTAGGTAACTGAGGGCTAGACAAAGTAATGCATATGAGGAACTTAGCAGAGTGCCTGACACATAGCAGGCATATGGTGGCTCTTCTCATGACTGTACTTCCCTGTCTGAAATCTTCCATTCAGACTGTAATCCTTGTAGATAGCGTCCCTTACAGCATAGCTTAACACGCTGATTTTCAAACAGCTCCTCTCACCCACTTCCAAGGGGAGAGGATGTCTTGGGGGCTGCAGGAACCTGAATCAGTAGCCTTAGGACCCCTGTTTCAACTCTTAGCAGCTTCTCATTATTTCTGTTTTGCGTATTTTACAATATCCCATGATTATAGGGCACTGCAGCTAACACAAAGCTTGAAAATGCTTGTGAATCTTGTTGGAGGGGAAGGGGACTGAGAAAGGGACACAGATGTGAACAAGAGTGAACAGTAATGAACGATCTCAGACACCAGGAGCAGGTTAGTGGAGCAGGGCGGAAAGCCCAGCACTCTGCTTTATAGTCTGAATGGGTTATGGAGGCTGCAGGGAGAGGGGCAAAGGCCAGATTTGCAGGGAAGGAAGGGACTCCCAGTCTTCTATATTTGTTTAGGGGCTTCTGCAGGGCCTCAGGGCATAGCCACTTCCCTTAGCAGACTCAAAGCCCTGGGGGCAAGCCCTCTAAGCGGTCAAGGACAGGCAGAAGGTGGGACAATGAGGGGAGGATGTGTTCTTCAGGCACAGAATTCTTGACCACGGGGTCCAGAGGCTCTGGGCCAGTCAAAAGGAAACTTCTCATGCCTATGGCCTGGGCACCCTGATAATCACAGCAGTAACTATCCCCAACATGGGCTGCCACCGCTGGCTCCATGTGAGCAAGCTGCAAAGCCTTATGGAAAATGCGGGGATCTGGTTTGGGCCAGCCTGCAGCTTCAGAGGTCAGCACAAAGTCGAAGTGTTCCCGTAGACCAAGACCCACCAGGATGTCCTCTAGCCGCCGGTCAAAGTTGGAGATCACGGCCAGCTTCAGACCTCTCCTGTGGCACCCCATCAGGGTGGCCTTGGCCCCCTCCAACACTTGCCAGGTGCAGGGGTTGCTGAAGTCCTCATATAGTTGGTCAGCAATGGGAGCCACAGCCTGTGCATCCCGAACACCTGCCAGGTAGAAGGTCTGCAGGACCACATCCAGCCACCACCGGCGGGAGGTGAGGCCCCGGCTCAGGCCGTAGTTGGGAAAGCTGTGGCTCTGAGCCTGGTACGCCTGCCTGAAGGCTTGCCCCAGGGCTGTGGCCTCCACTGCTAGCCCATGGGCCCGGGCCTTGGCGGCATACTCCTCCCCAACGGGGTGGCGAAGCCTGAGCAGTGTGTCCTTCACATCCCACGTTATCAGCCGTATCTGCAGTCGGGGTGCCATGGGTGTGCAAAAGGGAGGCCGATTCCACCCCAATTCCACCTCAGGTCCCAGAGCCAAAGGGAAACTGAGCTGGACAAGATCACCCCTCCACAACCTAAAAGTCTTCTCTTTCCAGGCCTCATGAGTCAGACTTGCTGGCTGACATCGGGCACTTGGGGAACATCTTCACAGCACAGGATCCTGGAATGAGAGACGGCAGACGAGGTGGAAGTTCAGGACTTGGGAGTCAGACTGGGTCCAAATTCTGGCTCTGCTAACTAACTCACTGTGTGACCCTATGAAAATCACTCACTCTCTCAATCCCTGTCTCCTCATCTATAAGATGAGCACAATGACACCAATCTCAAGAGACTGTTGGACTAAATAAGATCATTCATTCATGCCATAAGATAATTTCTAAGCCCTATTATTTGCTAGATGCAGGGGAACAGGACAGATTTCGAGCCCTAATGGCATTTACAGGCATTAAAGGATAGGGGATACATATTTAGACAAAGAATTACACACAGTTAAGCATAATTAAGGCAAGATGTACCATGAGTCTATAAATTTGGGGGCCAATCTAGTCTTTGTTGTCAGGGAAGGCTTTCCTGAAGCAAGTAAAGTTTCAATGGAGATTTGAAAACACAAACATGTGGGAAGTGGATGTGGTTAAGTGTTCCTGCCAAGTGCAAAGGCCTTGAGGCAAGGCAAGGAGTCTGGTATTTTGGGTAGATAGGGGTCAGCTCAGGCAGGACCTTGAAAGTCAAGGGAAGGAAACAACTATTATTATTACTATTACTAGCAATGCCAAAGATAGTAGAGTCCTTGTAGACCATCTGACCAACCCCCTCACTATTCAGCAAGGAAGGCTAAACCAGAGAGGGCAGACACTTGCCTAAGGTCACGCAGTGAGTTAGTGGCACAGCCAGGACTAGAACCCAAACTCCTAGACTCTATGGCCAGTGCTCCTTTCCACTGTACCATGCTTAGTCATAGTTGGATTTAAAAAAAAAAAAAAAAATCTGATTTTGGTGTACCTGTACAGCACAGGAAAAAAGGCAGGATACAGCAGCCTGGTCCTACCTGGTCTCTAACCCTTCCAGCTTCTTCATCTTTACTGGAGGTAATAACATTCATCATCTGCAGGAAAGCAGATGAAAGGATTTCTGACTTAATACACAGGAAACAAATTATTCAGCCTGTGGTCCAGAAGGTGAATGTAGCTTCTTCACCTAGACAGAGCTGATTCCAGACAACCCAGGCCTGTCCAGCTGAAATGTGAGGGGCCAGAGTTCAGGGCCCTGTGAGGTTGCCAAGGAGATGCTGAGGGAGGGACTGTGGCTGAGAAATCTAGGGAATGAGTCTTAGAGGAAGTCTGTTAAGGAAATGAATTTGAAAATTAGTCCGGAACTTAGAGAAACCCATCCAAAGGCCAGCTCACTTTGCAGGTGGGCAGATGGAGGCCCAGTGAAAGGCGGGACTAAGTCCAAAGTCACGCAGGGAGTCAATGGCACAGATAAGATTGGAACAAAGGTCTCTGGCTCCCTATTCTATCCACAGCGTTTTCCATTTCTGGAAGCCAGGGCTGGAGGCTCTGGGCTGCAGGCCTGAACAGCTCCCCTTCCTCTTGGCCTCCAGGGCGCGGTGGAAGCAAAGTCAGGTAGCCCGCAGTTAACGCGAAATCCCTCTAGCTACCGTTTGCAGCGTAACGTTGGCCGCTGCTGGGGCCGGACTCCTGGGCCCCCTTCTCAATTCTAGCGCGCTTCTACTGCTAGACGCTGGTCCCCGGGGCCCAGAACCCACCTGCCTCTCAATAAAGCTGATCAAGAAAGAAACCGCGGCTCCACGCCGGCTCCCGCAAAGGCGCGCAGGCGCACGGCCACTTGCCGCGGGGCCGGCGGCGGAGCCTCTGGCTCGCCGGGCCGCTGGAGGTGCTCTGTGCTCCGGATTGTCCTCTCAGCTCCGATCCGTCCCGCCAGTGTCCCTCCCCCTGCTGTCTTCACTTCCTTTCCCCCGCCATCTCTACCCCGCTCCGACCTGCCCCCTCCACTTCCCCCTGCCCACCCCCGCTCCCATTGTTTCGGTCTCCCCTACTTTTCCACATTCCTTACCTCTCCTCCGGGCCCACCTCCGCTTGCCTTCCCCGGAGCACTCTCACTTCCCTTCACCCCGCGCCCCACTGTCACCTGCCCTTAGCGCACCTCCGCTCCTCCCCCCTTCCCCGCCGCCTCCCTTCCGTTATCCAGGTTCTCTCTGTCCCTTTGACCCCACACTCTCTGTTCCCTGTCCCGCCCCTTCAGCCTCCCATCTGGTGTCTCACCATCACCGTGCTCCCTCTTTATCTTCTCTGTGCTCCCCCCTCATGCCCTCTCCTATGTCTGCCCTTCTCCGCTCCTTCCTCCCCTCCGGGCGCTTTCTCCGTTCCCCATTGCCGACCCACGCGTCCCTCTGCCTCTCTTGAATCGGAACATTCCCTGGGAAGTGACTTGGCTGACTTGGGAGGAAAGGGATTTGAGTTTCGGCCTGGCTTGCTGAGTGCTGTGTGGACTTGGGTAAGGCTCTGTCCCTCTCTGGGCCCCAGAGTGCCACTCGCTACTGGAAGGAAATTGCTTTCGGTTGGAGACTTGTCTAACCCTAGACAGTTTCCTGAGGGAAGAGTCCTCAGCAGTAACCCAGCTGCTTTTTTTTTTTTTTCCTTTTGAAGAGAGAGAAAAAAGACGTTTGATTGTTGTTTTGCAAATGTAATGCATACTCATCTCAAAAATCGTAAAAAATACAAGTGTACAAAGTAAAAACTGAAAGTAACCTTCCAACCTCATTCATTTATTAGATTTTTATTGAGCATCTATGCCTGATGCTGACCTTCATTGTGTATTCAGTGGAAAACAGACAGGGTTCTTTCCTTTATAGAACATGGGAGGTGCAGACAAAAGTTAAGATGATTTCAGATAGCGCTAAAATCACTAAGGCAATAAAACAGAATGGTTTCATGAACAGTGATGGGGGCATCTTTGGATGCAGTGGTCAAGGGAGGAGCAAAGATCTTCATGGGGAGGAGGCAGGCAAAGATCAAGGCACAGGTACTCCAGGCAAGTGCAAAGGTGCTAGAGCTGGAACCTGCTTATGGAACGAGGACAACGTCAGTGCTGGAGGGGGGTCAGAGGAAGAGGAGGGATAGCTCCCCAGGGGTAGCCACAGTGACATTTTGGTTATCATTCTGTCAGATGTTTTTCCAGGAGCACACAAACATGTATATAAGTTTCTTCCTTCCCCCTCTTTTAAAACAAAACCCCAACAACCCCTTCCTGTATTCCAGGGCTGGTCTGTTCACTTCATTCAGAACCATGTTACCCTCTTACTGGACTCAGGCCTGAGAGTAAAGTGAAGAGCTTGACTCCAGGGACTTAGCTGGCAAAACTGGTTTTATGTCACAAGCACAGTTCCTAAAAGAGGGGGTGGGAAGGGTAATTGGGAGGCCAGAGGTCTGTCTGCATTTCACAAAATCTGAGAATGTCTGAGATTGTCCACTTTTCAGGGTCACCTAAAACTCAACCACATCAGAGGTTTGGGTTCTGGTCCTAGCTCTGCCACCTGACCTGTAAACCCTCAGTTAAATCCCATCTCTTTTCTGGGTTTTAGTCTTTCAATATGTAAAATAGGGGATTAGACAAAATAACTTATAAGGATGATGTGATGGTTAATGTTATGTGTCAGCTTGGCTAGGCCATGATTCCTAATATTGTGTGGTTGTCCTCCATTTTATGACCTGATGTAATTATCCCCCATTTTATGTGTTGTAAATCCTAACTTCTGTATGTTAATGAGGCAGGATTAGTGTGGGGTGTATTTTCCTCAAGTCACGCCCTTACTCTGATGTGAGGGAAGTTTCCGTAGAGGTGTGACCTGCATTCAATATATATATGAATGCTATGGCAAAGCTCTCCCTTGCTCTGGATCCTGCATCTGGCTTGTCATCATCTGACCTCTGGTTCTTGGGACTTGAGCCTGTCATCTGACCTGCCAGTTCTGGGATTTGCCAGCTTCTGCAGCCCCTTGAGCCAACAGCCTACTGTCTGACCTGCTGATTGTTGAGTTCGTCAGCCCTTGCAACCATGAGAGTCAGGAGAAGCCTCCAGCCTGACACCTGACCCACAGGTTTGGGACTTGCCAGCCTCCCCAACTGCATGAGCCATTCCTTGAGATAAATCTCTCTATGTATCTATACATATACGCTTCACTGGTTTTGCTTCTCTAGAGAAACCAACCTAAGGATAACTTTTAAATTGATTTGCAAGGTAATTAAACCTTGCCCCATTGAGCCTCAGTCTCTCCGTATGAAAATAGAGCATAGCATTGTCTATATCAGGATAAAATGAAATCACATGGAAGAGCTTGTTGAGAAGTAAAATATGATTCTTTCCAGATGAGAAAAACTGAGACTCCTGAGAGGTTGAGGGTTTTGTTTGGGTCACATAACTACTTCAACCTAGGGCCATTGTACTACACAGCTCCTGGAGGGACGTCTCCATGACAATTGCTGTGAATGTATCTCCTGAAGCTGTGGCCCTGATTTAACTGTCTCCTACATTGTTCTGCTTTTCACTTTCTAGCTTTTTCAGCAGAAAAAGGAGCTTTGCATGTCACAGGAAAGCAAATGATAGGTCCTTGCTACTCTGGAACAAGCTTCTGCCACTTCAGAAATGGGTACACTTACTGGGTATATTTTCACCCAACGTCAGATGACAGAAATCCTCTGCCAGTTTTCATACCTTGACCTGCCCTGTGTGAGCCTTGACCTAGTGATTGACCTGGAGAGACCGGGCATGTTACTGTTCTGGACACTGGCTTAGTTTCCTTTGGGAAACCAAGTTTCTTCTGTGAGGGCTTTCTCCTTGAGATTCTAATACCGAAAACACTAAGTAAACCTAGGTTGGGTCCGCTAGTCAAACACTTCTCTCTCTCTTCAAAGTTTTCATTTACTTATTTTTTTTAGTATACTTTTTATTGAAATACATCATACATAAAGAAAAGTGCACATAAGTATACACACCCTTGAATTTTCAAAGTGAACATACCTGTGCCATCAACACTCAGACCAAGAAAAAGAATGTTTCCAGAATCCTAGAAAGCTCCCTGTCCTCTTCTAGTCACTTACTACCCTGAAGGGTAACCACTATCCTGACTTTAAATTGCATAGTTTTACTTGTTTTTGAAGTGTATATAAATGGATTAATATAGGATGCACCCCTGTGTCTTGCTTCTTTTGCTCAAAATTTTGTTTGTAAGATTCGTCCATGTTGCTATGTGTAATTATGGTGCCTTCATTCTCACAGCTGTAATATTCCATTATACGAATATACAATGTTTTACTGTTGATGGACTTTTGGGTTGTTTCTAGCCTTTGGCTATTACAAATAGTGTTCCTATGAACATTCTTGGATATGTCTTTTGGTGAACGTATTACACATTTTCGTTGAGTAAATACCTAGGAGTGGAATCACTAGGCCGTAGGGTATGCATATGTCAGCTTTAGCAGATAGGGCCAGTTTTCTGAAATGGTTGTACCCGCAGTGTCTGAGAGTTCCAGTTGTTCCATGTCTTCACCAACACTTTGCATCGTCTATTTAATTTTAGGCATGATAGAAGTATGGTGGTATCCTCATCGTGGTTTTAATTTGCATATCTCCATTGACTAATGAAGATTTTTTTATATATGTACTGGTCAAGTTTTCATTTACTTTTATTTACACAAATAATGCAAGAATATATCCTTGTAAGAAATGCATCTGAAGGTAAAGTACATATAAAGCAAAAGTTGCTCTAAAACCAATCCCTCACCTTTACCCCTTCATAGGCTCACATTATCAGTAGTTCACACTTTTAAAATTGGGCTTGGAGTTAAGAGTTCTGGATCCCAGCCTTGGTTTTGCCACTGGCTTATGGTGTGATTTTGGGCAAGTCCCCTCTCTGGGTCTTTCTCCCCATCTATAAAATGAGTGTTTAACTAGCTTGTCTCTAACAACATCGTTGCTTTGATATTCTGGCTACTTTTTCTGTGATTACAGGAAACTCCATGTAGTGGAGATGGCCATTTGTTCCAATATCCATTCTCTACATCTTCCTTAGTCATCAAACTCCTAAGTATTAGCTAAGCACATGGCTGCCCCACTTGACTCTATTTTCCAGCCTCCTTTATACACCTAGGTGTGGCCAGGTGACTAAGTTCAGGCAAAAGTACGTGGACAGAAGTGATGTGTGCCACTTCTGGGTTATGCCCTTATGAGGAAGGCTCATCATACCCTCCACTTACCCTTTTCCTTTCTGCTGACCGAAAAGAAGACCTGATGGTAGGAACTGGGCCAGTCATCATTGATCATGTAATGGAAGTTATGAGTTGAGGAAGGCAGAACAAGGCAAGAACCCAGACCCTCTACTCCACGGATGTCATGGATTGAATTATGTCCCCCCTAAAATGTGTATCAGTTTGGCTGGGCCATGATTCCTGGTATTATGTGATTTTCCTATATGTTGTAAATCCTGCATCTATGATGTTAATGAGGGAGGATGGGCAACAGTTGTGTTATTAAGGCAGGACTCAATCTAGAAGACTGGATTGTGTCCTGAGACAATCTCTTGAGATATAAAAGGGAGAAGGGAGCAGAGAGACAAGGGGACCTCATACCACCAAGAAAGCAGTGCCAGGAGCACAGCGCATCCTTTGGAGCTGGGGTCCCTGCGCGGAGAAGCTCCTAGTCCGGGGGAACACTAATGACAAGGCTGACAGAGAGAGAAAGCCTTCTCCTGGAGCTCACGCCCTGAATTTGGACTTTTAGCCTACTTTACTGTGGGGAAATAAACTTCTGTTTGTTAAAGCCATCCACTTGTGGTGGTATTTCTGTTATAGCAGCATTAGATGAGTAAGACAACGTAGCTGACATTATCAGCCCAGGACTGCTTAGAAATAAAGTTTCATCTTCAGCTACTGTTATTTTAAGCAAAGGCCCCTTGAACCTGAATCCTAATATATAGAAAGTGACTGGGGAATGACCTTAGATTGGGTGTCAGGGCAGGTTTCTTTAAGGAAGTGACACTTAAGCTGAAACCTTAACAACAAAAAGGAGTCAGCCATACAGACTTGGGGTGAAAGCATTCCAGGCAAAGGGCATCACTAATGCAATAACTCCGAGACAACAGCATTCTTCTGTAATTGAGACAGACCTGGTCTGTAAAGTGCCCCATCTTCCACTGTTTATGGTGACTGAGCCAATAGGTGGGTCATGTGACCTGAGCAGGGCCAATCAGAGACTTCCAAAGATTTGCTGTCAACCATGGGACAGAAAGGATCTCTTTTTCTTGCTAGTAAGTCTTAAAGACAACCGTCTAAGCCTGAGATTATTGGAGACCATGTTGTTGCCAGCCAAGTGACAAAAGCCTGCCTGAGAATAAAGCCAAGCTGAGGCAAACACAGATGAGAGTTAGAAAGGGACAGAGTCCTCCATGAAAGCCTTTGAGCCCTGGATCCAACCACACCTGGTTATTATAATCTAGTTATGGAAACCAATCATTTCCTTTTGTTTGCTATTGAATTGGGCTTCTGTCACTTGCAACCAAGAGCGCCCTCAGAATGGGGTGCTTCAAATTACAGGTCCTAATTGGCAGTCAGTTTGGGGCATTGAGGTCAGGATCCCCCCTTTCCTAGTTGAGGAATTGGTCATCTTTGCTTTTAAGTTAGTGAAGTGGCTAGTTAAAATGTACATTGTTTTGAGATTTAAAAAAAAATTTTGTTGTAATTTGACTGAAAGTTTATAATTCAAGTCTCTCGTACAAAAATTTATACATTGTTATGTGACCCTAATTGCTCTCCCTATACTGTAACAGCACATTCCTCCTTTCTACCCGATTTCCTGTGTCCATTCAACCAGCTCCTGACCCTCTCTGCCTTCCCATCTCACCTCTGGACAGGAGCTGCCCATTTAGTCTCATGTAGCTACTTGAGCTAAGAAGCACACTCTTCGCAAGTATGTGATTTTTTTTTTTTTAAGGTGGGGGGGGGGCCTCAACTATATGCCCACTAAAGTTGAGGTTTTAGGAATCTCAGTAAAACAAAAAAAGTCAGGATAATGGAATATGTTGGCTACGTGTTGTGGCCTTCAGTACGGGCTTACAAGAAAGAGACAAGCTCCTGTCCAAGCTGACATTATCTGAAAGCAGAACGAGAAAATCAAGTCTCACTTTGGAGAGGCCTTTCATGTTGTGATGCCTGGAAGTCTGATAATACGCCTTGCAGGGTTGTGAAAACTTAGTTCTCTGTGCCAGGATAAGATTACTACCAGCAAGGGCAGGACACACAACAGAAGACTGGGACCCTGAAGGAGCCAGACCCCCAGGACCCTGCAGAGGAGTCCGGCCTGCCTGGGTTTGAGCAGATTACCAAGTCTACAATCAGTAACAAGTCCTGACTGCAGAGGGCGCCACTCACACAGACCATGATGCCTAGTGGTAACTCCACCCCTTAGTTTTCCCATTACAAAAGCTATTACAGCATTATATTGGACCTGTATTGTTTATTGGGAGGTGCAATGACAAGTGGTTAAAGGCAGGGGCCTTGGAGTTGGGCCTATATGGGTTCAAATCCTAGCTCTGATGCTTTCTGGGTGACTGTGGTTCTAGACTCCAGTCTAGAGTGGCCTTGGGTGAGTTGCCTAACCTCTCCAGATATAGCTCTGTCATTGAGAAGCATCCCAAGCTAAATTTAGGATGCCCTCTCCACCCTAACCCTATTCTTGTTCTTTCTCCAGGCCTCCACGTCTCAGTAAATGGCCCATCAGCTACCCAGGAACTCAAGCCAAAATCTAATTTACCTCTGAAATACATCCTAAATCCATTCTCCCTCTCTACCGTCAAGTCACCCCCTACCCCAATTCAGGCCACTGCCATTTCTCATTTGCACTTTGCCATGGTGCTGTCCAAATACTTTAACGGATGAAAATCAGTCATTCCCCTGCTTAAGATCCGTCAAAATAAATCGTATTACTTTAAGGCCCGAATTGAACTTGCCTTAGCTCGATAATTGGAGTTCCCTGCCAACCTATAAACTGGCTCCTTCCTTAGCTGGGCCTTCACTATCCCTAGGGGGAAACATTATGCTGTACTAGTTTCAGGAGAATGAATTAACACCACCCTTTCGTAGTTGCTCGAATCAGAAACTCACAGTCATCCTTGCTTCCTCCTGTTCCTTCACACTCTAGAGGCTCTGATTTAAAACACTGGCAAAATCTGCCAGCTGTGTCTCCAAAATGTATCCGGAATTCATGTGTTTCCTCCCATCTCCCCTGCCACCACCCTGGTCCAGGCCACCATCACTGCTCATCAGGGTCCACAACAGCCCCTTCACCAGTCTCTCTGCCCCTTCATCTCCCTCATGGCAGAAACTGGAAATTGGAACACACGTAACTCGTCAGAATCCTTCAGTTGGCTTCCCATCAGATGCAAAAAAAAATCTAGGTTCCCTAGCAGTGTGGGATCTGGCCTTGGCCTGCCCATCCAACCCCTAGTCCCATCACCTACCCTCTTCTCCCCCTGCTCCTAACAGCCCCGCTAAGCTCCTCCCACCACAGGCTCTTCGCACATGTGTGGTTCTTATGGCCTCCAGTGTGCCTCCCTCCATTCTCTGCAGGGATCCTCCTTTGTCCCTCACAGGTCTCAACCTCAGGGGGGCTCTGACCACCCTCTCAAGAGAAGACCCTCCCCTGTTATTCTCTATCTCGGTCTGTTTCCTTTGAAGCACTTATTATGGTTTGTAACTGCTTTATTCGTCTGTTTTCTTACTGTTGTCTGTCTCCCCACTCTCCTTGTATAAATTTCATAAAGACTGACAAGCTGAGGTCAGTCTTGCTGTATCCCCAGTGCCCAGCCCAGGTTCTCAACAAATCTCTCTTGAATAAAAAGCCTTTTTTTGGTGGTAGCATCTCCAACAGTCTGGGAATTTCTCTTTGCTTCTGAATTTTGATTCTCCGGCAACGTTTTTGCTCATTAATGAGTAATTCCTCTCTGGGTTTATGGCTCAGAGTAGAACAGGACATTACAAGCAGCCTGTGTGGGAAATGCCTTCCAGTGGAACTGCAACAAATCTCAACTGTATACCCAGTGATATCAATCCAGGTCTCAGTCCAGTGCCCAGCTCTGCTGCCAAAGGCCCTGGGGTTTCCAGGGCTTCTTAGGATCCAACTGCTCTCCTCTTTCCTAATGCTCCAAGCCCCTCTCCTTGCAGCCCCGCAAGCCTGCAGCCATACCTCCTGGCTGCTTTCAAGCTGAAGGCACACGAGAGACAGGAGCTGGGGGTGGCAGAAGTGAGCCTCGGGGCTGACCCAGGGGAGGGGTAGGGAACCTCTGGAGAGTTGTGAGGACGTGGTTTAAGTGGAAAGATGTAGCATGCTCACAGAAACCACCAGCATGTGAGCAGGAAGAGGGCACAAGGGCACAGTTCTAAAAGCAGCATTTACTTTGGTTTTCACTTCTCCAAGGCCCCAGGAATTCTGCTGAATTGTAGTTCTTGGGTCTTGAACGCTCTGTCCCTCACTCCTCCTTCAGCCACCGCAATAGCTGAGGCGTGTAGTAGGTGATGATGATGTCAGCACCTGCGGTGGGAAAGACGCAGAAACTGGTGGCGTATCAGCTCTTGGAACAGCTTCTGGGAGATGAGGGCCAGGGAGGGAGGAAGGGCCTCTGGCTGCCACGAAGCGACATGGCCTATGGGTGTCACAATGTAACACTGAGCCCAGCTCCAGTCAGTTCTAGCCCCATATGCTGTGTGACCTTGGGCAAGTCATTTTCTCTTTCTGGGCCTCAGTTTGTTCATGTATAAAATGCATGGTGGGGGAAATAGACAAGCAGTAAGTGCCCTTCCCACACTGGTGTGCCATACCAACAAAACTAGCTCCCTCTGATGGAGTTATAAGCATATGCCAGTTACATACAGTATCTCTTGTAATCCTCGCGACAAGCACGCACCAGGTATCTTATCCCCACTTTATAGGTGAGGACACTGAGGCTCAGAGAAGTGGCTTTCCCCAGGCCTCACAAGCCTTGGGAAAAGTAATGGGGGCTCTGCTTTCCTCACTCTTCCTTCGGTGTTCTGTTCTGCAGATCCACATCCCTTCCTCAATCTCGGTTTATATCACTGCTATTTCTTGGCTGCCTCATGACTTCATTTCCCTATTTCGGCAAAGTGCCTATCAGTCACCAAGGCACAGGTCAAAAAAGCCCACTCTCGCCTGCTTACCTGCTCTGCGGAAAGCGGTCATGGCCTCCAGTACGGCAGCCTTGAGATCAAATGCCCCAGCCTGGGCTCCGTGCCACAGCATGGCAAACTCTCCAGAAACATGGTACACAGCGAGAGGGAGCTCAGGGTGCTACAGAGAAGCAGCAACAGGCAGACAAGGTTGAAGTAGAGGACGGGGGTGCCTCTGGGAGCGTCCTTTCCTCCCTGCCCAGTCTGGGACCACCCCATGCCCTGAGCCACTACTGCTGGCAGCCTGGCACTTGCTTGAGCTGTTAAGCCCATAGTTATACCTGGGCAGAGATGTGAAGAAGATTCAGGGGCAGATCCCTCCCAACTCTGAGATTCTGCAGTCCCTTAATCTAAGGTCGCAGAGTCTATGGGTAAACTCTCATCTCCCTGAGCCCCCACTTGCCTCTGCTCTGTGCTCACCTTGTCCTTCACCTCCCGCACCATGTCCAGGTAGGGCATCCCTGGCTTCACCATGAGCATGTCGGCTCCTTCCCGTACATCCCGGTCCTAAGGGATGAGGGTATGGCGTTGGCAGTGCTGGGGAGTGGAGGAAAGGGAAGGAGAAAGACTGGCGGGGCTCAAGCCCTGGTCACTCACCACCGCTCGAAGGGCCAGGCCTCGTGCTCCAGGGGGTAGCTGGTAGCAGCGGCGGTCTCCAAAAGCTGGGCTTGACTGAGCTGCATCTCTGCGAAGCAGAGTCATCAAGATGGGCCCCAGCTTTGGGCTAAATGACCATGGATTTAACAGCAGACCCCTGTTTGTGCCCACTTACCGGAAAGGTCCATAGAAACAGGAAGCAAACTTGGCACTATAGCTCATCACCGACACCTGCGGGAAACAATGGGCCCGGGCTCAGCCAGTCCTCTCTAGATGTCCCAGGTGATGTGGCAGGGACAAAAAGGACCTAGGCTGGGAAGAAGAGTGCCTGTGTTCTCATCCCAGCCCCACCGCATCACTAGACAAGTCCTTTGGAGCTCTGGGCTTTGATTTCCCATCTGAGGAACAGAGGTAGAGATGGATCCCAAAGGCCTCGTCCAGTCTTGTCCTCAGTTCTGCGATTCTTGGCAGCTCTGGAGGGCAGGGCTGGTCCAAGCTCTCTCCTCACCTCCCTACGCTCCTCCTGCGCATAGCCTGCACTCCCTGCCCCGTACCCTGTTGCCAAGTCCATGTGCCATCAGGGCCTCCTTGATGGCTTCCACGCGTCCATCCATCATGTCCGACGGGGCTACCACCTGACATCCTGAGGGGCAGAGGGTGGCCTTCAGAACTCTGGGACCCTCCTGTCCACGCTGCCACCTCCCTGACCTAGAGGCTCCCTGCCAACTCCCTGCTGGCTGGCTCACTTACCTGCCTTAGCATAGGCCAGTGCCACCTCTGCCAGTCGCTGGCGGCTCTCCTCGGCCCGGAATACCCCATTCTCACTCAGGAGCCCTAGAGGACAGAGGGCTCGGTTTTGGGGAGTACCTTGGGCCCTGGTACATCCCTATCCCGGGGAGAACTGGGCACTGGGATTGTGCATAGCAGCAGGGCTGGCCAGTGGGGGAAGCGCACCACAATGACCATGGGAAGTGTAGGGGCACAGGCAGACATCACAGGCCACCAGGAGGCTGGGGAAGGTCTTCCGCAACAGGCGGATCGCCTCGATAGCTGGGGAGTCCTCAGAGTCGGCTGCAGAGCCCCGCTCATCCTAGGTGCAGGGGAAGGACAAAGCATCATGTCTGTTACAGGAAGCTTTTGGGAAGGCGCAAAAGCCAGCCATCACGAAGTGCAGCCTGGCCCTCTACTCTTATCACCATCACAGCTCCTGGATGGGGAAGCACAGGGAGGACTGTCCCCATTTTACAGAGGGGGCAACAGAGGCCCACACAGGGGACTTGACTTGCCCAGTCAGGGTGTCGTGGCCCTACTCAGCTTTCTGAATCTTCACAGGTGCTATCTTAGGGAAGAGACCTGTGGCCCCGGGGCCAGCAGAGGGCCTGGGTCAGGGTGTGGTCACTGTGGAACCTCAGCTCGCCCTCACCCAGTCTCCTCTCCCCTCCCCTCTCAATCCTTTCTCCAATTCTTTACCTTGGGAACTCTGCTGGGGACGCCAAAGATCAGGACGCAGCGCAGGCCCTCTTCCACCAGGGGCTTCAGCATCTCTTCTAGCCTGTTCACACCATACCTGGGTGGTGTGGAGTGGGGTGGAGGGGCTGAAGTGAGGCAGGTCCTAGGCAAAGATCTCCCCCTCCCCCAGCACTGTGCTTCTCTTAAGAGCCAAGCTGCACACAGCACCACAAGGGTTCAAGTCCCACAGCCACAGTACAGGGAAGGGACGGGAACACACACAATAGATGGAGAAACCGAGCCCTAAGCAGCAGGGCTATGGAATTCAGCTGTGGAAGGCCCCTCCAAAGTTCTCCTATTGAGCCCCCATCTGAAGTTCAGATCCCCTCTGCAGCAGCCCCATCCAGCTAGCAACTAGCCTCTGTTACGATGCCTCTTGTGATAGGTAGTTCATTACTTTACAAGGCTGCCTCTTCTATTGTGGAACAGCTTTGACTCTAAGAAAACTCTTCTCTACTGAGATGAAGTCTGCCTCTCTAGGTCTTCCATCTCCTGGGTCTGCTTCTGCCTTCTGGCACCTCCACCTGTGAAACTCCTTCCTCCACCATCCCCTTGCCCTACCCACCATGTCTCCTACCTGGCCACTCCTGGGAGGCTCGCGATAGGCTGTACATCATCAGGAACGTCCCTGTAAGAGTGGGGGTGGGCTATGGATTGGTAGCTGTGGGAAGGACCAGTGGGTGAGGGGGTGACTGAGAGGGATGACTGGGGGATGGGAAGGAATATGGAAGTGGAGATGGTGGGAGGACAATGGGATCAGTGTCTGGCTCCCCTGCCTGGCCAAGCCCAGGGCCTGAAATAATAACGGGAACAAGAATAACAGTGACAACGAGAGCAGTTATACTAAAAGAACAGCAGTCCTAGGAGCAAGTCAAGTAGTTTAGAACGTGGAATCTGATGTCAGGTGACCCATGCTTCCTAGACCAGCTCTTCCACTTAGTAACTGGATGGGTTTGGCCAAGTTGTATCATCTCTTTTGAGTCTCAGACTCCTCATTTGTATCCTAGGTGGACTCATTCATTCAACAAATATTTACTGAGCACTTACGTGCCAGGCATGGTTCTAGGCTCTAGAGATACAGCAGTGAACAAGGCAGACAAAGATCCCTGCCCTCATGGGGCTGATATTCTAGGGGATAACACCTGTACCTTCTTCTTCTGAATGCTGTCAGGACTGAATAAGATAACGTGTGCAGGCATTCAGCATAGTACCTGGTACACAGTAAGTACTCAATAAATGTATGCCGTTGCTATTAATAATCATGATTGCCACTTATTACATGTACATGCACTTTGCAATCAACAAAACACCTTTTATCTTATTGCAAAAGCTCAGGATGGCAGTCAAGGGTTATTCTTCTCATTTTCCAAGATGGAAAGATTGAGTTCTTTTCAAGGTTTATTTTGTTCCTAAGACCACTGTCCTTAACTCAGTAGGCCACTTCCAATAGAAGGGTCATCTGAGTTCCAAGCTGACAGCCCCCTGTACCACCCCCAGCAACACTGACACCCACCCCAGCCCGGCAGATCTGAGGCCTGGCCCATTCCTGGGAACTCACGTGACAAAGATGGGATAGATGAGGTTGGAGGTGTTGAGGGTGGTGGTGGCTACCTGCCAGGTCCGAAGCAGTGGGTGGAAGTAGCCACTGTGCAGGATAGACTGGGGCTGCATGGTATGGCCTCAGTGGGGCACAGGGTAGCCAGGCAGAATCGAGAGCTCCTGGGGTGCTGGCTGTATGCTTAGCCCTGTGGGGGTGGCGGGAGGCACATAAGACATGGTCCTTGTCCCCAGGAGATGGTCAACCCTTCCAGGCCCTTCCAGATCCCTCCCTCCCCTGGTCTTTAGCCCAGTTCTACTCAGAATGTGATCCATCAAACCCTGCTGAGTGGAGACATGAAAGTAAGCCTTTAGGAACTTTCATAGCAATATGACAAAGTAATTTTAGGTCTATTGACTCTAATATAAAACTTGGGCTTGTATTTTGTATGGCTACTTTTTAAAGAAATAATATTTTTCTAGTAACTTATTTTTATTATACTTTATCAAATAATCCACCTATGATGGATTGGGGGGAAAAAAGAACTGGTCCTCCCTCACAGATAATTTGAGAAGTAATGATCTAGCCAACATTTAAACTTTGTTTATTCCATGAAAAAGTTCCATGTTTATGGTAGAAATTTTAGAAAATTATAGATAAGCAAAAAGAGAAACATTCCCTGTAATTCTACTTCTAGAGAGCAGCACTGTTAACACCTTGGCACATGGACTTTGTGTCACGCATGACACACACTAAGAGGATCAAACAGCACTGTGCATGACAGAGAGACACATACAGAAACACGTACACACACACCCTGCAGAGTGGCCACCGAAGCCCTGTCTTTTCCAGCCCAAGGAGCCACCTGCTGATTCATAAACACAAGCCACCTTCTTGCTCTGCTCACCCTGCTCCTTTTACCTTTAGAAGGCTCCTGCTCTCCCCACAACCTCCCCACACCCAAATTCTACTGGTTCTCCATGAGCCACTCCTCCTCCCCTCTGCCACAGAAGCTTCTCTTCCTGCCTAGATCACAATCTCTTACATAACAGTTCTTTGTAGAGTTATCTAATCCCAGAAGACCTGCAGAGCAAGGTTCAGGGTTAGCTCCCTTTGACCTCCCCCAGGGCACTCTGCCCTGGGCCTGGCACACAGTAAATATTTAATTACATGAAGTACAAAACAACATGCCTGGAATGCCAACCAAATAAGACAGAAGGAAGCTGGGGCATTAACACTGTTTCCTGAGCACCTACTTAGTGTGCCAGGCCACACTGGGTCCTTTCACACTTCGATTTTTGAGTCCACACAACAGTCCTGGGAGGTAGAGCTTATTGTGTGCATTTCGGAGAGGAGGGCCCTGACTATAAATGAGACATGAGTATTAGAACATGAGTTAGGAGGCCAGGAGAGGCTTGCTGGAAGATGGAGGCTTGAACTCGGTTCTGCAGGATGAGCGGATTCAGCTTGACAGAGGGAAAGGGGACAGTGTTCCTTCAGGAAGGGAAGCAAGGGACAAAGGTGGGAAGGAGGAATTGGCTATGGACTGTTCTGAGGACATGAGGAAGCAATCGAGGAGGCAGTCAAGCAAGACAAGTGTATATGTGAAGAGGAGGAGGAGTGGAGGAGAGGAAGAGAGGAGGCCAGGTCTGATGAAGGACGCCAGACTACAGAGGCCTCAGTGCAGACTGAGGAAGACAGAAGATTCTGCACAGGGGCCTGGAGGGCTGGTCAAAGCTTGGCTTTAGGAAGATAAATCTTGCAGCCTAAGCAGAGCAGACCGAAAGCAGAGAAGCATGGAGGCTGTAGGGGTCTGAGAGGTGGAGAAGGGTCAGTTTAAGGGGGAAGGCAGCCAAGAGGCTGTGGCTGGGCGGATGTCCCTGACAGGGACAGGGCAGGAAGAGGGTGGTGGGGAGCAGGGCTGAGGAGGGGGCGGTGAGCTCCGTTTGAGACACTTCCTTTTGGAGGTGCCTGGGGAACATCTAGTAACCAAGTGGGGGAGAAAAAAAAAAAAAGAGCCACAGAACGTGGGAGCTGGCAGGCACTCACCCAAGGTCACACAGCACGTCAGAGGCTAAAATAGCAGGCTTAGAATCCTGGTATGTCAACTCCCAGGCAGGGGAATCCTTTAGTATACTGAGGCTGCCTTTCTCCCCACAGCCTCCCAGGACCCTTTAGCTCCCTCCCAATCAGCCGGCGCAGGGGAGGCATTTTATCAGGTCCTCCTCTTTGGCAGGGTTGAGGTTATCAAGAGCCATACACAGGGACCCACCCTGCCGCCTCCCTCTGGGCCAGCCTCACCACCTGACACAGGGCAGGCCAGGCCTCGTCAAAGATGTAGTCATACTGCTAGCCCCCATCCCCTAAATGAGCAATCACTCAGTAGATCTAGGGGCCTGACTGCCGATTTTGTGCAGGACTTTGCTCTCAGGTCTGCCAGGAGTTAGCCCAGCTCACTTCTGCAAGGACACACACCCAGAATTTGAACTTGCGATAGACTCCAGGCACAGAGTTTTATCTACTATACTTCACAGTACTGATAAACACTTGATTCAATATGCTTCTCTCTGCCTTGGGGCTGGAAAGATGGAGGGAAATGCAGAAAAACATACTGAGTGCATATTATGTGCTGGGCACCGCACTAGTTAGTTTATATACCGTATCCCACTTAATTACAGAGGATTGTCCCAACTTTTAGTGATAACGAAACTGAGGCTCAGAGAGGTGAAGTGATTTGCCCAATGCCATTCTGGAGAGTCAAGTCAGATTTTGAAGCCAGGTCTACAAGTCTCTGATTCACTTCCTAGGAACAACCTGTCACAGGCCCCTGGCTTCTGGAATCCAAAGCTGCATTCCACTCCCATCTGCTTTTGGAGGCTGAAGAAGCAACTGCCTCTGCTTATCAGAAGCAGCAGGCAGGGCTGCCTGGGAGAGTATGGCAGTCCAAACTGAGCTCTGAGGAGACAGGGGAGAGGGTGCGCTGGAGGGGGGTGAGAGTGGTGAGGGGGAGGCCGGAGTAGGGCACACTAATGTTTTTATGTTTTTTATTTTACGGGTCAGTGAGAGATTTGATTTGAGAAGCATGTGTCATTGCTGAAAAAATAAAAAGTTGAAAAGTTACCGATCCTGTTTAATCTTTTACTTTTTAATGTAGAAAGTGGGGTGTAGAGAGGGGACGAGACTTGTTTACCATCACACTGTGAGTCAGTCAGGTACAGAGGTGGGACATGACCCAGGGTCTCCTGGCTTCTAGTCCAGTGCCCTGTCCCTTATGCCACATGACAGTCATCTGTTACAACAGGTACTTAAACATCTGTAAAGCAGAAAAATGTCCACTGAACCAGAGTCACATCAGTTTGCAGAGCCAAATCCAGGTCGGGGTTTTGCTTTGTGAAAACTTTCAAATTTGGGAGACTTTCACACCATGGATGGGGCACTTCTCCCAAACCAAGGGAGTTTGTTAGCCATAGCTTAACCCCTGTGACACCACACTGAAGACAGAAGCAAGCCACCATGGTGTTCAGCACTGACCCTCACTCACCACATTAGAACAGATGAATTCAGCTGGAAGGCGGAGTAGGGCCATGCACAAAGAACTCATGTTTTAGGGCCAAACAGACCCGGGTTATGGTCTGTGCTCTGCTGTGTGGCTATGGGCAAGGTTGTCGACCTTTCAGTCTCCATTTTGTATTCTATAAAATGGGCATGATACTATCAAACTTGCAGGGTGGTAAAGAAGATTAGAGACAGTGATGAGGTGTGTGCCTGGCACTGAGAAGGCACACAGTAAACCAGCAGCTATTTTTATTGAGTGGAGCTAGGCTGGAACTAGATCTTCTAACATGCCAGCACAGAGATGTGCCTTCTGCACCACACCCATCAGGGAGCACATCTACTCAAACCCATGCAGGTGGAGGGTCTTCCAGGATATCTGTGGTGGAGTCCCTGTCTTCCAGTAGCTTAGTGTAGTGGAGGAGAAATAATCACCACTTGGATACTAGAGTGGAAGGATGGGCCAGGTGCTAGCGGAGGGACCTGTTTCTCTGAGAGTCAAGGATAGCTTCATGAGAGAGGGGACACTGAAGGATAAGTAGCTTTTCAGATTGGTTGTTAAGCTTATGTCCTTACTTAGAAAGCAACATCCCCAACCTGACGGTAGCCTAAACTGCACCCTGACAGTTGCCTCTAGGAGGGGCTGAGAAAGAGCTGCAGGGCTTGAATCTCCGTGTTTTGCTCTGCTAAGGATTCCAGAGGCTGTGGTCTTGGCACCAAGGGTTGGGAGCCGCTGCCAGCTTTGGCAGGCTCTGCCACTGGCAGAGGAGGAGGCAGTCAGGAGGGCCAGCTAGGTAGAAAGGTGACCAGTGCTGAGAAATCCAAAGCTCCAGAAGGGCCCAGGATAGCAGCTGTCAGGCAGTTATGAAAAGGGACAGACTGACTGGCTGCCTATTTATTCAACCTGCATTTCCTGAATACCTACTCTGGGCCTGCTACAGTGTTGGATACAGGGATTAAAGAAAAGAGTAAGACCCAGTCCTTGCTGAGCCCAACCCTCTCTGGTCTTAGCCATTTGGAGCCAGGAGAATTTACCATTTCCACAGACTCCTAGAACATCTTGCCTAAGAGGCTCCTTAAAGCTTGTTGATTACAAGTCCCTCATTGAAATGATGGTGAAACTAGGCTCAGAGAAGGGTAGACACTGGCCCAAGATCACTAAGCAGTGGGGATGGTTGCACAACATGATGAACGTAATTAATGTTGCTGAATTGTACATGTAAAAATGTTGAAATGGCAATTGTTTTGTTATATATATCTGTACCACAAATAATAAACTAAAAAAAAAAAACAAAAAACCAGGCAGCAGGTCAATGGCAGATCTGGGGCTAGAATTCAGGTCTCCAGCCACCCAGTCTTGAACGTCCACCATTACTCCCTTGATACTTTAAGGACAGATCTCAAAACAGTTCACCAGCAGAGCTGGGCTAGTGAGGCACTCAAAGGAATGATGGGTGGGGGTAGGGGAGGGAGAGGTAGAACTGCGACTCTGGACTTAGCTACAGGAGGCAGCACGTGTGGGCTTTGGAGTCTAACAGAAGTGGGTTCACATCCTGGTTCTGTCAGTTTCCAGCTGTGTGACCTCAGTTTCCTCATTTGGTAAATGGGGACTTGAACTGACCTCAATAGGTTATTGTAAGGACTGAATGGGCCAATGCATGTAAGGCACTTTCATGCCTAGCACAAAGCGTCTGTTATGGTTTCCACCTCCCTCCCCCATCCTCGGAGGCACTAGAGCTCGGCACTGACGGAGACTGCTCCCGCGGTCTCCGAGAGGGTGCACCCCACAGAACAGACGCGGAGTCCAGACCCGTGCCCCTAAGCGCTATGGCACGCAGAGCCCCTACCCCCGGCCGGAGCAGAACCATCTACCTTTAAGAGCCCAAACGGGTCCCACAGGGACTCCGTCCCCAGCTGCACCGACTGCGTTCAGGAGCAGAGCACAATCTGGGTTGCGCAGAGTTCTTGGTGCCACAGCCTCCGCCTCGCCCTGGAGCCGCCCTCCAAGTATGCCGTGTCCAGTCCGGCTCCCCCATGCTCACCTGCCTCCCTAAGGGAACCGAGCCGCTGTTCCCGCCACCTCAGTCGCCCGCTCTAGGCTCCGGGGGCCAACGTGGGGGCGGGGCATCTCACCCGGAAGCAGCTTCCTCCTCCCACGGCCCGACCCCTTTAGGGTGAAGACCACGCCCCTGCGGGCACTTTACAGGAGGACTGGTCAGCTCAGGCCTTCGTACCGCCCACGCACATGGGCGCGAGCCTGGGCCAATCGCATGTGCCGAAGTGCTGGAGGGCCCACCCCTCCCCGCTCCGTGGCCAGAGGTTGGGCTGAGAAAGGCCCGAGGGAGCCCACGTGGGCTAGCGCAGGCTTGCTGCTCTAGGGAAACTTGGTGTGAGCCGGCTTGGGAGGCGGTTGCAGCTGGAGGTTCACTTACATTCCTTCTGTTCCCAGACTGATGCATATTTGGCATTTGTCAGTTGTTGAAAGAATGATGGCATGTCAAGGACGTTAAAACAACACCATAATGCTCAACACAATAGCTAAATCCATTTTTGCGGACTGAACATTTTACAGTTGAGTTCAGCATCAGACTGCCTTCCAAGTTTTCAGAGAAAATTTATTCCAGCTTAATTACTCGGCCCCTATCCTGTGCCATGGGCCAGGAGATGTGAAAGATAGAGGCATTTTAGAAAAGCTCCAAGTCTGATAGGGGTATCAGACCTGCCTATATAATGAGTACAATGAAAGAGCTGACCGAAGTGCCGTGGGGAGGTGGGACAGAGTATAAGCAGGGGCAGGAAGGATCCGTGAGGCTTTTAGGGTCTAGGGTAACGGGTAAGACTAGATAAGCGGAGTAGGGGTCCCGGATCATCAACCCAGCAAAGGAATGCTTTGGAAAGATGTGTCAGGGATTCTAAAAAGTTGACTTTGAACTGTAAAGGATGGCAGTGGGTCGAATTACACCTATTTTCAGATTTTTATTTCTCAAAATCTGTACCCCAAATCTATTTAATACCTCTTTATTTTTTAAATTAAAGGAGTATAAGAATTTAACGCTGGGGAAATATGATACTGCTTAATTCCCAACTATGAGTTTGATCTGTTCCAGCAAGGAAGGAGGTGGAAAGGAAGTTGTAAACCAAAGAGTCAGGGACAGTACCATGAATTTTACACTGATTAAATCTTGACAATGACTATATTACCATCCTCATTTCACAGACTGGGAAACAATCTCCAGAGAGATTAGATAACTTGCCCCATGTCACAGTGATCTTTCTCTGCAACGCCTGCTGGAAAAACATGGCCCTTCAGCTCAAAGGGGTAATTCTTGTTTTGCTTTTTCAGTTTAGGTGCCTGCGGAAGATTTCTCTCATGACACTTTTCCATCTCTCAGTATATTGATAACTAAAAATAAAGACAGAAGAGTAGAAAACCTTAAAATGTTGCTGTTTGGTGTAATCTGTTTTTTCCATGTCTTTCTCTTGACTGAAAGACCTGGTCCCAATTTTTTTTTTTTTTAGTGATTTTACTTTAACCTTTCACTTTTATTTATAAAAAAGTATTGTGAAAGCAACAATATGGGTAAATCTTAAGCATAATGTTGAGCAAAAAGAGTCAGACACAAAACAGTACATAGCGTATGATTTTGTTTATATGAAGTACAAAACCAGGCAAAATTAATTGGTGCTGTTGGAAGTCAGGATAAAAGTTATTGCTGTAGAGGTGGGAAGTGATGGGAAGGGAGCCTGAGGGGACTTCTGAGTATCTTGGTAATGAGGGTGCTGGTAATGTTGCTTATTGGTCTAGGTATAAGATACATGGCTATGTTTAGTTTGTAAAAATTCATTAGGCTCAACACTTACTTGTACCTTTTAGTAGATATATACTTCAATAAAAAGTAAACAAAACAAAAAAAAAGATTTTGAGTGCCTCCCAGGCACATGGCATTGTGCTAAATGCTGTGAAAAGCATAGAAAGAAACAGAAGCAAGGCTGCAGGCCACTGGAACAGGATCTGTTTTCATAAACGGTAAGATCTTGAACAAATCATTTATCCCTGACAAGCCTCATTTTCACCATCTGTAAAAATAGGCTAGGCTAGTTTGTGGGTCAACTAGGTCAATTGGCATAACTTAGTTCATAGAGATAATGTTCTACATCCTAGTTTTGTGAGTAGCGCCTGGGTTCTTAAAAGTTTGTGAGCAGCCATCTATGAAACAACTATTGGTCTCTTCCTGTCTGGAGCAAAGGAGAGTGAAGGAAACCAAAGACTCAGAAAAGAAATTAGTACACAGGACTAATGGCCCATGTGAACCACAGCCTCTTCTAGCCTGAGACCAGAACTAGATGGTGTCCGGCTACCACTACTGACCATTTTGACCAGGGACACAACAGAAGGTCTCAGTTAGAATGGGAGAAAAATGTAGAAAACTCAAATTCATAAAAAAGACCAGACTTACTGGACTGATAGAGGCTGGAGGAACCCCCAGCACTATCGCCCTAAGACACCCTTTTCACCTGGAACTGAGGCCACTCCCAGAGGTCATCTTTCAGCCAAATAATAGATTGGCCTATAACATAAACAATAACACCTTAGTAAACGTGCTCCTTTAAACAATCAACTATACTAGACCAAAAGGTCAACATTTACGCAAAAGCAAAGATGAGAAAGCAAGGAAGGGCAGGGAAACTGGATGGATGGAAACAGGACAGGTGGAGTGGAAACAATGAGAGTGCTGACACATTGTGGGGACTATAACCAATGTCACAGAACAATTTGTGTATGAACTGTTGAATGGGAATCTAATTTGCTGTATAAACTTTCACCTAAAACACAAAATATTAAAAATAGTATTTCTGGGCCACTTAAACCACACACTCCATCAGCCTGAGACCAGAAGAACTAGATGGTGCCCGGCTACCACCAATGACTGCCCTGACAGGGAACACAACAGAGAGTCCCTGATGGAGCAGAAGACTGGGGTACAGAACTCAAATTCTTGTAAAAAGACCAGACTTAATGGTCTGACTGAAACTGGAGGAACCTCAGAAGACATGGCCCCCAGACTCTCTGTTAACTCAGAACTAAAACCATTCCCAAAGCCAACTCTTCAGACAAAGATTAGACTGGACTATAAGACATAAAACAATACTCGTGAAGAGAGTGCTTCTTAGCTCAAGTAGATACATGAGACTAAGTGGGCAGCTCCTGTCCGGAGGCAAGATGAGAGGGCAAAAAGGGACAGAAGCTGGTTGAATGGACACAGGAAATCTGGGGTGGAAAGGAGTATGCTGACATATTATAGGGATAGCCACTACGGTCACATAACAATGTGTGTATAGATTTTTATATGAGAAACTAATTCAAGCCGTAAACTTTCACTTAAAGCATAATTTAAAAAAGTATTTCTTCAAAAAAAAAGAAATATATATATAGGTTAGGCTACAAAAATAATTCTGCATGGGGAAGGGAGGTAACCTCCTCACCCTCTAAATCCAGATCAAAACCTCTGGGCAAGAAGGGCGTGGCTAAAAAAGATGAGAAACATTGCCTTAAGTCCAGTAAGGAGCCTTCAAAATCCAGATACCACTACAGGAATGATACAGGTATGGCTGGGAAAAACTGGTAGATGACCTCAAAGATTCTACTCAGTTCTTAATTCTTTAAGTCATAGTCTCTACTCTCAGAAAACATGATTTTTCTGAGATAGTCAGTTTGAACACATGAAACAATAGGTAAATCATGTATTAAGAGAGTGGTAAATTGTGAAGATTAGCATGGGACATGGGTCTTTAAGACTGCTTCAAGCTGAAAAGAAATGGGACTTAAAATGGACCTTGAAGAATGAGAAAGACTTGGCAGATACGCTGTGGGGAGGAAGTTGAAGTGGGAATTAAAAAAAACTTGGTGAGTAATGGGGCATAATGAGTTAAAGCTGAATGGAAGGAAAGATTTCTTTTGGGGATCTGTTCTTGACTGGAGCACACAGCCTTATATTAAGGAGTAGAAGCAGATTAGAATAAGTGGTAAGGTGAACCCTCCTTATGCAGGCTTTGAATAAAACTTAAGTATGGATTTGATTCAGTAGGAAGCAGGGAGGGATTATAACACAGCAACATTCCAGGAAGATCCACTTGGCAAGGCAGGGGAGGCTAATGTAAGCAGAGACGAAGCAGGAAACTGAGCTCATAGGAAGCTGAGAAGTCCAGATGGGACTTGAGGGCTTAGGCTGGAGTGGTGCTCATCAGAATTGATGTTTCTGCTGCAGAGAAGCAAAAAGCCACTGGACTTAATGACTGTTGGGGATATAGCTTTATGAAACTTTTTTTATAAATTTAAGGTTTGAAAAATGTAAATTAGTGAGGTAACACAGCATTGTAGCTAGGAGAAGACTCTGGAGTCACACCGAAACCAAAACCTGTTCCATCGAGTCAATTCCGACTTATAGTCACCCTATAGGACAGAAAAGAACTGCTCCATAGGGTTTCCAAGGCTGTAATCTTTCTCCCGAAGAGTGGCTGGTGGGTTAGAACCGCTGACCTTTTGGTTAGCAGCCAAGAGCTTTAACCACTGCACCACCAGGGCTCCTTCCGGAGTCACACAAAGGTTTTACATCCCAGCTCTGCCTTTTATGCTATGTAAACATGGGATGGTTCCCTCACCTTTCTAAACTTGTCCACAGTCTCTAAAATGGAGATAAGAGCAGTGCTACCTCATAGGATTTAAGAGTTAATACTTGCAGGCACTTAAAACAGTGCTGGCACACAGCAGGGGCTCAATAAATGTTTGGAGTTGCTGAGAATCTAGTATGGTATAGGATCCCAGCAGAGCAGTCAGTGAGTTTCTGCTGTGGCTGAAAGACAGTTTCTTTGCCTATGAACGAGCAGCATCTGCTGGTCATTCAAGGTGATGCAGGACCCCGCATTTACAAGTCTGGCTCAGTTAATACCCCATGAATTGAATGCAGCATGATCAGTGGGTCAACCTCTCCAAAAGCACACTATAAACAAGGATGAAACAGAAGCCATCACTTTTAACAAGAATGTTCTTTATTTATACACCGCATTATAGTTTTCTCAAGATCCTCTACTCACTTATCAACAAACTTTTCACTGTATTCATTTGACAAGTTAACAATGTCAAATTATACTTCACTAACTGTCAAACTCCAAGTGTTCAACTTAGAGACAAAAAGTGCTTGGAGCACTGAAGAGAAAGAGAAAAAGGCTACGAAAGGCCAACAGAGATACTTTAGAAGCAGTTAAAGGGGATGGATGGTTTGGGGGAATTAGATTCCTGAGCACCGTCAGATTTCCCTAACGTTTAGAGGACTTTTACAGAATCATTTTTAAAAGGCATGAGATTATAACTAAGGAAATCAGAGGAACCTACACTTTTGTATATGAAGCAGGTTATCAATGTTCCTGGATTGGCATAAGTGAGAAAAGGAGGGAAGAAAAAGTGGGAACGGAAAGCAGAGAGGCAGGCAGACAGACAGGAAGAGGGAAAAAGTTGTGCCATGAGGTTATGAAGTTTGGAACTTGTCATGAATTGAAGAATGAAAAGCGGGTCACGAGTCTGGGAGATGGATTATAATAGAAAGCCTGGAATTTTACACCTTCCAGGGGGGTGAAGATGAATCCTAAAGCTGTACAGTGGCAGACAATGAGGTACATCTAAGACTAAACCATCTGTTTTGTAAGAATAAAACACTGGCACTCTTGCTCGGCTAATTACACTCGACACTGCTAATTTAAAACCATATATGCCCAGAGTGCAGCCACCCCAACAAGTTGAATACCTATATGCAACACAAAAGGGTTCTAAGTCAACTGAGTTTGTCAAGACTCAATGTCAAGTGAAGAGATGACAGACTTCATTTTTCTCCCACAGCTTTTTAGTAGTCTCCTAAAGCTAAATGGCTCTCATCACTCTTAGTAAGCTAGTATTGCCAAATATTGTACAATCAAATACAGGCTGATCATGATGAAAGCCCAGAATTTTTCCTGAGCCTTGACTGACTGTTATTTGGAACACAGCAGGCAGGATGGAAGTTACTACTTTCTTGAGGGGTACGGGGAGGAAGGAACTGGGGATCAAAAACTGCCTAGCCATATACGTAACTAAACAAGAGAGATCAAATTGGCTGATTGAATTAGTTGTTCAGAATCCCTCTTATCAAAAAGTTGTAGCCTTCAGACTGATTAAGCAAAACAAGATTCTGCTACCCAGATGCTCTTGAGTCTAGGAAGCCATGGTTTTGATGGTAATTCTAGTCAGTTTTATTTCCATCTTCTCAGGCACTTCTGCCTAAGACTACTCTGCCGAGCAGGGAGAAGTTTCACATAAACATGTACCACGTTTCAGAGTGGTGCACCTTCCAAGGTGCCACAGTCTTCCCATCCTATTCAGTTGTCCACCTCCTCCTCCTCCTCATTTTGTTCTTCTTCTTCCAGCCTTTCTTCATCTTCATCATTGTCCTCATCCCTGCTCTTGTCTTGTTCTTCTGAATCTGTTTTTTTGTCTTTGTCTTTTTTCTTTTGCTCTGAAGCTTCCTTCTTGCCTTTCTGCTCCCGCCTGTATGCTGTAAGGAGGAAGGAAGGGGTTAGGAGGCAGGGCTGGAAGAGTGGCCAGACTCCAGAAGCTAATTCCATATCATAGCTGGAAAAGCTGAGGCACGAAAGGAAAAACCACCTTTCTCACATCAAAAACAGATCTGAGGTGGTGTAAACCGAATGGGTTCCGAGTCACATCCAGTACTGGCTTACTGGACTTTAAGGGACCCACGCTGAAAAAGCCTCAGGACCAGGTGAGCAGGTCACACAGGATGACCATCTTCTATGTGGCTGAGAAAACGGAAGGGTCGTTACCTTCCAGAGCCTCTTTCAGTGGGGTAACGAACCGCTGAAACTCCATCTCTTCCATGGCCGAGAGCACATCACTAGCATTCAGTGTCTTGCGCTTCCCTTTCATTGCGAAGTTGTTGGCACTGAAGGAGGAAAGGAAGAAGAAAGGGTCTTTACAGGCTGTCAGACCCCCCTCTTGATGCGTATGGAGTGGGCAAAAAGAAGCACCCCGAGTCGGGATGGAGAAGCCTACCACTTAAATACATTATTTTTTTTGTGTGTGATATGGCTAAGTCACTCTCTTACCTGTACAAAAGGACTAACCCAAAGTTACTCTGTTGTTTCAGACCCTGTAGGAACTGGATGAGAGCTGGGAACCTCTCCCCATTGAGTGAGCACACAATCGTTGGTATTTGTGGGCTACAGGCCAAAAACTCCGAGCCCTAGGGGTCGGTCTCTCGGAGCCTCCGGAATGGTTCAACCCTAGCTGAGCTCTAGCTTTGCCTCGCTCACCAGGACGTGGCATACAGCACGAAGACGCTCGCGGCGCGGGAGATGGCGCTCCGGGCCTCCTTGGAGATATTGACGCCGTCCGGGAGCTGTGAGGAGAGCGGAGGTGAGCAAAGTTGGCGACCTGTTTCCCTCCCGCCCACTCGTCCGCCCCCAGCCCACTCGCTAGCCTGGCCTGCTCACCGCCTCCTTGATGATCCTGGTGATGACGGCGTTGGGCAGATTTAGGTCCTCTGGCCTTTCTGCCATCGCCGCTGCCGGGGCCAGCGCCTCTGCCTCGGGCCTCCTCTTCAAGACGCTACGGCGACCGGACTTCCCGCGTCGATGTGGTCTGACCCACCGAGGCTTCCGTTCCGCTCCACACGGCCCACACTGTCTCCCACAGTGCCCTGCGCAAATTATCGTCCCACCCTAGCCCCGCCTCCGCCTCCGCCTCAGGGCACTGGTGCTTCCAAACTTTCCACGCGTCAGAGGTTTTGTTCCTCCGGGCTGTACTTCGGGCCCCACGGTCCCTGGAGCGCCCCGCCCCATCCATACTTCTCGGCTTCGCGCCACCAACGCGTTTGTGACTTTTGCGGCAAATTAAGTATGGCTCACTGGGGATTCCATCCGTTTCCCTTAGTGCTCCGCGCCGCTGCTTGGCGACGGCCGGGCCTGGAAGCTATTGGGGTAGACCGAGGCGTAAACAGAGCCGGCGGGGAGGGGCGTGCTGACTTCGAGGCTCCGCAAGGAGCAGCCTTATCCCGCTCGGCTTTGTTGGATTCTTAGCGATTTGAAGTCTGCTTTGGTTCCGCGGAATCGCGGCTTTCGGATTCCAGTTTCTCCTTCTCTTTCTCGAAACGAAGCGGGCAGTGTTATTCCAACTCTACCGGAGCTGATGTTCATCCCTAAGTTTTTCGCTCCTGCCAACTTTGTAATGCTCATACTAATACTAGCTCGTATTTAGAGTTTATTCATTGCAAACTACTTTGCCGGCGCAGCGGTAATGCTGGCGGGATTGAGATGGGTGTGGCTAGACCTCGGGGCTCAATTCTGTTTGGGCAGATAAAGTACCGGAAGCAGTCGGTTGATTCAGGGTCACATTGAAAACAAACTCTGTTAAAATTGTATTTACTTTTTAGTTCATTAAATTGTTCACCTTACATCTCTCCCAATCAGAAACATTACCATAGTTTTGTAGTGGTGTTTTAATTTGTATAATTTTCATACTAAATTCATAGAAATTGTCTTCACTTCTACTTATTTTTTCTTGGCAAGTGGTCCTCTTAAGCCACCCTTTGCCTGCTTTTAACGGAGACGTGGGTACAGAGGAATATTTCCCTACTAAGAGAAAAACAGCAGAGCAAATGTGATGATAAATGGCAACTGAAACTGCTTCAGTTGGAGGCTCTAGGGTCTGGTGGGGAGCACTTGGATAGAGCTGACCTGGTTTAAAGATAGCAGAAGCTAATCAGCTCCAGACAATTCCCGTCGTGTTGGAATTGGGCCCAGTATTGTCAGATACTTTGATTTTTAAGATGAGCCAGAAATCTGGACATTATGGACAATCCCAATTTTTAAATATTTTCTCAACGTGCAGGCTAAACAAGTCACAAACCAGGTGTAATCCCAGGGCAATAGTTTGTTATTTGTTCTCAATTATAAGCTCTTTAGAACAGGGACTTTATCTTGTTCATTATTGTTCTCTGTGCCCAGAACAGTTCCCCTCCCATACTTAAAAAACCCCATTGCCATCAAATCCGACTCATAGTGACCCTATAGGACAGAGTAGAACTGCCCCATAGGGTTTCCAAGGAGCACCTGGTGAATTCGAACTGCTGACCTTTTGGTTAGCAGCCAAACTCTTAACCGCTGCACCACCAGGGCTCCAGTTATTCTATGACCACCATTTATCTATATGAGCTCAATAGAAATGCTTTATACTTTGAGTCCATATTAAGATCTCGACTGCATGGCTAATGTATAATGCACTCTAATTACGCCACCAGGGTTTCCTTCACGTACTTGGTAGTCAATAAAAAGGAAAGAAGAAACAAGCACTGCCCTTACAGAGCTATTAGGGTGGTAGTGATTATCTATAGCTTCTTTAGAGAGGGAAAGATGGTAACATTTGTTGAGCACCTATTATATATTACACATACATGTACATTATTTTATTTAATGCTTCTACAGTCCTTAAGGATTATTTCTATATGAGGAAACAGGTTCACAAAGGTGAAATCACTTGCTCAAGACCATTCAGCCAGTAAATGAGAATCCAATGGCCTCTGATGCAGCTACATCAAGGCCATTGCTTTGCTGTTTGGACTCATTTATTCCTGGTGGGTATTTTAGCTGCCTACATGGGAATTGGAACATACTGAAAAATGCAGCATGTCTTTCAAAGAAAAAGTAGTTGTTCTTTGTGTTTTTGAGCCATCTAAGACACTTCTGTAATTTAATTGTAATTTTATAAGGCTTTTTGGAAATGGTGGCATCTCTAATGATTACAAAGGGGAAGAGAAAAAGGATGCTAATATTTATTATGAACTATATGTCAGACATGGTGATCTGCTTCTATAAAGATTACAGTTTAAAAAACCCTATGGGGCAGTTCTATTCTGTCACATGGGATCACTATGAGTCTGAATTGACTCGACAGCACCTAACAACAACATATGTCAGATCTTTTAATATCCATTAACTGATTTTTATAATAACCCTGTGAAAAAGGTTATCCTCATTTTACAGATGAGGAAATAGCTTAAGTCCCAGGTTACTCAGCTATTAAATGGCCAATTAGGAGACCTTCTGAAGTCAGTCTGCTCCCAAACTCTTGCCATTCTACCTCATGCTGAGATGTTTTCATATTTGCTTGTTACCAAATCCCTAATTATTCTATTAAAAAACCCATTGCTGTCGAGTCGATTCCAACTCATAGCAACCCTATAGGACAGAGTAGAACTGCTCTATAGAGTTTCTAAGCAGTGGCTGGTAGATTTGAACTGCCAACCTTTTGGTTAGCAGCCAGACTCTTAACCACTGCACCACCAGGGCTCCAGTTGTCCTATGAGCACCATTTATCTATATGGGCTCAACAGAAATGCTTTATACTTTGTCCAAATTAAGATCTTGACTGCATGGCTAATGTATAATGCACTCTAATTATGTGATGGTTGTTTCTCCAGAAGGCTAGAAAGCTGCAGGGTTGGCTTTTGTCCTAAACCATTTGGCTATGGACTTGCCAGATGAGAACCAGTGGGATGAAACCACTTGCGACTCTGCTGTTTGTCAGCATCCGCAATGCTGGGCAGCTATTCGCAGGATTGAGAGGGGCCACCCTCGAATGCTGGGTTCACCCTGCAAAACTCCCCTGGATCCTGAAGGTGAATTAGCCAGCCTCTGTCTCCTTCCTTACAAGGTCCTTAAATTATTTGTTTGACCTCCTTCTCCAGGTGACATGTTACATATTTTCTTCTGGTCTCTTTTCTCAGATAAACTCCCAGTGCTTACTATTGTAAACATCTCGGATTCCTCGCTCCGGCCCAAGAGACTTGCTCAGCGTCGTTTATCAGGATTTACCTTCACTAAGGCTCACTCTTTATTGTCTCAGGATTCAAACTTTAACTCCAAATTTCAAGGCAGGTAAATTATCATTCATCATCCAACTCATAACGACCCTATAGGATAGAGTAGAATTGCCCCATGGGGTTTCCAAGGAGTGGCTGGTGGATTCAAACTGCTGGCCTTTTGGTTAGCAGCCAGATGCTTAACCACTTAGCCACCAGGTGCCCTTTGAATTTTCTTTTAAGAGCTTACTATCTCAGAATTCTGGATTGTGACTTTCCTTACCCATATAGAAGACTTCTAGAATTCTGAGTTAAAAAGAAAACACTAATTCAGTTAAAGAAGTGGTAAATAGGGAGTGGGAAACCAAAAGGAAGCATTCCTACTGTGTTCTAGGAGTTGGTTAATTTGGGGGTATCTCATCAGTTTCTGTAGGTCATTAGAAAACTGCTTCCACATACTGTCTTATCTTTTAATTTTATATATGAAACTGTTGGTAAGCTGCTGAAGGCAGAAGGAATGACTTTTTTTTTTTTTATTTTTAATCTCCCACAAAGTCTAGGTACCTAATTAGTGCTTGTCGATATAGGAAGGTAAGGGACAGATATCTGTGGAAAATTTAGGCTTTTAAAACCTGAAGACCCTGTTGCCTGGAATCAAAGCACCGGTTGTGGCCCTTGGAGTGGTTTCTTTTCTCCTGATCGTTCAAGCAGCCCTTGATGATTTCTGTTAGGCTAAAGGCAGTATAAGAAGCCCTGCTGGCACAGTGGTTAAGTGCTTGGCTGCTAACCAAAAGGTCAGTGATTCAAACCCACCAGCTGTTCCATGGGAGAAAGATGTGACAGTCTGCTTCTGTAAAGATTATAGCCTTGGAAACCCTATGGGGCAATTCTACTCTGTCCTGTAGGGTGGCTATGAGTCGGTATCGATGGCAACGGATTTTGAAAGACAGTATAGGAAAAGGTAGGATTACTTTCAGGTTCTCTAGGACTTGAACCCCTGGAAAGCAGCTGTGTCTCCCAGTCAGGACCTGTTATGTGCTTCACATAGATGCACAGGCACACACTTCCACCCCTGCCATACCCATGGTGTGCACGAGGGAGCTGCTTCATCCAATTAGCTCCTAGTTTCTATGCCTTCGTCCTTCAGCATCTCTGGTTTCTGATCTTACCTCTCTATCCTAAACTAGTCCCTCATTACCTCATGAGTGAGTTTTTGCCGTGTCTTCTAAGCTGGTCTTCCTGCCTTTTTCCCTCTAAATCTTACATACTACCAACAGATTAACCTTCCAGAAATATTGCTCATATCATCTCTTTGCTCAAAAGAAGCCCACCATCAGTACTTCATTTACTACAGAATAATAGAGCCAAGTTTTCCTATTTTGGAGATGTAGCCTCTTTACTATCTGGCTCCTCTCTTCTCTGATACCACCTTTACCGCTGAGCTCAACTGTCTTTTTCTTGTGCTTTTCTGTCTCTGACACTTTACTCAT
This sequence comes from Dugong dugon, assembly GCA_030035585.1. Lineage (NCBI taxonomy): Eukaryota > Metazoa > Chordata > Mammalia > Sirenia > Dugongidae > Dugong > Dugong dugon. The sequence goes on from CM057471.1 coordinate 56,831,739, forward strand.
GCAATTTCCTCTACCTTAAAAGCCCTCTCTCTTCACTCCTCTGTTTCACTAATTCTCTGTCATGGTCTATAAGGCCCCGTGAGAGCCTCCCTTCCTCACAGACCTCATCTCACGTTCCTCCCCTCCTTATTCACTAGGTGCCAGCCATATTGCCCTTTCTATTCCTCAAATACTCCACACTTCCCATCCCAAGGCTTATGTACCTGCTGTTTCCTCTGAGTGGAATACTTTCTCCCTAAATCAGGATTTCTCAACCCGGCACTTGACATTTTGGGCCAGATAATTCTTTGTTTTTGGGGGGCGGGGGGCTGTCCTGTGTATTGCAGGAAGTTTAGCAGCATCCCTGGGCTGTACCCATTGGATGCCAGTAGCACCCCACCCCTCATTGTGACTAATAAAAATGCCTTTAGATATTGCCAAATGTCCCCTGGGGGCAAAATTGCCCATGGTTGAGAAATACTGCCTTAGAATCTTGCATGGCTAGATCCTTCTTGTTATTCAGGTTTAAAGGCTGCTTTCTCAGAGACCTTTCTCTTTTTTTTTGATTGTACTTTAGGTGAAAGTTTACAGCTCAAGTTAAGTTCTCATACAAAAATTCATACACACATTGTTATGTCACCCTAGTTGCTATCCCTATAACACGACCGCACATTCCTCGTTTCCACCTCACATTTCCCATGTCCATTCAACCAGCTTCTTATCACTTTCTGCCTTCTCATCTCACCTCTGGACAGGAGCTGCCCATTTGGTCTCATGTATCTACTTGAACTAAGAAGCACACTCTTCACGAGTATCATTTTACGTCTTTTAGTCCAGTCCATTCTTTGTCTGAAGAGTTGGCTTCAGAAATGACTTTAGTTCTAGGTTAACAGAAGGTCCAGGGGCCATGTCTTCTGGGGTTCCTCCAGTCTCAGTCAGACCATTAAGTTTGGTCTTTTTACTAGAATTTGAGTTCTGCACCCCAGTTTTCTCCTGTTCCATCAGGGCCTCTCTGTCGTGTTCCCTGTCAGGGCCGTCATTGGTGGTATCAGAGACCTTTCTTGACCACCGTGACTTAAAGCTTCCCTGCACTCACTAGCATTTAATCTTTTTTAATCATAATTCTTATGACCTGAAATGATTTTGTTGATTTGTAATGTAAGAATGTAAGTTCCATGAGACATTGACTATGTCTCTCTTGTTCGCTGCTCTGTCTCCTGTGCCTTTAATAGTGCATGGTGTGTAGTGGGAGCTCAGGAAGTATTTGCTGAATAAATATCTTCTTCCTCTGTGAAGCTTAAGTTTCTTCATTTGCCACAAGTCCTGGGTGCTCTCTCTTCTAAACTACTTCAGCATTTATTGTCCCTGGCATGCTTTTGATGTTTTTATGCCTACATCCTACTTGCCCAACTGAATATTAAGCCCTTTGAAGACAGAGGACATGGCTTCATTCATTTAGTCACTCATTCAATTTACAAATATATCTTAGTAGGGGCCACTATGCTGGACGCTGGGTATATAACAGTAAACAAGATAAAGGGGCTTTTAGTCTATTTGGGGAATCAGAGAACTAAGTGGACAGGGACCAGTCAGTGTGATGAGTGGTATGAGAGGAGTGTGCCCTGAGTGTGTGGAAGCATACAGGTATGAGCCTATCCCAGGCACTCTTTTCTGTAGAAGTGGCATCTGTGCCTAGACCTGAAGTTTGAGCAGCCAAGTGAAGTGGAGGTTACAGGTAGGAGGTGTGGCAGGAAGAGAATTCCAGACTATAGGAACATCTTGTGCAAAGGCCTGGAGGCAAGAAGAAACCCTTCAAGTATCAGGAAAGTAGTACAGTGTGTCTAGAACATAGAGTAGGAGTGGGAGAGTGGTCAGGGATGAGGCTGAGGAACTGGAATAGAAATCAGGGAACTGCATGACAAAGGACTTTAGAAACCAGGCTAAGGAGTTGGGTCTTTATATCTCTTTGTATTATTCATTCATTTATTCACTCATTCAATATGTTTTTGAACATCTACATCAAAGATACTTAATAAACTTTTATTGATAGTGATGGAACCACCTCTGGCTAGAGAGAGAGGCATAGGCTATGAATCCAATTTTGATGCTATAAATAGTTCTGGAGTGTTTGTAATATGCAGTGTCTCTCTAGCTGTTCCAGGATAAACAAACAAACCAAAAGATGGTGAGACCGTACTTTTATTTGGAAACTATTAAGCCCAAGGCTTTCTATAGATAACTAGAAGGGTTTTTCTCATAGCACTAATCTTATCTCAATAAGTCTTTTGTAGCTCTTTTTCATTCTGGGAAACTCATTTTTTAGGACTCAGAAGTATGAAGGATTTACCTGACAAAGTTCTGATCAGCAGACCTCCCAAAGTAAGTCACAGATTAAAAAAAAGTACTTCCTCAACATTTTCTCTTTACTAGTGAGAATAAAATCTTTTATTTTGCATTCTCCTCTGGATGACTGTAATCTGAATAATGATCATGATCATGATGATGATAACAGTAACTGTCTTTTATTGGGCCCTTACTATATGCTGGAGCCTGGTGGGGCAGTGGTTACGAGCTTGGTTACGAGCTTGGTTGCTAACTGAAAGGTCAGCAGTTCGAATCCACCAACTGCTCCCTGGAAACCCTGTGGGGCAGTTCTATTCTGTCCTTTAGGTCACTATAAGTTGGAATCAACTCGATAGCAGTGGGTTTGGTTTTTTTACTATATGCTAGGCTCTCTGCTAGTGGCTTTACATGCTATACTATCTCCAGAAATTCCAGGCATAGGTGGGATTGATTTCTGGAAGTCTGGCATGGGTAATCATTTTCTGTCTCTATCCTGCGTATAGCATGTTCAGCTGCTGAGTAAACATTGCCATTTCATAATAAAGGGAAGTTAGAATTCTAGAATGCCAGACCTAAAATGGACCTTCAGATCGTCTAGTCTGATGACTTTCAAACTTTTTTAGCTATGACTCAAGATGAGAAATACAGTTTACAACAAAAATATCATAAAACAATCCTTACCTTAACTATGGATGATACACTCAGATGTTTCTGTACTATTCTGTTTAATTTTTAAACAGTGTGGGCTGTAAGTCACCAAATTGGTGACCCATGAATAAGTTGCAATTGCAGCATGAAGAATATTACTCTGGTCCATCTCATTCATCTTACAGTTGAGGAAGCTGAGGTCCAGATGGGAAGTGATTTGCTAAAGCACACAGCTAGTTAGGGGTAGACCTAAATTAGGACTTTAGGAAGAAAAACTCTCCTACTTATCTCTAGTAAAAGAGATCTACTGCTCTTTACAGTCCTACTGGATGCCCTTTTTCTTCCCCCTATAGGATCGCTATGAGTCGGAATCGACTAGATGGCAATGGGTTTTTTTTTTGTGTGTGTGAGATACCTTAACAAAATAAGTTCTTCAAACCCTAGCTGCTGGGAGTTAGGTCACATTTCACAGATTAAGGGCAGACCTCCAGATTGCCAAGTCTGTTCAAGACTTCAGACAAGAACCACAAGTTTGGGGGTTCCTGAATTTTATATATATATAAAACAGAAGCAGTATTCTGTTTTTGCAGACTATCTACAAATACAGAAAACTACTTCTATCTCTGACAATTCTCTCCCTGCTCCGCCAATTGTGTTATCTGCAGGGGATATAAGTCTTCAGAGTGCGGAGGGCAGAATGAGTAGAGTTCCCGTGGTGAGCCCTAGGCACCCCTAAATGGGATGGGGATGGTGGTTTCTAAACGCCACCCTAAAGTTACAGGGAGTACTTACAAAAGTTTGCAGAGATACCTCTATTGATAATTTGCCAAAATCGTCTGATTCCTTGGGAGAATATTATGAAGACCTTTTGAGGATGGGAACTGTCTTGTTACCATCTTCCGAACCACTGAATCTTTCTGATTAATTAGCATGATAATTCAGTCCTTAGTCTGGTATTGAATACCATCAGGAGCCTGGAACCTTTAAGCCATACATAAGTTTTATATCTCTGTCTTATCTCTGTCTTAGGTTTCAGTGCTGAATTTGAATGAGACATTGCTTCCTTGCCCTCAAGATGTTAGAAATACGGCTGTAATCTGGATCCCAGAAGAACCAGAGAAGCATAGGAGAAGGTGATTATCATGTCTAGAAACTCAGGGGCCTTCAGCTCTTATATTCTACAAATCCCTAAGCATTTCCTCTGCGGGCCTTCTTTTTGTGATCTCTCTTTTAGCTACCTCGTTGCACTAGCAGGAAGCCAGCAAAGAAGGCAGCCACGATCTCTTGCATCTGTTTCTGGCTACACTGGAATTCTTTTTTTTTTTTTTAATTTAATGTGGTAAAAAAATATATAACAACATTTTCCAATTCAACAATTTTTACATGTACAATTCGGTGACACTGATTATATTTATCATGTTGTGTAACCATTACCAATATCCTTTTCCAAATTATTCCACCAGTTCCAATGCCATTAACAGAAACTCAGTGGTCCCTAAGCAATGACTGCCCCTTTCCCCCTTCCTCTCGCCTCTGGTAACCACTAATAAGCTTTGGTGTCTATACATTTCCCTATTTTATATAAGTACAATCATACAATATTTGTTCTCTTGTGACTGACTTATTTCACTCAGCATGACCATTTTCAAGGTTCATCCATGTTGTAGCAGCATGTATCAGGACTTCATTTCTCTTTATGGCTGAGTAATATTCTTTTTTAAATAACAGCTTTACTGAGATGTAATTCACATACTATACAGTTCATTCACTTAAAGTGCACGAGTCAGTGGTTTTTAGTATATTCACATGTATGTGTAACAATTACCACAGTTAATTTTAGAACATTTTCATTACCCCCAAAAGAAACCCTATATCCCTTAGCAGTTACTCCCCATTCCCCCCTGTCTTGGTCATCTAGTGCTGCTATAACAGAAATACCACAAGTGGATGGCTTTAACAAAGAGAAATTTATTTTCTCACAGTTTAGTAGGCTAGAAGTCCAAATTCAGGGTGTCAGCTCCAGGGGCAGGCTTTCTTTCTCTGTCGGCCTTCTCATCAATCTTCCCCCAGACTAGGAGCTTCTCGGTGCAGAGACCCCGGGTCTGAAGGATGCGCTCTGCTCTGGCACTGCTTTCTTGGTAGTATGAGGTCCCCAATTCTCTGCTTGCTTCCCTTTCCTTTTATCTCTTGTAAGATAAAAGGTGGTGCAGGCCACACCCTAGGGAAACTCCCTTTACATTGGATCAGGGATGTGACCTTAGTAAGGGTGTTATATAATCCCACCCTAATTCTCTTTAACATAAAATTACAATCACAAAATGGAGGACAACCACACAATACTGGGAATCGTGGCTAGCAAAATTGATATACACATTTTGGGGGGACATAATTCAATCCATGACGCCCCCACCCACAACCCTAGGCAACCATTGATCTACTTTCTGTCTCTATGGATTTGCCTACTGGAATTCTATTTTAATGCACTTTGAGATTCTATGAGACTTCTCTATGGCAAATTCTACATGGCAGTAAGTAGCACACAACATAAGGCCAATGTATTTGTGAGATTTTATTAAGAAATATATGCTTTCTGTTAGCTTTTTTTTTTTTATTAGTTATCAGCAACTAGTGAAAAAGTTCTCAGTGAAGCACATGAGTCTGTAATCTCAATCCCAAAACCTAGTACAGTTGTACAAAGTGACTAGCATATAGGGCTTGTGAACAAAGCAGAGCATTACAACAGAGGTCTTTAGGTGAAGTCCTAAAGACTTGCTAATATTCACAACCATTAGAAGAAAGTGTTTGGTTAATATTTTGTCACCACTGAGGCTTTCAGGTTCTTGTTAAGTGATTGCTTAGAGATGCTGAGAGTTAAGAATTTCTCTTCATTCTTTTTTTTAATGATCCTGTGAATACTTCTTTATATGTGCATTTTTTTTATATATATGTATATACATGGCATAAACAAACAAACAGAAAACCCTAAGGGTTTATTTCCTTCATGTAAAAGAAGCCCAGAGGTAGATGGACTTTGGCTTGTATGTCAGTTTCGTGAGGTAGTCAGAGACTGAGACTGCTTCTAGCTTTCTGGGCCATCATCCTTAGCCCAAGGCTTCCATATTCTAAGACACTTCATGGGTTTAAGATGCTTCTAAGGTCTGAGTTGGCTGCTAAAGCTCCAACCATCATATCCATGTACCAGGCAGGAAGGAAGAGGAAGAGATGAGAGCAAAAAATACTCCAGTACTTCTTGAGCACCTCCTCTGTGTTAGTCAGTGAAGAATCGGTGGAGAACAAAATAGACTTGGTCCTGCCCTCCTGGACCTTATAGGGGAGTCAGACATTACAAACATAACTACACCTAAGTATATAATTTGAATTTGGGTTAATGCTATGAAAGTAAATAACTGATTATATGAGAGAATAGTGAGGAACTTAGTTTAGTTTGAGGGTGAGTGGCTTGTTTTTAGCAGCCTTTGGGCAGCAGGTACTGCTGGTCTCCCAATCAGCCATCCTTGCGTGCTGACTAGAGAAAGAGAAACGTTTGTGGCCATTGCTCACAGATATTCTTGGCGCTTCTGTTTAAAATGTCTGGGGATAAGTTGTATTTATTTTTATTTCAAGCCCAGCTGAGAAGAAGCCTGATGTTACCAGCCAGGATGGGAGGGAGAAAAGAAAGAAATCTCCAGTGGTGAGTTCTATGTTTTGGCCATACCTTTATGATATTACCCTGTAGGGTTTATTTTTATTTTCCTGTCAGGCTTCTCCCTCTCTCCGTTCTTTCCCTAAATGAGCAAAATCTGAAGAAGAAAATCCCTTTTTAGGAACAATTACCAAACCATTTTCTATTCAGAGTCCCCTTTTCCCTACAGGGAGGTAGAGTGCCTTGAAGAGACAATTGGAGGAATGCTTGGGTATTCCAAGAAATTTCTGTTCAATTAAAAGCTAATACCCAGGGTGACAGAACAGAATTTCAGTGGACCAGGAGTTAGTTATAAGACCTGAGGTTCTAATTCTAATTCCACCATTTATTGAGTAAATGTAGCCTTGGATAAGTTAAAGCCCCGTAAGATTACTAAGTTCATGAGAGTTGTGTTTTGTTCTATTTCATTCATTGCTGAATCCCCAGACCTTGACCTGTGCCTGGCACATAGTAGGCACAGTAAATATTTGTTCAATTTTTTGAGTGAATGAATGAATAACCTTTCTGGAGAAAAAGATATACAGTTCCCATATAATCTGAAGATAACAACAAGGTTGGGATATCAGAGGGAAAAATGTGATAGCCCTCACGGTGCAGAGGGCAGGGATTGCTGGAGTGAGTCTGGAAACAAAGTATAATATGGCAGGGTTGTTGGAAGGCTAGAGTGTTGATGGGAAGATATGGGCTTGCAGAGAGTGCTTCAGAGAGTTCTTTCCACTGTTTCTCTTCCAGGAAAACAAGTCAGCTCTGGGTTCCTTGGAAAAGCAGGGCATGGGAACACAGTTAGGATGGCAAGAGGTGCTTGTGCCTCCCCCCTCCCCAGTGCAGTTGTTTGAGCAGTTAAGCCCAGACTCCATGCTTTCCCGCGACCAAATCGACATGTTGCCTAAGGATCTACTGAAGGAGTGAGTATCATATAAGTCCTGCAGGAGATCCAGAGCACCTGCTTTTTCTTTGAAGCTGAGAAGGGTCTAAGCAGCGTGCTCTTTCTGAGTAGGGAGGGGAGAAAACCATCATCCTACTTGTTTCTTGAGTTCTCCGACTTGCCAGCATGTAGTGATGACAGTAATAACCATCACATCTGTCAAGCACTTGCCCTCTGCTAGCTCCTGTGCTAAGCATATTACATGTGTGCTCTCATTTAAACCTTGATGGTTAAGCACTTGGCTGCTAACCGAAAGGTCGGTGTTTTGAACCTACCCAGCCACTCCACGGAGGAAAAGACCTGGTGGTCTGCTCCCATAAAGATTACAGCCTAGGAAAAAAGACCAGACTTACTGGTCTGACAGAGACTGGAGAAACCCTGAGAGTATGGCCCCTGGACACCCTTTACCTCAGTACTGAAGTCACTCCTGAGGTTCACCCGTCAGCCAAAGATTAGATAGGCCCATAAAACAAAACGAGACTAAAGGGGCACACCAGCCCAGGGGCAAGGACTAGAAGGCAGGAGGGAACTGGAAACCTGGTAACTGGGAACCCAAGGTCGAGACGAGGAGAATGTTGACATGTTGTGGGGTTGGCAACCAATGTCACAAATCAATATGTGTATTAATTGTTTAATTTGCTTTGTAAACCTTCATCTAAAGTACAATTTAAAAAATGGCATATAAGAAAAAAAAAAGATTCCAGCCTAGGATACCCTATGGGGCAGTTTTACTCTGTCATCGTTTTTGTTGTTGTTAGGTGCCGTCGAGTCGGTTCCGACTCATAACGACTCTATAAGACAGAGTAGAACTGCCCGATAGGGTTTCCAAGGAGCAGCTGGTGGATTTGAACTGCCAACCTTTTGGTTAGCAACTGAGCTCTTAACCACTACGCCATCAACAATGGAGGAGGCAGGCACTACTACACTCCTCTCTTTATAGATGAGTTATGCGTAAGTGGGAAATAGAATAGTATATGTGGTTTGGAATGAGACAGTCTTTAAATTTTGTCTTGAAATTTACTGGCTTTATGAGTTTTGGTAATTGACTTAGCTTCTTTAAGCCGTATTTTCCTCATTTTTAAAGTTAGGATAATACCTGCCTGTCAGGGTGTTGTAAAGATTCAGTGGTATAAAGCACATGGCCTGACATATAGTAAACGCTCAGTAAATACAGGTATAATTTTATAAGCACATTTCGAAGGAGTTACTGAATGCGTACCTGTTGGTACAGGTCTTTTCATAACCAGTGTGGAAATTTCTTCAAATTTTGAGTCCTTTTTATCTTTCTCCTAAGCCATACTCTCCCAGAAGAGCTATTGCTAACTATTTCTGAGCTGGCTATCTCTGTCCCTTTCAGCCTTTTGACAGATGAAGGGAAAACCATACCTTCTTCAAATATGAAGATAGAATTGGCCACGATGAAGAAGAACCGTCCCCTGGAAAAGAGCCGACCTGACAGTGCAATTTCTTCTAAGATGTTTCTATCTGTATACCGCCTCACCCTGCAGGTAAGAGCTAGGAAGTCTCAGAGGAAGATGTCTACATGAAAATCCAAGCTTATCTCTCCTTAAGGTTGGAAGTGTTGACTTTCCATTCCTTCTTTCTCTTCTGTCTTTCCACTCTGGACCCAAATGTATGGGGAAGGGTTTGAGGAAGGCACTGCTCTCTATTTCTTTTGCATATCTTCCTCCACACCTTTGCACTCTTTCCACAGCCCCTGGTACAACGCTGCATAACACTGGGTTCTCAAAATGTTCTTGTTGAATAGGTAAATAACTGCGTTTGGGAAATATGTTTGGGAAAAAGAAAAGACCTACACTAGAGCGCTTTTCTTCTTTTTTTTTTCTCCAGAGACCAGGGCTGAGATATCCTGAGCATCTGAGGAAGTTACATTATAACCTGATGACAAAAGCTAGATTTTCTGAGGTTGCCAGATCTCCAGGTACTGGCCCCATTTAGCCCACATTTCCCACACTTCCCTTGGTCCCAGTTCAGTTGGGTTTGTGGTCACAGTCATACAAGAAACAGCTCCCCTGGCTTGGTCTTGACCAGAGGGAGAGAGCACCTTTGTGGTTGTGGAGTGGAGCACAGCAAGCAGCCATGGGGGAGGGTGGGAGCAGTTAGAAGAAGGACTGAGCTGGCTCTCTGGTTGCCAGGTCCCAGGAAACAGCAGCAACAGCAGCAGCAGCAGAGGAAGGTGAAAAAACCCAGTAAGATACAGGTAAAGTGACAGTGACAAAACCCCAGGGACTTGCTGAGACTGGGAGAACTAGTTACAGCCTGGAATGGTCAGGGATGTACGAGAAGTGGGATTCTCCGAGGTTTCTAGAGGGATTGCCCCTGTTTGGTTGTAGATGTTGTGTTTTTTTTTTTTTTAAAAACTCTTTTTGAAAAGTTCTCTTCATTTCCAAAAGTCCTAATTCAGTTCCTCCTCATGTGGGTTTCAGGAGGTTAAAAAGAAAACCAAGAGTGATCCAGGGAGTCAGAACACTTTACATGAACATAAAGTTATCATCATTTGTGACCCTGTCCCTGGTAAGAAGACTATGTGTTTGGGAGTGAGTATGTGTTTGGGAAAAATATGTGCTTGGGATTATTCCCAGGATGTAGCTGAGGGTCAGGAAATTTGACCATGGTTTTGTCATTTTGGAGTCTGCCTTTGTCAGGTACTCAGAAACAGAATTCCCCTTGGAATGCCTCAGGTTGGGTGGCCTACCGTGCATCATACTTCCATCACCTATTTACTAAGCAAAGAAGCTGTGCCAGACATCTGTTTTATGTAGGGATTTGGGAGATGACCACGAGCATGAGTCATAGTCATTGTTAACACAGATCCCATCTCAGTAAATGCAGAGTAGTTTGAAGATCAGAGGTAGAAGCAAGCTCAGGTTATGAAGAGAAGACCCCTGAGGGTCCATTGGCCAATGAGGCAGGAAAGAGCTTGGAGTCCTCATTAAAACCCCCAGAAGTTCCAGCCACAAGTTAGAGAGTCCCTGGTGTCTCAGGCTGAAGTTAACACACTGTCCAGCCCCATGCAGGAGGCAGGCAATCCTTTTTCTCTGGTGTTCATGCTGGAGGTGATAATGGGTATCTCTCCTTTCTAGAGTCCATACTCACGCCAGGACTGAGGGAGAGTACTGACCCTGGTTCCTCTGATGCGTTTCCGAGCTTGAGTGGGAAGTGTGAGGGAGGGAAAAAGAATCCCCTAAACCTTAGAAGTTTGTTCTGCCCTGCTCAGTCTGGACATTGCTGCTTTTAATGTGAAAATAACTGTTTACTCATCAGAATTCAGTCTCCAATCCTGGGACAGTGGAAGGGCTCAGGTGAGATGCTTCTGAGAAAGATGCTGCCCTCTAGGTTTAACCTTCCATCTCACTTAAGCTCTCTGATACTAGTGATGGCCACTAATCTGAAGATATAAGAAGGTTCCAGACCTTCAAATGGGAGTTAGACAGATCCAGGACTGTGGACCAGGGTAGAAAGTGACTGCCTAAGGTTAACACCTCATCCAGGGTGATCTCTACTACTCTCCTGGATTCCACTCTGGTGCCTTTCATACTTCTTCATGATGCCTCCACTAAGAGCAGTTTTGTTGGGATGACTGCGTGCTCTTTGAGTCATGCTCTCAGAGCAGTGGCCAGTCCTAACTGAGTTGAGAAAGGCCTATGGAAGAGATGATTTTGCACTGGATCTTAAGTATGTGTGGGAGTTTTCCAAATATGTAAGAGAATTCCTGGAAGTGGGAACAACCTTCGCAAAGGCATGGCGTCTTGGAAAAGCACTGTAAAAATGACGTGGCAGTAGGGGTGTCGTCTGATCTCCTCTAACTTCACAAGGAGGAAGGAGAATCAAGATCAACAGCCCAAGGTTGATTCCTATGAGGCAGAGGTCAGACATGCCTTCTAATCTCCAACCTTTTTTTTTTTTTTTTTAACCAATTCTGACATCAACCGTCCCGCCCATGGTACTCTCTACTTCTTTGCTGAGTTCGATAATTTGTTGCAGTGACCACACAGAACTCACAGACAATACTCATGAATATGGGGTTTATTAGAGAAGTAACAGGTTACAGTTCAGGTTCAGGAATGCTCAGGATACAGTTCTTTGATCAGGACAGCCTCTTCTCAGCTGTGCCTGCAGACACGCCTCTCCCTGGCCCCTCAGCCTCTGCCCTGCTTGGGTAAGTGTTACAAAGCCCTTTTAGCTCTTCCAAGAAGTACCTGGAAGCACCCCACTCTACCAGGAAGCCTCCTGCCTGAAGGCGATCAGCTTTCTCACTCCATGAGCTGGGAAGCCTACTTCACCGTCTCCTGTTGGTCTGCTGCCTCTGCTGCCGCCATTTCTCTGCCACTGCTTCTCCTTGTCTCTCACCATCTCCGGTGTTACACTCTCTCTTTCTGTCTCCTGGATCTAGGAGGTTCTCAGTGCAGGAATTTCAGACCCAAAGGATGCGCTGCACTCCTGGCTTTTCTGTCTTGGTGGTTGTGAGGTCCCCTCTCTGCTCTGGAATTGGCTCTCTTTTAAACCTAGCAGGATGGCAAAACTGACCAATCTCCTCGTTAGGGTTCCACACACCTTATTTGCATGGTCCCACACTCCTACAAGGGTGCCATGCACCTTATTTACATTATTAGCAAGCTATCCAATCCCCTTGGTGGACCACAGGCACCTCATTTGCATAGTACTGTCCAGTCATTTGGTGGGAATTACAAAGACTATGGCTAGAAGGGGCATATTAGGTAATTCGCTGCACTACAGGCATGGTTTGCTTAGGGAACACCGAGCACTTCAGTGTGGCTGTGGTCTTGAGTATTTAAGGGAGAGTGGTAGATCAGGCTAAAGAGGTAGGTAGGGGCTTATATTCCTAGGTTGCACCCCAAACCAATTAAATCAGAATTTTCTGGTGCTGGAACCCAATGATTCCAATGTGCAGCTAAACTGAGAACCACTGCTATTTGGGAACCAAGATGTTAGTACAATATCTCTGGTGGCACCTTGGAAGATGTTTGTTTAGAGAAAGAGAAAGTGAGAAAGGAAAAAACGAATGAATGCTTTTAGGAAGTTAGTTGAAGAAACATCTGATGCAAAAGAAGCAAAACTAGAGCTTTTAATGCCAAGGAGATGTAGAGAAGACAAAATAACAGGAGCTAAATCTTGAATCTTTTGTATTGGGGAGTCATTGAATGATGCCTTAAATAGACAAAAAGACACAGCATTATAAGAATATTACTTAGATTTAAGGAGATCATCACTAGATCTAAAACAAAAAGTTGAATTTAGTTTCTTTTAGAAAGTAGGGATGGGGTAGGGGACTGTTTTCTTTTTATTATAAAGTCTTCTGTACAATTTTATTTTTTATTTGAGTGTATTATTTTGTTGCAAATTTAAAAGGGAAAACATGGAAACAAACAAACAAACAAACAAAACAAAAAAAAAAACAAAAAACAAAAAAACCCACAATTAGAGCTTTTTTGTTTTTTTTTAGAAACCAACATGGGTACATTAGAGAAAGCAGCAGAAGGTGAATCACATTCTGGTAAGCGGAGTATTCATAAACTGAAACGGTAGAGTTAGAGTTTCTTTTGTTGCTGTAATGTGTAGGTGCCATCCTGTAGGTTTCTTGGAGGAATTCTGGGTGTTTTAGCACACACATTATCTTCACCTCTAATTTTGTAACAGATGGGGTCACAGTCCCAGGTGTACCGAATCACTAACAGACGCAGAAGGCCTAGCTCCCTATTACCTGCCACCAGGGTCCAGTCTTGTCCTGGAGACAAGTCATTTGTAGACTAGGGGTCAACTAGAAACTTGACAATGGGATATGAAAAGCCAATAAGAGGAGGACTGAATTGACTTTGTGGTCACTAGGTCACAGTACTCTGCCAGATCAGGAAAATGATACAAAGCAGCAGCAGCAGATGGAGATAGAAGGACCTACCTTGAAACAGGTGAGAGTGTACCAGGGCCATAGGGCCCTGTTTAAGGTATTTATTGCTGTGTAACCAACTACCCCAAAGCTTAAACCACAGTGATCTGTTATTTCTCATGATTCTGTGGGTTGACGGAACAGTTATTCTGGTCTTGCTAGAGGTCATTCATGCAGCTGCATTCAGCTAGAAGCTGGACTGGGGCTGTTGGCCAGGTTGCACTGGTTTTCTTCTATGTGGCCTTTCCATGTGGCTATCTTGGGCTTCTTGAAAGCATAACCCGTAACCTGTTGCCGTTGAGTTGATTCCGACTCATAGCGACCCTATAGGACAGTGTAGAACTTCCCTACAGGGTTTCCAGGTTGTAACCTTTATGGAAGCATATTGCCACATCTTTCTCCTGTGGAGTGGGTGGTGGGTTTGAACTGCTGACCTTTTGGTTAGCAGCTGACTGCTTAACCACTGCACCATGAAGGATCCTTTCCTGACAGCACAGTGGTCTCAAAAAAATGAAATCACTTTCTTAAGGGGTAAGCCTAAACCGCCACATTGTCACCTCTGCCACATTTTATTGGTCAAAAAAGTTACAAGGTCAGCCTAGAATCATTAGAGGGGAAATGACTTCCACCTTTTGTTAGAAGGAACAGCATATGTATACAGGAATGGGAGGAATTTTTGGCAACCATCTTGGAAGTGTAACCACAATAACGCAGATTGGAGCCGCCTGCCACAATAGCCAATTCTGAGACAGGGGTGAGGTGAGCAGCAAGAGGTTTATTATATATCTATATATAGGAGACAGAGGGGAATAGATTCCTCCAAAAAACCCATCTCTCCCACTGGAGATTGGCTGAAGGCTTTTATAGGGGCAGCATTATGGGTCTTAGAAGTTTGTATTAGTTTCCCCTTGAGGTGGTCACATCTCAGATGAGTTAATCTTCTACTGGTATTCTTGGGGGTTATCTGGCGACGTTTTTGGGGATTATCTGATGACATTCTTGGGGATTATCTGGCGGCATCCTGGTTTTTCTTGTCCTGAGATGGGTGCTTTGTTTGGTTTTCATCCTTAGATCATTATCACTTGTTTTCCACCCTCCAAGGAGGAACATGGGTTAATCTTAAACCTTTTGTAGAGACTGGAGAAACAAGATCATGAAACAATGTGGCCGTTAGCAATGGGGAGTAAATAATAGTGAGCCAGGCCTGTGCAGCCTCTTGCAGAAGCAACCTACCACAAGCCCTTAGCTGATTACTGGGAAGGGGAAGAAGTGGATTGTGGCTTCATCTGTACAGTCTGGCGGGCAAAGAATGTATGATACAAGCTTCTCTTCAGCCTCAGGAAATGGTTCTTTGACCTATATTAGAAGTCAATTTCCTCAAGAAAAATATCTTCTAGAAAAATCCTTTTAGTTTCCCAAAGTCTTGATTTACTTACCCCAGTGAATTTCAGGATGCCACAGAGGAACCAGCGATGGACCACCTTGAGAACTACCCGGACTCCTTCACCAGTCACAGGAGTAAGTTATTAGGGTGGAGGAGCCTTAGTGAGTGACTGAGGACAGGGAGAGCTGAACCTGTGTTGACCAGGTTGGTTTACCTCTCTGGAGGGCGCAGTACTCAGCCTTCAAAGGGGCCCTGAAGACATTCCAGCCCTTCCTTTCTTGTCCCCTCCCCCCAATTTTTCCCAATTTGGGAGAGGGCTACAGGTGCAATTAATGGCTGGGTTTTCTTTTAGGTACTGAATTAGTCAAGACAAAGTCCACTAAGGAGGACATTGGTGCTCAGGTGGAGATTGAGCTGGAATCCCAGACTTCCAGCAAAGAGAAGACCTCCAAGGACGTTTCAGCCAGTACCACTGGAACCACCTGGAACCCTGAGCTCAAACTTCTGAGGATTCTTCAGGCCACTGATAATGAGGATGAGGAGAATCAACCCTCCAGAGCACAGAGTGAAAAGTCTCTGGAGGCACAGGCTGAAGGCATAACCCCATTCTAGAGCAAGATGCTTAATCCTGAAGACAACAGCCTTTGACGTAAAGGGTGGAAAGGAGAGGGGACTTCTGCTCCCTGGAGCCTTCACCAGGGACTGAGCTTAGGGATCCTATTTTCTTTCTTCACTTCTACTTGCCTCTGAAATAAGTGAGAGAGAAAAAGCCCCACCCTTTTTACATTTAGATTATTTCTCTTCCACTAGGGCCAGAACAGTTGTAGTGATTAAACACAGCTGCATTTTAGTTAAAAGACTCATTCTCTGTTTCGGGGAGGAGAAGAGACATTTTTCTTGTTTTCTGAGTCACTTTTATTTCGTTTCTGCGGTCTGTAAGGCTTCCAGCTGAAAGAAGCTGAATTTGGCCTGTTGGAAACCTCTACTGTGTTCCTAGCTTTTCCTCTCATTCTCTGGAAATAGTTTCTTCTGGTGATGAGAGCCACATCATTCTCGAATAATATTCATTGTGTCCCAATGTATGTAGTACTGGACTTATATCCGCCTGGAAGAGTATAAAGCTCCAGTTTCTAAGAAATTGAGTCTGCAGGAAAGTTTCAGTGATACTCATAAGGACTCAGAATTTTAAAATCTCAGGAGACCTTGAGCTGTTTTTAGAAGGGTTTTTATTCTTCATGTTTTAGTAGTTAAAAAAACTTTTTATTATATAAAATTTTGAAATTACGGAAAAGTAGAGAGAATACTATAATGAAACCCTTATGTGCCAAGTACCACCCTTAAATCTGGGCAAGACAGGTCCTTGATCTGAGTCCTGCTCTGGCCCTTTTCTGGGCATGCCCTTCCCCATAGGGAGAGGAGTATGCCTGGCCAAGGAGATGCCTTGGAGCCTGTGTCTCCCCTTCTAGACCTTGCTTCTGGAATTCCCTGCCCAAATGACTTCAAGCCTGTTTCCAGGGCCTGTGCAGGCCTCCTCCCCAGGTCCATCCTCCCAAGAGTGAACTGTGCCACCAGTGTGTACACTGCTGTGTCCGAGATGGCTGAGAGGAAGTTATTTAGAGCAGGATGTGCCCAGAGCTTGGACACGAGGACTGGGATATCTGCATGTGGTCTTTCCCAGTAAGAGTGGGAGCTCGGGATAAGAAGAGAAGGCTGGGCCATGGACTGGGGCTAGTTCTTCCCATGCTGCATGTCAGGTGTGGAACTGCAAGGAATCTGTGAACTCTAAATTTGAACCCAGGTTTGTGGGTCACTATGAAGATAAGTTTTTCAAGGTAGGAGGAGAGACTGTATTTTATTTAACAATTTTTTAGTTTGATTTATAATTTTTAAATATTTAGACGTTATGGTTTGTGGGCCTACTTTTGTACTCTTGTTCTGGGTCCGGCAAAAGTTAAGGTTGGACCTGCACATACCCATCATTTGGGAGGAGTTTTAAGGCGGAAGAATTTAACCTCACAGTTTAGAGGTCCTCTAGTTTGAAGCTTCCATTTTAAAAATGAGGACAGCGAAGCCCAGAGAGGGGATATGCCTTGCCTGAGGTCATCCGCTGAGAAGTGGTGGAGCTGAGTTAGGTCTGGGTCTCCTGGCCCCAGGTCAGAGCTTTTTTCATCACTCCACTCTGCCCTTCTTTTACTTTCTTCTCCGGAAGTCATGTTAGATTACACAGAATAATGTTTAACCTCACATCGCATTCCCTTCCTGGTGTACTACCTGTGATTAGTTTGGGTCCCAGCTCCTATTTATTTACTTTTTTAATAGGAAAATTTGAAATATTTGCAGAAGTTAATGAACCCCATGCACCTAACTTCAACAATGACAAATTTATGGCCAGTCTTATTTCATCTCTACCTCTACTTACTTTCTAGATTATTTTGAAGCAAAGGTCATTTCATTCATAAATATTTCCGTATGCATATCTAAAAGGAAAAGATTTTATAAAACACAACCCGAAAATCATTTCATACCAAAAAATTAATAATAATTGCTTAAGATTATCAATATCCAGGCAGTGTTCAAATTTCCCTGATTGTATTATTATTATTTCTATTATTATTATTTCTTTTTTTACAGTTGATACAGTTGAATTAGGATCCAAGTAAGTTTATGAATTAGGTGTGGCTGATATGTTCTAAAATCTCTCTTTTTAAAAAAATAATTTTTTTAAAATTTATTTTATTTTTGTTGTTGTTGAGAGTATACACAGCAGAACACCAATCCAACAATTTCTGCATGTACAATTCAGTGTCATTCTTTGAGTTGTGTAACCATTCTCACTCTCTTTTTCTGAGTTGTCCCTCCCTCTATTAACATAAACTCACTGCCCCCTAAGTTTCCTGTCTAATTTTTTGAGTTGTTATTGTCAGTTTGATCCCATATAGATAGATCTTAAAAGAGCACGATGCTCAAGGCTGACATTTCTAAAATCTCTTTTAATCTATAGTTCCCCCTTCTCCTCTTTTTTTCTTTTCTTGCAATTTAGTTTTTGAAAAAACAAAGTTGTTTGGTTTGTAGTTTTTTTCCCCACATTCTGGATTTTGCTGATTGCATCCTCATGATGTTGTTTAACATGTTTCTCTGTTCTCTGTATTTCCTGGAAACTGTTATTTAGATCCAGAGGCTTGAGCTGATTCAGGTTTGTTTTGGTGAGAAGACTTTACAGATGGCATTATGTGCTTATGTTTTAGTTATCTTGTGCCGTTATAACAGGAATACTACAAGTGGATGCCTCTAACAAACAGAAGTTTATTTTCTCACAGTCTAGTAGGCTAGAAGTCAGAATTCAGGGTGCCAGCTCTAGAGGAAGGCTTTCTCTCTCTGTCAGTTCTGTGGGAAGGTGTTTGTTATCAATCTTCCCCTGGTCTAGGAGTTTCTCAGTACAGGGACCTGGGTCCAAAGGGCGTGCCCCGCTCCCAGCACTTCTTTCTTGGTGGTATGAGGTCCCTCTCCTCTCTGCTTGCTTCTCTTTTTTATATCTCAAAAGAGATTGACTCAAAATACAACCTGATCCTGTAGATTGAGTCTTGCCTCATTAATGTAACTGCCTCTAATCCTGCCTCATTAACATCATGGAAGTTAGGATTTGCAACACATAGGATAATCACATCAGATCACAAAATGGTGGACAATCACACAATACTGGGAATCATGGCCTAGCCAAGTTGACATACATTTCTGGGGGACACAATTCAATCCATAACAACTTCCATTACTACTACCCATTGCCATCAAGTCAATTCTGACTCATAGTGACCCTATAGGACAGAGAACTGCCCCATAGGGTTACCAAGGAGTGTCTGGTGGATTTGAACTGCCAACCTTTTGGTTAGCAGCTGTAGCTCACTGTAGTTCTTAACCACTGTACCACCAGGGCTCCCAGCTTCCATTAGGAGGTCCACAATGTCTGAGTGTCTCTTCTCTCACCCAGTGGCCAATGATAGTGTATCCAATATTTTATTAGGGGTTTGCAAAGATGTTGATATTCTATCATTTGTTCATCATTTATTAGCTGGCATCCTTTAAAAAAACGACAGCTTTATTGAGATAGAATTCACATGCCATAAAATTCACCCATTTAAAGTATACAATTAAATGATTTTTAGTATATTCTCAGATATGTATAACATCATCACAGTCAATTCTAGAATATTTTCATTACCTCAAAAAGAAACTGTATCCCTTAGCTATCACTCCCCTACCCTGACTTCCCTCAGCCCTAAGCAACCACTAATCTACTTTCTTTCTCTACAGGTTTGCCTATTCTGGACATTTCATATAAATTGAATCATATATGGCTATGTGGTCTTTTGTGAATGGCTTCTTAACTTAGCATAATGTTTTCAAGGTTCATCCATGTTGTAGCTTGTATCAGTACTTCATTCCTTTTTTACTGCCAAATAATATTTCATTGTGTATATACAATCATGTGCTGAATAACGTCTGTTTGGGCAATATCCTACTGCATATATGTCTGTGGTCCCATAAGGTTATATAGGCAGTCCCCGAGTTATGAACAATATCTGTTCCTAAGTCTGTCTCTAAGTGGAATTTGTAGGTAAGGTGGAACAGGTAAATATGGTTCTTATTTAGCATCAGTTAGTCAAATATTTGTCTTGTTGTTGTTAGCTGCTGTGGAGTTGGTTCTGACTCATAGTGACGCTGTGTACAACAGAACAAAACACTGCCCAGTTCTGCACCATCCTCACAATTGTTGTTATGCTTGAGTCCATTGTTGCAGCCACTGTGTCAGTCCATGTCATGGAGAGACTTCCTCTTTTTCACTGACCCTCCCCTTTACCAAGTATGATGTCCTTCTCCAGGGACTGGTTCCTCCTAATAACATGTCCAAAGTATGTCAGACGAAGTCTTGTCATCTGTCTTCGTCCTCTAGTGCTGCCATAACAGAAATACCACAAGTGGATGGCTTTAACAAAGATAAATTTATTCTCTCACAGTTTAGGAGGGTAGAAGTTCAAATTCAGGGTGCCAGCTCTAGAAGAAGTCTTTTTCTCTCTGTTGGTTCTGGTGGAAGGTCCTTGACGTCAATCTTCCCTGGTCGAGGAGCTTCTCAGCGCAGGGACCCCGGGTCCAAAGCATGTGCTATTCTTCTGGCTCTTGTTTCCTAGTGGTATGAGGTCTCCCAGTCTCTCTATTTGCTTCTGTCTTTTATATCTCAAAAGAAATTGACTTAAAACACAACATAATCTTGTAGATTGAGTCCTGCCTCATTAACATAACTGCCCCTAATCCTGCCTAATTAACATCATAGAGATAGGATTTACAACACCTAGGAAAATCACATCAGGTGACAAAATGGTGGACAGTCTCACAGTACTGGGAATCATGGCCTAGCCAAGTTGACACACATTTTTAGGGGACACAATTCAGTCCATAATACCATCCTTGCTTCTAAGGAGCATTCTGGCTGTACTTCTTCCAAGACAGATTTGTTCATTCTTCTGGCAGTCCGTGGTGTATTCAGTATTCTTCACCAACACCCTAATTCAAAGGCATCAGTTCTTCTTCAATCTTCTTTATTCATTGTCCAGCTTTTGCATGCATATGAGGCGATTGAAAACATTATGGCTTGAGTCAGGCGTACCTTAGTCCTTAAAGTGACATCTTTCCTTTTTAACACTTTAAAGAGATCTTTTGCAGCAGATTTGCCAAATGCAATGTGTCCTTTGATTTCTTGACTGCTATTTCCATGGACGTTGATTGTGGATCCAAGTAAAATGAAATCCTTGACAATTTCAGTCTTTTCTCTGTTTATCATGATGTTGCTTATTGGTCTAGTTGTGAGGATTTTTGTTTTCTTTACGTTAAGGTATAATCCATATGAAGGCTGTAGTCTTTGATCTTCATCAGTAAATGCTTCAAGTCCTCTTCCCTTTCAGCAAGCGAGGTTGTATCATCTGCATATAACAGATTGTTAATGAGTCTTCCTCCAATCCTGATGCTGTGTTCTTCTTCATATGGTCCAGCTTCTTGGGTTATTTACTCAGCATACAGACTGAATAAGTATGGTGAAACCCTGATGCACACCTTTCCTGATTTTAAACCACGCATATCCCCTTGTTCTGTTCAAACAACTGTCTCTTGGTCTATGTACAGGTTTTGCATGAGCACAATTAAGTGTTCTGGAATTCCCATTCTTTGGAATGTTTTCCATAATTTGTTATAATCCACACAGTCAAACACCTTTGCATAGTCAAAAAAACATCTTTCTGGTATTCTCTGCTTTCAGCCAAGATCCATCTGACATCAGCAATGATATCCATTGTTCCATGTCCTCTTCTGAATCTGGCTTGAATTTCTGGAAGTTCCCTGTCGATGTATTGCTGCAACCACTTTTGAATGATCTTCAGCAAAATTTTGCTTGCATGTGATATTAATGATACTGTTCAATAATTTCTGCATTCCATTGGATCACCTTTCTTTGGAATGGGCACAAATGTGGATCTCTTCCAGTCGGTTGGCCAGGTAGCTGCATTTCAAATTTCTTGGCATAGATGAGTGAGCGCTTTCAGCGCCGCGTTCGTTTGCTGAAGCATCCCAATTGGTATTTTGTCAATTCCTGGAGCCTTGTTTCTCGCCAATGCCTTCAGTGCAGCTTGGACTTCTTCCTTCATTACCATCAGTTCTTGATCATGTGCTACCTCTTGAAATGGCTGAACATCAACCAGTTATTTTTGGTACAGTGTTCTGTGTATTCCTTCCATCTTCTTTTACCTTTCTATGAATATAAAGGAGCCCTGGTGGTGCAGTGGTTAAGAGCTCAGGCTGCTAACCAAAAGGTAGGCAGTTCGAGTCCACCAGCCACTCCTTGGAAACCCTGTGAGGTAGTTCTACTCTATCATCAACAGCAACAAGTTTGGTTAGGCCTATGCATATAAAACACTTAAGAAACACTTCCAAACTGCATGTTTTCATGAGCCATTGTATGTATTTAATTCAAAATTTCAAGATGATAGGCTTTATAGCAGTCTGTTCTTAAGTACGAGTTGTCTGGAAGTTGAACTTCTGTAACCCAGGGACTTCCTGTATATGATATGGTGTTTGCACAACAGGTTTTGTGTGGATACATGTTTTCATTTCTCTTGGATATATACCTAGGATTGGATTTTCTGGGTCATACATTAACTCTATGTTTAACTTTTTGAGGAATTGCCAAACTGTTTTCTAAAGTAGCTGCATCATTCTACATTCCCATTAGCAGTGTATGAGGGTACTGATTCATCCACATCCTTGCCAACACTTGTTATTGTCTGATTTTTTTCAATATAACTATCCCAGTAGGTATGAAGTGATATTTCATTGTGTTTTTGATTTGCATTTGTATGATGACTAATGATGTTGGGCATCTTTACGTGTGTTTATTGGCCATTTGTATATCTTCTCTGGAGAAATGTCTATTTAGATCCTTTGCCCATTTTTAAATTGAGTTACCTTTTTATTATTGAGTTGTAAGAGCTCTTTGTATAGTCTGTATACAAGTCTCTTATTAGATATATGATTTGCAAATATTTTCTCTCATTCCGTGGGTTGTTTTTTCACATTTTTGATAGTATCCTTTGAAGCACAAAAATTTTAATTTTGATAAAGTCCAATTTGTCTATTTTTTCTTTTGTTGCTTGTGGTTTTGGTGTCAAATCTAAGAATTCATTGCCGAATCCAAGGTAACAAAGATTTACCTTTATGTTTTCTTCTAAGAGTTTTATAGTTTTAGCTCCTACATATGGTTTTTGATCTATCTTGAGTTAGTTTTTGTATATGGTGTGAGGTAAGGGTCTAATTTTATTCTTTTGCACGTGGCTATCCAGTTGTCCCAGCACCATGTGTTGAAAAGGCTGTTCTTTCCCCATTGAATGGTCTTGGTACCCTTGTCGAAAACCAATTGACCTTAGACACATGGGTTTATTTCTGAACTCTCAGTTCAGTTTCATTGATCTATGTGACTGTCTTTATGCCAGTACCACACTGTGTTGATTACTGTGCTTCGTAGTTAAGTTTTGAAATCAAGAAGTGTGAATCTTCTTTACAATTGTTTTGGACATTATGGGTCTCTTGCAAATTCCATATGAATTTTAGGATCAGCTTGTCAATTTGTACAAAGCTGCCAGCTAGGATTCTCATAGGGATTGTGTTGAATCTATAGATCAATTTGGAGGACATTGCCATCTTAACAATATTAAACCTTCTGATCCATCAACATGGGATATTTTCCTATTTATTTAGACCCTCTTTAATTTGTTTTAACACTGTTTTGTAGTTTTCAGAGTATAAATTTTGCACTTCTTTTGCAAACTTTATTCCTATTTTATTTTTTTAAATGCCTTTCACCACACCTTCCATTATTATTATTTTTTTCCTCCTGCCACTGTTTTTGAGAGCACCCTTAGGCTTGTACTTTTCCATACTCTGTTGAAAATGAAGTCAGTACCTTTGGGGAGGGATTTGGAGTTCTCTGTTCTATGACCTACTTCTCTGAGCCAAGGCTCTGATGCCGGGGACAGGGAAAATGGCATGCTTCTCTCTAAGTGACACCTCGCTTTCAGAGCCGAATACTTGTTGGATGGGGCAGGGTGCAGCAGCCCCAGACTTCCTTGGCTTGATTCTTTCAGCATGGAACCCTTGGCCCATGAACTGGGGCTAGGCCGATCAGGGTCTCAGTATTATCAGCAGCTCTGTGCCCAAGGTAGAGCCCCCTTCCCATGAGTGGGAGTTGGGCAGAAGGGAGCCCCTACCTCTCAGCTGCTCTCACCCAGGATTTAGCCTTAGGTACAGATAGCTGGAGGAAGGATGATGCTAATGTCCTTCTATTCCTGGGGAAATAGCTTTCCAGCTGGGAACTGGGACCAGAGGGAGCCCTGTGTTCTTGTGTGCATTTCTCTGAGATGGGAGAGTGAAGGGAGGATATGGGCTTAGTTCAAATACCACAGACTTGCACAGTTTTTACAGAGTTTTAGTAGGTTTTCTTGAATAGATGCTTCTTCATTTGCTGTATGCCATTTCCAGAGACTTTAAATGGTTGTTTATTTTTAATAATTTTTGCCAGTTTCACTGGGAAGCAGGTCCACAGAGCTCTTTACACTGCCATGCTGTAAGTGGAACTCTGGGCTGAACCTGGGATCCTTTTATAAAGAGAAACTTTTGCCTCATCAATTGTTTTGTTACTCAAAGTAGAGATTGTACAGGAAAGGCAGGTTAAATGCTCAACTCCTTTTTAACATTGCCTCAAAACAGACCAAATTAGAAAGGTAAATGTGCTGCCTACCCATTCGTCCCCTTTTCCAAGCCAAATCAAAATTATATGACATCATTTGTGTTACTAGACTGAACTAAGCTGAATCTTCATGGTGAGAGGAATCAAAGAGGTGTTATGTGGGCTGTTTTCCTGAAAATTATTTCTCAGATGTACATTGTGTTGCAGAATGTCTTCTGTGGGCTAACTTTTAAAAGCTTACAATCTTTTTCATTTCTCCTTAGCTTACTCTCAGACCTGTCTATTACAGAAAACCCAGTTTCTAATGGACAGTAGTGGGGGTGAGGATGGAACAGGGCTTATCCCTCACTTGCTCGTTTTATCTGAAGACTCAGAGAAGAGAAGGTCCATTTTATAACTAATTCAGCTACTTCACTAAGTGAAGCAACTCTCAGAAATTGGAGCATTCTTTTAAGCTGTTCGATACAAACTTATTTTCTGATTCATGACATATTTTGAGTAAGAAGATTTGAACACTGGCCATTGATTCTATTTTCAAAGGAAGAAAAATCATTTGCAGACTGAAACCTGATTCATCTTTGTCATATCAGTCCTCAAAGTTGGAGAATCACAAACAGAACTTTGGAAAAAACTTTATACACCACTTTACACTTTTCAAGGTACTTTACACTCACTAGTTTGTTTGGTTCTCCGGCCAACTCTACTGATAGATGTGAATTGTCTTCATTTTGTAGATCAGGAAACTGAAGCTCAGAATACAGGGCTGATGATAGCCCATTTGGGGCTACTGAGTGAATTAGGAAAAAGATACACCGTAAGGTACTTTACTACCTTGAAATGGTATATCTTTTGCTGTGTATATTTTAAACAGACAAGCAAATATGCATATATATATAAAAATTATAAAAAAAGACACACTACCATCTATGGAAAAATTGCCTCAAGAATATATAAATCTATGATAATTACCATGTGAGCAGCACCCCTAGAGTTGGGTGGTCCACAATGTTCCTAACAGTACCTGGTGGCTCTGTTAGAAAAGTTAAGTAATTTGCCGGAAGTTCAAGGGTCAGCTTAGACCCTAATCTGGGCTTAGAACCTGGGCCCTCTCTCTTCTCTTACACTATATCCTGAGGCCTCTCTGATTCCCTCTTATTAATGCACAGCTGAGACTTGGGCATCCTTACTCAGAAAGGAAGACAGGCCATGTAGAAAAGAACTGACCGAGGGGGAGGAGCCCTCACGTACCCCTTGCTTCAGCTCCCAGTGTTCTGAGAGAGGAGGAGCCAGGTAACTGTTGCTAACTGCCATTTCCCCAAAACCTGAGCCTTAGGAGTAGGAGAATTAAGGCTTAATAGCAAGGAGGCTCCAGCAGAATTACTTGGAGATGTGCTGTATGCATTTAAGCAGACAGGGGGATTTACAAATTAGCCTGTGAATATCGTCCAGTTGTTTTTCTTAGTTGATGTTGTCGCGTCATGGCAAACTCAAGTGACAGAGTAGAACTGTCCCATAGGGTTTTCTAGGCTACAGTCTTTATGGGAGCAGATCTCCAGGTCTTTCTCCGCTGGAGCCGCTGGGTGAGTTTGAAATGCCAACCTTTTAGTTAGCAGCTGAGTGCTTAACTGCCTAACCAAAAAATCAAACCCGTTGCCGTCGAGTCGATTCCGAACTACCTAGGAGCCTTATATTCCCAAGAAATTAGCCTCCTAGTTACTTGTGTTCTTTGATACTTTGTTTGTGATCTCTACCAGGGACAGGTCACTTGGTTTGAGTCACCATGGTTTTCTAAGCACACTTCCCAAAGACACCTGGCTAAGTTTGACCTGTATGTAGAAGCTGTCAATAAAAGCATGTTCAGACATTCAGTGCCTGTGCTCTCCCCCTTACAGAGCCAGTACTTTATTTTGGTATAGGTCTTGACATCTGGGGTGACAGACTCAGTTTTTCACTGTTGCTAGGTTATAGAAAAATTCCCTGAGTTTGGTGGGAGATAGTCAGGTTTTCATTGCTGATGACTGAACCTTAAAAAAAAAAAAAAAAAAAAAAAAATCAGTTTATTAAAATGAGCCCAAAGGAATTATTTGCTAAATTAAAGGACAGAAATACCTCTGGCCTTTAGATAGAAATGATTAGAGGCCCTTTGGTGTCCAGACAAATCTAGGAAAAAATTTCTCAAATTTTTCTTTCAGTTGCCATAAGGAACTAAAGTATGAAATTAATCTGTCCTTCTGTTTCTACGCTTATTTAACAAATATATATTGAGTATCTATTATATGTTAGAAAGAGAATCAAGCCCTAATTATCTTGATAGAGAAAGGAAAAGTTCTAGAGAGATAGTGGAGAGTCATTCCACTATATATAGCTCTGCAGGGAGATTTTCCTGGACCAATTGGTAAAGTTGTTTGGGACCACTAGGTGGTGATATTACATTATGAAAGTGAAGCTTCTCTTTCTGACGCTTTTTCGAAGACTGGAGGCCTCTGTTATTTCTGAGGCCAGTGTTTACACAGCCAAAGAGACTTCTCTGGGAATAAACGGAGAAAAAAGAAACAAATTTCACCATTACATATGTGATCCACTTTAAATGCTCTCATCCTTGAGCGATGAGACTATGTTTACTGGTGTTATGGTTATAGCCTTAACATGTGCTAGGTACTCAGTAAGTACTTAAAAATGAATGAATCAGTTTCTGAACAATTAGATTGTCATTGGCAGAGCCATTTCAAAAGTGTGGCAAATTCTGGAACGTGCTCAGAGGCCTAGGATTTTGGGGACTTAGGAGTTATTGATGATCCGGACAGTTGGACAGAGACTTGGGGAGGCAACATTTGGGAAGACAGAAATATCAGAAGTGACCTGAAGCACTTATACTGCTTTGCACCCCCTAACTTTATCTTGACCACATTTCACCTGTTTAAAAATACAGGGAGGGTGTAGACCAATAAAACCTGTTATTTTTTTCCCTGAGTCTATATTACTTCTAAGGATGGCTCTGCCCTGGAAGGGGTTTCCAAAAATAGTTTAATCCAATTCTTCTATGCCTCTCATTCATTGGTACATTTGCTCATTCATTCATTTATTTGTTATTAATTAATTTATTCAACAAATATTTATTGAGCACTTACTATGTGCAAAGGACTGGTCTAGGTTGTATAACCATCTTTGACCTTTACCTCTTCTTGGCCCCTTTGAGCTCACTTAATCATCAAATCATATTAGTTATCACATCCAAATCCATCCACTTCCCTCTGTTGCTTCTGCCATTATCCTAGTCTAGGTCTCTGTCTTTGTTCATTTGAGTTACTGCATCAATTGGCTATTTTTAACCTCTGCCAACCATTCTCCCATCTTACCATCATGCATATATGATCATGATACTCCTTTGCTTAAAACTGTCCTTTGCTCTCATGATCAAACTCAACCTCTTTCACTTGTTCTGCAAGACTTACAACACACGGCCATGATCTGGTCGGGGCCTGCTTGTCTCCCCAGCCTCAACTTCCCCCACTCCCTCCTTAGTCTCTGTGCTGCAGCCATACTTTCCTTCTTTTGGTTCTTCTAATAAGCCATGTCCTCTCTAACCTTTAGACTTTTGTTCATGCTTTTACTTTGTTCTGGAAAATTCTGTTCTTCTCCCTCTGCCTGGCTATTTCTCTTCATTCTTTAGGTCTCATCTTCAATGCCATTCTTTTCCTGACCATTATCAAGGTGAGATTCCCCTCTTTCACTTTTCCTCTCATAGACTCTATTAAGGTTGATGCCTTGTCTGTTGCCACCTGCTGCTGCCAAACTATGAGTTCTGTGAGTGGCAGGGCCTTGTCTATCCTCACTGCATATCTCCAGCACCTAGTTGAGTGCCTGGCACATTGTAAATGCTCAATAATGAGTGCCAAATGAGTGAATGAATGAGTGAAAAATATATATGACATAATATGTGTTCTTTCTTTTGAGTACTTATAATCTAGTAATGTGAACTAAGTGGTACACAGATAGAACTATAGTGATGAGAATTTCAGGCTGGGTTGGTTTTGGCAAATGGAGAGGGTGTGAGGTGGCCTTGAGGTAGAGGGAGGTAAAAAGGGAAGTCGGGGGGATAGGCAAGAAGTATAGTGTTCCTGTCTGGTAAGAGTGAGAGGTGGGGGTGGAGAGAACTCACAACTAGATATTGCTGGGCCTTGAATGCCACACTAGCGAGCAGGAACTCTATTTGACAGCCATTGGGGAGCTATTGATGACTTTTGAACAGAGGAGGAATAGGACTAAATTAGTGCTTTTAAAATGTTAATCTAATGGCAGTGTGAAACTTGAGTTGGAGAGAGACCAGCTAGACCATTTAGGCTATTACAGAAGTCAAGACAGGAGGTGATCAGGGCCTGCATTATGTAGGAGGCAATAAGGATGCACAATAAGGGACACTGTGCAAAGGAAGAATTAACAAGTACCTGGAAACCGGAAAGAAAGTGTGAGGGATAAGAAAGAATCAAAGAATTTTCAGCCTGATTCAGTGAGGTGCTATCATTATCAGAAACTATGAAGTCAAGAGAAAGAACAAGTTTAAGGAAAAGCAAATTAATTCATCAAACATTTGGATTATGGTTATACATGCATTTAACCAATGGAAATTCAATTAACATTTGAGGCAAAAAAGGAAGCACAAGTAGGAGGGAGTCACAGAGAATATAATGCAACTGTTGTTGCTAGGTGCTGTCGAGCTGGTTCCCATTCAGTGGCGAACCTATGTACAACAGAATGAAACACAGCCCGGTCATGTGCCATCCTCTCAATCGTTGCTATGTTTGAACCCACTGTTGCAGCCACTGTGTCAATCCATCTTGTTGAGTGACTTCCTCTTTTTCACTGACCCTCTACTTTACCAAGCATGATGTCATTCTCCAGGAACTAGTCCTCCCTGATAACGTGTCCAAAGTACATGTGACGAAGTCTCGCCATCCTTGCTTCTAAGGGGCATTCAACTGGCCGTACTTCTTCCAAGACAGATTTGTTCGTTCTTCTGGCAGTCCATGGTATATTCAATATTCTTTGCTAACACCGTAATTCAAATTCATCAATTCTTTTTTGGTTTTCCTTATTCATTGTCCAGCTTTCACATGCATACATATGAGGCAATTGAAAATACCATGGCTTGGGTCAGGTGCACCTTAGTGCTCAAGGTGACATCTTTGCTTTTTAACAGCAGATTTGCCCAATGTAATTTGTTATTTGATTTCTTGACTGCTGCTTCCATGGGCATTGATTGTGGATACAAGTAAAATGAAATCCTTGACAACTTCAGTCCTTTCTGCATTTATCATGATGTTGCTTATTGGTCCAGCTGTGAGGATTTTTGTTTTCT
Organism: Dugong dugon; assembly: GCA_030035585.1. Lineage (NCBI taxonomy): Eukaryota > Metazoa > Chordata > Mammalia > Sirenia > Dugongidae > Dugong > Dugong dugon. Next base: position 56,861,286 of record CM057471.1, read on the forward strand.
TTATGTTGAGGTATAATCCATGTTGAAGGCTGTAGTCTTTGATCTTCTTCAGTAAGTGCCTTAAGTCCTCTTCACTTTCAGCAAGCAAGGTTGGGTCATCTGCATATTGCAGGTTGTAAATGAGTCTTCCTCCAATCCTGATGCCGCATTCTTCTTCACATAGTCCAGTTCTCGGATTATTTGCTCAGCATACAGATTGAATAAGTATGGTGAAAGGATACAACTCTGATGCACACCTTTCCTGATACTAAACCATGCAGTATCCCTTGTTCTGTACAGATGACTGCCTCTTGATCTATGTACACGTTCTGCATAAGCACAATAAAGTGTCCTGGAATTCCCATTCTTTGCAATGTTACCCATAATTTGTTATGATTCACACAGTCGAAAGCCTTTGCATAGTCAATAAAACACAGGTGAACATCTTTCTGGTATTCTCTGCTTTCAGCCAAGATCCATCTGACATCAGCAATGATAGCCCTCTTTCCACACCCTTTTCTGAATCTGGCTTGAATTTCTGGCAGTTCCCTGTCTATATACTGCTGCAACCATTTTTTAATTACCTTCAGCAAAATTTTACTTGCATGTGATATCAATGATATTGTTCGATAATTTCCACATTCTATTGGATCACCTTTCTTTGGAATAGGCACAAATATGGATCTTTTCCAGTCAATTAGCCAGGTAGCTGTCTTCCAAATTTCTTGGCATAGATGAGTGAATGCTTTCAGCACTTCACCTGTTTGTTGAAATATCTCAGTTGGTATTCCATCAATTCCTGGAGTCTTGCTTTTTGCCAATGCCTTCAGTGCAGCTTGCACTTCTTCCTTCAATACCATCGGGTCTTGATCATATGCTACCTCCTGAAATGCAACTAGGAGACTGTTCTAGCTCTCCCACTCAATGAAAATACATCCCAGATTGCGAGATGAAGAAGGCATATTTACTGCTCCCCTTTCTATTTACAAAACCACATGTATTTTATGGGCGATATGAGGGATTTTTTGAGGAGAATCTTGGCTATTCACAATCTGTGCCTTATATACTATTTTACAACGGAATTTGCTTGCAAGATTTGGCTTTTTAAAATGTGTACCAGATTAGGCTGGCAGAAGTAGGCAGATCCTAAGCTGCATCTTGGTCACTGCTCACAATCTAGTTGAGTAGAAATATGGAAGCAGATAATTAGGGCTACAGTTGAGGTGAGCAGTAAGGTTGAAGGGTGGGTGCAGTGAGGAAGGAGATTTGTGTTTGGTGTGTCAAGGCAGAGGTGGTCCTGGGTCCTGGAGTTCATCATCAGAACAGGTGAGAATAACAATAGGAGTGAGTGAGATCTCCAAGAGAGTATAATGAGGAAAAACAGGACTAAAGGCAGAATTATGAAATAGAGAAATCATCAGAGAAGTGAGAGGAAAACTAAGGCAAGGTGAATGAGGACTGAGAAGAGGCAAGTGATTTAGATAATTAGGAAGTCATTAGTGATCGGTGAGTGAACAATTTTAGTACAGTGGTGAAGGCAGGAAAAGGGGTACAGAGTGATTGAAAAGAAACCAGAAGCCAAGGGAATACATATCTCTTCTCTCAGTTACAGCTCGAGTCAAACTAACCTAGATATGTTTCCTAGTTCCCAGTGAAATTTCCCTGGAGAATGTTTGGTCTGCATGCCGTGACCCCTGCCCCTGTATTTCTTCCCAGTATGACCTTCTGCTACTGTCCCTTGAAAAGGCACTTTGCCATCACAGTATATGCATCGGGAAATATGTTTTGCTCTACATAAACCTTATATTCAAGCTTGAGCACATTCCAGCTGAGCCACAGATCTCAGCTGTGGTTGTTGCATTTTATACTAAGTATTATCTGTATTATTTTCTTCCATAAGTAGAATACACATTCCCGTATGAACTGCAAATGCTAACTTTCTAATAGCTTCCTGGAGTTTGCTTCTTGAAATTATCTCATCAGAATTTAGACAAGGGCAACATATAACAGTTTATTCCAGTATGCAGGGAGCACTGAGTGTTTTTCAGGCAATGGTTCTTTATCCTAGTTATTTTGTCCTTTTAAAGAGATTTAAATAAGAAGAAAAAAGTCTCTTGTACGTACCCACATAGTTACCACTTCCGGTGCTCTTCATTCCTTTGTGTAGATCCAGAGTTCCATCTTATATCATTTTTCCTTCTGCCTGAAAGACTTTAACACTTCTTGTAGTGCAGGTTTGTTGATGATGAGCTCATTCTTTATTTCACCTTGGTTTTTAAAAGATATTTTTGCTGGGTAAAGAATTCTAGGTCAGTAGGTTTTTTTTTTTTTTTTTCTTTCAGTACTTTAAAGATACTGCTTTACTGTGTGTGTGTGTGTGTGTGTGTTTGGCTTATATTATTTTTGATGAGAAGTCTGATGTCATTCTTATCTTTGTTCCTCTGTATGTAATGTGTCTTTTTTTTTTCTGGCTGCTTTTAAGATTTTTTCTTATCACTAGTTTTAAGCAAATTGATTATGATGTGCCTTGGTGTACATTTCTCCATGTTTCTTCTGCTTGGGGTTCATTGAGATTCTTGAATCTGTGGGTTTACAGTATTCATCAAATTTGGAAAAATTTTTGTATTATTTCTTCAAATATTTTTTTCTGTCCCCTACCTCCTTCAGGGATTCCAGTTACACATATATTAGGTTGCTTGAAGTTCTCCCACAGTTCTTTGATGATCTGTTCATTTTTTTTCTCTCTGTTTTATTTTGGATGGTCTCTATCGCTATGTCCACTAATCTCTCTCTTTTCTTTTGCTTCAGTATCTAATCTGCTGTTAATCCAGTCCTATGTTGTTTTTCATCTCAGACACTATATATTTCACCTCTAGATGTTTAATTTGAGTCTTTTTAAAAAAATCTTCCGTGTCTCTACTTAACATGCTCTTAAAGTACTTCTTGGGCCTATAGCATATAGTTATTATAACTGTTTTAATGTCCTCGTCTATTAATTCTATCGTCAGTCATTTCTGAGTTGGTTTCTATTGATTGATTTTTCTCCTCATTATGGGTCATATTTCTCTGCTTATTTGTATGCCTGGTAATTTTTTACTGAATACCGGACATTGTGAATTTTGCCTTGTTGAGTGCTGGGTGTTTCTGTATTCCTATAAATATTCTTGAGCTTTGTTTTGGGATGCAGTTAAATTACTTGGGAACAATTTGATCCTTTCTTGTCTTGCTTTTAAGTTTTATTAGATGGGACTACAGCAGCATTTAGTCTAGGACTAATTATTCCCCACTACTGAGGCAAAACTCTTCTGAACACTCTATCCAATGCCCTTGAATTAGAAGGTCTTTCCACTTTGGATGGTGGGAATAGGAAGTATTCCTTGCCCTGTGTGAACTTCAAAGATTTTCTCCTCTAATCCTTTGGCTGATTCTTTCCCCAGCTTTGGGGGGTAATTTCGTCACACATATAAGCTCATCAGCACTTAACTGAAGGTTTGATGGGGGATCCTCTATAGCTCTCTCTTTGTGAGTTCTGTTCTTTCTGGCACTCTGTCCTGTGAACTCTAGCTGCTTTGATCTCAAACTCCTTGACTCAGGGGTTTGGAGTTGGCCTGGGTTCCCTCACCCTTTTGGAAAGTCTCTCAAGGCAATGAGCTGAGGTAATCATAGAGCTCACCTTGTTTGTTTTCTATTTCTTAGGGATCACTGTCCTTCATTGCCTAATGTCCAATATTTTGAAAGCCATTGTTTTATATATTTTGTCCAGTCTTTTAGTTGTTTTAGGTGTGAGGGAAAATCTGGTCCCTGTTATTCCATCTTGACTGGAAGCAGAAGTCTTTATTGTTCTTTAAGTCTGAAAAACTTTCTGAAGGCCTCTGGAATGCAAGATTATGTCAAACCAAGCTGCACTTTATCAGGCCAGGAAAAAGAGTACTTTCTGAAGAAGCTGACAAAACTTCTAACATAGCTGCAAGGCCACTGAGCCATTCTAGGAGATACAGGGCACAGTGCTTTTCTTTTCTCTTGTCAGATCATTGGCTTTTCTCTTTGGATTCAACTTATTATTTTACATTCCTTTGGTGGTTATGGTTTTTATCTTTTCCACTTTGTAGCAACACCTCTCAGCTCACACTTAAAATCTTGAAGTTTTTACTTGGTTCCCACTTAGACCCTGTTTGTGTATGTAGGTCACCAAAGCCTTCTACATCTGAAGCAAATTAAAGCTTCTCAGTGGTATTTACAGCAACCAGCATCTGCTCTTGTGGAGAACCACTAACCCAACGATACTGTGTTCTACCTTGAAGATGAATTGCAGACATACATATAAAAAGCAAATCCTTCACTTTAAGGGTGAACAAAATACCACTTAACAAAGTGTTCCAGCTGGTTAAATTTAGGACAAGAAAAAACCTGACCCAAGAATATTCTCTGGCTTTGAGCCCAAGGTATTTTTCCTTTTAGAGTGAATTGAGTACATTTTCATTCATGTGGAACTGTTGGCTCCCTGCATTTTATTCTGGGATGGAAGGTCAGCAACATCTGCCTTGTTGCTAAGTCCAATGGACGCTTCTCAGTTATTAACCTACTTGACCTCTCAACAGTATTTGACACTGTTGATTATCTCCTTCTTAATACAGTCCTTATTCCCTGGTTTTCCTTCTCCTGTCCTGGCCTTTCTTTCTCTGCCTGTCTTTTCAGTTGGCACTCTTCTTGGTTCTTTCCTGAGCCTTCTTCTCACACTGAACATTCTCTTTGGGCTTTCTTGTGCATGTCCATGGCTTCCCTGGAAATTCCTGAATCTATATTTCTAGCCTAAGTATTTTTCCTGAGCTTCAGTCCAGTATATACCATTGTTCACCTGACATGGTCAGTTGGATAGCACATAGGTAACTCAGCCTTAGCAGGCTCACAGTTGAACTCATCAACTCTCCTCTCATTTTCTCTTTGGATTCAACTTACTCTTCCTCCTATGTTCTCCACCTCAGTAAAGGATACTTTTAAATACCTAATTTCTCAAGCCAGGAACCTTGCATTCTGTCTTCCCATCAGTCACCAAGTCCTGCTGATTCTACTTCTTTCTATCCCTACTTCTACTATACTAGTTTGGGCCATTTCCATCTTTCACCTGGACTACTGGAAAAGATATCTCCTAATAGTACTTTCTACTTTCATCTCTCCTGCCTCCCCCCACATCTACTTTTTACACACCAGCCAGAGTGATCTTTTTAAAACATGAATCAAAGCCTGTTGAGATTTTGCTTAAAATATGTTTCTTTTGCTGGAAGCTGGATTCTTGTTTCCTCACTGTTTATTTACTGCTTTAGCAACCTGATTCAGTTAATGACTCTGAACTTTAGTTGCCTCATCTATAAATACAAATCCTTGAACTTCCTGAAGGCAGATAGTGGGACCAGATTTTTTTTTCTCATTTCTTTAGTTACTAGTATTTTATGCATTAGTCAGCTGCATTTCCTCTGTGTCCTGTTCATGTTCTTTGCCTATTTATCCTTTGATATATTTATCTTTTAAAAATTTATTTATTAGACTTCTTTGTGTTGTTGTTAGGTGTTGTTCAGTATTTCCATTCCTACAGCTATGCATAGCAATCCCATGTGACAGAGCAGAACTGCCCCATAGGGTTTTTTAGGCTGTAATCTTTATGACAGCAGATCAATAAATCTTTCTCCCACGGAGCTGCTGGGTGGGTTCAAACTTTGTACATGTACACATATTTGTCATATGTTTTAGAAAAGTTTTTAACTCATTTTTTAATTTAAAAATTAAAAATGTTTATGGCCATAGAAAGTTATTTAATTTTTGTGTAGATATAGCTTTTCTTTTAAAAATTGTCTTTTATTTTTGCTTTCATGCCTTTTCCTTCATGGGAACAGATAAATTATCACTTACATTTTTCCAGTACTTTTCTAGTTTAATATTTAACTGCCTAAATCTACATAGAATTTATTTATTTAAACTTTTTTTTAATTGCAAAAGTAGCCTGTGTTCAAAAACATTACAAAAAATTGATGTGTATGAAGTAAAAAGTGGAGTATATGTTACAAATATTCCAATTTATCACTTGTCGCTTATATTTTTTTATAATGTCTTTCACTGTACAGTTTTAAATTGCTTAAATTTTTAATCTTTTCATTTATGGTTTCTAGGATTCATGTTAAGAAAAGCTCTTCTCAATCTAAGTTATGAAAATATTTTAATATTTTCTTCTAGTATTTCATTTGCATACAAGAGTTCAGGACTTTAGTCCATGTGGAATTTATTTTGAAAATGGTGTAGATCTGTAGGCTCTACCTTAATATTTTTTTTCCAAATAGATATAACTCACTTGACATCATTTCTTCCATGATTTTTTTTCACTGATTTGTAATGCCATCTTCACCTTTATTAATTTTACACTGATACATGGGATCATTTCTCAACCTTATTTTATTAAATGGATCTATTGTTTATTTCTGCACCTGTACCATATCATTTAAATTATTGCAGATCTATATCTCATAGGCTAATTTTGCCTCTTTTTCTTTTCCAGAAATGTCTTGACTATTATTTACTTTTCTAAATGACCTTTAGACTCATCTTTGGGGATTTAAATTGGAACTGCATTTAATTTAGAGGTTTTTTTTTTTGAAAAAACTAACCTCTGTTTACTCAGATCTTCTTTTACATATTTCAGAAAATTTTTGTAGTTTTCTTCACATAGGTATTGCATATTTCTTGTTAAGGTTATTCCAGGTATTTTATAGTTTCTCTTGCTATTGTGAATGGGATCTTCTTTTTATTACTTTTTCTAAATGATTATCGTTGATATATAAGAAATGTATTAAGTTGTGTAGTTATGTTGTATCTGTATTCTTTTATTAGTTTTAATAAAATTTCAGTTCTCTTGAATTTTATTTACAGAAAACCATGACATCTGCAAATAACAAGAGTTTTGAATTTTTTATTTTATTACTTATGTTTTAAATTTCTTATTCTTCTCTTACTGCATGACTAGAGCTACCAGAACAGTGCAGATTAGTAAACATAACAGGCACTTTTGTTTAGTTCCTGAGTTAATTAGAATTCCTCTAGTGTTTCCAGAAGTATATATAATATTTTCTTTTAGTTTCTGAAAAATAACATCTATAAGACAATTTCCTGTGTTTGATTTTTTTAAAAGTTTTATTTTTATTTTGCTTGTTCTATATCAGAATGGTGTTGAATTTTATCAAGTTTTTTCTTTTTGCAATCTATCATGATGATCATATAACTTTTCTTATCTAATCTATTAATATAATGAATTGCACTAACATGGAGATTGTCAAACTTTTTCTGTAAAGGGTCAGTGCTAAATATTTTAGACTTTGCAGGGCATACAGCCTCAGTAGCAACTACCCAACAGTGTCCTTGTAGAGAGAAAACAGCTATAGATACTAGGTAAATGAATGAGCATTCCAATAAAACTTTATTTATAGACACTGAAATGTGAATTTCATGTGTCACAAATTATTCTTATTTTGATTTTTTTCCAACCATTTGAAAATGTAAAAACCATTCTTAGCTTTCCTACTCTGCATACAGAAACATGTGGCAGGCCAGGCCATAGTTTTCCAGTCCCTGCACTAATATGTTCATTAATTTCGAACCATCTTGGCATTCCTGGAATAAATATGAACTGATCTTGAATGTACTGCTGGATTTGATTTGCTAATATTTTATTTAGGATTTTTACATTTATTTTCATAAGTCAGATTGCTCTATGCAGAGATTTCAAGCTAGTTATGGGGCATAGATGTATTTTATCTGGCCTTCATAATATTTTTAGAGCTTTTGAATGAGTTACCAGTATTTAAAAATTGGGAGATATTACATTAAAAAATTGAGATATTTGGCTTTTCGTTTAAAAAAGGAGGGGAGGAAGAGGGATGTGACAAAACTGGGAGAATGTAGGCTCAGTTTTACCACATTTATAGTAGATCTCTATTTTATGTTTTCTATTTCGTTAGTTTCTACTCTTATTTCTATTTTTTACCTTTGGTCTATAGTCTTCTGTTGCTAAGCTTATTTGGGTTTTCTTTTTGCCTAGCCTTGTACCTAGCACTGACAAATCTTCCAATTTTTTTTAGATTCTGGAAATTAAATTACATTGACATCATCTATTTCTTAAAAGTTTTATAGAATCAGCCTCTAAAACTATCTGGATCTTTTTTTTTAAATTTATTGTGCTTTAGGTGAAAGTTTACAGTGCAAATTAGTTTCTCATTCAAAAATTTATAACACAAATTGTTTTGTGACATTGGTTGCAATCCTCGCAATGTGTCAGTATTCTCCCCCTTTCCCTTTATACCCCGGTTTCCCCTTGTCCATTTGTCCAAGGTTTCCTGTTCCTTCCTGCCTTCTCATCTTTGCTTTTGGGCAGGTGTTGCCCATTTGGTCTCGTATACTTGATTGAACTAAGAAGCATGTTCCTCATATGTGTTATTGTTTGTTTTATAGGCCTGTCTAATCTTTGGCTAAAAGGCGGAATTCAGGAGTGGCTTCAGTTCTGAGTTAGCAGGGTGTTTGGGGGCTGTAGTTTCAGGGGTTCTTCTCTTTCTGGGTCTTCTGTAATTTTGTCAGACAGAATTTTGGTTTACTTTTCTATTTTGTCTATGGTTAGTAAGCTACTAGAAATTTCAACCTCTTTTATCAGTTGTAGTACTTAATACTTTCTATAAATTCATCCATTTTTTTCCCTAGGTTTTCTAATTTATAGAATAGAGTTGCAATGGTTTTCTCTTATAAGTTAAAAAATAATTACTTTTGAATCTTGGCTATCCTTTCTCTTTCCTAGACCTATTTATCTGTGTTTTTTTTTTGGTAAGTTTTGCCAGAGGTCTATTTTACTAATCTCTTCAAAGAACCAGGTTTTGGTTTTATTGTTGAAGTCTATTTTTTGGGGGGAGGGGGATAAATTTAAACTTTACCTTTATTATTTCCTTTTAAAATTATCTTCTGAATTACCTGTTCCTCTTACAACTTTTTAAAATGAATCTTTAGTTCACTTATGTTTAAAATCTCTTGTTTTTTAAACAAAGTATTTTTCCTTGTACTTTCTATTTTGTTTCATTGATCTGTTTGTCTCTTTTTCCCTGGTACTACACTATTATAATACTATTTAATGACTGGTAGTCCCAGTCTCCTTATTATTATTTTTCAAAAATTTCTTGGATATTGGGCTAGATGATATTTTAAACGTACTAAGACTCTTTAATAGTTAATGTGAAAATGCACCCAAATAAATCCCATTAATCCTTACCCTCCAAACCCAAGTAGTCCTTATTCTTCAAGATACAAAAAAAAAAAAAACCCTGTACTGTAATCACTCTGTGTATGTGTATGTGAATGTGGTGTATGTATATGGTGTACATATGTGGTGTAATTAAGTGGGTGTTGCATGTGTATATCTGTGGTGTGTGTACATAGATGCATGTAGGGTGTATATGGTGTGTTTGTATATGTGTGTGAGATGTGTTATCTGGTACGTTTGTGTTTAGGGTTTATGTGTAAGTGTGGTATATGTATGTATGTATTGTGTTTATGTACATGGAATGTATTATGGTATGTATGTATGTGCTGTGTTTGGGTGCGTGCGTGGGTGTATATATGTGGTATGTGTATGCATATGTGTGCAGAGTGTGTACAGGGTGAATGTTTGTATTGTGTGTGTGTGTCATGTTTATGTATGTGTGGAGTGTGTGTGAGGCATGTGTGAGGTGTAAGAGAGATTCTGAGACCCGTGGCTAGAGGATGTAGAGTGCTTAGGGTATGTCAGAAAGCTAAGTTCTGTCCTCAAACTCCCCAGCCCTCTTGAGGTAAAGGAGGCCATAACCATGACCCCTTCTCGATGTCCCCTGTGGGTATTAGTGTGGGGAGTTAATAGGGTCAGTCTCTTCTGCAGGGATTTATCTGGGTACATTCTCCCAGGCCCTCACTTGCCTCTGTCTTCCTTCCACTGAGAAAAAGGTGACCTGACCCTTTAAGAGAAGGAAGACTCCAAGCCCTCGCTAAGCTTAGGGACCTTGCTGGTGGTGGTGAAGGTGGTGCCACTAGAGGGGTCATCTCAGGATCAGGCTGGCCTTTGAGTCTCCTAACTGAGCAGGTTAGCTGCTAAGTGGGGTAGTAGGAGTTGGGAGGGAACCTGTAAGGGACCTTTGTTGTGAGTGGAGGTGGACGTACCCAGTGTGGGCCTCGATCTTTTCTCCCCCAGGCCATCTTCAGACAGTACAACTCTGTCCAGCTTTCTTGCTAGTGGGCACTTACAGGCTGTTCATGGCTTCCCGAGTACAAGGTGGCCTTCCCCAGTGCAGGACTCTACAATGGTCCCTGGCAGAGCAGTGAAGGAGCAACTGTCCTCTTGGACACATCACCCTCCCCACTCCCTGTGGACCTCTTTTTGCCTTGCCTCCTGATGACCATGCTTTCCAGTTCCTGCACGAAGTGAACGCCGCTTGCAAGGACATCCTCAGGCCTCCTGACTCATGGCCCGATCTTGCTCCTGCAGGTCTGTATAGCACCTTCAGCCTCAGCGTCCTGTCTGTATCCTGTGGTTTGAGCCTGAGGTTGCCATCTTCCCTGGCTGGATGGAGTGGCCAAGCCAGGCTACTTCCCTGCCGAGAAAGGATGCCTGGACTCAGACTTTCCCAGTTAGGAGGAGGATCAGGCGTGCTCAAGTCCAGGGTGCAGGTTAAGTCCATCTGCCAAAGGGCTGGGGCGAGATGGGTGGGCCTACACCTGCTAAGGGCAGTGCTCATGGTGGCGGGGGGGTAGGGAAGAGCAGCGCAGGGCTTTATAGAATACCAGGATTCAAACAACTCTAGGCCTTTATGCAACTCATTTGACAACTTGACAACTAGTTTGCTGATTTCAGGACTCCTTCTCTGGCCTCTGCTCCCTGCTGGTGGCCAGCCATCCCTCTGGCATCCAGATTCCTTATTTGCCTTGAGACAGCAGGTCTGCTACATCCATCTTCTGTTGGCCACGGAACAGGTATGGGGAGGCCGAAGAAGAACAGAAGGAGGACAGCCTTTGGGGCAGACAGACCTGGATTCAAATTTCAGCTTTGTCTCTTCCTAGCTCTGCAAACCCTGGACAAATCACCTACCCTCTGTCTGAGGTTCAGATTTATCCCTGGTAAATTGGGGCTAATACTTTCTCCAGTAACTGTGAGGATTAAATAAAATCATATGTGACATTGCCCAGCTCAGGTCCTGGCACATGATACTCAGTATGGATTTCTTTTCTCCCCACTTTTTCTCATGTCCCACAACCCTGCCTCGAGTGGATCACAGAACCACAAATATCCATTTGGCAATGAAATCAGGGGAACAGGGACACATCACGTTTTTAGATTTACATAAGATCAGCAGCTTCCCTCCCAGAGCCGCAACAGTTAGGGATTTGCAGAGCAGATGTCTTGGTGTGAAACAGCTCCCTGGAGGCGGCCCACGAATGTTTGCTGACAAAATAGTCCAGGGGCTGACCTTCCTTCCAGCTCTGCCTCTGCCGCTCCATGTCCTGTGCTTTTCTGTCCTCTCAGACGCTGGGGTCCTGGCCTCTTTGTCCCATGACACCAGACCGCGGATGGGGCTGTGGGCTGGCAAGAGTGAGCGGCTCATGTCTGGACCGGTGCCAGGCTGCTTTCATCCAACAGGAAGCTGAAGAGGGCCATGGAGGCGGCTGGCTTTGGGAAAGGGGTGCAGCGTGCGGCGAGCAGCCCCTCCAAGTGCAAAGAACACTTTTCCAAACCGCACTGCACGGGGCGAGGAGGGTACTTCTTTGCCCTTGCTTGGGTCCGGATGATTACAGGTCTGAGCTTCGAAGGAGGCTAATTGCGGGCCTGGGGAGCTGGACAAACAGGCCAAGCCCGCTCGAGTGGCTACGCGGGGGCCGTGGGCCTCTCGATGGGGCAGACACTTCCAGCCTGAATGCGGTCCTGGAGCCCCGCCGGCATGCCCGCCCAGTTCTGTGGGCCCCACGGGGAAGGTGCCGCCTTTGCCGGCAGGTGGCTGTCCTCGCTGGTCCCTGCGCCGGCGCCGCCTCCCCTCCCGCCCCGCGTCTGCTTCGTCAGGTGGAAAGCTTCCCATTCAAACGAGCGCGGGCCAATCAGGACCTGGCGCGCCGGGCCGGTTCAAATGCGCGCTGCTTCAGCCTGGTCTCTCGCTCCGGCTTTGGAGACACTGGTACGGGGGTGGGGTTGGGGGGTGAACCTGCTGCCACGGTTACAAGGGAGAAACACAGACGCCTCGGGTTACACGCACTCCTGCCAGCGCCCTCCCGGAGCGGTGACGGCCATGGCGGTGCGCTCCCTGCACCGTGTCTCCCTCGGGAGCCGGCGGGACCACCGGGACTTGTCCTTCTACCTCACCACCTTTGGTAAGTGCCCTCTGGTGCTGGCCGCCGGGGGCTGCTTCACCCTGCTCTGAACGCCCAGAAAGGGCAACCTCCCATGGTGAGAGGTGAGGCTGGGGGCACACACTGTCTCTATTTGGGGGCACTTTCTCTGGCTCCCTTCCTCCTGTGATTTCCCAGGAGGGGCTCAGGGCATAGGCTTAGGCCCTGCAAGCTGCCGGACACCACCTGCTGCCTGGCCACTGTGCCAAGTTCACTTGGTTCTGCCTCACTTGGCTGGAATAATCACTCCCCAGCTAATCTCTCAGAGGCCAGCTTTGTCACCTTTGAGCTTCCCATTACTAAGCAGCTCAGGGTTAAATCAAGGTTCTGTTACTACATCTGAAGAGCTCCTCTACTTTCCTTTGGCTCAGGGATGGAACAGGTACCAGGTCGGCCCAGGGGGCCTTGGCTTCTTGTGGACTCACTTTGAAGGATGCAGTCTGACGGCTTCTGAGAAAAGAATTCTCTTTTCCAGGACAGACTAGGCTCTCATTTGGTTCACAGGGCTGCCTTGGGGGCTTGAGGTGGAAAGAACTGGGCAGTAGGTTTCCTCTCCCAAGCTCCTTGACAGCAGGACTGAGTTCCCCCAAATAACAGCTGGGCAGCAGGTGCCCCAAAGACCTGGACAAACCTGGCCTTTCAAGTAGCCATAGTAGGGATAACAACCCTTCTGTAGAGCACAGCCCTTCACAACTCTTCCTTAACTCACTGGTCCTCCTACTCCCGGTGGAGAGGGGTTTATTTTTCCTATGCAAAGACTTGAGATCCAGAGACAGGAAGGTCTCACTATGAGCCAGTGGTAGAGTTGGTCCCTGAGCTCAAGCCTTCCCAAAACCTGTCAACACATTTTTTTTTTTTTTAAACATGTATACAATTTTCTTTATGAAGGTTGGGAGAGTTACTGTAAGCATAACTGGATTTTGCCCAGATTTCAAGGGCAGAGTATCTAAGGAGTTAGGCCCTGTCTGGGATTCCTGACTCCCCTACTCTGAGGCTCATGCCTGTCCAGCACACTTGGCTTTTCACAACATGTTTTCTTTTCTCCAGGGTCACGGAGAAAAGATGGAAAAGCAGTGGCCTGGTTGGTGGAGGATAATAAGGAGAATAATTAACCAGCCATCATCCACTGACCACTTACCACGTGCCATGCATTGTGCCAAGTGTTTTACCCACATTGTTGTTGTTTGTTGTTAGCTGCTGTCAAATCAGTTCTGACTCATGGCGACCCCATGTGTACAGAGAAGAGCTACTACACAGGGCTTTCAGGGCTGTGACCTTGCAGAAGCAGATTGCCAGGCCTGTGTTTCCAGGTACCTCTGGGTGGGTTTGAACTGCCAATCTTTTGGCTAGTAGTTGAGTGCTTAACCTTTTGTACCACCAGGGACTTCTTTACCTGCATTATCTCATTTAATTCTTCTAACCTCAGAAGGCAATTCGTGTTAGCCCCATTGGGATGTGGGGCTCTGCCCGGCAAGGGAGGTTTCCAGGGTGATCTGGGTTGGTGGGGTTAGAGGCGGACAGAAAAGAGTGTCAGGGGCTATGAGAACCCGGTACCTTAGCTGTGTCCTGATTAAAAAGTAAAAATATGTTTCATTTTCCTTATCATGGTAAGATGTGTTCATTGTTGAAAACTTAGTGAAAAGAAGGAAGTGAAAATCAATTGTAATCTGACTCCACAGAGAAGACCGTTGTTAACATTTTGGTTTATATTTTTCTAAACTTGTTTATCTAATTTTAATAAAATTGAGGTCATACTGTAGGTACAGTTTTATAACCTATTTCTTTTCCTTACCAGCATGATGTGAATATTTCCTTTCGTCAGTTCATATTCTTCTACTGTATTAATCTTCCTGCCAGATCTGGGTAGTTGGGAAGGGTCCAGGCCCAGCAGGGAAGGGATCTTGTGCCCAGCGGTGACCTCAGGGCTGAGCCCAGTGGATATCAATGAAGGCTGCTGCTTGAATAAGTGACTGTGGCCTGAGTGTGCAGGAGGGAGTCAGGAGCCCGACTAGGGCGGGAAGTCTCCTGTGCTTATATATGCAGGCTCCTCTCAAATCTCACAGAGCACACTAATTAGAACATGTGAAAAGTTCTCTCCTGTTTCCCGCATTATCTGTATTTCTGTGGGCGCCATTTGCTGTGGGCGCCATTTGCTGTGGCTGCCCAACTTGGTACTCCTCTTTCAGGCTGTTTGTTTTCTTCATACACTGCGTGATCTTTCCTCCTCTGACCATAAATTCGTAACAGTGGTTACCAAACCTGACTAATTATCAGAAGCCCCTGGGGAGTCTGTTATAAACATAGATTCCTAGACTCAGCTCCCAGAGATTCTGGTTTAATAGGTCTGGGATGGAGCCTGAGAATCTATCATTTTAAGAAGCCACTTGAGTGTTCTGATGATCAGCCAGGTTTGGAAGGTTTGAATCTAGACTCATGAGTTTTGGTAGCCAATCAGTGTAGGCTCCCTGAACTGTGAAGGTCTTTGCTAAGTTTTCCCCAGCTGGCGGGCCTTTCCCCAGCATGGCAGGTGGCCCCTGGCCTTCAGCAGTGGGCTTTCTCCTGGCAGGACCAGATGTAGTGGCTGCCCAACTGGTAGTTTCCTAGGTGTGAGTGTTTAAAGGGGGCTTAAGCATCTCAGGAAATGTATAGAGTAGAATTCCCTTTGGGGAGAGCACTGTGTAGTATATTGTTGGCAGGGATACTTTGATGAGTTCCTTAGACTGTGTGTGTGTATGTGCGCACGCACGGCCCTTTGTCCCCCAATAAGGGATATGTTCAAGTGACTTTAGTTGGCTGTATACTGCCTTCTAAGGAGGTGAGGGGAGGGAATTATGCAAGCTGGTTCTAGACCCGAATGTTTGGAGCAATGGAGAAGAGGCTGAGCTTGGTGCCCTTTCCTCTGCAGCCCCAGCCTCTTCTAAAAGTATGTGTCAAGTCTAGGGGGCCTTTTTTCTTTATCTATAAGAATCGGTATAAATAAAAAAATTTTTTTTATTGTGCTTTAGGTGAAAGTTTACAGCTTAAGTTAATTTCTTATTCAAAAACTTACACACATATTGTTTTGTGACATTGGTTGCAATCCCCACAATGTAACAGTACGCTCCCCCTTTCCATTCTAGGTTCCCTGTGTCCATTTGTTCAGAAGAATTGGTATAATTTGAACAAAGCTTTATAAAAAAAAACCCCTTGCCGTCGAGTCAGTTCTGACTCATAGTGACCCTATAGGACAGAGTAGAACTGCCCCACAGAGTTTCCAGGGAGCGCCTGGTGGATTCGAACTGCCAACCTTTTGGTTGGCAGCTGTAGCACTTAACCACCATGCCACCAGGGTTTCCAACCATTACAGATCTACATAATATTTTTTTCAAGATTATATCTTTTAATTTTATTAGGGTATTTGTGAATATGGTTTTTTTTTTTTTGGTAACAACTTTATTGAGCTATAATTCCATGCAATTTACCCATTTAAAGTGTATAATTTAGTGGTTTTCAGTATATTCACAGAGTTGTGCAACCATCACTACAATAAATTTTTAAAACATTTTTATCACTTTAAAAAGAAAAACCATACCCTTTAGCTTTTACCCTCTGTATCCACAATCCCTTAGACCTAAGTAACCACTAATCTACTTTCTGTTTCTAAAGGTCTGCCTCTTCTGGCCATTTCATGTAAATAGGATCATATAATATGTGGTCTTTGGTGACTGGCTTCTCTCACTTAACATAATATTTTCAAGGTTCATCCATGTTGTGACATGTATCAGTATTTCATTCCTTTCTATGGTAAAATAATATTCCAATGTGTATATATACTACATTTTGTTTATAAATGCATCAGTTGATGGACATTTGGGTTGTTCCCACCTGTTGACTATTATGAATAATGATGCTATGAGCATTTGTATACAAGTTTTTGAGTGAACATATGTTTTCATTTCTCTTGCATATGTACCTAGGAGTGGAATTTCTGGGTCAATTGGTATAACTCTATGTTTAACTTTTTGAGGAACCGCCAAACTCTTTTCTGAAGTATGCACCATTGTACATTCCCGCCAGCAGTGTATGAGGGTTCCAATTTCTCCACATCCTTACCAACACTTGTTATTATCTGACTTTTTGATTACAGTCATCCTAGTGGGTATGAAGTGGTTCTCATTGTGGTTTGGATTTGCAATTCCCTGATGACTAATGATGAGCATCTTTTCATGTGCTTGTTTGCCATTTGTACATCTTCTTTGGAGAAACGTCTATTCACAACCTTTGCCCATTTTTAAATTGGGTTATTTACCTTTTTATTATTAAGTTGTAAGAAGTCCCTTATCAGATATTAAAAAAAAAAAAACAAAACCCAGTTGCTGTCAAGTCAAGTCACTTCTGGCTCATGGCAACCCCGTGTGTGTCAGAGTAGAACTGTTCCATAGGGTTTTCTAGGCTGTAACCTTTACAAATGCAGACCACCAGGTCTTTCTTCCATGGCACCACTGGGCAGGTTTGAACTGCCAACCTTTAGATTAGTGGATGAGCACAAACCGTTTGTGCTACCCAGAGACATTTTCACCACTCAGGAACTCCTTATCAAATGTATGATTTGGAAATATTGTCTCCCGTTCTGTGAGTTGTCTTTTCACTTTCTTGATAGTGTACTTTGAAGCACAAAACTGTTAAATTCTGATGAAGTCTAATTTATCTGTTTTTTGTTGTTGTTGTTTGTGCTTTTGGTGTCAAATCTAATAATTCATTGTTAAATCCAAGGTCACAAAGATTTACCCGTAGGTTTCTCCTAACGGTTTTATAGTTTTAGTTCTTACATTTAGGTCTTTGATCCATTTTGATTTTTATATAAGGTATGAGGTAAGAGTTCAATTTCATTGTTTTGTGTGTGACTATATGGCTACCCAAGCACCATTTGTTGAAAAGACTGTTCCTTCCTCATTGAATGGGCTTGGCACCCTTGTTGAAAATCAGTTGGCCATAAACACATGGGTTTATTTCTGAACTGGCAGTTCTGTTCCATCATCTATATTTGTCCTTATACCAGGACCATGCTGTCTTGATTACTGTTGCTTTGTAGTAAGTTTTGAAATTGGAAAGTGTAAGTCTTCCAACTGTGTTCTTTTTCACGATTGTTTTGGCTATTCTGGATCCCTTGAGTTTCCATATTAATTTTAGGTATAATATTTTATATAGACAATAAATACTACTCAGAAACAAATCCAAATTCACAAAAATGTTGGGAAGATATTTAAGGAATTTTTTTTGAAGGGATGCCAACTTATTAGCTTGTCTGAGGAAACAAGTTATTAATATGCCTGGGGTGTCTGGAAAGAGCCCTGGTGGTGCAGTGGTTAAAGTGCTTGGCTGCTAACCAAAAGGTTGGCAGTTCTAACCCACCAGCGGCTTTGTGGGAGAAAGATGTAGCAGTCTGCTTTTGTAAAGATTTACAGCCTTGGAAGCCTATAGGGTCGCTATGAGTCAGAATCGACTTGACGGTGGTGGGTTTGGGTGCGGGGTCACTGGAAGTAGTGAGTGATCTGGGGAGAGAACAGATGGCCTTTTCTTAGGGTGCCTTGGCCAGGATGTGATAGGCAGGCTGGACATTGGGTGACATAACCCAACTCTCTTTAGAACTGCCAGCCCCAAATGAACCCACAAGATGAAAGCTGTAGGCAGCAACTCTGTGTGCAGGCTTTAGAGGGGTGCCTGGAGTCTTTGGTTTGCCAGCGGGAAGTTGGGGAGATGTGGTTCTGAAGGCAGGATAGACTAAGGAACGTCATTCATTTGCTGAACATTTTCTTTTTTCCCCATATTTCTGTGGCAGCACGATGTTAGCCGGGGCTCCATTCCACTCATTTCTCTGTCCATTTCAAACCTCCCTCTTTAGAAGCCACAGAGATAAAGAACTCATTTTCTGAAGTGAGATTGAAGTTTGGGAACAGATGCCAGCCAGCTGCTCAGTGTGTTGGGTAGTGTGAAGTCGGGTCTTGAACTGGAGGCCTTCAACACACCCCTGCCAGCTGCTCCTGGTTCGCCCTTGTTCCCAGCCATGGGGCTCTGAGCCTGGGAGATTTTCTAGGCTTGGCTAGGGAAGCTATTTATCAGGAGCTCGTCATTTGCTGGTTGGAGTCCTCAGCTTTTCTGTCATTTGGTGTCCATCTGCTTGGAAACTTTCCAGAATTCCTCAAAGTTTCTGGCCTCTCGATAGCCTTTTGTCCTCTTTTTCAATTCTGCTGTGTATGTTTTTGTTTAACTTTTTTTATTTTGAAATATAACACACAAATAGAAAAGTGTCCCCCAAAACGAGGTGCTGCTCAGTGATTTATCACAAAGCAGATACCTGTGTAGCCTTCATCTGGGTCAAAAATAGGACATTGCCAACATCTAGATGCCTCACATTTGATATGTAGTTTTCTTTATCATTTAGTTCAAAATATTTTCTAATTTTCATTGTCATTTCTTCTTCAATCCATGGGTTATTTGGGAGTGTATTCTTAATTTCCCAACATTAGGGATTTTCTAGTAATATTTTTATTATTTATTTTACTTTTGGTCAGGGAATGTATTGTTTCTGATTATGATTCATTCCTGGGGAACAGCCCATTAGAGTTCCAATCCAAAAGGTGGGGGCCTCAAAAGTTCCCCAACTTCTTGGTAAACCTTGGTCTCCAATTCCTGTTTCTCTCGCTCCAAGAGGCTGGCAGAAACTACTCAACCTCCTAGCTTTTCAGTTGCTGCTTTGGAATCTGAAAGCACATCTGAGTGAAAATTAGCATGAAAAACAGTAAGCTTGACTCTATGAACCTCAGTCGTTCTCAGATCTTGGCCTGGTGATTCTTCTTTGTCTTGTTAGGTCTCCAAGAAGATGCTTTTAAATATTGTCTAGTTTTTCTAATTTTCCTCAGTGAGAGGGTTGGTTCAAATGACCTGGTCTGTCACCCCAGAAATGGAAGTATGCTACGTATGCTTTCTAGTTTTTCGAGGGTTTTTCCTTTTTGTCATGTCAATAGGGAAGGTACATAATTGGGCTGAGTTTATATTGAAACTCGATGCTTGTTTGCATGGCATGCTTGTAGGGTCAGAAGTGCTATATATTTTTTGATCTAGGACAGGTGGTACTTGATCAAGATGCTTTGTATGTCTAGATTATTTTTCCCCCAATGGGTAATATTGTGAAACTTTGTTCTCCTCAAATCCTATTTCTCTATTTAAAATAGAAATGATGATTTTCCCCTATTGCATTATTTTACATATGTAGATTTAAAGAATGCTACTCTTTTTTGAGTACCTTCTATGTGCCAGGCACTTCACGTGTATTAGTCCTCATTTTTACAATAACCCTGTTAGAGCTGTATTATTATTATTCCCATTGTATAGATGAGAAAACCAAAGTGATAGTGATTAAGGATCATAAGTGGTGGAATCAGAATTTAAACTAGATTTTACTGACTCCAAAATCCATGTTTTGTTTGTAGTTCCATGCTGCCTTTCTTGTGTTTTCATATTAAAACTGTCCTGCTGTTTATTTGATAGTCTTAATAAAGTGAAACATGATGAATATAAATTATTGATTCCATCGTGTGGCTTATAGCCATCAGCACATATATAACACTCTCATCATTATAAAATAACACATATTTGCTGTGGAGAAAAAGTCTGTAATATGAAATAGATAATGATGCTGAGTAATTTATAAAATGTGGAAAAATTGACAATTTTAGAATAAAAATTATAAGACTTTACATATATGATTTAGGAGTCACTGAGTAGCACAAACAGTTAAGCTCTGGACTACTAGCTGAATGGTTGGTGATTTGACCTACCCAGAGGCACCCTGGAAGACAGGCCTGATGATACGCTTCTGAAAGGTCACAGCCTTGAAAACCCTGTGGAGTGTGAGGATTCCATGAGTTGGAATCAGCTCGACAGCAACTAACAACAGCAATATATATGATTTAAAAAATCATCACAATAAAATCTAAAGGAAAATTGTAAAGGGCAGAAATATGTGAATTTTGTACACATAATAGTGTTTGTGTATACAAATATGTGTATACCAATATGTATAGAAGAAAACTATTCACCCTGCAGGTAAAGCATTTGCATGAATGTGCTGGGGTATCCTTGGGTTAATGTGGGACAATTCCAAATTTTTGCAGTTTGGAATGAGCGTTGTTTGAGTCTATCCAAATTCTTTATTCAGAATCTCAAGGACCTCAAAAACGGGAGGCCTTCTGTTTCCTTAGTCATATTTTACAGGTTTATCTTAGAACTGTATTTTATCTTAACAAATTAAAGAAAAACTTGTACTAGAATGTTCATAGCAGCCTTATTCATAATAGCCAAAAGGTAGAAAGAATCCAAATGCCCATAAAGTGATGAATGGATAAATAAAATGTAATGTGTCCATATAATGGAATATTATTTGGCAATAAAAAGAAATGAAGTACTGATATATGCTACAACATGAACGAGCCTTGAAAAGATTATTCTAAGTGAAAGAAGCCAGTCACAAAAGACCACATGTTATATGATTCCATTTATATAAAGTGTCCAGAATAGGCAAATCTACAGAGACAGAGAGTAGATTAGTGGTTGCTGCGGCTATAGGCAGCAAGGGAAAGTGGAGGGAAATGGGGAGTGACTGAGGTTTCTTTTAGGGGGGATGAAAATGTTCTAAAATTAGATAGTGGTGATGGTTGCACAACCCTGTGAACATACTAAAAAATATTGAATTGTATGTTTTAAATTATTGAATTGTGTGATATGTAAATAATATCTTAATAAAGCTGTTAGAAAAAAAAAAGAAACAAACCCAAACCCAAACCTGTTGCCATTGAGTCGATTCTGGCTCAGAGCAACCCTGTAGCAGGAATCTATAATTCCTTTTATGTCCTAGTCTTAGAAGTCACCCATTATCACTTCCACCATATTGTGTTTGTTAGAAGCAAGTCACCAAGCCTAGCCCACACTCAAGGGGAGGGAAATTAGACTCCACCTCTTCAAGGGAGGGGTAGCAAAGAATTTGTGTACAAATGGTAAACCCACCATGCGCATGTAGTGACTGAGAGTGGAGGCTCTGGGGCTGGACTGCCTAGATTCAAACTCCAACTCTGCCACTTACTGGCTGTGTGACGTGGATGAGCTGTTTAACTCTTAATCTTCAGTTTCTTGGCCTGTAAAATGTAGATTAAAAATAGTAGCTATTTCATGGAATTGTTTTGAAAAGTAAAAGAAATAAAAAACAGTAAAGTGCTGACTGCATAGTCAACATGAAATAAATGCTGACGTTCTTCTCCCCGTGCTTGTGCCCAGCCTAGTAGCTCAGTGTGGCCCTGGAGTCTGTGATGAGGTCGTGAATGAGGCTTGTCCTGCGTTTGCGTGTGAGCCCCACAAGACTGTTAGACCTTGTGTTATGGGTCAGCCAAGGTTCCATGCTGACTGTGGTAGATTTGGAAATTTTATTTTGCTGGCTTGCCCAGGAAGGATCTAGACTCCCTTGTGAATGATCCACAGGAATCTAATTCATCAGGCGATGTGAATGCTCAGTTTTTAGTTGATGCTGAAGATAAAATTGCTGAGTGGATTTTCAGAAGACTTAAGCTGGCCAGCGCAATCTCTTCCTGGAAGGAAAGACAGTTTGGGAAACCACATTAATGTCAGATTTTGCAGGAAGCAGACAGTCAAGCAGTCCAAGGGAGTTGAATTGACCCATCACGATTTGTAACCCACCCCAGTAGCCCCCCTCCTCACTTTTACTCTGCAAGTCTCCTTCTGTTAGCAGCCACCATCAAAAACCAGGACCCCTTCTCCTAATGGAACTCAAGATATCACAAGAGACACTTGAAATTCTCCAGGATTGTGTCCCAAGAACTGGGTGGCTTCCAGGTCTCCAACACTGCTGCAACCTACCATTTCTCCCTTAGAAGGCAGAACGTGAAACTGATAAACATATATAACCCTCTCTGTGCCTTAATGAGGGCTGCTGTGTGGATGAGGTGATGTAAAAGTACAAGACAGGGCGTGCCCTGGCATCTGGCTAGGATACCTCCCTCCCTCCTGCATACATGGCCTGAGGTACAGATTTGTCCTCACAAAGGGGAATCTGGGATTGCTGATGACTGGTGGGGCTTCCTGTAGACCCATATAGGCGCAGCCTCCTTTGTACATTTGTCCTGATAGCATCACTCTTCCTGTGGCTTTTAACACATGACAGTTCTTAAATGGGGAATTGTTTTGGGGTAGATTGTGTTTTAGGATGACTGCTGCTTCCTGCTACCGAGAGGCATTCTCTGCATACCCAGGGTGGTATGGACTCCCTCTGGGACACTTTTTTGCTGCCTCCTGAGCACAGCAATGGTGTGCAGCCCCCATCTTGCTTCATTTTCTGGGTATATCTCTTCCTATGTCCTGAGATTCAGATTACATCTTCCTGTGGTCCTCTCTGAGTAACATCTGCCGGACTGAATTTCTTTAGCTAACTTCCATAACATTTTTCTACAGTGTGTCTGAACCACCCAAATTATGTGCCTGGCAGAATTTGGGTTCGTTGCCTTCTCCATACTTTCTATGAAACTCACTCTCATCCAATATTTTTCCTGCCATATGGGGTTCCGTCTGTTCTCCCTTTGGCTCTGGGGCCCGGCTCCCTGCCATACTCCTGCAGCCTCTCTCGGTACCTGTCACTACCACCCTTTGCAGACAGAGTTGGTGTCCAACTGCAGTCCCATGGGAATTAGGGCCATGTCCTCTCCAGGGCCCCTGCACAACCTTGGTAAGGATGACTTCAGGCTCGTTAGCCTAAATTCCCTGGACATTCTCATAGGCCACATCCTGAGTCTGTGGAGGAAGTGAGGATATCAAAAAGGCCAGAGCTTTGGGGGCTTGTGAGGGGCTGGGAAGGTGCAAGCAGTTTGCTCTTGAGTACCAACCAAAATGTTGGCAGTTTGAACCCATCCAGCAGTGCCATGGAAGAAAGGCCTAGCGATCTACTCCCATAAAGATTACAGCCAAGACAACTCTATGGGGCTCAGTTCTACACTGAAACACATGGGGTCACCATGAATTGGAATCTACTTGGCAGCAATGGGTTTGTTTTTTTTTTGCAAAGGGCTGGATTAGCTAATACCTAGACCAGCTGAAGGCTCCAGGGATTCAGCCTGACTTTCCCTTCAATTGGTGGTTTATTTCTCCAGACTTGGAGTCATTTCTTGGAGCCTGTCCTCTCTTTGGCTTCCTCTCGTCTTCTCGCAAAGAACTGTGACACCTTGTCCAGTACCTGATGGCTCTCTCTGCTGCTGAACCCAAGGGTTGCCTTGGCAAAGCCAGTTCTACGAGGAGGTGCACGGTAGAGGGCTGTGGGTGTTTAGGAGACTGGTGTGGTGCACAGGAAAGAGTGTTGGAGTGGGGACGGGGTTCTGGTCTCCAGTCCTGGCCCTGGGGCTACTCTGGTCGCTCTGGGCCCAGGGCAAGCCACCTTCCACCTCTGGGCATGACTGCTCCCGCTGCCAAGTGAGGTTGGGCACGATGATTTCAGGGGCCTGGAGTCTTGGACATTTGGTGGAGTAGGCTGATGGGGGAAGGCAGAGGGGGAAAGGCGCAGGACCTGAGGGAAGGGTCTCATCATTTTACCCTCATCTGTGAGTCTGAGGGTGGGGCTGGAGTAGGGTGTGTCTTGCGCTGGGAGGGATAAGCCTGAAGCATGGTCAGCTGGGTTTGGTTTCTCTGCCGTAGTAGAGCCCTGGCCCTCCCTGAGGAGACCCTGCTTGGCCAGGCCTGGAAATGGAGCTGCATAGAAACATCTGATTTCTGGGTCAGTCTTTGCCCCCAGGCCCATCCTCCACTTTAGCTCCATGCTCAGCCTTGCTCATGGCCCTGTCCTACCCACTGTGGTGAGTTCCCTGAGGTCAGGCACCAGGTCAGTTCAGATCTGTCCTTCCTCACTCAAGCCCTTGTACACATACCTGGCAAATGTCTGTCAAATGTAATTAGTCACGGTTTACACTGGAGATTTCTTGATCTTGATTCTGGGAAAGAGCACAGTGGTTCCATGGCTTTGGAAATCCTACTGTGTTTGGGCCAGACTTGGGTTTGCACTGTTAATAGTTTTAGAAAAAATGTTTCTGTTAAGCATACACCTTTTTGAGTTGGTAAGATCTGGTCCGTGACTCCTGGCCCTGTTTGTTCTGAGCTTACCTTTCAGACCCCACACTGGATCGGGCATAGTTTTTGTAGGAGGTTTCTCAGCTCTAGGGGGCCCTAAGTGGTAATTGCTCAGACTTTGAGCTAACAGTACCGTGGATTCTCACAGAGACTTTTACCCAACGACCTCCTCACATTCCATTGTTATCTGATCCCCACACAGCTCGATAGTGTGATAACCCCTGTCATTATCTCCCTCTCAGTCAGGGAGACTGTGGCCCCAGAGAAAGGAGGGTAGTTGGGCTGGAACTGGAACAAGCCCCCTGGGCTTCTGAGACCTGTGTCCTGGGCAGGAAAGCAGCAGGGATTTCTGATGGGGTGAAGAGCCAGGCTGCTTAAACACCCTGAAGGACAAAGATCAAATAGAGGTCAGGTCACAGTGGTTGGTGGGCTCATGCAGGATTATGAGATGTGGAGATTTCCTCCTTTCTATCCTCCATACCCTGCCTGCCCTTCCTCCAGGCAGCTACAAAGCCCAAGCCCCAGCCACCGTCCAGTTTCATGGGGGCATGTCCAGAGATGAACAACTGGGGCAATAAGAGATGCCTCACTGTGACATGAAGAATGGCAGAAGGACTTCATGTCTAGAGGAGAAAAACCATGGACTGCAGAACCAGGTCTGGTCAATGAAAGTTACTGAAAGGCCGCTTTTGGCTCAGTATAAGAGGGAGCATTGAACAATCAGAGTATCTCAAAAAGGAATGGGTTTCCATTATAGGAAGTGAGCTCCCCATCACCGGAGGTGATTGAGCAGAAGTAAATGACTGCTAGACAGGCTTGTTACAGATGGAGCAGGTGCAAGGGCTTTCTGGGTGATGTGCTGGGTTGCGGCAGGTTTGGAGGCCTCTGCCCGGCTCACCTCGCTTGTGTGTGTCCACTAGGGGGATTGACTTCAGTAGTATGGTTAAGAGCTGGGCTGCTAACCAAAACGTTGGCAGTTTGAATCCACTAGCTGCTCCTTGGAAATCCTATGGGGCAGTTCTTCTCTCTCCTATAGGGTTGCTATGAGTTGGAATTGACTTGACGACAATAGGTTTTGAGGTTCCAGAAGATTCTGAGAAACTGAGAGAAAAATTTTTGACTTGTCAATGAGGAAGAGGTGTCTGTGAGAATGAAATGAAGTTTTGTCTTTTTTTTTTTTTTTTAATAAAAACTGGAAAAGCCAGGGTAGAACCTCACCCAATCCCTCATTGTTCACCTGCTTTGCAGCCTTGGTCCTTCTATTGTCTTTATGCTCTCTTTCCCCACTTCCTATCTTCTTCCTCCTTCTCTTCCTCTCTTTCTCCCTTCCCCTCTCTCTCTTCTCCTCCTTTCCTCCTTTCTTTGTTTTCTTTTTCCTTTGCTTTTAATTATACAAGTGCTGTAGTACATGGCTATATTCGTATTGTTAAGGCAACAACAATAGCAATACTGTAACCAAAATTTTTTTTATTGAAATTTAGTTGAAGGTTTACATAGCAAACTAATTTCTCATTAAACAATTAATACACATATTGTTTTGTGACATTGATTGCCAACCTCACAAGTCAACACTCTCCGCTTCTTGACCTTGTGTTCCCCATTACCAGCTTTCCTGTGCCTTCCTGCCTTCTTGTCCTTGCCCCTGGGCCAATGTGCCTGTTTAGTCTCATTTTGTTTTATGGACCTGTCTAATCTTTGGCTGAAGGGTGAACCTTAGGCATGACTTCAGTACTGAGCTGTAAGAGTGTCTGGGGGCCATAGTCTTGGGGTTTCTACAGTTTCTGTCAGACCAGTCTGCTCTTTTTTTTTTGTGAGTTAGAATTTTGTTCTACATTTTTCTCCAGCTCTGTCCAGGACCCTCTATTGTGATCCCTGTCAGAATAGTCAGTGGTGGTAACCACGCACCATCTAGTTGTGCTGAACTCAATCTGGTGGAGGCTGTGGTAGTTGTGGTCCATTAGACCTTTGGACTAATGTTTCCCTTGTGTCTTTGGTTTTCTTCATTCTCCCTTGCTCCAGACAGGGTGAGACCAGTGGAGTATCTTAGATGGCCACTCACAAGCTTTAAAGACTCCAGACCCTACTCACCAAAGGCAATACTGTATTTTTACATGACTAATGTCCATGTTATACATTTCTTCCAACTGAGCAACTCTGTCATGCATTATTTTCCTAGGTGCACTATGTGCATTATATGGGTGGGCATGTTATTTATGTGGGTGTGTTATTTGTGAAAAAAATAGGGTAGATTGAAATTTCTTTTGGCAGCTCTCCCTCCAATTCCCAGTATCTTGCCTAGAGGTGATCACTGTTTTTAATTTGGCATCCTTTAAGAACTCTTTCTTTGCATGTGTGTACGTATGTATAGAAATGTATACACATTTAGAAATATATACACATATAGAGAAAGAGATACCATATGTATTGTTCTGCAACTTGTTTGTTCCACTTAAAAACTTGTCTCAACAATATTGCCATGTGTTATGGATTGAACTGTGTCCCCTCAAATATACGTCAACTTGGCTAGGCCAGGATTTTCAGTATTGTGTTGTTGTCCTCCATTTTGCAATCTTATGTAATTATCCTCCATTTTATGATGTGTTATAAATCCTAACTTCTATGTGTTAATGAGGGAAGATTAGGGTGGGGTGTATCTTGAGTCATTGCCTTACAAGCAAGATTCACTTACTCAATTCACACCCTTACCTTTACTCAAGTCAAACCTTTATATGAGTCACACCTTTTATCTTACAAGAGATAAAAGGAAAGAGAATCAAGCAGAGACAGGGGACTTCATCACCACCAAGAAAGAAGAGCTAGGAGTGGAGTGTGTCCTTTGGACTTGGGATCTCTGTGCTGAGAACCTCCGAGACCCAGGAGGCAGAGAGCTGTAACACCAGAGATGGCACAAGATGATGAGAAGTGGTGGCAGTGGCAGAGAACCGGCAGCCCCCAAACCAGGAGACCTGTAGGAGATAGTGCAATGGGTATGCTGACCCACGGAGCAAGAGAGCTGAGTGCCTTCGGGCCAGAAGGCTTGCTGGTGGAGTGGGGTGCCTCTGGGCACTTATCTTTGAAGCTAAAGAGCTTTGCAACACTTGCCCAAGCAGGGCAGAGGCCAGGCCAAGGGGCTGAGGAGCCGAGGGCCCAGAGAAAGAGAGAGGCCTACCTGCGGGCAAGGCTGAGAAGCTGTCCTGACTGTATCCTGAGTCGTTTCTGATCCTGAGTTGTAACCTCTTATGCTAAGACACATGGAGATATCCAAGGAATGCCAGGCCCACAGATGATGAAAGGAGATAAGGACCTTCCCCCACAGCCAACAGAGAACGAAAGCCTTCCCCTAGAGGTGGCGCCCTGAATTTGGACTTCTAGCTGCCTAAACTGTGAGAGAATAAATTTATTTGTTAAAGCCATCCACTTGTGGTATTTCTGTTATAGCAGCAGTAGATGACTAAGTCACCATGCCAGGACATAGCGCTCCCCATTCTTTACCACAGCACATGCTATTCTGTAGTACAGCTGTCAAACCCAAAACCAAACCCATTGCCATTGAGTCAATTCTGACTCATAGCCACCCTATAGGACAGAAACCCCCATAGCGTTTCCAAGCCTGTAATCTTTATGGAAGCAAACTGCACATGTTTCTCCCTCATAGCAGCTAGTGGTTTGAACCCCTGACATTTCAGTTAGCAGCAGAGCACTTTAACCACTGCACCACCAGGTCTCCTTAGTACAGCTATGTTGTTAGGTGCTGTTGAGTCAATTCTGACTCATAGGGACCCTATGTACAACAGAATCAAACACTATACACTATAATACTGTACGGCTATACAAACCAAAAAAACGTGTTGCTGTTGAGTCAATTCTGACTCATAGTGACCCTATAGCTATACCATGGTTTATTTAACTGTGATGTGGCTACAACTACTCTTCCAACTGACCATCAGTGAGAGTTCTCCAACATTGACTTGGGCTACCTTGTAAAGTAATGAGTTCCCCAACACTGGAGGGATATAAGCCAAGGCTAGAGAACCACTACTGGAGGTGTTGCCGAAGGGACTCCTGCTGTGGTGAGGAGGCTGAATTAGGTGGCTTCTGAGATACCTCCCAACCCAGAGACTGTTATAAGTCTTTGAATTAACCATCCTCATATTGATGGACATGTCAAGTGTTTCTAATTTTTCCTTGTTTTAAACAATGCTGCAGCACCAGGCTTTGCGCACACGTATGAGTTTTGTCTGAGAGTTAGCTGGAAGTAGAATTGCCAGGTTGAAAGATATGCACATTTAAATTCTAATGGATATTGCTAAAAATTACTCTCCATTTACACTCCCTCCAAGAGACATTGAGAGTTCCTGTTTTCCTACACCTTTACCAACATTTGACATCATCGGTTTTTTCCATTATCTGCCAATTGTATTGGTGGAAAATGGCATTTCATTTAATTTACGTGTCCCTGGTCTCTTTGAGGCTGAGCATCTTTTCACATGTTTCTTGGCCATTTTGTCTTCTCTGAATTGCCCGTTCATGTTCTTTGCCTACATTTCTATTGTATTGTCTCATAACTTTGTTTATGATATCTTCTTTTCTCATATATGTCTTTTCCTAGACATATGAATTCATTTTTTTAATCGTGATTTAGATGAAAGTTTACAGAGCAAATTAGTTTCTCGTTAAACAGTTAATACACAAATTGTTTTGTGACATTGGTTGCCAACCCTGCGATGTGTCAGCATTCTTCCTTTCTCCACCCTGAGTTCCCTGTTTCCATTTGTCCAGTTTTCCTGTCCCTTCCTGCCTTCTCGTCTTTGCTTTTGTGCTAGTGGGCCCATTAGTCTGTACACATGATTGAGCTATGAAGCATGTCTCTCACATGTGTTTTGTTGGCCCTATAGACCTGCTGTCTTCGGTCATCTAGTGCTGCTGTAACAGAAATACCACAAGTGGGTGGTTTTAACAAAGAGAAATTTATTCTCTCACAGTCTAGTAGTCTAGAAGTCCAGATTCAGGGCACCAGTTCTAGGGGAAGGCTTTCTCTCTCTGTCAGCTCTGGAGGAAGGTCCTTTTCATTAATCTTCCCTTGGACTAGGAGCTTCTCAGCCCAGGGACCCCAGGTCCAAAGGATGCACTTTGCTCCTGGTGCTGCTTTCTAGCTGGTATGAAGTCCCCATGAGTCTCTGCTCCCTTCTTTCTTTTATACCTCAAAAGAGATTGCTTTAAGACCATATCTAATCTTGTAGATCTCATCAATATAACTGCTGCTAATCCATCTCATCAACATCATAGAGAGGATTTACAACACACAAAAAAATCCCATCAGATGACAAAATGGTGGACAATCACACAGTGCTGGGACTCATGGCCAACCTAAGTTGACAGATATTTCTGGGGGACACAATTCAATCCATGACACCTGCCTAATCTTTGGCTGAAGGGTGAACCTCAGGAGTGACTTTAATATTGAGTTAAAAGGTTGTCCAGCGTGTTTATGGTATCTTTAATTTTAACGGACTTTAAAAAATATTATGGAGTGAGATTTATCTTATCTTTTCCCTTGTGGCCTCTGCATTTTGTGTCTTGCTCAGGAAGCCCTCTCCAAGCTTATAAACATGTTCTGAGGCTTTTCAGTATGCTCTAGTCCAGTGCTCCTCAAACTTAATGTGCATTAAAATTATTAGGGATCTTGTTAAATTGGAGATTGTGATTCAGTAGGCCTGGGGTGGGGCCTGAGAGTCTGAATTTTTTTTTTTTTGCTTTTCATTCTTAATTTTACTAAGCATATTTGAAATATCACAAACACACCCCTCACCACCAAGAAATAAAATAAAAGCAAAACATGTGTCCTCTGGGCATTCTGCCTGCCTCTTGATTGCTCCTCCATCTCCTTTGTGGGTTCCTCCTCTATGAGGCATATAAATCTCACTCTTCTTTGGGGTTAGATCTGTGCCGTTGTCTCTCTCTGCCCCTGCTCACTAGGGATCTCATTTACTCCCCAGGTCTCTCCCGTGCAATCCAGACTCCTCTTTTGTTGTTGTTAGCTTCCGTCCAGTCGGTCCACGACTCACGGTGATCCCATGCACAACGGAACATGGTGACCCCAAGAGCAATGGAATGAAACACTGCCTGGTCCTGCGCCATCCTCATGATTGGCTGCAGATTGTACTCTTGTGATCCATAGGGTTTTCATTGGTTGAATTTTGAAGGAAGATCACCAGATCTTTTTTCTTAGTCTCTTAGTCTGGAAGCCCTGCTGAAACTTGTTCAGCGTCATAGCATCATAGCAACACGCAAGCCTCCACTGACAGATGGGTGGTGGCTGTGCATGAGGAGCATTGACTAGGAATTGAACCCAGGTCTTCATATGGAAAGTGAGAATTCTACTACTGAATCACAAATGCCCCTATCAGGAGAGTCTGAATTTTTAATTATCTTCCAGATGCTGCTGACATTTCTGGTTCTCAGACCACACTCTATGCCAGGGTGATGGAAAGCCTCCTTAGTTTTTCTTTAGGGAGTCAGGATTCTGTGGAAGGGTTGGGGGTGGTAACATTGGCTTTGAAGGATCCCCCTCCCACAACTGGTCTCTTCTTTTTTGCATTTCCCCAAACCATGATTCACTCTGTGTCCTTTTGCTGGTACTGCCTCTTGGGAACACAGCTAGCTATGTCTGTCACAGTTGGAGGGCTTTTGCTGACTCGCCCCCTCCCCCACAATAGCCTTCTAGCCAAGACCCAGGATCCTTAACTTGCCAACCTAGACTTACTGTGATGTGGAGGTAACTACCCTTCCAATTGCCCATCAATGAGAGCTCTCCAACATTGACTTAGGCTACCTTATAAAGTAGTGAGTTCTTGGTCATCAGATGGTTGTAAGCCAAGGCTAGAGAACCACTGCTAGAGGTGTTGCAGGGGTGACAGGTGAGGAGGTTAAACTAAGTGGCTTCTGAGATACCTCAACCCGGCGACTGTATGAATCTTTGAATTGCTTTACATGAACAAAAGAATGTTCCCATCACCACCACTCCATTTTTTACCCAACAAGGAGATGAGATGAGGTTGTTTCCATTGTTGTTTCCTTAGGTCAGCTGAAGCTGTCGATCGATACCCAGGACCGTGTTCTGCTGCTCCACAGTGAGTACAGATGTGTGCCAGGCTCACCAGTGAAAGAGTGGGCACTCAGCCTCCTGTCTGGAGCTAGGGATGTATGGGGTGTTACCACAGGCCAAGGCTTCATTCTCATCTTTGTACAGTATCCCACCAACCCCAAACCAAACCCACAGCCATTGAGTCGATTCTGACTCATAGTGACCCTAAAGGACAGAGTAGAACTGCCCCATAGGGTTTCCAAGGAGAGCTGGTGGATTCAAACTGCCGACCTTTTGGTTAGCAGCTGAGCTCTTAGCCACTGTGCCACCAGGGCTCCATATAGTATCCTATAGTATGTCCATTTAAAAATAAGTGAGTGTTCACTTGGGGCTTTTTCTAGAGACCTTGCCCTTGTCCTGCCCTTGAGGTATATGGAGTCCACAAGGTGGGCCTTTCTCCTCACCAGGCTGGAGCTGTCTCTGGGCACTGCAGCATCATCCTCGGTCCCAGCAGAGTGAGCGGGGCCACAGAAGACAGTTCCTATCCTCCCACTTCCCTCCTTATCTGAATTTTCTCTTTCTCTCATTCATTCATTCAGTCATTGATGGCAGCATAATGTCATGGTTAAGATCACAGTCTTTATCAGACCACTAGAATCTGAATCCTGGCTCTGAAACTTTACTTGCTGAGTTTTCTCATATGTAAAATGGTACTAATAGTACCTACCTTATGGGTTGTCACTTTGAGTTGGAATCGACTCAACGGCAACAGATTTATTTATTTTTGTTTTTTGGAATGGGTTGTTACAAGGATTAAATGAGCTAATGTTAGCAAAGTGCTTAGAACAGTGCCCAGTATGTAGTAGACCTGATATAAATGTTTGTTAAATAAGATAGAAAACCATAATTCTAATAATAGTGGTTGTGCATAAACTCCTTGCTAGGGTCTGGGGACACCAAGGAGAGACACCTGCCTCTGTCTGGGTGGTGCTGGTGGTATGCCAGGCGAGAGCTGGCAGAGGGGGTGATGTTGACACTCCATCCTAGGGGAGGAACTCCCTTAGTCAGGCAGAAGGGAGCAGGGGAGGGGGCATTCTGTGCAGAGGAGTAGCCAGTGCAAAGACCTGCCTATCAGAGACAGCATGGTGCATTTGAGGGACTGTCTAGACCGGCTGGGGCATAGCATAGGAGGGTGTGGAAGGGTCAGCTGGGGCTGGGTGATGAAGGTCCTATGTACCACCCAGAGGATTTTGGGCTTTCTCTGTCCATCCATGCACCTAGTCATCCTTCCATCCAGCACATATTTACTGAGCTTCTGTTGTGGCCCCTACTGCCTGGACTCCTCTGTTTAGCCCAGATGCCCTGCCTGTCTCTTGCTGCTGAATGTGTCCTCCACCCCTGTTCTATGCAGCTGCTTGCCTCCCTTGATTGCATCATGCTTGCTCATGCCTTTGCAAACACTTTTCATTGTGTCTGGAATATTCTTTATTTTTTGAATTCCTTTAAAAAAAAATAACACCCCCCTCTGATTTTATAAGGAATATGCCTACCTTAATCATTATTAAGACTCAACTTGGGAAGGCTCATATAACCTCATCCCCCCCAACCCCAAGGATTGCCCGCCGGCCCACCAACCTGGGCTGAGTTTGTTGTGTCCTCCTATGTCCTCATCACAGCCCTGAGCACACAGTGCCTCCCTTGTCTGCTCAAGGCTCTTTCTTCCCACCAGTCTGGGAGAAAAGTGAGGGCAGAATCCATGCGGGCCTTTCCTCTGTGTCCTCAGGGCTCAGTCAAGGGGGAAGGAGCCTCCACTGGGGCCAGGGAGACCCAGGAGTTCATCAGGCCTGGATCCTGCCCTCAAGGACCACACCCTGGAGGGGAGGAATGGGCACAGGAACAGTAACTAGGATACCAGGCAGAGGAGACCAGCAGGCGCCTGGGGTTCTCTGGACTTGGCCTTGGGAGGCCCAAGGTGACGTTCCCAAGGACCAGCAGAGGAGCTTTCTTTGCCCGCTAGGGCCTGACTCCAGCTGTGCAAACAGTTTTTGCAAAATGCATCTTGGCCTCCATCACTCCATTTGTCCTGCACAGTTTGCTTTGGCTTCACCCCAGTCTCAGGCCCTTCATCCCTTCCAGGCCGTTCCCACTCTCTCCTTTGGCTTCCCAGGCCTCATGCCTCAGACTACTGAGAGCTCCCATTGAACCAAACACTAGTGCCCAATCAAAAGCAAGCAGAAAAGAAAATAGCAAAGAGGCTCATCTTCTATCAGGTCTACATCTGATTTCTTTAGACCGTAAGCAAATGGGCCATGCTTGCTTTCATGACCAGACTTGCCGCTACCTGCTACCCCACAACAATCCTTTGCTTTTATTTATTTATTTTTTCTTTAGCAAACATTTATTGAACATTTATTTGCTGGGCACTCTACTAAGCACTTTAGATATATCTCATTTAATCCTCACAAATACTATGTGAAATGGGTATTATTACTATTAACCCACTAAAAAATGGCAAGCCCAGTCTCAGAGAGCTAAAGTAACTTGCCCTAGTTCACAGAGTTAATAAGTTATAGAGCTGGGGTTCATACTTGGGTCTGTTACCTCTTGAACCCAAGCTTTTGCCCTCTCTGTTGTACTGTCCATCAGCCACAGCCCAGCTCATTCTACAGGGTATGTTCTCCAGCTTGGCCTCTCCATTCTCAGAAGGCAGTCCTGTGTGGCGGAAGGAGCACTTTCTAAAAACGGCTGTCATCCCATTGCTCTCAAATTTTAAGCAAGTTTCTTGCTGTCTGTGGGCCACCCCCTTGCCCACCTTAGAACCTCGTTTTTCCCATTAGATAAGGGGTTGAACTCAATGAACTCAATGAACTCCAGCTGTCAGATTCAGGGAGTTGTATGGGCTCTATAATACCTCGGTGAGGGAGATGACAGAGTGTGGGAGATGGTGGGACTGGACTAGACCAAAGAGGGATTAACATCCAATAGTTGTTATTCAGATTAAGTGCCAGGTAATAATCCTTCCCACCCACCTACCCCAACATTTTAATTCTCTGTTTAGTCATAGAAGGCAAAGGCCTGATGAGCAGAGAGCCTGGAGTCTGTGATCCCTACGTGAAGGTACATGACGGGGATGGAGGTGAGGGTGTATATGAGTGGGGTCTGGAGGTGGGGATGTATATGAGTGGAGTTGGGGATGGTGAGGGGCCATCTCACTGGGCTGGGTCTCAAGGCACCAGCACATCTGAGGGCCTGGGGCCATTTGAGGTGGCAGCTACTCTCTCATTCGTTTGGTCACTGGGCATTTATTAGACATTGTGATGAGGCTGTCTTGTAGGGTCAACCCCTTCCCTTAGCCTAGCCTGATACCTAGGGCTTCCTGCAAGAGCTATAATCTTCCTTTTTTTTATTTTTATTTTTATAATTCCTTTTCTCCCCCTAAATTTTATTTTTTTTATTGTTGTTGTTGAGAATATACACAGCAAAATATACACCAATTCAACAGTTTCTACATGTACAATTTAGTGACATTGATTACATTCTTCAAGTCGTACAACCATTCTCACCCTCCTTTTCTGAGTTGTTCCTTCCTCATTAACATAAACTCACTGCTGTCTAAGATTCTTATCTAATTTTTCGAGTTGCTATTATCAATTTGATCCCCTATAGGTAGTTCTTAAAAGAGCATAATTCTCAAGGCAGAACTTTTTTACTAGTTAAACTAAACTGTTGCTTGGTTTTAAGATGACTTCAGGGAATATTTTTGGTTTAAGGTTTAAAGATTATCTCAGGGCAATAGTTTCAGGGGTTCATCCACCTGTCATGGCTCTGGAAAGTCTAGAGTCCATAAGAATTTGAAATTCTGTTCTGCCTTTTCTCCCTTTTGCTCAGGATTCTTCTATGGAATCTTTGATCAAAATATTCAGTAATGGTACCTGGGCACCATTCAGTTCTTCTGGTCTCACAGCAAAGGAAGCAGTTTTTCGTGGAGGCGATTTGCCACACATTACATATCCTCGTCCTATTCCTGACTCTCCTTCTTCCTCTATTTTCCAAGTGAATAGAGACCAACTGTTGTACCTTCAATGGCTGCTTGCAAGCTTTTAAGACCCCAGGCACTATGCAACAAACTAGGAGGTATAACAGAACCTCTAAACACTTTATTAGGCCAATTAACTGGGATGTCCCATGAAACCATGACCCTAAACTTACAAACCAAAGAACCAAATTCCATGAAGTATTTGGTTGTACCTAAGCAGCCTCAGCAGCTACTCTTTTTTTTTTTTAATCGTAGTAAATATATCTATCATACAATTTTTGCCAGTTCAACTTTTTACAGGGGTACAACTTACTGACAGCAATTACAATAATCGGCTGTGCAACCCTACCCTTAATCAGTGCGATTTTTCCATCACCGTTAATCTCCCTCTCAAGAGCTGGACTCTTAAGAGTCATCTTGGTCATCCACATTAAGTGTGTAGATAACTGAAATCCACAGACAACCCCATGCCCTCTGTGAATAGCAACATTTTCACTTTTCTCTCCCCAAAGCTCTGCACATGAGGAGGCAGAGTAACCAGGTTCTGGCAGTAGAGTGGAGGGAGAGTATCTGAAGGCTGGGAGCTCTGTCTGGGTTGGGTCCCTTGCAGTGAAGCCAGATGCCCATAGAGGCAGGGGCCTACTTCCAGGGAGAACCAAAGGCCAGGAACCTTCCAGAGTATGGCAGCCAGGTGCCAGGTACAGGCCCCAGTGCACCATTCTGCATTATTCCTGAAGCCCCCAGGCTAGGTCAGAGGCCCCTGAGGGCAAGGACTTGGCCAGGGGCAGGGCTGCAAGCCTGAGGCAGGGGAAGAACTGGCCCAGAGTGAGAGTGTGGATTTGAGGACTTGGCTGAAAGCCGTCTTGGAGCCTCTTGTGAAGGGAGCACTCAGCAGGTGGCCGGGAACTTAGAACAGAGGAGGCCTTTTGTGTTTTGGGAAACCTCTCTGCTTAGAGGAAGAGCAGAGATGATAAAGTCGTACCCCACCTCTGGCTGGGCCTGTGGTGCATTGTGGGCCTGGTACCACCCACTGTGAGGCCCTGTCCTGACTTCTGATTCCAATGCCTCTGGCCCTGGACTCCTGGTTCTTTTCCAGCATCTGACTGAGGACGGACTCCACTCCGTCCTCCGCAGAGGCTGGTCTGAAGAGCACCTGGGAATCCTTTAACTTGGAAATGTACAGAATCAGCTGGTAGGCTTAGGTGATTACGTGGCCATGAGATCAACTAATGCTTACTTTTCTGCAATTCAAGATTTCTTTGATCCCTGAAGATAATGGAACACGCCGGCAGAAGACGAAGACTATTCCAGACTGCAGAGACCCGGCTTTCCACGAGCATTTCTTCTTGTAAGAGTCTGGTGCAGCCGGGCCCTGGAGAGGAGAGGGAAGGAGTGTTTATCTGGAAACAGCTCTGTTTGTCAAATCTAGAGCTAGATCTAAGCAGAAACACAGTGACTTCTAAAGGATGTCTTTGTTTTCTCGTTCACTTGTGTCCTTGCATCGGTGGCACTGGGCCCAGAAGTGAGGTTCACAGTGATAAGGTGTCATTTGGCTGGTTCTCACAACCCAAGTGCCCAGCCTGAGGCTGGCAGTCCCTGAAAAGAGTAGGCGATTTCCCACTGTTCTTCGGGCCAAGCTTTCTCCTTTAACAGTAGAAGGAATTTTCCAAGCTGAGGGATGTTTTGTACCACCCGCGCCCCCTCCCGCCCCGTTTTTAAACTCGCTGACCTCTCTTAGCCTCAGCTTCCTTATTTGTAAAATGGGGCTAATAATAGTACTAGCCTCAGAGAGCTGTGAGGTGTAAATGAGACAGTATAACACAATGCCTGGCAGACTGGTAGCTATTATTGTTGCTGTTGTTATTATTTTTTCCCGTTTCTCTGAACTCTGGGGCTAGTGGGAAGGTAATGGACATTTTTTCTTTTCCCTACTAGGGAAAATTAATAATATTTTGGTTTTTACCCTCTAACTACACAGGTTTATTATAGAAAAATAAAAAATATAGATAAGCAAAAATAAAAAAATAGAAAACACCGATATCCCTACCACTCATAGATATGCCTTATATTTCTTTTCAGATCTTTTAATTTGTGTGAGCATGTCTGTCTCTATGTATGTGTGTATATTTACAAAAAGGAATTGTTCTACAATACTATGTTGTAGCCTACTTTTTTGTTCTTAACAAAGTAGTATAAACTCTTTTACCTATGTCAACACTCATCTCCCACATCATTTGTGTTGTTGTTGTTAGGCGCTGTCGGGTCGGTTCCAACTTGTAGCGAACCTATGTGCAACAGACTGAAACATGGCTTGTCCTGCACCATCCTCACAATTGTTGCTGTGGTTGAGCCCATCGTTACAGCCACTGTGTCAGTCTGTCTCGTTGAGGGTCTTCCTCAATTTGCTGACTCTCCACAAAGCATGATGTCCTCCAGGGACTGGTCCCTTCCGATAACATGTTCAAAGTTTGTGAGACAAAGCCTTGTCCTTGCTTCTAAGGAGCATTCTGGCTGTACTTCTTCCAAGATAGACTTGTTTGTTCCTCTGGCACTCCATGGTATATTCAATATTTTTGGCCAACACCATAATTCCAATGCATCACTTCTTCTGGTCTTCATTATTCTTTGTCCAGCTTTTGCATGCATATGAGGCAAATTGAAAATACCATGGCTTGGGTCAGGTGTACCTTAGTCCTCAAAATGACATCTTTGCTTTTCAACACTTTAAAGAGGTATTTTGCAGAAGATTTGCCCAATGCAATGCATCGTTTGATCTCTTAACTGCTGCTTCCATGGGCAATGATTGTGGAAATCCTTGACAACTTCAATATTTAATCCATTTATCATGATGTTGCTTATTGGTCCAGTTGTGAGAATTTTTGATTTCTTTATGTAGAGGTGTAATCCATATTGAAGGCTGTAGTCTTTGATCTTCATCAGTAAGTACTTCAAGTCCTCTTCACTTTCAGCAAGACACTATTTGTACTATAGTTTATTTGACCAGCTCCCTGTGGTTGAATATTTAGATTATTTTCAAGTTTTTGGAATTATGACCAGCTCCATGAGTCTGGCCTGGAGCTCGACCCTACTAATACCCTGATTGTCTGATTTGCTTTACAGTCCTATCCAAGAGGAAGATGATCAGAAGCGTCTTTTGGTTACTGTGTGGAACAGAGCAAGTGACTCAAGGTAAGCAGAGTTGCTGAGCTGGAGTGGAGATCCTGCTCTGAGCTAGTGGGAAGCAGCCAGTTAATTAGCATACAGCATTGGCTCCATTAGTGCTTGTTGGTTGCGTGATAGTGGGGACACTAAATTGCCACCTGCAAGTCCCCACCACTCCAGGTCACGCCAAGGATTGTGTTATCAGTGAGCATTTGTTGAGCACTTGGTATCAACAAGGCACTATAGTGGGCACCGGGATGCTGGTGGCTTCTATTTGGCAACGGGGAGATTCTGAAGGGTGGATTCTGCTCTCAGCATGTCTGTTGCTCAGTTAGAGACACCAGGCACTGCTTGGAGAGAAATTATAGTAACAACATGCACCCACTAAGTTCCACAGGACTATAAACTCCATGAACATAGGCCTATTTATCTCTTAGTCACCACTGTATCCAGTGCCTAGCACACAGGTGTTTAGTAAGTATTGGTTGAATGAATAAAGAAATGAATTGAGTAATGAGGATAATAAGTGTGGAAAAGGGAGAGTTCATTGTGGGATGAGGTGATCAAGGAAGGCTTCATGGAAAACGTGGGATTTTGAACTTGGGGCAGAGATTAAGAATAAGACAAAGAAAGAAGGTTGGAAAAGGCATTCCAGGCAGGGGCACAGCATGGGCAAAGGCAAGGAGGTGGGAATATGCGTAGGAGGCAGGTGGGCTCAGGGTGCCACAAGGAGGCCAGTTTGGGTGCGCAGAATTTTTGCGAAGAAAAATCCGAACAGGCTCATCTTCCAGGCTTCCCAGGACACAGCACAGCAGATGCTGTCATTGGTAATTGTAGTTAATCCAGAGCAGGGGAGGTGCACTGAGAAGGTGAGGTGAGAACTGGCTCCTGAGGAAAGGGGTGGGAGCAATTGGCCAACTGCTTGGGACACAAAGAGACAAAGCCTTACAGGGCCATTTCTCATGCTGTGTCCTGTTGTGAGTAGCAGGGATTTGTTCTGCCAGTGCAGCCCAAATCTGGGAGACCCTGCAGCCAGTAACATTTGTCTAGCAATCACAGGACCAAGTGGTGATTGAAAAAGGGTCCAGGTGATGACAATCAACTCAACTCACCAGCTCAGATCCAGAAAATAATTTTGGGTTGAGTGTTTCTTAGTGCCCTAAATTTTATTAGCTGGGCCCTGGTGGCACAGTGCTTAAGGGCTCAGTTGGTAACCAAAAGGTCAGCAGTTCGAATCCACCAGCTGCTCCTTGGAAACCCTATGGGGCAGTTCTACTCCATACTATAGGGTTGCTATGAGTCGAAATTGACTTGACGGCAATGAGTTTGGTTTTGGTTTGGTAGTATGCTTTTTTAAAGTTGGTCCTATTCAACCTTCAAAATGAATGATTTGTCTTTCAATAGAACATCTACTTTTTATCATAAAATGATGCTTAGGTACTATAGACCATATTCATTCATTCATTCAACTGCTATTTCCTGGGTACCAATGTGGCAGCATCGTTCTAGGTGTTGGGGACACAGTGGGTCATCAGACACTATCCTGCTTTCAAGAGGCTCACAATAGAGACTTGGGTGTGTGGGTGATGAGCATTCAGTTAATAAGAACAGCAGTCATTTACTGGGTGCTTACCATGAGCCAGGGGTTAATGGTACATTATCTCATTTAATTCTTGTTGTTGTTAGGTGCTGTCCAGTCGATTCCAACTCATAGTGACCCTATGTACAACTGAACAAAACATTGCCTGGTCCTGCACCATCTGCACAGTCGTTGCTATGTTTGAGCCCGTTGTTGCAGCCACTGTGTCAGTCCTTCTTGTTGAAGATCTTCCTCTTTTTCACTGACCCTCTACTTTACCAAGCATGATGTTCTTCTCCAGGGACTGGTCCCTCCTGATAACATGTAAAGTATATGAGACGAAGTCTTACCATCCTCACTTCTAAGGAGCCTTCTGGCTGTACTTCTTCCAAGACAGATTTGTTTGTTTTTTTCAGCAGTCCATAGTGTGTTCAATATTCTTCGCCAACACCATAATTCAAATGCATCAGTTCTTACTTGGTCTTCCTTATTCTTTGTCCAGCTTTCTCATGCATATGAGGCAATTGAAAAAATACCATGGCTTGAGTCAAGCACACCTTAGTCCTCAAAGTGACATCTTTGCTTTTTAACATTTTAAAGAGAACTTTTGCAGCAAATTTGCCCAATGCAATATGTCGTTTGATTTTTTGACTGCTGCTTCCATGGGCCTTGATTGTGGATCCAAGGAAAACGAAATCCTTGGCAACTTCAATCTTTTCTCCGATTATCATGATGTTGCTTATTTGTCCAGTTATGAGGATTTTTGTTTTCTTTATGTTGAAGTGTAATTGATAATGAAGGCTGTGGTCTTTGATTGTCATCAGTAACTGCTTCAAATCCTCTTCACTTTCAGCAAGCAAGGTTACATCATCTGCATATTGAGGGTTGTTAGTCTTCCTCCAAACCTGATGCTGCATTCATCTTTATATAGTCCAGTTTCTCCGATTATTTGCTCAGCATACACATTGAATAAGTATGGTGAAAGTATACAACCCTGACACATACCTTTCCTTATTTTAAACCATGTAGCATCCACTTGTTCTGTTCAAACAACTACCTCTTTGTCTATGTACAGGTTCCCCATGAGCACAATTAAGTGTTCTGGAATTCCCATTCTTCACAATGTCATCCATAATTTGTTACAATCCACAGAGTCGAATGCCTTTGCATAGTCAATAAAACACAGGTAAACATCTTTCTGGTGTTCTCTGCTTTCAGCCAAGATGCATCTGACATCAGCAATGATATCCCTTGTTCCACGTCCTCTTCTGAATCCAGCTTGAATTTCTGGCAGTTCCCTGTTGAGGTACTGCTGCAATCATTTTTGAATTGTCTTCAGCATAATGTTACTTGCATGGGATATTAATGATATTGTTAGATAATTTCCACATTCCATTGGATCACCTTTCTTTGGAATGGGCACCTGTATGGTTGGTTGGCCAGGTAGCTAGCTGTCTTCCAAATTTCTTGGCATAGACAAGTGAATGCTTCCAGTATTGCATCCATTTGTTGGAACATCTCATTGGTATTTTGTCAATTCCTGGAGCCCTTGTTTTTCACCAATGCCTTCAGTGCAGCTTGGACTTCTTCCTTCATTACCATTGGTTCTTGATCATATGCTACCTCCTGAAATGGTTGAATGTTGACCAATTCTGTTTGGTACAGTGACTCTGTGTATTCCTCCCATCTTTTTTTGATACTCTTTGTTGTTCAATATTTTGCCCATAGAATCCTTCAAAATTGCAACTCAAGGCTTGAATTTTTTCTTCAGTTCTTTCAGCTTGAGAATGCCAAGCGTGTTCTTCCCTTTTGGTTTTCTAACTCCAGATCTTTGCAGATTTCATTATAATTTAGTTCTCAGAACATCTAATATGAGTATGTTTTTATCCTAAGTTTTCAGAAGAGGAAACAGAAGCTGAGAAAGGTCAGTAACTTGTCCAAGGTCATACGGCCAGTGAACAGTAAAGCCAGAATAGGAGCCAGGCAGCTAGACCCCAGAGTCCTCACTCTCAACACTCTACTGCCTCCTGGGCACACAAGCAAAAGAACAGAGGAAAACACTAGTAGAGTGTACAAGGCTGAGCAGGGCAGGGGTCCAGTGGGGGAAGAATCTGCAAGCTCATTGGTGTTGCTGGAAGGTCAAGTACAAAATAGGGACTCGCTAGAGATAAGGTGAAGAGGTGGCCATAAACCAAATCAGACAGTTCTGTAGGTTCTGTTAGGAGCTTGGGTTTTCTTCTCACATCCAGTGGTTCTTGATCCTGGCTGAGCAGGTGGGATGCAGGTGCCCAGATGTTACCTCAGACTGATTAAATCAGAATCTTCCTGGGTGGGAACTAGGAATCTGCATTTAAGCAAGTTCTCAGGATGATCGTCCTGCAGCCAGTTTGGTATTTAGACATCTGTCTGGCAATAGGGAGATGGTGAAGGGTTTTCAGCAGGGGAATGACAAGTCCAGATGTGCATTCTAGAGCTATCATTTTGATAGGTCTTTAAAACGTGGAGTTCAGTTGGGGAGGAATTAGGAGATTCTTGCCTTGATCTATGTGAGAGATGTTTTGGATAGAAGGGGGGAAACAGATCGAGGACGTATTTGGGAGATTAAACCAGTAGTGCTGTGAGAGTTGTGGGAGAAATCAAGGATAATTCTTGGGTGGACAGTGGTATCCCTAGAGAAGAGAACTGGAGGGGAAGGTGAATTCAGCTTTGGATACAGTGAGATGGAGGAGACTGGAGAACAGCCAGGTGAGAGTGGTGCAGGAGGAGGTTGCCTTTACTGACCTGGATCTCAGGGGAGGGAGCGTTCTGTGCTGGTGATAGCAATGTGGGAGCCATCACCGTGAAGGCAGTGGTTGAAATTCTGAGCAGGCGAGATCACCCATCCAGTGTCAAGGACCAAGGGCAGATCCTGTCTTTAAAGGTATGGGCAAAGGAAGAGAAAGCCCTGGAAGAGACAGGAGTGTCAGAGAGGCAGAAGGACATCCCAGCGAGGGCACTGGGTGGAGGCAAGGATTGGAGCAGGTGCTGGAGACAGACACCCAACTGTGGGAGGAGCCGCTCTCTCCACTGTGTTCTGCCTCCTGCGAGACTGGAGCCAGCGGGCAGAGAGCTGCTGGAGAAAAAGCCAGTGATGCAGTTCACATTTTTTGGAAAAGCAAGGGAGGCCGGGGAAAGTGAGTCAGCTTGACAGAGGCAGTGTCTCCACTTGTTGCCTATTTTGGGAAAGTGCGATTCCTTATTAAACAAAACAGTTAAACTCGT
Source organism: Dugong dugon (assembly GCA_030035585.1). NCBI lineage: Eukaryota > Metazoa > Chordata > Mammalia > Sirenia > Dugongidae > Dugong > Dugong dugon. Next base: position 56,904,969 of record CM057471.1, read on the forward strand.
GGTCACAGTCCCAACCCGAAGCTCAGAGGGACAAGGCAGGCTCAGATAGGCTCCCTTTGGGAACAGATGGTCCTGCCGATGCTGTCAACACCACTGAGGCGGCTCAGGTGGGGGCTGGGGAGGTAGCATTGATCCACTTCTGAATGAGAAGGCCTCTGAGCTGGAGGAGGCAGCAGAGGGATTGCAGGGAACTTCTACCCTGCTGAACACTCTCAAATCAAATTGCGCTTCTCTAAGGGAGGACATTCAACTTATCAACATGAAAGATGGTTACGGAAGGAAGGAAACAAGCATTTATTGAACTCTTCTCTGTGCCAAGCACTTTTAAGTACATTATCTCATTTAATCCTCATAACAGCCCTGAAAGTGAGGAATTATTATAGTCCCTCTCTGGAGGGAAGAGGACACTGAGGCTTACAGAGGTGAAGGAACTTGCCTGGGTTTATAGAATGACAGCTTGTATTTATTAGCATTAACGATGTGGACATTAATCTAAGCACATTCCAAGCATTCTCATTTAATCCTCACAGTACCACGTGGAGTAGGTGTTATTATTGTCTCTCTTTCACAACGGAGGAAACAGCTGAGGAAACAGAGGCACAGAGTGGTTAAGTAACTTGTCCAAGGTAACACAGCCAGGATGTAGTAGAAACAAGATGAGAATCCAGGCAGTCTGGCACCAAGTCCATGTACTTGTAACGAGGTTACAGCACACTTGACCATTTCCACAGGAGATCAGTGACCCCAAAGCCACATTCTTTCTGTCAGTACACTTTTTCCTCAGGCCTCGGCTACTTCTCATAACTTTTGTAGTGTAGTTTTAAATAAATCATTGGCTGAATGTGTAGTGGTCACATTCTGAAACCAGTAGTAGATAAAACAGAAGCATCTGTTTCACAGATTGTCAGGATCTTTCAAGTGATGGCTGTAAATTTTTATTAGAGAAACAAGATGATCTACAGAGAAGCCCTGGAGAAGGGCCAGATGATTTTAACTCATCATGATGCTCACAGAGGGAGCTGAGGAGAACCAGACCTAGAGAAGTAGGTTTGGCTTAGCTGTGACTTGCTGTGAGGCCGAGCTAAGTCCTTTTCTTTGTCTGTAAAATGCAGTGATCTCTGAGGGTTCTTTTAGCATCGAGTCTCTGTAAGTTACAAAAGTGAGCTTTTTTTTATGTTAAAAAAAAATTATAAATATTTTCAAGCATATGCAAGAGTAGAAAGTCTCATGTAATAAACTCAATATACCCATAGTCCAGCTTCATCAATTATCGGTATATGACTAATCTCTTTCATCTATGTTCCCACCCAATTCCCCACTCTGGTGGATTTTAAGGCAAATCCTCTGTGTACATCTCTGAAAGATGACTTTAAAATAGTATAACCACAGTGCCATTATCACATGTAGAATATTAATAGTAGTTCCTTAATATCATTGAATATGGAACCAAGCTGTTTAAAGGTTCTGTTTGAGGATATGGTAAAAGCCAAACTGAAGCTATCAATCACAGTGTTTTCAGAATTTATGCCAGAAAACAATCTTGGAGAGAATTATAATGTTATCTACCAAGTTCAACAAAAATGTATATAATTGAAGAATATATTCTTTTATGCTAGTAGTAACAAAATTTATGGGGGAGCGGTCTGCTTACCACATGCCAATGTCCTGGTCGATTTAAGTACACTCTCTTGTTTAATTTATTTCATAAACAAGACCTCACTACCAAGTACAATGGCCTGATGCTAGAAATCTCGTGACCAAGGTGGGTACCAAGCCTAAGGAAAATAATGAATGGAAAATACGTGTTCATTTTAGGCCTTCAAATTAAAAATAAATCCGTTAAATGGCATAACCCTGTAAAAGCAATAGTTTACCAAAAACCAAACCTGTTGCTATCGAGTCGACCCTATAGGACAGAGAACTGCCCCACAGGGTTTCCAAGGAGTGGCTGGTGGATTCAAACTGCCAGGCTTTTGGTTAGCAGCCTGAGCTCTTAACCACTGGGTCACCAGGACTCCAGATGTAGTTTAAGTCCCCCTAATACCTGTTGCCGATGAGTCAATTCCTACTCATAGTGACCCTATAGGCCAGAGTAGAACTGCCCCATAAAGTTTCCAAGGCTGTAATTTTTACAGAAGTAGATTGCCATATATTTCTCTTGCAGAGTGGCTGGTAGGTTTGAACCACCAACCTTTCATTTTGCAGCCGAGCACTTTAACCACTGTGCCACCAGTGCTCCTTAAGGCCCCCTAGAGAGAGAATTAAAGTGCATTTCCAAAAAATGATGCATTTTCATCTTGCAATATGTCTCCCACCTTGTGCTCAAAAGTAAATTGAATCCATGTGTGCTCCATGAAGTCTTACCTTTGATCACTTGTAGTAGCTGTTCTCTCTGCTTTAAATTCTTCCTCTCACTGTTTCTGGCTCAACTCGTTACACCTTCTTTGAGCCCTAAACTACCTCTTGTCTCTTCGAGCTTCCAGCATTTGTTGCCTGCACCATTCATCTGTCAATCTCACCCTGTCTTGTGACATGCGCTGTATTGCTGTCTTGAACTGCTATTTAAATCCCTGTGTGTTTGTCTTGTTTCCTTGGCACGGCAGCGGCTTCTTGCCCAGTGGCTGCCAGTCATAGGCCTGATGGATTCATCCATTCGTCAAGCCTGTACTGAGTGCACCATGCCCTGAGCTCAGGGCTTGACATTCAGAAGTAGCTAGGGCTTGTTGCCTGAGCCTTTGGACCTAGCAAAATTTCAGGCAAAGTTCAGGGTGAGTGCTAGTTTCCACGTTTAAGAACTGACCCTATGGTATATTGCCATACACTCAGGTTGCATGTAAAAGAAGTCTTTCTTCCTCCAAAGAGTTTTCAAAAGCCTACTTATGAAGTAGCTAACTGAAGAATGCTTAGAGAGGTTTCTGCTTGTGGACTTTAATTGTGACAATTTACTCTGCCTGAGTTATCACGCAATCATTGGAGGCCCCTTAGCAGGAAGCAAAGCTCAGCATTCTCTAAGTAGCAGGGAAGGAACCCCGGTGGTGTAGTAGTTAAGCACTTGGCTGCTAACTGAAAGGTTGGTGGTTCGAGCTCACCAGCTGCTCCTCAGAAGAAAGATGGGGCATTCTGCTTTCGTAAGGATTACAGCCTTAGAAATGCTATGGTTCTACCCTGTCCTCTACGGTCTCCATGACTTGGAAATTGACTTGATGGGAGTGGGTTTTTCTGGGTGACTTTTTTTTGTGTTAGGACTTTTGTTTGGAACCTTCTAAGAACTGCTGCTGCTTTTTTTTTTTTTTTATGTTTTATTTATTTTCTTGTTGTGGAGAATATACACAGCAAAACATATACCAATTCAACAGTTTCTGTTTGTACAGTTTAGTGACACTGACTATACTCTTCGAACTGTGCAACCATTCTCACCCTCCTTTTCTGAGTTGTTCCTCCTTCATTAACATCAACTCTCTGCCCTCTAAGGTTCCTATTTAATCCATCTAATTGCTATCATCAGTTTGATCCCATATAGACAGTTCTTAAAAGAGCGTAATGCTCAAGGCAGACATTTTTTTACTAGCTAAGCTAAACTATTGCTCAGTTTTAAGATGACTTTGGGGGATATTTTTGGTTTAAGGTTTGAAGATTATCTGGATTATCTCAGGGCAATAGTTTCAGGGGTTTATCCACACTCCATGGCTTCAGAAAGTCTAGAGTCCATGAGAATTCGAAATTCTATTCTGAATTTTTCCCCTCTTGATCAGGATTCTTCTGTGGAATCTTTGATCAAAATGTTCAGTAATGATAGCCAGGAACCATTTAGTTCTGGTCTCATGACAAAGGAGACAATTGTTCATGGAGGCAATTAGCCACACATTCCATATCCTCCTCCTAATCCTGACTCTCCTTCTGCCTCTGTTGTTCCAGGTGAATAGAGATCAATTGTTGTGCTTTGGATGGCTGCTTGCAAGCTTTTAAGATCCCAGGCGCTATGCAACAAACTAGGAGGCAGAACAGAAGCACTAAACACATTATTAGGCCAATTTACTGGGATGTCTCATGAAACCATGATCCTAAACCTCCAGACCAAGGAACCAAATCCCATGAGGTGTTTTGTTGTACATAAGCAGCCTCAGTAACTACTCTTTTTTTTTTTTTTTGTCATTGTTGTATGACTTACTGACAGCAATTACAATAATCAGCTGTGCAAACCTATCCTTAATCAATGTGATTTTCCCATCATCATTAACTCCCCTTTCCTCCTTCCTCCTGCCCCTGGTAACCACTAATAAACTTTGGTCTCTATACTTTGCCTTTTCTTGTCTTTTTACGTAAGTGAAGTCATACAATATTTGTCCTTTTGTGATTAGCTTATTTCGCTCAGCATAATGTCTTCCAGCTCCATCCATACTGTAGCATGTATCAAGACTTCATTTCTCCTCCTGGCTGAGCAGTATTTCATTGTATGTATGTACCACATTTTGTTTATCCATTCATCTGTTGATGGGCCTTTAGGTTGTTTCCATCTTTTTGCTATTGTGAATAATGCTGCAATGAACATTGGTGTACAAGTCTCTATTTGAGCTCTGCTTTCAAGTCTGTTGGGTATATACCTAGGAGTGAAATTGTTCGGTCATATGGTAGCTCTATTTTTAGTATTTTGAGGAACTGTCACACTGTTTTCCAGTGTACTATTTTGCATTCCCACCAGCAATGATTAAGGGTTCCAATTTCCCCACATCCTCACCAACATTTGTTATTTTCCCATTGTTTTTTTACTTTTTATCTTAGCCATCCTAGTGGGAGTGAAATGTTATCACATTGTGGTTTTAATTTGCATCTCTCTGATGGTTAATGACGCTGAGCATTTTTTCATGTGTTTGTTGGCCATTTGAATGTCCTCTTTGGTGAAATGTGTATTCAAGTCCTTTGTCCATTTCATAATTGGGTGGCACAAAGCTTCTTGAGCCTGAGGTCTCATAAATTTTCTCCTCAACTGAACATAACCACTGATGGGGGAGCAGAAATTCCCTGTGGAGACCAGCTCTTCAGATCTACCAGAACAGTTAAAAGTTGGGAGGTCAGTCTGAGCTTCTGTGATTGGTGGAGAGCGTGCTGCACAAAGGCATAGGGTGCTTGGGAGGGGAACCAACACTAAGCCTCAGTTTTTCCCTCTGTAAAATGGAGATGATCACTCCTCTCTGGCTGATCTCACAACACTGAAAGGATCAAATAAGCCTATGCAAGTAAAAGTGGTTTGTATACTGCAGTGCATCAGGCAAACCTGATGCTGTGCTTGATAACTGGCCTCCAATATAGCCCAGTGAGAAGGTGCTGACTCAGGCCTCTGTTGTTCTTCCAGACATAGCAGACTTATTGGCTGCATGAGCTTTGGGGTGAAGTCCCTCCTGACTCCGGACAAGGTAAGTCCTAGGGAAACTTCTGGCAGGATCATCCCACTGGGAAAAGTAGGAGCCTTTCTCTGGAAGCCCTTGGGCAGAGCCTCTGTCTGTGAGATGGTGCCTCACTGATACAGGTGCCAAGCAGCCTGAATAACCACAGTGGGTGTGTCACCTGACTGACTGAGGAGGGCTTGGGTCCCTTTATTGGTTTGTTCTTATCTGAGAGCAGTTGTCAGGAGGTCCAAAGTCCTCCCAGAAGGCTCTGTGTCTGGTGTCTGCCAGTAAGTACACTGGCAGGTTCCTCAGGGTTCAGAGCACTTCTGGGCCTGCCCTGGAGGAGAAGGGCCAAGTGCTTCTTATGGTCTGCTCCAGGGGTCCCTTGATGTCATCTACCAGGTCTCAGGTTTCTAGGTCTAGCACAGGCTCAGGGATGGCAGAAGCAGCACCATCCTCTACCAAGCTTTCCCTCAGGCTGGATGAGGCTCTGTGGGATCTAAAGAATACTCCCTTTTGGTGGCAAGTCCCTTATCCATCTCCACTTTGCACTGCCCCCCACAAATGGGAGGATTTTGAGCAGGGGAGGGACACGCTGCCAGGTGGCCCTGCTACCCACCTTTGTCTCCTGGTGGTGAAATCTGGGGGGAAGGTGACTGAGGACCCTCTACCCATGTGTGGGTCCCAGTTATCTTCTCTTAGCTGCAGCCTCAGCTTCACATTCCCCTGGGGAGAAAATGTTCCCCCATGGGGACTGCTCAGGAGCTTCAGGGTGTCTACTTTCTTGTCTCCCTTCTATTCTTTTAACAAACATTTATTGGGCTCCTATGGTATACCAGGCCCAGTGCTAGGCACATCAAGGAGCCTGTGCACAGTCTGGGGCAGGGGGCAGACATACAAAAAGGCGGTTGTCCCCCAGGGATAAGAGGCTGTGGGAATTTGGCACAGGGGAGGACCAGCTCTGCCTGGAGCATCAGGGAGGGCTTCCTGGAGGTGCAGGTATGGGAGCCTTCAGGGCAGAGGCTGGAGTATCTGTCTCTACAGAGATGCGACTCTCCAGGGAAGGTCTTCAGCTGCTGCTCTTTATGGGGCTTGGTGGCTGACTGACCTGTGCCTTTTGCTTCCTCTGTCTGAGCATATCACCCCTTCTCTCATGACAGGAAATCAGTGGCTGGTATTACCTTCTCGGGGAGGACCTGGGCCAGACCAAGCACCTGAAGGTGGCAAGGCGGCGGCTGCAGCCCCTGAGAGGTGCATACACACTGCCTTCAGCTTCTGCCTGCACATGCTTCTCTCTCCAAGCTCCCCCTACCCCTTCCTGGGTAGTAACATCAGTCCCTGTGTTTTGTGGCACTTGTCACTCCAGGCTGTGATCAGGCTGCAGGGTCCAGGGACGACCCCTCATGAGCAGTTTGAAGAATGCAGGCTGCAAGAAGTCTCTCACCCATGACACCTTTATTTATCTCCTAGGACTCTCCTAGGAGAGGGTTATGGGCCTGACTCCACAAGGTTCAGCTCCCTCCACCCCTCACTGATAGAGGACTGGACTCAGAAGCTTCTGTAATGGCCCCATCCCAGGCTCTGTGACCTCAGGGATTCCCTCTGGGCGGCCTTGCATCATGGGGCAAACTCTGCATCAGAGCTCCAGTTCTTGCCTGTACCTACCTATGGACAGGGTGTTTTAGATCCTGTCATGAGTCCTAAGGCTCAGGACTTGGATTTTGCGCCCTCTTTGGTTTTATCTTTCTGCTCATAGCCCTGGCTCCAGAACCCCTGCCTGGGCAGAGCCTTGGGCATCCTCACACCCTGGAGGCCAGAAGTGGCCTGGGCAGCCACATGGGCCTGTGACTCCATCCCTGTCCTCTGGGTGGCCTGTGGAATGGTCCCTTCATGTTAGCAGAAGCTTTCTGACTCTGCTCTGTCACCTTCCAGACCCCCTGCTGAGAATGCCAGGAGGTGGGGACACAGAGAACGGAGACAAACTCCAGGTATGTGGGGCCAACCCTGGACGGGGCTGACAGTACCCTTTATTTATTGTCCCTTGCTCCTATCAGTCCCTTGGCCCAGGATACCCCTAAGCAGGACGGCACTTGGTATCTGAGACTCAGGTTCATTTGGTGCCTAGAAACCCAGCCAGTCATGAGTGCTGAAGGGAGTGTTTCTTGACTTTCCTAAGGCGTGCAATAGTAAGTGAGTGCTTGCCTTGGGTAGTTCAGGTCAGGGCAGGGGTAGGAAGAGAGCCGTCCCTATCTGGGGCTGGAGGAGCCTGGACCTTACTGACCGCCAGCCTCTAGAAGCCGAGCCCTCCCCTTCACATAGGCTCCCTGCTTCCCCTGGCACTGTGGCTGGACCACCCCCTCAGGTTAAGCCCTCCCTGACGTCAGGGAGCAGCCACGATTCTGAGCCTGAGACCATTAGGGATTTCTCCAAAATTCATTCCGTCCCCTTGCAGGGCATGGCTGTGATCCATGGTTTTCTCTAACAACTAAGAGAGAGAAAAACAAACTCTCAGTGATTAAGTATCCACCCTGTGCCGAGCGCTATTATTTTTTTATTGAATCCTCACTACCACCTCTGAGATGGCACTTATTTCCCCATTTACAGATGAGAGGGTCATACTAGGTTCAGAGACATTAGGTCACTCTCCATGGCCACGCAGCCTGCAGTGGTGGAAGCAGGACCTGAAGCAAGGTCTGTTGGACTCCCAAGTGCACTACACCATGCCACCTCCTGGGTGTGACCCAGTTGGGAAGATGACACTGGTATTTTCAGTAATAATATCTTGCAATCTTACATATAGGTGTATTATCATCCACAAAACATATTCCCTTTAATTTACTCAATTCGTTTATTCACTCACTCATTCATTCATCAAATATTTATTGGACACCTACACGGGCCAGGCCCTATGCTGGGTACTGGGATGTAGCTGTGAACAAGTCCAAAATCCCAGCCTTCATAGAGCTCATAGCTTAGAGCTGTGCTGTCCAATGTGGTAGCCACTGGCCACCCATGGCTATTGAGCATTCGAAATGTGGCTAGTAGGGCTATGGAAATGATTTTTAATTTAATTTTAATTCATTGAAATTTACCTTGCCACATGTGACTAGTGACTACCTTACTGAATGGTGCAGTATTAGAGTAACTTGCCAGGTCTGTGGCTTTGTTATCCCAGTGGGAGGTTAAAAGCTTCCCTTTTGCCTCAAGGGTGTTGCTACAGAGACATCTCTCTCTCTGTTCTGGCTGTGCAGAACAAGGACAGTGACCAGGGAGTCTCCTGGGTGATTTGTGGGGGTTACATGGACATCAACATGGCAGGTTTCTAGCTGCCTTTGGAAATTCCTGTTTGATGCTGGATTCTGCACACAGGCCCTAGGCTCCTGGGACATTGTGTTGAGGTGCACTTGCCTTCCTAGTTTTTCACACTCAGATGTCAGGAGGCTTGGCAAATCAGGGGTGATTGTCAGAGGCTTGGCTGGGGCTGGAGAAGAGGTCACCTTTCAACTCCCTCATTGTGCAGATGGGGACATGGAGGTCCTGTCTGTGGTCACACAGCAACCAAAGTGGGGCTGGACCAGGGAACACTCTGGTATCAAGGATGCAAGTGGGTGGGCTCCAAAGGGGTGCAAGAGGGAAGGGGACCACCATGTGATGCTCTCCCTAACGAGATCCTGGGACTGCAAGTCAGGAGACGAGGCCTGGGTTCTGGTCCCAGCAATGCCACTACCCTGCTGTGTGACCTGAACCTCTCCAGGCCTCAGTTTCTTCATCTGTAAAATAAGGAGGCTGAGTCATCTGATGATTTGGAAATCCTTTTTAGATTTGACATTATAGGCTGCATACCATCATATTCTCAAGGCAGCCTGGTTATATGAAGGAGGAAACTGACTTTTAAGTTGCTTCTGAGGCAGGCAGGTCCTGTGTCTGCAAATGCTTGGTGTTGCTTATCTTGAGATGGGATGTCTGTAGGTGCAACCCCCATGGTAGCCGTGGATTCTTTAGGCTGGGTTAGCCTCCCACATTTGCTACTGGGGACCCTGGGACTGGCAGGAGGAGGTGGCGTTGTTATAGAGTGTGTGTGTTTTCTGCCTGGGTTCTCATCCAGCGAGGGGTGTTTGTGAGAACACTGGAAGCACAAAGTGGCCCAAGGCCGGAGAATGCAGACAGAACAAAGGCGCCCTCTCCCCGCCGGGGCCTGGGGAATACTAACTAGTTGACAGGAATTTTAATATAAAACTCTCCCTCTTCCTTGTCATTCTGAGGTTTCAGGAAGCCTTTGGGCTTATCGTGCAGAGGCACACAGCGCAGACAGGGCTTGGGGAGGTGAGAGGTGATTTCCTGCCATTCTTCTGTGGGGCGGGCTTCCCAGGGCGGTCATGCCAGGCTGACGGGGCGCAGTACGGGCTCCCGCTGCTGGGGGAGAGCTGGGTTTTCATGGGGCGGGAGCCAAGACGGGACCTGCAGCCATGAACCGCTTCAATGGGCTCTGCAAGGTGTGCTCGGAGCGCCGCTACCGCCAGGTGGGTGCTTGGTCCCTTGGGGGGTCATGGGTGGGGCCCAATGAGCAGGACCCCTATCCACACACGGCCGTCCGTAACTGCCCCCCCATCCCTGCAGGGTCATTCTGATCTAGTAGGAGAGTAGAGGCAGGAGTTGGACCCAGGGTCCATCCTGCTACCACTGCCCCTCTCTAGGGTGAGACGAGACCCACTGACTGGGTGCGGTCCTGGGAGAGGTTATCTTGCTGATATTCTCTTCATTTTTATCTGGGGGGATGTGGGTTTAAAAAGACATCCCTAGCCTGAGATTGGAAATGTCTTGGTTGCTGAGCACCTGGGTGTTCCTGGAGGGGGTCTGGTATATTTGCTAACCTGGTCCCCTACTTCTGATGGGATGGTATTGCCTGCCTGCTCTGTATTCTCTGTGTGTGTGTGATGTGTAAGTGTTTTTGTATGTGTTGGTGGGTGCTTGCATGTGAGACACAGTGTTTCTCTGTATGTGTGTGCATACATGATTTCCCTCCTCTGTAGCCCTGGTGCCTTGAAGTGGCTCAGGATTCCTTTGGCTTTGGAGCCCAACTTCCCTAAGAGAGTTTGGCCTCTCAGCCTCCAGGCTTGGAGTGTGGAGCAGAGTGGGATGGGGAGTGATGACCCAGTTAGCCCCCCAGCCCCTTCTGGAACTGTAATGGAGTATTTTTTTCTTATGAAAAAAGGATGGTGTCAGGGAGGTAAAGGCAAGGGATGTCCAGTTTTGGGAATGTCCAAGCTGGAAGGGATCTCAGAAATGGTTCTGATTTTTAAAATATAGAAAAATCCTTCTGCTTGTTTTAGTGACCATATGGTAATCTGGGTCCTTGACTCCTTCCGACGCGCAGTACTTAGGTCACAGGGAGATGCCCAGAGAGGCCTCCTGCACCCCAGCACGCACCTGCTATGGGGCCTCAGTGTTCTCCCTCCAGCCCTCCCCAGCTCTCAGGTCCTGCTGTGCACACCCCACTCTGCTCCCCCCGCCCCAGGCCAGAGCAACCCCTGGGACATCAGCAACTGGGCAGAGCGGTGAGGCAGAGAGAACACTGGATGAGCAGTCTAGAAGTCCCTGGTCACTTCAGGACTCTGGGCCAGAAGGCCAGGGCATGGTTGGGTGTTAGAGTGGGGCCAGGTATGAGTGCGGTCTGGACCTGGGGATCTGGGACCCAGAGTTCAAGATGGATCCTGGGTTAGGAACCAGTGCCATGTGGAGAACACCAGCTTTTTGTCAGACCTGGGCTCAAATCTAGCCCTGACCCTCCTTAGCTGTGACTCCTGAGAAAGTCACTTTACCTCTCTGAGCCTCGATTTCCTTGTCAGGAAAATAGAGATAATAATATCCAGTGAAGATGCTGTGAGAGTAAATGAGCTAATGTGTATGAAGTGCCTGGCTCAGTGTCCGGTATGTACATCTAGGAAGGGTCCAATAAATGGTGGCAGTTGGGATTGAAGTCTAAGCACGACAAAGGATCAGAGACCACGCAGGAGAGCAGAAATGATAGCACAGTGAGACCTAGGAGCAGTGACAGTTCCTGCCAGAACCACCCCCAGGAAGGGCAGCCTCTGTCAGGAGCAACGAGGTTCCAGACTCGGGGCAGGGCTGCTCCCCTCACCTCCTGAACTGGAGGGCTGAGACCGGGGGGCTGCCACTTTCTCACTTTGGGCCTCAGTTTCCTTCTCTGTAAAATGGGCATACTAAAACAAGCCCTGCAGTCCTCTCAGGGTCAAAGTGACGATCAGGAACTTTGGACGGAGTCCTCTTAATGTGGTTAGTGCTCACAATGGACAGAGTGTAATTTTGCTTCCTTCACCGAGTCACACTCCTCACAGAGCCAGGAGATGAGCTCGCTCCCTGACACCCTCTCCTCTTCCCTCCTCCCACCCCCCCAGCTGGGTTGGTCTGCCGTCTAGGCTGGCTCTTCTGAAGCTGGTGCTCAGGAGGGAAGCGGGGACTCCAGTCCATAGTCCCGCCTGAATGAGAGGTCCAGGGTGTGGGCAGGGGAGGCTGTTTTGCCGGAACACACTCCTCTCCAGACTCAACTCTGGGGCCAGTGCCCAAAGTGTTAGCACTGAGCCCGGGGGTGCTGGGACCCGTTTTCCACAGCTGGCACCCCAGGCGGGAAGGGTTGTAGTCTCTTGGTGGGTTAGGACTGGAAAAGTGCTAGAAAGGCTTTGGAATCCCAGCTTCTGCTTGGGTGGAGCCGTGGTTGTGAGGCCCCGTAAAAATTCCTGCCTAGTCCCACGGAGTGAACCAGGCTCCTGACATCTTCCTGTCGTTGGCCCTCAGCTGGGCCTGACAACTAGTAGTTGCTCCTCTCCTCCAGCTTTCCGCACTCACTCCAAGGTTTGTTTTTCTTTCTTTCTTTCCATTTTTTTCCTCTTCCTGTCTTAGCTGCGTGTTTTCCCAGAATTCTTATGGGAACAGGGTATTTTCCTGCCCCCTCCCCCTTCCCCTTGTCTGTCAGATTTCCTGTTTTACAAACTTGCTTTGAATCCAGGCCCAGGGCTGGTGGGAAGCAGAGCCTCAGGGGCCCCGGCAGCTTCCAAGAGCCTTGGTCATCCTGGGCCCCCTCTCCCTCCTCTTCCTCATGCCTGACCTTTGGGACAGCCTGCAGGTGAATGCTGGGCACCCAGCCTTGAAGGGACAACCCTTAAGGGAAGAGATACAAGTCTCCCCACAAGGCCTGCCCTTGACCTTCTCCAGGACTGCTGAGCTGGCTTCTTCCTCAACCTGCCTGGGACACCCTTCCTCATGCCTCATCAGGCCCTCTCCAAGTCCCACTTCTTTTAGGTGGTCCCTTAGAACCCCTTTTCTGACTCTTCCTGCCCTTAGTTCTGCAGCTCTTATTCAAATGTTCCAAGTGACCTTGAATTACTCTTTGGGTGGGCAGGGGCTAGGCCTTCTGCACCCCCACCCAAAGCCTAATAGGGGGCAGCTGCAGAGTGGGGAGTGTGCAGCAAGAATTAAGTAACCTGAGCCAGCAGACCTCACTGTACCTCAACAGTTTCCTTCTGCTGATGGGACCCTGCTGACTGTCCTCACTCACTTAGCCTTGCCGAATCCCTACTGTGTGCCAAGCATGGAGTCCAAAGTCAAAGCACTTAAAAAAAAAGTTATTTGATATAAGTTTTAAATTTTTGGTGAAGGTATACATAGTAAAATATGCATCATTTCAATTTCTACATGTACAATTCAGTGACACTGTTTCCATTCTTCAAATTGTGTTACCTTTCTCAATATCCTTTTCCAAATTGTTTCACCATCATCAGCACAAATTCACTGCCTCCTGAGCTTCTCATCAAACCTTTTAAGTTGTTGTTGTCAATTTGATCTCATATAGGTAATTCTTTAAAAGAACACAATACTCAAGGTAAGCATTCTTTTCTAATTAAGCTAAACTACTGTTTGGTTTAAAGATGACTTCAGGGGGTATTTTTGGTTTAAGGTGTCCCTAGAGATTTTGGATTTTATGAGAATTTGAATTTGTGTTCCAAATTTTCCCCCCTTTTGATCAGGATTCTTCTATCGAAACTAAAGTCAAAGCACTTTTGTCTCTATTCCCAAGACAGTCCTCACACTGTGTTCTAGTGTCCTGCTTTGCTTTGGAGAGGTCTATGCATGGTTGTGCCCCTCTGGGAGTCAGAGATCAAGGCTTCATGCCTCTGTTCATCTGCAAACCTGGCATTTAGTAGAGTCCCCATAAATGTGTGCTGCATTGAAAAGAACATCCAGCTGGCAGGGCCCTTTCATGGAACTTCTGAAAGTAGGGGTTACAGACCTGCTATGCACATGGGCCTGAGCAGGCACAGTAGGTCAATGGCTAGTTCATGTTCAGTAGGAGGACTATCTGTGCCCCCTCACCTGGGAGCCTTGAAAGCCCTCACTGAATGCCTGTGACGCTTGAGATGAGCTGCCTGGAGAACCAAGCGCTCTTTCCCTTACCCTTGGCCTGAGATTGTGAATGCACGTCTCTGCCTTCCAGCCTTGTGCTCTGAGAGGGCAGCAACCAGACCTGCTTCGTCTATGGGCTCTAGCCCTCAGCACAGGGTCAGCACTGGGCTGATGCTCCCTGAGCCTCTGCGGAGGGAGGAAGGGACTGATGCAGGCAGTGGGTCATAGGTGAGGTAGAGAAGTGCAGGTCCACTGGGCTCCTTTCAAAAGGGCTAGGCTGCATGTTTGCCAGGACCAAGGAAGGCGAGGTTCATCTTCCCAAGGTTCCGTCCCAGGCCCTCCCCACATTGGCCTGGGATTCCCTCCCGAGCTCTCACCTTCCTGCTTGGCCCACACCCCAGTGCTTGAGTTGCCCGGGCTGAGATAGGGACAGCGAAAGGCCAGCCGGCGTACTTCTTGGCTCTAGTCCCTCAGAGAGGAGGATGGTTCTGGGATGGGGCCTGTGAACTCCCAACCTTGGAGGCACAGACGCAGTGCAGCCTTGTGGCTTCTGGAAGTAACTGGGCAGGGCTGTGTCCTAGATCACCATCCCAAGGGGGAAGGACGGCTTTGGCTTCACCATCTGCTGCGACTCTCCAGTCCGAGTCCAGGCCGTGGATTCAGGTAAGTGAGTGACTTGGGCGATGTCCAGCCCCCTTCGCCCGCCCCGCACCTCGGCTTTGCAAACAGAGGTTAGAACTGAACAGGGAGCCCCAAACTGGAGCAGTGTCCTGGTTTTTCAAAATGAAAAGAATAATATTTTTAAATGACCAGAGATAAAACTGAGGTTTATGAAAATATACCCACTCTCTTTTGTTTATCAAAATGAAAATAAGTTTTTATATTTTGGCCCCTAGTCATTTTGAACAGGAACTAAACCTATATTTTCAGTAATGATTGCATGGGAAAATGAGAGTCTTTTATGAACTCTGTTTGGAATTGGTATTTTATTCTATTCCAAACAGGTTTAGCGCTTAAAATAATTATTCCCCCCTACTTTTCACAAATAAAAGACTTCTCTTAATCACAGAATGGGCATCTTAAGGGCAGAAGCCAGGGCTCGGTATCTGGGTGTCCCCAGAGCCTGCATGAGCCTGGGCATGAAGTTGGTGCTCAGTGAACAGTGCTGAAGGAATGAATGACGTGTGTGAGCCTGGTAACAGGGAAGGGCTTCTGGTGGTGTAGGAGGTAGGAAGGGGCTTGGGTGGAAGGTGGCCAGCAGGGAGGTAAGCCGGCCCTGGGGTGAGACGGCAGGGAGGCAGTGAGGGCAAAGGCCCTGAGAGCCAGCAGGTCCAGCCCCTCACTTCACAGATGAAGAAATGAGAGGGGCAGTCCTTGCCTAAGGTCACCATGGAGGCAAAGGACTCAAGTTCTTTCGGGAGTCTTGGGCTTCAGGAGCCCCTGAGTGGCTTTTCTCTGTCCTGGCAGGGGGCCCAGCAGAGCAGGCAGGGCTGCAGCAGCTGGATACGGTGCTGCAACTGAACCAGAGGCCCGTGGAGCACTGGAAATGCGTGGAGCTGGCACACGAGATCCGGTGATGGGGCAGCGGGTGGTCTTGGGCCTCAGGCTGACGGCGCACCCCCCCACCCAGCCCTGGACACCCCACTCTGCCCTGCCTTTCCCTCCTTTGCCCAGCTGTGAGCCATTCACTTTGCTCCCCAGGGAATTGGCTTCTTGGCCTGAAAACGGAAGGTTCAGGCTTAAAGCAATTTTGGCTCCCAGAGCAAATGGGGCAGAGGCTCTCAAGCAGGTCCTGTGCTCATGACATGGCTCCATGAGGTCGCTTTCTAGTTTGGCTAATTACTTGTGCTGCTTAAGAGCTAGGCTGAAAGATGTGTAGATGTTGCAAATGTTTAAGTGGCACAATTTAAGCACTGAATAGTTATTTTTTAAGACGTTTGGGTTCCCTAAATTTTGATGCCCTGAGTCCCTGGATGGTGCAAACGGTTTGCACTTGTCCACTAACCTAAAGGTGGCGGTTCGAACCTACCCAGCAGCACCGTGGAAGAAAAAAAGCCTGGCAGTCTGCTTCTGTAAAGATTACAGCCAAGAAAACCCTATGGAGCAGTTTTACTCTGTGACACATGGGGTCACCATGAGTCAGAATCAACTTGACAGCAACAGGTCTTGTTTTTTTGGGGGGAATAGTAAAGCCCTAGTGACCCCTTTCTGGGTTGGCCTCTAGAATGACTAGATGTGGGGTTGGACAGAGGTGGCTTGCACGCCCCTACTTGCTTGTATTTCGCCCGTGGTAGACATCATTGGTTGAGTATGGCGCTCTCTCCTGGTGCATCGTCCTGGCCTTGGCCTCAAGGTTCTTCTCAGCCACTATCAGTTGATTAGAGTTGACCTAAGATCCTTTTGCTGTCTCTGCTGCAGATGACCTCTTCCATCCCTTCCTACCCTGACATTGGGGGCTTCTCCCTGCCTCTGCTTCCCCTCCCCTACTCTTTTTCTCTGCCCCTGCAGGCCCCCACCCTGGCTGACTTTGGTCTCCTCTAGACTCAACTTCTCTGTGTGCGCCTCCTCCCCCACCTCCAGGAGCTGCCCGGGGGAGATCATCCTGCTTGTGTGGCGCATGGTCCCCCAGGTCAAGCCGGGGCCAGATGGCGGTGTGCTGCGGCGGGCCTCCTGCAAGTCAGCACATGACCTCCAGTCACCCCCCAACAAGCGGGAGAAGAACTGCACGCACGGGGCCCAGGCCCGGCCAGAGCAACGCCACAGCTGCCACTTGGTGTGTGACAGCTCGGATGGGCTGCTGCTCGGCGGCTGGGAGCGCTACACTGAGGTGGCCAAGCGTGGGAGCCAGCACACCCTGCCTGCCCTGTCCCGTGCCACTGCCCCCACTGACCCCAACTACATCATCCTGGCCCCGCTGAACCCTGGGAGCCAGGTATGGACAGCTGGTTTGTGGAAGGTGAGAGGTATTGGGTCCCCGTGCAAGCCCAGGAAGATTTGAAGATTCAAAATTGTGTTGAGAGGAGCCTGCAAGGGGCTGGGGGTGTTAAGCCAGGAGGTGAGGAAACCCAGGTGGGGTATGTATGAGCTCTGGCTTCTGCAGGGCTGTCCTGGGCAGGTAGAACAGATGGGTTGATGTGGCCTGAGGGCACAGATCCAGGATCACTGGGGGATGTCACAGGGTGGAAAGTTTCAACTCAACCGAAGGAAGAGCTTTCAAACAGCCCACTTTTCTGCAGTGGAATGGGCTGCCTTGCAAGGCAGTGAGCTCCTTGTCATTGGAGGTGTGAAAGCAGACACTGGATGATTGCATGTAGGGATGATGTCTCGTGTTCCCCAAAACATGAGTCCCGTGAGATACTCTGGGGAAAAAGTGTCCTGAGATCAAAATAGATTTGAGAAATAGTCCATATTCTCTGCCTCTCCAATGCACAGTAGCCTGTTCAAGGCTCTGAGGGGATCCTCAGTAAAGAAGGATCCAGCGTTTCTCAAACTTCCCTGACAGCGGCGCCCTTTATGGCATGGTGGTTTTTGTCCCACAGTACCAGTGTTCCACGGAATGCCCTTTGGAACAGCTGCTGCAAAGGATGTTGGGGAATTGGTCAAAGTGTTAGACCTAATGACAGCTCAAGCCTCTTTCAAGCTGAACATCCTGAGAGTCTATGTTCTCTCCAAGCTCCTTACCTCAGCTGGTTAGCTGGATTGCTGCTTTTCACTTGTACCCTCAACTGCTCCACTCCTATCCCCGAGGCCTTTCTCGGCCTGGTGTCCAGCAACCTGTTTGGCTGTCCTGCTGCATTCCTGGGGCTGAGATTGTTCTCCTGTCTTTCCGTTGCAGCTGCTGAGGCCTGTGTACCAGGAGGACACCATCCCCGAAGGTGAGTCTGTCCTCTGCTGCCGTGCAATTCGAGTCCCGAATAAATGGTGGAGACCAGCCGGACACCCGGCCCAGCCTCCTCCTCTGATTTCAGAGGCCTTTCCAACAGAGTCAGGATCTTGTAGCATATTGACCCAGACTCTGTCCTCTTGGTACGTTTTCTTCCTTACTGAGCCGGTATCTTTTTTTCCTTGGAGCCTGAACTAAGAAGGAAGAGAGGTAATCTTCCTGGAGCAGTCTAAGAGACAAGGTCTTCAAGACTTGTTCATTCAATTGAGATTCATCCAGTTTTACCGGGCAGCCAGTATATGTTTAGTTCTATAGGGAATGTGTCTGGCCTGCCCAGGAGGGAGGCATAGCATTTGGAGCTGGAAAGTCTCAAGTTTGAGTTCTAGCTATATAACTTTGAGCAAGTCACATCCACTTGCTTAGCTTCAGTTTCTTTATCTACAAAATGAGGCCAATAATTCCTTCCTCAGAGAGTTGTTAGGAGGATTAGATTAGATAATGGTTGTGGGTAGTAGCCTGTCTGCTGTGAGATGCTCCACAGAGGGTGGTTGTCTTTGAAGTGCACAGGTGTCTCTGCTGTTGGAACTGATTCTTCTCCTTTAGCCTTCAAATCCCAGCCAAGGGTAGAAGCTGGGCTTAAAAGCAATTCCTTCTCCCACACAGCCTGAGATATCAGTCTTCATGCCAGAGCTGGTGGCCATTCTTTTAAATCCCCCATGTGCCTGCTTGGAGCCCTGGTGGCACAGTGGTTAAGAGCTTGGCTGCTAACCAAAAGTTCAGCAGTTTGAATCAACTGTCTGCTCCTTGGAAACTGTATGGGGTAGTTCTGTTCTGTCCTATAGGGTCGCTATGAGTTGAAATCAACTCAACGGCAACGGTTTATGTGCCTGCTGGAGACCTCTGACTCAGCAGTCCGGATGGTATCTGGAAAGTTGAAACCAGCCTTACCAGGTGCCCGTGATGCCCATTTTGGGTGTGCTTGAGCCCTTCCTCTGGTGCCTTCAGAATGCCCTTTGACCTCCTTCTTTGACCGTGACCTCATCCCAACCACTTCCAGACATTTCCTTGCCGTCTCCCTCCATCAATAGTGTGAAGATGCTGCTGCTTATACTGAGTACTTGGACGAGTGCCTGTGCTGTTCTGGATGAAGAGGGCACCCATCAGGTTCACGGTCATGACAGAAGGCACCCTCTTCCTTTCTAATTTGGGGGCATTTGCGCAGTTGGGCCTGATCTCTTGGAAATGAATCTGTGTTCCTTCTTGGGAGAAAACTGATAATAATTCAACAGAGAGTTTTGAAAAGTTTTTAGTTAGCACGTTAGGTTAGAGTGGAGATGCCACTGCTAAATAGTGACTTCATTACAGGCAGAGCCAGGGCCTGGCTTGTTTCTGGGTGTCCAGTGCCCGACGCAGGATAATGGTTGCAAATAATAGCCTGTCTACTGTGACTTGGTTGAATGACTGACTGAAGGAGAATGACTCTGGTTGCCTCCATGGGTTTGAAGACTGGTCACAGAGTCAGAGAGCTCATTTCTGTCCCTCCACCTGGAGGGTGTGTCACCTGCAGTGGGTGAGTGGACACAGGCTCGGTGCTCTGGGATTGAGTCCCTCTCGGCCTGAGAGATGCCTCTGTATCTCCCTGGTGTCCTCCCAACCTGTATTCATGTATTGATTCCCCTCTGAGAGTACAGTACTTAGAGAACCAAGAAGGGCACAGCCATCTAAGCCATGGGGAAAGGGACAAGTAAGGAAATGATGATGGTTTTAGTAACAGTGGTAACTTTTTGAATGCATTGTATTAAGATCTTGACTCTACCTCATTTATTCTTCATAATAATAATCTTTTTGGTATCTAAGGACATCTTTGCTCTTTACCAGGGATCAAGTCTTCCAAGCTCCCAGTCTTGGGGATCAGAGAAGGAGTGGCATTTAGGACGCAAAGCTTCCCCTAAACACACTGGAGGTTCTCCAGAGGCTAATGAGGCTGTCAGCAGGGCTGCCAACATTTTGGTCCCCCTCCTCTGGCTGGGCTGCCTGGCTTCCTTTCAGGAGGGAGGGTTGTGCTATCCTGAGCTGAATAGGGTTTGGTGCCCTTCCGGGGCCTGGGGCTGCCTGCCTGCTGGTGGTGGGCATGTTCCCTGGGGCCACCAGTGCCCTCAGCATTGTCCCCTGCCCTGTAAAGGCAGCTGGGCTTCAGATTCACCACTGCCTGCCAAGGCTCTCCTCGGAGGTCTTGAGCAAAGCTGTGCAATTACTGTGTTTGGTCAGTGAAACAGGTGTTTGAGAAAAAGGGGTGATCTAGGGGTTTGGACAAGAAGTAGTAAGGGGTAGTAGGTGGGAAATGAACAAATTTGTCTCCACAGAGCTCAGTAGCCAGGTTGTAATGTGTACTGTTTTTAAAACAGATACTTCAAAAATCAGTTTTGGAGAGCCATGCCCATTTGCCACACTTTGTCCAGGCAGTGTGAAGATGGGGCACAAGGGCATGACTTCCATCTAGGTTGGGTCAATCCCGCCTTGTACCATTTACTGCTCAAATGACCTTGGCAAGTCACCCAATCACTCCAGGCCTCAGTTACCTTATCTATAAAATGAGGGCAAGCAGATCTTTCCTTCCTGAAGGCAGAGATATTTGTCAGGTGATTTATGACTCTCTATGCCCAAGATTCTATGCCAGCCCTGTGCATCTGGGCAGAGAAGGGAAGAAATGGATTCTTTTACTCAGTCTGAGACTGAGGGGCACAGGGCCCCGATTTTGGCATCTACAAACACTACTCTTTTTTTAAAATCTTTTTTAAAATTTTATTTTGTTGCTGTTGAGAATATACACAGCAAAACATACACCAGTTCAACTGTTTCTAGATGTACAAGTCAGTGACATTGATTGCATTCTTCGAGTTGTGCAACCATTCTCACCCTCCTTTTCTGAGGTGTTCCTCCCCTGTTAACGTAAACTCACTGTCTCCTAAGGTTCCTATCTAATCTTTCGAGTTGCTCTTGTCACTTTAATCCTACATAGATAGTTTTTAAAAGAGCATAATGCTCAAGGCAGACATTTTTTACTAGTTAAGCTAAGCTATTGTTTGGCTTTAAGAAGACTTTAGGGAATATTTTCAGTTTAAGGTTTAGAGATTATCTCAGGGCAATAGTTTCAGAGGTTTATCCAAACTTCAAGTCTCTAGGAAGTCTGGAGTCAATGAGAATTTGAAATTCTCTTTCTGTATGTTCCCCCTTTTGATCAGGATTCTTCTGTGGAATCTGATCAAAATGTTCTGCAGTGGTAGCTGGGCACTATCCAGTTCTTCTGATCTCATGGCAAAGGAGGCAGTTGTTCACGGAGGCAATCAGCCACACATTCCATATCTTCCTCCTGTTCCTAACTCTCCTTCTTCTGTTGTTCCAGGCAAATAGAGACCAGCTGTTGTGTCTTGGATGGCTGCTTGCAAGTTTTATGACCCCAGGCAATATGCATCTAACTAGGAGGTAGAACAGAAGCACTAAACACATTACTAGGCCAATTAACTGGGATGTCAAACAGTAGTCTTCTTTAATTTTGGTCTATTTTTCCTCACTTCCTTGCTCGTGAGTCATGTGTGGTTTTATCTTCTCTGTGCTAGGCTTGGCCATGTTAAATTAGACTGTCTAGTTCCAGGCTGACCCTGTGGCCCCATTCACAGTATGGTTTAAGGTCAAGTAACCCTGCCTGTCCTGCCACCAGCCCTGATGAGTGGATTATTCAGTGGCTGGAGTTTGTAATAACCCCTCGTGCACACAGTGTGGTACAAACCACAAAACCCTTCCCCATCAGGACTCCATGCGAGCCTCCACTGGCCCTGGTGCAGGCAGGGCAGCAATCCATATCATTTGCATTTGGCATTGGAAAAAACTCTGGCTCAGAGAGGAGAAGAACCTGTGTAGGGAAGCATAGCGGGTCTCTGGGGGAAGTCAGTGCTCAAGTTCAGGTCTGTTGTCCTGCTCAAATCCAGTGCAGATCTTGAGACCCTGCCTGGGTCTTTCAGCAACCGGGCCAGGGCTGGGGCAGCACAGACCGTTCTGGGGCTGGTGTCCAGGGCCAGATCAGACTCCGAGCTGAGTAACTTCTTTACATCTGCCCCTCCAGCCCTGTCCTGGGCTCATGCTCCTCCCACTTCTCTCTAAGTGACTCACCAAAGAGGCAGGAAGTGGTTTAAGTCATTATGGTTTGAGAGCTGCCCCAAGGTGCGACTGTGATCAGTGGTCACTTGTGTGGGGGAGTGTTTTTCTGACTCTGCTTGGTGAGAAGGGGCACGGGGTGTGCCAAGGCAGCGAATGTGAAACCTTCTGGGCTGAATTTTTTCTCTGAAGCGTAGCCTTGCGTTGGTGGGGAGCTTCCCTGGGATGTGGCTGGCGTCAGGCCACCTGTTCACCCGAAGCAGCCTCCCTCCCTGGCTGCCAGGGATAGGGGTGGCAGAAGCAGGCAGGGGCCCCAGGACATGGGCTGAGCACCCAGGTCAGGGAGGGCCTGGCCAGTTGCCCAACTGGCCGCAGGAATCCCTTGGAAGGGCCCAGGTATGCCTGGAGCCCGAATGCTCTGGAGTTTGCCTTCTACCTGCTTGCCTCCAAGAATCGCTGAATTTTTAGTTTCCCTGTGTTTTGCTCTCTTGCCTGTTTGATGGGACATGGTAAGA
This sequence comes from Dugong dugon, assembly GCA_030035585.1. Classification (NCBI taxonomy): domain Eukaryota; kingdom Metazoa; phylum Chordata; class Mammalia; order Sirenia; family Dugongidae; genus Dugong; species Dugong dugon. The sequence continues at coordinate 56,927,321 of CM057471.1, forward strand.
CATGTGTACCACCCCCTGGTCAGTGTGAGGGTGTACAGCTGTGTCCTCTTGAAGGGAGTCCTCTTGCCGTTACAGCAGGAGTCCTCTCTTTCCTGGGGGTGGTCATGTTTCCCTCTCTCTTCTTTTCTCTATTATTTTTTATTAGAATAATTTGTGAGTTGGTAGCCAATCCAGGAGTACCTCCTGGATGGGGTGAGGCCTAGGATTCCCAGAGTCCATTGGGGCACCTGATTAACTCGCTTCTCCAAGTGGAGAAATCACAAAAACAGGAACAACGATAACTTAGCAGCATTTATTGCATACTTACCAGGTCCCAGGTACTGTTCATTGATTCCCTGGGTGGCACAAATGGTTAAGTGCTTGACTACTAGCTGAAAGGTTGGTGGTTTGAACCCACCCAGAGGTGCCTCTGAAGACAGCCTGAGGTGCCTCTGAAGACAGGCCTGGTGATCTGCTTCTGAAAGGTCACAGCCTTGGACACCCTATCAGCAGTTCTGCTTGGCAACACATGGGGTCGCCAGGAGTTGGAATCAACTCAATGGCAACTAACAACAGCGGACACTACTCTATGAGCTTAATTTAGAGCATCTCATTTAATCTCAAGCAACCCAGTGAGCTTGATACTATTATTACAATTGAGGAAATCAAGACTCTGAGGGGTGATGTGAGTCACTCCAGGTCACCGAGCTAGTGAGTGGGGAGGGGCATGTGAGCACAGTTCTTTACCAAGAACTGGAGCAGCAAGTGCCCATTCCTTATTTTAGACTGGCTAAGTGAACCAGGCTGCTCCAGAGCCCTCGGCTGCTAGAGGTCAGACTGATCTGTACTGGGAAAGCCTACTGTCTCTGCTACTGCTGCAGAAGATGGATCTCCAAACTCTTTGCCCATGGGGCCTGGAATGGGTTGGCTGCGCTGGGGGTAGTGGGGACAGTCACAAGGGGGAAAGCACTTGCCTTGCTGCATGGGGCAGTCGCTGCTCTGCTCCACTATTCCATGTGGGACTATGGGCCGAGTGAGTAAGATCTGATTTTTCCAATATGAGGGATTTCCTGATTTTTAAAAGTGTGAAGTTAAACTGATAGGTCTAATTAGGGCCCTGGGCCACCAGATGGGCACTGCTGCCTTAAGTCATACTTGGTGGTTCCCAGCTGTGTCCTAGCCCTAGAGTGGCTTGTTTACTTGTCAGTATCTCTCACTAGAGTGTGAGTGAATCCCTTGAGGCCCAAGACCCATCTGAAGCCTGTGCATATTCTTAGCACCTTGCGCAAGACCTGGCACATAGTAGATGCTAGAAAATGGTTGTTGGTTGACTGTGTCTGTGTTCCCTGTTTCCATAGACAAGCCTTTGCAGGGCTGATGGAAGTGCTTCACAGCTTCCCATCTCTCTTCCACAGAATCAGGGAGTCCCAGTAAAGGGAAGTCCCACACGGGCCTGGGGAAGAAGTCCCGGCTGATGAAAACGGTGCAGACCATGAAGGGCCATGGGAACTACCAGAACTGCACAGTCATGCGGCCGCACACCCCGCACTCAAGCTACGGCACCTATGTCACCCTGGCCCCCAAGGTCCTGGTGTTCCCTGTCTTCGTTCAGGTGAGCTGGTGGCTGGTCCCAAGGGTTCCCTCAGGAGGAGATGAGAGAGAGGAGGGGCCTATGCCCCAGGACTGAGGGCCCCCTTTTAGGAAAGATAAATACCTTCAGATGCTTGGGATTCTGGGGCTTATACTGAGGGACCAGAGGTTCTAGAAGGAGGAATAGGACAGTGGGGGCAGGGGAGCCCAGCAATAAGAGGGTCCCCTCCCCTCCCCTCTCCTTCCTCTGGGGACAGGGCAGGCACCCTACAATTTCCTACTCCTTGTTGAGTAACCCATCGATGGCTCATTGTAGTCGCAGGGCCTGTTTGCTGAGGCTCCTGCCCCCTTGCTCATCCAGCAGTTTGTTGTTTGGAGATGACAGAGGGAGAGCCCTGAGGTCTGGGCATGTCATCCGGTCTCCTTGGTGTTAGCAAACATGTCTGGCCAGTATTAGCCGGTGGCCTGAGATTCTTTTAGATCTTCCTTCTCCTCCTACTTCTTTCTTCTTTCCTTCCTTTCCATCTACCTCACCTTCTCCTAAAATATAACCTTTATTTATTCCACCACCCAGATATAATCAGTGTGAACAAACAGATCTTACTGCGCGTTTTATATCCTGCTGCCTTCTTTTTTTAAACAAAAATTATTGTATCAACATTTCCCATATCATTAAATATTCTTTGAGCCTGTGCTTTGTAGTGGTTGCACACTATTCTATTATATGGATGTACCATATTTATTTGGAGCTCTGGTGGCTCAGTGGTAAAGAGCTACTGCTGCTAACCAAAAAAGTCAACAGTTTGAATCCACCAGCTGCTCCTTGGAAACCCTACGGTGCAGTTCTGCTCTGTCCTATAGGGTTGCTATGAGTTGGAATTGACTCCACAGCAATGAGTTTGGTTTGGACCATATTTATTTAATCAGTTCTCTATTCAGTTACTTGACATTATGCCTTCTTCTTTTGCTATTGTTAATAACTCTGTGATGAAAATCCTTGTTAATAAATTGCCTCTTTGATTGTTTTCCTCGGGAGAGCTTCCCGTAACTGAAATGACTGGGTCATGGATCCTAAACATTTTAAAGTTTCTTTATACATATTGACAAATCGCTTTGAAGGAAAACACTGTTAGTTTATCCTCTTGTCAGCAGCACAGAGGTGACACAGCCCCACGGGATTCATTTGTTACCGGTCATTCCTTCTCTATGCTCCCTGGCATCCTTTCCTGGGACTGTCACTGTCCAAGTGGATCTTTTTGTTGTTGCTGTTGTTTTCAGCTCTTAAAAAAAAAAAAAAAAAAACTTATTGTGGTAAAAAGTATATAACAAAACATTTGCCTTTTCAACCATTTTTACGTGCACAATTCAGTGACTTTGGTTACATTCATCGTATTGTGGAACCGGTGCCCAGTGGATCTTACGACTCACTCTTTGTTAGGATGTAGCCTTATCTCCAGTAGGCGACGCCCCTCTCTCCAGGCAGATGTGTAGGCCGTTGACTTTCTGTTGGACTCATCACTTTCTTAGGCTATAACACAAAAGATCTTGGCATTAATGGGGGTTGTCTTTCATCGTCGTTTTGAAATTTTTATAAAAAATTAAAATTAGTTTTAAAAAAAGTTATTGAAACTTTTCAGTTGTGAACTATATAAACCCAAAACAGCATAACCCTTTAGATGGACCATTGAACAAATAATTAGGAAGTGACTATCCTCTGAAATGGAGCCCTGGTGGTGCAGTGGTTAAGAGCTCAGCTTCTCATCAAAAGGTCGGCAGTTCGAATCCACCAGCCACTCCTTGGAAACCTTACAGGGCAGTTCTGCTCTGTCCTGTAGGGTCGCCACAAGTTGGAATTGACTCAGTGGCAATGGGTTTGGTTTGTTCTTTTTCTTTTATCCTCTGAGACAAAGGAATAGACTTTGCCACCACCTCAGATCCCTTCAGAGAGCTCTCTTCCTGATCCTAACGCTCTCCCTCCTGACCAGAGGTATTCACTGGCCTGACTTTATGATAACTATTTCCTTGCTTTTCTTTAGTTTTGCCATCCATGTATGCTTCCTTAAATAACGTGTTTTGTTTGACCTCTTTTTGGATGTTATTTAATGAAACCATACTGTATGTTTCCTTTCGGGTTTTGCTTCTTTCACATCACGTTATTTGTAAGATTCATCCAGATTGTTGTGTGTAGCTGATATTTGTTTCATTATCTTTCTTCAAGCACCTTGTTTGGTGTCAGGTACTCAGAAGGCTCATTATGAATCTACATTCATGGGGATAAGCCAGGGCTCAGGGAGCTTTCTCTGGGCTGAACAGGTTTGGCTTGAGGGGACTCCTCAGGGAGTCTGAGGCAGAATGATAGGGTGTGGTGAGAGATTTGGGTGAGAATTGGCCCCTGGGGAACTGTTAGCTAAAGCGTGGTATGGATGCAGAGCAGGGACTGGCCTGGACCGGATCTCCAGGCATGAGTGTGGGTCAAGGGCTGGGCAAGAGGCATCCCTGAGAACACGGGCCTGATAGCAGGAACTTTTACGTGAGGCTTGAGCAGAGCAGAGAGTGTGGGGGCTGGGCGGGCCCAGGAGCCAGGGGGAGGAGGGTGAGGGAGTGCAGAGGGCCTAAACATGTGGTTGGACTTCCTGCCAGAGAGCACAGCTCTCACAACAAGGGTTGGTGGGGAAGGTGGCAGCAGCAGTTAAGCACAGGACAAGAGCGTCTGTCTTTCTGTTTCCATTTTGGGTGTTATGTGTGAGGGGGCATGTGGGTTCTAGGGGAGGAGAGGCGGGGCAGGGGAGGAGGGGCTGGTGGGCTTCTCTCTGTTGAGAGGGTTCTCTGTGGCTGGTTCGACAAGCTGCCTCCTCCCTCCCCATACCGTCTCCACAAGGCGTCTTTGAACTGCCCACTAAGCTCCAGCCGTGCTTTGTTTTCAGCCTTTAGATCTCTGTAACCCAGCCCGGACCCTCCTGTTGTCAGAGGAGCTGCTGCTGTACGAGGGGAGGAACAAGGCTGCCGAGGTAAGACTCACGTGGTCTTTTCCCAGGTGGGATTTCCTGGTGGGTCCACTGGCCATCTTTCAGGCCCCTAACTTTTCTCTCTTCCTGATGGTCTTAGAATTATACAATCTCAGGGTAGAGGGGACCGGAAAGGTCTTCCAACCCCACCTCCCATGCCCTCCTTACCAAATAGCCACCCAACTTTTTCTTGTATGCTTCTAGTGATAGGGAACTCACCACCTCTCAAAACTGTTCAGTTCATCTTTGATGATTAGAAAGTTTTTCTAGCCCTTAAAGACATCCCATTGTTTCTCCCCACTTCCTCCAAGGAGCAGAAGAGATGGCAGTTCACCTCAGCTGTGATGAGTAACTTTGTGGGTGAGAAGATTAAAACTGTTAGCCAAAGAGAATTTTTAGAGGGGCATCCGTTATCCAGGTTTTCTGGGTCTGTAACCCAGATCCCAAATCCTCTTCTCAGGGGTCATCTATGATTTCTCCTGGTCTCTAGCTCTGTTGACAAGGGAGTGGAGGGAGGGGCCGTGCCTTTCTTCTGGGTGCTGGCCCTTGCTTCTCTCTAAATGGGGGAACTTCACTCACAGACACAATCCCCAGAGCTGGTCAGGTTCCAGCTCAGTCGCATGAGTTTAAGTCTACTTGAGAACAGAAGTTGGAGCCCTGGGATCCTCCTGGGCTCCCTGGGGGCCCTGTGGGTGAGGGTAGGGTGTTTGCTGCAGATCAGGCCCTAACTCAGAGCTGGCAGCTTGGGTAACTTGGAGGTAGGAAGCCTATAGCCAGTTCCAGCTCTGCTGCTGGCTCACTCGTGACTTTCCCCTTCTTCCTCAGTCTTCCTATCTGAACAATGGGTCTGTATGTATTTGAGGCAGCAAGGGTGAGATCTGAGGCTGGCTAATCTCTAAGGGCCTTTTTCTACCTTGCCATTTGTATGATTATGACTAAAGCAGGAGGCTGGTTTGGCTTCGTTTTTTAAACAAGTAGACTGGAACTCATGTATGCTAAATGAACATTGTCTGTTTTGAGAAAGCTCCCTGGGAAGACTATGCATATTTCTACCACACTGGCATTGCTCACTATGTTCTGGACCTCCTCTTTGGGAACTTCCTTAGGAACTCGGCGTATTTTCTGAATTGCCTCCATGGGAGTAAAACTTCATCTGTTGAGGGAGGTTTGAATTTTAGGAACAAGAAGTCATTTGAAGCTACGTTTGGAGCCCTATTCTGTCCTATAGTTGCTATGAGTTGGAATTGACTCGATGGCAGTGGGTTGGTGAATAAGGTTTGTGATGGAGCTAAGTCAGGTGGCCAATGGTCAGTAAGTCAGGTGTGGCTATAAATTCACAAGACTCATAAAAATGGCTGTTAGAAATGGCAGTCATGCTGAAATGTGTACACATGCCTAATTTTGTTCTTTTAGCTGACCACTAACCATTAAGTCTGCAAATGTTCAGCACCTACTGTTTATCTTCACTGTGCATGCAGTTTACATACTAGACCCCAATTAGCTCTTGCAGCACCTCCATAAGATAGGCATGGTTGTCCCTACTGTATAGATGAGGAACTTGAGGCTCTAGTGGGATTAACTGCGACCTGAGAGTCTCAAGGTTCATAAGGGATAGAGCCAGGATTAGTACACAGATCTGTCTTGACTCAGCAGTGCCTTCCATTATCCCATGCTGCCTCTGGCATGTTTGTTTAAAAACACAAACACAAGCTGAAGCCATAACTGGTTACAGTTACAATCTGTCCAAAAAATCTTTGCATAGTGGATCTTTGGAGCCTTAGAACTAAGAGACATCCCTTTAAAGATTGAAGGAAGTGATTTGAAGACAAATTAAATAAACACATTTCTTTTTCTTGAAGTATGATAGGAACCGAATATGTAGATATTGGTACTCTATCATGTTACTCAGGCCAAAAATATAAACGAATTTAAGAAAGGTTTGGATACATTCATAGACTCTCAGTGTTGATTGGGCCCTCAGAAGCCATCTATTCTAATTGCCTCCTTCTAACATCCCTAGAAGGAGCCCGGGTGGCACAATGGTTAAGCGCTCAGCTGCTAACTGAAAGGTTGGTGGTTCAAATCTACCAGCGGCTCCATGGGGAAAAGTCCTGGCGATCTGCTCCTGTAAAGATTACAGCCTAAGAAACCCTTTGGGGGCAGTTCTACTCTGTCACATAGGGTTGCTGTGAGTTGAATTGACTCGATGTCACACAACAGCAATAACATTCCCAGGTGATGGTTTTCCAGCCTGTTCTTGAATCTTCAGGGGCAGCAACTCCAGGCAGCCAGTTTTGTTGCTGGAGAGGACCAAATCGTAGAAGGTTCTTTACCCTAAAGAGAAATCTTTATTACTGGAATGTTCCCCCTTGGTTCTTTGTCCCATCTCTTCTCTGGGCATGGTCAAGGTTGCTAGTGTCTGTGAACTGATTCAGTCCCACACCATGAACTGTCCTCATTGCCGTCTCTCCTAAAAGTCACAAATGTCCTTAATGCACCCTGAGATTACATCAGCATTTTGGAACAGCCTCATTTGTACGTTCAAGCAATAGTTACTGAGCTTCTACAATGTAGCTAGGCCCTGTGCTAGGCTCCAGGGATATGATGGGGTACAAGACAGACACACCCTCACTTTATACCCTGACTGATTGAGTTTACTATTAACTAAGGCGCCAAGGTCTTTTCTGCAAACTCTGCCCTTGGCCAGATTCCAGGGAGGAAACTTGATTAGGAGCCACTTGGGAGAAGTGACCCTCCAAGTTGCAAAGATTCCCTAACAGAGTGATCCCTCAACCCTTGACCCTTTGGGAAACCAGATGTGTCCCTGGAGCAAGTGTGGGGAAGACACGGGGCAGCCCACGGGGCCCATTGTGGAAGGCAGCAGGTAAATGGGCCATAGAGATGGCATCACCTTACTATGGGCTGCTGTGCTCTTGCTGGGGCAAGGCCGGCAAGATGCTGGTGAGATGGGGAGGGCACCCCCTGCCCTCCACTGGCTCGCTTGCCCCCTCTGCCCTGCCTCCAGCTGTGTGCCAGCTCTGTCCTTTCCCTGACCGGACCTTTGGGGGAAATTCTTCGTTCATGCCTTAATCACTTCCTGTCTAGACCGCTTTCTCAGTTCTGGGAATCTGGGCCAGAGGAGTGGCCTGGGGCTTTTCTCACCTTGCTCTTGGCTCCTCCCTGCCTGCCAGCCATCCAGCCCTCTCTGGGCCTGGCCCATCTTTTTGATTTTCTAGGCTCCTGATAAATCATCTCCTCCAACTTTTTTCTGCCAGCTTCCTAGTGGATCTTTAGGAGGCCGTCAGATTTCCCTTGAGATGGGGAGATGGGCTGGGGGAGCTGGAGGGTTTGCGTTGGTTACTGGCTGGTTTAGACCCTTTCTTTTTCCATTGCTTGGATTTTGAAGTCCTCTCTTCTGACAACCAACCCCTCAAATCCTTCTGAGCTCTTGGATCATTTTCTTCTCCTCTCTTAACTTCATTAATATTTTTCCTTTCCCTCCCTTTGTCCTCTTTTTTGGTCCCTGTTTAGATTCTTTCACATTCAGGGATAGGATGGCTGTAGGCATAATGCTACTCTATAGTGCGAGCTTTAGGGTCATCTAGAACTGGGTAATGGTCTCTGGCTGTGTGGCTTTGGACAGGTTGCTTAACCTCTCTGAGTTATAGGATCCTCATCTGTAAAGGAAGGCAGTGATGTTATTTACAATGAGGATCCACTGAGCAGAAAGTAAGTGCTCAACAAATGGAGGCTTCTGCTGGGCTGTGGTGGGAAGGGTGTTGGATAAGGTCATCACCACGGCCTCTTCCAGCCCAGGGTCCTGGTGCCCTAGAGTTTGGACCCCCTTGAGAAGCCAGAACCACCGAGAGCCTCCTGCTCAGGGACGTCCCCCTGTTGTCTCTGTAGCTCAGATTACCTCAAACCTCTCTGTTTGTGCTACCCTCAGGAAGACAGGTGGTCCTTTAAAAAAATGTATATATATTTTAAATTACAAAAGTAGCAGTCTCATTGCAAAAATGAAAATTAAACAGAAGTGTAAAAAGTAAAATCCCACTCCCCAGAGAAAACCACATGGAGGGTGTGGTGAGTATCTTTAAAAAGTGCAGAAATACAGGTCTATAGTTTTGTTTCACAAAATCGCATTTTAATATGAGTGTTTTTCCACTTTTCACTATTTTGTATTATGAGGGACAGATTTCCATTTCTGCCCACATGTTGTTGTTGGGTGCCATCAAGTTGATTTCAACTCATAGTAACCCTGTGTGACAGAGTAGAACTGCCCCATAGGGTTTTCTAGGTTGTAATCTTTATGGAAGCAGATTGCCAGGTCTTTCTCCTGTGGAGCCTCTGGATGGGTTTGAACTGCCAACCGTTTGGTTAGCAGCTGAACACTTAACCCTTTGCACCAACAGGGCTCCTTTCTCCCCACAAGGCTCTTCTTTATTCTTTTAATAGTTATGTAAGATTCTACCGTGTGGAGGTTAAAAAACCAACAAACTTACTGTCGAATTGATTCCGACTCATAGCGACCCTATAGGACAGAGTAGAAATGTCCCATACGGTTACCAAAGAGCGGCTGGTGGACTCAAACTGCCAACCTTTTTGTAGTGTAATTTGTTTTGTTCCTCCTCTCTTGGTGATCGTTTATGTTATTTTCTTTTTTTATCATAAGAATGCTGCTGGGAACATCCTTATATGTTCATATTTATATATCCTTGTAAGTGTTTCTGTAGAATAGAGTCTTAAAAGTGGAGTTGTTGGGCCATCTTGGTAGCTAAATGTCAACACGGTGACTTTGTAAAGTTCAGCAACAATCCAACACACACTCACTGTGCCCCTTAGTACATGCAAAGCACTTGTCACTGACTAACTCTTACTTCAGAAGAGAGGAGGTGTCAGGTTCACATAATTAAAAGAAAATTTCACATCATTAATAATATTTTGTTTTCTTTGGAGAATCTAAGATTGGATTTTATTGCTTTTGACTAAAGGCCACTGCAGAATTTACAAAACAAAGAACAGTGTAATCTTTAGAAGTATGAGAGGATCGAATGGATCTTTTTTCCCAAGTGGATTTTTTTAACATGAAAATATGCTGAGCATACCTGTTGGTTTACCTATGATGTCTAAAAATAGCTTTCACCTTTATTTTTGGAGCAGCTAGTACGTAAAAGATAAAAGTTATGTACATGTCTGTATTGGAGCATAAGTAACTTGCTTTTTCTTCAACTGATCTTGTGTTAATGTAGTTAAAATCATCTGCAAGGAATTTAGTAATAATACCTTACATTTCATGATGCTTCACTTCTCAGTGTACAAAGAGCTTGTGAAAGAAGACCCTGAGAAATCCAGGCAGGGACTCTCACTGCTGTTTGTACAGATGAGGAAACTGAGGTTGACGGAGCTTAAGGGAACTTACAATTTTTCTTAGCTAGTTAGTGGCAGAGCTTAGATAGGAGCCTCGTGACTTTTGACTCCAAGTCCAATGTTCTTTCAACCAGACGCTTAAAGTAGAATAAAAGCAAATGTGGAACATTCTATAGTTCAAGGGTAGCTCCAAGCCCAGGGTGCTGGGCTAGAGACTCCAGGGTCATTTGGTCAAATAGGTGGACCTGTGAGGGCATCAGGTTATAGGGAGGCTTGTAGAGGCTGTCTGCTGTGAAAGGTGAGGGTTGTTTATTGTTCTGTGTATTTTTTCCTACTTTGAGATGTTGGAGGAGCAGAGGCAGTCTGGACTGCGTGTCAGGTCTCTGCTCTGGGCTGAGGCCACACTGAAAGTCTGTTCCTGGTTCTGCCCGAGATGACAAGGACATGTTATGCAGACTTCCAGGGGAGGTGGTGGCTCCTGGCCTCCAGGGGACAGTGGAGCAGCCAGGCTCTTCCACTGACCTCTTCTCCCCCACCCCCCTCCCCACCCAAAGCACAGTCATTTTGAGCCTTTTAGCAGGAGGCTGAGAAAACAAAGGTCCTGTAACAGAGTAAGGATTTCGTTCTTGTCATCAATTGACACGTATTACTGAGTACTGCACCACTCCCCGCCTCCACCGAAGACTCACATTGGAATGAGTCCTATAGCATAAGAAATCAATGGGACTTGGATTGTCTGAGGTAGAGAGGGGGACAGAGAGGAAGGGACTGGGTAGTGTGCGTGTGTGTGTTCCATTCTGTTTGCTGTCTCCTGGCACAGGTGACGCTGTTTGCCTATTCGGACCTGCTGCTGTTCACCAAGGAGGACGAGCCAGGTCGCTGCAACGTCCTGAGGAACCCCCTCTACCTCCAGAGTGTGAAGCTTCAGGAAGGTGAGTAAAGTCCTGAGATGCCTTGGGCTCCCTCCCCACTGGCCTGGAGTCCCCCCTGCTCTGGGCAGCATGAATGCCAAGGTTGAGTGCCCCTCTGCCAGCTGTCAGTGGGACATTTGATCCTCACAGGACAGGAGAATCTTTGTTTCCATCTTGGGTGTTGTATGTGATGGGTGTATGGGCTCTTGCGGGGTCTGGCAGTGGTGCTAGGCTCTGTGCCTGGACTGGTAGGTTCTCAGACACTGACATTCCATTCTAGGCTGATAAGCCTCTCTATACACCCTAATCTTCGCTAGGAAGTTTCTGTTCCAGAGATGTTCCAGCAAGGCAGTGGAGTAGAGTGGGAAGAGCTTTGGACTCAGACCTGTGTTCAAATCTTGGCCCAGCCCCTCACTACCTGTGTAACCTGGGGCAAGTTACTTAATCTCTTTGGGCCTGTTTCCTCATGTGTGAGTGGGGATAATAATAGTATCTCAAAAGATTGTTGTGAAGATTAAATTCAGTCATCTATGCAAAGTGCCTGGCACACAACAGATGCCCAATAAATGCTGGGTGCCACCTGGATGAGGGACCCCTGCTCCTTCTTCACCCAGATGCACTGCCCTGGCGGAGTCGAGGGAGCTGGAGCATGTGGGCTGGTGAGCAGTGGGATGTGGGAGCATGAAGTGAATTCCAAACTTTCCATCATGCCCTCCTACACTCGGGGAACGGGAAGCCAGCTGGGAGTATCTGTCGAGTGGTTTAGTTTGGCGCCTGAGGTCTCTGCTGAAAGGGGCCGATTTCCTCTCCCAGATTATGAAAACAACAACAGACCTGTTTGAGCATGGTGACAGGGACAGGGAGGAAAATATTACCCAGTAAAAGAATTCTGTTTTGACGGTTTTTGCTCCAGGAAAACTTCCTGACTGTTTGCAAACCCCATCCTGTGTGCTCGGTGCCCTGGCCGTTCTTCCTCCTTGGAAAACCAGCCAGTGTGAGAAACTTCACACTTGCGTCCCTACAGGAAGTCGCTTACAACTTCTTCTTCTGTGGCTCTTGACTTTCTCCTGCCCACTGACTGACCAGGGTGGCTGCTGAGAGGAAAAGCAAGTCAACTTACTCTGGCCAACCTGTGCCTCTGGTGGGCTTAGTCTGACCAAGGACAGGGCTGAGGGACAGTCTTCTGAGTGCCGTCAGGGCTCCCACCAGGTGCTCCCCTGTGCCTGCTGGAAGGAGAGCTGGGTAGAGCTACCAAGGACTCTGCCCTTGGCTTTGCTGCCACCTGCCTGCCTTGCCTCACCCCTGCCCCTCCCTCGATCCTTCACACCAGCTTCCCCCACTTTCACACGCACACTCCCATTCCCCCTCCCTCCCACACTGCCTCCCACACACACTCACACACACTCACACCGCCCAGTCCCTTCCTGTCTGTCCCTCTCTCTCCATCTCAGACAATCTAAGTTCCATTGATCTCTTATGCGCTAGGACCCACTCTAATTTGAGGAGTACTGGGGTGGGAGCAGTATTCAGTAATATGTGTTGAGTGATAACAAGAACAGAACCGTTATTCTGTTGCTCTGATTCCCAGGTCTGGGTCCGTGAGCCCAGGAGCCTAAAAGAAGGGAGGCTCAAAGTGGCTGTGCTTTGAGGGGAGAGTGGGGTGAGGGAGAAGAGAGCAGTGGAAGAGCCAAGGGTAGAAGCTGGGAGTTTAAGGGTCTAGGCTTGGCTTGGCTACTAACATGTTGTGTGACTTAAGCTGGTCCTGTCATTTTTGGGGGCTTCAGTTTCTCTGACCATGAAATAAGGGTTGGGTCAACCTTTATATTCCCTCCCAGCTCTGACATCCCTGGATGGACCCCAGTGCCAGTGTTGCTGAGAGAAGTAGAACAGCGCCCTTACCTTCCTGCCCCCACCCCTCAGGGGACCCTGGACTAGGGATTGGCTTAACCTTCCCCTTCTGGAACCCCCAGACCTCCGCTCCATCCTCCACTGGCTGGTGACAGTCAGGGTTGGCTGTGTGGGACCTGGAGGTGTTGCAGAATAATCCTCCGGATGCCGAGCTGCGTGTGATCAGCAGCCTTGTGCAGGCATGGCTTCTTGGTCTAGGACCACTTCCTCTCCCCACAGATGGTGGGTAAGCTAGATGAGGGCTGAGGGTGGCCAAGGCCAGCCCTCCTCAGGAGAGATGACCACAGCCTTTAGAGCTTGTTGGGGTAGGTGTGGGAGAAGGGTATATATGTGTGTGTGTGCCTGCCCTGGGTTTGTTGGGCAGGCGGTTTGGTGCAGACAAATTGTTCTGCCTTCCCTAGCAGTGTTAGTAAGGAGCCCGGGTGGTGCAATGGTTAAAGAGTTTGGCTGCTAACTTAAAGGTCGGCAGTTCAAACCCGTCAGCCGCTCCTCTGGAGAAAAATGTGGCAGTCTGCTTTTGTAAAAATTAGCCTTGGTAACCCTGTAGGGGCAGTTCTACTCTGTCCTATAGGGTAGCTATGAGTCGGAATCAAATTGACTTGATGGCAGTGGGTTTAGCAACGTCAGTCAGCAAACACAGGGAATGTGGCTCACCTGAGAGCTTCTGAGAGTGAAGGATATGGCTGAGTGATACTGAGCCCTCAAGGTGCACATTCCAATGCTTAGACTTCTTTCCAGGCATTAAAGGTGCCCTTGCTTCTCCCTCCCCTACTTCCCTGAGATAGGCCTGTGGGTCTCACAGGAGTCTGGTGACCCCTTCTCCTGCAGTTGGAGTTGGAGCTGCAGGACCCAGTGTTCTGAGTCCTGGTGCCCGATTTGCTGCCTGCCTCTCCTGTTCCCCCAGAGACCCGCGGCTGCAGCAAGGGCCTGAGTGAGGCTTTTAAGAGATGCATTTGGGGCCTCAGCTGGAGCTTCTGTTGGCAGAATGGCCTCTGATTAACATTGCTCACGACTCCTAGGTTTCTTGTTTGTCTCTTTCAAATTGGCATGTGTGGAGAGTTCAAGTTGGGGCAAAGAAGATGGTAAACGAGAAACACACCCAGCCTTTCCTGCTGGCTGGGGCTGGTGAGGCCTGCTCCCTGGCAGAGGAAATCTGCCCCACCCCAGAACCAAAGTCCCTCTGTGTGACTTTTCTGAAGGGTCCTTAGCTCCTCTGACCAAGAGTACTCCCAGGACCTACCTAGCATGGGGCACAGAACATCCTGGGTGCCCAGTGAATATCTGTTGGATGAATGAATGAAAGACCGATAGGAGACCAGAAGCACTGCCTCAGCTCGGGAGCTGGGGTGCACCCCTCCCGCAGGACTCCTGGCTGGGTGGCCACTTAAACTCTGCCTGCCCTCCTCCTGCCCAGCCTCCCCCAGGCTTCAGAGGGGCTGGATGGCAGTGTAATGGGAACAGGCGGAGAGCTGGCGCTAACATCTCCGGTCAGCCAGGGCCCATTGTGGTCTCTTCCTGCCACTGCCGCCTGCTAGCTTTGTGGCTCTTTGTGTTTCTGCCTCCCAGGCGTCCAGTGACCCACCCACAGCATGTCTTCCTGGCCTGCTCCCATCTCTCAGGAGTGGCCTGGAAATGTCCAGCTGATTCTTGGGCTCTCCACCCACCCCGGGGAGCCAGGTGTCCAGTCTTGGGAACTCAGCTGCTTAGGTTTTGGCTGCTGGAACCCTTGGAGCTAAATCTTAGGCAGCATTTTCTGAGCACCTCCTCAGAGCCCACCTCAGTGCTGGCCACTGGGCAATGGCAGTGGAAAAGACACATTTGCAGCCCTGTGGAGCTCATAGCCTGGGGGAATGACAGATAAGTAAACTGGTAGAGGTAGATGAAGTGTGACGCTGTGGTCAGGAACACAGGATTTGGAGGCAGATAGTCCTGGCTTTAAATCTCAGCTCTGCCACTTACTTATTGTATGACTTGTACAAGCTGTTTTCCCTCCCTGGGCCTCAGCTTCTGTATCTGGGGAATGGAGACAACAACCTACCTGGCTTGTCTCCCAGTGGAGAGGGCTTGGTGAATGGTTGAGTTTGAGATCCTAGACCAGGGGTGAGAGGGCTCCAAAACACACAGAGGGGTCAGACTTGGGCGAAGCCATCTTTCAGCTCCACCCAGCTCCCCTCTTCAATGAAGAGGATCCTCTCTTCATTGGCCCATGCATTCCTTGGTGGGAAGCAAGGCCCACTCTGGAATCAAATGTCCCCTTGTTGAATTTCAAAATGGCAAAGGCAGTTGTACTGCTTAAAGGAAAAGCCAAGTGTCTGCTGTCTTGGTGTCCGTTTTCTTCTACATGAGCCCCCAATTCCCACAAACTCTGATTCAGTCATCTCCTGCCTTAGGGTAGGGATTCTGCCTTATCTCCTGCTGGAGGATGATGTAGCAGTGATGGTCCCTCCCAGCTGCCTCCCAGATGGAGAGGGCTTGGCCAATGATTGGGTTTGGGATCCTAGGCCAGGGGTGTGAAGACTCTAGGGAAACACACAGAGGGGTCAGATCTGGGCCGGGAGGTCATCTCCAGGCTCCTCTCAGCCTATGAGTGGGGTCCCTCCCTGCCACCCACACATTCCTAGTTGCATAGCAAAGCCCACCCAGGAACTAAACAGCTCCATGTTGAATTTCAAAATAGCTGAGGCAGTTGGATTATTTAAAGGGAAAACCTAAATGTCTGCTGCCTGGATGTCCCTCACTGCAAGGATCATGGAAAGGAGGAGGCCTCCTGGCGTACGATGGCTCCCTGCTCCTGGTTACCTCTCATGGAGATAGGAGTACAGCATTCCTTGGGCCAGGCTGACCTGCAGACAAGGGCCTGTTAACTGTTATTTATCTAGTGGCCTTTGCTCCAGGGGTTTCTCTGTCCCTCGTGTCTGCCTCTTTCTTCTTCTTTTTCCAGGAAGCACCACACTGGACAAGACAGCTGGCTGTGCTCAAACTGCTGAGACTCTTTAGCCAATTCTAATGCAAGTCTTGCTTTTTGTTCCCTCCTAGGTTCTTCCGAAGATCTGAAATTCTGCGTGCTGTACCTCGCAGAGGTGAGTCCTTCGTTCTGAATTTAAGGAGAGAGATATGTGGCCAGGTGCCTTGAGGGAAGATGCTGGGCAGGATTCTGATACCAGCTTCACACCAACACATGCAGTGGTCCTGGGCAAGGCCAGAAAGCCAGTTCCTTGTGCTGCCTCTGCCCCTGCCTCCCTTACCTCTGTGTAAAAAGAGCAGTGGACAAGGAAGTGCTTAGAATGGGCAGAAGGACACTTGTGATCCCTGCTCAGGGCCACCTGTGGGGCTTCTAACAAGGATGTGGCCTGATAGCTGTGCGTCCCCCTGTTTGTTTATTTAGTGTGTCCCTGGGTGATGAAAACTGGCTGCACTCAACTACTAACCAAAAGATTGTGGGTTCGAACTCACCCAGCTGCACTGTGGAAAAAGTCCTGGTGATCTGCTTCTGTAAAGACTTTTTGTTGTTCTTAGTTGCTGCTGAGTTGATTCAACTCATGGGTACCCTGTGTGTGCTGAGTAGAACTGCTCCATAGGGTTTTCAAGGCTGTGACCTTTTGGAAGCAGATCACCAGGCCTGTCTTCTGAGGTGACTCTGGGTGGGTTCGAACCGCCAGCCTTTCGGCCAGTAGTCAAGTGCTTAACAATTTGCACCATTCAGGGTCTCCAAGAAAATCCCGTGGAGCTCAGTTCTACTCTGTAGCACATGGGGTTGCCATAAGTCGGAATCTACTCGAAGGCAACGAGTTTGCTTTTTTTTTCCTCTGGATATTTCTTTGAGTCTTGTGTCTGCCTCATTCTTCCTCCATGACCCCTTTTACAGGGTTTTGTCAGGGTTTCAAAAGGCCTGCTGGTAACTGTACCTTTACCTGGGCTGGATAATGTAGGCTAAAGAAAACATCAAGTGGCTGTGTTTGGGGATGGAGTGATACCCACTCAGTGTGATTGATATTCCTGGTTATGTCAGTCTGATCAGAAGCTCTGATGAGCAGTGCTGTGCCTTGGGTGAGCAAAAAACAAGTCAACAACTTATTGCTTCATATAATTTGGTAGATAAAATGCAATATGGTAGCATTAAACCAGGGGTTTAATCAAAGAGATCCTTGGTGAAGAAAAGGTTGAGAGACACTGAGCCTTGCGAATTCTTTTCAGTTTTCAGTGACTTTTCTATTCCCAACCTTATAGCTCTGCTAAATGAGCAGGGCAGTGTCTGTTCCAAGCAAGGATTCCTTAGACCCATTCCCGCTGTCAGCCTCCACTTAAATCTGTCTCACCCAACAGTCTTGCAAACCTGTCTTGTGGGAGTCTACACTGGCCATGCCCTAGGGATCGGGGCACGGTCTACACTAGCAGGCCAAGAGGAATAC
This sequence comes from Dugong dugon, assembly GCA_030035585.1. Classification (NCBI taxonomy): domain Eukaryota; kingdom Metazoa; phylum Chordata; class Mammalia; order Sirenia; family Dugongidae; genus Dugong; species Dugong dugon. The sequence goes on from CM057471.1 coordinate 56,944,490, forward strand.
ATCCTTTAGAGAAGGAATTAGTCTGCAGCTTGTGACTGAAGATCATTCCTTCAATTCCTGGCTAAGACAAGCAGTGCAAGACCTGGCGCAAGTCTTTGAACAGAGCCATGGGGGAGAAGACGGAGTTGATGAGAAGTTAGCTTCAGAGGAAAGTGGAGAGTTCCAAAGAGGCAGTGGACATTGTCAGAGCAGAGTGTGGGATCCCGGCTGCCTGCAGTGCAGAACTGAGGGCCAAGAGGGCACTGGATGTCCTCCACTGTGTCAGCCACATCCCTACCAGCGCACAGGAAGTAGCAGGTGGAGACGCTGCAAAGCGGGAGGTGGTCTTCAGTTGCACAGAGCTGGGTGAACAGAGCGCAGCTTACGGGATGCTGTGAGCCATGCTGGAAGAGCCAGAGCCTCTCTGCGATGAGAGCAGGCTTCTCCACCCCACCACTCTGGGTTCTCAGTCTCTTTGGCAGTGCCTGAAATGAGACCCAGGTTCTTTAATGCGAAGAAAGCTTCCTGCCAGGCTGGGTTTGTTTTTCCCAGAGAAAAGCATTTCTGCTGCATTGGTTTCTAGGGAGCTGTGACCTCTTAGCCCTCCAAAGACTGATGAAGGGATATTGATCTGGGGCCTTTTATTTCAGTAAAGTGCCAGGTTATCTGACTGTGCAGGGTTGGGGGATTGAAGCTCACAGGCAGCTAGAAGCCTCCCGTTTCTCTTAATGGATTGTTATTTGTGAGGGGCTTGTCTGTAATGGAGGGAAGACATCTGCTTGCTCTGTAGCTTGGGAAATTCTTGACACGGGTAATATTGGATTCCACAGAAAACTCCAAACTCACATCGTAGTTGGAACTTCCTAACATGAATTATGGCACCCAGACAAGAAATCATGGGGAGGGGAGTCAGGATTTGGAGAGGTTTTTCTATTCTACATTGAGAAAACCCCAATTGCCTGGGTGGCAGTAGCTCAGATGTTTCCCTAGCGACCAGGTCCTGGATGGGGTTTTCCTAAGCAGTCTTGGCCCTGGGGTCTCTGTTCTCCTGGACAGTTACCCCTTGTTGTTGTTGTTGTTAAGTGCTGTCAAGTCAGTTCTGACTCATAGTGACTCTATAGGACAGAGCAGAACTGCCCCATAGGGTTTTCAAGGAGCGGCTGGTGGATTCGAACTGCCAACTTTTGGTTAGCAGCCAAGCTTTTAACCATTATGCCACCAGGACTCCAATTGTCCCTTAGTGCCTGCAGATCCATAAACAGATGCAGCACACAACTGGCTTCAGAGCACTGGGGGCATTGGGTTGATGGGCATGTGGGTCAGGGGCCATTTTATAATCTAGAATCTGATGCTGCCTCCATTGATTTAAGAGTCTGGGTTTTAGAGTTAGAAAGACCTAGATTTGAATGTTGGCGCTGCCGTTTCCTGAGTGATCTGGGGCAACTTACAGGCTCATCTCTGAAAGAAGGCTGATGATGCCTGCCTCGCAGGGTTGTTGTCATGATTCAATGAGATTCAATAAGATGCTGTGTCCAAAGCACTTGGCACAGAGTCTGGCACACAGTGAGTGCTCAATAAATGGTAGCTATTATTATTGTCAGCGTTATAACAAGGGGGAGAGCTTTTCATATTCATTTACTCTCCATTAAATACATCACAAATGATTTATTGATCTTTTAAAAAGAAAGCTAAGAGAAATATCACACGTTCTTTGTAACGTACGTATACAGTTATGCAAATATGGCAAGATCACAGGCTCTGGAGGAGGAAGAAGACAGAATCTGAGTGTCTTCTCTCCTGAGACCTACTGGAGCCAATGACTTAACCTCTCTGAGCCTTAGTTTTTTCAATTGAAAAATGGTAACAGCAATGCCTTTCCTCCCTGCCTACGTCATAGGATCATTGTTGTTAGGTGCCATTGCACTGAGTCAATTCTAACTCACAGTGACCCCATGTGACAGAGTAGAATTGCCCAATAGGGTTTCCTAGACTTGTAATCTTTATGAAAGCAGATCACCAGGTCTTTCTCCCAAGGGAGCCACTGGTTGGATTTGAACCGCCAACATTTCCATAGCAGCTGAGTGCTTAACTGTTGCACCACTAGGGATCCTTATAGGATCATTAAGCCCATTGCCACTGAGTTGATTCTGACTCATAGTGACCCCACAGGACAGAGTAGAACTGCCTCATAGGGTTTACAAGGAGTGGCTGGTGGATTCAAACTGCCCACCTTTTAGTTATGGAATTAAATGTCAAAGCAAATGAACAAAGTTAAATCGTAGCAAAAGAGGTTTTGGTTTTTACAAAAATAAAATTAATTCAGGAACAAGGACGTGAGGTATTAATTCAGGAGCAAGGAGGTGAGGCACGATGGGGGTACTGGGTGTGTGGTTGAATTTGGGGGTGCTCATGTTTCAGTGCAAAGGGCTGGACCCAGTACTGTTGTGTCTGGGGCCTGTGCATCTGGAGAAGCTGGCGCTAGGTGACCTCCCTAGTTTGAGAGCACAATGCCATCAGCTTTGAAACCAATCAGCTGCATTAGTTGAGTCACACAATGGGTTAAGAGAGCCGGTGCACATGCAGAGGCAGGCAGGCAGGCAGTGGGGGTCCCGGATTTAGACACACGGAGAGACAGACAAGTAGGTGGCAGATGCCTCAGTAGATGGGAATTCACCCTACCTGGAGGGAGCTGGCTTGGAGCTCTCTCTTTTGACCAGGCCAGCCTCCAAAGCTCCAGGCAGCACTCAGAGAGGAGCCTTTGGGGCAAGGGCCTCCTGAAAGTGTTTGCCCATCTAAGACAGCAAACAGTTAAGCGCTCAACTACTAACCAAGAGGTTGGCAGTTTAAACCCACCCAGAGGCGCCTCAAAAGACAAGCCTGGCGGCTGCTTCTGAAAGGTCACAGCCATGAAAATCGTATGGAGCAGTTCCGCTCTGCACGCATGGGGTCGCTATGAGTCAGAATTGACTCCATGGCAGCTAACAACAACATCTAAGACAGCATGCCCCTGCCCCAGGCCAGGCCTGGGTGTAGGTCCTTGAAGCTTCGGAAGTGTTCTGGGTCCTTCAGCCTTATGGGACCTTCAGCCTCAAGCTTTCAGAGCCAGAGAGCCAGAGCTGCACTCTCCTGTGAGGCTGGCAATATGGCCTCCATCCTGGGTGGAGAAATTTGGTTTTCAAAGGAGATTCTCCATGAGGTGTGGTGAGGGTGGTTCTTGTGGGTGTCAGTAAAATGGGGATGATCACAGCTGCTGCCTTACAAGGTTGTTAGAAGAAATATCAGACTCCGCTGGTAAAGTGCAGAGCACCGTGCGGGGCATGGAGTATGAGACAGCTGTCTCGGAGTTAGGGAGCAGGCAGCTCTCTTGCTGTGAGGTCTGCCCAGGGTTGGGAGGCTTTCTTGCATGTTTGCGAAAAGGGCTGCCAGACTGGAGCTCAGAGCAGTGGACAGCTGTACAAAAAGCTGCCAGTGGACCCTGCAGCTGCTCTGAAGCCACTGGCCTACAAAGTCTCTTCTGGAGAATTTTGCACTCTGGTTGCCTCCAGGCTCTAGTCTGCAAGGGAGAGCATTCCTGCCACCCAGTGGTGTGGGGGCTTCTGAAGAGACCACCCAGACTTCAGAGATGAAATCCTAGCAGCTGGTTCTCCAAGGGGTTGAGTCTTCCCTCTGCCCCTCACTGGCGATGCCACCTCAGGGAGGCTCTTAGCCACTCAGAGCCTTAGTTTTCCCTTCAATTAAATGGGAATAACAATCCATGCCCTCCTTACCTCTTCACAGAATAGTCAAGATCAAAATGAGGTTGTGGATTGGAAAATGCTTTTTAAAATTGACAGAGAAAAGGAATTATTACTAAGGTGGAATTTGAGCTTCAGAACAGAAAGAGGGGAGGAAATTGAGGCTCAGGGAGATTGAGGGATTTGCTGAAGCCCACACAGCTAGGTAGAGGCAGGCCTGGGAGGCTCAGGCCAGGGCTAGCTTTATGGAGTGATGGCCTTTTCAAGTTGGAAGGGACGTGGTTCCCGCCTCACCCCTCCCTTCACAGGGAGGGACAAGATAAGACACTGAACAGAATGCACTCTGGTCAGATTCTGCCCCATCGCCTTCTCCCTGGGGAATCTTGGGGTCTTTTACTGGATGTGCCCTTCCCCTGCATGGGCCATGGGTTCTGGGAAGCGGAGGGAACCTGTTAAGTGGTAGCCCCAGGATTGCCTTCCCACATCCACCCAGTTCCCTGAAGCCAAGGGGTGGGGTTTTCTTCCCTCTCTCCTCTGATGTTTTTAGGAAGATCCACTTCTGAGTGCTGTTGGACAGGGGAGGAATGGCAGGCACCCTGGACCACTTAGCCTAGGGATGTGGCCCTGCCCTGAGGGTGGCATCCCTGAGGGTTGGGTTTGGATGGCAGGGTAGAAAATGTCCCTGAATGTTGTTAGATGATGCTGATAACTAACCATCCTCAGCTCAGAGCCTTTGCATTTGCTGTGCCTTCTGCCTGGAACAGGCCTCCCCAGGTACTTTCCATGGTGGCTCCTGCTTACTGTTCAGGTCCCAGCTCAAGTGTCACCTCTTCAGAGAGGCCTTCTCTGGCCACCTAGCTCAAGTAGGACTTTTTCCTTTATGACCTTCATGGCATTTACACAGTTTGTAATTCTGTAGTTTATTTGTTTATTGTCTCTGCCCCCCAACCTGAAGGCAAGGGCTTAGTCTGTCTCATTTACCTCTTTATCCCCAGTGCCAAGTACAGTCCCTGACACCTAGCAGGGCATCAACACATATGTATTAAACGGATGAATTACTGAGCAATAACAATTGCCGTGTCTGTTGAGGCCCGCAATTGTCCTTATTGCTTGCCCTCCCGGTAGCTCTGCAAAGTAGGAGTTGCCATTATCACTGCCATTTTACAGAGAGTTTGGGAATTCCCTGAAATCGACAGCTAGGAACGGGTAGAACCGGGATTTAGACCAGGCCTGTCCAACTGCGAAACGAAGAAGGCCTGGATAGAAACACTGTATTTTCTCTCTGTTCCAAGCCATCCAGTTTATGCTCTTGGCTCCCTGGCTGAGTTCATTTAATCAAAGCCCTGTGGGGTTATAATCAAATTCCAGCGAAGTCAGAAAGGCTTGTAATCCCTGATCAGACCCTTGTGGTAGGTGATAACACTGGGCATGCTGCCCCTGCCCCGCCCCGCCCCACCCTCAGCACTGTCTGACTGCTTCCGTGCCTGATCCCCCCGGGTCCCAGCAGCTCCCTGGGCTTGTGCCAAAGCTGGCCTGGATTTGACCTCGTACCGGAAGTTCCTCCAGGCAGTCAGAGATTATCCAGGCCACAGCATGCCAAGCACTGTGCTAGGCACAGATGAAAAACGCTTCCATAGAAGGACTTTATAATCAGTCAGGGAGACAAGCACTTAACAAGATTAAATAGCAAAACAAACAAACAAACAAACAAACAAAAAACCCCAAAAACCCATTGCTGTGGAGTCGATTCTGACTCATAATGACCCTATTGGACCGAGTAGAACTGCCTCTTAGGGTTTCTAAGACTGCTATGTCTTTACGAAAGCAGATTGCCACATCTTTCTCCCGTGGAGCTGCTGGTGGGTTCAAACCACTGAACTTTTGGGTAGCAGCTGAGCTCTTAACCACTGCGCCACCAGGGTTTCTTAAATAGCAAAATGGGATTTAAATGACAGCCGTGCCAGAGACGTTGCTGCACTCAATTGAGCTGAGCAGCCATTAGTCAGACCCAGATCATGAGCCAGGCACTGGGGGGCTGCAGAGGGCCACCTGACTATCCACCAAAGACTCTCTAAAGGGACCAGAGGAGCTGCTTGGGTCCAGTTGGTACGTCTGTCCATCCATGCATCTGGCCTTGTGTGTTAGCTGTGGGATTAGATAAGTGTGCTGAGGTGGGGGAGGGGATTCTGGAACTTGGGGGAGGGGCCCTGGCTCCATAGAGCCTCAGTCCAAGACCTTGTCCCTCTGGATTCCCCAGTAGCTGCCTTGTGCTGCCTGCCCCCGGGGGTGACCTCACCATCTCTGTCCAGCAGCTCTCCACAGGCCTCCACTGTGTTGGGAACCACCAGCCTCCCTCCTCTGGCCCAGCCCGTGAGCACACGGCTTGCCAGCTGGCCCCTAAACCAGCTTCCCTGCTCCTCTGGCTGCCTTGATGCCACCAAGGATTAGTGTGCATTTGTGGCTTTTAGCTGACACTCCCCTCTCTGCTGCACCCTCTCCCTTTGAAGCCCAGGGATGGGCTTGGGCCGGGGAGCCCCCTGAACAGGGAGCATCCCCCTGAACCAGGGAGCAGCCCTGACCGTCCGTTTCTCTATTTTCTCTGACGTCAGAAGGCAGAGTGCTTATTCACTTTGGAAGCACACTCGCAGGAGCAGAAGAAGAGAGTGTGCTGGTGTCTGTCGGAGAACATCGCTAAGCAGCAACAATTGGCAGCATCGCCCACGGAGAGCAAGGTAAGGGCATTGCGAGCGGCCGCAGCCTGGGCTGCCTTCCTTCTCCTCAGCCAGCCTGGACGCTTGAACCTCTGAATTGAGCTTGGGGCCAGCTCAAGCCTAGAACTTGGATCCAGGCAACCAGCTCTTGGCAAGAGGCCCTGTGCTCCAATGTCTCTCCCCTTGGCATTTCACTGGGTCTACTGAGTGGATTTACCATTGCTCTGTAGAGCACCAGAGCCAAAGTGAGCGTGACCCATCAATTCTCGACACTGTTCTCTGGTTTTCCTATGGCAAGGTTGAATCTGGGCTGGTATCGCTGCTGCTGCCTGGCAGGCATCCCCCCTCTGCCACTGGGTAGGCGGTGTGCAGGGATAGCACATTGGTGTTTAACACAGAACCAAGGCAGGCATAATCAGGAGGGGATGTTTGCTGCAGAAGAGGTTAGTTAGATGCAGGCCAGAGCCAAGTGGAGCCAGGAATGGACTGCGGGGGGCTGGGGACCAGCCAAGCTGACAGGAAGCCAGCTGGAGCACCAGGGAAGATTAGAGACACCCACAAAGGCTGACCTAGGGTGAGCACCGTTCAGCTGGTGTGCCCGCTGTCCAGTGCCTGGACCACAGCCTCTCCCTTTGATATCCTGGTGCCAGCCACAGGCACAGTTACATCCCCCCATTTGTGAGTCATTCAGGTCTCTTCTCTTGCTAAAAGTGCTGGCCATTTTGGGACCTGGTCTGGCTGGCTGCAAAAGGAGCTGAGGTGGTTGCTCTGCTGGATCTGGGGGGAGAGGCGACGTGAAGAAAGTGAGCAGCCAAGTGTCAGCTCGCTGGCCTTGGTGCTTCTTCCTAATGTGTTGAGGCCTGCTGTGCTGAGCAGGAGCAGGGAGGGGGCAGTGGGAGGACAGGCCTGCTGAGGGCAGGAGGTGGGGAAGGGGTGGTGGGGCAGTATCTCCTGGAGGGGCAGTGGTGGACAGCAGCTCCCCAGTGATTCCCTGAGGGAATAAGAATCTGAGGACTATAATGTTAGGCTTAAAATTTGTTCTTGTTTTACACTAGCCAGAGGGCAAGAATAACTTTGATGAGGGAAGAGTGGGAAGAGCACGGACTTCCAAGTCACACTCCACCACTGACTGGCGGGTGACCTTGGTCAAGTCACTACACTACTTCGTGCTTTGATGTCCCCATCTGTAATCCGGGGACAATATTTCCTATGCAAAGGGCTGTTGTGAGAATTAAATGAAATAGTGCATACAGTGTTCACTACATGGTGCCTAGTAACCAGTAGGTGCTCAATCAGCCATAGCTGTGGGAGTGCACAACCCCCACCCCACCCAGGTGGCTTGTTGCAGCACTGGCTGGTTCCCATCATCAGTTTCTTCTGAAGTGAAACTGCCTCCACCGCTGTAGGCCACCTCGCCCCAAAGGTCCTGGCTATTCACAGTCAGGAGCCAGTCTGTCTTAGCTGGGGAGCCGCTCTGATGGTGCAGGGCTGAACTGGTGCTCTCAGCGTTCTTTTTCTTTGGGCTTAGCACTTCTGGTCTGGGCCTGGAGGAGAGAATTCTTTGTGCTGGCCCTGGAGTGTGTTGGCCTCAGCTGGCTCAGTGCTTTGGAAAGTCTCTCCATCTTTGGGTTTGGGAGGTCCGTTTCAATGACTGAAGGTGGGCTGGAGTCTCAGACAGGCTCTGGTCCATGTAGAGCTGCAAGATTGGCTGGCTGACCTTGCAAGGGCCTGAGGAGTTTGGAACCTGCTTTCAGGACCACACCAAGATGTCTGGGCACCCTGGGCATCAACAGCTTAGGCACCTCTTCAAACCAAAGCTCTTTAAACATGTGTTTAATGGAGAAGCTGTGTGCTGGGCAGGGGAAGGGTGAAGAAGGAGGGTCTTACTGCTGGGACAGCCTCAGAATTGCCTTGTTGGCCTGAGAATGGGGCCTTGCCCCAGACTCGCAGCCTCCACTGGGCCCACCTTCCTTAGAAGGCGTCTGGTAACCATCTTTTGTTAGGCAGGTCCCTTGGGGGTCTCACTGTCTAGCTTCTTCTTTCCCACCCCCAACATACACACTTGAGGAGTCTTAGCAACTTATTCCTTCCAACCACTTATGGAATGCTCCCTGAGAGAAGTTCTGGTAAATAAAATTTTCTCTAGTGCCTTATAGTTCCAGGAATGTTTTACGTTCTTAGTGCCTTGGCCCAGTTGGTGGTCCAGCTGGCCCCCTCTGTCATCTACCTATGCTCAGCTCCATCAGGTCCTGGCAGCCTCTGGTGACTATGGACCCCCTTCCCAAGGGCCAGGCCACAGCCTTTGCACTCAGGTCGCTGCCGTCCACGGGAGAATAGGGATGGCCAAGCAGAGCTCCGAGACAAGCCTCTTGCTTTTCGGGCAAAAAGGGTCCTGCTTGACCAATTTATTTGGAGTCCTGACTGAGTAGCACGCCTTTTCTTTGTTCTTTCTGTGACTGCTTCACCTTCTGCTGAACAAACACTGCCTAAGCCACCCCCTCAACTCAAATGCCTGTCTGGGGAAAGTGGGGCTCACAAGACAACTCCCCAAACTCCCCTGTTACCGCTTCCCAACCCTTGTCTCTAATCCTTTCAACAGTGTGTTTGCTGACAGCTTGGCATGGGGAATTCTTCAAACATCTCAAGGAATGCAAATTTCTCCCCAAATTTTCAGAACATAGTAAATGTGATTTGCCTTGAAAACTAAATAGATACTTGTTGGGAAGGACAGAAGGAGTTGGGGGAGGATGGACTCAGAGAAGAATAGGGAGGCAGGTGTGCCACTGTCTGCCTTTGTGGTGTGCATGACCTTTGGCAGTTGCTTCCTGCTGTAGCCTCAGAGGTCCCATCTGTGCATCGGTCAGGTGGCTTTTCCCAGCTCTTCAAGCTTTACAATGATCATGAAAACTGAGAGCCTCGACTTGCCCAGTCTCCATTAGGGAGCCATACCCTAAAGATTTCTGTACATCTTGATGACCGATAAAATCTACTGCCTTTAGGAGTGAGACTGTTCCCCTCTGGAGGTGTGTGGGGGGGCACAGGCACAGGCTTTTCTGCACTGTCTCTAAGGCCTGTGGCCTGAGACCTTGCAGTGTGGGGGTCCCAGCTGTGACAGGTGGGTGCAATGAGGCAGGCAGTAGCCAGACTGCTTCTCTTCTCTGGGAGATCCATTTCCTTCCCCCTGCTGGCTCTTAGCTGCCCACAGTAAGTAGGAGGCTGCTCTGGATAGTCCTGTTTGTTCTCTCTTTCTGTCCACTTCATCTCCTCCCCTGGTTTCTTCTCCTTCTTCCTCATCAGAACTCAGCCCCTCTTTTGTTTCATTACCTATCTCTGGAGGGCCTCTACTTTTCTTCTTCTGCCTGGGATAACTTTTATTAAACCCCTGCCATGGGAGTGGTGCTTCTAATCTAGAATAACTCAGAGGTGGTCCTACCTCTGGCCATTGAGGTTTAAGCTAATAGGGATAGCCAAAACCAAAACCAAATCGGTTGCCATTGAGTCGATTCTGACTCATGGTGACCCCATGTGTTACACAGTAGAAGGGCTCCATAGGAGTTCCTTGGCTGTAAACTTTATGGAAGCAGATCGCCAGGCCTTTCTTCTGGGGCGCTACTGGGTGGGTTCGAACAGCCAGCCCTTATATTAGTAGCAGAGAGCAAACCATTGGTGCCATATACAACCAAAGCTACATAATAAATGCCTGCTCTGGGCCAGGCACTAGTTTAGTCATTTGGGGTCATAGAGATGAATAAGACCTGGTCCCTGTCCGTAATAGAATTCTCCTTCTAATTGGAGAGAGGCGACAAGGCCACAAGAGTGTGTCGATCTGAGCATTCAAGGCCATACATGCTAGGTCCTCAGAGTGGTACAGTGGGGTCTTGGCTGCACATCACCATCCACTCAGTGAACCTCTGCTGAGCACCTACTGTGTTCACAGCACTGGGCAGGGTGTAAGGATCCTTCTCAGAAGAGTAGGCTTTAAACCCAGACTTCAGGGGTGAGAAGGCGGAGTGCAGCGCAGTGTGTACTGGCCCCGTACTTGGGCCAGACCCTGGGCTTGAAGTCAGGAATAGAGAGATGAATCTGTCACGCTCTTCACTCAGGAGAACCCAGTTCAGTGCCAGAGACAGTTCAAAATAACATAGTAAGTGACATGGGAGTTGTAAACTCTTATTACTCTGTGATCTCAGGCTAACCTCTTTGAGACTCAGTTTTTTCGTCAATAAAGTAGATGGAATAACAGTGTTCTTATGAGGATTAAGCTCATGTAATGTGCTTAGCAAAGTGTCTGGTGCACAAGAAGCACTGTGTGAACTAGCTGCTATCACCATCATCATCATCATCATTTTTAAGTGATGTCTATATAGGAAGATTCATCTGGTGGCCTTGCTTACTGAAGCTGAATGCCGCTGCTCTGAGCACATGTAAGATGACTGCTCCATGTCAACTCCTCGTGGCCACCTTCTGTATTCCAAGGCCCAGGGAGGAGAACTGAGGCCTCCCGGGTCTGCTCTGGCTGTAAGACTTCTCCCATATGTGACACTGAGGTGTGTGCCACCTTGTCATCTCCACTGGGGCAGTTATAGATGGGCTGGAGATGCCAGGGTCTGTCTGAGTGCCTTTGAAAGGAACAGAGGCAGGTCCTGGAGTCAGGCCGCTCTGACCTGAGTAGACAGCGAGCTAATTCCAGTTCTGTCTGGTTCCACAGAAACTCCACCCTTACGGCTCTCTCCAGCAGGAGATGGGGCCAGTCAACTCAACCAATGCCACCCAGGATAGAAGCTTTACCTCATCAGGACAGACTCTGATTGGCTGAGCAAACCCAAGGGCGGGACTCTGCTTCTGGCAACTTAACCCTTTCTTGGGCATCCCCTACCACACAGTAACCTCACCTCAACTGGACCCAAAATGGAGGACCAAGATGGTGGGCCCAGGGCCATCTGAAGGGAGTGGCCCCAAGGGTGTGTGTGGACTGGCATCAGAAGGACCACAGTGGTGTGAGAGGCCCTGTGGGCATATGCAGACTGGCATCAGACAGTCTTAAATGGAGAAGACTCAGAATCTTATCCCTTCAAGGAAGAAGGAGGTGAAATGGCAACCGGGCTTCCAGGTGGTTCCAGCACCTGCCTTGGAGGCCACAGGAGAGGTTGGGAGAGGCCACCCCTGATGGAAAACAACACCATGATCTGCTGCTGCCAGAAGACCTAACTACCCACTCACTCATTTTTCATCTGTACTCATTCAATCATTCATTCAACAGATATTTTGGGGGCATCTACCTTACGCCAGGCTCTGTACTAGTAGCTGAGGATACTGTGTAGTCTCTGCCCTCATCAAGATTCCAGTCCTAGTAAGGGAGTGAGCCACTGAGTAAATAACACCAACACACACACACACATACACACACTCACGATTACAAACTGTGATAATCTACAAAGGGAACGAACAGATTCCTTTAAGAGAAAGTATTATTCAGATTGCTGTGTGTGTGTGTGTGTGTGTGTGTGTGTGTGTGTGTGTGTGTGTATGTGTATATGGGTGTGTGTGTGGGAGGAGGGGATAAGGCCTCTCAAAGAACATGATTTTTAAGCTGACACCTGCAGAGTGGAAAGGAGTTAGCTAGTCAAGGACTTTTGGAAGAGAGTTCCAGATAAATGGAAGAGCATATAAAGAGTACATGAGGTAGGAAGGAGCCTGGAGTGCTGGAGGACCAGACAAGGCCTGTGTGGCTGAGCTTATTGAGAAGGAAGTTGGGTAGGTGGGAGCCAGATCATCAAGGCTTTGGCATCAAATGCTTTACTGATTTCATTCTAGATACAGTGAGAAGCCATTGAAGGCTTTTGAGAAAGGAAGTCACAGTCTCAGGTACATATCTAGAAGATCAGAGAGCAGATGGGAGAGGCCCAAGTGGGTGTGAGGAGACCAGTTACGAGGCTCTTTCAGTCCTCCAGGTGAGGAGCGATGGTAGCCTATCTTGGAGTTGTGGCTGGGTTGGTGGGTCCGTGAATGCTCAGGCCCTGGGATATGGAGAAGGCTCTGGGATGAGAAGAGATGATTCCTTGTCTCTCCCACCTCGCCCTCATCCTCCATCATGTCTTACTCTCTTAGTGGGTATTAGTGAGGATTCAGGTCTTCCTCTCAGAGCCCCTTCCTGCCCAAGCCTGGGCTAGCAGCTGATGCTGAGTTCTGGGAATGTCCCTGGGAGTTGGGAGCAGTAGGTGCTCATCCCAGCCAAGGTGAAAAAGTCCATGGCCCCACAGGCCTTAGCAGAGGTTGCCTGTGCTGTCCCTCCATCCTATGCTGAGTAGTCTTATAGGAAGCTGATAGACAGCACTCTGGAAATTGACTTGTTTTGCTTTCTGCAGGACTCCTAAGGGTCAGTGACTGGGCCTGGGTGTGGCTCAGCAACTCTAGTGAGACTGTCGTGCCACGAGGCTAAAGGAAGACCTATCAAGGGAATGGTGATTGGAGCCCAGGCGCTCACTGCTTGCTGCACCCTCAGCTGGTGCTCGGGGTGGGCAGCTCTCACACTTTTTCCCAATTACCAACACCTAGAGGCTGGGAAGCCTGAGGCCACAGTCTGAGTGGCATAGCTTATGCACAAAAAGATGTTGGTAGGATCAGGGTCACCTGCATAGGAAAAGGGGGTTAGAGAAGCTGGAGAGATGGCTCAGGTCAGAGAAGCTCCCTCACCCCAGACACTCTTTGCTTTGGGTCTTGTAAGACTTCTCCATGTCTTTAGAGAAGAGAAGAGTTTGCTCAGCTGCTGGGGCCACTTGAACCCCTGGAAGGGTGGCCCAGAAGAGAATACATCCCTTGCCCCCCGCTTATCCTTCTCCCAGCCGAGGAAAGATCAGACATATCATATCAGTAGTCTAACAGGGCACAGGATGTATCTACCTGTGATCAGGCTAATGCCCCTCCCCAGCAGGGGAATAGATGCTGCCTGAATGGAGACAGTGATGCACAGCGTCTCTGTCAGCCGGGGCCCAGCCCTCAGGATAATTCTGAGAGGCCAAGCAGCTGGGGCTGCACAGACAGCAAGCTGCACTTTGATTTCATTTGATTCCCTTACAAAATGACATTAAGGGGAATGTGAGGCACAGGAGAATTGTCTGTCTGGGAAGGCAGCAAGCTTGTCTCTCTCCAACCTGGTGCCCTCCCTCTGCCCACGAGACAGGTGCAGAGGACAGGCGGTCTGGCCACAGGAAAATGGAGAATCTGAACACAGTACCCAGTCCTGGGGACAGGGCTTTCCTCCCAGCTTGTCCCAACAAGCTGCAGAGCCTAGTAGCTGCTCCCGTCAGGATCCCAGGCCTGCTGGCTGTCGGGGAGGCGGACATCAGACCCAGTGGGCCCTGGGCTAGATTTGCCCAGTGACTGTGGTGAGCCACAGCACCATTGCTATTCTGCCTCGCAAATCAATGGAACAATTAATTTGGCTCCGTGGGCTTGAGAAGATGAAATATGACCTGGTGACCACTGCTCTTCAACATCCCAGTCCATCGCAGCTGTCCAGGATGATAAACATACTATCAAAATTGCAGTTGAGAGTCATAATCACGGGAAGCACCGCCGAGCTCCTCCCTGCCACATAAATCACACTAAGAGGCACACAATGGCCTCTTTCCTGATGGGCCAATTGTCTTGGTTTGGTGTCTCGGGGCCCAGGAGTTGGGAGGATGGGAGCACAACCATTTATTGTTGAAAAGGCCGTCTGTGCGCTTTGAATACAAAGCGATCCTTTTAGTTCCCAGCCCACCCTCTGATCCCATTTTCATGATTTCCTATGTCTCAGACTCTGGGTCTTGGAAACTCTCAGTATCTCCTATAAGCAGTCCTGCCAACGTCTCTGCTGGCTTGGGTCTTTGGTTCTTTGAGAACTGGGACAACATGGACCTGTTGGAAATAATGAGGACATTTATTTATGTATGTCTTGTTTTTTATTTCAATTATTATTATTATTTTTTATTAATTCCACCATCAGAGCCCTCATTTCTCACACCTGACACCAAGAGGGTTCTGCAAAGTGCGAGTGTAGGCTTTTGCAGTGTGGGAGGGTTCCCCACAGTGAGGGCCCCAGAGGCCTGCATACGCTTTGGAGATGGCAACTGGGGTCCCAAGGTATCATCTGTCTCCCCTAAGCCTCCCAGCATTTGTCCAAAGTCACACAGCTGGAAAGAGGCCCAGCTAGTCCTCAAGCCAAGACCTTTCAACCCCATCCATTGCTCTCTTCAGATACAAAGCTTTGCCTTTTAGGGAAGGAAATAAGAGAAATCAATCATCTCCTCCAGCAAGAGGCAGGAGGAGCATATCCGGCATGTCAGAAGTTGTGGCCCTTAAAGCTCTAGAGGGGATGCTTGTAGGACGAATAAAACAAGATACCTTCTTTATCCAGTGGAGAACCAACTTGCAGAATTCTTTGTTCTCAGAGCTGGCACAGGCTGAAAAGATCAATAGCTTCACACAAGGTTTGAAGAAAGTCTAATATGAAAAACAAGGTTGAGCTCCTCAAGACATAGGCTCTCAGGGACCATTGGCATGGTCGGGTAACGTCCCTTCCCCTTCTGAGTTTGGCCCTCAAGTGGACCAGCGACACATCCTATGCTTTTCAAGGACAGAATCCTGAGCTTGGGGTATAGACAGCAACTGGAATGTTGGCCAAAGGCAGAAAGTGATAGCTTAAGGCTCTACCTGGGTGCCCTGAGCATAAGCACCAGAGGAGGCCTTTGACCTGAAGGGTGGGGAGAGAACCTGCCTCAGCTGACTCCTCCAGATTTGGTGCCCAGATTTTGCTAGTTGGCTGATTTTGAATCTCAAGACTAAGTGGACAAGTAACTGGGAACCAAATGGACTGCATTTCAGATATTCCCCCAAAGAAGCAGACTCTTCTCTAAGAAACTCAACTCTTTTCTGTTCTGCCTCCAGCTTTCCTCCCTCCTTTCCTTTGGCTGCAGGAAACTGCCTGCTGGTCTGGCTATGCCATCTTGCCCTTGGTCCTTGCAATCTTGCTCTTCTTTTTTAGCTTTCAATGAAGACAGTACAACCCTTCCCTCTATCCTTACGTTATAGTGTCTTGACATTATCTTCTTCCAAGCTTTACTCTGGATACGGGCTTGTTTAAAAAAAACAAAACAAAAACAAAATCCATTGCTGTTGAGTTGATTCCAACGCATGGCAACCCTGTAGGACAGAGTAGAACTGCCCCCAAAAGGTTTCCAAGGCTGTAAATCTTTAGGGATGCAGACTGCCACACCTTTCTCCCAAGGAGCAGCTGGTGGGTTCAAACCCTCAACCTTTTGGTTAGCAGCTGAATGCTTAACCACTGCATCACCAGGGCTCCTTTGGATAGAGGCATCCTCCTCTAAATTGTTCCCGGATCCTTGGTTAAAGGTAGAATGGTAATACTAGGTAACATTTGGCGAGCTCTTATATTATAAGGCAAGCATGGTGCCAAGCTTTTTACCTACATTATTTCATTTAATCCTCACTACAACTTTGTGTTGTTCTCCCCATTATACATTTACTCTCATTATTCCCAACTTTTAGATGAAGACACTGAGTCTTAGAGAAGTTAAGAAACTTGCCCAAGATCACATAGCCAGTGGGTGGCCAGGATTGGAACCCAGGCAGCCGACTCTAAGACATTTCAGTCTTCACATTGAAACAAGACTGTATGTGTGTGGGTATATGCAAATGATGTACCTGGTTAATAGTCATGATGCACACATAACACATAAGTATACTTATGGCTCTTATACAGGAAGGGGTCCTCATCAGGGACTGCCAGACTGGAACCTAGGAAGCTGATTTCAGCTGCTTTGGACCACTCTGCTATTCTGCTTCCCTGCGATCATGGACTCTTTAAGCTGGGAGGGACCACGGAGACTGAGCTGCATGCTCCCCTTAAAGACCCTAGTGGGAGGTCATTGTCTTCAGAATAAAGCCCAGGTTTTATCTTGGCTTTCAGAGCTCATACTAGTCACACTGCACTCCTGCTTGCATCCACCCGCCGGCCACACTGGATTACTTCCCCTTCTTGAAGCCTACCATGCACATTTATTTTTGGGCTGTCTCTTCTGCCTGATGTTGCCTGCCCTTCTTCACTGTCCCTGCTGGATGCAATCTTCCTCCACCTTCGTAACTTAGCATCACTGGCGCCTCCTCTGAGACACCTTTCTCAGGCAGACATCAGAGGTCATTGCTTTCCCCTTAGCGTTTTGCTCATTCTTAGCACATTGTGAGAGGCAGATATGTCTTAACTTGCAAGACTGTGAGCTTCTTGGGAGCAAGTGAAGATCATGTTTTATTTGTCTTTGATTCTCTTTTTGCCTGGACATTAGTAGGTGCTCAATACATGTTGTAGTATTGAATTGGGTCATCTAGTTCAACGCTTTCATGTTCTAGAATCTAGATGAGGAAACTAGGCTCAGAAAAGGAAAGTGATCTATCCAGGGTCATGGGGCAAGTTAGTGTCAGAGCTGGGACTAGAACTCAAGCCTTCTGACTCTTGGCTCAGAGAATTTTCTGTTATACCTCAGCTTTTTGGAGACCTTGGTTTAAGAAGCAGTCTGGCCAGGTTGACTTAAGGGTCATGGATACCACCATATTCCCATACTGACTCCTGGGCATCCTGGAGGGAAAGGAGACCTGCTCAGAACCACTCCTATGGGTCTCTCCCCCAGGTTTGTGGGATTCCTCTCCGCTGAGCCCTTCTCCCTCGGAAAACCAGAATAGGATTCTGAAGATCTTGGTTCAAATCCTGATTTTCTTGTAACTCACTATTTGACCTTGGGCAGATTACTTCACCTTTCTGATCATTAGTTTCTTTACCAATAAAAATGAGGGAGTTGAATTAGATGACCTCTGGAAGTCATCTGGTTCCAAAATATTAGGAGATAAAGATAAATATAGTTACTCCCCTCGGAAAGGGTGAAGACCCTGATCTAGGGCAAGAATTGGTTCAGGTTCTTCATCATGGCCATTGTCTCAAGACACTTAATGAGAGACCAGTGAATCAGTTCTGTGAGAGATTTCAGAGCAGAGAGTGGGCAGAGGTCCAACTCTCTGGACTCTAATAGGCTAAAGGAAGAAAGAAAACAGACATTTCAGTCTTTACATTGAAACGAGTATATGTGTGTGGATACGTGCAGATGTTGTACCTGGTTAATAGTCATCATGCACACATAGCACATAGGTATACTTATGGATCTTATACAGGAAGGGGTCTTCATCGTAAACACCAAAATTATAAGCACACTCCTGTCCCCTCCCCACCCAAAGGTACCTCCTCTCCGGCTTCCCACTGGGAGGCTAGCACAAGGAGCTTTCTAACCCAGTATCTTCTGCCATCCCTCCTTCCTTTCTGCTCAGGTGGTTGGACACACACTGGATTCTTTTGTTTGAACTTCACATACGTATGTGTGCACCCATGCTTTTTAACTTTTCCAACTGCTGGTCTATGGCATAAAGCTAATTTTCAGGTGGAATTTATGGTCATCAATAAGCAGTGCCTTTAGTTTCTGGTGTGGTTAGATGTCGCCTTCAGACTTTTCCCCAGAAGTGGCCATGGACATTCTCATTGCCTTTAACCCATATCTTCTTTTGCATGAACAACAGTATTTAAGATAAATTTTCTAAAAAGGTGCCTTTTAAATGTTAGTGCTTTTCTGTTTTGGCTAAATTCTACTGTTGGCTCAGAGCTTTCTCTGTTGCTCCTCAGCAGTAAATGTAGTTTTCTGCTGTTTCTCTTTGCTGGAAGAACATTAAGGGTTAAGTAGGCTAGCCTAGGAAGCTGACCACCGTTTAATACACTGTTTTCAATGGGAAAATGCATTCTGAGACATGTAGTCAACTCTTACGTGGACTTTGGGAACACAACTCAACACACACCCAAAGGCAGAGAATGCAGTGTTCTTTTCATGAGTGACTAGAATTTTGATAGAACCATACAATCTTTAAATGTGGCACTGAAAGGGACACCCCCACCCCCACACCCCCACACCAGATAGATTAACGAGCTGATTCGTAGAAACAAAGACCAAGAGAGAGGCAAAAGCTTGGCCAAGGGCACATAGTCACCTGTAGAACTAGAACTAGAACCCACCTCCTGACTTCTAGCCTGGTACTCCTCTGTCAGTGACTTTTGAAGATCCTGCCGGTTTTGAGGGTAGAACAGGGACACAGATGGTCTTAGGGAAGCTCTCACCATCTCACTCACAGTCCACTGTGTTGTCGTCAGGAAATGTAATTCACCACTCAGGCTGTAATGGAAATAGTGAGAAGTCAGGCCAGCTAAGGCATGGGGAGAGGTTGTCTAGTCGGCTGGCTTGTCTATAAATTCCTGGCATGTTCTTACTGGAGTGGAATGAATGGGTTTGCTGTGTTTTACCTGGAGCTCCGAGATGCCAGGCCTGGTGGAGACACTCCCTGTGGTCTGTTCTAAAAATAGCAGTGGGAATGGAGCTGAGGGGAAGAGGAGGGGGCTGCTTCAGGAGCTGGGTGGGGATGCCTCACCTCCTTCCTCTTCCTGCCAGGCCCTATGTGAGGAAGTCCCACAGATTCACAGAATCTGCTATCTCGCAGGGTCCTGGAGCCACACCCCCTCCTCATACAGATGAGGAGACCCCGGAGGCCCAGATTGGGGGACTGACCAGAGGTCACAGAGCCCAGAGAGAAGGTCCAGATGGCCAGCCATTTCCCTCCTGCTATTTCAGCAGGGTGGATGCCGGCCTTGTGAGGTATTCTCTTGCTGCCCCTGGGCGCGCACAGGGCCTGGGAACTCCTGGGGCCAGATGTGATCGGGCTTCCTGAGAGACGCCTGGCCGGCGAGGAGTCCCCGGCCAGTCTGCCCTGAGCCCTGACCTCGATCAGCTGGCCTTCCAGCGCCACGCCTTCCTCTGCTAGTGTCCCCTCCGTTATCGACTTGTCATTCTGTCGCCCCCTGGATTGTGCAGGATTCTGCAGGGAAGGAGGACAATGGCTGGAGTGGGACTGGCCTGCAGGACCGAGGGCTTCACATCTCAGGGACTTCCTCTGCCTTTCCCCAGGAATGAGCAGAGCCAGCTAAGGCAGGAGCAGGGAGCTGGAGCTTCGAGGTAGGCAGGCCCAGGTTCAGATTCCAGCCCTGCCTCTCACTAACAGTGGGATCACCAGTGGTCACCTAGCATATGTAAAATGAAACAAGAATGTCTACTTCGCTGGGTTATTGCGAGGATTAAAGGAGATGATGTGTGCAAAGTGTCTATTATAATGCCTGGCACATAGTAAATACTCGGTGATGGTAACTATTATTGTGAGATCAAGTGGTGAACACATGCTTGACTCTCTCTTCAGACCCCTTCTTTGGGGCTTCCATCCAGGGGGGCATGGCAAGATTTTGTTTTGTGTGTGTGTAGTTGGCTTTTTTGTTGTGTTGTTGTTGCTAAAGTAATTCGAGTTTATTAGGAAGAAAGCAATGCATCTCAACCAGGAGAAGGAATGAAGTTCATTCTTAATCCCAGCACCCAGAGATGTAACCGTTCACATTTTGGGGTGTATCTGCTCAGGCATTTATTTATACACATACATATTTTATTTGCAAATTAGGATTACTGGTGTACACAATTTTCTGCTTCTTTCCATTTAACAATGTAGCATTTCTGTGTTTCCGCATCAATAAATATTCTACGACATCATCTTTGGTGCCTGCAGAGTATTTCTCTGCGTAGATGAAACATGCTGTATTTAAATAATCTCCAGTAGTTGGACATTTAGATTGTTTCCAAGTTTTTATTGTTGCAAAAAACTGAGATAAAAATACTCGTCAGTACATCTTGGTATCTCCAGCATCCAGTTAAATGCTTTAATGGATATGTTTGACCCTCAACAAATGTTTTGTGAATGAATGAACATTTTGTTAGAATAAATTCCTGGTAGTAGAATTTCTGGATTAAGGTCTACATATATTTAAAATGGTCTTTATACCTATTGCCAAATTATCCTCCAGAAAGGTTGTACCAATTTATAATCTCACTTTAGGGTGACCAATCCTCCCAGTTTGCCTGGGACTTTCTTGGCTTTAGCACTGAACGTCCTGTGTCCCAGGAAACCCCTCAGTCTTTAGCAAACAGAGACGCCCTGAGTAAGAGACTGTCTGTTTCCCTACACCATCACCAACACTGTGTATTTTAAAATTATTTAATAGGTTTATTTCTTCGATTACTAGAGATGTCGAATATCTATTTATATGATTTTTAGCCATCTATATTGCTTCTTTTGTGAGTAGCTTATTCAAGTCTTTTTCCCATTTTTCTATTGGGCTGTTTACACTTTTATTATTGATTCCTGAGAGCTCTTTATGTAATAAGGATATTTATATGTTAGCCTTTTATTTTTATTTTTTGAACTACACTTGTTTCTGGTTTATAGATTTTAAAAATTTTTCTGTAAATTTAAAAAAAAATACCTTTGGTTTTATAGTATTTGCTTCAGGATTATATAATACTCGTTTATTTTCTTGAAATTTATGGTTTTATTTTTTAGCTTTTAACATTTTAGTTGACCTGCAATTTATTTTGTTATATAGTATGAGGCAGAATGCTTTTCACTTTTCCCAGTTATTTGCTTCAATGCTTAAACACTATGTTAGGACAAGTACCCTGTCATTACTCTTCTTTAAAAATTATTTGTTTACTATTCTCAGCTATTTATTTTTTCAAACGAACTTCAGAATAATTTTACTCGGTGCACAATTCCTTCCTGCCCCTCCCAAAAAATATCATTGAGATTTTGATTGGAATGATAGTAAAAAATTATACATTAAAAAGAGGAAAATTGACATCTATACAATACTGTCTTCTCATCCAGGAACAAAATTATATCTCTCCATTTATGTGAATCTTCTTTCAAGTTTTCCCAGGTAAAGTTTTGAACAATTTTTTTTCACATTTTTAAAATTTATTTCAGGAAATTAATTTTTTAAAATTTATATTGTTAATCGGGGCATTTATTTATTAGCATCATAGATGTTCTTTAACTGATAATACTTGCAGAAAACTTGCGCAAAAGAAAATCCTTAAACATTGTTGAACTGGATAAAATAAAAAAAAGAAAGTCCTCCATCCCCCAAACCCCACTGCCTAGTGATAATCATTACTGTAAGTTTGGTGTGGTTCCTCCAGACCTTTCTCCAAGAAAATGTTGTTGTTGTTAGGTGCCATCAAGTTGGTTCCAGTCCATAGCAACCCTGTGTACAACAGACTGAAACACTGCCTGGTCCTGCGCCATCCTCATGATCGTTGTTAATGCTTGGGCCCATCGTTGCAACCACTGTGTCAATCCATCTTGCTGAGGGGCTTCCTCTTTTTTGCTGACCCTCTACTTTAGCAAGCATGATGTCCTTCTCCAGGGACTGATCCCTCCTGATAACATGTCCACAGTATGTGAGACATAGTCTCACCATCCTTGCTTCTAAGGAGCATTCTGGCTGTACTTCTTCTAAGACAGATTTGTTCATTCTTTTGACAGTCCATGGTATATTCAATGTTCTTCACCAGCACCATAATTCAAAGGTGTCAATTCTTCCTCAGTCTTCCTTATTCATTGTCCAGCTTTCACATGCATATGAGGCGATTGAAAACACCATGGATTGGGTCAGGGGCACCTTAGTCTTCAAGGTGACATCTTTGCTTTTTAATACTTTAAAGAGGTCTTTTGCAGCAGATTTGCCCAATGCAATGTGTCATTTATTTCTTGACTGCTGCTTCCATGGGTGTTGATTGTGGATCCAAGTAAAATGAAATCCTTGACAATGTCAATCTTTTCTCCCTTTATCATGATGTTGTTTATTGGTCCAGTTGTGAGGATTTTTGTTTTCTTTATGTTTAGGTGTAATCCATACTGAAGGCTGTAGTCTTTGATCTTCATCAGTAAATGCTTCAAGTCCTCTTCACTTTTAGCAAGCAAGGTTGTGTCTCTGCATATAGCAGTTGTTAATGAGTCTTCCTCCAACCCTGACGCTGCGTTCTTCTTTTATGTAGTCCAGCTTCTCAGGCTGTTTGCTCAGCATATAGGCTGAATAAGTATGGTGAAAGGGTACAACCCTGATGCACACCTTTCCTGACTTTAAACCACATGGTATCCCTTGATCTGTTTGAACAACTGCCTCTTGGTCTATGTTCAGGTTCCTCAGGAGCACAATTGAGTGTTCTGGAATTCCCATTCTTCCCAGTGTTATCCATAATTTGCTATTATCCACACAGTCGAATGCCTTTGCATAGTCAATAAAATACAGGTAAACATCTTTCTGGTATTCTCTTCTTTCAGCCAGGATCCCTCTGACATCAGCAATGATAGCCCTCATTCCACATCCATGCACAAACATAGATGTATATTATTTTTTATTTTGGTGCAAATAGTTAACTTGCTCAGCTGCTAACAGAAAGGTTGGCAGTTTGAGTCCACCCAGAGGTGCCTCGGAAGAAAGGCCTGGTGAAATACTTCCACAAAATCAGCCATTGAAAACTCTGTGGAGCGAAGTTCTGCTCTGATGCACATGGGTTGGCCATGAGTCGGAATTGACTTGACAGCAACTGGTTTTTATCATAGTATACATAAGTTTCTGTAACTCATATTAAAAAAACTTAATGTATTACAAAAATCTTTCCACATCCGTACCTGAAGTTCTCTTTTTGTTTTTACTGGCCGATGGACCACCATTTATTTAACCATCCCCCTGCTGATGGGCAATTAGGTTGTTTCCAATGTTTTAGTATTATGAGCAATGCTGCAATAAACATCCTGAGAATGTGTTGTATATTACATATTGCTGCACTTTTCTGTAGGTTAGACTGAGCACATATACAACTCAACACACACCACCAAATAGTCTAATAATTTACATTCCTACTCATGGTGAATGAGTGCCCGTTTCCCTACAACCTACCTAACATTGGATGCTATTGCTCTTTAAATTCTTTGTTGGTATGCGAGATGAAAAATCATATTTCATTTTAATTTGTATTTATTTATTAGTGAGGTTGGGCTTCTTTTCAAGTTCAGTAATTATTTATATTCTTCTTTGACTTGCCAGTTTATATCATTTGTCCAGCTTTCTACTGGGGCATTTGTCTTAGTTGTAAGAGCGCTTATATGGTTAGAATATTTAAATGATTAGAATGTTAGCCATTTGCTTATTATCTGGGTTGCAAATGTTTATTCCAGGTTATCATTTGTCTTTTAACTTTATTTATGGTATATTTTGTCATTTATAAGTTTAACATTATTTTTAATCAGATATTTTTGTAGTCAAGTGCTTTTTAAACTTTTTTAGTTTGTTCATACTTTCTAAGGCCTTTCCCACTTCAAGATGATAAAGAATATTCTTATCATTTTCTCTAGATAGTTTTTATACTTTTACGTTTTACATTTAGATTTTAATCTATCTGCAATTAATTTAATTCCTGGTGTCTGATAGAACTCTCACTAATTTTTTTCACCAAGATGGTTGACCAGTTTTTCCCACCGTTTTTTCAGTTAGCTTCCTCTACTCACTGATTTGAAATGCGGCCTTATCGTAGACCAAATTGCCTCATGTATGTAGATTTGTTTCTGAACTCCTTTGTCTCCCTCATTAATTTTACTATTCCTACATTATATTGAGATTTAATTACTATAGCTCTAGAATATGTTTTAGTAGCACTGGGTAGTACAAACGGTTAATGTTCTCAGCTGCTAACTGAAAGGTTGGAAGTTTGAGTCCACCCAGAGGTGACTTGGAAGAAGGGCCTGGCAATCTACTTCAAAAAAATCAGCCATTGAAAACCCTGTGGAGCACAGTTACGCTGACACACACGGGGTCACACAAATCAGAATCGACTCGACGGCAACTGGTTTTAAGCATCCGAGGTCACCTCCCATTATTCTTCTGCAAAACTTCCTTGGAAGTCATATACCCTAATTCTAGTGTACTAGTGATTTTACCCTTACCTTTTTCACAAACATATTTCAACATTAAGAATTACACTACATCTATAATAGTTTGTTTTCACCTTCTACTGCCCGTAATGATCAGTTCAGCTGGCCTGTGCTTGTCTTTGCTCTCCTCCACACCTCCTGGGTATTGTTGAAATAATGATCTGGAATTTTAATTTCAGATTGTGACTATTTTTAAACATTAGTTCTATTCTGCTTTAAGAATCATTTACTTAAAATTGCATTCAGCTTCTCAAATGTGTCTTCAATAGTTAGGTCTGTAAATGTTACTGGTTTCATTGCTTGCCACTATTTCTTATACACTACATCCTGTCATTCTTGACTTCTTTATTTTGATTCATTCTTGTCTGGAGAGATTTTTCGAGTAATTTTTTCAGAATGGGCCTGTGGGTGGTATACTTTCTGAGTCCTCATATGTCTGAAAATACTCTCCTTCATGCTTGAGTCATACTTTTCCTGAGAATTCTATGCTGACGATCTTTCTCCCCCAGAAAACTGAGAGCTGCACCCTGTGGTCTCCCAGCACTTGGAGTTGTAAGAAGTGCCATGCCTACTTGATTCTCTAAAAATTCTTTATGGAAACAAGTAGGATTTTTCTTTTCACTCTGGAATTCAGAAATGTCACTAGATTATTGTTTATTCTGTCTCGGTAATCTTCTCTGGTACTATCTAGATAAGCACTTTCAGTCTGAAGACCCAAGTCTTCCCATAGTTCAGGGAAATTTTCTATTAATTTTGAAATTATCTTCTGTGTGTTCAGTTCTTTCTGGAAGTCCTAATAAAAACAACATTAATATTAATAATAACAATAAAGGCAGCTAACATCTATTGAGTATGTTTTCCTTCTGTTAAACATGTAATCTGCCCAACACAATTGTTATTATCCTCCATTATATAGATGAGAAAGCAAAGGAACAGAGAGGTTAAGTTGTACAAAGTCTCACAGCTAGGAGACGTAGGCCATGATCCAAATTCCAGAGCCTGTGTCCTTAGCTACTACACTATACTCCCTGTTTGTCAAGCCCAACCCCCAGACCTGACCCTGACCCTGACCCCAGTTACCCTTCAGTGAAAATGTTGAGTGTTGATAGCCAGAGTCTCTATGCTATGACCAGTGGGAGAAAATGTGGGATTACTAGTACAATGGAGGTGGAAGCAGACTGGGAGATGAGGCCTAGAGGGGGACAGGGACCTGTCATAGGGTCCCCAGTGAACTTAGAGATGAGATTTGTCCTCTCTCTCCCTTTCTTACCACCTCAGCCACCCTCTTCAGGCTTCATTTCTGAACCTGGGACTACTGCATGGCCTCCCTGTGGATCTCCCTGCTCCTAGCCCTGTCCCTTTAGTCCCCTCTCTGAACAGTAGCCAAGATGGATCTTCCTACAGGGCAAACTGGGCCACCTGCTCACTGCCCAGAGGTTTCAGAGTTCCTGTTGTCTGCAGAATAAACACCAAGCTCCTTGGCTTGATATTGAGTGGCTCCTCTATCCTTTCATTTTTATTCATTCTTTCATTCCTTCTTTTATTAAAGATGAGCTGAATGTTTATTGAATGACTGCATGAATAAACAAATATTTTTAGAGCGCCTATTGTGTCGGAGCCCTAGTTGAGAGCGGTGGGTAAGAGCTTGGCTGCCAGTCAAAAGGTCGGCAGTTTGACTCCACCAGCCGCTCCTTGAAAACCCTGTGGGGCAGTTCTACTCTGACCTATAGGGTAGCTATGAGTCAGAATCAGTTTGGTGTTTTGGTTTATTGTGTGTCAGACACTGTGCTAAGTACTGGTGACAGAGTATGCATTAGTCAGGAATTTTTCAGTTGCAATGTGAACCCAACTCAAATTAGCTTGAGCTGGGAAATGGAATTTTTTGGAGTATGGAGGGTAGGCTTCAAGCATAGTTGGATTCACAGGCTCGAGCAGTGCCACAAACTGGCCGTACTCTCTCCATCTCTTGGTTCTACCTGCTTATGTGTTGGCTCACTCCCTTAGTGGAGGCAGATGGCTGCCAGCAGTACCAGGGTTATGGCCTTACAGTTTGACTCCTCCATCACTTCAGCAGTGGTCCTGGACCTGATTATCATTGGCCCAAGTTGGATCATGTGCCTATCCCTGAACCAGTCACTGAGGACAACGGAATGGGATGAGTTGATAAGTCAAGGCCTGGGTCATATGCCCATCCCTGGACTGGGAGATGGGTCATCTTCATGTGAATCACCTGCCTTGAGAATGAGGGAGGGAAGGGTAGTTCCTCATGGAAAATCAGAAGATGAGGAAGGGTGAAAGGAGGCTGGCCAGGTGAAGCCTCAGATGTCTTCTGCCTCGTGGTTCACCAGCTAATACAGTCTCATCCCCATAGAGTTAACAGTCTAGTGTGATGGGGGCAGAATGGAGAGGATGATTGGAGGAGAGACAGATACCAACTGTCTTAGTTCTCTAGTGCTACTATAACAGAAATACCACAAGTAGGTGGATTTTTATTCTCTCAAAGTCTAGGAAGCTAGAAGTCCAAATTCAGGGTGCCAGCTCCAGGAGAAGGCTTTCTTTCTCTGTTGGCTCTGGGGAAGGTCCTTGTCATCAATCTTCCCGAGTCTAGGAGTTTCTCAGTGCAAGGAACCTGGGTCCAAAGGACGTGCTCCACTCCTGGTTCTTCATTCTTGGTGATAGGAGGTCCCATCCTCTCTGCTCACTTCTCTATTTTATATCTCAAAAGAGATTGACTCAAGATACAGCCTAATCCTGTAGATTGCCTCCTGCCTCATTAACATGACTCTCTAATCCTGCCTCATTAACATCCTAGAGGTTAGGATTTACAACACACAGGATAATTACCTCAGATCACAACAAGGAGGAACCACACAATACTGGGAATCATGGCCTAGCCAAGTTGACACACATTTTTGAGGGGCACAATTCAATCTATAAGACCAGCCAAAATATAAACAATATATAATGAATTGGTGACAAAGGACCCAGTGAGAGCACCTATTGGTCCGAGGCATTAGGAAAGTTTCTGAGGCAGGGGTTGGGGGCTGGGCTATAGGAAGGAACGTTCTAGGCAAGAATCTTAAAGCAGGCCAGTGTGGGTGGAGGAGTGAGGAGGGGGTACGGGGCATGAGATGAAGCTAGGGGTGTGTGCAGGGCCTGAGAGGCTGTGGTAAGGAGTTTGAACTTTATCCTGAGGGCAGTGGGACCTGGTGGTGTGGTCAGATTTGTGTCTAGGAAGCTCACTCTAGCCTTATTGAGGAGAATGGCTTGGAGGAGGGCAAGTCTTGAGGCAGGGAGCAGTTAGAAGGTGATGGTGCTCTGGGCTACGGTGGAGGCAGTAGGGATGGAGAGAGATCAAAGATCTGAGTGATGTGTAGGAGTTGGAGCCTACAAGATTTGATGATTAGTTGGATGAGGAGTATGAGGGAGAGGGTCCACATCCAAGAGTCTGGCTCAGGTCAAGGGGTGAATGGTGGTGCCATTCACTGAGCTGGGAGCACTGGACGAGGAGCAGTTTGGGTGACAGGATCATGAGTTCCACTGTAGGTATGAGTACAATGGCAGAGGCCCAGTTAGTGAGTCTTCATAAAATCAAGGCCCTCTAGACCAAGGCTTCTCACACTGCCTGCGATGAAGAGCCTTATACTTTTTAAAACTCACACTATGTATGAGCCAGTTTGACAACACCCAAACTTGCCTGTACCCTGTTCAATGGGACCCGTCTACTGATCTTGGCTTGCAGTAGGAATGTCAAGTTGCTGTCAAACTTTCTAAACACTGCAGTTATCCCACTGCAGACAGGTAGTAAGCAGTGTAGACCAGTACCATCCCGTGGACTACATTTTGAGTAGCACTGGTCTAGCCCAACTCCAGTGCCCATTTTAGAGACAGGGAAACTGAGGCTCAGAGATGAGATTGGCCTTGCCCCAGGTCTTACAGAGGGCAGCAGCAGAGCCAGCACTTCAGTTCAGTCTCCCCCAACCTGATCCTCTGCTTTGATGATTTGGGTTAAAACCTGACAGTCCAAGCTACAGATGGACTCAGAGGAGGGCATGGCTGGACTGCTCCTAGCAGCCAGTGCTGCAGGCTACCCTCTGAGTATTTGAGTCACTGGCTCTGTGCTGAATGCTTCCCAGGAACTCAGGCTGTCAGGACACAGCCTGACCCTGGAGCTAGCATAGGCACAGTGGATTGAGGATTGCTCCAAAATGCCTGAAATTTCAGGCCAGCATGTGGCTGGTTAGGCAGGAGCCATGAAGGGAGATGGTCATGGCTCCTGGCTACCCTGTGCTGCTGCAGCTGCCTGAAGTCAGGCTGATGCGGCTGGGACAACTTTGATGTGTGCTCCTGGGGGCAGGACGGCCAGTAGCAGTCTTCGTCGTCAGCTCTGCAGGGGGACATTGGGCCTCCACCTCCTATGGGCTTCTCCTTGTTGTGGCTGGGGGATACAGTTCCCATTACAGGCTGAGAGTCGTCCCTGTAGCCTAAGATTGATGAGGGAGAGGCAGATGGTCAGGGGAGGGACATTTAGGGGACCCAAGATTGGGAATAGAGTTTACAGGTTAAGAGCATAGGCCTTGGGGCCAGACTGCCTGCTTTGTCATTTTCTAGACCTGGGTAAGCTTTCTGTAACTCAGTTTCTTCATTTGTAAAATGGGGATGATGATAATAGCCTGTTGCTCAACAAATATTAATGATTGTCAGCTATTAGCATATGCCAAGCACCATGTTAGACCCTCAACAGATATTATCGTATTTAAATTTATTCTTTAGATCAACCCTCTAAGGTAAACTCTGTCCTTTTGCAGATGATAACAACAGCAACCACACAACATTATTGAGCACTTACTGTGTGCCAGGCACACCACATGTACCGCCTCATTTAGTTCCCCCACAGGTCCAGTGAGATGGATGGCAGTAGCCCCATTTTATAGATGAGGAAACTGAGACTCAGACATTAAAGTGATTTGCCCAAGATAGTTCACACTCAGATTTTTTAAACTCCAAAGCCTGTGCTCTTTCTAAATACCACTAGCTAAACTGATTCTTTAATGAGAGAGCCTGGCAGAGCCAGGGAAAGAATGGGACTGGGGCCACTGGACACCCACTTCCACACCTCAGGCTCATTTTTGAGGCCAGGAATGTGAAGGAACTTGCCCTGGGTCCCACAGGCTACAAGCCAGGACTCCCTATGAACTTGAACCTGAGGATACCTGCTCTGTCTTGCCTCATCCCACCACTTGTAGTATGTGCTAGAGGAACAAGGCTGGTGCCACCAGGAAGAGTGAGGTCCATGCAAGCAGTGGGAAGAGTGTGTCCTCTGCCCTGGTGTTAGGGTCGTAGAGGCCAGAACATGGCAAGAAGGTCCCTGCTTGCAGCAGGCTGCTTCTCTTGTCATTTTTACATCCTTCGTTCCAGCACAGTCTCCTGCACAGAGTAGGTAGGGCCTCAGTAGTTATCGAAATGATAAATAAATGTTTCTTGGCTGGCTCTTGGGTGGGGAAGGCCTTTTTGCATGGAGTCTGTAGGTCCCTAAACTAGGGCTGTAAGACTCAGTGAGTAAAAGCCTAAAACGTTCTAAGTGGGCGCGCAGATTCAAAGCTTGGGCTGGGCTGGGCACTTCCATAGAGTTTCAGAGGGCAGGTCAGGGTCATCACCCTTTTTTTGTACCAGGTTGGGGCTCTGTAGAGGTGAGGCCAGTGTGCACCCCACACAGACTTGGGGTGTCTGGGGTAGTGAAAGCCTGAGCAGCTGTTGGTAAGGGGTGGTCTTAGTCTGTCATATGCTCTGGAATTTCTGGGACCACTCCTCCCCATGGCTTTGGCCCAGGTCTTCTGCCATAGCAGTAGCACTTTCCTCTCCACCCCAAACAAAATCCCAGTGGACTTTGGATCCCCAAGATGGGGAAGCTCACTAAATAGCCATTTGCAGTTACCTTCTTCCTTTGGGGAGGCACTGCCCATGGCTTGGCTTTGCCTAGGTGGAGTCTGCTTGGGGAAGGGAGTGGATTCCCCTCTGGGCAGGGCTCATGGTGGGGTCTTGGGAGCACAGACCCGGGTGTACTGGACTTAATGTGGTGGAGATTGTGAGTGAAGACAACGGAAGCCTCACTGTGGTGGGACTGCAGAGGAGCAGCCTGTCCTGAGTCCTCTATCTGCTGCTATATCTCTCTAGGGAGCTTCTGGAACGTTGGGCTCTGTCTGGGGGTATTACCCTCCAAAAATGGGAAGTGCATTACATGCTAGCTTCCTGCCCACCCTCACTGGTCCCAGCCCTGAGAGCCACTGAAGCTAGTCTGAACAGTGGGGAAGTTTGCCCGTGTGGCTGGGCTGCACGGCCAGCTGGCTTCTCAGTCTAACTAGTGGGCTAATCTATTTCTTGGGCCACCTTGTTCAGTGGCACAGGGCATAGTGGAAAGCAGACTAGGCTTGTTCCTTAGCTCTGCATTTGCTAGTGTGTGCCTTTGGGCAGGTTTCATAATCTATCTGTTCCTCTTTTTTACCCATCCATAAAATGGGGATATTACAAATCATATCTGATAGGATTTTTATAAAGATTCTATGAATCGGTAATTGGGAAGTTCTTCAAACAATGCTGACACGTAGTAAGTGTCAAATAAGGGTTTGTTAAATAAAATATGTGGACCAATAAATGGGGCCCAGGGCCTGAGTGCCCAGGTGCTGACCCCATATGGCCTGTGGACCACCTATATCTCACTGCTCCCTACATCCCAGTTCCCCTTCACTGAACAGTGCTGTTATTTACGCAAGTCTGAAAAGCACTGGGATGCGGTAGAAGGCACACTGGACTGGGAATTAGGAATCCCTGGTCCCAGACCTGCCACACATTTGTTCTGTTTCCTTGGGAAGGCCGCTTTCCCTCTCTGGGCCTCAGTTTCACTGGCTGTAAGTGGGGAATTGGAATGAAGTTCTCCTAGGGCCCTCCCAGTGTAGGTAGCCTGGCTGTTGGTGACTCCCCTCATGCCCCAGGCTTAGGCCCTTCTGGGAGGATCCACCTGCCCTGCTGATTCATGTCTGGGGCTCTGGAGAGCAAGGAGGTGGAAGGCATTGGCAGCCCCACGGCTCCCCCAGGCACCAGCCACTCTTCTAGCCTGGCCTGGCAGGCTCTTGGGCCTCAGGACACTGAGCTGCTATCCCCTTTCCTCATTATCTTTGTGCCCATAGCACTGATGAATGGATTCTGAACCTGTTCTGGGCCCAGCACCCTGGGTTGGCAGGGCCACTCTGTCATAGCACAGTGTCTAATTATGGACTCACTGGTCTTACTGTGTGGTTGACATCTGCTTCTCTCTCTGACTGTCAGGCTCGTGAGTGCAGGACCCTGGTCTGTCTTGTTCTCCATCACATCCCTAGGACCTAGTACAGTGCCGGGTACACCATTGGTGCTCCAGAACTATTTGTGGATCGAAAGAAGGTGAAGACCCAGCTGAAGCTCAAGGGCTTCTCTCATGTTGAGGAACCCTATATTTAGGCTCTCTACCCTAAGAAAGCTTGTCCCAAGCACCAGAAAGTCCATCCTAGGAACCAGCCAGTCCCACTGGGAATTGGCCAGCCCCATGGACACTGGCCATCTCCTGGCACCACCTCCTTGGTTTCCCAGGCAGGGGCCGGCCCTGCTTCCCAGGAGCCTACAGAATGACATCCTTCCCATCTGGGCCCTGCAAGGACAGCCTTGGCTCTGCCCCAGGAACAAGGCCAAGCATTTGTTGGAGTTTGTCAGTGACTGGCTCAGCTGAGGGCTATTCTGTGTTGACCCTGATAAGGATGTTTTGTTATGCCAGTGTGCATGCATGTGCTTGTATGTGTGAGAGAGACGGGAATAGAGTCAGAGATAGACAAGGGCAAGGAGACAGGCAGAGACAGACATTCAGAAACAGAGAGACAAGGAGACACATTGACACTAATATAGGAAGTAAGAGGCTGAGAGACAGCATTCCAGCCCAGGGTACCCGAGGCAGGGTTGGGGAAAGAGAGGATGGGGGCTCTTTCTGCCTCATTTCTTCTATGCCTACATCCCAAGGTGCCTGCCATTCAGAAAGTGAGGGTGCTGGGGCTGGGGCTGGAGCAGGCCGTGGGATGGGCACCCCCAAACCTGGGCCCCAGGCACAGCCCATGGTGCGTTTGACTACATCAGACAACAAACAACAGCAACCACAACCGCAGTGCTGGAGAACAGCTTTGAGTTGGCAAAGCGTCTTCCTGCAGTGCTGGGGCTGTGCGATGGTTAAGAGTGGGCGCGGTGTGGCTGTGGGCAACTTCCTCTGCCCTTCTGTACCTCGGATTCCCCATTTGTAAATAGGGTGGTAATAGTTGCTGGCTCACAAGATGGTGGTGAGGATAAAATGCGTTTATGCAGATAAGGCTTTCAGCACAGTGCCTGACACAGAGTTAGTGCCCAAGAAAGGATAGCCAAGAGCCAGCTTATTGAATCCTCTATTAATCCCTCCTCCAAAGGTTGTCAGTCCCATTTTACAGATGAGGATCCAAGGTTCAGAGAGGGGCAAGCGCTTGCTCAGTGATACCCAGCCAGCCAGTGCTTGAGCTGGAACCCTCTCCTCCCAGTCCAGTCTCTTTCCACTGTCCTCCCTTCTTCTAGGGATGTCTTTTTCACCTGAGGCCATAACTCTTGGGCTGCTGTAATGTGCCCCTGTCAGCCTTCATACTGGGGGGCGGAAGCACTAAGCTTTATGTCCATCCCGGGTTCTCTAGAGTTTGGCACACAAAAGTGCTAAATAAGTAAATGTGCGTCCAGCTGCACTGAATGGTGCTGCTGGGAGGTGACTGAGGCAGCGGCTCCCCCACCCCGAGGGAGGGCGGTCCCATTCTGAGGCAGTGTGTGTTGGCTGCAGGACCCTGGGTTAAATTGCAGCCACCCACTGGGATGAGAGCAGTGTCCGGGTGGGGGTGTGACAGGGGAGCCTTGGTGATTGGCTCCGTCCTTCCAGGGAGCGGCAGCCAGTGGCTTTGCACTGCCCCGGCTGGGCAGCCCTTCCAATAAGCTTGGGGTGGAGCAGACTCGGGGTCTCAGTGCTGGGGTGCTGCCGTGAGAGATGGATGCCTTGCCCTCCAGAGGAGCACCTTGGGGGCCAGCTTGGGCCCCTGGGACGGGCTACAGGAGACCCAGGGCGGGCGGCCTGTGTTTGTGAGCATGCGAGCGGGTAACTGAGGAGCCGGCTGGCCCCTTGGGAGCTGGCGGACTGGCTGGCCGAGGACTCTCTTCCTCGAGACATCCCAGACTCCTTCCCAGATGAAAGTGGTTTGGGAAATCACAGAGTTTTCTTTTTGATGGAAGAAAGAAACCCAGCCTCTCTCCAGAGTGGCTGCAGCCGGCTGGACAGGGTGTGTGTTTGGGAAGGGTGCTGGAGGAGGTGGAGGAGGAGGATAAAGAGGAGGAGAAAGAGGAGGAGGGACGGGTGATGCAAGGGTTTTGAAAACGCTACCTAGTCGTGGGAGGTGGAACCTGGTCATTTGGTTCTGCTTTTCCCAGCAGGTAGGGCTCCCTTGGGGAACTTGGGTAAGTCTGTAAATAGCCCTGCTGACACAAAGGAGCTCTGTCTGGGAAAGGCAGGCGCTTGACACGGCCGCCAGGAGCTGCCACAGCCACGGCTGCCTGCTCGCCTGCCCGCCTGCCTACGGGAGGAGCCGGGTGGAGACCTGGGCAGGCAGGCTGGCAGGAGAACAAGCCACGAGTCACCCGGCTCCCTGACCGAGTGTACTGGGTAGGTGACTTGGTGACAGCGGTGTGTGTGTGTGGAGTGGGAGGGGGGCTCTTGTCCAAGCCACCTTGTGCCCCTGTTTCTATTGTTTCTTCCCCAGGGCAGCCATTGATAGGCATGTTGCAATCAAACCATTTGTGTTCTGCTGTGAGATAGCTTTGTGTGTGTGTGTGTGTGTGTGTGTGTGTGTTTGTGTGTCTGTCTGTCTGTCTCAGGGGCTGGGGGTCCTGCAGACCTTCCACTCTTTACTGCTCCCCACTTCTAGGCTGACCAACCGGGCTTTTCTTTTTGAGAGAGACACAGAATGTTTGGTGACTGAGAAGTCGGGACAACTGCATGGGGAAGGGGTGCTCAATGAGCAGTGGGGGGGATTGTGTCAGGGATGCTAGCCAGGCACCAGGCGCGGGGGCCGGCGGCTCTTGCCTAGTTCCACTGGCAGGGAAGGAGGTGATCTTGGGGGCAGGTCTCAGGGTGTTGCCTCAGCTCCTGAGACTTCTGCTGAAATGTCTGTTGGAAGCACAGGAGTGGGGTGCTCTGCCTCTGAGCTCACACCCCTTTGGGAAGGTTTTGCACCTGCTCTCTTGGCTCCAGCTGAGCCCTGTAAGGAAGAGGGTGGATGGTTAGGGACCTGCTGACCCCACAGCACCAGCCACTGTGAGCTGACAGGAGCCATTTCTTTTCTTGATTTGAAGGCTCCACATCCCTTCTCTTGTTCTGCGGTCTCCAGGAAGAACCCTCAAGCCCTAGGACCTCAGGGCTGGAGGAAGACCCAGGACTTAGAGAGAGGAGGGCCTTGTCCAAGTTCACATAACAGGTTTGTGGCTCAGCCAGAACCAGGAAGGAGGACTTCTGCCCCCTGGACCAGTGAGGACAGGACTCACGGAGAGATATTACCCTGACCTGACCTAAGTAATTCAGCTCTGAATCTGGCAGTCCTGGTCTGGCTTGTGTTGTCTCGCTTGGTGCAGGGCCACCAGGGCCCTCATGGACTCTCGCAAACTTTCACATCCCGCTACCCTGAGGCATGGTGGCTGAGTGCTACCTGGCTCCCCTTTTGCAATGGCTGGAGGGGATAAATCTCCTCCTGAAAGGAACTCCAGAGCCTGCCCCCCTGACGCCCTAGGGATTCCAGCCAGAGCACTGTGCCCATAGTCAAAGTTTCCGCCAAGGCCCCTTGAGTCCCCTGCACCCAGCCAAGGGGCACCTCCCTCTTCCCTAGCCCTAGCACATGGCATGGCTTAGCCCAGGGTGGGCCCTGCAGGGGTCCAAGTTCCAAGCAGGGTTTTCTCCAGGCCCATCCTGGCATCTGAAAAAGGGGCAGGGGATGGTGAGTATGGAGACAGCTGAGGTTAGTGAGCCCTTGTTGGGAAGTCTCCAGGGCTTTGAGCCACTTCTATGAGGCTTCTGATTAGAGGTCCTTGGTATCAATGAACCCACTGCACTTCCCAGCTTTCTTGCCTTTGCATATGCTGTTCCCTCTGCCTGGAAATCCTGTCTCTTCTCTCCCAGTCTTAATTCTTCCAAAGTGAAACTGATACCAAGTTGGAATCTGTCCACTGGTGGTGGCACTTATGGTGCCTATTTATGCAGGATCTGGGCCTTTTCATCCCTTGGCTTCAAGTGCCTGGCCTGGGGCCTGATAGGAGAGGTATGCTGAATTGCCCTGGCTAGGGAGTGGTCTCTTTGAGGACAAGCATTGATGTCCAAGTAAGCTCTTTCTGCCCACCTCCTAGCTCTGTGCCTAGCACAAAGTGGGCACTGCTGACCAGAGGGCCTGGTGAGGAGTCCCTTTGAGGGAGACCCTAGTCTCTGCACGGCAGGGTTGCTTCCATAAGGCCAAGGGGTTGGGGAGTGGGATTTGACAGGATGTGAGGCAGAAGGAGTGTTGGCTTCGCCTGACTGAAGCCCTGGGGAGAGCCCACTCACGTGTCATGCTGGACTGGGAGGTGTTCACACAATGGCCTGGGCCACAGAGGGTGGAGGGGGCAGCCCTGGCTGGTTCAAACTCAACGTTCGTAGCCTGTTGCACAGATTAAGAGGCTTGGAGCCCAGCTTTTTTGGCCCCCTTTTGATGGTGCCCACCAGCAGGGTATATTGGAGGGGGAGGTTCTCAGATAGTGATCTTCTTGGCTCCCCCAGAAGAGGCACAGCTGAGGAGGGAGTGCTCATGTCCAACTGGGCCCCTGGTGGCTCTCAGAACTGCTTCCCATTTGGTCTCCCAATTTGGTCTCCCTGGAGATGGCTGAGTCCATTTGCCTTCTGGACAGATAGGGGATTGAGGCAGGAGAGGAAGGACTTGCCCGAAGGCACATGTGACTCAACAGCAAAGCAGGGACAAGAACCCATGTCTCTGGATCCCTAGTCCAGGATCTCCACCACAGTAACTGAATGGCTCAGGGTACCTGGGCTTCATTGTGGTGATCCCTCTTTTTCAGACTCCCTCATGACACGTTCCTTTCTGGGACCCTTGGGGGTCCAGGGCTTACAGGCTAGAGCCCTGCCCTCTCTGTAAAAGCAGTGTAAAAGCTAAGAGAAAGCCCTTAGCCAGCAGGCTAGAGACTAAGACATGTTCCAGTCCTAGGTCACTGAATGATCTCAGAGAAGTAAACCTCTTTCTCTGGCTCAGTTCCCCCTTAAGAGCAACCAGGGACTGGACTAGGTATTGCCAGACCCCGTCTAGCTGTCTGAGTCTCTGAGGTGTGGCATCGCCTGCAGACCCTCTCCGCTACCCGGGTTCTAGGTCAAGGCCACGGGCTGGCTCACTGAGGAAGGAGCCCCCAACCCGTTACTCAGGAGCTTCTGGGTAGAAGCCTTCTCATGCAAGCAGGAGCCTAGGCTGAGGCTGAGAGGTTTGCTGTTGTTTATGGAGCCAGGCCGTTTCCAAGATGTCATTGCTCAGGGAAAGCCATCATTCCTCCCAGGGATAAACAAGGCTGCTTATGGCTCAGCCTGCTAGGCCGGGGGAGGCTGGAGCCGCTCACAGCAGGCCAGCCAGGCTCAGCCCCAGGGAGCCGCCTTCCCCTGCATAACCAGCTGCACCCAGGCATCCTGGGGAGGGGGGCCGGTGCTAGAGCCATGAGCCACCTGGGAGAGCAGAGCCTCCCACACAGAGGTGAGGGAGAGTCCCAGGATACCCCTTTCTTTCTGGCAATGGGCTTGGGTCATCCAGATGTGTGGACAGCTGCCAGATGTGCCCTCTGCTCCAGAGGGACCAGGGCTCTCCCTGCCCACCACAGGCCAGGCTGCTTGCACCTGGCACTGTGACTCCCAGGCTGCCAAGAACTGTTAGCAGCTCCCAACTTAGAAAGGGGAGGTGCGGTAAATTATTTGGAACTGGGCATGCTTCTTTCCGCATAGCCAGGGCTCTCTGTTACCTCCTGGTGGAGTTAGCCTCTGGCTAACAGCAGAACCTCGGGCTCTCTGAACAGGGTGGTGATGGGAGGTCATGAGGAGAGGCAGAGAAAGGGCTGGGAAGAACCTCTGGGGGCCAAATGGCTGGCAGCAATGTTGGAGAAGGCTGGAGGCAGCTAGAGGAGGGACTACGGAATGGAAAGTGGCGTGGCTGTGCCAACTCTCAAGTCTTAAGTGTTGTAACTGATGTCCAGCAGGACACTGGAACCTTCACTGCTCAGACCTCCATTAACAGAGTTCTCAGTTGATCGAACAGTGACTCTGTACTTGTCCTTTCTGCCTCCCTCCCTTTCTTCCTTTTACATGTGTTAAATACCTATTATGTGCCATGCATTTTGGCAGGTATTAGAGGTGTAGAAAGGAGCCCTGGTGGTGCAAACGGTTAAGTGCTAGACTGCCAACCAAAAGTGTTGGCAGTTTGAACCCACCCAGCGTTTCCACGGGAGAAAGACCTGGCGATCTGCTTCTGTAAAGATTACAGCCAAGAAAACCCCGTGGGGCAGTTCTACTCTGTCACATGTGATTGCTATGGGTTGAAATCAACTCAATGGCGCCTAACAACAACACGAACAAGTGAGGTGTAGAGCCCTATCTTTAGTCTAGTGCCAGGGATGGGCATGTGACAGACAGTCACAACAGGGCTTTGATGGAGAGGTACAGGGGGCTGTGAGAGCCCTAAGGAAGCATCTGACTCAGCCTGGGAGCCTCAGGGAGTGAGGCTGAACCTGGTTGCATAGAGACACTTGTCCATCAAGGAGCTGGTCTCTATCCCAGTCTATCCATCCCCCTAAGGTGTGGGCATGATTCTTGCCTAGCCATAGAAATCACTTTTGTGAATCCAGCCAAATATTGCTCCTTATCCTAGGGGAGGCCATATAATGTGTGGGAGTGTGGACTCTGAACTTGAGGGCAGACTCTACTGCTTTATAGCTGTGTGACCTTGGGCAAGATACTGTATCTCTCCACGCTTCCGTTTCCTCAGGTAATGGTCCAGCCTTCTAGGGTTAAATGAGATAATACACTCAAAGCAGTTAGAGTTGCTGGATGTGTATCGACATTGATTCATGCTAGTAGTGGGAGTACCACGAGCACCTTATGGCTGTTTCTAAATGAGATGGTGTAGATGAGGTGCTTGGCACAGGATCTGACACAAAGTCGGCATTCAGTAAATGGGAGGTGGCGTGGTAGCTTTTTGCTGGGGAACAGTTGGAATATTCTATCAGAGATGTGTACAAGGGGCAAGAAGCCACTGTCCCAGCCTAAGGAGCAGAGAAGGAGACACTGGGTGAGGGTTTTTGTTTGTTTTTTAAATAAACTTTTAATTTGAAGTATAAACATACTTACAGAAATATTGTAAGTATACAGTTGATGAATTTTCGTAAAATGAGCACGCCCATGCTCCACCACTCAGATCAAGAAATAGAACATTTCCAGTACCCCAGAAACCCCTCTTGTACCCACCTTGCCATCATCACTACCTCAAAGATAACCACTGTCCTGACTTCTATTATTGATTGGTATTGCCTGTTTTTGAACTTTCTGTAAATGGAATCATTGAGTAGTATGTATGCTTTTATGCTGACTTCTTTTAATCCGCACTTCGATGGTGAGATACATCAATAACATTGTGTGAAGTTTTATTTTGTTTATTCTCATTGCTGTATGGTATTCCATTGTGTGAATATATGACATTTATCCATTCTACTGTTGATGGACTGTTGAGTTGTTTCCAGTTCAAGGCTATAATGAGTAGTGCTGCTATGAGCATTCTTGGACCTGTCTTTTGATGCACATATGTGCGCTTTTCTGTTGGGTAAATACGTAGTGTTTGAAATTTCTGGGTCATAGAGTTGTATATGATTGACTTTAATAGATGCCATCATATAATTTTCCAAAGTGCTATGCCAATACACCCCCCTTCTAGTTGTTGCTCCATGTCCTCACCAACATTATTGGTGTTAGATATTGTGATATCTAATTGCGGTTTTAATTTATGTTTCCTTGATGACTCATGAGGCTGAACACCTTTTCATATGTTTATTGGCCATTGGGATATCCTCTTTTGTAAAGTGTCTATTCAGTTCTTTTCCCTATTTTTCTATTGGCTCGTCTGTTTCTCATTGATTTGTGGGAGTGTAAATAATATTCTGCATATGTGTTCATTGGTGAATAGATGCATTGCAAATATCTTCCCCCACTCTGTGGCTTGTCTTTTCACTCTTTTAAGGCTATTTTTTGGAGAATGGAAGTTGTTAGTTTTAATGAAGTCCAATTTGTCAATGTTTTTCTTTATGGAGAGAGCTTTTTGAGTCCTGTTTGTTTGCCTACTGCAAGGTTATGGATATATTTTCCTACGTTACTTTCTAGAAGCTTTATTGTTTTATGTTTCATATTTAAATCTCAAATTTACTTGAAATTGATTTTTATTCATCATATGATGTCGAGGTTGAGGCCCATTTTCTCCAGGTGGATATCCAATTGATGTAGCACCATTGATTAAATAGACCATCCTTTTCCCATTGTAGTGAAGTGTCTCCTTGCCTGAAATAAGGGGCCATAAGGGTGTGGGTGAGTTGAGTCTTGAGGGATGAGCAGAGGTACTCCAGGTGGGCAGGGAGGGGAGAGTATTCTAGGCAGGCAGTACAGTGTGAACATAGGTTTAGAGGTGCTCGGAAGTAGAGTGTAATTGGGGAACTACAAACAGTTCAGGCTGGCTGAGGGGCAAAAGAGGAGAAAACTGTGTGGTGGAGAGATTGGCAAGGGCACAACACGCAGGGTAAGGAGCTGGGACTTTAACCCCAAGGAATGGAGGGGTTTTGAACAGGAGAGGAATGTAGTCAGATTTGTGCAGTGCTGAGGGTGGTGGAAGAAAGTCCCATGACAAGAGAATGACAAGAGGATGAATGACAGGATGATGACTGTAAACCCAGCCTTGACATCACCCTTCAGCAGAGAAAGAGCATCTGCTTCTGGGAGGCAGCGATGGAGGCAGGAGCCTTGCAGAGAGGTTCAGCCTCAGGGTTGCAGCTGAGTTCAGTGACCAGATGTCTGCTCGTGCCCTCGAGTGGAAGAGCCTCCTCTTTGCTGCCCTGCCCCCTGTGCCCACAGCACCGCAGGCCCTGAAGGAGGAGGGATTTTAGGAACTGGGGCAGGCAGAAAGGAGCCCTAGTGATGCAGTGGTTAAAGCACTCAGCTGCTAACCAAGAGGTTGGCAGTTTGAACCCACTAGCAGCTCTGCAGGAGAAAGAGTGGCAGTGTGCCTCCGTAAAGATTACAGCCTCGGAAACCCTATGGGGCAGTTCTACTCTGTTCTGTAGGGTCGCAATGAGTCAGAATCGACTTGACGGCAACGGGTTTGGTTTTTGGTTTTGGCTGGGGCTGGCAGGCCAGGAGGGGATATCTCTGGAAAGGGGAGGCTTTCTGCTTCTCATGTCCTTGGTGTACCCACTAGGAAACCTGGCCCTTGCCTTGGACCCTGGACTCTGACCCCTCCAGGCTGTCTGAGATTCAGAGCTGCACAGACCCCTCCTGGGAGAGTGAGGCCCAGAGAAGGGAGTGACTTGGCTGTGGCCACACAGTTAGCCAGACTGATCCAGCCCAGGAGGAGGATGAGTGCAGACTCTGTCTACCTCCCCAGCCTCCAGGGCCTTTGGTGTGGGCCTCCCCTAAAGTATGCAGGTAATTGTACCCTCATCCTAGGCTATCGTAGGGTTAGAGCATGTCGAGTGCCTGGTCGAGAGTCGATGCAGGAGAGGGGCTGATGGTGTCGATGATGATAATGAGAATAATAATTACCGGAACTGCAAATGTTTATTGAGCACCTGCTGTGTGCCAGGCCCTGTGCTAAGCTTTTTGCGTGGACTATCTCCCAACAATGCTATGATGTAGGTACTCAGTATTTATACCGTTTTACAGATGAAGGAATTGAGGTAGCCTGTCCAAAGACACTGAGCTAAGAGGTGGCAGAGACAGGATTTGAACCTAGATTTGTCTGTCTCCAGACCCTAGCTCTTCATCAAT
Source organism: Dugong dugon (assembly GCA_030035585.1). Lineage (NCBI taxonomy): Eukaryota > Metazoa > Chordata > Mammalia > Sirenia > Dugongidae > Dugong > Dugong dugon. Next base: position 56,986,036 of record CM057471.1, read on the forward strand.
AGGCTTCCCCTGTGGTGCAGTGCAGGGGAATGCAGGTATAGTGTACTACCACCCCGGACTCTTAAAGTGCTCCCTGTTGTCTGAGCTAGCCCATGGAGTTAAGCCTTAGTTTCAGGGTTGGTCCCCGGATCGGTCGCTTGTACGCCCCTCCCCCACACCCTGGAGAGGAAGACAAGGAGCGGACAGCATTTCCCTGAGTTGGGCATGACTGCGTGCCAGGCCCTAGTGGCCCTGTGCGAGAAGGCTCAGAAATGTGAAGTGACTGGCTCAAAGTCACATGCCTAGGAAGTGGAATTCAACACCAGGCCTGGTATCGTGAGCACAGCGCTGTTTGTGCCCTTCCCGGGAGTCTTTCTGGCATTGGAGAACTTTTTTGTTTGGTCAAACTAGTGTAGAACATAAGAGAGAAACCACGTACCTCTGGCTCTCCCCAGCCGTGAAGTTGTCCCTGGGAGGGAGATGATTTGGGAGGGTCACCAGGTGTATGGAATTCTGCACCACCTCTCTCCTATGTTAGCCCCACCAGTGAGCCAGACGCCCCATTCCCCCCGATCTCCACCTGTTTGGGCTAAGAGCAGGGGCTCTGCGTGTGGCGTTGCTCAGCCCTGTATCTCCAACGCCTAGCTCAGTGCCCAGCCAAGGCAGGTACTCAGTGGGTGTCTTTGGAAGGAAGGGAGTGAAGAAGGCAGGAAAGGAGATCACAGGATAGTAGAAAGAGCAGGGCTTTGGCAGTAGCAGACCATGGTTTCAATTCTGACTCCTTCCCTTACTTATTTTGCGATCTTGCACAACTCACTTAACCTCTCTGAGTCCCAGTTTCATTATTCGCAAAAAGGGGTCAATGATACTGACCTCATAGGTTGTCATAAGTGACAGAGTACACATAAAGCAACTGTTGCAAGCCTGGTGTATATATATAGATGCTCAGTTAATGGTCTATCACTCTGCTCACCTCCCATTTTTCGTATTATCTCTGTTTCCACCATCTCTAGCTCCACCTTCCCTATTTCTACAGCGCTAAGGTAAACATTGCTCTCAGGGTAAAGTCCAGATTCTTTAACATACCTGAACCCCTGTCCCATGGAACCACCTGCACTCCCTCAAATGTTCCATGCTGTTTCTGGCCTCACCTGGAATAGTCACTCTTATCCGTACCCCCCATTAATTCTTGAGGTCTCAGCTTTGTCATTGTCAACTCTCAAGAGCCATCCCAGTCTTTCCTGCTGCCTCTGTGCTTCCATGGCCTGCTGTACTTCCCTGGGGTAGTGGTGGTGGGAGGGGGGATTGACATGGGCCCTTTAATCGGGCTCTCCCCACTAGACTGAGCGCCTTCAGGGCGGAGAATGTGCCTTGCCGCTGTTTGGCTTCAGTGCCCAGCACAGGCGCTGGCACATGGCTGGAGCTCTGTAGGTATTTGCTGAGTAACTCTGGAAGGGTGAGTAAGCCAGGGACACAATTCTGATGAGCTGAAGCAGGGGCCCGCCCGGGGTTGGCAGGGGAGCCAAGAGCCCTCCAGTCAGGGCCTCCAAGGGAGGATTTAACTGAGACTCAGGGGGGATGGGCAGGAAGTAGACTTGAGGAGGTAGAGATATTAGGGAGATGAGACGGCAAGCACACACATATGAGCACACATGCGCGCGTGCACACACACACGGGCACTTGGAACAGGCAGAGGAGGAGGGTGTCAGGTGGGAAGGGAGCGGTGGTGGAGCCCCCAGGTGAACTGGTTCTTGAGCAGATCACTCAGGAGTGGGCAGGAGAGGCCCGGGGGCCCTGGGGCCCTCCTTCTGACAGAGGCATCAGTTGCCATTGGGACAGGAAGAGGATGGGAAAACCCTCTGCTTTCAAGTCTCATACCTTTCAGATGAGCTGAGAGCTGGGGGCGTAGAAGGAGCCTTTGGAGCTGTGAGGTTGGGGGCCGAGACTGCAATTCCACCCCCCACATTGAAGCAGTAGTGTCTGAGACACTGAGAGAAGAAGGGCTTGGCCAGGACGTCACAGCAAGGTGGTGATGGGGGAGCCCAGGACTGGCAACAGACCTCAGGAGTGCCCACCCACTGCCGGGGGGAAGCTCCTTTGGTCCTCTGGGCATCTAGGTGGGTGGCAGGAGGATCCAGCACCAAAGGCCAGGCCTGAAGGCACATCCTTCTGGCTTAGCCAGGTGGCAGTGTCAAGAGTGGGGAAGGTTTCTAAGAGCAGACTCCTCTCATCTCACTCCTCAGGGAGTTCTCTTCTCTGAGTGCTAACTTTGTCTTGAAATTTTCTGAACTGAGAAGTGCTCCTTTCCCTCCTCTGTGCCTCAGTATTGCTTTCAATAGACTGGGTATCTCCTTGCTGTGGTGTGTTGCCCCCCTGAGCCCCTAATAAACCTACAAGTAGCTGTGGGATCCTTTGGGGACAGAGAAGTTTTAACCTGAAGTCAAATTCTTCCTCCTTCCCCCATCTCCTCCTACAATTGGGTCTTGATTTATAGGAAGCATAAATAGGTAGCTGACTCTAGCTGCCTTGCCATCTCTTCATCCTAGAAAAGGGGATGCCTCTTCTGAGTTGGCTTCTCATAATAGAGTGAGCTGTGTGTGTTGGACCTAGTCCTGGTCTACGTTCTGATCTGGATTCTAGTCCAGATTCTATTGGGTGACCTTGGGCATATCACCTCCCTTCTCTGTACCTCAGTCATCTTGTCTATAAATTGACGGTGCTCCCCAGAATTATCTGGGGAGTCAGGAAAAAGTCAAGATGCCCAGGCCCTAATTGTAGAGAAAATGAACAAGTAGGTCCAGTAGGGATTGGTCTCAGATGTAGGTATTTTTAAAATGTTCCACAGGTGATTCTAAAGTGTATCTCTCTGAGAACCAATAGTCTAGATCAGTGCTTTTCAAACTTTTTTTTTGTAAATGAATCACCTGGGATTTTGTTAAAATGTAGAATCTGATGCAGTAAGTTTGGATTGGGGTCTAAGATTCTGTGTTTTATACAAACTCTCAGGTACTGCTGCTGCTGGTTCACAGACTACACTTTGAGTGGTAAGGGTCCACATGGTCCCTTGAGTCCATTGAAGTTCATTGGATTGCTCATTCATTCATTCATCATTAAACACTTGAGATGGGGAGTGGTGAGAGGTGAGGCTAGAGGGAGGGGCAGAGCCCAGCATCTTCCAGGGCTAAAGTGTTTGGACTTTATCCCGAAGGTACTGGGGAGCCGTGTCAAGGTTTTAAGCAGAGGATTGACAAGGTCAGATTTGCATTTAGAAGACCCTTATTGTCATAGGGCAGAGAATGGATTAGAGGGGTCTGGACTGCCACTGGGAGGTCAGCATCCTCCCAGGAAGGGAGGATGCTGGTCTGGAGGATGCTGGTCTGGAAGGGGGTGGTGGTAGTGAGGATGGAGAGAGTGGAAAGCTCCTTGAGATTTTATGAGGAATGATCAGCAGGACTTGGTGACTGGCTATCGGGAGTGGTAGTGAAGAAAAAGGAAGAGAAAATGACACCCAGGTCTCTGGTTTGAGTGGCTGGTGATAGCATCATTGACACAGAGAACCCGAGAAGAGGAATGGACTTGGGGGGTAGAACAATACATTCAGTTTGGGGTATGTTGAGTTGGGGACATCTGTGGGACATGAGAAGGAGGTCAGGTGGCCTCTTTGTCTCCCTGCCCGGCTCCAGCCACACAGGTGTCCTCTCCTTTCCGCCATTGTGTAAGCCCTTTCCTAGCTCGGGCCCTTTGCATCTGCTGTGTCTTCACCTTGTAAGCCTTTCCCTGTCCGCTGATCAGACTTCTGTCTCAGTGTCCTTCCCCAAGGTGGCCTTTCCTGACACTCCCCTTTATTCTCTCCCATAACACTTCCTCATAGTTTTCCTTCACTTTATGGGTCACCGTTGGTATTTATGCTTTTGTGGGTGATGACTTGGTTAATGTTAGTGGGTCCTTCCCCACTAACCTGTAAACTCCACGGGGACAGGGACTGTGTCTTTCTCACTCCCTGTTGCACCCACAGAGCCTAGAACAGTGTTTGGGTGCAGCACTGTTCCATGGGGATGTGGTGAATCCTTGCTTATATGGTCTAGACTCAGAAGAGAAGTCTGGGCTGGCAGTGTAGACTTGGGAGTCGACAGCGGCCAGATGGTGATTGTGGCCTTGGGAGCGGATAAGAGCACAAGGGAGTGTGTAGGAGTAGGACTAGAGGGGGCCTGGAACACATTCTGATGAACACGGGCAAGAGGCCCATGACGGCTGAGAAGGGGCCTTTGGAGGGGTTGGAGGAAATCCAGGGAGGGGATGTCGAAGCCAAGCAGTGCTGCAGTGACCATGACTGCTGTCTACTAAGTGCTTACATGTGCCAGCATTAGCTCATTCACTCCAACGACACTGCGAGGAGGTAGTGTTAATCACAATTTATGGCTGAGGAAACTGAGGCACAGAGAGGTAAAGCCCAAGGTCGCCCAGCCAGTAAGTGTGAAGTGAGGAATCTCTATCAAGAGCTCTTAGCCCTGTAAGGTGCTGCCTGTGTCCTCCTGGACTTCGCAAACCTGTCAAGTTGTGGCAGGAGCAGAGGAGAGTAGCCACAACCCTCACCTCTCAGGCCTGGAGAGCCCCTGAACTGGTGGCACAGGCAGCAGTGGTGGTGGCTCCAGCTTCTGGGTATCAAGAAGCCAGGCCTAGAGGAGCTGGACTGAGGCTGGGCTGGAGAGGCTACGTGTCGGCCTGAGCAACTGAGGTTCCTAGAAGTCAGCCTTGCGCCAGGGACCCGGAAGCTGGGGAGCTGGACAGGGATCCAAGGAGTGCCAGACTTGAAGGAGCAACGTCATTTCCAAAGCCAGGTCTGGAGGTCAAATGCTGGGCAGCGTTTCCCTTTCTCTATGATTTTCCAGTTCACAGAGCACTTTCCTGTCCTTCCTCAGACTTGGACCCCCCTTAACTCTCTGGAACAGGGGGCAGGAGACGTCATCACCCATTTCATGGCAGAGCAACTCAGGCCTGGAGACGTGATAGTCTGGGATCACATAGCTAGCAAATGACCAAGTGGGGGTTCCAGCCCAGGTCTTTCCCTAAAATCCTAGTTGCATAAGGGTCACTCCAAGATAGGGGATATACAACGCACCCCCCAACGCCAGTACAGGAAGTGGTTTTTGAGGGCAGATACTGAGCCCGGCATCCGTGGTGGGTGTGATGAATCATTCAGAGTGTGAGCTGCAGGTTTACTCTGAGGTTTGAATCCTGGCTCCACATTTAGTAGCTTTGTGACATTGGACAAGTCACTTCCAGCAGTCCACTACCACCTCCAACCCCAATAGCACACGGGGGTCTGGGGCCCAGAATCCATAGCTGGTGTGAGCAGGAGCTCTGAGTGTCATACCTCCCTCCTTTCCCCAGCCTGTTCCACGCCCTGGATTGGATTTGAGAGGGGATTTGATTAAATCCGAAACAGTGACTCCATTTAGGTGGCCTGGTTCATTTCCTGTGTGCTTCTTTCTAGCAAGCAAGACATGGGCGGAATTAACTCTAGTCCAGCCAAGCCAAAGAAGTGATGGATGGGAGAGATACAGATCCTCATCAGGAGGGAGGGCAGCAGTGTCCAGTGCTCTGGACAAGGACCCAGATGAGCAGGCTGGACTTTCTGGGCCACCCTGGCTGGGTTCTTGTTACCCCAACCCGTCATGACCTGGGTGCCCACAGCCGCCTGCACTTCTCGATCAGCGCACTCACTGTGCTCATTAAGACCAGTTGTCTAACCTCTATTTTTTCTGCTCAGTTGAGGGCAGGGATTGTGTCTGACCTGTTCTCTGCTGTTCCCCAGTTCCTAATGCAGTGCCTGGAGAATAAATGAATGCATGAATGAATGCATGCATGCATGTCCCAGTCTTCTCCCCACCCGCACTGTGTCCTGCTCACGCTGCCCAGAGCAGTTTTTAATGTAGCATGGCTGTGTGTGTATCATTCTGTTGCTCGGGGGACAATCCCATGTCTGACATTCATTCTGTGACACAGTCCTCTTCTTCATCTCCTCTCCTACCTCTGTTTCCTCCTGCACTTGTCCCCCATCGTGGATTCCTTAGGGTTCCTATATTTGCTCCAGAGCCCCCACCCGGACCCCTAAACACTGGCCCGACCAAACCTGCCCACAATTGCTGCTGACACAAACCCTGCCTGGGAGCACAGGGGAGAACCAATGAGCTTGGGTCATTGTTTGTGGAGCTTCTGCTCAGTGTGGGATGGGCCCAGATGAGGGGCCTCAGGCTGTGCTTGTAGCCTGCATCCAGAGGGCCTAAAACACTTGCACGTAAGAGTTTGAGTGAGCTGGGAGAGACCCTTGGACAGGAGACATGAGTTCTAATCCTGCATCAGCCTCTGATTTCTTGGGTGTCCTTAGGTAATTCCCTTAACTCTAGGGCCTCAGTTTCGCCATCTCTAAAACAAGACTGAACTAATAATGTCGTTGTTAGGTGCTGTCGAGTAGATTCCAACTCGTAGTGACCCCATGTGACAGAGTAGAACTGCCCCATAGGGTTTTCTTGGCTGTAATCTTCACAGAAGCAGATCACCAGGTCTTTCTTCTGTGGAGCTGCTGGATGGGTTCGACTCACCAGCCTTTCAGGTAGCAGCCGATTGCTTAACCGTTTGCGACACCAGGGACACCAGGGCTCCTCAAACTAATTACCCACCACCCACTGCCGTCGTAGTGACCCTGTAAGGACAGGGTAGAACTGCCCCCGTAGGGTTTCCAAGGCTATAAATCTTTACAGGAGCACTGCCACATCTTTCTCCTGTGGAGTGGCTGGCGGGTGCCAACCACTGACCTTTTGGCTAGCAGCCGAGAATTTTAACCACTGCACCACCAGGGCTCCTTTTTAAACTAATAATAGCTACCGTTTTATCAAATGCTTTTCCTGAGCCAGCCACTGTGAGGAGCAGTAACGATAGTCCTGTGAGGACAGCATCCCCAGGCTTCTGATCCAGATGAGGAAACAGGCTCCAAGAGATTGAGAGGCTTGACCACAGTTGCACAGCTAGAAAGTGCCACCGTTGGTACCCAAATCAAAGTCTGACTCGGGCCTCTGAGCACATACTGCTGGGCACTCTGAGGTCCCTTCAGCCCTGGGTGGCTTCTCAGCCGCCTGCCTGGGGCGGGGCTCTCTGGGGCCGGCACCCCTGCCAAAGCGGCACTTCCCCTCCTGGCTTTGTTTGGTTTGGGCTCGGTTTGGGGCAGGGTTAGCAGAGGCAGGCTGACTTGCATTTCTGGTTTTGGGTCTGTTGTTGCACTTTCCCTGAGGGGTGGACGGGCTTGCCGTCAGTCACTTTGAAAGACCTGGGCTCCACCCCCACTACCCAGGAAAGGGGAAATGCAGGCCTGCCGCCTTCTCAGGGCCACTAGAAGCCAGGCCCTGAAGGCAACTAACTGGTTGCTGCTTCTCCCTCATCCTTTCCTGCGGACCCTCAGAGGCAGGTGGGGTTGTGGTGTGGGGGTCTGGCTGTGGGGGAGGGTGATGCAAATGGGCACCAGGGACCTAGCTGTGGGGCAGTTTGTTTTTCTTGATGGAGAATGCTCTCTGGAGGGCGGAGTGATGGGCAGGGTGCTGGGCGGCCCGTGGGGACTGAGAACAGAAGCTGGGCTTGGTAAGAACCAGGAGCTGGAGGCTAGGGCTCTCACCCGAGCCTAGCCCGATTTGTGCAGGGTGGCTTTGGGCAAGTCCTAGCTGAGCCTCAGTCTTCCTGTCTGTTCAATGGGGCTTCTCTCTGTCCACCTGGGAACAGGCTGATGAGGGTTGGGGGCCTGGCATCACGATCGCCAACTTTGATTCTGGGTGTTTGTCAGAGTTTGCTCTGCTACTGGGGGTCTATGGGAGAAGTCCTTGACCTCAGAATTTCCCTCTAGATCCGAGTGTTTTTTATCACCACGACTTCCACCACCATCATCATCCCCTTTAAGAGTTTTATATTTTCTATAGTGTATTCTCCAACTTGGGTAAGTTGGTTATCTCCATTTAATAGGTGGAGACCTTGAGGCAAGAGGGTTTGGTGACTGGATCTGCCTGGCCCCACTATGTGATCTGAGGTTGGTTCCTGCCTGTCTGTGGGCCTCAGCCTCCCTGTCTGTACAACAGGAATTTGGGCTGGCTGGTGTCTCAGGATCTGAGGTTATGAGGCCCCAGGCGTCCCTGGGTGGAGTCATCTCCTAGGGGTGGGCAGGAAGCCCATGGGGCCAGTGGGCACCTGGCTGTGCCTGGGAAAGAGAACCAGGGGTGCCCTCTCTCACCCTGGCCAGATCATCTTATAGTTTCACGAGGCTTCCCCTCCCTTGCTCAGCCGTCCCCTCATCCCCTCCGCTCTCAGCCCGCCCTGCCTTTCACTTTCACGCTCCCAGGAAGCCACTCTCACCCACACTGGCTTTCACATCTGCTCTGATGCTTCCAGATGCCACCGTGGCCCCTGACACGTGTGCACAGGGCCCTGTAGCCACAGCTGTGCAGTCACAGCTGGGCCACTTACCCCTATGGTTACAGGTTCGTTATCACAGACAGACTCCCCAGGGCTTAAATGACTTCTCAGGGAAGAACAGCTTTTGGCATAGCCTTTCAGTCTCTGGGCAGCTGTGCAATAGTAGGTAAGTTACTGCTCTTGGGGCTCAGTTTTCTCATCTGTCAAGTGGATATTAATGTTCTCTATAGCAAGAGTTCTTAGTCTATGTTTTGGGAGTACTTGCACCCTGAAATTCTCCACCAATGTGTGTGTGTGGGTGTGTGCGTGTTTGTGGGTGTGTGTACATGTCCCTGCATTCCCAATCATCTGTACATCCCCAGTATGTGTGGGGTCTGTCTCCTCCATCAGTTTTAGGTGGCCATGGCCTCTTGAAGGACAAAACCTGGGCTCTAACTGGTTCTAGCTCTAGCACTACAAGCCCTTGCGTGTGATGAGGGGTCCCAGCCCCAGGACTGAGTGCTGCTTCCCAGTCGGGCTACGAAGCCGTGGGCACTCCTGACCTTTTCTGAGCCCCACTCTTCCTGTGAAATAGCTGTGTTCAGACTTTCATCACGGGAACTGCTTTTTCCATTCCAAATGAAATCTACTGTAGGAACCCAGCGAAAACCCTGAGGGTTCCTTGGGTAGCGGTAGTGGAGCATGCAAGGCAGGAAATGCTTTGTGTTTTGTGGAATCTCTATGGTCCCTCCAAACAGTTTAAAAATCACTGGGTGGATGGTCCCTCGGTGAGGACCCATGTCTGTGACATCTGTCTAGTCCAGGTGAGGGCAGTATTTTAAAGTTCTGTTTTTATTCCAGTTCACTAATTTAAAAAAAACAAAATGAACAAACTTAAAGACAACATACAGAGCAAGTTCTAGTTTGAAAGACTCGTTAGAATTTTTTTTTTTTTAAACATTGGTTGAGGTAGTACGTAGTCTTAGGCTAAGTTCAAGATTCTGCCACCTGGTACCGTTCTGGTTTGGGGGCTTGGCGTGGTTCTGGGTTATAAAGGCAGAGACTGACTGGCTTCTCCTTTGCTCATAGAGGTGACTTCACCTCTGTTTCCTTTTCTGTAAAATGGGGACGATGATACTTTCCGTATAGGGTTGTTGGGAGGATTATGTAAGAGGGGGATTTTAAGTTGGAAAGGCTCCTGGCACACAGTAGGAGCTGGATATATGGTAGTTGTCTCTTCCCTTTCTCTCCCACATGACTAACCATGTTTTTGATGGAGCAGAAGGGTGAGATCTCTTAGACAGCCAAGCCAAAGGGGCTTTCAGGTTTTCATCTGGCACTCCTGGCCCTCAGACTATGGGACAAGGGGTGTGGAGCTCAGGTAACTGTCTGTGTTTCAGCCAATGTGACACTGGCTTGGGCAAAGTGTATGGCATATCTCAGCCCCTTTTTCTGAACTTTTGTTTTCTTTTTCTTGCCCAGATGTTTGAGACGGAGGCAGATGAGAACAGGGAGATGCCCTTGGATGAAGGGAAGAGGCCAGGTGCCGAAGATCCCTCAGCCATCAAGGACCCCTTTCCTGGCCAAGAGCCTCCTCCAAGACAAGACCTTCCACCCAACAAGGACTCCTCTTCCGGCCAGGAACCCTCTCCTGGCCAAGAATCACTGACCAGCAAAGACTCACCTTCCTGCAAGGAACCTCCTCCAGGCCAAGCACCCCCACCAAGCAAGGACTCCCCACCATACCGGGATACCCCTGCAGCCCAAAACCCCCCACGCTGCCAGGACCTTCCTGCTAGCCAAGAACCATCTGCCAGCCAGGATCCTCTACTCAGCCAAGACCTCCCTGCTATCCAGGACCCCCCTGCCCAGGACCTTCCACCCTGTCAAGATCTGCCTCCCAGCCAGAGCTCCTTGACAGCAGAGGCTCTTGCTAAGGAGACCACGGGCTCTGGGGAACCCCCAGCAGCCACTGGGGGCCCACCTGTGGCCTCCAGGCCCACCTTCGTGATCCCTGAGGTCCGGCTGGATAGTGCCTACAGCCAGAAGGCAGGGGCAGAGGGGGGCAGCTCAGGAAATGAGGAGGAGGCTGAGGAGGGGGATGAAGGAGATGAGGGTGAGGAAGATGAGGATGAGGACACGAGCGATGACAACTACGGAGAGCGCAGTGAGGCCAAGCGCAGCAGTATGATCGAGACGGGCCAGGGCGCCCAGGCAGGCTTCTCACTGCGTGTGCAGAACTCCCTGCGGCGCCGGACACACAGCGAGGGCAGTCTGCTGCAGGAGGCCCGAGGGCCCTGCTTCGCCTCCGATACCACTTTGCACTGCTCTGACAGTGAGGGTGCCACACCCACCTGGGCCATACCTTCACCCTGCGCTCTCAAGAAGGAACTGGGCCGCAATGGCGGCTCCGTGCACCACCTCTCTCTGTTTTTCACAGGACATAGGAAGGTAAGAAAGCCATGAATGGGGGGAGGAAGGGGATAGGTGAGGCAGACGCTGGGGCTGCAAGGAACCAGAGGTTACCCCTCCCCATCCCTGCTCTCTTCTAGGCCTCCCAAGGAACCTTCTCCCCATTTGACAGAGGAGAAAACTGAGGCTTGGAGGGAGCAAAAAGGCAGAGCCTGGACTTAAACCCATGACTTTATGACTCCACATGCTGTGTTCTTACAGCTCCATCATGATCCCCACAGAAAGTAGAGCAGGTGTGGCCTAGCCCAGGACACTGGGCATTTGGATCTAAAAGGTCAGAGACAGCAGCTGGAGAAATACAGCTAGCCAGACTAGAAATCCTTCAGCCAACAACAAGCACAACATCGATAACAACACCGAGTTTACTCTGTGCTGGCACTATTCTAAGCAATTTACATTAATTCATTAATTCTCACAACAGCCCTAGGAAGTAGATACTATTGTTATTATCCTCATTTTACAGATGAGGACTCTGAGGCACAGAGAGGTTATTTAACTTGCCCCAGGTTACACAGTTTGTAAATGACTGAACCCAAATTAGAATCTGGTGCCAGGGCTGCAGCTCTTAACTGACATGCTATTTGCCTCTTGCAAATATTTTTAAATAGATGAGTAAGTGTTTATTGATGTCCTGCTGTGTGCCAGGCTCTGTAAGCCCACTAGCCAGCTTGAGTCCAGGCTCTGTTCCTCACTTACGGTGTGGCCTTGGGTAAGTCACTGAGCCTTAGTTTCCTTCTCTGAAAAGTAAGGGTTAACAGCACTAACGGCTCAGAGAGTTTGAGGTTGAATTGGAAGCACCTGGTGCCTGAGGACATTAGTGCATGCCCTATGAGAATGCTGGTACCCATTTCTTCTCTTAAAGTGCTAACAGCTAGTGCAAGGCACTGTGCTGAGAACTGTTAGGAGGCTAGGTGTGTGGAGGGGAAGGCACTGTGCTGAGAACTGTTAGGAGGCTAGGTGTGTGGAGGGGTGGCAGTGCCCGTGGAGAGCAGCTGATCCTCAGAGATCTTGGAGCTCAGAGAGGAGTATCTCTGGGGCCTAGGGCCATCAGGGAAGGCATCTGAAGAAAGAGCCTCTAAGCTTGGCCTTGGATGTTGAACAGGCTTCGAATCACAACAAGAGGATGAGGCGGACATTCTGTGAAAGAGGAAATGACCTGGACAAAACTGTCTGTAGAAGCCAGTCTGGTTAGAGCAGGGGATTCCTAAAGGGCGAGGATCTCAAACACATGGCACTCATGCTGCCACTTCTTGCTCCGAACCCGTGGCAGACATCACTAATGGATTCCAGCACACTTTCCTACTGATCGGGGACATGACCTAAGGAAGTTTTCTCAGCTTCTTGGCCACTAGCAAGCAATAAGGCAGTCTTGGCACTTGAGAGGAAATCTGATCAGGCTGGAAGGGCAACCTGGGGCCCTCCAGAAAAGGACCTTGAACTTTAGGCCCAGGAATTGGGACTGCATCCTGAAGGCCAGTGGTTCTCAAACTTTGGTGTGCTCCATATTCTTGGGCCCCAACGCCAGACCTCTAGATTCAGAATTTCCAGGGGTAGTGCCCAAACCTAAAACACCAAATCCACTGTTGTTGATTCTGACCCATAATGACCCTACAGGACAGAGTAGAACTGCCCCATAGGGTTTCCAAGACTAAATCTTTACGGAAGCTGACTGCCACATCTTCCTCCTGTGGAGCGGCTGATGGGTTCAGACCACTGACCTTTCGGTTGTCAGCCGTGTGCTATAACCACTGCACCACCAGCTCTCCGTTAGACCCTGCATTTTAAGCAAGCCCTCCAGGAATTCTGATGCTCCCTAAAGTTTGGATATCATTACCTTAGACTATTTCTTGATGCAGCGGCTACAGGAGAGGGCCCATCTGAAGTGAGGCCTCAGGCTGTCTCAGGCCAGGCCTGGCCACTTCTCTCTGGAGGGTGGCTGAGGCCCCAGGGCCTACCACTTGCCTTGAGCCTCCCAATTCTGATTCTTTCCACCAAACCCTTCCAAGTTTTGTCCTCCCCTTGTCCCAGTACAAATATTTGTACACAGATAAATTCACACACATTCGTGCGTATGCTTCTAGTTCCTGCTCAGTTGATCTCAGCTGCTATTTTGGGACAGACACTTCCGCCTGAGGGTCCAGCAGACCTCGATCAGCTGGCTGCTGTCTTGCTTCCTCCTTTGGGTGTCCAAGGTCCCCACTGGCATCCTCTCCTCCCCTACCCTCTTTTGGCCTATTGCTTTCTTTCCTTCGCTAGAGTGACTAAGCTGCAGGGACCTCAGAGGCCCCCAGCCCTGAAGCAGTCGCCTTTCCATGTGATTTCCGCTCAACAGGCCCAAGTCCTCCATTATCATTCACATCCTACTCCTTCTAGCCAGCTGGAGTGAGGCCTGGACTGGACAAGCACTCTGGTCTTGCTCCATCCCTTACTGTTGGTGAGCCTTGGGCAAGCCCCTGCCCCTCTCTGAGACTCAGTTTCCTCATTGATGAAATGGGTATGGTCATAATACCTGCTTCCTAGGGTTGCTGGGAAGATTAAATAGCTTGATTCAGATAACGTTTAGGGCAGTGCCTGGTATGCAGCACCTGGTGAGTGCTCCTTAAATGATAATTGTGTGAGGAGTGAGTGGAGAGTAGTAGTAGCAACAGTAACAGCTATCACAACATTCACAAAGTATGTCAAGACCTCTTTTCTAATCTTCACACCATTGCTGCAAGGTGAGACTCGTTGTGCTTGTCTTACAAGAGGGGAGGCTGAGGCCTAGAAATGATTGCTCCAGGCCACACAGCAGGTAAGAATGGGGCCAGATGATGGCCTCTTCTGCCTCTGCCTCAGACCCTGCATCTCATGAGGGCGAGGAGAAGGGGCAGGGAAGGTGTGCTGGCAGAAGGGAGAAGCAAAGGTTCCCTGGCTGGGACTGGCTTTCTTGGAGGGTCAGCTGATGCTGACAGGCCACTGTTCCCAGGCAGTGCCCAGGAGAGAAGAGGAAAGGAGGGAAGTCTTCAGGCTGTGGAGTCAGAGGGACCCGTGTTCAGTCTCTGCTCTGCCTCCTCCCGGCTCTGAAATCTTGGCCAAGTTGTTTCCTTACTCCGAGCCTCGGTTTTCTCTTACCAATTGGGAGTGCTAGCGCTGGTGGCGCAGTGGTTAAGACCTTAGCTGCTAACCCAAAAAGTTGACAGTTCAAATCCACCAGCCGCTCCTTGGAAACCCTATGGGGCAGTTCAACACTGTCCTACAGGGTCGCTATGAGTCGGAATCGACTCGATGGCAACAGGTTTTTGAGTCTTCATGGAGGGGTTCCCCAGTGACTCTGGCTCCCCATGGTCTGGCTCCCTGTGCTGAGCTGAGTTGTCCCACGGTGCCCCCTGCTGCCAGATCCCCACCTTGCCGGCTGCTCCCAAGAGACCCACTGGCCTACACCTGCCCTTTTCTAGGGGAGCCAGAGAAACCCTTGAGAAAAAATCCTGCATCTGGGCCCAAAATGCTGCCATTGAATCTTACCCCAGCCTGGCATCACTTGGGCCAGGGTCACTGGCCATTCTTCTACAGTGAAGACTGCAGGCTGTGCTCCCCCTGCCCCCGGCTGTACTTCCTTCTCCCCATCCCCCTGCAGAGGGCTGGCTTGGACAGGGGCTGTCAGCTGAAGGTACCAGTCCTGCTGCCCCGTGCTGCCCGCATAGGCTAGAAGTCAGACGAGATGACCACTAAGAGGCCTTCCAGCTCCACGATGTGATAGCACATCTTCAGAAAAAGGCTAAAGAAGAATTGTTTCCTATGTCTAAACAAATAACCCCGGAGTTTAGACCCAGTGTTTCCACATGGTTCCATGGGGCTGCCAGACTGGTCTTGGTTAGAGAAGGCCAGAAGTCAGATCAGGATCAATAGGGGAAACCAAGTGAGGCCCTGCTTACAGAAGGGGGTGGGCTGTAGGGGTGCAGGCTCTGGTGCCGGGGCTGAAATTCTCTGCTACTTGCCAGCTCTGAGAACCCAGGCCTGTTAACAATCAGCTCTGGGCCTCAGTTTCCTCAGCTGTACACAGCGGTAATAACAGCAAATAGTTCTTAGAATTGTTGTGAAAACGAAATTAGATCACGTACATAAAAGCACTTAGCACAGTGCCAGACACGTAGTGAGTGCTTAATAAATAATAGTAATAGTATTACCATTAAGTAGTAATAATAACCACAATAGCTAATATTTATTGAGCACTCCCATGTGCCAGAAACCGTGCTAATCATGTCACGTGTGTTAACTTACTTAGTCTTCACAATAGCCCTGTGAGGTAGGTTTAATGATTATCCTCATTTACAAATAAAGAAACTGAGGCAGAAAGCAAGGAGCTCTGGTGGCATAATGGTTAAGCACTCGGCTGCTAACTGAAAGGTTGGTGGTTTGAATCCAGCAACTACTCTGCAGGGGAAAAAAGACCTGGAAATCTGCTCCCATAAAGATTACAGCCTAGGAAACCCCGTGGGGCAGTTCTACCCTGTCCTGTAGGGTAGCTATGAGTCAGAATCAACTCTACTCTACGGCAAACAACAACAGGCAGAGAGGGGAAGTAACTTGGCTAAGGTCAATTAGCTAATAAGTGACTGAACGAGGATTCAAATCCAGGAAGTTTAGATTCCACACTCTTAACCACTGTTATTATTGTAGTTATAATTATAATCACAATTGTAATTATTATTCCAAGAGGCAGTGAGTTCCCAGTCCCTGGAGGTAGCCAGGCAAGGCTAGGCCAGGCACCAGGGACTCCCAGTTGTGGTGAAGAAAAGAGCTGGGTGGAGCTGTGCTCATTCCATTTGCTCTTCAACAGGGCAGGGTCACTTGGAGAGACAGTGGTGAGCAGATGGTCTGTTCTGCATGTTGGGCCCCCAGGTGGGCCTTGCCACAGATTTGGGTGGGAGGAGACTTGAGGAACACTCCGACCCCTTCTAAGCCTGGAGGCTGCAGGGCTAGGAAGCAGAACTCTGTCTTTCAGTCTCAGTTCTTTCTCTTCTTGGCCATCAGGACCCCCCTGGGTGCCTGGGTTCCCTCAGCTGCCCGTGGGGCCGATTCCTAGGGTTGGAGCTGCCGGCCCTCTCTATCAGGCCAGCTTGGCATGGGCCTGTCCCTGCTGAAGATGATCCCCTCCCAGTGGAAGGAAGAGCCCATTTCCCAGCAGTGCAAAGGCTGGGGGTGGCGGTCGGGGCAGGAGGGGTCCCCAGGCCCATTGTGTGGAGTCGATAAAGTGCGGAAGCTGAGGTTAGAATGGGAGGAAGCCCAGCGCCTGCGGGCCCGTTCCCACGGGTGGGGGCTTCGGGCTCTGCCCAGCCAGGTCAGCGTGACTGTAGTCTGTGTGTGCGATGGGGCGACAGCAATAACACTCACCAGGCAATGAACCCTGGCAGCCCCTGGTTACTGACGGTGTCCTGTGTGCCAGGACTGGACCAAGGAGACCCAGACTTTACTCTGGTGAATCTTCCCACAGCCCCGTGGGGTGACTGTCACCACGCCTATAGTATAGCTAAAAAAACAGGCTGTGGAGGCAGGCTCTATTCCCAGGCCTGGCTCCAAACCTGAGCCCTGGAACCACATACCGTATGAGGGTGTGTGCCTGTGTGTGCGTTCAAGCTGTGCCCTGTTCTTGCATTCTAATAGCGGCATCCTCTGGTGGAGAATGATGGGCCTTGAGTCAGACAGACCAGCCAACTGCTGAGCTTCTCTGAGCCTCAGTTTACTTTATGGATTTACTGTGAGGACTGATGAATTAGTATCTGGATAATAAGGAACCCTGGTGACGCAATGATTAGGTGCTGGACTGCTAACTGAAAGGTTGGCGGTTTGAACCCACTCAGTCACTCCATGGGAGAAAAACCTGGAGCTCTGCTCTCATAAAGATTGCAGCCTAGAAAGCCCTATGGGGCAGTTCTACTCTGCCACATGGGGTCACTATGGTCAAAAAATTGACTTGACAGCACTTAACAACAACAACATCTGGATAATGCCGGTTCCAGTCTGGCACATAGTACAAACTCCATAAATGAAGTTATAATTCACCCATTTATCCATCCATCCATCCATCCATCCATCCATCCATCCATCCATCCATCCATCCATCCTCCAGTGGTAGAAGGTAGGCTGCTGCAATGAGGCTAGTCATTACTCCTGCTGGCTATATCTAGAATAAGGCCACTTTTCTTTCCAGAATTAAGAATAGCATTTTAAGGCTTAGCCTATCTTCTTTATTTTACAGAAGAGGAAACTGAGGCCCAAGTGGATCCCATGAGAGTCAGAGTTAGTATACATACCTGGAGGCCTGCTGCCCACCTTAGGACATAGCATCTACACCCAGCTCACTCTGGGCTCTAGCTCTTCTGCTGACTTGGAGCATTTCTTGGTCTTGTGCTCCTGGCCAGCACTACCGGGATCCTAGGTCTCCCCTGGAGGAATGAGGACGCACAGGCTCAGGCCAGGCGAGGGAAATGGAGCAGCCACAATAGAGATGGTGGGAGTTTGGAGTGGTCTGGAGGCGAGGAGGAGGGACATACTGGGAGGAGGCAGAGATGGAGGGGAGGAGGAGAGAGGGATTCCAGGGAGGGGGCACTGCACAGGCAAGGGTGAGGAGATGGGTGTGGGGTGGGGTAGAATCTGAGCTGCAATGGAGCAGTGGATGATGAAGTTGCAGAACTGGGTCTCAGCCTAATGATTCAGCAGTGAAGGTCTCAGACTTATTGTCTTAGGCTGGGTTCTCTAGAGGAGCAAAACCAGTGAAGTATATATAGAGAGAGAGAGAAAGAAAGAGAGAGGGAAATTTATTTCAAGGAAATGGCTCACGCAGTTGTGGAGGCTGGCAAGTCCTAAATCCATGGGTCAGGTGTCAGGCATCAGGCTGGAGACTTCTGACTCATGTGGTTGCAGAGGCTGACGAACCCAAAATCTGCAGGTCAGATGGCAGGCTCCTGGCTCACATCCCAAGAACTGGAGGTCAGAGAATGCCAAGTTGGATGCAGGATCCAGAGAGGGCAAGCTTTGCCAGAACATCTATATATATTGGATGCAGGCCACGCTCCCAAGGGAGCTCGCCTTTCAACTGATTGGCCGATCACATCAGATCACAAAATGGAGGATGATTACATAATATCTGCCAAACCACTGAGAATCATGGCTTAGCCAAGTTGACACATAACCTTAACCATCACACTCATCTTACTGGGTCTGCTTCCCGCCTCCTGATTCATTCATTGGTCAAATACTTCTTGAACTCCTAACATGTGCTCAGAGAGGCTCAGAGAGAGGTGGTAACTTGGCCCAGTCACAAAGAAGAACCCCAACTGCAGCCCTGCTCTCCAGCTTGCCTCACTGCTTAGGATGGTGCCTTCCCCCATTAGTACTGTTCGTCTGGCTTCTCCCCAGCAGGCAGGGTTCCTACACTCACCAGGAGGAGACCCCTTTGGCTGGAGGCTCTGCCAAGCAAACCATATTCCACATACCGGCTGTTTCCAGCAGTGGGGTTTCCAATAAGGGGTGGAAGCTTTGGGAGGGGAGGAGGGCTGGTTGTGGGAGCTATTGGATCCCTGAGCCGCTCCTTGCTTGGGCAGCAGCCCCTAGATACCTAGGCTGCAGTGTGTCTGTTTTCTGTCTGCAGATGAGCGGGGCCGACAGCGCTGGTGACGATGACGAAGCCTCCCAGAAGAGAAAGAGCAAAAACCTGTATGTTGAAAAGATCCACAGCCCTCACTCTTATGATCAGAGAGGCTCCCCTATACCCCTCTTCCTCCTGGCCCACAGGCTTGCCTCTCCTCCAGGCATACAGGAGGGGAGAAGGGGCTGTGCCTAGTCCTGCCTACAGCCCCAGACACCAGTGAACAACAGGATCATGGGGCTTAGCAGTGGCCCCAGGGTGGGGGCACCAGGGTCCTGAATGTCCAGCACTGTCCTTAGTATTCACAGAGTGAGGCATGTGAACCAACACGGGCCTCAGCCAGGTTGCCCTGGCCCAGCCTCTGAGCCAATCAGTGGCCCAGTGACCTCAGCAAGTCCTTTGCTCCCTCTGGGCCTCCTCCCCACCTGTGACCTGAGAAAGGGCTGAACTCACAATTTACGTGTTCTCCTTTCTCCTCCAGTCTTGAGGTCTTGAATGCTGACAGTCTTGGGTGCTGCCAGGAGGGGGCGCTGCTGGCCCAGATAGCAGATCCCATGCTCTCCTAGCCTTTTTGGCCACACTCCGGCCCCTTTTACTTTCTTCTGGAGGAGGTGCCAGTTAACGGGGTGTGTGTGGGTTCTCCTCTGTTCTTGTACTCTCAGGCCCCAGAGACTTGGAGCAAGTACAGGGGAGGGGACAGCAGGGCACACTGTGGCTCCCAGAGGGAGCCCCCTCCCCTCCAGGCCCTGCAGTGCCCACCATTCTGCACACTTTGGGCTTGAGGGAGGAGGACTGGACTCCTTCCCAGATGCCTCCAGGGCCCTCTTCCTTAGCCCTGACCTTGGCTAGGGTCCACTACCCTAGAAACTCTTTCTTACCCCAGTTGCTCTGCTGTCTCCAGTTTTCTGCAGCAACTGGAGGCTTCTCCCACTCTCCAGCCAAGAACAATGTGCACTTTCTAGGGAAGGCAAAAGCATAAATAAAAATAGTCCTTTGCACTAACTGTCCTTATTTAACCACTTTTAGGGCGGAGGAGGCTCCACGAAAGGCCAGAGAGCTGGGGTGGAAGAGGATTCCCAGGAGTGGAGCAGTGCATGGCAGTAGAGGGCAGGCATCTAGGCAGGCTGAGGGCCAGCCACATGCATAGTGGTTCCACCAACTCTAGCCTCCTTTTGGAGAGGTGCTGCACTTTGAACGCTTAAAGCTTACGCTCTTAAAAGCTTAGTGGAGGACTCTTAGAATCTGGGGTAATGATAAGAATAATAGCTAACATTTATTGTGGCAGGCAGCGTTCCATGTGCATTACACATGTTATCTAATTTAATCTTTTCCACAAGCTTACAGATTAGGCTTTATGATTATCCTTATTTTACAAATGAGTAAACAGACACAAAGGGTTAAGTTGCCTGTCCAAGGTCACATAGCACTTAAGTGGTGGAGCTGAGATCTGAAGCCTGGCATGCTGTCTCCAGGGCCTGATATTTTTAAGGGGATGCAAAGTCCTTCTGAGGCAGGTCCCTTTCCATAGCACCCCTGCTAAGTAGCCTTTGAGCCCCTAGTGACAAAGCCTACTCCCCCCCTCCTCCCAGGCCTCTCATTCCATCTTTTCAGGGCTCCTTTAGCTTACTCTTGTGGGCCCCTGTTCTGCCGTCTGTGCTCAAATAAGGACACATGGGATCCATCTGCCCCATCATCCTTCTGAGATTTGCCCATGGGAATCAGGGACTTCCAAGGGCCCCTTGGCTGTGCTTTGCAGCTGTGTGTCCAGGAGGAAAGGCATGGCTGGCCAAGAGCCTCAGCCTCCTCCAGCCATAGAGAAACAAGGAGCCTGGGTGGACGGAGGCAGTCTGTGGGTTGGAGTGAGTGTCCCCTAAACCCCAGGCAGCCCCTCCCCCTCCCTGGGCTTCTGTGTCCTCAGCAGTGGTCCTGGGCAGGGCTCTCAACACAGAGCACTGTCTGGGTGGCAGCTTCTGAGCTCTGTCCTAGGGAGCAATGCTGTATCCCTCCTAGCTGTCCCAGGGCTCTCTGAGGACCTCGGCCCTCACCCAGAGGACTCCCAATCCCCTGACTCCTCTGCCTTATCTCCTTGGCTTGGAACCTGCTAGAGCAGGGTCCCCATCCCTGGGCAGCTGCCCCAGATGCTCAGGACATTTCTGGGCCTCCTGTCCAGCTCATGTGTTAAGCACTTTTGTGCCAGATGCTGTGCATTTTCCTCACTGAGTTCTTGAAACAACCCCAGCAGGTGGGTACTGTTATCATCCCTGGTTTACAGATGAGCAAACTTGACATTCCGAGAGGATAGGTAACTTGACAAGGGCCACACAACCGGTAACTGTTGGAGCAGGGGTTTGAACCCACATCTGTCTGGCTCCAGACCTTCAGCTCTTAACCTCCACCCAGATCCACTTCCCCTAACTTCACAGGGTGTCCCAAAAGTCTTCGTGGGGTTTTAAGCTTTTATAACTTCAGAAGCATAAATGCTACAAACTTACAGAAGACTTGAAAGTTTAATTATTTAACTTTGTTTTGCGCTTACTTAGTTTTGTGACTTTGATGATAAATTTTTAATTTAAAATTTTGCTTTCGGTCAGCGTTTTCCATTTTCAATCGGAAAGATGGAAACCAAAAATTAAAATAAAAATTTTATTATTCAAAAGTCACCAAACAAAGTAGGTATTAAAAATTTAAATAATTAAACTTTTAAATGGTGTTTTTGAAAGTTGTGGCATTTGTACTTATTACGGCTTAAATTTCTCCTTAGACTTTTGAGACACTGCATGTGTCCAATGCCAGTTACTGAGCCTGAGAGGTGGACTGGGGAGCTTTCCTCTGGGAAGTGCCCAGTGGTGGGGGTCTAAGGACCAGGAGTGGGGCATGAGGCATTTAACCCCTTCCTTTCCAGTAGCTCTGCCTAGCACTGAATCTTAGGCCTCTGGAGGGAGTGGCAAGGCTAAAAATGGTTCTTAGTTAAAAATAGCCAGGCCTACCACCCCGGTGGGCAGGGCCTCCCCTCCTTCCCTCCCAGCAATTTGCTGAGTTGTTTTCTCCTCCTTCACCCCGCGCCGCCATGGTAACTGCGAGGCCGGTCACAAGTAACTGGGTCTGGCTTCCTGCCCACCAGCCTGGAGGCCGTCCCTTACAGACACAAGCCCCTTTCACGGGCTCCCGCTCCTCTCCGGGTTGGCCAATGGGGATATTTTTTTTTCCGCTCCCCCCCTCCTGGTCCCTCCCATTTCCTGGCTCCTTCTGTCTGAGTCCCAGCCCTGGACTGTGCCTGGGAGTGCAGTCATCCAGCGGGATCCCGGCGAGCGCTCCGCTGCTGCTGGCTGCACCGTCGCCGCCTGCCTACCTGGGACGCAGGGTGGGGGCAGCAGACTGGGGGTGTTCTCTGTGGACCATTCCCCGAGGTGAGGGGGCCTGCAGAGATGCTCCGAGGCATGTATCTCACGCGCAACGGGAACCTGCAGAGGCGGCACACAATGAAGGAGTAGGTGCCCCTCGCCCCAGCCCACACTGCCCCGACCCTGCCTCCCACCATTTGCAGGGGCCGAGTGTGCCAGGCTGACCCACCCCTCTCTGCTTCTGCCCCAGAGCCAAGGACATGAAGAATAAGCTGGGTATCTTCAGGCGGCGGAATGAGTCCCCCGGGGCCCAGCCAGCGGGCAAGGCAGACAAAGTGATGAAGTCATTCAAGTAGGTTCTCCCTGGAACTCCTGCGACCTCTCAGGCACTCACTAGCCCCAGGGGAGCAGGGTTGAGTGGTGGGGTTGAGTGGAAGGGGCTTTCTTCGCTTGCTCCAGCTCTGGGGAGATGGAAGCTCTCCTAAGGGAGCCTGGTACCTGGCAAGCAGCAACCCTCACAGGGAACAGCTGCCCTGAGAGGCCAGGTGAGAGGGAGGGGGTGTGGAGGGCAGAAGTGGTGCTGGTCCCAAGAAAGGGGGTGGGCCAAGATGTTGGTGGCTGGGAACTGCCTCCCGCCTGGACTCAGTTGCTTTCTGGACCAAGGGCAGTTAACAAAGTGTGGCTAGCCCCAGCCTTGTCTGGGCCTCGCCATGCCCTCACTGTGTACCTTCCCTCGCCCCTCAGGCCCACCTCAGAGGAAGCCCTCAAGTGGGGTGAATCCTTGGAGAAGCTGCTGCTTCACAAATGTAAGTGGGGCCAGCTGGCCTGTTTTCTCCTACCCCTCTCCCCTGCCTCCCTCCCTCTTTGCCCAGACCCTAGAGAGTGCCTGTCCCTCTTTCTTGGGTCCAGTCAGGTGTCCCTGCTGTTGAGGAGAGGCTGAGCCTGGGCAGAGGCCCTTGGTCCGGACTTGGAGCTGGCTTCTGCCAGCCCCTCCCTGTCCACAGGAGCTGGCGTGACTTGCTAGGGCCGCTGGGACCTGTGTGCTCAGACTCAGATTCCCAGAATAACAATAAACATTTCTATGTAGTGAGGGCTTATACTGGGCAAAGTGAACTAGCCATCTGATGGGCAGGGTCCCATCTGATCCTCTCAGGTCTACAGGAGAGAGGGCTAGTGGCCCCCATTTTACAGATGAGGATACTGAGGCGTAGACTGGGGAGAGACTTGCCCAAGGTCCGTCAATAAAGAGGCAATGGCAGGGCTGGGACCACATCCCAGGGCTCCTGGCTCTTCAGCGTCTCCACCCTCAAGGCCCCAGGAGGTTAAGCTGGGGAGTCCTGAGAGCAGGAGAGGCCGGCTCTCTTCCTCACCTGAGGTCTGGGTTTCTTTTAACAGATGGGTTAGCAGTGTTCCAGGCCTTCCTTCGCACTGAGTTTAGTGAGGAGAACCTGGAGTTCTGGCTGGCATGTGAGGACTTCAAGAAAGTCAAGTCACAGTCCAAGATGGCGGCCAAAGCCAAGAAGATCTTTTCCGAATACATCGCGATCCAGTCATGCAAGGAGGTAGGACCTCGGTCTGGGCCCTCAGTTCCCCTAAATGCCATTGTTCAGTGGCACTTCAGTGGTAGGGGGTGCTGGCAGCCTCAAGGAGGTAGCCAGAAGCTCAGGAAGGGAAGAGGCCAAAGTGACTCTTGGAGGCCATGTGCCTGGCAGAAAGGAAGCAAGCTGGGGCCAGGCAAGAACACAATCCTGTTAATAATAAAAATTGCCACAATCTAGGTGCTGCCATATGCCAAGTGTGTGCTACACCCTTTATGTATATGCTCTCATACTTAATCCCCACAAATAAAGAGGTTTTAATACTATCTTTATTTAAAAAATGAGGAGACAGTTTCAGAGAGCCTAATCATAGTAGCTAACATCTACTGAGTGCTTGCTGTGTACCAAGCACTGTGTGCAAGGTGCTTTCTGTGGGTGATCTTGTTTAATTTTCACAACTGAGAAATGTACTGTTATTCCTAGCCTACAGATAAGAAATCTAAGGCTTAGAGCACTTAAGTGATTTGCTTGAAGATGTATGCCTAGGTATGGTGCTGCTGGGATTTGTATGCAAGCAGCCTGAGTCTAAAGGTGGTGTTTTCAGGCCCTGTATACTCCACGACCCTTCCAGTGATTAAGCCAGGACTTGAATCCGCTGACCTGAGGGCCTCCACTCTGAACCCTGTGTGTAGAGCAGAGGGGGCTTGGAGGCAAAAGGCTGGATTGATCTGATTCCCAGCACCTGGCCCCCAGGGTCAGGCCCTCACACACAGCCCTGACCCTGTCACCCTGTTACCTGCAGGTAAACCTGGACTCGGACACAAGGGAACAAACCAAAAACAACCTGCAGAGCGTCACACGGGGCTGCTTCGACCTGGCACAGAAGCGCATCTTTGGACTGATGGAAAAGGACTCGTACCCTCGCTTCCTCCGCTCTGACCTCTACCTGGACCTCATTAACCAGAAGAAGATGAGTCCCTCGCTTTAGGGGCCACCAGGGCAGAGCTCAGCGTTCACACCAGGTGGGGTGGGCCCCCTTTCCACCTGCCTCCCTCCCCTGCAGCGATGGAGGGGGCAAGAAGGCCCCTGGAGGCGTCATCTCTGGACGGACAGACGGACATTTGGATGTGAAGCCTGGACCAAGAGAGGCCCAGACCACTGGAGGAGTAGAAGGGCTGGCCTTGTTGGGTCCCCGTTGCCCCGGTACGAGGGGGCCCAAGGGTCCTGGCAGGTCAGGGATCCAGCTGAGCCAGATCCAGAGCTGTTGCTCCCTGCTGCCGAGACTTCGCGTTGACCAAGTTCCTTAAAGAACTGGCTGGCGGGACGGGGCCCAGGCCTGGGCTCCGGGGCCCTTCTGGGGGGCTGCTGGGGCTTGCAGCTCAGACCCCCTCCTTGCATTTTATTTATTTAAACTGTAGTTGGATGCTTGGCATGTTGTCCTGTAATAGGAAACACCCTTGCCTCATCAGTTTTCCTAATTTACAAGTGCAATATTTGAACCGCTTTGTGAAAAGCCACCTAACAGAAAAGGCAGGCACCATTTTCCAGTTTCAGGGAATTTGCTGGTCCAGGGTGGGCAGCCAGGCCTTCTGGACTGATGAGGGCTGTGGGGGTGCTCTAGTCTGACCTCACAGAAATCCAGCACCCCTGGGTGGGGTGTCCCTGTTGGGTGCCGGGAAAGCATGTCACCCTCAGACTACACAGCAGCCAAGTTCTGGAGCAAATAAAAGGCCTGTGTTATTTCTCATTCTTGGCCCTTTCTGTGTGTTTCTAGTTTTGAGCCTTCCAGGGTGACTGGGCTGGGAGGGTTAGAAATTGGGGCGTCAATCCACTGCTTCTCCCGTCTTGCCATCACTGCCTCCCATCCTGAAGCTATACACAGCAGTGAGTGCTGTTCTTGGTAACTGCTGCCTCTGTGCCAGGCACTATACAGCACACGTTACATTAATCATAGCTTCTTCACCCCAAGCCTACGAGGCAGGTATTATCCCCATTTTACAGATGAGGGGAGTGAGGCACAGACAGGGGAGGTAACTTGCTCCAGGCCACACAGCCAGCGAGTGGCAGAGACTGGGTTCAGCCTAAGTCTGACCAGCTGAGAGCCTGTGCTCTGGATTGCTGGCCTCTACCAACTACAGGACGGAGTCTGAGCTCTGCCACCAACTGGCTCTGTGACCTTCGGCAAGTTCCTTCACTTCTGCGTTCTGCCACACCCTGAGGTTCCAATGGAACTTCCAGGTAGTCCAGGGATGGTTGGTGGAGGTGGGTGGGGCCAGAATCTCAGAATCTCAGGCCTCATGGAGCCCTCCAGGACAGAAGGGAGAGCTGGGGAGGTGACAGGAGAGAGAAATTGCAGGAAGTCTCTCTGTGGCCCCTCCTCCAGGGGCACAGAGAGACTTCCCCTCTGTGCCTTTGTTTCCCTTCCTGCCCAACAGGAGATGCCAATTTAGGAAAGGCCCAGTCCGAAGTCCCACTATAGGGGAGGCCCTGGACCACTTGACTAGAAGGGGGTGGCAGGGAGCCCAGAACCCAGGCCAAGCTGATGCTGAAGCTGGCCCCTGATACCCACACAAACAATCTTCCATGGTCTGGGGCAGAGGCCAGAGCATGGCCTGGGGTGGGGACTGTCTCAGCTGGGCTGACTTAGATGAAGCTGGAAGGAGTTGGTGCAGAAGGGGCTGGATCTTGTTCCCTGCTTGGAGTCCCGGGCTCAGGTCTGCCCAACGGGGCCTTGGAGCCATGGAGGACATGGGGCTGTGCGGCTGTTGTCCCTTCCCACTTCTCCCGACTGGCCTCCCTGCACAATGAGATCAGGTCTTCACCCTTGCTCCCCTCTGCAGAGCCTGGGGCCTTGCTCAGGAGGGAGAGGGGAGCCTGACCAACCCTCTGGCTGTACCTGACTTTCCTGCCCCCCAGCAAATGGCACTCCTTCCTACCCGCTCACCCTTATGACTGTTTTGGAAGAACCGCCTGTGTGCCAACAATAGCCTGGCTCAATAGATAGCCCTCTTCTCTGCTTCCCAGAAAGCCATGCCCCTCCTTGTTAGCCCTTACCAAACAGCATCGGAGTGAGGTGTGGGCTTGTCTGGCTCAAAAAGCTGCTGAGCTTTGGATTCAGGCCAACTCAGGTTTTTGAATCCTGCCTCTGCTACTGACTTACTCTGAACTCTGGGAAGTCACTGCCCCTCTCTGAGCCTGCAAAAACAGGGAAGACACCTCTGCCTTCTCAGTACTGGGTTGAAGGTCTAGCAAGCCAATATGCAAGAAGGGCCTAACCTGGGACCAAGCCTGCAGCAGGTGCTCAGTGCATGTTGGCAGCCTTTCCCCAGCACCCTCCAGGAGTGGGGCTGGCTCTTGTTCCTCCAGGTGCGCAGGGGCCTAGCACTGGGCCTGGCCGGCAAGCTTGGTGTGGCTTTGTATACCAGGAACAGCTTTCCCACCTCAGAGCCTCCAGTCCCTCAAGGCTGGAAGGGCAGGGGCCAGAGTTATGCTCCTAATTCTGAGCAGGGGCACCATTCAGGTTCCTTCCAGGCCTGAGATTTGGGGACCTGACAGCTGAGAAAACTGAGGCCTAGAGAGCACTGTAATACCACTTCCCACCCACCACTCCCAAAACGGTTAGGGGCAGAGCCAGCACCAGAGCCTAGGACTTCTAAGTCCCTGCCTAACCTGGCTTCTATGTGCTGTCTTCCCCCGGAGGAGCCCCTCGGCCCACAAGGAGACTCACCTTCCCCTTTCTTTAGGTTCCCCGAGAGCCAGGCCTGCCACCTTCCCACCCCTAAGTTGCCATGGAAACCAAAGTCCAGGAGAACAAAGTCAGGCAGATGGAATTCCCATTTCGGAAGGCCCCACTGCCGGGTTTCCATTACTTACACCCTGGTTCCCTTGGCCCCAAAGCAGCTTTGGTTGCACAGAGCAGCTAGACAGCAGACTGGAAAGATGGCTGGGTTCTCCTGCCCCGGGCCCCACGTGGGCTCCCTGGGGGACCTAGGGATGTCACTCACCGCCTTGGGCCTCAGTCCCCTCACCTGTACCATGTTGTCTGGGCTGCCTCCCCCACCCCCAATTTTCTTTCACATATGGGTAAGATGCAGGCCTCTTGGTCTCCGTCTGATAATCCCAGGCTGGTCAATGTGGAGTCTCAGAGCTGTGAGGTTGTTAGGTCCATTTCCCTCCCCATCTCACAGACAGGAAGACTGAGGCCTTTGGTGGAGGGACGGGAAGGAGCACGATGTAGAGGTGAGTCAGACTCTGGAGTCAGGCTCTCAGGGGTCAGTCCCTGGCTCCACCACTTACTAGTTGTTCACCTTTTGGATAAATCACATAATCTCTCTCTGCCCTCAATTTCTCATCAATAAATTGTGCCTACTGGCAGCTACCCCAGAGTTGCAATGACTAAGTGAGGTCATGCTTGCAACAAACTTAGTCCAGTGCCTGGCATGGGGTGTGTGCTCCCTATATGCAAGCTGTTGTTGGCAACATCATTATTCAGGGTCACAGGATATGTGGCAAAGCCCATCCTCCAGTTACTCAGGCCAGGGCTGTACCCCCAGGGAGCCTTTAGTCTCAGACCCTAGATCCTTGTCCTTCCAGGAATGATTTTGCTGGAGAACAAAATCAAACTGTTTCAGGGAATAAGTCAGAAAGAGCCTGTCGCCATGCTGATGCCCAGTTTTGGCTGGGCTGGGAGCAGTTCGGGTCAGCTGGCAAATGAGGCATGGACAGGTGGAAAGGGAAGAGGGCACAGCAGTGTAACTCAGTGGGATGCTAGTGTAGGGGGCGTCAGCTGCCGCCACATTCCTCGCTGGCAAGTCCAGTCCCTCGTGCCTCTACGGCGTTAGCAAGTGTGCTCTCTTGGCCTGGCTCCAGGCAGATATGGCCTTCTAGACTCTCCAGCCTGGAAGACGTCATCTTGTCCCAGCTGTTACCTACTGCTTAGATCCCTTCTTGAATTTCACTTGCTTCCTTCCAGTGATGGGTTGCTCATTATCTCCCAAGGCAGCTCAGGAGGGCCTGGGATCCCCTTGGTAATTCTAAAGTTCTTCCCATCTGGAGTCAGTCTCCCTGAGGTGGGGGTGGGGAAATGGGGGCAGGTCAGCAGTAATTCCTGCAGGTCTCCTGCCCAGGCAGCCACCTACAGGCTCAACCGATTCTCTGGCTTTACTCCTTGCTCCCCTCCCCCTAACCAAGCTCCTCTGAGCTCCTGCTCCTACCTCCCTGTCTGCCCCGCTTGCCTCCTGTGCCCTTCCTGGATTCCTCCCACTGACATCCTACTCTGGAAGCCTGTTCTGATCCGCCTCTCTTCCCCACCAAACCTCAGGCTCCTGACTTCCAGGCCGGGCTCCTCACGCCTCCCCCTATACCCCTGCCTCTCCCTGAGCACTCTCAGCCCCCAAGAGACCTGTATTCTGTTGTTTTGCTTGTAATTGACAACATCTGCCCAGCATCTGGCTTTGGCTGTCCCATCCTGCTGGCTGGGCCAGGCAGGAGGGAAGGGGTACCTTGGGCCCCCTGGTACTGGGGTGCCCTTTTCTTGGTGGGAGGGGGCAATGTGGGGAAGAGGAACAGCTGTAAGCTGACCTGGGTCTGCTTGGCACCATGAGATGAGGGCAAGGCCAGGGTTGGGGGAGGGTAGAGCCAGGTTGCAGATAAAAAATAACAGCCACAGCCACACAAAGGCACCCACCAAGTGTGTTACATGCCTTGTCTCCATCTGTTCTCACAGCGCCCTGGGAGAAAGTTCTGGTTATGATTTTCATTTTAAAAAGGAGAAAATAAAGTTTTAGAGAAAGTGGACAATCATGTCATGGCTGAGCAGGGCCTGAGACCCCAGGCCCTAACTTACAGGTAGGCTCAGCTAAACCTTTCTTGAAACATTCTGCACCTCCAGCCACTGAGCGATGTAGTGGCTCTGCTGGAGGAGCAGACTGGGGCTTTTAATGCCATTTCTCCTTGGTGTGAGGGCAGAGATACGTGTTATGTGGGGACAGTTGGTCCTGAGTTGAATCTCAGTTCCTATTGTGACAAGCTGCCTTGCCTCTCTGAGCCTCAGTCACCTCGTCTATCAAGTGGGACTGTGGGAATGTGCAAGCCCAGCACAGGGCCAGGCACAGAGGGAGCACACAGGTGGCGGCAGGGGCCCGAGGCCTGACCACCCTCTGGCAGGCTAGTCATAATTCCTTCTCAGAGCCCAGCCCAGCCCAGGGCCGTAACTGCGACTCAGGAGGTGAGGTCAGGCCAAGCCCCAAGCAGCTGCACCGGAGGAAGCAGCCCCCGCATCTGCTCTGTGGCCAGTTTCTAAATACTGGCCAGTGATTCAAGGACAAAGGCAGGGCCCCAGGAGGGGGGTTTGGGCCCTAGGCCCCACATGGGCTTGGCAGAGCCTACCTTCCATTTCAGGGGCAGCTGAATAGCACCTACACCATAAGATAGCTGGTCTGGCAGACAAGAGTTCTGCTCCCAGATCTGCCCGAAACCCTCTGTGTGACCGTGGACGAGGCCCCTCCCCTCTCTGGCCCTTGGTTTCTTCTCCTGGAAAACAAAGAGAATAAAGCTTTTCCTTCTGAGGCCCTTCCAAAGGGGCAGATGGTGCTTTGAGTGGTGTTAGGGGCTGCGATCCAGGCCAAGCGTGTCTCTCTGCGTGGTGTGAAAGTATGTGTATGCCTGTGTATACTTGTCTGTATGTGCAGATGAGTATGTGTGTGCAGATGTGTATGTGTGTGCACGTGTGTGTGTGTGCACCAGCAAGTTGTTAGGACTCTAAAGACAGAGTTTGTAGCCACTTCCCCAGTGGACTACAGGGGCCCATGTGGCTGGAGCAGTCTGTTTACCACTTGCCCCAGAGTCTGTATGGGTTCACGCCCCTTGAGGCACTGCTCTCCCTGTCCTCTAGCCAGGCTGGTGCCCTGAGGATGGATCTGCTGGTTATTTATAAATTTCTTCCCTTGAGGTAAAGTCCTCAGCCTCCATCCCCACCCCGCCCCCTCCCCCCTCCACCACACTGAGTGGGGCCAGAGCAGCCCCTCCAGGAAAGTGAGCTTAGTTTACAAACCCCAGAGGAAGATATACAAATGATGAAGGGGATGAGCAGGCTCTGGAGAGGCAGCAGGCAAAGCCGATGGGCCCTGGACTGAAAGGAAGGAACTCTGCATCTAGGTCTGGTTCTGCTGCCAATTTGCGGCAAGTTCCTTCCCCTTGGGCCTCAGTTTCCCCATCTGAAAAAAGGAGCGGTATTCAAAGTGTTTTCCAGAGAACATCTGACACTGACATATTCAAGCTGTATTGCTTCTCCCTCTGACGTCTTCGTGCTCAGGAACTGGCTTGCTCCGTGGAGTTCTGTCTATTCCAAGGCAGTGGAGGGTGGGGATTAGGAGCTGGGCTTTGGAGGCTGACCCACCTGGATTCGAGACCAGGCGCAGATACGTCTTCTCTGCATGACCTTGGGCAAGCCAGTTAACCTCTTGGAGTCACTGCTTCTTTATTTATAAAGAGGGGACAATAACAGGTCCCATTCAATAATGTTTTGTGATGGACGAAAGCAGCCTGTAGCTCTCTGAGCTACAGCCCTGCTGGTCTGCCTTCAGGTCCTCGAAAGCACCGCTCTCCTTTCCATCTCAAGACCTTTGCACATAGAATTCCCTCTGCCTGGAACACTCTCCGCCCTCCCTTAGCTGATAATAATGATAATGATGATAATAATAGATAACATTTATTGAGTGCTTACTGTTTGCCAGGGACTGAGCTAAGTACTTGACTAGCATTTTCATATTTCATCCTCACAGCAATGCCATGAGTTAAGAGCTATTATGACCAACCACTAGGGCATAGTGTCCTGAGGACACACGGGAGCCAGATTGCCTGGGGTAACTCCCAACTCTACCACTTCCTAGCTGTGTGACCTTGGGCAAGTTGCTTCAGTTTTCCACTTTACCCATCTGTGGTGTAAGGGAGAGCACGTACACCATAAGGAAGCCGCTGTTGTTGTTAGCTGCTGTCGAGTCGGACCTTGACTCATGGTGACCCCGTGCACAATGGAATGAAACACTGCCCTGTCCTGCATCATCCCCATGATCGGTTGTGGATTGAACCACTGTGATCCATAGGGTTTTCAGTGACTGATTTTTGGAAGTAGATCACCAGGCTTTTCTTCCTAGTCTATCTTAATCTAGAAGTCCACTGAAACTTGTTCAGCATCATAGCAACACGCAAGACTCCACTGACAGATGAGTGGTGGCTGAGCTTGAGACGCATTGGGTGGGAATCGAACTTGGGTCTGTGATGAAGATTTAAAGAGTTAATACTTGTAAAATGCTTAGAATAGTGCCTGGCACATACTAAATGCTTTTTTAAGTGTTTTGTTAACAAAATCTCCATTTTCCAAAGAAAATTGAAGCACAAAGATATTATGTGCTTTCCTCAAGTTTACACAGGAGAAAGAGGGTGATGAGATTTGATCCCAGGCTCGGTGGCTCCAGAGCCCATACTCGTAACACTAGGCTATATTCCCTCCTCTTCCCTCTTCAGATCTCAGTTCAGATGTCACGCCTCCTGGAAGGTCTCTCTGCCAGCCCTGCCTACTGGCGAGCCCCTGCTGCCTGCTCAAAAAGCGCCTTGTGTTTTCTCTCATGGTACTTGTCCCAGACTGTAATTGCATATATATGTATGAGTTCCTTTCATTGCTGTCTCTCTCCCCCTCTCAACTATAAAGCCCTTGAGGGCAGGGACCATGTCTGCCTTTCTCCTCACTGTATCCCCAAGCACTTAGCAGAGTGCATGACACGTAGTAAGTGCTTAACCAGTACTTATTTAACGGATGAAAGGCCAGTGGGGTAGCCTGGTGGGTTGCACAGGATAAACTCATGAAAAAGGGTAGTCCTGATAAGAAGCCACTGTATAAGTAAAGTTTGAATTCTTCTGTGAGTGGCAGAAAGTGCAAGACATAAGCTTGTATCTCTTTCACATAAAGGAAATCCAGGGCTTGTTCCATGTACGTCAGGGATCCTAATCCTTTCTATTTTGTTGCTTCACCATTTTCAAAATGTAGCTTCCCCCTCATGTCTAAAACGGCTGCTTGAGCTCCAGCCATCATTTCTGCATTCCAATTGAAGGAAGGGTGAAAGGGCTAAAAAAGGGGGAGGAGGGGGAGGGGATGGGCAAAAGACGAATGTTAGATATTTTTTAGAGAAAGTTTCCAGAAACTATTACATTCCCTTAAATTCCATTGGCCAGAACTTAGTCACATGACCACATCTACTTGTAAGGGAGGCTGAGAAATGTAGCCCATGTTGAATGGTAGCCATATGGCCAGAAAAAGATCAGAGATTCTATTATTTTAGGTGTCTTAGTTATGTAGTGCTGCTATAACAGAAATACCGCAAGTGGATGGCTTTAACAAATAGAAATTTATTTTCTCACAGTCTAATAGGCTAGAGGTCCAAATTCAGGGCACCAGCTCCAGGGGAAAGCTTTCTGTCTCTGTTGGTTCTAGAGGAAGGTCCTTGTCATCAATCTTCCACTGGTCTAGGAGCTTCTCAGGGCAGGGACGCACTCTGCTCCTGGCACTACTTTCTTGGTGGTGTAAGGTCCTTCTCTCTGCTTGGTTCTCTCTTTTATGTCTCAAAAGAGATTGACTCAAGATACAACCTAATCCTGTAATTGAGTCCTGCTTCGTTAACATAACTGCCTCTTCTCCTGCTTCATTAACATCATAGAGGCAGGATTTAAAACACAGAGGAAAATCACATCAGATCACAAAATGATGGACAACCACACAATACTGGGAATCATGACCTAGCCAAGTTGACACACATTTCTGGGGGACACAATTCAATCCACAACACTAGGTGTCTCGGTTATCTAGTGCTGCTATAACAGAAATACCACAAGTGGATGGCTTTAACAAAGAGAAGTTTGTTTCCTTACAGTAAAGCAGGCTAAAAGTCCAAATTCAGGGCATTAGCTCCAGGGGAAGGCTTTCTCTCTGTCAGCCTTCTCATCAATGTTCCCCTGGACTAGGAGCTTCTCTGCACAGGAACCTCGGGTCCAAAGGATGCGCTTTGCTTCTGGCACTGCTTTCTTGCTGGTATGAGGTCCCCAATTCTCTGTTTGCTTCTCTTTCCTTTTATCTCTTGTAAGATAAAAGGTGGTGCAGCCCACACCCCAGGGAAACTCCCTTTACACTGGATCAGGGATGTGACCTTAGTAAGGGTGTTTCAATCTCACCCTGATCCTCTTTAACATAAAATTCAATCACAAAATGGAGGACAACCACACGATACTGGGAATCATGGCTAGCCAAATTGATACACATATTTTTTGGGGGACATAATTCAATCCATGACACTAGGGTAACAGAAGAGTAGAATAGATGTTGGCATACAAGTAGTTTTCTGCTACAGTGACTAATGACAAGCATCCATTCTCTTAGGGCTGTGGAGAGGGGCTGGGGTAAGTGGACGTGTATTAGCCAGCTATTGTCACAATGGTGCTGCAGAACAAACAGCCTGGGCTGGAGGGTCAGTATGTGGGGAAAGTTCTTAGTACGATGAAAGCATGTATTTTTTTTTTTAAATTTTTAATTTTACAATAATTATACTTTCATAGGAAATTGCAAAGTTAGTACACAGATTGTAGCTTCACTCAATTTCCACCCCCAATGGTTACATCTTACATAATTATAGTACAATATCAAAATCAAGAAACTGACATTGGTACCCTGTGTGTGTGTGTGTGTGTGTGTAGTTCTGCATCAGTTTATCATGTGTGGAGATTCATGTAATCACCACCAGCAACAAGATGCAGAACTATTCCATTACCACAACCATCTCCCTTTTATAGTTATACCCATCCCCCCCAGCACCCCTGATTTTAACCCCTGGAAACTGCTAATCTGTTCTCCATCTCTATAATTTTGTCATTTTAAGAATGTTATATAAATGGAATCCTGCAGCATGTGATCTTTTGAGACTGTTTTTTGTTTTCATTCAGCATAATGCCATTGAGAGTCATTCAGTTGTTGCCTGTACCAATAGGTTGGTCCTTTTTATTACTAAGTAGTATTCCATGGTATGGATGTAATACAGTTTGTTTAATTTTTCACATCTCGAGTGGCATTTTGGCTGTTTCCAATTTGGGGCTATTACATATAAAGCTGCTATGAACAATCGTGTAGAGGGTTTTATGTGGACTTAAGTTTTCATTTCTCTGGGATAAATGCCCAGGAGTGCAATTGCTGGGTCGTATGGTAATTGCATGTTTAGTTTTTAAGAAATTTCCAAGCTATTTTCCAAAGTAGCTGTGCTATGGCAGACCCAGTTTCTCCACTCTTAGCCAGCGTTAGATATTGTTGCTCTGCTGTATTTTAGCTGTACTGATAGTTATGTAAAAAGCCCTGGTGGCACAGTGGTTAAACCGCTCGGCTGCTAATAGAAAGGTTGGTGATTTTGAACCCACCAGCTGCTCTGTGGGGGAGAGATGCGGCAGTCTGCCTGCCTCCTTAATGATTTACAGCCTTGGAAACCCTATGGGGCAGTTCTACTCTGTCCCATAGGGTTGCTATGAGTTGGAATGGACACAATCGCTGTGGGTTTGGTTTTTTGGAATAGTTGTGTGGTGGTAGCTCATTAAGGTCTTCAGTTGCATTAATGGCTAGTGATCTTGGACAACTTTTCATGTGCTTGCTTTTTATCTGTATATCCTCTTTGGTGAAATGTCTCTTTGTATCTTTTGCCTATTTTCTAACTTGATCGTTTGCTTTTTTTACTGTTCAGTTTTGAGAGTTCGTTTTATATTCTAGATATGAATCCTTTATCGGATATGTGGTTTGCAAATAATTTTTCCTGGTCTGTAGCTTTTTTAATCCTCCTAACAGTGAGCAAATATTCACAGGGCAAACATTTTTAATTTTGATAAAGTCCAATTTATCAATTTTTTCTTTTATAGTTCATATTTTTGGTATCATGTCTAAGAACACTTACCCAAGCTGAGGTCCCAAAGATTTTCTCCTGTGTTCTTTTCTAAAAGTTTTATGGCTTTTCATTTAAATCTATGATCCATTTTGAGTCAATTCTTGTTTAAGCTGTGAGGTTCATTTTTTTTTTTTTTTACATAAGGATATCCAATTGCTCCATTTGTCAAAAAGACGATCCCTCTTCCATTGAAATGCTTTTTTAAAAATGATAGCTTTACTGAAATATAATTAACATATCATACAATTCAGCTATAAAGTGTACAATTCAATGGGTTTTAGTATATTTACAGAGTTATACAACCATCACCACAATTAATTTTAGAGCAGTTTCATCACTCCCCAAAAACACTTGATACTCATTAGCAGTCTCTCCCTCTCCCCATTCCTAAGTAGTCCCAGTCCTGGGAAACCACTAATCCACTTTGTGGCTCTATACGTTTTCCTATTCTGCACATTGCATATAAATGAAATCATACAGTATGTGGCCTTTTGTAGCTGGCTTCTTTTACTTAGCATAATGTCTTCAAGGTTCATCATGTTGTAGAATGTATCAGGACTTAACTTCTTTTTACTGCTGAATAATATTCCATTGTATATACCACATTTTATATGCCACGTAATATGCCACATTTTATTTATCCATTCACCAGTTGATGGACGTTTGAGCTGTGTTTGATTTTTTGGTGATTTCGAATAAAGCTGCTATCACCATTTGTGTACAAATTTTTGTGTGAACATACGTTTTCAATTCTTTTGGGTGTATAGCTAGGAATAAAATTGCTGGGTCATATGGTTATTCTATGTTTAACCTTTTGAGGAACTGCCAAAGTGTTTTCCCAAGTGGCCACACAATTTTAGATTCACACCTGCAATGTGTGAAGGCTCTAATTTCTCCACATCCTCACCAAACCTTAGTGTCTTTAAAGTACTCCTAATGAGTGTAAAGCAGTATCATTGAATTCCTTTGTATCTTTGTAAAAACTGGTTGGGTGTACTTGTGTGGGTCTATTTCTGGGTTCTCTGTTCTGTTCCATCGATCTATGTGTCTATCTCTCCACCAGTACCACAGTCTTGATTACTGTAGCTACTTATAAGTCTTGAAATCAGGTAGAGTGATTCCTCTCACTTGTTTTTTCTTTTTCAAAATTGTTTTAACGATTCTAGTTTATTTACCTTTCCGTATAAATTTTAGAATAATCTTGCCTAATTTCAGAAGATCTTGATAGGAACTGTATTAAACCTGTATATCAATTTATGAAGAATTAATATCTTTACCATTTTGAATCTTCCAGTCCATGAGCGTGGTATATCTCTCCATTTACTTAGATCTTTTTTTTTTTTTATTTCTTTTATTAGCATTTTGTCGATTTTAGCATGCAAGTCCTGCACAGGTTTTGTTAGATTCACACCTAAGTATTTTTTTTTTTTTTGAGCTACTGTGAATGGTATTGTATTTTTTAAATTTGTTTCCTCATGTTCATTGCCAGCATAGAGAAATACAATTGATTTTTATATATTGATCTTGTATCTTGTGACCTTGCTGAATTCACTTATTAATTCTAGGAGTTTCTTTGTAGATTCCTTGGGTTTTTATATGTAGACAATGATATCACCTGCAAATAGGTACAGTTTTATTTCTTCCTTTCCAATCTGTATGCCTTTTATTTCCTTTTCTTACCTTATTGCTTTCACCAATAAATATGATATTAGCTATAGAGTTTTTGTAGATGTTCTTTACCAAGTTGAGGAAATTTTCCCTCTAAGTTTTCTGAGAGTTTTTATCATGAATGGGTGTCGAATTTTCTCAAATGCCATTTTGCCTCAATAGATGTGATCATGTGATTTTTCTTCTTTAACTTGTTACCATGGTGTATTACACTGATTGATTTTCAAATACAGAAACAGCTTTGCATCCCTGAAATAATCCGCACTTGGTCATGGGGATATATATATGGAAACTCTGGTGGCATAGTGGTTAAGTGTTACCTACAGCTACTAACCAAAAGGTCGGCAGTTGGAATCCACCAGGCACTCCTTGGAAATTCTATGGGGCAGTTCTACTCTGCCCTATATGGTTGCTATGAGTTGGGATTGACTTGACGGCAACAGTATATATATATATATATATACAGGTACATACATATATATTGCTGAATTCTATTTGCTAATATTTTGTTTAAGATTTTTGTATCTATATCCATGAAGCATACTGATCTGTAGTTTTCTTTTTTTGTACTGACTTTGTTTTCTGTATCAGGGTACTACGGGGTTCATAGAATGAACTGGGAAGTATTCTCTCCTCTTCGGTTTTCTGGAAGAGATTGTGTAGAATTAGTGTTAATTCTTCATTAAAGTGCAAGTGTATTTTAAGCTTCTCTTTGAGCTTTGTCTGCTAACATCCCACTGGCAAAACAAGCCACAAAGCTGTGGCTGAAGACAAAGGGCAGGAAGGACGTTCCACCTCTGAGAGGAGGAACTGCCATCTCACCTGGCAAAGACAGTGAGTACTGGGAAAGGCGAAGAATCGGGGCCAATGAGCCAATCACAGGGGTCTTGGGAGCGATCTCTGTGCATTTCTCTCCAGGTTCTCCAAGCACCCACAGGAAAGTGCGTGCTGTCACCTTCCTGGGAGGCACACCTGCCTGTGTGAACCCTCTCAGGAGGGACTTTGGATGACTTTGTGCAATATAGGTGGGCTCAATTTAAATTGATTAGAAATGAAACCCCCAATGTACTGACAGCACAAGGCCTTCCACCACCACCACCACCACCAGCTGCCATTGAGTCGACTCTGACTCATGACGACCCCTGTGTGTCAGAGTAGAACAGTGTTCCATAGGGTTTTCGATGGCAGATTTTTTAGGAAGTAGATTGCCAGGCCTTTCTTCTGAGGTATCTTTTGGCGGATTTGAAGTCCAACCTTACAGTTAATAGCCAAGCACTTTAACCATCTGCACCACCCAGAGACTCCAGGATCTCCTTACAGAATAATTAATCAGTGATCAAGTTTCTAGACTCCAAGTAAGTTTAAAAATAGGATTTAACTTAGTCAGTTTGGTTGATTCCCACCTATTCAACAATTTCGTTCAATAACCTTTCTTTGGGTAACTACTGTGTTTGTGTCCATGGAAGATTCAGAGGGTAGAATCTTGCCGCCTAAGACCTCTCCAGACTCATTTCCCCACACAGCTGGGCCCTGCCCTGTCATTGCCCACACACACATACCAACTGAGCTTGCTCGTGCCCTGGAGCATTTGCACACACTGCTTTCTGCCTAGAACACCCTTCCTACCACCTCTTCACCTGGCTGTCTCCTACTTAACTTTCCAGACTCAGCTCAAGGAAATAGCATCTTCCAGGGGCCCTTTACCGACATTCAAAGTCCAGAGGAGGGGCCCTTCTCTGGGCATTCCCGGCACCCCGCTCAGGTAACTCAGCCCTGGAATTGCTGTATTGTAAGCCCCTCAAAGACTGGGACCTGGTTGCCTCAGGGTTCTTCACATGCAGCCCATGGCCTAGCCCAGAGCATGTACTTGAAATCTGGTAGTTGAAAAATTGAATGGTTACAGGCTGACTTTGGCCTTCACAACTCACATGCAGACCCTCTGGGGGCTACTTGATGAGTCTCTGGTGAATAAACCCCTTTCTGAGACCTGGCTGGCTTGTGAGGGGGGCATCTTCTCTGTCCTCACCAGCCCTCAGTTCCTCCCACAAGGCTTGTGACTGCTCCTTAGGGACAAGAGCTAGGAGGAGGTCCCGCAGGTGAAGGCATCCATGGGGCCCACCCCTAGGCAAGATGTGGCCTCGAAGGTCAGGAGAGCCTTGCCCAGCATTCAGGGCCCTTCTCAGCTGAATCTGTGCCTCCTCTGCACACTGACCTCCAGCTCTACAGATAGATCTGGCATGTTACATTCAGCATCATCCCTCATACCTTGCTTCTCCAGTCCCTGTCACCTGGTCTGCGTTTCCCTGTTTCTCTCTGCTTGCCAGTTCCTCCATGTTCTTCCAGGCCCTTCTTCCTGACCCACTGCAGGCTGAGCTCCCCCCACCTCTGAACTTATACACCCTCAAGTCTGCACCAAGGGCCTGTCCCTCAGGGAATCGTAGTGAGCCCTGAATTTTCCACTAAATATTTTGTGGGTGTGAGTGTGGGCTCTCCAGTGAGGGTAACCTGGAAGCTGGCCAAGCTGGACTTTGCCCAGAGTAGTGGCCAGGAAGAGTGCGGGCAGCTCCTGACCCCTGTGGTGAGATAAGCAGCTGGACCCAAACACTCCATTGGGGCTATTTTTAGCAGCTGGTTCCCGGCAGGCCTGGCCTGCTTTGGGCCTGGAAGGAGTACAATGAGCAATTGAGCCTTATCCCTGCAAGGAGGCCCGGGAGGAGGGCAATGACAGTGTATGGGGGTGCCAGGGCTCAGAGGACAGGGGCTGCCTGCCTCTCATGCCGACCAGCAGGAAAAGCTTCTATCCTGAGCTCATTGTCAGACTTCCTGTGGGACCAGGTGCCGGGCCAGCTGAGGGATCCTGTGAGGCCTTCCTCATTAGCAGCACGAGGATCACCAACATTTCTTGAGCCTTTTCTGCAGCCTAGTCACTGTGCTAAGCACTTGCACACACTGTCTCATTCAGCTCTTGCAACACCCCAGCCAGGTGGGTGTATTTATCAGCCTCATTTTACAGATGTGGAAACTGAGGCTGCAGCTCAGAAACTTGCTCACACACAGCAAGTAAGAGGAGGAGTCAGGATTCAATCTCAGGTCCTGTCTGTCTCCTTCCAGAGAGTGGGGCACTGCAGAGCCTCCCCACCGCACCCAGCTTTCCCTGCCTAGGTCTTCCCTGGGACGTGTGGACTTCAGCCACTTCATTTTTATGGCCCTAACTCCATGAATGAACTTAGACAAGTTACTTGCCCTCCTCGGGCCTCAGCTTACTCATCTGTAAAATGGGAGGAATGAAGCCAGCCTAGTCCCACCTTTCTCTCAAGGTTGTATGTAGTTGAGGGTCAAACCTAAGACCAGGTGGAACTCCTCAGGGTCACAGGTGGGGAGGGGCAGTGAGGGAGGAGGGTCTTGAAGTGTGAGTTAGAGATTGCCAGAAGAGGGTGAATGGCATTCCAAGGGACCCTGTCAGGGCAGAAGCTGAAGACTCCAGACAACATCTTGCTGAGCAGTCTCCTATGTGCCAGGCCCTGAACCGAGCCTTCCGCATGGATAATGAAAGCTGGCAGCTGTGCAGGACTGGTGAGCCGGCCAAAGCTGTGCATGGGGTACAAAGTGAAGAGGTACAGGAGAGAGCATAAGGGTTGCTGGCCAGACTATGGGGGCCCGGAACAGCCGGCTGCAGACTAAGGACTTTATGCCTGTGTGTTGCTATGACACTGCACAAGTTTCAGCAGAGCTTCCAGACTAAGACAGATGAGGAAGAAAGGCCAGGTGATCTACTTCTGGAAATTAGCTAATGAAAACCCTATGGATCACAACAGTCCCATTTGCAACTGATCTGCAAAGGCACGGGACCAGGCAGCATTTCGTTTTGTTGTACATGGGGTCACGATGAGTCCACAGCAACTAACAACAACAGCAACAGCCAATGCTAGGGAGCCAGGAGAGACTTTGAACAGGGCAAGGGTCAAGTGAGATGAGCCTGAGAGGAAGGGTCCTGATTGTGTTTGCCGAGGAGGCCAGAGGCAGCCAAGAGGTCAAGGTGGGCTGCTCCAGGCCCTGTGTGTGTCCCAGGCACCAGGCGGCATCTTAACAAATGGCCCTCCTGTTCCTGGGAGGGCCCGGTAGTGGCTTTCCAAGAACCACTGTTTCTTTCTCCCCTGTGGCTTCTGCTGAGGGAACTTTGGACCAGTCAAGTCAAGCTTGTAACTCGTGGCTGACCTGGGCAGCCCGGGACAGGAACAGGATGCACTTTGATCAGGTGCCTCCCCTGTGCCAGGCACTTTACACACTGCATGTGATCCTGCTAACCATCCTGGGAAGAAGCAGTGTCATCCCATTTTCAGAGGAGGAAACTGGGGCTCAGGGAGAGGAGAACTTGCTCAAGGACACAGGACTGGTAAGGCCTTGAATCTGGGTCATTCTACCAAAAAGCCTATCTCCCAAGAAGCTCCGTTTGGAACTGGCTGCCTCAGTTTCCAAGATGCAGGGGGTAAGTCTCTAGCAGTCCTTCCTGTCTCAGAGAGAAGGGGATTCATGGGTAAGAGGGTGCCTGGCCTGATAGAGCTGCTCTGGGAAGGGCAGAGAGTTGAGCAGGGAAATGTCCACGTCCCTGCTGTGCCCAGCTCCATCCACTGCCCTCCCACCCTGCGCCACTCCCCTGACTGCCCTCCTCCCTCCCTGCTCTGATTCTGGCCAGGGGCTGAGGCTCTGCAGACAGGGAAAAGGAGGCAATGACCCTCGATGGAACTATACCCTGCAAATCTGTAAGCCACCCCGACATCCTTACCTGATCCCCAAAGCCAAGAGGCTGCCCTCCTGGCTTCAGAGACTTCTCTGCTCCTGGTGGCTGCCAGGGGCCTGCCTTTACCTCTGTCTCCCCTCTAAGCCTGTTTCCTCCTCTGATAACATGGCAATGAAGCCCCTTGATGGGTGGGTGTGAGAGAAAAATCAGGCCGCGTTTTAGAGAGCCCAGGCCCCTGGGTGCCATCTCTGAGCACCGTTGCTGGGCTGTTACTATCATTGCTGGGATCGCCGTGGTCTCTGTTGTCGCAGCATTGCCATTTCTTTGCTTGTTGGTTCTTTGGCACCGAAGGGCCTCAAAGGCTGGTCCCACCATGGGGCGGAGGGGAGGGAGCCGGGCTCTAGCTCCTGTTCTGTGGGTAACCCAGGTCCCTGTGCCTCTGCACTTGAGCTTTGTCGGCGGTGGCTGTTTGGGCTGGAGGATTTTAAGACTGGGTGTCCCCAGAGGGGAAGTCAGGGTCTGACATCAGGAGCAGGGATTGGTGGGGAGGAAGTTCATAAAATGGCTCCTTTCCCTTCCATCACCTTCTCTACCTGTCATGCTTTTCTCAACAAATTACCCTGGAAAGATCTTTGGAGAATGTGCTCAGGGGGAGCAGGTAGCCCCTTCCAGCTTGTGCCTCTGGCTGGTACCAACAACAAACCCTGATTACAGCACACACACAAGCAGGCATTAAACACTCACACATACACAGACCACGAACCAACTACCTACACGTGTACTATACATGAATGCGTAACACATACATATACGCACACACCACAAACCACAGCACACACACAGAGCACACACACTACACACAAACACATACAATGCCCAAACACGCACACCCCACCCCACACAACACAGTACATACATACCACACATATATACAACGTATCATACTCACAAACCATGTACACATACATCATACACACAGATTCACACATATACACCACCACACACTACATATAAACACATACAATGCACAAACATGGATGTGCCATACAACACAACACTAATATAACGCACACGTATACGTCCCCACCACACATCACAGGCACAAACCATATACATACATCATACATACAGATTTACACACACACACACATCAGGAGAGTTCTGGTGTATTTAGCTTCTTTAAATTGAGAAAATGCATCTCAGCAACAAGCTCTATGAATTCAGTGATGCTTGGAATGATTTGGTGTTTCGTTCATCCCAACAGGGTCTTCAGACAATTGAAAACCAGCCATTCAAAGATAGGTCAAACACATTCTTTATTCCAGTCCCAGACAGTGCCTGGGTCCTATGCATCCAGCCACTCAAAGCAGAATGCCACACACCCCTGCTTCGGGCCCCCATTCAGGCCCCCCTTGTGGGGGGACTTGGGCTTGAGCCACTGATGGCTCGAAGTCCCTCTTGCTCCTCCATTGTTTTTAATTCAATATGTGGCTCCCCTCTCCTCGTCACATGCCTGAGGTGTGTATGATGCAGTGTGTGTGAGATACAGTATGTGTGTGTGTATGAGACTCTATGTGTGTGAGGCAGTGTATGTGTGTATGTGTGAACCAACGTGTGTGTGTGAGGCAGTGTGTGTGTGTGAGGCAGTGTGTAGTGTATGTGTGAGGCAGTGTGTGTATGTGTGAACCAGTGTGTGTGTGTGAGGCAGTTGTATGTGTATGTGTGAACCAGTGTGTGTGTGAGGCAACGTGTGTGTATGTGTGAAACAGTGTGTGTATGTGTGCGACTATGTGTGTGTGAGGCAGTGTTGTATATATGTAAGGTTGTGTGTGTGTTATGTGTGAGGCAGTGTGTGTGTGTGTGAGGCAATGTTGTATACATGTAAGGCTGTGTGTGTGTGTGTGTGTGTGTGTGTGTGTGTGTATGAGGCAGTGTGTGTGTGTGTTGGGGAGGGAGGCAGGCATAGTACCCACGACGGCTCGCTCCACCGTATCTATGAGCTCATAAACTGGTGCCCTGAAGGATGCTCCTGCAGAGAACCTTCCCTGCCAGCTCCACCCAGAGGAGAGACCAGATGGAAAATTGGAGCAAGCCTTCCTCTCGGGTCAGGGAAGAAAATATTCTTTTTTTCCCCTTCTCTCTAAAAATATGCTCGGGCCTTTTTCGAGCCTTGATGCAATAAAAACCAGCTGTGGCTCAGAACAGTGGCCCCCGCAGCCTTTGCCCAGGGAGAAGGAAAACAAAAACAGCCGCTGGAGGTGGGATCAACGCTAGTATCCAGGCGCTAAGCCCAGCCTCCAGCCACCTCTGACCCAGAATTGCAGCCCAAACAGGCACCAAACAGTCCCTGTTTGTTTGTCCTGGTGTAGTCTCAGGCCCCAGTGGCCACTTAGCCCTCTCCCTTTTAGTCTTGGGGCTGAGGATGAGAAGAGACAACAAGAAGTGGGTGTGACTTGGACTGTGCTCCTGTACCTCCCCATCTCCAGGGGGAGACAGATGGGCACACGAGGTACCCAGACACAGTCCAAGAGAGTCCTCTGGTAGCCTGGAGGAGGGAAGGACCGTGTCTGATCAGAGGCGCAGGAAGGCTTCCTGGAGCAGGTGGCATTTGAATTGGCCTTAAAGTAGGGAGACATAGGGAAGGGCTTCTAGGAGAAGGGGCCGGCATCAACAATCCTCACAATTAGCCTTAAAACAAAACAAAACAAAAAAAAAAAACAAAACGAAAACAAACCCAAACCCGTTGCCATCAAGTCGATTCCAACTCATAGTGACCCCATAGGACAGACTAGAACTGCCCCATAGAGTTTCCAAGGAGTGCCTGCTGGATTCCAACTGCCAACCTTTTGGTTAGCAGTCGAATGCTTAAGACCATTGCGCCACCAGGGCTCCCAGTGAGCCTCAGGCAGACGCCTGACAAGAAACACACTTAAATCCAATTGAATTCAATCCAATGAAAGCATTTAATTCAGTGGTCCCCAAACTTGTGTGCAGGTCGGCATCAC
This sequence comes from Dugong dugon, assembly GCA_030035585.1. Lineage (NCBI taxonomy): Eukaryota > Metazoa > Chordata > Mammalia > Sirenia > Dugongidae > Dugong > Dugong dugon. The sequence continues at coordinate 57,030,800 of CM057471.1, forward strand.
CTGGGGAACATCAGAAACTCCCAGTTCCTGTGAGCCACCCCCAAAGGTTGTGATTTAATTGGCCTGGGGTGTGGCCTGGGCTTTGGAATTGTTGAAAGATTCCCAGGCGATTGTGAAGTGCAGACAAGTTTGGGAATCACCAGTTTTCCTTAAGAGAGTTTAATGAAGGGACTATTTAATAAGGTGTGGCCACAGGGTGAGAGAACCCAACAGGGACGGTGAAGCACCAAGACTGGCACTGGCAGGAAGCTGTAACTACCTCAGTCTTGAAGGGGCAGGAGGAGGGTATAGGGTGACCAGAACCCAGCCAGAACGGAGCCCTGGACAGGAGCGCTGACCCTGAGTAGAGGGCACAGCCATAGCGACAGCCGGAGCCCTAGCCAGGCAGGAAGGGCTCAGGGAACCTTCCCTGAGCACTCTCTTCTCCAGCCCTCTGATCTCTGCCTGGATGAGGTCAGCCTCCTGGGATGCAGAGCAGGACAGGGAGAGGCAAGAATGAATCTAGGGGACAGGGATGGGGCAAACAGAATTACCAGCAAAAGAGGTGTATGTTGCTAACTCCATTTTATAGTTGAGAAAATGGGAACTCAATTTTGGCATAGCTTGGAAGTGGTTGGACCAAGATTTGAACCCTTGTCCCTGGGTGGCACAAACGGTTAAGTGCTTGACGACTAGCAGAAAGGTTGGTGGCTCGAGTCCACCCAGAGGCACCTGGGAAGACAGGCAAGCCTGGCAATCTGCTTCCGAAAGGTCACAGCCTTGAAAACCCTACTGTGCACACATGGGATCGCGATGAGTCAGTATCTACCAAACCAAACCCTTTGCCACTGAGTTGATTCCTACTCATAGCGACTCTACAGGACACAGTAGAACTGCCCCATAGGGTTTCCAAGGAGCAGCTGGTGGATTTGAACTGCCGAGTTCTTAATCACTGTGATGGCAACTAACAACCACAACTACCTGGCTCTAAGTATTGTAACCATGAAGCCCAACTGCCTCCCAGCGGGAGGCAGCACAGTGAGGGATTGGGGGCTCCCGGGGGCAGCACAGTGAGGGATTGGGGGCTCCCGGCCGGCCGCCAGCCACAGTGCCAGCCCCTCGCTCAGGCTTGGCCAGGGCTGATCTGCCTCCTTCTCCCTCCCTCCTCTTCTGCTTAGAAAGCGAAGGGGCTGAAAGACAATTTTCTTCTGGGTGAGGGCGGGGGCCAGGAGTCACCCAGCTAAACGAAATCAGCAATTTCTAGCTCTTCGCCGATGAGATTCGCTAACCATGTTGCTTCTCCCGGAGCCACCAGATCCTGGAGCTGAAAGAGGCCTCACAGACTCTCTGGGACAAATTCATTGTCCAGAAGGAGAAACTGAGGCTCCATTTCACCTCTGGGATGAGAACCCAGCCCTCCTGACTCACCCCAGGGCTCCTCCCAGTAGAGCTCTGCAGGGTCCCCTTCTCCCAGCAGCTCAGTGGTAGAAAGATGCTGCTGTAGGCTGCTAGGCCATTCTCACCCAGCCATGGATCAGGTCCCCTTGGGCTGCTATTTGCAGCACTCTTCGGGATCAGGGTGCCCTATCAAACTCTAGGCAGGCAAGGGGACTTATCCTTTGGACAAAGAAAGAAATCGGGTTGGTGGGCAGGACAGGGGACCGGCCAGCCAGGAGGAGAGCCTGTTTTCCAGTGATTTGGCAGGCACCAGTGGCTCTTCCAGCCCCCAGTTCTGAGCTCCCCGTGCCTAGAAAGCTGCCCTTTGTGCATGCAGCCTGGAGGCCCTCTGAGGCTTGACCTGGAAGAACCACAAGATCCTGGACTGTCCCCATGGGAATGACTCCTAGCAGCCCCCATGTCCAGCCTCTCACTGCGGAGATGGGACAAACTAGGTCCAGAGAAGCTGAGTGATTTGCCAGGGTTGCACTGTGATCTGTGAAGGTGCTGGCTGCTGGCACGGTGGGTCTGCTTGGAGCCCTTTCCTTCCTCCCCTCTCCTGGGCTTGGCAATCAGCGGACCGGCATTTTTGCAAAGTGATGTCATCCTGCAGATAATGGTTTTTCCGTTCCTGGTGGAGCAGGAGTTCCAGATATTGCGCTTTGGGGGAGGGGCTCTGGAGAACTGATTTTTCAACCTCCGAGCGAGGGGCCTGGGCAGACCCCTCTCTTCAGACAGGCTCTTCTGAGGTGCTAAGTCAGGGCCATTTTCTCAGGCCTGCTAGATTCCCTGAGCCTGGAAGGACCAAAGCTGTGAAATCCCCAGAGGCAAGCCTTCCTCACCTCCTCATTATGCAGATGGTAGGCTGAAGCCCAGAAAGGGTGGGCCTTGTCCAAGCTTACACAGCATTTAGAGGCAAAACCTTGACTCATATCCAGACACTTAACATCCTGGGCCACTTCCCTGTAGCTCAGGGTTTTTCAGTCTCAGCACTATTGACGTTTTGGACGGGACAATCCTTTGTTGTGGGAGCTATCCTGTGCCTTGCAGGATGTTTAGCCACGTTCCTGGACTCTACCCCCTAGATGACAGTAACACCTTTCCCCAAGTGTGACAACCAAAAATGTCTCCAGACATTGCCAGATGTCCCCATGGGCTGGAGGATAGCAAAATCATTCTTCTTGAGAACCACTGGCACAGTTGTAGGACATAGTCCATTACCCTCCTTTTTTAGGAAATTTGGGGACCCAGTAGAAGAGGTGAGGACAACCCCTTTGTCCCTAGGAAGAAAGTAACCCCCCACCCATTTAGCCACTGCTGTAGGCAGGAGAGCATCCTTGAGTCAGAAGCCCAAAGGGCATTTGTTCCAGGATTGGATTCCGCGTCAGATACCTTTAGGATGTTAAAGCATCCCGGAGGGGGCTGTGAGGGGCTGGAACAGGGCCAGGACCTCCTCCTAGCTATGAACACTGCTTCCTCTGACCACTTTTCTTGGAGCAAAACTGCCAATTTATTTTCTTGGGGAAATAAAAATAAATGCTAGCTTTTGTAATCTCATCCTCAGTCCCATCTGGAAAAACCAAGCTCACAGAACTTGACCCCCCAGCTCTGAGGGCTGTGTCTGGAGGAGCTGGAGTCACAATGGGCGCTTGCTCAAACATCGGAACAGGCACAGCTGACATTTCCTTTCCTGTTACACGGTTACTTGGAATGTTAACCCCAGGATGCAGTCCCTGGGCAGGCAGAATTTGGTGGAAAGAGCCCTGGAAAAGCCAGAGAGCAGCTCGGCTTTTGACTTGCTGTGTGGCTTCAAGCCATTGTCCTTTTCCTTTCTTGGGCCTTGGTTTCTTCATCTGTGAAATGGGGGGATGGTCACTGTTTCTCAACATGTGAACCATGGACCACTTGCACCAGAATCACTTAGGGGATGTGTTTAAAATGCATATTCCTGATTCCCCTCCCAGACCTCCTGAATCAAATCTCGGAGAATTTGAAGCTTTTATGAGCTTCTGAGTGATTCTGATGCACGTGACTTTTGGCACAGGGTCTCCTTTTCCCCCTTATAACCAAATATGATGGGCTCACCTGAGGTGAGAGGGGTAACATTTATGGTAACATTTATGGCTGGGCCTGAAAATTATCTGCCTTCAAGCGCTTGGCATGGTCCCTGAGATCCTTGATCCAGCTGAAGTCGCTGTTAAAGCACTTTATTCCTGCAAAGATGAAACTCTAGCTGTTAGTTACAGAGTTTGGTTTCAAAATTATGCCATTTATTATTTTTGTTGGATTGGCTTGTAAGCCCGTGTATAGTCATATGTCGTTTATATTGCATTATTCCACAAGAATGCATTTTCCAGATGATGCCTCTTCCTTGGTTAAGAACTTAAAACATTTATTTATTTACTTTTTAATGGAAGCCTTTCACAAGGAGTGACCTATTTCTACCATCTTAGATGGAGGTCAGGGCATATAATTCTGCCCATTCTTGATGCCCCAGGGTTGTCATTATGAGCTTAGGCTATTGGATGCGTGAATGTTTTTAGGGGCCCCTAAGCTGTGTGGCCACTGGGTCTGGGCACTGAGTATCCCCCAAGCTGCTGAGTCCTTGTCTCTCCTTTTAAAACTTTGCTTTGTTTTTATTATTATTATTATTTTTAATGAAGTTTTTCCCCCTCACAGTCAGGATGTCAGTGGTTACTTCTCACCACGATCGTCATGACTCATTGTAGTGGAAAACAATGACCAACACATGCTGGAATTATATGTGTTGCTAAGAGTTAATAAACAGTGAATGAGAAGATTCTCTGATAAATCAAGGGTGCAGACTTTTTTTTTCTTTTATAATTCATTAAAAATTTTTTTGGTGTGGTAAAACATAGGTAACAAAACATTTACTATTTCAACAATCTTACATGTATAGTTCAGTGACATTAAATATGTTCATCATGTTGTTCAACCATCACCATTAACTGTTCCAGAATAAGGGTATGGACTTTCAACATTTATTTTGGCACCTGGAAGTGGGGGAGGGGGAGCCGTTCTTTTCTATTTTTCAACCCAGTTCCAGATGCCTTCGGATAGCTTTCTGGATGAATAAGTTTCTCCATGTAATTGATTTACATTCAAGGTGGATTTGTTTTGTGCTTAGGAGGAACCTGTACACAGACCAAGAGGCAGTACACCATGCGTCTGTCAGTTTGTTGTACTGTGGTGGCTTGTGTGTTGCTATGATACTGGAAACTTTGTCACCAGTATTTCAAATACCAGCAGGGTGCCCTTGGTGGCCAGGTTTCAGTAGAACTTCCAGACTAAGACAGACTAGGAAGAAGGACCTGGCAGTCTACTTCTGAAAAAATTGGCCAGTAAAAACCTTATGAATAGCAGCAGAACACTGTCTAACATAGTGCTGGAAGATGAGCCCCTCAAGATGGAAGGCACTCAAAATATGACTACAGAAGAGCTGCTTCCTCAAAGTAGAGTTGACCTTAATGACATGGATGGAGTCAAGCTTTCCAGACCTTCATTTGCTGATGTGGCATGACTCAAAGTGAGAAGAAACCACTGCAAACATCCATTAATAATTGGAATGTGGAATGTATGAAGTATGAATCTAGGAAAATTGAAAGTCATCAAAAATGAAATGGAACACATAAAGATTGATAGCCTAAGCATTAGTGAGCTGAAATGGACTAGTATTGGCCCTTTTGAATCAGAAAATCATATGGTCTACTATGCTGGGAATGACAAATTGAAGAGGAATGACGTTGCATTCATCCTCAAAAAGAACATTTCAAGATCTGTCCTGAAGTACGACACTGTCAATGATAGGATAATATCCATACACCTACAAGGAAGACCAGTTAATATGACTATTATTCAAATTTATGTACCAACCACTGAGGCCAAAGATGATGAAATTGAAGATTTTTACCAATTCTTCGTCTGAAGTTGATCAAACACGCAATCAGGATGCACTGACAATTACTAGTGATTGGAATGTGAAAGTTGGAAACAAAGCAGTATCGGTAGTTAGAAAATATGGCCTTGGTGATAGAAATGACGCCAAAGATCACATGATAGAACTTTGCAAGACCAATGACTTCTTCATTGAAAATACCTTTTTTCAACAATATAAACAGTGACTATGCACATGGACTTCGCCAGATGGAATACACAGGAATCGAATTGCCTACATCTGTGGAAAGAGACAATGGAAAAGCTCAATATCAGTCAGAACAAGGCCGGGGGCTGACTGTGGAACAGACCATCAATTGCTCATACGCAAGTTCAAGCCAAAGTTGAAAAAATTAGAACAAGTCCATGAGAGCCAAAGTACAAACTTGAGTATATCCCACCCGAATTTAGAGACCATCTCAAGAATAGATTTGACGCATTGAACACTAATGACTGAAGATCAGACAAGTTGTGGAATGACATCAAGGACATCATACATAAAGAAAGCAAGAGGTCATCAAAAAGACAGGAAAGAAAGAAAAGACCAAAATGGATGTCAGAAGAGACCCTGCAAGTTGCTTTTGAACATCAAGTAGCTAAAGTAAAAGGAAGAAATGATGAAATAAAAGAGCTGAACAGACGATTTCAAAGGGTAGTTCCAGAAGACAAAGCAAAGTATTATAATGAAATGTGCAAAGACCTGGAGGTAGAACAAAAGGGAAGAGCATACTTGGCATTTCTCAAGCTGAAAGAACTAAAGAAAAAATTCAAGCCTCAAGTTGCAGTATTGAAATATTCTACAGGGAAAATAAACAACACAGAAAGCATCAAAAGAAGATGAAAGAATACACAGAGTCACTGTACCAAAAAGAACTGGTTGACCTTCAACCACTTCAGGAGGTAGCATATGATCAAGAACTGATGGTACAGAAGAAAGAGGTCCCAGCTGCACTGAAGGCACTGGGAGAAATAAGTCTCCAGGAGTTGACGGAATACCAACTGAGAAGTTTCAGCAAATGGATGCAATGCTGGAAGCACGCACTCGTCTATGCCAAGAAATCTGGAAGACGGCTACCTGGCCAACTGACTGGAAGAGATCCATATTTATGCCTATTTGCCAGAAAGGTGATCCAACAGAATGCGGATATTATCGAACAATATCATTAATATCATACGCAAGTGAAATTTTGCTGAAGGCCATTCAAAAGCAGTTGCAGCAGTACATTGACAGGGAACTGCAGGATTCAGAAGAAGATGTGGAACGAGGGCTATTATTGCTGATGTCAGATGGATCTTGGCTGAAAGTAGAGAATACCAGAAAGATGTTTACCCATGTTTTATTGACTATGCAAAGGCATTCAACTCTATGGATCATAACAAATTATGGATAACACTGCGAAGAATGGGAATTCCAGAACACTTAATTATGCTCATGAGGAACCTGAACACAGACCAAGAGGCAGTCATTTGAACACAACAAGGGGATACTGCGTGGTTTAAAATCAGGAAATGTGTGCCTCAGGCTTGTATCCTTTCACGATACTTATTCAATCTGTATGCTGAGCAAATAATCCGAGAAGCTGGACTATATAAGAAGAATTCAGCATCAGGATTGGAGGAAGACTCATTAACAACCTGTGACATGTAGATGACACAACCTTGCTTGCTGAAAGTGTCGGTAACTTGAAGCACTTACTGATGAAGATCAAAGACTACAGTCTTCAGTGTGAATTACACCTTAACAGAAAGAAGACAAAAATCCTCACAACTGGACCCATAAGCACAATCCTGACAAATGGAGAAAATACTGAAGTTGTTAAGGATTTTATTTTACTTGGATCCACAATCAACACCCATAGAAGCAGTAGTCAAGAAATCAAAGGACACATTGCATTGGGCAAATCTGCTGCAAAAGATCTCTTTAAAGTCTTGAAAAGCAAAGATGTCACTATGAGGACTAAGGTGTGCCTGACCCAAGCTATGGTATTTTCGATTGCCTCATATGCATGTGAAAGCTGGACAAAGAATAAGGAAGACTGAAGAAGAATTGATGCATTTGAGTTATGGTGTTGGCCAAGAATATTGAATATACCATGGCCGGCCAGAAGAACAAACAAATCTGTCTTGGAAGAAATACAGCAAGAATGCTCCTTAGAAGCAAGGATGGTGAGGCTATGTCTAACATACTTTGGGACATGTTATCAGGAGGGACCAGTCCCTGGAGAAGGACATCATGCTTGGTAAAGTAGATGGTCATGAAAAAAGAGGAAGACCCTGAACAAGATGGCTGCAACAATGAGCTCAACCATAGCAAAGATTGTGAGGATGGTGCAGGACCAGGCAGTGTTTTCTTCTGTTGTGCATAGGGTCGCTATGAGTCGGAACCAACTCTGCCAACACCTAACAACAACAATACGGGTAAAGTCAGAACAATGCCTGGCACCTAGTAAATATGCAATGAGTAACCATTTACCACGGAGTCAATTCTGACTCATGGGGACCCCATGTGTGTCAGAGTAAAACTATGCTCCATCGGGTTTTTCTTCCAAGGTGCCTCTGGATGGCCTCAAACCTCTAATCTTTCAGTTAGCAGCCAAACACATGAACAGTTTGCACCCCCCAGGAGCTTCAGTAAATGCTGCTCTGGGTTAATTATTACCATCCTTCCCCATGCTCTGTGGAGCACCTTGGAGGTGCTGAATATCTACCTCCTCCCAGATGCAGCAGCAGCCCAGGATCCACCAGCCGGCCCCTGGGGGCCTATTTCCTGTGCTGAGTAAGTCAGTTGTCACTTAGACATGACACATGCCCTGGCCACCCCCATCAGGACTGCAGGCATCCAGTTCTGGGCTAAAAATATCACTTTCATGAATGGAGCCAGGGAAGGGCTCTTCTGAGTCCCACAATTAGTGTTTGTGTTCAAACCCAGTCTCTGGCTCTCTACCCCTGCACTCCGCCCCTTCTGTGCTGCCATTGCTGCTGCCGCCTTGGGAGAGACTCACTCAGGTTGGGGGGACTATGTGTGGTGGGGGAGGGGGCAGAGAAGGGGTTGGGGAGCTCCTTTAACAAGCAAGGAGACAGCAGCCCGGCAACCAATTCCCCTACAACTTTGTGAGGCAGGAATGAGTCGGAATCAACTCAACAGCAGCTGGTATTGGTTATAGGGGAGGAGATGGAAGTTTCCAGAATTCACAGCCAGGAGGTATATAGTCAAATTTGGGCTCTGGATCTGTGGCCTCCCTCCACAAAAATCTCTTCCTCCTCCACCTGCTGTTATGTGATAGCCCCTGGAAGGGGTTCTGACTTACCGGGGGCAGGGGGAGGGAGGGTCTGGCCTTAGCTGGCTTCTTCTCTCCCTGAGACCTGGAGATGAGGTCCTCTCATGAGGGTCAGAGATGGGAAGGAGGGGCCCAGTTCAGAGAGCAGCAGAACCAGCGCTGGCCCAATGGCATGTGAGGTGGAAGATTGGAGCACCAGGACCAAGCAGGACGGTCAAGTGGGCAAGAGTGCCTGCCACCCCGCCACAGACTGGAGTCTTGGGTGGGACCTGGGTGTGGGGAGGCGATGGCAGGGCAGGAGCTCAGGCTCCCAAAAGGGAGTAAAACTGGCCATGCCACTGGCCTGTTCATAACCCTTCCAGGGTCCCTTGTTGCTTGATTATCTGTCCTCTCCACTAGACTGCAAGCTCTCTGAGGGCAGAGTGCTTTGGAATAAATGAGGAGGTGGGGCTTGGGCTCCAGGGCACTAGACAACACCTGTCCTTTCCTAGACCAGGATGAGGGGCCTTGAGAGGTATGGAGCAGGGTGAAATCCAGAGGACCACGGAGTAGGGTAGGGACTCAGAGTGGTATGGAGAAGGACTAAGGTCCAACTCACTAAGTTCAGGAACCTCCTTGGCTTCTTATCATGGAGACTACTCGAAACACAAAAAGTAACAACCCCTCCCCTGACCCTCAGGCCATGCCCAAAGGGGACGGCCTTAGCCTCCTGCCGGAGAAAAAGGAGGAAGTACAGACGGTGGCACTGCTCCTTTCAAGCTTCTCAAGCTAGATCCTGAGCAGACTCACAGTGGGTATTTGGGGTTTTAGAATTTGGGAAGTTGAGGCTTTTGGAAGTTTGAGAATCTTGGAAACTAGCACTTTCAAGACCTTGGGCCAGTCACATGTTTGGAATCTTAGATTCTCTATAAATGTTAGTATCTTGGAAAACCTACAAGTCTTAAAATCTTGGAAATTTTAGAAACTTTGGCATCTTGAAATCTGGAGAACTTTTAGAATCTTGGACTCTTTTGACATTTTGGAATGTTGAGGGACTTGAATTTGGGGCTGTTTTGATCTTAGAGCAGAAGGTGTTCTCTTGGGTAGAGGTTGACAGCCCACCAATAGACCTGACCCCTCTCCTCCCACCAGTCCTTGGAGCCCAGTATTTCAAATATCTTGCTTTTGTGAGGTTTTCATTCCACATTTCAAAAATAAAATTGTAAATTTTTGATGTTGTTTCTCAACAAATGACAACACCATTTGTTGCCCCATCGGACTTTCAAGTTTCCAGCTTTTTTTAAAAGACGACTTTTGCTTCTTATGTCACAGATTCATCAATATTGACGCTGAGATGGGACCTAGAGATCCCCTACTTTTACAAATGGGGAAATTGAGGCTTAGAGCAGGCACGAGATTTCTTCAAGGTCAGATCTGGCTTAGGCTTCTTGGCCTCTGCATCTGAGCTGCACCCACTGACTCCCACAGGCCCACCTCAGCATCTCTCTTTTTGGTTGCTGCCCCATTCACACATGCTAAGGCTCTTTAATGCCTTTCAAAAGAGAGTTCTCACACTTCCAGGCTCCTCCTCTGCCATGGGGCTGGGATTTCTTGAGCCCAGCCCGGGCCCCGCAAACCTGGAACATGAGACATATGTAAGGAGGAGAGATACTGCCAGGTCACTTCAAGCAAGCAGGATACATAAGGAAAACAGGATTTCAGCTGCAGCCCAGCCAGGCTTCTCAGAGTCTGAAAAGACTTTGGAAAATAGAGAGTTGTTCAGACTCAGGTTAACTTGTTTTCTCCAGCGCCCTCCGCTAGTGCTCACCCATTACGGTTTCTCTGCTCCTCTCTGCCTCTTCCTCTAACTGCCGCTGTTGCCTGCTGCATCTTCCCCTCTCCTTTCTTTCTCATGGCTTCTGCTTCTTTGTGGCACCTGCTGGCCAAAGGCTTCTTCTCCCTCATGGTTTCTCCTGTCCATGGTTCACTTGAGTGCATGGCTTCTGCAGCCGCATTGCGGTATTTCCTCCCTCCTGGTATCTCTCAGCTTTGACTCTCAGTCCCACCTTCTCCTGCTAAAGCCTGGTTTAGTAGGAGCTGTTGAAAGAATGAATGAAAATGTTGTTGAATGAGAAATGATACAAGATATAAAGGCTTACCTACGAGTGAATTAGAAAAATGGAAACAAATATTCAATGATACCCAACTGAAAAAATACATTATAGTAATCTACAATGAAATTAACATGGCCATTAAGATCACAGTTTAAAAGCATATCCATGCTCAACATAGTTAGTCATTAGGAAACGAAACTCAAAACCACAATGAGATACCGCTTCACACCCACTAGAATGATTATAATTAAAAAACAGATGAGAAGTGTTGGAGAGGATGTGGAGAAATCAGAACCCCCATATACTGCTGGCAGGAGTGTAAAATGGGGAACCTGCTGCTGAAAATAGTTTGGCGGTTCCTAAAAAATTTAAGCATAGAGTTACATATAACCCACCAATTCCGTTCCTAGGTATATACCCAAGAGAAATGAAAATCTATGTTCCCACAAATACGTGGGCATAAGTGCTCATAGCGGCATTATTCAGGATAACCAAACAGTGGGAATAACTCAAATGTCCATCAACTGATGAACACATAAATAAAATGTGGTATAGCCATACAAAACCCATTGCTGTCAAGTCAATTCCAACTCATAGACACCTTATAGGACAGAGTAGAATTGCTGCATAGGGATTCCAGGGAGTGGCTGGTGGTTTCGAACTGCTGACCTTTTGGTTAACAGCAGAACACTTAACCACTGTACCACCAGGGCTCCATACAATGGAATATTATTCAGCCATAAACAGGAATGAAGTTCCAATATATGCTACAATGTGGATGAACCTTGAAAACATTATGCGAAGTGAAATAAGTCAGACACAAAAGGCTACATATTACATGATTCCATTTATATGGACTGTCCAGAATAGGCAAACCTAAAGAGAGATGGAGATGCGGGAGGGGGCAATTGTAATAGGCAACAGGCTTGTATTTTCGGTGATGGAAATGCTCTGGAATTAGATAATGGTGATGGTTGGACAACATAGTGAATATACTAAAAACCACTGAATTGTACACTTTAAAATGGTGAGTTTTGTATTATGTGAAATATATCTCAATAATAAAATAAATTAAAAATATGTTCAATGAATGAGAGAAGAGAGTGCCTGTGATTTATAAAAGGGAGAACACAGGGTGCATAACGTAGCTACAGTATATATCGTAATCTATACGTACTATAATTTTCTAAAAGTTGTTAGAATGTGTGTGTGTGTGTGTGTGTGTGTGTGTGTGTAGCAGGTATAGATACGTAACCACAAAGTCAGACATGTAAGAAATGTCATGTTTGTGTAGATTTTAAAATTTACCTTAGATCTGATTCAGACCCCAGCCCACTGGACCAGTGGGAAATTCAGTTTGCTGTTTTGGGACTCCTTCTGTTTCCTCTTTCTCCATGCTGGCCACCCACTGGCCACCATGTTCCCCTCAGTCTGGCCTCTCTGATGCCCCCTGTTCTGGTGTCTGTGGTTCAGTATACCTAGGTGCTCTTCAAAGCCATTCCGTCCAGGGTCTGGCCTCGCCCCAGACCAGCCTCCTTTCCTGGCTGGGGAACTCCTACCCTTCATCCCTCCCACCCCCCTTCCTTTTCCTTCCCTTCTCTTTTCTCCCCTCCCCTTCATTGTCTTCTCTTCCCTTCTCTCTGCGTTTTGGATTCTAGAAAACCCCCTCCCCTCCCACACCTCCTCCCTGCCTCTGCCATGTCTGGGCAGCTGACAGCAGGAATCCCCGCTGGCCAGGCTGGAGGGGTCCCTGGCTGCGGTGAGGTCTGGCTGGCTCAGCCTTTCTCAGGCAGTGCTCCGTGTTAACCTCACTTGACGCTGATGTTCCTGATTTACTGGGAGCTAGGCAGAATCCGCAAAATGTGAGAGGCTGAGGCTTTCTCTGTGGTTGTCTGCCTGGCACCCTGCTGATCCTGGTCAGCGGATCCAGGGAACGGGGTTTGCAAAGATCTGCAGCTGGGTACAAAAGAGGCACCTTATCCCCAACCACCCAGCCTTGGAGGCAGGATGGCATCAACCTCCAGATTGAGGGGGAAATTTTCCTGGGCCAGAGCCTGCCCCTGGAGGCAAGAGTCCTGCCTTCCAACCTCACTTGCTGTGTGACCTCAGACAGAGCCCTTTGCCTCTCTGGGTTTCTTGAGCTTACATGTAAAAGGAGGAGACGGGTTCTTCACCCAGAGTGTGTATGTGTGTGCATACACGTTCATGTGCTTCTGCGTGAATGTGTGTGTGTGTGTGTGTGAGAGAGAGAGAGAGATGGGGGCTTTGGAAATGTGGTGGGCGTTTCTGGTTGTCACAGTGACAGGGGTCAGGGTGGGGAGCTGCTGGCATTTAGTGCTGGGAAGCCAGGGATTCTGTGTTTCGCAAAGCACAACACAGTCCTACACAATGACTGTCCTTCACAATAAGGACTGATTGCACCTCACTGAGAAATTCCGGGCAGTGTGATTTCCAAGGTCTGGGACTTTTGATATTTAGGATCACTACTGGAAAAAAGGGAGTCCCTGAGTGGTGCAAACAATTAAATGCACTGGGCTGCTAACTGAAAGGCTGGAAGTTAGAGTTCACCCAGAGGCACCTCAGAAGAAAGGCCTAGTGATCTACTTCTGAAAAATCAGCCATTGAAAACCCTATGGGGCACAGTTCTGCTCTGACATGCATGGGGTTGCCATGGGTTGGAGATGACTCAGTGGCAACTAGAGCCAAAACTGGAAAAAAGCTCATTGCTACTTAATCTGGGAATTTTCTTATGTGAATATACCATCACTAGAGCCTACCAAATGCCAACATGATGTCAAGGAACAAAAAAGATTTCAAAGGCCCTACTGCCCTGTAAGAAGTATGCATCTAGTTAATTGGAAGCTCCTTGATGTGTGTGACAATGGGAAGGTTTGGGATTAAGGGCTGGAGGGAGCGAAATTCCTATTCTGAATAGACTATGGGAAACCTGGAGTTGGGGGCAGGGGGAAGAGGTGTGGGATGGTGAGGAGAGAGGAGACAGGAGTGTGTGGAATGCTAGGCCCTGGGAAGACCAGGAGCCATATGAGGCAAAGCAAGCCAGGAAAATTTTTAGAGGTGTGGGGTTATGGAGAAGAGGAAGTTTAAAAGCACAGGTGTCATGGAACCCTTACCCATTGCTGGTGGGAATGCAAAATGGGACAGCTGGTGTGGAAAACAGTGTGGCAGTTCCTCAAAAACTGAAAATGCAACTACCATATGACCCAGCAATTCCACTCCTAAGTATATACCCAAAAGACTTGAAAGTAGAGACTTGTACACCAATGTTCATTGCAACACTGTTCACAATAGCCAAAAGGTGGAAACAACCTAAATGTCCATCAACAGATGAATGGATAAACAAAATGTAGTGCATACATACAGTGGAATACTACTTAGCCAGTAGGAGAAATGAAATCTTGATACGTGCTACAATATGGATGGAGCTGGAAGACATTATGCTGAGTGAAATAAGTCAATCACAAAAGGACAAATATTGTATGAGACCTCACTTATATAAAAAGACAAATTATAGAAAACAAAGTTTATTAGTAGTTACCAGGGGAGGGAGGGAGGGGAAAAAGGGAGGTTATTGGTAATGGAAAAATCACGTTAAAGGTAGACTTGCACCGTGGATTGTTGTAATTGCTGTCAATACGTTGTACACCCGTAAATAGTTGAATTGGCAAAAGTTGTATGATAGATATATTTATACAACGCCAAAAAAAAAAAAAAAAAAAAAAAAGGAAAGAAAGAAAAAAAGAGTAGCTGCTGAGGCCGCTTACATACAGCGAAAAACCTCATGGGATTTGGTTCCTTGGTTTGGAGGTTTAGGGTCATGGTTTCATGGGACATTCAAGTTAATTGGCCTAATAACATGTTTAGTGCCTCTGTTCTACCTCCTAGTTCAAGGCATAGTGCCTGGGGTCTTAAAAGCTTGCAAGTAGCCATCCAAGGCACAACAATTGGTCTCTATTTGCCTGGAACAACAGAGGAAGGAGAGTCAGGAATAGGAGGAGGATATGGAATGTGTGCCTAATTGCCTCCATGAACAACTGCCTCCTTTGCCAAGAGACCAGAAGAACTGGATGGTGCCCAGCTACCATTATTGAATGTTTTGATCAAAGATTCCATAGAAGAATCCTGATTAAAAAGGGGAAAATACAGAACAGAATTTCAAATTCTTATAGACTCCAGACTTCCTGGAGCCTCGAAGGCTGGATCAACCCCTGAAACAATCACCCTGAGATCATCTTTAAATCTTAAACCAAAAATATCCCCTGAAGTCTTCATAAAACCAAACAATAGTTTAGCTTAACTAGTAAACAATGTCTTCCTTGAGCATTATGCTCTTTCAAGGACTATCTATATAAGATCAAATTGATAATAGCAACTTGAAAGATTAGATAAGAACCTTAGGGGGCAGTGAATTTATGTTAATGGGAGAGGAACAACTCAGAAAAGGAGGGTGAGAATGGTTGCACTACTCAAAGAATGTAATCAGTGTCACTAAAGGGTACATATAGAAACTGTTGGGTTGGTGTATGTTTTGCTGTGTATATTTCAACAACAACAAAATAAATAAAATTTGGAGAAAAAAAGAGATGTCAAATGTTCAGTGTAATATTGTTCTGCAGTGTAAACATTCTCCTACATACCATCTTCAGGCAAGTCTAAGACACACAAATGCCTGGGGGGAATGGGTTTTTCCATGGTGATTGAGGAAGGGGCTGAGTTGTTGTATCTCAGTAGATGCACCAAGGAACTGAGAAGCTAGTGGGGCTACTAAGGTGACCACAGCTGAACTGACTCAAAAGGCAGAGGTGAGAAGCAGAAGTGACTATGAGAAGGTGCTAACCCCCACACCAAAATCTCGGGGAGGGCTTTAGACTGCCACGGGCATGTAGTGAGGGGTTTATGGCAGTCCAATAGTAGTCATAGTGATGACAACCAGCATCTATTGAACGCTCGCCCAGAAAATGTTCAAAGGGCAGTGTTGCGCAGTGGTTAAATGTGCAGGCTCCCAATTCAGGTTACTGATGAGTCAATTCCCATTCATAGTGACCCCATGTATTGCAGATTAGAACTATACTTCATAGGATTTTCATGGCTGTGGTCTTTTGGAAGCAGATCACCAGGCCTGTCTTCTGAGGCACCTGTAGGTGGGTTCAAACCACCAACCTTTCAGTTAATAGCCCAGAACTTAGCCATTTGTACCATCCTGGGTCCATACCCCAGCCCCGCCCTTTCTACCTGTGTGGTCTTGTCAAGCTGTACACACTTCTCTGAGTTTAACGTCCTCATCTGTAGAATGGGGGTAGTGTTGGTGCCTCCCTCATAGTTCATTGTGAAGATTAAACGACATGATCCACGTGAGGGACCAGGCACAGTCCCTAACAGAGTTCCCAGGAGTAATCAGTGGTTATCATGACAGTCTCTATGATAACGGACTAAGGCAAATATTTTAACTCTCATTGTACAGAGGGAGAAAAGGAGGCTCAGAGAGGTGAAGTGGCTTGCCTGAGGTCACACAGAGTTTGAGCTGCCCAACAGTGGAATGAGAAGCCATGTTAGGTAATGAGCCCCCTGTCTCTAGGCAGGCTGGAAGAGGAAGTCTGCTCTTGACAGGTGCATAGATGGTTCTAGCTCTAGGATTCAACTCTGTGACTCCATTTGGGGCCTTGAGAAGGGTTGTAGAATTACCGGTGAGCTTCCAGGTCTGGGTTGTGGGGTTTGAGGGGCAAAGGGTGCTAAGAAAGCTGACAGACCCAAGAGGGCACCATGCTGCCCTTAACATACATGGTGGGGTATGTGTGTGTGCACATGCATACACGCATGTGTGACCTGAATCCACACTGATTTCTTTTTTTCACCAAGAGCCCCAGCCCTGCTGGTGAGGTCACTGCCACAAGGAACAGTCCAGACCTGAGGTCACAGGTGGTGACACAGGATGTCTTAGCTTTCTACTGCTGCTATAACAGAAATACCACAGTGGCGTGGCTTTAACAAGCAGAAATTTGTCTCCTCACTATTTTGTTGTTGTGTGCCATTGAGTCGATTCCGACTCATAGTGCCCATGTAGGACAGAGTAGAACTGCCCCATAGAGTTCCCAAGGAGCAGCTGGTGGATTCGAACTGCTGACCTTTTGGTTAGCAGCCTGAGCTCTCAACAACTTCGCCACCAGGGCTAGAAGTCAGAATTTAGGCCATTGGCTCTAGGGGAAGACTCTCTCTGTCCATTCTGGGGGAAAATCCTTTCCTCAGCTTCTCCAGCATTCTTCTTGGCCTTCCTTGGTGATCTCCATGTGACATCTATCTTTACCCTATTTGTGCTTCTTACTTCTGTGCCTAAACTGATCCTTTTGTATCTCAAAAGTGATTGGTTTAAGATCCACCCTACAATGATACCACCAAACTAACATAACAAAGAAAACCCTATTCCCAGATCGGATTATATTCACTTGTATAAAAAAAACTAAACCCATTGCCGTAGAGTCAATTCCAACTCATAGTGACCCTGTAGGAGAGAGTAGAACTGCCCTATAGGGCTTCCATGGCTGTCATCTTGACAGAAGCAGGCTGCCACATCTTTGTCCCTTGGAGCGGCTGGTGAGTTTAAACCTTCGACCTTTTGGTTAGTAGCCAAGTGCGTAATCCACATGTATAACCCACCAAACCAAATACACTGCCGTTGAGTCAGTTCTGACTCATAGTGAGCCCATAGGGTTTCTGAGTCTGTAAATCTCTACAGAAGCGGACTGCCACATCTTTCTCCTGTGGAGCTGCTGGTGGTTTCGAACCGCCAATCTTTTGGTTAGCAGTCAATCGCTTTAACCACTGTGCCAACAGGGCTCCTTAATCCACATGTATAGGGATTCGGATTTACAACACATTTCTTTTTTTTTTTTTTGGTGGGGGGTGGTACACAATTTATCTATAATATAGGACGTGGCACAAAACTCCAGGAGGAATTAAGCAGGTGAGGAGTGGTGGCTTGGGACTGATGGGTCCTTGACATTCTTTATTTAGAAAACGTGGCCCTTCTGTTCTCTGGGCCTGGTCAGGAGGCAGGGGAGTGAGAGCCCCATAGGTAGGCGCAGAGGCCTAGAGAGGAGACAGCGAGTCAGGAGCCAGTTGTGCCACCAACTCTAGGGTAACTCTCTCTTCCCCTATCAGTGCCAGAAGAGGCCTTGGCTAGGATCTTGTGCATAGGGAGGGTCCTGGAGTTCTGACTCAAATGCCTAGGAATTCCCCAAACCAGGAAGGCTCAAGAGTATGCCCCTAAAAGGCCTGGTGGCTGAGTGACTGGCCCAAAGAAGCATTATTGCGTCGCAGAAAAGGAAAGCGATTTTGTGCAGACGTTTCCGGTAGGAAAGGTACATGGGAGATTGCTGGGTTGGGGAGGTAGACACTTTCTTCCTGCTTAGGATACGTGACCTCTCAGAGGAAAAAGAACAGCTGCTCCCCATCGTCTCAGACTGAGTGTGAGAATGGATGAGAATTACTAGAGGGATTAAGATTAGATACACAGTTCAACAGGGTAAAGTGATCACTTGGATCCCCTTTCTCTGAGAGGGATTGGGCCTGAAATTGTAAACAGATTTACCAAAGCTTGGCGAAATCCACAGAAACAGAACAAAAATGCAGAAGTAAGGGGGAGGTAAGGTCTCAAATTAACAACAGATTTCTAAGCGTCAGGCATATTCCTGGTACTGTGCTGGGCATCTTGGCAGTAGATACATGGTCCCCATTCCCCCAGAAACTTGTAGAATGTTGCTGGAAGGAAGAATCTGAGAACCAAAAGCCAAAATATGTAAGAAAGGGAGGGAGAGAGGGAAGGAAGGAAGGAAGGAAGGAAGGTAGGAAGGAAGGAAGGAAGACTAAGTTCCCATCCAGGACGTCATATTAATTGAGCACTTGCAGGGTGCCAAGTCCGTTCCATGAATGAGATCATGAAATACTCACATCCACCCTATAAAGAAAATAGTATTAATATCCCTGTTTTGGTGAGGGAGGGAGGCTCAAAGAAGGTACGTCCCTTGCCCAGGACCATATTGCTGTCAGCAGTAGAGCTGCCCCCCGCCCCCTGCTGGCTGTACCTCATAGGCCCATGCTAGCAGGGGGCCTTTCTTGTTCCTTCTCTGTGCCAGGCACTGTGCTACATGGTGGGAGTTCTATGGAGAACAGGCCAAACCCTGTCCTCATGGTCTTAACACTATGGCTCGCTCAGAGGAGGGCCTCCTGGCAGCCACAGACCCATTTCAGGGGCATGCAAGGTGGTAGGACACCAGGGCTTCAGGGCCTCAGGAAGGAAGGCTCAGAGAGGACACTTGGTGGTCAAAACTCTCTTCGGGAAGGTGGTGAGGCTAGGTGAGGACAGATGTCCCCAACTTAAGGATCAGTCACAGATGAGAGATCCACAGGGGACGGAGACCTTGGCAGAGCCCCTGGCTAGAGCACCTGAGTTTCTGACAACACAGACACACAGTGAACATAGCCCCTGGAAGTAGAATGGCAAAGTGGCTAGGAATACTGGCTTTGGAGTGGGGAGATCTGGTCTCTAATCTAGTTCCAGCTCTGTGTGACTTCGGACAACTTACTTGCCCTCTCTGAGCCTCAATTTTCCTAACTGTTAAATAGGGACAATAATGCTTTCTTTGAAGGGTTTTTACATGTATAACAGTTCGCCCAGTGCCTGGTATATCATAAGCATCCCATAAATGGGAGTTGCTAGCATACAATTGATGATTGGGCAAATCCCTTCTCCACCTGCCTTCTGGCCTCAGTTTCCCCAGATAATAGCTTCTGAGCAGCTCTGAAAGGCCAGGGCTTTGTCAGAGACTCCAGGCAGGGCCTGGCCAAGGCTTGGTCCCCACGGAGATCAAATTCCCAGCCCCTTAATGGAGCCAAGTAAACACAGGGGAGACAGCGCGGCTCCCTTGGCTGCCCACTAACAACCAGATTCTGAAGCCACCACAACCACGACCGTGCTCTCTGATTGCGTCTGGCTCCAGTGTCCCTGGGCCTTGCTGCTGCCGCCCTCCTGGGATGCCCAGGTTTGAGGCAAGGGTGGAGAGGAGGCAGTGCAAGCCAGTTTTGGGGGTGGGATTGTGGTAGTGATGGCAGGGCCAACAGGGTCAGCGGCTTACAGGTGCAGATGACTTGTTTTTGGGAGTTGCCCTTTCCAGCTCCCTTCCCTAACCCCTCACCCCAGCCCAGGTCCCAGACCTTGCTGCACTCCCATTTTTCTGAGGCCAAGGCCAGTGGCCCCAGTTTTATGACCTCTAAATTCTTCTATTCTCTGGCTTTTTGCCTTCCAAGAGAAATCAGTATGTATTTACTGAGCACCAACTATGTACTAGGCGTAGCTGAGCAAGACACAGAATCCTAGCCCTTAAGGATCTGACAGTTTCTGCCTGGTGAACTCCTACCCATCCTTCAAGGCCCAGTTCAAATATCCTCTCTCACTTCTCCATGCTCCTCATCTCATGCTGCTTTCTCACATGGCCATGTGACCTTTCAGCATCTCCTTGGGGGCTCCTTCCCTCTTGAAGATCTTCACTGGTGCTTCCCCCTCCACCCCGTCCCATTCCACCATTCTTGAGCAACTCATACTTGGCCTTCAGGTCTCAGCTCGGATGTCCCTCCCATATTCACAGAGTGAAGGCCCTAACGTTATCCTCAAGGTCATTACTGAGGTCGGCAATTTAAGCATTTACAGTGTATTTATTTGATTCCTGCCTGTCTCCCTCATTGGAATGTAAGTTCCATGGAGCAGGGAATGTGTGTATTTGATCACTTTTGTCATCTCAGGGTCTGGACTGTGGATGGCTCTCAGTATGTATCTGCTGAATAACCCCTCTTCCATTAAGTCTTCCCTGATTTCCTCAGATACCATTAGTTTCTCTGTCTTCTGCACACCCCCAGTGCTTTCTTTCTTGTTGTGTTGTGTTTATGATATTTTAAAGAAGCCCTCGTGGCACAGTGGTTAAGCACTCACTGTTAACTGAAAGGTTGGCAGTTCAACCCCACCAGCCGCTCTCTGGGAGAAAGATGTGGCAGTCTGCTTCTGTAAAGATTTACAGCCTTGGAAACCCTAGGGGCAGTTCTACTCTGTCCTATACAGTCACTATGAGTTGGAAGGAACTTGATGGCATTTATTTTAATTCTAAAATATTCTACATGTATGGAAAAGTGCATAAATATATATGTACAGATTAACAAATAATTTTAAAGCAAACACACACTAACTACCACCCAGACCAAGATACAGAACATTACCATAACCTAGAACCTCCTGTGTGCCTTTCCTCCCCACTAAAATGAAGCAGGATCTTGATTTTTGATCTTTTTCTCGCTTTTCTTTATATTTTACCATCTCTGTAGGCGTTTCTAAACCCAGAGTTTAATTTTGCTCATTACTGAACTTTAGGTTCGTGGCTCCTACTGCACATGTTCTTTTGTGTTTTGCTTCTTTGACTCAATATTGTTTGTGAGGCTCACTCATGTTGTGGTACGTAATTGCAGTTCATTCATTTTTTTTTTTTTTGCAGTATGGTATTCTACCGTGGGTTGCTGTTGTCGTGTGCCGCTGAGTCCATGCCAACTCACAGCAGCCCTGTAGGACAGAGTAGAACTGCCTCATAGAGTTTCCTAAGCTGTCATCTTTACAGGAGTAGATCGCCAGGTCTTTTCTCCCATGGAGGCGCCGGTGGGTTCGCCGACCTCTCAGTTAGCAGCCAAGTGCTTCATCATTGTGCCACCAGGGCACCTTCCTTCTATTGCAAACTGTCATTTACTTATCCATTCTACTGTTGATAGACATTTGAACTGTGCTGCTATGGACTTTCTTTTTTGCCTCCTGGGGCACATGTGCACTTATTTTCCTAAGGTATATACCTGGGAGTGGAATTGTTGAGTCATAGAATATGCATTTTGTCAATTTTACTAAATAATGCCAAACTATTTTCTAAAGTGTTTGTATCAATGTATTCCCTCTCAGCAGTGTATGAAGAGTTGCCATTGCTCCACATCCTTGCCAATAGTTGTCATTGTCAGATTTAAAATTTTTGGCTAACATGGTGGGTATGTTATTGTACCTCATTGTGATTTTAATTTGCATTTCCCTCATTAGTGAGCTTTACTCATTGTTATTAGCCATTTGGATTTCATTTTTGGGAAGAGTCTTTTTAAGTCTTTTGTTCCCTTTAAATTGAGTTGTCTTTCCTTCTCTTACTGATTGTAGGGATTTATTCTGATGTGAGTCCTTTGTTAGACATGTGTTGCAAATATCTTCTCCAACCCAGAGGTTGGTCTTTTCACTCCTTTAATTATATTTTTTGGTGATTAGTGTTTAAAATTTTAATCTAACAAATTTATTAAACTTTTCCTTTATGTTTAGTGCTTTTAAAGAAAACTTCCCTATCTTGGGTTCATAATATCATCATATTATCATAAAAGCTTTATAGTTGCTTTTCATATTTAGGTCTGAAATCCGCCTGGAATTAATTTTAAAAAATAACTTTTTTTTCTGTGTGGTGTGAGGTAGGGGTCAAGGTCTGTTTTTTTCTTTCATATGAATAACCAATTGACCCAGCACCATTTGTTGAAAACACTATCCTTTTCCTATGTCATCATTGTTGCCTTAAATCAAGTGTCCGTCCATGCCTGGATCTGTTTGTTGTTTGTATTCTGTTCCCTTGGACGGTGTGTGCATCTTACACCAGTAGCCTATCCTACAATAGTTTACTTTACTATACTATGGCTTTAAAATAAATATTGACACCTGGTAAAGCAAGTCTTCTATCTTTTTTTCTTCTTTGAGAGTGTCTTAGCCCTGTGAGTTTCCATATACATTTTAGCATCAACTTTTCAAGTTCTATTAACATACACACACACACACACACACACACCCCCCTCTGTTCATCCCTGAACTTTCTGTATCCTCCTTCACAGCACTTAGCTCTGGACTAGAGATGTTTATGTGTCTGTCTCCCCATTTACACTGTGAACACACCCAGGGCAGGAACTGTGCCTTCTTTTCATCTTTGTATAACAAGAGCTTCCTTCCTTGCTCATTGGTGTGGTGGATACACTGGTCTTATCCACAATCATCTAAATAGTCTCAGAGAGCAAAAGAATGAGGTTGAGAGAGAACTTGAACATGTTAAACTCTGTGAATGATTCTGCCTCCCATTCCACTCAGTGGGTGTATGGCCTGGAGCGAGCAGGGGATTGGAGACGTGAACATGTGGTTCTCCCAGTAGGTGTCAGTTCCCATGTGCCGCTCAAAGCCTGAGCATTTTTCCAACTTGAGCATGCATCTTGTGTTAAAAACATGTACGCATGTGTGTACAAAGCCCCCAGAAAGCCAGAGATCTCATCTAGTGCTCAACCAAAGAAACTATAGTCAGATCCATGCCGGAGGGAAGGTGGCTAAGTTGGATGTAGTCAGAGATATTATAGAGTGTTGGTCTCCAAGATGGCACCTCCATAAGGGATTTTCAAAGATGATTTAAACTATGCCCAGTCTGTCACCTGTCTGCCAGTTTGTCAAAATGTGCTGCCTTGTGTGTTGCTATGATGCTAGAAGCTATGTCACTGGTATTTCAAATACCAGCAGGGTCACTCATGGTGGATAGGTTTCAGAGGAGTTTCCAGACTAAGACACACTAGGCAAAAAGGCTTGGTAATCTACTTCAAAAATTAGCAAGTGAAAATTCTATCAATTACAGAATATTGCCCGAGACTTCAACTTGCTTACTTTGGACACATCATCAGGAGTGGTCAATGAGTGGAGAAGGACTTCGTTCTTGGTAAAGTGGAGGGCCAGCAAAGGTGAGGGAAACCCTCAATGGGAAGGATTGACAAAACGGCCACAACAGTGGACTCAACCATACCAACTATCATGAAGATGGTGCAGAACCAGGCAACATTTCATTCTGTTATACATGGGGTCGCCATGAGTCAGAGCCAACTCAATGGCAACTAACAACAATAACAACAATCTAAGTGACAGAAAGCAGCATTGACTGGGGCCAGCAGTGAAAGACATTGACTGGGATGAGTCATGAGGGAATTTGGGGGGGTAATGGTGAAAACATTCTATGTCTTAATTGTGGTGGTGGTTATACAGATATGTAGATTTATAAAACTGCATCAGAATATACATTTAAATGGATGTATTTCATTACATGTAAATGATATCTCAATAAAGTTTATTTTAAATGAGTTTTTTAAACAAAACATATTCATCGAAGGTAGGAAGGGAGAAAAGGTGGAAGTCACTGGTAGGACTGGGTAATTAAGTCTAATTCTACATCTCATTAAGGGATCCATCTCACTGAGGGTTGGCTGGGACAATGTAGCTCTCCTCCATGTGTCTCTCCCACCTCCCCATCAGGCTCCCTGGGTCAAAGGCAGGAGTCCAAGGAAGAAAGTAAAGCTCTGCAAGCATGTTTTCAAGTCTTTGCTTGAGTCAAGTCTGCTTACATCCTATTGTCCAAACAAGTCACTTGGCCAAATCCAGATTCTGGGCTTATACTGGAAATGGATTATGCTTCTTCAGCAGAAGGAACTACAGGTCACCAGGCAAAGGTGTGGATACAGGGAGAAGAGGAGAGTTGGGACATCTTGACCCATGCCCACTTCTTTCCACCAAGGGTCTTCTCACACTCAGGCCTCAGCTTCAGCATCAACGTCCTTGGGGAAGCTTTCCCGGACCATCCTGGGGCAAGTCTGTCCCCAGTTTTTCCTCAGTCACAGCCCTGATTTGCCTCCTTCCCAGCCTTCAGCACACTCCGTAATTATTTCCTTTGTTTTCCCATGGGTTGGGTCTTTTCTACGAGCCTGTGTGAGCCACAGGGCAGGGCACATATCTGTGTGCCCATTGTGTCCCCAGGCCCAGCCAGGGCTGGCACACAGTAAGTGCTCATTTATGCATCAATTAATGAACCATCCATCAAGGCCACACTCTTGGAGAAAGGAGAATGATGCCGGCCTCTGAGGGGTCAGTTCCCTATCCTGAGTTACCATGTCCTAGAAGTGAGGCCTTAGAGGAAGCAGCTCACACCCTCAGCCTGTGCCCTGTCCCCTGAGGCATCCTATGGCTGTGAGGCTACCCTCGCCTAAAAGAATGAGGTTTGCGAGACAGGCTGGAAGCTGCTGACCTAGTGGTCATGCTCTGGCCGCGAAGTCACACTGTCCTGGTTAGAAGAATTGGGCCATTCTGCCCCAGGGGATGTGCAGACCTCACTCCACTGTCCTTCACTCTTAAAATAGATTTTAAAGCCGCCCTGCTGAGTGAGGACCCCTGGTGTGTCAGAGTGGGAAAGCCAAACAGCCTGCAGGTCCTCAAGCCCTGTGGGGTCCAGGTGGGCAAGGCTGCTCAGCAGATCATCGGCAGCACAGGCCTCTGCCTCCCAGGGCTGATTCTACCCTGCACCCACCAAGTCCCTGGGGGGACTTACACTCTGTCCCTCTGTGTCACAGCAGTAAGGGCATTGCTGCCCAACTCACCATTTGGGCAAAGTATCAGAAGTGAGATATCGAACTGGGACCTCCTTCATTCTCCCTCAACACGAATGTCAATAATAATAATGGCAACCACTATTTACTTGGCATGTAGTACGTGTAAAGCCTGTTGCATATCTCATTTAATTCTTACAATGCTTCTGTGACTTGGTAACATTATTATCCCATTTTACAGATGAGGAACCAGAGAGGATGAGGGGTTTGCCGGGGGTTGCATCACTAGGAGGCGGCAGAGGGGGGATTCGAACTCAGGTCTGTCTAACATTGTAGTCAGTGCCCTCCTCCACTAAGCTGGGGCTGCACTTCAGTCTCCCCTCTGGCAGCACAAGGCCTGGACCAAACCTCGGTGTTCCTGCCCTCTCCTCCTGGCTCCTTGGCCACTGTAGGGTCTGTGTCTGTGTAAACTACTCAAGGCCTTGCTTAGTACTCTCCTTGCCCCCACAAGCAGCCCCCTGAGTCACTGAGCCGCTACCCTGCTGGCCACCCAGTGTCTGGGCGAAGAGCAGGCCTGGCTGCTGTGCAGGCAGGACAGGAACATGGGAGCTGCAAGTGTTGTCCTGTCAGGGCCTTTGTCTCTCCCGTAATTGGGACCCAGTGGTCCCCCCAGGCCTCTGAGGGACTTCGAGGCCCTGGGCCAAGTTCTTGCCGGAGCGGCTGGCTGAGGAGGCTGAGTGGAAACAGATGTGCCTGAGATGCGCCTGGCCGGGCGTCCAGAGGAGCCCCTCCATCAGCAGCCCTGTTTTTGCTAGAGCTGGGGTGGCGGCTGGACTCAGAACGAAGCTGCCTCCCAACCAAATATTTTAATTTTGTTGGTTTAGGAAAGAAATCAAGCTTTCATTTTGGCTGTGGACACCAGAGCTGGTTCTGAGTCAAAGGAGGTTAGAGATCAACACTTAGTCCCTGCCGCATTTTACAGATGGGGAAGTTGAGGCCCAGGGAGGGACAGGGACTTGTCCAAGGTCACTCAGCACTTTGTGAACCATGACAGGATATGCACATTAGGGTGACGATCCTAACTAGGATCAGAGGGATTAAGGCAGAGCAGGGTAGGTCCCCAGCCTTCCTCTGGCAAGGTACTTGCAGGCATCTTTCTTGTCTAATCTGAGTGTGGGCTTCAGAACCATGAGATTTTCCAAAAGAGGTACCCCTGCCATTCTAGGAAGGGGGAAGATATCCAATGTCAACCTGCTCAGTCAGTTTAACTCCTTCCCCAAAGCCACAAAGGGCTGCTTCACTATTGTTATGGATTGAATTATGTGCCCCCAAAATGTGTGTCAACTTGGCTAGGCCATGATTCCCAGTATTGTGTGATTGTCCACCATTTTGTCATCTGATGTGATTATGCTATGTGTTGTAAATGCTAACCTCTATGATGTTAACAAGGCAGGATTAGAGGCAGTTATGTTAATGAGACAGGACTCAATCCATAGGATTGGGTTGTATCTTGAGTCAATCTCTTTTGAGATATAAAAGAGAAAAGCAAGCAGAGAGACAGGGGGACCTCCTACCACCAAGAAAGAAAAGCTGAGGGAGCAGAGTGCATCCTTTCCACCCGGGGTCCCTGTGCCGAGAAGCTCCTAGACTGGGGAAGATTGGTGACAAGGACCTTCCCCCAGAAAGCCTTCCCCTGGAGCTGGTGCCCTGAATTCATACTTCTAGCCTCCTAGACTGTGAGAGAATAAATTTCTGTTTGTTAAAGCCATCTGCGTGTGGTATCTCTGTTATAGTAGCACTCCATAACTAAGACAACCATTTTCTAGCAAAACAGACACGTCTCCAGGGGATAGGAGAACCTGCCTTTCTTCAATAATCCTGATCATGGGGCCTTTTGAGAGAGACAGATCTGAACTGGGATTGGGAGATCTGAGTTCAAGTCCTGAGTCTGCCTCTGACATGCTGTGTGACCTTGGGCAAACTGCTTCCTCTCAGTTTTTCCATCTGAAAAAATGGGGATAATAATATCATAATGTCTACTATAGGGTCGCTATGAGTCAGAATCAACTTGATAGCAAGGGGTTTCATTTGGAGCTCTGGTAGTACAGTGGTTAAGCATTTGGCTGCTAACCAAAAGGTCGGCAGTTTGAATCCACTGGCCGCTGCTTGAAAACTCTATGGGGCAGTTCTACTTGTCCTATAGGGTCACTGTGAATTGGAATCTACTCGACAACAATGGGTTTGGTTTTGATTTTTGGTTAATGTCTATCAGGACAGCAAAAAGTGTACTTTGAAAATCTAGCCCCTTCTCCATTTCTTGAGAGCTTCTAAAGTCAGCTCTTTGAGGTAGGAAGAATAGGATTATCACTTCCCTAGAAGAGAATCAGAAACCCTGGTGGCATAGTGGTTAACAGTTATGTCTGCTAACCAAAACGTCAGCAGTTTGAATCCACCAGGCACTCCTTGGAAACCCTATGGGGCAGTTCTACTCTGTCCTATAGGGTTGCTATGAGTTGGAATCGACTCAAAAGCTACGGGTTACAGGTGGGTTGGGGTTTTAGAAGAGAATCAACAGCTTAGAGAGGTGAAGTGACTTGCTCAAAGACACACAGCATCACGAAGCCATGCTGTGGGGTTGGATGGAGATTTCCTGATCCCTAGCTCTAAGGTCATCTCCTCTCTGGAGACCCACTGCCCTCTGCCTGACCACGTGGGGACAGCAGGCATGGCCTTCAGCCCTGGGCTCCTCCACCACCCTTCACTGGGAAGCTGAAAGTGAAGGCAAAGGACAAAGCCTTGGGGCTTGCTGCACTCCCCTGTTGGAAGGGACCTCTGAGGCTCAGCATAGTACTCGGCCCAAGAACCTCTTCAGCTTCTGTGTTGGAGAGGGAGGCCAGCCCCCCTGTGCTTGGATAGCTCCCTGACTGGAGGCTCACTACTTCCTGGGGAGCCTGTTTCATCCCAGGTTAGCACTGACTGTGGGGAAATGTCCTTAACCTGGGCTGAGACCTGACTCCTTGTCAAAACCCCTCCCAGGCCCCTGCTGTGGGCGGTGATAGGCTGACCCTCAGCCCGGGGTGGCCCAGCAAGCCTTGCAGGCTGAGGCTGCATTGCCGTGAGCCAACACGTCTCCCAGCCTCCTCTCAACTGGCTCCTGATGCACAAGGTCGCCTTCCCTGAGGTCGTGACTGCCCCACAGTGGCAGGCTGGAACCTGCTCCTCTCTTTCCCCTGGCAACACCGGAGCGACTCGGCTGGGTGAGCTGTTGCTTGGACCACGTCCTCAACAAGGAATGTGAGGGATGCCTCTATTCTCATGGGGGAAGGACCAGACTTCTGGGAGGGGCCAGCAGGAAGACCATTGGCCGGGAAGTCAGAATACCTGAGGCTGAGCAAGATTTCTGCCACTAACTTGCTGCATAATCTTGGATGAATTGCTTTGCTTCTCCGGGCCTCAGTTTTCTTATCTGTAGGATGGGATGGTCATAATCTCTGACCAGCAGGGCCCACAGGGCTTGTATAAAACCTGTCAGTGAAAGCCTAGCCGACCACAGCAAAGGACCCATGGGAGGATTATGTGGACAGACATGTCTCACCCAGTAGAGCTCTGGACAAATCTGAGCCCCCAGACTCCTCCTGCAGCTGTGGAGGGTCCCTCTCTGTCCCACGAGTCCTCAGCTCAGGTGTGACAATGACCTTTAAGAAGCCTGCCACTAAATGAAGCAGGGCTGCTGGGGTCCTGGGGCTCCTCCAGGGAGGAGAAAAACCATAGGATTCATGGGATAGGAAAGTCAGTTTCTGCTGATGGCAATTTAAAACATTTTTTAAAATATCAAAGCAAACATGGACATGTTATGAAACAGAAGGAAAATTTGGCATACGTTTTTAAGATAAAACGCAGGGCTGAGGAGACTTCAAGGCAATTGCAGGCTGTTACTGCCTGGCTCTGCCCCCCTGTCCCTTGCTGGTGTGTGTTCATTCTCCTTCCACCACAGAGGAAATTGGGGGAGAAAGTTCGTGTAGCCCTGTGCTGACTAGGTCAACCCAACGGATCAGATGTTTTATTAACATCCCCACCTTGGCCACACCCCTGTCAAATTCCATCCCTCTTACATTTAGAAATCTTGGTAAAATACCTGAGTCCCTTTACCTTCTTAGAGATGGCTGTCATTGTCATTGCCATCATCGTCATCATCATCCCTTCTTACAGAGCAGGTATGAGAATCTGCTTTTCTGACAAAGGCAGCCCTGAGCCATCAGCCCATGCTCC
Organism: Dugong dugon; assembly: GCA_030035585.1. Taxonomy (NCBI): domain Eukaryota; kingdom Metazoa; phylum Chordata; class Mammalia; order Sirenia; family Dugongidae; genus Dugong; species Dugong dugon. The sequence continues at coordinate 57,060,273 of CM057471.1, forward strand.
CACCTGGACGAACTCAAGTTCAGAGAGGTTCTGGGAGTGCCTCAGGCCAGCCCTTCCCAGACTCTCATGTGCACACCAATCCCCTTGTTAGATCGTAGGGATCTTGAGAGATCTTGTTAGAATGCAGGTTCCAACTCAGAGGTCTGCATTTCCAATAAGCTCCCCGTGAGTCGATGCTGCTGGTCCAAGGACCACACTGGGGCCCACAGCCAGTCATTGATGGAGATGGGGCTGCTATCAGTGGGGCCAGAAAAGCCTGGGCAGCCTGGACCAGTCTCAGAATGGTATTGTGTTCAAACGAAGGACCAGTCCTCCTACCTACCTACCTAAAGAATTAGAAAAATCAGTATTTTGTGGCCTCCAAAGTGATAGGTAATCGAGGCAAGACTCATGAATGACTGCTAAAACCAGTGGGTGACAAGTTGTTCAAGAACAGGATATTCACACAGTCTTGAAGTATCACCCCCAAGATCAGTAATTAACTACAGAGGGGAAAATGTGCTTTGATGATGGAAAGATCCAGTAGTCAAGACCTTAATGAAGCGGGCTGACTTGGCCTCTTCAATGATGGGACGGCTTGATGGTGTGTGCGGTCTTTGCTGGAAACTTTCGATGTGAAGCTCATGGGGGACATTCTGTAGGACACCTGGCCTGGATTATTTAAGGGTTTTACTGTCTCGAGGAACAGAATGGGGAGATATAACAAGCAAATGATGCTTGATTAGATCCTGGACTGGGAAAAATAAACAGCTATAAAGCACATTTGGGGAACAATCGGGGAAAAGGGAATGTGGACTTTGTGTTGGATGAAGTTATCCAATTAATGTTGGTCATCTTTGGTGTGGTGATGGTGTGAGGATTGTGTAGAATGTTCTTGTTCCTGGGAGATGCACACTGAAGTATTTGGGGATGAAGTGTCATGATGTCTATGGCTGACTTTTGGATGGTTTGGCAAAAGGGAAGTGTGTGTGTGTGTGTGTGTGTGTGTGTGTGTGTGTGTAGTGAGTGTGTGGTGTGTGTATAGAGAGAGAGAAAGAGAGGTAGAGTGGGTGTGGCAAGATGTTAATTGTGCGCTTAGGGGCACAGTCCCTCACATCAGACGCCCAGGTGTGAAGTCTCACTCTACTCACAAACTGCTTAAGCCTCTCTAGGCCTCAGTTTCCTCATCTGTAAAATGGAGGAGAATATTAGTACCTACCTAACAATGTTGTTATGTGCACTAAATGTCATAATGCAGATGGAGCATCCAGCAGGTAAATGATCAGCGTTGCTCTTGGGTGCTGTTGAGTGGATTCCAACTCATGTTGTTGTTGTTAGGTGCTGTCGAGTCAGTTCTGGCTCATAGTGACATCATGTACAACAGAATAAAACACTGCCCAGTCCTATGCCATCCTCACAATCGTTGTTATGCTTCAGCCCATTGTTGCAGCCACCGCATCAATCCATCTTGTTGAGGGTCTTCCTCTTTTTTGCTATCCCTCTGCTTTACTAAGCTTGGTGTCCTTCTCCAGGGATTGGTCCCTCCTGATAACATGTCCAAAGTATGTGAGACATAGTCTCACCATCCTTGCTTCTAAGGAGCATTCTAGCTGTACTTCTTCCAAGACAGATTTGTTCGTTCTTTTGGCAGTCCGTGGTATATACAATATTCTTTGCCAACACTATAATTCAAAGGCGTTGATTCTTCTTCGGTCTTCCTTATTCATTGTCCACTTTTCGCACGCATATGAAGCAAATGAAAACACCACGGCTTGGGTCAGGCGCATGTTAGTCTTCAAGGTGACATGTTTGCTTTTTAACGCTTTAAAGAGATCTTCTGCAGCAGATTTGCCCAATGCAACGCGTCGTTTGATTTCTTGACTGCTGCTTCCATGGGTGTTGATAGTGGATTCAAGTAAAATGAAATCCTTGACAATTTCAATCTTTTCTCCGCGTATCATGATGTTGCTTATTGGTCCAGTTGTGAGGATTTTTGTTTTCTTTATGTTGAGGAGTAATCCATACTGAGGGTTGTGGTCTTTGATCTTCATCAGCAAGGGCTTCAAGTCCTCTTCACTTTCAGCACTTTTCCACTCATAGTGACCCTAGATGACAGTAGAACTGCCTAATAGGGTTTTCTTGGCTATAATCTTTACAGAAGCAGATCGCCAGGTCTTTCTCCTGTGGAGCAACTGAGAGGGTTCAAACTACCAACCTGTCGGTTAAAAGTCGAGCACTTAATTGTTGTGTCACCAGGGCTCCCTAACTGCTCGATAAATGACACGATTGTCCATGGCAGATTGTCCTGTCCCAGCCCCAGTCATTTTGGAAAGCTTAGCCAAATGAGGACCAGCCCCAACTGTGGTTCCCAAGCATCTCTGACCATCCATCCAATGGTGTGTAGACAGACATTAATTAATGTTCCTCTTCTTCTGGCACATGGGGTGATTGACATGGGATGATTGCTCCAACCACCACCTGAGGCTGGGCATGATCACGTGACTTCCTGTAGCCAATGAAATGTGAGCAGAAGCAAGGAGTCATTTCTAGGTGCAAGCATTTAATCAAAGGTGCTTGACTTTCCCCCTTGCTCTCTTCCTCGTCTGGGCTGTTAGGGAAGCCTGCGCTGATATGCAGGGTCACGCTCTGCACGGACTCTGCATGAGTGAGAAATGCATCTTTGTGGCTTCAAGCCTCTTGGATATAGGAGTTGTTTTGTTTCCAGCATAACTTTATCTACTCTGCCTGATAAAGCAGGGTTGCCCTGTCCCAGGCTAAGGCTGTCTGAAATACTCATCAAGATGAGGGTCAGTCTTAACTGGAACTTCCCAAGTGTCTCTGACATCCAGCCAATGCCTTCACCCTGTTAGGAGCTGTTAAGCTCAGTTCTGCCAGCCCCGGGCAGTCCCCTTGACCTGGCCCAGGGCCACTGCAACATGATCACAGAGAGAGGACTTGCCTCATTTCCCCCAATATAGTCTCTTATCAGCTTCATATGCTGCAGAACATTTGGTCATTGTCTTAGTCTAGACATCAAAATTAAATTCTCTTATCAGCTCATATATTGGGGAAGTTGGGTCAGGTAGTATCAAGGCCAAAATTCCTTTGCCTCCAGCACAGCTGCTGCTGCTGCTACATCAGAGATGAAACTTGTTGGAAGGGAAAGCAGGGATGAGGGAAGGAGCCTGGGAACAAGAAAGCCTGGACTCCAGCCCTGGCTCTGCTTCTTCCTGTGTGATCTTGGGCAAGTCACTTTCCCCCTCTGGGCAGAAGATTAAATAGCTCTGTGCTCTGCTGCCTCAGGGCCTTTGCACAAACTATTCCCTCTGCCAGAACATTTCTCACCATCTACCCCCCCCCCCTTCACCTGGTTAACTCAACCATCACATCTCAGTCAAGACACAGGGTCAATGCATCCTGATCCTACATGCCGCCTTCAGAGAAGACACCCCTCTTTTAACTACTTGCTCAGAGACTGTCCCCCTGCTAGACTACCTCCAATGAAAGTGGGAATCTGTCTGTTCACCTCTCTGTGACCTAATCAAAACTTACTGAAGGAATGAATGATGTGTGTGACTTTTACCTGTGAGAGCCAACAGCTCCCTGGAAGCCTGGGCATAAGGGTTGTGTTTAAAGGTACCAGCTGAGCCTTTTAGGAGCTGCAGGAAGTCCCCTTTCTTCTTGTACCCACGCCCCCCCCCCGCCCCCCTCCCTGTTGGCAGGTTGGAAATCCCTGGCAAGAGTGAAGCAGTTTGGTGATTTGGTCCTGTGCTGCCCCCTGCTGTTCACTTCTAAGACGCCCCTTCTCCCACTCCACGTCTTAACTGAGCGTTTTCACCTGGGGAGAGGGCCTTGCAGGATGCTTTCGTTCCTATCATTCTCACCTAACCCCACGAGATCGGGCTTACTATGGCCTGTTTTATGAATGAGGAAAGCCTATTTTTGTTCGTTTATTCAGCAAAGATTTATCAAGTACTCGGGGACAGATTACCCAGTAAGCAAAGTATGCGTGTGTTTACTTGTGTTTACTTACTAATCTGTAGTGCACTATTTCACCCCTTTTTCACATCAAAGATGTGATGAAACCCATGTGAAATTGACTGTCAGTTAACACAATTAAGCCTGCATGTACCTTGCTCACTGTAAGCCGGTGTATGTCTCGCTTACTGGTTAATTCGCCCGCTTCGAGTGCTTATTATTTGCCCGGCACTTTGCTAAAAGCTGCTGAGTCACTGATGAACAGACCAAACTTTCTGCCTTCATGGAGCTGACATTCACATCTGACAGGGAAAGAAGACAGTAAACAAATGAGCAAACATGTATATGTGTGTGCATGTGTGTGTGTGTGCGTGTGCAAATTAAATGTCCAGGAGTGGAAGTGCCATGAAGGAAAATGAAACAAGAGGCGTGCAAGTGAATGGTGGGTGAGGGGCAGTGGTGGGCTACAGGGCCAGATCTCCTTGGCCATGATCAGAAGCTTGGATTTGGTGTGAGGTGTGATGGGGCGGGGGTAGCACAGGATGGTTTTCATTAAGGGAGTGATGTGATTTAAGCTTTGGAAGATCACTGTGGCTGCTGGAAAGAGCGTAGCCTGCAGATGAGCCAGAGTGAAAGCAGAGAGAACATCAAGGAGGCCACTGCAGTTCTCCAGGTGAGGGGTGACGGTGGCTGGGACTTTGAGGCGCAGATGTTAGGTGACTTGTCCAAGGTCACAGACATGCTGCTGGGATTTGAACCCAGTAGTAATAACTATCATAGCTAATAACCATATGAGCCCTAGCTCTGTGCCGGGTGCCAAACCTAGTGCTTTTTGTATATATAGTAGCTTGTTTTATTCTCACCACTCTATTGTTATCCCTGTATTACAGACAGAGAAACTGAGGCATAGAGAGGGTGAGTAACTTGCTCAGTCACTTGGCTGCTAAATGATGGAGCCAGTACTTGAACCCACAGTTTGGCTCTAGCGCCTGTCTTCTTACCACTGTATGACACAGTATCTAGGAATTTTGGTGACCAGGGGTCCAGTGGCAGAGGACACAAAGACTGTGCCACCGTCTGTCTCCTCATACCCCAGCCAAAAAGGATCCGAAGAGCGCATCCTGGCCAGTCCTCGTCTCTCCCTGGAGAGAATGGGGAGGCGAGGGTGCCGTGGGACAGCCCCTGTCCTTAGGGAGCGCGATGGGCTAGTCGTGGGAGCAGAACCAGAACCAATCCCGCCGGGCTGTAAGGTGGGGGCTCAGAGTGCAGAGGTCTAGAGAAGGCTTCTCAGAGGGGGTGAAGGGTGAGCCCGGCCCAGAATGCTGCGTAGGATTCAGAGGTACAAAAGAGTGGGCAGAGGAGACGGAAAGGGGCAGGCTGAAGCGAAGAGGGGAAGTCAGGCTGATGATGGACTCAGAGCTTCAGGTTAGCTCTCCAGGCTGAGGAACGTGGACTGCTGTGGGCTGGGGAGGCCCTTCAAAAAAAGTACGTGGTCAGATCGGGGCTTTGGAGGAGCCACTGATCACAGAGTGGAGGGTGGATTGGCGGGCGGTGAGACTTGAAAGAGAAAACCGAAGTGAGGGCCGTTGCAAGCTTCCAAGTGAGACGGGCAGGGGCAGCCAGGGAACAGAGGTGAAGGATCTGGCAGAGTCTAAAGCCAAAGAAGTGAGAGCCAACAGAGCATGTGAGGAGTTGGGGAGATGTAGAGGGGCTACGAAAGGGGAGGGATAGCGGAGGGGGCGGGGCTGGAGTGGGGAGGGGTTGGGGGAGTGGAGGGGCTGGGGGAGAGGAGGGGCTGGGGGAGAGGAGGGGTTGGGGGAGAGGAGGGGCTGGGGGAGAGGAGAGGTTGGGGAAGAGGAGGGGCTGAGAGAGAGGGAGGGGCTGGGGAGAAGGAGGGGTTGCATAGAGTGGGGGCTGCATAGAGGGAGGGGCTGCGGAGAGGCAGGGGCTGAAGAGTGGGAGGGGCTGGGGAAGAGGGCCTTTGCAATCACGTGGCCTGGCCTCTAATTCCTCCACTTTCCGCCTCACTCCTTCAGTTACTTGCTGTTGCTTGAACACTCCAAACTGTCACCTCAGAACTGGCTGGAACAGTCTTCCCGCCATCTGCCTGCCTGGCTGCCTCACTCCGTTCCCGCCTCTGCTCAAATGTCACTTTAACACCGAGATCTTCCCCAACCACCCTCAACAAGTTTCTCCCTAGCACTCATCACCTTCTGAGTCTGACATACTTACCTGCTTATTACCTGCTTATCAGCACATTGTATGCCCCCCCACCCCGCGCCAGCATAAGCCCTGACGGCAGGGGCTTTGTCCGTTGTGTTCGGTGTTGATTCACCTAGCACAGTGCCTGGCACATAGTAGATGCTCCATACATTATTGATGAATACATGAATGAATGAATGAGTTAAGTCCCGCTCTGCTGCTTATTATCATGTGCCCCTGAGCGAGCTATTTTCTGTCTGGGTCTCCGTTTCCTCAACTTCACAACAAGGGCGATAGGACCCATTTCATAGGCTGGCCAAGGAGGAAGCCCAGAGTCTTTGGCTGTCCGCTCGGTGAGGACAATGGGTGGTGGCGGCAGCAGCGAAGGTGACGTTCCCAGCTATGGTGGGCAGCTGAAAAGGTGATGAAGACGGAGGATGAGGTTGAGGCGGTGCTAGAGTTGATGTTACGTGGTTTCTGGCTGGGATCAAGCGGCAGCCGCTGAATCGGGGCAGGGCTAATGTTCTTGCCTCCATTTTACAGATGAATAAGGTGAGGCTCAGAGAGATCAGGAAATAAAAACAAAGTCAGCGCTGCGGTACCCTCAGAGGTTACCTGGTCTGATCTCTTCATTGCCCAGATAGGACCCTGAGGCACAGAGAAGGGTTGTGACTTGCCCAGGGCCACCCGGGCTCCCGCCTCAGTTCAGGTTGCTTGCCTCCCAGGTAAGTAAGCATTCCCTGGAAGCCCCATCCTGTTGCTCTTTAATCTGACTCGCAGCTCACAGGAAGCTCAGGAACAGTCACTACTGTGTTCTGGGAACCTGCCCCTGCCCCTTGCCCTGGACTCAGGCAAGCCCCTCCCCAGAAATGAAGGCCTCTAACCCTGCTGGGGCTGGCCGCTCAATGGGGCCTTGCTCCACGGCCACCTTGCCTCATAGTGGCGGTGTTGTAAACCCCAGTTCCCCCAAAACCAAACCCATTGCAGTGGACTGGATTCCAACTCATCGTGATCCTATAGGACAGAGTAGAACTGCCCCATAGGGTTTCCAAGGAGAGACTGGTGGATTAGAACTGCCCACCTTTTGGTTAGCGGCCGGAGTTCACTGTAGCTCTTAACCACTGTGCCACCAGGGCTCTGTTGTAATGCCCAGAAGGGTCCATTTGCAGAATGTTTTCTGAGCCCGCCCAAGGTAAGAACAGGCCCTGGACCCACTTTTCCCCAACATAACTGGATGTGAGGCCGTTTTGGTGTTTCTGGTGACTAGAAGGAGATGAGATTTTTGATGTCATTCTGCCATGGCATTTTCATCTCATTTTCCACAGCGTTCCAAGAGCTATGAAGACAAGGACTGTTTGGGGTATTGTTGTATTCCCAGGGGCTGTCTGAGGGCTGGGCTTGAGAAACACTCAATAAATATTTATTGTATCAATGTTATGTGAATAATTCATTTGTTATGCGCTCACTACTCTGGATCAGTCAGGAATCATATCAGCTTCTGCTTGAAAAGTCTTCCAGAGAGGGAAATAAAGCCCAAACTCCCTTTCCTGGTGTCATGGATTGAATTGTGTCCCCCCCAAAATATCTGTCAACTTGGCTAGGTCATGATTCCCAGTATTGTATGATTGTCTACCGTTTTGTCATCTGATGTGATTTCCCTGTGTGTTGTAAATTCTATCACTCTCATGTAATAAGATGGAATAGTGGCAGTTATATTGATGAGATCTACAAGATTAAGTAGTGTCTAGCCAATCTCTTTTGAGATATAAAAGAGAGATGCGAGCAGAGAGACGCGGGGACCCAGCAGTGCTGCGAGCAGAGCACGTCCTTCGGACCTGAGGTTCCTGTGCTGAGATGCTCCCAGACCAAGGGAAAACTGATGCATCATAAGGACCTTCCTCCAGAGCTGACAGAGAATGAAGGTGTTCCCCTGGAGCTGGCACCCTGAATTCTGACTTCTAGCCTACTGGACCATGAGAGAAGAAACTTCTCTTTGTTAAAGCCATCCACTCGTGGTATTTCTGTTATAGCAGCACTAGATGACCAAGACACTCGGTATTCAAGGGCCCTCCCTACCCTCCCAGGCTCATTCTGTACCTCAGCCTGCCCCTGGGGACGGGAAGGACGTTTGCAAAGACCTGGAGGTGTGAAAATGTCGCATGGCCATGAAACTACTTGTCAGGAATTCTACACGTATTTCTTGATCACCTACTACGTGCCTGGCACTGAGCTGGGAATTGTGGACACAGCTGCAAGCAAGACAGACAGACGGGGGCCCTGCTCTGAGGGGTGGATACAGCGAGTGCCGTGCAGAAAACTCACATTATGCACAGGAAATACAAAAGAATTTCAAATTAGAATTTGTGATAAATGCTATGAAGGAAAAGATGGAAAACTGGGAGAGAGAATTAACCCAAGTTTAACTTATAAGGGGGGTTGGGCTGTCAGGGGAGACCTTTCTGAAGAGCCAACTTTGGCACCAAGAACTGAAGGCAGAACAGTTGGCTGGAGGAGGTGGTTGGGGGAGATATCTGCCAGGCCTGGGCCTCAGGCTCTGCTCCATTCTGACACAGCTTGAGCAAATGACTCAGCCTGAGCCTCAGCCTCCTGCTCTGTAAAATGGGAATAATGATAGTACTTTCCGTATGGAGTTGTTGTGAGTAGACAGTTCATATGCTCCGTAGACTTGCCATGCACTGTAGTGATTGGCTGTTGACCACTGCTTGGCCAAGTCCTGTGCGACCTTCAATGGCAGCTCCAGCCGCCCTCGTCCTGGCTGCCTTATCTCCCCCCGAGGGCAAGATGGAGGAAGCTCAAGCATCAATAACACACATTCATACACATATACATACATGTATATACACACACACACATGCACACATACACACGTGCCCACCATTGCCCACATATACACGTGCACGTGCATATGCAAATGTGTGATACTTGCATATGCATATGTGCGTGCATGCCTCCATACAATGCACATATATGCACACACATACATACACACATGCTCACACATATACATATGCATGCACACACATTTCCCTCCTCCCCTCGTCAAGGCAGGGGCCATGTTGTCCGCTGGCCTGGCACAGGAACTGAGTCACAGTCACAGTCACAGTCACAGCTGTAGCACCAGAACTCCCAGAATACTTGTGGACTCAGTAGCTGAGTGAGGGATGCCACTGATCCTCTGCTGCCACCTTGTGGCTACTTCCCAGGTGGCACCACGTGGGAGGCTGAGGCCTTTCCCTGGCTCCAGTCCCAGCCAAGTCCCAGCCATAATCCAGAGGGCTCCTGGGAGACTTTAGCCATCTCTGAGCCTTGCCACCTCCTGGAACAGGTCAGTGGTTTTGCCAGGTTTTGTGGGTAAATAGTGGAGCCACGGACAGGGTGATGGCCCTACCTCTCCCCACTGCTCCACCCAAGCTTTCCATTCCTGCTGTGCTGTACTCACACTGCCACACTCTGCGCTTTCTCTCACCTCACAATGCTGTTTTCTCTTCTTGGAAGACTCTTCACTCCCCATCTCCCCCACTACTCTGTGAGCTTCTTCAGGACGGGGGCCTTATCCTGCTCATCTCAGCATCTGGGGACCTCACGTGGCCTCTGGCACAGAGCAAGTGCTCAATACATGTAGGGGAGGGGGGAGGAAGGAAAGGAAGGAGGAAGGAAGGAGGGAGAAAAGTAGGCAGGGAGGGATGTAGGGAGAGAGGGAGAGCATTCAGGTGATGAGGAAGAGGAAAGCACAGAGGCTCAAAGGCAAGAAGTCAGGGATGTGTTTTCAGGATCCAGGGGAACAAGTGTCTTGGAGTCTGTGGCTCTCTTGGCAAACAGCAGAAGGCTGGCTGGGGGAAGACTGGTTTTTCTCTGCAGACCTGACGTCCTCTCTTTTTTCTGTCTCCTCCTATCCTTTCTAGTAGCTCTGGTTCTGAAGAAGGTTAAAATGTCAGGGATATTTGAAGGAACTTGGGCTGTGGATCCCAGGGAAGACTTAGGTAAACACAGTAACTTTTCAAATATCTGAAGGGCTGAAAAGAGAAATAGAGAGTAGATTTATTTTGGATGGTTCCAGAGGACAGAACCAGGAACAAGAGTTTATAAGGACGCTGATTTCACCCCTGAGTGAGAAAAATAGTCAGAGCTGTCCAACAACAGAATGAGCTGTCTACAGAAGTAGTGAGCTCTCCATCTCTGGAATTATGCCAGCCGGAAGGCCACATGTGGAGGGGCTAGGGTGAGGAAGAGGAGTGTTGGCCTGAATAATGTCTAAAGTCTCTTCTGGTCCACAGAATCTGGGATTCTCAATAAAACAGTGTTTTTGAGGACATAGGTGGAGATTTACTAGCTGGTCACAAAGTAGTTTCCTCATCTTCTTGGGCACACAGCTAGACTTTCCTGCCTCCTTTGCTATTAAGTATGGTCATGTGACGGAGTTCTAACCGATGGAATATAAGCAGAAGCATGACCTTCACTTCCTGGCCTGGCCCTTGAAGACTTCCAGGGGTGATCCTCCATACTCTTTGCTCTTCCACCAATCTGACACAGATGATATGAAAAAATTGGAAGCTACATGTTGATAATGGCAGAGCCACAAGATGGAAGGAGTCTGGGTTCCTGAATCACCACTTAGACAAGAGACCCGTCTCCTCCAGTCAGGAACATCCACTCTGGATTTTCAAGAGAAGTAAACTGCTTTTGTATTTGAACTATGATATAGTTTAGGGTTTGCTTTTTATTACAACTAGCATTGCCCTGACTAATACAGGCCTTTTGGGCAATCCTGCCTCAGCTGACTAAAATTGTCAACTATTTGCCATATGAAATTTCTTACTTCATCTGTAGAAAAGATGGACTGGATAAGGAGAGTTGTGGGTCTGCTGGTACCAAGAGATGACTGACAGGTTTATAATAAGAAGCGAGAACAAAAGCATGAGATTAGTTCACAATCTTTTTATTTCGCTCTAAGTCATGACTTTTTGCTTGCTTGCTAATATTTTGATTAGAAAATAGAGGATGTTTTCATCTCTCATTGTCCTAAATGATAGATAAAAGTTATGGTTGGATGTGCTATCTGTCAGTCATCTGTGATGTAAGAAGAGGCAGTTTCCATACTCTAAGGAAGCAGGATTCTGGCTGATCCAGGGAGCTCAGCCAGGGCTGAACCCTACTTTCCTAACCCTCCTGTAAGGGAGAGGCAATCTTCACTGCTTGTTTTTTTTTTTTTTTTAATTGGAGTAAATAAATATGTAACAAAAACATCTGCCATTTCAATACTCTTCACATGGACGGTGACATTAATTATGTTTATCATGTTGTTCAACCATCACCCTGATCCATTTCTAAATTTTTCCACCACCATTAACACAAGCTCAGTGCCCCCTAAGCAATGAGTCCCCCCTTTCCCCTCCTTCCTGTTCACCTCCGGTAACCACTAATAAACTTTGGTCTGTATACACTTGCCTATTCTAGATATTTCTTATAACTGCTTAGACTTTTTTTTTTTTTGCCTTTTTAAAGAAATCATTTATTTTGTTGTTGCTGAAAATATACACAGGAAAACATACACCAATTCATTGATTTCTACAGGTACAATTCGGTGACATTAATTACTTTCTGCAAGTTGTGTAACCATTCTCACCCTCCTTTTCCAGATTGTTCCTCCACCGTTAACATAAATTCACTGCTGCCTAAGCGTCCTATCTAACCTTTTGAGTTGCTGTTGTCATTTTGCTCCCATGCAGATAGTTCTTGAAAAGAACTGCTTGGACTTTTGAAACAAAGGAGAGAAAACCTCACTAGCAGGGGACTGAAAAGCCAGGGCTGATAATATGTGATTACTATTTGATATGATTTGGAATAGATAATAGAAGGACCATGTGGAAAATCCCCTTTGACTGATGTCTATCTCTTGGAATTCTGAATAGTTCTCTTTACTGCCTTGTAAAGGGAAGCATTTAGTTTCTTAGTCTGGCAAGCAGAAGGGTGTCTTCCCTGACCGTTAGTTAAGAATTCATTGAAATCATTTTATTTGAACATCTATTATATGCCAGTTACTGTTCCAAGGTGCTGGGATAGGGCAGTGATGATACAGACATAATTCCTGCCCTTGTGGAGATTACATTCTAAACGGTAGACAGAGAGTAAATTAGTCAACAAACACCAGTCAACCAATTGTCCTTGAGTTGACTCCAACTCATGGTGACCCCATTTGTGTCAGAGTACAACTGCGCTCCATAGGGTTTTCTATGGCTGACTTTCTGGAAGTAGATTGACAGGCCTTTCTTTCAAGGTGCCTTTCAAATTATCTGCCACATCAGTTCTGCTGTTTACTGCCACCAGTGTAGACTCCGATCCTGATATTACGTTTCTAGGTTCCTTGCAACTCTTCCTCATCTGACCCCTGTCCACTTTCATCTCATCCTGTTGCTTTTCATAGGCTCTATGCCTTCTTGTGATTTCCTGGGTGGTGTGAACAGTTTAGCACTCAACTACTAGCCAAGAGGTTGGCAGCAGAGGCATCTTGGAAGACAGGCCTGGCAATCTGCTTCTGAAAAGTCACAGCCTTGAAAACCCTATGGAGCAATTCTACTCATCACATGGTGTTGCCATGAGTCAGAATTGACTTGATGACAACTAACAACAACCGTATGCCTTTTTGTGCTTTATTGAGAGTGCTCAGCATGACCCGTGGTGGATCATTTTGGGTTTTTTTTCACCTCTTGTACACCATCTCCATTTCCCTTGTACTATGCTTGTTTTTTCATAGCTTCCATGTTGGTTTTTTCCTTTCTCTTTCTCAGGGGAGGCCCGACCACAGATCTGCTCCCTCTTTACTGGTTTGGTGGTTCACTCCTCCAGGCCTTTAGCAGGAGGGCAAGTTGATGTTTGCAAACATCAGGTTTCCAATTTCTAACAAAATTTCATGAAGTAAAATTGTGCTCTGTGATTTCCTCCTACCTCTATCGTCTACTTTCCTGTTATTCTGAGCAAGGTTGAATGGAGAATTACACCCCCGAGGACACTGCCATTAGCACTTTCTCATACCTCTTCCCGCTGCCCCTCACAGGAGTTGACCTCTCAGAAGTGCCACATCATTGCCAACGTTCTCCTTTCTTCAACTTCTGTGCAACTTAAAAAAAAAAGAAATTGATGGTGCTTTAGGTGAAAATTTACAGTGCAAATTAGTTTCTCGTTCAAAAATTTATATACACATTGTTTTGTGACATTGGTTGCAATTCCCACAATGTGACAGCATTCTCCCCCTTTCCACCACAAGTTCCCCATGTGCATTCGTCCAGTTTTCCTGTCCTTTCTTGCCTTCCCGTCGTACTTTTGGGCAGGAGTTGCCCATTTGGTCCCATATATTTGATTAACTAAGCAGCACGTTCCTCAAGTGTGTTATTGTTTGTTTTATAGGCCTGTCTAATCTTTGTCTGAAAAGTGGGCTTCAGAGGTGGCTTCAGTTCTGAGTTAGCAGGGTGTCTGGAGGCCATAGTCCCGGGGGTTCCTCTAGTCTCTGTCAGACCAGTAAGTCTGGTCTTTTTTGGTGAATCTGAATTTTGTTTTACATTTTTCTCCCACTCTGTCTGGGACCCTCTTTTGTGATCCCTGTCAGAGTGGTTGGTGGTGGTAGCTGGGCACCATCTAGTTCTTCTGGGCTCAGTCTAGTGGAGGCTGTGGTAGTTGTGGTCCATTAGTCCTTTGGACTAGTCTTTCCCTTGTGTCTTTGGTTTTCTTCCTTCTCCTTTGCTCCAGATGGGGTGGGACCAGTAGCTGCATCCTAGATGGCTGCTCACAGGCTTTTAAGACCCCAGACGATACTCACCAAAGTAGGATGTAGACCATTTTATTTATAAACTATGTTATGCCTAATTTAGAGCTGTATGTCCCCCAAGACCATGGTCCCCAGCCCTCAGCCCAGTAACGTGGTCCCGCAGGAAATTTGGATGTGTCTATGAAGCTTCCATGACTTTGCCTTGGTCAAGTTGTGGTGACTTCCCTAGTATTGTGTACTCTTACCCTTCACCAAAGTTACCACTTATCTACTATCTAGTTAGTGTTTTTTCCTCCCCCCTCCCCTCCCTCGTAACCATCAAAGATTGTTTCTTTCTGTGTGTAAACATTTTCATGGGTTTTATAATAGTGGTCTCATACAGTATTTGTCCTTTTGTGATTGACTTATTTCACTCAGTGTAATGCCCTCCAGATTCAGCCATGTTGTGAGTTGTTTCACAGATTCATCACTGTTCTTTATCATTGCATTGTATTCCACTGGTGTATGTAACGTAGTTTGTTTATCCATTCATCTGTTGATGGGCACTTAAGTTGTTTCTATCTTTTTGCTATTATGAGTAATACTGCAACGAACATAGGTATGCATATGTCTATCATGTGATGGCTCTTATTTCTCTAGGATATATTCCTAGAAGTGGGATTGCTGAATGGTATGGTATTTCTGTTTCTAGCTTTTAAAGGAAGCACCATCTTGCTTTCCAAAGTGGTTGTACCATTTTACATTCCCACCAGCAATGCGTAAGAGTTCCAATCTCCCCGCAGCCTCTCTTATTTTCTGTTTTTTTTTTTTTATTAGTGCCAGCTATGTTGGGGTGAGATGATGTCTTGTAGTTTTGATTTACATTTCCCTAATGGATAGTGATCACAAGAATTTCCTCATGTGTCTGTTAGCCGCCTGAATGTCTTCTTTGGTGATGTGTCTATTCATTTCCTTTGCCCATTTTTTGGATGGATTATTTGTCTTTTTGTTATAGAGATGTTGGATTTTCTCATAGACTTTAGAGGTTAGAACTTCGTCGGATATGTCATAGCCTATTTTTTTTTTCTAGTCTGTAGTTTCTCTTATTACTCTTTTGGTGAAGTCTTTTGATGGGCTTAAGTGTTTAATTTTTAGAAGATCTCAGTTATCTAGTTTATCTTCTGGTATTTGTGTATTGTTAATTATGGTTTGTACTCTATTTATGCCATGTATTAGGGCCTCTAGCACTGACCCTATTTTTTCTTCCATGATCTTTATAGTTTTTGGTTTTATGTTTAAGTCTTTGATCCATTTTGAATTCATTTTTGTGTATGGTGTCAGGTATGGGTCTTGTTTCATTTTTTTATAGATGGACATCCAGTTTTGCCAGCACCATTTGTTAAAAAGACTGTCTTTTCCCTATTGAATGGATTTTGGGCGTTTGTCAAAGATCAAGTGACTGTAGGTGGATGGATTTACATCTGGGTTCTTGACTCTATTCCATTGTTCAATGTGTCTGTTGTTGTACCAGTACCAGGATGTTTTGACTACTGTAGCCATATAGTAGTTTCTGAGGTCAGGTAGTGCAAGTCCTCCTACTTCTCCTCTTCTTCAACAATGCCTCTCTTATCTGGGGCCTCTTTCCTTTCCATATAAAATTATTGATTATTTTTTCCATGTTGTTAAAGAATGCTGTTGGTATTTTGACAGGGATTGCATTGTATTTGTAGATTGTTTTGGGTATCCCAAAATCCCAAACCCATTGCCATCGAGTTGGTTCTTGCTTTGGGTAGGTCGACATTTTCACAATGTTGAGCCTACCTATCCGTGAACATGGTATGTTTTTCAATTTATGTAGGTTTCTTGCCATAGTGTTTTGTAGTTTTCTTTGTATAGGTCTTTTATGTCCCTGGTTAGATTTATTCCTAACTATTTGATTTTTTTTTAGTGGCTATCATAAATGGTATTGCTTTCCTGATTTCCTTTTTATAGTTTTCTTTATTGGTGTATAGGTATCCAACAGATTTTTGTATGTTTATCTTTTATCCTGCTGCTCTGCTGTGTCTCTTAGTTCCAGTAGTCTTCTTGTGGAGTCTTTAGGGTTCTGTATGTATAGTATCCTATCATCTGCAAATAGAGATAGTTTTACTTTTTCCTCGCCAGTTTGGATGCCCTTTATTTCTTTTCTTTCCTTATGTCTCTAGCTAGGATTTCCTGTACAATGTTAAATAGAAGTGGTGATAAAGGGCATCCTTGTCTTGTTTCCATTCTCAGGAGGAATGTTTTTAGCCTCTCTCCATTGAGAATGATGTTGGCTGTTGGTTTTGTATAGATGCCCTTTGTTATGTTAAGGAATTTCCCTTCTATACCTAGTTTATTGAGAGTTTTTATCAGGAATGTGTGTTGGACTTTATTAAATGCTTTTTCTGCACAGATTCAGAAGATCATGTGGTTCTTTTGTTTGATTTATATGGTAGATTACGTTGATTGATTTTCTAATGTTGAACCATCCTTGCAAATCTGCTATGAATCCCACTTGGTGGTGGTGAATTATTTTTTTTTTTATATGATGCTGAATTCTGTTGGCTAGAATTTTTGTGTCTATATTCATAAGAGTTATTGTCTGTAATTTTCTTTCTTTTTTTGTGGTGTCCTTGCCTGGTTTTTGTATGGGGCTTATGCTAGCTTCATAGAATGAATTTGGAAGTATCCCTTCCTTTTCTATGTTTGGAAATAGTTTGAGTAGTACTGGTGTGAGCCCTTCGCTGAATGTTTGGTAGAACTCTCCAGTGAAGCCACCTGGCCCAGGCCTTTTTGTTGGGAGTTTGTTTTATTACTTTTTCAATCTCTTCTCTTGTTACGGGTCTGTTCAGATTTTCCACATCAGTTTGTGTTAGTTTAGGTAGCTAGTGTGTTTCTAGAAATTCACCCATTTCCTCTAGGCTTTCAAATTTGTTGGAGTACTTTTTTTTTTATAATGACATGTGCAAAGACCTAGAGTTAGAAAATCAAAGGGGAAGAACATGCTCAGAATTTCTCAAGCTGAAACAACTGAAGAAAAAATTCAAGCCTTGAGTTGCAATATTGAGGGATTCTACAGGGAAAATATTAAACGATGCAGGCAGCATCAAAAGAAGGTGGAAAGAATACACAGAGTCACTGTACCAAAAAGGATTGGTTGACATTCAGTCATTTCAGGAGGTAGCATATGATCACGAACAGATGGTACTGAAGGAAGAAGTCCAAGCTGCACTGAAAGAATTGGTGAAAAACAAGGTTTTAGGAATTGATGGACTACCAATGGAGATGTTCCAGTGAACAGATGCAGCACTGGAAGTGTTCACTCCTCTATGCCAAGAAATCTGTAAGAGAGCTACCTGGCCAACTAACTGGAAGAGACCCATATTTATGCCTATTCTCAAGAAAGGTGATCCAGCTGAATGAGGAAATTATCGAACAACATCATTAATATCACATGCAAGTAAAATTTTGCTGAAGACCATTCAAAAGTGGCTGCAGCAGTATATCAACAAAGAACTGCCAGAAATTCAAGCTGTATTCAGAAGAGGATGTAGAACGAGGGATATCATTGCTGATGTCAGATGGATCCTGGCTGAAAGCAGAGAATACAAGAACGATGCTTACCTGTGCTTTATTGACTACGCAAAAGCATTGGACTGTGTAGATCATAACAAATTAAGGATAACATTGAAAAGAATGGGAATTCCAGAGCACTTAATTGTGTTAATTGTGCTCATAAGGAACCTGTACATAGATCAAGAAGCAGTCGTTCAAACAGAAGGGGATACTGCATGGTTTAAAGTCAGGAAAGGTGTGCGTCAGGGGTCTATCCTTTCGCCATACCTATTCAATCCGTATGCTGAGCAAATAATCCAAGAAGCTGGACTATATGAAGAAGAACAGGGCATCAGGATTGGAGAAAGACTCATTAACAACCTGCGTTATGCAGATGACACAACCTTCCTTGCTAAAAGTAAAGAGGACTTGAAGCACTTACTGATGAAGATCAAAGACCACAGCCTTCAGTATGGATTACACCTCAACATAAAGAAAACAAAAATCCTCACAACTGGACCAATAAGTACATCATGATAAATGGAGAAAAGATTGAAGTTGTCAAGGATTTCATTTTACTTGGATCCACAATCAACACCCATAGAAGCAGCAGTCAAGAAACCAAAAGATGCATTGCCTTAGGCAAATCTGCTGCAAAAGACCTCTTTAAGGGGTTCAAAAGCTAAGGTACGCCTGACCCAAGCCATGGTGTTTTCCATTGCCTCATATGCATGCAAAAGTTGGATGATGAATAAAGAAGACTGAAGAAGAATTGACGCCTTGAATTGTGGTGTTGTTGAAGAATATTGAATATGCCATGGACTGCCGAAAGAAAGAACAAATCTATCTTGGAGAAAGTACAAACAGAATGCTCCTTAGAAGCAAGGATGGCGAGACTACGTCTCACATACTTTGGACATATTATCAGGAGGGATCAGTCCATGGAGAAGGACATCATGCTTGGTAAAGTGAAGGGTCAATGAAAAAGAAGAAGACCCTCAATGAGATGGATTGACACAGTGGCTGCAACGATGAGATTAAGCATAGCAATGATTGTGATTTCCCCCATCTCGTTTCTGATTTGAGTTATCTGCTTCTTTTCCTGTTTTTCTTTTGTTAATTTGGCCAATGGTTTGTGGATTTTGTCGAGCCTTTCAAGAATCAGCTTTTAGTTTTGTTGATTCTTTCTATTGTTTTTTCTATTCTCTATTTCATTTATTTCTGCTCTGATCTTTATTTTTTTTCCTTTCTTCTGGTGACTGTGGGCTTCTTTTGCTGTTTTCTATTTGTTTGAATTGGAAAGATAACGTCTTGATTTTATCCCTTTCTTCCTTTTGATGTGTGTATCTATTGCTATAAATTGGCCTCTGAGCACTGCATTTGTTGTGTCCCAAACTTTTTGGTATGATGTGTTTTCGTTCTCATTTGGTTCTAGGAATTTTTGGTTTTTTCTATTACCTAGTGGTTTTTAAGCAAGGTGTTATTGAGTTTCCATGTTTTTAATTTTTTTTCTTGCTCTTCCTGTTATTAATTTCTACTTGGATGGCATTGTGATCAGAGAAGATGCTTTGTATTATTTCAATGTTTTGGATTTTGTGAAGGTTGCTTTGTGGCCTAAGATGTGGTCTATTCTGGAGAACATTCCATGTGCTTTGGAAAAGAATGTATACTTTGGTGCTGTTGAGTGGAGTGTTCTATGTATGCCTGTGAGATCAACTGGTTGATTGTGGCCTTCAGACTTCTATATCTTTGCTGAGTTTCTTTCTAGATGTTCTGTCTTTTACTGAGCGTGGGGTGTTGAAGTCTCCTACTATTACGGTGGAACTGTAAATTTCTCTTTTCAGTGTTGTTAGAGTTTGTTTTATGTATTTTGGAGCCTGTCATTGGGTATGTAGATATTTATCATGGTTATGTCACCATGGTGGACTGTCACTTGAGTAATTATATAATGTCCTTCCTTGTCTTAATGGTGGATTTTGCCCTGAAGTCTATTTTATCTGAGATTAGTATTGCCACTCCTGCTCTTTTTTGGTTGCTTGTTTACTTGATATTTTTTTCCATCCTTTGGTTTTTAATATATTTATACCTTTGTGTCTAAGGTGTGTCTCTTGTAGACAGCATATTGATGGGCCATTTTTTTTTTAATCCATTCTGTCACTCTCTGTCTCCTTATGGGTACATTTAAGCCACTTATGTTCAGAGTGATTATCAATAGATATGAGTTCATTGCTGTTATTTTGTAGTGCATTTTTTTTTTGTCTTGCTGACATTTTCTATGTTCCTCTTATTCTCCTGTGCTGAGTTCTTTTTTTTTTTTTGGTAGGATTTGTTTTCATTTCTTTCATTTTTTATAGATTTTGTGCTTACTGAGACTTTATGTTTTTCTTCTTTATTTTGATGAGTAGGTTTGTTAACTTTCTTTGTGGTTACCTTGAAATTTACCTTTATCTTCTTAGGTTTGAAGTCTTTTATTACCTGATATTGCTTTGACTTCCTCTCCGTTTGAAAGTTCTATACCTACACCTTTTATTCCTCCTTTTATTATTCTGACATTGTTGTCATTTACAGATTGACGTCTCTTGTTCCCTGTTGGAGATCTTTTAATTTTGTTTTGTCCTTGAAAGTTCATTACCTATGATAGTATCTGGCTGATGCTGACCTGTGTTCTAGATTCAGTTTTTTGTCTGGTATTGTTGGTTCTCTAACTGAAGAATTCCCTTTAATAATTCTTGTAAGTTTGGTTTGGTTTTTACATATTCCCTTAATTTCACCATCATATTTGCGTGGAAGTTTTGCAGGATATATTATTATTCGTTGGCAATTTTTTTGTTTCAAGGTTTTATATATGTCATCCCATTGCCTTCTTGTCTGCATGGTTTTTGCTGAGTAATCAGAGCTGTCTTATTGTTTCGCCTTGTATATGACTTTTAATTTTTCTCAAGCTGCTCTCAGGATTCTTTCTTTGTCCTTGGTTTTGGTGACTGTTATTATGATATGACTCAATGAATTTCTTTTGGGGTATCTCCTATATGAGGTTTGTTGAGCTTCTTGGATGGTCAGCCTTTCATCTTTCATGATATGAGGGAAGTTTTCTGTCAGCAAATCTTCAATGATCTTCTCTGTGTTTTCCAATTCCTCCCCCTGTTCTGGAACTCTGATCACGCACAAATTTTTGCTCTTGATGTATCCCACATAGTTCTTAGGTTTTTTTCATTCTTTTCTCTTATTTTTCCTCAAACAAAGTGGCATACATGAGTGGCATATGTTTGTCTTCAATTTCACTGATTTTGTCTTCCATTGTTTCAAATTTGTTCCTAAAGCCTTCTATTGCATTGTCCGTTTCTGAAATTTGGTTGTTTATCTTTTGGATTTCTAATTGCTGTTTTTGTATGATTTCTAATTGTTTATTTATTTTGACATTTTGTTCTTGTATTATTTTCCTGAGTTATTCCATTGCTTTGTGTTTTCCTTGATTTTGGCTATGTTTTGGTTGGTTTTGTCTGTGTTTTCCATGATTTCATCTATTTTTCCTTAGTTTTGTCTGTTTTTCTTGATCTCTTTCCTAATCTCTTAGAGAACCCTGAATATTAGACTTTTGGATGCCCTATCAGGTAGTTCCAGTGCCTTTTATTCTACCAGAAGATCGTCTGGCACTTTATTTTGGTCACTTACTGGAGCTAGCCTGCTCTGTATTTCTATATGTTTTGATATTGTCTGCTGTTTTAGAGACATTTAGGTATTATTTTCTTTATTGATTGATTGTAGGTTTGTTTGTTTTGTCCTGCTTTCTTGTTTGGTTTGGTTATATCTGGGTGGGAGGGCTGGGCGTGTTTTGTTGGTTGCTCATCTGTAGGCACGATAGTTCTCACCACCTTGTCCAAGTGGGCAGGGCTGGTCTCTCAGCTATGGTGCAGCAGGGCAGGTCGGGGGGGCAGGATGAGTTGTTTATCTGCAGCAGGAATCAGGGATGGCATGGTGGGGTGTGGGGGCTGGGCCAGTCCCACCCAGGGCCCCAGCATGTGGCAGGGTTGGGCCAGAGGCAGCAAGGAGGGGTCTGGGGTCCAGGCCAGTCCCACTCAGGGGCATGGCACATGGCACAGCAGGGGAGGGGGCGAAGGGAGGGGTAGATGGGGCTAGACAGAGAAGGACAGTAGGGTGGGTTAGCACTGTGACCTCTGGCAATCAAGGGTGCTGGGATGGGGTGGTTCTTGCCAATATTCACCAGAAGGACAGGAGTTTTAGGAGAGTGCTTCTGTGGTTATCATGTGAGAGTGTTTGGGCACTTCCTTGAGTTGCAGCCAGCAAACGTGGTCTTACTTAGATCTGGGTGTGTCCATGCCGTACTCTGTCTCCTATTGGGAATTCCATGAAGGTGCCTTTCTGTGTTCTTCATGTAGGGTTGTTTGCTTTATTCCAAGATGGCTATGTTGTGTCCCGCTGGTCTGCTGGGAACCTCCACTCCATATCTCTACTCATTCAGTGTTTTCTGTCAGTTTCTTCTTTTCAGTGGTTTCCGATCTAATATTTTATCCCTTCACTTAAGGGTCTGATTTCCAGGATTGATGTCTGTGTCTGTTTTACTTGGTTTTTCAGGTCTTTGTTGCAGAGGGATAGCTTAGTGCATCTGACTAGTCCGCTATCTTGGCTCTATCCCCCGTGGCTCCCTTCTTAAAACAAATTATTGACTCCTCATATCCTCAGGTTAGAGTCTGAATCTCTTAATATGCTTCCCAAAATTCTCTTAAATTTCATCATGCCCTCCTCTCTAACCTTAGGTCTCTGCACTGTCTTTGAACTTTCTGTGGTATTCTGAACACTCCCTGCTCTCCACAGACCTCTGTGCCTTTACACAAACTGCTCCCTTGGACTTCAATGGCTTCTCCTCCACACTACCCCGTCTCTACCTGGAAAAGACTAATAAGGCAGGACTCATCTGGCTAGATGATGTCCCCCCAACCCCTGTGCCGTACTGCATCCTTTCATCTACTCATTCACTATACATTTACTGAATCCTACTTTGTTTTAGGCTCTGGCAGCTTTATTACACTGTATTATGAAGAGCAGATCTTATTCAGTGTGTCTCCAGGGCTCAGAAGAGGATTTGGCATATAGTAGGTACTCAATAAATGCTTTCAGAACTAACTAAGCAAAGGTGTCATGCTACCCAGTGCCAACTTGGGCCATACTTCCATTAGAAGGCAGCACTATAACAAGTGTCATCTTAAGATGGAATCTCAACAGTTGGTGGTGCTGGGGTGCTGGAAGAGGTGGTTAGAAGGACCACAGCCTCCAGCAGGGTAGCTCCAGAATGTCCTGGCCATCTGTCTGAGGCCCTTCAGCTCTGCCCATTCCCTGCCCTACCCCAAGACCACTCATCATGTACCATTCAGTTATTGCTAAGATAATTTTAGAATCCAAGAAGGCATTTGAGGGCAAAAGAAAGGGTGGCACCTTGGCCTGGGATGAGGTAAAGATGTCTAGCAATGGTGATCAGAGGCTCAGACAGGACCCGAAAGGCTGGATTTAGAAAATGCAAAGGTGGAACTAACATTATACAACTGGACACTTACTAAATTATCCTTTTTCATTTAGCATTAAAAAAAAAAAAAAACTTGCCTAAATTGCTTTAGAAATCTGAAAAGATCTATGCGTAATCCATCTTTCCAAAGACAGAAACTCAATCCCCTTATGCTCATGGGAATGGATGTAAAAATAATTACAGCCTTTAAGGCCTGAATGCCTCCTCAGGGGGGAGACAGGGTGTAGGGAGCTCCTTGCAGGGTGGGCAGAAATGAACATCCCAAACAACCCGCTGCAGAATTGTCATTCACCAGGTTAAAAAAAAAGCTATTCCCAAATAGTCTCCTTCTGACAGCCTCGGAGCTGATTTTGAAGCCACCAATGTGTGTATTTGTGGAGTTATAAGTAGGTCAGATATTTCTGTCACTAATTATTACTTGCGAAAAAAATGTCGTGAGCTTGCTGCAGGGAGAGAGTATCGGAAGCAGCATTGATCTTCAGAAACACCAGCAAGGTTTATCATATGGGGCTGGAATCCTGAAGGTTGCCAGAACAGGACAAAAAGTCCTAAATCCAGGCCCACCTGGGGCAGTTATGGGAGCGCCAGCAGGAAGTAGGGAAACCTGGGTTCTAGCCCCTGATTTTCACTTCTCTTTTCTGGACTTCAGTTTTTGCATAAGGTCAGATGTGATATTCAACACAAAGATGATGATTCCACCCCCAGTGGAAGGTGATTTTCCAGGGACCTGAGGTTTACGTTCTGTTTAAGGGTTATGGGTCGTTTTCTGTTCCAGGCATGGGGGTGGGGGAGGGTGGGATAGGCAAGGAATCAGTTAAAAAATGAGAACAGAATTTTCTGGCATTGAATATTAGCAGTAATTTCTGCTGCACTTGGATTAGACCCACATGTCTAAATATTTCCTGAGTGTTTAGCGTGTGTTGGACATTGTGACAAACATATTGGACACATTAATGCATGTGATTCTACCCATTCCTCTGTGTATTTGGGATTGATAACCCCTTATTACTGAGTATCAGAGGGTGTGATAGAAGAGATATAATGAGGGTAACAAATGCCCAGAGGCAATCTCTAAGTTGTCCTCCCCCCGACCCCCAATCTCATGATGAATACACATCAATAGCAGCGATGCAGCAACACTTCAGCAGACATGCTTTCCCCTCTCCTGTCTGGCTGCCTTAGTCAGGCACCTTTCATATTTGTGGTGCCTTGAAACATCATTCCATGCCTTGTCTAGAGCCCCCTTGGACTCGCACCTGGGGTCAAGTGCTCCCCTCTGCCCCGCACCCCCCCATGCTTCTGTGGGATAATTTGCCCAAGGTCACACAGAGAGTAAGTAGCAGAGTTGAGATTAGAACCCAGTCTAACTTTATGTCAGTACTATACATAACTCTTTCCTTGGAGAAGAGTCCCAGCCCCCAACAGCTGTGCTTAAGTAAGTGATAAGGAGGACAAAGATGGCCCCTTCTCTCCCCCTAGATGCAAAGTCTGGATACCAGGGCATAATGCTGCTCTAATTAGTTTTATTTTACAGGCTCTGAGACTTGTCAATGCCTTATGCAAAGTTATGCAGAATATGCAAATCAAGAGTGGCTCTGGTTGTGTTATAACCAGCATAGCACCTGTGATTCTCTGATCTGAAAAGTTCTACCTGCAGAGCTTCCTGGTGGCATGGGCTGCGGGGAGGGTGCTGGGCTCCTGTTCACAATGCCACACCTGCTGGAAATTTCCCTCTAAAATGTGTGTTCAGGAACTAGAATGTAAATGCCCCTGCCACATGGAAAGAATTAGCCCAAATACCTGGGCAAGGAAGAATTTATTTGATCTGAAAGGTTTTTTTTTTTAAAGCAGGTGTACCAGTTTTCTCACCTTCAAAATGGGTGAGTTGGTCTCAATGAGCTTTAAAGCCCTGTTAAAACCCTGAGTGTATAGAATCCCATATTGAACCCTCTGGATAGTCTCAAGCTGTCTTTTTCTTCAGCTTTCTGTATATGATGCCCCTGCCCTCTACCCATCTCTAGCGTTTAGTCCTGCCCTTTCCCCACATGTTTATGCTCTCCCCAGTCAACTATTTGTCCTTCCAGAACCTTCCATGCACTTTATTGTCCCCAGTGCTTTGCATGTGTAGGTTTGTCCTGGAATGACTTTCTCTCCCTTCTCCATCTGTCTAACTCCTACTCTCCTTCAAGGGTCAGCTCAGAAGTCATCTATTCCTACCCGCTCCCCAGGCTACATCAAGCTTCTTCATCCCACAGCCCTCTTGATAGCATTTACCAGCTAACTACCCGATCATTTGTCTACCTTCCCCGGGAGGTGGTGAGCCCACTGTGGGCAGAGACCTGCTGCCTCTTCTCTGTATCCCCCAAGGCATATGACCTAGGACTGGCAAAGTCATTGCTAATCAACATTTGAGGAATTAACAAATAAAAAAGTATGCCCACCCATTTTAGTTTGAAGGAAGCAGTTGCAATGAACTCCCCCAACATGTGACTTTAGAATAAAAATAGGTATAGGGGCGCCAGGCTCCTCTAATTCCTTAATATGAATTTTAATTTTTAATAACTTGAGAAATCAGTGAACTATACCTATGGGAAAATGATGAAGAATCAGTCACATAAATTAATGGCTAGTATGTGTTCACGTTATCTAACTGTATTAAGTGTGAATAATAATTAATTATAGATTCTACATATGGTCTCTTAGAGAATCCTCTAACTCCATGTGAAGGAATTAAAAAAGTCATTCATCACCCCCACTGTGCTCCATCCCAGGCCAATACACAGAAGGCAATGGCCAAAGAATTTTTTCCATAATTCATAGAAATCATCATCTTTGAGAAAAAAATAACACTTATTAGGAGCACACTAATTTGGAAAAAGAAGCTGCCCCCAAGTGTGTTTGTTAATGCTGTTGTCATCATCTGACCCACTCTGCCTTTCTTTCTCTCTTTCTTTCTGTTTTCTTTCACTCATTCACTGCATGCTGTGTGGTGTATGGAGAGGTGGTGTAGCAGGTGGATACAAGCATGAACTCTAGAGCCAGACTGCTTAGGTTCAAATCCAAGTTCATTGATTTTCTATCTGTGTGACCTTAGGCAAGTCACCTACCCACTCTGTGCCCCCGTTTCCCTATCTACAAAATGCAGATAATAATAGTACCTATCTTATACAATTGTTATGGGGGTTAAATGAGCCATTACCTATTAAGCGCTTAGCATAGAACCTAAGCACTCAATAAATGTTAACTCTGGTTGTGGGCCTAGCATTATGTCGGGTGCTGTATAAGACAGACTGAGCTCCTGTTCTTTGCTTACTGCTGAGAGAAACAGACTATAAACAAGCAAGCACATTTCTAATCACAAATTGTGTGCATTCCATACAGAAGTGAGTACAGTATTATGATAGAGAATAATGGCTTCTTACATTAGGGGCTCAGAGCCAGCCTTTCTGAGGAGGTGACATTTAAATCAAGATATGAAGGGTAAGAATGAGCTGAAGAGTAGAAGCAGAACTTTCAGATCTTGGCTTATGTGCTATACTCTCTACCTCGTTAGCCCTTTCTTTGTTTCTATTTTTTCAAAGCACGACCCTATCGTGTCAGATATTAAGACAACCTGCAGAGCCACATGATAAAAATAGTGCAGTACAGGCACAAAAAAGTCAATAGGATAGTGGCAAAGGCTGGAGAGCTCAGAATGGGGCTCCTGGATGCTTGGAAACTTGAGAATAGCTTATAGTAAAGGAGGTGCTAAGGAGCGCTTGTGGTACAATGGTTAAGAGCTTAGCTGCTAACACAACAGGTGGCAGTTTGAACCCAGTAGCGGCTCCACAGGAGAAAAGACCTGGCAATCGGCTCCCATGATGATTACAGCCTAGGAAACCCTATAGGGCGGGTCTACTCTGTCACATGGGGTCACTGTGAGTCACAATTGACTTGATGGCACACTACAACAACAACAAAGGTGGCACCACAAAGCAGTGGGGAAAG
Source organism: Dugong dugon (assembly GCA_030035585.1). Taxonomy (NCBI): domain Eukaryota; kingdom Metazoa; phylum Chordata; class Mammalia; order Sirenia; family Dugongidae; genus Dugong; species Dugong dugon. The sequence continues at coordinate 57,087,293 of CM057471.1, forward strand.
GGCAGATCACTTAGTGTTTGGGAAATTGGCTTGCTGGAGGGAGAAAAGTAAAGCTAAATCCTGCCTTTCACCACACAAAAGGTGGATTCCAGCTAGATTAAAGATACAAAGTTAAAACTCTCAAGGAAACAGAAGAAAATTGGGGTTAATATCTTTCTGACTTGAGGGGGGGGAAAAGACTTCTGTAACTTAGATGGAAAAGGCACAAAAAAATGAGGCAAAAGGCTGTTACATTCAACTATGTCAAATTAAGGATTTCTGTTCAGCAGAGGGCAGCATAGACAGAACAGGCAAACAGATGCCAGGCAGGGAGAAGACTTGTGGCATCTACAGCCAGAAACAATTATTACTATAATATACAAAGAACTCCTTCAAGTTAATAGGAAAAAACAAAACAAAAACCAGTAAACTCAATAGAAACGGTAAAAGGATATGACTAAGCAGTTCACCGAAAGAGAGGACCAAATGGCCAACAAGTCCATGAAGAGATGAACAAACATACTTAAATCCAAGAAATGCAAATTGAAACCCCCTTATAAGCCTCAGAATGGCAATAGATAGAAAGGCAGTAACATTAAGGATGCAGAGAGAAGGGAACACACATGTCCTGCCACTGGCAGCCATTCTCAAGAATGCTGAGTACAACTGTGCAGCCATGGTTGAAAGCCAGTCACACCCCCAACATCAAGCCATGCCCCCTGGCGTCAGGCTGGGTGTGCCTAAAGGAAATCACCAAATCACCACATCACCACCTGCCAGCCAAGCCTTGACTCAATGGGGCTGCATCTTCCTGGAAAGGGTGCCTTTTTCTAGTTTGCACAAAGGTGCCATATGGGCTATAGGGCCTTGGCCTTTGAAAAATCATTTGGCCATGTCGTTGCTATTGTTAGGTGCTGTTGAGTCAGTTTTGACCCATAGTGACTCCACATGACAGAGCAGAACTGCCCTATAGGGTTTCCTAGGCTGTAATCTTTACGGAAGTGGATTGCCATATCTGTCTCCCACAGAGCTGCTGGCTAGGTTCAAACCACCAACATTTTGGTTAGCAGTCGACTGCTTAGCTACTGCACCACGAAGGCCCCATTTGGCTGTAATCAAAAACCAAAGCAAACCTGTTGCTGTTGAGTCGATTCCGACTCGTATTGACCCTACAGGACAGAGTAGAACTGCCCCACAGGGTTTCCAAGGAGCGGCTGGTGGATTTGAACTGTCAACCTTTTGGTTAGCAGCCAAGCTCTTAGCAGCTGCACCACCAGGGCTCCATTTGTCCATGGCTAATAAAATTAAGTATTTATCCATGATCCCGCAAGACTACTCCTGGATATATATCTCAGAGACATCTCACACAGGCCAAAAGGGGACCCCATGAAGCTAATCACAGCAGTGTAGTTCGGAGCAGAGAGTTGGAGGCCACCAGGTATCCATCATTGAGGAAATGGATGAGAAAAACATGGTGGAAGCTTTCCATGGAATACTGTGCACAGTTAGGAGCAACAAACACACTACTGGATATACCTTGGAGCCAAATGAATAAAAAGTAAGAACCAGACAGACCTACAGCATAGAATCAGTCATGCTAATTAAAAACACTTACAAACACAGCACAGCCTAGTGTGTTTTATAAGGATTCATGCATATTTAAGAACATATATCAAACACGTTAGTAAGAATGCCTGTGGGGGAAGGGGAGTGGGAATGGGAGTCAGGAATGAAGGAGAAAACATTTAAAAGCAAACCTGTGAGAAGGGTCTTGCACAGTTCAGCAGTGAGAACGTGCTGGGAGCTGAAATGAGTACCTCAGCTCTTGCATCTACAATCTAATAACAACAGGAAGACAACAGAACAAAACAGAAGCAAAATCCCTCCCTGTCTTTTGGGGCTCAGCTCACATGTTCTCCTTCAAGGAGCCGGCCACCATCTCTTTCCTCTTCCAAGTGCCCCGGCACATACTCCCTTCCGCCTGGGAAACAGTGAGCCGCTTGGAAATGGAATCTCATTTATTTGTTGTCCATTTTTCTACCTATTGCAAACAGCAGGCCCTAATAAGTGTTTGCTGGGTTGATTTTCTATTTCCTTACGCTTCAGAGCACCACTACACATTGATAAGCATGCCGACTATAGCGAAACTGAAAGTGATGGGACCTTAGAATCAAAATGTTAGGGTTCTGGTTTCCATTCTGCCACTAGCTTGGTGGATGTTTGTCACTTTTCCTCCCAGGGCCTCAATTTCCCAGGGGTAGTTCCTCAGTGACAGAGATAGCTTATTTCCCTTTTCCTCCTGGGCTGACAGCTCGCATTTGCCAGCCTCCCCTGCTGTTAGGTGCAGCCATGTCATTGGCTTTTGGTCAATAGAATGTGGATGGAAGTGAGACACTCCACTTCCAGGCCCAATCTATGAAAATCTCCCACAGGATTCTCTATGTTCTTCCATCCTCTGCTGTCTGGATTCAGAAGATCTCACTGAGCCATAGTTAGAAGGATCCTGAGTTCCTGAGTCACTACTTGGAGGAAAGCCACCCAAAAGAGCTTCCAAACCAGAATCACCCCTGTTGGATGGTTGTATGAATAAAAATAAACTTTTATTGTGCTATGTCATTGAAATTCAGGGGTTGTTACATAAGGTGTCCTCTTGACTAATCCATTTCCTTTTGGTCTGAGAGACTGGGTCAAATGTCACCAGAGAATCCCTTAAGGTGTGCAATGCTGCTCCACTTTTCCAATTGATGTTTTGTGACCCAGCTCCTTTAGACTACTCAAAAGTAGCTCAATAGCCTGAAATAGCAATCGAGTACCAAAAAGAACCAGTCTCAATGCTGGAGCACCCCCTGCATCAGCTCAGCTCACACCTCACTCCCTATAATCCACCCACTGTCCTGGATAGAAAAAGAAGTCAGATGCTGTCTCTTTCCCCAAAACCCTTTGATGGCTCCCTATTGCCCTCAAGATGGAGCCAAAGGACTTATGCCCACAAGGCCCCACGAGCACTGACCCCTGTTTATTTCTTCTACCTCTTTTTCTGCTTGAGTCTACAGTTTGTCCGAGAAAAGCAGTTCCTCCAATATGCTAATCTTAGAGCCTTTACACATGCTGCTGGCTCTTCCCAGAATGTTCTTCCACCCACTCCTTCTCATTGTGGGAGCCTTGGCTTACAAGTCATTTCCTTAGAGGATCTGGAACCCTGCCCCCTCCCCCAGGTCTACATTTGTTCTCACCCCATTGATATGCTTGCCTTTACAACATCCATCACAGTCATAATTACTTGTCTAATCTATGTCTCCCCCACTGAACTGTAGGCTTCCTGAGGAAAAGCTCAAGCCTGTCTTGCTTCTGGCTGGATCCCCCGTATCTGGCCCTGGCTCGCTGGCAGTGCTCGGAAATAGATGTTGATCAACTGCATCAATAAATGAACAAATACAGAGTGAGTGAACGAGTGAGTTCATGCCTTTGGGGGCTCATATTCAGTGTCATTCTGGAAGGACAAATGTATTTCTTGGAAGGAATAATGTCTCTCAAGTGAATAAAAAGGACGTCCATGGGTGCATTGGGTCCCTGTGGGTGTTGCGTTAGGTCTGTGACTTGCCGGAGAGAATCTGCAAAGCCGAGGCCCTTGGTTCACAGAGGGAGAGCCGCCGACGGGAAACAGCATGGGCCACTGAATTCTGGTCTCCATCTAAACACCAAGACTTGTTAAGACACTAAAATAAAGCCTAAGATGCCAGGCAGGAAGGTATGATTAGTGTTCACTAAGCGGACAGGCTGGCGAAGGGAGCTCACTCGCCCCAAGGCCACAGCCTTTCCAGATGCACAACCTTATCTCCATGGCGATCGTTCTCTCTGCAATTTCCCGTGAAGCAGTCATTTTTGTTCTCTGATTTCCACACAGGCATGACCGTGTTAGGTCCTATTAGATAGAACCGAGATAAATGCTCCAACAACGCAGGCTTCTCCTGCCCACTTTCCCTCTAGCTAATTGTCGTATGCAGAGAGATGCCCCTTCAAGTGGGTTAAATTGAGAGGCCTGATCATTAATTTAAATAACAAATACTGTCAGTTTGGCCATCTGCTAATGGCCCCCAACCGTATGGCTCTTCCCTATCAGTATGAGGATCTGGTCTCTCGGCCCAGCAAGATCGTAAAAACCCAGTCGTTCCAGTGTGCAAGGGGACACCATGAGTCCAGGGCCAACTCAACGGCTCTTCGGGATCCTCTGATTCCAGTGAACAAGAGACTCCAGGACTCCCCAAGACACCAGTGCCCCGTGCGGTAAGGACTGGGTCTTTGCAGAAATGCTGAAGTGTCTCAGAGTTTGACGAAAGCCTGCAGGGCCAGACCCTTTGCCTAGCACTCCCCTTAAGACCTGGCAGTTTACTAATTTCATCCTTTTTCACCCCTATTAAGGGAACCCGCGTCCCTTGACCTGTTATTGCTGCTATGTTAATGATTAGCATAAATACTACTTCCCAATTACTTAGAATTTTGATTTTTTTTCCCAAAGCATTTGCTTGGTTATTTCACTCTCTTGTCTTTCCAAATCACCCCTTCGCATTCATCTTTCAGCTCAGCCACTATCAATGGGATAGCTGGAGGGAGATGTGCTGTGTCTCCTTCTTTCAGGGACTGTGTACTGACCCTACCTGATGGGGCTGGGCCCTGCTAGATCCAGCAAGGCTGTTGCGGCTGGAAAAGCCTTATTTACGGGCCGGGAGGCTGAGACCAGGAGAAGGGCAGCAAGCCACTGCCTCAGGGCAGAGCCAGGGTTGGCCCATAGCCAGCAGACATTCTCTGAGCTCCCTGGGTGGCGCAAATGGTGTGTGTTTGACTACTAACCTGAAGTTTGACAATTCAAACCTACCCAGTGACTCCACAGAAGAAAGGCCTGGTGACCTGCTTCCATAAAGATTATAGCCAAGAAAACCCTTTGGTGCTCTGTTTTACTCTGTAACACGGAAGGTCACCATGAGTCAGAACCGACTCAACAGCAACAGGTTTGGTTTTGGTTTTTACTCTGGGCCACACAGAAAATGTCCTTGAGATGAACTGTGGAGCAGATGATTAAAAGAAAACCATCAGTCATTCAGCCTTTTGGAAGAAATAGTGGAGGATTCCCAGAGCCTGACCTTTCTGGTGAGCGTCCTATTCTTGGCTCTTCAGGTCAGGGCGACTGTTATATGCTAGTGTTCTAGAGGCTGGGGACACATCAGTAAACAAAGCAGACACATATTCCTGTTTGGGTCTAGTAAAAAGGTTGAAGAATTTTCTTTTTTGCAGGACTTCTCAGTACCTTTAATATACTAATGGGCATCACGAAAAGAGAGTAAGGCATGCAGTGTTTCCCTGTTATTGGACCCCAAGAATTCTTGTTTTGAGGGGCACTGCCTAGAACTGATGTTCTGTGAAACACTAATCCAGTCCAACACCCTATTGTATAGATGGGGGAATGAGGCCATATTCAAGGTCACCTATGCACAGCTGGGTCTCCTGACTCACTGCACAGTGCCCTTCCACTCCCTTTCCCCTGTCTCTGATTTTCTTTCTCTTTTTTTTTTTAAGGCCAAAGCTGGCTGAAACGTGCTTATGATTTGGAAGGCTGTAATGAGCCTGAATACTTGAGCTAAAGAGAGCCAGGAGCTCCCATGCTCTCCACAGGGCCGCCCAGACTGGAGTCCTGCTGAGAGGTCACACCTGTCATGTATCACGACCTCTCCCCAAGCCTCGCCCCTCCCCCTCCATGTGAGAAACTGCCGTCCCTTGGGACAAGAGAACATGGGAAGAAAAATGTGACTGTCAAGGGAAAAGCTACTTTACGAAATGTGGCCAACATTGCAGTGCTTAGGAGAAGTTATCTGCTTCCTTGATTAGCCATACTGTGGGGGTTCCCTCACCTCTGTGGACATCATGGGTGCTTTGATGTTCTTCAGTCCATCCCTGAAGTACGGAGACCATATTTTGTGTCTGGAATCCACTAAGAGCTTGTAGTGTCCAGCTCATGCAGTGACCAGACCAGAGAGGGAAACTGAGGCATACGAATGTAAAATCACCTACATAATGTCATCACTTGGTGACATCACTTGGTGGAGCTGGGACCTGAATCCAGGTTTCCCCATTGTCATGGAATGAACTGTGTCCCCACCCCCACCCCCCACATATGTGTTCAACTTGGCTAGGCCATGATTCCCAGTGTCGTGTGATTGTTTACCACTTTGTCATCTGATGTGATTTTCCTATGTGTTGTAAATCCTACCTCTATGATGTTAATGAGGCAGAATTAGAGGCAGTTATGTTAATGAGGCAGGACTCAATCTATAAGATTAGGTTGTGTCTTAAACTAACCTCTTTTGAGATATAAAAGAGAGAAGCAAGCAGAGAGACATGGGGACCTCATACCACCAAGAAACAAGAGCCAGGAGAATAGTGTGTCCTTTGGACCCAGGGTCCCTGCGCTGAGAAGCTCCTAGACCAGGAGAAGATTGATGACAAGGACCTTCCGCCAGAGCCGACAGAGAAAGAAAGCCTTCCCCTGGAGCTGGCACCCTGAACTCAGACTTCTAGCCTCCTAGACTGTGAGATAATAAATTTCTCTTTGTTAAAGCCGTCCACTGGTGGTATTTCTGTTATAGCAGCGCTAGATAACTAAGACAACCATCCTCCCCCAACCACCCATGCTCTACACTGGGAAACCAATTTTTAGGGAACTAAAATCTCTTTCTGTGAAGTAGGAACAAGGGTCTCAGCTCTGAGGAACTTAGAGAATTTTGGGGGCATCAGATGGGATATTATTTGTCCGAGAATGTTGACAACGCTAAAGTGAGGAGGGACAGCATTAGCTTTATGTCTCAGGCCCTGTTCTAGGTGCTTTTTAAACATTATTACCATGATAAACATCACAGTACAGTAAACATCACATTTCACTAGCAAGAAAACAGGCTCGTAGGTGTGAAGCCACTTGCCAGTAATAGCAGAGCTGGATTGAGACCTAAGTCTGTCCAAGTTGACGGCTGTGTTATTTTCAGTACCTCACGTGGCCTGATACACTGCACAGGGTCATGGCATTGTGATCAACGACCATTCTCAGAAATAGCCCATAGATCAATCACTTACGAATATAGACTGCCCTATTAGCCTGGCATCCTTCCCTTCTGGAGGCTTCCACCTCTCCCTTCCCCTTTGCACTTGCCTACTGAAAACACCTTATAATGAAATCAAATAATTGGCTCCACCACAAACACAGCCCTGTGTCTGGCTTCTTTCTTCTCCAAGTATTTTTGCTAATATTGGATCTTTGATTCCAAGACATTTCAAAAAAAACCCAAAATGATCTTAACATTTTCCCCTGAACTAGAAAAATAAAAAATAAAACGCTCGACTGAGGGGAAAAGGCAAATTGTATGTTCTTTTGTTTACACTCGTGTAAAGAAAATCGGTATAGATCTCCTCGCAGCCTTGGTGATTTTCCACTGTGATACCAAAAGAGGAATGCATAGAACTGAAGTTTGCAAGCAGTTCCAAGGGATTTCTTTTCCATTTGGGTGGCCCCTGAAAGGCTTCTGAGCATATAGCTATCTTTGAAAGAAAAAAGGAAAGCCTGAGGGGTGGCCATCACTAGCAATAGTTCACCCAGATGTTAATTTATTCTGATGTATGCTTATTTTGATTTTTATTTAGCCTGATGTTTTGATGCAATTTGTTGGTAGCATTTTGCTTTTGACCTGAAACCAGTTATTCATCTTGGGCATGCCAAGAAAAGCAATGGACTACCAGTGACTAAGAAGCAGACTTTTTTTTTTTTTTTTTTTTTTAAACTTGACCTAGCCATTTTAATTGAATTAATGTAGAATGAGGTTAATCTTTGGGTGGGGGTGGGGTGGTGGCACTGCTTTGATCTTAACTCTCTTTGATCACAATTTACTCTTCGGTTGCCTGGAATAAGAGATTGTTTCCTCTTGTCCAAGGCTTTCACCAAAAGGCCTTTACTTTTGGGGGAGAACTTGAGATAAGCCTACCGCATGAATTCTGGATGCAAAGGGTGCAGATTCCAAATGAAGAATTCCACTTGATATTGCAGCTAGCTTGCTTTCCTTAAGTTCTGAGCTATGTAAATACTAGGTACAACAGACTGAGCACTGGAATGGGAGTCAGCTAATGTAATCCTCACAAAAACCCTTGGAGGAAGGTTGTTAACTATGTTGATTTTACAGATGAGGGTACTGAAACTTGGAGAGTTAAAATAACTTGCCCAAGCCAAAGTGCAGGAGCTCTTTTTCCAAAGGCTGGGATCTTAATGACCAAGCACAGTGCCTCTCCAGATCTGCTGTGTGACCTCAGGTAAGCCCTTCTCTTCTCTGAGCCCCAGTTTCCTCTTCTCTAAAATAAGAGGGCTTAGCTGGATGATTTCTAAGACCCTTTTTAGCATTGACTACATATGGAGTTCTACCATCTTCCCAGAAGTCCTACAGGCTTTAACAGGAGGTCATGGCCAAATTTGGTCAAGAGTCTGAAGAAAGAGAATTTAGTATGGATGAGGAGAACTAGCATTTAGTAGTGACTGCTTGCTCTGTGTTTTACACATGTGCTGTATCTCCCTTAAATCTTCACCACAGTTTGATGAGGTAAGTACTATTATTATCTCCATTTTACAAATGAGGAAACAGGTTCAGAGAGGGGATGTGGTTTGTCCAAGGTCACCCAGTTAGGGAATGGTGGAGACAAGATTAGCTTCCAGTTTTCAGAAGTACCCTCTTCCTCCCCCCATCAAAGAGAGCTTTGTAACTGCCTGTGTGCCTAACTGTGTCCAGTCTAAGATTGTGAGTTCTGAGTGTCAGGGACCGTGTTTTAGTCTTCTCTGTATCTCTAGAGGTCAGCACAGACTTTGGCCCAAAATAGGTGGTCAATAAACGTTGTTGAATAAACAAATGAACCAAGCACTCATTCCACTCAACTATGATAACTGCATGGGGTCTCAGTTGGAAGGAAAAAGGGGTGTGGGGAGAGGGGCTCAGAAAATGTCTTCAGTTATAGGATCAGCAGCTTGAGATAATTCCCTCCCCAGATCCAGTTCCCCACCCTCCTTCATGAGCTCGGAATTGAACTCAAATTGGCAAAATGTTTGTCAAACTGCTTCTACCTTTGTTGTTGTTGTAAATATACATATAACACACATTCGCCACCAATTCAACATTTTTCACGTGTACAGTTTAGTGATATTGATTACATTAATCATGTTGTACAACCATCACCCATAGTTGTTGGAAAATTTGGCAACAATTTTGAGTGATGGTTGCTTCTATTCTTTTTAAATAAGCACCTAGTGAACCAAGAAGGTTGTAACCGCATTCCTTTATCCTGCTGGTCATGATGTAGAGTTAGAAACACTTACCTTTGAGTTTTACTTTCTTCTTTGTACTTTTCTGTATTTTCAAATGTTTTGTAATGCTTTTTGAAAAACAAAAGTTCAATTTGTTAAGGTAGGGTCAACAATAAGGTTTGATCTTTATCTTTCCATGCTTTGGAAAACAGCAAAGTGGAGTTATTCATAAAAATAGTGGCACTAAATCAAAGAGTACTTTAAAAAAAAAGAAAATAAACCCCTTGTCATCGAGTCGATTCCAAGTCATAATGACCCTAAAGGACAGTGTAGAACTGCCCCATAGGTTTTCTAAGGAGCGGCTGGTGGATTCAAACTGCCGATCTTTTGGTTACCAGCCAAGTTCTTAACCACCGCATCACCAGGGCTCAAAAAAAAAAAAAAAGAGGCAAAGCAAAGTAAGGTTCTACCTGGCAGAAGGCAGAACAAGTTGGAAAACCTGCAGCTATCGCTGTTGCCCACGAGAGGGCAGCCCAGGGTCATCAGGAAGGCAAAACGCAGCACAAGATCCAGCCCCCAACCCCTCGCCGCAAATGACGGAAGAGCAGTTTCCAGAATATCAGCCATGGCACTTTACAGTTTACATTAAGCCTTTTCTCCTCCCCGTGTCATTTGAGCCTCACAAGTGCCGTTGTCCCAGGGGTTCCCATAACTGGGGTCATTTGAAAACACGTTGGGAGCATTTGTGGTTCTCTCCTAGCTTGGGGTGGGGACACAACTGGCACTTAGTGAGTTTGTGTGTGAGGCTGGGGAAGGCAGAGATGTAAACGTCCCACCACCAGCTAGACAGGCCTGCTCCTGAGGACGTGGCACTCTCATTCTGCCAGTAACACCTCCTTTTTGAAACGTGGGGCCCTCAGAAACCGTACTAAAGACACTTTTTCATCAGTCTTGTCAAAATTATCCTGGTTTTCTTAGAGTAGAGGAAGTAAAAGGAAGGAACAGACAACTTTTCAGTATGTCTCCTGAGGAGGAGGAGAATCACAGAGGGGACTGAGGTGAGAAAGCAGGAAGCGTCTTTCCTCTACGAGAAGGGAGTCAGCTTGGCTGAGACCCATGATGGACACTTTGCATCTATCATCTTCTTATGGCCCACGACAATCCCGGGAGGAGGTATCTCTATCCCCATTTTACAGGTTGGAAAACTGAGGCTCAGAGAAGCTAAGTCATCTGCCCAGTGCCACCCAGCTCTTCAGTGACACATAGAATCAAGATTTTAACCCGGGAAGGTCCTAGGCTCCCTCAGCCCTACCACTGCCTCTGTTGAGACAGCGACAGCCCGGGGTGATTTTCCAGCAAAGTGGTGAAAAGCAGAGAGTGGCTAGGGCTCAGGCTCCCGACTCAAGGAGGCCAAATGACCTACTCCAGAATTCTAGCAGGCTGTGGGGGGGCCCATCTCCAGTTCGAGCATTCTGCGAGCCAGCACATGAAATCTGTTATCTTTTTCCCATTAATGCATTCTGTACTTACACTTCTCACTATAATTACTCTGCAGTAATTAACAAGGGAAAATAACACTTCTGGGTCTATACTTGAGCTCCAAACAGATGTACAAGATGCAGAGGGACATGGAGGTCCTTCCATTTATTTGATAAATATGTATTGAGCACCTGTTATGCGCCAGCCTGGTCAGGCGCTAGGGGGTCCAGCAAGGAGCCAACTGGGCAAGGTCCCTGCTGGCACTGAGGGTAGAGTCTATGGTGGGAGGCGGGGGGCAGTAGACAGACAGCAGGTACACGAACACATCAAAGATGTCAGTTAATGATAAGCGCTGGGAAGACAATAAGATAGGTTGATGTGTGGCCAGGGAAGGCTTCTCCCAGGAGGTGACATGTGAGCTGAGACTCATGGAGATCCAGAGAGAAGCATGCCAGGCTGAGGGAATGGCAGTGCCAAGGCCCTGGGGCGGGAATAAATTTATCGTGTTTTGAGAGGACCCAAAAGTCAGTGTGGCTGAAGCAGAGCTACCTAGCAGTGTGGGATAGGAGGGAGAGGGGTCAGAAAAGGCGGGGGGGGGGGGAAGGGGGTCAGAAAAAGGGAGCATCAAGACCCTATAAGGCTCTGGAAGCCACTGGAAGGTTGGACGTTATTTGAAGCATAGTAGAAAGCCCCTTAGGAGTCCTTAAGCAGCCTCACAACAGAGTCTGGTTTTGCATATTTCAAAAAGGCCTTAGACTGTTCTTTTTCATCTGTATGGAGAAAAATCTGTATGGGGGAGTGTGAGAGGGAACAAGGGGAGACCAGTTGGAGGCTGTTGCCATGAGACATGACCTTGGCTTTGACCAGGGTGGGAGTGGTGGATGTGGACTGGAGGAATTCGGTGCCTATTTTGGAGTTAAAGCCAAAGGGATTTGCAGATGGATTGAATGTGGAGGTGAGAAAAAGAGGAATCAAGGGACATTTGGTTAAGGGTATGACTGCGCTGTAGCTGTAAGTCCCAGTCATCTGAGAATTCATTCATTCACTCATCCATTCCTTCATTAATTCAACAAAGACTGAGGGCCCGCCGTACGCCAGACCCTGCTATAAGGTCCTTATGAGTCCGAATTGGGAACTGACTCGACAACAACGGGGTTTGGTTTTGGTGCTAGGCACTGGGGATAGAGCAGTGAGCAATGGCAGATGTGGCCCCTGCCCTCAGACTCGACATAACAGAGGTGACAGACAAGACACTTACAAATGAAATGACAGACTGGGATGAGGACAGGCTGGAAGTTCAGGGGGCACCAAGCTACTAGGGTGGGGGCAGCGGTCAGGAAGGCTTTCCTGAGGTAGCAACCGCTCCCCTGAGATCTACAGAGTGGGTAAATGTGAACTAGGAGAAAGCGGGAAAGGGAACAGCACATGTGGAGGTGTTTAGACTAGAGGAAGCAGGAGTGGAAAGGGCAGAGAGAGAGAAGAGAGGGAAGGAAGGGACTAGTGAGGGTGGGAGAGTGGAGGAAGAGAGAAGGCAGAAGGAAATGTGGGAACCTTTTAAAGGAGAGTGACCCTCTGCCTGGGAATGAAGACCCCTGGATCCCTCCCTCTTCCTGGGCCTCAGTTTCTCCTTCTGAGTAGGGTGGATTGGACTACAAGGCCTTTCTACATGCCCTTTTTGTTGGTTTTTCTATCTCCATCCCCTGCTTACTAGTTTGGGGAATTTCTTTCTCTTTGTGTGCGTGGGGGTGGGGGGGTACAGAGTGAGAAACGCAGCTTATAGACACAGTTCAGCTTAAAGACACAAGTGGAGGCTCGGGGAGGTAATGGCGCCCTTTTGGAGCCACCCACACAAGGCGGATGATTGCCACCTCCTCGGCTTCTAGCGGCTTCTAGCAATTTCGCGCCCTGTCCGCCACTTGCTTTTGTGGGCCCCGAGGGCCCCTCTACAATGATCTCTCCTGCCCCTGGCTCCCTTATAAACGCTCCCCGAGGGCCCTTGCTCTCGCGCTGCCGGCTAGCGGGTGTAATTGGGGACGTTTCCAGGCCACGGCCGCGTGCTCGGTGCTCGGTGCTCGGTGCTCGGTGCTCGGAGCGCGGTCTCTGCTCCAAGGTATAGAGCTTCGGAAACTGCGGACTCAGCGCTTCCGCCGCTGGAGGCCTCCTGGGTGGGGGTGGGTGAGGATCAAGAAAGACTGGGGAAGAGGGACAGAAGGATAGGAGGTTCCGCTTCTCCTTGCCCCAACCCAGATACTCCCTCTCCCCTCCCCACCTGCATCCCACGAAGGGGAAAGGGGAAGAACACCTGACCAGGAATTCACACCCGGCTTTGTCACTGACTTGCAGTTGACCTTGGGCTAGTCCTGCCCCTCCCTGGTCTTGTTTCCTCTTTGGAAAACTGTACCACTGCTCTGGAGTCGATTCCAACTCATAGCGACCCTATAGAGACCACAAGGTTTCCAAGGCTGTAATCTTTAGGAAGCCAACAGCCACATCTTTCTTCCGCTGCAGCGGCTGGTGGATTGGAACCGCTCCACATTTCCAGTAACAGCCAAGCGCTTAACCACTATGGAGAGCCATAATAATATCTTCCCAAAGAATGAGGCAATGTTTGTCAAAACCACATTGTGAGCAAAGATTACGTATTTATATGTTGGGAGGGGGATTCATTTTCCTTAAGCAGAGACAATGAATCATTCACTCAGCATATATTCACTGAGCTTCCATATTACCAGGCATTACTAGGCACCAGGGCTCCAGTTCCTGCATTCATGGAGCTTACATATGGTATTGGGGGTGGGGGTGCCTTTATGGGCACTGGAGGTGAACTACTGTGGTTAAGAATCAAGCTGACTGCATTCTAATCCCAGTGCTGAGTGACCCTGGAGGAGTCACTCAGTTCTTTTGTGCCTTTATTTCTTTATATGTGAAGAGGGGATGATGTTAGTAGCACCTACTGAGGTTAGTTTGAGAATTAAATGTATTAATACATGTGAAATGCTTAGAAGAATACCTGGTACGCGTGCCCCATTAAGTAATAGCTGTTATTATTTCATCCCATTTTGCAGGTGGGGATAGTGAGGCTCCAGGTTCTCGGTGTCTTTGCTGGGGCACACAGGTGATCAGCAGCACAGCCCAGGTCTACAGACTCCCTCTATACCTCCTTCTGTCAAACAGTGGTCTCAAACATATTTGGATGCCCCACTTGGCTCTCCTGTTGGTCTCAGCTACCACCCCCTCTCCAGACTTCCTCTGAGGATGAGTCAGAGCAGTGGACTAGCTCTGAGCTCTTGTGGGAGTTTAAGGCAGCCTGCCAAGTTCAAGGCCCTTGACCCGAAGGCTGCCACTGTTTGGACTGTGCGGGGCAGTGGCCAGAACCCTGGGCACCGAGCCATCCCTGGAGGCTCCTGCTGGCTCTGTTGTTGTGTGCTGTTGAGTTGATTCTGACTCATAGCGACCCTGTAGGACAGAGTAGAACTTCGCTATAGGGTGTTCAAGGCTGTAATCTTTACGGGAGCAGATCACCAGGTCTTTTCTCCCGCAGAGCAGTTGGTGGGTTCAGCTGGTGGGTTCGAACAGTTAATCTTTCAGTTAACAGCAGAACACTTAACCATTGTGCCACCAGGACTCCTTGCTGGCTCTGTAGCGTAGTGGAAAGATCCCAGGCTTTGGAATCAGACAGTCTTGGGTTTGAATCTTGTTTCTGCCACCTACGCTTGGTATCCTTGGGCAAGTACGTCCCCTCTCTGAGTTCAGTTTCCTTAATTATAAAATGGACCCCTACCTTGTGGGGTAATTGCAAGGCTTAGAGATAAGGTATGCAAAGCCCCTCCCATAGGGCCTGGCACTCATTACATGGTAACTGGTATCAGGGTGGAAACTAAGGTTAAGAGCTATGGCTGCTAACCAAAAGGTCAGCAGTTCGAATTCACCAGCTGCTCCTTGGAAACCCTATGGGGCAGTTCCACTCTGTCCTTTAGGGTCGTTATGAGTCGGAATCGACTCAACAGCAACAGGCTTGTTTTGTTGTTGTTGTTTGGTATCAGGGTTATTACCATTGCTAATGACCTGTTATGTGAACTTGGGCACATCTCCTACTCTCTCTGAGCCTCGTTCACCCCATCCTGCTCATGAAATGGCTGATCAGATGGTCTCTAAATGCTGTGATCCTCAGGGAAGGGAAGGCACTGTTGGTATCCTGCCCATATCCCCTTGGCATTCACTGGCTTTGTATGCACCCAAGGCTTCCTAACTCAACAGCTGTGACTCTCTCTCCTAAGGTTTTCTCTGGTGATAGGAACAAACCTGGCCTTCACGTAGGGATGGCCAGAAAAGTCCGGAAGCTAATGCCCCAGGAGCAGCCCTCAACCACTGATGGATGGGAGCTGATGGATAAATACTCCAACCTCTTCTCCCTGGTGGGACAACTCTGAGGCTGTTCTATATACCTGCCAGAGTTGCCTAGGACATTGAGCCCCATTTGCCCACACTGGTAACCTGCTTATTAATGTCCCCTGAAATGGCTTCCTTCCCTTCCCTGTCTCACATCCTTACTCCTTTCCCAATGCCTCCTGGGATCACCTACCCAATAAACCATGCACTCAGGTCTGGAGCTTGGTGCCTTTCTCTTGGCAGTCCTGGCAGGATTGTCATAGTCCAGCAGAGGAGGCTCTGAGGGCCACAGGCCTGGATGGAAACAAAACTCCCTCCCTTCCCTGAAGATCCAGTCCAAAAACCAACTTTTCCAGCAGCTCTGAGAAGGCAGCAACCATGACTGTCTTGGTGCCAGTACGTGTACTGGTACCAACCCTTCAAAAGTGTCCTGAATGAATAAACAGGGAATGCTGGGTTCAGGAATGAATGAATGAGTGTGCATTTGCCCATGGCCCTCCTTCCATACTGCTACTGCCTTCCAGGCTGTGACAAGGCTGGGCAACACTCCAGGTGAAAGACTCAGGTAGCATGAACAAGGAGGTCATGATTCACAATCAAAGCATTGATAAGAATCCAGACATCATGAGTCCATCTGTCCAGCTAATAAATAAAGCACCTTTGCATCTACGGTTTCACTTGATTTTCCCCACAACCTGACCAGGAAGTCTTTATTATAATTACTGTGGTTATTATTCATATCATCATTACTATTTATTTTACCATAGGATGCTACCACTCCCCACTCCTGGGCCCCTGGCAGACATAAAAAATCAATCAGGGTGTTCTTGGAGACCTCAGAATCCTTCTCCACTCTAGGCAGTCACTACCAATAAATTGCAGTTGGTATGACAGCTGAAACCCATTTTGCTCTTCTGGCTAGCAACTTTTCCAACAACAATAAATACTGACTAAATTGAATTGAAAAGCTCAAGGAGGAAGAGGCAAGTCAGGCTCAGGGCCTGGGTTTCCCAGTGCCCAGCCCAATGCTCTGCACACAGACATCAGTTAGAAGGCTGCTTCATCGAACGGGTCTCATATTTCTCTGACTTCATGAGACAGCCCCAGACACTGTGACACACACACACACACACACACACACACACACACACACACACACACACACAGGTGGATTTCTTCCTTTGTGGCAGACTTCTCTTAAAACTTTAACAAAATCACTGAGCAGTCTGTGCTGGCAACAAGATCAGTCCAGATCAAGTTTGGGGTTTGGGCCAGTTAGCCAGGTATGCTAGCTTCCTAAACCACAGCATGGGGCCAGATACCACAAGGAGGCCTGCACTAGAATGAATTAACCACTGATAACAAAGACTCAAATCTACTCTTATCTCTAAATAGGGAAACACTTTTGACTATCAAATTGGAAATTTTCATTTTTTGTCACTGCAAAAGCACGTATTTTCTCTTTACTTGTTGTTTCCCAGATGGAAATTGTACCTCCTGCAGCCCTGGACCAGCTACGGGACTTCCCTATTTCACCAGTCCCTGCTGCCCAGAGTGGCCAGAGGCCTTGCTGAGCCACTCCAGAGCAGGGAGACCTGGCCGTGCTACGTGACTTCCCTGAGCCTCAGCTTCCTCTTCTGGAGACTGCAAACACCTGTGCCTGCCAGTCTGCCACAGGGCAATGCAGTGGGGTCCACAGGCTGCATCTGAACAGGGCCTGGCCACTTACCAGCTGGCTGACTTTGGGCAAATTGCTTTGCTTCTCTGTCCACAGCTTTCTTATTTAGAAAAAGGAAATGAAAGATCTTTTCTTTGAAGAGATGTTGAGTGGATAATGTTCAAAGTGTATGTGAAAGCAGTATCTAGGAAACACAGAGGGTGCCCTGATGGTGCAATGGTCAAGTGCTTGGCTGCTAACTAAAAGGTCGGCAGTTGAAAACTACCAGCTGCTTGGCGGGATAACCGAAAAACCCCCAAAACAGCCTGTTGTCATTGAGTCAATTTCCACGCATAGCAGCCCTATCGAACAGGGTAGAACTGCCCCATAGGGTTTCCAAGGCTGTAATCTTTGCAGAAATGGACTGCCACCTCTTTCCCCCACAGAGCGGCTGGTGGGTTTGAACCACAGACCTTTGATTTAGCAGCCGAGCTCCTTAACTACTGCACCACCAGGGCTCCTCCATGCGAGAAAAGACCTGGCAATCTGCTCCCATAAAGATTAGGGCCTAGGAAACCCTATGGGGCAGTTCTACTCTGTCCTACAGGGTCGCTATGAGTTGGAATTGACCGGATGGCACGCAACAACAAGAGGAAGCACTGTGCAGGAAGTGAACCTCTCCATCTTTTTAGTCTCCTTGCCCTGATCTCATTGGATTGTTGCAAAATGAAAGGAGAGGACTCATGAGAAAACACTGCCTGCACCCGCGCTACCCCTTAGAACTTTCTGTGATGATGGGAAGGTTCCATACCTGTGCTGTTCAGACGGTTGCCGCCAGACACATGTGGCTACTGTGCACTTGAAATGTTCTTAATGCAACTGGAGGACTGTATTCTTAATTTTATTTGATTCTAATAGCCATATGTGGCCAGTGGCGACTAGGGTGGACCGTGAGATCTAAACGTGATCTAACAATGGAGCCTGTGTTAGGAAGTGCATCTCTTCTCCATCCCCTACCAGAGGGAGCACTTTGACTCCAGGCAGTGACTGATGCCCAACTGTGCATGAGTTCTGAACCCAGTTTAGACTTCCAAGAGCCTTGGAGACCATACAAGCCAAATCTGCCATTTTTTATATGGAAAAAACTGAGACCCAGTGAGGGCAGTGTGACTTGCCCAATGACACGTAACCCAGGTCTCCTGATTCCTGGTGCAGTGCTGTCTCCACCAGCAGGAGGGCAGTCACCAGACCTCCCTCCAAAACATTACCCCCCAAAACCAGTTCAACAGTTGCTATCCAGTCACCACCATTTCATGGAGACCCCATGTTTGTCAGAGTAGAACTGTGCTGATAGGGTTTTACTTTTTATATTTTATTCATTTTTTGGTGAAAGTTTACACAGCAAGTTGGGTTCCTGTTTGACAATTTTCACACACATTGCTCAGTGACATTGGTTACATTTATCACAATCTGTCAACATTCTCTCTCTTTTTTTTTAGGTTTCTACATGTACAATTTAGTGATACTGATTACATTCTTCAAGTTGTGCAACCATTCTCACCCCCTTTTCTAAGTTGTTCCTCCTTCATTAACATAAACTCACTTCCCCTAAGGTTCCTATCTAACTTTCAAGTTGCTGTTGTCAATTTGATCCCACATAGGCAGTTCTCAAAAGAGCATAATGCTCAAGGCAGAACTTTTTTTTTTTACTAGTTAAGCTAAATTATTGTTTGGTTTCAAGAAGACTTCAGGGGATATTTTTGGTTTAAGGTTTTAAAGATGATCTCAAGGCAATAGTTTCAGGGGTTCATCCACCCTCCATGGCATAGGGTTTTCAATGGTGACTGGATAGCAACTGTTGAACTGGTTTTGGGGGGTAATGTTTCAATGGCTGATTTTTTGGAAGTAGATTGCCAGGTGCCTCTAGGTGGACTCAAACCTCCAATCTTTCAGTAAGCAGCCGAGCTGGTTAACAGTTTGCACCACCTGGGGACACGATCTCCTGCCCATGATTCTTCCTCTACCTGGGGAAGGGGTCAGAAGTGACCTGCAAGATGAACCCCCTCTGTAGTCTCAGATTGAGACCATTCTAATTACTGTTAAAGTTACCTATTGCTGATTCCTGACATAAGTGTGCCTGTGGCAGACTAAGAGGTTACTTTCTTTCCTTTGCCGTGAGGATCCACAAAATGGCCCCAGACTCCCCAAAGGGAAGAAGTGTCAGGCTAATGGACTTTCCTATAACCTGGAAATATGTGAGTACTGCTGGTGAAGCCTCAGGTAAGTGGCAGCCAACCTGCCCCCCATAATGGGGAAAGCTCTGAGTTGCTCCAAATTTCATCTCCTCTTGATGGAACTCTGTGGAAGCCCTCGGGGTAAATCTGGTTCACTGAAGTCCCCATAGAAGCACATGGTAGGAGATAATGAAGATTAAGGGAGAAATTTCTGCAGAGCCCAACAGAGAAGTGGATTAACTGAAGCCAGAAATAGTTCATCTAAAAGCAGAGCCATTCACAGCAACAGTGAAGGGATTGCCCATAAAAGCCACGTGTATTATCTAAGCTGAGAGAGCTTCAGTACTTAAGGACACTGCTCAGGTACTGCCAGAGCACTTTCTACTTCACCCTCCACTCTAGCGTGGAAACACAAACCTTACTGTGCAGGAAACGCACTGTATTCCTCCAGCCACAGCCTGCCTGCCAACCTCAGAGGCTGCTAGAAGACGTTGGAGCCTGGGAGTCCAGAAGCTTTTGGGTGCTGCCACTGCCTTGCTGTGGGGCCTTGGACACCTCACCTCACTTCACCTCACCTCAGCCTCCTGGACCTCGATCTACCTACTTGTAAACAGGATAAGATTTAGGAGTGCCCTTTAGTCAGCCCTGGTGACTGCCTGTCCCCACCACTGCCCACAACACCTGCTCCAGGGCTCCAGGCACCTGGGACTACTCTGTTTCCTAAATATGCCACGTGGTTTCATTGCTCACGGCTCCAATAATACAGCATAGATTGTCCTGTTTGTTTTCTTGGTTATTGTCTGTCTCCTCAACTGGAGTGTCAGTTCCTCCAGGATAGAGAGGTTGCCTGTTTTGGTCACTGATGTATTGAAATACCCTGTTTTGATCACTGATGTATGGAAGTATCCAAACCAAAACCAAACCCATTGCTGCTGAGTTGATTCCAACTCATAGCAACCCTACAGGACAGAGTAGAACTGCCCCATAAGGTTTCTGAGGCTGTAATCGTTAAACAGAAGCAGACTGCCACATCTTTCTCCCACTGAGCAGCTGGTAGTTTCAAACTGCGTACCTTTCAGTTAGCAGCCAAGTGCTTAACCACTGTGCAACCAGGGCTCCTTCTATCAAAGTATACCCTAAGTCAGTGCTTGTTACATAATAGCTGCTCAATAAATATTTGCTGAGTACTCGAAGTAGATCATAGATCTAAATATAAGAACTAAAACTAAACCTCTTAAAAGGAAACATGCGAGTATTCCTGTGTGACCTTGAATTAGGCAATGATTTCTTAGGTGTGATGTCAAAAGCACAAGCAATAATTTAAAAAAATAGATATGTTGGACTACAGGTAGTCACCAGCTTATGACTGGGTTCTGTTCTGATGACTCTGTCATCATCAGTTCGTTCTGACCTAAGTGGAATACCTCATTTTTTTTTTTTTTTAGTTTTCATGATTATTGCCTTTTATTATCAGTATCTTTATAAATTCAATCATTATTTGTCTTTGGGGCTTGGAAACATTACATATAAACTTACAGGTATATTTTAACATTGTATATAGTACATTGCAGGAGCCCTGGTGGCACAGTGGTTAAGCATTTGGCTGCTAACCAGAAGGTTGGCCTTTCGAATCTACCAGCTGCTCCTTGGAAATCCTATGGGGCAGTTCTACTCTGTCCTATCAAGTCACTATGAGTTGGAATCAACTCAATAGCAATGGGTTTTATGTAGTACATATTACTAACAATAAGATGTACAAAAAAAAATAGATGGTGGAAGGTACAGTTTGTCATAACTCAAATATGTTGTAAGTTGGGGACTACTTATACATCAAAATGAACAACTTTTGTGCTTTCAAGGACACCATCAAGACAGTGAAAAGACAACCCACAGAATGGGAGAAAATATTTTCACATCATATATCTGATAGTCTACTACCCAGAATATGTCAAGAACTCTTACAACGGAACAACACCCACTAGGATGGCTGTCATAATCAAAAAGGCAAACAATAACAAGTGTTAGACGGTATGGAATAATTAGAACCCTCGTACATTGCTGGTAGGAATGTAAAATGGTACAGCCACTTTGGAAAAGAGTTCGGTAGTTCTTCGAAAAGTTAATCATAGAAATACCATGCAACCTAGCAATTCCACTTCTAGGTGTATAAATAAGAGAAACGAAAACATTTTATCCACACAAAAACTTGTACATAAATGTTCATAGCAGCTTTATTCGTGATAGCCAAAAACTGAATGGAAGCAATCCAAATGTCCATCCCTAACAAATGGATAAATAAAATGTATATCCATGTTGTTGTTGTTGTTGTAGTTAAGTGGTATCAAGTCAGTTCCGACTCATAGTGACCCCATGTACAACAGAATGAAACCCTGTCTGGTCCTGCACCATCCTCACAATTGTTGCTATGTTTGAGCCCATTGTTGCAGCCACTGTGTCAGTCCATCTTGTTGAGGGTCTTCCTCTTTTTCGCTGACCCTCTACCTTACCAAGCATGATGTCCTTCTCCAGGGACTGGTCCCTGCTGATAACATGTCCTAAGTAAGTGAGATGAAGCCTCACCATCCTTGCTTCCAAGGAGCACTCTGGCTGTATTTCTTCCAAAACAGACTTGTTCGTTCTTCTGGCAGTCCATGGTATATTCAATACTCTTTGCCAACACCATAATGCAAAGGCATCAATTTTTCTTCAGTCTTCCTTATTCACTGTCCAGCTTTCGCATATATATGACATGATTGAAAATACCGCGGCTTGGATCAGGCGCACCATAGTCCTCAAAGTGACAGCTTTGTTTTTTAACACTTTCAAGAGGTTTTTTGCAGCAGATTTGCCCAGTGCAATGCATTGTTTGATTTCTTGACTGCTGCTTCCATGGATGTTGATTGTGGATCCAAGTAAAATGAAATCCTTGACAACTTCAATCTTTTCTCTGCTTATTATGATGTTGCTCATTGATCCAGTTGTGAGGATTTTTGTTTTCTTCGTGTTGAGGTGTAATCCATACTGAAGGCTGTGGTCTTTGATCTTCATCAGTAAGTGCTTCAAGTCCTCTTCACTTTCAGCAAGCAAGGTCGTGTCGTCTGTGTAACACAGGTTGTTGATAAGTCTTCCACAAATCTTGATGCTACTTTCTTCTACATATAGTCCTGCTTCTCAGACTATTCGCTCAGTATACGGATTGAATAAGAACGGTGAAAAAATACAACCCTGACGCACACCTTTCCTGATTTTAAACCACGCAGCATCCCCTTGTTCTGTTTGAACAGCTACCTCTTGGGCTATCTACAGGTTCCTCATGAGCACAATTAAGTGTTCTGGAATTCCCATTCTTCGCAATATTATCCATAATTTGTTATAAATCCACACAGGATGGAATATTATTTGGCAATAAAAGGAATGAAGTACTGATACATGCTATAGCAGGGATGAAACTTGGACACATGATTGTATGTGAAAGAAGCCAGCCACAAAAGACCGTATAATGTATGATTCCATTTATATGAAATGTTCAGAATAGTCAAGTCCATAGAAACAGAAAGTAGATTAATAGTTGCCTAGGGCTGGAGGAAGGAGTCCTGGCTGTGCAGTGTTTGAGCCCTCGGCTGCTAACGGAAAGGTAGGTGGTTTGACCCCACCAGCTGCTCTGTGGGAGAAAGATGTGACAGTCTGCTTCCTGAAAGATTACAGCCTTGGAAACCCTATGGGGCGGTTCTACTCTGTCCTACGGTGTCGCTATGACTCATCTATGAATCAACTTGATGGCAATGGATTTGGAGGGCTGGGGGCAGGGAGCAGTGGGAGGAATAGAGAGTAACAACTGCTAATGGATATGAGTTTCTGATGATTGCATGATCCTGTGAATTTACTAAAAATATTTAATTGTACACTTTAAATAAGTGAATTGTATCTCAATAAAGCTATTAAAACAAAAGAAAAGAAAAGAAAAAAAAATTCTGAGGGGGCAGGGAAGCCTTCCAGGAGGAGGTGATATCTAAGCTGAGACCTATGGTATGAGTAGAAGGGAGGAAAATGAAGATCAAGCGGCGTGTAGGGACAGGGAGGAGGTATGGAGAGTGAGTAGCACATGAAGGAAGAGCACCTGGGTAAAGGCCCCACGAGGGAAGAATGACTCCAGGAACTGAAGGAAGGGCAGTGTGGCTGGAGTGAAGCACGAGGCAGGAGAGGAATCATGAGTGGGAAAGGCAGGCGTTCTACTAATGGAAAATGGAATCCCACTTTCAAATCCTAGTCCTAAACCTTTTGTATCTTGGGGGAATCCTGGTGGGTGTCCCAGGCAACAGAACTCAAAGATAAAGTTTGTAGGCTTGACCAAGTTGAATATTAGCCGACTTCGTGACGTGGTAGCCGAATTTCCCAGATTACACCATGTAAGTGCTACCACTGCACAATGGAACACCCTCCCCAACACACACATACATACACACACACCACACACATGAACATACACGTGTGCACGTGCACGAGCATACATAGCTACATGCACACGGTCACACACGCATACCGTTATGTACAAACATGCGTGCACACTCATGCACACACACGTTCATGCAATATATATGAGCACAAATACATACACACACGTGTACACAAACACATATGCCACACGTTCATGGACATATCCATGTGCACAAACACATGCACACACACAGACATGTGTGTATGCACGCTAGCTTGTATACGCAAGCACGTATACACACATCCAGAGTGGGGCACAGGATCCCTTTTGCTGCCTCTGGGAGCCCCGTAGGGGTGCCTAGGAAACCTATAGCTTCCTGGGCAACAGGCGTACTTCCTCATCCACCTGGCTCTCCTTTCTGCCACTCCTCCCCAGCTCTGATTAACTCAAGTCAGCAAAATGTAGCTTTTAATAACAGTGTTGGCATTCTGCATTTTCGTCTGGGTGTTATTGCAGACCGCGAGTGATTGATGTGCAGACATTGAGAACATTACATTCCTTTGTAATACGGTTTGTCTCTTGCTTCCTCTCTCCCGCCTTGGTGTCTTGTCTGTAAATCGTGGTGCCACAAATGCTCAGAAGTTTGCTAACTTTTGGCACATTTTCTTCCCCTCCTTCACCTCAAGTCCCATCAAATGAGGAAGGCCTCCTCGGAAGGGTTCCCAGCTCCTGATGGAATCTTCTTCTTGACACTTGACCACAAGCCTTTTGTAAATCTGGACTCTTTAATCCAGAGTATTCAAAGCCCTCCAGTTTTAATCCCAGCTGTGTATGGGGACACATTCTAACCTCTTGTAGCCTCGTTGTCACCTATGGATAGTGGAGATGATATCCCTTGTATTGGTTTCCTAACGCTGCTGTAACAAAATACCACAAACCAGTGGCTTATAAGAACAGAAATTTATTGTCTCACAGTTCTGGAGGCTACAAATCTGCATTCAGGGTGTCGGCAGGACCATGTTCTCTCTGAAGGCTCTAGGAAAAGATCCTTTCTTGTCTCTCTCGGGTTCTAGAGTACCAGGTGTTACTTGCCTTGCAGATAACGTCTTTACACGGCCACCATCTTTCTGTGTCTCTCTGTATCTCTTTTTCTCTTTCATAGGATTCACTCAGATTGATTAAGAACCCAGCCTGCTCTGATATGACCTCATGTTGACTTAACTGATAACATCTTCAAAGACTCTATTTCCAAACAAGGTCATGTTCAGAGGTTCCAGGGGTTAGGACTTCAACATAAATTTTGGGCGGACCCACATGAGTGGCCAGAGGTGGGAAAGTAGAGCAATTCTAGGCTATGGAGGGGTCCATGACCTGGTTTGTCCTCCTGGAATATGGCTCAGAGACAGTGGACACCTTACCCAGGTCACATGCAAATTAGCAGCAGAGGGTAGTTTCCAAATGGGGGCTTTATGTCCAGAGCATGTGTTCTCGTTGGTGCCCCAGATTTCAGGTTTGTCGATCCAGGGGCCCGAAGCCTAGGTTTCCAGTTGAAGAACAACAGCTGTACATACTAAATGAGACCCATGTACCACAATTCTTCAATCAGATCAGTGGCACCGTGTATAAATTTCAATAATAATGGGGATGCATTAATCAGACCTATCAATCATTGCCCCTTATGCTGCTAAGACATTCCTCAATGTCAGACACACGCCTCACAGACACGCTCTCTTTCCCTCCCAGACCTCTGTCTCCCTCTCTACAACAGGGAATGGGATTTGTGGTAGAAAACTTTGCTCTGATGGTCCAGGTATCAGAGCTCTGAGTAACAAGTTCATACATGATGAAACATGATTTCTTTGCTCTCTCTTCATCCATTGCTTGCACAACTGCCTATGTTTCTACTACATCTCTCATCTTCTAAAAGCACCTGCAATGGTTCCCTTTAGCCTGGGGAATGATGCTCCCACTCATTACAATGCATTTGAGAACTTGCTTGGTCTGGTCCCAGCTATCCTTTGGCTCACTCACCTCGTGGTCCCTCCAGATACGAGCCCCCAATCCCATCGAGCCTTTCTCACCTCCTCCATCTCTGCTCTTGCACCCCCTGGACCTCACTCATCTCCACCCGTCACCTTTGCCCCCATCTTGCTCATACCTAGTGCCTGGCAAAGCACCCATGACACAGTAGGTGCTCAAACGTGTGCTTTGTATTCCTGCTTAGGAGATTGAGGAAGGCTTCAGGGACAAGGTGACATTTATTTCATGATGATGGCAGATCTCCCCCTCCTTCTACAGTTTTGTACTTTTAAAATGTTGAACCGTATGAATACATTACCTACTCTGAAATGAACAAATGAAGCCAACATTTTTATTTACAAAAATATAATTGTGGTGTGTGTGTATGCTAGGGTGGAAGTGTATGAAATTAGAGCCCACTTCACAGAATAGTAGCATTTGGGCTTGGTTTAGAATTTGGTGCTTCCCACCCTTGGCTGAACATTGGAATCATCTGGGGAGCTTTAGAAATACGGATGCCTGGGCCCCGCCCCAGAGATGCTGGTTTAATTGGCCTGGGCGGGGCTTAGGCTGCAGGATTTTAAAAGGCGCCGGAGGTGGTTCCAGTGTGCAGCTGAGGTTGCTTGTCCCAGCTTAGATGCAGGACCAGGATTGTACTAGGCAGTGAAAGGCTGGGGAGGGGAGGGTGGGCTGTGCCGAGGGAGTAGCATGAACAAAGGCAGGGCTGAAGTGGATGATTTGTGTAGAACAAAATGAAAACGAATCACTTTGGGGGTGTGGATGCTCAAACAAACAAAACAGAACAGAACAAAACAAAACAAAAAGGCCCTGCTTTCTGCACCCTGGCGCGTATGATCGAGTCAGTTCACAGAAATGCTCCACCTTTGTGGCCAAATTGATCAATCCCAGAAGGAATTCATTTGAGGCACAGTAATAATGAGGTTTGGTTATGGGGAGAAACTATAAGCAATGCAAAATCTGTTACTGCACGGAGGCAGACTGTCCAGTCCTGAGCTCTGCCAGGATGCCAGATCTGCCGCCAGCCATGGTCTGGGCATCCATAGGCTGCTGGAAGGGTCTGGAGCCCCCTTATGAAGCAGGTGCAAGAGACGATGATCCCGAAAGACTTTCCTTGAGGTTCCAGGGAAGGAAGGTCTCATTCAGGCCAGGTCCTGTGTGACCCAGACAAGTGCACTAAAGCCTCCAGGCTAGGCTGTGCCTTCAAACCACCTAGGGGACCTTAGAAAGCAGATCCCATCCCCAGGTTTGGATTCCTTTGGTTGCTAGTGGGGCAGTGGGATTGCTTGTTGAACTATGGTTCTCTGGAGGCCTTGGAGCAGATTCGATCAGAGGTTCTCAAACAGTGGTGTGTCAGAATCACCTGGAGAGCTAATAAAGAAGACAGAGGCCTGGACTCAATGAAATAGCTTAGGGCCCAGGCCTCTGTATGTTAGTCACATTCCCCAGGTGATTTTGATACACACAAAGGTTGGAGAGCCACTGCTTTGGAGCGGTAGTTCTCAAAGGAGAGGAGTTAAAAAATACTGATGCCTTGGATGACTCCTAGAGATTCTGATTTAGTGAGCCTGCAGTGTGGCCTAGGCATGCAGATTTTTTTAAAGCTCCCCAGGTGATTCTAAAGTGTGGCAAAGTTTGAGAACCACTGGATTAGAGAATCCAGAAACAGACCCAGGCATATGTGGGGATTCAGTTTATAATGAAGTAGCATTTCGAGATCTGTGGGGAAAGGGTGAATTTTCAGTAATGGGGTTGGCTCAATTGGCTACACATTTGGAAATAAATACAATCAGATCTTTCCGTATATTACATACAATAATAAATTCTAGGTGAATTAAAGATATAATTATAAAGGATAAGGCAATAAAATTTCTATATAGAAGAATATTTTCATAATTTTGGAGTGCCTTTCAAAACATGAGGAGTCCTGGTGGCACAGTGGTTAAGAGGTTGGCTGCTAACCAAAAGGTCGGCAGTTCTAATCCACCAGATGCTCTTTGGAAACCCTATGGTGTGTTCTACTCTGTCCTGTAGGGTTGCTATGAGTCTGAATTGACTCAATAGTAATGAATTTGGTTTTTTTGGTTTTCAAAACATGACATGAATTCCAGAAATCACAAAGGAAAAATGTTTGCAGATTAGCTGCACAAAAAATGTAAAGCTCTATTTGGTAAAATAAATAATAAACAAAGGTAAAAATACACGACATGCTAGGAGAAAATATTCACAATCTATATAGAAACAACCCAATAAAAATGGGCAAATAATATGAATAGGTAATTCTTTTAAGAAGAATACCAATAAATACAGATTTATATGCCAACAGGTATACAAAAAGCTCCCCACCTGCTTTAATTATCAAATGAACATAAATTAATAATAGCATTTTCACCTACCTAGTAAAAAAATTAGAAAATGGATATTATTTATGTTGAGCAGGATGGAAACAGAAACTCTCATATATTGTTGCTGAAAGTATAAATAGAACTTTTGGGGAGGGTAAGTTGGCATTAATTATCAAAATTTTAAACGTGCTTCCTCTTTGACCTTATAATCTCACTTTTAGGAATCTATCCTGCAGAAATACTAAATTGAATACGTAAGGATATTATACAAGGATGCTTAATGCAGCATTGTTCTAATGGTGAAAAACAAAAGAATCAAAGTGTACAACAATATAAGAGAATGGTTCATCAAATTGTAATACAGCTGTAAAATCATTTCACACAGTGAGTGGAGCTCTGTGTACTGATATGGAAAGATATACACATAGCTTAGTAAATTAAAGAAAGTAAATTGCAAGACAAGATGGATAATAACAAGCTATTACTACACTAGTGTTTTGGGGCAGCAGTGGGTAAGAGTTAGTCAATGGTGATGAATAGTTTCTACCTTGCTCTACTTTCACCAAGATGTGACCTTGAGTTTTCAGAATAATTGAGGTTAACTTTTGAGTTGATGATAATCACGAGGAGTCTTTGAAGGAATCACCCAAATAAAGAAACCTGGAGTTGTCTTCAGGCTTTGAGAAAATAATAAATAATACAATAGATAGCGTGGATATAGTGCTCGCTGCGATGGAAACACCGTTCCAAGTCCCTCACATATATGGCAAAACCAAAAAACCCGTTGCAGTTGAGTCGATTCCAACTCATAGCAACCCTATAGGACACAGTAGAACCGCCCCATAGAGCTTCCAAAGAGGGGCTGGTTGATTCTAACTGCCAATCTTTTGGTTAGCAGCCGAGCTCTTAACCACTGTGGCACCAGAGCTCATACACGGCAAACTCAGGTTCAAATCCTAGCTTTACCACTCACTTATTAGCTTTGTGTCCCCGGGCAGCCACTCCTGCTCCTACTCGCAGTTGTCCTGTTGGTAAATAAGGATACTGCCTTCCTTGAGGTTGCCCAGGACTGAATGAGATGACTTTGGTTAGGTGCCTACCTCACAATGGTTGTTGTTGTTAGCGGCCATGGAGTCGGTACCCCATGCACGACAGAAGTGAATGAAACACTGCTTGGTCCTGCACCATCCCCATGATTAGTTGCTGATCAGATTAGTTGTGATCCATATGGTTTTCATTGGCTGATTTTTCAGAAGTAGATCACCAGGACTTTCTTCCTAATCTGACTTACTCTGGAAGCTCCACTGAAATCGTTTAGCATCATAGCAACACTTAAGCCCCCACTGACAGATGTGTGGTAGCTGTTCATGAGGTGCATTGGCCAGAAATTGAAGCTGGGTCTCCCACATGGAGGGCTAGAATTCTACCACTGAACCACCAGTGTCCTTATACCAAAAATCCATTGCCATCAAGTCGATTCCAACTCATAACTGCCCCATACAGCTTCCAAGGCGGTAATCTTTACAGAAGCAGACTGCCACATCTTTCTCCCTCGGAGCAGCTGCTGAGTTTGAACCGCTGATACTTCAGTTAGCAGCAGAGTGCTTAACCACTATGCTACCAGGGCTCCTACTGCCCCTATACGCACGCAAAAACAAAAAACAAACTCATTGCCATCGAGTTGATTCCGACTCCTAGTGACCCTATAACGCTCCATAA
The DNA here is from genome assembly GCA_030035585.1 of Dugong dugon. NCBI lineage: Eukaryota > Metazoa > Chordata > Mammalia > Sirenia > Dugongidae > Dugong > Dugong dugon. The sequence goes on from CM057471.1 coordinate 57,116,889, forward strand.
TTCACCACCAGTCTGAGTCACTTCCTAACACTCATAATGTGGATTCAAAGTTTAAACTCAGCCTGTTTACTGACTTCCTTTCTTTAAAGCTTTGCTATCAAATTTCCTGAGAATTATTCATCGTTGGTTTCAAGTTTTCGATTCTTGAACTCTTGGGCAACTCGCTGGGTCTTGAAGTCATTCAGTGTCAACTTTATTGCTTCCGAGCATGAGCTGTGCAGCAGCCCTCCCTGACCCACCGAGGCCTCTGGCTGCATGTGACATTTTAAATACTAACTTTGGGGTTCTTGTTGTCTTAAAGGCAGGAGAAGTTAAGTTCAAACTGTGGCTCTTCAGAAATACAGAAGACATAAGCTGGGCTTTTCATGGAAAAGTCACCTTCTTATAATCTTTCCCAGGCGCTGCTGGGACAGGCAGATTTATTCCCCGCCTTGTTTCAAAATTAAGAGCAAATATTAGTTTACCCGAAACTAAGATGGGCCCGTTCATATCACAAATGGCTCAAATGCAAACTGGAGCAATGGTTGAGCCTGTGCTTTGGGGCCATCTTACTGTAGCTCGTTTGGCAAATGAACACTCTCCATTTAAAAGTGGCCTTTTTGCAGGGAAGAATCCTTTAGACAAAGGAAGAAATGTAGAGGTATGAAATTTCAGGAGTCTGGGGGTCCTTAAAGGCAGAGATTTCTCTCATATATTTATGTATTTAGCACTGCGCTGACCACAGAAGGAAGGAGTGGCTAAATGAGCTTGCATTGCCATATGATTGACCCAATCTATTTCAGAAGGTCTTCCAAAAAGCGGATTCTCTGGAGGACACTGGTCATTTGGATGACTGTTTAGAAACAAACACTGAAATTCTGGTTGGACAAAACCAGGTAAGACACCAGCTTTGTGTTAGGTTATAGACCCCAAGGCCAGGCTGCCTGGCTTCAAATCTCACCTCAGGCAGTTACTAGCTGTGTGAACTTGGCCAAATTATTTATCCTCTCTGTGAAGAATGCACCTCCCCATCCCTTGACTTTGGGCTTGGCCATGTGACTTGCTTGGCCAATGGGATATCCACAGATGTGATGTGTGCAGAGGCCCACATGGTTTGACTTGGCCTGTTTGCTCCTCTGATCCTTGAGAAGAATTCACCTAGAATAGTTCCTCATCAAGAAGATTGAATCCAGCCCAAAGCCTGCAGCCAATTCCAGCCAACCTGCAACCTGGGGCCAAACCAGCCAACCCACAGACTAGTGAGCAAGACAAACAAATGCTTACTGCTGTAAAGCACTGAGTTTTGGAGTGGTTTATTTATGCAACATTAGCGCAGCAATCGCTGACTAAATACACTTCCCTCAATGAGCATCTTTAAAAAATAGTTCCAGTGGAAGGGAAATGGGAGGACCACAATGTTTGGGTCCCCGGAAACAGAGTGTAATAGACATTACTGGTGCCTAGATCCCCCCTTTTCCTTGATACACAGGAAACTTCCTAGATCTTTTACAGTTAATCAGAGCTGTGTAACTATTTCAGTTTATGAAATGGGAGTGGAGGCACCACGTGACACCTTCAGGCAGAGGCGGTGTTAAGTCCAGTGCAATTCCAGTTTCTCTCTTCCCCTGCCACAGTGATCATGGACGGGCCTCATGTTGACATGGAAAGCCACAAGATCAGAGTAGCCTGCAATGCAGAGCCACTTCACTCGACAGCAGGGATTTTCTGAGTAAGAAATAAATTGTGTTGTGCTAAGTCACAGAGATTTGGGGATTGTTTGTTACTGCATAACCCAGACTATGCTGACTAATACACAGAGTGAGCCAAAGTCTATAGGTGGGGCTATGGTTGCAGCCTGCTAATAAGTATCCCAGTTCAATTCTCCCCAATTAATGAGAAAGGCCCTGCCACAAACTCGCCTCAAAATCCAGGAACACCCCTCACTCCTCTTTCACTGCTTCCTCGCTGGTCACATGGAATCCACTGGCCCCTCCCTAGGAGCATGAGCTGGTGGCTCCTAGCCTGCTGTACGCCCTCAGGTGATGTGAATGTATTCAGCGGGATCTCACCCTGGGAGGGACAGCGCAGGTGCCCACAGGCAGGGGCTCTGGGTGCGGGAAGTGTGACTTCATTGGCTTTCATGAGGTCTCTGTATGCAGGGGGCTGGGAATCTGTGGGCTCGTTGCAACACTTGATGAATCTGTAAATATGTATTTTGAGTTACTTACTGTCCAACCTATGTATAAAATCTGCACCTCGAAGCAAAGTCCAGAGAACAGGTGCTTTTTGATCACACCCATGTGGCCTAGGCCTGGAGGGCACAGCCCCTCCCAGAGCCTCAGTTTTTTCATTTTTGAAATGGGAAGATAGTCTCTCCCCTGAAGACTCTAGGGTTATGTTAAGGATCAAGAGAGAGAATGGACTTGAGGGTGCTGTGGAAAGTGTGAGGTTCTGGCCCCTGCTGCCCTCAGCAATGGGTGCCGGTTACACAGAAATGAACACAGCATAGCTCCTGTCCTCTTGTTGCTTGGGGGCCCAATCAGAGAAAAAATGACCCAGTACCCAAGGCAGGAAAGTGACAGCTGTGGGATGGTAGAGGGAGAGAATGTGGTCAGCAGGGGGATTAGGGAGGGCTTCCTGGCGGAGCTGCCCTATCCTCCAAGGCACAAGGGGGCATTTAGGGATTTGTTTCTGGGGCTGGGGGAGAGGCAGTCGGGGCGAGGGGGAATAAAGAGGTGAGAGAAGGCGGAGTGCACAGACAAGCAGGAGAGCCCGTGCTAGTGTGGTCATGAGTGTTGGGGGATTGACTGTGGTGGGGAAGGGTTGGAACTCTGATCAGGGAAGACCATAGTGACTGGCTTAAGTGGTGAAGAACAAAGACAGGAGGGAAGGCCCCCGAAGAACTGACTGAAACCTTGAGGGGGCCTTGGACTTGCACAGCTCCTTCCTCCCACCCCGTTTGGGGTATTAAGTCAAGTTTACCCTCAGGGGCAAGGGATACCCAGCTGACACCTGAATTACACTGATATTAGATATGCAGTAATAGCAATAGTATCTATACGATCAAATCCTTAAATCTGCCAGGCACTGAGCCAGGAACGCTACCAGCATTCTCCTACTTAACCCTCACAACCCTATAGGAAACGGATGTTCAGGGAATGTAAGTGAGTTGCCCAAATCATAGAGCTTTCCATTCAGAGGAACAGAGTCAGGGGTCGGCAAAGTGACTTCAGAGCTGGGACTTTTAGCCACTGCAGTGAACTGGAGCTGACTCTGCAAATGAATAGACAGACAGTCAATGTTACAAAAATAGAAAGTGAGAAACAGATGCAAAGCTGTGATTTTGTATATATCTATATACATTTTTAATATAATAAACTATCATTTCCGTGGGCAAAAGATAGAGTGTGACTAAGACGAATTGGCTATCGGGGAAAAATAAACTTTGCTTATACTATACACTAAAACAAATCCTAGATGCTTGTAGGATTAAAATGTAAACAAATAAATAATAATAAGTGCACAGTAATTTGACTTTGTTGGGTAAAGTCTTCCTAAACATGTGCAAAGACAAAAACAATGAAAGAAAAAAGATTGGTATATTTAATCGAATGCAACTTTTAAAATTCCAGAAGGCAAGAACACCTAAACAAACTTGAAAGTCTAACCATAAGATGACCAAAATATTTGCTATATGATAAAGAGCAAAGAACTCTTGCAAATTAATAAGAATAAAGATGAAAAGAAGTAAGAGATATAAAAATGTAGTCCAAAAAAAAAAATACAATTGCCAATAAATGTATAAAAATATTCACTTTTTCTTAAAAGCTAGCGAGCAGCCATCTAAGATACATCAATTGGTCCCAACCCACCTGGAGCAAAGGAGAATGAAGAACACCAAAGACACAAGGAAAATATTAGCCCAAGAGACAGAAAAGGCCACATGAACGAGAGTCTCCATCAGCCTGAGACCAGAAGAACTAGATGATGCCCGGGCACCATCAATGACTGCTCTGACAGGGAACACAACAGAGAGTCCCTGAGGGAGCAGGAGAAAAGTAAGGTGCAGAACTCAAATTCTAGTAAAAGACCAGACTTAATGGTCTGACTGAGACTGGAGGGACCCCAGAAGACATGGCCCCCAGACTCTCCGTTAGCCCAGAACTGAAACCATTCCCAAAGCAAGCTCTTCAAACAAAGATTAGACTGGACTATGGGACATAAAACGATACTCCTGAAGAGTGTGCTTCTTAGCTCAAGCAGATGCATGAGACTAAATGGGCAGCTCCTTTCCTGAGGCAAGATGAGAAGGCAAAAAGGGACAGGAGCTGGTTGAATGGACATGGGAAATCGGGATGGAAAAGAGGAGTGTGCTGTCATGTCACATTATAGGGAGAGCAGCTAGGGTCACATAGCAATGTGTGTATAAATTTTTGTATGAGAAACTGACTTGAACTGTAAACTTTCACTTAAAGCATAATAAAAAAAAGAAATTAAAAAATATGTACATTCACCTTTACTAATAATAAAGTGAATTCAGATTCAAATAACCATTTCTTCTTCCACCAACAGTCAAAAATTAAAAATACTCAGTATTGATGAGGGTGGATGGAAATGGGAGCTTTCAGGCTGAGACAGCAAATTACTGGAGCAACTACTCTGAGGGTGGATGAAACACTGTGTATCAAAATTCTCAAAACCACATGTACCTTTTTACCCAGTAATTCTACTACTACAATTTTATCCTGAGGAAATAATCATAGATATATGCAAATATTTATCAAATAAACTATACATTACAGAAATTTTTTATGAGAGCAAAATAAATAGAAACACCCTAAACGTCTAATGCTAGGTAATTGATAAAGTAAATTATAAAATATTCTCACAACAGAATAAACCCTCTATAGCCATTAAAGTTGGCAGTGGTAGGTCTAGTCTTAAAAACAAGCAAAGATGTTCAAATTTTGCTATTTAGATAAACAAAGCAAGTTACAAAATGGTGTGACCTCATTTTTGGAAAAAACAAGAGTCTGCATAGTTATAAATTTGCAAAGGAAAAATCTAGAAAATTATACTAAAAGGTCAGTAGAGGTTCTCTCTAGGGGTGGGGTTTCTGGTGATTTAGGTTGTTTTGTTTGTTTTTTGTATTTGCTTGTCATTGTTTAGCTTCTAAAAGATCTCATTTTTCTATAAAAACGTATCTAGGGCAATCAGAGTAATAGCTTGATTTTATAGGATGCAGATATAGCAGTACTTACAGGGAAATTCACAACTTTAAACAATATTATCATCAAAAAGAGAAAATGCAAAGAACTTTATGTACTAGAAAAAGGACAAAAGCAATCCAATGGAAAAATGGTAAGAATAATACAATAAAGATTAAAGCTGAAGTAAATAAATTAGAGAACAACAACAAAAAAAGGTGAAATTAATGATAAATAAAGCCAAGACCTAGTTCTTTAAAAAGACTAATAAAATGGACAGACCTCTGGCAAGCCTAATCAAGGAAAAAGAGAACACAATCAAAATGGGAAAGCGAGAATAACCACCAATATAAAAGAGATCAATACAGATAAGGAAGCAGCTTGCACTGTATCATGGTAATACATTAGAAGCATCTTAATGAAAATGGATCATTTGCTACATACATAAAAACTACCACAAGCCTCAAAGATTCACCTCATTTGTACAATAATTATCCACCCAGGAAGCCCAGGTGGAACGTACTTCTTCCTGTCAAATGCCTCTGAAGATCAGCCTTCCTTTTGGCTCAACAAAATAAAAATTAATTAAATAAATGCAGAGAAAGGGAAACTTCTGTCAGAAGCTCGATCAAGGGTGTCAAGATCAGTCTCAAAGTATTGTAAGACGCATCAGGGATGCTGAGTGAGATGACATCACTGGACAGAGGCAGAGTTTCCCTTCCAAGCCACAAGCCAGCACAGCCATCTCTGGGCCGCTGGTTTCCCTGGGGCCCCTTGGATCACACGTTGCCTCTTTTACTTGGCAAGGCTAAGACTTTGGAAAGTGCTTCTAGGTGATGCTTTTATGTCCAGACGCACCCAGTTCTGGTGAAGCTCCAGCCTTTAAAAACAAGCTTTGTCCTATGTAAAGATCCTGCTCCCCAACCTGCTTTGAGGATCGCTGCCACAATGGGTCCCTTTGGCACACTGGCTCCATGCCTTGATGGCCATGAGCCTTGCCCCACAAGAAGCGTGGTGCTCTGTATGTGTCATCACGTTTGAGGATAAAAGTAAAAAGCCAAGGACGTGGGTGTTTTCTTATACATTCTTTGCTCTGATGTTTTCTAACTTAATCTGGGCCCTCTGTAAATACTAGCAGATGTTCATAATCATAACTGCAGAGGATGTCTTAAAGTGTGTCTCTTTTAACACCTATTTACAGGAAACTATTGTGGACACCATAGCCTGGTGATGGTAATCAGATGTTAACCTGAGTGTGTAGACTGCTGATGACCACCACACTGTACTTGTCTGGAGAGGAATAATAATTTGACATAAATCTTTTTCATTTAACAAAGACTAATTTCAAAATGGAGCCCTGGTGGATCAGTGGTTAAGAGTTCAGCTGCTAACCAAAAGGTCAGCAGTTCAAATCCACCAGCTGCTCCTTGAAAACCCTATGGGGCAGTTCTACTCTGTCCTGTAGGGTTGCTATGAGCCAGAATCAACTCAACGTCAACGTTTTTTTAATGGGTAATTGTAAAATACAGTCCCAGAAAGGATATCAAAGGGAAAACATGAGTTAGGACGTCCAGGTTTGAACTCCTCCCCAAAAGCCGTCTATTTTCATGGAGCCTGGATTAAGGATTTTAGGTATTATTCTCATGCTAGCCGGTGGCACTTGCATGGATCCACAGGGTGTGGGAGCTGAGAGAGACTGGGAAGATGAGATTCCTGCTGTACAGATGAGAAGACAGAGTCCCATAGCAGCACCAAAACTCTCTCAACTCTTCACTGAATCAGTCCAAATGACCACTGGGGCGTGCTTCCCACAGGCACTTTGTAGACTATCTTAGGTCCAGTTCCTGGGGAACACATTTTGAGATGGAGCTCTGCATGCAGATGGTTTATGGGGGAGTATTCTTGGGAACAGGAGTCACTGGGTGGTGCAAATGGGCTTGAGAAGCCCACAGAATCACCCAGGCTGCCATCCCTAGCTCCTTCAGCGCTGCTTGTTCCTTAGCCCTGGAAGCGGGACACGTGTTTCTTCATTCTTGGCTCCTTCCCGGGCTTTGGCGTCTGACACAGTAACCCCCATCACGAACAACTGCCTTCGTGGCTGCCTTCACCGAGTCTTACGCTTGGGCATGCAGACAGGAAACTGTCCCAGCCAGAGAGCTCCATGCTCCCCAGTGACAGAAGGTTCCTCGCTCTTTCCACTGAGGTTTCCTCAGAGCCTGGGCTCTGCCCGGGAGGCTCTCCTCTGTCCCTGTGCCCAGGCCAAGGCAAAGGAGATGACTGTTCTGGCCCCTGCGGGCTGCCTCCAGATAAGGCAGCCACCTGTGGGTCCCCCCTTCCACCCCCGCCAGAGCTTCTTATGGCTCCTGCCCTGGGCTCTGCAGACTGGCTTCAGAGTGGTAGCTCTTGGAGGAGATGGGTCTTGATGGGAAGGGCAGGATGTAAATAGGTAAAAGGGAAAAATAAATGAAGGGAACAGAGAACAGAATGAGCAAGCTATATATGCGGCCAGTTAATCATGTATTCAATCAACAAACATTCCTTGAGTCCCTGTGGAGGCCAGACCACTTATAGGAAGCACACCAGTTTGGCTCTCAAGGGTGGAGAAATAAGTCTGGAACTCTCTTGCAGAACTTCTCTCTTCTTGGATGTTTCATAGGTACCTCTGCATGCCCCAAACTGACCTCGTCATGTTCATCTTCTCCTTGTTCTGGATTCCCTGTCCTCATGAATGACACCACCAGACATCTAATTGCTCAAGCCAGAAACCTGGGCAATAACCTTGACTCCTCTCTCTCTCCCTCACTCCCCATATCCAGCCCACAACCTCTCCTATTGAGTCACCCATCTGACTAGCTCTCAGATCTGTCTACTTTTCTCCATTGCCCTGCCATGACCCCAGTAAGGCCCTATCATCTCCGGCCTGGACTTCTACGGCAGCCTCCTAACTGGTGTCTGCGCTTTCACTCTTGCCTCCCTCCTGTCTGTTCTCTGCCCTGCAACCGGGGGCATCAATCAAAAGCATCAAGTTGATCATGGCATTTCCAGGCTGAAAACACTCCTTTGCTTTCCCCACTGCCCTCAGGACAAAGTATCTGAAGTCCTTAATTTGGCCTGAAAGCCTTGCATGATCTGGCCCCGCCTATGTCATCCAGCTGATTTCTCTCCAGTCTCCGGATGGCACCATAGCTGCTCTTGCTGGAAATCTCCCCTGACCTCTAACAGGAGATGCTATTAGTGCCTGTGCCACCTCCACCTGCAGCTGCTGCTGTGGCGGGCAGTTCTCATGCACATTGCCAGCATCCTACCACCAGGCTTCCACCTCAAGTGCCTGCTGGCACCCTCTGATTTTTTTGCCCCACCCTCCCATCCTTTGGAAGGACATTTCTGTGCACATTCTAAATAGTTCCTCAGAGAACCCCCTCAAATTGAGCCCCACCTGCCCCCAGCTCAATTCCATACCCCATTGGTTTTTCCTCCTTCCCTGTCTCATGCTCCCCACTCCTTCACTCCTTTGTGCTGGGATCACTCTCTGCTCCCAAGCCCTCATCTCAGGGTCTGCTTTTGGGGGAACCAAACCAAGGCACCCCTCCTCCCACTCAGCTAGGAGTATATGCCCTTCTATTCTTTTGCCATTGGGCGCTTACTAGTCTTTGTTGTAGTTGTCTGTCTAGGTATCCAACTCCCGCACTTCAGTGTGAGCTAGGAAAGAGAAGGGACCGTGGCTGTCCTATTTCCAGCACACAGCACAGGGCAAGGCGTGCAGCAGAGAACTCAGTAGGTGTTGTGGAATGAATGAATGAGAGGTAGGCTGTTTACGATTTAAAAAAAAAAACCAAACTGAACTAAACTGACGAGGAATAGAAGGGAACTTCCTCAACACGATAAAGGGCATTTAGGAAAAACCCACAACTAATATTATATTTAAGGAGCCCTGGCGGTGCAGTGGTTAAGTGCTTGGCTGCTAACCGAAAGGTCCATAGTTTGAACCCACCAGCCGCTCCGAGGGAGAAAGATGCAGCAGTCTGCTTCTGTAAAGATTACAGCCTTGGAAACCCTATGTGGCAGTTCTACTCTGCCCTATAGGTCGCTATGAGTCGGAATTGACTCGGTGGCAAGGGATCAGTTTTTTAATACTGTACTCAGTGGTGAAATACTTAAAGCACTCCTCCTAAGATCAGGAATAAGACAAGGATGACCACTTTCACCACTTCTATTCAACATTGTACTGGAAGTTCTAGCCAGGGCAATTAGGCAAGAAAAAGAAATAAAAGGCATCCAAACTGGAGAGGAACAAGTAAGATACTCTTTATTTACAGGTGACATGATCCTATATATAAAAAAAAACTAAAGAATCCATACACAAAGTTAGAACTAAATAACAAATTCAGCAAAGTTGGAAGATTCAAGATTGATACACAAACATCAGTTGTGTTTCTATACACTAGCCATGAACAATACAAAAATGAAATTAAGAAAATTTCATTTATTACAGCATTTAAATTAATAAAATGCTTAGGAAAAAATTTAACAAGGAGGTATAAGACTTATACTCTGGAAAGCTGAAAGAAATTAAAGAAGATAAATGGAAAGACAACTGGTATTCAAGGATTGGAAGACTTAAGATGTCAGCATCACCCAAACCTATCTGCAGATCCAATGCAATACCTACCAAAATCCCAGTGGCCTTTTCTTGCAGAAATGAAAAAGGTGACCCTAAAATTTACATGGAATTTCAAGAGACTTCAAATAGCAAAAGCAATCTTGAAAAAGAAGAACAAAGTTGGAGGACTCACACTTCCCGATCTCAAAACTTACTACAAAGCTTCAGTAATCAAAAGTGTGGAGCTGGCATAAAGACAGACACACAGACCAATGGAACAGAATTGAGAGTCCAGAAAAATAAACCCATACTGTTATGGTCAGTTGATTTTTGACATGGGTGCCAAGACTGTTCAGTGAGGAAAGAATAGTCTCTTCAACAAATGGTACTGGGACAACTGGATCTCCACACGCAAAAGAATGAAGTTGGATGCCTCACCATATAGATATACACCATATATACCACACACCATCTACAAAAATTAACTCAAAGTGCAAAATAGACCTAAATGTAAGATATAAAACTCTTAGAAGAAAACATTGGTGTAAATTTTCATTATCTTGGATTTGGTAACAGATTCTTAGATATGACACCAAATCACAAGCAACAAAAGAAAAACTAGATAAATTAGACTTCATTAAGTTAAAAGCCTTTGTGCATTAAAGAACACTATCAAAAAAGTTAAAAGACAAGCTAGAGAACTGGAGGAAATATTTGCAAATCATCTATCTGATAACTCATTGCTGTCGAGTCAATTCCGACTCATAGCAACCCTATAGGACAGAGTAGAGCTGCCCCAGAGGGTTTCCAAGGCTGTAAATCTTTACAGAAGCAGATTGCTGCATCTTTCTCCTGCTAGGGGGTTAGTGAGTTCAAACTGCCAACCTTTCGTCCCGCGGCCAAGTGTTTTAACCACTGCACCACCAGGGCTTCTCATATATCTGATAACGGTCTAATGTTTAGAATATATAAAGAGCTCTTACAGGTGAACAATAAAGAGACAAACAACCCAATTTAAAATGAGCAAAGGATCTGAGTAGACATTTCTTCAAAGAAGACATACAAATGGCCAACAAGACATGAAAAGATGCTCAACATCATTAAACCAAAACCAAACTCGTTGCTGTCAAGTGGATTCTGACTCATAGTGACCCTATAGGACAGAGTAGAACAGCCCCAGAGGGTTTCCAAGGAGCAGCTGATGGATTTGAACTGTTGACCTTTTGGTTAGCAGCCAAGCCCCACCAGGGCTTCTCAATGTGATTAGTCATTAGGAAAATGCAAATCAAAACTACAATGAGACACCATCTCACACTTAACTAAAAACTTGTTTCCGTCAAGTTGATTTCGACTCATAGCAACCCTATAGAACAGAGTAGAGCTGCCCCATAGGGTTTCCAAGGCTGTAAATCTTTATGGAAGCAGACTGCCATGTCTTTCTCTGCAGAACAGCTGGTGGGTGAGAACCGCCAACCTTTTGGTTAGCAGCCAAGTGCTTAACCACTGTGCCACCTGGGTGGTTATAATAATAATAATAAAAGGAAACTCACAAAGTGTTGGCAAGGATGTGGATAAATGGAAGCCCTCATATATCACTGGTGGGAACCTAAAATGGTACAACAATGTAAATCAGTTGAACGGTTCCTCAAAAAGTTAAACTTAGAACTACCATATGTCCCAGCAATTACACTCACAAGTATACACCCCAAAAAATTGAAAACAAGTATTCAAACAAAAACTTGTACACCAGTGTTCATAGCAGCACTATTCACAATTGCTAAAAAGGAACTCAAATGTACATAAACTGATGAATGGATAAGCAAAATGTGGTTTATTTGTACAACGGAATATTATTCAGCTGTAAAAAGGAATGAAGTACTAATACGTGCTACATCATGGATAAACCTTGAAATCATTATGCTTAGTGAAAGAAGTCACACATAAAAGGTCACATATTGTATGATTCCATATATATGAAATATCCAAAAGAGGTAAATCTATAGAGTCAGAAAGCTAGGGGTTGGGGTGAGAAGGGAATGGGGAGTGACTGTTTAATACGCATAGGGTTTCTTTTAGGCGTCGATAAGAATGTTTTGGAATTAGACAGAGGTGATGGTTGTACAACCTCGTGAATGTATTAAGTGCCACCAAACTGTACGCTCTACAATGGTTAATTTTATGTTATGTGAATTTTACCTCAGTTAAAACATGAAAAAGCAGGGTGGTGTCTGTGGTGTCCTGAATGCCTGGGCGAGGAGCGGGGCTGTTCCGGTTTCCCATCCTGCACTGCACCAGCACACAAGCAATTGACAGAGACCTTTCTCCCCGGGCTTTCATGTTTCCCACAGAGCAGCTACCTGGGCCTTCAGAGATGAAGCCACCACAGTCCTCACCCGCCTCAGCCCTTCCTCGTGGGTGCGGGGGTTGTCTCACAATTTGTATCTTCCGTTTCTCTGGGAGCATCCATCAGAATTTGACCAGAACTGTTGCTCTGGGTAACAATTACTTCTGCCAAAGGTGTGTGAATATTTATGACTTCTCATATGCTTTATGTTTACCATGTCAGCAGCACTGTTTGCATTCGTGCTGATATTAAAAACTCAATTTATAATAAAAACAAGCAGTTTGCTGTGGAATTGGGTTTTAAGGATCCTATAAAGGCTTTGCAGAGATTCATTCTAGCCCAGTAAATGTTTTGCCCCAGGGTGAGGCTTCAGAGCCTCCGAACAGTTCATTTGGAAGGATTTGGTTGCTGGAAAACCTCTATAGCCTCTTTAATTTAGTGGGAGAAGAATAACAAACTGAATGGTCTCCAACAACAACGGATTCCCCATATCTGAAATGTCTCTCCATCCTAAATGGGTCAGGTGGTGCAGAGGCAAGACTGTGGGGTTGCTGAGAGTTGAGAGACCTGGGTCCTAGGCTACTCAGTGCTAAGTGACTTTAGGCAGGTCCCTTCTCCTTCTGGGTCTCTGTTTTCGTCTTTGAACAATTTGGGAGTTTAATTTTTACATAATAAGTGCTTTCGATCCCATAATCCCACACTTTGGAATTTTTCCTGAGGGAAAAAAAATTCAACAAAAGCAGAAGGTTATATGTTTAAAGCTGTTCAGTGCAGTATTATCTACAAAGGCAAAATGGCAGAAACAACAAAAATATGCCACAAATTGACAGTAGCTGATAGATTTATGGAACAACATTATGACAGAATGGTAAACTGACAATAAAAACAGTAATTGTCAGGTATATGCCCCTTCCCCCTAATACCACCAAGACTGGAATGACGCTCATTAAAATGAAACAATGGCTATTTCCGGCTGGTGGGATTGTAGTTATTTTTGTTTGCTTCTTTATGCTTTTATGTATTCTTCAAATTTTCTATAATGAACGCACATTATTTTTATAATCAGGAAAAACAACTGCGATTGAAATAGCAACTAATTTTATAAAGAATACCATGACAAAGAGGGAAATGATTAAGTTATAATGTGAAATGAGAAAGAAATAGAACATGAAGTGAATATTCAGATTGTAACTAGGTTGAAACGGTAACAGACCAAATCCCTGAAAATCGCTTTGCCTAATTATCAATTCATCTCAAAACCAATTCTTTGAAAATTCACCCCTTCTGCCTTTAGGTGTTTCTGTGTCTATTGAGTTATCATATTGCTTTTCATTTTGCCCTCTTTTTTGATATGTTAAGTATTCTTTATCTAATTGTCTAAGAGTACTTCTGATAATTTGATAATTTCTAAGAGTTATTTTAAACATTTGCACCATCCCTTGATTATGGGATTGCTTTATATCCTTGTGTGTGTGATTCGTTCCTTTTAAATCTACTTTTGAATACTTTTAGGACTTGTTTAGAATCCTTTCTTCAAAATTTAGCGTTTCTAACAAACACTCTTCAGAACAATACACTAAGTACAATCAATTGTAAGGCCTCCTTCTGTCTTAATGCTTCGCTAGAATCCCATCACTGAAGTTATGGATCAAGCAAGGCAGGTTCTAGAGATTAAAATATCTTTTATGAAATGCAGTAGAAAGTGGCAAAAAGATGGCAAGAAAGAGTAAGGTACCTAAATGGATTTAATGCTCTTAACACAGGGTGAGATTTTAGGTGAATTCATCTGGAGGGACTGGCTGTAGATGAATTGATCTAAAACCTGCGAAAATTGAAGGGAAATAGAAAAAAAAAAATGTGGTGGAATTTGTGGTGTTTTTATTCAAAATTCTCTTTAACTTTGGTTCTAATTATTCTCCCTCTCTGTCTGCCTGGAAGGATGCATCCGAGTACTTTAAATTTTCTTTCAGCAATATGATTCAATTGAAAATACCAAAGATGAGAACTTTTGACAAGTTTTGTGTTCACTTAAGGCATTCTCGTGTGAAAGGACAGAGGTTAATTGTCACTCAGAGTACTTGCTACTTTCTAATGAGAGGGCCTCCTGGTACAGAGAGCTTAAGGTGGTAACTTTGCAGAGCAGATTGATGGGTACAGGTAATGAAAGTTTTGGAAGGCTGCAACAATGCTAAATTGTTCTGCATAAGAAAGGAGAAGAGGTTAAGAGGACAGGCATCTGGGAGCTAGAGGTAGCTGCTGGGAAGATTTTGAGACAGTGACCCCTTCCATTTGATTGTGATGCCAGAAAAAGACTTTAGGGAGGAAAACATCCAATGGTGATTTAAGTTGTTTCCTGTACAATGTCTCTATTTCTCTAACCAAATTGTGAGCAACGTCCATTTTGCTCCGGAATCCTTTGGAGTAAGTGGAATTCTTAATGATGAACCTGAAGAAATGCTGGGTCTTACTTCAGATTGGCCCTATGCAAAAATCAAGGCTGCCCAAAAGGACAGGCAGCATAAGTGTTACAGCTAACTATCTCAGCATCTGTATGTAAATATATAAAGAGAGGAAGAAAAGAGAGAGAGAGAGAGTTGGGAAGAGGGAAAGAAGGAAAGAGGGAAAGAGAAAAGGCAGGAATAAAGAATTTTACAAGAACAGCTTTATACTATCTCTGCAAGTTTGAAAATGAAATTATTAAAATTAATTATACTTAAATTTAATAGAAAAGAAAGAAACTGAAATGAAACTTCAGATAAATATTCTTCAAAAAGTGAGATTGGTTGTTCTAAAGTTAAAGGATGAAAGGTGTTCTGGATTGAATCATGTGTCCCAAAAAAAGATACGTTGAAGTTCTAACCCCCTGTACCTGTGAATGTGACCCTGTTTGGAAATAGGGGTTTTGAAGGTTAACATGAGGTCATACTGGAGTAGAGTGGGTCCTAATCCTACATGACTAATTCTATTATTATTTTTGTCCTTATAAAAGAGGAGAATAGACACGGAGAGACAGACACAGGGGGAAGACTCCATATGAAGGTGCATCTACAAGTCAAGGAATGCCAAGGATTACCGGTGCCACTAGAAACTAGGAGAGTCATGGACCAGTTCCTCTCTCAGGGCCCTCAGAAGGAAACAACACACGTGATACCCTGATCTGGACTTCTAGCCTCCAGGACTGTGAGACTATATATTTCCGTTCTTTAAAGCTATCCATTTTTTGGTATTTTATTACCGCAGCCATTGGAAATTAAGACAAAAGGTATGAAAAACTTTAAGAGGCTGGAGTTGTTCTTACTTTCTTTTAATTAAATCTGGTAGTTTCTGATGTTTATGTCAGTTTAATCTGTTTATCTTTATTTGATCACTGATTTTTGGATTTATTTCCATCTTTTATTTTTTCTTTTCATTATCTTTTTCTTTGTTTCTTCTTTCCTGCCTTGTTGACAAAGTTTTCCATATTAATTCTGCCTTTTTGCCCCTGCTGACTTGGATGCTTAATTTTATTCATATTCATTTAGTGGTTACCTTTACATTTTTAACGTATATATTTAATAATTAATTTTTCTAATACAGTCTAAAATTATTCAGTATCTCTAGCCATCTTTTGAGCAAGTCAAAGATGTTGGAACACTTTTTGTCCTCTTTCAACAATATTCCTTGTTCCTGCACTCTAGGTATTTAATTTCACTCTGTTTAAATACAAAGAAATAGTGTGATTATTACTATGCAGTCAATAGTTAATTAAATTTATCAATGTATTTTATCAATTTCTGTGTTTATCATTTTCCTCTTCCCTTTGATTTCAAATTTCTTTTTAATACAAAATTTGGTGTATAGTAATTAAGGCTTCTGGGGGAAAAATTTAGTTTGCCCTCCCTCTGGAATGATAGTTCATCTGGGTATAGAATTCTAGGCTGATAACTATCTTCCTCAGAACTTTTAAGTTAATTCCCCAATTTTCTTTTAGCTTCTAATCTGGCTACTGAGAAATCAGCTCTCAGTATAATTTTTGTATTTTTTTTCCTGGTAGCTTTTAAGGTTTTCACCCTATCCTTGAGTATATCCTACTTGGAGTTTGTTGAGCTTCTTAGCTGTGCAGATTGATATTTTTCATCAAATTTGGGAAGTTCTCAGCCATTAGTTCATCAAATATTCCTTCTTCTCCCCTTTCTCTCCCTCCTCTCCTTCTGGGACTCCCATTATGTATATGTTGACATGTTTGATGGTGTGTTCTTTTTCCTTCATTCTTGTTTCTTTCTAGTCAGCAGAGTGGGTAATTCAATTGACATATCTTCAAACTCACAGATTCTTTTTCTACCTGATCAAATCAGCTGTGATACCCTCCAGTGAATTTTTAATTTCAGTTATTTTACTTTTCAACTCCAGAATTTCTATTTGGTTTCTTTTTATAATTTCTATTTCTTTATTGTTATTTTCTATTTGGTGAGACATCTTTGCCCTACTTTCTTTTTGTTTTTTGGACATGGTTTACTTTAGCTCATTGAACATTTTTAAATGGAGCCAAAAAAATCTCCCAGAGCTCTCTGTGTGTTGGGGAATGCCTTCATCACTCAGCCAGTAAGTTGAAAACTCTGTCTTAGCCTTAAATTCCTGCTTGCTCAAAGTCTCAAGGTCAGCCTAAAGTGAGTGCCTTGGCCTTTCTTATATCCTTCCTGAGCACACACACAGCCCTAGGTATTCCCATCAACTGCACACGTATGCTTGGTCTTCTAGATTCCCAGGAACATGTCAGAGCTTTTTAAAGCCCCTACGGATATCTCATTCCCTAGACTTTCTTTCTAAGCTTGTTGATTAGACTATTCCTTGCCACAATTGCTGTACAGTATCTCAGGCAGCTATGAAATTAATCAATTGCCACTAAATGTTTTTGGCAAACACTCCCATGGAAAAGCCTTTTCACATAGGTGAGCTTCAAGTCACGTCAAAGACAGCCTCTTAAGTGGATCTTGCAGGGAACCTTCAGAAAGGTCAAATAACGGCAACTCTCTGGGAATGAGGTTTTGAAGGAGCTCCAGCCCTGTTCTGCCCCTTTGATGGCTTCCAGGATGCTAGTTTTTACTGTAATTGCAGGCTGTTGATTTTCAAGGCTGGAGAGTGGTGGATGGGAGTTGAGCCAATTAAAATGCCACAATGCTCACTATTCTTACTGAGATTTAACTGTTTTTCTTGTATGAATGCTCCTTGGATTGCTGCACACCTTTGATTAATTTACACAACTCTGAAAAAGTTGATCCTAAAATTTTTTGCCAGGTTTCTCATTGCTCTTAAGGAGGAGAGAATTTTTGGGGGTGCTTATTTCTCCATTTTCACTGATGTCACTTCTTCATGTGTTTTTGAATTTTGTTTTTGTAGACTTAACTTCAGTGGGTTATTTCTCCCTCCACTCTTTCTCCCTTCATTTCCCTCTGTTTAGTATCACTTTGGGATTCTTAGTTCAGAAACAAATAAAACATTTGCCGCCTGTGACTCCAGCTCAATGATGTATTAGGGATATTTCTGATATTTTCCCTAAGTCAACAGCTTGATTGAGGTCCTGGTTGTGATGTTCTGTCCTCCTGTCTCTCTAAGTTTGCAGTTTCATATGAGATGGAACCCCGAGAAATTGTCAGCCATATTTTTCGGTCTCCTTTTAAGAGACAAACAAACAAACCAACCCCCACCCCCCCCCCCAAAAAAAAAACCGAACCCATTGCCATAGAGTCGATTCCGACTCATAGCAACCCTACAGGACAGAGTAGAATTGCCCATAAGGTTTCCAAGACGCGGCTGGTGGATTCAAACTGCTGACCTTTTGGTCAGCAGCCAAACACTTAACTGCACCATCAGGGCTGCAAACACACAGTAGCAATAAATAAAATATAAAGAGAGAAAATTTAAAAGACATATACCTGCTCAAAAACTAAAGCATCTCCATGGACCAGAATGAAAAGAACCACAAAGTGGGAAGAGGGGGCTGTAATAGTAGGCCTCCTGGGCTCCAGACTGGGAAACAAGCAGAAGGAGTGGAAATTTGGATCCCAGAATGTGACAGGGAATAACAACCTCCGACATGAGGTGGTGCACTGCTCAGTCTCAGCCAGGCTCACTGCTCCAAACCATGGATCCCAACTGGTACCTCCTGCTCTTAAAAGGGAACGCTGGTGGCTCAGTGGTTAAAGAGCTCGGCTGCTAACAGGTTGGCAGTTTGAATCCACCAGCCACTCCTTGGAAGCCCTATGGGGGCAGTTCTACTCTGTCCTATAGGGTCACTATAAGTCTGAATCGACTTGATGGCAGCGGGTTTTTTTTGTTTTTTTTTTAAATTACTGTGTGTTGGGAGCAAGAAGGGCTGGTAATGAATGACGTCATCTTGACTATACATTGTGCAAGATTTCATCATTGAAATTTTTAAACTATTTTTCAACCTAGAAGGGTTAAAAATGATGATACATGCCTATGGCATGCTTACACAATAGGGGTGGTACTCCTGAGTATGTTTCTCTGGTAAAACTACTGCTGTTGCATACGAAATTTTATAAATATACCACACATTTATCTGGATTTTGCTTTCTAGAAAAACATAGAAATAAGGCACCAATCACCATAACAAGGAATTTTTCCTTTTCTTTGTCCTGCATGTTTTATGAGGATGAATATGAGGCTCTCAGGAGGATATAAATAATTCCCAGAAAAGCCATGAATCCATCCAATTATAATACTTGTAGGCATACATGTGAACCTGGATAAAGAACTGTAATGCTCAACTGAGTAACACTTCAACTAAAAGTTTGAGGAATAGATTAACCTGATACAATTTGACCAAGTTTTACTGAACTTCTACAAGGTGCAATTTATTGTCCTAAGCATTAGGAAGATTATAGAGGTGAACAAATACCATTACTGTTCTCCAGTAGGAGCAGAGGGGAATTAAAATAACTTAAGTGCGTACAATGTAGTCTTCACTGGCTCAGTGCCCTTCAGTGAACTTGTTTGTGAGTGCAGGCTTGAGGATCAGGTGCCTTCTGTGGCAGCAGAATATTTAAGAGCAAACTTCACCTCATTGATTAAAAGCCCAATGATGAGGAAACAATTAGTGGCTCTCTTTGAGATATTCCCATTGGCTTTTTATGGATCAACTCAGTGTTCTAGAAATGGAAATAATAATAATCAAATGGCTAGGGATATAGCTCTAAAGGGTGCACAAATTCAGTTATTTTAATGTCAAGATCTAAAGGAGGGACAGTGTAGTTCCAGAGAAAGTCCTTCCTAGCAAATAAGTAAAACCAAACTTCCTCTTTAGTCTGTGAGTTCTCTCTAGTTAAGGGACGAGATCTTGGAGAACAGCATGGGATGTACTCAGGTGAAAGATGGGCAATGCTGGCCTGGGGATCAGGGGATCCCCTTTATAGGTCCTACCATGAGGCCTCGAATCTGGCCCTTCCGACTCACTGCATATTAGGGCTAGTGCCGTCTTTGTAGAACACACTCTAACCTAGCCATTCACCTGCCTAAAACACTTCCATAACTTTCCCTTGCCTTTGGAATAAAGTCCAAATACTATAACCCCCTTAAAAGGCCCTGAATGGTCTGACTTCTGCCTGCCTCTTTAGCCTTATCTATTATTATTCTCCCTCCTCCCCAGACATGGCCCCAGACATCCAGCTGAGAACCACGGACCAATGGCTGTCTAGCCCTATCAGGTAACTTACATCTCCTCTGTGAGGCAGAAGAGGAAGGGTGGATGCAAGAGGCCAGGAGTGTTACTCTCTTGGTGTTCCCTCCACACAGAAATGGGAGGCAAGAGGAACAAAGTTTCCTCTGTAACAATCCCTAAAGGAGAGGAATTGTGCCCATTTTATAGGCAAGGAAGCTAGTACCATGAGAAGTGTCGTGACTTGCTGGGGTCACCCAGACATTAGGGAGCAGAGAATTTTGGAACTAAGTCTGTCTGGCTTCAAATCCTAGCTTTTAGTCACTAGGTCTACTAGCTTGTAAGCGCTCTGAAGGAGGCATTAAAATAAACATTTCCACATTCCCCGAAGCTGCTAGCACAGTATCAATTTATTAAAAGGCTCATGGCAGAGAGTTTGGTGTAAAGGCCTGGGGGTTCTGAGCCATGCTTGTTTCTTCTTTGTCCTTGTCTCTTGTTCAGCCAAGTTTCCTTACCAGAACAATCCACCGGGGAGCAGGATCCAGTGATGCTGCCGGGAAAGTTTTCAACTCTGCTGATTTTGGATGTTCCTTTGTTGGATTTATACTTTGAGGCACTTTGTTATATTTTTTCAAAATCCACTTTCTTCCCTGAGCCTCCGACGACTCATGAGGAGGGAAGGACAGGGTGAAGAGTCTCACTTAAAGGCAGAGTGGGATTAGGGACCATGGGTGGTCCTGACTGGCTCTTTAGTTATTAACTCTTCAAATTACTGCCTTTAAATATTTGTCCAACATGTATTTCAAGAGGGTGGGGAGAGATGGTTGTCTATTAATAAAAATTGTACAGAAAATGAAATTAACTTACTAACTTAACCTCTTTGGGCAGAAGTGGTATCAACATTCTGGAAAATATCTGCCAAACATTTCCCACTTTTCTGTGGTTCTTATCCTTTCCTCAGGTTTTTTTGCAATTTGTTGAACTGAACAACTTTTTTTGGCAGAAAATTAAACTGTTTCATATTTAGATAATGAAATAAGTCGCTTGTTCCCAATAAACAGCCCTACTCCACGGAACACTCCTTTATAGGATTGTGAGCAACTTGACCTGTCCACTCAAGAAAGAGCTGTGCTTGGGAGGCGTGTTTTATTTTTATTTTCCACTTGAGGGCGCTGTCTACTTTGGTGGAAGTGCAACCATGTTGCATTTCACCAATTTCTTCTAGCGAGGTTTTAGCTTCCCTCATGGATTTGTGCCCCGGGCAGTTGTCCAGGTGTCCAGGTGTCCATGCCTTGATCTGGCTGTTTCCAAAGTCCCCCAGGGTAGTAGTGTCAGGGCTAGGGTGAGACCCCAGTCAGTCTGATTCCTACCGGACTAGGCCCTAGCACTCTAGGAGTTCTCACTGTGATAAAAACATCTTCTTAGTTCCAGCACCACGGCTTGCTCTTCTCATACGGTCTGTGACTTAATGTCCACGACTTTGCATCCTTTGCCTTGGAGAAAACATAAACTAGGCATCTTTCAAATAGAACTGGCTTCCTATGTCACAATTTCCACCTCTGGACCAGCAGCACAATTCCACAAATTGTCAGCAGTGACTTAAGAGTGGAGTCCCTGGGTGGCACAAAGTGATTCGAACCCACCCAGAAGAGTCTTGGAAGAAAGACCTGGCAATCTGCTTATGAAAGTTCACAACCATGAAAACTCTATGGAGTGCAGTTCTGCTCTGAATCACATGGGGTTGCCATGAGGTGGCAATTTTTTTTTTTTTTTTTTTTTTACTTTAGAGTAGGGTTTCTCCAACTTTAATGTGCAAAGGAGTTACCAGAGCATCTTGTGAAAATGCAGGCGCTGATTCAGTAGGCTTTGGGAGTGGGGTCTGAGATTCTGCATTTCTAACATTACCCCAGGTGATGCCAATGTTACTGGTCCATGCAACAAAATTCAGATAGCAAGGCTTTACCATTTGGCCCATCCAGGAGCTTTCCCATTCAGTTCTGCATATGGGTATGTAGTCAGATCAACTCAAGAATTGGAGGCTGGTCAATATCTCCTTACAGCTTTGCCTCTTACTTTGTTTTCATAAATTGCTCCTGCAGGGCCCCTCTCCCCAGCTTTGTTTCATCTCATCTATTTCTCTTTCCCTAGTGGGGCAGCTATGAAGTATTGTGCTGATGCTTGTGTCTGCCACATTTGTTCCCTGATTTGTTCTTCATTGTCATTCAAGGTAGTTTCTTTTCATTTTCTTTGGTATCTCATTTTCATTGGGAACCTGAATTAGGATACAATGAATTATATGTAAGTGCTTTTATATCCACAAGATAGTATAGGTAGAGGGTTAGGGACCAGGGTTCTGGAGTCAGACTGTCTCTGTTCAAACCCTGCCTGTGCTATTTCCTAACTGCGTGGGTTGGGCAAGTTACTTAACCTCTCTGTGCTCAGTTTCCTCATTTGCAAAATGTGGGTAATGACGCTTCATAAGGTCCTTGTGAAGATTAAATGCACTAATGTATGTGCGTTTATGTATGTGAAGCACTTAGAATAGGCCTGACACATAGTAGGCACTCAATAATAATCAGCTATAATTCCTCGCCCCTGTGAGAAGGGTGAATTATTATCCCCATTTTAAAGATGAGGAACCTGAGGCCCAGTGAGGAGAAACAGCTTGCACTCAAGATCCACAGCAAGAATCCACGGCAGAGCGGGAGCCAGGTCCGACTCCAACTCCAGTGCTCTTGCACCCCCACTACACTTCTGAATACCGAGTTTTATTCTCCTCAAATCAAAGCCTAGAGCGTGACTGTTTTCCCGGCATCCTGCTGATCTTTTGTTCTCTCTCTCCTTCTAATGGAGCATTTCCAGCTGGGGTGATTCATGGATCTGGGACTGCATGGCTCCCATTAACTTCGAAGAAAGTCATAAGGCAAAACCCACATCAATCAAAACCCCAAATTACTCATCCATCTTTGCAGGTGACGCGTGGATTGAAAAGAACAGAGAGTGAAGCGAGTATCATAGAATAACTATCTAGATTTATGAAAATTGTGTTAAGAGCTTATACCAAGTCCCAAAGTTGAAGTTTGCCCTGTTTTCACAGCAAGGTTGAACTTAAGGGACAAGAGACAGGATGTCTCAAAAGAAACGCTTTGAAGCTTGGAGTCCAAGGAGCTGGATCTCCCAGCTGCAGTGCTTGCTAGCCTTGAGTCCTTAAGAAAGCCACTTAACCCCTTAGAATCTGTTTTCTCATTTTATTATTCATCCTTGCAATAAATCGATGAGTTTTGACCCCCATTTTACAGATGTGGAAACTGAAGCACAAAGAAGTTAAGAGACTTCCCTAAGGTGACATGACCAGCACGGGATGAAGCAGGGCTTTGAACCTCTATATCTGAGTCCAGAAACTGTGTCCTTGTACCACTGTACCTTGTACCATCTCATAGATGAAGTAGCAAGTCTAAAAATAGCAGGCGCTGAGTAGGAATTTATAAAACTTTACTGAATCTGAGTCTTGAAGACAAAAACCAAAAAAACAAACCTACTGCCATCGACTCGATTCAGACTCATAACCACTATTTAGGACTGAGTAGAACTGCCCCATAGGATTTCCAAGGCTGTAAATCGTTACGGAAGCACACTACCACATCTTTCTCCCGAGGAGCGGCTGGTGGGTTTGAACTGCTGACCTTTTTGGTTAACAGCTGAGCACTTTTATGACTACGCTACCAGGGCTTCTTGAGGACAAAGCCCGCGTCTTATTATTCCCTTATTCTCTTTGTACTTAGTAGGTTCTCAATTAATAAAAGTTGAATTGAATCATTCCCCCCTGGAAATGGATCTGTTTTTATTTAATGATTTGCTTAGATGCATTTTAATATGCAGACCACAATGCTTCTTGTACAATATCTTCTGGACTGCGAGGCGCGGGCATTCATTATTTTATGAGACACATATGTCATGCATAGCACAAGCCCTTTTCTTAAACCAACACAACATGCAAATAGAAATTTCATGTAAAATCACATTCAGACAGTCTCAAAGTAGAAACAGATGTCTGAAAAATACGAACGCCAGGCTTATTAAATATTTTATCATCAAATATTTCATACATTTCAAAAATGTCATCTGTGAAAACACAGAAATACCGCCTCAGGAGAACCAAAATATTTAATCACTTTCAAGAAATTCTTAAAAATAAGTCTTCACCTCAGAACTATTCCAGGCAGAGAACAAATTTCCAGGTGCTGCAAGCTATATTTATTATATTTTCATCAAAATCAGTAACCTAGTTGAAGGAGATACAGTAATCAGTAAGGTCATTATTAGGTAAGATAATGACTTCTGAATGAATTCTCTCATTAATCTCATTACAAAATGGTAATGGTACCTGACTAATCATGCTGGAGGGGAGAGCTATGTTGAATCAGAACAAAATTAAGGCTGTAATCACAGAGCTGCTCTAGCCATTTCTTCATGAAAGCCTCACTCGGGGTTTGACGACTGGTTTGAAGTTACTCTGACCAGGCGGACTATTAATCTGCAGGTTGGGGCACCCATGTGGTGAGGGGCAAAGTGAAGAGCCCTGGGCAGCAGTGGTCAGGAAAACTGGGTTCTCTCCCTGCCTCTGCCCCCTACTTCCTGTGTGACCTTGGATGGGTTACGTCTGCTTCCTGGCTCCATTTCCAGTTTCCCCGAACAAAGTCATTGCCCCTTTAGGGTCCATTCTCTACCTAGCAACCAGAGTGGCCCTTTAACACATAAGGCAGAACATATCACTCCCAGCAACGGTTGCACACCTCAGCCAGAGAGGAGCCAGATCCTGACGTGGACTTTGTGACCTTATCTCCTACCACCCTCCCCTCTCTTGCTTCACTTCAGCAACGCTGGCCTCCTTGCTCTTCCTTGAACACACCAGGCATGTACCTGCTGTTCCCTCTCCCCAGATCACTATCCCCCCACCCCCAGATATCCACATGACTCAGTCCCTCACTTCTTTCAAGTCTTCACTCCAATGGCACCTTCTCAATGATATGTACCTTGACCACCATATTGGAAAATGCCACCTCTTTATCAGCACTCCAATCTACTTGTTTCCCACAGTCCTTATTGCCTTCTAACACGCTATATAATTATCTACTTATTTATTTTTAATACACTATAGATAGAGATAGGTAGCTGCTGTCAAGTCAACTCTGACTCATAGCGACCTTTTATTCAACAGAACAAAACTTGACCCGGTCCTGTGTTTTTCAGTCCATTTTTTGCACCTATTGTGCCAATCCATCTAGCTGAGAGCCTCCTTCACCCTCAATGGCCTTCTACTTCACCAGACATGCTGCCTTCCTCCAGTGATGGATCCCTCTGAATGATGCGTGCAAAGCAAGTGAGTCAGACAATGTTCTGTTGTCATCCATAAGGTTTTCGTTGGCTAATTGTCAGAAGTAGATCACCAGGCCTTTCTTTCTAGTCTGTCTTAGTCTGGAAGCTCCACTGAAACCTATTCTCATGGGTGAATCTACAGGTATTTGAAATACTGGTGGCATAGCTTCCAGCATCACAGCAACACACAAGTCACCACAGTGCAACAAACTGTTTCTTGTCTGTCTCCCCCTGTCCCCACTGGAGTATAAGCTCCACAGGTTAGGATCTGTTGCACTCATATATACGCCTAGTGCGTAGTAGATGTGCAGTAACTCTTTGAAGACTATGGCATTTATCACAGGCCAGTGGGCTCCCACCCTTGCTGGACACTAAGAGGGAACCTCAGTGTATGAGCAGAAGACCAAGGGATGCACATTCACTGCAGTGAGGACCCTCCCTTGGGGATGCTAGCTTTGGCTTTATGTCCTGTTAGAAAGTGGAGCCACATCAAGTCCCTTGATTTCCATTAGAATCGGCCTGAGAACACACATGCAGGGTAGCAGTGTCTGGAGTCAGAGAAATTGCAACAGCCAGGGGAGATGGTCCCAATGGGGTAAGACGGAATAGACAGAGACAAAAGGGATGCCTTGCTTGGGTCCAAACCCCAGTGCAGAGGTCCAGTATTTGGATGATAGGACTCCAGAGTAGCATGCAAAAGCCTTGGCGGTTTCAGTGGATGGGGACTCAGGCTGCTTTAACAGACTCCTTGTGGCTAAAATAAGACAGGGGGCAACCTCACAGTAGCCCTCTATGGTCAGCCCACACAGACACAGGTCAAAAAGTTGTTTTTCTATGGAATAATCAGGATGCACAAAAATACCTGTGTTCAAGGGGATTTATTACAGCATTGTTGTTGTTGTTGTTGTTAGGTGCTGTCGAGTCAATTTCAACTCTCAGCAACCCTATGTGACAGAGTAGAACTGCCCCAGAGAGTTTTCTTGGCTGTAATCTTTACAGAAGCAGATTACCAAGTCTATCTCCCATGGACCTTTGGGTGAGTTTGAACCACCAATCTTTCAATTAACAGTTGAGCGCTTAACCATTTTCACCACCAGGGCTCCTTCTATTATAGCATTACTTGTAATTAAAATAAAATTAAAAACAAATTGAATGTCCAACAAGAGAGGATCAGTTAAAATGCAATTTTAAATGATATCATAGAAGATTATTCATTTACATGGGTAAAATCTTATAATGTATCGTTAGGTGAAGAACTCAAAAAACCCACTGCCTTGGAGTCGATTTCGACTCATAGCAACCCTATAGGACAGAGTAGAACTGCCCCATGGTATTTCCAAGGCTGTAATCTTTACGGAATCAGACTGCCACATATTTCTCCTGTGGAGCAGCTGATGGGTTCAAACCACCAACTTTTCGGTTAGCAGCTGAGCGCTTAACCACTGCACCACCAGGGTTCCTTAGGTGAAGAAAGCAGCTTACAAAACAACATTTTCAGTGTGATTACATTTTGTAAAAAAAAAAAAGTACTTAACTGTGACTGGGAATTTTTATACAAAATAATATTGTCTATCTCTGGATGGTAAAACGATGAGTGATTTTTATTTTCTTCTTCGTGTTTTTTCAGGTTTTCTAGATTACCAATCAGCATGTATAAGTTTTGTGCTCAGAAATTAATGAACAGCAAAGGTTTTGTTGATTGGTTTTTGAAGAAGAAAATGCAGGTGATCCCTTGATAGGGTTGATGCTTTAGCCCATTGTTACAGCCACTGTGTCAGTCCATCTTGTTGAGGGTCATCCTCTTTTTCGCTGACCTTGTACTTTACCAAGAATGATGTCCTTCTCCAGGGACGGATCCTTCCTGACAACATGTCCAAAGTATGGACATAGTCTCGCCATCCTTACTTCTAAGGAGCGTTCTGGTTGTATTTCTTCCAAGACAGATTTGTTCATTCTTTCGGCAGTCCATGGTATACTCAATATTCTTCACCAACACCACAATTCAAAGGTGTCCCTTCTTCTTCAGTCTTCCTTATTCATCGTCCAGCTTCCGCATGTGTATGATGTGACTGAAAATACCATGGCTTGGGTCAGGCGCACCTCAGTCTTCAAGGTGACATCTTTGCTTTTCAACACTTTAAAGAGTCTTTTGCAGCAGATTGGCCAAATGCAATGCGTCTTCTGATTTCTTGACTGCTGCTTCCACTGGTGTTGATTGTGGATCCAAGTAAAAGGAAATCCTTGACAACTTCAGTCTTTTGTCCATTTATCATGATGTTGCTTATTGGTCCAGTTGTGAGGATTTTTGTTTTCTTTATGTTGAGGTGTAATCCATACTGAAGGCTGTAGTCTTTGATCTTCATCAGTAAGTGCTTCAAGTCCTCTTCACTTTCAGCAAGCAAGGTTGTGTCATCTGCATAACGAAGGTTGTTGATGAGTCTTCCTCCAATCCTGATGCCCCATTTTTCTTCATATAGTCCAGCTTCTCTTATTATTTGCTCAGGATATAGATTGAATAGGTATGGTGAAAGGATACAACCTGATGAACACCTTTCCTGACTTTAAACCACTGAGTATCCCCTTGTTCTGTTCAAACAACTGCCTCTTGGTCTATGAACAGTTTCCTCATGAGCACAATTAAGTGTTCCGGAATTCCCATTCATTGCAATGCTATCCATAATTTGTTATGATCCACACAGTCGAATGCCTTTGCAAGTCAATAAAACACAGGTGAACATCTTTCTGGTATTCTATGCTTTCAGCCAGGATCCATCTGACATCAGCAATGATAACCCCTGTTCCACGTCCTCTTCTGAATCTGGCTTGAATTTCTGGCCATTCCCTGTCGATATGCTGCTGCACCCACTTTTGAATGATCTTCAGCAAAATTTTACAGTTGGATCACCTTTCTTGGGAATAGGCATAAATATGGATCTCTTCCAGTTGATTGGCCAGGCAGCTGTCTTCCAAATTTCTTGGCATAGAAGAGTGAGTACTTCCAGTGCTGCGCCTGTTTGTTGAAACATCTCAATTGATATTCCATCAATTCCTGGAGCCTTGTTTTTTGCCAATGCCTTCAGTGCAGCTTAGACTTCCTCCTTCAGTACCATTGGTTCCTGATCATATGCTGCCTCTTGAAATGGTTGAGCGTCGACCAATTCTTTTTGGTATAATGAATCTGTGTGCTCCTTACAACTTCTTTTGATGCTTCCTGTGCCATTTAATATTTTCCCCATATACTTCTTCACTATTGCAACTCGAGACTTGAATTTTTTCTTCAGTTCTTTCAGCTTGAGAAATGCCAAGCGTGTTCTCCTTCTTGGTTTTCTGTCTCCAGCTCTTTGCACATGTCATTATAATACTTTACTTTGTCTTCTCGAGCGGCCCTTTGAAATCTTCCATTCAGTTCTTTTACTTCACAATTTCTTCCTTTTGCTTTAGCTACTCGACGTTCAAGAGCAAGCTTCAGAGTCTCTTCTGACATCCATTTTGGTCTTTTCTTTCTTTCCTGTCTTTTTAATGACCTCTGGCTTTCTTTCATGTCTGATGTCCTTGATGTCATTCCACAACTCATCTGATCTTCAGTCATAAGTGTTCAATGTGTCAAATCTATTCTTGAGATGGTCTCTAAATTCAGGTCGGATATACTCAAGGTGAAAACCCTGGTGGCGTGGTGGTTAAGAGCTACATCTGCTAACCAAAAGGTCGGCAGTTCAAATCCACAAGGTGCTCCTTGGAAACTATGGGGCAGTTCTACTCTGTCCTATAGAGTCGCTATGAGTCAAAATCGACTCAGTGGCAATGGGTTTTAATGGTATACTCAAGGTTGTACTTTGGCTCTCTTTGACTTGTTCTAATTTTCTTCAGTTTCAACTTGAACTTGCATATGAGCAATTGATGGTCTGTTCTGCAGTCGGCCCCTGGTCTTGTTCTGACTGATGACGTTGAGCTTTTCCATCGTCTCTTTCCACAGATGTAGTTGATTTGATTCCTGTGTATTCCATCTGACGAGGTCAATGTGTATAGTCACCGTTTATGTTGGTGAAAAAAAGATTTGCAATGAAGAAGTTGTTGGTCTTGCAAACATCTATCATGTGATCTCCTGCATCGTTTCTATCACCAAGGCCATTATTTTCCAACTACTGATCCTTCTTCTTTGTTTCCAACTTCCGCATTCCAATCACCAGTGATTATCAATGCATCCTGATTGCATGTTTGATCAATTTCAGACTGCAGAAGCTGGTAAAAATCTTCAATTTCTTCATCTTTGGCCTTAGTGATTGGTGCATAAATTTGAATAATAGTCATATTTACTGGTCTTCCTTGTAAGCGTATGGATATTATCCTATCGCTGACAGCGTTGTACTTCAGGATAGATGAGTGCAATGTCATCCCTCTTCAAGTTATCATTCCTGGCATAGTAGATCATATGATTGTTCCATTCAAAATGGCCAGTTCCAGTCCATTTCAGCTCACTAATGCCTAGGATATTGATGTTTATGTGTTCCATATCATTTTTGATGATTTCCTATCGTCCTAGATTCATACTTTGTACGTTACACGTTCCGATTGTTAATGGAAGTTTGCAGCTGTTTCTTCTCACTTTGAGTAGTGCCACATCAGCACATGAAGGCCCCGAAAGCTTGACTTGGTCCACCTCATTAAGGTCAACTCTACTTTGAGGAGGCAGCTCTTCCCTAGTTGTCTTTTAAGTGCCTTCCAACCTGGGGAGCTCATCTTCTGGCACTATATCAGACAATATTCCACCACTATTCATAAAGTTTTCACTGGCTAATTCTTTTCAGATGTAGACTGCTGGGTCCTTCTTCTTAGTCTGTCTTAGTCTGGTATATAGTAGCAATTAAATAAATATTGTGAAACCTAAGTCTTAGGCAATACTTATTTATCCAACTCTACTAGTTTGTTTGAAACACCTTTTTATCTACCAATTAATATAACAGTTGTTAATATTTAATCATATATGCTTTATCTATCTATCTATCTCTGTCTATTTATCTTTTTTGTGGGGGGAGTTTGAACCATTTGAAAGATGTTGCAGACATAATGATTCTTCATTCCCTGTGCTTCTAAAAATAAGAAAATTCTCTTATATAACCCAATGTCATTTTGCACCTAAGAATGTTAACGATAATTCTATATTATCATTTAATATCCAGTTCTCATTAAAATTCCCCAATTATCCTCAAAATTTCTTTTGACAGTTTTTATTCCAACCAAGGTTCATATATTGCATTTGGTTGTGACAGTTTTTATGTCTCTTTTAATCTGGAACATCCCTCACACATAGGCCTTTATTGACTCTTGAAAATACTGGGCCATCTGTCTTGTAGAACATCTGTCATTCTGGAGTTTTCTGACTGTTTCCTTGGGTATCACTTAACTTTTTCTTTTATCCTTTGTATTTTCTGCAAACTGAAAATTAAGGCTGAAGACCTGGTACAATTCAAATAAAACATCTTTGACAAAGATGATTCACAGATGATGCTATGAACTTCGTATTAGATCACATAAGAAGGCTCATAATGTCAGATTTCCCACTGACACCTTTGATCACTTGATTAAGGGAGTGACCACCAGACCCCTCCAATGTAAAGTGAATTCAACCATTGGCAGTCAGCAAAAAAGGGGACTCTGGCGGTGCAACAGTTAAGCACTCAGCTCCAATGGAAATGTTGACACTTCAACCCACCCAGCGGCTCCGCAGGAGAAAGACCTGGCAATCTGCTTCCTTAAAGATTACAGCCTGGAAAACCCTATGGGAGAAACTAACTTGAACTGTAAACTTTCACCTAAAGCACAGTACGATTTAAAAAAAGAAAATAAGAAAGTTTTAAAATCAGTGAACAAAGTTTCCATCTTAAGAAACTAGAAAAAGAAGAGCAAATTAAACTGAAAGAAAGCAAAAGGAAGAAAATAATAGAGATGAGAGCAGAAATCCATAAAATAGAAAATAAACCATCCACACTATCTTTCTGTACGCAGCAAAACATACACCAATTCAATAGTGTCATGGATTGAATTGTGTCCCCCCAAAATATCCATCAACTTGGCTAGGTCATGATTCCCAGTACTGTATGATTGTCTACCATTTTATCATTTGATGTGATTTCCCTATGTGTTGTAAACTCTATCACTATGATGTAATAAGATGGATTAGAGGCAGTTATACTGATGAGGTCTACTAGATTAGATAGTCTCTTAAGCCAATCTCTTTTGAGATATGAAAGAGAGAAGCAAGCAGAGACAGATGAGAACCTCATACCACCAAGAAAGCAGTACCGGGAGCAGAGCGTGTCCTTTGGACCTGAGGATCCTGTGCACAGAAGCTCAGGAATGATGAAGTAAAAGAGTTGAACAGAAGATTTCAAAGGGTGGCTCAAGGAGACAAAGTAAAGTATTATAATGAAATGTGCAAAGACCTGGAGTTGGAAAACCAAAAGGGAAGAACACGTTTGGCATTTCTCAAGCTGAAAGAACTGAAAAAAAAACCTCATGCCTCAAGTTGCAGTATTGAAGGATTCTATGGGCAAGATACTGAACGACACAGGAAGCACCAAAAGATGATGGAAGGAATACACAGAGTCACCGTTACAAAAAGAATTGGTAGACATTCAATTATTTCAGGAAGTAGTATATGATCAAGAACCCCTAGTACTGAAGGAAGAAGTCCAAGCTACATTGAAGACATTGGCGAAAAATAAGGCTCTAGTAATTGATGGAATACCAACTGAGATATTTCAACAAATGGATGCAGCACTGAAAGTGCTCACTTGTCTATGCCAAGAAATTTGGAAGACAGCTACCTGGTCAACCAACTGGATCCATATTTATGCCTATTCTAAAGAAAGGTGATCCAACAGAATGCAGAAACTATTGAACAATATCATTAATATCACACAAAAGTAGAATTTTGCTGAAGATCATTCAAAAGTGGGTGCAGCAGCATATCGACAGGGAATGGCCAGAAATTCAAGCCAGTTTCAGAAGAGGACATGGAACGAAGGATTTCACTGCTGATGTCAGATGGATCTTGACTGAAAGCATAGAATACCAGAAAGATGTTTACCTGTGTTTTATTGACTATGTAAAGGCGTTCGACTGTGTGGATCATAACAAATTATGGATAACATTGCAAAGAAAGGGAATTCCGGAACACTTAATTGTGCTCATGAGGAAACTGTTCATAGACCCAGAGGCAGTGGTATGAACAGAACCAGGGGATACTATGTGGTTTAAAGTCAAGAAAGGTATGCATCTGGTTTGTACCCTTTCACTATACTTATTCAGTCTGTATGCTGAGCAAATAATCCGAGAAGCTGGATTATAGGAAGAAGAATGGAGCATGAGGATTGGAGGAAGACTTATCAACAACCTATGATATACAGATGACACAACCTTGCTTGCTGGAAGTGAAGAGGACTTAAAGCACTTACTGATGAAGATGAAAGCCTTCATTATGGACTACACCTCAACATAAAGAAAACAAATATCCTCTCAACTGGACCAGTAAGCAATATCATGATAAATGGAGAAAAGACTGAAGTTGTCAAAGATTTCATTTTACTTGGATTCACAATCAACACCCATGGAAGAAGCAGTCCAGAAATCATATGATGCATTGCATTGAGCTAATCTGCTGCAAAACACCTCTTTAAAGTGTTAAAAAGCAAAGATGTCACTTTGAGGACTAAGGTGTGCCTGACCGAAGCCATGATATACATGTGAAAGCTAAACAATGAATAAGGAAGACTGAAGAAGAATTGATGCCTTTGAATTATGGTGTTGGCAAAGAATATTGAATATACCACCAACTACCAGAAGAATGAAGAAATCTATCTTAGAAGAAGTACAGCCAGAGCGCTCCTTAGAAGCGAGGATAGAAACTTCATCCCATATACTTTGGACATGTTATCAGGAGGGACCTGTCCTAGGAGAAGGACATCATGCTTGGTAAAGTAGAGGGTCAGAGAAAAAGAGGAAGACCCTCAATGAGATAGATTGACACAATGGCTGCAACAATGGGCTCAAGTATAACAATGATTATGGCACAGGACTAGGCAGTGTTCCATTCTGTTGTGCATAGGATTGCTATGAGTGGGAACTGACTCAACAGCACCTAACATGTTTTAAACTCAGAAAGTGTGAGTTTTCCTACTTTGTTCTTCTCTTTCGACATTACTTTAGCTATTCAGGGCCTCTTGCCATTCCATATAAAATTGAGGATTGGCTTTCCGATTTCTGTAAAGAAGGCTGTTGGAATTTTGATCGGAACTGCAGTGAATCTATAGATATCCTAGGGTAGTACTGACATCTTAACAGTATTAAGTCTTCTAATCCATGAACACGGAGCATTTTACCATTTATTTAAGTCTTCTTTAATCTTTTTCAGCAGTGCTTTATAGTTTTTGTTTGTATAAGTCCTTCAAGTCCCTGGTTAGATTTATTCTAAGTATTTTATTATCTTAGTTGCTATTGTAAGTGGAATTATTTCCCTAATTCCCCTTTCAGATTTCTCATTGCTGGCATATAGAAACCCAAATTCTTCTATTAGTTCTAGGAATTTTCCTTTGGATTCTTTGGGATTTTCTGTGTATACATCAGCAAATTGAGATAATTTTACTTCTTTTCCAATCTGGATACATTTTATTTCTTTTTCTTGTCTTATTGCTCTGGCTAGGACTTCTAATACAATATTGAATAGAGGTGGTGAGAGCAGACATCCTTGTCTTGCTCCCAATTTCAAGAGGAAAGCTCTCAGTCTTTCTTCATTAAGTACAATGTTGGCTGTTGGCTTTTCATATATGCCGTGAATCATATTGAGTAATTTCCCTTCTATTCCAATCTTCTTTAGGGTTTTCATCAAGAAAAGGTGTTGGATTTTATCAAATGTTTTTTTCACATCCGCAGAGATGATTATGTGGTTCTTTTCCTTTGTTCTATTGATGTGGTGTATTACATTAATTGATTTTCTAATGTTGAACCATCCCTGCATTCCTGGAATAAGTCCCACTCGGTCATGATTTGTGACTTTTTAAGTATGCTGTTGGATTCTGTTCACTATTATTTTGTTTAGGATTTTTGCATCCATATTCATAAGAGATATAGGCCTATACTTTTCTTTTCTTGTGGTGTCTTTGTCTAGTTTTGGTATCAGGATTATGTTTGCTTCATAGAATGAATTAGGGGGTACTCTTTCCTTCTTCTTCTTAAGGAAGAGTTTAAACATTATTGCTGTCAATTCTCTAAATGTTTGTTAGAATTCCCCAATGAAGCCATCTGGTCCAGGACTTGTTGTTGGGAGGTTTTTGATCAATGATTCAATCTCTTCACTCATTATGGGTTTGTTGAGACTTTCTGTTTCCTCTTGAATTAGTTTGGGTAGGTTGTGTGCTTCTAAGAATTTGTCCATTTTGTCTAGGTCATCCAGTTTGTTGCCATACAGTTCTATCATTACTTTTATATCATTTTTATATTTATTAGTTGGCATAGACTATGGCTCCTCCTAAAATGGCCTAGTAAATGCCTAATTCTTTTTCAGACATAAAATGGTTCTCCCAACAAAAAAACTTGTTGGTGTTTTTCTGAGATAGAGCTAAATATATATTACCTTAGGGTATATTGAGTTCTACTATCTAAGAAAAGCATCTATGGGTGATCATATTATTTTTCTTCTAAGATACAGTCATATTTAGAATATATTAATTAATTTAGTAATTTTGGGCCATTCTTGAATTATTGTAATAAAATTTGGTCATATGTATTATTTTTAATGTGCTATTGGATTCTGTTGGTAATATTTTATTTAGGAGTTTTGTATAGTTATTGATAAGTGCAAATGGTCTGTAACTTTCTTTAACAATATTTATCAAGTTTAGATAGTTGTAGGAGATTTAATGGTGGCACTGAAAACATGTCCAAATTCTAAGCCCTGGTACCTGTGAATGTGATCTTATTTGGAAAAAGGGCCTTTGCAGATGTAATTAAGTTAAGAATCTCCAGATGAGATCCTCCTGGATTAACCATGTGGGCCTTAATCCAATGACAAGTGTCCTTATAAGAAACAGAAGAGGAGATGACACAAGGAGAAGAGAGAACCTGGAGGCAGAAATTGGAGTTATGCAGTCACAAGCCAAAGGACAACTAAAGCCACCAGAAGCTGGAAGACGCAAGGGAGGATTCTCCCCTAAAGTCTTCAGCATCTAAGTAGGCTCCCTCCACACTCACACCCATTAGCTCTGTTACTACATCTTGTTCAATTCCTTTCTAGCTATTATCAGAATTTATATTTAGATATTTATTTATTTGGTTATGTGATATACTGTTTCTCCATTATATTTTAAATTCCATAAGGGCAGGGATCTGTATTATCAATCATCTCTCTCTACACAGTTTCTATCAAAGTGTTGGTAACATGATAGGACTGCAATAAATCTTAGCCAAATGAATGAAACTCAGAGAGGGTAGGCAGTTAGCCCAAGGTCACATAGCAAGTTAATGGAGGAGTCAGAATTACAATCTTGGTTTCTCCAAGCTAAGTTTATTAGCAACTCTGCCTCTGCATAGAGGATGTCTGGGTCCTCTCACTGGGAGTAAAAGACAGATGTTCTCTATTTTTGCCTCAATTAACCAGAAGGTTAATCGTCTTATTCATAGAACAGATATGGGGAAAAACAGATTTAAAAAAAATTATTTAAATTCCAGGCCCCAGTGTTCCTAAGTCAGCCATGAAACCAAATCCCCTCACTGCAAGCAGCCTAAGGGACTGATCGGAAGGGTCGAGGGAACAGTGCAACAGCAGTTCATTGGTTGCAGACCTTCAGCCAGTTCAAAATAAATAGATTTGTACTGAGAATTTACTAGATACCAGGCAGGTTGCTGAGCACTGGGGATTCAAGATGAACAAGGGAGACTTTTCCCTGCCCTCTGGGAGCTTGCAGTGTTGTGAAAGCCAGCAATTACAGAGCAGTGTATTAAGTGCTATGAAATGGGAAGGGCAAGGGACCGGGGAAGCCACGTGGAGACACGTAATGCATTCTCAGATCTCAGGAACGGGGCTTTCAGGACAAGGGCCTTGACAGATGAGCAGGAGTTAACCAGATGAAGGACAAAGAAGAGGAATAAGTGTAACAGGTAAAGGGGAAAGGGCCCAGATGCAGGAGGGAACAGAGCACACTGAGATAGTCCCAGGGGGTTCAACATGGAACCCGGGGAGCTGGCAGTGTAATGAAAGGGCAAGAGATGAGGCAGGCAAGGGCCAGGTCAAGGAAAGTCTAGGAAGCTGTGGCAGTAGTCAGGTGTTCCATAGGGGAGTGACATGGGCAGAAGTCGAACCACAGCATTTCAGTGCAGAAGAGACTCACCAGTGGTCCAGTACAACCTTGCTCTGCACAGGAAGCTGCTGGAAGTTACATACCTCTGGTGATAGAAGGTCATCTCCCCTTGATAGTCTGCATTGCTGGGTTGCTCTGACTAGGAGGAAATTCTTCCTTATGATGAGCTGAGAGCTCCTCCCTAAACAGCTCTGCTTTTTTGCATGTTTTCCTCTCTAGGCCAACATCCCCCAAGTCCCTTGACTCCAACAACACTGATAGAGGTCCATGATGCCGTTGGTGCTGCTGGGCCAGCCACAAATCTGAAACAAGTTTTTCCTGGAAGTGGGAAACCACTGTATGCAGCTGCTTTGCACGCCCAGGAATTCTAGTGGAAAAGGACTCTAACAAATAAGCTTGTTTGACACTATACGTAGGAGTCTCTGGGTGATACAGTTAAGTGCTCAGCTACTAGCTGAAAGATTGCTGAAAGGTTGATGGTTCAAATCCACCCAAAGGTGCCTCAGACAGGCCTGGCAATTTGCTTCTGAAAGGTCGCCACATTGAAAACTCTATGAAACAGTTCTACTCTGCCCACATGGGGTCACCATGAGTCAGGAGTGGCTCAGCAGCAACTAACAACAACTATTCATGACTTTTGCAGCAGCTGTTGCTTCAACACAAAGGACAGAATAATGCTGGTCTGCTCCTGAGTTCTGCCATCTGCATCCTCCTCGCCTACCCTCACTTACCTTGACTCAAAGCTTGTGTTATTTGCATCTAGTAACCTCCAGGTCACTCTAGGTCTTGCTTCTTGGTTGATGTGGTGACCCCCAGCTTCTAGCTCTCTGCATCTTGGTCCAGACCCTGGCCCCACTGGGCCCTGTCCGGGTCCTAGCTCTGTGTCCTCACTTCATCTTACAGGCCTGCTCAGCTGAGCCCCACATGACACTGAGTTATTAAGCAAATTCCTCCAAGTGGAAGTATCTGTTACCAAGCACGTTTCACAGGAGAAAGGGGAATTTTCATCTATCAAAAGTGCATTTATTTCAAAGGGGCCTATCACTGAAATTCATGGGAGAGAGTCCCAAGAAAATCAGGGGCATTTGCATTACAATCCACCTCAATGCTCCAAAATATCCTGCTGAACATGCAAAATTTCAAGGAAAAGAGTGTGTTTTGCTTATTTGCAGGAAAGAAATGAATGTTCAAGAGAGGAGAGAGTTGAAGTAGTAAGGAGCCTGGGTTTCAAATCCCAGACACATAAAGGAAAGCATTTGGGAAACTTTAGCCAAAGAATCACCTTCGGTCCTGCAGATGTTGAAGCTGGACCGGGCAGGGGTGCAGAGGATGCACGCCCAGTGCAGAGCGAAGGGCGTTATGCTTTGGGATGAACTGAAAGGGTTTGAAATCCTAGATTTACTGCTAGCCAGGTGACCTTGGGAAAGTCTCTTGACCCCTTTATGACTCTGATCCTTTGTCTTTAAAATGGAGGTGATGATAGTAGATGGTTGTAAGGATTAAATCTGTGCTCTGCAAGCTCATTCACCCAAATCCTCTTAATGGCAAAGGAAAGTGAGCAAGAACTAGACCCACATAGTCACCGCTTCCCGCCTCCACCCAGAAGCCAGGGGCAATATCCACAGTGACTATCATAAAGTGGAAATGCCTTTGAAGTCTTGTCTGGTGGTTCAAGTCCACCCAGAGTCACCTTGGAAGAAAGGTCCGGTGTTCTACTTTTTAAAAATCAGCCATTGAAAATCCTATGGAGCACGGTTCTACTCTGGCACACATGGGGTCACCATGAGTCAGAATCAATTCAAGGGCAACTGGTGGTTGTGGTGATGTTGCTTGAGTCTAAAAATTAATGTGAAGTTGACAGAAAGTCAAATATTGTATGATCCCTCTTGTATGAAGTGTCTAGAATAAGCAAGTGTACAGAGAACAAAGTTTAGTAGTGGTTACTGGGGCAGATGGGAGGGAGAGGGAAAAGGGACTCATTGCTTAGGGGACACTGAGCTTCTGTTAAGAATGATAGAAAAATGTGGAAATGGATAGTGGTGACAAACAACATGATGAACATTAATGTCTGAATTATACCTGTAGAAAGTGTTGGAATGGCAAATGTTTTATTACATATATATTTACAACAACAAAAAAATTAATTCGAATTTGAATCCTACTCCATAATAAAAAAACTAAAACTAAACCCATTGCCACTGAGTTGATTCCAACTCATAGTGACCCTATAGGACAGAGTAGAACTGTCCCATAGGGTTTCCAAAGAGCAGTGGGTGGATTAGAATTACCAACCTTTTGGTTAGCAGCTGTAGCTCGCCATAGCTTTTACCCACTTCGCCACCAGGGCTCCACTCCATAATAGTTTGTGTTTAATATAAAAGTGCTTGAAATTACTTCCAATTAGGAAAAACAAAAAATCAGCAACAAAAAACTTCCTACCGGGCTCGTAGGTTAATGAGGGAGTTGCTCTTGATAAAAACAATAACTGATACTCACTGGACATTTTTTTTTTTACCAGATATCATGCCAAAAGCTTGCCAAATATTATTGTATATAATTCTTACAACCTTATGAGGGGAGCACTTGTATTATCTTGTCCAAGTTCACATGGCTAGAAACTGTCAAAGTGAGACTCCAAACCAAGCCTGTGTGACTCCAAAGCCCAAGCATGTTCACAGGACACCTTACACCCCGAGTCTAGCAGTGCCAGGAAATGAGGCTGAACCGAAGAGCCATGACATCCCCTCAGGTTAGTATCCCAGCCGTTTTTCTTCTCTGCCTTGTTATTGTTGTTAGCTGCAGTCCAGTTGGCCCCTGACTCACGGAGACCCCATGAACAACAGAAGGAAATGCTGCCTGACCCTGCACCACCCCCATTATTGGTTGCAGATCAGACCATTGTGATCCACGGACTGATTTTCAGAGTCACAATATTTTAAGAATCCAGACTTATGGGAATATGTGGATTCAAGGATTCCTTTTTCAAGTAATTGTTTTATGAGCTTCATCAATGATTTGCCAGGGAGAGGCTCAGAAATTGGCTAAAGAGAAGTCATGTTAGAGTGTTCTCAGAGTGATCATGGAAAAGTCTGGATGAGGGCCTGTCCTGCTGAGAGGTGAACTTGCCTGTCTCACTGAGCCCTGGCCATCCTCTTCTCCTGTCTTAGGGCAGTGCTCAGCAGAGGATGTTTCCAGTGAAGAAGCCTGCCCAGGGCTGAGCGTCTCTAGTTTCGTTGCTACTGCTATAATTTTCATCACATGATATCCTTCCTGCCCATCAACGTTCTTCATCCAGTTCTCAGACTTGTCCCAATTTGCCTTAAAGGTATCGTCTGCAAGTGACCAGCCTTGAAAAAACGTCTGCTAAATAACCCGGATCTGTGAGTCACTCTTTCCAGGGTTTTCTCCCTCCTCCTTTTGCTCAAAAGTCTGTCCATAAAGAAAAGGAACAATCCCACACTGTAGGGGGCAGTTTTCATTGTTTCTGCCTTCCAGCATCTCAAGCCTCTTCCTAAATCTAACTGGTTTATGGAATAGTGTGACTCTGGCCAGGCCTCTGGACATGAAACAGTTTGATTGTCTTATTACTGGGCCCAGTAGCAGATCCCTCAGTGACATCACAGAAAGAACCCCCAACTTTCCGGTCCACCTCCTCCTCTCTTGAAAGGTAGGCAAAGGGGATAAAACCCTACTGCCCTTCCTTCTAGGGAAAAAAATATTTCTTCAATAATTTCCTCTCCCTTCACCTTCTCAGTCTACTTAGATGGGGCAGGGTAGCTTGCTGCCACTTAAATAAACCCTGAGGTGGTGTCCTGCCCCAATTATTCCTGGCTCTTTCAAATTTGGAGTGCTTCATGCTAACTCTATCCTCAGTTTTGGACCCTAATTGTGCTCCATATCCTGTTATATATAGTTGGAGGGTTTTCATTTTTGTGAGATGGAGTCCACCTCTCACCATAAGAGATAAGTGGCAGAAACTCACTTCCCCAGCCTCCCTTGCAACTAAGGTAAAACTATGTTACCCAGCTTTTGATAATCAGATACACCAACCCCAGACTTTGAATCAGAAGCCAGTAACACAAAGAATTAGGGACGTTGCAGAATCCAATATGGCTGTGGGTAACAGCAACCACAGTAGCTGTATCTAGTTTCCAGGGGCACAGTGATGACAGAGAGTCTAGCGTCACTGGGGTCAGTGGTGCAAGCTGTAGAGGCCGCTAATAGCTGTGTTGGTCATGTCTTCTTGGACGCCTTCTGCAGCATGATTTGGGGCTCTGCTCTGGACTGCAGTATGCTCTGAGCTTTGTGCTTAGGCCCTCCAGAGATTCTGGGAGCTTACTCAAGATTCTTTGAATAAATTCCTTTTCTACTTAAATCCAGCACCTTCCCCCCAGAGCTAAGATGAATGTATATCAATGTAGTTAAGAGGGCTTTCAAAGTTACTTCCTGTTTCATTACATATTTGTCTTAAAAAGATGATGAATCAAACCATGCTATTTTGGGCAAAAGTTGTCTTTTTTTTTTTTTTTTTCCTACTTCACCAATACATTGAAAAAACACTACGTGGAGAACATTTCTGGGTAAAGTATCATTAGTGAGTGATGCAGTGGCTAGTGGTGGCCTCATATTTTGCAGTGGCTTTAATGAGGGATCCCTTACTCAAGTTTTGACGGTATGGAATTGGTTCCTTCTTGACAAATAGTGTTGTATTTTTTCTAGTTGACACTGTGCTTGATTAAAAAATAGTCAAAGGTAATATTGAAAATTCTTTACCGGTTATTTTACCATCCCAAAATTTATAAGTTAGAGTCATTGAAAGTAAAGCAATCAACAAGGAATAAAATGGCCTAATTATTAAAACCTAAGATTTTACCCAACAGTAAGGTAAATGATAACATCTAAAAGTTTTACTGAGCACTTATTCTGAGTCAGACCCTGAGCTGAGTACATATTACTTTATTTTATTCTTACAAAAACCCTATGAGACCTGAATTATCAGCCTCATTTTATAGATAAGGAAACTGAGGCCGGAAAGATTAAAATCCTATATTTCAACCAGTTGTCCAAGTGGGTCTTCTAAGTACATTAGTTATATTGATGAGATCATTCGACAACAGAACTGTCTGAGGCTGGGTTCTCTAGAGAAGCAAAACCAGAAAA
This sequence comes from Dugong dugon, assembly GCA_030035585.1. Lineage (NCBI taxonomy): Eukaryota > Metazoa > Chordata > Mammalia > Sirenia > Dugongidae > Dugong > Dugong dugon. The sequence continues at coordinate 57,158,560 of CM057471.1, forward strand.
GCGTATAAATATATATGTTGTTGTTAGGTGCCATCAAGTCAATTCAGACCAATAATGACCCTATATACAACAAACGAAACAGTGCCCAGTCCTGTGCCATCCTCACAATTGTTGCTATGTCTGAGCCCGTTGTTGCAGCCACTGTGTTAATCCATCTCATAGAGGGTCATCCTCTACTTTATCAAGCATGATGTCCTTCTCCAGAGACTGGTCCCTCCTGATAACATGTCCAAGACACATGAGACGAAGTCTCGCCATCCTTGCTTCTAATGAGCATTCTGGCTGTACTTCTTCCAAGACAGATTTGTACACTCTTCTGGCAGTCCATGGTATATTCAGTATTCTTTGCCAACACCATAATTCAAAGGCATCTATTCTTCAGTCTTCCTTATTCATTGTCTAGCTTTCACATGCATATGAGGCTATTGAAAACACCATGGTTTGGGTCAGACACACCTTCGTCCTTAAAGTGATATCTTTGCTTTTTAACACTTTAGAGATCTCTTGCAGCAGATTTGCCCAGTGGAATGAGTTGTCTGATCTCTTGACTGTTGCTTCTATGGGTGTTGATTGTGGATCCAAGCAAAATAAAATCCCTGACAACTTCAACCTTTTCAGTATGATAAACTGACAGACAGGTCTAAACATATAGAGAGATTTATATCAAGGAAATGGCTTGCGCTATTGTAGAGGCTAGAACAACCCAAGTCCATGGGTCAGGATAGAGGGTTCTCCTAATTAACCTAGCCGCAGGTGCTGGCACACCCAAGATTCATCAGGTCAGACCAACAGGGCTCTTGCTCACAGGCTGCAAAAGTCGATGAATCCCAAGATTGGCATGTGTGACGGCCAGTAAGCTGCTAGCTCAAGTTCCAAGAACCAGAGGTCAGATAAACAGGAACCAGCAGCAGGATACAGAGCAAGCAAAAGCCCAGGAGTCTTGACAGGAAGTCAAGACTATACATATATTCAGTGCAGGCCACACCCCCAAGGAAACTCCCTTTCAACTGATTGGCTACACACAACAGGTCCCATTATGGAGGTGATCACATTATATCAAATCTCTTCATGGAAGTGATCACATCATCATATGACTGCCAAGCTACATCATAACTGCCAAACCACCCAGAGTCATGGCCCAGCCAACTTGACACATAATCTTAATGATCCTAAGAACCTTCTCCAGTTTGTTTGACTCAAAAAGATTTTGGCTTTATCTGTAGTGGAGGGCATAGCATCTGTTCTCTGTGCTTTCCAAGGTGTATCTGTCATGATTCCATTGCAGAGAATAAAATCCATTGTAGTCTGTTGTGAACAGAGACGGATTATCCAGCAAGCAAGGTAAGCACGGGCTTACTTGTGCTTACTTACTAATCTGTAGCGAACAATTTCACTTTGACTTGATGTGGTGAAACCCATGTGAAATTGTTCGCTACAGATTAGTAAGTAAACACAAGTAAGCCCTTGTTTACCTTGTTTATTGGATAATTCGCCCTTGGTTGTGAACAGAAAAAAATTTGTTACACGGTTAATTGGAAGGATTGAGGAAACAAACCCTAGAATAAACCTCTAGAAACGACTCCCAAATCAACTCTGAAGAACTGGCCACCAAAAGAGCTGCAGTCCTCTTCTCTACAGGAAACAACTTCAGAAACATGCTTTAGAAACGTGCTACTTTTGCTATAAGCAGAAAGCCAGACCTCTGTAAATTGGGAAGCAGCTCTAGAGCTACATCACCTCTGCTCTGATCTGCATCAGCAAATGGCTGCCTGACACCTGCTTCTCTCCACATTTAACTTGGTTCCTAAATCAAGTCTAGTACAATACAATAAAGACTGGATCAGTTTTATTGATTTTTCCTTTTGTCTCAGACTTCTGTATGGCTTGGCATACACTGTTACTGATTCTTTCTTTAAAATTTTGATATTTTGTTCATCATAGAATTTTTGTAGTAATTTTTATTTTAAAAAATACTGTATTAAAATATTACTTATCTTCATTATCTAGTGTTTTGGTGCCCCTTTAAATTTTGTCCCGAGGAGAGTGCCTCACTTACCTCACCCTAGTCCTGACCCTAATAAATGCATCTGATTGGTGTAACCTAAATCACATTTGGAAACCTTGTTGCAAAGGAGTCCAGAAAATGCAATGTTTTCCTCTATGGCCTCATACAGGAAAGTCAGTTAGAAGGAGGTTGAACATATGTCAGGGAAACAATACCCAATATTGGCCTCACATGGCAATTTTGAAACTGACTTTGTGAAGAAAGCTACATATCGTATTTATTTCTTTGTCATTTATGTTGCATTGCACTCTGCCAAGAACTCTCTCTCTTGCTTATTTTCATTAAAATTTTTCATGATTGCCTTTCAAAGTCCACTGGATAAAAGATGGTTTCTTGCATTGGTTGTGCTTTTTAAACATTATATTTTAAACTAAACAATTAGATGCATTTTGTGTTTTTCTAGATTGGCTATGGCTGCTCACTGGCACTTCCCTGGTTGTGGCAGCAACGTTACGAAGCATTTTATTTGTCACATTTCGTTATGGGAAGCCTGAGGGACAATGCAATACTGTCCAAACTCGAGGTCATTTCAGGTTGTTCTACATTTCCCTCATTATCTTTTGTATTTCCCCTGGCTTCAATATTATACTTCAAACCGTTTGTTTTTATCCATGGATCCACATACCCAGTTGAAAATATAATTTAATAATTTTTACATTTGAAAAGAGTAAATGAAAAATGATACTAAAACCAAAAAACCTGAAGTTTAAGGCACTTTTGTGTTATCAGGAAATGCACTGCAGTTTGAAGTGGAAATAGGAATAGATCCATGCTGTACATTTTATGGAGTAACAATTGCCGTCAGCGGTTTGTTCTGGGTTTTGTTTGTTTGTTCTTTCCCCTCTGTTCTTAAGAGTTAAACTTCCCATAATGTCAAATTAGCTTTTCACAAAGATGAAACTAGAAAAATGTTAGAAGAAAATATATCTATTTTACTGACTTGATATAGGGAAGATATTTCTAAAAATGACACAAGCCAGAAGCCATAAAAAATAAAAAATTCGACTAAATAAAAAATTTAAATTGCTGAATGGAAAAACCATAAACAAAATCAAAATACAAACAAAAGAAACAAAAATATTTTGCAACATATATAACAGTGGCTAATACCCTTAGTATTTAAAGAGTTTCTACAAATATGTAAGAAAAAATCATGTACCCAATAAAATGTGTGCAAAAGACATGTAGAGACAGGTCCAAAAAGGAAAATACTCTTTTTTTAAGTTCCAGAATTTCCATTTTGTTTCTGTATATTATATTTTTTTATATTTCTCTGCTAAGATTTCTTATTCGTTCATTCATCATGAATGTATTTGCCTCATTGTGCCTAATTATAACAGCTGCTGTTAAATACTTGCCTGATAATTTTAACATTGGAGTCATCCTGGGCTTGGTCTTTCTTGATCATATTTTCCCTTAAGAATGAGCTGCATTTTCCTGGTTCATTGTACATCGAGTAATTTTGGATTATATCCTGAACATTATGAATGTTATGCTGTGGAGATGCTGATTCTGTTATGATCCTCCAAACAGTATTCATGTTTGTATTTTAGCAGGCAATTAACTTAGTCAGATTCAAATTGAAAACACTGTCTTACGTGCAGCTGACCCGCTCAAATCTCAGTTCAGTTTTATTACCTTTAGCTAGACTGGTTGAAGTCTGACATATGTATACATGGTTCAGTGGAAAAGGAGAAAAAAGGAAAAATAGGTGGAAAATAAGATGCCAAATAAATTAAAATAGACTAAAACACAAGTTAAAAGACAAAGATTGTCAGATAAGGTTTTTAAAATTTGACTCTCTGCTATATGTAAGACATATTTGTATTACTGTATCTTTATGCAAATAATGCATGCCTTCACGTTAGTTTGTCAACCATGCCCTTCCCTCACAGGGTATTTTTGTAAGGGCCGTATGGTAATTTATTTTACAGCAACATGTACAAAAAAGCTGGCATAGTGCAGCTTATGAAAATAACTTGCGGGGGAGAGAGGGAGGAGGTGGTTGGCAAACATAGAAGACGTGTTATTTGCGTAAAAAATATGGTATAAGAATGCAGAAATGTTGAAAGTAAACACATGGAAATGTATATACCAGGCAAATACTAACCAAATAAGCTGGAGAGTCTGTATTAATATCCGATAAGACAGACTTTTAGGAAAAAAGCATTAAGGATAAATTAAGGATGAAAATATACAATGATAGAAAAAGTTCAATTCATAAGGAAAACAAATAATTCTAAATGTCTATGTGCCTTAAGACATATCTTTAAAATATATAAAGCAAAAATTAATAAAATTTTAAGGAGAAAGTGAAAAATACACCAGCATAATGGAGATTTTATATTTCTATGTATTGTTAGGAGCCCTGGTGGCACAGTACTTAAGAGCTCAGCTGCTAACCAGAAGGTCAGCAGTTTACAAAAACTGGTAAGGATATATAACGTTTGAGTAATAATATATAAGCAGTTTGGTCTAATACTTATATTAGATATATTGAGATGCTTCAACAAAAGGATGCAAGGCTGGAAGCCAAGAAATTTGGTAGACAGCTTCTAGGCCAAACAGCTTGAAGAGATCCATATTAATGCCCATTTCAAAGAAGGGTGACCCAACAGAATGCTGAAATTATCAAACAATATCATTATTATCACATGCAAGCAAAATTTTGCTGAAGATAATTCAAAAATGGCTGCAGTCGTACATCAACAGGGAACTGCCAGAAATTCGAGCTAGTATCAGATGGGTCTAGGTTGAAAACAGAGAATACCAGAAAGATGTTTACCTGTGTTTTGTTGACTACGCAAAAACATTAGACTGTGGGGATCATAACAAATTACGAATAATCTTGTGAAGAATGGAAATTCCAGAACACTTAATTGTGCTCATGTGGAACCTGTACATAGACCAAAAATCAGTCATTTGAACAGAACAAGGCGATACCACACGGTTTAAAATCAGAAAAGGTATGTATCAGGGTTATATCCTTTCACAATACTTATTCAATCTGTATGCTGAACAAATAATCCAAGAAGTTGGACTATATCATGATGAACATGGCATCAGGATTGGAAGAAGACTCATTAATAACCTGCAATAAGCAGATGACACAACCTTGCTTGCTGAAAGTGAAGACGATTTGAAGCACTTACTGATGAAGATCAAAGACTACAGCCTTCAGTATGGGTTACACCTTAACATAAAGAAAGCAAAAAGTTCTCACAACTGGACCAATAAATGGAAAAAAATATTGATGTTGTCAAGAATTTCATTTTACTTGGATCAACCATCAATGCCCATGGAAGCAGCAGTCAAAAAATCAAATGATGTATTGCATTGGGCAAATCTGCTGCAAAAGACCTCTTTAAAGCAAAAGATGTCACTTTGAGGACTAAGGTGCACCTGAACCAAGCCATGGTATTTTCAATTGCCTCATATGCATGTGAAAGCTGAGCAGAGAATAAGGGTGGTGAAAGAAAAATTGATTCATTTGAATTATGGTGTTGGCAAAGAACACTGAATATGCCATAGACTGCCAAAAGAGTGAACAAATCAAATCTGTGTTGGAAGAAGTGTAGCCAGAGTGCTCCTTAGAAGCAAGGATGGTGAGACTTCTTCTCATACACTTTGGACATGTTATCAGGAGGGACCAGTACCTGGGGAAGAACATCATGCTTGGTATAGAGTCAGTGAAAAAGAGGAAGACCTTCAATGAGATGGATTGACACAGTGACTGCAACAATGGGTTCAAACATACCTACTGTTGTGAGGATGGCACAGGACCAGGAATCATTTCGTTCTATTATACATAGGGTCACTATGAGTCACAGCTGACTGTATGGTACCTAACAACACCGCTTTGGTTTAACGGATGCGTGTATAAAATTTTGTACCCAGTAATTAGAGAATATTCATTCTTCTAAAATAGTCATGGGACATTTGTGAGTATTTACCATATACACTAGATTATAAAGCAAGTCTCTATAAATTTCAAAGAACTTGTATGATATAGACTATGTTCTGTAATTATAATGCAATTAAATTAGAAATAATAAAAGTAAATTTTTTTAATTCCACAGATTGTATAACTTAAAAACACACTTGTAAATAAGTCACGAGTCAAAAAAAATCATAATGAAAATTAAGAAATGCTCAAAACTTGGTAATGATGAAAATATTACATATAAAAATTTGTGGAGGATGCAGAAGTTCTGTTATCAATATGGTCATGTAAGCTCCTACTGGACCAACCCTCCCACGTATAAACGTTATAGAATCTGGATAATAAACAAAAATGAAAGTAAAAACAAACCAATTACCTGAAGATACTGAAGAGTGAATAAAAGCAAGCAGATTCGGGAGGGGAGTTGATAATTAGAGGATGAAGACAGGGATGAGTTTGTGATTTTTTTCTCCAGCTTTCAGCCAGAGGGAAGTCTATAATATGTACCATGTAGAATGGCTAAAACTCCAATAGAAAATCCACAGTCTCTCTGACTTCAAGAACAAAACTTCTGGAAAATGAAGGAATTCAAGAGGAGAGAGCTAGAGAGGGGGAGCACTGAATTCGGTATAGAAACTCTGCTTAGATCTCTAGCTAAACCATGAACAATGCATAAATGGGACAGACTCCAAGCAGCCTAGTTAAGGATGAAAGGATTGAACTGAGATTTCAGTTGCTGCCCAAGAGACGAAGTTTAAAGTTTCAGTACAACCCAGTTAACTATCTGCTAAAACAAAAAGTTAACACTCTTTGGCATAATGTAAAAGAATCCAGGATCTCTACAATGAAATATTCATAATATTTGAGCTCAATCTAAAATTATTCCTCATATGAAGCATAGAAAAAAATCTCAAGAGAAGTAACAATCAATGAAATTTGACCCCAAGATGATCCAGATGTTGGAATTAACAGATAAGAATTTTAAAAGCAGTTATTATAACTATGTTCAATGAATGAATCTCAGGAGAGAAATTGGAACTATAAAAAAGAACCAAATGGAAATTTTAGCACTGAAAAATACAATATCTGAAATAAAAAATTCACTGAAAGAATTCATAAAAAATTCTTTTCCCTGCTGAATGGGCCTAACAGCAGAATGGAGATGACAGAGGGAAGAGTCATTGAAGTTGAAAATATAACAATAAAAATTATTCAGTATGAATATTACAAGAAAAATTTTTCAAAAAATGAACAGAATGGAGATGTTCTTCAGTTGTTAAATGGATAAACAAATTGTGGTACATCCATACAATGGAATATTATTTGGCACTAAGAAGAAATGGGCTGTAAATCCACAAAAAGACTTTTATGAACTTAAATCCATATTTCTAAATGAGAGAAACAACAACAACCCATTGCCGTCTAGTGAATTCTGACTTACAGTGACCCTATAGGACAGAGTAGAACTGCCCCCTAGGGCTTCCAAGGAGCAGCTGGTGGATTCAAACTGCTGACCTTTTGGTTAACAGCCGAGCCCTTAACCACTGCACCCCCAAGACAAAAGGCTATGATTCTAACTATATGACATTCTAGGAAAAGCAAAACTATAGCAATGGTAAAAGAATCAGTGGTTGACAGAGGTTCACTGGAAGGGAGGAAGGGTTGACTAGATGAAGCACAGGGAATTATTTAGGGTGATGAAACTATTCTGTTTCATACTATGATTGTGAATATATGACATTATGAATTTGTCAAAAGGCATAGAACTTTACAGAGCTTTAATGTATGCAAAATTTAAAAACTCATTTAGAAAGTCAGAGAATTCCAGAATATGGCAAAATTATTTAACTGTATTACAAATATATGAAACAACCTCAGGTTTTGAGCTGACTTATGGACTAAAATGGTTGTTGAAGGGCAGGGACAGAAGATGCACTCACTGAGCTAGAGGATATTGAAGGAAGTGCAATTGTGGTGGAGGGGGCTATGTGAGGCAGGGAGGTGATTCTTGAAGACTCTGAATATTTTGAGTTTGAGGTGTGATGGGATGCCTAATTGGTAATGCCAACAGACTGTTAAATATACAGATCTGGAGCTAAGGAAAGAGATCAGGATAAGAGAAACAGAGCTGGGAGTCATTGGCATAGGGATGGGATGTGGAGATCACTGATTCACTGAGAGGGAATGAACCCGTGGAAGCCACAACTCTTTAGGTGGGGCCAGGGGAAGCAGAGTTGAATAGGAAACTAAGGAGTGGTGACCAGAGAAGTATGGAGAAAACCAAAATAGTAGGAAGTCACAGAATCTAGTGAAAGAGTCTTTCTAGAATAGGGGCAACGGGCCAACAGACCAAATGCTACCAAGAATGGTTGAAGAGAGTCCACTGGACATGGCTGGTAACCCTGATAAGAGCATTTTCAGTAAAATGGTAGGGATTCTGGTGAGATTTTGTTGAGCAAAGAATGAGACAAAGATCATTCTAGGAGGAAGAAACTGAATCAGCAAAAGAAGGGGACCAACAAAGAATGAAGCATGTTTAGGGAATGGGAAGAGCGTGGTGAGGCTGAAAATCCAGGTGAAGTCCCTGGAATTTCAAGAGCAGGAGATTGGGCTATATTCTGTAGACATTGGAGAACCAAGGCAGAGTGGTTAGTCCAGGAGTGTAAGTAAAAGGAGACAAATATTTCTCTTAAAGAAGACCACATGCATGACTCCTTTCTGGCAATGCTGAGATTCAGCTAGGTTTCTTTGACGGCCAGTGTTTCAAGAAATAGGACCTGGTGCCTTTGTATCGGTCCTTGTTAAGACTGAGCAGGGGAAGAATTCATTTCACACGATTAAATGAACCAAACCGTTTCCTGATGCACCTACACTTGAGACTTGGGGAAACGGGATGGGGAGGATATGGGTACTAGTAATTCTGATGAGGATTTAATTAAGAACTCAATTTTCCCAGATTTCCAGTACTTGACTGCTTGATGTTTCTTTAATAGGAACTGTCGATATGTTCTAATTATGGAGGGTTATTTATGGGATCAAGTCTCATCTCTCTGCTCAATTACGTTTTGTTTGGGAGATTTGCATTCTTTCATGACTTTGATTTTTAACCGAGCCTATTGTCTTCCCCAAAGATGAGCTTAGTCTGGGGACCCTCTTCCTTTGCGACTTATTCTCTAGTACAGATTCCCTCCACCTTTGACTTTCTCTTCCATCCATTGATAAACTCAGAAGCCATAAGGAGAGGATTTTTCAAATTTACCTCTATTATTAATTCCTGTTTTAAGAGTAATCCAATTTCATTGTTTCAATCTGGAAAATACAGCAAAATCTAAAGAAAAAAATGACTGTTAACAGTTTGGAGTACCTACTTCTATACATTTCCTATACCTAGAATATTTTACAAAAAATGAGACATTATAATACTATTTTGTAACCTGATTTTCTTTCAGCATTACAAGATGACTCTCTTCCCATAACAATAAACATTGGTCTACATTATTTGGAATGGCTGCATAGATATTCCACTTTCCAGATACCTGATAATTTGTGCAACCAGTTTTCAACTGGTGGGTATTCAGGTGGGTTTCAACTTTGTACGTGCATCTTTGTGCACATGTACTATGGTAGGACTTTAAAAGTCTGTAGACTGTTAAATGCCAACAGATCAAATTTCAACTGGAGCTGAAGGTATGAGTAGTGGAAACGCACACTGGAGGACAGCAGCAGCACGAGTGAAGTTATGAATGCAGGAAGGGTAGCAGGTGTATCAGTTCTTGCTAATCTACTTTGAAGACAAACAAAATGTCATCTTCAGTCTACACTGGTCATGATAGATCAAGCCAATGATAGTCTTCCATTTCATTTACAAAATCTTAGCCCTGCCTTGATTTTCTAAATGCCCTTACCCTACACTCCCTCTTTTCTTGTGTAGTGCATGGCACACAGTTGCTACTGTCAAGCCAATTACGACCTCATGTGTGTCAGAGTAGAAATGTGCTCCAAGGGGTTTTCAATGGCTGATTTTTCAGACGTAGATCACCAGGCCTTTCTTCCGTGGTACCTCTGGGTGGACTCAAACCACTAACCTTTTGGTTAGCAGCTGAGCACATTAACCATTTGCACCACCCAGGGACTCCATGACGCACAGTAGGTGTGTAATACGTATCTGTTGGATTGAACTGAATCAGCCTAGGAGACCATAACCTTTTGGCCTAGAGCCATTTTGGCCTAGACTTTTGAGATAAAAATGTAATAAAGGAGAAACTAACAGAGAGATTTAATTCACCACAATTCTGTAATAATGAAGGAATAATTTTATTATACAAACTCTCCCCTTTTTTGATCATTTACATGTCCAATTTTGATTCTATAACCTTTCAGACTTGGAGAAAATGTTGTGTAATGGGATGAAAATGTGAAAGACTAGTAAAATCATGTATCATTTTCGTTGAAGAGGGATATTGATTCTTTCGAATGCTTGTGAGCCTGGGGAAGCTTCCAACATGTAAAGATTGCTTCTCTTGTGACACACACCTCACCCCTCTGTCTCCTCAGGGGGGTTATCTCAAGTCCCCAATGTTTTCCATGGCACTAATACCACAGCTCTAGGGATTGGAAAAGATCTGCCCACATGGAGGGAGCACTCTCTGCCCACATGGAGGGAGCACTCCATCCTCCCTCGTCTCCAAATCTAACGCTTCAAGAACCGATTCTTGAGTAACACCCCCAGTCGAGCCCGTGTTTTTTGCTATTCTTTTCTGATCCACCTCCGCACACAATTTAGACCTTCGTGAGACCACATGCTGTCATTGTGTCTCATTAGCAACAAGAGGGCGGTATTCATTTTCTCTTGCTGTTGCGACAAATTACCACAAATTTAGTGGCTACAACCACACCCACTTATAGTTGCAGAGTTCTTTTTTAATTTTTATTTATTAATTTATTTTTTAATTTTTTATTGTACTTCAGGTGAAGGCTTACAGAACAAACAGTTTCTCATGAAACAGAAGTACACGTGTTGTTTTATGACATTGGTTAACAACCCCACAACATATCAACCCTCTAACTTCTCAACCTCTTTTTTTTTTGGTGAAAATACACATAGCCAAAGATACACCGTTTCAAAAATTTCTACATGCACAGTTCAGTGACATTGACTACGCTCTTCCAATTGTGCTGTTATTCTCACTTAAGATGAAGGCTTACAGAACAAAATAGTTTCTCATTTAACAGTCACTACAAATGTTGCCCTATGACAATGGTTAACAATCTCACAACACATCAACAATATCCTTACTCAGCCTTGGGTTCCCTATCACCAGCTTCCTTGTCCCCTTCTGCTTTCTGGCCTTTGTCACTGGACTCCTGTACCTCGTTAGTCTCATTTGGTTTTACGGGGCTGTCCACTCCCAGGCTGAACAGTGAACCTCGGAGGTAACTTCACTATTGAACTAAAAGGGTGTCTGGGGGTCATACTCTTCGGGTTTCTCCAGTCTCCTTTAGGCCAATAAATCTGGCCTTTTTTTTTTTTTTTTTTTAGTTAGAATTATGCTCTACATCCTTCTCCAGCTCTGTCCAGAACCCTCTGTTGTGATCCTGGTCAGAGCAGTCAGTGCCGGGCACCATCTAGCTGTACTGGACTCAGTACTTGGTAGCTGTAGACAATTAGTCATTCGGACTAATCTTTTCCTTGTATCCTGTTCTCTTCATTCTCCCTTGCTCCCGAAGGGATGAGACCAGTGGAGTGTCTTAGATGACCCCAGACACTACTCACCAAGGCAGGATATAGAACATTTTTTTATCATAAACTATGTTATGCCAACTAAGCTGGATATCCCCCGAGACCATGGTCCCCAGCCCTCAGCCCAGTAATTCATTCCCTCAGGGAGTTTGAATGTGTCTGTGATGCTTCTATGATTTTGACTTGGCCAAGTTACACATCAGCAATCTCAGTAGAGTTTGGTGGTTGACAGCCCAGACTCTGGATCCAGGCATCTGCTAACCTTGGGCAAGTTGCTTAACCTCTCTGTGCCTCAGTTGCACTTATAAAATAAGAGTAATAATACTACCTACTTCATAGGGTAGTTGTGAGGTTAACTGAATTACTATACATAAAGGATAGAACAGTGTCTGGCATATAATAAATGCTGGGACATAACTTCTATTATTATTTCCAAAGATTACTGCCGTCTCTGCCTATTGTTCTCTTGGTTGGGAAGTCATGATCTACTAAGTATAATAAACCCATGCAACAATGCTCATAAACTGACTTGCCTAGAGGGGCCAGGGAGAGAAGTGGGCTGTCTGAAATAAAAGTTGTTTGATCTCCTAAACTCTGTCTGATTTTCCATTTTAAGAGAGAAATGAATACAGAGAAATACTCTCTGCTATAGGAAACACAACAGTGCAGACACAGTGGTAAATGGTGACTGTGCCTCGGCCTCAATATTAGGAACAATAGGGAGTGGTGGAGACTGTGGTGAACTGGAAAGCACAAGCTCTGACTAAAGGGGAGGCTGCTATTCTGTTTCAGCTGATTGTTGTCATGTGGGAATTCAGATCTGATGTTGTCAGATCTTCTGCTCTTTCCAGAGAGGCCAGAAATCTGCATTTTTATGTTAAATGGCCCAATTATTAAATGTTGGCTCCACTTTTTAAAAACACTGGATGAGCCAAGCAAAACATCTGTGGACCAGACTCGGGCGCAGCTGCCAGTACTCAATTTCTGCCTTATGTTTATGTGTGGTAGTCATCATCTCACTTAATCTGATGGTGTCTGTGTGAGTAACAGGGGGTGGCTATCGATGGCTCCATTTGGGGATGAGATAAACTCAGAGGATGTCAGCACACTGCAGGTAACTCATCCAGTTAAGGGGTGGGAGTGAACTGAGATTATAAACTAGATTCTCTACCGAAGGCTGCAGTCCTGCAGCTGGGATAGGCCGTTTCCTTCTCTGGGCTTGTTTCCCCATTAGCAAAACAAGTAAAGAAAGCTTGCCCTATCTATAGCTCTAGGCTATTGTGCACAGCTCATTAAATCATAGATGAGCAAATACTTCACAAACTGTAAAGTGCCGGGTAAGCACATGTGAAGGATTCTTGTCAAATGTAATAATAATAAAACAAAACAACAGCAACAACAACAAAAGGCACGTACATCTTCTGATTCTTGTCTGCCAAGGGAGGATTGATGCACTTCAGACTAGTTTTTAACTCGTGTGCTAGACAATAAACCCAAAGCATTGTCTGCAATAGAAAGAAATTGGAAATGGCCTAAATGCCCATTGATAAGGGAATGGATAACCAAAGTGTATAGTCAGAGGATGGAATAATATGTGGCATTTAAAATGAATTAACTGTTCATATGTGTAAAAAACCAACATGGATTGATCTGGAAAACAATACTGAATGACAAAAGCAATTTGCAAATAAGCACAGTATGATGACATTTATGTAAATTTTAAAAACACATCAAAAACTCTCTGCGTTGTTGTCATGGATTGAATTGTGTCCCCCAAAAATATCTGTCAACTTGGCTGGGTCATGATTCCCAGTATTGCATAATTGTGTGCCATTTTGTAATCTGATGTGATTTCTTGATGTGTTGTAAATTCAATCAGTTATACTGATGAGGTCTTAAGCCAATCTCTTTTGAGATATAAAAGAGAGAAGTGAGCAGAGACACGTGGGAACCTCACACCACCAAGAAAACTGCGCTGGGAGCAGAACACGTTTTTTGGACCTGAAGTTCCTGCACTGAGACGCTCCCAGACCAAGGGAAGACTGATGCATCACAAGGACCTTCCTCCAGAGCTGACAAAGAGAGAAAGCCTTCTCTTGGAGCTGATGCCCTGAATTTAGACTTGTAGCCTACTGGACTGTGAGAGAATAAATTTCTCTTTGTTCTCTTTCTGTTATAGCGTCACTAGATGACTAAGACAATTGTTCATAGATACCTATGTAGGTATTAAAGTATGTAAACATGAGAGGGAAAGATACACACCGAATTCATGATAACGGTTGCCTCTAGGTAAGAAAGGAAGGGAATAGGACCGGGTGGAGTACGAAGGAGCTTCAACTTTATCTGCAATGTATAAATTAAAAAAAAAAAAAAAAAGATCTGAAGCAATTGCAATAAAATGTTAACATCCATTAATTCTGGGTGGTGAGTGTGTGGTTTTTTTGTTTTTGTTTTTGTTTTTTAATTGTTCTCTGAACTTTTCTGCTTAAATTTTTTCCTCAAAATTTAAAAAAAGAAAGAAAGAAAACCACAGCATTCAAAGTCACATTTGGAGAGGGCTCTAAAACTTAGTCCAACTTTAAAGCCCTTGGAAGATGTCCTGATAAAGGAACAATGGACCACAAAGAATCACTGCTGTGACTGGGCCCCAGTGCCCGCAGCTCTACCCATTTCCATGAAAACTTTCATGAGGTCGAGTTACCAAGAATTTTCTTCAGTTCTCAGAGTCTGCAAGTGGTTAGGCCTGTGGGTGGGTGGCTGTGGTTACAAACATGGGGTGTCATTGTTCCAGTGACCACTGGCTCAAGCAAGGGAAAAAAAAGAAGCAACACTTCACCCCCAAATAGTTGTCTTTATACATTCATCCTGTGTGAGGTTGAAATGCAGAGAGCTCCCACTTTGGCGATTGGAAGGACTGCACCATCAAAGCTCTTGAAGTTCACAGTCCTTAAGCCAACCTAGAGGAGTGTTGTCCAGCTTTGAGGATGAGTGTTTCTACAGCTGGGCATAGCATTAGAGTCAAGAGAAAGAGTGAAGGTGACAAATGAAGGAATGGACTGTTTCTCCCAGAGCTTATAGACCATGATCACCACTTCAAGCTACCCTTTATTGTGCACTTACTGCTTGCTAGGCTCTAGACTAAGTGCCCTACATGGCAGGACATCTGCTGTTCTTGGCCCCTCACTTCCTTTTTGTTGCAGAACACTCTTCCTCCTCTCTACGTGTTTCTGGTGGAGCCATTAATTACAGTACACAGTAAACCCCAAATCACGTGACATAAGCCTGCCTAATCATACTTCTCATCCTCCTGGCAATAATGATTAATTAGTTCAAGGGGTGAGCAGGTGACCCAAGCAGGGGCTAGAAGGACCTTCCCTGGGATTGCCACATAGATACTGAGAGAAAGAAGCACTTTCTTTCTTGGGGTTGCTAAGCTGGGGCTGTTGGTAACCATGTTCCAACAACATGGGGAAGGCCTCTCTGCAACAGGAGAGAAGGAGGCCAGCATGCAGAAGGCAGAGACAGACAGAGACAAGAGACAGATGCAGAGGAAGAGTTGTGGTGGTTCAGTCCTTAGTCCACAGTTCCAGATGCTGAGGCCCTGACCCCTATAGCTCTTCTAAGCTTCAGTGGGCTACCTCATTATGTACTGTGCCATAGGAACCAATCAATTCCTTTTCTTCCCCCTTAAGCAAGTTGAGCTTCTGTTGCTTGCAGTCAAAAAGCTCAGACAATTACATGGCAATCTCAGGTGTATTAGAACATAAGCTGCAAGGGCAGGCCATGTTCACTATTATATCCCCAGTGCTGAGAACAATATCTAGCTCATAATGGACACTCGGTAAATATTTACATGAGAATTACCTCAGAGAATCTTTACACAAACCCTAAGTGAGAGGCATTATTAGCTGAAGCTCCAAATGGTAAGGAAAGGGCCTAGGTTCACCCAGTGAGAGTGACAGAGGTAAGGTTCTAGTATCATTCTTAAACCAGGCTCTGTCTCACCTCCCAGCCTGACAGGCCCCTTATAACTGGTCCCCTTGCTTCTATTCATGTCAAGAACCAGCGTGATCTTTCAAAAGCACAGACTTAATTCAATCACCCACTACTTCAAATCCTTTGCTGGTCTACTGGTCTGCCAGGAATCCCTACGTGGCACAAATTGTTAAGCTCTTGCTACTAGCCAAAAAGGATGGTTCCAACCCAAGCAGGGGGGTCTTGGAAGGCCTGGCAATCTGATTCCAAAAGGTCCCATACCACTGCTGTTCTACCATATAGGACAGAATAGATCTGCCCCACAGGATTTCCAAATCTTTATGGAGGAGCCCTGGTGGTGCAGTGGCTAAGAGCTTGGCTGCTAACCAAAAGGTCAGCAGTTCAAATCCACCAGCCACTCCTTGGAAACCCTACGGGGCAGTTCTACTCTGTCCTATAGGGTTGCTATGAGTCAGAATCAACTGAGCGGCAACTGGTTTGGTTTGGTTTTAATCTTTATGGAAGTAGACTGCCACATCTTTCTCCCTGGGACTGTTGACCTTTCGGTTAGCAGCTGAGCACTTAACCACGGAGCCACCAGGGCTCCTTTCCCAAAGGTCACAGCCTTGAAAACTCTATGGAGTAGTTCTACTCTGCATACCTGGGGTGGCCATGAGTTGGAATCGACTCTATTGAGACTGACAGTAACAATTGGCCTGCCCTAGTCAGTTGCGGAGCCTGGATTCCAGCGCAGGCCCCTTCCCTGTCACCGTCAATGCCTTCCCCACAGCTTCCCGCTTGGCCTTGCCCTTCAGCAGTGCCCAGCTGCCAGATGGAGCTTTCCTGCCTGCTGGGCTCCCCCACCCCCAATTCTGTGAATTTCTTCCAAGTTTCTGATGGGTTACTGGATCCTCAGTTTTAAATCTTTTTCATATGCAAGTAGTTTATTCTCATTAAGAGAAATCCTATCTTCTGCTTGTTTAACTCTGTCAGTTAAATCCGGTAAGTTTATTTGTGTTTGCCCAGTGGTAATTTTTATTGAGAGAACATCTGAAACCATCCGCAGGGAGGAAGTTGAAGAAGCCGGTGGAGTGCCCGGGCTCTGTTACCATTGTCCCAACATCCCCACTGCCCAGAACAGCTCCTTCCATCCTCGGGAGGCGGGTAGCAAGGTTGCTCATCTCTCGGTCCTTTAGAGTTTTGACTCTGCATAGGAACAGTCTTTGACTTACAAGATTTCACATTGTGTACTTTTTTGTTGGAGGGTTTTCGGAAGGAGGTAGCTCCAAAGAGCTAGGGTTAATGATTCCTGATGCAGCAGGTTAGTGAGGATAGGCAGAAAGAAATTTAGTTCTTGTTTTCTGACTTCAGATGAAGGGGAGCAACACAGAGCTGATTCAGCAGAAAAGCGACTGGGTTGGGAATCAGGAGATCTCGGCTGTGGTCCTACTGCTGTGCCTGATTTGCTATGGGCCACACTGTTCCCTTCTCTGACTTCAGTCTTTCCGTCTGTCCAGTGGGTGGTTTGGACTAGATAATTTCTGAGGGCTTCTCTAGTATTAAGAATCCAAGGTCTCTTTTTGACTGTGTTCATTCATTAACTCATTAACTCATTCATCAAACATTTATTAAGGGTATACTATGTGCCAAGCCCTCTGCTAAGCCCTGGGGACACAGCAATAAACAAGGCAGACACAGTCCCCACCCTCAGGGAACTCACAGTGTAGTCAGGTCATTGAAGGTGTGATGAACGTTACAAAGGGGGAAATTGGCAGGGATGAAGAACGTATTCCAGATGGGCAAGCTCACCCTAGCCCCAACTGTGCTGAAGAGTCAGAGAGATGAGCTCTTTGGACACGTGATCAGCTGAGATATGAAGTTGAGTAAGAGTCAGCAAGGTAAAGATAGGAGAGAAGAGGCAAGGACATAGGACCGCTGTGTAGAGCTGAGCAGGCTGTTCACTGCACAAGAGTGCACAGTGGAGGAGGTGAGTGGGGACTGAAAGCCAGGCCACGCTCTGCTCACCAAGCCACGTACCTTGGCATGGAGTGGCATCCTGCTCACAAAAGCCTCGGTATGGGTTAGAGTGGGCCTTGAAAGGGAAAAATGTGTGCGTATTTTGCAGCCTCAGATTCAAGAGAGAACACAGGGAATATAAGGAACTCTGCCAGTTAGCAACACCTAATTGAGTGTCTTCTTCCAGACACGTCTCTCTGCCTAAACTAAGCTCCTTTAGGCCAGGATGTTTTTCTTCCAGGGCATTCCTGAGGCACTAGAACAGAGTCTCTTACCCAGTAAGGGCTCAGCTGAGACCTGTGGTTTCCCTGGTGGCTCTGCACAGGGAGGGCTAGGAAATGTGATGATCCTGGTGGTGGTGGAGGAGGAAGAGTTCCTAAGGTTGTAGGGAAAATGACACTGAGTGAGTTTTCTGTGGGGATCACAGAGCTGTACTGAGGGACCAGCAGGAGGCAGTCTGGCCCCTTCTGCTGCCTGAAGGTCAAGGTCTGTCTAGTCTCAGACTCCACAAGGCTCCATGTCGTGGCCTACAAGGCCCTTCATAAGTGTAGCTCCAACTTACTTTCTGGCCTCATCTCCCATCACCCATCTATAGGCTCACCATGTTCCAGGTGAATGGTTGTACCCCACCAGTCACTGGACCCCACCCTCAACCTTTGCTATTGCCATCCCTTTGCCCAGAATGTACCTTGGGTTCATTTCAAGGCTCAGTTCCAAAGCCGTCTTCTCTGGGAAGGCTTCCCCTCTGCTATGTGATTACTCCTTCCTGCTGCATTTTGTAACTTTAACAAGTCCCTGACACCTTCTCCTTGAGTCAGATTCATCTGCCGTATTCCCGTACTAGAGTCCGAAAGCCTTGAGTGAAGGGTTGTATATAATTCATCATTACACCCCCTACTTTATCTGGTAGAGTATCGTGAATAGAGTGAGCTCTTGTCAGTGTTTGATGAATGAATGAATGAATGAATGATTCCACGAACATTATCCCCTACACACAGCCCTGCCTTCCTAGGACGTGTACTGTCAATGCATAACTGAGACAACCGTCTGTGAATGGCCCTAGGAGTTCCAGGGAGGTGATTATCACTGCTTCTGTTTTATAAGGCATTTTAACATTTATTTTCTTATCTTCATTTTCTACAAGAAAAAAAAAAATTACTCACCTAATTAATTAAAAGTTTTCTGCTTTGGTTTTTCCAACACAAATTGCAGTTTCCGAATGACACAGAGCAAAGATAACCATAATTACAAAAGCAGACAGGCTGAAAAGATAAACTTGAGATTTCAGAGCAGAAAGTAAAATTCAAACAAAACTTCACTTGTTGAGCCCTCTCATTCCCATCCAGGTAGTTTAACGTCTCCATTTGACTGACAAGAAATGTATAATAGAACAAATTTCAACTGTGCATCAGGCTGTCAAGAGAGGTAGTGAGCTGTCCATCACTAGAGGCAGGAAAGTGGAGTCTGGATAACTAACAATGGAGAAAACAGAGGAGAAAATAACTGACATAATACAGTGAGAAGCACAATAATGTTCCCTAGGAACCCAGAAATGAGAAATTAAACTCCACAAGCTGTAGACAGAAAGAGGTAGTGAAGAATAGCATCGGCTTTAGACTCATACAGTCATGAGACTGAATTTGGGTTCCAGTGATGACTAGCTGTGTGACCTTGAGGAAGTTGTATAACTTCTCTGATTAAATGAAATACAAATTACAAAGAACCTAGCCCAGTGCCTGGCACATGATATGTTTAAATATGATAGCCTCCTTTATTTGTTCTTGCAAGAGGAGGAGTAGTATGGTAAGATTGCAAAAATGGCCAAAAATTCCTCCCATCTCTGTAAGCATATCATTTACTAAGTGACATTATCTCTTCTCCCATCCAGAGACCAGACTCTGGGCTTGGTCATGTAACTTGCTTTGGCCTATATGAAGAACACTGAATATACGGTGGCCTGCCAGAAGAACGAACAAATCAGTCTTAGAAGAAGTGCAACTAGAATGCTCCTCAGAAAGGAGGATGGTGAAACTTCATCTTGCTTACTTTGCACATGTCGTCAGGAAAAGACGAATCCTTAGAAAAGAGCATCATGGTTGGTAAAGTGGAGGGTCAGTGAAAACAAGGGAAAGCCTCAATGAGATGGGTTGGCACAATAGCCAATGATCTTGAAGGTGGTGCGGGACTGGGCAGCATTTTGTTCTGTTATACACAATGTCCCCATGAGTCAGAGCTGACTCGACAGCAAATAAAAAGTATGACAATGGGACATTGGCAAAAGCAGAGACTTGAAAAGTGCAATTGGGAACCCTGAAATTATGACTCCTTGAGCAAGTCTGGTCTAGCCTGCTGGACAAGGAGAGACATGTGGTTAGTTACCCCTACAACCCACTCACCCTTGCCATCCTAGAGCCATTATCCTCCAGCTGACCCACCAGCTGACTGCAGAACTGCCCAGGTGACCCACACACTCGTGAGCACTAATACAATGGTCATCATTAAAAGCCATTAAGTTTTGGAAGGTTTGTTACACAGCCGACGCTCACTATTACAAGTAGATTGGACAAGCAACCTACCATTTAATAATAGGAACCAATAGATAAAACAAGATTTGCTTTTCAGAAATGCAGTTTATAGGTGGCTTTGCCATAACGCATGTGTATCTCCTGATGCAAGGGCCATCTCTGTGAACAGAGCTGTCAAAACACAGCTGAATTGTCTGTCAGGCTTGTAGCCAATTTAATCTACAGAGATACATGTTATGCCTGGAACAAGGAATTTTAATGCTTGAGCTGCTCAATGCAAAAAGAAATTTAAGCCATATTTACACAAGTGCCGCTTTGCTTGGAAAACACCCACATCCTTTGGGAGAGGAGGCTGGCTTAGGGCATCACTGTTGTGCTCCCTCTAGGCAAGGCTGTCTGTGATCCCTGGGAAAGGCAGAGAAATATGCAAACACTATTTAGAACCCACTTTAGGATTACCTAAAAAGCACCATTCGCAGGCTTTGATGTCTCCACTTGGTAGAAATAACACTTCCTTCATCAAAAAAGTTGTTTGATCCCTGAATTCTTCGTTTTTTTTTTTCCCTTTCCCCGTTTTAGATATTAACTCAGAGCATTTCGATCTCCCCTGAGGATGAGGCGATGAGAGGGGGGCAGTTGATTTAGTGAGTAAAGTTATTTAATGTCATTATTGCTGCAGGCCTGAAAAGGGGACTATCCTCTTCCCCGTTGACAATCTCCTAGTGCCTCCCTCCCGACTTCACCACCCCTCCACTCAGCCCCCAGCCAGTTTTCACATCATCTCACACGTGGTCATGGTAGCTCTTCCCCTGTCTCCAGCATTTCCACCTTTCAGGCCCCTAGATATACATACTACCAGAGTGAGCTCTTCAAAACACCAATTGCATGTGAGTCCCCTGTTCAGGAATCTGCAATGACTCCCTACCGCCTAGGTCTCCTTTCTCTGTTTTGAGGCCCTTCATAGCTGGGCCCACACTCTATATCCCGGGTGTCCCAGGACAATCCCTGTGCCTTTGGAATTCTGGCTCCAACAGCATCAGGCGCCTCACAGAGTGTCTGTTTTGCCACTTATCCCCTCTGTGCCTCCATTTCTTCACCTTTAAAATGGGAATAATAGTACTCAGAGGGATTGTTCTGAGAATTGAATGGCTCATAATAAGTGTTCTCTCCAAAAAAAACCAGTTACCATCGAATTGATTTTGATTCATGGCACCATTTGTGTGCGCCAGTAGAACTTTGCTCCACAGTGTTTTCAATGGCTGATTTTTCAGAAGTAGATCACCAGGCCTTTCTTCCTAGGCACCTCTGGGTGAACTTGAAGTGCCAACCTTTCAGTTAGCAGTCGAGCACTTAACCTTTTGCACTACCCAGGGACTCCAATAAGCATCCTCCCCCTACTCTGCCCCTTTGCTGTTGAGTGGATCCCAACTCATAGTGACCCTACAAGACAGATTAGAACTGCTCCATAGGATTTCCAAGGAGTGGGTGGTGGATTTGAACTACCAACCTTTTGGTTAGCAGCCAAGCTCTTAACCACTGCACCACCAGGGCTCTAATAAGCAGCTCCGTGAATGTTAATTACTAATACTTGCATGTTTTTTGAAGCCCCCTTATTTCTTCCCCTTTAATGAAGCTCACCCTTTCACTGCCTCCAATTAGGAGATGTGGCGTCCCAAGGTCATATTCCAAGTCCACAGGATTAAAACCCAGATCCCCTCTCCTGAAACCAGTGCTGGTCCCACTGCCTTGCTCCTCCGAGCCTCCCCTTGCCTCCCTTCTACACATCCCTCATGCTCTTCTAGTTCCTTTCTGAGAGCCCAAATTGTTCCAAGGTTGAACCACGGAAACCTTCGTCTTTTTAAAAACTAGCTTCCAATCTGAGCTAAATGTGCCCTAAGCGTTAACAACTGCTGTTCTGTTACATGTTAATTTGTCACTCGGGGATACAGAGGGCACGGGAAAAACATTGAGCATTGGGTAATGGATTTCTCCAGACTTTGCCCCCAGTCTTCATCAGCATCCTAATTATTCCACACCTTTTTAATAGAGGAAGCATTAGCATTCCTAAACTGCGTAGGGGTCTGATTGAAATAATGTCTCCTGAATTACCTTTTCATAAACTGAAAAAAAATAAGTAAGTGGGAAGCTCCCCAGACACAGCCTCTTCCTGGGCTCGTATCAGGCCGGGTCCTTAGGGAACGTGCTAAGGAAGGGTGGGCGAACTGTGGCTGCATTTGACCCACTGAGGGCAGAAGACGTTGCCCATTCCCTTTGTTCCTCATCCTTCCACACTGAGGCTCATCCCTGGGCCCCAGTTCATGTGATTCCTCCTCCTGTAGGAAGCTTTCCCTGACTGCAGTCTTTCTGGTTGCTTGTAGACTATGTACCGCCACACTTAGTTCTTGATTCTCTCAAGCAACACACCTGTTGTTTTAGGGGATGGCCCTTGCCATCTTGAGTGCAAATTGCTCAAAGGTAAAACCCCATCAGAATCTTCTCTTGCCCTCTTGGTAGCTCCTGCATGAGGCCAGACCTACGGTAGGTGCTTACTATATAGCTATTGACTTAACAGAACAAAAAAAGTCTGAAGTCTGAATGTATCATGGTTCCTCCAGCTGTCTCCTATTCTGGCTGACCCAGAGGATCCAGCTAAGGGCAATGGGATATAGGGTTGTGCTTAATGTGTGAGAAAAGTTTTCCCAGCAGCCAGGTGGTCTCACCAGGAAATGGGCTGCCTTACAAAGTTCACCATCTCTGAGAGCCTCAAAGCAGCAGATGAAAGACCCTCTGCTCAAAGAATCTAAGGCTCCATGACCCCAGTGTCCCAGGGCTCCAGGGTCCTGTGACGCTAGTGTTTTGTGGCTATGTTTCATGTCATTCTTTGCAAAGGAAACACCACCCCTTTTATTGGCTCCCAGGCCATGCATTAAGAAGGAAATCTGTAGCAACACCAGCCACTTTGTTAAAACTGGTACAAACAGAACATCTCACATTTCGGAGCTGTCACTCCACTGAGAGTCATTCACACAAACAACGAGGTCCTCGTGGATTTGATGGCAACACAAACACCACTTGTGACTCCATTAAGGAAGCAGTAATTAAAAAGGGGGAACAGCACACAGTCTCTGTATCTTCCTACTGGGGCCTGGCCACTGACAGTGGGATCCAGGTTGCTTCTGGTGGACCTGCTCTGCGGCCTGTGCCCCTGCCCTGGCCAGAGATTGCCCAGGGTGAGGTGGGGAGGGAGAAAGGACATGGGAACACAGACCTGGGCTGAGGAACAACCCATCTCTCTCTTACATTAGCAAGTGGTATAAAAACCAAAACCAAACCCATTGCCATCGAGTCGAATTCCGACTCATAGTGACCCTATAAGACAGAGTAGAACAGCCCCATAGGGTTTCCAAGGATGTAAATCTTTACAGAAGCAGACTGCCACGTCTTTCTCCTGTGAAATGGCTGGTGGGTTCGAACCACTGACCTTTCGGCTAGCAGCCAAGCGCTTAACCACTGCACCACCACGGCTCCTTGCAAGTGGTATAGGTTAGTAAAAGAGTGCAGCTAAGGGGATGCAACATTGCCCCCTGGAGATTAGTCACGATTTCTTGGTTCTTAAATAATCATATTATTTACTACATCCCAGGCTCTGTTATAAGAACTTTACAGGTATTAACTCACAACAACCCCGTAAGGCAGCTACCATTATTAGCTCTACTTTTCCAGATGAGGAAACTGAGGCCCAGGCCCAGGGTCATTCAGCTAGAAGAGGCAAAGCCAGGATTTAAACTTCAGTAGTCTGGCTGTAAAGCCCATCCTGTAATCACCATACTCAACTGCTTCTCACCTTTCTGAAATGTTCTTTCCTGGATCTGGGCCAACCTAATACCAGTCAGCTTTACAGTTTGTTAAACACTAGTCTGTTCCAGGAACTGTACTATGCACTTGGCTTGGAGGATCTTATCTTATAAAGTATATTCTGTGATTACTCCCATCTTATAGATAGCGAAACTGAGGCTGTTGGAAATTAAATGCTATCCCTTCACCCAGCTGAGCAACAGAGCCTAGAATCAAATCCAAATCTGCCTGACTCCAACTATTTCTTACTCCTCATGGTGGGTATTTGGGATAAAACTGGTCAAGACTACACAGTGGACTAACAGATATTTTCTGCTGGTATCCTGCTAGGCTATGGGAGTGGGGAGAGAAAACCCAATAAGATGTCCCTGCCCTTGGGGGTCTTATAGTCTTTTTGAAGCATTAAGACCAATGCATTGTGGTAAGCAGGGACTATAGCTCACTTGTCCTATGGAGGGAGAGATGGATGGATGGATGAGTGGATGGATAGGTGGGTGCTTGGGTAGATGGGTGGATGGATGGATGGATGCATGCATACATGATAAGCTGGGTAGATGGATGGAAGATGAATGGATGGATGGATGGTTGTTTAAGCGGGTGGGTAGATGGATGGATGGTTGTTTGAGTGGGTGAGTGGATGGATGGATGGTTGTTTGAGTGGGTGGGTGGGTGGATGGATGCACGGATGCATGTATGGATAGATGAGTAAATGGTTAGGTGAATGGATGGGTAGATGGGAAGATGGATGGATGATGGATGGATGAATGGATGGATGGATGGGTGAGTGAATGGCTGAGTAGATGGTTGGATGGATGGAAAGCTGGGTATGCATGTTATTCACCCAGAGTTAAGCGCAATGCCCCTTGGAGCTACACCATTCCTACAATAGTCTCTCCAGTTCTGAGGACTGATTTCAAATCCATCTTGGTAGCTTTTCTACCATTTCCCCTCATCTTTCATGGATGACTGAGAGCATGGAAAAAAGACCTCCACGGACATCCAAATATGTGGGTATTTCTCAGTGAGCAACGACCCTGGTTGCATGATCAATGGATTAACATTCAGACTCACCCCAAGAGTCAGCTCTCAGAAGTGTTAGTGACTAATGTAAATACACGGCCACATCCTGAAACTACTCCAGTGTATGCTTTCAATTCTATAAATGACATTCCCCCTGAGTTCAGGGCAGGATGTTGTTTGGAAAGGTTAGTAGCTATGGAAATCATGCTAAGGCCCAGGAACCAGACTTAGCATGGGATTCAACAAAGATTTTCTGTGCACCTACTGTATGCCAAGCCCTACGAGGGGTGTTGGGGACACAGAAGTGGAACAGAACCCATAACCGCCCTCAAGGGTGGCTTAGACTGGGGAGGGCTATGAAGCCTCCACCCTCTGCCCTCAGAAGTGCAGCAGGCTCATGGAGCATCTCTGTTGACCTTCACCCCAACTCCACCGAGGAAAACTGCAGGAAGGAATTTCCCTCCTTTGAGGGGGAACAGAGCACTGAGCAAAGTGGAACAGAAGGCAGTGACCCTGAGGACAGCAGACTCCAAACCAAAGGACAGTCTCGAGGGTCCTGTCCAAAGAACTGAACAAGCAGAACAGAAGTGAAGGGGCAACGCTGGGTCAGAAAATTAGAGCACTGTTTTTGTTGTTGGAGGGTGGGGTGTGCGGGCAGGGCATCAGACGGGTAGGGATGAGGAGGTAAAACAGATGCTAGCCCCAAAGAATCAAGTTGGCAGAGCGAGAGAGCCACGTTTTTAGGGCCCAGAGACCTTGGAATGCTAAGGAGGCCAGTACAGACAGAGCACGGTAACAGCTGCTGTTTGCTGAGTGCACACCACACCCCAGGCATGGGTGCCACTCCACATGCTTAAGGTCAAGTTGGAAAACGACAGGTCCATGGAAAGAACAACCCTACGAAATAGGTCCCATTTCCCCATTTCTACATTTAAGATGAGAAGTTAAATGTCAGAGAACTAGAACTTTGAGCCTCCGGTCCCACAATGAGCTGGTGCTGGAGCCACGACCCCCACCCAGGTCTGTGGAAACTGCGCTCTTCACTCCAGTTTTGCTATTTCCCCAAGGGGTGCTCTGAAGAGGGCGATACATAGGCCAGACCTCCCTGGGGCAACTTTGGCTTCCTTGTCTGCAAAATGGGTTGTTTGGGGATCAGTGTGACAAAGAAGCATTTGTCAAGTGAGCTGCATTATTTGAGTTTGTGTTGGGCCTATGGCTGCCAGTCAGAGGCAGTATGGGGAGAATCAGGGTGGTAAACATTACTACAGCTCTTAGTATGTGCCCGGCACAGCTCTGAGGACTGTTCATGATATGAACCCAATCAACCCGGGCTCCAGCCTAGGAGGTGGTATGCGAATGTCTTCATTTTATAGGAAAGGGCGCAGAGGCACAGGGTGTTGCACAGGACGTCACACGGCTACAGACACAGGCCTGCTTCCACACTCAGCATCTGACGCAGAGCCCGAGCTCTTTTCCATCCACTCTACATGGCAGAGCAGAAGGAATGCAGGCCTGGTGCCCAGAGGGGAGGGTGTGAAGCCTGGCTCTGCCTATTAGCTCTGTGACCTCTGGCAACTCGCAGAACCTCTCTGGGATGATTCATTTCTAAAATGGAGATTTAAATACAAGTACTCAGCTCACTGGGGCTGTTGAGAGGATTTCAGGAGAGAATCTATGTCAAACATTCAGTCCTAAGCCTGGCACATTTTAAGTGCTAAATGAATGGCAGCCGCTATGATGGTGAGGAGGAGGAAGAAGAGAAGAACGGGGACAAAGGAGGAGGAAGAGGAGAACAGGGAAGAGAACAACAATGAGGAGGAGGAGAAGGAAGAGGAGAATGAGGACATCCATTAATGCTTCGACTTGCCTTTACTTCTGGCCCCTACTTGGCTTAGGTGAGCTGATCTGCCATGTCAGCTGTGGGTAAGGGCACTGTGCCTCACTGTCCCCAGGCAGAGAGCTCCTGCCTGTGCCATTCTGTTTCTCTGACAGGCCCTTCTTTGATCCCAACAGCCCCTGAAGCTCCAAGTCCAGGGAGCTCCATAAACAAATCCATTTAAGGCTAGGCCATCATGTGGCCTGTAAATCAATAGGCTTTCCATGGCCATTTGCAGAATCACAGGCAGTCAGCTCCAGCTAATGCATCATTCCAGAGAAGCCAGGGGTGGGAGCTGTCATCTCCAGTCATCGAGGAGAAAAATCTATGTCTCCTAGGCCCTGGTGCTGGTGTCACCCCGGGCTGCCTGCTCCTTCGAGCACCTTCGGGAGCCAGCATGGGGCAATGGTGAGTGTGTGTGTGGGGAGGTTGAGGGAGACAGAAAGAGAGCAATTTGGTAGTTTTTGTTTGTGTGTGTGTGTGTGTGTGTGTGTGTGTGTGTGTGTTCTTTTTCCAAGAGGCCATCAGCATTCCGGCAGCGTCCTGAGAAATTCATCAAATTATTTAACCTTTGCTGGAATAAATAATACATGTGCTTTCTCAGGATTTATTCTGATTAAGCCGTTCTGGAGTGGTGCCAGGCCTCAGCCCGCCCCAGGAAAAGCAGGAAGGAGGCTGGTGGCACAGGATGGCAAATCAGGCGGCCAGCTGAGGGCTGGGTGGGAAGCGGCCGATGAAGCTGGAGGGGCCTTGTGGCGGAGAGGGACCGCTGTGAGCCCCCTCCAGGCTGGTGGGACATAGGGGAGGAGGAGAGTACACTGCCGGCACCGTCTCTCCACCTACAGGCTATCTACCTCCATCTGGACCAAGGAGGGAGGTGCAGGGGACAGACAGCTGGACGTGGGGTTCAAAGATGTGGCTCGGACTGCTGAGTGACCTTCTACTGTCCAGGAGGCTGAGAACCGGCAGGCCTGGATTTGAAGCCCAGTTCTGCTCTCTGCCAGCTGCAGGATCTGCCTTCTCCTGGCCTCCTCACCCAGATGGTGCCTGCAAAGCACAGCATCTGCGCAGAGTAAATGCTCAATAGATGCTAAATGCAAACATATGAAATTGCTGCTATGTGACCAGCTTTATATGGTTCAACCTATAGATGCATGTAGTGATGATAACCACAAGCGGTAATATTTACTGAGCATTTACTATGCGCTCTAGTCTCTGTGCTTTCCACAAATTACCTTATTTAAACTCTAGTTCTATGGGGTTCATGCCATTACTATCATCCTCATTTTACAGATGGGGAAACTGAGGCCCAGAGAAATAAGGGAAACTGCTTGAGTTCATCCAGCTGACAAGAGGGCTAAGCTGAGATCTGAGCCTAGTGTAGCCCAGAGCTCCTCTCCTTATCCCAGTTATATATACATATATATATAGAGGGACACACACACACACACACACACACACACACACACACCTGAGTGGTGCAAATGATTAACGCTCTTGGCTGCTGCCTGACAGGTTGGAGGCTCAAGTCCACCAGATGTGCCTCGGAAGAAAGGCTTCAAAAAATCAGCCATTGAAAACTCTGTGAAGCACAGTTCTACTCTGACACTCATGGGATCACCATGAATCAGAGTCAACGCAATGGCAACTCGTTGGTTCACATGTACATATCATGACATCACTTCTGCTTTGCCTTTTGCCTTCCCTGGGAGGATACTGCCATTGTGTCCGAGGAGTAAGAGAGAGACGGCTTTACATTTCCAGATTTGATTGACTAGGTGGAGGGTAAATGGGAGATGGAATGAGACAAACTGCAAAAACTGAGCACATCAATGGCACGAAATGTGCAGGAATTTCATCTCACTGAGCAGCTCCGGATAGACTGCAGAGACATCAAAAGGTGGACATTGTAGTGTCTTGGATTTTTGTGCACAGAGTGGTGTTGGAGGATCCCAGAAAGTTTCCAGAGATGACCCAGAAGCCAGCCACCTCTAAAAAAAACCGTAGATTCTAGGAAAAGGAACCATCTTGGAGATTCCCAGCCCTTTTTGGTTTTCCTGACGGACCTTGAGGGCCAGACATTGAAGGAGGCAAGTCATACAGGTCAGTACAGAGGAAGGCTGGATGGAACTGGCCCACCTGAGAGGTGAGGTGAGGGGCTCCTGCCAGGAAGCAGGCTGCCCAGCCTGCCTCAGGTGGAGGCTCTGTGGCCGAGGCAAATCCCTTCCTCTCCTGGTGTAGGGGGGTCCTCAGTTTCCCCAGCTGCAGAGTGCATGAATTGCCTCTCTCCACAGTCCCTCTGAGCTGTAGCATTCCATGATTCTCCGGGTGTCTGCGCGGAGACACCAACAAGTGGCTGGTGACCTTGAGTAAGTCACTAAACTTTTCCAAGGCACAATTTCTTGAACACTGTGAAATGGCAGTTGCAATAGCAATTTAGCCTACCTCACAGGATTCATGTAGTCTACTCAAGATAACAGATGGAAAAGTTCTTAGAAAAAAAAAATTTTTTTTTAGAGTGCTGTTTAAAACGTAAAAGTCCCTGGGTGGTGCAGACGCTTAACAAGCTTGGCTGCTAACCAAAAGATTGGAAGTTCAAGTGCACCTAGAGACACCTGGCGATCTACTCCCCAAAAATCAGCCGTTGAAAACCCTGTGGAACACAGTTCTACTCTTAACACATACAGGGTTACTGGGAGGAGAAACATGGAGATGGACGAGGATGCAGGGGAGAGTCAGGGGCTTTGGGAAGGAAGGAGTGGGGACTAGTGTTTGCCTAGATGGGAGTGGGGCAGAGGAAGCATCTTGGAGATTCCCAACCTTAAGCCTCGAAGCGGTGAGGAGGGGTAATGGAGATGCCCGTCCGGTCACGCCCCCTTTCTCTAACCCGGCTTCCTTCAGCGGCAAGGGCTCTGGAGCCAGCCTCCAAACCCAAACCAAACCTGTTGCCAGAGAGTCGGTTTCAACTCATAGCGACCCTGTAGGGCAGAAGTAGAACTACCCTATACGGTTTCCAAAGCAGACTGCTACACCTTTCTCCCGCAGAGCCATTGGGTGGGTTCAAACTGCTGACTTTCCAATTATCTGTCAAGCACTTAACCACTGTGCCACCAGGGGGGCTCTGGAGCCAGCCTACTTGGGCACAAATCCAGCTCCCCCCGACCCCCACACAGCTGTGTGATTGTGGGCAGGTGACCTGGTCCCTTAGAGCTCTTTATCTGCCATGATGGGGGTAGTAGTACTTCCCACCTCTAGGCTGGTAGATAACCTTGAATGAGAGGACTCTGTAGAGCACCTGGCTCATAACGGGGATTTCAGAAGGAGCAGGTGCTATGGTGATGGTCAGGAAGGCCTGCACAGGGAGTTTGGAAGGTGATCTCAGACTGTGGGACCGAGTCTAAGATGGGAGGAGATTGGGAGTGCCAGAAGCCAGAAGAGCGTCTTAAGGAAGGGAGGGAACAGCGTCTTAAGGGAGGCGACATCTCAAACCCAAGGCCACTTGAGATTCAAGTTTCACTGCTCTGCTGGGCAGAAGACCTCAGCATTTCCACAACTGGCCAGTCAGCTCCAGCCCCTTGCTCAAGAGTGGAAACTTGGGATTAGAAAGATTCACAATTGCCCAATAAGATCCCCAAATAATCTTTCTTGAAACCACATAACATTTTCCTCTTAAAGAAATGAAATCTCTAATTAGAGTTTTCTCTGAACGTTCTCCCTTTGAAAAAAATTAAAAATGTATAAACCCTCCTGTATCGTGTATGTATATTTCACTGCTGCATAATTGCGATCTTTGTCAGTAAGGGGGTGGGGTTGGGGGGTGGCGCGCGACAGCCTTTTAACCAGCTACAGATGCTAATGTAGAGAGAGGCATTTTCTTCCTCTTTGCTCAACTGTTCCAGCCACGACTAGAGTCCTCCCTAATAAGTATTTATGTCAAAATCCTTTTTTGGGCAGGGGGGAGAAAGAGCAGCTGTAGCACAGTTGAAAGACGTGGCTCTGATTACAGTTCACTAGCAAAGTGGGGGGGGGATCATTTTTAGAGTGAAACAGTGTTAATCAAGTTAATCACAAAACCCGCGCTATAATTGCTTCTGCTCTCAGACAAAATTTTACTTTTATCTAAATTACTAAAGTGAGGAGAGTGCAATCCACTCTAATTTAGCTTTTGAGCTAAGGAGAAAGCGTGTGTGGAAGGCTGGAGAGGTTTTTAAACATCAGGAGAACTCATGCTATGGAATTCAACTCTCCTCCTCCCCACTCCTGCCCTCCCTTCCTTCCTTCCAGGCAGCTAAATGCAGTAGTTGAGCTCTTGGACTCTCCGATCCACCGGTTCTGGCTGTGTTAACTAGTTCCTCGGCCTCTCAGTGTCTTCTGTTTCTCTGCCTGTGAAATGGGATGGTGATGATAGCTAAGGGCTGTGGTACCTAAGGATTAAATGAATTAACAAGGATGAAGTACTTAAAACAGTACAAAAAAACTTACAATGGCAGAAAAGCAAACACACACTCAAGAATTGTTAGTTGCTGCTATTCTTATCCCTCAATTTTCTCCCTCCTTCCTCCTTCCCTTTGCGGCCACCTGCTCCTCTTCCTTCTCTCCCGGCCCCCCACTTCCTCCTCCCTTCTGTTACTGAGCACCCACTCTGTAGGAGGCATGACCTGTCTTCGGAGAGCTCAGGTTCTTGGTGATTGAGATACAAGGGGGACAGTGAACACGGCCTCAAGAGAACACCGAAACATGCTGGAGGGCTGGCAGGAGGGGACACCTTCTTCCAACTGGGAAATCAGGAAGGGCTTCATTTCAGCTGGGCATTGACCAGCACTAGGGATGTGGAGTCAGGAGGGTGGGGGAACGAGGACTGGGACTGGCACTCCAGATGGAAGGACCAGCCTCAATAATGGTCTAGAGGGGCATGCAGGGAGCAGTAGTGCAGGGATGCTGAGCAGGTCTGGGTGTGCTCGCAGGTGGGACTCAGCCAGCTGTAGTCCAGAAGGCAGCCCCAAGCAATCACTCCTGCTCTGTGCAGCCCTTGAGTTTCACCCAGGTAGGCTCTGACTGTTGGCTGAAGAGAAATTTTCCTCAGCTTCCAGGACACTCCAGGCTAGCTCCCTCCATGGCCGAGCATTTAACCATACTCAGTCTTGTCGTCACTGGCCCTGCCTACCCTCCACCAGTCTCGGTTTCTCCTGAAGAAGCCTCCTTGGGTCTCCTGAATTCACACATAGTCCGACAAGGAGCTGATGTTACCCAACTTGCCCGGAAACACAGATTAGAGAAAACACACACAGTCAATTTAACTGGCAATTAAACAGGCTCCCCTATGTAATTAGCGTCAAGACAACTCACAATTACTATGGGGCGCACATTCGCAGCCGATGCTTCACGTTTATACAGAGCGACAATTACTGGGCGCTAATACCTTAACAGGAAGTAGAGGGAATTTGTGAAACCATTTCAAGGAGCAGCAGATTCTGTCCCTTTGCACTGTAGATAACTCTTTTGTAAATGCAACTGTAAAATTAAAGAGTGAAAGCTTGAAATGCTGCAGAAGAAGAAAAGAACATTTACTCTATTGAAAGTAACTGATTGCTGAAAACGATAAAGATCATGGAAGAAAAAACAGGGACAATGCTAGGAGCCTTAATACATAGCATAAACACATTACGAACCATAAGTAACAATGCACAAGCACCAGAAGAGAGACCAGATAATTGGGAGCTCCTAAAAGTCAAACACTTATGCTCATCAAAATATTTCACCAAAAGAGTAAAAAGACAACCTACAGACTGGGAAAAAATTTTTGGCTGCGACAAATCCTATCAGCGTCTAATCTCTAAAATCTACAAGATACTGCAAAACCTCAACAACAAAAAGATAAATAATCCAATTAAAAAATGGGCAAAGGAATATGAACAGGCACTTCACCAAAGAAGATATTTGGGTGGCTAACAAGCACAGGAAGAAATGCTCACGATCATCAGCCATTAGAGAAATGCAGATCAAAACTACAATGAGATGTCATCTCACCCCAACAAGGCTAGCATTAATCCAAAAAACACAAAACAATAAATGCTGGAGAGGTTGTGGAGAGACTGCAACACTTATACACTGTTGCTGGGAATGTAAAATGGTACAACCACTTTGGAAATTGATTTGGTGCTTCCTTAAAAAGCTAGAAATAGAAGTATCATACGATCCAGCTATCTCACTCCTTGGAATATATCCTAGAGAAATAAGAGCTGTCACATGAATAGATACATGCACACCCACGTTCATAGCAGCACTGTTCACAATAGCAAAAAGACGGAAACCACCTAGGTGCCCATCAACGGACGAATGGATAAACGAATTACGGTATATACACACAATGGAATACTATGCAACAATAAAGAACAACGATGAAGCCGTGAAACATCTTATAACATGGAGGAAGCTGGAGGTCATTATGCTGAGTGAATTTAGTCAGTCACAGAAGGACAAACATTGTATAAGACCACTATTATAAGAACTCAAGAAAAGGTTTAAACATAAAAGACAACATTGTTTGATGGTTACAAGAGTGGAGAGGGAGGGTGAGGGTTATTTACTAACTAGTTAGTAGATAAGAATTATCTTAGGTGAAGGGAAGGACAGCACACACTACAGGGGAAGTTAGCACAACTGGACTAAACCAAAACTAAGAAGTTTCCTGAATACATCAAACACTTTTAGGGACAGAGTAGCAGGGGTAGGGGTCTGGGGACAATGCTTTCAGGGAACATCTAGGTCAACTGGCATAACAAAGCTTATTAAGAAATGTTCTGCATCCTACTTTGGTGAGTGGCGTCTAGGGTCTTAAAAGCTTGCAAGCGGCTGTCTAAGATGTATCAATTGGTCCCAACCACCTGGAGTAAAGGAGAATGAAGAACACCAAAGACGCAAGGAAAGTAGTAGCCCAAGAGACAGAAAGGGCCACATAAACCAGAGAGTTCATCAGCCTGAGACTAGAAGAACTAGATGGTGCCCAGCTACCAGCAATGACCACCCTGACAGGGAACACAACAGAGAGTCATGGATGGAGCAGGAGAAAGGTGGGGTGCAGAACTCAAATTCTAGTAAGAAGACCAGACTTAATGGTCTGAGACTGGAGGTACCCTGGAAAGCATGGCCCCTGCATTCTCTACCAGCCCAGAACTAAAACAATTTCTGAAGCCAACTCTTCAGACAGGGATTGGACTGGACTGTGGGACATACAGTGATACTCGTGAGGAGTGTGCCTCTTAGCTCAAGTAGATACAAGAGACTAAATGGGCAGCTTCTGTCCGGAGGTGAGATGGGAAGGCAGAGAGGTTTAGGAGCTGGTTGAATGGGCATGGGGAATCAGGGGTGGAAAGGAGGAGTGTGTTGTCACAGTATGGGGAAAGCAATTAGAGTCACATAACAATGTATGTATAAATTTTTGTATGGGGAAAAAAATAAATAAATAAAAAAGAAAGTAACTGCTATTTTGAGATGACTTCAGGAGACTAACTAGTTCTACCACATCAGTAATAACAAATAACACTGATTGAGGACTTACTTTGTGCTGGGTGCGTTATGAATTTTATCTCACCCGGGCCTCACAATGACTTACAGAGACAGGGAACTGGCTGGGGGTGGGGAGGGGAGTGGACATCTTGTCCAAGGTCACATAGCTCATGAGGTGGGTGGGCAGTAGGATGCAAACCCAGGTCTGACTCCAAAGCCTTTGTGCAGAACCACCACACACACTGCTTCTCTGTGTTGCCTGGCAGAGTTCACATCCAGTCCTAAATACCTTCTTTAGCAGGTGGGGAGGCAGAGACCCGGAGAGTGGAGCTTGCCCAAGGCCACAAGGTGAGCCCGTGGCAGAATGGGGCCTGAATCTCTCACAGCCAGGCCCTTGCCACAGCACCCTCTGGTGTTTATGGAAAATGAAGGCTAGGGAAGATCACCAGAGAGTGGCCCCTCTGGAATCTCCATCTCCCCTACTGCTGACTTGTAGGCCTGAGGTCCTTGTTCCCAAGAAGAGGGAGGCCTCAGATGGCTTCAAGGGCAATAGATGCCATGCAACATGTACCAAACGAAAGAACATCTAAAAGCATCGAGCACTGCACTGGGCACACAGTAGGCATTTTCCTTTCTTTTCCCTTCTTATAACCCTTTAGAAATAGCACTGGGAAAAAAAAAAAAAAAAAAAGCAACCATCAGTTAAACTAGGAATCCAGCAATTAGGTACTCTTAGCTATACCTAATACACACACTTAGCTCATCAAAGGACTTCAGCAGTAAAATTTACTCATCCAAAGCATTCTATCAAGTTGGCAGATATATCAGGCGGCTAATGTTGTATAAAAACCTCTCAAAACTCAGGAGCTTAGAGCAATTATTTATTATCACTTACCTATCTGTGGGTCAGCTGAGGTTTGGCTGATCTAGGCTGGGCTTGGCTGGGCTCCTCTTCTTCTCACTGCAGGTCTGTGGCTCAGCTAGGCAACTCTGTTCCACATGCCTCTCAGGCTATTCAGACCAGTAGGTTGGCCAGGGCACAATCTTCTCATGGAGATGGCAGGGGCTTAAGAGTGTGAGCAAAAACAAGTAAAGCCTCTTAACGCTTACTCTTGGATCTGGGACATGGTCACTTCTGTCCATCTGTCCAAATCACATGATTAAGGCCAAGTCACATGGCCAAGCCCAAGTCAGATGGTAAGGGTGTGGACGCAGAGAGGAGTGAAGAAGTAAGGGACCATTCAATTCATCACTGTGTAGCAAGGCAACAGTTAAGTCATTTCCTTGTTTAAAAATCAGTACTTGATGGGGAAGGAGCTATCAGCTCAACAGATGTGACTAAAAACTTCAGTTTATGATTCTATAAAATGAGAATAATAACTACCTCACAGGGATGTTGTGGAGTTTAAATGAGGCAGTCCACATAAATTACCCAGCACCATGCCTGATAAGTCATATGTACTCAGTAATCACCACCAACCTAGGGTGATCAGCTCATCCCAGTTTTCCCAGAACAGTTCTTGTTTTAAAGTCCTACGTTCTGGGAACCCCCTCAGCTTCAGGAAAATCGGGATGGTTGGTCTCCCTAACTATCCTCATCACCAAAATAAGACTAGCTAGTCTTCATTTGCCAGGTTGATGCTAGGTGCTGGAGGTAGAATTTCTCATATAACACTTATGACTGCCCTACTTAGCAACCCCTTGCTGTTGATTCGATTCCAACTCATAGCAACCCTATAGGACAGAGTAGAACTGCTCTGTAGAGTTTCCAAGCAGTGGCTGGTAGATTTGAACTGCCAACCTTTTGGTTAGCAGCCGAACTTTTAACCACTGCGCCACCAGGGCTCCACCCTACTCAGCAAGGGGACTTTATTTTGATGTTGCTGCATATGGCAATCAGGCAACGTTAGGGAATATGTGGGATAAAATATGATATTTTTAAAATAGACTCTTCCCTCAAGAGGCTGAAAGTCTAGGAAGGAAGATAAGAAACTCATGTATATAAACAACTTTGACACAAGGGAGAAAGTGATTCTGGCAAATCCAACTTCCTAGGATGACAAGGTTGGGAGTTTTAAAAATTAACATTCATGTTCCTTTATAGCTACTCTATCTTGACAGCCAAGGCTAAGCGTCTAGCTTTGGAAATTCAAGGAAAATTATGTCTGAAAAGAGTTTCCTTGACAAAAAGAATTTGACTTAGTTCTCCCATTGGGGGCCTTGTTCTAAATATATTTGTTTACACGTTGGAAAGCCTTTAAATCAACCAAGGGCTGGTGGAGACTGCTAAACCACTCCACTCCCTGAGATCCTGGTAACGGAGAGGAATCTGTATTCAGGGTGCTCTGGGTAATGTCAGCACTCCCCCATTTACTTCGAAATGAATTCTAAATCAAATTTATCAGGCCCAATCATTCATCTTTCTCCTTGCAGCTGGGCCCTTTAATTTTACGTTTTCATTGTTTTAAGAAGTCATAGGTGAAGCAATATATTACCAGGAGCACAACGAGTAGATGGATTGTGACCCGGGGAAGCCACTTTTATACTCAGTCCTTGATGTCATCCAGAAGAACTAAGTTCATAAACATTTTGAGTGATTTGGGCCTGGTTTGGTTTCGAGAAGGACATCCTAAGGTGAGCTCGGGAGCGCAAGGCTTTATGACCCTCACCTGTGGAGACTAGGGTGCCCGCCAGATTTCAATTCACCTGCTTGGTGGTTAAGTTACATAGTGAGTGTTAACTTCCTGTCCTCTTGCACACAGCTCCAGCTCCTTCTTGGAGTCTTCAGATTCATTCCTCATTCACCAAACCCTCAGTGGCACCTTGGGGGCCAGACCTGCACACAGGAGCAGAGATGGGCAGGTCAACCTTGGAGGGGCTGAGACGGACACATACATCAACAGTGGCAAGGCGGTGTCAGTTTGGCAGGTCCAAAGAGGGAGACACTAAATGTGTGATCAGGACAGGAGCCGGGCACATCCACAGTACCTTCTTATGGGAGTAAGCATCACACAGAAGAAAATCAGACTTTGAATTCCAGGGCTGCTTCTTACAGGTTGAGAGGCTTTAGGCAAGTCATCTAAGCTTTATGGGCTCCATTTCCTCATCTACAAAATGGGGGCTGAAGATCATTCCTAATTCATTGAGATGCTGTGGGAATTTTAAAAAATGATGTGTATTACGTGCTCAAAACATTCAATCATTTAGTTAACAAATATTCATTAAGCAATGACTTGATGCCAGGCACTGTGCTGGACAGGGGACACACATAGTAAGCATCCTGGTACACAGTGAGCTCAGGGATCTGAGAGATACCCTGTGAGGTACTGTATATCAATGGTTCTCAGACTTTAGTGGGCATCAGACTCACCAGCAGGGCTTGTAAAATACCCCCAGGGTTCCTGATTCAGTAGGTCTGGCGCGGGACCCATAATGTGCGTTTCTAATAAGTTCCCATGTGATGTTGGTGTTGCCAGTTCAGAGACCGCTGGTTTATAGCATTAACCCCATTTTACTGGTGAGGAAACAGAGACTCTGAAAGTGAACTGACTTGCCCATTCACACAGTTAGAAAGAAGCAGGGCCTGTAGAATGACCAACCAACCTGGTTTGCTCGGGACTAAGGGGTGTCTGGGGACATGGAACTTTCAGTGCTAAAACCAGGACAATCCCAGGCAAACCAAGACAGTTGGTCACCCTAAACCCAGGCCTAAGTGACTCCATTATCTTGTCCAAAGCATACTTTAGCATTTGCAAAGGACCTTTATATCAATTAATACTGTTGCTATTATTATTATTAATGTTGTTGTTGTTGTTACCATCAAGCTGATTCCAACTCAAAGCGACCTTATGTACAACAAAACGAAACACTGCCTGGTGCTGTGCCATCCTCACAATCGTTGCCATGTTTGAGCCCATTGTTGCAGCCACTGTGTCAATCCATCTTGTTGAGGGTTTTCCTCTTTTTTGCTGACTCTCTATTTTACCAAGCATGATGTCCTTCTCCAGGGACTGGTCCCTCCTAATAACATGTCCAAATTATGTGAGATGAAGTCTCGCCATGCTGTCTTCTAATGAGCATTCTGGCTGTACTTCTTCCAAAACAAATTTGTTCTTTCTTCTGGCAGTCCATGATATATTCAATATTATTCTCCAACACCATGATTCAAAGGCATCAATTCTTCTTCAGTCTTCTTTATTCATTGTCCAGCTTTCACATGCATATGAGGTGATGGAAAACACCATGGCTGGGGTCAGGCGCAGTTAGCCACTATTTATTGAAAGGAGCCCTGGTTGCACAGTGGTTAAGAGCTCTGCTGCTAACCAAAAAGTCAGCAGTTCGAATCCACCAGCAGCTCCTTGGAAGCCCTGTGGGGCAGTTCTACCCCGAGTCAAAATCAACTTGATGGCAACAGATTTGCATTTTTTAATTTACTGAAAAATTACTGTATATTGCTAGGGACTATGCTAAGTGCTTTACTTCCAAGATCGCTCTGAATTCTCAAACCAACCCTGAGAAGTAGGAATTATCACTCCACATTACAGTGGTATGCTGGGGCACAGGGAAGGGAATGGTCTGTCTAGGTCTCATAGCTACTGAGTGGCAGAGATGAGATTGCACTCTAGGCTCTGCCCCGTCTACTCACGAGGCCTCCCTTTGGCAGGAAGGTGACCCTGAGAGACTTAGCGTGGATGGAGCATGGTGGTTCTGCCAGGGTTCCAGAGTCAGGGCACTGGGACTCAAATCCCAGCTCTGATGGGTGCTGGTGGGATGATCTTGGGTAAGTCACTGACCTTCCTGAGTCCTCAATTTCCCCCACTGTAAATGGAGCTCATAATAGCAGCTGCCCCACTGGGTTGTTGTTGGAGCATCATATGGGTTAAGTCCAGACAAAGTCTGTAGAACAGGGCCGCATTTGTAACTTGAAGGCTCGGTGTCAGCTGTTATCACCACCCTGACTTTCCTGAGGACAGAGGAAAGGACAAGCGTTCCATCCTTCAGGGAAAGAGGATCCTGCTCACTGGACCCAACCATTCCAGGGCCCCTGGACCCTGAGCAGTGAACACTCAGGTGGCAAAAATGTTAACAGTAATATTTTTCTACGACTGATTTTAATTTCTGTTTGAGCTCCCGTTAAATCAGTTCCCTACTACCCCCTTTCTCTGAGGCTATTTCTAAGTTCCACTGTTATAGAGTGCTAAAGTGTTGGGGGGCACCGGATCTTTGCTATCATCTGCCACTCCAGCCTCAGCTGGGAGAGCCATCAGTTCACCCCATCCTCAGTCATTGCCCCATGCCAGCGGCCATGGAGTCATCTCCATTTCTCTACCACAGGCCCCTTCAGGCTGCCACTTCTTTCATGCTGTCCTTGGCAAACCTCTTTGGGCACAGTGGCCTCTACAAGAAGGCTGAGGCCCTGTCTGCTCTTGGGGGGTACCCTCTATGGGGATCTGACAGCCTCCTCAAGGCTCCGCCTGGAATGTGAAGGTCTCCCTTGCCCACCACCCACAGATCTTTGGGGGTCTGCCACTTGCCAGCTCCCCTCTGTGGGCTCAGGACAAGGACCAGGCTGGGCATAGAGGGATGAGCAAGGCTGACAGCCCTGCCTTCCAGAGGTGAACGGTCCAGTGGGAGAGACAGCTGGTGAACAGCAATGGCAAGAGTAAAGCAAACACTAGGATGAGGCTGTGGAGCTCAGAGGAGGGGGACACAGTGGGGCAGGAAGTGACCGTTACAGTTAGTGGAGTGAGAGAATTGGGTGGAAGGGGGCAGAGAGAACAGCAGGGGCAAAGGCCTGGAGGCAGGAGAGTAAGGTGAGCTCAGGGATCTGGGAGAACTTTCAGCTGGTGACTTTCAGCTGTACCCTGAGCCCACGCTCCCCTTGGCTGTTGTGTGCAAAGCACTCAGAAGAACTGAGGGTTTGAGGGCATCTCCCCAGAAGCAGACCTTGTCCCAGGCTGTCTAATGGTGTGGAAGCCCCAGTGTAGCCTCGGTGGGTGAGAGCTTGGGGATCTCCTTGTACCGCTGCTCAGCCTTCCAGTTCTAGCAGCAGCTTGGGCTTGGGAAGCTCAGGGCGCTCAGAAATAAAGCAGACCAGTCCCCACCTTCAGTGAACACCTCTTTAAGGCTTCCAGGGGACCAGCTGACACTGGAGCATCCACAAAGCCTGAGCCACGGTCCTGCAGGCCCAAGGAGACTGGGCCCTCCAATCCCAACTCTGTCCTCAGAATGTTTGACCTGAATCTGGGCAGGTTACCTCCTCTCACAGGACCTCTGGGACCTCACCTGAAAGAGGAGGGTCACTGCAGGGTGGATTCCTGCCCCACCTTCTCCTAAAAACTCATGATATATGTGAAACCCAGACCAGAAAGCTAAAGTCAGTCAGGGGCCACACTTGGGCTCCAGGAGCTCTGCAAACCATCTGCAATTATGCGTAATATGTGTTCCTTCATTCATTCATTCAAAAAAATTATTATGCTCATCTCCTCTGAGCCGGGTATTGTGCCAGATGTTGGGGATACAGAGGGGATAGTTCCAAATGTGATGGTAAAGGAGCTAGACAATAAACAGGTAATCACCGATTATGCCGAGTGATACATGAGAAAAGGACAAGAACCACCCAGAGGTGCCTCATCTCTAGGGAGAGATGAAGCTGAGCTTGCCAAAGGAGGGAGAATGAGCCAGGCGAGGAGTGGGAGGACAGGTGTGGAAGGAACAGCATGTGCAAGGGCCCAGAGTCAGGAGGGAGTTTAGAGAGAAGGGGAGAAGATCGCCAGAGTGGCAGGAAGGGAAGTGGGAAGGCAGGGAGGAGGCTGGAGAGCCAGAGGGGAACTACACAAAGTCTCAGCCTACGTCAGGACTTGGGATTTTCCCCAAGGGCAAGGGGGCTTTGACGGCCTTTACGCAGGGCCAACACAGTCCACTAGAGAGTTTCTTTTTGTGCCTGGATGCTCCAGAGGGTGGGATGGGAACTCCTCGGAGACCGGTTCCTGGGTGCTTGTCTTACTTTTAGCCAACTCTCCCAGGCAGGCTGGAGGAGGGCAAGACTGAAGCTCCGCCTGGTGAATGGAGGAGACTAGCAGCCGGAGGAGCATTCCGGTGGGTGGGAAAGATTGGGAGGAACTGGAGCCACAGATTCTGGTTGCCTCCTGCCCCATCCCCACCGTCATCGTCATCGGTTGGGCCCAAGAATTGAGTTGTGGCATCGGGCTGTGAGTGGTGAGCTATTGTAATTAAAGGTCTGACGATGTTTCCGCTGGAAAGGCAATTTTCTGAGGGTGTCTTGGTTTTTTTTTTTTTTTTCCTGGGTATAAAGCAGCCTGAGCAGGGAGCACTGATTGTGCATGCCAGACAGGTCTTGAGGTCGTTAGGGGAGTGTTAATGTTCCGTTACAATAGACAGTAATGAATTGGGACTTTCAGAGTAATCGCAGTTTGTGCCATCGGCCAAAATGAGTGTATTCATCTTAATTTTTAACATCTATTGCCTTGGAGAAGCTTTCATAATTAAATGTTTGGTTGCACCAGCAAGTAAGAGGAAGGAAGTCTCCTTTGGTGGAAAGGAAGGACCTTTCTGCCCTCGTCCAGCTATAATCCTAGCCCTGAAAACAAAGACCGCTATGATTTGCTTTGCCCACAGATGTAGGGAGAATCAGATTTCAGTCCATTACAAAGAGGAACTTTATGATAATTATAATAATCTGGCAAAAGACCAAACTTATTTTTGAGGTGGTGAGTTCCCTGTTGCTGGTGGTATTCAAGAATAGCTTGCAAATTGCTGAGCTATAGAGGGGATTCCAGCATCAGAGAAGGTATTAGGATTTCCAAGGCTCTGGGATTTGTGGATAAGACCTACCCAGGAGCATCCTTTAGCATGAGCTGCAAGGAAGGTTGTATGGGGAATTTTTCACCAGTTTACAGGATTTTAGCGGCATCCGCCTGCTAACAGTGTGCCCCTCTTAGATGACTCATTCATTCTGTTCTTCTCCAGTCATTAATTTTAGCAGGCCTGGTGATATGATGCCGTTTTCTGAGTCGTCGTATGCACTTCAAAGTAATCAGGTTGAGTCTCTTGTAACGTAATTCTGAACTTCAGACTTGCTGCTTTGCTGATTGGCCTTCCCAAGCTCAGTGAGGTTTGGGGATTTTTCTCCAGTGTTTCACAGAGGCACCTACAGAGAGTGGAAGAAGGCATGTGGATAGGACGATTCAAGAGGGACTCAGTATAGTAAGTTCTTCTCTCTTTACTACGAGGAGTGACCTTGACACTGGATCGCCATCTATGCCTCCTTTTATCCATTGGAGTCATATCTGAGCCAATGCTGGGCTGGTTTAGATCTACTGCAGGGATTCCTGGAACTCCCTGTAGAAAGTTCAGGACTCCCAGCGGCCCCCTGGCTGCATGCATAGACTGAAAGAGAAAGTAGGGGTTATTTGGGGGAAAAGCTCCATGACCCCATACCGACCTTTGTTCAAGGGCCCTCATCCAACATACCCCCACAGAGAGCCAGGCCTGGGAGGGCCCGTGCTGGTGAACAAGAAAGACATAGACCCTGTCCTTGGCTTCCTGCCTGTTTGCTTTCCCATCTTTCACACACTAGACTGTGACTTGTCTGCTCTTTGTGGCCCAAGATATCCAATTCAGCGTCTGGCACATGGTAAGCATCCGTGAAATGTTTTTGGAATGAATGCATGAGTGAATGAATGAATGACTATTAACAGAGGCCTGAGCTGTTTTAAAACTGTGACCTGCTACCTTCTCTCTGAAGTCAGTTAAGACAGGGCTTTCAATCCCTTTCTTCTCCTCTCTCTTTTCCTCTTTTGTTGTTATTAATTGCTGTTGAGTCGGCCCCCGACTCATGGGGATCCCATGCACAACGGAACGAAACACTGCCCAGTCCTGAGCCAACCCCATGATCAGATGCGGATCCGACCATTGTGATCCATAGGGCTATCATTGGTTAATTTTTCAGAAGTAGATCACCAGGCCTTCCTTCTTAGTCCACCAGTCTAGAAGCTCTGCTGAAACCTGTTCAGCATCACAGCAACACGCAAGTCTCC
This sequence comes from Dugong dugon, assembly GCA_030035585.1. Lineage (NCBI taxonomy): Eukaryota > Metazoa > Chordata > Mammalia > Sirenia > Dugongidae > Dugong > Dugong dugon. The sequence goes on from CM057471.1 coordinate 57,202,140, forward strand.
ACTGACAGATGGGTGATGGCTGTACATGAGGTGCATTGGCTGGGGATCGAACCCGGGTCTCCTGCATGGGAGACAAGAAATCTACCACTGAACCACCACTGTCCCCTTCTCTCTTAAGAGCATCTAATTGCACCAGAACCATAATCTCTGGTGTGTGTGTCTCACTTTTCAGCTGACAAAGCTGTTTCATATCCATCATCCCATCTGACCTGCTCCATTTTAAGAAATGAAAACTGAGGCGCAGAGTCTCTGGAGCAGTGGGGGACAGAGTGAAGGCTCAAACCCTGGTCTCCTGATTCCAAGACCAAGGCGCTGGCCACTACGCGTCCACAGCCCTGCCATCTCTAGGACTGCTCCTTCAGACAACAGTAGCCAGTGGCGGGGCCTACCCCTCATTTCCATCTCTTGCAGACCACGCACGTTTTGGGCCCTGCCTTCCCCGTTCTGATGTCCTCATAACTGCTCCAAGACTCGTTTTGTAAGGGTTTTTCCTCGGTAGGCAATTACCTGAGTTCATATGGTTAATTGAAATATTCCTTTTCCTAGAGTTTTAATTCAACCAGCGTAGTTTCAGGAGCCACAGATAATAAGACCTAATTTATAATTAGGGCTTATCAAGAATCAGCTAATTTCTAGACCCCTGATTCCCAAGGAGGGAGTGCGGCGGGGGGGGGGCGGGGGGCTTCTCTTCCCTTCCCAGGGAGTTGTTACCCACCAAGCTCAAAGAGGCACTAGGGAGGAAGGAGAACTAATTGGGAGCCGGCCCTCCATCTTGGACAATTTATTAATTGGATTACGGGAAATCTCAGGCCCCTAGGCAAATCCCAAGGAGGTGCTGCTGCCTCCCTTGGTTTACAGTGAGGATATTAGACACAAAGACAGGAGAGTGGGTTCCACATAGTCTTTCAGGAGCTAGGGATCTTTAAATAAATCACGAGATGTTGCCTAGCCTCAGTTTCCTCATATATACAATGGCCAGGATTATCCCAGCGCTGCTTACCTCTCAACGCTCTCGTAGGGATTGCATAAGCCTGTGGACTGGGACATTTCAGGAGCAGTCATGATTACTTCTAGAGCCTGAGTACCTTGGATAGTCCTGAAAATTAGCCAGGAAAGGGTGCCCTAACCCAAAAAACTGTGTCTCAGAGAGATGAGATGGGCCAAGACCCCACAGGCAATAAGAGCTGAAGTTTGCCTTTGACCCCAGCTGTCCTTGTGTCTAGTTTCCTGAGCATTTCCTTGCACCTGCAGGTCCCAGGGGACTGGACTCCGGCCCCCTCTTGCTGACCTACTGCAAACTCTACTTCTGCCCTGGTAGTTACTCAAATATCCACCCAACCAGCTTGAGGGTCAGGAAGGGGTAGTGCAGGGGTAGTGGGGTGAGCACAACTTTACAATCACATACGCTTGTTTTCAAACCCCTACTCTGCCTTTTACTAGCTGTGTAAGTCAGGATCCCTTTGGCTGCATGTGACAGAAACCCAATTCGAACTAGCTTAAGCTAAAAAGAAAATTAGCTAATGTACCCAAAAACTCCATAAGTCCTGGCTGGAGCCAGAAGCTCAATGATGACGACAGGGCTCTCTTTCTCTCTCCAGCTCATAGCTGTGGTTTCTTCTGTGTTGATGAGCCATCCCCATAATCATCAGGGTTTCACCAGTGCTGGGAAAAGATGATTGTGGCCCATCTTGGGGATGAAGTGAGGAGTGGAATGAGCCCACTGCATAGCTGAGCAGGATTTCCATGCTGAGGAGGGGATGAATCTGCAAAGAAAGAGAGATTACCCGTTGCCCTCCAGTCAATCCCGTCTCATAAACTGCCCTATAGCGTTACCAAGGAGCGGCTGGTGGATTTGAACTGCTGGCCTTCTGGTTAGCAGCTGGAAGCTCAACCAGATTGGGAAGACAAAAACCATGTAATTCCAGGCCAATCATTCACCCTATCTGATCCTGTTTTCTCATTTGTAAAATGATTATCAACAGCAAAGTTACAGGATACAAGACTGATATACAAAAATCAATTGTATTTCTATACACTGGCAATGAACACGCCAAAAAGGAAATGAAAACAATTCCATTTATAGTAGCTTCAAAAAGAATAAAATATTCAGGAATGAATTTTTTTAAAAGAAGTACAAGACTTGCACACTGAAAATTAGAAAACGTTAGTGAAAGAAATTAACGAAGATCTAAATAAATGGAAAGATATCCATGTTCATGGATTGGAAGACTTAATATGATTAAGATGGCAATACTTCTCAAATAGATCTACAGATTCAATGCAATCTTATCAAAATCTCAGCCGCCTTTTTTTGAAAATTGACAAGCTAATCCTAAAATTCATACGGAAATGCAAAGGACCGAGAATTACCAAAACAGTCTTGAAAAAGAAAAACAAAATTAGAGGACTCACATTTCCTGATTTCAAAACTTACTATAAAGCTAGAGTCATTAGGATATGTGGTGCTGGCATTGGGATAGTTACATAGATCAATGAAATAGAATTTAGAGAAGTAAATCCACATATCTATAGTCAATTAATTTTCAACAAATGTGTCTTGACAATTAAAAAGGGAAAGAATAGTTTTTTTAACAAATGGTGCTGGGACTGCTGGCTATCCACATGCAACAGAATGAAATTGTTCCCTTAACCTCACACATGATACATTAGCTCAAAATGGATCATAGATCTAAATGTAAGAGCTAAAACTATAAAACTCTTAGACGAAAACTGAGGTATAAATCTTCGTGACCTTAGATTTGGCAATAGTTTCTTAGATATAACATGTACAGCACAAGAAACAAAAGGAAAAGAAGAGAAATTGAACTTCATCAAAATTAAAAACTTTTCTGCATCAAAGGACACTATCAAGAAAGTGAAAAGATAACCCACAGAATGGGAAAAAATATATTTGCAAATCATATCTGACAAGAGAATCTTATACAGAATATATAAAAACTCGTACAACTCAATGACAAAAAGATAAGTAGCCCAATTAAAAATTGGATTTTTATTAATAAATCCAATATCAAAAGATTTGAAGACATTTCTCCAAAGAAGATATACATATGACCAATAGGCACCAATAGGCAAAAGTTACTTACCTTCATTAGTCTTCAGGGAAATGTAAATCAAAACCACAATGAGATGTCCCTTCACACCCACTAGCATGGAAAAAGATAAACAATAACAAGTGTTGGTGAGGATGTGAAGAAATGGGAACCCTCACGCATTGCTGGTGGGAATGTAAAATGGTACAGCCACTTTGGAAAATAGTTTGGCAGTTCTGCAAAAGATTAGACGTAGAGTTACCATATGACCCAGCAATTCCATTCCTAAGTATATACCCAAGATAATTGAAAACATACATTTACACAAAGGTCTGTACGCTAATGTTCACAGCAGCATTATTCCTAATAGCCAAACATCTATCAACTGGTGAATGGATAAAGAAAATGTAGTATATCCATACAATGAAATATTATCCCCCTATAAAAAGGAATGAAGTGCTGGTACATGCTACAACATCGATCAACCTCAAAAACATTATGCTAAGTGAAAGAAGCCAGACACACAAAACCACGTATTTTATGATTCTAGTTATATGAAATATCCAGAATAGGCAAATCTGTAGAGACAAAGTAGGTTAGTGGTTGCCAGGGGCTGGGGGTAGAGGGTAAAGGGAAGTGAGTGCGAATGAGTATCTTTTGGGTGACAAAAATATTCTGGAATTTGATAGTGGTGATGGCTCTAAAACTTGTTACTATACTAGCACTATTAAATCATATGCTTTGAAGGGGTGAATTTTATAGTATGTGAATTATATCTCTATAAAGCTATTATTAAAAAATGGTATCAAAATATCCATTCATGTAGGGTCATTGTGGGGATGACATGAATTGTTGCATCTAAAGCTACTAACACAGTTCAAGGCACAGAGTAAGTGCTCAGTAAACGTTAGTGCCCTTCCCAACAAGTATCCCACCACCACCACCTGCAATCCCCTTTAAGCAATTCCATCCCAGTCTCTAAGGCAGAACTTGAAGGCATTCCACACAGGGCTGTGCTACACTTGGCTACCCACAGAGCAGCCAGGGTCATTATTAAGGTAGCTGGGCTGGTCCTCCCCATATAATGAATAAGATAGTCATTTCCCTAAGAATGCATCAACCTCTCTAGCAATCCCAGGAGCGCGGGAGGAGGCAGATGCAGCTCTATTAATCCAGGCAGGCCTCACATCCACTTTGATTCAAAGGTTTCATTCTGGTCTGTTTCCATGAGCAGGGCGGTTTATTAGTTGGCGATGACAGGCTAAGTGAACTTCAGGTACTGGGTGTTTGGCTAAGGATGACGACAAGGCTATTTTAAGTCACTGGAGTTCAAGGGTATCTGCCTCAGCGCTTTTATTTAGATTGATTTGTAGCCCTGCTTGCATGACCTTGCTGCATAAAATAGTTCCAAGGAGAGGGGAGAGAAGCACCCACGATTCTTACCAAGGGAGCAGATATGTGCCAGCCCGCCTGCCCCTTTTTCTCCACCAGCCAAACCCACCACCCTGCTGACCTTGTGTGTGGGCTTTGACTGTGACCACACTGCAGCTACAGGAGTCAGAGGACAGCCAGCAGGGTGATCCAGCTGCCTGGGAGGGGGAAGGCTCAGCAAGAGAGATTTCCCAAGATCACTTGGCAAGTCAATGACAAAGTTGGGATTCGAATCTGGGTTCATGTAACTCAAACTCCTTCTGTCAACTCCTATAAAAATATCTAGTATTTATTAAGTGCTTACCATGTCCCAGGCACTCTCTAATGCTTTAAATACACTAATTCTTTTAATTCACACAATAGCCAATGAAGTAAAGCTCTATTGGTGTCCCCATTTTACAGATGAAGAAACTGAGGAACAGAGAGCTTAAGTAAATTGCCCAAGGTCTCATAGCTAGTAAGATGGCAGAGACTGGATTTGAACCAAGGGAGTATGACATGAGAACCAGCCTCTTAGCCACTACGCCATACCACCTCTATTTGCTTATTGTATTGTGGAAGACAACAAAATCAGGTTCTGCCAGGTCCAAGCAGCACAGTTCTCATGGACCAAAGTAATCTGGTAATTGTCACCTCCTCAAACCACCCCATGCAGAAGGGAGCCAGAGAACATCATTCTTTGAAATCACTACTCTGTCCTTCTCTGGACAGCCCAGAGCAGGACTGGCTAACAAGCATGAACTGGCAGCAGCTGAAGGCGTTTCTTAGAAATGCCCAAACAAGCTGATCTGCCTGCCTGCCACCCCCACCTCCCCCCGCCCACACCAACTAATCAGAGAACTACACCCTCTCCTCTCTTTCGGTTTTTAGCTTACCAACCTACCGGGGTTTGTTAGTTGGTATGAGTAGAAGAAGCACTAGATTGGAAGTCAGGGCACCCAGGTAAAATCCTGTGCATCCTTGGGTGAGTCACTTAACCTCTCTGGCTCTCAATTTCCTCATATATACGATGAGTATAAGGATATCTGCTTTTCTCACGTGGTTGTTTTGAGGATTCGGAGACCTTGCATGACATGGGTTGATTTTGAACCCTGGGAACGACCGGGCATTTAAGGAGTTGTTACCAAGGAAGAGTCCTCTGCAAGAGATAGGGTGTAATGAGAGGGAGTGACCAGTAGGTGGCAGTGCTTCAAAACAGCCTGTGGGATGCCAGAAGTAACTTCCTATTAACCCTTCCTCCTTAGGAGAATGAAAGCTTGCCTCCCCCACCCTCCCAGCCCCACCTCCCAGACACACAAAAGGAAAACTAAAACTCAGAGAGCAGAGTGTCACTTCCAAGGACCCACCATAACACAGAGGCATAGTCAGGATGAGAATCCAGGTTGGGCCGGTCTCTGAACGTCTCCCTTCAAGGCCTATTTATACTAGGCTGCTAACCAAAATGTCAGCAGTTCGAATCCACCAGGCGCTCCTTGGAAACCCTATGGGGCAGTTCTAGTCTATCCTGTAGAGTCGCAATGAGTCGGAATCCACTCAACGGAAACGAGGTTGTTTGTTTGTTTTAACCCATTGCCCGGAGCCCTGGTGCTCTGATCACTATGAGTCAGAATCGACAGTAGTGGATTTGGTTTTGGAATCCATCCCGGTGGAGTCGATTTCGGCTCATAGTGACCTTATAGGACAGTGAAGAACTGCCTCATAGAGTTTCCAAGGCTGTAATCTTTACGAAAGCAGACTGCCACATTTTTCTCCCTCAGAGGGGCCGGTAGGTTTGAAACGCAAACCTTTTAGCTAGCAGCTGAGTGTTTAACCACTGTACCACCAGGGCTCCTTTATTGGGCTCCTACTGGGTGAAAATGCTTATGTGAGACCTTTATCCCAGGCCCACCCAACCTCCATGTCTGCATCTACCACTCCTTCCAGGCCAAACTCACTGGGATGTGTGCTTTCTCAGCCCAAACTGGGCACCGTATGTGCAGAGGTGATAGAAAGCACTCTGGATGGACTAGAGGCCAGGAGATCTGGTTCTAGTCCTAGTTTCACCTCAGACTTGCTGTGTCACCTTGACCAAGGCTTCATTAGGAGGCCATGAAATCCATGTACTGGGTTGTGACAAGTACTTTTTAAAATTGATTGGAAAAGGAAAGAACAAAAAATATTAGAGTATGTCAGCCATACTACAGATAAACATCGTTTTAAAGAAATTTTGTCCCAATTTTATATATACACACAAATATGTGAGCTGGTGTGCCCTGATATAAAAGGCATTTTTTCTTGTTGGTCACAGTCTCACAGGTCTGAGAACCCCATCTCGTCTCTAAGGGCAATTCCCTCCATATCTTGTGATTAAGTAACCCTTGCTCTTCCCCATCTTTGCATCTATTAGCCAACCCCTTAGCTGCCCAGGAATCCCTACCAGGATATATTTTATACTACTGGCAATCTGCTGTCTCAGTTTGGGAAAGATCTAGTAAGTGCATACTTTCCACTATTTAATATATTGATAATGTGTATGATGTCATTTTACCTTCCATGCAATCATGCGTGGCAGATAGTACCCCACCTAGAGATGAGAAAACTGAGGCTTAGAGAGGTGATACGAACTGTCCGAGACCTCACAGCCAACAAGTGCCAGAGGCAGGATTTGAACCAGGGTCAGCTTCACCCCAGAGGCAGACTGTCTCATGCTGCCTCTATCACATAGGAGACCTAGGAGCTTCTTCTTCTTCTAAGGAAAGCAACAACTGCTTACCAGTGCTTCCACTTATCTTACTCCGAGTCACTTTTATTTTCTCTCTCTCTCTCAAGTTTTGATTGAATTTATACTTAATGAATCCAACTTTGTCATTTAGGGGATGTTGGAGCAATAAGACTTGACAAGGCGTGAATGATGATGTAATAATTCGTGCTGGGAGCCCAGGCAGGCAGCGGCCAGGAGCCCAGAGTCATCTGAGCTGCCTCCCTTGAGAGATGGCCGCACAGCTCAGGCCTGGGAGAAGCAACCAGACTCCCTGCAAGGACCAAGGCTGGGGGTGGGGAGCTCCCTTTATTTAGGCTGAGAGCTCAGAACAGGCTTTTGGGTTAGAGTAAGTAAACAAGGGTGGGTATAATGGTGTCAGCAGGATGGCAGAAGTGTTTTCCAGTTCTGCCTCGGGCTTACTTTCTCTCTGCCCTTGGGCAAGTCCTTTCACCTCTCTGGTCCTCAGTTATTCCATCTGTAAAATGGGGCAGTGGCCCAAGATGGATGTTGCTTTGTAACTTGTGTAGCGGGCTCAGGCTCTTAACAGAATCTCAAAGGCAGTTGTTTGACAGCAAAATAAGTTACTCTGAAGTTCCCCTCATGTCTGTTTACTTGCTGAGTAATGATTAAGGGCAGCTCTGTTGTCCAGGGCCAGCCCATGTGCAAGGCGGGCAGGAGGGCCTCTGATAAGGGAACAAAACGAAAAAACAAAATTTGACTAAAGTGTGATTTCGCTTTTGTAAGGAAAAATATATACACACAGAAAAGAATGGCTGGGAGAGCATACCCAAAATGTTCACAGTTAAGAGTGGAATTTTGTGGGTTTTCCCTCTTATTCTTACTTGAATTTTCAAGTCTTTTTTAAAATGAAATAAAACACACATACAGAAGAGTGCATGAAAATAAATGTAGAGTTTAATGAATAACTATAAAGTGGACATTTATGTCAACAACTTCATTGCCAGTCTCCTAGAAGCCCCTCGAGTGCCCTCCTGCATGAATAATGGCCGACATAAGGCTAATTTCCAAAATGTGAAGGTAATGCATATCCCCACTTTCTCACTTCATCATTCTGACACCAGCCACACATGTAGCACTTTCTCTCTCTGACCCTAATCACCCAAATTGGGTCTCTTTAAGTTCGGACTCTGTCCTTCCAGGCCCTGCCAAACAGGCAAACGCCAGCCTCTCTGCTAGCTCTCACTGCCCCCGGTGAGTTCAATAATGCACTAGAATGACTTACAGAACTCACAGAAACTATTACCTCTACTTACGTTGCCGTCAAGTTGATTCCAACTCACAGCAACCCTGTAGGACAGAGTAGAACTGCCTTATAGGGTTTCCAAAGACTGGCTGGTGGATTCAACTGCTGACTTTTGGTTAGAAGCAGAGCTCTTAATCACTGAGCTACCAGGGCTCCATACTTACTATCACCCATTTATTATTACCAGAAAGGATAAAAGCATAGAGAGATATCAGGCATGGTCTGGGAGAGGTCCCGGTATGAGGTTTCCATTGTCCCCAGGGATGTGCCACACCGTCCCTCGGGCATAGATGATCTCACCAATCCTGAAAGCCTCAAAAAGAGAGCTCCAAGACCCAGAGTCCCCTAGTCATTGGGACCTCAATGAATATGCATGACTGGAGCCTTAATTTAATGCATAGTTATGAGCAATCCAACAATGAATATGCATGACTGCATCATGCCCCCCTCCCTTCCTGAGTCCTGTTGCTAGGGCGGGGCCTGTGTAGACCCCTATTTATTTACACTTGCTTAAGTTTGGCCTCATACTATGAATTGGAATTGACTGAATGGCAACAGGTTTGGTTTTTGGTTTAAGTTTGGCCTGGCTGTTTTAGAAAGACAAAACCAAAAGACCCACTGCCATCAAGTCGATTCTGACTCATAATGACCCCATAGGGTTTCCAAAGCTATAAATCTTTAGGGAAGCAGATGGCCACATCTTTCTCACACAGAGCCGCTGGTGATTTCAAACCACTGACCTTTGGGTTAGCAGTCGAGTGCTTTAACCACTGCACCACCAGGGATCCCCTTAGAAAGACAAACAGTATCTTAAATGCTCAGGCTATTTTCAAACACCAAAGACTGAAAAAAAACACACTTAGTTCTTCGTCCCACACCTCCTCAACAAAACCCTGCTGCTCCCTTAACCAGTACCAGTTGCCAACTCCAGCTCATGGCGACTACAACTCATGGCAACCCATGTGTGTCAGAGGGGAACTGTGCTCCACTGGGTTTTCAATGGCTGATTTTTCGGAAGTAGATTGCCAGGACTTTCTTCCCATTTGCCTTTGGGTGGACTCGAACTTCCAACTTTCCCCAGCATTAACTGTTTGCACCATCCAGGAACTCCCTCCTGCTTCTTTACAGGCGGCCGTTTGCCAATCATGTCTTTGTTTTTATGTTTCATAGTTTTACTACCAAAGCAAATCCCCAAAAAATCCCTAAAGAAGAGTTTAGTTTTGCATATTTTTGGAATTTATACAAATGGAATTATACTGTGTGCATTTTGTGGGTGTGTGTCTATCTTCTTTAAGTCAACGTCGTTTTAAAAACATACCCTTGTTCTTGCATGTGGCTATGTCGTTGTTGTTGGATGCCTTTGTGATGATTTTCAACTCATAGTGACCCCATGTGACAGAGCAGAACTGCCCCATAGTGTTTTCTAGGCTGTAATCTTTATGGGAGCAGATCTCCAGGTTTTTCACCCACAGAGCCACTGGGTGGGTTCGAACTGCCAACCATTAGGTTAACAGCCAAGTGCTTAATCATTGTGCCACCAGGGCTCCTTCACGTGGTTATAGATTGTGTACTTTTGTTCCTGTGCAATGGTGAATATTATAACCATGCTACAATTTATTTACCCATTCTACTATTGGTAGACATCTGGGTTGTCTTATCTATATTTTCTAATTTTTTTTCCAACAAACAGGTGGAGTGGCTACCACATAGTAGGTGCTCAGTTAAAAATTTTGAACAAATGGGTAAAAAGTAATGTTATTTTTAATTTTTAAAAGAGTAGTTTCAGTGGTACTAGAAGGGTTGAGACTATGAACGAAAGTAGATCAAAAGGAGACAGATACCTGGTTAAAGCAGATAGTTGGTGGATGTCATCTCCATTCCTAGAAGAGTCTCAAGCTTATTTGGGGGACTTTTAAAAACAAGAATAATATCTTGGTTATCTAGTGCTGCTATAACAGAAATACCACAAGTGGATGGCTTTAACAAAGAGAAACTTATTCTCTCACAGTTTAGGAGGCTAGAAGTCCAAATTCAGGGTGCCAGCTCTAGGGGTAGTCTTTGTCTCTCTGTTGGCTCTGGGGGAAGGTCTTTGTGATCAATTATCCCTGGTTGAGGAGCTTCTCAGCTAAGGGACTCCAGTTCCAAAGGACTCGCTATTCTCCCGGCTCTTGTTTCTTGGTGATACGAGCTTCCCACTTCTCTCTGCTTGCTTGTCTCTTTTATATCTCAAAAGAGATTGACTTAAGACACAACCTATTCTTATAGATTGAGTCCTGCCTCATTAACATCATAGAGGTAGGATTTACAACACAGAGGAAAATCACATCAGATGACAAAATGGTGGACATCACACAATACTGCAAATCATGGCCTAGCCAAGTTGACACACATTTTGGGGGGACATAATTCAATCCATAGCAAGTAATATTGAAAATGAAGAAAAATTCCTACAATTATCTTGCTACTCATGTGGTTAAAGAAAATCAAAATGTACAGAAAACAGGTAGCAAAGTAGGTAAAGTAGCCTTTTAGAAGGTCCCCTGGCATTGCTATAGACACTTAAAAACTCAGTAAATCTTTTAGAAGGTCCATTTCCTGATATATAAATATCCATTTCCTCAGTGCCTAGGACACACCACCCTCTGTCTTGGGCACAGAAGATACAGAAATGATGAGACACAGTCAGCCCATGAACAGGGAGAAGGGACCAATTGTGAACACTAGAATCCGACTTAATGGAAAAGATTGGGGGCAGGGGTGGGAAAGGGAGATTCTCAAGTAACTCCTTGCTGTCCTGTTAGCTCCATGAGGGAAGGGACTCTGGCTGTGCCAAGCACATAAGAGACATTCAGTTTTGAATGACTGAATGAAAGTAACAACAGTATTTTTAAATCAGATTTAAGAAGAACCCCACCTCTTGCCTTGCCTCTTGTTCCTAAACCTCTCTGAAAAGTTGACAAAGGTTCTTTTATCTTCCTGAAATCCCACAGAGATACATGCAAATGCTCCATATATATTAAATGCACACATATTTTTGATGAAAATATTTTAAAGGCTTACAAAGAAAATAAATTTAGTAAGATATACTTTTCAAAATATTAAAACAACAAATATGTGAAATAGTAATAGATGTGTTTCTTTATTAATGAATTAAATAACAAGCTCTGGCATCAGACCTAATAACTAAGAAAAGTTTGAAATAATATTGATCCTAAATGATATTTTGAGGTGTTTGCAACAACTGTATGGTGATAGGAACACAAACTGTGAGTTTTCTTGGTGACAGGATCATAGTACTGCTAACAGAACCGCAGTTTGTTTCCTATACTCAAAATTGAAGAAAATGTTAAATTTCAGTTAAGAGATCTATCAGAATCAAGACAAAAGAGATGTACTTTTTCCCTCATCCAAGTTTAAGGCCTCTGAATTCTAACCATGCCTCAGGTCAAGAGCCCTGAAGGTGTTTGAAACTTTTTTAAAAAAATTAATATTAAAGTGGCCCATAATACAGCCACTGTGTCTTTTGAGAAAAATATTTCTCCTTTTACAAACATATAAATGCACACAAAGACTCAGCCACCTGTGGAATCCAAGGTGAAGGAGGGAACCTGGGGCACGATGGGGTTGGGGACAGGTAGAACTTTGTGGCATGAAAGGATCCCCCCAAGTGGGTATGCTTGGGTCAGATACTCCTCGGTGGCCCTTCCAACATCACATTTTACTACAAAACCCAAACCTGTTGCTGACTGACAGCAATCCTGTAGAACAGAGTAGAACTGCCCCATAGGGTTTCCAACGAGCAGCTAGTGGACTCAAACCACCAACCTTTCAATTAGCAGCCAAGCTCTTAAGGACTGCGCCACCAGGGATCCATCCTACTGCAAGTCCATACCATGTTATACATTAGACCAAGGGACAATGGGTCCGAAATACGCATTTCAAAACAACAGGAAGCAACTCAGCTAGTACACAGAAGTAAATTTTGCTTTAGAGGCTTTTTAAATTAAAAAAATATTAATTTCCCCAATATACTAAGCTTATCGTTTAGATCTTGAAAAACAGATCTCTGTACCTCCCACCCCACCACACAAACAAACCCTAAGGAAAATAGTAGGCAGGAAAGAAAGCTAATAGCAGGAATAAACAAATTAGGAAACACGAAAATAGTGGAATCAATAAATAGAACCAAGAGCTGGTTTTTCGAAAGCACTAATAAAAAGACCAACATATGGCAAATATAATCAAGAAAAGAAAAGAGACCCAAATAAAATCAGAAATGAGGAGGTGATTATACTGACCAATCAAAAAGATTAAAAATATTGAGGGGGCATTATGTGTAATTCTGTATCGAATTTTTTGAATTGATCAATTAAACAGATGATATCCTACAAAAATATAATGCAAATCATACAACAAAAAATATAGGTTAGATAAGCAGGCAAGGAAGAATCTGAGAGAGGGAGAAATTTATTAAAGAACAACCCTCCCCACCCCCTAAAAGGACGTTTGTACCCACCCTGAAGTCTCTGGAGAAATCTATGCAAATTTTACAGAACAGTGCATTTCCATGTTACATAAATTATTCTTTAACATAAGAAAAAATGGTTTTTAAAAATCTGCTAATTCATTTTGCAAGGCAAATGCAGTTCTGATTTTAAGCCCAAATACAAAATTTCTTTTTAAAGGAAAACAGTATCCAATATCATTTGAGAATACAGTCCTAGCAAATAGTGTTCAGCAGCACATTAAGAAACTAAAACACCATGACCACAAAGGGTTTATCCAGCAATGCAAGGAAAGTTCAGCATAAGGGTATCTATTAATATAACACGTCAGATCAATATATCAAATAATATGAACCATATGATCATCTTAGTTGATGCCAAAAAACGCATTTCAATAGATGCAAAATGTTTTTAAAAATAGGAATAGAATGACACTTCCTTAACATAGTAAGGATCTATTTAAAACCAAACCAGCATCCTTCTTAATGGAAAAATGTTAAAGATTTTCCCGTTAGAAAAGGGAACAAAGATATATAAATAAATAAAATAAAATGGAGAGGAACAAAATAAGCACCATTATTATTTAATATTATATTATTAATTCTGGCTGGTGTAATAAGACATGAAAAAGAAACCATAGGAATAATTATTAGAAAAAGGTAAAAAGAAAGCTTCATTTGCAGATAGATGATATGATTATACACTTTAAAAATCTGAATTCCTTGGCTAAACTACTATCGGTAGCAATAAAAAGGTTCAGTAACTGGCTGGATATTATGGATACATAATATGTATTTTTAAAATACTTATTTCCTAAATAAGTGCATCAACAAGAAAACAAATAAAAAACGAGATCCAATTCACAATCAAACTATAAAAAAATTAAGACACAAATATGATATGCAAAGAAGATTCTAATTTTTCCTGGAAAGTATAAGAAACTTAAATATATGGAAAATATATTATGTTTCTGAATGGAAAGTCTAAATATTGTGATTTTATGATTTAATGACTTAAATATAATCTCAAAATAATACAAAATCCAGAATTTGACAAAACACGTTTTAAAATCACTTGGAAAAGCACAGGTAAAATAGCAAATAATATTCTAAAAAAGTGAGCAATAGTATTAGATAGTATTTAAATAACTCATCAAAGAACAGTAACTGAAACGGTGTGATACTACAGCCAAATTAGAACTACAGCTTGATGAAACTCAAAATTCAAAAACAGACTTGATGACATAAAAGTATTTAAGATATAAGAAGAGTGTCACAAAACAACAGGGAAATGAAACACCATGTAATAAAGGAGTTGGAGAAACTGGATGGTAGATAAGCAGAGAAATTTATTTAGGTCTCCACCTAAAAATAAATTCCACACTTAGAAGAGATCAGTTTAAAAAAATCAAATTATAGAAAACACAGTGGAAGATAAAATTGGGTCTTTATCCTATCTAAGAAATAGTAATAATAGGCCAAGGATGGAAAAAACAGATTCAGTTATATATAAATGTTAAATGTATGCACACACACACATATACACAGAAACTAAAAGAAACTAGAGAAAATATTGCATTAGATAGGTTCTTAACTATTGTTTTTTTTTTTTTTTTTTTTTTAATATATATTTTATTGTACTTCAGGTGAAAGCTTACAGAGCTAATAGTTTCTCATGAAATAGTAGTACACATGTTGTTTTTTGACATTGGTTAACAACCCCACAACGTATTAAGCCTCTAAATTCTCAACCTTTTTTTTTGATGAAAATTACAGATGGCCAAAGATACACCGTTTCAAAAATTTCTACATTCACAGTTCAGTGACATTGACTACGCTCTTCCAACTGTGCTGTTATTCTCACTTAAGATGAAGGCTTACAGAAAAAATAGTTTTTCATTTAACAATTACTACACATGTTGCCCTATGACAATGGTTAACAATCTCACAGCACATCAAGAATATCCTTACTCCACCTTGTATTCCCTATCACCAGGGGGCTTCCTTGTCCCCTTCTGTCTTCTGGACCTTGTCATTGGACTATTGTACCTCTTTAGTCTCATTTGTTTATTTATTTATTTATTTATTTATTTATTTTTATTTTATTTAAACACCATTTCAAAACTTTTTACTTACACATTTAAGTGATATTGACTATGCTCTTCCAATTGTGCTGCCATTCTCTCCCAAGATGAAGGCTTACAGGACAAAACAGCCTCCCATTTAATAGTTACTACAAATGTTGCCCTATAGCAGTGGTCAACAATCTCACAATACATCGACAGTGTCCTTATTCAATTTGTGTTCCTTATCATCAGTTTCCTACTCTCTCTCTGCCTTCTGGCCCTTGTCACCGGACTCCTGTACATCGTTAGTCCCATTTAGTTTTACTGGGGTGTCCATTCCCAGGCTTAACATCGAACCTTGAAGGTAACTTCCCCTCTGAGCTGAAAGGGTGTCTGGGGGCCACACTCTCGAGGTTTCTCTAGTATTCTTTAGGCCAGTATATCTGGTCTTCTTTTTTTTTTTTTTTTTTTGGGAGTTAAAATTATACTCTACATCCTACTCCAGCTCTGCCCAGAACCCTCTGTTGTGATCCTGGTCAGAGGAGTCATTGGTGGTAGCCGGGCACCATCCAGCTGTACTGGGCTCAGTCCCGTGGAGGCCTTGGTAGCTGTGGACCATTAGTCCTTCGGACTAATCTTTTCCTTGTATCCTGTTCTCTTCGTTCTCCCTTGTTCCCGAAGGGATGAGATCAGTGGAGTATCTTAGATGGCCGCTCATAGGCTTTTAAGACCCCAGACACTACTCACCAAGGTAGAATGTAGAGCATTATCTTTATAAGTAGTGTCATGCCAATTGAGCTAGATGTTCCCCGAGATCATGGTCCCCAGAGCCCTCCGTCCAACAACTCAGTCCCTCGGGGGGTTTGGATGTGTCTATAGGGCCTCCATGACCTTTCCTTGTGCAGGTTGTGTTAGTTTCCCCTGTACTATGTACTATCTCATCTCTCACCCAAGTTACCACTTACCTATTACCTATTTAGTATTCCCCCCCCCCTCCCATCCCTGGTAACCAACAAGGATTGTTACATTTTGCATGTGAATTTTTTCATGGGTTTTTACAATAGAGGTCTCATACAATATTTGTCCTTTTGTGATTGACTTATTTCACTCAGCATGATGTCCTCCAGTTTCCTCCATGTTATGAGATGGTTCACCGATTCATTGTTCTTTCTCATTGCATAGTACTCCATTGTGTGTATGTACCATAGTTTGTGTATCCATTCGTCTGTTGATGGACATCGAGGTTGTTTCCATCGTTTTGCTATTGTGAATAATGCTGCCATGAACATAGGTGTGCATATGTCTATTCGAGTGATGACTCTTATTTCTCTAGGATATATTCCTAGGAGTGGGATTGCTGGATCGAATGGTACGTCTATTTCTAGCTTTCTGAGGAAACGCCATATCATTTTCCAAAATGGCTGTATCATTTTGCATTCCCACCAGCAGTGTATAAGAGTTCCCGTCTCCCCGCAGCCCCTCCAACATTTGTTATTTCCAGTGTTTTTGATTCGTGCCAGTAATGCCGGGGTGAGATGGTATCTCATTGTGGTTTTAATTTGCATTTCTCTAATGGCTAGTGATCGCGAGCATTTCCTCATGTGTCTGTTGGCCATTTGAATGTCTTCCTTGGTGAAGTGTCTGTTCATTTCCTTTGCCCATTTTTTGATAGGATTGGTTGTCTTTTTGTTGTAGAGGTGTTGGATTTTCTTGTAGATTATGGAGATTAGACCTTTGTCTGACTTGTACTGTCCAAAAATTTTTTCCCAGTCTGTAGGTTCTCTTTTAACTCTTTTGGTGAAATCTTTTGAAGAGCATAGATGTTTGATTTTTAGAAGATCCCAATTATCTAGTTTATCTGTTGGGTTTTTTGTGTTGATGTTTATGGTTTGTATCCTGTTAATGCCATGTATTAAGGTCTGAACTGTTGGTCCTATTTTTTCTTCTATGAATTTTATAGTTTGAGGCTTTATATTCAGGTCTTTGATCCATTTTGAAGTAGTTTTTGTATATGGTGTGAGGTATGGGTCCTGTTTCATTTTTCTACAAATGGATATCCAGTTTTGCCAGCACCATTTGTTAAAAAGACTGTCTTTTCCCCATTTGATGTATTTTGGGCCCTTGTCAAAAATCAGGTGACCGTAGGTGGATGGATTTACATCTGAGTTCTCAATTCTGTTCCATTGGTCAATGTCTCTGTTGTTGTACCAGTACCAGGCTGTTTTGAGTACTGTAGCTGTATAGTAGGTTCTCAAGTCAGGTAGTGTGAGTCCTCCAACTTTATTCTTCTTCTTCAGTAGTGCTTTACTTATTCGGGGTTTCTTCCCTTTCCATATAAAGTTAATAATTAGTTTTTCCATCTCTTTGAAGAATGTTGTTGGTATTTGTATCGGAATTGCATTGTATTTGTAAATTGCTTTAGGTAGAATTGCCATTTTCACAATGTTGAGTCTGCCTATCCATGAGCATGGTATGTTTTTCCATTTATGTAGATCCCTTTGGGTTTCATGCAGCAGTGTTTTGTAGTTTTCTTTGTATAGGTCTTTTATATTCCTGGTCAGATTTATTCCTAAGTATTTTATCTTTTTAGGGGCTATTGAAAATGGTATTGATTTCCTGATCTCCTTTTCATCGTTCTCTTTACTGGTGTATAGGAATCCAACTGATTTTTGAATGTTTATCTTGTATCCTGCTACTCTGCTGAATCTTTCTATTAGTTCCAGTAAATTTCTCGTGGAGTCTTTAGGGTTTTCTATGTATAGTATCATATCATCTGCAAACAGGGAGAGTTTAACTTCTTCATTACCAATTTGGATGCCCTTTATTTCTTTCTCTTGCCTTACTGCTCTAGCGAGAACTTCCAGCACAATGTTAAATAGGAGTGGTGATAAAGGGCATCCTTGTCTTGTTCCTGTTTTCAGGGGGAATGTTTTCAGCCTTTCTCCATTAAGAATGATGTTGGCTGTTGGTTTTGCATAGATGCCCTTTATGATGTTGAGAAATTTCCCTTCTATACCTATTTTATTGAGAGCTTTTATCAGGAATGGGTGTTGGACTTTGTCAAATGCCTTTTCTGCATCAATTGAGATAATCATGTGATTTTTTTCTTTCCTTTTATTTATGTGGTGGATTACGTTGATGGATTTTCTAATGTTAAACCATCCTTGCATACCTGGTATGAATCCTACTTGGTCGTGGTGTATTATTTTTTTGATATGATACTGAATTCTATTGGCTAAAATTTTGTTCAGAATTTTTGCATCTATATTCATGAGAGATATTGGTCTGTAATTTTCTTTTTTTGTGATGTCTTTGCCTGGTTTTGGTATCAGCGTTATGCTGGCTTCATAGAATGAATTTGGAAGTGTTGCTTCCTCTTCTATGCTCTGAAATAACTTGAGTAGAACTGGTACGAGCTCTTCTGTAAATGTTTTGTAGAATTCTCCAGTGAAGCCATCTGGGCCAGGGCTTTTTTTGGTTGGGAGTTTTTTTATTACCTTTTCAATCTCTTCTCTTGTTATGGGTCTGTTCAGATTTTCAATATCACTTTGTTGTAGTTTGGGTAGGCCGTATGTTTCTAGAAATTTATCCATTTCCTCTAGGTTTTCAAATTTGTTGGAATATAGTTTTTCATAATATTCTGTTATAATCCTTTTTATTTCAGTTGGGTCTGTTGTAATGTCCCCCATTTCATTTCTTATTTGGGTTATTTGTGCCCTCTGCTGTTTTTCTTTTGTCAGTCTGGCCAGTGGTTTGTCGATTTTGTTGATTCTTTCAAAGAACCAACTTTTGGTTTTGTTGATTCTTTCTATTGTTTTTCTGTTCTCTATTTCATTGATTTCTGCTCTGATCTTTACTATTTCCTTTCTTCCGGTGGTTGTAGGCTTTTTTTGTTGTTCTCTTTCTATTTGTTTGAGTTCTGTAGTTAATGTTTTGATTTTGTCCCTTTCTTCTTTTTTGATATGTGCATCTATTGCTATAAATTGTCCTCTGAGGACTGCCTTTGCTGTGTCCCAAAGGTTTTGGTATGATGTGTTTTCATTTTCATTTGATTCTAGGAATTTTTTAATTCCATCTCTGATTTCTTCTATTACCCATTGATGTGTAAGCAGATTATTATTCAGTTTCCATGTGTTTGATTTTTTTTCCTTGCTCTTTCTAGTGTTAATTTCTACCTTGATGGCATTGTGGTCAGAGAAGATACTGTGAATTATCTCAGCATTTTGGATCTTGTTGAGGATTGCTCTGTGGCCTAAGATGTGGTCTATTCTGGAGAACGTTCCATGTGCATTGGAAAAGAATGTGTACTTTGCAGCGGTTGGATGGAGTGTTCTATATATGTCTATGAGGTCCAGTTGGCTGATTGTGTCCTTTAGGTCTTCTGTATCTTTGCTAAGTTTCTTTTTAGTTGTTCTGTCCTTTACTGAGAGTGGTGTGTTGAAGTCTCCTACTATTATTGTGGAACTGTCAATTTCTCTTTTCAGTGCTGTTAGAGTTTTTTTTATGTATTTTGGAGCCCTGTCATTGGGTGCATAGATATTTATTATGGTTATGTCTTCATGATGGATCATCCCCTTAATCATTATATAGTGTCCTTCTTTGTCTTTTATGGTAGATTTTGTTTTAAAGTCTATTTTATCTGAGATTAGAATTGCCACTCCTGCTCTTTTTTGATAGTTGTTAGCTTGATATATTTTTTTCCAACCTTTGATTTTTAATAAATTGACATCTTTGTTTCTAAGATGTGTCTCTTGTAGACAGCAAATAGATGGATCCTGTTTTCTTATCCATTCTGCCACTCTCCGTCGCTTTATGGGTGCATTGAGTCCATTTACGTTCAGTGTAATTATTGATAGATGTGAGTTTGTTGCTGTCATTTTGTAGTGCTTTTTTTTGTGATGCTGAAGTTTTCTTTGTTCTTCTTACTCTCTTGTTCTGAGTTCCTTTTGTTTGTGGATTTTGTGTTCATTTCTTTTGTTTTTGTAGGTTTTGTTTTTGTTGAGACTTTATGTTTTTCGTCTTTATTTTTATGAGTTGGTTTGTTAACTTTTTTTGTGGTTACCATGAATTTTACCCTTATCTTTATAATTTTGAAGCAGTCTACCGTTACTTGGTATCGCCTTGCCTTCTTCTCCTTTAGAAGGTTCTATACCTATGCCGTTTGTTCCCTCTTTCATTGTTTTGATGTTGTTGTCATCCTTTGATTGATTTCTCTGATTCCCTGTTGTATATCTTTTGTTTTTGGAAAGTCGTCTGTAGTTCAGTTCCTAGAATGGTATCTGGTTCATGTGAACCTGCATCCTAGGTCCTAGGTCCTGCCTGAGGGCTTAAGCTGTTTGTCCTCAGATCGAAGAACTCCCTTTAATAATTCTTGTAAGTTTGGTTTGACTTTTGCATATTCCTTTAGTTTCTGTTTATCTGGAAATGACCTAATTTCACCATCAAATCTGAATGAGAGTTTTGCAGGATATATTATTCTTGGCTGACAATTTTTTTCTTTCAAGATTTTATATATGTCATCCCATTGCCTTCTTGCCTGCATGGTTTCTGCTGAATAATCTGAGCTTAGTCTTATTGTTTCTCCTCTGTATGTGACTTCTTGTTTTTCCCGAGCTGCTCTCAGGATTCTTTGTTTGTCTTTAGTTTTAGCGAGTGTGAATATGATATGTCTTGGTGATTTTCTTTTGGGGTCTATTCTATATGGGGTTCGTTGAGCTTCTTGGATGACCAGCTTTTCATCTTTCATGATATTGGGAAAGTTTTCTGTCAGCAGTTCCTCAATGATCCTCTCTGTGTTTTCTGTTTTCTTCCCCTGTTCTGGTATGCCAATCACTCGTAAGTTTTTGCTTTTAATTGTGTCCCACATAACTCTCAGGGTCTCTTCATTTTTCTTTGTTCTTTTTTCTGAGTTTTCCTGAAACAGAGTTGTATCCAAGTGTTTGTCTTCAGTTCCACTGATCCTGTCTTCCATGGTTTCAAATCTACTTCTCAGCCCTTCTATGACACCGTCCATTTCTGAAATCTTGTTGTTTATCTTTTGGATTTCTAATTGTTGTTTTTGTATAATTTCGAGTTGTGAATTTATTTTGGCATTTTGTTCTTGCATCATCTTCCTGAATTCTTCCAATTTTTTGTCTGTATTTTCCATAAATTTGTCTATTTTTTCCTCATGTTTGTCAGCTTTTTGCCTCAGTTCTTGGAAAATTCCGAGTATTAGTGATTTGAGTTCCGTATCAGGTACTTCTAGTGCATTTTCTTCCACAGGAGAGTTATCTGGTGTTTTATTTTGGACGCCTATTGGAGCCATCTTGTCTTGTTTTTGTAAATGTTTTGATATCGTTTGCTGTTTTCGGGGCATTCAGTAGATATTTCTCTCGTTTATTGATTGTAGATTTTTTTTTTTTTTTTTTCGTTCTTGTGGTACAGCTGGGCAGATCTAGTTGAGGAGGAGCCACTGGGATGGGTTGCTTGTGGCACTCACCGCAGCCACCAGGACGGTCGGTAGTCAGTGCTGGGCAGGTTCCAATAGGGCGTGCCTGCACCGCTTGGTGATGTGATGTCTAGTGCACGGTGCAGGTAGGTAGGGTGCAGCGGGAAGATGGTTATGTGTGAAGCTAAGCTGGATATGGGAGAGAGGAGAGAGGAGGAGGAGCAAAAAGCGTACAAACATAAAAGAATGCTAGGGGAGTTTGTCGTTGGAATGTACAGATGAGAGACTATGGGATGGAGGAAACCAGAAGGGGGAAGAGAAAGAAAAGGAAAGAATGACCAAATGAAAATCAGAAAAGTTAAAAAACTGCAAAGTTCCCAGGGATCGCACCGATGCAGCTATGAGGTCTGGGGGAGTCGGTCTCAATTTTCACAGCTCAGCCTGGCCAGAAGGTACAGAGGCATACATTGCCTGGTATTCAGGGATCAGAAAGAGAAGGAAGAGATAGAGGGACAAGAAATTAAGCAATGAAGAAAGACAAAAGAGAAAAAGAGGTAAAATATGACAAAACTAATCAAAAAAGGAAGAAAAATAAAATTGAGGAAAAAAAAAAAAAAAAGGGCAACACCAGCAGTCAGTGCCTACAAATGGGACCCAGAGAGCCCCCACTCAGGGGCGCGAATTCCAAGAAGCCGATAGTCTCGGGGTTAAGTGACCGTGGCCACGGGAAGCAGAGGGGCCAATGAACAAAGGCCCCAGGATCCCACCCGCGCGGGAGCCCAGAGCTGGAAACAGCCACACGCCCGAACGCAGCCCTACAGCCCCGCAGGAGAGAGCAGAGACGGCACTCGGAACCAGGCACCCAGGCAAAAGGAGGGGGAGGCGGCAGAAAAAGGTCCGCTAGGTGCCAGCAAACGGCTCCCAGAAAGCCCCCAGCCCGGGCGCGCGGAACCCAAGTACCGGCGCCCCCCCCGCCCAGGGACCCCGGCCACGGAAAGCAGAGGGGTGAACGAACAAAGGCCCCGGGATCCCACCCACGCGGGAGCCCAGACCCAGAAACAGCCACACGCCCGCACGCAGCTCCACAGCCCCGCAGGAGAGAGCAGAGACAGCACCCGGACCCAGGCACCCAGGCAAAAGGAGGGGGAGGCGGCAGAAAAAGGTCCGCTAGGTGCCAGCAAACGGCTCCCAGAAAGCCCCCAGCCCGGGCGCGCGGAACCCAAGCACCGGCGCCCCCCCGCCCAGGGACCCCGGCCACGGAAAGCAGAGGGGCGAACGAACAAAGGCCCTGGGATCCCACCCACGTGGGAGCCCAGACCCAGAAACAGCCACACGCCCGCACGCAGCCCTACAGCCCCGCAGGAGAGAGCAGAGACGGCACTCGGAACCAGGCACCCAGGCAAAAGGAGGGGGAGGCGGCAGAGAAAGTTTCGCTAGCTGCCAGCAAACGGCTCCCAGAAAGCCGCCAGCCCAGGCGCGCGGAATCCAAGCACCAGCACCCCCCAGCCCAGAGACCCTGGCCACGGAAAGCAGGGGATCCCCAGCTGAGGCGGAGAGGGGTGGGTGGTGGGAGAGCGCGCACCGCAGTTTACCGGTCGTTCTGTCTCCGACCAGATGCTCTGCAAGGCTGCTCTCCCGTTTGCTGGTCTCCGATAGGAATCCAAGATGGTGGATCCGCGCTGCGTTAGCTGGTAAGGAATCTCTGCCTGAGTCTCTCCTCGCTCTCCGTTCTCTTTTAGTATTCTCACTCCGTTTGGTGTTTGGCTGAGTTCTTTATCTCTTCATTTGGTGTTCTAGGGTTTCAGGATTGTTGATTCTCTGTTAGGCTTAGTTTTTCGGATCTTTGCTGTGGAGGGACGGCGTGGTGTTTCTGCCTAGAGCGCCATCTTGCCCCTCTCTGTCTAACTATTGTTTTTTTATGACTCGGACATTTTTGAGGATCTAGAGAAAGTTAGAAACTCTTTCACATACACATACATACAGACACACATGCATACACATACATAAACACACACATTCATACCAACACATACAGACACACACACATGCATATATGTAGCCATAATTTCAGAGCGCTGGTGAACTCCCCAGGTCTCTCCTTAGACCCAAGTTTAAGAATATCTCATCTAGGAAGAATACTCTACAGGTAGTACCTGAGTTACAAATGTCTGACTTATGTACAACCCATAGTTACAAACCAACCCCAGTAAAGCCCATTATATTGAAAATTTGAGGTACAGAAAATGATTCATAATAACAAATGGTGTTACATTGCGACATGCGTCAGAACATTATTATTAGTAGTGTCACATAACAATATGCATATAAAATTTTGTATGAGAAATTAACTTGAGCTGTAAACTTTCACCTAAAGCACAATAAAAAGAAATTATTATTATCATTTCTGTATTATTACGTTAAAGACGTTTTAGTGTATCTGGAAGTGTTTAATTTTTTTATGCATAGAGAGGTACACTATATACTATACACTAAGACGAACATTTGGCTAACTACTTATGGATTGAATTGTGTCCCCCAAAAATATGTGTTGTAAATCCTAACGCCATGTTTGTGGTTATAATCCCATTTGGGAATGGGTTGTCTTTGCTATGTTAATGAGACAGGATTACTGTAGGGTACGTATTAAGTCAATCTCTTTTGAGATACAAGGAGACTAAACAAGCTAGTGAACGAAACAGAGACAAGGGACAACACATGCCAAGCCACATGGAGATCTCCAAGGAACCAGAAAGCAGAAGCTGAAGAGACAAGGACCTTCCTCCAGCGCCTACAGAGAGAGAAAGCTTTCCTCTAGAGCCAGCGCTCTGAATTCCGACGTCTAACCTCCTAAACTGTGAGAAAATAAATTTCTGTTTGTTAAAGCCTACTTGTGGTATTTCTGTTACAGCAGCATGAGATAACTAAGACAGAATTTGGTACCAGAAGGGGGAGATTCTGCTCTAACAGACACCTAAAATGTGGAAGTGGTTTTGAAATTGGGTAATGGGTAGAGGCTGGAAGAGTTTTAAGGTGACTAATAGAAAAAGCCTATATTGAAGAGACTGCTGGTAGAATTATGGACATCAAAGACAATTCTGCTGAGGGCTCAGAAGGAAGTGAGGAGAGCTATAGAGAAAGTCTCTGTCATCTTAGTGAATACATATGGTGCCAGCAACAGAATGTTGCTAGAAATGGGGATGTTAAATGTGCTTCTGGTGAGGCTTTAAAAGAAAATGATAAACATATGGTTGGACAATAGAGGAAGGGCTAAGCTTTTTATGCAGTGGCAAAGGACTTGTATGAATTATGTTCAAATGTTTGGTGGAAAGTAAAACTTGTAAGTGATGAAGTTGGATATCTGGCTGATGAGAATTCTAAGCAAGATCTTAAAGGGGCCATATGGTTTCTCCTTAGTGCTTATAGTAAAATGAGACAGGAAAGAGACAAATTTAAAAATGAGCTGTGCAAAATGAAAACAAAACTTAAAGATTTGGAAAATTCTGTTGTACAAACTAAGGACACATGTCCTAGAATGTTCACCAAGGATGTGGCTACACAATCTTTTGTTAAAGAAATGAAGCCTGTGACTGATGGATCTAACCAACCACCACAACAGAAAACCCATCAGCTTAGACTGAAGGATACAAAGAAAGAACAAAAGGAAAGAACACTGTCTGCCTCTTGGAATTCTACGGGCAGGAAACAGGCCAGAGGAGCAAGGTCTATTATTCTCCAAGAAAAGAAAAGGACCATCCCTGGAGCAGCTCATAGATTAGCAGAACTGTTGGAAGGAACACAGGAAGCAAGGCCTTCTCGGTTTCAAAAGGTGGGGCCATGGTCTCCTGGATCTCAAAGGGTGGGGCCACAGCCTCCTAAGTTTCAAAGAGTTGGATCCCTACCAACTCGGTTCTGGAGTGTGGGGCTGCCGTTAAGATGTGCCAGGCGGATGGAGCCACTTCCCAAAGCTGGGGGGTGGGGAGGGCCTGTCATGTCGAAAGAGCAGAAGAATGGTGCCTGCCAGGGCTGACGGGGTGGAGTCATCACTCAGATGGACTAGGAAAATGGGGCTGCCTAAAGCCAAAGGAGCAGAGTTGCCATCAGATGGCCTGGAACAAAGAGCTGAAGCCCAGGGCTGAGTGGCCTCTGCCCAGAATCCAAAGTGCGTGGCCAACACCCAGAGTCTGGAGGATGGGGCCATTGCCTAGATGATATTAGAGAACAGAAGATTATTTGCAAGCCTTGAGAGCTAATGTAAACTGATCTGCTGGGATTTGGACTTGCTTGATGCCTGTTATCCCTTCTTTCCTTCCGATTTCTTCCACTGTACTGGAAATGTCTACCTTGTGCCTGTTCCACCATTGTATTTTGGAAGCAGATAACCTATATTCTAGATTTCACAGTTCTCAGATGAAGAGGAATTTTGCCCCAAGATGGAATATGCCTAACATTTCACCCATATTTAATTTAGATGATTAAGAAGATGAGAGTTTAGACTTGGAGTTGATTTAAGACTTTTGGGATGATGTGATGGGGTGAATGTGTTTTGCATATAGCAAGGACATGACTTTTGGGAGGCCAAAGGGTGGAATATTATGGAGTGAATTGTGTCCCCAAAAATATATGTTGTAAATACCAAACTCTATGCCTATGGTTATAATACCGTTTGGAAATGGGTTGTCTTTGCTATGTTAATGAGACAGGATTAGTGTAGGGTGTGTCTTAAGTCAATCTCTTTTGAGATATAAAGAGATTAAACAAGCAAATGAAAGAAGCAGAGATGGGGGAAGACACATGCCAAGCCATGTGGAGATATGCAAGAACCAAGAAGCAGAAGCGAAAGAGAGAGATAAGGACCTTCCTTCAGAGGTGACAGAGAGAGAAAGCCTTCCCCTAGAGCTGGCACTCTGAATTCAGACTTCTAGCCTCCTAAACTGTGAGAAAATAAACTTCTGTTTGTTAAAGCCATCCACTTGCAATATTGCTATTATAGCAGTACTAGATAACTAAGACACTTGTGTTAGATATGAACTGTACCTAATTGTTCCAACCTATGTACAAATTCTACTTAGAGACAGACTTAGGAAAGAACTTGTTTGTAACCTCGGGACTGCCTGTACATTAAAATACTAAAGAACCCCCCAAGGTTAAACAAAAAAATGGCACGTCTCTATGATTCACTAAAAAGGAAACAGAAATAGTAAACACAATGACAAATGATCAATAGGTATAAAATATGTTCCTGTTAGTGTATATTAAATTATCTAATTGGTATGAAACTGATTTTAAAAAGCAAACTATTGCTGATGAGGTTTCAGGAAAATTGCCCCATTGCTGGTCCTTTTTGAAAAGTAATTTAGAATGCCTAACAAGAGCCCCAAAATGTCAATACTTTTTGACCTAAAAAATTCCCTTTTTCTGGGAATTCATACTCATGAAATAAATTTGAGCAAACAAAGCTCCTCGAAGATGTTCATCATACTGGTTATGAATTGTGTTCGTGAAAAGCAGAATCTTCTAAATATTAAAAGAAAGGGTGGAGGGAGCAGCTAACAATTTTTGGAATAAACATAATGGAATGTTATGTTGCTAAACCAAACCCATTGCTGTCGAGTTGGTTCCAACTCATAGTGATCCTACAGAATTAAAAAAAACCTCAAGCCTCAAGTTGCAATTTTAAAGGATTCTATAGGCAAAATATTGAGCAACATAGGAAGTATCAAAAGAAAATGGAAGGAACACACAGAGTCACTATACCAAAAAGAATTGATCAGAGTTCAACAATTTCAGGAGGTAGCATATGATCACCAGCTGATAGTTTTGGAGGAAGAAGTCCAAGCTACACTAAAGGCAATGGTGAAAAATAAGGCTTCAAGAATTGACGGAACACCAATTGAGATTTTCAACAAACGGATGCAATGCTGGAGGTGTTCACTAACCTATATGCCAAGAAATTTGTAAGACAGTTACCTGGCCAACCGACAAGAGAAGATCTATGTTCGTTATCATTCCAAAGAAAGGTGATCCAACAGAATGTGGACATTATCGAACAATATCATTAATATCACATTCAAGTAAAATTATGCTGAAGATAATTCAAAAGCAGTTGCAACAGTACATCCACAGGGAACCGCCAGAAATTCAAGATGGATTCAGAAGAGGGCATGGAATGAGGACTATCATTGCTGATGTCAGATGGATCTTGGCTGAAAGCAGAGAATACCAGAAAGATGCTTACATGTGTTTTATTGACTGTGCAAAGGCATTTGACTGTGTGGATCATAACAAATTATGGATAACATTGTGAAAAGAACGGGAATTCCAGAACACTTAATTTTGCTCCTGCAGAATCTGTACATAGACCAAGCTGCAGTCATTCAAACAGAACAAGGGGATACTGAGTGGTTTAAAATCAGGAGAAATGTGTGCCAAGGCTGTATCCTTTCACCATACTTATTCAATCTGTATGTTGAGCAAATAATCTGAGAAGCTGGACTATATGAAGAAGAACACAGCACCAAGATTGGAGGGAGACTCGTTAACAACCTGAAATATGCAGATGATACAACTTTGCTTGCTAAAAGTGAAGAAGACTTGAAGCACACACTGATGAAAATCAAAGACTGCAGCCACCAGTATGGATTACACCTCAACACAAAGAAAGCAAAAATCCTCACAGCTGGACCAATAAGTAACATCATGGTAAATGGGGAAAAGATGGAAGTTATCAAGGATTTCATTTTATTTGGAACTACAACCAATGCTCATGGAAGCAGCAGTCAAGAAATCAAACAACGTATTACATTGGGCAAATCTGCTGCAAAAAACTTCTTTAAAGTGTGGAAAATCAAAGATGTCACTTTGAGGATTAAGGTGCACCTCATCCAAGCCATGGTGTTTTCAATCACCTCATATGCGTGAGAAAGCTGGACGATGTATAAGGAAGACTGAAGAAGAATTGATGCCTTTGAATTATGGAGTTGGCAAAGAATGTTTAAGATACCATTGACTGCCAGAAGGACAAACAAGCCTGTCTTAGAAGAAGTACAGCCAGAGTGCTCCTTGGAAGTGAGGATGGTGAGACTTTGTCTCATGTAATTTGGACATGTTGTCAGGAGGGATCAGTCTCTAGAGAAGGACATCACGCTTGGTAAGGTCGAGTGTCAGCGAAAAAGAAGAAGACCCTTAATGAGATGGATTGACACAGTGGCTGCAACAATGTGCTCAAGCATAGCAAGGATTGTGAGGATGGTGCAGGACCCGGCAGTGTTTCATTCCATTGTACACGGGGTCTCTGTGAGTTGGAACTGACTTGACAGCACCTAACAACAACAACATAGGTCCACCCTCAGAGCACCTGGCTTCAGCATTTGGCCCCATCTTTCTCTGGAGTGCACTAAAAGCGGGTGCACTAAATTGAAACTGGTGATCAGAC
The DNA here is from genome assembly GCA_030035585.1 of Dugong dugon. Lineage (NCBI taxonomy): Eukaryota > Metazoa > Chordata > Mammalia > Sirenia > Dugongidae > Dugong > Dugong dugon. The sequence goes on from CM057471.1 coordinate 57,231,057, forward strand.
AGGTTAGAAAAGGGGCATAGTGACCCCAACTAACTCAAATAACAAAAGCAAAACAGGCTTAGTTGAACCTCAAATGTCCCTGATCTATGGGTCCCTTTGTTACAGACCTTTTCCAAATCCTCCTGGAATCTGGAGCTTAGATCTCATCCAGATGACTAGGATCAGGGTTTGGCATTGAGGCTGCACAAAGCATCAGCTAGAAGTGAGCTAATTTCAAACCCAAGAATTACTTGGAGAATGGTGTCTGCCCATACTCACACACAGAAGGGCTGAAAGGGCATGTTCCACAAAGAAATGAGCTTCCTTGCCAAGTGACTGCCTTACCATTAGTGATCTTTACCACATAGTATGTTGAGTGCTCTGACTAACCAACCAAAATCTTCAGAAATGCAAACTTTGTTTTTTTCCTCCATATCTGAGATTAAAACATCTGAACCTGCCCCATCTCTAACAGACTTCATCTGCAAATCCAGACATGCCCCTGAAAGACAAGCAATACAGAAAAATCACCAGTTATTTTCACCAGTACTTTTGTACCAGATTAGATATATAATCAGAATAAATATTCACCTGTGAAATAGACTTACTCCAAGAAACAGAAGAAAAAAAATTAATATTGAATTTATGGTTTCCATGAGATTAGAGAATGTATTGCATTTATGAAAAGGTAATCATCTGAGATAAGACAATTTTACTCAAAACTGAAAACTGTGATTACAGAATTTTAAAATGCAGTCGAGGCCATGAAAAGCATATTAAACATTGAAGAAAACCATATTAATAATTTAAACTGTCTGCTTAATAAAAGAAAATCTCCCAGAATTCAGAGAGAAGCATAGTGAGATGAAAGAAGATGAGCAAAAATATCAAAGTAAAGCTAAGAGCAGCAATAACAGTTTGACGGAAAAGCACTCACCAAGAGCAGGTAAAATTAATTACAAAAATCTCACATCTAGTACATGCTGGTGAAATTTTAAGATACCAAACATACAGGAAAAGAATCAAGAATTAATAGGGCTTGAATTTTTTAAATAAGATAAACAAAATAAAAATAAAATAGTACACGTAACTTCTGAAAGAGTAGGGGAAAAAAATGAAAATGGAAACTTTGAACAAGATGATCAAAGATTGGAAAATAAGAAAACATAAAATGACAGAAGAAAGATAGTAGTCATCACAATAAATATAAGCAGATTAGACTTCTTTATCAAAAGACAAAGACTATCATATTGAGTCAAAAAGCAAACTCCACTTCAACCAAAATAATAAAGAAATCCTAAAAATAAAGAAATGGACAAACAGCTATAAGGCAACTGGTAGGAATACATGTGCAATATTAATACAAAAACTTTAATTCAAACCAAAAGTTTAAATGCGGTAAATAGTGCTAAATTTTTTTAATAAAAGGTAAAAGCGTCATTTATAATGAGCCATGAAGTTGAGGCATTAAATAGCATAACATTATGATATGAAAAGCAAACACAATAATGGTGAGAGATTTTATACACACTTTTCTATCCATGTTTTCACTTCTGGACATGTTGGAGTAACTAGAGTCGTACTAACCCTCTGTTATGGATTAAATTATTTTTCCCAAAAATAAGTATTGTAAATCCTAACCTCTATGCCTGTAGTTATAAGGCCATTTGGGAAGTACGTTGTCTTGTTATGTTAATGAGGCAAGATTAGTGTAGGGTGTAACTTGAGTCAATCGCTTTTGAGATATAAAAGAGATTAACAAGCGAGCAGAGATGAGGGAAGAGAGATGCCAAGCTACATGAAGATGGCCTAGGAGCAGAAGCTCAAAGAGATAAGGACCTTCCTGCAGAGCTGACAAAGAAAGAAAACCTTCCCCTAGAGCCAATACCCTGAATTCTGACTTCTAGCCTCCTAACCTGTGAGAAAATAAATTTCTGTTGTTAAAGCCAACCATTTGTGGTATTTCTGTAATAGCAGCACTAGATAACTAAGATACCCTCCCACCGTAAACATCTAGAAAACTGGACAGAATATATGAAACAACTGTCTTCAGACATTGGACAACACCAAGTTCAGGACTTCAATCCTAGATAGAAAGAAAACAAATGAGATAATTCCAAAAATCATCCATGATGAACGTAATCAATGTCATCAAACTGTACCTGTAAAAAATGTTGAATTGGAAACTGTGTTATATATATTTTACCACAATAAAAAATAAAATAAAGGTGAAATACTTTTTCAGATACACAAAACTGAAGGAATTTATCACTCACAGACTTGTACTACAAGACATGTTAAAGGTAGTCCTTCAGATGAAGGGGAATGATACCAGATGGAAATGTGAATCTACACAAAGGAATGAAGAGCCTCAGAAATGGTAACTATCTGGGTAAATATAAAAGAATTTTTTTTTTTTAAATATCTTTAAAAGATAACCAACTGTTTAAAACAAAAATAGTAACAACAGGGTTATAACCTCATTATAGTAAAATGTATGACAACAACAGAACAAAATTTGGTAATGAAAGTATATACGCCAATGAAGTATATTATTACCACTGATGATAAAAACCAAAAAAACCAAACCTGTTGCTACTGAGTTTATTCCGACTCATAGTGACCCTATAGGACAGAGCAGAACAGCCCCATAGGCTTTCCAGGGAAAGGCTGGTGGATTCGAACTGCCAACCTTTTTGGTTAGCAGCCAAGCCCTTAACCACTGCACCACAAGGGCCCCACCACTGATGATAGACTATGATAAATTAAATATGTATATTATAAGCCTCTAAGGTAATCACTTAAATAAAAAATATACAGCTAAATGAGCCCGCAAATGTTATAAAACGGAATCATTAAAAAAAAGTCCTCAATCTGAAAGAAAGTGAAAGTAAAGAGAAAAGTGAACAAAGAACAGATGGAATAAATAGAAAACAAATAGCAAGCTTGTAGATTTAAAACTAATCATAACAATAGAATAGTCACATTAGATATAAATCGTCTGAACTCCCTAATTAAAAGAGATTATTAAATTGGATTTAAAAAAAAAGAAAGAAAACCTCCCAAAACAGAAAAAACGCCGCCGCCTAAAGAAACCATTTTAAGTATAAATATAGAAACAGTTTAAAAGTAATAGGATGGAAAAAGATATACTAGGCTAATAAAAAAAAAAAAAAAGCTGGTGTAGCTGTATTAATATCATACAAAGTAGATTTTAGACCAAAGAATATTACCAGAGATAAAAAGGATCAGTTCATAACGAAAATGGGGTCATTTCGTCAAAAGCGTGCATCATCCTAAAGGTTTATATACCTTGCTTCGAAATATGTAAAGCAAAAACTGATAGAATTTCAAAGAGATGTAAACGCACAAAGTTGGAGATTTCAACACTCCTTTCTCAATCACTAGAACAGGTAGACAAAAAATCAGTAAGAATGTAGAAAACTTGAACAACACTATCAAGCAATTTGATTTATTTGACATTTATAGAATATTCTACTCAATAACGTAGAATACACATTCTTTTCAAGTGCACGTGGACCTTCTTCAAAATAGGCCATATTCTGAGCCATAAAACAAATTTCAGTAAATTTAGGATGACCCAAGTCATACAAAGTGTGTTCTCTGACCACAGTGGAAATAAATTAGGAATCAATAACAGAAAGATACCTAGAAAATCGCCAAATGTTTGGAAACTAAATAGGACGTTTGTAAACAGTCCATGAATCAAAGAAGAAACCAAAAGGGAAATAACAAAGCATTTTGAACTGAATGAAAATGAAAACACAACATATCAAAATTCATGGGATGCAGCTAAAGCAGTACTTGGAGAGAAATTTATAGCATTAAACACCTATACTAGAAAAAAAGGTTCAAATTAGTATCTTATCTTACAAAACTAGAAAGAGAAGAGCAAAAGAAACCCATTGTATGCAGACGGGAAAAAAAAGATCGGAGTGGGAATTAATGAAACAGAAAAAGAAAATCAATAGAGAAAATAAATGAAATAAAGTCAGTTCTTTTAAAAGATCCATAAAATTGATAAACTTCTAGCTAGTCTGGTATTCAGAGAAATGTAAATTACAACCACAGTGAAACGTCACTACACTCATTTAATGGCCAAAATTAAAAAAGACTGACATCAATGAGGATATGGAACCACTGAAACTCCTACATTGCTAGTGAGAATGTAAAATGTGCAGGCACTATGGAAAAAAGTTTTGCAGTTTCTTATAAAATTATAATTAGCATCCAACTCAGTAATAGCATTTTTTCCTCAAGAGAAATGAACACGTATGTCCACACAAAGACTTGTACACAAATGTTTATAGCAATTTTATTCCTAATAGCCAAAACCTGGGGCAAAAAATGTCCATCAACTGATGAATGGATTAAAAAAAAATTGTAGTATATCCATACAATGAAGCACAACTCAGCAATGAAAAGGAATGAACTACACAGATGAATCTCAAAACATTACGTGAACCAAAAGAAGCCAGATACAAAAGATCACAATCTGTATGATTCCCTTTATATGAAAAAGGCAAATCTAATCTACAAGGAAAGAAAATAGAAAAGTTCCTGCCTGGGGCCAGGTGTTGGTGGGAGGAGTTGGCTAGGAGGGAGCACAAGGTAACTTCTTGGCATGATGGGAATGTTTTCTATTTTGATCGTATGGGTCAAGCTAATCAAAATATATCCTTTAAATGAGTACGTTTTAATGTATGTAATTTGTACATAAATAAGTTATTGTTAAATCAATAAAGTTAATTTAAGGTAAACAATTCTCAGTCTTGGAGAGATCAAATAAGGAAATTGGTTAACTGAATCATATTTAATTGTCATAGACAGATAGCTAGATACATAAACTGGATATTCTAAAAATATTCTCAAATGTTTGTGGAATGTTTTTAAAATTGATAATCTCGTATTACAAAGAAAAAATAAATTTTACAAAAAGGAGAATTTCACCGACACACTCACAGACTACAGTACAATAATACAAAAAATGGATTGCAAAATAATAAACATCACTAGGAAAACTAAAAATGTCCTCATAAATAAAGCTTAAGTCAAAAATAAAATTACATTGCAACTACAGGCTAGAAAATAATTATGATAAAACTGTGTATCAAAACTTAAGAGATTCCAAGGTAATGCTCAGAGGATAATTCATAGTGTCTAATGTTGTTCATTACGAAAATAAATGAACTAAATATTCATTTCAAGAAGTAAAAAAGAAAATAAAAGGGACTTAAGTAAAGGAGAAAATAATTAGTAAGGTTAAAACTAATTAATTGGAAAAGTATACTGATTGCTATCGAGTCGATTCCTACTTATAGTAACTCTATAGGACAGAAGGAGAATTGCTCCATCTAGTTTCCAAGGAGCAGCTGGTAGATTTGAACTGCCGACCTCTTGAACTGCCAACCTCTTGAACTGCCACTCTTTTGGTTAGCAGCCATAGGAGCCCTAGTATGGGTAGCTCTTAACCACTGTGCTACCAGGGCCCCTGAAAAGTATAAGGGGAGTATTAATAAATACTAGATATGATTAAAAAATATTAACCATGAGACATACTTTTGGTGTAACTGAGAAAGAAAATAAAATGAGAGAGAAAAAACCTAAATTTACACTGTTAGACCAAGGACCTCCAAAAATTCTCCCCTCCATAAAAGCAATGAGAAATTTTGCAAAACTTGTCAGAATAAACTTTTCAGAACTATGGAAAACAATGAAGTCTCAGTACTTCTGAAATTTGATTTTTTAAAAACACATCAAATTAATTCTTAATGGCAAAGCACTAAGAACATTGTAATTAAAATTAGAAAGAAGATAACATGGCACCCAACCATCAATGTTATTTAACTTCATCATATAAGTGCCTGCCAATGCAATTACCGTATTTTTATGCAAATAACATGAGCCTTTTTCGTCTGTTTGCCAAACTGCCTTTCCCCCAATGAGATATTTTCGTAAGCGCTACTATGCCAGTTTTTTTTTACATGTTGCTGTAAAAAGAATTAGCATAGCGCACTAACGAAAATACCTCTACGGTGGAGGGCAGATTGGCAAACAGACACAGAAGGCAAGTGTTATTTGGGTGAAACACAGTAGATGTGAACTGTAACAAAAACAAGGGTGATATTAAAAATATTTAACAAGGAGTTCAGTGATGTGAACTAATAACATACATAAAAATATAAAAATTTAGTTCCTTTTATTTTCTAAGGGAACTAAACTCGATCATAAAATTGTTTGTCAATTTAGACAGGTTGTAGTGAAAATTTTTCATCAAATCATTAAGAATTTTCAAACCATTTGTTGAGTTTTAGAAATAGTGATTGTGATTTTCTTTTCTTTCTTTCTTCTTCTTTTTTTTTTTTTGATACAACCATTACTACTTAAATGATCTTACTCTCTGAGCTATAATCTGACACATGGAACAGTATCAAGTTCTTCCAACAATTTACCATTAATTGGTAGACAGTGGGTGACTCAGTAAACAGAAGTCTTTTAGCATCAAAAGTGTTGTTCATAGTACTGACTCATCTCTCAGCTTTGAGTTGAGATTAACAGCAATTAATCTAAAATTATTTTAGCCTTTAAAATGTTCAAGTTTTTATGTATTCATTATCTCTACTATCAAATAAGGGTCACTGGTGGCACAGTGATTGAGTGCTCGGCTGCTAACCGAAAGGCCAGCGATTTGAATCCACCAGCCACTCTACGGGAGAAAGATATCTCAGTGTGCCTCCGTAAAGATTTACAGCCTTGGAAACCCTATAGGGCATTCCACTGTGTCCTACAGGGTCGCTATGAGTTGGAATAGACTCGACGTCCATAGATTTGGTTTTTGGTTATCTTCCCTTAGTTTTATACATTCAGACTTTTTAAAACTTTTGGTGCACTGATTTGTCTAATATAATTAGAAAAAAATTTTTATTAGCTAAAGTATTATTGATATTTTAATTTATAAATTAATTTAACAGAGCAAAATATTTTTTTAAAAAAAGAGTTTCCAAATGTCTCCTCTTACTACACAGTTTTTTAATAAAACTTGTGATTTCCAACTGCTTTTGCATTTCTAGCATTTTAAGTTGCCTGTCATGACCCAAATATTGTTTCAGTCTTCAGATATGGTATTTATTCTCCTTGATGTTCATATGACGTACGGTAATAAGGCATTCACTGAGGAAACATTTAAAATTTTACTTATTTTATGCATTTTATAACATCATTCATAGATAATTGAATTCAGTGACTTGCATAGTGCTGAATAAAAACAACCAAAAATTTTCCTAAGATTTTGACTGAGACTGTAGACTCTCTCCCTAGTGTTTTATAGGCATTGCCTGTACAAAGTCCAATAGCATTTTCATGGATATATTTCTCATTGAAACCATTTTTTCTCAAGCATCAACAATAAATTTTGATAAATTATTTCAGATGCTGTTCCTTCCTGTTTCATGAAATCAACAAAACCATTAAATTATCTTCAAAGTCTTGAATTCACATTTTAAGTAAATTATTAAAACAATTTTATATGAAACAGTTGAGGCTTCATCAATAATGACTGAAATTTTACTGCCTTGATTTATGTATTTTCCAAAAAGTTATTTTCTCATATCAATTGATAAATACTTTGCTACAAGCAAGCCCATGAATTTAGATTTCAATGATAGGCCCATATTGATACTGCTTTTTTGAAGTTATATTAAATATTTTATGTCTGACAATGCTCAATTATTTTTAACTATACAGTTGGTGTTTTCTAGATGTTTTTCATTTACTTTATCAATATTCTGTATTTATTTTCAGAAGTTTTTATGATTTCTCATGATTTTTATGTGAAACTGACTTATTATGTTGTTATAATTTTCCTCATTGATGAGAGAAATTTTTCTTTACTTAAACCATGAGTTTTAACAGGACATATTTGCCATTCTGGTGAAATATAAAAGTATAGCACTTTTAACTATATAAGTTTTGAACACTCTTTATATCATATGAGCAACATTTGCACACTAGCAATATAAAGTCACTCATATTATTTTTATTGAAATAACCAAGTTGTTTTTCATTCCACTTACCCAAATTTGTTTTATTTTGCGCTGTTTCTTACAAAGTATCAAACGACTTCCCAGGTTCTGGTTTCTGCACAATTTCAGAAGCTGTTCCCGGTTGTGGTTCATTATTAATACCACGTCTTCTTTGTTCTTCCACGGTCAGAAGATTCATGTTTACAATATTTAAAAAGAACATCAAAAAACTTATCCAAACTCTGCCGTCTCTTCATTCTGGGCTTTCATTTTTAATATTTTATTATGAAGTCTTGAATTTATAAATATCAAAACACTGCGTAACTACTAATAACACAAAGAATCATCACACACTAACACTATAGGGTTGCTATGAGTCAGAATCGACTTGACGGCAATGGATTAGCTATTTAACAATAAAATCAAAGTAACTATTTAGAAGAAGTAATTACATAATTTGGGCATAGTAATAAACTTAAAATTCTCCTAAAGCAGTGTGTCTCAAACTTTTTGGTCTCTGTACCCTTTCACAGTGTTCAAAATTATTTAGGACCTCCACTGAGCTTTTGTGTATGTGGGTTATTTCTATAGATAACTTGTCATATTAGAAGCTACAATGGAGAACTTTAAAATTTTGTATTTATTCAGTTAAAAATAAACAATAATAAACCTATTGAATGTTAACATAATGTGGTGCAGTGTATTACTTAATATGGCCCTTCTAGCCATGGTCTTTGCGACTCCCACACGATTGGGTATTGGGTAGGACCATGCAAATAAGGTGTATGGAGCCCTAACGAGGTGTGGTCATTGGTGATGTGTGTCAGCTTGCCTAGGCCATAATTGTGTAGTTGTCCTCCATTTTGTGATCTGATATAATTGTCCCAATTATCCTCCATTTTATATATTGTAAATCCTAACCTGTACTTATCAGTGAGGCAAGATTAGTGTGAAGTGTATCTTGAGTCACAGCCTTGAAGGAGGGTGTGACTCAATTCTCACTCTTACGCAAGTCACACCCAACCCTGGGATGTGGCCTGCATCCAATGTATACATGTGGGTGCTCTAGCGGGACTCTCTCTCTCTCACTCTGGATCCCACATTCCATTTGTCATCACCTGATCCCAGGTTCTTGGAGAATGGACCAGCAGCCTGCCACGTGACCTGATGATTCTAGGATTCACCACCTTCTGCAGCCCTGTGATCCAGAAGCAGCTTGTCGTCTGGCCTGCAGATTTGGGTTCGTTGGCCCCTAAGGCCACGTGAATCAGGAGAAGCCTGCACCTGACCCACGAATTTGTGACTTGCCAATCTCAACTATGTGAGCCACTTCCTTGATATGGTTCATGAGTTCTATGAGACATCTCAGTGAATTACAGAACCCATAGACAGGAGGGAGAGTATTAAGGGGAGGAGAAGTAGCTGATGTTAGAGATGATGGAGTGGTACAGCAATTTGGAAAACTGGGACATTTGGACCATCTTTAACCTCTGCCTTATAGGAACAAGCTTTGTGCTGATCCTTATAAAAGAAATTATTCATTTACATAAATAACATTTTTATGAAAATAGCCATTTTCCAAAACAAACAAACAAACAAAAAGTAAGAAGAATGTCATTGTTTTGCATTTTTGCAAATCTCTTTAATGTCTGGTTTAATAGAATTCAGCTGGATTCTCATATCTACTTCTGCATTCACTTCATTGTGATACCACACATCATGTAGCCTCTGGAAAACTCCTTTTACACTGACAAAGAATGCGAGCAAAAAATGCAAATAATATGTTAGTACTATTGTGAAATGAGTTTTGTCCTCATAGACAGCTAAAAGGGTCTCAGGGACCATGGCAGTCACCAGCCACGTTTGAGAACCATTGTCCTAAAGCACAGAGTACTTCGTGAAGCATGTGCCATGAGCCATGCTGCCTTCTGTGAAATGGGATCAAACTGGCAGATAATGCCATGAAAATTGCTCAGATGTCACTCTCTGATGGGAGGCCCATTTATTGACAGTTGTCACATCTTAAAGCTATTAGCTTGAACTAACGAATTTACATTATAATTTATATATCATTAACTAATTTTACTGCACCTTGATGTTAAACGCAAAAACCAGTTGATGTTGAGTCATTCCTGACTCATAGCAACCCCATGTGTGTCAGAGTAAAACTGTTCCATAGGGTTTTCAGTGACTGATTTTTAGGAAATAGATCGCAAGGTCTTTCTTCTGAGGTGCTTCTGGGTGGACTCAAACCTCCAACCTTTCGGTTAGCAGCGGAGCATTTTAGCCATTTACACCATACCTTGTTGTTACTGGTACGCTATTTACCAACTGGTATAGAAGCATTTCAAAATTTAAAGACTGGTAAAACATACTGGTAGGTGCCACTGAATATCAGCCCTGATTGAGAGTTATAAATATTTGAAAGGGAGAGTTACAATTGTCATTCTGTGCAGGCAATGTATCGACATATAAAAGCCAAGAAGATCAAATGAAACAATATTCAAATTAATAGGGGCATTTAGTTAGAAGACCTGTGGGAAAAAAATTTTATATCTATATCTAGCATTCTTATATAGCTATAAAAATACAAACAATAAGAAATATGCAGAACACATATGAGGAACAGAATTTGCATGGTAGACATAAAAGAAATCATTATCCTAAATGGGAGGATTCAATATTGCTATTTTCCCCAAATTTATCTATATATTTAACACTACCTGTATCAAAATCCACCACCAGTTTGCCATACTGACTTGCAGATTGCTATGATGCTGGAAGCTATGCCACTGGTATTTGACATACCAGCAGGGTCACTCATGGTGGACAGGTTTCAGGGGAGCTTCCAGCTTGACAAAGTAGGAAGAAGAGCCTGGAGATCTACTTCTGAAAATTAGCCAGTGAAAACCCTATGGATCACAACAGTGTATTTTCTGACACAGTGCTGGAAGATGAGCTCACTATGTTGGAAGGCACTCAGTTTACACAGTGGCTGCTACAATGAACTCAAGCATACCAAGAATCATAAAGATGAAGCAGAACCAGGCAACGTTTCGTTCTGTTGTACATGGGGCCACCATGAGTCGGAGCCAATTTAACGGCAACTAACAACAGGACTATCAAAACAATGCCATTGTTTTCTAATTTGATAAAATTGAGAATAACAAAAATACACCTGGATACAAAGGATGGGGTGGAGAAGTATTGGGTCTGCTTTATTAAATTCTAACATGTATTTAAAATTTACAGTATGAAAATAGTGTGGTTCTGAGACCAGAATAAATAGATTAATGAAACAGAACAGAAAGCCCAAAAATGATCCAAGGTGTGTACCAATTTAACACTAAATAAAATTTAGTAGCTCAATTTTAAAGGAAAAAGATGGATTATTCAATAAATGGTGATACAACTGGCTAGTCATTTTGAAAAAAAAAAAAAGTTAGATGCCTACCTCACATCATACACCAAAATAAATCCTAGTAACATTAAGGATTTAAATGTCATCAAGACATTTAAAGCAATTAGATGAAAATATAGAATATTTACATAATCTTGAAATAGAAAAGGCTCTTCTAAGCATGGAAAAATGATAATCTGAGCACATAGTAATAAAACAATTGCTTAAAAATAATGATAAAAGTAAAGAACAAAATAATAACAAGTTAAGCATCCCAATAGTAAAATGGACAGAAGCATATTGATGAATAAACACAGGTGGCTGGCAAGCATAAGAAAAGATGCTCAACTTACTCGTAGTCAAAGAACAAACATAAAAACAAAATATCAGTTTTCACCTATCACAACAATCAAGAGTACAAAGAATCAAGCCCTCTATTGGTTAGCGTACGGGTGAAGGAAAGTGTAAATTGGAACAACTATGTGGGGTGGGAGGTGGCAATTTAGAAGTATTTATTAAAGGTATTTAAACATTCATAATCTTTGATGCAGCAATTCCATTTCTAAAGAAATACTCAGGAAGGCTCATAACAAGGTATGTTCAAAAGGGTCTTCACAGTATTATTTCTATCAATAAAAAAAATCAGAAACAACCTAAAAAATGCTCAGTAATAATCATTTGGTATATTCATATGTATGCCATAAATAACATGTAACAAATTCACATGAAGGATCCTGGATGGGGCAAGTGGTTTGCCATGGGATGTTAACCTAAATATTGGTTGTTCGAACCCACCCAACGATTCCATGGAAGAAGAGGCCTGGTGAACCGTTTTCATAAAGATTACAGTCAAGAAAACCCAATGGAACGGTTCTACTCTGTAACACAAGGGGTCACCATTAGTCGGGGCCAACTTGCCTGCAGCTAATAACAACAATATTCATATGATGAAATATAACATCATAATACACCTTACAGATATTTATTTTTTGACATGCAGACAGGTTCATGATACAATTTGCTTAGTAAAACACCATTCCAGGCAGCACGTAGAATCTGATTCCAGTATTTTTAAAACCTTATCATTCACATATCTGTATGTATATGTAAGTGTAAAAAATCTTTGTCAAGCTTACACTAAAATATTAACACTCGTTAGTTTTAGAGGTAGACTGAAAGGAGATTTATGTTTTTGTTCTTTCTGTTAATCTGGTTTTTTTTTCTCAATATTACACCTGGATGATTTTTGCAACTACACACATACATATATATGGATATATACACATACATATGTCTATATATACATACATATATACATACGTATATATGTTGTGTTGTTAGGTGCCGTCGAGTTGGTTCCGAATGAAACACTGCCCGGTCCTGTGCCATCCTCACAATCGTTGCCATGCTTGAGCCCATTGTTGCAGCCACTGTGTCAGTCCTTCTCATTGAGAGTCTTCCTCTTTTTCGCTCACCTTCTACTTTACCAAGCATGATGTCCTTTCCCAGGGACTGATCCCTCCTGACAACTTGTCCAAAGTATGTGAGATGTAATCTCGCCATCCTTGCTTCTAAGGAGCATTCTGATTGTACTTCTTCCAAGACAGATTTGTTTGTTCTTTTGGCAGTCCATGGTATATTCAATGTTCTTTGCTAATACCACAATTTAAAGGCGTCAATTCTTCGGTCTTCCTTATTCTTTGTCCAGCTTTCACATGCATATGAGGCAATCGAAAACACCATGGCTTGAGTCAGGTGCACCTTAGTAGTTAAAGTGACAGCTTTGCTTTTTAACACTTTAAAGAGGTCTTTTGCAGCAGATTTGCCCAATGCAATGCGTCATTTGATTTCCTGACTGATGTTTCCGTGGGTGTTGATTGTGAATCCAAGTAAAATGAAATCCTTGACAACTTTCAGTCTTTTCTCCGTTTATCATGATGTAGCTTATCGGTCCAGTTTTGAGGATTTTTGTTTTCTTTATGGTGAGGTGTAATCCATACTGAAGGCTGTGGTCTTTGATCTTCATCAGTAAGTGCTTTAAGTCCTCTTCACTTTCAGCAAGCAAGGTTGTGTCATCTGCATAACACAGGTTCATAAGTCTTCCTCCAATCCTGATGCCCCATTCTTCATATAGTCCATCTTCTTGGATTATTTGCTCAGCATGCAGATTGAATAATTATGGTGAAAGGATGCAACCCTGACACACACATTTCCTGACTTTAAACCATGCAGTATTCCATTCAATTTCTTCATCTTTGGCCTTAGTGATTGGTGCATAAATTTGAATAATAGTCATATATATGCATATATATATTTTTTTTAGGCCACCACCCAACTTAGTTTGGTCCTTCATACTATAGATACTCAAGCTCTGTCAACTCTCCTTTGGGGGAAGGGCAGAGAATGGTCTTGGAAGGACTGGCTCAGGCTCTGGGAGACTAAGGTTGTTGGCTGGTCTGAATGGTATAAGAGTACAATGAGAGAAGACTGCCACGCTGCTGGGGGTCCAGGGAGCTGGAATAGGCCTGCATCAAACTGGAGATAAAGCTCCCTCGCAAGCCCTAAACTCCAAGATCGTTGGGGAATTATCTAGGTGTTGAGTTTCCCCATCTCATTGACCTGTGGCTTCTGATCCCCTCTCAGGGGTTGGACACCAGGCCCTGGAGAGTGTGAATTTCAGTGGCTGTCACCCCTCTGATCCAGTCATTTTCTGTTTCTGTGATGACCAGCCATCTTCCTCCTTTAGATCCGATGGTGTAGTTAAACCCACTGCTGTTGAGTCGATTCCGACTCATAGCGACCCTATAGGACAGAGGAGAACTTCCCCACAGGGTTTCCAAGGAGTGCCTGGTGGATGTGAACTGTCGACCTTCTGGTTAGAAGCCGTAGCTCTTAACCACTACGCTGCATGCTCAGCTCACCTGTCAAATCTTCCATCCTCCTCAAGCCTTTTGTTCAGAACACAAGCGACTTATCACCTCACACTGTACCTGAGACCCTAGCACTTAGTGGCAGTAAATCTGTTCCTAATCTTTGGAAATTTGGAATTGAATATCATTCTGCCTGCTGTTCCCCCAATACTATTCATTTGTTCAACAAGTGTTCTGAGCTCCACGTTTAACTGGTTTTCTGCCTAAACAGCAGCAGGGAAGACCCACTCAGTGAATAGTGAGAAGACCAGAGTGAGTGGGGTTCTGGCACAGGCTGAGAGACTGCTGGCTACCTTTCTCTCACCCCTTCCACGTGGCTCCTCACGGAGAAGAGCAAGCCAAGGATTTTGGCAGAGTATCCAAGAGCACACGGCTTTGGAGACAGAAGACAGCTCAGCCACTTAGAAGCTGTGTAACCTTGGGCAACTGACTTCACCTCTCTAAGCCTGTTTCCTTGCCTGTAAACTTGGGGCTAATAGTAGTGTGTACTGCTTGGAATCATTTTGATTATTTTGTGAAATAATGTACATAAAGGGCATATACTCTGGCTCAGTAAGGGGAGGTTTAGTTGTTGCTGTGATTTTCCTTGTGATTATGATATTTGTTAGACGAATCAGCTCCAGGGAGATTGAAGGACTTTGTCCAGCACCCCATAGATACTGCCATTTCCATAAATTTGGGTCATGGTGAGGCCTGAGAACTCCCATATAGTAGGTGAGGCTACTGAGGCCCAGAGGAGATGAGACTTGCCCAAGATCACCCAGTGAGCCTGTTGTCAAGCTGCCCTTGAGAGCCAGATCTTCTGCTTCCCAGGCCAGCACCTTCCACTCAGCTACATGTTCTCTCTGAGCAAGAGTTTAGCCTTTGGTTTTGTTTTTTAATTTAAGTTCCAGGAGGAAGGATGTTCCCCCATTCCCTTTCCTTAACTTGGGCTTCCCTGGCACTCTGACTCTGGGCTGGTCTTTTCTAACACGTGTTTTGCATTTGCTAATTCCAGCTCAGACTGAGCACACTGGCACACTCGCCTGAGCAGGCTTGCTAAGAAGATCTGGCAGTGTCAAAATTCTCTTCAGGAGAAAGATATGTCTTGGCTGGAAGTCCGCCATCACCCTCATGTGGCTTATGAACTCAGAGTATGGAGCACTGGTGCGTTAGAACACCAGCACCTGCTCCCAGCAAAACCACACCACCAGCTGGTAAGGATTCTTGTGTATCCCATTCTCTGAGGTTGCCAATCCAGCATTTCCCTGCCTCGTAGAATGGTGGTTCTGCAAAACTCTGGGATGGAGGGCACCCTGGTCAGAAAAGTTTGGGAAGTGGTGCAAACTATCAATGGTGTCACTAGGGAGGTGTGGGGGGTGCAGCCCACACCAAGTGACACTGTCAGAGGAGGTGACACCAAAATGACTGTCTATAAAATTTTTGTGCAGTGTTTCAACAGAAATGTATTACTTTTTATGAAAATATCCCTGTAGTTAGTTATGACAACAAAAAAATTTTCATAACCCCAGCTTATGTGTATCAATATACCTACAAGGCTAAAACTATGTTAATCTACTTTTTGAACCTTCTAATGCTCTCCGGTCAGAGCTGTCATTATTACCAAATTACAATGATGCCTCAAATCATGTGGTTTTGCCTGAACAAGCTACAAGCGTGTGCCGTTGTTTTTGTTGCTGCTGATGCTTTTACAGTCCCTGTTTTGTCCAATTTTCCGGTGTTTAGGCTACAGTGTTGTGGTAACATGGCAGGGTGACACCATGAGTTACCACACTGGGTGACATCAACCCTAGCGACACCATTGCAAGCTATATTTCCCTCGTGAAGATGCTCATTGTAAATCAGCATAATAAAATCCCTAAGAAGTACTCACTCAAGAAGGAACCTGTCAGCTACATTGAATTGATGTTTTTCAAATTTGTTTCATCACAGAATACAACTTTTGAAAAATGCAACGTAATGGTTAACATGACTGGTTCCCTCACTTCTCTCTGGTCTCTGAGCAATGCTGTTTCCTCAGAGAGAACCTACCAGGTCGCCAGGCAAAAACAGCACCCGTATCTCTCTGTATCTTCACTCTGCTTTATGTTTCTTCATAGCACTTATCACGTGACACAATATTTGTTTTTGTACATATTTATCTGTTTACCATTAGTCTCCCTCTCTAGAGAGTGAGTTCCATGAAGGAAAATTTTGTCTTTTTCCCTGCTATACTTCCAACATCTGGCACACACCTACCCTGCCTACACATTGCCGACAAGTCGATTCTGACTCATGGTGGTTCCATGTGTTACAGAGTAGAACTGCCCCATAGTGTTTTCTTGGCTGTAATCTTTATGAAAGCAGATTGCCAGGACTTTCTTCTATGGTGCCTTAATAGTTGGGATTGCATGTCAGCTTGGCTGGGCCATGATTCTCAGTGTTCATATGTGATCACTCCCATGATGAGATCTGCTGTGAGTAGCCAGTCAGTTGAAGGGGAGTTTCCTTGGGCGTGTGGCCTGCATCCGAATATAAGCAGATGTTCTGGCTTTTTAATTGCTCTGGATCCTGCAGCTGGCTCCTGTTCCTCTGACCTCCGGTTCTTGGGACTTGAGTTAGCAGCTTACCTGCTGAACTTGGGATTCATAGATCTTCATAGCCTGTGAGCAAGAGCCCTGCCCTCTGACCTGCCAAGCTTGGGTTTGCCAACCCCTGCAGCTACGTGAATCAGGAGAAGCCTTTATCCTGATCCACATACTTGGGATGTTCCAGCCTCTACAACCACATGAGCTGTCTCCTTGATATAAAGCTCTCTCTATATATATATTTATACGAATCATTGGTTTTGCTTCTCTTGAGAACCCAGCCTAGGACAGTGCCACTCAGCGAGTTTGAACCACTAACCTTTAGGTTTACAGCCAATCACAAACTGCTTGTGATTATGACAATACTTTCCTTTAATTCTTTAAACATGATTTTCTTTAATTCTTTGAGCTTATTTAATTATTTGAAAAGTTTGCTAAATCTAATAGCTGGAGGTACTAAGAGACAGTTTCTATTGTTTACTCTTTTTCCAGAGTAGGAGTCACACTTTATTGTTTATCTAATAATTTTTTGGTGAAAGCTGGACATTCTAGATAAATACATATAGCAATTCTGGATTCTGTATCCCTCCCCACTGAAGGTTGTTGTTTCTTTGCTTAGTAACCTGCCTGAGCTAAATCTGTGAAATCTGCTTCCCCTGTGGTATGCAGCTGCTGATATCTTTGCTGAGTTTTTTAAATTCAATTCTTGTTTTCCATTTTAAGCCTGGCTTCCTAAGGGTCACCCCTTTGTCTGTGTAGCTTAGTAGTCAACCAGTGACTGAACAGATGTTGTGTTCACCTCAAGTAAGTAAGGCTTCCATCCTCTGCTGATATCTGTGTGTGGGTAAGGGAGCACATTCAACTTCAGGCCACTTTTAAGTCTGCCCCAACTTTTTACTTTCCGTTAGGCCCTTTTGGATCTGCTATGCCCATGTGGGCAGCCTCGGGGTCAGACTGGATTGAGTGTATAGCTTGTGTCCTATCTGGTTTCTGCTGCTTATACATGGAGCCTCAGCCAGGATTAACCATAATCTCAGACTAGTATAGGTTTTGGTCCTCCCCGCTCACTAGTGGTGTCAATGCCACTGGATTTGGTGCCTAGTGCTCCAAACTGAGTGGGTCCCCCTTTGATTTCAGCAGTGCAGCTTCCTGTCCTCATGGCCTGCCCACTCCCGGCAGACTCTCTGCATACACTGAGCTTGGAGGGGAGTGGGGATTGGGTACAGCCCTAGGCAAGAACACCACACTCCCACTGTTCTTAAAGTTCAGCAGTTTTCAGGCATAGATTCTTCTCAGATAATTGTGTGCTTTTAGTTGATTTCCAGAGCACTGACATGGATGGCTGTTTTCATCAGTTTGCCCAGCTTTATAGTTATTTTTTTGGGGGAAATATTTGCTGATCTCTTATTTGGCCTTATCTGGAAGTCTGAAATTCAAGGCTATCATTTTAAACCTAGGTTAACTGATCCTGAGTACATGTTCTTTCTACGATACCATGTAGCCTCCACTATGTAAGTTTGTTATTGTTGTTGCCGTGTGCTGTCTAGTAGATTCCAACTCATAGTGACCCAATGTGATAGAGTGGAACTGCCTCATAGGGTTTCCTAGCCTGTAATCTTTATGGGAGCAGATTGCCAGGTCTTTTCTCCTGCCGAGTGCCTGATGGGTTCAAACTGCCAACCTTTCAGTTAGTATCCCAATTCTTAACCGTTGCGCCACTGGGGCTATTTACAAAGTGTTTTTTACAAACACTATTTCATTTAGTGCTAGGACAATCCTGTAAAAAGTTCATTTTTATTATTCTAGTTGTAAAGCTGAGACAATTGAGGTATAAGAGATACAGGAGATGGATAGGTTACAAATGAGAAAACTTGGTTGGTCAAGGATATAGAATGAGTCAATGACAGTGCCAGAATTGGAACCCACATCTCCCATTTCCTAGCTGAGGGCCTTTGTGCACCACCTGGCAGCCTTCCTTTGGTAAAGGATTGGGGATAACAGTCCCCGCTTCTCACTCACCCCCATCATGGCCTTACAGATGTGAAGAAAAAATACATGTCAAAGGTCATTAAGTCATTGGAGCTTCCTGCCCCTAGAGGGCACTGCTCTTTCTAGAATGTGAACACAGGTTGCCTAGAAAGGTGATTTAAATGTTAAAGCGTTTTGGATTATGGCAATTGCATGCATTCTTTCAGTCTAATTATAGCAGGATTAATCTATCTTTAAGAGATGAGTACTAATAATTTATATTATTATCTTTAATAATATAACTCTGCTTAATGTCCGTGTGCATTGCTTGTCTCCGGAAATTTCCCTTAACCCCCGGATTTAGCAGGAATTTGTGGCATTCTACTAAAGCATCATTGAGTGGGGATTTAACCAGGTAATTTTTACAGAAATGAAAATCAGTTTTCAGTGAAAGGCGATGCCAGAAAAATTATAGTATTAAAATAAGTAGATATCTGCATGTGATAGTTACACAATAAAAATCCTTCTAAATTGCTCTGAAATTTATCCTGCCTCATAAGCATGGGCTTTCTGATTCTTCTGAGGGGAGATCTCTTTTCTTTGCTGTGGGTTACCTTGACTGGTAAGCTTAATTTTTTTTTGGGTAAATACAGACGTCAGGTTCAAAATGCAAGCGTGGCAGACATCTTCTGGTCGCCCTTCAGATCCACTCTCTACCCTTCTCCATCTCGCTCTGTGTCCCAGGAGGCTGACCTCTAGGACTGCATCAACCTGCTCCCTAGCCCCTCTGGATTCTGGTTGATTCTACCAATTGGAGGCAGAATGCAGGAGGAAAGAGAGGTCAGGGTATTTATTGCCCTAGCTCTCTCCCTGGTGGCTGTGGTTTGGCAGTGAAGTTGTTCCTCTACTTAAAACACAACTCCTGTAGTTGGCCCTCTGTATAGCTACAGGCCTCAAAAGGTCCAGGTAAGGGCGGGCTCCTTCCCTTTGCCCCTTCAGACCTCAGGGAGGAAATGGCTTTGCACTGTTGCTAGACCAGGGTGTTTCATCAGCCCTTCTTGTTTTCTCTTAATTCTGCCCTCACCTCTGTAGTAGACACTTGATTAACTTTCACCCTTTTGAGTGCAGGGACCTGCTGGGACCCTTCCTGACTGATACAGAAGACAGCATAGGGATAAGGAAAATAGGGCAGATTAGGGAGTTCTGAGACTTTAGTTTTAGTTCTAGCTCAAGTACTAACTTGCCATGTGATCTTGGGTAAACCCTTTCTACTCTTGAATTTTGAATTCCTCATCTGTAAAAAAAGTGGTTGGACAAGATTAAAGGTCATCACACTTTTTTTGCTAAGTATCTCCAAAAGAATTTTGAAAAACTACGTAATCACATACTTTAAATTTTTTTCATAATTTCAAATAGTTGTAAAGAATGTAATGTCCTTCATATTGTGAACAATAACATTTAAAAATAAAACCATTACATCACTCTTTTAAATACGTCCAATGAAATTTAAATATCATAGTGGTTTTATACCCTCCATCATCCATTTAAAAAATAGATGAACAAACTCTTCTTTTACAGTTAAAAATTTTACTACTTTCTTCTTTAAATCATTTTTTCCATTCCACTTCCCTCACAGAATTTTATAGGAATGTAATATATTTTTCTGCTTGTAAGTCTCATATGGTTCACCTTAGCATACCCTCTAAATCAAAGATATAAGTAGAAATTAAATTTTTTTTTATATTTCCTGTAATCATAAGGCTCTAATGGTTAAACATTTTTCTGAATTGAGTCATCCAGATAATTAATTTTAGGACACTATTTGTTAAATTTTTTAAATTATTAAACATAAAAAGTAAAATTAATGGAAATTCATCTCTTAATGAGATGGATGGCATTGGGGTTGTGGTGGTTTGATTAGAGGAACCTCTGCTTTCCGACATTTGGAATCATCTCACTGTTTGGAGCCCTCTCTCCCCCCAGCTCCCCATCCAGGTTTTCCCTGCTCTAGGCGATGCCCCACATCAGGATGAGTAAGAGTTATTTCTCTATTTTGTCATGTGGGAGAAGGGAGGCTGAGAGAGGGTAGGTGGGAAAGGGAACAGTGTTTAAGCCTTCACGTAGGAGTTCTCAGGCAGAGCAGTTTTAGGAAATAGCACACGTAGAAGTTCAGTATGTAGAAATGGATTCTCTTAAAACTCTTTGTGCTGACTGCTCCTTGGAAAAAGTCTTTGTATCCCCAGAGGATGCACACCCCAATTTGAGGACCACTGGACTGGGTGGTATCTGAAGGGCACTGTTGAATGGGAGCCTTCACAAGGTCATTTCTAAGAGGGCAAGTTTTGGTGTCAGACCGCCTCAACACTAGAGAGCTGTGTGACTTGGACATCTTCCTTCACTGAAGCTTAGTACTTCAGTCTCCTTATCTGTAAAACGGGAATGTATATAGTTCTACCTCGCCATAATTCTTTAAGGATTAATTGAGATGATGTTTGCAAAGCACCTGTCACATGGCAAGCACCCAGAAAGTATTCATCTGATTATGAAGGTGCTTCCCAGCTCTCACATTCTCTAGGAAGGGGACAGGGGACCGCTGGAGAGATCTATTTTCCTCTATTGAGCCTCCCACTTGAAGACAATGAGCTGCCATAGTGAAGGTCCTTACGCTCTTGCTATACAAAGCAGAGTGCTCCAGGCTCTTTAGCTGTTTTTTGTTTTGTTTTGTTTTCTGTTGTTGTTAAGTTCTTCTGACTACTGAGCTACTGAGGCTGTTTCAATTTTTCCAAGAAATCATCAGTCAATATTTTTCTGCTGTTCTTGACTTTCACCACCTCAGAAAGGTTGATATTTCTTTTTTTTGCTTTTTAATACTTATTATTATTATTTTACTTTTTTATTGTACTTTAGATGAAGGTTTACAGAGCAAATTGTTTCTCATTAAACAGTCAGTACACTTACTGTTTTATGACACTGGTTAACAACCCCACGACATGTCAACACTCTCCCTTCTCGACCTTGAAGGACTTTTTTTTAATTTTTGGTGAAAATATACATAGGCAAAAATACACCATTTCAAAAATTTCTACATGTACAATTCAGTGACATCAATTACATTCTTCCAGTTGTGCTGCTATTCTCACTATCCTTTTCCAAATTATTCCATCACCATTATCTTCAACTCACTATCCTCTAGGCTTCCCGTCAAACCTTTTGAGTTGCTGTTGTCAGTTTGATCTCACATAGATAATTCTTTTTTTTTTTTTTTTGTACTTTAGATGAAAGTTTACAGAACAAATAGTTTCCCATTAAACAGTTACTACATGTATTGCCCTATGACAATGGTTAATAAACCTGAGACTTGTCAGCACCGTCCCTTCTCAAGTGTTGATATTTCTAATGCACTGTCATGGCCAAAGACATGGGCCATGGATGTGTAGGTTTGGGGACCAGTTTGGCTGTCTTCATAGGGCTTCCCCACTACTTGGAGAAAGAATTACAGTCAGGCTGTGTGAGCACAGAAAATGGCAGTTCCTGCTTTCCAGGAATGGGAATAAAGTCTATTCACTTTTCCTCCTGGAAAAACTGGGGTTGCCTAGGGGCCAATTCTGAATCAGGCAATCCAATATTAGAGCTTTCTGCCCTAGAAACAAAATGAGACATTGATATGCTAAGAAGTTGCTAACTGAGTCAGTTTTGCTGTCAGCCTGCTCTGTTGTGACTTTTGTGCTAATATTATTGTTCAGACACTAGACCTGCATAATGCCTACCCTGCTGACTGCCACTTTGCCACCAGAATGTGGGTCTTCCTGGCAAGTTGGCAGCCTGAGTTCTGAATTCTCTGTTTCATTTTCTAACAATACAAAGGAATGCCCGCTATTTTCCTTTGATAAAGAAACCATATAATAGATAAACAAAATGTGGTGCTTACATAGGATGGAATACTACTCAGCCAGTAGGATAAATGAAGCCGTGATGCATGCTACAATATGGATGGAGCTGGAGGACATTATGTTGAGTGAAGTAAGCCAATCACAAAAGGACAAATATAGTATGACCTAACTTATAGAAAAAAACACGAAAAGGCAAATGTATAGAGAACAAAGTTTATTAGTGGTTACCAGAGGCAGGAGGGAGGAGGGAAAGGGGAGTTAACAGTGATGGAAATATTACATTGATTAAGGGTAGGGTTGCACAGTCACTTATTGTAATTGCTGTCAATAAATCGTACACCTGTAAAAAGTTGAATAGGCAAAAGTTGTGAGATAGATTATACTTACAAAAAAAAAGGAGTAGCTGCTGAGGCTGCTTATGTACAACCAAACACCTCATGGGATTTGGTTTCTTGGTTTGGCGGTTTAGGGTCATGGTTTCATGGGACATCCCAGTTAATTGGCCTCATAACATTTTTTTAAAATTGTACTTTAGATGAAGGTTTACAGAACAAATAGTTTCTCATTAAACAGTTAGTACACATATTGTTTTATGACAATGGTTAACCACCCCCACGACATGTCAACACTGTCCCTTCTCAACCTTGGGTTCCCTATCACCAGCTTTCCTGTCCTCTCCTGCCTTCTAGTCCTTGTCCCTGGACTGTTATGCCCCTTTAGTCTCGTTTTGTTTTATGGGGCCATCTAATCTTTGGCTGAACGGCAAACCTCGGGAGTGACTTCATTACTGAGCTAAAAGGGTGTCCGGGGACCATACTCTCGGGGTTTCTCCAGTCTCTGTCAGACCAGTAAATCTCGTTTTTGTTTTTTTTTTTTGGTGAGTTAGAATTTTGTTCTACACTTTTTCAAATTCTAGTACAAAGATCAGATTTAATGGTCTGAATGAGACTGGAAGAACCCCAAACAGCATGGACCCCAGACTCTCTGTCACTCCAGAACTAAAACAATTCCCAAGGCCAACTCTTCAAACAAAGATTGTACTGGATTGGGGGACATAAAATGATACTCTTGAAGAGTGTGCTTCTTAGCTCAAGTAGATACATGAGACTAAATGGGCAGCTTCTGTCCAGAGGTGAGATGAGAAGGTAGAGAGGGTCAGGAGCTGGTTGAATGGACTTGGGAAATCAGGGGTAGAAAGGAGGAGTGTATAGGGAGAGTAATTAGGGTCACATAACAGTGTATGTATAAATTTTTGTATGAGAGACTAACTTGAAATGTAAACTTCCACTTAAACTACAACAATAAACAAAAAAAAATTTTGTTCTACATTTTTCTCCAGCTCTGTCCAGGATCCTCTGTTGTGATCCCAGTCAGAGCAGTCAGTGGTGGTAGCCGGGCACCATCTAGTTGTACTGGACTCAGTTTGGTGGAGGCCATGGTAGTTGTGGTCCATTAGTCCTCTGGACTAACCTTTTCCTTGTATCCTGTTCTCTTCATTCTCCCTTGCTCCCAAAGGGATGAGACCAGTGGAGTATCTTAGATGGCTGCTCACAGGCTTTAAAGATGCCAGACGCTACTCACCAAGGTAGAATGAAGAACATTTCCTTTATAAAATGTGTTATACCAATTGAGCTAGATGTTCCCCGAGACCATGGTCTCCACAGCCCTCTGTCCAGCAATTCAGTCCCTCAAGGAGTTTGAGTGTGTCTATGGAGCTTCCATGACCTTTCCCTGTACAAGTTGTGCTGGCTTCCCCAGTATTGTGTACTGTCTTACCCTTCACCAAAGTTACCACTTATCTATTGTCTGTTTAGCATTTCTACCCTCCACCCCCCGCATCCCTCATAACCAACAAAGATTGTGTCTTTTTGTGTGTAAACTTTTTCATGAGTTTTTAGAGTAGAGGTCTCATACAATATTTGTCCTTTTGCGATTGACTTATTTCACTCAGCATAATTCATCCAGTTTCATCCATGTTATGAGATGCTTCACAGATTCGCCATTGTGTGTGTATGTACCATAGTTTGTTTATCCATTCTTCTGTTGATGGGCATCTAGGTTGTTTCCATCTTCTTGCTATTGTGAACCATGCTGCAATGAACATGGGTGTGCATATGTCTACTCGTGTGATGCCTCTTATTTCTCTAGGATATATTTCTAGGAGTTGGATTGCTGGATCGTATGGTATTTCTATTTCTAGCTTTCTAAGGAAGTGCCATATGGTTTTCCAAAATGGTTGTATCATTTTGCATTCCCACTAGCAGTGCATAAGAGTTCCGATCTTCCCGCAGCCTCTCCAACATTTGTTATTTCCAGTTCTTTTTGATTCGTGCCAGTAATGCTGGGGTGAGATGGTATCTCATTGTTGTTTTAATCTGCATTTCTCTAATGGCTAGTGATCACAAGCATTTCCTCCTGTGTCTGTTGGCTGCTCGAATGTCATCTTTGGTGAAGTGTCTGTTCATTTCCTTTGCCCATTTTTTAATTGGATTACTTGCCTTTTTGCTGTAGAGGTGTTAGATTTTCTTGCAGATTTTAGACATTAGACCTTTGTCTGACTTGTAATGTCCAAAATTTTTTTCCCAGTCTGTAGGTTCTCTTTTTACGCTTTTGGTGAAGTCTTTCGATGAGCATAAGTGTTTAATTTTTAGAAGATCCCAGTTATCCAGCTTACCTTCTGGAGTTTGTATGTTGTTGGTTATGGTTTGTATCCTGTTAATGCCGTGTATTAGGGTCTCTAGCTTTGATCCTATTTTGTCTTCTATGAACTTTATAGTTTTTGGCTTTATATTTAGGCCTTTGATCCATTTTGAATTAGTTTCTGTGTACGGTGTGAGGTATGGGTTCTGCTTCATTTTTTTGCAGATGGATGTCCAGTTTTGCCAGCACCATTTGTCAAAAAGGCTGTCTTTTCCCCATTTGATGGACTTTGGGCAGTTGTCAAAGATCAGGTGACCATAGGTGGATGGATTTACATCTGGGTTCTCAATTCTGTTCCATGGTCAATGTATCTGTCATTGTACCAGTACCAGGCTGTTTTAACTACCATAGCTGTATAGTAGGTTCTGAGATCAGGTAGTGTGAGTCCTCCTACTTTATTCTTCTTCTTCAATAGTGCTTTACTTGTCCAGGGCATCTTCCCTCTCCATATAAAGTTAATGATTAGTTTTTCCATCTCTTTAGAGAATGTTGTGGTATTTGGATCGGGATTGCATTGTATTTGGAAATTGTTTTGGGTATAATTGTCATTTTCACAATATTGAGTCTACCTATCCGTGAGCATGGTATGTTTTTCCATTTATGTAGATCCCTTTGGGTTTCTTGCAGTAGTGTATTATAGTTTTCTTTGTATAGGTCTTTTACATCCCTGGTTAGATTTATTCCTAAGTATTTTATTTTTTTAGGGGCTATTATAATGGTATTGTTTTCCTGATTTCCATTTTGTCATTCTCTTTATTGGTATATGGGAATCCAACCAATTTTTGTATGTTTATCTTGTATCCTGCTACTCTGCTGAATTTTTCTATTAGTTCCAGTAGTTTTCTGGTGGAGTCTTTAGGATTTTCTATGTATAGTATCATATCATCCGCAAACAGGGACAGTTTAACTTCTCATTACCAATTTGTATGCCCTTTATTTCTTTTTCTTGCTTTATTGCTGTAGCTAAGACTTCTAGAACAATGTTAAATAGGATTGGAGATAAAGGGCATCCTTGTCTTGTTCCTGATCTCAAGGGGAATGTTTTCAGCCTCTCTCCATTAAGAATGATGTTGGCCATTGGTTTTGCATAGATGCCCTTTATTATGTTGATAAATTTCCTTCTATACCTATTTTATTGAGAGTTTTTATCAGGAATGGGTGTTGGACTTTGTCAAATGCCTTTTCTGCATCAGTTGAGATGATCATGTGATTCTTTTCTTTCTTTTTAATTATGTGGTGAATTACGTTTATAGATTTTCTAATGCTGAACCATCCTTGCATACCTGGTATGAATCCTACTTGGTTGTGGTGTATTATTATTTTTTTTTGATATGATGCTGAATTCTATTGGCTAGAATTTTGTTGAGAATCCAATAACATATTTAGTGTTTCTTTTCTACCTTCTAGTTCTTTGCATAGTGCCTGGGTCTTAAAAGCTTGCAAGTGCCTTCAAGGCACAATTAGTCTGTATTTGCCTGGAGCAACAAAGGAAGGAGAGTCAGGAATAAAAGGAGGATATGGAATGTGTGGCTAATTGCCTCCATGAACAACTGCCTCCTTTGCCATGAAACCAGAAGTACTGGATGGTACCCGGCTACCATTTCTGAACATTTTGATCAAAGACTCTATAGAAGAATCCTGATCAAAAGGGGGAAAATGCAGAAGAGAATTTCAAATCCTCATGGATTACAGACTTCCTGGAGCCACGAAGGTTAGATGAACCCCTGAAACTATTGCCCTGAGATAATCTTTAAATTTTAAACCAAAAATATCTCCTGAAATCTTTTTAAAACCAAACAATAGTATAGCTTAACTGGTTAAAAAAAAAAAAGTCTTCCTTGAGCACTATGCTCTTTTAGAACTATCTATATGGTATCAAAGTGACAACAGCAACTTGAAAGATTAGATAGGAACCTTAGCGAACAGTGAATTTATGTCAGGGGGAAGGAACAAATCAGAAAATGAGGGTGAGAATGGTTGCACAACTCGAAGAATGCAACCAGTGTCACTAAATGGTACATGTAGGAACTGTTGAGCTGGTATATGTTTTGCTGCGTATATTCCTTTTTTTTAAATTGTGCTTTAAATGCAAGTTTACAGTTCAAGTTAGTTTCTCATACAGAACTTTATACACAAACTGCTATGTGACACTAGATGCAATCCCCATACTGTGACAGCACACTCCTCCTTTCTACCCTGGATTTCTCGTGTCCATTCAACAGGCTCCTGTCCCTTTCTGCCTTCTCATCTCTGGACAGGAGCTGCTCATTTAAGCTTATGCATCTACTTGAGCTAAGAAGCACACTCTTCATGAGTTATCGTTTTATGTCTTATAGTCCAGTCTAATCTTTGTTTGAAGAGTTGGCTTTGGGAATGGTTTTAGTTTTGGGCCAACAGAGAGTCCGGGGTCCAAGTCTCCCAGGGTCGCTCCACTCTCAGTAAGACCATTAAGTCTGGTCCTTTATTAGAATTTGTGTTCTGCACCCTACTTTTCTCCTGCTCCATCAGGGACTCTCTGTTGTGTTCCCTTTCGGGGCTGTCATCGGTGGTAGCCGGGGACCATCTAGTTCTTCTGGTCTCAGGCTGATGGAGTCTCTGGTTTATGTGGTCCTTTCTGTTTCTTAGGCTAAAATTTTCCTCACGTCTCTGGTGTTCTTCATTTTCCTTTGCTCTAGGTGGGCTGGGACCAATTGATGCATCTTAGATGGCTGCTCACCAGCTTTTAAGACCCCAGACACCACTCATCAAAGTGGATGCAGAACACTTTCTTAATAAATTTTGTTATGTCCCTTTGACCTAGAAGTCCACTGAAATCATGGTCCTCAGACCCCCGCCCCTGCTACTCTGTCCCTCGAAATATTTGGTTGTATTCAGGAAACTTCTCAGCTTTGGTTTAGTCCAGTTGTGCTGACTTCGCCTGTAGTGAGTGTTGTCCTTCCCTTCACCTAAGATAATTCTTATCTACTATCTAGTTAGTGAATACCCCTCCCTCCTTCCCCACCCTCATAAAAATCAAAGAATGTTTTCTTCTGAGTTTAGACCTGTTCTTGAGTTCTTATAATAGTGGTCTTATGCAATATTTGTCCTTTTGCGACTGACTAATTTCACTCAGCATAATGCCTTCGAGATTCATCCATGTTATGAGATGTTTCACAGATTCATCACTATTCTTTATCATTGCATAGTATTCCACTGTGTGAATATACCATAACTTGTTTATCTGTTCATCCGTTGATGGGCACATAGGTTGCTTCCATCTTTTTGCTACTGTGAACAGTGTTGCAATGAACATAGGTGTGCATATATCTATTCATGTGACAGGTCTTATTTCTCCAGGGTATATTCCAAGGTGTGGGATTTCTGGATCGTATGGTGCTTCTATTTGTAGCTTTTTAAGGAAGCGCCAAATTGATTTCCAAATTGATTGTACCATTTTACATCCCTACTAACAGTGTATAAGTGTTCTGGTCTCTCCACAACCTCTCTAACATTTATTATTTTGTGTTTTTTAGATTAGTGCTAGCCTTGGTGGTTTGAGATGGTACCTCATTGTAGTTTTGATTTGCATTTCTCTGATGGCTAATGATCCTGAACATTTTCTTCATGTGTCTGTTAGCTGCCTAAACGTCTTCTTCGGTGAAGTGCCTGTTCATATCCTTTGCCCACTTTTAATTGGGTTATTTATCTTTTTATTGTTGAGGTTTTGCAGTACCTTGTAGATTTTAGAGATTAGACCCTGATCAGATTTGTTGTAGCCCAAAATTTTTTCCCAGTCTATCGGTTGTCTTTTTACTTTTTTGGTGAAGTCTTTCGATTAGTTTAAGTGTTTGATTGTTAGGAGCTCCCAGTTATCTAGTTTCTCTTCTGGTGTTTGTGCATTGTTACTTATGGTTTGTATTCTGTTTTTGCCATGTATTAGGGCTCCTAGTGTTGTCCCTATTTTTTCTTCCATGATCTTTATTGTTTTAGATTGTATATTTAGGTCTTGATTCATTTTGAGTTAGTTTTGTACATGGTGTGAGGTATGGGTCTTGTTTCATTTTTTTGCAGATGGATATCCAGTTATGCCAGCACCATTTGTTAAAGAGACTATCTTTTCCCCATTTAACAGACTTTGGGCCTTTGTCAAATATCTGCTGCTCATAGGTGGATGAATTTACATCTGGATTCTCAATTCTGTTCCATTGGTCTATGTATCTGTTGTTGTACCAGTACCAGGCTGTTTCGACTATCATGGAGGTGTAATAGTTTCTAAAATCAGGTAGTATGAGGCCTCCGACTTTGTTCTTCTTCAGTAATGCTTTACTTATCTGGGGCCTCTTCCCTTTCCATATGAAGTTGGTGATTTGTTTCTCCATCGCATTAAAAAATGTCTTTGAAATTTAGATTGGGATTGCATTGTATCTGTAGATCGCTTTGGATAGAACTGACGTTTTCACAGTGTTGAGTCTTCCTATCCATGAGCAAGGTATGATTTTCCACTTATGCAGGTCTCTTTTGGTTTCTTGCAGTAGTTTCTTGTAATTTTCTTTGTACAGGTCTTTTACGTCTCTGGTTAGATTTATTCCCAAGTATTTTATCTTCTTGGGGTCTATTGTAAATTGTATTGATTTGGTGATTTCCTCTTGGAAGTTCTCTTTGTTGGTGTAGAGGAATCAAACTGATTTTGGTATGTTTATCTTGTATCCTGATACTTTGCTGAAATCTTCTGTTACTTCCAGTAGTTTTCTTGTGGATTCTTTGGGGTTCTGTGTATAAGATCGTATTATCTGCAAATAGACATACTTTGACTCCTTCCTTACCAGTTTGGATGCCCTTTATTCCTTTTTCTAGCCTAATTGCTCTGGCTAGGACCTCCAGCACAATGTTGAATAAGAGTGGTGATAAAAGGCACCCTTGTCTGGTTCCCGTTCTCAAGGGGAATGCGTTCAAACTCTCTCCATGTAGGATGATGTTGGCTGCTGGCTTTGTATAAATGCCTTTAATTATGTTGAGGAATCTCCCTTTTGTTCCTATTGTGCTGAGAGTTTTTATCATGAATGGGTGTTGGACTTTGTCAAATGCCTTTTCTGCATCAATTGATAAGATCATGTGGTTCTTGTCTTTTGTTT
The DNA here is from genome assembly GCA_030035585.1 of Dugong dugon. Classification (NCBI taxonomy): domain Eukaryota; kingdom Metazoa; phylum Chordata; class Mammalia; order Sirenia; family Dugongidae; genus Dugong; species Dugong dugon. Next base: position 57,261,644 of record CM057471.1, read on the forward strand.
TATTTATGTGATGGATTACATTGATTGTTTTTCTAATGTTGAACCATCCCTGCATACCAGATATAAATCCCACTTGGTCATGGTGAATTATTTTTTTGATATGTCTTGAATTCTATTGGCTAGAATTATGTTGAGGATTTTTGCGTCTATGTTCATGAGGGATATTTGTCTGTAATTTTCTTTTTTTGTAGTGTCTTTACCTGGTTTTGGTATCAGGGTTAGGCTGGCTTCATAGAATGAATTTGGGAGTATTTCATTTTTTCTATACTCTGAAATACCTTTAGTAGTAGCGGTGTTAACTCTTCTTTGAAAGTTTGACAGAATTCTCCAGTGAAACTGTCCTGGCCAGGGCTTTTTTTTGTTGTTGTTGGGAGTTTTTAAATTACCTTTTCAATCTCTTCTTTTGTTACAGGTTTATTTAGTTGTTCTACCTCTGTTTGTGTTAGTTGAGGTAGGTAGTGTGTTTCTAGAAATTTTTCCATTTCCTCTAGGTTTTCAAATTTGTTAAAGTACAGTTTTCCATACTATTCTGTTATGATACTTTTAATTTCAGTTGGGTCTGTTGTGATCTTGCTCATCTCATTTTTTATTCGGGTTATTTGTTTCTTCTCCTATCTTTCTTTTGTCAGTTTGCCCAGTGGTTTGTTGATTTTGTTGATCTTTTCAAAGAAACAGCTTTTAGTCTTATTAACTCTTTCAATTGTTTTTCTGTTCTCTATTTCATTTAATTCTGCTCTAATTTTTATTATTTGCTGTCTTCTGGTGCCCGAGGGCTTCTTTTGCTGCTCTTTCTATTTGTTCAAGTTTTAGGGTTAATGTTTTGATTGTGGCCTTTTCTTCTTTTTGGATGTGTGCATTTATTGCTGTGAATTGACCTCTGAGCACTGCTTTTGCTGTGTCCCAAAGGTTCTGGTAGGATGTGTTCTCATTCTCATTTGAGTCTATGAATTTCTTTATTCCGTCCTTAATTTCTTCTATAAACCAATAGTTTTTTAGCAAGGTGTTGTTCAATTTCCATGTGTTTGTTTTTTTTTTTCCTTATTGTTTCTGTTGATTTCTACTTTTATGGCTTTATAGTCAGAAAAGATGCTTTGTAATATTTCCATGCTTTGGATTCTGTTAAGGCTTGCTTTATGGCCTAATATGTGGTGTATTCTGGACAATGTTTCATGTGTGTTGGAAAAGAAAGTATACTTGTCTACTGTTGGGTGGAGTGTTCTGTATATGCCCATGAGATCAAGTTGGTTGATTGTAGCATTTAGATCTTTCGTGTCTTTATTGAGCTTCTTTCTGGATGTTCTGTCCTTCACCGAAAGTGGTGTGTTGAAGTCTCCTGCTGTTATAGTGGAGCTGTCTATCTCTCTTTTCAATGCTGTTGGAGTTTGTTTTATGTATTTTGGAGCCCTGTCATTGGGTGCATAAATATTTATTATGGTTATGTCCTCCTGATGTACTGACCCTTTAATCATTATATGGTGTCCTTCCTCATTCTTTGTGATGGATTTTACTTTAAAGTCTATTTGTCAGAGATTAATATTGCCACTCCTGCTCTTTTTTGAGTGTTGTTTGCTTGATTTTTTTTTTTTTTTCATCCTTTGAGTTTTAGTTTGTTTGGGTCTTTAAGTCTAAGGTGTGTCTCTTGTAGGCAGCATATAGATGGATCATGTTTTTTAATCCATTCTACCACTTATTGTGTCTTTATTGATGCATTAGGTCCATTTACATCAGTGTATTTATTAATAGGTATGAGTTTAGTGCAGTCATTTTGATGTCTTTTTTGTGTGTTGTTAACAGTTTCTTTGTTCCACTTAATTTTCTGTGGAGTTGTTTTTATGTTTTTTCTTTTCGTCTTTTTCATTGTTGTTGATTTTGTATTTTCTGAGTCTTTATGTTTTTCTTGTTTTTTTATTTTGATGTGTAGGATTGTTAGTTTCCTTTGTGGTCACCTTAATATCTACTCCTATTTTTCTAAGTGCAAACCACTCTTTCGTTTCTTTATATTGCCTTGTTTTCCTCTCCATTTGAAAGATCTGTGATTACATGTTTTAGTCCTTCTTTTTTGTTTTAATGTCATCTTTTACATATTGACATCTCTGTTTCCCTATTTTCAGTATTTTTGCTTTGATTTGTTTTTGTGTCTTCCCTATCTGCGTTGATATCTGGTTGCTCTGTCCTGTGTTCTAGTCTTGCATTGCTATCTGATGTTATTGATTTTCTAACCAGAAGACTCCCTTTAGTATTTCTTGTAATTTTGGTTTGGGTTTTACAAATTCCCTAAACTTCTGTTTATCTGGAAATGTCCTAATTTTACCATCATATCTGAGAGACAGTTTTGCTGGATATATAATTCTTGACTGGCAGTTTTTTTCCTTCAAGGTTTTATATATATCATCCCATTGACTTTTTGCCTGCATGGTTTCTGCTGAGTAGTTTGAACTTAGTCTTATTGACTCTCCTTTGTAGATGAATTTTCATTTATTCCTAGCCACTCTTAAAATTCTCCTTTATCTTTGATTTTGAAAAGTTTGATTTTAATATGCCTTGGTGACTTTCTTTTGGGATCTACCTTGTGTAGAGTTTGATGAGCATCTTGGATAGATATTGTCTCATCTTTCACAATATCAGGAAAGTTTTCTGCCAACAAATTTTCAACAATTCTCTCTGTATTTTCTGTTATCCCCCCCATCCCACCCCATTCTGGTAGTCCAATCACTCATAGGTTACTCATCTTGATAGAGTTCCACATAATTCTTAGGGTTTCTTCATTTTAAAAGAATCCTTTTATCTGATTTTTCCTCAAATAAGTTAGTGTCAAGTGCTTTATCTTCAATCTCACTAATTCTGACTTCCATTGCCTCAATTCTGATCCTATGACTTTCTATTGAGTTGTCTAACTCTGAAATTTTATTGTTAATCTTCTGGATTTTTGTTTGCTGTCTCTCTATGGATTCTTGCAGCCTATTAAATTTGTCATTATGCTCCTCTATAATCTTCTTAAGTGCCTCTATTGCTTTGTCTGTGTGTTTCTTTGATTGTTCTGCATTTTGCCTGATCTCCTTCCTGATCTCTTGAAGATTTCTGTGCGTTAATCTTTTGTATTCTACCTCTCGTAATTCCAAGAAGTTCTCTTCCCCTGGAAAATATTTTGAGTCTTTGTTTTGGGAGCTTGCTGAAGCCATCGTGTTCTGCCTCTTTAAGTGATTTGATCTTGAGTGTTGTCTCCACGCCATCAATAAGTTATTAGATTTATTTATTTTATGTTTGCTTACTTTGTCCTAGCTTCTTGTTTTGTTTTGTTTTGATAATCCTGAATAGGCTGCTTGTGTGAGCTAGTTTGATTACTGGAACATTTGAAGCTCTAACATCCTGTAACCAGGTGGTTAGATCTGCTACTAGGTGTGTGAGCCCAGGAGTTTGTTTACTTTTCTTATATGGATTCAGCTCAGGCATCCAGGTAGTCAGTCACTAAATGTGTGGTGCAGGCTCTCACCTACAGTCCTAGATGGGTAGGGGTGATTGGTGTAGGCACAGGTATCTGCCTACAGTAGGGGGTCACGTGCAGAGCAAGGCAGGGGGCTGACAGCTGCCCCTGAGTGTCTGTGAGGAAAGCATGTCCCTGTTCCCTAAAGCACATTGTGGGTGGGTTTTGCAGCCAGACTATGAGCACCCAATGCTGTTGGCTGTAGGGACTGGGTTGCACCACTTTTTCCTGGACCCCTGTTGCAGGTGGTTAGGTGACATGGATGGAGCCACCAGTCCTCAGCCCCCTGATGTGGGTAGGTAAGGACCCTGCTTAATGGGCAGAGCAGTGTCAAATGTCACAAACCTGCCACTCCACCATATAGCTGAAAGTTAACGTTAGACTTCAGGTGTATACCCTGTTATACTGTGCTAATGAGGGCCTATGCTGTTGAAATGGGCCCACACAAGTCTATGCAGGGGTGAAAGGTATTCAAAGTTCATGGACCCCTTATACCTGTGCCTAGGCAAAGAAGCTGTGCCTACCCTAAGTTCCTGGCATAGGGGAGCTGGCAGATTATTTATTCCTGTTTGTGAATTTGTTCCCTCTCCAAGGCTGGGAGAATGGCTCAGGGAGTGTGATGGGTCCTTACTTCTGGCCCAGAGGATGTGGCAATGGCTGAAGCCGGCCCCTGGACCCGGTGCAGAGTGCAAAGGAGGCAGGCAAATGGGAGAGAGGTTTTTCCCCAAGGGGTTGTTTTTTGATCCTCGCAGTAAGTTAGACACGTGTACTTATCTTTTGCCTATTGAGTGTCACTTTTCACTGGTTCTGGAGGCTTGAGTAGACTCTTTGCTGCTCGATCTCTCCTGATGTGGAAAACACATCCCGAGTGTCACTGCTTGCCTCACCATGTACACCGGCTGCAGGATGTCGGTGCCTGCCAGGTCAGGTCTGGCAACTCCTCACTACTTCTGAACCGTCTTTCCTACCCCCTGCCACTCAGTCCTATGCTTCAACTTTGCCTTCGATGTTCAGGGCTCCTAGATTGTCATAGATAATTGATTCACTTGTTTTTTCAGGTCTTTGTTGTAAGAGGGACCACAGGAAGCATCTGACTATTCCTCCATCTTGCCCCCACCTCCTGTGTATATTCTTAATGACAAACATGATAAATAAAATAATGATATTAATAAATCATTTGTGCATATTGTCCCATGTTTGGTTTCCTTCTTTTCCATCTCTCTGTGCACAATTTCAAATTACAAAATTTTGGGCAGCATTATTTCTGAAATTCCTCAAGAAGAAAGAAAATTGATAAGAGTGGTAGATTGATTGCATTAATCCCTCCCTGTATCCACACCAAAAGGTCGCTGGGTAGCACAAATAATTTGGCTCCACTACTAACCTAAAGGCTGGCGGTTCAAGCCTACCCAGCGTACAACAGAAGAAAGACCTGACAATTTGCTTCTATAAAGATTGTTGTTGTTAGATGCTGTGGAGTTGGTTCCAACTCATAGTGACCCTACATACTACAGAACGAAACATTGCCCAGTCCTGTGCCATCCCCATGATCGTTGCCAAGTTTGAGCCCATTGTTTCAACCACTGTGTCAATCAATCTCTTTGAGGGTCTTCCTCTTTTTAACTGACCTTCCACTTTACCAAGCATGATGTCCTTCTCCAGGGACTGGCCCCTCCTGATAACATGTCCAAAGTAAAATCTATAGAGTAGTTCTACTCTGTAACATATGGGGTGCTGTGAATTAGAATTGACTCAACTGAAACAGTTTTTTTTTTTGGTACCATGTCCTGTGCCAGTCATGGTGCAGTGCCTTCCCACCCTGACTCTGCACTCAGCCATGTGACTTGTTTTGGCCAATGGGATGCCAAAAATGTGATTTAAGCAGAGGCTTGAAAAGATTGCACAATTGGGCTTGTATGCTTTTGCTCTTCTGCAATTGCTTTGGGTACATGCCGGGCTAGCTTGCTGAAGGATGAGAAACATATCTGGACCAGTGGACCAGAATCAAGTGGTCCTAGTTGTCTCAGCAATGACCATCCTAGATCAGCTAAGAGTGAACCCACCCCCAGGTATAGGAGCAAGCCAGAAGAAACTTTCTCCTGACCTGCAGACTAATGAGCAAAATCCTGGCCCATCATTTTAAGCTATTTAGTTTGTCCCTGGGTGGTGCAAATGATTTGTGTTTAACTACCAACTAAAGGTTGGTGGTTCAAATCCACCTGGCAGCACCGCAAAAGAAAGGCCTGACAACCTGCTTCCATAAAGATTACAGCCTAGAAAACCCTATGCAGTCATTCTGCTCTGTAATACATGGGGTTGTCATGAGTCCAAATCAACCTGATGGCAACTTTTTTTGTTGTTGTTGTTATGTAGCATTGTTGTGGTAATGGATAACAAATAGAATAAGCACAGTGGCAGAGCTGCTCTCCAAGAGCAGTATCCAAGGGAACACTGAGTCCATGGAAATAGTAATGACTAGAGGAAGGAAGGGAACTTTACTTGGAAATCTCAAATGCTGCTACCACACAGGTGGGGGGATTCACATCAGTGCCATTCAGCATAGCAAAGTAAACATAACTGCAGGCTCTGAAATTGACTACTGTTTCAAAACCCAGATCATCTTACGAGCCCTGTGACCTTGGGTAGCTTACTTTACCTCTTTGTGCCTCAGTTTCCTTGTTTGTAAAATGGAAATGATAATAAATTGTACCTACCTCATAAAGTTGTTTCAAGAAATAGTACTTTCAATGCACTTAGAATAGCAAGCCCTAGGTAAGTGTTGTTAGATAAATAAAGTGTGACTTCATTTATACCCACAGGCTGATAAGGCCTGCGGGACTTCTGGATTACATCTGTTTTCTGGTAGGAAGAATACATGTATATTGTGGAAGGGCTGTTTCTCATTTCACATAGTCTAACCTTGACTTCTGAAGCACAAAGAAATACTCAACAGCTCTCAAATATCTGGAAAATAAAATGTTTTCCTTTTGAAAGTTGGCCCTATGGTGCTATAAGTCCTGAACTCAGTTAATTCGCCTTAATATGCTGTGGGGCAGTGCTCGATGTAAGATTTCAGGAAAGAAGGCAGGAATGATTGCTACCTCTTTAAGAGGCAGGGAAGGTACAATGCATTTCAGAAATGGACGAGATACCAAAAAAACAAACAAAAAAAAAAAACACAACTGTTGCAGTTGAGTCAATTCCAACTCACAGCATCCTCATACGTTACAGAGTAGAACTACTCTATAGGGTTTACTTTGGACATGTTATCAGGAGGGGCCAGTCCCTGGAGAAAGACATTCTGTTTGGTAAAGTGGAAGGTCAGTTAAAATTATTGAAATAAAAGTTTTGAAGCATAGAGAAGTAATCCTCAATAAGCTGAAAAACTCAGCTGAGGATGTTTCTTTCTGCGAAGATTCTTAAAAATCATGACTTTATTGCACCATTTTTTTTTTAAAGAAACAGATGCAGGTCAAAATCTCACGGTCCACTCCAGTAGAGGAGGCCCAAGGAGGGAATGTGTGTGCACATGGGTGTATATGTGTGCAGAGGAGTCTATTCTCCCAAGTAAGGGTCTCTCCCGGGCCTAGGAAGGAAAATGAGATTGGGTGGTTTGTGCAAGAGCTTGACCCCATTCTCTTGCCGAGTTCTCTGACCACCCCGTTCCTCTCTCCTTTCCTTTCTTCTTTCTTCCTTTCCTTCTTCCCTCCCCTTCTTCTCACCAATAAACACAGGCCTTTAACCAGGCTTTCAGGAACACATAGTAGTTAGATTTGAATAGTGTCACTGAAAGAATAAAACCACCCCTATACATCCAAATAATTAGAAGCAGAATGCCCTTGTCTACAATTTAATCAGGTCCTTATAAGCAATAACATCAAAGCTTTAACCAGAGCTCTGTGTTGCTAAGAAATTTACTGTTGGTGGGCACCCTGGGACAAGACCATGCCCTTGGCAGGGGGTTGACGAAAGGTCTGTGGAGACTTCCTGCAGGGGGTGCTCTTAAGGAGAGGGAAGGATCTGAGGATATAGTAGCAATGTTACGGATTAGGGGTTAGCTGTCTATCTTGGACCATGGGAAAGTCATATTTAATATACAGTTTAAAAATGGCACCCCCTGTTCCAGCCATGGCTGTGTTACAATTTGCCCCCAGTTGTGGTGGCTTTAAATAAGCATCTTATTATGATCAGGGATTCTGTGGTCAGGAATTTGGGCAGGCACAGAGGGGATGGCTTGTCTCTGATGTACAGTGTCTGAGACCTCAGCTGGGGAGAGTTGAAGGCTGGGGGGTGACTCAAAAGCTTGGAGCTGGAATCATCTGGAAGATCTTCACTCACATGTCTGGTGCCTGAGCTGGGAGGACTCAGGGACAAAGACTGAATTAGTTATCTATTGCTGTGTAACAAATTATCACAAGCTTAATGACTGAAAACAACACACATTTATTATCTCACAATTCCTGTGGGTCAGGAATCTGCTTTTGGATTTCTCGTGAGGCCATCAAGGGTTGATGTCTCACTGAAGGTTTGAATCGGGATGAATCCACTTCCAGGTTCACTTCCACAGTTGTTGGCAGGATTCAGTTCTTTTTCGGGTTGTTGGACTGAGGGCTAAAGTTCCCAGCAGGCTATATTAGCCAGAGGCTGTCCTTAGTTCCTTGCCACATGAAACTCCCTAAACACGACAATTTGCTTTGTGGTAGCCAGGAGGGCAGAGAGTCCCTGGACAGACGAAAGTTACAATTTTATGTAACATAATCATGGAAATGACTTTTGCCATATTCTGTTGGAGCCCTGCTGGCACAGTGGTTAAAAGCTTGGCTGCTAACCAAAGGGTCAGCAGTTCAAAGCCACCAGCCACTCCTTGGAAACCCTCTGGAACAATTCTACTCTGGCCTGTAGGGTCGCTAAGAATTGGAATCGACTTGAAGGCAATGGTTTTGTTTTTTTTTTTTTTTTGGTTTATTGGTTAGAAGCAACTTATGGGTCCTACCCTCATTCAAGGGGAGATGGATTACACAGCAATGTGGGAGGTGGGGAGCAAAGAGTTTGGTTTGGCCTTTGTCTCTGGTTTCTGAAAATAGTCTGAGCAATTAAGATGCTCTTTGTTTTCCAAAATAGCCAGGCAATACTTAGATATATGTAAATATGTAGGGGGCTACACAGGCCCCACACTTGGCAACTAACTTCAGGAAGGGTAGGGGCACCATGCAGCCCTCATATTTATTGACTGGGTTGATTATAACTAAGGATTAAGACTCCCGTCATGCATATGCATGAAGTTCCAGTGACTAAGGGACCCTGGACCTTGGAGCTCTCTCTTGGGGGCCTCCTGGCTTGGTGAAAACATCCATGAACAGGAGAGGGAGCAGTATGTCCCTAGGGACAATGGAGGCCCCTGTGCCAGGAATGCTCCCAGACTGTGCCTGATGTGTCTCTTTGCTTGTATCCTTTCCGGTTGTAATAAATTGGTAACTGTAAGTACAGGTAATAGTCTTTGTGAATTTTGTGAGTCATTTTAGAGAATCAACTAATCCACAAGGGGCAATGAGACTGTGACTTAGCTTGGAGTGGTTAATTCAAAGGAGAGCTGCACAGACAGTTTGAAGGCCAGAGTCCTAACTTGTAAGGAACCAGCTTTGGGTGGCTGCGTGACAGAAGAACTGCCCAGGCAGTTGAAGAAGGGTAGAGTTGTTCTAGCTTGTGACCCAGCCTTAGCGGGCTAGAGGAAGAGATAGGGGCTGGGTGGCCTCAAGTACAGGGAGTACTGCAGACTCCTGAGCCTTCAGCTGTTACGCAATAACCAGGTCACCAGGGATATTTTGACCCAACTCTGGGTGGTTAGGGTGAGAGAAGAAGTGCCACAGAAGTGGCTTGTGACAAGGAATGGAGAGAAGGGAAGATGAAGCCTGGGTCCACTTACAGGTGGGAATTGGATTTACACTGATCCTCTGCCGTGCAGTTAGTGATAAAGGTGGGGTTTACTCACCTCGCTCCTTTTGTAGCATCTTAGATGGCACATTGGAGAATAATTGGAGGCCATCTTAGAGTCTGTCTGCCATACACTGCCTACTACAGTGGTTATGTGTGGCCTCTCGACGTGGCTTAACTTCCTTACAAAGTGGCGGCCTCAAGGAAGTTGGACTTCTTACATGAATGTCTCAGAGCTCCAAGTATGAACATTCTAGCAAATAAAGTAGAAACTACATTGCCTTTTATGACTCAGTCTGGGAAATCACTTTCACAGTGGTCTATTGGTTGAAGCACTCACAAGCCCACCCAAATTCAGGGGGAGGTTAAATTCCACCTTTTGAAAGTTACATTGCAGAAGAACATGTGGGATAGGAGATATAGTATCAGCTATCTTTGGAGTCTGCCATGCCTCCTATGGTTTTAGACCCTCTAATTATCCCAAACGCTCATATGCAAGTTCAAGGTGAAGCTGAAGAAAATTAAAGTAATCTATGAGAGCCAAAATAAGACCTTGAGTATATCCCACCTGAATTTAGAGACCATCTCAAGAACAGATTTGGAGCATTGAACATTAATGACCGAAGACCAGACAAGTTATAGGATGACATCAAAGACATCAGACATGAAGAACGCTAAAGGTCATTAAAAATACAAGAAAGAAAGAAAAGACCAAAACAGATGTCAGAAGAGACTCTGAAACTTGCTCTTGAACGTAAAGCAGCTAACGTGAATGGAAGAAACAATGAAGTATAAGAGCTGAACAGAAGATTTCAAAAGGTGGCTAGAGAAGAAAAAGTATTATAATGAAATGTGCAAAGACATGGAATTAGAAAACCAAAAGGGAAGAACACGCTCAGAGTCACTATACCAAAAAGAATTGATCAACCTTCAACCATTTCAGGAGGTAGCATATGATCAAGAACCAATGATATGGAAGAAAGACTTCCAACTGCACTGAAGGCATAGGCAAAAACAAGCCTCCAGAAATTGATGGAATCCCCAATTGGGATGTTTCAACAAACGGATGAAGCGCTGAAGGTGCTCACTCACCTATGCCAAGAAATTTGGAAGAAAGACCTGGCCAACCAACTGAAAGAGATCTATATTTGCACCCATTCCAAAGAAAGGTGATCCAACAGAATGCAGAAATTATCAAACAATACCATAATATCACAGACAAGGCAAATTTTGCTGACTATAATTCAGAAGCGGTTGCACCAGTACGTTGATGGGGAACTGCCAGAAATTCAAGCCAGATTCAGAAGAGGACATGGAATGAGGGATATCATTGCTGATGTCAAGATAAATCATGACTGAAAGCAGACAATACCAAAAAGGTGTTCACCTTTTTATTGACTATGCAAAAGCATTAGACTGTGTAGATGATAACAAATTATGGATAACATTGCAAAGAATGGGAATTCCCGAACACTTAATTGCTTGTGAGGTATCTGTGCTTAGACCAAAAGGCTGTCTTTTGAACAGAGCAAGGGGATACTGTGTGGTTTAAAATCAGGAAAGGTGTGCATCAGGGCTGTATCCTTTCAACATAATTCAGTTTGTATGCTGAACAAACAATCTGAGAGGCTGGACTGTATGAAGAAGAACTCTGGTATCAGAGTTGGAGGAAGACTCATTAACAACCTGTGATATGCAGATGACACAAGGTTGCTCCCTGAAAGTGAAGAGAACTTAAAGCACTTACTGTTGTAGATCAAAGATTACAGCCTTCAGTATGGGTTACACCTCAACATAAAGAAAACATAAATCCTCACAACTGGTCCAATAAGCAGCATCATGATAAACGGAGATAATATTGAAGTTGTCAAGGATTTCATTTTACTTGGATCCACAATCAATGCCCATGGATGCAGCAGTCAAGAAATCAAATGACATACTGCATTGGGCAAATCTGCTGCAAAAGACCTTTTTAAAGAGTTGAAAAGGAAAGATGTCACTTTGAGGACTGAGATACGCCTAACCCAAACTATGGTATTTTCAATCGTCTCATATGCACGGGAAAGCTGGACAACTAATAAGGAAGACCAAAGAAGAATTGATGCATTTAAATCACGGAGTTCGTGAAGAATACTGAGTATACCGTGGACTCCCAGAAGAAGGAACAAATCTGTCTTGGAAGAAGTACAGCCAGAACGCTCCTTAGAAGCAAGGATGGTGAGACTTCATCTCACGTACTTTGGACACGTTTTTAGGAGGGGCCAGTCTTTGGAGAAGGACATCATGCTTGGTAGAGGGTCAGTGAAAAAGAGGAAGACCCTCAGTGAAATGGATTGACACAGTGGCTGCAACGATGGGCTCAAGCATAGCAACGACTGTGAGGATGGCACAGGACCAGGCAGTGTTTCATTTTGTTGTACATAGGGTCACTGTGAGTCAGTACCAACTCGATGGCACCTAACAACAACAATTATCCCAACCCTTTGGTAAAGTCTGAAATTACTGTTCAGCTTTATGTGGGGGCTGTGGAGAATAAAGGGGTGGCACAACAAAAGGAAGTATGGTCTGTTAAGAGTGACCATTTAATTTATTATCCAAACAATGACACTATTGATAGTGAAAGGGAGTTACTCTATTAGTAATCGTGCTCGGACAATAGGCGTAAACCAGAAATGTCCAGAGCAAGCTAGGATGTCTTATTACCCCAGACCTGTACAACATTCTCCCCACTCTTGAAGCCTGTATGAAAGGAGCATCACCACATCAGGCAGACTTTACCTGGGAGTCTCAGGTGGTGACCAGCAGTGATGAACACAGTGGTAACAGCAGTAGGGTTGAGAGCTCTGCAAAGAAGCGCATTATGCTAAGGAGAAATGCAGTCTGGAAGGTGACCCAGGAAGACTACAAGACATCCTTACTCCAATCAATTTAATAATTAAAAAAAAAAAAAAAGAATATTGACTCAATTAGCTAAAAGTTCAAGGGAAGTACAGCTTCAGGCCTGCCGTGATCCAGGGGTTCTATCCACATCATCAGGACTATCTTTCATGTCTTTGGACTCTACTTTCCTTTGTGTTAACTATATTCAGGCAAGCTTTTTCCACGTGGTAGCCTCTGGCTCCTCCAGACTTAGACTATATCCTATCCTTTCAGTAATCTCAATGGAAAAGAAAACTTTCCATTCAGCTCCTAAAAGTGACTCTCATTGGTTTGACCTGCCATGTGACCAACCTTGAATGAACTTGGGGCCGAGGGGATGGACTACATTGATTGGCCAGGCCTGGGTCATAAGCTGATGGCACACAGAGGTAGGTAGAGCAACTCTACCCAGATAATATAGACTGAGAGTGAGGGAGGGCCTGTTCTCCAAGGGAAATCAAGATGCTGTCACCAGAATGTGGGGGGATGGAGAACAAATGCACTCTACAGCTCTCTTTCCCAGCAAACTATAGACGAGGGTAACTGACCTTTACATTATAACTGCCAGATGCTAGGCCTGACCACTTCTGTCACTTATTTATCATGGCAGCTCCGAAGTCAGAGAAATTAGTCTTCTCCTCACCCTTTGACTGATGCAGAAATTGCAGCAGATTGGTAGAGAGGAGGGAAAATGTATCAGTTCTCTATTGCCACAACAATGCTGTGTAACAAATGAAACCAGAACTCAGGGACTTAAAACAATAAGTATTTATTTTGCTCACAAATCTATGGGTTAGGGATTTAAGCTAGATAGGTCTAGTCTCCTCTGTGCTCACTCACTCACACAACTGGGGTCAGCTGGGGGAACTGAGCTCTGTATAACCTTTCTCTCACATCCTTCCAGCAGGCTAACTAGGCATATTCTCATGGTGAAGGCAGAAATGCAAGAGTGAGAGCTAACCAGCTGCACAAGCACTTTTAAAGCCTCCGCTTATGTCAAATTGGCTAACATCTCGTTAGCCAGAGCAAGCTATATGGCCAAACACAGAATCAAGAGATGGGGAAAGAGACTCTACCTTTTTGGAGAGAAGAACATGACAAAGAGGGGTGGATGCAGGAGGGGTGAGGAATTGGAACCTTAATGAAATCAGTCTACCACAGAACAAGAAGGAAAAGCAATATATCCCATGATCCTTCGAGGTTGCTATAAAGATGGATGTATGGATTTTGTTTCACAACAGACTTGGGATAAAAGTCAAAAAGGATTAATCATTGCTCTACCTTTATTAAAGCAACTTTTAAAATGTTTCTTCTCTTGGTTCTGATATGCAAGGCTTTGGCTGAACCAACAATCAATCAGCTAATATTTGTTCGCTGCCTAACATGTGTAATGGGCTGTGCTGGCCATATGGAAAACATTAGCTTGGCCCCTTTCCTCAAGGATCTCAAAGTCAAGTTGGGGAAATGATATGTTAAAATTATGAGGACAGCAAGACCCAGAGACTTTAGGATAACCAATGATACAAGGCAAGATGGGAATCGTGCCAAGTGATGGGCCAGTGGCTGCTACAGAACTTTACAGGTCGGGGCTTGTTAAAAATACGGGTACCTGGGCCCCACCCCAGACCTATCAATTCAGAATCTTGGGGATATGGGCGGTAGAGGCTGGGAAACTTGTATTTTTCACAAACTCCCCAGGCAATTCTCATGCTTAGCCAGAGTTGAGAATTCCTCTAAATTACACACAGTAAAATTAATTTTAGGGGGAAAAACTTGTTTGAAGAATTACATCTTATTGGTAACCTTGAAAATTGGAAAATTTTTACTTGGTAGAAATAAGCCACAGAAAATACAACTGACAAAGGCTAACCCTGCACACAGTAAAAATTGTTATTGACTAAAAACTGATGAAAGACCCTAAATCTGCTTGACAATATTTAGATCACCAAATTTGCCAGGGAAAATTGGAGCTGGTAGGAATAATGGCTACAAAAGAAGACTCATTTTATTAGAAAAAAATAATCAGCAAATTTTGATATGAACAAACCACTGATCAATGAATCAAATTTTGATGTCAAACTTGCAATGAAAACAGTTCATTCTGATGAAAATAATTTCAGTATAGGCTTCTAGCTTTTTGAAATATTTCTGATGTATTACTTTTTGTATTTGGCAATAATTTGAAACTTACAGAAGTGTTGCAAGAATAGTACAAACAGTATACTCTTTATCCAAATTCACTAATTGTTAATACTCAGATGTATTTGATTATTCTATTTATTATAATATGGAGCCCTGGTGGCACAGTGGTTAAGCACTATGGCTGCTAACGAAAGGCTGGCAGTTTGAATCCACCAACCACTCCTTGGCAACCCTATCGGGTCAGTTCTATTCTGTCCTATAGGGTTGCTATGAGTCGGAATCGACTCGATGGCAATAGGTTTTTTAAATTTATTATAATAAATATAATGAGAACCATATATAATATTATATAAATAATTTATATTATATAAATAATAATATATATTGTATATATATTTATACATAAAACTTTTCCTCCTGAACCGTTTGAGAGGTAGTTGCCAACATCATGTCCCTTTACACTGGACGTGTGTACTTGCTGAGGACGAGAACATCATCCTACATTACCATGACACATTGATCAGTTCAGAAATGTAATGTGAATGCAAGATTGCGTACTATTATCTACTATACTACCATATTCAAATTTCACCAGTGGTCCCCAAAATGTCCTTTGTAGCAACTGATCGCTCTGATCCAGGGTCCAATTAAAAGCCACTCTTTGAGTTTGTTTGTCATATTTCTTTAGCCTCCTTTAATTTGAAACAGCTCCTCTGTCTTCCTTTGTCTTTCATAACAATGACATTTTTGAAGACTACAGGCGAGTTGTTTTGTAGAATGTCCCTCAGTCTGGATTTGTCTGATGTTTCCTCCTGATTAGATTTGGTTATGCATTTTGGCAGGAATTCTGTGTAAGCACTGTTGGTTCTTCTCCGTGCATTGCATCAGGAGACACATGATGTTAGTTTGTCCATTTACTGGTGAAAGATGCATTCCGTTTTACCTTTCTGTGCCTCAAGCTCCTCATTGGTTGATGGAGATAACTGAGAAGCATAATGAAACAGCTCCACCCACCAGATAGTTCTGCAGATAAAAGCCACTGAGGTCATTGTCATGATTAGTATCATTGTCACTAACATCTAGGATACCTACTGTGTACTGGCATTCATCATTTCAAAAAAATCTCCCTATAAAACATGCTCATAAATGTCATTATCCCCATTTAACAGTTACTGAAACTGAGGCTCAGAGAAGGTTATGAGATGTGCTCAGTTTCACACGGTTGTAAAGAGGCTGAGCTGGGATTTGAGCCCAACTGGGTCTGAGTCCAGAGTCTGAGCTCTGCACCATTCCACACTGTTGGCTAATCCCATTTACAAGTTCTCGTCCATTGTGTATGGGCCAAGGGAGCCCGAGTCTCCCTGGCTGGGCTATTGCAAAAGAGCACATCCCTCATTTTTTAGGCTTAAAAAACAAAACTCAGCTTGAGGAAGAAGACAACGTTTTGTGAAGTCCCTGCCTTTATTCTGTTCCACCCCTTTAGAACACACTGTTTTACTTTAGAGGCATCTTCTCCAGCAGGTCTACTGTCAGGATTTTAGCCAAGTCCCCAGGTTCTGTTTGGGATTCAGAGTCATTTTCTAGGGCAACTCCTGTCCCCTCATTCCCTTCATTTGCCCTTGACAATAGCTTGACATATGTCCCTCAGCGACACACTAGACAAAGGCTCAGCATCCTCAGTCCATGGCTACCCCAAACGTCTCTAGACTCCAGCAGGAGGAAATGGTCCTTTTGAGCATGTCTTTGTGAGAGGCACGAGGGTAAGAATGTTCACATCCCTGACCTCAGTGAATCCTCACAGTCCTCTATGAGATACAGCATTTGACCAAAACATTGGTGGTTCAAGTCCACCCCGCTCCTTTGAAACCTTATAGAACAGTTCTACTCTGTCCTATAGAGTCGCTATGAGTCGGAATTGACTGGACAGCAATGGGTTTAGTTGGTTTTGGTTTGGTCCAGCTCACACCCTCTTCTCCTAGAACTGTCTCCCCCTCAGGGGTGGGGCTCAGAAGCCTCTATAATATGTGACTCTGCTTCCCTTGTCCATCAATAGTTGGCTTCCTGTGGCACCCGAGCCAAGCTTGGCCAATCACATTATCTCTCCCGAGAATTTGGATTGGAGCCCAGAGACATCAGTCAGCAGTCAGCACCTGCTGGCACTGAGCGGCCTGAGGGGCAGCCATTTTGACTAGTGTGTCTAGAGAGGCAGAGAATGCCCACCTGAAGAGGGGGAGGGAAAGAGAGAGAGAGACAGAACGAGAGAGAGAATAGAGGGAGAAAGAGGTGAATTAGGGCTGAAGCATCAAGAAACCTATGGCCCAGCAGGATGGAGAGAGCAAGCTCAGTTCCTGTTGACTTTCTAGTACTGGCTCATGAGGCTTCCTTGGGTACCATGATCTACCCTCTAATTTAATAAAACAACATCTTCCCCTTTTCTTTGGTTTAGCATAATTTCATTTCTACTGGTTTCAACTAAAAGAGGGTAGGTAAGATGGGTAGGTGTGTGATCCCAGTGTTACAGAGACAGAAACTAAAACTCAGAGATTAAGCCACGAGCCCAAAGTCACACAGCCCATCAGGTGCTGAGGCAGAGAATACATGTGTCTGTGATTCTAACAGCTATACCATTTATGGGAATACTTTCTTTATAAAGCACTTTCTAAAAGGCACTTTCTAAGAGCTTTACATGTATTATCTCATTTAATCCTCAAAGTACCCCGCTGAGGTAGATCACATTGTTAACACCATTGTAAAGGTGAGGACATGGAGGCAAGGAGAGGTTAAGTAGCCTACTCAAAATCACATAGCTAGAGCCAGGATTGGAACCCAGGCAGTTGACTCGACCGGCTAGGCACTTAATCATTATGCCATATAGGTTTTGGTGTGCTCCTGCTAGTTCAGGGGGCAGTGGGCTGAACATGGAACGGACTAGAAGTTTCCAGAATTTTGACAAATCCAGGTATACAGAGTTGAACCCACAGACCCTTTGAGGAGGGGGAAGCCCATGGAGGTCCCACTGGACTAAGTTTCCACCTAACGTAAGATTCTGTACTTTTCAGCAGCTCTGACAGATGGTCTTTCTAGCCCTGCAATGTCATGGTGCTTGCTCACAGTCTACCAGGAGGTCTGTCACACCATTGAGCAGGTCTGGTCTTGTCCTCTGGGCTCTCACAAAATACATTGGCTCCTCTCTCTGCCCCTCAGAGTTCTCCTGATGTTTATGGTGGTCCTCCTCTTAAACACCTGTTGTGTGACATGATTTTGAGTCTCCTCATTATGCTGGTCTCAGAGTCATCGCTCTCTGGAAGTGAGGGGCTCAGACAAGACCACAGTGCAGCTGATGGGACCAGGGCCACCTCACCCAGTACCTAGCCACTTTCTCAGCATATTCCAAAACTTCTGCAAGAGGTGGCCCACCACTTGTGGTGACTCTACCTTTGGTTAACACTCTGGGTAATTCAGTAGTTTCCACTGTGGTTTGAGAAATGTGTGCATTCATTTATAAACTGGATTTTGCCAGACATCAAGCTCTGCCTTTGTTCCCTTAGCACATCCTTCAGGACTGGGAGGGAACCAAGGAGCATGGTCCAGCTGGGAGAAAGTCAAGAAGGGACAGGCTCTGTAGGGCTGGGACCCCTGTGGAGAAGATTTGCCCTCTGGCGCTCTCTCTGGGGCAGAAGCCCTTGCTCCCGTGGCCCATGGGTGGTGGAGAGACAGAAAGGATTTGTAGTGATTCCAAAAACAAGCCTGAGAAGGAACCAGGAGGATTTTAGAGGCCAGAGGTGCCCAGAAACTGGCTGCGGATCGTTCCAGTTTAGGGTCCCTGAGCGTTTTGAGAATTTGGTGAAAGTCAGAGATTTTCTCCCTCAAAATGCACATATAGACATAAATTGATATATAATGTTAAGAAGTAGTACGTGGATCCCCAAACCTAACCAAGGACCTCGTTTAAGAATTCCCATGACCCTTGGATCTGATAAAGACCCAAGGGCAAAGGGACTTGTCCTTGCATGGGGTGCTTTCCCTCATCCTTCAAGCAAGATGTAACCGCCTTCTGGAATCTTTGGTGACCTCTCAGGCTGGGTTAGGGCCTTCCTCTGATCCTTCACCTGTATATGTCCTTCTTGGCTCTGTGGGTCCCTAGACCAGAAGCATAAAACCTCACCTGGGAACTTGTTAGAAATGCAAATTCTTGGGCCCCACCAAACCTACCACATCAAAAAATCTGGGGCGGGCCCAGCAATCTGTGTTTGAACAGGCCCTCCCAGTAATTATGAGGCTTGCTCAAGTTTGAGAACAGCTGCTGTAAGAAATCATCTTCCTTCTGCTGTGTCTGCCCCACTAGACACAATGTGCCTGGCACATAGTAAGCATTCAATGAGTATCTGTTAAATCATGTTTTCCTGATTCCCAAAACAGGATTTTTGCCTTGGTAGAGCTGTGGTATCTGAGACCTAATGTTATTTTGGGCCCAGTTTCTTTCTAATCCAGGGCCTAAGGTCAGGCGTAGTTCCACCAAGCGGAAGATGGGGGCCTTGCTTTGAAACAGGTGCCCCAAAACCATCACACTGTGATGGGAGCCAGAGAGTCATCAAACGTAGGATATCTCTCCCAGCAACGAGGCCCTAGGCCCCTGGTGGGTGAGGAAGAGGTGGGCAGGGGTCTGGCCAGTGTGTAAACCCAGGGTTCATGGGAGCCCCATTCTGCCAAACTCTGAAGGCTGCCCCACTTCCCATGCCGCATACCAGCCTTGGCAGGGGCTGCCAAATCTCTTGCCAGGGACATACTTGCCAGGCTGGTGGGTAGAGAAATGGCCACTTTTTATTTTTAAAGTACCTCCAACTCTTTTGGAAGGAGCCCTGGTGGCCAAATGGTTGAGTGCTTGGATGCTAACGGAAAGGTGCTGGTTCGAACCCACCCAGCAGCTCTGCAGGAGAAGGACCTGGTGATCTGTTCCCATAAAGATTATAGCCAAGAAAACCCTATGTGGAAGTTCTACTCTGTCACATGGGGCCACTAAGAGCTGGAATAGCATCATGGTACCCAACAACAACAACTTTTTGGGGGGTGTATAGAAGATTGTTCTTAATTCCTTGAGTATGTGGGTATGTGTTGGGGTGGGGAATTGTGTGTCTGAATTCCATGCCTCCCACATAGGACGAAATCCCCACAGTTTAATTCTTGGAGGGAAGAAGTCTCTCCTATAGAGTCTCTCAGTTTTTTGAGACTTAAAAAATAACAAGAATAACTTTTTTTTTTGGAGCACAGGAAAATAATTTCTGTAACCGTTCCTTCAAGTTCTGTACACTTTCTTTTGTAAGAAATAAATCCGATTTTTTAAAAGTTGGGAGCAGAAAAAGATTCTTGTTTATCCTTAATTTCTTATATTAAAAAAAGTGCTCTTATATTTTTTTCTTGGGGAGGGGTAAAGAAAGATTTCTGTTCCTCTCTCATATCATATGTGAGGAGTTCTTCAAATTTTAATTCTAAAAATCAATCATCTGTGGAGGATGTAGGATGAGTTCAGTAACCCCTCTTGTCTATGTATATATTCAGAGTTTTTAATTAAAAAAAAATTCTGATTTTTGGGAGGGTGAGGACAGAAATAAATCCCCTTTAAGCCCTCATAAGTCACAAGGAGACAGTTCCTCAAATTTCTATTTTTAAAATAAATCTGATTTTTTTGGGTGTTGGTTAGAAATATTCCTGTTCACCTCATATTTCACACAGAATCAGTTCCTCAAATTTTTCTTTTCTAAGTCAGTCTGATTGGGGATATGGAAGGGGGGTTAATCCCTCTTAACCTCTTGTCTTGTATAGGGCCAGTTCTTCAAACTTTTATTTTTAAAACAAACCCGATATATTTTTTAAATTTGGCAATGGTAGATTGAGATATTCTCTTCACCTCGTATTTCACATAAAAGCAGTTCCTCAAATATTTATTTTTAAAACCAAGCTGACTGGGGATGCTGGAAAGAATCCCCTTAACCACTCGTTTTACATAGGACCAGTTACTCAAATTTTTATTTTTAAATTACATTAGATTTTTTTGGAGGGGTGGCTGAGACGATACGAATATTGGGTCTTCCTATTTCTTCCATGAGGCCAATTCTTCAAACTTTTATTTTAAAAATCAATCTGATTTTTTTGGGGTGGGGGGGAACGAGTTCCCATTAACCCCTTGTGTTCCACCAAAAGCCGGCTCCCCAAACTTTTCTGCAAACGCGAAAATGACATTTCCAAGGAGCTGGAGAAGTGGGGGAGGGCAGAAGGGACCCGGCGGGCGGTTGTTGGGGGCGCGGAGAGGGCAGGGCGCGGCGCGGGAAAGTTTGCGGGGCGGGTGCGCCTCCGCCCCGGGTGCTGGCAGGCGGGCCGGAGCCGCGCGCCTGGGGGGCGGCCGGCTTTGTGTGCGGCGCGGAGGCCGGCAGCGCGGAGGCCGAGGCCGAGGCCCGGAGCTCGCGGGCCGCGCTGCGAGGCCGGCCCGGGGGCGGGCAGGGCGACGGGGGGCGACGGCGGCCCCGCGAGGGGCGGCTCAGCTGCGGCGGCAGCCGGGTCGGGCCGGGGGTGGGGGCGAGGGCCGGGCGCCCCCCCGCGCGCCCCCAGCGCCCCCGCCCCCCGGCCTGAGCGGGGCGGGCGGAGGAGGGAGCGGCGGCGGCGGCGGCGGCGGCGGCGGCAGCGGCGGCGGCAGCGGCGGCGGCGGCGGCGGCATTGTGCGCGCACCAGCAGCCCGGCCCGGGAGGAGCAGGACGCGCCGGGGCCGCCTCCTCCCGCACGGACCCATGAACCAGCCGGGCGGCGCGGCGGCTCCGCAGGTACGACCGGGGGCCGGGGGCATGCACCGCGCGGGGGACCCCAGGGGGCCGGGGCCCGGAGCGCTGCGCCACTTCATTGCAAGATTTGCAAAATGCAAAGTGCCTGGGCACATTTGCGGGCTTTTTGTGGGCGCAAACTGGAGGGTCGGGGTCCGAGGAGCCCCTGTGGGCGCCGCGGGGTGTGAGGAGGGTGGAGGTGGCGATAGGGTCTTTTCGGGCCCCCACCCAGCGCCCCCTCCAGCCCCAGGCTCGGACCGGAGCCCAGAAAACAAAGCGGCGAGAGAACAGAGCAGCCATTTCAGTTTGGACAATTCACATTTTGCTAAAATGCAACCTCTTCCAGCTCTTCCCCCCTCCCCCGCAAATATGCAATTTTCCCCTGACCGTCTCTGCGCTTGGGGCCCCTGGTGACCCCATGGAGGTCCTTCTCTCCAGGCCCCCCATCTTTGCAACAATCTTTTTTTTTTTAGGCCATATTTCCCTTTCTCAATTTTTTTTCTAATTTTTCTGCAAACGGTAGTTTTTTCCCATTAAAACGACGCCACCTAGAGGATACTATTTTGTAAATAAAAAAAGAAATTAAAATTGAAAAGAGAAATATTTTTTATTTCTTATTTTTTCAGAAGTTTGCACTATAAGATAGGGGAGGGAAAAGGGATGCTTTTTTTTTTTTTCTTTTTTGGAGTGAAAATTTCCACTTTAAGCTTTCCAGAAGCACGGAGACAATTTTTATTTCTGAAGCCAAATCCACATAATATGTAAATGAAAATTAAGCTGGAATTTGAATGAATTCAGCTTTTGGAGGGGAGAAAGCAAAAAGACTCCTAAAGCAAAATCAGTCTGGCTAAGCAGCTCATTATAGTTTGAGAAAAAAACTAATTAGAATGAGAAAAGGAGGGAATTTGTTGAGTTTAGGGAAAACTGGGAGAATTGGCTTTATGGAGCAATTAGAAATTGTACTTCATTGTAATTTGGAACTTGCTTAGTTCAGCGGGCAAGAAAGACTAATTTCATCATTTGGGAATATTTGAAGTTTTTCTGTTTCTAAGAAGGAAGGATTTAAAAGAGAAAATAGACTCTAAAATGTTGGCTTTGGACACACCCAAAAATTGTAGGTTTTTTTTTTTTTAATTTTGCATTTACATTTTAGTGCATGTTTAAAACCCCAAGGTTCTAAAAGAAAATTAGAAATTGGAAAAGTTGGAGTGAAATCCTGTCTTTTTTTTTTTTTTTTTCCCTACGTTTGTTGGGTTTTGGGGTTTTTTTTTTTTTGTTTTGTTTTGTTTTGATGGAATAGTTAAGACTGTTTTCTGATTTTGTTTCCTGAAAGATCTAGGCATTTTTTTTTTTGTTGTTGTTGTTTTATACAGAAAATGTCAGGAATCTTTTTTGAACAATATTCAGTGGAAAATGTAAATTTATTATATTATACAAATCGCATAGCCCAGAGATTTGTAGGCGAGACCGCCATTAAAATAAGATATGCATAATTAACATTATTATGAAAAAACTAACAGTGGCTTCACAGAAGCTCATTTATTATGACATACAGCTGAATCTGTTGAAGACAAGGGTTGAACAATCCTTGGTAGAAGAAAATTTTCCCTTTCCTGGGCTTTCTCACTCTTACAATTTGAAAAATTTATTATTTTTAAAAAATCTGAATTGTTTTCAGGCCTCTTTGATTGTGATGTGGGTTTAATAACACTTGGTATTTTTCAAAAATTTGATTACTTTCATAGGAAAAAATTCTATTACTCTTGATGATTTTTTGGGGTCTGTGACCAAAAAAAAAAAAAAAAAAAAAAAAAGCACAAATTTTACCGACTGAACCAGAAAGAAAGATACAAGACAGAAAGGCAAAGGGGAGATGACAATTCTGATTCTTATCCATCTTCCCTAGTGGAACACTTACTTTGCTGAAGAAATGGGGTAAAATATCAACTCAGCTGACTCTAGCAGGAAATTTTAAATTTTCTAAAAGGGGGAAAAAAAATACAGAAGCTCAACCCAAAGGTGCTTGTCTGCAAATAGTATTTCATTTGGAGTTTTTTTTTCTTTTTGACCTTAAAATGAGGCAGTTGAAGGTGAAACAAAAAAAAAAAAAAAAAAGAATTTTTTTTTTTTTTTTTGTGAAAAATATTGACTGGATTGAAATTTGAAAGATAAAAATTGGTACCCACCCAAAGTTGAAGGATTGTTTGTAATAAATTAGTATCTGATCTGATTGAGGTTGCTGGGGATTTTGAGCCAAAAATAAAAAAGTTCTGGTTTTTCTGCCCAAGAGGTTGAAGGATACTGTTAGGGTTTGCGGGGTGGGATCTTGGGTGGGATCTTGGGTAGGGAGCTGATGGTGGGTCTCACAGTCTAGGTCTGGAAACCCTACTACCCTTTTCACCAGGTATCATCTGGTCCTGGAAGATCTGGTGGCCCCAGTCCATGGATTCCCAACCCTGTTTTGTGGAAATTAGGATTCCTAAGGGAATAAGAATTCTGTGAAATATACTTGATGGTGGCAGAGGTTTGACATTTCCCATCATCACTATTGCATTTGGGAGATTTTATTTTTTTAGTTACGAAATCCTTCAAGGCTGACTGGCCACATTCTGACATATTTGGAATGAGCTTTTTTTTTTTTTTTTTTAAGTAGCATAATTAAAATTTTTTTCTGTTGAATTATTTAGGCCGATGCCTAGGATGGTCAAAGAATTTTTAATTTTTAAGGGGTTGTAGGGCCTCTGGAGACAGTAGGCCTGAGTTTAGCAGACTGAAGAAGGAAGGCTATGCCCTGGGCTGGGGAGGGTTGGGTGGGGGTAGGGGCATCTGAGAAAAAGTCAGGGTTGTAGATAACAGGTTATTTCTGGTGCAAGGAATAAAAATACGACAGCACAACCCTTTGTGTTTTCTGGAGCCCCTGACACACAACTCACATTTCCTTCATTCTGCTGAAATTTTGTTGTGTTGACTGTGGCTTAAAGCGACTCCCTGGTCAGAAACTGAAAATCATTTCTGTTTTGTAGACCTGTTTTTTTTTTTTTTTTAAATTGGTTATTCTGATCATGTTTGTTGTAAAGGAAATAGAGGTGCATGATGGTACTGTTGGGGGCGGGGTCAGTTTTCTTTTGTTTCTATTGGCGTCTCTCAAGATTGAGAGCTGACCTGGGCCTTGCCTCTCACACCTCCTGTTTGAGAAGGCATTGTGACCAGAAATGGATATATGGGCTAATTTTTATTAGCCTGTGTCTGTTCACCACACTCTCTTACATTATTGGGTAAAAATTTTGGCAAATTGGACTTGAGGGGTGGTAATTTGATGATGGGCTGAGTTACTTTAGTGAAAGATCATTTATACTGAGTTTTACAGTGGAGACGCTTATTACTTAATGTTTTGCTTTTCTGCCTAAGGACCTTTTTTTTTTTTCTTTCTAATAAGGTTTGAAATTTCAAGGGCCTGCTTTATAGCTTGACTCCGGACCAAGCTAGGAAAAAGGGTTTGTTTATACTTTCAGCCCTGCGCAGAGGTGAACTTGAACAAGGGCTCTTGCTTTTGCAGAAGGAAAACAACAAAGATGGCTGGTCAGTGTAAGGCTGACCTCTCTCTGGTCCTAGGAAATAAACAGCCAGTGGTTTGTTTCATTTGAGAAGCAGAGTTTTAAACTCCTGCTGTGTCAGCCACAATTTTTTCCCACCTTTGACTTGACTCTTGGCATACTGCTTCCTGTGACCTCAGAACCCTCATGTCTTCTCCTTAGTGGGGTGATAAGAACTTCCTTGCCATGTTTCACTGGAGGTATAAGCTGATTTTTCATGGTCATGATGAAATTTTGTAATTTTTCCATGTTCTCATATTATTTTGTGTCTGTTGTATCTCCTCTCTTGGTGATGTAAAGTAACATGGCTTTATGAGTACACAGGAGCCCTAGATCACCCGGTGGCTTGCTGCGTGACCTTGGATGAATCACTTTTTCCTTCTGAGCCTCAGTTTTTGCATTTGTAAAATGAGACCTTTGTATCAGATCAAGGATAATAATAAATAAGTTTCATCTCTAATTCTAATGCCGAGTGATTGGGTCTAGCTGGCTGGGTCACTGTGTTAAGAAGATTCTGAGGCCATATCTAGACTCCCCATGTTCTGGAGAGAAGGGCACAGTGATCAAATAACAGTGTCAGTCATGGAATGGAGAGTGTCCCTCTTACTGACCATACCTGGACTAGACTGGGGATTACGGCCCATTATTGGATTGTGAGATCATTTTAGTGGCTACAGTTGGCATTAAAGAAAGAAAAAAGGATAGAATAGAGGGGAACAAAAAAAAAAAATACCAGAGGCATAGTACAGGGTACAGGGTAGTATTGGGTCATGAATTTTTATTTTATTTATCTGTGTATATATGTGTGTGATGTGAAATGTTACTGCCTACTGTGGGTCCTGGTCAAAAGAGTTTGAAAGATGCTCATCATAGTTAATTCACCATGATGGGCTGCAAGTACACTGTGATTTACTTCTTATACTTTATTTTTCTTCTATCATCCCTGTTGATTTTTACATGAGCCCCGTAGGCTAGGTGTCCTGTGCCACATATTTTGTCCCCTGGTCGAGCCGGCCTCAACTGCTACCTGCGAAGAAGTGTCAGCTTCGTGGGAAATCAGACCCACACCCAGCTTGTTGGCCTTGGTTGAGATTGGAAGGCCAAGAGCTAGTTTGAAGAGAGTGTCTTTGCTAGGATCTCTTGCTGGAAAGATTTTAAAAGT
Organism: Dugong dugon; assembly: GCA_030035585.1. Lineage (NCBI taxonomy): Eukaryota > Metazoa > Chordata > Mammalia > Sirenia > Dugongidae > Dugong > Dugong dugon. Next base: position 57,287,681 of record CM057471.1, read on the forward strand.
AGTGTGGGAACCCTGTCTTGGTGGTAGGGGCAGTTGTCAGAGTTACTTTTATTGCCCACTTTTACTTCAAATTGCCAGAACATTTTTTCTTGAGTTAGAGAGTCCATGTTTATGCTGTATGTAAGTTTTAATCAGATTCTGTATGAGTGTTTTCATTTTTGTGTGTCTGTAACTAAGAACTCCGGAATTGCTGTCTTGGTCTCCTCATCTCTTAAATGTGCCAGACCAGCGCTGTCCAGTAGAAATAAGATGTGAGCCATGAATGCAAGCCCCATATATAATTTTTAATTTTCTAGTTGTACATTAAAGAAAGTGAAAAGAAATAGGTGAAATTAATTTTAATAATGTATTTTATTTAGCCTAGTATATCCACAATACTATAATTTCACGATGTAATCAATATAAAAATTATTGATATGATATTTTATATCTTTTGCCAGTATTAAGTCCTTGAAATCCAATGTGTATTTTACATCTGTAGCACATCTAAATTTGGATTAGCTACATTTCAAGTGCACAGTAGCCACATGGGGCTAGTGGCTCTTGTACTGGACAGCACAGGGTCAGACCAATGTTGCATCCAGCCAGTGTTACTGGTTAGCCTCCAAAGGTTAGTGACGTCTCTCAAACCTCTTGGTTGTCTTGGTGGAACTTCCTTCCTGAGTGCCATATGCTCTGAAGCATCTTAGCCTATAGTAGTGATGAGTTCCATTTGTTTAGTCCTTCCTGGCTAAAGTGGTCCATGTTTCCCTTTTATTTGTCCCAAAGCAGTCTTCTGCTAGGATCAGGCCAGAACTATATGATTAAAAATGACAAATGGTGGCTGAAACTCCAGGGCAATGTGTCCCAGCATGTGCCAGTGAACTTAAGAAATACAAGTGAGGGAGGCAGTCACTGGAGGCTGTTTTAGATAAAATGTTGCTTGAATGAAGAATGAAGATATAAAAAGATAGCAGGTGACTAGGACTAGGGATTGGGCCTAAGGGAAGGTGAGATTAGGGGGCAAAGATGGTCAGTGTAATCCATTTCTGAACTGAACATGGAACCACCAGGAATTCCCCCAGGATAGGCCTTAGGTCAGACATGTAGAAGTTTTCTGACATCCACCCAATTGCTGAAATGAAAAGCTGGTGTTGAGGTCAGCCAGACCAGAGTTCGAAACCCAACCTCATCGCGTGGTTTGTTTTCTGTTACTTTGGGAAAGTCACTTCTTGGTTTGGAACCACAGTTCCTGTGTCTGGAAAGAGGAGGTAATAATCCTGACCTGAGATGAAGTGGAGCAGCACATGTGAAAACCCAGCTAGCCCATGGTCCTTCTTAGAAGGTAGTCAACACGTGTTTGTTGACTCTTGACCCAGTGGCCAAGGGGTTTACATTCTGGGGAGACTGAGTCCCACTGACAACAGTTTTGGTAGTTCCAGGAACTTGGTGGCTTCTCTTCAGTGGGCAGTTAGGTAGCAAGAGGAAGTGGACACTTCTTTGGATGTTGCTTTAAAACAGACTGGGACAAGACATCTCCTGGGCCTTAGGTGTATTTCTTGTCACTGTTCTCAGTGCTTTCATTCCAAGGATGCTCCAGCTTCTCTGAATAGTTATGGATTTGTTCAGGAGCCTATGGCACTGTCTTTAAAATGGATCAGTTGTAATCCCGAGTGAGCTGTGTACCTTTGAGCTTCTGCTCTTGCTGGGCGTCATCTCTGTTCCATGGGAACCTGGACCCCTCTTGAGACCAGCTGCACTTCCTTTTCTGTGGAGCCCCCTGAACCTCTCCAGGTAGAGTTAATCCCCACCCCCATCCCATGGTACTTCCCAAATACTCTGTACCCACAGATAAGAATTGGTTGTTTGCATTTCTGTTTCTCCAGCCAACTTGTGAGTTCCTTGAGGGCAGAGATCATGGGTTATTCATTTCAGGGCCTGGTACAGAGGAGCAGCTAAATAAATATTTAATGACTTAATTTGATTTTTGGAATTAGCTCAAATCGTTCAGATCTGAGTCTAGTGAAGAGTGGATGATCGATATGGGTGTGGCCATTTCGTCAAAACCAGTGTTTTATTAGGGAGCCATAAGCACGTTTTCTTATAGCTGGCTTTGAAGCCTGCGGCTCTCTTGAAATAATATGTCCAGTAGAATCTTTGGGAAGGGATAAAATGCTCCTTTGACTGCATGTCTTGGGGAATTTTTAAAAAAGTTTCTCTGACTATTTTTACCCCTGCCCCCTTACTCCTGTGGTATAAAGTAACTTTTTTAAATGGAATGAGTGACCATTGGGGTCGTCCAGATGGCTGATTTGCAATTATAGTCAGTGGGTCACAGTGTTTTTAGGGAAGTGGACATGGGGGGAAGCCTTGAGGCAGAAGGGGCAAGCACTGCCCTGGGTTCGTGCTAAGAGCTGGTCTTCATGATCAAATAGCCAAGAACTGGATATCAGGAGCCCTTTGCCCAACAGTCAGACACACGGCCCCATAAACATGTGATTTGGTGCTCAACCAGACCCCACCCATCTTTGATTGGATTCTGGTTTGCAGATGTCAAAGATGCAAGGAAAATTTATAGGAGAAAGCTGAGAACATTCTGTTTAATTTCTTTTGTTTTATAAAAAAGCTGTTATTTTTAACACTTTGTGGCCCAGCTCAGCAAGTGAGCACAGATCCCAATTTTGAGGTAGACCATATTTCCTCAATGCTCACATTCCCATATTTTCCTGCTTCTGAAATTGGGATGTGCATTCCAATAAAAAACTAAACCCACTGCTGTCAAGTCGATTCTAACTCATAGTGACCCTATAGGACAGAGTGGAACTGCCCCACAGTGTTTCCAAGGAGCGGCTGGGGGGTTCAAACTGCTGACCTTTTGCTTAGCAGCTGATCTCTTAGCCACTGTGCCACCAGTACCTAGTTGTATTACAGTAGATGTGATCTTTTTACGCACTGTTTCTCCCTTTTATTTTTCCTTCTCAGAAAGCTCTTATAAAATCGATGATGCTTCTAACAATCTGAGGCATCTTGCACTTGAGGAAGGAGGGTGTCATGCTCCTGGTTGGGTGGACTGTGACCTTCAGGATTATCAAACTCTGCCCTTTTTTTTAATCTCGCTTATCTTTGGACTGGGCTCCTCCACCTGTACAATGAGGGTGAGGACTTCTCTTGGAGCTTCCTGTTGGGAGGAAGCATCTGGTACTCAGTGACTTAGCACCCCTTTTCTTCCATGTCTTTGGGTGGGTTTCATAACTCATGAGTTGGAATCGACTCGACAGCAACTAACAACAGTAATCTCCTGTAAAGGGTGTAGGTAGCCAGTGGGAGGAGGTGAAGCTTTGTAAACCTGTGGTCCCTTCTGTACTGACCTGTGGATGAACTGTCCCACCAATGGTGGAAAACCATCGTGACATTTTGAAAGGTAGAACGAATAGATTGAAGATGGAGGAACAAAGGCTTGGCTCCCTTTCCTGTTCCACTCCTTAATCATTTTGTGATCTTTGCCAAAGTTCTTCATTTTCCTGGACTTGTATTCCTTACGTGTAAAGTGGGGGTGATAATAATAATGAAGAAGATGATGATGATACTTGGCTGCACAAGGTTCTTGGAAAAGTTGTGAAGTATGTGAAAGAAAAGCTTTGTAAAGGGCAAAGTGCTTTTTCACTTGCACCAAGTTATTTGTACATTATCTCGTCCAGGGATGGTAAATACATAACATACATGCTGCTACTCCCCATTTTCAAGCCTGTGGTAGACATTGCTAATAGATCATGGTGGTTTTTTCCCAATTGAGTTTGGCCATGACCTCAGAATTTTTCTCAGTATGGTGCTACTAATCAATTGGATTTAGTATGGGAAGTGAAGTCAGTTTGCCTTTCCAGATATAAAACACACAGACACGCACACACACATGCACACACTCAAGGCCTTAGGAAGGGAGGTGGAGTAAAAGACCTCAGTGAATAGGCACTGGGGGGACATCAGGCCCCAGATCTCTCCAAGCAGTGCTTTTCCTGCTATATGCACATACATCGTGTCAAAAGCCATTAAAATTAATTTGGTCTTAAGAAATAGAGGATCCTGACTCCTCCCTTCCCTGTTATAATTAGATACCCTTGGAGTTGTCATCCAAGCAAGACTGGCTGACCTGCTTCTCTGGCCACTCCCTGGATAATTAGATTTCAAAGGGAAGATGCCTTGGCTGGGGTGGCTGAGTGGGTCACTCTCCCTCACTCTGTGTAGATGACATCTCAGAGGGGCAGCACAGGCCCTGGGGTTCTTGGATAGATAACTTGGGTTTGGGACAGGTTTGCTGCTTTCCCACTATAAGACCACAAATGGGTTATTTGTCTCACTGAACCTTAATTTCTACATCTGGGAAGTGGGACAGTAACAGTCCTTCACTGAACAGTTGTGAGTGAAATGAGTTAGCATATTTGAAAGTCCTTTTTAAGTTGTGAAGCTCTATGTGTGTTAATATTTTGTGTTTTCATATGTGTTTTATAACTAACAGTAAAACCAAAACCAAACCCCCTGCCGTCCAGCTGATTCTGACTCATAGCGACCCTATAGGTCAGAGTAGAACTGCCGTATAGGGTTTCCAAGGCTATAAATCTTTACAGAAGCAGACTGCCACGTCTTTCTTCGACAGAGCTACTGGCGGGTTTGAATCGCTGACCTTTCAGTTGGCAGCTGAGTGCTTTAATCACTGCACTGCTGGGGCGCTGTAACTAACACTAGTCACTAATTATTATCATGTAAATTGTGCATAAATTGTGTACACCAAGGGTTATAGACAGTCCCCACAAGGTGAATTGGTCCCTTGTCCTGTCTTATTATTTTGCCTGCCTAGGGTTTAAAAAGTTTGGGGTTTTTTAGGCCTTTGACTGGGTATGCGCTCCTCTGTTTGCTTCAGGCCCCATCCTCCTTCCATTTCAATCCTGTACATGACCTGCCTGGTCCTGGAAGGCACTGGCCTTTGTGACCCCTGACACAAGCCTCCATTTATTTATCTGTTAAATGGGAGAACACTCCACATGTATCCCTCTAACAGGCTTCCTGCAAGCATCAGATGAGTTAACACACATGAAAAGCGCTTCGTAAACAGCAGAAAACTGGACAAACATGCTGGTGACAATTCCTTTCTTTGCTTAAAAAGGAAAGGAGGGAGGCCGACGTGAGGATGGTATTGAGTCGACAGAAAAATGATAGAAATATTTTGGCTGACAAAGCAGAATGAGGCTTCATATATAAGCTAAAGAGAATAAATGGAGTCAGATGATGCTCAGCTCCCCAGTCTGCTGTAGAAAACACAGGGGAAAAAAACCACTTTCTGGTGAAGTGAGCCCTGGGGTCGAAGATTGATTCCCACGGGCCAGCTCCAGTCTGGGGTGGGGGTCCAGGGAGGGGCAAAATCTAGTAGCTCCCCCATGGCTGGAAATGACTCCTGCAAAGCAGAGGAGGCCCGAGTGTCTCTCAGCAAGCCCCCGGCTAGCAGTTTGCTGGTGACATTCAAAGTAAAAAGTAATCTTGGATTGCTTACTTGATGTGTTATTGTCCAGGACAGCACGCCTGAGGAGCTAACCATTCCACCTCTCAGCTTTGAGCCTCCTCAGCACAATTCCCACCTGCCCCAACATGTTTGTGGAGAATGGGGAGGGTAAGAGAGGGAATTTTTGTTTGGTGGAATTTTGCAGAAAATTTGTGTGTTGTTTTATTTGGGGCTCAGGGTTTTGCCATCCTGAGCCAGATGGACATAGGGCACTTAGAGTGAATGCCCAAAAGGAAGAGATGAAGACATTTTTGGATGCTGGGGAATTTGGCACAGTGGTTAGGAGCTCGGCTGCTAACCAAAAGGTTGGCAGTTTGAATCCATCAGCTGCTCCTTGGAAACTTCTGTCCTGTAGGACCGCTATGAGTTGAAATAGACTCGATGGCAATGGGTTCTTTTGGTTTGGGGTAATTTTTTTTAGCTTTTAATTTCATCAACTGGGAAAAATAACTATAAAAATTTAAGTGTATTTATGTGGGTGTTTCTTTTAGCATATGCTGGATAAAGCAGAAAGTGAAACTGATCTGAAAGAAAACTGAAACTCACCAGAAGGTCAGCGTGAAATGAGGCCTCAGGGAAGGGACACTTCCCTGGGGCGCTACTAGCTTTAGGTAGAATTTGTTGTGAGATTGGTCCTCTTTTTGAATCATAGGAGTCTAGAGCTAAAAAGGTTCATAGAGATTATCTAAGCTTGTGTTGTCCAATACATATTGATAGCCACTAGCTACCTATGGTTAGTGAGCACCTGAAATGTGGCTAGTCTGAGTTGAGATGTGCTGTAAGTGTAAAATCCACACTAGATTTTGAAAACTTAGTAGTGGTTAAAAAAAAAAAAAAAAGACTAAAAGATCTCAGTAGTAATTTTTTGTGTTGATTACAGGTTGAAATGATAATATTTTATATATTGGGTTAAGTAAGACATATTATTAAAATTAATTTCACCTGTTTATTTTTACAATTTTTTAAAATGCAGCTACTGGAAAATTTAAGGAGCCCTGGTGGCACAGTGGTTAAAGTGCTTGGCTGCTAACCCCAAGGTTGGCAGTTTGAACCCACCAGCTGCTCTGCGGGAGAAAGATGTGACAGTCTGCTTCTGTAAAGATTTATAGCCTTGGAAACCCTATGGGGCAGTTCTACCTGTCCTATAGGGTTGCTCGGAGTCGGAATCGACTTGGCTGCAGTAGGTAACTAGGAAGTTTGTAATTACCTATGTGGCTCACATTATAATTTTATTGGACAACACTGATCATAGCCAAACTGCTCACTTTATAGATGAAGAAATGGAACCCCCAGCAAGGGGAGGTGGCTTGCCCAGGGTCACACAGCAGCTTCATCAGGTAACTGGACGGACTGCAAGACTCAGAGCTTGGCATGGGACTGAGGCTGATGGCTGAGGTAGTTGCGTAAGCATCAGCATGACTAGGTGGTTAAAGTGAGGGAGAATGGGAATTTACGAGAGAGAGAGAGAGGTATTACTAATTCAGGGGGAAAAATTAAACTGTGTCCCACTTTGCTTATCCACTCCCCTAATCATTAATTAAACACTTTCTGGAAGAAAGTAAATCCAACAAGGCAGGCAAACAAGTTTAAAAGATTACCCACGACAATTTCTGCACTTGCCAAAATATTTCAGAGCCGATTTAATCTGTGAGTTTTAACTGGGGTCTTTTTGAATCAGGGTGTAGTTCAGGTCTGGAGACTCAAGTCACATTGGAGGTTGTGGATTTGGGGTCCTAGAGGGTGGAAGGCATTCTTTTGCTAAGTCATGTACGCTCCCTGTAATGATTTGGGAAGCCAGACCATTAGGGAAGTGGGCCAGGGAGCATACTGGCATAGGGGGCAGAACTGTGAGGTCTTCGAGCCCTTCTGACCTTCACCCTGGTACAAGATGTGATGAGGGGCAGCTGGCCCAAGGGAGGAGCAGCAGTGCTAAGACTCAAACCCCGGTCTTTGACTTTGCAATTTAGTATTCCTGCTCTTACTTTTCTGAAAGGGATTTGAGCTATGTGCTGGAAATCCATCCTTACAAACTTTTGTTCTTTTAATCAGGAACTGTTTCTGTCAAAAGGCTTAAGTTTAACATTCTATTTTTCTCAATTTATTTTTGCAAAATGGAATTTTTCTGCCTTGAAGTATAGTCACTGCATATTTGCTGAGTGCTTCTTATGTGCCAGTTGCTGTCAGGTTGATTCTGACTCAGGGGTGGCACAAACTGTGGAGTGCTCGGCTACTATCTGAAAAGTTGGTGGTTTGAATCCATCCAGAGGTGCCTTGGAAGAAGGGCCTGGTGATCTACTTCCGAAACATCATAGCCATTAAAAACCCTATGGAATATAGTTCTACTCTGAAACACGTGAGGTCTCCATGAGTTGAAATTGACTCAGTGGCAACTGGTTTGGTTTTTTGGTCTTCTTATATGCTAGGCACTGGTCTAAGCATTTTACATCTATTATGTCATTTAATACAATTGCACTGAAAAGTAGAGGTTTTTATCTTTTTATTTATTTTATTTATTGTTAATGAAAGAATTGAGGCTCAGAGGTGAAAGGAATTGCCCAGGGTCACACACTGCTAAGTGGCATTTGGATTCAAATTCAGGTGAATCCAAAGCCCAGGCTCTCATCCACCTATGACAAAGGCCCAAAATCCGTTAATTGGGGAAAAGACAGTCTCTTTAACAAATGGTGCTGGCATAACTGGATATCCATCTACAAAAAACTGAAACAAGACCCATACCTCACACCATGCACAAAAACGAACTCAAAATGGATCAAACACTTTGATGTAAAATCGAAAACGAGAAAAGATCATGGAAGAAAAAATAGGGGCAATGCTAGGAGCCCTAATACATGGCATAAACACAGTACGAACCATAAGTAAAAATGCACAAACGCCAGAAGAGAGACTAGATAACTGGGAGCTCCTAAAAATCAAACACTTATGCTCATCAGAAGACTTCACCAAAAGAATAAAAAGACAACCTACAGACTGGGAAAGATTTTTGGCTATGACAAATCTGTACAGTGTCAAATCTCTAAAATCTTCAAGGTACTGAAAAACCTCACAACAAAAAGACAAATAACCCAATTAAAAAATGGGCAAAAGATATGAACAGGCACTTCACCAAAGAAGATATTCAGGTGGCTAACAGACACATGAAGAAATGCTCACTATCATTAGCCATTAGAGAAATGCAGATCAAAACTACAATGAGATATCATCTCACCCCAACAAGGCAAGCATTAATCCAAAAAACACAAAATAATAAATGCTGAAGAGGTTGTGGAGAAACTGGAACACTTATACACTGTTGGTGGGAATATAAAATGGTACAACCACTTTGGGAATTGATTTGGTACTTCCTTAAAAGCTAGAAATAGAAGTACCATACGATCCAGCTATCCTGCTCCTTGGAATATATCGTAGAGAAATAAGAGCTGTCACGCAAATAGATAGATGCACACCCGTGTTCATTGCAGCTCTGTTCACAATAGCAAAAAGATGGAAACAACCTAGGTGCCCATCAATGGATGAATGGATAAACAAATTATGGTATATCCACACAATGGAATACTACACAACGATAAAGCACAACGATGAAGTGAAACATAACATGGAGGAATCTGGAGGGCATTATGCTGAGTGAATTTAGTCAGTCACAGAAGGGCAAATATTGTATAAGACCATTATTATAAGAACTCAAGAAAAGGTTTAAATACAGAAGACAACATTCTTCGATGGTTATAAGGATGGGGAGGGAGGGTGAGGGGAGGGAGATAGTAGACAAGTATTATCTTAGATGAAGGGAAGGACAGCACACACTACAGGGGAAGTCAGCACAACTGGACTAAACCAAAGCTGAGAAATTTCCTGAATACAATCAAACACTTTGAGGGACAGAGTAGCAGGGGTGGGGATCTGGGGACCATGCTTTCAGGGGACATCTAGGTCAATTGGCATAACAAAGTTTATTAAGAAAATGTTCTGCATCCTACTTTGGTGAGTGGCGTCTGGGGTCTTAAAAGTTTGCAGTCGCCATCTAAGATGCATCAATTGGTCCCAACCACTTGGAGCAAAAGAGAATGAAGAAGACCAAAGACACAAGGAAAGTATTAGCTCAAGAGACAGAAAGGGCCACATAAACCAGAGACTTCATCAGCCTGAGACCAGAAGAACTAGATGGTGCCCAGCTACCAGCAGTGACCACCCTGACAGGGAACACAACAGAGAGTCATGGATGGAGCAGGAGAAAGGTGGGGTGCAGAACTCAAATTCTAGTAAGAAGACCAGACTTAATGGTCTGACTGAGACTGGAGGAACCCCAGAAAGCATGGTCCCTGGATTCTCTATCAGTCCAGAACTAAAAAAATTTCCAAGGCCAACTTTTCAGACAGGGATTGGACTGGACTGTGGGACATAAAGTGATACTTGTGAGGAGTGTGTCTCTTAGCTCAAGTAGACAAAAGAGACTAACGGGCAGCTTCTGTCCGGATGAGAGATGGGAAGGCAGAGAGGGTTTGGAGCTTGTTGAATGGACATGGGGAATCAGAGGTGGAAAGGAGGAGTGTGCTGGCACAGTATGGGGAAAGCAATTAGGGTCACATAACAATGTATGTATAAATTTTTGTATGGGAGACTAACTTGAAATATAAACTTAATCTAAACTACAACAAAAAATAATAAAAAATAAAAAAGCAAAAACAAACAAACAAACAAAAAAAACAAAGCCCAGGCTCATGAAGGCTTTGAGATATAGGAATCTTATTATCACCCTTTTACAGTTTGGAGAACGTGAAGTACCTTGCCCAAGGATGTGGAGTTAGTAATTGGGCTGGGACGTGAGCCAGGTCCCTTAGATGCTGCTGCCCATACCCTTACTTTCGCTGTGGTGGGTTGTCCTGATTGGTGCCCTGGGAAGTTGCTCTCGCATTCAGTGGGACCTGGATTCTAGGCTCCCGAGCCTTCTTTCCCCAGCTCCCAGTGTGCCTCAGCGGACCAGCGGGTTGTGTGTTTCATGTGCGTGAAGCCTTTAATACCGCGTTTGAAAACAGTTGCAGAAGGTTTGCTGTAATTAATTACATTTGACATACTTGGAATCGGGGCCTCCCGGATTCAGAATGCAAATTTATGCCCAGACAGATGCAAGGTATGGTTGGAGCCAAGAGTTCTGGCATGTCCCAGCCAGAGCCTGCAGTGGCATTTGCTGCCCTAATGGGACAGTAACTGGCAGTTAGTGGTGGCGTCTGGACTCAAGCCTGTGGATACCTGGAACTCACAGTCTGTTGGAGGAGAATTAGACACAGGCTTCAGGGCAGGAACCCTAATCTATCTGAGGCCTGCTCCTAACTCACCCATGTTCTTGGGTAAGTTCCTTTCACTCTTTGGGCTTTATTTTTCCCTACTGTACAATGAAGGCTTGGACAAGGTGGTTTCAGAAAGCAGGTGCTGTTAGTTTGTTCAGGGGCAGGAGGACAATTAATCAGAGTCAGAGCTTGGAGGACTGGCTTTTTTGCAAGTACAGAGAGCTGAGATGAGATGCTTTGAATAGCTAGGCAAGCAGAAGGCCATTGGAAAAGACAAGGGAGGTGTACAAAACAAGACTTAATATCTAGTACAAGATGTTTCTCATTTCCAGGGGTCCATGTTCGGAAGTCATCGGTTCAGCATCAGTCCATCATTTCACCTGCGTGTGCTCATCTCACCAGCTGTGTTAGGTATCTATTGCTGTGTAACAAATCACCCCAAAACTTAGTGGCTTACACAAGAAGAAACAATCTTCGTTGGTTACGAGGGATGGGAGGGACGGAGGGTGGAAATACTATATAGAAAATAGGTGGTAACTTTGCTGAGGGGTAAGACAGTACACAATACTGGAGAAGCCAGTACAGCTTGTGCAAGGAAAGGTCATGGAAGCTCCAAAGACACATCCAAACTCCCCGAGGGACTGAATTGCTGGGCGGAGGGCTGTGGGGACCATGGTCTCGGGGAACATCTAGCTCAGTTGGCATAACACAGTTTATAAAGACGGTGTTCTACGTTCTACCTTGGTGAGTAGCATCCGGGGCCTTAAAAGCCCATGAGGAGCCATCTAAGATACTTGACTGGTCTCACCTCTTCGGGAGGAAGGGAGAATGAAGAAAACAAGATGCGAGGAAAAGATTAGTCCAAAGAACTAATGGACCACAAACAGACTGAGTCCAGTACAACTAGATGGTGCCCGGCTACCACCACTGACTTCTGTGAACAGGATCACAACAGAGGGTCCCAGACAGAGCTGGATAAAAATGTAGAACAAAATTCTAATTCACAAAAGAAGACCAGACTTATTGGCCAGACAGAGACTGAAGAAACCCCGAGAGTATGGCCCCCGGACACCCTTTTAGCTCAGTAATGAAGTCACTCCCAAGGTTCACTGTTCAGCCAAAGATTAGACGGCCCCATAAAACAAAACGAGACTAAAGGGGCACAACAGTCTGGGAACAAGGACTAGAAGGCAGGAGGGGACAGGAAAGCTGGTAATAGGGAACCCAAGGTTGAGAAGGGACAGTATTGACATGTCGTGGAGTTGTTAAGCATTGTGATAAAACAATGTGTGTACTGTTAAATGAGAAACTATTTGTTCTGTAAACCTCCATCAAAAGTACAATTAAAAAAAAAAAGCTTAGTGGCTTAAAGCAGTAATAATTATTGATTTTCTCTCATGGTTTCTGTGGGTCAAGAATTTGGAAGTGGCTCAGTTGGTCGGTTCTGGGTCTGTTTGTGGTTGTGGTCAGATGGTGGCTGGGGCTGGGGTCATCTTAAGGGCTTCTTCACTCACGTATTTGTGCTTGGGTTTGGAAACTTGAACAGCTGGGGCTCCTCAGGCATCTCTGGTTCTCTCTATGTGGTCTTGGCAGCATGGAGGCTTCAGGGTACTTAATACATGTCACCTCAGGGCTCCAAAGGTGCATGTCCCAAAAGAGATAGAGCCTAGCAGATGCCGCGTCCCTTTTATGACTTGGCCTCAGAAGTTATGCAACATATCTTCCGTTTATTGGTTGAGTCAGTTATAAAGGTGAGGTCTACCTCAGTTCAAGAAGAGGAACATAGACTCCACCTCTTGACGGAGTAGTATCAACGTCACATTGTAAGAAGAACATGTAGGATGGGATATATATATTGAGGTGGCTACCTTTGGAAAATACAGTGTCACATTGTCTGTTCATCCATCAATCCATTTGTTTAGCTGTTCACCTATTTATCCATCTCCCCTCCCATTCCATCTACCCATTCCATCTTTCCATCCTTCAGACCATCTGTCCTTCCATATGACCATCTGTTCTTCCATCCCATCCGCTTATCCCGTTCAGTCACCTGACACGTTTTGAGCACCTACTATGTGCCAGGTACTGATAGGTGCTTTCAATAATTAGCTTATGGGGGAGAATGGGACCAGTATTTAATGAGAACCTACTCAGTGTTAGTCTCTTTATCCTCAAAATAACTCTATGTTTTAGAGTTATTATCAACTCTGTTTTACAGATGAGGAAACTGAAACACAGTGAAGCTATAAATAACTTGCCCAGTGTCCCTCAGCTAATTAGTGTCAGAGGTATGACTTGAACTCAGGACTTCCTAACTACACTATCCTAGGCTGCCTCCCCATGCAGGACATGCTCTGTTCTGGTTTTTGAGTGTGAAATGATTCTCCAAGCGTTGGTTCCCCACTTCTATCTTTTTTCCAAATAAACATAGTTATTTTTCCTTTTCTGATTATAAAAATAACATGTTCATCACAAAAACATCAAAGAAGTACAGAAAAATATGAAGATTATTCTTTAAAAATATTCCCGAAAATCCTACCACCTAGAGATAACCACTCTTTACATTTTGATGAACATTATTCAAGTCATATCTCTATGCATGTACAAATACATATGATTGCAGTTTTACACAAATGGGATTGTATTCCACATGCTGTTCTATAGTCTGCTTTCTTTCCTTCTATTTTAACTCATGGGCAGCTTTTTTTTTTTTTTTTATTAATTGTGATTTAAGTGAAAGTTTACAGTTCAAGTCAGTTTCGCATACAAAAATTTATACACACGTTGCTATATGACCGTAGCTACTCTCCCTGTAATGTGACAGCACACTCCTCCTTTCCACCCCAGATTTCTTGTGTCCATTCAACCAGCTCCTGTTCCTTTTTGCCTTCTCATCTTGCCTCCGGATAGGAGCTGCCCATTTAGTCTCATGTGTCTAGTTGAGCTAAGAAGCAGTCTCTTCACAAGTATCATTTTTGCTTCCATAGTCCAGTCTAATCTTTGTCTGAAGAGTTGACTTCAGGAATGGTTTCAGTTCTGGGCAAATGGAGAGTCCGGGGACTGTGTCTTCCAGGGTCCCTCCAGTCTCAGTCAGACCATTAAGTTTGGTCTTTTATTAGAATTTGAGTTCTGCACCCTACTTTTCTCCTGCTCTGTCAGGGACTCTCTGTTGTGTTCCCTGTCAGGATGGTCATTGGTGGTAGCTGGGCACCATCTAGTTCTTCTGGTCTCAGGCTGATGGAGTCTGGTATGTGTGGCCCTTTCTGTCTCTTGGGCTAATATTTTCCTTGTGTCTTTGGTGTTCTTCATTTTCCTTTGCTCCAGTTGGGTTGGGACCAATTGATGTATCTTGGCCGCTTGCTAGGTTTTAAGACCCTAGATGCCACTCACCAAAGTGGGATGCAGAACATTTTCTTAATAAACTTTGTTACACCGATTGACCTAGATGTCCCCTGAAAGCATGGTCCCCAGACCCCTGCCCCTGCTACTCTGTCCCTCGAAGTGTTTGGTTGTATTCAGGAAACTTCTTAGCTGGTTTAGTCCAGTTGTGCTGACTTCCCCTGTATTGTGTGATGTCCTTCCCTTCACCTAAGATAATTCTTAACTACTATCTAGTTAGTGAATACCCCTCTCCCTCCTTCCCCACCGTAGTAATCATCAAAGAATGTTTTCTTCTCTGTTTAAACCATTTCTTGAGTTCTCATACAATATCTGTCGTTTTGCAACTGACTGAATTAGTCAGTGAAATTCACTCAGCATAATGCCTTCCAGATTCATCCATGTTATGAGATGTTTCACAGATGCATCATTGTTCTTTATCATTGTGTAGTATTCCATTGTGTGGATATACCATAATTTATGTATCCATTCTTCTGTTGATGGGCGCCTAGGTTGTTTCCATCTTTTTGCATTTGTGAACAGTGCTACAGTGAACATGGGTATGCATATTTCTATTCATCTGACGGCTCTGATTTCTCTAGGATATATTCCAAGGAGCGGGATAGCTGGATCGTATGGTACTTCTATTTCTAGCTTTTTAAGGAAACACCAAATTGATTTCCAAAGTGGTTGTACCATTTTACATTCCCACTAGCAGTGTTTAAGTGTTCCAGTCTCTCCACAGTCTCTCCAGCATTTATTATTTTGTGTTTTTTGGATTAGTTCTAGCCTTGTTGGTGTGAGATAGTATCTCATTGTAGTTTTGATTTGCATTTCTCTAACGGCTGATGATCGTGAGCATTTCCTCACGTATCTATTAGCCACCTGAATATCTTCTCTGGTGAAGTGCCTGTTCATATCCTTTGCCTCCTGGGCATCTTTTTGCATCAGTAAATATAGATGTACATTATTATTTTAATGATTACATTGTGTTTTCATTTTATGTATACATGTTCCAAAATCCAGTGTCCTGTTGGATTTTGGTTGTTTCTGACTTGTCATTATTATAATCAAACCTGTGAGGAACATCTCATTACATACCACGTTTCTCACTTGTAGAGTAGTCTCCTTAGGATCACTGCCTGGAAGTCCAGTTACTGGGTTACAGTGTATTCGCATTGTACATATATGTAGAAGTTGCCAAATGCCCCCAGAAAGGTGGTGTTATGGATTGAATGTGTTCCCCTGCAAAGTGTGTGTTAACTTGGCTGGGCTATGTTTCTCAGTATTGTGTGATTGTCCTCTGGTTTGTGATCTGTTACAATTATGCTATGTGTTATAAATCCTAACCTGTATGATGTTAATGAGGCAAGATTAGAGGCAGTTATGTCAATGAGGCAGGGCACAATCTACAGGATTAGGTTATATCTTAAGTCAATTTCTTTTGAGATATAAAAGAGAGAAAGGAACAGAGAAGAGAGGGCCTCATTGCCAGCAAGAAAGAAGAGCTGAGAGCGGAGCGCTTCCTTTGGACCCAGGGTCCCTGCACTGAGAAGCTCCTAGATCAGGGGAAGATTGATGACAAGGACCTTCCTCCAGAGCTGACAGAGAGGGAAAGACTTCCCCTGGATCTGGCGTCCTAAATTTGGACTTCTAGCCTCCTAGACTGAGAGAATGAATTTATATTTGTTAAAGCCATCCACCTGTGGTATTTCTGTTATAGCAGCTCTAGATAACTGAGACAGCTGTTATTAGTTTACATTTCTTTTAGGAGATACTGAGTGCTAATTTTCACATCATGGAATTCACCTTGTCTTGCCAATATTTTTAATCTTTGATGGCCTGATGAGCAAACTAATAAGGTCCAACATCTGTTTGTATGTTTTTATTATTTTGTGAAGTGCCTCTTCAAATGCTTTGCCCATTTTTGTTTTGCAGTGTATATATTTTCCTTTGTGCTTTTTAAAAAAGCTATTTGGATTTTAGAAATATATTGGCTTTGTCATTAAGGCTCCAAGTATTTTCTTTTCTAGACTTGTATTAAATTTTTAACATTGTTGATGTTTTTAAAACGCAGTTGACATCCAGTAGACTCTGAGTCATGACAGTCCCATGGGTGTCAGAGTAGAACTGTACTCCATAGTGTTTTCAATGGCTGACTTTTGGGACATAGATCACCAGGCCTTTCTTCTGAGGTGCCTGTGGGTGGACTCAGACTCCAACTTTTTGGTTAGCAGCTGAGCGCATTAACTGTTTGCACCACCCAGAGACTCCTAATGTTATTTAGTGGTTTTTAAATAAAATGTTCACTTTTGAAAAAATGTTGACATTTTTGTGTTTTGGATTCTGTCTATATTTTAATTTATAATCTTTGACTTTTGAATTATACTTAAAAAGCCTTCCCCATATTAAGAATTTATAAAAATATTCATTCTTATTTCTTCTATTTTTTTATATACATTTTGGGTTTGTTTTTTCTTTGCATTTGAATGGTTTATCCATCTAGACTGTATTTGGTTTAAAGGAGGGACATAGGGATCAGGCTCTACTGTTTCCCAGATGGTGAGCTACTACTTCTATAACACCAGTAATTGATTAATCCCTTTATCCCTCCCTTATTTGAAATGCCATCTTTGCCTTATATTAACTTTCTATATACTTAGGTCTGTCTCTGGATTCTCTGTTCTGTTCTCTTGATGTATACAGGTACCACACTACTATAATTTGGCTGCTTTAAAATACACTTTAACATTAGGATCATGTCTTAAGAACTGACTGAAACAACATAAATGACCACCTGCTCACCAACTTGGGGCAGCTTTCTGGTGGGCACCCTTCACTGGGCAGACTCTCTAGTAGTCCTTAGGTAAGTTATTGATAGTTTCTTTCATTTACCACATCGCAAAGTGGAAGAACAGAGATTGGAGCCTGGAGCCTGGAGCCTGGAGCCTGGGTCTGTCCGACCCAAAGCCGATGGAGTTCTTTTAACAACATGCTTAGCCTCATGGACGTTTGGACATCTTTCCGTAGGGACCATACCTCTGCCCCACCAGTGCCTGGCACAGAGTGGTGCTAGTAAGTGCTGGTTGAGTTGGATGGGCAGTGATAGACATACTTATTCAAAACATTTCTCTGGTTGCAGTTAGATATAGGCTAATTTTTGTTATTTATAATGAGTTAATTTTTAAATAATTAAAGTGATCTAATGACATTACAGAAAAATTTGCAAATGAGAAAGTAAAAAGATTGTCCTCAATAAACTCCAGCCTCCTCATAATTACTATTAAAATTTTGGTGTATTTTTCTTCTACTTATTTTATAAGCATATTTTATTATTTTAATCATATGTATTACCCAAGTTTTGCCTCCTACCCCATCCCCCAAAATCTTTTCTGTTTAGCTACTTTATTTTCATAATAGTCTTTTTTCAAGACTGCATGGTATTCACAGAAGAGAATGAACCTAGTTTATTTAACTCATGCCTATTGAACATTTAAGTTGGTTCTGATTTTTCACTTTTATAAAATTATACTGTAATGAACATTTTAATATAGAAAGTATTTTGATATTTTAAAGCTTTACCTTTATATATATCCCCAAAGAGGGATAACCTGGGCCAAAGATAGGTATTAATTTAACCCTTTCAAAACCCAATTATTTTCTGCTTTAGATTTTTTTTTTTTTTTTTGATATGTGTTTTTATTAATGGAAGCATACTGAGTCATGGAGTGTGTCTGAATTTTTGGTTGGTAATATGGGTATTGAAAAATATTATCTGGTACTACGTGGTTACCACAGAACTTTTAAGGTTCTCAAACCCCATTATTAGCAGGTGCCCAGCTGTACCTCTGGACCTGGTTGCTGATGTTTTTTGTGGCACCTTCCATTAGAAGGTTTTCCAAATATGACACACAAGAAAAACAAAACCAAATCCAGAGGGCTCCCTAACTATCACACAAGAAACTATAAATATGCTTACAAAGCTTATCTAGGGGTTCAAAAGCCAAAAGAGACAAAATTTTTACCCAGTCCCACTTACCGGTTGTGTTACCTCACTTGCAAGCATCATACCCCAGCTATTTTGCTTCAACTAAAGTTTCTTTCACCTTTTGCCATTATGCAGGTCCCCACTGGAGGGCAGCAAATACCTTCAGTGGTAAAAGCATACTCCTAAAGAACCTGAGAGCTAGAAAAAGCAGGTAGTATACCATAAAGAGTCCTGGTGGTGCAGTGGTTAAGGCACTCAGCTGCTAACCAAAAGGTCAGCTGTTGGAAACCACTAGCAGCTTCATGGGAGAAAGATGTGGCAGCCTGCTTCTGTAGAGATGTACAGCCTTGGAAACCATATGAGGTGGCTATGAGTCCAAATCAACTCAATGGCAGTGGGTTTGGTTTTTGGTTTGGTTATATTGTGTGTGGAGCCCTGGTGGTGCAGGGTTAAGAGCTATGGCTGCTAACCAGAAGAAGAGCAGTTCAGATGCATCAGCTGCTTCTTGGAAACCCTGTGGGGCAATTCTGCTTTGTCCTGTAGGGTCGCTGAGTCGGAATCCACTTGATAGCAATGAGTTTTTCTTTTATACCGTATGTACCATGGGTCATGAAAGGTTAACACATTTTCATGTATTCACATCTTTTTTGGTCGTTCCCTCCATAGGTGCTATTGGTACAGGGCTTTGTGAACCTCTGTTGATTGAAAAAGAAGTATGGCAAGTTCTTTAAGACAAGTTTTATTGACTTTGTTATAAAAAGAATTCATGTTCATTGAAGAAAACCTGGACTGTGTATGCAAGAAAGAAAAAGATCCATATAATAAAGTTAATAAAACATTTAAAGAAGAATTTACTGTATTTCCAAGTCAAGAGAGGTTCCCAAAGCCTAGTTCTAGGCTGAGAATTAGATAGGTTAATATTAAATGCACTAGAACAGTGCTTGGCACATAGTAAGCCCTACATAAGGATTAGCTAGATAATTCCATTTGAGTGTTTTTTTCTCTCTCCTGTCGAGCATGGTAACTTTGTATAGACCCATCAGTCTTGTGTCTGAGCATGTTTGGAGCATAGGAAGTAGAGGGTGGAAGGACATTAGGCCTGGATGCAAGACACCTAGTGTTGAGGGTCTGTTCTGTCCCCTGTGAGCCCTCAGGTGAGTTTAGGGTGTCATTTTCCCTCAGAAACATTGTCTACAATATGAGATAATGAGTCTTTTCTTCTGTGTCTTGCCTGAGGGTAAAAATTCATTCATCTATAAAATGAAGGAATTGGACTTTAGAGATATTAGAGGCGTTTCATTATTAGTTGCCCCTCTGGTTGGTTGTTAGTGGACCTGTGGATAGGCCATAATGGAAAAGATAATGCTGAGATTTTGGTCAGTGATGTCTGCCATTGGGAACCTAGCCTGGTAGACTTAGCACACGTCTGCTACTTCTGGTCTGAATGGCTTTGGGGGCCCCACCTAATCTAGGCTGGATGGTTCTAAGGGTTTCTAAGAGGATTGAGGAATTGACAGTGTAATACTGTGGCCAACGTATGGGTGGATTTGGGCCAGATCTTCCAAATGTATGTATAAAAATATCTTAAAGCTACAATTATTAAAAGAGGGTGGAACTGGCATAGGCATAGAGAGGCAGTAAGTGGAATAGACTACAGTTCAAAAACAGTTAACTAAAGTTTTAACTTTAGTTCTAATACCACCCTGTTTTGGTTAATGTTTCTTTTTAAAATATTTTAATATGTGACAAACATTTCTCCCGGTTATTCTGTTTTCAGAATTTTCACTAGTCTCCGTAATATAGTCTACCAAGTAAACTTTAGAATCATTTTTTTCAAGGTAAAAATTACCTTGTGATTGTACTTGTATTAAATTTATAGGTTGAATTGGGTAGGAAGGACATTCTTAAAATATGACATTTTCCAGCCTGGAAGCATGATCTGTCTCTTTCCTCCATCAAAGTCCTTTATAATGACCCATAGTAGAGTTTTATAGTTTTCCACATGACTTTTGGACATTTTTTTTTTTAGGTGTATTCCTAGGTATTTGATATTTTTGACAGTACTTGTGAATGGGATCATTTCCCTCATTGTATATTTTGCCTAATTAATGCAGGTATGTAGAAAAACCACTGGTTTTTATGTGGCCTGTTTTGTTAGTGGATAGCTTATATTATCTTCTAAGTTCCTGTAGTTTGTTGTGGCTTCTAGGTAGGCAATAATATTATATGCAAATTTCCCTTCTGCTTTATATATATATATATATATATATATATATATATATATATATATTTGCTTTTGTTTTATGCATCAACTAGACATTCTAGAACAACTTGAGTAATAGGGATAACAAGTATTCTTGTATTCTAATTTTGGTGGGAAGGATTCTAGTGTTTACAATCAAGTATGAAGTTTTATTTTGGTTTCAAAAAGATATTCGTTATCACTAAGTAAGTATCCTTCTGCGTTGATAAGAGTTTTTTTTATTTTTTTATTTTATCAAGAATGGAGGTGAGTGGTATGGTTTGGAGGTGATTTTCACTTTTCTGTGTTTGAATTTTTCTTTTGCAGTGGAGTGTGAATCATTCCCCTCCCTCACTATAAAGCTATTTAGTAACAAGAGGGGAAAAAAGGATGGTGAATTTTTAACAAATGCCTTTTCATTATGTACCCAGATGGCCATATGGTTTTCTTCCTTTGATCTGCTGATGTGAGGAATTATATTAATATATTTCCTAATATTAAACCATTCGGGAAGGAACTCATTTTGGTCATGGTATTTCATTCTTTTAATATACCTTTGGTCCATTTTGTGTCTGTGTTCATAAGTGAGATTGTCCTGCAGTTTTTAGTGTGCTGTTTTTGTCATTTTTTTAATGGGGATTATAATAGTACCGAAGAAGCCGAACCATACCCATCACCGTGGAGTCGAATTCTGACTCATAGCTATCCTATAGGACAGAATTGAACTGCCCCATAGGGTTTCCAAGCCTTACAGAAGCAGACTGCCACATCTTTCTCTTGCAGAGCAGCTGGTGGGTTTGAACCTTTCAGGTAGCAGCCTAGTGCTTAACCATTGCGCTACCAGGGCTCCCTTATAATAGTACAGTGGGTTATAAATTGGAAAGTTTTCCATTATTTTCAGTGATTTGGAATAAGGAGGAGGATAAATACATTTCAAATTGTGCACTTGTTGGTAGTGGCTGCTGAGATTGTTGTGTTGAGAAGGATTCTGAGGCCCTGTCATGTGAACAATTCTGTGTTTTGTAGGAGATGAGAATTTAGGCGTGCGTACCAGATGTTTATTTGTAGTCCCTGCCTGGAATGATTTATATTGCATGGAATTATCTGTCTTTGGAAAGTCTAAAAGAATCTGCCTTTAAAACTCTTTATCTTGCTAGGTTTTAAGAGAGAATCATTTTCTATGATAATCTTTTCTTCAATAATTTTGTGACTTGCTCTTCCTGGGACAGTTTTGGTCATTTATATTTTCCTAGAAATGTATTCATTTCATCAGGAATTTGAACTATATTTACTTAGAACAGAATATAATGTTTTCTCTTTTTAAAAAAATATCCTCTGTATCTGGTTATAGTATCTTAATATGATTTTTTTGGAGTTGTATTTTTTTCTCTTTCTTGGTTGAATAGCTAGTATCTGCCCTCATTTTATTGCTTTTGCATCCTCCTCCTTAAAATACGAGATTTTTTAATCCTAACTAGTTAAATAATTTTGAATTTATTATATGTTTATGTTAAATAAATCCACTCTCTGTTAGATTTGTTTTGTTGTTTTTTTATTCTTGAATTGAATGCTTAGCTCTTTATTTTTATTTACGTTTTATGCTTAGTAATGAAAGTGCATAATCAATGAATTTTCCTCTGATTACATCTCTGGTTACATCCTATAGCCTTATTGTGAAGTATTATTGTTTCCCCTCTAATTTTAATTTTAGTTTTGATTTTCTCTTTGGCCTAAAGATTGTTTAAAAGTATAAGTTTCTGTGAGTCCTTGTTTTATGTTTATTATTATTTCTAGTTTACCCTATTATAAGAGAACATTACCAGTAATAGTTTTGCATTTTTTGTAATTTATAGAAATTTTTGGATTTCTTTTAAAATATTAATTTGTGTAAACATTTAATTTGCTTGAGAAAGAAGTGATTTCTGCTTTTAGGGTTTATTGTTTGCTACATACATACAAATCTCAGTTTCAGATATCATCAACTTTATTAATTATATTTTTCAGATCTCTTGTAGAGCCCCAGTCATATTAATTTTGCTTTCTACTTTGAGTTCTAGTTTTCCTAGTTGTTGGTAATGCATTTCCTGCTTTCAATTTTAATTCTAGTGAATTTTATAAGACAGTTTCTGCTATCTATTGTTAGAATTTACTTCATATAGTTTTACAATTTATTTTACTTTTAACCTTTCTTTGCTCTTTTACAAGGAGCCCTGGTGGCACAGTGGTTAAAGCGCTCGGCTGCCACCAGCTGCTTTGCTGGAGAAAGATGTGGCAGTCTGCTTCCATAAAGAATTTATAGCCTTGGAAACCCTAAGGGGCAGTTCTGCTCTGTCCTGTAGGGCGGCTATGAGTCGGAATCGACTTGACGGCAGTGGTTTTGGCCATTTTTTTGGTTTTATGCTTTTTTACAAAAATAGCTATATTTCTTTTGACAGCGTGTAGTTGTCTTTATTTAAAACTGAGAGTTTTTATGTGGGGCTTACCCCTATTTATATTATAACTAGTTTTGTTATTTCTTTCATTTAATTAGAGTTTTCTTTTTCTAAGTCTTTGTATAACTAAGAAGGTACTTTCATTTCCTTCACATGTGAATGTCAGCTTGGATGGATATAGAATTTGGGGGTTACATGTTTTATCATCCCTGTACTGTATAGATGTTCTTAGTCCTATGTTGCAGATATTGTAGAAGGTAATTTAGAGGCCACATGATATTTTACTTTTGTGATTGATTCTCACTGCCTCCCTTACTGAATGCCTGTATTCTTTTCTCACCCTTGAAATTCAAGAGTTATTTCAGACTTTATCTCTGTTTTGGTGTCTTTCAATTCATTTGCTAGGTAAGTCCTTTCTATCTACAGATTTAGCTCTTAATAATACAAATGTTTTGTTCCATGTCTTCCATTGGTCTCATCCCTTTTTGGAGTAGCAGTTATTCATACATAAATGAATATATCTCCATATATGCCTGTTGTTTATTTTTCATAATTGTCTCTTCATTGTTTTAATCTTTTTATTTCCTGTGAGTTTTTGAAGGACTTCTCAAGCTTTTTGCAAAAATCACTTTTTCAGTTTTTTTGCACTTGCAGTTCTGCTATTGCTTTTGATGCTGGCTTTATTTCTGCAATGGCATTATTTGGTTCTGTGGGACAAAGAATTTAATTTGGCCCTTTGACTCAGCTGTCTGAAAATAACCAGAGCACTCAAGATACCTTTATTTTCCAAAATAGCCAGGCAAGTAGGGGCCACACAGGCCCCACACCTGGCAGACTAACTTCAGGAAGGGAGGGGGCCTGATGCAGTCATGCGTATTCATTGACTGGATTGATCATAATTATGCATTAAGGGCCAGTCATGCTACAGTGAGGTCCCAATGACTAGGCGACCTGGGACCGGAAGCACTCTCTTTGGGGCCTCCTGAATCTGTGAGAACATCCGTGTCAGGGAGAGAGAAAGCAGCATGTCCCTGGGTGCAATGGAGGCCCCCATGCCAGGAATCCTCCCAGACTGTGCTTGATGTATCTTTTTGCTTGTATCCTTTCTGTTATAATAAATGGGTAACTGTAAGCATAGGTAATAGTCTCTGTGAATTGTGAGCTATTCTAGAGAATTAACGAACTCACAGGGACAGCGAGCCAGCAGGGGCTGGCAATACAGAGTCAGTTTTTGTAGACCAAGCTCTGTGTGGCTGAGTGATAGAGAAAGGCTACCAAGGGCAATTGATGAAGAAGGATACAGTCTTTGTAGTTTGTGACCTAGTTCCAGGGAGATGAGAGAGAGAAAACACACACACACACATACACATGCACGCACGCACACACGCACACACGGGAGTTGAGGGGAGACAGAGACAGGCCAGCTGGTCTGAAGTGCAGGCAGTTGTGCAGACTTCTGAGCCAATGTTTAGACCCACCTCAGGATAGCCGAGCTGGGGATGAGTTCTGTTCTGGGTGTTCAGGGTCAGAGAGGGGAATTGCCATGGAAGTGGCTAGTGACAAGGAGTGGAAATGTGGGAAGGTGAGGCCTGCATCCACTTCCAGCTGTGAATTGGATTCATGCTGATCCTGGCTATGCAATTAGTGATAAAGGTGGGGTTTGCTCACCTTTTTATAGGGGAGTTTGTAGCCTAGCAGTCATAGTCCTCACAGATTCCTTATACACTCTTCTTAATTCCATGAGCTCCCTTTTCATTTGACTTTGTTCTTTTTTTTTAATTTTGTTGAGAGTGCAAACAAAGGAGAATGTGTCTGAAATTTATGTCAGTTCCCTATGGTAACACTGTGTTTTATATACTCTTTTTCTGCAGCTTGAGTGAGATGCTTTTCTCCATTCTTGTCACATATGTATTTTTTAATTTGCCCTCCCCCTACTTGCTTCATTTATTCATTCTGAATAAGTAAAGTGTGTTTTGGTCTCATGTATACCCAAGAATGGTGTCAGTATATGCCCTAAAATCGTGTCAGGAGAGGGAGTTGAAGGAGGAGGACTGAATGTTGTAAGTTTTATGACAGAACAATGATCCAGCAGTCCAAGATGGGTGGGAGGGGCTGGGATTGTCGGTGATTTCAATGTAACCAAAACCCAGACCCGCTGCCGTTGAGTCAATTATGGAGTTCCATTATTTGGTTTGGTGACGCTACCCTGTGAAGCGCCCAGTGATCTAGGCCCAGAGTCTTTGTTCGTGGGGGAAGGGATGGGTTGGAAAGCCCTAACTGGAAGAAACTGAGCTGCCATTGGGATTACTATGTAGAGGAGAGAGTCACTGTAGGTTCTATTGACTCCCACTCCCTTGTGTTTGGTTTTTGTCTTACCAACTCTGTCAGAGTCTCAAGAAGAGTGACTTGAGATGGGCCATTGTGATGCCTTTCATTTGTTCCTACCTCCCCAGCAAGCAGAAATTCCCCAGTGGGTGGTTTGTGGGTAACTCTTCTTCTAGATTCCAGAACCTCCTATTTTTTAAACTATGGAAAATTTCAAATGTATACAAAGTAAACAACATAGTACAATGATCCCTCACATCCCATTGTCCAGCTTCAACAGTCGTCAACATGTTGTCATTCTTTTATCATCTTTACCTCCACCTACTTTCCCCATTTGATAATAATGATGGTGATGATTATAGCCATTTCAGGAAAAACTGACGTAACTAAAACACTGAAGATTTTGATGAATGGATATACGGTGTAATTCGCACCTCTGTCGCAATATAGAACATTTTCACCTCCCTAGAAAATTCCCTTGTGTCCTTTTGTTGTCAGTTCTCACCTCCTCCTCCAGAGGCAACCACTATTCTGTTTATTTTCAGGTTAGCTAAGTTCACCTGGTCTAGAACTTTTACATAAGTAGTGCCTCCTGTTTTTATATTCCTGTGGTCTCTGAGGGTGGGGAGGTGGTCTTTTACCATCTGTTTCAGAGGGCTTTCCCTTCTGCGGGTTGGGTGTTCTTGTCCGTTTACCACTGCCTTTGGTTTTTGCTTTATTCCGTTCTGCTAGTGTTATAAATTAGGAACCTAATGAAAAAGCTCCACCGTTTAAAAAAAGCTAATTGTGTTTACCCTTTTTGTTGTTGTTATAAAAGTGGTTGCGCATATATAAAAGAATTTGGAATATAGAAAATTAGAGGAAAATAAGTTATTGTTATATCACTTTTCATATTCATGACTAGCATTTTTCTATGCTAACTTTGTTTTTTATCCTAGGTATAGTTTTATTCTTTTTGAATTGTAACTGTTATCATAGTCCGCATACCATTTCATATCCTTTTTTTTTACTTAATATTGAAACAAACTTTTTTCTAGCTAGCTCCATGAATGTCATAGTGGTCATATTGGCTGCGTAGCACTGGTAGTGGGGATCATTTGAGCACTGTTTGAAGTGCTGTTAACTCATTGAATCCTCACAGCAAGCTTATAAGGTATGTACTGTTACTCCCATTTTACAGGTGGAGAAATTGAGGCCAAGTGAAATAAATACATATCTTGCAAGTGGGGAAGCCAGGAACCAAGCCCAGGCATTGTGGCTCCTAGCCCCAGCACTCATGCACAGTAGTTTACTTCATCATTCCTTTTAGTGGGCTGTACAGGGGAGTCTTTCCTCCATTTTGCAGATGAGTAAACTGAGGCACAGAGAGGAAAAGTGACTTGTCTGAGGTGAGGCAGCAAGGAAGTGGCAGAATTGGGGCTGGAACCTAGGCTCCTGCCTTGAAGAACCAGCCTTGACTCCAGTTCCACCTCAGGGTAGAATCACTCCCTTTCTTCAGGCTTGTGATTTCCTTTCACTCCCATTCTCTGTCATCCTCTCGGTAGCCCCCAGTTCCCTTCGCCTCTCGGGGCCTCAGTCTCTTCATCTTTAAAATGGATGTCTCCTTTATCCTACCCCTGTCTGGCTGCTGTTGCCTTAGCCCTCCCCAGACTTGGCCAGCTGGGTACTTTCCCAGATACTCCCAGGGAACGGTTCTTGTGGCTGAGCTAGCATCTGCTTCCCCATCTGGTCCCAACTTTTTTCTTAATTACCCACTGAATTGGCTCTAACAAAATGCTGACAACTTGAATGAGACATTAGCTGATACATCAGCCCCCCATGCCAGGGCCTCATGAGCTTTTCTGGGACATGACAAACTGGGGCCCGGCAAAACCCCTTGTTCCCTGGCTGGAATCCCCATGTTAGCTGAGTGGCAGGCGCCAGCCAAGTTACAGGATTATCATGGGGTCTTGTAGCTGGAAACTCCACCCTTAGTAGCTGAATCCAGACGCTTCCTCAGTGTCTTTGTGGCTGGAAGCAAGTTTTGTCCTCTCTCCTCCTTACCCTCTGGTCCCTAATCTTCCATGTCTTTTGTTCCAAGTGAGTGTTTTGTTTTGTTTCTTCTCCATATTTCTAACTGATCTTGAAGCAGTGGGACTAAGCGGTCTACAGGGAGAGGAACATTGGGCTGGGTGTTCCTGGCCTCATGGTGCCTCCTGCCTGCCTTTCTGGGCCTGTTTTTGCATCTGTGTAAAGAGGTGGTTCCAGGAGGTGTAATACAAGCTCTTTCTAAATGTAACTTTCTGTGATTCTGAGAAGAAAGGGCAGGGCTTTCATTTTCTCATTCAAGTAGGGGCACATAGGGTCAGAAGCTACCCATGTGGGGATAGCTTGCCTCTCCTACTTCCTACCTGTGTGACCTTGGGTACGTTACTGAAGCTTTCTGTGTCTCAGTTTTCTCTTTTTAAATTTGGTGGCAGGAAACCCCATAAGTGAGTTAATTATGAAGATGAAATGAGTTAATACATGTGAAGCTCCAATACGTAGTAAGCACTCAAATGCTACCTGTCCACTCCCCGCCTCTGTTTTTTTTAAGCTTATTTGCAGAGGGTTAAGTCAATCATAGTCAGTCCAGGGCACATTGTCTTCTTTGGCTTATGTAGGGCCCTCTCTTGATTTATTTAGTTGTTTACTTTTACCCCTACTCTCCCCTCCTGCTCTGCTCCTCCCTTACCTCCAATGTATTTAATATGTATCTTTTTATTTATCTGTTCTTGTAAAATGTGTACTGTTGTTTTGTGGGTGTGTTTTAAAAATTTATATAAATGGTACGGTGTTTAGATCTCATTCTGTTTCCCATTTTGTCCTCCTCTCTAAGTTTTTGAGATTCACCCACATTACTTCTAATTGCTGGGTGCAACAACGACATGGTACCCATTCACCCTCTCAGCGATGGACAACCAGGTTGCCTTTAACTGCCTCCCACCCCAAATAAAGCTGCAGTGAACATCCTTGTCCATGTTCCACATGGACCTCTGTGAGACCTCGTTTTTTATGATATGTACCCAGAGATGGGATTTAGGATAAAATGAAATGGAAACTATTTGAAGAAGGCAAAAAGAATGGGTGTTTTTATGCTCCTGAATTGAATAAATCATAAATTGCACTTGGCCAGTAAGGAAGTTGACTGTATATTGGGCTTGCCTTGAATCGCAGCCTCTTTTTAAAAAAAAAAAAAGAGAAAAATTGAGATCATATGAATACATGTGCTTTGAAAACAGTTTAGAGGAAGCAGAAACAAGTAGAATAAGGAATAAAAATGAAAAGGTCCCCTTTATACTGCTTCCCATCCTCTCCAGCCCCTCTTTCCATCAGGGAAGCACTGGTGACAGTGGAGTATGTCATGCTAGGTCTTATACATTTACGGGCAGACATGTGAACCATTCATATTGTTTTGGAGCTTACCTTTTCTTACTTAACAGCATGTCACAAAAGTCATTCCACATTAGCCCCAGTAAATCTGCCAGTCTTCTATCAGTGCTTAGTATTCTGTTTTAAGGCTCTACCATAGTTTATGTAAAAGTTCCTTTTTGAATATTTCCAGTTTTCTGACTCTTGTAATCAGAGAACCGGTGCTTCATGTGGTTTTGGTCTGCTGGTAATGAATTCCTTTAGCTTTTTGTGTATCTTTATTTTGCCTTTGTTTTTGAAAGATAGTTTCCCTAGGTATAAAATTCCAGGTTGACAGTATCTCCCCCCTTTCGTTACTTTAAAGTTGTTGCTCCATTGCCTTCTGGCTTAATTGTTTCTAATGAAAAATTGGCTATCATTCTTATCTTTGTTTTTCTATACGTAATGTATCTTTTTTTTTTTTTCCATCTGACTGCTTTTAAGAATTTATCTCTGGTTTGAAGCAATTTGATTATGATGTGCCTGCGTGTAATTTTCTTCTGCTTGGGATTCACTGAGCTGGCTTCTGTGAGTTTATAGTTATTGCCAGATTCTTCAAATACCTTTTCTATCATCCTCCCCCTGCCCCCACTTTGAGGACTCCAGTTGCATATGTATCAGTCCTCTTGAAGTTGTGCCACAGCTCACTGATGTCCTGTTTATTTTTTTCCATCTTTTTTGTCTCTGTTTCATTTGAATAGTTCCTGTTGCTGTGTCTTCAATTTCACCAGTCTTTTGTTCTGCAGTATCCAATCTTAACTCCCATCTAGTGTATTTTTCATTTAAGCCATTGCATTTTTCATGTCTAGAAGTTTTACTTGGGTCTTTTTTGTATTCCTATGTCCATAACATGCCCATACTTTCCCCTTCCTTCTTGAACATATGGAGTTAGCTGTTTTAATGCTCTTAAATTCTATTTTCTATGTCATTTTTGGACCCATTTCTATTCATTGATTTTTCTGCTTCTCTCATGCCTGGTAATTTTTGATTGACGGACATTATGAATTTTATGCTGTTGAGTGCTGGATGTTTTTGTATTCTTTTAAAGATTTTTGTACTTCGTTCTGTTGTGCAGTTGTATTAGTTTCCTGTTGCTAATGACAAATTACCACAAACTTAGTGGGTTAGAGCACCACAAATTTATTATTTTATAGTTCTGGAGATCAGAAGTCTGAAATTGGTCTCACTGAGTTAAAATCAAGGTTTTGGCAGGGCTGCATTCCTCCTTGTAACTCTAGGTGAGAATTGTTTCCTTTTTCCAGCTTCTAGAGGCCACTCGCATTCCCTACCTTCAAAAACCAAAAAACCAAACCTGTTGCTGTCAAGTCAATTCCGACTCATAGCAACCCTATAGGACAGAGTAGAACTGCCCCATGGGGTTTCCAAGAATTTGAACTGCTGACCTTTTAGTTAGTAGCCAAGCTCTAAACCACTGCACCATGAGGGCTCCATTGCCTACCCTGTGGCCCCATTTTCCTATCTTCAAAGTCAATCATGTTGGGAAGGATCCTTTTCACACTGGTTCTCTCTTCTGCCTACCTCTTCCACTTATAAGAACCCATGTGATTACATTGGGTCCACCTGGGTAATATAGGGTAATCTCCATATCTCAAGGTCATCTGATTATCAGCCTTATTTTCTCGTTGTCATGTAACCTAATATATTCACAGGTTCTGGGGATTAGAATGTGGATATCTTTGGGGAACCATTAGACTGTCTACCATGGCAGTTAAGTTACTTAGAAACACTTTGACCTTTTAAAGACTTGCTTGTAAGCCTTGTGAGGCAGGACCAGAGCAGTCTTTAGTATTGAACAGGGGTGGGCAAATATGACCCATGGGGCAAATTTGACCTGTTACCTATTTTTGTAAATAAAGTTTTATTGGAACACAGTTATGCTCATTTGTTATTGTCTATGGATGCTTTCAGACCACAGTGGTCCACAAAACCTAAAATATTTACTCTCTGACCCTTTGTAGAAAAAATGTTCTGATCTCTGATGTAGGACTAATTTTTCCTCACTGTTGAGGCAGTATCTTGAGTGTTCACTCCGATGTCCTGTGTATGATGAAATTTCTTCACTCTGGCTGTTGGGAATATGAACTATTCTTAGCCCTATGTAAGCTCTGAGAATTGTTCTGGCTGGTTCTTTCTGTTGGTTCTTTCCCTAGCCTCATGTAGTTTCCCTACATTTAAGTGCTGACCAATACTCAGGTGAAGAATTGGAGCTCATTCTCTTTGTAGCTTGCTTTTCTCTGGATCTCTGCCCTGCAAATTCTAGCTTCCTTGGTTTCCTCAAATTCTTAGCAGTGTCTCCTCAACTCCGGGAGACCTCTAGGCTTTGCTTGGGCTCCTGGAAACCCACCAGGCAGTAAATTGGGACAATTGTAGGACTCACCTTATTTGTTTTTCTTTTGGGGATCACTGTCCTGTGCTACCTGTTACCCCATGTCCAAAAACCATTGTTTTATATATTTTGTCTAATTTCTTAGTTGCTAAAGCTGGGTGGTAAATCTGGTCTTTCTTACTCCATCATGGCCAGAAGCTACCAGCACTTCTTATATCAATGTTATTTTGCATTTATGAGGGTACTTTTGGAAGATAGCATACTAGAAAAGGCATTGTGGGGTCAGACACTCTGCCTTTTAAGGATATACCAAATGGGTCCATGTAAAGGCTGTGCCACTTTGTAATTTTGAGAGTCTCATTCTGATAGCATGGGTTGTAGGGACAGATGATGTGTATGAAACTGCTTTGGGCTCTGTAGAGTACTGGGAACATACCAAGGGCTTTGGTTCTTGAGAAAGGGCTTTTCTAGCTGTTCTTCCTTTGACCTGGGTCTCTGATGGTATTGTAGGACTATTATTATTTCCTTAGCAACTGGGAGTCATTGGAGGGGGGTCATCCTTTAGGCTGCTGTTTTCTTTCCTGATATATGTTGGACACTTACAAGTGCCAAACAGTGTGTTGAATGTTTCACGTAGTCATGTGATATAATCTAATTTTCCACCACAGAAATGGCTACAGCAGCACCAGGCTTATCTCCCATCCCAGTGGCGTATCCCCAGTGGAAAGAAAGTACTACTTTCCCAAGGGTTTCAACCCAAGTCCCAAAGAGGGCTCTCATTGCCCCAGCTTGGGTCACAGGCTCATCTCTGAGCCAGTCACAGTGCCGGCAGGATTTATTCTTCTGATTGGCCAGGCTTGGGTCATTTGATTCTCCTGGAGTTGGGGAATAGGTTCAGCCCCTTGGAATCACTTAGACTGTGGGTTCGTGAAAGGACGAGACGAGTTCTGTATTGGAAGAAGGGATGCTGGGTAGGCAGAAACAACAGTGTCCACTGCACCCCCTTTGGCCACTGAAAGCAGGCTCAGCCTCTTCGTTCTCTATCATTCATTATCTACTTGGCTCTTGCCCTGCTGAGTGGTTTTTCTCTTCTGGCCTTAGGTTTGACAATGGTGCTCTGCCTGCTTAGGTCCTGGGCATTAACTGTTCTCTCACACCACCTTGGGCAGGGACTTTGCCCAGGTGAGGCTCCCTGACTGTTGCCCCCTTTTTCCTGGGCAGACCCTGGCCCAGAACTGTAACTTGTGGACATTGAACAGATTGGGAGAGATGCCAGGCCTCGACTGTTCAGTGCTGGAGCCTGTGTTCCTCAGCCCCAGGGTGGGGATGTGCCTCTCCCAGGGTGGTTTAAGCTGGGAGAGCAGAGGAGTTGTGTATGGGAGTGTAGGGGTATTATGTGCTAAGAGAGAAGCCCACCACACCATGCCCATTCCACTTCTGAGACTATTGAACAGGAGGCCCTGGGAGGCCAAGCCCATACCCTATAATGGCACCAGGAAACAAGGGCCAGACAGGCTGGGGGCAACCTTGGACTTCCTCTTTCATTGTTAGTAGACAAGTGCTTTTCAGAGGGTGGTCCAGGGACCTTTTGCACTGGAGTCACAAGGGCCAGCTTGCTCCAAATGCAGCTTCCTCCATCCTCAGACCTCTGGTGTTTCTGAATCTTGTGGGGGTGAGGTTGAGAATCTGAGATTTTCACAAACTCCCTATAGTGGGTTGAATGGTGGTTCCTAAAAGGTATGTCCACTATGTCCACGTCCTAATCTCCAGGACCTGTTATGTGATCCTGTTTGCAAAAAAAAACAAAGTTTCTTTGCAGATGTAGTTAAATTAAGGGCCCTGAATTCTCTGGATGGGCTCTAAATCCATTGACAGGTGTCTTTATAAGAGACAGGAGAAGACAGAGCAGAAAAAGAGGAGGCAGTTTGACCATGGAGGCAGGGATTGAAGTGATACGGCCACAAACTGAGGAACTCTTGGAGCCACCAGAAGCTGGAAGCGGCAAGGAAGGATTCTCGCCTAGAGTTTTTGGAGGAAGCATAGCCCCACTGACACCTTGAAGTGACAAAGAATAAATTTCTCTTGTTTTATGCTACCAAGTTTGTGGTAATTTGTTCCAGCAGCAACAGGAAACTAATACATTCCCCAAGTGATGCTTTCACAAAGGAAGTTTGAGAGCATGTTAGATGATGCCCTCTTATTAGCTGGGTCTTTGTTTCAGCTGGGTTTTTCTTTAAAGGGTTCTAGAGCTTTTCTCCTGATGGGACTGTTGAACTAGTTTATCCAGTTTTGAGGATTTCCTTCCTTCAGATTTGAACTGTGGCTTTCAGAATAATGGAGTGATGCTTGGGAGCAAGTCTGAAATGTAGGATCCATTTCTGAAGATGTCAGCATTATTGTTTTCCTTCTAGCACTTTCTGTGTCCCAAGATATAAATTGAAAATAACATGAAAAGAAAGGATAAGTCACGTTCTGCCTACATTTCTTACTAAGAAACACTGACTCCTAAAGCCAGTGACCCATCAGAACTGGTTGTGAGAACTGGGAGACGTAGACATGTCAAAGGAATCCTTCATGTCCTGAGCCTTTGGCTTGGAAAAGCTCACTGACTAATACAACATTTCATTTATTCATAAGTAAGACCCTAAACTTTGTAGAGAAAAACATTATCTTACCCACTAGGAGATTTCAAAAATTCTTATAGGTGATGAACCCTTTCATAAATGAAATCAGTCCTACACAGGAGCTCAGGGTATTAAATAGATAAAACATTTTTTTAATTGGGGAGGAAGCCAGCGCTGCAAGATGACTTTGATGGGCCCCAGGAACTTCTAAGGGGCCCTGGTGGTGCAGTGGTTAAGCACTCAGCTGTTAACCAAAAGGTTGGCACTTTGAACCCACTAGCTGCTCTACAGGAGAAAGATGTAACAGTTGGTGTCCGTAAAGATTACAGCCTAGGAAACCCTTTGGGGCAGTTCTGCTCTGTCCTGTAGGGTCGCTATGAGTTGGAATTGACTTGATGGCAACGGGTTAGGTTTAATTATTGTTTTAGGAAATTTTGCCTTTGTGAGCTACTTCTCCATAAAAAATATTGAAAATTGTATTTTAGGACTGAATTCTGATAAGAACTTAAAAAAGAATTTTTTTTTGTGGGCCTCTAACAATATTTTGGGAGTCCTGGTGGCGCAGTGGTTAAGAGCTTGGCTGCTAACCAAAAGGTTGGCAGTTTGAATCCATCAGCTGCTCCTTGGAAACCCTATGGGGCAGTTCTACTCTGTCTTACGGGGCCACTGTGAGTCAGAGTTGACTCAATGGCATCGAGTTTGGTTTTAGTTTTAACAGTATTGTGGAGTCTCTGGGTGGTGCAAATGATTAATGTACTCAGCTGCTAACCAAAAGGTTGACTATTTGAGTCCACCCAGAGGTACTTCGGAAGAAAAGCCTGACAATATACTGAAAAAATTGGGCATTGAAAACCCTATGGAGTTTTCAATAGTTCCTAAACAAAAACCCCACGACTTGATGGCAACTGGAGAGCAGTGTTGTGGGCCCTGGGCACTATGCCTACTGTGCCTAATGGGTAAGTTGACTCTGAGAGAGACAGACCCCTACCTTCATGGCCACGTCATCCAGTGCCCCTGAGGCAGGCTAGAAGAGTGAAACCCGGTTTGAAAACCACTGCACAGACCCATCATTTGTACCTTATCAGACACTGCTTCTGTTTCACTGAGGGTTGGATAAAGATCACAGAATCATAAGATATCACAGTTAGAGTGGAATGTCAAAGTCATCCTCACCTGCCCACCCCAAGCCAAGTCTCATCTTTGCATTTCTTAAGCATCATTCCTGCCAAATGATTGTCTATCCAGCCTCTGCTTGAACCCACTCTAGAGACAGGGGCTCATTGCTCCGTTTTATTCCCCCTTTCTGGCCCAGTTCTCTAGGACGTCATGGTACCCAGCAAGTGCCTGGGTTGATGGCCATTTATACTCTGAAGTCAGTAAATTCTGTAGTGCCCGTGGCACTGCCAAGCTGGGGTAGGAGTCAGGAGTCTGGGGTTTGAGGTGCACCTCTGCCTCTCTGCTACTGTGTGACCTGAGCAAGGACATTCTCCCTCTCTGAGTTTGAAGTCCCTCCTTTGGAAAGGGAATGGGTTGGAGGTGATGGTCCTTATACCTCTGCAGTTGTGTGATGCTAAATGGGAGGCCATGACTCCAGCTGGAAGCCAAGACACATCCTGGGCAGGTAGTGCCTGCAGCCCAGGTTATTCTGGGACCTAGAGGGCATGTTGGCTCCTGCTTGGGAGTTGGGCCAGAGGCCCTGTGTGTCTTTGTCCTGCTGGGTCCAATTGGAGCAGTGCTACTAGGGGCCTTGGCAGCAGATGTGGAGAAAATGCAGTGACTGAGGAAGGGAACGTTCAGGTGGCTCAGGTAATCACTGCACTGCTTGTCTCCCATGAGATTGTGATTGGTGTTTCCTAAGACCTGGTCAGGAAAACCTGGCCATCCCAGAGCCCAGAGGCAGCTGTCCAGTGCCTTCCCTGGTGCCATGTACTTGCCCATTTATACTGGGGAAGAGGGGCAAGTAGGAGAATGAGAAAGGTAATATGCTTTCCTCCCTGGGGCCTGGTGGCCCAAGGTTGAAGGTATCATTGCCTTGAGGCCTGGGCTTGCTTAGGAGTGGTTGGTAGCTTGGCAAAGTGGAAATGTTTATTGCCCTTCTCCCTCCCATCCAGCCTCTCTTAGTCCCTGGTGCTTGGATGAGAGATGCTTCCGCTCCATATCCCACCCAACATGTAGTCCTGGCCCTCACTCCCTCTGGCCTAGCGTGTCTTTATGGTTTCATCACTCCCCCCATGCTGTCTCTTGTTGCTGTCATACAGATGGCTTTCCTAAATACACGCCATGATTTCCCACCCCCACACTTTGCTCATGCTGTTTTCCCACTGGGGCAGGTGGTACAATACTAGGTGGCTTTCGAACCAGGGAAAAAGCAAGGTATGGAGTGAGTGAGTCCGATCCTGGCCTTAAGTGAGGGTGGGAGGGGGCCTTCCTGCCCAGCCAGCTTCTAATCCCAGATCTGGTGTTTGTTTACCTGGCTCCTGCTCTCAGCCTTTGTAATTATTGATTCCTGCCGGAGTTCACTTGCCATGAGCCAGCTGGATGAGCCTGCAGCTCGAGCTCCAGCTTCAGGGGCTTAGAGGTTCCTGGAAACAGTGACTTATTACTGGGCCTAATAATGACTGTGTCTCTGCCAGCCAGGTGTGCTCAGGGAAAAATGTGAGGGTGGGGGTGCTGTAAAGGACTCCTTCCTAGGCTTGGGGAGGACTTTTCCTTTCTCTTGGGTTGGCTCTTCAGGGTTGTTTTCTCTCACCATTATAGTTTTACTTAAATAATTATCTGATTATGTGCCAGGGAAAAAAGTCAGCGTAATAGAATAGTTATCTGACTCCATCAATTTGTCCCTCGCTCCCTTCTTTCACACCTACAGTGCACAGGGCCTGGCCTTGGTCGGTGGGAGGATGGAGTCCTCCAGTCCCAGCTGCCAAGAAGCTCACAGCCTAGTGTGAGAGATTTGTTGTTAGGTGCTGTCCAGTCGATTTTACCTCATAGTGACCCATGTGACAGAGTAGAACTGCTCCATAAGGTTTGCTTGGCTATAATCTTTGCAGGAGCAGATCACCAGGTCTTCCTCCTGTGGAGCTGTTGGGTGGGTTTTGAACTGCCAGCCTTTTGGTTAGCAGCCAGGCATTTAACCATTGTGCCACCAGGGCTCCGTAGCGTGAGAGATAAGAGTCCCAGAGGCCCAAGTGCTGAATGAATTCCAAGTTAGTGCAAAACTTTTTGCTTCCTAAGCAGTGTTTTCTTACAGAATCTTTGTTTTGTTTAAAACAAAATAAAACAAAGTTTGTTTTTCTTCATTATAAAATGTAGCAAAGGCTTTTCATAGAAAAAGTTGGAAAATAGAAAAGTATGAGGAAAAAAAATCTCCTACAGTCCCCTACCAGACACTAACAGCTTTTACATTTTGATCTTTTTCCTTCTAATTAGTGGTTTTTTTATCAATTGGTATGATAGACACAATTTCTCTCCTGCTTAATAAAAAGCTCAGTGCTATAAGATTAGCATTTCCCAGTGTTATTGTAAACCCTGAGGTTTTGGCTGTATGGCATTCCATGACGTGGTTGTACCTAGTTTATCCAACAATGCCCTATTTTGGGGATATTTTGCTATTTCCAGTTTTCCCCTATTATAAATAATGCCATGAAGACTCTTTTGTAAGTAAATTGCTTTTAATGTTTTGGATCATTTCCCAGACTTTTTAATCTGGGAGAAATCTTAGTTATCATGAGACCAGTGTTCAAACTTCAGAGAGTATATGAATTACCTGGATGGCTTGTTAA
The DNA here is from genome assembly GCA_030035585.1 of Dugong dugon. Classification (NCBI taxonomy): domain Eukaryota; kingdom Metazoa; phylum Chordata; class Mammalia; order Sirenia; family Dugongidae; genus Dugong; species Dugong dugon. The sequence continues at coordinate 57,325,058 of CM057471.1, forward strand.
AACAGATAGCTGGGCCCCAACCCCAGAGATTCAGGTGGCGATTGCCCAGGCCCAGCCAGTGAGCGGCTCCCATGCTGGACACTCACCCGCACCCCTTGCTGCCCTCATCACCGGGGAACCTCCAGGATAAGGCAGAGTTCATGCCACCCAAGGGGGGCAGTGTTGGTTCAGTGGTAGAATTCTTGCCTTCCATTGGGGAGGCCCCGGGGCTTGATTCCTGGCCACGAGCAAAGCCACCACCTTGCCCAGTGGAGGCTTGTATGTGGCTATGATGCTGAACACGTTTCAGCAAAGTTTCCAGACTAAGACAGACTAGGAAGAAAGCCTGGTGGTCTGTTTCCAAAAAATCAGCCAGTGAAAACCCTGTGGATCACAACGGTCCAATCGGAAACTGATCATGGGGATGGCACAGGACTAGGCAGCATTTTGTTCAGCTGTGCATGGGGTTGCCATGAGTGGGGCCAACTTGATGACAGCTAACAACAACAACATGCCACCCAAGGATATTCCCTCAGTCTAAGTTTTATTAAGATGAGATTTTAGCGACTCCAGCCACCGGGCAGATTCCACAGTGTAGACGTGCTTAGCCCTGGGATACTGGGTGGGGCCAGGGGAAGAGCTACCTTAGGAAAGAAACTAGCGAGAATGTGGAGAATTGTAATTCACTGTAATCGAGAGAGCGCAGCAGCCTTTCTAGAATGCGAGGGGTTAAACAGGCGACTGGCACAGCCTCCCCGGAGCCAAAAGGGGAACTGAAGAGTAAGTCGTGACTGCCTAATTAATTCAATTAAACTACTTTATAAGCTCTGCTGGTGTCAGTAAATTGTTAAAGTCTATTAAAAAATCAGTGGAACGTGATGAGAGTTTGGGGACGCTGCATCACCTTCCTGGAGTTCCTCCCCTCTCCTCCACCCCTGGTAGTGGGATGCACCAAAAGGAGGGATGGATGGACTGGGCCGTGGCGGCATCCTGTCTGACCTGCTGTGTGTGCTGTGGCAGATTCCTCCGCCTCTGGGCCTTAGTTTCCCCATCTGTACAGTTAAGGGCTAGACCAGCTCTTGGAGATGCGTTCCAGCACTAGAGCTGTTAAGATTTTCCGATCCCTTTTGGACTGGACTGTCCTGTACCTGGGAACCTTTGGCCTTCAAGAAAACCTTCCAAAGTCAGAGGTAGCTGCTACCGAAGACACACTGCTTCTTGGTTTCTGCCCTTTCTTCACTTCAGGTTCATCTGGGTAATTCCCAGGGTAGGGAGTGAGGACAGGTGACCCAAAGGGGAGGTGCAAGCTCTGGAACTGGCGAGTGAGCAGAGAGTAACCCCGGCAACTGCAAGAGCTGCTCTAATGCCTGTTCTGAGTTAAGGGGATTGCTCTCAGTGCTCCCCACCCTATAAGCTGGGAGTTGGTATCCCCCATTTTATAGGTGAGTGTACTGAAATACACAGGGTTGATTCACCTACTAGTAAGTGGTAGAGGTGAGATTTGAATTCAGGTCTGCTACACCTCAAAGTCAGTGTGGTTGACTGCTTTCTTCTTGCAGATGTATTTAAAATAAAACTCAGCCTGCCCCCCCCCCCCCATGCTGCAACCTGCAACATGGCAGTCATGGGAAAGAAAACACCAGGAACTTTCTCTTTGTTCTCTAGCCAGTATCCAGACATGAGGAACCTGAAGGAGGTGGGGGTGATATTCCCATCTCTGGAGGTATGTGAGCAAACTCAGGCAGACCTCTGGGCCCCAGATCCTGTGACTCTGGGTCTGGCTGATATTTTTTCAGCATTTTGTGCTAAGAGCAGGCTTGGGAATTCAGCAGGTGTGACTCCCTGGTGCATGATCGCCGGGATCGGCATCTTGTCTTCCATTAGATCTTCTAATCAAGCTAGTAGGCTAGGCAGTGTTAGTCTTGACGGAGGGTAGAATGCTGTGGAAAGGCTGTGGTCCCGGGTATGAGTGCAGACTCAGTCATTAGTCAACTGTGGCTCTTAGGCAAGTCCCTTCCTCTCCTAATGATAGATGTTTAGGCTCATTTCTCTGATCTCTGAAAGGTGGCTAAGGCAGTGTGTTCCATTGAGTGGTCCTTGGGTTGGGGGAGATAAGCCTGTGAATGGAGCATACGCTGTCTTAGAGATTCACAGTGGCCATTAGGCCTTTAAAGGCTCTGAGAAGTCGTGCAATAAACAGTGGAGATTAACTTGTTATACCCAGCCTCCCCCAACCTAGACCACCTTTTCCCTGTCCAAGCATACCTGTTTAATGTCCTGCCATCTGAAGTAAGGAGACAAACACCTGAACATTATTCTAAGAGAGAGAGCTGCTTTTAAGGTAGCTACTTCTTCATTCTTTCTGGGACGAAAACAATCTTTCTGTAAATTGGATAAACTGGCCTTTAGCTAGGTGGTGTGTAAGTCCCCTGAGTTGGGTTTTCTTAAACCAAAGTCCACATTTGTTCTAGGATCTCAGAGGCTTGCCAATTTCCAGGAGTCTCTCTTATTTCCCCTGGGTAGCCAGGCCCTCAAGATCTGGAATATACTCTCTGTAGAGTTGGCTGTTTTCAGGAAGCCCTCCTCCCCACTTCCCGCCATGAGGCCCAGGAACCTATTGGTGGGACTTGGAAGACGCCTGAACACGTAGCACAAAACCCCAGTGATTCGGAGCTGCTGATTTAAGACTTTGTGAACTGGAGTTGACCTTTTCAGAAGAAGGTTTGCTAAGGAAAACGCTAGTGTAAACAAGATCTTCGGGGAAGAACTTTAAGGTGTGTGAGGAATCAGTCTATATTTAAGCCTTTTGAAAGCTCCTGTTGGACTATAAACAATGTGCTAATTATAAAAACACCTTTTCTGTTCAAAACTGGTGTAAACAAGATGGGATGGGGTGGAGGATGGGAGGAGTGTTCAAACAGCTTAAACCACAGGTTGAACACTGGCTACCATAATTGATTTAGTTGCTCATCTTTTAAAATTCAGATTTCCCACTTGTTTTGAAAACTCGGATGCTCTGGCATCAGTGGACGTGGGCTCCCACTGGCAACAGGAGTGATGGGAGCATCCTTGTATCCCCAAGGCTGGTCCCACCTGGTTTACTCGGAGTTATGTGTACAGCTCCTCAACCTGTTGAAATTTGTACCCCTGCCTTTCTAAGAACAATTCTCTCCAACATTTTAAGAGCACAGTTAGCATATAGTTGCTCATTTCCTCTCCATTAACCCCAGCAGAAGTCTTCTGCCTAAAGCTTCCGAAGATTAAGAGTTTCAGCAGCAAACAACCCTGGTGGTGCAGTGGTTAAGTACTCGGCTGCTAACCAAAAGGTTGGCAGTTTGAACCTACCAGCTGCTCTGCTGGAGAAAGTTGTGACAGTCTGTACCTTAACGATTACAACCTTTGAAACCCTATGGGGCAGTTCTAGTATGTCCTGTAGGGTAGCTCTGAGTTGGAATCGACTGATTGGCAGTGGGTTTTACTATATCCAGACTCTGTACTAGGTGCTGAGATTGAGTGTGGAGAAATAGACTCCCTGCATCCAAGGAGCTTCCTGCCTGCCTCAGTGGGTATCACTGAGTGCATTTGAGAATGAATCTCAGCCACCTAGCTAGGTGTCACCAAGAGCCTGACCTGGCAGAGGATTCTGAAACAGTGGAAGTAGACCTTGCCTTTGATACCTGCCATTGTCAGAGGCTAGATGAAGGGTGAGGTGAGCCCTGGAGAAGTCACGCTGTTGGCTGTTCAGGCTGTGGGGATGCCGAGGTGGGGCAGTGGGAGGGAGCCGTGGCTGGGGACACTTTGGGGACTTGAGGGGTCAGGGACACCTGCTGGAGGAGGTGTCCCTTGCCTGCGACCTTGTGGCAGGGTTAATATTGAGATAGACAGAGGGGAAAGAAGAGGCCAGCCCTGGCTGTAATGAAGAGGTAGAAAGATTGTAATTAGTGGAGGCTTTGTATGCAAATGATGTTTCAAAATGTTTAAAAATACCTTCAGAGGGAGGCTGAAAATAGCAGGTGGTCTACTTGAGCAGAGTATTTGAGGAGTGGTGGGACTTAAGGGGTGTTTGTGGTAGGGAAGGGGGGACACAGAGAGAGAGGTGGATGGATACAGATGGACAGACAAATACTAGGTGATCTCGTACAACATCTTGAAAACTAGGCAAAGAATTTTGCTAACCAAGTGAACAAATAAGACCAGGTCTTAAACCCCTTGAGGGCACTGTGTGTTGTGTGTGTGTGTGTGTGCGTGTGTGTGTGCGTGCGTGTGTATGTTCATCACTGTATCCTCAGCTTCTAGCAATGGCCTGACATAGCAGATGCTTATTAAATATTTGCTGAATGAATGAATGGAGGTACTTGGTTGATATTTAGCACATTTATCTTTATGGCAACCCTATGAGGAGATGTTATTATCCCCTTTTACAAATGAAGATGGGCCATTCTGTGACATTGTATGTGTGTGTCTGTGTGTAGGTGTAGGGAGTGTGCTATTGGAGAGAAGCTCAAGGATGCCAGAAAGCTTTTTTTTTTTTGCAACAACAGCTCCTTGAAATATTGATCAATTTGATTCCATTGTATGACCCAGGGACAATTTTACTAGCAGAAAATATGAACATGTTATATGGCTGCAATAAAAAATCCCAGCCATGGGCCCAGGAAACAAGCTGATGACATAGGCAGGACTAGTCGGTTCTGTGTTTTTCTGATCGTGTTAGTGTGCTGTTTCTTCCTTCATGGTACCAGTGATGAGCTCTCCTGTTGCAGATAGGTGGCAACAAGTCCCAGCAGAAAAATTATTGAAGAAAAGCTTAAAACCGAATTCACCTTTACCTCTATCAAGTTTCTCTTGCAATTAGGAAAAGACCCCTGTTGTTTAGTTTTAGATGTGAAGCGCCCCAGTCTGGCCTGAAAACTGCTCCGTGGGTCACATGAGGAGCACTGAAGATCTTGATTTGGTGAGTGAGTATCATGATGTCTCACCAGCTGTAAATTTAACCACTTCTCCATCCCTCTCAGATTGAGAGCATCTTGTCCAGTCAACTGTGATTCTAATGTTGCGAGATGTATATCTTTCAAAAACATGGTCCCTTACTGCAAGCCACCGTTTTCCTCTCGTGGTCCATCAGGGAGGCAGTGCTCTATTCCAACTCTGGGGTGTGAACTGGACATTAGACTTCTAGAAAAATGGGAGAATAGCCTCTAGGGTGGGGCTTTCCTAAGGGATATTTCAAGTTTAGTTTCATCTGTGACGTTTTAGCTATATGTTCTGGCTTTAGAACTTATTCCTACCTAAAATTCATCTCTGGGGAGGCTGATCTTCAGCTTGTTCTGGATGCAACGGGGACATGGAGTGGGTAGAATGAGGCGGCCAGCCGCCATGGACACAGGGATGGAGCTGAGAAATTGTCCCTGGTTCACATGGCCACTGTGTTTTTCTTCATCACACTAGGCACTGCAGCCTCAGGGCCTCTGCCCAGAATGCAATCCCCTATATACGTGTGTGTGCGCGTGTGTGTGTATACACATATATTGTCATGGATTGAATTGTGTCCCCCCAAAATATCTGTCAGCTTGGCTGGGTCATGATTCCCAGTATTGTATGATTGTGTAATCTGATGTGATTTCCTTATGTGTTCCTTATCTATCACTATGATGAGGTTATATGTGATCTCCTTATGTGTTGTAAATTCTATCACTGTGATGAGGTTATACTGATGAGATTTACCAGATTGGATAGTGTCTTAATCCAGTCTCTTTTGAGATATAAAAGAGAGAAGCAAGCAGAGACACATGGAAACCTCACACCACCAAGAAAGCAGTGTCGGGAGCAGTGTGCGTCATTTGGACCTGAGGTTCCTGCGCTGAGATGCTCCCAGACCAAGGGAAGACTGATACATCACAAGGACTTTCCTCCAGAGCCCACACAGAGAGAAAGCCTTCTCCTGGAGCTGATGGCCTGGATTGGGATTTGTAGCCTATTGGGACTATGAGAGAACAAATTTCTCTTGTTAAAAGCCATCCACTCATGGTATTTCTGTTAGAGCAGCACTAGATGACTAAGACATATGTATATGTTTTACTGATTTTCTCATCTCCAGGTCTTTACTCAATATATCCTTCTCTGACTGAGCTATTTAAAATCATACCCTCCCATCCTCATCCACTTTTTTGTTTCATAGTTTTCCATAGTACTTACAACCACCTGGCATACTATATATTTTACTTTTTGTTGTTGTTGTTTGTATACTTCCTCCCTATCTCCTCCTTTCCAAGACTGTAAGCTTTGTGAGGAGAGGGATTTAATTTTTTTTTTAACTTGTCGTTATGAAAGAATTTTAGACTTATACAGGTTTCCTTATACCCTTTACCCAGCTTCCTCAAATATTAACATCTTACATAACTATAGTATAATGATCAAATTATACTATGAAATTAATATTAGTACAGGAAGTTAATATTAATACAATACTATTAACTAGTCTACAGACCTTATTCAAATTTTACCGGGTCTCCCAGTAATGTCCCTTTTCTGGTCCAGGATCCGTTCTAGGATCCTGTATTGCACTGGGTTGTCATGTCTCCTTAGCCGCCTCCAGCCTCAGACAGATCCTTAGCCTTTCTTTGACTTTCATACCCTTGACTTCTTTAAAGTCTCCCGGCCAGTTATTTTGTAGAGTGCCCCTCACGGGTTTGCCAGATGTCTCCTCATGACTGATTCTGGCAGGAATACCCCCGAAGTGATGTTGTATTCTTTCCTTTTCAGTGCATCATATCGGGGTACATGATGTTATATGACTTACTACTGGTGATGTTAACCTTGAACAGCTGGTTAAGGTGGTATCTGCCAGGTGTCTCCTCTGTAAAGTTACTGTTTTACCCTTTGCATTGATAAGTATTTTGTGAGGAGGTACTCTGAGGCTAGGAAGAAAGACCTGGCCATGTACTTCCAAAAACCAGCAGTGAAACCCTGTGGATCACAATGGTCTGATCCTCAGCTGATCATGGGGATGGCACAGGACTGGGCAGCATTTTGTTCCGTTGTGCGTGGGGTCACCGTGAGTCAAGGCCCAACTCAATGGCGCCTAACAACAACAGCTCTGAGACTATGCATATATTTTGTTTTTCATCATACTTTTTGTCCACTAATTTTACATCCATTGATAATTCCTTCCTGCAACAATTATTACTGTGGTGTTTGCCAAATAGTGGTTTTGTATTTCCATCATTCCTTCTGCATTTACTAATTGGAATTCTACTGTAGCAAGCATGGTCCTTTCTCCCCCATTTAGTTATTTATTCACTTATTTATTTACATCAATTTGGACTCCTGGCTGTTTAGTTTATGGATTATAATCCACTGCTGTCATTACTTATTTTGTGCTCAAATTGTTCCACATTTGACCAGTGGCAGCTTCTCCATGCTGGCTCCTCAGGACTTTTGACACATGCCCATCTTTCTTTGAGCACTTGCTTATACTTTCTGGGTCTACAAGGTGATCCAGGCTTATCTTACACTTTCCCTGCCCCAGCCCTCCAAGAAGGAGGGCAAGGGTTTTTGGCTGTATTATTCACTGCTGTATTTCTGTTGTTAGCTGCTGTCATGTTGGCCCCTGACTCACGGTCACCCATGCACAGCAGGATCGAACAGTTGTGATCCACAGTGTTTTCTTGGCTAATTTTTGAGAATGAATCACCAGGACCTTCTTTCTCGTCTGCCTTAGTGTGGAAGCTTTGCAGAAACCTGTTCCGCATCATAGCAGCACACAAGCCTTCACTGACAGATGAGTGCTGACTGCACTTGACGTACATTAATTGGGAATCGAACTTGGGTCTCCCAAATGGAAGGTGAGAATTCTGCCGCTGAACCCCCACTGCCCTCATTATATTGCCAAAGCCCACAGTGTCTGACACGTAGTAGGTTAACAGTAAATATTTTTTGAATGAGTTAATAAATCCTAGAAAGGAAGATTCAGTGAACCCTGTTACGAAGGCCGTAATTCATATTTTTATTAGTCTCCTCCCAGTTAGCCTGAATTAGGTGAGTTTGAAGGGGAGGAGCTTTTCCTTGTTTCCTCCCCTTGTATTTCCTCCCCAAGTCCTCCTTTGTCCCTTTCAGCCTATGCTCAGTGCTGCCCAGTCCAAAAAGGAGCCCGAGACATCCCCAGTCTTGTAGAGCAGAAAGAGCCAAAAGCAAGAAGAACAGCCATGGGAACAGGCTGCCAGGAAAGTTAGGCTGGGATAGGGGAGCCTGGACTTGGGCATGGTGGATGACTTGGTTGAACACCAGCAATGAGGGAAGGATGCTTTGGTGGTTGATGGCAGAGGTCCTGGTGGCCCCACTGGTGTGTCTGTAGCTGGGGTTGCTGAGAGCCATTTTGAGTTTCCTGGGATGCGCAGGCTTCTCTTGAATATTTTATGAGTTTTTCTTTATAAAAGATTAAAAACACAGTCACATTGGCTTTGCAAAAGCTTGTGATAATCAGATTTTTATTTATGAGTTGAATTTTGCCTGTGTGTGTGTGTGTGTGTGCATGCCAGTGATGAGAAAGCTGGCTGGCAGGTTTTCTTGCCATCCATGTTGGCAGACTTTGAGACCAGGAGCTAACTTGGCGGATTGTAGCCTTTTTTATACTAAAGAGAGGCCTGGCTCCTGGTTGGCCGTTGCTGGTGACTTCTGAGAATGGTGTTGGCCCCTTACCAAGTGGAACCTTCTCTGTGAGGAGGTAAGGATACCTGTTCTGCCTTGATTCAACAGTTCACATTTCCTGAGTACCTCAACATCTGTGCTCTCGCTGATTCTGCACAGTGGTCCTGGAAAGTGGCCCATGCAAGGATGATTGTCCCCAGCTTGCAGTTGAAGAAACTGAGGCCCAGAAAAGGGAAGTTACTGGTCCTCCACAGTACCAAGGGGTCTGGAAATAATGAAATTTGCAAAAATGTCACAATACTAGGTGGAGCCTCGGGGTGCCTGAATACTAGCTGCCAGTCGTCCCTCAAGGATCTTCTGGATTGTGGGCAGCAGAAGGAGTCTGTGTAGAAGAAGGAGGTGGATGGGAGAGTAGGAGGAAGAATTAGGCTTGCTTCGAGCTGGAGTCCTGGTAGCACAGTCGTTAAGAGCTCGGCTACTAACCAGAAGTTAGCAGTTTAAATTCACCAGCCACTTCTTGGAAAGCCTATGGGGCAGTTCTGCTCTGTCCTGCAGAGTCGCTATGAGCTGGAATTGACTCAGTGGCAGTAGGTTTAGTTTTTATTTATTTATTTATTTTGGTTTGGAGCAGGTGCAGGTCACCTGGCGATAGGGGAGGGGTATAATTGTAAGCTTCCCCTGAACCTGTATTTATTGAGCACTTACTATGTGACACTTACTGGGGACAGGGACACTGAAGTAGGGGTAAGGAGAGATCCCATAGGAAACCACCTGCCAAGGATCATGAGCCTTCTGTGGTCTCTGGTTAGGGATGCTGGAGGTGTTTGCTAACATGGGAAGAGCCACATTGATGACAGTTTGTAGTAATAGTAATGGATTTAGCATTGGAAGTTTCTATAGTTTGCCCCCTGGTACTTGTAGTTTTGCAGAGCTGTCCATTTGCAACCCACCTGCTATGAGGCTGCAGGTGGAAGTGACTAGGGGAGTGAACTTTACCTGCGTAGCTTGTCTTGCAAGCAAAAGTCGGTTGTGTGGTTATGAGGAGTTGGGTGATGTCCATTTTCCTTTCTAGTATGCAGGCTCCACCAGGGCAGGGACCGTCCCTCTTCCGTTGGTGGTCCTGACTCAGTGTCTCACAGAACCTGCCACTCAATACCTCCACTGTGTTTTAAAATTACTTGACATGTATTCATTTACCATGAAGCTTGGGCATCAGTCCAACCAAGTTGGAATTCTGAGTCCTGTTTCGTCCACTTAATATCTGGGTGACCTTAGGCAAATTACTTCACCTCTGGTCTGTTTTCTCATTTGTAAAATCGAGTCAGTGTTACCCACCTAGATTCTACTCTGAGCTTCCCAGAGATTGTGTGAAAGCCTGGCACAGGTCTGGTGTTAGTTGTTGGGTGCTGCTCTTATTTCATCTTACCTCTTTGGATAGAATGGTTTTCATGAGGCCACAGATCCAGAGAGTTGCTCTGGCCTTCCAGCTGTCAGGCTGCGGATGTTCTGTCTCCTCCAGTTGGTCAAGGACTCCTCCCTGGTTATGGCTTAACTGGGAATCCCATCTGGTTTCCCAGTTACAAAACAATCCCATCTGAAGGAGAAACTCCATAGGCTGAAGGGGTTAGGTATCATTGAGCTTGGAACTGACCAGCTGGGAGTTGGCTCTGGTTTCCCTTGAGGAGAGAAGAGAAAACAGTGCATAGTTTGGAAGAAGAGGAGTGCCTTCCATTCTCCAGGGAGAACAGGATTTTCTGAGCTTTGTACCATCCAGAAAAGTTTCCTGCATATTAATTCTTTTTTTTTTTTTTTTCGGACTACTCCCTGCATAACAGATTGTTTTATGACAAAGCTTTTTAAAAGCAAAAGATGCCTTCTTTAAAGTGAATCATCACCCCTGATGTTTCCTTTGTGTAAACAGCCTTTTCTTATGTTGTGTTTTCTTGCTTCTATCATTACTTTTATCCAAAGTAATATATGTCCACTGTTGAACAGTTTGGAAGTCCAGATGGACAAAAACAAAAGAAAAAAAAATCAAAATAGTTTATACCCTTCCCACCTACAGGTAATCACTCTTGATAGTTTGATGTATGTGCTCAATAGACATATGACATGTACATGATTTAAAAACTCATTCATTCGGGAAGTATTTACTGAGCATATACTGTATGCAAGGTGCTAGGAGTAAATCAGGAACCAAAATATAGAAACATTTTCTCCAGGAAGCACTTTATATAGACAGAAGGTAGGAAGTAAATTGGAACAGAAATAAGACTAAGGAAAGGCCTCAGTTTTTATCACTGAATAATCCATTGTGTAGATATAACAGACTTTATTCATTCACCTTGAAGGATATCTTGGTACCTTCCGGTTTTTGGCAATTGTGAATAAAGCTTCTATAAACATTCGTGTGCAAGTTTTTGTGTGGACGTGAGTTTTCAACTCAATAGGGTAGATATCTAGAAACGCGATTGCTAAATCATATAGTAAGACTATGTTTAGCTTTGTAAGGAACTGCCAACCTGTTTTCCAGAGTACCATTTTGTATTCCTACCAGCAATGAATGAGAGTTCCTACTGTTCTGAATCCTTGTCAGCATTTGGTATTGTCAGTGTTTTAGATTTTAGCCGTTCTAATAGGTGTGTGGTGGTATCTCATTGGTGTTTTAATTGTAGTTCCCTAATGACATAATGATATTGAGCATCTTTTCATATACTTATCTGCCATCTGTACATCTTCTTTGGTAAGGTATCTGTTCAGCTCTTTTGCCCATATTTTCCATTGGGTTGTTTGTTGTTGTTGAGTTTTAAGCATTCTTGTGTACTCTGAATACAAGTCCTTTATCAGATACGTATTTTGCAGATATTTTCTCCCAGTCTGGTATGTATTTGTATTCTTGTAACAGTGTCTTCCACAGAGCAGATATTTTTAATTTTAGTAAAATCTGACTTGTCAATTTTCCATTTCATGGATCGTGCTTTTGGTGTTGTACCCAAAAAACTCATTGCCAAACTCAAGGCCACCTAGATTTCCTCTTACATTATCTTCTAGAAGTTTTATAGTTCGGTGTTTTACATTTATGACTATGATCCATTTTGAGTTAATTTTTGTCAAAGGTGTAAGGTCTGTGTCTAGACTCATTCTTTTGCATGTGGATGTCTAGATGTTTCGGCCCCATTTGTAGAAAAAACTATCTTTTCTTCATTGAATTGCCTTTGCTCCTTTGTCAAAGACCAGTTGACTGTATTTGTGTGGGTCTATTTCTGGACTCTATTCTGTTCCATTGATCTATTTGTCTGTTTTTTCACCAATACCATGCTGTCTTGATTTCCGTAGCTTTATAGTAAGTCTAGAAGTCAGGTGATATCAGTCCTCTGATTTTATTCTTCAGTGTTGTGTTTGCTTTTCCGGGTCTTTTGCCTTTGTATGTAAACTTTGGAATCAGTTCGTAGTCACAGAATAACTTTCTGGGATTTTGTTTGGGATTGTGTTGAATCTATAGATCAAGTTTGGAAGAACTGACATCTTAATAATATTGAATCTTTCTGTCCATGAACATGGAATATATCTTCATTTATTTAGATATTCATTTATTCCTTTCATCAGAGTTTTGTAATTTTCCCCATATAGCTCTTGCACGTATTTTGTTAGATTTACACTTAAGTATTTAATTTTTTCAGTGCTAATGTAAGTGATATTGTGTTTTTATTTTCAAATTCCAGTTGTTCATTGCCAATATGTAAGAAAGCAATTGACTTTTGTATATTAACTTTGTATCCTGTGATCTTGCTATAATTGCTTATTAGTTCCAGTTTTTTTTTTTTTTTTTTTGGTTGATTCTTTGGGATTCTCTACATAGACAGTCATATCATCAGTGAACAAAGACAAGTTTATTTATTCTTTCCCAACCTGTATACCTTTTATTTCTTGTGTAATTGCTTTAGATAGGATTTTCAGTACGATGCTGAATAGGAGTGGTGAGACGAGACATCCTTGTCTTGTTCCTGATCTTAGGGGGAAAGCATTTAATTTCTTATTAAGTATAATTTTAGCTGCAAATTTTTTGTAGATGTTCTTTCATCAAATTGAAGACAGTTCCCTCTATTCCTAGTTTCCTTAGAGTTTTTATCATGAATTGGTGTTGTATTTTGTCAAATGCTTTTGCTACATGTATTGATATGATCGTATGCTTTTTCATCTTTAGCTTGTTGATATGATGAATTACATTAATTGGTTTGTGAATACTGAACCAACCTTGCATACCTGGAGTAGATCCTACTTGGTCATGGTGTATAATTCTTTTCATACATTTTTGGATTTGATTTGCTAATACTGAGGATTTCTGCATCTAGGTTCATGAGAGATATTGGTCTGTAATTTGCCTTCCTAGCTGTATCTTTTTCTGGTTTTAATATTTGGGTAATGCTGGCCTCATGGAGTAAGTTAAGTGTTCTTGCCTCTTCTGTTTTTGGGAAAACTGAGAAGTGTTAGTCTTAATTCTTTAAATATTTGGTAGAATTCACTAGTGAAACTGTCTGGGCCTGGTGCTTTCTGTTTTGGAATATTATGAATTATTGATACAGTTTCTTATTCGGATTATTTATTTCTCCTTGTGTGAGTTTTCATAGATTGTGTCTTTCAAGGAATTGGTTCATTTCATCTAAGTTACCAAATTTATGGGTATACAGTTGTTCATAATATTCCTTTATTATCCTTTTAATGTTCATAGAATTAGTAGTGATGGCCTCTCTTTCATTTCTGATATAAGGAATTTTTGTCTTCTCTCATTTTTTTCTTGGCTAGCTTGGCTAGAAGTTTATCGATTTTATTGATCTTTGCAATAAACCAGCTTTTGATTTTGTAATATTCTCTATTTCCTGTTTTAAAATTTATTTGATTTCTGCTCTTATTTTTATTACTTTGTTTCTTTTGCTGATTTTAGGTTTATATTACTCTGCTTCTTCTAGTTTCCGAAGGTGAAATCTTAGATTATTGATGTTGTAATATATACAGTCAATGCTACAACTTTTCCTCTAAGCATTGATTTTGCTGCATCCTCCAAATTTTGATAAGTTAAATTTTCATTTTCATTAGGTTCCAAATATTTTTTAATATCTCTTGAGATTTCTTCTTTGACCCATGTGTTATTTAGAAGTATGTTGTTTAACCTCCAAATATTTTAGGATTTTCCAGCTATCTTTCAGTTATTGACTTTTAGTTTAATTCCATTGTGGTCTGAGAACATACTTGATATGGTTTCTGTATTTTAAAATTTATTAAGGTGTGCTTTATGGCCCAGAATATGGTCTCTCTTATTGAATGTTCCACGTGAGCTTGACAAGAATGCATATTCTGCTGTCGTTGGATGAAGTACTCTATAAATGTCAATGAGATCCAGTTGATTGATGATACTGCTCAGTTCAACTGTATCCTTAACTGATTTTCTGCCTGCTGGATCTATCAATTACTAGTTGAGGAGTGTTGAATTCTCCAGTTACAACAGTGGATTTGTCTATTTCTCCTTGCAGTTCTATCTGTTTTTGCCTCATGTATTTTGATGTTCTGTTGTTAGGTACATACATATTAAGAATTGTTATGTCTCTTTGGAGAATTGTACTCTTTATCATTATTTAATGCTTCTCTTTATCCCTGTTAATTTTCCTTGCACTGAAGTTGGCTTTGTCTGAAATTAGTATGTCTACTCCAGTTTTTTTTTAAAAATTATTGTTAACATGGTACATCTTTCTCCATCCCTTTAATTTTAATGTATCTCTGACTTTATTTTTAAATGAGTTTCTTATAGACAACATATTGTTGGATTTTGTTTTTCTATCCACTCCGACAGTCTCTGTCTTTTAGTTGATATATTTAGACCATTTGCTTTTGAAGTGATTTATTTTAACTTCATTTATTCTTTCTCTAATGTTCTTCCTTTATGTAGATCAGAGTTTCTGACCTATATCATTTTCCTTCTTTCTTAAGAACTGATTTTAATGTTTTTTTTTTTTTAAATTGTGTTTTAAGTGAAAGTTTATAATTTAAGTTAGTTTCTGATAACAAAAATTTATGCATACATTGTTACATGACCCTAGTTGCTCTCCCTGTACTGTGACAGCACACTCCTGCTTTCCACCCTGGATTTCCTGTGTCCATTCAACCAGCTCCTGACCTTCTCTGCCTTCTCATCTCGCCTCCAAACAGGAGCTGCCCATTTAGTCTCTTGTAACTACTTGAGCTAAGAAGCACACTCTTCACAAGTATCATTTTATGTCCCATAGTCCAGTCTAATCTTTGTCTGAAGAGTTGGCCTCAGGAATGGTTTTAGTTATAGGCTAACAGAGAGTCTGGGGGCCATGTCTTCCAGGGTCCCTCCAGTCTCAGTCAAACCGTTAAGTCTGGTCTTTTTACCGGAATTTGAGTTCTGCACCCCGCTTTTCTCCTGCTCCATCAGGGACGCTCTGTTGTGTTCCGTGTCAGGATGGTCGTTGGTGGTAGCTGGGCACCATCTAGTACTTCTGGTCTCAGGCTGATGGAGTCACTGGTTTATGTACCCCTTTCTTCTCTTGGGCTAATATTTTCCTTGTGTCTTTGGTGTTCTTCATTTTCCTTTGCTCCAGGTGGGTTGGGACCAATTGATGCATCTTAGATGGCTGCTTCCTAGCTTTTAAGACCCTAGACGCCACTCACCAAAGTGGGATGTAGAACGTTTTCTTAATAAACTTTGTTATGTCCCTTTGACCTAGATGTCCCCTGAAACCATGGTCCCCAGACCCTTACCCCTGCTACTCTGTCCCTCGAAGTGTTTGGTTGTATTCAGGAAACTTCTTAGCTTTTGGTTTAGTCCAGTTGTGCTGACTTCCCCTGTATTGTGTGTTGTCCCCTTCACCAAAGGTAATTCTTATCTGCTATCTAGTTAGTGAATACCCCTCTCCCTCCCTCCCCACCCTCGTAACCATCAAAGAATGTTTTCTTCTGTGCTTAAGAACTTGTTTTAATGTTTATTGCAAGATAGGTCTTATACTGGAGACAAATTCTGTCAATTTTAATTCGTCTGAGAAAGTCTTTATTTCTCATTCACTTTTGAAGGATAATTTCGCTGGATACAGAATTGTGAGTTGGTGATTTTTTCTTTTCAATGCTTTAAATATTTCACTTCACTCTTTCTTGGTTGCATGATTTCTGAAGAGGAGGCTGATACAATTTTTATCTTGTTCTGCAGATGAGATATTTTTGTTTGTTTCTTTTTTTTTTCTTCCTTCTTGCAAGATTTTCTCTGTCTTTGATTTTATGAAGTTTGAATAAACACACACACACACACACACACACACACACACACACACACACACACACACACACCCCTACCCTGCTTGGTGTTCTCTGACATTCCTGGATGCATACTTTTGTACTTTTATGTCTGTCATTAGTTTTGTAAAATTCTCAGCCATTATTACTTCAGATACTCTGCATCTTTCTCTTTTTTTCCTTCTCGTGTTCCCATTATACATATGTTAAACTTTTTGTAATGTCCCACAGTTCTTGAATATTTTGTTCCTTTTTTTTTTCTCATTCTTTTTTCTGTTTGCATTTCAGTTTGGGAAGTTTCTATTGACTTGTCTTCCAGCTCATTTAGTCTTTCCTCAGCCACGTCCAGTCTGCTGATAAGCCCGTTGAAGGCGTTCTTCATATCTGTTGCGTTGTTTTTAACTTCTGATATTTCCTTTTGGTTTTTTCTTAGAGTTTCATTTCTCTGCTTATATTACCCATTTCTTCTTACATGCTCCACTTTTTCCATTAGAACCCTTTACATATTAGTCACAGTTATTTTAAACTCCCTCTCTAATAATTCCAAAACCTGTATCATATCTCAGTATGGCTCTGATGCTTGCTTTATTTCTTCAGACTGTGTTTTTTCTTGCCATTTAGTATGCCTTGTAATTTTTTGTTGAAAGCTGGACGTGATGCTGTCTGGTAATAGAAACTGAAGTAATCACGTTTTAGTGTTAGGTTTTATGTTAACCTGGCTAGGAGCTCAGTTGTGTTTAGTGTTTGCTTCAGTTGTAGGTTCCAGCAGCAATTTCCTTGTTCTTTTTCTCCCCCCTTGTCTTTTGTCTTTGGGTTTCCCTAAGAACCATTTAAATAGAGTCTATCTTGCAGCTCTCCCAGTTGTAATCCAGTGTTGTTATGTTGGAATCTTGTTGATGTGATGCTAAGATATTGGGGAGGGGGAAGTATTCTATACTGTTATGGTTAAATCTTAGTTTTTTTTAGTGGGTCTAAATCCGTGGCCTGTGATCTTCAGAAGCATTTCTTAACCTTTTTTTTCCCTTCCCTTATATGAGACACACAATCCCTGGCGGGTGCAAATAGTTAACGTGCTTGGCTGTAACGAAAGGTTGGAGGTTTAAGTCCATCCAGAGGTGCCTCAGAAGAAGGCCTGGGGATCTACTTCTGAAAATCTGCCATGGAAAACCCTATGTAGCACAGTTTTGCTCTGACATATACATGGGGTTGCCACGAGTTGGATTGGATGGCAGCTACTTTACATGAGACACAAAGGCTAGAGAGTTGTCTAATTGCCCTTTCCTTGGGTCATATACCAGGTTTCGGTAAAGTAGTTTCCCTTGAAGGCAGGACTGTATTCTGGAGAACAAAATGCTCTGTGCAGTTTCAAAAAGGTTACGTTTTCCCTGGGTGTATTTCAAAATGGTTACTTTCCCTTTCCGCCTAACTGAAGCAAGAAGCGATTTTTCTCGTCTTTGATCTTCACCATGAGAACCTGTTAGGGCTCCTGGAGGCAAAACTCATGATATTATGGGGGCCCTCTCAAGACTGGACCCCAGCAGTTTTACCTCTCAAGCTGGTCCACACACAGCCTCTGGATAATTAGTCTATTACTATATAAGCATTCTTACCAGTTACTAGCTCCAGTGGCTTCTGGTCTAGTTCCCAGGAAGCTGTGATTCTCTGTGTTTAGTTTTTCTTCAGTTGTAAGGTAATGATTTGCCCTGTGACTTCAATTCCCTGGTGGATCTGAGAAAAGTTACTGATTTTTGGTTTCTTCACTTTTTTCTTGTGAGGATGAGAGTGATGACTTCTAGGCTTTTCACATGTCAGAACTGAAACCAGAAGTCCCTAGCGAGCTTTGATGGACTCTTAGTTTGTGACTGTGCTAGAAGGTTTGG
The DNA here is from genome assembly GCA_030035585.1 of Dugong dugon. Classification (NCBI taxonomy): domain Eukaryota; kingdom Metazoa; phylum Chordata; class Mammalia; order Sirenia; family Dugongidae; genus Dugong; species Dugong dugon. The sequence goes on from CM057471.1 coordinate 57,342,865, forward strand.
TGCCTTTAAATTGGCTGGAGGACAGGGACACAGCCAGGAACTGGGTCTGTAATGAAGCCTGCTGCCTTCCCCCCTTCCTCTTTGGCTCTGCCTGGCCTGTCAGATCACAGATCACATCTATGGTTTGATCACTGTTCCTGGCTCTTACAGAGGACAAATGATAGGTGGACAAAGCTGGTCTGGGAGTCATGGGTTCAGATCCTAGCACTGCTCTCTGGCCTCCATTTCCCAGCTCTACAATGAGGAGGGGGTGGAAGTTCTAGGACTCTGTGCTGTTATGAGAATAATACAACCGTTACTTGATGCTTCACCAGAGATGAGAGAAAGATTTTGTAATGAGTTCGTGTTTTATGGAAGTATTTCCAGATGCCAGTCTTTGTCTTTGTTGTGGCTGTTAGGTAATAATATGGCCTACTAATAGAACCAGTGGAAATAGCAGTCATGTGCTGTTGAGTGAATAACTAGTAACTCGGAGTGTGTTTATCTTGGACTTGACTTTTCATGATGAATGTGTTTTTTGAAAAGCATTTCCTCTGATAACAGACCTGACTTAGGGGGCTTTCACGTGTTCTGGGGAATAAGGGGCTCCCAGGGTGTTAAATGCACTGAGTGGCCTTCATTCACTCATCTTTGTTTGCAGAGGAGATCCAGAGATACACACTTTGCATGTTCTCAACCCCAGACTTGGGGAAATTGTCTTCCTTCTGGCAAACCAAATTTGAGGGAAATTAAAATATATGTCAGAGTTATCTTTTGCTCATTTTCTTGGACATGATGCTGTTTCAGTCATTTAGGGGCAGGGAAAGCATTGCACATGTTTTATTTGCTCATAAAAGTATCACGTGAGGTTTAAGCATTTAAAACTGCAGTTAGTTTAAATTATAATCTCCATCTACTACTTGAATTTTTGAAATTTTTAAAATTTCAGACATGCATTCCACATGACAGTAAACTTCATAGGTTCAAAGGTCTCCTATGTATTTTTTTTTAAAAACCTCAGTTCAAAGAAAGCAGGCAATTCCTTAAACGGACAAGAAATTATCTCCATTTTGGTAAAATAAACTTAGGGTTGAATTTACATCCTTCAGGGCAGTACCCTAGCACACAGCATGGTGTCTTGCAAAGAGGAAGTGCTCATTAATATTTGTTGAGTGAGTTAGTGAACAATTGCAGTAACATGCCCACATTTCTGTCCATCAGAGTTTGACAAGAAAACGGCCATGAGCAAAGGAGACCCTGACTCCTTTTGTCACACAGATTTATGATCTTCTTTTGTGACAATGGTGGTGTCACTGTGGGCACATTTGTGGCTGCTAGTGTCTCTGATGTTACTATTGAACTGCCACTTTTTTGGACTCAGGACTGGTGATGATCCAACAGGATCAAATTTTTCAAATAAATTTTTTTCTCCTCCCTGGATTTTAGCCTTGTTTGGGATAGAGGAGGAGTCCCTGGGTGGTTCAGATGGTTAACGCACTCACTGCTAACCAAAAGACTGGAGGTTTGAGTCCACCCAGAGGTGCCTCAGAAGAAAGGCCTGACGATCTACTTCTGAAAAATCAGCCACTGAAAACACTGTGGAGCACAGTTCTACTCTGACACATGGGGTCGTCATGAGTTGGAATTGATTCAGTGGCAACTGTTTCTTTTCCCCCTTTGAGAGGGCATACCAAAACAAAACTTGCTGCTGTCGAGTTGATTCTGACTCATAGTGACTCTATAGGACAGAGTAGAGCAGCCCCGTAAGGTTTCCAAGGCTGTAAATCTACAGAAGCAGACTGCCACATCTTTCTCCCACGGAGCAGCTGGTGGGTTCGAACTGCCGAGGTGGATATAAAGAACAGATATATTTTATATTATAATGTGTGTTCATTATTCCCCTCAAATCAGAATCCTGGGAGAAATTTGGAAATTTTTACTTTCTTAGGGAAGACTTCAGGGAAAATGATTACATCTAGAAAGAACAGAGAAGGTTGTAGGGAGAGAACCCAGCTGTGGCTCCATTTTTATGGATGGTGCAGTGAGTAGGGAGAGGGAGATGCCACGAGGTGCAGTAAGCAGAAGTGGGGAGTGGGTTATGGCCTGCCTGGGAGGGAGCCACCTTTAGTCATTAATGCAACAGATAATTCCCAAGCTCCTGCTATGTGCTCAAGAAAGAAGAGCACCAACAAGTCAGAAGATGGTCAATTTGGGAGCACAGAGGAGCAGCACCTCCTGAAGCCTGTGATGCCAGTGAAGGCTTCCTGTACAAAGGGGTGTCTAGGTGGAGGCATGAAGATTGAGTAGGAGGTCTTCAGATGAATAAGAAAGGAGGCAGAAAGGACAGTATGTGCCGAGGCTCAGAGGCAAGAGAGCAGATGATACAAAGATCTGCAAGTCATGCCTAGTACATGCATTCATGGATCACCTACTTTGAGCCAGGGACTGTTGTGGGAGTTGGAAATACAGTAGTGAATAAGCCAAGGCCCCTGCCCTCATAGAGATCAAATAACTAAATAAGTAATAGAGTCAGTTAACATTAAGTGCCACGAAGAAGAATGAAATGAGGTTGGGATATAGAAAGGGCCAGGGAGTGGGAGGGAGGGCTATTTGAGATTGGGAATCAGGAAAGGCCCCTCTGACAGAGGCTTGAATAAAATGAGGAATAAAACCTTGTCAATGATGGGGAAGAGCATTCTATGTGAAGGGAATAGTAAGTGCAAAGGTCCTGAGGTTAGAACAAGCTTGGTGTGTTTGAAGAACAATAAAAAGACCACTGTGGCCAGATGGAGAAAGTGAGGGGCAAAGTGGAAAGAGATGAGTCAGCCAGGTGGGTGGGGGCAGTCAGGTCATGGAGGGTCTTTTGGCCACAGTGAAGAGGTTGGAAGAGCTTCGATTTTATAAGGTTTTGAGCAGGAATGTCAACACTATTTGATTTACATTTTAAAAAAATGAGTTAACATTTATGTAACAAAATTTGCCATTTTCCACATTTTAAAGCGTACAGTTCAGTGGCTTTTAGTACTTTCACAGTGTTGTACAATCATCACCACTTATCTAATTCCAGAACATTTTCATCACTCCAAATGGAAACCCCATACCCATTAAGCAGTCACTCCCCATTGCTACTCACCCCAGCCCCTTATAACCACTGATGTACTCTCTGTCTCTATGAATTTGCCTCTTCTAGACATTTCTTAGAAAGGAGTGATAGAATATGTGGCCTATTGTGTCTGGCTTCTTTCACTTAGCATAATGATTTCAAGGTTCATCCATTGTTGTAGCATGTATCAGTACTTCATTCCTTTTTATGACTGAATAATATTCTGTTGTATGGATATACCACATTTTGTTTATCCATTTATCAGTTGATGAACATTTGGGTTGTTTCCACTTTTTTGGCTGTTATTAATACCGATGGTATAAACATTTGTTCACAAGGTTTTTTGGAATGTCTATTTTTAATCTATATCTAAGAGTGGAATTGATGAGTCATATGGTAATTCTACTTTTAACTTTTTGAGGAACCACCAGACTGCCAAACTATTTTCCACAGTGGCTGCACCATTTTACATTTATACCAATAATGTATGTGGGTTCCGGTTTCTCCACATCTTTGCCTACATTTGTTACTTTTTCATTTGTTTGATTATAGCCATCTTGTTATGTGCTGTCATCTTGTTGTGTGCTCTTGAGTCAATTCCAGTGCATAGTGACCCTATTGGACAGGATAGAACTACCCCATAGGGTCTCCTAGACTGTAATCTTTATGGGAGCAGATCACCAGGTCTTTTCTTCTGTGGCATTGCTCATGGGTTCGAACTGCCGACCTTTTTGTTAGCAGCTGAGTGCTTAACCATTGTGCCACCAGGGATCCATAACATAGCCATCTTAGTGGGTGTGAAATGCTATTTCATTCTGATTTTGATTTACATTTCCCTAATAATTAATGATGCTGTGCTTAATTACTGCTTGTATACCTTCTCTGGAAAAATGTCTATTTAGATCCTTTACCCATTTTTAGTTGGGTTTTTATTGTTGAATAGTAACAATTCTTTATTCTGTATACTAGACCCTTACCAGATATATGATTTGCAGTCCCCCATTCTGTGGAAATTATTGAACAATATCATTAATTTATCACACACAAGTAAAATTTTGCTGAAGATCATTCAAAATTGGTTGCAGCTGTACATCGACAGGGAGCTGCCAGAAATTCAAGCCAGATTCAGAAGAGGATGTGGAACAAGGGATGTCATTGCTAATGCCAGATGGATCGTCGCTGAGAGCAGAGAATACCAGAAAGATGTTTACCTGTGTTTTATTGACTGTGCAGAGGCATTCAGCTGTGTGGATCATAACAAATTATGGATAACATTGCAAAGGATGGGAATTTCAGAGCACTTAATTGTGCTCATGAGGAACCTGTACTTAGACCAAGAGGCAGTCGATTGAACAGAGCAAGGGAATACTGTGTGGTTTAAAGTCAGGAAAGGTGTGTGTCAGGGTTGTATCCTTTCACCATACTTATTCAGTCTGTATGCTGAGTAGATAATCTGAGAAGCAGGATTATATGAGGAACAGGGCATCAGGATTGGAGGAAGACTCATTAACAACCTGTAATATGTAGATGACACAAGCTTACTTGCTGAAAGTGAAGAGAACTCGAAGCACTTACTGGTGAAGATCAAAGATTACAGCCTTCAGTATGGATTACACCTCAACACAAAGAAAACAAAAATCCTCACAACTGGGTGGATAAGCAACATCATGATAAACAGAGAAGAGATTGAAGTTGTCAAGGATTTCATTTTACTTGGATCCACAATCAATGTCCATGGAAGCAGCAGTCAGGAAATCAAATGACACATTGCATTGGGCAAGTCTGCTGCAAAAGACCTCTTTAAAGTGTTAAAAAGCAAAGATGTCACTTTAAGGACTAAGATGCGTCTGACCCAAGCTGTGGTGTTTTCATTGACCTCATATGCATGTGAAAGCTGGACAGTGAATTAGGACAACCAAAGAATAATTGATGCCTTTGAATTATGGTGTTGATGAGGAATATTTAATATAGCATGGACTGCCAGAAGAGCGAACAAATCTCTTTTGGAAGAAGTACAGTCAGAATGCTCATTAGAAGCAAGGATGGTGAGACTGTGTCTTACATACTTTGGACATGTTATCAGGAGAGACCAGTCCCTGCAGAAGGACATCATGCTTGGCAGACTAAAGGGTTAGCGAAAAAGAGGAAAACCCTCAACGAGATGGATCAACACAGTGGCTGCAACAATGGGCTCAAGCATAATGATTGTAAGGATGGTGCAGGACCGGGCAGTGTTTCATTCTGTTGTAGATAGGTTCACTGTGAGCTGGAACCGTCTCGACAGCAGCTAACAACAACAACAACAACATTCTGTGAATTGCCATATCACTTTCTTGATGATGTCCTTTCTGATTTGTATTTTAAAAGGATCCCCCTGACTTCTGTGAGAGGAAAGAATAGAAGTGAGATGACTGGTTGTGAGAGTTAGCAGTAACCCAGGTGATACTGGCTTGGAGGAGAGGGGAGTAAAAAGGTACAGGTTGATGGTGAGGACAGATCAGATGTGAGTTGAACTCTGATGTGAGAGCCAAAACAACTTGCTGGCAGATTGGATGTGGAGTATGAGGTACAGAGGGGAATCACAGATGATTCCAGCCCAGATGTTTACCTAAGCACTGGATGTTTGGTAGGGCCATTATTAGGTGATGTGAGACTTGGAGAAGACCAGGTACTGGTGGGGTGGGAGTGGGAAATGGGAAGTTGTAATTTAGACCTGCTAAGTTTAAGATGCCTCTGAGATATCCAGGTGCTGATGTTAAGTAAGCAGTTGGATGTAAGAGTCTGGAGCTCAGAAGAATAGTGGCCAGGGCTGAATATTAAATTGGTGAATCATCAGCATATAGATGACATTTAATGCTGTGGTACTTAATGAACTCTCCTAGGGAGTGAGGAGTCCCAGGACTGAGCCTCTGACTCCGGAGAGGAGGAGGAACCAGTCCAGGAGACCACAGGAGCAGCCAGTGAGGCGAGAGGAAAACCAGGAGGTGAGGTATCCTCAAAGCCAAGAAAAGAAAATGTTTCCAGAAGGAAGGAGTGAGCAACCATGTTAACTAAGATGAGGACAGGGTAATGTCCATTGGGTTTCACAACAAGGGGGTCCTTGGTAACCTTGGTGAGAGTGATTTCAATGGAGTTCTGGGGGTAAAAGCCTAATTAGAGTGGAGTGGAATCAAAAGAATGGAAGTTGAGATGGTAGAGCCAGTGGACATAGACAACCTTTGATGAGTTGTGCTCTAAAAGGGAGCAGAGTTAGGTGGAGAGGGACGTGGGCTCTGGGGCTGATATAACATCCTATTTCTATGCTGTGGGAAAGATCTGGTAGAGGGGGAAGCTGATGTTGTGGGAGAGAGGAGAGGAAATTTCGTAGCAGTGGCATTGAGTTGGAAGAAGAACAAGTGGGGGATTGGGTGGGAGCCTCACAGTTGGTCCAATGTAGCAAGTGGGAAGAGGAACTCTTTAGCACAGGTGGAGGTAGTCTGTTAGATTTAATGGTGGAAAGATGAGTAGTTTTCTTCCTATTGCTTTTATTTTCTCAGGGAGAGTAGCCATCAGCAGAGAGTAGGTTGTTTGAGGTTTGAGGAGATAGGGGAAAGTCTCAGATGTTCATCCAGGAGAGCTGGAGAGTGAATTGAGGAGGGAAATTGTTGGGTTTTACAAAGGGCCCACTCGAGATTTGTGGTCATAAATTTAAGTAAGACAATCCATGTGGTCATGTGTTTTCCTCCAGCCACATCTACTTGCTTGATTGCAGGTGCAGGATAGGCAAGGAGTTGACTTGGGGCTTTGCCAGGGAATAAAAGGATAAGGGGATGGAGAATTGAAAGATCATGCAAAGGGGGTGGGGTATTATTGTGATGTGCCCTGGTTTTAGGTGGGGAAGGATAGCAGCTAGGTGGACGGGGAGGTATGGAATGGGGAAAGGCAGTGATAGGGTAGTGGATTTGATGTCCTAATGGGTTAATGATTAGTGGAGGGGCTGGGAATCTGGTGACAGGCTGCTTGAAGTTGAGATTGTGGTGTGGTAGTATAATTGATAAGGACAAGGTCTGGGGTGTGAATATGGGAGTGAGTGGTTGAACTGGTGGTAGAGGAGGGGAGAAGACCGCAGGAAGAATGGAGATTAAAGACTTGATTGTCCAGAGAGTCACACTACTTGTTCATATTGCTAAGATTGAAGACAGAAGTAATGGTGGTGGTAAAGACAGTGAGTTGGGGGCTAAATTCTTGAGCACATGGGTGTCTGTAAATGACGTCACTAGGAGGGCTGGTGGAGGTATTGCGTGTGCCATATGCTTGGCTGTGTGCTTCAGTGTTATTGCTGTTTTCGAAGAAGAGTAGAAGAGAAGTGCTTTGGAGGTGACAAAGAGTAGTGAGGACACCTACAGACAGGGTCAGCCCACTTCAGGCCCAGCCTTGTCTTTGCCACCCAGTGGTTGTGACGTTGGACAGGTGACTCTTCCTTATCTGAAAAGTGGGGATAATAATTGGATCAACCTCATCTGGTCAATTTTGAGGATTAAATAGACAAAGTGCTCCGAGAGTGCTTAAGCCCAGTGCTTGGCTCGTGGTAAGGGCCAGAGACTGGTAGCTATTTTCACCAAAGCAGAACTATCCTTGAATGACAGAGATTTATTTCCAGGGAGGGATTTGCAAATCTTTTCCCCAAAATGGGATTGTTGGAATGAGAATATAGCCTCCCAGGGGCACTTGAAAAGGGATATATACCCTTTTGGTTATATGCATTCTGGCCTGTTTGTTAAGAATCTGTCTGTGTGCACATAGTGAAGAAAGAGGTGATGACAAAAGCTGGTTTAAATGAATTCCTGAGCTGCGTGTGACTAGGGGCAGACGTGAGGAGTCAGGGAAGTCCTTGGTCGTGAGGACATGCTTGACTGTGGCCTGAGCACAGAGAGGCTGAGCTGCCTGGGGATTCCATTTGTACAGTCTTTTATGCTTTATAAGCTCATTTGCTGCGGCAACTTTGTGGAGGAGCCGTGGCAGGATGAAGAGGAGAATGGGGCTCAAAAAGGTTGAGTCGTGCTCGGGATCTCACACAAGCCCGTCCTTCCCCGAGCGAGGGCCTGAGCAGCCTCAGATACAGGGCCTGGTTTTATGAGAGGCTGCAAGGCCTTTGGCTGCAGAGGGATAAGGAGTACGGGTGGCCTGGCTGGAGGCCCCTGTGCTGGTGTGGGACCACGGGCCCCTTGCCTGGCAGGAAGCTGCTTTGTGGACCAGGCCCCCAGGTGGAGGGACCTCGCCATAGGCGCTCTGAGCTGTTTGTGATGGCCTCTCCAGCTAGTGCCCCTGCAGAAGCAGATAGGCCTTTCCTCCCGGATTACATGCATAACCAACCTAAGAGAGCATCTCGCCAAGGTGAAGTGTGTCATCTCAGGTGCTGAAATGGGAGTGCCAGCAGAGGGGCAGGTCCAGGAGAGGGCACGCCCAATAATATCTGGCCAGTTTCCCCACAAGCTGCATTGAAAAACCAAAAAAACCAAACCAAGTTGCTGTTGAGTTGATTCTGACTCATGGAGACCCCAGGTGTGCAGAGTAGAATGGTGCTCCATAAAGTTTTCATGGCTATGACCTTTAGGAAGTAGATTGCCAGGCCTTTTCTCTGAGGTGGGTTTGAACTGACAACCTTTTGGTTAGTAGTCAGGCACTTAACATTTACCCCACCCAGGGACTCCTGAGCTGCACTGGGACAAGAGCTATTTCCGAGCATAGAAGCACACAGACTCTTTGCTGGGTCCTGACACCCAGTCCTGTGCCCAGAGTGTGCCTTTGCACTGCTGCACCCCAGAGAAGGAACACTACCCCAGGGCTGGAGCTGGAAGCCTTGCATTTGAGGCATCCACCCCACGCTGCATGACCCCTAAGCAAACTTTTCTCTCTGAGCCTCTTTGAAGCCCCCTTACCTTCTCCCTTTTGGCCCCACCTCCATCATTGGCCTCATCATTGATTGTGGTGACTGAGTATTAATTCTGTGGACTGCAGGTTTTCTGAGGACAGGGGCAGTGTCTCTCATACTGACTATTGTGTCCGCAGGACCTGGCCCATAATAGCTGCTCAGCAGATATCTGTTGAATGAATCACATTCTTAGCATCTTACCTGTGGCTCTGTGTCCTAACTCTGAGGCTTCGTCTACGTACAGCAGAAGCAAATTGGACCTGTTCCTCCCGATGTCTTTGGTTTGATATGTGCTTATGCCAGGGGAAGGGGCAGCTGTCTCCAGCTGGAGACCAAAGACTGAGAATTTTTATGTTTCTCTGAAGAAGCCATGGTCACAGAGCCTGCCACATGGAGTACTCAATACAAAGACAGTGCAGCTTGGTGGACAGAGACCAGGTTCCGAAGGCAACCTGGGATTCAGATCCCACCTCTGCCTGACAACCAGTGTTATTATGGACAACTCACTTCCAGGGTCTGAGCCTCAGTTATCTCAGCTTGAAAATACCAAACCAAACCCAACGCACTGATGTTGCGTCGATTCCAACTCGTAGCGAACCTATAGGATAGAGTAGAACTGCCCCATAGGGTTTCCAAGGCTGTAAATCTTTATAGAAGCAGACTGCCACATCTTTTTTTCTGTGGTGCTGCTGGTGGGTTCAAACTGCCAAACTTTTGGTTAGCAGCTGAGCACTTTAACCGCTGCGCCAGCTACCTCATGATGGTGGTGTAAAGATTAAGGAAGCACCTGTGGTGCCAATAAAAAGAGGTAATTTTTTTTTAATGAGTAGTAAATATTTGTTGAAAGAGTGAATGGGAATCTTCTAGAATCTTCTAGAAAGTGGCTACTCTTGGATTATTTTCTTCAGTTCACTCTGTGGGAATTACAAAGGACTGAGGGTCTTGGCTTTGTCATGAGCAGCATTTGGGGCAGCATTTGGAGTCTGGGAGGTGTTGTGGGCTTGTGACTAAAGGGCTTCTCTGAACCTCGGTTGTGTCTGTGTACTGGGAATAAGAACAGTACCTCCTTCACCAGGTTGTTGGCAAGGATTAGTTGAGGTACTGTGTCTAAAGTGCTTAGAACAGAACCTGATATATTGATAAGTATTGTTATTATTAATATCATTGTTTCACTTTCTGTTTTCTGAAGATGCTTAGACATACCACTTCATTCCAATATTATTTTAAAAAATTCTCCTATATTTATTCAGTATCCTGTGGGGTTTTTTTTTTTTTTTTTTCCCCATGTTTAGCTGTTTAATCCATCTGGAGTCTATTTTGTGTGATTTTTCCAGGTGTCTCACTCTTAATTATTCATTTATAAATTGTATTTTTTGGTAATATCTGATTTTATTTAATACTACTACAGAGAAAGTTGAAACTCCTAACCTCATCCCCCTTTCTCCCTGGAGGTAATGATAATCTAGAAGTTGGTGTTTATAATTCCCGTACATATTTTATAATAATACTATATATGGATGTAACTTAAGAACTGTCCCAAGGGATCTTGCAACTTAGATTTTCCTTTTTAAGAACTTTATTTTGACATAATTTTAGGCTTACAGAAAAGTTGTAAGAATAATAAAAATAATTCCCATATACCCTTCTTCCAGATTCCTCAAATGTTAACATCTTCCACGTTTGCTTTATCATTCTCTTTCCCTCCTCCCTCCATCCCCTTTTCTGCTCCTTCTCTTCCCCTCAACCCCTCCCTTCTCTCCTTCCTTTCCTCCCTCTCCTTCACCCCCCTCCCTATATAAAATACTTTTTCTAAACCATTTGAGACAGAATTGGAGACATGATACTCCTTTACCCCTAAATACTTCAGGATGTACCGGTATTTCCTAAAAACAAGACCATTCACTTACATAACCACAGTGCAGTGATCAAAATTAGGAAATTAACACTGATAAAATACTATTAGCTGATCTACAGATTTTATTCATATTTTACCATCTGATCCAATAATGTCTGTTATAGGAAAAGAAAACCCTGGATCAGTAGTCAGTTGTCCTGTTGCTTTAGTTTCTTTTAATCTGGAACAGTTCTTAATTCTTTCCTTGTCTTTCATGACCTTGGCATATTTTATGAGTACGGGTCAGTTATTTTGTAGAATGCTCCTCAATTTGGTTTTGTCTGATGTTTCTTTATAATTAGATCCAAGTTAAGCATTATTGGCAGGAATATCTCAGAAGTGATGTTGTGGCATTCTCAGTGAATCATACCAGGAGACACTATTACTTATTAGTAATCTATCCTTTTCTCACTAATTTAAAATGACACAGTCACAGTTTTCTAAATTCTCATGTATACACGAGTCTGTCCTGGACCTTTGATCCTTTTAAATTGGTTAATTTACCTAATTTTGTACCATTTTTCCAGCTGTTTTCATTGCTATGCCTTTCTACTATGATACCATATGTTATTTTTATTAAAATGTATAGAGTCTATACTAGAGACTCCTATAAATTTATTCTTCTACATTAACTTTATATCAATTTGGCGAGATCTCCCAGAAATCCTGCTGGGATTTTGACTGGAATCATATTGAATTTATAGATTAATTTTTAGAAAACATACATTTACATCTTAAATCTTACCATCTAGAACATGTCGCTTCATCAGTTCTTTGTTGTTTTTTTGGAAAGTTTCATAGTCATCTTCTTAAAGGTCATGCACACTTCTTAATAGGTTTGCTTGGTGTTTTATAACTGGTGTTCTTCATGGGAATGAGAGTCTTCCAGCTGATTACAAGAATTTTGTAACTGATTATTCTAGGTATGTAGGAAAGCCATTGACTTGTGATTATTTATCTTGTATCTGGTTGCTTTGCTGAATTCTCTTGTTCTAATTGTTTTCCAGTTGATTCTCTTGGATTTTTTATGTAGACAATTGTATCTGCAAATAATGGCATGTTTGTCTCTTCCTGTCCGATATTTATACTTCTTGTTTATTTTTTTTTTTCCTAATCTTTTCACATTGGCCAGGATATCCACAATAATTTGGTAGTGATATTGGCATTCTTGTGTTATTCCTGATTTTGATGGAGTAGATTCAGTTATTGATAATATTTGAGTTTTTTGACAGATGCCTTTTATGGAGGTTTCTTTTTATTCCTACTGAATTATATTGATCAATTTTATTGTATCAAACTATCCCAGAAAACCTAGCATGATGTTCTTTTTGAAGCTGTATTACTTTTGTAATTTAGTGCCATGTTTGATTTGCTAACCTTTGGAGGAATTTTGGATCTCTATTCATTTAAGATTCATCTGTAATTTTCTCTCTTTCTTAAATTATTCTTGCTCAATTTTAATATGACAATTATGTTGTCCTTGTACTGAGAACTGGGAAGGTTGGCCCCTCCTTCCTGAACAATTTAAAAAACATAGATATAATCTATTCATTTAGGATTTGGTAGAATTTGCCAGTAAAATTATCTGGGCATTCCATATAATTCAAAAATTCTCTTCTGATTATTGGTCTATCCAAGTTTTTTATTTCTTCTTGAGTCAATTTGGGATAATTTTTATAATTTAGAAAATGATCTATTTCATATGCATTTTAAAATGTATTAATATAAAGTTTTCCTCCCTCCTCTCTCCTTCCATCCCTATCCTGTAATTCTGTAGTTACACCCACTTTCTCATTCCTTAATATTTTTATTATCTTAGTTAGTTGCATGGGTGGTGGGCTTAGCTGTTTTATGAGGAATTTCAAAGAATTTGCTCTTGCTTTTACTTATCAAGTCTTTTGTTTTCTATTTTTTTAAATTTCTGCTTATTTCTATTCACTTTTTACTTTCTTTTAGTTTATTCTGATTTTTTTTTCTTGTCTTCTTGGTTCAGTTCTTTTTCTTTTTTGAGTGACTGGTTTGGAAATATCCCATGGGTTTGCTATATAGTGTTTCCATTGTTCATTTTTAAATAGTCTGCAGTTTGTTTTAATTTCTTTCTAAAAAAAAATACTCCTCTAAATAACCTTTGGGTTATATTTCCAAGTAGTTGAACTTTTTGTGGCTCTCTTTTTGCTTAATTTTTAGTTTTATTGCTTTGTGGTCAGAGAATGTGGCCTGTATAATTTCTCATTTTTAAAAAAAATTACTGAGATTTTCTTTGTGGCCTATCACATGATCAGTTTGTAATTGTTCCATAGATTGTTTGAAAGAAATGTGTATTGTTTTGTTAAGTACATATGAAAATATATTGAATTGGTTAAGTGTTTTTCAAGTCCTTTGTTGCCTAATTAAAAAAAAAAAAAATCCTCATACACTATCGGACACATTTCTGGGAAGTACGCTACGGTCTCCTATTATAATTGTTTTTTTTCTATTTCTCCTTTATTTTCAGCAGTTTTTGCTGTCTATGTTTTATGGATATGTGAAAGTTCATTACTGTATATCCTTTGGGTAGGTGGGTTTTGATCAACTTAAAAAATCTTTTTATCCTGTGTAATTGTTTTCCCTTTTTGGCATTGGAGTCTATTACCATTTCTCCTTTTTATTGACATATGCCTGGTATAAATTTTGTTAATCCCTTATATTTAAATTTTTTTTTATTTTAAAATAATTTAAGACACAAGATGTTGAAAATACAGTATGGAGAATTCCCTTGCAGCCTTCAACCAACTTTCCTCAGTGGTAACATCTTACATAATCATAATTTCTTGTATTTAAGCCTCTCTGAATCGTTCTGTTTTAGCTCTTGGCCTACCTTGCGTCCCCCAATTTGTGATATCTTGTATTTTAACAGGAATTTACATACTACCCCTTATTTATTGTGATTGCTTGCTTAAGTTTCCCTTCTTTCTGCCATCATTTGTTTTTTCCTGCCACCTTATTTTGAGTTTCCCATGGCATTTTTTTTCCTGTTTATTAGATTGCCAGTGTTTTATTTATTTCTCTCTTTTTTTCCTCCTCAGTTCTTCCCCTCCCATCAATTTAGAAGTCATAATCCTATTTCTTATTTATTTCTTACATGTAAATTTTTAATAAACATATTTAAGCATGGGCAAGAATAAATTAGTATCTGTAATTCCCCCAAGAAAACCTGACACACAAGTATTTGACCTTTAGATACGCTTTTACTTTCCTCATCCTCCCTCCATAATTTGTGTTTAGTTAATACAACGTGGAACTCTACTTCCAGCTTTTTGAAAGCAGTTCTGCATTGTTTATTTAAGAGCTGCCTTTCAGCCTCACGGCTATATTTTCAATTACTGTTTAGACTTAATTATTCTCCCCCTTTTTATTACTGTTATATTCCATGTCTTCTTCTTTGGATTAATTTTCCTTAATGTTTTTCAGAAAAGGTGCCTGAGTGGCACCAGAATTCTTGTATCTAAAGAGGTCATGACTATCCTTGAGTAATGGGTTGATTTATGAGTGAGTTCTAGAATCAAAGTCCCTTTCCTCAGAATCTTGTAGGTGCTGCGCTCTTGTCTTCTGGCCCTTGATCTTGCTGATGAGAAGTCTGATGTTGGACTGATTCTTGTTTCTCTAAAGTTTCTTTTTCCTCTGTGTTATCTGCTGTTGGGAAGTTTTATCAGGATGTGTCTACAGGTAGTTTCATTCTTCTTCCTCAGCACTTGGATCTTTGCTCTGAAAATTCCAGCCTGTCTGTGTGTTTGCTGCTCTGGAGAGATGAGTGAATATTGGGTCAATATTGGATCTCTAGGGTAGAGACAGAGCATAAGGCTCTGCGGACTAGATTGTCTGGAATGAAAGTGCAGCTGGACAACTGACCCAACTTCTGCAAGCTGCAGTTTCCTCATCTGGAAAAGGCTTGTGAGAACAGGTCCTACCACTTAGGGCTGTGTGAGGTGAAATAGGACATAGATAGCAAAATGTTGAGATAATGCCTGGCACTGGAGTGTTCATCTGTAATTCTTTGAAGATATCAGAGATAGAGGAAGAAGATAGCTTTTGAGCTGGACTCTGAAGGATGGCCGAGAATCAGTCTTCTTTGAGCCTCAGACCCCCTGATGAAAATGATAAACTTATAGGTAATAATTCTCCTTGTTTTAAATTTTTAATTTCACATACTGGAATAGCTTAGTGGAGGTAATTTCTCACTCTTTAATATTATGTCTCTTCTCTTTCTCTTCCTCCTTCTCTTCCTTTTCTTTTTCCATTGTATTTAGTTTTCCAGTTAATGTGACTTTCTTGAGGGCAGGATACAGGGATTAAAGGTACCAAAGAGAAAGGGTTGCAGGCTTGTCTACTTGAGCCTGTCTGATGGAGTAAATGAAAAACAAGACACCCTTATGTGTGAACTGTATCTGTCATGCCCTCTGATATTCTATCTTTCTCCACTCTACTGGGTTCTAAACTTTCCCATGTGTCTCCACGTCCTGCATGTGATAGGTACTCAAGAAATGCTTATGGAGCAGAGGATGAATCAATGTTCCATTTTACCTGCATGGAGAAATGATTGTTTCTCACTTCACTGGGCAGCGTTCCCTTGCATTTGCCGTTTTATGAAAGATTTTATTTGTGGTTGATGACAGTCAGTTCTTTCAGGAAAACAAGAAGAACTGGTTTAGGACCATTGTGAAACTTTATTTTAATAGCAACAAGACAGGGCTCTGGCAACTTCAAAAAGGGCAATCAAGAATTTCTTGTTTGCTCAACAGAAAGAGCTATTTAGGTGGTTAAATGGGTTCAAAGTCACCCCCAAACTCCATGTGATTTTCAACTTTAATGATTTTTTTTTAGCCTCTAAGGTAATTGGTGAAAGTGTAATTTATTTAGACAATGTCCTACGTTGGTTTCGCCAGGCTGATGACTGACCCAGGCATTCCTGGAAGCAGCATCACCAGGAGAAGAAATTCAACCGGAGAGGAAACAGGGGCGGGCTGTGATCCCCAACATGCTGTCTCTCCTCTTGGCACGATTTGCAAAGCAAACATTCTTGATGAAAAGCAAGATGCGATCCTTGCCCTCAAGTTGCTCAGATTCCAGTGGAGGAAGCAGGCGTGTGAATGAGTCATTGCAGTAGAGTGGGGTAAGTGCTGTGCCCCCACGAATCCTGCACTCAGCCAGGAGAGCTGGAGGGGGTCAGGGACACTTTGGGCAGGGAAAGCAGTGCTGGGTGAGTAGGAGCTAGTTTGTAGATGAGAGCAGGAAAGGCCTTCTGGGCAGCGGTTAACACGTGTGCAAGGCTCTGAAGCACGCCCCATATGCTTGGCAACTACAAGCCCTTGAGTACTGCTAGAGTGTAGGGTGCAGCTGGTCAGGGCGCAGAACCATGTGCAGCAGGGATGGAGACTGTGGCAAACTGGAGCCTCTCTTAGTTTTGTAGAACCGCCATAACAAAATACCACGAACCGGATGGCTTATAGGAGTCCTTGGGTGGTGCAAATGGTTAATGCACTCATTGCTAACAGCAGGAGGTAGTTCAGGTCCACCAAGAGGCACCTTAGAAGAAAGACCTGGCCATCTACTTATAAAAGGTCACAGCCTGGAAATTGCTATGGAGTACAGTTCTACTCTGCACGTGTGGGGTTGCCATGAGTTGGAATTGACTCAATGGCAACCTTTTTTTTTTTTTTTTTTCTTGTGGCTTGTAAGAACAGAAATTTATTGTCTGAATTTAGGGTGTTGTCAGGGTCATGTTCTCTCAGAAGTCTCTGGGGGAAGATCCTTTCTTGTCTCTCCCAACTTCTGATGGCCCTGGCTGTTCTTGGCTTGTAGGTGCAGCATACTGTAACTGTCATCACAGGGCTGTCTTCCTTCTGCCTCTCTCCCTATATCTCCTCTCTTCTTTTATAGGACATTACTCAGATTGTATTAGGACCTACCCTCATGTTAACTGTGATAACATCTTCAAAGACCCTATTTCCAAGCAAGGTCACACTCACAGATACAGGGGTTAGGACTTCAACATAATCTTTTTAGGGGACACAATTCATCCATAACAAGCCTGCGTATCTCATCTCAAGGGGACACTTGCCACTCAGCTACAGCTGATTACTGCTATGTAGGAACATGGGCCCAGTGTGGCCAGATCTCCCCCACCTTTTTTTTTTTCTTTTTTTTTTTAAGAGAAGCTCTTAATCTGGAATTTTATATGAAATTCTCTAAACTTCAAATTATGGCAACTAGTTGAAAACAAAAATTTAAACAATGTGAGACCCAGAAATGCCCACTCTAGGCTGCTAGCTTGTGAAACCTATTTAGGGAAATGAGAGAAGTGAAGATGAAGAGAAACTCAGGCCCCCTGTACGGCCTCGACTGTGCCCCATCCAGCATCCCTTCACCAGTGTCCGGAAGGAGGGCTTGGCTGTGCGTTTTGAAGTGGAGTCCAGGTGACCCTGGAGAACCTTGATTTTCCCCTGATCTTACTTTACTGTGACTCAGGGAGTGGGAACCAAAAGTTTTAGGTTTTATCCTTTTCATTCCGTTTTTTTCCCTCACTAAATTGGGATGGGGAGTGTGATGGTGATGGTGATAGTTTGGGCTGGATCACCTCTGAGAGCCTCTAGCCTCCCCTTCCACCACCACCCCCCGCCCCCCCAGCTCATGCCCTACACAATTCTGATCTCATGTGATTTCCACCATTCCACCCTCCTCTTCTGGTTGTTGAGGAACACACAAGGGTCAGATAAATACACTGGCCCTTGACGCAGACCTTTCTGCTGTAGTAGCCACTGCTAAGAGAATGCTCATCTTCCTTCTGAAGTAGATGAATGAATATTTTATTTAATATTCTTTGTTCTTGGATAGATGATACAGTGCTGTACGATAGAATTATAATGTATATGTTGTTGTTGTTGGGTGCTGTCAAGTCATTTTTGACTGATAGCAACTCCATGTGACAGAATAGAGCATGAGTGTCTTGTTTGCTGTCTTATCCACCGCGGTCCATATGGTGACTGCATAAAATAGATGATCAATAAATATGAAGTGAATAAGGTGGGGCTGAGGTTCAGTCTTGTAGATAACCTGGGCCCATGGCATCCCTAGAGGACCCAGACGCCTAACTGTGAGGCCAGATGGTTGGCCCTTGTGGTCAGTACAGGATCTCCTGCTTTGTCCTCAGCAGAATCGGCCTCTCTCTGTCCCTCTCTTGCCTGGCTCTTGGTTGCCTGTAAATTATGTTTTTGGTGTCTGTTAATAAAAATATAGGGCTGGGGGGAAAAAAATGACTTCTCCTAATAGAATTTTATTAAATGGCACTAGTTTAAAAATGTCTCGTAAAAAGTTAATTAATTTGGGATTTGGGGATGAAAGGCGTGATATAAATGTCAGTTATTATTATTACAATTTCAGCCTCACGCTTACGCTCTTGATCCAGCCCCTGATTTGGAGTTTTTCCTACTCCCAGGGACTGGCGGCTCCGCTGAAATGCTGGAGGCAAATTTGAGCTTTGGAGGTCCATTAGGGGCGAGAGGACCCTGCCAAGTTCAGCTGCCCTGCTGTTCCATTTAGGATAATGCAAGGCCTTGAGAGCTAGTGCCAGGGACTTGGACTGAGAGCTGTTCAGAGCAGGATGCCCTTGGTGCTCTGGGAGGTCCCGGCTACAGCAGCCAGGAATATCAAGATCACGTGCTTAGCCTGAGTCTGTCTGGTCATGGAATCCTGGGATGTTCGAGCTATTGAGACCCCAAGAGATTGTAGTCCCGCTCGTTTCACAGAGAGGGGAAACTGAGTTTGAAGAGAGGAGGTAGCTTGCCTAACCCAAGGTCACACAGCAAGTTAATTAAGTTTATGGAGAAGAAGGCAGTGAAAGCAATTAGTGGAGTGGAGAAGCCATCAAAAAAAGGAAAAGTTCGGGCAGTTTATTGGTTTTAAATCTAGAAAATGTTTTCCAAGGAAATGGAATCCTGGGACTTCATGGGAGTTCATGGAGACAGACAGCCCTTCACTCCTACAAGATGCCCCACCTTCATTCCCTTGACTGCAGACCTGACCCAGTGTATAATTACTGAGGCGAGGTGGGGGGCAAGCTTGGATGTTAATCATCGTCACAGCCCCTTACGTTTATATACAGATTACTGGTCAGGGAGTGAGTATCTTTGAGCTTCAGTCTCCTCGTCTCTGGCACAGGAGTATAAAACCGTACTTTGCAGGGATGTGGTGGGAGCCAGGAGGAGAGTGTGTGTTTATGGGCTTTGTAAGTGGCAGTGTGCAAGCATGGGATCTCACCTTCTTGGATTAATGTGTACTCACAGAGCTAAAAGGGAGATGGGCAGTTGGTTATCTGGGAGAACGGTGCTGGATGCCTGCTCCCTCTACAGAATTCCTGACCAGATGCTTGCTGACTGGGATGGGCTAACTTACTTCTTTCCTGTAGCCTATTCTGTTTTGGATGGCTCAGCCCATGGGGAAGGTTTTCCTCTTGTAGAGCCGATGTCTGCCTCCTCCTAACTTCGTTTGGTTCTTTAATTCTTGCTCTACTTTGAGGATTACATTGAAGGCCTCTCCCCTTTCCCCCTTCTGAGTGAAGGCCCGCTGTTGTCCCACTCTGCCGTTTGCCGAAATCACGTACACAGTGTGTCTGGTTTGGAGAAGGGGTTCAGGGAAGGTTTGTAGAATGGAGGAAAAAAAATACCAATCCTGTTGCCACTGAGTTGATTCTGACTGATAGTGACCCTATACAACAGGATAGAACTGCCCCATAGGGTTTCCAAGGAGTGCCTGGTGGGTTTGAACTGCCAACCATTTGTTTAGCAGCTGTAGCTCTTAACCACTACGCCACCAGGGTTTCCAGAATGAAGGAAGGAAGGAAGGAAGTTTATACTCATTTGGCTTTCTTCACAAAGAATCTTTCCAGGAGTCTTATAGTGAATCCTTATCCACTGGTTGGTTGAGGTCTTCCAGAAGTGGTTAAGGCCATGGATTTTGGCATTAGACATAGCTGGCTTTGAACCTGTACTCTTCCACTTGATCAAGATACTCTCAGTAATTCTCAGTTTCTTTATCTGTACAATGGAAATACGCCATGATATCTACCCCACAGCATTATTACACGGATTAAATGGAATAATGTGTATAGTGTATTCAGTACACTGCTGGACACATAGTGGACACTCAGATGGTGCAGATAATTATAGCATATTCATGACATTGCCGTGATTTCCATAGGACACCATCTTGGCCCTTCTAAATAGCCAGTTCCTTGAAATGTTTGTCTTACTTATCACTTATATCCTCAAAGTCCAGCACAGGGCTTGACGCATAGTAGGTGCTTATTGAATAAATGGCTGTTTAACTGAACTGGACTGAGTTGAGGGTTCTGGCCTAAGGCTTACGAAGCTCAGAGTCAGGCCCTTGGAAAACAGTGCTTGGGACCAGGCCTTCTACATTTCTTCAGCTTCTCTCTAAGGCTGAAACAGCTCTGATGTGGAGGCGTCTAAGCAGGTACGAAGTCTCCCAGCCTTTTAGAACATGAAGGCAGCCAATGATTGTCTTGACTAGAGAAACAAGTGCCATAGCTCCATTGTTTATGCTTTATTATAAAAAAAACCTTTTACTCTGTTTCCCTGCTCTCCCCTCAGCTCTGCTCCTCAGAGAAACCACAGCTACCTCAACCTCTCTCTTTTTTTTTTTTTGGTGGTAATTTTCCTGTGTGAGACAATATAGAACATATTGAAGTCCTTTAAGTTGAAGGCCTGGAAGGATGTGGGGTACAAGAGCAAGAGTCCAGATGTTCTCTTGGCCGCCATCTTGTCGCTCTTGACAAAGTGTCAAAATGGCAGCTTGTTTTCCTTCAGTCGGTGGCAGAGGCAGGCAGATTGCATAGGAGACACTGTTGGCCTCTCCAGGAACAGAGCAGCCTTCCCCGCCCCACATCTTTATTGGATTTCAATGAGTCTTTCTGCTCTGGATCATACATGCAGTGCAACCTCATAAACGGAGCAGTGGAATTTTCGCTTCCTTTGTACTGAGGGCCTCAAGCATACGCCATCGCTATTGTCAGCCTCGAATGGGGAAAATGCAGAAAACTCGGCAGAACAGATTTCTCTCAGGCAGCTCTGAGGTTTAGAAAATGACGTTTAGTTCTGCTCATAGGCATTAGCTAGTCAAAAGGCAGCAGTGGAGGAGGAAAGCAGAGGCTGCCTTTCCCAACTCCATGGCACCTGAGAGAGAGGGTCTTGGCCTGGAAACTCAAATCCTCACACTTTTCTGTGGAATGTATCAGGGCCTTATAAAGAATTGCCAAGACCCTGAGACTCACTGCTTTACACTTGCCAGATCAGAGGAAGGCTCAGAGGAGGCATGTGACTGTGGGAATTGGAAGGTTCTAGAAGGTTTGAAAAAGAGTCTAGAGGTTCTTTTCTCTGACCCTGAAGCTGAGGTATTTCAGACCAAAACTTACTGGATTAAAAGGGCACATGTCATTTCATCAAACCCACCTGGTAGTTGTCAGTTATCAGGTATGTATTCTCTGCCATTCATTCATCTATGTATTTTTGAGTGTCTACTATGTGCTAGGCACTGTGCTAGGTGCCAGCTGTGCCGGGGTGAGCAGGTCGGAGTCCCTGACATGCTGGCAGTTACAGGTGCCATGACTTCAAAAGGCAGTGCTGATAATAACAGGGCAAAGGCTGTGCCCTCCTACAGATGAGGTGTGTCCACAGCATCATATCTGTCCGATAGAATTATTATACCTGAACTTAACTGCCTTGTAACATAACTTCCTGCTTTCCTATGTTTTGGAACTGGGAGGGAGCTGTGAAGTCATCCATTCTCCCCCTTCTCCCCAAGATGGGCAACTGAAGGACAGTGGAGGAGTTGATCTATGTCTATTTTCTCAACCAAAAAGTGGCAGAAATAAGGCTTGAATGCATCCCCCTCCCCCTGCCAGTTCCCAGTCCAGATATTGCACTGGGATTAAAAGGTTGATGGAGAAGAAGGTCTTGGAACAGAGCAAGGCTGCTGCAGTGACCACAGCTGCACATGAGATTGTCTTGTTTTGACTTCTCCATTGGAGCTTTACTTCTTCCATATGGAGGCAGCTTCTGGTTATTGCAAATTGCTGTGTGTTTTTGGAAAAAAAAAATTAGAGAAGGAGCCATTCCACTGCTGCCTAGATATGAGGGATGGGTCTTCAAGGTGGAAGTCTCATAACTCAAGGGATCAGAGGTTGGAAGGCAGGGAAGGTCCTGTGATATGAAGAGGATTTTTCTCTCCTTCACCCATCCCTCCAGACCCCTTTCCTCTCTGTGGTCTGGAAACAAGAATTCTTTGCACAGTCCCTCAAAGGCATTTGGTTCTTCTTCGTGGCTGGTTTTTCTGTATCCCCACCACATGGTCATACAGCTTGAATGCCTCTGTTGTCGAGGTGCTCACGACCTCTCAGTTGTCCTCTTTCCCCGGGGAAGAACGTCCCTGTTCATCGTGAGCTCAGAGGTGCCTTCTGATTTCTGTCCCCAGGGCCACAGAACTGTGTTCTCCCTTCTGCATAGGACCACCCTCCCATAGTGAAGGGCAGGTCCCTGGTCCCACACACCCCGTCTCTGTCAACCACCACCACACATTCTCCGCCTGGGAAATACTGGCTGCTGATGTGTAAGTGTGTCACTGCCAATAATAGTGCGAAGGCTCCAAATCCAAGGGCCTTTCTAGGATCCTTTCCTGATTAATTAGGTCAGCATTTCCAAAATCAATTTCCAGCAAAGTCGCGTCGCATGGTAATGCCGTTCCCCACCCAGCCGGGCAAGGGAGTTGGTGCGAGAGGCAATTCCCTGGCTTCTGGCACAGTTCAGGCCTTGTGTCTACCTGGGAAGAAAGTCACATTACACATCTCTTCTGTGATTATCTTGACTTTTTATTTTATCTGCTCTCCCCCACCCCCCAAAAAAGTCTTCCATTAAACCCCTGTAGATCCTGCTTCAAACAGCAATTAGACTAACAACGTAATTATATCCCTCAATGCTAATTGTAACTGGTTTAGGGGAAAAACAAAGAGGAAAGAGGCTTCAAAATCTCTGGAAACTAAAAGCAGCTGTTATAATTTCCAGATATTTCTGGTCTCTGTGTGTTTCTTTGAGAGTCCTGGTTGCTGGCGGGCTGGTGTCTGTGTCTGTGTAGCTCTGTTGTTGGCTCAGATCCTCACTGCGGAACCTTAAATGCCTGTCTCCATTCTCCTGAGTATATGCTTGTGGGCATTCCCTGTCCCTGTCCTTGTATCATTTTCTGTCCCTCTCTGCTCTGGCTTGTGTCTCTGTCTCTCATTGTCTCTGACTCTCTGTATCAGCCACTTTTATCTTATTAGAGTCTCTGAGAAAAGAATGAACAGGCGAGGAAGTAGAAGGTGTTGGAGGAAATGTCATTTCTTTTGCTCTTGCCAACGCTCCATCATGCCAATAATCATTGGTTGATGGTCTGTGGGATTCTCCCTCCGGGAGCTTGGGGAGGGCTAGGAAGAGCTGGATCTGGTCCCAGGGTTTGAGCTGTTATGTGACAGGGATTCCTCAGGGACGATATGTCTTGTCACCCTGCCCATTCTCAGTGTTTCCTGGGTCTCTTCTCTGGGCCAGGCTCTGTGCTGGGTAAACAGGCCTTGGCCTCTGCCTTTGGGTAGTCTGTGGCCTGGGGAGGGAGGCAGGCAGGGAATTGAGCAGTGGGATTGTTGGGATGAGTGTTAGATCGGAGGGGATCTAACTCTGCCTTGGGTGGGGTGGAGAAGGGGGGTGGAGTAGGGCAGGATAAGGATGTCAGAGAAGTTTCTTGGTGGAAGTGCTGTCTGGGATGAGACGTGAAAGATAGGGAGGAGAGTTAGCCAGGCCAGAAGTATGGGGAGTAGGTCCCAGGAGGCATGGAAAGTCAGGTATGACAATAGCCGTGGTGGCAGCTGAGGCTGGAGCAGTGAGCTGGGCCATACCACAGAGAAGGAATTTGTTTTTTACCTTGACGGGGAAGGAGAGACAATGAAGGATTTAAACAAGAAATGACAGGGTCAGACTTGTGTTTTAGGAAGACCTGATGGACTATAGGTGGAGATTGTTGGACTGAAAGGGGCTTGTATGGAGGAAGGAAAGTCTGTAAGGGGGTTTTGGAAGGAGCCTAGGTAGTTTTTCATGAGTGTTGACTTCCTGGAGTAAACCACCTTCTGTGATGGAGATAGACTAGCTATGTCGTCTTGAGCAGGTCACTTAACCTCTCTGATCCTCTTCTTACTGAATTAAAGTTGGGTGGCACAAATGGTTTATATTCAACTATTAACCTAAAGGTTGGTGGTTCAAACTCACCCAGCGGCATCATGGAAGAAGGGCCTAGTGATGTGCTTCCATAAAAATTACAGCCAAGAAAACCCTATGGAGCAGTTCTCCTTTGTAACACGTGGAGTCACCGTGAGCTGGAGTTGAACTGATGGCAATAGGTTTGATTTTTCTTGGTGTTCATATTTACCTTTCACCTTGTGGGACAGAGCAGAAAGAAAGCCTGGAAAGGCTCTAGCTCGATCTCTGATGTAAGAGGAGGTACCAAAGTGGTGTTTCTGAGTAGGAAGCACTTACTAGGGTGGCCTGAGAGGCTGTTTCCAAAACACACATACCCCTTCCCTGTCAACTCAGATGTTCTCAGAGGTGGGGGACCTAACTAAGCAATTGACTCTCTTTGGGAACCACAGGAGTACACAGTGGCTTTTCAGTTATCACTATTTTTCCCATTTTTGGGGTCTGTATCCCAAACTTGACCTTATGCTGCAGGAGAACAGGCGTGGTTCTGCGCTATTTTTGTTTTCCTACAACCGTGGTTTTGCAGTTTGACAATGGAGTGCAATGACAGTGTTTCTCTTAGGGTGAATGTAACTCACATGGCCACCTGGAAGCCTTGAGTGGAGACTTTCTCATCTCTCAGGCATCGACGAGCTTGGACTCCCACTCTCCTCCGGTAAATGTTTTCCAGCTCCCATGGCACCCAGTTTGGGCCATGCCATACCAGGTATTCCAGCCCCCGGTTTGCTGTCAATTATGTGGAAGGCACGTTTTCATTAAAATTTCCATTAACTGTTTTTTCTTCGTTTAAGCCAGTGAGCAATTTATGGATTCATTAGCTTTTTACTATACTTGTGAAGCCAGGAAGAGAGGAATAAAGGAAGTGAAACATTTGGTCTGCAACATTTCACTGAAAGATGGTAACCCTTAGATATGGTAGAGGAAAAGCTGGCTAATCAGGGCTGGCCTGAAGAAAGCACTGTTAGGAAGGGCTGAGATCTTCCCGAAGGGTTCAGAACAGAACTGGAATATCCAGTCAGGAAGCCCACCCTCCCCCGAGTAGATGATGCATCCTTTTGCTTGTGCCACTGATTTTATTCTCACCAGGTGGCTGCCCACCTCCTGATGACACATTTCCCTTGGGGAGCTCACCTCTTCTGGGACAGCCCATGACATTGTGAGCAAGCTCTGACTCTGAACATATTTTCTCATATTGGGTTGACATGTGACTCCTTATAGCTCTCTTATTTCATTTTCTTTTCAGGGAGGAGATATGGTACAATGGTTCATGGATGGGCTTTGGAGCCAGACAAACTTGGGTGCAGATCCTGTCACTGCTTCTTACTGTTGTTGTTGGGTGCTGTTGAGTTGATTCCAACTCACGGAGACCTCATGGGATAATAGAACTGCCCCATAGGGTTTACTTGGCTGTAATGTTACGAAAGCAGATCTCCAGGTCTTTCTCCCATGGAGCCGCTGGGTGGGTTAAAACCGCCCACCTTTTGGTTAGCAACTGAGCAGTTAACCGTTGTGCCACCAGGACTTCTTGGTGCTTATTAGCTGTGTGATTTTGGGGATGCACATCACCTCTCTGAGCCTCAGTTTCTTTATCTCTAAAATCACAATATTATTAGGAACTCTGGAAAGTTCCTGAAAAGCGACAATAGTATTTCCCACCTCCCCACCTCCCGGTTAAGTGGTGAGGATGAAATGAGGTGGTTTCCTGAAGATACCTGACCCACGTTCACAGTCCAGACTGTGCCTTGCAGTTGGATAGCTCATCTCCAGACATTTTCACTTGGATTCATTTCCCTAAAACAATGGGGCACTGTGGAAAGGACCTAGGATTTAGGGTCAGAAACCCATTCGACTTCAGACAAGTCACTTCACTTCTCAGGACCTCAGTTTCTCGAGTTGTAAGTTGGGTGAATAATACCTAGTTAACAGAGCTGTTGAATGAGACTGAACACTTTTAAAGAACCTCTTAGAGGCGCTGGCACATAATAGCATTTCAGTGTATACTGGCACTCACAGGGTTATTGTGGTTGCAGCTATGTCTGCTATACAAATCTCACTCCCAGGGTCTACTCTGTTAAAAAGGGACTAAGCTTAGAAGTTACCATCCCCAAAAGCCCCTATTAGAGCCAGCCTCAGTGATTGAAGGTATTTTAAAGGCCATGTTGTCCAGCTCCCACATGGAACTTGAATCCCCTGAGTGCTTCAACTTCCCAACGGGTGGGTGTATCCTCAGAGGACAGACTGTAGATAAGGTCCCTGCACAGGTGTTCAATCTGGAGTGGGATGGGATCTTAAAAAATTACCTAGTCCTGATACCTGCCATCATAGATGTGCAGTTTAACTATTTTAAAGTACAGTGAGTATTGCCTCACAAGTGGTTATTATTATAGAAAGCTAAGCAGGAAGAAAGAGGAAAAAAGTAATTTTTGAACCATCCAGTGAAGCACTTTTGCGGATACCGTATGTGTGTGTAAGGAGCCCTGGTGCTGCAAGTGGTTAAGCTGCTCTGCAGGAGAAAGATGTGGCAGTCTGTTTCTGTAAAGATTACAGCCTTGGAAACCCTGTGGGGCAGTTCTACTCCGTCCAGTAGGGTCTCTGTAAATTGGAGTAGACTCTATGGCAATGGGTATATGTGTTTGTAGTGTTAGTTTATATAAATTTTATATAAAATTATATACATAGTGTCTTAGTTATCTAGTGCTGCTATAATAGAAATACCCAGGTGAATGAATTTAACAAACAAAAGTTTATTCTCTCACAGTCTAGTAAGCTAGAAGTCCATATTCAGGATGCCAGCTCCAGGGGAAGGCTTTCTCTCTCTGTTGGCTCTGGAGGAAAGTCCTTGTCATCAGTTTTCCTCTGGCATAGGAGCTTCTCAGCGCAGAGACCCTGGATCCAAAGAACATGCTCTGCTCCTGGCCCTACTTTCTTGGTGGTATGAGATCCCCCCATCTCTCTGCTTGCTTCTCTTTTTTGTATCTCAAAAGAGATTGACTTAAGATACAGCCTAATCTTGTGGATTGAGTCCTGCCTTATTAACGTAACTGTCTCTAATCCTGCCTCATTAACATCACAGAGGCAGGATTTATAACACACAGGAAAATCATACCAGATGACAAAATGATGGACAGTCACACAATACTGGGAATCATGGCCTAGTCAAGTTGGCAGATTTTTTGGGGGGACACAATTCAATCCGTTACACATAGTTTTGATTCTGTCCTTGTCATTTCAACTTTAGTACTTAAAAATTTTTCTTTTTTTTTTTTTTATTGGACTTCAGGTGAGGGCTTACAGAACAAATAGTTTCTCATGAAACAGTAGTACAGATATTGTTTTATGACATTGGTTAACAACCCCACAACATATCAACCCTCTCCCTTCTCGACCTTGTTTTTCTTTTTCTTTTCCTTTTTTTTTTGGTGAAAATGCACATAGCCGAAGATACACCATTTCAAAAATTTCTACATGCACTGTTCAGCGACATCGCCTATGCTCTTCCACTTGTGCTGCTGTTCGCACTTTAGATGAAGGCTTACAGAACAAAATAGTTTCTCATTTAACAGTTAGTACACATGTTGCCCTATGAAAATGGTTAACAACCTCACAACACATCAACACTGTCCTTACTCAACCTTGGGTTCCCTATCACCAGCTTTCCTGTCCCCTTCTACCTTCTGGCCCTTGTCCCTGGACTGCTATGGCTCATTAGTCCCATTTGGTTCTGTGGGGCTGTCCACTCCCAGGCTGAACGGTGAACCTTGGAAATGACTTCACCACTGAGCTAAAAGGGTGCCTGGGGGCCATACTCTCGGGGTTTCTCCAGTCTCCTTAGGCCAGTAAATCTGGTCTTTTTTTGTGAGTTAGAATTATGCTGTACATCCTTCTCCAGCTCTGTCCAGAACCCTCTGTTGTGATCCCGGTCAGAGCAGTCAGTGGTGGTAGCCGGGCACCATCTAGCTGTAGTGGACTCAGTCTGGTGGAGGCCTTGGTAGCTGTGGTCCATTAGTCCTTCGGACTAATCTTTTCCCTGTATCCTATCCTCTTCATTATCCCTTGCTCTCGAAGGGATGAGACCATTGGAGTATCTTAGATGGCTGCTCACAGGCTTTTAAGACCCCAGATGCTACTCACCAAGGTAGAATGTAGAACATTGTCTTTATAAACTGTGTTACGCCAGTTGAGCTAGATGTTCCCCGAAACCATGGTCCCCACAGCCCTCCACCCAGCAGTTCAGTCCTTCAGGGAGTTTGGATGTGTCTGTGGAGCTTCCATGACCTTTCCTTGTACAAGTTGTGCTGGTTTCCCCTGTATTGTGTACTGTCTCACCCTTCACCCAAGATACCACTTATCTATTGCCAATTTAGTATTCCCCCCCCACCCCTCCCATCCCTGGTAACCAACGAAGATCGTTACATTTTGTGTGTGAACTTTTTCATGGGTTTTTACAATAGAGGTCTCATACAATATTTGTCCTTTTGTGATTGACTTATTTCACTCAGCACAATGTCCTCCAGTTTCATCCATGTTATGAGATGCTTCACAGGTTCATTGTTGTTCTTTCTCGTTGCATGGTACTCCATTGTGTGTATGTACCATAGTTTGTTTATCCATTCATCTGTTGATGGGCATCTAGGTTGTTTGCATCGTTTTGCTATTGTGAACAGTGCTGCCATGAACATAGGTGTGCATATGTCTATTCGAGTGACGACTCTTATTTCTCGAGGATGTATTCCTAGGAGTGGGATTGCTGGATCGTATGGTATGTCTATTTCTAGCTTTCTGAGGAAGCGCCATATCATTTTCCAAAATGGTTGTATCATTTTGCATTCCCACCAGCCATGCATAAGAGTTCCGATCTCCCCACAGCCTCTCCACCATTTGTTATTTCCAGTGTTTTTGATTCATGCCAGTAATGCTGGGGTGAGATGGTATCTCCTTGTGGTTTTAATTTGTGTTTCTCTAATAGCTAGTGATTGCGAGCATTTCCTCATGTATCTGTTGGCCGCTTGAATGTCTTCTTTGGTGAAGTGTCTGTTCATTTCCTTTGCCCATTTTTTAATAGGATTATTTGTCTTTTTGTTGTAGAGATGTTGGGTTTTTCTTGTAGATTATGGAGATTAGACCTTTGTCTGACTTGTACTGTCCAAAAATTTTTCCCAGTCTGTAGGTTCTCTTATTACTCTTTTGGTGAAGTCTTTTGAGGAGCATAGGTGTTTGATTTTTAGAAGATCCCAGTTATCTAGCTTATCTTTTGGGGTTTGTGGGTTGATGGTTATGGTTTGTATCCTGTTAATGCCGTGTATTAAGGCCTGTAGCGTTGGTCCTATTTTTTCTTCTATGAACTTCATAGTTTTAGACTTTATATTCAGGTCTTTGATCCATTTTGAATTAGTTTTTGTATACGGCGTTAGGTATGGGTCCTGTTTCGTTCTTTTGCAGATGGATATCCAGTTTTGCCAGCACCGTTTGTTAAAAAGACTGTCTTTTCCCCATTTGATGGACTTCGGGCCCTTGTGGAAGATCAGGTGACCGTAGGTGGATGGATTTACATCTGGGTTCTCAA
The DNA here is from genome assembly GCA_030035585.1 of Dugong dugon. Classification (NCBI taxonomy): domain Eukaryota; kingdom Metazoa; phylum Chordata; class Mammalia; order Sirenia; family Dugongidae; genus Dugong; species Dugong dugon. Next base: position 57,372,643 of record CM057471.1, read on the forward strand.
TTCTGTTCCATTGGTCAATGTATGTGTCGTTGTACAGTACTTAAACATTTTTCATGTAGCTCTGCCTCATTCATCTGTTCTAATGGCTTTGTGGGTAGATACTTGTTTACATTGTTGTGCAGATAGGTTGTTCCCAATTTGTTATTATAAATGATGCAATGGAAAAAAAAATGATGTAGTAGACACCTTTGTCCCTGAAACCTTTCCCTTCTTTTGTACAATATTCATAGCGTTTGTTCTCCATCATGAAAGTTGTGGGTTAAAGGATATGAGAGTTGGTAAGGCTGTTGTGGCAGTGCCAAGTTGAAAGTAGAGAAAGGTGGCAGTGGATGTGACAGCTGGGCACACAGCTGCGTGTAGATTCTTGTAGAAGAACCCCATTTGGAAGAGTTGACATGGCAGTCTGGACATAAGGTTGCCTTCTCTTCCTACATTTTACCTGGGATTAGTAGCTACTAACTTATTTTATTTATCCAAAGACTTTGGGCCAAGTCGTGGACTGGTGGCTGCAATGTTAATTTTTGCATGCTAGGTTGAAAGCAAAGAGGCCTGGTTGTGCCATGGTTAAGCACTGGGCTGCTAACTGAAAGGTTCTCAATTCAAACCCACCAGCCGCTGTGCTGGAGAAAGATGCAGCAGTCTGCTTCAGTAAAGATTACAGCCTTGGAAACCCCATAGGGCAGTTCTGCTGTGTCCTGTAGGGTTGCTATGAGTCGGAATCAGCTAGATGGCAGTGGGTTAGGTTGAAAGCACGTATTCAGCGCCCATGATTGCAGAGCACTGGGTATGGCAAAGGAGTGATGAATCCGTGAAAAGGGCTTGCAAAGTGCATTTGAACTTGGCTACATTACTTCCCCTTCTGGGCTGTGCATCAGTGAGGAAGTACTGTATTTCTTACACTAAAGGAATTCACCAGCATAGTCAATCAGGAGAGGAGATTTGAGCCTCACTTTGAAGGAGATGTTGGCAGTTGCCTTGTACAGGGGTGAATGATTTGGGTAGATTTCTGAGAACCATATAGTTTCAGGTGTCTTCTTTTAGTTATTAAGTCATATGGTTCTCTATAATTTCCCAGTTTGTATTAAAGTTAGTTATTTTCCACATTCCAGTGCTTTGACTGTGAAGTTTACTATTGATGTTGTGGTGGGTTTGCTGTTTTTAAAATGAGTTTAATGGTGATGGAGAAATGATGATGATAACAATGACGACAAGGGTACCATTACTTACATAGCACTCTGTGCCAAGCATTATTCTAAATGCCTTACATTTATTAACAAATTTTATCAGTAGATGATTTCATTAAATCAGCTCGTTTCATGAAAGAGATGCAAGGTATGAGATCTTGGAAAGGGAGACTGAAGCCAGGAGAGGCAAAGAGCTCAGTATTTGTTTTGGAAGAAGACATGGGTTTGACTCTTAGTCCTGCCAATAACTGTGGGACTTTGGGCAAAGTCACTTAACCTCCACTTCCTCCTCTCTGGAATGGAAATCATGACTCTTACCTTGTGAAGAATTAAATGAGGTAATGGATAGAAAAATCCTGTCAATCACTAAACAAATGTGGGGCATTGATAGACTGTGTTATTCCTGCCCTACCTCAGACTTAGGCTTCCAGGAAACCTGAGTCATTTTCCCCTTTAAGGGTGCTGTATAGACACCTTTCATGTGCTGGGCCATCTGGTGGGCACGGGGGAATCCAGAGGCACGGCCCTTGCCCTAGGAAGATGTATGGTCTGGCTGGGAAGGCAGGTCATAATACTGAGTGTACCAGATGGTTGATCAGTACTGTTTGAATGGCTCAGGCAATAAGTGCTTTAAGAAAACAGAGGAGGGAGGTGGCTCCTGTGGCCTGGGGGAGGTGGGAATGGAACCCTAAAGGAAGCGGAAGGGAATAAAGCCATCAACAGCAACCAGGGCAAAGAGTTTCACAGGGTTGTGTCTGTGCCCATGTTGGACAGGAATGTTCTTGCCTTTTATGATATGGTTCAAAAAACAACAACAAAAAACTTGTGTGGCTCTAGATCCCAAGCATGACCTTAGGTAGGAAGTTCTGGGGCCCCAGAAATGTTTACCCTCTCAGCCAGCCCTGCTGGTATCAGACTTCCGAACCTCAGAGCTTCCACCTGAGATCCCCATAAGCATAGCATTTTAGGTCTGGTTGAGAGTGTCCATTGAGGGCTTGGGTCTTCTGGGAGATGGTTTGGGAACAACTAATCTTCCGTGTTAATGAGTGTTTTTGGTCAATAGTAGATTCTGAGCAAAGGTTGAAAGTAGAAATATGGTGGAGGGCCATCCAGGCATCCCACCTGTTGGAGGGACTAGGACTGGATGGCCAGGTTTCTGTTTTTCAAACTTTCAGGTTCCTTTCAGCTCTGAGCTGATTCCACTGGGTAGTGCAAGGACAATGTAATTGAAGGGGACATAGTCCTTGCTTGTGAGGAAGTTAACAGTCCAGACCGGGAAGCTGGACTCTGGTAGACCCCTTGGTGAGCTCTGCAGGACACTGTCAAGTGGCTTCTGCCCTCCAGGAGTTTCCCATCTGAGCTAATCAACTGCTGGTTTGGCCTCAGACCCTTTCCTTCCTTTTCCCTCCTGTACTCTGTATCTCAGGGAACTACATTTCCCAGGCTCCTTTGCTCTCTGGTTTTCAAGTAGTTTAACCAGTGGAAAGCACAGGAGGAAGGGTGGAAGGCAGGAAGGTGGAAGAAGGGAAAAGCCTGGGGTATTTCTCCCCATTTCTTTTTTTTTTTTTTTTTTGCCTCTTGTGATGTGTTTTCTGTTAGTTTCAACCCCTTCCTCTGTAGTTCCATTGGGCAGCCTCTGCCATGATTTTAGCTCCTGTTGGACAGCCCCAGCTTCTGGTAACACCATCTCTTCCCATTACCTCTTCAGGCCTAGAAGTAATAGCAGCACCTCTCCTAATATGCTGGTCCCTGGTTGCCTCTCTCCCGTTTGGCTTCTCAGCTCTTTCATCACCTGTGTAACCAAGTCCCTGTATTAAATCTCTGTTTAAAAGACCTTGAGTGCCTTCTGTCTTTCTGGCCCATCCCCTGAGGAACATAACATCCAAGTCAGGCCCATTAGAACTTCTGACTTTTCCCAACCTGAATTCATAGAAACCATTGTGAGATCATGGCTGCCCTAGTGAATTCAGGGTTCCAAGGACACCAGATCTCCTCCCCCTCTTTACAAAGAAAACAGAGTTGTAAAATAATTTCAAAATAGCCTGGCTGTCTGGATTTCTCAGCAGGTGCCCATTGGGATGTGTAGAATTACAATCTTTCTTTTTCTCATGGCCCTCTCATTTTCTAGGAAAATGGGTGACTTCTTCGTTTCCAACTGTGAGAGGAACTATTTTGATTTTGTAAAAATTTATGTAGTCCTTCTCTCCCTCCTTCCATTTGGGCTGTTGATCTTGTGATATATTTATAGAGACTGTGGTCGGCTGACCAGGAGTTATTTTGCAGTAGGAATTCGTAAGATTTCTACTTTGAGCATGTGTTCTGGCCTTTTTAAAAAATCTTTCTTAGAGCATCTACTTTATCCTTCTGTAATTATTTCTCTTTCATAAGCAAAATATGTCTTGCCTCTTACATATATTTTTTTTCTGTCTGTGTTTCTTTTGTCTGGTCTTTTCTTTGGTGTCTTTTTTTTTTTAACTCCAAATTTTAAAAGGCCATAGCTCTTACTTTACTTAGGAATGTTTGTATAAATCAGACTGTGGTGACTGGAAAGAGGGGTGCTTTGGAGGTCAAAAGACCTTAGTTTCTCTATCTGTAAAAGGAGGGCATTGGACTAGGTTAGAGGAGGCAAGCATGCTACTATCCCAGCTTTAACACACTCACTGCAGACATCAATAATCAATCACAGCACTCTTTCCAACTGAGCTCTGATGAGGCCCAGAATCCTTCCCAACACATTGTTCCATACAGCTATTACTAATTAATTAGAATTGGCATTCAAAATAAAATATTTGAGGTTCTTAGACTGTATGCACTGCTGATTTTCAAGTGTTGACAGCACAGTTTCTTTATGTTTTAATCAATTAACTGATGTTTATTAAGCCCTCTTTGTATGCAACAGAACCTTGTGTGCTGTGGAGTCAGAGAAGAGCCCTAAAAAAAAGTTAGCTGCCCTCATGGAACTTGGTTGGGTGCAAGGTTGGCTGCAAAGATGATGCTGTTCCCAGGTGTGCTCAGGTACACTCTTGGATTCCAGGAGGTTGTCCCTGAGATCCGAAGTGATCAGGGGAGGCTTTCTGGGGCAAGACCTGGGCTCTGGCTAGCCAGAGTGGACTAATGTAGGCAGTGGGACAGCATGAGCAAAGGAGAAATGAGAATTGATGAACTTTGGAACTAGGAGGGTCCTCAGAGTCCATCTGGTAAAAATTCTCCATTTTATAGATAAGGAAACTGGGGCTTGCCTAAATTTTAATAAATGATAATTATTTATGTAGTTAAATTTTAATAGATGATAAATCATTTTAATAAATGATAATTATTTACATAGCTAATACTTATATAGCACTTACTACGTGCCAGGATTAACTGGGTAGCACAAATGGTTAAGTGCTTGACTACTAGCCAAAATGTTGGCAGTTCGAAATCACTCAGAGGCACCTCAGAAGACAGGCCCGGTGATCTTCTTCCGAAAGTTCATACATAACCTTGAAAACCCTATGGAGCAATTCTGTTCTGCACACATGGGGTCGCCATGAGTTTGAATCGACTTGACAGCAACTAACAACAACAGTCCTGAACAATCTTGTGAGGTGGTTTCTGTTAGTATCCCCATTTTATAGAAGAGAAAACAAGTCTCAGAGGGTTAGTGACTTTACCCAGTGTTACAGTGGTGGAGCCAGAATTTGAACCCAGGCCATCTGGCTCCAGATTTTAATCTGGAAACTACTGTACTAAGTAAATCCTTCCACAGCATCCAGGTCTGTAGCTCATGTCATATTGTTAGCGCTGGCTATGAATGTTGCAGAATTTGTACCATTTCATCCATCCAGCAACTGTGTGATGTGGGGTTTTCATCTCTATTTTTACATTGAAGGAAACTGGGGCTCCCCGACTTGAGAAAGGTCACAGAGCTTACTAAGTGGCCTAGGCAGAATTTGAAACCTAGCCTGCTTGGCTCCAAATATCAGAATTGGGAGGTCTCTTAGAGGCCATCAGTTCAGCAGCCAGGCCCACTGGACAGATGAGCAGACTAAGGGCCAGAGATTGCCTCTGCCAACTGGTTAGAGGAAGGCCTGGGGACCAACGGGTATTTCCTGGAGCATCTCTTGCCCTCCCTGGCGAGGCTGCCCGGGTGGGCCACTGTTACCTTGGACCTACCACAGGAGGCTCAAGCCCTTTACTTTGATCCCCTTGAGGAGCAGCCTCTTCCCCTTACTGCCTTACTTAAAAATACCTAAGGGGTGACTTTTAAAAACCTGGTCCCCCAATTCTGGGGTTTACCCAGTTTGGAGCTTGCAGCCCTGTCTTTATAACAGTTTTTTTTTTTTTTCCCCCATGAAGCAGAAAAGTTCTTTTTTTTACTCCCCCTTCTCCCCCCATTTCCTGCTGATTTGAAGTGAATATTTATCACATATTTAATGAGTAATCTGAGTCTTGGCTTGGTGAGGCTGTACCAGGACATGGTTTATGGCTGATCTGGTTTTAACTCGCTCCAGGCGGTTTTCCCTGGAGTTTTCTGTAAAATCATAAACCTGGAGAGAGAATTTTTGTGGAATCCAGTCACGTGACTCACTCTTTTGTAAATTGAGAGATTAACTATATAACTGTAAAGAACTGAGATGCATTTCCCTTTTAAAAGAAAACAAACAGAGCAACATTTATGCACCCAAAGAAGCGTGTCCACTTCTAAAGACAGGGAGAGTCACTTGTCAAGGTCACTCTCCCGGGGCTTGGAGGCAGATGTACAGGGTTTGAAAGGATGGACCTTGGAGAATTTGGGTTGGGGTCTGGCAGTGCCTCCTCTCAGCTGGCTCCTGCACCCTGTGCACCTCTGTGTCCTTGGCTGGACCCTGGGGTGATGATGTCCCTACTTCTTCAGGTGATTGAGAAGATTCAGTGAGAGGGTGCACACAGTGCCCTGAGCCCAGAGCTGGCAGACATGAGGGGCTCAGGGGATGCTGGCTGCTCCTGTGTTATTAGTATTATCCACTTCTGAGGCCCTTTAAATTGAATAAAAAGGGCCCAGGTGGTACAACGGTTAAGTGCTTGGCTGCTAACTGAAAGGTTGGCAGTTTGAACCCACCCACTGGCTCCTCAGGAGAAAGACCTGGCGATCTACTCCCATCAAGATTACAGCCTAGAAAACCCTATGAGGCACTTCTGCTCGACAGCACCTAACAACAACAACGTATTGAATAGACAATACTAGCTGACACTGTATATAAAGGCCCTGTTCTAAGCATGTGACTGATCAACTTATTTAATCCTTACTACAGCCTATGAAACGAGCCCTGGTGGCGCAGTGGTTAAGTGTTCGGCTGCGAACGGAAAGGTCGGCAGTTCGAACCTACTAGCCACTCCATGGGAGAAGGATGTGGCAGCCTGTTTCTGTAAAGATTTACAGCCTTGGAAACCCCATGGAGCAGTTCTACTCTGTCGTATACGGTTGCTGTGAGTTGGAATCGACTCGATGGCAGTGGGTTTGTTTGGTTTGACAGCCTATGAGGTGGGTGCTGTATCACCCCCATTTTACAGAGGAGGGAACTGAGGCACTGAAAGGTCAAGCGATTTGCCCAGGTCCCACTAGCAGGTGGTGGGGCTGGTGTCCAGGCTGGCTCCCAGTGACTGCTACCTCTGTCTTTGCTGCTGGCTTCCTCTTTCACACTTCAGCCTGGAATCTGAGGGCTTTTTGACAGCTGGTCACCAGGAGGGAGACCAGACCTCGTCTTGCCTTAGCTCAGGCCTTGGCTGACGGTTCTGGACACTTGCATCAGCCCCTTACTCAGTCATGTGGCCTTTATTATCACCCCCTCAGTAGCCTTTTTGAAGACCGCTTCTGACCAGGTTATTCCCCTGCCTAAGGCCCCTCATGCTGGGTGAAGGGTATAAGGGATCTCCTTCTACTATGTAAAATTATTACAATATAGAACGTTAAACAAAATAAAAGCCTAGTGCTCTGGGCCTGACCCTGGGAAAACCCACATGCTTTTTGATGCAGCGTTTAGAACCCTTTGTGATCTGGCCCAGCTGGGGAACTAGAATTGACACACGTTAAACAACCAGGAAGAAGCCCTGCTGGCACAGTTGTTAAGTGCTTGTCCGCTAACTAACTGAAAGGTTGGTGATTGGAACCCACCAGCCACTCCAAGGGAGAAAGATCTGACAGTCTGCTTCTGGAGAGATTTACAGCCTTGGAAACCTTATGGGGCAGTTCCACTCTGTCCTGTAGGGTCGCTATGAGTCGGAATCAACTTGACGGCAGTGGGTTTTAAACAACCAGGAACTGTTACTGGTCTGTTTAGATTCGTAGAGGAGACGGTTAACTCCCGCTGTAGTGGCAGCTGGCACTCTGGGATGGGAAGGAGGCTTGTGGTCTGGATGGTCAGTTCAGTCCCCTCTTCTCCCAGGCCAAGATTCTCCCCCTCTCCTTTAAGGACCATGACTCAGGCCCCAGGTTTGGTGGTGGTTTGTTACTTCAGCCCATCCCTGGTGCCTAAGGAGTGCGTGGAAGAGACCAGGCCCCCTGCACACCAGGAGTGCACAGTCAAGAGCAGACGGGATTCTCAGCAGCTACAGCAGTAAAAAAAAAAAAATAATCAAACCCATTGCCACTGAATCAATTCTGACTCTCAGCGACCCTATAGGACAGAGTAGACCTGCCCCATAGGGTTTCCAAGGCTGTAATCTTTACAGGGAACCCTGGTGGCAAAGTGGTTAAGAGCTCAGGCTGCTAACCCAAAGTTCAGCAGTTTGAATCCACTAGCTGCTCCTTGGAAATCCTGTGGGGCAATTCTACTCTGTCCTTTAGGGCCACAATGAGTCAGGGAATCGATTTGATGGTACACAGCAACAGCAACAGTCTTTACAGAAGCAGGCTGCCACATCTTTCTCTCGTGGAGCAGCTGGTGGGTTTGAACTGCCAACCTTTCAGTTAACAGCCGAGCACTTAACCACTGAACTACCGGGGGTCTTTAAAAAAAACAAGGAAAAACAAACAAAAAACACAACCATGCATTTATTGAGCAGCTACTGTGTGCTAGCTCCAGCACCGTGCTGGGTGCTTTTCCTTGGGTGCTTTTCATACATTATCTCAGCTTACCTTTGCCATTCCCAGTAGTTCTCAGTCCTGGAGATTTCTCCTCCATTGCCTTCCACAAACCATCATCATCTCTTCTGTGGGAGATGACAGTGGCCTCCGTGCTGCAGCAGGAGGTTGCTTTCAGAGATGCACATACCTTCTGGGGCTGCCCTTGGGGTAAAACTCAAACTTCGTAGCCTGGCTTACCAAACCAAAAAAAAAAAACAACCAGTTGCCAGTGAGTGAATTCTGACTGTTGGTGACCCCATGTGTGCAGAGTAGAACTGCTTCATAAGGTTTTCAAGGCTGTGATCTTTCAGAAGCAGATGCCAGGCCTTTCTTCTCAGGTGCCTCTGAATGGGTTCCGTCTGCCACTGTTCTTGTTATTGTTATGTCCCCAGTAACTACCTTGATGCCCAGCACATAGTAGGCATTTCATATGTAGTGTTTGGGCGAATGAGTAAGGAACCATGTTTAATTCATTTGGTATCAATCCCTGCTCCCCCTAGGCCTTGCTCAGAATCACACATCTAGTATGAACTCTATAAATATTTTATCAAAAATTGAAATCTGAGTTCCAGTTTTTTAACCCAAGGTCTTCTCTGGCAACCTCCACCCACCCTCAGTCTCGGAACCCAGAACAGTAAGTGGCTTTGAGTCCCTATGTTCAGTTGGGAAAGAACACAAAATTAAAAACCAAGTACTAAATGCTAGAAACATAGCACTGAATATGATCTAAAAGGCAGTCTAATTAGAGAATTTATAATTTATTTAGTTTCCTGGGAACAGAATCCTCTTTATAACTTGCAACGCTATTCTTCAGCATTGGCACAGTCACCCTTAATAGGGGTTTTTCAGGAGCACATGGTGTAGAAAAGCGGGGACTGCCTGTGCTTGAGTTGAGGCCTGTTGGTTAAATAGGAAAATGATTCATCCAAATTGTTTGGGGCCAGGTTTGGTTTATTAGTTCTAGAGATGAAGGGCCATATATGTGTAGAAGAATGGCCGTGGACTTGGGGTGAGGAAACGTGCAGCCGTGGTCAAGCCATTAACCAGCTGTGTCGCCTTGGGCAAGTCACTTGGCCTCTCTGGGTCCTTGGTAAATTCATCTTTGTCAAAGGAGGATAGTTAAGCTGCAGTGTCTCCTTTGCAGGATTGTTGGGAGGATCTAATGCAGGTTAATAAGCTATAAAGTTCTATGCCAGTGGTTAATATTCTCATGTACCAGAGACATGAAATTCCATTTTTCTTGGGGGTGAGGCCAACAATTTTTGGAATCTTTCTTGACTCCTGTCTCTCTCTCATATTCCACATCCAATTCATCAGTAAATTCTGTGTGTTCTACTTTCACATATACTCAGAATCCAACCCCTCTTCACCTTCTTCACTGCCACCACTCTGCTCTAAGCCACTATTATCTTTTGTCCGGAGTTTACAGTAACTGCCTCTGTCCTTGCCTCTACTGTCCGTTCTCCACACAGCAGACAGATGATCTTTATAAAGTGGAAGTCAAATGACATCACTTTGTCCAAACCCTGGCGTTGGCTCCCCAGTGTAAAAGCCAAAGCCCTTCAGCCAAGGCCCTGCCTGACCTAACCTGCTGTTACCTCTGTTTCTCTTCACTTACTCCACTCCAGCCATACCCACGTCTTTGCTGTTCCTTAAACACTCCAGACACTCTCCTGCCCTAGGGTCTTTACAGTGGCCATTCATTCACTCTGCCTTGAACCCTCTTCCTCAGATACCACAAGACCAACTCCCTCACCTCCTTCTAGTATTAAGGATGCCACCCTGACCACACTATTTAAAATTGCAACTTGAGGCTCCTGCTTTGCCCGCAGTATGCCTGAACCTCCCTCTTTTATTTTCCCCACAGCACTGATTACTTTCAGTCGTACCCTGTATTTTACTGCTTATTTATTGTTCTTACTGATACCATCTCCCCACACTTGAAGGTAGTCTCCTTGAGGAAAGGGACATATCCCAACTGCCTAGAACAATGTCTGGCACATAGAAGGAGTGCAATAAATATTTGTTGGATGAACAAATATCTTCCTTTCTTCTGAATTGAATCTTGTGCCTCAATGGGAGAGACAAAGTTACAAATTAAATTTTGGGGATCCACTGGCTGTTAGAAAGGAAAGAGTTATGTAAATGAAGCTCAAGTCATTTGAGCCTCCTGTCCTTAGATACTAGGGAACGTAGAACCATCCTCTGGTATATCCTAGGACTCTGGCAGGTGCTTCTTGAGGGTGCAGGACCTCCTGCCGGCCTCCAGGTTGATTACACTTGGTTCCACCCACAACCAAGGGTGCTGGTGCTTAGTATGTTTCTGCAGCATCAGTTGTACCAGTTGGTAATTTAAAAATGAATATATATATATACACACACACACAAATATATATATATATATTACACAAACATACATACATACATATTATAGAATAGAATTTAACATTCATATGGATTGGTAAGACTTCAAAGGCGTTTGAGTGTGCAGAGAACTTCCTTTTTTTTCCCCAGGTTCACATTCACTCTTCCATAAGGATGGAGAGAATCACGAGAAGCAGTGAACTTGGGAGATTTGGAGTTGTTCACCAATGGATGTGAGGTTGTCCACCCAGAGCCTAACATAGTGCTCTCGACACATAGTAGGCTTTCAAGAAATATCTTTTGAATGAGTGAAGGAGTAATTGACTGTTTAAAGTCAAATTTTATTTTTTTTTAATCCAAGTATAATCGCAAATGCTGTGTATCATTCATCTAAGGAACCTCATTGTCAGTATTTCTTCATCAGTGATGATAATAATGCACAAATTCAACCATATTTTCCCAGTGCCAGGTACTGAACTGGGTGCTGGAGACATGGCTGTGTGTGGGGTGTAGTCTTTGCCCAGGAGGAGTGCACAGTCTGGGAGGAGACAGGCACCCCAAGAACTGTAGTCCCAGGTGCATATAGTTGGTGAAAGGCGCTGATGGTGGCATGTATGCAGGTTGGGAGAACAATGAGCAGGGATAAATTAAATGTTCCGGCTGCGGGGGGGAAGGGGCGATGAGGGGAGAGATCATTGAAGTCTCCAGAGAGGAGGTAATTCTTGAGTTGTGCCTTCTGTGGTGAGGTTGGGGTGGGGGAGGGAAGAGGCAAGATCCTAATTACACTTCCACAGAAACATACATCTTCAGGTCCGTCCTGGACTTGACTGGCTGAGGTGCCATCTTGGAGATACCCCTCCAAGATGGTGACCCTCTATCCTCACTGAGCTCAGGGACTGTGCAGCCGCCACATTTGCCGTGGCACCTCAGCCTTCCTCAGCGTCTGGCTCTGCTCTTTTATCGCAGAAAGGCATTTCATTCTTCGAGATCAGCAGCCAGGACCCAAGGAGCTGTTTTTCCTCCATTGTGCAAGCATGACAAATCATTAATTTTTGATTGATTTGCTTAGAATTATGGGCGCCCCAGCATTCTTTCCACCGCTGAACAGCTGTATAACAAATGAATATATCAGTGTGCACAAAAGATTGGAGATCTAAGAGAAGCAATTACATTGGCCACCCTCCCCCACCCTCACCCCTTCCTGGGCAATGGAGGGAGGAAATTTTTACCAGAAATTCCTCAAGTGGCTTTAAAAAAAAATGACTTTTTATAATTGAATTAAATCTTTATCTCTTCATCGTTTGCAGCAGATTTCTAGACACACACCGGTTCCCCATGCATTTGGGCTGCATCTATCCAGGAAGAATCTTTAATAATGAAATTTCAACTTGAGAATTAAAACCAAAATGGAAAAAAGAAAAAAAAAAAGAGAGCAAATTCTACCCCTCCTTTTTTTTGGTTGCTGCTATTCCTTTAAGGTTTTGGAACCGTACCAGTGCACTAAATGTGACCTCCATAACTTTTAAATTAAGAATTTATGCTGGCTTGAAATTTATGAAATATTTCAGCATGAAAGAAAGCCTTTTTCCCTCAGGAAAATTGAGCAATAAATCACAGCACTGTGGATTTACTGCCCTAGAGCCAGCGAGAGATAGGATTTTTTTTTTTTCCTTCATTCTAGAAAAAAAAAAAAAAACGTAATCATATAAGACAGCTTAGCTGCTATCCTCCCACTCTCTAGAATTTTTAATTTCAGCTGTTTCTGCTTGGATTTATTTCCAATATTCCTGCTCGGCTTTTCAATTTCCTCAGTTATTAAATTTTAATTCAGTGCATTAGCATTTAAATTAAAAAAGGGTTTATTTTATCGAAATCGTTGGCCAGCCCCCATCCCATAGCACATGAATTGCCTGTTTCTGCCATTTGCACAAAATGTGAAATGCAGCTAATGTCTTACAACTTACATTTGCACAAATTTAGAAATAAAATTTCTGGGTTTGAAATAATATTTTCTTTCCAAGAAAACCCTTAATAAGAGAATGGAAAAGAACAACTTAACATTCATTTGGGAGGGGAGAGGAGGGTCGAATGAAGCCAAAAACAGTTTTGCCCAGGTCCTGAGGAGACACTGGCATATAAGGAATGGATGGGGCTGGCAATGGAGGGTGGCCAGGTACCCTCATGAGAGGCTGGGGAGCTTTGGGTAAAGACCTCAACCATGCAAGAATGAGAAGGAGGGTCTCTTATGGGCCCACTCTCTCTCCTCATTTGCCATAGACAGGTCTGGTTAAGGTTGAATTAGTTCAACATAAGTAACAAAAGTGGAAGGGAGGGGAGAGAGGATTTGATCTGGCCCTCTGCCCCGTGCCCCCCGACCCCATAAATTTTACTTATGGAAAACCTCAGGTCCAGGGAAAGGAGAAAGCTAAGCTTGCCTAAGGTTCAGAGTGAGACCTAGACAGAGCCAGGGCAAGAAGCTACATCCTTTAGGAGAAGATAGTCCAGTGGCAGAGATGGTCCTACAACAACAGCAGCAGCACCCGTGGAGGTTTCCATACTTGAGCGATTACCACCTAAGTAGTTTACCTACATTATTGCATTCAATGTCATTCTGACTGGTCCCGTTGGAGAAGTTCTCAGGTCTTTGGTGGTTTGGTGGACACTCATGAGATGCTGACTTGGCAGCGTTAGATTCTGGTCAGACCCTGAGGCATGCTGGGAAGACCTGTGGTCCAGTCCAGACCAGCTCTTCTGTTCCTTTGCTGTGTAATCTTATTCAGGTCACTCTCTTTTTTGGTGCCTCAGTTTCCTGGATCCAGTAAATGGTGGGCTTTATAACTATCTAGGGTTGTTAATGATTATTGTAATTATTACTTCCGAGCCCATACGAAGTTGCTTTTTACACGTTACCCTACACACATTGTCTCACGCCCATTGCATGAGGTGGTGGTGGTGGTTTAGTTAGGTGCTGTTGAGTTGATTGCAACTCAGTGACCCCATGCACAACAGAATGAAACACTGCCCAGTCCTGCACCATCCTCATGATCTGTGTTAGGCTTGAACCCATTGTTGCAGCCACTGTGTCAGTCCATTCCATTGAGGGTCTTCCTCTTTTTTGCTGATCCTCTGCTTTTCCAAGCGTGATGTCCTTCTCCAGGGACTGACCCCTCCTGATAAAAACTCCAAAGTATGTGAGACAGAGTCTCACCATCCTTGCTTCTAAGGAGCAATCTGGCTGTACTTCTCCAGGACAGATTGTTTATTCTTTTGGCAGTCCATGGTATATTTAATATTCTTCACCAACACCATAATTCAAAGGTGTCGGTTCTTCGGTCTTCCTTATTCATTGTCCAGCTTTCGCATCATATGAGGCAATTGAAAACGCCATGGCCTGGGTCAGGCGCACCGTAGTCCTTAAAGTGACATCTTTGCTTTTTAACACTTTAAAGAGGTCTTTTGCAGCAGATTTGCCTAGTGCAATGCATCATCACCATGAAGTGTAGGTCTATGGTAAGCATATTGCCATTTTGCAGATGAAGAAACTGATGCCTTAGGAGGGTGGATGACTTGCCTAAGATCACACAGCTAGAAGATGACAGAACCAGGACTTGAACTCTGACTCTAAACCCTTGCTCTTAAATTTCAGTTCAAATTGAGAATCAGTTTGGATTACACAGGGTAGTCGTGAATGTAATTGAGGTTGGATCATGTGAAATTGCTGATTTGAGACCATTTTGGCCTAGGAAAATGGCAACGTCAGAGATGTGACTTAATTCAAGCAGAAGGAATTGCTATAGTATATTTGTGACGACACAAAGCCGGGCATCGTATGGATCTCTGCAACTGAGAGTTGATGCTGTCAGCACTGTGGATTTCGGCTGAGGTCGCTAGGGGCTCAGGAGCCGTCCCCTGTCATGGTGGGTCTGGACTTGGCTTTATCCCCTCGAGGCAGCCATGCCCAAATGCCATGATTGAGATGGTTTGTGACATTGACACATGCTTGCTTGGACATCTCTCACTTGAATTCATTATCCAGCCATACACCCACCCTGGCTTTCCCGTATCTGCTGACCAATGGCCTGGACGTTTCACATCGAGCTGTGGTACCCCTTCTCCCTCCAGCAGTTCCATTTCCTCAGTGCCACCACCTTAGTGTCTGCAAGAGGATGTTTTTGGACTACTATTTGAATATTTCTAACATTTTGTCTTTGTTTTGTAAAAATGGGTGGAAAGTAAAAATGAGTGTTGATATCAGATCATAAACTTAATCAAAGGGAAACAAAAGTGGAGATTGTTAGGTGTGCTGAGAAGCTCTGTCCCCATCCCCCATCCTGTTAGCTTGCATGGTCCTTGATCTGGTCAACTTTTTGTGAAATTATGAAGGAAAAAGACAATAATGACATTAAAAAATACGTGTGAAATCTTAGATATGCATGCCCAGAATTAAGTCTGAGAGGTGAGAGATCACTTGGGATTTGGCAATATTTTTAAGCTCTATGGGGACAGAATTCTCACCCCCTGCCACTTCTGCCACTTATGATATGAACATTAAAATAACTTCTGCCCATTTGCTTTACATGCAGGTTTTGAGGAATGCAGAATGTCAGAAACAGGCTGTAATTGGTCCTGTTCTTTTGCTCCCAGTGAAATGATATGCAAACCATTTTCTGCTTTCTTGTTTCTTCTGCTGAAATAATACACCAGCTTCCCATTAAGTTTTCCTTCCCAGACCTCATGTTTCCACCTCTCCATTTGTCCCTAACCTTT
This sequence comes from Dugong dugon, assembly GCA_030035585.1. Classification (NCBI taxonomy): domain Eukaryota; kingdom Metazoa; phylum Chordata; class Mammalia; order Sirenia; family Dugongidae; genus Dugong; species Dugong dugon. The sequence continues at coordinate 57,388,042 of CM057471.1, forward strand.
CCTTTTCCCTCGAATGGGAAAGGGAGGGTGCTGTGTGGCTCCACCCCATTTCCTGGTTGACTACCCTGAATGTTGGTGGAAGATAGAATACTCCAGAGCAGAGAGAGGCAGGCTTTGGAGTGCCCTAGACCTAGGCTTGTAGCTGGGGGACTTTTGATAAAAGACTTAATTTTTTTTTACCTTCTGTGTCCTCACCTGTAAAATGGGGCTACGGGGTCGGGGAGGACTTAGTGTGAGAATTAAATGAGACAAGGCATTTAATGCCCGTACACTAATGCCTGATGGGAAGTTAGCCAGAGGACTTGAGTGCGGATGCCCACAGGGGCCAGGCAGGTGGGCTGAGTGTAATGCAAGAGACGGGGTGGAGCCTCTGGAGACCCAGGTATCACGTCACCTCTAGCTGACTTCTGCTGTGTAGGACTGGGCCTTGCTGGATTATCCAATTTTATAAGAGAAGCTGGAAATATGGCTCCCTTTTTGGGGGGTGAAATCCCTTGATTTTTATATATTGCCTGTTTGTTTCAAAGTCCTCCATCTGGTTTTGCCAGTTTGCAACCTCTAGTAAGCACTCATTAAAAGGCAGCAGCTGCTGTATTTATTTTATCTGTTATCCACCATCCTGAAATTAAAAAAGCTTGAAAACTGAACATTTTTTCCTGATTGATTAGGCAGCAGAAGTTGAGCTGTATGGCGATGAGGCTAGTTACAGTCTTTATTTATCCCGCGTTGTTGTTGTTGTATGCTGTTGAGTCAGTTCCAACTCATAGTGACTCTATATGACAGAGTAGAACTGTGTCATAGGGTTTCCTAGGTTTTTTCTCCCGTGGACTGGCTGGTGGGTTCGAAGTGCCGACCTTTTGGTTAGCAGCCAAGCTCTTAACCATTGCACCACCAGGGCTCTTATCCTTTGTAGGGTGACTAAATGGTCTCTGGGTGGCGCAAACGGTTTGCACTTGGCTACTGACCAAAAGGCTGGCAATTTGAGTCCACCCAATGGAAGAAAGGCCTGGCGATCTGCTTCTGTCAAAAGTCCAGCCAAGAAAATGCTATAGAACTCAGTTCTACTGTGTAACACATAGGGTTGCCATGAGTTGGAATTGACTTGGCAGCAATGGAGGGGTTTTTTTGGTTTGTTTTAGGGTTGACTGTTCATATATTTCATTACAAACATTATTGTGCTTAATTACTGAGCGCCCCCCCCCCCCCAACCCTACCAGGGCTGCTTCAAAATCATATACATTACATGACCTTTCTAAAGTCAGGAAAGCTCTGAATTTTGAAGCACATGTGGCCCCAGGGTTTTGGACCTGCATTATTCTAACTATTATTATAAATGTGACAAATCTAGGGAATGTGTCTCATACCAATGGTGATGAAGAACCCAGGCGTTCTTCCCATGTTGCAGTCTGCTCTGACCTCTGCATTGAGGTCCCCTGAGCACTGGCCTGGACGTCAAGATCCCAGATGTTTGTCCGTAGGTCCTCATGACCCTTGGCAGATTTCTTCCTTGCCCAGGGCCTTCTGAACCAAACTTTATGATTTCTGAAAATTTCATTTGGTCAACATTATCTCCCTATTCCCCCTGCCCCCAGTAAAAGAGATTAAAGAACCAACACTCTCTTGCCTTCCCCTGCTCGTAGGGTTGGGGGACAGAATATTTTAATATAATAGGATTTTTTTCCTTCTCTGGTTGGTAGGAATAAATCTGCAGCTACTGTTTTATTGGAAATCCCAGCTGAAAATAAAAATGGTGCAATTCAATCTCAGATTTAGCTGGTTACTTATCTTTCACTGAGTCCCCAGGGCTCTGCGGTTGCTGGGTTTGTGTTGGCAGTGGGTGCTCAGGCAGGATTTAAAGGGCCAAGCAAATAGAGTGTCCTGATTCCCTCTTGCCACTGGGGACAGACTTTTCCAGCCTGGAGGAATGGGGCAAGGGGTAGAACCTGTGTTCTTCCATTTGGCTGATGCAAGTGTTTTGGGGTTTCTTTTGCAGGCTGACGGAGCCAGTGCAGCTGGAAGGAAAAGCACGGTGGGCAGGTGAGCTCCCCCTCCCCTGCCCCACCCTGCATCCCCTCTCTTGTCCTGGTCTTCGTGTCTCACAGTCACCGCTTTCTGATCCTCACCTTCCTCACCACCTGGAAGGATGGATGGTCTAGGACAGCTCCCTTCGCTGAGAAGTCCCTCTATCTCCCCAGGCCACCTGAGGTCTTGAGCAGTGTTTTCCAGCTCATCTGGTGCCCTTTGTGGGTACCCATGACTGGAATTCGTGGATGACTCATTTCTGACCTGGCCATTGGCCACTCAAATTGGGGATAATCTAGGAATGAAGCACAAGACTCTGGGCAGAAAGACCTGGGTTGAATCTGGGCTCTGCTGCTGCATTATAAACTCCAGGGGGTGCCAGTCCCATGTATTCTGGAATTCAGTGTGAATGGGGCCTCCTGGGGTCATGCAACTTGGGGGCCTTCCTCAGTAAGTGCAAGTTCTTCAACTGCTCCTGCCTCTGTTTCCTTGTCTCTAAATTTGAGATAACGTTGGTTCTTACTTTGAAAAGGGCTATTGTGAGGATTGGATAAAATGACACATGTAAAACCTTAGAACAGGGATTGTATATTAGTCAGGGCTGTTTGGAGGGAAGATGTTAGAAATTTACCCCAAATTAGTTTGAACAGAAATAAGAGTTTTATGTAGCTACAAAGTCCAGGGGTGTGCTGGATTCAGGGCTCAAATGCTGACATCAGGAATCAAACAAATAATTTCTGTCTCTCTCCTTCCCTACTTTCCTCTCCTCGCACTCCTCTCCCCTCACCCCTTCCTTGCTAGCTCTGCTTTTCTGCGTGTTGGCTTCATTTTTAGCAGGGAGAGATGGTCTTCTGCAGTACTGGGCATATCTGGGCCTTGTTGTTAGTAATCTTAGCCAATGAGATAGCCTCTTTCCTGATTGCTCAATCAAAAGTCTCAGAGATGATTCTCATTGGCCCAGCTTGAGCCATGTGCTTCATCCCCTGGACCAATCACTCTTGCCAGGGATATGGAGTACCCTTATTAGCCAGACCAGGGATATGTACTCACCCTTGGAGTTGTCAGGAGATGGGGGTTGGGTGTTTTCCCAAAGGAAGGATGGGATGTTGTTAGCAAAGAAAGGAGAAAGAGATGGCAGGAAGGACCAAGCTATGGGTGTCCACCACAAGCAGCACAGGTAGGCACTTAGAAGGGGTTAGCTTCAATGCTGCTGTAGCCGTTCCGTTGGGTAGAGTAGCGCTGGAGCGGCCAAATGACCTTTATTTGTGATACTGGGGGCAGGAAGAAGGCAAGGGACAGATAAAAGAGATGGCTCCCCAGGGCATGTACATAAAATCTGGAATAGGCTCTAGGACCATGTGCTGGAAGTGAATTATGTATTGAATGTCAAGAGAATGTTAGAGTAGGCCTTAGCTGGTACACTGGTGAATTTGACCCTGGTCTTTGGGTTAGATTGGGATGTCGGGGGAGGTTAGAGTCATAGACGTTTTGTAGAGTGTTAGAGTTCAAGTACTTCCTCTTTCAGCTGGGGAAAGAAAAGTCCTGAGGTCCTCCAAGGTTAGTGTGAGGCTGGATGGCCCTTGTCAGGAATGACCTTGAAGGACCCTCTACCCTGTGACATGGGGCCTTCCCTCCCGGCTCCCAGCTGTGCCTCAACAAGCTCTTATTACACCAGGGCCCACTTTCGTCCCAATGCCTTCCTTCTGGCCCAGAACATATAATTTTGTTACTTCTCTGGAGGGCCTCTGGCTAAACCCCAAAACCAACAGCATGGGCTGCTAAGGAATTAGTGTTAAATTGAGGGGGACAAGGAGAGGTGGTGTTTCTGATCCTAAAAAGCAACCAAATGTGGTTTGATTTACTTCCCAGTAATCCAGCCTGGGTTGATTTTACAAGACCAGTGATCCCAGCACTTGAGGTTAATGCTGACCTGGTGTGCAGGTTGCAAATCACGTACCACGACTGCAGTCAAATCTCACTACTCAGAGAGGAATGGGGGCTGTAGGGTATCAACTGTGGAAAATTCTAAAGGAAATGCAGCTTTTATAATCAAGCAAATGTAGCAAAGGTCTGCTAAAGTAAATAACTATACCTTTTCTTTCTTTTTTTTTTTTTTGGTCAGTTGAGATTTTCAGAACTCTATACATAATCTCTTCCAGCCTTCCCATTTTGGAGATAAGGAAACCAGGGATAGGATAGAAGAGGTTAAGGGACTCGTTTATTCACTCTGTGTACTAATTTCCTAACAATTTATACAGGATCTTGTAGAGCAAGAGGCTGGGGAGGAAAAGATCATAAGACCAAGTCTCATTCTTCATTTCACAAATATTTATTGAATGCCTAATAGGTGCCAGGCACTGTCCTAGGCACTGGAGATACTTATTGTGTTGTTATTGTTGTGTGCTGTCAAGTCGATTCCTACTCATAGCAACCCTATATGATGGAGTAGAACTGTCCCATAGGGTTTCCTAAGCGGTAATTTCTATGTAGCAGATCACCAGGTCTTTTCTCCTGGGGAGCTACTGGTGGGTTCGAACCGCGGACCTTTCAGTTAGCAGCCAAATGCTTGACCAGTGTACCACCAGGGCTCCTTACTAGAGGTATAGCGGTGAGCAGAGCAGACAGAAATCTCCGCCCTTGTGGAGCTGATGTTCTAGTAGGAGTGGAGGAAGCCTAGTAAATAAGTAAAATGTATTAGGTGTCAGATGGTAAAGTGTGCTATGCAAGAAAAAACCAGGGAAGGCTAGCTACTTAACCTTCCTGTGTTTTAGTTTTCTTATCTGTAAAATGGAAATAATATTAGTACCTCCCTCCAAGTGTTGCTAAACCAAAAGCCCATTGCTGTCGAGTCAGTTCTGCCTCATAGTGGCCCTATAAGACAGATTAGGACTGCCCCATAGGGTTTCTAAGGCTGTAATCTTTACGGGAACAGACTGCCACATCTTTCTTCTGCAGAGCGGCTGGTAGGTTTGAACTGCTGACTTTTTGGTTAGCAGCCAAGCACTTAACCACTGCGCCACCAGGGCTCTCCCAAAGTGTGGCTAGTGAGGGTTAAATGTAATAATATATGTACACCCTTAGCACAATGCCTGGCTCATAGTAGGTGTTTAATATATATTTGTTTTTATCACCACGGCACCAGCCCTCTCTAGTGCTGGATTCCCGTTCCTAGGAGGAGGAGACAGTATGGTGACAATTGATATCTTGTAGAGCCTGGACATTGGAGAGAAAGCTGGAGGTAGGGAACAGGGTAAGGATGGAGCTAATATTTGTTGAGGGCCCACCATGATCCACTTACTCTGTCTTGCCATTTACACATACTACATTTGATCCTCCTAGCATCCTTTTGAGGTTATGATTGGTATCCTTCCTTTCAGACAGAATAGTCTTATCCAAGGTCACACACCTAGGAAAATGGCTTTGGACCCGGTTGAGTCTTGTGTCCTTTAAGCCGGAGCCATCTAAGCTTTTCATCAGTGAACCATGTAATCAGATAACGACACGTGTGCAGCTGCGTAATTATTTCTTAAGTAATATCTTCTTGCTGTTTAACATTCTGGTTTTCAGCAGTAAAATAAAAGTAGCCCCAAAGAGTAATAGGCCTACTGCTAGTCATTGACAAATACGGTATTGTTGCTGTTGTTAGGTGCCGTCGAGTCAATTCCACCTCATATGAGTCAGTTCCCAGTGTGATAGAGTAGAACTGCCCCATAGGGTTTCCTAGGCTGTAATCTTTACAGGAGCAGATTGCCAGGTCTTTTCTTTCTTGAAGCTGCTGGATGAGTTCAAACCACCAACCTTTCAGTTAGCAGCCAAGTCCTTAACCATTGTACCACCAGGGTTCCTTAGTATTGTATTAGTAGAGTGAATTACTTGAGGACTCTGGGTTCATTTCAGTCAGGATGTATTTGCTTCTTGACTCTAGGTTTCTGTTCCTATTATTGGAACTCAGATTTGATTTTCTGAAATGTGTATCTCACCTTGCCAAATTCTGAGCAAAGTTTGGCCGCAAAATCATAAATTGCTGGCTGACTCTGGGGGCTCATGTACTCATTCCACGAGGCCAGTTGCTTTTTGATGGGCAGAGTTCAGTCTCTGCTTAGTTACTCTTAAACCTAGACTCTGCAAGTAAGGCAGAATCTTGATAATTTAGACACATTCTCAGCTTTGCCCTCTGGAGACATCCATTGAAACACAAGGTACAATTCACGTGCATCAAACTTTGTGAATTATTTTTGCCAAATGGTGCTGTGGTTTTCTCAAGCTTGAGGTAGTCCAGCAAAGTAAAGTGATTGGGGTGTCTGCTCCACGCACCCAGTACGAGTCTCCCACCTGCTCTCCTTGTGCAAAGTAAGAAAGTTCTTTTAAACCTACAGTTATCAGTTCAGAGTTTTCAGGAATCATGCCTCATCCTGAAGAAGCACAGTCTTGATAATGATAACGGGTGATCTGAGCTGGTTGCTTCTTGACGGCTTCAATGACAAAGGCCCTTGATCTCAGGAAGCAGCTCTGGAAATTTCCACACCCATACCGTCTATATGACTCTGCTAACTGAAGAGAATATCCTCATACCCAACTTTGGCATCCTCCAGATTCTATGCAAAGTGTTGATTGTTAAAAACATTGGTACACCCATACCTACCTTCTTGATCACTCCCACCTTCCCATCTGGCAGTGAACATGGCTTTGGTGTGTGTCCCCAGCTCCCCTCCTCAGTGCTACTGCATGATGGATAACCATGCCCGCCATTTTGTTTTCATAGGGGCTGAAAGTTGCTCTTCTACTTTCATTTATGGGTACTCTCATCAGTGGCCTAAGAGCTCGTCTTTTTTATAGTTTGACCAAACTTTTCACCTTTTTGTCTAGTGAGTGCTTGGTAGGGAGGGGAGAAAAGAATGAGCATTTAATGAGTCCCTGCTATGTGTTGGTACCATGCTGTGTGCCATATATACATCTGTCTCCTTTAATGTCCTGAATAACCTTTAGTGATTAGTATTCACATCCTTATTTGAGGAAAGGGAGAGGCAGATTAGTAACTTTCTGTGGATCTAGTTCATCTTCCCCAGACTCCTTGTTGGGACCCTGCTGTGTAGTGAGGAGAGTCACGTTTGTGTGTCGAAGGGCACCAGGGAGTGTTGTGGACAGAGCTGGCTGTGTACTACATAACTCAGTTTGCCATCAGCTACTCTTAAGAGATGGGCAGAGATGGGTGGAAAATGGAGGGGAAGGGGCCTGTTGTAATGCCAGGATGGAGGGAGCATGTTGGAGGGATGGAGAAGCTTTATGAGAAGTTAACCATCAGTTGGCAGTGTGGGCAGGAAGTTGCAGGGGGAGTAGTCCTGTTGGGAAGCTCCTTTACCCTCTCCACCTAGGAGAAAGTGGCCTGAGGAGTGGGGCCCAGGCTTGAGTGTCAGAGAATGAGAGAAAGGTATAGTTGCATAAATCACAGCTTTGTTAGGAAATAACATCGGTGGAGAGAAGGAATGTGCTTGTCCTCAGTTTCTGTGTCCAGCATGAGGGCTTAGCAAAGCCCTCACTGTTCACCTCTGTGGTCTGCATGGACCCCCATGAGTGCCCCAGAGGTTCTCTACAGAACAGTGGGCATTGGCCTCACTGTGACCCCCTGTTCCCCACCCTCCCACAGAGGGGATTCTAATTGGCAGGGTGAAAGTTCCTGGCTCTGCAGTGTCCCCAACAGTTGTGTAAGGGACACTGTAAGAGGTAGGGTTTTCAGAGAGCAGTACCTGTTGCTAACAGACCAGAATTGTGCCCCACCAGCCCCATTGGAAAATGAAGGCAGTGTGTCTGGTTACAGTGTTGTTGACAGTGATTCTTTTTAATGACTTGGACCAGCCTTCCATATGCCATGACCCCTGCAAAGACATGCCCAGCTTTAACTGGAGAACCCTACCCTGCTAGTTTGGAGTTTGTGTCTTGACAGGGTTGCCCAAGACTCTTGCTTTTTCCCAGTTTAGGTTTAAATGAATCAGGGAATTAGCTCTTAGTGTTTAAATCTTAATGCTATCTTTCCCAACTGCAGTATTACCCAGCGTTGTGGCTGACTGACACTGTACATTGAAGAAAATTAAGTGCATGAGAATTACCTCAAACTAATGATATATTTATGCATTGTAGGTTATTTTGAATTTCTAAACTGCTAAGAGTTGTTGAATAGGTTAATAGTTTTAATCTATTAATCTAATCTTTTCTGCTTGACTATTTATTAAAATATATCAGTGATACATGACAGAAATGGAAGCACAGATAATTTTGAAGGTTATTAAGGATTGGATGATGGTGTGAGGATTTGAAACATGGGCGGAATAGTAAATGCAGATACAGGCCTTGTTACAGTATTTGTGGACAAGTGCAGTTTCACTGTGGTTCTCTTTCTTGGCCCTTCCAGGCTGGTGGTGAAACTTTGACCTGTCTTCCCATTATGATTTCTGTCCTTGCCACTAAAAACCAGTCTTTGTACCCAAAGGACATTTCTGAGGACAGCAGCCATTTTAGAACACACCAAGGAGAGTTAGAGGTCAACAACTAACATGAAGCGAAGCCCAAGCACTTTTCTCTGTGGAAGAGATGGAGCCCTGCATTCGTTTATTTTATTTTGTCTCTTTGTTAATATTTTAAGCATCTAGCTTATGCCAGGCTCTAGTGTCTACTCTAGACACTAAGGGTACAGAGGGAGACAAGGCAATGCATTCCCCATCTCTTGGGGCTTCTGGTTGTTTAATCATTTATTTGTTCATTTATTCAACAGGTGTTTTTATTGTTTTTTTCTTCTTTTTAATCATCCGAGTAAGTAAAAGCCCAGACTTTGGAATCGGGCAGTTGTTAGGTGCTGTCAAGTCCGTTCTGACTTACAGCAACCCTGTGTACAACAGAACAAAACACTGTGCCAACTTCACAATCATGGCTGTGTCTGAGCCCATTGTTGCAGCCACTGTGACAGTCTGTCTTGTTGAGGGTCTTCCTCTTTTTCAGTGACACTCTATGTTACCAAGCATGATGTCATTCTCCAGGGACTGGTCCCTCCCGAAAACATGTCCAGAGTATGTGAGACGAAGTTTTGCCATTCTCGCTTCCAAGGAGCATTCTGACTGTATTTCTTCTAAGATAGACTTGTTCGTTCTTCTGGAAGTCCATGGCATATTCAGTATACTTTGCCAACACCATAGTTCAAAGGCATCAATTCTTCTTAGGTCTTCCTTACTCATTGTCCAGCTTTTACATGCATATGAGGTGACTGAAAATACCATTGCTTGGATGAGGTGCACTTAGTCCTCAAAGTGACATCTTTGCTTTTTAACACTTTAAAGAGGGTTAGGAGCTCCACTGCTAACCAAAAGGTCGGCAGTTTGAATCTGCCAGCAGTTCCTTGGAAAACCCTATGGGGCAGTTCTACTCTGTCCTATAAGGTCACTATGAATCTGAATCAACTCGATGGCAGCGGGTTTTTTTGGTTTGGTTTTGCAGCATATTTGTCCGATGCATTACTTTGTTTGATTTCTTGACTGCTGCTTCCGTGGGCTTTTGATTGTGGATCCAAGTAAGATGAAATTATTGACAACTTCAATCTTTTCTCCGTTTATCATGATGTTGCTTATTGGTCCAGTTGTGAGGATTTGTGTTTTATGTTGAGGTCTAATCCATACCGAAGGCGATAGTTTTTGATCTTCATCAGTAAGTGCTTCAAGTCTTCAAAACCACAGGTGTGAGACTGCAGGCGCCTGGGTGTCAGACCTCATCTACCACCCCATGGGGCCTGAGACTGTGCTAATGGATGTTTATAATGGTGACCTGCGTCCTCAAGAGAAGGTCAGGATATCACCATTTCAGAAAATAGGAAGAACGTGATACATTTTGCAGTTTTTTCCACTGGAAAGGGTACAAGTAAGACTCTTGACACTCAATAAACTTACACTTATCCAGAAAACTGGCTTCTGTTAGACTGCTTAAACTCATGTTATACTGAAGTCCAGATGAATGAGACGGTGCAATACTGAGCAGTTAAACCACTGACAGTTCTTTGTGGTGATGGCAGCCATTTCCCGAGGAGTCTGGCATATTGACTTGTTTGTTGGTCCTTAGATCAGAGGCTGTGGATGCCTTGATGGTCATTCTGGCGTTGATCTCTCCAGGACTTCTTCATTGGTTCATTCAGCAAACAGATACTCATTGATCATCTGCCATTTGCCAAGCACTGCTCTGGGTGCTAAGATTCAATGGTGAACCGATGTGCCAAAAGTCCCCATGCTCTAGTTGCTCACCTTCTGGTTGGGGAGACAGACAGTGAAGAAGATAAAGATGGGGTAATACTAAGGGGGATATGTAAAGCATAGAAGGGGGATATGGGATGGTAGAGGCCTACATTGGGAGTGAGGTGGGTGAAAGTTCAGATTGGGCATCAAGGAATTCTCCACTAGGACTGGGACTTTTAAGTAAATAACTGAAGAAGTGAGGAACTAGCTATGGGGCGTCTGGGAAAGGAGAGAATATTCCAGCAAAGGAAAGAGCAGATGCAAAGGCCCTGGTAGGAGCATGTCTGCATGTTCAGAGAACATCAAGGAGACTGGTGTTGCCAGATAGGCAAGAATGAGACAGGGAATATTAGGACATAAGGTTAGAGGGCGTGTGGGATGAGTCACAGAGAGCTGTAAGGGTCCTGGTGAGGACAGGCAGTTGTTTTGGGTGAGACACAGAACCATGAATGGATTTTGAGCCAGGGAGTGACATGACCTGACTTATTTTAACAGGATGGCTCTGGCTGCTGTCTTAACATACATTTCGGGAGAGTAGACAAGGGCAGGAACAGGGAGACTGGTTATGAGTTTATGACAACAAGGCAGGAGAGAAAGAATGTTGCTTGGACCTGAGTGGTGGCCATGGCAGATTCTGGACATATTTTGAAGGTGGATTTGACGGTAGATTTGTTAGGAAGGAGCCAGAGAAAGGGGAGAATCAAGGATAATTCCAGGGTCTGAGCCTGAGGAGCTGGAAGGATTGGAATTGCTATTACCTGAGGAGAAGCTCCCTGGGGGGGGGTGCAGCAGCTCAGGTTTGGACCTAGTAAGTTGAGGTGCCTGTTAGCATCCAAGTGCAGTTGTTTCATCTGCAGTTGCTTATGTACCTCTGGAGTTCAGGGAGAGGTCCAAGTGGGAGATACAGTTTGAGATTCATCATTATATAGTCAATATTTAAAAGCATGAGTCTGGATGAATCACTTAGGGAGTGAGTGTGGATAAAAATAGAAAGAGCCTCTAGAACTGATCCATGGGGAATGGCAGCATATAAGGGTTGGTGAGATGAAGATGAATCGGAAAAAGAGACAGAGAAGTGGCCAGAAGATGGGAGGTTCACTGGGTGAACATGGAGCAAAGGGAAAGAAGAGCTGGGAGGAGCAGAGAGGGAACTACGTCAGAGGACACATTAGATGAGGCCTGTGTATTGACCACTGGATTTAACAACATGGAGGTCACCTGGAGCCTTGGAAAGAGCAGCTCTGGAGAGTGGAGACAACAGCCTATTTGGAGTGGGTGACTTAAGACGTTTTGCCAAGGAGAGGGCCTGCCGTCATCAGTGAATACAGTAAGTCCTGCGGCTACAATGGACAACTGGTACTTGCCCTTTAACTTTATATAGATTTGCCCTCACTTTAAAACAGTTGAGCCAGCCCCTACTCGCAACAAATTCTTCATCACAATCACCTTCACTTGCTGCATGTGCAGCTTTTAAATCATTGAAACGGCTTCAAGCCTTTTCTTGCACTAAAGTAAAGCTAAATAACAACCATATGCACTTGTTCCTACTTACATACAAATTTGATTTAAAGACACAGGAATGGATCTCACACTATTTTGTGATGCTCATGAAGACATTGCTGGTTTCAGCGGTTCTGTCAGCTCGAGGAAGAACGCTGTCCGCCATTTTAAGTTGGATCACGTTGCCTTTAACACTGTGTTGAGTATGCAACTTTGTATTTGGCTTAAATTTTCATCTTATTCACCCTGTAACCATGCCTCCCGAGCATGAATCCGATGCAAGTGCTGGTGATGCATTCAAGAAAAGGAAAACAGTCATGACTGGAAGTAATAAAGCCGTCAGAAAGAGGTGAGACACCGTCGGTTGTTGGAGAAGCATTAGGCTACAGTCGGTCAACGATTGGAACAATTTTAAAGGAAAAAGTGAGAATAATGGAGCATGTGAAAGGCTCTGCCCTGATGAAAGCTACAATTATTACTAAGCAACGCAGTGGTTTAATTATTGAAACGGAAGGGCTATTGATAATTTGGTTAGATGATCAAAATCGGCGTAATAGACCTATTAGCCTTACTTTAGTGCAAAAAAAGGCTCGAAGCCTTTTCAGTGATTTAAAAGCTGCAAGTGCCGCAAGTGAAGGCGATTGTGATGAAGAATTTGTTGCGAGTAGGGGTTGGTTCAATCATTTCAAAGTGAGAGCAGATTTACATATTAGAGTGCAAGGTGAAACAGCGATGGAACGAGAGCAAGTGTTAACTTAATCATGACCTTTTTTCTTTGTTTTCTATCTAAACTGTTTTAAGAACTGTTTCTTTAATTGTTTTTACAGTACTGTATACCTGCACATATGCAGATTCTCTTCAGTACAGTGCCACACAGTTACTTTTATTACTATATTATTATGTACTGCATCATTATGTTTAAGATATTTTAGTATATTTGGAAGTGTTTGTGTTTTATGTGCATAGAAAGGTAAAATATTTACTATATACTAAGACAAACATTTGACTAGTTGACAAGAAATAAGAACCGTATGTACCTGTTCCGACTTACCTACAAATCCCACTTAAAGACAGATTTAGGAACAGCTCTCGCTCATAACCCGGGAACTGCCTGTAGATCAGAATCACTTGCACTCAGATAATCGGTTGGTGGGCAAATGAGTTGAGTTGGCGAACTTGGTCAATGGTCAGGCTTTGGAGCAGGCTAAGCACGGCTTCTAAAGTCGTGCTTATATAGGTGTTAATTCACTTAATATCCCTTGCGTTCAGGAAGCATGTATTTAAGCCCAACTTGAGACCAGTTAACCTTCATTCCAAATGAGTCGAGTCTGTTTTAATGAAGTTTTCTTCCAGAGGGAGTTAACCGAGTCATTATTTACATGCTGTGGTCGGAAGCTTTCCTCCTCACCCTTAACATTGTTTCAGGTGGGTAAGGTGCCAGAGTAAATGGTACTTTTAGAAGAGGTTGAGTGGTCCTCAGGATGTCTTGGGTCATAGGTGGATGCACTGCTCCCCATCCTGTGCAAGGTGGTCCACACCCCTGATAGGTAAAGGCCTTTACAAGGGCCTTACGAATTGCTGTCTAGTTCATTCTGACTCATGGCTACCGTGTGTGTCAGAGGGGAATTGTGCTTCGTAGGGTTTCAGTGGCTTTTTTTTTTTTTTTTTTTTTTGGTAGTAGATTGCCAGGCCTTTCTTTCAAGGTGCCTCTGGGTGGACTTGAACCTCTAACCTTTCAGTTAACAGCCGAATATGTTAACCATTTGTACCACCCAGGGACTTTAAAAGAGGGCTTCCTCATCGTGCAGATGGAAAGATACAGGGCAGCACAGATAGGACTGAAGTCCGGGGGCTGAAGACTTTTCATAAGTACTGTGACTTGGTAGATCATCAAATGTCAGCATTTTTGGTGGAATAATGTAAAAATTGTGTCCAGAAACAAAGTTGTTTGACTCCTGGGTGCTGGCATGGCCTGAAACTCTTATCTCCAGCATGCCTAGAAATGGCATTTGACTTCGGGCCTCAAATCCACTTGTAAATTATTTGATTGCATTTTCTTACGCTGCAGGGCTTAGCAGCAAGAGCACTAGAATGGGAGTCAGATTGTTTTCAGACCAAGTTCAGCACTGAAAGTTGTATAGAGCCTTGATGCCATTCATTCACCTGTTGTTGAGTTTCTGCTGTGTGCCAGGCATTGTATAAGGGACTGAGGATATGGAAGTGAACAAAACAGACATGGGCCCTGTTCTGTGCTTTAGTTTTCCCATCTGTCCATAGACCTCTTGTGAAAGCCAGATGTGATGGGGTGGGTATATAAGCAATTGAAAAATTATCAGATAAGACCTAGAGGAAGATGTTTTTTTCTGAAACCTCTTTGAGCACATTGGCCTAGTCTGGCACGATAATTGGGATGAGTCAGAGTGAAGTGAGGGTAGTATATGGCAGTGGTGGGGAAGCTTAGCAGCTTTGGAGCCATTTCTTCAAGTTTAGTATTAAGTAGAAAGAACCCCTTGTTGTCAAGTTGATTCTGACGTATGGCGACCCCAGAGTAGAACTGTGCTCCGTAGGGCTTTCAGTGGCTATAATCTTGTGGAAGTAGATTGCCAGGCCTTTCTTCCAAGGCACCTCTGGGTGGACTTGGACCGCCAACCTTTTGGTTAGTAGCTGAGTGCAAACTGTTTACATCACGCAGGGACTGTGTAGAAACAGGCCCAAATACATATATCAGGCAAAAAGCAGAGCTGTGCTTATTGAAGACAGAGGGGGTAGGGGCTTGGAGCTCTACTCAGCACCACCTTCCTCATTCCGGCGTCACGGGTGCTCTTGCTCTGGGACCCTAGGCCTTCCAGGAACCCATTTAGTGAAAGGCCAGAGCCCTTATGGAATTCCTTGGGCAGGGACCCACTCTCTTTGGCTTCTGCCACAGCAGAGTGGTGTAAGCAGTAACCTGTGACCACAGATAGCATGTCCTTACTGAAAAATACCCTTTTAGTGCCCGACTATGGATTTTATGTTGACGTGTGACTCGGGTTAAGTATAAAATTCATAGCATATCTTGAGCAACTATTTTGTAGTTATCTATATATAAATCTATTTTACAGCAACACAAATAGAATAGATTATGGAGTGTCAGCATGTAGATAGATTCCAAGTGCTTTTTCACTAATATACCTAATGGTTCGTGCTGAGAATATCCAAGGACTCCACTGTACATTTAAATGGATATAATTAAAATAATGAGCTCTATTTTAAAAAATGATATATGAATAAAATTTTTTAAAGAAGTTAGAAGTAGCTGCACCACTCATTCAAAGTGATATAAGTACTTCTGTGCTTCCGTTGTTATTAGGACACCTAATAAACGCAGAGCTTTTGAGAAAAACAACATTTGGGCTTGTAAATCTAAAGCACGGAAGCCGGGGGAGCGGAGTTGCCGATGTCCTCGGTGGGTAAGGTCTTGGAGCGTCACGTTTAAGGGAGAAGATGGCTCTGTGCTGTTGTGCACCGTGGGTGATAGAGGGTGCCTCACGTGGCCCATCTTCCATGGGCTACATGAGGAGTCGGGCTGGTCCCACAGCTATAGCTGTATTTGCCAGCACAGCCTCTGACTTGCATGGGGTGGAGAATGTGGGCAAAGAACTAAGGGGAATCTGTCTTCCAGTGGGAGGAAGCCATTCTCCCGTGCCCCCACCCTCAGATTTTAAGGGTCACTTTCAGGTGACCTAAGGCCAGCAGTTCAGTGGAAAGGACAAACGATGGGGGAGTCAGGAGAGGCAGGTTCAAATCCTGGCTGTGGAGACGGCCTCCCTGTGATGCTTTCATGCCTAGGCTTGTTGCAGATGAATGACCGTGCACTCAGCAGACCCACCTCAAGGACCCACTTGGCCATCTCAGCAGGCCTTGGGGAGTCACAGGAGCCTTAAGTCCCAATGTCCTCTTGCCAGAAGGCTTGGCCTGAAGGAGGCAAGTATGCTTTCAGTCATTCAGCAGATATTTATGGTGCATCTGCTGGGTGCTTTCTGGATGCCGGGAATACCGCAGTGCACAGGCCTGGCAAGAGCCCCACCTGCTGTTAGGGCAGGTATGGCCTGAGGGAGTCAATAGCAGTTGGGGCTGTAAAGGAAATAAAACAAGGTGCTGTGCTAGAAGCTAGAGTAGGGGGTCAGAAAGGTGACGTGTGAGCTGAGATCAGTTCATTAGAATGCAGAGAGAACTACTGTAAGAGTCACCTGTGCCAGATAGAGGTGGCACTCAGGTTACCTCTGTCACAAGCAATCAGGGAAGGCTTCCCAGAGGTGGGAGGCTCGGGCCTTCATGGAGGATGAACAGATACCCTCCTCACGATGGCAGCTGCTGCCTGTGTACATTTACTCTGGGCCAGCTCCCTGACTAGGCTCCTTATGGGCAGCATCTCCTGCCCCCGCAGCTGGCAAGCATCCTGCTCCCCCTTGAACAGATGAGGAAAATGAGACTCAGGGAGAGGAGTCTCGCCCAAGGTTGCAGACTGAGTGGGTGAGTCATTGAGAGTTACACCCAGCCTGTCTGACTTCAGCAGCTCCTCTCCCCCACCAGGATGCCATGATGTTAGTGAGAACCTTGAGAGCAGGAAGGGATACTGAGTCCACTCAGACAGGATAGTCAAGTGCTCACAAGGTTTTAGGATGGGCTTTGGAGCATCAGCAGTGAAGAAAGCTGGGGTGAGGGTGTTCTGGGCAGGGGGGGTTCTTCCCTGGCAGGAACAGGCACCTCTGCTCTGGTGGCACTCCTCTCTGTTACTAGGAAACAGATCTGCCCTGTGCTTCGAGGGGTTAACCCATTGAGCAACCAGGGACTGGACCAGCCAGGGCCAAGCCAAGGAGAGCCCTCAGCCCACTTGCCTGTACAGAAGACTCTACCTGGACCCATGGGCTGTCATTGATGGTTGGACAGGGGCCCTGGTTTCCAGCCCTGTGCCCACTCAGCCTCAGGGTGGGCGGGACTGGCTGATCCTTAGCATCCCCGTGGTCTTGCCAGAGTAGGAATTTCAATCATTTCTTTTTCTGTCTAACTGGAGTATCAGTAAACAGAGTTCATCATCAGTTTCCATAATGATGATCATCTCTGCTATACAGGAAACTCTAGACAGGGTTCTGGGTTTACCTTTTTTCCAGTTGATCCTCACAGAAGCTTTTGGAGTAGGTGTGAAGGTCTGTGAATGATGAAACAGGCTCGGGGGGTTCAGTGGTTTGCTCAGGGTCACACAGTTGGGAGGTTATAGAGCGGGGATTTGAAACCCCATTGGTCTGACTCCACAGCCCATGTGCTAAGGTCTGTGCCATGTTAGACCCTCCCCTGTAACCAACTCCTGCACACTCCCCCCACAAAAAAAAAGATAGATTCTAGTAGAACATCTCCACTGGTAGCCACTGTTCTAGGTCTTTGTCCATGTTACTTTACTGTCTCTGCACTACAGTGCAGTCTGTGTTTATCCCCACTCTATGGATGTGAAGACTGAGGCTCAGAGGGGTGATTTCGCTTACACAGGAATTCACAGCTTGAGAGTGACAGATTTAGGAGTTGACCCTGGGGTGGTCTAAATTCAAAACCTGGCCTAAATTCAAAACCTAGCACTCTTTCCACCTCACTGTATCACGTCTTATTCCCACCAGGCTATCAGCCAGCCTATGTTCAAATGCCTCCAGTGACAGGGAGCTCTTCACCCCCAAGTCTTACCCTTCTGTTGCTGTCCGCTGGGGAGGAATATCCTCCCTCTCTAAAGCCATAGCTGTCGCCTTGTAACTTCTCAGACCTGCCTGTCCTGGATATATTCTTGGGGCCTTGTAGAACTTGCAGTTTTTTCTGCCCTGTGATGACTGTTCTGTCAAGGTAGGGGCTTGCTGCCCTGGGGTGGGGGACTCTAGCTCAGGATAGCTCCCATGGAGGCAGCACCAGCCAGAAAGCTAGGGAGACTGCACCCACTAGACTTAGACCTGGAACAACACTCGATTTCCCCGTTTGCACCAGGGCTTTGAACCACTTCTTCCCAGTTCAGTCGTGACCAAGGAAACAAAACTGGAACAGACCTGAATTTTTAAAATTTGGATGAACTGCAACGATAACCGGGATAGGAAAAATCACAGGTTGACGCCCTTTTAGAAACCTAATCTTCCTTTTAGAAAACAAGGGCAGCATATATGTTGCATAGCAACCAAATCTCTTGCCCATAGACTTTTGAGCAGAGGTGGAAGCAGCGGTGCCCCACTCAAAGATGGCGGCCGACCCGACTGCTTTGAACATGTGTCATTCTCCACAGTCCTGCCAGTGATCCAGTCCTACACATCAGGTTCCTGAAGGGGCTCACTATGCCTCTTCCAAGTTTCCCATTCCAGAGCTTCAACCCATAATTTTTCCCATTCCGGGTATCGTTCCAGATTGTGCAAATTATAAAAATTCAGGTCTGTTCCAGTTTCTCTTTGCTGGCCATGGCTGAACCAGTTCGAAGTCCTAGTTTGCACACATTGGCTTCCCCACCACAGTCATGATGACAGTCCCCTCCGCCAGAAGGACAAGGGGGCCCTACGAGAACACAGAGAATAGTTGAGGAGTAGGTGGCAGGAGATCTGGCTTCATGCCTTGTCCCTGCCATTGATGTTTTGTGTGGCCCATGGCAAGTCACAATTCTTCTATAGGCTTCAACCTTCCCCCTTGTACAGGAAGTTCAGGAATGGTTGTCCTGCCCACCTTAATACTAAGCTGTCTGTCTTGAGGATGTTTCCTGATGTTTAAAGAGCCCCTAGCCCAAAGTGTTGGGGGCAGAAATGTTGACTCTGTTACATCTCAAGTGAGTCTTTTTGGACTGTAGCTTCCCCATCTGTGAAACAGGAGCAGGGAAGGGCTTGGATGAGCTCTCTAGCCTTTCTGCCAAGGAGCAAAGGGAAGAAGACAAGCGCTAGCTGCTTTGCATTCATCAAATCATTTAAACCCTTGCTGCTTGAAGTGTGGTTTGAGGAACAGCAGCATCAGCCTCACCTGGGAGCTTATTAGAAATGCAGAATATAGGGCCCCACCCCAGTCTACAGAATCAGAATTTGCTTTTTATCAAGATGCCCAGCTGATGGATGTGCACACTGAAGTTTGGGAGGAACCGATTTAAACCATCCAGAGCTGCCCTTTTAGGTCTCTTGTAACTCTAGTTGTGATAACTACACGTAAATAGGTGGTAGGTGAGGCAGGTGGGCACATCTGGACCTCTTTAGGCCTCAGCTTTCCTATTTGTAAAATGGGTAGAGTTAGAGGCATTGCTAGCCCAGTGGTTTTCCAACTGTGTCCCTTGGAGCCAGGGTTTCCTGGAGGAGCCTCAGGGGGCCTGTGTGGAAGGCTAAGTGTGCTAGGGACCCACCCTTCTCTACTCACACGGTCTTGCATATTTCTTTGGTGCCCTGGGCATCAAGGTGAAGTTCATCTGAGTGGTAGATCTGTGGCTAAATGTTTTGTAACCCCCTGGGCTGATGGGCTCCCAGGTTGGTCTGGGGGCCGGTATGGGATCCACACTGAGCAGACCCTCTTCTTTCCCAGGGAGCGCTTGAAGCGCAGCCAGAAGACCACCAAGGTGGAGGGTTCAGAGCCCGTGCCGGCTGAGGCCTCGCTGAGTGCCGAGCAGGGAACAATGACGGAGGTGAAGGTGAAGACGGAGCTGCCCGATGACTACATACAAGAGGTGATCTGGCAGGGTGAGGCCAAGGAGGACAAGAAGTCAGTCAGCAAGGATGGGACCGGGGACGTGCCCGCTGAGATCTGCGTGGTGATCGGCGGTGTCCGCAACCAGCAGACCCTCGGTGAGTGCTCATCCACAAGGACCAGGGCCAGGAGCAGGCCAGCAATGTGGGGCCAGAGACCTGGGGGAGAAAGAGGACCTGTGATCTCTGCCCCCTTCCTGGCTGAAAGACCCTTCAGTGGCTCACCTCTGTCCTTGGGTAAGATCTGAGCTCTTCAGACTTTCTTTGCTTACACAGTTCTAGTGTAGAGAGCTCTTTCTCTTTCTGCCTGATCCAGCAAAGACCTACCCGTTCGTCGAGACCTTGTTCAAGCCAGATTCCTCCAACCTTCTGCAGGCCCAGCGAGTCCCTCATGCCTTGGGGCTCCCCTGCCACAGGTGGGTCTAGCACAGCCCTTATCACTTAGCACAGCCAGCCTCTGCTCAAATGCCTCCAGTGACAGGAGTTCTCCATCCCTAAGCCATCCCCTTCTGTTGCTGGCTGGTGGGGAGGAATATCCTCCCTATCTAAAGCCAGAGCTGTCCCCTTGTGTCCTGAATGCTTTTCTCCCTCCTCGGCTTGATTGTGGGCTCTGGGAGCATCTCCCGGCCCAGGTCCTACATGGAGCAGATACCCAGGTAGGATTGGACCAGGACAGATTGGTGCCTTCCCCTGCCTCTTGTGGTTTGGGCCAGGTTCTGGGGGGCTCTGTGGAAACTAGTTTCTTAGGAATTATTCTCCACCCCCCTCACTCCCTCCACCCCTACACAAACATATACACAGCTTTGCCACCATAAGCCTGGGGATACCCCTTGGAATCCCTACACTACTGTCGTATTCACAAACACAAATGCCCACAAGGACCTAGCAAATCCATTTGATTCTTGTTATTCAATAGTTATGTTCTATTGAAGAGATATGTTCTATAAAGTCCCCGCGAACCCTGAATTAGTGAATTCTTGTTCAACTGCAGCTGGGGATTTTTTTTACTGCTCTGCACACGATCGAATTTGTGAATCACAGCGCAAGCACCCCAAGTATTTTTAGCAAATAGGTGAATTCACAAATATGGAATCCGCGAATAATGAAGACTGCGATATGCTTATTTAGCATAAATGGAATTGAGTGAAGCTGAGGAACTTGCTCCCCGTGTATGGAGGGCAGCTGCTGAGATGGTTGCCATCAAGTGGGGATTGGTGCTGCCAGACCTCTAGAAAAATCACAGGCCCAAAGTGAAAAACATAATGTGAATTCTCTTACCTTGAACTGCTGGCAAGCAATTCAGATTTTTAAGTCTGCCAAGCAAAGCATGTCTGTAGGTCAGATTCATTCCATGGGCCCCAAGTTGCAGACTCTGGCCTGTAAAATAAAAGTCCACCTTCCTCAGCCTGGCATTGAGGTCTTGTCTAGTCCAGCCCAGATTTCCTCGGTCATTGGAGCCTCTTCCACATTCCCCGTGCTCATTCTGTTCTTAGACCCCTCATGCCCTGAAGTGCCACTGCCTGCCTCCTCTCCTCCTGCCCTCCTTGTCCAGCTCTGGCTTGCCTCCTCCTGACTTCCAAACGCCCCTGTCTTCCGGCCCACATCCTGTGTGTGGTGCGTGGGGCCTCGTGGGAAGAGTCCCCGTGTGTGTGTTTCTTCAAGTTTGGACCCAAGTCCTGTTGCCTTTTCTTCCCAACCTCTGGGAATCAGCCTTGTGCTCCCCCTTTCCAGCAGTTCCTCCACTTGGTGCAGCTACTGTCACCCCCAAGATCATTGCAGCATCCCACTAACAGCCCTGTCGCCCTGTCTGTGTCTCCCTGCTCTCGCCCACGGTGGCTGCTGGCAGCCTTGGCAAAAATGAAACACTGACCATGCGTGTCCCTGCCTATAAGCCTTGGCGCTCCCCATTGTCTCTAGGGTCAAAGCCAGACTGCTTCCCATGGCATCAAGATCCTCCATAACCTGGATCCAGCTTCCAGCCCCGTTTCTGGCTTCTGATCTTCTCAGTCCCTTCGTTCCAGTACAGTTTGCTCTTCTGCAACACACCCTGTATTTCCTGCCCTTTGCTCATGCCGCTTCCTCTCCCTGGAATGCTTTTGACCATCTCTAACCCATCCTTCAAGGCCAGCTCTGTGCCACCTCTTCCCAGAAGCCTTCCTTGATCTCTTCTAGTCAGAAATGGTCTGTTTCTGCCCTGCCCTTCACATGAGACATTGCCCATTGTCTGCTTTAGATTAGAGGGACCCTGCCTGTGCTTATCTCTGCCATGAGATTGTGAGCTCCTAGAGGCTTGGGACCTGTCTGATTATCTGTCTCTGCTCCCCACTCCACGATACCTAGTAAGGTACTGGCTTCTAGGAAATAAAGTAGATATTAGTGTTATTACTGTCAGGTTGGGGCTAGGTTATGCTGCAGTAACAGGAGATCCTAAAAATCTTGGTAGCTCAAAACCACAGAAGTTTTTTATTTACTCACACCGTATGTCCTTTGTGGGTCACCTGGGGGCGCTGCTTTGCTCTGGACCCAGGCTGAACGCAACCATTACACAGAATGTTGTCAGCCAAGTGACAGAGGGAAAGAAGGCCCTGGAGGATTCACACTGGCCATTAACCGCTGCCACCCACAAGTGAGAGGTGTTAATCCACTCACAGTCACTGCCATAACTAGTCCCTTGGCCCCACTCAACCTCAAGGAGGCCAGGAAATGCCATCCTCCCATGTGACAGAAAGGGGCAAGCCAGAAGCATTTAAAAAATAAAACTAATGACCACCCCAGTGCTGAATGAGAGATTGAGTCTTCAGGGGCCCATGTCTGACCTCTGACCATCAGTATCTGCTCCTGAGGCCTCAGACTGTGTTAACCACTAGCGTGTTTGTTAGTTAACAGAGAGAAGACGTGCCCTACTCTGTTTTGGTGTGTGTGTGTGTGTTTCAAGACTCATTGGACCCAGGAGCTCTTTATGCCCTTCACCAGAGATAGATGGCAGTGAATGGGAGTTGAATCTGAGTCTGGGGACGGAGCCAGTTGTCAAGATTAGATGGGGAAAGCCTTGAGCAGCCAGGCCAGGGAAATGTTGGGAGTCCTCCCTGGGCCAGCTGCCTGCACAGTGAGAGCCTCCAGGACCCTCGAGCCTCATGCCAGCTACCGATGCTGCTTTCCAGCTCAGCTCCTCCTCAGCAGCAGGGTCCTTGGCCTCACTGTGCATTAGTGTCTTCTTTAGTGAGATGAGTCCTGGTCCCTGTCCTGGCCACCTCATGAAGGTGGGAATTGAAATGTGCAGAGGAGGGGGGAATGTGTTGTGTGAGGTGGATGGCTCTGGACCCTTCTGTTGGGAGTGAATCCAGGCTATACGACTTCATAGCTTTGGTACTTTGGGCAAGTTACTTGACCTCTCTATGCCTCTGTTCCCATAATTGCAAGTTTATGGGGTTGTGTGAGGATTCAGTAAAATGCTGTATGTAAAGTACTCAACATTGTGCTTAATGAACGATTAGCTATTATTAGCAGTAGTAATAGAAAATACTGCTCCAAGGGGAAGGCATGGAATAATTTCTGCTTTATTCCTAAGTCTAGGAAATTAAGGCAGTGTAGTCTAGGGACAGGATGGAATAGGGAAGAAAGTTGGCACTGGAAGAGGTGTCAGAAGGCTTGGGTTCTAATTGGGCCTCAGTTTTGGAGCCCTGGTGGCATAGTGCTTAAGAGCTGTGGCTGCTAACCAAAAGATTGGCACTTCGAATCAACTAGCCGCTCCTTAGAAACCCTGTGGGGCAGTTCTGTTCTGTCCTGTAAGGTTGTTATGAGTCAGAATCTATTCTATGTCAACCAGTTTGGTTTTACTACTACTTTTTTTTTTTTTTTTTTTTTTTTTTAAACGTCGGAGAACTGGTCCAGTCCCTGGAACTCCTTCTAGTGCAGCCTCTCTAGGATTCAGGGACTTTGAGTATCTTGTGAAACTTTTGACTGGCCTGCCTTAGAAGACCCTCGTTAAAAAGATGTCGAAGTCACAGTGACACAGTGGAGCTTCCATTTTGGAGTCCATCCAAAGCAGGGCCAGAGCGCTCCCTGCTGGCCATGTCTGCTCATCTCATATCCTTAGAGGCGGGCTCCCCTTGGGGATGTGGTTTCTGCCAAGGATTGGACTCAGAGGGAACTGGCTTCAGCTCCAGGACTCACATCCTTAGAGGCAGGCTCCCCTTGGGGATATGGTTTCTACCAAGGGTTGAACTCAGAGGAAACTGGCTTCAGCTCCAGAAAGGGAAGGCATTAAAAAAAAAGAACAACAAGTCCGTATTAGAATTGAACTCATCAAATCTCAAGATGAGAGCCCTAGTGGTGCAGTGGTTAAACACTTGGCTGCTAACTGAAAGGTCGGCGGTTTGATCCTACCAGCTGCTCTGCGGGAGAAAGATGTGGCAGTCTGCTTCGGTAAAGATTTATGGTGTTTGAAACTCTGTGGGGCAGTTCTACTCCGCCTTACTTGGTCGCTATGAGTCAGAATCGACTTGATGGCAGTGGGTTTGGTTTTGGTTTTGGTTTTGGTTTTGGTTTTAATCTCAAGATGGCAAGTAGATTTCATCTTGTGGGCCAAGTCTAAGCAGTTGCTACTGGCTATTAGGATATGTTGAGGATTCTAAAGGGTGATAAGATTGATTGTCGATATCTGCCGTGGGGAAAACAGAGGCCTACAGAAAGGACGAGTTGCCCGGGGTCACAGGTCAAGTTGATGACGTTTCTTTCCACTGTGTGGAGGACCTGCTCCACCTCACAGCACCTTCCTCCCACCTGCTTCCAAAAGTAAAATAAGGAGAGAAGGCAGTCTCGGGGCTCTGGCCGTCCCTTTAAATGAGCTCATGCCAGTGTCCATCCTGGCTGGTACTGGAGAGTTAACATGATCCTGAAGCACTTGGCCGGGGAGCGAGGGGTTCTGCCAAGCCAGAGACTCTCCTAAATGCTTCACTCACCCAGGGTGGTCAGGGCTCAGAGGCAGGTTCTGTTGCTGAATAGAATAGCATTCCTGTTCAGTCAGCCAGTGCTGCACCATGATTGAGCCTCCCGTTTGCCTTTTCTCTGAGCTGCATCCTCCTCGCAGTCCTCCTTGATCCTTCAATAGCCATCAAACAAACTGTTCCCAATGACACAAACATTATCCGAGGCACTTCCTGTGGAGGAGTCCGGGTCATGGGCATGTAATGGCATTTGCCAGCTTCTTAGCTGAGAGAGTCGGGAGGGGCATCAGTGCCTGGGAGGCTGGCTGCCAAGCTTGCAGTGCTTGCCACTACTGCTCTGCTGCCCAGAAACTCCTTGCCCTGAGAGAGTTATCGTTCATGCTTAGAAAGAACTGCGCTGCCATCAGAGACCTTGAGTTTCCTTTTTTAGCATTACTGAACTTGATAGCTTTGTTAGGTAAAACCAGGAGTGAAAGGAAGTGAGTTAGCAGTTGTGCATGTCTGCCTGACAAGCTGCATGCTGAACTCTGTGCTGTTTGCCCCAAGAGGGGTGGCAGAGCCACACTGGAGGTTTCAGGAGCACCTCCATGAGAAATGCTGAACACAGGGCACTAGCATTGCTGCTCTCCCAATTCCATGTTCATTGCTTCAGTTGTTATTAGTTGCTGTCAAGTTGATTCAGACTCATGGCGGCCCCATGTATGCAGAGTAGAACTACTCCATAGGGTTTTCAAGGCTGTGACCCTCCAGAAGCAGATTGCCAGGTCTGTCTTCCAAGGGTGTGTCTTCTCTGGGTGTGTTTGAACTGCCATCCTTTCAGCTAGTAGTCAAGCGCTTAACCGATTGGGTCATCCAACTGACCATATCTTCATGGCAGGCATCACACCCTCCCAACAAAGCAGCCTCAGAATCCTCCTCAACACAGTGCACCAAGAAGTCACTGTTAATCATTTAGAATTGGAGAACCTGAAGTAGAAACCTGCTTGCTATCCCTGTCCTAGATGGTGAAGACAAAGCAAGCTGAGTTCATGGCAAATCACGACGCCCAGCCCACAGAGCATTTCCTGATTCCAAGAGATAAGGCCCCCCCATCTGGATCCCATCCTGGTGGTCAAAATACAGTACAAAGCATGGGTGCTCTTCATGGTGTCGAGGTCTGTGAGACCGTTGGTCCTGAATCCCAAGGAGGTTGCAGATGAGGGAGCCCAAGGAGGGCCGAAGACGGCTGGAGCCCTGAGTAGTTCTGGGCTTCCCCTTTGGTGGTACAGAAGCCAGAGGAGGGAGCACGTGACCCAGCCTCAGCCAGGCTCCTCCTCACATGGGGAATGAGGACCTCAGCTGGGCTCCTCCTCACAAGGGGAATGAGGACCAATCAGGTTATGGCCAGAGAGCTATCTCTTTGTGTGGGGAGGAGCCCTGTGGAAGAGCTGTGTCAGAGGGTGGGGTAGGGGTAGCCCGAGAGGCTAGGGATGAAGGCAGGGTAGAATCTAAATATTCACAACTTACAGCATTTGGTGGGGGGAAGATGGAGCAGACACATTCCAAGTGGCCCCAGCCAATGCAGGGAAGTTACCAGGAGGTAATTTCAATTCAAAGGAAGAACTGTTTGGGAACAGCTTTTGTGGGAGTGAATTCCTGTCCAAGAGATGGGTGAGCAGAGAGGACCACTGGGCGGGGTGCAGAAGGTAGAGTCCAGGATCATCAGATGGAAGCCTGGAGTCTCTGAGGAAGTTTTAGACAACAAGCTCTGAGAGCCGAGGGGCAGAGGTTTCTTCCCACACACAGGGCTGCCAGGGGAAGAGGACAGGAGGAGGAGGAGGGGCTCCACTGAGGACCTGGAGGAGGCGGAGGCTCAGCCACAGCTGGAAGGAGCAACAGAAGAGCATGACAGAGCCATTCAGACACAGCCACGTGGGTCCGCCAGTGACAGACCAGGGCAGCAAACGTGCCAGGTCCTGCTTCATGGTGCCAGCTGGTAGTTTCCTGTTTCAATAGGTTGTTGGCAGGGCTTTGCGCCTGGGCCTGCCAGAACCAACACTCAGCTCTTTGCTGTAGCCACGTGGAGAGGAAGAGATCTGGCCACCCTCCTAGGCACGTCCCATCTCTGCTGCTGACTCTTTACCTGGTGGTCGGAGGTGGGAAGAAGGTCCCAGTTAGAAAGAGACCCTGTGCTGGAAGCAGGAGACCCAGGATCTGCCCTCCTTCCGGGCCTTGGACAAGCCCCTTAGCGTCCCTGAACCACTGTGTCTTGAAGGGTCAGTGGGTGTAATGAAACCTGCCGTCTTTCCAGCAGGCTTGTTGTGTGTTACAGCTGTGAAAATGTTTTTAAAAGGGGACAAAGAATGCAAAACAGACCCAGTGGTACTAGCCGAAGCCTCAAGACATTCACACATTTGGGATTACTTGTGGAGCCACAGGAACCTTAAGAGGCCAGTGGCTCCCAACTTTCTGTGTTCCGTACCCTCAAAAGAACTTTGAAAAGCTTTGTGTTCTTTCTACATTCTTTAGTTGACATATAAGATTTTTATC
Source organism: Dugong dugon (assembly GCA_030035585.1). Taxonomy (NCBI): domain Eukaryota; kingdom Metazoa; phylum Chordata; class Mammalia; order Sirenia; family Dugongidae; genus Dugong; species Dugong dugon. The sequence goes on from CM057471.1 coordinate 57,415,021, forward strand.
CAGAGTTTAAGTAATTGCAATGTAGATCATTTCTGGAGTATTGTTTTTTAAAAAAAGGTGGCATTTGAATATAAAACTGTGAATCACTCTTTTACATATATCTGAGGGAATCCAAACACCATTGCAGTTTGATGTCCGCCTTCACCCTTTAAAAACCGTGTGAAAAAGTACATCTTTAACAACCAGAAACTCCACATTTTTCTTTTTTCTCCTTGAACTCGTATTTCCAGTCCACTTCCCCCACAGGATTTTATCGTAATGCAGTATATTTTTTATGCTTGAGTCTTTAATTGATCACTCTTTCACACTCATCTGCTACAGCAAGGTGTATATAAATTGAAATTGAAATTTTAAAGAAGTTTACTGGGATTATAAAGCTCTACATTTATAAGGCATGTTTTTCCAGATTGAGTTATTATTAGTATATAATTAATCAAAACAAAGGTAGATAAATAGTAAATGTAAAAGTCAAAATAATTATTAAAAATGCTCCTCTTAATCAAATGGATGAGACTTATTTTTTTCACAATTGGTTCATGTATATGTGGGTTAATATTTCTTATTGCTAAAATGGAGCCTTGGTTAAGAGCTATGGTTAAGAGCTATGGCTGCTAACCTAAAGGTCGGCAGTTCATATCCACCACCTGCTCCTCGGAAACCCTATGGGGCAGTTCTGCTCTGTCCGATAGGATGGCTATGAGTCGGAATCAACTTGACGGCAATGGGTTTGGTTTTTTCTACTACTAAAATGGTGCCCTGGCTGCACAGTGGTTAAGCTCTTGGCTGCTAACCCAGATACTGGCAGTTTGAACCCATCAGCCACTCCTCGAAAGAAAGATGTGGCAGTCTGCTTCTGTAAAGATGACAGCCTTGGAAACCCTATGGGGCAGTTCTGCCCTGTCCTGTAGGGTCCCTCTGAGTCGGAATTGATTCAACAGCAATGGGTTATTGCTAAAATGTTAATCATTTGCCCTGGTGGGGCAAATGGTTAACACTTCACTGCAGTTGAATGGTTTGAGTTCACTCAGGGACACCTTGAAAGAAAGGCCTGGCGATCTAGTTCCAAAAAAACTCAGCCTTTGAAAACCATGTAGAGCCCATTTCTACTCTGACACATACAGGGTCAGAATCGACTCAAGGGCAGCTGTTTTTTTTTGTTTTTTTTTTTTTTTTATTATTGCCAAATTGAGACGAGACTCAGCATTAATTTAATTCTGCTTTTCGCGTTTCATAGGTGCAGTGCTTAGAAACCTTGGCCACATAGTAAGGAGCTAGGGTGGCTGGAGTTTAGTTTTAGTGGTGTCACTCAATTCTCTGAACTCCTTTGAAGTTGTATGCCAAGAATCACACAGGGGTCTGTCATCACACGTTATTTTTAATGGTCTCTTCGCTAACAACTCCATTAGATCCTTTTTCAGTTTGGTTGAAGGCTAAGAATTGGAAATCACCTGATTCGCAAAAGGTGTTCTCCCGTCATTAGATTCACTCACTTTCTTAGTCCAATGCTAATATTTCAATATCTCTGTTAGGAGCCCAGAGGTTTTCGTCTCCCAGAAAGGGCTCCATGATAAGAGTAGGGGCGAGTGAAAGACATCTTTGCTTTGTAACGTGGGAGAGGGTGAAGGTAAGAGAGGAGGGTAAGGGGAGAACTCCTGTGAGTGAGCGGAGCCTCCTCACCTGCCACGTCATTCTCTGGCACACTGATTTTAGGAAAGAGTACCTTTGGATGTTGACAGTTGGGAAACTGATGCTCTTCCTTAAAACTGTTGCTCATGTGTCCCATGGACAGTCCCCATGTATCTTCAGAGGATTATACAACACTTTTAAGACCCTAGAGCCCTGATGGCGCCAGTGGTTAAGCATTCTGCTGCTAACCAAAAGGTCAGCAGTTTGAATCCACCAGCCACTCCTTGGAAGCCCTATGGGGCAGTTCTGCTCTGTCCTATAGGGTCTCTGTGAGTCAGAATTGACTCGACGGCGGTGGGTTTTTTGGGTTTGTTGAAGATACTGGTCCAGAGGACATGCAGTCTGAGTCCAAGCCCCAAAGAGCTTTAGGAAACCCACTCGTCCAAGACTCAGTTCCCCAAGTTGCCCTGTTCTCTCTGTTGAATCTTAGAGCCCAGAGGGCTGGGGGCTCCTAAGAGTGTGATCCCGTGAACCACAGCTGCTGGGAAGCTCTGAGCTAAATACAGGATTGGCCAGTGCATCAGCTATCTCTGTCCCTAACCCCTACCCTTGTGTTTCTTCTCATTCACCCACTTTGGCTTCTGTCTTGTTGCATTTTGTGTATTCTGAAAGGTGTCTGGACTTAACTAGAGCTGTTGTTAGGTGCTGCCGAGTCGATTTCAACGCATAGTGACCCCGTGTGACAGAGTAGAACTGCCCCATAGCATTTTCTAGGCTGTAGTATTTCCAGGAGAAGATCGCCAGGTCTTTAGCCCATGGAGTTGGGTGGGTTCAAACCACCAACATTTTGGTTGGCAGCCGAGCACTTAACTGTTGTGCTACCAGGACTCCTTGCCTGGAGATAGCTGGGGGCAAGTGATAGAGTTGAGGGTTGCTACCACAGTGCCTTGTACTCAGGAGACTGGCTTCTCCCTCCAGACAGTCCCTCCTCTCCTTCCATGGCCTGGTGAACTAGACCCACCTGTCCTCACCTGGTCAGTCTGGCTTTTGGCTCTCTGCCAGGTGCTTATGGCAAATGCCTGACAGGTGCGTCTCCTCCACTGGTTTGTCAGGACGGGCTCTGTGGATTCTTGTTGCATCACAAGTGATAGCAGGAATGGGGCAGAGGAGAAGGCTCAGTTCCTGTGCGGCCCTCCCAGGGCTCGTCATCGGGGACTCTTGGATGTCCTGTGGCACTACCCAGACATGGGATTCTGCTGCCCTGCAGAGTTAAGGGGAGCCCATGGCCAAAGGGGAGACACAGCTCACTTGGTGACCTGGCATGGTGGCAGTAGGATGGTTCTGGATCCCCAAAAGCCACCTTTGAGCCTAGTTCCTCGCCAGCCTCTGAGTAACCCCAGGTCTGGATGACTTGGCTTCTAGAGCTTATAAACTTGTTGTTGAAATGGGTTGAGTTGCTCCAACCTCACTGAGACGTCTGGGAAGATGGAGGACAAAAACGAGACGTGGGTGTACTTGGTAAATGTCAAGATTCTCTTCTGGGTGCTTTCTGAGAGGCTGGTTGTGTGGCGGTTAAGTGCATGGGCTCTGGAACGAGAGATCTGAGCAGTCTCTGGCATGGTCTGTCATCCCTCCAATCCTCACGTCGTTCATCTGAAAAATGGGGATAATAATAACCTTTGTTGTCTGGAGTTGTGAGGATTAATGAGCTGATGTGTGAGATGCTCCCCAGTAAGCTGACTGTGAAATGGGGCAAGTTGCTGCACACACCTGCCCCCAGCCTCTGCTTCCTCACCTGTGCAGGGGGCAGGATGCAGAGGTCATCATCACACAGAGATGTTGTAGAGGTGTAAACAAAAGGAGATACAGCACGTGACACTTAACTGAGTCGAGATAGTAACTGCCATGATTCACAAAGGGAAGAGTGGCTGGAGAACCTAGCAAGAGTGAGGAAGCCGGGCAGGGGGTCAGGTGTCCGGGACAGGGACCGTCTGAGCTGAGAGAGTCCCCAAAAGTTTGGCAGTGCCCCATCGGGGCACGTGGCTGAGGGTCAGGAGGCCACAAGGCCACAGCCTACCCAGGCACATCTCCCTCGAGGGCCATTTTGCTGGAAGGTTTTTCGGGAGAAATTTCATGTTATAACCATACTGTGAATCAATACACAAGTTGGATTTTAAAGAGAAAACACAAAACTTGAGAGGAATTTCGGCTGTAGCAGCCACGTTATGCCACGTCCCATCCTCCCTGGGGAACGTGTGGATGTCCTTTGGGCAACAGAAGTTTGTTCGTGAACTTAGGTAGATAAGGTGATCGTGTCCTCCCTGTTCAACGTGCATAGGGAGCAGATCAAGGGCCTTGAAAGCCAGGTGACTGGCCAGGACAAGACTCCAGGTCCCTTGCCCCCGAGTCCAGCGCTCGGAGCCCTTCGTCTGGCTGCCTTTGCTCCTTCCCCAACTTCCCAGACAGTTCTCAACTTTAAGGGCTCTTCCTGATTTCCTACATAATTCTGATGGAAAAGCGCTGGAATGCAGCCCCCAGGGTGGATCTAGGGGACCTGGATTTTTGACCAAGCGTTGAGATATGCATTTGGTACATGATGACTGCAGGGCAAGACCCGAGGGTGCCAGCCTGAGGGTGGGAGCGTGGCTGGACTGAGGCATTGGCTGCTGACCCCCAGGAAGCAGGCCTGCCAGTACCCACAGGGCCAGTGTGAGGGACTACCCTCCCCAACACCCCTTAACTGCCGTGTGTCTGGGGATCTGAACCTGCCCCAGGACCCTGGCTGCGGGAGGTGTGGTAGGATATTTGCAAGTCTAGCAGTCTAGAATGTATGGACCATTTTGGCAGTACTTCCTGTGGGCTACAGCTCTGAAACAATCCAAGAGGACAACAGATTCCATGGCTAAGTATGTTTGGGAGACCTTGGATTAAACAGCAAGCTTCTCTGTAGGACTTGTCAGAGCCTTTGGAGCTCACATTCGTTGTGCCTCCCTGTGATGGGGCCATGTCATGAGGTGTTCTCACACTTGCTTGACTATGGGCCTGTTCTTCCCAGGATGCACTCAGGAAGTTGGGTTCCAAAGAACAAACTTTGGAAAATACTGATAGTAACAGTAGTTGTCATTTATTGAGTGACTGCTGTGTACCAGACCCACAGTATTATCTCTCTTCATCCTTACCACCACCCTGAGGAGGGCACTGTTGCTATCTCTGTTTTGCAGAGAAGAGACCCGAGGTTCCATGACTTGTCTAGGGTACTCCAGCTGGTATGTGGTGAGCCGGGATTTGAACCCTGGTTTGCTCACGCTGCTGCACTCTGGGGCCATCCAGCCTGGCGGACACCTGGTATCATCTCCCCATGCTCTGCCTTCCACCTCTGCCCATCTGGCCCCTCCCACAAATAGAGAGCCTGAGCTTAAGGTCTTAGGGTGAGTGAGGGACAAGGAGGACCTTGAACTCAGGTGTCCATCCTGTCAGCACGCAGTGCTTGGTCCCCAGACTCGGCATGCCAGGCAAGGTGCCCCATTCTGCATTCTTTTCCCTGCTGCAGGGATCGGGGGCCATAGCCCTCCCCATGGTGCTACCATACGGGGGAAGGACTGTGAGCGAGGCTGTCCCTGCCCTCAGATCTCGACATGGCTTGGGGAGGATCTCATAAAGCCAGTAGGGGAACACAGCTTGGTTTTTAATCAGTTATCGACTGGGTGGGTGAGTTTGAGGGGGGAGCATTATAGCTGCAGGCACTGTCCATCAGCAGCAGTTAGTGTCCCATTTGAGTCCATTGAGTCCAACTGGAGAAACTGAGGCCCAGGTCTCACGGCAGAGAGAGACAGAGCTGGAGCCATGAGGACCTCATCTTGAAGTGGGCCCAGTGAGGACAGGTCTTTGCTCCTCACTGGCCTCTGTCCTCTCTGGAAAAGGGCCCAACCTTCTGCAGACTCTGACTGTATCTGCCCCTACAGCTCCTGTCACCTCTGGGACTTTGCTCCCTCTGCAGGGAAAGCCTTTGCCCGTCCCTTCTCCTGCCTGCTCTCTCCCCGACACTGGCTCCTGGCTGTGGCCATGTCAGGGTCCTGCCTCTGTGCCTCCCCTGTCATAGCACCTTCACCGAGTCGTGTCCTGGCTTTGTGGTGCATTGGCTTCCTGTTAAATGGAGACAGCAAACACGTCTTTCACGTTGTTGAGCTCCACTGCCTGGCACATTGAAGATGCGCAATAAATTCTTGGCTGGTTGAAGGAGAATTGGCAGGAACTGTCGCGGAGTGGGTGGAGGCAGCAGGAAGGGAGTCGGGTCATTATTACGCGGTGACAGATGAGTACAACAGCAAGGCCCTGTGAATTTATGGGGTCCCCACTGTGTGCCAATCATGGAGCTAAACCCAGAGAAATATACTGCCTGCTCTTTGCCCGCCATGTGTTTATATTTTTCCCTGGGTAACAAGGGTAACACATGTACAAACCACCGAATGACAAACTACTAAATTCCATGATCGTGTTAGGATGTCAGTGTTCCCTGGAGTGATCCACAGGAGGAACAGGAGCTCTGGCTGTTTGTCCAGCACCTCCTGAGTGCGCTGAGTCACATACTTTATCTCATTAATCCTGACCTCAGTCATGAGATGTAGGGATCGTATTCCTGTTCTACAGGTGAGGAAACTGAGGCTCAGACAAGTAGAGGGATGTGCCTGAAATCAGACAGCTAGCGGGTGGCAGAGCTGAGCTAGTATTTCAGACTCGAAGTCCATTGCTGTTCTGGCTGAATTTGACACTCTCAGCAGACAGCCAGTAAACAGGCTCAGTCTCCAGGCAAGACAGGAGTTAATGATTACTACCACTCACTGAGAGCCTGGTATTGTGCTGTGAACACTATTTTGAATTCAGTTTTCATGTTAATTCGCCTGTGTTATCTGCCGTTTTTCTAATGAAGAAACTAGGGCTCCATGAGGTAAGGCCCAGTGAGATTAGGGAGTGAGCTGAGTCTCCCTCCCTCTGGTTTGTCTTGCTCTAAACCTGTGGTTTCCGTACCTGGCTGCTGTGCAGCGGAATCCTCTGAGGAACCTTTGGAAATGGCAGTTCCCAGCCCACCACTTCCATCCGTCCTAGCCCACAAGACCTCAGGTGGGGCCAGGGCCTCTGTATTGGTACAAGCTCCCTGGCCCTTCTGTCAGGAAGGCACTGCCCTGCACAGTAGGGTGGGGTCTGGGCCCAGGTGTCCTCAGGCCTGTGTGAAGCCTCTCTGGTAGGTGGGGGTGGGCAGGGCCTCTGCTCCCGGGCTCCTGTTGGGTTAAATGTGGTGGGCTCTGCTTGGCTGCCTGCCATGTGCCTTCTCCTCTGTGTGGTGGGCTCTCCTCTAACCCATCTGAAATGCCCACTGGGAAAGAGAACTCAATCCTTTCGGTCTGCCTGCTCCCGGGAGAGGGTGCAGCAGAGGCCTGGAGCCAGGCGTTTTCACAGTGCTGATCTCTGTGTGTCTGAGTGAACAAGACAGCTCCTCTGCAGACATTGTTGTTGATTGGGTGGGGTGAGGGGGTGGAGGGTTCTCTCCTAGTCAGGTGTATCTGTAGTAGTGCTGGACACTTCCTAGGGGGAGTGTAGGGAATACCTGCCCCATGCCAAAGGTCTCCCCTATGAGGTAGGTACTTTTATTTAGCCCCATTTTACTGATGAGCAGACTGAGGCTTAGTGTGCCTAAGGAAATTACCAAGGTCATTCTGCTGGTAAGTTGCAGGAAGGGGAGGGGAGCCAAGTGCATCAGACCCGAAGCCTGTTCTCTTAACCTCTATCCCATCCTGGCGAGGAAAAGAGAGAGCTGGAAGTGAACCTCGTGTATTTAGATAATGATCTCCTTCTGTGGATACAGAGCCCTAGGGGCGCAGTGGTTAAGTGTTTTGGCTGCTAACCAAAAGGTCGGCAGTTCAAATCCATCACCTGCTCCTTGGAAACCCTGTGGGGCAGTTGTGCTCTGTCCTGTATGGTCGCTATGAGTCGGAATTGACTCGACGGCAGTGGGGTTTGGTTTTTTGGTTATGTGGATGCAGTGTATTCCTTTCAGAGGGATACTTTTATTTTCATCTCCTTTCTCCTCTCATGAAGAAGCTACTGTCTGTCTTGGAAGCTGAGGCTGGAGGGCGTCGGGAGCATGGTGACTTGCCCAAGGTCACTTGCAGAGTTGGAAGCAAACCTGGAAGTTGAACCCAGGCCTCCTCACTTGCAGCTCAGTGTTGTGTCTTTGCTCCTGCATGCTGCCTCCTTGGTGTCAGGGACAAGGCACTTCATGGGACAGTCCCCACCGTGGGATGTGGAGTTAGTGGTACACAGAGCCATCACCTGTGGGTCCCAGGCCCTTCTGGCTACAGACACTGGGTGCTGGCTGACCAGTCCTTCCCTTTCCTGTTTTCCAGGGTCCTATGAGTGTGGAATCTGTGGCAAGAAGTATAAGTACTACAACTGCTTCCAGACCCATGTACGGGCACACCGAGGTGAGAGGGACACCCCTGGGGCAGAGCCAGGGGGCTTGCACCTCCCCAGTCTCTGCCCATTTTCCCACCTGGGCGCAGCATGGGTGAACCCAGGCGTCCACAAAGCACCAGTCTTCTTGCATCTCCTCCCTCTTCCTGCGTTAGGGGGGACGTGCAGGGCAGAGTAGAGCCTTCCTTCAGCTTGGGGGAGCACACAAGGGTGGAAGGTGCCCGCCAGCCACAGGACGAGCTGCCAGGCCATGCTCGGGAGTGCTCCCTGTGTGCCTGGGGAAAGTCACGTGGTTCCCAGTCCTCCCGGGGTGCTCAGTGCCTCTTGGCATCAGCAGCCCTACACAGAAGCACTGAGTCAGTCATCTGTGTCCTCCTTGTAACTCCTGGGAGTAGGGTTGGGGCTGCGGTCTCCTGTTCTGAAGGTGCAGAAACTGAGAGTGAGGGACAGGAGGGGTGGTGTCCCCGACCCTGGCAGGCAGGGAGGAGAGGTGCTGCATCAGGGCTTAGCTGACGCCGAGGGGCTCAAGGCAGTTGTCTGAGGCTTTGTCCCCCTGGACCTCCTACAGAACCATGGGGAGGGAGCACTGGTGCTTTAATGGCTCTCCATGATACTGCCTGCCCTCGCTGTCCCTGTTTCCCTCGGCATAGGCCCTGTGTTGGTCCATCCTCCTTACCTCCTTCCTCTCTCTCTTACAGACACCGAAGCCACCTCAGGGGAGGGAGCCTCCCAAGGCAGTGAGTATTTCCCCTCCTTGTGGGCTGATGTGGGGTGGCAGGGAGAGACACTCCCATTCCCTCCCCCAGAACTGCCCAGGGTAGCCTCAGGGAGACTCATTGCTGTGCTCCAGGCTTTGGTGCCGGTGGAATCTCCCCTCAGCCAACAAAACTGAGCTTCAGAACCCAGAATTCCACTCCTGGGTGCATACCCAAAAGAGATGTGTGCACAAGTCCAGTGAAAGACGTGAACTAGAATGTTCACAGCAGCACTATTCCTAACAGCCCTGAACCGAAGACTACCCAGATGCCCACCAGTGAGTATAATGGGATAAATAAATTATGGAAAATCCACACGGACTATGGCACAGCAGTGAGAAATGAGTGATTTATAGCTGCACACAGCAACATGGATGACTCCCATGAAAATGTTGAGTGAAATAAGCCAAACACAAGAGTTCATCCTCTGAGATTCTATGTATATAACGTACAAGAGCAGAGTCTTTGGGTAGTGCAGATGGTTAATGCACTTGGCTGCTAACCTTAAGGTTGGCGATTTGAGCCCACTCAGAGGTGCCTTGGAAGAAAGGCCTGATGATCTACTTCCCAAAAACCAGCCATTGAAAATCCTGTGGAAAAAATAATTAATGTCGCTAAATGGTACGTGTAGAAACTGTTGAATTAGTGTTTTGTTTTGCTGTGTATATTCTCAACAGCAACAACAAACTAAGAAAAAACCCTATGGATCACAATTCTGTTCTAACACACATGGGGTTGCCACGAGTCAAAATTGACTTGACAGCAACTGGTTTGGTTTTAGTTTTAAAGTACAAAAGCAGGCGAAGCTAATTGATGCTGTTAGCAGATAGTGGTTACCCTTGGGAAGGGGCATGAGGGGGGCTCCAGGGGAGCTGTATTCTGTGTCTTGAGCTGGATGCTAGTTTCATTGGTATGTTCAGTTTACGAAAGTTGAAGGAGCTGTATATTTAGACAATTTGTATACTTTTTTGTGCCAGGGGTCAGCACACTTCTTCTGTGAAGGGCCAGATAGTGAATATTGTAGATTTTGTGGACCAGACATCTCTGTCAGAACTGCTCAGCTCTGCCATTGTGTTGTAGCACAAATGCACCCATAAACAATACATAAGCAGATTAATTAACAAACAAACAGCAGGCAGGATTTGGCCCACAGGCCGTAATTTGCCTGCCTCTATCTTACATATTTGTTATTTCTCTATAAAATGCTTTAAAAAATAATAATAACATTACCAAAGAGAAAAGAAACACACGCACACACACAACGAAACAAAGCAGTTTGGGTGGTGCCTGGGTCTACCCATAACCCATTGCTGTCGAGTCGATTCCAACTCAAAGCGACCCTATAGGACAGAGTAGAACTGCCCCGTAGGGTTTCCAAGGAGCACCTGGTGGGTTCGAACTCCTGACGTTTTGGTTAGCAGCCATAGCAGAAGGGTCTTAATTGGACTGGGTCCTGATACCGTTTTTTCTAAGGCTCCTTCCCACCCACTCTGTGTTCGGATTCTCACACCATGCAGTAGGCAGGCAGATCTGAGATTAGTGCTCCATATCCTGGAGTAGAATCTGAGGCTCAGGGAGGTTAGACACTGGTTGTAGCCCCCACAGCTGGTAGGAGGCAAAAACCTGTCCCTCCCCCTCCCCCGGAGCCCCACCCATCCTGGCCTGGCCCTGGGCTCTTTTTTCCCTTAATAGCGCCCTTCTTTTTCGGCACCCATGGTCTGCCCTGTGGTCAGCACACATTTAAAGGCCTTCCTTATTTATCTTTCTTTTCTTGGCTATTCTGGGTCCCTGGCCTCTCGGGCAGCCCCTCAGTGATCTGTTGTGTTCCACCTGGCGTCCGTTGTCCGGGAGGCGTGCTGGGTGAGGGCTCTGTAGCCTGGGGTATTTTTGGTCTTCCCATCACTTTTCCCTTCCTCCCTGTGGCATTTTATCCCCCATGTCATTGTGCTTTATTATTAGTCCCACCCACACCCCCATCCTGACCCAGGCCTGCACTGCTCTAAACGACTGTTGTCCTCACCCACCAGCCTCGTTACAGATGCCTGGCCTTGGGGCCAACTAGGAATAGTGCATCCAGTCTACCCATTTTGCAGATGAAGACAATGAGACCCAGACAGAAGATACCATACAGCTTGTTAGTAATGGAGGTGGGCCTAGGGGCCACATCTTGGCGCCTTCTAGTCCAGGGATCTTTCTTCCATTTATTTGTTAGGAAAATAGTCCAGTCGTACTTAGAGGCATAAAGATATACCCACTTACCCATCTCTCAACTGAGAAAATAAAATATTAACATCTTGTTCAGTTCTCTTACCACTCTCATGTTGATTGCTTTGTGTAAAACAATAATATTAGGTTCCATTTATCAAGCATGTATTGTATGTTAGACCAAGAGGCAGTCATTTGAACAGAACCAAGGGATACTCCGTGGTTGAAAATCAGGAAAGGTGTGTGTCAGGGTTGTATCCTTTCGCCATACTTCTTTGATCTATATGATGAGGAAATAATCTGAGAAGCTGGACTATATGAAGAACGTGACATCAGGATTAAAGGAAGACACGTTAACAGCCTGCAATATGCAGCTGATACAATCTTGTTTGCTGAAAGCGAAGAGGACTTGGAGCACTTACTGAAGAAGATTAAAGACTACAGCCTTCAGTGTGGATTACATCTTAACATCAAGAAAACAAAACTTCTCATGACTGGACCAATAAGCAACTTCATGATAAATGAAGAATATATGGAAGTTGTAAAGAATTTCATATTCTTGGATCCACAATCAACGCCCATGGAAGCAGCAGTCAAGAAATCAAACAACATATTGCATTGGATAAACCTGCTGCAAAAGACCTCTTTAAAGTGTTGAAAAACAAAGATGTCATTTTGAGGACTAAGATGGGCCTGACCCAAACCATGGTATTTTCAGTTGCCTCGTATGTATGCAAAAGCTGGACAATGAATAAGGAAGACCAAAGAAGAATTGATGCCTTTGAATTATGGTGTTGGCAAAGAATATTGAATATACCATGGACTGCCAAAAGAACAAACAAATCTGTCGTGGAAGAAGTACAGTCAACGCTTCGTAGAAGCGAGGATGGCAAGACTTCATCTTACGTACCTTGGACATGTTATCAGGAGGGACCAGTCCCTGGAGAAGGACATCATGCTTGGTAAAGTAGCATATCAGTGAAAGAGAAGAAGACCCTCAACGAGATGGATTGACACAGTGACTATAGAGATGGGCTGAAGCATAACAATGATTGTGAGGATGGAGCAGGACCAGGCAGTGTTTCGTTCTGTTGTACATAGGGTCAATACGGGACAGAACCAACAGCACCTAACAACAATCCTTTTTTTTTTTTTTAATGTGATAAAATACATATAACAGAAGTTTGCCATTTTAACCACTTGTAAGTGTACAATTCTGTGACATAGATTTCATTCACCATGTTGTGCTATCGTCAGCACTATCCGTGTCCAAAAATTTTTCATCACCCCAAACAGAAACTCAGTAGCCTTTAAGCAATAGCTCCCCATTTCTCCCTCCCTTAGTCCTTGGTGGCATAGTGCTTAAGAACTACAGCTACTAACCGAAAGGTCAGCAGTTTGAATCCACCAGGTGTTCCTTGGAAACTCTGTGGGGCACTTCTACTCTGTCTCACAGGGTTGCTGTGAGTCAGAATTGACTCGACAGCAGTGGGGTTTTTTGGTCAGTCCCTGGTAACTACTAAGAAACTTTTGTCTCTCTGTATTTGCCTATTCTGAGTATTTCGTGTAAGTGAGATAGAATATTTGTCCTTTTTGTGCTTCTTTATTTAAAACAGCTCTGGGAGATGTAGATACTATTATTATTCCCATTATACAAATGAGAAAGGCAAAGCACAGAGGCTAGGAAGTATGTTGCAGGCTAGTCACACTTGGAAGTGGTAGAGTTGGATTTGAGCTCTGGTGGCATTTCTTAAGACATGGAGCGCTCTTGGGGTTCTGAAAACGTGATTTCACTGACAAAAAATCATTTTGCCCTCCTTCTTTGTGATTAATTCTCTTGTACAAATTGACTCTTTTCTGTAGGAGGGCCTGGGAGTGTGGTCCCCATCCATGTTGAGGAGATGTTGTGGTGTGTGGTTCTCAGTAGCAGAAAGCTGGGGTTTCATGTCTTTTGAAGGTGGCAGGCCAGGCTGACTGGAGATGCTGGGCAAAGACAAAGTGGGCACCTGCAGAGGGCAGCCAGTCTGGCTAGTGTAGGAAGGGAATTTCGAGGGAAGATCTCCATTAGGAACCAGACTGCAGGAAGCCATACCTCTCCAGGATCATTGGAGCCATCTCAGAAGCTGCCTTCCACAGCCCTCACTAGCTGTGGGACTCAGGGTAGGGCCCTCTGATCCTCAGTTTCGTCATGTGTAAAATGGGATGCTAACTCCTCCTTCTGTTGCAAGGACTAACCAAGGAAAGGTACAGGAGGTGCCTGGTGCATCGCACATGGTAAGCACCCGGGAAGTGGTAGCTGCCGTGATGGATTTTCTTCTCATGTAACTTCTGGTGAAGGGAGGACGGGCCAATTGTGAACGAGGCCTTTAGGGACTCGGCTCATGCAGGCCAGATTTGGGGATTGGTTTGGGAGTCACTTCAAGGCTGCCTGGTGTCCTTGTGTGGTCTGAATCTCCCTACACCTCATCCTAAACCTGTGGACACAGAAAGCAATACATGGTCTGCCTGGAGTAGGAGGCTGGGACCAGCACTGAGGCCGGACCTGCAGGTCTCCCAGGCCTGGCCACACATGGGGAGGAGACCAGGCATGCAGGGGAGTGAACTGTGCCACAGCTCTCATGGTCCAGGAGGGTTGGGCAGTGCCAAGGGGCACACTGGCTTGGGAACCAATTCTCCATGAGGCTATCCAGCTGGGGCCATTCTTAGTCCTGTCTTTGGTTCCCAAGGCACATGAGTTGGCAAAAAAAAAAACCCTGCCCACTGAAGCCCTGGTAGACCTTGTGTGTCTTTCCATCCCTCACAGACAATTTCAGGTACACGTGTGACATCTGTGGGAAGAAGTACAAATACTACAGCTGTTTCCAAGAGCACCGAGACCTGCATGCAGTGGATGGTGAGTCAGGCCCCTCACTTTTCAGGGTACAGCCACACATGGAGGCACCCATTCCCAGGGCTGCTCACCAGCCCCACCCGGCCCCAGCCCTCTCCTCCCTCTTCCTGCCCAAAGGCCAGGCACTAGCCAGAACCACAAAGGGAGTGACCAGCCCCTGGACCTAAAAGAAGCTTGCCTCTGCAGTACATAGGTGTTTATTCTTGGGATCGTAGAATGTTGAAATCTCAGAATTAGAACCTCAGATCATAGACTCTAAGGATGCAGATGAAGGCTTGGAGAAACACCATTGGTGATGGTCACTTCTGGGTGTGTGGAGTGAGGTTCTGGGGGAGAGGTTATTCCCATTGTACTCTGTATATGCTGTTGTTTAGGTTAACCCAAGTGAAATTGCCATTTTTGTAGGTCAGAACTGGTCGATATCAGCAATTCCATATTGAATCATTTAATAATTCCATGTTGAGTATTCACGTGCTCTGGTGAAATTAAACCAGTTTTCTACAATGAATGATGACATTTTAGAATCTTAGGTTTTAGAGTTAAAAATTACAGCAATAAATTTAGGGAATACATTTTTAGAATCTTAAGATTCCTAGAAATAGGGCCTTGGACTTGGAAGGGATCTTAGGGGTTCCCTCTCTAACCCCATACCCCCAGCTCCTCCCAAACTGTGGGAACCGCACCCCACCATCTTATGCCACTGGTCATCCCATCTCTCGCTGCCCCCCCCCCCCCAAATCTCTTCCTCTTTTCTACTGTTCTGGCGTCTGTGAGTGTGTGCTGGCCATCCAGAAACAGGGCTAGGAGATGGGGGGCGGGCTGAGGCCATGAGGAGGTGCAGGGTTCAGACACAGGCTTCATCCTAGTTGAGACATGCCCTCCAGTGGCCCCTGGTTTTCTGGGGCTTCCACGCTGGCCAGGGCCACCCTCCTGGGCCCCAGAGGCAAGCTCATCAGGACAGAGGATTGGAGCACAGGCAGAGGCAGCTATGGGCAGGGACTAACAGGGCTCCTGTTTGCTTCTTTCCTTCTGCGGCTGCTGCCTCCTGCCTGGGCGCAGTGTTTAGTGTGGAAGGGGCCCCCGAGAATCGGGCAGGTAAGTCCTTGGTGGGTACCCACCTCCCCTGTCCCCAGTGGGGCTCCTGAGACCTGCGTTGCCAGGGTGCTAAGGGCCATGTGTTCTCCCGCAGACCCCTTCGACCAAGGTGTTGTGGCCACTGACGAGGTGAAGGAGGAACCCCCGGAACCATTCCAGAAAATCGGGCCAAGTATGCGGGCCTCTCTCTGGGGCCGGGGGTGGGGCACGGGGAGGGACTGGCTGAGGGAAGCAGGGCTGAGTCTTGCCACTGGCAGGGGCGGGCATCGCTCATCCTGCAGCGATAGCACAGGTTAGTGAGTGGCTGACCTCCTTATACCTCACTTTGCCCACCTGTCAGTTGGGCCTATCAGTCTTAGGATTTTAGTACAGTGTAGCACAGGGTCAAAGTCAGAGCAGTAAGGGCATGCAGGCCTGGGGCTGCACGCTGGCTCGACTACTTCCTTGCTGGGTGCCATTGCTGTCCGTTAGCCGCTCTGAGCCTCAGGCTCCTCGTGTGGAGTGAGGAGGACATTTTCTTGCAGGTTTGTTGGGGGATTAAATGAGATCATGGATGTAAATCATTTATTAGCGCAGTGCCTGGTACATAGGAGGTGCTCAGAAAATCACTCTAGTCATTGTCATCTGAAGGGGTTTATCAGTGATGGGAGCCGTCCAGAGGAGCCACATGCAGATACTCTGTCCTTGTCCCAATAAGCCCCTGTGGGCGGGAGCCAGCACATGGCTTTCCGGTGTTCAGCATACTTGTACAGAACAAGACACACGTGGCCTGTCCTTGAGTAATTCACGTGGCAGGGAAGACAGACTGTTACAATACAGAGAGAAACACAGGATGCACGCAAATAGAGTATCTAGCACAGGACTTACTCAGGGCGTAATACATGAGAGACGTCACTGAGAGATAGTCAAGAGCCACAGCTTTAGGACCAGCTCAGGTATGCATCCCAGCTCTGTACTTAATAGCTGTGTGATGTTCCGCACGTTTTCTAACCTCTGTACTCTGCCATTTCCTCTGCTTTAAAATGGGAGTGACAACATGGTGACAGTAAGACTCACCTCTCAAGATTGGTGGGGGGTTAGATGAGATTAGACTTGTAGCCATTAGCATGGTCCTTGACATGTACATGGAGCGCATTGAATAGTGATGCCTCTCAATTACCCAGGGAGCCCTGGTGGCACAACAGTTAAACTCTGGGTTGCTAATCAAAAGGTTGGTGGTTCAAACCCACCCAGTGGCTCTGTGGGAGAAGAAACCTGGCATCCTCCTCCTGTAAATATTACATCCTAGAAAATTCTATCGGGCAGTTCTACTCTGTCAAGTGGGGTCACTCTGAGTCAGAATCGACTTGACAGCACCTCATAGCAACATTAATCACCCAGAAAGATGCTGACCAAGAAGAAACTTGCTCTGTATATCTCTAAGTCTGACAGACAACTAATGCCAGAACCCAGGAGTTACCACAAACTATAGGGAGTATGGAATTGCAGTGCCAAAACTGGACTGGGTTCAGCTTCTGACATGCTTCCATCTTGACTTTATGAAACTGAGGTTGCCAGAACTGTGAGGCTGTTCCTTGTTAGCACTCAGGGGCTGCCTTGTGAGAGAAGAATGCTACTTCTTGGGCTTCTGTCTCTGCCTGTAAGCAGGTCAATGCCACAGAACTCTGAAAACATCTAGGACAGTCACAGGATAAGGAGGAGACAGGAGAGGGTTCAAGTCCACCCAGAGGTGCCTTGGAAGAAAGCCCTGGCAGTCTACTTCCAAAAAACCAGCTATTGAATACCCTATGGAACACAGTTCTATTCTGACATACATGGAGTTGCCGTAGTTGGAGTCAACTTGACGGCAACTGGTTTAGGTCGGAGGACAAGGAAGATTCCTGGCAGCAAACATGCTGGGAGGTGCACCCCCAACCCTGGTATCAGCTGAGCACACTAAATAATTGGGTACTGGGGTAGGAGGAAGTAGGAGCCATGTTAGGGCAGATGTTCCCTAGGTGGGATCCTGTTAGAAGGAGGGAGTTGAACTAAGGGGTTGTGGGTTTCAGCCTGCTCTTCAGCTGCAGATCTGAGAATTCTACTACCATAACAATGGGCAGAGGGTAGGATTGAGGACAGTTCATTCATGTTTATTGAAACAGAGCAAGTTTGGATTCATTTATGGGTGACTTGTTTTTCACGCCTGAATAAACATGAGTAACTTGAAAAAATTTTAAAAAGAATTATGAAAATTCTACATAACAAGAGAGAATTTAGAAAACTCAGGAAGAGCATACTTCTTGAAAAAGATTTACTGTAAACTCTGAAAGAAAATTTTAGTTGACAACCTCCATCAAATATAAGAAAATATGACCTCTGTGAAAAAGGAGCCTGAAGTCGTAAAGTGAAAAAGCCACAGGGTAAGCTGAAAAAGCAAATGGAGAGGGGTGAGATGAGGAGGGATTGCAGGGAAGCTGAAAATAGAAGAACAGAGCCAAGATCTACATCACAGATAGTAAAGAGCAGAATTAATCTTCAGAAATCGAGTTAGTGATGTGGAAGACAAACGAACAGATTTAGATACTCAGAGGAAAAAATAACATTAGATATGCAGGACAGAAAACCAGCCTCAAATAATTGGTGTTGTAGTACCAGTGGAACAGAAGCAATACTCCAGAGATATTGTAGAGGAAAATTTTGCTCAGCTAAAGGAAAACCTGTATATGCAGATTTAAAGGGCCCATCGTGTGCCAGGTAGAGTTAATATAAAGAAACTCATACCTAGATAAGCCTTAGTACTTTTGAACTACAAAAATAAGGGGGCCTGGGGGTGGGGAACCCTGTACAGGCATCTAGGCATAAGAACCAAGCTACCTGCAAATGAATTCAAGGTGAACTTACCTCAGACTTTTCTATGTTAAATGCCAGAAGATAGTGGAATGTTCTGAAGGAAAAAGGTTGTAATCTAAGAATATTTTTATCTAGATAAACTATGATTTATGTCTAAAGAAAAAAAAAGTGGGGGCTCGAAAACATTCTACTTCTCCCATATACTCATACATCTTCAAAAAAATTATTTGAATGATACGCTGTAATGAACTGAGCGATAAAGCAAATTGAAAGCTCTATTATGGGGAATTCATGGTCTAAGAGAACTCATGGTGAATACTGAAACCAGATAAATTGGAAGTAAGATTAAAATGTTGCAAATCTGATTATAAAATTGAATGAAAAGATAAAGGTTATTCTAAAAAATTAAAAATAATTTTTTTTAAAACAAGAAGGAAGGAATGAGTGAGGGATAAAGTAGGTTAAACCAGTTCTACTTATAGTGTGGCCCCCAGACCAGCATCAGCATCTCCAGGAAGCTTGTTAGAAATGTAAATTCTTAGGCCCCACTCCAGACCTATGGAGTTAGAATCTCTATAGTGGGGACCAGAAATCTGTGTTGTAACGATCTAGATGATTCTTATACAAGCTAAAGTTTGAGAAGAACTGGGTTCCCAACAGAGATAAACTTAAAAATATCATTTCTCTCTTGCCTGTCCCAGTTAGAGGAATGTATCTTATAGACCGTCTAAAATAGTGGAGAATATTGGAAAATAATGTAATATTGGAGAATAATGGTAAAGCAAAGAAATCAATTCATCTATCAACTGAAAAAGAAGGGGACAACCAAAAAGGATGGAGCATAAAAAAAAACAAAAACGTAAAATAGTAAAGCTAAATCAATTATAGCAATAAAAGTAAGTGGCATAATGTCCTTTTTTAGAAGACAAAGATTCTCAGGTTAATATAAAAGAGTCCAATAATTAATGGTTTACTAGAGACATACCTAGTTAAATCCTTATCTTTTACTCTGAGCTTGAGTTTCTCTTTCTCAGGAAACTCCTACTTCCTTAATTAGATTAAATTCTCTATTAAGGTCGTCATGGCCCTGTGTATGTCTCCTTCACAGCACTTATCATGGTTGTAGTTTTAAATCTGTGTGATAGTTTGATTTTTCTGTTTCCTCCAGACTGTAAACTCTATGAAAGCAGGGACCATGACTGTTTTGTGCCAGCCCTTAACACAATACCTATTTAATAAATCAAAGTACAAGAAAGTTTGGTGAAGTATATTCAGACACATGCAAACAAATAGAAAGCAGGGTCTGAAAGACAAAGTAATTATCAAGAAACTGATAATATTAATGCTAAACTTGTTGCTGTGGTGCCGATTCTAACTCACAGCGACCCTATAGGACAAAGTAGAACTGCCCCATAGGGTTTCCAAGGAACCACTGGTGGATTTGAACTGCCATCAACAGTTGGTTAGCAATTTTCAGTCTGGAGCCAAGCTTTTATCCACTGTGCCACCAGGGCTCCAATATTAATGCTAGACAGACTGATAAAACAGTATAATAAAATGCTAAAGCAGTGGTTCTTAAGTGTTCCAGTGGATCACAGTCTTTTGGAGGGCTTGTTACAGCACAGGTTGCTTTACCCCACCTCTAGAATTTCTGTTTCCACAGGTAAGTCTCGAGAATTTGCATTTCTAACAGTCTCCCAGGTAGTGCTGATGCTGCTGGTCCAGGGACCACACTTTGAGAACCACTTTTTGAGAATAATTTAATGTTAATAATGGGTATAGTTCACAATGAAGACTTAGATCCCATGAACCTGTGTGCATCAAACAACATTGTATTATCTAAATATAAAAAATACGTTTAGAAGTACAATGGGTCCAGTGGGAACCATGTGATGATGGGAGGATTATTACAGTGTACCTTTAGTCTTTGACATAACAAGTAGACAAAGCTATATAGGATCCAAATAATATAGTTGATTCAACAACTCTAAAACACGCAAACAGCAAATAATACATCTTCTCCAGTGTTCATGGTTATTACAAAATCACTTAACTACCAAAAATTTTAAAACGTCTACATTGGAGGTAGGGGGACCCATAAACGGAGTAAGAAACCAATTAAGAAAAAAAATGCTTGTAACATGTATAACAAAATGTTGATACCCTTTATCTACAGAGAGTTCTTAGAGATTTTTAAAAAGATAAATTTGCATATAGAAACATTGGCTGTAAAAAACAAATAGGAAAGTCACAAAAGAAAAACTACAGTCAAATAGAAAAAATGTTCAATTTCACCAAAAATCAAAGAAATGGGAAATGACAACAGCAGTGTAGTATAGCACCCCACCCCCTCATCAGATAGGCACAGTTTAAGAAAACAATAATACTTAATGCTGGCTATGGTGTGCAGAAAGAGCTGTTTTCACACTCTTCTTGTTGGGATGAAAATTGGCCCAGCCTTTTTAAAGGTAGTTGATGATATGGCTATCAGAAGCCTTAAAAATGCATACCCTTCCCCAGTTCTGGAATGTTTCCTGATGGAGCAAATGTGCAAAGATTTCTAAAAGGATATGGATCACAGCGTTTTTTTAAAATATGTATATATATATAAAAAGAAAAATAATTAGAAACAATGTAAATGTCCCTTGGTTATAAGGGACTGGATCAGCAAATTCCAAAGTCCATTGGGAACCATGCCAGTAGAGATCGATATTTATTGATTGGGCCATATGTTCACAAAATATTGTTGACTGAGTACACCATCCTACAAAGAGGATATAGATCAGGGCTGGCTAATTCAAGGCCCGCAGGGCCACACAGATGATGGGGCCAAGAGCAGCAGGCCCCAGATGAGACGGGCGTGGGTGGGGACTGGGGCAAATGGCAAGATTTACCCTCTACCCCAAGGGTAGCTGCTCCTCTTTGTCTGGGGATTACAGATGATTAACATTTTTGAATTTTTTGTATTTATCAGTATTTTATAATTTTCCCCCAGTGAACAATATTACATCAGAAATTTTTAAGAAGAAAGAAGTTAGGCAGTGCCAAAAGAGAGGTAAAGATAAAGTCTGGTGGGACCTGAGAGGAAGAAGTGACCCTTTATGCTGGGGTGGGGGGTGGGCAGGGCAGGTCTTGGAGATGAGGGGGGGGCGCATGTTTGGCCATTGCGGAGGGCAGGGTTTGCAAAGGGGGTGATAGAGAGGCTGGCATTGGGGAACATCTCAGGCCAGCACACATTTCCTGAGCACCGGGGCCAGGGGTGGAGCGAGGAACGCGGACAGCGTGTGCCAGGTACTGTTCCAAGCACTTGACAAATATATTTAATCCTCACAGCAATCCTATAAGGGGGGTCCTGTTACTCTCCCCATTTTACAGTTAGGGAAACTGAGGCACAGGGCGGTTAAGAGACTTGCCCAAGGTCGCACAGCTCGAAATGGCTGAGCTAGGATTTGAACTGAGACGCTTTGACTCCAGAGTCACAGCTTCTGATATTCTAGTTGGTGGTCCCAGAATGGGGAGGGAGTGGACTGGGAGAGGGGAGCAAAGATGCTGCTTCTGGGTGGGGGCCGGATACCGATTTACACACCTTCTTCCTTCTTGGACAGAAACCGGCAATTACACCTGTGAATTCTGTGGGAAGCAGTATAAGTACTACACGCCCTACCAGGAGCATGTGGCCTTACACGCCCCCATCAGTGAGTACCTGCTCCAGTTGGGGAGTGGGGGAGGGGGACGGTTTTGGGAAAGAGGGACCAGCGTTAGTCCAGGGCCCTGGAGCTTTGTGCCAGCGGGTGGTAAAAACAAAGGTGAACTAGGTTCTGGGTCAGTCTGTAGGTCTCTAGGCCTTACCTGGGGCCACCTTACTGCAGTAGCCAGCCAGAATAGCTGGAAGAACCCTACCAGAAAGGAGAGACACACTTCTCTCTTGGTAGAACTGAGACTTTGAATGAAGAGGCCTGGGCCCATGTAGATTTTGGGTTAGGAGAGTAGGCATCACTTGTCCAAGTCCCTCAGTGGCCCTGTTCCCTCTCCAAATCATGTGATTCCTGAATCCCCACTCTCTAAAGCCACTGCCATGTGATGCAGCTTCAGTCCAAACTAATGCAGGGACCAGCTACCCTCCTCCATTCTCCCGTCTCTCCCCTAAGCTAGGGGCATGTGGACAAGATGAAGACAGTGCCCCTATTTGCCTTTGTTGGTGGAAGGAGTAAGGAGGGGGAAGGAGCACTAAGCTGGAGTTGGAAGCCTGGGATACAAGTCCCAGCTGGGTCCTAGCCTTACCTGTTATCTTGGACAGGTCCTAGCCTATGTCTGGACCACAGTTTCTTACTCCTCCCCTGGCAGGGAAGTGCAATCATCCTGGTCTTCTGTTCTGGATGCC
Source organism: Dugong dugon (assembly GCA_030035585.1). Taxonomy (NCBI): domain Eukaryota; kingdom Metazoa; phylum Chordata; class Mammalia; order Sirenia; family Dugongidae; genus Dugong; species Dugong dugon. The sequence continues at coordinate 57,437,270 of CM057471.1, forward strand.
TGTGGATCTACAGCTGACCTTCTACCTCTCCTTCTCGGTGTCACAGGGGCACTCCATCCTTAGATCCTCAAGTGCTTGAACTAGAAGGGCCCTCAGATCTTTCTACAGATGGGACCCAAAGTTCTAACAGGGATAAGACTTAACCAGAGTCACAGGGCAGTAGGGTGATGTTTAGGAGCGTATTTGGAGACAGCACTGCTTGGTCTCTCAGCAGAGCTGTGGGATCCCACTCCCCCATTGTATGGATGGGAAGACTTAGGTCCAGACAGAGAGGAGGAATTGCATAATGTCTCTGGGGGCATGCGCTGCCTATGGTGTGGGGAGGCCCACAACCCTCTTGGAGCCTGACAGCAATTGCAGGCAGGTGGTTCCTGTAGAGGACTTTAGGGTCAGGAGGAAGAGGTGTCCAGAGCCTGGAGGGCCATGTAGGCAGCTACCCTAGGAATTCCAGCCTGGTGGGCCGAGTGGTGGGGGCCAGGGTACTCCCTGTGTTGGAGTGCTCATGTCCACTGGGGTAGGATTCTGATCCTGACTTGAGACACTCGACTGCTGTGTGACCTTGTGCCTGTTGCTCCTCTTTTCTCGGCTTGAGCATCCCATCTGTGAGAGTTCTTGAGGCCTTTCCAGCCTAGAGATCTGGATTGCAGGCATCTTCAGTGTGAGGTGACCCTCAGGCAGGCAACTAGAGGAAGCCATCCTCAGGAACCTACCTCACCACAGATGCCTGGGTCACCCAGTGCCACTACATAACTGGGTCCTGTATAGGGAGAGAGTTGGTTCCTTCTATCTGGCAGCCTCTCCACTCCACAGCACCTGGGTCTGGTGCTGAGGCATCAGGACAGTGCCTGGGCTTGAGCTTCGTGGTCCAGACCCCTCTGGGAATCCAGCAGTGAAGTGCCCTGCTGCAGGTGCCCGGAAAGGAATGCTACGCAGAATGCAGTTACAGTTGGGCATTAATTACAAGGCCAGCCTATGACCTTGGTTTCAGCCTTTAGAGAATGTCTTCAGTGCTGCTTCTCTCTTCCCTCAAATTGTCTTCCTGGGGCAAGTTGAGTAAGGTCGTGGAGTTAATAAGAGGGGGCACCTGGCTTTGAACCCTAGCAGGCTGGCTCTAGAACCACTATCTTAACCATGATGTGATCCTGCACCTCACATCAGATGGTGCAGCGGGAAGGGGAACATCATTTGTACCCTGACTTCTCTGTAACCAGATGCTTCTCTCATAAAGCCTGTCTACTTCTCTTTCTGTACCTTATTTTCTTTTTTTCTCTGTTGTGGATTCTGTCTTTGTCTTTCTGCCCATTTGTTGAGTGAATCTCTCTTCTCTGTCCACTCTTCACTGAAGTGTGGAAACTCTAGGATCACACAGCATGAGAGATTTAGGCTAGATCCAACAGGGGATTGATTCTCCAAGACTGACCAAAAAAATCACCCTTCCAATGGCTCCAGATCCAGGGTTTTTTACGTCCATGGGTTCTGTGTGGAGGCAGGGGCTGGACTTGATGGCTTTATCAGGTGGTGTCCAGGGCTGATGAGAGTATCTGGAAGGAAGAAATTCTCACACATACCTGGTGTGGAAGAATTCTCACACATAGAGTCATATAGTACTCTTTTGTGTCTGGCTTGTTTTGCTCAGTAAAATGTTTTTAAGATTCATGTATGTTGTACATATCAGCTGTTCATTCTTTTTTACTGCTGAGTATTCCATTGTATGAAAATACCACAGTTTGTTTAGCCATTTGTGTGTGTATGTTCATTTGGGTTGTTTCCAGTTTTAGGCTATTCTGAATAAAGCTGCTATGAAAGTGCTTGTATGAGATTTATTGTAGACATATGGTGTTCCTTTCTCTTGGATAAATACCAAGCAGTAGAATTGCTGGGTCATAGGGAAAAGTGTATTTACCTTTTTAAGAAACTGACAAATCATTTTCCAAACTGGAGGGAGCATTTTACACTCTCACCAGCCGTGTATGGGAGTTCTACTTGCACCATATCCTTGCCAACATTTGGTGGCATTAGGCTTTTTAATTCTAGCCTACTCCAAAGAGTACAGACTGGTATTGCATTGTGGTGTTAACTTGTATTTTCCTGATGAGGAATGATGTTGAGCAGCTTTTCATTTGCTCATCGGTCACTTGTATATTTCACTTTGGAAATTGTCTAAAGTCTTTTCTCGTTTTTTGGTTGGGTGTTTGTCTTTTTGTTTTCAAGTTGTAGGAATTCTTTATCTAGTCTGGATCCAGATACATGGATTGTGGATATTTTCTCCCAGTCTTTGCATGCTGATTGATTTTCACACAGTGTCTTTTGATGAGCAGGTTTTCATTTTGATTAGGTCTAGTTTATCATTTTTTTCTTGTATGATTAGTGCTTTCTGGGTTGTGCCCAGGAAATCCTTGCCTACCTCAAGGTGGTAAAGATATTCTCCCTTATTATGTCTTAGAAGCTTTATAATTTTAGTTTTTGCATTTAGGTCTGTGATTCATTTCAAGGAAACTTTTGTGAATGATGTGAGATATGAGTTGAGGCTTATTTTATTCCATACATTATCAGGTTGTTCCAACACCATTTGTTGAAAAGATTGTCGTTTCCCCATTGCATTGCACTGCATGGGAACGTCCATTGAAAATTCATTGAATGTATAAGTAAGTGTGAGTTTATTTCTGTTCCATTAATCTGTTTGCCTATCTTTATGCCAGTTCCACGTGGTCTTGATTGTTACAGCTTTATAGTACGTCGTACATCAGGTACTGTCAGTTTTTCTAATTTTGTTCTTCTTTTTCAAGATTATTTGGATATTCTAGGTACTTTTCTGTATAAATGTTAGAGTCTTCTTGCTAGGTTACTACAAAAAAATCTAACTGGGATTTTGTTTGGCCAATTTGAAGAGAGTGGACATTTTAATAACATTGAGTTTTCCAATATATGAACATGGTATATTTGTCCATGTATTTAGGCCTTTTAAAATTTCTCTGAGCAATATTTTGTACATTTTTAGAGTGCTTTTCAGAAGTCTTGCACACATTTCACTAACTTATCTTTAAGCATTTTATATTTTTGTCACTATTGTGATTTTCCATTTTATTTTCGAATTGCTCATTCCTGTTACGCATAAACCTAATTGATTTCTGAATACTGAATTTGTATCCTGCAACTTTGCTAAGTTTGCTTGTTAGTTTAAACATTTTTTTTTGGTAGATATCTCAGGGTTTTCCTTGTGTATGATGATATCATTTAATAAAGACAGTTTTAAATCTTTCTTTCCAGTATGTATTCTTTTTCTTCTTTATGTCCTCACTGTACTGGTTAGGACCCTCCAGTATGTTGTTGAATGAAAGAAATGAGTGGATCTCCCTTCCTTGCTCCCTGTCTTAGGGTTCAGTTTTCATCACAAAATATTATGTTCATAAGTACCATGTTAGCCAAAGTAGATTTTCATAGATGCTCTTTATTGTGTTAAGAAGTTACCTTAAGGAAAGTAACTGAAAGGTTTTATCATAAATAAACTGAAAGTTTTATCATAAATTGGTATTCTGTGTGTGTGTTTTCTAAATCTGTTGAGATTCTTCTATGATTCTTGTCTTTTATTCTGTTAATGTGAATTATGTGGATTGATTTTTTTTCTTTTACAAGTCACGTTGCCTGTACTTTACTAAAATACATTAAGAATGTTGGAAAGTCAAACCTTGAACCAGAATTGAAGAAAAGTTACAATGTTGGGATATTTCTTCTTTGCCAGAAGAATGGCTTCCTTCTTTGAAGCTTTTTTTTTTTTTTTCTCTCTTGGATAGACATCTAAATTTCTTTAAGAACCAGGGTAGTTCGTAGAGTTAATTGGCTTTCGAGAACATACTTTCTGCTCACTTCTTTCTAAAATTCTCCAGGGTTTTACCTGGCTTTTAATGTCACTCCCAAGACTGACCCCTCAAGGGCAGGAAACTACATTCCTAAGATTAGCAGAGTGCCCTGTAGTCAGTCATTGGTTTGTTAATGATGAGCATATTAAAAAAAAAAAAAAAATTCTGGTGAAGTTTTTTAAAAGCACCTTTATTGAGGTATATTGACATATTTAAAGTATACAATTTGATAAGTTTTGACGTATGTATGTGGTTGTGAAACTTCTACCACAGTCGAGGTAATGGACATATATCCTTTACCTCAAAAAGTTTCCTCATGCCCTTTGTAGTCCTTGCTCCCCACTTCCTCATCCCAGGCAAACACTGATCTGCTTACTGTTATTATAGATTGGTTTGCCTTTTCTAGAATTTTACATATATGGAATACGACATTGTGACCTTTTTGTCATTATTCTTTTACTCACCATAATTGTTTAGAGATTCATCCATGTTTGCATGTATCAGTAGTTCATATTTTTTTAATTGATGGGTAGTATTAGTCTGTTGTGTGACTATATCACAGTTTCCTTTATTTTATTTACCTATGAATATACATTTGGGTTTTTTCCAGTTTGGGGATAATAGAAGTAAGGCTGCTTTGAACATTTGTGTGTAAGTCTTTGTATGGACAAATGTTTTCATTTTTCTTGTGTAAATACCTAGGAATGAATGGCTGAATTGAGTAAATACCTATTTATTTACCAATTGGTAAATACATAGGAGTGAAATGGCATATGCTACGTGTATGTTTAACTTTTTAAGAAACAGCCCAACTGTTTTCCAAAGTGGTTATGCCATTTAACATTCCCACCAGCCATGCATGAGAGTTCCAGTTCCTAACCAATGTTGATAGTGTCTTTTAAACTTTAGCCATTTTCATAGGTATGTAGTGATGTCTCGGGATAAAGATGTGGCAGTCTGCTTCCATAAAGATTACAGCCTTGGAAACCCTATAGGACAGTTCTGCTCTGTCCTGTAGGGTTGCTATGAGTTGGAATCGACTCAACAGCAACGGGGAGTGATATCTCACTGTGATTTTAATTTGCATTTCTCTAATAACTAATGATTTTGAGCATCTTTTTGCGTGCTTATTTGATTTTTATATATTCTCTGGTGTTTGTTCAAATCTTTTGCCTATTTTTGAATTCAGTTGTTTCCTTATTATTGAGTTTTGAGAGTTAAAAAAATGTATTCTAGATACAAGTTATTTATCAGACATATATTTTGTGAATATACTTTCCCAATCTGTGGCTTATCTTTTCATTCTCTTAGTAGTGTCTTTCAAAGGGCTGAAGCTTTTAATTTTAATAAAGTCCAGTTTATTACTTTATTCTTATGGATCATACTTTTCATATTGTACCTAAGAAATCTTTGTCTAACTCAAGGTATCAAAGGTCTTCTGTGTTTTCTTCTAGCCATTTTATGGATTTAAATATTATATTTAAATCTGTGATCCACTTTAGGTTAATTTTTGTAAATGGTGCAAGGTATTACTTGAAGTATGTTTTTTGGTGCATATAGATACACAATTATTTCAACACCATTTGCTAAAAAGACTATCCTTTTTTCACTTAATTCACTTTATATTCTTGTCAAAAATGAGTTTTTCATATATATGTGGGTCTATTTCTGGACTTCCTGTTCTGTTCTGTAGATCTATCTGTCTGCTTTTATGTAACTGTTCCACACTGTTTTGCTTACTGTAGCTTTGTAATAAGACTTGAAATTATGTAATGTTAGACCTCCAAGTTTTTTCTTTTTCAAAGTAGTGTTGGTTCAAATTGCTAAAAAAAATTTTCTAATATTTTTGCATCTGTTTATGAGGCATACTGGTCTGTACTGTCTTGTAATGTCTTTGTCTGATTTGGTTATCAAAGTAATGCACGCCTAATAGAATGAGTTGGGACGTATTTCCTCCTCTTCAATTTTCTGAAGAATTTGTGTAGAATTTGGTATTATTTCTTCTGTAAATATTTGATGGAATTCACCGTCAAAGGCACCAGGCCTGGAATTTCTTTGTGAGAAGGGCTATTTAGAAATCTGTTCTACCTCCAGATATTTGGAGATTATCCACATATCTTCTTGTTATTGATTTCTAACTTTATTCCATTGTGGCCAGAGAACATAGTCTATATGATTTACTGTCTGAAATTTTTTGAGATACGTTTTATGACCGAGCATGTGGTCTATCTTGCTAAATATTCCATTTCCACTTGAAAAAAAAAGGTATATTCTGTTGCTGAGTGTAGTGTCAATTCGGTTAAATTGGTTGATGATGATGTTCAAGTCTTCTGTACCTTTTTTGTATTTATATTTATCTGTTCTATATAAAGTACTGCTAGAGAAGTGTTGAAATCTCCAACTATAATGATGGATTTGTCTGTTGCTCCTTTTTCTTCTTTTAGTTTTTGATTCATGTGTGTTGAAGCTCTCTTATTAGGTGCATGCACTTAGAATAATTAAGTCTTGATGTGTTGACCTTTTTAATTTTGCAGTTCCCTTATTTATTTCTGATAATAGCTCTTGTCCTGAAATCTATCCTTTATGACATTGATATAGCCATTCCAGCTTTTTTATGATTAGTGTTTGCATAGTATATCTCTTTTAATCCTTTTTTTAAAATCTGTGTCTTTATACTTGAACCAACACAGTTGGTTCTTGCTCTTTTATCCAGTCTGACAGTCTCTGCCTTTAATTAAAATGTTTAGTGCATTTACATGTAATATAATCTATCAATATAGTTTTTTTACCATATTGCTGAATTTTTTCTGTTTATTTCATTTATTCTTTTTATTCCTTTTTTCTTATTTTTTTGCCTTCCTTTGTATTAGCCAGGTATTTTTTATCTCCTCCGTTAGCTTTCTAGCTATAGCATTTTGATTTTATAGTGGTTACTGTATGGTTTGTAATTTATCACAGTCTACCATGAATTTATATCATATTACACATGTAAGAACCTTACAACAAATATACTTTCATTTATTACACTCTTGTCCTTTGAGCTAGTTTTATACATATGTGTCTACATATGTTATAAAGCCAACAGTTACTCTTTTTGCTTTAAGTAGTCAATTATCTCTTAATGAAATTAAAAAATAAGAAAATATCTTCTATATTGACCTACATATATATCATTTCTTGTGCTTTTGTTTCCTTCATGTAAATCTGAATTCCATTTATTGTCATTTTTCATCACTCTGAAGAACTTCCTTTAGCATTTCTCGTGTTGCAGGTCTGTTGGTGACAGATTGTCTCAACTGAAAATGTTTTTATTTCACTTTTTCTACTGAAGTATGTTTTCTCTGGATGTGGAATTCTAGATTGAGAATTTTTTTCTTTTAATACTGAAAAATGTCATTCCTTTGTCTTTAAACATGTGTTGTTTCTGATGAGAAGTCAGTGTTCATTCTAATAGTAATTTCTTTATATTTAATGTTTCTGTTTTTTCTGGATGCATTTAAGATATTTCTTTACATCACTGGTTTTCAGCAGTTTAGTTATGATTGTGTGGTTTTCTTTGTGTTTATCCTATTTGGGATTCATTGAGCTTCTTGGATCAGTGGGTTTATATTTTTCATCATACTTGAACAAATTTTAGCCAGTATTTCTTTACAAGGTTCTCTTCCCCAATCTCTTTCCTCTTTTATTAAGACTTTGATTATATATATGTCCTACTGTTTGATGTTCATAGACCAACTGAAGCTCTGTTCATTTATTTAGCCAAGTTTTCCCACTGTGCTTCATTTTGGGTAGTTTCTATTGCCTTATTTACAAGTTCACTGATCTTTTCTCTGTAGCATGTAATCTGCTTTTATCCCATCAAGTGAATTTTTTATTTTAGCTATCATATATTTTTTTAACGCCTACTAGTTCCATTTGATTCCTTTTTACACCTTTTGTTTCTCTTCATTATGTTCATGTTCATCTTTAAATCTTTGAGCATATTTGTAATAGCTGTTTAAAGGTCCTTGTCTGCTGATTTCATCACCTCTGTCATTTCTGTGTATTTCTACTGATTGCTGGTTCTCTTGATCACTAGTAAGATTTTCCTGCTTCAACTGATGAGAAATTTTGTATTATGTGCTGCACATTTTGGATGCTGTATTGTTAAATGTCTGGATTTTGTTGTCTTCCTTTGAAAAGTGTTGAGTTTTGTTGGCAGGCAGTTAATTTATTTACAGCTCAGTTGACACTCTAACGGCTTATTTTTAAGCTTTGTTAGGGCAGGTCTGGAGTAGTCCTTATTCTAGCTTTAGAGTAGCCCTTCATTTAATACATGGCCTTTCTGGGTCTCAACTGAATGCCTGTGATATTCAGCAAGGTCTCTTCTCTCTGGCAGATGGAAACTCAGTTATTTCCCAGCCCTGCATGACCTCAAACAGCTCCCTAGTAGCTATTTTTTCCCAGGCTTTGCAGGGGCTCACTCTGAACAATTACAGTATTCAGACAAAGGTTTCCAAGGTCTCCATGCACATTTCTAAAATTTCTTTTTCACACAGGTGTTTTCTCTTTGCTATTCCACCCTGCAAATTCCAGCCCCCTCAGCATCCCTGAACTCTCATCACTGTCTTAGGCCACCAAGATTGCCATGCTTTCTTTGGGCTTCACCTCTCTGTGCCATGGTCCAGAGGGTCTCTCCAAGTAGCGGGCTGGAGTGATCATGGGGCTCACATCATGTGTTTCTCTTCTCTCATGAATCACAGTCCTGTACTGCCTGCTGTTCAAGGTCTGAAAACAGTTGTTTTCATGTATTTTATCCAGTTTCATGGTTGAATTTGGCAGAAGGGCTAGTCCTATACCAGTTACTCCATCATGGCAAAAGTATAAGCTCTCCAGTTCTCTTTTTAAGGCTAAAATCCATAAGGAAGGTTTCCCACATTAGGTTCCTTCTGCATCACCTCTCCCATTCATTACATCTCCAGCCTCTGAGCACACCACTCCCATTTGCCTTGAATGCATTTTCACCCTCCAATACCTAGTAAAGGTTTCAGGCAGACCCCTAGACGCTCCCTTCTCTTGGCTGCGTGGTCCCTTTTCTCGAATCCTTATATTCTCTGAATTGTTAAATCCTATTACATTTTAAGCTCTTCAGAACAGAGAGGCTACAGTGCCCTGTTATCTTTTAAATATCTCATATGTTTAAATATCTTAATGTGCTTCTTATGAGGGCAATCAGCCAGACCATCTGAGACTCTTTCATCCTTTCTTGGTGAGAGCCAAGCTAGGAATTCCAGCATGTGATAATGTTCCACGTGAGAAGGCAGCGGATGGAGTGAAATGAGTAATTGTTGTTGTTAGGTGCTGTCAGGTTGGTTCCAGCTCATAGGGACAACAGAGCAAAACACTGCCCGGTCCTGCTCCATCCTCACAGTCATTGCTATCTTTGAGCCCATTGTTGCAGCCACGGTGTCAGTCCATCTTGTTGAGGGTCTTACTCTTTTTTGCTGACCCTCTGCTTTACAAAGCATGGTGTCCTTCTCCAAGGACTGATCCCTCTTGAGAATGTGTCCAAAGTAGATGAGACAAAGTCTTGCCATTGCTTCTAAATGAGTAGTTAGAAGCCTAGGAAATTTTCATCCTGGCTCAGCTTGACCTGCTCTGTGATCTTAGAGTGGTACTCTTACCTCTCTGAGCCTCAGTGTCTCCATCTGCCTTGTCTGCCCTTGGGGCTGATGGGAGGGTAATATACACGACCACTTCATGGCCCAATTATGACCTCTCCTTGGACATCATATCTTTGATGTATTCTATTTCACCATTTCTGAGTTTTACTTTTCTGACCATTCACTCACTGTTTCACTAATTTCATTGATTCCACTGTGTTTATTGACCACTTACTATAGGTCAGGGAATATCCCTATAGCTGGGTGTATCAGTGGGCCAAACTGGCAGAATCCCTGCCCTCAGAGGGTGTAGAGGTAAATGGAGGAAAAAGACATTGATTAAAAGATCACACCATGTGTCATTATCAATGGCAGTCAGCACTTGGAAGTGAATAAGAGACGGGCCTGAAAAACAAGTGATCAGGTGGGGAAGTACCAGGGAGGACTTCCATGAGGAAGTGGTGTTTAAGCAGCACTGATGTTTAACTGATGTTTAAGTAGTTACCAGCAGTAGTTATCCAGGCAAAAACTTGAGAAGAACATGCCAGGCAGTCAGAAGTTAGCATGGGCAAAGGCCATGAAGCTGGAAAGAGAAAGAGTATTGTGGGATATGAGAAGACAAAGGGGTGAGTGACCTGGGTATGTTGTGTGCTCTATGGGTGTCCTTGAGCTCCCTGCCCCAGGGAAGAAGGGGCCTCTCTTACAGGACTACCAGGATTTTATAGCTAGAATCATAGACTATGGAAAGTCTGAGCTGGAGGGACTCCTAGAAGCCATTCTGCAGGTGCAGAGACAGAGGACTAAGTTGGAAAACAACTTGCTCAGTTTATTGCTCCAAAATTCTGTGTTCCTTGTACTCAGATCCTGGGATATGTGGGTTAGTGCCATGGGGTCCACCTGGCCTTGTGCAAACACCTTCACAAGCAGCTCGCAGCCGTGACTCCTGTCCTTTCCTGGCACTAACTTTCTGTGTGGTCGTAAACAAGCTGATCAGCCATTCTGGGCCTTGGTTTCTTTGTCTCTTTAAAAAAAAAAATCCATAATAGCTGCTTACATTTGAATAGCAGTTTACCACTCAAGGACTTTTCTGATTTTCTTGGGTTCTCACAAAATCCCTGGGGAGCTGGTAGCACAGGGATGGTTGCTGCACTTTGATCAGGGAAGGTGGAGTTGGGGGAGCTGAGGCCAAGAAAGGGGAAGTAAAGTGTCCAAGATCACAGAGACTGAAGCATCAGGCATTGGGTTAAGCACTATCCCCCCAAAGCAGCAATTTGTACTCCATGCCAGGGAGTACCACAGAGCCCCCTCTCCTAACACCTCAGGTGGGCACTTCTGCCCTCCCCTGCCTCCGCCAACTCAGCCCCAGCATGTCCCTGTGTGTGTGCTTTCTGTCATTACACTTCCAAACAAGCCTTCCTTTGAAGGAAAAGGAACTTAGAAGCCAACATTCTGGAAAATGCACTTGGGGCTGGGTTGTAGTTCAGATGCCCTAAGCATGAGTCAGAACCTGAGTTTAGACACACAGAGACCGACTGGCCAAGATTATGAGTGAGTTATACAGTGGGCTGCTAAATGACCTCCAGGTAACATTGATGAGGCTGCCCTAGAAGAGAAGCTAATGAAGATTCTAGACTCTAGACTCCCAGACTTTCTCGGGCTGTGGGTGGGAGTGAGGGTCCTTGCTTTCTGGATTGAGAAGAGGTTTGGTGGACCAAGGCCCGACCCTTGTGCATGGGAGCCTGTGGCCTGAGAGCCCAGCCACTCCGCTGGCTCCGAGGGTGCATGAGGACTGAGAGCGTGATCCTCTCAGGTACCACCCCTGGGTGGGAGCCACCGGACGATCCAGACACGGGTTCTGAGTGTTCACATCCAGAGGTCTCCTCGTCTCCACGCTTCGTGGCAGCGAAGACCCAGACGAACCAGTCGGGGAAAAAAGCTCCGGCCTCCGTGGTCCGATGCGCCACCCTCTTACACCGCACCCCTCCAGCCACCCAAACCCAGACGTTCCGCACTCCAAATTCGGGATCTCCAGCAAGCAAGGCAACTGCAGGTACCAATAGCCTATGTTAAACTTCCTCCACGCCCTACCCCTCTCCCCACCTGCCACAGCCATGCCCAGGGTCGTTGTTCCCTTGCAAGAGGGAGAGTAGAGATCCCATAGTGCTCTGGGACAAATCTGGGTCACATCTCTGCCTCTGGGCTCTGTGCCCAAGGGCAAGCCACCTAACCTCTCTGGGCCCAGGTTTTCTTACCCTAAATCAGAGGGTTGTACAAGGTGGTTTGCAAACTATTTTTTTAAGCCGTAGAGTTCTTCCCGCCATATTATAGCCTAAGGTCTGTTTTACTTGGCCTACACAAAGTTAAAACTTTTTTTTTTTTTTTAATTAATGGCCAACATTTGGATATTATATTTTATGTAAAACTAAATTTTTAGCTGACATTGAAAAGTCAGATCTGGCAGTCCTGGGCCCTCTTTCCTGCAGGGTAACAATGGGCTGGGGCTAAGCCACAGCTGCACCCTTAACAGGGCATGTGCTCTCCACTTTTCCAGAGTCCCCACCACTTCCTACTGCCTCCCATCACAGAGGCCACGTGACAGTTGTCATTTCTCATTGTGATCACACTGTTGTCTATCTTACATCCAGCCCAGTTCATCCATTTATGTTACCTGCCTAGATCCTATTGGCGTGACTTTACATACTCTACCTTTCAGAAAACTCAATATATACATTTACTTTAATGAGGATGCTCTCCATGCAGCAGGGTGGTAGCCCTAGAGCTCTGTTCTCTTGGCCTCTTTCCACCCAGCACTACCCTGAGATCCCTCCATGAGTCATAGGCCCAGTTGGAAACCCAATGGATGCCAGCTCCACTGCTTTCTGAGATCATGCCGAGAGAGGCTCTGACTTTCAAAAGATGACCAGGCTGTGAAAGGTTCACAGCAGCCATTTCCCCCACGGAAACTGATAAGACACACTGTGTGCTGAGCATTGGCTATTAGGCACCTGATTCACACCTGGATGGAACGAGCTTTGGGACTCCTACCTGGTGGGATATAGGGTGGAGGTGATGATGGTGATACCTCTGGGACCATGAACCTTTCAGTTGCCCTCAGGATGCCTAAAGCCATCCATTAAATAAACAAGTGGTTCAGTTGAGAACTCGGTAAAATAAACCATCAGGTTGAGGACCGAGGACATGGCCAAGTGGTTACTTGTGCTCGCCTTTATTCTTTGATTCTGGAGGCTAATTTTGAGGAAGGGGGTGGTTTTTAAAAGTTTTTGAATATGTATTTATTGTCCTTAGATCTCTTAAAAGGAGGGTAGTTAATCAGCCTTTAAGTTAACTACTGTGTTGAGAAAAGCCCGCAGCCATTGCATTTTTGCAACAGTTGTCATAAATTATTCATAAACAGACTAGTCATCACAGGCTCATTGGTGGTGGGTATTGGTTCAACTGAAAAATGGAATCATGGCTTTCAAATCTTGCTTTTACTCTTAAGCTTGTGGGCGGGAATGTTTACACCTGCACTTTCTATAGAGAAGAACCACCTGCAGGGGCTATATGGTTTTTGAACCTCACTGCCCCCAGTAAGCATCCAGCAAGCTATGGGGCATGCCTGGGGCTGCCTTCATGTGATTTGGAAGAATTGTGGTAGGGGTTATGTCTGGATTTACCAGCTGGGTTGTGAGCAGGAACGTGCTTGGGATTATAAGGACACATGGCACAGCTGGAAGTTGTTACTGCCCTCGTCATCCTAGAATAAGTGACCCTTTGTGTACATGTGTGGGCATGCTCAAGTGTGGAGTTCACTACGGTACTACACACCGGCTTTCAGCCAGAGGTACCTGTCGCAGGGATAGTTGCCCAACATTTACTTTACCAGCTGAGTAATAGAAGACAAATTATAAGAGTTGAGGTTACCAACTAAGTTCTATCCATATGTTGGTCAGCCTGAACAAAAAACCTCCACAGCTGGGTACCGATCCCTCTGCATATACGAGGATTAAGATAGAGAAAGCTCTCTTTCCTACTCCCAGACCTTTTTAAAAAAGAAAGCATCTGTCCCAAGACTGAAGTTTCCTGCCATCGTGGAGGAGTAGGATGCATCTAGCCCCAGGAACTTTACTATCGCACCCTTTCCACTGTTTTTCTCACCTGTAAAATGGGATCCTCTGTTTTTTTTTCACGTCATAGAGCTCTTGGAAGGAGTAAGGGAGAACATGGGTGTGAAGTATCTGGACCAGGGCCTGGAGTGTAGTGGGTGCTCCGTAACTGGGAGTCCCCTCCCCTTTCCCTAGACAAAGAATTGTAGGCTCTCCTTTGCCAGTTTACAGGTGGTTTCTAGAGGTGGGCAGGTATGTGGCTCTCCGCCCAGGCACCCAGGCATTTTACAGACAGATTTTGAAGGGAGGGTCTTCTTGTGGTATTATCAACAGCCTCTGCAGAAAGGAGGCTCCATCAGGAGGCGTTGACCGGGCAGGGGTGAGGGTGTGGGGAATTGAGCAGGGCCTTGTAGGATCTTTCGCATCACCCCCATTATCATCAGGAACCGTGGCCACCACAGTCTGAGCACTTGCCTTTCTGGAGAAGGCTGGATGGAGTGAGGGGCATTTCCCAAAGCAGGTTCCCAGGATCCCCATTTGCATGGAATATCAAGGGATCTGCTGTTTTAAAAACAAAACAAAACAGGGTTCTGTGACCAGATATGTTTGGAAAAGGCTGGTTGCATGAAGCTAAATGAACCTCTTTCCAGTCAAACATCTCAGAACCTTTAATAACCTCATGCAAGTGGTTACTCTTTAAGAAAGGGATGGGGTGGCTGCATGTCCCCAGTTGACTTGTTCTTTGAAGCCTTTTTCCACTGGAGTGTCCGGCAGCCCAGTGTGCCAAGAGCACCTTGGGGAAGCCAGATTGCCTTCCAATTCAGATATTCTGTCCTGTGCTCTCAGTACTTTCTGCGGGGGTGGGGATGGGGGGTTAAACCTGTGTGATTCCATCTGGTTAGACCTTATCTGTGCATCATGGGGCCTCTGGAGAGTGGCTGGGAGAGGCATGAGCCAGGCAGGAAGGTGCCAGCTTGTACACCACAATGCCCCTGAATCACTTGAGGAGCCAGTCCCTTTCCCTGGGTGAACTCTGACCAGACCTCACCCTGGTCTTTGGCCTCCCAGGGAGTGGGGCTGCCCAGGCTCTTGCCAACGCACCCTCTCTCCCAGAAGGCCCTCCCTACTACCCAGGGACCATCAGCCATCTGATAATTTCCTTCCACTCTGCCAGATCCACCACCAGGAAACAGTCTGTCATCCTCACTGCTTCTTTGTGGTGGCTGCAGTGCTGAAACCTGGCCTGGGGAGGAGTGGGTGGCAGGCCCAGTTACTTGGTGTTATTACTGTGGCTCCCAGCAGCCTAAGAAGGGAGCCTGAGGCCCATCTGCCATCTGGTCACTGGGCTGGATGCATGTGTATGCTCTTGGGCAGATGACTGTCCCCCCACCCCCGGCCTTCATCCCCTCCCAGCACTGCAAGGGTCTTTTGGGGTCTTGGCAATGTGTCAGGGCAACTCAGGTGAGCCTGGCTGGGGAGTCAGGTGTGAGGTCCTATGCCCCATATACCTCATGAGCAAGACCCTCGGAACTCACCCAGCCTCGTGGTCTGGGCAGTTGTGAGGTACCCACAGCTCCTGAGCTTCCTCTTGCCTGCCCCCCCTTAGACCTGGTGCTGACCAATCGCTATTGTTTTCTCTTTCTCCCGCCTGTCCGCCACCCAGCAGAAAGCGCTTTCAGTCGGAGAGTAGAAGGCAAAGCACAAAACCACTTTGAAGAGACCAATAGCAGTTCCCAAAACTCCAGCGGTGAGTGTGCCCCGTGGTAGCCATCCAGTGCTGCAGCTGCTGCGGCTGCTTCTGCTAGGCAGCAGGTGCTCTGTGGGCTGAGGTCTTCCAGGAGCATGCCTGGTGCATGAAAAAGGTCTCCTGGGGTAGAGGCTGGGGGCAGGGAATTAGAAAGAAGCCAGGGCCAAGCAGAGGCTGGAGGGGCCTTTTCTTCCAGGGATATCCCTCTGGGCCTTAGCGTCACAGGGACTACGGGTCCTTCTTGTCTCTTCTCCATGGAGAGAGGGACGCCAACCCACCCCATAGCCTGAGGCATCAACTCCCATAGGCCTTAGATGTTTGGGCCTAAGGGGGCCATTGTTACATTTTTAGGGTAAGGGTCGCAGGCAGTTTCTTTCCAGTAGAGGCGGGGGTGTACAGTAGAAGGAGCTATGAACTAATAGCCTAGGCACCAAGTTCTGACCCCACTTTGGATCCAAGGGGTTGGGGGAGGCAGTCCAAACAAAGGTTCCCTTCCAGCCCCTACCAGCTCAGGCAGGTTTGCCTAAGGTTCTCGGTGGTGTTCTGGTGCCCCCTCTTGGCTGCTGCGTGCAGAACCTGGCTGAGGCTTGGAGCCCCTAGAACAGAGTTGCAGAGAGCTACTCGACCCCAGGAAAACCCAGGATGAGCCTGGCAGGGCTGGAGTGGGAGCAAGCATCCTCTGTCCAAGAAAGGCACAGCAGGTCAGTCTGCACAGGGAAGGCCAGGGCAGGATGGGAAAAGAATTCTGACACTGTGGTTACATTAAGGTAAGGCCCCCACTCACGTGCCTTGCACAGTTGAAGTTGAATTCACCAAACGTTAGGTGCTGCCCAGTGTCAGGCCCGGTGCTGGGCATTGCCTGGGTGTAGAGAGGTGGAGAACATGGCTCAACCACCAGGGCCTTTATAAATCAGTCAGGAGCACAGGCTTTAACATGCAGGCTTCTTGTGGTAATATGAACTCCAGCTTTAGTCTCTAGCTGAGGTTCGAACCCCAGCTCCACCACTTACGAGCTGGGTGACTTGGGCAAGTCTCTTAACTTCTCCTCCACTGTAAAGTGAGAATGACATTCACATCCCGTGGCGGTTGTGAGCACTCAGCGAGTGCCTGGCATAGATTACGCACTCAGATGTTAGGGTGGTGGTGGTGGTGGTGGTTTAAGTAAACCAAGCGATTTCAGACTTGATTAGTGCCCTGAGGAGGGGGCTGAGGTGTGTGGTGAGGGCCCCGAGAATGTTGGCATGACCCTTTAAATCATAGAGAGCGTATTGACTTTTCCAAGCTGTTTCACCCTTTAAAAAATTTTACTCCATACAACCTCTCCAAGAGGTACGGAAGGTGCACGCTTAACCTCTCTGCACCCAGCAGGGCAGGTGGTCCTAACAGAGTGGGGCGACTTGCCCAAGGTCACATGGGAATCAGTAGCGGCACTGCGACGGGACCCAGCTGTCAGCTAAGCTTTGCTGCACCCCCTTTGCCTCTTCTTCCGTGAGAGCTGACATTCAGAATTGGGGATGGTGTAAAAGTCCTGCCGCTGGCAGCCACCGTTTTTTGAGTGCTTGCTGTGTGCCTGGCATGTGTTCAGAGCTTTATGTGTCTTTATCTGTTTTCATCCTACCACAATGCTGTGAGAGTCAGTGTTATTGCTACCCCACTTTTTGGATGAGGAACCTGAGGCTCAGGAGTGGTAAATTGTGGCCCTGAGTCACCCAGGTTGTAAGTGGTGGAGCCGGGATTCACAGTCCAGTGTGTTGGGCCCCACTCTGCTGCCTCGGGCAGATGAGGCCACCAACCCTTGCCCCTGGCAACGCGAGGAAGCAGAAACACTTAAAAGCACAGCCCCCCTCTGTGACTGCCCTGGTATTTGGTACCGATGTTCCTATTCCAGGGAAAGGACCTAGAAGCAGCTTCCAACTCCATGTCCCAAAGTAGGCTGCCACTTCGTGCACATTTTCTCCCTGGTGTTCAGTGGTTCAGAGTTGAGGGTGCCCTAGAGGGAGGGCCCTGCCTCATCTCACCACGGGATACCTGGATTCTCTGGAGGACGTGTCCTCCAGGCCAAGCCTGTCCCCAGCTCCACCCTAGACTGTCAGCCTAGCTCTCAGATGCCCCTCTCCCCTTCTCCGAGAGCCCCATCTGGCTCACGGTTATTAAGAATAGAAATGATGATGTTCATCACAAGGCACCAGAACTGGAAGAGACTTGGCTAAACTGTTTCTCTTTTGCAGAAACTGCAAGTCCTCTGATTTCCAATCCTTTCCCTCTCCTACAGAGTAAGTGATGGTCCCGTTGGGTTTTCAGGGCTGGAGAGGGTGAGGCAGGGCAGTGAATTTACTCAGCTGGCCATATCCTCTGAGGACCTTCCCAGAGCGGCTGACTTGAGCCACCCTCCTGGGCCGACCCCAAAGCTGGCAGAGGCTAATGGGGTGGAGGAGCTTGGACAGGGGCAAGGCAGAACCCTGACCGGGCAGCCTGCCTCCACTACCCAAGCCCTGAAGGAAGCCAGGCCTCCCGATTCCTGCTCATTGGGGCAGCCTCAGGACACCTCTTCCGAGCCCCACCTCAGCCATCTTTGCTCTCTTTTCCTTATTCTTCTTTTCACTCCTGTTCCTTTCTTCTTCCTCCCTCTTCTCTCTGTCGGCACGGAGCTGTGTTGGGAACACTGGGATGAAGGATAAAGCCCATGGTACACTTGTTCCCTTCCAGCATGCACTCTCCCTCTTTTCTGCCCTTGCCCCTTCTTATTCCCGTTTCCTCAGGCTTTGCTGTGGCTTTCTCCACCTTTTACCTTCTGTCTTGCTTTCCCCCTCCAGTTTACTGCCCTGTGCGTCTGTTACTTTGTGTTTTGTTCACTACACATTCATTCATACATTCATTCAGCCAACAGTGCAGTGACCTCTGAGTGGTTCCACAGGCAGAGAGATGGGCTATGAAACAAATAAGACGTGATCCCTGCCCTGAGAGAGCGCTTCGTCTAGTGATGTTGTCCTTCCGTTCCCACATCGTCCCCAGTGCCCAGAACAGTGCCTGGCACACAGTGAGCACTCAATAAATGCCCACTTCATTGAAGAGATTGTCCCCTTATCTGCATCCTGTCTCCATCACTCCTTCCTTTCCCCCAGCCTCTCCCTCGCTGATTTATGGACAGGGGAGGCAGACAGGTTGGGCCTAGAGCCCCAAAACCCAATGTGTGTGTGGGTTCCCAGTGCCAAAGTTGCCACAGTCCAGCAGAGGGACGGCCAGGTTTACTCTGCCCCTAACATGGCTGCCTCGCATCTCCCCCCAGAACCCTACACCTGTGGCGCCTGTGGCATCCAGTTCCAGTTCTACAACAACCTCTTGGAGCACATGCAGTCCCATGCAGGTAAGGGGCCCAAGGGGTATTAGCCACATGGCAAGCCTGAATCCGTGGGCAGAAGTGTGCAGCTGGAAAATGTCCAAGCTGGCCAGGCAGCCACTGCCTATGGACAGCCCGGTACTCTGCAAAGGGAAACACTAGGGGTCCCTGCCACACCTTTCCTCAGAGTGATCCTCTGGAGGCACGAGAAGTAGTGTGTGAAACATACCTGACATGTAATGGTGGTTTCAGAATTGGCAGCTGCTGTTAGTACAGTTACCAAAACCAGTTGCCATCAAGTCAGCTCCTACTCGTGGCGACCCCATGTGTGTCAGAGTAGGTCTATGGTCCGTAGAGTTTTCAATAGCTGATTTTTTGGAAGTAGATTGCCAGGCCTTTCTTCTGAGGTGCCTTTGGATGGACTCGAACCTCTAGCCCATTTAGTTAGTATCTGAGTGTGTTGAACATTTGCACCACCCATGGACTCCATTATTACTAGTACTATTTGTATCCTTCTTAGGTTTACATGTCCTCTAGGTGTGGCCTGGCGACCATGGGGTACTAGTCTGTTGTCTTAAGATTCTCTTAGTGTGACCTCCATTCATTCATTCTTTCATTCAGCATATGTTTACTGGGTATTTGCTGTACACTAGGCACTAACTAATATGATCTTTTTTGGATCTTATTATTCTAATGAATTCATTAAAATCAGGCTAGTCTCTGGATTGGCAGCCAAGACCCTTAAGTTCTAGCCCTGCTCTAACTGGTGTGCCTTGATGCTTTGTGACCTCAGGAGGAAACTGTGTGTCCCTCCTGGTGTCTCCGTCTGGAGACCAAGGGCACTGGAACGTCTGGTCTCCAACTGCCCTCCTCACTCCAAGGTTCTGTCTTTATGAGTCTCACATCTCAAGTTGTCTTTGCCATCAGCCATCTTTCACCAGGGAAGGCCTTGAAGGTAGGCTCAGGGAGCCAGGAGCCATGGAAGCTTCAGAGCTAGTGACAGCCATTGGAAGGCTGCCTGGGGACCACAGCCTGAGCGCACACTCCACAGCGGAGACCCTCCTCAGCCTCTGAAACCCCAGACCCTCCGCCCACCCCTCTGCCAGCTTCTGGAAGCTGAGCAGTAATTAGGGCAGAGTCTCAGTAGCTGTGCTTCCCCACTAAAGGAGGAGGCCATTAAAATGCAAATCGCGGCTGGGTCCTGCAGTAGCCCCACCTCACCCAAGCATCTAGGCTTGTTTTCCAGGAGGAGCTTTGGACTGCTTTGTTCTGGTCCACCGCTGCCAGAGAATGCTCCCCGGCACTCCAGTGCAAAGCATTCGAAATCCCGGCCAGGCTGAATCAGGATTAAAGGATTGACTCCATAGAGAGAAATTAAGCATCATGATCTTCGCAGTTCACAGCGCCACTGATAAGGAGGATCAGCCTCGAATAACACCAGTCTCATTAAGGGGCTGCTGAATAGCACAGGGTAATTCTTGCTAATAAACTTCCTGTTCTGTGGGAAAACCTGTCTTGCCCCAGGTGACAGCTCAGGAGTGTGTTTTGGCAGTAGTAATACTAAAAATAGCTAACATCTAGTGAGTGCTTACAAATGTGTCAAGTGTGGCACTTAGAGCTTTACGTAGATTATTGCATCAAATCTTCCCCAACAAACCTGTTAGCTAGCTGACACTATCATCTCCATTATACAGATGAGGAAACTGAGGTTCAGAGAACATAATCACTGGCCCAGCGATGCTCATCTAGTAAAAACGATCCAACATGTTTTGAGCTCTTCACTTTGTGCCAGGCCTTGTTCTGAGAGTTTTATGCGGATTAACTCATTTAATTCTCAGAACAGCCCTCTGAGTTAAGTGTTCATATTAGCTCTGTTTTGTAGGCAAGTAAACTGAGACACAGAATCATTATGTAACTTGCTCAAGGCTATGTGGTCACAAATGACAGGACCAGGATTTCAACCCGCACTGTGAACTCCAGAGCCTGTGCTTTCAGCAACCACCCTATGCAGCCTCAGGTAGACCCGGAGGAGGATTAGCAGAGATGGCAGCTCCTTAGAGATCATTCCTTCCAGCTCCCTGATTACAGCACTGCCAGGAGGATGGTGGCCAAGAGGAATGCAGGCATGTCCCCAGGCAGCCAACAAGTTGGCCACTCATGGTTTCAGGATTTTGGTGGTGGCCAGACCTAGTTTTTGGTCCCTTTCAGCCACTTCACTTCTCTGGACTTGAGTCTTCTCATCTGTAAAGTGGACTCATAAGCCCTACCTACAGGGAGGGATGAGGGTTCTGGAGATGACATATGTAGCGTATTGAGGGCCATGACATGTTCTAAGACCCAACAACAGCAGATGCGTCCTTTTCCATCCCCTGCTAGAAACAGCTGCTTTCTTCTCCCTGAAATAATCTCTCTCTGCAAGGCAGCCTTTACTCCAGCTTTGCATCCAGCCCTCTGCAGAAAAATGTATGTGACTGTGGTACACAGGCATAGCCACATCCAGTAAACCTTATTTTCAGCTCAGGCTATGGGTATAAATCAGGTCTGCCCCCAGAGCATTTACCGAGTACCTCACCCATGTCAGGAGCAGTGTCTATGGGATATACCAAAAAACCAAACCCATTACTATCAGATTGAATTTGACTCAGTGATCTTATAGGACAGAGCAGAACTGCCCCATAGTTTCCAAGGCTATAATCTTTACGGAAGCAGACAGCCACATCTTTCTCTCATGGATCTGCTAGTGGGTTCAAACCACTGACCTCTTGGTTAGCAGCTGAGCACTTAACCTCTGCACCACCAGAGCTCCTTTCTGTGGGATATAGAAGGCATATTTTTTTAATAAGCCAGTGCTAGTCATTGCTGTCGAATGCTACGTTGAGTAATCACGATTCCAAGTCGTGCAGAAGGGCAGACAATGGGGCAGTCATCCTGCAGCTCATCTGGAGAGTTGAAGGGACTAACGCAAGGTCACACCCCACAGCCATGGCAGAGCCAGGTTCAAATCCAGGCAGTGGCTTCACGAAGGTTGGTGTCACCCAGTGTGGTAACTCATGGTGCCACTCCTTGCCACGGACAGGGCCAGCCACCCCCCATGCAGGCCCAAATCCCCTGCCCCTCTCGGCCCTCCCCACTGCAGCTCCTCAGAGTTCCTCCCCTCTCCTATTGGCCAAGGCAGAGACCCTCCTCTACCTGCCCACACCCTGACTGGGGGGTGATGAGTTACTATACTGGATGACACCAGCCCTAGTGATACCACTGCCTTGGCGGCGCATCCCCCTACACTGTCAGCTCACCTGCCAGCGTGCCACACCCCTCTAGTGATGCCACTGAATCCAGGGCTTTCAACGACCTGAACTCTACTGGAGTCACCAAGAAAGACTGCTTGTTCTCATTTTAAAATTTGTGCTTGTTATTTTCCTTTTTAAAAGTAAGGTCTGTTCACTAAAGGAAATAGGGAAAATTCAGAGAAGTTAGAAAATGAAGCATCAGCTGTCATCTCAGTGCTCACTGTTACTATTTTAATAGATTTCTTTCCAGTCTATTAAAAATCAGATTTACTGAGGTATAATTTACCAAATTTAAGAGTACAGGTTGATGGGTTTTGACAAATGTAGACAGTCACTTAACCACCATCACCGTCAAAATGTGTAACATTACTGTCCACCCAGAAGGTTCCTTCATGCCCCTTTACAGCCAGTCTCTTCCCTCCACCTAGCCCATGACAACCACTGTCTGCTTTTTATCACTGTAGTTTTACCTGTATTGGAATTTTTTATAAATGGAATCACACAATTGGAATTAGTAACATTTGTGTATGGTTTCTTTCACTTAGTGGGCTTTTGAGCTTCATTCATGTTATCGAATCTTATCAGTAGTTCTTTTTTATTGCCAAGTAGTATTCCAATGTTCACATATACCACAATTTGTTTATCCATTCACCAGCTGATAAACAATTGGTTTGTTGTCTCCAGTTTTAGGCTATTATAAATAAAGCTGCTATGAACATCAAGTACAAGTGTGTGTGTGGACGTATGTTTTTTTAAATTTTATTGTAAAAGTATACACAGCGAAGTATACGCATCTCAGCAGTTTTCTACATGTGACACTGATTACTTCAAGTTGTGCAACCGTTTTCACTGTCCTTTTCCAAATCATTACACCATCATTAACATAAACTTGATGCCCCCTAAGTGGACATATGTTTTCACTTCTCTTGGGTATATACCTAGGAGTGGAATTACTGGATCATATGTGAACTCTGTGTTTAACCATTTGAGAAACTGAGAGACTGTTTTCCAAAGCAGCTTCACTGTTTTACATTCCCACCAGCAATATATGAGGGTTCTGATTTCTCCACATCCTCACCAACACTTGTTATTGTCTGTCTTTTTTATTGGGGCCAGCCTAATGGGTATGAAGTGGTGTATTTTTATGGTTTTGATTGGCATGTCCCTGATAACTAAAGATATTGAGCATCTTTTCATGTGCTTATTGGCCAGTTGTATCTCTTCTTTGGAGAGATAGCCATTCCAATCCTTTGCCTGTTTTTCACTTGGGTTGTCTTTTTATTATTGAGCAATATATGCTGCTGGATTCAGTTTGCTAGTATTTCATTGAGGATGCTCACGTCTATATTCCTAAGGGATATTGGGCTGTAGTTTTCTTGTGATATGTTTGTCTAATTTTGTTACCAGGATAATGCCTCATAAAATGAACTGGAATGTGTTTCCTGTTCTTCTGTTTTTTTGCAAGAGTTTGTGAAGGATTAGTGTCAGTTCTTCTTTTAATTAGTGGTAGAATTCACCAGTGAAGCCATCTGGGCCTGGTGTTTTTTTTCCCTTGGGGGTGGAGGTGGGGAGGGGAGTATTTTTGATTACTAGTTTAGTCTCTTTTCTATAGGTCTGTTCAGATATTCTGTTTCTTCTTGAATCAGTTTCAGTAATTTATACCTTTTAAGGAATTTTTCCATTTCATCTAGGTTATCTAATTTGTTAGCATACTGTTGTTTATAGTATTTCCTTATAAACCTTTTTATTTCTGTAAGGTTGATGAACTGTAGGTTTTTTATAGTTGCCCTTTATCAGGTTGAGGAATTTCCTTTCTCTTCCTAGTTTGCTGAGAGTTTGTATCATGAAGGGGTGTTGAATTTTGTCACATTTTTTACATGTATTTATGTCTGTTGTCATGATTTTTCTTCTTTATTCTGTTAGTTTTGGTAATATCACTGATTGATTTTTATTATTAACCCAGCTTTCATTTCTGGGATAAACTCCGTTTATTCATGATACCTATGTATGTATTGCTGTATTCAGTTTAGTAATATTTTGTTAAGGATTTTATGTCTGTGTTCATAAGGGATATTGGTCTGTAGTTCTTTTCTTGTAATGATTTTCTGCAGTTTGGGATTAGGATAATGCTGGCTTCCTAAAATGAGTTGAGAGGTGTTCTCTCCCCTCTTATTTTCTGGAAAATTTTGTATTATTTCTTCCTTAAATATTTGGTCAGGTTCAACAGTGGAACCCATCTGGACCTTGAGGTTTTGTTTATGTGTGTGTGGGAAGTTATTTAACTATGAATGCAATTTTATATATATATTATAGAACTATTCAAGTTATCTATTTTTTCTTGAGTGAACTTTGGTGCTTTGTGTCTTTCAGAGTTTTTTGTTTCACCTAAGTTGTAGAATTTATTGGCATAAAGTCATTCTAATATTACATTTTTATCTGTTTAATATCTATCTGTAGCTTCTGTAATGATGTCTTCTATTTCATTCCTGATGTTGATAATTTGTATCTTTTTTTTTTTTTTTTTTTTTTTATCATTCTGGCCAGAAGTTTACCAATTTTATTCATCTTTACAAAGAATCAGCTTTTGGTTTCTGTATTATGTTTATCTATTTTCTGTTTCACTAATTTCCACTTTTATATGCATTATTTCCTTTCTTCTCCTTACTTTAGGTTTAATTTACTCATCATCTTTTGGTTTCACAAGGTGGAAGCTTCTATCACTGATTTTAAACTGTTCTTCTTTTCTAATATAAGCATCTAATGCTATAAATGGAGCCCTGGTGGCATAATGTTTAAGAGCTCGGCTGCTAACCGAAAGGTCAGCAGTTCGAATCCACCAACTGCTCCTTGGAAATCCTATGGGGCAGTTCTGCTCTGTCCTGTAGGATCACTATGAGTCGGAATCAACTCAATGGCAACAGGTTTGGTATTTTTGGTTTTAATGCTGTAAATAAGCCTTGCTTCAGACTGATCTTATGTATTTTGAAATATATATTTTTTTCATTTAGTTCAAAATATTACCTAATTTCTCTTACGTTTAATTTTCAAATGGTTACTTTTCCAAATGTATTTTTGTTATTGATTTCTAATTTAATTATGTTATAGTCAGAGAACATACTTTGTATAATTTCATCCATTTTAGATTTATTAAGACTTATTTTATGGTTCAGAATATGTATATCTTGTTGAACATTCCCTGTGTACTTGCAGAGTGTGTATTCTACTCTTACTGAGTATTCTATAAATGTAGGTTGGGCCAAGTTGATTGATAGTGTTATTTAAGACTTCTATACATCCTTACTGATTTTTCTTTGGTCTGCTTTAGAAAAATTTCAGCCATTATTTCTTCAAATATTTTTCTTCCTACCTCCCTTTTCTAGATTCCAATAAAATGTATATTAGACTGCTTGATAGTGGACAGTGCCAAATTATTACTGAGAGAAAATTGTTGAAATTTCCAAATATAATTGTAGATTGTCTATTTTCCCTTTCAGTTTTGTCAGTTTTTGCTTCATGGGTTTTGAAGCTCTGTTATCATGTACATACACATTTAGAATTACTGTATCTTGGAAGTTTGAATTGGGAGTTGCTTGTTTCATGAATGGCTATTGGATTTTGTCATATGTTATCTTTATGCAGTGATATCAGCATGCAGAGTCTTTATCTCTGGTAATATTCTGTGTTCTGGGGTTTATTTTTTTTCTGATAATAATATCACACCTCCAGCTTTCTTTTCATTACTGTTTGCATGTTATGTCTTTATTCAGCATTTTAATTTAACTAATCTGTGTCTTTATATTTGAAAAGCTTTCTTTTAGACATCGTCTTTTTGGGTCTTTTTTAATTTAGTATGACAATCTGATTATTATTTGAAATGTCAAGACCATTTACATTTAATGTAATTATCAGTATTATTGAGTTTAAATCTGGTATGTTACTGTTTGTTTCCTATTTATCTCCTTTGTTCTTTGTTCCTTTTTACAAAAATGTCCTGCAGTTTTTGGATTCAGAATTTATTATTACTCCATTTTATCTCCACAACCAACTTATTAGCTATAACTCTGTTTTAGCTTTTATGATTTATATTCGGGTTTACACTATATATTTTTAACTTCTCACAGTCTATCTTCAAATATTAGGCCCTTTTCCAAATAGTGTGAGAACCTTTCAACAATATACTTTTATTTCCCTTCCATGTCTTGTAATATTATTGTTGTCATTCATTTTACTTTACATTTACACTGTACGTTATTATTTACATGCATTTACACTGTACATGTTATTATTTTTTCAGTGAACAGTTATTTGTATTTTAAAGATATGAAATATGAGGGGAAAATATTTTTTATGTTTATCTACATGTATATAATTTCCAGTACTCTTCATTCCTGTCAGTAGATCTAGATTCTTATTTGATGTCATTCCTCTTAGGCCTGAAGGGCTTCTTCTAACATTTCTTATAGTGAATGTCTACCTTTGTTTGTCTCGAAAGTCTTTATTTCATCGTCATTTGTGAAATATCACTAGGTATAGCATTTTAGGTTGACATTTTCTTTGCCTTCTGGTTTGCATAAGTTCTGATGGGAAGTGTATTGTCATTCTCATTTCTGTTTATTTATACATAATGTGTCCTTTTCCCCCTCTGGCTACTTTTAACATTTTCTTTTAATTGGCTTTCAACAGTTTGTTTATGATAGAATGATATACCTTGATGGTGTTTTATTTAGTTTATTTTGCTTAGAGTTTGTTGAGCTTTTTGAATCTGTGGGCTTATGGTTTTCATCAGGTTTGGAACATTTTTGGTTATTATTTATTCAGATATTTTTCTGTCTCACCCCAAGACTCCAATTATATATTTATTAGACTGCTTGAAATTGTCCATTGTCTGTACGTTTATTTTCAGTCTTTTGCCCTCTCTGTTTTTCATAACGGATAGTTCTCTTGCCCCATCCAACAATGGAATGAGCAAGTTCACTAATCCTTTCTTCTGTGCCATCTAATCTCCTCTTAGCCCATATAGTCCATTTCTCATATACATTTTATTTTTATCTCTAGAAGTTCCATTTGAGTTGTTTTTTGTTTCGTTTTACGTCTTCCATTTTATTCCTTATCATGTTCGTGATTTCTTTTATATGTTTGAACATATTTGTATAAATTATAACAATTGTTTTAAGGTTCTTATTTGCTAATTCTGTCATTTCTGGGTCTGTTTCTATTGATTGGTTTTTCTCCTGCTTATAGGTAATATTTTCCTACTACTTTGAATATATGATCATTTTTATTGGATTCTGGACATTGTGAATTTTACATTGTTGGATTCTGGATTTTTGTTCTGTTCCTTTAAAGAGTGTTGAACTTTGTTCTAGCATGCAGTTTAATTATGTGGAATCACCTTGATACTTCTGCAGTTTTCTTTAATATATATTAAAACCAAAAAAAAAACCAAACCTGTTGCTGTCAAGTTGATTCCAACTCATAGCGGCCCTATAGGACAGGGTAGAACTGCCCCATAGGGTTTCCAAGGAACTCCTGGTAGATTCAAACTACCAGCCTTTTGGTTAGCAGCTGTAGCTCTTAACCACTATGCCACCAGGGTTTCCTAATACATATTAGGGCAGGTTTAATGCAGTTTTTAATTTATGGCTAGGTTACCCCATAGTAAGGGGAGTCTACATAACTCCTCATGCCTTGAGGTCTCTCTGCTCTGGGTAATGAGAATGCAAATTGTCCCCACCTTGTGTGAGCCTTGGGAATTATTGTACCTACTGCTCTCTAGTGGCTCTTTCATCAGCCTTGTTGTGGAATGTCACCCCATGCATGCACAGATCAGTATTCAGCAAAGACTTGTGGGAACCCCACTGCAGGTAATTTTTATGTGATTATCTTCATTTTTCCAAATGATGAAAATGAGACTTCACAAACATGAGAAAGTTGTCTAAGGAGCAGCCAGGTTTTGAACCCCAGCCTGACTCCTAGAAGCCATGTTTTTCTTTTACCCACTGTGCTCTATTTTTCATCTTTTTAGTAAGCAGGCCTCTTGCACTTTAAGGTAACAAACTGTCCCTTTGTGCCCACAGCTGACAATGAGAACAACATGGCCTCCAACCAATCTCGATCGCCATCTGCTGTTGTGGAAGAGAAGTGGAAACCTCAACCCCAGAGGAACAGTGCCAATAACAGTAGGTCTTCTCCCAGGGCTGGAGCCCTGGTGGCTCATGGGACCCACGGACCTTCTAGTTCATGCTCTTGTTGCCTCTGTCCACCATCCCACCACCTCTCCCTCCCACGATGGTGCGTGATAATGCACAACAGGCTCAAAAGCATGTTTACACCTAAGACGTCATATGCAGGAATTATCACTTCACTGGATGGGCCAAAGGAAGCCCAGGGATGGGAGGTGATTTGTTTGTGATCAGAAACCACAAATTAGTGAGAGAATCAGAACTAGAATCTACCTCTTCACATTATCTGTTGGCTACTCTTTCCTTTCGCTGTTGCCTTATATATTTTATTGTCCCAGAGATGTTATTAGAGGCAATTCCTATATTGAAGAGATTAGAGTAATTGGCCTCAGAGGTCGAGGTGAAGGACAGATAACAGCAAGTATGTTGCACACATACCACTCTGTTTTATTTCCATGCCCGTGGCAGGCATTACTAATCAGTCATAGAACTATATTCCTGTGAGACCGTCACATGCTAAAAGCAGCCAGCATCACCAAATTGTGTGCAAGATGAAATCTGTTCATTATATCCTAATACTAGGTGCTTAGAGCATTAGGCTGCAACTGGATCAAGGAGCCTCAAATGCTGGGATTAATCACATCTCTCTTTGTGTCCCCCACCAGCCACAGCCAGTGGTTTAACACCCAACAATAGCATGATCCCCGAGAAGGAGCGGCAGAACATCGCAGAGCGGCTGCTGCGAGTCATGTGCGCCGACCTGGGTGCGCTGAGTGTGGTGAGTGGGAAGGAATTCCTGAAGCTGGCCCAGACCTTGGTGGACAGCGGTGCCCGCTATGGGGCATTCTCTGTCACCGAGATCTTGGGCAACTTCAACACACTGGCGCTGAAGCACCTGCCACGCATGTACAACCAGGTGAAGGTGAAGGTGACGTGTGCCTTGGGCAGCAATGCCTGCCTGGGCATTGGCGTCACCTGCCACTCACAGAGCGTCGGCCCTGACTCCTGCTACATCCTCACAGCCTACCAGGCCGAGGGCAACCACATAAAGAGCTATGTGCTGGGCGTGAAGGGCGCAGACATTCGTGACAGTGGAGACCTGGTGCACCACTGGGTGCAGAACGTGCTGTCGGAGTTTGTGATGTCGGAGATCAGGACGGTGTACGTGACAGACTGCCGGGTGAGCGCGTCCGCCTTCTCCAAGGCCGGCATGTGCCTTCGCTGCTCAGCCTGTGCCTTGAACTCAGTGGTGCAGAGTGTGCTGAGCAAGCGGACGCTGCAGGCCCGCAGCATGCACGAGGTCATTGAGCTGCTCAATGTGTGCGAGGACTTAGCGGGCTCTACTGGCCTGGCAAAGGAGACCTTCGGGTCACTGGAGGAGACCTCACCACCGCCCTGCTGGAACTCGGTCACGGACTCGCTGCTGCTGGTGCACGAGCGCTATGAGCAGATCTGCGAGTTCTATAGCCGGGCCAAGAAGATGAACCTCATCCAGAGCCTCAACAAGCACCTGCTCAGCAACCTGGCCGCCATCCTGACACCAGTGAAGCAAGCAGTCATCGAGCTGAGCAATGAGAGCCAGCCCACCCTGCAGCTGGTGCTGCCCACCTATGTCCGTCTGGAGAAGCTCTTCACGGCCAAGGCCAACGATGCAGGCACCGTCAGCAAGCTGTGCCACCTCTTCCTGGAGGCACTCAAGGAGAACTTCAAGGTGCACCCCGCACACAAGGTAGCCATGATCCTAGACCCACAGCAGAAGCTGCGGCCCGTCCCGCCCTACCAGCATGAGGAGATCATTGGCAAGGTCTGCGAGCTCATCAATGAGGTGAAGGAGTCCTGGACTGAGGAGGCCGACTTTGAACCCACCACCAAGAAGCCCCGCTCTGCCACTGGTGAGAACCCCACAGCTCAGGAGGACGATCGGCTTGGGAAGAATGAGGTCTACGATTACCTGCAGGAGCCCCTTTTCCAGGCCACCCCTGATCTCTTCCAGTACTGGTCATGTGTGACCCAAAAGCACACGAAACTCGCCAAGCTCGCCTTCTGGCTCCTAGCAGTCCCAGCGGTGGGGGCCAGGAGCGAGTGTGTAAATATGTGTGAACAGGCCCTTCTAATCAAAAGGAGAAGACTGCTAAGTCCAGAAGATATGAACAAACTCATGTTTCTGAAATCCAACATGCTTTAAGACTTGACTTTAAGGAAGAAAAGAAAGGAAGAAAAGAAAAAAGAAGAACATTAGGGGAAAAAAACACAACACTGTCACAAACAAAGAAAAGGAATTTAAGTTCTAAACACTGTGGACCTCATTATAAATGCCCCCTGGAAACTTAAGTGCTTTTTTCAGTATGTGTGTGCATGTGTGAGCGCACATTCCGTGGTTGTGGGGTGCTCTGTGCTCATCTCCATGGCCACGGAAGCTCCGTGCGTGCGTGCACACGCATACAACCCTGGTGCATGTCCATGTGCCTACTCGTGGGCACGTGTGCATTAAACTGGGCATGTCAGGAAAGCTAAGTGTGTGGGAAAGAGGGAAGACACTTCACCTCCTTTTTCTCCATTAGGGGGCTTTAAAAGACTCCGTTTTCAGGTGTGCAGATTGGTAGAAAGCTGATGTTGTAAAATGTTCAGGCAGCTGAGATCTGAAGTGACTTGACGTTCTCTGTCCTTCATCCCGTGTTCCCTGTCTCCCCCACACCGGCACCCCTGCTGTCCTGTGTCCCCCCTCCTCCGGCTGCTCTGCCATGGATTCTTTAAACGGCATCAGATGGACAGTTTCTGCACTGGACTTTGTTTCTTGTTCACCTTCAGGGCATTGAGCTGCTGCCTCTGTGACACCCCTTGGGTGTTTCGGGGTAGCCGCCTTAGAAACACACCTGTCTATCTCCCCAAATCAGGAAAGGAGACTTTAAGAATATAAAGCTGACTTTTTGCTTTTTAATATAAGATAGAAAAACAAAAAGACATTTTTCAGATAAGTACAGATACTGTCTCCACTCCTTAAGTGATTTTTTTCCTAACATTTTAGCAATTTCTACCTTTTTTTGGGGGGGGGGTTGTTTTGTTTCTTAAATTTTATTTAGACTCTGCTAGGAGGCACTGAATGTGTATAACTTATGTTTTGGAGTCTTTTTTTTTAATTGCCATTTTTGTTCTTTAAGTCACACTGTAAACTAGCTCATCTCAATGGTATATCCAAAATCCTAAGGTTTTTATTTAGCCTTCCTTGTACAGTCTAGAGTTTTCACGTATTTGATCAGCCAAGACCAAGAAATTGGCTGCACTGTTTTGGAGACCAGGGGCGGGGGAGGAGTCACAGGTTTCACACATGTTGCGTTTGGTGGAAGCCATAGGGGAAGCATGTGGCTTAGGAATTCTCCTGAATGTAAGTGGAAGACCCACCCTCCTGGTTGGCTGTGTCTGGTACTGCGAATGTCCGATTTATATACCCAGAGTGCATTACACTACTCACCACTTCACTGACACTCCCACTCAGCAGGGACTCTGGAGTCCCTCCGTAGTCACGTAGTCATGTTCATCACACCTCAGACTCACAGCCTCCCCTCCCTTCCCAGGACCCCAGGGGTTCAGGCAGTATGGTGGCCCAAAGCCCCTGGAGTCCCCTCAGGCCTCCTTTCTAAGACAGTTGTTGAGCATGGTGCCTTGGGGCCAAACGGTTGATGTTCTTGAGGGTGGGGTGGCATTAGACCACACTTGACTTGATGCTGTGAAAGATGTATTTAGGCTTTTCTCTCCTGCTACCCTGTTTGTGAGCAACTGAGATTCTACATTCTCAGTCCAGGTGCTCGAGAAGTGGTTCCATCAGAATCAGTGTTCAGCAGCCCTACCTGTTAGTGAATAAAGTGCTTGTGGTCCCAATGCCCTGCCCCGCCCACCCCCATGACTGTAGCTGTGGGGTAGACATGGTTACGCTAAGTGCTCCATCTGAGAATATCCACGATTGTGGTGGGGGGCTATTTGCAAAGGCACATTCTCCCATCCTGGGGGTTGGCTACGCCGCCTCCATCCTTTCCCAGTGATAAAGCATTACCCAACTACAAGATACCTCGACTACAAAAAGCACTGTATGATAGCCCTACTGCCCACCCCCCAGATCCTTGGCAGGAGGGGCGTGAAGTTGGTTGAAAACTCAAGAAGGCTTAGCCCTGGGCCCAGAACACAGTCCTTGGGGCCAAGCCTGCACACTCTGCCTCATGAGAACTCACCCAACTCTCCTTCCAGAGCCTTGGACAGATTGAAAAGAGAAATGAATCAGAGTGGACCATTTGCACATTTGCTCCAGCAAGCCATGGTCTCAGGAATCATCACACCATTTCCTCCCCTGGAGAAGTTCTAGGCATTTCCTCCACCACGTTTCCAGCTGGGATCATGCCATCAGAAGAGTCTCCATTTGCATGAAAAGGGGAGAAACCTGGACAGCACCCTCACACCACTTCGCAGGTTTTGGGAGCACATGAAGACTTGGGTCAGACCCTCAAGGGCATACCAGAAGGTGGCAGAAGGGTTGCTAATGACTGACAGATGCCTACAACAAAAGCTTTGCGTTGCTGCTGGGGAATAGTCTATGATATGGCACTTTTAGCCAGACAAGGAAGGTAAGAACTGCCCACTTTGTGAGGTCTATGGAAGCAGAGCCTTGTCTTCCCTCTGCTTGGAGCAGAGCTGTGCTAGTGTCTCCCCATCACTGGGCCGGTTAGAAAATAGTTAGGCATTCCACTTTCTTGCAGAGCCATCAGAGTCCAAGTGGAGATGTGCATTTAGAGCACTCGGCATTCTTGTCTTTGGAACTTGGGGATATCTGCCTTCCAGAAAGACAAATGGACAGAGTAGGTCTTGTTAAACTCTAGACATCTGTTCACACACTGTCACCTCATACCTCGATCCTACTTCGCAGCTTAATCTAGTACTTAGAGGTTGGCTTGCCTCTGCAGGTTTGATGTGAATGCCACTAAGTACTCAGAAAGCCATCTTCTCCATCAGATAACAAGGTGGCAGGCAGTCATTTCTCTCTTCAGCCCTCAGTTCCCCCAAATACTGGTGTCACCAACAAGAAAGGTTGGGCCCCCCTCAGTCTCCTTTCTCCCAGAGCCTATTCTCATTAGTGTAAATCCTGCTACAACGAACAGCTTGAGCCATTGGCCCCTTTATTTCCAGCAATATCCACCTTATTCAAATTCTGCTTCAGCCAAAGGATTGAGATAGGCTCTTCCAGCCCATCTCCTGGCATTCAACCTGCCCTTGACTTTGTAAAGAATTTGCTGTCTGCCTCCGAGCTCTGTGACCACTGCGAGTTCTTGGGGGCTGGGAGACCAGGAAGTTGGACCATTTCTGTCATTCTTAGCAGCTCAAGATGGTTGCCTGCTGACTTGAATACAACTCAGCTCGAGCCCCAGGATTGCCAGAACAGCAGTGGCCTTTGTTTTGACATTCATGGACCCCAGTGGGGAGGAGGAGAAAGCACGCCTCCACTTTGTGGTGGCTTGCCCTCATCTGAAGTTAGTTTGTTTCACCAGCAAAGCCCAGGCCAAGGACCACAGCATCGTGGAAGGAGGGGACCCTCAGCAACACCAAAAACAGCAGTACCATCTGCCATGACTGGATGTTCTTGTCCCAGCACAATTCTCCCTTTCCCTCTACCTGGGTCAGTCAGTCAGGCCTGTGGAAACAAAATGGAGGGGCCACCAAGAAAAACTCATTTCTGCCCATACTTCCTCTCTGGGAGGTTCACAGTGTAAAAGGTCACCTGCTGTGTCAGTCAGTGAGGAGCTTCACCACCATCCTACTTGATACGCTTGGCATTTGGGATTGACTCTTGAGTGGGAAAGGGTACCACGGCTTCCAGGCAAGGAGAGAGTGATATGGATGAGAAGTTATGGGTCTCCTGGATTCCAGAAAAGAACGTTTTGGACACAAGGTGTGTCAGTCTGGCAAGAGTCCACTCCTTCAGTTTGCCCCTTTTGTCTCCTGCACTTTCAAGAAACACCAGAGAACAACGACAAGGCAAGTTTTCCGCTGTGAAGCTGAACCTCCTGTGTCTTAGGAGACACCTGCTCTTGAACAGGGGCACCTGCTTCCCCCTGGACTTGGTCTAGACTCCTTAGAAAGTGGACACTAGAGAGATGTCAGGGATATAGCATACACTTTAGGGGGCCACAGGTTCACAGAAAGGCTTGAAGTGAATCTGAGCTGAGGATGGAGAAGAGAGGTCCTGTGAGGTGTCCCGAATATTGTCACCGTGGTGGGTGTGCTTGAAGAGACAGGAAGAAGAGATGCTTAAAGCAGGGCAGGCAGCCTCCCCCTGCCCCGTTGTGCTGCACCAAGTCTGTAGTGTTGCCGTTGGGAATGGTGCCACGCCTCCACCTCTGAGATGTGTCTGAAGGAAGGCGGGCTCTTCAGAAGGCTGTGGACAAAACCAAGAGACGAAGGCTCAGGCTGTCTCCTGGAGACAGGAGATGGGGAGCTACTGGCCCTGCCTGTCTCACCCCAACCCCTGCATCAAGCCAGGCCCATGGGAGAGCTGGGCAGGGCCTCACCTCTCCTTCACTGTGGCTAATGCTCGCTAGGCCAGTTATGGTGAACCAATGATAACAGTGTTTTTCCTCTCATGTTTCCCTCCTGGCTTCCCCTTTTTAGGGTTTCCAGGGGGTGGATTTTGTTGCTTTCCTGCCTCATTTTGGTTTGAGGATCAGTGGTCAGTAGAGCCCTGGTTTCCACCGAAAGAGCCCTGTGGTTTCCATGAGAAGAGGCGCCTGCTCCATTTTCATAAAGGGTAAGATCACTAGGTAGTGATTGAAGTCTTCATGTCCCACCTCCTCCAGAGGTGTCACTTTAAAGATCCAACTGTACAGAGAAGAATTTGCTAGATCTGCACTTGGGCATTAGCATCACAACCCATGAGGGTCCTACCCACCTACACGGGGTTGAGGCCCACATCCCACCAGACACCTTGACTCTTTGAACCAAAGTTCCGTAAAGGGGCATGGCCCAGCCTTGTTCGCAACCTCAGGGGCCTGCGATTCCTATGGCGCTTCCTGAAACCCAGGTTGGCTGGGATGATGGGGCCTGAGACCAGCCAGAAAGAGGGCCTCCTCCCACAACGCAGGAGCCAGCCAAGGATCCTCCTGCCTGCCCAGCTAGGATGGGTGAGTTGCCAAGCAGTGATCTGGGGCTGGGACTTGCCAGCCAGGAGAAGAACCGCACTGCAGAGCTGGGGGCTTTTAGACCACAGGCACTGCACCCAGGGCGATTCTGATCCCAAACATCAGGAACCCATTTTGTACAACCACCCGAAGAAACAGAGAGATTTTTCAAGAAGCGTAAATTATTTTCAGTTGTTTTCTGATCCTACCTTTTCCTTTTCCCTGCAAGTTCATGCTGGTGATTCGTTCACATCAGGTAAATCTTGAGAAAGCCTTGGTGCCCCCACCTCTCTCCCACTCCCACTCAGTAACCACGTGTGTGCACCCCCATCCTTTCTCAGTAGTTACGATGTTCTAGGCAATACCACAGACACATCTGACTGTGTCTCTCTCTTCGAGTGCAAGAAACTCAAGTCATCTTTAAAAAAATACAAAAAAAAAAAAAAAAAATTTACAAAAAAACACACAAAAAAAATATCTTTTTTAGGCCAGAGTTTTCTACAGGTATTAATGAATATTTTTCTTAATCCTTATAAGTTTTATGTGTTTAATATTTCTTAATACCGGTAGCATTAATTTATACTTTTGTAGCAACACAATATTTTTATAAACAGCCAGTGCTTGGCTAAAGTCTTCACGAGGGGTTTATGCAGGGCCATCTTGGGGACCCTGTGTACCATGTACTGTATTTAAAAAAAAAAAAAAAAGTTACCTAATGTCACACTTGCTGTGTTAATTAACAAATGACGTTGTTTGCAGTCTCCTGTATCGTTGGTATGGATCCAACGGCTCTCCAAGGAAAATTGCATGGGGGTTGAGTTGACGGTTCTTGTGACATGTAAACCTCCGAGACCAAACTGGAGGGTTTATTTAGGGTTTTCTGTTTGTCCTTTGGGTTTTTTTGTTTCTCTTTGTTTTGGTACCATTTCTCCATTTACAGCCGAATCAGTTTCGTGATGTTTAAAACTTTTACTGGTGTCAAATGGAGGAAAGGAATAGAAGAAAGAAAAGATTTTTACAAAGTAATAAAAATAGAAACTGAGCTGTTTAAATGTTGCTGTTATTACCTGTCTGTTATTGTCCAAAAGTGGGACATTCCCAGGGAGAAGAGGAAAGTTCCACTTGGTACCTTTAAGTCGCCAAAAGCCCCAGCCCAGAATTCAGTACCCTACCCCCGAATTCTTGCAGCATTATTTCCCAGTTGATTGATGCCAAGGCGAAAAGACATGCTTTTAACAGTTAGAGAGGGTCAGTTGCTTAAATGATTTCATGTCAGTGTTGTATTTATGGTTTTACAATAAAACGACCTTTAGGAAGATGGCGGTGCGTGGTGTGTTTCTTGGGTTTGGGGCAGGCCAGAGCATCCAGGTGGGAGCACCGCACCTACAGGGGCATTCGTGAGGGGAGGTGGACCTGAGGGCACCCCAAGGGGGACACGGGCTCTGTAAGTTGGGGTGTTGACTCCTTAGCTGTAAACTCCTAGGTGGCAGGAGAGGCCTGTTCATTGTTCATCTCCAGCACCTGGCCCAGCTCAGCGGGTATTTGATAAATGAGGGAGGGATACAGGGCCAACAGAAACTGGCCCCTCACAGGCCTTACCTGTAGATCACTGTCCCGTGGAAGGAGGAGTGGATTTATTCTCTTGAGTCATACAGACCCAATGCCTGAGGCATATGTCCAAGTTCACCATGTCATGTGCCTCTCGTGCCTCTTTACTTGGTGGCCTGGGCCTCCCGTATGATGTGTGACATTATATGTGTTGTGCATGTTGTCCATTTTGTGGGAAGAGTGTCCGGGGCTTTTGCCAAATCCTTGATGGCATCTGTCTTAGTTATCTGGTGCTGCTGTAACAGAAGTACCACAAGTGGATGGCTTTAACAGAAGTTTATTCTCTCACAGTCTAGTAGGCTACAAGTCCAGACTCAGGGTGTCAGCTCCAGGGGATGCTTTCTCTGTTGGCTCTGGAGGAAGGTCCTTGTCAACAGTCTTCCCCTGGACTAGAAGCTTATCTGTGCAGGAACCCCAGGTCCAAAGGATGTAGTCTGCTCCCAGCACTGTTTTCTTGGTGGTATGAGGTCCCTAACTCTGCTTGCTTTCCTTTCATCTCTTGTAAGATAAAAGGTGGTGCAGGCCACACCCCAGGGAAGCTACCTTTACATTGGATCAGGGATGTAACCTGAGCAAGGATGTTACATCCCACCCTACTCCTCTTTAATCACCGGCAGAGATTATGATTTATAACACAGGAAAATCACAAAATGGAGGAGAGCCACACAATACTGGGAATCATGGCCTAACCAAGTTGACACATATTTTGGGGGGGGGGGGGTCACAATTCAATCCATGACAGCATCTGTCACTTAAAAAGTTGACAGTAGGAGCTGTGGAAACATTTCTGCTCAGTGTCTGGACTCACTGTTCCCAGAGCTGCCCAGAAGCAAAGTCCACCTTGGGAAGGGGGAACAGCTCCCAATCCGGGAGAGGTTCAGGCAGGGCCCAGATGGCCAGCAGTGGGGGATGCGGAAGGAACAACTGGTAAGCCAACTGAGGGGCCAGGCCAGGTCACCCCACTGCCCTCCTTCCTCTGCTCATTCTGAAGATCTGAGCAGCATCTCCACGCGGCAACTCATGTAGTCCCCCATGGCTTTCGCTTGGCCTGTTGCTTCCTCCCCAGCCCCTGGCTGCTGGAGTTCGACCATACTCTGAGCCAGCTCTCCCACGCAGCTTCCACGGAGGAGAGAGGCACGCTGGCCCTGCCTGTGTCTCTGTTGCCAGGGTCGGCTTTCCACATCAAAACACACAAGATATTTATAGATGGACGTTTGTAAATCCAGTGTCTAATTTGGAGACTTCTGGAGTGTGCTTGTGAGCCAGAGCAGTGCCTGAGCCTCCCTGGACAGCCTACTACCCTCTTCCTCAAGTGGAAGAAGCCAGGCCACACTCAGGGCCGCTGGCTGAGATCCAAGGCCCAGCTGGTTGTCCATGGGACGTGCTGTGAACTGTTTTCTTTCCAGGGGAAGGGCCAGTGCGGGGAGCCCAGGAGATGAGAAATCAGAGTGCTATATGGAGAAGCAGCCTGAAGCTTCGCAGCTCCCAGCAGCTGGTACTTGGGGACATGGCTTGAATGTAGCCCAGGTGAAACATTAGGTAGGGGAATTCAGGGCGGCAGAGGAGCAGGAATTATTTCATGCACATGTGGGCCCTTCTCTCTGAACCGCTGGGCATACTAAGGCACAATTTCTTGTTGTGACCCCAGGTTGCTGATGGTAGCCTCTCCCAGAAACCAGCACCTGGGTTTTTTTCTTCTTTTCCAGCTTTATTAAAACAATCCCATCTTACACTATTGTGGGGTAAATAGAACTGTGATTATGTTTCATAATTTACATAGCCAGTCGCATGATTGAAGATAGTTTTATTATATTCCCAGCGCACACATTTTTCACTTCTGGGAAATGCTGGGGGATTCTTAAGTCCCCACCCTGGCTTTGTCTCCCCTTCTTCACCCTCACCTCATTACAACTATGATGGCGATGAAGAGTCAGGACGTGGAATCTGAGGAGTTTATCATTTGTTTTTTTATTGAGCCAGGTCTCTCAGCCCGGCCTGCCCGAGGTGCTGGGATGGACACTGGCCAAGGCTCCCCTGCACCCTCTGGCCTGCATCAGTTGTTGAATCGCAGCAGCTCCTCATCTGTGGACACAGAGAGGCTCAGGGAATGGGGGTGGGGCTCGCCTAAGGACCCCTGGCTGGGACACCTGGGGATGGGGATGCCTCAGGGAGGAGGGAAGGCAGCTTGGGCGAATAAGGACCTGCGCCTGGGGCCAGAAAGTCCTGCTCGCAGAAGGATTTGATATCTCCAAAGTGAATGCCCTCTTCTGATTTACTTGAGGTGCCATGTCCAGTGAGAAAATCAAGGCAGAGAAATCCTAAGCCATTGCTGTTCCCTTGCATGCTATTGGTCTTTTCACTGTATCATTGTATTATTAATAACAGCTGCCATTAGCTGAGTGCTAACTATGCGCGGGGCACTGTCATGTCTGGGAGGCAGGCAGTTAGTCTCATTTTACAAAAGAGAAAACAGGCTTAAATTGGCACTTGCCCAA
This sequence comes from Dugong dugon, assembly GCA_030035585.1. Taxonomy (NCBI): domain Eukaryota; kingdom Metazoa; phylum Chordata; class Mammalia; order Sirenia; family Dugongidae; genus Dugong; species Dugong dugon. Next base: position 57,476,688 of record CM057471.1, read on the forward strand.
ACTTCAAAGTGCCCAGACTTTGGGTGTGGCAGTGCCTGAATTAGAGCCCAGCTCTGCCTGGCTGCTCAGCCTGCCCTGCACACCCTCTGCCCAGGTCCCCGATAGGGCTTGGCCCCACTTCACAGGTGGGAAGCTGAGTTCCAGAGGATGGATGGGCTGGTCACCTGGTACAGAGTCCAGAACTCAGCTCTCCTCACCCCTACCCTCTGCCAGAGCTGTCCCACCCAGACCCAACAGCCCCTTGGCCCAGCCGGGCACCCCGCAGGGCATCCTACCATCACCAGGAGTGCCACAGTACTCCTTGCACTCCTTCTCTGAGTAGAACTTGTTGCCATTGCCCTGGCAGCCCCCATAGTTGAAGAGGATGCACTTCCCCTGGACAGCATCAAATGCCCAAAGCTGGAAGACGACTTTGCAAGGGCCAGGGACTATGGGGAGATTGCAGGCCGCTGTTGGGGTGGGGGAGTAGGCACAGAGCATTAGTAATCCTTGAGACTGCTCACTGGGTACACATGGAGAGCGCCTGAGCCAGGCCACCCCGCTCCTCTAGAACACCTTGCCCCTCTTCTACAGATTGGGAAACTGAGGTCCACAGAGAGGAAATGACTTGCCAAGGGTCACCCATAACAAAAGTGGAATTCCTATGGCTTCAGGAAAAGTACCCTGGAATTCCAACATTAATGCACCCTCTCTTAGCTACCTGTTAAGTTGGTGGGTGGTTTGTTGGGAGACGGTGCAGAGTACACAGAGACAAGGTGGGGTGTCCCACACTCACCCACAGTTCGGCAGGTCTGCAGACACTCCTTCTCTGAGACAAAGTTGTTGCCGTTGCCCAAGCAGCCACCATATCGGAAGATCTCACAGGCCATGGATGAGCCATTATAGAAATACCTGTTGCTCAGCCCCTGGCAGGGACCTACGTCATGCTCCAGCTGGCAGGAATCTGGGGAGGGGCAGAACAGCATATATTGAGCGCTTACTTTGTACCTACCACCAGGCTGAGCACTTAACATGCGTTATCTCGTTTAGTTTTCACTTATATGCTAAGAGGAAGGATTATCAACTCGTTTAATAGATGAGGAAACTGAGTCTCAGAGAGGTGAAGTGACCAGCTGAGGGTCACACAGAGCCAAGATTCAAAACTGTATCTGTTGGACTCCAAAACCCATGCTCATTCCACTTCATGACATGAGGAACCCACAGCCCCACTGTCCCCTGTGATGGGCTTGTCTACCCCAAGAATCTGTAATAACAGTAGTGGATAATGCATTCACCAGCGCCCATGCTGGCCAGCCTGACCTCTTCACCCTCAAGCCCTTGCTGTCTTTGTTCCCTGCCCCTGGAATGTCATCTCAAATAAAACCCTACCTGCATATCTGGACACAGCAGGATGTCCCTTTATCCGGGACATCCTCCTTGTTCCCTCACCCTTCTGTCCTCTGAGCTCCCCCAGCCCTTTAGCTGACCTTCCCTGCTGGGTGCATCATTTTCTTCCTTGGCTCCCTCCCCCGCTAGATAGTCCAGAAGTTTCAAGGGTGGGGATGGTTTTTCTCCACGACCCCAGTGCCAGCACAGGGCATGGGACAGAGCAGGGCTCAGTGTTTACTGAGCAAGTCACAAAATGAATCAATCATGAACACTTTCAACTACACAGAACATTCTCACATTCTTTCCCCACTTGCTTCTATAAGAGCCCTGAAGGTCAGCACAGTAGGCTCAGGGGCAGATTATCCAATAGGCAAGGTAAGCACGGTAGTGAACAATTCCACATTTTTTCACCCCATCAAAGATTCTGCTTCTAGGTATGCCTGGCATCTGTCTCTCTCCCAACCCCACAGCACCTTCCTACAGAATCAAAGCCTCTTTTCACATTTACAATCCCTGATGGGCAGAAGACCCGGTAAGCAAGATAAGCATGGGTTTACTCGTACTTACTAATCTGTAGTGAATGATTTCACGTGGGTTTCACCACGTCTTTGATGAAATCCATGTGAAATTGTTCACTACAGATGATTTGGTAAGCAAGGTAAGCACCATGCTTACCTTGCCTATTGGATAATCTGCCCATGAGTAGGCTGATCTCCCACTGAAATGATAAGGAAACCAAGGCTAGGAGGCCACAGCGATAAAGGTAGGGGAAGAACTCATTTCTCATCATGGAGCTGGGAGTGCCTAAGCTCAGGGACCATGCCTTATGTCCATCCGCCAACCCCCAGCCCTGACCCAGTGCAGAGTGGGGGTTCCTAGACTTGATTTGCTCTTTCTAGACCCAGTCCTTGACTCCGTAGTGGAGAGATAATGGAGACTTCATGGTGGTGAGGGCAGCCAAGGTGAGCCAGTTGTGGGCCCTTCTCCTCTAAAGTATGGTAGAAGGGAATGAAAAGGCACATGACCATTACCTTCTTTCTTGTGGAAATCAGGTGTTTGTTGCCCAGCCCCTGAGCCCTCATTGTCTTGGGGTAGCACAGCCCGCCGGGCTCTCTAGGGGAAAGAAAGAGAAGAAGCTGTTGCAGGGATCTCACTACTATTGTTCACCTACACCCTTGGAATAAGAAGTCCCTGAGTAGTGCCAGTGGTTAAGTACTCGACTACTAACTGAAAGGTTGGCGGTTCAAACCCACCCAGAGATGCCTCAGAAGGCAGCCCTGGCAATCTACTCTGAAAGGTCACAGCCTTGAAAACCCTATGGTGCAGTTCTACTCTGCACACATGGGGTCACCGTGAGTTGAAATTGACTCAACAACAACTAACTACAATGACCTTTGGAATATATATAAACAAACCACATTTGCCCTGGGGATCAGAACATAAACAGAAGCACCACTCATAGACTAGCTAATGAACATCAGCCTGAATTTCAGGATGAGCATCACAGGATGGATTTCTGGTCTGAAAAAATAATTAAAACTGAGAAGTGTAGCAATACCCCCACCCCCATCTTCCTATTGAAATGCCCCCAAAGAATATAATGGAGAAGAATCTACCCCTGAGTCAGAAACCTGGGAAGGACAGAATTTCCAGGCTAGAATCTTGAAAGCATTTCTGCATGACAGAGTACAGGTGCAGCTGGTTTGCAGGAGGGGCTGACCAGGCCATTTGCTGCTTGCCAAAGGAAAAGCCATTCAGGGAGTAAGGCGAAGGGACCCCAAGATTGTCCCTAACACCCTGTGGTGGGGGGCACTGTGGAGCAGCGGCTGCCAGTGCTGTCAAGGAGTCTGGGTATAGAGTCCACTGAGGCAGGACTTCAGAGCAGCCCCCACCCAGTATTATCTCTGGGGTGATGTGCTGGGTATAGTGGTGGTATTGCTGAGGCAGGCTCCTAATGAGGGCAGTGGTACCAGTTAAAGAAGTGGTGGGCAGTGAAACTACCAGCCACCAGGCAGTCCTCCTGCCCACAGGCAAGATCTGGAACCTGGAAATAGAGCTATAGCAACCTTAAGGAGCCCTGGTGGTGCAATGGTTAAGCGCCCGGTTAAGTGCTTAACTGAAGGATCAGTGATTCAAACCCACCAGTGGCTTTGTGGAAGAAAAGACACAGCAGTCTAGGAAACCCTCTGGGGTAGTTCTACTCTGTCATGTGGGGTTGCTATGAGTTAGAATCAACTCCGTGGTGTACAACAACAACATAGTAACCTTAAATTTCCCGTGTTTCCTTTCAAGTTGCACTGAAGGCTGTAATCAAGGACTCTCTCTCAGTCAGAACCCATTTCAAGCTGTCACACACAAACCTTCCTTGGTGTTATGGACTGAATTGTGCCCCCCCAAAATATATGTTGGCGTCTTGACCCCTATGCCTGTTTGGGAAGAGGGTGTTCTTTGTTATCATATCAGTGCTGTATCAGTGCAGGGTGTGTCCTCAACCTAACCGCTTCTAGGTGATATCAAGAATAGTATGGACACAGAGACGAGCATAAACTGGGGAAGACAGAAACACAAGGATCACCAAGGATCCGAGCAATGCCAGGGTTACAGCAACTGAGACAAGGATCATCCTCCAGGGCAGACAGAAGGACAGCCTTCGCCGACAGCCAATGCCTTGAATTTGGACTTCTAGCTTCCTGAACTGTGAGAAAATCAATTTCTGTTCTTTAAAGCTACCCACGTGGATTATTTCTGTTACAGCAGCACTGGGAAACTAAGACACTCGGTGAGGATGGAGGAACAGAAAAATCATGGAACTAATTAAATAATAGAGCTGCCTAAGAAGAATCAGATTGAGCTGAAGAAATATCCCTACCAAACACTGAGTGATGGTAATATACAGGAGAAAACTTGAAACATCAATGAAATTCAAGATGATATTGCATCAACATCACAGGAGCCAACAGTTATGGAAACAGATAAAATGAGACACTAATATATAAAAAAAAAAGGAAGATGTGATGGCTGTAAATGATGGCAAGCTATAAAGCCAATCAAATAAAGAATTACATTTAAATAATTGCTAAAATTGTTATTCAATTTATTGTAAACATTAAAAATAATGCTCAGAAAAAGAAAACAAAAGAGGTGGAAAATGTAAACATCAATCTCAGATCATATCCACAAAAGGAGAGATGCAGAAAACCTAAAAGGAAGCAATCGAAGTATGCTAGGTTTCTCTCTTTGGCAAGAGGAGTCATTAGTTATTGTTTCGTTCTTGACATTGATTAAGAAATACAGATTTAGTTGACATCTGGATTAAGATAGCAGACTGAAACTTTCCTCAAAATTTCTCTCCCCCCACAAAAAAATCAAAAACAAGTTGCCATTGAGTGGATGGTTAAAAGAGCACATCCCCTATATGTTCATCAACATGACTCAAATAAGGAGAGGGGCATAACGTAAAGCAACAACTTAAAAACTGGCGATCAAGGAAAGAAATAAAATACTCTGGACATGAACAGAATAGTTCAGCAAGGTTCAGCTCATAAACTTGCCCTCCAACCCCCAGTACTGGCAAGTCATCCAATTTAAGATAATTCTCTCTGATACTCCCAAATCCAGAGAGAAGAAAATTGAGGGGCACCCTGTCTTTTTCCTCTTCTGACAGAGGAGTAGCAAAAATCGCTTATGGGGAGAAAAGGTGAAAAGGGGAGACTAGATTAGAGGCTGACTCTCTAATGGAAGGAAAGGACCTTGGGCTGCACAATCTAAAGCTTCAGGGTGTGTTACCATGAGACAGCTGTACATCACCTCCAGCCCCAACCAAGTGGAATGAACCCTACAGGGGATATTTAGCAGCTCTTTAAAAGAGAAGCAGAGCAAGGGTATTCCAACCAAGATGGCCAAAAAAAGCAGAAGCCAGCGTAGGAGAAGGGTTGGTTTGAGAAGATGCTTGCTCTTGGGTTTTCTATGTTTCAGGGAAATCTATTGACTTAATTTTCATTTATTGAGTACTTTATTTCTGTAAGACATCATGCTAAGGGTTTCCCAACATCTCATTAAATTCTAGCACAGCCCTAGAAGGTAAATGTAATTACCCCATTTCACAGATGAGAAAAATGAGGTGTAGGTAGGGCAACAAGTTACCTAAGTGGCAGAACCAAGATTGAGCCCAGGTGGGTCTGACCCATGCCCATCACTGCCTTTTCTCATACCCCCTCACTGACCCTGCCCACAACCAGTACAGGGCCTAAACAGGAGCAGCAAAAACCAAGTGTGCAAAGCACCTGGGAGGGGTGGGGTTGGGGCAGGAGAATGATGTACTCACCAGGGCTGGGGTGGGTTCTGGTTCCTGCTCTCCAGGGACACACTCACCTAAGTGATGGGGACAGGGCAGGAGAGAGGGGTGAATAAGAGGACCAGGTGTGTGGGGAATCCTGGACTCAGAGAAGACTTTGTTTTATTTACGGTGCTACCGACTATGTGCTAGGTGGGCATTGAGCTAGGGACTGTCTCGTGCATTAGTCCACTTCTATGAATGGCTCCACCCAGTAGTCTTTTTCAAGGTCATTTACTGGAAAATCAAAAGACTCGTGGCTGCACCATAACCATCTGCATTATCTCCACCCCACCACCATCATCATTTCATCGATATCATTACAAGAACAGCAATAGCTAACATTTATTGAGTACTTCCTAAGCACCCGGCCGAGCGCTATTGTATTTAAGACTTTATCTCACTGATTCCTCACAGCAACCTCTAAGACAGGCGTTATTATCCCCACTTTACAGATGGGGAAAATGAGGCCCTGAGGCTGACTAGCTCAAAGCAGCCAATTTGAACCCTAGTGCTCCGACTCCAGAGCCCATGCTGTTAACCCCAACACTCTGTTGCCTGCTGAGATGTACCTAAGGATTCTGGATACAACCTCACTTAGACACATGGCAGTAGAATGAACACTGACTTAGTTCTAGTCCCAGCTCTGCCAGGTACACACTGTACTGTGTGACTTGGGGCAAATCCAGGGGCCCCAGCTCTCTTCTCTGTAAAGAGGCTGGGGAGAGACTATGATCCCTGCATATCTCAGAGGTTATAGCCAAGCTCCATGGGCTGGGAAGATGCTCTCTGGGGGTCAGTGAAGGAGAAGGAGAGGGCGTGAATGTGAGATGGGTGGAGGTGCTGTTTACCTTTGTCGGCCGTGGTGAAGATGGAATCCTCAGGGATGCCCACACCCAGGGCAAATTCCCTGAACTCCTCCAGGAGGCTCTCCCTCACCTGAGGCTGCCGCCCTGCAAGTGAGAAGCAGAAGAGGCACCTAGAACCCCCAGGTACCTGGGCTGGCAGGGCCAGAGGAGGTTATCTTGTTCGGTGGTTTTCATTCAGGGAAAATTTGAAAACTCTTGACCCAGTTCAATCTCTTTGATATAATTATGGAAAGATAGGGGAAGAGGTGCCCATCCCCATGCTCCCAACTCTCCACACAGGGCTCTTTCCATGGTTCTTTTAAAGGTTTCGAGGTTCTGGGTCTGGAATTCTAGAGATCCAAAGAAAAGGACTCTACTTCAGCTGGGAGGCTGAGCTCTACCTTCTCCTTCCACCTTTCACCTAATTGGAGTTTTGTCAGAAGAAAAAAGCAAAGATCTCTGCTCTTCCCCACTCCACTATCCAGAAGTCAAGGATCTCCTCCCACCCTCAACTCCAGTGGGCAAATCTAGTTATAGGCCTTTACCATAGAGCTTAGCAGTAATGGTGAGTCCGTAGCGGCTGAATTTCTTGGTCAGAAAAATGGCGTACTCATCATAGTTGGTGTGGACCACATAGGACTCCAAGGTTACATTCCATTCTGCATGAGATATGTAGCAGACCAAAGGGATCAGTGGACAGAAGGCCCTTCTAGCCTGAGATCCTTCACCTACCCACCCACCCATCCATCCATCATCCATCTATCCACTCATCCCTTTCATATATTCATTTATCAATTCAGCCATCTTTAGTCTCTCTCTTTCTATCCATCCAACTCCTACATATATTCATCATTAATTTATCTACCACCACTCCATCTATCCATCCTTTCCAGACCTCAGCCCATAAATTTATCTATTTCCTTCTTTCTTTTCTTTTTTTACCCATTCACTAATCCATCAGTTCATCTGTTGGATGACTGATTGATTCACTCATTTATCTGCCATCCATATGTGCATTTGTTTACCCTCATTTGCTTATTCTAGCCCTCATTTATTTATCCATCTACCCAAACATTTGAATATTCAAATCCTAACACAATCATTTGACACATAAAGTATATTCAATAAGCGTTTGTTGAATTAATGAATAAATTCATGTCCAAATCACTCTATCACTACACTGTACACGGTAGATGTTTAGTAAATTTTATCAGCTGGTTGCAGATGTCCAACAAGACATGAAGACTGATGAAATCTTCATGCTACCCTCAGCATGCAGCACTGTTCATGGGACTATCACCCTATTCTGGACTTCAGAGAGAAAGGAGAAGAGAGGGAAGGAGAGAGGAAAGGAGAAAAGAGCAGGGGAAGGGAGAGGAGCAGAGGGGAGGGGAGAGACAAAGAAAACGGAGGTGGAGAGGAAAGGGAAGGAGGAAGAATTTGGAGGAAGGTTAGATGCCACCTCAGAGAAATGGGAAGGAAAGGTTATAGGGACAGAGAGAGGTGAGGCAGAAGGAAAAAGAGCTGAAGTCATCAAGGTATTTTTTAGCAAAGGAGAGACCCGTGGTTGTTTCCTTGAACCCCACTTACTGGATCTGTGATAAAGGAACTTCCCAGCCGTGTCTGTTTTCTCATATGCCCCAGAGATCTCCTCACAGAAGCCTTTCCTGGAAATGAACAAACCAAAGAGAAGGCAATTTCTGGTAAATCCCATGTTCCTGAAACCTCATCTTCCTGCAAGGCCCTTAACATTTCCAGGTATCTTGTTTACCTTCACATTAGCCCTGGGAGGCTCTCAGGGAGTTCTGTCCCCATGTTACTAAGGCAATGGAAGGTCAGAGAAAAAAAGGGAGTGAGCCATGGCATCCTCTTGGCAAAGCCAGGTCTAAAAATCAGCTTCCTCAACCAAATCTGCACCTCATCCTGATGCACTGTTGGAGTGATAAGTTAATGCGTTAATTTATTATTCTGTGTCTCTCTTGGCTTCAGTTTCCTCATCTGTAAAATGGGGATAGTGATCATTTCTACATCACATGGTGTTGTGAGGATTAAATGAGATAATATATACAAAATGCTTAGAATAAGCACTGTGTATGTATTACTTACTATTGTTACAATGATTATTATCCAATTAACATTTACTGAGCAACACTATGTGCCAGGCACTGCTACATGCTGGGGATACAGAGGTGAGCAAGTCAGACCCTGACTCTCATGGAGCTTACCATCAAGTGGGGGTGAGGGGAGCCAGAGGTGATGCAATCAGTGTGATAAGTGCCATGTGGGGGAAGTAAGTACAAGGTGCTCTGGGAGCACAAAGGAGGGCCTGTAACCTGAACCTGAGGCATCAGGGGGCATTTCCTGGAGGAAGTGAAATGGAACCTGAGTCTGAAGGATCCACAGGAATTAGCGTAGGGAGGTGGGGAGAGGTGCTTTCAGCAGAAGGAATATCAGTCTAAAGTCCTAAAGGTATAAAAACGTGGAGGGCACCGGGGATTAAAAAGAAGGACTATTTGGGTGGGTCATAGAGTACACGGGAGAGAGTGGGGTGGGGAGTGGCGAGAGCTGGGAGAAGCCTGGAAGGCCAAGTCAAAGGGTTTAAACTTTATGCCCAAGAGCAATAAGAAATTACTAAAGGGTCTTAAGCACATTTGGATTTTTAAAAGGCCTTTCTGGTTGCTAGGTGAAGAATGAATTGGAAAGAAGGTTTGAAGTTAGAGGTGAAGAGTAGCAGAGAGAGCCTGTTGCAGACATACAGGCAAGAAAGGAAGGTGGCTTGGACCAGGGTAGTGGCAGCGGAGAGAGGAGAAGTGGGCAGACTGGAGAGATTTAGGAGGAGAGTGGACAGGGCTGATGGTGGGTTGAATGGAGGGTGGCAGAGGAAGAGAGGCGTCTAGGATCCACCCCCGACCCTTCCCTAGGTTACCAGCTTGGGTCCCTGGTAGTCGAGGTGCCCCTACTGAACTATGGAATGCTGGAGGACGAGATGCAGGTTGGGTGGCAGGTATAGCGTTGGGGACTTTACCTTTGAGGTGTACATGGGACAGTTACAAAGGGCAAAGGGTAGTAGAGGGATTTGGAGCTTAGGGTGGAAGTCCAGGCTGGAAGCAGAGATCTGTAACTTTCCAGGACGGTGACTAAAGCCCAGGGGAGGAAGGTGGGTCCCTGGTCCTTCTCACCCCTTCCTCTCCACACCCCCACACTCACCGCCAACGAGTGCTGGTTGTGCTGATCTCTGTGTCTGTAGCTCCCTCTCCCAGGACCAGGGTGCTCATGGTCAGCCTGGCCTTCAACCTCTTCAGCCATTGGCAGGTGGAGCCAATGGCTATGTTGAACCATTTCCCGTAGATCTAGGAAGCAGCCACAAGCTCTGGGGACCTGGATTCCCCTCAGACCTCAAAGAAGACTTGGCTGAAGCCTACTCCCCTCCCTCCTCTCAATGACCAATGCTTTTAAGTGATGATGTCTTCTGGTTAATTGGAGGCCAAAGACCTCCAGGGGAGGATGGAGCCCTAAGGGTGGAATTGCAGGCACCCTGCAAGCTGAGAAAGGAGATGTGCAAATGGGGTCCTACACTGCAGGCAGAAAGCCCACTCTGCTGAGGTGTGGGGTCTGCCTTGCTCACTTGGATGGGGTGCATCCTCATGCTCTAAGGCCAGCAACCACCGGTCCCCTAAAGCAGGAGTCCTGTCTTTCATTACTCCAATGACAGGCGGCACACCACCTGGCAATGCAGCCATAGCTCCATAACAGAAAGTCTTTCTCCTTGAGCTCCTCTATGACTGGGCCATGCAAGACAAGCCTGCTGCCGCTTCCTCCTGACATGCTTAAATTACCTGAAAGAGCTCTCTAGCTCCTACTGAAGGAGCCCAAAAGCCTCAGAGCCTTCGCCATCTGACACCACCAGAAGGCCCCTCTCCTCATGGCCCCTCTGCCCACAACCCCTCCTTGCCCTTAAACACGAACAAAATCCATCTGACGCCAGAGCTGGAAGGGTCTGGATCCCCTGGGTAAGGTCTTACTCAAGGTCAGCCAGTGAACCAGGGCAGAGCTGTGCTGGAACACAGTCCTCAGACTCTGTACACCCCACACCCTACCCCAGGCCAGAGCACTCCCCATGTCCACACCTCAATCCCACCAGCCCATACTGTCTGACTTGATTCTGTCCTGCTTCTGTTCTTCTCATTATTCCAAATGCCTGACCCCAAAGCTAGTGGGCACATGTCCACTCTGGGTCAGCCCATATCTCCATTCACAAGTCAGGACCTGCTAACAGAGAAATGTTGAGGGGAGATCAGTTGCCACCGAGACAATTCTGACTCATGGCGACCCCCTGTGTGTGAGAGTAAACCTGCTCCATAGGGTTTTCAGTAGCTGATTTTTCCAAAGTAGGTCACCAGGCCTTTCTTCCTTGACTCCTTTGGGTGGACTCAAACACTTAACCATTTGCACCACCCAGGGACTCCGTCGAAGGAAAAAGGGTATGATTAAAGAAGGAAGGGCTGGGGGTGGAGTGGGCAGGGAGAGGCACAAAAACATAGGCACCTGGGTGAGGGGCTGCAGGGGCCACAGCATTCAGGCCAGAGTCTTCTCTGGGGTGGGTTCTAATCAAAATACGGGTCCCTCTTGGAGCCCCAAGAGAACAGGCTAGAACGTGAGGGCGTTTGGCTCATAGAACGTCAGACAAGAGTCCCACAGAAAGCCAGAGGCATGGAGTTGTGGCTTCAAAGAATCCTGGGCGGTCTGAGTGGAAGGCCCTTAGGGATTGACCCACTGGTGTTCCAGGTGGGGAGACTGAGGTCCTGAGACAGGCAGGGCTTGCCCAGGGAGGCCTGGCAGCTTTAGATACCCCACTGCCTCCCCATCGCCACCAGTGAGCCTCCATTACCCGAGGGAGGTCGAAGTTCTCCTGCACTTGGATGTCGTTGAGTGGTGTTTTCACTGGGCTGGCACTCACTGCCAGGCAGGCGGTCAGCAGCAGAAGCAGGGCCCCGAGTCTCTGCATGGCTCTTGGCTCCTCCACTCCTGGGCGTTACTCACGGGCTTGGTCTGGGGACAGAGGTGCTACCACCTTCCCGCAAGAGGCAGCTGCAAACTGAGGCTGGGGAAGGTGCCTGAGGCTTGTAATGAGCTTGGTTTTTTTCCCTGATCAGCCAGGACCAATCAGGGCCCAAAGGCCAGGTCTGATCGATCCCCTGTGGTCCCCTGACCAGGGTCACTGGTACTGAGGGACAAGGGTGGCTGTTTCAGAATAAACATTGGCCAAACACAGGCCTTGGTGCAGCCCGGTCTGTGTTCAGCCCCCAGAAAACTTCCCATAGACTCCCCACCTCTCCAGGGGGCATGTGAGGATGGAAGAGACAGGCCGTGCCTGGCTTTTCCAGCTGGAGCATTCCCCCTGGAGCTCACACCCCGGGAGCCAGCAGGACAACCTTAGTTGTGCCCATTTCTCACATGAGAAAACTGAGGCCCAGGGAGAGGACGTGACTTACCAAAGACCACAGGGAAGTCTATGTCAGAGCCAAGACCAGAACCCAGGCTCCTGTCCCTAGAGTTCCTTCTCTGACCCAAGGCTTCCCATAGCCCTTGCAAATAATAGTAGGAATAATAATGACGTTGATTATAATCACAGCTTCCATTCACTGAACAACTGCTCTGTGACTGCTCTGTAGCAGGCACTTTACACAAGCCATGGAATTGAATTGAATTCTCACAACAACCCAGTGAAGTAGGTGATGTTTTCCCCTTTACAGATAGGGGATCTGAGCCTCCAAGAGGAGAAGTGACTTACCCAGGGATCCCCCCAACCGCCCCCAGCTGGGACATGGAGTTGCTGGCAGAGGCAGCATTTAGAAGTGCTTGAGAGCATTGGCTGGGGAGCTATACTGCCTGCCATGTTACTTACCAACTGTGTGCCTCACTTTCCTCGTCTGTAAAATGGGGATAATAGCTCCTAGTTCATAGCATTATTGTGAAGATTGAAGGAGCTAATACTCGTAAACACTAGAACAGCACTTGGCATATAGTAACAGCTGTATGTGTAAAGGGCTGAATATTGCTGTTGTTAAGTGCCATCGAGTCGGCTCCAACTCATAGTGACCCCATATGTAACAGAATGAAACCCTGCCTAGTCCTGTGCTATCCTCACGATCGTGGCTATGTTTGAGCCCATTGTTTCATCCACTGTATCAATCTATTTTGTTGAGGCTCTTCCTCTTTTTCGCTGACTTTACCAAGCATGATGTCCATTTGCAAGGACTGGTCTCCCCTGATAACATGTCCAAAGTAAGTGAGACGAAGTCTCGTCGTCCTTGCTTCTACGTAGCATTCTGGCTGTACTTCCACCAAGACAGATTTGTTCTTTCTTCTGGTAGTCCATGGTATATTCCATATTCTTCTCCTACACCACAATTCAAATGTGTCAATTCTTCCTTGGTCATCCCTATTCATTGTTCTGCTTCTGCATGCATGTGAGACAATTGAAAATATCATGGCTTTGGTCAGGCGCACCTTAGTCATCAAAGTGGCATCTTGCAGCATATTTGCCCAGTGAGTCATTTGATTTATTGACTGCTGCTTCCATGGCCACTGATTGTTGATCTTAGAAGAATGAAATCCTTGGTAACTTCAGCGGGGCCGATTAGAGCCCCCCAAACCTTCATATCTGCCTGGAACCTATGAATGTGATCTTATTTGGAAATAGGGTCTTTGCAGATGTAATTAGTTAAGATGAGATCATACTGGATTAGTTGTTGTTGTTAGGTGCCATTGAGTCAATTTTCACCTATAGCAACCCCATGTGATACATTAGAACTGCCCCATAGGGTTTTCAAGGCTATAATGTTTATGAGAACAGGTCTCCAGGTGTTTCTCCTGCAGAGCTGCTGGGTGGGTTTGAACCACCAACCTTTCGGTTAGCATCCAAGCTAATTGAATTAACTGTTAACTGTTGTGCCAACAGGGTTCCTTTACTGGGCTAGGATGGGTCCTAAATCCAATGACTGGTGTCCTAACTTCTAAGAGAAAGGAGCGGAAGATTCAGATACAGATACAGAGATACACACAGAAGAAGAAGCCCATGTGAGAATGGAGGCAGAGATTGGAGCGATGGAGCTACAAGTCAAGAAACACCAAGGATTGCCGGCAGTTACCAGAAGCTAGAGAAGACCAAACCCACCCAGCAGCTCCATGAACGAAAGACCTGGGGATCAGCTTCCATAAAGATTACAGCCTAGAAGACTCTACAGGGCAGTTCTACTCTGTCACACGGGGTTGCTATGATTTGAAATCGACTTGACATCACCTAACAGCAACAACCAGAAACTAGAAGAGGCAAGGAAGGATTCTTCCTTAGAGCCTTCAGAGGGAACGCAGCCCTGCCGACAACTTAGTCGCAGACTTCTGGCCTCCAGAACTGTGAAAGAGTAATTTTCTGTTGTTTCAAGCCACCCAGTTTGTGGTACTTTGCTACAGCAGCCTAGGAAACTAATACAGAGATCATGAAATAAAAACATTAAAATGAGAATTTAAAAAAAAACCAAATCTGTTTGTCTTCAAAGCTCAAAATCTTGTCAGCGATACCACAGGACCTCTCTAAGAAGTTCCCTTCTCCTGTGGTCAGAGCTACTGTGCTCACTTCATCCTTACTCTTGGCATGGAACATTCCAGACATGCAGCAGCCTCCCTGCTAGAGCTGGGAATGATCCCCGCAGAGAGTTGGTTCCCAGAACAAGATCCTTCTCATCTGAGACCTCTGCTCACATAGTTGTGTGAACAAATGGTGTTTCAAGTCCCTCCTGTAAGATCCAGTCAATGCAGTTCATCAGTATCAGGAACAAGTGTGTCTCTATTCATAATAAGTATGTTTCCTTTGCTCCATCACTGACAGCTTGGCCACTGGTTGTATTCCCTCTTTGCTTTGGCTGCCAGGAAGCTCAAAGCAATGTAACAAGTTCAATCACAGTAACCATCTCAACTTAGATTTCTGGGACAGTTACCTTCTGTCTTGTTTCTGTCTTTTATGGTTTGGCTAACAGTGGTAGCAAGGAGTCTAAATTACGAGGCAACTGAGAGCCAGAAGCCCTGACTTCTCCTTGCTCTATTTCTCACTAGCTGTGTGACTTTGGGGATGACTTTCCCTCTCTAAAGCGCAATTTTCTAATCTGCAAACTGAAGATAGCTGTCCCTATTCTGTCTGCCAAGAGTCAAGCGAGACAATGTGTGTGAAAGTGCTCTGTAAACTGTGAACAGCCTTTCCTGTGTGATGGGCTCAGGCGCCTATCTTTGGAGAGACCAGGCCTGGTATAAGAATAAATAGCAATGAATCGTCAAGAGGAATAGAGTATACAGCATACCAAAGGAGGCCTGGTGGCACAATGGTTAAGTGCTCGGCTGCTAACTGAAAGGTTGGCGGTCCGAACTCACCCAGTGGCTCTGTGGGAGAAAGGCCTGGCATTCTGTTTTCATAAAGATTACAACCTAGAAAACCCTATGGGGCAGTTCTACTCTGTCACATGGGGTTGCTATGAGTTGAAAATTTGACTGGAGGGCACCCAACAACAGCAGCTTACCAAGGTGGTTCAGCTAATCTCCACAGCAGGTCTGTATTATCAGGGTTATCAATCCCATTGTCCAGATGGGAAGCCTGAGGCACACAGGGGTGAAGCAGCTCCAGGCCTGGGGGTGGGGAGAGGCCCAGAGGAGGGGCCCCGGATGTTGATCTTTTCTCCTGCCCTTCAGGGATGTTTGCACTCCTGAGATTATTAACTAGAGCAAACAGAGAGAGCAAACTCTGCTAAGGACCACCTGGACTTTGAGCTGCTCTTTAAAAATTAACCCCAGGCCACAAAGATGCAAGGCTGGCAGTGGCCAGGGGGATGATGACCCTTCTTCCCCCTGGTGGCAGGGGTGGGAGGATGGAGGCTCTAGGGCTTCAGGGCTCCAGCTCCCTGCCCTCCTAAGGGACCTGAGAGCCCAAGAGTCCACAGAAATTGGCCACATTCTAGAACCATTTAACAGGGAGCAGAGGGCCTGCCCTGTGCAGGAGGCCTTGGAACCTCGGTTGTGCCTGGCTTGGAAGGGACTTGAAGCCTCATTTTTCAGATGAACACACTGGAGCTTAGGGAGAGAAGGGGATTTGTTCAAGGTCACCCAGCTTATGGCGGAGTTGGGGATCAGATATGCCTGACTCTGGCACCCAGGCTTTTCTCCCACAGTTTATTTGTCCACTTACTCTTTCAACAAATTTGCACTCCACGCTGATGCTGGGGATGTGATGGAGAACATGACAGACCTCCCGGAGCTCACATGGTCCCGGGGAGCAGACGAATGAGAAGATGGTAAGACAGGACGGTGATCTCAGTGATGGGGAGGTAGAGGAGTTAGCCGGACTAACGTGGTGATGGGTTGGAGCGGGCGCTCCAGGCAGAGGGGACAGCAAATGGAAAAAGCTTAGAGGTGGAAGATGGAGAGACAGAGACAGGGAGAGATGCATTCGGAATGAAAAAAAAAAAAAATCAACAGGGCTGGAGCCTGAGGTACAAAGGTGGTGAGTTGGGGGGGGGGGGGCACGGGGGCAGCAAGAGTGAGGCTGGAGAGGTGGCCAGGGCCCAGCAGGTAGGATCAGGTGTGCCAGGCCACGAGGTTTGCTGTTTATCTCAAGTGCAACAGGAGCGAGGGCAGGCAGAAGTGAGAGGCAGGTCAGATGTGTAATCGGGAGAGATCAACCTGGAAGCAGCGGAAGCTGGAGTCCCAGGAAAGCAATCCCTAGGGGGTTTTCCAGGAAGAAGGACAGGGTGGGGGCACTGGAACCTGGTGACTAGGCTGGCAGGGACATCAAGGATATTGGCGGAACTGAGACCAGAGGGTCTGGCCAGGGTTTGGGTCTTCCTCTGCTAATGGAGGAAAGAATGGCAGAGTGAGCCTCCTTCCCCACCAGGAGTTATCCGTCTGCGGGCCTTACCCAAAATGCCTTTCCCTGCCCAGTTCCCTCAGACTCACAGTCACAGCCTGTCTTTTCAGGGGCATCTCCTGGGGAAGCTGGAGGTGGGTAGCGGCCAGGACTCCATGACTAGAAAAGTGAGATGGGCTGTTCTCACTGCCCCGCTACGGCTAGGCTTTGCTATCCGTTCCTCTACTTCTGGGACAGCCAGAGACTTGAGTCCCAGTCGCAGTCCTATTGATTTGCTGGGTGACGGGGTGGGGGTGGGGGTCGGAGGGGGGCGGGGGATGGGGGACGGTCTGTTTCCTCATTGAGACCGCCAAACCTTACTTGGCTGGGCTGAAAGGAAGATTGAAGGAGGAACGTTTGTGAATGTCCTCCCAACTATGCGCACGTGAGGAACCGATGACATTTAGGCACTTGGCACCACGTGCGCCACCAGCTAAGGGCTCCATACACCCAGGAATTACTCCGTCCTTCTTTCATGGAACCTGAGACGGCGTGGCGACCTATCTCCACCAGGGGGCAGCAGAGAACTTCCAGAAAGGCCAGCCAGTTTGCGCACAGATTTCTCTGTATAGACCGGGAGCTGGAGGCCGAGAGAGGAAAGAACACACTAGAAGTTGCTCAGCCATAGAAGTGGTAGCACTGGGGCCAGAACCCAGCCCTCTTGACCCAAGGATGCTTAAATTCCCTTGTGAGTGTAAAACATGTAGTTGCGACCCTCCTTTCCCGACCTTTCTAGAGATCTTGATGCTTAGGTGGGACTCTTTCAAAAAATAGTCTGGGAGGGGATTCTGCTGGCTAGCCGGAACTGGGTACTGCAATTACAGACATAAAGGCTGCTGTGACCTGAATAATCACTTTATTAAGTTCCTACTAGTGCCAGGCTCTATGCTAAGGACTCTGCAAGCTGGTCTTACTGGATCCTCCCATTAAGGTACCATCATTCGACGATGATGGTAGCCCTGTATTGCAGGTGGGGAAACTGAGGCTGAGGTGCTTAGATGTCGAAGGTCACCCAGCTAGGGGGTAGTGATTCACACCCAGATCTGTCTCCCTGATGCCCAAGGCACTCTGCTGACCTCCCAGCCCTGTCCCCTAATAAACAGGGGACTTTTGGCAGCACAGGGGTGGGCCATCTCTCTTTGCTGGACCATTTGCAGCAAAAGCCGGGCTTACATGAAGCTGGTTCTCTGTTCCCTGCACAAGAGCATGCTCGGTGTCTGCTGCACCAATTCCTGACCCTTCCTTTCCTCTTTGAGGTCTAGCACTGTCCTGGGCACACAGTATGTGCTCAGCGAAAACATGCTGATTACTTACAACCTAAAGAGGGAATTTAGGCCACACCCCCAAGAAGGACCACCCAACTAGAAGACAGCTGGGGGAGACTGGGAGACTGAAATCATCAGCTTGAGCCCTTTGACAATGATCAATGAGTGAGTGAGTGAGTGAGTGAGTGACAATGGCTCCTTTTAAAAAGCAAAGAACCTTGCTCTGTGTGACAATGATCAATGAGTGAGTGAGTGAGTGAGTGAGTGAGTGAGTGACAATGGCTCCTTTTAAAAAGCAAAGAACCTTGCTCTGTGGAGGCTTTTCCTTGAGTTGGCAATTTTGGATTAGCCTGTGTATCCTGGCTGGGAGGATTTCCCAGGCTTGGTCCAGCATGGTCCAAGGTTAAGACACAGGACTCTGCACCCAGACAGACCTGGTTCCAGTCTCGGATGCAACCTCTTCCCGCCTGTTTAATCTTAGCCAAGTGACTTCACTTTTCTGAGCCTTAATCTCTTCATCTGTTAAATGGGGTTAATAAGAGCTCAAGAGAATTAAATGAGAAACACGTGATGTCCCAACCCGTTGGAGAGGGCTTAACCAAACCAAAAACCAATCCCGTTGCCATCGAGTCGATTCTGACTTATAGTGACCCTATAGGACAGAGTAGAACTGCCCCCATAGGGTTTCCAAGGCTGTAATCTTTACAGAAGCAGACTGCCACATCTTTCTCCTGCGGAGCAGCTGGTGGCTTCTAACCACCGACGTTTCGGTTAGAGAGCTTAACAGATGATGAATGTTAGCTCTGGTCTGACAGTGCCCTTACCAAAACCAAACCAAACCAAACCAGTAGTCTTCAAGTCATTTCCGACTCATGGCAACCCCATGTGTTGTAGAGTAGAGCTTCGCTCCATAGGGTTCTCACGGCTGTGAACTTTTGGAAGCAGATTTCCAGGACTTTCTTCCAAGGTGCCTCTGGGTGAGTTTGAGCTGCCAGGCTTTCAGTTAGTAGCCACGTGCTTAACCATTTATGCCACCCGGGGATTCCAGCAGGGCCCTTACAGGTTGCCAATTCAGGTTCCTGATCGTAGGAGTGGATGGCTTAGCCTACAGAGGCAGCAGAAAGTGGGACAGTTGGGAGCTCAGACTGTCCTTGTGAATTGGCCGCCCTGGGGACACAGCTGGTGACCCAGGGTCTGGCTCCCTTTGCACCCCTGAAGAAAGGGCTCCCAAAGAGCAAACTTCCAAAGGCCTTGCATGAGTGTAGGGAGGAGACCCAGGCGTTTTCCTACTCGTCGCAAGCTGGTCTTCTCGGTGCATTGAAGCAGGACCTCCAGGGTTCTACCCTGACTCCTTGCTGATAGAGTTGATGTTACTCAGTGTCCTTGGAAGGACTAAAACAGCTCTTTTCTGAAACTACACGAGGCAAAGTCCCTGTGACCTCTCTTCAGTGAAGACAATGAATTGCTCTCAAGCAGACTGCCCTGGAAGGGCAATTGAACTCTTCCTTGGTTCTTCCTCTTGAGTGACAGAGTCCTGAGTGGCTGCTGCTCTCCATGGAAGGGATCCCTGGTGACTCAGTGGTTAAGAGCTTGGCTGCTAACCAAAAGGTCAGCAGTTCAAATCTACCAGCCGCTCCTTGGAAACTCTATGGGGTAGTTCCACTCTGTCCTGTAGGGTCGCTATGAGTCAGAATCGACTTGATGGCAACGGGTTTGGTCTCCATGGAAGAATCCATGTTAGAAGGGTCACCTTGCAGGAAGGAGCCAGCAGAACTGCGTGTCAACAAGTTCACGGGTCTGTAAACAAGAGTCAGGATATTGACAATTCCGCTCCTGCCAGTACAGAAATGACAGAATGTTTGTGCTAAGAGCATCCATTAGTAACAACAATAGTAATAACCAGGATTCATGTAGCACTAACCATGTGCCAGGATCTCTTCTAAACAGTTTATATGATTCACTCATTTTATCCTCACACCATCTCCCATGAGTTCTAATTGCTTTTCTTAGGGTAAACCAATCTTATCCCCACTTCGCAGAGGAGGAAACTGAAGCTCAGAGGAGTGGAATAACCTCCCCAGAGTCCAAGAGCTTGAAAGTTGGGCAGACCAAGATGAAAGCGGTGAGCTTGCCCAAGGTTGTGTACCAAGGCAGAGCTGGGCCTGAGACTACCTGGAGAGGTTTCCCGGCCTCCCCACCCATATCCCACCCACCACACAGAGGCTGGACTTCAAGGCTCTTCTTGGTTCTGGCTCAGGCTGCACAAAGAATCCTGCTTCACTGGGTAGCTGGTAAAGAATTCCTTTGTCCCTGGTGGTGGTGAAAGTTCCTCAGTGAGGTGGAAAAAGCTTGGCAAGTTCCCAGGGTCTCTGTGCAATCTGATCATATTGGGTTTTGCTTGGCTTTGGTGAGGACAGGCTTCTCCAGGGACAGCACAGCTGTTCCTAAGTTCCTCCTTTATCTGGCCCTCCTCTGTGGTCCTGCTGGGTGGCACTTGGCATGGTGACGGAGGGCACATATTCAGGGGCCAAACCACCTGGGTACAAATCCCATTTCTGCCACCTACTGGCTGTGTGATCTTGGGCCGGTTCCTGAACGTCTTCTAGCCTCAGTTTCCTCACTGCAAAATGAGGATAATAATAGTGCCTACTTCACAGAGTTGTTGAATGAGAAATGAATGAGTTAATATATCACAAACGTTGGGAACAGTGCCTGGCGCACACAAAAGAATTGCTAGTTGTTAGTATTTATTCCATTGCGTAGTAATTGTTGCTTTGCTTGTCCTTTCCTCCAGGTGGCTGGAAGCTTCTTAAAAACAGAGCAGTGGCTCAGGGTCAGGCCAGTGCCCCTTGTGGCCAGAACAGTCCTGGCCTTCAAGCAGGGCCTTAGTAAACGTGTGATTAGGAGGTGAGAGACCGTCAGATCAGAGCCATGAGGTGATGAAGGAAGACACCTCTGCCCAACTTTCAAAGGTCTTTTCTGGCCAGCAAGTGTAGATGTCAGTGATTCCCAAGGGGGTTGTTTTGCTCACACTGTAGGTGTGCGGCACAGCCAGGCTTAGAACCCAGGCCTCCTGACTCCAGTCCCGGTCTCTGACCAAAGCACCAATCTTCCTGTAAGTTTCAGGAGCTGTTCGTCCTTGATTCATAGCAAGACTACCCCTTACCAGACCTGCCCCAGCCCACCATGTTTGTTTGCTTAAAATAAAGGAAGGAGAGTTCTTAGACACTCAAGAAGAAGACAGAAATGGAAAAAGTCATGCAAGAGGACACAGAATATCCCTCAGAAGGGCTGAAAGCAACCTGCTGAGTATGAAATTGGGTCAGTATGAACTTGGGGCAAATGTGTCATTAGGCAAAGGGAAGAAAGACAGTAAGCGAGAGAAAGCAAGGCACATCTGAGATGCTGTGAGAAGGCTGATACGGCTGGAGCCAAGAGAGAGCTGGGAGCATGGTGTGCTTGGCAAGAGGGTCTTCACAAACTCTCGCGTTGATTCCAACTCTCAGGGTCTGTCTGGGGGCTAGTCCCTCGGAACAGCCTTTGCTGGCTTTTAAACACAAATATCCACAAACGTGCTCTTCTTGAAGCTCGTGTTGTCCAAAGCGAGCCCTTCAGCCACGTTGCCTCACCCTGCATTGTCTAAAAGTTGGGGTCCCCAAGGATGTGGAGAACTCAACCAGAGTTCCAAACATCCAGGTCACTCTCTAGGTTTGTCAGAGTTCTAGAAACTCATGAATAGCCTTCTGAGTTCTGGGAAATGCCCTTCTGCCCCAACCAAAGATTCCAGAGAATCCCTCCCAACTTCTATGCAACGTTTTAAAAAAAAATTTGGAGAGATCTGCTTCTGGGAAATTCCTACAGTGCTTCAGCATTTCTGAGGGCTAATCCCAGTTCTCAAGTTCTGAGATACCAAAGACCTTCTTCTAAGTTTGACAGTTCTGGAGAAATCCCACCATGACTCAGAGATCCAGAGGACTGCCCCAAGTTCCAGAATTCTGGGGAAAGTCAATAGCTTTCAGAGTTCTAGAATTGCCCTTATAGAATTCTCAGTAATGGCTATTGGCTTCTGAGAGTCTTGACACATTATCTGGAGTCCTATGGAATCTCTCTAGACAAGTGGCAGCTCCAGAGTGAGGCTGTTAAGAGATGGACACGTGGCTTATGAGTTGGGGTAGTGGAGGCCAATCCCCCTGAGTCCTGAAAAGGAAGTGGGGTTTTTGCTGAGCTGGAGCCTGAGCTGGAACTAGAAAACTGGAAAATCATGACTGGTTCCAGTGGGAGAAAGAATTGTCCAAACGCAAATGAGCCATCCATGGCCAGGTCCCCCTAGGTGGTCCCTGTCCCTACTCCCAGGGCAGCTAAGGAAAGCTCTCACGCTCCGTGCCAGGGGCCTCCCCTGCCTGATGCTGAAGACCTCCCAGCAAGCAAGGACATGAGTCAGAGACAGCTATCAACTGGGGTTCTGGGAAACAGAGAGGAGGCCAGGCATAAACCTGCCAAGTCACCCGACTTGACAAGGCATCCTATTATCAATTTCATCAGAAAAAAAGTGACTTTATGACACTAATCAGGCTTACCCTTCTCACCTGCTTCAGATCTTTTGGCAAGTCACTTCCACGAGGGCTTCCCTGACTGCCCCCTCCCCATTTAAAGAATTGTACCCCCCAGCCTGGCAGAGATAACCTCCCTTGCTGTATTTTGCTTCATAGCATTTATCATCATCTGACATCCCACGTTTTGCCCGTTTTTTTGTTTTATTGTCTGTGTTCCATGAGGGTATTTTCATACTTTGTTCAATGTTGGCCCAAGATGGGTTCTCAATAGATATTTTTGGAATGAATGGTTTTTTTTTTGAGCCCAAGTTATCAATTCCATCAAATTGTCGTGTTGGCTAATAGTTGGTTTTGGCTAAATAGCCTGTTAACAGGCAAAGCCTCATGCTACACTCTTTCCATGTATCAGTGGATTTAATCCCCACGACAGTCCCTTGAAGGGGGTGCTATTATTGTGCCCGCCCACCTGCAGATCAGGCTCCGAGTGGTTAAGTCACTTGCCCAGGGTGTCTCAGGCATAAGTGACATGGCCAAGATTGGAACTTGGGTGGCTGTCTGTGGGCTGGGCTTAACCACAGCCCACTCTGCTGGTCCAGCTGCCTGGGGTGTCTGGCCGTTACCCTATATACTCAGGCTTTGCTCCATGAACGCTGGCCTTCTAGTCAGTTGCCCCTTGTTGAATGCCCCTAGTGCCCAGTAGCAAGGCTGGCTCTCAATGCCCCACACTAGGGCTCCAAGCTAGGCTGAGCCCACCAGCCCCAGCTTTGGGGAACAGACTCAGGAGTTGGGGCCTACAGTGGAGGAGGTCCAGAGAGGCCCAGTCACACAGCACACAAGGCAAAATTAGGGGACATTCCCAGGGCTACTTACCGAAGAGTGAGTAAAACAGTGCTGGGTCTTATCTTGCTTGGGCTTGCATTGGGGAAGGGAGTGAGGGGAATAGGCCAGGCCTGTGGGCAGGTCTGAGCAGCTGTACCACATGATGGCTATGACCTCCCTCCAGTGTCCTCAGGCTTCCAGCAACTCCTTGGCTGCTCTCTGGCTTGTTCTTTGGCCTCGGCCTGCTCCTAGTGTTCCCCAAGTCTAGAGAAGCTGGTCTGCCTAGGGCCTTGCTCAAATCCAGGGCCTTGTGTGAGCCCAGGCCCCAGGCCTCAAGGGATGCTGTCTTTACTGGTCCCCTGCCTCCCAGTTCACCTCTTCAGTCAATCCACTTCCTACAAGTGGCCAGTGTAATCTAAATATAAATCTAACCCAGTGACTCCCCAAGACCCTTTCATGGCTTCCCTTTGCCCTCAGGACAAGCCCAAACTCCTCTGTGGTCTACAAGGCCCCACGCTTCTTGCCCTTGACAACCTCTATATAGAGTTTCAGGACTCTCCTTTCTGAGGCCTGGCCGCTGGCCACCTCTCACTCCCTAAATTTAACTCCAGATCTTTGCCCCACAGAATCCCTTCTCCTCCCCTGGGCCAGCTGCTGCTCACCCCTTGGGCCTTAATCATAGCTTCATTTGGCAAACCTTTCCTGACCCCCTCCACACTTCTGATTAAGTGACCCTCCTCTATGCCTCCAGCCCCGAGCTTCCCCCATCAATGCACAGGTATGAGGTTGTAAATGTCTGTCCATCCCCCCACTGGGCTGTGAACTCCCTGGGCAAAGTCCCTTGTTGGTCTTGTTTGCCATCTTACAGCTTCGCTTGCAATGGTTGACAGTGGTGCTTGGTGAATGAACGAGTGAACAAGTGAACAAAGGAATGAACCATGTGGGTCTCAGCTTCCCTAGCTATGAAATGGGAGAGTTAGGTTAGCCTTGGGCTCTTTCTATAATGAGGTCTTCCACTTCTACCCCCCAATTTCTCATGTCATGTCAGGATTTCTCCATAATGTAGACCCACTGTGTCCTACTGGGTACTTACACCAGGATTCATATTTTTCACATCCTTGGCCCTCGCTAGAGCTCAACAGGACAGGGAGCCATGTCCCCCATTTAATCAACTGAAAACTAGAAAGTGGTCCAGGGAGGGTCCAGGGCTTGCCCAGCATCCCAGAGTTCTGTGGCATCAGAATCCGGGCATTCCGAGTTCTACCAAGACCACGGCACATACAGCTGGCACAGGAGTGAGCCCCTTGATCTACCACTTGCCCCAGCTTGAGGCCAAATCAGTTTCCCTCATGCCTCCTTTGTGGAGATGTGCACCATTGTATTTCCACATGCCTGTCCAGTAGCCTGTAGTAGTTGCTCAATTAAAGCTTGTGTGATACATGAAATGGGTACCTGGGATCCTCCAGATCAGAAGTGGACACACACCTCTGCCAAGAGTCCTTGCCTTCTCCTCAGACTCTCCCCCAAAATCCTTTCTCTTTTGTATTTCCCCCACAGCAAAGTAACTGACTACCCCAACCAGACAGGACCAACCAGACTTTGAGCTCATGCCTCTCTTTATTCACATACTTCGTCACCTGCTGCCTGATTTCTCCCGAATCCAGCCTCATTTCCTGTGGTTGGGGGCAACACCCTCCCTTTGCTCCGCCAAGTAGTCCCATCAGCCCCACCCCTAGCCCTTGGGAACTGTCCCCTGCTGAGCCCAGCTGCAGGGTGGAGCAGCAGGTATACCGCCATCTAACAGATGGGGAGACTGAAGCCCAGGAGCACAGAGCCTGGCCACAGGTCACAAGGCAGTCTCCTGGGTTTCTACTTTGCCTTCAGCAGGGAGGGAAGACTTGGCCGGAGCTCCATGTGCCCTCACTGGGGGGCGGCTGGCTTCGCCCGCGTCGCAGGGAGCTGCCGATCTGATCTCTGAGGGCCTCCAGTCTCCGCGCCAGGCTTGGGACCCCAGCTGTGCCTAAGGAGCACAGTGAGACTTGAGACCTACACTCCTTAGGGCCTCTCCCCACCCAGGCCTGTCTGGGTTCCAACATCCTCTGGAGGAGTCTCAGGTGGGGCCCCTTTCCACCTCCACATACACCACAGGCTCCAGCACATGTCTGGGCACACATACGGCCCTAGTAAGAAGATTCTGAGTTTGGGAACTAGAAAGGATCTTGGAAATCACCTCTCAACACCCACCCCACTTCAGAGACAGGAAGACTATGACCTGGAGTGTTGGAGACGGTAGGCTCTGGCCCAAGGTCAGAGACCACTAGGGGCCCCTCCCTCTCTCCCTTCTTCACCTCTCAGCACTGGCGATGAGTTTGGGGGCCCCATGGGCAGCGGGGGTGCAGAAGGGACCACTTCTTCTTTGGTCAGCATCTCTGCCAAGTCTCGGGTCTGAGTCCAGTCGCTGTGACTTCTGGGCCAGGGGCAGGTGGGGATGGGGGGTGAGTCTTCGAGCTCCCCAGGCCCCCACCCCAACTGTCCCCAGGATGGGCCCACCTCTCTTTTGGGCACCTGGTGGAGGCAGAGCTGCACGGAGGGGCCCAGGGTGGGGGCCGGGCAGACAGGGGCATGCTGGATGGGGCCTCAGGGCCAAACACCTGCAAGACAAGACCAGATCCCACCATGGGTGACCTCATCCTGCCTCTCTGTGCCTCACTTCTCTGGTGCCACCCACACCACCACCACCCATCATGCCTGCCCTACAGGGTGACAAAGTGTCAGGTCAGCATATGGGGGTAGGGTCTTGGTCCTTTATTTCTGTGGGCAGCAGGTGGCCCTATAATGTCCCCTCCTGAGACTGGGAACCCCCTGAGGGCAGGGACCATCTGATTTATCTCTGAATCCTCAGTATCTACAAAAGTGCTGGCCCGAAACAAGGAGTGTAAGGGAGAGTTTGAATGAGTGAATGAACGAATAAGCATATGTGTAAGTGAATGAATATGTGAATAAGTGAATGACAGGGAGAGGAAGGGGAGAAAAACAGCTATTCCAAGGCAGAGGGAGGCCCATGACTCAGCCTGGGAACCCTGGAACCCCAGGAGCTGCTGGAGCCTCCTGGATTGCTGACCCCCTAGTTCTCCAGTTCTCCCAGCCTTCCCTCACCCCCCACCTTGGCATTTCCTACCTGGGGCAGGTGGAGCTCCCTCCGTGGGCAGGCCCAGTGGGCCAGAGGTGCTCGGCACAGGGGACAGACGTGGCAGCAGGGCCAGGAGCAAAGGGGGGGCAGTGCCTACAAGAGGGTGTGTCAGAGACTCCTGTGATGTCCTGCTCCTTGCCCTCCAGGCCGGGCAGTGAGACTCACATGGCAGGGGGCAGCTGGCATCATCAAGCAGGGACATGGGTGGGCTGGGCCAGGGCGTGGCTGGTGAAGGCAGCAGGCAGAGAGGAGGCGCCTGGAAAGAACAGCATAGTCTGTGCCTGCAGCCCTCAACCCCACATCCAGGCTGCCCTCCAAGTCCCGCTTTATTTAACATTCACAGAGCATGCACCATGCACTGTTGTTAGTGCTTTATATATTAATTCACTCAATCCAGTCTTTAAAACAAACCTATAAGGTTGGTACTGGTATTATCCCCATTTTACAGAAGGGGAAACGGAGGCAATGAGGGATTAAAAGGCTTGCTCAAGGTCACACAGCTAGTAGGTCACAGAGTTGGAATTTGAACCCAGGTGGTCTGGTTCCAGAGGCCAGAGTGAACCATTTCATTAAACCATCCCTCTCCTGCCTGTCCTCCAACCCAGGGGCCACCTCGCAGCTGGCCGCCAGGCTCACCTCTCCAACTCGTGGACCTGCTGGGCCAGGACATGCTGCTCATCCTGGGCCAGGTCTCGGCTACTCTGCAGCTGGCTCTTTTCTTTCCTGGAGAAGAGCAGGCCCCAGGAGGTGACGGGAGGCAGGCTGGTGCGGTCAGCCCCTCCTCAATGCAGCACAGTACCGGCCCCAAGAGGCAGGTGGGGACAGACAGAAAGCTGAGGACAGGGAGGGAAAGCAGCTTGGTGCAGAAGGCAGCAGCGACAGGTGGGGTACACAGCTCCCGGCAGTGGGCTGGGTCCTACCTGAGCCTCTCATTCTCCAGCATGAACTCCTGCAGCATCCCATAGAGGTTCTGCTGGGCCCAGGCCAACCGGGCCCCACTGAACCCTGAGGCTGCAGGGGAGGGGAGGGGGCTGAATCCACCACGAACCCCAGACCCTGCTCATATCCCATCCTCATCCCCTGGAATGCCATACCTTTGAAGTCCCCTTGGTCCAGCTGGGTCCGCAGGCGACGGTTCTCCTCCTGGAGCTGCAGCATCTCAGTCTCCAAATGCTGGGGCTGCCTCGCTGCAGGGATCTGTAGAGAGAGGGGCCCAGAGCCACCATCTGTGGTTGTACAGCGTGTGCACTACGCAAGGGCTCTCAGGCGTGTGGGGACTGAGCGAACCCAGCCCGCGCTCCATTCACCGGCCTTGCATCCTGACACAAGACTGCGACCACCAGGAGGGGGCGCCCTTTCCTAATTGCATCAAGGTGTCATATGGCTCCCAGTCTAATCCCAAACTCAATGCTGTCCAAACCCTGGCTCAGATTATGACCCCAAATAAGAAGCCCACATCAGACACCAACTCAAGTTAGATTTAATCATAATACCAACTGGGATCCTGGCTAGGCCCTGAATCATATTTCAAATCAGACTGTAGCCCTATTCCTGCCCCAACCCTGACTATGACCCTGTCTGGAACCCTGGCCCCACCTCACCCAACCATGACCTCATCTCTAGGATTCCAACCCTAATGCCAACCCTGACCCAGTCCCAGACTTCAACTATGACCCTTCAACTCAGGCTCCGACTCCGTCCTGGTCCCGGACAATGCCCCCTGCCTGTGCCTCCTTCATTCACCTTGGGGGCCTGTGGCCGAGTGGTGACCCGCTGGGCTCGGCTTGCATACCGCAGGGTGTTGAGAGTCTCAGGAAGGCACTGGGCTGAGGGGGACACGCAGGCCACCTGGGGAGGACTCCCCCTTAGTGCTCCTCTTCGGGAGCCCCTCCCTCAGGCCCTCGCCCTCCCCGCCAGGTCCCTCAGGTACCATAAGGGTGACCCCGCGTCCCCCCAGCGAGTCTGCCAGCAGCTTGGTGAGCTTGCTGTCCCGGAACGGGATGTGGCTCTGCTTCCGCTGGGGGTCCAGCAGCAGGGAGATGCAGTGACCTGAAGAGGGAACACAAGGACCAGACAGGTCACACTGCTTGCCCAAGGCCACCCAGCTGGTGCACTGCAGAGCTGGGATCTGCACCCCGGCCTGCGTGACTCTAAAAACCCACTCCTTCCACAAGTATCATTACATCCCGAGTGGTCTCTGCCACCATCCTGTGGCTTCTTGAGGGCAGAGATGGCCCAGTCCACCCCTGACCCCCAATGCCCAGAAGAGGGCCTGCACTCGGCAAGGACTCTGGAAATGTCTAACAAATGGACTGAATGGAGAGGAGTTTCCCAAGCATCTCCCTATGCAACCACAGAGAAACACCAAGGACTCTGCCCTTATGGATCTCAAAGTCCCATAAATGGTGGGGGATGGGGATAGGTCAAGTCCCTTTCCTCACTGAGCCACAGTCTTCCCAACTGTACAGGGGACAGGCTGAATGTCTCTGAGGGCTCACACTCTGGAGTGTTTCTATTCCCATGTTAGTAGGTAACTTTATAGACCCTTAGGATTTATAAGAAGGTAAACTGGGTGGCACAGTTTACACTCAACTATTAACCTAAAAGTTGGTAGTTCGAATCCACACAATGGCACTGCAGAAGAAAGTCCTGGTGATCTACTTCTGTAATGATTATAGCTGAGAAAACCCTATAGAACAGTTCTGCTCTGACATATATAGGATTGCCATGAGTGGGAACGGACTCAACAGCAACAGTGTTTTTTGTTTTTGTTTTTTTTAGGGTTTATTGATTCATAAACAAAATTCTGAGAGGGGAGGCAAAAGAGAGTCAATAGCAGAGCTGGGGTCAGAATGAGGCCTCTGGCTTCTGGATCACAGCTCTACAACTCCCCTCTAGGCACTATAACTCCTCTGGTTTCCCCCACTGTGGACAGCTACAGGTCAGGTACAAATAATGAAGTCAGGAAACCAGGCCAGCTGGGCCCCGGGTCTCACCAAGGGCCAGCAGGCTGCGGTTGATGCTGTTGGCCTCAAGCATCAGCTCCCCACGGGATCCTGTGGCAGCTACCTTCTCACTGCCTGCCAGGTCCACAAAGCACAGCTTCCCACCACTGGCGGGCTCCCCGGGGTCCACAGGAGGCATCTGCTAGGGTTGGAGGATTAGGGCTTGGTGGAGACCTGGGAGGAGCTGTCGGCATCAAAGTCACAAGACAAGCCCAAGGGTTTCCACCGTTACCTCCCATGCAAGCCCAGGTTGGTTCAGACATCCAGAGGCGGCCCTTGCTGGGTAGCCCTGGGCCAGCTTCTTCCCCAGGCTGGGGTACTCACAGTTTGGCGGCTGATGTAGAGTGTGAGCAAGGCATGGCTTCGGCTGGAAGCCTGGTTCAGGGTGTGTGCTGAGCTCCTTCGACGGCTAAGACCTAGAGGAGAAAACATCAGGAACTGGACCTGGTAGGAAGGGCAGGTGGTCGCCAATGAAGAAAAAGGAGCAAAGGCATCCTGGTGGAGGGGCCAGGCTGTGCAAAGGCACAGTGGCAGGAAAGTGGTATTGGTTCAGGAAACGATGGGATGTTGGGTCTGGCCCTAGTACAGAGAAGTGAGAAGGGAGTAGGAATGAATTAAGCAAAAGAATAACAACAGATAGACATTTTATAAACATCTCTCCTGTTGTTGTGTGGAGGGAGGGAGAGAGACTGAGGCAGAGTGATCAGGCAGGAGGCATGGCAGAATGCTGGGGCCAGAACTGAAGGTCTCAGTGTCCCCAGTGCCTGCCACAGGCAAGTACTCAATAGATATTTGATGAATCAATGAATGAGGCTGGAGCAGAAGGGCTCTGTAGGCAAGGCTAAGAGGTCTGACCTTCATCCTGAGGGTACTGGGAGCCAGGGAAGGTTCTGGAGCAGGGGAGGGGCGTAGTTTGCTACATGAAGGAGAATGGATCGAAAGGAGAGAGTCTTGAGGTGAGGAAACGCTGCTGGGTGAGCAAGAATGGGCTGACTGAGGCAGAGGCCCTGGGCTGCAGGCAAGGGATGGGCTCCAAAGGAATGTGGAAGGCAGATCATACTCCCATGTCTGAATTGTTGCTGGCTGGCCCTTTTCCCCCACAAGTCACCTCTGAATCCACAGTTCCAACCCAGAGGCTCGAGTCCCCACTCAGTGAATGTTTAAGGAATGACGTTCCCTGCACCCCAAAACTCCCCTGAAGTAGAACGCACCCATTTGCAGTAGTTCCATCAGGGCTTCCAAACTCCCAAACTCCACCACACGCAGCTGTTCCACATAGAAGCCCCGGGTCTTGTTCCAACGAACAGGGAGAGGCCTGGGAGACCCCAGGCTCAGCAAGTCCTGAACCTAGGAGGCGACAGACAGGGTGGAGGGTGAGGGAAGAGGGGCCCTCTTCGAGTCCATGTTCCATCCGTTCCCAGACCTTATTTGACCTGCCCCTGTCCCAACCCTGGCTTCTGTCTCCATCCACCTCACTCCCCTACTTGCTCATTGTAGATCTCCAGGTAGGAGGCACGGAGGCTGACAGGAGTACCCAGGTGCTGCACGCGGTCTAACAGCCAGGCAAAGGTCCTCTGCATGATGCCAGCCAGGCCGGGGGGCACAGGCATACCCTCCTCCTGGGGGCAAAAACAGCTGAGCCTGGGGCTGAGTCAGCAGGCAGCAACACCACCACCACCACCACAGTTAACAGCTACCTTTGGTAGAGCACTTACTGTGCACCAGGCACTGTGCCTAGTTCCATATAATATCTCATCTAATTCTCACAGTAAGTATTATCAGTTCCATTTTACAGATAAGAAAACTGAGAGTTAGTAAGTAAAGGGGTCAAAATTTGAACCCAGGTTTGCTGGATTCAAGGCTCCAGCTCCACACTGGGCAAGTCTCCAGTCCTCACTTTGTCTGCAAATAAATGCGGCTGGGCTGTTATCAATCCAAACTCCTTCCGCTTTGGGACTCTGCGCTCCCTACAACTCCCCAGAGTTTCCAGCCCACCGATCCCCGACCCCTGCCCGCTTGTGGTCTGCCCACCTGGGGAGGAGGTCCAGTCAGGGTATAGGTCTTGCCGGAGCCCGTCTGGCCAAACGTGAAGATGGTGCAGGAAAAGCTGCGAACGGCCGGCGTGTGGGTGGACCGGGCAGAGGCCCTGCGACCGGGGGAGCTTGGGGCAGAGCCCGAGCGGAGAGCGCGCCGACGCCTCACTCACCCGCGCAGCGCCAGCTCGCCCAGGCGCCGCACGCCGCACGCCCGGAACACGTCCTCCTGCGTGCGCGCCCCGTCCAGCACGGCGCCGAAGCGGAACGCCACGTCTGGGCCCCCACCCGGGGGGCTCACCTAGGGGGAGATGGGTGGAGAGGAGGAAGGGGCGGGGCCCTGCGGGAGGGCGGGGCCCTGGGCAAAGCTGCCTAGAGAGGGGAAGGGGCATCCTCCGAGGCGGCGGGAGAGGGGGCTGAGGTTTGTTTCCTCACCTGTAGGGTCCTGGTTCCTGAGCAGTGCAGCGCACTCTGTTCCCCTCGACGCAGCTCCGCTGCACTCATGGGACGCACCCTGGGGACCCGTGGGCCGGCAGATGGACCATACTAATGTCTCCATCGGCCCCTGGCTCCACGGGGCCCCTCCCAGACAACCTACACCCACCTTAGCACCACCTGGATGGGCGTTTCCGGCCCTTCTGGCCCTTGCTCATGGCTCCGTGCTGGGTCCCTGAGGCAGCAGTGCGAGTTACCATCTCAGTGCCCAGCGCCTCCCCGCTGGGGGTGGTGTTCGGGGCTCCCCAAACCTCTCCGGAGCTCTGCTTACCCGTCGGGAGACCCACGCTCCTCCATGTCCAGCTCTCCAACCTCAGTTAGCTCCGCCCAGGCTCGCTCCCTTCCCTCCCCCACCCCAACACCTTCCTTTCTCCAACCCACCCGGACCGGCCACACAGCCCTTACATCACCACCGCCGCCCCTCCACCCCCACCCCCCATCCCAGGCAGCCATCCATCCGGAAAGGCTCCAGCCTGCCCAGGGCCAACTAGTTAAAGATTTACCCACCCCCACCTCTGCGGTGGAGAAAGTCTCTCCCAAGCTAGGGGACCCCTGGCTAAGGGATTCTGGAGTCTGAGGATCCCTTTCCCTTGGCTAGGCTTATCAGGAAGGACCCTAGAGACCACCCAGATCAGCCTCCTCTGTGCACAGATGCGGATAGCCAGGCAGAGACGGGAAGGACTAAGCCAGGGCAGGACAGAGAGCCTGGGCAGAGCTTGGGCCAGACTCTTCTTTCTCCACACCCTAGCCCCAGCTCTATAATCCCGTCTCTGCTCCCCCCCCTCCCCCCCGCACCACAGCAGCTCCTACTCAGGGCCCAGGGAAGGGAGGGGCCAAGAAGGCAGGGAGGGGCCCAGGTTTCAGCACTAGGGAAGACCCGACTGGATTGAGGCCCTGAGCTAAGCTGAGCTGAGAACAGGGTTGGAGCATCTAGTTAAACATTGGGCCAAGGCTGATCTGAGGCCAGTTTGATTGTTTAACCCTCTCCTAGTCTGGCTGGTGAGTGCAGCAGAGATGTCTGTGAGGAAGCTGGGGTGGGCCTGTTACCCAGTCTGTGCTGGGCACCGGGGCAGAGGAATCACAGCAGACCCTGCCTTTTCCCAGTTCATGGTCTGGCTGGGGAGACAGGTGAAACCAATCCAGTGTGCAGGGACTCTAGTGGAAGTTCAGAGGCCTGTAGGAGCAGGGGGGTGGGGGCAGGGAGGTGAAGGACGCAGGGGAGGATGTTCCAGGCAGAGGGAATATCTTTCAGGAAGGGGGAGGTAGGGCAGGTGTGTGGCATGGAGAGGTGGTTTGAGACTAAACCCAGCCCATGGGAAGGCACATCAAGGAGTCTAAGTTGACTCTCAGGGAGCTGGGAAGCCTTTGAAGGGCTGCAAGCAGGGAAGTGACATGATCAGATTGGCGTTATAGAAAGACCATTCTGGCCATCTATATACTCTGAATATTTCAAATAAGCTCCTCTCTCCCCAAACACACATTAGGGTAAAAGCCCTAATAATCACCCTCTCTCAGTGTAAACACACTCTACGCCACCACAAGAGACAGCTAACTATCAGAGCCATTTTACTAGGGAATAGGCTTTCTTGGAGGGCAGTGAGTTCCTCATGTACTAGAGGTGTGCACGCAACAGCCAGTTGACTTTCTGGTTATAGGGGCTTCTAGCTGGATCTACAGAGAGAGTTATAAAGTGCAAAGAGCCACCTGCCCCAAGCTCTGCTACTAACATGCCACAGAGCCTTGGGCAAGTCACTCCCCTTTCTTAACCCCAGTTTCTGTCCTGTGAAATGAGATTAATGAACCCTGTCCTGTATTAAGAGGTTGTTCTGAGAATTAAATGAGACCGTTTAATTGAAAATGATTTGTAAATTGTAAAGAATCATCTAAAAGCAAAAATAAAAATCCCTAGATGATCTCTAAGATTCCTTTCAACTCTGAAATTCCTTAATCTATTATAGTTTTTGGATTCTTGAGGCAGATAGGACAAAAATTACTGTCCCTGTTTTTCAGATGGGAAAAAAAAGTGTGGAAAACAGAGATGGGGAGGGGAGGATGTCCAAGGAGAAAGAGGCTGTAAATGGCAGAACTGAGAGTTAAACTCAGAACTATGGACTCTAAGTCCTAGTGTTGTCTGCTATGGCTAGTGTCTGCTAGTGTTACCCTTTTCAGTTGTAAACTGAATAAGTGAACAAGCTGCCCCTTTAAATGCCCTTAAGTGGATTAAGGACTATTAGTCATTCACATCTTGGTGTGCATAGTTGGATCAGAGTGCTGTTCCTCTTCACACTGGACTGAGATGAGTTACACTGAAGGGATTTTGATAAAAATGCGGAGACGGGGATATAAACATATTTTTGGGGTATGGTGAGCTGTTCAGTAGGAATTTTTGCACTAGGCTTCCTAACCTGGATCATGACATATACAGAATTGGATGTCCACAAGCAGAAAGCAAAGTTTTGATTCTGTTCTTTAACAGTGAATGCAGATGTCTGCTACCCTTAAATTGCACATTCATTCAGCCCATTTTTATTACGCCTTCTCTGTGTACAAGGAACTCTTCTGGGTACTTTATGTACATTAGTGAACAGAACAGATAAAAATCCCTGCCCATGTGGAAATTATTTTTGTTGAGGTAGGGAAGACAAACTGAAAAATAATCATATAAATAATTTGTGTAGCATGCTAGAAGCTGAGAAGTGCTATGAAAAAAATCAATCGGAGTGAGGGGGGTTGGGAGTGTTTGAAGTGGAAAGGTTATAGTTTAAATTAGATGGTCATGGAACACCTCATTAAGAAGATGATATCTGAGTAAAGATTTCAAGGAGAAGAGCACATTAGCCAAAAAGATATTTGGGGAAAGATCACCCCAGGCAGAAGGAACATCCAATGCAAAGGTCCTGGGGCAGACTTGTATATTCAAGGAATGGAAGGAAGGCCAGTGTGACTGGAGCCAAACCAGCAAAGGGAGAGTGGTAGACATGAAATCACAGAGGTAATATGAGCCGGGTCATGTAGAACAGTGTAGGCCATTATAAGGACTTTGGCTTTTACTTTGGGTGAAAGGAAGAGTCAAAAGAAAAAAAAAAAATCAGCCTAGAATTATATGCTCAGCAAAAGCATCCTTCACAAATGTAGGTGAAATAAAGATATTTTTGGACAAAAAAAGCTGAGATAATTCACCTGCAGTTAAGAAATACTGAAGGAAGTTTTTAAAAATTCAGTGAAAATTTTCCTATATGGAAACATGGAGCTGCAGGAAAGAATACAAAGCACCAAAAAGAATGAATATGGCATGTATATAAAGTGATCTGACTGCTTAAAAGAAAATAATACTAATTTCTTGTTGCAATCATAATATATATATATGTATTTATATATATGTAAAGATTATATGATAGTATTACAAAGGACAGAAGGGGTGACTGTAGTAATAGGTCAGGGATGTATATTGAATCTCTAAGGTAACCACAAAAGATGATACTCAAATGGCTGATAAGCATATGAAAGTATATGTGAGGATGTGGAGCAACTGGAACTCTCATACATTATGGGCAAGAGTTAAATTAATACAACCATTTTTGGAAAACTGTTTGACATTATCTACTAAAGTTAAACATGTGCCTATCCTATGATCCAGCAGTTCCAGTGCTAGTTTTGTACCTAAGATAAATGAGTGCACACATCCACCAAAAGACACAATACAAGAATGTTCATAGTAGCTTTAGTTATATTAACTACCATTATCTCTTTCTCCTCCATTAATACTACCACTATTAAAACCTCCATTATTGTCATCATTCCCACCATTATCACCATAACCCCATTACAATAATCACCAAATCTCTACCACCACTACCGATACCTACATAAACAGCAGTCCCCATAATCCTGTAGTCACTGTAATCCGCACCTCCACCATCACCACCATCATCACCAACTCCACCGTCTCTACCATCACACCATAATCACCATTCCTACCATCATCACCATCATCATCATCATTATCACCATCCTTTGGAGTCTTGCTTATTCATTTGAAGAAATTAAAGATGTAACTCCTGAGCCCCCAGCCAGTTGTACCCCTCAATGACAATGGTGCTTCCCGTTCCCACAGCTGGGACTAAGTTCCTCTGTGTCTCCTTGCCCCCTTGACTCTGTTTTGAACTGAGCCTCTATTCCCAGACTTCACTTCTTCCTACCTCAGCATCTCCTAGAAATCCAGTGAGGGCAGGAACCCAGTGGTGGGTTCCTCGGGGGAGCAGTGAGGCCCCAGGTGGCTGAGGGAGAGAGAGAGGTCAGTATGCTGGAAACTCACAGTATCCTTAGAAATGAATTGAGCCCTGCAGGGGTGCATCTCCAGCCTCACTAGAGGGCAGCAGAGCACCATGCCACCATAGCCCCAGGGCTCATCACAAAGGAGGCTTTGTCAAGCTTCTTCTTTCCACACATTTTCTCTGGAACCTATATCCTGTGGGGGGGCTAACCAGCCTGATGTTGTGGTGCGGGGCAAGCAGGAACTTAAGAAATGCTCTTTGAAGGAGTGAATAAAAGAACCTTGAGCGATCAGGGGACCCTCCCACATACACCTCTGCCCCTGGTTCCAGCCCCTCCAATCCATTCCCTGCCCTTCTGTCCGAACATCCTCCCCTGGGAAAACCCTTCCTTGACTCCCTTGGGCCTCAGGATAAAGTCCGAGCTGACTCCCCAGCCTGCGGCATAAGACCACTCAGGCTCTATCTCCCGTTGACCTCTCTGGCTGGCCGTCTCCACTACCCACCGCCCGCCACCTCTGTGTCCTGTGATCTAGCTCCAAGAACTTTCCTGGACACACAGACATCTTTGATTCCTCTAGATCTTTGCCCATGCTCTTCCCTCTGCCAGGAATCCTCTCTTCTGCTCAGTGGACTTCAAGCCTTCCTACAGAAAGTCTTCCCAGTCACCCTGCACCCACCAGGTCAAGAAAGAGTCCACGTCTCTGACCCTACAGTCTACTGGGCCTCCCTCTGCCCCAGCACTGATCACACTCTGTTGTTTTCCTGTCTTGCCTCCTTGAGGGCTGGGACTGGGTCTGCTTCACTCCTGTGGTCCCTGAGTCAGCAGAGAGCCCTGCACACAGTAGGAGCTCAGCAAATGTTGGTAGAAGGAAGAGAAGGAGCCAGGAAGGAGGAAGGGGAGGCTGTTGAGAGAGCTGCTGGATGCAGCCCTGCATCCCTCACAGTCTGATCTTCCCTCCCTCCCTCCCGCTCAGAGCTAACCACAACACTCAACTTCATGACCCAAGGATTCATTTAGGAATTCATTTATCATGGAGATCATCAATGCCTGTCTCGAAGCTGCTTCAGTGTGCCCCGCAGCTGGGCGGCATGCTCCCAAGCTGGCCACTGGAGCTATCTGCTACAAATGTGGAATTCCCTGAGGGTGGAGGACAGGCTCTGTTGGGCCCAGATGAGTCCACAAGTCAATCTCCTCTGCTTCTTCCAACACCCCTGGGACTCATTACATAGGAGGGCTTGTCCCCATTTGTCAGATGCAGAGGCTGAGGCCCTGGGTGGGAAGATGCAGAGCTCCATCTGGGGCTCGCCCTGCCAGTGTTGCAGTGGATTGAGGTGGAACAGAGATAAGAAAGAAAATGGAAGGAAGGAAGTTCTCCTTTATTGCATGACAGTCTGTACCCTCCACGGAAGAAAATCCAGATGATTCCAGGGCCTGTACTGAAATTCAAAAGAGACAGTTACAGAGCTTACTGTAATCTTTCATTAAAAGATGAATGCAGGCCATAGGAATCATTTCATAAAATTCTCCAAGGCAGGGACCTGAAGGGACCATTGAATTAACTTCTATCTGGCCCTCTACCCCATTTGACAGATGAGAAAACTAAAGAGGGGCCAGTACAGGCTGGAGTAGCAACTGCATTCATGACGAGGGTATTGACAACTGGCTACGTGTAAGCAGGGAGGCTTCTGGGAGGATCTGAGAGAGTCACAGTAACCCCTTGGCATCCCCGGGCTGCCTCTCTTTTCCCCTAAATGCCTGACTCCTCTCCTCCTGGCCACATCTGGTTTCGCTTTTGTGCGTGGTGGATATTGGCAGTCGTGCAGGCTCGCCACTGGATGAGGAGCTCTGTGAGGGTAGGGATCATGTCCCATTGCCCAGCGCAGAGCCTGGTACAGAGGCACACCCACTAAATATCTACCCGATGAAGGGATGAGGGTCCAGCAAGAGGAAACAAAACACTCTTGAAGTCAAACTTCCTCTTTGGTAGAGATAAGCCTCTGTGAGTTGTTGTGAGATCAGATAACAGGGTTGCTGAAACTCCCTGCTGTTTCCAGGATCTTGCTCTTCTCACTAGAAACATAGACAGCTTCCCCTTGAGTCAGCGTCCACCCCTGTGTTCACCCAGAAATGACTTACCTATGAGCTGGAGATGTTCCTCTAAAAATGCTCGTATTAAAATGCAAACATGTGAAGGGGTGCTAATGACCACTTCTTGCACAATGATGTCTCATGTATCTGGAACCTCCTGGGTCAGAGGGGTGGGTGTTAACATAGTTACTGAACATGAGACACTTTTTCTACTTCATTGTAACTAATTGTCAAAACAACCCTCTGGGACCAGCACTATGACTGGAACATTTTACAGATGAGGAAACTGAGGCTCGGAGATGTTCAGTAGCTTGCCCACGGTCACGTACCCATTAAGTGGTGAGTGGGGATTCGAATGCGTGTCTGCCTGTCTGTCTTTAGAGTATGTGTTCCGTCTTCTACTCTCTGTGGCCTTCTTCGGAGAGCTGTTTTGCAAAGCTGAACTTCTTGGATAACTGAGGTTGACCTCTTAAGCACACAACTTGCCTTGGTTTAACCATCTCTGTTGGAACATGTTTCCATATCATCTTTCACACTGCCCTGCTTTCTTCCCTGGTAGATGTTGAGTGATACTATAAGGCAGTGGGTCTCAGCCTGCCCTGGTGGTCAGAGTCAACCTGGGAACTCCAGGCCTTACACCTAGAGAGTATGATTTAATTGGTGTTGGGTGGGGCCAAGGCATCAGTATTTTTAAAGCACCCCGGGTGATTCTAATGCACAGCCAAGGCTGACAACCTCTGCTTCTGGTTTTTCTTGATGATCAAAGTTATCCCCTGCAGCACGTGTACTAGGCTATATTCTGACAGAGTGATGTCCCAGATCCTGATGGGCATTCTGAGACCTTGTGTCCCCCCCTTCTAGTACACTCACCCGTCTCTTGGGACCAAACTTCCTGATGAGCCATCTGATTGTCATCCCTGGTTTCCTCTTTTAATTTCTAGGTTGGAAAAAAACAAAACAAAACAAACTCTTTGCTGTTGAGTCATTTCCAACTCCTGGCATCCCCATATGTCAGAGTAGAAATGCTCCATAGGGTTTTCTTGGCTGTAATCTCTACAGAAGCAGATCTCCAGGCTTTTCTTCCATAGTGCCACTGGGTAGGTTTAAATCACCAACCTTTAGGTTAGTAGTTGAGCACAAACTGTTTGCGCCATCGGGGGCAGCCTACTAGGTTGCAAGCAGTGGAGAAATCATAGACCAGAATAGGACAAAAGTGCCCACAGGCCCTGCTTACGGGGCCCCTGGCATCCATTGAAAGTTTTCCAGACTCTTCCTCCCTCCTAGGTTTCCTCTGAGTTTCTGCGTACTGCAAATGGCTGAAGAGCTCGGCTGCTAACCAAAAGGCTGGAGGCTGGAGTTCACCCAGAGGCACCCTGAAAGAAAGGCCTGGTGGTTTACTTGCAAAAAATCAGCCATTGAGACCCTACTGAACACACTTCTACTCTGACACACATGGGGTCACCATGAGACGGAGATGACTCAACAGCAACTGGCTTCTGGCTAGGTTTCTTTCACAAAGGTAAGGGTTAGCTGTCCAGTGTGAGAGGTGTGGCTGCCTATTCTAGTTTGATGTCAATTCCGCACCTACTATGTGCTGACTTATGAGCTAGATGTTAACAGTCCATCGTGTAGTTTGACTGTGAGCACAGGGCAGCTGTATCCTCTCCCAGGAAGCCCTCTCAGGTTGGGATGGGAGCCCTCCTCTGAGGACCCATAGCCTCCTACTGCTACCAGCCCCATGGCCTTACCCATGGGAGCGGTGGAGTGTTATGGAACTGTGCTCCATAGGTTCCATGGGCCTGCCTCATGAAACTCTGGGCTCTCTAAGGGCAGAGGGTGAACCCAAGTAGGTGCTCAGGGAAAGTCTGTTAAACTGAACTACTTGTGGCAGCTGGACCTGAATGCCGTGGGAGCCCAGGGAGAGGAATGTGAATTCTCAACAGCAAGTGCCAAGGAATCTAGGAAGGCTTCATTGAGGAGGTGGCATTAGGACAAGCTTGAAAAAACAGGTAGAAAATGGAGCAGGCAGAAAGAAGAGGAACATTTCAGGCAAAGGGAACAGAACGAGCAAAGGTCCAGAGTTAGGGACGCGCAAGTGAAATGACAAATTGGCTAGAACCAAATGTTGCTTAGTGGGAATGGAGGTTGGGAAGATGGGTGAGCTCATATTCTAAACTGCCAGGGCCAGAAGTTTCCTTGGTAACGCAGGGAGCAGTCCTGGCTAAGAACTTGTCTTTACTCACTCTTCCGGTGTGCAGAGCCCGGGATGCTCCAGTGCCCCCAACCTGCGGTTATTCAGGCTCTTTCCAGGAAGCCTTGCCTGGCCGTATCAGTGCTGAGACACAGATTTCCTCAAGCCTGGGTTGGTGCCAGGTCCCACTGCTGACTCGGCCCTCTGGCAGCTGAGGATCTGGAATGCAGAACTGGGCCTTCCACATAAGCCCAGTGGTCAAGTCCTCAAAGCTGGTCCCGCTGGAGCAGCAGGAAGCAAGTCCCTAGAGCCCACCCTCACTCCCTGCTCTGTTACCCAGGGTACAGTTCTCCCTCCCTGGGGCCTCAGTGTCCCCATATGTGAATGAGGAGGAAGATGGACCAAAGGAACTCCAAGACTTTGCCTGCTCCAGGATCTGGGGTTTCCTGGAGCAAACACTGTCTCTGCCTCCCTGGAGTGGGAGAGTAGAGCGGGGAGATGCAGCTCCCAAAACCGTGAGATTCTGTGCCCAAGACAGAGCCATACTCACTCACCAAGCTTAGGTGGATTTGATTAGCAGCAATTTTCAGGGCTCTACACTCCTTCACTTCTTCTCCCCAGCCCATCTACCCAGACCCTCTCTCCTTTCCAACTTTCATAACGTGGGCCCTCTCCCCCTTCCCAGAATTGAAGGAAATTACCTTCCCTCTCTCCCCTGGCCCATAAATGCACATTGCTGCTACTCCTCTTACTACTACTACCTACATCAGAACTACTACTGCTGTCACTACTAGTACCTCTACTACTACCACTATTACTACTATTGGTCCTATTACTCTTGCTACCACTATGCCTGCTTCTGCTACTACCACCACCAGCACTGTTACTTCTATTACTGCTAGTACTTCTCCTAATACCACCACCAGCACTACTGCTATGAGTAATATTTCTACTACTAGTAGTCTTACCAGTACTTCTACTACTACTTACTCTTTACCACTACTTCTAGAAGCAAACATGGGTCATGCATAATGGGCCAAGGACTGAGCTAAGCACTCTATAGTGATTGATATAATTCAATCACAGCAACAGCCTTCTGTAGTATTAATATTCTCCCTGCTTTAGAGACGGGGAAGCCGAGGCTTGCAGAAGCTAAGTAACTTGTCCAAAGTCACAGGGACAGTGAAAGACTGAACCAGGGTCTCAACCAGGTGGCCTGACTCTGGGGGCCAAGTTTGAGATGTAGAAAGCTTCTCCTCTGTCCTTCATCTGGTTTTGCAAGTATGCCCTGTGGCACCAGGGCCTGTTTTCTCTTGAGTCCCCTGGAAAGGATTTCCGGAAATTGAAGAGGGAAGGGGAACCTTGCCCTTGCCAGATGTCCAGCATGTCACGAGCTGTGCACATACAT
Source organism: Dugong dugon (assembly GCA_030035585.1). Lineage (NCBI taxonomy): Eukaryota > Metazoa > Chordata > Mammalia > Sirenia > Dugongidae > Dugong > Dugong dugon. The sequence continues at coordinate 57,518,508 of CM057471.1, forward strand.
ATACGTCCTCAGCGTATACTATTTGAATTAAATAGATTCTAATAGCAACCCTTTGAGGTAGGGACAAGAATCTAGGGAAACTGAGACTCTCAGAAGTACTTTAATCTATTCAAGAGGCAGAGTTGTGACTGGACACCAGAACTCACTCTCTTCATAACTTCCAGTACACCATGAACTGTTCACCCCAACCTCGAATCTCCTGTGTGCATTGCACTTCACTGTTTATAAAGTTCTCACACATCTGTTATGTTATTTAATTCTCACAACAATCCCCAGAGGGGATCGATCAACCCTATTTTATAGATAAGGAAGCTGAGGCTCAAATTGCTACAGCAGTTTTGGAAGGGCATATGGGGAGTCAGTGGCAAATCTAGGATTTGAACCCCCCACCCACCCGCACTGCCCCAGTCTCTGCTTTTGGCACGGCCTGAGAATAGAGGCCTTTCAGCTGGAGGAATCCAAAAGGCCTCTCTTAGCCTCTCTCTGTCCAGCCACTTCAGCTCCTGTGGTGGGCAAGCCCACAGCCCTAAGGGATGAAGAGAACTGGTTATTTCCAGCCTGGTACTTAAGGGCTAGATGGGGTGCGGGGTATGGGCCAGCCAGAGGGTCTGGCTTTTGGGTACTGAGACCTGGGCAGAAAGACCAGGGATCCCTATCCAAGCCACCTAGGCCAGTTGAAGCTGAAACAATGTCCTCGGAGAGAGCAGGCCACCCTCTCCCCCAAAAGGCAAAATGTAGGAAGCCAAGAGGCACACAGGCAGCTCATTCAGCCCCATCCAGCTCAGCTGGCCCTGTCCAGGGCCATGGTCCTCAGGCTGAGGCATTGCCCCTGCTGATCTGGAGAGATGGAAGGAGCAGGCAGCAGTCCTGATTGGGGCCTGATGCAGCCTCAAGGCCCTGGGGTTCAGTTAAGAACAAACATGTTGCACTCTGAGTACCTGCTCTGTGCCATCCTCTATCCATCCAGCCCTGCAAGGTGGGGATTACTAGCCCCCATGGGCCCCACTCCTCCTTGTATGAGGAATGCTATCACCACACTGACCCCTTTACAAAGCACCAAGTGTTCTCTGCCTCAGGGTCTTTGCACATGCTGTTCCCTCTGCTGGGAATGCCCTCATGTGGCTGACTCCTTCTCTGTCTTGAGGTTTCAGTATAAAAAGTCACCTTTCAGTAATGTCTTTCCTGACTCCCCTGGTTGAAAGCTCCTCCCCTCCCCTGCCCCCAGCACACACACCTTGTCTCTGTCACCCTCCTCTGCTTCTACCCCAGCATTTATTTTTTATTTACTTGTTGACTGTCTCTCACCCTCACGAGGCTGTGGGCTCCAAGAGGGCATGAACAAAGTCTGTTTTATTTACCATGATGTCCCACAGGTACAGGCACAGGGCCTGGCACAAAGAAGACACTCAGTAAATATTCATCAAATGAATGAATGGAAGAGAAGTGAAGGCATTTACCCATGTCCTCACTGTTGGAGGAGGCATCGCCGGCATTGAACATGGGTCTGCCGGTCTCCAAAAGTGCTACCATGCTGCCTGTAAGCATGCTCAGTGATGATACCATGTTTCTGCAATGTCCCTTCCTCAGTCCCAGAGACACATCCTTCCCTCACATATGAGCCTCTGCACCATCTCCAGCTTCTCTAACAGGTCCTCCAGCCTCTGCTCGCACATCTGCAAGGACAGGGAGCCCACCTCATCCATTCCTGTATCAAGGGCCCCTTCCAGTGCTGTGTGACCCTCTGAGCAATGGAACAGGCTGTTCTTCACGATTTCTCAAATGCTGAAAAGGAAGAATTTCTGTCATTAGCACAAGCTTTGGACTTTGGTGATGCACTTTTCTGTTTGTTCATTTATTTCCTGAGCCCCAATCATGGGCCAGGCCCACGGTCACAAGGTAGAGTGCAAAACGGCCTGAGTCCCTGCCTTTTCAGTGACATTTAAGGTCTGCCATGACCTTTGAGCCGTACAACAACCCTGCTGGTGGTGGTGGTGGAGTGATGCAGAGCATGTGGTGTAGACCAGCTGCTTCTCAAACTTTCACGTGCACATGAGTCACTGGGGATCTTATTAAAATGCAGATTTAGGTTCAGTAAATCTGAGCAGAGATTCTACGTTTCTGGAGAGTTCCCAGGTGTTGCTGATGCTGCTGGTCCACGGACCACACTTTGAGTAGCAGGGTGTAGACTCAACTGACAAACGAGGACACTGAGGCCCAGAATGAGTAAGGGACTTGCTTAGGGTCACCCGGCCAGGCAGCAGGAGTCAAGAAGGGACGGCCTACCTCCCCTGGTCAGAGCTCTGAAATTCCTGGGGCAGGCAGGGCTCAGTGTGCCTTTGTGAGGTGCGGCATACCTGAACTCACCCAGGCTGGCCGCCCCTCCCATGAATAGCAGGCCTCTTTCCTTCCTGCATTAGGCCTGCCCATGCCACCCCCTCCCGCACGCATACACGCACACACACTCACACACCCTGGCTGGCCCCGCTGCCCTCCCTGTTTAGGGAAAGTCAACAAGAGTATTTGAAAAGTCTTTCTGTGTGGAGAATCTGTTTGTACAGGGGGAGGAAACGGAGAGCCAGCCAATAGGTAGAAATATTAATGAAGCTTGTTATAAAGGGTCCATTCACGGCTCTCCGAGTAAATAGGGCTCTTGTCGAGCTGCCATGTTATCTGCCAAGTTCAAGAATGTGGTTTGAAAAAAAAAGAATTTAAAGGGGTGAGGTTGAGCCTTAGATGGCCAGCCTGCTGGAGCAGGAGCCAACAGCGGGAGGACCATCTACTGAGGGGGTAGGGGTGAGGGGCACTGGGGTGCTGGGATGGGGCAAGGGGCTGCCAAAGGAGAGGGGCTGGGGAAGGAGCCGCTGGCGCATGGAGCTCAGGGAGAATTCCATCCACGAGCAAGGAGTGCCTTCTCTGTCCCTTCCTCTCCTTGGTGCCTAGCCCAGGTCTTGCAATTCCCCCCACTCAGCCTCTAACCTCGCGGCTGCTGCCCAGGGAGCAGAGTGGGGCTGCAGGCACGTGCCAATCCCAGTGAACCTGAACTTCCCTGAGATTTTGCTCCTTGGGGTATTAGTGGTGGGATCTCTGGGTGGTAGGAACCGGAAAAACCAAACCCTTTGCAGTCAAGTCGATTCTGACTCAGTGACCCTATAGGACAGAGTAGAACTGCCTGCATAGGGTTTCCAAGGAGTGGCTGGTGGATTCCAACCGCCGACCTTTTGGTTAGCAGCTGAGCTCTTAACCACTGTGCCGCCAGGGCTCCTGGGTGGTAGGAAGAAGGCATTATAGTAACTCTCAGTCATAATGCAAGGCTAAGCCATAAACCTCCCCTATCTTCCACCTTCTCCCATCTCCTAAATTCTACTTTGTAAATTGTTATTCAAACACTATATTGGAAAGAGCATCAAAGACTAAGACATTCGACGCACTCATTTTACACAAGGCAAACCTGGGACCAGAGAAGGAGAGTGAACAACTCAGCGAGTCTGTGGTGGAACCGAGACTTGCTTCTACCAGTTACTTATTGGATCAAGGTCCTCAGGACTGAGGACGGTGCCTGGCACAGAGTCGGTGCTTTGTCATTTCACACGTACAATGTCTTATTTTTAGTCCTGGACTTAAAGCAACTTGTAAGCAAGGGCCATGTCTTACTCTGTTTGCCCCTTGCCAGCTGCGTGGCCTTGGGCAAGTGACTTTGCCTCCCTGAGCCTCAGCTTCCCCATTTGTAAAATGAAATTGAGAACAGCCTTTTCTGTTGAGATGAGAAGACTCACTCATTGAGAGGATGATGGTGAAGGGCCCAGAGGGATGCCAGGCCCTCAGTGGGTGGCCAAGGGATGGTGGCTATGGGCATTCCTTTTTCAGTCGCCAGCCCTGGCTCCACGGTAGGGACTGCAGGAAGATTATTCCCCCAGCTCTGGAGTTTGGGGTGGAGGGTGATTTTTACTTGGATCCTAGAAGGCTGGCCTGTGCAGAGGGTCACAGGAAGCTGTTAAATTGAGAGTTAGGGGCCTCTGCCATGGGTGGCTTTGGGCAGCACAGCCACACCTGTGTGTGAACTGTCTCGAGGATCTGCAAACAGGCTCGGCAGGAAGCTATGGCATGCAGCTGACCTTCCATCCCTCCCAGAGCAGCTGCCCTAGTGTCCACCTCTGTCAGACAAGGGTTAGCCGGTGTGTGTGTGTGTGTGTGTGTGTGTGTACCGGGGGGCATTTACATTGGCTTTTCTTTGCAAGTAAAAGGGGGGAAAAAACCATATAAAACAAAAAAGAAATAATCAATGCAAAAACTAAATGGAAACAACTTTTGGAAAATCTCTGCCAGGAGCTTGCTGTGTGACCTTGAACGGTGGGCCCTTTAAGGGGACTTGGAACATAGGAACACAGCAGTATCCCTTTAAGGGGAGACGGTGTGCAGTATGGTCATAAGCACAGACCAGCTTTCAAATCTGGGCCCTGCTCCTTACTGGCTGTGTGACCTTGGACAAATGATGGACCTCTCTGGGCTTCCATTTTTTTAACCTGTTACAAGAAAAAAGATGAGAGGGTTAAAGTATGTGAAGGTTCCTGGCACCTTGTGGATGCTCATTAAATGTCAATTTCCTTTCCTTTTTGGGCCTCTTGGCAGGCTGAGGGGAAGTGTCTGCAGGTCTCACCAGCCAGACAGCTCTGTAGGCCTTGGCGCCTGCACACCAACTCAGCAGCTTGATGCTAACTATGTCTGCACAGCACTTTACAGCTTGCAAAGCACTTGTCTACCCACCATCAGAGCCTCCCAAAAATCCCATGAAGTTGGCAGGGCCACATTCACTATCCCATTGTACGGGTGGGTCAACCAAGGCTGGGAGAGGGTAAGAGACTAGAACCCAGAGCTCCTAGGCAAGGCTCAAGTCTGTCTTCATTCCTTCAGTTAATGTTGGTTGAGGGCTTGTTATGTACCAGACACTGTGCTGAGCGTGGGGATACAATGGTGAGTAAAACTGGACACAATGTATGGAGGATGGATGGGTGAATGGATGGGTGGATGGATAGATGGATGGATGGAAGGAAAGATGGATGGAAGGAAGGGTGGATGAGTGGGTAGATGAATGGCTGGATTGAAGGACTGAAGGATGAATGGACAGGTAGATGGATGGATAGATGAATGGATGGGAGGAAGCAAGGAAGATGAATGGATAAATGAGTGAGTGAATGAAGGATGACAAGGTCCTTGAAGGTAGGGCACTTGTCTAATCTTTCTACCACTGGGTCCCTAGTACTGCTGTGGTGAATGTCTGCTTTGGTGGCATGGACTGAGTCCCAGATCCATCACTTCCTGACTGTGTAACAGAATTCCTTAATCTCAGAGTGCCTCAGTTCTCATCTGTAAAATGAAACTGATGATACTTTACAGTTGTTGTGAGGGTTAAATTAGTTACAACATGAAAAGTTCTTAGAACAGTGTCTGGTGCACAGTAAGTACCACATAAGTATTGGTCATTATTATTATTTTTATGGTTTTACCCCTAAGCTCCCTCCTATCTCCCCAAGAAGATGGTAAGTGCCCTGAAGGCAGAGATCTGGGTGCTGTGCCTGGGGTGCCTCCCAGTAAAAATATTTTTTGATGCTGTGGTTTCAGAGATGGGAAAATCTTAGGGCCAGAGAACTCCCAGGGCACCCATTCCATTGGGGCCCACAGCAGAGCTGGCCTCTGACTGGGAGAGGCAGGAAGTTAGAATGGTCAGAGCTTTAGGCTTGACGTGGAAGATCAGATTTCCATCCTGGCCCTGACACGGCCCTTCCCAGCCTTCTCTGAGCTTTGACCTCCCCAGCTAGACATCGGAGGCGATAGTCTGCTCTGAACCATTTAAGTTGCAGACTGAGGAAACGTGAATCAGGCTATCTTCAGCTCCTCATCCTCAATTTTCCCTACTTTGAAAGGATTTTTCCAGATTGGAAAAACTGGGCCTTTGCTAGCCTTGGAACACACATGCACTCTCTCTCCCAGCTGAAATGCTGTGTCAGCGTTAGCCAGTGGTTGAGGATGGCACCAGCTGGAGCTCTCATTAATGCCCCCGAGCAGTGGCCCTGGGTCCCCCCGGGTCACCTCCCCAGAGCACACAGGCTGAGCTTTCTCTCCAGGGGCTGCTGACAGTCCCACCTTTTCCTAACCCCCGGGATTTATAGGAGCCAGTGGTTGACACAAATTCCTGCTCAGTGTGGGCTCATGGGCCGTGGGCTCCACTGGACGCCAAAAGCCACAGAGACAGCTCCGTCCGCCTGCCCCTTACTCTGTAAGTGAGTCATTGGGGTTTGGAGTGGGCCACCCTGGGGGTGGCTCCTCGTTGGAATAAGATAGTCACCCTCAAACAGAGCAGGCAAAGATGGCATGCCAAACCCCTTGCTTGGCAAGGCTTCTGCCCAGAGGGCATCAGGACATCTCCTGCTAGCCAAGGAATTGCAGGCACTCGGCTGACATGACACTCTGAGAGCTTTGAGCCCAATTGCCCCAGGTTCAGAGGCGGTGACAGAGGCACAGTCAGAGAGGGGAGGCAACATGGCCATGGTCACACAGCAAGTCAATGGCAGAGCTGGAACCCTAGAGGCCAGGTTTATGGACATCTCCCGCTCCCCTATAGTTCTGCTGCTGAAGGAAACGGAGCAGCCAGGGGCTGCTAAAACTGACCCTGGCTGCTCCTCTAGGTGCCAGGTGAGGTGGCTGGATATCTGGTCTTTGGGGCAGGTTCCTGGGTCTCCACACTTCCGGGTGATCCAGTTTGATGTTCCTTTTCTATGAGCAGAAAGAGAAAGCAGGGCTTTGAATCGGTTCATTCTGGTTTGAACCCTTGCTGAGAATTTGCATTTCTACCCTGGATATACTGAATCAGGATCTACATTTTAATAAGATCCCCCAGGGGATTCTTATGTATAATAAAATTTTGAGAACCACTGCTCTGCTAGTGGCTCTCGGAATTGGTCCCTAAGCAGAGCATTAGCATCACCTGGGAACTTGTTAGAAATGCAGATTCTCAGCAGGGGTTTGAACAGGACAGAACTGGTCTGAAGCCCTGAGAGAAAGGGATGTGGTGTAGGAGAAAGGCCTGGGCTTTGCAGCTGGACACACTTGGCTCCTAATTCTGGCTCTGTCAGTTACTAGCAAGGTGATAGCAGTCAGATTACTTCTCTGAGCCTCAGCTTCCTCATCGATAAAATGGGGAACACTATCAGCTACATGTTGCATTGTTAGAATGATTGCATGATGTAAAACGTCTGGTCATAGTTGCCACAAATGGCAGCTACAGCAATGGCGATGACTTCTCCAACTGGCTAGAGCAGCCTGAGTGGAGGGGTAGCTGGGACAAGACCCCAGCTTTTTCGGTAATGGGGCCCCAGGGAGAAAGGAGGAGATGGAGGACAGTCCTTCAAGCACAGGCAGAGGAGTCCTGGGAGTCCCTGGGTGGTGCAAATGTTAATGTGCTCAGCTGCTAATCAAAAGTTAAGAGGTTTGCGTCCACCTAGAGGTGCCTAGAAGAAAGGCGTGGCGGTCTACTTCCAAAAAATCAGCCACTGAAAACCCTATGGAGTACAGTTCTACTTTGACACACATGGGGTTGCCACAAATCTGAATCATCCTGGGGCTAAAAATTGGTAGCCTGGGTCACCAGCTTGCTGGGGAACAACTGGGCAGGTCTTTCAATTCTCTAGGACTCAGTCCGCATCTGTACAATGGGCTGTTGGGGCAGAGGACTGAAAGGTAACTGGTGCTAACTGCAGGCTGGCCCCCTGGCAGGGCAGAGGATAGCAACCACAGTCGGGTGCTCTCTGTCTGAACGGATGTTGTCTGAGGAGGCAGAGACTTAAGGTGGGGCCAACAGGACAGGAGTCGGGCAAGCGGGTGGGTGGAAGGAAGGTCCTAGGCTAGGGTGGGCCTAACAGAGCAGAGACTACTGTCCTAGGCCCTAAATGGCCTCTCGGACAAGCCCATGTGCTCAGGGCAAAAAATGCTCTGCCCAGAGAAACCAGCAGCCAGGAGAGGCCTCAGCCCAGCCCTCCAATGCTGGGCATTCTGGGCTGCAGCCATGGGGAGCACTCACTCCTCTGAGATTGGTACGAGCAGTCCTTGCGGGGTCTCCAGGACTTACAGGACACTCTGAGAAGCCCTGGACCTAGTAGGCCAGGCTTCCAGAGGCCTCTCTGCCCAGTGATTAAGGCCACACCTCTGTGGATCCACTTCCTAAAGTGCAACTCCAACTCTTGCCGTCTTCAGTTCAAAAACCCTCAATGGCTCACCAAGTCCTGAAAGCAGCTTCATATCGTGGGGTGTTAGTGGCTCATGGAGGAGCTTCAGAAGGTCCCAAAGGCTTTGTCATAGGTGTCAAACTTTGGGCACATACGTTTGTCTGGGGAGAGGTTCTGGACCTCAGATTTACATTAGATTCACATAAGAAGCCACCATCCCATGGGCTGAAGTCCAGGCCCTTGATCAGCATTCAAGGCTCTTCCCTACCCATCCCAGTCTCAACTTCCAGTCTCAGCATCTGCTGTTTCTCTTGCCTCTGCCAACTCCAACCCCGCAGACCTGTGGCCCAGCCTGAATGGTCCAATTGCACTCTTTCATGCTGAGATGAGATCCCCTCCCTTGTCTCCTTTCCAGGAAGTTTTCCTCAACTGCTGGCCCTTCTCCCAAGCCCCACGACACCATCGTGGCCCCCTCCTCTGCACCCTTCTCAGAGCCATCTTCACCTCTGCACCCCATTGCTGTCAAGGGGCACAAACCTTGCCATCTCTGGCCTGGACTGTTACAGTAGCCTCTTGTCCGCGCTCTCTGCTCTCTCTCCTCTCGGCCACTTGGCTGACCTCCCAGCTCTACTTGTGTTACTCTCTTACCTGAGATCCGCTATCTCCTCCCGGTGAGCTGCATGTTGGAGCACAGCGGGGAGAGAGAAAAGGAGGAAGAGGAAAAGGAGGCAGAGACGGGGGAGAAGAACAGGGAAGAGGAAGGGGAGGAGGAGAGACAAACCAGAGAAGCAGGGAGGGAGGCAGAGACAGACTTGGGACAGGAGAAAGAAATGGAGAGTCAGAGTAAAACAGAGATGGAAGGGAAAGGGGCAAAGGAGAGAGACTGACAAGGAAAGGGAGGGGGTGACACAGAGACAGAATGCGGAGACAAAGAGAGACAGACAGACAGGGAGACAGGAACACAGAGACCACAGACGGAGAGGCCGAGTGAGAAGTGAGACGCAGAGAGAAAGAGAAGCTGGGCTGAGAATGCCCTTGGCCTGGGCTAGGGAAATGGACTCCCATTCCTGGACTCCTGGCCCTTCTCGGCCCTCCTGTGAACAACTGATCCTCCCTGGGGCTCAGCCAGTGGGCAAGGGAGCGGGGCCTGGTACCTGATCCAGCAACCTGCTTGATGGCTCCCACCTCCCCACACTGGAGGCTCTGTCCCAGCTCCCTGCCCAAGACCCAGGGGAAGATGCCAAGAACCCCCATCCCACCCCAAAGAAGTGATCTTGGTCTGGGCTAGGGTGGGGAGTGGGTGTCACAAAATTTAGAATTAGGGACCTCCAGGTTCAGAAAGTCCAGCCTGCCACCACCAGATAAGCTCTGTGATACTGGCCCAGACCTTAACTCCTCTGAGCCCTCTTGGGAAGTCCAAGCGCAGATTCGGTGTTGGCTAGGAGGAACATGGACAGGGCTCTTGTTACATTCCCAACCAGCCGGTTCCCACCTCCCAACACCCTTCTAATCACAGTCCTGCTTAGGCTGATCTTGTTTCGCCATATCAATGACCGCTGCTCTAGAAGGCAGGAGAAGAAAGAGTTGGGGTGAAAGCACTGGCCATTTCGCTAAGGGAGCACACGGCTCAGGGCCTATCTCACGTTCCGGCTTCACCTTGGCCTTGGCCTCCACCTCTGCTTCTGTAAGATGAGAGTTAAGTTACCCATCACTATAAAGAGTTGGTTAACTGTTCTTTGCCCGGGACAGTGCCCTGGTTCCTGCAAGGCTGGGGTCCTATTGGGAATCCTGGCTGGGGCGTGGAGTAACAACAAATAATAATAATAATAACAATGGCTAACATCCATTGAGCTCAGTTAAGTACTCTGCTTAGCACTGTACACCCTGACCTCAGCAACTAGACCATGTGAGTTGGATACTATGATCCTCTCCCCTGACGGTTAGGGAAACTGAGGCTCATGACCAGTAAATTGTGGTTCCAGGAGTCAACTCCAGGCAGCCTGACCTGAGAGCACTGTTATCCCATTAAAGGACATGGCAAGAGCGATACTGTTGTTGGTGGCACACCCATCTGGGCAACTCTCTTACAGTCCCAGCCCCGTGCTGAGCTCTGGGAGACAGAGAGAAATCAGCAGCTCCTACACACCATCCAGCGGGAGAGAGAAGATAGTGACCTAATGAGCAAAGGACTCACTTCTTAATGAACTCCTTCTGAGTGCTAGGCTCTGCTGAGTGTAGCACAAGTGCAGGCTCAGGTGCCACAGGGCCTGGGTTTGAATCCCTGCCATATGGCTTATCAACTGTGTGACTTTTGGCAAGTTACTTAACCTCTCTGTGCCTCAGTTTCCTCATCTGTAAAATGCTTCCTAGGGTTGTTGTGAGCATGAAGTACACTGATTCTTAAAGTGGTCTTAGAGCTGTGCCTGACATGTGCTGAGAGCTTAAGATATAATACCCACCATCATCATCATCACCATCTTCATCAGCCCTTTGTGGAGACTATATTGTTTAATCCTCCTGGTAATTCTATAAGGTTGGTATGGTTATCCCATTTTGCAGATGAGGAAACTGAAGCTCAGAGAGGTAGAATGACTGGCAGTAAATGAATGAAAGGCAGAACCAAGATTTGAACCCAAGTCTGCTGAAAACATAAGTCTGTATACTTGATCATCTGTTTTGTATGTCAGAGAAAACTTTTCCTTTCCTTCTTTTCCTTGTTCAACAAGTATTTATTGAACATCTTCTGCGTGCTAGGCCCTGTGCTGGGGCTGGAATCCCCTGGCCCCTGAGAAGGAGCTGACTTCCCTATGCTGATCTAGGGACTAGAGAAAGGTTTTCTTCTGTTCCCTCCTGGCTGTCTGGACCTGGGGCCTCCTCCTCCCACTTACCCAGCTGCGAAGGGAGGAAGGCTTTGATTGGGCCCTGAAAAGTGGGTGGCTGGGCAGGCTTGGTGGGTATCCAGTTCCGAAGGCAAGCGCCCCTGTGCACACTACCTCCCTCTGTTCCCCACTGGCTCTGTTTAGCTCAGTTAGAAAGTGCACTTGTTGAGTCCTCGGTTAATTAGGGAAGACTTCATCTGGTGGAGCCGGTGAAATGGCGTCTGTCTGGAAAGGGAAGGCTGACCCGGGGCCCGGGAAGCAGAGGCTTTTACCAAGGTGTCTTAGTTATCTTGTGCTGCTGTAACAGAAATACCACAAGTGGGTCGCTTTAACACACAAATTTATTTTCTCACAGTTTAGGAGGCTAGAAGTCCGAATTCAGGGTGTCGGCTCTAGGGGAAGGCTTTCTGTGTCAGCTCGAAGGAAAGTCTTGGTCTCTTTGAGCTTCTGCTTCTGGGCGATCTTCATGTGGCTTGGCATCTCCACCCATCTCTGCTTCTTTCACTTCTTTGTTTAATCTCTTTTATATCTCAAAAGAGATTGACAAAAGGTACACCCTAATCCCACCTCATTAACCTAATGTTGTTGTTAGGTGCCGTAGAGTCAGTTCTGACTCGTAGTGACCCTATGTACAACACAACGAAACACTGCCTGGTCCTAATGTAAATTGTTCTACTGGATTTTGGGCTTGCTTGGTGCCTCTTGCCTGTTCTTTCCCTCCAATTTCTCCCATTTGTAATAGAAATGTCTGCCTTGTGCCTGTTCCACCGTTGTACTTTGTTGTTGTTAGGTGCTGTTGAGTCGGTTCTGACCCATAGTGACCCTATGTGCAACAGAATGAAACACTGCCTGGTTCCGTGCTAGCCACATGATTGTTGTTATGCTTGAGCCCATTGTTGCAGCCACTGTGACAGTCCATCTCGTTGAGGGTCTTCCTCTTTTTCATTGACCCTCTACTTTACCAAACATGACGTCCTTCTCCAGGGACTGGTCCCTTCTGATAACATGTCCAAAATATGCAAGACTTCATCCTTGCTTCTAAGGAGCATTCGGGCTGTACTTCTTCCAAGATGGATTTGTTCATTCTTTTGGCAGTCCATGGTATATTCAGTATTCTTCGCCAACACCATAATTCAAAGGCATCAATTTTTCAGTCTTCCTTATTCGTTGTCCAGCTTTTGCATGCATATGAGGTGACTGAAAATATCGATGGCTTGGGTCAGGCACACCTTAGTTCTCAAAGTGACATATTTGCTTTTTAACACTTTAAAGAGATCTTTTACATTAGATTCACCCATTGCAATGCATCGTTTGATTTTTTGACTGCTCTTCCATGGGTGTTGATTGTGGATCCAAGTAAAAAAGAAATCCTTGAAAACTTCAATCCTTTCTCTGTTTATCATGATGTTGCTTATTGGTCCTGTTGTGAGGATTTTTGTTTCCTTTATGTTGAGGTGTAATCCATACTGAAGGCTGTGGTCTTTGATCTTCACCATTCTTTACAAGCCATTGTACTTTAGACAGATAATTTGTAGTCTAGATTTCACAGGTTCACAGATGAAAAGGAATTTTGCCCCAGGATGGAATCCACCTAAAGTCTTACCCATGTTTGATTTAGATGATTTGGAAGAAGAGATACTGGAGTTGGAGTTGGTTTAAGACTTTTGGGATGATGTGACGTGGAGAATGTGTTTTACATGTGGCAAGGCCATGACATAACCTAATCCTGCCTCATTAACATAACAATGGCAACCCATTCACAAATGGGATTATAACCACAGGCAGTAGTTAGAATTTACAGCATGTATTTTTGAGGGACACAATTCAATCCATAACACAAGGTCTCTCTGGGCCCTCGGGCACCTGGCTGGGGACACAGGTGTTGGAGTCCCAGGGCCTAGTAGGGCCAGAGTGAGAAGTGCATGGAGCAGTCCTCAAGCCTCCATGGGATAGGAAGGGGCTAGGTATGAGAGGACGGCCAAGTCCTCAAACATGGAGCGTCTCATCTCTGATTGTTGGCCCTCTGCTCACACATCCCTTCTGTCATGGATTGAAATTGTATCCCCCCAAAAGTGTATATATCAATTTGGCTGGGCCATGATTCCGAGGCTTGTGTGGTTGTCCTCCATTTTGTGATTATAATTTCATGTTAAAGAGGATTAGGGTGGGATTGAAACACCCTTACAAAGGTCACATCCCTGATCCAATGTAAAGGGAGTTTCCCTGGGGTGTGGCCTGCACCACCTTTTATCTTACAAGAGATAAAAGGAAAGGGAGGCAAGCAGAGAGTGGAGGACCTCATATCGCTAAGAAAGCAGTGCCAGGAGCAGAGCAGGTCCTTTAGACCTGGGTCCCTGTGCGGGGAAGCGCCTAGTCCTGGGGAAGATTGATAATACGGCAGACAGAGAGAGAAGGTCTTCCCCTGGAGCTGATGCCCTGAATTTGGACTTTTAGCCTACTTCACTATGAGGAAATAAACTTCTCTTTGTTAAAGCCATCCACTTGTGGTATTTCTGTTACAGCAGCCCTAGAAGACTAAGATACCTTCCTTCAGGAACCTTCTCAGGGTGGGTTCGGTCCCCTCAGCGGGGTTCCCACAGCCCCTGAGCCCCTATTGCATCTCTTGTCATATGGATTGGAATTGCCTGGTTATTTGCCTGCCTCATTTCCATTGCCAGTGGACTTTTGCACTTGCTCTTTCCTTCCTTGGAACTTTCTGTCCTAGATTTCCACCTGCTTTGCTCCCTCACTTCATCCAGGCCTCTTTTTCAAATGCTACCTCCTCAGACAGGCCTTTCCTGAGCACCCTATCTAAATAACCCTCTATGGTAATTTTAAAAACATGGTCACAAATTCTTTGACCCTCCTCCTTTCAAGGGGTGGGGGTCTCTGTTCCTTCCCTTTGAATCTGGGTGGTCTTGTGACTGCTTTGACCAGGAGAGTACGCTGGAAGTGACATGATGGAACTTCTGAGGGTGGGTTGTAAAAGGACGTGGAGCTTCTGCCTTGTTTTTCTGGAACACTTTATCTTGGAGCCCTGAACTGCTGTATAGAGTCTGACTACATTGAAGCTGCCATGCTGTGAGGAAACCCAAGTCACAAGGAGAGGCCATATGTAGGTGCTCTGTTCAGCTGTCTTAGACTATTTTTTATTTAGTTTATTTAGTTATCCCAGCCAAGGTGCCAGACATGTTGTATTAGTTTCTTATTCTGCTGTAACAAATTACTATAAACTTAGTGACTGAAAACAATGAAGTTTATTCTCTTCTGGAGGTCAGAAGTCCAAAATGGGTCTTGTCTTTCTCCCGCAGAGCCATTTGGTGGGTTCAAGCCTCTAACTTTTCAGTTATCAGTCAAGCACTTAACCATTTGTGACACCAAGGCTCCTTAAATAGGTCTTTCTGGGATAAAATCAAGGTGTCAACTGGGCTGCATTCCCTCTGGACTCTCTAGGGGAGAATCTGTTTCTTTGCCTTTTCCAGCTTCTAGAGCTACCTGCATTCCTTGGCTTGTGGCCCCTTTCTCCATCTTGAAAGCCAGAAGAGTAGCATCTTCCAGTCTCTCTCGGATTACTACCCCGTTTCTGTGACCACATCTCTTTCTCTGACTCTCTTGCCTCCCTCTTTATAAGGACCCTTGTGATTCCATTGGGCCCACCCGAATAATCCAGGATAATCCCTCCAACTCAAGATCAGGCAGTCCAGCCCGTAGAGGTCAGCCTCCTGGGGCACAGGCCAGAGCAAGGAAGGGTAGAAAGTGGCTACCTTTTCAGAAGTAGATCACCAGGACTTTCTTCTGAGGCACATCTGGGTGGACTCCAACCTCCAACCTTTCGGTTAGCAGCTGAGTGCATTAATCGTTTGTGCAGGGACTGCAGACATACACTAGTTTGCCCATATCTGTTGAGTTTGCTCCTGGGCACTGGTAACCAGTGGGCCAAGCAGGGACCAAGAATTGGATGAGACATCTCCACCTTTGGTCTGGGCTAGAGTTTCAGGAATGGTAACTGGGTTATGTTTCCATTAACAGACAGATTTCACGACCTTTGAAGACAACTTCCTGAAACACTTGCCCCAATCAGTGGTGATCAATGAATTTCCCCACACCGATTTTCTTCACATATTCCCCCAAAAGCAGGGGCAAGGCTGCCTGAATCCCACCCTCTGTCCATAATCTGTCACACCCAGCCAAAGTGGGTGGGCACAGCTTTGTCTCTGTGACCCTTTCTGGGTACTCAAATGCCAGTGTCCTCCCTTTCGAGGACTTTTTTTTTTTTTTTTCCCTGAAAAATGAGGAATTTAGGTTAGGTGGTTAAAAAAAAAAAAAAAAGCCAAAGACTGACATGATGTCCATATGGGCTTTCTTTTCTACAGCACTTTATCACAGTTGTAATTTCCACTTATCTGTGTGATTATCTGACAAACCTCCGTCTTCTGACTATATCAAGGGCTTTATGAGGGTAGAAACCATCGTATCCTCAGGGTATGGTGGTCATATGGAAATAATAGGTGCTCAATAAATGTTGGCTGAGTGAATGACTGCCTGGTTGAATTGAAAACAACCCTTATCAGCTCAGTGTGAGTAGAGAGCCCAGCTCAGCTCCTCAGATCACCTGGGGACTCCATTCTGGCCTCCAGCCCAAAATGAGACACTCAAGAGCTTCCTTGAAAAACAAAAATTAAAACAAGAATGTTCATTTTTCCTCGTGGCTCACCTGGCTGCCAGCCCACTTAAATGCCCCAGGAATATTCCTCAGAGGCTGCCCTGGTGGAACAATTCAGAATTCTGTGAGGAGCTGCATTGGGTTGCCTCTTTTCCCCTGCTGCCTCCTAATATTAACCTGGCACTGGGCCCCTGGCCCTCACACAGTGATGGGACGCCCTGGAGAGAGCCAGCAAACGGATCCATCTGAAAATAGAAAAATAATCCCAACACTAGCGGTTTTGTCTGGCCTCTCCAGTGGGGTGTGGAGCCGACGTGTGAAAGGGGCTTTGAGGGCCGAGTGGTGCTGGCCGTGGAAGTGAGAGCCTCTTCCCCCAGCACTAGCTGGGTACCTTGGACAAGTGGCAAATTCCACAGGGATAGGGGCTGTGTCACAGCTCAGCTCTGTGACAGACCTGAACTTGCCAGTGTTACAGCCTGGCCTTGAATCTATGTGACCCTAAATGAGATGCTTAGCCTTTCTAAGCCGCAGTGTCTTCATATTTCAAATAGGTGTGATTAGACCTATGCCTTGGAATTGAAATGAAGGTTAAATAAGATTCTACAGCCAGAGCACCCAACATGGTGCCTGCAGTGGAGAAAGAGCTAAACAGACAGTAGCTATTGTAACAATCAGTTGCTGTTGAGTGGATTCCTCCTCATGGCAACCGCATGCACATCAGAGTAGAACTGTGCTCCGTGGGGTTTTCAGAGGCTGACTTTTCAGAAGTAGGCATTGTAGTTACTATAATTTCTGACTTCAGGAGATATAATTGACAAAGCACTGCCCCAGCCCACGGGGTGACCTTCCCTCTGCACCTTAGTCTTCCCATCTGGGTAGTGGAAGTGGCCCCTGCAGTCCTGGAACTCAGTGAAATGGGGTTTGGCAGTTTTTGTCTGCCCTGAAAAGAGGAGACTCCTATCATCCTACAGGGAGCCTGCCCACGTGCACAGGGCCTGGAGAGACCACACAGACAAGGACTAGAGCTTCTCGCGGTTTCCATAATTAGGGAGGTCACCCCATGGAGGGCAGAGGAGGCTGGAGTGGCAAAGGGGTGTTGCTCCCAGAGACTCAAAGGGACTGGGTTGGGGACTGATGCTGCTTGGGGCTGTTCCACAGGCTGCCTGCTCTGCCCTGGGAGCCTGTGAGGAAAGGAGGCATGGATCTGAGTTCCAGTTTTCCCAATGGTTTGTGTGTTCTTAGTCAAGTTATGTTCTTCCTTATTGAACTTTCTTATTCATTCATTCATTCAGCAAATGTGTTTTGAGTACCTTCTCTACTCAGGGTTCTATCCTTGTCATTAGGAATACAAATAAAAGACATAGTGTTTTTCCTCCTTATGGGCAGGCAGATCACCGTGATTGGTAAATTTTCATGGCAAGGGAAAGCACCTTGGAAGATTTCTAGACTTCTGCCTTCAGAAATGGTGGGAGTGGGAGTGGGGTGCTGGTGGTGCCAGGAGGTGGTAGGTAGCACTGGAGGGCAAGCTGGTTTAGGGGAGGGAGAGTGACAGTTTAGTCTTGGACAGGTTGAGTTTGAGGTGTCCATGGGACAGCTGGAGAGAACTCATAGGGAGCTGGATAGATGGGCCTGAAATCCGTGGGAGGTACCTGTGCTGAAAACGGAGCTCTGAATAGAGGAAAGAACTGCCTGGCCTCAGTCTCCTCCCCTTTGTCCCTCCTCTCTGTGGTGGTGGTGGTGCGTGGTGGTGATGATGACGATGGTGATGATGACAATAGTGATTGTAATATTATGGTGCTGGTGATGTTGATGATGATGGTGGTGATGATGGTGGTAATGGTGGTGATGGTGGGTGATGATGAAGGAGATGATATCAAGCATTTACCAAGGGCTTTCTCAGTGCCAGATAGGCTCATACCAAGCGATTTGCATGCCATCTCTCATTTAATTATCAAACAAGTCTGAGGAGTAAGTCTTATTATCCCTATTTTTCAGAAAGAATTGAAGCTGAGTGGTGAGCATCTTTGGTCGAGTTCCCTAGAAGCAAAGCCTGGGAGAGTGATTCAGATGCATGTGGGTGATTGAGGGAGTGCTCATCAGACAGAACCTGGAAGGGAAGGAGGGGAGCCGAAGGCAGCAGGGGAGGAAAGGGGAGGGGCAGGAGTGAGGATGTGGACTGCAGTGTAACTTGCACAACAGAGCTGGCCTGCCTTGAGGCATGGGGACAGGCTTTTGTGCCCCCATATCAGACCTCAGTCTCTAAGGGGAGGTCACTGACTTGCATTAGCTTTGAGATGAGTGGATCGGCAGGTGGAAAGAAGCACCGCTTTAGTGAGGTAATCTGCCCAAAGCTAATAAGGGACAGAGCTACAAAAGGCAAGGGTTGGAGCAGTCTACCCACCAGAGGATCTTTCTCACACCTGATCCTAGCGTGTGCTCAGATATTTGGTGAATGGATGCTGGAACTTTCTAAGAGTCCTGATCTGGGGGGCCTCCTTTTCTTGCTTGTCTTGGAGTCTGCGACTTTCAGATTTCTGGTAGGATGCACCCCAGATACAAGCCCTCCCATTGCTGGGCCTCCAGATTCTGTCTAGATGTTGCGGAGCCACAGCCAGGTCCTCAGTTATGGAAGCCCTGAGTGGCCTCCCAAGACAGGGCTGGGAAATGTGTGCTGGTGGGGAGGGAGTTGTCAGGGCAGGAAGCCAGAGGCAAGGACAGCAGAACAGCTTCCTCCAAGGGACATCTGGCTCAGACAGAGAGCACCTTAACGGCGACAGACTAGACTAGAAGGAAAGAGGGACCTTCTAGAATGTACTATTCTGCATGATCTTTACATGGTAAGGGTAGAGGGGGTGCAAGAGAGCCTTAGTAATGACCAAGACTGAATTTCCTTCTAATATATGGACTCAAAATTGAATTTTAATTTATTCATAGGAAACGAGATGTCATATTTCTTGTATGCCTGAGTTGTGGACTGAAATTTCACATTTGTGGATGTTGAACAAATGAATGAGATAATGAGAGAAGGAATGAAAGGTCCTCTCCTCCCAGCCAGATAACACAGAGTCATTCCTGAGACATTCATCTAAAGGGGCATCTGCTAGAGATGGGGTTTCCAACACTAGGGCAGGCCTATTTTGAGATTGATGGGCACTTTGAAGCAGCCTTAGATGGCTGCATGGTGCTGGGTCAGGTAAATCAGAATGGAACAAGTTAGGACTGGGTCCAGGGACAACCCCACCTCCTCTGATTTCTCCAGTTCTGTCCCTGGGCATGCACTGTCTGAGGAAACATGTTCTGTGGCTTTCCTTTCTCTCTGCCCCATGGGAATGGATGCCAAGAGGGAAGAGGCCAGGGCATTGTCTGCTGGGTGCTGCAGCATCCTTGCCCACACCAAGTGACGTGGGATGGGTGGGGTCTGGAGGAACGAAGGTGGGCTAAGTAAGGATAAGGCCAGGAGAAGGTCAAAAGGCAAACTGGGCTCCAGGAGCCTCTGGCCATAGAGTGCTGCCCATCACATACCAGGAGCAGCCTGCCGCTCCTATGGGTCTCCTCTGCATGTAATCCCTCCCAGGAATGAATGCCCCCTTGTCTGCCCTGAAGTAGGTCACAGAGTTGAAGGATCACAGAAATCTTAGCAGCTGAAGTATGGAATCGTAGAAGCTGAAAGCCAGTGCCAATTAGGGTTTGAGAATTTTGGAGCCTCAGAGCACCAGCATCAAAAGGCATTAGAAGTCTAGCCTTTTGGCATAAAATTTTACTGCTCAAATGATCTAGGAACCACAGAATCCATAGAACCTTGCACTTGGATGACCCTTAGAGGTTCTCAAGTCTGATCTACTCCCTGATACAGCATTCCTTCCAGAAATTTCCAGAAAGGTAGCAGACTCTCCTTCCTGTAGATAGGGAGGTTACAGCAAGGAAGGACAGGACACAGGAGATTTCTGCATGGGGTGATTTTAGGAGTTCTAAGATGGGATTTCTGACCCTGAATATCTTTGTCCATGACAATCACAAGAGTCTGAAATTCCATCATTAGCCATTCTTTCTTTAGATCTCGAAAGTCCTTTGATCTCCAAGGATCTACTTTGCCATAAATAGCTTCTTGGATCAGTTATGCTCTCAGAACCCCCTCCATACAGGTCTTGACGAACAAGGCAAATCAAGATTCAGGATGGCAATCCTGGGCCTCTCTCTGCCCCATTCCTGGGGCCCTCTCCCACTCCTAGGGCCATCTCTGGGACCTCCCTTCCTTTGCCTTGACCACCCAGCTCCCAGCAGGAAACCAGTTGGCTGGGAGAGGCAATTCCGACAGCCTTGAGGCTGGCCATGGTGGGACAGTGTGGTCCCACCTCTTGTGGGTAGCAGCCTGTAATTTGGGGGTGGGAGATGGGAGGCCCAGGTCAGTTTTGACCATGGGGTCCCCAAGGGAAGGGAGTGGTCCAGAGTCTTGGAGAATCAAAGTCTTCCTCTCAGCTCCCTTGGTGACTCTAAAGATAAAAATATTTATGGACAATTTTCCTCACCCTGGGGACAGGCTGGGCACAGAACAGTGCTTTTT
Source organism: Dugong dugon (assembly GCA_030035585.1). NCBI lineage: Eukaryota > Metazoa > Chordata > Mammalia > Sirenia > Dugongidae > Dugong > Dugong dugon. The sequence continues at coordinate 57,538,827 of CM057471.1, forward strand.
TTTTTTTTTTTGGCTACAGCTGACCTCTCAGGATGGAGGAAACTGGGACAAACACAGGTTGTTTACGAGGCCCACAGGAGCCCCAGAGAGACACGGCCACGTACAGTTTCACCTTTCCAACAGGGACGTGAGCCTTTGGAAGGGTGCCCGGAGGGACAAGGGTGGGTTTCTGTCCTCTGTTAGCTTAGTTCTTGGTAGGGCTGGAGGTTTTTTTTTTTTTTTTTTTTTTCCCCCTGAGAGATGGGGCGAGTGTGTTTTGGTGAATAACATGTTTCCCATAATCTGCCTTTTGAAAACACAAGGAAATTTGCGTATGCGGGTGAAACAACCTGGACAGAGAGCCTTCTGGAGAAGTCAGTCCTTCATTTCCCCAGCTTGCCAGGCTGCTCGAACTCAATAAACACTTGTTGACTGAATGAATGGGTCATAGAAATGGCAAGCTGGAGCTGGAAGGAAGGCCCCATGGAGATCCTCTGGGCCAAACTGCTCTGGTTTCAGGCAGAGAAACTGAGGCCTAAAGAGGGGGAAGGGATGGAGGCTACATAGAATCATAGATGTAGCTTATGATAGTAGTAATAATTTTTTAAGAAATTCTTTCTGAGCATTGAGTGTTTTCCAACTTACCAAAAATTTACTTACTGGCCAGACTCCCAGCAAGACTGTGGAGGAGGCAAGAGGAAGATTAGAACTCCCTGTATGGACCAGGGAAGAGAGACTCAAAGATGTTGAGAGACTTGCCCACTGGGCCATAAAGGGGCGATGTGGAGTTTAGCCACAAAATCAGGCTGTTTTTCATCACTCGACAGATGGCTCTCACAAGAAATCTAACTTCCAAAAGGAGCACCTGCCTAAGCCTGGGTTTAAATCCCAGCTCTGTCATATATGACCTGTGGAAACAGCCATCCAAGCTTCAGTTTCCCCACCTGTAATTTGGAGCCTGGACTCCCATTTGCTCTGCTGGTCTCACAAAGTGGTATGGGAATTGCATCAGAGAATGAGTATGAAGCCTCTTTGGAAACTGTCAAGCAGGATGGGGGTCCTGATGCTAGAATTATGATGTGTCAGTTGCTCCCTCTGTCCATCCAAGAGAGGCAGCATTTCAATTCCAGCTCTTGAGACAAAAATAGCTTTAAGAAGGGGGCAGCTCACCAGGATATCTGGGCAGGATAAAAATAACCCTTCAGAAGAGCCAACTCCTTTTCTCTGCTTTGGTATTCACCCCCAGTCTTCTGATCTCTTATTTGGTTTCCAAAGTCAACCTACCATCCTAGGCAAACAATCCTCCTTGTTCTAGGGCCAGTCAGTGGCAAATATATCCCAAACTCTGGGAGTAGAGGCTTTGGAAGCAAGAAACATGGGTTCCATCCCAGTTTTGTTAACAACTTGCTGTGTGGTTCTGGGCAAGTCATGTTCAGAGCCTTCATTCCTTTCTCCGCACAGTGCAGCCCAATGGAACTTTCTGCAAAGATGGGAATGTTCTGTATCTGCAGTGCCCAATACAGTAGCCATTACCCAAATATAGCTATTAAGCATTGAAATGTGGCTAGTGAGACTGAGAAGCAGAATTTAAAGTTAAAAAAAAATTTAAGCAATTTAAATTTAGATAGTCACATGTGGCTGCCACGTTGGACAATGCAGATCTTTAAAATGGAGGTGGGACTTGTCTCTCTAGTCCTGGGGTGAGAAAGACTGATAGCCTTGGGAGATGCTCACTGGATGTTTATTTCCTTCCTTTCTCCTGCCCCCTTCAAATGTGGATTTACAGGTATCCCTGAGCCAAGGAATCCGCCTTTGGGAACATGCAACTCTCTTTTGGAGACTGATTGGATTGGTGGAGGGGATGGTGGGTGGAGAGGTGCATGGGGTGATGGCAGCCTCTGTGCAGGGAGGGCTGAGAGAGCAGGGAGCGTGTCTGAAGCAGATGACAAGGCCAGGTCAGAGGAGGACAGACATGACTGCACCTGTCCGTTTCTATGCCTATTTTGGCTTTCATGAGCACAAATTCTGAAAAAGGAACCATCCTAGAAATTCCTTTTCTTTGCATAGAGATAGTTAAGACAATGAACTCTAGAATCTGGTGGTTTCAGGTTAGAATTCCAGTTCCATTGGTTACCAGCTGTGTGACCTTGGGCAAGTTGCCCAATATCTCGTTTTTCACGTGTGAATTGGTTGGAATGATGCTACATCTGAAGGCTTTGTGAGTAATCAGTGAGTTAATGTGTATAAAGTTCTTTGCAGAGGTCTCAGCATGTATTAAGGGCTTAAGAAATGGAAGCCAGGGCCAATCTTATAGAAATAGAGCCCTTTAACTGCCACTTCCTGACATACAGTGAGGTGCCTGGGAAACCGATGATGTGGCATCCCCAGAAGGCATCTTTTTTGGTGGTCCTCAGGGTGAGGAAGGGACCTGGTACAGCAACAAGTCCCAGTTGCCCTCGGATGGCAAATGACCCATCACATTGTAGAGCTGGATGCCATTCTGAAGTATCTAGTGCTTGGATCTCTTTTCTGATGACTCTACCAAACAATAATCTTCTGCCATGCAGGAACCTTGCAACCTCTTGAGACAGCTGGCACAGACTGTTAGAGAACACTTCCCGGGATCTAAGGGATGTCTGCCTTCTGTGACTTCCTGCTCTTGGTCCTGGAGGAGCCTCCGCTTTCCAGATTCGACTTCCTTCCGTCGCTGTCCCAGGCTGGAGATGTCTACAGATTGGTTCTTGTGAAAATGACCAGCTCAGAAGCTGGCTCACACAGGTCATGGACAGAGTTAATCTTTGCTGAGTTGGAGGAGCTGAAACTCAAAACCTGCCCCTAGTTAAGAGCAGAGGGTGTCTTTTTTTTTTTTTTTTTTTTTAATTTGTTGGTTTTATTTTTTCTCATACAAAAATTTATACATACATTGTTATGTGACTCTAATTGCTCTCCCCAAACTGACAGCACACTCCTTCTTTCTGCCCCTGATTCCCCATGTCCATTCAACCAGCTCCTAACCCTCTCTGCCTTCCCATCTCACCTCCGGACAGAAGCTGCCCGTCAAGTCTCTTGTATCTACTTGAGCTAAGAGGCACACTCCTCATGAGTATCACTTTATGTCCCACAGCCCAGTCGAATCCCTGTCTGAAGAGTTGGCCTCGGAAATTGTTTTACTTCTGGGCTGATAGAGAATCCAGGGGCCGTGCTTTCCCGGGTTCCTCCGGTCTCAGTCAGACCATTAAGTCTGGTCTTCTTATTAGAATTTGAGTTCTGCACCCCACCTTTCTCCTGCTCCATCCGGGACTCTCTGTTGTGTTCCCTGTCAGGACGGTCATTGGTGGTAGCCGGGCACCATCTAGTTCTTCCGGTCTCAGGCTGAGGAAGTCTCTGGTTTATGTGGCCCTTTCTGTCTCTTGGGCTACTACTTTCCTTGTGTCTTTGTTGTTCTTCATTCTCCTTTACTCCAGGTGGTTGGGACCAATTGATGCATCTTAGATGGCCACTTGCAAGCTTTTAAGACCCCAGACACCACTCACCAAAGTAGGATGCAGAACATTTTCTTAATAAACTTTGTTATGCCAATTGACCTAGATGTCCCCTGAAAGCATGGTCCCCAGACCCCTACCCCTGCTACCCTGTCCCTCAAAGTGGTTGATTGTATTCAGGAAACTTCTTAGCTTTGGTTTAGTCCAGTTGTGCTGACTTCCCCTGTAGTGTGTGCTGTCCATCCCTTCACCTAAGATAATTCTTATGTACTATCTAGTTAGTAAATAACCCTCACTCTCCCTCCCCACTCTCGTAACCATCAAAGTATGTTTTCTTCTGTGTTTAAACCTTTTCTTGAGTTCTTATAACAGTGATCTTATACAATATTCATCCTTCTGTGATTGACTGAATTCACTCAGCATAATGACTTCCAGCTTCCTCCATGTTATAAGATGTTTCGTGGCTTCATCATTGTTCTTTATCGTTGCGTAGTATTCCATTGTGTGGATATGCCATAATTTGTTTATCCATTTGTCCATTGATGAGCATCTAGGTTGTTTCCATCTTTTTGCTATTGTGAACAGTGCTGCAATGAACATGGGTGTGTATGTATCTATTCGTGTGATGGCTCTTATTTCTCTAGGATATATTCCAAGGAGCAGGATTGCTGGATCGTACGGTACTTCTATTTCTAGCTTTTTAAGGAAGTGCGAAATGGATTTCCAAAGTGGTTGTACCATTTTACAGTCCCACCAACAGTGTATTAGTGTTCCAGTCTCTCCACAAGCTGAGAGTGACTTTCATTGGTGTTTCTTATTTTTGGGCAAAGAAACTGAAAGAGTGGTTCACCCATCCACTCCCTTACTCAATAATAGTTATTGAGCACCTACTATGTGTCAAGCACTGTGCTAGGCTCTGGGAACACAGAAATTTGCAGAATTTCTGCTCCTGAGGTTCCCAGTGTGGTAAGGGAGACAGATATATCAAAGGTGATCATCACAGTATGATACAGGTTATTATGGGAGGCCCGTGAGTAGGGTGAGTTGAGTGAGGTACTCCCCTCAGGCACAAAATTTAAGGGGACCACCAAAAAACTCAGTAAGAAAGATAAACAATATTTTAATGCAATATTTTTAAAAATTGAAATTAATGTAAAAAATTTCATGATGGAACAAAATATCAAAATTTTAAATAAAGACAGGATCAGTGTTATTGATTTTTCCTTTTGCCTCAGGCTCCAATATGGCTTGGCATGGCACTGTATTATGAGGAAGTATGTGGGGCTGCTGTGAGCCCAGAAAAGGCATCTAACCCGACCAGTGGTATACTGGAACTGGCTCCTAACAGCTTATCTCTTCCCAACTTCACATTCAGGAACAGCATGTTGGTAGTCTGAAGTCAGCCATGGTGGGAATATTTACACCACAGAAACCGCAGATGCTAAAAATCAGGGCTCCTCCTCCTACACCTTTCTGGAAAGTTGGTTGTTAAATATTTACCAGCAGACCACTATATCTAGCCAGTTTTGGGGCAGGGAGACCTTCCAGAGAGGTTTCCCAGAGAAGGAGATGCCTTCTGAATCTTGCAGGATAAGAATCAAAAAATAAAAGAAAGAACATCCCTCTAAGAAGGAACTCAGTGTGCAAAGAAGCAGAGGAATGAAAAAGTGTGCTTTATTTAGGAAACCGCAAGGAGCTGAGTGTGGTTGGAATGTGGGATGCTGAGGAAGAATGACATTTCAAGAAAGCAGAGGAGGTCACAGCACCAAGTTGTGCCAGAGATTGTTTAAGGCCTTGGTCTACATTCTAGGGACAAGACTGCAGATTTGGGGAAGGAGGAGGAAGTACCCTGCTGCTGAAGGGTCTGGTCCAGGTAGTGGTATGGTAATAAATGTTAGCAGGATTTCTGGGGGTGGGGAGAAGCCCTCGTTTGTAGCATTTGCGAATTTCTGAGGTGTAAATACTCCACCAAAACTACCTATGGGATGTCAGTGAGCGCTTACAGTGGATAGAAGGAGCCTCAGGAGCTTAGTTAACAGTAAAATGTAGTAAGCTAATGAAAAAGAGATGAGTTTTGAGTAGCTATTAGTTTGTATTATAATTTATTTAATGGAAAGCTTATACAGTTTAATTTTCAAAAATGGTTATGTTTAACAACCGGCTCACAAAATTTATGAAAATTTAACAGTCTGCTCTCACAAGTCAGTAGAAGCTGTACAAGCCAGCTCCAGCACACCTCTGAGAGACTGGCTTTTGGTCCTGACTTGCGGTGTGACTAGGAGGGAGACCGCCTCAACTCCTTGGGCTTCATCTTCCTAGCTTGAGGGACTGGACCAGATTTATTTTGCTGCGCTCTTTGCTCCCAACCCACTGTGCATGGAGACATGGATCTAAGCCTGCCTTCACTCTGGGAGGCTTCCTCGGATGAGGCAGGAGTCTCCAGGACACCAGACTTAAGAGAAACAAGATTCTCAGAGAACTTTTTGCCCATGAGAAAGAAAAGCTAAGGTCTCTTCTCTTCACCATCTATTCACTTTAAAAATGATGTTTTATTCTGAAACCACTGGCACTTAAGCCATCTGAGAAAATAAAAAAAGAATAAAAATGAAAGATACAACCTACCTTTATTGCACATTTACCATGTACTAGCTTCTGTTAAGTGCTTTAAATGTATTAACTCATTTAATCCTCAGAAAGTATTTACAAGGTAAATATTATCATTACACCAATTTACAAGATGCTGTTGCACTTTAAAAGAGGAAGAAAAGCCTTCACAGAGAAGTTAAATGGCTTGCCCAAGACTACACAGTTAGAAATTTGGAATGGGATTTGCACCAGACAGTCTGCTGTTAACCACTACCAACATGGACAACAAGGGCAGCAAGAGAAGAGGAACCTGCTTCTATAGTCCAAGACAACTAGAGGAGACCCATTAGCTTGAGGGGCACATCAAGCCAAGACCAGCTGGATGTGGCCTCAAGGCTCCCCAGAGGAGGCACAGGAGAAAATCTTTAGGGCTTTTTGATACGCATCAGTTTAGTGTGAAGACTGTGGTGTGATGGCCAAAATAACTAATATACAGTCAAGTTGCCTTAACAGGAGTATCAGATATGTATGGGGGGAGGTGCTCGTCCTGTTCATCTCTGTGCTGATGAGATGCCACCTGAACTCTTGAGTTTTGCTTTAGCCACTTGGGAACTGAAAAACTGTAATGCCTTTGGAGGAGACAAGGGTGAAAGATATGAAAGGGGTGCTGGATAAGGAGTGGTTGGAGGAAATGAGAATGCTGGGTCTGGAGAAAGAATGGCTCAGGAGGCAGAGCTGTTACTTTCAGAGTGGTTTGAGCCATAGAGTCAGACTTCAGCTGATTTAGGAGTTGCTGTTCTCAACATTCACTGTAAAAGGTGACTTTGGCATGATGATACTTGGGGATGCATCTACAAAGCTCTTTGCAGAACTGGTTTCTTGGATAGGGAGGCAGAATGGTGCTTGTGGGGATTGTCTGTCCTCACTTTTGTGACAAGGGGAAGCATCCAAAGGCATTTGCATTGGCCAACTTGCCCTGGAACCAGTGGCAAGCAGGAATGTATCACATCACATGATATGGGCATGGGGGAATGAGGCAGCCAAGGTCACAGAGTGTAGATTTCAGCTGGTAGAGGGGGAATGGTAACTTCCTAACACAGCTGTCTCTCCAGTGTGTCTGACAGCAGGTTTATCAACAGGAGGAATTTACTGAGGAGACCATGGAACTAGGTGTTGGACTGGACAAATTTTCGGGAGTTTTTGAAATTCAGTTGTTAGCTGGCTCTGACTGATGACTCCTTGGGTTGTGAAGGGACCTGCCCCATCCTCACCTCCACACAGGACTTGGTATATTGTAGTGAGCACTGGACTTGGGACCATAATTCTAGTCCCAGCTCTGTCACTTTACTGATAGGTGACCTTAGACAAGACCCTTCCTTTTGGACTTGATTTCTTCATCTCTAAACTAGGGATGCAGATATATCTGTTCTGTCTACCTCAAGGAGTTGTTGTGTGGAAACCTGAGATGCTGGATGTGGAGTTGTTTTGTATACTTTCGAGTGCTATCTTTGAGGGGAGGATTGTTCTGTCATTGTCATTGCAATCCCCTGTCCTCTCTGGTGCAAACCAAAGTTCCCAGTCTCTCGTACATTGCTAGGATGCCTTCAACTGCCAGTGAGAGAAAACCCAACTAAAAGAGGCTTCCACAAGGAAAGACAATATTATTTCAAGAAAAGATAGTCCAGGAGTGTTTAGTTCAGCAGCTCAGCAATGTCCTTAAGGACCTGGTTTCTTTCCGCCTTTCCTCTAGTCCATCCTCAGCCTGTTGGCCATGGTCCTAGGGCTTGTCACCTCACAGTGGCAAGATGGCGACATCCTCTCCGAGAAGCACATCCTTGCCCAACAATGTCCAAAGAGAATAAAGGAATATGTCTTTGGTCTATGTCCACTTGCAAAAGTGAGAACAACTTTCATAGAAGGCCCTAGTACATATAACTTCTCTCGTATCTCAGTGGCCAGACTGTACCTTATGCCCACACCCAAACCCATCACTGGCCAGGGGAAGGAGACCACCATGGTGGGCTTAGTCAAAGCAAGATTCATCCCTTGAGGTTTGGGAGACACTCAGTGTTCTCTGAAGGATGGGGCTGCTTAGAAGAGGGTGAACAGACATGGAATTCTGTTAGCAAGGATGCAACAGCAGTGTCTCTCCCTGTACGTGGATGTCATAAGATGATGGTCAACCAACCCACAGCCCTGTTTCTCCTCCCTCTTTCCCTTCCTCTTTCCTTCCCTTCCTTCCTTCCACCAACATTTACTGAGGGCCTATTGTGGGCTGTCAGTGAGTAGGGCCCCAGGTATTCTATGGAGATAAGACACAGCCCTTGGCCTTAAGGAACTTCTAGTTTAGTAGGTGTGTGAGACAAATACATACACTGCTGTAAAATGGTATGCTCAGCACGAGGCAGGATGAGGGTAGGAAGTGGAAGAGCTATGGAATACGGAGGAGGGAATCCAGTGGAGAAGGACGGGAAGGACATTCCAGGCAGAGGCAGTCACAGGAACAAAGGCCTGAAAACTCTGAGCTTACCAACTGCTTTGTCCCTGCTCTTAGCTGCTGAAGATGGCTCAAAACTCTCCACTAATGGGCTGTTTGGTACAGCCAATGGCCCTGGACACATTATCAGGGAGAGTCAGACGCTTGCCCCCGACTTGCTGTGTGACCTTGAGCAAGTCTTTTTTTGGTAGCTAGTCCACAGCTCTTGCATCTGTAAAATGGGTCTAATTCTTCCAAGGATGAGTTGAAGGGTGAGTTACATAGGTTTGAGTTAGATGAGAAGATACAAATGTGGGAGGGCCATCTTCATACCCTAGCCCTACCACTGACTCCATGTGACCTTGAGAAAATCACACTCCCTGCCTCTGAGCCTTAAAATGAGGAAGCTGGGCTAGGCAACTCTAGGGGTTGTTCCATGCCTGAATTTCTATTGGGGCCCCCACATCTAGGCTTTGGATATCTCACAGTCTTCCTCTACCTGACCCAGCCTCAAGGAAATAAACCCAGACTGGGGAGGGGGGAGATGGTCTGGAGTGCCCAGATGATGGGACCGTGTGCCCAGGGGACGCTGCCTTCCTGGACAGTGGCCCAGAAGCTGTCTTGGCTTCAGAGCTCGTTCCTCTGTGGTGGAGTGATTGCCTCTGGGGTCTTGGCAGCTGCCAGGCCAGAGTGACGCGCAGCTCTGGCAGGCAAAGCCCCAGCCCTGGGAGACCAGAGGGCCTTGGTGATAGCCGATGCTGGCTCCAGCCACCTCCCCTGGGGAGAGGGACTGGACTGGCATTTCCTGGAAGGGTGGGGTGGGGTTGAGGGGACTGACACTTTTGGAAGCTGACTCCCTCCAGTCTGGAGTTCAGTTTAATTCACTTTATGGAAATGCTCTATCCTAGGTGCTGGGCATACAGCAGTGAGTGGGACAGAGTGGTCCCTGTCCCCAGGGAACGTAAGATCTGCATATCGATTAAGTAATTACAGGAAGTAAAAGTTGGAAGCTATTCTGGCCTCTTAGCATTTGTTCTTCCCTCTGGTTCTTCTGCTGAACCTGGCTCCCTCCTCACTTCTTTCAGGTTCTTGCTCACATACCACCTCATCAGAGAAGGCTTAAAATAGCCCTCCCTCCCCCTCATCATCACTCTCTAACTCCACCCCCGACTTACTTGTCTTCATAGCACTTATGACGATCTGATATCATATGACAGATTTGCTTGTGTATTTTCTGCTCCCTTGTGAAGACAGATGCTTGCTGATTGTTCATTAGTGTGTCTACAGGATCTAAAATTGGGTCTGCCACATGGCGAATGCCAAACAAATATTTGCTGATGGTTGAGGGTCAAGAGTTTACCTGGTCTAATCTGGCGGACTTTACTCCCATTCATGTATTCACTCATTTAGCATTTATGGGGCACTTCCTGGTATGCCAGGCACTGTGCTTTGTGCTGGTGTCTGAAGGTAAGCACGGAAGTCCATCACTGCAGGGGCTACAGCTTGTACCTCCCTGTGACCAGTGTCCAGCTCAGGGCCCAGTGCCCAGCAGCATCTCCTTATTGGCTGAGCAACCAGGGAATGAATGACTCTATTATTAGACATGTATTGTGTGCACAGCCTATGCTGTGCACTGTGCAGGGCCCCCAAATTAAAGAAAGACCTGTCCTTGTGTGCCCAGCAGTGCAGGGCATTGGAAAGATTAGGGGACTAGTACACAGGACTCCAATTCCCCTCCCAGTTCTGCAGTACCTGCTAAACAAGTATGATTTGAGGCAGGACTTTCTGACCCTCGTTAGCGGTCTATCTCCTTGCCGGCCTCCTCCACCAGACGATAGCACTTCAAGAATAGGAAGATAGCCTGGCACACAGTGGGTCCTCGGAAAATGCTTGATGGGTGAATCAGTAGGAATTGATGCCTGGGCAGTTTGCAACCCTCTGTCCTGCAGTTTAAGATTCCACCTATTGATTCACAATGAACATTTACTGAGCACCTGCTGTATGTTTGCCATTGAGGCTATTGGGATAAATAGCTTCTCTTCAGGCAGATGTGCTTCAGGGAGCAAAGGGTCTGTGGCTGAGGTGCTTGGGCAGGGGCAAACTATGTGGCTCCTGAAAGTCCTCACCAGGTGAGAAATGTCCATCCTTTTGTCTTGTCTCTGAAATGTCTGTGTGGGCATGGAGTTCCCTGCCCACCCAGTTCCCAGGCCCCCATTGGACTGGTTAGTGAGTGCCTGGTCCCTTTCACAAGGTGGGCAGCACCCTGGTCTCTTCTAGACCCAATTGCCATCAGAACTTTTCATACTCTGTCACTGGCTCTGTGATAGGAACCTACTTGGCAGAAAGAGTGGATTTACGAAGGCAGCAGAGGTAGGAAACAAGGTACCTTCCCTGGAATGCTTATTAGTGTCATGTCTTCTTTTTCCAGCTAACCACGAGCTTCTGGAAGGCCATGTGCCTCATTTCCCTCTCGAACCTAGCAAAATGCAGCGGGCCCTCAATAGTTATTTAAGCTGGATTTATTGTTGAATAACAAACTCATGGACTCCCAAGTTCAAATAACCCATGAAGATGATCATGTCTGATGTGCCTATTTTATAGATGGGGACTGTGATGCCCTGGGAGGGTGCCCTCAATCTTTCTGAGCTCCTCAGGGGTTTGCCAGGAGTCTTTTGGGCTGCTCACAGTGGAGCAGGGCTGACCATTGCATACTCAGATGTGTGGGTGAGATTCGAAAAGGCCTTGGTGCTCAGCCACTGACCTGTTGCCTGACCTTTGAGGAAATGATCCCATCACCTGGAAATGACTTTGTGGCCAGTGAGTTGCATGGTGTTACCCACATGGTGTGGTGGGAGGAGTTGGATGGCTTCTCCACTGGGTTCCCCTCATCCCTCCTTCAAAATCTGCCTGAAATCTACCTCTACCCTCCTGGCCTTTTGTGACTCTTCTTGAGATGTCCTTCTCCCACGACTGCATATTTAAATCCAACACACCCTCCAGGACTAAAATGTCACCTGGTCCTAGAAGCCTTCCCTAGTTCTCTTCCCACTCTTTAGCCTGCTTGACAATCCAACTGATCTCTATCTTTTTGGTAATATCTACAACATTCTCTCGTATTACCATTATGCAATTACAAGAGGCTCTCTGTTAGGTGGCAGGTGTCTGAGGTCTCCCATCCTGGTTCTCTTCACTAACTCATGTTACTGTGTGTGTCTTCTATCCATATTACAAACATCTGTGTGCCCATAAGGCAGGACCATGTGCAAATGTTTTTGTCCCTGCTCCCATAGTGACTGAGCCACTTCCCTCAGAGCTTTGTACAGGGGCTTGTACACTGTAGGAGTTAAATAAACAAATTTATTTAAATTACCAGTGGGTTGAGCATCTGTCGTGTCTCAGGCTCCATGCTGGATGTGGAGGCACAGAGATGGATCTGACAATGACAACACCATGTGATGTGTATTACAGTATGAGTGCAGATGAGCAGCTAACCAGAGTCTGGTGAGCTTTGAGCTGCACCTAGAAGGACAAGGAGGCTGTGAACAGGCAGAAACGAGGAAGAGGAGGGACCAGAGAGGAAACAGCATGGACAAAGGCCTCGAAGTAGCCCAACTTGTCCAGTGCCTACATCCAAGCATCAGGGAGACGGGAGCCTCCACGAAGCTGGGGAGGCCGGCAAGGATCTGCTTAGAACCCCTTAAAGGCTAAGATTTAGACCATCATGCCCAGATACAGAAAATCGGAGTCAGATGACCTGGGTTCAAATCCCACCTCCACCACTTACTTACCAGTTTAGTGATCTCAGAAGAGTTACTTAATCTTTCAGAAGCTCAGCTTCCTCAGATGTACATGGGGATAATAATGGGCCTCCCTCAAACGGTAGTGCCTAGCACAGAGCCTGGCTAGTGTGAGGCTGATGAAGACCCAAAACATTTGGGGAGTCACAAAAACTCCGAGTAATAAGATACATAATATTTTAATGCAATATTAAAAAAAGGTTAATGCAAAATCCACAAGGAACAAAATATCAAAATTTTAAATAAAGATAGGATCTGTCTGGCACGAAATAGGCTGATCAATAAAAATCAGCTACGATTAGACTGTGAGTCAACTTCAGCAGCTGCAGACTTCTGAGACCCTGAGCAACACGGTAGCTCCTCTCCCCAGAAAAAAGCAGGAACGTGCACAATTGGTATACAGTTTTGGGTGTTCCTGCACTTCCTTGCGCTAGTCCACGTGGAGGTTAAGAACCCAGGTTCAAAGTGGAGGCGTGAGGTGGGGGGACTCTGCGCACCGTCCAGCCACCTGAGGTGCCTCAACACCACGCAGGGCCTCCCCGCCCCGGCAGCCCCGGGTGCTCTGCCCCCTGCAGGAAGCAGCGCACAACTATGTGGCTTCTTTTTCTTTCTTTTTCGTACACCCTCCCCTCCCTCCTCTGGCTTGGGAGTTTTCCTAAAGTTTGCTGAAACCAGACACCTTGCTCTGCCCAGCCCGCGTGCAGCCTTGGTTTAAAAGGCCTCCTTCAGCGCCCCCTCCCCGCCCCCAGCGGAGACTTCAAAAGGCCGGGTGGGCGCCGCGGCCCCAGCACCTATGAGCCACCCCTTGTGCCCAGAGCCCGCGCCGGAGTCGGAGGACGCAGAGCTGCCGCAGTTCGAGCGCAGGCGGACCGGGCCGGCGGCGCAGCCCCGCGCGCCCATGCCCCTCCCGGCGCCGCTGCGCTCCGCGCGCCAGCGCCCCATTTAGGGAAGGGGACCCGGCACCCCCGCCCCCGCGCCCGTGCCCGGGGCTGCGGGGACACATGAATACAAATGCCGTTAGGCGACCGAGGAAGGACCGACCGGCCAGCCTCGCACTTCAGGACCCAGTAAGTGCCCGGAGGCTCCCTGGAGCGCTGGGGATTCCGGGGTGTGTGCACAGAGGTGTGTGCGCAGAGGTGTGTGCACATGGGGAAGGGGATACACTTGTGAGGAGTGAGTGTGTGTATGCATGCATGTGGTGGATACTCGTGGAGGACTGTGTGCACCTAGGGGTGTACATAGGGTGTGTGCACGTGGGTGTGTGTGTGCAGTGTGCGCGCGGGTGTGTACGTAGAGGATATCTGACCAAACTAGTGTGCATTTGTGTGTGCATAAGCACTCGTGTGTATGCGTCTTGCGTGTGTAGGGTCGAGGTGTGCGTCCAAGTCCAGACACCGGGAGTGTGGTTTGTATGGCCCGGAAAGAGTGTGAGGCTGTGCCTACACGTGAATGAATGCGTCTGAGTTTGGGATAAGTGTGGATGTGTGGAAATGTATATGTGCGCCAGGGAATGTGTATGAGAGCCCGTTTGCCTGTGAAGTGGAGACAGAGAGGGCTTCTAGTGCTAGGACTCGGACGGGGGTTTCGGGTGTGAGAATTTGTTCTGGCGTCTGCAGCCGGGCACGGTGTGCGGTTCAGTGAGATCCGAGAGTGTCTTTGCTCAAGTTTTCGTGGTTCGGGGGCCTTAAGACTCCCCTTTCTTACTGAAGGGAGAGGGAAAAGGAAGGTGACCAACATTTAACAAGCCCCTCCACTACGTGCCCAGGAAAGTCTGTTTTCCAGGGCTCTCTGAATCTGGGAGCCGCAGTCGTTGGGTGGGGATTGAAGTGGGGGGTGGGGGGGTGGGCAGTTAGAACACTGGCTGTTGTTGGAGTCCGGATACCAAGTCCTGGCTCCAGCTCTGTCCCTAGAACTCCCAGGTTCCTTTCGGGAGTAGAATCTATCCCCTTCTTTCTACTCCACCCTCCAACTCCGGGAGCCCCAGCCTCACAAGCCAGAAGTCCGAATCTCAGAACTATGATCATCCTGCTGTGCAGCCTTGGTCAATTCTTTCCTATCTGTGAATCTCAGTTTCCCCATCTTTACCAGGGGCGGGGGGTGGTGTCCCATCTGGGCTGTAGTTGTTTGACGGAAGCTGTGTCCCCGGCTCTGGCCAGCAGGGGGCAGCAGGGGGCAGCAGAGGGAGGCCCGGCGCGGGGAGGAGGGAAGGTGGAGAGCCGCCGGGGGCCGAGACTTTAAATCGCCTTCATTTCCCCCAAATCCTTCCTTTTCCTCTCCTCCCCCAGGCCGGCGGGGAGGCAGCTTCCACCGCCCTCGCGCGCCCTCGCCCGGCCTTGTTCAGCCTCCGGGGACCGCCAGCAGCCTGCCTCCAAAAGTTTGATCATTCCCCTCTTTCCCTGCTTTTTCTTCCTTTTCGGTGGAAGCAGAAGAAGAGCGAGGCAGGGGCGAGCGCGGCTCCCGGACTCCTGGGACCATGGGCCTGGTGCGGGCGCCCACGGGGCCCCGGCCGCGCTGCAGGCCCGCTCCGGCACTGCCAGTCGCGGGGCTGCGCTGGGGGCGCGCGGGTTGTGCTCTCTGAGCCGGCCTGGCGCGGCGGGGCGGGGGGCTGGCGGCCCCATGGGGCGCGCCCACACTTGCCCCCCGGGCTCGGGAGCATGAAGTAGGGGCCTGCCATGGGAGCGGGATCCGCGCTGGGGGCCCGAGGCACAGCGGCGGCGGCGGCGGCGCGCGGGGGGTGAGTAAGAACTCGGGGACTCCCCCTGCCCAGCTTCCTGCTGCTCCAGCCTCGGGGATGGCTGGGGTTCCCTGCCGCGCTGGACGCTTCCAGCGGAACGTCAGCTTCCTGTCCCTTCCTGCGCCCCCGCGAGGCGGGCAGCCAAGGGTTAACACGGACTGCGCCTTCAGCCCCGCCGAAGGTTGGCGAGCGATGGTGGGGCTGCCCAGCCCCGCTGGGGCGAGGGCCGAGCTGGGGAGGGTCCGTGCTGGGCCAGCCCCGGGGTCAGGGAGTAGGGCGCCTGGAGCGGCGGCGGGTGCTGGAGGGGGAAGTTTTGGATGCCTGGGGGAGGAGGGGTCTCCGTTTCTCGATGTGTCAGTGTGTTCTGATGTCTTGGTGACCACAGGTCCTGAGCCTGTGTGGCTCTGTTTCTGTCTGTTCTTGTGATCCTGTCCGCAAATTTCTAGATCTCCAGGTCTCCAGTTCTGCTCCTCTCTCAGAATGTGTGTAGGTGTCTGTGCTCGCCCCATGGTTCTGGAAATCTCGGTGTGTAGGTGTCCGTCTGGGTCTATGTGTCTTAGTGTTTCCCTGTCTGGGGGTCTCAGTTCCTGTTTCTTTCCCTTGTATGAGAGAGAAAAAAATAAAAGCTAGCATGTCGGAGCAGAAAGGGCTCTGGGAGGTCACCCAGCCCAGCCCATCATCGTACAGAAGTGGACACCGAAGTGGGGGGCGCAGGGACTGTCCAAGGAGGGGCTGTGCCAGAGGTTCCCATCCCCAGCCTGTGGAGTTCAAGTTGTAAGAGAGAGGGAGCGCGTGCAAGAGCGAGTCACTGAGTGTAGGTGTGTGGGGGTGAGAGAGGCTAAGAGCAGCCCTGGGGACCCTGTGGACTGTGGCTCTTGCACATTGTCCCAAGAAGCACAGAACCAGGAAGACACCCCCAAGAGGCTAGTCAGGGCTGTAGCCCCACCCTCCCCGCCATGCCCTGCCCCCTCTGAGCTGGAATCAGGGGGATGATGCCCCCCTTCTTCCCCATGTCTTGGAAAAAGCTGGCAGGCTGAGATTCCCCTACCCCCCCACTGCAACACACACACACACACACACACACACACACACACACACACCCCACCACCACCACCACCACCAGTGAGCATGCTGCCTGACTCATTTTCTCCAGAAAACCCTGTGCCAAGGCAGATGCCAGTGGTCAGGCAAAAAAGTGGTGCCAGGCAAGCACCCCATAGCAGGCCCAAACTTTGGGCAAGTGGGCAGTCACACTGCCTTGAGGCCCAACCTTTGCCTTCTCCTGTCTCCCCGCCTCTCTCACCACTGCATTGCCTGGATCCTGTGCCCTTTGGCCCCAGTGTGCCTTCCAGCTTTGCTCCCTGCACCTCTCCCAGAGCAGGTTCCTTGAGGCTATCTATGAGGCACATCCTTGACCTCTTCCTTCCTCTCCTTTCCTCCCTATATTCAGAACATCCTCCCTCTTTCTGCTTCCTCAGCTCCATAGCCACCAGACCCCCTGGTGGTGCGCACTGGAAGGGGCCTGCCCTCAAAATGTTGTGACCACCCTCTGTCTCTCTCTGAGCACACCGTTCCTGTGCAACAGTTACTTTGTTGGAATATTCTCTCCCCTATCTCTATGTCTAGGGACCCACAGCTTGGGGCTTGGCACACGGAACTACCGTGTCAGTTGGTGGTAGGGCATCACAGTAAAGACACTCACATATCTGTGGGACACCAAGTTGCAGGACAGAAAGGACACGGACCTTTAGAATCAGTCAGGTTTGAGTTTAATTCCGGACTCTGTCCTGTGAACTTGGGCAAGCCACTCACCCCTTTGCTTCTCGGTTTTCTCATCTGCAAAATGGGCATCTCAGTTTCCCAACTAGCAGGGTTTTTGTGAGGATGAATGGGATGATGCTTGTGAAGGGCTTAGAACAGTGTCTGGCATGCAGTGAGTACTCAATAAATGACAGCTGTTATTTTTATTATTCTTCACTTTGTCTTGAATGGGTATGTGAGTCAATGGGAAAGTTCTGGGCTGCATCCTGTCCAGCCAGATGACCTCTCTGTGTTCCCACGGAGAAGGTGTAAGGTGTGAAGAAGGGCGCCTGGGCGTTTCCGTCCCGGCACATAGAACCTCATCAGTCCGTGTAGGCAGGTGGGACACGCCCATCACTCTGCCACTCTGTCTCCCCAGGCAGACCCTTCCCAGCTTACTCCCATGGGAACATAGCCAAGCTCTGAGTCCACGGGGCTGCCTTCATCAGTGTTTCTGCTCCCTCCATTGGGTCTCAGCTCTGAGCTCTGAGCGAAGTTCAAGCTATGGCAGGGGTCTGCAAGATCCAGGGTATTCCCAGGTAACAAGAAGAGGAAGAACCATCTAAATCGACTGCGAGCTGTAGCAACCGAGAGGCCTTTGCAGGGAACAGGAGCACCTGGGTTCCCTTCTTGGAGGGTTGAGTGGCCAGGCTGTGTCTCCAAGGCTAGGCTCCCTTCCTTGCGGCCTCTGCTGTGCTGCCTTCTGCCCTCCCTGGCCCCCGTTCTCTGGTCTTCCCGACATGCTGGAGCCCTGGGTTCACTGAGCCAAGGCCCACGAGGCAGCAGTAAAAACAGAAGTCTGGAAGAACAAAGCTTGAGCCAGTGTCTGCACTGAATGTTATTAGCAGTAGCCTAAACAGAATTGGAACGGGAGAAAACGATGCAGCAGGGCCTCCCTCCGGGAGCCAACTTTCCAGGCCTGGAGCTTAGATGGTATGTTGGCTCCCCAGGCTTCATCTCTCCTCTTGTTGGTGAAAGCTGGGATTCTGGTCTCTGGCAAGCAGGAAGTTTCTACAAGCCTCCAATTTCTTCTTCATGGGAGACAAGACAGTCAAATGAACACAACTGTCTTTTAAGTGGTAGCAATGATGTGTATCACTGACAGGCTGTGTGGCTTTGGACAAGTCATTTCCCCTTTCTGGGCCTCAGTTTCCCATCTCTCCAATGAGGGATGGGAGTAGAATCTGGTCCGTAGATGATCTCTAAGGACCTTCTCCCACTCTAATATGCTCAATAATTTGGAAGTTTATGGATCAAGTACACACAAAATCCAGTTGCAAGGCCAGTTGCATTTGTTCCGGGTTAATGAATGGGGGATGCATACTTTTGTAACAAACCTTCGGGGCTGAAAATTTCATGTTAGAACTCACGTGTTAGGAGGCTTCATTAAAGAGAAGATTCTGATCCCATCTTCCCTGTGAGTCTTTCTCCTGATCTTTAGGAAATAAAAATATTTCCCCAGTAATTTCCTTTCATATTCTCTCTGGAGTAGTCAACTTGGAATAACTACACCAGCCAGAAAAACTGACTGAGGACACGTGTGGTTCTTGCACCTTCTCCTCACCACCTCGCTTCTCTTTATCAACTTGAGAAACACGCTAAGATGGATGGATGTGACATAGTACAGTGAGGAACTCAAGGAGTGAAGGCTGGCTCCTGGAAAAGGCCAGGACGAAGTGAGGGCAGTGTCTTCTGAGGAGGGTTTAGCCAGCGTTCTGAGGAAAAGTGAGTTCCCTGGTCCTCTAAGTTTGGGGAATGAAGAATGACAGGAAGTGCAACCAGTTTCTTTACTGCAGGACTTCTCAGAACCTTTGTATGCGATTGTGCTTTGAAAACCACCAAGACTGAGATGCAAAAGACAGCTCTTTCCCAACCTATCTGGTGAATGTGGGAAATAGTACTGAAGAATTTATGAACCAAGACCCTACCGAGGGTGACCTTGAGGAATTACCTGCCTTCTCTGAGCCTCCATTTCTGCCGTTTGTCAAATTAAACAAAGCTGCTTATGACATCTCTCCAGGAAAGACAGAGGTAGGCAAGTCATGCCAGGGAGGGCAGCTTCTGTCCTTCTATCCAGCAACCCCAGGGCAGCTAGGCACTCTGACCTTTAGTTGTTGCTGGTGGTGGGCTGGAGGTGAGGCCCATGGAGGCAGAGAGGAAAGGCCCCATGAAAAAGGAACTCTCATGGAGTGGCAGCAGATTAGAGAGGGCGAGGAAGGAGCAGCCCTGGAAAAAGCCTGCTAGAGGAAGGGAGACATATTTTAAAGTCCAGAGTCCTATAATGCCAGGTAGTATTCATCTACTCAGCAAAAATATACTGAACCTGTAGATGTTGGGAATGTAAGAGTGGACAATATGGACATGGTCTCTGTCTTTCAAAGACTTAGTCTAGAAAGGGAAATAGACAGTGACCACGCATGCCATACCTGCTGTGGTGGGGTATGTGCAGCTGGCTGGGGGAGGTGACGTCCAAGCTGGGATCTAACAGATATGTGAGAACTGACCAGGCAAAGAGCAGTGTCTGGACATGGCAGCAGCATCTGCAAAGACCCAAAGGCTGGAGAAGGCTTTCGAGGGACCACCATCAGCATTTGAGTGCTATTTCAGCAAGTTTACCTCATGCTGCAAGTCATTGAAGACTGAACTCAACATGGCTTAAACAACAGAGTTTTTACCTCTCGTATCAAGAGTCCGCATGGAAGAGCAGCACCAGGATTTGTTAATTCAGCATCTCAACAGTGCCAAACACTCAGGTTCTTTTTATCTTTCTGCTCTGTCATCCTCTGCAAGTTCGCTGTAGTTCAGGGCCTAGTCACCTCAGTGCACAACATGGCTGCAACAGTTCCAAGCACTATATACTCATTCAACAACGTAAAGGGGCCAGAAGAAAACCTTCTCTCTGTCCTTTTGAAACATTTCCCTAGGAGCTCCACACATCTCATTGGCCAGATGCGCGTCTCATTCCTATGCTACAAACATCCACTGGCATGGTGAATGGAAATGCCAGAATTGGCTTAGACTTGGCCAGATTCATCCAAAATCCTCTGAAGTCCATGCCCACCTAAACAAGCATGAAGTGGGGGTGACTGTGGGTAGGTAACCACTGGTGTCTTCCACAGTGCCCAGGCCAGGATTATTATTGATCATAATTGCTATTGACTTTGAAAATAGGGGAGGCCAACAGATGGTGTGAACTTGTCCTCCAAGGTCCCCAGGGAGCCTGGGAAGAACCCAGGGCCCCAGACATCAACCCTGGCTGACGCTTTTCCTGGATTACCTGATTCTCCAGGAGCACACTCCTGCCCCCACCCCCCAGCATCCTAGCTTCCCTCTTGGGAGGAGCCCAGGCCTGTCCATCCTAGACATAGCCCTCACAGCCCGCCTGGTGCTGCTCTCTCTGTCTGCATCCTGGCCGACTCTGGCCACGTGCCGCCCTCCCCTCTGCCCGCCTGGGGATCAGATGCCCCGGGTGCCTTCAGGTGTTGGTGGTGGCTGCTCCCACAGGAGGATGAAATCGGAGTGCTGCAGCTGCCCATCTTGGCAGGAGCCACTGAGCAGAGCATTAACCCTTCCAGGCCCTAGAGTGTGGGAGCAGCAGGGACCTTCTATGCAGCACTTCTGGGGCTGGTGCCAGGTGAAGCCCTTGACATGCATGGGCTCATTTAATCCTCACATCAGTCCTGCCAGATAGGGAGTGTCAGCCCATGCTGCCAAGGAGGACACGGGCTCAGTGACGTTGAGTGACTCGTCTAGAGCCGCACAGCTGGTAAGCAAAGTGCCAGGTTTGTGCAAAGTGCCAGGTTTGTGCCCGGGTCAGGCTGGCTCCTCCTCCGTCACCTCTGTTTCCTCTCCTCCCATTTTCCATCAGAATAAAGCCAGATGGGCAGCTTCCATAGCACAGTCCTCGTCCTGGTTAAGGGGTCTTCTCCCCTTCCCTGCCTTGGGTCTGCAAAGTGACTTCTCATCTCTTCTGCCCTTTCAGGAAGCTGGTCATCCAAGCAGGCCAGACTGTTCTCCCTGCTGACCTTTTGGCCCTGGCCCTG
Organism: Dugong dugon; assembly: GCA_030035585.1. Lineage (NCBI taxonomy): Eukaryota > Metazoa > Chordata > Mammalia > Sirenia > Dugongidae > Dugong > Dugong dugon. The sequence goes on from CM057471.1 coordinate 57,559,724, forward strand.
CAGCCCATTGGCTGGGGCCCTGGAAGGGCCTCAAGATTATGAGGCCATTGCACAGATAGGGAGACTGAGGCCCAGAGAGGGAGAGGGGCTTGCCCTTGTTGCCCAGTGGGTCAGCAGATTTTCAGCTGGACCCTGGGCCTCTTCTCCCCACGGCTCCCTGCTCTGTGAACTTAACTTATTGACCTGTAAAAAGTGAGTTGTGAGTGCTGGAGGAGGAAAGTGGTTGTGTTTGTACTGTAAGCAGGTCCCATCTGGAAAGGCTGCGCCTGTAGGCCTGGGGGTGTGGGCTGCTCTGGTAGGGTCTGAAAACCCTGCACCTCTCCTCCAGCCCTCCCACGAGCAAGGCTGAGGTGGGGCGGGGCCAGGCCAGTCATTCCTGCCCCATCCCCCTCTTCCGCCGTGGCCAGATCTGGGCCCGAAGGGTGGAAGCTGATGCTCATGTCTCCTGGTCTCTAGGGGGTTTCTCTTCGCCTGGATCATCGTCTCGTTTGCCTGTCACCTGGCCTCCACCCAAGGAACTCCTGAAGGTAATTCTCTCTTCTCTTTGTCCAGGGGGGAGGCAAGGGAGGACAGAAGGGGCCTGAGTACTCAGGGACAGCAGATATCCATGCTTCTAATGGGACTTAATGCCTCAGTTTTCCCATCAGTAGAACGGAGCTGATCACTGGCAAATTCTCTTTGGACTTGAAAGAATAACGTTTGAAGTTTTGTTGTGGGTAGGAAGGGCCCAGTGCAGAACTGTGGAAGGGTGACCCTTTAGCTCCTGTCTGGGGCAGAATTTGATGAAGACACTTTGGCTCAATAAGCCTCGTTGTCCCCATATATTAAATGGGTACTCGGGGACTGCTGAGAGGAGGCTGTAAGACCACAACTGTAGCTTCCCAAGCCTGCGGCCCCGCCTTCCTCTGCCCTGAGATCCTGCTTTCCCCAATCCTGGAGGAGCTGTCCAGGGGGCTGGGGCAGTGGTGGGCTGGTTACACACGGCTGCCCATAGAAATGGAAACCTCTCCCACAACTGTTTGTCATACAGCCACAATGCCTCTTAAAATACCCGCCCTTCCCCCTGCTCCCCACGTCCCGCCAGGGCAGGGGCAGGCAGCAGGGCACTCAGAGCCTCTGTGGTCTGACTTGCTGCTAGGCAGGGATTGGGCCCCTGGGAGGGCAGGGCCATGCCGGAAGAGACTCCCACTGCCTGGCAACATTTTGTGCAAATGTCATATTTTCCAAACTTGCTGTTTCCCCTACAAAGTAGGTGAACAGCTGTCCAGAGTCCTGAGTCAGGCACTAGGGGGCTGGGGAGAGGCAGGAGCTTCGTGGAGCCAGGTTTATGTAATAAAGGGATCTTGCTGGGGCCAGCTGGCTGGGTTCTTCCATCTTGGCATTGGGGCTGAATTCACTCCCCCGTCCCATATCTCCTTGTCCCTGGGGAGGTTCTGGATATGTCTCCACCCTGCATTGCAACTAGCTGGCTTCAGAATAAAAGATGAGCGGTTTCAGCAGTATAGCACAGTAGTTAAGAACAAGGACCCTGGGACCAGTCGTCATGGGTTCAAATCCCAGCTGTGTCTTTTGCAAGCTGTGTGACCTTGGGCAGGTTATTACATCTAACTTCTCTGAACCACAGTTTCCTCATCTATAAAATGGGGATAATAAACAGTACCTGCTTTGGAGGTTGTTGAGAGAATCAAGTGATATAATGCATGTAAAGAACTTGGTACATAGTAGGTGCTCGATAAATTCTAGTTTTTGTTATTGTTAAATATTTTATTAATCTTAAAACTTTGGGTGAGAACGGCCCTTCCCTATTCCCTGGGGCCCACAGTGGCCAGAGCCTCACAGAAGCTCAGCGCTGACCATCTCTGCCAGCTCTAGATATCAGAGTTTGGGGTTTTGCTCCTTAGCTGCAGACAGTCCGTGGGGTGGGGTGAGGCACTGGAGACTGGCTGGCTTCAGCTTTGAAGCCCACCCAGATAGGATGAAGGGAAACCTCACTGTTGCCACCTGGCCTGTCCATTTGGGATTTTCCCTAGGCCAGCGGCTAGCTGCAAGCCAGTTGTAAACTAGTGTGTGGGGAGGGATGCGTGCAGGCCTGGGGGTGGGGGTGGGGGTGGAGGTGGCTTCCTGCCCTCATCCCTCCCTTAACCAAGTGATTCCTTCCACTTTTAAAGTTGTTTACGTTGAATAATATTTTATGATCATAAGAGGGTTTCTGTGATTAAAGCATAGAAGATATAATACTACTAAGAGAATCTGTAAGCCACGGTTTACTTCACCTTAGAACCTGGAGACAGATAGGGGTGGGGAGAAAAGATGGGAAGGAGAAATTTGAGGGGAAAATGGAAGGCCCATGTGTCCTGGGGTGGGAGTGGGGATAAGGTTCTTCACTACAAGCCAATGTGAAACAGCAACCTGGAGCTCTAGAGGCCCAGAGGTCAGGAAGAAAGTCCCCAACAGTTACTTGGTTCAGGGCTTGCGTGCGGATGAGGAAGATGACCGTTTCATCCTCCCCACAATGCTATGATGTGGGCACTATTAGCCCCATTTTACAGCCGAGGAAAGTGAGTCTCAGAGGCTCACGGGTGGTTCTTACTGGGCACTAAAGCACTGCCTTCTGACTCCCAAGCCTGCTGTGGCAGGAACTGTGATGCCGTGTTGCCGGCACCCAGGTTCTCAGTTCTCCCACAGCCCATCTATCTGTCCATCCATGCATTCATCCATCCATCTGCCCATTCATTCTGCAGTTGTCCACTGAGGGTCTGCTAAGTGCCAAGTGCTGCATTCAGCCCAAAGCGCCCCTCCTCTAATGCACACCTTGCCCCAGGTGATAAGGGAGAGAGCATTCAGCACTGGGTTCGGTTGCTGCGCTCAGGGGAGGGGCCCGAGAACTTGACCCAGACCCTGGTTCTGGCGCTGGCTTTTCCTTGCTTGGATGGAGCTCAGGAGCTGGCTTTTGCAGACACTGGCAGCTCCGCCAGCTCAAGGAGCTCAAGGGACCTGGCGAGGGGCGAGGTCAGAAAGCCTTTCCGTTAACGCCCTGGAAGCCCTCCTTGTGCTCTGGCAAGCGCTGCTACCATAATTACTGGGCGGATGTGACCTGGCCAGATCACGGTCAGATGTCCAAACACTCCGCCAGAGGACGGAGGTTGTGAGGATGCCTCGATTACTTCCCCTACTGTCTGCAAAGTCATAGAAGGAGGAGTCAGCGGAAATGTCACCTCCCTGCTGTGCAGACAGCAGCTCCCCCAGCCTGCTCCGGCCCAAGAGAGAGCTCAGGGGTGGCAAGGGGACTGTGTGGGTTCCTGAGGAGGTGGTGAAACCTGTCAGGCTACCTGGACATCCCAACCAAGCTCCGGTGACACTTCCAAAATGGTCATCCTGGTCCCTCCCTTATGGGACAGCTTCCTAGAGGAGCCAGTGTTTGAGGAAGAGAGAAGAGAAACAAGTCCTAGGTTGAGCAGACTCTAAAACTCCTAGCGCTAGCATTTGGTGATCATTATTATTTTTAGTATTGTTGTTACTTGCCGTCGAGTCGGCTCTGACTCATGGCGACCCCATGAACAACAGGAGGAAATGTCGCCTGGCCCTGCGCCATCTTCACGATCACTGGTGTACTGGAGTCCATTGCTGTGACCACCGTGTATGTTGCGTGCCTTCCAACCTGGGGGCTCTTCTACCAGCACTATGTGGGACACCATACTGTTGTTATCCACAGGGTTTTCATCAGCCAGTTTTTGGAAATAGATTGCCCGGCCCTTCTTCCTAGTCTGTCTTAGTCTGGAAGTGCCACTGAAACCTATCCACCATGGGTAACTCTCTTAGTCATCTAGTGCTGCTATAACAGAAATACCACAAGTGGATCGCTGTAACAAAGAGAAATTTATTCTCTCACAGTCTGAATTCAGGGTGCCAGCTCCAGGGGAAGGCTTTCGCTTTCTGTTGGCTCTGGGGGAAGGTCCTTGTCATCAGTCTTGCCCGGTCAAGGAGCTTCTAAGTGCAGGGACCCCGGGTCCAAAGGAAGTGCTATTCTCCTGGCTCTTGTTTCTTGGTGGTATGAGGTCCCCCTGACTCTCTGCTTGCTTCTCTCTTTTATATCTCAAACGAGATTGACTCAAGACACTACCTAATCTTGTAGATTGAATCCTGCCTCATTAACATAACTGCTTCTAATCCTGCCTCATTAACATCATAGAGGTAGGATTTACAACACATGGGAAAATCATGTCAGATCACAAAATGGTGGACAATCACACAATACTGGGACTCATGGCCTAGCCAAGTTGACACACATTTTTGGGGGACACAATTCAATCCATAACAGTGACCCTGCTGATATTTGAAATACCGGTGGCATAGCTTCTAGCATCATAGCAACATGTAAGCCACCACAATATGAAAAACTGACAGACAGGTGGTGGTTTTTATTTTAAAGTGCTTATTTTGTGCCAGGCATTTTTAAAAAAAATATGTTAACTCATTTAATCTTCGCAACATCTTTCCGAGGTTGGTACTATTATTATCCCATTTAATAGGTGGGGAAACCGAGGCATTAAAGTCATAAGACTAGAAAGAGGCAAGCTGGAATTTGAACCCAAGAAGTTTGGCTCCAGAGTCTGTTTTTAATTGCAGTGTGTAAGATCATGCAGTCCGAATGGGCACTGGAACCCAAGCTGTCTGGCTCCAGCCCTACACTCTTTAGTCACCACCATGGTGCAGCATTATTTTCAGCTGAATGAATAAATAACCAAGTAGCTGTAGGTGGACTGTCCTCACTGTCTGACCACCTGGGGGTTGAGGGGGTCTGGGGCTGGAGCAAGTCCTGACCATGCCCTCCTTCTCCCTCCCTCTCCAGATGTGGATGTCCTCTGGCGGCTGGGCCTCAGCGGGACGAAGGTGGCAGGCAGCCGGAGCCCCGCTCCCCTGGGGGTCATTCCGTTCCAGCTGGGGTTCATCTTTACGCAGCGGGTCCGGCTCCAGGCGCCCACGGCCTCTGTCATTCCTGCCGCCCTGGGCACAGAGCTGGCACTGGTGCTGAGCCTCTGCTCCCATCGTGTGAACCATGCCTTCCTCTTCGCCATCCACAGCCGGAAGCACAAGCTGCAGCTGGGCCTGCAGTTCCTCCCTGGCAAGATGGTCGTCCACCTGGGGCCCCGGCGCTCTGTGGTCTTCGACCTCAACGTGCATGATGGGCGCTGGCACCACCTGGCCCTTGAACTCCGTGGCCGCACGGTCACCCTGGTGACAGCCTGTGGGCAGCACCGGGTGCCTGTCCCACTGCCTTTCCACAGGGACCCAATGCTCGACCCTGAGGGCTCCTTCATTTTTGGGAGGATGAGCCCACATGCGGTCCAGTTTGAAGGCGCCCTGTGCCAGTTCAGTATCTACCCTGTGATGCAGGTTGCCCACAATTACTGTACCCATCTGAAGAAGCAGTGTGGACAGGCTGACACATACCGGCCCCAGCTGGGACCTGTCTTCCCTCGGGACTCTGGCTCCTCCTTCACCTTCCAGACTGACCTCCCACTGCTGGGCCTGGGGAACCTGACCGCTGTCGCCCCAGCTCTGGGGTCATGGCTAGTAGGCAGGGGGGCTAAGGCGACTGTGGCGCCTGTCACGCCCACCAGGCCCTTAAGGACTAGCATCATAGGTCCTCACCAGAGTGCCACAGTGGGGGGCCCAGCTCGGACCCCACTGTCACCTGCCAAGCTGTTGGCCAGTCAGATGCTTCCTCCTGTGCCCCCAGCCTCTCGGGCCGGCACCGCCAGAACTCTCCGCCCTGCAGCTCCACCTGCTCAGATACTGTGGAAGAACACAGACACCAAAATCCCCAAAAGTCTCCCAGCTGAGCCTTCCACCCCTTCTCCTCCAGTTGTGCCTGTCAAAAGCCCACGTCCCACCCAGAAGGCAGTTCTACCTTCCTTTCCAGAGCCAGCCCCATCCACCCAGAAGCCAGTGTCACCCATTTCCCGCCTGGTTCCTGCCAAAGTCTTCCGTCCCACAGTGGGGCTTACCCAAAGGAACCCCGGAACACCCAGACCTCCACCTCCCAGCTCCCGGCCCCTACCTCCTGCTGTTGTCTCCTCCAAAAAACTCTTTCCCACAGTGACTCAGACCAAGGCCAAGATGACCAGTCACACCAGTAAGCCAGCCCCTGCCTGTACCAGCACACGCAAACTGCCCCATCCCACAGTTTTACCCCTGTCTCCTGCCCCCAGTCCTGGCTCTACCAGGACCCCTCAGCTGTCAGCCGCAGTGGCGCTTCTAGTCTCAGACACCAAAACTCCCAGAACATCACCTCCCTCCCTCACTCCTGCTTCAACCCCTACGAGAAGCAAGAGGCCCACTGGATCAGAAGCTGCGAAGAAAGCTGGACCCAAGAGCAGCCCCCGGGGGCCTGTTCCTCTCAGACCTGGGAAGGCAGCCAGGGATGCCCCGATGAACAACCCAGCAGCCCAGCCCAGCCCCAGACAGCCCAGTCAGCAGACCACTCTGGCCCCAGCACCGGCCCCGGCGCGATTCCAGTCCTCCAGCCCCTGGCCCACGAGCAGCGGCTACTCGTTCTTCTACCTGGTGGGGCCCACACCTTTCTCCCTGCTGATGGGACCTCCAGGGCCCAAGGGAGACTGTGGTTTGCCGGTAAGATGGGGCAGGGTCTGTATGCTGCTTAGAGCTCGTGTGGGTGACGAGTGGGCTGCTCAAGTGCTCCTGGGGAGGGCGGGGGAAACAGCAACTCAGAGCAGGGAATTCAAACCCGGGTCTCCCCGCTCTTCTGCCTCTGCTTCCAATTTGTGATCCTCATGGGTGGGCAAAGGTCTGGTGTCTACCACCAGGTGATGAGCACCCTTGGGATAACTTGACTGCAAATGCTGAGCGGCTTAATGAAAGCGATGAGCTGACTTGCCCTGGTTACACTGTGAGGGAGCAGCTGAGCAGCCTCCAAAGCCTGGCTCCCTGCCTTGGGGAGCAGAGCCACTTCTGTTCCATCAGCTTGTCTGGGAGTGCTGGACATAGGTCACACACGAGTAGCCCTGGATATGTTTGGTTTGGCACATGCAGCATTCTTTTAAAAAAAAAATTAATCAGTTAGTAACATTTAAAAAAGTGAGAGATTTCTTGTAGAAGACCAGCTTCTCTTACAAAGTGAGGAGATGCAGTGACCTCAGGCTGTGGCTGAGCCCAGCTGCCCCTTTAGGCAGGGCACGCCCACGCCTGTTAGCTCTGGACCCACTTTTCTGTGTCTTCCAACCTGTCCATCCCACTCATTCATGTTACCTGCCTGGTGCCTGTACTCACTTGATTTGTGGCCCTGGTACAGGAGTTTGGGACAGAGGAAGGTCAGGGTAGGCTGGAGAAAGAAAGAACATTCCATGTATAGGAGAGGGTCTCAGGACTGATGCCGCTGGCTTGCCTGGGACTGTCTCCACGGGCAATGACCTTTCCACAGCTGGAGACCAGTTCCTCCGGGTGGGGAACGGTGGAGTGGAGTTCCCTGAAAACTTGACCCCTGTTCTCTTCTCCCATCTGGAGGGGACCACTGCACGATTCTCTTCCCCCTTCCTTCCTGGGGCCGGGTCTGCCACAGGGCTTAGTGCTTGAGGTTAAGGCTTCCTGCAAAGAGAAGACAGTGGCGGGTGCTGGGAATTCCTGAGCCTTCCAAATGCACTTAATTAGTTTTAGTAATCATTAGGAATAATATTTATTCAGCCTGTCTCCGAGGGGACCGAGAGTCCACTTTTATTATAACCATATTGTACAACTTATGGAAATAGTGTGCATTGCTTTGCAATTATGTCAGTGTTCACTCGAGTCCTGTGTTTTGAAATTGGCAGAGTAGAGAGTTGGGAACTGCCACTTTCCCGAGGAAAGAAACGAGGAAACCTTTTCACCCCTGCAAGCTGCTGCCTCGCCCAGGCACCAGGTGCCTTTGGGCCCTGACAGCTCAGCTCCCCCAGCTGCATGTGTGCTGGCCTCACCGGCCTGTGAGGTCGAAAGAGGGTGAATTGTCCCAACAGAGGGTGGTTTAAGTTTCAGGGTCTCGACCTCAGCCCCACGGCACACCGCAGAGGGGAGGAGGCCAGCCCTGCTTCCCAAGGCTGTGTGTGGTGTGGAAAGAGAGGAAGGCTGTCCAGGCGAGACGATCGGGAGCGGCAGTGGTGATTTAGGGTGTAGAATCTGCCTTTATGTGTCTGAGCCACATACTTTCCCTGTGACTTGATGCTCTGGGTCAGGATGAGGGGATGCCTTCTGCCAGATCACCTCCTTGAGCTCCCCACATCACCAAAGGAGGTACCAAGAGTCAACCTGTCCACGCCACTGATCCTTTGGGGTCTTTCAGTTCCACCTCCCTTATTGGGCAGGTGGGAAGACTGGAGACTGTGTCCAGAGAGGGCTAGGACTTGCCCAAGGCCACACAGCATGTAAGCGGCAGAGCTGAGGCTTGTACCCCAGCTCTGTACCCCAAGACAAGCACCATCCATTCCACCCTACTGAGTGTCCACCCTCTGAGGGCTGGGGAAGGCTATGAAGATGAGCCAGGCCCTATCCGTGGCCTCAAAGGAAAGGCCCAATATCTAAAGAATCTTCTGTTTTGACAACCTGTCAAGTTTGTAAACTACTTCTGCACGTGTGGCATCGCTCTTTAGGACCTCAAGAGAACTGGGTGAGGAGGGCATGGTGTGTGTGATAATCCCACTGTACAGATGAGAGAACAGAGTTGGAGAGACACAGTGAGGTGTCCAAGGGCACCTGGCATGTCCGTGCAGGCGCTGAGGTGCAGCTCCGGGTCCCTGACTTCCAGGGAGGGCCAAGGCTCTTCCAGCTTCTCCAGCCCCTGACCTGCCAGGGTGGCATCCTGGCCTCCTTTCCCACGCTATCTCATCTCCCTACCCTCCCCCCAGCTTGTATCCTAGCCTCACTCCAGTAGGGACCAAGAAGCTTTGTCCAGTCCACTGTGTGGAAAACTGGTCATTTATTTTCCCTACATACCAGAACTGGTATAATTGAAGTGGCATCTTTGAGTAAAGTGAACTTGTGTTCTTTCTGTCCCCTGTTGCGAAGGGCCACCCATACGTTCAGCATTTAAACCTGGTAGAGCAGAAGGCATGCTATCTGGGGCACAGGGCCCGGGGACATGGCAGACCTGGTTCAAATCCCGACTCCACCACTTACTGGCTCTGTGACCTTGGCCCACTCTGAGGCTCAGTTTCTGTAGAATGTAGTATAATAATCGCTCCCACCTCCCATGTTTAGAGGACAGAAATGAGAATTTTGCGTATAAAGCTGCAATAGAGGGGAAGCAATTTAGCTGATCTCCAAGGCCGTCTTGGGCATGTAGTTTTGCTGAGTGACTTTGGGGGAAGTTCTTTTATCTCCCTGGAGCCCAGTCTCCTGGTCTGTTGATCGGGATTGGAAGAGCTCCCTTCTTAGAAATTCCTGTGGGGACCTTTCTGTGCCCAAGGCGGTGCAGTGACCCCATCTGCGTGTGTGTACCTGTTCTGTGTGGTTCTTGAGGAGCCAGGAGAGGCTGAGACATAGCTTGGGGCTGAGGCGGGCCAGCGTTGTAGCCACTGAGTGAGGAGGCTCTGTGGGAGCCCCAGGTACAGGGGGAGCATGGAAAAGCTGAGCTTGGCCCTGGGTGTGCTGGGGCGTGGAGGCTGCTGCTCACAGAGGCTGCACGGGAGCTGCACAGAAGCTCCACGCCTGGGAGGAGGCGAGTCAAGGCCTTATTTATTCATGATCAGGCCGCTGGCATTTGCATGAGCTTGCTGTGAGGGTCAGGAGACCCAGCTCAGGGCCTGGCCCATAGCAGATGCGCTGTGACTATCTGGGAAATGAATGAAGGAATTTGATCCTGACTCCCAGGCCTGGCTCCTTGAGGTTACACAGAACTCTCCTGCCAGTGAGGTAAGGAGGCCACGGGGAATGGAAAAGCACACGTTCTTTGGAGTTGGAACGACCTGGGGTTGAACCATTCTCTTATCCACCCATCCACTCTTTCAACAAATGTTCATTGAGTGCTTTCTCGGTGCCTGGTGCTGTGTAACCTTGGGCAAGTCGTCACCTAACCTCTCTGAGGCTGTTTCTGTAAAACGGGAATATGGTACCACCCACCTTCCCATAGGGTTGTTGGATAGATTCAGCAAGATGAGGGATGTAAAGCACCCAGCACTAGGACCTGGGTCCTAGTGGATCTTCGTGACTGATTATGCACTGTTGGTGGATGTTGAGGCAGGGACATTGCTGAATTAAGAGACCCAGGAGGGGCTGGACACAATCTCACATTTGCTTGGAGAGCTGTGCTGTGAAAATAGTTTTTCTTGTGGAGCCCGAGGCCCTAGAATTGACATGGGACTAGTTAGTGGAGCCGGGAGAGCAGCGAGCCTAGATGGCTCAGAGTGTTGTGACAAATGTCAGGTGGGTAGGGGGGGCTGTGGGGCAGAACTTCCCCCACCTTTTCCCCCTCTGCACCCCTGGCTTCTCTCACAATTCCTGGATATGTTTCCATTTGCCTGTCTCCTCCCAGCAGCCCCATCCCCGGGCGTGCTAGAAGGGCGTCTTTTAATTTCCCCAGGGTCACATACTTTTTGTGGTTATAAATTCGGACTAGTTCTTGAGAAATTCACCCCTAACATGGGTATCACCTAGAACCTCTGAAGAGGTGTTTTGCTTTGTCTTTAGCAGACCATTTTTGAACACCTACTATGCGCCACACCTTGGGCTAAGCTGTGCTCCAGGCAGGGAACAGGGCAATGGAGGGAAGTTTAAGGAAGGGACATTTACAGAGGTGCAGGCAGCATCAAGGTCCTTGGATGGCGCAAATGGTTTGTGCTTGACCTCTAATCTAAAGTTTGGTGGCTGAAACTCACCCGGCAGTGCTGTGGAAGAAAGGCTTGGCAATCTGCTTCCATAAAGATTAGAGTCAAGAAAACCCTATGGAGCAGTTCTACCCTGTAACACATGAGGTCGCCGTGAGGCAGAATAGACTTGATGGTAACAGGTTCTTGCGGGGGCAGCATCAAAGGAACCAACAGGGGCCGGGGAAGCACATGGGGATCTAGCAACAGCAGAAAACTATTCCTACACTCAGACCTGAAGGTCCAAGGGGAAGGGAAGGTGTTACCAGAACCCTGAGAATTAAAACCCTGGAGGAGGGGGTCTCCCGACAGAAGCTGTGGTCGTAGATGAGCATAGCTGCTGCCAAAGTACAGCAAGGCAGGGAGGGAGCGGGGGATAAATACCCTGTCCTTTCTCTCCTTCTATCCTCCAGACTCTTGCTGGGGCCTTGTACTGGCCATACCCAGCCAGAAGCCAGAGGGCAAGGGAGTCACAGGGTGCAGTCTCAGAGGTCAGCTTCCCAGGGCCCAGAGTGGATCTGGGGAACAGATGGAGAATAACCAGCACACACACATTATCTCGGAAGATGAGTAGTACATGCCCATTTTACAGCCGGAGAAGCTGAGACCCAGAGCGATGAAGTAACTCATGCAACGCCATGCAGAACTAGATTTACACCCAGAAGGGCTTTGTTCCAGCAGGTTGTTCCTTAGGACAGAGACCAGGGAAGGCTCAGCTCCTCTCTCCTGCCCCCTCCACCTCCTGTGACTATTCTTGGGAATCATCATAGATTCAGATGGTCACTGATGGGAGGCCCTTTGAGATCCCAGGCTACAGACAGGCAGCAGAGGCCCAGAGATCAAAAGGCCATTGCTCAGCATCCCACGGCACTTAGCAGCACACCCAGGACTGGCTTCTGGTCTCCCAAATCCCAGGCCTGTGAAATCTCCCCTTACTCACTGCCAGGGGAGGTGCCAGCCAGGACTTATTTCTTTGCACAAGGCTTGGCAGGCAGATGGGCTATTGCAGCTGGACACAAGGGTGGACTTGTTCCGTGGGATGGAGTTCCCCTGGGCCTGGCTGTCCGAGCCTGGGACCCTTGGGGGAAGCCCAGAGGGGCTGCTTGGATGTTTCCATGGTACGGCCTCCTCCCCCTCCCCCAGACAGGCTGCAGAGCCCCCGCTGCCCTCCCCCTCAGCTCTGGGCCCTCTCAGAGGCCCCGTTGTTTGCAGCATGGAGTGGAAAATACCACCCTGGCCTCGTGAATCATCCGAGAGTCAGCCGCTCAGGCTTTGGGCCCTGGAAAGAAATGGCAGCGTTTTTCCACTGCATGGAGAACAGGCAGGGTCTCGGATCAAGGGAGGCGGGCAGGGGGCAGGGGGCAGGGGGTGCCCGCCCTCGCTCAGCCACTAACAAAGTGAGCACTGAGTGGGGAAGAGCAGGGAAGGGTCAGGTCTGGGGCTAGAGCAGGGCGGCTGAGGGCCCAGCCCAGGTTGGCGGTGTGTCTGGGATTGGCTGGCCGCAGTGGGGGCTGGGCCGCCATGTCAAGCAGTCAGGCCGTGGGCTGACAACACCAGGCCATGCCGTGGGTCCCGACTGGCACAAGAGTCACTTTGCAGATGTTGTGGATGAGGTAAGACTCCAGCCTGGACACCACCGTTTCTGGGGCAAAAGAAATGCCAAGAGGTAGTGTCCAGGCTTCCACAGCTGTGGCTTCGCCAGTGTCCACGAAGGAGTTACACCCACAGAGCCTGTCCCTGCCTGGGAATCCTGGACAAGCCACTTCACCCCTCTGGCCTGGCTTCTCCTCTGTGAGATGGAAATGATCTCACTTTTCCTCTCCAGCCTGGTACCCTAGAGGAGGAAGTCACCCACTGCCCTGAAGCTCAGGAAATGCCGGTGCTGGGAAGGTTCCATGGATGTCCATTTCATAGATGCCTATGAGGGAAGGGACTTACCCAAGGTCACACCTAGTCCGAGACACACCTGACCAAGGTTGTCTAGAAGTGTGGAAGCTGCACCGTGCAGGGGAAAAGTCAGATGGTCCTGGCTTTGAATCCAGATTCTACTTCCTGTTAGCTGGTGTGTCCTTGGGCCAGTCACTTTGCCTCTTTAAGCCTCCCTCTAGTTTCTCACCTGTTGAAAGAACAGAGTAATGGTAACAACACCTACAGTGATGCCTAGCCTTGCTGCTGTTAGCTGCTATTGAGCTGGATTCCCGCTCATGGTGACCCCATGCACAATGGGGTAAAATGCTGCCTGGCCCTGCACCATCCCCATGATCAGTTGTAGGTAGGACTGCTGTGATCCATAGGGCTTTCATTTGCTGATTTTTTGGAAGTGGATCACCAGGCCTTTCTTTCTAGTCTGTCTTAGTCTGGAAGCTCCACTGAAACCTGTTCAGCATCATAGCAACACGCAAGGCTCCATGGACAGATGGATGGTAGCTGCACATGAGGTGCTTTGGCCAGGAATTGAACCCAAGTCTCCCGCGTGGAAGGCGAGAATTCTACCCCTGAATCCCCATTACCCAGATGCTTAGCCTTAGCCCCCAGTGTTTCCCTTTAATTCTGGGTCACATGGGAGAATTGGGTCAACGAGGGCCTTCTGGGAAGGGGCATCTTTTGTTCTCCCCCAAAAACAGAAAGGAAGGAAGGTGGCTTAAAATTTTGAGTAAGGAAAGTTCCAAGAGCTCACTTGTTATAGGTTATCTGTTGGCTACATGCTATTACTATCCTCATCTTACAGTTAAAGAACTGAGGGCTCAGAAACTAGAGACTTTTGCCCTGAGTCACACAGCTAGTAAGTGGGGTTTGCACTCTGGGCCTAGTCTTACACTCGTACGCAACTGCTCCCCACCAAAGCCAACCACAAAAGTAGGCAGTACTCTGGCCCTGAGTTCCAAACTTGCAGGACTGGACGTAGAGACTAGAGCCTGGCCACCTGAGCTCTGGAAGGCTACCATCAATTTGATTGGTCCAGGAAATGGCCCCCACCCTTTGTCCAGGGCTCTTTCCCAGTGACCCTGGGGCCTTGGTGCCCATATCTGCCTGTCTGGATCTCTCCTCTGATTTTTATTCATGGATGAGCAAGCACGTGGCATTCATAAGCCAGAACTGTGAGCAGAGGCTGCCCAGCATGAGATCTGGATTAATTACCAGCCAAATCGTACTGGGTTTTCAACACTGATTTTAACTCTGGACAGGAAACCTGGAATCTCGTTGATGGTTATTTGAAACAAATGAATTCCCCAGGCCTCACACATCCTCGAAAGCCTGGCTTCCTCTGAAGCCTCTGTGTTGAGCACTTCACATCCAGCCTCTTTGTTAATCCTCACTCACGCCTTCGAAGTAGACGGGGCAATAGCTATTGGGCCCATTTTAAAGGAGAGCAGCCAAGGCAGGCTGAAGGACTTACACAAAGTCCCCAGCTATTAAGTGGCAAAACCAGGATTTGAACACAAGCCAGCCCATGGTTTAGTAAGAGTGTTTGCCTGCCTCCCTTCAGAGAGCTGGGGCCAGATATGGGATCTTTGAATGTCATGCTGCAGGGCTAGGCCTTTCTTTCGTGGGAAATGGGGAGCCTCTGAATGTTGTTGAGCCGGGGAGTGCCTTGGGGAGATGAACAAGGCTGTGTGGAGGAGGGCTGGAAAGGCGAAGGAGACAGGCTGGGGGACAAATGAGAGGGCCGTTACAGGAGCTAGGGGAACGGTGATGAAGGCTGGTGGTACGGATGGAACATTTGAGTGCCAGTTATAACAGGCACTGTGTTAAACACTTACTACTATCTCTTGTTTCGTCCTCGTGATGATCCTAGGAGGGGGATATTATTGCCCCCCATTTCACAGGCACAAGCTGATTAAAGAACTTGCCCAAGTCTAGCTGGTAAGTGGCAGCACTGGGATTTGAACCTAGGCCTCTCTGATTCAAAAGCCCTTGCATATAACCTCTATGCTGCACTCTTTTTCCTTCCGTGGTGCAAAGATGCTTAGTAGGACCTTGGGCAAGTCCCTTCTCTGCTCTGGCTCTGTAGAGAATTTGGCTGAACTCTGAGATCTGTTTTTGTCTTATTTTATCAAACATTTAGCTGAGCCCTGGGGATAGAGAGATAACTCTGGGGATAGAGAGATAATTCATACCCAACTGGTACCTTTGAGGAGACCGTGGTCTGGTGGGACAGAAGGGCTTACATGCAGACAAATAATGTCGTGGCCTTTAAAGTAGAGGAGAAAAGGGAACTTGGCCCAACTTGGAGAAGGGGTCAGGGAAGGCTTCCTGGAGAAGGTAACATCCTAAGTTAGTGGGTGAAAAAAGATGAGGGCTTCAAAGACTGAGAAACAGCAGGTGCAAAGGTCTGAAAGCCCCAAAGCATATGGGTTCCTCAGGTCCGGGACCTCAGGAGTTGCCTTTTCTCAGCCATGGGGTTTCTGTACCCAGAGATCCAGACAAGTTTGTTGAATGACTGCTTGAACCCATTCTCTGCTGCAGTTTGTCTGATGCTGTTTTCTTACTTTCTCTTCAGGGTCCCCCTGGACTGCCTGGGCCACCTGGACCCTCTGGTGCACGAGGGCCTCGGGTGAGTGATCACGCACTGTCCTTCGACGCTCTGGCTGGTTCCTTAACCTTCATTCCACTGCCCCTGAACTCCCAGCCTTGCTGTATGCCCACAGGCTGTTGTTCCCTGTTCCTCTCTGACCTCCAGTTTCCACTTTGTCCACTGGGGATGGGCTTGGTGCTCTTAGAGGGAGGGTGCTGTGGACAGACATGGCATGGGACAGTGATGACCTTCTGCAGGGTGTCGGTTGTCATTGTGGGTGGTGCCCGTTGCAGCCTGGGGTTGGTGAGGTGCGCTCCTGAAGACCACATCCCCTGAGCTGATGGGCTGTGGCATTTGTCCAGGACAAAAGCTGACTTGGGAGCACATGGCCCTTGCAGCCATCTTCCCATCTAGGCAGGGCCATCCTAGGGTAGGGATGGTGACCTAGGCAATGGGACGGGCTGTGTCAGGGAGGGCTGAGCTCCCTGTGCTTGGAGGTTCAACCAGAGGCTGGAGGCTAGCTTGGGAGGGCTGCCGTGCCTGATGTGAGCTAAGCTGAGCCTCAGAGTGGGCAGCGCGGCAAAGTTGGTCGTGAAAACAACCCCTATGTGTTGTGCCTGGCACGTGCCAGAGCCCCCATGGACCGATGTGATTATCCTCATTTTAGGAATGAGGAAACTGAGCATCCAGGAAATGGCAAAACCAGGACTTGAACCCAGCCTCTTAACCAGATGCCGGGATCCTTGAGATTTCCCTTGGAGGGAAATTCGCCCCCCTCCCAAGAGGGCTCAGACCCATGGTGCATCTGTGCCCAGGCTGAATCAGCCTTTCCCACACAGGGTGCTTGGCGAGGCCCTGACTGAGATAACTGCCTGGGACGTATTTTTAGCTCTGGACCCAGTGGATGGTTCTGGTTATGCAACTACCTGAGTCCTGGTTCCCTCCAGACCTGGCCCTGGACTCCCTGGGCCCAGGGCTCTGGAGTCTGCTGTCTGAGCAGCATTTCCTCCTGGCTTCAGAGCTTCCATGGTACTCACGTCCAGAGCCAGGGACCACTTAGGTATCACGGACACTGCTGGCCCTGGGACCTTGAGGCCTGAGATCAGGATGAGGCCCTTGGACCTAGCATTCCAGGCCCCGTGGTCTGCGCCTGTCCCCAAACTCTTCCTGTGCCCTCCAGCATCTGCACCTTTGCTCAGGCTGCCCTCTCCACCTGGCATGCCCTCCTTTGCAAACACTTCCTCCATTCAGGACTCAGATCAAAGCCACCACCTCTTCTGATGGTCGCTCCCTTCTCAGAGCTCCTTGCAGCAGTTTACCTGTCCCTCTGGGTAGCACAGCTCATTCTCTGTACTAAGAATGACCACTGAGGTCTGTTTGCTGAGCAGCACATGTGTGATCTCATCCGGTCTTTCCAGCCATCCTGAGAAATAAGTTCCAGTATTATCCCTGTTTTGCAGGTGAGGCTCAGAAAGATTAAGTTACTTTAACTAAGGCCACAGGATTGAATCTAGGCAGTCTGACTCCAGAGCTTATGATCTGAACCATCTATGTGCTAATTTTTCTGTTTTTCCAACCAAGCCTCTCTAGGTAGAGATCAGGCCTTGCTTACTCTTCTCTTGCATGATGCCTAGCGGAGTGCCCTGCATGTGATAGGTGCTGGGGAAAAGGTTGTAAAGAGTTCTAGTCTGGGAGTCAAGAACATTCCCACCAAGAAGCTGTGTGATCTTAGGCAAGTCCCTTCCCCTCCCTAGGCCTCAGTTTCCCAATCTATAAAACTGGGGATTATGGTAAGGCATTTCCATGGTTCCTCCCAGCTCTGAAATTCCACAGTAAGTGAATGACTCTCCTGACATGCTCCTCGGGCTCTCTGCCTGCACCCCCACCCCCCATCCTGTTTCTAGACTGGAAATTCCATAGATCACAGAATTCCAAAGATAATAGAACACCAAGATTAAACAATCCCAGCTCCTCTCTGCACAGATGGGGACCCTGGGACACGGGGAGAGGCAGAGCCTTACCTGGGGCCACCCAGAGCTCTGTGGCAGGCACCCTCCCACCTCCACATACTCCCCTGGCCCGCCTGTGGAAGGGCATTGAGGAATCCTTGAGCCCTCCCCCAGCCCGACTTCCTGGGCTGCAGCATTTATAGACTCGGTCTGCTTGGCTCCCAGTCAACTATGTGCCTCGTTTCTCTGCAAGGCAGGGGCTAGAGAGGGGTGGGGAGGTGGGGACAGGGAAGCAGGAAGCCCCCGCTTTTATGAGCTGCAGTGCTCCGGCCTACCATCTGTGGGGCAGCTGGAGTCATGACTGGGAAGAGGTAGCTGTCCTTGACCCTTGCACAGCCCATGGCTGGTTCTGGGGGCGCTGGGCGTCAGTGGCCCCTCCTCAAACACCCCTGCCCAACCTTTCCCCAATTCAGACCAAACTCTTGAGGTTAGTCCCCAGGAGCCTGTCTGGGGTGAGCACCCAAGGTCTCCCAGGCTCCTTAGAGACTACTGGGTCCGAGTCACTCCTAGGACAGATACGGAGACTGAGGCCTGTGGGGTGGGGTGAGGATTAGAACTGGGACTAGGTTTTGGCACTTCCATGTTACACCCATGCACCAGGAGACAGTGTTCAGTAGCTTGCTGGGAGGGGGGCAAGGCAGCAGATTATTTTAGAGGAAGGGTCCCACGTGACATTGGTATGAATTTCCCAGGCTGAGTGTGCTCTGAACACTGTTCCCTCTCAACACGTTTGGAGAAGGGGAGGGTCCCAGTTCAGGCATCAAGGAAGAGGGAGGTGCCTGGGTGGAAATGTGACAGGCTGCAGCTGGGAAGTTGGCCTCAGAACAGGCAGAAGGAAGCGAGTTCATACTTGCTAGCCAGATGAGTTAAGAGGAGCCAGGGATGAAGGCAGAGTGTCCAGAGGCTGTGTGCTGGGGGGACAGTGGACCCCTGGAGATGCCTCTCCCCACCCCTAACACCCCAGATTATTCCTGGATCATTTGTCTGCTGGACAAAGACCCTCAGGTATTACCTAACTCTTAGGACACTGTTTATACTACTGGGTGGAAGCCTCTAGTCCAGGGCCCTTACTGGAGAAAGTGGACATAACAGGACCCAGCTGTTATAGGGGGATTTGGATATGGCCTGGGAAAATCCAGCACCGTGAATAAGCTCTGGACTTCAAGCCAGCAGGCCTGGGTCCCCACCCTCGCTTGGCCACTACTCAGCTGTGTGACCTTGGCCAAGATCCTTTGACTCTCAAGGTCCAGTCTTTCCAGCTGCTCCATGGTCCCTTGGGGACTCTGCAAGCTTGGAGCTTATAGGAGTCTAAAGGAGAACTCCTACTACATGTTGTAGCAATAGGAGGGGTGAACCTTTGTTTAGAAAAGGTCAAGTGCACCTTTCATTCAGCTTTCAACTCCAAGGACTTATATAAAAGTTCAGTTGGAGTCCAAAGGGTGGAGAGTCTACTCCAGGCGGGAGAAATCCAAGAAGGTTTCCTGGAGGAGGTAGCATTTGAGCCAGGCCTTGAAGAATGGGAAGGGCATTTCAGAAGGTGGGAACAACATGGTAAAGGTGATGAGGGGAGAAAGTACCAGGTGTATTGGAGAGGAGCATATAGCTAAGTGTGGTTTGAGACTGAGGAAATAACTCTGGGAAGGGCTAATGGGGCCAGGCTGAGCCAGTGTGAAGAGGGAGTGAAACTCTGAGGTGAAGACTTGCACTCTGAAGTCAGAGATATCTGAGGCTGAGGTCCAGCTCTACCCCTTAGCAGCTGGGTGACGTGAGACAGTTAGAAAACCTCTGTGATCACTGACTTCCTCATCTGCAAAATAGGAGTAATAATAGCATCTGCCTCGTAGGTTGATGGTCAGGACAAATGAGGTAATGCATGGAGAGTAATTAGCACAGGGCCTGGCATGGAGGCAACCCTCCCTAGGGGCAGGCTGCCATGACAATATCATGAAGGCTTGGCCTGGGGAGAAGATGTTGACCCAGCAAGCAGAAAGAAAGTGGAAGATGCTGGGCATTGCTGCAGGGAATGGGGATGGTTCCTGTATTCTCTCATCTGTTTGTTCCTTTTCTCTTTCAGGGTCCTCCTGGGCCTTATGGAAATCCAGGCCCCCCAGGCTTTCCTGGAGCCAAAGTGAGTATTTGCTGTGGGGTCTGGGGCCATGGCCGTGGAGTGGACCCAGGGGCTGGGGACCACATCTAGGGTGCTGCCTGGGGGCACTGGTGGGAGGCTCCAGGGTCATTGTGCAGGATTCCCATCCGTGCCACAGGCACTTCCTGAGCAAATTCCGAGTGCCAGGTCCTGTGCCGGGTGTTGGAGACACAGTGAGGAGTCCTGAGTTTAGCTTCTGATTGGGAGGGGCTGGAGGGAGAAGGGCAGTTAGAACCTAGGGTCCTCAAAGGGGACTTCAAAGAAAGGAACTTGATGCTACATCAGGGAGGGCCTTGAATGTGAGACCAAGGATGTGAGGTTTACTGGGCCGTAAGATTCATCCCGGGGAGGTGTGCTGATTTTTGAGCTGGGGAGGGACATGGCAAGATTGTGTTTTAGAAAGATCCCTAGATGCTGTATGAAGGATGGATTGGGGTGAGGACTGGAGCAGAGACAAGGAGACCAGGGTGATACAGGTGAGAGGGTAACTTAGGCCAGCTGAGAGGTGGGGGGAAGGAGACAAGTGAACGCATTCACCACATGGAGGTAAGGTAGAGAAGGCGCAGTGATGGGTGAGAGGTGCAGGTGAGGGAGGTGACTCCCTGCTGTTAACGTGGGTGGCTGACTGGGGACTCAGGAGAAGGGATCAAGTGATGTTGCATTTGGGAACCTGTAGACCGTCCAGGGGGAGATCATTCATGGACAGACATTCCGAAATTTAGGCGTGCTCTGAGCTGGGATAGCACCTTGGGGGTGGCCAGCTCAGAGATGGTTATGGGCACCCATGCCCCCTCCCCAGGGAACGTTCTTGGAATACTCCAGTTAACTTGTAGATGAGACAATAGAGCTGAGCCCGTAGGAGATGATGCTCTGATGATTGTGGGAGAAACTCCAGCCCTCAAGCTCATCAGTAAGTTCCTGGAGCTTAGGCAGAGGACAGGGAGTGGACAGGGTTTTCCAGGAAGGGTATGTGGAGTGAGAAGCTCAGAAGGCCAAGAGGAGAGCTGGGACAGCAACATTTAGGCCCCCGGGAAAGGAAGTCTCAGGGAATGGCTGGAGGATGGAAGGAAGTACAAGGTCAGGGAAGCTAAGAGATCAGAGACTATGCAAAGGATCACAGGGCAGGCCAGGAAGGGGCAGAGGGGTTCCTGATCAGGCAGCCTCTGAGCCCAGCCTGTGCCACAGGGAAACCAGGTGACATCTGGGGTCCTCTGTGGGGTAACTCAGACATGTGGCCTGAGCATGGGTACATTGCCCTTGAGCATCACTGCCGAAGCATTGGCCTCAGCCCCTGAAGGCCCCTGACTGTATGGGAAGGGCTGGCTGCGGTCCCCCCTTGGAAGGCAGGCCCTGGAAGCCTCAGGAGGCCACTGCCCAGCAGTGCCTGGAGGTACTCTGGCTTTTAACAATGCAAACATTGTCTGTAATAACTATCGTATATTGAACCCTTACTGTGTGCCAGACACTGTGCATGTATTTTATGTGGCTTGTCTCATTCAATTCCATAAAGACTGAAAGAGACAAGTGGAGCTATTGTACCCATTTCCAGGTGGGGAAACTGAGGCAGATTGAAACACTTCTAGTAAGTGGCAGCAAGCCCTGCTGCCACGTGTGAGGCAGAGAGAGGGAAGCTCCTCTGGAGACTTTTGCTTTGTAGAGGGCTCAGGTCTCCCAGGCCAGAGGTATATGGAGATGCTGTGGATGAGCAGCTGTTTTGAGTTGTTGGGTTTGCTCAGGAAACATGCCCTCACTGGCCTACTCTGAGATGGGCCTGGGCCTCCCGCCCAGACTGACCCCCTGCTTCTGTGACAGCAGATGTTCCCTCAGCTCCTCCCCAGCCCATGCTGGCCCCGCTTCCCCGCCGAGCCCTGCAGGGCCTCAGCCCCAGGCCACGGCAGATGTGCCGAGGCAGGAGGCCCCACCAGCGGTTTCTCCCTCTGTTTTGAAAAGCAGCTCTGGGGTGGCAATTGTGACTTATGCCTAGCAGGTGAGTCCTCCTGCTGCCATGTGGGGCTGGGTCCTGTGGCCTCAGTGCCTCATGGACAGGACTCCAACCTGCTTCAGTGTATAACAGATAAGGGTGTGGGCTCCAGAAAATACACTGCAATGGGAGGCTGCTTCTCCTATTGGGCCTTGTATAACATACCAAGGGGAAAAATCATGCCCTTTGCTTGGACAGTTGGCCATGAGCCCAGGGGTGAGCAGAGGTGGCCCTAGGGCAGGTCAGTTGCGTGGGAGGCCCAAGACTGCTTAGGTTTTGGCCCTGAGCTACCCTTGATCTGTGACGTGGCCACAAAGGGTTTAAAGTAGGGCTCCCTGAATGGAATTCATGACTTGGCTGACAGTAGATGAGAATGTTTCGTATCTGCACGAATGTGTGGTTCTCGGGAAAGTGTCCTCACCCTTCACTGAATCCTCTCTGGGCCTGGGAGTTGACCTGGTGGGATTGTAGGGCTGGCCTCCTCTAGGAGGTCCTTGGTGGCCCCTCTTCTTTCAGCATGGTGTCTGCTTCCAGAAACTTCTCTTGGGGCCATCCATCCACTCTCCTCCTCAGTTAACAAACATTTATCGAGCACCTGCTATGTGCTGCTATTGGGGCAGTGAGCCAAAGGGGCAGGACCTGCACTAGGAGTGGCTCAGCCGCTGTGTCACCGTGACTACCATTCATCCAGTGCACTCACGAAGCCCGGGGGATGGAAGGCCTGTGGGATGAAGCTCCCCCTGCTGGACTCATGGGTGGGAGAGACAGGTGGGTTGACGGAGACAGAAAGGAAGAGAGTAAGGACGAGGGGATTCGTCCTGCTTGACGTCGCAGAGAAGTGATGGCCAAAGGGCCCAGGTGGCTTGCCCAGGTCACTCCCTCACACAGCAGGACTGTATTATGGGTCTGCTGCCCAAAGAAGCTTGTCAGGGCTCCACAGCTGGTCCTAGCCAGAGCCAGGCTTCAGCCCATCTACCTCTCCAGAGCCCAAGGCTTCTGTCATATCCCACCTTGAGGATTCTTTTCAAAACCAGTAAGACGAGGGTTCCTCAGCTTCCACAGACTCAAGGGCTTTGAGAACAAGGCCAAGAAGCCGGGACCCTGGAAGGATGATATTGGTTGACTGGAGGCTCAGGGTTGAGTTACTGGGTAGATTCAATTGACACACAGTTGTTGCTGTGGGAAAGGGCAGTGGTTAAGGGCACAGACTCTGGAACTAGATGGCCTAAGTTCAAATCCTGCTCTGTCACCTCCTAGTTTCTGTGGCCATGGACAAATTATTGAAACTTCCCATGCCTCAGTTTCCTCATCTGGGAAATAGGGTAATAAGAATAGCTACTGCCTAGAGTTGTCGTGAGGGGTGACTGAGTTACTGTGTCGGTGCTTAGAGGAGTGCGTGGCATGTGGCAAGTGCTATGGCCCCAAGCACCTGGTCCTACTCTCTTCTTGGCAGCTGGCTGGCCCTGTTCTGTGGTCTGACCTGCTTGGTCTGCAGTGAATTAGCCAGGATTACTATGCTCTGGAGCCTTGGTGGGGCAGTGGTAAAGTGTTTAGCTGCTGACCAAAAGGTTGGCAGCTCACATCTACCAGCTTCTCCTTGGAAGCCCTATGGGCAGTTCTACTCTATCCTATAGGGTTGCTATGAGTTGGAATCAACTCGATGGCAACGGGTTTGGGTTTTTTGGTTTGGTGGCGCACTGGGAGAGGACAGGAAGGTGGGAGAGGGTAGACTCAATAACCCAGGTGGCTGTTGGGAGAGCTGGCTGAGGAAAAGGGCCTGCCAAGGTCTGCAGTGGAGGTGGGAGCTGAGGTGGAGACAGCCCTCTGGGATTCTCAGGCCTCAGGCCCAGCCTACCGTCCCCCTTCCTCTGATAACTGAGGTAGGGCTTGCTCATTAAGGAAATTTGGAAAAGTCCAGAAAGTATTAAGAAGAAAGTAAGTACTCTGCGGAATAGATATTATTACCCCCATTTTACAGATGAGGAAACCAAGGCCCAACGTAGCTAAGTAACTTGCCCAGGGTCATATGACTACTAAATGGCAGGGTCAGGATTTGAACCCTCATCTCTCTGACTCCAAAGTCTGTGCTTGTAGCCACAGAGCAATTCCTGCCTCTCTAGCCACATGGTTCTCTGGTTTTCCCTTGTGTTGTGTCAGATATGCCAGTGTGTATTCACATAACCATGGCTGGGTATCTGGCCTTTTCACTTGACATTTGTTGTGAGCATTTTCCCGTTTTATTACCTAGGCTTCCTCCCCATGCTTTGTAATGGCTGCATGGCACTCCATCAAAATCAATATCCCATACTGTGTATGGCAAGTTTCCTTTTTTTAAAAAAGTTATTTCCAATTTTTTACTAATGTATAAGTAATATCTTGGAGAATATCATTGCATATAAGTATTTGCATATTTCTAATTATTTCATTAGGATGAATTCATTAAAATAGAATTACCAGGTCAAAGGGTAGCCTAATATATGGTTAAAAGCAGGGACTTGGGAGTCAATGCCTGGGTTGGAGTCCTGGCTTCACCACTTACTGGGTGGTGATACTAGTTCTTACCTCATAGGGTTGTTTTGAGGACTAAGTGAGATATATGCATGATACGCACACACACACACATATATATATATGGATGGACAATTTAGAAGTGCCTTGAACATAATTAGTGCTACATGAGTATCTTGATGTTAGTAACAACTGTCTTCTAGAAAGGTTGAACCAATTCGTACTGCCGCTACCGTTGTTGTTGTGTGCCCGTCAAGTTGATTCCAACTCACAGTGGCCCTATAGGACAGGGTAGAACTGCCCCATAAGGTTTCCTAGGTCTTTTTTCCCATGGAGTTGATGGGTGGGTTTGAACTGCTGACCTCTTGGTTAGCAGCTGAGCGCTTGACCATTGTGCCGCCAGGGCTCCTTCTACTGCCATTAGAGGAAAGTCCTTAAACAAACAAACATGACAATTCATTATTGATTTCATTTCATTTCACTGGTCACCTGTAAGGAAGCAGGCTTTTCTTACATCTGCTTTCCATTTGTACTTCATCTTTTATGAATTTTATGAATTTGTTCATTTTTAGAGTTGAGATGTTATCTTTTTTATTGATTTGTAAGAATTATTTATATTTATATATTGAAATAACTAAGGCTTTACCTATCTCAAGAATGTTTTACAGTTTGTTGTTTGCCTATTAAGAGTATTCATGAAGATATTCACAGAATGCTATCTCTTTTTTTCGACTCACGATAATAACCAACGTTTATTAGGTGTCAGATAGTTTGGGGAGTGCTCTCCCAGTAGGTAAAATCTATGGTTCTTTACTTTGCTTTTATACTTAGGAATTTCTTTCCCCTTCTAAGATCAGATAGATATTCACTTGTATTTCTAGTCGTTTCATAAATATCATTTGTACTCTTAAAAATTTAATCCTTCTGGAATTAATCTTCATCGGGAGGTGTGAGGTAAGATTCTAACTTTACTTCCCCCCAATAGTCAACCATTTATTGAGTAAGCTTTCTTCTACTGGTTATTATATGATAGACCAGGGTCTATTTCAGTCCATTCTATCCTATTTCTTTGCTCTGCTTGTGTATTTTTATGCTAGTATAATATTATTTTATATGACATTTACTATTTTGGTACTATGTGTCTCTCCTTGTTACTCTTCTTTTAAAATATTTCTGGCTATTTATTCTTCCGGATGAACTTTAGACCCATCTTAACAACTTCCTTTAAAAAAGTTCCATTGGTCTTTTTATTGGAATTGTATTAAATGTATACATTCATTTATAAAGAATTGACTTTTTTTAATATTAAGTTTTCCTGTCTACAGACACGGCATGTTTTCCCACTTGGTTGTTTTTAAAATGTCTCTTAGTAAACTTTTATAGTTTTTATTGCATAAGCCCTGCACATTTCTTAAGTTTATATTTAAGAAATTTTATATTTTTGTTGCTGTTGTGAATGGAATAGTTTTCCCCATTATTTTTCTAGCTGGCTCTTGGTTATTGAAGAAGATTATTGATCTTTTGTATTTATTTTTATAAAAATTCCCCTTTCTGAATTATCTTATTAGTTCTAATAGTTTTTCAGTCAGTTCTTCTGGGTTTTCCAGATAGGCAGTCATATTGTTTGCAGTGAAGGACATAATTTGTCTTCTTTTCCTTGAAGGTTAATCTTTCTTATTTGCTTTTCCCGCCTTATTACATTGTCCAGAACTTCTAACAACATGAGATAGTAGTAGTGATAGTGAGAGGCCCAGTAAATCTTTAGAGAATGTTCCAGGACTGGGGCCAGATCTGGTCCAATCCCAGCCCTAGAAGAGTTATCTTTTGAGACTCCATTCATTAATTTGCTAATTTATGAAATATTTTATCATGTCTACTCTAGTCCAGGCCTTGTGCTGAGTACTTGGGATTAGAGATGACTTACCTAAGGGGCCGCCAGCCCAGAAATTCCCAGTCCTTTATGATTTGTTTCTCCCTTGTGTCGGCCCTCCTCCAGGCGTCAGCCAGCCAAAGCTCTCTTATTTTTTCCCAACGCCCAACTGTACCGGTAGAAAAGGAGCCCAGCACAGTTCCCATTCCTGCTGTATTGCTAGCACTTACAGTTTGAAAAACACCTTCCCTTCATCTTCTTCTAGTCCCACACAACTCTGTTAACTGGTCCAGGCAGAGTTCACTGTTCCCCACTCAGAGAGGGAAAGGGGCTTGCCCAAGGGCACACAGCCTCCTTGGTTGGAGAGCTGGGTCTGGTGACCAGCTTCTTATCCTCACCAAAGTGTAAATGATTAATAAGACTTTACATATTCCTTAAACCTCTCATTGGGGGAATTTGTGGGAATATGGCTGGGAAGATGTATTTTGGGGTGGAGAGTTTTCTCCATCCCGAAAGTTCTATCTTCACCCTGTTGGGGATGCTACAAGCATCCCTTGAGCTACATCTTCATCTGGCTCCCTCCTTGCCTTCCTCCAGCCTCAGCTTAGTTGTAACCCTCTTCAGGAATTTACCCTCAGTGTGGGTGAAGCTCTCCTCAACCTCCCCCTGTATCCTCTCTTCACTGACCACTGGATTGTAGGTTTTCATCTGCAGTGTATTGAAATGTAAAGAGCTTGGGCTCTGGAGCCAGGCAGCCTGAGTCTATATCCTACTTGCACAAGTTACTTATCCTTCCTGTGCCTTAGTTCAATCTTGCACAAGTTACTTATCCTTCCTGTGCCTTAGTTTTCTGTAAAATGAGGATAATGATATTTGCCACCTCATGGATTTAGCATGAGGATTCTTGAGTTAATATGTGTCAAGGGCTTAGGAGAGCACTCAGTAGATGCTAGTGCATATTATCATTACCAGTCTTTCTGGTTTCTCCCAGAGTTCCTCATGGCATGAGCTGTGTCCTGTTCACTGCTGTGGTATTCCCTGTATTCATTGAGAGACTTGGCTCATAGTAGATGTTCGATCAATATCTGTATTTGTTGATGTTGTGCTCAGGCAGGGATCACATACCAGGCACTGTGCTGGCAGCTGAGAGAGCTGAGAGAAGCCCATAAATAACTTCAATGACCCAGGTAAATAACCTGGTTAAGGACCCCAGGCATGGAGCAAGTACATCTCTTTGGGTCTCAGTTTCCCTTTTTGTATAATGACAAAATAGGATACACGGAGGTTCACCCTGAAAGCTTGTCCAACTCCTCTATAAGCTGCAGAAAGAGAGGGGCAAGTGCAGGGTGGGGAGGAGCTGCTGTCCTTTTTTGGCCAATGGAATCCTTGTTAGCCTTGAGCCTGGCCTTGCATCATGGACATAAAAGGCATTGGAGCCGGGCTTGGGAACCCTGAGGTAGGAGAGTGTGAGGGGCAGCTGCAGTGTAAGGTAGTGGATCCCGGAGGTGGGGTCCTGCAGAAGAAGTGACCACAGGTCCTGTGGTTTTAGCAGAGGGACCCATTCATTAAATGGTCTCTATGCTGAAGCTCAGGTGGACAGAGAGTTGGGGTTCTGGCGGCCTCACAAGGAAGGCCTGGTCTTTAGCCTGGGGCAGCTAGCTAGAGGGCTGGAGCTGCAGGGGTGGGGTGGGGGGGAAGTGTGGGAGAAGCATCCAGGTTTCTGTTTTGTAAACGAGAGCTTTGAAGTCAGACAGAGTGAGAACCTAGGCTGCCTTTGTCTCTTACCTGCGGGCTCACCACAGGCTGTTACTTAACTTCTCGAACCCCAGTCTTTGTCCTTAGTTGAAACAGGTGGGTGTTATGAGCCCTAAAGAGGTTGATGCATGGAACAGTGCATTAAAAAAACCCAAACCCTTTGCCGTTGAGTTGATTCCGACTCATAGCAACCCTGTAGGTCAGAGTAGAACTGCCCCATAGGGTTTCCAAGGAGCAGCTGCTGAATTCGAACTGCCGACCTTTTGGTTAGCGGCTGAAAGGGCCCCAAAGCAGTGCATAGGACAGGACCCCAGAACCATGCATAGAACAGGGCCCCAGAACAATGCATAGAACAGGGTCCCAGAACAATGCATAGAACAGGGCCCCAGAACAATGCATAGGACAGGACCCCAGAACCATGCATAGAACAGGGCCCCAGAACAATGCATAGAACGGGGCCCCAGAACAACGCATAGAACAACACAACATCTGGTGTGTAGTGAGTGAGTAGTGGAAGACTGTTCCCGTCTCCTCTTTCCAGGTCGGAATACACAATAATTTCTTGTGAAGATTGACTGAGCCAGGATTGGGCAGGTCTGAGTTCTGAGGAAAAAAGGAACCAAATGAGAACTGATTAAAGTTGGCCAAACCACCCCTCCCCTGTGTCACATCCATTATCTCACTGGCTCCTTGCCAAGAGACCTGTGAAGCCAGCTGGTGTGTGTGTGTGTGTGTGTGTGTGTGTGTTCCCATTTCAAAGATGAGGAAACTGAGGCTCAGAGAGGTGAAGTGACTTGCTGAGTCCCCACCATGAGTCTATGGCAGAGCCAGGGCTTCATCTCAGGACTTCTGACTCAGGCCTGGCTGAGGCAGGGAAGGAAGGGAGGGTTCACGGAGATCAAAAACTCTTGGAAGGTGGAATCAGGGTGGCCCAACTTTCCAAAGGCCAATTATCTGAGTAATTTAACCAGTTTGGGCCAAACCAGAGGGACACAGCCAGAAGCACTTATTTCAGCCGTATAGGAGATACAGCTGATGAACTCTGTGGACCATTTTCCCGAGCCCCCTTGTTTTTAGGGACCAGGATCCTTGCGGTGGGGACCCTCCCATATGCCTGGCGCAAAGGATACTCAAATCTGACTGAAGGACTCATTGCTTGCTGGTTTTGTCCCATTTACGGTCTGGTCTAACTCTTCGAGTCCCAGGACATCCCAGAGCCAAGGTCTGGGAGTCACAAACTCAGGGTGCTAGTCTCATCTCTGCCAGTACCTTGTCTTGGGGCCTCAGAAAGTCCCTTTTCCTCTCCTGACCAGTCTCCCTGAATGTAGAATGGAGTCATAACTCTTTTCTTACCCACTGTATTAGCTTCCTAGGGCTGTTGTAGCAAAGGACCAAAAAGTGATGGATTGTCTCACAGTTCTAGAGGCTAGGAGTCCAAATTCAGTATTGGCAGGGTCATGCTCTCTTCAAAGGCTCTGGGGCAAGAGCCCTTCCTGTCTCTCCTGGTTTCTGGTAGCCCTGGACATTCCTTGACTTGCTGCTACAGCATAACTCTGTCCCCACATGACCGTCTTCCCTCTGTCTGTCTCTCTGTGTTTCTTCTCTTTTATAAGGACATCACTCATATGAGATTAAGACCCACCAAACACTGGGTTAACCTCGTGTTAACGGATAACATCTTCAAAGATCCTATTTCCACACAAAGTCATGCTCACAGGTACTGGGGATTAGGACTTCAACATGTCTTTTGAGGGACACAGTTCAATCTATGACACCCACCTCATCAGGCCATGAGGATCTAGTGAGGTGAGGGATATTGCAAACCGTAGAGGGCTGCTCACAGATGTAAGTGGCTGTCACTGTGTTGACTCTCAGTTAATTAGAGAACAGTGAGGGGAGCATCGGTGTACTGAAAATTGAAACGAATCAGACATGCCTCTTGGAGTTGGGCATGTCTTGGGTGCCAGAGACCAGCTGGAGGTAACAAGCTGTCTCCCAGAAACGCTCTTAGAGTCCCAGTGGAAGAAGCTAGGAGGCAGTCCTAACAACACTCACATGCAAAAAACTCCTCAAGGCCCCCAAGGTCTACAGGTTGATTGGGGAGGATGCATTCAAGCTGCATCTTGAAGAATGTTTAGAGTTTGGCTAATGATGCTGGAGTGGTTTTCTAGGTAGGAGGGAGACTGCTAAAGCAAGGACCCGGAAACAGGAAAGTGCAGGACCTGACTGAGCAGTGGGCTATGGTCTGGTGACTGGAGCGGAAGGACCCCCGTCTGTGGGTACAGCTGGGCAAAGGAGAGCAAAGTCCAGATAGGATGACTGGGGCAAGATTATGGAAGACTCGGAACACCAGAATGAAGAGTTTGGACCTTGTCATCATGCAGTCAGTGGGAGCTGTGGAAGGTGTTAGAGCAGGGCAGTAATGGATTCAGAGAAGACCCCTCCAGAGGTGTGTGAGTGGGGGGTGGATGGAGAGTGTCTAAGTGAGGGCACAGGGCTATAAGCAGAGTTTGTGAGGAGACAACATCTCCAGACATGACCCAGCAGCCAAAGTGGAATTGTTTTTGTTTCAGGGACAGAAAGGGGACCCAGGGCTCTCACCAGGAAAGGCCTACGATGGGGCGAAGGTAGGTTTCCAGGGACCCCAGGCTCAGGGAAGAGTGGGAGGGGACACTAGGGAAATTGGCACACTCTAGGGGAGCGATTCTGGCCAAGGCCTCTCTGCATGACAAAGGCAGGGAAGTGGAAAGTTTAGAAAGATCTGGGTGTGGTTTGGTTTTTTCCTTGAAGTCCTCCAGCCTTTCCCAACACAAAACCCAAGACTATTCCCCTCTGCCTTCTTCCGGAGTGAAGTGAATAAAACCGACAAAAAAAAATTTTGGCCTACGGACACATCTTTGGTGAATATCCTCTTGCCTGGTGCTCTGCAGAGCCTCAGGGTAACCCTGGGCCTCTAGAAGCCTCTTGGAAGCTCAAGCCCCGGAAGCTTCCAGCAGACATTCCAAGTCCCCCTGAGGCTGTGAACTCAAGCACACAGGCTTGTGGATTTCTAGAAGGTGGGAAGGGAATGGGCCTGAGATGGAGGGTGTGTGGTGGGTGGAAGGAGCACTGTCCTCCTTGACCAAAGGGCTATGAGGCAAGATGAGAAAACACTCCATCCAAAGGACTTCTACCCGGAAGCATTCACACCATAAACTGAGCCTGGGGCCTGGTGGGTGTGTGGAACTGGCAGGAACAGAGAAGTCCAGATCTCCAAGCAGGATACCAGTGTCTCAGACATCCATACCCTGGAAGGAATGCTCAGGTTCATCTGGCTTCCTTTTGGGTACAGCCCAAGAGCCCTCCTGACACAACACTGCTTCTCAGCCCAGCCTCCTCTGCTTGTGCACACAGAAGTGGTTTGTCCCGTTGATTTCCCCAAGACACAGGGGTCTCATTCTTTCACCACCTCATTGATTAGTTCAGGTGGCCCAGGGTTCCAGGACAGTCTCCACACACACACACACCTGTCTAATCCCATCATGATCTTATAAGCCAGGGCTGAGGGCCCAGCTTGCAGGAGAGGAAACTGAGTCCCCAGAGAGAGGTGGCTTGCTCGAGGTCATATAGCTGGTAAGTGGCAGAGCTGGGATTTGTGCCCAGCTCACAAAGTCCAGGGGTCTAACTTCCCTCTTGCTTTGTTGCCTTGTCCACTCTCAGGTCTTGGTGCTGGTGGCAGCAATGCCTCCTGCTTAGGGTCAGCCATGCCCTGGAAATGATGAGGGAGTGGGCAGAAGGAAAGGTGACTGAGGAATACAGAGAGGGAGAACTGATTGCAACAGGATAGACGGGGATGCAATTCCTTGGGGCAGTGGGTTTTCAAACATGGTTTTAGCAGCGGAACCCATTCATTCCATGGTATCTTATGCCAAAGTTCAGTTTATGAAATAGATCAAGTGGAGCTACTGAGTTGAGTGGGGAGGGGCCTGGGCACCCACCCACTCAGCTTTGCTCACCTCGCTAGATAGCCCCCAAGACTCCTCTGAGGCCTCTAGGCCTCCATGAACCCTGCTTGGAAACAACCAGCCATTCCAGGTCATGCTTGCAGTTTAGCAAGAGTTTCTGCTCCTGTTCCCCCACCTCACACCCCTTGTCTGTGTTTTGCAGGGCAACATGGGCTTCCCTGGGATCCCTGGGAATCCAGGACCTCTTGGACGAAAGGTACACCCTTGGTTTTGATGCTTTGCCTTGCTAAATGGAGCTGTATGTCTGCCTGCCTGCCTGCCTCTCCCCAAGCCAGCCCGGCTCCCCTGGGCGTGGGAAATGTTGGCAGGAGGTGAGAAAGGCTTCCTGGGGATCCTGCATGTCTTCCAGATGTCCTGCTCCCCCTTGCCTGGGGGAAGGGAGCACCTGGGATTGGAGTAGGCCCCCACAAGGTTAATGTGGTGTGACGAGACCTTGACACTGGTTTGATGTACTCCTCTCAGGGCCCAGCTGCTCCCGGGGAGGCCACCCTCAAGAGTGTGTAGTGGGTGGAAGGAGCACTGTCCTCCCAGACAGGAGGGCTCTGTTAGCTCTGGCTCCACCACTCACTGGATGAGTGGCCCTCTCTGAGTCTCAGCCTCATCCTGTGGGAGATAGAGCTGGTGATCTCTCCCTGCCCATTGCCTGGGGCCTTGTGACCCAGCAGCAAGACCTGGAGCAGAGACTTTGAGTGGGCTCTGGGGTCAGTTGGACCTGGATTCTCACCCCACCTCCACCATGTCCTAGTTGGGTGACCTTGGGCAAGCCAATGACTTCTCTGAGCCTAATATTGGTCCCTACCTGGTATGCCACAGGTGAGTGCCAGACACCAGCAGCTGTCATTCCAGTTATAGGTGGAAGGGAGAATGCTCTATAAAGGCAATGAGCTCCCCGTGCATTCAGGAATGATGTTATGCCTCTTCCCCCTCCCCCCACCAGAGCCCTGCTTGGCCACGCTGGAGGAGTTACCTCTCTAAACACCTTTGTGGGGAAAGTCTGCCATTTTCCTAGGTGGTGGATCTCTAGTTTACAGTGCCCCTGGATTCCTAAAAGACACTTTCTCTCCAATGTCCCCAGCCAGGCCTCCCATCCATCAAGACTCATCTCTAGTTGTATCTACGCCAGAAAGCCCTCCTGGAACACCAGCCTTCACTCTGCTCAGGGATGCTTAGCCTATCTTAGCTTAGTTATTTTCAGCCACAAGTCTTGCCTCACCAACTAGGATGTGCAAATCTGGTTTGTTGCTCTCCCTGCGGCACCTAGCACAGGGCCTGTGGCCTCAGGAAATAGGCTGAGGACAATGCAGGCCAAAGGCCAATCACTTTTTGCAGGAAAATCCCAAATCGTTGATGGGTTTTCTAGTAGATGCATCAGCCTAGGGCGTGTCCTAAGCTTAAGCCCTGGCTCACAGCTGCGGCCACAGCTGCCCTCTGTCTCGGACCATCTGCTTTTCTTCTAGACAGCTGTGGTGTCTCCTGGCTCCATCCTGCCCCTACTCCCAGGGTCCCCATGGTATAGGGGGACTTGGAGGACCACATTGTCCCATCCCCTTTTCCTCCACCTCCTTGGCCAGAGCCAAACAGGAGTCCATGGCTGCCTGAGAGCTAGGGAAACATGGCTTTTGCTGGCTCAGAGAACACAGAGGGACTCCGTCTTCTCCCCATTCACTTCCCCCCTGGGCTCCAGCACTTTGTGATGGATGAGGTGTTAGTGCAAAGGGCTCCTTCCAGTCCCGGCTCATAAAGCAGCTAGTTGTGGTCTTGCTTTGCGCAGGGGTGGGAGCCTGGCAGAGGCGGTGAGAGAGGGGAAAAGCAGACTTGGACCAGATCCTGGCTGGAGTCCCAGGTTCTCTGCTCTCAGCAGATACGCAGAGAGGCCAAGAACCCTCAACAAAGAGGAGCCAGCTCACCTGGGAAGGGAGAGGCTTCTTTTCTAAATTAAGAAAGAGCCTCCGGGTGGTTGGGAAAATATTTGGCAAAGCCATTTACACTGAGTTCTCTGGCCCTGGCCCAGGTGAACACGTTGGAGCTCAGGTCTCAAGGCAGAACCCCTATCCGGTTGTAGGGGTCTGGGAGGAGGACCAACGGGGTGAGCAACCGTGCGTGGAATTGGCACTGTTTGTAACATGTTTGTTTGGTGACAAGAGCATTCACTTTCCCCTGATCCTCTCACTTAGCTCATTTGCATTGTCCCTTATTGGGGAGACCTGGGGGAGGAGGGACATAGGTGGGCTAGAGGTGAGATCAGCTTCTTCTTTGCTTACCACCATGTTGAATTTTGGTATCTCTCTGAGGTGATACTAGTAGTCCTATTCATTCACTCATTCATCCATTCATTCATTTGTTCAGCAAGTGTTTATTGAATGTCTGGTCACCATGCAAGGCACTGAACTGAATAAATAGACAAAATACCTGCCCCCACAGAGCTTCCATTCTTGTGAGAGAGACAGTGAAGAGAAAAACAGTAAACATAGAAGGTATGTTAGAAGATGAAAAAGGCTAAGAGGAAAAATAGAGTGGGAGAAAGGGAGTTTTGGTTGGGAGGGTTCCAGTATAACTAGTGTGGCCAATTGGGCTAGCACTTTAGAGGCTGCAGAGAGAGTAACTGTCCTTCTTTCCTCACAATAGCTCCAATATTATGCCCATTTTACAGCTCAGAAAACTGAGGCCCAAATAGATCTTATTCATTCATTCTTTCTTCTAGTCATCAGCAATGTACTAGGCCCTGTGCTAAACTGGCATTAAACGGCAGATGGGATCCTCTAGGGCTCTGCTCTCTAGAGCGTGTAGTCTAGAGCAATGGTTCCAACCCGCTGAGCATTAGAGCCAGCTGTGGCGCTCAGGCCCCATCCCAAGTATCTTTGTTTAATTGGTCTGAGGGTGGGACATAGGCATCAGTATTTCTAAAAGTGCCCCAGGTGGTTCTCACGTGCAACCAATTTGAAGGCCACTGGTTTAGTGAAATACCTTTCCTGGTCACTAAGTGGCAAGGCTGGGATTTGAACCCATGTCTTCCCACCCTCAGTCCCATTCTCTCTGCACAATGCACACTGAAACAACTTCTCAATAGGAGAGGGCCCTCCAGGTAAAAGAGAGGCTCCCCACCTGAGAAGGCTCATTTCTCTGCCATCTGCCTGAGATGTTTGCTGAGGGATGTTGTTGAGCTGATTCCTAAGGGCTGATTAGGCACAGAGGTCACAGAATCAGACAGACCTGGATGGAATCCCAGCTCCATCCGTCTCCTTGTGAGCTTGGGCAAGTCACCTCGATTTCTTGAACCTCTGTTGCCTCAGGGGTGGCTGGGAGGGTTAGGTGGGATGTTATATGTCCCCACTATCTACCATGGGCCAGCACATGGTAGGCACTTCATAAGTGTTTGTTGAATGAATGAATGAATGATCATGATGATTATGAAGTAGAAGTAGCTGAAGGTCTTGCCCATCAAGTACCATCAGTTATCTTACCAGCTACCACTTAGCTACCCCCTACTAGCCAAGAAGGCTGCCAGAACCCCATTTGTACCTTGGGAGGGGTCCCATGCTGTCTCTAACCCTCCTGACTTGTTTCCTATAGAGCAGTGTTTCTCAACCAGAGGTGATTTTGCCCACTCCCCAGGGGACGTTTGGCAATATCTGAAGACAGTTTTGATTGTCACAACTCTGTGTTGGGGGAGGATGCTACTAGCTTCTAATGGGGAGAAGCCAGAGAACCTGTTAGTATCTTGCAATGCACAGGACGTTCTTCCCACAACAAAGACTTATCCATCCCAAAATATCAATAGTGCCGAGATTGAGAAACCGTGCTATATAGAAACCCTCACTCCATCCCAACCTATGTGCCTGGGGCCTTCCTGCCTCCCCACGTTTGCTTATCTGCGCTCTCCCCAGCATGCTTTCTCTCCTCCACACTCATTTCCACAAATGTGTCCCTTGATTCTATCCTCATGTTTCTACTGCCATCTTTCAGGAGCACCTCCAGGCAGAAGTCATGCCTCCCTTCTTAATCATTCAGCCCTCTTCTCAGCTTCTTTGGGACTCTGCCCTTTTTGCCTGGAGTTGATGCACTTGTCTTTCACACAGAACAAGTGCACGGAGGACAGAACCCAACATGTCATCTTTGTTTCTCCTGTGTGGGGCTTAACACACTGCTGGGCACATATGTCTGCTCCATCAAGGCCTATGGCAGACATCACTAATTGATCTTTCTTGCCAAGCCCTGATGTGGCCTCAGAATCTTTCTTAACATATTACCCCAGGCAGACATGACAAATAGAATGAAAATGATGCTCAAGCTGAGTTACTGGCTTTTCCTGTCTGACTTCCTCCTGGCTCCACCTGCTGCCCTCCCTCTGCCCCCTAGCCCTCCCTGTGTTGCTTGAGTTGTGACTGTCTCTGGGAAGCTGTAATGAAATGGGAGGACAGAGGGGGTTATTTGAGAATATTTGAGGGGGAACATGATTGAGACTGGGCTGAAACGATCTCCTGTCTTTCTGCAGAACTATCAGTTCTACCTGGCTGTGGCACACCAGTCCCATGCAGAGCCCCTACTGAGAGCCTTCTCCAGGCTTCCCTGATGCTCTGCTGCACTGGGCTCCTGTGGTCCATCCCCACGACAGTGTTGGGCTCAGCTCAGTGAAGCTCCTGCTTCTCCTGCAGTGCTGCCTCCTATGGCTGGGTGCATCTACACTCTCCTGGCACTCAGTACCTCTCCTTCATTCAACATAATATGTAGTTAGTGTCCATTTCCCCTTCTAGAAGGTAGGGAATGGGTTTGTTGGATTCACCAGTGCATCCTTAGTGCCTGACACAGGGCCTGGGCATTGCTGGGGCTCAGCAAACATTTGCTGAATGAATGAATAACTGGATGAATGAATGAGCCATATAGAAACTGCACCTTCCTGCCTCACCTGTCTCAAGTACCCCCTGAGCAGAGTTTGCCAACAGAGGCCTGGCTGTGGTGTGATGGGTTCTGTGACCATTCTTTGCCACAGCTTTCAGAATCCTACAACTTCTGAGCCAGCAGAATGCTTTGAGAGGCCAGATCGGGAAATTGAGGCCCGGAGGGGAGCAGGGACTTGTCTGTTATCATGTAGTGAGTCACTCAGCCTCTTGGCATGTGTTTATTCCTCTTTGATTCTGATAAATGGGCTGTCTGTCCTGTCGACTGTTAGGTGTGGGGTGTGGGCAGTCAAGGTGGTCGGTGAGTTCAGTGGGAAGTCTTGTGGAGTTCTATGCAAGCCAGGGAGGAAGGACACCCCTCTGTTTTTTGAGGATCTACTGCAGTTTCCAAACTTCACATAAACTTTTTTACTTGGGCTCAGCACAATCCTGTGAAGGCAGTAGGGTGAGCTCTATTTTACTTCAAAGGAAGCCAAGGCTAAGGTGGAGCCTGGGTGAACCGCTGAGGCCTGGGCATGCGTTGGTCCCCAGGACCCCCAGGCAAGGACAGGACCCCCTCCCTTCTCTGCCCAAAACCCAAATACCATCCCTGCCGGACGGGGAGACTGTCTGCAGCAACAGTGAGGTGATGTCTGGTTTCTCCATGCACATTGTAAGCAATGATTAATCTGGCTCTGAAACCAAAATATAGACCGAGTTCTATTATAAACATGGTCCTGTGGAGACCTGCCTGCTGGGCGGCCTGAAGCCCCTTGCAGACACCCGTGGTCCCTGGAGCTCCCCTGGAGCATCCACTCTTCCCTGTACAGTCAGGCACCCATCACACACAGGGAAATCACTGCCTGTGGGTCCACCTTGCGGTCAGTGCCTGCCCTGTAATTGCTGGGGCCCTAGAGAAGATAATGGTTTAGACTCTTCCAGGTCCTGGGGCCCTGTCATTTGAAGCTATTTGGCTGGCCCCAGCTTGGTAAACACTCTTAAGGTAGTTCCAGGGAGCATAAGAGCCTCCCTGTCACCCCAACCTCTGCCTTGGCTGTGCCCGACCCTGATGCTCCCAGCCAGCCACGAGAAACTGGGAAGTTCACAGCAACGTTCATGGCCCTTTAGGGGCCATTGACTGGGAGAACTTAGGAATCATGTTCTTCTGGACAGAGCACAGTCAAACAAGTCCAGCATCCTGGAGAATAGTCTGGGCTTGGCCATGACTTACTAAGTCACCTTTGGCAAGTCCCTTCCCCTCTCTGAGTCTTAGTTTCTCAGTCTGTCCAATGAGAAAGGAAGTTGATGGCTTAGGTTCCTTCAAACTCAGATACTCCAGGGTTCTGTGATGAGCCTTTGCCCCAATATTGCTGCAATGATCCATGAGCTTCTTTCCCAGGGAGGTGGGTCTATAAGGGGATCTTTCCTTGGGTGTCCCTGTAGCTCTTCTAGGCAGGCCTTGGGCTGGTCAATGAGAAGATCTCATCCCCTGATTTGGTGGTTTAAGACAGGTCTGACCTGGCTCAGTCCCTGGGAAGCTGTGGGGCCTCAGAAAAGTCTCTTTACCTCTCTGAGCCTCAGCTTCCTCATCTGACATGGTAACTCCTACCCCTAGGGGTGATTGCAAGGAGTAGATGAGCTGATATGTTTAAACCCTTAGTGCTGGGTCGGGCATCGGGCCAGCTTACTGTATGTGTCCCTGGTTGTCATTTGTCTCCTTTTAGCTGCATCTTGAGTAAGGGGCTTACTTGAAATCTCCTCCTGGGGTTTCACTGACAATGCTTCTCTGCTTCCTTTTTGAGGCTGAAAAATTGAGTTTCAGCGGTTTCTTTGTGGCTGCAGAGGAAGCCACGGGAGCTGCTGATGCCCATGTCCCTGGCCCTTCTTTGGTGGATCCCTGGCCTCATTATTCCACTTTGCAGCAACCTCATGAGGTGGGCAGGGGGTGGCAGAGTGAGGCCCAGTGAGAGTAATGGCCTGTGCCAGGTCACAAAGCCTAGAGCTCGAGGCTAAATTCAGCTGTTCACTGGGAAAAGGCATTGCTTATTCTTCCTCATCTGTAAGCTACAAAATGCAAAAAATGATTTAAAAAAAAAAAAAGATGATTATATATGTCATAAGGAGCCCTGGCGACACAGCAGTTAAGCATTCAGCTGCTAACCAAAAGGTTGGAAGTTCAAACCCAGTCAGCGGCTCTGCAGGTGATCTGCTCCCATAAAGATTACAGCCTAGAAAACCCTATGGGGCAGTTCTACTCTGTCAACATGGGGTCGCTGTGAGTTGAAATCAACTTGACAGCACCCAACAACAACATACACATCAGATCACAACATGTCCCTGCTCTAGACCCTCCTGCAGTTCCCCATCACACTCAGGAGAAAACAGAACAAAACAACCCACGGTCTGTGCCAAGGCGTCCATGGCCTGGCGTGCTCTGGCCTCCTGCTTTTTCTCTAGCCACCCCCTCCTGCTGGCTCTCTCTCATGCCTTACTCATTCTGCTCCTGTTACGTAGGCCTTCTTGTCTTTCTTGAGCCCACCCCAAAGCATTCTTGTCCTAGGGAATTTGCACTTGCTGTTCCCTCTGCGTGGAATGCCCTTCCCCAGGTAGCCAGCCCTGTGTCCGGCTCCCTCACCTCCTTCATCTCCTCAGAGTGGCCTTCCCTGACGACCCGCTGAAGTCACAACACTGCCATTCTCATCCCCTAACTCCGCTTACTCCTCGTCATACACTGTTCACTACCAGACATTATCATTTATATCTACTTGTTCTTAACCTCTCCTTAATTAGAACATAAACTCCATTAAAGTGAAGGATGTTGTCTGTCTTGCTCACCCCATGCCTACAACAGTGTTGGCACAGAAAAGCTCAGTAAATGTTTGCTGAATGAATGGATGCAAAATGAAGATTGTGCTGACAGCAACAGCTAGTCTCTACAGGGCCCCTGATGCCAGATACTGGGCTAAGTGCTTTACACACATTGTATCATGTTACCCATAGGCCAATCTTAGATATAATATACCCATTTTACAAACGAGGAAACTGAGGCTTAGAGAGGTGAAGCTGGTAGCCCATTATCACCCAGCCAGCCAGTCAAGGAGCAGGACTGGAATCCAGATCAGTCCAAAATAAGAGATCGTAACCATTTTGCATGCTAAGCCCTGACTGTGGCATGTGCCTCAGTTTACCCACTGAGGGAAAGTACTACACACAGCCCAGGTGAGAGAGTCTCACCCAACCATGTTGCATCAACGTCCACAGGCCCCTGGATTTGAGATGCAATCCCATCACTGAGCAGTCTTGAGGCATGGGTAGGTGCAGAAGGAATGCTTGTAAACTCCCCAAACCTCTTGGACCAAAGCAACTCTGCTGTTTATAATTAAGAGTCTCTGTTTCATGGGGGCTCATGCGGGTTGCCGAGCGTGTGTGCCTGTGTGTATTTGTGTATGTGCATGGAGCTGCATATGCCTGAGGATGTTTGCAAGACTCTCAGTGTGGCCTTGGGTGCCAAAAAGACCTGGTGGTGAGAGGCCAGCCTGCTGCTCCTGAGTTCTCTAAGACTCAGTTGTCTCTTCTGTAAAATGGGGATGATAATCCCCTTCTCCACCTCATCTGGCTGTTGTCAGGGTTAGGTGGGATCTTGCAGGCATAGTCCTGGGTACAAGGTGAGAAGTCTGTAAAGGACCATGTGCAGAGGGGTCTATAGGAGCCTATAGTCTAGAGTCTTGCAGTATTATTCTGTAGGGAAGTCTTAGAACTGTAGGGTTTTAAAACATCAGAGCTGAAAGAGACTCAAGAATTGTAACTCCTTCATTGGAGGTCCAGAGAAGGTCAGTAACCCACCCAAAGTTGCAGAGTAGTCAGGGACAGTGTCTAAACCAAGCCCAGGACTTGGTTTAGGGGGCCTCGTGGGGGTCAGCCTGGTTTCCCTGTCTGAAGTGGAAGCCCCTCACTCGGTCTTCTTTCTACGACAGTCCTAAACTGATTGAAGCTTGAAGCCTGGGGCTTTCACCTGGAGACATCTTAACTCTGATGAAATGGCTCAGGCCCCAACACTGCCTGAAAGCTGCCGTTTTGATTCTCTGGACCTAGAGGCATGCCCAGACTACTTGGGACCATGGTAGTTGGGCCATGGGGACACAGGGTGAAAGTTGGTGCTGGGGCATTGCCAAGGTTTCTCAATCAGGAATATGGGTGGCCTCGTCCTCCCTGGAGTAGGAGCTGGGCACTGTGGGAGGAAAGGAGGCAGCTATTTTCATTAACATGTTTGGTCAATATGTAAGATCTTTTCTGAGCGGGTGTTGATGAGAAGAGGCAGAACCCAGCATCGCACGGAGGCTAGACATGCCCCAGACCATTCACAAACCCCCACCTCCACTCCTGACCGTCTCACCTTCTCAGGATTCAGGAAGAATGGCTGGGAGACAGCACGTGGTATCCCAGTTATCCCTCTGTCACAGTTGTTTTATCCCAGTTCAGCTCCCAAACCCCACCAAAGGAGCAACCCCCCACCCCCGCAGATCTTCCAGCCTAAGAACCAGTGGTAGCAGAGATGAAAGCCTAGAAATCTACTAATCGTCACTCATTATGTGCATCCATTCCACAAGCAGGTGCTGGGTGTGGACTGTGTCCCTAACGTTGGGCAGGCAGGGAGTCTGGGCCTCTGTGGTCTGCAGCCCCAGATCAGATGTGTCTTCCTACCTGATGCGGCTTTTCTTCCCCACAGGGCCTCAAGGGCTATCCTGGACCGGCGGGGCACCCCGGAGAACAGGTGAGGGCCTTGGCCTCAGCCCCACCCTGCTTGTTGTCCCTGACTCCAGCCCTTGCCTGGCACTGGCTTCCTCCCTGGGCCCTACTCCCATGAGGAGACCCAGGCCAGGCTGTCCTGCCTCCCGTCCCACGGGGGCTCCCACCCCACCCACCTCTCCTGCAACCACATCTGCCTGAAAGAGGTGGTGCCCACCCCATGTTGGCATGAGCCACTCCACTCTGGTTAGAGCCATGAATAGCTGGCCTGTTCCGGACGATGTTAGGGGATATTATACATGCCGCTATGGGGTTTGTTGGAATTTTGGCTGCCCTAGCCCAAGTCAAACAGCAGCGGCTGCCAGCGTGGGAGAGCCGGCCAGGTCCTCAGTGACTTCTTATTCCTGGGCTGCAAGCAGAGGGAGTTTTGTCCCTCAGAGCTGGTCTGACTGGTTTCCCAGAGAGGTGGGCTTGAGGGCCCAGCAGGCGGGTGGCTTCCCCTTCCTCCCAGTTCATCTCACATTCCTGCCCCTCTCTTTGTCCATTGTAAGCCCCAGCCCGCTGCTGCCCCTCCTCCTAGACCTGGAACTGGGCAGGGTCTCTCCTTCCCTCATGTTTCTCTCTGTTCCTTTGCAGGGGCAGCCGGGACCTGAGGGCAGCCCAGGGGCCAAAGGTTACCCTGGCAGGCAGGTGCAGTATATGGCTTCTAGAAGCTCTGGTGGCCGTGGTGGTGTGGAGATGACCACGGGTTCCCCCTGGTGGAGGGAGGGGCTGGGGCTGGGGGCCAAGAAGCTGCACCCACTGGGTGGGCCCTGAGGAAAGGGCTGTCCAGAAGGCTGGACCAGGGAAACTTCTCTTGGGAGACAGCAGAAAGGATGCTCAGTAAGAAAACAGATGAAAGAGGAACTCTGCTTATGGAAGATCGGGGCTCAGAGGCTCCTCCTGTTCAGCCTCCTGCTGAGCCACCTCCCTGGGACTTGGTTTGAAGACCCCTAGTTTAATTCCTAACCTGTTTTACAGAGGGGGCAGCTGAGACCCAAAGGAGACAGGATTCACCTGGGTTGTTGGCAACATCTCCATATGTCCCTGCCCCTCTGTTTTTTGTGTTTCAGGGGTTACCTGGACCAGTAGGAGGCCCAGGCCCCAAAGGTAGCCGGGTAAGTGGTCCTTGGCAAATACCACACATATGAGGCCCTGGGCGGTCATTACCTGTCCCTTTAGCCAGGCCTGCTGGGAGATCAGGGCTGTAAGGCCTCCACCCATGGCCTGTCAGAGGGGCTGAGACTGAGGTTCTCCAACCTGAGCACTCCCTGCAGAGCAGAGGGACAGTAGGATGACCAGGTGATAGGGATCCTTGAGCCAGACAAGCTGGCTTGGTCCCCGTAGCTGGTCGGTCTGGACAGCAGGGTCTCTACTGGAGGCTTAGCCATGGTCCAGCTGCAAACAACCAAGCATTTGCTTGCCATGACTCTGGCACATCCTGAGTGACTCAGAGGCCAGCCCTGGGGCTTCTTCAATTGCCTGTGATTGGCAGGGGCCCCCCTGCTGCTCCCAGCTGAGGACTGGGAGAGGCCACCTTTCTGGAGGACAGTGGTGCTGGAAGGTAAATGCTGCCCAGGCCTGGAGGATGATGAGTCTTCAGCTCTCCCTGTCCTTCAAGACCTGCATGGAACAAACCTTGAGTAGCCAGCAGCCTTGGTTTGCCCATCTTTACAATGGGATGTTGTCCATTTCTACCCTAGCTTGGTTGTGGGGACGCCTGGGATTTGGAAGCAAGTACTGCTGAGGAGGGGCTCCCAGGTGGGCTATGGGGAGGTGAAGAAAGTTCCAGGTGAATTTGGTGAGGGTAAATGAAGTTCAGACGAGATGATCTGCTAGAATCCTCTCTTCTACATACAAGGAAACTAGGTTCTTGGCAGGGACCTGACAGCTCGAGTTCACACTGCACGTCTAATGTGGAGCTGGGACGGAGATCCAGTGTCTTGAGGCTAGGCCGCTGCCTCTCTCAGGAATGCTCAGCAAGCGGGTCACCCAGTCCTCATGGGGCAGGTCACACGTGATGTGCCATCCACTCCTGAGCCAGGGCTCTTTATACTCTGGCAGGAGGGAGAGGTCAGAGCGGCCGGCCGCAGACTGGGCTCTAATCCTGGAAACAGACTTGGCCTTCAGAACAGTGTCTGGGGTGGGGGTGGGGTGGGCCAGTGAGTGGGAGGGCAAGGTCCCCAAGCTGTTATTAGGACATGCAGGGCTGAGGAGGCTCCTAGGAAGCCGGGTCTCCCTTCCTTTATCTA
The DNA here is from genome assembly GCA_030035585.1 of Dugong dugon. NCBI lineage: Eukaryota > Metazoa > Chordata > Mammalia > Sirenia > Dugongidae > Dugong > Dugong dugon. Next base: position 57,603,274 of record CM057471.1, read on the forward strand.
GCTGCTTCCTCAAGCAGTAGCCCTGGTGGGGGCTCTGAGCCCAGGGAGAAGGTCTTCCAGCACAGACCTTCTCGATCTGCCGATCTGCCGGGAGGAAGAGAGGAGTGGGGGGAGGGGGACATGCTGATGGCATCTGGGGCTGCATGCTGTTTGCCTTGCTAGTGGTATCTTGAGGCCACATGTGAGGGGTGGGCTGGCTCTGGCCCCACCCTTCCCATCTCTACAGGTCGCAGGGCCCCTGGGCAGCCAGGGTGAGCTAGGGGCTGGCGCATGCTGCCCCCGCAACCCTGCCATTGCTGGTCTCTAGTTATGAAGTAGGCAGAGTGCAGGCTTTGGACAACTGGTTTGAGACCTACTCTGCTATTAACTAGCTGTGGGACCTTGGGCTGGTTACTGGGCTTCTCTGAGCCCAGTTTCTCACCTGTCGATCTGGGATATGAACCCTACTTCGAAAGGTCAGTAAATGGTTACTCATTAAGATTGTGATATTGATCACACTGGACATTGAGGCTGAGGCTTGGTCACCCCTCAGTCTTCCAGGGAGAGAGCACTCTTTGTGAGCCTCTGTTGCTTGTTGTTTATGGGAGGCAATGTAGCAGAGTGGTTAGGAGCCCAGGCCCCGGTGTCAGATGACTTGAATTCAAATGCCAGTTCTACCACATTCCAGCTGTGTGACCATGGGCAAGCCACTTCACCTCTCTGGGCCTAAATCTTATCACCTGTACTTATTTCCTAGGAGTGAGGTGAGGACACAATAAGTGCTTTAATGCATACAAAGCACTGAGAACTGGGCCTGGCACATAGTTTGCACCCGATAAAAGCTAGCTTTTGTTATAGTTATTCATAAATCATGCCACAAACATCTAGAGAGTGCCAACAGTGGTGGAAGCCCTGAGCTGAGTTCCCGCCCTTGAGAAGCTCCTAGGCCAATGAGGACATGATACATGGACACGGTTCATGAAGATACAAAGGAGAAAGTTGTAGACGCTACTCAACCAGTTGTCGTCAAGTCGACTTCAAATCATGGCGCCCTCGTGTGTCAGAGTAGGACTGTGCTCCATAGGGTTTTCAGTGGCTGCTATTTTGGATGTAGATCACCGGGCCTTTCTTCCAAGGCTCCTGTGGGTGGATTTGAACTTCCAACCTTTCAGTTATCAGCGAGCATGTTAACCGTTTGCACCCCCACCCCCAGGACTCCTAGTGCTACTAACTGAGGTGCAAACATGGTGCTGGGTGTAGGGGGTGGTTACTCGGGCTAGGGCATCAGGGATGCCTTGCCAGAGGGGAGAGCATTAGAGCTGGGCTTTGAAGGGTTAGCTCTGTAGTCTTGAGAGGTGGGAAGGGCCTGCCGGGTGGAAGGGACAGAGAGGATAAAGGCTGGGAGGCAGGAAACCAGAGGGCAGGTGCACTGATAGTAGGGTGGTGGGGAAGAGCTCAGTCTTTGGAGTCAGCTGGACCTAGGTTGGACCCCCAGCCCCAGCACTGACTAGCCGTGTTGCTTTATCCGCAGCTTCCTCATCTGTGCAGTGAGGGGAGTGGTAGCCAATCTGCAGGGTCCTTGTGAGGGTTAGTGCTGTTGCACACACAGAGCCCTGGCACCAAACCTGGCACAACATCAGTGCACCTGGTGGCAGCTGTTCTTGCTGTTGCACTCAGCTAACTTGGGTGGCTATGAGCCCCATCCATGTCCAGGGCGTGTGAGGCCCAGGAGGAGGCGTTGCAGAAGCCATAGCCTGCCATGAGCATCCCTGGGGGTGGCTAGGACCTGGTGCCAATCTAGAATTTAACCCAGCTGAGAGTTTCCTTCCCACAGGTCCCAGAGCCACCGGCATGGGGTGGGTCTCCCCCACACAAGCACCCGTGCCCTTCCCTGGCGTGAGGGTATGTGCCTTTGGACTACATCGTGGAAGCCAGCACCATGCAGTCCATGGGCATATACACTTGCCTCAAGGCCTATGTCGTCGAGGAGCCGCCGGAGCCACTGCTGCCACCAGCAAGGAAGAGGAGCCAGGGCATGGGAGGGCAGCAAAGGGGGTGGTTAGGATGGGTCGGGCCAGCCACACCCCACTGCTAGTCCCCTGTAACCCCCCCATCTGCTCTTTCCTAGGGCTACATCGGACTCCCAGGGCTCTTTGGCCTGCCAGGGTCTGATGGAGAGCGAGTGAGTATGCTTTGTTTGGTTAATTCTCTTGCCCGCCCACCCGCGCACCCTGGCTCCCTCTCTCTTGAGCCTTGTCCTAACCTCTTCCCTGTCTCTCCTCCTACAGGGTCTGCCTGGTGTTCCTGGCAAGAGGGGCAAGATGGGTAGGCCGGTAAAGATTTTCCGTGTCTATTACGCAGACTCTATGGGTGACCCGACCTCACACTGGCCTCGCTCCCTGCCCACCTGCAGCCTGGGCATTTTCCACTTCTCTCTGCTCGGCCATTGCTCTGCTTTGAGTGTGGGGCTGTCTGGGCCCCGCGTCCTGCTGCCAGAATGGCTTGGTGGCTGCTGCCTGGCTGGGGTTGGGGACTCCTGGGGCTCTGGGCCTCTCTGGGTTGGTCTCCCTCTCGCAGTGCAGCAGCTGCTCTGCAGTGTGATCCTGTGTCTGGGGGGCTTCTGTCTGGGGTGTATGTGTCCCTGGGCCTGCTTGGACTGGAGGGTCTCTGTGCTCCCATCTCTGAGACTCAGCCTCCATTTTGCCTTGGCCGCCCAGCTCGTTCACACACAAAGCCAAAGGATAGTGGGGTATGTGGGCAGGCTCACAGCAGAGCGTGACCCCAGCAAAGGCTCAGAGGTAACCCCCAGTCTCCAGTTTTGCATCTGGCTCTCGTCTGTGGTAGAAGACAGTTGTTCCTCTTCAATGTGGGCGTTCATGGGGCATGAAGTGAAAAAGTTGCCCAGAGTTTCACAATGAGTAAACAATGGAGCCAGGATGCAAACTCAGTTAGTTTGACTCCAAGGTCTCTGATCTTAACAGCTACTCGAGACTACGTTTTCAGGTTGCTAGTTGGCGGTAATGCTGTAAAAGTGGATTCCCTAGACACCTAGCCTGGGAGGAAGGTCATTCATGCCTATCATCTCATTATTTAGAAAGGGAAACTAAGGCTCCAAGAGGCAGAGCAATATGTCCAGTGTCCTGCTGCCAACCTGAGGCAGACCCAGGATGGTAACTGAGGCCTTGTTTCTTCCAGGCCCAGCACCTGTTGGCAGCTTGAGGCTCTGTGCCGCTGCCCTATGGGTTAGTTATTAGTTATTGTTTCTGCAGAACAAATTGTCACAAAATCTAGTGACTTAAACCAACAAACATTTATTACCTCATGCAGTTTCTGAGGGTCAGAAATCGGAGACTGCCTTAGCTGTTTAGTTCTGGCTCACGGTCTCTCATGAGGCTGCAGTCAAGATGCTGGCTGGGACTGCAGCCATCTGAAGGTTTGACTGGGGCTGGAGGGCCTGATTCCAAGGTCACGCACATGGCTGTTGGCGAGAGACTTCAGTTCCTCACCATGTGGGCCTCTCCATAGGGTTGCTTAGGTGTCCTCAAGCTGGATGTGGTGGCTGGCTTCCCCCAGCACAAATGATCCGAGAGAGAGAGGCAGAAGCTGCAATTTCTTTTAAGACATAGCCTTGGAAGTCACATGCCATCACTTTTGCTGAATTCTATTGGTCACATAGCCCAACCCTGGTACAGCATGGGAGGGGACTACACAAGGGAGTAGATGCCAGGAAGTGGGGATCACTGGGAGCCATCTTGAAGGCTGCCTGCCACAAATAGTAACTTCCTCATAGACTGCTGTAAGGATTCCATGGATAATATGTGGAGATCCTGGAGTGTTGTAAATGCTCAGTAAATGGGAGCTGTTAGAACAAACCTGCTCCTCTCTGTGACTGCTTTAGGACACACGAGGCGAGGGTGTTTTGTTGGATGCTGTGACTCTTATTTTGGGGAGCATCCAGACCAAAACATATGGTTCTAGAAGAGCCTTAACTTGGTGTCAGGGGGCCTGAATTCTAGCACTACTCGCATTGCTAATTCACTAGGCGATCTCAAGGAAGCATAGTCCCTTTCTGGACATCAGTTTCCCAATCCCTGCAAGGGAGGGTGGGTCTTCCCCTCTCTGAGACATGATGGCAGTCGGCTGTTTTCTGAAGGGCCTCCCCTTCCCACCCTGTCTCCCCAGCCCTGCTGCTTCCCTGGCTGAGAGTTGGCTCATGGAAGACTCCGGAAAACCATAGCCCCTGCTAGTCTTGGGCCATAGCTCTGCTGCCTGGGGCTTCACTCTGTTCAAACCACACAGTGCTTTTCCTCCCTGGCCATGTGGCAAGACCCGCACAATCCTAGGCATGTCATTGCTTCTCCAGCCTGACGAAGGAAGGAATGTCTCCTCAACAGGGCCCATGACTCAGTTGTCTTCCATGTCCTTCCTGTCTCCCCTTCATCCACCTTCTCCCGGCCATGTATTGTTTTCTCCTTGGAGCTGAAAGCTATGGCTGCTTGTGGCTGAGAAGGCAGCATCCAGTCTGGGTACTCGGCACAATTTTCCCACTGGGGCCATTCATTCATTTCATGTGAGAAAAATTTATTGAGCACCTACTGTATGCCAGGTGCTGGGGATAACTATAGACACAAGTCTCTGTTGCGGAGCTTAAATTTTAGAGATAGAGACAGTCAATAAACAAGATAAAGAGATAAAATGACTATGGTCATGAGTCTCTCTAAGGCCCTGTTAAGTGAAAGGAAGCAACATTGGCTGAGGCCCTCTTACATGCATTGAACCACATGTGACCTTCCTGGTAATCCCTGGGGAAGAGATTGATTATCCCCGTTTCCAGATGAGGACTGTCAAAGCTACTTGTCCAGCGACCCTCTGAGGCCACTCCAGGACTTGAACCCCATCAGTGACGACTCCTCTCTGCTTCTTTGCTTCATGTCTTTGACTTCCTAAGATTCAGCCCTGTCCTCCATGACAGGGTGTTCCCTGGCACCGGGGTGTCAGGCGTGGGTGGGAGGAAACCCCCTTCAGCCAAACAGTCCCATGGCCACGCAATACCCCTGAGGGCCGTGAAAATACCCTTGATTCTGGTCCAGCTGCCACGGCCAGCTAATCGGCAAGGTCCGTGTAGGATATAATTTAATATGTTTACTAGGACTTTGTATCGTCTGAGTCCCTATGGCTTTGTCTGTGCCTCTACCGGGCCCTCTGAGATGACTGTGCACCTCTGCCCACACACTCCTCCAGAGGTCTTTAGGGCCATCCCCCTGTTGCCAGTGCTTCCGCCCCCTTGAGCCAGCTGGTGGGGTTTGGGGTTCTTCCACGAGTGGTTTGTTCTCCACGTCAAAGCTTCGGGCCAGGAGATTTCTAGGCACTTATTAACAAGAGGAAATGTCAGGAGAATGAGCTGAATTCCCTCATGCCAGATCGCAGCTGGCCTCATTTCTGGCAGGGCTGGTGATGATTTCATTGTAGTCAATCTCTCCCACAGCGGGCAAAACCTTAGGCCCTTGCACTTGGCCTCTTCAGTATCCAGTTTGAAAGGAGAGTGTGTGAAAATTTGGCTGATAAGAGCCAAGAAAGAAGTCAAAAGTCAGGGCACACCATTGCTGCAGGAACCTTAGTGATGACCTACCCTAACCCCTGTGTCAGACAGATAAGCAGACAGTGCCCAGAGAGGGTAAGAAACTTGCCCAAGATCACACAGCAAGTTGGGGCCAGAGTCAGGACTTTAACCCAGGACGCTTGCTTGCTAGTACAGGGTGTTCTCCACACTACCTCTCTTCCTTTCTCTGTGCTCTTGTCTTCAGCCTGCAAAGGGAAGATCAGTCTGTAGGTCTCATCTCCTCCTTATATCTCCTGCTAGAAAGAGAAACGTACTTACTAGTTGTGGTTTTCTGATGAGGAGTCTAGGAAGAAAATGTTGCAAATTCCTGGAGGGGTTTCTCCTGGGCCATCCTGACTTGCTTGGGGCACAGCTCAGTGTCACTAACAGCTGAAGGCCAAGTCATGCGTCCCAGCCAAGGGGCTCTCCCCAGGAGATGCTGGGAAGATGCTGCCATGACTCCTCCTGTCTTCTACCCAGTGAGTTCCTGGCGAGCTCTCTGGAATCCCTGGCAATGCTAGCCACCACTCATAGCTTCTCTTGGGCCTGCTGGCCAGGGGGCTGGTCCTGTGCAGTGAGTCAGGTGGGCAGACCCTAAAGTTCAGAGCTGGAAGGGAACAGCTCTGGTTCCAACTCGCTCAGTGTCTGGCTCAGGGTGGACTGGGACTTGCCCAAGGCCACACAGCTCACCTACGGGGGGACAGGCTTTTAACATGGAGCATTTTGGCTTGAAGCTCAGGGCTCTTTCCAGTTCTCAGACTGCAGGCAACGGGGAGCAAAGTGACAGAGATCTCATGTTTCCAAGTGGGGAAACTGAGGCCAAAGCAGATTAAGGTCTTAGCCCTGGTGATGCTCTGACCTGGGGGTGTGGTTCTCAGAGTCCTAAACCTGAGCCAGAGCTGTCCCGGGGCTGTTGGTGACCCTGGGGTCCTGGTGGGGACTCCGCCTGCCCAGCTTCTCCTTGTTCCCTGAAGTGATTTTTCTTGGGTGGATTTCTGAGTGAGTTTCAAAAAGGCTGGGTAAAATCCGCTCAGCATTGTGAGAAAGGGATGCTGGGGACCGTTGAGGGGTCTTTCTATGTCAGCACATTTGAGGGGCACATACGCTCTAGAAAAGAATATGGGCTGTTTCACGTGCAGTACAGTAGGCAGAATGCAGGTTAGACTTGTGCAGGAACTTCCTGTCTTTGGAGAATTTAAACATCATAGGGAGGTCTCTGAGGTCCTTCTGTGGGCCTTTCCCAGAGGTTATTAAATATTCCCACTGCTGGTATAAACCTCAACTAGCAGACTGGTGGCATGTTAGCGTTTACTGGGAGCTGGATTGTCAACAACTCATTTCTCTAGCCCAACCCTAAGAGGTGAGTTGGGCAAGAATGACTACTTCGCAGGCTGAGGAGCTGAGCCTAAGAGTCCTTAGCAGGACTTCTGATTCCAGATGTTCTGTGCTTCCCCTTTCCCTATATCCCACCTTCTGGGGGAGAGAGTTGGGGCAGGCATCTTCTGGAAGCAGGGGAGTGGATGAGATGGGTTTCAGAGGCCTCCTCCAGCCCCTGGGGTCCTGCCTACATGTGGTGACGGGGACTGTCCTTGTCCTTGGCTCTATTCCTCTGAGTTGCAGTGACCAGGAGAGAATGTGGAGTTTCTTCCCCTTTTCAGTCTCCTCCTGAACCTAGTTCTGCTCCAAGCACAAGGCGTTCAGTTCCCCAGAGGGGCCCGACCTGAGGAAGTGGAGAAACCACGTGGCTGGGTCTCCGGCAGGGAGCCAAGCTCATTCCTTGGGCCGTGGGCCTTGGGCCAGCCTGCTGCAGCCGGGAGCTGGGCCTGCAGAGGAAGATCCTCTCTCCAGGCCAGGCTGTGTGCACACACTATGTGGTCATCTTGCATAAGCAGGCACAGCCAGACGGGGAAGCAGACGGGGCAGGAGTGGGGGCCACGTTCAGCTTGGCAGCCACCTCCCTGAGACCCAGAGGGCCCAAGCATTGAGGGCCTTGGGCGAGCACTGGAAATGGGATACTGTGCTAGGTAGTAGGGGGGTGAGGCAAGCTCATGAGGTGTTGGGGCCTTCTGTGTGCAATGAGGTGTTGAATGTCAAGAGCTCCTAGGATCCTTCATCTTAGCCCATCTGTGACTGTTCCTTTCAAAACCTGTTCCAGCACTCTTAACGCTCCTATCTTTCCCCAGCCATTGTGCCCTTAATTAAAACCCTGGATTCCTAGAAGTCATTTGCTTCACCCTTCCATAGGAAGGGAGACTGAAGCCAGAGATGGGAGGTGAGTGCATGAGACAGGGGTTCCTCAGCCTGTCCAAGGCGGGACCAGCCTTCAGCATCAGCAATGCCATTCCCTTCTGTGCCTTAGCCCAGAGTTCTGATGAGCCCTTTGAGGGACCACAGGGTTGCTTGAGTCCATTCTGTTTACTTGGTACCCAGTGACAGCTAAGAGAACAGACTGTGGAGTCAGACTGCTTGGGTTCAAATCCCAGCTCTGCTCTTTAATAACTGTGTGACTTTGGACAAGTTCCCTAACCTCTCTGGACCCTTTCTTCATCTCTAAAATGGGACCAATAATGGATCCCATCTCATATTGGGCTGTTGGAGTTTACTGTCACTGTCATTGTTACGATCCACCCTCACTGCCCACTGTTCTATACTCAGGCTGCACTTTACTCTGCAGAAGGGAATCACTTTGGGATTTTGACTGTTATGATGGGCTCTCCCTTGCTTCTACCTTAGAGACATGCCCTCACATTGCTACTGCCTACTGTGTGCCAGCAAGTGCTTCCTGTCCATGTGTCATCTCTTCCTTGCACCCTCCCCATTGTACAGCAGGGAAAACTGAGGCTCAGAGAATTCTGTGAGTGGTAGAGCCAGGACTTGCATCAGGTTGCTCTAACTCCAGAACCTCCCAGGGGAGGCTGGCTTACAGCTGGTTCTGAGAGGAGTCCATGAACCAGCATGGAGTGGCCTCTGGATGAGGACCCACAGGTTCAAGACCTGCCTGGTGGCTGCTGGGTCTGAATATATTGGGCTTTATAGCTAGCATGGGTACCTGGGAGGTCCAAGCTGAATGGTGCTCCTGTGTGTAGGGGGAGAGTCCCTCTTCCTAGGCCTTGTCTAGGGGTTGGGCTGAGCTGAAAGGGTCCTTGGAGGTCACGCAATCCCTATCTGAACAAGACAGAGGGTCAAGTGAGGCCTGGAGAGGGGCAGGGGCCAGCTCAAAGTCACACAGCAGCTGGAGGTGAGTGGGCTAGAGCTCCAGGCTGTCTCCAGATGCTGGGCCTGGAGAACAGAGCTCAGGCTGTACAGGTCCTGCCCCTTGTGGGCCACGTGGAGTTGGCCAGGTACCCTACTGGACAGCAACCTCCTGTCCCCTGAGATATTTGCCCTCCTCTCCTGCCAGGGCTCCCCCAGTCTCCAAAGGCCAGAGGCAGGAACTTCATGCCTTTGAAAGGTTCCCTTGACCACAGTCTACCTGGCTGATGCCTCCTATCCCAGAAGGTGAGAGGGATTTAGGTAAGGCTGGAGACTCCAAAGATGGGGGGAGAGAAAGCTTGGGTAGGGTCAGATGTGCCCCCCTCCAAGACATGACCTGAAGACAGGCTTGTGTGTTTCTACATGCAGTGGGGACACACACACCAGAACTTTCTTCCCCCTTTCAAATCAATTGGGTACACATTCGAGCAGCTTCTCTCTCTGCCAGGCTTTGCCCATGTGAGGCTCGTACAAACAGGACAGAGTTCAGAGAGGTGGGACCTGGGCCCAGTTCTGCCACACACTTGTTTCATGGCCTTGGCTACATGACTTTTTCTCTCTGAGACTTGATTTCCCCATCTGTTAAATTAGATCCATAACCTTCCCCTCAAAAGAGGTTGTCAGGATCAAGGGAGGTTTTGCAAGTAAAGTGACCAGCTTGGTCCCAATGTCGATATTATGTCCTCATTTCCTCCTTTGGTGTCTGAATGAAGCCACATCCTTCCGTGGGGTGAATGTCAATCCCCTGCCCTTCTGATCCAAGAGGGCTTTCTGACAGAGGAGGGCTTTGAAGGGAGTAGGATTGCTGGGCAGGGGGCAGAGGAAAAGACCGGTAGTCTGGGCACACACACAGTTAAGGCTCTTTGCTCAGCTGATAATTGGGTTGGGTTTTGTTTTCAGGTTTAATTCACTCAGTGGATTCCCCCGGTAGCATTAGGAACCAGAAACACAATTATCCTCCGTGAAGAATCTTTACTATTTGAACAGCACAGGCCTTCCCTTGGTCTGAAAAACATGTGCTTTGTTTTTTATTAAATTTCCCTGGAAAAGCAATAATATGAGTTCAAGGAGGGTGAAGGGAGGAGTGGGTTTCCCCCAACTCCAAGCTTGAGGACTTCCTTTTCTTTTTGAAGTAGGAATGGAGTTGTTTCCACCTCCCCCCACATGCCCCAAGGCACCCCACAGCTGATGTTTTTCCAGCTGCCTGTCTCCCCAGAGAGCAGCCTCCAGAGTGGGGTCAGGGCGGGGCTGAGAGGGCCAGTCTTGCCTCAGCCGGTGGGTGGCTCAGTCTCCTCTGAGCTACTGAAATGCAACGGTCGGGTTGGTGATGATGTTCACTAGTGGTGTGATCTTCTGTGACTTTACCTTTTCTGAGCCTCTTTCTTTATCTGTAAAATGGGGTTCATGATTCAACAGGGCGGCTTCTAAAGAGCACTCACAAGTGGCAGAGCTTCACAGAAAGTCTGAGCTGGAAAATGCCACGGAGGCGTTCCACGTGTGACCAGTGGGGAAACTGAGGCCCACGAGGTCTCTTAAAGGATCTCTGAAAGTTGGTAGCTGGTCTGGACCTAACCCGGCTTCCTGACGCCCAGTTCATGTCCTTCCCACTCCATCATACTGACCAGGTCCCAGATGTGTGGACTGGCATTTGTCTCCGTGCTGGGGAACCTGGTACCATTTTCTTTTCGAAAACTCTGAGCAACGATTTGTGTGGGGGTGTTTGGCGGTGGTGGGCGGGGGGGCGGGGTGGGGAGTTGGTGACCTTGCTTGGAGGCCACACATGTTAACTTCAGGACCCACTGGCTGCCTGGATTCCAGAACCAAGGAAGTGAGACTGCTTGGACATCTTCCTATGTCTCCACTGGGGGGGTCTGGATCAGAGCTGCCCTACAGGTACGAACACTCACCTGCAGATGTTTGTTCTCTCTCATGACCTTAGGGGTTTCCTGGAGACTTTGGGGAAAGAGGCTCTCCTGGACTGGATGGAAACCCTGTAAGTATTTCAAGTCTTTGGGAACAGGGAAGAGATTTCAGAGTAAACGCACAGTAGGTTTTAGGAGTCCAAGCTTTGGGGTCAGACAGATCTGGGTCAAATCTCAGCTGGGTACCCTTGGGCAAATCACAGGATATCTCTGAACCCCTGGCCCCTGTCTACTATGGATGCCCCGAAGACCCCTAGGGAGCCCCCAGGCCCACCAAGCGCCAGGCTGTGCTCCATCCCGAAGGACTTTGGAAGGTTCATGTGTCACTATCCACTGGCTAGCCTGGTGCTGCTGCCGCCATCTTAGAAAGCTTCAGAAATGTTTATGGGCTGGCAGAGGTCTGGGGAAGCAGATGATTCGCAGGCCCCGTTTTGGAGAGAAGAGTCGAGTTCTAAAGGAATCTCCACCACAGTCGTGTTTATAGAGTTTGTAAATAATGGGAGGCCCAGCCTCTGTTCCATGGAGGAGCCAGGTCAGCCTGCCCTAGGGAGCCAAGCGCACCTTTTCCTTCCGTTCCAGGCTCCAGGCTCGGGGGATGCAAACCATGCCCAGAGCCCCTTGGGCCACCTGCCATGTTTCCCATCTCCCCCAGACCAAAGGAGACCAGGCTCCTTGGGCTTCCTGTCTGAGTAGCTGTGCCTAACTATGCCCCCTGCAAGGTGGAGGCTGGGTGCCAGATCCGTCAAAGTCCATAATCAACCCCCAATCATGGGCTAGTTCAATTCCACAAGTGCTCTTGAGCCTCTTCCCGGAGGCTGACCTGGCCGGTGCTGACAACCAGGCTCACTTGGGGGGCTAGAGCTGTGGCCTCAGAGTCAGATGGGCCTGGGGTTGAGTCCTGCTGCACCACATGTCCACCAGGCCTGTGAGCTTGAGTGAGTCAGTTCACCTCTCCGAATGCCAGCCTCAGGCTGCCATGAGAATGAAATGAGAGAAGGCAGGGCAGGGGCTTGGCCCACACTAACTGTTCAGTGGGTGGAGCCGCTGTAAATAGTAGGTGATAAGGGGACACAGTCCCTGCCCTCAGGAGTTCACAGACTGTCTCCCTAGTCCATCGCACAAAGCACAGTGAGATGGGTGGGAGCAAAGAGGTCTTGGGTGCTGTAGGAGGAGTGAGCAGGGAAGGCTCCTGGGGAAGGCAGCACCGGAACTGGGATGAGTAAGAGGTGAGGGGACATTCTAGGTAGAGAGAAGAGCAGCGGCACAAGTATGGAGGTGGGAAATCAGATTCTGTCCAGTATCATTTACTGGACTAACCATTACAATATCTGATATCATTCTAGAAGTTTCTTTGGGGGAAGAGCAGGCATATCTTTATACTTACAACCTAGAAAAACAGAAAAAGGACTGGAGACCTGACATCTGGTCCCAGCTCTGCCGCAAAACTTCTGAGTGACCTTGTGTAAGTCGCTCCTTTCTCTGAGCCTTGTTGTTGTTGTGTGCCATCCAGCTGATCCCGACTCATAGCAACCGTATGAATAGAACTTCCCCATCGGGCTTCCTCGGCTGTGATCTTTACAGGGGCTGAATGCCAGGCCTTTTTTCCTGTGGAGTGTCTGGTGGGTTCGAACTGCCAACCTGTGGTTAGCAGCTGCGTGCTTAACTATTGTGCCACCAGGACTTCCTCGTTTTAAAGCTGAGGCTCTTTCTTACCTCCTTGTCTCCCTCTTGGGGGCCGATGGCCAGCTGGAAGAAGATAAATCCCCTGGGAGGTTGTTGGCAACTCTCACTGATAATCGAGATTTCTAGAGCCCCTATTTTTATTCACATTGTTGCATTTTGAACTTGACCCAAACTCTTCCACCTTTCTTTTTCCTCATCAATATGAGGAACGGAGGGCCCATTTATAGAGACGAGGAAACTGAGGCTCTGAGGGGTAAATCAACTTGCCCACTGCCACACAGTGTCACGGAGGCAGAGCTGACCTAGAACCACATCTCCTGACTCTAGCCAAAAACTCTTCTTAGCATCTTAGGGGCCCTGAAGGAGAAACCTGAGGACCTGGGGTGGGCAGGTGATGGTAGTACAAATTCCCCAAGGCCCACCCCTCCACTGGCTGAGGAGGGAGGGAGGGAGGCTGGCCTAGTGGCTCTCGCTCGCCCTCACCACTATGCTATTTGCTTGCATGTGACCTTGAGCAAACGACTAACCTTTCCGTTTTCCCGTCTCCAAAGAGAGGGTGAAATAAGATTGTCCAGGTCAAGCGCCCTCTCAGTGCCTGGCATCGACACTGTTATTGTCAGGATTGGGATTCTGCCCATTCTTTCAGATCTGCAATCGGAAGGTATTAGATGTGGATGTCCAACCTCCATGTTTTGCAGATGCATAAAGCAGATGGCAAAGTGGGAGGGGTCTTGTCCATACCTGTGGTGCAGCTATGGCATGCCCTACATGGAGCTAACTACTGTCAGTAGCTGCTCCCTGCCCTCCAGGAGATGTGGGATTCCAGGTCTACTGTGGGAGGTGGCTACCAGAGAGGCCCGGGGTGGTGAGCTGCAGGTGATGAGATCCGAGCAGACCCTCGAAGCTGGAAAACCAGGCTCAGGAGGGTCACCTGGAGCCTGTGGTCAGGAACGAGGTCCAGTCAGCTCCCAAAGATAGTGCCGACTGACTGCATGGAGGATGGTATAAAGGGAAGGGCCCTGGAGGGAGACAGGGTAATGCTGGGCCTCAGTTGAGGCAGTAACCACCTTGATTTCTTTCTATTTGCAGGGAGAACTGGGCCTGCCGGGGCCCCCAGGAGTCCCCGGCCTCCTTGTAAGTACACAGACATGTGGACCGGGGACTGGGGTGGAGCCTGGGCATGGGGAGGAAGCAAGTGGTCCTGCAGGGGAGGCCGAAAAGGCCCGTCTTGCCTCAAACCCCAGGAGATGCTTGGAGAGCAAGACAGACTGGCCTGGGCAGGGGGCTGAGGGAGGAAAGCATGCTGTGTGGCCTCAGTCGGGCTGCTTGCCTTCTCTGAGTCTGTTTCCTCTTTAGTTAAAATAGGGAATGGGAGCATGGAGCATGAGGCTGCAAATGTACTTTCACACCTACTGCCAGTCCATTGCTCTGCAAGGACAGCTGGGTGGGTGATGGCATGCCCATTCCACAGGTGAGGTCCAGAGGGAGGTAGTGGCTGGCAGAGATGCTGAGGCTCTGGGTCACGCTGGGCACCCACCCCTTTCCTCAGAGCACTGGCTTTGGAACAAGACCTCCTGGGTTTCAGTCACAGCTCAGCTGTGTGACGTGGGACAAGTCCCTTCCCCTTTCTGAGTCTCAGTTTTCTTAGCTGTAAAATGGGGGTAATAATAGAAGATTCAATGAGGCATCGCTTGTACAGACCTTGGCACAGAGTCTAGCACTTAGTAAGTGCTCAATTAATGGGAAATAGTGTTATATTAATTATCACTATTACTCCATGAAGTGCCTAGGACTCAGCAAAACCTGTACAGGAGGAGGCGGGAGGTGATCTGATGGCTGACTTTACCTAGGCTGGGGTCAGGCCTTAGGATGTGGTTCTTTTAGCTAAAACCAGGGCTGACCCTCAGGGCTGAAGCCTAGGTGCCAGTGAGAGGCCAGTGGCTGGGAAACAACTCTGGGAACTTCCCCTCGAATCTGATGCCTCCTCTGCTCTGGCCTCTAGCACATTTCTAATGGGGTTTGAGTCGGGGACCATGGAGGGACACAAGTAGTCATCCTTTATTGACAAATGGGCTGCCAGCTTTGGCCACGCCAGCGACTTTGCTGAGAAATACAGCTCAGAAGGAGGCTGCAGAAGGCCCTGGGGAGTTGTGGGGCCCCATTGCTCAGGGCATGCCGGCCTGGAAGAAGACCCAGAGGCCCCTAGTGGCAATCTGCTCCTGCTTAGGTGCATTGGGGGCGGGGCCTGGCCAGTGAAGGAGGGGCAGATCAACTCATGTCCGAATCCTGGTCTTGCCCTCTTTGGGCTCTGTGATCTTCAGTTAGCAGCCTCACTTCCCTGAGCCTTGGGGACACATTTTGTAATGTGGAATCATTGTACCCACTCTTGTTAGGACCACAGACACACACAGTTCAGTCTAGGCCAGTGGTTAAGAGGACAACCCCCGGAATCAGACTTCCTGGGTTCAAATCCTAGCTCTACCACTCATTTAATTGCAATCCAGAGCAAATTTATGAACCTCCCTATGCCTCAGCTTGTTCATCTGTAAAACGGGGATAATATTATTACCAAACTTGGAGGGTTGTTGTGAGGATTTAGATGAATTAATACATGTAAAGTACCTAGTACATAGTAAGCACTCAAGAAGTATTAGTTATAATAATAATATTGTTATTATTATTATACACACACACAAATACTCACGGGAAACTTTATGCCTGGTAGTAGCTGTCTGGATTGCTGAATTGAGAAAGATTTCAAAGTTACTTTGGAACTTAGTGGGAAAGAGTGCTGCAGTTGATTACTGATGTCTGCCTTGGCTTGGGATGTAGAAGTGCCAACACATGAGTCAAACATTTGACATCCCTAATGTCTATTCAACAGGTCTTTGCTGAGCATCTTCTTTGGCAAAAGGCACTGACCTAGATGCTTTGGAAAAAGAAATACAGGTAGTCCCTGACTTATGACATACTCCAGTTATGACAAACCACTCTTATGAGTGTCCGTTTGGTTTTTTTTTTTTGGTACATCTTATGGTTAGTAATATGTACTACATACAACGTTGCAGCACATAATTTGCTGATGTTATCATTCTCATGCCAACCTCCAAAGACAAATAAAGACCAGATTTAATAAAGATACTGATACTAAAAGGCCATAATAATGAAAAAAAATTTTTTTTTAATGAGGTACTTTGACTTACGTCAGAACCTACTTATGACGGAGTCATCGGAATGGAACGCCGTCGTAAGTTGGGGACTACCAGTATCTGAAGTGAGAGTTAGGGAATCTGAATTTATAGGGACATCAGAATTCTTCTAGTTCAACCCTCTCTAAGCCCAGCAGGAACCCCTTCTGGACCGTCGTGGTCAGGTTGTCATTAAATGCCTCTTTGAACACCTCTGGGGTTTAGAAACTCCCTCCCCTTGTGGCAGCCCAGTAGTTTTAACAGAGCTCTCATTGTTCAGTGTTTGTCTGTATACTCAGCCCAAGTCAGCCTAGCTGCCCCGGGAGAATCTGTCCGAGGTGTGAAGATAGTCATTGCCTGTTCTTCCCAAGGCTCCCCTTTTCAGGCTAAACAACCCCAGTCCCCAAAGCTTTCCTGCAGGGATGTTTACATATTCTGGCTATCATCCTTGGCATATGCTCCTATTTATCACTGTCCCTGTGTCCACTGGGTTGGGTGTTCGAAGGGACAAGAATATGGGTTGGCTGAATAAACCCGGTTCCAGAGACTCATACTATGCCATCCCAGCCCCTGGTCCTCCTGATTCTTTACAAAGCTCTTTCCCACCTGTGTTCTTCTTTGCTCTCTATAGTTAGGGCTGCCATCTAAAATACAAGATGATCAGTCAAGCTTGAATTTCAGATGCAACATTTAGAACCTATTTATACTAAAATAGCATTCATTGTTTATTTGAAATTCAAACTGAACCAGGCATCGTATATTTTTATTTGCTAAATCTATTCACAGTGTCTCTTAAGAGAATCCCATTTAGCAGACAAGAAAACTGAGGTCCTTGATCAAGGTCACACACAAGGCAGAAAAGAATGGCGGCATAATCGGAGGCTGTGTCTCCCAACTCCTAATCCAGGGCACTCCTCTCCATACCCCAAGTATGAGGGGCCTGAGCTTGGGACAGAGCTCTGGTCCTTCTTGCGTTTCTCAGACCCCGGGCCTGTGTGTGAAACCCTTTTCCAAAGAGCTTCCCGACCTAGCCTTGTGGCTCCATCGTGCCCTGTTTCTTTCTCTGGCACTTTTCTGCCTGTCTTTCTCCAAGGTTTTAAATTCCCTGTGCTGCTAAGGTGAAGTACCCTTTTCCTCACCCCCAGGAGTCACAGGGCTGGGCCTGAGCCTGCCAAGTCATCACAGCTTCCCAAGTGAGAGCCCCCTCCCACCCAAGCCACTCACTCCCACTCTGGATTCCTGGGAACGGCAGCTTCAGTGCCTGGGGAAAAACTGACCTCCCTGATGAGTTGCAGAAGAAAGGAATTTTCTAACCAGGAGCTAAAGGGGAAGAGGGACCATGAGTCACCTATGGTTTTCCAGAGGATGTGGGTTTTTAGCTGAGTAAATGGGAATTCCGTATATTGATAATCATTATAATAGAAATTCACACTTATTCAGGGCCTTCTGTCTAGTCAGCTGAAACAATTTTTATGCAGACTAAAGCTGGACAGTCCCTGGTCCCTGTGGTCCTTACAGCCAGGAGGAAGGGCTAGAGAGGACAGACTAACATTTATGGAGCGTCTGTCTACTCTGTGTGTGCTTCACATGCATTAGGCTGCAGAAACCCCATAATACTCAAGGTGGGTGGCAGTGCCTCAGGGAGGGGAAGCTGTGGCCTGAGGTCACCAGCTGGGCTGTAGAAGCATTGGATTTGGGGCCCAGATCTGTGAGCCCCCCAATCCCAGTAAGCTGCCAGTGGCGCCCCTGCAGCCTTTGAGGTGAGACTGCCTCGAAACAGCCCCCTTTGAGTAACTGAAACCCTTTCTTTGGCTGATCCTCAAGAAAACTGCCTGATTCCAGAATCTGCTCAACAAAGAAGATTTCTGTCTTTTTTATGCTGAGTGACACAGGGAATTTTGGCTTCTCCATTTAATGAGACCCAGGAGCACATGATCTGGCCAAAACCCAGCATGTGGGGTATAGTGGATTAGTCAACCTTATTAAGCCACTAACTGATTGTTTGACTTTTGTTTCCTGGTCTATAAAGCAGGTCAATAACCCCCGTAGCTGACTTTTACCAAACCCTGTGTGTCAGTCCCTGTGCTAAGTATTTAGTTGCCCCAACAACCCTCTGAGGGTAGAGAGTGATGTCACCACCCTACAGTTAATGAAGCTGAGGCTCAGAGAGGTTAAAGTACCTGCTCAAGTTCACACAGCGATAAGCTGGACTCAGGCCTGTCTCCACAGCTCACATTCTTCACCACTGCACCACATTGCCTGCTCTGCAAGACTTCTGTGCTCAGCAATGACAGTGGTGCATGACAGCGTGGAACAGCAGTGCCTGGGGCTGTTCGGGGTGAGAGAGGGTGCTTATCCACTCAGGACCCAGGACTGGCAGCACACCCCAGGTCCCCATTCCTGAGTTGTCGACCCCCTATGGGAATTTCTGGAAAGCGGCTTCGTTGTTTCCAAAGCTGAGTCCAGGAAACATTGCAGCAAGACTTTTCCCTAGAGGGTTTGTCAGTACGAATGTGCAGGTTTCTTTTCCACTCATTAATGAAGCCACTTTTATTAGGCACCTCCTCCGGGCCAGACCCTGTGCTAGGTGCTGCGGTCACAGAGGAGGGCACAGCAAACCTGGCACCTGCTCTCAGCCTGGTGGCAGGACAGGCCATGACCACCTAGGCACACACATAAATGATCAGCAGTGTGGACACACAGGGAGTTCTGAGATCTGACAGCAGGAACATGGGTCTGTGGGGTCAGGGAAGTCATGCTGGAGTTGCTGGCAGAAGGACAAATGGACGTTAACAATATGAGTGAAGGGCAGAGCATGCCAGGTGTAGGAAACAGCTTGAGAAGGGTCCAGGAGTGCATCGGTGGCTGAGTATGTCACAGCTAACGAGGAACAGCAGGCAGGAAGGTAAGACGCATGTGAGCAAGAAGGACCCTGTGAGCGTGTCCACTGGGAAGGATGGGTACCTTACATCTTTCAGGGGTGCCTGGAAGACCCTGCCTGGGCACCTCCTGGCATACGCCAGAGGAGTGGAACTCACTCCTATTCCTGAATTTCAAGTCTGTCCTCATGCCCGCCACTCATGAGTGATAGTGACAGGGAAAAGCAACCTTGGCTCCTTTGATTGGAGTAAACAGTCAGTCCAGAGCTTGCAAGCATGGACTGTAGACCAGACAGACAAACAGACAGACTTGGGTTTGAGTCCTGCCTCTGCCCCTGTTGTTGTTAGGTGCCATCGAGTCACTTCTGACTCATAGCGAACCTACGCGCAATAAAGGAAACACTGCCCAGGCCTGCGCCGTCCTCACCGTGGTTGCTGTGTTGGAGCCCATTGTTGCAGCTACGGTGTCAGTCCGTCTCAGTGTGGGTCTTCTCTTGTTCGCTGACCCTCTACTTTACCGAGCATGATGTCCTTCTCTAGGGACCGGCCTTCTTGAAAACATGTTGAAAGTACACGAGACAAAGTCTTGCTGTCCTCGCTTCCAAGGAACACTGACTGTACTTCTTCCAAGACAGACTTGTTCTTTCTTCTGCCTCCTACTCATTGCTTAAAATCTCCCTAAGCCTCAGTTTCCTCGTCTGTAAAATGGAATGGGGCTGATAGCGTTGACCTCACAAAGTTGCTGTGAGGAGTTGGTGAGTGTCCCAGCAGCTAGCACCACCCCTGGCACAGTGTAATCTCTCAGAGTTTGGCTCTTTTTAATGAGGACTGGACGGAATAGTACCTCCAAGTGTCTAGTGTGGTGTCTAGCACACCCTAGGGGCTCTTTAAATGGCCACAGCTGTGATTGACTTTGTTCTTGGTGAGAGTCAGCAAGATGAAGGGCAAAGTGTGGTGAACGGTGTCTGGGATTGTAGGGAAACGTGGACACAGCGTCCAGATTCAGGCATTACTCGTTGTTCTTTCTTGTGGAGACATGACATTCTGTGTGTTGCTTGGCCATGCGGCCCATGAGAGCTGTCCAGCATGGAGCGGACAGGTCCTCTGTGAGCTGAGCTGGTGGGAGGTAGCTTGGAGTTTTCTCTGCTCCTCCCCAAATGCTTTTGTAGTTTGATGGTGGCGGGGTGGCGGGAGGGTAGGGGGGACGAGCATGGGGAACACCTTCCCTGAGCATGTCCCCTGCAGTCAGGGGCCCTTTTTCACAGATCCTGCCCCCCACCATACACAGACCTGTCTGAGAGGCCTGCAGAGTCAGCTGAGTAGGCATGGGGGTGGCAAGGAGGTGCGAGGCTTTTCTGTGGCTCCCCACAGCCGCCTATGGCCCCCCACAGGAGTTAGTCAAGCTTGTACTGTATTCTGTCCCTATACAACCAGCCTCCTTCAGGCCTGGAGTGGGGAAGAAGGAGCCTGTGTTCCTGAGGCTGCCGGCTGGCCCTTCGTCTCTGTGGCCCAGGGCCCCATTGGAGCAGACCGTTCCAGAAGAGCCCACACTGTTTATTTGCACACCACGGGGAAGTCTGGGTGGGCCACCCCTCACTCCCTGCATCCAGGAAAAGAGACTGGGAGAGAAGCAATAAGCAAACGGCCTGTTTAAATGCAGCTCTCTGAAGGGCTGTCTTCTCCTTTGGACTCCCCCCCTTCCAGGCCAGGAATCCTGGCTTCCTCGCCCCTTTTCCCCGATTCTCTCCAAACATGACTTCAGTATTGCCAGAAGCTCTGGAGACAGCCTGCCTGGTTTGAATGCCAACTCTGCCCCTGGCTATGTGACTTTGCTCAAGCCCTAACTTCTTGGAGCCTCAGTTTCCTCATCTATACAACCGGGGTAGTAATAGAACTGATCTTTAAGGGCTGTTGTAGGAGTAACTGAGGGGAGGAAAGTGAAGTGCTTAGCACAGTGCCCAGCAACTAGTGGTGCCTGTATTATTATTATTACCTGTTAAACTGACAGCTCACTTTCTCAATGAGAAAATCAGTCGATGGGAACTGAAAGCAGGGTTTCTTAGCAGAGGCCCAAATAGAAGGTTTTGTTGAACCCAATCAGACGAGGATCCTGAGGCCCAGAGAGGGGAAGTATTTTGCCCAAGGTCACATAGCTAGGCTATGGCAGGGACGAGGCCAGGGTAGCAGGTGGTGAGGGACAGGAAGTGAGAGATGGGAGTTAAGAGTAGGAGTCTTGCTGTTAGGTGGTGTCGAGTTGATTTTGACAGAGCAGAACTGCCCCATAGGGTTTTCTTGGCTATAATCTTTACGGGAGCAGATAGCCAGGTCTTTCTCCAGTGGAGCCGCTAGGTGGGTTCAGACTGCCAACCTTTCAGTTAGCAGCCGAGTGCTTAACAATTTGTGCCACTAGGGCTCCTTGAGGGTAGGGTGGGGGTGGGGGTTGAGAATCACCAGTGCCTCTGCCAGGCCAAGCTCTCGTCTGTGAGCAGATAGTTGTGAGCTCCACATCTTCCCTGACTCCCCAGGGGCATTCCACTACACTGCCCTTTCTGCAGGAGCCAGGCAGGAATGTGGGTTTTCATTCTCAGCCCGGCCTCCCTCTGCTACGTCTCCAGGCAGCTCAGACAAGAACTCAAGTCTCCTTTCTGCAGCGTGGCTACCTGGGGCAGCCTTTGTTGCTCACATGCTTCTCTCTGGGGGCTGTGCTCTGACCTCCGAGCCTTTGCCAGGGCCTCCGTGTAGCCTGACTTGGAGAAGTGGGAAACTGAGGCCCAGAGAGGTCAAGTACATTGTTTGAGGTCACACAGCAGTCAGACACTTGGATCAACCCCAGAGGATGGAAAAAGGAGAGAAGAGAATATCTTCAGGGTCTCCCTTTCTCTGGGCGTGGGCTCCATGTTAGGGCTTTGCCCAAGGGCACTATAATGGGGTGGGCAGGAAGTGAGGAGATTTGAGGGAAAGATGGCAGGCATGTTTGGAGAAGATTCAGTCACTTCACTCTCAACCAGAGTTTCTCAACCTTGGCCCTATTGACCTTTTGGGCTGGATAATTCTTTGTTGTAGGGGGATGGCCTGTGCATTGTAGGATATTTTGCAACTTCCCTGGCCTCTACCCACTAGATACTAGTAGCACACCCCTTTCCCAAGTTGTGACAACCCAGAATGGCTCCAGACATTGCCAAGTGTTTTATACATGTTAGTTAAAGGAGCCCTGGTGGCACAATGGTTAAGTGCTCACCTGCCACTCACCAGCTGCTCCTAGGGAGAAAGATGTGGCAGTCTGTCCCATAAAGATTACAGCCTTGGAAACCCTACGGGGCAGTTCTACACTGTCCTGTGGGTTGCTATGAGTTGGAATTGACTCGACGACAATGGGTTATATATGTTAAATCTCGTTATACCTCAAAACAATGCTAGGAGGTACATGGTAACATTAATCCCCACTTGTTAGATGAAGAAACCGAGGCACAGAGAGATTAAGCTCTCCCAAATGACTAAGTGAGCAGCAGAGGAGAGAATGAGACCAGCGCACTGACTCTGCCGTACTCTGGTGCACTGACTCCCGGCCTTTCAGCAGCCGTCGCTGAGGAGTTCCCTGGGAAGGGACTTGGCTGCCCACGGCCTAGAACTCTGCAGTTCCTGCCTTTGACAGTTGCCTTTGAAGAAGTTGGGCCTCCCACCTGTGGACTAGGTCTACCAGCTGATCTCAGCGTCCTAACGGTCCATCTCCAACTCAGGGGTTCTGGGATCGGCAGCCCACCTCCTCATTGTCCTCCAGAAAGATGACTGAGTTCCCAGGAAGCAGAAAGTACCTTCCCTTCACTTAGCTAGAGGAATCAAAGCACTATTTATGTCTTAGTTAGCCCTTGCAGCACCTCTAGAGTAGAGGGATTGTTGTCCTCATAGATGGAGACACTAAGGTCCAAAGAAGTCAACTGAAATGCTCAGAGTCGCTGAGCCAGCAAGGAACTCCAACCTAATATAAGGTAGAAAGAAGTGCTGTGTAAGTGGTGGTGAAGGCGTGGAGGCAGCAATCAGGAAATGAACTTGGGGGAGGATTCATGTGAAATTTATTCCAGCACTTCAGTGGAGGTAAACAGAATGAGGAACATTCCGAATTCCACTGTAAATCCAGTGGAGTTGCAGCCTCAAAAGCCCAGCCCCAGGGTCCTTAGGTATCATTCCTCTCAAGCGAGTCTCCGGTGGGCCACCTCTCACAGCATCCACTTTTCTTTCTCTTCCCAGGGTGACATGGGATCATTGGGTCTGCTTGGTTACCCAGGACCCAAAGGCATGAAGGTAAATGAAGGCCATCCCCAATTCGGGCAGGCACCCATTGACCCATTTGAATCCAGGAGGAAGACTATGGTACCTTAGACAATGTGGGTGGTGGGAAGAGGTTGCCCAGAGGGGTGGTGGGGGTGGGAGCTGGGCACGTCAGGAGCTCATTTCTTCTCTGGTGCTGACAGCCAGTCACCATCTGTCTGTTATCCGTGCCAGACATCTTTACAGAACACCAGTCTTCAGGCTGAGCATGAGTCCGATGTGGTTCTGGGCCTCAGGGAATCGAAAGTCCAGGAGATGACCAGGGACATAGACAGCTATAATGGAGAACCGGTGAGCTCAGAACATCCCTGAGTTCAACCAGCACGCAGGAGGAGAAGAGGCTAAAACAGCTAGGGCCGTGTTCCAGTGATAGCACGATTTAGCCAATACGCATGTGATGTGGCTCAGCAAGCCCATCTCTCCCTGTCAGCACTCTCCTCTCCTGGATTTTTCCAGAGTGTTGTGGTTCGCTAGTCAACTGCCCCTTCTCATAGCCCCTTCCATCCACTCCACTGGCCTATGAGATACAGACAAGAAAACTGAGCCTTGGGATTGAGGGATCAGTGGGTTTACCCAGGTTCCTGGACTCTGTGGCTTACAGCCTCCCTCACAGCTGGACTCTGGCCTTTGTCTTGCAGGGACTGATGGGAAACATGGGGGAACCTGGACTGAAAGGTGATAAGGTGATCTGAATACTCCCTTATTGCACTGTGTTTTATCTGCATGTGAGCCCCCTCTCTGCCTCAACGCTGCTGCTGCTGCTGGATTCTCGCCAGGGGATCCACTCTCCTGCACTCCTGCCTCCCCCTCTGGTCTGCGTTATCCTTAAACCTGCACTCCCTGGCCTCTTCCTTGTCACTCCAGGTGGAGACTCAGCAGAGGGCTCTGGGGGCATGCAGACCTCAGCACATAGAGCGTGGTGGTGGGGGGGCATTTGGGGCAAGGGTGGAGGGTAAGGCAAGGCACATTTCTGAATCTGGTCTTGGCCAGCACCAGGATCTTGAGGCCAAAGCCATGGACCACAGAATTTGGGGGCACTGAGATGACGAGCCCCAGGGCAGGTATGAAAATCCACATAAATGGTCCTGCTTTGGAGTTCGGAACCAACTCCAACAAGTGCGTGGTCTGAAAATGCAATAGGAAACTCAGCACAGGCCCCTGAGCCCCTGGTCTGGGCCTCCTAGCCGCCATTAGGGGGTGGGCACACTTGCCACATGTCCCCCGCACAGCCCTGCTGCTGAAATCTCGCTGCCTTTCTCACCCAGCGCCAAACCAACAGTCAGAGGTGGGTAGATGGGACCCAGGAGCCTGGGTGGTACAGCATCTGGCCTGGGTCGTGCTGGGTCTGAGGGACAAAGACATGGAGGGCCCAGCATGACCCCTTGTGCTCTGGCCTATGAGTCATCTTCCCCCCTCCCTCCTCAGTCTCCTGGCAAACTGGGAACCCCAAACGGGCTTTTAAGCCCCAGGAACTCTTGGGAGGACTCTGGGGCAGCGGTCCTAGTATCCGCAAGAGGTCCAAGGGCATGGGAGCTGCTCCTTCACCTGTCTTCAGGTGGCTCCGCCCCCTCCTTAAGCCTGAGTAATGGTACCAGGCATCAGCTCCGGGACGCACTCTGAGTGCTCTACATGGATGAACCATAATCCTCCAGCCCCCCGCACCCTGCCCCCATGAGATAGGACACTTGCCCCAGACCATGCAGCTGGTAAGTCAAGTGTCAGGATTCGAACCCAGCCATCTGGCTCCGGAGACCTCAACTTCGAAGCAGAACTGAGGTCACAAGGCCAGAACTGATGAGGCCCTCGGAGGTTACCTCCTCCAGTACCTTTGTCTCAGAGATGGGGAAACTGAGACCCAAGGAGGAGAAGAGATATGCCAAAAGAAACTGGATGATTTATTGGGGGAGCCAACCCAGGCCTCTAGACTATTAGAAAATTAGAATTGTTGGGCTCTAATTGACACATCTGGATTGTTTTATCCATTCTCCCACCCCCAGGTAGCCAGAGGGCTCAATGCTAATCCCAGCCCTTTCTCCATCTATTTCCAATTCTTCTGTCTCCGATTTTCCAGCTGGAAGCCCGCCTACGGAAGCCACCTCCGCCTTCCCCACTCAAGCTTGGGCCCTCTGGCTCTGCCCTGCTGGCTGTTCCCCCTTCCATGGCCCTCCCCTCTCTAGATTAAGAGACTTTCTGTTGGAGACAGGGGTTTCCCCACAGCTCCCTGTTTGTCCGGAGGCCTGAGACTTCAGCGCTCTGGAAAGGTCATAGTCATGGACAAGGGAGAAAGAAAGGAAATTGGGGAGAATGGGAGTATAGGCAGGGAGCTTTTATAGGTCCCTCTGCAGAGCCAACCTCCAGCTCCCTGTTTCCTCAGGAACATGGAAATAAATGTGTTACATAGAACTCAGCTGGCTTGCTGACTGGTGGGGCTGGGGACAGTGAGAGATTTAAAAGCTCTGGAAAAAAAAAAAGAGGAAGAAATTATTTTCCTGCCCATAGTTTTTAGGAAAATCAAGTAAGTCTTTGGGGGAAAAAAGAGAGAGAGTCCTATTTCTGCCCCTCTGGGTGGGGAGGGGCGTTCACATTAAGGGCTGAGGGTGGTGATTTCTGATCAGCTAACCCCCTGCCCCCCTCACCCTCTCTTGGATGACAAAACCAGCCCTTCATGTTCCATGGTCGCTCATGCTTGGAATCCCAGATTTTCCACGACCCCGCCTGGCCGCGGCCCCACTTAAACCACTTGGCTTCCTTCGCTCCCAGCATGGAGGCATGTCCTGGAACCAGGCTCCTACTCCAGGCCCAGCTCTCTCCAAATCGACTGTTCTGATTTCTTCGGTGGCTTTTAAACTTTTCTTTAAAAAAAAATGTTATCCCCTCACTCCTTCTTTGGACATTTGAAAAAAAAAAAGTTTCTTATTTCCCCAAACTCTGGGATATTGTACAGGATTTTCCAAACTGAAAAAACCAGAGTAAGTTAATTCTGGCTTTTGTTCTACCAAGGAAGTTCTCCTGCTGGGTCATGCCCTCAGCTGTACAACACGGGGTCTCTAAGCTTCTCCATTCTTCCTGGGCTTTCCTCCCCTCTCTTCTTCCTGGTGCCAGGGCTGTGGATGTTTCCTGAGTCCTGGGCCAGCAGACTGTCGGTAATATCCAACATGGATGGAAAGCTGGAAGTGCTAAGGGCTTTGAGAGATGGTCCTGGCCCTAAGGGAAACACTTCCTGATCTGTTTCTGCAACAGCTCACTTTATGGGTGATCTTAGCAGAGCAGAACATGACTGAAAACACAGAGGGAGCAGAACAGGCCTCCAACGGTCAGGATCAGTGCCACCAAGTCTATGCAATAAACCTTGTCTTAGAGAAGAAACAGTCAGTGCTACGCTCAAGATTAGGTTATTACTCATTATTTACACAGTCTTAGCAAGCCAAGCTATCTGGTTTCTCATCTACCAGTACCACTTGCCATCAGGTTGATTCTGACTCATGGCAACCCCACGTGTGTCAGAGCGGAACTACTCCAAAAGATTTTCGATGGTTGGTGTTTTGAAAGTAAATTGCCAAGCCTTTCTTCCACGGCACCTCTGGGTGGACTTGAACCTCCAACCTTTCAGTTAGCAGCTGAGCGTGTTAACCGTTTGTGCCACCTAGGGACTTCATTTCTCATGCTATAGCTGATTAAAAGCAAGTAATGTGAAGGAAACTTAAGCTGATCTACTGCAGGCACAGAAAGTCCAACAGAAGGACAAGTGAGGGCTCTCAGACTGGTGATGAAAAGTGTCAGGAGGCAGACACAAGCACTCAGAAGCCACAGTGGTGTGGGGCCATCGAGAGAGGAGCAGTTGTCCAGGCTGCACCACCCCTGTGTGACAACAGCAGTTGAGGATGAAGAGGTTGAAGGATCAAGAAACAATTTGACCCAGTGTCAATTCTCCAGGAAAGGGCAGGTGACACCGGGCAGTTTAGCTCCAGATAGTGCAGTTTTCAGCCATATGAGCAACCCCAGGCAGGTCCACAGATAGGCTGGCTTGTAACCACCCCCTAGGAGGGGACTTCCCCCAGCCCCCAGGCTCGCCAGTGGCCTGCCCTATACTCTAACAAGGCTGTTGCTGGTCAGATGGACTTTGGGAACGGCCTCGGCAGCTGTACCCTTGCCAGTGGGTCTGGATGCTGGGGAGTCTTCTGGAGCCCACTGTGGTGTCTATTGTAACCTTCTTCACTGGTGTGCATTTAGGGCGAACAAGGGGTTCCAGGTGTGTCAGGAGACCCTGGATTCCAAGGAGACAAGGTAAGCGAGTTTGCTTCTCGCCCCCGCCCCCGCCCCCGCCCTTCTTTTCTCCTGATCCTGGCTTCCCTCCCAGGCATGTCATGAGCCAGGACCCACCTGTGAGATGGTTCCCTTTCAAACAGTCCTGTCTTCTCCATCCTGTCTACTCCCTGGCCGTCTCTCACCTGGAATTCGCAATGACCTCCTAACGAATTTCCAGGCCCCGGCCTCTTCCCTGTCAGTTTATCTTCCACATTGCACAGAATTGCTCTTCTCAGGGCACATAAACCATCTATGGTTCCCAACCGCTCCCAGAATGAAGACCTAGCTCCTCACTCTGACCCTCAGGACCCTTCTGCCTCCTCTCCTGCCCTCTGCCCTTTACAGCCCTGTACTTCAACTCCACTCAACTGCCCACTGTACCTCCAGGCCTTTGCACACTTGCTGCCTCGGCCTGGACCACCTTCCACCCAGCTTCACTGAACGACTGAATCTTGCCCGTCTTTTAGAACCCTGCCTCTGCCCAGATGCCTTTTTCTACCCCTGACAGGGGAGTGGCCATTTCCCTCTCTAGACACCCTAACCTGCAAGTCTGTCCCTCTCTTATGGGACTGCCTTTCTCCCCTGATTTATGGGACTTGTGCTCACAGCTCAGCCTTCTGCTAGACAGTGAGTTCCCTGAGGGCAGGGCCCCAGCCTGCCCTGATGGAGCTCGGCTCAGGGTCCTGCATGAAGCAGCAGGTATTTAGGGCCTGCTTGTGCAGTTGAGTGAGTGAGTAACAGGCCTTACTAACTGACTGGCGGAGGGGACGGACAAGGATGGTCTTGACTTTCCACGCCCCACCACAGGCCTGCTGAGGCCGGCTCCTTTTTGCCTGTGTCTGGAACCACGTAGCCACATCTGGCCCTCGCCCGGCCTGTCAATGAGGCCCAGATGTTGGCCAGTTCTGCTTCTTCCCCCTCTCTTCCTCCCGCTGGCCTGTCCTCGGTGTCTCCCGCTTTGTGACAAGCCACGCAGACCTTGTTACTTCTATTGGGCCTCTGCTCTAGAGTTCTTGAGCATAAAGGTTGTCTTCTTGGAGCCCCAGGGCCCTGGGTTCCAGGACTACCTAACAGGGGCTGCTGGTTCCACCTCTGCATCCCCAGGTCCCAGCCCACAGGGCTGCAAGTGAGGAAAGTAAGGAGAGAGCTCTTTGTCCACAAAGGTGGCCATTCTCCAGGCCTCGGGCTGGCTGGGAGGATGACAGCTACTCACCAGGCCAGAGTCTGTCCCTCCCTAACTCTAGGCTGCTCTGGGTCTTTTCCAGGGAAGCCAGGGGTTGCCAGGGTTCCCAGGTGCACGGGGGAAGCCAGGGCCTCCGGTAAGTACCTCCTCTGACACTCCTAATCCCACCCTCTCCATATGGTTATGGAAGGCAGTCGGGGGCACCTTCACACCCAGGACCTCATTTCCTTCTGCAGCAGTCCTGAGGGGCAAGCCGAGCAGGGCAGGAATGGCGATTCACCCATTTTACAGATGAGAACCATGGGGCCCAGCATCATAGACAGCCCTAAGTCAGCGGCAGAGCTCTGGTGGGAATTCAGGCTCCTAATGCCTTGTAAAGGAGTTTGTGGGTGGCGTAAATCATTAAATGCCCACTACTAACTGAAAGTTTATTAGTTTGAACTCACCCAGAGACACCTCTGAAGAAAGGCCGGTCAATCTGATTCTGAAAGGTCACAGCCTTGAAAACCCTACGGAGCTCAGTTCCGCTCTGCAACACATGGGGTCACCAAGAATCAGAATCAACTCCACAGCAACTAGTTTTATTTTTTGGTTTTTAATGCCTTATAAATAATGTTATTGTTTTTGTTAGGTGCCGACTCAAAACGACCCAATAGGTCAGAGTAGAACTGCCCCAAATGGTTTCCAAGCAGTGGCTGGTGGATTTGAACTGCCGACCTTTTGGTTAGCAGCCAAGCTCTTAACCACTATGCCACCAGGGCTTCTTAAAAACAATAGTAATGTTATTAATAATAGCAGTGGCTGTCATTTATTTATTGAGTGTTACCATGTGTATCAGACACTTCCTGTACTGTATCTCTTCAAAGACTGCCAACAACCTCATGAGTTTTAGGGAATTATTATTGCTCCCATTTTACAGAGGAGGAAATTGAGGTTGTTTAAGGTGAAGTGACTTGCCAGGATCCTATGGCTAGGAAGCTGTGGAGGCAGGGTTTGGACAATAGCTCCTTCCATGTGTCTTGGCAGATTTCATCCATATACTCCTGAACTTTTCCAGGCACCCAAAGTTAAGGGAATAATCTAAGGAGTCAGTGGGCCCTCACTTACCCACTTCCTGTAATCTCTTCTCTTCTCTAGGGCAGAGTTGGAGACAAAGGATCTCTTGGGTTTCCTGGGCCCCCTGGACCCGAGGTATGTGATGCCCCATTTCTCTGGCTGCAGCTGGCACAGGGTGTTGTCCTTGGGGAAATGAGACCCAGGGAAGGGGAGGGACTTGCTGGAGGTTGCACAGCAAGTGAGAGATGGGAGAGAAATTCCTAGATTAGCAATCATCCGTCTTCGGCCTCCTCTCCTCCCAGTTTACCCAGGGACTGTCAAAGGCAATGAGGACAAGAAGCGGCCTCAGAGTTCCTCTCCAGCCTTGTGGGACCTCCTCCACTTTCCCAGTTTCCAGAAAAACCATCAGCAAAGCTCTCTGGGCTCTACTTCCTGGACCCTGAGCTAGAGCTCCCCTACCCCTCATCACAGAGTGGGGCCCTGGAGCCCTGGAGTGTGGCAGCAGGTGTGCACTGCTTGTCCGCCTCTCCTTCACACAGGGACTCCGTGTTGGAGAACTGGGCTGAGCAGGAACCAGGGCTGTTGTCCTCAGGATCCTCAGCATCCAGGCCCTCCTGCAGTCTAGGCCAGCCCCAGTCATAGCCCCCACCCTCACCCACCACTCCCTGGCCTCCAGGCTTTGCTTGTCCATGAGATCTCTGCATCTGAAACAGAAGTCTGGCCCTGTGGGTTTTCTGGGCTCTTCCAAAGATCACTCCTGGTATCACTCAGATGGATAAGGGAATGTTTCCTGAAAGCTACAAGTTCAGACTTTCCACTGTGTTGACTTTGGCCTCAACACAGTCCTATCTTTAGACAAATGGAGTTGGCCTCTCTTCCATGGCCCTGATTCCCTCCTCTGTCACTGTAAGTCTGAGTTTCCCAGCAGTCTGGCCAGTGAGGGAGAGGAAAGCATGCTCACTCACACTCATTAGGCACCTCTGTCTGGGTGCCAGGAGCCTGTGTGGCATCTTAGTGATGAGAACTTGTTGAGCTGCCACCATAATCATGTGAGGGGAATGCTACTACCGCCATTTTGCAGACAAGGAAACTGAGTCACAGAGCAGAGCAGTGACCTCCTCAGAGTCACTCTGCTAGTTGGTAGGGAGTAAGGTCTACCTTGGCTCTGCCCTGGGTCCCTGGACAAATCTGGGGTCTGCCTCTCCTGTCTTTCTGTTCTGGTTTGATTGGCTGACTCGATATCCAGGAGATGGCTCTGCTCAGCTGATGATAGAAGCTGATGAGCATGTCAGCACCTTCCCTGGTTCTTTGCCTCCTTTCCCAGAGATCATTCCCAATTCAGCCCCCAGCTAAATTATCTCCTTTACTTATCAATGGGCCGGATGTGTGTGAGTACAGAATTTGATCAACATCCCGACCGCCATGTTCTCACTGGAGATGGACCCACCTCAGGCAGACTTGTTTTCCCAGGATGCAGGACCCTACATCATTTTAAGTGCCAATTTTTATTGAGTGCTTACTAAGGGCCAGACATGGAGCAAAGAGGCTTTCCTCACACTATTCTGTTTGAGCCTCACAACAGCCCCATAATGTGGGTGGTATGGGCACCATTTTACAGATGAGGAAGCTGAGGCTCAGAGAGGCTGAGGAGCTTGCCTGGGGTCACACAGTGAGTCTGTGGCAGAACAGGATTTTGAGCCTCCCATCTTGAAGAAAAAAATGTTGACTTCTTGAATTAGCTCCAAGTTCAGGGCTGTGCTGGAGAGAAGGGTGAGAGGGTATTTGGGTTGGGATTTAACGGAAATTACTAAAAGGTCAAAAGAGAAAGAAAGAAAAAACCAATTTATGAAGGCAAAGCAGGGCGTGTATTTTGGTCACAAAGACTCTAGTTTCTAGCTGGCAGGAATCTGAGAAGGTAGTAGGGCTGCCCTGAAAGCCAGTGAGGTTCTAGGCTGGATTAACAGAGGTATAGCACCTAAAACAAGGAAGGAGATGTTCCACACTGGCCTGTGCTGTCATACCACACCTATGGGCATCCTGCTGATCACACTCTCAGAAAGACAGCTAACAACAGAAACAGCCAGACCGAGGGGCCCTGGGCACCTGACTGTAAGCAGTGAAGAAACAAAGGACAAGCTTCTGGGGATAGGGTGACCGTTCTCCAAATTGGGCAAAGTCTGTTGCGAAGAGGGATCCCCCGTCCTCTGTAGGGCCCTGAGGGGCAGCACAAGGATGTTGAGGGACAAGGGAGGAGATTCTGCTCCATATCAGGAAGAACTTCCTACCACACAATCATCCAGTCAGGCCTTGGCAGGAGGTAGCAAGATCCTAGTGGTGGTATGGGCAGAGTCCATCATGCTTGGCCAGGACGGGAGGGGATTTATGCTTACGATAGGAGTGAGATTGATTAGATCCGTGCTTCCCAAGTGTTTCAAGGTCACAGCCAATGCAGAATATAATCAGAGGCCTCCTCCTGGGCTAAGAGGAGCATAATCTCTGCACCCCGGTAACCGCTTCCCAGTGGCCACACAAGAAAAGAAATTCTGGGTTAGACACATTTACATGTGCCTGTTCCTGTGCTAAGTACTTTCTCGCACATTCTCATTTAATTCTCTTAGCAACTCTGAAAGGTAAGTCCTGGTACCATGATCCCAATTTGGAACTTCAGTTCAGATCTGGGGTCAGCGTGGTTAATTGACCCGCCCAGGCTCCCATCCCAGCAGAATGGGACGGAAGCCCAGGTCAGTCCAGCTTTCAAACCTTGACTCTTCACACTTCCCTTCACAGCCCCTGTGGGTGACCTTTCTCTCTGCTTCCCCTCAGGGATTCCCTGGAGACATTGGCCCTCCTGGGGACAACGGCCCAGAAGGCATGAAGGTGAGTACCTGCCCAGGGTTGCTTCAGGTGAAGAATCGGACAGTGCTATGGAGACAACAAGCCTCAAGGGCTGGCTTGGAAGTAGGGGGAGTCTTGCCAGCCTGTGATGGAGTTGGAGGTGCCACCTCTGCGACCCTTTTTGTCACCTTCTCTCCAGGGTAAGCCCGGAGCGCGAGGCCTGCCGGGACCTCGAGGGCAGCTGGGGCCAGAGGTGAGACCGTCTGGCCCTGCCCCAGCTCATTCCCCTGCCTGTCTCCCCACCCAATGCTCATCCTGGCCTGAACACAGCCTCCAGCCTGGGATACCCCCAGTCCTTGTACTGGAGGCCTGAACTCCGGGTGGGGCCCCTTAGCCAGGACACAGCCCAGGGCTGCCTCAGGCGTGCCCTCCAGCTCATCCTTTACTGCCTACCCCTGTGACCCTCTCAGGGGTCCTCTCTGCTCTGACCTGGCAGAACGGCTCACCCCTCCCTCCGCTGCTCCCCCACTGCCCTGTGGTTTTCTCTCTCTGAGCCGCTGGCACTACTCATGCTTAGAGTAGCACCGTTTATTGAGGTGTTTATCTGGGAGGGTAGGATTGTCAGCTGCATTTTACAGTGACCATTGGGTCTGAGGGAGGTCCTTCAGGTCCCATAGTCAGCAGCAAGCAGAGTCAAGATTTAACCTCAGGCCTGCTTAAGCCCAAAGCCTGTGGCATAGGCCCTATGCTGCTAAATTCTGTGCTTCCAGGACAGGTCTGACATCACTTGCACAAGGCTGCACAGCTAGTAACTGCAAAGTGAAGGTTTGCTCATTTACTTACGCATGGGTTATGAGGGGCTCGAGGGCCAGGATGCAGCCATCCCTACAGGTCTGTTGGAGCACCAGCTGGAGGGCTGTCAAGCACTCCACAGGCTGGTGCCAGCTTTTGCTCCAAACATGCAGCCCTCCTTAGTGCCCCCTCCACCACCTAGCTTGGCTCAGAACCCAGGGCCACCATGACACACAGCCCTGGGAGAGAGGCAGGAGGCTGAGACTCACCACGACCACAGGCAGACATCCTGCTGACGTGGATCCCTTCTCGGGGCTGGTTCTGGGTCTGGCAGAATCCCAACTCCAGCTCTGGCTCTGGGAGCTGCCATGTGGGACCGTTTCCTGGAAGCTGGAGGAGAGGGGCGGGGGGTTGGCTCCAGAGGAAGTCCCTTGGTCAGGCCTAGCATCCCAGAAGGGACCAGTTTGGAGGCTGCCTGGGCCTGCGGGAGGGTCTGGAGAGTCCCTGTGGTCCAGAAGCAGGAAAGGAGGGGAGAGGAGGGAAAGACAGGATCAGTCACGTGCATCTGTCTATACTACATTACAACTCAAGAAAGCACTTTATACAGCACTAGCTCATGTCTTTATTAATTCATTCACTCATTTGTTCATTCATTCTCATACTCACTCATTCACTTATTCATTTCTCCCTTCACCAAACACCAACTAGACACTCCATGTGTGCAACATCCTAAGTGATGTCTGGGTGGTGATTTCAAAAAAAACAAGGTATCATCACTGTCCTCTACCACCTCACTGTAAACCAGTCATCATAGTTAAGGATGACCTCCACTCTACACCATTTTACAGATGGGGACACTGAGGCACATTGAGGCTAAGGTCTGCCAGCGAGTAAATGGCAGAGCTCAGAATCCAGCCTGTATCTTTGAGCTGCAGACTGAGGCTCTCTTCCCCATAGTTCATGATGGGGTTTTACTTTCCTGCCAGTGCAGCTGTGAACCTGTGCTGATCATGTTGAGATGATACGGGAGCCCCATTTGTCCAGAAGTCATTGTGTAGCCCAGCCTCTAGGCCATGGCCCGCAGAGCCTCTGCCCTGGCAGGGCCAGGTGGAATGGCCAGGTGCCCCGTTTGTCCAGGAGGGGCTCTCCTCTGTCCACTCCTTTCCCTGCTTATAGGACAAATCCTTTGAGATCCCCACTGGGTTAACTTTCTCCTTTTTTCCTCTCCCATGTCTTCCCTGACTCTAGGGAGACGAGGGACCCATGGGACCACCAGGGACCCCTGGCTTGGAGGTGAGTGTCCCTGGCCTGGGGGAGGTGGGATTTGTCAGAGCTGAGCCAGCTGTGGGCAAGCGGGGCAGCATTGTGTTAGTGCTGCCTTACAGAAATCATCGGGGAGGACAAGGAGGCCATGAGGCCTGCCAGAGAGAGTACTGGGACAGACCCCAGAGGAGAGAGACGAGAGGCAGAAAACTGGCTGACATTCACTGCACCTATTATGTGCTGGGTGCTTTGAAGCCACTTTTTTCCTTTGATTCTCACGTGAGAGAGGCACCACTTTCCTAGTTTCATTAGAGAGAAGGAAAACGAGGCTCAAAGAATGGGGGGTGGGGAAGTTAGCCCAATATCTCACAGGCAGGAAGTGGGGATGGATGCCCCGCCTGGAACCTAAGCCTGAGCTCTCTCTACTGCTCCCAGCGGTCTTCTGGAAGTCTGGAAGCCGTGTGGCCCAGCCCCACCTTCTGCATAAACCCCCAGCAACTGCCTAAACCAGTGGTTCTTGAATTTCTTGGTCAGGACCTCTTTACAGTCTTAAAACTTATTGAGGACCTCCAAGTGGTTTTGTTTATGTGGGTTATAGCTATCAATACTTACCATATTCATAATTAAAACTGAGAAATTTAAAAAAAATTTATTCATGAATTCATTAAAATGAATAATAAGCTATTTCATATTAACACAAATAATATTCTGAAAAATAGCGATAGTTTCCAAAGCAAAATAATTTAGTGAAAAAAGTGGCTTTTTTTTTTTTTTTTTTTTATTTTTTTTTTACCATTTTTACAAATCTCTTTAATGTCTGGCTTAATAAGAGACAGCTGGGTTCTCACATCTTCCTCATTCTGTCTGTTGCTATAAACACACATTATGTGGCTTCTGGAAACCTCCACTTATGCTCATGAGAAGAGAGTGGCAAAGGCAAATGACATTTTAGAATTATTATGAGAATAGTTTTGACCTCATGAGCTCCTGAAAGGGTCTCAAGGATACCCAAGGGTCACCAGACCAGCTCTCCTCTCACTGGTGCCCTTTATATGCCGTCAACACCCCTCCTTCCCCTCACTCCTTGAAAGCAGGTATGATCATCCCATTCACAGATGAGGAGATCAGGGCAGGAAGGGGACGTTCCTGAGCTCACATGACTGGAGCCCCCCCTGCAACCCCAGCACAGCTGGCTGCCTGGTGACAGTGTGGCCCTCTCCTGCCCGTGGCTACCCTGTGCTAGGTCCTTGGAGCCCCTGGGACTCCAGCAAAGCTGCCCCTGCCCAGCTCCTCCCACTCTTTCTCTCTGTTGCAGGGTCAACTTGGCAAGAAGGGCTTTCCAGGGAGGCCCGGCCCGGATGGCTTGAAGGTGAGGTCACCTGGGGATGGATGCTGGGTTTAGGCCAGAGGAGACTGGACTGGGGAGGGGAAGAGAGAATGCTTGAGGAAGACAAGAGAGGAGAGCCAACATATGAGGGCCCCAGGTAAAGGTCCAAGTCTCATGGCCAGTTGTGAAAAGGTGGGGGGGAGGGCCTTGATTTATCACAAAGTATTTGTAACAGAGAAAAAATGGACATAGTCTAAATGTCCAACAATGGAGTCTTGTTCAAGCAATGGTATATAACACAGCCACCAAAGATGGCCTTGTGGAATATCCAGAAGATGGGGTGGGGAAATGCCTGTGTGTAATGGGCAGGCAGGACCGGGGCAGGCTATAAAACAGGAAGGTAACGGTTATATAATGGGAAGGTGAGCAGCCCTGGTGTCAAAGTGGTTAAGCACTTGGCTGCTAACCGCAAGGTCGGTGTTTGGAACCGCCAGCCACTCCACAGGAGAGAGATGTGGCAGCCTGCTTCTGTAAAGATTACAACCTTGGAAACCCTATGGGGTAGTTCTGCTCTGTCCTTTAGGGTCACTATGAGTCGGAATCGACTCAATGGGTTTGGCGTTGGTTAAAGGTGAGCCTATTGCAGGGCAGGGAGGCATTGCATCCCTCTAAGCACAGAGCAGAGCTGAGATGTTGATGGGTGGGATGAGAAGAGATTTTACTTTCTTCTCTGGGTTTCTGTATTTTCCCCATTGTGTGCAGTAAATATGTATTACCTTTTTAAAATTATTTTATTGTGGTAAAAAAGGAAAACAATATTTGCCAATTCAGCACATTTTACATGTACAATTCAGTGACATTGATTACATTAATCATGTGATCCAACAGTCACCACTGTTTCCGAATTTATTCCACCAAAATGTGTTAATTTTGTTAATAGTCTTTCTTTTTTTTTTTCAGTTTTCAAAAGAGAACTGACTTGGGGTGGGAGAAGAATAACCCTCAACACACAGGCAGCCTCACTTAATGGTTTTTCAGGGATCCCCCTTGGTGGGTTGAATTTTCCCAGGCTGCCTGGGCAGGGATTGTTGGGCCAAGTTTACAGATGAGCAAACCCCTAGAGGGGGTTAGAGAAAAGCTGGGGGAACCCAGGTTTCCTGACCCCCTAGTTCAGAGCTCCGTTCCTCTCCTCTCAGGGGAAGTGGCCCACCTGTTGGTCCTGGCCCCACTGGTTTTTCTGAGTGTGAGGTCTGAGGGAGGAGCTCGTGGGGAGGCTGACACTGGCCGGGATTGTGATTAGCCACATCCATTTCTGAGCCAAAGGGTTGTGGAAAACTCCCGGCTGGTCTGAGCCCATGTGCTGCCCTCTGAGGTCTCGGCCTTGCTCCCTCAGACACCAGCTGGGTTTCTGTGGTGGGAGCAGTGACAAGGCCTGGGTGGATTTATCCCATCGCCTTATCCTGTGGCCTGCCACCTCTCTCCAGCCAGCTCACACTGATTTGGTTACACTGGGCCCTGCGCCTCATTTCCAGAGGCTTCAGGGACCCAAAGGAGCAGCCTTCTCTCGTTTTGGCTGCCTGTATACACAGGGATGGAGTCAATAGACAAGGCTGAGATAGGCCACTGGTCGTGAGAGCTAGAAATAACGTCGGACACATGAGGCTGATCTCCTCAGATTATAGCTGGGGAGGCTGAGCCCAGCCAGGGCAGAGATAGACTCATGAAGGTCACCCCAAGAGCTAGTGGCAGAGCTCAGGTGGGTTGGGGTCTTGGACTCCCCAGTTCCCTGCTTTTCCTGTGGCGGGGAAGCATAGTGCAGTGGGAATGGGAATTTAAGTCAAGCAGACCAAGGTTTAAGTCTAACCCGACCTCTGGCTCACTGTGTGACCTTGGGCAGGTCACTTTACCTCTTTGGGCCTCAGTTTTCACCTCCACAAAATGCAATAGGTTAGTAAGGGCCCAAATGACATATAAGCATCAAGGTGCTCAGTAATCTGCCAGGGGCCACTCAGAGGGAATGGGTAACTAAGCTCATCCCTGGGACCAGAGGTTCTGTCCAAGTGTCCCTTTGTCCCTGCCATTTGTTTGGGGTCTCCAAGGCCAGACTTTGGTCAGAAATTTCCTGGGTCATCCCCACCAATGGGACAAAGGCCAATATCTTGGAGAGTACCCCCAGAGGTCTAGACT
This sequence comes from Dugong dugon, assembly GCA_030035585.1. NCBI lineage: Eukaryota > Metazoa > Chordata > Mammalia > Sirenia > Dugongidae > Dugong > Dugong dugon. Next base: position 57,641,050 of record CM057471.1, read on the forward strand.
CCAACCCCCCCATCCCAAGTGACCCTCCTCTTTGTTTCTTTGCAGGGAGAGCCAGGGAATCCCGGGCGGCCTGGGCCCATGGGTGAGCAGGTAAGTCGCTGAACATTATGGCTCTATTTATTGAGCCTTTACTGTGTCAGGCCTTGTGCTAAGCTCTACATACACCACCCTCATTTAATTCTCATAATAGCGCTCTAGGTAGGTCTGCTTGTCCTCCCCCTTTTGTTGATGTGGATGCTGTCTCAGAGAAGTGAAGTCATTGAAAGAGAAAGCCATTCCCCAAGTCCTGACTCCAAGTGGACGTTTTCCGTGCATTTACCCAGTCAGGGTACACGATTCCCCTCCCAGAGCTTTAAAACTGGAAGAGCCCCGAACGCTCACGGCACGTGCTCCCCTTGGTGTATAGATGGGGAAGTCGAAGATCAGAGAAGTGTAGCTGCTTGCCAGGAGCTCTTGGTCCAGACATCCCTAAATTATAAAGAAAATGAACTTCAAACCAGCGGCTTGGGCCAGCGGGAAGCCAGGCCAAGGTCTGAAGAGAAGAAGTTGCAACTGGCCATTAACGAGGAGGACTGAAGTCATGATCTTCAGTTATCGAAGTGCCAGGGCCCTGGGTGCTGAATGGAAGGAGCTCTGAGTGCTGGGGAGACTGACAGCTTCACTCCTTTTTCCCAGGCCCCCGTGCCTCCTGAAAGCTTGACGTCTGGGCTCGAAGGATGGAAGGGGGCACTCTCTCCCACTCCTTTAATGAAGGGCCTCACTCCACTCACTCCAGAACTCTAGAGGGGGCTGCCTCAGGCAGGAAGAAAGATGATGCTGGGGGCCCAGAAGAATTTGGCTGTGCTGAGAAGCGCCATCGATGGCGTGAGAGTCGTACAGGATGGGCTTCCTCACCAGGCCTGAACATCTGTTGGGGGAAAGAAAGGAATTAAGGCAGGGGGAGGCTCAGAGTTTTGAAATCTTTCCAGTGTCATTTGAGCACATTCTGTGGGAAGTCCAGGAGTTTGGAAAGGCTGCCGCAGCCTGGATATATTTCTGGAATGGAAAAGGAAAGGCAATATGATCAGCAAATTCAATTTCATTGTTATGGTGGTGGTAGGGCCCTGGGGAAATGGATGCTCAGAATCCTAGAATGTTAGGACATAGAAGGTCCCTGTTGTTGTTTATAGGTGCCGTTGAGTTGGTTCTGACTCATGGCAACCCTATGTACAACAGAACAAAATGTTTCCTGGTTCTGTGCCATCCTCTCAACAGTAGGTATGTTTGAGCTCATTGTTGCAGCCACTGTATCAATCCATCTCATTGAGGAGCTTCCTCTTTTTCACTGACCCTCTGCTTTACCAAGCATGAGGTCCTTCTCCAGGGACTGGTCCCTCCTGACAACATGTCCAGAGTAAGCCAGACGAAGTCTCACCATTCTTGCTTCTAAGGGGCATGCTGGCTGTACTTCTTTCAAGGCGGATTTGTTTGTTTCTGGCAGTCTGTGGTGTATTCAATATTCTTCACCAAAGGGTCCCTGGGAGTTACTTTATCCAGGGGCTCCTAACTTCTTTTTGTTCTTTGGACCCCTTTGAAGCCCCTGGATGCCTTTCAGAATAGAGTTCTTAAATGAATAAAATAAAAAACAAAGGACTACTGAGGGTATTAATTATATTACAATACAATTGTAAAACTATATAAAATGCTATATACTTACATATATGCTTCTTTACTAATACAGTAAATAATGAGATATAGCAACGGGTCTCTACCACGTGTCTGTCAGTTTCTTGTACTGTGGTGGCTTGTGTCTTGCTGTAATGGTGGAAGCTATGCCACTAGTATTTCAATACCAGCAGGGTCACCTGTGGTGGACAGGTTTCAGCAGAGCTTCCAGACTAAGACTGGGAAGAAGGACCTGGTGATCTACTTCTGAAAAAATTGGCCAGTGAAAACTTCATGGATAGCAGTGGAACATTGTCTGATGTAGTGCTGGAAGATGAGCCCTTCAGGTTGCAAGGCACTCAAACTATGACTAAGGAAGAGCTGCCTCCTCAAAGGAGAGTCATCTTAATGACATGGATGGAATAAAGCTTTCAAGACCTCCTTTGCTGATGTGGCTTCTCAAAATGAGAAGAAACAGCTGCAAACATCGTTAATAAATGGAACGTGGAATTTACAAAGTATGAATCAAGGAAAATTAGAAGTTGTCAAAATTAAAATGGAACACTTGAAGATCAATATCCTAAGCATTAGTGAGCTGAAATGGATTGATTGGTATTGGCCATTTTGAATCAGACAGTCATATGGTCCACTATGCCGGGAATGACAGATTGAAGAGGCATCACATTCATTGTCAAAAAGAACATTTCAAGATCTATTCTGAAATACGGTGCTGTCAGTAATAGGATAATATCCATATGCCTACAAGACCAGTAATATGACTATTATTCAAATTTGTGCACCAACCACTAATGCCAAAAATGAAGAAATTAAAGATTTTTACCAACTTCTGCAGTCTGAAATTGATCAAACATTCAATCAAGATGCATTGATAATTACCAGTGATTGGAATGCAAAAGTTAGAAACAAAGAAGGATCAGTAGTTGGAAAATACGGCCTTGGCGATACAAACAATGCTGGAGATCTCACGATAGAATTTTGCAAGACCAACAACTTATTCATCGTAAATACCTTTTTTCAACAACATAAATGGTGACTGTACACGTGGACCTCATTGGATGAAATATACAGGAATCAAATCAACTGCATCTGTGGAAAAAGACGATGGAGAAGATCAATATCATCAGTCAGAACAGTGCCAGGAGCTAACTTTGGAACAGATCATCAATTGCTCATATTCAAGTTGAAGCTGAAGAAAATTAAAACAAGTCCACAAGAGTCAAAGGTAGACCTTGAATATATCCCACCTGAATTTAGAGACCATCTCAAGAATAGATTTGACACATTGAACACTAATGACTAAACACCAGATGAGTTGTGGGATGACATCAAGGACATCATACATGAAGAAAGCGAAAGATCATTAAAAAGACAGGAAAAAAAAAAAAAAAACAACCCAAGTGGATGTCAGAAAAGACTCTGAAACTTGCTCTTGAACATAGAGTAGTTAAAGCAAAAGGAAGAAATGAAGATGAAAAAGAGCTGAACAGAAGATTTCAAATGGTGACTCAAGAAGATAAAGTATTGTAAAGACACGTGCCAAGACCTGGAGTTAGAAAACCAAAAGGGAAGAACATGCTCAGCATTTCTCAAGCTGAAAAAACTGAAGACAAAAATTAAAGCCTGGAGTTGCAATGTTGAAGTATTCTATGGGCAAAATATTGAGTGATGCAGGAAGCATCAAAAGAAGATGGAAGGAATACACAGAGTCACTGTACCAAAAAGAATTAATCGATGTTCAACCATTTCAGGAGGTAGCATATGATGAAGAACCAATGGTACTAAAGGAAGATATCCAAGCTTCACTGAAGGCACTGGCAAAAAACAAGGCTTCAGGAATTGACAGAATACGAATTAACATGTTTCAACAAACAGAAGTGACACTGGAAACGCTCACTTGTCTGTGCCAAGAAATTTGGAAGACAGCTACTTGGCCAACCAACTGGAAGAGATCCATATACGCGCCCATTCCAAACAGAGGTGATCCAACAGAATGCAGAAGTTATCAAAGAGTATCATTAATATCACACACAAGTAAAATTTTGCTGAAGACAACTCAAAAGCAGTTGCAGCAGTACATCGACAGGGAGCTGCCAGAAATTTAAGCTGGATTCAGAAGAGGATGTGGAACGAGGGATATCATTGCTGACGTCAAATGAATCTTGGCAGAAAGCAGAGAATACCAGAAAGATATTTACCTGTGTTTTATTGACTACACAAAAGCATTCAATTGTGTGGATCATAACAAATTATGGATAACATACTGAAGAATGGGAATTCCAGAACACTTAATTGTGCTCATGTGAAACCTGTACATAGACCAAGAAGCAGTTGTTCAAACAGAACAAGGGGATACTGCATTGTTTAAAATTAGGAAAGATGTACGTTAGGGTTGTAACCTTTCACCATACTTATTCAGTCTGTATGCCAGCAAATAATCCAAGAAGCTGGACTGTATGAAGAAGAAGGCGGCATCAGGATTGGAGGAAGGCTAATTAACAACCTGTGATATGCAGATGACACAACCTTGCTTGCGAAAAGCGAGGAGGACTTGAAGCGATTACTGATGAAGATCAAAGACTACAGCTTTCAGTATGGATTACACCTCAACATAAAAAAAAAAAAAAGAAAAAAATTCTCACAACTAGACCGATAAGCAACATCACGATAAATGGAGAAAAGATTGAAGCTGTCAAGGATTTCATTTTCCTTGGATCCACAATCAACACCCATGGAAGCAGCAGTCAAGAAATCAAACAATGTATAGTATTGGGCAAATCGGCTGCAAAAAACCTCTTTAAACTATTAAAAAGCAAAGATGTCACCTTGAAGGCTAGAGTGCACCTGACCCAAGCCATGGTATCTTCAATTGCCTCATATGCATGCGAAACCTGGACAATGAATACGGAAAACTAAAGAAGAATTGATGCCTTTGATTATGGTGTTGGTGAAGACTATTGAATATACCATGGACTTCCAGAAGGATGAACAAATCTGTCTTGGAAGAAGTACAGTCAGAATGCTCTTTAGCAGGGAGGATGGCGAGACTTGGTCTCGTATACTTTGGACATGTCATCAGGAGGGAAGAGACCTTGGAGACGAACATCACACTTGGTAACGTAGAGGATCAGCAGAAAAGAGGAAGACCCTCAACAAGATGGCTTTACATAGTGGCTGCAACAATGGGCTCAAACATAGCAACGGTTGTGAGAATATGCAGGCCTGGGCAGTATTTTGTTCTGTTGTACATAGTGTTGCTATGAGTCAGAACTGACTCAATGGTACCTAACAACAAGCAGCGGGTCTAATAACTACTTTATTTTGAAGAGGTAATGAGCCTTAGTGATACATTTTGTGATCTCTGCAGCAATGACTGCAATGTGAATGTGACATGTAAATATCTGTGACAAAGTCACAAGTACTGGTAATACCATTGTGGTTTGTTGCTCACACTTACAGCTGAAGAAAACGCTAAATTTCAGTTAGAGGTTAGTGAAAGTAAAAGTTGCCATTTTTCCCATTAAAGTTCACAGACCTCCTAAATTCCATCTGTGGAAACTTCCCTGGGCCCCAGGGAAGAACCCTTGGATTCTAGTCCACATTGACAACTTGGGGTTCATGGAGAACAAGCTTGATCAACATGACTAAGCTGGGTAGTGGCAAAGCTGGAACCAGGAGTGTCAGCAGAGCCCCTGCTTGGTCACCAGAGCCCACAGCTAGCTACCAGCCAGCATGGACTATAGCAAGAAACAGAGACCTGTCAGTTGCCAGGCAGAGCTGGAGCCCTGTGGTTCCTACAAGGCCTGTTCGCTTGCTGTGCTGGCCATTCTCGTGGCCCCCCACCCAACGTGGTCACAGGGAAGGGGCAGCAATTTCCTGTTCATGGCTGAATTATGGCAGAGGACAGAGCCCTAGAAAAGAGTTGCAAAGCTCATGCCATAGGACCTCCTTATAGTAATAATAAGAGCTACATTTATTGGACACCTATGACATACCAGGCTCTGTGCCAAACACTTTATACACTGTTGCCTGCAATTCCCCCCAACAACCTTATGGCAGTAGGTATTATTGTACCTATTTTGCAAACGAGGAAACCGAGGCTCTGAGAAGTTAAGTAACTTACCCAAGATCACACAGATAGTAACTGTCAGAGCTAAGACTGACACTTAGGTCTCTGGATTCCCAAGACCATGCTCTCTACTTGCCCATTACCCATTGCTGTCAAGTCAATTCTGACCCATAGGGACCCTGTAGGACAGAGTAGAACTGCCCCATAGGGTTTCCAAGAAGCAGCTGGTGGGTTCAAACTGCTGACCTTTTGGTTAGCAGCTGAGCTCTTAATCACTATGGCACCAGGGCTCCACCTGCTCATTAAAAAAAAAAAAAAAAACCAAACCTGTTGCCATTGAGTCGACTCCAATTCATTAGGAACCTATACGACAGAGTAGAACTGCCCCATAGGATTTCCAAGGAGCAGCTGGTGGATTCAAACTGCTGACCTTTTGGTCAGCACTGTAACTCTTATCCACTGCACCACCAGGGAACTCTGTGAGTTCCTCAAACCGTTGCATTTATCTAATGGCTAGTGGGAACACAGGCTGCTTGTTGGGCCCTGTCCTAGGTGCAGGCGATGCAAGATGGTTAAGTCACGGGCCTTCAAGAAGCTCTGTCTAGGGAAAGCCAGGCATATAGACACTTAACCCTGAGAAGTCTAGTCCCCACAAAGATCCATGACCATCGTGTTCTCAGTTGCACCCCCAGTGCCTACCAGAATGTTCTATGTGAGAAAGAAGGGAGAGAGAGACTCTCATAGCAAACAATGGCCCTGTATCTGTGGTCAACGTGAGGTCCAGGCCAGCCTCTTCTCCTAAATCAGGGCTCAGATCCTGCCTATGCAATGTTTGCTGCAGGTAGCATACCAGCCCAGAAGAAGCCAACTGTGCCCATAGCAGCTTTCAGAGCCACCCCTCCACCTGCCCTGCCAGGTGGAAACCCTGGACCTCAGCCTTGGCTCCACCCACAGGAAGTCTGCCAGGATGTTCTGGGACAGTGCCCCAGGGGGGTCCCAGTGTAGGGGTGGGGAATGGGGCACTTGCTGCATGGCCCTTATTCATTAGGATCCTGTCTGGCTTCTTGTTTGAGGTTTTTGACCTGCCTGCCTTCCAGGACCCAACAACTCATAAATTTAAAGTAGCTCTGGGCCAGTCAGGCAGGGGCTTCTTGACAGAGCGATTTGTATTTCCTTCATTTAGCGTTCTCTAAATGTCTGACTGCTCCCTTGTGGGGAGTTCTACTCGCTGTCTTAACCCCACGCCCTTTTAACATAAATGTAGGTTGAGACTGGAGGGAACTAATGTTTACAGAGTAACAGAGTACCTAGGTGTGCCATGCATTACCTTGAATTCTCCAAACAAGCCCAGGAGGTAGGGACCTTTGTCTTCCTCCATTCTGCAGGTAAGGGTCAGAGAGGCTCTGAGATTTTCCCAAGGTCCCCAAACCTGAAGATGGCATGCCAACAACATAGTAAAGTGCCAGGCAAAGGGCTTGGCACATAGTAAGTGCTCAATAATTGTAGCCATGACTGTTAACATTGTTAGCATCTTGAAAATGTTCTAATTTATTATTTTAAAGTGAGTTGTTCCAAAAGTCAAAAACTTGGTTATTCTCTGTCACATATGTATTAGCCATGACCTTATACCATGTACTACATACCTAACCCCTGAAGGGTCTCTGGGCCCAGAGAGACAGGGGCAGGCACAGGATCCCCCATGTATGGTGATGGTGCCAGGGAGATCTGTGCCCTGTGCACAGCCATACACTTTGGAGGCCTCAGGGTGGAGGGGAAGGTGTGTGGGCTTTGGAGCCAAACAGAGTGGAGTTGAAATCCCAGGCTCCAGCAACACGGGCACACATGGTCCTGGCTTCGTTTACTACTTTAAAACCATCTTTTGGATTCCAAAGAATCAGGCCCTTTGGAATTGATTGATGTCCCCTCACCCTAGTTGACTGACAGGTGGGCCGGCATTACCTCCTGGGCCTATGACTTGGGGCCTGTTTCCATTCAGGCACAAGGTCCTGCTCTTTTCTGGCCAGATTCTGGGGACTAGAGGTAGATTTTATTGGAAAATTCTACTCATCCCTCAGTCTTTTCTTAATTCTCCTAGAAACACTTGGCTACAAATCTGGATTCTCCCAAAGCCACTTCTGTACTGTCGAACCACACAAGAACCCCTTCTGCTTGTGTTTTCCTTAGCAGGGTTGAGATTAGGGCCTGGGACCCCTGACTTCTGGGCCTGCCTTCGTGGGTGACTTCTCTAGACTTTCCACCCTCACTGTGCCTGTGCACGTTTGCCATCTCAGGAAGACACAGCAGGCTTGCAGCCACCTAGGAGAAACCCCTGGAACACAGAAGCAGCTTATCACCCAGTGGAATTAAAAAGAGCAATGGGAACCACAGTGCGTGTATGTGTGTGTATGTGTGTGTGTGTGTGTGTGTCCTTTCAGAAAGAGGAGAGGAAGCATTTCAGAAGACAGAAAAAGACCTCCACTTCCCAGATTTCAATCAGGTCTCTTGGCGGAAACTCTTAGGCTATTTCTGTCCCAGCCAGGGGGTTTGTTTCTCTCTTTGAAACACCCCCAAGGCCCCAAAAGATGGGGACAGATTTCTCACAGGCAGCCTTCTTCGCAGCACAGCTTAAATGCCATCCCCGCCCCCACCCTCTCCAAACGCGGCTGCCTCCCAGCCTGCTCCTGGCGCGGGAGGAATGTGGGGTGCTCCCAGGGATGCTGGCAGCGGCCCCACCACTTGGCTCCAAAATCAGAACCATCTGGTGGAGTGAAGGAAGTGAGCTCGGTGCCCAGAGAGAGGCAAGCTCTCCGTAGTGGCAGCCCCATGCTGGCCGGATTACCGGGCACGGGGCAGGGGACACGAGGGGAATCAAGATTTAGAGGAAGAAAAATGCGGGCGAGTTGCCTTTACAACTCAGCACATCCCTGAACTCATACTGTTTTCCCCTTTCTCTTGCCTCGGTGAATATTTCTCATAGGGACTGCTAGGATTCGTTGGTCTGGTTGGGGAGCCAGGAATCATGGGAGAAAAGGTAAGTTGTGCTGAGGTGAAACAAACAAATAGCGCTTGTGTTTTGAAATGTTTAAAAGGTGAAAGGGGGCAGGTGACCTGAGGATGTCAAAGGGCTCTCTCCTGGCCTCTCTCCCCACTGCCTGGACATTCCCGACTTTCAAAAACCGTTGTCCCCTTTCCCAGCAACCCCTGGGGCTCCCGCCCTGCCCTCCTGTCTCCGCCCTCAAGCACAGTTAGACTTTTATTTGACAACCAGCTAATGCATGTGTTCTAGGCTCCTTATGGCTACCCACTGGCACTGCTCAGAGGTGGGCAGCAGGGAGGGGGGTAAGGCTTTATCTTTTTAAAAAAGGAGAACATTTCCTGAGGTTACCTTGTGAATCCCTTCAGCGGCTCCATTTTACAGATAAGAAAAACTGAGGCTCAAATAGAGGAGTGAACTTGCTCTAAGTCACCCAGATAGTAAGTGGCAGAGCTGGGATATGAACCAGTTCAATACCAAAGGCCACACTTTGCCCACTATGTCACTCTGCTTCACATTGGCTCCCAGTTCAAAAACAGCCTGTGGCTTCCTGGCTCCCACTATGGGCCTGGATGGTAAGTGCTTTCCTGTGAATGGGCTCATCTGATTCCCAGAGCAGGCCCTCTGGGAGAGCCAGTATCATTTCCATTGAACAGATGGAGAAGCAGGTCGAGAGAGAGGAAGCACCCACCCAAGTCTGGCCCCACCTACTTTTGCAAGCTAATCTTGTGCTTCAGTCCTCATCACTCCCCTAAGTCCCATGCCCTAGGGTATTTTTCTTCTTTTGTACTTAACTTTTTATTTTGGAATAATTAGAGATTCACAGGAATTTGCAAAAACGAGGACAGAGAGGTCTCATGTACCCTTCACCCAGTTTTCCCCTGTGACAACATCTTATATAACTATAGTACACTATCAAAACCAACTCTGGCCTTCTTTTGTTGCTCAAATGTTTCATGTCCCTCCTCACCTCCCAACCATTGCCCATAGTGTTCCTTTGGCCAGATACATTCTTCCCACCCCCCCACCACCCCCCATTTTGTCTAGATAACTCTTAATTGTCCTTCAGCTCAGTTCAAGCAACACTTCATGAGGGAAGCCCTCCCTGACCACCCCTGTACCCAGATGGGTCAATTCCCCCTATATTAATGCCTTAGCTCCATGACCCCACTCCCTCACTGCCCTTGCCCTTGGTAGTACCTTGCTTCTGTTTTTGGTGGTTCCTGTCTGTCTCCCCACTATGTTCTGTCCTCTCCACGGGAGGAGGGTCTGTTTCTGTTCACCATTTTATCTTCAGGGTCTGGAATATAGTTCCAAGCCTATAGTAGATGCTCAATAAATGCTTGCTGAATGTGTGGATACAAAAAATAGGGCCTCCCCAAAACAGAGGCAGGATTGAAACCTAGAGCTCCTATCTCCCAGCCGTAGCTCTGTCTGCTACACCCACCATCTCTGCCTAGTCCAAGTGGGTCGGTCAAGAAGGACTGAGTCGTGTCTCCAATTCTCCAGCATCTCATCTAAGTTTGGGCAGGGGGGTGGGGCAGGCAAGGAAATGCCTTCTGTTGCCATATCCACCTTAGCCAGCCCAGACCAGGGGATGTCAGGCCTAATGAGGACCACATGATGTGGACCAGGATCAAAGGAGACAATGTAATTAGTGCATCCTTAATCAGGACCATCCTTTCCCCAGGAAGACCCACCGTGTGGCATGCTGCCATGAATGGGGAGGCCTCCTGGGGCTTGGCAGAGGTCTTGGCTTCTGCTGAGTGAAATCCCAGATCCCCACCCACCCTCACTGCCACCCTGAGTGACACAGTATGAGGTGGGCAAGGACCCTCTGTAGACCTTGGGCAAGTCCCTGCCCCTCTTGGGGCTCTGGAAGGCCCCTCTACACCTGCCCCCACAGAGCCACCCGATAGCCATGACCTCCCTGAATTGCTGTCTCTATCACAGGGTGACCGGGGCATGATGGGACCCCCAGGCGCGCCTGGACCCAAGGGGTCGATGGTAAGGAGTAAGTCTGCATCCTCTCGCTCTCTCCTGTCACAGCCTTGGGGTGACAGCTGTGCTCCCCTCCGCCTGCCTCCATGCCCCAGACATTTAGGATGTCCCACTCCTTTTCCCTCCCGTGGCCTGCTTGCCGCCTTCACATACTGAAGGAGAAAGAGGCACCTTCCACAGCTGACTCCTCCATTTCCTTCTCTCTTGGTAGGGTCACCCTGGAACGTCAGGCAGTGTTGGATTCCCTGGAGAGCCTGGACCCCCGGTAAGCAATACACCTGTCTTAGTCACCTAGTGCTGCTTTAACAGAAATACTTCAAGTGGCTGGCTTTAAAGAGCAGCCATTTATTTTTTCACAGTTCTGAAAGCTAAAAGTTCAAATCAGAGTCTCAGCCTTGTCAGTTCCTTCCTTGTGGGTAGCCTCGGGAGTTACTTGGTTCCTTGGCAATACTTAACGTGGTGTCTGTCTTCCTCCGTGTGTATGTCTCTGTGTCTAATCTACTCTTTTTATAACTCAGAAGTGATTAGATTTAGAACCCACCCTACTCGAGTATGATCTAATTAACGTAACAAAGAAAACTATTTGCAAACAGGATTACATGCACGGGTGCAGGGGTTAGGATTCCAACACATTTTGGGGGGACGCAAATCAATCCATAACACCCCTCATGATCCTTGAGCTCAAACCCACTGTTGCATCAGGGTAAGGAGGCCAGGCCTCAGAGTCAGACCTAGTTTGAATCCCAGCTCCTCCACTCCCTGGCTGTATCAATCAGGGCAGGTCATGTAACTTCTCTGAGCCTAACTCTTGCTCATTGGAAAAACAGAGAAAATCATGCTTATGTGATCACGTGGGTTAAATGGGACAGTGCAGCTAACATACCTTGCACATAGCAGTGTTCATTACCCGGGAGCATCTTGGTCAGTAGCACCATTATTGATTTTGTTAATTCATTCATACATTCACTCACTCAGTAAATTCTGACTGTCTGGCATGTGCCTGGGACAGCTCTAGGAGCTGGAGATACAGCAGTGAACAAGCTAGAAGACACCCCTCCCCTCCTGGAGTTTATATTCCTGGCGTGGGGGGGTGGGTAAGAGGGAAGAGCACCCAAATAAATAACACCTGCTATGGCAAGAGGAGAGAAGAAGGTTGGAAGTGCTGGGGACAGATGGGCTGAGGGTCAGAGCTGAGGGACAGCAGGGGTCTAGGGCTTCTGGTGATGGTAGAGGAGGCAGGGATCTTCCTGAGGATCTCAAGGCAGAGTGGCAGGTGAGGCCGGGGAGGGGGAGGGGCATAGCCAGAAGCACTGAGATTCTGGGGCACCTTCACTCCCCCGAGTGAGGAGTGTGGAGTGTGACGTAGATGGTGGGGAGGGACTGCTGTCATTTGGATGTGCTCTCCTGCTGGTGGAGGATGGAGACTGGGGAAGGGCACTTGCTTCAGCCAAGGCAGAGGAGGAGACAGTGGAAAGGGTGTTGGGGAGGACCAGCCAGGGGAGTCACAGGTCTGGGGCAGGGTTAGAGGATGATGGGGGTTCAGCTTGTCCAGGTTCCATCCAAAGGCCAGACTGAGGAGCTCACTGGGGTCTGATGGAGGGAACAGGAACTACTGATGGTTTGAACACAGGCAAGTTCGCAGAGACCAATTCTCTGTACCCACTGGGGAAGCCAGGCCAGCTCAGTTCCTGAATTTTCCTGCATACCTACTGTATCCTGGGCATATGTTCGGCTATGGAGGTGCAGAAATGATAAGAAATAGTTCTTGCTCTTAAGAGCCTCATTGTTGAGAGGGAGAGTCAGATGTACTCTGTCACCCATTAGCAGACCTTTATTGAGTACCTAGGAGCCCTGGTGGCACAGTGGTTAATTGCTTGGCTGCTAAGCTGAAAGATCAGCGGTTTGAACCTACTAGTTGCTCCACAGGAGAAAGATGTGGCAGTCTGCTTCCGTAAAGATTACAGCCTTGGAAACCCTATGGGACAGTTCTACCCTCTCCTGTATGTTCACTATGAGTCAGAATCGACTCAACGACAGTAGGTTTAGGTTAGATAGAGTACCTACTGTGTGCCAGGCAGTGCTAGGTGCTGAAGAGAGATAGGGAGGGGACAAGAGCAGGGATGAGCAGTGGGAACACAAGTAACCACCATCCAAATAAGGAGATCCTCAGCTCTAGGAGGGCTGTCAGGCACCCCACTATGTGGACAGCCTGTCCACCTCCACAAAGGTGAGGTGGAATGTTCTTATGGTGCAGAGATTGGATCAGAAGCCAGCACTCTGGGCTCCCAATGACATGTTCTTCCCCCTGTTCATAAGGAGAAGCCACATCTGGCCTGGGACTGGAGGGGCTAGAGACTTGCAGGTGGGACTGTTGGAGACAGAAAGCAGGACCAGCATTCTGGTGGGTGGGGCTTGCATGGCAATCTGGAGTGCCCAGCTTGGAATCCAGAATTCTAGCCTATCCAGCCAAAAGCTGCTGTCCAACCCCCTCCCCAGTGTTCCCAGGAACCTGAGCACCACCGCCCAGCACATGCTCCTGGAGATAGATGACTGAAGCCCATCAGGGTGGGCAGTGCCAGACTGAGGTCAGGTACAAGAATGCTTGGAGTCCATCATCACATTCTAGCTCCTGGGCCCAGGTACTCAGCTTCCCTGGGCCTCAGTCTTCCCATCTGTCCAGTGGGGGGAGGAAGGACTAGAAAAGAGTCATGGGGACAAAATGGAAGGCCAGTGAGAGATGTGGAAACTAGAAGTGGGAACACCCTGATCAGCACTTAGAAGGAAGGTCCTATGAAACCCCTCCCTAGTAAAGCCCTGCTGTGGCTCAGCTGACCCCCCAATTCCTCAGTCACAGGATGTTTCAGCTAAATATGGACTTCTGTGTCTGATAGGCCTGAGCCAAGCTGAGATGATTCTCAGGCCCTCCTTTCTGGCTCTCACTGTGTGACCTCGAGAGTCCCTTTTCAGATGGCCTCAGTGCTTCCATCTAGTCAATGGATTAGCGTGGACTTGGTGAAATCCATCAGTCACTTGCTGCTTTCAGATCTCAGGATTGCATTGACCTCCCCCGCCTCATTGTTGACCATTGATCAGTGGGGTTGATCCCTTGGATCTCTAGGAGTTCCTTCTGGCCAGCCAGCTGCCCCTAGTGCCCCTGAGGGAATAGGACAGCACAGATGTGCAGAAAACCAACTCCAAAATCAGACATGTGTGGGTTCAAATCCTGACTCCCCCACTTACGAGCTGTGTGGTTGTTGACAACACTCATAGCTTCTCTGAGCCTCAGTTTCCAGCATCATACTACCTTCATGATGAGATTGTTGTGAGAAATGATATAGTGCATGATGGTAACGCTTGGTGAACTACCTGCATATACTAAGTGCTTAATGGATGGTAATAATAATAATTGCTATCACTATTTGTTAGCTATGATAATGGCCACTATTATTAGTAGGATTATTAAAGTGACATTTCTGATGACACTTTTTATATCTGATTGGTGTTTTCCCACTTTTCAAATCACATTAACTTCCATATTCTTCTGAAGCCCACTGAGGTCAGCCGAGATCATTCTCCCCATTATTTGGGGAAGAAGGGAGACTGAAGCTCTGAGATCTGCCCAGGATCACCCTGTGAACAGAGCTGGGTCTGGCATCCAGGTTTCCAAGTTCCTCGCCCTTTGAGACAGCCAACTGCTACTCTTTACTGTGAACCTTCCACATTATCTTCCCAGCAACTCTAGGAGATTGGGACTCTTCTTATTCCCATTTTATAGATGATGAAACTGAGGCCCAAAGAGTTTATCTATCTCATCTAAGGACACACAATTAGTAAGTGGCAGAGCTGGGATTTGAACCAGGGTCTCTGGTTCTACCACCTGCTCTTTTAAGCCCTGTACTCTGCTACCTCTGAGTAGATACTTGGCTCCTAAAAGTTCCCAGTGACGCACTGCCTGCCTTCTGCAGTCTGAGATCGCTCTATAAGATGGTCCGTTCTCACCTGGTCTTCATGTTCTTCACCATCCAGGAGTCAGATCTGCCTTTTTATTGGGCCAAGCCAGGGATCCACACCCTGCTGAGCTCTGCTGACAAGAGATTGGCCTGGGACCCAGCCCCTCACCTCAGTCCCTCGGCAGCAGCTGTTGGGGGTCTGCCAGGTCATGGGGGCTGTGTCTGCACTCCTTGAGGCCATGTGGGAGAGAAATGGCAGCAGCGAGGGTTTTTTTCTAAGGCCTTCAAATGGGGCCAGGCCTCTCCCTGGTATTCGGAGGGGGACGAGGTCACCCTTCCCTTGTAAAAGGAGCACACCCAGTCTGAAAATCGCCGCAGCTGTCCCAGGGGCCCTGCTTGACCTGTGGGATGGAGCCTTTGCTCGACATATAGAGATGGTCTGGAAGGAAAGGGAGAGAAATTAGGCAGTGAGTCAGCCTGCTTCCTCTCTGCCATCTTTCTCTTCCTCTCTACCCTCTGTTCTCTTCATTTGTTCATGTTTATTGGTTCATTCAGCAGATTCCTAAATACTTACCATATGTCTGCCCTGGGCCAGGTGTTGAGAATTCATAGAAGAACAAAACCAGCCCTGTTGTCTCTCTCCCTTTGCTCTTCTTCTTATTGTTCCTTCATCAAACCAAGATAATGGGGCACCTTTTTTGGGCCAGGCCTCACTCCCTTCTCTTTGCCTCCCCCTCCCACTTCTTGGCCGCTTTCACTCCTTCCCTCCTTTTTCTTGATCATCCCTCACCCAGGTAGGCTTCCCCCCACTCCCCAAGCTCATCACAGGGATGTCTTGTACGTTCTTCCTCCTCAGGGCTCTTTCTGCCCTGGTAGAGCTTTCTGGGTGCCTTTAAGGCCATGTTTGGGTCAGGGTGGGGTAAAGGACAGAACTGCAATTTTCATATTCTCCTTGATGATGGGAGAGAAAAAGGAAGTAGGAATTTGTTAAGAATGTCATTTTGAGATGAAGAAGAGGGAAATGGCTCATTCAACAAAACTTCCCCACTACCTGGATTCCCAGGAAAGGTCGAGGCCCACTCCCATCTATCCCAGGGTATTGACACATGCCCAATGCTTCCTCTAGTGCCCAGGGTTGCAGCATGTCAGCCACTTCTCCCAATAGGCCAAGTGCCAAGTCCTGCAATATGGAGGCTGCTGGGGCCAAGGTGGAGACAGCTCCTGAGCAAAGCGTATCTGGGGCTGAAGGTCTTCAAGCTTTGCCTCAAGCTCCTAGCCCCCAGCATCACACTCACTCCCTGAAAAGGGGTTTCTCCAAACTCTTTCTCCTCCCCACAGGGCCCTCCAGGATCTCGAGGCCCACCAGGCATGAGGGGAGCCAAGGGACGTCGGGTAAGTCATGCCCAGCCCCCTGGGGGCTGACAATGGCAGGGACATACTTGGAATGGAGCCACCTGCCAGAGGCCAACTCTGGTCCTTGCCACCAGCCCAGATCTGAGATCTGTGATTTCACAGTACCAGGCAGGGTTCCAGGGCCTATCCATCTTTCCAGCCCATTTATGAGCATCGGGCCTTGCCATCCAGTGGGCATAATGGGCTCTCTGGTACCTGTGTTTTGTTTATTCATTTGTTCATTCATTTGTTCTACCACCATTTACTTAGTACGTACTGTGTGCCACACACTGTTGTAGGCACTGCAGATACTATAGAAAATAGGACAGGCGTGACCCCTACCTGCCCTCATGACCCAATCAAGCTGATCAAACAGTCAGCTTAGCAGACGATATAGTACAGCGTCATCAGCACTTCGATGGTGGAAGCACGGGCAGCTTGGGAGCTGAGAGGAGGTACCTCACCTGGGCAGGGTATCAGAGAAGCTTCCAAAAGATGGTGATTCTTGAGCTGATGCCAGGTTTTAGGCAGGAGAGAAGTCCTAGGGTGAGAGAGCGTGTGGGTGTTTAGGGACCACCAGTTGTTCAGCAGAGGGACAGGAGAGAGGTATGAGGCTGAGACAGAGACGTCAAGCCAAGCAGGGCCTCAGAAGCCACAGATAGGCCTATGAGCTGTGCTCTGAGGGTCGTGGGGAGCCATAGGGGGTTTTAAGCAAGAGCTGTTCTGAGCAGAGTCCCTGAGTAGTGCAAACAGTGAAGCGCTTGGCTACAAACTGAAACTAGTTGATATCCATCCAGAGGCTCCTTGGAAGAAAGGCCTGGCGATCTACTTCTGAAAAATCAGCCATTGAAGACCCTATGGAGCACAGTTCTACTCTGACACACATATGGTCACCACAAGTCAGAACCAACTCCACGGCAACTGTTTTTTTTGTTTGTTTGTTTGTTTGTTTTTGGGGGGTGGGGTTTGGTTTTTTTTTTTTTGGTCTGAGCATGGAGGCCAGGGATAATTGCTAGCATTTACTATGTAGCAAACAAAGGTGCCTTGGTGGCCCAGTGGTTAAGCGCTTGGCTGCCAACAGAAAAGTCGAAGGTTTAAACCCACCAGCCGCTCCATAGGAGGAAAGACCTGGTGATCTGCTCCTATAAAGATTACAGCTTACAAAACCCTATGATGCAGTTCTACTCTGCCCTACATGGTCACTATGAGTTGGAATCAACTCGACGGCACCCAACAACTATGTATCTAACAACTACGTATTCATCACATGCACTAACTCATTTTATCTCAACGCTACTCTGTAGGTGCTATTCTTATCCCCATTTTACTGAGACACAGAGAGGTGAAGTCATCTGCCTCAGGTTATACAGCTAGAAAGTGGCAAGAGTTGGGATTTGAACCCAGGGAATCTGGCTGTTTTGCATACTGAATCCAGCCTTATTGTCAGTTGGGCTGGGAGGGCTGATGTACTGGTTTTCTGCCTCCAACTTGTGTACAAGTACAGCCTTGTAAGGAGGAAACAAGATGGTGCAGGTAGAGCAGGCAGCCTAGGTCCGATATCTAAGCTCCATGCATGGGATCTGTGGTTATTATTCTACTCTTGGCTGAATTTCAAGTGGTTTTAAAATTTCCCCTGAACCAGATGGCCTGAGCAGGCTGGGGTGAGGGGAGCTTAAGAGGCATTCTTCTGGCCCGGCAGAGCCCCTCCCTGGCTGAGGCCCACAGGGCAACCAGGTTCCACTCTGACCGGGTGTACCTTTCCTCCTGCCCCAGAGCTGCTGCAGCCCTGGCCCCTGTCCCACCCCAGACTAAAGGCTCAGGCCTTCCTCTGACTCACCAGCCACCGCCCGCCCCCCAACCTGTCTCTACCACCCCTTCCCAGCAGGGGCTTGAAGAATGTATCTCCTGCTTGAAGAAACCCAGGCTCCCAACCACATCAAAGTCTCTGGGGCTGGTGGGGGGAGGGGGAAGGAGGGGGTTCACAAAATCCATCTCCTCCCCCTGCTGTGTTTGGCAGGAATGCAAAACCTGTGGGATTGAACCCCCTGGACTCCCTGCCTGAAGGGGCCACTTCACAGATGGGGTAACTGAGGTAGGGTCTGAGAAGCACCCACTGTACCCGTGAATGAGCTCAATTCTAGACAAGTCCCTGTGTAGCTCCTGGCTCACCCTGTAAGCCTTGCTGCTCTCTGTGCCTCAGTTTCCCCACATGTGCCAGGGACAGGGGAGTGGGCTCAGAAGTCTGCAGCAGGGCTCTGCCTGCATCTCTGCCCATGTGTGAGATGGGCCCTGCTGCCCACCCCCTCCTCCTGGGAAAAGCAAGCACTAAGAGGTTGATGCCTAGAGAAGGATTGGACCTCTGACTTCGGCCTTTGCAGGGGGGGCTGGGGCGACTGCTGACTAGGTATGGACCTACTGGCCCCAGTTGAAAGTGTGGACTCTGGGATCAGACAGTTCTGGGGGCAAGTCTCAGCCTCCCCAGTTACCAGCTGTGGGCCCTCAGGCCCGTTTCTCAACCTCTCTGAGACTATTTTCTGTCTGTTTGATGGGTGACGTTAATTCCTCTTTCTGCAGGAATGTAAGGATTCTGCACTCTGCTGCTGGGAGTAGGGGTTAGAGCTCAGCAGACTGGCCTCACCCCAGGGCCTTCTATTTGACCTTGGACAGCAAACTTTCCCCCTAAGCCTCTGGTTCTTCCTCTGTGAAACGGGTCATAACAGAACCGACCTGTTCTCACATGCTCATGGAGATATAATAACTTAACGAGTGCCTCGCACACAGTAAGCGCCTGCTAGGGCATTGGCGCACAGCAGGTGTGTAGCATGTGTGCATTCCCTCTGATTCATCTACCCCTTTATCATGAGAGCTGTGGTTGGGCCGGATTTTCTTTCCCTGGCAAGGGCTTGGTTTAGTTGACTCCTCCCGCTGAGCCTGAGCCCAGGCCTGACTGGCAGGCAGTCCCGGCCTTGACTGCAAATGTCTTCCTAAGGGAGCAGATACAGGAGAGTGGACATGTGGCTCTGATTGAAACCCAGGCCTGCCTCTAGGGGGGCGGGCCAGCCTCTGTTCACTGGGGAAGGAGAGGGCAGGACTGGGGACTGCAGGGCAAGGGGCAGAGTAGCCCAAAGCAAGGTGTTGGGTGTGTGGCCGCCCTCGCCCCTCTCCCTGCACTGGGGGGAGATGGTGGCTGGTAGTCCCGCTGCCTCCCATCCCTCCTACAGGAAAGGTTGGTCCTGTGTCCCCCAAGCCAGGCCCAGCCTCTCCCCGAGATCGTGGGTACTCCCAGGGGACAGTGGAATCTCCCAGATAACAGGAATTTTAGAGATGGCCCTCTCCAACACGCTGTCCCTCTCTGCAGCCTTCTGGCAGGTTCCTCTAGGCCCTGACCCACACTTGCTGTGATGGGGGGCTCAATCCCATGATAAAAAGTGACAGGTCATGGTGAAAAGGAATGGGCAGGAGCAGACTTGGGTTCAAATTCTGGCTCCTTCATCTACTAGCTAGCTGTCACCTGTGTCCTGAGCCTCTTTCTTTATTTGTAAAATGACAATAATAACTCTCACTATTTTTGCTGCTGCTGCTGTTATCGTTATTATTACTATTATTATAGATCATATAACCTTCTCCAGAATGACTTTGATTCCTAGGATAAACAGGGCACTGTGAGACAGGCTAAGCCCTCGACTCCACTGGTGTCCCCTCCTCGCCCAGAGCTACCCCTTTCCAGAGAGGTCTATGCCTCAGCCAGGGGCCAGAAACCCTCTTGAAGGTGGGCTGGGCTGCCCACCCATCAGCTCAGTCTCTGTCCTGACTCCTGTGATCTAGAAATCCAATCTGGTCCACTCCACCAGGCCTGGTCACCATTTAACACCAGGTCATCGCTCCACACTCTGAATCAAGGGTGTTAAGTCTGACACGTGATCTGACAGTGTTCACGTGAGCCTGAGACTGAGGTCCAGAGAGGGGAAGGGCCTTTCCCGGGATACATAGCAAGTCGGCAACCCAAGCCCTCGAATGCCCAGTAGAGTTGCTTGTTCAGTAGTTAGTCAAACCTTGTCTTGAATCTCTGAAAACTCTCAGCCGATTCCACGTGACGTAACGGAATATAAACTGCTTATTCTGAAAGAAGGGACCCAAGGTCAAATTTGCTAAGCCGCTCCTCTGTGTCCCTGCCCGTGGGGAGCCAGTAGCCTCCTCTAGTAGAGCCAGGTAGAAACAGGAACCAGCCATTACTGAGCACTTACTGTATACCAGGTGCTGAGCTGTCCTGCCTTGAGGGAGCTCTTTCTTGTCCTCATTTCAGAAATGAGGTGACTGTGGCTCAGAGAGGAGCACAACACTTCCTGAGCACCACTGTGCCTAGTACTGGGCCAGGAGCCACTGGGAACAAAAGCTTCAAGCTGAAGCACTGTCTTAGGCCTGGTGGTCGCCTCTTCCAGGCTTACTTAATCAGTGAAGTGCTATGTAAGACACTGGTGTGGAATTGAAGTATCGGGAGTCTCAGGCAGCTGATTAGTTGAAATGTGCCTTGTTTGATTTACGTTGGCAATTTCCTTGTTCAATTTTTAAATGATTTTCTCCATGTTTAGTTTTCTCATTCCTCAACCTCCTCCCACCTGGTGTCTTCCCTGGCCCCTTTGGTCCGTGGGAGTATTGCAGGCAGGCCCCTTGGGCTCTCAGGCCGGGGTGGCCAGCCTCCCTCATAGGACCCTTTGTCTCCCCGATATGGGCCTCTTCCCAGCCCCACAGAACAACCACCCTCCATGGGGCCTTTTCCAGGAGATTGCACCCCGTCTGTGTCCCTGTGGGAGTCCCCATGGAGGGGAGACATGGGGCCGTGTGTGGGGCCCTAGAGGGGCACCAAGTGCTAATGTGCTAAGTGACCTCAATGTTTCCACCTGGGCAGTGGGGGAGGGGTGGACTCTACCTGTCTTGGGGACCTCCCAGCTCTCCTTGGACAGGGTCCAAGGCTCCTGCCCAGGGGTTAGCCCTGGGCCCAGAGCTCCAGGGATCAGCTGACTGACTCCTGCTGCTACACCCACCCCCTGTCCTGTCCCCGCCCCTCCTCATATCAGCTCTTCCTCTGTGCTGGGCCAGATTATCTTACACATCTGGCTGGAGAAGCGGCAACACATCTGGCTACAGCCAGACCCTCCCTGGGTCCTGCTCTGTCAGTTTCCCCCACGGGTTGTGGCCCTGACCTGCTCCTTCTAGCGTGCCCCTGCCACAAACATGCTGCCACACACCTGGTTCCACCCCTCGTGTGCTCTAGGAAAAGCATGCCACATAGGAGTCTGAACACCTGGCTGTGGGAACTTGGGCAAATGTCTCTCGGCTCTGGGCCTTAGTTTTTGCGTTTGTGAAATGGGTTGATGGCTTACCCCCAGAGTCTAAAGAGTTAATGGTACGCCACCCCATTCCTGAAGGGGAGGGCCTCTAGCTGAGTCCCCCTGTGCAGTGCCCTCTGCAGAGCCATCTCGGCAGAAACTTTGAGAAACTTTGCGCAGGGGTGACCTACCTCAGGGTGGGAGTGGGCAGGAGGTGGAGGAGGAGGGAGCCCCAGGCTTGTGCAGGGAAAGGCCCCAGGCTCTGGCCAGCCCCACCCTCCTGGTTCCCAGCGCAAGGGAGACCCCTGCTGTCCACTGTGCTAGTCCTTTTTCCTATTCCAGGGCCCCCGAGGACCAGATGGAACAGCTGGGGAGCCGGGGTCCAGGGGCCTGCAGGTACCGAACCCCATGGCTTGCATTTCTTCCCACCCCAATGGGTCAGGATCCAAGAACCCAACTTCACACCTTCCTCAGCAGCAGGCCCCTCAAAGACAGCAGGGAGTCTGGAGAGCCTGCAGAGCGAGGGCCTGAGAGCTCATTTCATCCATACTTCCTGGCCCCCCGCAAGGCCAGAGCACAGGAGCAGGGTGGGAGGGAGAGCAGAGCATGAGGGTGATAGTGAGAGAGAGCTGGGGAGAGAGCATGCAAGCAAGAGAAAGAGCAAGAATGAGACTGTGCGCATGTGGAAGAATCACATGCACTCTGCCCCTTCCCTAGGCCCCAACCCCTGGAAGCCCAGGCTGCCTTTGGCAGCCCCATCAGTAGGAAGGCATTCTCTACCCGGACACCTGGTGACTGTGGCGAGCCACTTCCCTTGCTGGGTCTTAGTTTTCCCATCTGCACAGTGGGCAGAGGGTTGAAAGCTGTGATCTCACAGGGCCCTTTCATCTCCCGTGGCAAGAGTGTGTGTGGGTGATCGTTCCCTGTGAGGGGCTTCCCAAGCGCCCTCCCCACCTTCATGTGCTTTCTTCCTGGCAGGGCCCTCTGGGACCTCAGGGCAGACCAGGCCAGCCTGGGCAGCAGGTATGTCCCCTCACCCCGTCCCCCTAGAAGGCCCCTCTCTGCTCCTGGCTTTGTGATATGGGCCCCCCACAGCCTTCCCTGGCGTTCTGCCCCTAATGACCCCAAATGTGCTTCCAGGGTGCGCCTGGTGAGCGAGGGGACGTGGGCCCACGAGGCTTTCCTGTAAGTAATGCCAGTTCTTGGAATTCTCTACATGAGGCTTTGAGGGGGTGGGGTACACTAGCCACTTTAACCAAGCTCCCATCTTCTGTGGAAACCCTAAAGGTTCTAGTTGCCCACTCTGCACTGAATACCCCTCAGCATGCCACCTCCCCCTCTGTCACATGGGGCAGAATGAGAGGTAGGACCCTAACACACTGCAACAGGCTTGACTGAGGCCAAGGGAACCAGCAGGGTGGGGAGGGCCATGGAGAGCCTGAGGTCCCCTTTGTCTGGTCTCTGCAGGGCATCCAGGGTCCCTCGGGTCCCCCAGGCACCAAGGGCCTCCCAGGAGAACCGGTAAGTGCTCCTTCCTTCCCTCTTTTATGTCTGAATCCCTAGCAGGCTGGTCTCAGATAGGCCACCCTTCTGGAAGTGTGAACCATGTGATCCAACAAGGAGAGGATTTGGAGGGGGACAGTGCCAGGGCTCCACTGCCCTGATGGGACAGGACTTGGGGAGGTGAAGAGGGCACTAGACAGGGGTCGCAGGAGATCTGGGTTCCAGTCTAAGCTTTGCCTGCCCTCCAGACTCAGTTTTCTCACCAGTAAAATGGGGGTAATTGTCTACCTTGCCATTCTGCCACGAAGATTAAATGTGAAAAAGTATACAGAGTGCTTAGCGTGGTGTAAGGCCGGTCTAAGGCCGAGGGGGGGGAAAGGGGGGAGGAAACGGGGAGAGAGAGAGGATAAGAATAGACCAACAAGCCTATTGGGAACTGTAGAGTTGAGTGGGGCTGTACTGGGGAGAGCAAGACAGCAGGGAAGGCAGGAGTAGGTAGCAGGGACCAGTAGCTCAAAGCCACCGAAAGAGTTTGTTCTCTATCCTGGGGCAAAGCGGAGCCATTGCAGGGTTTGTAACAGAGGAGGTGATCCGCCCAGCTTGCCCCTCAGCAGGTCCCCCTGAGAAGGATGGAGTTGAGACAAGTCAGGCATTGAGGAAACCTGTGAGAGGCTGCGGAGGGTGGTGGGGCTGGGCTGGTGGTGCTAAGGGGAGAGGAGAGGACTCACCTAGGGGTTCAGGGGGTACAGCCCCACACACAGGGTGGAAGAGAAGTGAATCCTATCCCTGGGCCGCTGCTCCATTCTCATTTCTTGGGGCCCAGAACACTTGCCTTTTTGCTCAGTGGATTTGACCTGGGGAGCTGAGGGTGGGGGGCAGATTTCCAGAAGCAGATCCAAGGTGGATGGGAGTTCCAGGACCTTCCAGGCAGAGAAACAGGGTGAGCAAGGCTCAGAGCTGCAAAGGAGGGGCCCCGCTGGGTTTAGGGAGTGAGTAGGAGCGTGTGCAGAATGGATTGGAGAGATGGAGACAGCGGGGAGGGAGGGGGGCACTTTGGACACCATGACCCTCAGTGTGTGTGGGGGGTTTGTGAGAGAGCCTCTCCCTCACCCACCCCAAAGAGGGCCAGGCTGGCTTCTCCCAAAAGTCTGTGTGTCTGTCTGTCTTCTAGGGCTCCCAGGGCCCCCAGGGACCAATCGGCCCACCTGGAGAGATGGGACCGAAGGTGAGTACTAAGAGCCCCTTGTTAGGTCCATATCACTGCTAGGGATATATCGGTCCCTCCACCCACCCCCCAGGGTCCCTGTCTGCCATTCCCTGTCCTGGCTAGGGAGATGGTCTTGTCCTATGTACTGCAGATTGAAGGGTAGATCCACCCTGACGGCATAAGGCAAGGAGCTGGGCTCCTCATTCCAGGGGCACTGGGTAGAACACAGGGGTTGGCAGCTCTTCCCTCTCGGCACCATGGAAAGCAGCAGTGCCCCGCCGCCAAAGGACTTCACCCCAGCACAGAGGTGTGACCGAAGAACCAGCCCTCTTAGAGCCAAGCAGCGAGGGACTTGGCAGGGTCCAGACGCCCCTACCCCTGCCTTATCTCGCTGAGGAGAAAACTGAGTGTTGGGGGTTATGCAAGGACTGCAGCCGTGCAGATGGTGAGAAACCAGGACCCCTTCCTGCCCTTGGCCTGGCGGCAAAGAGAAGGGCTTGTGCGCTCAGCCCCAGCACAGCATCCATTGGCTACCCCCGTCGTTATGTGAATCATGAATTTTCCTCCTGGTTCTTGCCAAAGGGCTTCTCACGTGGTAAACCACACTCGTAGGGAGATGGGGCTTCACAGCCGCTGGGCAGCCAGGGACTCAGGCAACCTGGGCCCAACCACCTGCTCCCCTTAGTCCCAAGCTCGGAGGGAGCTGAGGCCTCCCAGCTCTGTGCTGTGTGACCAAAGGCATATTCCTCGCGCTCTCTGGGCCTCAGTTACACCCCTACTTTACTACCAAGGGCCGGCCCTTGCTGTAGGAGTAACCAATGGCATTTTCTTGCAGGGGCCGCCAGGGGCAGCAGGAGAACCGGGCCTTCCTGGGGAAGCTGGGATGAAGGTGAGCCGGGATGAAAGAAGAGAAAAATGACTTGTTGAAACCAGCTCCCAGATGGCGGCCACATCCTCCTGATGGAAGAGAACGGGCCTTTCTTGTGCCCAGGATAATGGGTTCTCTGTGTCCTTGGTGGGGGAGCTGGACCCAGCTGTGGCCACAGCAGAGTGCCCAGCTGGCACAGAGCCCCACCCCACCCCTGCCCCTGCCTCCATGCCAGGCGGCTGTACCTCCGTTCTCCATCGATACCATCTGCATGTCAGAGCCAGTGCCCCTCATTACCTGCCAGGAAACAGGCGCCCATTGATAACTAGGCTCTGGGGAGAGCCTCTTCCCTGTTCCGCTGCTGGAAGAGGACCCTGCATCCTGGCCCCAGAGCCGATGAGTGATGCTGGCTGTCCCGAGGGCATTGTTGAGGCAGGGCCTGAAGGACTTGAGGCAGGTCACCCCCTCTTCTGTGCCTGAATCTCCTTGCCCTTCAAAAAGGGGGCTGGACTTCTTAGGGACTGCCAGACTTGGCTTAGTCCCAGAATCCTTTGCTTAAGCAGCGATGAAGAAAACCACCTGCATATGAAACTGATAGAAGTGGGATTGTTTCTGTTGGGGTGGGCCTGGCCATCCCCTCCTTGTGCCCCAGACGCTAGCAGGAAGCACATCTTGGAAATCATTAAATTAGAAAGACCCTTCTGGGGGGCAAAAAAACAAAAAACCAAACCCACTGTCGTCAAGTCGATTCTGACTCATAGTGACCCTATAGGACACAGTAGAACTGTCCCATAGGATTGACAAGGCTGTAAATCTTTACAGAAGCAGACTGCCACATCTTTGTCCTGCAGAGCGACTGGCAGGTTCAAACTGCTGACTTTTTGGTTAGCAGCCCAGTGCTGCAGGTGACATTTATTCTGGCCAGTTTAGGACCTCCTCCTCATTTGGGTTTCTCTCAAAGTTCTCAGGGAGAGTAAAGAAGGTGTTTAGTCACATGTTTGCCGTCTGCACTGTAAGGGTTCTCTATAGCTTCTATTTACTTAGTCTCCTTTGTGCCTCAGTTTCTTCATCTGTAAAACAAGAATAATATTAGTACCCTCCTCACAGGGTTGTTGTGAAAATTAAATGTGTGAATATAGAAAAGGTACTTAGAACAATGCTATGTAAGTGTTCAGCTATGATGATGATGATGATGATGATGATGATCCTGATGATCCTTCTGCCCTGGCATGGGAGAAGTGCATGGCCAGGACTTACTTGAAACAAGGACTCTAGTCGGTCTTTGGTCCTTGAGAAGAAGGACCATCCCCGGCTCCTCCACCCACCTCAAATCAGAGCTATTGAAAATGAAATGAGATGATGAGGGCGGGGGGCAACTTTACCAACCCCTGATGGACTTGTGTTTGGTTTCTCCTAGGGTGACCTTGGACTCCTGGGCATCCATGGTGAACAAGGCCTCATTGGGCAGCGGGTAAGTTGAAGCAAATTCATTCTCCCTGGAAAGCACTGGGCTGTCTTGTTGGGTGCTTGGGTGGGGAGAAGGGGACAGAAAGGGACTTTACTTAACCTCTGTGAGCCTCAGTTACCTTAATGGCACCAGTAGACCACGAATTTCCACAGACTTGTTCGTTGTAGGCCAGTATTCCCACAACATAGAGATGCTCTTCAAAAAAAGCATTCTGTGGTCAAACTGTTTATGACTCAGTGCAAATTCAGTGCTCTCTCTTACACATTAACTGTAGCATTTTCAAGGCTCTGAGAAGGCCTGCAATCAAGACATTGGTTTCATTTGGATTAATCCAGGATCTCCAAACTTGCTTGACTTCCATGCACTTTTATTGGAGAGCACCTAAGAGCTTGGCTGCTAACCAAAAGGTCAGCAGTTCGAATCCACCAGCCACTCCTTGGAAACTCTATGGGGCAGTTCTACTCTGTCCTATAGGGTTGCTATGAGTCAGAATCAACTTGACAACAAAGACTTGGGGTTTTTAGGAGGGGGGTTATTAACATCCAAGAAAACTGCTCCATAGAAGGTGTCTTCCCCATACCAAAAGAAGCCCACAAAGCTTGGGGTTTCTTACAGTCTAGTGGATTAATTAGTGATGTCTGCCATGGGCACAGAGGGGCAGCATCTACATGCCTGTCACATCATTGCATCCCTGCCTCTGAGGCCCCTTCCAGCTCAAATTCTGAACAGCTATGCACTCTAAAAGCAGAGAAGAGACCCAAACTTAGTTTGATGGTCATTTTGAGAACTGAGTGGTCCAGGGGCATACCCTTGGAGCTGGAAGGGCAAGCAGGGAGCTGGCTGAGGGTCAGACAGGAATTTGGAGTTCTTAGTATCATTCCCAAACTTGCCAGCTGGCCTGCAGGGATCTCTCTCCTCATCTGAGAAATGGAATTTGACCGAGGAGTTCCATGAGAGCTTACTCCAATTCCAGTCGTAACATCACAAATAGCTACCATGTTTGGGGTGCTTACACTGTGCCTTACAGCAACCCTTAAAGGAAGTTGTCAGCTCCATTTTTCAGATGAGAAAACAGACACTCCTGGGGGTAAGTAGTTTGCTTGTGGTCAAACAGCCAGTGCATGGGAAACCCAGTAGTGACATCAAGGTCTGTCTGATGGCAAAGCCCGTACTTAACTGCTAGGCTGCACTGCCTCCCCAGACCAACAAACACCCATCCAGGATGGCTCTGTGACCAGCGCTTTCTAACTCGTTATCTCATTTAGCTCCCCCATCCCACACCACCCTGCAAAAAGAGTAGTCTGTGGCCTGAGGGTCTGCTCCCCCATTCTGGAGAGCCAAGGGCAGGTGCCTCAACCCTCTCACTCATTTATTAATTAGCCACTGTTTCCTGTGCACCTACTGTGTACCAGGTGCTGTGCCAGGGCCTCCAGGGGCCCCACTACCTGTAGATCTGCCTCCCAGGACGTGGGGTCTTATCCTAGAAAGACGAAAAGAAGTAAAAGCAGTCTGAAGCCCCTTCCCAGCAATGTCCCTCATCTTTCCTCACCACTCTTTCTAGGGAGAGCCAGGCCTGGAGGGTGACAGTGGCCCCACAGGACCCGACGGGCTGAAGGTAAGTGTCCTTCTGGGGCAAGGCCTTCCCTCCGCCCCTGCCCCCACTACCCTGCCATCCAAGACCCAAATTTCTTCCTGGAGCCACGTTGTTCCCATAAAACTCTGAGATCAGACCTCTGGCTCCCCCTGAGAGCAGGGTGGGTGAAGGTCAGCCCTATCTTGTTGCCTACCTCCCACCTTCCCCACCAGGCTGCCTACTTGGGCAGTATTGGGGACCATCATGGCCCACTGCTCTTCTCTTTGGGACTCTAGCTTCTTCTGGCTCATGGTGGTTCCTGAGCACCACCACTCTGTCCCAGGTCTGGATTATCTTCCAAACATCCTAAAAGATGAGGAAAATATTAATCACCATGAATGACCTGTAAGCCACCATTTATGGAGGGTTAGTCACACATGTTGCAGGGACTGTACTAAGCCCTGACCTCAGTCAATGCTATGAGGTAGGGTCTGTCTTTAGACAAGGAAATGGAGACTCAGAGAGCAACTTGGCCAGGGACACACAGCTAGTAATTCTCACAGCCAGGACCCAATCTGGGGCTCTGGTTTCAAATCTTCACCTCATCCTGCTGTACCCATTCTAAATGTGACGAGACTGAGGCTTGGAGGGAGGCAGAGGTGTATTCACTCATAGTCCATGGCTAGGAGTGGAGGATCCAAAATTCAAACCCAGGGCTTGTTGGCAGTGAAGCCTGTAGGCCTAACTTGGCCCTGCCACTTCCTGTAGATGCATCTGTCAGGCACAGATGCTGGCTGGGGCAGTAAAGAGCCCCCAGGCTCACCTGAACCTCGGGTGGGTGGGCATTAACAGCTGCATCTCCAGCAGAGGCCTGTCCCTGGCCTCCATCTCTGGCCCAGCCCTGGCCCACAGTGGGTGCTTTCCTCAGGCCTGGCCTGTCACACTGTATGAATCTGTTCCCCAGCCCAGGGTCCCGAGGCCCACGTCCCAGGTTCCCCTCTGTCACTCACTAACCTTCCTCATGACCTTAGATAAGGCCTGCCCCATCTCTGGGTCTCCATTCCCATATTTAAACTAAGTGGAGGACTCAAATCACATAAGTAACAGGGCTCCTTAGGTGTCACGGGCCCATCCAGCTGCCATCTGAGGCTTAAACCTCCTCCACCCACCACTGTCCCCACAGTGCCCTGGGTCCAAGGGACAAGCTGGAGTCTCTAGGCTGTGGCTTCCGCATCTCCCAGGATGTCTCACAGTTTTTCTTGCTAGTGCGAGAGCACCCCATGTCTGTGGTCCCCCTCTGCTTTCTCTCGCCCCTGCCCCTGCAGCATCCCTGGACACAATGTGGCCCTGGCGCCGGAGACCTGGTGTGTTTGGCAGCTCCTCCACACCCCTTGGTCAGTGCCCGCTGTGTTCTGCGGCGATACTGATGAACATTATGGTTTGAATGCTTTGTGCGCTCATCATGCACTGAGCACTGTCCTGGGGCCTTGCACAGATTATCCCATTTAACCTTTCCACCAACTCTGTGAGGTAGATACGCTGTGGTTGTTGTGTGCTGTCAAGTCCATTCCGACTCACAGAGACCCTATATGACAGAGTAGAACTGCCCTATAGGGTTTCCTAGGCTGTAATCTTTACAGTAACAGATCGCCACATCTTTTCTCCTAAGGAGTGGCTGGTGGGTTCGAACCGCCAACCTTTCAGTTAGCAGCCACGCGCTTAATCATTGTGCTACCAGAGCTTGACAGATGAGGAAACTGAAGCACAATGCTGGCGTGTCCTCACTCCTCCCTTGGAGTCTTTGCTGAGGTGGGGCAGGGCATCTTCCAGACTTGATTGCCTCACGCAGCCTTTCTTGCTTCACTTTTCAAGGCTTCTTGTCCCTACTTTCTTCCACTTTCCGTCCCTCCAAAGCCAATTCTACCTTAGTCCTTGGACCGGAGTAGTCGCTCAGAAGTACAGTGTCTTCCCTGGTCGTCAAATGAACCCCAGGAGGAATCTGTTTTCTTTATAGTGTTTGTCCAGGAATAGCCGTTCAAGGTGATAACCACCTCTCGGGTATGCAGAGCACTTTTATATAATGAACACAGTGCTATTATGCCCGTTATCTCTTTTTGAGTTTGCTGACGACCAGCTGATGGGACGCAAAGGTGACAGACCCCTACACTGAGACAACACTGCACATTCTCCCATGCAAGTACATGAAGTTGGGAGAGTTATCTTAGTTTGCAAAATACATTGTGTCCAAAGTACATCAGGAAAGTTCCCAATACATTCTTTGATTAAGAAAACACTATACAGATTCTCCCATTCAACTACATGTAATCAAGAGTTATCCAAATTTTTGATGTTCATTGTGTATAAGAAGGATGGGAAAGTTCCCAACCCATTCTTTGACTGAGAAAACTCTACGTAGATTTTCCTATTCAAGTACATGAGTCAAGCGTTATCTTGGTTGTCAAACTACACGGTGTGCAACAAGGACACAAAAGTACCCAACATACGCTTTAAATGAAAAATAGCTAATCTTTATCTGATATTTATCATGTATTAAACTCTTTATGTGGATTATCTCTTTTAATCCTCACAGTAACCCTTTGATCCTTGTTTTATAAATGGTTGCCCATGGTCACACAGCTACTGAGTAGTGGCAGCAAGATTTGAATTTAGTCAGCGTGACCCCAAGGGTGAGAGCAGTTGTTGTTGTGTGCCATCGAGTCGATTCCAAATCATTGCAACTCCATGTGTGCAGAGTAGAACTGCTCCATAGGGTTTCCAAAGCTGTGACCTTGAAGGAGCAGATTGCCAGGCCTTTCTTCGGAGGTGCCTCTGGGTGGGTTTAAACCTCCAACCTTTCGGCTAATAGTCGAGCACTTAACTATTTGCACTACCCAGGGACTAGGAAGAAGTGGGAGCCCTGGGTTCTCACCCATGCTCTGCCAGTGACTTACTGTGTGGTGTTGGGCATCTCCAACTCCCTTTGGGCCTCAGTCTCCCCATCTGTAAATTGAGAGGTTTGAGCTAAGCAATTTGTGAGGCTCTTCTGAATGTTGACAGGTATCCTAGGATTCAAGGATTCTCCAAGACCCCCCAGAGCCCGCTGTGCATGGGGCCCACAAGGACACCCACTCTAGCAGTGCAGGATCCAGGCTGTGAGGATCCTGGAGCCAGGCCCCTTGCAGAGCCCAGGAATCCAGGCTAGGGACCCTCTCAGAGAACCAGCCCAGCACCAGGATAGGCGGCCCGCGTCTGAGAGCTAGAAGAGCAGGTGGTCAGACGACAAGCCAGAAGTGGAATCCTGGAGCCAGGGAAGTTTCAAGAAGGTCATCTGGGCCAGCTCCCTGTCCCTATGCCAGTCTATGCTTGGAATCTGAGCATCTCAGTGGGAAGGGACTTCAGAAACCAGTCTGCCCAGCTCTTTCCTGGTGCCCAGACCTGCTCTGCCCTGGCCCGTGCTTCAGCTCCGAGTCTCCCTCCCTCATCTGTGTCATCTCTGGACCAGTCCATGGAAAATACTCCCTGACCGAGCTAGAAACTGCTCCAGCAACTTCCCCTAACCCAGCCTCCTGAACCCACAGCCCAGGTCACTCCACAGTGCCCATGGGCCTGGTCTGCTGAGCTGTGCTGTCACCAGGCTTGTTCTGGATCCTTTCTTCCTGGCCAGCCTGAGCCCAGACTCCAGCTCCATGCCCTGTGCATCCTGCTGTCTCTGCTCTGGATGCGCCCCAGTTTATCAATGTCCCTCGTAAAGTGTGGCGCCAGGAAACAGAACTGGCAAACATGCACTCTGTTCTTCCAAGCCTGCTCCGCCACCCACCCCTTTCTTGTACCCATGACTTCATGCTATCTCCCGCAGGCCGCTCTCATGGTAACGGCTGAGCCACATGTAGACTGGCCACAGGTCCTGCCAGGCCTGCCAGCTCTGACGGAGATGGCCTTCTGATGCACGTGGCCTGCCTCTCTGTGGCCAGTGCCCACACTGCACCCCACCCACGGCACCTGCTGAGACCACGGTGCCGAGGGACATAGCCTGTGCCCCATTCTGGCAAAGCCCAGCCTGTCCCCCCTTTCCCCTCCCCCAGGAACTTTTGAAGATGACAGTGATGAGGGAAGGCAAGCTTAGAGATGCACTTTTGTGATCTGTTTCACAGAGACCCATAAAAAGCCTGTGCCCCTTTGGCTCACACATCCCAGGCCAAGGGGTGCCTTTCCAAGGAAATGACCTCAGGTGCCCCAAGCCCCTGAAGTCCCAAGAGGACCTTGGTTATACCCCTACTTAGTGTAAAGCGGGCAACCAACCCCCCTCCCAGGCTCCCGCTTGTCTGGAACAAATCTTTTTTTGTTAAAGCAAGGATTGAAATTATATATGTATATATTTGGTGAAAGTATACACAGCCAAAGATACACCATTTCAACAATTTTTACATGTACAATTCAGTGAAATTGGTTATGTTCTTCAATTGTGCTACCATTCTTTTTATCCTTTTCCAAATTATTCCACCCCTAAGCTTCTCATGGAGCCCTGGTGGTGCAGTGGGTAAGAGCTCTGGCTGCTAACCAAAAGGCCGGGAGTTCAAATCCACCAGCTGCTCCTTGGAAACTATGGGGCAGTTCTGCTCTGTCCTATAGGGTCGCCATGAGTTGGAATTGACGCGACGGCAACAGCAACAGCAAGTTTCTCATGTAAGTTTTCGAGTTGCTGTTGTCAGTTTGATCTCACATAGATAATTCTTTAAAAGAGTACAATGCTCAAAGCAGATATACTTTACTAATTAAGATAAGCTATTTTTTGGATCAAAGAAGGCTTCAGGGGATAGTTTTGGTTTAAGGTTTAAATTTTAAAGATTGTCTCAGGGTAACAGTTTCAGGGGTGCACCCAGCCGCAGAGGCTCCACAAAGTCTGGATTCCAATGAGAATTTGAAATCTGTCAGGAACAAATCTTGCTGCCTCCACTCAATAGCTGTGTGAAGGTGGACAAGCATTTGTAAAATACACATCAAGGGATCAATGAGGATCAAAAGAAATAATCTGTGTAAAAACTTAGCATAACATCGGATACATGATAAGTCCTGAATAAAGCTTAGCCCATGTTAGGGGTCACTGCTGCCATCGCCTCTTATCGGCTGTTTGTCAGAAAACTCAAAGGAGATAATGGGCAAGACAATCTGACTTCTTTCGGCCTCAGTTTCCTCATTGGAAAAATGGGACAAAAAGAGTACCTACCTCAGGTTTCTGAGAGGATTAAGTCACGTATACACAGAGAGCCCCAAGGACAGGGTCTAGATGTGGACGTGTCCTACAGCCAGTGAGAATAGTAACTCTGCAGAACAGACAGCAATGGAGAACGTGTTAGAGATGGAGTAAGACATTAAAAAAAAAAAAATAACTGCAATTGGACACGCAGTCCAATTGGATTCTGCCTTTAAAACTTAGTTTACCGCTAACTAACTTCATCACCTTGGAACAGTTGCTTTCCTGTTCTGACCCGGTACATAGCCATCAAGCCGTTATCTACTATTAACTAGCAGTATTACTATTACTATTATAATTACAAACTATTTTTGTGTATGCAAAGTTTGGGAATGGAACTCAGAAAAATGGAAACTGTTGGTTCTGAGTGAAAGAATTGAGTGAATGTTTCCTCCTTAAAAAATTTCTTTCAGATTGTTAAGACTCTTGTCCTCCCAAACGAAACCAAATCCACTGCCACTGAGTCCATTCCGACACATAGCGACCCATAGGACAGAGTAGAACTGCCCCATAAGGTTTCCAAGGCTGTAAATCTTTACGGAAGCAGACTGCCACATCTTTCTCCTGCGGAGCAGCTGGTGGGTTCAAACTGCCGACCTTTTAGTTAGCAGTCAAGCACTTTAACCACTGCACCACGAGGGCTCCTCTTGTCCTCCCGAGGTCTCTAAATTGAGGAAAAATAGTCCCTGCCTCCCAGACCTGATCTTCCTGAGAGCTGCACAGGGTAGGTGTGCTCAGGAGCCTGTCTTCTCTCTGGGCCACTCTCCCTCCCTGGCCAGGCAACTCACGTAGAGACCGCCACGTCTGGGACTGTTTGCTGTGCCACCTGAGCCATGCCAGCCCCGACCCTCTGGCATCTGATGGCTTTGATTACTAATCAATTCTCTCTCTCTCTCCTCCTCATTTCCTCCCTAACCAGGGGGACAGAGGTGACCCAGGGCCCGACGGTGAACGTGGAGAGAAAGGCCAGGAGGGGCTGATGGGTGAGGACGGGCCCCCGGGGCCCCCTGGCATCACTGGCATCCGGGTGAGTGTGCATGGCTTTGTGTCATGGCTCGGCGCTCCTAGGTAAGAACATTTGTGCTGCTTCAGGCAGCTGGGAGAGAGGTTGTGGCAGCAGCCAGCTAAGTGATTGTTTGTTGTGGTCCTTCCTCCACCAGGGGGTTCTCCAGAGTACCAGTCGGACCATGTCCCTCCCCTGCTCAGCCCTCCATGGCTCCCTAGTGCCCTCAGAACAAACTCCACTCTCCTTAGCCTGGCTTGCCCAATGCTGTGCAAACCTGGCCGCTGCCAGCCTCATTCCTTCCAACCCCACATTCAGCCATACTGAATTTTTTCAGTTCCTTGGACAAGCCATACTCTCACCCCTGGGCCTTTGCACGTGCTGTTACTTTTAGCTAAGACGATCTCCCTTCCTCATTCCCCCATCAACTACTTAACTCCTGTTTGGCCTTCAGCTATCATCACAGACATCACTTCCTCCAGAAAACTTTCCCTGTTCCCAGGCAGGGCCATGTGCCTCCAGTGACATCCAAGCCCCCTGTGTGTAACTGTGTGTCACCCCCATGAAGTCCAAGACCTTGTCTTGTTCACCTTTATGGCCTTAACACCCACCCACTGCCTGTCACAAGGAGGTGACCAAACCCTGTTTATTGATTGAAAAGATAGAGAAACTCTAGTCTTCCATCCTACCAGAAAGTCATTTAGCCCATCCACAAACACTCAAGAGCATCTTCTGGGGGCCTGGCCCCCTAAGGATGAAGAGGTGAATCAGACAACATCCCTGCCCTTGAGGGACATGGAAACTGGTAGAGAAGGGATAGGAACTGCTCTGTTTAATATGTGCAGACCCCACGCCCGATGCTTTCTAGAATATTCCCTCTCCGATACTATTTGATGCTGATAGCAAACCTCTGAGAATCAGAGAGGTCAAGGAACTTGCCCGGGCTCACACAGTTAAGAAATGGCAGAGCTAGGATTTGAACTCGGGCCTACCTGATTCTACATATACTACTCTTCTGCTCTGGTGTGGCTGGAACCCAAGGCTCAGGTTGGGGAGCTGGGAGGGTGAGGGTAGGAGACAGGTGGAGACCTGATTTTAGAATGCTTCCAATATTAGACTGTTGTCTTGGGACTCGACTTTTTGGTTAGACAGCCTGTAGGTTTGCACGGTTGAGCAGGATGTGTGTGACATAGGAGTAGCACTTTCCTAGTGCTGGGCCAGTTCATCTGAACTGCTTGGGGCCAGTGGATTAGGCAGCCTTGCAGATAAGCTGACCAAATGTACAGGTGTACTGGCATTCTACCTTGAGCAAGCCAGGTGGTGAGATCTCAAGCCTCCGCTGCCAGCCCATTTTCCCTGGGCTGTGAATTTCGCTCTTCATCCCCCAAATGGAGAGATTTATGTTGTCACCTGGGAACAGCTGCCCCATTTCATTCAGGCCTGCTCTTGAGATTGTTCTTGCCTCCTGGGGCGTTGAAATGACTAACCAATATGGGTCCAAACAAGCCGGCAACAAACTGTGACTGTGGGAAAATGGTTTGTTTTGTAAAATAGAACAAAAGCTCTAATCCCCCTTAACAGCTGCAGCAGCGTGAGCTCACCAAACGACCAGAGAGGCTTCCCCTGGGCTGACGCAGGGGTGGGGAAACAGACCGGGCGAGTATAGCGGGAGGGGCTCTGACCCTGATTTCCAGTCAGTAACTTGCTGTCTGACCTTTCACTCACCTCTTGCCCTCTCTGAGCCTTCCTTGCCTGTGATAAGATGAAGGATTTGGAAGGCATGAGCTCTAGGACTCTTGAATTCCAAAGTCTCAGGGACACTTTTTCATGCATTTTTTGAGTAAAGTGATTGCGGAATAGGCAGTAACATGTGGCAGAAATAGCCCTGGGCCCAGAGCCCAAAGGTCTATTCCTAGTTCCTGGCTCAAGCACCCACTCTCTGTGTGGCCTTGGGTGAATCACTGCGCCTCTCTGAGCCTTGGTTTTCTCATTTTTAGAGAGTAAATGAAACCTTGGATAGGAAAGCACTTTATAAAATGTACCAGATTGTCTTTATGCATCTGGATGAGGAAATGGTGGTGGTGGTGATGGTAGGGATGATGGTGGTGGCGGTGATGGTGGTGGTGGTGATGGCGGTGGTGATGGTGGGGGGGCAGTGGTGATGGTGGTGGTGGGGGCAGTGGTGGTGATGGTGGGGGGGGAGTGGTGGTGATGGGGGGGGGCAGTGGTGATGCTGGGACGGGCAGTGGTGGTGGGGGCAGGGGCGGTGGTAGTGGTAGTAGTGGTGCCGGTGCTGGTGATGACAGAGTGGCCGTAATAGCAGTATTAAAATCAGTATTTTGCCATCACCTCTAATTCTCATTTGCCAAGAGTGGAAAGAGGTTCACTGGGGCCAGAATGAATGTGTGTCAGGGTTGTGGAGGCACCGAGGGGCCAGTATTTGAGTTTCTTTGGCATCAGGGCTGTAGGTCAAATGTCTCCCACTCTGTATTCTGGAAACAGTTGAGTACTTAAAAATAGAATTTTATGAGCCATCAGGGCCCTTCCAGAAATGCATCTCTGTGGATGTGGGCCTAGCAAAAGTCCTAATTCCTGCCCCACGGCCTCATCTGACTGGGGGTTCCATCCCTTACTCAGGGCTTCCCACCATGGGGCATGTCTCAGCTCGAGAGGGCCTGGAGACCAATTCTGTCCTGGGGGAGACCCGTCTCCTGTCTCCCTGGCTTTGGCGCTGACTCATTTCTCCTCCTAACCAGGGATCGGTCGTTGCAATCACATCAATCCACCACCAGATTCCACCAGCCCCTGTATCATGAGTTCATCATGGCCCAACCTCATCAGTCTGGGGCATGGTGGGGGGCAGGGGGAGCAGAATCTAAGGATCCATGTCTCATTTCTAACCTGGCTGGGCGACCCAGGGACAGCACCTTTATCTCACTGAGCCTCAGTTTCTGTAGCTCTAAAATGGATCAGGAGCCCTGGTGGTGCAGTGGTTAAAGCACTCGGCTGCTAACCAAAAGGTCGAACCACAGAAGAAAGCTGTGGCAGTCTGCTTCCGTGAAGATTACAGCCTTGGAAACCCTATGGGGCAGCTCTACTCTGTCCTGTAGGGTCGCTATGAGGCAGAATTGACTTGTTGGCAGTGGGTTTGGTTTTTTGGTGGGTAAAATGGGACCATAACCCCTTCTTCCCAACACCGTTGTGAGAATTGAATGAGATGTGTATGTAGAGTGCAGACACAGTGCCTGGCCCATGGCTTAAGGTCCTGAGGATTATTAGTATCTTATTACTGGAGAAGCAAGAGACCTTGAGATGGTCTAGTTCAGCATTGTCCAATGGAATAGAATACAGCAAGTAATGAAGTCCTGATGTATGTCACAATGCGGAGGAACCTCGCAAACACTATGCTGAGCCAAATAAATCAGTCACAAAAGGACAAAGATTGTATAATCTCACTTATATGAAACCAAATATATAGAAACGAAAGATTATTAGTGGTTACTAAGGGTGGCAGGGAGCAGGAAAG
This sequence comes from Dugong dugon, assembly GCA_030035585.1. Lineage (NCBI taxonomy): Eukaryota > Metazoa > Chordata > Mammalia > Sirenia > Dugongidae > Dugong > Dugong dugon. Next base: position 57,678,884 of record CM057471.1, read on the forward strand.
GGGGAATTTTTTCTTAGGGAGCACTAAGGTTATGTTAATGGTGGTAGAATGATTTGGAAAAGGATAGCAAGAATGGTTGTACAACTTGAAGAATGTCATCAGTGTTCCTGAATTGTGCATGTAGAAATTGTTGAGACGGCGTATGTTTGGTTAAGTATACTTTTACCACAATAAAATAAAATAAAAAGAAATCAAATACGGGCCACTTCTGTAATTTTAAATTTTCTAGAAGCCACCAGAAAATCTTCTAGTAGTTATAAAAAGTAAAAAAGAAACAGGTGGAATTAATTTTAATATTTTATTTAACTCAGTATATCCAAAATGTTATCATTTCAATATGCAATCAATATTTTAAAAAATCATTAATGAGATACTTGGGTTCTTTTTTTTTAAACCAAGTCTTTGAGATCAATTCAGAAGCTAAATTTTTGTTGAAAATATTTGCTCTGTACCTAGGTTTTAAAAAATTTACAGTTGAAAAAGTAGATTCATATGCCCAAGTTTCTCCAAACATACTTAAAGGTTTTCCAATAATCAAGTTGAGTATCAGTTTTTAAATTTAATTTTAAATTAATCAAATTAAATTAAGAATTCAGCTCCTCAGCCAGAGTAGCCACATTTCAAGTGCTCAGTAGCCACATGTGGCGGCCAGTGGCCATGATATTGGACCATAAAGGGCTAGTCCAAGACTTTCATATCAGAAGTGGGGAAACAAGGTCCAGAGAAGGGGAGGGAGTTGTTCAGGGTCACATGACAGTCAGGCACCAGATGCAGAGCAGTCTGTGCTTGGGTCCTTCCAGGGCCAGTGCTCCCTCCTGGTGGTTCCCTTTGGGGGACAGAGTTGTCTTCTCCAATACATAATTTCCACGTTGTGTCTTTTGAGCAGACTTTCTCCCTTGTGCTAAATCAAAGCCGCTGCCCACCCCACCCAGTAATTTCCCCCACTGGCCACCCCAGAGAACTTGGCTGCCCCTGCCGTAGGACAACTGCTACAACCTGCAGGCAGGAACCAAGGCCCTCTGGGTGGCCCAGAAGCCTGCATGTCCCTCTAGGACCGCCTCTTCCTGCCTCTCCTCCCTCACACTGAGTCTGTGCCTCCTCGTAAAGCTCTACTCCCACCCCAAGGTTGTACCTTCACCTCTCTCCTACAGCGTGAACCTCTGTTAATGAATGGCTCTTGAGTGCTTTCCATGAATGTAAATATTCTTCCCAGCTCCCTTTGAGGCTTGGGCCTTGAGGGGATCCTCCTCTGGGGGCAGTCATTCCCCTCCCCGCCCTCTTCTCTCTCACTCACTCATGCGCACTTCACTCACTCACTTCTACTGAATGGTTTCCCTAACCGTGGAGACAAAGCTAGATCAGCCCCCTGGGGGCAGGACAGGCTGAGCAGGTTGGGGATGCCCCATGGGATAACTCTTTGCCATTCCAACTTATAGGGACCCTATAGGACAGAGAAGAACTGCCCCATAGGGTTTCGAAGGCTGTAATCTCTAAGGAAGCAGACTGCCACATCTTTCTCCCATGGAGCTGCTGGTTGGCTCAAACTGCCGACCTTTTGGTTAGCAGCCGAGTACTTAACCACTGCACCACTAAAGTTCCTTCCCCATGGGATAGAGAGGGGCAAAAGCAGCCTGTTAGAGGGAGCAGCCTAAGTGCCCCAGGCACACCCCACACACCCAGTGGGAGAGTAGGGGAGGGTGGCTGACCTTCCCAACACAATGGCCCACAGTGAGGAGCCCCTCACACCCCAGTTCCCAAGAGGGGGGCATGTCAGTGGGACATGGCACTAGGAACTGTGCAGAGATGAGGAAGACCCTAGAAAACCTCTCCTGCCTTCCTCATGTTGCTACCCGGAGCTGGAGGTGGAAAGGGCCCCGGGACATGAAATCAGACAGATGCCGGATTGAATCACAGACCAGCTGGGACCCTGGGCAAGTTAGTTGCATCACCTTTGGAAACTTGAGCTTTCTCCACCTATGGAAGAGGATCTTCATCGGGCTTCCCTCATAGAGTTGTTAGGAGAGGTGGATGGAGCTTGGCCCATGAAGAGCTCAGTTCAGAGAGCTGTTCCCATCAGCAGCCCTCAGGCACCTAACAGTAATCATGACAACAGCCATAGCTACAGTCTCAGCCAGCATTCACTCTCTGTCAGCACTGTTGGAAGCATGTTACTGTATCAAGTCGTTGAACCCTCAAGCTCCACAAGGCAAACACTGCTACTGTGTCCATTTCACAGATGAGAACCCTGAAGCACAGGGAAGCGAGGTCACATGTGCAAGGTCACACTGGTCTGGAGTGGCAGAATCAGCTTTGAACTTGACAGTCTGTCTCCAGAAATGGTGCCCTAACCCCTCTGTGGGTCAGCCTCCAGGCTTCTCTCATTCTTACCTTTCTCTCACTCTTTTCCCTCCTCTCCCTTCAGGGTCCTGAAGGAAAACCAGGCAAGCAAGGAGAGAAGGGCCGGACTGGAGCCAAGGTAGACCTCCTCCCACCATCCCCTTCCTCCTCCTCCCTTGCCCCACTCCCTCCCTGTCCCTTGCTCCTGCTGGGGCCTGGTGACAGCTTGTTTCTCCTGCTGCAGGGTGCCAAGGGCTACCAAGGACAGCTGGGTGAGATGGGCACACCGGGAGACCCCGGACCCCCTGGCACCCCAGGCCCTAAAGGGTCCCGGGGCAGCCTGGGACCAACGGTGAGGACTCTCTGGCTGGCAGGGGTGTGGGGGGGTCCAGCATGAGACAGAGGGGACCAAGGGCAGAAAGGGAGATGCCAGGATGTCAGAGATGCCGGGTTCCCCTGTGCTGATGTTGCCCGCCCCAATGATCAGCTAAACACCTGGGCGTTCATGTCCCAGCTGCCTCTTGTGGATCATGGATTCCCTTTGGGAACCCACAGAAAGCTGCAACCCCTCTCCCTGGAAAAGTACACACAACACCAAATATTTCTTGCAATTTGTAGGGGTGTATGGGCCCCCTGAAGTCCTTTATGGACCCAGATTAACAAGCCCTGCTATTGGGATGGGGAGAGGGGACTAGACCTATGTGAGTGTTATCAAACGAGGTGTTTCCCACGGGAGACAGATTCATGAGGATCTGCATAGAGCAGCTGCAGGTCTGTGGGTAACTCTGAGGGTGCCCCCAGGCCATTGCTGGGCTGTCCTGAAGGAAGGACCTCAAAGGGATCTGACTGCTGCAGGGGAGTGAAAGCTCGAAGGGGGCGACAGGGGCAAAAGAAAATGATGCAGCATCTCTGAGCAGCAGCTAGTGTATGCTGGTAAACAACACTGCTGGTTTGTGGTATTTACCAATTCCTGTGGTGTAAATGCTCCTGCTGTGGTTGATTTCAAGCTACCACTATGATGTTGCTGAACGTCGAGTTAGGAGAGATGCTCAGGAGCACTCCATTATGAAGTATTTCCACCACACAGATCCGATACAAGAGACGCAAATAACCTCAGGAGTTTAGGCAATAGTAAAATGTATCAAAACAATTAGGAAGGTCTGAGTTTTGAGTCTGCATCACTTTTGTTTTTAGTATACTTTATTTAATTCTAAGTTCATATAATTTAATTTTAATAACGGCTCTGTTTTACAAATGGCTCACAAAATTCCTGAACGTTTAACAATCAGCTCTCATGAGCCACTGGAGCCAGGATTAAGAAGGGCTGGGGTGAGGGGTGCTCCAGGGAGGAAAGGCTGAAGAAGAAACAGATGCCTTGGTTCTGGGCAGAGTGGGCGTCTCAGATGGCTAGGCTGGAGCCTGGGGGCAAGACTGCACCTAGGTCCCCGCTGGGAGTGTCAATGAGGGTCTCCTCCTCTCATAGGGTCCTCCGGGACGGATGGGGCCCCAAGGAGAACCGGGACTGGCTGGTTATGACGTAAGACGATGCTGCCTTAAGGAAATCTCTCCTCCCCCTCCCTCAGGAACTCTGCGCTGCAGGCCTCTGTCCCCACCACCTCCCAGCTGAGGGTCAGCCCTGGGGCTGCTGAAGGTGGCAGTGTCACCCGCACAGGGAGCCCCGGGGCCCATAGAGGAGTTGGGACCACCGATGGGACAGGTGGGGGCGGGGCAGCTGGAGAGGGATTACACGTCCCTGAGTCCTTACTGACTACTTCCCTCTGGTGGTGGGTGCTGCACATACCTTATCTCTGAGCCTCACAGCTGCTTTTTTGCATCCAAGTCGACACTCAGATGTGACTGAGCCAAACCCGCTAACACATCTAGGGAGATCAGGGTTCAGAGAGGCATGGAGCTTGCTCTGAAAGGGAAACTGAGGCTCAGGAAGGTTAAAGAAATGGTGAACTGGAGAGAGGGAGGCGGCACGAGGAGCCCAAGGGAGGTATCTGCCCCTGCAGTCCTGGCCATAGTGGGGGAAGTCTGCAGGGACAAGGGTCTTGCCCCCTCCTGGAGGATACTGCCTGGATCTTCTGAGATGTGGCCCCAGCTCTGCTCCAAGGTGTGGCGGGCAGAGCCCCACCGTCCAAGGTGGCACACCCCTGAAAGTGCTGGCCCAGCCAAACCCACATGACATGTCTGGGAGACCAGGCCTCAGAGAGGCACAGGGCCTGCTCAGAGCCACACAGTGAGTGGGGGCAGAGCTGAGGCCCAGTGGTGCAGCCCAGCGTCTCCATCTCTGAGCTTCTGTTCCCCTGCTTTGGTTGCTCCTGAGTCAAACACCCCCCCCCCCATTCTCTCATCTGTCACCACCTTCTTTTCCTGTAGGGACACAAAGGCATTGTGGGACCCCTTGGACCTCCTGGACCAAAAGGTGAAAAGGTGGGTTCTTGGTCTTGGGAAGCAGTTGCTCCCTTGTATCCATGACCAAACTCAGCTCTGGGGAAGCAGGAGCAAGCTCCTGGGTACCTGTGATGTGGGAAGTTCAGGCCGACTCACCCCTGCTCACACTGTAGCTGGCTGGGAGGCAGCCCTCAAGACCAGTGTTGCTGCTGCTGTGCCCACAGGCAGGACCATCAGCTCTGCATACGTGTTGGGTGTTGTCTCTGTGCCTGGCATGGTGAACAAAGACAGACACAATCTCTGCCCTCATGGGGCTTGCAGTTGGGCAGGGGAAATAGACACCAATCATATAATGACTACACTACCAAGTGCTGTCGAGTTGACTCTGACTCATGGCATCCCCATGCGTGTCAGAGTAGAACTGTGCTCCATAGTTTTCAATGGCTGATTTTTTGGAAGTAGATTGCCAGGCCTTTCTTTCAAGTCACCTCTGGGTAGACATGAGCCTCCAACCTTTTGGTTAGCTGCCAAATGCATTAACCATTTGCACCACCAGGGACTCCTATATAATGAGTGGAACTGTGTGATTCCATCACTTTATGCACTTGGAAATTGAAGCCTTGCATGTGAACGAGATCACCTAGCAAGAGCGAGGAGAGAACACTGAGCAGAGTAGGGTTTGGGATGAGAGCGAGGAACACCAATGTTTAATGGCCAAAGAAGGAACCACTGAGGCAGGGGGAAGGTATATCCATTCCCCTCCCCATGGCTCCAGATTAGGTAGAGGAGAGAAATTGCTGCAAGGAACCTTGCCAATCATCCGACCCTGACCCACTCTGGGGACACTGAGGGCCAGAAGGGCCCAGGCATCGGCCCTGGGTCACACCATCAGGCAGTACCTGAGTGACCCCAGAACCCAAGTCTCTGAGTCTCAGTTAGTGGCTCTGCAGCCCCCTCCCTCCCTTAATTACTCGGCTGGAATGTCTCCTAGCAGGCCCTGCCTCCTGCCCCTGCCTCTCTTTCTTTTGCTGCGTCAGCTCCCCACTAACTAAATCCCACTGTCAGTGAATCACCCTGGCCTGGCTTGCTGTCCAGCTGGCCCCTTCCTAGTGCTTGGAGAAGAGCAAGACTTGGATCAGAGCAGAGCAGGCTGCAGGACAGATCCCACAGGAAGCTGAGAAAGGGACCCCGAGTCCCTTCTCGCCCTCACTGTCTGCCATGGTGGGCACAGAAAGGGTTAACACAGACCCTGAAAAAGAGGAACCAGTGGGCCCCAAAACCTTTGCTCTGGGTCATCTGCAGCCCCAGAAGCAGTCCACGTGGCTGCTGATAGTGGAATCCTAACACCAAATCAGCCCAAGTTGGCCAGGGCCTTTGGTGGTTCCCCGGGATTCTCTGAGCCTTGATGGCCTCATCTGTTAAGTGGGTGCGTACCTTGGGAATGTGAGGCTAAGAAGGACATCAGATATGTGTCAGACTCCAGGTTCTGGATGCCTCTCCCACAGAGGCATTTTCTGATTTATAAGGACATTTCATAATATTATTATTATTTATTAATTTATTAGTATGAATAATTAATACTAATTCAATCATTCATCCAACTCTCTGACGGGTATTTATTGAGGACTTAGTGTGTTCCAAGCCCTGGGCTAGGGGCTGGGGAGTGATGCCCTAAAGAACTCAGAAATGAAAATAGTCACACAAATGAATAGTCAACCACAAACTAGAAGGTGCTGGCAAGGGAGAGAGCCGGTTCTGGAAGGAGAGTGCCCGAAATGCAATGACCACATGCAAAACTCTTTCCCTAGGTTTTCTCCTATAACCTTCACCACGACCCAGCACAGAGGTGTCATTGTCCCATATGACAGGTGGGAAAACTGAGTCTCCATGATGCTCAGGGACTAGCTCAGGCTCAGTGGTGGGAGGCCGTAGGCCAGGATGCAGACCTTCATCTGTGTGATGCTGAGCTCTGCTTCCCAGCCAGAAAGCTACGCTTAGATGAGCCAATGTGCCGTTCAACCTGAAAATCTCCCGTGGGGCATGTGTCTGCAAAGCCAGGGGCCAGAGGGATTAGGAGATGGCATGAGGCTGGGAAGGGGGAAAGGGAGAACTCTTCCAGCTTTCTGGTGCTAAAAAAATGCACCCCCAAATCACAGCCATCTGATCAGTCATGATGCCTTGGGGAAGAGGGGTCTGGATAACTGGCTTTTGGCCCAAACCACCCCTTGCTTTGTGTGGCCTTGGCCTCTTCCTTCTCTGGGCCTCAGTTTCCCCATCTGTAAAATGGGGACAATAGTCCCAGCAGAATAGGATTGCTGTAGCAATTCTATGAAATGATGTATGAAACACACCTCATGAACTGCCTGGCATATACAGCATGCTAGATAAACACAGGCCCCCTCCCTCTAAGCCCCCTAGTCCAGCTGCCTCCCTTTATAGCAGAACCCAGCACTGGGACAAAGGACCATGAGAAGTAGGCCCAGGAGAAGGAATCCCCACTCCCTGGGCCACCCCCCTGGGGACAACTGGTTCCAGGCCTCAGGCCGAGTCCCGCCCACTTTCAGCCTCTGCCCACAGGAGCCACGAAGGCCCCCAGCCAAGGCCTGCTGCCGCCAGCCTAGGACTGACTCATGCCAGGGATGTGCTGCAGCCCCAAGAACATGCTTCAGCTCCAGGGTGTGCTCCCCCATCTCAGGCCTTCCCTTCAATCCCTGAGGAAAACAAGGGGGCTCAGGGGCCCTGGCTTGAGCCCCTGCCTAGAGTTGGTCCCCAAAGAAGGTGACACCAGGTCTCAGAGGCTGGAGCATTCTGAGCTCTGAGGTTCTGCCATTTTCTGTTCTGCTTATACCTTCCTTATAGCTGGTAGTGGGCATCCAACCTCTGGGGCCTATGGGTGGACCAGGTCCCAGGATGGCCTGCAGTGGCACAAGGCTCTCAGCCCTGAGCTCTGCTCCACCCCCAGTCTGTCCACATCCACGCACCCCATCGTCACTCTGTTATTATTATCAACAACAGCAATTTTAATGACCATCTTACTGAGCCCCTGGTTCAGTGGTAGAATTTTTGCCTTCCTTGTGGGAAACCCAGGTTCAATTTCCAGCCGATGTGCCTCATGGGCAGCCACCACCCGTCTGTCAGTGGAGGCTTGCGTGTTGCTATGATGCTGAACAGACTAAGAAGGACTAGGAAGAAAGGCCTTCGAAAATCAGCCATGAAAACCCTATGAATCACAACAGTTCAATCTGCAGCAGATCGTAGGAATGGCGCAGGACTGGGCAACATTTAGTTCCATTGTGCATGGGGTCGCCATGAGTTGGGGACCAACCCGACTGCAGCTAACAACACTGAGCCCCTACCATGTGCACAGCAGCGTGCAGAGGGCTTAACATGCCTTTCTTTACCAAATCCATTGCTTCGAGGCAGAGGGGTTGCTACCCCATTTTGCAGATAGGAAATTGTTTTACGGACAAGACTCCAGGCGGGACAGCTGCTGAGTGCATCTTGGGTGGGGCCTTCCCATCAAGGGGTGGGAGCTTCACCTAAAGCTGGCTGTTTGTCCATTTCCTCCAAGCAAGGGTCAGTGAAAGTGACTCTTACTGAGGGCTGGATAACACTGAGCAAGTCACGTACGTCATCTCTGTGCCTCAGTGCCTCATCTGTAAAATGGGGTTAATAATAGTGCCTGCTTAGTAGGGTTCTTGTGAGGATTAAATTTTGCCTGGCCTGTGGCAGAATTATTATTACTCTCTGTCAGGCACCATGCAGGATCTTCTGCGTCATTTCCTGGGGTCCTCACACCTCTATGGGTATCGTCTGTTATGCAACCCTCCACCCATTCTTCAGTTGAGAAGAGTTCAGAGATGGGAAGGGACCTGTTGGAGGTTCACACAGTGCTGGAACGTGCACCAACATCCCTCTGACCCCGTGCCCACAGACTACACAGGGTCTTCCAGCCTGAGGGGCGGGTTGGGCAGTGCCCGGCGGGGTGGAGGATGGAGAGCTCTGCACTGGGGTCTGATGATCCTGGTTTCACACCCCAGTCTGGCTCAGCCATTGTGTGACCCCACGCCAGCCCCTTCCCTCTCTGGCCTCAGTCTGCCCATCTGTAGCCCTAAGGGGGCTGGGCCTCATCTCTAATGAAGGCCCTATGGGCATCAGTGTGCCTGGAATTCCTACAGTTCACCAGGAGTGGAGGTTTGTCCTAAAGCTGGTTCTATGTCTGCAGGGGGAGCAGGGTGATGATGGCAAGGCCGAGGGGACCCCCGGGCCACCTGGAGATCGGGTAAGCACCCCCTTGCATCCCTTGGACCTAGTACAAGGTGGAGCCTGGGCGGCCCACTGTGTGGGGTTGGGGAGACTGAGCTAGGCCCAGAGCTGCTTCAAGTTCCACAGCAGAGGGTGTGGCCCAGGAGGCTCAGGCTGGCCTGCCCCGCACCTGGTGGCCCATGTTTTGCTGTTGTCCTTGTTATTCAGGGCCCAGTGGGTGATCCAGGAGACCGCGGGGAACCGGGGGACCCTGGATACCCTGTAAGTATCACAGGTCCTACCTGTCAGCAGGACAGGGAGTGTTAAAGAGAGGAAACTCCTGGGCTCCTAGCCCCAGGAATTAGAACAGGCTTCACCAGGAGACTCCTCCTTTCCTTGCACCATTAGTGCTCAGGCTGGAAGCAGAAACCCTCCCCCAACAAAGAGGGTTCAGGGGCTGACATTCACACTGAAAGGGAATGGGGTGCGGGAGAGGCTCAGAGCAGGGAGGAGGTGACCCATGCCTGGTGCCTGCTGATGCGTCTCCTTTTGGCGTGGTGCTGAGTAGCCCCTTCCCCTCTGAGGGCCTCAGTCTCCCCATCTGTAGCCGGCTAGTGGTGCCCTGGGCACCTCCAAGATGGGGCCCCCTCACCTGTCTCTCCTTGGCTTCCAGGGTCAGGAGGGTGTACAAGGCATCCGTGGAAGGCCGGGCCAGCAGGGCCGCCCCGTAAGTGGTACTTCTTGTCCCACCTCCCTCTTGCCCTGAGAGGGGTGGATGGGGAAACTAAAGAACTGGGCCTTTTCAAGCATAAAGGGGCCCTTCCTGCAGTAGGGTCTGGGTAGCCCAGTTCTGGTTTCTACTGCCCAGCCCTGGGGGCACCCCCAGAGCCTGCATCCCCAAACCCCTCCCCACCCTCCCCCTCCAGGCGGAGACTGGCCACCCTCCCCGGGAGAGAGTCCTGGGGCTGCCTTGCGTCATCTCACCTTGGTTTGCAGGGGCATCCTGGACCCCAGGGGCGGCCGGGACCCAAAGGATCAAAAGGCGAGGAGGTAAGAGGGCTGGTTGTTCACCTGGGGAGGCTGAGGCCGTGAGAGGGGAAAAGACTGGTCCAAGGTCACACAGTAAGTCAGAGGCAGGGCTGAGAGGGAGGAGAGAGAGCAGAAACCACAGGGAGGGGTGGCCCACCCTGAGCCTCACAGGTGCTTTCTGACTGGGATCCCATGTCCCCTTCACAACATCTGCGAAGATCAGTCTCATTTTACAGGGGCCCTGGGAGGGAAGTCACCAGTCTGAGGTCAGCCAGCTCGGATGGAGTAGGTGGACTTTAAACCCAGGGCAGTTGAGATCCAAAGCCCCCCTCTCTCTCACCATGCCTCACTGTAGAAAGAGAGCAGAGACTGAGCTAGGCAAGTGAGGGGGCGGGAGAGAGAGGAGAGCAGTGGTGCTCATGGAAGGGAGCTGAGAGGCAGTGGAGTACACACCACTACTGCTTCCCCCACCCCCACTTGAGGATCAAATGGGCCAGCTGCCCGTGCGCTTAGGCTCAGACCAAGAAACCGCCAATACCCAGAGCTACTGCAGCGTGGGAGCTACTAGGGGACCTCAGGGCCCATAGCAGGGTCAGTGACAACACCTGACAGATCAAGGCCAGCCCTGCCCCTGGACTTACAGATTCAGATGCTGGGTTCCAAGAGGTGAAGGAGCAGGCCAGCCACAGAGGGGCCCCTATTTTCTCAGTGACCCCTTTCCAGAGCTGCTAGGGTGCCACACCTCCTTCAGGCAGCCTCCTATGTGCCTCTTGATTTTTCAGGGACCAAAGGGAAAGCAAGGCAAGGCTGGGGCAACAGGCAGGAGGGGGATCCAGGTGAGTGACCTGCAGCTGCTCCTCTCCCGTCAGCCTCCCTGCCCTCCACAGAACCCCTTACCAGCTTCTTCTCCTCCCCCAGGGCCTGCAGGGGCTACCAGGGCCCTGGGGTGTGGTAGGGAGACAGGGCCCCGAAGGTGTTGCCGGACCAGATGGGCTTCCTGGGAGGGATGGTCCAGCAGGACAGCAGGTGAGCAGGACTTGTGTTAACAGGTGGCAGCTCCATTTGAGACAGGGTGGGAGGCTTCCATAGCCTGTGGGCCAGGAGCAACACATTTGGAAGCTTGGATGGGGTAGAACCAAAGTGTCCAGATGTTTCCTGGGAATCACGTCATCCCTTAGGACCAGAGAATGTGGGCCCTTCTGACAATCTCTTCTCATTGCCAGCACCCAGGCCATTCAGCTCATTCCCCGTCAAGTGGGTGGGGATTCTCCTAGCCCACTCGCATAACCGAAGCTCATCCTGTCCCTGGTCCAGCTATCCTCACACACAGGCAGTTCATCCTGGAGTATGACCCCCGTCCCTTCTGCTATCCCCCTGTATCACCCAGGCTGTGAGTCATCCTACCTCCTTGGCAATCAATTTCCTGAAACATGAGAGACCACCCCTTTGCCCTTTTTTCTTTACAGGGGGAGCAGGGAGATGATGGGGACCCTGGCCCCATGGGCCCTGCTGGGAAGAGAGGAAATCCAGGTGTGGCCGGCTTACCTGGAGCACAGGGACCCCCAGGATTCAAGGTTAGACACTATTTTCATCCACTTACCCCTCCATCCTTCCTGCCTTGGTACCAACTATAATAGTACTGACTATATGGTATTAACTCCTTGAGAATCCACGTCCCAGGACCTGTGTGAAAATGAAATCCACGTTGCTGACCCTTCTCAGGAGTCCCTGCCCCAAGCTGGAACCAAATATAAAAGACAGTTTATCCAAATAGCTTTAACTACTGCTCCCCTACCAGGCCCTTGGAATCCCTGGGTGGCCAAATTGTTAAGCACTCACCTACTAGCTGAAAGATTGGCAGATTAAATGCACCCAAAGGCACCTCGGAAGACAGGCCTGGTGATCTGCTTTTCAAAGGTCACAGCCTTGAAAACCCTGTGGAGCACAGTTCTACTCTGACACACACGGGGTCTCCATGAGTCGGAATCCACTTGATGGCAGCTAACAACAGCCAACAAACCAGAACCTTGAAACTAATTGTTAAGTTGTCCATGTGCGCCCTCTTGTGGGCATTTGTAGAACACCAGATGTTGCTTGTCACTGGGATTCTCCATAGCGTCTTTAGAAAGACTTCCTGAATGACTTCAGTTGAGGGGAGAAGGGCAGCCATGAATCAGTCTGAGCCCAGGGCTAGACAACTAAAGGGAAGATTGAAGTGAATGAATCGCACATGGTCTTTCCTGCCCTGAGCTGGAGGTCTAGTTGGAACCCTCTGTGAGGACAGCGGGCAGAGGGAGAGATGGCTTTGGACCCATTTATCATTATGAAATGAACATTTTAATGGGCAAAGAAGGAGAAGGGGCATTCTAGGCAGGAGGAATAGTGTGAGTAGAGATATGGAGGTGTGTTGATGGGAAGCAATAAAGAGAGAGACAGATAGAAGAGTGGAGAGGGAAATGGGGTCTTGAATGACAGGTTCAGCCCCCAGCATCTTGAGATCTGACCTAACCCTGTGTAATCACTGCTCCTCCTCTAATAGGCTTCCACCCCTTCCCCTAGAACCATCTCCCCCACTTTAACTGATAATTTTGGCATGTTTCTTTAAGGGTGAGAACGGGTTACCTGGGCAGCTGGGTCCTCCTGGCAAGCGAGGGACAGAGGGCGGAACAGGGCTTCCCGGAAACCAGGGAGAGCCTGGATCCAAAGGCCAGCAGGTGAGTGAGCCCCAGGGACTACACATGCTCACACACACATGCACACACAAACATGTTCACCCATGCACACACACCCCCAGAAGCCAACTCCCTGCTTGTGACAATCATAGAGCAACTCTTTCAGGGTACCAGATGTCAATCTGCAGGGAAGGAGGAGCTGAGAAAAGAGACCTGGTGGTCCCTTCAGAATGAGGAGGGGTGGATCAGGACCAGAGCCCAGTATATCCTGACTCCTGGTCCAGTGCTCTTTCTGTACCATGCAACCTAACCAAAAGAGACCTACATAAATGGAAAAACATACCATGCTCATGGATAGGAAGACTCAACATTGTGAAAATGTGGATTCTACCCAAAGTGATCTACAGATATAATGCAATCCCAATCCAGATACCAACAGTATTCTTTACTGAGTTGGAAAAACTAATCAGAGACTTTACGTTGAAAGGGAAGAGGCCCTGGATAAGCAAAGCATTACTGAATAAAAAGAACAAAGCAGGAGGCCTCACACTACCTGACCTCAGAACCTACTCTACAGCCACGGTAGTCAAAACAGCCTGGTACTGGTACAACAACAGACACATAGACAAATGGAACAGAATCGTGACCCCAGACATAAATTCATCCACCTGTGGTCAGTTGATCTTTGACAAAGGCCCAAAGTCTACTAAATGGGGGAAAAGATGGTCTTTTTAACAAACGGTGCTGGCAAAACTGGATGTCCATCTGTAAAAAAATGAAACAGGACCCATACCTCACACCATACACAAAAATTAACTCAAAATGGATCAAAAACCTAAATATAAAACCTAAAACCATAAAGATCATGGAAGAAAAAATAGGGACAATGCTAGGGGCCCTAATATATGGCATAAATAGGATACAAACCATAACTAACAAGGCACAAACACTAGAAGATAAACTAGATAACTGGGAGCTCCTAAAAATTAAACGCTTATGCTCATAAAAAGACTTCACCAAAAGAATAAAAAGAGAACCCACAGACTGGGGAAAAAATTTGGCTACTATATATCCAGCAAGGGTCTAATCTCTAAAATCTATAGAATACTTCAACATCTCGATAACAAAAAGACAAATAATCCAATTTAAAAAATGGGCAAAGAATATTGTCAAGGATTGAATTGTGTCCCCCCAAAATATCTGTCAACTTGGCTATGTCATGATTGCCAGTATTTTATGATCGTGTAATCTGATGTGATTTCGTTATGTGTTGTAAACTCTGTCACTATAATGAGGTTATATGTGATCTCCTTACCTGTTGTAAACTCTTTCACTGGGATGGGGTTATAGTGATGGCATCCACAAGATTGGATAGTGTCTTAAGCCAGTCCCTTTTGAGATATAAAAGAGAGAAGTGAGCAGAGACACATGGGAACCTCACACCACCAAGAAAACAGTGCCAGGAGCAGAGTGTGTCCTTTGGACCTGAAGTTCCTGTGCAGAGAAGCTTCAAGACCAAGGGAAGATTGATGACACGGGCCTTCCTGCAGAGCATTCCCCTGGAGCTGATGCCCTGAATTTGGACTTGTAACCTACTGGACTGTGAGGAAGTGAACTTTGTTAAAGTCATCCACTTGTGGTATTTCTGTCAGAGCAGCACTAGATGACTAAGACAGATATGAACAGACACTTCACCAAAGAAGACATTCAGGCAGCCAACAGACACATGAGGAAATGCTAGCGATCATTAGCCATTAGAGAAATGCAAATCAAAATGACTATGAGATACCATCTCACCCTGACATTACTGGCATGAATCAAAAAAGAAAATAACAAAAGTTGGACAGGTTGCAGGGAGATTGGAATGCTTATGCACTGCTGGTGGGAATGTAAAATGGTCCAACCACTATAGAAAATGCTATGGCATCTCCTTAAAAAACTAGAAACAGAAGTACCATATAATCCAGAAATCCCACTTCTAGGAATATATCCGAGAGAAATAAGAGCCATCACACGAATAAACATATGCACACCCATGTTCGCTGCAGCATTATTCACTAAAGCAAAAAGATGGAAACAACCTAAGCTCCCATCAACATATGAATGGATAAACAAATTATGGGACATTACACACAAAGGAATACTACACAACCATAAAGAACATTGATGAATCCAAGATACGTCAAGCAATATGGATGAATCTGGAGGGCATTACGCTGAGTGAAATAAGTCAATCACAAAAGGACAAATATTGTATGAGACCACTATTATAAAAACCCAAGAAAAGGTTTACACACAGAAAAAAAAACAAAATAAAAACCTTTGATGGTTACGAGGAAGGGGAAGGTTAGGGGCAGGAAGTCACTAACTAGATAATAGACAAGTGTTAACTTTGGTGAAAGGAAAGACAACACATAACATAGGGGAAGTCAGCACAACTTGACCAAGGCAAAGCCATGGAAGCTTCCAAACACCTTGAGGAACTGACTTACTGGGACATAAGGCTGGGGACCATGATCTCTGGGGACATCTAGGTCAATTGGCATAACATAGCTCATAAAGAATATGTCCTACATCCTCCTTTAGTGAGTAGCATCTGGGGCCTTAAAAGCTTGTGAGCAGCCATCTAAAATATATCTGTTGGTCCCATCACATTTAGAGCAAAGGAGAATGAAGAAAACCAAAGACACAAGGAAAATACTGGTCTAAAGGACTAATGGACCACAAGAACCACAGCCTCCACCAGCATGAGCCCAGAAGAACTAGATGGTGCCCAGCTACCACCACCTGCGGCTCTGACATGGATCACAACAGAGGGTCCTGGACAGAGCTGGAGAAAAATGTAGAACAAAATTCAAATTCAAATAAAAAGACCCGACTTACTGGTTTGACAGAGACTAGAGGAACCTCCAAGACTATGGCCCCTGGACACCCTGCTAACTCAGAACTGAAGTCACTCCTAAAGTCCACCTTTCAGCCAAACATTAGACAGGCCTATAAAACAAACAATAACAAATGCCAGGAGTGTGCTTCTTAGTTCAATCAAGTATACCAGACCAAATGGGCAACACCTCCCCAAAAGCATAAAGGAGAAGGCAGGAAGGGACAGGAAAGCTGGACAAATGGACAGGGGGAACCTGGAGCATAAAGGGAAAGGGGGAGAGTGCTGACACATTACAGGGATTGCAACCAATGTCACAAAACAATTTGTGTATAAATTTTTGAAGAAGAAACTAATTTAGGCTGTAAACTTTCACCTAAAACACAATAAAATTGAAACAACAACAAAAAGTAGAAACGAACTGTTAGTCATGTAGTGCTGCTATTACAGAAATACCACAAGTGGACGGCTTTAACAAATGGAAATTGATTCTCTTACAGTTTAGAAGGCTGCAAGTCTGAATTCAGGGCACCAGCTCCAGGGGAAGGCTCTCTGTTCACTCCAGGGAAAATCCTTGTCTCAGCTTTTTCTCGAGCATTCCTTGGTGATCTCCATGTGGCATCCCCCATTGGTGCTTACTTGTTTCTGTGCCTCATCTGCTCCTTATAGATCTCAGAAGTGGTTGGCTTAAGGCACACCCTCCACTGATAGGGCCTCATAAGCGTAACAAAGAAAACCTTTTTCCCAAATGAGATCCACAGGTATAGGGGTTAGGATTTACAACTCATATTTTGGAGGGACACAGTTTAATCCATAACACAAACCAAGTGTCCAGCAGTTGACAAATGGACTAACAAAATGTGGTGCATCCGTACAATGTAACATTCTTCATCCATGAAAAGAAAGGAAGCACTAATAAATGCTACAACATGGATGAACCTTGAAAATTCTCTGCTTAGTCAAAGAAGCCAGTCACAAAAGGCTATATATTGCATGATTCCATTTATATGAAATGTGTAGAATAGGCAAATGCATAGACACAGAAAATAGATTAGTGGTTGCCAAGAGCTGGGCACCTGGTTGCGCAGTGGTTAAAGCGCTCAGCTGCTGACCTAAAGGTTGGCAGTTTGAACCCACCAGCCACTCCGTGGGAGGGAGATGTGGCAACCTGCTTCTCTAAAGATGTACAGCCTTAGAAATCCTATGAGGCAGTTTTACTCTGTCTTGCAGGGTCACTATGAGTCGGAATTGACTCGACAGCAATGTGTTTGGTTTGGTTTTAAGCGCTGGGCACTGGGGAGGTGGGAAGTGATAACTAATGCGTATAGGGTTTCTTTTGGGGATATGGAATAAAAATGTTCTGAAATTAGATAGTGTTCATCAGTGCACAACTTTGTGAATATACTGAAAACCACTGAATTGTACACCTTAAAAGGGTGAATTTTATAGTATGTGAATTATAACTTAATAAAGCTATTACTTAAAAAAAAAAAAATGAACAGGTAGAACTCAGATTTCATGGGCCCTCCCCAGCCTAGCCCTCAGCTCACCCTCGCCAGTGCCCGGCCGTCACCTGCATGATCTCACTGCATTCTCCCAGCCCCTCTGAGAGAGAGATGGCTTATTCTGGGGTCCTGTGTGCCTCTTCAACTGCCTCCGGCTTCCATTCTTCAAAGGGACAATTAGCAAGGGGCAAATGAGCGCCTGGACAAAGGAGGAAGGACCCTATTTTACAGATGGAGAAACTGAGGATCAGGAAGGCGGAGTGAGTTGCCCCAGATCTCACAACACAGAGTAGAAGGTTCTAACCCAGGGCTGTGTGACTCATGAGTCTGAACTCTGAACCCCCAAAATGTTCCACATAATGACAGACTTCCAGGTCCCCAGGGGCGGCTGGTCCTTCCTCTTGCACAGGCCCTCACTTGCCCCTTGCTAATTGCCCCTTTAAAGAGTGGGAGCAGGAGGCAGGAGAAGAGCACGCAGGCCCCCAGAATCATTCACACCTGGGTCTGAATCTAACATGCTCCACAACATACCTTCTGTGTGACTTGGGCAAGCTCCTGCCCTCTCTGGGCCTCAGCTTCCTCATCTGTGACCAGGGAATATTGTGCCTCCCTGAGCTGGTGTGAGATGCGGTCTATGCAAAACGCCGGGCACACAGACACCCTCAGCTAATGGGGTTCTTTCAAGGGATCGTTACTTATTAGAGCTCTTGGGAGGGCGGGAGCGGGAAATCCATGGGTCCTTTCATTCTCTTCCTTGAAGACCTGGAACAGGAGATCCTGAGTGCCCTAGAGGCTCATTCCTGGTGGGATCCCTGAGCTGGCCTCCACCTTCTCATCTGACAGCCCAGGTTGACATCAAGTCTACTAGCTTGAGAGCTGTTCACACTTGTCTGACCGCCTCTCGGTGGAGTCACTAACACCCCTGGAAAGGCCGGGAGGGAGAAGGCAGGCCCAGGGATCCTGGGTGACTGCTGGGCAACTTTGTCCTGGTCCTGTGCACCCCAGCTTCCTTGTTCTCCCCACAGGGTGACTCTGGCGAGATGGGCTTCCCAGGAATGGCTGGCCTCTTTGGACCCAAGGTACATACTCCCGCTCCTCACACGTCCTGTTGGGGTCCCGTCACCCACCCATTCATTCATTTATTCATTCAACAAACATTTGCTGAGTGCTTACAAGATGGGCTGGACAGTAGACAGAATCAAACTTGGACATCCTCACCCCATCCCGCCTCCACTCATGTTCCAGCAGACCTGGGTTCCAAGCCCATCTCCACACTGTACTTGCTCTGTGCCTCAGGCAAGTCATTTAGCCTCGCCAAGCCTCAGTTTCCTCACCTATAAAATGGGGATGACAAGAGTGGAGGGTTGTTCTAAGGATTAAGTAAGGCCAGAGGCATATACCACACAGCGTCGAGCTGGCACATTGGTACCTGCTTAGTAATAACAACTTTGACGTTTATTTCTCTTCCTGGGAGCCTCTCAGGTAAGGACCCTCCTGTCAGGGAGGTGAAGGCAGGCCAGACCCCAGGGGTGAGGGAGCTGCTGGGGTGCTCGCCCAGCGGCCACGCAGGCACAGACAGTCCCTCCTCTGCCTCCTGCAGGGGCCCCCTGGAGACATCGGCTTCAAAGGCATCCAGGGCCCTCGGGGGCCGCCCGGCTTGATGGTGAGTCCCTCTCTCTCTCCCAGTGGGGACAAGGCTGGCTCAGTCATCAGCTGGCTGGACCCATGTCCTCCTCCTTCATTCTTGAGCCCCCTCGTCCACACCTTTGCTTATGCGGTTTCTGCCACCTGGGCATCCATCCTCCCTCCCTGCACCTTGTAGCTCACCCTGAGGCACATAGGATCACCATAGGAGGGGTCAGGAGACGCTGGCTGGCCCTCCTTGAGGAGGTCTCCCTTCCACTCCCTTGGTGCCCTTGGGCTGCCTTCACCCTCCTCTCTCCAAGGACTCTATTCCCAGGGTCCGGGAATGAGGATGAGGACACACAAGGCTTTCTCTCTCCTCTAGGGAAAGGAAGGCATCATTGGGCCCCTTGGGATCCTGGGACCTTCCGGGCTTCCGGTACGTGCAGGGGGCTGGGCAGGAAGACTTCTGAGTCCCTTTGCCTTCCCAGCTCCAGATTGTCTCTGTGACCCAGAGCCAGCCTGAGCCTCACTTTCCCCCAGGAGCTCTCTCTCACTGGGTCATGGTTTGTTTCAGGGCCCAAAGGGTGACAAAGGCAGCCGAGGGGACTTGGTGAGTGGATGGGCTAGGGGCAATGCTGCTGGGGGTGACAGAGGGTTGGGCTCTCAAGGGTGGGGCCACAGCTCAGCCCAAGGTCCCCTAACTCTCTCTCTCTGCTTCTGTCTCCCTCCAGGGATTGCAAGGTCCGCAGGTGTGTGGGCCAGGGTGTGAGGGCTGGGGGCGGGGGGGGGGGGTGGAGAGGGGGTCGGGGGCAAAGCGCTCTGGGTTCTCTTCCTAATGACAGTTAATGACTTTGGGTATGTTCTTACCCCCTCTGGACCTCAGTCTTCCCTGGGTC
Source organism: Dugong dugon (assembly GCA_030035585.1). Taxonomy (NCBI): domain Eukaryota; kingdom Metazoa; phylum Chordata; class Mammalia; order Sirenia; family Dugongidae; genus Dugong; species Dugong dugon. The sequence goes on from CM057471.1 coordinate 57,698,472, forward strand.
TCAGTTGTGCTTGAGGAGGGCCTGGGGTGGGGATGGGAGATAGAAGGCCTCTGCTAAGCAGGGCCTCACTGTTTATCTCCTCTTCCTCCAGGGTCTTCCCGGCCTGAGAGGGCGGCCAGGCCCACCGGTGGGTAACTGAACACTCAGTGCATCTTGCACTTTTGGGGGTAGGAGCTGGGGTTCCTTTGAATGAGACCCAAGCCTGTGTGGGCAGATGCTTGCTTTGACCCTGAACCATGTGGGACTCACATTTCTTGTGGCCCACCGCCCTCTAGGAGAGTGAGACCAGCCCTGGAAGGCTCAGGCCTCCGGGAGCGCCAGACCAGCATGGCGGGTCCTCTCTTGCCCTGATAGCCCCCTCCAGCCTCCTGAGAGCCCAGGCCTCTGATGCCCAGTCCCCATCAAATACCGACCCATCTTCTTTTGCAGGGTCCTCCAGGGAGTCCTATTCAGTTTGTAAGTTGGAGAACGTTCTGTTTTGCTCACTTGGGGTGGGGCCTGGGGTACAGCTATGACCATGGTGGCTAGAACCCTAAGCTGGGGCTGGGGATGCCCGTGTCCTTTTGTCACGCCATCTCTGCAGCCCTGGACTCAGATGCAGTAGAAAGCCCTGGCGGGAGGCGGGAGGCAGGAGGTCTGAGTTCTAAGTTCAGAGCCTTTGGTATAGGAGATAGCCAGATGGAGCAATGGAAGGAGGGAAGTGTGTTCCGGGCAATGGCAGCAGCATGTGAAAAGGCCCAGTGGCGAAAAAGACCATGGCATTTAGGAATCTAAAATTTATACAGCATGGCAGGTGTATAGAGCTTATGCGGGTGGGGGAGGAGAGAAATGAGGTTGGAGACTGAGGTGCAGCACTCAAGCTCGGTCTTGTAACCATGTTGAGGAGTTTCAGTTTGATCCTGAGGGCAATGGGGAGCTGTGGCAGGGCCTGAAGGAAGGCGGTGGCAGGGTCAGCTTTGGTCTGCAAAGGGAAGAAGAACAGAGTGTTCCCACAGGGCATGTGACTTGACCGCTGGCCTTGATTTTGAGGGGGAAGTTGGGGTAGGACAGCCATGCTCACGCCCTGGGTCTCCACTTGGTACATCTGGGGGACCCCAAGGAGGGGTCACGACAAGCATCCTCTCTCCTCCTTGCACAGCAACAAGATAACCTTGGGGCAGCTTTTCAGACGTGGATGGACACTAACGGAGCCCTCAGAGCTGAGGTACCATGGAGCCCTGCCCCATGTGGGAGCCCTTCCTGGGGAAAGCAGAAATGATGGCCCACGTGTGGCTGGCGCTCTCCACGTGGCCTGCACCAAGTATGTCAGAGCCCTGGTCTCAGTGGCATTCCAGCCACAGATGGGGGCTGGGTGCTGAGGCTCAGAGTGGGCAGCAGTGAGTCCAAGATCACACAGCCATTGCGAGCCACATGCACACACATATGCTTGCGTGCGGGCACACACATATTACTTCCACAAGCCAAGAGGGAGGAGGGTTTACTTAGCTCTGATTTGTAGCTGTGGAAACTGAGGCTCAAGGCCACACAGGCAGGAGTGACAACTGGTGCGAGTTATCCCAAAGCAGTGCCCTTTAGCACTCTGCCACCCTCTCCTTCCCATCCAGTGGACATCTTCTCCTTGGAACTAAAATCCTCCTCTTGGGGCTTGTGATTGCTGGCCCCAGTTCAGTCTCCTGGCACCTCACAGACACCCCGCCCTTATCCCAGAGGAACCTGGCAGGGACCAGAGCACCACGTCTACTGCTCTCTGCATCTCCTCCTTCACGGACTCTCCAGATAGAGATTTAGGGCCACTCCCCAGTAGCCTGGGCCCCCTTGTCTGCTGGGGCTCTGCCTGCCGTGTACCAGAGAACATGAGCTGACCCTCTGGTTCTCTCAAGCCCCTAGGCCCTCGTGGCAGTTCCCTTTGCATCTTGTCTCTGGCCCCGTTTTTTTTATCTGTGAAAGGGAAGGAAACACAACCTCTGCCCCAGCCATGACCCTCAGAACTCAGAGATGTCCTCAAGTACTGAGAACTCGGGGGCTGTGGAGGCTTAACCTCGGGCTGGGCCAGGACCTTACAGGGCTAATGGCCACCCCCTCTCCTCACGCCAGGGTTATAGCCATGCTGACCGGTTGGTGCTGGACCAGGGAGGGGAGATCTTTAAAACTTTACACTACCTCAGCAACCTCATCCAGAGCATTAAGACGCCCCTGGGCACCAAAGAGAACCCCGCCCGGGTCTGCCGGGACCTCATGGACTGTGAGCAGAAGATGGTAGATGGTAAGAAAGCCTGCGGGGTCTGGAGGGAGGTCTTCCTTCCCCTGGGGGTGGGGTGGGGGCAGGGCAACTGCAGGGGAGTGAGGGTGGGGGGGTGAGGGTTGGGGGATGTTCCAGAAGAAGCTGGGGCAAGTCTCTGGCCTGGGAAGACAGACACATCAGAGGTCGAATATTCATTCAACAAATAGGCATGAGCCCCACTGTGTACCCAGCCTTGTGCTTCCTGGGGCATAGGGATATTGTAGGGAATACAGAGGAGTGGTCTCATACTCCCAGAGCCCACAAATCTACAAGGTGGGATAGCCAAGAAAAAGTCCCAAGTGCCACAGCAGGCACAGCCCCAAGGAATACCGTCAAGGCTTCCTGGAAGAGCCAGCATTTCCCGCTTTTTGTCCTCCTCTCGTTCTGCTCTCTTCTCTGAGCTGATGTGGTGCCATTGAAGGAACAAGCTTTGATGGCAGACACACCTGAGTTCAAATGCCAGCCCTACCTCTGGAGCTTGGCCAGACCTCTGCACTGCTCCCAGCACCTCTCCCTCATCTGCACAGGAAGGTTGGAGCTGGCAGGTGGTCCCATTCTTTCACCTGCAGAGCCCTTGGCTCACTTGGAAGCCCAATGAGCAACTCATATGTGAGCAGTGGGGTGGGAGCCCTGACTCCCAGCCCTCTCCTGACAGGCCTAGCAGGAGTCTTAGGTGTCGGTGGAGAAACCACTCAACTAGATAATCTCGAAACCACTTGGGCAAGTGGCTCAGCCCCTCTGAGCCTCAGTTGTCTCCTCTATAACATGGAGATACCACAATATCAACATGGACAAGCACTCAGTCTTATGGCCTCCTCCAGGGGCTCTGCCAGCTCTGAGTTCTGTCTCTAAGGATTTCCTTCTATCTTTGTGGCTTGAGGAGTCCCTTTTTCATCCCTTGGCCCAGCTGGGACTCAGCCAGTCACAAGGTACAGGGTCTGCATCTTTAGAACCAAGCCCGGGGCTCCTCCCCCCATACATGGACCACTCCCCTATCCCACACTGCTTGCAGGTACATACTGGGTGGATCCAAACCTTGGCTGCTCATCCGACACCATCCAAGTCTCCTGCAACTTCACACATGGTGGACAGACGTGTCTCAAGCCCATCATGGCCTCCAAGGTATCCATCTGCTCCCCACATCCTACCAGACTGGCCCTCTCTGCCCTGGGACACAGCCAACCCGGGCTCTGGTCTGAGCCCTGTCTTCCTGTGCAGACTTTGGAAAGTTATCTGGAGCTTCAGTTTCTTCATCTATAAATTGGGGATAAATTGTTCTAGATCCATGGTTTCCAAACCCTTTGAAGTTGTATGATGCTGATCTTCTTCTTCAAATAGTTTCTTCTGCCTAAAATCAAAGCACATTGGTTGGCCAAGCTGGCTTAGAGAACCATGAACCATCAGCATGAAATAAGTCCAAGTGATGCTCAGCTGGGTCGTGCTGCACAAAGTGGTGTATGCAGATATTGTGCTAACGTCTAATGAGCGCTTACCATGTGCTTGTCTCCGAGCTGAGAGTTTTAGGTGGCTCGGGGAACTCAACAACAAACCCAGGCAGGCAGCAGCAGTGGGATGTGACCGCTCCCCAACTCAGGCTACCCCTCAGTGAATTGTGGGCCTGCAGTTCCAGTAAGCCCTCCACCTTTGGGGACAATTCATGCCACCATGAGAAGAGCTACTCCAGCTGCAGGGGAGGTGGGGACCCAGAGCTCCCCCTGAGTCCCATCCTATCAGCCCCACTTGGGGAAGCTTGAGCTGACCCTGTCAAACCCAGATGAAAGAGCCTGAGTGTTAGGTGGTCAACCAGTTGGGTCCCTCCCATGTGGCAGGCCCTGAGCCAGGTACTAGTATTCAACAGGGAGTGGGGCAGGCTCAGTGCTACCCCCTCCGCCAGAGCTCACAGGCCATCAGGGGCTCAGTGACGTCTGCAGGCCCTTTCCCCTCTGCCTCTGAGGCTTGGGGGCCACATGGTGAATCTGCCTGGCAGAAGGGTGAGGCTAGAGTTGGCACCTGGCTTGGCAGTGTAACTGCCCATCTGGGTGGCCATCCTCGTCAGGAACAATGGCAGGGAGAGGCCCTGGCTCTCCCCGGGGAAACACGGAAGCCATAAGTTCTGTTTGTTCCCAAGCCATTCATTTCCTGTTGCACCATGCCCTCCCCATCTCCACAGGACTCTTGGCCAAAGGGACATGGGGACTTAGAAAGAATGGTGAAGGCCCTTCTCATTCTTCAGCACCGTAAGGGCCTCCCAATCTTGGGCAAGATCCTTTTACTCTCTGGGCCTCTCTGATCCCAGCTCAGCACCAAAGGCCATCCATACAGCTGGGGAGGGATCAGATGACATGGGAACCCCTGCAGCTCCTTCCTACCTTCCTTATTAGTCCTTGGCTGTGGGACCAGCTTCCCTAGACCTCAGTTTCCCTGTCTTTCAAGTGGGCACATGTCACTGTCTCCATTCTCACACAGGGTTGGGGTGAATGTCGGATGGGAGAATGGTTGGGAAAAGCTTGCCAGGAAAGGGTGCATTCACCTCCAGAGAGAGGCGAGGGATTCTGAGAGCTGCAGCAGCCAGCCTGGCTGAACCTCACTGCTGCATCTTCCCTACAGGTCGACTTTGCGGTCAGCCGGGTTCAGATGAATTTTCTGCACCTGCTAAGCTCTGAGGTGACACAGCATATCACCATCCACTGCCTTAACATGACCGTGTGGCAGGAGGGCACCGGGCAGACCCCAGCCAAGCAGGCTGTGCGCTTCCGGGCCTGGAATGGGCAGATTTTTGAAGCTGGGGGTCAGTTCAGGCCAGAGGTGTCTGTGGATGGCTGCAAGGTAACACTCAGAGCCCTCACCCAGGGACAGCGGAAACACTTATAATATGTAATAATTGTAATAACGTATGTAATTTTATAGTACCTGGGTGGCGCGAACAGTTAAGCACTCGACTACCAGCTGAAAGGTTGGTGGTTCAAACCCACCCAGAGGCACCTCAGGAGACAGGCCTGGCGATCTGCTTCTGAAAGGTCACAGCCTTGAAAATCCTGTGAGGTAGTCCTCTGCACACTTGAGGTTGCCATAAGTTGGAATCCACTAGACAGCAAACAGCAGTATGTTAATATAATGATACATATATATTTTTTCTCATACAATAATTTTATTACAACAGTTTTATAAGATTGCTTTTGTTCACTTTCCTCTCTAGGTATCTTCTGAGAGAAGGTCTGGGCTGGTAAAAATTCTAAAGGCTGGTAGAGACTATACTTATTTGCAAGGCTGCTTAAAAGAGGATACATTTCTACTTTTCTCTTTGCCCCTGCCCTGTTTAGGCTAATTTCTTCTCTTGACATTTTTGTTCATTTTTAGATGTTCAAAACAGGGTAGGTAGTTCAGGGAGGGGGAGACAGAAAGTCATCAAAAGGCAACAACCAACTTCACAAGAAAATTGATAGTACACAATGTTCGTGAGAGTGTGGGGAGACCAACACGCTTACACAAAGCTATTGGAAAAAAACAAATCGGTAGAGGCTTTCTGGACAGCAGCACTGAGGCAATATATATCCAAAGTCTTTAGATCCAACAACCCCACTTCTAGAATTTCTCCGAGGGAAATAATTAAGAATGAGCCTATTCCAATGAGGATATTCAAGCAACCAACCAACATGAAAAGATGCTCACTGTCATTAGCCATTAAAGAGATGTAAATCAAAAGTGCAATGAGATACCACCTCACTCCTGCTGAAATGGCATTAGTCAAAAAAACAGGAAACAACAAGTGTTGGTGAGGATGTGGGGAGATTGGAACCCTTATCCACTGCCGGTGGGCATGTAAAATGGTAAAACCACTGTGGAAAACAGTATGGTGATTCCTCAAAATATTAAAAATAAAATTACCATATGACCCAGCAATTCCACTCCTAGGTATATACCCTAGAGATCTAAAAGCAATATTCACAATAGCAAAAAGGTAGAAACAACCTAAGTGCCCATCAGCAGAGAGATGGATAAACACAATGCGTATGTACATACAATGGATACTACTCAGCCTCAAAGAGACACGAAGTCCTGAGACGCGCTACAACACAGATGAACCTCTCAGACATTATACGGAACCACATAAGTCAATCACAAGATGACAGACATCGTATGGTCTCACTTAGATGAAATGATAAGAGTAAGTGATTATAAAGAATGAACATAAGGATTTAGCTACAGTGATGTTCATTACAGCCTTACTCATAAGTATAAAAAATTGGAAGCAATCTAAATGCCCACAAATAGCATGTTGCTACAGTGAAGTAGCCACTAGGAAGTATGAGGACAGATGATGGGGAAATGTGCATGAGATATGGTGAGGGCCATGGCTGATATATGTGCACCATTTCCTTCTACCTTCAGGTCCAGGATGGCCGCTGGCATCAGACGCTCTTCACCTTCCGGACCCAGGACCCCCAGCAGCTGCCCATCATCAGTGTGGACAACCTCCCTCCTGCCTCATCAGGAAAGCAATATCGCCTCGAAGTTGGACCTGCATGCTTCCTCTGACCTCTCACCTCCTGGCTCCTCTAGGCCTCGCTGGGGAGGGAAGAGGAGGAGGAGGCAAAGGGAGAGTACCTAGGGGCAGGTGGGCCCAGGACAGGCAGCCCACCCGCCCAGGGATTCTTGGGCAGGCCCCAACTGTTGTCTGCCCAATAGAAGTGGGTGAGGGTAGCAGGGGACAGGGTATCCTGGGGAGCAACTGATCCCAGCTCAGTCCCAAAGACGAACCAAAAAGCCAGCCAGAGCAAGTTGGACCTGCAACCGCCTGAGCCCCGTGGCCTGCCTGCCAGCTCTGCAGCTACCCCCTTCCCTCCCCAGCTTCCTGCCCAAAGAGCTCCACATTCAAGCCAACTTGAGGGAAGGGGGCATCTCGTCAGCTGGTCCCCGCCAGGGAGCTTTTGATGTGCAATATTAGGAAGGAGACATGAAAAAAGGAGAAAAGGAAAGAAGTATATATATATTATTTAAAAACAAAGAAGATGTGTTACTATTTTTTTTTTCACCTGGGAAAGAGGTGAGAGCATGAGAAAGAGCAGCCAGGGGGTGGTAAGTGAGGCCTCCCCAAGAGGGAGAGGCGAGATCCTCGGGGCTGGGCGGACCCACGTTGCTACCTCCTGCTGTGAAATCGCTGGTGCTCGCAATTGTCTTGTAGTATTTGTGATTTTTTTTTTTTTTTTTTAAGGAAACAAAAAACCTATTTAAGATTCTAAAGGTGCTACCATTTTGCCACAGACTTTGAAGAATCTTTCTGATGTGGGATGTTGTCCACATCTTGCTCTCTCCTCCAAATGATGAAGTTTGGGGGATTTTAAAATTTTCCTATCATCACCCTTGTGCTCTTCAGGTAACTAACTGCTTAAAGAGGAAAGAAAGAAAAGAGAAGAAAAAATATCCTGCTAGAAACCAGAAGTAGAGAGATTTACCTTTTAGCTTATGGACTTTGAAACGTTTGTCCTCTTCAGGCAGGGGGAGGTCTGAGTACTAAGGATTGTGACTTGGCCTTTCTTGGTCCTGCAGGGAAGTTAGGCTGCTTCGTAGGGCATGTCCTACAGAGGTGCTGGAAGAAGTCTTGACTTTGAAGAAATCATTACAAAAGCGGCATTGGTCAAGACTGGCCTGGGAGGTGGAATTTAAATATCGAGCCATCTCCCAAAGCCACCCAATGCAACTCCAAGGTCTTCCCTTCCAAAAGCAGTCATCCTTCTTGCTTTTTCATGGTCATTAAATTCTCTAGAAACCCAGTGTCATTAGCTCCAAGTGTGAATTGGGCTGAGGAGAAAGATTAACTATGGGAATCTCGGTTCAGCATTATAGTGATGTTCATTGTAATTTGAATTATGCTATGTCAGTCAATAAGTCAGCACTCAAGTTGGATGTTGAGGTTATTTTAACTATGGAATTATTTTTATAGAAGGGGAAAATGTATGTGAAAGTCTGTATTTGTGTATTTTTCTAAAGTTGTATCTCCTTGGGAATTGGATTTGGTTTTCATTATTTAATACCTCACTCTGGCCCACCCTCCCTACCAGACACTTCCTGTATTCCTCTCCTCCCTGCCCCTGCCTGGACGTTCTGACGGAAGGGCATTTTTGTAGCAGCTCGGGCCTCATCTCAGCCCTCGGTTTTCCCACGCCGCCAGTCTCAGTCTGGCCTCTGTCTAGTTCTTGGGTTCTTCTGCTGTCCTCGTTTATGTCTCTGTCCACATGTCATTGTGTTAGAACCCCGGTGGGTTCCATTTCTTCTTTTCCCTTCTGGATTTTAAATAAATATTTAAAACTGAGGCAATGGAATGGCTGTCTGTGGTGGTGTACTTCTTCCCAAAGCTTGGAGGGCAGTTTCTGGACAGGTTGGTTGGGTAGATGCTCATCCTGCATCCCCTAAAGGAGGAAGAGGGACAGGGAGAAATGAAGTGCCTTGGGTTGGGGGGTGCTAAAAAGGCAGGGAGCTTGGGTTCTGTAGGTAGGACGTATATTGAGGTTAACAGGAACAGTTATTTTTAACTGTGGTAAAATATACATAACATAAAATTTACCATTAGTGACACTTGGTACATTCACAGTATTGTATAATCATCACTACTATCTAGTGCTAGAAACATTTTCATCACTCCAAAAGGAAACCGCATACCCATTAAGCAGTCACTTCCTATTTCACCCTCCCCCAACCCCTGGCAACCTCTAATCTGCTTCTATCTGTATGGATTTGCCTACTCTGAGTATTTCATATAAAGGCATCACACAGCATGTGGCCTTCTATGATGGCTTCGTTTATTTAGTATGTTTTCAAGGTTCAACCACATTGTAGCATGAATCAACAGTTAATTTCCTGTTATGGATGAGTAGTATTCCATTGTATGGATATACCACATTTTGTTTATCCATTTACCCACTGAAGGACGTTTGGGTTGTTTCCATCATTTGACTCTTGTGAACAATGCTGCCACATGAGCCATTCTTACCTGTGAGATTCTTGAGAGATCACACAAGCACCTCCCTTGGAAGAAGTGATTGAGAGCCTGAGAGACAGAATTGAGAGATTTAAACAAATAAAATTCACGGTGTCCAGATAAATAGGAATTTCAGATAAGCAATAAGTACTTTTTCAGCATTTTAAGTATATCTCATACAATATTTGGGACATACTAAAAAAGTTATTTATTATTTATCCAAAATTCAAATTTATCTGCGTGCCCTGCACTGTATCTGGCAACCCTACTGGGAAATGAGAGGACCTGCTGGGCCTGGAACCCACATCTGATCCTCGGCTTAGAGCTCAAGGGACCATGGATGAACCTGAACTTTTCTGCCCTCCTCATCTAGGAGAAAGAACAAATCACAAGCAGATGAGCTCATATCAGGGGTTTTATGTGTTAAAAACTTGCATTTAGTGTCCAGGTCAACAGTACACCTGCAGCTCAGTCTTCTCTCCTGTCCTACCCTGCTCCTGCCCCAAACAGAGTGCAGCCCTGCCACGACTCCAAGAGGCATGTCCCCAGAGCCCAGTGTGTGAAGTCTGGGCGGCTTGGGGAATCCTTTGTCCAAGGCACACCCTCAGTTCTACAGGGAGGGAAACTGACACCCAGGGAAGTGCCTGAGTCACATGGCGAGGCCAAGGCAAAGTTGTGATTCAAATCCAAGACCATCCACTAAGGTACTGCTAATGCGCATTAGATCCTTGGGTCTCAAAGTGTGGTCCCTGGGACCAGCAGCATCACCTAGGAGTTTGTTAGACATGCATGTTTTCGGCCCCTCCCCAGACCTCCTGAATCACAAGCCCCAAGCTGGGGTGGGATGTGGGGTTGGCATCCAGCAATCTGTGTTTTAACAAGTTTTCCTAGAAATTCTGGTGTAAGAACCAGTGCTCTGCACTATCCAAAGGCTGGAAAATGGTTGCCCAACTCTGGAAACAAACTAGGAAATGAAGAGATAATGTTCTGGTCATTTCTTTAACTGACAATCAAAACTGAAATTAAGCCAGGATGGTCCAGTACCTGAACCATTTTCTAAGATCTGCCATGTACTGTCATCCCCAAAGAATTTGCCCAGCTATCCACTTTGCTTCCCATTCAGTAGATGGGAAAGTTAAGTCACTGTAATGTCTGTTTTTCCTGTGAGGCAGAAAGCTCTGTGAGAACAGGGGATAGATCTTGTTCCCTGCTGTAGCCACAGTACAGCAGTCATTCATATTTGTTGAACAATTGTTCTCAAGAACTCTCAGCTTCATTTCCTTGACTTGCATTGATCCAGCACCTTCTCTGTGTGGAGTGTAACTGGAGTCACAGAGGAGAATCTGGCAGTGTGTCTGTGCCGGCTTCTGAGTCTGGGGGAGGCAGTTGAAAGGGTTGGGGCTTGGGTGGTTAAGGGCTAGGAGAGAGGGAGGCCAGGTGCTGGGGAGAGGGTGGATAAAAAGGTGGGGGCAGCAGACACAATCTCAGCAGGGACAGGATAGTCAGGAGGTAGCTCCCCAAACTGAGGCTGAGAGTTAGAGAAAATAAATAGAGGTTAGCCAGTTGGGGAAGGGCCTTGCAGGGTGAGGAAACAGTACCTGCCAAAGCCCAGAGGTGAAAGATGGTTGTTGTTGGTGTGTGCAGTCAAGATTCTGACACATAGTGACCCTATGTGACAGAGTGAACTGCCCCATACAGTTTCCTAGGCTTTAATCTTTACAGGAGCAGATCATCAGGTCTTTGCTCCTGCAGAGCCACTGGTTTGGTTTGCAGCTGAGTGTTTAAACCATCGTGCAACCAGGGCTCCTAGAGGTGAAAGGCAGCATTGTGTATTTGGGGAAACGTAAGTAACTCAGTGTGGCTCTATGTGGTAAGGTGTGGATAGGTCCGGTGTACAGAGCTGGGAACAGGACCAGCCATAGGCTTACAAAGAAGAGCAGGGGTTTGGGTTGGCCAAGCTGGGCTCGAGCTGTAATAGGACGCTGGAGTGGAGTTGCCCGGGAGGCAGCTGAGCAACTTGGGAGGACAAGAAAGAGGTCTGCACCGCAGCCAGGGATCTGGAGGTATCAGCAGCATTTGTGTGGCTTGGAAAACATGGGAGCGGATGAGAGCTCCAGGAAGAAGTGGCAGAAGAGAAAGAGAAGAGGGGGATATGTTAAAATCATGACAGTAGCAACTCTCAGCTGGGTCCCCCATTCCAGGAGAGCCTCTGTGACCCGGCCAGTGAGGCTACTAGAGCCAGGCCAGCTCATTCCCACCAGGGGTGGGTGGGAGGTTGATGGGGGCAGAAGGAAGCTCCCTGAGCTGGAAGTACCTGCAGTTCCCAATCCCATTGCACAACTGAATGTCAGGAATAGCCAAGGTGGACTCCCTTGGGTCAAGTCAGATCCTCTCCTGGAGAAAGCCCAGGCCAGCCTGTGTTTGCTCTGTCCACAATGAATCAAATCCCAGCCAAGTACAGTCACATCCACCATGGAACAGCCCAGCGTTGGGAAAGGGAGGGAGGGGCAGGCGAGAAGGGGAGAGGTGAAAGTTGCGTTCCAGTCCCAGCTTTCTGACCGGCACATGGCCTTGAGTGGGTCGTTACCTCTCTGTATGGGCCTCAGTTTCTCCCTCTGCAAAGTGGGAATGATATATCCTGCCCTATTTGCCGACCACAGACAGGGCTATTGTTAAATAAGAGTAGGGTGTTATTGTTGTTATTGTCTTGTGGGGTGAGTCAGTTCTGACTCATAGTAACCCCATGTGTGCAAAGTAGAACTGCTCCATAGAGTTTTCATGGCTATAACCTTTATGAAAGCAGATTGTCAGGCCTTTTCTTCCATGGTGCTGCTGATTGGGTTGGAACTGCCAACCTTTCAGTGGAGGTTCAAACCATCTGCACCACCCAGAGACCTAATAGCAGGGTGAACCATATAAAATTGATGTTCAACTGCGTTTTGGCCTACATAATTGACAGTTCCATATGGTTCTACCCAATAACCAGCATAGATTATAATAGTGGCTACAATTTCTTGTGCACTTGTGCCGGCCTCCACCCCCGCGCTTTCCCAAGCCTGGGCCGTTCCATGGTGGATGTGACTGCCCATGGCTGGGATTTCATTCATTGTGGACAGAGCAAACACAGGTTGGCCTGGGCTTTCCCCAGGTGCCACACTGAGCGTGATACATTTTCATCTCACGCACAACCTTATGCAACACACATTACTACCCTGGTTATTTGGATGAGGAATTGAAGCCCTAACAGGTTGCATAAGCCATCCAAAATCACACAACAGGATTTGAACTTGAGTAAATCTTCTTTTGGGGCTATTTCCTCAGCCCAGACACAAAGCTCCTAATTAGGACCGTTTGCTCTACCAGTGTATTCTTCCGGATTGCTCATCTAGAAGACGACAAGTTACTCGTCAGACACAGAGCTAACCCCTGGTCTTGGTGAAGAAACATTGAAATTGGCTTTCTCAGAAAATGAATGGTTTCAAATGGGTGCATTTCCCCGATCACCTAAAACTTGATACGACCTTTGCCATGTCACCTTCTCCAAGCCATTGTTTCCTCAGCTGTATAATAGGGGAAGTAGTCTATTTTCTTGAGCCAGGGCTATACATAGTTTGGCAGGCGTTCTGATGTCTTTAGAAGCGGGATGTAACCTGCAGTCACTGAGTATTGATTTAATGCTGCAGTCTTTCTTGCTTTCCTCCCATCCCAGCTTAGTCATTAAATAAATGCTGATGGCTATTATAATCAGCAAAGTCCTAAAGCACATTTGTTTCGTTTAATAAGCATTTTACAAATATCAATTGATTTAATCGTCATAACAACCCAGTGAAGTAGGTACTGTTATTATCCCACTTTACAGGTGAAGAAATGGAGGCACAGGGTAGTTAAGTAACCTGCCCAAGTCACACAGCTACCAAGTAGTAGAGCCAGGATAGCTCTTCATCACCACCCTACACTGCCTTGAGGGCTTTTCTGTCTCCTTTCCTGCCAAACTTCTCTTGACATTGTGCCAGGGCCAGATTTCGGGGCAGGTTAGGGAAGGCTGCCCCAGAACTTCAGTCCACAGGGGCATGGGATCATCCCTGGAATGTAAGGAGATGGAGAAAATTGTACCCTGTTAGGGTGAGTGCAGGAGGTCCCCGGGTGGCACAAAGAGTTTGTGCTCGACTACTAACCTAAAGATTGGCAGTTCAAACCCACCCGGCGACTCCTCGGAACAAAGGCCTGGGGATCTGCTTCCCCCCACCCCCTCCCAAAAATAACCCTATGGAGCAGTTCTACTCTGTAACACATGTGGAGAATTGTTTCCCTGGGGTATGAACAGTGTTGGGCGTGGAAGTGGATGTTTAGGGCTCTGGGCCACTCTGTGTCAGGTACCAGATCCCAAGTGGCATGGGTGATCGTGTTATTTAATAAACTGTGTGTATGTGTACGTGTGTGTGTGAATGTGTGATCTGTGGAGCCCTCTAAAGCTCAGGACTTGGAGTAGCCCTCCAGGTCTAATGGTGGTGTTGTCCCCACATAACAGTCAGCTTCTCCTTAAAACAGTGTCTTGAATCCGTCCCCACCATCTCACACCTGGACCACTGCAACAGCCTCCAACTGGTCTCCCAAGTCTACTCTCCCACCCTCGCACTCCCCATACCCCCAACTGCAGACAGACAGAGTGACCTTTCTTTTTCTAAAAAATTTTTCCCATACAAAAATTTATACATACATTGTTATGTGACTCTAATTGCTCTCCCCATACTATGACAGCACACTCCTCCTTTCCACCCCTGATTCCCCATGTCCATTCAACCAACTCCTAGCCCTTTCTGCCTTCCCATCTCATCTCCAGACAGAAGCTGCCTGTTTAGTCTCTTGTATCTACTTGAGCTAAGAGGCACACTCCTCACGAGTATCACTTTGTGTCCCATAGTCCAGTTCAATCCCTGTCTGAAGAGTTGGCCTCAGATATTGTTTAGTTCTGGGCTGATAGAGAATCCAGGGGCCTTGCTTTCCGGGGTTCCTCCAATCTCAGTCAGACCATTAAGTATGGCAGAGTGACCTTTCTAAAGAGCAAGTCTGATTATGTCACTCCTGTGTCACTTACAATCTTTCCATCTCTCCCCAGTGCCCCCGAAGTCCAGCCCTAAGTCCCCAGCCTGGCTTCATAGCCCTGCAGGCCTCCGCTCCTGCCAAGCAGACGCTCTGGCCCCATCACATGCTCCAGCCACACACAGCTGCTTCCAGTGCCTTGATACATCCTGTAATCTTCCGCGTCCTGATGCGCTCCAGTCATTCCTTCACAACTCAAATTAAAGTAATGCAAATTCAAAAAACTGAGCTGGCAAGCAAACACACAAAAGAAAAAGAAAAAAAGGGGAAATTCCAGTTTTGACAAGAATGTGGGGAAAGACATTCGTTTGGGCAATGCTAACGCGGTAAAACATTAAAAGTAGTTAATTTTTTTGATTTTTCATGTTTTTGTATTCTGTTTAGGGGAAGGGCTTTTTAAAAAATGGTCTTTATTGAGGTATAATTTGCATAGAACAGAATGCCCACATTTTAGGTTTACAGTTCAATGAGTTTTGACAAATATATACATGTGTGCAACCACCACTACAATGAAAATGTAGAACCCTGTCGTCCACCTCAGAAAGTTCTCTTGTGCCCTTTGGTAGTCAAATTGCCCTCCTCGCTCTGGGCAACCACTGATCTGATTTCTGTCACTGTAGATGAGTTTTGACTGTTCTAGAACTTCGTGTCAATGGAATCACACACTATGTGCTCCATTATGCCTGGCCTCCTTCACTCAGCATAATGTTTTTGAGACTCATTCCTATCATTATATCTATCAGTCGTGCATTCTTTTTTATTGCTAAGTCATATCCCACTGTATTAAGCTGCCGCAATTTGTTTTCCCATTTACTGGCTGATAACATCTGGGTTGCTTCTAGTTTAGGGCTATTGTGAATAATGTGCTATGAACACACGTACAAGACGTTGAGTTGACACGTGCTTTTCTTTCTTTTGGATAGTACAGTTTTTTAGAAAGCAATTTGATTACTCTCACTTATCATCAGAGGAAAAACCACAATATAAAATTCTAAAAGATGTAAAGAAAGGACAGGATTAAGGAAATAAGACTCTATTAAGTCAGCAAAAGGCTATGGATCCATTCAAATTATGACAGACTGTACTGAAACAGGAGTCTCTGGGTGGTCCAAACCATTAATGCACTGGGCTGTTCTGAGGTGCCTCAGAAGAAAGGCCTGGTGATCTACTGCCAAAAAATCAGTCACTGAAAACCCTATGGAGCACAGTTTTACTCTGACACACGTGGGTCACCATCAGTCGGAATTAACTTGACAGCCATTGATATTCTGAAGTATAAAAAATTATTCAAAATATTTTAATAGAATAAGAACCCAAAATTGTCAGTATACTATAATAATACTTTTTGAAACTCTTTAATTATATGGATGAAGATTTGACCCCGTCAGGTAGAAATGATTCCAGGTCAGTCAGTGGAATCATTCATTCTGTAATATTTAAAGCACCCACTACGTGCCTGGCACTGTCCAAGGACTGGGGATATATTGGTGAAAAGAAAGGCAAGCTCCCTTCGTCCATGGCAGGGGATGGGGGACAACATGGAGATCATTTCTTGTTTTAGACTTTGGAAGATGGTTCAAGAAACATGTTTGCTGGAAAGAAACATTCAACTTAGATGCTGCCTCCTTTTGGAAAAGTCCCTGCCTCGAAGGCTGGGTGGGGCCCCTCTAAACTTTTCATCTTCCACAGTTGTGACCACGCTCACTTGGAATTGAATCTGTGTCCCTCACCCTACCTCCACTCCCATGCCAGCTGGGAACTCTCCAAGGCACCCTCAGCATTTGCTTTATGTCCCACTCAAGATTTGGTGCTCAGTGGTTCAGGAATTGGATGGAAACATGAGTTTGCCAAGTAGGTGAGCCCTCCTTTGAAATCCAAGGACTCACACATGCTACCATCACTCCAACCCACACCCACTCTGGCCTTAAATCAGCCAGACCCTCAGATCTGTGTAACCCCTTCAACCTCAGGAACCCCCTTTAGACCTGGCCTTGAAGAAGTTACCTGCAGTTGGCTATGGGGAAAGAAAGGAAAGTTTTGTGCAGGCATTTCCCAAGCGCCCACTGGATTGTGTCACAGCCCTGACCCTGACCCTTGCTGGGCCCCAGGCACCCCACCCACAGCTTGCTATAAAGGTCAGTGAGCTGTCAGGCCACCAGTCTGACTGGCTCCAGGTGCTTCCTCTCTCATTATGGCACTGCCCTGGGCCCTTGCAGTCCTGAGTCTCCTCCCTCTGTTGGACGCCCAAGACCCAGCCTGTGCCATCCTGAAGCCAGCACCGATCACTAATGCTACGCTAGAGCGGGTGAGTGCCGGGTTTCCCTTCACCTGCTGGCTCGTGGCTAGCCCCCCACTCCTGGCTCTATCCTTTCCTCTCCTGGATCCTGGGGTGAAGCTCTGACCAGCTGGGTGGCCTCAGGTGGCATTCCCCTGCCTCCGGACCCAGAAGCCCTGTTCCAAGGTACCTCAGCAGGGCATGGTTCTGTGCTGGGCATGGGGAGGCTGCCTGTAGGGGTGCCTGACTCGTGGTGTGAGCCTCTTTGTCTCCTCGTCTGCAAAATGGAGCAAGAGATTAACTGAGTCTCCTCCCAGCTGACTGTCGAGGATTCAGCCACAAGCCCCCCATCACCAGCTCCCGGTTTCTCCCCAGCTCTCTGGCAAATGGTTTTACATCGCCTCGGTCTTCCGCAATCCAGAGTACAACCAGTCAGCCAGACAGATCCAGGCGACCTTCTTTTATTTTACCCCCAACATAACAGAAGATGTGATACTACTCAGAGAGTACCAGACCACGTGAGACTCCCGCATGCCAGCCCCCGCCCTCCTCACCCTCCTCACAGCAAGCACCAGCTTCTGGTTTCCACTCCCAGCAGCTGGAAGACCTTGAGCAAGTCCCTCCCCAGTCCTGCCCTCAGCCTTCCCATCCTTGGAGTGGGAGTGCTGACTCCAATCTCTGCCCAACTCTTGCCCCTGCACGACTGCGATGGGCGACTGTCCTTATCTCCTTGACCATCTTACTCTTCTCTCCCACCTTGTGTCTGACTTTAGCGGGGGCCAGTGCGTCTATAACTCCAGCTACCTACAGGTCCAGCGGGAGAATGGGACCCTCTCCAGATATGGTAAGGGCTGGCCCTCAGACTGGAGGCCACTGTGTGGGAAGCGAGGACTGTGGGTGGGCTGCATGGCCTACACGAGGAGGTCTGGAGGCTTTGGGCCCAGCAAACACGGGGAAGGCTCATGTCTGGTATATATGTGGTCCCAGTGCCTGCACACTTCAATAATCTTAGTAATAATTACCAACATTGTGAGTTCTTACTAGGTGCCAGGCACTTTTTGAGGTACTTTACATGAATTAACTCACTGAATACCCACAAATAACCCAAAACCATTACAATGATTGTGCCCAATTTACAGATGAGGAAACAGAGGCACGGAGAAGTCAAGTAATTTCCTCGAGGTCACACAGCTTGTAATTAGCACTAGGATTCAAACTCAAGGCTGGCTCCAGACCTGCCTCTCTCTTAGCTATTCTTTATGGTGCTCCGGAAGTGAAGGGGGAACCCATGTATTGGACAGACAGTGACTTCGCCCATGTCCCAGTCATCACTGAGAGATGGCACAAAGTAGGGGCACAAAATGCCCACGGAACTGAACCGACACCACTTACAGCCCTGAGGCTCCTCTCGGGACCTCATTTTCCTCACCTGCAAAATAGGAAGAAAGACCCTGACTTCCACAGTCTATATGGGCTCCTGAGTCCATGTGCATATGCATGTGGGTATGCATGTATGTCTGTCTGCATATTCCGTGTCTGTATTACACACACGCATGTTCCATCTATGTATTCCATGTATTTGCTGTGTATTCCATGTGTGCACTGTATGGACATATTCCATGTATGCATGCAGAGCGCTCAGCACAGCCCCAGCACACAGTAGGGTCTGAGGACATGGTAGCCCAGGTGAATCCTGGGTCTTCACTGGTCGGCTGTTACCCTGGGCACATCCAGGCTTCCTTATTGTGCCCTGCTCGTGGTTACACCCCAGAGGCTCTTTTCTCCTCCAGAGTGGGGCACAGAACATTTTGCCTCTGTGCTGCTCACCAAGGACCCTAAGACCTTCATGTTTTCCCACTACCCGGAAGACGAGCTGAACAGGGGGCTGTCTTTCTACGGTAGGCACCCTTGGCAGTCCCCAACTCCAACCCACCCCAACACCACCCCAAGCTCACCCACCCTGAGGACTGTGCTCCCTGAACTCCAGCCCTGCCTGGTCTTCCACCGGGGCCCTCCAGCATCCTCACCCAGCCCCCTGCTCCTCACTGCAGCTGACAAGCAGGACGTGACCGAAGAACAACTGAGAGAGTTCCACGAAGCCCTCAAGTGCATGGGCCTACGGGAGACAGAAGTCCTGTACACTGATGGGAAAAAGGTAAACAAATGCAAGAGGGCTTGGCCAGTGCTCACCGCCAACCTGGGGTTGGCCCTGCCTCGGGCAACTCCGGGGGCCCAGAGAGGGAAAGCAGTCATCCAAGGCTGCACAGCAAAGCAGGACGTCCTACCTTTAGGCTCCCGTTCACTGGCAGGGGCAAGGGAGCCTCATGTAGGTGGTGGATGAGAGCCCAGGCGGAAAGTCACTGTGAGATCAGGGAGGACTCCCAGAGCAGTGGGGAGGGTCTGAGAGGCCAACAGGAGGGGAATGAGCGAGGCGTGGTAGTGAGACTTCAGTTCGAGACCCACATGGGGCGTCCCTGGGTGGTGCAAACGGTTAAACATTGACTAGTAGTCCAAAGGTTGGCAGTTCGACCCCACCAGAGGCACCTCAAGACTGGCTTGTCTGCTCCCAGAAGGTCACAGCCTTGCACACCCCGTGGAGCGGTTCTGCTCTGCATACGCGGGGTGAACATGAGTCTGAATCGACAACTAGCAATGACCCCGGGCTTTGACTCCTGCCTGCTCGTGTTGAACGCTTGAGTGGCGGGGATTGCTATTGTGGCTTCAGTGTCGCCCAAACTGCAGGAAGTCCAAGACCACCGTCCCAATTTTGTATAACTGAGGCTTACCTGTGTAAGCATTACCTTCGTGCTTTTCTTTAAACCTGTCTTGAATGAAAGGCTTTCCTTGGTCTCTTCCTCTGTAGTAACACCTGTGAAATCACACAGCTGATGAGCTGCTTACACGTTTTTCGATATACATAAAATATGCTCATAATTATTAAGATAAAACATCTCATGAGCTTGCCACCTGAAGTCATTTCACATGAGCAGAAGTGGTTGGAACCTCTTTCCTTGCACTGTGAACCCTGGGAAAGGACTAGGAGCTCAGGCACCAAGTCAGACCACCTGGTCGACAGCTTACCTCCCTCATCTAGGTGGGTGGCTTGCGACAGGTCATGTGGCCACTCTGAGCCTCAGTTTCATCATCTGTAAAATGGTGGTGGTTGTGAGGAATGAGGAGACATAGCATAGGGGTCTGGCAGGTCGTAAATGCTCAGTAAATGCCAGTTGTTCTTAAGGGTTTGAGCCCCCATTGTAGAGATGAATAAGCTGAGGCTGAGCGAGGGAAAGTCACTTGCCCAAGTGGCAGAGCCAGTGTTGGCAACCCTGGTTGGGCTGGTTCCCCAGTCCAGAACTTACTCCATCCCCACAAAAACCTCCATCCACCTTAACTGTCCTTCCTGCTCCCCCCCCCCCACCCTGCCCATGTCTTCCAGGACCTGTGTGGGCCGCTGGAGAAGCAGCATGAGGAGGAGAGGAAGAAGGAAAACAAGGGGTCCCAGGTGAACACAGAGTTGGGCTAGGACTCGGGGACTTTTGGAACCCATCCTCATCCCCCCGCCAGCCCTTTGTATCTGCTGCATTGCAGCTGTATCAATAAAGTTTCTGTGTTTGGAACAGGCTGGCCGGGTCACTTGTTCGTCTCCTCTGAGTTGAGCCCTGGCTCAGCATTAGAGCAGGCCTGCCCCTGGTGGGAAGAGCCCCTGTGCAATACCCAGCGCATGTGCCAGGGTAGAGGTCCAGACGCAGCAGGTGCCGTGGGAGCCCAGGGCGGGGAAGTTTTCTTCTGCAGTGGGGAAGTCTGGGAAGCCTTCCTGGAAGGGGCATCTGAAAGATTAGGAGCTAGATGAAATCTACTGTTGCCTCTGCAAGCCAAGATCCTGAGAGGACACATTTGAAGATCTAGAGGCTGAGGACCCTAATTAGAGTTGAAGTGGATAAGGGCAATGAGAATTCAGGCATGTGACACGATCAGGAAGGACCTTACTTGAGACATACCACCCAGGCCACCTGGGGAGGCAAGTTAGGAGGGGCAGGACCGAAGGCAGGATGACCCTTGAGGAGCCTGCTGTGGATCTCCTGGCAAGAGGTGGTGGCCTGGGTGGGGGCGGGGCAGGGGTGACGCAGAGGACTACCCAGGGGTCTGGGTAACTCTCCGTTGCCCACTTGAGAGACCCAGAGGAGGAGAATGACACCTGGGGTAAGATTGCTCCCTAGGAACCTGCCGACATCTTGCAAATGTGTTTGGAGCCCTTGAGATGGGGCCATGTCTATGGTACGGCCTACTTTGTGGCATAAACGGAGCCAACACCTGAAACCAGAAGCCCAGCGAGGAAGGGCCAGTTTCATTTTAGACCAGAGGGGCTTATCATTTACAGCTTCTTGTAGCTAAGGGAAGAAGCATCACTCCAGCAGCAGAGGAGTTGGGGCTGAATTTCTGGGGCAATTCCATAAGTGCAGGTGCCTAAACTATCTATAGAGTGACAGAACAATAACCTGGTGTTCTTATCCCCAGTTCTGTGCCCTCACATGCCAACGTCCTTTTTTCCTCTCCTGCCAAGAGCCAGGCTCTATGTCCCCAAGACTCCAACATCCTTCGCTAAACAGGTGAAGCCACTGCTGTGCCTGGGATACCGGGAACCCCCTCTCAGGTTCCCCCTCCCATCCTAACGGAGTTAGAACATTAGCAGATGGAATAGGCTCTTGGATCCCAGAAGGGTCTTGACCCAGAGGCTCAGGGTCTACAAGAAATCTTCCCATTTCACTGTTGCTTCCAGCAAGACACCATTTTCAACTGTACTGAGGGGGATCGGCTGAAAAATAAAATAGAAAGTGTCCTGGGGGCACGGGGGGAGTGAGATGCGGGGTGGGGATGACTGAAGAAAAAAACAAGTGAATTAGAAACAGGAGTCAGAGAGAAAAAAATCACTGTGCTGTGGAAGAAAAAGAAAATAACAATGAATACAGATTATGGAGTTGGGCAAACATGGGTTGAAACCCTGGCTCTTTCATGAACCACTTTGGGCAGGCAGCCCACTGGAAACTCAGTCTCCTCATCCACAAAATGGGGACACAGTGGAGACCTCAAGGGCTGCGGTGGGGACTTTGTGGAGTATGACACGCCAAGTGCTTAGCTCAGGGAGCTAGTAGGTGCTTGGTAAATGCAGCTGTTGTAATTGTTTGTGAGTAAAAGGAGCAACGGAGAGAGTCCAGGTTTGTGCTTTTGCTGACACCAACTGGAAGTGTGTCTTGTAACATCTTTGGCCTCAGTTAAAAGGGGCTGGATCAGATGGCCCCTCCCGGCAGGGCCCCTCCAGTTCAGTGGTGATGATTCTGAGACAGGCAGGCGGAAAAGTTGGAGAAACAGAAGCCACTAGCAGGAGCAGGCAGAGTCAGGACATGTGCCCCCAACAGCCCCCAGAGGAGAGGGCTTGACGGCCGTGCACTCTTCACCCCCCTCCCCAAACCTGACTAAGAAACACAATCATAATGCAAACCACAGACACAGGATGTTTTGGGAGTTTTCTTTCTTTTTTAAGATCAATATTGATTCTTCTACATTTGTCCTCGTAACGAAAATAGATTTTTAAATGCCTCAAATATACAAACGTCACTGATGCACACACATTCCAGAAATGTTGAGGTAAGTGCTGCTGCAGGGTCAGGGAGCGGGAGATGCCCACAGTCTGGGCCCCAAACCGGGGCCTGCTGGTAGCTGGCCACCAGCCAAATGTCACAGGGATCCCTAGAGAGAGCTGAGGGCCTCAGGGGAGGTTCTGAGAGGACCCATGATGGGCATGCTTCCTGGTACTGGGAGGGACCATAGTGGACGCACCTCCCGGACCTTCCATGGGTTGTCTCCATTCCCGAGGGCCCGTGGAAAAGGCCTCTTATCCCTGAAGCCCCCACATCCTGTCATCCGATGGCTCCAATACACCCCACTGACCACTGGTCCCTAGGAGCAAGCAAAGGTCTCCAGCCATGTCTTTCCCAGAGACGCTTACTCAGAGCTGTGCTTGTCACAGATGGAGGAACAGATTTGTGCCAGAGACCCAGGCCCTTTCCCTTCTCATCTGGCCTCCTCAACAGAATCCAAGACCAGGACAACTCCTCAGTTTAAAAAAAGATATATCCATTTGTATATAAAATACATATTATTAGCCAGGGGTGGGTAAGTGCAGGGTTAGGAGAAAAGACTCCCAGAGATTCTATCTGGACAGAAGGTGGCCTTGGTCCCAGCACCTCCTTGAGGAGGCTGGCTCCCCAGGAAGTTGCTTCTCCTGACGGCCAAGTTGATGCCCCTCCGTTTGAAAACCCCAGCACTGAGTAGGCTGGACCTGTGCTGGAAGGAGACCCTCCAGTGAGGGGCCTATGGGAGTCTGCCAGGCGACTGTGGCATCAGCCGACTCCTGGGCTGTGGGAAGCAGCTGGCCTCCTGGCCCACCTGCCCATTCTTCCATCTCTGCACCTCGAGTGATGTCAGAAGAGGCAGGAGCCCCGCAGGCTGTGGGCCTGGCAAAAGTCGGCCAACAGGGAGCGGCTCATCTGCTTGGTGGTAGAGTGGCCCGGACAGCCTGACTCAGCGCCTTGTTGAGCTCCTCCAGGCCGGCCAGGTCTAGCTGGATGGAATGCTGGTGCCCCGCGGCCAGCCAGGAGGAGGCTTCGAGGAGTCACTCGGCTGCTACTTGGGCTGAGGTAGGTCCTGGGGACACATAGTACCTGAGGGGAGGAGTAGGTGCACTCATTAATCTCGGACAGGGCTGGGGGGTGGGGAGGGGGGTAGGGAGCAGACCAGATGGAGTTTTGAGTTAGCCCACTTCTAAACCCCAGCTGGGTCACTGGCTCCCACTCCATGTCGTGGTTTCTTCACCTCTAAAATGGCAACGTGAGACAGTGGTGGTTCAATGGTAGAATTCTTGCCTCCCACGTGGGAGACCTGGGTTTGATTCCTTGCCAGTGTACTTCATGAGCAGCCACCGCCCATCTGTTAGTGGAGGCTTGTGTATTGCTTTGATGCTGAACAGGTTTCAGTGAAGCTTCCAGACTAAGAGTAGGAAGTAAGGCCTGGCAATCTACTTCTGAAAATCAGCCCACAACAAAAATGGTATTTTAGTTATCTAGTGCTGCTATAACAGAAATACCACAAGTGGAAAGCTTTAACAAAGAGAAATATATTCTCTCACCGTCTAGTAGGCTAGAAGTTCAAATTCAGGGCATCAGCTCCAGGGGAAGGCTCTCTCTGTCGGCTCTGGAGGAAGGTCATTTTCATCAGTCTTCCCCTGGACTAGGAGCTTCTCTGCACAGGAACCCTGGGTCCAAAGGATGCGCCTTGCTCTTGGCGCTGCTTTCTTGGTGCTATGAGGTCCCCCCTCTCTGCTCGCTTCCTTTTCCTTTTATCTCTTGTAAGATAAAATGTGGTCCGGGCCACACCCCAGGGATTTTCCCTTTACATAGGATCAGGGATGTGACCTTAGTAAGGGTGTTACAATCCCACCCGAATCCTCTTTAACATAAAATTAGAATCACAAAATGGAGGATAACCACACAATACTGGGAATCCTGGCCTAACCAGAGTTGACACATATTTTGGTGGGGACACAATTCAATCCATGACCAACAGGAATAATAGGCACCTACCTCCAGGAACCTGATGGAAGGATGAAGGATGATAGCAAATGAGACTGACCCAGAGCAGGTGCTGGAGAACAGTTAGTTCCATCTACCTGTTAATTTAACAAATACTTATTGACCACCTACTTATGCACCTGCCAGTGTGCTCAGCCCTGGGGTGACATTGGTGAATGAACAAACACGGGCTCTGCTTTCTCGGAGCTTCTAAGCTGAAAGCCAGGATCTCAGGGAGCCCAGGATCACCCCAGGCTCTGCAGCGACAACCCCCCTTGTTGGAAAGCTATCTGCGAGTCCTGTTTGTCAAGCATGAAGCTCTGGGGAAATGTATAATTAGGATTCTGTGGACATGGGAGGGTCTGTGGGGGATGGGCAATCTTCCCAGCCCGGTCCTGCAGAGATGTGAGTGCTGTTTTAAAGTGCTGGGGGAGACCGGCTGAAGAGGCCACGAGATGAACACAGATTTCTCCAAGAAGTATCGACCGCGTCCATCCAGGGCAGCAAGTTTAGGGTTCAAATAAACCCCAGAGGGCAAGAAGAGGGTGTGGTCTCTGTGCAGTGGAACAAAGGGAGATGGAGATAAAGAAGCATCAGCCTAAATGCAGCAGGAAGGAGCTTGGGAAGACTTGGCCCATGTCATGCGCTGGCCACTAGCCTGGCACACTGCAGGGGGTTCGCAAACTCTGGTTTTATTCCTGCCCCTCCACTTTCTGACTTGCACTATGTACGGTGTGTATAAAGGCTTTACTAGGATCTGAATGGACAGTTCCCCAATGAAGATATGCAAATGGCCGATAAACATGTGAAAAGATCCTCAACATCATTAGCCCTTAGAACTAGTTGCTCTCCAGTCAACTTCAACTCATGGGGACCCCATGTGTGTCAGAGTAGAACTGTGCTCCACAGAGTTTTGAATGGCTGATTTTTTGGAAGTAGTTCATTTGGCCTTTCTTCTGAGGTACCTCTTGGTGGACTCAAACTTCAAACCTTTTGGTTAGCAGCCAAGCACATTAACTGTTTGCATCACCCAGGGACTCCTCATTAGTCATTTCTAAAACCCAGTGCCATCAAGTCATTTCTGACTCCTAGCGACCCTTTAGGACAGAGTAGAACTGCCCCATTGAGTTTCCAAGGCTGTAATCTTAATGGAAGCTGACTGCCACGTCTTTCTCCCTCGGAGTGTCTGGTGGGTTCAAACCACCGACCTTCCGGTTAGCAGCCTAGTGCTTAACCACTGAGCCCTTAGGGTTTCTTTCATTAGTCATTAGGGAAATGTAAATCTAGACCACGAGATACCACTTCACACGCTTCATACTCACTACCTGGCTAAAATAAAAAAGACAGATAATAAAAACAGAGGCAAGGATATGGAGAAATCAGAACCCTCATACACTGCTGGTGGGAATGTGAAATGGTGCAGCCGGCCTGGAAAACTGTCTGCCAGTTCCTCAAAAGATTAGGCACAGTGCCTAGCCCAGGGCTGGCATCCTTGTCCTGCGAGACACATGAGCCAGTGCTGTCTTATTTATTCAGTCAGTATCATTATCCTTATTCTACAGATGAGGAAAGTGAAGCTTGGAGAATAAGCGATGCGGGAGGCAGTATAACACGCTGGCCTTAACAGCTCAGGCCCTAGAGGCCTTCGCCCATGTCCTGACTAATCCCCCTTGGCTGCTGTGTGACCCTGGACAAGCTCCTTCATCTTTCTAGGCCTCTGTTTCCCTATCCAAAATGGCATTACTTAGCTACCTCCTGTTGTTGTTGTTGGGTGCAGTCGAGTCAATTCTGATTCATAGTGACCCCACGTGACAGAGTAGAACTGCCCCATAGGATTTTTTGGCTGTAATCTTTACAGAAGCAGATTGCCAGGTCTTTCCCC
Source organism: Dugong dugon (assembly GCA_030035585.1). Classification (NCBI taxonomy): domain Eukaryota; kingdom Metazoa; phylum Chordata; class Mammalia; order Sirenia; family Dugongidae; genus Dugong; species Dugong dugon. Next base: position 57,724,611 of record CM057471.1, read on the forward strand.
TGTGGAGAAACTGGCTGGGTTCGAACCACTAACCTTTCAGTTAGCAGCTGAGTGTATAACAGTTGCGCCACCAGGGCTCCTTCTAGGGTAGATCAAACAAGAAAATTCAGGTGAAAAGTTTTGTATACTGCCTGGACAAGTTGACTGCTCTGTAAGTGTCAGTAACTAAGGCCCAGGGTCAGAAAGCTGGGAAGGGGCAGCCCCCAGATTCATACCCAGACCTGACTCATGCCAGCATCTCTCAACCAAACAAAAAAAACAAAAAACGGAACCTGCTGCCATTGAGTCAATTCTGACTCATAGTGACCCTATAGGACAGAGTAGAACTGTCCCATAGAGTTTTCAAGGAGCAGCTGGTGGATTCAAACTGCTAACCTCTTGGTTAACAGGTGTAACTCTTAACCACTGCACCACAAGCACCTCTTAACAGTAGTGATAATTAGCACCAATCTTATAAATATCACCAGAATCCAATGATCAGGCTTCTTGAACCCAATTAACAACAACCCACATTCCCTTCTAGGGACTACTGGGTGTAACTTCGGGGTTCCCACATGCCCCCACGTTCTTTTAATTTGATGGTCAGTTTGGCCCGAAAGTTTACCCAAAACTCCCACCAGGGCAGAAGCTGCAAGAAAACCACTCCAGGCTAGGAAGGGGCTATAGGGGGGCTGACCAGCAGGTGGCAGCACGGGCCCATTCACCTTTCCAAACAGCACGCTGTCCTCAGCCACTGAGCATGCTCAGTTCTGCTGCCAGGCAGCTAGAGAAAGTGCAGGGTGACAACAGCCCTGATTCTAGGAGAGTCAGAAGCACTATGGTTTATTAGCCACCTCTACGTACTATGGTTTTCCATGCATTAGTTCATTTAATCCTCATCACAACCCATTTCACACAGGAAGAAACTGAGGCACAGAGGAGCAAAGTGAGCTGCCCAAGATTACACAGCTACCATTGGCCAGGACTGCTGGGCACCAAAGCCCAGGGACTTTCCCCTTCCCCACGGCCCATCCAAGCCTGGGGCCAGCAACCCGGCTAGTTCTGCCCACAGGTCTATGCCCGGGAGGATGCAGAGTGGGGCCTCGAGAAAAAAAGATCCTGTGGCTGCTGTGGCCACTCAGAGCTTTATCCTGGGCACCAAGGCCATGGGAAAATGCCAGGCAGAACCTTTCCTGCCTGATGAGTCAGGCACAGGTAGGTTCCACCTGCTCTGCCAGGAACCTGAGAGGGTAGGACTGTCTCTCATGCTGGAATGGAAGTTTCCTTAGCTACTTCCCTGGACTCAGCTGAGATGACAGCAAGAAATCACATTGTGAGGCCCAGGTCCTAGCAGAGGACTTCTGCTCCCATTTGCTTGGAGGGAACGAGAGCTCCAGGAAGAAGTGGCAGAAGAGAAAGAGAAGAGGGGGCTATGTTAAAACCATGACACTAGCAACTCTCAGCTGGGTCCCCCATTCCAGGAGAGCCTCTGTGACCCGGCCAGTGAGGCTACTAGAGCCAGGCCAGCTCATTCCCACCAGGGGTGGGTGGGAGGTTGATGGGGGCAGAAGGCAGCTCCCTGTGCTGGAAGTACCTGCAGTTCCCAATCCCGTTGCACAACCGAATGTCAGGAATAGCCAAGGTGGACTCCCTTGGGTCAAGTCAGATCCACTCCTGGAGAAAGCCCAGGCCAGCCTGTGTTTGCTCTGTCCACAATGAATCAAATCCCAGCCAAGTACAGTCACATCCACCATGGAACAGCCCAGTGTTGGGAAAGTGAGGGAGGCGCAGGTGAGACGGGGAGAGGCTGGCAGTTGCGTTCCAGTCCCAGCTTTCTGACCGGCACATGGCCTTGAGTGGGTCGTTACCTCACTCTCTGGGCCTCAGTTTCTCACTCTGCAAAATGGGAATGATAAACCCTGCCCTGGTTGCCAACCACAGACAGGGATAATAAATAATAATAGGGTGTTGTTGTTACCATCTTGTGGGTTGAGTCAATTCTGACTCGTAGTGACCCCACATGTGCAAAGTAGAACTGCTCCATAGGGTTTTCACGGCTATAACCCTTGTGAAAGCAGATCACCAGGACTTTTCTTCCATGGTGATACTGATTGGGTTAGAACCACCGGTCTTTCTGTGGCAGTTCAAACCATTTGTACCACCCAGAGACCTAAGAGCAGGGTGAACCATATGAAATTGATGTTCAACTGCGTTTTGGCCTACATAATTGACAGTTTCATATGGTTCTACCCAATAACCAGCATAGATTATAATAGTGGCTACAATTTCTTGTGCACTTGTGCCGGCCTCCACCCCCGCGCTTTCCCAAGCCTGGGCCGTTCCATGGTGGATGTGACTGCCCATGGCTGGGATTTCATTCATTGTGGACAGAGCAAACACAGGCTGGCCTGGGCTTTCCCCAGGTGCCACACTGAGCGTGATACATTTTCATCTCACGCACAACCTTATGCAACACACGTTACTACCCTGGTTATTCAGATGAGGAATTAAAGCCCTAACAGGTTGCATAAGCCATCCAAAATCACACAACAGGATTTGAACTTGAGTAAATCTTCTTTTGGGGCTATTTCCTCAGCCCAGACACAAAGCTCCTAATTAGGACCGTTTGCTCTACCAGTGTATTCTTCCGGATTGCTCATCTAGAAGACGACAAGTTACTCGTCAGACACAGAGCTAACCCCTGGTCTTGGTGAAGAAACATTGAAATTGGCTTTCTCAGAAAATGAATGGTTTCAAATGGGTGCATTTCCCCGATCACCTAAAACTTGATACGACCTTTGCCATGTCACCTTCTCCAAGCCATTGTTTCCTCAGCTGTATAATAGGGGAAGTAGTCTATTTTCTTGAGCCAGGGCTATACATAGTTTGGCAGGCGTTCTGATGTCTTTAGAAGCGGGATGTAACCTGCAGTCACTGAGTATTGATTTAATGCTGCAGTCTTTCTTGCTTTCCTCCCATCCCAGCTTAGTCATTAAATAAATGCTGATGGCTATTATAATCAGCAAAGTCCTAAAGCACATTTGTTTCGTTTAATAAGCATTTTACAAATATCAATTGATTTAATCGTCATAACAACCCAGTGAAGTAGGTACTGTTATTATCCCACTTTACAGGTGAAGAAATGGAGGCACAGGGTAGTTAAGTAACCTGCCCAAGTCACACAGCTACCAAGTAGTAGAGCCAGGATAGCTCTTCATCACCACCCTACACTGCCTTGAGGGCTTTTCTGTCTCCTTTCCTGCCAAACTTCTCTTGACATTGTGCCAGGGCCAGATTTCGGGGCAGGTTAGGGAAGGCTGCCCCAGAACTTCAGTCCACAGGGGCATGGGATCATCCCTGGAATGTAAGGAGATGGAGAAAATTGTACCCTGTTAGGGTGAGTGCAGGAGGTCCCTGGGTGGCACAAAGAGTTTGTGCTCGACTACTAACCTAAAGATTGGCAGTTCAAACCCACCCGGCGACTCCTCGGAACAAAGGCCTGGGGATCTGCTTCCCCCCACCCCCTCCCAAAAATAACCCTATGGAGCAGTTCTACTCTGTAACACATGTGGAGAATTGTTTCCCTGGGGTATGAACAGTGTTGGGCGTGGAAGTGGATGTTTAGGGCTCTGGGCCACTCTGTGTCAGGTACCAGATCCCAAGTGGCATGGGTGATCGTGTTATTTAATAAACTGTGTGTATGTGTACGTGTGTGTGTGAATGTGTGATCTGTGGAGCCCTCTAAAGCTCAGGACTTGGAGTAGCCCTCCAGGTCTAATGGTGGTGTTGTCCCCACACAACAGTCAGCTTCTCCTTAAAACAGTGTCTTGAATCCATCCCCATCATCTCACACCTGGACCACTGCAACAGCCTCCAACTGGTCTCCCAAGTCTACTCTCCCACCCTCACACTCCCCATACCCCCACTGCAGACAGACAGAGTGATCTTTCTAAAGAGCAAGTCTGATTATGTCACTCCCCAGTCACTTACAGTCGTTCCATGTCTCCCCAGTGCCCCCGAAGTCCAGCCCTAAGTCCCCAGCCTGGCTTCCTAGCCCTGCAGACCTCGGCTCCTGCCAAGCAGATGCTCTGGCCCCATCACATGCTCCAGCCACACACAGCTGCTTCCAGTGCCTTGATACATCCTGTAATCTTCCGCGTCCTGATGCTCTCCAGTCATTCCTTCACAACTCAAAGTAATGCAAATTCAAAAAACTGAGCTGGCAAGCAAACACACAAAAGAAAAAGAAAAAAAGGGGAAATTCCACTTTTGACAAGAATGTGGGGAAAGACATTCGTTTGGGCAATGCTAACGCAGTAAAACATTAAAAATAGTTAATTTTTTTGATTTTTCATGTTTTTGTATTGTGTTTAGGGGAAGGGCTTTTTAAAAAATGGTCTTTATTGAGGTATAATTTGCATAGAACAGAATGCCCACATTTTAGGTTTACAGTTCAACGAGTTTTGACAAATATATACATGTGTGCAACCACCACTACAATGAAAATGTAGAACCCTGTCGTCCACCTCAGAAAGTTCTCTTGTGCCCTTTGGTAGTCAAATTGCCCTCCTCGCTCTGGGCAACCACTGATCTGATTTCTGTCACTGTAGATGAGTTTTGACTGTTCTAGAACTTCGTGTCAATGGAATCACACACTATGTGCTCCATTATGCCTGGCCTCCTTCACTCAGCATAATGTTTTTGAGACTCATTCCTATCATTATATCTATCAGTCGTGCATTCTTTTTTATTGCTAAGTCATATCCCACTGTATTAAGCTGCCGCAATTTGTTTTCCCATTTACTGGCTGATAACATCTGGGTTGCTTCTAGTTTAGGGCTATTGTGAATAATGTGCTATGAACACACGTACAAGACGTTGAGTTGACACGTGCTTTTCTTTCTTTTGGATAGTACAGTTTTTTAGAAAGCAATTTGATTACTCTCACTTATCATCAGAGGAAAAACCACAATATAAAATTCTAAAAGATGTAAAGAAAGGACAGGATTAAGGAAATAAGACTCTATTAAGTCAGCAAAAGGCTATGGATCCATTCAAATTATGACAGACTGTACTGAAACAGGAGTCTCTGGGTGGTCCAAACCATTAATGCACTGGGCTGTCCTGAGGTGCCTCGGAAGAAAGGCCTGGTGATCTACTGCCAAAAAATCAGTCATTGAAAACCCTATGGAGCACAGTTTTACTCTGACACACGTGAGTCACCATCAGTCGGAATTAACTTGACAGCCATTGATATTCTGAAATATAAAAAATTATTCAAAATATTTTAATAGAATAAGAACCCAAAATTGACAGTATACTATAATAATACTTTTTGAAACTCTTTAATTATATGGATGAAGATTTGACCCCGTCAGGTAGAAATGATTCCAGGTCAGTCAGTGGAATCATTCATTCTGTAATATTTAAAGCACCCACTACGTGCCTGACACTGTCCAAGGACTGGGGCTATATTGGTGAAAAGAAAGGCAAGCTCCCTTCGTCCATGGCAGGGGATGGGGGACAACATGGAGATCATTTCTTGTTTTAGACTTTGGAAGATGGTTCAAGAAACATGTTTGCTGGAAAGAAACATTCAACTTAGATGCTGCCTCCTTTTGGAAAAGTCCCTGCCTCGAAGGCTGGGTGGGGCCCCTCTAAACTTTTCATCTTCCACAGTTGTGACCACGCTCACTTGGAATTGAATCTGTGTCCCTCACCCTACCTCCACTCCCATGCCAGCTGGGAACTCTCCAAGGCACCCTCAGCATTTGCTTTATGTCCCACTCAAGATTTGGTGCTCAGTGGTTCAGGAATTGGATGGAAACATGAGTTTGCCAAGTAGGTGAGCCCTCCTTTGAAATCCAAGGACTCACACATGCTACCATCACTCCAACCCACACCCACTCTGGCCTTAAATCAGCCAGACCCTCAGATCTGTGTAACCCCTTCAACCTCAAGAACCCATATTAGACCTGGCCTTGAAGAAGTTACCTGCAGTTGGCTATGGGGAAAGAAAGGAAAGTTTTGTGCAGGCATTTCCCAAGCGCCCACTGGATTGTGTCACAGCCCTGACCCTGACCCTTGCTGGGCCCCAGGCACCCCACCCACACCTTGCTATAAAGGTCAGTGAGCTGTCAGGCCACCAGTCTGACTGGCTCCAGGTGCTTCCTCTCTCATTATGGCACTGCCCTGGGCCCTTGCAGTCCTGAGTCTCCTCCCTCTGTTGGACGCCCAAGACCCAGCCTGTGCCATCCTGAAGCCAGCACCGATCACTAATGCTACGCTAGAGCGGGTGAGTGCCGGGTTTCCCTTCACCTGCTGGCTCGTGGCTAGCCCCCCACTCCTGGCTCTATCCTTTCCTCTCCTGGATCCTGGGGTGAAGCTCTGACCAGCTGGGTGGCCTCAGGTGGCATTCCCCTGCCTCCGGACCCAGAAGCCCTGTTCCAAGGTACCTCAGCAGGGCATGGTTCTGTGCTGGGCATGGGGAGGCTGCCTGTAGGGGTGCCTGACTCGTGGTGTGAGCCTCTTTGTCTCCTCGTCTGCAAAATGGAGCAAGAGATTAACTGAGTCTCCTCCCAGCTGACTGTCGAGGATTCAGCCACAAGCCCCCCATCACCAGCTCCCAGTTTCTCCCCAGCTCTCTGGCAAATGGTTTTACATCGCCTCGGTCTTCCGCAATCCAGAGTACAACCAGTCAGCCAGACAGATCCAGGCGACCTTCTTTTATTTTACCCCCAACATAACAGAAGATGTGATACTACTCAGAGAGTACCAGACCACGTGAGACTCCCGCATGCCAGCCCCCGCCCTCCTCACCCTCCTCACAGCAAGCACCAGCTTCTGGTTTCCACTCCCAGCAGCTGGAAGACCTTGAGCAAGTCCCTCCCCAGTCCTGCCCTCAGCCTTCCCATCCTTGGAGTGGGAGTGCTGACTCCAATCTCTGCCCAACTCTTGCCCCTGCACGACTGCGATGGGCGACTGTCCTTATCTCCTTGACCATCTTACTCTTCTCTCCCACCTTGTGTCTGACTTTAGCGGGGGCCAGTGCGTCTATAACTCCAGCTACCTACAGGTCCAGCGGGAGAATAGGACCCTCTCCAGATATGGTAAGGGCTGGCCCTCAGACTGGAGGCCACTGTGTGGGAAGCGAGGACTGTGGGTGGGCTGCATGGCCTACACGAGGAGGTCTGGAGGCTTTGGGCCCAGCAAACACGGGGAAGGCTCATGTCTGGTATATACGTGGTCCCAGTGCCTGCACACTTCAATAATCTTAGTAATAACTACCAACATTGTGAGTTCTTACTAGGTGCCAGGCACTTTTTGAGGTACTTTACATGAATTAACTCACTGAATACCCACAAATAACCCAAAACCATTACAATGATTGTGTCCAATTTACAGATGAGGAAACAGAGGCATGGAGAAGTCAAGTAATTTCCTCGAGGTCACACAGCTTGTAATTAGCACTAGGATTCAAACTCAAGGCTGGCTCCAGACCTGCCTCTCTCTTAGCTATTCTTTATGGTGCTCCGGAAGTGAAGGGGGAACCCATGTATTGGACAGACAGTGACTTCGCCCATGTCCCAGTCATCACTGCAGAGATGGCACAAAGTAGGGGCACAAAATGCCGATGGAACCGAACCGACACCAAGTACAGCCCTGAGGCTCCTCTCGGGACCTCATTTTTCTCATCTGCAAAATGGGAGGAAAGACCCTGACTTCCACAGTCTATATGGGCTCCTGAGTCCATGTACATATGTATGTATGTATGCATGTATGTCTGTCTGCATATTCCATGTCTGTATTACACACATGCATGTTCCATATATGTGTTCCATGTGTGTGCTATGTATTCCATGAGTGTACTGTATGGACGTATTCCATGTATGCATGCAGAGCGCTCAGCACAGCCCCAGCACACAGTAGGGTCTGAGGACATGGTAGCCTAGCTGAATCCTGGATCTTCACTGGTCAGCTGTGTGACCCTGGGCACACCCAGGCTTCCTTATTGTGCCCTGCTCGTGGTTACACCCCATAGGCTCTTTTCTCCTTCAGAGTGGGGGGCAGAACAATTTGCCTATGTGCTGCTAAACAAGAACCCTACGACCTTCATGTTTTCCCACTACCCGGAAGACGAGCTGAACAGGGGGCTGTCTTTCTACGGTAGGCACCCTTGGCAGTCCCCAACTCCAGCCAACCCCAGCACCACCCCAGGCTCACCCACCCTGAGGACTGTGCTCCCTGAACTCCAGCCCTGCCTGGTCTTCCACCGGGGCCCTCCAGCATCCTCACCCAGCCCCCTGCTCCTCACTGCAGCTGACAAGCAGGACGTGACCGAAGAACAACTGAGAGAGTTCCACGAAGCCCTCAAGTGCATGGGCCTACGGGAGACAGAAGTCCTGTACACTGATGGGAAAAAGGTAAACAAATGCAAGAGGGCTTGGCCAGTGCTCACCGCCAACCTGGGGTTGGCCCTGCCTCGGGCAACTCCGGGGGCCCAGAGAGGGAAAGCAGTCATCCAAGGCTGCACAGCAAAGCAGGACGTCCTACCTTTAGGCTCCCTTTCACTGGCAGGGGCAAGGGAGCCTCATGTAGGTGGTGGATGAGAGCCCAGGCGGAAAGTCACTGTGAGATCAGGGAGGACTCCCAGAGCAGTGGGGAGGGTCTGAGAGGCCAACAGGAGGGGAATGAGCGAGGCGTGGTAGTGAGACTTCAGTTCGAGACCCACATGGGGCGTCCCTGGGTGGTGCAAACGGTTAAACATTGACTAGTAGTCCAAAGGTTGGCAGTTCGACCCCACCAGAGGCACCTCAAGACTGGCTTGTCTGCTCCCAGAAGGTCACAGCCTTGCACACCCCGTGGAGCGGTTCTGCTCTGCATACGCGGGGTGAACATGAGTCTGAATCGACAACTAGCAATGACCCCGGGCTTTGACTCCTGCCTGCTCGTGTTGAACGCTTGAGTGGCGGGGATTGCTATTGTGGCTTCAGTGTCGCCCAAACTGCAGGAAGTCCAAGACCACCGTCCCAATTTTGTATAACTGAGGCTTACCTGTGTAAGCATTACCTTCGTGCTTTTCTTTAAACCTGTCTTGAATGAAAGGCTTTCCTTGGTCTCTTCCTCTGTAGTAACACCTGTGAAATCACACAGCTGATGAGCTGCTTACACGTTTTTCGATATACATAAAATATGCTCATAATTATTAAGATAAAACATCTCATGAGCTTGCCACCTGAAGTCATTTCACATGAGCAGAAGTGGTTGGAACCTCTTTCCTTGCACTGTGAACCCTGGGAAAGGACTAGGAGCTCAGGCACCAAGTCAGACCACCTGGTCGACAGCTTACCTCCCTCATCTAGGTGGGTGGCTTGCGACAGGTCATGTGGCCACTCTGAGCCTCAGTTTCATCATCTGTAAAATGGTGGTGGTTGTGAGGAATGAGACATAGCATAGGGGTCTGGCAGGTCGTAAGTGCTCAGTAAATGCCAGTTGTTCTTAAGGGTTTGAGCCCCCATTGTAGAGATGAATAAGCTGAGGCTGAGCGAGGGAAAGTCACTTGCCCAAGTGGCAGAGCCAGTGTTGGCAACCCTGGTTGGGCTGGTTCCCCAGTCCAGAACTTACTCCATCCCCACAAAAACCTCCATCCACCTTAACTGTCCTTCCTGCTCCCCCACCCCTACCCTGCCCATGTCTTCCAGGACCTGTGTGGGCCGCTGGAGAAGCAGCATGAGGAGGAGAGGAAGAAGGAAAACAAGGGGTCCCAGGTGAACACAGAGTTGGGCTAGGACTCGGGGACTTTTGGGACCCATCCTCATCCCCCCGCCAGCCCTTTGTATCTGCTGCATTGCAGCTGTATCAATAAAGTTTCTGTGTTTGGAACAGGCTGGCCGGGTCACTTGTTCGTCTCCTCTGAGTTGAGCCCTGGCTCAGCATTAGAGCAGGCCTGCCCCTGGTGGGAAGAGCCCCTGTGCAATACCCAGCGCATGTGCCAGGGTAGAGGTCCAGACGCAGCAGGTGCCGTGGGAGCCCAGGGCGGGGAAGTTTTCTTCTGCAGTGGGGAAGTCTGGGAAGCCTTCCTGGAAGGGGCATCTGAAAGATTAGGAGCTAGATGAAATCTACTCTTCCCTCTGCAAGCCAAGAACCTGAGAGGACACATTTGAGGATCTAGAGGCTGAGGACCCTAATTAGAGTTGAAGTGGATAAGGGCAATGAGAATTCAGGCATGTGACACGATCAGGAAGGACCTTACTTGAGACATACCACCCAGGCCACCTGGGGAGGCAAGTTAGGAGGGGCAGGACCGAAGGCAGGATGACCCTTGAGGAGCCTGCTGTGGATCTCCTGGCAAGAGGTGGTGGCCTGGGTGGGGGCGGGGCAGGGGTGATGCAGAGGAACAGCCGAGTGTCTGGGTGACTCTCTGTTGCCCACTTGAGGCCCAGAGGAAGACAATGACGGCCAGGGTAAGGTTGCTCCATAGGTACCGGCAGGCCCCTCCAGTTCAATGGTGATGATTCTCATACAGGCAGGGAGAAAAGCTGGAGAAACAGAAGCCACTAGCAGGAGCAGGCAGAGTCAGGACATGTGCCCCCAACAGCCCCCAGAGGAGAGGGCTTGACGGCCGTGCACTCTTCACCCCCCTCCCCAAACCTGACTAAGAAACACAATCATAATGCAAACCACAGACACAGGATGTTTTGGGAGTTTTCTTTCTTTTTTAAGATCAATATTGATTCTTCTACATTTGTCCTCGTAACGAAAATAGATTTTTAAATGCCTCAAATATACAAATGTCACTGATGCACACACATTCCAGAAATGTTGAGGTAAGTGCTGCTGCAGGGTCAGGGAGCGGGAGATGCCCACAGTCTGGGCCCCAAACCGGGGCCTGCTGGTAGCTGGCCACCAGCCAAATGTCACAGGGATCCCTAGAGAGAGCTGAGGGCCTCAGGGGAGGTTCTGAGAGGACCCATGATGGGCATGCTTCCTGGTACTGGGAGGGACCATGGTGGATGCACCTCCCAGGGCTTCCATGGGTTGTCTCCATTCCAGAGGGCCCATGGAAAAGGCCTCTCATCCCTGAAGCTCCCACTTCCTGTCATCCGATGGGTCCAATACACCCCACTGACCACTGGTCTCTAGGAGCAAGCAAAGGCCTCCAGCCATGCCTTTCCCAGAGACGCTTACTCAGAGTTGTGCTTGTCACAGATGGAAGAACAGGTTTGTGCCAGAGACCCAGGCCCTTTCCCTTCTCATCTGGCCTCCTCAACAGAATCCAAGACCAGGACAACTCCTCAGTTTAAAAGAAAATATATCCATTTGTATATAAAATACATATTATTAGCCAGGGGTGTGTAAGTGCAGGATTAGGAGAAAAGACTCCCAGAGATTCTATCTGGACAGAAGGTGGCCTTGATCCCAGCACCTCCTTGAGGAGGCTGGCTCCCCAGGAAGTTGCTTCTCCTAATGGTCTAGCTGACCCCCCTCCATTTGAAAAACCCAACACTGAGCAGGCTGGACCTGTGCTGGAGGGAGACCTCTGGTGAGGGGCCTATGGGAGTCTGCCAGGCAACTGTGGCATGAGCCGTCTTCTGGGCTGCAGGGAGCAGTGGGCGTCCTGCACGTCAGAAGAGGCAGGAGCCCCTCAGGCCTCGGGCCTGGCGAAGGTCGGCCGACAGGGAGCGGCTCATCTGCTTGGTGGTGGAGCGGACGCTCTTGGCCGCTTGGACAGCCCGGCTTAGCGCCTTGTTGAGCTCCTCCAGGCCGGCCAGGTCTAGCTGGATGGAGTGCCGGTGCGCCGCAGCCGGCTGGGAGGAGGCTTTGGGGGGCCACTCGGTAGCTGCTTGGGCTGAGGTAGGTCCTGGGGACACATAGTACCTGAGGGGAGAAGTAGGTGCACTCATTAATCTCGGACAGGGCTGGGGGCTGCGGGGGTAGGAAGCAGACGAGGACTGAGTTTTGAGTTAGCCCACTTCTAAACCCCATCTGGGCCACTGGCTCCCACTATGTCTCAGTCTCTTCATCTCTAAAATGAGAACATGAGACAGTGGTGGTTCGATGGTAGAATTCTTGCCTCCCATGTGGGAGACCCAGGTTCGATTCCCGGCCAATGTACTTCATGAGCAGCCACCGCCTCTCTGTTAGTGGAGGCTTGTGTATTGCTTTGATGCTGAACAGGTTTCAGTGCAGTTTCCAGACTAAGACAGAGTAGGAAGTAAGGCCTGGCAATCTACTTCTGAAAATCAGCCAACAACAGAAATGGGAATAATAAGCACCTACCCCAGGGACTTGATGGAAGGATGAAGGAAGATAGCAAATGAGAGGGTGACTGACCCAGAGCAGGTGCTGGAGAACAGTTAGTAACATCTACCTGTTAATTTAACAAATACTTATTGACCACCTACTATGCACTTGCCAGTGTGCTCAGCCCTGGGGTGCCATTGATGAATGAACAAACATGGACTCTGCCTTCTTGGAACTTCTAAGCTAAAACCTGGGATCTCAGGGAGCCCAGGATCGCCCCAGGCTCTGCAGCGACAACTCCCCTTGTTGGAAAGCTATCTGAGAGTCCCATTTGTCAAGCACGGAGCTCTGGGGAAATGTATAACTAGGATTCTGTGGACATGGGAGGGTCTGTGGGGGAAGGGCGATCTTCCCAGCCCGGTCCTGCAGAGATGTGGGTGCTACTTTAAAGTACTGGGAGAGATGGGCTGAAGAGGCCAGAAGATAAGCACAGATTTCTCCAAGAAGTATCTACCGCATACATCCAGGGCAGCAAGTTTAGGGTTCAAATAAACCCCAGAGGGCAAGAAGAGGGTGTGGTCTCTGTGCAGTGGAACAAAGGGAGATGGAGATAAAGAAGCATCAGCCTAAATGCAGCAGGAAGGAGCTTGGGAAGACTTGGCCCATGTCATGCGCTGGCCACTAGCCTGGCACACTGCAGGGGGTTCGCAAACTCTGGTTTTATTCCTGCCCCTCCACTTTCCGACTTGCACTATGTACGGTGTGTATAAAGGCTTTTTTCTAGGATCTGAATGGACAGTTCTCCAATGAAGATATGCAAATGGCCAATAAACACATTAAAAGATGCTCTACATCATCAGTCCTTAAAACTAGTTGCTCTCCAGTCAACTCCAACTCATGGGGACCCCATGTGTGTCAGAGTAGAACTGTGCTCCATAGGGTTTTCAATGGCTGATTTTTCAGAAGTGGATCACTAGGCCTTTCTTCTGAGGTGCCTCTGGCTGGACTCAAATCTCCAACCTTTTGGTTAGCTGCTGAGCGTGTTAACTGTTTGCACCACCCAGGGACTCCTCACTATTCATTTCTAAAACCCATTGCTGTCAAGTCTATTTCGACTCATAGCAACCCTATAGGACAGAGTAGTGCTGCCCCATAGGGTTTCCAAGGCTGTAATCTTAATGCAAGCTGACTGCCATGACTTTCTCCCTCGGAGTGGCTGGGGGTTCGAACCACCAACCATCCGGTTAGCAGCCTAGCACTTAACTGCTGAACCACCAGGCCTCCTTTCATCAGTCATTAGGGAAATGCAAATCAATACCACAATGAGATGCCGCTTCACACGCTTCATACTCACTACCTGGCTAAAATAAAAAAGACAGATAATAAAAACAGAGGCAAGGATATGGAGAAATCAGAACCCTCATACACTGCTGGTGGGAATGTGAAATGGTGCAGCCGGCCTGGAAAACTGTCTGCCAGTTCCTCAAAAGATTAGGCACAGTGCCTAGCCCAGGGCTGGCATCCTTGTCCTGCGAGACACATGAGCCAGTGCTGTCTTATTTATTCAGTCAGTATCATTATCCTTATTCTACAGATGAGGAAAGTGAAGCTTGGAGAAGCTAAGCGATGCGGGAGGCAGTATAGCAGGCTGGCCTTAACAGCTCAAGCCCTAGAGGCCTTCGCCCACGTCCTGACCATCCCCTTGGCTCCTGTGTGACCCTGGACAAGCTCCTTCATCTTTCTAGGACTCCGTTTTCCCTATGTAAAATGGCAATACTTAGCTACCTCCTCTTGTTGTTGTGGCACAGTGGTTAAGATCTTGGCTGCAAACCAAGAAGTCGGCAGTTCCAATCCACCAGCTGTTCCTTGGAAACCCTATGCGGCAGTTCGACTCTGTCCTACAGGGTGGCTATGAGTCGGAATCGACTCAGTGGCAACAGGTTTTTTGTTGTTGTTGTTGTTGGGTGCCGTGGAGTCAATTCTGACTCATAGTGACCCCCTATGACAGAGTAGAACTGCCCCATAGGGTTTTCGTGGCTGTAATCTTTACAGAAGCAGATTGCCAAGTCTTTCCACTGTGGAGCCACTGGGTGGGTTCAAACCACTAACCTTTCACTTAGCAGCCAAGTGCGTAACTGTTGTACCACCAGGGCTCCTTCTATAGTGGATCAAATGGGAAAATTCAGGTGAAAAGCTCTGTACACTGCCTGGACACGTTGAGTGCTCTGTGTCAGTAACTAAGGCCCAGGGTCAGAGAGCTGGTAAGGGGCAGTGCCCAGATTCATACCCAGACCTGACTCACACCTGCATCTCTTAACCAAAACAGAAACTTGTTGCTGTCAAGTCGACTCTTGTATTGACCCTATAGGACAGAGTAGAACTACCCCATAGGGTTTCCAAGGAGTGGCTGGGGGATTCAAACTGCCAACCTTTGGGTTAGCAGCTAAGCTCTTAACCACTGCACCACCAGCATCTCTTAACAGCAGTGATAATTAGCATGAAGCTGATAAACATCAGCAGAATCCAATGATCAGGCTTCTTGAATCCAATTAAGAACAACCCACATTCCCTTCTAGGGGACTATTTGGCATAACTTCGAGGTTCCCACATGCCCCACATTCTTTTAATTGGGTAACCTGGCCTAAAATTTACCCAAAACTCCCCCCAGGACAGTAGCTGCAAGAAAACCATTCCAGGCTGGAAAGGGGCTATAGGGCAGCCGACCAGCAGGTGGCAGCACGGGCCCATTCACCTTTCAAACAGCATGCTGTCCTCAGCCACAGAGTATGTTCAGTTCTGCTGCCAGGCAGCTAGAGAAAGTGCAGGGTGACAAAGCCCTAATTCTAGAAGCACTATGGTTTATCAGCCACCTCTACGTACTACGGTTTTCCATGCATTAGTTCATTTAATCCTCATCACAACCCATTTCACACAGGAAGAAACTGAGGCACAGAGGAGCAAAGTGAGCTGCCCAAGATTACTCGGCTACCACTGGCCAGGACTGCTGGGCACCAAAGCCCAGGGACTTTCCCCTTCCCCACGGCCCATCCAAGCCTGGGGCCAGCAACCCGGCTAGTTCTGCCCACAGGTCTATGCCCGGGAGGATGCAGAGTGGGGCCTCGAGAAAAAAAGATCCCGTGGCTGCTGTGGCCACTCAGAGCTTTATCTTGGGCACCAAGGCCATGGGAAAATGCCAGGCAGAACCTTTCCTGCCTGATGAGTCAGGCACAGGTAGGTTCCACCTGCTCTGCCAGGAACCTGAGAGGGCAGGACTGGCTCTCATGCTGGAATGGAAGTTTCCTTAGCTACTTCCCTGGACTCAGCTGAGATGGCAGCAAGAAATCACACTGCAAGGCCTAGGTCCTAGCAGAGGACCTCTGCTCCCACCAAACCCCAGTCCTCACAGTGACTCTGGCCCTTGCTGACCACAGACAGAGGGCCATTAAAGAAACTGAGTCCCAATGGATTCATTTTACAGTGGGGCAAACCAAGGCAGAGCACTAGCTGGTGGCAGTCAGGACAAAAAGGCAGGTCTCCAAATCCACGGTCCAGTTTTCTTTTTCCTACCCATTCCTGTCATGCTGAACCTACTTTTATGCATTTTTCCTCTTACTAATGACAACATTGAACAACAGTAATATTGGTTATGATGACAAAGCCACCATTCATTCAGCATTGCCACACTACATTACAAACTACAAACATCTCATGGGGTTCTTGCCACGTGCCTCATTTTAATCTCCACACAACTGTACATGACTGAGACTATTCCTGTTTAACAGATAGAGAAATTGAGGCTCAGAGGAGTAGATTTGCCAAGGCCACACAGCTGGTAAGTGGCACATGGGACTCAAATTCAGCTGTCTGACTCTAACTCCTGAACCACCTTCTGCCTCAACTGCTGTCTTTTCTGTCTTGATTGATGTTATGTCCAAAATCTGTGTACAAATTAAGCGTTCATCCTACGATATACCTGACCAGTACTCCTCAAAACTCTCAAGGTCATCAAAAACAAAGAAAGTCTGAGGAGCTACCACAGCCAAGAGGAGCCTAAGGAGCCAATTAAACGGCATGTGGTATCCTGGATGGGATCCTGGAACAGAAAAAGGACATTAGGTACAAACTAAGGGAACATGGGAGTCCGTGGGTGGTGCAACCTGTTAACACGCTTGCCGCTTACCAAGAGATTGGAGGTTGGAGTCTACCCAGAGTTTTAGAAGAAAAGCCTGGCAATTTATTTCTGAAAAATCAGCTGTTGAAAACCCTATGGCACAGTTCTACTCTGACACATATGGGGTCTCCATGAGTCACAGTCAGCTGACAGCAACTGGTAAGAAAACCTGAATAAACTATGGACTTTAGTTAATAATGATGCAACAATATTGATTTCTTAATTGTAACACGTGTACCATACTAACATAAGATGTTAATAATAGGAGAACCTGTGTGTGTGTGTGTGTGCGCGCGCGCACACGCGCGCGCAGGGGGGTGGATATTGGAACTTTCTGTACTATCTGCTCAATTTCTCTATAAATCTAAAACTGTTCTAAAAAAGGTCTTTTTTTTTTTTAAGTGCTCATTACTTGGTTAGAGAAAGACCCACAAAGAAAGGGAAGATGGTTAGGGTTCTAAATCCTCACGAGGCTGTAAGTTCCAAGAGGGCAGGGCCCTCTGCCAGTCTCTGTCACTATCGTGTCCCCAGGCTGAGCGCTCTCCCTGGTACAGAGGGAGCACTCAGGGTTTGCTGAGTGACCACATGCGTGTCAGGTGGCCTAGACTGCCCATTCCCCACGCAGGGTGAGACACGGGTGTACAGGGGTGCCTGGGTTCTCAGCTGCCCTGATATAGGTCTGACTGCCGAATACAAAGAGGCTGGGAGGGTCGGGACGAAAGGTGCTTACACAGTGGCTGCTGGGTAAGGCATGACAGGCACCGAGGAGACATAGGCAAAGGCTTGAGGGGCTGGTGCTGGGGGTGCAGTTGCTAGATACCACAGCCCGGTGGGTAGCCGCGGAGGTGACCCCGCCTGTTCGTTCCTCTGCCTGGGGCTGAAGTTGGAAGGCACATTTCTCCTTGTGGCAGCCTTTTCTGCTCCTGTCAGGGAGGGAACACCACAGAGACGCAGTCTCACCACTTGGGAAAATCCAGCAGGGAACAGGGGTGTGCTCAGCCCCTCCCCACCAGAGCTAGGTGCTGGGCTTGCCACACTGGGGAACACCTAGCTGTGGAAAGCAAATCATCTGCCCAATTTGTTTGGCCCCAAACTGGGAAAACAGCCACCCCCACTAAATCTGCCCAGATCCCCAAACAAGAGCTGAAGGTCTAGCTGAGAGAAGAAACTGAGCATCACTTCCTACCAGAGGTGGCTGTGTCTGGGCTCTCCCTCTCTGGGGGGGGCACAACTCGATGACACATGGGACACCGAGGGGTTTCGGTTGGAGATGGTCCCAGTGGGTCCCTGGTGGCAGCACCGCCTGGGGAGGAGGAAGAGATGTCAGGAGAGGATTATGCATAAATAATCTAGCCCTGGAGCCCCACAGCACTGAGTTTTCCTCAGGGACCACTGCAAAGAAGACAAGCCGCCTCCATCTGGGTGATCACAGCAACGCTGATGACCATGGCAGTGCACGTAAGCATTTAACGAGCCAGGCCCTCTGCTAAGAGCTTTCATGCATTATTTTCTCAAATCCAGCAAGCCAAGAGCTAGCTACTATCATCACTCCCCCAGTTTACAGATGGGAAACAGAGGCCCTGAGAGGTTAAGTAATTTGCCAAAGTCTCAGAGCTGGGAAGTGGCGGTCCTCCGTCTGACCCCAAGCCCGTGCTCTCCCAAACGCAGACCCCTATACCTGTGGCCATTCTACCACAGTGCGACAGACCTGTTCTCCACGTGGGAGTGGCCCAGAACAGCCCCCTGAGCACCAGGGGAGGTGGAGAGTGGGCACACTGTTCTCTCCCCACCCCGATCTCCAATGCCTTGTCTGGGTGAGTTCCAGGACTTGTCTGCTTGTCCTTCAGCCCTCAGCTCAGCCATCACCCCCTCCAGGAAGCCTTCCTGCCCATCCAGCCCTGCCCTGTGCATCCGTAATTCCGCTCTGACCGCTATTCTGTCATTGTCTGCTTGGATAAGAGTTCACTGGGGCAGGGCCTAGAGCCTAGTATGGGCAGGTGTAGAATATGTTGAATTAAAACAAAAATGAATGAATGAATGGAGAGGTCTGTTGGAAGGCAGAGAGGCAGAGTGGTGAAGAGCTGTGACTCTGGAGTTACAAAGACCTGGGTTCAAAATCTAGCTCTACCCCTCGTAAGCTTGTGCCTTTGGGCATTACTTAACCTCTCAGAGTCTCAGGGTCCTTACCCATAAAATGGGCATAACAGTAGTACCTACTTCACAGAGTTATGAGGATTAATGTATGTTAAACCCTTAGCATGATGCCCTGAACACAGTAAGTGCTTAATAAATGGCAGCTCCATCATCATCATCATCACTAGAAAGGGCCTTAGAGATCATCTCCTTCAACCCTTTCATTATGTATGTGGTGCCTGAGGCTCAGAGAAGTTAAGGAACTTGCCTAAGGCCACACAGCAAGTCACTAGCAGAAATGGGATAAAAATTTGGGTGTCCAGATTCTCAGGCCACTGCTCTCCCCAGTGCTCCTCCATGATGGACTTGAGGGGAAAGGGGTAAGGAGTGGAGAGGGAGAGAAAAAGAGATAAGACACAATCACCTCTGCGAGGCCCCCTGCTGCCTGGCGCCCCCCACCCCCACCCCCACCCCGCATCAAGACCCTTCAGGGACTTCCTAAATCATGTCCGTGGTTTCTCCACATCAAGGTCAAGGACAGTGACTTCAGGCAGCAGCACCTGGAGAGACAGGTGTGATGGCAGGACATCTTGGTAGGGCTGAGAAGCTCAGAAAAAATCCCAGTCTCTGTCCATCCCTGTCACTGAGCTCAGGGCAGGCCCCAAGTCTGGCCCAGTGGCACCCTCCCCGAGACCATGAATCTGCAGCCTCAGCTGGCCTGACTGCTTCTCCGGGTACCGTCCCTTACCTGGGTCTTGGGTCCTAATGGGCTGGCAGTGGGGACAGGAAACTGTGCCACTTCCTCTCTGGACAGTCTTGGGGGACAGGACATGGTATTCCTGGCCTGGGGAAAGAAACAGAACAGTCACCATCAGATGCAGAATTGGGCAGGATTTGGGTATAACACTCTCTCCTCTTCCTCTGTATGGTTTTAATAGTCTCATACACATACACGCTCATGTATACATATGTCATATATGTACATATACAAGTGCATACATACATATACACACCTATATATAAACATACACATTTGTTTATCGTAAGCTCTCTCCAGACTCCTACTCTGTTTTATCTCCGATCCTATTTAAGTACCAGATGCCTAGTTCTTGGCATGCAGTAGTATTCAAGCAGGGTTAGAATTTGAAAGTGGCCAGGAAGAAATGGTAAGTTACGATGAACAGTGATCCTACTCCCCAGACCGTGACTTGCTGATTAGATTTGAATGGTCAGGCTTGGGATAGGTGGAGTACGCCCTTGATGTTTTCTCCCGTGCTCTGAGTGGCTGTGGAATGGGGTGATCATAGTGCCGATTTCATAGGCTTGTTGGGAGAACTGAATGGGGCCATATCTCTGAGGGATGCCGCCCAGCTTCCCCTAATGGAACACAGGCTGTGGGGAAGAGGTATCAGAAACTGTTCATGGAATGAATGAACAAACACACCGAGATTCACTGAGGCAACGCTCCCTGATGTTTTTCCTATGATAGAACACATAAAAAACTGAGAATATTTTTACAACAGAGAGTTCTGGACAGAGCTGGAGAAGGATGAAGAACATAACTCTAACTCACAAAAAAAAGACCAGATTTACTGGCCTAAAGGAGACTGGAGAAACCCCAAGAGTATGGACCCCAGACACCCTTTTAGCTCAGTGGTGAAGTTATCTCCAAGGTTCACCGTTCAGCCTGGGAGTGGACAGCCCTGTAAAACCAAATGGGACTAATGAGGTACAGGAGTCCAGTAACAAGGGCCAGAAGGCAGAAGGGGACAAGGAAGCTGGTGATAGGGAACCCAAGGTTGAGTAAGGATAGTGTTGATGCGTTGTGAGATTGTTAACCATCGTCATAGGGCAACATATGTAGTAACTGTTAAATGAGAAACTATTTTGTTCTGTAAGCCTTCATCTTAAGTGAGAATAGCAGCACAACTGGAAGAGCGTAGTCAATGTCACTGAACTGGGCATGTAGAAATTTTTGAAATGGTGTTTCTTTGGCTATATATATTTTCACCAAAAAAAAAGGTTGAGAAGTTAGAGCGTTGACATGTTGTGGGGTTGTTAACCAATGCCATAAAACAATATGTGTACTACTGTTTCATGAGAAACTATTTGTTCTGTAAGCCTTCACCTGAAGTACAATAAAAACAAAAACAAAAAAAAAAAACCAGAATATTTGGATGGCCCCCCAGGTAAATGGAAAATGTTGCTCATGACAGAAGAGACCACCCCAGGGATGGCGCCCACCCCCAGCCCTCCCTCCCGGCCTACCTGTGTAGTGGCCCCGGAAGGTGACCTTGTCTGGCCATCTGGTGCTGCCCCCTCCTCTCATTCTGTCCCGAGCTGCCTGTGGACTATCCTCTGTAGTCCTGCTCTTTTCAGAGAAGGGCCGGGGGGAGGTTGGCTCAGATTCGGAGGCTGGAAGGGAAAGAGAGGGGATCAGAGAGGGCAGGGGAGTGAGGGGGCCACACAG
The DNA here is from genome assembly GCA_030035585.1 of Dugong dugon. Classification (NCBI taxonomy): domain Eukaryota; kingdom Metazoa; phylum Chordata; class Mammalia; order Sirenia; family Dugongidae; genus Dugong; species Dugong dugon. The sequence continues at coordinate 57,745,607 of CM057471.1, forward strand.
CTCAGGGAGGCTCTGGGGCAGACACCTGGATTTTAATCCCAGATGTGCCCCTTAGTGATAGCAGCTGACACACAAGGATCACGTGTTGTGTCGTACACCTTTACAACAACCCTGCAAGGTGGACGCTGTTATTACTGCACCGTTGGTGGGACCTTTAACTGCCCAGAGCAGGTAAATAGCCTGGCCAAGGCCACCTGGCTAAGAAGGGGTAGAGCTGGGGTTGAACACCAGCCACTGACTCAAGAAGCCAGGTTCCTAACCACTCCTGCAGGACTTCAGGCCAAATCCTCTGTGCCTTCTGGGCTTCAGCATCCTTATCTGCAGCATGTGGGAGACATGACCCACCCTGCAGGGAAGCTTAAGAGAGGTGATGTATACAAAGCCCTTAGCAGATAGCTAGCACACAGTAGGTGTGCAGAACATGTGGCTGTTATTAGACGCCACTATAATCGCCTAAAACAAACACACAGAAAACCTTCTCCAAGTTTTCCCTAAGGAGGCTGCTGTGGTCCCTGACCCCTGACCCAACATGCCCAGACTGTGGCGTCCAGAAATCAGTGCTGGCAGGCGATCACTTACTCAGGGTCAGCCGGGGCACCTCCCGAGGCACCGAGGAGGACCTGGCTCGCCGCCTTCCTGTGAGGATGGCTTGCTCTGTACCTCCAGGCTCAGCAGACAATCTCTCTGTGGATTTACTAGCAAAAGGGAAAGAAAAACAATGTCACTGGATATCCTACCCTCATGTAGCCTTTAAAGATGATCAGCAAGAAGGCTAACCTGGGGAAATACTTATAATGTAATGGGAGGAGGAGAGCACGGAAGTCAACACCAAAGACTCTGGAGTCAGGTTCACAGAAAATGGCTCTGAGCCTTTTTGACCCTCAGTTTCCTCATCTATTAAATGGGGATAATAAGAGCAATTACCTTAGAGGGTAGCAAGACAATGTCCATAAAGCCCTCCCATAGTTCCTTCCCACAGAAAATACTCAAAAAAGGTTAGCTGATTTTGTAAGTTGTCATTGTAAATGCATGACTACTGAGTGAGTAGGTAAAAAGGTTGATGTCCCAGAAATGTTCTAGCTCTTCAGAGGTGGGTCCAGGGATATTCACTGTATTGTTATTATTAACATATGTGTTTGTATAGGAGCCCTGGTTGTGCAGTGGTTAAAGCGCTCAGCTGCAAACTGAAAGGTCAGCAGTTCAAACCCAACAGCCATTCTATAGGAGAAAGATGTGACAGTCTGCTTCTGTGAAGATTTACAGCCTTGGAAACTCTATGGGGCAGTTCTACTCTGTCCTATAGGGTTGCTATGAGTCAGAATCGATTTGACAGCAACTGGGCTTTTTTGGTGTTTATATAATCTTTTATGCATCAAATATTACACAATAAAAATGCAGGCATGAATGAATGTATGAATGAGTGACAGAGTGGGCATGGCAGTGTCCAAGTCCACATGTCTGGGGAGAGTCAGAGGCTGGCCCAGTCTGTCTTCTGTGGCTGTCACCAAGGCACAGGGGCAGGAGTTTTAGCGTTATCTACCTGCCGTATTGGGAGCCCCAGGTGATTGAGGAATCTGCCGGCCGGTCCTGGGCCCTGGTGGGACAGTTGGAGGCAGATGCTGGGTGCATTGGGCTGTGCTGGGAGGGCCGGTGCAGGCTGTCTTCTAACCGCAGGCGGAGCCGGGACACCTCCTCTTGCAGCTCACGGATGGCCTGGCTGGGATGGGGGTGGAGACAGACACAAAGAACAGATGCACGGTGAACAGAGATGCAGCCACCCCCAGAGTGCTGCCTGGACCCCGCAGCATCCTCTGACCCCCTGCAGCAGGCAAAGGCTCCACCTCTGCTGTCAAAGGATTCCAGAACTTCCCCGCACTTCCACTTTTCTGGCCACACCCCTTGACACCTCTCTGAGTTCATGTCACTGTGTATGAGCAGGACAGAACCTTCCTTTGAGGTTTATACATCCTAACATGCAGGGCCTCCGAATATCTGTTATGACACACCAGTGACAAGTTCTCAGGACAAAGATGAGATGCAGAATAAAGAGTGCCTTGGCTAAAGTTCGACTTTAAAGTTTGAACTCTGACCTGCCTCGGCCCCTGGGCTGCCCTCCTTCTTCTTCCTCTATCTGCAGAAATCCTAACCGTCCATCCAGGCCTTGCTCCATCCTGCCCTTGCTCAGCCTCTTCCCCTAAGACATTCCCTAGGGTTGTCCAATCCATCCCTCCACCTCTGGCAGAAGATGCTTGTCGATGGGTCTCCCCAGCCAGATGGGGAGCCACTGGCTGGCAGGGAGTAGGTCTTCCCCATCTTGCAGCTCCTGGGTCCCTTACATCTTATAGGTGCTCAGGAAAAGTTACTGAGTTGGCTGCCAGGCTTCAAGGTGGAGCAGAGTAAAGGGCTGGGCCTGAAGAGAGGACAATGAGACACTAGGGTGCATCCTACCACCAACAGGACTGGGAGGGCTGAATGAGAGAAGGCTGGAAGATGCAGGGCGCTATTTGCAAGGCTGCTGTAATCCCTGCCAAACTGCCAAACCCAGCTCAACCTCTCACCTGCAACCTCTTATTTGCATCTAGATGGCAAATACCGTCTAGATTTCTCTTCCTTTAGTCCCTGAATCTCTACAGCCTTGCTCTGTGGGCATTGCTGGCACTATGTGTAGACAATCCCGCCCAGGCCCACCCCTGCATACACACAAAACACCCTACACCCTGAAGGTTAGAGGCTGGGCTCAGCTTGGCTGTCTTTTGGGCTGGTGCCGGCTCTGACTCTACTCCTTGGGCCGGCTCTGGGTGGGGGGCTCCCCTCTGGGTTAGCTCTTGCCTGGTGGTCCCTGGACTAGGGGAAGAGTGTCTTCTGGTGCCACCTCTAGCAAACATCAGCTCTCAGATGAATGTGCCAGAGGGAGGGGAGACCTCTCTCAGGCTATGCCCCAGCACGCTGTGTGTCCAAGGCCAGTCGGTTCCCCTGGCTATCCCCAGGGAGACGCTGCTGGGGTTTCCAAGGCAAACAATGAGGAAGGAGGTGGCGGAGAAAGAGCTCCCATTACTAGTTAACCCCTGGAAGGCAGAGCTGAGGCTCCGTGCTACGTGCAGGGCCAGACGGCAGCTCTGGCACCCTCTGGAGGTGAAGTCTGTTAAAGGAGGGTTTATGAGACCTGGGGCTTGGAAGACCTACTTAGGTGTCACTTCCTTTCTCAGGGTTGTTTTTATCAGTATCTCAGTCTTCCTGACTTAACTCTTTAGTTACTGAGTGCCAGCTGGCACTTAAAATTCATCTTCCCCTGCAAACTTACTGCCCTTCTTGAGTTCCCCATCTCCATACACATCCAACTGGCTGGCCACCAGAAATCTGAGTCATTCTAGACTCTTCTGTTTCCCTGAACACCCCCTAAAGTTAATTAATGACCAAGTCCTCTGGGTGCCTAAATCCCTCTTCCCAATGCATCACTCCCTGTCTGTACAATTAACTGAATCAGTCGTCCCTAAGTATTCAACTTACTCTCGCCCCGTCCTGGTGAGGAGGAAGCTGGGGGTGGTCTCTGCCGGCCCGTGGGTCAGAGGGGCAGCTGCAGGGGCCGGGGTAGGGGGTGAGCTGAGTGCCTTGCTGGGGAGGAGCTGTTCAGAAATCCGCTTTCGCACCTTGAACTCCGAGGAAGGGACTGCTAGGGAGACAGAGACCAAAGTGAGGATACCACAAAGAGCATCCCTGAAGCTCAAACTTGTGTGGGCAGAATGAGGGGACAAAGAGACGGTGCCCGGCTGAGGTCACAAATGAATTTCCTGATAAGTTCAGGTGACCCACTGACCTCAGAACCAGAGATGGGTTTTTTGCTGGGTGCCTGGGGTGCTAAGCTGGGCCCACAGAGCCACGGCTAACGAGAACACCGCCCACCCGCCCACCATTACAGCATCGGATCCAAGTCTTCAAAACCGTCCCCTCTGCAAACAGTTAATCACCCTCTCATTTGGGTTCCCCCAGACTCTGTCATGCATCTCACCATGTAGTCCTAGGACTGGCTCAGAGCCTCCATGTCCCCCTGAAACGACAGTCATGCCTTTGCATGTGTGTGTTTACACCTTCACATGTGTGTTTACACCTTTGCATGTGTGTGTGTTTCTGGAGAGAGTGTTCATAACTTTAACCAGCATGTCACCGGGGTCGGTAACCAAACATGAAAAACCTGTGTGTTAAAAATGAACTTAGATACTACTCATCCATTTAAAGGAATGAACTATTGATACATGCAACAACCTAAATGAATCCAGAGAATTAGACTGAATGAAAAAAGCCAATCCTAAAAGGTCACATACTGTATGATTCCACTTATATAACATTCTTGAAATGACATGACAAAATGGCAGGTACGGAGAACCGATCGGTGGTTGCCAGGCATTTACAGTGGGAGGGAAGTGGGTGTGGCTATAAAAGGTCAACATGAAGGATCCTTGCGGTGATCGAAATGTTCTGTATCTTAACTGTATCAATATCATTATCCTGGTCGTGATACTGTTCTACACTTTTGTGAGATGTTATCATTGTCGGAAACTGGTGAAGGGCACATGGAATCCCTGTGTATTATCTCCTACAACTGCATGTGGATCTACAATTACTTCAGAACGAAAGGTTTAATTAAAAATTTGTTTTTGTTTTTGTTTTTTTTTTTTACTGATGAACCTTAAAAAGAGGCAAAGCTAATCCATGGTATTAGAAGTCAGAATACTGGTGAATGGCCATCTAAGATACTCCACTGGTCTCACCCCATCTGGAGTAAGGGACAATGAAGAAAACAAGATATGAGGGAAAAATTAGTCCAAAGGACTAATGGACCACAACTACCACGGTCTCCATCAGACCGAGTCCAGTACAACTAGATGGTGCCTGGCTACCACCATTGACTGCTCTGACCGGGATCACAACAGAGGGTCCCGCACAGAGCTGGAGAAAAATGTAGAACAAAATTCTAACTCACAAAAAAAGACCAGACTTACTGGCCTGACAGAGACTGGAGAAACCCCAAGAGCATGGCCCCGACACCCTTAGCTCAGTAATGAAGTCACTCCCGAGGTTCACTGTTCAGCCAAAGATTAGACAGCCCCATAAAACAAAACGAGACTAATGGGGCACAACAGTCCAGGGACAAGGACTAGAAGGCAGGAGGGGACAGGAAAGCTGGTAACAAGGAACCCAAGGTCAAGAAGGGAGAGTGTTGACAAGTTGTGGGGTTGTTAACCATCGTCATAAAACAATACGTGTACTGTTTAATGAGAAACGATTTGTTCTGTAAACCTTCATCTAAAGCACAATAAAAAATTTTAAAAAAAGTCAGAATACTGGTTACCTTTAGGAGGGATGGGAGTGACTAGAAGGGGGACGTAGGGGGTCTTGGGTTTCCAAGAATCACACTCTTGGTCTGAGTATGTTTATTTTATGAAAATTCATCAATTTATGTTTTTTTCTGTATGTCTGTTCTATTTCAATAAAAGTTCTCATACATTTTCACATATATAAGGTGTAAATAAACACACACATATGTTGGCATAGGAAACAGCTTACAAGTTCTACACCAAAATGTCAGCAGTGACAGTTTTCAGCAGATTTTTTTTTTTGTTCCCTTTTGTCCACCCAATCTGTAATTTCAGAGGCAACTGTGGTTCAGTGGTAGAATTCTTGCCTTCCATGTGGGGGACCTGGGTTTAATTCTGGGCCAATGCGCCTCAGCCACCACCGTCTGTCAGTGGAGGATACTGTGATGCCAAACAGGTTTCATTGGAGCTTCCTGACTAAGACAGACTAGGAAGAAAGACCTGGCAATCTACGTCCAAAAATCAGCCAATGAAAACCTTATGGATCACAACAGTCTGATCCCATTGTACAAGGGGTTGCCATGAGTCAGGGCCTGATTCGGCAGCAGCTAACATCTATGATTTCAAATCTGCCTACAATTAACTTGCATATTTTGTATCCTAAAGGGTAATGCAAGGTTTTTTGTGTGTGCGTTTTTGTTTTTTTAATTCAGGCCACCCCCCAGATTCTAGCCCACCCTGAGTTGTCCACTCACCCATCTCTGCTGTCAATGCCCGCTCCAGGTGAAAGCTGGGTGCCCTCTGCTGGCGAGGACTGCCAGGGCTGGAGACGTGCCTCTGGGCTCGGCTCCTGGGTGTGCTGGGCTCAGCAGCTGTTCTGGGAACCGCAGGACCCCTGGCCTGGGGGTGAGAGGCTCCATCCTGGGGCACAGACGCAGTGAAGGGCCGTGTTGATGTCCCCAGGGTGCTGGGGAACCATGCAGGGAGAGACACATTGAAGTCACACAGACAGAAGCCCTTAGACTACAACCTCCGAGTCTCCCCCACTTGCTAAACCAATGAGCTCCCAGCCTTTGGGACTTTGCCTCCTTGGCAATACAATATTTCTGAGGCTGTACCCCATTGTGTATGCGTTTGTTTATAAGCTACATAGCTGTGCATGTGCCAACCGACATATGCAAAATAATAAAGTTCAATTTGTTTTTTAGAAAATATAAAGAGAAATAGAATTTCTAGCAGTTTCTTGCAGTCACCTGGTTTTGGACGCCACCACTTTACATGGTGCCTCCAGCATGTCACCCTTCACCTGTGTCCCACTACCTTCTGCCTTCCCTTTGGGTTCCCGCCCAGCTTTCTCCTCACACAGCTGCCACGTTTGCCCTTTGTCCTTGCCTTCTGTTCACCTCACACCACCCTTCCTATAGTTTTTATTCATTCACCCATTCATTCATTCATTTATTTGTTCAACAAATATTTATTTCCTGGTCTGTCACTCATTGGCTGAGTAACACTGGGCAAGTCCCTTCCCCCTCTCTGAGCCTCTGTTCCTTTCTACCAATAAAATGCAACAGTGAGCCATCACTGGGAAGACGAAATGAGGTCTGGTCCAGAACAGAGGTCTGTGAATGCTCTGACTATCGACCCCTGTGCAGGGCATCACAGACACTTTGGTTCCCAGATTGCCCCAGGTCTGCAGACACTGATGGAACAATGGTAGGGGTCCCTGGGATACCTGTTATGGGAAAGCTGGTGCTCTGGGGCCTGGGTGACAGGTGACACTCTGCTGGTTTCTGAGCCTACAAAGCCACTGTCTGTTTCCGGGGATGCCATCCAGGGCTCCTGAAAGACAGTATCCGTTTAAGTCTGAGGAATGTGCCCAAGGCACACTGGGAAGCCCTTCCCGAATGCTGGACTGGGCTTCACATTCCAGAGGCTCACAAACCCTACTGGGAGGTTGGCCTGGCTCCCAACAACCAGGCCCAGGGTGTCAGGGTCCGCAGGCCCTCAGGGCCCAGCATGAGCACCAGGCTGAGAGCAGGGACTCCATGTTCTGAGTGTGCCCTGAGCAAGCCCAGAGCTCACTGCAAGCCCTGCTCCCCTAAGGAGTGGGAGCTAGAGACCCTGGGAGAAGTGACTGTAGCAGATTTCCTGAGATGAGCAATAGAAAGAGGAGAAAACAGTCTTTTTCCAATCATCTTCTGGCTTGGGCCTGGAATGCCACGGCCTTTTCTGATTGCAGAAATGCCCTAGCCCAATGTATTGGGAGAATAAAATCCATCAAACATGTACACCTCCTACACCACCATACCACCAGCTGACGTCAAGCCAACTCCAACTCATGGCGACCCAATTTGTGTCAGAGTAGAACTGTGCTCCACAGGGTTTTCCGTGGCTGATTTTTCAGAAATAGATCTCCAGGCCTTTCTTCCAAGGTGCCTCTGGGTGGACTTGAACCTCCAACCTTTCAGTTAGCAGCCGAGTGCACTAACCTTTATACCACTCAGGGACTCCAAGGCAAGGCACAAAGGACACAAATAGAATGATGCCAGGTGTCTACCCTCAAGAGGTGCAGAGATTCCTTATCATAAGCTCATCATGGCTGCAGAAAGTCCCTGGACCCCTGAAACTATAGGCATAATGTATGTGGGTATGTGCACATGCATATATATACATTATTCTATGAAAGGACCCACAGCATAAAGGACTCTTGCAACAGTTTAAGATTCACTGCTCTAATGCACAAATAGGGCAGAGTCAAGAACTAGCTGCCTGGCTGTGATAAGCAGGTTGGGAGAAATACAGGCAATGGCCGCAGACACTCAGAGGAGGAACAAGAACCCTTGACAGAGGGATGGGGCTGGGAGTGGGCGTGCACAGCAAAGAGGTGGCATTGGGCATAATGCGTGAATGATGAGCAAGAGTGTGACTGGCAGGGACGTGAGTAGCAGGTATTCCAGGAAGGAGCGGCATGAACAAAGCCTGGAGGCAGAAAACTCCAGATGATCTGGCGGATGGCCCTGAGGTTCTCAGCCAGAGGTCCCCCAGCCCCCACATGGACACTTACCTCCAGGTGGGGCCCGCCAGCTTGGAGGAAAGACTTCTGTGGAAGGCGCTCAGAGGTGCCACTCCCTGCCAAGCTGGTCATACTGCTCTGGTGGGACACCGCGGACTTGGTGCCTCGAGGGGGGTGCGGTGTGCCAGGGCTTGGAGGGGGGTGTGGCATGCCAGGGCCTGGAGGGGCTGCCTTGGTCTTGTCCAGGCCTGGCGGGCGTCCTTCTCTGGCCATGGATGTCTGGAGGCCGGATGGCTTCACAGACACCATCTGCTCCGTGGTCTCCCTGGCAGGGAAAGAGAAGTATGCCAATCCTGAACCCTGGCATGAGCCGGAAAGCCCTGACCCTGGGGTCAGCCTGTCCTAGGATCCAAGCAGTCCAGGGCATGAGCGTGAAGTCAGACACCAGGTGCCCATCCTGGTTCTGCACCTTCTAGCTGTGTCACCTTGGGCAAGGCATTTCTCTCTCTGAGCCTCACTTCTCTCAACTCCATGATGTGGATTCCAACAAAACCCACCCAGTATACCACAGAGGAAATACTCTGAGAACAAATGAGCTAACACAGTGTTTCCCAGGCTTCTGGAATTTGCATACCATCTTCCCTATTTCAGTCACCTCTGTAAACTTCAATCCACTTAAAAAGATGTTATTTAATTATAAATAGATTAGTATTTCATGTTAGAAATAGAAAGCAACTTTAAAAATAAATACAAGACTTGGGGGACACTGAGCTTCTATTAGGGGTGATGGCAAAATCTGGAAATGGACAGTCATGATGATTGCACAACACAAGGAAAGTAATTAATGTCACTGAATTGTATATGTAAAAAAATTCTGAAATGGCAAATTTTCTGTTTTTTATATATATGTATGTATACTCATGACAATAAAAAAAAATTAAAAACAAGTAAATATAAGAGATGTGGAAACAGTATTATCATACTCTAGATAGATCCTGCTGTCTGCTGAAGGCTCTAAGCCTGAGGCCTGCTTACTCACACTCTATGTTCCCTTTCTTTTTTTAAAGGAAAATCAAAAGAGGCATTAAAGTTGTAACAGCACTAACAGAGACTTTCCCTTTGATGTAATTAGAAGGACTTTGACCAAAAAGGAGAATAATGTTATTTAATGCTGCATCTGTCCTACCTGAAATCCTACCCCACATCACCCAAAATCACTCCACGTGCTATCAATGGTATACATTCCACATTCTGGAGAGATGCTGAGGACAGGAGAGCACTTTCTACACTCTAAAGAGTTTTCTAGCTCACTATGACAATTATTACCCCCGTGTTTCAGAGTTGGCATGGGACAAGTGGGGGAAGTTCACTGACATACTTAAGGGGGACGCCGTGACTTCTCTCAGCCTGTCCTGGGAGCTGCCTTGGGGTGAGCCTAGTGGCCTCTCCTTTCCCTGGAGTTAGAGCCGGCTGGTCAACTTCCAGGACACGCCCCTTTTCCTCTTCTTCCTCCCCCATGCTCATGGCTTCCGGAAGGGACTTCACACTGATATACCTGTAGAAGAACACACAGACAGGCATGACCTCTGCCAGCAGGGGCAGACGAGAAGCAGCCACCCTGGCCAAGGAGGCCGGCCTTGCTCCTGGGGGGCACTCACCGCTCCAGGAGTCCATGGAAATCTTGCTCCATCTGCAGTTCCTTATGCCTGAGTTGGGCTGGGAGCTCCGGTGGCCTGTCCTCCACCTCACTGCTGACAGAATTCACATCCACATCCACATGCAAAGAGCAGGGGCCAGCCCCAGTGGTGTCAGGCTGGCACCAGAAAGGCAGAGGGGCAGAGGTTCAGTAAATACCTAAACATCACTTTTTAAACACCCATCTCATGCAAGCTCTTGCTGAGTGCTGAGAAATGAGACATATGAGACTCATTAACTCCACTACCCTTTTATGTGTGCGAAAAATGTGGGAACTGGACTACCTGAGCTTCAATACTGACTTCCAGTAATTGAGCACCTACTATGTACCAGGCACTATATACACATCACGTCACAAAAATCCCACCAGTACATGCTGCTATTACAACCCATTTTATAGACAGGTAACTGAGGCTCAAGGAGGCAGAAGAATTTGCCAAGAGTCACACAGAGCAAGTGGCAGAGTCGATATTCGAACCCAACTTTCCTGGCAGAAACACGCCTCCTGACCCCTTTCCATTCTAGTATGGCCACTCCAGCCCCCAAAAGCACCTTCATGGGGGGAGCATGGGAAACCCTCAAGGTGACGCACTCAGACTGTTACCTCTTAGTGCATGATTACTGCCAGAAGGATTTTCATACCCTTGGGGGCAGAGCACAGTGCAAGAGAATTGTCCCCAAATCGCTGGGCCACCGAGACCTCATCTGTCATGGATATTATACTAACAGCCCTCTTCCAGCTCCTTTCCCTATCTAACGTGCCAGGCCCTACTTCCTGCTCGAATCCTCAATGGAAAAATAGACAACAAGGAGTGTGGAGGCACAGAGACCCCACCACTGTCAGCTGTGTGATGTCTCTAAGCTCAGTTTGCTCAGCTGCAGAAAGAGATCGTAATTTCTCTCATGAGGTTGGTGCAGGCTGGAGAGAATTCTACAGAGCCCCTTCTATGTGAGATCCTTGTCTAATGTTTTCCATCTTTGTGAATGGCCCCATCACCCATGTGGTTCTACAAGCTAGAAGCCTGGAGGTCATCCTTGGCTCCCTTCCCTCTCGCTGCCACCCCAAGTCCAGTCAAATGGACCTTCTAAACCTCTCTCATGCACACCTCTCCATCTGCCCTGCCACCTCCCCTAGGTCACAGCAGCAGCCTGTAACTGGTCTACCCTCAAATCCTCCTACGACATCCCCCTTTGGACAATCCCAGCCAAGTTTATAACCACACTCTTTTTTTATTATTATTGTTGTACTTTAAGTGAAAGTTTACAATTCAAGTTAGTCTCTCATACAAAAATTTATATACACATTGTTATGTGACCCTAATTACTCTCCCCATACTGTGACTGCACACTCCTCCTTTCCACCCAATTTCCCGTGTCCATTCAACCAGCTCCTGACCCTCTCTGTCTTCTCATCTCACCTCTAGACAGGAGCTTCCCATTTAGTCTCATGTATCTACTGGAGCTAAGAAGCGCACTCTTCACGAGTATCATTTTTTGTCCTATAGTACAGTCTAATCTTTGACTGAAGAGTTGGCCTCAGGAATGGTTTTAGTGCTGGGTTGACAGAGAGTCTGGGGGCCATGCTTTCTGGGGTCCTTCCAGTCTCAGTCAGACCATTAAGTCTGGTCTTTTTACTAGAATTTGAGTCCTGCACACCAGTTTTCTCCTGCTCCAACGCGGACTCTCTGTTGTGTCCCCTCCCAGGGCGGTCTTTGGTGGTAGCCGGGCACCACCTAGTTCTTCAGGTCTCAGGCTGTTGCAGTCTCTGGTTTACGTGGCCCTTTCTGTCTCTTGGGCTAACGCTTCCCTTGTGACTTTCGTGCTCTTCATTCTCCTTTACTGCAGGTGGGTTGGGACCAATTGGTGATTCTTAGATGGCTGCTCGCTAGCTTTTAAGACCCCAGATGCCACTCACCAAAGTAGGATGCAGAACATCTTCTTAATAAACTGTTATGCCAATTGACCTAGATGTCCCCTGAAAGCATGTGTAACCACACTCTTGATGTGACCCACAAAACCCTGTATCACGTGGCTCTTGCTTGCTTCTCCAGTCACATCTCAGACAACTGTGCCTCTCACTTTCCACATTCCAGCCACAGGGCCTTTGCACAGGTTACTTCTCCTGCCTGGGTGGCTTTTCCCCTTCTCCATCTAGCTATTCCTACTCACTCTTCAGTTCTCACACATTATTTCCTCCGGGAAAGCTTCTCTGATCCCCCAAACTCAGTCATGTTACCCTGTTATCTACTCCTACAGGACCCCATAATCCTTTTTCAGAGCACCAATCACAAATTATAATCAGGTAACTGTGTAACTAGTTACATCTTCACCTAGACAGAAAACTCCATGAGGGTAGAGTAGAGGCCATCTTTTTGTTTGTTTCCCACTGAATCTCCACCATATGTACAGGTCCTGGCATTATTATTATCCCTGTAACAATGCTCCCGAAATGAATATTATTTTCCTTAAAATGTAAGTACTCTATTTGTTATGGATCCCTGAGTGGCATACACTTCATAAATATCTGATGAAGAAATGAATAAATGGAGAAACAAACAAATATGGCTGGGTAAAGCATTACCTCAGGGCAGGGGGTCTGGATGGCTGGCATACGGGCTTGTTTGGAAGGAGAGGGCAGGCCTGTTGGCTGGCCAGGGGAAGGTGAAGGTGGAGGGCTGTCCAGAGCGGAATCTGACACTACTCGCTCAGGCTTCTGCTGGTGTTGGTCCATATGGTCCTTGAGCTCTTCCAGGCGAATTCCCAGTTGGAATATCTCTGCCTCCAGCTCCCTGGAATGGGGAGACATACACTGGGATCCCAGGACGGCAGCACATCAGACAGGTCTGGGAGGCCATGCTTCAGAGCAGAGGCTACCACAGGAATACCCTTCTGGGGCCCATTTAGTGCCATCATTTATCTTACGTAGAGAACTGGGAATCAGAGGGCCTCAGCCCAAGCCCCTGCTCTGTCACCAGTGGGCTGTGGGACCTTGAGTAAACCCTCGCCTTCTGACTTCAATCTCCCCGTTGTCCAACGAAGGGTTATGGATCTTATCACCAAGGCCCTTTCTCATTGTAGCGAGCGCAAAGGGACCTAAATCTCAGCTTTCCAGTATTCCACTATTTGGATATGTTGCTAAATGGGATGGGGTTTCTCCCTGTCCCCCTGTGTATGGATTATGAGGGACAGATGCCTTCCTCCTGGCAACCGAGGGAATGCGGAGGCTGCTCATCTGTCCTCCGGGGCCTCCCTCCCCAGCACATACCTGCTGGGATCAAATTGCCCAGGCATCCCTTTGGAGCTGGCAGACTGCTGAGCCGGGTGCTGGTCCCTGCAGGCCTTCAGGTACTCCTCCTCTAGGGCCGCGTGGGCAGCCTTCAGCCACTGGAAGCCCTGAAATCAGAGCAGGCCAGAGGACCTCAGCGCCCAGGCTCCAAGCGCTCTGTCCCTGCAGACATGGTGGGCCATGGCACTCACCCTGGGTCTACAGAGACCTCCCAAGTCCCTAGGAGACAGAGGCTGGGGTTGGGAACCTCTGGAGCCTGCCTGCCCTTATCTAGCTCTCCCCAGGGAGTCCTCTCCCATCAGACTGGCACAGCAGAGGCCTAAGCCAGCCTTGGTGTCAGCTCCAGAAGGCACCAGCCCTTTCTGCATAGACTTACAAGGACATTGATGTTCCAAGACAGTCCCAGTGTCAAACATTCTGTCACTATGTCCCCATAAGGACCTAGTACTTGAGAGACCCTGGATCCTCATTCTTGATTTGTAAAACTGTGGGCTGTGATCAATGAGTTACTCTTTTCCCAGGTTCTCATAGACTAACAAGACAAATGATGCCATCACACTTTTGCTAATGATGACTACATGTACTGAGTACTGACTCTGAGCTAAAGCACTCTGCATTCATTCATTGAATCTGCATCACAATCCTAATGAGTAGGGTATTTTATCATCTTCATTTAAAGGGGGGAAACTGAGGCACAGAGAGATTATCTAAGTTGGGGAAGATCACAAAGTGAGTGAACAAGTTGCAGAGCCAAGATTTGAACCCAGGCCCCCGGCTTCAGAGTTTACAGTCCTAACAATTATGCCAGGCTCCCCATAGTAAATGTGATAATAGCTAATACATGGCTAAAACTATGGAAGGTGGGATCATTATCCCAGACTTGTTATCATCATCATTGCTATCCCACTCACTCTATGCTGAGGGCAGACCAAGGCCAGTGACAACCTAGAACTCAGTCCTCAGTCAAGCTTGCTCTTCCAACAGTTCTCAATCTCCCTGGACATGGGGAAATTAGGATAGAGTGGAAGAAAATGAGTGGTTTTCATTTTCAAGGACCTTTTGTCAACTTAAAATGCAGCAAACTCCCTGGATATAATATGATACATACCAGACATCTGTAAATGTAAAAATGTGAGTGATGTCTATATAATAACATAGGAAAATACTCACACCAGAGTATCTGTTTGCAAAAGAGGTGTGCTGGTTACTCTCCCCCTCCCCCTCGGAACCTCTCTCAGTCCCTCACCCCACCCTACTTGGTGCGTGGAGCATCAGCTGGGCCCCCCACCCACTGGCTTCCCGTTGGGTCTGTCCAGTGGGCACACCCACAGGAGGGTCTGGGTGGGATGAGAGAGGCCTGGGAGTGGAAACAGCTTCCAGTGGTTGCTATGCCAGAGGCCTACCCATTCCACACTGGCTCCCTGTCGCTGGCCACACGTCTGCGAACACTCCTTTCCTTTGACCCCCTGGACACCCCACTTTGAGAGCTCCAACTGCTCCTTACTGAGACCCGAGTGGTGCAGCAGGAATCTAAACTTTATACATGATTATAAAAAATAGCAAGAACAGTTGCCATCGAGTCAACTTCAACTCATGGTGACCCCATGTATGTCAGAATAGAACTGTGCTCCAAAGGGTTTTCAATGGCTGATCTTTCAGAAGTAGACAAGACCTTTCTTCTGAGGTGCCTCTGGGTGGATTCGAACTGCCAACCTTTCAGTTAGCAGCCGAATGCATTAGCCATTTGCATCATCCAGAGACTCCTACATGACTATAAAAAACCCACTGCTGTGGAGTCGATTCCAACTCATAGCGACCCTATGGGACAGAGTAGAACTGCCCCATAGAGTTTCCAAGGAGCACCTGGTGGATTCAAACTGCCGACCTTTCGGTTAGCAGCCGTAGCTCTTAACCACTACACCACCAGGGTTTCCATATGACTATAGTTATCTAAAAATACAGACACCAAATCCCTAAAGGAAATAAGCCAATAATTGTTAAGTTAGAGGTCTCCTCTTGCTTTTTTTCCCCTAGTTCCCAAATTTTTAGCTATTAAAAAAAAAGAGAAAAGAGAAACAGCCTTTCTCTGGCTGCTGAGAAGCAGGATAATCAGTGGGAAGCAGTGCAGGGCAATGATCATGACCCTGGACTTGGGAGCCAGACAGACCTGGGTTGGGATCCAGGTCTTGATGTCTACTAGCTGTATGGCCTTCATATCACCTCTCTGAGCCGCAGTTCCATCCAGTTAAACAGAAGTGACGACTACAACTGTTGGATTTTTATAACGATATGATGAAATAACGTACATGAAGGGCTTACCACAGTGCCTGCCACACAGTGTCATTGCTTAATAAGTGGTAACTATCGCGCTATAATGATCACTATCATGGAAAGCCAAGCAGGAGCTGCTTGTTGTAAAAGGAGATGCTGTGTCTGGGCCTCGCTGGTCTTGCAGCAAATGAAGATTCAGGGACTCAGCTATTGGAGATGGAACAGTTGCCTGGAAGCTCCACGGGCATCTCCTAAGCTGGGCAGTACCTTGAGTTGGTCCTGTGGCATGAGCCGTCCTGCATGCACCAGGCCTTCAAAGGACTCCACCTGGACGTGGGGAGGGGAAGGAACATGCTCCATTAACCTGGACTCAGGAAGATGGGTCCTGCAGACTCCCACATCAGCCACATCCACAGTTTTGCACGAGAAGTTGCGCCTGGCCTCGGGGTGGGGATTGTCTGTCAACCACAGGGAGGCTGGCGCTGGGAACAGGCTCTACCCCTGGCCTTGGCCAGGCAGCCCTGGGGAAGAACTGTGTTCCATAGAGTTTTCAATGGCTTATTTTCAAAATGGAACCCCCATGAATTCATGGACAGCAAACCACATTGGCTTATGTCCCTTTAGACCTAGAAGCCAGGATATTTACTGCAGCTTGGCTGTGGGGAGACAGGAAAAGTTTAAACACCTATCTGTGGGAGACTGTGCAGTCATTAAAAAGATGAAGGCACATCTGGGTGTTCTGATATGTCAACATCTCCAAGATCTACATTTCAGTCTCAAGGCAAGGAACCAAATGGTGTGTATAGTATGCTACCATTTCTATAAAATATATAGGGAATGAAAAATATATTTGCTTATATATGATAAACTATTTCTAGGAGAATACACAAGAAACTGGGGAGGAAAGCTGAATGGCTGGGGGACAAGGATGGGAGGGAGATTTTCTATTGCATGTCCTTTGTTCCTTTTGTACTTTAAACCATGTGAATTCATCGCCTATGCCAAAATAAATATTTAAATTTAGTACAATAAAAAAGTCAAAGTACAGCCATCCAAGATACATCTATTGGTCTCATCCTGTCCAGAACAAAGGAGAATGAAGAAAACCAAAGACACACGGAAATGTTAGTCCAAAGGACTAATGGACCACATGAAACACAGCCTCCACCAGCCTGAGCCCAGAAGAACTAGATGGTGCCCGACTACCACCACCTTACAGCTCTGACAGGGATCACAACAGAGGGTCCTGGACAGAGCTGGAGAAAAATGGAGAACAAAATTCAAATCCACAAAAAAAGACCAGACTTACTGGCCTGACAGAGACTGGAGGAACACCCAAGACTATGACCCCTGGACACCCTGCTAACCCAGAACTGAAGTCACTCTCAAAGTTCACCCTTCAGCCAAAGATTAGACAGGCCTATAAAACAAACAATAACATACATGAGGAACTTGCTTCTTAGTTCAATCAAGTATACGGGACCAAATGGGCAACACCTGCCCAAAAGCAAAGACAAGAAGGCAGGAAGAAACAGGAAACCTGGCTGAATGGACATGGGTACCCAGAGATGTAAAAAGAAAGGGGGAGAGTGCTGACATGCTGCAGGGATTACAACCAATGGCACAAAACAATCTGTGCATAACTTTTTGAATGGGAAACTAATCTGCACTGTAAACTTTCACCAAAAGCACAATTTAAAAAAGAAAAAAGTCAGGTATGGGGTAACGAACTTACCTAGTTATGTAAACCATTTCTATAAACACGTGGGTGTGAATGAACATTTTTGCATGAGTGCGCAAAACACTGGTAACATTGGGAGTTTCTTAGAGGACTCAGGGACAGAAGGGCAAGGGTGGGAGAAAATAATTATTTTTCACTAAATATACTCTTTGTACTGTGTGAGGGTTTTTACCATTTGTGTGTATTACCTTTACAAAAAAATTTTTTTTAGCTTAAAAAAAAAAAGACTAGGGATGACTTAAGGGGTCACTTCTAGGAAAGAACCAGGTCAGCATTATAATGTATTATAAAATTAAATAATATAATTAATAAATTATACAATTATATATTATAAATATATCATATATGAATATCGTATGTTTATAATATAAATGGAACCCTGGTGACACAGGTGTCAAGAGCTCGGTTGCTAACCAAAAAGGTCAGCAGTTCGAATCCACCAGCTGCTCCTTGGAAACCCTACGGGGCAGTTCTACTCTGTCCTATAGGGTCACTATGAGTTGGAACCAACTCGAAGGCAACGGGTTTGGTTTTTTTTTAATGATATATATTACATTTATATATTTATTTATAATACCATAACATACATTTTTATATGTTTATAATATACAATTATATAACTTACATAATATATTAAGGAGTCCCAGTAGCACAGTGGTTAAGTGCTCGGCTGCTAACTTAAATAGAAATATAATGTGCGCTACATATATAATTAAAAATTTTCTAGTAGCCACATTAAAAATGTAAAAAGAAACAGGTGAAATTACTTTTAATAATACATTTTACTTAACACAAAATATTACCTCAACATATAATCAATATAAAAATTACTAATGACATATTTTATACTCTTTTTGTTTTGTACTAAGTCTATGAAATCTGGTGTCATTTTACACTTATAGCACATCTCAGTTTGGACTAGCCACATGTAAGTGCTCGACAGCCACAGGAGGCTAGCAGCTCCCACATCAGATGATGCAGCTCTAGATCATGAGGGGTTAGCAGGTGGGCTGAGCAGAGCCTGCCCCAGCTCTGCCCAATGTGTTGACTTGGCTTTGCTTTACTTTACTGACAACACACAGGACCAAGGAAGAAATGCCTCTTCCGTTAGCAGACCAAGAATGGTGACAGGAATGAAGTACAGATACATGCTACAACATGGATGAACCTTGAAAACATGCTCAGCAAAAGAAGCCACACACAAAAGGGCACATATTGTATGATTCCACTTATATGAAATGTCCAGAATAAGCAAACGCATAGAGACAGAAAGCAGATTAGCGGCTGCCAGAGGCTAGGGCTAGGGAGTAATGGGCAGGGACTGCTTCATGGGTACGGGGTTTCTTTTTGGGTGATGCAAATGTTCTAACATTGATTGTGGAGATGGCTGCACAACTCTGTGATTACACTAAAACCCAATGAATCATACACTTTATGTGTGTGAATTGTCTGGTATGTGAACAATACCTCAATAAAGCTGTCAAAAAAATGGTGTTGTTTCTCTGAAGGGATTAGTTTGTTTTATGGACATGGTGATACATGTAACTACTGCATTTCCCTTTTTGCATCAACAACTAGGAAGCTCAGTCAAATGTATGACTCTGGTAGTGTTCAGGGTCCCACAGAACATTTTGTTTACTCATTTCATCTGAAGTTCACTTTATTTTTTCTACCCTTACTTCCCTTTACCCCAGTTTCCTCACTTCTGTTTTCAGAATGTAGTTATAATGTATGTATTTTCATAAGATGCTTTAAAGCACTTTGGGAATAAGACCAAGTATATACATATAAACAGACTACAAACAATTCAGTTAGTTGGACTGTTTGATGAAAATCTAAAGGCCCTTTGAGAGGTAACTGAGAACTGATTTCTCTAATGAAATGAACTAAGAAAGTGTGGCAATTTATCCTGAAGAAAGAAGGTAGAATGAAGGCTCCTTTACTCTTCCAGAATCCTGAAAGAGCTGCGAGTCTCCCCTGAGAGCAGATCAAGAGTCACTTTCAAGCACATCTGGAGGAATCTGATGAGACTCAAAGCCAAAAGCGCAAGAGTTTAAACCTAGCTCTGGGTGACAAGGTAGAGGCTGGAGCCACGTGGTCTCCAAAACCAGGGGAGGGGCTCATGTTTCCCAGATGGCTAAGTTAACTCTGGTCCCGAGGCAGGAAAATGGACAAGTTGGCCTTGTCCAAGCAGGCAGAGGCTCTGCTTTCACCAGGCAAAGGTAGGATTCCACTAACCTTGGCCAGGAACCGGCTGGCCTGAGAAGCCACTGACTGGGTCCGCTCCCCTGAGGGCTGGTCATTGGCGACACCCTGGTTCTCCTGAAGCCATCCTGGGGTGGAGGCGTTGGTGGGTGTGGAGGGTCTCGGGTCTCCTTGGGCCGACTGCCACCCTGTAATACACAACCACTGAAGGTTGGAGTCAGGAACAGTCCCTCCCGGGGGCTGAAAGACAATACCCGCGCCCTCAAAATCACCACCTCCACCATCAAATTACAGCTCAGTAATTCCAGCCCATCTTCACATCAGCCTGAGGCAGGGGGCAAGGCAGAGTGTTGTCCCCCTTTTACAGGTGAGAACAAGGTCTACATCTGCCCTGGTTCACATAGCTGGAAAGAATGGAGCCAACGTCAAGCCTTTGGGTTCCCAGTCCTTACATTTCCCCCACCAAACCAAGCCATTCAATGTCGTGGTCAACAGCACGGGCTTAACTAAGAAAGATGTGGGTTCAAGTCCTGGCCCTTCCGTGTAGTGGCTGTATGACCTCCAGCATGTCATCTCTTTGAGCCTTGGTCTCAACTGTCAGTGGGGTAACAGCAACGCAGACTCATCAGGTTATTGGGGGATTGACAGAGATCAGGGGTGTCAAGGGCTTAGTGCAGGGCCCGGCCATGGCAAGGCTCCACAAATGAAACTGCTCTTAGTTAGGCAGCTCACCCAAGATCACCCAGATAACGTCACAGAGCCAGGATTTGAACAGGCTGCTCTGACTTAGAATGTGACACTTTCCACATTTGCAATTGACTTTTTCAAGTCAAAGGCCTTGTCTTACCCCTGACCTGCAGTCAGTGCCATCCCAGCGTGAACACACACCCTGAGAGCAGAATCACAGCCAGGAGGATCCCTCAGCTGTGTTTCTTCTCTCAGACTCACCTGAAACCTCAGAGGCCTGAGGGGCCTCTGTGGGGCATGGCCACCACTCCGCTGTGTGGGGCTGTGGAATGGTGAAGGATAAGACCTTGGTCCCCTGGGACACTGTCCCCATGTGGACGCTGTGGCTGGGCTGGGGCGGGTCTGAATACAGGTTCACCTGGGAGAGGGGAGCACAGGCAGAGCCAAATCAAGGTTGGGCAAACCCACCCAAAAAGCCTCATCTTCAGTCACGCTTTCCTTCAGGCCCTCAACACACACAACTTGTTAGACTAAATCCTGCCTTTTAATGAAAACTTTGGGAGGGGGCCAAATACTGGTGAAGGGTTTGCATGCCTTTTCATTCTCTTTTGATGGCAGTCCTGAAGGGAGGCAGAGCAGAGACCATCACCCCCATTTTACAGAACAGGAAACTAAGACTCGGAGAGGTTAAGTCATGTACTTAAAATCTCCAGTTGGTAAGTACTTGAACTAGGACGAAAACCTGCTCTGTATGACCCAAAGGCCTATGGTTTCAACTATTATTAATTTTTATTAATCATACGTGTAATAATAATTTATAATATAGTATATAACCAGTACATTATACAAATCTCCATTCTTTGAGAATGAAATTAGTATTGCGAACAGCCCAGTTTGTAGGAGAGAAGTCTACGGTCAGGCAGATAACCAAGGAAGACCATTTGAAGTGTCAAATTTTAAGAGAACCACATATTGTACCATGGTTTAGAGCAGGGACTGGTAAATTATGGTCTGTTTCTGTAAATGGATTTTTAAGTACAGCATGCTCAGTTGTTTATGTAATGTCTATGGTTGTTTCTGTGCTACAGTGGCAGAGGGATGCATAGTTGTTACAGAGACTGTATGGCCCGCAAAGCTTAAAATATTTACTATCTGGCCCTTCACAGGAAGTTGCTGACTCTCAGTTTAGAGCGTGGGCTCTGCAGACAGATTCAGGCTTCACATCAGGCTCCACCTCCCCACCTTTGAGTCCCGGAGCAGCTGACTTAACCACTCTGTGCACAAAGCGCTCAATAAATTACAGCGGCTGCCATCACCATTGCCATCATCACCACCATCATCACCACCAACACCATCACCATTGCCACTGCCACCATCACCACCACCACCACCACCACCATTACTTATGCAACCATTATGGAAGCATTTCCCATTGGAAAAACTGTATGACTTTCTACAGCATCACCTTGGAAAATCTACTCTCCCAACTGCCTCACTGGTGCCTGCTTGTCATGGTGTCAGGTGGGTTATTTTTACTGCCCCCCTGCTGCCCCACGGCCAGGTGATGGGCAGGAGTCAGGGCAGCCTGGTGGAGGTGGCTTTCTGGCCCCCAGGCAGGCAGCCTCTCCCTGCTTAAGCAGCTCTTCACATCTTGGCTGTGGCAGAAAATCTACTCTAAACTGAGGAACTATCAGCCAGCATGGCTGCTCCCCTCCCCCACTTTAGGGCTGGCCTCATTGGATGAGAACAAAGCAGGATTTGAATAATCCCCTTGGCCATCTGCTCACACTCGCCTGTGAGGGCCAGCCCCCTGGTACTCCTCTCCTCCTGAGGTGACCCAAATCCCCGGGGAGGCTCCCCGTTGTGCTCCCCGCCCAGGTCCCTGGGCCCACCAAGGCCCAACATAGGGGCTGGGGGGCTAGAAACAAGCAGCTCCCAGGCTGGGAGAGGGGCAGGGAAGCCACGAGGCCCCTTTGTCTCAGGCATCAAAGAGAAGCTTGGAAAAAACAAGGAGTCGAAAGCCTGTGCAGATGCCCATGGATGGGGAGATGGGGGTAACTGCTCAGCTGCTCAGACCTGTCCCTCCCAGGATGTGCTTCCCTGGACACAGCCTGGACCCACCCAGGGGGCCAGGGCACCCGTTTTAAGCAGGTGTGTCCCATAGGTGCTCCACAGATACTGCTACCTCAGGGGGGTTCATCAGGATTCTGTGACTGGCTCAGCAGAGAGTTTGGAAAACACTGGGTTAAACGAATGAATATTCTCTGCACAGAAGGATTTCTCACAGCCTTTAAAATGCTAATGACTTTATGAATGGGGCAGGGGGGAGGGGTAGAGAGAGAAGTGTTTCCCCAACTCCTTTGAACACAGAAGCCTCCCTCATCACTCCCCTACCCCCCCCCCCACCCCCCCACCTCCCACCCCCACTGCCAGGGGCTCTGGACAAACTAGTGACCTTGTGAACATACTTTGGGAGAGGTGGTTTTATGCCCTCTCCCCAATTCTTTCTGAGGTGACTTCTGGTCTCCCTCACCCCTTGTAGTCACCCAGATACCCTACAACCAAGGTGGGGAAATGGGGTGAGGGCAGGTGGCAGGCAACAAGGCAGCTAATGTGGTGAGATGGCCATAAACTCCGGTTGACACCAGTGTAGAGAACAGAGCCCACCAATGACTCCTGATAAGCCCGGCTCCCAGCCCCATTCCCTCCCAGCCCCACAGCTGGGCTCCCTGGCCCCGCCCCAACCCCCAGGCTCAGGGTCCATCAGTGTTCTAAGGCCGGACTGCGGAATGATGGAGCCCAAAGCCGGGGAGCTGTTCAGCCTCTCTCGTTACCGATCCCTCGATTAGATCTATTCTTGTTCTGCTAGAGAAGGTGGTGGTAAATAATGGGCTCTGACACCATATTGGGGCCCCTGGTGGCGCAGTGGTTAACAGCTCGGCTAGCAAGCAAAAGGTTGGCACTTTGAATCCACCAACCACTCCTTGGAAACCCTATGGGGCAGTTCTAATCTGTCCTATAGGGTGGCTATGAGTCGGAATCGACTTGACGGCAATGGGTTTGGTTTTTTGGTTTTTGACACCATGTTGCTGGGCTCAAACCTCAGCTCTGGTATTTGTTGAGTGACTTGAGCAAGTTACTTAACTGCTCTGTGCCTCAGTTTTCCCACCTATACATTACTTAGGACCACGGTCATACACGTCACTTATTATTAGTAGTAGTAGTCACATGACCATCATTCTTCTGCCGTGTCCCCTTGCCTCTGCCACATACCCCAACGCCAGGGCCTGAGTCCAGCTTACCCAGGCATGGTAAAATGAGCACCCACTCTGGAATCAGACAGACTTAGGTTTCATTCCCACCTAGGGCTTCGAACCAGTTCCACCCCAGATATACTGAATCAGAAACTACATTTTAATAAGATCCCCAGGTGATTCTTACATCTAATAAATTTTGAGAACCACTGCTCTATTAGGGGTTCTCAGAACTGGTCCCTATCCAGCAGTATTAGCATTGCCTTGGAACTTGCTAGAAATGCAAATTCTCAGCAAAGGTTTGAACGTGAAGCCCTGTTGCCAACTTTGCCTCTTACTAGCTGTGGGATGTTGAGCAGCAAGCTACTCCACCTGGCTGTTTCCTCATGTGGAGAAGATAAAATGAGATGGCCCTTGGAGTACACTTAGCCTGGGCTCTGGCACCTTTTAACTGCTTGGCAGATGTCAGTGTCCTTCCTGTGGGTCCCCACCAGTTGCTGCCCCTCCCCTACCCACCAGGGATGGCCTGGGTGGCCCAGGGCAACATCCCTAGTCTGGCTTCCTTCAGGTTGGTCCACTTCTCCCCCTGCGAGCTCTGAGCAGAGTGAAGGAGGCTCAGCAGGTCCAGCGGGGCCCCCCCAAGCTCAGTTTGAACTGGGGTCCCTGAGAAGGGCTCTGAGTAGGAACTCTGGGGTAGCGTGCACAAATCCCAGACAGAGTGAGGAAGTCCAGCTTCCATCCTAGCTCCCCTTCAGGCCCCCATGGGACCTGGGGCAAGCTGCCTCCCTACTCTGGAGCTCTAAGTTTTCCTCTGGGGTTGGGACTGGGAGCCCTGCCCCATGCTGCTTTTCCAGGGCAGCCACCAGATGCTCTGAGATTAAAGTGAGGTGTAGTTAAACTGGCAGAGTTCAATTTAACTATGTATACCTTCCCTTGAGGAGAATCTCTGGCCAAGGGGTCATTGTTCTGGAAAAGGGGGTGAACCATTTCCAGTCTCCACCACTTTCCCTTCTCTGACACACAGACACACAAAGACACGGAGATACACACACACAGAGACAGACACACACACACACACACACACACACACACACACACGCACACACACACACACACACACACACACACACACACATGCCTCACCAACTCCCTCGGCCCCTCCCCCCCCCAGATCTGGCTCAGTAG
Source organism: Dugong dugon (assembly GCA_030035585.1). Lineage (NCBI taxonomy): Eukaryota > Metazoa > Chordata > Mammalia > Sirenia > Dugongidae > Dugong > Dugong dugon. The sequence continues at coordinate 57,770,256 of CM057471.1, forward strand.
TTCACAGAACTGGAAGGAGCCGTAGACACCTGGTCTCGCCCTTTGGCTTCTAGAGGCAGGTCTGATCAACCCCCTTTACAGATGTCCTCAGTGAGGACATGATGGGAAGAGACCTGCCTGCAGATGCAGGGACGCAAGAGAACTCCTGCTCCTAGAACAGGGCCCCTTCCGTTTTCTCAACATGGTTGCCTCCCACTTGTGGGTCACAGGAAGTGCCTCTAGATGGGCCATGAGCAGAGCCAGCAGCTGGGAGGGATCAGGGAGCAGGCCTGTGTGGGCCCTGGGAGACAGAGCTGGTGAGGATGCAGGGAAAGTCCCCATCTCTGCATTGTAGGTCCCCACCCCCTCCTTCACGGCTGCCTGATGGGGCAAGAAGGGGTTATGGGGCAGGCCGGAAGCCACGAGGGGCTGCAACACTTCCCACTTCCTTCTTCACCCCAGAAAAGCAGAAGGTGCAAAATTCACAGCCTCCTCCCAAGATGTGGTAGAAGCTGGGTAGGGCTGCAGCCTGCTCTACTCGGGGGGCAGGGGGCAGGGGGCAATGGGATGGATTTCCCCCTCCACACTCTCCCTGCCTCACACTCTGGGGCAGTTGGTTAGGGGTGAGGGGAGAGTCTGTGGGGGGAGATGGTGTGGAAGGAGAAAGGCAAACGTGTAACCCAGGAAGGATCAGGTCCAGGAAACAAGTACCAGGGGCTGAGCAGAAATTCTGTGCTACACCCTTGAGGCTCAGAGAGCCCAAGTAACTTCCTTAAGGTCACAGAGCTGGTCAGGAGTCAGACTCAGGTGGTCTTACTCCAGAGCCCACCTAGAAGTGGGGAGCTTCTGGTGAAATTCTTGGGCTCCTCAGATTGTACGATTCAAGGAGGTCACAGCTTATCAACAGCAAAGAAGACTGAGCCCAGACAGGGCAAGGTCATTGCCAAGGTCAGAGGGACCTGTGGTAGAAAAGGCACTGGGGTTCCCCTGTCCTCAGGTTCTCAGAAGATGCAAAAGGTGGTTTGGCCCTTCTCGAAGATGATGGGAAAGTATCATCTCCCTGGGGTCCCAGTTCACACCTCCAGGGCCCCCAGCCTTGGTACCTTGGCCGCTAGGCGCAGATGGTCAATGGTGTTCTCAGCCTCTGCATACTTGGTGAGGAGCTTGTGGTAATCCTCCTGCAGGAAAGGGAGGGCAACATGGTCACAAGGCATGGTACCCCCTCCTCACTGGGAGACCCCTTGCAGGCAACCCCCTGTCCTGCCCATGGGGACTTCTAGGTTCCTCAAAGTAAAAGAGTTTGCTGGTGGGAGCAGAGCAGACCCCTTCAGGCTCACATGTCCAAATTCGGGAGTGTGAGAGGTGCCAGGAGAACTGACCCACTATCCCCTCCTCCACTGTCGTGGTCACACAGTGATGCAAGATGAGGACCTCTGGGCTGCTTTACCTTGATGCCTGACCCCCATCACAGCGACTGGAATGACTTGCTTATTTGTCTGAATTCCCCACCCACCTGTCAGCTCCGTGGGGGCAGGCTCACATCTGTCCTTCCCACTGCTCTGTTCCCAGTGTCCCTAGTATGTGCTTAATAAGTATTTTTAATGAATGAGCCCAAGTAATTTCCTTAAGGTCACAGAGCTGGTCAGGAGTCAACCTCAGGTGGTCTTACTCCAGAGCCCATCTAGAAGTGAATGACTGAATGAATGACTGAGCAGTAGAAAAACAGAAGACTCAAAAATCACAGTTCCGTCTACTCAGAGTCACTACTTAACTTAAAACCAAAGTTTCATTAAAACAAGTCATTATAGGGAAAAAAAACAAAAGTAAACGTCATTGGTCACCTTTGAAGGAAACTGACTCATTGGGAAAACAGGTTTAAATCAAAAAGACAGAATCAAGCATTTATTCTGTGTTTTCCATATGAATAATACCTTGGTAACCAAATAGTTGATGAGGGCAAGTTTTACTGCATAGAAGAATTCCAGCAAATAACCGCAGAAGGAATGATGGAATACTATCATCAGAACACCTTAGAATACTGCCATTGTGTCACCCCAAGTGAATGACTAGACAATGACCATCAAAAGCAAGAGACAAGCAGGCATCCCCATCTCCTGAGGGAAGCACACAGAACACCCATGAAGTGCTCTTGCCAAAAAATCCCTACCTGCATGGTGCTGTGGGCTCAGAGGGAAAACAGGCACATGAACTAATGATCACAGGCTAAAAAGGCCTCCAGCTCTACACCTCCCAGTATACAGGAAAAACAGAGCACAGCAGGCACACGGACAGGTACCCAGGTGCACGAGCAAAGCCCAGAATGTGGGAAACTCCACAGCACGGATCTGGTATCCTCAACAAATAGATTATCCTTTGCCACTGAGTTGATTCCAACTCATAGCAACCCTATAGGACAGAGAAGAACTGCCCCACAGGGTTTTCAAGGCTGTACGGAAGCAGACTGCTACTTCTTTCTCCCATGCAGTGGCTGGTGGGTTTGAATTCGCTTAACCATGTACCACCAGGGCTCCCTAACAAATAGATTTCAAGGAAGAAATGAGAGGGCGGAGAAACCTACAGATTAAAAGAGATTGGGGAAAAAAAGAGAGTCTTGAAAGGCAAATAGGCCTAATGCAATATCTGGATCTTGTCTGGCTCCTGACTTGGACAAGCAATTTACGAGACACATGGGAAGAGCTGAACACTGACGAGATGTTTGATAATATTAAGGAATTGGTGTTAAGTTTTAGGAGTGATAAAGTGTTTGTTTAAAATAGAGTCCTAATCTTAAAACAGAGCCCTGGTGGCAAAGTGGTTGAGAGCTCAGGCTGCTAACCAAAAGGCTGGCAGTTTGAATCCACCAGCCACTCCTTGGAAACCCTATGGCACAGTTCTACTCTGTCCTATAGGGTTGCTATGAGTTGCAATCAACTCGACGGCACACAACAACAATCTTAAGACACACACACTAAAATATTTTTTGGATAAAATGATTTGATGTCTGAAATCTGCTTCAAAATAATCCAGTAGGGGTGGGTGGGGGAAGAGGCAGGGCCATAGATGAAAAAGTTTGGGGTGAGCTGCTAATTGTTGAAGCTGGGTGCTGGGTGCATGGGGGTTCAGTATACTATTTCTTGTGTATGTTTGAACTTTTATGCAGTAGAATTTAAAAACAAACAAAATAAAGGATTATCCTCGCAACAAGAGTATAATCACTGCTTATGAATAAAAAGCTTGGGTCTATCTTCATGACTCTGGGTAGAACCCTCTCTTCAATAGCCTGGGACTCCTGGCCAGATCCAAGGCCTCCCCACCACAGACAGTCTCCAACCCAGGCCAACGGTACCTTGGTGACCTTCCTGAGCCATAAAAATGAGTCCAGCTTACCTGGAGCTGATGGACCAGCTTGGTGGCTTGTTCTGGTGTCTGGAACTCTTGGGGTACCCTGGTGATAGGGTGGGCAGCAGGTGGGTCCTTTGCTGGGGAGGCTTCTTCGCTGGTCAGCAGCACCTCCTGCACAATCTCGGCAGGTGACTTGAAGATCAGGGGCCCTACAGGGCCCTGAGATTGCCAGCTGTGACTCTTTGCCTTGGGGGGACGGTAGCTCTCATCTTTGGGGAACCTCACTCGGGGTCCCACCTTGGAGAAATCAGGGAGTGGGTAGTTCAGCCGTCCCTGGCCATACTTGGAGGCATCAGAAGAAGAGCGGCCAGCCAGAGTGGCTCCCTGCCTGGGCAGCCTGTCCTGCTGGGCTGGCCTAGGCCGAGGATTTGGGGGGCTGACAGAGCCAATGAATCGGGAAGGAAGCGGCTTAGCAGGTATCCTTGTCCGCTTCCAGGCTTGGTCCCCGGGCTGAAGGTGGGAGAGGCTGGTGGTCTCTCTCCATCCATCTCCAGGACACTGGAGGCTCTGGGGTGGGGCTGCTGAGGAGTCATGGAATTCCGTGGGAGTTGCCTGAGCAACGCTTCCTCTAGTTCTGTCGTCTGGATTTAGAAGGTGGCAGCTGAGGCTCTGTGGTAAAGTTTCTACCAGGGGAGTTGGCTGGGGAACATGGGTTTCTCCTTCCCAGGTAGAATCAAGGATGTCACTGGGGTGGCCGAGGCTCACAGTCCCACTGCTCCAGGACCTTGCAGAGCAGAGGTCAACAGATGGGCTGACCTCAGAGTGTTCTGAAAGCTTGTCTCCGCTGGCTTTGTTGCCAGAGGCCACCCAGCCTCTTGCCTGATCCTGCCCCAGAGCCACAGAGCTGGGGCTTCTATTGCCCTCTAAGTCCCGACCAGCCTCACACCTCAATCTTGGGGAGGTCTCCCCACCTTCCTCAACCTCCTGAGGACTTCCGAGGGCCTCATCCGGCTCCTCTTCAGTCATGTCCAATTGATGATCCTGCTGGGGGAACCAGTAGAGAGGCAAGTTGGAACTTTCTGGGCTGTCCACATCCTCTGCTTCAATCTCTGCAAAGACAGGTCATTGCTTGGCATATATCGGGTCTGGACCTGCTGTGCAACTTACCTAAGTCACCTCACCTCTCTGGGCTTACATTTACTCATCATGTGGTGATGGCAAGAACCCCAGTGAGTCCCCCGTACGGCCAAGTGTTTATCTGACATCTCCTCTTATTGTCTCAAAGGTCCTTTAAGCACCAAACCCAAACTCATGACACCCCTACCCAAAATCTTGTCTTCCCCTCAGTGTTCCCCATCTCAGCAATGGCAACACAATCCCATCCAGTTGCACAAGCCAGAAACCTAGGAGCCATCCTTACCATCTCTCTCCCCTTAACCCCTGTAATCCAGTCTGTCACCTGGTCCTTTCAATTTTACCTCATACCTAACTCTCAAACCCACATACTGCTCTACAAGTCCACCACCACCACCTTTGCCCAAGCCAACATTCCCTCTCGCCTAGACCACTATAGTAGCCACCTAACCATCTCTCCAATCCTCTTCCTCATCCCCCATCTTAAAACCTGTCAATATCTTCCTGTTGTTCTCAGGATAAGAGCTGTCCCTTTAACATGGTCCTCAGGTTCCTGCCACTCTGGCCCCTATTAGCTCTCTGATTCATTTGTCTACACATCCCCCAGGTCTCTCCCTGCTCCAGCCACACCATGTACACAGCATGTTCTCTCTCACCATGGGGCTTTGCACATGCTGATCCCTCTGCCAGGAAGACTCTTGTCCTCCCTTTGCCTAGTTAATTCCTATTTGCCCTTCACGCATTAGCTTAATCTTTAACTCATTAAGGAAGTCTTCTCAGATCTTCCTGACTAGGTCAAAGCCTCCCTTTTATAGGCTCTCATAGGACTGGGTACCTCTACCTTATAATACTACCACAGCTGCAGTTTTCCATTTACCTATGTGATTGTTTCATTAATACTTGTCTCCCTCATTACACTGCAGGCTCAATGAGGCAAGGACACTGTTTCAGTTCACAACTGTATCTGCATGGTAGGTGCTCAATAATATTTGCACCTGACTGAATGGAAAGTAGGAAAGAAGAAAAGGAGGGAGGGAGATAAGGTATGCAAAGCTTCCAGAAAATGAGAGTTGTAATTATTATATAGTAGGTGCTCAAGAAATAGTCATCCATCTACCCATTCACCCAGCCAGCTAACCACCTATCCTTTCACCATCCATCCACTCATCCATCTACCTACCTACCCACCCACTCACTCATATATTACCTATCCACCCATCTCTCCATCCATCCATCTCTCTCCATCCACCCATCTCTCCATCCATCCATCTCTCTCCATCCACCCATCTCTCCATCCATCCATCCATCTCTCTCCATCCATCCATCTCTCCGTCTCTCCATCCATCCATCCATCCCTTCATGCCTCCATCCACCCATCCACCTATCCATCCATCCATCCGTCTACCTATCCATCCATTCACCCACTTACTCATACATCACCTATCCACCAAGCCATCATCCATGCAGTCAATGTTTATTAAGCACCTACTCTGTTCTAGACACTGGATCAGCCTCTGGGACATATTCAAAGTTTTGTGAGACACACTCTGGGTATCACAAAGCACAGACTCTCTACTCTGGCCAGATGCACCTTTGTAATAACTCTTGCATCACTGTGTTCCCCTGTCCTCTTCCCCTCACCCTTGGCACCTCCACATCCCTCAACTCCATAAAACCCCCTTCAGCAAGTCTGTCTTGTTTACAGCAGCACATCTGAAGCGTGGAGAGAATCATGTAGTGGCTCAGAGCAGTCCTGGACCTAGAACCCAGGCCCCAGCTATGCAGGTGAGTTTGCCTCTGCTGCTAGTGGTGAAGTGGAGTGAAGAGTGTGGGCTTTGTAACCATGGAGCCCTGGATTCAATCCCATCCAGTTCCTCTGACTCCTCACTGGGTAGCCATGGGCAAGTTATGCCTCTCTGAGCCTCAGTGTCCTTATTCAAAGCTGAAATTAGTCCTTCCTACCTGGAGGAGGGTGGTCAGGAGGGAGGGAGATCAGGCCTGGGTCCTGCTCAGCCCTGTGCCTGGCACACAGTAAGGCACAGGAGGTGGTAGCAGCTGTTACATCATAGCAGTGGGGTTACCATGTGACCCCCTGGAAGAGATGCCTCTGCTCTTTCAACTCTGCCAGTTCTCAGAGGTGGAGTCACCCTCCCTGAGGGAGAGCTTGGAAGCAGTTCCTGAGTGGGCAGGTGTGGCAGCTCAACCAGACCTAGTAATGGCTTCTCTACCATCCACATGGGGCCTACCCAATTCCCAGAATTATAACAGGAAGACGCTCGATTCATAACCTAAGTGCAATAGCTACCACACATCAAGCTCTTACTATTCTCAACGCTTTACACACTTGACCGGTTTAACCCATCACGGCCATCGACACCAGTTTTATTATTCCCATTTCACAGATGGGAAGACCAAGATTCAGAGAGACAAAGAAAGTTGTCAAGCAAAACTAGGATTTTAGTCCATGTTGGTCTCAACACAAAGGGAACACAGTTATTGCAGAAAGCAAGAGACACCACTGTAGCCATTGCTAATTGGGATCTTAAAAATCTTAAAAATGGGTTACCCCTTGGACCTAGCAATTCATATTACCAAGGAAATTATCAAGTGTGCAAAGATGTACTAATATATAATCATAATATCAAAAAGTAGGAAGTACCCCAACGCCTACTAGTAGGGGACTGGCCTAATAAGTTATGGCCCAGCCACACCATGGAATTCTACGCAGGTATTAGGAATAACTTGTGGAAGAATATTTGAGGACATGGGAAAATGTTCATGTCCATTAAATTAACAAAAAAGTTGGCTACAATATAGTATGTAGAATACTGTTCCATATTCATGTTACATTTGTATATCTATACATATCGAAAAGAGTGGTTGGGGGGTAGGTGGAATGATCATTTTTAGTCTTCCCTCTTTTTGCTTATATTTTCTGATTTTTCCACAGTGAACAGTATTACTTACATAGTTTAAATCTTTTAAATTTTTATTTACATTATATTAAACCATAATTTATCATTTTAAATTATAAATCATTTATCATTTAAATTATAGACTTTAAATTTAATTTAAAATTTAAATTACAGACTTGAATTTAAAAAATTTAAAGCATCTCCCACCACTCCCCATACCAGACAGTGAGGTATGGGTGCAGGGATGCCAGGAGGTATGACAGAGCTGGGGGACAGAACTGGGGGCTAGGGAAGTCAGTCTCACCCTCTCCTGCAGACTCTCCAGATTCGGAATCCTGACGCCCACCAGCCTGTAGGTCCCACTCCATGGGTGGTAGGTGCTGCTGGGCCAGGTGGAAGTCCTCCAGGAGCTCGGGGCTGGCGGCATTGGGAAAGGGCCCTTCTTCTCCACAGCCACGGGTTCTACTCCCATCAGCATCTTTCTCTTCCTCGACCCAGGCCCAGCGCCGCCGCTGCCGCCGGGGCCCCTTCCCCAGGCCCAGCTCGACCCGGTGGACCTCAGTCCCCGAGCTGGCCATTGGGCCTGGCCCGCACTTCACCTGGGCCGCTTCATCCTCAGGAGACGGAGCTGCTGCTGTGGGCACCAGAGTCACAGCTGACTTCTCTCAGCAACCGACATCCTGCCTGTGGCCTGTTGGGGACACAATCAAAGGACAGCATGACTCCTTAAGTCCCCTGCTTTATTCAGAACAAAAAGTTACCAGAGGGACTCTGGGATCAGACAGCCTGGGTTCAACCTTGGGCAGGTCACTCTGCCTTCATTGTCCCCATCAGTAAAACTGGGATAGTAATTCCTCTTTCTCAAGGGTTTTGTAAAATTACCTGAGATGCATGGTAAAGAGTCCAGCGGCTGAGACCTTACAGCTGGGGGAAGGTGGACAGATAACCCGGTGACTACAAATCAAAGAGAGAGGTGATGGTGCAACATTGAGCTGGGGCCTAAAAGGCCCAGGAAGTCAGGGAAGGCCTCAGTTTAGAAGCCACTTCCTCTGGGAGTCTTCCCTGAGCTTTCACAGTAAGAGGGATGGTAAAAAGGGCAGCATTCCAGGCACAGGGATCAGCGTGTATATACAGAGTCTGGAGGCAAGAGGGAGCGACCCTACCAGGTGCTTTCCTGGACGTGGAAGTGGCTTCCCGGTGGCTGTGGTACTGTGGACAGGGGCTGGGCAATATGGACAACAGAGAATGTGGGGAAGGAGAGGTGGTGGGCAGGGCAAGGAGGGCCTCTTGGAGTTCCAAGTGCATCCCGGGGTCTGGGAGGGAGCACTGAGGGTTTCAGGCATAGGAGAGTACCATCAGAAGTACAGCTTAGAAGTTTCCCTCTGCCTGCTCTGGAAGAATGAACCAGAACAGGTAGACTGGCCACAGAGGAACCCATTAGGAGGCCGTGGCAGGGGAAGAACTGCAGGAGAACTCTTTTCTGCCTTCCTTCCAACCTCTCATCTCCTTTATCTTCCTCCTTTCCCATCCTCCTGTTACCCCAAACATTCTCCAAATGCCTCCTCTGTGCCAAGCACGGTGCTGGGCCCTGGAAGCACACACAGATGACAGACCAGAAAGGCACAGCCCTGCCCCAGGAGATCCCAGTCTGGGAGGTTCCACAGAATCACAGCAAGTCAGCGTGGCAGGGGCCTCCAGGTGAGCTCACACAAAGGCTGGTTCCACAGGTGGGAACACGCAGCCCAGGGAGTGGAGGGGCCTTGTCCAAAGCCACACTGTGGACAGGCCAGCCTCCCGGCCCTCCATGCTGGACTGTAACTCCAGACCTCCCTGGACAGACACGTCTGTGTTTCAGCCTCGTGAGCGCTTGGATCCCCATCAGGAGCCTTGATTTGTTGAGAAAAGTCAGCAGGCAACTATTTCTGGACAGATAGTTTCCCAGGGAACGGTCCAGCTAGAGCAGGGCTGGCTTCTCAAGGGCTGGAGTAGGAACAGGGAAGGACATTCTCACCCATTAGGCTACAACGCCTGCTCCTTAGACGAGGGCTCAGTGGCTTCCATCCTCTCTCCCCGACCCAGTCTCCCTCTCCGGCCCCTCCAAACACAGAGCCCCAGAATTTGCTCCAGATCGCCCTGTGCCCCCTTCCCCCGCCCACAATCCCCACCATACATGCCGTGCCCATTCTGTGTCGGCTTGGGCTAGAAGTGTATTTGTTCTCGATTTGCCCTCACACCAAACATACAGGTCACAGGAAAACTATAGCATGGAATTGTGACTTGGCCAAGATCACCCAGCTGGCCAGATTTGGAAATGTCAGTTCTGACCCAGTTTAAATTTTTTTATCACACTGCTGTCCATCACTAAAAACATGTTTGCTCGTGTGCTCACATGCACAGCTCATCCTAGTATATTACAGGCATTAGAAAAAAAAAAACCAAAAATAAAAATTTTAAAGATATGATAGAAAATAAATATTTCCAATGTAAGTTCTAATCCTTGCGTCCCATACCCTCTGGGGGGCCTGTACCCCTCATTGAAATCCCTGCCACAGTTCTTAACTACAGCATGCTTAAGAGTCTTCTGTTGTTATTGTTTGGTGCCGTCAAGTTGATTTGGACTCAAAGCGACCCCATGTGACAGAGTAGCAATGCCCCATAGGGTTTCCTAGGCTGTAATCTTTATGGGAGCAGATCACCAGGTCTTTCTCCTGCATAGCCAATGGGTAGATTCTAACGCCAACTTTTGTTTAGCAGTTGAGAGCTTAAGTGTTGTGCCACCAAGGGTCCTTTAAGAGTTCTTTAAGAATTCACATTTCTGGGTCTGCCCAAAGTGAGTCTGAGTCAGTGGCCCTGGGATGGGGCCCAGAATCCGCATTTTAAACCAGGGCCTTGGGCAAGGCCCTCCCTTTGATGCCGCCTGAACATTCTCAGCCCTGCTGTGTTGGCAGGTGTAGGAGGTGCTGGGCTGAGCAGTTGCTTTTCTTTCTGAAACCTCCACTGAGGAAGGGACCCGGGAGGCGTGCGGTTTTTAACTTTTTTTAGGGCCTTTTTCTAGCACAGCCACAGAGCAGCCTGCCCAATCACAGACGCCTCCGGGTGCACAAAGGGGAACATCCTGTCTCCTGGGGTAACTCAGAAGTCTCACTGCAACCAGGGGAAGCTGCACATCAGAGGCGGCTGCGGTCACAGGCTGGAGTTTTGCAAAGGCCCCTCAGGCCCCTAAATCTGTGAGCCTTTCCTGAGCAAGGTCTCTGCCTTCCACGCAAGCTATAGCCCTCAATGCCACCGAGCCCAGGACCAGTGTGGCACACCAGCACACATCGGGTCAGTCAGTCAGTCAACAAACACATACGTGCCAGCCACATGCCTGCCCGGCAGGGCGATGAGACAGCTCCCTGGGCTGCTGTGAGAGAGAGCCAGCCTGGGTGAGTGGAGGCCTGGCCTCGGCCTGGTACAGCTGCTACTCACGGTGAAATACTGGGTTCTCCCCTTGCCTCTCTGGGCTTAAATCGTCCTCACTGTAAAATGGAGAAAATGCAACCTGCTCTTGCTGCCACAAGAGCAGTGCCGCCATGCTAGGGTGGGCTGGGAGGCAGGGATGGCACTAAATGAACTTTGAGATTCCTCCTTGACTCCACTGGCTTCTGGGGGCAACAGCCTCAGAACTGTAATCCTCCCTCCTCCTCTCTGAGGTTACATTTCAAAGGAACATATACACTGAGCACCTCCTCATTGTTGTTAACTGCCTTCCAGTTGATTCTGACTCATGGCGACCCCATGTGTGCAGAGGAGAACTGCCCCATAGGGTTACTAAGGCTGTGACCTTTAGGAGGCTGATCGCCAGACCTTTCTTCTGAGGAGTCTCTAGGTAGATTCAAACCACCAACCTTTCGAGTAGTAGTTGCGCGCTTAACCAGGCAAAATAACTTAAAAATAATAATAATAAAAAAGAAACCTATGATTTCCTACTGTGTTCCAGGCATACACAAGACACAAAGAACACAGAAATGAATAAAAGTGTTCCAAAATTTCAAAGGGGGGTGTACAATCATAGAGGGGTTACTGAAGGAAGAAGGAAGAAGTATCAAGCTGGGCTTGAGAGACGAAGGGAATTCAATGAGAAGAATGGGGAGGGCATTACAGGCAGAGGGAGCAGCACAGGCAAAGGCTGAGAACTGGAAGGAAGGGGAGCAGAGCCCTCGAAGGCCAGACAAAGGCTGGGGCTGTTCACAAGGGCAGCAAGACTGCACCGAGAAGCAGGGGGTTTGGTGAAGGCTCCAGCCATATGGACTGAGGGAAGCTGCACGTCAGAGGCAGCTGAGGTCACAGGCTGGAGTTTTGCAAATGCCTCTCAGGCCCCTAAACCTGTGAGCCTTTCCTGAGAAGGCCTCTGCCTTCCACGCAAGCTATAGCCCTCAATGCCATGGTGCCCAGGACCAGCGTGGCACACCAGCACCCATCGGGTGAGTCAGTCAGTCAACAAACACACGCCCTTTAGGCTAAGTCCCCCCACCTGAGGCCTCTTTCTCCAGTTCCCCACATGGGCTGAGCTCCTGTCCTCCCCTGCCTTCACCAGGCTTCTCTGCCCCCTCAGCTGCTCCAAAACCAAAGACCCCTCCCTTTGTAGCTCAATCACTCAAAACCACCTAGACTGGAGGGCTGTGGGGACCATGGTCTCAGGGAACATCTAGCTCAATTGGCATAACACAGTTTACAAAGACAACGTTATACATTCTACCTTGGTGAGTAGCATCTGGGGTCCTAAAAGCCTGTGAGCAGCCATCTAAGATACTCCAATGGTCTCATCCTTTTGGGAACAAGGGAGAATGAAGAGAACAGGATACAAGGAAAAGATTAATCCAAAGGACTAATGGACCACAGTTAACAAGGCCTCCACCAGACTGAGTCCAGTACAGCTAGATGGTGCCCGGCTACCACCACTGACTGCTCTGACCAGGATCACAACAGAGGGTTCTGGACAGAGCTGGAGAAGGATGTAGAACAAAATTCTAACTCACAAAAACAGACCAGATTTACTGGCCTAAAGGAGACTGGAGAAACCCTGAGAGTATGGCCCCCAGACACCCTTTTAGCTCAGTGGTGAAGTCATTTCCAAGGTTCACCATTCAGCTGGGGAGTGGAGAGCCCCATAAAACCAAATGGGACTAATGAGGCACAGCAGTCCAGGGATAAGGGCCAGAAGGCAGAAGGGGACAGGAAAGCTGGTGATAGGGAACCCAAGGTTGAGTAAGGATAGTGTTGATGTGTTGTGAGGTTGTTAACCATTGTCATAGGGCAACATGTGTACTAACCGTTAAATGAGAAACTATTTTGTTCTATAAGCCTTCATCTAAAGTGAGAATAGCAGCGCAATTGGAAGAGCGTAGTCGATGTCACTGAACTGTGCATGTAGAAATTTTTGAAATGGTGTATCTTTGGCTATGTGTATTTTCACCAAAAAAAAATAGGTCGAGAAGGGAGAGTGTTGGCATGTTGTGGGGTTGTTAACCAATGTCATAAAATGATACGTGTACTGACTGTTTAATGAGAAACTATTTGTTCTGTAAGCTTTCACCTAAAGTACAATTAAAAAACAACAACAAAAAAAAAAAAAAAACACCCAGACTCCCTAGTCCTCCTATGCCAAGAGCAGCCATGCAGCCCACCACTGACTCCCTGTGCCTCCTAAAGCTCTTACCCATGTACTCCAACCCATCCCTGACATCTCCCAGATGAAGAAATTAGGGCGAAGAGAGTTGGGGAGCTTTCACAAAACCTCCCAGCCAGGAAGTGAGGCCCAGGGATTCAACATAAGGCACGGTGACTCTGAAATCAAGGCTGTCAGGCTAGTAGGGGTGGGAGGAAGGGGGAGGTAATCCCCATATCAAGTAGCTGGACCCTCCACAAAGGCCAGGCTATTGAACTCAGGGTCCTGAGCTCAGCTTCCCTCCCTGACCACTGGCAGGGAACAGACCTGCTGTTCTTGAGGGTTTCCTGCCAGCCCTGGAGAGATCAGCCCCACAACGATGCACCAACCCCTCCTCCCTCCTTCTGCCAAGAACGTGGGAAGGTACCCAGCTTGATGCAGTCTGAAAAGCTGAGCTGGGTTGGCTAGCCCAGGAACGTCCCTGTTCCTCTCCTTGCCTCCAGGCTGCAAAAGTGGGCCCCTCCTTCATGGGGACCCTGCCTGCCGCCTCCTGGCCTGCTCTTCATCCTGCACATCTCTGAGGCCCCTAAGCAGCCCGTGGGACTAACTCTCTAAATGCAGATGGGGACCGTCAGGCCAGAGAGGGGTCGAGGCTTGTCCAAGTTCACGCAGAGATCAGACCAGAGCTGGGACTGGAATCCAAGTGGTCCTGAGGCTTGACAAAATTCAAAATCCTCCCAAAATCCCCGCTTACCCCGGGGGCTGGGCTCCTCTAAGCTGAGAGAGAAACCACACAGCTGCCGCAGCTGCGACTTCCTGGCTAGGCTGGTCCGGCCACACTGGACTGTCCCAGAGAGTCTGTGACTGGCCAGCCCAGTGGGAAGGTGGCCTCCCCTGCCCTCCTCTGCTCCCTTACCTCTCTAGGGCTCCACCACCATCCAGCCAGCCCAGACTCACGGTCTTTGTTCCAAACTTGGGGAGCCCCCTGCCTCCATCACGCCCTGTCGCGCCTCCAGGCCGCTCTGCCAGCCCGAGCTGCTGCTCACAGACAAGCATCGCTCCCCACCTCTCCCCGCCCCTGCCTCGCTGAGGCGGCAGGAAGCGCCCAGCCTGATTTCCTACAAGTGTTTGTCAGAAGGCGGGGGTTTGTCTGCCTGCAGAGCTAGAGTGAGAGCTGGAGGAGCTTAACCCCTTGCAGGTCCTCGCGGGTCTGTGATGCTCAGGATAAGGACTCACGGAAACTTCCAACATCAGGGCTTGGGAGCAGCTAAGCTAAGACCGTCGGGGTACAGATGAGAAGACTGATTCCCAAAGAATGTCAGAGGCTTGGCCACAGTCACACAGCATGCTGACCTGGAAGGAGGCCTCCTGCCCTCAGTCCTGGGTTATGTCCTTAACCCTCCAGGAGCTCTTTCCTGACGAAGTCTCTCTTTAGCCTTCTCAACCATGGTGTGACCTCAGCCAAGGCGCCTTGCCTGGCTGGGCCTCAGGGCCCATCTGTGCAACAGGAGCTCAAAATCGATGTTTGCTGTTGTGCCTTTCCAGCTCCCACTCTCTGACCTGTCTATGTACATGTGACGCGAAATCTCAAGAAGGCTGCAACGATTCCTACCATCCCACCCACTGTCCCTGCTCCCAGCTGGGCTTGCAGCTACAGTGAGATTTTCCAGGCAGCACGGAGGTAGGGAATTTGTTAATCAGGTGAATTTCTCCTGTTGTAAATACCCTCACAGGGCTCATCAGAGGGCAGGGGACAGATTTATCCCAACGGGCAAGTTGCCTTTTCCCAAGCCTCCTGTTCATTTATTCAACGGGTACTTACTGAGCTCCTACTGTGTGCCAGGTGCTTTTCAAGGTGCTGGGGATACGGCAAGGGTAAGACAGGCAAAGCCCTTGCTCTACTCTAGTAGAGACACAGATAATAAACAAACAGGTGTATAATCTCAGGGAGAGAGATGTGAACAGAACAAAGGAGGGTGGGACGGAATGGTGATCCACATCCTAGGCTGCTTTTGCTAAAATAAAAAGCCCAGGGCTTACTGCAGATGGCAGAATCAGTCTCTGGGCATCAGCGATCTTCAAAGCTGAGGGATTATGTGGCAGCTGGGATATATGGGCCTGGAAGACAACCCCTGAGATCGACAATGATGGGTTGGGGTGCTTCCTGCTGCTGTGGCCTTGGTGATGAGGGGGTGGGGGCAGGTGAGCAGTGATGCTTGTCTGTCAGCAGGATGACTAGACAGAGAAGGGACTAGAAGAAGGAAAGGGGCACAAGCAAGCCACAACAAGGGGTGAGAGGCAGAGTGTTCTAGAAGGGAAAATGCAAAGGCCCACAGTGAGAACCAGTTGGGCTTGCTTGCCCTGAGAATAGTAAAGCTTGGTACCCAGAGCACAGTGAACCAAGGGGGAGGGGCAGGAGTAAGGGCTAGAGGGGCAGGCACGGGATCCAGACCCTGAACATGGCTCCCAACTCTGACCCCACCTGTGATCTGGAGATTCTGATTCAGGAAAAGAAAAGAGAAAAAAAAAACATACGTATTGTACAAAAAGCTCCCCACGTGATTCTGGTGATCGACCAGGTACGGGAACTACCAGTGGAGAAGAGAAAATGTGAACTTTGGAGTTGATGTGGGCCTCAGTTCAAATCCCAACTCCACCTCTGTGACCTTTGAGGCATCACCTCTCTATACCTCAGTTTCTTTATCTGGAAAATGGGGATTAGAAGAGTAGCTACTCACAGGGGTACTGTCGAGATTCAATGATGTAAGGTCTGCAAAGAGCAGAACATGGGGCCTAGAACTTGGCTCTTATTTACTGGACTATTATCATCATCATCATCATTGTTTATGCACAAATGTCTGGTCTCCCCCAAGGGCTAGGTCTTATTACCTTTCCTAGAGCGTGGCAGACAGTTTGTGGCTGATGGATGTGTTAGCTGAATGACTGACTGACTGAATGAATGAACGAACTTTCCCAAAGCCACCAGAGTATCTGGCAGAGCCAGGACTAGAACCAGATGCCCTCATCACCCACCCCTCCAGCCCCACCCAGGCTTTTACCCATAACTGGGTGGTGGAGGGGCTCTATCTGTAGCCTCCTTCCCAACGTGGAGCAGAGCCAAACCCTAATGAAGCCGCTCCCTGCCAGCTCTGGTGACCACATGGGCCATTGTGTGAGGGGCGGGCTCCTCTGACACCCTGTCACTCACTCACCCTCCCTCCCCAGTCATTAACCCAGGCAGTGCTGCCATCAACACCAGGTGGTTGCTGCTGCTGGGCACGCCCCGTGGCCCCTGAGTAACCCCAAGCCCATCTTTAGGGGCAGCTGCCTAACACCAAGGAAAACCACCCCCAGGGTACTCTGCTTCATCTCCTTACCACCCTCAAGCCTGACCAATGCACCTCCCTGCCTTTGCTCATGCTGTGTCCACTCCTGGAACACCATCTCCACCACCAGGCCAAATTCTACTTCACCAAAGCA
Source organism: Dugong dugon (assembly GCA_030035585.1). Classification (NCBI taxonomy): domain Eukaryota; kingdom Metazoa; phylum Chordata; class Mammalia; order Sirenia; family Dugongidae; genus Dugong; species Dugong dugon. Next base: position 57,786,753 of record CM057471.1, read on the forward strand.
CCGTGTCCAAAACTGAGCTCACATCACCACCCTCTAAACCTGCCCCTCCCATGTGGCCCATCTTCCATCCAGGTGCACAGGCTAGAATCCACCGTCATCCTGGACCCTTCCCTCTCCCTTACACTCCACAATCAATCTGTTGCCAACTCCTGTTGATCTGATTTCCTAAATCTCACTAGAATCTGTCCACGTCTCTGTATCCCCTCAGCCAACTTCCTGGGCCTGGCCACTGGATCACCCCATGGCCTCCTGCAAGAGCCTTCCACAGAAAGCTCTCGGTCCCTCCAACCCATTTCCCACTGCACCAGAGGGATTGCTCCAAAACAGAAGCTTCTAAACACAGCCCCTCCTTGCTAAAAACCCTCAAAACCCTCGGATGGCTGCCTGCCTGCTGCTCTGGCCTCGTCTCCCACAACCTTCTCTGCCCTCGCTCAGCCTCCTTGTTGGTCTTTGGACAGAAGCACCCTCCTCCCACGCATCACCCCACCCACCTCTTCTCCCCATTGGCTTCCAGGCAGCCCGCAGATCTCAGCTCCAACGTACCCTCCTCGGGGACCCACCTCCTTTTGGAATTATGCTTTGTGTGTGATTATTTGACTAATGTCGGTCTCCCTGACTCAACTGTGAGCCCTGTGAGGAATCACCAGCATATCCCCAGTGTGTGGCACAGGCTCTGACACACAGTACAAGCACAATAAACACGTGCTGGACCATCAACTGAATTTAGGCAGCCACCTGGCCCTGGTTCATGTCCCTCACAGGAGCCCAGTGAGGCTGCTGTGACCATCCCCATTTTATAAGCTGGATAAATAGAGGCCTCAAGAGCCCAAACAACTTGTTCCAGGTCACAAAGCTAGTGAGTGAAGGATAGAGACTCAAACACAAAGACTCAGTTCTTAACCAAGCGTGGTATCAAGCCCATTGCACCCTGCAGAGATAATTAGTATCTGTGCATGATAAAATTGGGAGTGGGGCTTATTACCAACTAATTGCAATCCACGAAGCCCATGTTCTAACTTTGTTATAAGGCTCTGGTCCCGCATAGAGCCTTTCAGTTTTCCAAAGTGCTTTCCAGTCTTCATAGCACTAGAATAGCCTTCGGAAGCGAGTAGGGCAGGTGTAGTATCCTACTGTGAGGAAACTGAGGCCCAGAAAGGGGAAGGGACTAGCTCCTGGTGATCCAACAAAAAATCCTCTGGCCTCCACTGCCAGGGCTTGAGTACTCTCCCTGGTGACATGTCCATGTGTAACTATGTCCACACTGCCTTGCCAGCCCTTTCCATGGGAGCCCAGCAAGCCTTCAACCATTTGCTCCCTCCAGCCCCTGGGTGATGATGTTCTAACACCACAGTGGCCATTTCTCACCCACCCTCCCAATGCCCACCTACTTAACTGTCTTCTCCCTCCCTTCATCATCATTCTTGAGCCCCTCCTAAGCACTGGACCTGCTAACCAGACTGGCAAACTGACAAACCAAACGAGTTGCCGTCGAGTCACTTCTGATTCTTGGCAACCTCACGTGTGCAGAGTAGAACCGCTCCATGGGGTTTTCAAGACTGTGCCCTTTCAGAAGCAGATGGCCAGCCCTTTCCTCCATGGTGCCTCTGGGTAGGTTTGAATCGCCAACCTTTAAGTTAGCAGTCGAGCACAAACCATTTGCGCTACCCAGGGACTTCAGGGCGGGTCCACATAAGGCCTTCCCATGCAACCCAGGACATGACCCAGGACTGGTAAGGGCATCACTTGCTGACGTGATGAGTCCTGGACAGTCACCTCTTCACACCAGGGCCCCCACATAATATCCTGAGGTCCAGGGGTACAGTGGGGCCCCCAGACTTCTCAGTTATCCCCAGGAGAAACCAGGAGCTGGCAACTTCTGGAGCCCTGGTAGCTGAAGGCTGTTATCCCTCCCTTGGCTCCTCTTTAAGCTCCCGGCCTCTCCTTTCCCTGGAAAGAAATGAAAGTCCACTCTAAGGCCATTTACTCCTTCCTGCCCAGCTTACTGAATTTATTCCTTTAGTTAAAACCCATAGGGAGTCTGGGGTGAGGGGAGGAAAGTGAGGATTTCTAGAATGGACCAAGAAAAAACCATAGAAGCCTGGCCTGGAAGCTGGAGACCCAAGTTCCCACTCGAGTCCCACCACTAACTTGCTGAGTGACCCTGGACAAGTGCTTTTCCCTCTCTGAGCCTTGGAACCAGGGGGCTTAATGAGATAATCTCTGAGGCCTCTTCTAGCTCTAATCTTCCTGGCTTCTTTGATTCTATTTGCCCAACAAGACAGAAATGCTGTGTGGATGGAAGGCTGCAGGGCACAGGGGCTAAGGGCACATGGGCTTTATGGGCACTCAGAAAATTCCAAGTTCTCCCTTGGGAGCTGTGTGGCTTTGGGCAAGTTGCTTAACCTCTCTGAGTTCCATACTCCTTATCTGTAAAACAAGGATAATAATACGGACTTTACAGGGTCCTTGGGGTGATAAGTGAGACTGTGTGCCTGGCACAGAGTAACTGCTCACCAATAAATGGCTTTGGCTTCATCAGTGAAACGACGATATAACCTGCTCCCTACAGGACTGAGTTAATTTTCCTGACTCTGAAGCTTTCCCGTTATCAGCCACAGCTTTAGCTTTGGGTTCCAAACACATAAGAGAGAGCCAACTCTTCCAAGCGAAGGGAAATGCTGCCTTCTCCTTGTGGCCCCAAATCCAGCTAGAAACTATGCCCTCATCCTGAACAGTTATGAAGAGGAGGAGACAGGCCTCCCTCAACCACCAGAAACGAGGGTTATAAGGAATGCGTGGACACATACACAATCAAATTAATGCTCAATGAAGAGACAAAAAAAGTCCATGTGCCAGGAATGCATTACTAATAAGCATTTGCGACCAAGTTGACTCATGGCGACCCCACGTGTGTCAGAGTAGAACTGTGCTCCATAAGATTTTCAATGGCTGATTTTTCAGAAGTGCCAGGTTTTTCTTCCAAGGTGACTCTGAGTGGACTTGAACCTCCAATGTTTTTATTAGCAGCTGAGGGGTTAGCAGCTGAGCAAGTTAACTGTTTGCACCACTCAGGGACTCTGCATTGCTAGTAGCAAACCTTTACTGAGTACATTTTATGTGTTAAGCACCCTATAAAGGCCTTTCCGTGGATTAAGACATCATTTAATCTTCACACCAATCCAAGGAGGTAGGAATTATTATGCCAATTTTATGGATGAGGAAGCTGGGTTTGAACCAAGCTATCTGATTCCAGAGAATACAATCTTAATCAGTTCACGAATGAATCTTGCAGTACATGAAAAGGTTGGAAACAACGCCAATGTCCAATAATAGGGAATCGTTGAAATAAATTATATTTCTATTCAAAGGAATATTATCCAGTCATTAATAGTCATGCTGTGGAAGAATACGAAACGATAAAAAAATTGTTTAAATGTTAACTGAACAAGCCAGTTATAAAATAACATATATCTAGTCTGAGCCAATTAAAGAAAAAAGCAACAACAGTTAAATATGGAGGAGGCAGAAAAAGGAGGAGGAAGAAAGGGAGAAAAAAAAAGACAGAGAAAGGGAATGTGCACCAAAATGTTTACAATAATTATCACCAGGTGGTACAATTATAGGTAATTTTACCTTCTTTTTGCTTATGTGTATATTCTAACAATAACAATTGCTTTTAAGAGAAAAACGAACATTTCCTATTCTTAAACCAAACCAAACCCATGGCCGTTGAGTCGATTCTGCCTCATAGCGACCCTATAGGACAGAGTAGAACTGCTCCATAGGGTTTCCAAGGCTGTAATCTTTACGGAAGTGGACTGCCACATCTTTCTTCCATGGAGCAGCTGGTGGGTTCGAATCGCCAGCCTTTCACTTAGCAGCCAAGCACTTTAACCACTGCACCACCTTAAAAAGAAACAAACAAAAAAAAACACCTCATATCTGTGTAGTGCTTCATTCTGATCCAGAGAGACTGTGGGCAGGCTCCTCTGCTCCTCCCATCTCCACCTATGAAAGTTGGAAGAGTGGTTGGGCTCTCTGAGACCCTCTGCCGCTCTGACATCCTGTAACTGCCATCACATAACTTCTCCTCCTGTGTTCAAACTCTGGATACTATGTGCTCTTTTCTGAATAGACAGTCCTTGTGCAGCACGTTGATATACACAAAAATCACAGAAAGAAAGGAAGCAGTCAGCACCCAGTCCCAGCCACTCTTCATATTTTGGGGCATGGCATGTGTCGTCTGATTAGATCCTTCAAAATCAGGCATTTAACAGATGAAGAAAGGCCCAGAGAGGTTATTCGACTTGCCCAAAGTCACACAGCACATTAGGGATAGAGTTGGGTCTCTGCCCACAAGTACCCTCTAGGTGAGTCCCTTACTTGGGGAGCTGAGTATGGCCTCCTGGATCCTGAGACCTCTCCTCTTCCTTGGTCCTTGGCTGTTGTCCCAGGACCCTGAGAGGACTGACAGCGAGGCATCCCACTCTGGCCTTAATCCCTGCCCCTCCTACTGAATAGGCTCAGCAGGGAGAATGCTGGCAAATACCCAGGGGCCAGGCCCGCCTGTCTCCAGGAGAACCTGGAGTGGGAGAAGCCTGGGAGTGGGGGGGTCTCACTTGGCAACAGAGCTGGAGTTTGGCTGATACTTGGCAAGGAAGACCAGAGCCAAGATGGGACTGTACGCTGGGACAGAGAAGGGACCAACAGGTTAACATGAGAGCTGTGGGGCAGAAAGGCCTGGGTCCAAACTTGCTAGATTGGACCTTTGACACATTCCCAAATCTCTATGAGGTTCCTCATCTATAAACTGAGGCTAATACTTCCCTCAGGAGTTTGTATGTAAAGCAATGGGATAATGTGTTCACACAGCTTCACACATAGCAGGTGCTCAGCAAACAGAAGCTGCTGTCAGCCTCCTCCTGGCTCCCCTGGGCAACTGTGGCAGCTTCTTCCTGGCCTCCCCGCCTGACTCACCCTCTAGCCTTCAGCACAAGCTGCTTCAAGACCACTGATAGCTCCCATCACGTTCAGGTTAAAGGCCGGACATTCTGGCCTGGATTCAGGCTCACAGTGACCTGTTCCCAAGGCAGAGGTCTGCTGCATTGTACAACTCACACTGTAGACTCTGAGCTTTGTCTCATAAAAGTTTCCTGCCCTCCCCTGAAAGTGAGCAGGGGAGCTGCTATAGGGTTCAGGAACCCCCCAACTCCTGGCAGCTATGCAGAAGCAAGGCTGGCCTTCCATCCCGCAACACTCCTTACGTGCAGCTCTCTTAAAAAACAGACAAAAAAGACTAGCATTTACTCATTTTCACGGTGTAAGTATCCTCACCATGGCTGATTTCAAGCTACCACAGATGTCACTGAACACAGCACTGGGAAGAGATGTACACAATCAGCTCTCTCGAGCCAATGCCAGCACACTGCTGCACATCCCAAGGTGAGTATTGGCTAATCCCAATAAGAGCTGTGTGACCTCAGGTCAGTGATGTAACCTCTCTGAGCCTCAGCCTTTTCATCTGTAAAGCGGAGACAACAATAGTGACCACCTCATGGCAACATTGTGAAAGCTGAGTAATACAATCAAGATAATCAACATCTGTGCATTGAGCACCTACTGGCTCTGTACTGGGCTCTGGGGATGGCAATGGTGACAAAACAGATAAGAGCTCCTGCCCTCCCAGACCTCACCCCATGCAGTAAAGCCCTTGGCATGGTGGCTATTATTAACAACGTTATTATTGCTGTTGTTATTCCTTCCTTTCTTCAGGCCTGTTTCCTCATCTGCAAACTTAGAATGTGGGCTGAGCAAAAGCTTTCTGTGATGCCACCTCAATGAGCCTTAAAGCAGCTCTGAGATGGGCATTCCCAGCCCCATCCCCATTTTATAGATGAGAAAACTGAAGCTCTGAGAACTGAAGCCTGGCTGGGGACGCCAGCCCAGGTCTTCTAATGCCCGATGTCTGGCTCCTTCCCACCTTCCAGGACTGAGGAAACATGAAAGGGTCTGGCATTTGGCTGATGGTGCGAACGCTTTAAAAATACTCTTCCTCTCCCCCCTTCATGGGGGTAAACTGGAATGTTGTGGCAGACACCAGTTTCCAAAATACCTTCTCAGCATGAGAGCCCACAGTGCCGGAATGGTTCCTAGTTTCTGTAGAAACCCCAACTCTGGTGCCTCCAGTGTTCAGGCCGGTGGGAGCTGATGAAATCCCCTCGCAAGAAATGGCTCAAATCACATGTTTCAAATGCAAACCGGCTGGACTCTGAGACCCAAAGCCCCATGTGAGCACTTTCTCCCTCCAGCAGAACAACTGAGGCTGCTCCTGGGAACAAACCACAGAAAAGATTTCCCCGAAACACCCATGGGTTCCATCTCCACCTTGGCAAGTCAGGCAGATTTAGGGCCCCTCAAACAGATGGACAGCTATTCTGTTTTCTTGACAAGAAAAACTAACAGCTAAAAAATAAAACCCACCAACTCCAAAGGAGGTGCTTGGAAAAAAAGAAAAAAAAAAAAAAATCTCTTGGGAAGTCCCTGTATACATCTAACCTCAGTCCTTCATGCTTCAGTTTCAGCCCATTTTTTCTTGTTCTGTCCTAGAGGACAGAAACAATGTCTCTTTTCAGCGCAGCCTGTCTCAGCTTCTCTTCTCAGCTCCAAATAGCCGGAGTTTGTTATCAACAACTTTCCTTTCCAACTTTCTTACTCAGAAGCAAAGGGTTTTTAAACGCAAGAAATAATCCGTTCCGACCAGTCATTACTTTAAACAAAAGTAGAGGAAAGGAGCCGGGAAGAGTTCCGTTCAAGGTCGCACAGCAAGCAGGCTCAGGCTCTGCCTGCGCGAGCCCCATCACCCTGGGGAGAAGCCAGCTCTGCACCAGAGCTGCTGTGCGCCCTTGGGCAAGCCGCTCCCCCTCTCTGAGTTTATCTCCCCATCCGTGTACCAAGAAGAGACTGACTTTATTTCTACAGCCCCTTCCAGTTCTGACCACTGTCGAGACTGCCCATCCCCACGCTGGCCCTTGTTCTACCTACCTCCCTCTGCCAAAAAGAGGAAAAGAAACTTGCTTTTGGTGTCCTGGGAAAACGCTAGGCTCCGAGCCTCTAGGCCGCGCGGGTTGTTGCCTTGTGAACGAACCTCACACAAATGCCAGGACGAAGGGAGCCCCACCTCCCCCAGTAACCACAGCAACCCGGGCCACGCCTTCATCCCAAACACAACCAAAGGCCCGCCAAGGACCACCCCCGGGCTCCCTCGGGACCCCTCCCAGCCCTGCGGCCAGCCCCGGCTGCAAAGAGAAAAAGCCAACGCCCCCATTGTACAGAGGTGGAGACTGAGGCCAGACAGGGCAGCACCTGTGCGACCAGGATTAGGACTCGAGCCCCGATCGCGGGTCCAGGGCTCCCTCCCATTCCGGGCACGGCGACTATCTCCTTCCCGCGGCCTGGGGTTTCCACGTGGAGAGACCGAGAACCGCGCCGCTCCGGTAGAGTGGAGCCCATCCATTCCGTCTACTCTGCCTCCCATTGCCCCGACCGAGAAACTGAGACCGAGCGACGGGCCGGCACTTGCCCCGGACCCACCGCGAGCCCCTCCCTGCACCTCACCTGCTGGCCGCCGCCTTGCGCGGGTGGTTTCCTGGAGTTGAGCGGCAAACAAAGGCCTCCAATCCGAGCGCGGGGATGGGCGGCCGCCTCTTTGCCTAATCCGCGACGCCCGCCTGTGACCGGCGCGGGCGGCCCTGGGAGGCGGGGCCTCAGGCAGAGCCACCAATCGCAGGGAGGCGGCCGCCTGCGACCCGCCCCCAGGGACTCGAAAACCGGGGAGCGGATTCCCAAGTTTCAGAGCTGAAAATCCCAGATCAGAGCGGCTGACCAGGACCCGCCTGACTGTAGACAGGACGAGTTGAGGCCCAGAGGGTAAGACATTTGTGCAAGGTCGCACAGAGCGACAGAAGGGAAGAAATCACAAAATTTTATAGCCCGAACGAACCGTTTAATGACAGTAATAATAAACTTTTCCTGAACATTATGTGTCAGGCACTGTTGTAAACTCTTACTATGCTCCATCCTCTCCTATGTTGTTGCCGACAAATCGATTCTGACTTATGGTGACCCCATGTGACAGAGTAGAACTGCCCCATAGGGTTTTCCATGCTGTGATCTTTACGGTGAGCAGCTCGATAGATCTTTCTCCTGAAGAGCCGCTGGGTGGGTTCCAACTGCCAACCTTTCCGTTAGCAGCTGAGCGCTTAGCCATTGTGTCACCAGGGCTCGTTTCCATGAGGTAGCTGGGTATTATCATTAACCCCCACGCATAGTCCAAACCCCCATTAGACAAGCGGGAAAACCCTGGCCCTGAGGGACAAGAACTTGCCCAAGGCCCCACAATGAGTTGTTCGTTGCCGTGGAGTTGACTACACTCACGGTGACCTTATGTACAGCTGAACCAAATGTTGCGGGTCTCCAGTCCTAAGCCATCGTCGTGGTCTCTGATGTGTTTGAATCCATGGTTGTGGCTATTACGTCAATACACCACACTGAGGGTTTCCCTCGTTTTCTCTGTCTCTCGCTCGACTTCACCAAATACAATGTTCTTCTCTAGTGATTGGTGTTTCCTGATCACGTGTCCAAAGTAAGCAAGATGAAGTCTTGCCATCCTGGCTTCTAAAGAACATTCTGGCTGTATTTCTTTTAAGACTGATTTGCTTGTTCTTTTGGCAGAGTACAGGGCAAGAGTACTCCATTGTCTAGGCTGAAAGCACACCTTGAAGGAAGGCAGCGTAGGTTACCAAACTGTCCTGGGCACTCGCCCAGTTCTGCCACTTGTTGCCACTGAACTTAAGGCAAATAGGATTCATCAGCCCCACCTCATGGGTTTGCTAAGGGGAGTAAATAGCGCAGGCTCACAGTAAATAAATAGCACTGATTTAAAGAGCACCTTATCCAACCCTATTACTCAGTAGGGTTAATAGGCTTGGAAAAGGGAAGTGACTTGCTGGAGGCCCTTCATGGAGACGTGTTGCAGCCAAAATTCTTTTCTCCAGGCAGAAAACTCTTTTCATCCCCAGACTGCAGGTTAATCCCTACAAGCATACTCCAGTCAATTTCGACTCATAGCGACCCCACAGGATAGATTAGAACTGCCCCATGGGGTTTCCAAGGAGCAACTGGTGGGTTCCAACTGCTGACCTTTTGGTTAGCAGCCAAGCTCTTTACCACTGTGCCACCAGGACTCCCCCTGCAAGCATATATAATAGTAATCATAGCAGCAGCTCCTAATCACTGAAGTTGCTACTCTGTTCCAAGGCAAACATTTTAGCTAATCCTTAAAATAACCTACAAATTAGGTTAATATAAGGTCGCTATCAGTTGAAATCAACTTGATGGCAACAGGCTTGGTTTGGTTTTGTTTTTTTAGGTTAATATGATTCTCATTTAAAGATGGGGAAACGAAGGCTCAGAGAGGTTAAGTGACTTGCTCAAGGTCACACAGGCAAGTAGTAGAGCTAGAATTTGATCCCAGGTGTCTGAGGTGTGGGCTCTTTGAACTGCGCCTTGTTCTCTGTATTCCCATCAGGGCTACCCTGCCCCTCATGCTGTATTCTTCCAAGCAGACAGGGCTCCAGGTGATTGAGGGCCAATTCAGCACTTGTTTGGGCAGGGTCAGACCCCCAGGAACCAAAACCACACTCTCTTCCTGCCTTCACCTTTATCCCGCTCTGGTTCTTGAATGTCAAGCCAGGAAGGGCCCCTTGTGCAATCAAAACCCCTGCCACACAGACAGACCACACACCATGCTGGCCCCTAACCTTGTTCAGATTTCTGTTGTGGATGTGAGCTGTGCCCCCTGGTTTTGCAGTGTCGTAGCCCTGCCTGAGAGACCTTGGAACAGAAGGGAAAACTGAGGCTTGGGGAGGGCTCTCTAGCAAGAGAGGAGCAGACCCTGTGACTCTCCAGCTGCACCACCCCAGCCCCTCTCTCCCCACCCCAAGCCCTCGTGTCATGAGAGAAGATGTCAGGGCCACAGGGACATATGGCCTGGGCTGACGTCTGATCCCCTCCCAACCCAATATTCAAAGCTGCCTTGGCCCAGGGTGTTTGCTTCCTTCAAAGGACACAAGGACACGTGTTTGTCCGGGGGCTTCCTGCTGTGGGAAGTGCAAGCCTAGGCCTCGGACAACCATGAGTCCAAACTTGTCCTCTACCACTCGCTAGCTGTGTGAGTTTGGGTAAGCTATTTGACCTTTCTATGCCCACTTTCAAAGGAATTTTTTAGGTTTAAAATTCCACAGGGACACAATTTTAAAAAAATCCCACAGGGAGGGGGACCCTCACACCCAGTGCCGCAGCCCCAGAGCCAAGCCTGGCAATTCCAGAAGCAACAGTTCCAGAAAGTCATTATTGTCCTGCTCATTCAAAATGTGCACAAACATCGAGGGCTGCGTGGGTAGCAGCTGCTGGGGTTCTCTGCTCCCTGCGGGGGAGGGGGGTTGGACCAAGTGGGGAGATGGCCGACTCAAGTCAGGGGCCGTCAGAACCCACGCCGGGGTCACAGAGCAGGTCCGTGACTGGCCTAGAATTCATACCACGAGCCAATGACAGAGGGAAACCCTTCCATTCAGGAGATGCACAAGGACTTGGGGCTTGGAAAAAGGTGTGGTATTGACATCCCCAGAAAGCTTTTTGTTCACCCTCATCACAACTGCAGCCATCTCCCTAAAGCTGACTGTGAGGCTGAGGCTGTAGCCCACACCCATCATCTCAACCTCTATCAGAGGTAATTAAGGAGATCCCCATTTTACAGACGTGGAGCTTGAGGCTCAAAGAGGTGAGATCACTAGCCCAAGACCTCACAGGATTTGAACTGGAGTCTAACCAGGAGTCCGGGGCCCTAACAAAGTCCTCCTACAGCCAGGAGAGGTTATTCCCGGCAGAGGACTGGGGAGAGAGAGACATGATGGGGGGTATACCGAGCCCCTGGGAGGGGCTGGAGTCTTCATTGATACCAGCTGCCCCAGAGGTCCAGAGGAATCCATGACCCTGGCCTCAAGTGGTCTGCCCGGACCAGGGAGGGAAGGCAGCTAAGAGCAGGATCTAGGGCAAGTCTGCAATCAGCAGCTCCCCAGCCCACCACCTCTGGCAATCCGCTGGGCACAGGGCTGGCCAAAGCGGGGCTTCTCAAACTCATCTTCCCCCAGAGAAAACCTGGGTGCAGAAAAAAACAGGCATTGGGGCCTGGTATCGAGGAAACGTAGCAGAACACTTTTTGCAACCACCACCACCCCTTCCCATCACCATGTACTTTTGCTTCTAACACCCTGCACAATGACCCTTCTTCAGAGAACTGCCCCTGGTGACTTTATGTGCACAGGTAGACAGCAGGGAGTGACAGGAAATGTACAGCTCCTCCCTCCCCAGGCCTTGTCCAAAGACTGACGGGTGAATGAAAGGCCTTGCCTTGAACAGAGACAACTCTGAGGCATAACTAACACTCCAGCCTCTGCCTGCTACAACCCCCCTATCAGGCTGAAGCTCCCTCTGCAGGACTGTGCCTGAAATCCCACCCTTGCTGGGCTTCCCCCCTGTTCCTGTTCTGCTTCCGCCACTCCCTAGATGGTCTCCTGATCTCAGAGTCAGCTTCTGGGGGGCAGACCTAAAGCAGACCACTTCTCTGTGTTTTAAAATATTCCTGCACATTATGCCCTCTGCCCCATCACGTACCTATAAATACTTAAGTTTGGCCCTCAAACCTTCAAGTAAAGTACTCCAAGGTGCATGGTGGCTCCAGTGCCCCTGCACATTCCACTGTGTAGCCCAAACTGAGCGTTGGGAGCCGGGGAAGAGGGTGGTGGTGTGGGATGCTCTGAGTGCCTCCATCTGCCCTACCCAACCCCCCTCAGCACACACGAAGTCCCAGCCCCCTTGCACAACCAACACCCCAACCACACAGCACACTGGCCCCTGGCCTCGTTCAGATTTCTTTATTGAAAAATTAAAGTTGTAAGCTCTGTATATAAATACACTGACGCTGTTGGTCACCTGCAAGGCCTCTGGGATAGGCTAGGGTTTGGGGGGAAGCTAGGGCTCTGGGGCCCCCAGGGGTATGGAAAGGGAAATAAATAATAAATATGATGGGGGATATAAGGAGCCCGGAATAAGGGTGTGAACGGGGAGGTGCTTGATGCTTATTTGTGGCACTAAAGGTCCTGTGAGACACCCCCCTGGCCAGGGGCTGAGTCCACGAATTCTCACTGTGACCTCACTCCAGACAAAGGCTCAGGTGTCTGGGGGTGGACTGGGTCCAGCTGGCTAGGGGCAGGGGCACCCCCCATCCAACTCAAACAGGCCCTGGCAGGCTTCCACGGACATGCCGAGATATAGGCGCTCTGCCTTTCCCCTTCTTTCTCCCCTTCTCACGGCCCACATGTGGACTGAGCAGCTACTGTGTACCCGGTGCGGCACCAGGTCCTGACCTGACCTTCTGTTTGCCTCTCTCTCTTCTTGCCCAGCTCTCTTCTTTCCCTGGTCTGGTCCAGTGGGCTGTGGTGGAGTTGGGGGATGTCTTCCTGCTACCCTGGCCACGTACCCTTGGACCTTCAAAGAGCCTGACAGTGCCGGGAGGGAGAAGGGACCAGGGCCAAGAGCTGGGCAGTGGTGGAGGCACTCGGGCCTCAGCCCCTAGAGCACCACATTGAACTCGGTGACCAGAAAGTCAATGTAGTCACACTCCTTGGTCTTGAAGGCCTCAGCGATGATGCGGGCAGCCTCCCGATGCTCCTTGCCCCGAAGCGTCAGCCCGTTCACTTCCAGGATCACGTGGCCCACCTTGAGTTGCCCACAGTTGTGGGCTGAGCCACCTCGCTGCGGGGGCAAGACACAGAGCAGAGGGCACATGGGTGGATGGAGACAGGCCAACCCGGCATCAACTAACCGTGCAGTTAGGCCCAACACTGCCAATCAGGCAGCTATACTCTGAGTGTCCATTGCCCTGATTAGGAAAACTGAGACTCAGCAAGATCAGAGGCCGTATGAGCCTGGGTCCACCCTTGGGTGCTGTGTCACCTCTGGGAGTGGCACAGTCCTCGGGATGCTGAGCGAGATCCCCAGGGTTAGGGAGAGATGAACAAGCAGGGCCCACACGTACCTGAATCGTGACGATCCTTGGCAGGGGCTGGCGGGTATTGGCACCACCCTCAATGGCGATGCCCAGGGTTGCTGCACTCTTCTTCACGCGGACTAGAGTGGATGTAGGCTCCAGGAGGCCAGGCTGTGGGTGTGAGTAGGAGGCCACTGACTAAGGCCATCTTGGAGCACAAGCCTGACCAGGGGGCTGGGCTGGGCCATGACATACCCTCTGCATCAACAGGGCTTGGATGTCAGCCCCGTGTTGGGAGCCAGGCCCGGAGCTAGGCACGGCATCCTCAGCTCTATGCTGCTGTTGTTGTTAGGTGCTATAGAGTCGATTTCTGACTCATAGAGACCCCATGTGATAAAGCAGAACTTCCCCATAGGATTTTATAGGCTGTAATCTTCACAGGAGCAGAATGCCAGGTCTTTTTCCCTAAAAGCCACTGGGTGGGTTCAAACTGCCAACCTTTTGGTTAGCAGCGAGCATTTATTTACCCATTGCACCACCAGGGCTCCTTCTTAGCTCTACAATCCCTACGATAATAATCCCCTAAGGCTCAGTACAGTGGATAAGAGATCGGCTGCTAACCAAAAGGTCAGCAGTTCAAATCCACCACCCTCTCCTTGGAAACCCTATGCGGCAGTTCTACTCTGTCCTGTAGCGTCACTATGAGTCGGAATCGACTCAATAGCAACGGTTTGGTTTTTTGTTTTTTAAGGCTCAGGACATAAAGGGGCTTGGCTAAGCTAGCTGGGCAGGGGTGAGGGGGAACATGAGGACTCAAATCCAGGCCTGCCTGACTCCAAAGACTGCCTCAGCTGCCACGCCATGTGAGTACTGAAGGGACCTTAAAGATTATCCAGACCGACCTCCTCAGTGCCCGGTCACCCAGGGTCAGTGGTGAAGCTCAGACTTAAACTGAGCCTTCCAACTCCTGATCCAGTGTTCTTCCCAAGACTCAAATCCCTCTAGTAATAGGGGCTCACTACCTCCCCTGGTGTCCACAGGCCAAGCTAAAACCTGGTCCCCTGGGCCTCCCCATTCTTGGCCCCTCAGCCCCCTCCACCCCCACTCCCTTGCTCACCGGCTTGGCAGCCCCCTCTGTGGTTCTCTCATTCCGAGGTAGCTCCTTGCTGTTCCTGCTCTTGGTGGCCGCTGTCTGTCTGCCTCGGCCTGGCACGCCAACCTCTGCCTCACCGGCGTCCACACCACTGTCCTCACTCAGGGTCTGTCCACTGTCAGACAGCTGAGAGAGCGTGGAGGCTGCTGAGGCGGGGAACAGGAGGAGAAAAATGGTTTATGCAGCTGGGTCAGAGAGGGCTTTCTGGAGGAGGTGATGTAGCTGAAGGCTGGAAGGCTGCAGGGGGAGTCTGCAGATAGAGACAGTGGGAAGGGTGTAGGGACCATGGGGCTGGAAGGCAGGGAGACTCCTCACCACCCTCTCCCCCTCCTGAAGCCCTGCCCTTCCCATCTGGCCTGCCACGAAGGCTGCCACTTCTAGGCCATTTGCCTTGACTGCCTAGTCTTCAGCCACCGGCGGAGTGATTAAAACAGATGTCAGACATCAAACCCAGCCCAGATTTTTTTTTTTAAACCCACACGATGTTGTCAAATTTTAATGATGAACCAACACATTCAAATTAGATTTCATATAAAAATTAAATTTGTAAGCTTCTCAAGAAAAAAAAACTCAAGTCTGCCAACCCTGGCCTGTATCCATGCATGAACCCCTGAGCTGAGGGGCGGGCACATGCTGTCTAGTTCACCTTGTGTATAACCACCTGGCCCCTGAGATGGAGACTCTAGGTTAAAAACAAGCACTCTGGAGTCTGGCAAGTCAGGTTTGGATCCTGACTAGCTAGTCCACCGACTAGCTTGCAGCCCTGGAAAAGTTACATAGCCTCTCTGAGCCTCTGTGTTCTCATTCTAATATAGGAGCAATGATGCCTATCCAAGGGAATTATTCTAAATACTAACAGATATTATGGATAGAGTGAAGCAGTCAAGACCATATACTTGAGCTGGGCTGCCTGGCTCCACAGTTACTTCCTGTGCCTCAATTTATTCATCTGTAAAATGGGGATGATAATATGGCCAGTCTCAGAGGGCTGTTAACAAAGTACTAATACTCACCTTGCTTTTAACAGTTACTAGTCTCACAGGGCTGTTGTGAAGGTTAAATGAGTTAGTACTACAGGCAAGGCCCTTAGAAAAGTGCCTGGCACACAGTAAGTGCTGTGTAACTATGAGCTCTTATTATCACATGTGTGTCCAGCTCAGAGCCCATTCTAGAAGCAGACAATGATGTGTACGATAGCTCTGGTTTCTCTTACCACATCCGGCTGCCTCCCATCAAGCTGCTGAGCGTGGGGACCCTGCATTCTGACTTTGGTCAGAATTCTGGTCTGCCCGCTGCCTGGCACACAGCAGGCACTCAGCTAACATCTGCTAACTCAGTGGACCACCTTCCGTGGCTGCAGGGACACCCACGTATTGTTTCAGCCACAAGATGGCAGCAGAATCCAACAAAATGCCTCCAACTAGCTAACATGGGAGGTGCTCCAGAGCTGGTGGGGGCTTTCCGGGAGTGGAAAGTGGACTCTGCCATCCTCCCACCTATGCAGCTGGACTTCCACTGGAAAGTCTGCTTGCCAGGTGTCAGGAAGGTCCATACTACAATCAGACCCTGCAGCCCCATGTCAGGAGACCTGCCAGGGGCCCAGGACTGTGATTTCAATACCCACTGTTCCCCTACGTTTATAGGGTACCTCAGAGACCAAAAGAAGTCATCCCTGCCCCCAACCAGCCCAGTGTTGCTGTGGTAACTACAGTGTGGTCAGGGCTGCAGGAGCTGGTGGAGGAGCCCCTAACCCTTGCTGTAATCTCCTTTTATCACGGGGAAAGTAAGGCTTAGAAAGGAGAGCAGCTTGCCCAAGTCATGCAGCTGGTAAACAGCAGAGTCACATTCTGCCTCCAAAACCACCTCAGTAGGGTAACTCAGGACCCTGTTCCCCTGGCCACTCTGACCCTGAGCCAGAAGGCCCCTCAGCAAGCACACGGCCCCACCCCTCACCATGCAGAAGAGTAGACTGACCAAGAGAGGGCAGGGACCCACCCCAGATGACACAGCCCGGGCCCCCAAGCCCAGCCCTGATCCGTGGCTGCAGAGCACTCACCACGCGTCTGGGGCAGTGCCCTCACTTCGTTCACGTCCGGCTCGCTGTCCGGGCGGTGCACCTCCACCATGACAAAGTGCTGGTTCGTGCCTGTCTGGTCTGTGTGGCCGGAGGGCGAGGGTGGAGGAAGGCAGCCCCCAGCCACCGTGGCCTCTGCAGAGGGCCTTTTCAAGTGTGGGGGCGACTGGACCCGTGGGAAGGGACCGATGGGGTGCTGGTTGACCAAGGCCAGATGGGTGTCCAGTGGCCTCTTGGCGCCAGGGTTGGCAGGAGAGACAGAGGCGTAGATGGGGGAGGAGGGCGAGTCCTGTGCTGAGGAAGCCCCTGGAGTGGGTGCGGCGCCCGCCGGCAGGCTGCAGTTCTGTGCAGCCGAGAAGACGATGCCCGAGTGGGACAACTCAGAGGGGGTGTGCTGGAGGTCCTCTCTCCCCGGCTTCCTTGGCTGGGCGAGTGAGCGGTCATGGCGTTGGGCCAGAGGTGGCGAGTGAGGTGGTGGCTTGAAGCTCGGCAGCCCCTTGGAGGTGGACTTGACGTCATCCTGCCAAAAGACCCAAAAAGAGTAGAAGGAGTCAGAACCCATTGCAGCTAGAAGACAGGAGGCTGAAGCAGCCGAGTGCAGCGAGGCCCGGCTGGAATTCTGTCCCCGTGCTATCGGCTCGTGGCCACGCAGCTCTGAATAATGCAGTGCCCAAGTGGAAAACTGTTCCCCGGCATCTCGGCAGCTGATAAGCGTCAGGATCTTGGCAAGTGTCTCTGGGGACGGCATTGCTCCCTCTGGGAACCGCAGTTCTTGGCACTGGCCAGGACTTGTCACAGGGAACAAGACTTAATTAGAGGGAGGGTGAAGAGGATCGGGAAACGGCATTTCTTTTTTTTGTATTTCTTTTTTTTGGTGAAAGTATACACAGACAAAGATACACCATTTCAGCAATTTCTACACGTACCATTCTTCAAGTTGTGCTATCATTCTCGCTAACCTTTTCCAAATTACTTCACCGCCATTATCTGCAACTCACCTCCCCCTAAGCTTCCCATCCAACCTTTCCAGGTGCCACTATCAATTTGATCTCACACAGATATGGCTTTTCTTTTTAGGGATTATTTTGGCTACTAGAGGCGGGAGATGTGACAGGACTGGAGGGAACACGAATGAACAGAAGGATGGCATAGGGAGGATGTGACCTGGGCTGCTATGTGGCCCTGGGCAAGGCACACTACCTGAGTGTACCTCTGGGCAACAGGAAAATTGTGCCTGCCTAGCAAGTGACGTGGGAATTTGAAGAGCAATGTGTATAACATGTTAGCAAGTACCTGCTACCCAGCAGGTGCTGGGTGAGTGGCAGCTGTGGATGCTGTGATTACTACTTTCCCTTTGTCTATGCCAACATCCAACACTTACAGAGCACTGACTACATTATAGGTGCTGTTCTAAGCACCCTACATAAGTTAACTAATTTACCCCTTGGCACAAACGTATGGGGTAAGTACACTATTATCATTCTCATTTTATAGACAGAGAAACTAAGGCACAGAGAGGTTAAAAAACTTGCCCAAAGTCATATAGTAAGTGACAGAGGTAGGATTTGAACCCAGGTAGTCTGCCTCCAGGGTCTATGCTGTTTGGGTCATAATCATGAAGTGATGCTGTCTGAGTGACTGCTGTGTGCACACTAAGATCACATTTAACTTCTATCTCTGGCCTACCATATTTTTTATGCAAATAACATCAGCCCTCTGCATTTGTCTGCCAGCCACAGCCCCCAGACACCCTCACAAGCACAGCCATGCCAATCCTCCTCCACATGTTTCTGTAAAAAAAAATTAGCATACTGCCTCCCTGGGGTGGGGATGGGGGTGGCACTGCCAGCTAACAAATGCAGAAGGAGTGCGTTATTTGTGTAAAATACAGTAATCATATGCCTCTCCAGGAGTTCCCTTCACATGCTCCAAGTTTCAGCACTTGCTAGGATAATGTTCAGATAACACATCAAAGTAAGCACCAACTCAGCAAACAGGCCATGGCAAACAGCCTGATGGCTCCGCCAAAAACCACCAGGAACAAGCCATCCTGGACCCGCACAGGCTCTGAGAGCGCACAGCAGAGGCCTCTGTCCTCCCATCCACTTCCTGTGGCTCCCACTGAGGGGGTCAGCCCCCAAGGTCCCAGGCAGACCCAGAAGGAGAAAACCTAACTAAAGGGCGAGAGAGGGTCTTACCAGGGAGACATCTGGGAGGGTGTTGACACTGCCCTGGACAGCCTCGCCAGTCTCCTCCAGGTCCAGAGTGTTCTGGAAGGGGAGCAGAAGGTAAGGTAAGCAAATATAAGCCAAGAGGAAAAAAATGGTTTGCTCTCCAGGACACCAAAGTCTGTGGGGCCCTATGACCCTTTCATGTGGTTTATGTGACTCCTGGCACACTCTACTCCATTGGAATTCACATCATGCGCTGAAATTAGTGTTAATTCTTGACAGTCATTTTAAAACTGATTTGTGTTTGAGACTTTTCTGATCATTTCTAGTCCTCCCCTGAACTAGCTGGAAATGCTGTGGGCTGTCTCCAGCCTTAAGTGGGAATCCCTGGAGCTCAGCCCAGAACAACGCTTGCAACGCCTTCAAACCCAAGAGTTCTCTTTCCACCGCTAGCTGTCAGAATCCAGGAAATGTGTGAAAACAGCAAGGGGGAAGTGGGAAATGGATAGAGAAAGTCTCTCTCTCTCTTTTTCATTTTAATGGTTTTAATCCTGAATGGGTGGCTGACGGTTTAAATGGACATTATTTTGCAAAACTGTCCATCTCTTCTTTCCTTCCTCAACTCATTAGAAATAGCCTAATGTGCCCCCAGGTGACAACAAGCTGCCTAAAGGCAGCTCTAGGGATATGGATGGTACAACGACAACCTCTGCTATGAGTGGAGATGAGTGGCAGGCATTCTGTGGCAAAGAAGCAATTCAACTGCCTATGCACAAAAGGGAATCAACCTGGGTTTACATGTTATGAAATAATTAAAAGGAGAAGTAAAACATTTATATATATATATAAATACACACACATATGGGCATGATGTGTATATATAATTGTATGTGTAGACAGATAGATAGATCGATAGGTAGGTAGATTGATCATCAGTCTATCCCTAGGTGGTGCAAATGGTTAAGTGCTTGGCTGCTAACTGAAAGGCTGGTGGTTCCAGTCTACCCAGAGGGGCCTCAGAAGAAAGTCCCAGCAGTCTACTTCCAAAAAACCAGCCACTGAAAACCGTATGGAGTACAGTTCTACTCTGACACACATGGGGGTCACCGTGAGTCAGAATCGACTCAACAGCAATGGCAACTGACTGGGCAAGCAGAGCTCCTTTCAAAGCTGGACTGTCTTGAGGGCCCAGGGCCACCATTTTTCTCCACCCCTCAGAGTCCAGGATGGCAACAAGCCTCAGCTCAATTCCCAAGCACAGCGATCAATACTGAGCAGGCTCTGAAGCTCCGGACTGACAAGGGACTGGGGACAAAGGTGGGGTAAAACACTGCCCCGCCTCCGGGGAACTCAGAGACTAGTGGGGTTGGCCGATGAATAAACCAGCAATGGGAGACTGTGCAGAGAAAGCACCCAGCAGGTAAACAGGCGCCTCTGGAGGTGCAGGAAAAAGTGTACAATTTAGCCGGGGGGTATCAAGAAAGGCTTCCTGGAGGAGAGTGCAGCTTAAAGCTGAGTCTTATGGGTGACCCAGGCAAAGAAAGTAGATGAGCATTTCAAACAGAGGGAAGGACGTCTATAAAGCAGGATGGATATAGAGGATGTTCAAGAATCTTCGGGCAGCTGGATATGAGTGGAGCTGGAGCTGCTTAGACTTGAGCCTGAGGGCAGAGGGTTACCATGGAGACATGGTCAAGTCTGCCTTCTATGAAGACCGTCTTTCACTCACTCCCTCTCCAGCCACACTAGAACACCAGACATGCCAGGGCCTTCACACTGCTATTCCCTCTGCCTGGAACATTCTTCCCCTCTGCTACCCACAAGGCAGGCTGCATTCATTCCCTCACCTCCTTCAAGACTCTACTCAAATATCACCTTCTCAATGAGGTCCACTCTGACCATGCCACATAAATCGCAACCTTTCCCTGCTTTGTTTTTCTCTTTAGTGCTGATCACTGTTCTCCATAAAGTAGCCAAGATGCAATCTTTGAAACATAAGTCAGATAACGTCTCTCCCCAGCTCATAAGCCTACAGTAACTTTCCATCTTACTTGGCGGAAATTCCAAACTCACTCATCATGCCTACTTGATCAGGCCCCTTCTTGCTATGCCTCCAACCAGATGGCTCATTCTTGCCTCAGGGCCTTTGCACTTGCTGCTCTCTGGCTGCACCCCACTTGTGACTCACTCCCTCTCTTCATTTAGTTCTGACTCAAGCAGCACCTCCGCAGAGGGGCCTTCCCTGAGCAGTCCTGTCTGAACAGCACCCCCATCACCTCTCTATCCCCTGCCCCTGCTTTCTTTTCCTTTAGCGCACTTATCACCTGACAGTACACTATGTATTTGCTTACTGTCTGTCTCTCCCACTAGAATATAAACTTCCCAAAGACAGGACTTGTGGCTCCCAGGTCCCCACTCTATCCCCGTGTTCAGAGCAGTAGCTGCTTGATGAATATTAGGTAAATTAATGAATTCATGAATGAATCAAAGGATGAATTAATTGCTCAATCACTCTGGCTATCATGGGGAGGAGGCCCAAGCAAGCAGGGAGACGGGAGAGGCAGCTAAGGCAGTCATCATGGAGAGCAGTAACGGTGGCTTGGATGAGGGTAATGGCAGCAGCAGGGGTGGGAGGTACCCCCACTCCATACCCCATAAGGCAGAGGCTGTGGGGTCATTCCACGCTGATCTCCATCTGGAATGATCTCTCTAAAGCCTTGAGCATTCTGGGATGCACAAAGGCCAGTCATGGAAATCCACCAACCAACAAGATGCTCAGCCCTGCCGGTTTGGCAGAAGAGCCGTTCACACCCAGAACTTCTCATCTAGTCGCCGTGAGGCTGCTGGGACAACTGCTCCATTTCACCGATGAAGCTGAGGCTTACATGCCCAGTCTCCTGCCTCTCAGGAGGATGCTGCTGACAGCCTCTGTGATTCCTGGGACCGTGGGGGGACCCTTGGAGAGGGTGAGGGGACAGTGATGGGGTCGCTCTCTCACCCACTGATCAGTGACACCGGCTCTGGCTTTGCCACCTGAGGCATCTGTGTGATCACACCCAGCTCTGCCACTTACAGCTGAGTGACGGTAAGCAAATCATGCCATCTATCCGCGTCTCATCTTTCCCCACCTGTAAAATGGGGGGAATGGCAGTACCTGCCTCAAGCAGTTGATGGGAAGATTTGACATGTTTACATCTATAAAGCACTCGGAACAGAGCGTGGCACAATCTACAAGGGAAGGTGACTGTTACATGCACCAGAAGCCTGGGAGGCCTTGAACGTCTGCCCCCCAGCAACCGAATAAATAGTGAAAACCTGCCTGGGCCCATGTGGATACCTTTGATGGAAAGGAAATGGCAGCCCTCCCCTCAAAACCATAATGATCCCATTGCTCCCTGAAACTCACCCAGCAGGGCAACACATTCTGAGTCAAGGAGCCTGGCCAGGTGGGGCTGGTGACATGCAATGATCTAGACAGTCATAGCCCCAACTTCCACGGTCAGCACAGGGAGGAGTCAGAGGCCTCGGAGGTGCAGCCACTGCCACCTCCCTACATCCTGCAGGTGATCCTGGGGGAGCCAGGGTGAGGCTCAGACAACAGGCCATGGTGGGACCAAAGACACGGGATTCTGCATTGGAAGCTTTGGTCATTCATTCAGTGGCTCAACAAGTGTTTATCAGGCAGCCAGGACTTTGGAGGCAAGACCAGTCGGGAATACAAAGATGAAGGGGTCACAGTGTCCTCAACAGCTAGCAGAGAGCCATGTACACAGCAGCTGCTCACAAACTCTTGTTCAGGGCCATTGACAGGGCTGGCAGTAGTAAAAGGGTCCCATGGAAGGGGGAAAGGAAGGATCCAGAGCCTGACAACACACGCATATCTGTGCTGCGCACTATGGGAGAGGACTTGACTTTCTCTTGGCAAGGAAGATAGTAGGGAGCTACCCATGACAGTGGACCCACTGTGTGCCAGGCCCCATGCTGATTCTCCCAGAAACCCTGTGAGTCAGGTACTATGATTCTCCCCTCACATCTTTTACATCTAAAGCTCAGAGAGAGAAGGGACTTGTCCAAGGTCACACAGCCATTCAATGGCAGATGGGGATTCTAACCCAGGTCTAGGTCAGTCCCAAGCCTGTGCTGCTCCACCCTGACCCCAGAATTGGACAGGGCCCCAACACTGTAGGAACCAGAAGACCCCATGTGGGACCCTCTCTAAAATGAGAGAGAAGGCAGCCATTGTTGTCCCCTGGCCTCTGCTTCAATCTCTGCTATTAATGACATCCTGGAGCCAAGACAGAAGACTAGGGGGGAGGGGGGAAAACATCCAGCCCTGGGAGGAGGGAGCCTGTGGAACAAACGGCAACGGCAGACAGGTCAGAGCCCGGGCCTGCCACTCTCCATCTGCTGAATCCAGACGCTCAGGAGATCCGAGTCCTGGAGCCATGCTCCATGTGCATCTGAAATAGCTGCAGACAGCAGGCTAAGAACCTGGGGGATGCGTCAGCAGAAACAATTTCAAACAGGCTTCAAGAGGAGGATCAAGGTCAGAGCTCATGTAGGAGCCAGGCATGAATGTCCTGGCCACCCCCCTAACCCCGCTAGCTGCCTGGGGCCACCTCTGCCCTTACACCCACTGAGGCCAGAGCTCAGCCAAGGGCTTAGACCAGGTGGCTCCATTAATCCTGCCAGGTGGGACCCTTCGCCCACTCTACGGCTGAGCTGACTGAGTGAGGCTCAGAGAGAAAAGGCCACCTGCCCAAGGTCACAAAGCAAAGGTGGGGGCAGGAAGTTGAACCCCATTCGAAGTCTGAATCTCTACCCCAGGCAAAAACGTGCTTCCCACAAAAGCCAGCAAGTCTCCAAGACCTGCTGCTATTGTCCCCCATCTCCTTCCTCCTCAAGTTTTGTGGCAATTCAGAAAATTCCCTTCTTTTAAGAGAAAAGAACACTTTTTTGTCCAAGCTGGCCCAATCAGGGCCCAGATGTCCAAAGAAGGGACAAGAAACATGTCAACAGAAACAAAACGACACAGGGCATCACCTGTGCCAACCTCTGACCTCTGCCAAGTGGACTCCTGATTCTGGAAAGGGAGGAAGCTCAGGCCTCCTTGGAGGTTGTCAATGCCAAGGTGTGCCTGGGAGCCCAGTGCCACCTCAGCAAAGTGAGGCCCCTCCCCTTCTCCAGCCCCCTCCTCTCCCCGCCTCCTGCCCAATTTCAAGGTTTCTAGGCCTTCTTCATCTCATTACAATGGAAGGGCACTTACATAAAGGTGCTATTTTCAGCTTTTTGCTCTTTCTGCTTCTTTACTCTGATGTCAAACCAACAGGCTCCCCACCCCCACCCCAAATGTACCAGAGGCCCGAGGCTGAGTGGTCCGTTCCCCATTTTGTCTATGGGGAAACTGAGGCACTGACTCACCTGCTGAAAGATCATCCGTGGGGACCTAGATTTCTGCACATGATAAGAGAGAGGGGCAAAGGGCGGAAGTGAAGGAGAGAAGAGTGAGAAGGAAGGAAAAAGAGAAAGGAGAGGATGTGGAAGAAAGAGAAGGGGAGACAAAGGGGAGAAACAGAAGAAGGAGAGAGAAGAGCGAGGGGGCGGGGCCATGGCCCAGAGCTGGGCCTGGGAGACAGACGGCTGCTACCCCAGGAAACAGGCAGTGCGAGGGGCTGGGGACAGTGGGGTGTCCCTGGGGGACAGTGGGGCTGCCCAGAGTGAAAAGGTGGGACTCGAGGTCTAGGGGGATTATGGGACCAGACCCTGGGTGAGATCAATGCTGGTGGGGACAGGGAATTATCTGACCCAAGTTCTCCAAGCACAGGGTGGGAATGAAAGTCTGCAGGCTGAAGAGGAGGTTGGAGGAGTGGACTGGGAGATGCTGGGCACCAGGATCCACGCTCACTGGTGTGGCTGAGACCATGACAACACCCCAATGCCAGGCCAGCTCCCTGCCTTTCTCCACCTTGTCTACCCCTGCTATATCACACCTGATCACCAAGTCACAAAAAGGAGAAGGGCCCCTGGGAAGCCCCCTGCACGAACACCTCCCGAGACAGGGAAGTGGAGATACTGTCGACTAGACCATGTTTCCTTCCGTTATGCTGAAACTTGCCTCCCTGCACCTCCTTCCCAAGGGTCTCAGGAAAAGGATGCTGTTGCGTGGAAAGAGAGTATGGCTTGGCCCCTGATGAGCTGTGTGGCCCAGAATCTCCAGAGGCAGGCTAGAAGAGGCCTCAGGACAGACGTGAGTAACCAGGGCTCCCAGGATGGAGCACAGGGCGTCTGTGACCTTCACTGTGGGAGAACAGCTGGTCATTATTTTCATTAACCTCTAACTGTAGCATTTCCTTCCATTACAAATGCAGATCAGCAGTACCTGCGACAGCGACAATGTTGCCAACAGAAGTCACAGATAGTTCATGTTACATTCTCGTTGTTGCAAATGTCTCAAAACCCCATCTACACTCGTCACGCCTTGGCGGTGACAGTGGTTCCTGAGCCGCTGCTGGACCTTGCTTTTAGCGTGCTAATAAAGAAGCACGTTTTACCATTTGTTTCAATATGTGGAAAACTGCACTTTATTACATAATTTGCTTCCTTTGTAATCCTGTGTATTTTATTTTAAACACTAAAAATGTTACATTCTCAGCAGGGCTCCAAGGGCTTCATTATCCATCAAAGAGGTCCCTGGCAGAGAAATGGTTAAGACTCCAGTCTGAAGTCAACGCTTAGACCAACACTCTTGTTTCACAACTTGGAAAATTAGGGCTCAGAGAGGAGCAGGGGCCAGGCCGTGTTCAAACAGCCCCTGACCACCTGTGGACTGGACTCTGTTGGGTGGAAACAACTGCCTGCACTCCCAGTCCTCACACAGGAAGGTAGATACTCCAAGAACTCACTACAGATGAAGCAGAATGCTGACTGGGAGGAATGTCTGCTGTTTCAGACTCCCAGGTATAGCTGCAGCCACCCTGACTGAGGGTCTTTAGTGCTTCTGGCAAATGTCTGTATTGCGGATACAAGGGGTGCAAGAGGGTGCATGCCTAGGCATGTGAGGACAGAGTGGGCTGCTCTGATCCAGGGAGGAGACAAATGTGAGCCTCACGGTGCCCCATCTGGGCGCCTGGCTACTCCTGATGAGAGATACAGAACCAGTCTAGCTGACAACATACCTGGATGGCTGCAGCAGTGCCTCCCAGCCACCCCCATCCACCCTGCCCATCTGAGCTCTCTCCATGGTGTAGGGGAGATATCCTGAAAGATGCAAACAGGATCCTGTCACTTCCTTACTGAAGACCCTCGATGGTGAAACACACTCTCAGGATTCAATCCAAGTCCCTGGCATGGCCCATCCTGCTCCACCACATCACTCCTGATGTGCTTGCCCCATCGACCTCCTTTGGATTCTTTGGAGTGGCCATATACCTCCCAGCACAGGGCCCTCAAACATACTGGTTCTGCTCCCAAACTATGTCCCTCTCCCCCAGCCCTACCACTGCCTGGTTGATGCCAATGACCTCAGATCTCAGCTTAAACAACTCTCCCCTGATGCCCTGGACCAGGTCAGAGCCCTGTCATTTGCTCTTACACCACCCTAGGACCCACTTATCGGAGTGTGACTTATGTAGTTGTTCCTGTGATCATTTGATTCCAGGCTCCGTCCTGGAATCAAAACTCCAGGAGGGCAGGTGCCATGTCTCTTGCTCAGCATTGCCAGTGCCCAGCTCAGAGCCTGGCATGTAGCAAGTACCCAACAAATGCATAAGTAAAGGAATGGAATGGTGGAGGAATGAATGAACGGGTGAATAAGTGAATTTCTTTCCTGCTCACCCACTTGGGGAGGACTTGCCCAGCAGAGAATTCCCGAAGCCCACCCAGCTCGTACTTAAGTGAGAACTGCAACAGGAAGAAGAGAGAACTCTGAGAGTTTGCTCCCTGTTTCTAGAAAGAGCTACCTTGATAATCAAACATCTCTGCAGCTGGAGGCTTTGAGACAGGCCTGAGCTTCCCCATCCTCATATTTTGCCTTGGGTGAGGAGGGAGGCGAGGAGGCCACAGGAGGGAGAGACTGATGCAGCCAAGTACTGACAGCCACATCCAATGCCCCTTCCCACCTTAATGTCATGAGAGTGGGGGGAAGGGGACAACAGGCCTTTAGGGCAGGGGCCCCGCCTCTGGCATCCTGGAGAAGGCTAGGACAGTCCCTTTCCAGGCACATGAGAGGCCTGGAGTGCAAAACCTCTTAAATCTAGGTGGAAATGATCAAGACTAGGACAAGTCCCAGAAGCTAATTCCTGACCTCAGTGGCAGCTGCTTTGTGGGTATAAGATTGGCTTTGCCTCTACAATTCCCACCTAGGTGCCCTTTTCCAGCCTTCAGAATGATAGCAGAATCAGCCCCTGTGTACCCCACACCTACATGAGGCCAAACAGGTCCACTCCTCACCTCACTGACTCTTCACAACCACCCACAGATGACCGATTTTACCAGCCCACTGCACAGATGTGGAAACTGAGGCTCAGAAACCTTGAGTCACCTGCCCAAAGTCACATAGCTACTAGCTGGGGCGGGGTGGGGGGGGCAAGCCTGGTCTGTGGACTCCAGAGCCTGTGTACTGGAGCCCCTGTGCCCCAGACCTGCTGCATTAAATGAGGAATTCATTGGGCAGGCCTGCGTTCTCCTTCCAATCAATAATGCTGAGAGCTCTGCTCTCCTGGCCAACATCTTTATGGGGGAAAATATTGTTTGGAGGCAGCAAAAAATTCTCAAGGCTGACTCTGTATTAGACAAATGGCAAATAAACCTGATTTGTCAATGGGGGAAGGCTGCATCTGATTCCCTTTGATCGACTGCGTCTGGTTCGAGGGAACCGGCTGCAGAATGAGCCATGTTTAACCTGGGACTGATAACCCACATAGCATGATCCAGGGAATTCAGGCTAAGTGGAAACTGGCTCCCTTCAAGGCCACGGTCTGGGGCATCTATGTCACTGATACCAGCCGCCTGATGCTACCCTGCCCGTCTGAATGTCAGAGCAAAGCACATTTTTCTACAATGCAGGAGGTGAATGTTTGGAAGGTTGAATGTTAGGAGATAATCCTGAGGGTGCCTGGGGAGTACAGTTTGGTTTCCATTTCTGTCCCATATTTCCTGTGCTCTGTGCCAGGCCCTGGGTTGGCACTGGGGACACAGATGGAAGTATATGGCTCCTGCCTGTGCCCACCAGCCTTCCCCATTTACTGGAGAAGACAGACTCATGAATAGATTAGAGCAACATGACAGGCGTTGTAACAGAGCTATGAAAAGCCTGTGAACACCATGAGGGAAGAGACTTTGGCCATGAGAAAGAAATATTTTTGATTGTCGTCCATTGAGGTTTGGGGACTATTTGTTACTCAGCATTATTACAGCAAAAACTGACTGATATGGGGCATTGTTGCAGAACAGTGCCTGGCACTTAAACAAAAAAAGCCAAACCCACAGCCATCAAGTTGATTCCGACTCATAGCAACCCTATAGGGTTTTCAAGGCTGTAAGTCTTTACGGAAACAGGCTGCCACATCTTTCTCCCATGAAGCAGCTGTTGGGTTTGAACCACCGACCTTCTGGTTAGCACCGACCACTTTAACCACTTCGCCACCAGGGCTCCTGCCTGGCACTTAAAACAAAACCCAAACCCACCTCTGTCACATCAACTCTGACTCAGTGGTGAATAAATCAATAATACTACTCTTCCAAGTTCACTCTCTGGAGAAATGCTGCAGCCCTTGTTTGTATACAACAGAAAAGTGGTTGGGCCATAGGGCTATTATTCCTCGCCATGGCTCCCCATGAACATTTTCTAGCACATCCCAGCACAGAGGACTCTCAACTGTCAGAGTTGGAGGAGCCTTGGAGGTCTACCTTGGTTGTACAGATGGGAAGACTGAGGCCAAGAGTGGCTGAGGGGCTTTCCTGAGGGCACAGAGCATGGTGAGGACAGAGTGGAGGAAGGACTGGAGGCCCCCAACTCCCAGGCCTGCACTCCTGCAGCAGGAGCTTCTGGATGGAAGAGGTTTCTGTCTTGTGGCCCCACATGCAGGTAGCATGGGACCTACGGGGTCTGTAGTCTGAGGCCTGCTGGGTGGGTGCAGGTACCAGGAGACACAGGACAGAGTTGAGCAGGCAGAATTGGCAGCTACAGAGCCTGGTCACTGCATCTCTTAGCAGCCCAGGCTGCAACACCTCCCTAGGCCCTCTTGGTCCACAGCCCTCTGAGATTGGCTGGTTCCTGGGAATGAATCTGTTTATCTTGGTACAAATCCACCCTTGTCTATTCTCAACAATCAGAGGGACCCTGTTAAAGCTAAGTCAGGCCTGGTTACTGCTCTAACCTGTCTATGGCTCCCATCTCACTCACAGTCTAATCTTCAGCACATGATCTGCCCCGCCCTCCCCTGCCCTCATTCACTCCAGCCTCACTGGCCTCCTTGACTTTCCTCAGACATTCCAGGCATGCTCCCACCTGAGGGCCTTTGCACTTGCTGTTTCCTCTGCTTGGAAGGTTCTTTCCCCAGACACGGTTCTGTCCCTCAACTCTTTCAGATCTTTACTCAAGGCTCATTTCCAAGCCGCCCCAAATTCTCCCCACCAGCCCTATCCCTGGTATTCCCTAACCCCCTCCCAGCTTTATTTTCCTCCTTAGCCTTTATCACCACTTAACGTACTGTGCATTTCATTTATTTATCTTGTTTATCGTCTGTCATCTCTGCTCTACTTGAAATTCCATAATAGGAGGGTTTCTTTGTTGTTGTTCACCACTGTATCCCCAACAGCTAGAACTACATATGGCACATAGTAAATGCTCAATAAATATTTGTTGCTGAGAAGGTAAGAAGAGAGGGAAGGAAGAAGGAGAGATGAAGAGATGACAGAGAGATGGATGGATGGACAGACAGATGTGAATTGTGTCCCCCAAAAAGATATGTTGAAGTCCTAACTCCTATACCTGTGAACGGTGACCTTGTTGGGAAATAGGGTTTTTCTTTGCAGATGTTAAATTAACAAGGTAAAACTAGAATAGGGAGGGCCCTAATCCTAATCCCTTCTGAGTGACGGTTTATAAAAGAGAAGAACAGGCATGGAAACAGAGACACGAAGGGGAAGACAGCCTATGAGGATCCATCTACAAGCCAAGAAATGCCCAGGGCTACCACAAGTCTAGAGAGACAAGGAAGGATCTTCCCCCAGAGTCCAGAGAGAGAGAGCATAGCTCTGTGGAGGCCCTGAATTTGAATTTCTAGCCTCGAGAACTGTGAGAAAATAAATTTCTGTTCTATAAAACCAACACTTTGTGGTATTTTGTTCTGAGAGCCCTAGGAAACTAAGATGATGCTCAACAAACAGCTGGTGAGATCCTACAACCAGACTTCAGGGCTTAACAGCACCAGCTCAGAGGCAAGGAGACTTGGGCTTGAATCCTGAAGCCATCGCTTACTAGCTGTGCAGCCTTGAACAAGTCGCTCTCCTCTCTGAGCTCCCATTTTCTGCTCTGTAAAACAAGGTCAGAGCAAAACCTGCCACTCCTGGTTACTTGTCGCTGTGTGCCAGCTAGTCAATTCTGACTCACGGCGACCCCATATGACAGAATGGAACTGCCCCATAGGGTTTCCTAGGCTGTAATCTTTACAGGAGCAGGTTTCCAGGTCTTGTCTCCCACAGAGCAGCTGGTGGGGTCGAACCGCCGACCTTGCAGTTAGCAGTTGAGCACTTAACCACTGCACCACCAGGGCTCCTTCAAAGAAGATAACACCTGTAAAGTGTTATCACAATGCCACAAAGAACTCTCAATAAAACTAGCTAGTATTGTTATTGAGAAGGCAGTTAATAAGGGCCAAGCCCTAGGCTGGGCAGTACGGACTCATTGGTGACCACAAACACAGTCACTGCCCTCAAGTAGTCGGGCTCATACATATTATTAGAATATAATGAGACAACAGCCACGATGGAAGGAAGTCCAGGGGGTGCTGGGAGAGTTAGATGCTGAAAATCACCCCTTAAGAGGATCAGGAAGTCTTCCTGGAAGAGGTGGCATCTCAGCCAAGGGCTGAAAACACACACAGGAAATGATCAGGTCATGTGAAGTGGGTGGGAGAACATTCCAGACAAAGCATATGGCATATGCAAAGGCCAGGAAATCTCAAAACATCTCCATAGCATAGAAATTATCATTCTCATTTTATAGATCCTAAAACTGAGCTCAGAGAGGAGAAATCACTTGCCTAAGGTCATACAGCTAGGAAGCACGAGAGCTGGGATTTGAAAGAAGGGCAGTCTCACTCTGGAACTTGAGAAAACCTGAAGAACTGGTGCCTGGGAGAGACACTGGGCACCAAGAAGAAACCCCGGCCTCCATCAGAGCAGCCTGCAGACAGAAAGGGGTGGCACGAAGGGCTGCAGCCCCCTACTTCTGCCCCTACCTAAGGAACTCCCACAGCCCCACCCAACAGGAAAGACAGTACCTCCATCAGGTCTATAAGCCACAGCAGCCGCTCCTGGGGAGGAAGTGCGGGCAAAAGGCAAAAAGAAGAGGACATCAAATAAATATGAGGAATAGGGTGGGAACAGCAACGACCCCCTCCCCCATACACACGCATGCACACAAAGGCAAAATAAACAGGCTCTCCAAATCCTTTTCCTATTTACCTTGAATGCCGTGGGCAAGAATAAAGACTGGAGAGGGGAAGAAAAGACACTGCTGCCTCGACCAGGGCCCTCATTCTGCCTCTGCCTCCTTGAAGGAAACTGGGGGTCCCACTCCTCTGTAGAAATGACACTTGTCCTTGATGAGGGCCTGCAGGACATGGTCATTCACCTTGGCACCACCCTGGGACTGCTCAGGAGGCAGGGCTGGAATCATGATTCTCATTTGGCTCAGAGAAGGAAAGTGACTTGTCCAAGATCAAACTCACTAATAAAAGAGCCCCAAGAAGGAAGTCTCAACTAGAGAAGGACTAATTTCAGGGTGGCCCAAGCCCTGAAGGGGCAGAGAAGGTGAAATGGATTCCTGGGGGTTGTGTATGCAGATCGCACCTTCAGTTGAGGTGGGTGGTGATGGTCAGAGAGGGAGTGGCAGTCCCTCAGCCCAGTGCTTTCCAAAAGCCTCCAAGTACCCACAGGCCTTGAATGCAAATCCCCAGGTGGTTTTCCCCAGCCAGGCTGGGTCAGAAAGAATAAATAGGCTCTTCACTTGCCCTCAGGGTGTGGGCAGCCTTTCTGGGATGCTGGCACTAGCCAGGCAGTTCCTCATCCTGGATCCACAGGTATGCTCTCATTTAATCCTCCCAACACGCCAGGGGTAGCAGCATCATGGCCCCAAGGCAAGTGAGGAAACTGAGGCAAGAGAGATGGCATGACCTTCTGTCTATCCACATTGCCTCACCCACCTGCCACAGCTTTCTCCTAGAATCCACCTCCAGGAGCTTATCCTGCTCCTGGTTAGCCCTAATCCTGAGATGACGTGCTACCTAGGAGTCATTCCCATCTCAGAAGCTTGGGGAGGGGCAACAGAAGCACCCCTTCCATCTGCCTCTAAAACCCCCTTGCTTAAAACCATCCCATGGCCTTTCTGAGGTCTGCCTTCCCCAGGGTGTACCAATCTGCAGCAAAGGTCCCTCCGAGGGGGCAGGGTCAATGCTGAGCTGGGGTCCAGACTAGCCTGGTGCAGCACTTGTCAGGTTGGGGAGAGACCCCCAGGCTGGGACAAGGTTGCTGCAGGTCAACACTGAGCAGAATCTGGGGCTGGGGGCTCCTGACCCCTGCCCACAGCCTTTCCTGGCATAAAAGTTACCCTGACTCCTAGTCCTCCAGCTTAATCTGCTGGCCAGAGCCAGCAAGGACCTGGGGCCTTTTCACAGATGGGGAAACTGAGACCCAGACAGGCCAGGGCTTAACCCTAGATCTCCTGCCTCCAAAGCTAGAACATATCCCATCCCACCTGCTGGCTCACTCATC
This sequence comes from Dugong dugon, assembly GCA_030035585.1. Classification (NCBI taxonomy): domain Eukaryota; kingdom Metazoa; phylum Chordata; class Mammalia; order Sirenia; family Dugongidae; genus Dugong; species Dugong dugon. Next base: position 57,819,251 of record CM057471.1, read on the forward strand.
CGATTCTAGAGGAACCATCACAGAATTAGTCTGTTAACTCCCCAGGTCTGAGAGCAGAGGCTCATGCTGCTGAAGTCTCATGTGGACATTATCAAGCCAGTCTCAGTGGAGCTAGACACAGAGAAAAACAGCCTCTTGGGCCAGGGTGCTGCAGCCCAAAACCCAGTACAGCATGAAAGGGTATGCAGAGAGCCAAACAGCAGCCTGAGGTGGGGTGGCCTCCCCCCTGTCCAGAAGCTCGTCTAGCAGCCCAAATCCAGGGTCCTAGAGGAATGTACAGGAGTCATCCCAGGAAGGAGAGAAGGACACCAGGGGATGAAGGTGACACTGGATGGCAGGGAAGGAGGCAGAGGTGTGGAAGCCCCCAGGAACCAAGAGCTAAGGAGCAGCCATGCTGGGAGGTGGAGTCTGCAAAGGACAGGGATGCACGCTCCAGGCCTGTTTCTGGGTGGCTGTGAGCTCTTCTGTGACCACTGACCACCTGTGTGTGCAACCCTGGATGCCACTGTGCCCTTCTGAGCTCCCCTATCAAACAGGACTAACAGGGCATCCGTCCGGAAATGGACTCAGGATCCCACCTGAAAGAGCTCCCAGCTCTGCACCTAGAAGCAGAAGTACTTAAGAAATGCTACCTTCTTCCCTCCCTTTCCGAGGAAGAGTAGTGATGAATGACCAAAAGACACGAAACAGGAGTACGGGAGAAAAGTTATGGAGCCAGAAGCCAGCTCTCCTGACCTCCAGCCCAGGGTCCTACCATCCACCACATGACTCAATGACTGGTCGTACCCATGATGGATAACGAGGGCTTCCCACCTGCCCCTTCCTGGCAAAGGCCTCCTGGAATTAATCTGCCTCCAAGCATCCTGGGGGCAGAACCCCACCCTGAGATATACCAGGTGCATTCCCGGGGGCTGGCGATCTGGGAAAAAGTCAGGCTAGGGTTGGGACTTCACAGACAAGAAGGTGGCCTCTTGGGGAACATCGCAATCACAATGCAAACACCACTACCACTACCACGGATTGAGTGCCCACCATGAGCCAGGCACATGTGAAATGCATTACCGTATTTCCTCATTTGCTTCTCCCACGGGTTATATTATTTTTTCTATTTGTCTAATTACCTGTGCTTTTTGCCTTTCTCCCCCAGCCCCACCCCCTAGACTGAGAGCTCCATGAAGGAAGGGGCTGCGTCTATTTCGCTGACCAGTTTTCCCCTATAGCCCATGCCTGGTACGCAGTAGGTGCTCAACAATGACTTGGTTTATACAAATGGAGAAACCGAGGCTCAGTGAGGCAAAGTACAGACCTAGTAAGTGGTGGTGCTGGGATTTGAACCCAAAGCAGTCTCACTCCAAAGCCAGTATCTTAACTTACCCACTGGGTCATCCAGCCAGGGACAGGGCAGGGGCAGAGGCAGGGGCAACTCACCCTGGCCGAGCTGACGGTAGTGGAGGTGCCGTGGCTGCCCGTGGACGAGGCTGTGTCACTGTAGGAGACCACGGAATAGGTGTCGCCGGCTATAGGGCCTGGAGCCTGCCGCGCCTTCATTGACTCAATCTCCCACCTCAGCACCAGGTGGTCGAAGCGGTCTAGGTCTTGAGGAGAGATAGTGCTTCTCACCTCCGAGAGGAGCGAGAACTGGGGAAGGGACAAGCAGGGCATTCAGCAGGGCGCTCCAACAGCAGATGGGGCCAGTCTCACTCCCACCCTCAAATGGCCTGCACACAACCTTAACCACTGCCCTGCCCTCCTTAACCCTCCATGGCACCCCACTGCCCTCCCCACTGTCTGAACCATCTTTGCCTAGACACTGGGTCCAGCATCATCTGACTCCTGCTTCTCTCTCCAGCGTTACCTCTCCCCATCTCCTCTGCAATCATACCACCCATACATGACTAACTCCCCAAACACATCCTCACAAGTAAGCCCTTGGCTGTCCCTCCCACCTAGAATACCCTTCCCCCTACTTGTCTCCAAATCACGCTTCCTCTGTTAAATCTTCCAAAATGTAGCCACTCCCAATGGATTTAATCACTTCTTCCTTGGTGCTCCTTCTCAACCTCAAACAGGCTTCCACTAAAGCGGTGTTCTCAAAGCTGGTAGCATGTCACAGTTAACTGGGGGGCTAGTTACAAACATCAGTGCCTGGCTCCCATCCACGGATATGTAGAGTCAACTAGTCTGTGATGTGGCCTGGGCAATGCTTTTTCAAAGTAATCCTGGTAATTCTAAATGTGCACTCAGTGTTAAAAGCCACTGCATTAGAGTATGTTAATTGTTTCCCAAGGAGGCAGGGAGCTTCCTGGGTGTGAGGGCTGTCTGGGCCACCAATCTTTGCCCAGGGTTTGAGCCTGACTCCTGGCAGGAAAGGAGTGGAGGACAGAGGGAGGCAGAGAAGGGTGCAGAGCCCTGGAAAAGCCAAAGCCAGGCCCCAGCACGTGCTGCCTCGCCTGAAGAGGGGTGTGGGTCACCTTGGCATGGGTGTTGAGCAGCTCAAACAGGGCCATGACAAGGGCCTCCACAGAGACGCTGCCGCCACGGTACTCATCCAGGTAATAGGCCATGGTGGCACGCTCCTGCTCGGTCAGCAGATGCCGAGCCTGCTCCTCCAGCAGCACACGCGTCTGGTTCCCCAGGCTGCTGAGGGTCACCTGGGAGCCGGCCGGCCCCTTGTAAAACCCGGGCTGGAAGACAGAAATCCAGAGGCCCCAGGAATTCTGAGCTGCTCTGGAGCCAAGCAGCCAGGCCCAGCCAGTGACAACATGCAGAGTGATGAGGTAGTCCCCAAAAGCCCCTCAGTGGTCTCAAAACACACAGTAAACCCACAGGAGATGATACAATACGTCCTCAGAGGGTGTCTAGCCTCATCCATTTCAGCAGCGCTTACAAAGCACTTTTAAAGATATTACCTCATCAGATCCTTATAACTGTTCAGAGGCAAGCAATATTATCATGGTTACCGTTTTCGTCTCTAAACTTCAGCATCTCCCTAAGCTGGGGATAATAATAAAACCAGTTACTACTGAATTGATACCAACTCATGGCGATCCCATGTTTCAGGGTAGAGCTGTAATCCATAGAGTTTTCAATGGCTGACTTTTTGGAAGTAGATCACCAGGTCTTTCTTCCAAGGCACCTGAGTAGACTCCAACTCCAACCTTTCTGTTAACAGCTGAGCACATTAACTGTATACACCACCCAAGGACTCTGGATAATAATGGTACCTATAGTCCCAAAACAACTCAAATCTGCACACACACTCCCCACGCCTTGCCACTGCCCCTACTGTCACCAGCCTTTCAAGATACCATCCAGTCTCACCTCTGGTCCCCCTGGACCTCTGTATCATCTAGGCACTAATCTCCAGAGCTGCTGAAATGATCCTGTAAAATCACAAATCTTGTTCTGTTGCTCCCTGCTTAAAGCCCTTTCAATGGCATCCTGTTATTTCAGGTAAGAAACCAACCGATCACCGTGGCCCACAAAGCCTTGTGTGATCTGGCCATCGAAACCTGTCCTCATCTTGCTCCCAGCCCTCCTAGCTACACTCTGCCACACTCTTGTTTCTTCCATTCCTCCAACAAGCCAAGCCCTCCCCTGCCTCAGGGCTCTTGTACATGCTGTTCCCTCTGACTGGATCACCCTCCCTCCCCCAGTTTGACCTCACTAGCTTCTACTGAACATTCAGTTCAAGCTCTAGTGTCACGTCACTACCTCAGAGAGGCCTTTCTCCCCTCCCTGACCCCCTCTGACCCCATTTGGAGTAGGTACCTCACCCGTATTCTCTCATAATACCCAGCACCTTCCCTTGATGGCATTGAACATCTTTTGTAATTGGATTATTTGTAGGTTTGTTTTTATGTGTGTCTCCCTCACTGGAGTGAGACCTCCACCAGGGCAGGCACCGGATCCATTTGGTTCTGTTCACTGCTATTAGCCTGAGGCCTGAGGCAGTGCCTGAGCCATGGGAAGCACTCACAGACATGGCAAAGGGGGTGGTAGACAGTCGGGGGGTGTCCAACTGAGACAACCTGTGTAAACTGTGTAGCACTCTTTCTGGCCCAGTGTCCCAATCAGGGGAGCTAGGAAGAAATCAAAGGTACTCCACAATGGAGAACACCCTACCTTGTTCGTCCCCTCTCTTGTGAGATCCCCAGGAAATCTGTGAAGAAAGACAAGCCTCTTCAGCTGCAAGTCTGAGTAGATAGACTAGGCAGGAGTGAGGGAAGGGCTGATTTGGAACAAGGAGCAAAGCTGTGAGGGCCAGAGGAGCTTCACTTCCTCCATGTCCTGAGAGAACCAAGACATTATGGCCTCCCTATAGCTGCCAGCTCAGTTCTGGGGCTACTTGTGGTATATGAGGCCCTGGACAGACAGGGCAGCTTCTGGCTTCCAATCAAAGATGTGGACAGGACTTCTAAAACCATGCAAGGCAGACCTCTGCATTGTTCCAGCCCTACAGGATCAGGCAGATAATGCAAGGACAGAAGAGAATAGATGGTAACTGAAACGTGACCTCAGGGTCAGGCCAACATTAGGGAAGTGGGGAATTGGAGATTGCAAGGTGCAACTCAAGGACACAGCTGCTGCTCAGCTCCAGCTCTTGTTCTGACGAAGAAAGGTGGGCTCAGGCCACGTTCCTGATTTTTAAGAAGCCAGAAATCCAGATTTTTATGGGAAATCTAATGTCTTTTTTAATATTGGCAACAAATTTTTTGAAATTTCTAATACTGTGCAAGTGGAGGAAAGGCGGGTGGAGAGAAAGGGAGATGTGTCTGGGTTGTATCTGGCCATGGGTGACCAGCTCGAGACTTCTGATGGAAATCAAAAGGTGACACATTAGATTACGAGCAACTATGCAGCTGTGTAACAACTCTATCTCCTTTTATGCCTCCCAAGAACCTTTCACCCAAATTAACTCATGGGATCCTCAGATCTGGGGTAGGGGCAGGGATTATGATCTCAACTTTTCAGATGAACCAATGAATAAATTAGGTGATAGCTGCACAACTTGAGGAATACAACTAATGTCACTAAACTGCACATGTGCAAAATGTTGGAATGGCAAATGTTTGGTTATGTGTATATTTACCAGAATGAGATATATATATATATATATATATATATATATATATATATATATATATATATATAAAAGAAGGTAAGTGATTTGCCTGGAGGCAAATAAAGAATGAGAGCACGGAAACAATCATCAGGGATCATGTATTTCAGCTTTCCAGGGGGAAACTGAGGCCAGGAGAGAAGGCATGTGCCCAAGGTCATGTTCCAAGTGAAAGGAACTCTTGGTGTTTGGGACCCTCCCCCAACCCTAAGAACTCTGCGGTCTTGGGACCCAGAGCGAGCAGAGCGGCCAGACCCTGTGGAGTTCGTGGCGATCTCCCCAATCCGGGAACTGGCAATCCACTTGGTCTCATCCACAGTGGTGCGGGCGTGGGGCAGCCTCCCGATGTCCTTCACCGTCAGGATGAGGTGCTGAGCTGACTTGAACAGCTTGACTGCCTCATCGTGCAGGATGTTCAGGAAGCTCCGCCCATTCACCTCCAGAATCTGGTCCCCAACCTGCCAAGACCATCACACAACACAGTCAGCTGGGCTGTTAGAGGGGCATCGACTTATCCAGGGGCTTTACAGCCTGTATCTCATTCTCCTCCTGGTCGGTCTGCCAGGGAGGTCACCAAGGCTCAGAGAGGTTATGCAGATGCCTGAGAGTCACACAGCAAGTCAAAGGCAGAGCCAGCCTTCCAGTCCTGAGCCTGAGCCCAGGCTCGTCACTAGAAGGGGCACCTTCCCGAGACCAGCAATGGCTGTGAGGAGTAGGTCTGCAATGACATTCCCAACAGTCTTGTTCTAAGGGAAACAACAGTCATCTCAGGGGCTGGGGGATGGGCAGGGTGAGGCAAGAGGCATGAGGGCAGATTTCCTTTATTTTCCTTCTACGTTGTTGATTTCTTTTTTTACTGCAAGCATGCATTTTTTAATTACCTTAAAATGTAAACAACATTTTAATTTACTCAAGAAAAAAAGCAATAAATAAACCATACATCTATGGCCAACTGATTTTTGACAAGGGTGCTAAGTCCACTCGATGGGGAAAGAAGAGTATCTTCAATAAATGGTGCTGGGAAAACTGGATTTCCACAGGCAGAAAAATGGAGCAGGATTCATGCCTCATACAATACACAAAAACAAATTCAAAATGCATACAGGACCTAAGCGTGCAAACTCAAACCATGAAATTCTTAGAAAAACAAGCAGGGGCAATACTATCAGGCTTAGTTTTCAACAATGGATTAGCTAATAATAACAAAAGCACAAACACCAAAAGACAAAATAAATGGGACCTCATGAAAATTGAAAACTTTTGTTCACCAAAAGACTACAGAAAACAGTGAAAAGACAAGCTACCAACTGGGAGAATATATTCCAAAACTATGTATCCTACAAGAATCTAATAACCAAAACATACAAAACTTCAAAAACTTAACAACGATAAGACAACCCAATCATAAAATGGGCAAAGGACTTGAACAGACATTTCACCAAAGAGGACATTCAAATGGCCACCAAACACATGAAAAGATGCTCAGTGTCATTAACCATCAGAGAGATGTAAATCAAAACCACAACGAGATACCATGTCACTCCCACCGGGATGGTTAAGATTTAAAAAAAAACAGAAAATAACAAATGTTGGCAAAGATGTGGGAAAACTGGAACTCTTACCCATTGCTGGTGGGAACGCAAAATGGTACAGGCATTGTGGAAAACTAAAAATAGAACTATAATATGACCTAGCAATTCCACTTCTAGGTATATACCCAAAAGATGTAAAAGCAGAAACTCAGACAGAGACTTATTCACCAATGTTCACTGTAGCACTACCCACAATAGCCAAAAGGTGGAAACAACCTAAATACTCATCAACACATGTGTGGATAAACAAAATGTGGTACATACAGATAATGGAATACTACTCAGCCAGTAGGAGAAATGAAGGTTTTTTTTTTTTTAAATGATTTAGGTGAAAGTTTACATAGCAAATTAGCTTCTCATTGTCATGGACTGAATTATGTCCCCCCAAAAATGTGTGTATCAATTTGGCTGGGCCATGATTCCCAGTATTGTGTGGTTGTCCTCCATTTTGTGATTGTAATTTTATGTTAAAGAGGATCAGGGTGGGATTGTTAACACCACTAAGGTCACATCCCTGATCCAGTGTAAAGGGAGTTTCCCTGGGGTGTGGCCTGCACCACAGTTTATCTTACAAGAGATAAAAGGAAAGGGAAGCAGGCAGAGAGTCGGGGACCTCACACCACCAAGAAAGCAGTGTTGGAAGCAGAGCATGTCCTTCGGACCTGGGGTCCCTGAGCGGAGAAGCTCCTAGTCTGGGGGAAGATTGATGAAAAGGCCGACAGAGAAAGAAAGGCTTCCCCTGGAGCTGATGCCCTGAATTTGGACTTTTAGCCTACTTTACTGTGAGGAAATAAACTTTTCTTTGTTAAAGCCATCCACTTGTAGTATTTGTTATAGAAGCACTAGATGACTAAGATACTCATTAAACAGCTAATACACAAATTGTTTTGTGACACTGGCTGTCAACCACACGATGTGTCAACACTATCCCTTTCTCCACCCAAGGTTCCCTGTTTCCATTCGCACGGTTTTCTAGTCCCTTCCTGCCTTCTCATCTTTGCTTTTGGGCTGGTGTGCCCATTAGCCTCATTAATATGACTGAACTATGAATCATGTCCCTCGTGTGTTATTGCTGGCCCTACTGACCTGTCCAATCTTTGGCTAAAGGGTGAACCTCAGGAGTGACTTCAGTACTGAGTTAAAATGGTGTTGGGGGCCATACTCTTGGGGTTCTTCAGTCTGTGTCAGACCAGCAAACCTGGTCTTTTGTTTGTGTGTGTATGTGTGTGTGTGTGTGTGTGAAATCTGAATTTTTTTCTACATTTTTTTCCCACTCTGTCCAAAACCCTCTACTGTGATCCCTGCCAGAGCAGTCAGTGGTGGTAACCAGGCACCATCTAGTTGTTCTGGGCTCAGTTTGATAGAGGTTGTGATAGTTGTGGTCCATTAGTCCTTTGGAATAATCTTTCCCTTGTGTCTTTAGTCTTTTTCATTCTCCTTTGCTCCAGCCAGGATGGGAACAGTAGATGTATTTTAGATGGCTGCTCTTAGGCTTTTAAGACCTCAGTTGCTACTCACCACAGTCGGATGTAAAACATTCTCTTTATAAACCATGTTGTGCCAACTGAACTAGATGTTCTCCAAGACCATGGTTCCCAACCCTCAGCCCAATAGCTCGGTCTCTCAGGGCATTTGGATGCATCTGTGAAGCTTCTATGACTACCTTGGTCAAGTTGTGCTGACTTCCCCAGTATTGTGTATTGTCTTACCCTTTATCCAAGTTACCACTTACCTGCTATCTAGTTAGTGTTCCCCCCCCCCCCCCCACTCCTTCCCTCCCTTGTAATTATCAAAGATGGTTTCTTTCTGTGTGGCAACATTTTCACGTGTTCTTATAATAGTCGTCTCATACAGTATTTGTCCTTTTGTGACTGACTTATTTCACTCAGCGTAACGCCCTTCAGATTCATCCATGCTGTGAGATGCTTTGCAGATTCATCATTATTTTTTATCGTTGTGTAGTATTCCACTGTGTGTATGTATCATAGTTTGTTTAGCCATTCATCTATTGATGGGCACTTAAGTTATTTCCATCTTTTGCTATTGTGAATAATGCTGCAAAGAACATGGGTGTGCATATGTCTATTCATGTGATAGCTCTTATTTCTCTAGGATATATTTCTAGGAATGGGATTGCTGGATTGTAGGGTGTATCTATTTCTAGTTTTTTAAGGAGGCGTCACATTGTTCTCTAAAATGGCTGTACCATTTTGCATTCCCACCAGCAGTGCCTGAGAGTTCCAATCTCCCCACAACCTCATCAGTATTTGTTATTTCCTGTTCTTTGATTCGTGCCAGTAATGTCAGGGTGAGATGGTATCTTTGTAGTTTTGATTTGCATTTTTCTAATGGCTAGTGATCAAGAGCATTTCCACATGTGTCTGTTAGCTGCCTGAATGTCTACTTTGCTGAATATCCTTTGCCCATTTTTCAATTGGGTTATTTGTCTTTTTACTGTAGAGGTGCTAGATCTTCCTACAGCGTTTAGAGATTAGACCTTTGTCGGATCTGTCATACTCAAAAATTTTTTCCCAGTCTGTAGGTTGTCTTTTTTACTCTTTTGATGAACATAAATGTTTAATTTTTAGGAGATCCCATTTATCTAGCTTATCTTCTGGTGTTTGTGTATTGTTAATCATGGTTTGTATGCTGTTCATATCGTATACTAGGGCTCCTACTGTTGACCCTATAGAAATGAAGTCTTGATACATGCTACAATATGGATGGAGCTGGGAGGCATTATGCTGACTGAAATAAGTCAATCACAAAAGGACAAATACTGTATGACCTCACTTATAAAAGACAAATGAAGACAGAACAAAGTTTATTAGTGCTTATCAGGGGTGGGAGGGAGGGGGAAAGGGGAGTTAACAGTGACAGAAATATCGTTTTGATTAAGGGGAGGTTTGCACAGCCTATCATCGTAATTGCTGTCAGTAAGTCGTATACTTGTAAAAGTTGAATTGGCAAAATCTGTGTGACAAATATATTTACAACAACGACAAAAAAAGAAAAAAGGGAGTAGCTGTTGAGGCTGCTTATGTACAACCAAAAACTTCATGGGATTTGGTTCCTTGGTTTGGAGGTTTAGGGTCATGGGTTCATGGGACATCCCAGTTAATTGGTCTAATAATATGTTTGGTTGCCTCTGTTCTACCTCCTAGTTCAATGAGTAGTGCCTGGGGTCTTAAAAGCTTGCAATTGGCCATCCAAGGCACAACAATTGGTCTCTACTCACTTGGAACAACAGACAGAGAAGGACAGTCAAGAATAGGGGGAGGATATGGAATGTGTGGCAAATTGCTTCCATGAATAACTGCCTCCTTTGCCAGGAGACCAGAAGAACTGGAGAGTGCTCGGCTACCATTACTAAACATTTTGATCATTTCTGAGGTCTGGGTCACACCCCAGGGTCACACACCACTGTGGCCTTGAGAAACAGCCTCGGGATGCCAGTTATCCATGGCTGTTTTTCTTCTCCCAGCTTCCCAGCCTGCTGACGGCACATGATCAACCCCCTTGGGGTCTATCCAGAATTTTTCAAAGTAAGACTTGGGAAAGGTGAGCCAAACGGGAGTTTGGAAGAAAAAAAGAATATGTGATGACAAGGCTGAGAACCAAAACTCGGTTCCTGATTTCCTGTCTTCTTTTAATGTTTCACCTGCACTCGGGGAGTGTCCAGTACAGAAAGTGGTTAGTAACTCAGACTCTGCCTCTCCCCTCTTCACTAGCTTTGACATGCTCACAAGACAATTGTTGCCTCTTTGCCTCCACAAGCTCAGGCACAGCGGGTGGTCAGTGTGGCATTTCATGCATTCAACAGCATTTACTGCACACCTCCTACGTGCAGGAATGCCATGCTGAGCAAGACCGACCTGGCCACTGCTCCCATGTTGCTCACAGTTGAGATGGGGGAAAGGCGTTTACACAGTGGACTCAGTTTTATGCTATAACTGGGCTTTCTCATCAATCTCTCCGCAATGTTTCTCTAGAGCCCAGCACGGGGTCTGGCAAAACAGTGGGATTTCAATCAATATTCATCAAATGAATGCAAGTCAGACCTCACTCCCATCCATCCTAGCTCCAGGACCATCTCCACCACAGCCCAGCAGGGATAAGCACTTTACACCAGCCTGTGGCCCCAAATTTCAAGTCACTATTTACCAGGTGCCAACTATACGCCAGGTACCTTGTTTGACCCTTTACATATTCTTCCTTATTTAATATCACCAACCTGCAGGGTACACGTCATTGCTCTCCATCTCATCAGAGAGAAAAACTGAGGCTCAGAAGGGTTAAGAAAACTGTGTGCATCACAGCTAGTGAAGAGGTTTGCTGGGATGCAAACCCAGGTCAGGCTGGCCACAAGGCCCATCTGCCTTCTTGGCTGCTGTCAGGAGCTCTGTTTGGGGACCACGTGGTATTGTTTCAAAGCCAGCAGATCCAAAGCCACCATCCTGTCATCCTACCCTGCCTATAGCTCCTGATCTGAAAACCTGGCTCCACCACCCACTCTGCCTCTATTCCCTGTAGTAGATTCTTCAGCAAGTTCCAGCCAATCTTCACCCTTCCTCCAGCCCCACCAGCCCCCTACCTAGGTCCCCACCTGCTCACCCCTAGGTCCCTGAGCCAGCATCCCTCCTCACCATGCATCTAAACTGGCCCCAGATAGAGCCAGATTAATTTCCTGAACTTTCTGCTTTCATAACATACCTCCCTGCTTAAAAACCTCCAACAACACCCCGCCCTTCACACACACACACACAAAATCCAGGAGGCAGCAAAGCACTATGGTTAAGGGTTCCCAACCATCAGAGCCAGGTTCAAATCCTGGTTCTGCTACTTCTATGTTGTGTGACCTCAAGTGAATCCCCCAATAGGTCTTGTGCCTCAGTCTCCTCAGGTGTAAAGAGAGGGTCCTAGACCACGATGATCCTATCCATGTCCGAATTTTCCACAGCCACCAGCATCTGTTTCGCAATAGCACACCCTTACCTCTGCCAACAGCAGCAGAGCCTCCTACGTGAGAAACCCAGCCTAAGAATTCAGGCAGCAACAGCTTATCTCCTTGTAAAGCACCTGCGGTGAGAACCAACACCTGGTTCAGGGCTTGGCACACACAGCAAATGCTCAGTAAATCCTTATGCAATGAAGGTATGGATTTTGCCAGTTCCCACCTTCCCTCCGAGCCCTGGTGGCACACTGGTTAAAGTCCTCGGCCACTAACTGAAGGGTCGGTGGTTCGAACCCACCTGCCTCCCCATGGGAGAAAGATGTGGCAGTCTGCTTTTCAGTAAAGATTTGCAGCCTTGGAAACCCTGTGGGGCAGCTCTACTCTGTCCTATAGGGTCGCTATGAGTCGGAATCAGCTCAACAGCAATGGGTTGGACCTTCCCTCCACAGGCCCCTCCTCCCGTTTCGCCCAGTGGCGTTCCCTGACGCTATGCAGCAGAGCTGTAGATAAAGCGAGCATCCTCAGGCTCTCCGGGCCTTCCTGACAGTGGGTGAAAAACTCACTCTCCGCTGGGCCCAGTTCATTAAACAGCCTCTCATGTGGCAGCTCCACTTCTCCCCTCTGCCCTCTCCTCTCACCTCTCGCCCTACCCAGCTGCCACCCTCTGCTTTGAGTCGGAGACAAAGCTGCACTTTCTTTTCATCCTGCTAAAGTGCTCTGTTTTCTTAAGTATCTCCCTCAATAGCTTTGGCCTTTGTTAAGCTAAAGGAATCAATCATAATCTTCCCCACACACTGTATTTCATCTCCGCAGTTTAATTAAAGCAGCTAGAGTCTGAGAGACCAGATATGGGAGGGCATTCTTCCATGCCAGCCTCCCCCACAGGTCCAGGCCCCAGGAGGGTAGTGAGGGGTGAGACGGCTCAATTCCACGGTGTCTACCTGGCCTTCTATGGCCAGGTTAGGGGTAAGGCTGCCAGATGAAATAAAGAACACTCACTTAAAATTGAGTTTCAGAGAAACAATGAATATCGCACGTCATATACGTGTAATTAAAAAGTATTTGTTATCTGACATTAAAATTTAAGTGACTGGCCTGTGTTTTTATTTGCTAAATCTGGCAATTCTTGGGCGGGGAGTCAGTAAACTCTGGTGTCAATGGCTCTTGAATGCCCTGATTGAATGCGGTGGTTTCCACACTTGGGTCATTCTCTGTCACCCTGAGCCTGGTACCTGGCATTTATGCAATCTGAGTCTCAGGAATTTCCAGCACCACTTCCTTCAGCCTCATTCTAAGCATTAATACTCGTGAAATCACAGGTTTGCTGTACTAGTTACATCCTCCTCCGTGCCTGTTAAATACATTATCTCCTCACCAAATTGGTGAGGCAGTCTGGGGGCACGTGCTACCCACCTGGGGAGTAGACATGGAATGTGAGTCATACTGGGGAACCCCGACTTCATGGGGGTGCGTGAACCCATCTTCCTTATGTCTTTTCAATCCTTTGCTGTCTGTCTGCTTTCTCCACAGCCTGTGTTTAAAATTGAAGTCCTACGTGAGGCTGGCTTGAAGGTCTCCACGTGGCCCTCCTCAGCAGCTGAACTAGTCTGAGTTACTCACATTTTGCTGTGTCCAGCGCTCTCTCATTTCCTCTGCTTGATGGAAATTCCCCAAGGTCCGGGAGCCCTGTCAGAACAGTCGTCTGCAGGCTCACCGTGATGTGGAGTTCCCAAACCACTTTCAAATAAATCTAGCGTCTCCCCTGTTGTCACAGTATCCTTGAGAGGCCAGGGAGGTGCAGAATTCTGTCCCTACAGTGCAGCAGCAGGACACCTTAAGCTTTGAAGCCAGGCAGCCATGGGAGTGAATGCCTGCTTCGTGACCTACTAGCTGTGTCTCTTCACACAGTTCTCTAGTGCACACTGAGCCTCAGTTTTCTCACCTGTAAAATGGGTAAGATGCTATCACCAATTCAGAGGTAACTGGGAGAATCCAATGGAACCAGCACAGAGCCTAACACAAGAGAGGCTTTCAATAGCTTTTCATCTGGTTCCCTTCACCAGTGGAGGAAGACAGGTTCAGAGATATCAAATGACTTGCTCCAGGCTACTAGTCACCCAGGGAGTGAACAAATGAGCCAGGATGTCAGCCCAGCTCTTCCCATATTCTTCCTCCCACCTGTGTCATCTTTATTCTGGGACAGCACCTGGCACATTTGTGAGGTGGGCACACGGTGACTAGGTGGGGCGGACCCGCTCCTCCTCTCCTCGTCCTCTCCAGCCTTGCCTCCATTTGCCTCCTCCTTCTCTTTGGTTTGAGTGATGTAAGGTGGAGGCAGTGTGTTTAAAGGTCTTGATCTGGCTCTTGCCAAGAGAAAAGCTGTATTTGCTTATTCATTGAAATGTTACTTTTTCTTACCCACCAAAGCCAGCTCTGAGTTAAACTGACATGTAGGGAAACAAGGCCCAAAACAGGGGCAAAGATGCTGTGATCGTTGGGGCCTCCCAAGAGGTCTCCTACAGATGGGAAGACTGAGGTCTGGAAGGACAGGGATGTGTCTAGGGCAAGACAATGGCAAAGCAAACACCCACCCACCTGAGGACTTGCTGGGACAGAACACCTGGGAGCACGAAGAGACAGGTGCAAAGTGTGACCAAGTGTCTAGAATCACTCAGCTTGCTCACAGGGCACTGGTGGGGAGGACATGGAAGGATAAACTAACAAAGGCAACTTTATTTTATTTGTCACCAGAGGTCCTATTCATCACCAGGGATGGTGAAGTGGAGGGCCAACCCCATGAACGTCCTTCACTTTAAGACGAAGGAAAGACTCCTCCATCATCCACAGCTCATCGAGTGACACGTGCAGAGTCTGGACCTTCTGAGGGAAGCATGAAAGGATTTCGCCAAGGACAGGACACAGTTTTCCCCTGACCTTGGCCAACCATCAGCAAGAGGGGGATTTATTTCCTTCAGGTCTGGGGTGGTCACAGGGTACTGCAAAGGGGCCCTTGGGGCAGCAGAAAATGCTCAGCCAGCTTTGGAGTGCACCTACCCCTCCTTGCTCCCTAAGACACCTGGGAAAATCATTTACCTCCCTATGCTTTCCTTCCCTCAGAATGGGAACAAGACCAACCACTGCTTGTGTGTTACACACATGAAATGAGAGGCAGTATGGGGTATGCTTATGCTCGCACACCTGAAGTGCTGTGGCCCTGGGTAACTGGCTTAACTTCTCTGTGCCTCAGTTACCTCCTCTGGAAAAAGGGCATAAATCAGTACCTACCTCATATATATAAGGCTTAAATGAGTTAATACACTCACCACTGTATCCCTAGCACCTAGACCAGTATCTGGCACATAGCAGGTGCTCAATGATTATTAATCAAATGGACACATGTAAAGCATGTAAAGCAGTATCCACCATACAGTAAGTGCCCAATAAACGTTAGCAGCATTTTTTAAAGACCGCGTTTACTCCTGAGATGATGCTGTTAGGTGCTGTCAAGCCTATTCTGACTTACGGTGACCCCATGTGTGCAGAATACAACTGCTCCATAACCCCTGAGATGAGCTCTCCCTCCCCAAATCACTCACCAAACTTTGTGGTTCTACCTCCTCAGACTCTCCCAACGCTACCCCCTACCTCTCCCTGAGCCACATCACCTACCTCCTCCCTGGGCCCTGCCTTCAGCTTCAGCCGACCCACCCATGCTGACCATACCCACGAAGCCGGTACTGTTATCCCCGTTTCATAGATGAGGAAGCTGAGGCCCAGAGGTGAACTGACAAGAACCGGGGTTTGACCTTTGTTCTGCTTGCCTCCAAAGTCCCTGTTTGAACCAGTGTCAGACCCTCTTGAAAAAAACCAGCCTGTCATTTCTCCCCCTCAGTGCCCCTTCTTAGCCCTGGGCTTTGCACCGTGCACACAGTAGGTGCTCTATTGGTGCCTGGTGAAGGGAGCTGACACTAACCAGCAGAAATAAGTGGTGACAGGATGGCAGCAGCCACACCAGAGCTAGTCAGGAGAGAACGCGGCAACAACTCGATCCCTGTGCTGAGCCAAGAAGGGAAGCCATCCTCTCAGGACACGCAGTGCACTGGAAAGGATTCTAAAAGAAGTCTTACTTCAGCGGCTTCCTCGCCACCTTCTCAAGGTTTTACTGAGGTGGATTTTACAGCTTCAAGTAAGAACCCTGCTGACTGCAGTATTACGATGAAAATTCACATTCTATTGAAGAGTTTTATTGCAATTATGAATCTTTAATAGTTTTCCATGTCAGGTATAAAACTTTAATGGGCTTTTTTTTTTTTTTTTTTTTTCAGTACAGGAGAGCAATGCAGTTTTAATGAGACAACATTAGTTCTTCCCAACAGTTCAGAAGTCAATAAGCCGTGTCCATATTTTTTTTTTTTTTAAAAAAAAGGATTAAGGTAAATGCTAAGAACGTTCCTGGAGCAAGATCGGGGCAAGGGCTGGTTCTGAGTGAGTTCTTCAGAACAGCCTCTCTGATTCAGCTCTCTCACAGGCAGAAGCCAACCTGAAAAGCCACAATGGAACTGACAAAGTTGGATGCATGTTAACTCCAATATGTCCCTTGCTTCTTTCTGGTTCCTTCCTTCTCTGACACTAGCAGATCCACTGTCACTACTTGCTTACTCTACTCACAAGATGGGCTGCCTTCAACCAACGTCCCTCAGACCATAAATGGAAAAACTGAAGCCCAGAAAGGGGAAGGGACTTGCCCAAGGTCATATTGTGAGTCAAGGTCAGAGCAAGAGCTGAGAAGCCAATCTGGAGTTCTTTCCATAGCAAAGTCTGCATTCCTAAATAAACATAACAGAGAAATTACAGGGGTCACACCCAGGAATGAGGGGAGTGGTAGAATTTTTGCCTTCCATGCAGAAGACCTGGGTTCAATTCCCAGCCAGTGAACCTCAAGCACAGCCACCATCCATCAGTGGAGACTTGCAGGTTGCTATGATACTGAACAGGTTTCAGCAGAGCTTCCAGGCTAAGACAGACTAAGAAGAAAGGCCTGGCGATCTACTTCCGAAAATCAGTCAATGAAAACCCTATGGATCACAATGGTCCAATCCCACCGTGCATGGGTTCACCGTAAGTCAGGGGCCAACTCCACAGTAGCTAACAACAAAAGAACCAGGAAGAATAAAAGTTATTAATCTCTGAGAGCCTCAGTTGGGCTAGCTGACTCGTATCATTTAATTTTAAACTTAATAGGCACCACATGAGGCACACAGAACGGCATTCCTATTTCATGGATGAGGGCAGTGAGACTCACAGAGGTGAAATCACTTGCCCAAAGACACCCAGCAAGCCAGTAGTAGGGCAGGATGTGAACCCAGCCTGACTGCTACTCTGAGCCCAGACTCAAATTTGCTCACTCAACATTTCCACTCAGATGACTCAAAGGCATTCTAAATCAGTGCAAAACAACTTTCTGCAATAATGGAAATGTTCTACATCTGTGCTGTCCAGTATGGTAGCCACTGCTACTTACATTTAAATTAATTAAAATGAAATAAAATTAAAAATTCATTTCCTCAATTGCTCTAGCTCCATTTCTATAGCCACATGGGACTAGTGGCTACCGTATGAAACAGCACAGTTCTAAATGTTCGTACCCAAGACTGAACCCCTATCTCCTCCTATCCCCTCCTCCACACCAGGCCCTCCCCATCTCAGTGCTCAAGCCAACAACCTCTCAAGTCCACTGCATCCATCACCAATGTTGCCAGATGTCACCTTGCCCTCCAAAAGGATCTCTATTTCAGCCACTCCCTTCCGTCTCCACTCCTCTGCCATGACCTCCTAACTAGCCTCCCTGCTTCCACTCTCACCTCTTCCTTCAATACACTCCTACATAGTAACCAAGAGATCAATTTAAACTCCAAATCTGATCATATCACCACCCTCCTGAAAACCCTCCACTAGCTTCCAAGTTCCTCCTTTACCTAGCCTAAGACGGGCCTTACCTCACTAACCTGTCTCACAATTCTCTCCCCCTGCTTTTTCCAATACATCCATGAGAGATTATCATCCCAATCCCATGAACAGACTGAGCCCTTTCCCACCTCAGGGCCTTTGCACATGCTGTTTCTCTGCTCAAAAGACTTTTCCCTCCATTCCTCACCTGGATGACTCAACTTTCAGGTCTCGGTTCAAATGACACCTCCTTCAAGAGGCCTTCTCTGACCACCCCTCTGATGTAGGGACTGCTAATCATCTCCAGATCCCCCTGCAGCACATCATCCCCCAACCCGTACTGCAGTCTGAGATGCTGGGTTGTAAACACTAAGTGCAGGTCAGAGGGGCTGTGCTCACTGTTGTATCCCCCTTGCATGGCACAAGAGCAGCATTCAACAAATGCCTGACCGAATCTGTGAACAAGTGAATAAATGATTAAATGAACACGTGGGCAGGTAGGTATACTAGAAAGCAGGCTAGTCAGCCCCCCAAGCGCAGGCCCCTTCTGGTTTCTGTAGACAGGCAGAGGACCTTTTCCGTTTATGTAAAGGTTGAGTTTGAAAAGGCCAGGGTGTGTAGGGAGGCTGGGCTGAGTACTTAAAGACTAGCTCTATACACTGCAGCAGGGAAAAAGCATCCAATTTCTTCAGTAAAATGGAAGGCAAAGAGGTAAAAACACAAAGCACAGTTTTGGTTTTGCTGGAATTACACTCTGGGAAATGGTGCACATTTCTCCAGCTCCTCAGTTTGGAAAAGAGAAAACTGTGGGGTGAGAGGCAGAAAAGAGGTGTCACAGCTCCAAGGCCTCCCAGTGAGTTAGGACGAAGCTGACCCAGAACCCAGCCGTCACCGGCTTCACGCTGCTCCACAGACCTGCGAGAATCAGCAAACCCTCAAGTCCACAGCCTTCATCTACACAGTGACCAGTCAGAAAATGTGTCAGAAGAGGAAACCCACATATAACGGCAACAGAAGAGATAAAATACTTGGGAATAAAGTGACCAAGAAATATGCAACACCTATGTGTGCTGGCGAAGAGTATTAAATATACCATGGACTGCCAGAAGAAAGAACAAATATGTCTTGGAAGAAGTACAGCCAGACTGCTCCTTAGATGCGAGGATGACAAGACTTTGTCTCACTTTGGGCATGTTATCAGGAGGGACCAGTCCCTGGAGAAGGACATCATGCTTGGTAAAGTCGAGGGTCAGCAAAAAAGAAGATCCTCAACAAGATGGATTGACACAGTGGCAGCAACAATGGGCTCAAACAGCAACAACTGTGAGGATGGTGCAGGACGGGGCAGTGCTTCACTGTCTCATACAGAAGGTCACTCCGCGTTGGAACTGACTCAACGGCACCTAACACATGAAGAAAACACTCCTAAAACACTCAGGAAAGACTCAACAAGTGGAAAGAAAATTCCCTCTTCTTGGAAATGACTCAGTGTCATCAAGATGTCAGTTCTCAAGGGAGAATGAAGAAAACAAGATACAAGAAAAAGATTAGTCCAAAGGACTAATGGACCACAACTATCCAGCCTCCACCAGACTGAGTCCAGTACGACTAGACGGTGCCCGGCTACTACCACTGACTGCTCTGACAGGAATCACAACAGAGGGTCCCGGACAGAGCAGAGGAGGATGTAGAACAAAATTCTAACTCACAAAAAAAAGACTAGACTTACTGGCCTGACACAGACTGGAGAAACCCCGAGAGTATGGCCACCAGACACCCTTTCAGCTTGGTAATGAAGTCCCTCCCGAGGTTCACCCTTCAGCCAAAGATCAGACAGCCCCATAAAACAAAACAAGACTAATGGGGCGTAACAGTCCGAGGACAAGGACTAAAGGCAGGAGGGGACAGGAAAGCTGGTAATAGGGAACCCAAGGTTGAGAAGGGACAGTGTTGACATGTTGTGGGGTTGTTAACCATTGTCATAAAACAATATGTGTACTAACTGTTTAATGAGAAACTATTCTGTAAACCTTCATCTAAAGTATAATAAAAAAAAAAAATAGTTAGGCTTAACAAATTAAAAAAAAAAAAAAAGATGTCAGTTCTCCCTCAGTAAGTCACAGGTAAAGGGCTAACTAGCTCTGATATATGGAGAATTCTTAAATTTTAGTGGGGAAAATTCAAAATCTTGATAGCAAATGGTAATAAAAGACAAGAATAAGTTATAAAGATATAAAAATGGCCCTTAAACATTAAAAGATGTTCAACTTCATTTACAATAAGAAAATTACAAAATGAAACTATATCAAGATACCACTTCTCAGCTATCAGACTGGAAAAAATTGAAAATGCTGACAGCACCTATCGGCAAGGCTGTGGGGAAACAGGCACCCTCATACCTGGCTGCTGGGAATTCAGGATGGTATGACAGGGGCTCAAATTCGGTAACACTGAACAAACTACCTATGCATTTATCTTTTGACCCAGAAATCCCACTTCTAAAAATTTACCCTGAAGATACACCTCCAAAACCAAGAAAATACATATGTATATGGTTACTCACTGCAGCATTGTTCACTGCAACTTCAAAATACTGAAACCAACGTCGATGCCCACACATAAGAGAGTAGTTGAATAAAGTATGGTACAACTACATGGTAGAGTACTACGCAGCTGTGAAAAAAGAACGAAAGATTTCTGTCTGCTGACATGGAGTGATTTCCAGGATATATTGTCAAGTAAAAAAAAAAGTAAATTGCTAAAGAATATGTAAAGATATCTTCTTTGTGAAAGAAAGAAAACAAAACCAAACCAAATCTATTGTGGTCGAGTTGATTCCGACTCGCAGCGACCCTACAGGACAGAATAGAGCCGACCCACAGGGTTTCCAAGGAGCAGCCGAGCTCTTAAACACTGCACCACCAGGGGTCCAAGGGAAAGTATTCATTTATTTTCTTCTTTTTGCAAAAAAAAAAAAAAAACTAGAAGGAATAAACCAGAAACTAATTTATTTGGTTACCTGCAAGGAGTGAGTGGGAACAGGTAGAAGGAATGTGAGGGGGGAATGACACTCTGACACCTTTTTATATAGTTTTGATGTTTTAGTTACTCAAAAAGTGAAACTAAATCAACAAAGACGAGGGGAAATCCTAAAACTGAACACCAGCGGAATCAAATGAACCTCTTTCAACTCAATAGCATAACCAAGCTGAAGGGGAAAAAGAAATAATTAATCCAAGTTACTTTACTTTTGAATTCAGGCTTTTTAATGTTATTTTAAAACTGCCTATCCGGTATGGTCTTCAACTGTGTTAAAAGGATGGGGAAGAAATATGCCAAAATGTTCACAGAAGTTGCCTCTGAGTGGTGAATAGAAGGCAATTTTATTTTTGTGCTCTTTAGTCATTTTCTGAGCTCTCCAGATTATATACAGAGACCATTACTGTCACAGGCAAAAGGAAAAAGAAATCCTAAAAAGAAATGTAAAAATTTGGTGGAGGCAAGGCTTGAGATGACAAAGAGAGGTCATTATTTTCCCAGCCTCTCTAACTGTCTCGGAAGAGTGGGCCTGGGTCCCTGGCAGATATGCTGTGCCACGCTGGAGTAGAATCTTCTTTATACCACCAGGCCCAATCCATGGCAGGCAGTAATTCCGGATCAGTCATCCCTGTCCCCCACCAGGCTCCATACCTGCTGACAGAGACAGACTTGGGGGCAGTTTTAAGCTCCTTGTAAAGATCCTCTGAGGTTTCTCTCATTTGTTGCTTCTTTGTAAACCTTCTTTCAATTGGAAACAACTAAATGTTTGACTTTAAGGGAACAGTTAGGTAAACTATAATTCAACCACAAGGTGAAATATTATTATGCAGCCATTACAAACTGGGTTTGAGAAAATGGGAAAATGCAAGTGAAAAATGTGGGATACAAAATAGTATATACCATTTAGTATTAACTACGTAAAAATGTACAGACAAAAAAATGAAAGAAACTACTTCAAGATGCCAACAGATGGAAACAATTCAAACACCCATCCACTGATGTATGGATAAACAAAATGTGGTATACTCATACACAGAATATTACTCAGCCATAAAAAGAAATGAAGTATTGATACTTGCATAACACTATGCTAAAAAGCCAGACACAAACACCACATATTATGATTCATTTATATGAAATGCCCCAAACAGGCAAATCCATAGAGATGGAAAGCACATGAGTGGCTTCCAAGGGCTGGGGAGAGTGGGGAATGGGGAGTTACTGCTAATAGGTATAGGGTTTTTTTGGAGGGTGATAAAAATGTTTGGGAATTAAGATAGTGGTGATGGTTGCACAACCTTGTGAGTATACTGAAAACCACTGAACAGAACACTTCAAAAGGATGAATTTTATGGCACGTGAACTATATCTCAATTTTTGAAAAGATGCCAACAGAAATTGTGTTCAGGAGGTAAACATCTGGGTCCTTCAACTTTCTACATGTGTTTGTGTGTGTATTATGTACTGAACTTATTACTTTAATGTTGTTGTTAGGTGCTGTCGAGTCAATTTTGACTCATAGTGACCCTGGTGACATAATGGTTAAGCACGCAGCTGCTAACCGAAAGGCTGGCAGTTCGAACCCACCCAGTGGCTCCGGGGAAAAAGACCTGGAAATCTGCTCCCATCAAGATTACAACCTAGAAAACCCTATCTATGGGGCAGCAGTTCTACTCTGTCACATGGGATCGCTATGAGTTGAATTACTTTAATAGCTGGAAAAAATAAACTAAAAAGAAACAAGTTTCCCCAAAGGGTTTGGGCCGATCACTCTCATGCGCAGCCTTATCTAATTCTCTAGACATCCCTGAGCTCCCCAGGCCTTGGCGTCCTTCCATCTGCCTTACAGCTAACAGCTTCCTGACTTCTCTTTGGTATTAACACAGTAAATCCACAGGCAGGGTGCATATCTAGGTTGGACTAGCCAGCTATGAGGTCTCAAGGGCTGTTGGAGCCAGTGTCTCCTCCTACCTCTCATGCTGCCTCTGGGTTCCCCTCACCACACCTCGATGCCTTTGCTCCTGCTACTCCCTGATGGTCCCTTCCTTCACTTCTGTCTGACAAAATCTTCCACATGCTACCCCTCAACTGACCAAGCACTTCACAAAGGCAGACACTACGCACGTTTTCTTCTGCTTGCAAGCCAGGTACACACATGCTGACCAAGGGAATGCCCTGCAAACCTAACGCGAAGGTCGCTTCCCCTCTGCTGTTGAGACTAGGCCCCCTCAACCACGCTGCTCCCGACAGTGGTCCTGGCACCGAAGTGTTAGTGAAGTGGTTAGCAACGAGGACTCTGAACCAGCCTGCCTCCACCACTTCCTGGAAATATGACCTTGGGCAAGCCATTTAACTTGACCTTCCTGAAATTTACTTTACCTGAGAACAAGGGATAAGAATACTCTCTACTGGCTGTGTGGACCATGGTCTCAGGTAACATCTAGCTCAATTGGCATAATACAGTTTATAAAGACAATGTTCTACATTCTACCTTGGTGAGTAGCGTCTGGGGTCTTAAAAGCCTGTGAGAAGCCGTCTAAGATATTCCACTGGTCTCACCCCTTCGGGAGCAAGGGAGAATGAAGAGAACAGGATACAAGGAAAAGATTAGTCCAAAGGACTAATGGTCCACAGCTACCAAGGTCTCTACCAGACTGAGTCCAGGACAGCTGTGCCCTGTCCACTTCCTGATCCACAGTATCCATGAGCAGAATCTGTGGTTGTTTCATGCCACTAAAGTTTGGGGGTCATTATGCAGCCATGATAACTGTAACACTGAATTATAATCTGCATTTAACACGGTCCCTACCCAGTCAAGTGCGAGGAAGCACTGCCCAAGATGATCATCTACCTCTCCCAAAGCCTTCCCATGTTATAGCACGGACTGAGGCAATGCTCACCGGTAATTACTTCCCTTATGAAAGGGGAGGACAGGCTGACCTCAGATCCAGCAAACCAAGCTCACTCTCGACGTGCAAGCATTGAGCTTGGCACGGCCACATGTGAAGCCACAAGGGCAACCGATGTTCTTCCCAGTGCCAGTCCGCCAGGCCCCGCTTCGGGCCCTCCCCCTCAGCCATTTGGGAAACATGGGATTAGGAGGGATGCCAGCAGCCAGCCCCCGCCGGCAGTCTCCCTCCGGTGGACGAAACAGTTTGCAAGAGCCTTGGGCACAGGAACACACTTACCCTTTCCTGTGACCAGCGCAAGCCCCAGCCAGGCTCCAGCTCTGCACAGGCCTCCCTGTGGAAACTAAGTGTTTCTCTTCATGACAGCAGCAGCCTGGGAGCAATTACTGCCCTAGCAGGGGCCACTTTAAAAGCCAGGCAGGAGGACTAAGCACCTCAAACATTTGCAATTTCAAAAACCCAGCTAAGAGAGCGTAAGGTTTAAGAATGTGGCCACCACCAAGGCGGGGGGTGGGAAGAGGCTGAAACAGTCCCCCTGTGTGTGCCGGATTTCTCAGCAAAGAAATCACCTTCCAGCACCCTGGCAAAGATGTCGGTCATCAGTGCAGACTCACTGGCAACCTGAGAGTTTCAGATGCAACTGTGGGCCACGCTCATCTACCAGCATACACGCTCGGGTAGACAACTGGAAACATGCACACAATTAGAGCTGCTTTTTAGGGGTGCCTACCATGTGCTACTACAACCCGTGTGTCAGTCAGCTGTACTGTAGTGGCTTGTATGTTGCTGTGATGCTGGAAGCTGTGTCATCAGTATTTCAAATACCAGCAGGGTCAACCATGGCGCACAGTTCTCAGCAGAGCTTACAGACTAAGAGACTAGAAGGAAAGGCCTGGTGATATACTTCTGAAAATTAGCCAGTGAAAATGCTATGGATCACAACAGAATACTGTCCCATATAGTGCTGGAAGATGAGCCCCCTAGGTTGGAAGGCACTCAGTATACACAGTGGCTGCAACAATGGACTCGAGCACACCAGCTCAGGCAACTAATAATAACAGCACCAGCACATGCCAGGCACCGGGATGGGGTTTCTATATGCATTATCTCATTTCATCCTGATAGCGTAATACCTAGGACAGAGGCACTATTATTATTCTGGAGAACCTGGATTCCAGTGGGGGCCTGGGAAGTACAAATCCTCTTCGACAGTCCCTGGGAGGGGAAGCAAAATGCCAATGCCAAAGTTCAGGGCTTGTGGTCCCCTGCACAGGGTCCAAGGGATAAAAGGTGGCCACTGCACCTCACCAACAGGCAGCCCCCAGGACAGGGCTCATCAGAGAAGGGGCCACCCCAGCCAAGAGCCCTGTTTTCTAAGCTGGACCTCAGCAATGACATGGGACTTGTTATGCCATCTCTTGCTGAAAGAGCTGGGGAATTTTCGATGCCCCCAAAGCAATTAGGCACATGAGGACGACTCAGCAATCGGGCTGGTGAAGATGCTGCTCTGGAACAATTTCTCACATCTGTGTGAGGTCAGGGCTGATGTGCCAGGGGAAGAACCGGAAGGAACAGCTGCCAGTTTATTCTCTCCCAGAAAGGCAATGCAGGACTGCCCCCATGGCTGGAGGCAGCACGTGTAGTGGCAACTGCCCCGACTTGTATCAAAGAAGAGAGCCAGGCCTGAAACTTTGATCAGCTACTTCCTGGCTGTGTGACCTTGGGCAAATCACTTCCTCTCTCTGAGCCCTTGCTTATTTCACTCACAAACAAGACTAATGCTAGTTTCCTTACAGGGTTATACTAAAAATGAGAAACAATTTTTTAAAGCCAATGTTCTTTCAGTACTTTTATCTGCATTAAGTGCTTTATGGAGATTCTCTGACTACATCCTCACAACACTCCTAACCAAAAACCAAACCCACTGCCATCAAGTCCATTCTGAGTCATAGCAACCCCATATGGTTTCCAAGGCTGTAAATCTCTACAGAAGCAGACTGCCACAGCTTTCTTCCACGGAGCAGCTAGTAGTTTTGAACGGCTGACCTTTCAGTTAGCAGTTGAGCGTTTTAACCATTGTGACTCCAGGGCTGCCACAACATTCCTGGAGGTATCATTATTCCAGTTTTATAGATGAGGAAATTGAATCCCAGGGAGATAAAGTGACACAGCAGTAAATGGCAAGACTGTGATCCAATCCCAGGTCAGTCTGTCTCCAAAGCATCTACTTTTAACCACTGTGTGACACTGCCCAATAATGTCATCACACACAGTAGGGATAAGAAGTGGCTGTGGTGGTGGTTATTATTAGTTTCTGAAAAATAGTAATGTTTTCTTGTTGAAGTACAGCTTCAGTCATAAATTCATATTTAAATATATCTTAAAAGCGGAGCTGGCCAAGGCCACCACATGGGGATGGCAGACACTCAATCATCTGGGCCTCAGGTCCCCCTTCCTGGCCTGAGGCAGACACTGCAAAGCAATTCTTAGCATTAGCTAAACATTGTTTCCTGCAGAGCCCAGCTGCAGCTTTACAGGTACAAACACTTAAGGCGGTCACACTAATTAAATGGTGCTGGCATGCAAGATACAAATGATCTGCTGTCCATGGGAGCAGGAAGAGCACTTGGTCTGCGGCCAGTGAAACATGGACAGAGGCCTTCCCAGTGTAAAATAAAAAAACGCCCTACCATTCGGTGGCACCAACTCCTGGGCCCACCCATCCCTGTTAGCAGCAGCTGCACAGAGGTGAAGCATGTTGCTCAGACACAACCATGTCTGAATCATTGTTTTTCTGCCAACTAAGACTATGCTTTGGGGGAAGGTGCTTAATGTCACTGAGCCTCAGTTTCTTCATCAGTAAAATGGAGATACTACTGTAAACGAGAAGTCACCAGAAAACACCTCTGCCACAATTTACTTATTACTGTTCCCTATTATTACCTGAAGGTGCCCTGGTGGCGCAGTGGTTAAGCTCTCAACTGCTAACTGAAAGGTCAGCGGTTCAAACCCACCAGCCGTTCCATGGGAGAACGATGTGGCAGTCTGATTCTGTAAAGATTACAGCCTTGGAAACCCAACGGGGCAGTTCTACTCTGTCCTACAGGGTTGCTATGAGTTGGAATCAAATTAACGGCAACGGGTTTGGTCTTGGGTTTTTTTTTTTTTTTTTAGTTATTATTACTACCTCCTCACGGGGCTGCAATGAGGACAGAATAAGATGGTTTAGATGCAGCATGTGGCAAGGGACTTGGCCCACTGGGAGTGGTCAATAAGTAACTGCTTTTGTGCTGCTGATATTGACTTCAGGAATATCACCGGGCTGGGGGCAGGCATGAACACACACACCACACAGAGAGAAAAAGCCCGAAGAAAAGAGTCTATTATTCACTTCTCAACTCACCTCCAGGGGAGGCCTCTGTCCAGTGTTCCTCCCCCAGTATGCCCGAGAGCCACTCCTCAAAGCTTTGTAAGAGCCACTGGGGCTGGCCAGAGGAGAGGGTGTGAGGGGAGGGCCATGTGGGAAGGGGCTTCTGTGGCTAAGCTTGGGAACCAGCTGGGTTGCAATCTCAGCTCCTCTACTTAGCTGTGTGACCTTGGGCAAGTCACATCACCTCTCTGGGCCTCAGCTGCTCTATCTCTAAAATGGGGATAATACCAGTGCCTCCCTCACAGGGCTACTGGGAGGATTGAATGCCTCTATGCAGGCACAGCACTCACTAGATACCCCGCTGGCACAGAGGGAGCACTCTGCAAATGCTGCTGCTGAGTATTATTATTACTGTAAATGAGAAGTAACCAGAAGACGCCTCTGCCCTCATTCACTTACTTGTATTATTACTGTTCCCTATGACACTAGCCTACACTACTGCACCCTCTGGCATTCTCACCACACTTTTACGGAAACACACTCTGAACGGCCAGAAGAATTCTCAAGGTTGCAAATACAAGAGCAGAGTGTGCGGAAACATCAGGCAGGTGCGCCAATGTGCTGACGGCAGAGAACTGGGCAGAAGTGGAGAGGGCTTTATACCCGGCTGCCAGGTGCCACCAGTCTATTTTTTCCACCACAGATCAGGGTTGTAGGACCCAGGGGCTGACAAGGCAGGTCCTGGTACTGATTCCCATCCTAGCTCCACCACTTTCTTGCTGTGGGACCCTGAGCAAATAACGACCTCTCTGAACTTCAGTTTGATCCTCTTCAAATGAAGGATGGCATGGTGTCTACCAAAGAGATTGTATAGGGACTCGTGAAGGTGAAACATAAAGAAGTGCCTGGCACTGAATAAGCACTTGGTGGATGTTGGCTGTCATCATTTCTCTCACCAGCATGCAGCCAACACATCACCTGGGACACCAAAGCCCCCACTGCCTTCTGTCTCCCACTCCCAGCCTCCCCATTAACCTCATTTCCATGCAGAGCACCAGCAGCCACAAACCCAGGTGGCGGGTCGCACACACCTCCCTACCGCCGTAGACTGCCAGCACCTGGGGGCCACCCAATGCTTACCGTGCTCCAGCAACAAGATCCATGGGTCCTGGACTGCCAGGCAGGGACAAGGCTACCCCCCTCTGCCACCCAGCACACTCTCGAAACCCTGCTCAAGGAAGATGAGAAAACAGGAGAACTCAGGAGACATTTTGTACTTTCTCCATTCCATGTTTTCTTTTATCCCCAACTGACAACAGAAGAGAGCACTATCCAGGACTGTGGATATTCAATCACTATAGTCAAAAGTGATAATAACAAGATGACTAAAATACAGTTTTGCTACATTTTGGTGCTTCAACTTTTGAGGAGGCCCATCTCAACACTCTAGTGCAGCTGGCAACTTCATCAAAATTTTACAAATCAGAGTCATTGGGTTTTGAACTGAGAAATGAAGCAATTTTCTAAGAAGCTGATGGTTGGGCCATACAGGGAACAGAATAATCAAGAAGGGTCCTGTGATGGTTAAGATTGTATGTCAACTTGGCTCCACCACTATTCTCTGTGTTTCAGCAGTTGTATAATGTTGTGATCACCCCCATGAGGGAATCTGCTGAGTGGTACTGGCGGAGGCGAGGCCTGTGGCAGCTCACTGCCCTCTCAGTTTCATCTCTCTGCCTTCGCCAGTTACCTTCTGCCTGCTCGCCTTGCCAAGGTTTTTGGCTTGTTCCAGACTCAGCAGCTGCCTCTTGTTGTCTCACCTCTGGTTCGTGGGACTTGAGCTAGCAGCTGTCCTGTTGATCTTGGAATTCGTCAAACTTCTCAGCCTGCGAGCAAGAGTCTGGTTCCCCGGCCTGCTGACTTTGGGGTCGCCAGCCCCTGCAGTTACATGAATCAGGAGAAAACCTGCAGTCTTGTCTGCTGATCTTGTAATTCACTGACCTTCACAGCTTGTGAGCAAGAGCCCCTCTCCGACCTGCCAACCTTGGGTTCACCAGTTTCTGCGGCTACGTGAACTGAGAGAGGCCTCTACCCTGATCTGTGGACTTGGGATGTTTTAGCCTCTACAATTGCGTGAGCCGTTTCCTTGATATAAATCTCTCTATATATATATATGTATATGCTTCACTGGTTTTGCTTCTCTATGGAACCCAGCCTAAGACAGGTCCCCAAGTCACTGTGTGCAGAGCAGACCAGATAAAGAGGTCTGGAAGGACATGCCAACTGCTGAGAGCTGTCACATCCCAGGGCTGGACAACGGGCAAGTGAGGAAGTATATTCATTGAAAACACAGGCCAGTGTATTGCTTGCTTTTCTATAATCAGCAAGTATTACTTTTCCAATTAGAAAATAGTTTTTTTCAACATATATTACTGATGATGCTGATCTTGAATACCTTGCTACGGTGGTTTATCTGGCAGGATCCTCCACTGTAAACTTACTATTTTTTCTCCTTTAACTATGAAATATTTTGGGGAGATAACTTTAAAACCATGGAAAAAAATGTTGTTGCAGCTTAAACTTTTGCCCACTAATTTTAGCAGCCATTGGTGGATCTTGCCTATGACAGTTACCACTGTAATGTTCTAATGGTGATTTTTTTATTCCCTTATTCCTTCTATATTTATCAACAGGAATTTTTCTGGAAGAAAGTGTTGTTTCGAACTTCCAGGCAACATGGCGCTATAGGCAGAAGCACCACACCGTCCCTCCACAGCAAAGATCAAAAAAACTAAGCCAAACAGAGAAAACGGCAATCCTGAAACCCTAAACATCAAAAAAGAGATAAAGAACACAGCCAAGCACCAAATGGAATAAGAAACTCACAGAGAATACAGAGTGACGAGAGATGCATGCAGAGGTCCCCTATCAGCTAACACAGCACGGATCCGCCATCTTGGACTCCTATCAAGAGATCAGCAAAAAGGGGGTACGAGAAAGAAGCTTCATGGAGCTTCCAGCAGGAGAGAGAACAACTGGTAACCAGCAATATACGCTTTCCCACCCCCCACCCTTATTCACCCCCACTCGGCCTCCTCAACTTGCTGTGGCCACAGTCTCTTGGCCGGGAAGCACCAGCTTCACCCTGGTGTCTCTTGGATTCCACCACTGACTGGCTCCCTAAGTGCCATTTATTGGCTGCTGGTGTTGCTTTTTTCCACTTCTTTTGATTTCTTCCTTATCCCTCACTACCTCTCCCTCCTTTCTCTCAAATACCTGGCTCTGTGTGCTCTATTTGTCTCTTCCTGGGGGGCTGTGAGGCGGCGCTAGAGTGTGGGACTGCTTCCCGGCCCATGCTGCCACGCTGGTGGAATCCCGGGGCTTTTCTTTTTTTGGTTTGTTTTGAATTGTTCATTTGTTTTCTTTTTCTTTTCTCGAGTTGGGAGCCCGTTCTGGGCAGGCAGTGCTGCATGGCTTGGGACCTACCCCCTCAGTTTGCGCAAACGCACAGATGGATCCCTGAGGGTATTTTTTTTTTTCTTTCCGGTTTTTGGGAGGTTTTGCTTGTTCTTTTTTTTTTTTTTTTTTAATTTGTTTGTTTTGTTTTCTTCTCCCTTTTTGTTTCTCTTCATTAGTCAGTTTCTTGTCTCTCTATACTTTCCTTCTCTTCCTGTCCCCTGAATACCTGGTGCTGAGTGACACCTCTACCCCTTATAGCCAGGCTATACTTCACAACCTGGAAGCAACTTCCTCAGACCTCGCAGTTGCACCGGTGGGATCCCTGGGAGCTTTGCTTTTCTTTTTTCTTTCTAATTTATATTTATTCATTTTTTCTATTCTTTTCTTTTGTTTCTTCTTCTTCTTGTTTTTCTTCATTTCATAGTCTCTCATCTCTCCACTCCAACGGCAAGCTCCCCTTGCACTCTTTATTGTTTGTATGTATGTTTTTGACTCCTGTTCCTCTCTCCTCTCTCCCATACCCATCTTAGCTCCACACATCAAAATCTCCCCCCTCCATCCTGCCTACCTGCACTGTGCACTGAACATTACACCACCAAGCAGCCCAGGCACGGCCTACCAGAACCTGCCCTACACTGATTACCAGCCCGCCCTGGTGGCTGTAGTAAGTGCCACAAATAACCCATCCCAGCAACTCTTCTTCAGCTAGACCTTCCCTGCTGTACCATATCTGAGTGACTGACCCTGCCAACTGAAGAAGGAGGCGAAAATTATCATGCCCACAGACTAGCAAACAACAAAGAACACACAGCCCGCCTGCTCAGACATAGCCAAATAAAACAAAAAAGTAGGATGAAACAAACAAATCGTCAATGAAAAACAAGAAAAATAAATATCGAATGCCCCAAAGACAGGAGACAATATCAAAACATTTACAAAAACAGGATAGGATGGCTACAGTAGGTGTCCAAAATAAAACACCAGATGACTTTCCAGTAGAAGAAAAGGCACTAGAACTACCTGATAGGGAATTCAAACCTCTACTATTCAGAGCTATCAAAGAGTTGAAGCAAAAAGCCGACAAAAATGAGGAAAAAATAGACAAATTCATGGCAAATACAGACAAAAAAATGGAAGAATTCAGGAAAATAGTACAGGAACAAAATGCCAAAATAAATTCACAACCAGAAATCATACAAAAACAACAATCAGAAATTCAAAAGATAAACAACAAGATTTCAGAAATGGGCAGGGTCATAGAAGCGCTGAGGAACAGATTTGAAACAGTGGAAGACAGGATCAGTGAAACTGAAGACAAACACTTGGATACAACTCTGTTTGAGGAAAAATCAGAAAAAAGAACAAAGAAAAATGAAGAGACCCTGAGAATTATGTGGGCTACAATCAAAAGCAAAAATTTTCGAGTGATCAGAGTTCCAGAATGGGGGAGAAAACAGAAAACACAGAGAGGATCACTGAAGAATTGCTGACAGAAAATTTCTCCAATATCATGAAAGAGGAAAAGCTGGCCATCCAAGAAGCTCAACAAACCCCAAATAGGATAGACCCCAAAAAAAAATCACCGAGGCATATCATAATCACACTCACCTAAACCAAAGACAAAGAATCCTGAGAGCAGCTCGAGAAAAAAAGTCATATACAGATAAGAAACAGTAAGACTGAGCTCAGACTATTCGGCAGAAACTATGCAGGCAAGAAGGCAATGGGATGACATATATAAAACCTTGAAGAAAAAAAAACTGCCAGCCAAGAATAATATATCCTGCAAAACTCTCATTCAAATATGATGGTGAAATTAGGACATTTCCAGATAAACAGAAATTAAGGGAATATGTAAAAACCAAACCAAACTTACAAGAATTATTAAAGAGAGTCCTTCGATCTGAGAACAAACAACATCACCTCACAGGCTGAATCTAGGACGCAGGATCGTACTAGCCAGATACCAATCTAGGAAACGAACTCTCAAGGACTATCCAAAACCAAAAGAAATACAACAGGGAATCAGAGCAGTTAATCTGTAAATGACAACAACATCAGAACAAAAAAAGAGGGAATAAACAGTAGAGGTACAGAACCTTCTAATGGAGAGGAAGGCAAGGTGATACCAAGTAATAATAGGCTGCTTCAAACTTAGGAAGACAAGGGTAAATTTCAAGGAAACCAAAAAGAAAGTTAACAAATGTACTCATCAAAATAAAGAGGAAAAACATAAAGTCTCAGTAAAAACAAAACCTACAAAAACAAAAGAAATGAAAAAGAAAAATCCACAAACAAAAAGGAACTCAACACAGAAGAGTAAGAGGAACAAGAAAAACATCAGTACCACAAAAAAAAAAAAAAGGACTACAAGATGACAGCAATAAACTCACACCTATCAATAATTACACTGAATGTAAATTGCTTAAACACACCCATAAAGATAAGGAGAGTGACAGAATGGATAAAAAAACAGGATCCATCAATATGCTGTCTACAAGAGACACACCTTACAAAAAAAGAGGTAATTAAAAATCAAAGGCTGGAAAAAAATATATCAAGCAAACAACTACCAAAAAAGAGCAGGAGTGGCAATACTAATCTCAGATAAAACAGACTTTAAAACAAAATCCACCATAAAAGACAAAGCAGGACACTATATAATGATTAAGCGCACACTCCGTCATGAAGACGTAACCATAATAAACATCTACACACCCAATGACAGGGCTCCAAAATACATAAAACAAACTCTAACAGCACTAAAAAGAGAAATTGATAGTTCCACAGTAATAGTAGGAGACCTCAACACACCACTCTCAGTAAAGGACAGATCAGCTAAAAAGAAACTCAACAAAGATACAGAAGACCTAAAGGGCACAATCAGCCAACTTGACCTCATAGACATATATAGAATACTCCACCCTACAGCTGCAAAGTACACATTCTTTTCCAATGCACATGGAACGTTCTCTAGAGTAGACCACATCTTAGGCCACAGAGCAATCCTCAACAAGATCCAAAACACTGAGATAATACAAAGTATCTTCTCTGATCACAACGCCATCAAGGTAGGAATTAAAAACAGAAAGAGCAAGGGAAAAAAAATCAATTACCTGGAAACTGAATAACACCTTGCTTACAAACCACTGGGTAACAGAAGAAACCAGAGATGAAATAAAAAAATTCCTAGAATCAAACAAGAATGAAGACACATCATACCAAAACCTCTGGGACACAGCAAAGTCAGGCCTCAGAGGACAATTTATAGCAATAGATGCACACATCAAAAAAGAAGAAAGGGACAAAATCAAAACATTAACTACACAACTCAAACAAATAGAAAGAGAACAGCAAAAGAAGGCCACAGCCACCAGAAGAAAGGAAATAATAAAGATTAGAGCAGAAATAAATGAAATAGAGAATAGAAAAACAATAGAAAGAATCAACAAAACCAAAAGTTGGTTCTTTGAAAGAATCAACAAAATCGACAAACCACTGGCCAAACTGACAAAAGAAAAACAGGAGAGGACACAAATAACCGAAACAAGAAATGAAATGGGGGACATTACAACAGACTCAACTGAAATAAAAAAGATCGTAATGAGTATTATGAAAAACCATACTTCAACAAATCTGAAAACCTAGAGGAAATGGATAAATTTCTAGAAACACACTACCTACCCAAACTATCACAA
Source organism: Dugong dugon (assembly GCA_030035585.1). NCBI lineage: Eukaryota > Metazoa > Chordata > Mammalia > Sirenia > Dugongidae > Dugong > Dugong dugon. The sequence goes on from CM057471.1 coordinate 57,853,340, forward strand.
AGTGATGTTGAAAATCTGAACAGACCCATCACAAGAGAAGAGATTGAAAAGGTAATTAAAAAACTCCCAACAAAAAAAAGCCCTGGCCCAGATGCCTTCACTGGAGAATTCTACCAAACATTCAGAGAAGAGCTTGTACCAGTACTACTCAAACTATTTCAGAACACAGAAAAGGAAGCCAACACTTCCGAATTCATTCTATGAAGGCAGCATAACCCTGATACCAAAACCAGGCAAAGATGCCCCCAAAAAAGAAAATTACAGACCAATACCTCTCATGAATATAGATGTAAAAATTCTCTACAGAATTCAGCATCATATCAAAAAAAAATACACCATGACCAAGTACAATTCATACCAGGTATGCAAGGATGGTTAGACATTAGAAAAATCAATCAAACTAATCCACCACGTAAATAACAGGAAAGAAAAGAATCATGTGATCATCTCAATTGACGTGGAAAAGGCATTCAACAAAGTCCAACACCCATTCCTGATAAAAACTCTCAATAAAACAGGTATAGAAGGGAAATTCTCAACATAATAAAGGGCATCTATGCAAAACCAACAGCCAACATCATTCTTAATGGAGAGAGGCTGAAAACATTCCCCTGGAGAACAGGAACAAGACAAGGATGCCCTTTATCACCACTCCTATTTAACACTGTGCTGGAAGTTCTAGCTAGAACAATAAGGCAAGAAAAAGAAATAAAGGGCATCCAAATTGGTAATGAAGAAGTTAAACCGTCCCTGTTTGTGGATGATATGATACGATACATAGAAAACCCTAAAGACTGCACAAGAAAACTACTGAAACTAATAGAAAGATTCAGTAGAGTGGCAGGATACAAGATAAATGTACAAAAATCAGTTGGATTCCTATACACCAATAAAGAGAATGATGAAAAGGAAATCAGGAAAACAATACCATTTACAATAGCTCCTAAAAAAATAAAATACTTAGGAATAAATCTAACCAGGGGTGTAAAAGACCTATTCAAAGAAAACTACAAAACACTACTGCAAGAAACCCAAAGGGATCTACATAAATGGAAAAACATACCATGCTTATGGATAGGTAGACTCAACACTGTGAAAATGACAATTCTACCCACAGAAATTTACAAATATAGTGCAATCCTGATCCAAATACCAACAACATTCTTTAAAGAGATGGAAAAACTAATCATTAACTCTATATGGAAAGAGAAGAAGCCCCAAATAAGTAAAGCACTATTGAAGAAGAAGAATAAAGTTGGAGGACTCATACTACCTGACCTCAGAACCTACTATACAGCTACGGTAGTCAACAGCCTGGTACTGGTACAACGATGGATACATTGACCAATGGAACAGAATTGAGAACCCAAGGGGCCAAAGTCCATCAAATGGGGAAAAGACAGTCTTTTTAACAAATGGCGCTGGCAAAACTGGATGTCCATCTGCAAAAGAATGAAACAGGATCCATACCTCACACCATATACAAGAACTAATTCAAAATAGATCAAAGACCTAAATATAAAGCCAAAAACTATAAAGTTCACAGAAGAAAAAACAGGATCAATGCTAGAGGCCCTAATACACGGCATCAACAGGATACAAACCATAACCAACAACACACAAACTCCAGAAGATAAGCTAGATAACTGGGATTGTCTAAAAATCAAACACCTATGCTTTTCAAAGGACTTCGCCAAAAGAGTAAAAAGAGAACCTACAGACTGGGAAAAGTTTTTTGGACATTACAAGTCAGACAAAGGTCTAATCTGTATAATCTACAAGAAAATCCAACATCTCTACAACAAAAAGACAAATAATCCTATTAAAAAATGGGCAAAGGAAATGAACAGACACTTCACCAAAGACAATGAACCGGCCAACAGACACATGAGGAAATGCTCAGGATCACTAGCCATTAGGGAAATGCAAATTAAAACCACAATGAGATACCATCCCCACCCCCCCGACCCCACCCCCACATTACTGGCACGAATCAAAAACACTGGAAATAATAAATGTTGGAGAGGCTGCGAGGAGATCAGAACTCTTATGCACTGCTGGTGGGAACGCATAATGATACAACCATTTTGGAAAATGATACGGCACTTCCTCAGAAAGCTAGAAATAGACATACCATTCGATCCAGCAATCCCACTCCTAGGAATATACCCTAGAGAAATAAGAGCCGTCACACGAATAGACATATGCACACCCATGTTCACTGCAGCACTGTTCACAATAGCAAAAAGATGGAAACAACCTAGATGCCCATCAACAGAGGAATGGATAAAGAAAACTATGGTACATACACGCAATGAAGTATTATGCAACGATAAAGAACAATGACGAATCTGTGAAGCATTTTGTAACATGGATGAAACTGGAGGGCATTATGCTGAGTGGAATCAGTCAATCACAAAAGGACAAATGTTGTATGAGACCTCTGCAGTAAAAACTCATGAAAAAGTTTACACACAAAAAGTAACAATCTTTGTTGGTTACAAGGGATGGGAGGGGTGTGGGGGGAAATACTAAACAGACAATAGATAAGTGGTAACTTAGGTGACGGGTAAAACAGTACACAATACTGGGGAAGCCAGCATAACTTGTACAAAGAAAGCTCATGGAAGCTCCACAGACCCACCCAAATCCCCTGAGGGACTGAATTGCTGGGCAGAAGGCTGTGGTGACCATGGTCTCCAGGAACATCTAGCTCAATTGGCATAACACAGTTCATAAAGACTATATTCTACATTCTACCTTGGTGAATAGTGTTTGGGGTCTTAAAAGCCTGTGAGCAGACAGCCTGTGAGATACTCCACTGGTCTCACCCCTTCAGGAGGAAGGGAGAATGAAGAGAACAGGATACAAGGAAAAGATTAGTCCATAGGACTAATGTACCACACCTACCACGGCCTCCACCAGACTGAATCCAGTACAACTAGATGGTGCCTGGCTACCACCACTGACTGCTCTGAGAGGGATCATAACAGAGGGTGTGGGACGGAGCTGGAGAAGGTTGTAGAACAAAATTCTAACTCACAAAAGACCAGATTTACGGCCTGACAGAGACTGGAGAAACCCCGAGAGTATGGCCCCCGGACACCCTTTTAGCTAAGTGGCGAAGTCACTCCCGAGGTTCACCGTTCAGCCGTGGATTGGACAACCCCATAAAATATGGGACTAAAGAGGCACAGCAGTCCAGGGACAAGGACTAGAAGGCAGGAAGGGGCAGGAAAGCTGGTGATAGGGAAACCAAGGTTGAGAAAGGACAGTGGTGACATGTCATGGGGTTGTTAACCATTGTCACAGGGTAGTATGTGTACTAACTGTTTGATGAGAAACTATTTTGTTCTGTAAATCTTCATTAAAGTACAAAAAAAAAAAATTATCTATGTGAGATCAAACTGACAACAGCAACTCAAAAGGTTTGATGCGAAGCCTAGGGGATAGTGAGTTGAAGACAATGGTGATAGAAATTTGGAAAAGGATAGTGAGAATAACAGCACAACTGGAAAAAACATAATCGATGTTACCGAATTGTACATGTAGAAATTTTTGAAATGGTGTATCTCTGGCTATGTATGTTTTCACCAGAAAAAAAAGGTCCTCCAAGGTCGAGAAGGGAGAGTGTTGACATGTTGTGGAGTTGTTAACCAATGTCATAAAATGATATGTGTACTGACTGTTTAATGAGAAACCATTTGTTCTGTAAATCTTCACCTAAAGTACAATAAAAAAAGATTTTTTTTTAAAAAGTGTTTTCCCCCTCCCCCATTTATTTGGTTACAGTTATTCAGATCAATGTAGACTTGTGGATATTCATTTTATTCTCTGGGTTATAATCTAATTCTATCATTATTTATTTTGTGGTTCAAGTTGTTCCAACTTTGACCACTGGGAGCTCTTCCAGGCTGGCTCCTGTGCACACTGTATATGCTCCGATTTATTTTAGTACTTCCTTATTTTCTGGCACCAGGAGACACCCCAGGCTCATCTTGTACTTTCCCTGTCCCAGCGCTGGAATCAACCACATCTGCAAGGAACTCTGGTTCCTTTTATTTGTAGAATAACATTTAGAAACTGGGTGCTAGGTATGCTCGTTTTTACTGAGGTGTCCCTGCCTCTACGCCCTCTCAGTGAATGGCGCTAGAAAATATGCACCATGGACTGCCAGAAGAACAGATTTATCTGTCTTAGAAGAAATACAACCAGAATGCTCCTTAGAAGCAAGGATGGCGGGCTTCAGCTCATTTACTTTGGATACATCATCAGAAGAGATCAATCACTAGAAAAGGACATTATGTTTGGTAAAGCAGAGGGCCAGTGAAAAGGGGGGAAACCCTCCACGAAATGGATTAACACAACAGCCGCAACAATGGACTCAAACGTACCAACAATCATGAAGACGGTGCGGGACTTGGTGATGTTTGCTGTTACACAGAAAGTTGCTATAGTTGGAGCCTACTCACTGGCAACTAACAACATACTAACTCATGCATACACACACGTATATTTCATGTATATGTATCTCCATATCTATTTCTGTATGCATACATAATTTTTAAAATGAGTCTATAGTGATACTTCTGACTGTAATCCAACACCACAGGGTTAATTCTATCCTCCCCCTTTCCTTATTTATAACTTTTTCTGACAGTGAGAAACCTAGCTCTCATTATCTAAAATAAGGTTCCTATATTTATTTTTTTCAGCCCTAGTATACAAATGGAGGAAACCCTGGTGGCATAATACTTAAGTGCTACGGCTGCTAACCAAAAGGCTGGCAGTTCGAATCCACCAGGCGCTCCTTGGAAACTATGACGCAGTTCTACTCTGTCCTACAGGGTCGCTATGAGTCAGAATTGACTCCACGGCAACGGGTTTGTTTTGTTTTTTGTTTTTTTTGGTATACGAATGAAATAGTTTCAGAATTCCTAAGCCATATTCCTTCGAGAAACAAATTTGCCAACTAGTACCCTAGCTAGTTACTAGCAACTAGCAGTGTTTGGATACAATTCTTTCTGTCTCTTGCCTTACAGTATTCAGTCAAAACGTTTTTCAAAGTTATTTAGATTAGCTCCTTTCCTCCCCATCCCCCTTCAGTAGGGTTATGGGATTTGCTGGTAATAGTTAGATTCATTCGTCTTCATTTGTCTCAGTCTGCACTCCATCTTTCCCACCACATTCTGGTTTGTTTTTTTTTTAATTTATATACAGTACAATTCACTTTGTGGTGTACAGTCTACGGGGCCTACCTCTCTGTGGCCCTCAGCCAGTCCTTATCCTCTGTAAAGTGGGTCAGCTGGAGACTGGGATCGTTAAAGGCCCTTCCAGCCCACGTGGAAGGTGTAATGAGCGCAGGTTGGCTCCCGCCATCTGCCCTCCATCAGAGAAGTGCCCAGCACCTGTGATGAGCAGACCTCACTGCGGGCCACGCTGCTGCTCAGCTTTCTCTTGCACAAGGTGGGCATCTCTGAGGGAAAGCGTGTGCCTGCTCAGTTCACATCCCACCAATACCTCATAGCAGGATTCATTCTTGCAATAAAAACGGTGGGCTCTATGTTGTGTTCAGGCTGGGATGCAAACTGTGGTCAAGATTGAAGCTATGGGGTCAGAAAGACCTGGTTCTGTTCCTGCCTCAGCCACAGTCACTCTTTCATTCAAGAAATATTTCCAGAACACCTGATGCATGCCAGGTGCTGTCTTGGGCACAGGCAGACTGTGGGGAAAGAACACTCAGTCTTTGCAGCCAAGACCTGGGAGAAGAGACGGTTATTAAACGAATACCCCCAATTTACAGGTGAGATTCAGAGCTCCCAGCTCCAGCGCTGTGGTGAGGGTTGAGAGAGGTGACACATGTAGATCCCCTGCTCCTTGGTGGGTGTCCAGCAAAGGGGTGCTGCTCAGAGGCTTGGTCTAGAGTGGACAGGTGGGGAGAGCCAATCCCAACAGAAGTCCATCTGCAGAGGGGTCAGCTCCAACGAGTTCACCAATGAAGTCAACACACAGCCCTGGCCCTGGCTGAAGCCCAGCACACACAACAGATCTGCATAGCAGCAGTCATCAGTTCGCACAGTCCCGGAAGCTCTGATTCTGCCTCCAGACACCCCACGGGCCTGCTCCTAGCTGTATACAGTATAACAGTAACCCTGAGGCAGAAATATTCACAGGAACAGAGATTGCCTCCAGCTAGGACGGCAGCCCAATCCCATGGGCAGAACCAAAATGGGCCTCCCAGCCCTGGACCACCTCAGGGCTGGAGGCCATAGGATCTAGGACAACCACTCTGAGCTTCAGAAGCTTGCTCATCACTTCTAAGAAGATAAATATCCTTTGTTTCCTCTCTCTGCATTCTCTTCATGTTTAGTCAAGTCAGGGTCCTAGGAAGGCGGCAGAGCAAAGCACATGGGCTGCAGACTCTGATCCAGGGCTGGTGTCTGGATCTCTGTATGACGCTGGCCAAGTTACTGCAGCTCTGAGCAAGCTGCTCACCTACTCAAGGGCACTATTGAAGCCCACCATATGGCTATCAGGAGGATTAAATAAAAGTATATCTAAAAGTGTTTAACACAGTTCCTGATTCATTATAACCAGTTAATAAATGGCAACTGCTATCATTATTTTTAAATGCCAATCTCAGCTGTCCTTAAAAGAAGAAGGTTTATTATGATTTATCCTTTGGTGGGAGCTTGAAGCTGGAGGGCAGGTGCAAAGGAATGAGAGAGGCCCACAGGTTAAGTCCTAAAGGTCAAGGCAGCCCCTACTGGGAGGGTAGGAGGCTTCCAAGTTCGGCCAGGGCTGCCCCCAGTGAGTGCTGGGAGCCCACCAGGCCTCCTAAATGCTCTCCCCTTAGGGCAGGGCCTACCTGTCCTTCTGCTGGACTCAACTGGGCCCTCAGGATCTAAGTGGGCCGAGCAGCTGGAAGCCAGGAGGAAAGCAACATTTTCACTCAGGAAAGCTCTGAATAGCAGCAAGGAGCCCTATTTACAAATAAAGCCTGTTCTTGGCTGCACCACCCACACAGCCAAGCCCCTTTATTCCATTTCAATATGTCTAATTCCTCTGAAAGTGCACTGGCAATAAACAGAATTAATCAGCCCTGGATACCCTGGTGAGTGCAGGCAGGTGTTAGCATATTCCAGGGGCCTTGGAGGATAAAGTAAAAACTGTGGCAGGGAATACAAAATGCTTTACTGCAGTAGGGATTGAAGACGGAAAGAACTCTACTAAAGGCAGTCATTTCATGGGCAAATAAAGCCTTTGACTGCCTGCAACCAAGTGGCAAAAGAAAGTGACTGGGAAACTTCTCTGGAATACTCTTCCTCTGCCTTGATTCAAAATGGAAATTGCTTTACTATTGCTGTTTTCATGATTATAAAAGTAATATTTGCTTCATTCAGACACTGCATCAGGATGCAAGGAGCAAAGTGAAAATCATCCATAATCTTAGACCTTGAGATAACCACTGGTGACATCTTGGTTTAGGTTTGAGTAGATTTTTTGCTATGCATATTTTTACACAGATATATAATACAAATGAGATCCTGTCAGACACGTGGCTTTGCAGCCTGCATGTCCCACTTAATAATATACCATGGACATCTATCATCATCTTTTCACGGCTGGACAGTCTTGGGTGAATTACATGTCCTGTGTGGGCGATCAGGCTCTCTTTGCTGCACCAGCCTTATCAGGCAGCTTCTCCCTGCCTGGCTTTCTGCATCCGGCCCCACTGACCTTCATTTGGGTCCTGGAACACTTAGGGCCTCAGCATCTGCTGTTCTTTCTGCCTGAAATCCTCATTTCCTCTTTTACATACTTTTTTCCTCTTCTTTTAAGTTTCAACTGAAATGTTTCCTTCTCCAGGAAGGCTTCCAGGATACCCAAGACTGGGCAGGTCTGCCCTATTATATACTCACATGGCTCCAAGTACTTCTCCATCTCGACATTTATCACAATTCTAACTAAATAAACTGTTTGTTTGTTGTTTTCCTTGTCTTCCCCTAGAATATAGGCTCAGGAGGTCAGAGACTGTTGGTTTTGCTCAGCTCTGAAGCCACAGGAAAGCCCAGTGTCTGGCACATAGGAGTTCTCAGTGTACACTGGCTGATTAAGTGGAAGGAAGGGAAGGCAGGCCAGCCACAGATGCCCATTACTGGCATGCGATGTCTACTTTCTTCCTTCCACACAAAAGAGGGGTGTGCCATCAGGTTACCTGTTTTGGCAACTCTCTGTGGCTACAGGAATCTGTAGAAGGAGAACAGAATGTGCTCTTAGGGTCAGGGTACCTTCTGGCCCTCTTAGGCCAGGAAAAAGCCTAGGAGACCATCTGGCCAAACTGGTCAACTGCTCACTGTCCAAACAGGGACAATGAGGCCCAAAGAGGTGAAAGGCATGCCCACCTTCACACAATGGTCAATGGCAGGCCCCCAGGCTTCTGTCTCCCCATGTATCAGGCCACCCTGGGCTCTGTCAGGCCTGGGTTCAAATCCCAGGTCTGACATTAGAAAGAATGTATCCTTGGGCAAGTCAGTTTAACTCGATATGACTTGGTTTCTTTAGCTGTAAAATGGGGACAATAGCACCTACATCATCACTGGGAGGCAGTGTAACAGAGTGGTTAAGACGTGGACTGAAGAGGATGCGGCTGTGAGTTCAGATCCCAACTCTAAAACTTCTTGGCTGGGTAATCTTGGGCAAGCCGCTTAACACTGCTCCTTAATCTATCAGATGTAAAATGGGGGGGGGGGGGGGGTGGATAACGACATCCCTTCCTCACACCATTGCTGCAAAAATTTGGTAAGATAATAAATGTGAAGCACGTATAGTAACTGCTCAATAAATGGTTAAGATGATATTAAAAGCCACCATTAGTCAGAAATCGAGAGAACAGACATCCAATAAACATTAAACCTTGTTGTTATTGTTAATTAGTTAGTATCTCATTTTATCTTTTCAACAATCCTGAGAAAGAGGTATTATTTACTATAATTACATGAGAGAAGGGAAGCTCAGACAGGTGAAGAGACTCCCCAAGGTCACAAAGCAAAGCTGGGATTTGAACCCAGTTTCCCAACTCCAAATCCAGAGCTCTTCCCACTACTCCATGTTTCCTAATAGCCCCACAGACACAGTCCTGTCGTCTGCTGCTCAGGTGTCTCCAACCCTCCAGCCCATCTGCCCCAGTGCTGCTCAGGAGATCTCCTAAACCACTCTTGTCTGCCATGACCTTCCTGCTTGTGTGGAAAATCAAGTGCCCCCATGTTAGTGCAGCATTCAAGGCCCGTTATGAGGAAGACCCAATCTCATCCCGTGCTTTGTTGCCCTGCCCTTACACGTGGCCTGGTCACCCACGGTCAGGCTCATGTGGTTCCTTCAGCCAGAGGCTCCCTTTCTTCCTCAAGCTCTTGATCCATCAACCTCTCTTATCCCGCAAGGCCTGACTCAAATGCCGCCTGTGCCCGTGGTCACCACTCCCCATGGCTGCTCCCTTGCATCAGGATTTAGCCCAAATACACGCTGCCATTTATTTAGATGACCCATGTCCTGGGTCCAGTGCTCCTCGTGAGCAGGGACTCTGCCTTACTCACCATCACTGCCCCCAAGCTCTAAGCAAATGCCTGGCCCTCCCCAGCAGGGTGGTACAGTGTGGCAGTTAAGACCATGGGCTTTGGAATTAAGACTGCCTAGGTTCAAATCCTGCTCTGCAACCCACCACCTGTGTGACCCTGGGTAAGCTGACTTAACCGCCAACATACCTCAAAGTTTCACCAACCGGAAAAGGTGAATAATAACAACCTACTCCACTGGGTAGAGTAAGGACTCAATGTGATGATACGTGTGAAGTGAATTACAAATGCTGGACACACAGTTAGCCCTCTTTAAAATGTGAGCTAATAATATTATTTCAATAATTGCTGGTTGCTCTGGACCGGACACAAGCCCTGAAGCTGCCCAGTGCAGCCCCAGCCCAGCTCGTGACTTTCTCCTTTCCTCCCTCTCCAAGCACCACAATGAACCCTGAAGTCAGGGCAATCACAGGCCATCAGCAGTGTTTGCAAAACAGCAGCCACAAGAAGCTCAAACTGGCCCACTGCCCAGCACCATGTAGGAGGCTGTCCTGCTCTGCGGACAGCTTGGAGCTAAGGTGAAAGTGTGGTGACAAGGGTGGGGGACAGCCCCTGTGCTCATGCTGAGCTGTCAGTTAGAGGCACGGCAGCCAGGGGACGGCTCCTCCATGAGGACCAGTCATCAAGGTGGGGTGCTCATTGCTCTGCTAGAAATCTGATTAAAATCAGTGTCAAAGACTCCATGCGAAGATCTCCCCCACTGTTTCCAACAGTGCAGCCGGGCCAACCTGTCCCTCCAGTGGGAGTCAGGTGTCCCTCACCTTGAGCCCACTGCTTTCCGCTTCTGAGCCCGGGTCCACGCCAGTGATGTAGATACCCAGGCCGTACTCAGCTCCCCCGCGGATCGTGAGGCCCAGGGACCGGCCATCCCCCAGCACCAGGTTCACCTGCCAGAGGAAGGAGACAGCATTAGAGGGTCTGGAGGGCGTCGGGGCATCTGCCCCAGGGTAGCAGGCTAAACCCCCACCTATAACATGAAGGGAACACAGGTTCAGGCCTACAAGGCGGCCCAGGCCAGGGTCCAGAAGATTCCCTGGAACGTTCCCATTTCTGCCCCAACTATGCCTCAGACTTGCTGAGTGACCTTGGGGATGCCCCTTTCCTGGGCAGGGTCACAGTTACAACTGCAGTAAATGGAGGACTCTGGAGATGACCTCTAAGAATGCCTCAGTGCTGACAGCCCAGAGGGCTTCGACATTTTGAGTTCTGATATACATTCTTCAAACCACGGCACCACGGGCTCCCTTGGTCTTTACCAGCCACTGTGTAACTTATGCTTCAGCAAGGAGTGCCTGGCTCCCTCACCTTCCACCTTCCCTCCTTCGGATTAAGGCTGTGTTCAGGCATGGGGCTGCCACCACCCTGCCACCCAGGGGCCTCCTGCTCTGCAAGGCCATTTGCATCCTGTTTCTATCCCGATGAGCCACAGCACTGTTGCCTCATTCAGCCCTTGGCTCTACAAACACAGGGTGCAGCCACCAAGTGCAGACCCAGGGCTGGGCCAGGGGACTCCAGACGGCCCCGACATAGTCCTGCCCACGAGGGTCTCACAGTCCAGTGGGGCACAGACCAGCGAACAGACCTTCACTGTACCATGCAGTCAGAGCTGTGATGGGCAGCCCGGGCGCCCTATGGGCACAGAGAAGGGGCAACAGTCCTGATGGAGGGTGGGGAGGATGGTCAGGAGGGGCTTCCTAGAGAAAGTGATGTCTGGGATGAGATGGGAGGGTGAGCAGGAGTCAGCCAGGGAGGGGAGAGGGAGGCAAGGGCGCATTCCAGGTAGATGGGACAGCACATGACACTGGGTGGGCGAGAATGCCTCGATTCAGGACATGGAGGTGAGTCACTGAGGCCAGAGTGCGGAGTGCTAAAGGGCAGGGTGGAGGCTCAGAGGGCAGACAGGCGAGGCTGGGGACAAACTCTAGAACATTTCATAAACCATGAAGGACCTGTAGGTTAACTGTGCCATAGGTGGGAATTTATGGAAAAGAACAGGGGCCAAAAGACTCAAACCTACCCCTAAAAGGACAGAAAACATCCTACAAGACCCAATGGTACGTAAGGGACCCAAAGAGAGCACAGTGTGGCTGCCCATGGGAGAAGGGATGGTGGGGTGCCTGCAGGCATCAGGGGATGGCAAATTTCATGGAGTTAGGGAAGACCATTCAATCAGCTTTCTATTTCTGGAGAGTAAGTCATCTAAGAAGGACCCCTGGTGGTGCAAACAGTTAAGGGCTCGGCTGCTAACCCAAGGGATGGAGGTTCAAACCCACCCAACGGCTCTGCAGGACAAAGACCTGGCAATCTGCTTCTATAAAGGTTATAGCCAAGAAAACCCTATGAGGTCGTTCTGCTCTGTCACGTGGGGTCACCATGAGTTGAAAATGCCTTGATGGCACCCAACAACAACAACGTTCATCGAAAACTTATCATGTGCTAACTCTGTGCCAAACACCAGGAGAAGCCTTTTACATGTGTTTTGTCACTTAATCATCAACCGCCCTGGGCAGAGACGGTGATGAGAACAGACTCAAGTCCACGCTGCCCAAGTGGGGGGCCCACCTCACCACCTGTAGGCTGTGCAACCTTGGGCATGTTACTTAGCCTCTCTGGGGACTCAGCCTCACCTGTAAAATGAGGAGGGTGTGTGCCTTATAAGGTCCCTGTGAAGAGATCAAGTTAAGAACATATATGAGCACATAGGGTCGTCCCTGGCCCACAGTGAACGCTCAATAACCATGAGCCATGTTAGTTCCATTCTGCACATGATGAGACCGTTGCGTTAAGAAGCCCATCAAGGTCACACACCTGAGGCTGACTCGTGGCCAATTAGGGCTTGAACCCAGCCAGGTCTGCCCACCTCTAGAGCTTGGAGCTCTTCCTTGCTGTGCTTCTCTCTGCCTCTTGAGAACAAAAGGTGATGGTTTTGTGCCTATCAGCTGGCAGACTGATGGCAAGAAAGAGCTCAATAGACAGAGTGACTCTAAGGGGTTTGGTTCTAAGGCTGGGGACTCTGCAGCATGTCAGGATGGGGCAGTGTCAGAAGGAGCTGCTCAGTGGGGTGCCCTGAGCCCCCTCTAGTTCAAGGCCAGCTCCGCTTTATTCCTCAGGCAGAAGGACGACCAGATTAGTAAGGAGGGCACCCGTAGGGCCCTGACCTTTAGAGGGAAACTTGTGAGCACTCACCCAGAAGTATCAGAGAGATGGATGTTCTCCTGGAAATGGCAGGCTCTGTGGATACTTCAGGGAAGACTCGGGAACAACTACCCAGCCCCCATGACTTGACCCCCATCCCTGATGGAGTACCAGCTCCAAGGTTGGATAGGTTTGGAGGTGATGTGGGTTCGAAGCCCACCCTGGTCCTTCATGTCTGTGTATTTAGGAAGTGATGTGACACAGTGTGGTGGTTACCTGTGCAGATGACGGAGCCAGACTATAAGGTCTGAATCCTTGCTAGCTGTGTGACTGTGGGCAAATTACTCTACCTCCCCGTGCCTCAGTTTCCTCATTCTTAAAGTAGAGGAAACAACTACACCCACTTCATTGGGCTGTTGTAAGGAATGAATGGGTCCATGAATGTAGAGCACAGAACACTGCATGGCCCAGCAGAATCACTCAGAAAATGCTGGCTACATTATTGTCTAGTCATGGCCATCTTGGGTAAGCCTCTGGGCTAAGCTTCTGCAGGTGCAACCTGGAAAGAATGGCGAGGCCTTCCTCACAGGGAGGAACGTGAGCTGCTTTATAGCCAGGGACAAGCTGGGCAGATGTGAAGTGTCCAGACATTAGCCAAGCCTTGATCTATGCCAGGCTCTGTGCTGGACACATATTCAGAGAACAATCTGACTTGGTCCCTGCCCTCGAGACACTCACAGGGACATCCCTGTGTGGTAAGAAAATGCTGAGAGGAAAACCTGGAGCTGCTTGTGCCACTGCGAAGGTATAATGAATCCCCGTTCAGGACCAGCGCACAGTCCCGCAGGGCTGGGAGTGTTGGCCACTGGCGGCTCACAGCCGAGTCCTCTCTGAGCATTGCCCTGGCCTGAAGGGAGCTGCCTCACCCAGTGCCACAGCCTTCCATGGGAGCAGCCTGCATCCAATGACTATTTGACTGGGGGAGGGTGGAGGGACCAGGACCCCTTGCCTCATTTCAGGACAACCTTGCAGGGCCATGCAAGCTTCAGAGCTCCGTGGGGTCAGCTGAAGCCTCTGTTGTGACTGCACTGCAGCCCAACTCCTCCCTCTGCCCAGTCCTGCATCCCTCACTCCTTCGCCAGCGCTGACCCCAAAAGGCTGCTGTAACAAATTACCACAAGCTTAGTGGCTTAAAATAATACAAATGTATTATCTTACAGTCCTGGAGGTCAGAAGTCTAAAATCAGTCAACAGAACTGCATTCTTTCTGGAGGCTCTAGGGAGAATCCATTTCCTTGCCTTTTCCAGATTCTAGAGTTGTCTGCATTCCTTGGCTCATGGTCGCTTCCTCTATCTTCAAAGCCAGCAGTATAGCATTTTCCAATATCTCTCTCTGCTTCCATCATCACAGCTCCTTTTTCTGACTCTGGCCCTCTTGCCTTCCTTGTAAGGACCCTTATGGTTACAATGGGCTCACCTGGATAAGCCAGGATGCTCTTCCCATCTCAAGATCTTTTGCCATGTAAAGTAATATATTCACAGACTTTTGCGGTGAGGACATGGACACCTTTGGGCGTGTGGAGGGATTCTATCTACCACAGGCCCTCTCCCATATACCTCTTTCAGAAAATCTCAGGCTCAGGGTCCATTCTTGAGAGCCTGACCTCAGGCAGAGCTTCCCAGAAAAATGGTCACTGAGCCCCGAAGGCTGAGGGTCAGCTAGGAAAAGAGGACAGAAGATGATTGTTTCAGGGGCAAGCACATGTGCAAAAGCCCAGAAACAGAACAGAACGCGGCCTGCTGGAGAAACCACGAGGGTTCTGTACGGCTGTAGTGGGACGGAGGAAGGGAAGAGGTCAGCCTGCGAACCAGGCCAACAAACTTGGGCTTTAAGCAGGAGAGCGACAGGCTCAGACTGGTATTTTAGAAAGACTATTTCTGGGGGAGCGGGGGACAGGAGAGGGGGTAGCCCTCTGGAGAGTGAGAGGCAGCCCACAGAGTTAAAATAATACACTACCCAATAACATTAATAAGTCTCTAAATGCACTGTTTCCTATGTCCCACATACCTACATGAGAGGGCATGTGCCCAGAGACAGTGGGGGTGAGGAAGTGGTGTTCAGACTAGAGGGGCCAGCAAGGATGGCTGAGGAGAGAGTAGACAGCTCCTGCCTCGAGCCCTCACCATGGCCAGGCAGGACAGACCCCTCTTCCATGCTGTACCTTCAGGGCAAGGAACAAGCCTGGCCTGGGGTCCACCATGGCTCACAGGTGGCCTGGAGGTCAGTCCCTCCCTCACCACCCCAGGACACGAAGGGTCCCTCACAGCTCCAGGACACGAAGATTCTTATGGGGAGAGAGCAGAAGGAGTGCCTTTGAAGCCCAGGAGCACACAGATGGCAGTGGTCTCTGCAGCAGCCACCTCTGAATGCTAAGGATGAAAGCAAAACTCCCCACCTCCCCATAAATCCTCTACATTGGAATAAAGCAGAGTCTTTATCACAGAACTGTAATAACAGTTCTATCAACCGCAGGGTAATCTGCCTTAATCACTCGCTGGAAATTCACCCAGCATTTGGCATGAAACAGAGTTCACCTATGGAAAAGCAAACTGAGGCTTATTGAGCCCATACTATGAGAGGCAGCCAAGCACGGTAAAAAATAATACCACCACCACGAATAATATTAATAACAGTCTCTAAATGCACTGAGTGTTTCCTATGTCCCTGGCACTGTGCTCAGCACTTCATGTGTATTGCCTCATTTAACCTTCACTCCCACTATATGGTTTCTGTTATTATTCCCCTTTTCCAGATGAGAAAGTTGAGTCTCAGAGAGGTGAAATTATGTGGCCAAAGTTACAAAGGTGGCAGCTGGCAGAGCTGGGTTATGATGCCAGGTTGGCCTGACTGCAGAGCCTGGGCATTTAAGCAGCGCACTATGCTGCCCTCCACAGGCCTGAGTTCACATCCTAGTTCTGCCCTTTCCTCCCAGCTACCTTGAGGTAAGCCCCATCACCACCAGCCATAGAATCCTGACTGTCCAGCAAGCACCACGGGCAGCCTCAGGAGACGATGCCAGTCTAGTCATCTCATTGCCCTTTGCCAGATACTAGTATGCACAGGAGTAGCTCTGGGTCAGTTCTGGCCAAGGGACACGGAGGGATGTTCGTTGGGGGATTCTGAAAATTCCCCACCCTAAAGAGAGAGAGGCACAGGGAGAGAAGGGCTCCCTCTCCCTCTGTACACCTGCTTTCGACATGGCTGTGGCTGTGAGAGGTCATGGTACTGAAGCAGTGGCTGCCATCCTGCAGCTGGGAAGCTACGAGCCTGAGACAAAAGCCAACAACAGAGGAAGACAGAATCATGACCTGGCAAACCACATCCGGGGCTGCTTGGACCCCCACTTCTCAAGAAAACAATGAACACCCTTAAGGTTTAAGCTGCCGTGCTGTAGGTTTTCTGTTATATGCAGCAAAAAACAAACACTGCCATTCCGATTCATAGGGACCCTGTAGGACAGAGTAGAACTGCCCCATCGGGCTTCCAAGGCTATAATCTTTATGCAAGCAGACTGCTACATCTTTCTCCCACAGAACACCTGGTTCATTTGAACCACTGACCTTTTGGTTAGCAGCCAAGCACTTAACCACGGTGCCACCAGGGCTCCCACATACAGCCAAAAGCATTCCTAACTGATACACCATCTTTCAGGGTTGTTGTAAGGATTGAGATAACTGGACTCCCCACATCCACCCTTGCTCCTGCAGTCTAACCTCTGTCCAGCAGCCAGGGTGATCCTGTTGAAACCTAATTTGCATCACATCCCTCCTCTGCTCAAAGCTCTGGCATGGCTCCCATCTCACTCAGAGTAAAATCTCCAGACTCTTCAGAGGCCTGTGAGGTCCTCCTAGACCTGGCCCCCATAATCTCTCTGTCCTGATGGCCAATGCATCCCACTTCACTCTCTCCTCTGCAATCACACAAGCCTCCCTGCTATCCCTGAAACAGGCCATGCATTGGGGTGACAGAAATATAAGTATGACCTGTGGAAACACCAGAAGCAAGAGAAAGAAGTCTTCTTCTAAAAGTTCTCTGCATTGCTGTCGGACATTCTGCATGTGCCCCACGCTGCCCCTCTACAATCAGGACTGAGGAACAGTCCATCATTCCGTGGAAGCTCAGAGTTGATCTGCATGTCACTGGGGAGGTGCCATAACAAAACCACAAACTGGCCCCAGAGTAGCACAAACCTTTTTCTCCACCCTCTTGGCCCCAGCTAATCAAGTAAGAACCCCAAAACCTAAGGCCTGGAGACTTCACCTTGGATCAGTGTCAGATACCCTGTAGATGAAGCAGAGGTGGGAAAAATGAAAAACATGCCTTCTTCTCCCTGGATGTTGAGGGACTGGGTACCAGTGCCCAAGAGCATAACAATGGCAGCTGTGAAGAGGCCCCAATGAAAAATGCCCCCTTGGGAAACAGATAGCCATGCTCTTCCTTATAACTTTGCAAAGAAGTATACGTGGCTCTAATCAAACAGGACTTAGATTCAAACCCAGCAAACATTTATTAAGCCCCTACTATGTGCTGGGCCCTAGGCAAGGTGCTTTCACTTTAATTCTTTTGTTTATGTAGCAATTATTGAGCATCTACGCTGTGCCAGGAGTCCACAGGTGGTGCAAACAGCTAAGCACACGGCTACTAACTAAAAGGTTGGCAGTTCAAATCCACCTAAAGGCACCTCAGAAGAAAGGCCTGGCAATCTGCTTCTGAAAGGTCACAGCCATGAAAACCCTGTGGAGCAGTTCTACTCTGCACACATGGGGTCACCGTCAGTTGGAGTCAACTTGACGGGAACTGGTTTGGCTTTATTTATTTTTTATTTTATTTTTTAGTTTACGCCGTGCCAGGCCCTCATCCAGGCACAATGGATGCACCAGGACACAGAACCAAGATTCCATCGCCATGGAGCTTATACAGTGGTGGGTAGAGTAGGCCCTACTATTATCTTGTTTTACAGAGGAGGAAACTGAGGCACAGAGAGATTATGTAACTTGTCCACAGTCATACAGCTGGCTGCCAAGTGGCAGAGCCAGGATCTGAACCCAGGGAGCCTGGCTCCAGTGATTTAGCATCTCTGCCACACCAACTGATGCTATCACAGTTAATCCTCACAATAAATTTATTCCAACTTATTATGGAGACTTAGGGTCAGCATAGAATGGAGTAACCACAAAGGGAAGCTGGAACAATGAGGAGCACTGCACCCTGCCCATTTGCCTCAGAGGATGTGACGGGGACTTGAAATTAGATGACTTTTGATTCCCAAGAGTTACATATGGTCTATTCCTTCCTTCAATCTCATACGGCAATTCTCACACTTCAACTTGGAGGAGAACATGCGAAACTAGAACCAGCTTCAGTGGACAGTTTAGGAGTTTCCAAGGGCAATTTTGGGCTACATGAGTGATTTTTAATCATTATTGCCTCGAGAACTCATTTTCCTAGATGGTGCATCCCCAGTGGAGTTGTGTTTAGGATTTTTGAAGTTTTGCTGAAAGGTGAGACCAGGTTGCTAGAGGAGAGAGGATCAGAGCCCACCAGGACCCAAGCTCAGGGAGCCAACAGCAGGCTAGGCCTCCAGAAACACCACCCCCATGGCCCTCCCTAAGAGGCAAATCAGGTTTCAACGTTGTGTTAGGACAGGGAGGAACTGAAAGTAGGGTAGAAGCTTCAATATGAAGCTAAGAGGTCCGTGAAGTCCACTCTCCAGTTTGGTTCAAGACATCTCCTGCCTCCTAAGGCATCTGGGCCCTCCTCAAAGCATGATTCTCTCAGCCTCTGCCTTCTGTATTCTTATATAAGTTACTCCAAGATTCCCAGAGGGCACCTTATCTCCCACCACCTCCCATCCACTCAACTCCAGTGACAGTGTCCTTCTCTCTAAGCCTTGAAGACACCAGGCTTATTCTTACCTCAGGGCCTTGGCATGTGCTGTCCTGCCTAGATTTTCAGCTGCCAGAAATGTACGTGGTGGCTCCTTCTCACTCTCTTGGTCTCAGCTCAGAAGCCACCCTCTCAGACAGGCCCTCCCTGGACACCTGATTTAAAGCAGCTCCCTCCTCCCCATCACTCTATATCCCCTCTCCTGATTTTATTTCCTTCCGTAAAGTTTCCCCACTTAATTGCCTTGCTCACTTACGTTCACTACTGGACTACTGTCTCAGTCCCTCCACCACCTCTTAGCTTACTGAAAATTTCCAGAGCAAGGGCTTCAACTCTTCTATATATTTTATTCCCATCTCCCGTAACAGCATCAGGCACACTGTAGGTGCTTAACAAATATTTGCTGACTTGCTGAATGGGTCCTAGCTGACGCAGTGCTGAGTCTCGATTCCTCATCTATAAACTGGGGATTATGAAACCTACCTGCAGGGCAGATGGGAGGATTTAGTAAGATGCTGCAAGTACAGGGCTCGGAACACTGCCTACACACAGTGAACTCTCCATCAGTGATCTTTATTACCCTGAGCATCACTCCCAGCACAGGGAAGGGCTCGGGACAAAAATAAAGCCAGCTCTCTGCCCAACATTTGAAGGCTGGTGTTGAAAATGACTCCACACCACAGATAGCCTCTCTCTCTCCTCCCTTCTCTTCTCAAGATTCCCAGAGAGCAACATTCCTGGTGGTGAGGAGGCTGTGGCATCACTAGGGTTGGTGTTACCCAAAGTGGTAACTCATGGTGTCACCTCTCCACAGACCTCCTCCTGTACCAGACTATAAATAATCCTTAGTAATGATTTTTTGTACTAATGTTACTCATAAACTGTAATTCCTGTATAGCACTCATTCTTTTCCTTTAATTACTACTTCATTCTCAAAAAATTTATGATACAGGTTCACAAATACTAATTACAATAGTGTAGCTAAAATACCAAAAAATTTGACAAAATCAGCGACTATAAAAATACCGGCAGCAACAAAAACAACGTTGCATGCTTGTAGTGCGTGCAGATGAAATCAGGTGATTTGAAGCATCATTGTAATTGGGTAATAATGACAGCTCTGACGGGATGCATTAAAGGGTTCAAAAAGTAAAATTAGCATAGAGTTCTAGCCTTGTAGGTATACTGATATATGTAAGCTGGGCTTATGAAAAATGTTTTTGTTCTTATAACTAACTACAGGGATATAGACAGTCATTTTGGTGTCACTCCCTCTGACAGCAACCAGTGCGATCCACAACCCCATACTCTCCTAGTGACACCACTGGGAGGGGGCACTAGCCCACCCGGGCCCCCACCCAGCCCTAGCAACCTGGCAGAGGCCCAGGCAGAGGCCCTCAGTGCATACCAACTACCAGCCTCGGTGCCTGGCACTGGGATCTCTACCACGTCCTGCATACTGACGTTTGAGCAAAGAACACAAACACATTAAATAAACGTTACGGTCTTATTGACAGGAAAAGGAGCGCAGAGGAACAGCCTCCATAGGGAAGGCGCTTGGCTGGAGCCCAAAGCCCTGTAGCCTCCTGGCTGTCGGCATCAAGACCCTAAAACACAGGGGAACTGCTCTGAGGAATTACATTCTCAGTCCCGGGGCAACCACGGGGCGCACTGCAAACAGTGTTCAGAGAGAAAGTTTAAAACACCATTTCTCAGTACCTCTTTTTTAAAAATTACAGTCAAGGTGTTGGGGAACCCTGTTTATTTTGCCTGCCCAGCACCCCTGTCTCCTTTCTTCTGGTTAAATACCCTAATGGTGAAGTCCCAGGTGATGCAAACAGTTAATGTGCTCAGCTGCCTAACTAAAAGGTTAGAGATTCGAGTCCACCCAGAGACGACTCAGGAGAAAGGCCTGGAGATCTAATTCTGGGAAGTCAGCCATTGAAAACCCCATGGAGCATAGCTGTACTCTGACACACATGGGGTTGCCATGAGTCAGAAATTGACTCCATGGCAACTGGTAGTGGTACTATCAGCAACTACCCCTCCCCCACTGGCTAAGTCTTCATGAGGCTATCAATCACGTGCTCCCTCCTTGGAATATGAACCTTGAGGGGAAGGATACAAAAGATGGAAACGGCGAGGATCCCCTTCTTCGTGGAGGCTGCACTCTGAGTCCCTCAGCTTCAATTCTGTGACTACCCACACCATTCCAGTATATTCCTACTCTGTGTAAGTTAGCCAGGGCCAGGTTCTGAAGTTTGCAACCCAAATCCCACACTGCAAAAGGTTCCCTGTGGAGCATGGGGTCAGGAGTCCTGGCAGCTGCATGTGACTATGTGCCTGAGTCTGGACCAATGGGAAGTAAATCATCTCTAATTTAAAGAGAAGTTCCGGAGCTTTCTCTCTTCCCCTTTCCTAGGGGTAAGAACAGAGGCCTGGCATGGCCCAGTTTCAACTGGGGATGACAGAGCAATAAGATAGAGCGAGTGTGGGTCCCAATAACATATGGAGCAGGGCTGTCCTCCAGCACAGGCTGTCCCCTCTATTCTGCTGTATGAGGGAGAATTCACCTAGCTTATTTAAATCACTTTTTATTACAGCAGCTTAGCCTGTATTATAATATGCAAAGCACAGTCAAAAACAAAACAAAACAATACAAAAGCCTTCAGGTACTTGAGGAAGGGACACAAAGCCCCAAAAGAACCAAGCCCCTTCTTTCAGCTTCTAAGAAGCCTCCTTGTTCTGGGTAGGGCAAGAGAGAATGGTATCTCAGAGGCCAGCCTTCCCTCCCACCAGCCCTCGACCCTCCACCCCCCAGCCTGCCAGGCCGAGGCCAGAGAGCTCACCTTCTTCTCGTCCCCATCTTGAAGGAGGTGCAGGGTGCTCCTCCGGTCACCGTCACGCTGCCTCAGGGAGCTGCTGTGGGGCTGGGGCAGGCTCGAGGGCGGGGAGATGCTGCGGCCCTGTGGGTCTACCCAGCTGTAGATGTGGTTGGTGACATAGGTCCCCGGGATGCGCCCTGCTGAGTACACTGACAGCAGCAGCTTCTTGGAGCCCTTCAGAGCCTAGAGAGAGGGACACACGGGTTAGTGGGAGATGGGGGAGGAGAGCGACACCCTCCCGTTATTCAGAACCTTGCTTCCTCCCAGGACTCCACACATGGAGCAGGAAGCCAGCCCCTAAGTCCCCTCCCTCATCTAGCCCTCGGTTTTGCCCTGAGGAAAGGAGAACACCTGCCCACCCATGTCTTGAAATGGTTCAAACACAAGAAACATGATCTCTTAGCATACCTGTGCAGAAAGAGTTAGCATATCAGGCCTGTGACTATTACCCTTAGGAAGTCCTGCTTACAAGGTTGGTCCCTGGCTTGAGTCTAGGAACTCGGATTTGTGGAGTGCTCCCACCATTCCTTAATTAAGCAGCTCACTATGCCTAGACTGTTTGTGCAGACAATGTGGTTTATGCTGAACACCTGCTTTCCTCTGGGAGTCTGGAATGTTGGTACAGGCAGCGGGTGCCTACGTGACCAGGCCCTAGTAAAAACCTAGGTGCTGAATCTCTAACAAGCTTCCCTGGTAGATAGCACTGTGTATGTGTCATCACAATTCAATGCTGGAGAAATTAAGCACATCCACGGGACTCCACCGGGAGAGGACTCTTAGAAGCTTCTGCCTGGTTTCCCCGGGCTTCACCCCACGCCCCTTTTCTTTGCTGATTTTGCCCTGTGTCCTCTCACTGTAATAAATCCTAGCCATGAGTATGACTGACTATATGCTGAGTCCTATGAGCTCTTCTAGAGAATCACTGAATCTGGGGGTGGTCTTGGGGAACTGACACAATACCAGACAAGAGGGTCAAGAGATAAAGATATTGTTAATAGCAACAGCTTAAACATTTATAAAGGGCCTACAGTGTCGGGGCCTCTATTCTACACCTGACATGCGTTAGCTCATAAAATCTTCATGGAAGCCAGTCCTGTGGGCAAGGGTCCTGTTATTCAGACGAAGAAATGGAGGGAAATCACTTTCCCACATAACTAGTTAGGGGTTCCTTTCCCGTAGTAAGTAATTCTGAGTATAGATACCACCTTTATCCTACATTTTCTCACCTGAGGACAGAATAACCACAAAGAAAGGTAAGTCTGAACTCTGTGTCCTGGGGGAAAGCTGAGATGCCTTGTCTTACTTTCCCACAATGCACCTGGAGCTGAAATGTGGGCGTTTATTCAGGGACACAGAAGTGTCTCTTGGAAGTCCGAGTCCACCCAGAGGCTCCTTGGAAGAAAGGCCTGGTGATCTACTTCCAAAAGATCAGCCATTGAAAACTCCATGGAACACAGTTCTACTCTGACACACGCTGGGTTGCCATGAGTCAAAACTGACTTGATGGCAACTGGTTTTTTATTTAGGGAAACAATTCCCTTAGCACAAGGGTTAACAGCAAACATGTCCCACAACTGGGGGCTGTTGGAGTAAGTGATGCTATCTACACATACTGAAATTTCATGCTTCCATTAAAATCATATTTACAAGGAGTTTGTAATGGCATGAAAATGTGGATATATTTTAATGTTAAGTGGGGTCAAAAGGATATAAATCATGTCTACAGTGATACCTCAGCTATGTTAAGAAAAAGTCACACAGGAAAAGAGACTGAGAAGCAAGGTGCCAAGATACTAGCAGTGCTTCCCTCTGGGTGGTAGGACTGTTGGTGATTATTATTTGGCTCTTTCTATTTCTCAGTATCTTCCAAATGTTCTACAATGAGGGCACATTGCTTTTATTATCAGAAAAAATAATAATAATATGCTTTAAAAAAAGGGGGACACTTAGTTCTCTGAATACCCCAAGCTTGCCTGAGTCTGCCACTCACTCAGTTCCCTGACTTCCAGACATTCAATTCAACAGACAAGACAGACCCACGGACCAAGGGCAGAGCTTTCAAAGACAGTAGAGAGCCCTAGCCGGGCAGGGGCCTGCGCAGAGGGGCAGACTCGCTGCAGGTCTGGATAGTCTGACATTGGAGCCACTACCAGGTGAGAGCTAAATGAACCAGGAGGTGCCTGGTCCCTCAATTCCACAGCGAACTGCCAGTCCCCAGTGCAGGGATAACAAGAAGGCGGCAGCTCTCCAAAATTCTCGCTTAAAAAAGATTTTTGATAAGATGAGCAGTAAGATTTACGGTGTTCTTTTAGCGTTCCCTAGAGCTCTCCTGACAGAACAGTCAGGAAAATACAATCTCTGTTAAGTTCGAGGAGCATGAGGGAGGAAGCCCCAGACCAAGCAGGCTTCTGCGGGAGAAGAGTGGAAAGCAGGTCCCGGGGCACAGGTGTTAGCAGGAGCCTCTGAGGCTGCATCCTCTGCGATGACCTCCCAACCCTCTTCCCTGCCCACTGCTCACTCCTCGGTGAGTATAACTCCGTGCTCAGGAGGCTGTTTCAACTTGCCTGCCTCCTTCTCCACTCCCTCCCTAGCCAGCTAAGCTCATCATTCATTAGACAAGGGTTTACTTGAGGACCTACTGTGTGCTGGGCCTGAAGAGAGCAAAGCAGGCATAGCCTCCTGATATGTGTAGCCTGGTGAGACAAGGATTCAGTTGGCACACAGTAGGTTCTCAGAAAAAATTGGCCAACCTGGTCAGGTGATAAAGTAAATGTTGTTAGGTTGTTAGGTGCCATCAAGTCAATTCCAACTCATAGTGACCCCATGTGACAGAGCAGAACTGCCCCATAGGGTTTTCTTGACTGTAATCTTTACAGAAGCAGATCACCAGGTCTTTCTCCTGCAGAGCCACTGGGTGGGTTCAAACCGCCAACTTTTCAGTTAGCCAAGTGCTTAACCATTGCGCCACTAGGCCTCCAGATATAGTAACCACCAGTCCAAAGAAAGCATAGCATTCACGGATGCCATGTCTGCAGTCACCTTATTCATCTGACCTGAAAGCCTATGCTAGAGTTAGGGACAGAATGGTGAACATGGAAATAATACAGATTTTGGAATCAGGCAGAACTGGATTTAAGTCACATTTCTGCCCATCAGGTGAGTGTCCAAGGCCAGTCACTTCCCCTCTTGAAGCAGCTTGCATGAAATGGGGAGAAAAACAAGACCTCCCTCTCAGGGTTATACGGATTAAATGAGATAAGGCACATCAAGCATGAAGCCCAGAGCCTCTGCACACAGTAGGAGCTCAATAAATGGCAGAGCCCCTTCCTCTCGATTCCCTGGAGTGTCTGCATCGGGAAGGAAAACCGTGGTGTACAAAAGCACTGTCCAGGGAATGCGAAAAGAAAGTGGGTGAGAGAATGAAAAAAAAAAAAAGGTGCAGAGCATCATTTGTATTCTTTATCACAGGCGATAGTAGAACTCTCCTGGTCAGTTCTATAAATAGGCAAGCAGCAACCTTGAGAACAGAGGGACAGTTAACGTTTTTTGATGAGAACACCACAGAGAGCTACTGCTGGAGAGGGCCGAGAGTTCACTGAGTCTCCCACACACGGCCACCCCAATATTCTACAGAAGGGGACTGTGAAAACCTCAGATGAGAAGGGACAGGTAGAATGCAGGTCTGAGAAGCCCAGCCCAGACACAGGAGATGCAACCTGGACCAGCCCCTTCCCCTCTCTGCACCTGTTTCTCCATCTTGAGAGCGTGGGACTAGAATATCTAATCACCACTCGAGCTTAGGGCTGTACTGGGACCTCTGATACTGGCTCTTCTTCGGGAAATAAATGTGGGTTTTCCTTGGATCTTGGAGAGCAAGAATATTATCGTCCTCTGCAGCCTTCTTTGTTATTATTCTGGCAAAACTAAAGAAAAACACAGTTCCTGAGACAGCACTTTCAACCTCTAAGCAGGCTCTCAGGATGATTTTGGTGCAGTGGTCATTAGAATCCTGTAGAAATGGCTCCCTTCACTGCTCTTTGATTTAACTAAAACGTGTGTGTGTGTGTGTGTGTGTGTGTGTGTGTGTGTGTGTGTGTGTGTGTGTGTGTGTGTGTGTGTGTGTGTGTGTGTGTGTGTGTGTGTGTGTGTGTGTGTGTGTGTGTCACAAGGCGGAGGAGGAAAGGAGAAGAGGTTGGTCCAAGGAGTCGGTGTCTACATTCTTCTTGCCTCTTGCCTTCATTTTTACAAACAACCGCTTGCTTATTTTAAAGGGTAGTATTAATTGGACAGTTAATTCCAAAGAAAGCTGGCTAGTGAGTCCTCCCCAAGAAGTGTTCCCCCTACACTTTCACACTCAAGGCCATGACCTTGAGCCCCAGGCCAATCATTTACATAAGCACTAACAGACTCTCAGCAAGCAGCTGCCAGCAGCAGGGCAAACTAGGAAGACCTCAGGCCTGGGGGATAGAGACCCAGGCATGTCCCCACTGTGCCACCAGCATGCTGGGTGACCTGGGGCTACTTCTCCCCCTTGCTGGACATTGTTTTTGCCATCTGGCAAGAGCAGGTTGGACTTACTGATTGTTAAGGTCCTGGCCTAAGTTAAACTGTCTCTGGTTTGCGGCCGCATTTAGAAGGAAAAGCTGTATTTACTTGCCCAGTATTCACAGGTCACAGCAGTGGAGCTATCAGGAGCTTGGGGATATGCCGGGATAGACTGCAGGGAGGCACTGACACCTGGGCGTGGCAAACCATCCTGTCTTCCCCATTTCAGGAGTGAGTGCTCAGGATGTGCCAGGATTGTTACCAGCTCATTGAACCTGGGGGCTCTGAGGTTCCATGTCAGTGCGGAGGGGCCAAGAGGTTTAAGAAGACGCAAGAAGGGCAGATGGAGTGTCTCAGGTATGGCAGAATCCACACCCCAACCAGGATCTATCATCAGCAGTAGAGACCATGAAAGGGATCGGAGGGCCAGGGATGCCCCTCCAGTGGGACTGCCGCTGTGTAAACAGCTACCTCCATGCTCTGTGCATGCTGGCGACTTTCTATCAACAACGTCCCTCTCCCACTGTGACAACCCTACAGGATCAGCCAATCTGCTCAATCGGTGACTTACTAGCTGCGCCACTTCATACAGGTTACCAAACCTCTCTGTTCATCAGTTTCCTCTCCTGTAAAATGAAGATCACAATTCTACTCTCTCTTTAAGTAGACGAGCCCTTTTAGCACAGTGCCTGTTGCTTAAGAATTCAGTTAACTATGGCTAAAGAGAAAAAGTGGGAGATCTAGGGAGAATCCACCTCAAGGAAGGGCACTCCTCAGAGCACCATGTCCCCATGCATGTATCGCATGAGTGGTGGAAGTCCACCAAGGGGCTTGTCTCCGTTCTGCCACTTCAGGCCATACAGAACTTTCAGTCAGACCTGGCAGATGGCACAGCTAAGAGACCATCAATCACAGACAACTCTTCAGGCAGCGCATTATGATTACGGAAACGTAAATTATATATGCATGTCTTCAAACTTAATAACGTGTTACTTGGACTAATGCTCTCAGGAGAAAATTTGACTCACTCAGCTCTTCAGAACAGACTCTGAAACCCCAAAATCACACACCAGGCTGACGTGATTCTCGGCTCAGCAGGGGATTAAGAAACCAACAGGAGAGGGCCAGGTAGAAGGGGAGGTGTGTGTTAACTCAGCAGACGTACATGCACACCTGTGTTCAAAAAACATGCACCCACACGGAAGCATAAAGTGGACCACAAGGTCACAGACTAATTACCAGACTACTCTCCTGAGGGGCATGTACAGAAGAAGTGTTCCGGAAAAGTTCTGAATAAGGACATGGAATGTTGTGAAACGGGGAGGGGCTGGTGAGTGATCTAGCTTATTTCGGGGAACAGACCTTGAGGGGCAACATTTTCTCTTCTGGGAAACAGAGAAGCACAACCTCAGGACAGAGAGTTGGGCAAAGGCCCCAGTTCATGTTCTGCAGTTCTGGAAAGGTAGGAAAGGATGCTGCATACCTGCTCTTCCTGACCCCAAGTGCCTAGCTGGGGCTTTGGGTTCAGACACAAAGGGCACCAATCCTGGCGCAGCTGTTCACTTGCTGTGTGGCACAGAGCAAATTACGTAACCCCTCTGTGCCTGTTTCTGCATTTAAAATGTAACTGCTATAACGATTATTAAGATAATGTAAACTACAAGAATCAGTTGGGTTTCTATACACCAGCAATGAGAAATCTGAAAGCGAAATTAGGGAAACAATTCCATTTACAATAACATCTAAGAGAATAAAATACCTAGAAATAAATCTAACCAGGGACATGAAGGACTTATATAATGAACTATAAAACATAAGACACTGCACAAACAGATTAAAGAAGACTTAAATAAATGGAAAGATGTTCCATGCTGGTGGACTGGAAGACTTAATATTGTTAAGATGTCAATACTACCAGAAGCGATTTATAGATTCAATGTAATCCCAATCAAAATTCCAATAGCCTTCTTTACAGTAATAGAAAAACCAATTCTCAACTTTACATGGTGTCTTACTCATCTAGTGCTGCCATAACAGAAATACCACAAGTGGGTGGTTTTAACGAAGAGAAGTTTATTTCCTTACAGTAAAGTAGGCTAAAAGTCAAAATTCAAGGTATCAGCTCCAGGGGAAGGCTTTTTCTCTCTCGGCCTTCTCATCAGTTGTTTCCCCAGACTAGGAGCTTTTCGGCACAGGGACCCTGGTCCAAAGGACGTGCTCTGCTCCCAGCACTGCTTTCTTGATGGTATGAGGTCCCCCTGTCTCACTGCTCACTTCTGTCTTTTATATATATCTCAAGAGATTGCCTCCGGACACAATCCAGTCTTGTAGATCAGGTCCTGCCTTACTAACACAACTGCCACCCATCCTCCCTCATTAACATCACAGAGGCAAGTTTACAACATACAGGAAAATCACACAGTACCGGGAATCATGGCCTAGCCAAACTGATACACACATGTTCTGGGGGACATAATTCAAACCATGACACATGGAATGGCAAGAGGCCCCAAATAGCTAAAACAATGTTGAAAGAGAAGAACAAAGTAGCAGGACTCACATTTCCTGATTTTAAAACTTACTATACAGATACAATAATCAAAACAGTCCGGTACTGGTATAACAACAGACACATAGACCAATGGAACAGACTTTAGAGTCCAGAAATAAACCCACACATCTATGGTCAATTGACTTTTGACAAGGTACTAAGTCCATTCGATGGGGAAAGAAGAGTTTCTTCAATAAATGGTGCTGGGAAAATTGGATTTCCAAATGCAGAAAAATGAAACAGGATCCATGCCTCACACCATACACAAAAACAAATTCAAAACGGATTAAGGAGCTAAGTGTGCAAACTAAAACCGTAAAAGCCTTAGAACAAGCAGGGGCAACGCTGTCAACCTAGCTTTCAACAATGGATTATTTAATATAATAACAAAAGCACAAACACCAAAGACAAAAATGGGACTTCATAACAATTAAAAACTTCTGCTCATCAAAAGACTTTACCAAAAAAAGTAAAAAGAAAAGCTACCAACAGGAGAATATCTTCAGAAGCCATATATCTGACAAGAATCTCATAACCAATATATATAAAAAACATTGACAACAACAAAAAGACAAATAACTCAATCATAAAATGGGCAAAGGACCTGAACAGACACTTCACCAAAGAGGACATTCAAATGGCCATCAAACACATGAAAAGATGCTCAGCGTCATTAGCCATCAGAGAGATGCAAATCAAAACCACAATGAGATACCATTTCACTCCCACTAGGATGGCTAAGATTAAAAAATTAAAAACAGAAAATAACAAATTTTGGCAAGAATGTGGGGAAATAAGAACCCTTACCCATTGCTACTGGAATGTAAAATGGTATAGCTGTTGTGGAAAACAGTGTGGCAGTTCCTCAAAAAAACTAAACACAGAACTACCATATGACCCAGCAATTCCACTCCTAAGTATATACTCAAAAGACTTGAAAGCTGAGATTCAAACAGAGACTTGTACACCACTGTTCATTGGAGCACTATTCACAATAGCCAAAAGGTAGAAATAATCTAAATATCCATCAACAGATGAATGGATAAACAAAATGTAGTACATACATATAATGAACTACTACTCAGCCAGTAGGAAAAATGAAGTCTTGATACATGCTACACTATGGATGGAACTTGAAGACACTATGCTGAGTGAAATAAGCCAATCATAAAAGGACAATATTGTATGACCTCACTTATATGAAAAGACAAGAAAAGGCAAGTATATAGAGATCAAAGTTTATTAGTGGTTACCAGGGGCAGGAGGGAGGGGGGAAAGGAGGTTAATGGTGACAGAAAAATTGCACTGATTAAGGGTAGGGTTGTACAGCCAATTATTGTAATTGCTGTCAATAAGTTGCACACCTGTAAAAAGCTGAATCGGCAAAAGTTGTGTGATAAATGTATTTACAACAACAACAACAAAAAGCAAGCAGCTGCTAAGGCTGCTTATGTACAACCAAACACCTCATGGGATTTGGTTTCTTGGTTTGGAGGTTTAGGGTCATGGCTTCATGGGACATCCCAGTTAACCGGCCTAACAATGTGTTTAGCGCTTCTGTTCTACCTCCTATTTCGTTGCATAGTGCCTGGGGTCTTAATAGCTTGCAAGCGGCCATCCAAGGTACAACAATTGGTCTCTATTCACCTAGAGCAACAGAGGAAGAAGAAAAGTCAAGAAGAGGAGGAGGATATGGAATGTGTGGCTAATTGCCTCCATGAACAACTGCTTTCTTTGCCATGAGACCAGAGGAACTGGATGGTGTTCAGCTACCATTACTGAACATTTTGATTAAAGATTCCATAGAAGAATCCTGAACAAAAGGGTGAAAATGCAAAACAGAATTTCAAATTCTCATAGACTCTAGACTTTCTGGAGCCATGGAGGGTTGATGAACCCCTGAAACTACTGCCCTGAGATCATCTTTAAACCTTAAACAAAAAATATCCCCTGAAGTCATCTTAAAACCAAACAATAGTTTAACTAGTAAAAAAGGTCTGCCTTGAGCATTATGCTCTTTGTAGAACAATCTATATGAGATCAAATTGACAACAGCTACTCAAAAGATTAGATAGGAACCTTAGGGGGCAATGAGTTTATGTTAATGGGGAAGGAACAACTCAGAAAAGGAGGGTGAGAATGGCTGCACAACTTGAAGAACGTAATCAATGTCACTAAATTGTACATGTAGAAACTGTTCAATTGGTGTATGTTTTGCTTTGTATATTCTCAACAACAACAACAAAAGAAATAAAATTTGGAAGAAAAAAACAATAATGTAAACTGCCTATATAATACCTGGCACACAGTAGGTACTAAACACATGTCGATTCCCTTCTTAAGACTACCAGCTCATTCTAAAAATCAGCCCTTAGAATTCTCTGACTCTCTCATCCAGGTGGACAAATATAAGCCCTAACCACCTGCCCCTCAAACATTCCTTCTCTTTGGAAACATCATTCTTTTCTTTAATCCACACTTCTTCATGTCTCCCCACCTTTGACATTCAGCTCCTATCCCACCACTTATAGGAAACCTTCCCAGATTATGACTGGCTCTCTCCTTCTCCAAGAATACCCAGTGTACTTATATTGTTACTGCAGGCTTGTTTCACTCTCATACATCCAGTCTCTAAGACGAGTGCCAGAGGCTCACTACATGTTCTGTTTACTTTATGGCCTCTCCCTGCTCCTTCTCATTCATTCATTTACCCATGCATTCATTCATTCAGACACTATTTACTGAGCCTCCTATAAGCCAGGCAGTCCCCAGGAATCTGTTCAAACCAGACCACAGAATGAGCAGCACACACTAGAGTCAAGCAGACCTAGGATACCATTCTAAGCTTCTCCACAATAGTATGAGCATCAGACACACATGGAATTTGCAGAGAGAAGCAGAAGGGGCATGGTCAAGAACCACAGCTCTGGGGCCAGGCTGCTGGGATTCCAATCCCAGCTCTGCCACCTGCCAACAGCAACCTTGGGCAAGTTACTTAACCAATCTGTGTCCTAGTCTCCCACGCATAAGATGGGATAACAGTGATATTATCTCACAGGCTGGTTGTGAGAATTGAACTAGTTAATACATATAAAGCACTTAGTGCCTGGGACATAGGTAAGAGCTGCAAATAGCTTAAGTATTATTATTCTAGAGATCCAAACCAGAAGTGTCAAACTCACTATTTGTGGCAACCACTGTTACATTCTAATGTCTGTCCTTCCTGACTTGTTCTGTGCATTTTACAAACATGTACGTATAGATACTGATGTTCGCATAAATTGAATCATACTGAACATTTTTTTCTCTTTCTTTTTCCAGTTAATGTATTTTGAGGATCTTTCTTCACCAGTACACTCATCTCTTTCTGCACTTCCTAGTGAGGATCCTAGAAAGGACTCACCACCACTTAACTCCCTCTGCCCTATCAATGGACATTTGGGTTGCTTCTCAGTTTTTGCCAGCACAGACAATGCTGCATTGAACGTCCTTGTATGCACATCTTGGAACAGTATATACATCTAATTCTCTAGAAAAGAGAAAAAAAGGAGAATTCCTGAGGCAGCTGGGTACCAGTACCAGCTGCTGTTGAGTCAACTCCAATTCATGGCAAACCCAAGTAGGTAAGAGTAGAACTGTGCTCCACAGGGTTTTCAATGACTGATTTTTTGGAAATAGATCACCAGGCCTTTCTTCCCAGGCACCTCTGGGTGGACTCGAACTTCCAACTTTTGTTTATCAGCCAATCGCATTAAGTATTTGCACCACCTAGAGACTCAATGGGTAGTATGTCTTTATTCATATACAATCACATTTCTTTGGGAGAGTGTCTCCCAGGACATGGCTCTCTCCTGGTTGCAGTTCCTATAACCACCTGCAGGGAGGCAGTGATATGACATCTTGGCATACAGAAACCTTGGATTCTCCTGGGGAGTTTGGATTGGCCTGGATGGGGGCTTCCCAATGGTCTCCCACGGCAGCACTCACTCTGGGGCAAGGATCTACTCTTTTTCATGCTTTCTCCACAGGCTCTGGCAATCTCACTTGGGCAAACCTTGCCTTCATTTTCCAACTTCTTGTAGGGGCTAAATTTGGGCCCCAAAGTATTTGAAAAACACCAAAATAAACAGGATAACCTGGTGGTAACTTAGGGTAGGGGGCCCCAAAAGTTTTTCAAGAGAGCGTATACTCACCAGAAAGTCATTCCCAAACACAGTTCCACCCCTTCTAGCTATGAGACTTTAGTCAAGTTACTTAACCTCTCTGGGCCTCAGTTCTTCCCTGTTAACAAGGGATACCAGTGCCTACCCCCTGGAGTTGTCATGAGGACTAAATGGGGACTGATGAGACCAGGTACACAAAGCACTTCACACTGGGCATGCAACACAGGAGGGGCTCGGCCAGTAGTAGTTAATATTAGCAATATTACAATGGCATTAGAAAATTACAATGGTGTCCACTTGTTTAATTCTTCCCAGTGTACAGATGAGGAAAGAGACAAGACTCAAAGTCACAAAGTGTGTAACAGGCAGGGACTGGATTTTAAACTTGGGACTCTCCAAAGGCATACCCCTTCCCCTTCTCCCCACTGCCCTCTCATCAGCCGTTCAAGTGGGTTCCAATAACACAAGGCCAACCCCACAACCCAGTGCCATAAGACGAACCAGGAGAGAGCCTGAAAGGGAGACATGGGACTTGCAGGCTGTAAATGAGCAAAAGCCATTCAGGCTCTTGAACCCTGAGCTGATGCCAGGTGCAGCCACACTGGCCAGAAATTCCTCCCGGTTTAACCCTGCCTTGAAGAAGGACAGAGATTGGCGATGTGGACTCTGTCCCAGTGGCATATTTTAATGTCATGAGAAAGTAAACCCCTAATTAGGACTCTGTCCCCAGAGCTCTTTCCATCTGCATCACATTTTTAACTGTTACATAATTACTTCTCGCAGGGACCACTAACTGCAACAGCTTCACCATCTCCTCTCTCGGCAGTCAGAGGATCCTTCTAAAATGCAACGGACCCTGTCCCTTCCCTGCCCCAAATTCTCAATGGCTCCCCATTGCTCCTGATGTAAGATGCAAACGCCTCATCATGGCCACAAATTAGGCCTGCGCTACTGGCCCTGCCACCTGGCCAGCTCATCTCCTGCCCTGTCCCCAACCCCTGCCACCTGCTACAATGGCCGTTCTTATAGTACCAAGTGCCTCAAGCTCTTTTCCACTTCAGGCCTTGGCATGCACTCTTCCCTCTTCCTGAAAGTACATATCTCAACCTACTTATTTAATAAGTGATTATTTTATCTGTCTTTCTCAA
Organism: Dugong dugon; assembly: GCA_030035585.1. Taxonomy (NCBI): domain Eukaryota; kingdom Metazoa; phylum Chordata; class Mammalia; order Sirenia; family Dugongidae; genus Dugong; species Dugong dugon. The sequence goes on from CM057471.1 coordinate 57,887,346, forward strand.
TAGGAAGGCAGGGGGCTTATCTGGCCTGGTCACAGGAATAACAAGTATGAAAGGTAGAAACGAGTGGTGGGTGATTCCACATAAAGTGAAAGACACTGAAGAAATGCACGGATGCCTTCCTCTCAGAATTTACTGCCAAGAAGGAATTTTACCTCTCCTGAAGTTCTGATGAGTTCTCTAGTAAAATCTAAATAATCCACTAATCCACTCATTTCCCCTTTGTCTTGGTTGCTAGGAAGCTCAGAATTCAATTTAGAGATGACATACTGTTCCTATTAAAGGCACCATGCACACACACACAAATACACACCTTCCAATATAGTCTCTGATCCCTCTGCCTTTAGCAATGTGCTTTTGAGGTTAAGCCACTCAGTTATCGTCAAGTTCAGCAGGAATATTAATTATAAATACATTAACAAATAAGCAAATGAGATATGTAGCATTTAAAAATTGGTGTTTAATCACCCTGGTCACATAGTAGGTGCTCAGTAAGCCATCTGTCAAATGGATGAACGAACGCTAAAGTCCCAGTACATCTCTAGGTTAGACACCCTCTATGTGCAGTTGGAGGCAAAGATACTTTTCAGAGACCCTTGGGCAATAACTCTGCTTTCTCCCTCTACCTCTCTTCTCGCACTCCCAGAAATGCCTTGCTGCTGCTGCTGCTGCTGCTGAGTTTGGTCTACGAATGTGTAACATTTATAAAGAGTTTCATAAACAGAAGTTCAAAAATCATTAGTCTACCTTCTACTGGAATAGTATGGGGGGGAAGGGTGGGACTGGGGGTGGGGTGTGGTAAAAATTCACTATTTCTGAAAGAACTGTGGCTTCACAGTGGTGTTCCCGACATCTGTGTGCCGTCAGGCGGCCAGGGCCGCAGGCAAAGCTGTGTCCCGACATGGCCCATCTGCTCTGCCCTGTGCAACCATGTCTCCCTGAGCTGCTGCATCCTGAGCTAAATCAACAGGACTGAAGAGCAGCTGTGTGAGAGGAGGATCCTTCTGTCCACCCAAGACCCTCTTCCCGAAATGCAACTCAATACAAAATGATTGGAAACAGCATGATAAAATTTGCACAAAGCCAAAAGGAAAGGAAGCAGGTTGATTAACCAGCTGAAGAGATGTGAACAGCCAGGGATAAAGGCCAGGGGAGATGGCAGAGAAAGGCACAATGACTAGTTAGGAGGGTGGGAATACTGGTATCTTCTTTTCCCCTTGTCCGTTTCCTTTAATGTTATTTAAATTTGCATTTATTTGGGGGCTTACAAAGTAGGTTTAAAAAAAATCAACTGTTCATTCCCTCCTCCCCGATTCTTTATGAGTTTGACCTTCTCAAAGGCTCAGTGTGAACATGCAGAAGGAAACCTTTGCTCCAGTGCTGGGAACAGTGAGATCCCAGAGGCTGGAACCGGAACCTGACATTCTAAAGCCCCTGCTCTCCACTATCTTTGCTCCTGAATATCTCTGTGAGTTAAGGCTGTGTGAAAAGGAAACACACAGGCAATCAAAAAAAGGGAAAAAAATGTTGACCTTGGGGATAATGCTACAAGAAATTTGCAAGAAAGTGACAGAGTGACCATCCCTTGCAAAACAACTCATGAGATGAAGACAGTGCAGATTCCAGAAAGATACTGATTCCTCTTTAATGCAATTCTTCAAATTATCCACCAACCCTGACTTAGTCTCCAATAATTTAAGTATATTGCTTTAAAACTGTTTTTTTTTAAATTTTGTCTCATTTTTCTTTCAGAAGAACAAGACTCTAGAAGTCATAAATATAATAATAGCCTGAGCTGAGCCTCGATGAGTTTGCAATGGGGTGCTTTGTTGTCTAGAATCGATGTCCACAGGACATTATCCATCAGGAGAATCTGTTTATATCGATAACATTTTCTTGGTCCATGAGTGGATACACTGATGGGATTTATTCTCCACCCAGCCTCTTCACATCCTGGACCCTCATCACGTTTTCTCATTTTCAGCTGAAAAGGTGACAGGCTTCTAATTTAACTTAACCGCAGGCTGAAGAAATCTGAAATCAAGATGGATGAATCAAACATCCCCTAAAAACATACTCACTCAGTAGACATCATAAAGAAAAAGACTAACGGGTTCAATGGCATCAAAACGTAAAACTCTTGGGCACGGGACAACAACAGACAAGTTATACACGCAGACATACAAATATATATATGTATTTATATATATATAACATCCCTGGGCTGAAGATCATTCAAAAGAGGTTGCAGCAGTACATCGACAGGCAACTGCCAGAAACTGTAGCTGGATTCAGAAGAGGAATGACAGATATCATTGCTGACGTCACATGGATCTTGGCTGAAAGCAGAGACTACCAGAAAGATGTTTACCTGTGTTTTATTGACTATGCAAAGGCATTCGACTGTGTGGATCATAACAAACCATGGATAACACTGCGAATGGGAATTCCAAAACAGTTGTGCTCATGAGGAATCTGCACATGGACCAAGAGGCAGTGGTTCAAACAGAACAAGGGGATACTGCACGATTAAAATCACTAAAGGTGTGTGTCAGGGTTGCATCCTTTCACCATACTTATTCAATCTGTATGCTGAGCAAATAATCCAAGAAGCTGGACTATAGGATGAAGAACGCAGCATCAGGATTGGAGGAAGACTCATTAACAACTGCTATATGCAGAGACACAACCTTGCTTGCTAAAAGTGAAGAGGACTTGAAGCATTTACTGATGAAGATCAAAGACTACAGCCTTCAGTATGGATTACACCTCAACATAAAGAAAACAAAAATCCTCACAACTAGACCAATAAGCAACAACATGATAAATGGAGAAAATATTTGAAGTTGTCAAGGATTTCATTTTACTTGGATCCATAATCAAAGCCCATGGAAGCAGCAGTCAAGAAATCAAACGATGTATTGCACTGGGAAAATCTGCTGCAAAAGAACCTCTTTAAAGTTTTAAAAAGCAAAGATGTCACTTTGAAGACTAAGGTGCACCTGATCTAAGCCATGGTATTTGCAATTGCCTCATATGCATGGGAATGCTGGACAATGAATAAGGAAGACCAAAGAAGAATTGATGCCTTTGAATTATGGTGTTGGTGAAGAATATTGAATATACCATGGACTGCCAGAGGAAAGAAATCTGTCTTGGAGGAAGTACAGCCAGAATGCTCCTTAGCAGTGAGGATGGCAAGACTTTGTCTCACATACTTTGGACATGTTATCAGGAGGGACTAGACCCTGGAGAAGGGCATCATGCTTGATAAAGCAGAGGGTCAGCAAAAAAAGAGGAAGACCCTCAGTAAGATGGATTGACACAGTGGCTGTAACAATGGGCTCAAACATAGCAACGATTGAGAGAATGGTGCAGGACTGGGCAATGTTTCCTTCTGTTGTACGTAGGGTCACTAGGAGTCGGAACCGACTCGACAGCACCTAACAACAACAACAACAAGGTCGCTGGGTGGCGCAAATTGTTAAGTGCTCGACTACTAACCTGAAGACTGTCAGTTCAAACCTACTCAGCAGTACCAAGGAAGAAAGGCCTGGCAATTTGCTTCCACTAAGATTATAGCCAAGAAAACCCTATGTCACACAGTTCTACTCTATAATATATAAGGTTCGTCATGAGTCAAAATCAACTCAATGGCAATGGGTTTGGTTTTTATATATGTATATTACGAGTCAGAATAGACTCGACAGCAACTAGTTTGGTTTATATACGTATATATGTAAATACGTCAAGCAGTGCAAGTTCACTAATTGAATTATGCAAATTAAAATAGGATACTTTTTTGTCTATCAGATGGGCAAAAATGGAAAAGAAATATCCAATATTCGCAAGGCTGGGGAAACTGAGGAGTCTCATACACTGCTAATGTGGGTGGGAGGGACTGTAAAAAACAAACTTTCTGAAGAGCAATTTGCCAACGATTATCAAAAGCCTTAAAAATATGCCTGTCCTCTGGGCCAATGCCACCTCTAAAAAGACAGTCCAAGGAATTATTAGGGATATGCTCAAAGATTAATGTGCAGGCATGTATAAAGCAGCAATATGGGTAATATTAAAAAACAAACTGTTCAAGAAGAAATTAGTTAAATAAATCATACCTCTTTATTATGATATATCATGCAGTCATTAAAAACCATGTTCTAGAAACATTATCAAGGTGGAAAAAATCGTCATGATACATTACTTGGTGAGAGAAGCAGGCTAGATAACTATGTTCAGAATGGCAGTGTTGTAGTGAATCTTGAACTCACATTTACCCACAGATGCACACAAGGGTACTGACAAGACACGAGTCAACTGCCAATGGTGATTACTTCTGGGTGGAGAAGGATTACCAGTGATTTTTGTTTTATTTCCTTGGTGATTTTCTGGGCTTTCCAAGTTTTCTAAATTGAGCCCATATATCTTAAACCAAAACCAAACTCGTTGCCATCGAGTTGATTCCAACTCATAGCAACCCTAGAGGACAGAGTAGAACTGCCCCATAGAGTTTCCAAGGAGAGCCTGGTGGATTTGACCTGCTGACCTTTTGGTTAGCAGCTGTAGCTCTTAACCGCTATACGCCACCAGGGTTTCCATATATCCTAGGACATTAAAAATATATGTGTGTGTGTGTACGTATACAGTTACCAGTTCCCACCGAGTGGATTCCAACTCACAGCGACCCCATGTGTGTCAAAGTAGAACTGTGCGCCAGAGGGTTTCCAATAGCTAATTTTTCAGAAGTAGATCACCAGGCCTTTCTTTCAAGGCACCTCGGTGGACTCAAGCCTCCTACCTTCAGTTAGCAGCCAAGGGCATTAACCACTTGCACCACCCAGGAGGGACTCTCATATATATACATGTGCGCATACACACACATATATAAATACATAATTTTAAGAGTCTAGGCAGACTCCTATACGTTTCAGGTTTCCTATGAACAAAACAAAATGGCCCTTTAGTTTGTCCAATCAGTGACAGAGTTGACAGCCAACAGACTTTTCCACAAGGCCCATGAGACCCTATCATTGTCTATGCGGTTTGTCTTTCTGCCCTTACAGCAGACAGTGTAAACGGATCCAGCAGCTCAACCATTTGACGAGATGATTTCACAAGTCACCAGTCTATCCTAACAAAGGTTGAGTCATGGTCCCAGTTATCAATTCAGGAATTTCCACTCAGTGTACACCATGAAAATCTGACAAAGGTCAGAGGATGTCAAGAGGGATGAGAGAGAAGCAAAAGGGGGATAAAAAAGGGGAGAATAGTGCCCAGTGAGCTTCTGTCCCCGAAGTCCAGTAAAATGTACAGAGCTCTGCCCAGGAAAGGGCAATGCAACTGCAGCCTGGGTTGTCTGGTTCCCTGTGGGTTTTCTCATCAAATGGCTACAAAACCATTCCCATGTGGGGAAAAAAAAAAAATCAAGGAAGAGATGTACATTTACGGAACATGTGCCCTTGCCGGCGCTGTGCTGGGCTGTACACTCAGCTTCTCAGAAGCAGCTGAGTGCAGTGGCAGAGAGCTTTGGAGGCAAGAAGACCTGGGCTCAAATTTCAGTTCCAACACCCAACTGTGGGCCTGTGGCTGGTCACTTCCTCTTCCTGACTCTCAGCTTCTCTCCCACTGGGCCACGGTGAAGCATCAGTGGGGGTCCACACGAAGCCCTCAGTACAGCTCCAGCAGCACACAGAAGACCCTCAGTGGTGGTGACATTTATTAGTGCTCTAGGAGTTATACGCGTGTAAGCATCTTGTGCCTGATGGAGGTCGCCATGAGTCAGAATCAAATCGACGGTGCCAGGAAGAGCATTATCCAGAAGGAAAACTCACCCCAACACAGCAGTCTGAGCAAAGCAGGCAATCAAAGAATGTTCATATCAATAGATGTGCCAGTGTATACACTATCTGTTATGGACACTGTCATGGACTGAATTATGTCCCCCTAAAAATGTATATATCAATTTTGCTGGGCCATGATTCCCAGTATTGTGTGATTTTCCTGTATGTTGTAAATCCTGCCTCTAAGATGTTAATGAGGGAGGATGGGCAGCAGTTGTGTTAGTGAGGCAGGACTTAATCTACAAGATTGGATTGTGTCTTGAGGCGATCTCTTGAGATATAAAAGCGAGATGTGAGCAGAGGGACAGGGGGACCTCATACCACCAAGAAAGCAGTGCCGAGAGCAGAGCACGCCCTTTGGACCGGGGACCCTGCACAGAGAAGGTCCTAATCTGGGGGAAAACTGATAAGAAGGCCAACAGAGACAGAAAGTCTTTCCCTGGAGCTGATGCCCTGAATTTGGACTTTTAGCCTACTTTACTGTGAAGAAATTAACTTCTCTTTGTTAAAGCCATCCACTTGTAGTATTTCTGTTATAGCAGCACTAGATGACTAAGACAATCATCAATATTCCTATTTTAGAGATAAGGAAATTGAAGAGAGCAGTTATTTGCCTACTCTACTATTATGCACATCAGAACTTAATGAAGAGGAATCTGAGAATCAGAGAGGTTAAGAAACTTGTTCAAGGTCACGCAGCTACAAAGTGGCAGGGCTGGGATTTGAATCCAGAGCATCTGGTTCCAGGACCAGGTTAAGGTGTCATCGGATGCCACCTCTCTGATGTTGGGGTTAAGGACACAGTCTCTCAAGTCAACAAAACCTGAATTTAAATCCTGACTTTGCCACTTCACAGCTTTGTGACAACAGGCAATGACAAACTGCAATTCTGCAAAATGAAGCAAACCTAGAGCCTCATGGGGTCATTGTGAGGTTTAAATGAGTTTATACGTATAAAGCATTGAGAACAAATTCTGCCACATAGTAAACCCTTAATAATAAAGCCTATTATTATACAGTAAGCAACAAACAAAAACACTAGGAACTAGCTTATCTGTGCCATGATAGAAGTGAAGTGGGCCACTACACTGAGGAAACTGGGGGCAGCGTGAGAGGGGGGCAGCAGCTGGGTGGGGAGGCACACCTGCTGAGGAAGGTGCCCTGAGAACCCGCCCGCCTTATAGGGGCTGTGGGTGTGGATGAGCAGAGAGAAACAAAGCCCTGTTTCATAGGAGGGTGTGTTGTATGTTTGGCAAAGCACAGGTTCCACGTGGGGGACAGCTGGAGAAAAGAACTGTCTGCAGGGAAAACGGGGTCAAATCATAAGCCCCCTGAAGCCAGCCTGAGGAGCTCAGCCTCTGCCCCGCAGGCCCCCAGCTCCAGGGCAGGGTACAGCGCATGGCATCAAATACACATTCAGAAAGCTGCCTCCACCTCCAGGACGGAGGATGCCCCGGTGGGTAGATGGGGAGACGGGCAGACCACCACCCGGCAGTGATAATGGGCAATGACGATGGTGGAGGGGTGAGTGTGGTCTGAGACTTGCTGGGGAGAATCAGGCTGGAGGGCCTACCCTCACTGGGGCTCCAGTGATCCCCAAGGGGGAATGGTGGGGAATAAAGACGGTCAAGGTTGCTAACTTGGAAAATGTCCATGACACGAGGATGAGTGAGAGAAGAGAAGGCGCCGTGCAAGAGTCGGAGATGAGCCAGGGCTTCCCAAGCAACGAAAGATTATTCCTAATACTGGGGAAGAGCTAAGAATCTAAGTAAAAAATAAATCAAATCAAAGGAAGCACAGGTCCTATTCGGAGACAAAAAGGCTAGAAGACGGGTGAAGATCCAGACATTTGGGCGAAGGAAGGAAGGGAATCTGAGGGCGGTCAGAACATTCTGACCTTCACAGTAGACTTGAAATCTCAGGACTGGAAGGTGTCTTGGAGGAGAGGGAGGAGGGTTCAACAGAGTTGGGGAAAATCTGGGGAAAGTTTGGGGACTCCTGTGCAGAAAGAAGAGGGAGATAGGAGGGGATGAAGAAAAGGATAAAGATCACACTGTGCCCAGACCCACCAGAGCACACCACACCGTCCATTCCAGGCCAAAACCAAAAACCAAACCAATTACCTTAGAATCATTTCTCACTCATGGCAAACCCACATATGCAGAGCAGAACTGTGTTCCACAGGGTTTTGAAGGCTGTGACCTTTCAGAAGCAGATCACCATTCTGAGGTACCTCTGGGTGGGTGTGAACTGCCAGCACTTAACCATTTGCACCACCCAAGGACTTCCTCCATTCCAAGCCAGGATAGAAAAGGCAGAAGGAAAACACTCCTCCCCACAGATTTCTGCACAGAAGCTGTCCTGCCTACCTGGAAGGTTAAACTGAAAGCTGAACTGATTTTCTTTTCTTAATCAGAAACCTCTTAATGAGGTCTAGCACCCCATTTCAGATGTGGTTCAAATAAACTACAGTATCTGTTTAAAGTGCAGATGACCATGTTATCAAATCCCCACTTCCACCTGCATTAATTGCCTTAATGGGCTCTGGAATCAACCACCTCCTCTTGTTCCTCAAGGGCCCCTGGGGAGCCCATCAGGGCCGGATGCTGGGGAATAAGGTGGGGCTGCAGCCCTGTCCAGGTGATCTTCTTTAGGATCCCCCCACACTGCCGCACACTGGGCCATCCACCCGTCTGCCTCCTCACATTTCTGAGGCCTTACATGAAATCAGAGAGGGGGGTGGGAACACCCAATTCCATTCAACTACTGGACTTCGTTACTGCTGTGAAGAGAAAATGTAGATGCCAAAATCCAGACAGGAGCAACTACGTTTTTAAAGAAACTCTGTCTACCTGGGAATACTGACTACATTTAGCAAATGACTCTGCAATTCAAACAGCTACAACAGATCACACGGACTCCAAGTCCTAGTGTTTTCTCCCAATGGCACTTTTTTTTTTTTTCCTAAACTGAACAGGCACAACAGAAGACTTTCAAAGCCAAGCAAATGCAGTTGATAACATTTTTCATTGCAGTGCTGGCAGCAGGACCCTCATGGCCATGTTTTTGCAAACTTACCAGGTGCAATGGTAACAATGACCTGCTGGTGAGGGCCTGTTACAAGCCAGGTTCAGTGATGGGGGAAACTGAGGCACCAAGCCACAAAGGGACCTGTCCAAGGTCACAGCCAAGTAGCACTGCTAGGATTTGAACCCAGGTCTGTCTCTGAAAGCATCTCTAACCCTGTAGGTACAGATTTCTCTTCCTTGGATTATTCCAATGTATCAGATGACTATGCACATCTGAAATCTTGCTACAAAATAGCTAAGGATGGGGACAGGTGGGCCAACCTCTCCGGTCAAGTCTTTACCTGGGTAAATGTTGTGGGGGTGGCGATCCTAATGGAAAGTCATGCTTCTCAAACTTTAGTGTGGTTAAGACTCGCCTGGGGAGTTTGTGAATTCTCAAGCAAGCTCGCGTTCGAGAATCACGACTTCTAAGGGGCCCCACCTGGAGCCCTGTATGCGCAGTGGTTAAAGTGATTGCTAACCAAAACCACCAGCTGCTTCGCAGTAGAAAAGATGTGGCAGTCTGCTTCCTTAGAGATTTACAGCCTTGGAAACCCTATGGGGTCTCTATGAGTAGGATCAACTCTACGGCAGTTGGGTTTTTGGTTTGGAAGGCCCCACCACCTGAATATTTGGAAACACTCTTTTTGATATCATTTTACTATGTCCTTCCCTGCAGTCTGCAGCTTTAGAATCCTGTAAAGAGGACCATCTTGGGACTTTTTATGGAAGGCTGATATATTTGCTTTGCATCAAAGTTGAGAGGATGCTGATATTACGAAAACTCAGGTAGAGAGGAAAAATAACTACGAAACTGGCTGCCAGCTGAAGCAAAACCACAGCCAATTTAGCAGAAGGAACACAAATTCTCAAAGGAGGAAGGAGGCAAAGGGGCTGGGACTGAAAAAAGAAAAGTATCAATCCATTTATGCATTCTCAGTAGAGAATAAAAAGCATCTTTTAAACATAGGTCTGATTAGTGGCAATCTGCCCTTCCCCTGAAATACTGGGGCTTCTTGAAACCTGAACAGTGTTTTTAAAAACAAAAAAGCCAGAAGATACATCTCACCCAAAACTGGTTCATTGATTGCTTCAGAATGCATAAGTGATTCTATTTTGGAATCAGTCAGGATGCTAAAATAACCCACCTTTTGGGGAAGGTGGTTTAAAATTAAGAGCAAAGTTACAAATGAAATAATTGAAGGGGTCCCATAGGGTGGATATGGGCTGCAGAGGATTTGAAAAGCTGCTGCCCATCCAGACACTACAGTTTTTAAAAAGCCTTCACTAAAACAGTAATCAGGGGTTTTCTGTTTATCAAGTATTTTCACACTTAACACATTTAATCCCCATAGCCATCCTAAGAAAGAGGCCAAAGGTGATTCTGCTCATTTCACATATCCAAAGACTTAGGTTCAGAGACGTCAAGTAATTTGCCCAAGGCCATACAGCCAGTTTCACGGTGGAGTGGACACTAGAGCCTATAGCTTTCCTCAGATTTTCCATCCAGCTTCCACTACATTGCATCACACTGGCTTTTTTTCAGATATCACACTCAGGAACCAAGGAATCCTGAACTCACCAGCACTGGATTAGGAGCAAGATGATTCTAGGCATTCAACAAAGATTTATTAAGTACCTACGATATGCCAGGCACTGCTGAGGTGCTGGAGATACGTACATAAAACAAAGTCTTGGCTCCCCAGAGCTTACCTGAAGTGGGTGAGGCAGATGATAAACAACTGTCACAAACGGTCCATCCACAGGTGAGTGCAAAGAAGGAGATTAAAGCAGGGAGAGGGGATGGCAAGGTGAGGCTGAGCAGAGGTGCTGCTTTCAAGAGGGTGGCAGGGAAGCAGAGGAACAGGATGTCACAGCACTTAAAACACTCGGTGTTGCTAAGTCTATGTCTCCGCACGGCTCCAGCACGGCTCCCGAGGGCAGAGCCATGTTCCAGTCACCTCTGATTGCCCAGGACCAGCCACAGGTGCGGTAAGGGCTGCTGCTTAGAGAGTGCATGGAGAAATAAGCGGCTCCGACCCACTGTGGCTGGGCTCAGACACGCCACTTACCCTCAGTGGGCTGGCCTCAGCCTCCCTGCTTAGTAAAATGAAGCCTTTGGGCCTGGTGGTTCTTAAAAGGCCCCCAAATGTCAGATACAAAATGTGACATGTACCACCTTCCAGCAGGGATGGGAGTGCTCAGGGGGGACTGGCATCTTTTCCAGGAGGCTGGCTGGCAGCCCTCGGACTGGGTTCCAGGCAGGGAGGCAAAGCAAAAAGGCCACTTACTCCTAATCCCAATGGTGACCTTGGGCTAGTCACTTCCTTGAACGTGGCCCTCACCTCCCTACCTCGCCTGGAGAAGACAGAGACAGGATGGACAAAGCACCAGTCTAGCACCTGGTTTGCAACCGAGCGCTTTAACCACTGCACCACCAGGGCAGTGCAGAAATCTTAAAAAGCACTCCCACCCTGGGGCACAATTAGAAGTCTGTGTAAACTCAGAGTTAACATCAGAGTCTTGCTTGCAGGTGAAAAAAAAAGTTGGGTTTTGAAAGATTTGTATTTCAGCCTCCAGGAACCAAATGCCATTCCTTCTAATCAGATTCTCTGGTCTTGCTGGGTACTAGTCCAGGTGTACCCAAGCAGTGGAAACCAAGCGTTGCCCTTCTAGGTCATAAAAGACCCCTGCTAGAAAGTCCATGGGAGCCTAATCCCCTATGAGCACCTGCTTCTGTGCACAGCCCTTTGAAGGGGAGGGTTGAGATTATGGCTCCAAGGAGACATGCATGTGTGGACGTGAGCAGACAGGTGTGTGAGGGGCTACGTGCACTTGATAGGTGCCTACAGGCTGCAGGCAGGCGGAGGTGGGAAGCAACAACACACACAAAACCCAACTGGTTAGGGGTTAAAGGATTCTACTCCTCTTTGCAGCTCTGTCCAAAGGATGAGTCCATTGCACGTAATAAACAACACTGGATACGTCAGCAGAGGCGAGTGGCAGGAAAGCGCAAACAGAGAGCAGGGGTGATTCTCGATCTCTTTCATGTCGAGCTTAACCGGAATCTTCTACCATAAAAGTATTGATTCTTCAAAAATAAAGGCATTTTTTTCCACTCTACCTAAAATGCTTCTTTGGTTTGAACAGTAAATAACCAGCTGATTTTTTTTTTCCCTACAAAGGCAACATAATTTTCTAGAACCCCAAGTGTCTGCCTGAGCCAAGTAAATATACAAGACTAAATTAAAGGAAACGGACCCCCTCAGTGTACTGCATCACACCTGTCTGGATATGCAGCAACCAAAACTCAATTCAATCAAGGGTTTATTAATAGTGAGCTTTCAACATGTCATTGCTGGCAGGGCTCACAGGACCCAAGAATGAATCCAGGGCAGAGGAAAGTCTGTGCATACCCATGAAAGCATTACCCATAGTTTCCAAATTGGAATATAGGAATGAGACCAGTGGGAGAGGCTGCATTTCAGATACAAAGTTGGAAGTGGTACTAATTTGTAATGGCTTCAGCTAACCATGTAGTGGGAAAATGACAAATGTGTCATTTAGAACCTGCCGGAGCAAATACAATGACTTATATTAATATGGACAGATTCTTCCAGGGTTATTATGCAAAGGAATGGAGGGTGTGATAACTCTAATTAAATGAAAGGGCCAGCAACTGTTTTTAACTTCAGGAGCATTTCAAACTCTAATATGCTGCTTGGATTTACCATTGGGGATGCTGAGACTGTAATAATGAAGCTGTTTAAATTTTATCGAAATGACACACACATATACAGACACGCACACACATCCCAGCAGCACCTGGATACCCTGCATTCTGCTACCCGTAGAACCAGGGGACTCAGAAAGCAATCGTGTAAGTGAATTTGATTTTGAGTGCTCCCAGGGCAGTGCTGTTTGTCCCAGAATCCTTTAGTTGTGCTCTCATTTACCCTGGAATAGCACCAGGGTTGGTGTTCCAGGGTCGAGAGACAGCTGTCAAGTTCTCATCAGTACAGACTGTAACCCATCAATTTCCTGATTTAGTAGGAGGCTACACAAGAATGCCAAGATTCTCGTCTCCCAATCCTTAGCCAATTTTCTTTACTCTGCTTTAAACGAAAGCAATTCCAAAAGAACAAAAAAAAACATCAAATTAGGCTTTCTAACCTTCTGTGTAGCATATCAGCTGGAAGGGACTTTATATAGCACATAGTCCATCTGCCTCGGACCTAGAGGGGGACAGTAACTCACCCAAGGTCACACAGCAAGCGTGCGGTATAGTCCAATGCAGCAGCTTGGTCTGTAGACTCCTTGGCTAATTTATCAAGTTTTTTTGGCTGAAAAACTTTGAAAGGTCTCCTTTTTTATTATTATTAGTTTGGCTCCCATTCATTTAAGATAGTTTTTTTTTTTTTTTTCCCCAAGAATCAAAGGTTTCAACATAATTGCAAATAGTAAATGGCTTGCCTTATCTGGACCTGTCACTGATGATTTAATAAACAGGCTTCAATAAAGGAATGGGAGCCCCACCAGACATTGGATAAAATCCTCACTGAACTACTCTGGGTAACAAGGAATGCTTGATTGTCACAAAGAGAGAAGGAAAAAACTTTGTACGTTCAATTTCCTCTTTGAAGAGCTGTTCGCTGGGAGAAGCTGATCCTTCCTGGTTCATAAAATCTCTCTTAATCTCTTTTACATAACCTGATTCCTAAAACTTTATTTTATTTTTATTGTACACACACACACACACACAGAGAACCAATTAATCTCTTCTTTTGGAATACTAAAAGAATCTTTCTCCCTCCTTCCACCCACAAAAGAAAAAGACGTTAAGGTTGAAAACACAACTTTTACCAAATGCAATATGGTATCCTGGAACAGAAAAAAGGACAATAGGTGAAAAACTAGTGAAATTCAAATAAAGTCTGAAGTTCAGTTAATAGTAACATATCAATGCTAATTTCTTAACTAAATGTATCATGGTTATGTGAGATGCTGTCCTCAGGGGAAGCTGGGTAAAGTATATAGGGACCTCTCTATGTTATCTTTGCAACTTTTCTGTAAATCTAAAATTACTCCAGAAAAAAAACTTATATACCTAAAAAAAAAAAAAAAAAAAAAAAAAGCTCACTTAAATAACAATAATAAAGCAACCCCCCAAGAAATATATCTTTTAAAAGAGCCACATGACTTGAGATGAAAGAAGACGAACATACCAGTGTTGACCTTTTCTATCAGCGGCGCACCATCAGGAGCAACAAGGAAAGCAGGGCCCCTTCTGGGAAGAGGAGATGGAAAGCCATCGAACAAACGTATGAAACATAATTGAACTGGTCACCTTTACCATAAAATCCCAGACACTGTGCCCTCAGCACTGCAGCTTACAAACAAGAGCTCCAGGTGGAGAAATCCTGGCTGAGGCAGCCTATACCAGTGGAGAAGGCCCAGTCTCTCCTGGCTTTCAGTTAAGGGACTTTCCACTCTGAATTTTGTGGAAATGTGTCAACAGCTCTCCAACTGCTCTTTCAAATTGTCCCTGAAAATATCTGCCCATCGTGCTACCCCAAGGCAAGGCAGCCTCAGAGACTAAGTTCCACGTCCTCCGTTTTAAATTCTACCCACCGAACGTCTGTCCCCTTTTCCCCCGGAGCTAAGGTGACACGAAGCAGCACTCATTTTGCCTGTTGCCTCTGAAGGGTCCAAAGGGGTCCATCCGGAGCAGGTTCTGTGCCTGGGCTGTCGAAAGAAGGGCAAACCTGAGACAGGCACCTGTTCTGCCCTAGCAGAGGCCTCCTGAAGAAAAATGACAGTAGGCGACAAAGAGGACTACTGAGCCCACAAAGGCTCCTGGGCCATGGGCCCCACACTTCAAGGGCATTTCTGCTCTTAACAACCTTTTCCTTAGGGGTAAGTATTAGTTTTCAGGCTTCAGAACTATTCCATGAGAGAGTTTAGGTTTTACTCTGGAAACAATAAGAGTAAATAAACAAGCTAAGGCCTAGTGCTGCTCGAGTCACAAAAAGCACAAGGTGTAGTTTCGGGAGGTTCAGACAGCCATCAAAATTGTGGGGAAGGGGCAGCACGGGGAAGCCCTGCTGGCAACCTGGATCTCACAGCCAAGCAGCTGGACCTTTACTGCGTGGTTGTGTCGGGGTGGGAACTGAAAGAAGAGTCAGTGCTTGTAATGTCTGGGTTACCTGTTGGCCCTTTCAAAGTATCACCCTGTGATGATTAAGTTACGCCAGTCTTTTCAAATTGCTTCTAAAATTGAGTCCAAATGTATAAATCACCATTTGGATCAAGAATCCTCAGAGTATAAATTTATCACCTGGAGTTCCCTTTTAGGGAACCTGTTAGGGCCAAGGTTAATGGACTATTCCTATATAAATCTATGTAATGTTAGACAAAGCAAGGTGGAGGAGGCAGAGAAACCCACAGTGAGCTCTGCCCGCTGCACCTCGCAACAATACAAGCCAACCTGCCTTCTTCCATAAGCTGTAAGGAATTTTCCAAAATCTTCAGGGTGCCTCCCCAAAGGGGCCGACAAGGTGGGAAATGAATAAGGAAAGCCAAGGTCAGAGATGAGGTGGCGGTGTCCGAGGTGCAGTCAGGTAGTCAAGACGCACCTGGGCACAGGTCACTCCAGGTCCCTGCTGCCTGTTAGTCTCCCAGCAGCCAGCAGGCCCTTCAGTTGCAGCTCAAAACACCAGCGTTCAGGAGGACAGAGCACAAGTAGGGGCACAGGGAGGGAGAGGCTGGGTCACAGGCCAACGCAAGTCTCTGGGAAGGTTTTTCCCCCCGCACAAGCAAAGTCTGTCACTGTGTCTTTTCCCCAAAACTCTTCACTTCTTACACACAAGGGTTGGGGGGGCGGGGGGGATGCACAGGGGTCCTTGAATCCACATATGGAGCAAACACTCTACATCTCATACTCCAACTGCTTTTCAATGGCCCTGGGTGGTGAGATTGGGAAACACACACATTCCTTTAAACAGCATGATTAAATCCCTAGAAGCTTGTTTTCAGATATTTTTCTCAATCAGCAGACACAAAAAGTACAACTGCTCTCGTGGGGGCTGGGGGATTTATTTTTGAAATTCACGGCAGGGGCCTCATCCCCAAAAAGGTTAGGGACCACATATCTGGTCCAGCTTCTCCATTTTCCAAGTGGAGAACCAGAGGTTCCTAGATGGCAAGACACTTGTCCCAGGATACACAGCCTCCTGCACAAACAGCAGAGGCAGGCCAGGGCTCTGCCTAGCACCCAAACAGCCGCCCCCAGTCCAGCTCTTAAGAGCTAGCAAAACTTTCTTTCAGGGGTAAAGGCCTACAGAATAATGAGAATAACAACAGCAACACCGGCGGCCACTGTGTACTTACTGTATGCCAAGCAAGCATGCTTACCTCTTTTAACCCTCATAAGAATCCATATTCTCCATACTTTGTAATCATAGATTTGCCGAGTATTTGACAACATCTTGCCTTTAAGCCTTAACATGACAGAATTCCTATGTTTTCCCCTCACTACATCCCCAGTGCCTGACACATTTTTGTTGCATAAAGTAAATGGTCCTGTTTTAAAGTAAAACGGAGCCCAGAGACGTTAGTGATTTGCCTAAAGGCACACAGCATGTAAGGATCTGCGACGCTCTGCCTGTCATCCTCCTCAAACCACAGCCCTACCTTGACGGCCTCAGCGTGGCTAACCCGGGCCAGAGACTTGTCATTGACGCGCAGAATCTGGTCCCCGACTCGCAGCCCTTCCTTCTCCGCCAGAGAGCCGGGCTCCACCAGCGACACATAGATTCCTACGCCGTGCTCCGAACCCCCGCGGATGCTAAAGCCCAAGCCCTCGTGGGCCTTGGCGCGCCGCAGGCTCACCAAGCGCACCTCCCCCGGCCCCGCGCCGTCGGGGCCGCCCCAGGCGGGCTGCCTATAGGGGGCGGTGGCGGGCAGGTAGAGGCCCTCGGCCGTGTACTGGTCGAAGAGCAGCTGGTCGGAGCGCGGGATGACCAGGCGCAGCATGGGCAGCAGGCGCCGCTTGACCGGGCTGTCCAGCAGGACGCGCAGGGTGCGCACAAGGTCGAAGACGTTCCGGCGCGCGTGGTACGCGTTCAGGCAGTGGGTGAACTGCTCCCGCTCCGCCTCGCTCAGCAGCGCTGTCAGCGCCTGGTGCAGCTGGCGCACGTTGGCCGACAGCAGCCGCAACCCCGAACTCCCGCCGCCACCCGGCCCGGCCGCTGAGCCCAGCGAGCCGGTGGAAGACGAGCTCACCGACAGGCCGTCCAGCTGCGCGTTCATCTCCCCACCGAGGCCCAAACGGACTTGACGCGCGCGGTGGGGCAGCTGTTGCGCTCGCGGCAACTGGCACGACAGCTTGATCCCCCAGGGAGCGCGGAGACGGCGGCTGGAGTCTGGGTTGGAGGGAGGCGGAGACGGGGGCCGGATCCCGGGGGTTCGCTAAGACTGCCGCTGAGAGTTCCGAGGGCGCTGAGACCGCGGGGGTCGCGGAAACGGCGGCGGAGTCCAGGGGACGCAAAGTCAGCGGCTTGAGTCCGGTGTGCGCGGAGACAGCAGCTACATTCTGGAGGGCACAAAGACGACGGGTGGCTGGAGTAGAGAACGCAGCAAAGCTCAGGCACCGTCACGCCATGCCCGGGGCTCCCCCAGCCGGGTTGCCCTTCCTCTTGGGCTGGGGGACCCCAAAGTCAGAAGTTGGAGCGGGGGCGCTCTAGTCCCAGAGCTCCCAGGGCCCCCTGAGCTGGAGCCGGGCGGGTGTGCGGCAGCGGGTGCGAGGCATGTCCAAGGCAGCCGCGGGATACAGCCGCTCAGGGGCCCCCGCGCCCCTGCGCCGATTGGGCGCAGATGGAGCTGGGCAGCCTGGAGCCCGGACTTTGCGAACTGTTGAGCCGCCCGGGGCAGTGTTTTTCAGCGAGTTCCGCCGCCGCCGCCGCCGCCGCCGCCGCCGCCGCCGCCGCCGCCGCCGCCGCCGCCGCCGCCGCCGCCGCCGCCGCCGCCGCCGCCGCCGCCGCCGCCGCCGCCGCCGCCGCCGCCGCCGCCGCCGCCGCCGCCGGCGCCAGCCCAGCCTTGGCCCCGCCCCCTCGCCCCTGCCCCTCGCCTACCCCTTCCCCCCGCGGGCTCTTCAGGAAATGACGTCCCGCCTCGCGCCTGGCGGTTGCCTGGAGACGGGGTGAAACAGTCCGCCCCAGGGAAGAAGAGGGTGAAAGTCAGAGCAGGGGTGGGAGGAGCCCTGGGGTCACTGCAAAGACCCCCTCCCAACTTCTAAAGGCCCAGTGGGGTGAGGATAGGACTCAAAAACTGTGTTCTTCGGCGATCTGAGCATGTGCATCCACATGCCAGCTAGCTAATTCACAATTGTGGGAAAAATAACCAACTTTTTTCTCTCTGAAATATTAGACACTCCAGACTCAGTGCTGTATCTTAAAATGCTGCTCTTCCCCCTTGCACACGCACTGACAAGTTCAAGTGTTTATGTGGATGTTTGTTGGGCACCTACTGTATACAAGAGAGGATGTGTCACCCTCGGTACAAGCACCTACCGGTGCCTGCGGAGCCAACTCCTTTGCAGGGATAGATCAAACTGGACCCCTGCCCAAGCTCCAGTGGGGAAAAAGAGCTGTTTTCAGAAATATAAAGCGCGCATACACACACACACACACACACAAATGAGTGCATATAAAACTGGTGCAATCTGAATAAGGTGGGTGGATTGTATCAATGTGGATGCCCACGTTGTGATATACTATATATAGTTACGCAAGATGTCAAAATTGGGGGAAACTGGATGAAGAGTACCCGGGATCTCTCTGAATCTATAACTCTCTCAAAATAAAAAGTCTGTATTTATATATAAAGGATTCTATGCCCTCTCACCCCAAGACAAAATGGGGAGATACTGGCAACATCAAGGCATGGCCTACTGAAAAAAAAAAACAAAAAACAACCAAACCCGTTGCCATTCCTACAGGACAGAGTAGGACTGCCTCATAGGGTTTCCACAGAGTGGCTTGTGGATTCCAACTGCTGCATTTTTTGGTTAGCAGCCAAGCTCTTAACACTGTGCAACCAGGGCCTAGAGTCTCTCATTCCCTAGCTCATCCCCAAAATACGATCTAAGTAAGGGTCCTGTGTTTATATGCAAAGGTGGCTTTCTAAGGAGATTTTTAGTCATCATCTACACCCCTCCTTCCCCTCCACAACCCCACCCCCACCCCCCCGCCACGTGAACCCAGATTGCTTCTCCTTAGATATTCTCCTGTAGAAAAGTCTGGAGTTGCCATTGCAGAGCCAGCTGACTTCTACCTGCAGGAGGGAGAGATGAGGTGTTATCTGGAGAAGGTTTGAGCAGGACCCAGAAGGATGAATTTGGGCCTGCTGAGAAAATGAAATTTAGCCAAGACATGTAGACTGGATGCACTGAGCTCATTCATGAACTATGAGTGGCCTGGGTGTCTGGAGCCTTTGTTTGCACTGAGGAGGTGGTAAAGCCTCATTCATTCATTCATTCACTAATTTATTTGCTCGTTCTTCATTCAACATTTTCCAAGCACCTATTCTGTGCTGGGTCATGTGCTGGGCAATGGAAACCCAGATTAGAGACAAAATCTCTGACCTCAAGGAGGTCACAGTCTATCAGGGGAGAAAAACCACGTAGGTAAATACACAGTTAAAACCCAGCAAGATAAACGCTGTGTGGCTGAGAAAACTCAGGATTGGGGGAGGAGACGAGAGGAAAGGCTTTACAGAAGAGCTGTCACCTGAACTGAAGGTCTCTAAGGAGAGTGGACATTCTTCTCTGGACAATGGAGAACATGGAAGGATTTTCAACGTTGTTGGCCAAACGTACTTCCAAAACTGAGGCTAGGTATTGAAACTGTAGTTTCCCTAAAAATTTTCAATTCTCTTCTCCACCTCCCGAAAATAAACCTAGGTTAAATTAATACTCAGTGAACATACTTGACGGTGTATCTGAGGAAAACATTTTTAAATAACCAGTTAAGCTAACTTTGGACATCTGTTTTACAGCTTTAAGTTCAGCGGTTAATAGTGTGTATCTTTATTCCTTCCTCTTCACTGCTCTTGAAGCCTTTGATGCAGGAATGGATTACCCAATAAACAAGGTAAGCACAGGCTTACTTGTACTTACTTACTAATCTGTAGTGCAAACATGGGTTAAATTTGCACTACAGATTAGTAAGTAAACACAAGTAAGCCCGTGCGTTCTTTGCTTACTGTAAGCCTGTGCATACCTGCTTTGATGCAACTAGCCAAAGATACTTAAGAAAAAATCAATTTCCCTCTCCCCTAAAATACATTAATGGCATACCTCAAAATGCCAGCAAGCAAGGCTTAATTGCATGCAGTTCAGGTTTTCTGCAAATGTACGTCATGCTTAGCTTTCACTTAGTTTGTGTTCTAATTATAATTACTGTGATTGGCTTGATAAATGCATCCCAGGAGCTAAGATCCTGGTTTGTAACATTTTATTTCTGTGCAGAGGATGTTTGTGAAAAGGTATTTTGCTTTAGGAAACAGAAACCATGTTGTGCCCATCTTGGCAGAAAAAGAAACACTTTCTTCTGCAAACATTAGAGACCATCTGCGATGCTGTGCTATTGTTTAATTTCATAGAGGCGCTTTGGATGGCAGACAAGTGTGTGAGCATGGAAAAGAAGTCGTTAGGGTTTCTTCCGTCCGTTTAGCATAACCACCTTAGTATCAGTTTGCACTTTTGTATCCTGGAACTACAGGCGATGTGTAACTGTGCTCAAACTCCAAGAATCCTATTTCATGTCTAAAGATGTGTTTGTTGATCAGAAATAAACCCTTGGAAACCCAAGTTGCCTGGGCTCCTGAGGGGTGCACTGCCTCTGGCCTTCACCATCCAGAAGGAAACCTAGGAAACCGGAGCAGACCTGGTCTTGGCTACATACTGCCCTCTTCAGACGGAAAATATTATTCTCCTGCGTAAGCTGCATGCTTCTCTTTGCTTTCTTCACCAAAACTCGTAATCTTTAATCATTGCTTCCCAACTCAGGGAATCAATACCCTTCCCCTATGGATGATCTTTGAAAATTGAACTCATATGAGCAATACAAAAGGCAGAAGGGAAGAAAAGTGAATTATACTCAGCTTGGAAGTGTTTTGTGTTGAACTGAATTTTTGTTTTTTTTTCTAAAGCATAAAATAAAATTTTATTTTTGAAAATTACACAAAAATTACATGTGTGCTGAAATTAGTTTCTTTTTAAACTTTCTGATTTTCTTCAGTTGGTGGTACCTCTGCTTTGCTACTGATCTGAATCTGGGCTCAGACTGCCTATGGAATGATCCAGTATGCCAGAAATCCATATTTTATGCAAAATTTTCTGGTTGACAGATGTTGGCAACTATTAAAAGATTTAGAAAGTCCTGGGTGAAACAGTCAACAATTACTTTAAAACAAAGATGAGAAGACAAGGGGGCAGGGAAACTAGATTACTGGAAACAGAACAACCAGAATGGAAACAATGAGAATGTTCACACACTGTGAAGAAAGCAAATATGTTTATTTGTTTCTTATTTGTTTGTTTGAATCAAGAGGCAACATATTGAGTCACACTCTGGCTATCAAGCAGAAAACCATTACTTATTCCAATCTCAGAGCTTATGTTTCCCTGCGACTTTGCCCCTCATCTATAAAATGGGGCTCCTAATCCTTCCCTGTCTCCCAGGGCAGTTATAAGCACCATGTCTTGTGCAGTAAATGAAAGCATATTGCAACTCAAAGAGTATCATAAAGCTGTTAGCTATTTTTCCCCTCTTTTTTTATGGCAATCTTAAAAAATCTTTTTTCTGTTTCACAATCATTTGAGTCTTCTCCCCTTCCCTATTATCCCTGGAAAGCAATAGAGATTAATTTGAGATGCATTTCCCATGGGGCATGTAAAAAACTACAGCTAATGTTTATTGAGTGCCAAGCATTGTTTGAAACACTTTTGGATTTTAACTCACTCATTCCCCTCAACTACTACGTAAGGATGCTACTATTATGATTATCATCATCATCCCCATAAAACAGACAGGAAACTAAGACATAGGGAAGTAACACACCCAAGTTAACAGAGCTGGTTAATGGAAGAGCTGGAATTTGAACCTAACCAGTCTGGCTCCAGAGTTATCACTCTCCACCACTGTGTTGTGGTGCCCCCTGCACGCTTGGATCAGAGATGCTGAAAGACCCTAAATAACAACAGTAAGAGGATCACATTTTCTCTAGAAAGTTGGGTTGGGAACGTCAGAGGTTAAAAGTAAGCCACATACTAACGCTCCCTGGGTGGTAAGCTGCCATTTTTGCGGTGGAGAGAATAAGCAAGGGTTTAGTAAAGAGACATCATTGAAAGAGATGGAAATAGAGATGATTTGAGGACCTCAGGGGCTCTTGTCCTGAACATAGGAGGAGGAAGAGCAGGAGGCTCAAAGCTATCAGATGCAGGGCGTATCTGGAAGCCTTTCCCACCTCTGGATCCTGAGGAGAAGGATGTTAAGCAACTGGAATTAACACGTCTGCTCTAGGACCACAGTCTGTCTCTTTCCTGTAATGTCAGTGCGGATGGTATCAGCAGAGAGAAGGGAATCATTCACCTCTGTGACTGGTAGATAATACAGACAATACTGATGGCAGTGAAGGGAGATAAGAGGCAAGAAAAAGAGAAAGCACCAAAACATTAGAAAAAAAAGGAGAGATATAGGTATTGTATTGTATCTTTGCTCGGGTGTAATCCACAGAGAGTCTGTCTCATGGTCACGGAGAATCATGTGATGTTTGTGCTGGAAAGACATTAGAGAATAGTATTGATCCCCAGGTGCAAATCCTACCTCTGTTACTTGCTAGCTGTGTGACCCTGGGCAAGTCATAGAGGGCTTTTGTGCCTGAGATCCTTTACCTGTAAAATGGAGACAATGGCACTGCTATTGGCCTTATTGCAGTATTAATTGAGCTCACATATGCCAAGTGCTTATTAGCACAATGCCTGGTGCGTACCAGGTGCTCCTGCAATGCTTGGCATCTTGGTAAAAGCTTTTACCACACGGGACTCACTCTAGCAGGGGCAATGGCTCATTTGTCTCTCTATGTCAGGTGCCCCACCCAATGACCAGCACACAGTAAAAAAAAAAAAAAAAACAAAAACCAAACCAGTTGCCATCGAGTTAGTTCCAACTCATGGTGACCCCATGCGTCAGAGTAGGTGCTCAATAATTACTCGCTGAGTAAATCCCTAGTTCCCTCCCTCTCCCACCTTTGTGTTACAAATAGGAAAACCAAAGGCCATAGGAGGTTGCCGTCTTGCTCACAGTCCCGTAGAGAGCCAGTGGTAGCTGTCCAGGCTCTTCTGTTAGTAACTAATAGTAAAATGAATTGAGCATTTGCAGCGTGCTAAGCACTTTACAGGAGCCCTGGTGGCACAATGGTCAAGCACTCAACTGCAAACTCAAAGATTGGTGGTTCAAACCCACCCAGTGGCTCCGCAGGAGAAAGACTTGGTGATCTGTTTCCATAAAGATTACAGCCTAGAAAACCCTATTGGGAAGTTCTATTCTGTCATATTGGGTTGCTATGCGTCAGAATCGACTCCACGGTACCCAACAACAACTAACACTTGACAGGTATCACTTTTAATCCTCACAACATTTCTGTGAAACAGATAGTACTAACCCCACTTCACAGATGGGGAGACTGAGAGATCGTGCCGTGAGGTGGTTTCCGCAAAGCCTGTGCTGTTATGTACCCTGGCCCTCGTTGCAGCTTTTGTAAAGACAGATGGAATTGATGCTGGCTTTTTTTTAACACTGCTTTGGGAGAAATAGCAAACTATGATGATAGCAATAATAAATTGCAGGGAGCCAATTTGTGGGCTGGAAAGAGGCAGAGAGGTGGAAGTGACCTTATCAGGCGTGCTGTGCTGTAATCCTATTGCTAAGAAGTCTGTAAGAGCTTCCTTAATCAGAGGATTATGTATTGGTTACACTGGGACACTCCCTCCACACACCAGCTTGGTTCAGATTAGAGGAGTCCCCAACGAAAACATCCTTGCCATGCACACATGCATGGTTAACTGGGGCATCCATTCATTCATTCATCATTCAAAATTTACGCAGCAGAAAAAAATTTATGTAGCTCTCTGCTCTGCCACAGTGGGGATTCAGCAGGAACAAGACCGCCAGGGTCCCTGAATTTCTGGAGCTGATAGTTGGGAGCGCTTGTATCATGTGAATTAAATGTGGTAGTGGGTGCTGGGTAGGCATGTTGTGAGTTCTAAGGTGAAGGTCCCAGGCAAGGCTTCCCAGCTGGTATCCCCTCCTCTGGGTCTCAGCTCCCTACCCATTTCGGCATCAGAGCACACGGTTCTGCAAGTTCTGCAGGTAGACTTGGGTTAAAGGAGCCCTGGTGGTACAGTGGTTAAGCATTTAGCTGCTAACTGAAAAGTTGGCAGTTCGAACCCACCAGCCGCTCCACGGGAGAAAGATGGGGCGCTTCTCTGCTGTAAAGATTAAACCAAAAAAACCAAACCCATTGCCATCAAGTCAATTCCAATTCATAGCAACCCTATGGAACAGAGTAGAACTGCCCCATAGGGTTTCCAAGGAGTGGCTGGTGTATTCAAACCACCAACCTTTTGGTTAGCAGCTGAGCTCTTAACTATTGTGGCACCAGGACCTCCCCATAAAGATGACAACCTTACAGGGTCACTATGAATTGGAATCAACTAGACGTCAGTGGTTTTGGGTTTTTGGGATATAACATTAGAGGAATCACACCACCTCTTTAAGCCTCAGTTTCATGTATTAAAAAGGGCCATAAAAAGAACTATAAGAAAAGGTGGTTGGAAGGCTAAAGGAAATAAGGCATGTAAGGCACGTAGCACAGTCCCAGCACCTGGAAAGCACCCAACAAAGGACAGCTCTGGGCTCCTCTAAGGGACCCAATGCTTCAAGAAACTGACTCCTTTGCTTTCCTTATCCATGTAGAGCTCATGAAACTTTTTTTTTTTTTTAATAGTGAGGTGTCTGAATTTCTGTATAATTGCCTCGTTTCCTCCCTGATCTTCAAAGAAGTTTTCTGTTTTGTATTTTTTTTAAATTAGACCTTATTCTTTAGAGTAGTTTTGGGTTTACAGAAAACGTGTGCAGAAAGTACAGAGTTCACAAATACCCTTTCTACCCCCTGCACATTATTTCTCCTGTTTTTAACACCTCGTATTAGCATGATGCATTTGCTGCAATTAATGAACCAATGTTGACACATTATTATTAACTAAAGTTCATCATTTACATGATGGTTACTCCTTATGTCATGCAGTTCTATGGGGTTGCACAAATGCATAATGTCATGTGTCCACCATTACAGTATCATACAGAACAGTTTCACTGCCCTAAAAATGCCCTGTGTTCCACCTGTTCAGCCCTCCCTGCCTCCCGAGTCCCTCGCAACCACTGATCTTTTTCTGTTTTTCATTTTTAACTGCGATTTTCAAGGGACTCTGAAAATGAATTTTATTCTTGGGACCCTCTGTATACTGTTAACCAAGTCCTTTCCCTGCCAGCCTCCATCTTCCCATCTGCAGAGTGAGGGGCTTGGACACAGTGAATTATGTTTTTGTTTCTATGGCAGAGGAGGAGGAGAGGGAGGGGAAGCAGAGGAGGACAAGGGGAAGGCATGGAGAATTTTCTGGGGGTTCTGAGCTGATGCAAAATCAGAATTCTGTCCCTGGCTCCATGGCTGACGGTTAGACTCCTCCTCTGACTGGTTGGGGCTCTTAATGTGTCTTTGCCTCAGGGTTTCAAACAGCAGCTAATGGTCCTAGCGGCCTTTCAGGAGGTTTTGTGATTTTGCCTTTGACTTTGACCATCTTCAAAGACACTTGGCAGACACTGTTATTACATTTAGAAGCCCAGTGTGCGCAACTGCTTGGAAAATTTTGTCAAAGAATCTATAACTGTTACAACGAAATGCTTACTCTCTGCATTCTTCCTTATTCCTTGGAAATTCAATATTGTCATTGACCTTCTATGAAGGTAATAGCAAATGGAGTTTCAACATCTAACAATTACAGTCTTTTTTTTTTAGCCAAGTGGAACTTTAAAGTTCATACTCATTTATTCATTCAACAAGCATTTATTAAGTGCCTACTATGTGCCAGGCACTGTGTGGGGACTGAAAGAGCTGAACTCTTCCTTGTCCTCATGACTTCCATCTAGTGGGGAATAATATACAAGAATAATACTGGCTATGTGCTATAACAGAGTGTATCAGTTATCTATCTCTACTCAACAAATTACCACAGCGTGATGGCTTAAACACACATTTATTGTCTGTTTCCATGGGCACAGCTTAGCTGGGTCCTTAGCTCAGGATCTCACAAGGCTGCACTGAGGTGTCAGCAAGGCTGTGTTCTCATCTGGGGGGCTTGATTGGGAAGGATCTGCTTCCAAGCTCATCAAACGTTGGCAGAGTTCATCTCCCGTGACAGTATGACTGAGGGTCCCACCTTTCTGCTGGCTGTTGGCTGAGGGCTGCTGTCTGCTCCTACAGGCTGCTCATAGTTTCTTACCATGTGGCCCACAAAGTGGTAGTTGACTTCTTCGAAACCAGCAAGGGTGTCTCAAAGCCAGTCTGCAAAGGTGGAGTCAGATATAACATAATCATAGGAGTGTCGTACCATCATCTTTGCCATTACCTAACCAAAAGAGTAACATCCTACCACCTTTGCTATATTCTATTGATTAGAAGCAAGTCATAGGTTCCACCTGGACTCAAGAGGAGGGGATTGTACAAGGGCATGACTCATTAGGGTTCAGGTCACCTTAGGATATGTCCTCCACACAGAAGATGATCAAAGTGTAATGAGTGACCAGAGGAGGAAGTCCCTGATTCTTCTAGGTGAGGTCAAGAAGATTTCTTAAAAGAGGGGACATTTGAAGGATAAGTAGTAGGTCACCAGGTGTGTAAGTTGGAAGGGCTCTCTAGGCAGAAGGAGCAACACCCACAAAGGCATGGAGGCAAAAAAGTACAATACATTCCAGGAACTGCAAGAAAGTTCTGCATAGGTGGATTCGACGTGTATGTGGCCAGAGATTTGGCTGGAGAGGAAGTGGGCAGGGGCTGAATCATGACAGATCTCAAGTGCTGGGCTAAGCAATTTTGAGGTCATTCTACAAGCAACGGAGAACCACCAATTTGCAGGTGCCGATTCTGATTTTCCTGGAGGAGCATCAGGCATCTTCTCTAACAGCTCTCAAAGATTTATAGAAGCACTTGTACTCTATAAAGAATCCTCCGTGAGGGTCGCATTCTTTCAAGGGTATGATAGACATCAGACCTTGCTAAAAATATGCCTGAGCATCTGTGGCATTCCAAACTATAGCCTGTTTATTTTGGAGGAGACTTGCAAAAATCATACAGGCCAATGACTGCCTGTTCTCCTCACCTCAGTCTGATGCAGCTTGGCCTGTGTGGCAGGCGCTGGAGTCAGACTGACCTGGGTTTGAATCCCGGTTCCGCCACTTGCCAGCTGGTAAGACTTTGAGCAAGTGATTAATCCATCCGATTCTGTTTCCTCATCCATTAAATAGAGATAATAAAGGATGCAATGAAGCTTGCTGTTGTTGGTTGCCATGATGTCACTTCCAACTCATGGAGACCCTACGTGTGCAGACTAGACTACTCCATAGGTTTTTCAAGGTTGTGACACCAGGCCTTTCTTCAGAGCCGCCTCTGGGTAGGTTCGAACTGCCAACCTTTCAGCTACCAGTTGAGCATTTAACCAGGGAGCCACCCAGGGACTCCAATGAAAATTAAATGTAATTACATGTGCCAAACTCTCATCTGGCATGTAATATATTTTCATCTAATGTTAGTTACTTCTTCTTCCACCTCCAGAGGGCCAAAATCTTTATGTCCTAATTCCAGGCATGATTTCTCAGCCTCATCCATTCTAATGATACTATGAGAACTAGTTCATCTCATCAATAACCTTCCAGAAGGACATGCGTTCACTCCTTGCTCTGTAAATAACAGTAACAGCAACAGCATCCCTGATGCTATCCCAGTGCTGTTGACAGACGCCTAACGAATCAGTTGAATAACTTTAATTTAATCCGATGGCAGTAATTTTCTGGAACACACCATTACAAGGGAGCAGTATGATCTCCAGGACGTTTTGATGCCTAATTAAAAGGCACTGTAGCAAGAAGGAAATTGCAGTTACATTTCAGAATCACTTTGTTCTGATTTTGGAGTTGAAGGAAATGAGGATTTTTTTTTTTCTTTCACTGAATTGTGAGGGGGTTGGGAAAGGTGGTCCAGGGAGACTGTGGGGGCCTTGGCTGGTCACAAGGAAAAGCCTTTGTGTTATTGCTTTTGCTTGTGAGAAAAAGCCAAGGTCACTCCACTGGCTGGGAGTCCTCTTTCCTTACAGGCGATGGGCTAGGAAGGCCTGACCACACCCTGAAATGGTCATTGGCTGAGGAATTTCAGGGAGATCTGATCCATTTTCAGTGTTAACTTGTTCAGCAGCACCTTCTTATTAAGTACATATTAGGTGCTGCTAATGGTGGACATAGTAATAAAAATAACTGACATTTATAAATATCTCTTAGTTATGGGTTCTTAACCTGGGGGTCAAGGTTTTAGAGCATCTTTGAAGTTCCTGGAATTGTACATAATATTTTATACTGTGTGTGTATAAACGTGTCATTTTTGTAGTTTCTGTAGTCAACGACCTCCCCTGTTTTAAATAATACTTGCATCAATCTACTGAGTGCTTACTATGTACCATGTACGTTATGTTCCTTTCTTCATTTAACACTCATGTCAACTTTCCAAGATCTCAGTATCCTCCCCATTGAATAGACAAGGAAACTGAGGCCAGAAGACTAAGCCTTTGAGAGGCAGAGTGTGGATTTCATCCACCCATACAGCAAACATTTATTGAGCACACACTAGGTGCTATGCACTATTTTGAGAATTGAGAATATAGCAGAAAATAAAATAAAAGTCTTTGTTGTCATGGGATTTACATTCTAGGGAGATTGGAACATTCTAGTGAAATCACTAGATTGAAACATGTTGGGTACCTTCAAGTTGACTCCAACTCAAAGTAGAACTGCCGCACAGGGTTTTCTTGGATGTAATCTCTGTGGGAACAGATCACCAATTCTTTCTACTGTGGAGCTGCCGGGTAGGTTCAAACCATCAATCTTTCAGTTAGCAGCCAAGTGCTTAACTGTTTGCACCAAAAGGGCTCTTTAGATTGAAACATGATGTTATGTTACTTTACTTACATTAACATAATATCATGTAACAGTTATCAATTGCCACACTAATGCTGCATAACAAATAACCACAAAACTTCGGTGGTGTACAATAATAAACATTTGCTTATGAGTGGAAGGTTAGGTAGGTGGCTCTGCTGATCTGGGCCAGCTTGGCTGATGTTGGCTAGTGTCACACATGCATATATGGTCAGCTGACTATGATGGTCCCAGCAGGGACAGCTCTTCTCTGCTCCACATTGTTGCTTTCCTCCAGTTGACTAACTTGACCTTCCTTTTATGGTGGAGGCAGTGATCCAAGAGAAAGAAGAAACACTCTTGACACTAAGGTCAGAACTGAAGCTTCATCACTTCAGGAACATTCTGTTGGCACAGTAAGTCACAAGGCAGTCCAGATGAAGGGGCGGTGAAGAACGGACTTTCTTGACAGGAGGAGCTGCAAAGTCACTTTGCAAGGGGCATGAGTACAGTGAGGGGAAGAGCTGAAACTATTTTTGCAATCAATCTACACATAACATGCCTAAGAATAATTATCTAAAGTTGCTGCATTTCACATGTTATTTTATTTGACTCTCTTCATTTTAGAGACGAGAAAACTGAAGTTAAAGGAGGCATGATGAGTCACCCAAGGTCCTAATGTGAGGTGGAGGAGGGACTCAAACCCAAGGATCCTGGTATTGGCAGTGCTTCTCACACTTTAATGTCCGCAGGAATCTCCTTACTAACATGCAGATTCTGATTAGGTAGTTTTGGAATGAAGCCAGGATTCTGTAGCTCTCACAGGCTCCCTGGTGATTTCAGTGCCGCTGGTCCATGGACCTCATCTGAGCAGCAGAGGTGTGGTGGGCTAATCTGAGCCTAGCACTGAAAATCTAGAATCAGGGTTCCGGGCTCTGAGTCCCAGCTCCACATTGCCTCACAGTGTGACCTGAGGCCAGGTGACTTAATCTCTCAATTTTTCATCTTGATCATAAAATGAAGATGAGCAGGAGCTTTGCAGTCTAAAGTGTGACACCATGGAAAGTTTTCAGGGATGATTTTCCTTTCTCTGCTCCTGAGTCTCATATTCGTAGATGTAGTTTTGCCCCGTGGTTAGAGCAAAACACAGGCCTTAGCGTCAGACAGACTCTAGAAGGGGAGTTAAATACGATACAATGAAGTGGGTGCTCAGATAAATTAAAAAAAAAAAAATGCTATTGAGTTGATTCCAACTCATAGTGACCCTATAGGACAGAGTAAAACTGCCCCACAGGGTTTCCTAAGGAGTGGCTGGTGGATTTGAACTGCTGACCTTTTGGTTAGCGGCCATAGCTCACCACAGCTCTTAACCACTGTGCCACCAGGGCTCCGGCTGCTCAGATAGAGGGAGGCAAATGGGATATAGAGGGGGCACGTAACCCAGCCTGTGTTGGGTTGGGAGGTGGGGAGGGCACTCAGAAATGAAGCCTAATATGCATCTTGAAGAATGAATGGGAGTTTGCCAGATCAAGAAGGTGAAGAAACGCAAATCTGACCAAGGCTGGTTTCTTTTGCTGAAACCTCACTCAACCAATAAACTTCAGAAAAGATATTCGATCTCACTTATGATCAGGGACTTGCAAATTAAAGCAACAATGAAATATCATTTCACACCTACCAAACTAGCAAAAATCAAAATATCTGACGTTGTCAAACATTGGCAAGATTGTGGTGCAACAGGGACATGATTACAGGGCTGGTGGGAGTGTGAGTTTTCATAACCAGTGTGAAGAGCTGCTTTGCATATCCAGGAGAGCTGAAAATATGCTGACTGTAACCCAGCAGCTCTGTATCTTGGTATATTCCCTGGAGGAACTCTCACACGTTTGTACCGAAGTGTGTCAGTTTTGGATGCATAACAAACCACCCGAAAATGTGGTGGCTAATGTGAGCAGCCATTTAACATACTCCACTGGTCTCACCCCTTCGGGAGCAAAGGAGAATGAAGAAAACAAGATACAAGGGAAAAATTAGTCCAAAGGACTAATGGCCCACAACTACCACAGCCTCCACGAGACTGAGTCCAGTACGACTAGATGGTGCCCGGCTACCACCACTGACTGCTCTGAGCGGGATCACAACAGAAGGTCCCGCACAGAGCTGGAGAAAAATGTAGAACAAAATTCTAACTCACAAAAAAAGACCAGACTTACTGGCCTGACAGAGACTGGAGAAACCCTGAGAGTATGGCTCCCAGACACCCTTTCAGCTCAGTAATGAAGTCACTCCTGAGGTTCACCCTTCAGCCAAAGATTAGACAGCCCCATAAAACAAAATGAGACTAATGGGGTACAACAGCCCAGGACAAGGACTAGAAGGCAGGAGGGGACAGGAAAGGTGGTAATAGAGAACCCAAGGTCGAGAAGGGAGAGTGTTGACATGTCGTGGGGTTGTTAACCAATGTCATAAAACAATATGTTTACTAACTGTGTAATGAGAAACTATTTGTTCTGTAAACCTTCATCTAAAGTACAATAAAAAATTAACATAGAAAAAAATGTAGTGGCTAAAATCACAATCATTTATTTAGCTCACACTTCTGTGGGTCAGTTGGGCAGTTCTGAAACGGCCCATCTTGACTGACCTCTGCTGGGCTCTTTCACGCAGCTATGATTAGTCAGAAGTTTGGTTGGCAGCTGGATGATCTAGGATAGCACTATTCACATGTCCGGTGGTTCAGCTGGCGATTGGCTGGGGTGACAGGAGTGACTGGGCCACGTGTCACTCATTATCCTCCAGCAGCATGTCATGACAACACCCCTACCTGGTATAGGGGATCCCCTAATAAACAGGAGCTATCATCAGGCTTGCCTGCAGAATGAACTGATAACATGGGTGAGAAAAAGGCAGCCTTAGAGGGTTTTTTTTCCTCTCTCTCTCCTTTTAACAGCTTTATTGAGGCATTATTCATACATCATACAATTCACCCATTTAAAGTGTATAATTTGGTGGTTTTTAATATATTCACATTGTTGTGCAATTATCACCATAATCAATCAATTTTAGAACATCTTCATTACCCCAAAAAGAAAGCCCATACCCTTTAGCCATTACATCCCCCTAATACCCCCAACCCTCCAACCCACTGTCATTGAGTTAATTCTGGCTCATAGCGACCCAGTAGGACAGAGCTGAACTGCCCCATGGGGTTTTCGATGGCTGTAAACCTTTACAGAAGCATACTGCCATATCTTTCTCCCACCGAGCAGCTGGTGGGTTCAAATCGCCGACCTTTCAGATAGCAGCCAAGTGCTTTAATCCCCAGCGTTAGGCAACCATTAATTTACTTTCTGTCTCTATTGTTGTTAGTTGCCCTTGAATCAGCTCCAGCTCATGCAACTTTATGTATAACAGAACAAATTGTTGGCCAGCCTTGTATCATCTTCTTATATTCCAGCACTATATTGGAAAATTTTCTGTTATGATCCAGTGAAAACCAGGAGGTTTTCATTGGCTAATTTTCAGAAGTAGATCACCAGGCCTTTCTTCCTAGTCTCTCTTACTCTGGAAGCTCCACTAAAACCTGTCCACCATGGGTGATCCAGTTGGTATTTGAAGTACTGGTGGCAGAATTTCCAGTCTCAGAGTAACATGCAAACCACCTCAGTAGGACAAACTGACAGATGGGTGGTGGTCTGTCTCTATAGATTTGCCTATTCTGAACATTTCCTATAAATGGAATCATACAATATGTGGTCTTTCGTGACTGGCTTCTTTTACTGAACATAGTGTTTTCAAGGTTCATCCATGTTGAAGCAGGTATCAGTACTTCATTCGTTTTTATGGCTGAATAATATTCCATCGTATGGATGCATCACATTTTGTTTATCAGTCCATCAGTTGACGGACATTAGGGTTGTTTCCACTTCTAGGCTATTATGAATAATGCTGCTGTGAACATTTGTCTACAGGTGTTTGTGTAGACATATGTTTCACTTCTCTTGAGTATATACCTAGGAATAGAACTGCTAGTCATATGGTAACTCTATGTCTAACTTCTTGAGCAACTACTAGACTGTTTTTCAAAGTGACTGCACTAAGTCTTAGAGTTTTACCGCCCTCAAGAGCCAGCCCTGTGGAGCCTTCTAAGTTAACACCTGCTACTGTAACTTCTAGTTTCTTCTTTTCTGTTGCTGTTATTTTTTGTTTTCCAGGTTTTTACCAACCAGGCTTCTGAATTGCATCGACTTCCGGCCCAGTTAACGGTGTTCTGGCAGCTCTGTCGGTGCCTCCTGCTGGGCTCTGAGGCCCTGTCAGGATTAATGCACAGCGGATCCCTCACTTACACACTTTCATTAGGTTTGTGGGGAATCTTTCTGTTCCTGGTTCCATTTCATTCTGCTTCCCTCTGCTGTAGGGCCTTCCCTGCCCCCTGCCGTCAGGCTGCTAGGGAGGACCTGAAGGTCATCTAACTAACCCCCATTTCTTTCTGAGGACTCTGAGCAGGATGGGAAGCTTGTGGTATCCCAGGTCAGAAAATAAGGTGATGGTAGAGTTGAAACAGAAAATTTCAATGCCTTTTCTTTTCCCTTATTATAGAAGTAATATATGCTCATTGTACAAAAAGTAGAAAATATAGACCATTCAAAAATAATAAAAGCACATTTTAAAAAAGATCAACCATACTACTCAAGCTATTTCAGAGCATAGAAGAGGAAGCAACACTTCCAAATTCATTCTATGAAGCCAGCATAACGCTGATACCAAAACCAGGCAAAGACATCACAAAAAAAGGAAATTACAGACCAATATCTCTCATGAATATAGATGCAAAAATTCTGAACAAATTTCTAGCCAATAGAATTCAGCATCATACCAAAAAAATAATACACCACGACCAAGTAGGATTCATACCAGGTATGCAAGGATGGTTAGACATTAGAAACTCAATCAACGTAATCCACCACATAAACAAAAGGAAAGACAAGAATCACATGATCATCTCAATTGACACAGAAAAGGCATGTGACAAAGTCCAACACCCATTCCTGATAAAAACTGTCAATAAAATAGTATAGAAGGGAAATTTCTCAACATAATAAAGGGCATCTATGCAAAACCAACAGCCAACATCATTCTTAATGGAGAGAGGCTGAAAACATTCCCCTTGAAAACAAGAACAAGACAAGGATGCCCTTTATCACCACTCCTATTTAACATTGTGCTGGAAGTTCTAGCTAGAGCAATAGGGCAAGAAAAAGAAATAAAGGGCATCCAAATCGGTAATGAAGAAGTTAAACTGTCCCTGTTTGCAGATGATATGATACTATACATAGGAAACCCAAAAGACTCCATGAGAAATCTACTGGAACTAATAGAAAGATTCAGCAGAGTAGCAGGATACAAGATAAACATTCAAAAATCAGTTGGATTCCTATACACCAATAAGGAGAACGATGTAAAGGAAATCAGGAAAACAGTACCATTTTCAATAGCCCCTAAAAAGATAAAATACTTAGGAATAAACCTGACCAGGGATGTAAAAGTCCTATACAAAGAAAACTACAAAACACTACTGCATGAAACCCAAAGGGATCTACATAAATGGAAAAACATACCATGCTCATGGATAGACAGACTCAACATTGTGAAAATGACAATTCTGCCCAAAGCAATTTACAAATACAACACAATCCCGATCCAAATACCAACAACATTCTTCAAAGAGATGGAAAAACTACTCATTAACTTTATATGGAAAGGGAAGAAGCCCCGAATAAGTAAAGCACTACTGAAGAAGAAGAATAAAGTTGGAGGACTCACAACACTACCTGACCTCAGAACCTACTATACAGCTACAGTAGTCAAAACAGCCTGGTACTGGTCCAACGACAGATACATTGACCAATGGAACAGAATTGAGAACCCAGATGTAAATCCATCCACCTATGGTCACCTGATCTTCAACAAGGGCCCAAAGTCCATCACATGGGGAAAAGACAGTCTTTTTAACAAATGGTGCTGGCAAAACTGGATATCCATCTGCAAAAAAATGAAACAGGACCCATACCTCACGCCGTATACAAAAACTAATTCAAAATGGATCAAAGACCTGAATATAAAGCCTAAAACTATAAAGTTCATAGAAGAAAAAATAGGACCAACACTACAGGCCTTAATACACGGCATTAACAGGATACAAACCATAACCTTCAACACACAAACCCCAATAGATAAGCTAGATAACTGGGATCTTCTAAAAATCAAACGCCTATGCTCTTCAAAAGACTTCACCAAAAGAGTGAAAAGAGAACCTACAGAAGGAAAAAACATTTGGACAGTACAAATCAGACAAAGATCTAATCTCCATAATCTACAAGAAAATCCAACACCTCTACAACAAAAAGACAAATAATCCTATTAAAAAATGGGCAAAGGAAATGAACAGACACTTCACCAAAGAAGACATTCAAATGGCCAACAGACACATAAGGAAATGCTCTCGATCACTAGCCATTAGAGAAATGCAAATTAAAACCACAATGAGATACCATCTCACCCCGGCATTACTAGCACAAATCAAAAACACTGGAAATAACAAATGTTGGAGGGGCTGCGGGGAGATGGGAACTCTTATGCACTGCTGGTGGGAATGCAAAATGATACGGCGCTTCCTCAGAAAGCTAGAAATAGACATACCATTCGATCCAGCAATCCCACTCCTAGGAATATATCCTAGAGAAATAAGAGTCGTCACTCGAATAGACATATGTATACCTATATTCATGGCAGCATTGTTCACAATAGCAAAATGATGGAAACAACCTAGATGCCCATTAACAGATGAATGGATAAACAAACTATGGTACATACACACAATGGAGTACCATGCAATGAGAAAGAACAACGATGAATCTGTGAAGCATCTCATAACATGGATGAAACTGGAGGACATTATGCTGAGGGAAATAAGTCAATCACAGAAGGACAAATATTGTATGAGACCTCTATTGTAAAAACCCGTGAAAAAAGTTTACACACAAAATGTAACAATCTTTGTTGGTTACCAGGGATGGGAGGGGTCGGGGGGGGATACTAAATAGGCAATAGATAAGTGGTATCTTGGGTGAAGGGTGAGACAGTACACAATATAGGGGAAACTAGCACAACCTGTACAAGGAAAGGTCATGGAAGCCCCATAGACACATCCAAAGTCCCTGAGGGACTGAATTGCTGGGCGGAGGGCTCTGGGGACCATGGTCTCAGGGAACATCTAGCTCAATTGGCATAACACAGTTTATAAAGACAATGTTCTACATTCTACTTTGGTGAGTAGTGTCTGGGGTCTTAAAAGCCTGTGAGCGGCTATCTAAGATACTCCACTGGTCTCATCCTGTCGGGAGCAAGTGAGAATGAAGAGAACACAATACAAGGAAAATATTAGTCCGAACGACTAATGGCCCACAGCTACCAAGGCCTCCACCGGACTGAGTCCAGTACAGCTAGATGGTGCCCGGCTACCACCACTGACTGCTCTGACCAGGATCACAACAGGGGGTTCTGGACAGAGTTGGAGAAGGATGTAGAACATAATTCTAACTCACAAAAAAGAAAAACGACCAGATTTACTGGCCTAAAAGAGACTGGAGAAACCCCGAGAGTATGGCCCCCAGACACCCTTTTATCTCAGTGGTGAAGTTATCTCCGAGGTTCACCGTTCAGCCTGGGAGTGGACAGCCCTGTAAAACCAAATGGGACTGATGAGGTACAGTAGTCCAGTGTCAAGGGCCAGAAGGCAGAAGGGGACAAGGAAGCTGGTGATAGGGAACCCAAGGTTGAGTAAGGATATTGTTGATGTGTTGTGAGATTGTTAACCATCGTCATAGGGCAACATTTGTAGTAACTGTTAAATGAGAAACTATTATGTTCTGTAAGCCTTCATCTTAAGTGAGAATAGCAGCACAATTGGAAGAGCGTAGTCAATGTCACTGAACTGTGCATGTAGAAATTTTTGAAATGGTGTATCTTTGGCTATGTGTATTTTCACCAAAAAAAAAAGAGGTTGAGAAGTTAGAGGGTTGACATGTTGTGGGGTTGTTAACCAATGTCATAAAACAATATGTGTACTACTGTTTCATAAGAAACTATTTGTTCTGTAAGCCTTCACCTGAAGTACAATAAAAAATATATATATCTTTTGTGTGTGTGAGCTATAAAAAACAAAAGTATATAAACTTAAATTATGATGAAAATCTATTTACTCAATTTAATATCTGAAAATTACCTAAAAGATCTTGGAAATTATTTTAAGCTTGTATACCATTAAACATAATTGTTGAAATGAAAAAAAAAAAAGATCACCCATAACTTAAGCACCTACAGAATACCCACATTAACATTTTAGTTTATAACTTTTATTCATTCAATTATTCATTCATTTAGTCAATAAATGTTGATTGTGTGCCTGCTAATTGTCAAGTACTTTACTAAGCTGTGGGGACATTCTTCTTTGCATATGTACATGTGTCAATACATACATCTCTCCCTATAATAAAAACTAGATCATCCTATACATATATTTTATTATTTGAATTTCTCTATCATTCTATAAATATGTTGTAAATCCCTTTCTATGGCAATACATATAAACCTACATCATCATTCTTAGTGATCATATAGACTATGCCATGATTTAGTTAAGTAGTCCCCTAGTTATGGTACAAGGACCCTGGTGGCGCAGTGGTTAAAGTGCTTCGCTGCTAACCAAAAAGATCGACGGTTTGAAACCACTAGCTGCTCCACGGGAGAACGCTGTGACAGTCTGCTTCTGTAGAGATTTATAGTCTTGGGCACTGTTATGGATCGAATTGTGTCCCCCAAAAATGTATGTCAACTTAGCTAGGCCATGAGTCCCAGTATTATGTGATTGTCCACCATTTTGTCATCTGATGTGATTTTCCTATGTTTTGTAAATCCTACCTGTATGGTGTTAATGAGGCAGGATTAGAGGCAGTTAAGTCAATGAGGCAGGACTCAATCTACAAGATTAGGTTGTCTCTTAAATCAGTCTCTTTTGAGATGTAAAAGAGAGACTTGAGCAGAGAGACAGGGGAACCTCACACCACCAAGAAAGTAGTGCCAGGAACAGAGTGTGTCCTTTGGTCCGGGGGCCCCTGTTCTGAGAAACTCCTAGAACAGGGGAAGATTGATGACAAGGACCTTCCTCCAGAGCCGATAGAGAAAGACTTTCCCTGGAGCTGATGCCCTGAGTTTGGACTTCTAGCCTCACAGATTGTGAGAGAATAAACTTCTGTTTGTGAGAGCCATCCACCTGTGGTATTTCTGTTACAGCAAAACTAGATAACTGAGACAGAAACCCTATAGGGTCACTATGAGTAGGAGTTGACCCAACAGCAGTGGATTTATTATGGTACACTTAAATTGTTTTTAACTTTCTCCTACTATCAACATAGCTATAATAAACAATTTTTAAAATCTAATTAGCCCTTCAGATGAATTCATAGAAATATAACTACTGGGTCAAAGGGTATATTCTTTTTTAAAGGCTGTTATTGATACCTTTTGCCAATTAGCTTTTCAGAAAGATTATACAAGTAGAGTCTCCCATCAGCATTGTCTACGTGTGCCAATTGCCCAGCCCTTCATGAATATTTTGCTAAGCTGGGGGGTGGGTGTTATTCTTTTTATTATTTTCCAATGTGAAGAGTAAAAAAATAATATATTACTTTGTTTTTTGATTGCTGACAAAATTGAATATTTTTTCATATGTACTTTTCTACAGGGGTGTTTGTCTTTTCCTTATTGATTTACAAGAACACATTATATAATAAAGATGTTCACACTTAGATCCAAGGCTGCTTTTCCCCTTTAACTCAACTTCAGACTTAGGAAGATATGTCTAGATTTTGGTGTGTTTATAAAACTGTCCAAGTGTGTGGCAAAAAGCCAGGGCTTTTCTTCTGCAGTACCACTAGGTGAAGGAGCCTGGTGGCACAATTGTCAAGAGCTTGGCTGCTAACCAAAATGTCGGCAGTTCAAACCCACCAGCCACTCCAAAGGAGAAAAGACCTGGCAATCTGCTTCCATAAAGATTACAGCCTAGGAAACCCTACAGGACAATTCTACTCTGTCCTGTAAACCAAAACCAAACCCACTGCTGTTGAGTTGATTCAGACTCATAGTGATCATACAGGGTTTCCAAGGCTGTAAATCTTAACGGAAGCAGACCACATCATTCTCCCACAGAGCGGTTGGTGGGTTCAAACTGCTGCCCTTTTGGTTAGCAGCTGATCGCTTTAACCACTGTGCCACCATGGCTCCTTACTCTGTCCTACAGAATTGCTTAAAGTCATAATTGACTCGATGGCACACAACAACAACAACTGTTGGGTAAGTTCAAACCACCAACCTTTAGGTTAACAGTTGTATGCAAATCATTTGTGCCACCTAGGGACAACTTAACAAGTTGTAGAGGACCAAAAAGTCAAAAGGGAACAGCGAGGTAACACAGAGAGAGCAACTGCAGGAAGCAAAGACTGCCCCTAGGAATGGGGGGAACAAATCAAAGAGGTTGATGTTATCAGGGCCTAGCCACTCAGAGGAGGGGCCACACAGCAGGTCCCCAGAGCTCTGAGGAGGAGATGCTGCTCTGCTGGTGCTGGCACCTCGCAGGAGGTGTGATGAGGCTGCTTCTGGCAGGACTGGAAGAAGCGGGAAACTGTAACCAACTCTTATTTCTAGGAGGAAGGGCTGTTGCTGTGGCGACACACACAGGATTGGCAGGCAGAGAGGAATGAGCAAGACCCTTCTTCCTCCTCCAGCCTTGCAGCCTCCTCCAATACCCACTCATGCAAACCCTAAGGCGACCAGCTGGCAAAGGAGCCTTAGCATCACAGAGTTGAGCATAGAAGGTGCGTTTGGAGGCCATATTGGCACAGCCAGCCTTATGGCAGAGGGAAAAGGGAAGTGATGGTCTGAAGACCTCTACCAGAGGTGACACCATTCACATCCCACTGGCCAGAGCAAGTCATGAGGCCAAGCCTGACACCAATGGGGTAGGAGAGAATCATTCTCCCCCATGAACGGGTATCCAATATTTGTCGACAATAAGTACAAAACAATCTATCACAACTTCTAATTCAGCTCCCAGGTTTTAGCAGGCTTTCACCTCGTGAACATCAGATTAGCTGTGATTGCATCTTTCTCCTATATCAGCACTTGGTTCTGAAGTACTCTAATGCCTTGTTACCCCAGCACCTGGTTCTGAGGTACTCCAAGGCCTTGTTACCTCAGCTCCTGGTTCTGAGGTACTCTAAGCCCTCGTTACCTTAACATTTGGTTCTGAGGTACTCTAAGGCCTTTGGGATGGTTAAGGTTGTGTGTAAACTTGGCTGGGCCATGATTCTCAGTAGTTTGGCGGTCACAAGATGTTGGATCACGTCCATGATGAGATTTGATATAATGTGATCACCTCCATGATGGGATCTGCTGTGAGCAGCCAATCAGTTGAAAGGGAGTTTCCTTGGGTGTGTGGCCTGCATCAAATGTAAGCGGACATTCTGGCAAGGCTCGTGGGCTTTTGCTTGCTCTGGAACCTGCAGCTGTCTCCTGTTCTTCTGACCTCTGGTTCTTGAGACTTAAGCTAGCAGCTTACCTGCAGACTTGCCTGCTGATCTTAGGATTCATCAATCTTTGCAGACTGTGAGCAAGAGCCCTGCTCCCCGACCTGCTGATCTTGGGTTCACCAGCCTCTTCTGCTATGTGAATCAGGAGAAGCCCCTATCTTGACCCACGGACTTGGGACTTCCAATCTCTACAACCACGTGAGTCATTTCCCTGGTATAAATCTCTCTATATATATATTTATACACTTTACTGATTTTGCTTCTCTAGAGAACCCAACCTAAGACAGACTTGGCACCCTAGCACCTGGTTCTGAGGTATTCTGAGGCCTTGCTACCTTAGCACCTGGTTCTGAGGTACTCTGTTACCCCAGCACCTGATTCTGAGGTGCTGTAATACCTTGTTACCCAAGCACCTGGTCTAAGTTATCCAAACTGTGGTCCAGAGCATCCATCACCTGGGAACTCATTAGAAATGCAGAATCTCCCCCCCGCCAGAACTCCTGATTCAGAATCTGCATTTTAACAAGGTCCCCAGGTGATTTGTTTGCATTAAGTTTGAGAAGCTCTTCTCTAAGTCACAATTTGTCTGATGCTCTTTCCTTCCTGAAACAAAAGGAAAGTTTGCCTTGAGTTTAAGGCTGGGTAGGTTTTCCTCAAGAAGCCCTGGGGGTGCAGTGGTTAAGCTCTCGGCTGCTAACCAAAAAGTCAGCAGTTCCGGTCACTATGAGTAGGAATCGACTCAACGGCAATGGGTAATGGGTAGATCTTCCTCAATCCATCTGCATTAACAACCTTGAATTAGTGTTAGTTCCTCTTAGATTCTGCGCTTAATTTGAGAGTCTGTCCTAGTTTCCACATTGGTAGGTATTTTCTTTTTCTCCCTTTTTCTGCCGACTCATAAGGATTTAGTGAGAAGTTGGGAGGGACCCCACTGGGGGTTGCTAGCCAGTTACCACATTTTTGCAATTTCTTGACTCCCAGTCTGTAGCTCTCACTTGCCTGGCCTCTGATTGGTAACTCTGTTTTAATAGCCTTTCTGTAACCCTCTCAAGAAGCTTAGCGGTGAAGGTGGGGGTCCCTGGGACTTACTCCAAGACCAAAATCCCTTGTTGGCTCCGTGTTTTCTCTGCATCTATGCCCAAGCACCCTGGTCTCCTGTCCTGACTCTATGCAAGGCAGTGAGGTGACAAGAGGCAAGTATCCCCCTGGAGCTGGGATGGCACTAACCCTCAAATCCAAACACTATAAGTTAATTAAGAACAAATCTCTTTGCCTTTACAGTATGTAAATCCATGGATGTCTGCAGCAATTGACTGTACAAAGCCAATTTTTTTTAATGCTTTTAATTTCTCATATGTTGTGGATTTTCCTCAAAGCAGCAGCCTTAGGCAGCTTTGAGTAGCTAAGTTGTTGAGGCCAGTCAACTGAGCATTAGCGTGAGCTTTACTCTTCCTCAGGGCTACATCCAGAGATGCCCAGGTTATTGCAGAGGAAGGACCCAGAACTATGTGGTCTCAAAAGACTGTGAACTCTTGGAGGACAGAGACTAGGTCTTATCCTTTTTGTACACACAGAACAGTTTCCAGTACAGAGCAGTTACCTGGCAATCTTCACTCAGGTTCTCCACCAGCAGATCCTGAGATGAAGATTCCTAGGCACATAGTTTATTATAGAGTGGTTCCAAGGGAAACCCATAAGGGTCTAGGGAAGTAGACAGGGAAGATGAAGAAGATGAGCAAGCAGGGCCAGGACTAGGGAACGAAAAGGGAGGCACCTAGACTGCAAAATTTAAGGGAGTTCTTGAATGAGCCTGAAAATGAGTGTTTCTTTAAATTTTGCCACTTAAGTGTGTCACTTGCCTCTTCCTATTTCCAGCTCTGTAAACAAAACTGTGATTTCAGACAGAATCCCTCAGAGGACAGCTTCACCTGATCCTATGGGTGAAGTCTGGAGTGTAAACTACACCTCAGAGTTTTCCAGGTCAGAGATCAGGTCTGGACCTTTCTTACTCCTGCATTCCTCATTCTGTAGTTAAAGGCACCCTGGGGGTTGGGAGAAGGTCCCTGGTGGCACAGATAGCATGTGCTTGACTACTAATCGAAAGGTTGTTGTTTCAAACCCACCCACCCATGGAAGAAAGGGAAGGTGATCTGATTCTGTAAAGATTACAGCCAAGAAAACCCTATGAATCAGTTCTACTTTGTAACATATGGGGTCACCATGAGTTGGAATCAATTCAACCACAACAGGTTTGGTTTTTTTGGTTTTGGGGGTCGGGAGAATGTAAATTCCCAAAGACAGGCCACCTAAAAAAATCACAGGTGTTGGCTGTTGGAAGGGAATGTACACCTAAGAGGGGGAGGAGCACAGAAATAGTAAAAAAGGGTCTGGGTAGAGCATCAATTACATGTCTCACCAAGGTTTGTTGAGTGAATGAACGAGTGAATGGAAGTAGTAAGGAATTTATGAGTGAATTAATAATTGAACAAATGAATGAATGCACTAAAAGGTGAGAATGTGTGTTAAAATTTTGTCCTTCGACCAACCCGAGATCCTATTCCACTCAGCCACTGACTTGCATGGAGCTAATGTTCATCTGGAGCCCTGGCAGTGCAGTGGTTAAGAGCTATGGCTGCTAACCAGAAGGTCAGCAGTTCGAATCCACCAGCCACTCCTATGGGGCAGTTCTACTCTGTCCTATAGGGTAGCTATGAGTTGGAATCAACTCAACAGCAACAGGCTCTTTTGGTTTTTAATCTTCATTTAATGCTTACGGGCAAGCGTGGTGGTAGATGTTCTTATAACAGTGTCCATCTCTCCCTCACCAGGAAATTTTCTGTCACTAGTGGATACACAGAATGTCCACTGACCCTATCCAAATGTAGGTGGACATACAGCCAAAAAGAGAGCAGGGTAAAGTGTCCTTCCCTTCCCTGGAAGCATCCCCTGAGAGAAAAGAAGGAAATGAGGAATGAAGTCTCTGGCTTATTAGTGCCCTGGCCCATGTGCTTGGCCTCCCAAATCCCTCCATCCTGCCCATTAACTAAAAAATCGAAACCTTTTGCTGTCAAGTCAATTCCTACTCATAGTTACCCTATACGGCCTCTAAAAGTAGCCCAGCATATTGTGTCACTGTTTAAACCCCATCACATCTCCCTGCTGATTCTCATTATGTTCCTAAATATTTGTTCATCTGATGGCTCAGAATAATTGCCTCAGTCCCCAGGCTCTGACACTTGCAGTGCAGAGGAGCAGATATGTAATTCCCATCCTTGCCTAGCTCTCCTGCTGCCAGGGGAGAAGTGGTAGTACCATCAGTC
Organism: Dugong dugon; assembly: GCA_030035585.1. Lineage (NCBI taxonomy): Eukaryota > Metazoa > Chordata > Mammalia > Sirenia > Dugongidae > Dugong > Dugong dugon. The sequence goes on from CM057471.1 coordinate 57,931,516, forward strand.
GTGGGGGCAACAAGCCCACATCTGCCTAGCACAGCCCCTTTCACTTTCCCTGTCCACACTCTCGTTTTCTGTCAGGGGCATCATCATGTCCTAGTAGCCCAGGCTTAAGACTCAGAGTCAACAATTAATTCAGTTAAACACTTACTGAGCACCTACGTTGTGCTATGCTCTGATCCTGCCCTGTAGCTGTACGATAGATGACCTTTACATGAGTGCCTACACAGTGCCTAGCATAGAAAAAGCTCTAAATAAACGCTGTTGGATGGATGGATGGATGGATGGATAGAATGGTGGAATCTGTGGGTTACGATGTCTCTTCAGTACCTTTCCTTCATCTTCTGGAAGTAGAACCTTTCTATCATATGGGGTACATATTCCTTGTAGGCCTGAACTTGACCCCCTGCACTCTCTACCTCTACCCTGGCCATGTGTCTCAGACCCGGCTAATCAGACTACCCCAAACTTCTTGCCCCAGAGATTAATTTCAAGCAAGGGTATGTGACACAAGCAAGACCAGAGTCCTCCCTAGGGCTTTTTGGCTAGCACCAGCAGTACACAACCACTCTTCCTGGTATTGCTAAGCTAGTAGGATGTTGGTTTAATGCTCCTGGAGGCTTCTTAACTTGCCACAGGGAGAAAGCCTGACTGGGGAATAAAAAGAGGGGAGGTGAGAGAAGGGAGAAAGAAAAAGAGGTGGAAGAAGAAAGGAGTAAAAGGGGAAAGAAGAAGAGGAAAAGGAGAAAGAAAAGGAGAGACACTCAGAGACATAATCTAAGCCCCTAGTGTGGGAAGCCAGTTATACTCTTGTAATTTCCAGCCACATGAGCCAATGAATTCCATTTCTTTGACTTAAGACAGATTGAAATGGGGTTCTTTTGCTTGTAACCAAGACAATCTTGTCAGTGCAGAGTGAGTAAATAAATGAATTAATGCTTGATTGAATGAATAAATGAGTTCCATAAAAATAAAACTAGTCAATGCTCTTGCTTCCCTTCAGAGCTAGACCTACAAATATAAGGATTTAATGAGATGTTCCTGGTTTCCATTGGGGTCTGTTTGGTTGCTTCCATTATGTTCAGTGTTGACTCTAGCTCTTGAATTGTAAATGAAAAGTGAAGAGGAGAAAACAGACCAGTAAAGATAATGAACTTCTGGGAAGGCTATTCAACTCTGGCTGCAGATTCCAGACTCTAGGAGTTATTATAAAAGGCAAACTCAAACAAAAAACCAATAAAATGTAAAATTCTACCAAAGGCCTATTCCCCATCTCCCACCCCCCATGTTATAGGTTGAATTGTGTTCCCCAAAAAGATACGTTGAAGTCCTATCCCCAAGTGCCTATGAATATGTTTGGAAACAGGGTCTTAGCAGATGTAATCAAGTTAAGATGAGGTCATAGAGGAGCAGGGTGGGCTCTAAATCCAATGACTGGTGTCCTTATAAGAAGAGAGAGGTTTGAGAAACCCTGAGAGTATGGCCTCCGGACACCCTTTTAGCTCAGTGGTGAAGTCACTCCCAAGGTTCACCGTTCAGCCGGGGATTGGATAGCCCCATAAAACAAAATGGGACTAATGAGGCACAGCATTCCAGGAACAAGGACTAGAAGGCAGGAGGGGACAGGAAAGCTAGTGATAGGGAACCTGAGGTTGAGAAGGGACAGTGTTGACATGTTGTGGGGTTGTTAACCATTGTCATAGGGCAATATGTGTACTAACTGTTTAATGAGAAACTATTTGTTCTGCAAACCTTCATCTAAGGTACAAAAAAAAGAATTATCTGTGTGAGATAAAATTGACAACAGCAACTCAAAAGGTTTGATGGGAAGCCTAGGGGGCAGTGAGTTAAAGATAATGATGATGGAATAATTTGGAAAAGGATAGTGAGAATAGCAGCACAACTGGAAGAATGTAATCCTTGTCACTGAATTGTACATGTAGAAACTTTTGAAATGGTGAATCTTTGGCTATGTATATTTTCACCAAAAAAAAAAAAAAGTCCTGAAGTTTGAGAAGGGAGAGTGTTGACATGTCATGGGATTGTTAAGCAATGTCATAAAACAATATGTGTACTGACTGTTTAATAAGAAACTATTTGTTCTGTAAATCTTCATCTAAAGTACAATTTTATATATATATATATATATATATATATATATATTTATATTTATTTATTTATTTATTTATTGGAAGGAAACAGGCTAGCTTCCTGCTCTACTGACCTTAACGTATAACTTTCATCTTCCTGGTGTCAAGACAACCCCTCTTCCTCCAGTCATCAATCCATGTGTTAGATAGAAAGAAAGAGAGGGAGGGCAAAGGGTGCTTTGTGCCAGTTGACTATATTCCTTTGTATCAGGAAAACAATAGCTTCCCTAGAAGCCCCACCTTATAGACTTCTGCTTACATCTCATTGACCAGAACATGGCCACAAAGCTGCAAGGGAGTCTGGAAAGTAATATTCTTTAACTGAGCACATTGCCACCCCAAGCAAAATTGAGAGTCTATTAAAAAAGGGGAAGTAGAGTTTGGATATTAGTTTAATAAGGAAGAAGGTTGTACAGGAGCCATGGGTGGGTTTCAACCATCCTCACTGCAGGGTAAAGAATGAATTGACAATGGACAAGATAGAAGAAGAGGGACCAATAGAAAGCCGCTCCAGCCAATCTGGTGAAAGATGATGATGACCCAGAAAGGGCAGTGGCTGTGTAGATGGAGTCAAGAAATACTTGGCAGGTAAAATTGACAAGACTTGATTGGTTGTGTAAGACCAAATGGAGGAATAGGCACGGTCGGGATGATATACGGAAAAGAAAGAAGGGAAGATAAGGGCGGTATCAAAGAAGTCAGTAAGATTTCTGACTTCAGTCCTTGGGAGGATGATGCCATCCATACATGAGATTGGAGCCACAGAGATAGAAACATTTAGTTTGGGACAAGAAACACGAACTCTTAGCATTTCGGATGCAAGGGAGTTCAAACTACAAGGGTGAATGTGATTGTCAAGAATGGTAAGGTCAGGAAAGCACAGAGCTTTATGTAACCCCACACCAAGGCTGCTTGGGTCTCCAGATGGAAGTGCAGGTAGTCTCCAACTTATGACATGTTCGAGTTTACAATCAATCGCATTTACGACGGTCTTTTTTTTTTGTACATCTTGTTGTTGGTAATATTTACTACATACAGTGTTGCAACACATGATTTGCTGATGTTATCATTCTCAGATGTTCATTTCAAGATCAAGACTTAATGGATTTTGAAGAGGAAAGAAATACTAATGAAGAAATAAATAACGAAGAAAAGGAAGGAGAGATGTCAAAAAATTTCATAGTAAAAGGATTAGCTAAAGTTTTTCTAAGCTAAATGAGGGGCTTCAGTTGCTTGAAAACATGGACCCAAATGCTGATCACTTTGTTAAAGTCGATAGGCAGATGCAGGAAGCAGTAAGACGTACAGTGAAATATATGAAGAAAAAAAAGAAAAGGATCCTATAGACAACTCTTACTGATTTTTTGACTAGAAACACTATCCCCATTCCTGGGGATAATCCAGATGATCCAGAACCTTTCACAAGTGGAGTTATTACCACAACTGACAAAATGCCGATGTCATCTAACTCTTCATTATGGGAATAAATTTTTATGATTTGTGTATTTTTTTATGTATGTATGTGCCCTGGTGGCACAGTGGGTAAGCGTTTGGCTGCTAACCAAAAGGTCGGCAGTTCAAATCCACCAGCCACTCCTTGGAAACCCTATGGGGCAGTTCCACTCTGTCCTATAGGGTCGCTATGAGTCGGAATTGACTCAACAGCAAGGGGTTTAGGGTTTTTTGGTTGCTTATTTAACGTATGTATTAAAATATATTTGTTCTAAGGATACAAGGAAAAGATTAGTCCCAAGGACTAATTGTCCACAGCTACCAAGGCCTCCACCGGACTGAGTCCAGTACAGCTAGATGGTACCCGGCTACCACCACTGACTGCTCTAACCAGGATCACAACAGAGGTTTCTGGACAGAGCTGGAGAAGGATGTAGAGCATAATTCTAACCTACAAAAAAAAGACCAGATTTACTGGCCTAAAGGAGACTGGAGAAACCTCGAGAGTATGGCCCCCAGACACCCTTTTAGCTCAGTGGTGAAGTTACCTCCAAGGTTCACTGTTCAGCCAGGGAGCGGACAGCCCTGTAAAACCAAATGAGACTAACGAGGTGCAGGAGTCCAGTGACAAGGGCCAGAAGGCAGAAGGGGACAAGGAAGCTGGTGGTAGGGAACCCAAGGTTGAGTAAGGATACTGTTGATGTGTTGTGAGATTGTTAACCATTGTCATAGGGCAACATTTGTAGTAACTGTTAAATAAGAAACCATTTTTTTCTGTAAGCCTTCATCTTAAGTGAGAATAGCAGCACAATTGGAAGAGCGTAGTCAATGTCACTGAACTGTGCATGTAGAAAATTTTTGAAATGGTGTATCTTTGGCTATGTGTATTTTCATCAAAAAAATGGTTGAGAAGTTAGAGGGTTGATATGTTGTGGGGTTGTTAACCAATGTCATAAAACAACATGTGTACTACTGTTTCATTAGAAACTATTTGTTCTGTAAGCCTTCACCTGAAGTACAATAACTATATATATATATATATATATATATATATATATATATGTATTTGTTCTAGATAGTAGACACTTGTTACTTTTGGTAATGGGAAAGACAAGACCAAATATGGGTGTAATCAGCACAACTTGTCCAAGGTAAATAAGAAGTACACACGAAAAAGGGACAAGTTAGGTAAAGACTGTAACAAACGGTTTTGCAACAACAGTAAAAACAACCTAAAAATATGTGTGCTGTTATATGAGTAGATATGGATGTGTATATATATGTGTATAGAATGGCATATGTAAGTAAATGCATGTGCACGTATAGGTGTATCTGTAGGCATATGTTTGTGTGTGTGTCTTCGTCATCTACAGCTGCTATAACAGAAATACCACATGTGGATGGCTCTAACAAACAGACATTTATTCTCTCACAGTGTAGTAGGCTAGAAGTCCAAATACAAGGCTTTCTCTCTCTGTTGGCTCTGGAAGAAAGTCCTTGTCATCAATCTTTCCATGGTCTAGGAGCTTCTCTTGGCAGGAACCTCTGCGCAGGGTCAAAAGGATATGCTCTGCTCCTGGCGGTGCTTTCTTGGTAGTATGAGGTTCCCCTGTCTCTCTGGTTCCTTCTCTTTCATATCTCAAAGGAGATTGGTTTTAGACAAAATCTAATCTTGTAGATTGAGTCCTGCCTCGTTAACATAACTGCCAATAATCCCACCTCATTAACATCATAGAGGCAGAATTTACAACATAGGAAAATTACATTAGATGACAAAATGGTGGACAATCACACAATTCCTGGAATCATGGCATAGTCAAGTTGACAGATATTTTGGGGGGACACAATTCAATCCATAACAGTGTGCTACATATATATTCACATATATAACAAGCTACATGGGGGCACAATTATGGAAGCTTCCTAGACATATCCAAACAACTCGCAGGATTGGTGTACTGGGTTAGAAGGCTTGGGACCATAGTCTTGGAACAACTTAGTCAATTGGCATAACATGGTTTACAAAGATAATGTTCTACATCCTAGAGTGGTGAGTAACATCTGGGGTCTTAAAAGCTTATGAGCAGCCACCTGAAATACAACTATTGGTCTCTACTCATACGGAGCAAAAGAGAATGAAGGAAATCAAAGGCTCAAAGAAGAAACTAGTCTGTGGGATTAACAGCCCACATGAACCACAGCCTCCTCTAACCTGAGATCAGAAGAATTGGATGGTGCCTGGCTACCACTACTGACAGTTCTGACTAGGGACACAATAGAAGGTCTTGGATAGAATGGGAGAAAAATGTAGAACAAAACTCAAATTCCTAAAAAAGCCCAGACCTAATGGACCAATAGAGACTAGAGGAACCCCTGAGACTATCACCCTAACACTTGAACTTGGATTTGAAGCTATTTCTGTAGGTCGCCTTTCAGCCAAATAATCAATTGACTAATAAAATAAACAATATCACCTGTGAGTAGTATAATCCCTTAAACAATTAACTATATGAGGCTAAAGAGTCAATCTTTACCCAAAAGCAAAGATGAGAAGGCAAGGAGGGGATAGGAAGCTAGATCAATGGAGACAGAACAAACAGAATAGAAATAAGAGAAAGCTGACACATTGTAAAAATTGTAACCAATGGCATGGAACCATGTGTATAAAAATTGTTAAATGGGAACCTAATATGCTGCTGTGTAAACTTTTACCTAAAACACAATAAAATATTATTTAAAAAAAGATTAGCCAATGGTTGATCTTCTATATTTCTCCTTCCTATTCTCTTTATAAGCCCCATTGTATGTAGCTTCTTGGAGCCATTTGCTTTTCCTGGAATAAAAATGGCCTTCCTATAGGCATATAGAGTAACTGCTCAGCATAAACCTTATGTTCTCTCTAAATATATATCTGTAAGTTTATATGTAATGTTTCCAACCCCCAAAGACAAAGATTGGATTTACAAAGATACTGATAATAAAAGGTAATAATAATGAAAACTATTTAAAAAAAAAAAGTACTCAACTTACATCAGAACTTATTTACTACGGAATTGTCAGAATGGAACGTCATTGTAAGTTGGGTACTACCTGCAGAACCATTTCAAATTGTCCTTGAAATCTTTGGCCTGCAGGGAGTGGATGCAGAATGCTCCATCTTCCAAAGTCCCACCCTCTCACTGGTCCAGGATAAGGGCTATCCCTAAAGGAAACCTGAGATCTTGCCCCTTCTGGACTGAAAAAACCAATTAATAATAGCTAACACTGACTGCATGCTGACTGAAAGCAATGTACTAAGCACTTTAAATAACTCATATCATTTAATTCACACAACTGCTTTCTTTTACAAATGAGGAAACCAAGGCTCAGGAAATGAAATTACTTTTTCAAGGTTACACAGTTAGTCAGGGTCAAAACCAGCAGGTGAACTCAGGCTTGACTCCAAAGTTCTAAATCTTAACCATGACATGATACCACTTATCTAGCCCTAAGAATTTTCTACCATGAGTTCCAATTATTTATGTCCTTCTCTTATACCCCTATTAAACTGCAGCTCTCTGAGAATAGGAGGTTACCTTAGACCTTTTCTCAATAACTGCTGAATAAAAAAATTAATGCAGCCCCAAATTATCACCCTAGATTTAAGTGCTCCCTAACTTCATGGATTTTTTCCTACCCCATTGACCATAATACACCCTCAAGGATCAGACTTAGTCCTTTGTAGTGTAGAGGTATTTGTGAAAATTCTGGTTGTGATTATCTTGCTTTCTTTTCAGGTAAAAAAGGGCAAATGTCAATTTGTTAATGAACTGTAAATATTATTATAAGAAACCACTGTACCAAGTGGTCACTGCTGAATCAAGCAAGCGTAAGAATTTTAGTTCTTAATGACAATAAAACTAGTTTTCTTAAACAAGACAAAGCAGTTGAATCAGTAAGAGTGGGCCCCTGCCTCTACAGAGATTGCCTGGGGCATTAACAAGCCTTGGAGACATAAGTCCTTGCTCCACCTGGGCAGAGATGGACCAGTGGGGAGCAGACCGTGTTTCAGATGATGGAGGCAGGGGGAAGGGAGAGGCTTTATCAGAAGACTGAAATGTAGACCTTGTCTAAGGCTGCTGTGGGGCATATCCCACTTGTTCAGATGACACATTGTGACCTGCCTCAAACTGCTGGCTTTCCCTAGGCCTTCAGAAGGACCCCATTAGGTGTTATGGACATCACATCTGATGCAAAATACATCAACATTGAGGGAAGATGTCTGAAGGCCAGGAGTAGGAAATTAAAGGGATGGAAGAACTGGAGCCACTATTCCTTTCTTTTCAATCTGTGGCCATCAAATCAATTCCAACTCATGATGACCCCATGTGTTACAGACTAGAACCACACCATAGGGTTTTCTTTATTGTACTCATTACAGAAGCAGATTGCTAGCTAGGCCTTTCTTCCACAGCACCATTGAATGGGTCTGAACTGTTTCTTGCCCTTTTTTTTAAGAGCTGACTTCTCTATCCTATTTGCCCATATGGTTAGCCTGGAAGGGTTAGAATAAGCTTCTCTTTTCTACCCTGAATTCCTCTAGCAAACTCAGACATCAGCCTCCAGAATCACGTGAATTAAACTCTGGTTTGCTCTTCAGAATACTGTTGTTAAATTAATTTAGGGAGCGTGATAAATCTGGAGTGAAATATGTTTGCTGCAAATGCTAATTTGCTTGATAAGAATATCAATTAGATCTCCGAGGCATAGAAATTATGGCTATTAAAGATCTCAAAGGTCATTCTTTGCCTTCTCCAAAATAAGGGGACGAGAGTTATCTGCTGGAGGCATGGGAGATAGGTAATAAAGGGACAGATATTTGACACCAGTGAAGTATCAGGCACTGCACCGGGGACTGAAAAGTCAGGAATTTCTCTGATCCCAGAACCCCAGCCATGGACCCTAAGTTATTGCGGACAATAATAATAATAATAATAATATCTTCTACTTATTGAGCAATTACCATTTCCTAGATACTGTTCTAAGTCCCTGGGTAGTGTAAATGGTTAAGTGCTCAGCTACTAACCAAAATGCTGGTGGTCCAAACCCACCCAGAGGCATCTCAGAAGAAAAACATGGTAATATGCTCTACAGAGTGCAGTTCTACTCTCTAACACAGGGGGTTGCCATGTAGGAATCGGAATTGACTCAAGGCAACTGTTTATGGTTTTGTTTTTTGGTTTTTTTAGATACTGTTCTAAGACCTTTACAGGTATTAGCTCGCTTAATCCTTGCATCAGCTCTATGAGGTTGGTACTGTTATTATGCCCATTTTATAGATTAGGAAATTGAAGCATAAAAGATTTAAATAAATTTTCCTGGCTCTACTTCTGACCAAAATGGAGTAACAGGGACCAGATTTACTCTCCCTCCTGAAACAACAACTCTCAAGACATTGTGCATCAGTCAACGAAGAACAGTGCTCCCTGAGAAATGGGAAACAAATGAGATGAGCCTTATGATGGCCCCAGCTTACCACCTGGAGAAAGTTCCCACCCATAGTGCAAATGGGGGAATCCAGGCAGACCCCACCATACTCCTTGAGTTGAGGATACAGAGCTAGTAGCTGAGGAAAGTCAAGGTAGCTAGAGCTTGCAGGGCAAAATTCCGGGGAGGAGGAAGCTGCAGAGCAAGTGAACTCTGAAGCTCTGCAGAGTGTCACTCTCACTAATTCCTCACACACATGCTGTATGTGTGTGAGGAAGCTACCTGAAGCCAGGGAAGAACCACCCAAAAGAATTAGACGGAATGTTGCCCAGAGTTCACAGAGAGCTGGAAATAGTGCCTATTTCCAACAGCCGAAGTGAAAAAAATCTCGTAATTTATGGGGCATTAGTTAGAATACTAAGAAATATATTGCCTCAGTAGTAGGGAAAATTAATACGAGACAAAACACAGCTCTCTGGCCCTGTCTAACAAAGTTTGAAAAAGAAAGCCCTGGAAGGACCAAATTGCTTTCACTAACTCAACCACATCCCAGAACAAAAAAACCCCAAAATATATTTTAGAAACGTGTGTAACCTGGTTAGGCAAAATGTTTAAGTGGATGGGCTAAATGTGTAAACAGTTACAAAGCTACACATTTTATCATTTCTGGTTTTGTCGTTGTTAGCTGCCATTGAGTTGGTTCTGACTCATAGCCATCCTATATACAACAGAAAAAACACTGCCTGGTCCTGCGCCATCCTCACCATCATTGCTGTTTTTGAGCCTATTGTCGCAGCCACTGTGTTAATCCATCTCATTGAGGATCTTCCTCTTTTTCACTGACCCTCTACTTTACCAAGCATGATATCCTTCTCCAAGTTCTGGTCCCTCCTGATACCGTCACTTGCCATCCTCACTTCTGAGGAGCATTCTGGCTGTACTTCTGCCAAAACAGATTTGTTCATTCTTTTGACAGTCTGTGGCATATTCAAGATTCTTCACCAACACCATAATTCAAAGGCATAAATTCTTCAGTCTTTCTTATTCATTGTCCAGCTTGCACATGCTGTCTTAGGCTGGGTTCTCTAGAGAGGCAAAACTGGTAAAGCATATAAATACATATATAGAGAGAGATTTATATCAAGGAAACAGCTCATGCAATTGTAGAGGCTACAACATCCCAAGTCCATCGACCAGGGTAGAGGCCTCTCCCAAGTCACACAGCCACAGAAGCTGGTGAGCCCAAGATCGGCAGGTCAGAGAGCAGGGCTGCGCTCACAGGCTGTGAATATCGATGAATCCCAAATTCAGCAGATAAGCTGACAGCTCAAGTCCCAAGAACCGGAGATGAGCCAACAGGAGGCAGCTGCAGGATCTAGAGAGAGCAAAAAGCCAGAACGTCTGCTTATATTCAGATGCAGGCCACACCCCCAAGGAAACTCCCTTTCATCTGATTGTCTACTCACAGCATATTCAATCATGGGAGTGATCACATTTAAATACTGAGAATCATACCCAGCCAAGATGACATACAATCTTAACCATCACACATACGTATGAGGCAATTGAAAATACCATGGCTTGGGTCAGTCACACCTTTGTCCTCAGGGTGATATCTTTGCTTTTTAACACTTTAAAGAGGTCTTTTGCGGCAGATTTGCCCTATGCAATACGTCTTTTGATTTGACTGCTGCTTCCATGGGTGTTGATTGTGGATCCAAGTAAAATGAAATCCTTGACAATGTCAGTCTTTTCTCCATTTATCATGATGTAGCTTATTGGTCGAGTTGTGACGATTTTTGTTTTATGTTGGGGTGTAGTCCGTACTGAAGGCTGTGGTCTTTGATCTTCATTAGTAAGTGCTTCAAGTCCTTCAGCAAGCAAGGTTGTGTCATCTGCATATCACAAGTTATTAATTAGTCTTCCTCCAATCCTGATGCCTCATTCATCTTCATATAGTCCAGCTTCTCGGATTATTTGCTCAGCATACAGATTGAGTAAGTATGGTGAAAGGATACCACCCTGACACACACCTTTCCTGATTTTAAACCTCACAGTATCCTCTTGTTCGGTTTGAATGACTACCTCTTTGCCTATATACAGTTTCCTCATGAGCACAATTCATTGTTCTAGAATTCCCATTCTTCGAAATGTTATCCATAACTTGTCATGATCCACACAGTCAAATGTCTTTGCATAGTTAACAAAACACAGGTAAACATCTTTCTGGTATTTGCTTGCACCCAAGATCCATCGACATGAGCAATGATATCCCTCATTCCATGTTCTCTTCTGAATCTGGCTTAACTTTCTGGCAGTTCCCTGTTGATGTACTGCTACAACCATTTTTGAATTATCTTCAGCAAACTTCTACTTTCGTGTAATACTAATGATATTGTTTGATAACTTCCACATTCTGTTAGATCATCTGTCTTTGGAATGGGCACAAATATGGATCTCTTCCAGTCAGTTGGCCAGGTAGCTGTCTTCCAAATTTCTTGGCATGGATAAGTGCATGCTTCCAGCACTGCATCCATTTGTTGAAACATCTCAGCTGGTATTCCGTCAACTCCTGGAACCTTGTTTTTTGCCAATGCCTCAGTACAGTTTGGAGTTCTTCCTTCAATACTATCAGTTCTTGATCATATGTTATCTCCTGAAATGGTTGAATGTTGACCAATTATTTTTGGTACAGTGACTCTGTGTATTCCTTCCATCTGCTTTTGATATTTCCTGAGTAGTTCCATATTTTGCCCATAGAATCCTTCAATATTTCAACTCAAGTCTTGAATTTTTTCTTCAGTTCTTTCAGCTTGAGAAATGCTGAACTTGTTCTTCCCTTTTGGTTTTCTATTGCCAGGTCTTTGCACATTCCCTTATAATTTGTCTTCTCGAGCCACCCTTTGAAATCTTGTGTTCAGCTCTTTTGCTACATCATTTCTTCTTTTCACTTTAGCTAGTCTATGTTCAAGAGCAACTTTCAGAGTCTCTTCTGACATCTATTTTGGTGTTTTTTTTCTTTTCTGTCTTTTTACTGATCTTGTGCTTTCTTCATGTATGGTGTCCTTGATGTCATCACACAACTCCTCTTGTCTTCGGTCATTAGTGTTCAATGCATCAAATCTATTCTTGAGATTGTCTCTAAATTCAAGTGGGATATACTCAAGGTCGTATTTTGGCTCTTATAGACTTGTAATTTTCTTCAGCTTCAACTTGAACTTGCATATGGGCATGATGATCTGTTCCGCAGTCAGCCCCTGGTCTTGTTCTGACTGATGATACTGAGCTTCTCCGTCGCCTTTTTCCACAGATGTAGTCAATTTGATTCTTGTGTATTCCATCTGGCGAGGCACTTAAATTTATGTAAGTATGCTAAATTAAATGGTTAAATTGATTCAAACATCCATCCGTCCGTCCATTTATTCATTTTCTAAACCCAAACCCACTGCTGCCAAGTCAATTCCAACTCATAGTGACCCTATAGGACATAGTAAACTGCCCCAGAGAGTTTCTAAGACTGTAATCTTCATGGAAGCAGACTGCTACATCTTTCTCCTAAAGAGCCGCTCATGGATCTGAACTGCCAACCTTTTGGTTTGCAGCTGAGAGCTTAGCCACTGCGTCACCAAGGCTCTTTCATTCATTTTAGGAACATTATAATATCTAGCATGGAAAAAGGTAAAACTTACAACCTCTGGCATCCAATATAAAAAAAGAGCGGCATACAACAAAGCAGGAAAATGAGAAAAAATCCACTGAATATGACCAAGAAATGACATCATGGATAGCATTAGCAGATAGAAGACACTAAAACAGTTATTATAACTATTCTATATATTCTAGAAGCTAGAGGAAAAATTGAACATGTTAAGTACATATGTGGAAGATATTAAAACAAACACCCCCAACTGAAGTTCTAGAGACAAAAACTACAATGTCTGAGATAAAAATACATTGACTCCTGGACAGAGTGGGAGGTAAATGTAGAACAAAAGATCAAATTCACAAAAAAAGACCACACTTACTGATCTGACAGAGACTGAAGGAACCCCTGAAACCCTGGCCGCTGGACACCCTGCTAATTCAGAACTGAAGCCACTCCTGAAGTCCACCTTTCAGCCAAAGATTAGACAGTCCCGTAAAACAAACAATAACACACATGACGAAAGTGCTTCCTAGATCAATCAAGTATAGGAGACCAAATGGGCAACACTTGCCCCAAAACAAAGATGAGAAGAGACAGGAAAACTGGACAAATGGAACAAGGGAACCTGGGGTGGAAAGCAAAAGGGAGAGAGTGCTGACTCAATGAGGGGATTACAACCAATGTCACAAAACAATTTACATAAATTGTTGAATGAGAAACTAATTTGTTCTGTAAAGTTTCAACTAAAGCACAATTAAAAAAAAAAACTTTTCACCCAAATTAATAAAATAAACTGTGATTCATTTTATTAAAAATCTTATTAACCTTTGTCTTAGGCTGGGTTCTCTAGAGAAGCAAAACCAGTAAAGCGTATAAATATATACAGAGAGAGATTTATATCAAGAAAATGGCTCACATGATTGTAGAGGCTGGAACGTCCTGAGTCCATGGGTCAGGATAGAGGCTTCTCCTGATTCACGTAGCCGAAGGGGCTTGTGAACCCAAGATCAGCAGGTCAGAGAGCAGGGCTCTTGCTCACAGGCTGTGAAGATCAACGAATCTCAAGACTGGTAGGCAAGACCACAGGTAAGCTGCTAACCCAAGTCCCAAGAGCCAGAGATCAGAGGAACAGGAGCTAGCGGCAGAATTCAGTGCAAGCAAAAGAACCTGAGCCTTGCTAGAGTGTCCACTTTTATTCGATGCAGGCCACACGCCCTAAGAAACTCTCTTTCAACTGATTGGCTACTCACAGCAGATCCCATCATGGGGGTGATCATGTAACAAATCTCAATATGGAAGTGATCACAACATTATACGACTGCTAAAACACTGAGAATCATGGCCAAGTTGACACACAATCTTAATCATCATAACCTTAAAAAAAATACATTGGCTAGGATTCACGGCAAGTTAGACATCAGAGAAGAAAAGACTACTGAAGTTGATGGCATAGCAATAAAAACTATCCAAAATTAAACACAGAAAAAATACTTAAAAATGAATGAGCATCAGAGTACCGTGGGACAACTTCAAATGGCAAAATATACATGTAATTCCAGAACCACAATGAAATACCACTTCATACCCACTGTTGTTGTTAGGTGCCGTTGAGTGATTTCCTACTCACAGCAACCCTATGTACAACAGAACGAAATGCTGCCCGGTCCTGCACCATCCTCACAATCATTGCTATGTTTGAACCCATTGTTGCAGCCACTGTGTCAGTCCACCTCATCAAGGATCTCCCTTTTCACCACTAAAAAAAAAAAAAAAAAAAAATTCATTCTGTCAAGTCAATTTGGACTCATAGCCACCCTATGGGACAGAGTAGAACTACCCCTTAGGGTTTCCAAGGAGTGAGTGGCTGGTGGATTTGAACTACCAACCTTTTGGTTAGCAGCCTGAGCTCTTAAACACTGTGCCACCAGGGCTCTTCTTTTTTTTTTTTTCCACTGACCCTCTACTTTACCAAGCATGATGTCCTTCTCTAGCAATTGATCTCTATTCTGAGTGCCTTCCAACCTGAGGGGCTCATCTTCCAGTACTACGTCCGACAATGCTCTGTGGTTATCCATAAAGGTTTCATTGGCTAATTTTCAGAATTAGATCCTCAAGCTTTTCTCCTAGTTTATCTTAGTTTGGAAGTTCCACTGAAACCTGTCCACCATGGGTGACCTTATTGGTATCTGAGTTACTGGTGGCATAGCTTCCCGCATAATAGCAACACACAAGCCACCACAGTATAACAAACTGACAGACAGGTGGTGTTTACACTAACTAAGATGGCTGTAAAGTAGTATTTAGAGGGAAATTTATAGCATTAAATGCTTATATTAGAAAAGAAATCTCTAGAAAAGACAAACTAATTATTGTGACAGAAACAGATCAGTGGTTGTCTGACAAGGGGGGTAGCCTGGAGAGATGGGAGGGGCATGAGGAAACTTTTGGAGGTAAGGGATACTTTCATTATCTTGGTTGTGGTGATGGTTTCACCTGTGTTTACATATGTCAAAACTTTAAAACGTGTACACTTTGAACATGTGGACAGTTTATTTTATGTCAGTCATGCTTCAATAAAGCTGTTACATAAATAAAGAAGGTATGAAAACACACAAATAAACAAGTTGTCTAAGGTCACACACGGTGCAGTGGTGCTTCAGTGGTAGAATTCTCACTTTCCATGCCGGAGACCCAAGTTCAATTCGTGGCCCATGTACCTCGAGTGCAGCCACCACCTGTCTGTCAGAGGAGGCTTGCATGTCACTATAGGGCTGAATGGGTTTCGTCAGAGCTTCCGGACTAAGACAGATTAGGGAGAAAGGCCTAGTGATCTACTTCCAAAAATCAGCCAATGGAAACCTTATGGGTCCCAGTGGTCTGACTCCATTGTGCACCGCTAGTCAGGGGGCCATCTAAATGGCAGCTAATAATAGCAAAAGGTCATACAACTAATAAATATCAGTCTGGCTCCAGATGCTAAACATTTAATCACTACTTTATACTTCAAGGTAGCTATTATTATTCCCATTTTATAGGTGA
Source organism: Dugong dugon (assembly GCA_030035585.1). Classification (NCBI taxonomy): domain Eukaryota; kingdom Metazoa; phylum Chordata; class Mammalia; order Sirenia; family Dugongidae; genus Dugong; species Dugong dugon. The sequence continues at coordinate 57,947,263 of CM057471.1, forward strand.
AATAGTGAGACTCAAAGAGATGATGTGACTTTTCCAAGGTCACAATGCTGGAAAGTGGCAGAGCTGAAATTTTCACCCATGTCTGTTTTACTCCAAAGCCAGCTCTCTTTCCGTCACACTCTCCAGGTTTTGCTGTTTATTTGAAGTTTGTAGCCGAGATGCACACAGCTTCTGCTCTCCCATGGGGCTCAGGGCTGCCCTCTTCCACAGTCCACACCTCTTCCTCCAGACACAAAGCCCACTCTGGACTCTCACGTCTCAGCCATGGATCATTCATTACTCAGCTGCCTACCCTTCTGTACCTGGAAACATGGGAACAAATTGATTTGTAAGTGCCTAGAAGAGAATACAACTCTGAGTAATTGCCAGTGCGTCTTTGTGAAACAAGAGCTTGCTGGGCACTTGGAAGGCACAGCTTTAAAGCAATAGGCACTCTGAATGGAAACAAAAAGACCAGCACATGCAGCACTTGACAGTTACAGATCCCTCTCGCCTCTCTCCTCTCTTCACAACTCAGTAAGCTCATCCCCCTCCCCAGTAGTAGATGAGGTAACTGATGGTGAGGGAGGTTATGAAGTGTGAAAACACACAAATAGCCAAGCCTGCCTGCACACTCATCCTTGTCTGCGGAGGGAGGTTGCTTTGGATTTCAGATCTAATTTAGGTCACAGCAGAATGAACATCTGACCACTTTGTTCAATATAAGCACAAACTTTATATAATCAGAGCTGCTCAAAAAAAACTGCCTGGATTTCTTTTTTTTTTGTTTTTTCCCTTACAAAAATTTATACATACATTGTTATGGGACCCTAATTGCTCTCCCCATACTGTGACACCACACTCCTCCTTTTCACCCCTGATTCCCCACGTCCATTCAACCAGCTCCTAACCCTCTCTGATTTCCCATCTCACCTCCGGACAGAAGCTGCCCATCTAGTCTCTTATATCTACTTGAGCTAAGAGGCACGCTCCTCACAAGTGTCACTTTTTGTCCCACAGTCCAGTCCAATCCCTGCCTGAAGCGTTGGCCTAGGAAACTGTTTTAGTTCTGGGCTGATAGAGAATCCAGGGGCCCTGCTTTCCGGGGTTCCTCCAGTCTCAGTCAGACCATTAAGTCTGGTCTTCTTACTAGAATTTGAGTTCTGCACCCCACGTTTCTCCTGCTCCATCAGGGACTCTCTGTTGTGTTCCCTGTCAGGGCAGTCATTGGTGGTAGCCGGGCACCATCTAGTTCTTCTGGTCTCAGGCTGATGAAGTCTCTGGTTTATGTGGCCCTTTCTGTCTCTTGGGCTAATACTTTCCTTGTGTCTTTGGTGTCTTCATTCTCCTTTACTTAGGTGGTTGGGACCAACTGACGCATCTTAGATGGCCGCTTGCAAGTTTTTAAGACCCCAGATGCCACTCACCAAAGTAGGATGCAGAACATTCTCTTAATAAACTTTGTTATGCCAATTGACCTAGATGTCCCCTGAAAGCATGGTCCCCAGACCCCTATCCCTACTACTCTGTCCCTCAAAGTGTTTGATTCTATTCAAGAAACTTCTTAGCTTTGGTTTAGTCCACTTGTGCTGACTTCCCCTGTAGTGTGTGCTGTCCTTCCCTTCACCTAAGATAATTCTTATCTACTGTCTAGTTAGTAAATAACTGCCTGGATTGCTTGAGTGGTAGTGAGCATTCCACCACAAGAAGGATTCAATTAGAGACCTGAGGGCTGCTATCAGCAATTATGCAAAGGGGATTCCTGCACTGGGTAGAAGTTGGCCCTAACACTAGTGTCTTCCCACTTTGTTGGTCTCTGAATAACAGGGTCCCTGGGTGGTGCAAAGGGTTAATATGCACAACTGCTCACAGAAAACCTCTGGTTTGAGTCTGCCTAGAGGTGCCTAAGGAATCCTGGTGGTGGAGTGGGTAAGAGCTTGGCTGCTAACCAAAAAGTCAGCAGTTCAAATCTACCAACTGCTCCTTGGAAACCCTAAGGGCAGTTCTATTCTGTCCTATAGGGTCACTATGAGTCAGCACCTACTCGACAGCACCCAACAACAGCAACAGAGGTGACTAGGAAGCAAGGCCTGGCCATCTACTTCTAAAAATCAGCCATTGAAAACCCAGTGGACACTGGTCTCACCCCGTCTGGAGCAAGAGAGAACGAAGAAAACCAAAGACACAAGGGGAAGATTAGTCCAAAGGACTAATGGACCACAAGTACCACAGCCTCCACCAGACTGAATCCAGCACAACTAGTAGCTACCACCGGCTACTCTGACAGGGATCACAATAGAGGTGTCCAGGACAGAGCTGGAGAAAAATGTAGAACAAAATTCAAGCTCACAGAAAAAGACCAGACTTACTGGTCTGACAGAGACTGGAAAAACCTTGAGAGTGTGGCCCCGGACACCCTTTTAACTCAGGACTTAAGTTATTCCTGATGTTCACCCTTCAGCCAATGATTAGACAGGTCTGTAAAACAAAACAAGACTAAATGGGCACACCAGCCCAGGGGTGAGGATGAGAAGGCAAGAGGGGACAAGAAAGCTGGTAACGGGGAACTCAAGGTCGAGAAGGGGAGAGTGTTGACATGCTGTGGGGCTGGCAACCAATGTCACAAAAAAAGAAAACCCTATGTAGCACAATTCTGCTCTGACACACATGGGGTCTCCATGAGTCAGAGTTGACTCCACGGCAACTGGTAAGCTCACTTTTTTAACACTGGTGCAGCCGTGGGTTCTGGTGGCATGTGTGTAGGGTAGGGATGAAGAGGGGTCCTCTGCCCTGTGCTCTGTCTCCTGTCCTGACTAATTCAGCATTTCTCAACCACTGGACCATCTTTACATGGTGGTGCAAAGCTTTAATCATTATTTATAATTGTTTCTGTTACAACTGAGAAAAGATGCAGGTCTGTGATGTCTGTTAGATGAAACATTGAGTCAAGATGCAGGGCAGAGCAGGGCATGCCTCTCCCTCTACTCCAAGGCCACATTTTATGCAAATCTGAATTTTGTGAACTAAAAATGTTGTGGTATGAAACATATTAATTTAGCTTTTATTTTATGTGCAAAATTTGAAATAATACAAATTATCCCAAATTAGGGAAAAAAAAATGCGTCCTGAAAAGAATCATTTTCAAACTGGAAAGGGGCCCAGGTGAATGGTAAACTGGGTTTACACTATTGACCCATGGCTGATCCTCTTCATCAGGCAAACCAAAGTACCTGCTTTCCTTGGTCAGGATCTACCTAGCATCATGCGAGAGCCTCAAGAACCACGTCCTTTGCAGTGCCCAGTGAGAAGTAAGAGGCAAAGGGCAACACTGAGCCAGCTCTGTCTTAGTTTCCTAGTGCTGCCATAACAAAAGTGCTATGGGTGGGGACTTTGAAGACCAGAAATTTATTTTCTCACAGTTCCAGAGGCTAGAAGTTCAAATTAGAGTCTTGGCCATATCGATTCTTTGTGTGGGCCTCTCTCCTAGTTTCTGGTGTCTGCTGGCGATCCTTGGTGTTCCTTGATGTCTGTCTTTCCGCTGTGTGTATCTCATGTCTAATCTGCTCTTTTAATAACTCAGAAGTGATTAGGTTTAGGATCCACCTTACGCTGGTATGACCTTATTAGCATAACAAAAGTAATGCCCCTATTTCCAAACAGGGTCATATTTACAGGTACAAGGTTAAGATTTTGGGACATATTTTGGGAGGACACAATTCAATCTAGAAAAAGCTCAAAGGAGGCATTATGTAAGTTCTAGAATATGGAAGCATGGGGCGTCTAGAGCTGCACTGTCCACTAGAAATATAATGTAAGTTATGTATATAATTTTAAATTTTCTGCAAATTTAGCTTGTGTGTTTATTTTACAGAATGTGTGAAAAGGAATTATTCAAGATGTACTTAAGCTTCTTAAAAAAGTTAAAAGAAACAGGCGAAATTAATTTTAATATTTTATTTAAACTGAAATATCCAAAATGTTATTTCAACATGTAAGCCATATAAAAAATTATTTTTGAGATATTTTACACTCTTTCTTTCACATTAAATTTTCAAAATCTAGTGTGTATTTTTACTTACAGCACACTAAAACTCAGACTAGCCATAGTTCAAGTGCTCAATAGTTACTTGGGGCTACTGGCTACCATATTGGTGCAGGTCTAGAGAATCCAGAGGATGTGGTCAGGGCAGTAAAGAGGCTTACTTGGTGAGGAGGATAGTGGGGGGTGGGGACAGGGGGCCAATCCCAGGAAACAGTGTGGTAACTGCCTCTTTTAATGATGTTCTAAAATGTCCATTTCTAGTAGCCATTGTACCAGAATTACTGCTCCCTTTTATTTTATTAGGAGCCCTGGTGACACAGTGGTTAAGAGCTTGGCTGCTAACCAAAAGGTTGGCAGTTCAAATCTATCAGCTGACCCTACGGGGCAGTTCTACTACGTGCTATAGGGTCGCTATAAATCGGAATCTACTGGATGGCAACGGGTTTGGTTTTTGGTTATTTTATTAGGAGCCCTAGTGGCACAGTGGTTAAAGTGCTCTGCTGCTAACCAAAAGGTCGGCAGTTTGAACCCAATAGCTGATCCGAGGGAGAAAGATATGGCAGTCTGCTTTTGTAAAGATTTACAGCCTTGGAAACCCTATGGGGCAGTTCTACTCTGTCGTATATGGTCACTATGAGTCAGGATTGACTTGATGGCAGTGGGTTTGGTTTTTTTGTTTTATTTTATTAAGTCTTTTAATCCTTCCAAGTGGCCTGCCCCAAACTCCAATATTCAAAGGCATCTTCACGTACAAGAAGGCTGAGAATCACTGGATATAATATTAGACAAGCCACAAGTCAGTTAACTTTTTTATTTTTTATTTTTTCCTACAATAAAGTCCCCATCTATTGAATAGTGATATACAGGAATACTGAAAAGATAAAATGAGACAGCTGATGTGAAAATATCCCAGGTAATTTTTAGATCCTTTATCATCCTCTTGGAAAGAAATGAGTTGTTTAATTTAATTTTTATTACAAGTGATTAAAATTAGATTCCTTGGCTGCATTGCTGTGTATACGTGTATATATGATTTTACGTTTTGTAGTACCTTTAAAGAAAGAATTTGAACTTAAAATGAGCAAAAACAACAACAAAATACACAAAAAAAAACCCAAAAAACTGAAATGAACTACATGTATTTATTGAATCTTCAATAAACTAAACACAAATAATTTTTGAAGTTTAACTGGGAATTGAACCAATTCAAGAAAAGCAATAACAGTAAGAACAAAATGAACAAGCAAAAGACCCAGTGAGTCATTTCTAACCAGTCTGATTTTGTTTTGTACCTTCCTCTTTGCTGCCTGATGTGACAGTCTCAGACTCAGGCAGCGACACCAGGTGTGGGGCCCCAGTCCAGGCTCTGTCCACCCATCACAGGGCTCCTCTAAGTCACAAAAAACCAGTACATGCGTCTCCCAGGGAAGAGCAGAGTCATCAGCTAAATAACTATTAATTTCTTATGATGTAGATGCAAAGGCAATGAGGCTTGTGCATTTATTTTACAAAATGTGTGAAAAATCATTTAAGATGACCGGCCAGGTTGCCAGGACAGGGCAGCCTGTCCCCAGTCCATCATCACAACATGCCCAGGTATCCTGATTGAGAACTTGCTTATAGAAAACTGCCCTGAGCAAGAATCCATTGAGTAACTTGTTTCATTCTGTCTTGCTCAGAATCAGATTTTATTTTCCCCAATTGAATGATAGGTTATTACTGTGTACCTGGAAAAAGATTTGAGGCCACTGAAGGTGGGTGTTGTGCCATATTTCACTCAGTATACTTTAATAAAGAGTAACCAGAATAGCTATGCTCAATCTCCTTTGCTTAAACAACCAATAGCAAGTCCAAGTGCTAAACTGTTAAGGACTAATCTAGTGTACTCCAGTGAAAAATGTCATGGGCTTTGGAGTGAGGCAGACCTGGTTCATATCCACCATGTCTTAGTTTTTCCATCAGTAAAGTGGAGATAATCATGGCTTCCCAACAAGAGATAAACTGAGATTATATAAGTAAACTTCTTACTGGTACACAGAAGGCACTCAATAAATACTTTCCCTTCCCAGTTGACAAGCCAGAATTCCCCTTCCAAATTTTCCAAATCTTTAATTGCTCAGTCTTATCCAAGTAGGACAACAGATGATGAACTTATTAACCCTATATAAATCATGACCAATTTTATTTCAAGAACTCTAGAAATGCTTTCTGTAAGAGAACAGCCAATAATTGAACCACCATCAAACTTGAGGACTTTCTGCTCTTGTCCCTTAAGATTTTATCAGCTCCTATGACTGTAATGTCAGTCTGTGCTTAGAGGTAGAGTGATCAGAAAATCATGAGGATAAATGAGAGCTGAATGTGAAGATGTATGTGTATTATGATTAACTCATTGGAATAAAAATTCTAGAAGGAGAATAGCTGGTTCACAGAGGCTGCACATTTTTAAGGTTTTTCAGAACATATTGTAAAATTGTGCTCAAGAACATGTCACCGCCATCTAAGATACAACTATTGGTTTCTTATGTCCGGAGCGAAGGAGAACTAAGAAAACCAAAGACTCAAGGGAACAATTAGTCCAAAGGACTAATGGGCCACATGAACCAGCCTACATGACCCTGAGACCAGAAGAACTAGATGGTGTTCTACCCACCTACCACTACCGACCGCTCTGACTGGGATCACAACAGAGGTCCCCAGACAGAGTGGGAGAAAAATTGCAGAATAAAACTCAAATTCTCAAAAAAGATCAGACTTACTGGTCTGACAGAGACTGGAGGAACCCCTGAGATACCCTTCTGAACTGGAACTGAAGCCATTCCTGGAGACCACCTTTCAGCCCAACCATAAACAGGCCCATAAAATAAACAACAACACCCGAGAGGAACCTGCTCCTTAGAACAATCAATCTATGAGATCAAAAGACAACATTTGCCCAAAAGCAAAGATAAGAAGGCAGGAAGGAGCAGAAAATCAGGGCAGAAGGAAACTAGGACAGAAATGGGGACAGTGCTGATACATTGTGGGGAATGAAACCAATGTCACGGAACACTTTATGTACAAACTATTGAATGGGTAACTAATTTGCTCTGTAAACTTTCACCTAAAGTACAATAAAAAATTAACAACAACAACAAAAAAGAATACGCCACCAGCTGTGTATGAGAGTGCTCCTTTCTCAACAACCTCAATAAAATTAAGTATTACTATTTTTCTTGATTCTTGCTAATATGAAGCGTGAAATGGTATATGATTTAATTTGTAATGCTTAGTTGTACATTTTTTCCAATATATTTATTGGCCATTGTGTTTATTCCTTTTTGTTCATGGTTTTAGTTCATTGTTGTTTTCGTTGTGTGCTGTCAAGTCCATTTCAACTCACAGTGACCCTACAGGACAGAGTAGAACTGCCTCATAGGGTTTCCGGGGCTGTAAATCTTTACGAGAGCAGAGTACCAGATCTTTTCTCCCACAGAGCAGCTGGTGTGTTCGAATTGCCAACCTTTCAGTTAGCAGCCAAGCAAGTGCTTAACCATTGCACCACCAGGTCTCCTTCTTTGTTCTTTAGGGGTTAAACTTTTTCTTACTGGTTTATAAAATATCTTTGTATTGTAGATGTATTAACTCTTTACATATACATAACACATATTTTAGGAGTTTCTTTTTGCCAATGCGTTATTTGACTTTTAAGGTTGTTTGTTCTGTTTTTCAGAATTGTCTAAAAAGTAACAAACAACCATTTATTCATCCAATAAATATTTATGAGTACTAACTATATGCAGGCTTTGTGCCAGGCATTGGTGTTAAAGGAAACAAGGTCCCCGAATGTCAGCATAAGGAGCTTGAACGTCATCTGAAGGGCCATGGGTTGCCATTGAAAAGTTCTGGGCTGGAAAGGGGCCTGGTCAGAATTAGATACAAACATCAAGGCAGAGACTAGAAGCAAGAAACCAGTTAGCTGAGCAAATGAACCAAGCCAAGAAGGACACTTAGTTTCTAATAGGGCAATCCTTGCTTCAATCTTCTCTGGGAAGTTTCTGTGATAAGGAGGCACTGAATCTCTGCGTGCATAGGTCTTTCCTGGAAAGATTAGCTGCTGTTGCTGACAGACTGGGTTTAAGGGGCACAGGAGGAGTGCCCATCACCACAGTCTTCCAACCCAGCTTCGCTGCCCAGGGATGTCACAGCCTGGTTCCTAGGATTGCCTATACTGGGGAAAGAGGAAACAGGGGAGGCAAAGAAGTTGAGGTCTGTAATTCCGTTGACTTCCAATCACCAGGCTCTTATCAAGCACCTTCTGTATACAAAGCCGCAGAGGTGAATGAGACATGGTCTTTGCTTTCAAGTACAAGGATAAGACAGGGAAAACGAGTAAGATAAAAGTTCGCCTAAGAGTCACACCATATGATAAACACCAACATGGCTGTTGTTATTGTGTACTATCAAGTTGATTCCAACTCACAGTGACCCTATGGGACAGAGTAGAACTGCCCCATAGGGTTTCCGAGGCTGTAATCTTTACTGAAGCAGATCGCCACATCTTTCTCCCAACGGGCAGCTGGTGGGTTCAACTGCCAATCTTTCAGTTAACAGCAGAGTGCTTTAACCACTGTGCCACCAGGGCTTAGGTATAGCATCAAAGGACTTTTGGGAGTGGGCTTCAAAAGACCGGGTTGTATTTCAGTAGAAAGAGGTGTGGGAGAGAAAATTAGAAATTTTAGGCAAATGATGTGGCTTTTTGGCTCAAAACCAAAACAAACAAACAAAAAAAAAAACCTATTGTGGTCAGAGAACAGCCCCATAGGGTTTCCAAGGAGGGGCTGGTGGATTTGAACTGCAGACCTTTTGTTTAGCAGCTGAGCTCTTAACCACCGTACAACCAAGGCTCCAGGGAGGGTATTTTGTAAGAAGTATTCAGAAGTAAAGCTGGAAAAGGAAGTGGAGCCCAATCTGGCTAAGCTGGTAGGCCGTGACCTGCAGCCATTGATGGCCATCTCTGCCACCACATTGGGAGGTGCTGGCCAAGACTGAAAGCCCCATAGAGGAAAGCAGAATCAGGAGCTGTTGGAAGACCCCAAATGACAGGAGTCAGATAGAACTCTGGGCTTTTCCATTACTTCAGTAAATTTCCTTTTTTCCTTAAACCAATTAGTTGGGACATTGTCATTACAACTAACCAATCCTAGTCAATATTGTCTTCCCTCCCCCACAGGCAAATGCCACCTAGCCCATGTCTCATACCTTCCCTTCCCCCACCTCATCTCAGCTGCCTGCTGTCTGTATCCACATCCTCCATCTAGGAATGCAAATTTCACAAACTCATAGTGCCACAGGCATGTCTGAGATGATCTGAGCCAAGTTTGATAATGAGTTTGTGTGCATTGTGTGAATCATTCCACAGTTATTTAGAAACCCATTCAGTGTCTGTCTCCGGTGATAATAAGTACACTGCTCTTGGTATTGTGTCTGTCACCAGCTAAAGGATGGCGATATTTCCACTCAGGATCTTGATAGACTAGTGGCTGTGGACATGAAGCCTCTCCCGAGACTGGCAGTGCAACGCAACAGATGTGTGTGAGCTGAATGTGCTGGGAGCAGCTGGGAAGCAGAAGTCCATTTCCTTCTGAGGGCCTGCTCAAGTTTGGACCCCATTGTTTTCAGAGACTTATGGCGCAGAGAGCCTTTTTTTTTGTCCCTTTAAAGTTGGGACTGCTGCTGGAATTGGGATTTCCAGTGTGGGCTGGGAGGCCTGCTAGGCATTGAAGCAAGAGCAGAGGGGCAGCTGGGAAAGTGGCATTAGCATACCGGGTCCTCTCAGATCTTGGCTCTCCAATACCTGCTGCTTCAGAATTTCCACAAGAACTTTTGGAAAGTCCAGGTTCATTCCAATTTCCATCTCTTACAAGATTCTGAGTAAGTAGGTTTGGGGTTAGTTAGGGTCTCTGTGTGGCACAAACAGTTAAACATTCAGCTACTAGCTGAAAGGTTGGCAGTTTGAACCCACCCAGAGGCACCTTGGAAGACAGGCCTGGAGATGTGCTTCCCATGGGGTTACCATGAGTCAGAATTGACTCAAGGGCAACTAACAATAACAACAACAGGTCTAGGGTAAGCAATCTTGATTTTTACAAAGTTCCCCAATGTTGAAGGGCAGCCATGTTGGAGACTTATGGGCCTGAGACGGCCAGTGGCCAGAGACCTGTCCCTTCCTCTTCCTGAGGGCTCAGCAGTGGGTCTCCAAACCCAGCGAAGGCCACAAAGCCTTGGCACCACAGAACTGGCCTCTTCAACCTCCTAGCAATGTCACACCTTGGGCAAGTGACTTGCCCTGTTTGGGTCTCCGTTGCTCCTTCTGCAAATTGGGGACAACTGGGTATTCTACATACAGGGCTAAAGGAGAGTCAAGTAACAGGAAAGCACTTTAAAACAAATTATTGTGGTAAAGTATATATATAACATAAAATTTGTGATTCAGTGACATTAATTATGTTCCCCATGTTGTGCAACCGTCACCACTATCTATTACCAAAAATTTTTCATCACTCCAATTATTCCTTAAGCAATAACTCCTCACTCCCCTTGCTCCCCGCCACCCCAGCCCCTGGTAACCACTTTTGTCTCTACATTTGCCTATTCTAGATATTTCATGTAAGTGGGATCATACCATATTTGTCGTTTTGTGTCTGACTTATTTCAGGGAATACCCTTTTTAGCCGCAGAGGCCAAAGCTGCAAACAGCACAGTCTCTTACCTATTTACCATAGAGTCTGGAGTTTTGCACACGAAAGCCACTCCAGCATCCTTTGTTTGAATTAAACTCAATTAAATGACTGACCCCCTCAGCATGACCTCAGAGAGGGTTATTGTCATCTTTGTCCTTAAACCTTTTCTAACTCTGAGCTCTGAAAAATTGGCAGCAGCAAGCAGCAAAATGAACCCAAAGCTGCCAAGTACTTTATCTTTCTGAGGTGAGAGGCCAGCAAACTCAAGGGCCACTGGAGGTCGCTGCTGAGGGGCGGCTACCAGCAGGCATGTCATAGGCCTGTTTTCAAATCATCAGTTTCCAAGGAAGGACTTTTTTCATTTGGGAAGTTGAGGGGGCAGTGGTGGAAAGGAACTTGTGATACAGTGTGACGCCCACCTAGTTCTTTCTTCATTCCCAAATGGGATCCATTTGCTAAAGTTGACAAATGTTAGTTGTAAGGATCCATATAATTATTGTCAGTGATTTTCAAACCTTTGTACACAACAGAAGCTTCTTCCTCCGCTAGTGAAATTTTAGATAGAAGCTTATTATGGAAAATATATCAAAGCCAGCTGCTATTATGGTGGAAACATGGGGAAAGGCCCAGGCCTCCCCTTTTTCCCCCAAAGCGTCACTCCTCCTGGCCTCTGAGCCACTTCGCTGGAACACTCCCCCTGAATGCCCTGCCCAGAGCAACCTTTGTAGAATCAGAGGCTGTTAGGGAGCAATAAAAAGTCACTGATCTAGTGTACCCCTGTAACTTTCTGTTTAAGGACACTAACTGAGGCCCCCCTGCAAAAAACCAAACCCGTTGTCACTGAGCCTTTTCCGACTCATGGTGACCCCATGTGTTGCAGAGTAGAACTGTACTCCCATAGGGTTTTCAGGACTGTGACCTTTCAGAAGCAGATTGCCAGGCCTTTCTTCCGAAGTGCCTCTGGGTGGGTTCGAACAACCAGCCTTTCAGTTAATAGTCAGGCCCTTAACCATTTGTACCACCCTGGGACTCCTAATTGAGGCCCAAAGAGGCCAAATGAGTTTCCCAAGGTCACATAGCAAGTGTATGACTTAAAACAGGGTACTAGCTGGGGGGTGGGGGTGCTGAAGAGTGAAAACCCTCATGGGTCTGAATTATGGGGGTGGGGTGCTATCCTCCGTCTAGCTCGCTCAGTCTCCCAAGCCAGACTCAGCAGCAGCCTTCTCTCCATCTTGATAAGTGGCAAGGACCTGTCCACTGAGGGAGGGGAGTAGCCTCTTCCCATACCCCCACTTCCACCTATGAGCTATCAGCAATTCAGAGACTGCTGGGAATTTTAGCACTGGTAGGGTAGCTGACCCAGTTCTGGTATCTGTAAATAAAGTCCTTTTTCCTCTCCCAGGGTTGAGTGAATCTGAATGGTGGGCACCCCTTGGCGTCCACGACAGCTCCTTCCCCCTGGCCCTGCCCCCTAGTATACCACATACGCACACAACGACTCAGAATCAGCTCTTTCCAGTTTAGTGTGTCAGCAGGACTGAGTGATGGAGCCGGCAGACCACTGCTCAGGGGAGGATGGTGGTGAGTCACTGTGACAGCTCCACCCCAGCCTGGCCACTCTGTTCCAGGCTGTGCTGGGAGACAGAGAATAATAACACCCTTTGGATTAGCCTCTTAAAATAGACCAGTGGAAACATTCTTAGATGGTTACAAGGGTAGGGAGGGAGAGAGAGGGATACTCACTAACTAGATAATATATAAGAATTATCTTAGGTGAAGAGAAGGACAACACACACTACCGGGGAAGTCAGCAAAACTGGACTAAACCAAAAGCTAAGAAGTTTCCTGAATACAACCAAATACTTTGAGGGACAGAGTAGCAGAGGTGGGGGTCTGGGGACCATGCTTTCAGGGGACATCTAGGTCAATTGGCATAACAAAGTTTATTAAGAAAATGTTCTGCATCCCACTTTGGTGAGCGGCATCTGGGGTCTTAAAAGCTAGTGAGTGGCCATCTAAGATGCATTAATCGGTCCCAACCCACCTGGAATGAAAGAATGAAAAACAGCAAAGACACAAGATAAATATTAGCGCCAAAGACAGAAAGGGCCACGTAAACCAGAGAGTCCATCAGCCTGAGACCAGAAGAACTAGATGGTGCCTGGCTACCACCAATGACCACCCCTACAGGGAACACAGCAGAGTCCCTGACAGAGCAGGAGAAAAGTGGGGTGCAGGGCTCAAATTCTAATAAAAACACCAGACTTAATGGTTTGATGGAGACTGTAAGGACCCCGGAAGACATGGCCCCCGGACTCTCTGTTAGCCCAAAACTAAAAACATTCCCGAGGCCAACTCTTCAAAGATTAGACTGGACTATGAGACATAAAATGATACTCAGGAAGAGTGTGCTTCTTCGCTCAAGTAGATACATTAGATTAAATAAGCAGCTCCTGTCTGGAGGTGAGATGAGAAGGCAAAGAGGATCAGGAGATGGTTGAATGGACAAGGGAAATCCGGGGCAGAAAAGAGGAGTGTGCTGTCACAGTATAGGGAGAGCAACTAGGATCACATAGCAATGTGTATATAAATTTCTGTATGAGAAACTGACTTGAATTGTAGACTTTCACTTAAAGCACAATAAAAAAAAAAGAACCGGTGGAGTCTGGGGCTATGGGACCCCTCCATAGTCTAGCTAGGTTACAATTCACTGCAGGACACGGGCTCTCTGTTTGCACAGTGGGTAATGGGAAGTCTTGCCCTAGGTCATCTACCAGCTACCTCAGTTCACAGTGTGTGTTATGAACCACATCTGTCTCCATCTGGTACTACAACTTTCTGCCTGATCTCAAATAACCTTTCTTATGACACTTCACAAAAACTCACAGGCTGCAACCCTTCTGATGTTGTAAATCTTTGCGGGGTTGCAGAGCTTTTCAGAATCTGACATAAGCCAAGGACACGCTCTACCACAAACGCATATACACACTTATGCAAAATGTTCCATACAATATCAGGGGCTCACAGAAGCTCCTGAAATCACGTCCTGGGCTCCTGGTGAAGAATTCCTGGCCTATGGGCTCTGGGTGTTCCGTAAGCCTATGAAACTGAAACAAAGCTCTTCCGAATTCTCTTCCACACACCCTACATTAAACCAAAGTATTTTTTTCTTTGTTATTTTTCTCATTTATCCACCAGACATTTATATAGTGCTATCCTTCTCCTGGTAAGAAGGGCAGTGTTCCTAGGAGAGACAGGCAGGCGAGAAGGGGCCTCTACTTGGGCTTTCTGCAAAATGGGTGTGGCCGCTGGAGCTGCAGATGCGCTCAAGAACTGACCTGCTTGGGGTCAGTTAGCTTTACCTTTAAAAAGACTTCAAGTTTGCTTGTGGAAGTGGGCATCAGAAGGGTCGTAGCTTGTGAGCTGTTGTAAAATGTTGTAAGAAAGGTTATTTGAAATCAGGCAGGAAGTTGTAACACCAAACAGAGATAGATGTGGTTCATAACACACAGTGTGAACGGAGGTAGCTGGAAAACGTTTGACATGTTCTTTGTATTCCTACTGACAATGTTGAATTTTACTGGAGTCCTACGATCCAGAGGCACCTTGGAAGAAAGGACTGGTGATCTGTGTCTGAAAAATCACACCCTTGAGAACTCTGTGGAGTGCAGTTCTACTCTGCAATACATTGGGAGGTTGTTAAAATCCACTGGTTTGGTTTGGCATGATCCTAGAAAACAGCAATGGTTGAAGAAATCCACCACAACTTTTTGTGTTTCTTAACTGCAAAGAACCACCCTTCCCCATATGACTTAGTTAAGACTTGCTGATGCCCTCCTTGTTTACCTATGATAAGGCCAGACAGGGACACCAAAACCAAAATGAAACCCACTGCCATCTGGTGGATTCTGACTCATAGCGACCCTATAGGACAGAGTAGGATTTCCAAGGCTGTAATCTTTATGGAAGCAGACTACCTACATCTTTCTGAGTGGTTGGTGGGTTTGAAGCACCACCCTCTCGGCTAGCAGTCCAGTGCTTTACCCACTGCGCAACCAGGGCTTCAAATTCCCATTCTTTGCCTCATAAATGATTAACTGAACGGTTTTGTTTCCACTGATCAGTCAGAACACAATGCTGGTTAACCAAACTTTGCTTAAGATTCTCTCTTTCCCCTAGACCCCTGAACTTTGCCCCCTTCTGTCTGAGTCAGCATATACTCCCTCCTGAGAGTAGGCTGACTTCTCTAATCTACTATCCAATCACATTACTCTTTTCAAAAGGTCAGCCTACTAATACTCTAAAACATTGAGACCTTTTAATAAATATTTGGTGAAAAAGCCCTAGTTTTACTTACAGCTCTCTCTGTTGTTAGGTGCCATCAAGTCAGTTCTAACTCATAGCGACCCTGTGTACAACAGAAAGAAGCACTGCTCGAACCTACACTATCCTCACAATCTTTGCTATGTTTAAGCCCATTGTTGCAACCACAGTATCAATCCATCTCGTTGAGGGTCTTCCTCTTTTTCGCTGACCCTCTGCATTACCAAGCATGATGTCCCTTCCAGAGACTGGTCCCTCCTGATAACATGTCCAAAGTGCATGAGACAAAGTCTCACCATCCTTGCTTCTAAGGAGCATTCTGGCTGTACTTCTTCCAAGAAAGACTTATTCATTTTTCTGGCAGTCCATAGTATATTCAATATTCTTTGCCAAAACCATAATTCAAAGACATAAATTCTTCTTCAGTCTTCGCTATTCATCCTCCAGCTTTCCCATGCATATGAGGCAATTGAAAATATCACAGCTTGGATCAGGTGCTCCTTAGTCCTCAAGGTGACATATTTGCTTTTCAACACTTTAAAGAGGTCTTTTGCAGCAGATTTTCCCAGTGCAATACATGGTCTGATTTCTTGACTGCTGCTTCCATGGACGTTGACTGTGGCTCCAAGTAAAATGAAATCCTTGACAACTTCAATCTTTTCTTCATTTATCATGATGTTGCTTATTGGTGGAGTCGTGTGGATTTTTGGTTTTTTTTTCTTGTCGAGGTGTAATCCATACTGAAGGCTGTAGTAGTCTTTGATCTTCATCAGTAAGTGCTTCAAGTCCTCTTTGCTTTCAGCAAGCAAGGTGTGTCATCTGCATATCACAGGTTGTTAATGAGTCTTCCTCTAAACCTAATGCCTAGTTCCTCTTCATGTAGTATGGTTTCTCAGATTATTTGTTCAGCATATAGACTGAATAAGTATGGTGAAAGGATACCACCCTGATGCACACCTTTCCTAATTTTAAATTGCACAGTATCCCCTTGTTCTGCTCATCTTTTTCATTGTTGTTGATTTTGTGTTTGCTGAGTCTTTATATTTTTCTAGCTTTTTATTCTGACTTGTAGAATTGTTAGTTTCCTTTGTGGTTACCTTAATATTTACCCCTATTTTTCTACGTTTATACCAGTCGTTTATTTCTTTATATCACCTTGACTTCCTCTGCATATGAAAAATCTATGTGTACATTTTTTAAGTTCCTCTTTTTTGTTTTAATGTTGTCATCTTTTACATACTGACATCTGTTTCCCTATTTTCAGTGTTTCAGTTTTGATTTACTTTTGTGACTTCCCTGTCTGGGTTGATATCTGGTTGTTCTGTCCTGTGGTCTAGTCTTGGGTTGTTATCTGATGTTATTAATTTTCTAACCAGAGGACTCCCTTTAATATTTCTTGTAATTTTGGTTTGGTTTTGCAAATTCCCTGAACTTCTGTTTACCTGGAAATGCCCTAATTTTGCCATCATATTTGAGAGACAGTTTTGCTGGCTATATAATTCTTGGCTGGCAGTTGTTTTCCTTCAAGGTTTTATATATGTCATCCCATTGCCTTCTTGCCTGCATGGTTTCTGCTGAGTAGTCTGAGCTTATTCTTATTGACTCTCCTTTGTAGATGACTTTTCCTTTATCCCTAGCTGATCTTAAAATTCTCTCTTATCTTTGGTTTTGACAAATTTGATTATAATATGTCTTGGTGACTTTCTTTTGGGGCCTACCTTATGTGGGGTCCAATGAGCATCTTGGATAGATATCTTGTCATCTTTCACGATAGCAGGGAAGTTTTCTGCCAACAAATCCTCAGCAATTCTCTGTATTTTCTGTTATCCCCTCTGTTCTGGTACTCCAATCACTCGTAGGTTATTCCTCTTGATAGAGTCCCACATAATTCTTAGGGTTTCTTCATTTTTTTAAATCCTTTTCTCTGATATTTCCTCAAATAAGTTGGTGTCAAGTGCTTTATCTTCAATCTCACTAATTCTGACTTCCATTGCCTCAGTTCTGCTCCTATGACTTTCTATTGAGTTGTCTAATTTTGAAATTTTATTGTTAATCTTCTGGATTTCTGATTGCTGTCTCTCTATGGATTCTTGCAGCCTGTTAAATTTGTCATTACGCTCTTCTCTAATCTTTTTAATTTCTTCTGTTGCATGTTCTGTGTTTTCCTTCCTAATTTCTTAAAGAGTTCTGTATATTAATCTTTTGTATTCTGCCTCTGGTAATTCTGAGAAATTTTCCTCCTCTGGAAAATTTCTAGATTCTTTATTTTGGGAACTTACTGAAGCCATCATGGACTGCCTCTTTATGTGATTTGATATTGCCTGTTGTCTCCGAGCCATCAATAAGTTATATTTATTTGTTTTATGTTTGTTTACTGTATCCTAGCTTGTTGTTTTGTTTTGTTTTCATATGCCCAGATAAGCTAGTTTGAATATTGGCAACTTTGAAGCTCTAATGTCCTGTCACCAGGTGGTTAGATCTGTTACGAGGTATGTGAGCTCAGGAGTCCGCCCACTCCTCCTGTATGGATTCAGCTCAGGTGCCCAGGTAGATAGCCACTAAGTGTGTGGTGTAGGCTCTCACTTACAGTCCTAGATAGGCACAGGCATCTGGCTGCAGCAGGAGGACACGCTCTGAGCAAGGCAGGGGGCTGACGGTCACCCCCGAGTGTCCAGGAGGAAGGCGTGTCCCTGTTCCCTAGAGTGTGTAGGTGGGTGGGTTTTGCAGCTGGACTATGAGCACCTAATGCTGTTGGCTGTAAGGACTGGGGGGCACCTCTTATTCATGGGCCCCTCTCACAGGTGGCTAGGTGGTGTGGGTGGAGCCACCAGTCCTCAGGCCCCTGATGTGGGTAGGTGAAGACCCTGCTTAATGGGCAGAGCGGTGTCAAATGTCAAGAACCTGCCACTTCACAGCTGAAACAGTTGAAGTTGGAGTTCCAGTATATACCCTGCTGCACTGTGGTAGTGAGGGCCTACACTATTGAAAAGGCCCACACAAGTCTATGCAGGTGGAAAGGCACTCAAAGTCCATGGATCCCTTATGCCTGTGCCCAGGCAAAGGAGCTGTGCCTACCCTGGGTTCCTGGCATAGGGGAGCTGGCAGTTTATTTTTTCCCCATTTGTTAAATTTGTTCACTCTCCAAGGCAAAGAGAATGGCTCCGGGCGTGTGAGGGATCCTACTTCTGGCCTAGGAGACTTGACAGTTGCTGAAGCCAGTCTGGGACCCAGTGCTGAGCAGGGAGTGGGGAGGTAAATGGGGGAGAAGTTTTTCCCTAAGGGGGGTGTTTTTGATCCTCCCAGTAAGCCGTACGCAAGTACTTATCTTTCGTGGAGGGCTGCTTCTCACTGGTTCTGGGTGGCCGTGTAGACTCTCTGGTGCTGGGTCTCTCCTGGTATAGAAAACGCACCTCCCGATGCAGAAAACGTGCCTCCTGAGCACGGCTGCTTCCCTGTCTCACCACTCACCCCCAAGCTGATCAGGCCTGAAGGGTTCAGGCTCTTTCTGGGTCAGGTGTGGCAACTCCTCGCTACTTCCAAACCGTCTCTCCCTCTCCCTGCCACTCAGTCCAATTTCTCAACTCTGCCTTTGATGTTCAGGGCTCCCAGATTGCCATATATAATCGAATCACTTGTTTTTTTGGGTCTTTGTTGTAAGACGGTCCACCAGAAGCATCTGACTACTCCACTGTCTTGGCCCAGCCCCCCATCTCATTCTGTTTGAATGACAGCCTCACGGTCTATGTACAGGTTGCACATGAGCACAACTAAGCATTCTGAAAATCCCATTTTTTACAATGTTATCCATACTTTGTTATGATCCACACAGTTGAATGACTTTGCAAAGTCAATAAAACACAGGGAAACATCTTTCTGGTATTCTCTTTCAGCCAAGATCCACCTGATATCAGCCTGATATCCCTTGTTCCATGTCCTCTTCTGAATCCTGCTTGAATTTCTGGCAGGTCCACGTAGATGTACTGCTGCAACAGCTTTTGAATGATCTTCAGCAAAATTTTACTTGCATATGATATTAATGATATTGTTTGATAATTTCCACATTCTGTTGAATCACCTTTTTTTGGAATGGGCACAAATATGGATCTCTTCCAGTTGGTTGGCCAGGTAGTCCATTTGCTGAAACATCTCAACTGATATTTCATCAATTCTCAGAGGCTTGTTTTTTGCCAGTGCCTTCAGTGCAGCTTGGACTTCTTCAGTTCCATCAGTTCTTGATCATATGCTACCTCCTGAAGTGGTTGAATGTTGACCAATTCTTTTTGGTACAGTGACTCTGTGTATTCCTTCCATCTGCTTTTGATGCTTCCTGCATTGTTCAATTTTTAGCTCATAGACTCCTTCAATATTGCAACTCAAGGCTTGAATTTTTCCTTCAATTCTTTTAGCTTGAGAAATGTTGAGCGTGTTCTTCCCTTTTGATTTTCTACTCCACATCTTTGCATATTTCATGATAATACTTTGTCTTCTCAAGCCACCCTTTGGAATCTTGTGTTCAGCTCTTTTACTTCATCTTTGCTTCCTTTTGCTTTAGCTACACGACATTCAAGAGCAAGTTTCAGAGTCTCTCCTGACATCAATTTTGGTCTTTTTTTTCTTTTCTGTCTTTTTAATGACCTTTTGCTTTCTTTATGTATGGTATTCTTGATGTCATCCCACAGCTTATCTGGTCTTAAGTCATTAGTGTTCAATAAGTCCAATCTATTCTTGAGATGGTGTCTAAATTCAGGTGGGATATATTCAAGGCTGTATTTTGACTCTCATGGACTTGTTTTAATTTTCTTCAGCTTCAACTTAAACTTTCATAAGAGAAATTGATGGTCTGTTCCACAGTCAGCCCCTGGCCTTGTTCTGACTGGTGATATTAAGGTTCTCCATCATCTCTTTCCACAGATGTAGTCGATTTGATTCCTGGGTATTCTATCCAGTGAGATTCACATGTATAGTCACTGTTTATGTTATTGAAAAAAGGTATTTGCAATGAATAAATCTTTGGTCTTGCAAAATTCTATCATGCGATCCCAAGTGTTCTATCACCAAGGCCATATTTTCCAACTACAGATCTTTCTACTTTGTTTCCAACTTTCACATTCCAATCATCAGCAATTATCAATGCATCTTGATTGCGTGTTTGATCAATTTCAGACTGCAGAAGTTGGTAAAAATCTTCAATTTCTTCATCCTTGACATTAGTGGTTGGTGAGCGAATTTGAATAATAGTCTTATTAACTGGTCTTCCTTGTAGGCATATGGATAGTATCCTATTACTGACAGAGTTGTATTTCAGGATAGATCTTGAAATGTTCTTTTTGATGATGAATGCAATGCCATTCTTCAATTTGTCATTCCCAGCATAGCAGAACATATGATTGTCTGTTTCAAAATGGCCAGTACCAGTCCATTTCAGTTCACTAATGCCTAGGATATCGATTTTCAAGTGTTCCATTTCATTTTTGACTACTTCAATTTTCCTTGATTCATACTTCATCATTCCAGGTTCTGATTATTAATGAATGTTTGCAGCTCTTTCTTTCTTTCTTTTTTTTTTTTTTTTTTTTTGAGTCATGCTGCAGCAGCAAATAAAGGTCCTGAAAGCTTGACTCCATCTATGTCATTATGGTTGACTCTACTCTACTGGGAAGCAGCTCTTCCCCAGTCATATTCTGAGTGCCTTCCAACCTGAGGGGCTCATCTTCCGGCACTATGTCAGACAATGTTCTGCTGCTATCCATAAGGTTTTCAGTGGCCAATTTTTTCAGAAGTAGATTACCAGGTCCTTCTTCCCGGTCTGTCTTAGTCTGGAAGCTCTGCTTAAACCTGTCCACCATGGGTGACCCTGCTGCAATTTGAAATATCGGTGGCATATCTTCCAACAGCACAGCAACGTGCAATCCATCACAATAAGAGAAACTAACAGACGTGTGGTGGATAGCTCTCCTATCAATAGCTCTCTCCAGAAGACCTAATAATAAAAAAAAACCCAGCTGCTGCCGAGTTGATTCTGACTCATGTTGGCTCTGTGTGTTGCAGAGTAAAACTGTGCTCTATAGGGTTTCATTGGCTGATTTTTTGGAAGTAGATTGCCAGGCCTTTCTTCGGATGATGACTTTGGGTAGATTTGAACTGCCAATCTTTTTGTTGGTAGCCAAGCGCTTAACCATTTACACCACACAGGGACTCCTAAAGACCCAGATAAATGGTCTGAGGACAGATCTGTATGGTAGAGGCCAGACTCAGAATCATCCTTCATCCACAACCGCAGAGGCAGTGACGCTGGGTCAAGTGCTTTCTGCCTCCTTCCTTGAGGTGCATCAGGGCCACCATGTTGGCCAATTCCTGAGTTACCATTCCCAGTGTATTCTGTGGAGTCTATCTTCTTTAACTAGAAGGTAGGAACTTAAGGTGCCATTCCTTGTACCCTGTCTACCTGGTCACACTTAGCCATGATCTCTTAATGATTTTCTTCTCTCCTGTTCAGGTAGTAGATGAGAAGTTTAGCAAATCAGCAGGCTAAATCGAGGTCCACTGTGGAACAAAATGCCATTCACCTTTCTTGCAGATACCCCAGTGGGAGCCACCCTCTTGTCGTGACCTTAGGGAGGGGACAAAGGGGCCTTCCCTCCATGAACACTATGCTATCCACAAAGCCAATCACCTCTATCTCTTGGGAAGGGTGTGGGTCAGTTCTGTCTTTTCTCAGTACGACCTGTGGTGATGCATGCTCTGAGAAGGGAACACTATCAGGGCAAGTGAATTGATAACACATCTGCCATGGGACCCTGCTGTTTAGAGGAAAGTGGACTGCCTGATCAGATGTATTCATAAGCAAATGTGAGGCTCCCCCTAGGGACTGCCTAGAAACGTTAGGTGGAAGTTCACTGGTCTGGGGTCCTGAATTAAAAATGGAATTAATCATTTATCTATAGATGTATTTATGTATTTATTCATCAAATATTTATTGAGCACTTTCTTTGTGTTAGGCACTGGCAATTTCAGTTGAATCTAGTAAAAGACAAACAAGACGCAATCTTTCGGCCTGGCCCAAGGCCACCCCCTACTTCAACCCTTCCCCCTTTACTTACTGATGGATCTCTTCCTTCTCCGTACCCTGATGGAACATCAAGTCTATACCCCTATCATAGATCTGGGAATGTTCACCTGCATCAGTTAGTAATGTTTTTTCTACAAGTAACAGAAAATCCAACCAACAGTGGTTTAAACAAAACAGGCATTTCTTATCTCACTTATTAAGAAAACTAGAGGTAGGAGGCTCTAGGGCCATCCTGAGGTCCAGTGAGGTCACTGAAAGTCCAGTCTCTTTCTACCTTTTGGCTCCTCCTAATAAGCCATTAGATTTTTATTTTCACACTTGTCACCTCAAGTTGCAAAATGGCTATAACAGCTCAGCCTAATATCCTCTGCTGTTATTTTTGTTGTTAAGAATATACACAGCAAAACATACACCAGTTCAACAGTTTCTGTATGTACAGTTCAGTGACGTTGATTACATTCTTCAGGTTTTGGCATGATATCTTTAAACCAACCACCCAAAGAAGAAAGAATAGAGGGTGAGCAAAGTGGCTTCCCTTTCTGAGGCTCTGTCTTTCATCTAGGAATTTAGCTTACCAAGTAGGCTTCCCCTTAGGTCTCTTTAGCCAGAACTACGGCTGGAATCAATCACTCATGAAGGGAAGATGGTCAAGGTTAGCCTGCTTCAGAGCCCAGCAGCCATTCCCCAACCTCTACCTCTTCCCTGGGATGTTGTAAGGGCGGAGACTCCTCCCTGACCTAGGGATGAGTTACCATATGTCTAAGCAGCTCTGGCAATCCCATTCCCCTTCTAGCCTGTATCCTCCTGTCTTTTAAACCCCTTTTGTCTAACCCTTAAGGCTTGCAGATCTCATGGCTGGATCATTCTGGCTATTACAGTAGTCCCTTTTTCCCCTCCTGCAATAATCCCTTCATGTAGTCTCTCTTTATCTAAATCCACATTTGTTTTTTATTTGACACTGGCAGCTCAGTTCAGCTGGTGCAGTTTTCTGCATTCACCTACTGTTTCTTGTGGATGAAATCACACATAAGCAAATGTGAAATTTGCACCAAAATTGTTTTTCAATATATCAATTGCATTGGAACACATTTGCATTTTCAAAACAACCATTAGAGCAGAACTGACTGTAGATGTTTGGCAGGTCCAGACCAAGAGGTGGACACAGCTAATTCACATGCTAGTGTCCCAATTACATGATTTTTTAAAATTGTGGTAAATATACAGGTGACAAGACAGTTCGTGATATTTCTTTTAAACGTATAGAAAGAGAAATGCCAGGTTAGTATTTGGTAACGTTTGCAAAAATCCATACATTTTGATAATTTCCTATCCTTGTCTTTATCTTCAAGTAAAGCCTTTCTACATAGGGTTGCCTCCTAGAATTGACCTCACATTCATAAAAATCATAGAATCTCAAGGTGGGAAGAGATTTAAAAATCACCTAGTCCAACCCCTTCATTTTACAAATAGTAATATTGCTGATGGTGTGTTCCTTGAGGGCAGAGCCTGGGCTGGATTCAAATCTAAGATCTCTACGCCTTGTTCAAGGAGTCCTGGTGGTGCAATGGTTAAGTGCTTGGCTTCTAACAGAAAGGCTGGCGGTTTGAACCACCCAGTGGCTCTGAGGGAGAAAGACCTGGCAACTCCTCCTGGAAAGATTACCAAAACCAAACCTGTTGCCAATGAGTCAATTCCGATTCACTGTGACTCTATAGGACTGAGTAGAACTGCCCCATAGGATTTCCAAGGCTGTAATCTTTACAGAAGCAGACTGCCACATCTTCCTGGAAAAATTACAGCCTAGAAAACCCTAAGGGACTGTTCTACTCTGTCACATGGGGTCACTATGAGTTGGAATTGGCTTGATGGCACCCAACGACAACAACATCATGCCTAGCTCAGGACCTGGCACAATCAGGTACTCAGGATGTGCTTGCTGCATTGAATCAGAATGAATTACAAACCTGAAGGAACACGGGTGACTGCCTGGGTCAAGGCACAATCCTTGTCTAATGAGTTGAGCTTCATGGCTAGTATGCGTTCTCTCCAGAGCGGACCCTAAGACGAGGATAGGAGCACAAGTCATTTATTTGGAAAGTGCAGGGGAGACTGGTAAGGGAGTAAAGAAGTGACACAGACCGGCCTTCCTCAGTTCTAGGTGTACAAAAAGCCTCAGGCTGACAGACGTAGACAAAGGCAGCTGGAAATGAGGTGTGGTCACAGAGATTTGGGTGGGGCACTGATGCCAAGGTTGCAGGGTCAAGTGACCAAAAGCATGGCCACCTGTAGTAAGGAGCTGCGTCTGACCACTCGGCCCGTAAGTGAGCTGAGGGAATAGCAGACACTGAGTGTGGTCTAGATACCTCTTGTAGACTATGGTCTATCACTCCTTCCACAGGACCACACTGTCTTTCCAATATATTCCCATAATAATAACCAGCTAACATTCCGTGCATTATCTCATTAACTCCTCCCAACAGTCCTCTAGGATAGACACAGGGCCCGATTACCCAATAAGCAAGATATGCACAAGCCCCACTGTGTCTTCCCACCAATCTGTAGTACACAATTTTACCTGTGCCACCACATCAAAGATGTGGTGAAACCCATGTGAAATTGCTCACCACAGATTAGCAAGTAAATACAATTAAGCCCATGTGTACTGCGCAAGCCAGTGCATACCGCGTTTACTGGTTAATCTACCCCTGACGTAGGCACTATTCCTATTTCATTTTACAGATGAGAAAACTGAGACTAAGATAACAGATAATATCTATCTGGGGCTATCATTTTCAGAAGGTGTTATACGTGCTCCATGAAAGTTGTGATGATGGTAATTTATGTTCATTGTTATTAGTTGCCACGGAGTAGCTCCGAGTCATGGCAATCTTATGTATAACAGCACAAAAGGTTGCCAGTCGTGCACTGTCTTCATGATTATTGTATGTTTGAGTCTGTTGTTGTGGCTTTTGTGTGAGTCCATCTCACTGAGCTTTCCCTCATTTTTGATGACCCTCTACTTTACCAAACATAGTGTTCTTTCCTAGTGGTTGGTCTTTCCTGATGATGTGTCTAAAGTATATGAGTTGAAGTCTTGCCCTCCTCACTTCTAAGGAACATTCTGGTTGTATTTCTTCTAAGACTGATTTGTTTGTTCTTTTGGCAATCCACAGTATATTCAATATTCTTCGCCAACACCACAGTTCGAATGTAATAAGAGTTACGATGATAATAATTACATAGAAGGTAATACTACACACTCCTGGGAGCCTTATTCATCTCACATTCTAGTGCCTAACAAAGCGCTTTGCACATAGAAGATGCTCAACAAATGGTGTGTTCAACGATATTGAATTCATCCTCACTGCATTGCACATAAGTGTCAAGTTCCGATTCTCCAAACCAAGAAATTCTGATTTATAAACTTATTTCTCTGAAAGATCCGGTGAAAGATAAAATGCATGAGACAATTAAGGAGATTATTTTATTCAGGTTGTTTTAATAGGGAGTGAAGCCCAGATCTTTTATTCAAAGTGTCTCAGCAGGATGGTTTTACCTAGGCTTTTAAAGGGAGCACTAGACAAGTTACAGGTGGGGTGATTTACAGTTAGAATTACTTTGCAAGTAGGACAAGTCTCCTTCACGTGAACAGGATATGCTTATCTTTTTGTCTATCTAGTTTCAGGGGGACAAACAATTTTAAACTTAGTTTATCATTCATGGGACAAAGAACGGGAAGTTGGAGGGCCTGTGTTTGGCCTTGTCACAGGTAAACAAGGGAGTCATCTTTGAGTCTTATGGAAGTCACAAGAAGGAGTAGACAGGAAGTCTTATCCAAATCATATGGCAAAGGGTGGTTCTTCTTTCTCAGTAAGTCCTTTCCAGGAACACAAAAGAATGAGGGCATTTTGGAAAACAAAAGTTTGGGCTGGTTTCTTAACTGTAGCTGTTGCTGTTTTTCAGGAGCACAGGGCTCAGGTGAAGTTCAACGTTGTCAATCTCATGAAAAAGGTATAAAAATTAAACTACATGCATAATGTGGAAATCTCAGAATCCCACTCTTCAGTCCTCATGAGGAGATGACAAATCCTCACTTTTTCTTTCTCTGTTCAGTTCTGATACCAACTGCCCACGCAGCACTTCTTTCTCTGACCCCAGCGAGGTCAGACTTCACAAATGAAAAGGACACTGTCCTTCAGACAAGGTCTCTATGTGGTGTAAATGGTTTGCACTTGACTAATAACTGAATGGTTGGCAGTTTGAACCCATCCAGCAGTGCTGTGGAAGAAAGGCCTGCAGATCTGCTTCCATATAGATTACAGCCAAGAAAACCCTATGGAGCACAGTTCTACTCTGTAACACATGGGCTGCCATGACTTGGAATTGACTCAACGGCAGCAGGTTTGGTTTGGTTCGGTCCTTCAGACTGCCAAATAGGCAAACACCAGTCTCAAGTTTGGGAGTCCATACGATACCCTCACTTCTGACCTGCTGTCTTCAAATTCAGAGTTGCCCTCTAACCCTTCAACACGCCAGCCACAAGCTCAGGAGTCTCCCCTGGGCTCCTCACTTCTGACCTGCTGGCTCCCACTACTCCTTTGGGTTCGATAATTCTCTGGAATGACTCAGAACTCACAGAAGTGTTATGCTTACAATTACAGCTTTATTATAGCCAAAAAGGACATAAATGAAGAGATGCATAGGACAAGGTCTGGGAGGGTTCCATGAAGCTTCCATGTCCCAAAGGACGTGCTACCCTCCCAAGTACAATCGTGGCTTTCACCAACAGGAAGCCCATGGAGCTTCCCTGTCCAGAACTTTTACTGGCTTCATTGGATAGTCATGATTAATTGAATCTGCCCCCTTCCTGGCCCTGAGGCCAGCTAATACGGGCCACAGTGGTCTTTCTGGTCAGGCCAGCCCCCAATCGTTAGCACAAACCTTCAGTTATGATTCAGATAATAAAAGCACCTCGTTGACTCAGGAAATTCCAAGAGTTTAGAGTCGTCTCTCAGGAACCAAGTTCAAAAGCCAAATTACTTGAGGTAAAAAAAATTCTTTAGCCCACACTACATGTAATTACATATTAAGCCTCATTTATATATTAAAAAAATAACAAGTAAATGAAAACTATTCACATCTGTTCTGGCCCCTTCCATCGCAGATGCAGCAAAGGTGATCTTTTCAAAAGACAAATGCATCCCTGTCACTCCCCTCCTGGCTTCCCATGGCTCTTAGGATAAAGAGCAAAGTCCTTACAAGGTCTCCAGGCCCCACTAGATCTGGCCCCTGCCTGCTCCTCAGGCCTCAGTTCACAGCCCTCTACCCCTCTCTCCTTGCACTCCAGCCTCACTCCTCTTTCTGCAACATTCCATGTTCTCTTTTGCCTTGTTCTCTCCTTCAAAAGCTCTCCACCCCTTCCTGACCTCATGCCTGGGTGCTTACCCCCTTCTGCTTCTTTAGTTTAGATCAGGTTCCTTTGTTATAAACCCTCTGAGATCAAAATTATTTTCCTTTAAAGCAGCATCGTCCAATGGAAATATAATGTAAGCCATACGTGTAATTTAAAATTTTCCTCCAAGCACATTTTTAAAAGTAAAAAGAAAAGACGAAATTAATTTTAAGAAGACATTTTATTTAACCCAATATATGAAAATATTATCACATCAACGTGTAAGCAATATAAAGATGATCAACGAGATATTATATATTATTTTTTTTACTAAGGCTTTGAAATCTGCAGTGTGTTTTACCCTAAGAGTATATTTCAACTAGGACTAGTATATTTCAAGTGCTCAATAGCCACATGTGGCTAGTGACCATCATACTGGACAGCCCAACTTGACAGCATTTAGCTCACTTTGATGTTACATACTCATTGGTGGGCATTATTGATTAACTGTCTCCTGCATTAACTCCAGGCTTCACAAGGACAATGAGTTTGTCTGTTTTACTCACATTGTTTAACAGCGCCTAGCTCAGGGCTGGCACATACCAAGTGCTCAATAAACATTTTTTAAATGAATAAATGAATGGAAAGCATTGCTGTTAATACCTCTTTGCTTATAGCTTTGTTCAGACTCATTTGTAGTTAATTCTAGGAATAATTTGCAATTCTTTGTTTCCTTGATTTACTCTCCAGACGTGCTGCTTAGCTCCTGGAAAAGCAGCAGAGAAGCAAATGTTACCCAGGCAGATCCTGGATCTGTAGCTGTGAAGAGACTGAAATAGCAAGTAAATGCTATCATAGCAACACACATAGCTGATTTGGTGTATTGGAGGATAAATATTATCTAACGCTGTTGAAGTTTGGGAATATAACCTTAGTTTCTTTATAATTATTTTCAGTATAAATTAAGGGCTAGGAAAGGCGATTAGTATCAACCTGACTACACTAGGCCCAAGATAGTCACTTGCGCTTAGCCCCACGTCAGCAAACTGAAATCTGTTTCTATTTTTTGTAAATGCCTAACCTTCCCAGGAGCCAAAATCCAAGTCTCTCCCAGAAACAGAAACCTAAACTAGCCAGTCAGGACTTCCCTGCTCATTTTAACCTAGCTCAAAATTTCCCCTTAATCCCACATAAGGAAAGAAAATGTCTACCAGCCAATCTGAAATTTGCCCAGTATAGCAACCTTGTTCCTGTGTGTCTGTGCTTACAAAAAACCCTTCCTCTTTGAACCACTCTTGGGAGCTCTTGTCTGACTTTCAGACCAGATGCAATCCCCCCTTCAAAATTCGTGAATTGCAAATGAAGCTTATGAGTTCAAACACAAATTTAATATCGTGGAAATTTTATTTTTAACACTACTAATGTTACTGCAAAAAGCAGGTCTGAGCTGCCTGCCGCAAAAGTCGCAAAAGCCAATACTGAGGCAGGGGTGAGGTGAGCAGCAGGAGTGTTTTATCGTATATATCGATACACAGGAGACAGGGGAATGAGCTCCTCCATAATCTGCCTCCTCCTCTGAAGGCTGATCAAAGGATTTTATCAGGACAGGGTCAGGGTGTGAAGAATCTACGGAATGTTAGTTCCCCTTTGAGGTGGGCACAATGACCTCCTTCCAGACATGTTGACCTTCTGTGGGTATTCTTGAAGATCCTTTGTTCAATCTTGCCTTCAGATCTTATCACTCCTTGTTCTACTCCCAAAGAGGAACTTAGGTTAATTTTTAAACTCTTCTAAAATTATGGGAAAACAGGAGGGAAGAGAGAAGGAAAATAAATCAGAATCATAGGAGCATACAGGAGAGGATAATAAATCAGAATCATCAGAGCATGCAGAAGTGAACTACGCAAGCTTCGCATTAAGAGTAGCACGATATCCAGGATGCTAGGCCGACACAGCTGACAGTAAATGTGAAATTCCCACGCAGCCCCTTTCACTAATTCCATTGTTGCCAGGTGGAAACCCCAGGTTCTGCTCGGTGAGATTCGTCTCAGCCAATAAACAAGAGACTGAGGTGGGAGAGTAGAAAGGCACTTTTATTTCATCGTACAAGGAAAGAAAACAGTTGGGGCTGCTGCCCCCAAGACAAGACTGCTCAGTGAGGGCGAGGGGGAAGGTTACTTTTAAGGAGTTTACAAGCGGAAAGTTCATACAAGTTACATCAGCAATAGTCTTAATCATACTGCACAGGCGCAATGCGGCTTACATACAACTTCATCGTGTGTTCAGAAAATGGCAGTTAAACTCCACCCAGAGGTGGGGAAGTTCCTATTATGAAGTCTAAAATGTTATCCTGAATGTCAGCCTGGCACCTGAACTGGTTTTCACCAATTTCCTCTGGTTTGGGGGCAGCAGTTGAGGAGACGGGAACCAGGATTTTCATGTAAAGTTATGCGGAGTGTCAAGCAAAGGAACCAGGATGCAGGGCCTGCCAAGCAAGTTGCTTGAGGCTGTGGAATTTTCCACAGCCTGAGGACCTCTGTCTTACCATCATACAGGGTCATTGTGAGTTGGAATCAGCTTGATGGTAAGGGGTTAATCCCATCACCATTCCAATATATAAAACATCTAGGGCCGTCACTGGAGGCAGAGACCAGGAAGCTGTATTCCAGGAGGCCCCATGGTGGGGTTGGGAGCAGGCCATGGGCTGGGGTATTTAGTTTCTCCGAGTTTCCCACTGGGCAAATCAGACCCTCAACCTTAAGGGTCAGAAATCGTATTTTGTCACAAAACTACTGTTAGGCCCCATGGAACCTTTGTGTGAATTATAAAAAGTTACCCCCTCAGGACATGGGTGGCTCTAGCAAAAACAGCACTGGTAGGCAGAACATGGACTGGATTTTAGCATAGTCTTATCTCCATGCAGGGAACAATCTGCCCAACAATGTGCAGTGGCCCCGCAAAGTCTCTACAAAGCAGTCACTTTGTCTGAGGTGAACTTTTATTAAGCAAATACACTAAACCAAAAAAACCAAACCCATTGCTGTCCTGTCAATTCTGATTCATAGCGACCCTATAGGACAAAGTAGAACTGCCTCATAGGGTTTCCAAGGAGCAACTGATGGATTCAAGCTGCTGACCTTTTGGTTAGCAGCCTGAGCTCTTAACCACTGTGCCACCAGGTCTCTACCAAATACACTAGGTTGATGTATAACACCAAAAGGCCCTTATCACAGGGGTCTAGATATCTATGTTCTTATGACCAGTGAGTACATCCTAAGCTATTTACATCCATTAACTAATTTAATTGTCACAATAACCCTATTATACTATTATTATATATCGTATAACATATATATTATTAACTCCATTTTTAACCTATGAGGACCCTGAGGCTCAGAGAGGTTAAGTAACTTGCCCTTGGTCACCCAGAGAGTAAATGACAGAGCTGGGATTTGAAACCAACCTCCCATTGCTCCCTGTTTCCAGCTTGTGTCTGAACAACTACACCTGGGAACAGTCACATTCTTTTCTTAAATATGCTAATACATTCCTTTATCAGGGAAACAAGGCCTGGAATCCACCCAGTGTCCTTTAGATGAGATGACTTTGTGAATCTTTGCTCTGGTTTGCGGACTTAGGACTTCAAGACTTTCCTCAGAGGGCAACTGCCTCTTTTCCTAGTTATTGTGGGACACTCCCCAGCACACCCGAGTTCTGACAACAGGCACCCACTCAGATAATCAGAAAATCCAAACTAGTCTGAAAATTTCAGAGTAGGAATTGTCTAATGTTTCTCTCTTTACACAATAAACTTTTGAAATGCTATGAGCAAAAAAAAAAAAACATGCTGGAATCTGTAGATATTTAGATGCTCTGAGACAGCTAGCTGTTAAAGGAACCCTGATGTGAAGGCCTTTGTTAGGGAGGAGAAGATTTGTAAATAACCCCCCTGGCCAGATAAAAACAACAGCTTCCATTTCCTGGCACTCACTACAGACTAGAAACTGTGCCTAAGGCTTCATATCTCTCAACTCTCTCTTTTGTTGTGCAGGATTTTATCTTAGAAAAGTAATAGAGAGATACTCAGGTATGTCATGCATAAACTTGTTTAGTTTATTACAAGGTAGTCATGACAAGGCATGCAAGTAAGACCTCACAACGTTCATTTGCAACCGGAGAAACAGAATTAGAGTCCAAATCTTTAGACTTAAGGCTTTTAACTTTTACTAGAGGTCTCAGGAAGAAGGCTTGACCACGGCTAGAGCTCAGTGGAAGTCCCTCATAGCTAGGGTCTGACGGCAGCAGCGGTGGGCAGACTCTTGGTCTTTAGAGAGAGTAAGAGATTAGAGAAGTATCCCTTTGCCTCTGCCTTCTCTCAGTGAGTGATCAGAAATTCAGGGTTTATCTGTGAATTCTCACCTTGGCTAGCATGATAAGGGCCAGTGTGACATTAAAGACTAGTATCCCTTGTGGTGTAGTGGTTAAAAGCTAGGCTGCATAAACCAAAGCTAAGAAGTTTCCTGAATACAATCAAACACTTTGAGGGACAGAGTAGCAGGGGTAGGGGCCTGGGGACCATGCTTTCAGGGGACATCTAGGTCAATTGGCATAAGAAAGCTTATTAAAAAAATGTTCTACATCCTACTTTGGTGAGTGGCATCTGGGACTTAAAATATTGCAATCGGCCATCTGGGATGCATTAATTGGTCCCTACCACCTGGCATAAAGGAGAATGAAGAACACCAAGGGCCCAAGGAAAGTATTAGCCCAAGAGATAGAAAGGGCCACATAAACCAGAGACTTCATCAGCCTGAGACCAGAAGAACTAGATGGTGCCCGGCTACCACCAATGACCACCCTGACAGGGAACACAACAAAGAGTCCAGGATGGAGCAGGAGAAAGGTGGGGCCCAGAACTCAAATTCCAGTAATAAGAGCAGACTTAATGGTCTGACTGAGACTGGAGGAAACCCAGAAAGCCTGGCCCCCAGATTCTTTATCAGCTGAGAACTAAAGCAATTTCTGAGGCCAACTCTTCAGACAGGGATTGGACTGGACAGTGGGACATAAAGTGATACTTGTGAGGAGTGTGCCTCTTAGCTCAAGTAAATACAAGAGACTAAATGGGCAGCTTCTGTCCTGAGGTGAGATGGGAAGGCAGAGAGGGCTAGGAGCTGGTTGAATGGACATGGGGAATCAGGGGTGGAAAGGAGGAGTGTGCTGTCACAGTACGGGGAGAGCAGTTAGGGTCACATAACAAGGTAAGTATAGATTTTGTATGGGAGACTAACTTGAAAGATAAACTTCATTTAAACTGCAACAATAAACAACAAAAAAAAAGAGAGAAAAATATACAGCCTTGAAAGTAATAAAGAGAAATATATTAAAAAAAAAAAAAAAAAAAGCTACAGCTACAGTTTAAATCCACCAGGTTCTCCTTGGAAACTCTATGGGGCAGTTCTACTCTTTCCTATAGGGTCGCTATGAGTTGGAATCCACTTGAGGGCAATGGGTTTTTTGGTTTTTATGTTTTGTCTTTTCTCCAGGGTTAGAGATTAGTCAAATCTCACATTTTTTCTTCAAGATTAGGGAGATTGTTTAGATTTATGTCTCAAGGCTAGTTTACAAAGACCGACTACGTTATGTCTTTTTTTTATCACAGCATACCTGGTCAAAGTCGACTTAACTTCAAGGTTGTTTACCATATTCTTCTTATAGTTCACATGCCTCCATGTCTAAGTTTAGAAACATTCTAAATAACTTTCTAATAACTTACAGGTTTCTAATGATTTATGGTCAATGTTAGAGAGCCTCACAAAGGTAGACATATTTCTAAGTTCATATTATGAGTGATTATACATATGTATTTGAAGGCATAATACTGACTTATACTTTATGG
Organism: Dugong dugon; assembly: GCA_030035585.1. Taxonomy (NCBI): domain Eukaryota; kingdom Metazoa; phylum Chordata; class Mammalia; order Sirenia; family Dugongidae; genus Dugong; species Dugong dugon. The sequence goes on from CM057471.1 coordinate 57,980,689, forward strand.
GATTTGAGAACCTCATAGAAACATACAGAACATTTTTTATAACAGCTTTATTGAGATATAATTTACATATTGTACAAGTCACCTTTTAAAAGGTACCATCTGATGTTTTTAGCATCTTCACAAGGTTAAGCAACCATCGCCACTATCTAATTCCAGTACATGCTCATTACCCCTGTTAAAAATAAAGTTTCTATAGGATTAAATTTGTGTACAAACTCATAGCTTCATTTACAATTCATGAATTGGGGGCATCTGCTCTGGAAGTCAGACAAGAGCTCCAAAGGACAAGAGGAAGAGACCATTTTTTTATCATCTTTTTAAATCCTCATCCAACCCCTAGAAAATATGTATTGTCGTCCTCCATTTATTGGTTGATTGATTGAGTGTATTGTGTTTTTTTGTTGTTGCTGTTGTTACGTGCCATCAAGTCTGCTCCAACTCATAGCAATCCTATGTACAACAGAATGAAATATTGCTCAGTCCTGTGCTATCCTCAGAATTGTTGCGATGTTTTAGGCCATTGGGGTAGCCACCGTGTCAATCCATCTCACTAAGGGTCTTCCTTTTTTGCACTGACCTGCTACTTTACCAAGCATGATGTCTTTCTCCAGGGACTGGTCTCTCCTGATACAAACAAATTTGTGTTTTCTTAGAGCATCAAAAATTAAAATCTTCCCAAGAATCACTGACTGGCCTTAAAAGTCCCAGAGACCAATCAAGTCCTAGTGCTCGTAGGAGGGAAGGATATGGAGTTCTTTCCAACCCCACTCCCAACCGTGATAAAATGAAAATGTCCTGAGTTACAAATCCAGCACCCTCTTGAGTACAGATACACCCCTCTTATTAAGAAAAATTCTGGCATTATTTTATGTTCTCAGTACTCGGTAAACTCTAAGAGGTCATTTGGTCCTTTGCATTTAGTCCAAGATTCCTGCAAAAGAGCACAGTGGGTCAGAGGTTCCACTCGCAGCCCTACCTAGGTTCAAATACCTGGGCTGACACTCAATCCTTTCATTACCGTTGGTATAACCATTGCCATAGAGTCAATTCCAACTCATAGCAACCCTATAGGACAGAGTAGAACTGCCCCGCAGGGTTTTCAAGACTGGTGGATTCCAACTGCTGACCTTTTGGTTAACAGCCAAGCTCTTAACCACTGCGCCACTAGGCTCCATAACAGCATACCAGCCACTTTTTATGCCTCTGGACCTTGTACATAGTGCGTTATTCCGGTTCTAAAGCACTTAGCGTCAAGGTGGGTCCCTCCTGAAACGCATGAAGCTCAGCAGACCAGAGTTGGAGCCTCATTGTTGTGTAGTTGAGCAATTCTGTTGAGTGATGCTTCTTGGATGTGTTAGTTTTGTAAACTTTTGCCTTTTTTTCCCTTGATTTCTGTGACATAAGACTTGTAAGGATAATTATAACCTTCCTGTGTAATAGTTAGGGAGCCCTGATGGGTTTCTTTCGGTTTTTCTGTGTCACACATAGAAAACCAGAGGTTCCCCATGTAACCTAATGGAAAGCCTCCCCCACTCAATGAATTATTACTATAGATGTCATTGGTATAATGTCATACCACAGATCAATGGCACCAAGTGCCACTAGCCTCACTGGTGGATTGTATTACTAGATCATATAAAATTTATCTTACCAACCAAAAATTTAAATGCGCTGTTAGTAAGCATGCATTCCAATGCTGAAAACACATGCCATTTAAAAAATAATAATAAAATGTGGTAACTAAAGGGTGACTTTGGGCCAGTTATTTAACCTCTCTGAGCTTCAGTTTAGTCATTATAAAATGGCACTAATTATTAAAATGGGAGTTGCTGTGAGGATTAAGTCAAGTGTTTAGCACAGAGCCTGTCATTGCAAACTCAACCATTCCTTTCCTACGTCCCTGTAGGTACCAACTTGCCTTCACCCCGCAACTCCACGTATACTGGTCCTTTCCCCCTAACCATTTCCCTCATCTTCCAAGACTATCTTTCCTGTGTAGTTTTTCATTCTGCAGATCTGAGTTTAAATGCCACTTCCATGAGACAGCCTTTCTGGACACTTCCACATGCCCCACTCTTTCATTCCTTCTTGAAACAGCCTGCATTTTTTTCTTTATAATTATATCCGTTTGCAATGTTCTATTTATTTCAGTGAGTCTTGTCTTTTGTCAATAAACTGTGCACACCACAAGGGACCTTTTATTCTTTTTAAAAAATACTCCTCTTTTTAAAAATTGTAAATATATATGTGCCATTTCAACATTCTTCACATGTGCAATTCAGTGACATTTTATTCAGCATGCTGTGCAACCATAACCATTATCCGTTTCCAGATTTTTCCAAGACCCTTAAGGGAAGCTCTGTGTCTCCTAAGCAACGAGGGACCTTTTCTTGCTCTCTGCCATATCCTCAGTACCAACGTGGGTTAGGATCATAGAATGCATTCTTTAAATATTTATGGCAAAACAGTCCAGTCTTTTCCTGGTAATGATAAACTTGGGTCCAAGGACGTAAAGCGACAGCAGAATAGGGCAAACTTGAACCCAAGTCTCTCTACTCCTGTTTCAGGACTCCGTCCATAGCGCCTGCTAAGAATTTTCCTAACCTATCCCCGAATGCACTTTAGGTAAACGAACGTCACAGAAAGAGGAGTAAAGCACTGCAAAGTAGCGGAGAGAGATTTGGCTTGGCTTCTCCTCTCTGGAGTTTAATGCAGGCATATTGTAAAGCGGGGCTCTATGGGAACATTGGTTAAGAGCTCAGAATGCTAACCAAAGGGTCAGTAGTTCCAATCCACCAGCCACTCCTTGGAAACCCTATGGGGCAGTTCTACTCTGTCCTATATATAGGGTTGCTATGAGTTGGAATGGACTCGACGGCAATGGGTTATGGGTTATATTGTAAATTAAGGGATGATGGCAATAACAACCTGGCTAGACGGCCATAAGGACCAAGCCAGCCAAAACACAAACCACGAAACCAAGCTTGAAAGGGCAGAAGTATTCCAACGCCGCAAGAGAACGAAGACCAACGCTGCGCACGCGCAACAGGCGCACCGCTCTTGCTTTCTCCGCCCCGCTCCATTGCTCCGAAGTCACTAAATGCGAAATGCCACTATCGGGTGAGGCGGCACTGAGGAGGTCACGTGACGGAGGGGCGTGGCGCACGCCCAGGGCGCAGCCGCAGATCTTGAGCCTCTGGGTCAGCTGACCTGCGAGGACTACCGAGTCGGTTTAGGTGGGTCACCTCGGCCTTAGAGTCTCGGCCGCCATGGCCAGTCAGTCGCAAGGTATCCAGCAGCTGCTGCAAGCGGAGAAGCGTGCCGCGGAGAAGGTGTCCGAGGCCCGCAAGCGTGAGTTTCCATTCGGGGAGGCGAGGCGTGGCGCGAGTCTAAGGGACGTGGTAGGCCGCGGGAGGTGGTGGGTGGATGAGGGCTGAACGCCTGTGGAGTGTGGGGGTGGTTATAGCCTCAGTATTTTGTCTGTTTCAAAGCGCGCTGCATCTGAGGCTCCGCAAGGCTTGTGGATCGACTGGAAGCGGCTATGTGGGATAAGAGATTGGGCGTGGAGACAGTAATGGCTTGCTAGCGTCTTTCTTGGAGTTTGGGAGGCCTGTGAAATGGGCTATCCAAAACGGAACTCGTTATTTTTCCTGCTCCCACGTGGTCGTTTTGGTCTTCTCAGTGAAGGGAGCCAGCATCCACACAACTGCTTAGTTTGAAAGCCTTAGTCCTCCTTGACACCTCTCTCTCTCTTTCGTTCGCCACGTTTAGTCAGTTCAGTTTTCCCCCATCTCTACCACCAGCATTTTAGTCCAGGACATCAGCTTCTCTCAGGCTCCCGGAGCAGCCTAATTAATTAATTCCCTACTAATTTTTTTTTTTTAATGCGTCTAATACGTGCCAAGCGTAGTGCCTGGTGCATCAGTGATCTCTACTATTCTGATATTCGAAATCCTAGTGAAGGAAGCAAACAACGAAACTGCGTGGCCCTGCGCCATCCTCACAGTCCTTGCTATTTGAACCTATTGTTGCAGCCACTATGTCAGTCCATTTCATTTAGGGTCTTCCTCTTTTTCGCTTGCCCTCTACCAAGCGTGATGTCCTTCTCCACACACCGGTCCCACCTGATACAAACAAATTCGTGTTTTCTTAGAACGTCAAAAATTACAAATCTGGGAATATAATTACAAAAATTACAAAGCCGGGGATGGGGAGAAGCCTTTTCTTTGGTGACTGAAAAGTTCTGTTATTTCAGACTTAACTTGATACAGTAAGTCTGATCATTCTCTTGATACAGTATTTCCAGAATGACTTCTCAGAGTTTGTCCTGTGATGATTAGTAACAGAAGTTGTATTTGTTGGGAAGGATGTGAGAGTATTTGGGGGGAAGTGCTAGAACTAGTGCGTGGGGTATGGTAAGAATAAGTCAGAGTGTCTTGGAGGCAGGAGTCATGTTTTACACATTTCTGTGTCCCGTCAAGCCTGGCACAGGGTCTTGTATATCTCGGGTGGCAATTACATATTAGCTGAAAGACTGAACTTCTTTTAAAGGAGTGAGTATATGGCTAATATGCATCTCAGAATTTGCAATAATTAGAAGTATTCAGTAAAGCCACAAATTGCAAAAATTGGAAATTATTGCCTTTCTTGATCTGTAATTATGGCTGACTTGAAAGCTCAGTTAAGAAATAGGAAGAGGCTGTGCGTGACATGGTAAAATGATTCAATCCGAGTTTTTATTCATGAAATCACTGCTTTGGACCTTAAAAATTTCTTTAAAAAAGGTTTGTGTTATGGTTTATTTAATCGGAGTGAAAGTAAGCCCTGGCTCCCATATGTAAGGCCCAAGAGAAATAAGATTAAAAAGAAATGTAATTTTCTGTTCAAATCTTTATGTTTTGGTTGTTTATGAAGCTTTGGTTCAAGCTTACCAAGACTGGACTCTGAAGATATTTGCTGAAAGACAGAATAATGGTATTATCTTGAGTAATTAATTCAGGGAGATGTCAGTTGGGAGTCGTCCAGAAAGTGGTATTATGAAATTACGTGGAGCTGCTGCCTGATGCTCTGGTCATAAACGTTGTTTGTAGATTGTTGGTTTGGGAAAACCTTTGGCTTTGAAATGTAGCCCAATATAGCTGATGGGGAAGATAGCATTTGGGGCTTGGGGTAGAGGTGGGCTGGTGGAGGACGGTAGGCCCTAATAAATAATGGTATAAATATAGAATTGCAGAAATAGTCCTTGGGGTGCTTAAAAACCAAGCCTGTTGCCATCGAGTTGATTCCGACTTAGCGACCCTATAGGACAGAGTAGAACTCTGCCCCATAGGGTTTCTAAGGAGTGGCTGGTGGATTCGAACTGCCGACCTTTTGGTTAGCAGCCAAAGGATGGTGATTGTTTCAGCCTAGCCTCATGGAGTGCTGATATCAAAGAGTCATTATATCATAGGGTCATTGCCAGTCCAAAATCCTGTTAATCAGGAGGTGGAAGGTGAAATTCAATTTCATTCATCTAAATCGGTGAAGTAAGCTCTGGGCAATTGATATAGAATGATGTGTAACAAAATCTAGTTTTAGATGTGGAGGGCTTTTGCTCTGAATTAAATAAATGCTCAGGTTGATCATCTAGGACCTTCCTTTTTTCCATTTGGGTATTCGAGAAGTGTGATCAATGACCAGAGAATCAAAGCAAAGAGTATGTATTGCTTGGTCTTGTGGGCTGTTTTCATACAGGCTGATAAAACATAGAGGATTTTTCCAGCTGTATGTTAAAATACTCTTCTAGAATAGTTACACAAGTTGAAGAATGTGATCAATCGCACTGAATTGTATATGTAGAAATTGTTGAGTTGGTATATGTTTTGTTATCTGTATTTTTACCACAATTAATAAAATTTCTAGAAATCAGCACACTCCTGTCTCTCCTCACTTCTCTCGGATGTTGTGTGGTCTTACTAGCCATTCTTCCCCTTTCAGCATTCCTTCTCAGGCACCACTTTTCATTACTTCCTTGTGACAGGCATGTATTACATCATCTGTTTTGTTAGTTACATTTTAGGCTGATGTCCCTTGGGAGCAAATTAGTCTCCTTGCTAAGGTTCTAGCCAGAGCTCCAGTTGTAACCAGCAGCATACTTAGGTGTTTACTTTCTTGGGAAGAGGAAGCATTCCCCAGATGGTTAATGTCACCCATTGTATGTTGGTTCTTGGTAGTTGAGATTGAGAGACTATTCTGACAAGTTCTAAATTTTTTTCCCTTCTTTTTATCTTATCTGTAGTTATGGAAGGCATTCATTTTATCTAGTCACTTCCTAGTTAAGCAAAGCCTGTAGGAGGCAGGAACGTATGAGCTCTGAATTTCCTCTCCTGCTTTCCCATACCCCCTTCTTGGGACTGTGCCTTAAAACTTTTTTCTTTGGTTACTGTTAAAATCTACCGTCTCAGTCTCTGCTTGCTTTTCTACTTGTCTTTTAACCACTTCCTGATGTTGTTATCTTTTGAAACCAGGAAAGAACCGGAGGCTAAAGCAGGCCAAAGAAGAAGCTCAGGTTGAAATTGAACAGTACCGTCTGCAGAGGGAGAAAGAGTTCAAGGCCAAGGAGGCTGCGGTGGGCCCCCCATTTATTTTCATTACTACTTTACTTTCCTGAAGTTCCCCTTTTCCTTCTGGCTCCCAAGATAGCCAGCGTAGCTCAGAGAGTCTGATAGAATTTATTATTATTGTATATTAGATGCTCAGGCCGAGTCTCTTTCATAGTAGTCAGTTAAAAACATTGAATCCTAGTCTTCATTTATTCAGTCATTTAACAAATATCTATTGAACAGTTCACATGTGCTAGGTACTGTGCTAGGTGCTGGGGGGTCAGCTGTGAATGGAAATAGATGTGACCCCTGCCTTCATAGAGCTTACAGTCTGGTGGTCAGGGAGACTCAGTAATAAAATGCAAGTCATGCAAATCTACAACTGAAAAGTGTTACGAAGGTCATAACACAAATCAGATGGAAATCCACGTTAGTGTAATACAGATACAGAGGCAGTTATCAATAGTATACCATGCATCCAATAAAAAGAGATCACAGAAGCGGGGAAATGATGAAGAAGGGCTTCACAGAGAAAAACTATCAGGACTCTTGGATGCACGTAACAGAAAACCAAACTGTTTCAAGCAAAGTAGAATTTATTGGCCTATGTAATTAAAAACCCAGGTGAAAGGTTTTTACCTTGATCAGGAGCTTAAATAATGCTTTCAGGACCCTATTTCCATCTCTCAATTTTGCCTTTGCTTTGTGGGCTTCATTCTTAGTCTCAAGTTCTGTGTTGTGGTCTCCAGTAGTTCCAGGCACATATCCTCCCAAGTTCAAGTCCAGTGATTAAAGGCACATGCCTCCCAGTTAACAATTAGCAAAAGTTTCACTCATCTTTGCATTGGGTGATTAAAGCGCTATTAAGACTTAAATGTTTCTCTGGCTCTTGAATTGGGAGCTGATTGGTGCTGTAAGTTGTTAGACTGCCCACAAAACCATGTAGAGACACTCTTGTGTAAAGGCAGCCTTCTTCTCTCCTTAGTTTTACACCCTACACTGCAGCTGGGTTTAGAGACAGTATCAGTGTTACTCTGTCTAGTTGCAAGGTTGCCCACCAAAGTGCTTGCATCAGTTTATGCTCTCGTTAATGCTGGAGATGCCTGCTTCCCCCGCGTGTTCTTCAATCATGAGATTACATTATCTACTGTTCATTACTTAGATTCATTAAGCAAGTTGCTTACTAAATGTTGCTGCTGGCCAATCAGAGCACCATCCTGACATTCCCCTGTGTCGTTGCTCCCAACTCCAGGCTCTGGGATCCCATGGCAGTTGCAGCACTGAAGTGGAGAAGGAGACCCAGGAGAAGATGACTATCCTTCAGACCTACTTCCGGCAGAACAGGGATGAAGTCCTGGATAACCTGTTGGCCTTTGTCTGTGACATCCGGCCAGAAATCCATGAAAACTACCGCATAAATGGATAAGGAAGAAGGAAGCGCCTGTTCCATGGATTGGCATTTTAGATGGTCTCTCACATGGAATAAGAAGTTTTAGCAAAGCTAGAGTTATGTTCTTGTGAGAAGGCATTAAATTATTCCTGTGTAGTATATAGTAGTTCACTTTTTGGAGAGTAGCAAACCTAGTACTTTGTACAGACTTAGAGCTTATCCAAAGAGGTCATCTTTTTTACCTCATATTTCTTACAAATTTAATGGGTATCCACTGTGTTTTCCCATGCTTTTTAGCTGAAGCAACATATATAGCAATAAGACTTTTCTTTCTTAGATACGTAGTACAAAAAAACAATTCTTTGAAGAAAGAAATGGGTTAAATATTTTATTTCCCTAAAGCTTTCTTGAAGGTCAGGGGCTTTATCAATGAAAAAATAGTAAATAGCTGTTTTGTAACTTGTGTAAATGGTAGCCAGTCTTAAAATACTCCTTTCTGTTTAAGGGTTAGAAAAAGGAATGCTAGTCTAGTTGTTTGGGCTACTTTTAGTTTCTCTTAATAGACATTTACTAGATAATAGAATTCAAGAACTTGTTACTTGTTATTACTTAGTGTACTGGTAATCACTTAAGAGTAAAGATTCTTAGGAGTGTGTTGTTTTCTCTCTGGTTTATCCTTTTTGATAATGCAAAGTGCACTTTGACCCAGATGTCCCTGCAGAGTTTCACATACATTCACACTTAGAAAATATCCATGATAGACATCTTAGTAGGAAGGAAATTGGTTGTGGCATGACCCAGCAGCCTTTCTGAAAAACAGCAAACAACTAGTGAGTCTGCAGTTGTCTTTTTTCTAGAGCACCCTGTACTGGAGCAGCCTTGGACAAGTTATCGAGCATAATTCCTTCCTGGTGGACTAAATGATGTATATGATACCTGTGGTAACTTCACATTAGCATTTACTTTAAGTGCCCTGTGACCATCTATTAGCCAAATTTGTTTCTTTGGCTGCAAAACAATTAGTTAGGTAGAAGCAGTTGAAAGAGAACATTATGGAATTTCCTTTCTTGTTCTGAAATAGTAGGAGAGAATTGGATGGCCTTTAAAAAATCTATGCAACTCAGGATGGGTTAATCTCAGGTTACTTCAGTCTCTAGTTATTGTTCCATTTCTTCTCTTTATAGTTGAACTACTTAAAAGAATTTTCTGTACTAGTTTGCCATATTTTACTCCCAAAACCTGCAGTTAGGCTTGCCACTCCATTGAAACTGCTTGTTCAGGTCAGCAGTGACGCCCAGGTTGATGAATCCTGTCTGGCTCTTCATTACTGTTTGACAGGTTGACCATTCCTTCCTTGAATCACTTTTTTAGCTTCCATTATGGAGTGATGTGCTAGTTTGCTTCTTAAGCTCTCATTGATTCCTCATTTTTTCTTGGACTTTGCTACGTTTCATGGCATTAAATACCATATGTATCGAAGACTCCCAAATTTATATCTCTAACCTCTATTGAACTCTAGATTCATATCACATTGCTTATTTGATATTTTGACTTGTATGTCTAGTAAACAGCTCCAGCTTAACGTGTTCCAAACTATAACTAGTTTTGTTAAGACTTCACTCTTGGTATTGCTAAGTATAGCTACTGTTAGCCTCCACCTTCTGCAAATACAGATTTCCCAAATGAGAATCATGAAAAACACGTGTATTTACTGCTTTAGACCCATTGTCTTTAGTCCGGTTGCCACCAACATTTTTATCCTGGATTAATAGGGTTGTACTTATTTACATAACTTTTTGACTCTTCCAGCCAAGCCGCTGAATGTTGCTGAAGTCACAGAAGCCAACAGGAGTATTTTAAGAGTGATCAGTGGTCAACTGAGAGGCCACGATAAGATCTGAAAAGTGCCCATTGGGTCAACCATAGAAAGCTTGGTGACCAGGGAGAGAGGAACTTAAATAATTGGGTTGAAGAGTGAGTGTAAAGTGAGGAAGTAAAGAGAGATGCAGTAGCGGTTGGTGGAAGGAGGTGATAACATGTTTAAATGCTGAGGGGGAAGAGAATAGAGAGGCAGAGGAGTGTTCCCGACAAAAGTTGTTCTGGATGGAGCAGGATCCAGGGCACTGGTGGAGGGATTAGCTCTGCAGTCCTCAACCTTAATTGTTCCCAGGGAATTTTGAAGATGGTTGATGCTCAGGTCACTCCTGGACCAGTTGAGCCAGTCTCCAGGTGGGGCCAGGACTATAGTGTTCTGTTTTTGTTTTTTTTTTTAACTTTAATTTTGGCAGAACTTGAGGAATTTGCATTTGTAAAGCTTTTAACAGGGCACTGGTGATTCAGTGGTAGAACTCTGGCCTTCCATGCTGGAGACCCGGATTCCTTTCCTGGTCAGTGCATCTCATGCAGCCACCATCCTTCTGTCACTGTAGGTTAGCATTTTGTTATGCTGCTGAGCGGGTTTCAATGAAGCTTCCAGACTAAGGGTGAAAGACCTGGTGGTCTACATATAAAAATCAGTCATTTAAAACCCTATGGGGTGAAAGTAGGAGGGCAGGGCCAAGATGGTGGAGTAGTCAAAGACCTGAAAAAACAAGTGATTAGATTATATATGACATTTCTGGGAGCCCTAAACATAAAAGGCAAAGTTGAGGAACCAGACCGAGTGGCAGGGGGAGGGAGAGACGGTTCGGAAGCAGCGAGGAAGTGCCAGACCTGACCAGGAGAGAGCCTGAGCCCTTCAGGCCTGATCAGCTTGTGGGTAAGCGATGAGGCAGGCAAATATCAGTGCTCTGGAGACATATTCCACATAGGGAGAAACCCAGCAGCTGAGGGTCTACTTGGCCACACAACCAGTGAGAAGCCACCCTCAATTGCCAAAAGATAAGTATTTGCTTCTGGCCTACCTCTCCGATCAAAAACACCCCCCTCAGGGAAAAACTCTCCCATTTACCTTGCCACTCCCCAATCTGCACTAGGTCCTGGACCTGCTTCAGAAATTGCTGAGTCCCCTGGGCCAGAAATAGGACACACGCCCTGAGCCATTTTACCAGCCTTGGAGAGTGAACAAATTAACAAATGGGGAAAAAATAAACCACTGGCTCCCCTAAGTCAGGAACTCAGGGTAGGCACAGCTCCTTTGCCTAGACACAGGCATAAGGGATCCAGTGACTTTGAGTGCCTTTCCCCATGCATGGATTTGTGTGGGCCCGTTTCAATAGCATAGGCCCTGATTACCGCAGTACCTGAAGTTCAACTGTTTCAGCTGTGAAGTGGCAGGTTCGTGACATTTGACTCTGTCCATTAAGCAGGGTTGTCACCCACATCAAGGGCCTGAGGACTGGTGGCTCCACCCATGCCACTTAGCCACCTGAGAGAGGGGCCCAAGAATAAGAAGTGCCACTCAGTCCTTACAGCCAACAGCATCAGGTACTCATTGGCTGCAAAACCCACCTATACGCTCCAGGGAACAGGGACACTCCTTCCTCCTGGACACTCGGAGGCGACCATCAGCCCACTGGCTTGCTCTGAGTGGGTCCCCCTGCTGCAGCCAGATGCCTGCGTCTACACCAATTATCCATGCCTGTCTAGGACTGTAGGTGAGAGCCTACATTGCACACTTAGTGGCTATCTACCTGGGCACCTGAGCTGAATCCATACAGGAAGAGTGGGCGGACTCCTGAGCTCACATACCTAGTAACAGATCTAACCACCTGGTGACAGGACATTAGAGCTTCAAAGATACCAATAATCAAACTAGTTCATACAAGCAGCCTATTTGGGCATATCAAAACAAAACAAGAAGCTAGGACACAGTAAGCAAACATAAAATGAATAAGTTATTGATGGCTTGGAGACAACAGTCAATATCAAATCACATAAAGAGGCAGTCCATGATGGCTTCAGTAAGCTCCCAAAATAAAGAAGCAATAAATTTTCTAGAGGAGGAAAATTTCTCAGAATTACCAGAGGCAGAATACAAAAGATTAATATACAGAACTCTTCAAGAAATTAGGAAGGAAAACAAAACATGCAATAGAGGAAATTAAAAAGATTAGAGAAGAGCATAATGACAAATTTAACAGGCTGCAAAAATCCTTAAAGAGATAGCAATCAGAAATCCAGAAGATAATAAAATTTCAGAATTAGACAACTCAATAGAAAGTCGTAGGAGCAGAATTGAGGCAATGGAAGTCAGAATTAGTGAGATTCAAGATAAAGCACTTGACACCAATGTATTTGAGGAAAAATCAGAAAAAGGGATTTAAAAAAATGAAGAAATCCTACGAATTATGTGGGACTCTATCAAGAGGAATAACCTACGAGTGATTGGAGTACAAGAACAGGGAGGGATAACAAAATACAGAGAGAATTGTTGAAGATTTGTTGGCAGAAAACTTCCCTGCTATCGTGAAAGATGACAAGATATCCATCCAAGAAGCTCATCAAACCCCACATAAGGTACATCCCAAAAGAAAGTCACCAAGACATATTATAATAAAACTTGCCAAAACCAAAGATAAAGAGAATTTTAAGTGCGGCTAGGGATAAACAAAAAGTCATCTACAAAGGAGAGTCAATAAGAATAAGTTCGGACTACTCAGCAGAAACCATGCAGGAAAGAAGGCAATGGGATGACATATATAAAGCCTTGAATGAAAAAAAAAAAAAAAAAATACAGGCCAAGAATTATATATTCAGCATAACTGTCTCTCAAATATGATGGCAAAATTAGGGCATTTCCAGGTAAATAGAAGTTTAGGGAGTTTGCAAAAACCAAACCAAAATTACAAGAAATATTAAAGGGAGTCCTCTGGTTAGAAAATTAATAACATCAGATAACAACCCAAGACTAGAACGCAGGACAGAACAACCAGAGATCAACCGAGATAGGGAAGTCAGAAAAGTAAATCAAAACTAAAACACTGAAAATAGGGAAACAGATGCCAATATGTAAAAGATGACACAAAACAAAAAAAAAAAGGAACTTAAAAAATGCGGACAGAGTTTTCATACGGAGAGGAAGTCAAGGAGATATAAAGAAATAAAAGACTGGTATAAACTTAGAAAAATAGGGGTAAATATTAAGGTAACCACAAAGGAAACTAACAATCCTACAAATCAAAATAAAAACCTAGAAAAATATAAAGACTCAGCAAACACAAAATCAGCAATAATGAAAAAGATGTAAAGAAAACACATAAAGAAAAACAACTCAGCACAGAAGATTAAGTGGACCAAAGAAACTGTGAACAACACACAAAAAAAACATCAAAATGACAGCACTAAACTCATACCTATTGATAATTACGCTTAATATAAATGGACTAAATGCACCAATAAAGAGACAGAGAGTGGCGTATTGGATAAAAAAAAAAAAAAAAAAATCCATCTATATGCTCCGTACAAGAGACACACCTTAGACTTAAAGACAAACTAAAACTCAAAGGATAGAAACAATATATCAAGCAAACAACACTCAAAAAATAGCAGGAATAGCAATATTAATTGCTAACAAAATAGACTTTAAAGTAAAATCCACCACAAAGGTTAAGAAAGGGCAGAGTATAATGATTAAAGGGTCAATACACCAGGAGGATATAACTATAATAAATGTTTATGCACCCAACAACAGGGCTCCAAAATACATAAAACAAACTCTAACAGCACTGAATAAAGAGATAGACAGCTCCACAATAGTAGTAGGAGATTTCAACACACCACTTTCGGTGAAGGACAGAACATCCAGAAAGAAGCTCAACAAAGATACAGAAGATCTCAATGCTACAATCAACCAACTTGATCTCATAGACATATACCAAACACTCCACCCAACAACAGCCAAGTACACTTCCTTTTCTAATGCACACAGAACATTCTCCAGAATAGACCACATATTAGGCCATAAAGCAAGCCTTAACAAAATCCAAAGCATCGAAATATTACAAAGCATCTTTTCTGACCATAAAGCCATAAAAGTAGAAATCAACAACAGAAAAAACAAGGAAAAAAAATCAAACACATGGAAACTGAACAACACCTTGCTCAAAAACTACTGGGTTATTGAATAAATTAAGGATGAAATAAAGAAATTCTTAGAATCAAATGAGAATGAAAACACAGCCTACCAGAACCTTTGGGACACAGCAAAAGCAGAGCTCAGAGGTCAATTGATAGCAATAAATGCATACATCCAAAAAGAAGAAAGGGCCATAATCAAAACATTAACCCTACAACTGAAACAAGTAGAAAGAGAGCAGCAAAAGAAGCCCTCGGGCACCAGAATAAAGGAAATAATAAGAACTAGAGCAGAATTACATGAAACAGAGAATAGAAAAACAATTGAAAGAGTTAACAAGACCAAAAGCTGGTTCTTTGAAAAGATCAACAAAATTGATAAACCATTGGCCAAACTGACAAAAGAAAAACAGGATAGGAAGCAAATAACCCGTATAAGAAACGAGATGGATGATATCCCAACAGACCCAAATGAAATTAAAAGAATTGTAACAGAATACTATGAAAAATTGTACTCTAACAAATTTGAAAACCATAGGAAATGGACAAACTTCTAGAAACTCAATACCTTCCTAAACTAACACAAACAGAGGTAGAATATCTAAATAAACCCATAACAAAAGAAGAGATTGAAAAGGTCATTAAAAAAACTCCCAACAAAAAAAAAGCCCTGGCCCTGACGGCTTCACTGGAGAATTCTACCAAACTTTCAGAAAAGAGTTAACACCACTACTACTAAAGGTATTTCAGAGCATAGAAAAGGATGGAATACTCCCAAACTCATTCTATGAAGCCAGCATAAGCCTGATACCAAAACCAGGTAAAGACACCACAAAAAAAGAAAATGACAGACCAATATCCTTCATGAACATTGATGCAAAACTCCTCAACAAAACTGTAGCCAATAGAATTCAACAACATATCAAAAAAATAATTCACCATGATTAAGTGGGGTTTATACCAGGTATGCAGGGATGGTTCAACATTAGAAAAACAATCAGTGTAATCCATCACATAAATAAAACAAAAGACAAGAACCACATGATCTTATCAATCAATGCAGAAAAGGCATTTGACAAAGTCCAACACCCATTCATGATAACAATTCTCAACAAAATAGGAATAGAAGGGGAATTCCTCAACATAATTAAGGGCATTTATACAAAGCCAACAGCCAACATCATCCTAAATGGAGAGACTTTGAAAGCATTCCCCTTGAGAAGGGGAACCAGACAAGGATGCCCTTTATCACCACTCTTATTCAACTTTGTGCTGGAGGTCCTAGCCAGAGCAGTTAGGCTAGAAAAGGAAATAAAGGGCATCCAAATTGATAGGGAAGAAGTCAAAGTATGTCTATTTGCAGATGATATGATCCTATACCTGGAAAACCCCAAAGAATCCACAAGAAAACTACTGGAACTAATAGAAGATTTCGGCAAAGTTTCAGGCACAAGATAAACATACAAAAGTCAGTTGGATTCCTTTACACCAACAAAGAAAACTTCCAAGAGGAAATCACCAAATCAATACTATTTACAATAGCCCCCAAGAAGATAAAATACATAGGAATAAATCTAACCAGAGACGTAAAAGTCCTGTACAGTGAAAACTACAAGACACTACTTTAAGAAACCAAAAGAGACCTGCATAAGTGGAAAAATGTAACTTGCTCATGGATAGGAAGACTCAACATTGTGAAAATGTCAGTTCTACCCAAAGCGATCTACAGATACAATGCAATCCCAGTCCAAATCCCAATGGCATTTTTTAATGAGATGGAGAAACAAATCACCAACTTCATAAGGAAAGGGAAGAGGCCCCGAATAAGTAAAGCATTACTCAAGAAGACGAACAAAGTGGGAGGCCTCACACTACCTGATTTTAGAAACTATTATACTGCCACGGTAGTCAAAAGAGCCTGGCACTGGTACAACAACAGATGCATAGATCAATGGAACAGAATTGAGAATCCACACATAAATTCATCCACGTATGAGCAGCTGATATTTGAAAAGGCCCAAAATCTGTTAATTGGGGAAATGACAGTCTCTTTAACAAATGGTGCTGGCATAACTGGATATCCACCTGCAAAAAACCGAAACAAGACCCATGCCTCACACCATGCACAAAAACTAACTCAAAATGGATCAAAGACTTAAATATAAAGTTGAAAACGATTAAGATCATGGAAGAAAAAATAAGGACAATGCTAGGAGCCCTAATACATGGCATGAACAGAATACGAACCATAAGTAACAATGCACAAGCATCAGAAGAGAGCCTAGATAATCGGGAGCCTCTAAAAATCAAACACTTATGCTCATCAAAAGACTTCACCAAAAGAGTAAAAAGAGAACCTACAGACTGGAAAAAAATTTTTGGCTATGACAAATCCAACCAGTGTTTAATCTCTAAAATCTACAAGATACGGCAAAACCTCAACAATAAAAAGACAAATAAACCAATTAAAAAATGGGAAAAGGATAAGAACAGGCACTTCGCCAAAGAAGACATTCAGACAGCTAACAGACACATGAAGAAATGCTCACGATCATTAGCCATTAGAGAAATGCAGATCAAAACCACAATGAGATCCCATCTCACCCCAACAAGGCTGGCATTAATCCAAAAAAACACAAAATAATAAATGCTGGAGAGGTTGTGGAGAGACTGGAACACTTATACCCTGTTGGTGGGAATGTAAAATGGTACGACCACTTTGGAAATCGATTTGGTGCTTCCTTAAAAAGCTAGAAACAGAAGTACCACATGATCCAGCTATCCCGCTCCTTGGAATATATCCTAGAGAAATAAGAGCCGTCACTCGAATAGATATATGCACACCCAGGTTCATTGCAGCACTGTTCACAATAGCAAAAAGATGGAAACAACCTAGGTGCCCATCAACAGACAAATGGATAAACAAATTATGTTATATCCACACAATGCAATACTATTCAACAATAAAGAACGATAATGAAGCTGTGAAACATCTTATAACATGGAGGAATCTGGAGGGCATTATGCTGAGTGAATTTAGTCAGTCACAGAAGGACAAATATTGTATAAGACCACAGTATAAGAACTCAAGAAAAGATTTAAACTCAGAAGAAAACATTCTTTGATGGTTAGGAGGGTAGGGACGGAGGGTGAGGGTTATTTACTAACTAGATAGTAGGTAAGTGTTATCTTAAATGAAAGGAAGGACAGCATACACTACAGGGGAAGTCAGCACAACTGGACTAAACCAAAGCTAAGAAGTTTCCTGAATACAATCAAACACTTTGAGGGACAGAGTAGCAGGGGAAGAGGTCTGGGGATAATGCTTTTAGGGGGCATCTAGGTCAATTGGCATAACAAAGCTTATTAAGAAAATGTTCTACATCCTACTGTGGTGAGTGGCATCTGGGGACTTAAAATATTGCAATCGGCCATCTAGGATGCATTAATTGGTCCCAACCACCTGGCATAAAGGAGAATGAAGAACACCAAGGACCCAAGGAAAGTATTAGCCCAAGAGATAGAAAGGGCCACATAAACCAGAGACTTCATCAGACTGAGACCAGAAGAACTAGATGGTGCCTGGCTACCACCAATGACCACCCTGACAGGGAACACAACAGAGAGTCCCAGATGGATCAGGAGAAAGGTGGGGCCCAGAACTCAAATTCTAGTAATAAGAGCAGACTTAATGGTCTGACTGAGACCAGTGGAACCCCGGAAAGTCTGGCCCCCAGATTCTCTATCAGCTGAGAACTAAAACAGTTTCTGAGGTCAACTCTTCAGACAGGGATTGGACTGGGCTGTGCACATAAAATGATACTCATGAAGAGTGCGCCTCTTAGCTCAAGTAGATACAGGAGACTAAATGGGCGGCTTCTGTTGGGAGGTGAGATGGGAAGGCAGAGAGGGTTAGGAGCTGGTTGGATGGACATGGGGAATCGGGTGGGAAAGAGGAGTGTGCTGTCTCAGTATGGGGAAATCAATTAGGGTCACATAACACTGTATGTATGAATTTTTGTATGGGGGACTAACTTGAAATGTAAACTGCATTTAAAGTACAACACTAAACAACAAACAAAAATAACCCTGTGGAACACAGGATAGAATGTTGTTGCTGTCAAGTCGATTTTGGTTCATGGTGACGCCGTGTGTGTAGAGTAGAAACTGCTTCATAGGGGTTTTCAAGGCTGTGACCTTCTGGAAGCAGATCATCAGGCCTGCCTTCTGAGGCACCTCTTGGGTTCAAACCGCCAACCTTTCAGCTAGTAGTTGAGCGCTTAACCATTTGCACCACACACAGACTCCGCAGGATGCAATGTTGTTGTATACTGTGAAGTCGATTCTGACTGAGGCCGTGAAAGCTCAGTTGCTTAACACAACAATGTGTATTTCTTGTGCAGTGCCATACCAGTTGAGTGACTCCCTAGGGCAGCTGTCCTCCATGCACTGAGTCAGTGATTCAGATTACTTCCATCTCAGCATATGACTTTTATGATTGTAGAGGCAAACATGCTCCAATGCTGAAACGCTTCATGACACATGACACTTGTTCATAGCCCATTGACCAGCCTGGGACACATGACCCAACCTAACTGCAAGGGAGACTAATATATAAGGGGATCCCATGGATATTTGCAGAGTATAAAATGTCTATTATAATTGCTAGCAGTAGCTTACTACAGGGCAGGTAGTGTTCTAAGAACTTTTTCATTTATATTAATTAATCCTCATAGCAACTCTGTTTTACAAGATATGAGGCACAGAGAGGTTAGAAGCCAGACCAAGGCTGCACAGTGGTAGAGCCAAGATTTGAACACTGGCAGTCTGGCTTTAGCAGCTATGTGCTTAACCAGTGTGCATACTTTCCTTAAACTCATACTGAGCTTCATAGTTGCATATCACTCATGTGTTCTTTTTCCTTTTAAAACAAAAAAAGTTGCCTTTGAGTCAATTGACTCATGGCAACCCCATATCTCTCCCACGTCCTAGACTGATGCTGCTCACTTGCCCTCTGAGCGATTTCTTGTCCTATGGACCTGATGTCCAGGGAGAAGGATGCCCCCAATATTGCCTGTAGTGAGTACAGAAACTCTGACCATTCAGTCTGGTGCCATAGCTCAGACCTCCTCAAGATTTCCCCGATGTTAGACATAAAATAGAGTAAGGCAGACCCCATGTGTAACATCCAAATTCCTTGAAGAATTACCAGTTCAGGGTTGGATGGCAAAAAATGTGAAGCTCTGAAAGGTGAAGTAACTTGTCAGAAGTTACACATCGAATTTCTGCATGCTTCTCTAGCAAGGGTCATATAACTTCTAGCTGGAGTGCTTGGGTGGTGCAAACGGTTCAGCTGCTAACCAAATGATTGGCGGTTTGGCTCCATCCTGAAGTTGCCTCATTCTTCTCATTTTCAGTTGTGCCACATCAGCAAACGAAGGTCCTGAAAGCTTGACTCCATCCACGTCATTAAGGTTGTCTCAGTTTGAGGAGGCAGCTCTTCCCTAGTCGTCTTTTGAGTGCCTTCCAACCTGAGGGGCTCATCTTCCGGTACTATATCAGACAATGGTCTGCTGCTATTCATAAGGTTTTCACTGGCTAACTCTTTTCAGAAGTAGACCGCCAGGTCCTTCTTCTTAGTCTGTCTTGGTCTGGAAGCCCAGCTGAAACCTTTGTGCCATGGGTGGCTCTGCTGGTATTTGAATCCTGGTGGCATAGCTTCCAGCATCACAGCAACACGCAAGCCCTTACAGTATAACAAAGTGACAGATGCGTGTACAGACAGAGTCACTATAACAAAAAGAGTTGGTCAACCGACGTTCAACCATTTCAGGAGGTACATATGGTCAGGAACTAATGGTACGCAAGGAAGAGGTCCAAGCTGCACTGAAGGCATTGGTGAAAAACAATGCTCCAGGAATGGACAGAATACCAGTTGAGATACTTCAACAAACAGTTGCAGTGCTGGAAGTGCTCAGTTGTCTGTGCCAAGAAATTTGGAAGACAGCTACCTGGCCAACCAACTGGAAGAAATGCATATTTATACCTATTCCCAAGAAAGGTGATCCAACTGAATATGGAAATTATCATTAATATCAAACGCAAGTAAAACTTTGCTGAAGATCATTCAAAAGCGGCTGCAGCAGTACATTGACAGAGAACTGCCAGAAATTCAAGCTGGATTCAGAAGAGGACGTGGAATCAAGGATATCATTGCTGATGTCAGATGGATCTTGGCTGGAAGCAGAGAATACCAGAAAGATGTTCACCTGTGTTTTATTGACTATGCAAAGGCATTCGACTGTGTGGATCATAAGAAATTATGGATAGCATTTCAAAGAATGGGAATTCCAGAATTCTTAATTGTGCTCATGAGGAACCTGTACATAGATCGAAGCAGTCATTCCAATAGAACAAGGGTATACTGTGTGGTTTAAAGTCAGGAAAGGTGTGCATCAGGATTGTATTCTTTCACCATACTCATTCAATCTGTATGCTGATGAAATAATCCGAGAAACTGGACTATATGAAGAAGAATGGGGCATCAGGATTGGAGGAAGACTCATTAACAACCTGCGTTATGCAGATGACACAATCTTGCTTGCTGAAAGTGAAGAGGACTTGAAGCACTTATTGATGAAGTTCGAAGACCACAGCCTTCGATATGGATTATACCTCAACATAAACAAAACAAAAGTCCTCACAAATGGACCAATAAACAGCATCATGATAAACGGAGAAAATATCGAAGCTGTCAAGGATTTCATTTTACTTGGATCTACAATCAACATCCATGGATGCAGCAGTCAAGAAATCAAAAGACATTGCATTGGGCAAATCTGCTGCAAAGGACCTCTTTAAAGTGTTAAATAGCAAAGATGGCACCGTGAAGACTAAGGTGTGCCTGACCCAAGCCCTTGTGTTTTCAGTCGCCTTATATACATGCAAAAGCTGGACGATGAGTAAGGAAGACTGAAGAAGAATTGATGCCTTTGAATTGTGGTGTTGGAGAAGGATATTGAATATACCATGGACTGCTAAAAGAATGAATAAATCTGTCTTGAAGAAGTACAAGCAGAATGATCCTTAGAAGCAAAGATGGTGAGAGTATGTCTCAGATACTTTGGACATGTTATCAAAAGGGACCAGTCCCTGGAGAAGGACATCATGCTTGGTAAAGTAGAGGGTCAGCCAAAAAGAGGAAGACCCTCAACAAGTGGACTGACACGGTGGCAGCAACAATGGCCTCAAGCATAACAATTGTAAGGATGGCGCAGGACTGGGCAGTGTTTCATTCTGTTGTACATAGGGTTGCTATGAGTTAGAACCGACTTGATGACACCTAACAACAACAACAACAACAAAGTTGCCTCGGATGAAAGGCCTGGTGATCTACTCCCAAAAATTCAGCCAGTGAAAACCCTACAGTGCACAGCTCTACTTTGACACACATGACGTTGCCATGAGTCAGAGTCAACTCCACGGCAGCTGGTTTTTAACTTTTAGCAAGAGGGATCTATCATGTGCTAGGCATTATATGAACATACAACAGCCCGGTGTGTTGGGCATTGTGATCCCATTTCTATGCAAGAGAAAGCTGAGGCTTAGGATGTTCAAGGTCACAGAGCAAGGAAGTTAAAGAACCAGAATCAAGCCAGATCACTCCACAGGCTGCCTGCCAAAAGCTGCCATCCTCGGCCTTCAGGCTTTGTCAGAGGACGGTGGTGGGCGGGGTAGTCAGCCTTGTGTAACCCTGGTAAAGCTTCTGGGTCAGGGTGAGTAACATCTGTAACTCACATTCCGCATTTGGCATGTTTGGCCTTTCTTCCACGTTGAGAAGAGCAACGGTAGCAAAAGTAAATGAAAGCCGTGCAGCGGAAAGGACGTGCTCTGATGAGTCTTGCTGCCCCTCATTCTTCAGCGCTTTTATTTTTTCTCTCCTTCAGGGACAGTCTGGCAGATCTCAGAGTGTTTTTCTCCTGTCAATTTATCTCACATCACTTCAGTGACTCTGAAATTACTGAAAAAGCTTCCGTACAAGCAGGCAGTTTGAGTTTTGCTTTGGCTCTTTTTTTTTTTCTAACTTGCTGTGCAAGTAGGCACGTCTTAAGAGGCAGGCTAGGTACAGTCTTTGCTTTATTGAAAGATCACATTCTTTTCTTTATTGAAAGATCTGGCCTGTGGTTCGGGGGGAAGAAGCTGCCAGATCATGATGTCAATATCTATCTTCTCTGACTTAAAAAATTTCAAACGACATTGACTGGCTCCTGGGTCAGGTTTGACCAGAGCTCACGGTGTTTAGAGGGATGACTGATGGGGATGAGTGGGCTTGGAGAGTCTGGGGGCAGACAACACTTTTCTTCCTTCTACTGTACAATAACTTACAAAGGGAGAAGTAGCAGTATTCTAGAACAAATGGCAACAGTCGAAGATGAGATTAGGAGAGAAGTTAGGCTGGCTGTACAGAGAGCATGACTGGATTGTCTACTATTGTATTATTCGGTTTCAAAGGTGAAAGGACCAGACAGTAGAACTCTCTGGTCAAAGGACCAAATCCCTTCAACTACCCTTCCCTCTTCCCAGACATACGAGAGTTCTCCTTCCAGAAGTTACTCCCTCTGTACCTGTCCAGTAGCATGTGTCCTTCTGTCCATAATGTGGAATCCCTGATGCCCTCCGGGGATTTTGTCTTCCTGACAGGAATTTAGAGTTTTTTTTCCTTCTAGTTTTGACCCAGTTTCCTGACAAACAGCATGTGATTTGTCTGAATCTCAGTATAACTCCTGACAGGGACAGCCGTGTGTTTAGTCCCCAACTTTCATGCGCTGTTTACCTATATTGTGTATATGCCGTAGTGGAGTTACCACATGGTGGATGTAGCTTCTAAGAGTTGAAATAGATGTAATGGAAAGTTCTGTGGAACATGCTTTTGGAAAATAATTTTTTAAATGGCTCACATTTATGAAACATCAATTATATTCCAGGAACAATTCAAGGTGCTTTACATATAATTCTCCCGTCTTCTCCCTAAGGTAGGTATTCTTATTCCTATCTTACAAATTAGAAAACTAAGGCTCTGAGAGATAAAGTCACTTGCCCACAGTTATAGAGCTAATTAATGACAAAGCTGGATTTGAACCCAGGTCTGTCTGACTTCCCAGCCTGAATTGCTGTATGATTTAGTTCAATTTGTTTAGGCCATGGCAATGTTTCAAGCAATACGTTTCTAAGTGTCTAGAAGGTCAGTAACTCTACAATTGGCAGCTCAGTTCCAAAAACCAAGATCTTATTTAAAAAAAATTTTTTTTTTTTTTTTTTTTTTTTTACTGTGCTTTAGGTGAAAGTTTACAGAGCAAATTAGTTACCTATTCGATAGTTTATACACAAAGTGTTTCATGACCTTGGTTTCCATTCCCCACAATGTGTCAGCACTCTCTCTGTTTCTGCCCTGGTTTCCTCATTTTCTTTCCTCCTGATTTTCTGCCCCTTCCTGCCTTCTCATCTTTGCTTTTGGGCAAATAATGCCCTTTTGATCTAGTATAATTGATTGTTCTAAGGAGTATGTT
This sequence comes from Dugong dugon, assembly GCA_030035585.1. NCBI lineage: Eukaryota > Metazoa > Chordata > Mammalia > Sirenia > Dugongidae > Dugong > Dugong dugon. The sequence continues at coordinate 58,004,241 of CM057471.1, forward strand.
TCTTTCAGGTATTATTGCTTATCTTTTGTGTTTTTGTTGTTTGGCTGGGGAGCGGTCTCTGGGAATGGCTTCATTTCCAGGTCAGAAGGGTGTCTTTGGGCCATAGTCTCTGGGGTTCCTCTAGTTTCTATCACACCTGCAAGCCTGGGTTTTTGTTTTTTTTTTTGTGAATTTGATTTTTTGTTCTCCAGTTTTCTCCCACTCTGTCCAGGACCCTCTGTTGTGATCCCTGTCAGAGCAGTTGGTAGTGGTAGCTGGGCACCATCTAGTTTTTATGGTCTCAGGGTCGTGTAGCCTGTGGTTCATGTAGTCCATTAGTCTTTTGGACTAATTGCTTCGTTGGGTCTTTGGTATTCTTCACTCTCCCTCACTTTGGATGGGAAGAGACCCATAGTCGTAACTTAGATGGCTGCTTGCAAGCTTTTAAGACTCCAGATGCTATTCACAAAAGTAGGATGCAGAGCATTGTCTTTATGTACTATGTTGTGCCAATTGGCATAGATGTCCCCCAAGTCTATGGTCCTTTGTCTTCTAGCCTAGGAACTTCATCCCGAAAGGGGTTTGGTTATGTTTAAGAGGTTTCCCTGACTATACAGCTTCTGTGCTCTATTGTCAATATTAATATAGGTGCCGCACTTACAGTCACCTATGTAGAAATGTCCACTACCAAACTTGTATTTGCTGGTTGGTGTGTTCCTTTACATCCACCCACACCTCTTGGTGTGTCTGTCTACCTGCTTGTCCATTCATAAATTATTGTTTGTTGATACTGTTGCTTTCCTCTCAGTGTCCTCTCTTGCCTTGGTCATGTTGTACTGTTGTTGTTAGGTGTCGTCGAGTTGGTTCCGACTTGTGGCAAACTTATGTATGACAGAACAAAACACTGCCTGGTCCTGCGCCATCCTCACAATTGTTATGCTTGAGCCCATTGTTGCTGCCACTGTGTCAATCCATTTTGTTGAGGATCTTCCTCTTTTTCACTGACTCTCCACTTTACCAAGCATGATGTCTTTCTCCAGGGACTGATTCCTCCTGATAACATGTCCAAAGTATGTGAGATGTGGTCTTGCCATCCTGGCTTCTAAGGAGTATTCTGGCTGTATATCTGCCAAGACAGATTTGTTCACTCTTTTGGCAGTCCATGGTATATTCAATATTCTTCGCCAACACCACTGTTCAAAGGCACCAATTCTGCTTCAGTCTTCCTTATTCATCGTCCAGCTTTTGCAGTGTTGTACCGAATTCCCCTATATTATGTGTTGCCTTTCCCGTCACCAATATTAACTCATGTCTTCGATCTAATTGGTAATTTTCCCTCCCTCCCCCTCCAAGATCTAATTTTTGAATATTCACTTTTTCACTTATTCATCCAGTGCTTCTGAGGCTCTCCCCTGTACCATCTACCACCACACTTAAGGGTCCACAGGCTAGGAGTTCGTTCCCTCTGATTACTTCATCTAGGCTGCTAAATAATGTCAGCAGCCAGCCCTCAGTCATAGGCCTGCAACCCTTGTGAACCTGACAGGACAGATGAAACAACTGCCGAGTAAGGGTGGCTTTGGCTGGGGTTGGTGGTTACTTGGATTTATCTGTAGTTGAGGCCTGATGATTTCATTCATATCTAGTGAATCACTAAAAGCATTTAAGAAACACTGAGGGCAGGGTGTTCGCGGCACAGCTATGAGCTTAGGCAAAAACAGCCCTTATGCCCAAAAGGCTTATTATGTTTTTGGGAAAGAGGACATTGCACAATGACCATACCGTGTGGTAGATGTGACCACGGATTAAACAAGGGTTACTGTGGGAATGGGGGAGTGACCTAGGGACTTTCCTGGCCAGGACAGGAAAGGGCTCCCAGAAGAAGGGACCTTTCACCTGACACCTGAGAATGAGTTAGCCAGCTGATGAGGTGGGGATAGGGTTTGGGGGTTACATTCCAGATGGAGAGGGAAGGCAACCACCAGAACTGGAAGTGAGAGAGAACATGGTGTGTAGGAGGAACTGAAAGATGGTCTGTATTATTGGAGCTTAGAGTTTTTAGGGGTTGGATAACAGAAATACCAACAGTGGATGGCTTTATCAAATGTAAGTTTATTCTCTCACAGTCCAGGAGGCTAGAAGTCCAAATTCAGGGTGCCAGCTCCAGGGGAAAGCCTTCTTTCTCTGTCAGCTCTGGAGGAAGGTCCTTCTTATCAATCTTCCCCCAGTCTAGGAGCAGGAAACTCGGGCCCAAAGGACATGCTCTACTCCAGGTGTTGCTTTCTTGGTGGTATGAGGTCTGCTTGTCTCTCTACTTCATTCTCTCTTTTATATCTTAAAAGAGATTGACTTAAGATACAGCCTAATCTTGTAGATTGAGTACTGCCTCATTAACATCACTGCCTCTAATCCTGCCTTATTAACATCATAGGGGTAGGATTTACAACATACAGTAGAATCACATCAGATTACAAAATGTTTGATAACAACACAATACTGGTAATCATGGCCTAGCCAAGCTGACACACATTTTGGGGGGACACAATTCAATCCATGACAGGGTGGGAGTGGGTAAACATGAGTCCAGGGATAGCTGGGGGTGAGGAGGGACTTGGGCCCATCACATAGGGCCTTGTGAATCCATAAAGATATTGGTACTGAAGTCCACCTTGCTTGCTTTCCCAGAAAGACTGGATTTTATTCATCTTTGTCCATTCTACATGGAGCCCCACTCTTCTGTGCCATAGTGCCAGGCCGTAGCAAGCATTGGAGTTTCCGACATGCCAAAGGCAGGGTGCCTTGCTATCCAACAATGCAACTCACTTTCTGCTAAGCACTCTGTACACATCATCTCATTTAATTCTTAGAACTTCCCAGTTGAACAGGTATTGTCATCCTCCTTTTATAAACGCAGGAAACGAGGCTCAGTTAGGTCAACTGACCTGTCTAAGGCCATGAGTTAGTAAGTGGTGGAGCCTGGTCAGCAGTTTGAAAGGCCCAGGTCTTCTGTGCTTCCCTGGGAGACTGGCGTGCCAACAAGAAAGTTCTTGCTGGAGTGACCAGCAATGAGAGTGCAGAGTAAAGGTAGCCTTGCAGAAAAGGCAGGAGTATTGCATCTGGCTTCATGGAGGAGGTAGGCCTGGCTGGAGTATTGGCATGATCGTGGCAGCATGGCATGTGTGAGCAAGAGTAGAAAACACCTGTTTCCACCAAAAGGGGAAGGCTGAGTTAAATAAAGATCCTTTTTGCAGTATATGGACATTCATGTAGCCCTCAGAGTCGTGGGTGGCACAGACTTAGTAGTTAAGTGCTCTACTACTAAGCGAAAGGTTGGTGGTTCAAACCTACCCAGAAGCACCTTGAAGAAAGGCCTGGCGATCTGCTTCAGAAAGGTCACAGCCTTGAAAACTCTACGGAGCAGTTCTACTCTGCACACACGGCGTTGCCATGAATTGGGATCAATTTGAAGGCAACTGGTTTTTGTTTGTTGTTTTTACGCAGCCTTTAAAAAGAAATGAGGCAGAGCAGAGTGTTCTGGCATGAAGTGAATCCCACAGTATTTTGTTAAATGAAAAAGGAGCGGCCAACAGAGTAGAGTGGGCTCCCTTTTGTATACACACACACACAGACACACACCTCTGTACATATGTGCTCTACAGAAAAATACACAAGGTTCGTGGTTTCCTCAGGGTAAGGGGACTTACTTTTCATTGCAGGCTTTTTGAAATCATGAGTGATGGTAGTGGGGATGGCAGCTAACATCTAGTGAGTAGTTGTGTGTCTGCAGTTGTGCACACTTCACACAATTCCAGGTAATAGTTATAATTATCTGTTTGCTTTCTACAGAAAACCAGGCAGCAGAGAGGTTAATAATTTACTTAGGATGATATAACAAAGTGGAGAGCCCCTGCCTACAGCTCAGGTAGTGGTCTGCACCCCAAACCGAAGCTCTTAATAACACGGTGCACATAGGATTTTTCATTAAAAACAAGCCCCTGAGAAATTTCTGGTCCCAAATACGGCCTCATCCACTGACTCTCCTGTTAGTGCTGGGCTGGACTTCAGAGGTAAGCCGCTCCTCTTAACGATGGGGAGACAGAGGTTCACAGCCGTGAGGAGCGCACAGTAGAGCCCCAGGTACACAAGGTCGGGGGAGGTGCAGAGGCTCTTTCCGGCGTCCCGGGAGGGCGCGCAGCTGACGAAATGCTGCCTCCGAGCTCAGCGCCGACTCGTGCCCTGGAGAACGGTTCGCTCCAGGCCCCGCAGGCGAGCCTGGCGGGGCGGCTCCTCCCGGTGGGGTGACCGAGCGGGGGCGGCCCGATCCCGTGGGGCGGAACCGGGGAGGGCAGCGGTGCGGAAGGCGGGCGGGGCGCGCAGTAGCCGTGCCCCTAGGCTGCGGCAGGCCGTGCGGAGGGGCGGCAGCACCCCCTAGGCTCTGGCGTCCCCGGGCGGCGACCGCAGCAGCCGCGCTGGCGGGTGAGTGTGCGCGGGGCCGGGCGGGGGCGCGCGGGCTCGGGGCGCGCGTGCGCGCCGCGCCTATGCGTCTTGGGTCCCTGATTTGTGCCGTGCGAGTCCCCTCGGCTTGCGTTTGGGGCCCTCAGGGTCTGGGGTCGGCACCGCGGGGTTGAGTCCAAGTTCTTCCGTGCGCCTTTGGGCTCCCTCCCCCCGCGTGTCATGTGTGGGAGATGCTCTCGCCTGGCTCCTGGGCCCGTGGCCAGGGAAGGGATGAGGGTGATTTATGGGGTGAGGCGGGACACGCAGGCAGCAGACCTGGGACAGGACTTGAGGGCAGAGACTGTGGTAAGATACAGCTGCCCAAGGCTAAGGTCACGTGCGGTAGGACCTCCTCTGCCTGGAGGAGCTTTGGGTTCCAGCTCAGGCTCCGCCCCCACTGTCTCGACCTTGGATAGGTCACTTTTTTCCAGGGTCTCAATGGGCTCAAACATTGCAATGATTGTGAGGATGGCGAAAGACTGAAGGACCTGGCAGTGTTTCGTTCTGTTGTACATAGGGTCGCCATGAGTCAGAACCTACTCCCCACCTAACAACAACAACACCACCAATTTTCTCATCTGTAAAATGGAGAGCTGGGACCCACTTCCTCGCAAGGCTTTTCCACCCCGAAACGGTGACAGGCTCTCTTAAGTTCTCTGGTTAGAACTTTCCAGTTTAAACAAACAAAAACGAAACCTGAATTTTGAAAACTCTAGGGTCTGCCTCTCACACTCTCCCCACCCCGTCCTCCTCAGAGGAAACTCAGTGAGGCACGTGTTTCCTAGGGGAGGCAGTGTCTACAGGGGGGCCTTTGCTCAACAGGACTTAAATAAAAATAGTTGTATTTTCCTTTGCAGCGGTACGCCTAGCTAAAGTAGAGGGGCGTTGAACCTGTGCAAGATAGATAACTAGAAGTCCTGGCTAAAATGCAGAATCAGCAAAGGGAACTCAAAGAAGCCAGGCAGTGGATGACCAGTTGCAGGAGTCTCAAGGCTGTGCTCACTCCCTCTGGTCTACCTCCACCCCGGCGTGGGTCTCTCCCCATTTCCCCCCAGGACTGGCACAGGGCTGAGTGGGAGTGGGCGTGGGCTCAGGAGGGCACACTCATTGGTAATGAGTCATCATCTGCCCTTGACCCATCTTATGCGCCTCCAGCCCTCTGCAGCCTCTGGGTTGGATGAGGGATCATGGGTAAGTGCACAGTCCCAGGGTGCCCCAGCTGCCATGATTGGACCTGTCCTGGCCTCTGGTCTGTAACCCTTCCTAGTTGGCAGTGGCTTATCTTACTTGTACCTTTGCCAAGGATTTGTCTCTCTCCCTCCTGAGGTTCAGCTTAGATCTTCCCTCCTCCAGAAAGCCTCTTTAACCCTTCTCCCTCCCCAAGATGCTACCCACCCCTCTTATTACCTTGTTTGGTAATTGTTTCCTAATTCTCTTTCTGTAGGTTTGTCTTTCCCACCGGTTGGTGATCCCCAGCAGGGAGGGCTGAGAAGGGGCTTTATATTTTATTTCTGGTTTCATAGTTGAGAAAGCACAGGGCTTGACACTAGAAGATTCTTAGAAAATGTCCATGGAATAAAAATAATGTCAGCTATATTCCTCTAGTGATTCCTGTTTGCCTGGTGCTGTTTTGAGTGATTTACATGTATGAATTCTTTAAGTCTCACAATAGCCCCAGAGTTACTATTATTACCCTCATTTACACATGAGGAAACTGAGGCAGAGAGACCTTAAGTAACTTGCTCACGGTCACACAGGTGGGAAGTGGCAGACTGGACAGGTTACTTTTAGTCATTACACTAGACAGCCTCCAGATGAATGAATGGATTCTCTTGATTGGGACTTTGTGGGAGGTTAATTGCTCCAACTGGGTGATGGGATTTCTTCCTAAAGACAATGCTTAACCCTGGGATTATTTGAGAATAACGCAGTGGTTACCTGGAGTAGCCTGAATCTAGTTTTACAAAGCACTAATGGAACCTTCCCATGCAGTCCTGCCTGTGGTCCCTTCTGCCTGGAGGGGGCGGTGTTGAGTTCCTGGGTCCCACAGGCCTCTCTGAGACTCCAGTACAGCATCTCTGGGCTACAGGCCTGTAGGCAAGATGTCCCTGGGATCCTTGTCTGGAAAATGGATCTAAGGGAGGGTTTCTAACCGGTTGGGTTCCTCTGGTTCAAACCCTGCTGAGAATTTGCATTTCTACCGAGTTCTCTGCTGAGAATTTGCATTTCTGACGAGTTCCCAGGAAGTTATACATAAGAATCACCATGATCTTTTCACAATATTTTTGTGCTTTCCAGCCTTGGCATGTGGTATAGGGCAAGTGTGTGACCATTGTTGGTTAAAGACTCATGCTTTGTAGATTCTTGGTTTGGAGAGGTCCCAGGTGATGGTTGGGGAACTTACTTGGGGCTTACAGTCAAGGCTGGCAATCTGTGCAGTCACAGATGGCCCTGTGCTTAGAAAGGCCCCAAGCTTGGTTTCGTGCTCTGCTGTAGCTGTCTTGAAATTCTTAATGCTTTTTGAACAAGGAGCCCTGCATTTTCGATTTTGCACTGAGCCCTGCAAATTATGTAGCTGGTCCTGCCTGAAGTACTGAGAGGAGGTGGATGGTAGTAAGGGCATGAGGGCCGGGTTACCATTTTTTAGGGGCCAGATCTGTAGTGGTCAGCCTTGGGCCATCTCAGAATCAAGCAGATGTTTGCTGCCTGGAAACGCTTCACGTCTCCGCCAGCACTGCCCACAGTGGTAGCAAAAGATGATTTTGGTGGGCTTTTTATCAAGACAGCAGGGCTGGAGTGCCATCCCAGGGAACTGAGCCAGGATTTTCCTTGGTGAGCAGCGAGCCTCAGGCCCCCAGGTGGACATGTAACAGAGGGAAGTATGTAGGTTGCGGCCAGAGTGTGTGTCACTGGAGACTCAGTTTCGTCAAGGAAACATCCACCAAGAGCTTTTGCTGACAGGAAGTGACAGTATTAGTTTCCTGTGGCTGCTGTAACAAAGTGCTACAATCTTGGTGGCTTAAAACAACAGACATTTATTTTATTATCTCATAGGAGGCTAGAAGTTTGAAATCAAGATGTTGGAAGGGCCATACTCTCTGAAGGCTCTAGTGGAGGGTTCTTCCTTGCCTCTTCGTAGCTTCCAATAGTTTCTGGCAATCCTTGGCTTGTAGATGTGTCACTTCCGTCTCTGCCTCCATCTTCACATGGCCTTTTTCCCTGTGTGTCTCTGTGTCTTTCTTATAAGGACACAGTCATATTGGATTGGGGCCCATTGTATCCCAGCGTGACTGCATGTTTATTGATAACATCTTCAAAGACCCTATTTCCAAAAAGGTCACATTCACAGGTACTGGGGGTTAGGACTTCAGCCTATCTTTTTGGGGGACACATTTCAACTCGTAAGGGTGGCAAGGTGTGAATACCCACTGTGACTCTTAGTGACCTGGCTCTGGAGTCTTTGGAAGCTTCTTGAGACAGCTTTACTTCCCCTCACCATCTGCTTTCTTTTCTTTTTATAGATAGTAGGAATGGTTTAAGTGAATGTTTCCCTTTTAGCTTTGGCCGCCTGGAAGCTCAAAACCAAATACTTGGTTCAGGAATGGCAGCTGGGTCAAACCTCAAAACAACAATAGCTAATATTTATGGAGTGTCTATTTTGTTTCATATGCTGTTTTATGCCCTTTATATATATCATCATACTGATTCTTTCAGCAACACTGTGAGAAAGGTACCATGGTTTTAAGATGAGGAAGCTGAAGCTCTCTGAGGTTTAACTTCTTGCGCAAGTTTACATAGCCTGTAAGTGGTAGAGCTGGGATTTAAACCCACTAGTCTGATTCTGGAGTATATATTCTTAGGTATAAACCTCCACTATCTTAATATCTGTGTTTTTGTTTTTCATGATTGTGACGTTTTTTTTTTTTTGTATTTTGCATTATATTATGGAAAGCTACTATTCGAAATCCTTTGTGTAAACAAGGTTCCCCATAATGAATATACTTGTCCTATGTGTGGTTCCCTGGGGTGCCACCAGTAAGGGAACACAGACTCCAGACACCTGGGAGTGAGGCCTGGTCAGCACATGAGCTCCCTGTGGGCCCCTGGATGTGGCTAAGCTAGAGGAGACCCAAGACCCAAGATGGACGTTCTCAGTCAAGGCCTTGGAGGGTTTTACTTCCTCCTCCTCATTCTATCTGAGCATTTTCTTCAGCATGATCAGAAAGACAAAAGTCCTCCGGAAGGCTTCCTCTAACTCTCTCTGGCCTTGTGGTGACTTTGGCCTCAAGTGTCAGAAGCCTAGCCCTCCCAGACCCAGGCTTGAAATTCTTTTTTTGTGCTGTTTCTGAAGGCATGTGAAGCAGAGTTGGGTGTTCCAGAATGAACCGCAGCTTCCAGAAGGGGAAGTAGAAGCCCAGCCGACTCTCTGCCATGGCCTGTGAACCCCAGACGGACCCTTGCGGGGCAGCCAGCCCATTACCCACCTCCTCTCCTGGCTGGAGCGCGCTGCCTGGGGGGAGCCCTCCTGGCTGGAGGCAAGGTAAGATCATGACCCTTCACTTTTCCTGGGATGCTGAATTGGATTCACACAATGATTGGGTGGGTGGGGGGGGGGGGGGTACAGAAATTCCTTTAGGTAAGAGTAAACATTTTGGGATACATTTCCAGGCCACCCCAGTTTCTGCCATTTCTACCCAGTTCTCTCTGCTGCCATCTTCTTACACCAAGCCATCATCACCCACTGCCTAGACCCCGGCTGTAGCTTCCAGCTGGACTTACCTTGTTCTGCCTCACCCCTTCCATCCATTCTCTACATGACAGCCAGAGACATATTTATAAAATGCCCATCTGACCATGTCACTTTCTGCTTCAGTGTTTCCTACTCTGCTTAGCATAAAGAGACTTCCTCCACCAGCTTATAAGGCCTGTCTGAATGGTCCCTGCCACCCCTGCTCCTTATCAGGTCCTACTACAGGACCTTTGCATCTGCTTTTCCTTCTACTTGGCATGCTCTTTCCCTCCTTCCATTGCTTCTTTCATCTGCTTAATTTCCATTTATCCTTTAGGGCTCAACTCAAATATCCCTTCTAGGAGAAATCCTTTCTTGACGGCCCAGTGTCAAAGGGTCTAGTAGCAGTAATAGTAGCAGCAGAACCTGTCTAACTTTACAGGGGATAATGCGAATCAAGATCAGCCCAAGGCTGATCCCTGTGAGGTGGGGATCAGACATCCTCCATTCTCCAACCTTTTTACCAATTCAGACACCAGTCGGCCTTCTCATGGCACTCTCTACTTCTCTTCTGGGTTTGATAATCTCTTGCAGTGGCCACACAGAACTCACAGACCATACTTACAGTTAAATGGTTTATTAAGGAACAGAGTACAAGTCAGGATCAGGCTCCAATTCTGGATCAGGATCAGGAAGCATGTAGGCAGTCTCCCTTCTTCAGTACAGGTCAGCTGTCTTAGTAACTTCGCTATGCAGGCCTCCGCTCAGCCCCCTGAGGACGGCTCCGCTCGGCCCCCTCAGGAAGGCTTCTCTCGGCTCTCTGAGGAAAGACCCCTCATGATCTGTCATCTGTTGCCTCCAGCTCTGCTGCTGGGCCCCTTCTGGGCCTGTTGCCACCAGCTCTGCCACTGGGCCCCTTCCGGACCTCTTACTGCCTTTAGTGTTACGGTCTGTGACCCATGTTGCAGCTCTTTTAGGAGGTTCCTTGCCTCCTGTCTCTCTGCTTTTTTCTTTTCTCTTCTTTTTTCCTTCTGCTTCTCATTCTGCTTCTTCCTGCCTCAGAAAGCTTTATGGGGTTGACTGCTTATATACACAACTCCTTGTCAATTTCAAGGCATGGCCTCTTCCAAGAAGGGGCCACAGACTGATCAATCCCCTCTTGGTAGGCCACAGATACTTCATTTGCATAGTAGGCTATAGTACTTCATTTGCATAGTCTATTGACCAATCAGTTCAAAGTATGTACTGATCACAGAGTAGGCTGCAGCCCAGGGCCAGACAAAAAGTATCAAACCAGGTTGTTTACAGCTTACCAAGGAAATGTCAATCAACCTGGACAAAAGCAGCAGACCCTCTAAGGTAGAAAACTAGGGCAAATGTAATTCATCAGGACTTAGGGGAAAAATCTCTCAAGCTGTTTTTCCAAAGAACCAAGGCTAAAGGCCACATAAAGGAACTCATTTCACCATACCCAGCCTAAGTCATCTCCCTCTGATATATTCCTACTTTTCCCCATGGCACTTATCATGGTCTGTAATTAAATAATTACCTGAGTAACAAAGTGTCAAATGTCTGGCTTCCCCACTAGACTGTTAAGTTCCAGGAGGGCAGGAACTCTGTGCTTATTTATCCCTGTATCTGCAGTATCTAGTGCAGAACTTGGCCTATAGCAGATGTTCAGTAAGTATTTTCGAGAATGAATGAACGAATACCTTGGAATAGGGATCCACAGAAATGTGGCTGGTTACTTACAGGATTTGTAACTTGACTACCTAAAAACAAATCTTTTTTAAAATCACTACTGTTTTTGGGAAAGCAATTTATGCACACAGTAATAACTTCTAATAGTAGAATGGAATGAAATAATTTTTCTTCAGAACTTTGAAGACGTTGCTGCACTGGTTTTGGCAAGCCAGTTCTTGTTCCTTTGTAGGAGATTGCTTCCCCCTTTCCCCCACTTCGTTGGTAGCTTTTAGGGTTCTTTTTTTACCCTAGGTGTAAAAACAAGTGTTTCTAAGTGGAGTACTTGCTGCTCTCACTTTGAGGAACAGACGAGAGACACTATTGCCAGGAATCCAGGAACTCGTGGCTGGAAAGGCAAACAAAGACACAGTGAAAGGTCTCTGCATCACTTGGGCAAACGTGTTCCTCCACAGGCAAAGAGCCAGGCTAGGGGACAATGCACATTCTCCACTCCTGGAGTCCAGATCAGCGTGGTTTTTCATTTAATGCTGTGAAATGGGGAATGTACTATCTTCCTAGGATTGGCGTAACACAATACCACAAACTGGATGGTTTATAAGAACAGAAATTTATTGTTTCACAGTTCTGGAGGCTAGAAGTCCAAATCAACTTGTCAGCATGCTCCTTCTGAAGTCTCTAGGAGAAGATCCTTTCTTGTCTGTCCCAGCTTCTGGTAGCCCCAGGAGTTCCTTGGCTTACAAATGCATCTTCACATGACCACATCCTTTCTGTTTAGGGTGTGTCTTAAACCTAATGACTTGTGAGATATAAAAAGAACAGATGAGACACAGAGAGAAGCAAGCACGAATGAGGGGGAAAAGAAAGATGCTCCGTGGAGATTCTCCAAGGAGAACTGAGAAGAATGCTAGAGAAGCCGAGACAAGGGTTTTTCCCCACAGCGGACAGAGAGAGCCTTCCCCTTTTAGCCGCCTCAACTGTGAGAAAATAAATTTCTCTTTGTGAAAGCCACTCACTAGAATTGAGATCCAGTTGTGAATAGGATTTAACTAGGTGATTCTAGGGGGGAGTGTTCCAGAGACAGTGAACAGTGTATGCAAAGGCCCTTTCTCTGTGTTTCTGTGTCCCTCTTTTTCTTTTACAAAGACATCACCAAGAGTGGATTAGGACCCACCCTACTTGGTCTGACCTCCTGTTAACTTAATTGATAACATTCTCAAAGACCCTATTTCCATACAAGGTCGTGTTCACGGGTACCAGTGATTAGGACTTCAGGACATCTTTTCTGGGGGCACAATTCAGTCCATGACAGAGAGCTAGTCTGAGGCCCTGTCTGGCTGTACTGCCTGCATTTTGTACACTACCTTCCCTCCTTGCTTCTTCTCTTTCTTACTTTCATTTCCTCTGTTTACATTAGGCAAGTTCCTTTTCCTTTCAGAAGTTCAGTCTCCTCTTCCATTATAATGGTACCCAACTTTTAGGGCTGTTTAAGGACTGAATGAAATCATGACTGCGAAACCCCTTAGCCCAGTGCCTTGCACTAGTAAGGGCTCAGTGTGTGGAAACTTAATATCTGCCGTGATGTTCTTTTTGTCCAGTTTTCCTTTCCCGTTGGTTTTTTAATTTAATTTTACAGTTTTACCTTTTTGTGTTTTATTTTCAATAAGCTACCTTAAATTCTTTCTGGAACAAGGCATAGGAGGGTAAAAACAAATACAAATACTACTACTTTATTGTAACTTCTTAGTCTTGACAGGCTTGCGTTTAAATTATAATAATAGTAGTGGCCAGTTATTCATCACCCGTTTTGTGCCAAGCACTTTTTTTTTTTAAATCACCTTAATTATACTTGGGATGAGGTATTAGTGGTTCAATGGTAGAATTCTCACCTTCCATGGGGGAGACCTGGGTTTGATTTCCAGCCAGTGTACCTCATGCACAGCTACCACCTGTCTATCAGTGGAAGCTTGTGTGTTGCTATGGTGCTGAACAGGCTTTAACAGAGCTTCCAGATTAAGATGGACTGGGAACGAAGGCCTGGTGATCTACTTCCTATAATCAGGCCATAAAAACCCTGTGGATTACATGTTCCGATTCACAACCAATCATGGGGTTGACGCAGGACCTAGCAGCATTTCGTTCGTTGTGGCCGGGGTTACCATTAGCCGGATGCTGACTCAGCGGCAGTTAACCACCACCACCACCACCAACAACAACAGTAACAACAATGATTATATGGGAATGAAAAAGTTTTTTGCAGTGGATATGATTATCCTCTAAGTGAGAAAACTAGCCCAGGAGTTTAGGTCACTTGCTCAAGATTACCTTGTTCGTGAGAGGCTGAGCTATAGTTTGAACCCCAGAGCGGTCTAGCTTGTGCTTTCCCACCTCACCACCTTACCTCTGTGCTCCTCAGCCTCTTGCAAACAAACAAAGGGAAATGAAAATTAGTTCTTCTTGGCAGGGGGTAGAGTTTTATGGCATCCTTGAGATCATTGGTGATACCTTGGAGTGTGAAAAAAGAACTCGGACAGGGTTGGGGAGCGGAGTTCTCTTGTATTAATTTATCTATATATCAAACATTTACTTAGTGTCGGCCGTATGCCAGGCACTGAACCTACTTCGGAGGATTCAGTGCTGAGCAAAACCCATGTGGGAACATATAGCCTGGTGGGGAAGATAGACGTTAATAAATTATATACATATGTATTAATCTTTGATGTGTGTAAAGGAGAAGAGCGGGGAGTTATGGATGGGTTTAGCAGAAGGATTTGATCTGGTAAGAACTGAGAGTACAGGCGTACCTTGGAGATACTGCAGGTTTGGTTCCAGACTACTGCAGCAAAGCAAGGAAACCCTGATGGTGCAGTGGTTGAAAGTTCGGCTACTAACCAAAAAGTTGGCAGTTCGAATCCACCAGGCGGTCCTCGGAAACCCTATGGAGCAGTTCTCCTCTAAGTGAATATTGCAATGAAGTGAGTCGCCCGAATTTTTTGGTTTCCCAGTGCATGTAAAAGTTATGTTTACACTATACTGTAGTCTGTAAAGTGTGCAATAGCATTATGTCTAAGAAAACAATGCACATACCTTAATTAAAAAATACTTTATTGCTGAAAAATGCTAGCCATCATCTGAGCCTTCAGCAAATCCTAATCTTTTTGTTGGTGGAGGGTCTTGCCTTGATGTTGGTGGCTACTGACTGATCAGGGTGGTGGTTGCTGAAGGCTGGGGTGGCTGTGGCAATTTCTTAAAATGACAACAATAAAGTTTGCCACATCGATTGACTCTTCCTGTCACAAAGGATTTCTCTGTAGCATGCGATGCTGTTTGATAGCATTTTACCCACAGTAGAGCTTCTTTGAAAATTAGAGTCACTCCTCTCAAACCCTGCCACTGTGTTATCAACTACTTTATGTAATATTGTAAATCCTTTGTTGTCATTTCAACAATGTTCACAGCATCTTCACCAGGAGTAGATTTCGTCTCAGGAAACCACTTTCTTTGCTCATCCAAAGGAAGCAACTCTTTTTTTTTTTTTAAATTGTACTTCAGGTGAAGGTTTACAGAACAAATAGTTTCTCATTAAACAGTAGTACACATATTGTTTTATGACATTGGTTAACAACCCCATGACATGCCAACCCTCTCCCTTCTCGACTTTTTTGGTGAAAATATACATAGCCAAAGATACACCATTTCAAAAATTTCTACATGCACAGTTCAGTGACATATACTACGCTCTTCCAATTGTGCTGCTATTCTCACTTTAGATGCAGGTTTACAGAACAAAATAGTTTCTCATTAAACAGTTAGTACACATGTTGCCCTATGACAATGGTTAACAACCTCACTTCACATCAATACTGTCCTTACTCAGCCTTGGGTTCCCTATCAACAGCTTTCCTGTCCCGCCTGCCTTCTAGCCCTTGTCCCTGGACTGCTGTGCCTCAGTAGTCCTGTTTTGTTTTATGGGGCTGTCCAATCCCTGGCTGAACGGTGAACCTCAGAAGTGACTTCACCACTGAGCTAAAAGGGTGTCTGGGGGCCATACTCTAGGGGTTTCTCCAGTCTCCTTTTGGCCAGTGAATCTAGTCTTCTTGTGTGTGTTAGAATTCTATTCTACATCCTTCTCCAGCTCTGTCCAGAGCCCTCTGTTGTGATCCCGGTCAGAGCAGTCAGTGGTAGTAGCCGAGCACCATCTAGCTTTACTGGACTCAGTCTGGTGGAGGCCTTGGTAACTGTGGTCCATTAGTCCTTTGGACTAATCTTTTCCTTGTATCCTGTTCTCTTCATTCTCCCTTGCTTCCGAAGGGATAAGACCAGTGGAGTATCTTAGATGGCTGCTTACAGGCTTTTAAGACCCCAGACGCTACTCACCAAGGTGGAATGTAGAACATTGTCTTTATAGACTGTGTTATGCCAGCTGAGCTAGATGTTCCCTGAGACCATGGTCCCTACAGCCTTCGGCCCAGCGATTCAGTCCCTCAGGGAGTTTGGATGTGTCTATGGAGCTTCCATGACCTTTCCTTGTACAAGTTGTGCTGGTTTAAAGGAAGCAGCTCTTCATGAGATCGTAGCAATTCAGTCACATCTTCAGGCCCCACTTCTAATTCTAGTTCTCTTGCTGTTTCTACCACATCTGCAGTTAGTTCCTCCAGTGAAGTCTTGAACCCTTCAAGTCACCCATGAGGGTTGGAATCAACTTTTTCCAAACTCCTGTTTGTGTTGATATTTTGACCTCCTCTCATGAATCACGAATGTTCTTAATGCCATCTAGAATGGTGAATCTTTTCCAGAAGGTTTTCAGTTTACTTTGCCCAGATCCATCAGAGGAATCACTATCTATGGCAACTATAGCCTTACAATGTGTATTTATTAAATAATAAGTCTTCAAAGTCGAAATTCCTCCTTGATCCATGGGCTGCAGGATGGATATTGTGTTAGCAGACAAGAAAACAACGTTAATCTCCTTGTACATTTCCATCAGAGCTCTTGGATGACCAGGTGCATTGTCAATGAGTGGTAATATTTTGAAAGCAGTCTTCTTTTCTGAGCAATAGGTCTTAACAGTTGGCTGAAAATATTTAATAAACCATGTTGTAAACAGATTTGCTGTCATCCAGGCTTTGTTGTTCTATTTATAGAGCCCAGGCAGAGTAGATTTCGCATAATTCTTAAGGGCCCCCTAGGATTTTTGGAATGGTCAATGAGCACTGGCTTCAACTTAAAGTCACCAGCTGCATTAGCCCCTAACAAGAGAGTCAGCCTGTCCTTTGAAGCTAGACATGACTTCTCTTCTCTAACTGTGAAAGTCCTAGATGGCATTTTCCCATATATGGCTGTTCCGTCTACACTGAAAATCTGTTGTTTAGTGTAGCCACCCTCATCAGTTACCTTAACTAGACCTTCTGGATAACTTGCTGCAGCTTCTACATCAGCATTTGCTGCTTCACCTTCACTTTTATGTTTTGGAGACTGTGCCTTTCCTTAAACCTCATGAACCAACCTCTGCTAGCTTCAAACTGTTTTTCTGCAGCTTCCTCACCTCTCTCAGCCTTCATAGAATTGAAGAGAGTTAGGGCCTTCCTCTGGATTAGGCTTTGGCTTAAGGGAATGTTGTGGCTGGTTTGATCTTCTCTCCAGACCACTAAAACTTCCTCCATATCAGCAGTAAGGGTGTTTTGCTTTCTGTGTCAATTCAGCAGTTTCTACATGTATGATTCAGTGACATTGATTACATTCTTTGTAGCTGTGCAACCATTCTCACCCTCCTTTTCTGAGTTGTTCCTCCCCCATTTACATAAACTCACTGCCCCCTCAGGTTCCTATCTATCAAGTTGCTGTTGTCAATTTGATCCCATATTAAAAAAAAAAAAAAAAAACACCGTTGCTGTCGAGTTGATTCCGACTCATAGCAACCCTGTAGAACAGAGCAGAGCTGCCCTATAGGACAGAGCAGAGCTGCCCTATAGGGTTTCTAAGGGGCGGCTGGTGGATTTGAACTGCCGACCTTTTGGTTAGCAGCCATAGCTCTTAACCACTGTGCCACCAGGACTCCTTTGATCCCATATGGATAGATCTTAAAAGAGCACAGTGCTCAAGGCAGGCATCCTTTACTAGTTAAGCTAAACTACTGTTTGGTTTTAAGAAGAGTTCAGGGGATATTTTTGGTTTAAGGTTTAAAGATTACCTCAGGGCAATAGTTTTGGGGGTTCATCCAGCCTCTATGGCCCAGAAAGCCTGGATTCCATGAGAATTTGAAATTCTGTTCTGCATTTTCTCCCTTTTGATCAGGATTCCTCTAGAGAACCTTTGATCAAAATGTTCAATAACGGTATCTGGGCACCATCTGGTCTTCTTTCAGAGCTCCGCAATGGCCAGGTCCTCACAGTCCTCCGGATCGACAATACCTGTGCACCCATCTCGTTTGATCTGGGAGCTGCAGAGGAGCAACTGCAGACCTGGGGTATTCAGGTGAGTGATGATTTTATTAAGTCCCTGCTGCTTTTCCTCCTTCTTTTCCTCCCTCCCGTCATCCCTTTCTCCCTTCCTTCTATCCTTTTAACCACCCATTCATCTATTCAGTTACTCACAAAATGTGTATTAAACGTTTATTTTCATGTAGATATGGTGGGGATATAAGGAAAGTATATTACAACAGCCCTGTCTTCCAAATTAATTCATTTAACAAAAATGTGTTTTTGGGTGCCCACTATGTGCCATACACTCAGCTGGACACTAAGCATGATAGAGCGGAATAGGACATGGTGTCTGTAAGGGATGAATCAGGACCGTGTGATGTAAATGCCGCAGTAGAGGAACGTACAAGGCATTGAAGACACTCACAGGAGAAAATGATAAACTAGGCCTGGGGAGGCAGTGGTTATAAAAGCTTCACTTAGGAGCCGACACTTGATCTGGGATCTTGAAGGGTAAATAGGAGTTTGCTGGGTGGACAGGAGGAAGGGCATTTTAGGAGAGGGATCTGTATATGCAAAGGGAAGGACACATGAATTTGTTAGATATTGATGCAGTGCCTTCAAGCATAGTGATTTGAGGCGTAGGCTGTACAGACCCATAGATCTGGATACAGATCCAGCTCTGCTACTCCCTGGCTTTGTGACTTTGGGTAGGTGACTTAACTTCTCTGGGCCTCAGTCTCATCATCTGTAAAATGAGGAAAATATTAATACGTGCTATACAGGGTTTTGTGAGGATTAAGTGAAATAATGCCTGTAGAACACTTGTACTGTCTGTGGCATATAGGAAATTCTCAACAAGTTGTAGCTATTGCTGTTGTTACTAAGTCCCATAGGTGTGATTGTCTCTTTTCCCTGAGACCCCAGCATGATTAAGCTTTTCCTTGTGCTAGCCAGGGAGGATTCATTACTGATGGGGAAGACACACTGCTCATTTTAAGACGTTGGAATTGGCTTCTTTAAAACCGAATTGCAACCTTTGGGGGCAGTGAGTTTATGTTAATGGGAGAGGAACAACTCACAAAAGGAGGGTAAGAATGGCTGCACAACTCGAAGGATGTCATCAGTGCCATTGATTTGTACATGTAGAAACTGTTGAATTGGTGTATATTTTGCTGTGTATATTCTCAACAACAATAACAACAACAACAACAAAAAAAAAAAAGGAAGAAATTAGAGTGAACATAATGAGAGGTAGTCCTCCCAGTTATACAGTCATATGTCACAGCCCTCTTGGGATCTCAGCACGGCCAAACCCGGCCCAGTGGCACTCACAAATCATTCCTTACTTTTGGGAATTTCCTTCAATAACAGAGAACATTAATCTTTATCTTTGACATTTTGAAGAGCTAATTTTGTAGAAACAAATAATATGTCCTACTAAAAACAAGCACCCAAAAAAACCGAATTGCATTATTTGAAACAACATTTTATCACTAAGAAATGAAAACTTTCCATACTGACGGTGCTAACTCTGCGTCAGCACAATAGCTGGTTTATCTTTCCATGTTTCCTTTCTGTCTGTGTACAGAAGAATGTCTTTCTTAAACAGCTGTCTTCAGATTGAGTTTTCTTAACCGGTGAATGGTTTGCATATTCTACCGTGTTTCTAAATATCATTTTAATGGTTAAATTCTGTTTTCTTAAGAAGTGGACTCTTATAGGGCCTTTATGCTCTACAGACATTTTTCTTGCCTGTTGTTTGGGCAGGAGGACACACATGTTCAGTATTTTTACTGTACTGATAGTTATTGAAAGGAGCTCTGGCGGCGCAATGGCTAAGTGCATGGCTGCTAACAGAAAGGTCGGTGGTTCGAACCCACCAGCTGCTTTGCGGGAGAAAGGACCTGGTGATCTGCTCCCATAAAGATTACAGCCAAGAAAACCCTGTGGAGCAGTTGTACTCTGTCCTCTAGGGTTGTTAGGAGTCGGAATCAACTTGACGGCATACCGCCACCACAACAGAAGTTATCAATACTGTAGCATGAATAGTAGCACCCACGTATCGTGTTCACTGTGGGACCAGCACTGTGCCAAGCTCTATACACTTATTGTCTCATTTAATATGCACCTCAGCCCTGCAAGGTGAGTCCTCTTATCCTCCCTTCACAGATGAGGAAACTGAGGCTCAGAGAGATGGGGTTACTTGGCTCCAGGCCACACAGTTTGTGAGTGGGAGGGCCAGGGTTTGGGCCCAGGCTGTCTGACTCCAGGGCCTGTGCCTTAACCATTAGACTCTCCTGTGTCTACTGCGAGGATCCCTTTCCAGGAAGTCCTCCTAGGTCTTGGACTGTCCCACCTCCCCGGTGATGCTTGTCCTTCCCTGAGCTGCATCCTGTAACGTCCCCCAGTGCTCCCAGCTCCTCATTGAGCCTTCTGGGGTGGCACAGAATGTGCCTAATCCCTCTTCTGTGTGAGAGTCACATGAACTGGACACGACATGCTTGTTGGTGGGGAGGAGGTGGGGAGTGGTTCTCCCATGGCCGATTGATCTCTCTCCCTTGTGTGGCTGAACAGGTCCCGGCTGACCAGTACAGGAGCTTGGCTGAGAGTGCCCTCCTGGAGCCCCAAGTGAGAAGATACATCATCTACAACTCGAGGCCTATGCGACTGGCCTTCGCTGTGGTGAGGAGGGAGGGTGCCTGCACACTGACCCCTGCCATGGCCCTGTGGCATGGCTGAATTCAGCATTGTCTTCTAGAGCCTGTTGGTGTGGGTAAAGGGCATGGGGGATGGTGGTACCACATGGACCTGGATTTGGCATAAGAGGATATTTGTGGGAGAGAGTTGTAACCAGGTCCCTATGTAAAGGGCGTGAAGTAGGATTTACAGCGGGCTCAGCTTGGGATTTGCGATCTGGAGATCCACCCACCTCTGAACTTGATGTCTGCCCTTGGCCAAGACTTTTCCCCTCTCTGGGCCTTGGTTTTCCTGTCTGTTCAGTAGATAGGTCCATTTTAGCTCTGATTGTATGTATGTATACATGTAACAAATATACATACACACACATACGTATATGACAGAGCCGGGATTTGAACCCAGGCAGTCTGGCTTCAGCATCTGTGCTCTCAACCACTATGATTTGCTGCTGCTTTGTCTGTAAAAATGGTCAAATAGCACACCTTACTCCCATGTCCCACTTCTTTGGAGATGGGGATGGAAAAGGAGGCAGCAATTATTAATTCTCTGTTAAGTGCTGGACTGTTACATGTATTACTTGTTAACCCTTACAACAGCCCTGTGAAGTAGGTATTATTATCCCCATTTGCAGATGAGGACACTGAGGCTCAGAGAGGTGTAACTTGTCCAAAGCCACCTAGCTAATGAAAGATCGGTGTGGGCTTTGGACTCAGATTTATCCCTCTGAAGGCACTGCCCTTCCCACCGCAAGGCTCATGTTTTATTTAAAATGAGGGGAAAGAGGATTAGGAGTAGTTAGAATAGCTACATTCCTCTACTTTGCTTATAAGCAAGGCACGTGAGCCCATTTGCATATACACAGATGTCTGCTCTGGACTGTTAGTGGCCGTGTGAACGGGCTGAATCCGAGGAGGGTGTCCGAACTGTCCGAAGGGCGTCTCTGAATGGAGCTGCTTCATTTGAGGGCTGGTGTTCCTGACCACAGCTTTCTTGGCCTCTCGCAGGTTTTCTACGTGGTGGTGTGGGCCAATATCTACTCTACCAGCCAGATGTTTGCTCTGGGGAACCACTGGGTGGGCGTGCTGCTCGTGACTCTGGCTGCCGTAACCCTGACCCTGACTCTCGTGCTCATCTTCGAGAGACACCAGAGGAAGGTGAGAGCAGAGGAAGGTGACGAATGGGAGAGCCCCACCATGCTCCTTCCAGAAGGCCTGTGCAGACACGAAAATCCCAAGTCCGGTTTTTCCCTTTTATCTTCCTCCGACCACAAAAATTCACACGGGCCCATGTGCCCAGTGACTAAAAGAAATCACATTACATGTGTGATTAAATCTTCTCTGTCTTTCCTGTCCAATCCCTGGGGTTTGTTTTTCTGGAACCCGGCTGTGTTTTGAGAGAAGGTCTGGGAGGAGGGAGGAGATCACTGATAGTCAGTATTCCTTTGGCACTTTCAGTTACGGAGCCTTCTGGATGCCAGTGACTGCATCCTGTGCGCACGGGCTGATGTCCAGTAAACAAGGTAAGCATGAGCTTACTTGTGCTTACTTACTGATCTGTAGTAAACAATTTCACATGGATTTTACCACGCCATATCAAAGTGAAACTTATGTGATATTGTTCACTATAGATTAGTAAGTAAGCACAAATAAGCCCGCGCTTACCTTGTTTACGGAATCGTCCGCTCCTGTCAGGGATTGTAAATTTGAAAAGAGGCTTTGATTCTGTAGGAGGGTACTGTGGGGTTGGGAGAGAGACAGATGCTAGAGTCTTAGTCATCTAGTGCTGCTATAAGAGAAATACCACAAGTGGATGGCTTTAACAAAGAGAGATTTATTTTCTCACAGTCTAGTAGGCCAGAAGTCCAAATTCAGGGCGTCAGCTCCAGGGGAAGGCTTTCTGTCTCTGTCGGCCATGGAGGAAGGTCCTTCTCATCGACTTTCCCCTGGACTAGGAGCTTCTCTGTGCAGGAACGTTGGGTCCAAAGGACGCGCTTTGCTCCCGGCACTGCTTTCTTGGTGGTATGAGGTCCCCCCTCTCTGCTCACTTCCCTTTCCTATTATCTCTTGTAAGATAAAAGGTGGTACAGACCACACCCCAGGGAAAGTCTCTTGAGGTAGAATCAGGGATATGACCTTAGTAAGGGTGTTACAATCCCACCCTAATCCTCTTTAACATAAAATTAGAATCACAAAATGGAGGACAGCCACACAATACTGGGAATCATGGCCTAACCAAGTTGACACTTATTTTTTGGGGACACAATTCAGTCCATGACAGCTAGCCATACCTAGAATCAGAATCTTTGATGTGGTGAAAAAATGTGCAATTGCTCACTACAGATTGGTAAGCCTATTCTTTCCTTGTTTATTAGATAATCTGCCCTTGCTGGGGGAGGGAGGATTACTGAACCTGTTTTGCAGGGTACCTGAGGTTGGAGGCTAGGGAGAGGGGATCTACATTATTCCCTTCTGCAATGGGCGGACACTGACCTGTGCTGTATGGACAATCATGTTTCATTTAATCCCAACAACAACCTTTTAGGCAGCGAGTGAGTGGTCAGAGAGTTTGGGTAATTTGTCCTGGATCCCATTGTGAGTCGCAGAGCTGGGGTTCAAAGCCTGAGCCAACTGATTCCTGATCACATTCAGAAAGGAGATCGATACCTCCCAGCTCAATTTGTGGTTCCTTCAACTTCTGTCTTTTATTACTTATAGAACACTTCATTTTTAAATGCTTTCAATGCTTTACGTACATTATCTCATTAAATCCCTCAACAACTCTCTGGGTAGAGGTTGTTACACTCATTTTACAGACCAGGAAACTGAGGCTCAGAGAGGCTTAAGGTGTTACCCAAGGTCTTGCATCTAATAAATGGCAGAGCTGGAACGCAAGGCCAGGATTCTCAAATTCCAAGCCATGCTCTTAGGCAATATCCTACTGTTACTAGTTTTCTATGCCAGCTGTAACATATTACCACAAACTTAACGCATAAAACCATGCAAATCCATTATCCAACAGTTCTGTGAGTTAGAAATCTGACACAGGCCTCACTGGGCTAAAATCAAGGTATCAGCAGGACTGTGTACCTTCCAAAAGCTTCTAGGGGGGAATCAGCTTCTAAATCCACCTGCATTCCTGGGCTCCTGGCCCTCTTCGTCCGTCTTCAGAGCACTCAACAGTGGGTCAAGTCCTTCCCACATCTTCTTCTCTGACTCCCACCCTTCTGCCTCCCTCTCCCAGTTTTTAGGTCTCTTGTGTTTACATTGCGCTACCTAGATAATTCAGGATAATCTCCGTAATCTAAGGTCAGCTGATTAGCAACCTTAATTCCCCTTTGCTGTGTAACATAACATATTCACAGATTCTGGGGAATAGGACTTAGACATCTTTGGGGTGGGGGATATTATTCTGCCTACCACACCGACACTGGCTTTCCAGCTAATTGGGAAGCTCCTGCCCTTTCCCCCCAGCCCCTGGCAAAGTGTTACATTTAGAGATCACTCAGCGAACACTCGGGAGTGCCTTGGTGGCTCAAGCAGTTAATCGCTTGACTATTAGCTGAAAGGTTGGAAGTTCAAACCCACCCAGAGGCACTTTGGAAGACAGGCCTGGCAATCTGCTTCTGAAAGGTCATGGCCTTGAAAACCCTATAGAGTGGTTCTACTTTACGCACATGACACTGCCGTGAGTTGGAATGGAATCCATAGCAACTAAATAACAGCAAAAACTACAGGCAGACACTCTGCTCTTGCCTGACCCCTAAGGGGAGAGTAGGATGTCAGGGAACGTGCTTGGGGTTTGAGGTGTGAACGCCATCTAGTGCCTGTGTTCATAGGGACAAATAGGACCTTTATAGCTTAATCATTCTGAAAGGATCTTTGTTGAGTTGGTAGCTCCTGCTGCAAGAAACTGCTTGCGGGGGGTGGCAAAAGCAAAGTGTCCTGCTTCAGCAACAGCAAGTAAAAAACCTGACACCTGGCAGGTGCTTCACGAATGTGAAATGTAATCAGTGCAGCTCAGGTCATGCCAGGGAATGCCTGCGTTGTCTGTTTGCCTCCTTCTCTCCCTTCCTTCCTTCCTCTGTTCAGCTGGTGTTTATGAAGCCCCTGTGAGTATCAGGTAATGTGCTAGCCATGGGGGCACAGAGACAAACAAGATTGCATCTCTTTACTCATAGGTGCAGACTGGAGGCCCCACATGCCTATCAGTACTGTTCATTCATTCAAGGAACCCCTCCAGGATCCTTTCCTCCCTAATAAATGACCACCATTTGATGAGCACCTACTGTGTGCTCTGTGCTTGGGGCCTGATATCTGTGCCAAACAACAACTTTATAAAGAGGCCAGATAGCTTAACCATTGCTAACTCTGCAACCTGGGATAAGTGGGATAAGTTATTGCTTAAACTCTTGGAGCCTCAGTTTTCTCATCTGTACAGTGGGATAATAATTGTAGCTCCCTCTTAAGGTCAATGTGAAAATTAAATGACTTAATATATGCAAAGTGCTTATAATAGTACCTGTTGTTGTTAGGTGCTGTCAAGTTGGTTCTGACTCATAGTGACCCTATAAGACAGAGTAGAACTGCCCCATAGGGTTTCCAAGGAGTGGCTGGTGGATTTGAACTGCCGACCTTGTGGTTAGCAGCCGAGCTCTTAACTACCATGCCACCAGAATTCCAGTAATACCTGCTATAAAGTAAATGCTCCATAAGTATTAACTGTTGTTATTATTGATTCTGTTTTGCCAGTGGGGAACCTGAAGCTCAGAGAGGTTAAGTAACTAGTCTATGGCCACACAGCCTCCTACAGCTCATTTGGGTCTTAGCTCAAGGGCCTCTTTCTCCCTGAATCCCTTGTTATAGAACCATGATGTCCCCGCCACTACCCCCTTGTCATTCTTATTCTTAGTATCCTGCCTGCATCATGAGCATCCCTGGCAGCATGGAGGTCAGGCCTCTGGACCGGGTGTTTGTCTTTACAGGCCAACGCCAACACAGACCTAAGGCTGGCGGCTGCTAACGGAGCCCTCCTGACACACCGCGTGCTGCTGGGTGTGACGGACACGGTAGAAGGCTGCCAGAGCGTGATCCAGGTACTGTGTGTGTCTCAGAGTGCCCTGTCCTTAAAGGTCTCCTTTGGAGCTGGGCTAATGGGGAGAGGCGGCCCCTTGTTCCCTCACAGTTCATCTGCATGCTGTCTCCTGGAGAGCACTAATGAGATGACTGTTGGCAGCCCCTCCCCTCCTCTCTCCTCTGGTATTCCTTCCCTGAAACCCCTCTCTGTGTGGTAGCCAGCAGTGTAAAACCTCCATGTGTCAGGGCTGGATGGGAAGCTCAGATACCGTCTGAGCCACACTCCTTGTTATGGCAGATGAGGCCCCGACAAGACGTTGTGATGTGTGAGTGTGGAGGATTTCAGCCTGGTTAAGTTTAACCTGGCCTTCTGGGATCAGCTGAGGTTGAGGTGGAAGTAGAGGATGGGAGTGAGGGCTTTTTAAATGCCTCTTCCCCAGCCCCCCAGAGCACCCATGTCTGTTACCTCTAACCTGGCCGTGGGCAGTGAGGGTGACGGCGCTGAAGAGGTTCACTCATTTGCATGTTCGAGTTCCAGACTGAAGGGTACCCCAGCCACTGAAGATTAAGGTGATACCCCGATATGGATACATGGCATCCAGGAAGGGTTTGGGTTCTGTCTGGGAGGCTTACTGACTTGTGGGAAATGGGAGGCCACCCATAGCCGTTTTGAACTAGGTTTGGCATTTTTCAAATCTGAATGCCAAGCCATTTGTCTACCAGCCCTACAGATGAGCCTTAGTCATGGCATGGTACTCTGTGAGGGAATAGAATGGCATGTTTCTGCAAGAGAGCAAGATAAAACAGGTATTCCTCAAAAGGAAGGCCTCCCTAAGTTCAGATCCGTCCTTGGGAGAGCCCGTTAGTCCACCCTTAAGGAATTCATACATTTCCTTGTAATTCTGACTGCTCCGCTGGTGAACTTTACTTTAGGGGCCAAATGTGTTAGTAAGAGCATGCATTAAATAATATAATATAAATAATATAAACAAACCAAACGGAGGTTGGTCTCAGGGAAGCGACCTCCAGGTAGGGCTGGTTCTGAGCCACAGCATCATCACTTCTCCTCCTCTCCCCAGCTCTGGTTTGTCTACTTCGACCTGGAGAACTGTGTGCAGTTTTTGTCTGACCATGTTCAAGAAATGAAGACTAGCCAAGAGGTAAGATTTCTTTCTTTTTTTTTTTTAATTGATGTAATTAAATGAAGTTTACATTTCAAGTTAGTCTCCCATACAGAATTTTTTTTTTTCTTTTCTAACATACATTGTTATGAGAGGTAAGATTTCTTAAGTGAAAACAAACCAATAAACCACCCAAAACAAAACAAAATCCAGGCTCCAAAAAGCGGGAGGCCAAATTGTATAAATTATATTACCTCAGTGTTGGAAACATATCTAAGAAAAAGTTACCTGGAAGGAAGAACACCCATGTGGAATCCATGGTTGTTTTTGTCTGGGGAATTACAACGGTTTTTATCTTTTTTTTTTTTTTACTAATCATATTTTGTACATTTTCTATATTGAGCATATATTTCTTTATAGTCAATAATAATAATAAAAATTCTGGCAGAAGACAAAGCATCATATATTTAGGTGATTTTCACTTGTTCAAAGTGCCTTCCTGCCCATTTTGAAGAAATTCTACCACTTATGGGAGATCTTGCTCTGATTTCACAGATGAGGAAACTGAGGCTCTGGGAAGCCCTGAGGTCACAGACCTGGCTGGTGATGCCTGGTTTTGGAGTCCAGGCCTCCTGTCTCCGAGTCCTGGCCTCCTTCCCTGGGATCAACCTTGCCCTGGGTCCTGGAAGCGCTGCGGTTGGGTCTTGTAGTTGGGATTGTGGCTTAGCCCTGGTTCTGGCCCTTTAGTTCCTATGTGGCCTCGGGCAAGGCCTCTGAACCTCAGTTTGTTCATTTGCAACAGGTGGATAAAGATTTCCACATCCCAGGCTGCCTTAAGGAGCCAATGAAAGCATGGTATGGAAAGTGCTTTAGAAACTATTGAGGATTGTACTCTTGTGGGGAATTATATGATCTTACTACCTTGGGTCAGTTCTAGATACTCCTGTGTCAGCATCTGAATCTGTAGGTGGACTCATCCTCTGCTGGGAGTGATTCAGCCTCCCAGATGACACCCAAGGCCCCTCTCTGGTTCCTTTGCAGTCCTTGCTGAGAAGCAGATTGAGCCAGTTATGCGTTGTCATGGAGACTGGGGTGAGCCCCAGAACGGCGGAGGGGCCCGAGGACCAGGTAGAGGAAGCTCCTCTCCTGCCCAGTAGTCCTCGTCCCATGGAGAGGCCACTCATGCAGACTGAGCTTTGCCAGCTTGTTCCTGAGGCCGAGCCAGAGGTAATGGGCACCACAGTCAATTGGGGCCATCTTCCCATGTGAGGGCCTCAGTTCTAGATTCTTGTGGCCATGACTTCTCTGAGTTGGTAAAGACCATATAAATCTTCTAGCCCAGTAATTTTCAATCTTTTTTTCCTTACGTTAGCACGTTTTAAAATAGTTCATAGGGATCATTTTGTATTTACCGTTTTTTTTTCTTCAGTTTTTACCATGGATATTCTTTTGATAGTTGCATTGGATGGATAGTTGCATGTTAATGGATTATAACCTATTTAACCATGAACATCATCTATCTATCTATCAATTCACCCATCCATCCATCTGTCCATCTGTCTGTCCGTCAATCATCTATCCATCCATCCAATCATCTATTCATCTGTTTACTTGAATTGCAGTTGAATATTTGAATCTTCTATGCATCTCTGTTGAATTTCAGTTCCTCTAGCCCCAGAGGTCTGTTTAATCCTGCCATCCAAGCTATCTGTTGGGTATGGCCAGGTGCTGGAAGATCAGAAATCTGATAACATGGTTTGCAACTTGTATTACCTTTTTCTCACTATGGGGGCAGACCCACTGTCAGGAAGACACACAGCAAGGGGTGACCTCAGGTCTGGCATGATTTAGGAGAACACTTGCAGTTTCTTTTCAGCTAAGTGGTTTGGGGATTAAAGGTACAAACCAGCCCAGACTTTCCCTTTTGCACTGGTGGAAAGTGGGGGGCCCTGCAGATAGCACTGTTTAAAAGAGAAAATGATAAATTTATCAAGCTCTTCACTTGAATCCCACTGACTATTTTTAAAGAGCAGAAAAGATTGATAAGGTCACGTACTTTATTGTGGCATACATGTCTAGGTTTATGTGAAATAGCCCATTAAAGGCAAGTCTTCTAAATTACTTTTTCAAATTCATCCAAACCTATAGTAATACGGTTTCCTGTCATGAATATCAAGTCTCAGTGTGTGTGCACATGTTTGTACAGTAGCTGCCCTCATGAAAGGCAGAGTAATAGTTGTTATAACCTCTTATATTTTTATAGATTTTTATCATTCAGAAAACTCTTTAGCATACCCTCTGAGGTATGGATTACTTTCCCTCCTTCCCTGATGAGCAAAATAAGGTTCCGGGAGACCAGCTGACTTGCCCAAGTTCATAGAACAAGGGAGAATGTGGCAAAACCAAGGGCAAGAAGCTAGGCATATTGATTCTAAGTAGGCCATTTTCTTGCCACAGTTCTTTGCTTCTTGCATTATTGATTTTAGAGTAAACTGGCAAGAAAACCAATATGAGTTAGTGAGTGGTAGAATATTTGAAGTTTTTAATATCTTCTAGAACAAGGGACAATTCAAATGAAAAGCTAATCCTACAGAATCAAGGGATATTTCTGCTTTTTTAAATAATGCTGATGATGAAACAATATTGATCACATTTTTTGAGCAGTAGGCACATTGGCTCCTTTAATTCTCACTCCAGTTCAGTCAGGCAGATGCTATTATTACCTGTCTTTTACTGATGAGGAAACAGGCTCAGGAAGGTGAAGTAACTTGCCATAATGTAGTCATAGCACTGGCTGGTAAGTGGCTCTGCTAAAATTCCCCTGTGGTCTTTTTGACTCTAAAGCCTATTCTTAATTCTTAACTCTACAGCCATAAATAGCCTTGATGTAACCCACTTCTTATTTTATTAAATTCAGATTAGTGCTTGCGAAAGCCTGTTAGTCCACCCTTAAGGAATTTATGCATTGCCTTGTAATTCCAACTGCTCAGCCAGTGAACTTTACTTTAGGGGCCAAGTGTGTTAATGAGAGTGTGCATTAAATCCAGTTTTTATAAGCAGACTCTTTTAACATATGAGTACTTATTGCCTAAAGGAAACCTACCATGCATTGTAGAATTTTGCTATAATGCGAATATTGTATCACACAACCCCTCTTCCCGACTTCATTTCGTGATTTTCTTCAAGTGAGTTACGTTGACCTCATGGACTTTACAGATTCACACCATATTTGGTGAACGAAAATGAGGGAAGCACTCCATGGGATGGATTGACACAGTGGCTGCAACAGTGGACTCAGACATACCAAAGATTGTGAGGATGGCGCAGGCCTGGGCAAGGTTTTGTTCTGTTGTACATAAGGTTGCAGTGAGTCAGAGCCACTTGACTGCAACTAACAACAACAGACATTTGAAGCTGGGAAAAGTGTGTGTCTATAATTGACTACATATAAATCAATGATTAATTTCTCTCATCCTTGGAGGTAACATAGCTCTTTTGTGCACATTATTAGCATCTGTCAGCAGCTGGGTTATTCCCTTGGGGATGAGAAAACTGGGGCTGTCATAGTGAGTGGGTTGCAGAGCTAGGATTCCAGACCAGACCAGGAGTCTTCCAAGAGCTTCAGGTGCTGGCAGGTTTCTTCCCAGTGAGCCTCACTGCTGGGTCCAAGGGCATGAGGACAGCTTGGCTTTCCTCTTGTGTATTAGTGCCCCTCCCCTCAAGGTGCCTCTCTGTGACCCTCACTGCCTCCCTGCTTCTTCTAGGAAATGGCCCGGCAGCTGCTGGCGGTGTTTGGTGGCTACTACATCCGGCTCCTGGTGACCTCCCAGCTCCCCCAGGCAGCGGGGACACGACACACAGACTCTACAAGGGCTCCGTGCCCCTGCCAGCTTATAGAAGCGCACATCCTGGGCACGGGATGCTGCCCATTCCTGGCCAGGTGACCCAGGTGTTAACAGGAATATCCAGAAAAGACTGATCCTGTTTCATTTGAGAGCTTCTCTTGTTCAAAGACAAAAGTGCTCACCTTTCTCCAAGACTGAAGGTGGGAAGTGGGGGAGGCCTCAGGAACCTAAGATGGCTGATGGTGAGCCCTAGGCCAGGAGAGAAGCACTGGGGGGCATCCAAAAGGTGTCGTGAATGTCAGCAAAGTCATGCCTGTGTCCAAGAACCTGCACAGAAATGGCTTTTCGACATCCCATGCTGGCCCCTGGCCTTTTCAGAAGCTGATGGTTGCTGAGCTGGTCCCACTTCAAGCTACCGTCTGAGCTTCTTAGAACTGTGGATGCGGATGGCAGGGTCAGTCTCCCAGCCCTTTCATTGCACAGTGGGTGCAGGAGATGTGAAGATGGCCCATGGAGGGAGCTCAGTTGTCCAAAGCTTGGTCTCAGATGATGCTCTCATTTCCAACCCCTTCAGTCAGAGGGGGAAACTGAGGCTCAGCAGGACACTTCTCTTTACGGTACTGCCTCAGGCCTCTAAAATGATAAGATTACCTCTCCCAGTCTGAAGAAAAGAAATACATTCTCAGAATTTTCTCCATTTTTAAGGTTTTCTTCCCCAATGTTTTATCAAAAACTGACACCTGTGCTGCTGTCAGCTAACACACATGCTTGCAGGAGACAGAAGATGGCAAAACAGTGGCTGATGACTGTTAACAGGAATATCCAGAAAAGACGATCCTGTTTGATTGGAGAGCTTATTTTGTTCAAAAACACGCATGCTGCGGTTGTGATTTTGTACTGCAGACTTAGAGCAGCAATTTGCGTTTGCTGTCATTACCCTTGTCCTGGAGTGTAGTGGAGCGAAGTGTAACCAGTTACTCGTGGAGTTCCGTGAAGAACTCAGGCTCCTGGCGCCCTGCTCCTGAACAAGTTTGAGACCCACTGCTCCACAGGCCCAAGTTCAAAAGCCTTGACCTGGCATTTAAAGATTCTCCAGCCCCCAAGAGATGGCCTTCATCTCTCTTTTTGGCTTCATCTCCCACAAAACTCCTTTATAAGTTAAAAGTCTTTCCCGCACTGATGTGCTTATTCCTTTCCACCTGTTGGATTCCTGTGCATGCTTCAAAGCCCGGTTTTATTTGCCTCTCATTCAGGAAGCCTTCCAGCATTGCTGCTGTCTGCCTTCTTTAAATTCTTGATGCAGCTGCTGCATATACTGATGTTTTATGTTATTGCTTCTATTTTGCTATGCACATGCCTAGCTAGACTGTAAGCTCCCCAAGGACAAAGACTGCATCTTATCCTTTTTATGCATGGCCTGAACCTGCTAAGGAAGATCGTATCCTGTGAATGGATTGCTTTGTCATCTCCTTAGCAGCTT
Organism: Dugong dugon; assembly: GCA_030035585.1. Taxonomy (NCBI): domain Eukaryota; kingdom Metazoa; phylum Chordata; class Mammalia; order Sirenia; family Dugongidae; genus Dugong; species Dugong dugon. Next base: position 58,035,781 of record CM057471.1, read on the forward strand.
TTGCAGATTGCTCTCCAGACTCAGTTGAATGATGAGGTTTACACAGACCTGGGTTCTGGTCCGGACTCTGCCCTTTTTAGCTGTGTAACTTCTGGCAAGTTGCTTCCTTTTACTGGGCTTCAGGTTACCCATCTGTATAATGGGGTAGTGGATTAGATGATTCTTAAGGGCCCTTCCAGGGCCAAAGTTTTAGGAATTTCCAGGTTGTTCAGCTCCTTCTTGGCCTCTAGGCTGTCTGTTACATGCAGAAAGGTCCTACAGCCTTTGGGTGGAACACCGGCCTAGCTATCAGGAAACCTGGATCAGCTGCTTCCTAGCTGTGTGACCTTGGCCAGGTCACCTAGTCTCTCTCAGTGTCAGTTTACTTCTTTATGAAAACAGAGCTGGTAAAAATGCAATGTAATAGTGCAGGGGGTGTGTGATGTAAGAGATAAGTCTGACTGCTCACTTTTCCTGTGCCAGAGAAGAAAGATGATGTGTGTAGACCAGCCCCTAGAAATGACTTGTAGGTATTTATCTTTCGCCAAGTCTGAGGGCAGTTTTAATAAATGAGAATTTATTCCTGACAGCCATCACTGCCTTTCTGACCTGACACAGAGGAAATGTTGTCTGTAAATGTGATCACTCTAAGCCCATCTTTATCATCTACGTAAAACCTCGGTAAGTATAATAAAAGGGAATAAAAATGTGTTTGTTAGATGACAAAAGAGCAGCTTTTCAGTTTTGAGGTCTGTTTAGAGAGCCCGTAGGAGCCCTGGTGGCACAACGGTTAAGCACACGGCTGCTAACCAGAAGATGGGTGGTTTAAACCCCCTCAGCGGCTCCGTAGGAGAAAGACTTGGCGATCTGTTCCCATAGAGATTATAGCCTAGGAAACCCTATGGGGCAGTTCTGCTCAGTCACATGTGGTCACTGTGCGTCAAAATCAACTCAGCGGCGCACAACAAAAACGAAAGAGCCCTAGACATGTCATTTCCTCGCTTTTCCTCCCTTCAGAGGTTCTGATGGTGGGTCTCACCTGGTGGGTGGACATCCAGAGTGTGCCCATGCTGTACATTTCTGTGCAGCTGTGCCTCAGTTTCTGCATTTGGAAAGTCCCTGTGGTCTGTTCCTTGCCTCCTTATGGGGATCAGAGACCATATTTGAAATGCTCTCTAAGTTTTTTTTTTTTTAGAGCAGTTTTAGGTTTATAGGAAAGTTGTACAGAAAGTACAGAGTTCCCACATGTCCCCCCGGCCACCCCCCGCACACTGTTTCTCCTGTTACTAACACCTTGCATTCCTGTGGTATGTTTGTTACCACTGAGCCAATGTCAATACATTATTATTAACTGAAGTCCATAATTTACATTAGGGTTCACTATGTTGTACTGTCCTGTGGGTTTTGACAAATGCAGAATGTCATGTGTCCACCATTACTGTATCCTGTGGAATAGTTTCACTGACCTGACTCTTAAGTTTTAAAGCTCTGTGCTAATGGTAGGGGTCGCGATGGTGAAGATGGTGAAACATCATGAGGTGGCAATGAAGGGAGTAGCTCAGAGCTTGGATTCTGCTCAAATCTTATTCAAATCTGGGTTCTGCCACTTGGAAGAAGCATGATGTTGGAGAAGTCACTTCCATTCTTGGATCTCAGCTCCTCATCTGTAGATGGGAATACCAACCAACCAACCAACCCGGTGCCGTTGAGTCGATTCTGACTCATAGCGACCCTATAGGACAGTAGAACTGCCCCATAGGTTTTCCAAGGAGTGGCTGGTAGATTAGAGTACCTATCTCGTGCGATGTGCTGAGGATTAAATGAGATCATGAATGTAAAGTGCTTGCAACATAGTAAGAGCTTAATAAATTGTTGCTATTTTTATTCTGTCTTCCCATGTCTTGTATGCAGTAGGTGGGCGATCTATATTTTTGTTAATGTGGTGTGTCATTAACAGTTCATATTTATTCAGTCCGTATCAGACCTCAGTTACTCCAGCACTGTGGGGTATATTGTACATGAATAAAGATTCTAGTCAGGTCTCTCTGAAATTCAGTAGTGGGAGGCGGTATAGCAGGGAGGGTAAGAGCAAGCTGGTGACTTTCGGCTGGGTACTCACCCTCCGTGTGTCTCTCTTTCCTCATCTATAAAGAGGGCGGTGACAATAAAGGGGCATTAAATGAGGTGCATCAAAAAACGTGTATTCTTTAAAATGTCTTGCACCTTCATCTTTCCATTCCCACTGACATTAATCTATTCCAGACCTATAATATTAGTTATCTTTTGGAGCCCTGGTGGCTCAGTGGTTAAGAACTGAGCTCCTAACCAAAAGGTCAGCAGTTTGAACCCACCAGCTGCTCCTTGGAACCCTATGGAGAAGTTCTACTTTGTTCTGTAGGGTCACTATGAGTTGGAATCGACTCGATGGCAATGGGTGTTTTTTTGGTTTTTATGTACAGCACAGGCCTGGTCCATAGCAAGCGCTCAACAAATGGCAGCTTTTCTTCGGCAGCTGTTGGCTGCTGTGTCCTCTCTGTGTCGATTAGCTCAAGTTTTTAATTGTGTCACTCAAATCTCTATTCTTGCTGATGCTGGTTTGCTTGTTCTATCAGTGATGGAGACAGAAAAATTTCCAACTATGATCGTAGATTTTCTGTTTCTCCTTTTGCTTCTGACGAGTTCTTTTTTTTTTTAATTGAGAGAGAATTCATGTACTGTAAAATTCATCCTTTGTAAGCCTACAATTCGGTGGATTTTTATATATTCACAAGATTGCACAACCATTATGACTGTCTAATTCTATAATCTTTTCATCACCCCAAAAAGAAACCCTGTACCTGTAAGCAGTCACTCCCCTTTCCCCCTTCCTCCAACTGTTTGCAACCATTAATCTATTTTCTGTCTCTGGATTTTCCCATTTTGGACATTTGATATACATGGAAGCTTTTTGTGTCTGGCTTCTTTCACTTAGCATGATGTTTCCAAGGTTCATCCATATTGTAGCACGATCAGTATTTCATTCCTTCTTACGGCTGAATATATTCAGTTGTATGAATATAGCATATTTTGTTTATATGTTCATCGACTGATAGACATTTGGGTTGTTTCAACTTTTTGCCTATTGTGAATAGTGCTGCTGTGAACATTCTCGAACACGTTTTTGTAAGGACATGTTTGTAATCCACTTCTGACAAGTTTTGCTCTCTTATTACACTGTAGCTTACAAATTTAGAATTGTTGTAACTTCCTGGTAGGTTGACCCTTTTATTGTTAAGAAATGTCCCTTTTTAAGTTTCCCTCTATTAGCTTGTTAGGCATATATATATTTTCTTTTAGTGGTTATGGTAGATTACAACATCCTTTAACTTACTGAAGTCTGATGTAAATGAATACTTTTGCTACTTCCTGGACAACTCAAGGACCTTAGTATACTTTCTGCCTATTCTTGCCATGGATTTCAATTCTATTTAAACCACAAAATACCTTATTATTAATGCTTTATACAGTCAGTCTTCATTTAGCTCTATCTACATGTTTCATTTTTATTACTCTTTATTGCTTTTGTTGTTGTTAACTCTTTGCTTCTTCCTGAATTCCCATGTATCTATCTAGACTCGTTCTCCTTCTCCTGGAACTACCATTATTATTTTTCTTTAGTATTAGAAATGCTGTTAGTGTTCTGTTTCCAGTCCAGAGCTTCTGGTGGTGACATGTTATCTCAGTTTTTGTTTGCTGAAAAAGTCTCTATTTTGTTTTTATTTTTGAAAGATAGTTTTGGTGAGTCAAGAATTTGAGGTTGGCACAGTTATTTTCTTTTAACCTTTTGAGGGTGTCATTGGCTTCCGTTGTTTCTGTTAGGATGTTAGCCGTCAGTCCTGCTGTTGCAGCTTTTAAAATTGTTTTTTTGCTTTGGTTTTCAGCAGTTGTATTCTGATGTGCCTAGGTATACCAGAAACCAAACCCATGGTGTCAAGTCAATTCCGACTCGTAGCAACCCCACAGCACACAGTAGAACTGCCCCATAGGGTTTCCAAGGCTGTAAATCTTCACGGAAGCAGACTGCCACATCTTTCTCCTGCAGAGCTGCTGGTAGTTTCGAACAGCTGACCTTTTGGTTAGCAGCCCCGCACTTTAACCACTGTGCCACCGGGGCTCATTGCCTAGATATAGCTTTCTTTATATTTATCTTGCTTGGGTTTCATAGCATATATTGAACCTGTGACGGGATGTGGTATCTTTCATCACAGTGACTGTCTTCTCCTTTCTCACCTCCTTCTGGTACTGTAATGAGGTGTGTGTTAGACCTTTTTACTGTGTCTCTCAGGCTCTTTTCAGTATTTTTCACTCTTTGGCTCTTTATTATTCTGTCTCTATAGTTTCTGCTGACTGTTTTCTAGCTCATTAATTCTGCCCTCTTTTGTGTTTAATTGGTAGTTAATCCTGTTTATTGAGTTCTTGATTCCAGCTGTTGTAATATCCAGTCCTAGAATTTTCATTTGATTTTTTAAAAATAGTTTCCGGTTCTCTGGTGGTAATAGCCGTCATCATCCATTTTCTTTAGTATTTTAATTGCACTGATTTTATCATCTATGTCTGCTGACTCCAACATCTGGTTCTTCTGTAGATGTGTTTTTCTTTTTTTTTCTCTTGCTTTTCAGTCAGTTGGTCTTATCTTCTGGTATTCCTGGTAATTTTTTTATTGAAGACGGGACATTTTCTATGAAAAATTGAAAACATGTAAAGGCTCTGGATCTTCCTTCAGAGAGGATTTACTTTTGCTTCTGGCAAAAGTAGGGTTTGGATAGATTTGGTTGTGGGCTTCAGACTGAGTGAAACAAACAAACAAAAAAACCAAACCCATTGCTGTCGAGTTGATTCTGACTCAAAGCAACCCTATAGGACAGAGTAGAACTGCCCCATAGGGTTTCTAAGGAGCAGTGGGTGGGTTTGAACTGCTGACTTTTGCTTAGCAGCTGAGCTCTTAACTATTGCACCACAAGGGAGGGCTAGTTTGTTTCTGGTTACCCCTTAGTCTCAAGGGGTAGCCCTTTAGCCTAAGGGTTTTAACTGAAAACCTGTTCAAAAATTCTTTTTAACCAAGGCTCCTCCATGGTGAGTTCCACTTTTTATTACCCAGCCTTGTGAGGCTGCCGACAGCTCTGCTCAGCTTTTCAGCCTCTTCGACCCTGCTTAGGAGTTGGCAGGTGCCTCGAGGGCATCAGCAGATCCAAGTGTCCTCCTCATCTCTCTGCACTTCCTTTCTCTCCAGGATCTTGGCACTCAAGTCCTCACTGCATTGTTAGATCTCTCATATTCAAACAGATTTTTAAAAAATTACTGTTTTTTAAGCTGCTTTCAGCATGAGGGTTGCTCTGGTACAAACTCGTCTGCCATAATCAGGAGTAAAGTCCAGCTGTAGCTTCTATTATTATTATTGGAAGATCCTTCAGAGAAGATGTCGCCCTAAGGCTGAAAACCTTTTGACAGGTTTACAGGATTGGAGCCTCTTTTCATCCCTTCTGTGAAGAGGCTTCTGAGTTATCAAAGCAGGAAGTGACATTTACAGAGCATCTTTTTATGTGCAAACACCTGCTGTTAGTTTCCTAGGGAAGTTCCCTGGGAAGGAGAGTGGGACTGTGGCCTGGGAGGTGGTGAGGAATGCATTGGATAAAAGGGATATGGGTCCTGAGAATGCAGTGTGAGAACTGGCAGTGGAGGAGGACCCTGGACAGTGAGGCACCAGGAAGGTGGTAAGTGTCTTCACCCGTTTGATGCTGGTGGGGATTCTCCCTGATGGGGAAGAGGTGGTATAGCATAATGAACTGACATTTCACACACACACACACACACACACACACACACACACACACACACACACACACACACACACACGCAGAGCAAGCCCCTTGGCTTCCTTCAACTCGTTCTTTTACTGTCTCCTGCTAAATATTTTCAGCTTCCTTCGGAATATGGCTCCCTGGGTCTCTCATGGGAGGAGGACAAGCTTGCCATAGCCCAAATAAAATAAAATGATCTGTGCGTGTTGTCAACTTAGCCTGGCTACCGCCTCCTTCTCAGTTCTCTGCATTGTGAAAGAAGCCAGGAGCCTCATTTCCTAGAATCTTCTCCCCTATATAATTCCAAGTTAGAATTCATCAATTTTTCCTGGGAAGGATATTGTAACCCTGGGCCTCCTCCTTCTTCTCACTGCTGCCTGAGTTGAGGTCTCTACCACTGACTGTCCTGATTGCCGAGAGCCTCCTCCTGATGTCTGTGCCAGGGCCCAGTCAGAAGACAGAAACCGCACAGTAATTTGAACAGGAAATTTTTAATATAAAGAATTATTAACTGTAACAGAGATTGGAGTAGCAAGGAGTTGATTATTAAGAAGTAAAGAGAACTCTAAGGAATATAGGAATAGCAGAAGGAGCAGCCACCACCCCTAGGGCTGAGATACAGCACCCAAGGAAGAACCTCCCATGCCCACCCCCCACTGAGATCCAGACCTTGTTGGGGAGAACATGGCTGTGGCTGCCCCACAGTGACTCTGGATGGCAGAGGTCTCTGAGGTGCCACATTGGCAGAATGTACTAAAAATCTGCCCTCGGGAGCTTGCCAGGAATTTGCACTTGATAGTGTCAAGGAAAGCTGTCCACGGAGACGTGGAGTGTCCACAGAGAAGTGGCTCATTGCAGGTGCTCCCCCATTTGCAGCGGGTAGGGGAGAAGCTGCTGGCTGCTAAAGGCTGCTGACCACCATGCACTGCAGGATCCAGGTGCTGGAAAAGTACTATGCCTCAGGAGCCTGATGTTGGAGAAGTCGCCTGCACTGCAGGAGCTGGGTGCTGGAGAAGCCATCTGTGCTTTAGCAGCCTGCTGAGATGAACACACCAGAACCAGGAAGGAAAGCCTCCTTCTCCAGTGTTTCTCCAGCGCCCCCTAATGACAAAGCTTACACTGCACCAGCTGGCCAAGAAAAAATACTTAAAGGGCGTATCTCCGTTTTGAAATCTAGACCCTAACTGAAAGACCAGGTAATGAAAGGTCAGTTTGGAGCTGAGAGCAGTAACTGGCACTATGTCATTCTGCTGTCACTGTGACAGGCAGTATAGCCAAGTGGTTAAGAGTGGACTCTGGAGTCAGGCTTCCTGGGTTCAAGTCTCAGCTCTGCTACTTAGTGTAGAGATTTATTTAACTCTGTCTCAGTTTTCTGATCTGTAACACTGGGGAAATAACAGCATCAACCTCATCAGGGTATTGTGCTGATTGAGTTGATATTTGTAAAACACGCAGAAGGGTGTCTGGCTCAGAGTAAGCAGTATACCAGAGTTTATATATTGCTATCATCATTATTACTCACACTCAAATCTATCCTTCAAATTGCAGCCAGGGTGTGTTTTCCATTGCAAGTATGGATTTGAGTCCATAGTCCTGTGGCATTAAAAAACAAACAAACCTGTTGCTGTTGAGTCGATTCCGACTCATAGTGACCCTATAGGACAGAGTGGAACTGCCCCATAGTTTCCAAGGAGTGCCTGGTGGATTCGAACTGCTGACCTTTTGGTTAGCAGCCATAGCTCTTAACCACTATGCCACTGGTGGCATAAAACATCCTATTCCTTTACTCCCCTTTTCCAAAGTGGGAAGCAGGGATAGGGAATGTGAATATGATAAATTGTCTTCTTAATAACTCACTCAGTTCATACTGCAAAATCCAGAAATCTGGCTACATCATTTTGCTGCTTAGAACCCATCTGTGGCTCCCCATTACCTTCAGGATGGAGTCCAAGTCCCTTCACCTGGCTATGAGGCTCCTAATTACCTGCTCTGGCCACTGCATCTCCCACCACAACTGGCTCAGGTTTTCACTTTAGTAATTCCAAACTTTTAAGTTCTCTACCCTTGCACCCCACCAGGTTATGACTCTGTTTTCGTTTTGAAGTGCTGCTCTCTTCCTGTTTGCTTGGCTAATTCTCCTTCAACCTTCAGAAAACTCTGGTAACACGTTCTAGCAGTGCACAAGTCTGATATACTGCACCATCTCCTCCAGGAAGCCTTCCCTGAACTCCCAAGTTTGTTGCAAAATGCTCCTCAGATTTTCACTCCCGAAGTTGTTGTCCCGTTATATTGAAATTACATGCCTCTGAGCCTGGCTAAAGTTGAAGGTACTTGGGTCTCCTGGATGTTACTTATGTTTGCACACTGTTGTAGCACAAACAGGACTATCTGTGCTGACTGTGCACCGCACCATCTAGGGCTGCTGTTTGCAGAGGTTTGCACACCTCACCCGCTCTTCATTATGGCCCGAGCACCAAACGGAGTCGCACAGTAGGTGAGTTTTACCCTCAAGTTTTGGAAATTTATCACAGTACCCCTTTATAGCTGCTGGTTACACTAACAGGCCTCTCCTAAGGACTTGTGTTGATAAAAAATTATTAGTTAGGAGTGACTGAAAATATTTTTAAATGACAAAACCACATATCTTTAAAAGAGCTGTCCTGTTCTAATTGCTCTACATTCACGGGAATCTCAGAAGTAGGGCTGGGGAAGGGGAAAAGAAGAGGGACCCTATACTGTGATGCAATCAATGATTTTAATTGGTGGCAGCTCCTCTTGCAGTGGCTTTTTCAGGAGCTGAAGCGACTCAATGGTGGCACAGGGATGGCTCAGACATCTTCTCCTCCAGGGGAGTTTGTGAATCAGTCTTCATGACTCCTGTTCACCACCCTCTTCCTCTAGGGGGTGCTCCAGCAGCTGTGCAGCCTCAGAGACCTGCATGGGTGCTGCAGACTACATTCTTCAGGGCCTCCCATAGGTACACACCTTGAGCATCCCCCACTTGTGGGAGGGGTCATATGGGTGTCTATTGTTGAAAACTCTTTGGTGAGAATCTGTGTTCAGATCTGAAAAAATGAAGGAAAAATTATTCTGGGTAAAGGCGTTGAATTACACGTGAATGAACTGTCTTGGTTATATCTATTCTGGTGATTCCTCAAATTATTAATGGCCATTAAAAAAAATTCTGCTTGAACTAAGAATGACCCCCACAGTGGGTTAAGCAATTGAGATTTTGGGGTTTACTTGTTATCTCAGCATAGTGTAGCTGATCCTGACTAATACACATATACAGTTAGCATTTGTTGAGTGCTTTCTTTGTGTAGGGCCATATTCAAGGCACTTCCATACATTAACTCATTTCATCCCCAAAACCTGAACAGTAGATAATGCATTATCATTATCATTATATTATCATTATCATTATTTTACAAATAAGGATGCTGAAGCTCAGAGAGTGACTTGCTGAAGCTCAGTTAGTGGCACAGGCAGGGTTTAAATTGATATGTAGGACTCTACAGCCGTTAATCTTAACTACAATTTATACAGACTTTAGGCAATGTTGTTTACAGGCTAGGGTAACTACTCCCGTTCCACACCCCCAAAAGCTGAAAGAAATCTGTGAATGTCACAACAGGAGGTGGCTGGGGAGACTGAGGTCTAGAGAAATAGCTCAGGAGTTCTTGCCAACTACTGGCCCAAGCCATGGTATTTTCAGTCGCCTCATATGCATGTGAAAGCTGGACAGTGAATAAGGAAGACTGAAGAAGAATTGACGTCTTTAAACTGTGTTGGTGAAGAATATTGAATGTACCATGGACTGCCAGAAAAACAAATCTGTCCTGGAAGAAGTACAGCCAGAATGTTCCTTAGAAGCGAGGATGATGAGACTTTGTCTCGTGTACTTTCAGCATGTTATCAGGAGGGACCAGTCCCTGGAGAAGGACATCATGACTGGTAGAGGGTCAGCAAAAAAGAGAAAGCCCCTCAACGAGATGGACTGACACAGTGACTGCAACAGTGGCCTCAAACGTAGCAACGATTGTGAGGATGGCATAGGACCGGGCAGTGTTTCGTTCGGTTGTACATGGGTTTGCTATGAGTCAGAACTGACTTGATGGCACATAACACACCACCATCACCACACCCATGGCAGGAACCTACCAGAAGTTCGTGGATGATGCTGTTGGGATGTCCTTGGACTGTGAGGGCCAACACTGGTAGAGGACTTCTGTCTGCCCATGCAACAACAGAAGATCTTTGAAGCCAAGTTTTGGTGGGCTGTGGAAGGAGGAAATGGCATGGGCTTCTGGTCTATAGCCCCAATCCCAGAAGCCCATTGGTATTTAGCAGTGGGTCCTCCTGAGCTAGCCTCTCCCAAGGCTTCACATCTCTCCTCTTTCCCAAATCTTCTGTGGCTCCCAGTGGCCAGCAGGTCCAGGCCCTTCTGTCTGGGCCTACCTCTCTGAAGCCCAGTTCTTTTTCTCATGCACTAAGTTCTCTTACCTGTGGGAAGGACTTAGCAACTCTATTCTGCCAGCCTTTACCTGCAGGGGCTCCTTGTTCAATCAACAGGTCTTGGGGTCTGGCACGGTTCTCTAGGCAGAGCTGTTTCCTAAGTGAACATAATACGGTGGCTGAAAAGTGCTGGTCTCTTCTCTGCCAAGTCCTGTGACATTAGAACTGAACCCCAGTACATGCAGCAGCATACACGGACAAGCTCGTGTTTAGGTGTATGCTCTTGGACAGGTTCCTTAATCTCTTTGAGCCTCACTTTCTTATCTGGAAAATGGGAATAACTTGTGATGGTTAATTTTATGGGTCAACTTGGCTAGGCTATAGTGCCCACTTGTTGGATCAAACTGTAGGACATGGCTCTCCTCACCCACGTGCTACATGGACTGATGGCTTTGTGGACGATTAATGGGTTTGCATTCTGACTTCCTGTGGGGCCACCTCCCTATGCCACCTTCTTCATCCTAAACCAGTTTTTCCTCCTCCCATGTTCCCTATTTTGGGGACAAGTTCCAGTAGTCACCTTGTGTCTGGAGGCAGAAATGGGCAGCCCCTTCTCCTCCTCCCCTCTTCCCCTTTGTCTCTCCATATTAAATCATGCATCATGCATTGATTCTAGCCCATACATATCCCCTCCATCCATCTCCACTCTCCATCCACACTGCCCTCGCCATCACACCCTCTCAATTTGATGGTCCAAGTGGACCACAACCACATCTTCCATACTGGTCACCTGGCTGACATGTAACCAGAAGATAAGTCCCAAATGTAAACCTCATCAGATCACTTCTCTGTCTCAAACTGGTGGCTCCCCAATTCTTCTGCTTAGAACATTCTTTGTGATCTGGCCCTGGCAACTTTCCCAGCCACATTCATTCCCAGCTTCATTCACTATACTTTGGCCATAAGGAGCTGCTGGCCATGCCCCAACTCCTCTTATTCTGCCATCACTGTGCTTTTGCACAAAGCTATTCCCTCCTGGAATGGCCTCCCCTCACTTCTTCATCCTTTACACTTGAAGACTCTGCTCACTTCCTCTGGGGAGCCATCTCTTGCATCTGGGATGAATTCTGGGCCTCTCCTTTATGGTCTCATGGTTTCCTTGCTTCCCAGTGTCATGGTCCTTACCCCATCATTGCACAGTGTCTGCCTGGCCCATAGCAGATGCTCAGTAAATACCTGTCAAATGGACTATATCATCACTGCCTGTTTATTTGCCCACCAGAGTCTAGAGTCTAACCTGTGAATTTCTTTTTCATTTGCTCAGAATATATTTATTGAGGACCTACTCACTGTGTGAGGTGCCAGGGATACTGCAGTGAACAAGAGAGAGATTCTCTGCTCGAGGAGGCAGGGATGGCCCCACTTCACCTTGGGATTCCAGCACTTAGCAGAGGGCTGGACGCAGAACAGGTCCCCTCTCAATATCAGTTGAATAAGTACACGAGTCTTCTCTGACTATTGGGCAACAACAGTATGCTCAACTCTGTCCCCTTTCTCCCTTTCACTAATGGGATTTCAACTCCCTGCTGATAGAAATGGATAGAAACATCCTCATTCTGGACTTATTTTCCCCAGTGGCTTCAATCTTAGAAGTTAATGGGAAGAGAAACAGCCAACGTGTGAAGGACACTGACGTTCATCGAGCATCTCAGGCTGGTCCTTTTATATCTAGGAGCTCATTTAACTCATCACCATCGTATAAGGCAGGCCTTGCCCCACTTTTCATGGGGGCAGCTGTGCATTAGAAAGGTGACTTGTCCCAGGTCTCACAGCTAAGAGGAACAGCTAGGATTTTAATGTGGTTTTGTCTGATGCCAGATCCTGTGCTCTCTATGGCCTCACTCTACAGGCAATTCCAGGGAAAGAGATGTTCAGAACCACTTTCTTCCTTTGAGACAGGCAGGTGGTTTTTAAATGAAAGAGCTCCACCTGAAACTCAGCAGAGCAGCGTAGTTAAGAGCACATGCTTTGGAGTCAGATGGACTCAGGATCTAATTCTTGCTACACCTTGATGTGTAATTTAGAGCAATTTAACCTCCTTGAGCCTCAGTTTCCCCTCTGTAAAATGGGGATGGTAAACCCTTTCTCCAGTGTATTGTGAAGATTGGGGGAGGTAAAGATGTAAAGTGCTTAACGTGGTGTCTGGTATATAGTAAGTTCTTAATAACGCTAATGATGGTGATGTAGGGGAGAGGCTGGCTGGGGAGGGTGGGATGTTGGTGTTTCATGTACTACCAGGGCCGCCCTCTAGAGGGAAGCAGGAGCCAAAGAAAAGCGCCCTTGGGTTATCCCCTGTGGGCTGTGAACTTCAGGTCTTATGACCCTATGCTACTCTACCAGAACAAGAAAGATCAAGGAGCTCAGGAAGGATTCCGGAGCCCTTAGTCGTTCAGCACAGCTGGGGAGACTGAGACCCAGAGAGAGAATAACGGGGTCAAGGTAAGTCAGGGTGGTGTCTGCTTCTTGTAGTGAAGTGAATAGGTGTCTTGGGAGTGATGGAGACATTGTCCCTTTTAGTACAGAAAAAATACCCCTCCGGCTCTTAGGTCGAACCTTGGCGCTTTACTCACCTGCAGCTGGTAGAGCAGAGAGGAGGCCGTCTGTGATGTCACAGAGCCGGAGAACAGGGAATGTTGAGGCAGAGAGGGCTTGGGCTGGACCTCAAAGGCAGGAAGGAGGGAGAAGGAAGTCTGCTGACCCTCTGTCCAGTGGTCCTTCCCTCTGTCCACGATGCTATGCTAACCACCATGCTGTCCACCAGGGCAGTGGAACAGAAGTCCTGGTCCTTCTGTGAATGCACCTTGAGGATGGCCAGGCCAGGAGGGGCAGCAGAGCACGGCACTCAGACAGACATGGGGTCACATTCGGCCTCCTAAGGCAAAAGTACTTCACAGCTCGGTGTCTTCATCTACAAAATGGGAATAATAACAATTACATGTCCTACATACGTATTTTAAATTGTAAAAATACATATAACACAACATTTGTCCTATTCTTTTTTTTAGGATTAAATTAGGTCATATAGACAAGCATTTAACACAGTGCCTACACGTAGTAACCATTCAATGAATAGTAGTTGTTAATAATATGTGCAAAAATAAAGTGACATTTTCTTTCCAAACTATCCCTCCAAAGAAGAGGTATCACGTTATATTTGAGTCCTCACAGAATCTCTCACTTTATAGGCACTTTTTCAATTCCTTTATTTAGGACAACCCAGCACTATCTGGGGAAGCCAAATTAGGTTCGAATGTTCTCAATCAATGCTATTTTTAGATGCTTATCAAGGGCATCTGTTACAATAGAAAGTGAAGAAAGCAAAGAAAGTCAGCACACTTTTTGGAAGTTATTCTGGATGGTGGGGCAGTGGGAGGGGGATGTAACCTATGTCCTAAGTGTTACATGCTGTGTACAACAGCCTTTACATGCTCACTGGAAAAGCAATACTCTTAAGTTGTTAATATTAAAGGTTTTCAATCTGGCTGCAAATGAGAATCACCTGAGGTGCTTTTAAAACCTGAGCCTGCCTGGGCCCTAACCCCAGATAAATTAGAATCTTTGGAGGTGGAGCTTTCCAGGGGATTCTTATGTGTAATCAAGGCTGAGAACTACTAAACTGCATTGTGGAGATCACTAATTATACACTTAAGCAGTGGTTCACAGCCCAGTCTGTACTTTAGAATTACGGGAGGACCTTTAAAAAATACCATGCCTAGCACGCACCCACTCCATGGAGCTCTGGTGGTGCAAAAGGTTAAGCACTGGGCTGCTAACCGAAAGGTTGGCAGGTCAAACCCACTTAGCAGCTCTGCGGGAGAAAGACTTGGCTGTCTGCTCTCATGAAGATTACAGCCTAGAAAACCCTATGGGGTAGTTCTACCCTGTCAGATGGGTTGCTATGAGTAGGGATTACAACCACAGTAAGTGCCCACTCCAGGCAAGTACGATCACTATGGGGGTGGGGGTGGGGTGTGGGCCCTGGTATTTTTTAAAGCCCCCCAAGTTCTTCACTCCCAACTTCAAATAATAATAATTGGCAACACTTATTAAGTGCTTCCTCTTACTAGTACCACCCTTCAATCTTTCCAAGCTGGTCGAGTTAAGAACCACTGACCTATAGAGCAAACAAAACCATTTATTTTCTTGATGCTATATGAATGAGTCCTAAGCTTGAAATGAGCTTTTCAGTACCAGAATTTTAAATGGATTCAAAATACTATTTTTCAACTAACCAAGAAATGAAGATAATATACTCTGTAAACCCGTATTAGATGAAAATTGTCTCTCGTGATGGTGAAGACGCTGATGTTAATGATGTGTGTGAAACATTTGAAGAAAATTGAGAAAATGAGAGAGGAAAGCAGTGTTTCCAAATTAATATATTTTATATCATATGTCCTTGTAAATACGTATCATGGAATGAATCTTTTGTACGTAGATGCTTGATTTCATCGGCAGCACTGAAGGCTTATATACATGTATCAAATATCTTTGTTTTCTTCCCTCTCTTATTCTATTACTTATTATAAAGTATAAGATTTAAACTTGGCTTATGTGTTTTCTGTTGTATCTATGTTAGTTGTATCGTGTTAGGTGCAAGTATGACTTTATAATTGTCTTTATTTAGAGATTATGTATGGTTTAAGGAGATGTATACAGGTGCCAAGTCGACAAGGGGTGGACTATAACGGTTAAAATTATGTGTCAATTTGGCTAGGCCATAATTCTCAGTGGGCTGGCAGATATTATGTAACCATTCTCCATTTTGTGATCTGATGTGAGCAGCCAATCAGCTGAAAGGGGAGTTTCTTTGGGGATGTTGCCTACATCCACTATACATGAATGTTCTGGGAAAGCTCACCCTCTCTTGACCCTACATCTGACTCATCATCCTCTGACCTCCGGTTTTTAGGATGTGAGCCAGCAGCCTGCTGTCTGACCCGCTGATTTTGGGTTCATCAGCCCCCTGCAACTACGTGAGTCAGGAGAAGCCTCCAGCCTGATGCCTGACCCATGGATTTGGGACTTGCCAGCCTCTACAACTGCGTGAGCCACTTCCTTAAAGTAAATCTTTCTCTCTCTGTATGTTTTATATACACACTTCATTGGTTTTGTGTCTCTGGAGAACCCAGCCTAAGACAGTCCAGAAGAGGCAAATCCACAGAGACAGAAAATAGATTTGTGTTGCCAGGGACTGAGGAGAGGGGGAGATGGGGAATGACTGCTAATGATTATAAGTTTTATTTTTGTGGTGATGGAAAGATTTTGGTATTAGATAGTGGTGATGGTTACACAATTCTGTGAATATGCTAAAAACCACTGAATTGTACACTTTAAAATGATGAATTTTATGGCATGTAAATTATATCTCAATAACGTTGCCATTAAAAAAGCTGAATTTAAAAACTAACCCAGTTCAAAAATGGGCAAAAGATAGGAAGAGTCATTTCATCAAAGAGGATATACAGATGGCAAATAAGTACATGAAAAAACGTTCAACATCATCAGCTATTAAACAAATGCAAATTAAAACCACAATGAGATATCAAAACACACCTATTAGAATCCCTAAAATAAAAAATAGTGGAAAAATGCTGGAGAGAATGCATAGAAACAGGATCATTCATATATTGCTGGTGGGAATGTAAAACAGTATAGTTACTCTGGAAAATAGTTTGGCAGTTGATTCCGACTCATAGCAACCCCATGTGTTGCAAAGTAGAACTGCACTTTGTAGGGTTTTCAAGGCTGTGACCTTTCAGAAGCAGATCGCCAGGCCTGTCTTGGGGTAGGTTTGAACTGTCAACCTGTCAGTTAGTAGTCAGGCAGTTTAACTGTTTGTGCCACCTGGGGACTCCAAACTTACCGTCCAATCCAGCAATTGCACTCTTTGAGGTATATCCTAGAGAGGTGAAAACTTATTTTCACCCAGAAACTAGTACACGAGTGTTTGTAATAGCTTTTTTTTCATAATAACCCACACCTGGAAACTCCCCAAATATCTTTCAATGAGTAAATGGTTAAACAAACAGTAGTACATCCATACAATGGAATATTACTCAGCAATAAAAAGGAACAAACTATTGATGCATGCTACAACCTTGATGAACCTCAAGAAAATTATGCTGAGTGAAAAACCCAACCTCAAAAGGATACATACTGCATATTTCCATTTATGTAACATTCGTGAAATGACATAATTATAGAAATAGAGAATGGGTGAGTGGTTGCCTGGGGTTAGAGACCTTGGGGAGAGGATGTGGGTATGGCTAAAGAGGAGGAGCACAAGAGAACCTTGTGGTGATGGTACGGTTAAGTATCTTGATTGTGGTGGTGGTTACATGAAGCTACACATGTGATAAAATTGCACATACTAACGAAGGAGTGAATTTATAACATGAACACTGAATAAGCTGTGGATTGTACCAATGCTAATTTCCTGGGTTTGATACTGTAATATAGTTAAGCAAGATGTTAACATTGGGGGAAGCTGAGTGAACGGTTCATGGGACCTCTCTGAACACTTCTTTGCAACTTCTTATGAATGTGCAATTATTTCCAAGTAAAAGTTTAAAAAAAAAAAACCCCAAATTTATCTTCCTCCAAAATTTGTTCCTCTTCCTGAATTCCCTAGTTTCACATTCACTGAGTTGTCCAAGCCAGACATATGGGCATCAGCCCAGATTCCTTCTCATCGTTCACCTTCAATATCAAATAATAATAATAAAAAACATTTATTAGTGCTTCTTCTGTACCAGGCACTACACTTAAAGCTTTCCAGGGCTGATCTAATTTATTCCTCACATCAACCCTATTATTATCTGCTGGTTAAGTTTATAATAATCCATTGCCATTCTCCAAGGTCCAACTGTTTTTTTGCACTGGCCAAATAGGTGAGTTGAATGGGGATGTGGTGGGGATCATTACTCCTGCATCCTTCAAGTTCTTGATGGTGGAATAATCTCTAAAATCCTTCTAGGAATGTGGTATTGCTTTTGGTTTACTATTTTCCTAGGTAGGGGCAGTTCTAATGGGTTCCACTTGGCTTTTCCTACCATAAAGGCTTTACTCCACATGTCAGGGATCCAATGTGGGGGTTCTGCCAGTAGCTGAGTATGTCTATTCTAATTATGCATTCTGGAACTGAGGAAATCACTACAGGATGGGTTGGGGGACCCACTGGACCCACTCTGAGATGGACTTGAGCTAAGACTCCATTAATAACCTGACCTCCTCATGGAAGCTCCGTAGACACATCCAAAGTCCCTGAGGGACTGAATTGCTGGGCGGAGGGCTGTGGGGAGGATGGTCTCAGGGAACATCTAGCTCAATTGGCATAACACAGTTTATAAAGACAATGTTCTACATTCTACCCTGGTGAGTCGTGTCTGGGGTCTTAAAAGCCTGTCAGCAGCCATCTAAGATACTCCACTGGTCTCATCCCTTCGGGAGCAAGGGAGAATGAAGAAAACAAAATACAAGGAAAAGATTAGTCCAGAGGACTAAAGGACCACATCTACCACGGCCTTCATCAGACTGAGTCCAGTTCAACTAGATGGTGCCCAGCTACCACCACTGACTGCTCTGACTGGGGTCACAACAGAGGGTCTCAGACAGAGCTGGATAAAAATGTAGAACAAAATTCTAATTCACAAAAAAAGACCAGACTAACTGGCCTGACAGAGACTGGAGAAACCCTGAGAGTATGGCCCCGGACACCCTTTTAGCACAGTAATGAAGTCACTCCCGAGGTTCACTGTTCAGCCAAAGATTAGACAGCCCCATAAAACAAAACGAGACTAAAGGGGCACAACAGTCCAGGGACAAGGACTAGAAGGCAGGAGGGGACAGGAAAGCTGGTAATAGGGAACCTAAGTTTGAGAAGGGACAGTGTTGACATGTCGTGGGGTTGTTAACCATTGTCATAGGGCGATATGTGTACTAACTGCTTAATGAGAAACTATTTTTTCTGTAAACCTTCATCTAAAGTACAATTAAAAAAAAAAAATTTAAAAAAAACCCTGACCTCCACATGCTCCTGCTCTGACTGGTGGGCTACAGTGATGTTTTGGGTCTCCTGGAATTAGTGTCAGTTTAAAGCCAGTGTCAGTAATCCCCAAAAAGTCTGATAATTTCCTTTTCCCCAATGAATGGGCACTGTAAGGCTGTAGATCCCTTTGGGGAAGCCTGGGAGAAAGAGTAACAGTATAAATTTTTGGCAGCGTGGTGGGGTCCTGCCTCAAGGGGACCCGGCCTCCCCTTCATTCAAAGGCTTGTGGGTCTGTAAGCTGGCTCAAGTCTGAGAATTGATTATTCTGGTGATTCAAGTTAGACTATTGTTTACTTGACCTAGAATTCTTCCGCTTATATAGATCAAGTAAATATTTAGTAGATTTCCCATGTATTTCACTCCTAGGGACCCCATGACTAAGTAGCCAATGCCATAAGTCCATACAAGTCAGACTATTCTGATGACTGCTTTGACTTCGCTGTCCATTATGGCAACCATGCCCAATTTTTCTTTGTTGATTATGTGTCTCCACTTGGCCCTTACCACCACAGGGTCCAATCAGCCCCATTGTAGTTAGGTGTCTTAATTCAGTTAGGGCAGTTCCCACTGTCAAAGCTGACTTACATAAAATAGCAATCACAGCAGTCTTCAAGGATGCTGGGGCTCCCTTCATAAATTTTTCCTCACCATTGAGGTAAAAGGTATGTCCTCTGGCCACTCCATGGGTGGGTCTGTGGGTCGAACATGATACACTCTAATATGCCAATTTCTCTAAGCCTTTGGGTACCTTCTTCTACAGTATACCGAGGCAAGTCTGGCATTTCAACTTGATTTTGTGTAGGCCACTGCTTAATCCATGCTTTAGTGAACCAACCAAATAAACTATTAGTCCTTTTCTAACTTCTTGAGCTGAAACATGGAATGAAGAATCTGTGCTTAGTGGGCCCATATCAATAAACTCAGATTGATCTAAATTTATCCATTATCCCACACCCTTAATAGCCATTCCCACACATATTCCCCAGGTTTCCGTTTGTATATATTAGAAAAATCAAGCAGTTCTACTGGAGTGTAGCCTACCTCCTCCTGGGTCACACTTTGTACTTCACCTCTTGGGGCTTGCTGGGACTTAAGTCTAGTTATAAGTCTAGAAGCAAAAATGAGTGGTGTGGGTGGGTCCTGGGGACATTCAGCAAAGTCTGCCTGAGGTGATGCCCCAAACAATGACCCAACTGTTGCCCCGGTGATATCTCAGACAAAGACCCCTCAGGCACAGCTGGGTTTATCTCATCAGATGGGAATGGAAGGGATAATGATTTTACTGGGGAGGGTGGAGACAAAGATGGAGTAATCACTTCAGATGGGAGTAAGAGGGCTGGTTCTGTTGGCAGGAGTGATTCAATGGAATTTAGGGGGTCAGTGTCCCTAGATTCCTGATTATCTGCCCATATGTCCCCATCCCAAGTTTCAGGATTCCATTTCTTCCCAATCCATGCCCTCACTTTAACTTCAGACACTATTGGAGGTTGGGAATTCAATTGGCATTGTAATTCAGCCACTCTTACAATAAGACTCTGGGTTTGGTTTTTAGCAATATCAGCTCTGTTACTACAAGAAATAAAGCTTTCTTTCAGGGCACAAGTAGAAACTTTCAAGTCTTGTATGCGAGCTGTGATGCTGAAGCATTGAGCCCATCTCTTTCTTTCACCACTTTGTCTAGCAAAGTAGGACAAACCAACCAGCTTCCTTATACTTCTCATTCTGACAGAATTGTAGAAAAGTATCAAATATGCAATAACCCAGAGCCTTGACTCTCACAAACATTTGATCCATTGGTGGTGATATTTTTCACGTTTCTATTGCCATCTCACACCATGGGTTAGCAGTACCCTCTTTACTACCAGAGGCAGAGTCATCAGCACCTTTAAGACTAGCCACGCTTGAGAACCAATTCAGAAAACTCATCCTTACTATTTTGCTCCTCTAGAACCACTTTCAGTACCAAGTGTCTTAGGCTGGGTTCTCTAAAGGAGCAAAACCAGATATACACAGAGAAAGATTTATTTCAAGGAAATGGCTTACGGAGTTGTGGAGGCTGGCAAGCCCCAAATCCATGGGTCAGGCATCAGGCTGGAGGCTTCTCCTGACTCACGTGGTTGCAGGGGCTGATGAAACCAAAACTGGCAGGTCAAACAGCAGGCTGCTGGCTCACTGGGCTGCAAGAGCTGGTGAATCCCAAAATCTGCAGGTCAGATGGCAAGCTGCTGGCTCAGGTCCCAAGAACCAGAGGTCAGAAGATGACAAGTCGAATGCAGAATCGATAGAGGCCGAGCTTTGCCAGAACATCCATATATATTGGATGCAGGCCAAATCCTCAAGGAAATTCCCCTTTCAACCGATTGGCTGCCCACATTAGATCACGAAATGGAGGATGATTATAAAATGTCTGCCAAACCACTGAGAATCATGGCCTAGCCAAGTTGACACCTAATCTTAACCATCATAGGACATTTCATATAGATGGAATCATACGATATGTGTTCTTCTGTGAGTAGCTGCTTTTATTTAGCATAATGTTTACCAAGTTCATCCATGTATCAACAATTCCTTCATTTTTAATTGCTGAATAATATTCCATTCTATACCACATTTTGTTTATTTATTCATCTGTTGATGGACATTTAGGTTGTTTTCACTTTTTGGATATTATGAGTAATGCTGCTGTGAATACCCATGTACAAGTTTTTGGGATGACATGTTTCCATTTTTCTTGGGTTGGACCCCAACTAATCTCAGCTTAGATCAGCCAGCTTCCATGCAACTCACAGACGTGATTGCTGTTGGATAGTTTGTTACCCAGTAGTGGTTAACTGATACACAGGGAATGAGATCTCTTTATTTATTACCAAGTACTGTCCACATAAGAGGAATGATTGAGATCACTCCACTTTTTTTCAGTTCACTCTTGTTTATGAAGAAGTATGCTGATCAATTAGAGACTCCCGGGACTTTTGCTAGGCACAGGCATTGATGTAATATTTTCCCCAGGTGAGAAGTGAGATGATTTGAGGTGAAACATGGACATGGCATTATACCGCGTTAACTAACATCATAAGAGAGAGTGACTCTCTTGTTAGTCCTTCCAATTACATTAAAGGAGAAGTCTCGGTTAGGTACTACCTAGTCTCTATTGCCTACAGACAGTTGTCAGTTTCCCTCTGTAGCAAAGAGAAAACAGCTTGCAGGCTGAGAGTCTTTGGCAGGCAACAGCATTAGGCCAGAAGTTAAGCATACTATTTTGTTTATATTTATTTTTATGTTGATCTTCTCCATTTATAATAAAGGTAATATTACGTTGGTTTTAATGTGAAATAATGAAAGGTTTAAAGAAAAATATTAAGAAATTAATAGTATAAGTGGTAGGAGAATCACAAATGATATGTAAAATAAATGGAGTTTAAGAAGCATTGATTTGATATGCACCATTATATCTATCACTTTGAGTGTTATCTTTACATATAATGAAAATTATGGGATGAATTTATGTTTCTCTGGTAAGCAGCTTGTGGAAGGGCATCATTATGGATGTAAACTCATCTCTTGTCCATGCTTGTTGAACTGAAAATTCTTTCAAAGAAGTTAGGATTCTCAATTTTCAGGAATCCTAACCCCTGGTTTCCCTTCAAAGCCCCAAGGTAATAGTCACAAATAAAACCCTTCTGTGGCTCTTACATAATCAATACTTTAAGGGGTTTTTGGAGCAGTCCTCCTCTGTAATCTCACATTTTAAAAATAGGCTTGACTTTTGGATCATTTCTAAATAAAAGTATATCTTTTGATTATACTGGAGACAAAAAAAAAAAAAAAATTTCCAACATCAATTTGACACTTGTGGGAAAGTGAAGAGCAAGAAAGCTTCACTGCTCCTGTTGAAGGTTTTGGTATTGAAATTTTTGTCACATTGGCTGACATCTGAGTGTGGTCAGGGTGGGTGTCACCAGTCATTTAATCTGTCCCTTATTACTCAGATCTGACACCAAGTGCAAAGCTTGCAGCAGGAAGACGAAGCTCGCATCACTGTACAGGCTGTGGTCAAGGAGAACATCTCTGAAATTCTATGGTTTCTCTGAGTAATTACTGAATCATCTCTTGATCACAGTGAAACCTCACAGTGACATTATTTGTTGTGGAGCAGATCCAGACAGCATCATTTTGTGCCTTCCTGGGCAGATCTGAAAGGGCTTAGGTTCCGAAGAGGGGATGACAAGTCCTTCTTACCCACCTTTGGCTCACAGAACAATGTTATAGTGGTCATCTCTCACCTAGTGGGCAATCCCTCTTGGTGCAAGATTTTGTTCTCCCTCCCTCTTCTTTTGGGAGAGTGGGTAGGAAGGAGGAACCACTAGCACTGGCGAGCAGCATGTAATCCAGAGTCAAACTGTTGGCTTCCCCCATTCCCTCCATGAATGTTTCCTCCTTATTACCAAGTCACCTGGTAGATCCATGGCCCCAAATATTACTCATTCTTAGATGGATTCGGACTTCTGCCTTTACCATTCAGGGAGGATCATTTCCCTTCTCTGAGTCTCATTTATTCATCTCTAAAATGCAACCCAGGCTGCCTGAGTGGCGCAAAAGGTTAAGTGCTTGTTTACTAACCAAACGGTTGGCATTTTGAATCCCTTGGAAAAAAGTCCTGGGAATCTACTTCCAAAAGATCACAGCCACTGAAAACCTTATGGACTGCAGTTCTACTCTGAAACACATGGGGTTGCCATGAGTCAGAATCAACTCGACCACAACTTTTATTCTATTCTTTTTGGTTTAAAATGGGACTCACAACTTCTTCCTTCCCCTGTACAAGACTAACCTGCACGGGTGAAGTTGTTTGTTGAATGGTTCTGTGCAACATATCTTGGAAGGACATCTGTGCCTCCCACAATGTCAACCACGCTATCCTCAGTGCCTTTATGTAGCCTCCAACCTCTTGAATGCTTCTGTGCATTACACAGGCTCCACCACACAGCCTGACCCAGGATGAAGATGGTGTAACTGTTAACTGAATGAATAAGTGGACACACTTGTGGCCCTAACATGGCGATTCCCTACTTTGCCTTATAACTGATTTCAAAGCAGTTAGCCAACTCCCAGGGATATGGAAAAGATTCTTTCTTTCTTTCTTTCTTTTTTTTTTTTTATTGTCATAGTTTAAGTGAAAGATTACATTTCAAGTTAGTCTCTTGTACAAAAATTTATGCATACATTGTCATGTGACCCTAATTGGTCTCCCTATACTGTGACAGCACACTCCTGCTTTCCACCCCTGCTTTCCCATGTCCACTCAACCAGCTCCTAACCCTCTCTGCCTTCCCATCTCACCTCCAGACAGAAGCTGCCCATTTAGTCTCTTGTATCTACTTGAGCTAAGAGGCATACTCTTCATGAGTATCATTTTATGTCCCACAGTCCAGTCCAATCTTTGTCTGAAGAGTTGGCCTCAGAAGTTCTTTTGGTTCTGGGCTGACAGAGAGTCCAGGGGCCATGCTTTCTGGGGTTCCTCCAGTCTCAGTCAGACTATTAAGTCTGGTCTTTTTACTAGAATTTGAGTTCTGCATCCCACCTTTCTCCTGTTCCATCAGGGACTCTCTGTTGTATTCCCTGTCAGGGTGGTCATTGGTGGTAGACAGGCACCGTCTAGTTCTTCTGGTCTCAACTGATGCATCTTAGATGGCTGCTGGCAAGCTTTTAAGACCCCAGACGCCATTCACTGAAGTAGGATGCAGAACATTTTCTTAATAAACTTTGTTATGCCAATTGACCTGGATGTCCCCTGAAAGCATGGTCCCCAGACCCCTACTGCTGTTACTTTGTCCCTCAAAGTGTTTGATTGTATTCAGGAAACTTCTTAGCTTTCGTTTAGTCCAGTTGTGCTGACTTCCCCTGTAGTGTGTGCTGTCCTTCCCTTCACCTAAGGTAATTCTTGTTCACTATCTAGTTAGTGAATAACCCTCACCCTCCCTCCCCACCCTCGTAACCATCAAAGAATGTTTTCTTCTGTGTTTAAACCTTTTCTTGAGTTCTTATAATAGTGGTCTTATACAATATTTGTCCTTCTGTGACTCACTAAATTCACTCAGCATAATGCCCTCCAGATTCCTCCATGCTATGTTTCACGGCTTCATCTTTGTTCTTTATCATTGCGTAGTGTTCCATTGTGTGAATGTACCATAATTTGTTTATCCATTTGTCCATTGATGGGCATCTAGGTTGTTTCCATCTTTTTGCTATTGTGAACAGTGCTGCAATGAACCTGGGTGTGCATATATCTATTTCTGTGACAGCTCTTATTTCTCTAGGATACATTCCAAGGAGTGGGATAGCTGGATCATGTGGTACTTCTATTTCTAGCTTTTTAAGGAAGCATCAAATCGGTTTCCAAAGTGGTCGTACCATTTTACATTCCCATCAACAGTGTATAAGTGTTCCAGTCTCTCCACAACCTCTCTAGCATTTATTATTTTGTGTTTTTTGGATAAATGCTAGCCTTGTTGGGGTGAGATGGGATCTCATTGTAGTTTTGATCTGCATTTCTCTAATGGCTAATGATCATGAGCATTTCTTCATGTGTCTGTTAGCTGCCTGAATGTCTTATTTGGTGAAGTGCCAGTTCATATCCTTTGCCCTTTTTTAAATTGGGTTATTTGTCTTTTTTGCTGTTGAGGTTTGCAGTATCTTGCAGATTTTAGAGATCTAGATGTGATCAGATTTGTCATAGCCAATTTTTTTTTTCCCAGTCTGTAGGTTGTCTTTTGACTCTTTTGATGAAGCCTTTTGACGAGCATAAGTGTTTGATTTTTAGGAGCTCCCATTTATCTAGTCTCTCTTCTGGTGCTTGTGTATTACTTATGGTTCGCATTCTGTTTATGCCATGTATTAGGGCTCCTAGTGTTGTCTTTATTTTTTCTTCCATGACCTTTATTGTTTTCAATTTTATTTAGGTCTTTGATCCATTTTGAGTTAGTTTTTGTGCAAGGTGTGAGGTATGGGTTTTGTTTCATTTTTTTGCAGATGGATATCCAGTTATGCCGGCACCATTTGTTAAAGAGACTGTCTTTTCCCCAATTAATGAACTTTGGGCCTTTGTCAAATATCAGCTGCTCATAGTTGGATGAATTGATGTCTGGGTTCTCAATTCTGTTCCATTGGTCTATGTATCTGTTGTTGTACCAGTACCAGGCTGTTTTTTTTAACTACCGTGGCAGTATAATAGTTTCTAAAATCAGGTAGTGTGAGGCCTCCCCCTTTGTTCTTCTTCTTGAGTAATGCTTTACTTATCCGGGGCCTCTTCCCTTTCCATATGAAGTTGGTGATTTGTTTCTGCATCTCATTAAAAAATGCCATTGGGATTTGGATCGGGATTGCATTGTATCTGTAGATCGCTTTGGGTAGAACTGACATTTCCACAATGTTGAGTCTTCCTATCCATGAGCAAGTTACGTTTTTCCACTTATGCAGGTCTCTTTTGGTTTCTTGCAGTAGGGTCTTGTAGTTTTCATTGTATAGATCTTTTACATCTCGTTAGATTTATTCCTATGTATTTTATCTTCTTGGGGGCTATTGTAAATGGTATTGATTCGGTGATTTCCTCTTGGAAGTTTTCTTTGTTGGTGTAAAGGAATCCAACTGATTTTTGTATGTTTATCTTGTATCCTGAAACTTTGCCGAAATCTTCTATTAGTTCCAGTAGTTTTCTTGTGGATTCTTTGGGGTTTTCTGTGTATAAGATCATATCATCTGCAAATAGAGATACTTTGACTTCTTCCCTACCAATTTGGATGCCCTTTATTTCCTTTTCTAGCCTAATTGCTCTGGCTAGGACCTCCAGCACAAAGTTGAATCAGAGTGGTGATAAAGGGCATCCTTGTCTGGTTCCCTTTCTCAAGGGGAATGCTTTCAAAGTCTCTCCATTTAGGATGATGTTGGCTGTTGGCTTTGTATAAATGCCCTTAATTATGTTGAGGAATTTCCCTTCTATTCCTGTTTTGTTGAGAGTTGTTATCATGAATGGGTGTTGGACTTTGTCAAATGCCTTTCCTGCATTGATTGATAAGATCATGTGGTTTTTGTCTTTTGTTTTATTAATGTGATGGATCACATTGATTGCTTTTCTAATATTGAACCATCCCTGCATAGCTGGTATAAATCCCACTTGATCATGGTGAATTATTATTATTTTTTTTACATTCTATGATGTTTTTTATTGAAATATTTTATCTGAAGGTACACAAAAATTAATCAATTGCTTTTATCATGTGACTGTGACATATAACTCTACTGCCTCCCAATAATGAGTCAATAATTACTTTTATAACATTAAGGTAATTAAAGTCATCAGGAAAAGACAGTATCAAGTGGGACTTCCTTAGCACTTATGACCAATCCATCATAAATAAATACCAATCTTTAAAACCATATTCCAGAACAGGTGCAGTGAAACCAAGTACAGACAAGAAAGTTCAAGAAGCTCACTGGCTATGCTATACCAAATGGATGAAAAGTGAAACTGACTTTATACTATAGGTCTACATAAATAAATAAGTGAACCCTATCATTTCTTTCTGTGTGTATGCTTAGATTTCTCTTACCAATCACAGAATGCTCTGCATCAATAGGATAAGCTCCTTAGAAAAAGACTGAAAAGGTTTGATAATCAACTCCCAAATTTTAGGCTTTGTTTTTCTACTTCTATCAGTTTCTTAACATATTTAGTATAAGCAGGAAAATCTTTTCAGTAAATCGAGCACTTGGGAGTCAAAAAGATCTTAAAGAACTCTGACAAGTTACATATATCCCATGTTGCTTTTGGTTTCCCATCTCTTCTTTTCTTCAAATCCCCATGCAAGTTTCTTCCTTTTTTTGAACAACCTGTGAATTTTCAGCCTCCTTTTTGGCTTTTACAAAGTTGTGGCAGGAGATAGCTTTGGCAATTTTAACACCAAACTCTCGAGTAGCCAGCTGGTTGCTGAGTTCCTCGACCTTCTCAATATTCCACTCTTCCACCACTTGGTCTATGCTCTTTTCAAGACCTGACTTGTCAATTTTTTGCTTTTTTACAGGGGGATCAAACCTATCATTGACTCCAAAATATTGAGTAAGCTCCTTCCACTGGGTTTCATTTGAGGATCGTTCACTACAAGATATCTCTTCATTGTTCAATTTACCTTTCCTGGAGCACTTTCTTTTTTTCCTCCTGAATCCTGAGGTTGAGGTTTTCTGTTCAGAATGTTTTTAATGCAATTCTTGAAATTTATTCCATATATGTAAGGAAATTTCGGAAGGGCATTCTTCATATGCATTTACGTTTGTCTCTGTTTCAGTTTTTGATCCATCTGACGGGAAATCTGAAATTTTTGTATTTCTAGTCATCTGATCTTCTTTAGCTTCCTGTAAGTGAAGTCCAGAGTTTTCTGATGTGGCTTCATCTTCAGAATTCAACTGAACATCACTTTCATTTAGTCCAGGAGGCAGCAGCCCACTCCACATCTCTTCTTACTCGGTGAAGTAATACTCCTCACTTCATGTTCATCAGAGGCTCTGGTTGGTAGTTACAGGCCTGCAGTCGGGAAGCAGCCGCCTGGCAGTCATCTTAAGGCCCCGTCAACATACCACCTCTGAATTATTTTTTTGATATGTTGCTGAATTCTATTGGCTAGAATTTTGTTGAGGATTTTTGCATCAATGTTCATGAAGGATATTGGTCTGTCATTTTCTTTTTTTGTGGTGTCTTTACCTGGTTTTGGTATCAGGATTATGCTGGCTTTATAGAATGAGTTCAGGAGTATTCCATCCTTTTCTATGCTCTGAAATACCTTTAGTGGTAGTGATGTTAACAGTCTCTGAAAGTTTGGTAGAATTCTTCAGCGAAGCCATCAGGACCAGGGTTTTTTTTTTGTTAGGAGTTTTAAAATTACCTTTTCAATCTCTTCTTTTGTTATGGGTTTATTTAGTTGTTCTACCTCTGTTTGTGTTAGTTTAGGTAGGTAGTGAGTTTCTAGAAATTTGTCCATGTCCTCTAGGTTTTCAAATTTGTTAGAGTACAATTTTTCATAGTATTCTGTTATGATTCTTTTAATTTCAGTTGGGTCTGTTGTTATATCACCCATTTCATTTCTTATACCGGTTATCTGCTTCCTCTCCTGTTTTTCTTTAGTCAGTTTTGCCAATGGTTTATCAATTTTCTTGATCTTTTCAAAGAACCAGCTTTTGGTCTTGTTAATTCTTTCAATTGTTTTTCTATTCTCTATTTCATTTAATTCTGCTCTAATTCTTATTATTTACTTTCTTCTGATGCCCAAGGGCTTCTTTTGCTGCTCTCTTTCTACTTATTCTAGTTGTAGGGTTAATGTTTTGATTTTGACCCTTTCTTCTTTTCAGATGTGTGCATTTATTGGTAAAAACTGACTTCTGAGCACTGCTTTTGCTATGTCCCAAAGGTTCTGGTAGGATGGATTTTCATTCTTGTTTGTTTCTGTGAATTTCTTTATTCCATCCTTAATTTCTTCTGTAACCCAGTAGTTTTTGAGCAAGGTATTGTTCAGTTTCCACGTGTTTGATTTTTTTCCTTGCTTTTTCTGTTATTGATTTATACTTTTATGACTTTATGGTCAGAAAAGATGCTTTGTAATATTTCAGTGCTTTGGATTTTGTTAAGGCTTGCTTTATGGCCTAATATGTGGTCTCTTCTGGAGAATGTCCCACGTGCGTTGGAAAAGAAAGTATACTTGGCTACTGTTGGGTGGAGTGTTCGGTATACATCTATGAGATTAAGTTGGTTGATTGTAGCATTTAGCTCTTCCATGGCTTTGTTGGCCTTCTTTCTGGATGTTGTGTCCTTCACCAAAAGTGATATGTTGAAGTCTCCTACTACTATTGTTGAGCCGTCTCTCTCTTTTTTCAGTGCTGTTAGAGTTTGTTTTATGTATTTTGGAGCCCTGCCATTGGGTGCATAAATATTTATCATAGTTATGTCCTCCTGGTGTAGTGACCCTTTAATCATTATGTAGTGTCCTTCCTTATCCTTTGTGGTGGATTTTACATTAAAGTCCATTTTGTCAGAGATTAATATCACCACTCCTGCTCTTTTTTGAGTGTTGTTTGCTTGATATATTTTTTTTCCACCCTTTGAGTTTTGGCTTGTTTGTGTCTTTAAGTCTAAGATGTCTCTCTTGTAGGCAGCACATAGACAGATTTTTTTTAATCTAATCTGCCACTCTCTCTCTCTTTACTGGTGTATTTAGCCCATTTACATTCAGTGTCATTATTGATAAGTATGAGTTTAGTGCTGTCATTTTTTTTATAGTTTTTTTTTTTTTTATTGTACTTCAGGTGAAGGCTTACAGAACAAATAGTTTCTCATGAAACACTAGTACACATACTGTTTTATGACATTGGTTAACAACCCTACAACATGTCAACCCTCTACCTTCTCAACCTTTTTTTTTGGTGAAAATACACATAGCCAAACATACACCATTTCAAAAATTTCTACATGCACAGTTCAGTGACATTGACTACGCTCTTCCAATTGTGCTGTTATTCTCACTTAAGATGAAAGCTTACAGAACAAAATAGTTTCTCACTTAACAGTTACTACAAATGTTGCCCTATGACAATGGTTAACAATCTTACAACACATCAACAATATCCTTACTTAACCTTGGGTTCCCTATCACCAGCTTCCTGGGCCCCTTCTGCCTCCTGGCCCTTGTCACTGGACTACTGTACCTCATTAGTCTCATTTGGTTTTATAGGGCTGTCCACTCCCAGGCTGAACAGTGAACCTCGGAGAGCCATACTCTCGGGGTTTCTCCAGTCTCCTTTAGGCCAGTAAATCTGGTCTTTTTTTTTTGTGAGTTAGAATTATGTTCTACATCCTTCTCCAGCTCTGTCCAGAACTCTTTGTTGTGATCCTGGCCAGAGCAGTCAGTGGTTGTAGCCGGGCGCCATCTAGCTGTACTGGACTCCGTCCAGTGGAAGCCTTGGTAGCTGTGGACCATTAGTCCTTTGGACTAATCTTTTCCTTGTATCCTGTTCTCTTCATTCTCCCTTGCTCCCGAAGGGATGAGACCAGTGGAGTATGTTAGATGGCTGCTTACAGGCTTTTAAGACCCCAGATACTACTTATCAAGGTAGAATGTAGAACATTGTCTTTATAAACTGTGTTATGCCAGGTAAGATAGATGTTCCCTGAGACCATGGTCCCCACAGCCCACCACCCAGCAATTCAGTCCCTCAGGGACTTTGGATGTGTCTGTGGAGCTTCCATGACCTTTCCTTGTACAAGTTGTGCTAGTTTCCCCTGTATTGTGTACTGTCTCACCCTTCACCCAAGATACCACTTACCTATTGCCTATTTAGTGTCCCCCCCCCCACCCCTCCCATCCCTGGTAACCAACAAAGATTGTTACATTTTGTGTGTGAACTTTTTCATGGGTTTTGACAATAGAGGTCTCATACAATATTTGTACCTTTGTGATTGACTTATTTCCCTCAGCATAATGTCCTCCAGTTTCATCCATGTTATGAGATGCTTCACAGATTCGTCGTTGTTCTTTCTCGTTGCATAGTACTCCATTGTGTGTATGTACCATTGTTTGTTTATCCATTCATCTGTTGATGGGCACCTAGGTTGTTTCCATCGTTTTGCTATTGTGAACAATGCTGCCATGAACATAGGTGTGCATATGTCTATTCGAGTGATGACTCTGGCTTCTCTAGGGTATATTCCTAGGAGTGGGATTGCTGGATCAAATGGTATGTCTATTTCTAGCTTTCTGAGGAAGCTCCATATCATTTTCCAAAATGATGTCTTTTTTTGTGTGTTGTTCACAGTTTCTTTGTTCCATTTAATTTTCTGTGCTGAGTCATTTCTCTTTTCATCTTTTTATTGTTGTTGATTTGGTATTTACAGAGTCTTTATATTTTTCTAGTTTTTTGTTTTGACTTGTAGGATTGCTAGTATCCTTTGTGGTTACTTTAATATTTACCCCTATTTTTCTAAGTTTATACCAGTCTTTTATTTCCTTATATTGCCTTGACTTCCTCTCCATATGCAAAATCTATGTGTACATTTTTTAAGTCCCTCTTTTCTGTTTTAATGTTGTCATCTTTTACATATTGACATCTGTTTCCCTATTTTCAGTGTTTTAGCTTTGATTTACTTTTGTGACTTCCCTATCTGGGTTGATATCTGGTTGCTCTGTCCTGTGTTCTAGTCTTGGGTTGTTATCTGATGTTATTGCTTTTCTAACCGGAGGACTCCCTTTAGTATTTCTTGTAATTTTGGTTTGGTTTTTGCAAATTCCCTAAACTTCTATTTGTCTTGAAATGCCCTAATTTCACCATCATTATATGAGAGAGGGTTTTGTTGGATATATAATTCTTGGTTGGCAATTTTTTTCCTTCAAGTCTTTATGTACGTCATCCCATTACCTTCTTGCCTGCATGGTTTCTGCTTAGTAGTCCGAGCTTAGTCTTACTGACTCTTCTTTGTAGATGACTTTTCGTTTATCCCTAGCCACTCTTAGAATTTTCTCTTTATCTTTGGTTTTGGCAAATTTGATTATAATACGTCTTGGTGACTTTCTTTTGAGGTCTACCTTATGTGGGGTTCGATGAGCATCTTGGATAGATATCTTGTCATCTTTCACAATATCAGGGAAGTTTTCTGCCAACAAATCTTCAACAATTCTCTCTATATTTTCTGTTATCCCCCCTGTTCTGGTACTTGTAGTTTATTCCTCTTGATAGAGTCTGACATAAGTCTTAGGGTTTCTTCATTTTTTTAAATCCTTTTACCTGATTTTTCCTCAAATAGGTTGGTGTCAAGTGCTTTATCTTCAGTCTTACTAATACTTCCATTGCCTCAATTCTGCTCCTATGACTTTCTATTGAGTTGTCTAATTCTGAAATTTTATTGTTAATCTTCTGGATTTCTGATTGCTGTCTCTCTATGGATTCATGCAGCCTGTTGAATCTGTCATTGTGTTCTTCTCTAATCTTCTTAATTTCCTCTATTTCGTGTTCTGTGTTTTGTTTAATTTCCTTCCTAATCTCTTGAAGAGTTCTATATATTAATCTTTTGTATCCTGCTCTGGTAATTCCAAGAAATTTTCTTCCTCTGCAAAATTTCTAGTTTCTTTATTTTGGGAGCTTGCTGAAGCCATCATGGTCTGCCTCTTTGTGTGATTTGATATTGACCATTGTCTCATGAGCCATCAATAAGTTATTATATTTATTCATTTTGTTTGCTTACTATGTCCTAGCTTCTTGTTTTGTTTTGATATGCCCAAATAGGCTGCTCATGTGAGCTAGCCCAGTCACCAGCACCACTGAAGCTCCAATGTCCTACTCCCAGGTGACCAGACCTGCCACTAAGTATGTGAGCCCAGGAGTCTGCCCACTCCTCCTGTGTGGATTCAGCTCAGATGGCCAGGTTGTCAGCCACCAATTGTATGATGCAGGCTCTCACCTACAGTTCTAGATGGGCATGGGTGATTGGTGTAGGCACTGGCAGCCGACTGCAACAGGGGGACACAGGCTGAGCAAGGCAGGGGGCCAATGGCCATCCCGCAGTGTCCAGGAGCAAAGTGTGTCCCTGTTTTGTAGAGCATGTAGATGGGTGAGTTTTGCAGCTGGACTACGAGCACCTAATGCTGTTGGTTATAAAGACTGGGGGGCACCTCTTATTCTTGGGCCCCTGTTGCAGGTGGGTAGGTGGCGTAGGTGGAGCCACCAGTCCTCAGGCCTCTGATGTGAGTAGGTGAAGATCCTGCTTAATGGGCAGAGCAGTGTCAAATATCATGAACCTGCCACTTCACAAGTGAAACAGTTGAAGTTAGACTTCAGGTATATACCATGTTGTACTGCAGTAATGAGGGCCTATGCTGTTGAAATGGGCCCACACAAGTCTATACAGGGGGAAGGCACTAAAAGTCCGTGGATCTCTTATGCCTGTGCCTAGGCAAAGGAGCTGTGCCTACCCTGGGTTCCTGGCTTAGGGGAGCTGGCAGATTATTTTTTTCCCATTTGTTGATTTGTTTACTCTCCAAGGCTGGGAGAATGGCTCAGGGCATGTGATGGGACCTATTTCTGGCCCAGGGGACTTGGCAATTGCTGAAGCTGGTCCGTGACCCCAGTGCAGAGCAGGGAGCGGGAGGTAAATGGGCGAGAAGTTTTTCCCTAATGGGTTTTTTTTGATCCACATGGTCAGCTGGATGCTAATACTTATCTTTTGCCAATCGAGGGCTGCTTCTCAGTGGTTCTGGATGGCTGAGTAGACTCTCTGCCGCTGGGTCTCTCCTGATGTGAAAAATGCCTCCTGAGCACCTCTGCTTGCCTGCCTCACCACTCACCCCCAAGCTGATCTGGCCTGAAGGGCTCAGGCTCTCACCAGGTCAGGTCTGGCAACTCCTTGCTTCTTCTGAACCACGTCTCCCTCCCCCTGCCACTCAGTCCCGTTCCTCAACTTTGCTTGTGGTGTTCAGGGCTCCTAGATTGTCATATATAATCAATTCACTTGTTTTTTGGGGTCTTTGTCATACGAGGGACCACTGGAAGCATCTGACTACTCTGCCATCTTGGCCCCACCGTCCTGGAAGAGATTATTTCTTAAGTCTGTTCTAACGAAACCCTAAAAAGTGGAATCAAAATTCTCAGAAATCAATAAAATAAGACAAATCCTCTGGCTTTGGCAGAGATGCTAGAACCCTACAGGAGGTCTTAAATGGTGTTCTCCTGATGAGTGAGTGAGATGCTATGGATTAGGGGATCCCTGGGACTGCCTTGCTCACATATAAACCTGATAATCATTTTATGGGGAATCATCATAATAGCAACATCTATGAGTGCTAACTATGTGTCAGTCACTCTTAGTTCTGGAGACAGACTATGTGAGATCAAATACCAGCTCAGCCCTATGCAAGCTGTGTGACTTTGGACGTGTTACATAGCTTCTCTGAACTTCAGTGTCCTTGCCAGTAAACGTGGTCATACTACTTAACTCTCAGAGTTTTTTTCGGGATTAATTGAGACATTGCACTAAAAATTCCAGGCTCAAAGTAAACACTCAATACTTAATGTTGCTGTTTTGTTGTTATTATTATTCATACATTTGATTCAGGGCAGTGGTGAGTTTTGTGGCAGATAGAGCATTCTACTGGCCCTGGGCTTCAGTGCCATTTGGATTTCTTCCCCCTAAAGGGCAGAGAGAAATACCTGAGTTTTAAAGTAAGAGGATTTCTGAATTAAATGAGTCTGTTTTATACAAGTATAATAATTTTGATCACAAATTCAATAATAGCAATTTCAAAGTCAATAAAGACAAAGCCATAGACATAGGCTTATTTTGGAAGATCTTCTTATATGTATTAGGTGGGAGACACTTTTACTCTATTAGATCTGAATGCCTCATGATATTGTCCTGCCCTACAAGGGAATGGATATTTTTTTCATCAGAGAACTGTAAGGTTTTATCAAATGGACATAATTAAACTAGTGTCCCTGAGTGGTGAAAATGGTTAAAGTGCTCAGCTGCTAACTGAAAGTTTTGAGGTTCAAGTCTACCCAGAGGCACCTCGGAAGAAAGGCGTGGTGATCTACTTATGAAAAATTAGACATTGAAAACCCTATGGATCACAGTTCTCCTCTGACACACATGGTGTTGCCAGGAGTCAGAATCAACTCCATGGCAACCGATTAATTAAATTATGAGAAAAGATTTCTTTCCCTCTTTATGAAATGCACATATGGGCTATCTAATTTGATGGTGGTAAATTAAGAGTTACTTGTTCTTTATTCTTACTCCAAATGGGGCTGCATAACTGTTGCCTGGCTGTACTTTGAATTTAGTGAAGTCTGCCCACTCCCTTCCCAAATCTTTCTGGATCTCACAGCTTCCTTACACTGGTCGAGGGTAGGAGGTGAGCAGTATAGTTGGATCTTTGTTCTCAGACCACTGCTAGGTGCCTGAGGGTTATTGCTAGAGAGCTCAGAAGGCTAGGCACAAGACAGCCACTTCTCTGTAAATTGAAAAGCAGCAACTAGCGAAAGCAGGTAGATCTCTTTCTTTACTGACACAGGTCCGTGCTGGCATTTGCCCTTTTGTTCACTAAACGCTTTCCGACTCAACAGGGATGTCACCTGGGTGTGTAAATAGGCATACTTTTGCCAGCATACAATGGAAGATCAATTCCTTCAGTATCTTCAGTCTATGATTTCTGGAAAGGAAAGAGCCAGAAGTGGCTTAAGAAACCATGTAGACCAACTCTCTCCCTTACCCCCATTGTATAGTTAGGAAAACTGAGGTCCAAAGAAGGAAAGAATTTGCCCAAGGTCACAAGCTGAGTCCCTGATTGAGCTGTAATATAGATGTAGGTCTGTCTGATCCAACCCACTTTCCTCTTATAGCAGAAACTGCTAATTGTTTTCCATTTTCCATCTTCTTCTTCTCCCTTAATAACAGAAACTCCAATTGTTGGCTGGGAATATGACTGTCTGGAATGAAGACTGTATGTTCCAGTCTTCTTTGCAATAGCAGTAGCTATGGGACTAAGTTCTGGCCAATGGCAAATAAATAATAGTGTCCCATGTGACTTCTGAAAATGTTCTTTTTTTCCTTCCTCCTTCCTGCTAGCTGGAATTTGGATGTGACAGCTGGATCTTGAGCAGCCATCTTGGATTATGAGATGGAAACTGTGATGAGGATGGTGGAGCGTCCAGATAGCAGGATCATGGGTGCCTGACATTGAAGAACACCGTACTATCCCAGTTCTGGAGTGTCTGCCTCTGGACTTTTTATGAGATAGAATAAAACCATGTGTATTTAACAGCTGTTGCTTAAAATAAAATTATCTTGTCAATTGTACCTGGACCTAATCTTTACTGATATTCCACTGTCTCAATCTGCCTCCCATTGTCTCTAGATCAGTTTTCTTGTTCTCAAGGGGGCAGAAATTAGGTCTTAGGAATTCTTCTGGGTGATGGTGGGGAAATACCCTCCTAGATAAAACGATGCTGTGTGTGTCTCTCCCACAGATTGCAATCCCTACAGGGAAGGGACCGTGATTGATTTTTTTCTGTGGCCCAGAACCTAGTATAGGGCTGGCATATAGGAGAAACTGGTAAATGTTGTTGGATCTTGCATTAGTTACTTATTGCTACAATGATGCTGGGTAACAAATAACCACAAAACCTTGGTGGCTTATGACAACGACTCTTTATTGCTCATGTGTCTAGTATGGTCAGCTAGGCAGCTCTGCTGAAACTGGCTGGGCTTGGTGCCATGTCTGGGAGTTGGCTGGCTACTGGATGATCTACATGGCCATGACTGGGACAGCTGTGATGACTTGACTCTGTTTCACATGTCTCTTATCTTCCAGCAGGCTAGCCTATGTCTATGGAAGTAGCCACAGTGATGAGTGGAAACATGCATGTCTTTTTTTTTTTTTTTGCCTCTGCTTGCATAATGTCTGCTAACATCTCATTGGCCAAACCAAGTCACGTGGCCTGGGCCAGAGTCTGAGTGGGAGGGCACCTCAGTGTTAGATGGCAAAGGCTTGAGTACAGGGAGGGATGAGGATTGGGGTCTTAATGGAGTCAGTCTACTGCAGAAGGATGACTGAATGACAGGAAGGATGGATGAAAATAGAGGGAAAAAGGCAGACAGGAGGAGGAAGTTCTATTTGCTGTGTCCAATACAAGGGGAAAGGAGGCACTAAGTTTCTAATGCTCTCTGAAGCTAGCCACCCTGGGGTCATGGCCATCTTGGCTTGGGTACTGCCCATGGTACATGGGGGCCTGGGGCTTTGGTGCAGACTCAGACCCAGACTGGGGGGTGTCTATATTACTCCCCTTGCTTCTCTACTGGGGAATCTTTGCTTCCAAGTGAGTCATTGTGAAAAGCTTCACAAGCTTTACCTTGTGGTTGGGAAGAGTCTGTTTTGAAGACAAGAAGTCTTTTCAGAGGCCCTGAGAGGCCCTGAGTTCATAATAGGAGCCCTGGTGGTACAGTGGTTAAGAGCTATGGCTGATAACCAAAAGGTCAGCTGCTCCTTGGAAACATTTATGGGGTAGTTAGTTCTGCTCTATCCTACAGTGCCGCTATGAGTCAGAATCGACTCGACAGAAACAGGTATATATTTGTATAGAGCCCTGGTGGTGCAGTGGTTAAACATTCAACCGCTAACCAAAAGGTTGGCAGTTTGAATCCACATATAAACCTGATAACCTTTGGGGCAATTCTACTGTATGAGGGTCGCTATGAGTTGGAATTGACTTGATGGCAATGAGTTTTTTGGTTCTGGAGTTCATAACACGAAGACAGTTGTGCTGTGGCCTGACAATTGAACCAGGAAGTAAGGAACCTGGGTTTCAGTCCTGCCTCTAACAAGCCAAAAAACAAAGAACATAGAAATAGGAGTTTCTCTTGAGCAATTTCTAAGTGTTATATAGTACTTGTCAGCAAGAGAGAAGGCTAAAAAAAGAAAAGTTTTAAAGGATACATTTTCTCCCAAACTTCATGATTCTTTGAGCTCTTGATAGCATATATATTTTTTAAGAAGACAAGAATTCCTTTGGTGCTGAAAATTTGATAGTTTAGTTTTTTGTTATACACATTAAAGATCCTTTATTATTAGTGTTTCAAATACCTTCAAAATAATGTTTGAATATTTATGGAAGTCATAAAATGATGGTTAGTGTGAAAATTAAAGTCATAAAATGATGCCTGATACGAAAATTGAAGCAAAATGTTATGTGGAAAGTAATCATAATTTTAAATTTTGTAATAGTTGATGAAAGAGACTTAGCAATAAGTGTAACTAAGTTTTCCACAATAATGGAAAAAACTCAATTTGTTTTGTTGGTGTTAGGATCATTTCCCTTCTGGAGTAAATGCTTTATGTGCTTAGTCAGCTTAAAGATGAGCAAAATTAGGTCCAATTTCTTGACATCTGCAGGTTCTGCTAGTTTTTCAGGGGGTGAGGTCAAGGGCCCAAAGCAGGACTGTTTCTGAGGGGCTGAACCCTGGAGCCCTGAGATGGGTCTTTCTGATCCAGTTTCAGAGCAAGCAGAATGCAGCCATCATCGAAACCCAGAACAGCGGAGCAGGGGTCCCTGAGGAAAAAAATAATGTATCCAATTGCTTTCCCCCACCCTGGTATTCTGGGGCATACTGAGGCTCAGAAGAAAGACACTTGCCTTATGTGAGTCTTAGGGGCACCTGGAACACTGGATCCTCCATCTGGTTTTTAGCACATTGCACGGTGTCATGGATTGAATTATGTCCCCCAAACAATGTGTCTATCAGTTTGGCGGGGCCATGATTCCTGGTACAGTGTGATTTTCCTATTTGTTGTAAATCCTGCCTCTATGATGTTAATGAGGGAGGATGGGTGGCAGTTGTGTTAGTAAGGCAGGACCTGATCTACAAGACTGGACTGTGTCCGGAGGCAATCTCTTGAGATATGAAAGAGAGAAGTGAGCACTGAGACAGGGGGACCTCATACCACCAAGAAAGCAGTGCCGGGAGCAGAGCGCGTCCTTTGGACAGGGGTCCCTGCGCCGAGAAGCTCCTAGTTCGGCGGAACACCGAAGAGAAGGCTGACAGAGAGGAAAAGCCTTCCCCTGGAGTTGACACCCTGAAATTGGACTTTCAGCCTACTTTGACTGTGAGGAAATAAACTTCTCTTCATTAAAACCATCCACTTGTGGTATTTCTGTTATAGCAGCACTAGATGACTAAGATAGAATTTGGTACTGAGAGAGAGGGGTGCTGCTCTAACAGATACCTAAATTGTGGAAGCGGTTTTAAAACTGTGAATGGATAGATGTGCGGCAGTGATAGAGGACCAGCAGCAGCAGAGAACCTACAGCAGCAGAGAAGCGGCAACAGCAGAGAACCAACAGCAGCAGAACCAGAAGACCAGTGCGAGATGGCGCTGGAGCCGACCCACGGAGCGAGAGAGCTGAATGCTTGTGAGCAGGAGGCTTCCTGGTGGATTGGGGTGCCTCCGGGTACTTACCGGTGGAGCTAGGCTGGCCCACCCAGGGAGCAGGAGAGCTGAGTGTCTGTGTGCACGAGGCTTTCTGGCCGAGTGGGGTGCCTCTGGGCACTTATACTGGTGGAGCTACTGAGCTTAGGAACACTTGCCCCAGCAGGGCAGACGCGGCATGAGGCCCGAGGGCCGAGAGGCCATAGGAAGCAGAAGCTGAAGAGAGAAGGGACACAAGAAGCCGAGCTGCTTCAGTCTCAAAAGGTATGGCCATGACCTCAGGGGTTTCAAAGGGTGGAGCCATGGCCTCTGGTGTTTCTAAGTGTGGAGTTGTCACTCTGATGGACTGGGAGAATGGCGCGCCTAAAGCCAAGGGAGCAGAGCTGCTGTCCCAGTGGGCCTGGAAGGCAGAGCTGAAGCCCAGGGCCGAGGGGCCTCCACTCAAAATCCAGAGACTGTGGCCAGTACCTAGAGTCTGGAGGGCAGGGCCATTGTGTAAATTGTCTCAGAGAACAGAGGATTATTTTCAAAGCCTTGAGGGCTAATGTAATGTGTTCTGCTGACTTGCTTGGTGCCTGTTATCACTTCTTTTCCTCTAGTTTCTCCCATTTGTAATGGACATGTCTAGCTTATGCCTGTTCTGCCATTGTACCTTTGGAAGCAGATAACTTGTATTCTAGCTAGATTTCACAGATGAAGAGGAATTTTTGGATTTTGGACTTGGAGTTAAGACTTTTGCTATGATACGATGGGGTGAATATGTTTTCCATGTTGCTAGGATGTGATTTTTGGGGGGCCGAAGGGTAGAATGTCATGGATTGAATTACATCCCCCGAACAATGTGTGTATCAGTTTGGCTAGGCCATGATTCCTGGTACTGTGTGATTTTCCTGTATGTTGTAAATCCTGCCTCTATGATGTTAATGAGGGAGGATGGGTGGCAGTTGTGTTAGTAAGGCAGGACTGGATCTACAAGACTGGACTGTGTCCTGAGGCAATCTCTTGAGATATAAAAGACAGAAGTGAGCACTGAGCCAGGGGACCTCATACCACCAAGAAAGCAGTGCCAGGAGCAGAGTGCGTCCTTTGGACAGGGGTCCCTGCGCCGAGAAGCTCCTAGTCCGGGGGAACACCGAAGAGAAAGCTGACAGAGAGGAAAAGCCTTCCCCTGGAGGTGACGCCCTGAAATTGGACTTTTAGCCTACTTTGACTGTGAGGAAATAAACTTCTCTTTATTAAAACCATCCACTTGTGCTATTTCTGTTATAGCAGTACTAGATGACTAAGACACACGGGATCACCTCTCTCCATCCCACACAACTTGCGTCCATTTAAATGGTGACTCACCAGTTCCTAGATGCACTAGCTCAAAATTTATCTCTATATCTGCTTTGGCAAGAGAGAAAAAGATGTTATATAGCGTTGCCTCAGGAGAATGTGGAGTGAAAGCTGCTTTGTTTCCTTATCACTTGAGTAAACTCAGCCTACCTCCCATAGTTTGCTAAAAGGATGCAGAGCTGTCCCATTCTGTGTCAACCCTTTTATCCCCTGCTTCCATGGCTTGCACTAAAATATATTGAAGAGATGCCTTATTTTTTTTGATGCCTGGTTTCTGATCTCATCTCATTATGAATTCAGGATGGACAAGAGATGGTAGGTGTCCGCACCATGCGCTGACGGCTGTGGGACAGAAGGGCTCCACAAAGCCCTTTTGATCAGAGGCCAAATAGACCTTAGATTGTGGCCCAGGGATTCGTGTCCTGCAGTTTGATTCACCTGGGATGTCTGTACCCAGAATGCTGGCTTTCAATAGAGGAGATAATCTTGAAAGTAGCCTTCTGCTTCTTTGTGTCAAAACCTTGCAGCTGAGCCTCACTTCTGTAGAGAGAAGCGACGGTCCCTGCCCTAGCTGCCTACAGTGACCAGGACTGGGGAGGCCTCTGGTATCAAGATTCACAGCTACTTTTTTTGTTTAAAAAATTTTTTTATTGCTGTAAAAATATAGGTAATACAACATTAGCCAATTCAACCTTAAAAAAAATTCTATTGTGCTTTAGCTGAAAGTTTATAGTGCAAATTAGTTTCTCATTCAAAAATTTATACACAAATTGTTTTGTGACATTGATTGCAGTCCCTGCAATGTGTCAGCACCTTCCCCCTTTCCACCCTGGGTTCCCCGTGTCCATTCGTCCAGTTTTCCTGTCCCTTTCTGCTTTCACATCTTTGCTTTTGGGCAGGTGTAGCCCATTTTGTCTGGTATATATGATTGAGCTAAGAAGCACGTTCCTCACGCGTGTTATTCTTTGTTTTATAGGCCTGTCTAATCTTTGGCTGAAGGGTGAACTTTGGGACTGACTTCAGTTCTGAGTTAAAATGGTGTCCGGGGGCCATAGTATCAGGGGTTCCTCCAGTCTCTGTCAGACCAGTAAGTCTGGTCTTTTTTTGTGAATTTGCAATTCAACATATTTTACATATGCATTTCAGTGAAATCAATTACATCAATCATGTTGTGCTGCCATCACTATTATCCTTTGCCAAAATTTTCCATCCTTATAAACAGAAACTCACTGCTTCCTAAACAATAATTCCCCCCATTGCCTCTTCCTCCTGCCTCCGGTAACCACTATTAAACTCTCATCTTCATATATTTGCCTATTCTAGGTACTGCATATAAGGTGAGATCATAAAATATTTGTCTTTTTATGATTTACTTGTTTCACTCCGCATGTTTTCGAAGTTCATCCATGTTCTGGCATGTATCAGGACTTCATTTCTCTTTATGGCAGAGTGATAGTCCATTGTACGTATATACCACATTTTGTGTATCCATTCATCTGTTGAAGGATATTTGGGTTGTTTCCACCTTTTGGCTATTGTGAATGATGCTGCAGTGAACATTGGTGTACATGTGTCTATTTGTGTCACTGATTTCCAGTCGCTGTGGAAAATGTTTTGGCAGCTCCTCAAGAAGTTAAACAGAGGGCTATCATATCACCCAGCAATGCCACCCTTAGGTATATACCCAAGAGACTTGAAAGAAGTGACATGAACAACTACTTTTCAAATTTATTCCAAATACAATGAAGGCGACTATCTCCAGATGACTGACCTGGAAGGTCTCCAGGGTGCTGGGGATTGGAATGAATCTGCAGATGTCCTAAAATCCCATGGCTTCCTCTCCAGATTTCATAGAGAACTTCATGGATCTCAACATTGTCTTCAAGATCACCCCAGGGGACCAGGGAAAGGCTGAACAGAAAGGCCATGGCCCCTTGCACAGACTTCGAGCTGAGCAACTCTGTTCTTATCAGTCTTACAAGTTGCAGTTCTGTGTGAGATGGTGTTTGAACAAAGG
Organism: Dugong dugon; assembly: GCA_030035585.1. Classification (NCBI taxonomy): domain Eukaryota; kingdom Metazoa; phylum Chordata; class Mammalia; order Sirenia; family Dugongidae; genus Dugong; species Dugong dugon. Next base: position 58,078,528 of record CM057471.1, read on the forward strand.
GCTCTGTTGTTGTAAAAGAAGCCAGAACTCCACCCCTTTTACCAGCATGGCCCACGCTTGATATCTGAGAACTTCTGTTCTTAAAGACTCCCAGGGAGGTGTGAGGGGTAGGGAGGGAACATAATTCCCCACACTCTTCCTTGTCCAGAACATCTTAGCAATGAGTGAGCATTTGCAGTAATTTTACTTGCCCTCTTATATGAATCCTTCCTTCATATCTGGTTATTGGCCCTGGCTTGAACCCCTGTAGATGCAAAAATTCTGATTTTTTCAGCACACTGAGTAATGACTGGTCTTGGCAGCAGACTCATTTTGTCCAAGTTAGTGAGAAACTGATGTGATGTACAAACTAGATGCTACTGTGTCAATTTACAATCTGTATAAATAATAAAAATGATCTGTTATCACATGATATAAAAGTATTGATTGAGTTTAGACATTATGTTTTGGATGGAATAACTCGATCTATATAAATTAAAAAAAAACTGTTTATCTGTTATCACATGATATAAATATATTTAAGTTTAGGGATTATGTTTTGGATGGAAAAACCTAGATAATAATCTTTGTGTCTGTTAGTTTTCTTTCTTTTTTTTGTCTTGACAACACTGCGTAACAAAGAATCTGCACCCCCGCCCCCAATGTCAGTGGCTTATGATAACACATATTTTTCTCACTCATGGGTCTACAGGTCAGTTTGGGTGGCTGTATGGAGCTTAGCTTGGATCATATGGCTTTGGTGCTAGGACGAGGGTTGGTTCAAGTCAGCTTCACATGCCTTCATTCTAAGAAGGAGAACACCTACTTGGGGAAAGATCTTCTCATGGTAAATAGCAGTCCAAGAGAGATGAGTAGAAATGTGCAATGTCTCTTAAGGCCCTAGTTCAGAACTGGCACTCTGCCATCTCTACCCCTGTCCCATTGGGCAAAACAAGTCACATGGCTATGTCCTATGTCAATGGGCTGGGATATATACTTTACCTCTTCCACTTGGAGGCACTGTTAGGTCACAAGTGCAAAAAGGATGTCTAATGTGAATAATAATTACAGGGAAGGGAAGAATTAGGAATAGCAATCCAAGGCATACATTAAATTCATTTGTTGGTGGGTACTGGGAGCAGTTCAAAGAGATAGCCATTCGCCTCCCAAAGTAGCTACAACTGAATTACAGTGATAGCCCATGTTCTGCTGCCCCGAGAGTCACGTCACACAAGAAAACAAGCAGTGGTTTCTAACATGAGCTCCAAATTGAAAATCATGGTGCCAAGCACTCTGAAATGTAGGTTTTAATGTTCAAGTGAGCTGTTCCCCTCACGGTAACTCTACTTACTGTGCTCCAGGGTAGGGAGCAGCTGGTCCTGGTTGAGACCATATCCAAGCTATGCAATCTGGTTTTTCCAAAAAAAGATTAGAATTCTTCTCGAGATGGCAGATCTCGTGAGTTATATGTCCCTTTGTCTTATTTTTATTCTCAGGGAGTAGGCTGAACTCGAGATTTGGCTGTTTCTGTTACCCTCATGTTCTACCTACAATAATGCCACTCAACATGGGAGAAAAGGGAGTGAAAATAGGATCTGTACAACAACAGGAAGTGGAGAGTGACCTGTCCACCTACTGTGCCCATGGCAGATATTGCTAACCACGTGTTCTCTTTCCTGCTGAGCTCACATGCACCCGCAGACTTCTCAACAGGGCTCCAGGCTGCACTGCCAATTCATCCATCCACCTGAGATGAAAACTATTTGGCATCTTCGTCCAAAATGAAATCTTCATGGAGCCACTGATACAGTTTCTCTCCTGAGAGATCGCCAAAGAAAGAGTCAGGGAGGAAGAATGCAAAGAGCTTTGACCTCGTTCAGACCCAGGTTCTAATCCGGGCTCTGCTGCTCACCTTCTGGGTGACCTTAGGCAAGTCCTTTCCCTTCTCTGACTTTGGTGTCCCCATCGCTACAATTGATATCCATGAGTTCTGGCTCAGCTGTGTGTCCCCATTCAAGTCATCTGTGCTTTCAGTACCTCACTTTTCACATCTGGTAAAATAGGGCAGAAGGACTGGAATGGGAAAGCAATTGATAATCTCCAAAGTATCAGAGACAAGTAAAGGGCCCTCATCTGGGGTCTATGTTTTACTCAGGTCTGGAAGAGCCAAGATTTTGCTTTTGATGAATTTTTCAGTTGACCTGGTAGAAGGCAGAGAACTGGATCTCAGGAGCTTTGGGGGCAGGTATCTATTTCTGTCTGACTTTTGGTGTTTTTGCAAAGGTTCTGTCCAGAGAAGGGGAAACCTCCAATTGCATGTTGATGTGAGTGTGCATGCTGGGAAAACCAAACCAAACCAAACCAATCCAACTTTTTGAATCTCTCTGAGGAGAGAAATCAGGGATGCCCTGAAACTGAGAATGTGGCAGAGGCCTGAGACCAAGTCACAGCACAGTTATATGACGGATGCTCAGTCATCTCAGGACTCAGAAAACACACAGAAGTTTGCCCTGCAGGCTGCTTGAAAGTCACACACACTTCTTGGTGCTGGGAAACAAGCTCAGTATCTCCGTTTGTGGGTTCCCTGTGCTGAGGGCACAATTCACTGGGGTTCTGAGTTTCCCGCTCTGACTCTGCTGGGCTACCTCTACCACCCTCCCTTTCTTGGACTGCCACGAGCCCCTTCTGGTGGGGGAGACTTTTATACTGAAATTTTTTGTACTCTCCTCTTTTTCTGTGTTTTCTTCAAAATTTATTATACTGGGCCACCTTGGCACAGGAAATACCGTGATCTCCTGAGGCCTTGGGACTCATAGGGCTCAGGGCCTGAAATCATCAAAGCACTTTTCAAACTAATTGAGTCTGGGCCAGAAAGGAGTCTGTAACTCATCGTGGGCAAGAAGCTGCGGTCTTTTTTGTTTTGTTGCAAATTCTGGGGGGACTGAAAGCAGAATGACTCCCTGTCACTGCCCTGGGGTCACAGGGCCACTCAGGGAGGGTGAAGTGAAATGACTTCTATTGGGTCCCTGCTATGGGACAGGTGTTTTATTTAAGTCATCTCATTTGAATTTCACGAACACAGTGAGGGGAGTATTATGACCACACTGGTTTTGCAGATGAGGACATCAGATCAGGGAAGCTACAGAACACTTCAACCGGGGGGAGGGCTCCAGGGATCACTCTCTTCCAGGCCAGGAGAATGAGTAGCCCCTTGGTACCCTCCTTTTCAGACCCTCTGCCTTAAAAAGCGTGTGCTATAGAGGATACAATATCATCCCACTCTGCTGTATCTTTAGAAAAATATCTTTTCCTCTCTGGACCTCAGTTTCTACTTCTATAAAGTAAAATTCTCGGTAATAGGTCCCTTTGAGCTCAAGAATTCTATATTCCATTCCCTCTTCTTAGTGATTACATCAGTGTTCCCTAACTTGAGAATAGGCCATATAACTTCCTAGAGAGTGTCCATTTCCAGGGGTGAGCCTATGCAGACAACTGTGGAGCTAGTAGGTAAGATGATAGAGGTAAGACCTACATATTGTAGGAAAAATTGCGAATGGTTTTGAAATGGGCTGAAAAGATTACTGGGTGTCTTTGATGAAAAACTAGATATTTCTATGGGGTCTCTGCATGTCTCCAGAATTCCTACAAGACTTCTGCCAGGGTCTTACCGACCAGAACTATGTCGTATGGCCCCTCCCAGCTACAAGGGAAACTGGAAAGATGAGGATCTTGAATGGGACTGGGCACTTTGTGGCCCCAAACAGAACTGGGATTCTGACAATAAGAAGAAGGGGGAGAAGACATTTGGCAGGCCGCTCACGGTGTCTGCTGCACAGGATGGAGGGAGGCTTCTATTTTCCTGGTCACTTCTGCTCAGAGATTTTCTCTCTGCTCAATTTGTTCACGCAGCCAGGGAAGAATTACTCAGTAACCGGGGTAAGCAGGTGCCTAGGGCATCAATAAAACCGGGACACCAGTTGTCCAAAGCAAAGACCCATAGATGCCAAGCAGACAGGACACAAGGAAAAGTGAGCACCGAAGTGGAAGGGAACTGGCAGGGCACTAAATGAAACTGGTAGCAGCTCCAATGTGTGAAAATGTACCGGCTGGGAATAAGGTTCATGCAGGATCACGAGGGTGCCCGTGAGCAAGGCTGTGTCAGCTACAAGGCCCCTACCACTTCGACACCTTCATTGGCTTCTGTCTCCTACAGTCCCCTCCTGTGTAACTGAAACTCCTTATCTCAGAGGGTCTCTTGGGAGTATACTATTTCTTCCTAATAAGCAAGAGGTAGGGGTGGGCTGTTGAGTCTAACTTTTGCTACATTCACCCAATATGCAACAGGATCCAACATGAGTGGTTACTGGGCAAGGATAGATTATATTAATAGATAACAGTTCTCTGATCCATTTTGAGAGAACCATCTTGTACATCCATGTCTGCTGATCCAGCAACTCTAGTCAGGAGGGCCGGCAGTGCTGTTTGCCATTATACAAATAAAAGGGTATGCTCTTGTGCACATCCTGGTAAACAACCAAGGGGAACTCCAGCTCCAGATGATTTTTGCAAAAGCTAGGGAACTTGAATAAGGTGACCACTGCAATGAATTCAATTAAGTAACTTTTTAACTGTATAACATTTGTGTACAAAGTTATGTCCTAAGTTTTGTAAACAATAATATTTATAACTTTAAAATATGTATGGCATACACACAGATGAAATCTAGTATACATTTCGTATAATACTAACATGGGTAATAATATAATACTAACATAGCAAATGTCCAAAAATACTGGAAATATTAACATTTATCTAATACGAAAAGTTTTGATTTGTGTATCAAGTGAGTTTCGTTTTTTTATTTTCTTTTGTAGGCCACATCCACTAAAAGTTTTATAATCTAATTCATCTCATTCCACTAAAATGGCATACTCCACTTTTCATTCAATAGCTAATACTGTAGTCACATTCGAAAAGAAGTTACATCATGGATAGCTAACGCACACACACACGTATATACATGTACGTATGTAACTCACATATCCCGTTTGAATGCGCGAGGAAGCAGAGGACAGGGCTCCACAGATTATTAGTGTTTAGAACCCTCACCTGCCTTAATCCAGCCTTACATGTAGCCCATGGGTTATGTCTGTGTGTGTTGACTTATTCTGCCCCACTTTCCCCCGCATCTGTTCTTCAATTTCCCTCTAAAACAAGGCCCTTGTGGGCAGCACATTTTACTAGAGGTTCAGGGGGCGTGGAGGGAGGTTTACATCATTTTAATGTCAATCACTTACTGCTAACATTAGACTTTCCTGATCTAACCATTCTGTCTGTACCACACCATCATGGTGCTCTGCCATCCTGTCTCTCTTCTAAATCCCTCTATCTATCCATGGTCAGGATCCCCATCACCCTCCTCTTATTAAGTGGAGCAACTGAGGCTGACAGCACAGGCCACGTGGCAGGGGGTCTCCTTTTGCACAGCCAGAGACTCTGCAAAGCAATGGGCAAGCATCTTCAACACCTTCCCACCACCACCCTTTCCACTAGTGCAAGAGAGCGTGGGAAAGGCTTTAACATGTCTGTCTGGTTCTTTTTCTCTCTCTACCAGCCCTGCCAGATAAGAGGACACTACATAGATTTATCTTCTCTCTGGTAGTTTTATCACCTGGCCTTAGAAAGCAGAAGCTAATCTTGATTTTAAATAACATTTTTTTTCTTTTACTGCATTCATATATAGCATTTGCACCATTAAACACTGAAAAAGCTATTAACCAAGCATTTTGGTAAAGAACTAAGGGTTAACAGATTTTTCAAGAAATAGAAAAAAAGAAAGTATTCTTAATTCCAGAGTTGAAGTAGCCTAACAGTCAGATCTGAATATGAGTGACAGGTCCTAGTTACTGGGTGACCTTGGGTAAGTGTACTTAACCTCTTTGGACCTCAGTTTTCCCATCTCTGCAATGAGAAGACTGGATGAATCAGGGGTCCACCAACTGTGGCCTGTGGGCTGAATCTTGCCCAAGGCCTGTTTATGTATGGCCTGTTGTTATGTAAAACTAAGAATCGTGGTTTCTATATTCTTAAAGGCCTTAAAAAAATAAAATAGAGAAGAATATGCTACAGAGACCGGATGTGGCCTGCAGTTTCCAACCTGCTTACAATTTACTTACTACTTACCTACCTACGGTGCCCTGGTGGCACAGTGGTAAGAGCTTAGCTGCTAGTCTGAATCCACCAGCTCCTCCTTGGAAACCCTATGGGGCAGTTCTACTCTGTCCTGTAAGGTTGCTATGAGTCAGAATCGACTCGACGGGAGAGGGTTTTCTTTTGTTTTTTTTAACCTGTTTACAGGAAAAGTTTGCCCATCTCTGGATTAGAACGGCGTCCAAGGGTCTTCCCAATTCTCAGAGAAGTCTTGCCAACTTTCCAACTCTCAGGGTCTAGAAGTCTAGGGTCCTGGTAGCCTAGGCAATTCGAGTGTTTTATTTAAGTTCAGGGCCTCGTTGGCTCAAATAATGTCAGTGATTTCCCTCGTTCCTGCACTCTCTCCGTTCCCATATCTAAAGGGAAATGAGAGGAAGCACGACTAATCAGAGGTTGGGGCTGGAAGCTTCGAGATGACGGACTTTACGGTAAACCTGCTGACGTAGTCTGTGGAGAGAGATTTCCCTCAGCAGGTGGGCAGGACATGCACGTCAGATCCTGGAAACTATTGGGCAGAATGTTCCAGCTTTCCAAGCCGCAGTCGAGCACCCGTCCAGAGCAGACAAAAGAGCTCTGGGGGCTTCATGGAAGGCTGAAGGCAGCCTGTCTAGGGGCAGGTGTTGGCAGGTCCAAATGCTGTTAGCTGGACAGTACTGGCACCAGACTCTGGGAGGATTGAGTGATATCTGTTCCCCCAAGTACTGAGGATGGTGAAGGCTGGTCACGAATTCCACCTCGGACAGGGTTCTTTGTATGGGGACTGGCACACTTGGCCTTGGCTCTGCTGCTGTGGTGATTCAGTGCCTGCCCCGCAGGGCCTGAAAAACCAGACTTTTGGTTCAGGGCTTGGAAGTGACCCAGGTGTTTACGTCTGTTCCTTTCCTCTAGGACCTTGGGGAAGTCACTTCACTTCTCTGAGACTCACTTCTCCAACAGTAAAATGGTGCTAATGAGTCCTAATCTATAGACCTTCATGTTTTGTTGGGAGGGCAAAAGGAGACACTGTGTAGGACATTATAAGTCAGTTATAAGCAGAACAGCACTATAAGGTCTCAAAGTTTCAAGTGGAGCTTTTTTTTTTTTTCCTCCAATACCGTTTATTGGACACTTATGTTAGTATATGCTAGGCACTTGGGTAAGTCCTTTATAGAATTTTCTCACTTCACCCTCACAAGGACCCTCTGAGAAATACGTTATTATCCCGGTTTGTGGATGGGGAGAATTTCCAGGGTCACTCACTGCGGCACTGGGATCCCAACCTGGGTCTGGGAATGCAAGGGCATCTTCCTGCAACCACCGAGCTCTATCACTTCTATGGACCTGCTGTTCATCATGGCCACATTTTTAAAGACAAACTTCTGGAACTTATGCTTATAAGTTATTGTAAGGGTTCCTGTGTTTTCTCAATTGGCTTCCTCATTGCATTTGTGGAAACGACCAGCATTACTTTCAGATGGCCTCCTCTTTGCTATTCCAGAGAATTTTGTCTCAGCTCTTGACTAATTGCATGGAGAGTTGTTCCCATTAAAGCTCTTGACTGGAATATTTATATTGTTTAGTAACATTTCAAAATAAAAAATCAAATCCATTGCCATTGAGTCAATTCTGACACATAGCGACCCTATAGGACAGAGTAGAACTGCCCCGTATGGTTTCCAAGGAGCGGCTGGTGGATTTGAATTGCCAGCCTTTTGGTTAGCAGCTGAGCTCTTAACTACTGTACCACAAGAAAAAAAGACTAATGTTCCTGGGAAATAAAGAGATTCCCCCTCCCCCAAAAAAGAATTCCGATCCCAACTAAAATAATGTTAGCAATGAAAAAACAGGGTTAAGATGGGATCTCAATGTTCTACTTTAGGCAGATTTTTTGTACCATTGGAGGTATCAAAAATTTTTTATTTTATATTATCTCTCCCACTGCTAGTTTTCATCTCTTTTCTGCCTGCATTTTGGGTAATTGTGCAATAAAGCATTTTAGAATTATAGCCGTTCAGACACATCTGAATAATAATTATTCTTTTACTGAGTCATACTGCAGAGGTTTCTAACCACTTTTATTTCCATTATTTTAGTTGAATATTACTGTAGCCTTCTGAGTTCTGGAAAGCATTATACCAATTGTTCAGAAGAGAAAACGGAGGCTCAGGGAGGTTGAATGGCTTGCTTTAGATCACACAACTACTACACAGCAGAGGAAGAATTTCTAAGACTCAGCAGACCCAGCCACTTCCTCTGGGGAAGCCAGTCTACCTTGATTCCATGCAATATGATAATAACAACCACCACCACCACAAACATTGGCTAACTCTGCACTTCAGTTACTCCTCGTCTTAAACTTCACGACGACTATGCTGGATAGGTTAGTTATTATCGCAGTATACAGACGAGGAAAACAAAACTTGGAGAAGTAAGACTTTTGAGCAAGTTCACTCAGCCACTAAGAGGCAGAGGCAGCAGAGCCAAGAGGAACCTGTCCTGAGGTGGCCATCCTGTCCTGAGGGGGCCAAGCCTGTCCTGAGGGGGCCAAGTTATACCCTTAATAAACCACTTAATTGTAAAAAAAAAAAAAAAAAAAAAGGCAGAGACAGGATTCAAACCTAGCTCTGCCTGGCTCCAGAACCCCTGTTCTTTTTTTTTTTTTTAAGTGACATTAGTTATAGACGTCATGTTGTACAGCCATCACTACTGTTTGTTTCCAAAAACTTTCATCACCCTTAACGGAAGCTCAGTGCCACCTAAGCAATGACTCCCTCTTTCTCCTGCCCTGACACTGCTGGTAATCACTAATAAATTTTGGTCTATATACATTTTTCAACTCTAAATATTTCATGTAAGTGGGATCACAAAATAATTGTCTTTTGTAAGTGACTTATTTTACTCAGCATAATGTTTTTTTAAAAATTTTTTTTGTTGTTGTTGAGAATAGATACAGCAAAACATACACCAACTCAACTGTTTCTACACGTAAAGTTCAGTGACATTGAGTACACTGTTGTGCAGCCATTCTCACGCTCCTTTTCTGAGTTGTTCCTTCCCCATTAACATAAATTCACTGCCCCCAAAGTTCCTATCTAACCTTTCGAGTTGCTGTTGTCAATTTGATCTCCTATTGATAGTTCTTAAAAGAACATGATGCTCAAGGCAAGACATTTTATTCTAGTTAAGCTAAACTATTACTTGGTTTTAAGAAGACTTCAGGGGATATTTTTGGTTTAAGGATTAACGATTATCTTAGGGCAATACTTTCAGAAAGTCTGGAGTCCATGAGAATTTGAAATTCTGCTCTACATTTCCCCTCTTTTGATCAGGATTCTTCTATGGAATCTTTGATCAAAATGTTCATTAATGGTAGCCGGACACCATCTATTTCTGGTCTCCTGGCAAAGAAGGCAGTTGTTTGTTCATGGAGGCACTTAGCCACGTATTCCATTTCTTCCTCCTATTCCTGCCTCTCCTTCTTCCTCTGTTGCTCCAGGCTAATAGAGACCAATTGTCATGTCTTGGATGGCCGCTCTACTCAGCATAATGTTTTCAAGGTTCATCCACGTTGTGGCATGTGTCAGGACTTCATTCCTCTTTACAGCTGAGTAATATTTGATTATATGTATGCACCACATTTTGTTTATTCGTCTATTGATGGCTATTTAGGTTGTTTCCACCTTTTGGCTATTGTGAATAGTGCTGCAATGAAAACTGATCTACATGTATCTGTTTGCATTCCTGCTTTTAATTCTTTTGGTTATGTACCTAGGAGTAGAATTGCTGGGTCACATGGTAATATTTATGCCCACTGTCTTCTATGCTGTCACTGGCCAAGGCACAGCCAGGAAAGGTTTAAATGAGGGCAGGGAAAGGTGTAAGGCATCTTGGTTCCCAAATCCACTGGGATTTTATCTGGCCTATCAGAGACCTAGGGAGTGAGTTTGGTGGGCGACCTTAATATGCAGGTTTTGGTGATCAGGACTGAAAGGAGTGTCCAGAACTTCTAACATAAGAAAATTAGTGTGTATTAAGCCTATATTTTTGTATGGTCTAAAAACACCAGGAAAAGATTGTCAGCTTAAGCAGGTGATGTATGTGTACATGTGTGGACGTCTTCTCCGTCTCAGCAGAAGATCTGGAGTTATCAAGCACCTCCAGGAAACCCTGGGGCATAGTAGTTAAAGGGCTATGGCTGCTAACCAAAAGACTGGCAGTTCGAATCCCCCAGGTGCTCCTTGAAACCCTATGGGGCAGTTCTACTCTGTCCTATAGGGTCACTGTGAGTTGAAATCCACTCGATGGCAGTGGGTTTCTGTGTTTGTTTTTGGTTTTTATATACCTTGTGCTCACTGCAAGATGCATATTTATTGTCTCCATTTTAAAGAGGAGGAAATGGAGGCTTAGAGATGTGCAGTGACTTGCCCAAGATCACACAGCTGGATGGGACAGAGCTGGGATTTGTATCCAGGTCTTTCTGGTATTGAGCCACCCCAATCACTGTCTTTATCTGCTTTTTCATTCATTCCAGGGACTCTTATCTTTCAAGTAGCTCTCGGTGCCGTATTCCTTTTTTTTATTTTTTTCCATACAAAAATTTATACACACATTGTTATGTGACCGTAATTGCTGTCCCCATATGGTGAGAGCATACTCCTCCTTTCTGACACTGGTTCCCCACCTCCACTCAACCAGCTCCTAACCCTCTCTGCCTTCCCATCTCACCTCTGGACAGAAGCTACCTGTTTAGTCTCTTGTATCTACTTGAGCTAAGAGGCACACTTCTCACAAGCATCACTTTATGTCCCACAGTCCAGTCCAATCCCTGTCTGAAGAGTTGGCCTCAGATATGGTTTTAGTCTGGGCTGATAGAGAATCCAGGGGCTATGCTTTCCGGTGTTCCTCCAGTCTCATTCAGACCATTAAGTCTGGTCTACTTACTAGAATTTGAGTTCTGCATCCCACATTTCTCCTGCTCCATCAGGGACTCTCTGTTGTGTTCCCTGTCAGGGCAGTCATTGGTGGTAGCCGGGCACCATCTAGTTCTTCTGGTCTCAGGCTGATGAAGTCTCTGGTTTATGTGGCCCTTTCTGTCTCTTGGGCTAATACTTTCCTAGTGTCTTCGGTGTTCTTCATTCTCCTTTACTGCAGGTGGTTGGGACCAATTGATGCATCTTAGATGGCAGCTTGCAAGCTTTTGAGACTCCAGGCGCCACTTGCCAAAGTAGGATGCAGAACATTTTCTTAATAAACTTTGTTATGCCAATTGACCTAGACGTCCCCTGAAAGCATGGTCCCCAGACCCCTACCCCTGCTACTCTGTCCCTCAAAGTGTTTGATTGTATTCAGGAAACTTCTTAGCTTTGGATTAGTCCAGTTATGCTGACCCGCTGTAGTGTGTGCTGTCCTTCCCTTCACCTAAGGTAATTTTTACCTACTATCTAGTTAGTAAATAACCCTCACCCGCCCGCCCCACCCTCGTAACCATCAAAGAGTGTTTTCTTCTGTGTTTAAACCTTTTCTTAAGTTCTTATAATAGTGGTCTTATACAATATTTGTCCTTCTGTGACTGACTAAATTCACTCAGCATAATGACCTCCAGCTTCCTCCATGTTATAAGATGTTTCATGGCTTAATCATTGTTCTTTATCGTTGTGGAGTATTACGTTGTGTGGATATACCAAATTTGTTTATCCATTCGTCCATTGATGGGCACCTTGGTTGTTTCCATCTTTTTTGCTATTGTGAACAGTGTTGCAATGAATATGGGTGTGCATATAACTATTTGTGTGATGGCTCTTATTTGGAATATATCCAAGGAGCAGGGTAGCTGGAGTGTACAGTACTTCTATTTCTAGCTTTTTAAGGAAGCGCCAAATTGATTTCCAAAGTGGTTGTACCATTTTACATTCCCACCAACATGTATAAGTGTTCCAGTCTCTCGACAACCTCTCCAGCATTTATTATTTTGTGTTTTTAGGATTAATGCTAGCCTTGTTGGGGTGAGATGATATCTCATTGTAGTTTTGATCTGCATTTCTCTAATAGCTAATGATTGTGAGCATTTCTTCATGTGTCTGTCAGCTGCCTGAATATCTTCTTTGGTGAAGTGCCTGTTCATAACCTTTGCCCATTTTTTAATTGGGTTATTTGTCTTTTTGTTGTTGAGGTTTTGCAGTATCTTACAGATTTTAGAGATTAGACGCTGATCAGATTTGCTGTAGCCAAAATTTTTTTCCCAGTCTGTAGGTTGTCTTTTGACTCTTTTGGTGAAGTCTTTTGATGAGCATAAGTATTTGATTTTTAGGAGCTCCCATTTATCTAGTCTCTCTTCTGGTGCTTCTGCATTGTTACTTACAGTTCATATTCTGTTTATGCCATGTGTTAAGGCTCCTAACGTTGTCCCTATTTTTTCTTCCATGATCTTTATCATTTTTGATTTTATATTTAAGTCTTTGATTCATTTTGAGTTAGTTTTTGTGCATGGTGTGAAGTATGAGTCTTGTTTCAGTTTTTCGCAGATGGATATCCAGTTATGCCTGCACCATTTGTTAAAGAGACTGTCTTTTCCTCAATTAATGAACTTTGGGCCTTTGTCAAATATCAGCTGCTCATAGATGGATCAATTAATGTCTGGATTCTCAATTCTGTTCCATTGGTCTATGTATCTGTTGTTGTACCAGTGCCAGGCTCTTTTGACTACTGTGGCAGTATAATAGTTTCTAAAATCAGGTAGTGTGAGGCCTCCCACTTTGTTCGTCTTCTTGAGTAATGCTTTACTTATTCGGGGCCTCTTCTCTTTCCATATGAAGTTGGTGATTTGTTTCTCCATCTCATTAAAAAATGCCATTGGGATTTGGACTGGGATTGCATTGTATCCGTAGATCACTTTGGGTAGAACTGACATTTTCACAATGTTGAGTCTTCCTATCCATGAGCAAGTTACGTTTTTCCACTTATGCAGGTCTCTTTTGGTTTCTTGCAGTAGGGTCTTGTAGTTTTCATTGTATAGGTCTTTTACATTTCTGGTTAGATTTATTCCTATGTATTTTATCTTCTTAGGGGCTATTGTAGATGGTATTGGTTTGGTGATTTCCTCTTGGAAGTTTTCTTTGTTGGTGTAAAGGAATCCAACTGATTTTTGTATGTTTATCTTGTATCCTGAAACTTTGCCGAAATCTTCTATTAGTTCCAGTAGTTTTCTTGTGGATTCTTTGGGGTTTTCCAAGTACAGGATCATATCATATGCAGATAGACATACTTTGACTTCTTCCCTATCAATTTGGATGCCCTTTATTTCCTTTTCTAGCCTAATTGCTCTGGCTAGGACCTCCAGCACAAAGTTGAATCTGAGTGGTGATAACGGGCATCCTTGTCTGGTTCCCCTTCTCAAGGGGAATGCTTTCAAAGTCTCTCCATTTAGGATGATGTTGGCTGTTGGCTTTGTATAAATGCCCTTAATTATATTGAGGAATTTCCCTTCTATTCCTATTTTGTTGAGAGTTGTTATCATGAATGAGTGTTGGACTTTGTCAAATGCCTTTTCTGCATTGATTGATAAGATCATGTGGTTTTTGTCTTTTGTTTTATTTATGTGATGGATTACACTGATTGTTTTTCTAATGTTGAACCATCCCTGCATACCTGGTATAAACCCCACTTAATCATGGAATTATTGTTTTGATATGTTGTTGAATTCTATTGGCTACAGTTTTGTTGAGGAGTTTTGCATCAATGTTCATGAAGGATATTGGTCTGTCATTTTCTTTCTTCGTGGTGTCTTTACCTGGTTTTGGTATCAGGCTTACGCTGGCTTCATAGAATGAGTTTGGGAGTATTCCATCCTTTTCTATGCTCTGAAATACCTTTAGTAGTAGTGGTGTTAACTCTTTTCTGAAAGTTTGGTAGAATTCTCCAGGGAAGCCGTCAGGGCCAGGGCTTTTTTTTTGTTGGGAGTTTTTTAATGACCTTTTCAATCTCTTCTTTTGTTATGGGTTTATTTAGATATTCTACCTCTGTTTGTGTTAGTTTAGGAAGGTATTGAGTTTCTAGAAGTTTGTCCATTTCCTCTAGGTTTTCAAATCTGTTAGAGTACAATTTTTCATAGTATTCTGTTATAATTCTTTTAATTTTATTTGGGTCTGTTGTGATATCAACCATCTCGTTTCTTATACGGGTTATTTGCTTCCTATCCTGCTTTTCTTTTGTCAGTTTGGCCAATGATTTATCAATTTTGTTGATCTTTTCAAAGAATCAGCTTTTGGTCTTATTAACTCTTTCAATTGTTTTTCTATTCTCTGTTTCATTTAATTCTGCTCTAGTTCTTATTATTTCCTTTATTCTGGCTCCAGAGGGCTTCTTTTGCTGCTCTCTTTCTACTTGTTTCAGTTGTAGGGTTAATGTTTTGATTATGGCCCTTTCTTCTTTTTGGATGTATGCATTTATTGCTATCAACTGACCTCTGAGCACTGCTTTTGCTGTGTCCCAAAGGTTCTGGTAGGACGTGTTTTCATTCTTGTTTGATTCTATGAATTTTTTTTATTCCATCCTTAATTTCTTCTATAACCCAGTAGTTTTTGAGCAAGGTGTTGTTCAGTTTCCATGTGTTTGATTTTTTTCCTTGCTTTTTCTGTTGTTGATTTCTACTTTTATGGCTTTATGGTCAGAAAAGATGCTTTGTAATATTTCGATGTTTTGGATTCTGTTAAGGCTTGCTTTATGGCCTAATATGTGGTCTATTCTGGAGAATGTCCCATTTGTGTTGGAAAAGAAAGTATACTTGGCTGCTGTTGGGTGGAGTGTTTGGTATATGTCTGTGAGATCAAGTTAGTTGATTGTAATATTTAGCTCTTCCGCATCTTTTTTGAGCTTCTTTCTGGATGTTGTGTCCTTCACCGAAAGTGGTGTGTTGAAATCTCCTACTACTATTGTGGAGCTGTCTATCTCTTTATTCAGTGCTGTTAGACTTTGTTTTATGTATTTTGGAGCCCTGTTGTTGGGTGCATAAACATTTATTATAGTTATATCCTCCTGGTATATTGACCCTTTAATCATTATGTAGTGTCCTTCCTTATCCTTTGTGGTGGATTTTACTTTAAAGTCTATTTTGTCAGAGATTAATATTGCCACTCCTGCTCTTTTTTGTGTTGTTTGCTTGATATATTTTTTTCCACCCTTTGATTTGTAGTTTGTTTGTGTCTTTAAGTCTAAGGTGTGTCTCTTGTAGGCAGCATATAGATGAATCTTGTTTTTTTATCCAATCTGCCACTCTCTGTCTCTTTATTGGTGCATTTAGTCCATTTACATTCAGCGTAATTATTGATAGGTATGAGTTTAGTGCTGTCATTTTGATGTCTCTTTTTGTGTGTTCACAGTTTCTTTGTTCCCCTTAATTTTCTGTGCTGAGTAGTTTTTCTTTATGTATTTTTTTTCATCTTTTTCATTGTTGTTGATTTTGTGTTTGCTGAGTCTTTATATTTTTCTTGTTTTTTATTTTGACTTGTAGGAGTGTTAGTTTCCATTGTGGTTACCTTAATATTTACCCCATTTTTCTAAGTTTATACCAGTCTTTTATTTCTTTATATTGCCTTGACTTCCTCTCCATATGCAAAATCTATGTCTACATTGTTTAATTCCCTCTTTTTTGTTTTAATGTTGTCATCTTTTACATATTGACATCTGTTTCCCTATTTTCAGTGTTTAGCTTTGATATACTTTTGTGACTTCCCTATCTGGGTTGATATCTGGTTGCTCTGCCCTGTGTTCTAGTCTTGGGTTGTTATCTGATGTTACTGATTTTCTAACCAGAGGACTCCCTTTAGTATTTCTTGTAATTTTGGTTTGGTTTTTGCAAATTGCCTAAACTTCTGTTTATCTGGAAATGCCCTAATTTTGCCATCATATCTGAGAGAGAGTTTTGCTGGATATGTAATTCTTGGCTGGCAGTTTTTAATCCTTCAAGGCTTTATATATGTCATCTCATTGCCTTCTTGCCTGCATGGTCTCTGCTGAGTAGTCCGAGCTTATTCTTATTGACTCTCCTTTGTAGATGACTTTTCGTTTATCCCTAGCCACTCTTAAAATTCTCTCTTTATCTTTGGTTTTGGCAAGTTTAACTATTATATGTCTTGGTGACTTTCTTTTGGGATCTATCTGATGTGGAGTTTGATGATCATCTTGGATAGATATCTTGTCATCTTTCACAATATCAGGGAAGTTTTCTGCCAACAAATCTTCAGCAATTCTCTCTGGATTTTCTGTTATCCACCCCCCCCCCCCCCCCCGTTCTGGTACTGCAGTCACTCGTAGGTTATTCCTCTTGATAGAGTCCCACATAATTCTTAGGGTTTCTTCATTTTTTTTAAAATCCTTTTACCTGATTTTTCCTCAAATAAGTTGGTGTCAAGTGCTTTATCTTCAATCTCACTAATTCTGACTTCCATTGCCTCATTTCTGCTCCTATGACTTTCTATTGAGTTGTCTAATTTTGAAATCTTATTGTTAATCTTTTGGATTTCTGATTGCTGTCTCTCTATGGATTCTTGCAGCCTGTTAAATTTGTCATTATGCTCTTCTTTAATCTTTTTTATTTCCCCTATTGAATGTTTTGTGTTTTGCTTAATTTCCTAGAGAGTTCTGTATATTAATCTTTTGTATTCTGCCCCTGGTAATTCTGAGAAATTTTCCTCCTCTGGAAAATTTCTAGATTCTTTATTTTGGGAGCTTACTGAAGCCATCATGGATTGCCTGTTTATGTGATTTGATATTGACTGTTGTCTCCGAGCCATCAATAAGATTATATTTATTTATTTTATTTTTGCTTACTATGTCCTAGCTTCTTGGTTTTTTTTTTGATATGCCCAAATAGGCTACTCGTATGAGCTACTTTGATTATTGGCATCTTTGAAGCTCTAATGTCCTGTCACCAGGTGGTTAGAGCTGTTACTAGGTATGTGAGCTCAGGAGTCTGCCCACTCTTCCTGTATGGATTCAGCTCAGGTGCCCAGGTAGATAGCCACCAAGTGTGTGGTGTAGTCTCTCACAGTCCTAGATAGGCGTGGGTGATTGGTGTAGGCACAGCCATCTGGCTGCAGCAGGGGGACACACTCTGAGCAAGGCAGGGGCCTGACGGCCACCCCCGAGTGTCCAGGAAGAAGGCGTGTCCCTGTTCCCTAGAGCGTGTAGGTGGGTGGGTTTTGCAGCCGGACTATGAGCCCCTAATGCTGTTGGCTGTAAGGACTGGGGAGCACCTCTAATTCATGAGCCCCTCTTGCAGGTGGCCAGGTGGCGTGGGTGGAGCCACCAGTCCTCAGTCCCCTAATATGAGTAGGTGAAGACCCTGCTTAATGGGCAGAGTAGTGTCAAATGTCAGGAACCTGCCACTTCGCAGCTGAAACAGTTGAAGTTGGAGTTCCGGTATATACCCTGTTGTAATGCGGTAATGAGGGCCTACGCTGTTGAGATGGGCCCCCACAAGTCTGTGCAGGGGGAAAGGCACTCAGAGTCCGTGGATCCCTTATGCCTGTGCCTAGGCAAAGGAGCTATGCCTACCCTGGGTTGCTGGCTTAGGGGAGCCAGCAGTTTATTTTTTCCCATTTTTTAATTTGTTCACTCTCCAAGGCAGGGAGAATGGCTCCGGGTGTGTGACAGATCCTACTTCTGGCCCAGGGGACTTGGCAATTGCTGAAACCAGTCTGGGACCCAGTGCAGAGCAGGGAGCAGGAAGGTAAATGGGACAGAGGTTTTTCCCTAAGGGAGGTGTTTTTGATCAGCGTGGTAGGTTGTATGCAAGTACTAATCTTTGGCCATTCTAGGGCTGCTTCTCACTGGTTCTGGGTGGCCGTGTAGACTCTCTGGCACTTGGTCTCTCCTGGTGCAGAAAATGCTCCTCCAAAGTACGGTTGCTTGCCTGCCTCACCGCTCACCCCCCAGCTGATCAGGCCTGAAGGGCTCAGGCTTTTGCCTGGTCAGTTCTGGCAACTCCTTGAAGCTTCTGAACCAACTCTCCCTCCCCCTTTCACTCAGTCCAGTTCCTCAACTCTGCCTTTGATGTTCAGGGCTCCCAGATTACTGTATAATTGATTTGCTTGTTTTTTTGGGTCTTTGTTGTAAGAGGATCCACTGGAAGCATTTGACTACTCTGTCATCTGGCCCTGCCTCCTCACCACCATATTTCTAACCTGACTTCTTCCTGGCCCAGCTGCAGGGCAAGCCCATGCTGGGCCCAGACATGAGAAAATTCAATTCCCAGAGACCAAGATGCTACTCCTGTGACTGTGTCCAGTTTTGGTCAGCTAGCTCCTGTTTTCTAATCCTTGTTCCTTTACCATCACCTTGGTGACCTCTGAGGGCTTTCCCCTAAAGCATTAATGGTGGCATTAGCTAACAGATACATACTCTCTATTGTGTGCCAAGCACATGCACATCTGTTCTCCATTTGAACTGGGAAGTCTCAACTATTTTGTGGGTGTTGCCTCTTTGAAGGTGGGTTCCTGGGTTCTGATCTAAGCCCTGCTGCTAATCTTCTTGTGACCTTTGTGTTTCTGCTTTGCAAACCTCTGCTCTTACATCTGCAAATGAAAGGGATCCTTGGAGAACTTCTAAGGGACCGAGCTAAGGCCTCTTAAGTTCCTGTGTAAAATTTTAAGATCTTCCTTAGAAAGTTTGATCTATGTTAAATGACATTATTTACTATTACAAAAAACCAGTTGCTAGGAGTCTTTGGGTGGGTCAAATGGTTATGTGCTTATCTACTAGCTGAAAGTTTGGTGTTTGAACTGACCCAGAGGTTCCTCTGAAGATAGGTATGGCATTCTGCTTTGAAAAATTCAGTCTTGAAAACCCTATAGAGCAGCTCTACTCTGCACACATGGGATCTCCATGACTCACATTTGACCCCACAGCAACTCCATGGTACCTTGAACAACAACAACAACAAAAACCAATTACTGTCAAGTTGAATGTGACTTACGGATACCTCATGTGTGTCAGAGTAAAACTGTGCTCCGTAAGCTTTTCAATGGCTGGTATTTCAAAAGTAGATCACCAGGCCTTTCTTCTGAGGGACCTCTGAGTGGACTCCAACCTTCCAGCTTTTGGTTAGCAGCCAAGCACATTAACTGCACTACCTGGAATATTATAAATGCACCAAAAACAAACAATAACAACAATAATGACAGAAACTCTCTCAAACCTTTTTTTGGAGGAAGAGGGCATTTTTTCCCCCATTATAGTGTGATCTGTGCCCAGATATAATTGCTTATTCTCCTCTAATCCACCCCCAAGAAATAGAGAAGTATCTCCTTGCACCTAATCCAGCACAATGTCTCCCTGCCATCATGAGCTGAGAGCCTAACAGCACATTGGAATGAAGACACATTTTCCACCCAGGGTACTGCAGCTATTTCCACTACCAACCTCAACCCTCTCCCTCTCCCTCTGTTAAGGTGCTTAGTTCTTGGACAATTCTGAGGGCTTATGTTAGGCAAAATCCCATTTTCTACCCAACAGCAGAACTTTTTCTTTTTTGAAAAAGCTTTGGAAACAGCAGCTCAGGGACAAAGGTTGCTCCTTTTGCATTGCCAAATGCATTTTATTTTCCCTATTGGTTGTTTATTTCAGTAGCATCCCTCCACCTGCCACCACCCCACCCTACCTCTGTGCTAGCTAGAAGAAGGAGTCTGAGATGGTAAGTGAGATGTCAAACCTGGAACATCTTACCAGGCTGCAAGGAGAGCGGCAAGGTTAGGGCTTTTTTTTCCATTAGTGGCCACCTTACCCCTTAGGGCTGCACAGCATCTGCCGGCCAGGATGGGGACATCTTTCTCATCTCTTCCGAAGCTGAAGAATCAGCTGCCCCCTTCCCAGGGCCCAGTTGAGCTCTGGAGGTTTGCAGAGAAGCCTGAAAGTCTGCTTTTTGCTCCCAGAGGATGTCACCTTGAGGCAAGTAGATGTGATAAAAAAAAGTGCAGAGTTGGCCAAGAATGGTCCGTTGAGGCTGTATTGTAATTACTAATATGCTGTCTGCCCTGCCCACGGAGTCTGAGGCTTCTAGCTCTTCCTGGTATTTGCTAATCACCAGTCTTAGCTCTTTGGTTCTTAGGAGGCCACAGATAACCTGGTAAAATACCACTTTCATAGCGTCCCTGCCTTGCTCAAGAATACTCAGTGATTCCTTGTAAAAGTTTTTGTTTCTTTGTAACAAATTACCTGCAAACCTGGCAGTTTATTTATTTATAAATAGTGATTTATTGTGTTTTGGGTGAAAGTTTACACAGCAAATTAGATTCCATTGGACCATTTTTACACATATTGTTCAGTGACATTTTGTGTCAATATTCTCTTTAATTGCATTCTAGTTGTTCCATTTCTAGTACTCTAGTTTCCCTGTCCCTTTATCTTTTCATCTTCCTAGCAGTTTAATATAGCAATGAACACATTATTTTACAATGTCCGTTGGTCAAGAATTCAGGAGCTGTTTACCTGCGTGGTTCTGGCTCAGGGGTTTCTCATGAGTTACACTCAAAAGTCAGCGAAGGCTGCAGTCATCTGAAGGCTTGACTGGGGCTGGAGGATCTGCTTCTATGATGATTCCTTCACATGGCTGCCAAGTTGGTGCTGGCTGCTGGCAGGAGACCTCAGCCAAACTCTATCTATTCTGAAAGGCTCAGCTCATATAAAAAATTCTTTTGATGTTTTCCTGTTAGGTATTCAACAAACATTTCTTGAGTATCTGCTAAGTACCAGGCACCATACTAAGTTCTGTGAAAATGGGTGTGGATCAGATTCAGCCAACCTCAGGAAGGTGTGTCCTCACATCTTAGCAGGGGAGACAGATTCATCAACAAACACAGTGACTATGACTTGTGTTACCATCTTCGTGTATAAACAAGATCATAAAAATTATTAGAAAATATGCTTTAAAAGAAAAAAGGTATAAAGAACAATGTGGGATGGGTATACCCAAAGTATCTTGAGAAACACATTTCCAGTACTGTGGAAACCCTTGTGTATCCCTTCTCTATTGCATCTTCTTCCTACCACCTCTTCACCCTACAAGTAACCAATTCCTTGAATTAAGCCTCTATCATTCTCAAGCATTTCTTTTATACTTTTACTACACAAGTTGATACATATTTCTAAGCAATGCATAACACTGCTTTGCAGGCTTTTAAACTCCTTGTAAATTATATCATACTGCATACATTTTTATGCAACTTGCTTTTTCTCACCTAACATAACATTTTCAGATGTGAATACTTTTGTTCACTCATTTTCACTGCTGTACAGTATTCCAGTATGTGGATATACTGTCATTTATTTCTTAAATCTCTTGGGTTGTCTAATTAAAAAAATTAATTCTAGGAGCTTGCCCTGCTCTGATTAGCAGGAAGTCCCCTATCTCCCTCCTGAGGCTCCACCTTCCTCCCCCAATTGTCTAGGATTATTAGTGACTTCCTTAGCCCTAAGGGGTCAGTCCTGCTCAAGTGTCCAATCAGTCTGTGGCTGTCTTTGCTTCTGTGATAGTTACAGAGTGTCACTGCTCAAAACTTATTCCACATGGTCCTTTGTGTCTTTATTTCCTGATGCAGTGGACTTCTGTAAAGCAGCTGAGCTTGTGAGTCTGTCACAGAGTCTGAGCCTGGGGCAGTGCTGATGTCATGCAGGGACATGATACATCAAGGCTGTCACTGGCAGGACACAGGGACAGAGACTCCCTGACCAGTGTCCCGCAGCTCGAGAGAACACTGACCCAGATAAACCGATCAATAACCACGGCTATACTGAGCCAGATAAACCGACCAGTAACCATGGCTACAGACATCCTCGAGGCTGGAATTCTGTTGCCAAGGCCTCTAGAAGCACAGCCTTCGGAGAGTCTGCATTAACTGGAGGAATAACTCCATTTTTCAACTGCAGTCTCTTAGCCTCTGAGCTTCAGTTTCCTCATCTGTAAAGAGTGGGTTATGACAGTCACCCTTTATACTCCATATAGTGAAGAAAATCAGTCACTGATTGTTTAACTACTCTCTCTCTAGCCCAAGCCCCCAGCCCCTACACATCTGTCCTCTCTCTATTGGGCAGTAATTTTTACCTTGACTTCCCTGTTAGGTGACTGCTTAGCCTGCACAGAAACTCTCTAACGAAAGCCATGGCCAAAGAACTGGTCTTGGAACAAGACCTGGGCTTGGGCCCTACTCCTTCTACATTCTAGCTGTGTGATCTCCTTCATGCCCCTTAACCTCTCTGAGCTCCAGGTTCTGCATCTGCAAACACAGGGAAAATCACCTCTCTCCCTGTAGAACTGCTGTGAGACTGGGACAATGAACTTGAAAGGGTATGAGAAACTGAAGAAAGTGGGGTGAGGGTGGGTCTCTTTATCTTTGGAGACATCACATTCTGTTGTTGGGCAGCTCTGACTTTGCAGATGTCTAAGTCAGAATCTGTTCCCCACTGCTCTCAGGCTCCATCTGGAAGCTCTGTGGAACTGAACCTAGACAGCCTTTCATGAACTGGAAGATTCTCAGCATGTTCAAAACCTCCCCAGTGAGTCCTCTTCACCAGGAAAAACTTCCTTAATTCCCTTATAATTGACTTTATGGGCATAACTTCCATAAAATAAAAGAAGGTTGCAGAAGATAAACTGCTTACAAAAGTATAAAATGCCATATAGTTTTAAGGTGATATCATTGTTAATGAGGTCATTTATTATTCTCATGATGGTGCGAACAACAATCTCCCGTAACAGGGTTAGAGGTTGCCAATGACTTCCAAGTCCCTAAATCCAGGAAATTCTTTCTTTTTTTAATGATATTTTATTGTGTTTAAGGTGAAAGTTTACTCAGCAAAATAGGTTTCCATTTAACAATTTCTACACAAATTATTCAGTGATATTGGTTACATAATGTGTCACTATTCTCATTCATTCTGTTCTGGTTGTACCGTTTCCAATAGTCTAGTTTCCCTGTCCCTTTACCTTCTCATCTTTGCTTCAGTCATTTTGACCATTCGGTTTCATATAGATGATTTAAAAAAAAAAAACAAAAAAACAGAACATTTTATTATGCTTTAGGTGAAAGTTTATAGAGCAATTAGTTTCTCCTTCAAAAATTTATACACAAATTATTTCATGACATTGGTTGCAATCCCTGCAAT
This sequence comes from Dugong dugon, assembly GCA_030035585.1. Lineage (NCBI taxonomy): Eukaryota > Metazoa > Chordata > Mammalia > Sirenia > Dugongidae > Dugong > Dugong dugon. The sequence continues at coordinate 58,101,850 of CM057471.1, forward strand.
GGGTCAGCACTATCCAGCTTTCCACCTCGTGTCCCTCGTTTCCATTCGTTCAGTTTTCCTGCCTCTTCCTGCTTTCTCGTCTTTGTTTTTGGGTAGGTTTTGTCCTTTTGGTTTCGTACACTTGATTGCTCTAAGAAGCACATTCCTCACAGGTGTTATTGTTTGTTTTATAAGCCTGTCTAATCTTTGGCTGAAAGGTGAATTTCGGGAGTGGCTTCAGTTCTGAGTTAGAAGGGTATCTGAGGGCCAGTCCCTATCAGTAAGTCTGGTCTTTTTTGTGAATTTGAATTTTGTCCTACATTTTTCTCCTCCTCTGTCCAGGACCCTGTATTGTGATCTCTGTCAGGGTGGTCAGTGGTGGTAGCTGGGCACCATCTAGTTCTTCTGGGCTCAGACTGGTGGAGGCTGTGGTTCATGTGGTCCATTAGTCCTTTAGACTAATTGTTTCCTTGTGTCTTTGGTTTTCTCCATTCTCCTTTGTTCCAGGTGCAACGAGACCAATAGGTGTAACTTAGATGGCTGCTCGCAAGCTTTTAAGACCCCAGGTGCTATTTACCAAAGTAGGATGTAGAATATTTTCTTTATGAACTATGTTATGCCAATTGACCTAGATGTCCCCCAAGACCATGGTTGCCAGCCCTCAGTCCCAGTGGCTCGCTCCCTTGAGATGTTTGGTTGTGTCTAGAAAGCTTCTATGACTGTGCCTACTTTGTACTCTACTATATGTATGAACATACATGCTGCACATACCAATATGTATGTAAAAATATCCACAGCCTAATCTGTATATGTATATGGGTATACTTCTATATGCCTTCTTTTCCCTATTCAGCATACATATCTACCTATGTATCTGCTTATAAATTATTGTTTGTTTTTATTGTTGTTGGGTTGTATGTTATATTATTTACTGTGGTTGCCTTTTTTTTTTTTTCTTTTGTTCCTTTGCCTTGGTCAAAATGTGCTGACTTCTTCTATACTGCGTATTGCCTTTCCCTTCAACAAAGTTAACACTTGTTTACTATCTAGTTAGTGATTTCCCCTCCTCAACCCTCCCCTCCCTGGTAACCATCAAAGATTGTTTCTTTCTGTGTGTAAACCTTTTCTTGATTTTTTATCATAGTGACCTCATACAATATTTGTCCTTTTTTGATTGACTTATCTCACTCAGCATAATTCCTTCCAGGTTCATTCATGTTGTGAGATGTTTCACAGATTCATCATTGTTTTTTATTGTTGGGTAGTATTCGATTGTGTGCACGTACCATAGTTTGTTTATCCACAGGAAATACTTTCCAGTGCTCACTGACTTGATTTCTCACCTGGCCACACTTCTGAAAACATTCTTTTCTCTCAACTATTGTGACTCTTTCGGTTTTCCTCCTACATCATGGGAAGCCCCCTTTCAGCCTCCTTTGCTGTCTCTTTTTCTTCAGACCAGCCCTTAAATGTAATCCTCAGGGATATGTCCTAGACTTTTTATTCGTCTCCCACCTCACAGCATCCAGGAAAGCTCATCTACTCCAATGGCTTCAATTACTGTTTATGTGCTAATGATTTCCAAAGTCATCTAGTCCAGATTTCCCTCCTGAGCTCCAGCTCTATAGCTCCAACTCCTTGCTGTATAGCTCAGTATGGATGTCTTGTGTGCATGTCACTCTCCATGAGTCCAAAGCAACTTCATCATCCTTTCCTCCATGCCAAACCTCTTCCAGCTCCTATGCCCTGTATCTCAGTGAAAACCACTACCATCCACCCAGTTGCCCAAGCCAGAAAAGTGGGATTCACCTTTAATCTTACATATAAAGAATGACCAAGTCCTGTCAATACCCAGTGGCACCCCCTGACACTGTCAGAGGGGGTGACACCGTCAGAGGGGGTGACACAAAAATGACCCCAGGGTAGGCTGTGGGTAGGCTGGTGCTGCCAGGGGAGGGGCCACAAAAGCAGTAGCATCACTAGGGTTGGTGTCACCTGTCACCCAGTATGGTACCTCATCAGCTTTCCCCCCCCCACCCCCAAACTGCCAGTCACTAGAGTTGGCGTCACCCACTGCAAGTAACTCATCACCAACCCCCCCACCCCATCACCCGCCAGTCAGGTGCAGGTGGCCAGGCTGTGACAGTTGTGATTGGAGAGAAAGGAAGGTCTCCACCTTGGCCAGTGGGAGAAGGGAGGAGCTTTGGGGCACCATGGGGGCTGGGCTGGGAGTGGAGGGCCTCGCTGGACAGCACTAGGCCCTGCGCTGGGCTGGGGCAGGTCCAGCTGCTTTGCCCACGCAGGGGGAGGTTCACTGACTGCCCCCGCCCACCCCAGGCGGGGCTGGTGGACGCCATGAGTTATTGCACTGGGTGACACCAATCCTACTTATACCACTGTCAATACCATCTGCTTTCTCCATTCCTGTTGACACTACCTCTGTCTAGGACATCAATAGCTCAAATATGGCAATAGCCCCTCGTCAAATCTCTCGGTTCCCAATGGTGCTCACCTCTAATTCAGTTTATACACTGCAGTCAAAGAGATCTTTCTAAAGTACAATCAGATCCTGGGGATTTCTGGCTGGATGATTTCCTCCCTCACCAAACTGAACTCTGGAGACACTATGGAAGGAGAGGGAAGCATGGAAGTGCTAAAGAACTAGCATAAAATCTGTGGGGAAATGTTGAGGAGGAAGAAGGAGGTCTTCACTGTGCCTGTGGAGGACACAGGAGCCGAGGGCAGAGGGGGACGGGAGTGTCACCAGGAGAGAGTGTGACACCTGCTGTTGCCTCTCTTCCACACTTTGTCTCAGGGATCGTTGCCTGCCCGGGGCAACTGTGAGACAGAAAATTGCAATGGTCTCTGGGACAATGACAGCACTTCAAGCCAATAAGAGGAAATGAGCAGTTTAAGGATTGGAAGGGAGGAGACAGAGCTGTATTGTTATTATTCACAAGTGCTATGATCATCTCCATGGAAAACCAACGAAGTCAGCAGACCTTGTTTTAGAACGAATAAGAGGGTTTAGCAAGATTGTGGGACACAAGATCAACTACAAAACCAATAACGTGTCTCTACACCAGCAAATACGAACTATAAAATATAATAGAAAGTAAAATGGCATTCACAGTAGCTAGAGAAATTGTATATGTCAAGGGATAAAAAAGTCCTTTATGGAAGAAATATTTAAATTCAATTGAAGGACATAAAAAGAAGTTTTGAGTAAATGAAGAGATATTTCATGTTCCTGACAAAATAGTGTAGCATTGTAAAAATGTCGATTCTTTCCAAATTAATTTCCAAATTTGATGCAACTGGAATCAGAATTCCAGATGGATATGTTGAAAAGCTTGGCAGACTTATTCTGAAATTAATAACAGTCCACAAATAGCTAAGCTAATTTTTAAAGGGATGGGGACTTGTGTCCTCGATTTTATGACATATTACAAAGTCCTAATAATAAAAGAATTGTATAGTTCGAATGGAAGGACAGGTAAGTAGACAGATAAATAGAGCCCTCTGGGTAGACTCGAACCTCCAACCTTTTGGTTAGCAGCCGAGTGCATTAATCATTTGCAAGACCCAGGGACTCACCCAGGAATTCTTTTGGCATTTGGTGTTTACTTAGTGAAAATTCATTGACGGTATACTTATGATTTATGCAGGTCTCTGTAGGTATGTTATCCTTCAAAGAAAGGTTTTAAAAGGGTTGAATTTTAGTAACCAATTTCTTTGCATTTACTGAAATGTTTATACAGGCTTTTCTATTTGATCTTTTACTGAGGTGTAGTACACTAAAGGATTAGCTGAAGGAATATGCTTGTAGTACAATTTGCTCATGAGCTATATCTTATGCATGGTTGAATTCAAATTGCTAGTATTTTGCACAAGATTAAAAAAATCTATGGCCATATTTAAATTAGTTTTACCTTTTATTTTATCGTGCCATCCCTATCAGGTTTAAGTATCAAGGTTGTAATAGCTTTACAAAAAGAGATAGGTAATTTTTGCTTTTTGTTCTAGTCTGTGAAACAACTGTTGTAATCTCATTTTATGATTGCCTGAAGGCTTGATGTAACTGAATAGTAAAACTCCATGGCTTCAAACAAAAAGTAAATCAAGGAGAAAAAACAAGAGGAAGGCACTCATATAGGCAGTTGATGAACAACACCATGAGTTTGTTTTCTGCACCCAAGGTCCACTTCCCACCCCCTCAAAACCTAAAAAGGAACAAACAAACCAAGCCAGATCATCACTCCCCTGCTCAATATCTTCAGTGGCTCCCCATTGCCCTCAGGAAAGAATCAACTCTTCACCATGGCCTTCCAGCCTCTTTGTGTTCTGGCCAGCCTCTCCAATCTTCCTCCTGAACCTGGAACAGTGGTTCAAACACATCAGCTTCTGTCTCCCTCCTGGATTTTGCTTGGAATGCTGCCTTTCCCCGCATACCCTCACCTTCCTCATCCTTCAGTTCCCAGCCCAGAGATGACCTCCTCTAGGAAGCATTCTGGATCTCTCTCACTCCACCCCACCCCACCCAATTCAATTAGATGCCTCTTCTCTATGCTCCTCTTACTCCCTCGTACTTGGGCCCTTCCCCCCTACCATGTCTTTGCCATTGCCAGGACCTCCCCCGCACCCCACCCCCGGCCTAGGCCCGGAGTCATGGACTTCAGATTCTGTGGGATGAATGACACTTTGACTCTTGGGTGAATTTCTCACAGACTTGTATCATGGAAACCCCCTTCCCCTAATTAAACATGCAAAGAAACGGGAGTCAGCCTTTGATTTGACAGCTAAACGTCTTTCGGCAAGATGAGAGCTCTCAAAATTACATCTAAAGTTAAACACTACAAAAGTTCTCCTTTGGGTATGAGGTGGAGTCGGATGACAGGGGGTTGTGTGAGCTGATGGAAAGCAACTGCTTCCTTTGCTGCTGCTCCCAGGCTGGCTGCAACAGGCTCCTTCACTTTAAGGCAGGCTTTAAAGTCTCTAACCTTAGGTATTGAGAGTCCCTGGGGGGTGCAAATGCTTAATATGATTGGTGGCTAACCGAAAGGTTGGTAGTTTGAGTCTACCCAGAGGCTCCTCAGAAGAAAGACCTGATGATCTACTTCCGAAAAATCAGCTATTGAAAACCCTATGGAGCACAGTTCCATTCTAACACACATAGGGTCCCATGAGTCCAAACTGATTTGACGGCAGCCAGTTGGTTAACCTTAGGTATTACCTCCCTCCCTTCTCTTTTTCCCTGAATGGGTCTGTTTGAAAAAACTATCTGACTCTTCTCTGAGCTCCCGTGGCACTTACCCTTGTGATATAGTCTGACAGTACTCTGAGACCTTAGAGAATAACATCCCTTCCCTGCATGTATACAGAGGGAAATTCAGAGCCAGAGAGGGAAGGGGCTGTCCAAGTCTACCTCTAGTTGGGGCAAAGGCAGGTCTGGCACCTGGGACATTTGTTGTCAGGTGGAGACTCTTCTGCCATATGTGTGCTAGCCCAGGTTTGATGCCAGGACCCCTCTCACTGGGCTGCCATCTTCCTTCTTTCATGCCCCCTCTGCCCTCCCAGTTCTTCATAGATGGTCCCTTCTCCTTATCTCTGAAGGCTTCATCTGACCAGTCCTCTGGTTCTTCTTGCTAACATTCTAAATTCTGGTGTTCTCTGAGGTTCTGCCCTTTATTCCCTGCCTCTGTCCGCTCTCTTTCCTTTCTTCTCTCTTCTATTCTCTGACTGTCTCATATCTTCAATTCTAGCTCACTCTAGATGACATGTCCATTTCTCTTCTCGTGACCTCCATCTCGCACCTCCGGCCACCTCCTAGATTTTTCTACTTGGATCTCCTGCCGTCAGGAATGGATGTCCTCTCTTCTCTTTCCAACCAGAAAACTCATGCCTCTTCCCGACTCCCCTGTTTCAGATCCATGGGATCCCCACTTCCCCAGCTGCACTGCCTTGAACTTTCCAAGACCCCTGTGACCCTCTACTCCCCCTCTTCTGGCCCAGAGAGGAGTGGGTGTGAGTTGCAGCCTTAAGGAGTGGTTCGCAAGCTCAGTTGAATCGTCAAAAAGCACAGCTCCTCCAGCCGCAGGATTTGAATACACGGCAGGAGTGGCCTCTGTGAGTCATGACAAATGAAACCGCAGGGCCCCACCTCTTCTGTTTTTCTTGGAATCGAGTGTGTGGGTGTGAGTGCCCTCTCACGAAGCCCGCTGAACTGGGGATAACAGCTGACCTGCACAGAGCCCTTTGCATTTACAAAGCACTTTCGCATACTCTGACTCATTTCCAACTTACGACAGACACCGTGAGGTAGGTATTATCACTCCCAGTCAAGAGGCTCCGAGTGACAAGCCCAAGGTCACTACTTGTAGTTGCCCAAACTGGGACTCAAACCCTGGACTTGCTGCTCACAGGTAGAGGAAAGAGCATGCATGGGGCACCTCTCACTGCCCGGCCTTTGTCATTTGTTATCTCAATACGTGAGGACAGTTGAGGTGATTTGCTGGGGGTCTCCAGCTGTGCGTGCTGCTGTGAGGGTCTGAACACATGTGGCTCTGACTCAAAAGTCAATGGAAGTGTGAGTTCACTAGCTGCAGGGCCTTCCAAACCCCAGGCCTTTCCACTGACCCAGAGGGAGTCCCTGGATGGTACAAATGCTTAAGCACTCGACTACTTTGGAAGATAGGCCTAGTGATCTGCTTCTGAAAAGTCACAGCCTTGAAAACCCTATGGAGCAGTTCCATTCTACACACTTTGGTTCACTATGAGTCGGAATCAGCAACTACCAACAACAACAAACACAATGATAATAACAACTACATCTTATGGAGAAGGCAGTTGAAGTGCCAAGAAAGAGGCCGTTCAAGATTGCCAAGTCTGTTGCAGACACAGGCTTGTGACCCCAACGTCTATGCTTTCTTCAGGAGAGGTGATGGTTTCCATATAGCTCCCCAGGGAAAAACAAAGACTAGGGGGTGGACTCTCCAAGAAACAGATTTCAGCTCAACAAAATAACTTTCTATCGAGCAAGGTGTCTGGCAAAGGACAGACTCCTCTGTTTGGAGGTGAGCCTCCTCCCCTGGGAGCTACAGGGAAAATCCACATCTCAGTTTCTTCTTCTAATTCTAGAAAGAAGCAGGGTTTGGGGCCCAGGAAGGGAGGAGAGGGTGGTTGGGATGCCTTTTTCTGGCTTCCTGATCTCATCCTGCTGGAAAGAGGTGGGGAAGTGGGAAGCTCACTGTACTATGGGAGAAAAGGGCTTCTGTGAGCAACGCTCACTTCTGCTTTCTTTCCTCCTCCCGTTCTGAGGAACCTTCAGGAAGCCCCGTGGATCTGTTGTTGGCAGAGGCCAGGGGAGTTTGCCAACAACAAATCAGAATGGTATAGATGTGAGACCCTTCGAGATCATTGGGCCCTCACCCCTCATTCTACACATGAGGGACAGGAGGCCCAGAGAGGGTCTGGGGTTTGCCTGGGGTCATAATGCAAGTGGAAGAAAGCTGGGACTAGAACCCAGATCTCTTGGCTCCCAGGAGTAGCTTCTCAATCCCCACCCTTCCCTTTTGCACACGTACTAAGCACTTCCCTGTGCTGGGGATGCTGCCAGCAGGGGCAAGACAGACCTGTGCCCCCACCTTAGTGGATTTCATCTCATGCCCGTCTCCCTTCAGGGGCCTCCTGTCAACTGCTCCAATGTGCCAAGCTCTTTTCAGCCCAGGGCCTTTGTCCCCACTGTTCCCTCTGCCAGGAACCCCCTTCTTCCCGCTGTGTGCATGGCTGACTCCCTATCTGTCTCCTCCTCGCTGTGCCCTTCCAGGAAGCCCTTCCCAGCACCTTAAGCAAGCACAGCAGCCTCCCTGCTCTTTTCTCAGAGCTGCTGTTGTGTTTCCTTTGCTCACCACATCACCATCTGCTTGCACTGATTTGCTGGCTTATCTTCTGCATCCCCATTGAACTCTATACCCTTTAAGAGTGATTACCCTGTTGTATATATCACCTCAAAACATATCTGGGGATCAAATGAACAATAAGTCTGCTTTCTCTAGTCAGAAGAATCATTGACAAAAGATCTCACAAACAAATCAGTTACAAATGGGATAACTGCTATGAGAGAAGTTTACAGGACCCAGTGAGGGCGTGTTATGGGGTTCGGGGGTGCTGATCTCTGCTGAGTCTTCCACTAAGGCACTCACGACACTGGAGGGTGGTATCATTAGCATCATCCGTAAAATGGGAATAATGGTACTGCCGGCCTCTTTCGGGCAGCCTGTGGTCAAATGACACCTTACCTGCATGAGGACCTAGCATAACGCTTGGCCCAGAGCAGGTTCCCATGAACACTAGCTATTACCATTATTTTTCCTGTGATTTTTCAACACCAAGCTCTGGGCTGGGTCATATGCAGAGTCCACAAGCTGTAAAATGCATTTTAGTTTGAATGATGCCTAAAAGAGATTAAACATTAGACAGATGTGTGTGTGTGCGGGGGGACAAAACAAACCCAAAAGTGGAAAAAAAAAGAAACCCATCATGTTTATATGCCACCATCAACAGGATATACATTTTCAATTAAAGTTTTCTCTGTTGAACTGGGCTTAAGCATGGTACCTTAATAAATAAATGAGTGAAAAAAATTAAATGGACGGATATTCAGGTCAAAACTGCAGACAATTCAATTGGGATGAAGATACGAAAGAGACCCCTTGCATTAGCTTTGACTAAGTTATCCTGCGGCGACAAACAGCACCAAAATCTCAGGGGCTTAACAACAATAAGAGTTTGTTTTTGCGTGTCTGTGGCCAGCAAGGCTCTGCTCCACGTGCCTTTGTCTTTCCGGGTCCCAGGGTGAGGGAGCAGCCTTCATCTGGGTTGTGCCTTTTCTGAGAGGGAGGGGATGATTCCCAAAGCTCCTGTTCCAGAGTCACTTATGTGATTTCTGCTCACATCCTGAGACCACACCAATCACCTGGCCAGACCTGATGTTGGGGGCAGGGTGGGGCCAAGGGTCGCTGCCTCCTTCTCCTCTTGCAGGACACAAAGCAATAGATGAGGTTGTACAATCCTCTTCCAGGGAGGGCAGCTGATCATTGGGAACAGTGAGACAACTGACCACTCTGTGGTCTTAGAACTTCAGTAAGTTTTGTGGCGGGGCTGGATGCATCCCTTTACCTCACTCTCTTTGATTCCCCATCCACAAGTCAGAACCATTACCCTGGGAGTTTTGGGGGGCTGTCAACTAGCAGTAGGTACAATGAGTGGTCTGTGAGGGTCTCTTGCTCTGCAGATTTGGTCTGAAGAAATATCTAGCAATAGGGGAATGGCTATATGGACAGTGGTTTGTTCATGCAGTGGGATTCTAAGCCATTGTTAAAATTGATGAACCCGCAGCTATATATAAAAATGGAGGAATCCAGACCATAATGTTGAGGGGAAAAGGCAGATGTAGGATGATATTGTCATGGATTGAATTGTGTCCCCCCAAAATATCTGTCAACTTGGCTGGGTCATGATTCCCGGTATTGTATGATTGTGTACCATTTTGTAATCTGATGTGATTTCCTTATGAGTTGTAAACTCCATCACTATGATGTAATAATAAGATGGATTAGTGGCAATAATACTGATGAGATCTACAAGATTAGACAGTGTCTTGATGCAATCTGTTTTGAGATATACAAGAGAGAAGCAAGCAGAGACACATGGGAACCTCATACCACCAAGAAAACAGTGCCGGGAGCAGAGCGCGTCCTTTGGACCTAGGTTCCTGCTCAGAGAAGCTTCCAGACCAAAGGAAGATTGATGAAAAGGACCTTCCTCCAGAGCCGATGGAAAAAGCGTTCCCCTGGAGCTGACACCCTGAATTTGGACTTGTAGCCTACCGGACTGTGAGAGAATAAACTTCTCTTTGCTAAAGCCATCCACTTGTGGTATTTCTGTTATAGCAGCACTAAATGACTAAGACAGATATCAATATAAAAACACACAGTATCTTGTACATGAATGCTCATAGCAGCACTAGTCACAATAGCCAAAAGGCAGAAACAATCCAATGTCCATCAAGCAATGACTGAATAAGCAAAATGTGCTATATCTGTACAATGGAATATTATTTAGCCCTAAAAAGGAATGAAGTACTGATAATGCTACAACACTACAGAACCCCAAATACATTATGTTAAGTGAAAGAAGCAGACACAAAAGGCCACGCACATATTGTATGACTCATAACAACTCTAGAGGTTTCAGTGGAGCTTCCAGACTAAGATGGAGTAGGAGGAAAGGTCTGACAATCTACTTCCAAATATTGTATGATTCCATTTACGTGAAATGTCCAGAATAGGCAAATCCATAGGGACAAAACTCAGATTAGTTGTTTTCAGGGGCTGGGGAAAGGGGGAAATAGGGGATGACTACTAAAGCGTCTGGAGTTTCTTTTTGGGGCAGTGAAAAAGTTCTGGAATTAGATAGAGGTAATGGTTGCACAACGTTGTGAGTGTACTAAATGCCACCGGATAGTACACTTTGAAGGGGCTGAAATGGTAAATTTTAGGTATGTTTTAGCATGAGGCATTGGTGGCTCAGTGGTAGAATTCTTGCCTCCCATGCAGGAGACCCAGGTTCGATTCCTGGCCAGCGTACCTCATGCGCAGCCACCATCCGTCTGTCAGCGGTGACTTGCATATCGCTATGATGCTGAACAGATCTCAGTGGAGCTTCCAGACTAAGATGGGCTAGGAAGAAAGGCCTGGCAATTTACTTTCAAATGTCAGGCAAGGGAAACCCTGTGGGTCACAAGGGAACATTGTCTGATCCACAACTGATGATGGGGATGGTGCAGTACCCGGTAGAGTTTTGTTCCATTGTGCATGGAGTCACCATGAGTTGGGTGTGACTCAATGGCTGCTAACAAAAAATAAGAATTTCCCCACAATAAAAAAAAATGCAGAAAACATATATATATATATATATATATATATGTGTGTGTGTGTGTGTATGTGTATATACACATATACAGTGTATAAAAACCTGCATGGGAACTATATACACCAATATCGAGATTATGGATACCAATAACAGGATAGTGGTTATCTCAGGGAAGATAAGAAAGGACTTTCAATTGTTTCCACAACATTTATTTCTTTAAAATGCCCTGGAGCATATATGGCAAAATGTCAGTATTTATTAAATCTGGGTTAGTATGTGAATGTTTATTGTATGATTCTCTGCATTCTTCTGAATGTTTGAAATATATCCTAATTAAAAGAGAAGAAAGCCCAGCAGCTCTCTAGGCAGCTAGAGGTGGGAATGTGTCTTCTGCCTCCCTGCACCCAGCAGCAGGTGACTCAGGGAGTGGGAGAACATTAGATTTCATTGTGTTTTTGCCTGGCTGCACCCCATTATTTTAGATTCTATCGAAGTCAGTGATGCAGGGACCTTCTTGTTTTCACGTAGGCCTGGAACTTTGACTCTGATCAATGAATTCCATCTTCCGGAGGCAGGGTGATGGGCTGGGGGTCTTCATCTCAGATGATTGCTTTTTCTCTCTTTGTTTGGCCGAAGATGGAGCTTTCCTTTCAGCCCAAACTGTTCAAAGATAAGGCAGTAACCTTGTTTTTCTCAGTTTGTGATTTTTAAAATGAGTTATTCCATCATCATTATGAGCAATTCTCCAGTCTATAGAACCTCTCAGAGATGATGAAGTGTGAGAGGGAGGAAGCTCAGTGCTAATTTTAGATGTTACCAATTATGTCACTGAGAAAAATTCTGAGAGTGTGTCTGGGGATGAGGCAGGAGATGGTCATGCGTTGTTTTTCTTCAATAAGATATAATATTTTTCTGGATCCTGTTATTTTCTCCGCAAATCAAAATGATTGTCCTTGTTGTTTCAGATGCACCTATGGAATAAAGTTAATAATAATTTAAACAAAATTTAGCAAAAATCTGAATATCCAGTAACAAGCACCATGCCACTTGAGCTGCCGTTGATCAACCCTTCGTTGCAGGGCCCTTTAAGGTCATGCTGCCCAACAAATTCATTTTACAGATGAAGAAACTGAGGCCCAGTGCGGCAGCAAGCCTTACCCAAGTTCCCAGTCTGTTTTCTGTCTCAATGCCAAGAGTCTAAATGGCCTATATGGTCATTTACCTCACTCACCACCAGTCACGTCTTTTGTCTTTTTCTTCAAATTGTCTTTTGTCTGTTTCTAAAAAACAGACATTTTTTTCCCCAAGGAAGAAGATTCTCCATGAATAACCTTTTTTCAAAGGGACAGTTGTGGTGCTGTGACAAGAGTATCTCTAGTTTCCTCACACCTCTGGAACAAAGCATCACAGAGTGGGTGGCTTTAAACAAGAAAAATGTCTCGTCTCACCGTTCTGGAGGCTAGAAATCTGAATTCAGAGCGTCGGCAGGGCCCTGTTCTCTCAGAAGGCTCTAGGAGGAGATTCTTTCTTGTCTCTCCCAGCTTCTGGGAGCCCCAGACACTCCTTGGCATCTTCAGAAGGCTGTTTTCCCTCTGTTTGTCTCTCCGTATCGCTTCTCTTTTGTAAGGACACCGCTCAGACAGGGTTAGGACTCACCCTACTCTGGTATTACCTAATGTTAGCTGATAACGTCTTCAAAACCTTTATTTCCAGACAAGTCACATTCACAGGTACTGGGGTCAGGACTTGAACATAGTTTTTTTGGTAACACAATTCAACCCATAACAAGAACTCTTGCCTTCCAAATTTCCAGGTCAAAGCAACTGTCTTGACATCACCTGCTTCTATTGCCTCTGCCAGCCAGAAATGATGTCAGGTCAGCTATTAGCCCAACTGGAGCTCTGAAGTTCCCTGGGGTTTTCACTGCAGTCAGGAAGGAGCCATTGAGAGTGGGTTTGGTTCCCCTCAGGCAGGGCCCCGCTAAAAGTCTTTGCATACGGTTTGAAATGAATGTAGTATAATCGTGCCCCAGGTCCTTTATTGATTTACAGGGTCCCGGTACTCTGTACCGACTTCCCCACTCTTTAGTGGGCCCTGGGTAGAGGAGAAGGTCAACAAGGCAGCAGTTTTCACGGCCACATTTTTTCTTTCCTGCCCTCTCTTGCCCACCACCCCTGCCCGTCGCTTTTCCTTTCAACCATGAATATACAGCCTCATGGACCGCGACTCCTGTGGCCCTGGTCCTCTTCCAGAACTTATTAGCGTGGATTTTACAGGACGATGAAGAACCTTCTATTGATTGCTCTATGTTTCTTTTTAAGAAGTGCCTCAGTATTACCACATAATTAGGAGCCACCTTCTCATCCACCTGAAAGTCTGCTTTGTCTCTTGTAGATAGTTCAGGTCTAAATCCCACGTCTGTAATTCTGGAATTGACGAAACTCCATAAACTAGAAGTTCTGCTTGTGAAGTTCTTTGTTTCGTTCCCTGCCCCCCAACCTCACCTAAATTGGTATGAGTCTATTTGTATTCTTTATTTATCCTACTTACGAGAACTATGAATCTGCTTTGCCGCCGATATTAGTGTGTTTAGTGTAGGGTACTGCCCTAGACTGCTGGGTGTGATACACAATATAATTAATGAAAGCAATGTATAATTTTTCTAACTCTGGAAAGATTTTGATTTCCAAAATACATCAGACCCTAAGGGTTCTGGATAAAGGATTGTGAACCTATGTAATGTACCACAGGTTGCTTGGCTCTTCTCTTGTTGCTGAGTGTTTGAGGTGTCTTTAATTCTACGCTATCATATAAAGTGTCACTCTTCACCATCCCCTCCTCGCTTTGAGATTATTTCCTTGGGATATACTCCTCAGAATGGAATAAGGGCAGGAGCATTTTGTAGATCTTGAGCCTGGTGCCAAGTTGTGCCCCCTGAGCTGTCAGGTTTGTGAGTTTTATCCACGCCCAGTCATGCTCTCCATGCCCCAGAGAGGGGGACATGCAGGTAGACAGTGTCCTACTCAGATGAGGCTGTGAGGGTTAGCAGGCTGCAGGACTCCATGAAAATGATCAGTTACCCTGTGAATGTCTACTTGGATTTCCTGGGCACAAAATGGTCTCCCCAATCTTGTTGGCTGGCTGAGGTCTAGGCAGTTGGCTGGATTTCTAGGGGGCAGAAGGTGAGATGTAGTGATGGAGGTCTTTATTGCTTCACAAGACTTAAAAGCATGGCAGGTTCCTTCTTAAATGTAGTTCTAAGGATGAGGGTGAGAAAGATGCATCCACCCATCCATCCACCCATTCTCCTTAGGATATTTATTGAAGATCTGGCCCTTTTCTAGGGATCAGGGATAAATCAGGGAGCAAGACTTAGGTAAGGTCCTTGCTGTCATGGACACATAGTATAATGGGGATGGGGCATGGGAGATGGACAATAAACAAACAAAAAAGCACAATGGTACTAAAGAGGGTTAAGTATCGTGACAGAAATGAAACTAGGTGATGGAATTAGGAGGAGGCCGCTAAACTTGGAAAGTGCAGTCAAGGAAGGCTGCTTTGAGGAGGTGATGTTTGATATGAGGCCTGGTGACAAGAAAGAAGTAGTCATGCAAAAATATGGGGTGGAGGGGAAGCTTTCAAACAAGGAAGAGCAAGTGCAAAGGCCCTGAGGTGGGAAGAAGTTGGCATTTTGAAGGAAAACATGGAGGCTGTTAGTTATTGGCAAGGGAAAGTAGAGAAAATAAATGGGACTAATGCTGTGAGGATATTAAAGAAGAATTTGAGTGAAGAAAAGCAAGAATAACAGATTAAAATGCCAAGAGGATCCTCATTCTGTTTTGTGACACTGGGCGAGACACTCTCCTTTCTAGCCCCCAGATGCCCTCTGGGCATTGGGTGGGTTGCCCCGATGGTCTCAAAAAAGCCATTATACACTGATGTTCTGATTTTTTCCATATGCCAACCCTCTCTTATGTACAACTCCACTCTTTTCCCCATAACTGCACCAATAAGCAATATCATGATAAACAGAGAAAATATTGAAGTTGTCAAGGATTTCATTTTACTTGGATCCACAATCAGTGCCCATGAAAGCAGCAGTCAAGAAATCAAGCAGCATATTGCAGTGGGCAAATCTGCTGCAAAAGACCTCTTTAAAGTGTTAAAAATCAAATATGTCACCTTGAAGATTAAGGTGTGCCTGAACCAAGGTATGATATTTTCAGTTGCCTCATAGGCATGTGAAAGCTGGACAAAGAATAAGGAAGACCAACGAAGAATTGATGTATTTGAATTATGGTATCGTGAAGAATGTTGAATATGCCGTGGACTTCCAGAAGAACAAACAAATCTGTCTTGGACGAAGTACAGCCAGAATGCTCCTTAGAACCGAGGATGTCGAGGTTTAGTCTTATGTACTTTGGACATGTTATCAGGAGGGACGAGTTCCTGGAGAAAGACATCATGCTTGGAAAACTAGAGGGTCAGCGAAAAAGAGGAAGCCTCTCAACAAGATGGATTGACACAGTGGCTGCAACAATGGGCTTAAACATAGCAATGATTGTGAGGATGGAGCAGGACTGGGCAGTGTTTTGTTTTGTTGTACATAAGGTCGCTATGAGTCAGAACCAACTCGATGGCACCTAACAGCAACAACTCCTCCTCTCATGCTTGGTCTGATCCTGAGTTGTCCAACATAGTAGCCACTAGTCACGGGTGACTATTAAAATTTTAAAAAAAATTGCAGTTCCTTTGTTGCACTAGCCACATTTCAAGTGCTCAGTAGCCACATGGGGATGTTGTTGTTGTTGTTGAGTGCCATTGAGTCAGTTCTGACTCACAGGGACCCTGTGTACACTGTAAATATAAAACATTTCCAGCATTGTATAAAGTTCTCTTGGGCAACACTGGTCTGATTTATAATATAACCAGGTCTATCATCCTCCAAGTAGCCCTTGGTGACTTTTCTTTTATCTTCTTGTGACATAGGAGAGTGCACCAGACTCTGGTAATTCAATTCAGTCCAGCCTTGGCCTGTGGAAATAAACTAGCCTTGATAACCCGGGCATGGATGTGAATTCAAACCACCCTTTCTGGGTATTGATAAGTCATCACTGGTGTCTAGTGCTATTATAATTCCTACCCTCTACCAGGAATGGATCCAGAGTAGCCTTCGTGGATTGCTTTCTTCCTGGTATTAAGTTCTAATCTAAGGTCCTTAGTGGACCTCTTTTTAATCAGTTAACTGGGGAGTAGACATAAGAAAAAAGAATCTAGGAAAATAACATTAAAAATCACGAGGCAAGAAGCCATGTTTCTGCTCTAACCTTGAATAATTTGGGTATCAATAATGTTACATTGTTATATATACACAACTGTGTGTGTGTATTTGTGTGTGTGTGTGTGTATAGATATATATTCCCTGGGTGGTGCAAATGGTTAAGTGCTTGACTACTAGCTGAAAGGTTGGTGATTCCAGTCTACCCAGAGGTAACCTCAGATGCTTGGCGATCTGGTTCTGAAAGGTCACAGCCTTGAAAACCCTATGGAGCAGTTCTACTCAGCACACTGGGGTTGCTGTCTTAGGCTGGATTCTCCAGAGAAACAAAACCAGTGAAGCTAATATATATATCTATACACACTATATATACTATATATTTTATGTATATATATATTTACATATATATATACACACTAAATATATATGTATATATATCTATATCTATATTTCTATATTTATTACAAGGAAATGGCTCATAAGGTTGTAGAGGCTGGCAAGTCCCAAGTCTGTGGGTCAGGCATCAGGCTGGAGGCTTCTCCTGACGTAGCTGCAGGGGCTGATGAACCGAAGATTGGCAGGTAAAATAGCAAGCTGCCAGGTCATAGGCTGCGGAGGCCAATGCATCACAAGATTGGCAGATAAGATGGTAGGTCGCTGTCTCACAGGCTGTGGAGTCTGACGAATCCCAAGATCAGCAGGCAATTTGGCAAGCAGCTGGCTCAAATCCTAAGAATCAGAGGTCAGATGATAGTGAGCCAGATGCAGGATCCAGAGCAAGGAAGGGAGTTTTGCCAGAACATCCATATGTATGTATTGGATGCAGGCCACACCCCTAAAGAAACTCCCCTTACAACTGATTGGCTGATCACATCAGATTACATCATGGAGGTTGACTACCTGATTACATAACTGCCAAACTATATGATTACATAACTGCCAAACTACATCATTACATAACCAGCAAACCACTGAGAATCTTGGCCCTGCCAAGTTGGCACACAACCCTAACCATCACAGCTGCCATAAGTCAGAATTGACTCGATGGCAGCTAACAACTGACATGTAGTGTTCAATGAGCTGGTTCTTTTCACTCAATATTATATTTCTAGGATTCATCCATGTTGCTTGTTTGCTATAATCTTGTTTCTCTCTGCTGTATAGTATTTCACCATTTAATTATTCCATAATTTATTTATCCATTTTCTGTTGGGACTTATTTGGATTATTTTCAGCTTTCCCTGTTATAAACAATACTATTCTGAACATTCTTGTACATGTCTCTTATTGTATATTGCAAATGTTTCTCTTGGGTATATGCCTATGATGCTTTTATAATTAAAAAACTTAAAAGAATGTATAAAAATTTAAAATATGCTTGAAAAATTATTCTCTATTTGATTAAAATTAAACAAATGGATTTCTTTTACTTGAAACAATTTAGAAATCTTAACTATAGCACCGCAATCTCAGGATGTCCCAGAAGGCCAATATTTTATCATATTATTAGCACTTTCTGTAAAATTATCTCATTTCTTGGAAAGAAAAAGGTAATTAAGAATCTGTAATTCAGTAGCTTATACCACTGAATTAGCTTTAAAAACTCTTATTTGAGATGCTACAAATCTTCCTTTTATTTTTATGTCCACATTCTGGTTTTCTGACTAGATGGTAAGTAACATGAGGATATATAATATATAATGAGGGTACCTCGCCTCCATTTACAAGGAAGGAAAGTGAGACTCAGCAAAATCAAGTAATCTGCCCAAAGTCACACAGAAGAACTGAGAATGAGGCTAAAGAGTCTAAAGCACATACACGTTTTATTGCATGGCGCTGCAGGTCGCAGGGGTTTATTGCCTCCTGTCCTGATGCTCGCTGCTTGAGTTGGCAGCTGTGTTGGGGTGAAGAACCTACCACCACCACTCACTAGCTGCTGTATGTCAAAAGAATGAAGTGCGTACAGCCCTGGATAGGGGTTGAGGGACTAACATCTTCTCCCGGCTCTGACATTTGTTCTTGACGTGGCCTCTGAAGAGTCACTCTCCCTCCTGAGCCTTTAGTTGTCCCACCTGCAGATGAGGATGTTTGACTACATGGTCTCAAAGATTCATTGTACTTCCAGAATTCCATGCGTTCTGTTTTTGTAGCTTTGTAGACCATTGTGGTGGTGGTGGTGGTGGAGGGAGTGGTAGAATTCTCATATTCCATGAGGGAGATCCAGGTTTAATTCCTGGCCAATGCATCTCACGTGCAGCCACTGCCCGTCTGTCAGTGGAGCTTTGTTTGTTGCTATGATGTTGAACAGGTTTCAGCAGTTTCCAGATTAAGATGGCCTAGGAAGAAAGGCCTGATGATCTGCTTCCAAAATACCAGCCAGTGAAAACCCTGTGGATCACGAAAGTCCAATTCCGTTGTGTATGGAGTAGCCATGAATCTGGAGCGGACTGATGGCAGCCAACAAGCGCATCTGAAACCCATTTCCACTTAGATCCACCAGAGGGCGATATGTCCTATGTTTTGGCTTCATCTCTGGCCTGATTTGGGGAACTAACTCCTGTGCTAAGTGCCCTGGAAAGGGAAAGACAAGGCCAAGTCTCTGCCTGCTAAGGAGGTCACATGAATACAAACAGTGTTTAATTTTTCCCTTGGATCTATGCTTGACAAGCGTTCTTCATATCCATTGTCTTTTGGGTCTCATGTCAGTTCCCCGGGTCAGATGCTATTTTCTCATTTCACAGGCCAGGGAACCAAGGCCCAGGAATTAAAGGGGCTCGCCCTGGACTAGGTAGGTAGCAATGGTGGATCAAGACTTATCTCCTCATCCTTGACTCATCCCTCTGTGCCTTTTCCACTGCACCTCAAGAGGATGCCTCTCTTCCTAAGGGGCTTCTGTGGAGCTGGGAAGATGGTTTACACACAAGTTGATTAAGACAAAATATGAAACCAAATTATCAGAGGTGGCAGCTGAACTCTGTGGGGATTAAAAATTCTTTCCAGTAAAGCTTTTCTCTGGGGATTCGATGAAATTATCTGTAATTTGTTTGCCATTGGGAACTATGATGGTCAGTGTTCTACATTGCAGAGAACAGAATCTCCTCTGGCTCATTTAAGTAGCAAAGGAATTTTTGAAAGGGTGTTAGGAAACTCTCAGAATCTCCAGGAGGGCTAGAGAGCCAGACTCTAATATTATGTAGCTAGAAACCATGACCGATACCACTGTGGGGGTTTTCCTAGCAAAAACACCACTGCCACAGCTCCTTGGCACTTACGATATTTGGGACTGGGTGCCACTATGAAAACTAATGTTGACTGAGCACCTACTATGTTGTGGGAGGCTGAATAATGTCCAGCCCCGAAGATATCAGATCCTAATCCCTGGAACCTATGAATGTCACCTTATATGGCACAGTCTTTGCAGATGTGATTAAGTTAGTGTCTTGAGCTGGGGAGATTATTCTGGATTATCAAAGCGGGCCCTAAATAGAGTCCTGTGCATCCTTGTAAGAGCGAGGCAGAGGGAGACAGAGGGAGGCTTGGTACACATAGAGGAAAAGGCATGTGAAGATGAAACAGTGAGAGATTTGAAGATGCTGGCTTTGAAGACTGGAGCGACGTGCCCACAAACCAAGGAATGCTGGCAGCCACCAGAATCTGGAAGAGACAAGGAACAGATTCTCCCCTAGAGCCTCCAGAGGGAGCACGGCTCTGCGGACACCTTGATTTTGGCCCAGTGATAATGATTTTGGACTTTTGGCCAAATACATTCCTGTTGTTTTAAACCACTAAGCTTGTGGTAATTTGTTATAGGAGCCAGAGGCAGGAAACTAATACATATGGGTTGGACCTCGTGTTGGACACAGACCTTGTCTCATTTAATCCTCATGATAGCCCTGTGGTGTAGGTACCATTACCCCCAATTTACAGATAAGAAATGAATGCTCGAGGAGGTTGCACGTGGCTCCAGTAAACCGAGGTGTCTTTGACTTCAAAGAAGATAGGGAGTGTGACTGACAGTCATTTGGCTGGAGCTAGGGACACCCTCAGTCCTTAAAAGGGCAATTTCTGGAGGAGACAGACTTTCCTGGTATTTCTTACTGCTTTTGTAACTCTTGTATCTTTTAGCATTGTGGGAAGAGGGAGAAAAAAAAGAAATGTTAAATTCTCATCTCTATTTATTTTACACTCTTGTACCTGGAGCCCCTGGGTGGTATAAACAGTGAGTGTGCTTGTGCTAACTGAAACGTTGAAGGCTTGAGTCCACCAGTTGTGCCTCGAAACAAAGTCCTGGTGATCTTCTTCCAAAAAATCAGCCATTGAAAACCCTATGGAGCACAGTTCTGCTCTGACACGGATGGGGTTGCCATGAGTTAGAGCCAACTTAACAGCAGCTCGTAGTGATGACGGTCTCTGGTTCCTCTGACAAGTAAGAATAGCTCTGAAGGAAGTGATTGTTTCCTACTGGATGCTCTGGGAATTACTTGGATTTGCCCCTCTTCAGATAATAAAATATGGGACTTGGAAGGGACCATGATACAGACTTATCCAATTCCGTTAGTTTATAAATTGAAAAACTGAAGCCCAGAGTAGGACACTATTTGCTCAAGGTCATATAGTAAGACAGTGGCTCTCATACATTAAACAAACATTTAATGAGTGTCTACTCTGTACCAGGCCCTGGATACAGTGTAAGACAGACAGCCTCCTTGTTGCCATGAAATTTTATGTAAACAGAGATCTCATTGGTAGCCTCCAGCTCTAGTTTTCCAAACTTAACTTCTGGAGCAAAATTACTCTTAACTCTTTTTCTGTATTTTGTTTTTTTAAAATAATGAAATAAAAGTAAAGAATACCCAATGGCAGATAAACAGGAAAAACAAAAAAGTTTTAACTTAGTTATAAAAAAGTTCCAATAATATCCATACAATAGAGTATTATTCAACCATAAAAAGGAATGACATACTGATACACGTTACAACATGGATGAACCTTGAAAAGTTATGCTACATGAAAGAAGTCAGGCACGAAAGGACAAATATCATATGATCCATTTATATGAAATATCTGGAATAGGCAAATCCATAGAGAAAGAAAGCAGATTAGTGGTTGCCAGGAACTGGGAATAGGGGAAGGAGCCCTGGTGATGCAATGATTAAGCACTTGGCTGCTAACTGAAGGGTTGGCAGTTTGAATCCACCAACTGCTCCACTGGAGAAAGATGTGGCAATCTGCTTCCATAAATATTTACAGCCTTGGAAACCCTATGGGGCTGTTCTCCTTGGTCCTATAGGGCCTCTGTAAATCGGAATCAACTCAATGGCAATGAGTTTGGAATGGGTTTGCGGGATAGGGGCGGTCAGGAGTGACTGCTTAATGGTTCTGGGGTTTCCTTTATGGATGATGAAAAAGTTCTGGAACTAGATAGTGGTGATGGTCACACAACACTGTGAATGTACTAAACGCCACTCAATTGCATACTTTAAAATGGTAATTTTATGTTATGCGTATTTGACCACAATAAAAATGCAAATAAGCTTTTTTTTTTGGTTTTCTATTAAATTGGTAATATGTAAGATAAAAGACTACCCAATGATAATGGTTGCTGTTGTTGTTGTTAGGAGCTATTGAGTCAGTTCCGACTCATAGTGACCCTATGTACAATAGAATGAAACACTGCCTGGTCATGCACCATCCTCACAATCATTGCTACGCTTGAGCCCATTGTTGCAGCCACTGTGTCAATCCATCTTGTTGAGGGGCTTCCTCTTTTTCGCTGACCCTCTAGTTTTCCAAGCATGATGTTTTTCTCCAGGAACTCGTCCCTCCTGATAACATGTCCAAAGTACATAAGACTAAACCTCGACATCCTCAGTTCTAAGGAGCATTCTGGCTGTACTTCGTCCAAGACAGATTTGTTTGTTCTTTTGGCAATCTATGGTATATTCAATATTTTTCACTAACACCATAATTCAAATGCATCAATTCTTCTTTGGTCTTTCTTATTCATTGTCCAACTTTCACATGCCTATGAGGTGATTGAAAATATCATGGCTTGGGTCAGGTGTGTCATGGATTGAATTGTGCCCTCCAAAAATATCTGTCAACTTGTCTAGTGGCTAGGTCATGATTCCCAGTATTGTATGATTGTCTACCATTTTATCATCTGATGTGATTTCCCTATGTGCTGTAAATGCTATCACTATGATGTAATAAGATGGATTAGCAGCAGTTATATCGATGAGGTCTACAAGATTAGGTAGTATCTTAAGCCAATCTCTTTAGTGATATAAAAGAGAGAAGCGAGCAGAGAGACATGGGAACCTCATGCCACCAAGAAAGCAATGCTGGGAGCAGAGCACGTCATTTGGATCTGAGGTTCCCGCGCAGAGAAGCTCCCAGACCAAGGGAAGACTGATGCATCACAAGGAACTTCCTCCAGAGCTGACAGAGAGAGAAAGACTTCCCCTGGAGCTGATGCTCTGAATCTGGACTTGTAGCCTACTAAGACAGTGTAAAAGCCGTCCACTTGTGGTATTTCTGTTATAGCAGCACTAGATGACTAAGACAAGCACCTTAGTCCTCAAAGTGATGTCTTTGCTTTTTAACAGTTTAAAGAGGTATTTTGCAGCAGATTTGCCCAGTGCAGTGCGTCTCTTGATTTCTTGACTGCTGCTTCCATGGGCGTTGATTGTGGATCCAAGTAAAATGGCATCCTTGCCCACTTCAATATTTTCTCTGTTTATCATGATATTGCTTATTGGTCCAGTTGTGAGGATTTTTTGTTTATGTTGAGGTGCAATCCATACTGAAGGCTGTAGTCTTTGATCTTCCTCAGTAAGTGCTTCAAGTCATCTTCATGTTTGGCTATCAAGGTTGTGTCATCTGCATATTTCGTGTGTAAACCCATGTATTTTTGTCAATGATAATCCTTGCTTTCTAGTTGTCCCACAGCTCCCACATTAAGAGTCAAGCCCAGCTGACTTAGACCACAGGGTTTCTTTCACTGTGTAGAGAGGATGCCCTTCTATTGATGACAGCCAGACTGTGGGGAAAGAGAGAGAATATCACACTAGAGAGATTCCAGTCAGACTGGAAGAGGAAGGGGAAGGCCCTCTACTTCTGGCCCTGGTAGAGTGAGGGTCAGGGGAAGCAAGGACACAGATTGTGTGTCCTGTCCTGACCTCCCTTGACTGGACTAAAGTCTAGATGGGGAGGTCTGTTTGATAAGATGAAGAGAACTCAAAGCAGAGGAGGCCGTGCTGGGACCTGGAGGATGTTCCTGTGCCGGGGGGCCTGTGCCCAGTCAGGAGAAGGTGGTGGTGCAGAGATGAGGTGGCATTTTCAGAAGCACAGGGGCAGGGCTACAGAGCCAGAGATGGAACAACTTGTTGGGCAGGGAGCATTCCTGCACCTTGCTGGCTCCCTGTAGGGTGTAATGTATTCAAATGATCTCTGCATCCATCCTGGGGAAAGGGAGGTAGTTTAGTTGACACACAATGAGCCAATCACCGGGGCCATCTTGGGAGGAGAGAGGAGATTCTGTAGCAGAGACTCAGGTGTGGGCATGCTTGTCACAGACCACGTGGGGTACATGACTGGGGCCCAGCATAGCCTGCAGGGCCAGCAGAGCTGACATGGGGTGGGGAGGGGTGGTGTTGAGACAGCTAGAAAGGACCACAGAGGTCCAGATCAGACCCAACACCCATCAGCAGAGGCCTGTGAAGACCCAAAGTCAACATGGATCAGAAGCCCTTCTTCTATCACACAGACGTCACGCCAGCCTTTACACAAAAGAGCCTGAGATAGTTGAAAGAGATTATTGAAAGTAGAAGTTACTGAGATACTATTAATTGGCAAGTTCATGTTTCCCTCTCTGTTTTCTTCACTGTTGATAGATAGATAGATGATAGATAGATAGCTGCCATCTAGTTGACTCTGACTCATGGCAACTTGATGTACAACAGAACAAACACTGCCTGTCCTGTGTCATCTTCCTGATCGCTGACATGTTTGAGTTCATCGTTATGGCTATTGTGCCAATCCATCTCACCGAGGGTCTCCCTTGTCCTCGCTGGCCTTCTGTTTCACCAAACATGATGCCGTCCTCTAGCAATTGATCCCTCCTGATGACGTGTCCAAAGCTAGTGATTCAGGCAAAGTTCTGCTGTGATCCATGAGGTTTTCACTGGCTAATTTTTGGAAGTAGATAGCCAGGCCTTTCTTCCTAGTCCGTCTTAGTCTGGAAGCTCCACAGAAATCTGTCCACTACAGGTGACCCTGCTGGTATTTGAAATACTGGTGGCATAGCTTCCAGAATCAATAGCAACACACAAACCACTACAATAGGACAAAACAGACGGGTAGTGGCTTCACTGCTGAGACCCCAGGGATTAGAACAGCAACTGGCACAGAGAAGGCATTCAATACATTTTTTAACAAATGAACCACAGGAGCAGAAAGCAAGGTAAAGAGGCCAGATTAGGGGAAGAAAGCAATCCCATCTCCTCTAGTTTTTTTTTTTTTTTTTTTTAATTGCTCTCCAGCTTTTATCCAAACTCCTCCCTCCTCCAGTTATAAAATAAATGTTTCCACGGGTATTAATGAATACAAATAGATACTATGGGATAGGGGCAGTGGTGGTGATTGGGGAGGAGGGGGAGGATACAGGCTTTGTATTCCCTGGCAGCGTCTAGACCCCAGCTCAGCCTGCAAAAGGCTTTCCTCTGTGCTCTTCTTTACTGGCCATGTCTCAAATGATTCCCGCGTGTTAATTTCAAATTCAACAAAAGAAATCCTATTTGCAATTCCTGTCACAGCCTTTGGCACCGTTGTTTGGGATATTTTTGCTTTTATGTCGGGAAGTGGTACATTGTAATAGTTAAGAGTGTGGACTCTGGAGTCAGACTGCCTTCAAATGCCAGGTCCATCACTTGCTGGACGTGTGACCTTTGGCACACATCTATAAGCCTTCGTATCTTGACCGGGTCCTCTACATCTCTTACACACTGTTCTGATTTTCTCTTCATTCTTTTAACTCTGTGCTTCCTTTTGTGTATTTTTTATTGACCTGTTTTCTTCTATGTCCGATCTGCTACTAACTCATCCAAAGTTCTTAATTCAAATATATTTTTCAGTTTTAAAAAATCTACTTGATTTTTTCACAGATTCTAAACTCTCTGTTGAAATTCTTCATCTTTTGAGTACTCTGTCTAATCTTTCCTTAATTTTTTCAAACATATTAAAACTGTCGTTTTAGAGTCTCTACCTAATAAATCCAGTATCTGAATCATCGGTGAGACTGTTTCTATTGTACATTTTTTATTTCAGTCTTTTTATTTTTATCATACCTCATAATTTTTGATAGATGCTGGATCAGTGCTGAAACATTGTAGAGGCTCTGGATGATATTATCTTCCTCCAGAGATGGTTCAACTCGACAGCAACTAACAACAACAAAGATTCTTACATGTTCTTAGTGCAGGTGGATCATCTTGATCTTGTCAAAGCTTGATTTTTATCTTTATTAAAAACCAAACCAGCTGCCGTCGAGTTGATTCTGACGCATGGCAACCCCATGTGTTTCAAAGTAGAACTGCACTGCATAGGGTTTGCAAGGCTGTGACCCTTTGGAAGCAGATTGCCAGGCCTTTCTTCTAAGGCACCTCTGGGTGAGTTCAAACCACTAACCTTTACATTAGTAGACAAACACTTAACCATTTGTGCCACCTACGGACTCTTTTTTTATACAGAATTTGTTTTATGACATTAGTTGCAATTCCTGAAATGTGTCAGCATTTGCTGTTTCCCTTTCAACCCTGGGTTCTCAGTGTTCACTCATCCAGTTTTCGTGTCTCTTCCTGTCTTCTCGTCTTTGCTTTTGGGCAGGTGTTGCCCAATCGGTCTCATATACTTGACTGAACTAAGAAGTATATGTCATTGTTTTATAGGCCTGTTTAATCTTTGGCTGGAAGGTGGACTTCGGGAGTGGCTTTGGTTCTGAGTTAGCAGGGTGTGCGGGGGCATAGTCTTGGGAATTCCTCCTCTGACATGGGTCAGACCAGTGAGTCTAGTCTTTTTGTGTGTGTGAATTTGAATTTTGTTCTACATTTTTTTCTTGCTCTGCTGGGGACCCTTTACTGCGATGCCTGTTAGAGTGGTCAGTGGTGGTAGTCGGGCACCATCTAGTTCTTCTGGGCTCAGGCTGGTGGAGGTTGTGTGGTTCATGTGGTTCATTAGTCCTTTGGACTAATTTTCCTTATGTCCTTGGTTTTCTTCATTCTCCTTTGCTGTGAACCTGCTGGTAACAGTAGATGTATCTTAGATGGCTGCTCACAAGCTTTTAGGACCCTGGGCACTATTCACCAAAGCAGGATGTAGAACATTTTCTTTAGGAACTACGTTACGCCAGTTGACCTAGATGTCCCCGGAGACTATTATCCCCAGCCCTTAGCCCCAGTAACTCAGTCCCTCTACGTGTTTGTATGTGTCTAAGAAGCTTCTATGACTTTGCCTTGGTCAAGTTGTGCTGACTTTCCCTATATTGTGTCTTGTCTTTCCCTTCGTCAAAGTTAACACCTGTCTACTATTTAGTTAGTGATTTCCCCTCTGTAGCCCTCCGCTCCATCATAACTATCAAAGACGGGTTTTTTTTCTGCTTGTAAACCTTTTCTTGGGTTTTTATAATAGTGGTCTCATACAATATTTGTTCTTTTATGATTGACTTATTTCACTCAGCATAATGCCCTCCAGATTCCTCCATGTTATGAGATGTTTGAAAGATTCATCATTGTTCTTTATTGTTGTGTAGTATTCCATTGTGTGTATGCACCATAATTTGTTTATCCATTCGTCTGTTGATGGGCACTAAGGTTTTTTCCATCTTTTGGCTATTGTGAATAATGCTGCAATGAACATGAGTGTGCGCATGTCTATTTGTGTGATGGCTCTTATTTCTCTAGGATATATTCCTAGGAGTGGGATTGCTGAATTGTATGGTATTTCTATTTCTAGCTATTTAAGGAGGCACCATAGCATTTTGTATACTAGTTGGACTGTTCCACATTCTCACCGGCAGTGCGTAAGAGTTCCAATCTCCCCACAATCTCTTAAACATTTATTATTTTCTGGTGTCTTTTGTTTTTTTCCTGATGAGTGCCAGTAGTGTTGGGGTGAGATGGCATCTCATTGTAGTTTTTTTTGCACTTCTCTAATGGCTGGTGATCACAAGCATTGCCTCAAGTGTCTGTTAGCCAGCTGAATGTCTTCTTTGGTGAAGTGTCTGTTCATATCCTTTGCCCGTTTTTTAATTGGGTTGTCTTTTTGTTGTTGAGGTGTTGAAGTATTCTACAGATTTTAGAGACTAGACCCTTGTTGGATATGTCATAGCCACAAATTTTTTCCCAGTCCATAAGTTGCCTTTTTACTCTTTTGGTGAAGTCTTTTGATGAATGTAAGTGTTTAATTTTAGGAGCTCCCAATTATGTAGCTTCTCTTCTGGTGTTTGTGCATTGTTAGTTATGGTTTGTATTCTACTTGTGCCATGTATTAAGGTTCATAGTGTTGTTCCTATTTTTTCTTCCATGATCTTTATTGTTTTAGGTTTTATATTTAGGTCTTTGATCCATATTGAGTTAGTTTTTGTGTATGGTGTGAGGTATGAGTCTTGTTTCATTTTTTTTACAGCTGGACATCCAGTTTTGCCAGCACCACTTATTAAAAAGTCTGTGTTTTCCTCCTTGAATGGACTTTGGGCCTTTGTCAAAGATCAGGTGACCCTGGGTGGGTAGATTTACATCTGGGTTCTCAATTATGTTCCATTGGTCTATGTGTCTGTTTTACCAGTACCAGGCTGTTTTGACTACCATGGCTGTATAGTAGGTTCTGAGTTCAGGTAGTGTGAGGCCTCCTACTTAGTTCTTTTTCTTCAATAGTATAATTACCTTTATTCTATACGTATATATAATTCTTTCTCTCTCTCTCTCTGTATATATATATATATACATATAATACCACTATTCTAAGATGTTAAGATGTTTCCACTTATAAGATGTGTCATTGATTTAATAATAGCTTTTTACAGTACATATAACACAATATAAAAATTATTATATGTACTATAAAAAGCTATTATTAAGTCAATGGTGCATCTTATAACTGGAAACATCTTAAGGTATTAGAATAGAGGTAATTATATGTGTTTTTATCACACGTATTTTAGTCATTTTGACTAAATTTCATGTATATCTTTACCTTACACTCAATTTAGTTTTTTTTTCATTTTCTTCTATTCTCTCGGCTTCAGTTCTGATATTTTCCATGACCTGTCTTGTATTTCTCTACTCCTGTCTTCTGATGTATTCAGTCTACTCTTATTCCATTCAATGCATTCTTAATTTCAGATTTTTTTAAGTTATAGAATGTCCGTATAACTCTCTTTTGTATATTTCAACTCTCTGTTGAAGTCTCCATCTTTTCAATTAGTTTTCTAACTTTTTTTTTGTTTCCTTGAAATATCACTTATGGACATTTTAAAGTCCCTGTCTGATAACACCAATATCAGCTTCTATTATTTTGTATCTTGATCTTCAGTCAGATCATCAGTCATATTTTCCAAGTCTTGTAATTTTTACTTGAAAAATGCAGGAAAATATGACTGATGATCAAGGTAAAAAAAATAATGTAAGCCGATATTGACATATAATACAATATGAAGCCCTGGTTGCACAGTGGTTAAGAGCTACAGTGAGCTACAGCTGTTAACCAAAATGTCAGCAGTTGGAATCCACCAGCCGCTCCTTGGAAACCCTATGGGGCAGTTCTACTCTGTCCTATAGGGTGGCTATGAGTTGGAATCGACTCGATGACAATGGTTTTCTTTTTAATAGTACAATAAATATTAATTGTGCTCCGCGTTGTACATTGTGTTCTGCAACTTACTTTTCCTGGTTGCACAGTATAGTATGAATATTTTTCCAGATCAATATATATGGTTCTATCTTATTTTTAAAAAATCAGCCCTTGGTGTTCTCTCTTTCTCTGTCTCTGCACACGTATAAGTACTAATTTTTGTCACTAATGGAACTTCGTTGTTGTTGTTCCTAGTTGCCATTGAGTTGACTCTGTCTCATGGCAAACTTAGGTATAACAGAACAAAACTTTGCCTGGTCCTGCACCATCTTCATGATCGAATGGAACTTTCAAATTTTCCACTATCGCAAACAGTGTTATAAAGAATGTCTCTACCTTCATGAATGCTTGAATATTTAGCACTTACATTTTTTTTAAGAATTTACTAAGTACCAGTCGCCATACTAAGTGCTTTTACATGTGTTAAATCATTTACCCCTTGCAACAAATCTATGAGGTAGGTGCTACCATTATCCTCATTTTACAGATGAGAAAGTCAGGACAAGATAGGTTAGGTAACTTGTCCAATATCACCTGGGTGTGTGGCGAGTCTGGAATGAGTTCAGATATACCTAACTCCAGAGTCAAAGAGCTTAAATACTATGAAATTTTGTATATTAAAGGAATTTGAGGGGCAAAAGATACATACGTTTAAAAAATTTCCAATGTATATACCCAAACCGCCTTTCTAAAAACTCTACAAAGCCTTTCAATCTATAATTCTGCTATATAGCTGGGCAAAATAACAATTCCTGCTTTTGATAAGAATTGTATGGTTAATCCTCTAATAAAAATCTCTCCAAGGAACATACATTTCTTTTCTTTGGCACCCAGAATCCTTCCATTTTGACCCTATAGTAGCCATTAATGCTGTTTACCAGATATTTCCAGCTCTTAGCTTTCTATGTACTTAGAATTGTACTTCCTCCAACTTTAAGGTTAAGTGTGGTGGTATTACTTTCTTTGGCTAAAGAAATATAAACAAAAATGAGGTGTGTCAAACTCTTGGGGACCTGCAGTGGACATGTAGCGTGAGGTCGAAATAAACTCTGGTTGTGTTAAGCCATTAAAATTTTGATTTTGTTTGTTAATGCAGTGTAACCTAACTTATCCTGACTAATACAACCCAATATAATTTTCCAATTTGCTCTTCTGTGATTCTTTACCACAGAACTTTTATTCCATTCAAGTTCCTCAAGAGCACATTGTATCTTCTTTTCTCTAACCTTTTTCCCTGTCACCCTTCTTTCTGTCTTTTTAAACCTTATTTATTTGCTAACCATATGATGAAGTTACACCTCCTTCAGGAAACTTTTCCAGACCATCCTACTCTACATACCAAATGTATGGCATAGTGGCTTTGGAATAAGACAGATCTAAATTCAAATCTGTTCTCTGCTACTAACCAGTTGATTGACTTTTTGTAGGTAACTAAACTGTATGTGTTTGAAGGATGTTATATTTGTTAAGGAATGTTAGCTACGTTAATAAATAAACCCCCAAATCTTGGTGGCTTATTGCAGTAGAATTTTATTTCTCACTCACCTGAAGTCTAATAGGGAAGTCTGCTCCATGCAATGATTCAGGGAATCAGGCTGAAAGAGTCTCTGTCATCTTCAACATGTGGCCTCCAGGGTTCTCCTGGGTATGACATAGAGAAGTTAGTGAAAGATCATAGAGAAAGTTTTTTTGGGCCAGGTCTGGAAGTTGCACATGTAACTTCTATTGGTCAGGGCTCACACCCATAACCATACCTAACTGCAAGAGAGTTGGGGGAAATGTAGTATACATGTATGAACAAGAAGAAGAGAAAATGTTTGTTCAATATCTTGCCAGTCTTTGCTATATTAGATCCCACTAAATGTGGATAATAATTTCTATCTCATGGGCTTGTTGTGGGGATGAAATGAGATGCTATATGGAAATCACAAGTACAGTATCTGGTATATAGTAGGTGCTCAAAAATTTAGTTTCCCCATATTTTGAATTTGTGGCTTTAGTCTGTGTCTTATACATAAAGCTGCCTTGCCTTGTATTATGTCTTCTTTCTTCATCACTGAGTTTTCCATTGTGTCAGGTGTGATGACTGACATATCATAGGTATTCAGTATGAATCTGGTGGCTGAGTGTTTGCATAGGTATTCAGGATCCAAAAGTCCAGAAATGACAGCTGTCAGATAGCATGAGTTGAGCTAGACCCAATTCTGAGCAGATAGAAGTGATTTAATAATTGTGGTGACAACATCACAAGTTACTTCCTTTGCATGATTGCTTGAGGAAGTAAGGAGAGTGGACATCAGCTGTGACACTAAGACCACAGCAGCCGAGGAATCACGGGTGTGCGAGGTGGGGCTTGGGAGTAGGTGGGGGCAATTCTAACATTAAGAGGAAACGCTACCTTTTGACTGGTGCTACCTCCCTACGTACAGGAACCTTTTAACCATGGGTGAAGGTCTGGCAAGTTGTAAAGAAAGTTCAGGCCCCAGCACTGCCTGGTGGGGAATTTGAGATAGACAGAAATGACTATGCGTGGTATCTCTTGGATTTTCCTTCCTTTGTCTCCCTAGATAGGAAGTGCAAGCTTCCAAGGGGATATTAGTGATGATCAGCCCCAGGTTGGTCTTGGGAATTGGGCTTTTGGGGGTTATCTTGGTCCTAAGAGGCCCCTGCAGTCAAGAGGGGTTCTCTACTAGCTCCATTTCTTTTTGACTTTGTGGCCCTTCACCTCATAGACTGTCAGTGTCTCTGTTTACGAGATGGAAAGAGTGCTATCTATATTACAGGGTTGTTGTGAGCAGCACACAAATGATGAGTAGGAAAGCACCCAGAACAGTGTCTTGATATAGTGGGTATTCAATAAAAAAAAATTTAAGGATATAAAGCAATAATATTTTTGTGTACCTACTATGTGCTAGGCACTGGACATACTGAGATGAATTATTTGTGTGATCTCATTAATATCCTGGCTTCAAGTGCCATCTGTGTGCTCATGACTGTCACATCTATTATTTTCTCCTGGCTCTCTCTCCTGAACTTCAGTCCCATGTATTCAAATGCTTATTGAACATCTCTGCCTGGCTTTTCACCTTAATAAATTAAACAGGTACAATATTAAATGGCTCTCAGCTGCAATTTCTTTACCTGGGAATGAGGAAAATAATACTTATTCTGCAGGGCTGGTGGAAGAACTAAGAGATTCTTAATTTGCTGGTACATAAGCATCTTCCACGTGAAGAAATTGAAGCTGAGAGTCATTTAAGTGACTTGCCAAAGATTGCCCAGAACCATGAAAGTACATAATTCTTTTACAATGTGAAAGCAGCACAGACTTGAGAAAGCTAAAGAAATAGTAAAAGGAAGGTGAGATTGCTCTATCTTGGAGGGAAGTTGGTTTAATGAAGGCCTCCTGCAGGAATTAACATCTGAGCTGGATTTTGAATGGCAAAAGGGAATTTCCCACCCAAGGGTAGGGAACCCCAGAGAGAGGGAGAGGGATGTGCAAAGGCCTGATGATAAGAAAGAAGTGTTAGTAGAAAAATAATACAATTTAGACTGCTGGAACTTTTGAAAACTATTGCCAAATTTTCCTTCTGAAAAACATGTTCCAGTTTACACTTCCTCTAGCACTATGTGGCATCGACATTTTCTCTGAACCTTGCCTATCTCAGGTGTTCACTTAAAAAATAACTGCCGGTTAGATTTTTGGAAAATACCGTCTCGGTGTTTTAATTTGCATTCTTTGACTGTCAGTGAAGTTTAAAGAATTTATTATCTGTTTATTGGCTAATTTGCTTTCTTCTTTTGTTTGTATGTCCTTTGTCCATTTTCCATAGGAGTGTTTGTATTTCTTCTTGATTTGTAGGCATTCTTTAAACAGTAATTTTATTATTAATTTTTCTAGTTTTTAGTTGATTTTTCATTCTAGCTTTTGATTCACAGAAAATTAAAATATTCATTTAGTCATAGTGGTTTTTACTTTATGGTTTCTACCATTGGAGTTCTTAGAAAGATCTCTAACTGGTTATATAAATATTTATCCAGATTTTCTTCTGGTACTTCTATTGTTTTATTTTTAATTCTCACCTAATTTCATACTTTTCAATTTTGGTGGGTTTGTAAATTAGAAGTTAAGCTTATCAGAGTTATTAGAACGATCAGAATGAAGGCCTTGGGTTTTTATTTATTTTTTGAGCCAAGTTTGTGAGCTTGAGTGCTCGTAATTGCGAGGTGTCTGAGGTTTCTCTTTCCCTTTCTTCATCTCAAGTACTCCTCTCAGTGACTCTTCAAAAAAAAAATTTTTTTGTGTGTTTTTGAGAATATACGCAGCAGAACATACACCAATTCAACAATTTTTACATGTACAATTCAGTGACATTAATTGCATTCTTCAAGTTGTGCAACCATTCTCACCCTCCTTTTCCAAGTTGTTCCTTCTCCATTAACACAAACTCACTGCCCCCTAAGGTTCCTATCTAATTTTCTGAGTTGTTGTTGTGAATTTGATCCCAAATAGATAGGCCTTAAAACAGCATAATGCTCAAGACAGACATTCTTTACTTGTTAAGCTAAACTACCGTTGTTTTTTTAAAAATAGATTAAGTTATTTATTTACTTTTTCTAAATTTTATTTATTTTGTTGTTGTTGTTGTGAATGTACACAGCAAAAAATACACCAATTCAACAGTTTCTACATTACATTCTTCAAGTTGTGCAACCATTCTCACCCTCCTTTTCTGAGTTGTTCCTCCCTCATTAACATAAACTCACTACCTTCTAAGGTTCCTACATACTCTTTTGAGTTTCTGTTGTCAATTTGATCCCATATACCAAAACCAAACCTGTTGCTGTTGAGTTGATTCTAACTCATAGCAACCTTGTAGGACAGAGTAGAACTGTCCTATAGGGTTTCTAAGGAGTGGCTGCTAGAATCAAACTGCTGACCTTCTGGTTGGCAGCGAAACTCTTAACCACTTTACCACCAGGGCTCTGATCCAGTATAGATAGTTCTTAAAAGAGTGTAATGCTCAGGGTAGGCCTTTTTTACTAGTTAAGATAAACTATTGTTCGATTTTAAGATGACTTCAGGGAATATTTTTGGTTTAAGGTTTAAAGATTATCTGAGGGCAATAGTTTCAGAGTCAGTGAGTCTTATTACCCTCATAATAAAGCCCCAGATCCGGAGGCCCAGGACCCAGCTCCACCTTTCTGCTTTGGACTTACCTACTATTTCCGCTCTATGCAAATCTCCTTCCCCAGCAAACTCGTCTTTTTCCCTAAATTGAACTCCTTTTCCTATTCCTATATTTTTCACAAAGTTCCCACAACTGAAATGCCTGTTGTTTTCCTCTCAACATGTCTTTCAAAATCCCCAGGCCCTACCTCAACAGGTCTACACACATTTATTGAGCTCTGACTACAAGCAAGACTCGTTTAGTCATGTGGCTTCAGGCAGCCCTCAAAAGAGACGCAAAGTGGGTACCACACCTTATATTCATCTTACAAAGGGCCTTGAACTTGGTATCTAGACCAGTGAAGAAAGTTAGGGGAGGCCGAATCGGGGTGGGGGAGGCTCTTGGAATTTCTCTCACATCACTTCAATCTTTATCTGTTTCATACAGTAGAATTCCAACTTAGCCAGGGTGAGATTTTAAGTCACCCTGTGAAAATTCCTTTGGAAGGCCTGGCTCTGGGAGACCACTCCCAACATTGGCAGCACACTCCCCTCCATTTACTGGGCATGTTATATGGATGATACATAACTATATCTTTAAATGATGACTCACCCTTAGCTCACACTCTTAGAGGCAGCGTGAACTGAAACAGTCTGAGGGCCCAAGCAGCCTCACTCTGGTGGAAGGACCAGCAGGACCTTCACCTGATCTAACTTGTTGATGTTGTGTTTTCCATGAGTATCCATGGTCACTTGGGATCTTGACCACTGACTGCCTTGTTTTCAAAGCATCTTACATTTCATTTAAACAAAGGGCTCTGCTATTAAAATGCTTAAACCACAGCTCTATAGATCTCATTGTCTTCTGTACTTCAGCAAATTACTGGCATTATGCAATAATATGTCTTGGAGAGGATCTGAGGCCCACAGTATAATTATACTATTGCTTTGAAGTTCTAGGAGCAGGGACTTCATCACTTTGTGCCATAAGTACAAACCTTGGTGACACACCACTCCATGAAAAATGTGGATCCATAGGATTAAATCAAGCTGTTTTGGCTAAAAAGAATGCTATCAAGGTGCTATTTTTCTCTTTTTAACCTAGATGCTCAGAGTTTAAGGCTATTAAATCAGCAAGGTCAAGAGAAAAATTTCTTAGTTGAATAAACTGAAAAGCCATTATAGTAAGTGTTGTGTGAACTGAATAATTAAGATCCCCAATCCCTTGTTAAAATACCCAGTGAATTTTAGAAAGAGAATTCCCTTGCGATTCACAACATATCAAGAGAAATGGTCCGTCAGCTTGATTTTAAGAGGCCAATGCACCCAGTTCATTCTTTCAATCAATATTTATTGAGTGCTTACCTTGTGCCAGGCAATGTTCTATATGCATTGGGCTATAACCACTAACAACATAGGCAGGGGCTGTATTCTCAAGGAACTTACATTTTAGTGGGGCAGGGGTAGGGATGGAGGAGACAAGCAACTGTTGTGTGCCGTTGAGTCAATTCCGACTCCTAGTGACCCTGTAGGACAGAGTAGAACTGCCCCATAGGGTTTCCAAGGAGCACCTGGTAGATTCGAACTGCTGACCTTTTGGTTAGCAGCCAAGTTCTTAACCACTGCACCAAACAAGAAAACCCCTAAAGTGTAAATAACATGATTTCCAACAGTGATACATGCTATGTATGGGCAATGGGAGCAGTGGAGAGTGAAGCAGGCAGGGGGTGGGAACCAGGATGGAGTATGGGGAAGGCCTCTGCAAGGAGGTGACTTTTGAGCTGAGAGTAACTGATGGGAAAGAGAGATCCATATAAAATTCTGGAAAGAACATTACAAGCAAAAGGAACAGCAAGTGTAAAGTCCCTGAGTGTCCCTGGAGGAAGGTAGTTGGAATAGTGATCAAAGCCTGGTAAAGCCTGCTAAACCAAACCCGTTGCTGTTGAGTAGATTCCAACACATGGCGATCCCATGGTACAGAGTAGAACTGCTCCATAGGGTTGTTTTTTTTTACTGTAATCTTTACGGAAGCAGATTGCTAAGCCTTTCTCCTGCGGTGCTGCTGGGTGGGTTCAAACTGCTAACCTTTATGTTAGTAGCTGAGCGCAAACTGTTTCTCCACCAGGGTGCCTCCTAAGTCAGGCAGGGGTCCCTCTATATAGAGCCATGGAAACCACAATCAGCATATCCCCACAACGGGGATTTGATTCTAATTGCAGTAGGAAGCTATTAGACATATTATTATCTGAATTATTTTGATTATTTCTTAATCACCTATATTCCTGCACAAGGATGTAACGTCCACAAGGTGCGGGATTTTGCCTTTCTTGTGTACTGCTAATATCCCCAGTGCATAGAGCAGTACTGGGCTCAATAAACATTTTTTTTTTTTTTTGAACAATTTATTGTGGTTCGGGTGACAGTTTACAGAGCAAATTAGTGTCCCATTCAACAATTTACACACATTTTGTTTCTTGACATTAGTTGCAATCCCCTCAATGAGACAACACTACCCACTTCCTCCCTGGGTTTCTCGTTTCCATTTGCCCATCTTTCCTGCCTCTTCCTGCCTTCTAAACTTTGCTTTTGGGCAAACCTTGCCCTTTTGGTCTCTCTTGGTTGATTGTTCTGAGGAGCATGTTCCTCACAGGTGTTATTGTTCACTTTATATGCCTGTCTGTGTTTGGCTGAAAGGTGATCTCTGGGAGTGGGTTCAATTCCAGGTTTGAAGGGTGTCTAAGGGCCATCATCTTGGGCTCGATAAACATTTATTGAATGAATGAATCTAATCTGATTGTTTTCAGACTGCTTTTTCCCCCAGGAGTATAACCATTTTCTGTATTAAATATTAGAATTTCAAAATATAAAGTCAGTCAAAGTGAAGTGTACTGATTGGGCAGTGGCAGGGTGCCCAGGTCCAGTTAGTTCAGTGTCCGTCATGCCTCATGGAGGCCAATAAAGTGCGATGTGGCCACTCAGGGCTCCATGGAACCCAGTTTGAGAACCATAGTACAGATATGAGGATGAAGGTCCAAACCATAATCCATGATACAGAGAAAACTGGAGCCCAGGAGTCCTTATTGCTGGGCCAGAGCTTTCTACTATGAGTCTCACTTTCTGGCAGTGCTATTCACTCCACTCATTCATCTACTCATTAAATATTTCTTGAATACATTTTAGGTATTGGGCATCAAAAAGAGATTTAATTATTTAAGCATTAATCCAAAGGGATGTCTTTAGACCAGTGCCCCTTAGTGTCTCTGAGTCTCTAGCCCTGAGCTCCTCACGCTTTTCAGGTCAAACACATTAGGACAAAGTTGGCAGAAGGCCAGCCATGCACCAGTAGCTCCCCATGTCCTGTTTCCCTCTGCGAATAAGAGAAAATGCACATTCCATAGATGTGCACTGGGCTCCTATCATGTGACAGACACTGGGGATGCAGTCCCTGCCCTTACAGAGCTCACCATCCAGTGGAGGAGGCCAGTACACACAGCAATGGCAGAGTGGGTAAGTACTACAGGTGAGCTAAGTCCTACTAGGGAGCAAAGAGGGAGAGGCTAGCCCAGCTAGGGTATATGCAGTCAGAGAAGACTTCCTGAAAGAGGGGGCATTTTATCTGAGTCCTAAACAATGAATGGGAGTGAGCCGGGCAGGCTGAGGGAGGAGAGGGAACTGAAGGTAGGAAAAGGCATTCCAGGCTTTTGGAACAGCTTGTGCAATGGCATCAAGTTGCCCAAGAGCTGTTGACTGACTGAGCTTCAAGTGGCTCAGTGTGGCTTCCAGTGGACGAGTGTTCTAGAATAGGATACAGTGGGCAATGTGGGAAGAAAGGCTGTACACTTCTGTTTCTAACTCCTGGTTTTATCATAGCAGAATTGATATAGTTAAGGACAAAGATTCTTAGATCTGATTTTCAAATTAGTTTTACTCTTCTCCTTGATTGGCACCACTCAATCAAAAAGCAACAAGATTGTCAAGGTGGGGTCTTTCTGCTCTCTTTCCAAATCTACAAGACAGTGAAGGCACTGGTGTGGGGATCGGTCCCTTGTAAAGAAGAGCAAAGGGATTCTCACTCTATGTGTGTGTGTGTTGCATGTGTGTGTGTGTGAGTGAGGGGGTAGATGTGTGTGCAAATACATGTGTAGTTGTGTGTGGCACACATAGGAGGTCAAAATGTGTGTGTGTATGCATGAGGGGTGAATGTGTGTGTTTGTGTGTGAATGTGGGGAGTGAATGTACGTGTGTATGTTTTGTGTCTGCAGTTGGAACTGGACTAGAGGAGGGTGGCAGCCCACACAATGAAGCAACAATTACTACCTTTTCTGAGGTTCCACTTTGTTCTAGGAGCTGAGGGGTTAATACTGAATTCACAAAATTTTGGCTTCTTTGGCTGAAGAAGCACCTGGTAGCTTATCTCACTCTTGCCAGGATTCTTGTTTCACCCTTGTAGTAAAATTTAAATTCATTTGCTTCGATGGTCTTGAGTCCACATGGCAGACTACACAAGATAAGAATGTGCTCACACTAGCAGAAAGGAAAAGAATATATGCAGGCTTGCCCACAAAAGCTGACTCAAACCGTTTGTGAGCTGATACGCTGCCAAGATAACTTCGACTTTTTCCTTCTTGAATGTTTTGCATAAATGGGGAGGAAGGCATGAAAGCATTAGATAGTGTTCAGCCTGTGGAAATAGAATTCTGGGATACAGATAATAATAACAGGTAACATTCGTGGAGAATTAAGAGTGTGCTAAGCAGTTGATATGTAGGGTCTCATTTAATGCTCACAATAATCGAATGAAGAGGCATAATTACCCTCATCCTCATTTTGCTAATGAAGTTGCTAAGGCTCTGAGCAGCTTCCCATGGCCACACGGTGGGTAGAACCTAGAGATCTTAAGTCACTTGCCCACAGTTACTTAGCAGGTGAAGTGTGGAGTGGAGAGTGGAGCCCCAGTAGATGACTCCAGTCTTTGTGTATGCAACCACTGTGAACATGACCTCCCATGCTTACCATTGTCAAACTTTTTCTAAGGTTTATAATCACAGCGAGGCTTTGTTTGGAAAAATGCTCACTTCTTAACTTTTAATGAACTAGAGTGAGCATTTTTATTTAGAGAAAACCCCTCAAGGACTCACGTTTTCAAAAGACTTTGCTTTTGGAATGGCTTGTGCAATTAAGCTCTTGGAATAGTTCTAAAACCCTGCTAATGCTGAGTCCACGGACTGGCTGGAGAGCATCACCAGACATATTTGGAGACACACAGCTTGGCTCATGTGCTGGGCAATTGTCCAGAGGCCACATGGTGGAGGGTTTGGGGATAGTAACTCTGAACACATATTGAGTCTTCTTGCCAGGATTAGAGACAGGCTTTCTTTTGTTTCTGTGTTGGAGTTGGAAGATTCTGAAATTCTCAATAAATCTAAGTTGTAGGAGCTCCAACTCCCAGTGGGAGAGAGAGAGAACAGATGGTCTTCACTGGTTAGGCTGTTCAGTGGCTCCCAAAGCTGGCTGGTGCTCTTTGTACCGGGGACTTACTGGGAGGCTCAGCTCTTGGATTCCTAGTTACAAGACTGCTTGTTCTTGAGTTTCTGTTCTGTTTCATCTCTTGCGATTTACTGAGCACCCACTATGTGCCAGTGTTGAGAAAGTCACAAAGAAGACTATGACATATTCCCTGCCCTTATGCAACTCACTTTCTATTAGAGGTGGTAGACACAGGCATCAAAAATTTGACCACAATATATGAGTCAGAATTGACTCGATGGTAATGTTTGTTTGTTTTTGGTATGGTTACATGAAATGATAGGGAGGTTCTTGTAAAAGCTCAGAGCAAGCCTCTAACGTGGTGGTGACTGGAAAGTTGGGCGGGGGCCGGGGGATGCCAGGAAACACTGTAAATGACATTTCTTCTGAGACCTGAATTAAAAGGCAGTGTTGGCCAGGTGAAGAAATGTGTGTGTGTGTATGTGTGCGTGTGTGTTGAACATTCAAATCAGAGGGAACAAAGCGTGAAAAATCACAACTAAGTAACTCAGGTGGACTGTAAAACAGTTTGCAAAGGGGGAGTGGTAGAAGGTGAGGCACTGGTATACATGTTCTAGATCACACAGGGCCATGCATGGGAGGAGATGAAATTTATCCTAAGGGCAATAGAGGGTGACACTGGGATATTTCTATTTCAGAACTATCGCTGACTATGGTGTGGGGGCTCATTGGAGGGGCCAGACGGCAGGCTGGGCATCTACTTAGGAGTCCTTTGCAGTGGTAGAACCTCATTACTGTAGAGGAAATGAGACTGCAGATAAAACAGATGGAATGGAGAGATGATCAGGAAGGATTCCATCCATGTCCTGAAGGAATTTTCAGACTACAATGTGAAACTCTTGATGGTAAGGCGAAGGTCTTTTCTTTTTTAAAAAATCAGAGTGTAATCTACATACAGTGAAATGCACAGATCTTAAGGGTACAGTTTGATGAATTTTGACAAATTATATACATCTCTGTAACCCATATCTCTATCAAGATATAGAACATACCCATCATTCCAGAAAGTTTCCTAGTATCCCTTCTCAGTCAAGCCCTGTCCCTCTCCCCTGTCCAAAGGAAACCATTGTTCTGACTTCTGTAGGTTAGTGTGGCCTATTCTACAACTTCATATGAATGGAATCATACAGTATATACTTTTTTGTGTTTTTTTTTCACTCAACGTAATTTTTTTTTTGGGTGGTAACCAATGTCACAAATCAGTATGTGTACTAATTATTTAATGAGAAGCTAGTTTGTTCTGTAAACTTTCATTAAAGTACAATAAAAAAAAAACATAATTGAAAGAATTTTCATTATGCATTAGGTGAAAGTTTACAGAGCAAATTAGTTTCCCATTCAATAGTTTGTACATAAAGTGTTCCATGACATTGGTTTCATTCCCCATGATGCATCAGCATTCTCCCCATTTCCACCCTAGTGTCCCTGCTCCTTTTGTCCCGATTTTCTACTCCTTCCTGCCTTCTCATCTTTGCTTTTGGGCAAATGTTGCCCTTTTGATCTTGTATAATTGATTGTTCTAAGGAGCATATTCCACTCAAGTGTTATTGTTTATATTATGGGCCTGTCTCGGGTTTGGCTGAAAGGTGGTCTCCAGGAACGGCTTCAGATCCAGTTCAGAAGGGTGTCTTAGGCCCATAGTCTTGGGGGTTCCTCCAGTCTCTGTCAGACCAGTAAGTCTGGTCTTTTTTGAAAATTTGATTTTTTGTTCTATGTTTTTTTCTCCCGCTCTGTTTGGGCCCTCTGTTGTGATCCCAGTCAGAGCAGTCGATAGTAGTAACTAGGCACCATCAAGTTCTTGGGGTCGTGTAAGCTATGGTTCATGTGGTCCATTACTCCTTTGGACTAATTGCTCCCTTGAGTCTTTGGTTTTCTTCACTCCCCTTTGCTCCAGACAGGAAGAGACCAATAGTTGTATCTTAGATGGCTGCTTGCAAGCTTTTAAGACCCTCAGATGCTACTCACCAAAGTAGGATGCAAAACTTTATCTTTATGAACTGTGTTATGCC
Organism: Dugong dugon; assembly: GCA_030035585.1. Taxonomy (NCBI): domain Eukaryota; kingdom Metazoa; phylum Chordata; class Mammalia; order Sirenia; family Dugongidae; genus Dugong; species Dugong dugon. The sequence goes on from CM057471.1 coordinate 58,143,671, forward strand.
AAATGATATAAATATTCCCAAGTCTATGGTCCTTTGCCTTTGAGCCTAGGAACTTCATCCCAGGAGGTGTTTGGTTATGTCTAAGAAGTTGTCCTGACTTTGGCCCTTGCGTGCTCTATTGTCTATGTTAATATATAAGCAGCACTTACGGTTATGTGTGCAGAAATATGCGGCACCAAATCTATATTTACAGGTGGGTATGTTCCCTTACACCCTCCCACATCTCTTGGTATACCTATCTACCTATGCATCCATTAGTAAATTAGTGTTTATTACTACCATTGTTGCAGGTCAACACAATGTTTTTGAGATTTCTTATGTAGTTTAGTGCTGAGTAGTATTTTACTGTATGAATATACTAGAGTCAGTTTATCCATTGTCGTCTTGATGGACGTTTGGGTAGTTTCTAGTTTTTGGTTATTATGAGTAAGTCTTCTCTATACATTCTTTTTGGGGATACATATTTTCATTTCTCTTGAGTAATTATCTATGAATAGAATTATTGGGTCAAAGGGTAGACATATGTTTAACTATATAAGAAGCTGCCAACAGTTCTCCAATGTGATTGCAACTTTGTACGCTCCCACCAACAAAGTATGGTAGTTGCAATTGTCCGAGTCCTGGACAACATTTGGTATTATTCATGTTTTTAATATTAGCCATTCTAGTGGGTGTGTTGTGGTATCTCATTGTGGTTTTTATTTGTATTCTCTTGATGACTAATGATCTTAAGCACTTTCTCATGGGCTTAATGGACATTAATATATTTTCCTTTGTGACATATGTTATTGACCATAATAAGATATATTGACTAATATATCTTTCTTTGTGACATATGTTCAGTTCTTTTGCCCATTTTTTATTGGTTTATCTCACATCTTTATTATTGAGTTGTAAGCCTCCTTAATATATTCTGAAGTCCAACTTATTATTTTTTTCTTCTATGGTTAGTGTTTCCTATGTTCTGTCTAAAAGATCTTTGCCAGACCCAAGGCTGGCACAATATGCTCCTTTATTTTTGGCTTTTATGTTTAGGTCTCTAATCCACTTTAAATGATTTTTTTCTGCATGGTGTGGGGTATTTTTTTCCATATATATATCCAGTTGTTCCTGTACTATTTGTAGAAAAGACTTTCTTTTTTCTTTTGAATTATTTGGCCCTTTCTAAAAAATCAATTGAAGATATAAATGTGGGAGTATTTTTGGATTTTCTATTTTATTCCATTGATCCACTTATCTATCCTTGTGTCAGTACCAGACTGTCTTGATTACCACAGCTGTATCGTCTAAGTCTTGAAATCAGGCAGAGTAAATCCTCCAACTATATTCTTTCACAATGTTGTGTTGGATATTCTAAACCCTTTATAATTTCTTATGTATTTTATAACCTACCTATAAATTTCTATTAAAAAAAAGCCGACTGGGATTTTGATAGGGATTGCATTGGATTTATCAATCAATTATAGGAAGAAATGACATCTTAACAATATTGAGTTTTGTGATTCAAGAACTGATATATTTCTCACCTTTTTGTGTTATTTTTAAGTTCTCTAAGCATTATTTAGTAGTTTTCAGTGTAGAGAAGGAGTTGGCAAACTTTTTTTGGTAAATAACCAGATAGTAAATATTTTAGACTCTGTAGGCCAAGAGACAAAATCAAGGATATTGTTTAGGATATTATCTATTATTTAGGATATTTATGTTTTATTTTGGATATTATCTAAAAAGAGAGAAAAAATTTCCACAACTATTTTTATTGACAAAATTCAAAATATTGAGTACTTTTTTTTTTTTGTAATTCAGATACATTAATGAGAAGGATGAAATTCTTTACTTGGAGGGATGTTTTGCTTAACTGAAGTTCTAAGTTAGTATTTCCTACTATCATACTCATTTGCAGATGTTAACCTGTGAATGCTGATCTGTAATGAGATTTTAAGTATTTTATCTTTGAATTTTTTTTTCCCCACTAAGGTAGGTACTCAGAATACTGATACAAATCCACAAACATATGTCCTTAATTGAGAATATTCAACCACGGGATGGCATTTTTAGAATTCTGTTAGAGTCTTCTCCTGGTATTTTCCTTTTAGCATGTTATTTCAATGCAGATTGATCACTTTCAATTGAAAGTTAAGTGGAAGCTCCTCAATTGCACAATTAAATGAATTTTGAAACATGGACATTTCCTTTGCACTTACATCAAGATTTGAAAAATGTTACTGAAACTAGCTTGAGCTTGGAAAATATATCCGCTGCAAATTCTTGGGGGAATAAACATTTTGCTTCTTGTTTTAACTTTTGACAGCAAGGGTAGTGCATAAAGCAGCTTGACATTACTTGTGATTCAAACAATGTTAGTCGTATAGTCCAAGTGACTTCATTGCGCTATAAATTTCACAGAAAGTGCTGTTTTATCTTTTAATTTTAAGTTGAATTCATTAAGAAACATACTGAGTCTGCAGCAAAAGCTAATTTCCAAAGCCAGTCAGTGTTCGATAGCGGATGAGGGCAGTTCTTCTCACTCAGAAAAATTTCAACCTCATCCCTGAGCTCAAGAAAATCACAGTAAAAGTTTACCACTGCTAAGTCATCAAACTACCATATGGTAGAGCAAGTCAAGATAATCACTTTTATTTCTGACTAATATTCATGGATCTTCATTCACACGGGAGTGAATGAAATTCACCATTGGCATTACTCGTTCAATAACACATGATAGATTCAATTATTAAGTGCAAAGTATTTACTGATGAATAATGTAATGGACAACCATTGGCTTCAAACATCTTACTTTTTCACAAGCTTTGTAATTGTGTCCAGTGAACAGTCTTTCTGCTCCACGCACATTTTACCATGATCAGTTATAACAAATCTTAGCAGATTCCACTTCAAGTTGTACTGAGCTAGTGTTTTCTCATCTTTTTTGAAAATATTCTCACCTGTAATTGTTCCACAAAGACTATTCATAGAGGCCAAGTCGTCATTCATTTCAAACTTGGCCTTGACTGCTTGAATAAACAACAACTAAACAGTATTAGTAACATTTATCAACTCATCAAGAGCCAAGGAAAACCACTGAAAATCATTTACCTTGTTTTTAACTGACTATTGATGTTGCTCCCAATGTCCTCAACTCTTTGAGCAACTATTCTCACCAAAAGATTAATAGTCTTCAGTAAGTTTATTTTCTTTGCTCTGGACACATTTTTTTAGCTGCTATAATCAAACATGATTTAATTAACTCACCGTTGGTAAATGGCTTTCCTTGCTTGGCTAACAAATGAGCCACTTGGAAACTTACCTTGGTTGGTTTCATTTCCATTTTTTATATTTGTGAAGAAATTCTGCTGTGATGTTTTGTTTTCAATTTTCTAATTTTTATGACAATTGCTTTCCCATGAATTGGAATATTGTGATGAGTGCTTATTCTAGTAATGTTGACATATATTGTATTCTTTTAGCTATAGTGCCATTGCATAATAAACACAATCCTTTGCCGTCTTTTTGATAACACTCCACTGGGCCTTATGGTGTGACATTTAAAATCCACTTCTCTTTTCTTGTTTTAACATTATGGGTAAGCGCTGATAATAAAAAAAGTGACACAGTGATTAAGTGTGAGACTCAAAATGTTGTTGAGTTATAACTGCATCACAGAGATTTGTAGTGCACCATGTAGCCGTGAGAAATGCTGAGAATGAGAAATATGGTCTCTATTCCAACTACTCAACTTTGCCATTATTTTGCAAAAGCAACCACAGACACTATGTAAATAAATGAGGGTGGCTGTGTTCCAATAAAATATTTTCATGGACACTGAAATTTGAATTTCATCTAATTTCCACATATCTATATTCTTCTTCGTTTGATTTGCTTTCAACTAGTAAAAAAATATAAAAGTCATTCATCCTTAGCTTGTGGGTTATACAAACATTAGTGGTGGGCCAGGCTTGTCTGCTGATGACCTCTGCTCTAAATAGTCAATCGTCTTTTTAAAAAATTAACAAATAAGGAAAATTTTCTTTTCTATTTCCCTTTATCTTTACCCTTCCTGGTGCTCTCAATCCTTTGTGTAGATCTTTGTTTCCTGTGGTAGCGTTTTTCTCAAACCTGAAGAAATTCTTTTAACATCTCTTGTAGCACAGATATACCGCTGATGGATCAATTATCTCAGCGTTTGTATATTTTAAATGCATTATTTAGCCTTTGTTTTTCCCTTTTAAATATTGTTATATTCATGAAAACAAAAGAGTAAGAGCAGTACACCAGATAAAGACAACAGTAATAATGTTTTAAAGAAATTAGAAATACCAATAGGCATTATGCAATTACTTGCCTATATTTTGTCTTTTCCATCAAAATTTCCAGTACTTCTAATTTCTAATTAGGATCTACATTGCTTATTAGGAAGATTTTCCATCTTTCTTCCTTAATTCCAACAGGATGCTTGCAAATTTGTTTATGTGATAAGGCACATCCCAAGAGGCGCGCGCGTGTGTGTGTGTGGGTGGGTGGGTGGGTGGGTGGTTTGTTGTCCAATGCCCAAAACCAATTGCTTCATTTATTTCGTCCAGTTTTATTGCTGTTATGACAAGAAGGTAAGTCATTTAGCCATTGGCTAAAAATGGCTAGAAATGGAAGTCCCAATAGCGTCTTTGTTTTCTCAGGGGTTAGACTAATATCTAGAGCTAGGTGACTGATGTTAGTTGAATGAATGCACAGTTTTGTTATGTGACCTGGCTAAGGTCACGTGGCAGAGCAGCACCTAGATCCCAAGTCATTACAATTTCTGGGTGTATTGCTTAGAGCTACATTTTCTTCTCCCTGTGTGTCATGGATTGAATTGTGTCCCCCAAGAATATGTGTCAACTTGGTTAGGCCATGATTCCCGGTATTGTGTAGTTGTCTTCCATTTTGTGATTGTAATTTTCCTATGTGTTGTAAATCCTAATTTCTGCCTGTGGTTAATGAGGCAAGATTAGATTACGTTAAAGAGGATTAGAGTGGGATTGTAACACCCTTACTAAGGTCACATCCCTGATCCAATGTAAAGGGAGTTTCCCTGGGGTGTGGCCTGCACCACCTTTTATCTTATAAGAGATAAAAGGAAAGGGAAGCAAGCAGAAAGGGGAGAACTCATACCACCAAGAAAGCAGTGCTGGGAGCAGAGCGTGTCCTTTGGACCTGAGGTTCCTGTGCTGAGATGCTCCCAGACCAAGGGAAGACTGATGACAAGGACCCTCCTCCAGAGCCCACAGAGAAAGCCTTCCCCTGGAGCTGACACCCTGAATTTGGACTTGTAGCCTACTAGACTGTGAGAGAATAAACTTCTGTTTGTTGGAGCCATGCATTAGTGGTATTTCTGTTATAGCAGTGCAAGATAACTAAGACAGTGTGGTTCTGAATTGGAAACAAGGCTTAAGTTTCCCATTAATGACTTCTTCTTCCCTCCTTTACAAAATTGATGCCTACACTCGTGATGAAATCACATTTAACCTTTTGGGATTCACTTTAGGGGACTGTGGGGGAAGCATAGGTTTAAATAATTATGTCAAGGTCAGAAATGTGAACTGTGGAAGAGAGAAGGCCTCTTAAAGCTGAGTTCTATTGCTTATAAAATGTGTGGCACAAGTCAATTTTCTTAAGCTCTCTGAGCCTCAGTTTCTTCATGGTAAATGGGAATGATAATAACAGAAAATGGTACCTATTTTCTATGTCAAATTAAATGAGTTAAGGGTAAAACATCTAGTTAGTGTGTTACCTGCCACAAGGGAGGTTCTCAATATTGGTGAATGTTACTCTTCTTTTTCTTTTATCTTTTTTCCTTTTCTTTTCTCTTCTTTTCCTTTTATTTACTTATTTTCTTCCTTCCTTCTCCTTTTTTTTTTTTTTTTTTTTTAAAGTGGGAAGAAGAGGAGAGCAGGGCAATATATTTTATTATAGTTGTTAAGAGCATGGCATTTGCAATCAGCCAGACTTGGGTTCAAATCGACTCCACAGATCATTACTTCTGGGACTTTGGATAAGTCATAGCATCTCTTCAAGGCTCAGTATATTCAGCTATAAAACAGAGATAATAACTCCTGATCGATATCTCCATTTTCAGCTCCTATTCTCCTCCCCATGGAGCTTTTGGGAGAAGGGGCACATGCTGGTGATTTTCTTTATAATGTCAGGTTATGTTTCTTAGTGCAAGAGAGATAGCAAAGTTGAGATGAGTGTCACTCCTAAGAAAACACAGGGAGTGCCAGGGGTTGCTGGATCCCTTGCAGCAGCTGCAGAAGGAATGTTTTCCATCTGAGAGTATGGAGGGGGCACTAAGGGATTGGTGGGGTGATTGTCACCAGAAAACCAAGGAGAGTTCAAGGTGCAATTCATGTATTTTGGTGAAAGAACAGCTGGCGTCAGGCCAGTGTTCAGCCATCTCGTTCTTTGTCCCTGAAGGTCCTAGTAATTAACAGTACTCACAAAATGAATCATGTTTGCTATCTGCCATAAACAGAATTACTATATGGAGTCACAAGTCTAAATGAGGCCTTCCCTGAATTATCCATATGGAATGTGGACTCTCCTGTTGCTTCTATCTTTTGTTTGTTTGTTTCTTTTAGATCACTTATCACAGCGTGTTGTTCATTGTTAAATCCTTTATTGCATCCCTCCTCCTAACCTCAACCCAGTAGCTTGGTAGCTCTGTGAGCCCGTTAGCCATGTCTATTTCATCCACAGCACCTGGCATATAGACCAAAAAAACCCAACCCCGTTGCTGTTGAGTTGATTCTGACTCATAGCTGACCCTATAGGACAGAGGAGATCTGCCCCACACGGTTTCCAAGGAGTGGCTGGTGGATTCAAATGCCAAACTTCTGGTTAGCAGCTGTAGCTCTTAACTACTATGCCACCAGGGTTGGCATATAGAGGTGCCCCTAAATATTAGTTGAATGAATGAATGACCGAGTCCTCAGCCCATCATTTACCCTGTCCCATTACATTATGATTTTATAGTTTCAATAATTTTGTTTTGTTTCTTTAATGCGGAAGAGATACAAAGAGGAGAATTTCAATGTTATTTTCTGATAGAATGACAACTACTGTTTATTGAGCACTGACCAAGGGCCAGACCCCTTCATGGACATTATCTCATTTTGTCCTCAAAGGGCACCACGAATCATGTACTACCATTATTCCTATTTTGCATACGAGAAAAGTGAGGCTTAGAGAGCGTAACTCTGCTGTCTGAGGTCTCATAGCTGGACTGCAACAGAGCTGAGAATGGAACACAGATCTGTCTAGCTTCAAGCTACACCCCCAACTCCCATAATATTTAGTAAAAATTGAAAACTAAGCTCTAAACGGCAATGAGATGAAAACGGAGCCAGTCAACCAGCTTTCCTTGGGGGAGCTACGCACAGGGCTTAGTGAGAAAGGTTTTGATGATGGGCATCGTAGTGCCCCCTGGGGTGAGAGCACTGCCTGTAGAGGAGAGGGCTCGGGGTAAGTTGTCCCCTTAAAACAATGAGACCTGATCTTACTTGTCTGTAGTATGGGAATGATGAGAATGGCTACTCTGGCCCTGCTTAACTGGAATCCTAGACTTTTAGGGCTTGAAGTAGACTGTGAGATCCTCACTGAAGCCCAAAGAGGTTAGATGACTTGCCCAAGACCACTCAATGAGTATGAGGTGGAGACGTGGGCAAAGCTGAGAAGCAGAGCAGGACAGTGGGTGAGAGTATGGAGTTAGAGTGATGGATGGGTCCAAATCCAGATGCATAGCTCTCTCGCTGTGTGGCTTTAGGCAAGTCACTGTGCCTCACCGAGACCTAGATTTCCTAACTGCAAAATTGCAGTGATAATAGTACCTACTCCCCAGGGTTGCTGTGATGATGAAAGGCTGCCCTGGGTGGGTGATGACATTGCAGAGGACCCTGGGGCCAGTGGAGAAGGGACCCAAATGATTCTGTACTCTGTGGCTGCAGTTGGTCCAAGGGCTGGGTGTGATTAGAGGTTGGGCTTCCCAGCTTGGGTAAAGTTGAGATGACAGGATAGTGGTGATGCCACTGTTCATATTACAGGTACCAAGAATGGGGCATCCAGAGTAGGACCTGGCATTCAAAAAGGGTGAGCATTCTTAGATCCCTGCCAGGGTCAGAGTGGTTGTTCAATCAATACTTACTTCACTGAATGGAATACTCAATTATCCTTTGAGGATTTGGGTGTCCGTTCCTGGAAATCCCAACCTCTGTGACAGGTGATATGATTTACTGACTTGGAGTCAGGAAATCAGAGTTTATCTTATTTTAATTTTTTTATTGTTGTAATTAAATGAAGTTTACATTTCAAGTTAGTCTCCCATACAATTTTTTTTTTTACATACATTGTTATGAGACCCTAATTTCTTACCCCATTCTGCGACAGCACACTCCTCCTTTCTGCCCCTGGTTCCCCATGACCATTCAACCAGCTCCTAACTCTCTCTGCCTTCCCATCTCACCTCTGGACAGAAGCTGCCCCTTTGGTCTCTTGTATCTACTTGACTAAGAGGCACACTCTTCACGAGTATCACTTTCTGTCCCAAAATCCAGTCTAATCCCTGTCTGAAGAGTTGGCCTTGGAAATTGTTTTAGTTCTGGGCTGATAGAGAGTGCAGGGGCCATGCTTTCCAGGGAGCCTCCAGTCTCAGTCAGACCATCAAGTCTGGTCTTCTTACTAGAATTTGAGTTCTGCACCCCATCCTTCTACTGCTCCATCAGGGACCCTCTGTTGTGTTCTCTGTCAGGACGTTCATTGGTGGTAGCAGGAAATCAGAGTTTGACTGAGGATTAAATGAGATGATGCAGGTAAAGTGCTCAGCGTTGTGAGAGTTCAATAAACATTAACTCTGGTTATTTACTACTAACAATAAACTCTGAGAGGTTAGCACTTTTATCCTGCCTGGTTTCAAATCTTGGCTTTACTGAGTAACCTTGGGCAAGTGGACTGAATCTCTTAGGCCTTATCTGTAAAATGGGATGATAATACCAGTCTCACTACAGTGTTAAATAAGATGAAGTATGTGAAGAGTTGAGCTCAATGCCTGACATAGGTAAGAACACAAGAAACGCCAGCTGTAATTACTGGTGTTAAGGCCCCTGACCATGCCAACATTAGCCTTCAATGACAGTATCTCCTGGTTCTGTGGAATGGAGAGCAGATGCTAAGTCCTGCTGAGAGCCAGAGGGGCCTGGTGGTAGAGGGGGAATGAGGAGTGATGTTAACAAAAGGACAAATATTGTATGATTCCACTTATATGAAATATCTAGAATATGCAAGTCTATAGAGATCAAAGTTTGTTAGTGGTTACCAGGGGTGGTCAGGAGGGAGGAGGAAAGGAGGACTCAATGCTTAGGGGACACTGAGCTTCTATTAAGGGTCATGGAATAATTTGAGAACAGATAAAGGTGATGGCTGAACAGCATGATGAACATAAGTTAATGTCACTGAACTGTACATGTGAAAAATGTTGAAACGGCAAATGTTCGGTTAAGTATGTATTTACCACACACACAAAATGGTGTTAAAACGGCACAGTAGACAGAAACCTGGAGTTCCCATCTCAGTTCCAGTTGCCTGTTCCCTGCACTGAAGGGGTGAAAAGTCCCTAGCGCCAGCTGAAGAGCTTTGCACCGTAAGGGACAAGGGAAATTTTGCTTTCTCCTTTGCCTGAATCTTGCAGAAACCCTCTTCTCTCTCCCCACATACTTGAAAAAAGGAAGCTAGTTTGAAACTCGAGTACTGCAAACGCGGAATTATTGGCTGTTTCTAAAGTGCACATGGAAGTGACTTTAGCTCACTTTATCTATCTCTGCTCCTGTTTCTTGGAGGAGAAAACTGAGGTCCATAGAAGTGAAATGGTTGTCCGAGGCCTCACACTTTGCCAGCTGGTAGACCTGGAATACAGGTCTGATGACTACTGATCCATTGCATCTTCTACAATTCCACCCTGGGAACTTATTATTATTTTCGTTATTAGTATGTGTGAACAAACAGATAGTAGCCAAAATATTTGACAACCAGGGTAACATGAACACCAGCCAATCAGAATCGAGCTTAACAAACCAGACTAGACACTGCCGCTGTGTGTCCTGACTGAATGTTAGCCAGATTCTGATTGGACATTGAACGTCACTTATGGACAACTCTACGGATATCCCGAGAAACAGTTGGTTAGTCTTGTGTCCTTGCTCTGAAGCTCTTAGGGATGAAGGATCTTTCAGGGAATTGATTGAAAAAGTTGTCTTTGGTGAACTAGATTACACTATTAAATTAATATTTTTCATCCGGAGAATTGGCACAATGACTTTTGAAAATTTATAATAAATTTAGGGCAAATAGTTCTTTCCTTTAACAAGTGTAATAAATGTTTTGTTCTTATCACTCCAGGAGTGGTTACAAGCTGAATGTGAGAATTGAGTTTCTGAAGGATATTGATAAATCCCTAGGTTCTTCGTTGGAAGGGAAATTTTTGAGACTGACGTTTTGGAGGAGAGCCATACCCCTTTTCTCTTAATCCAACTCTGGTTCTACCTACAAATGGAAACTAACGAAGTGTCTGATGTTCCACCATTTTTTGACCAACAAAAATGGCAATATAATATGGCCTAACCTAATGTTGACTGATCACTAACAGTGAACCCAGCTACTGCCTTGGAAAAAGGAAAGAGATAGAGGGGGATGAACCCTTTTGATTCCTGCTGATTGCTGCTTCCATGAGAGGCAGCGGGATGTCATGTCAGAGACGGACCTGGGTCCAAATTCTGGCTCTATCAAGTATTCACATGGCTCTCTCTGGCTTCGTTCTCTCTCTCTTTCTTTTTCAGCGTTGTTGGATGTGAAATTAAGCAACTTGACTACAGTCAATTCTCTCCTTCCCCTCATCTACCCAGATTGGCACAATCTATGGTATCCCACAGTCAATTTATTATAAGATTTACAACCTGTGAAAATCAGTTGTACTTTGCATTCAAGTGCCTGGAGAGCTAGTTGCATTCTTAAAATCCCAAGAGGTTACCCGCAGACCTTAGTCTAGAAATAAAAATGAACCCACAAACAAATTAACAAAAGAATCAACTTCATTGTTGAAATTCTGTGGCTTTCAATGCCAGTTTGTTAAGTTACATTCATTAAATACATTAACACATACAATATCTTATTCACAGAGATTAGAACTTACATAGTAGTGCCTGAAGACAGGGTGCATACCAGTTAAGTACATATCCAACAACATACAATATGCATTTTACCTTGAGGTTGTGAAGTTTTAACATAAAACATAAAACCAATGAAAGCACATAGGGCTTATCACTAGAACCACGTGAACGCCTACATTTGTTCAATCTGTACACACTTGACACAAAAGAGGGGAAGTTACATATTTTAATGGCTTTAAGAATAAAATCATTTGGTTAAGTTCAGCTTGTGGCACAGTGGTTAAGTGCTCGGCTGCTAGCCAAAAGGTCAGTGATTCACACTCATCAGCTGCTCTTCAGGAGAAAGATTTGGCAGTCTGTTTGTAAAGATTTACAGAGTTGGAAACCCTAAGGGGTGGTTCTATTCTGTCCTGTAGGGTTGCTATGAGTTGGAATCAACTTGGTGGCAATGGGTTTGTTTTTTTTTTTTGGTAAGTTCAGCTACTTTATATGAATTGACATTATGTGTTTCCTTCCTCCTAAATGTATGTAGTACTAGGACAGCAGAACTTGTTATATTCCCTCTTAGATCTCTAGTATATAGGTAAATGCAGTTGTGTGACAGATGCTCAGAAAGGAACTGATTAATGGATAAAATTGAAAGACCACTGAGCTTGGTGTCAGGAGATATGAATTCTAGTCCCAACACTACCATAGCTACTGTCTAGTACTGGGCCAGCTATGTCACCTCTCCGAGGCTGGGTTTCTTCATACTTCAAATGATGTAACTTGGAGTAGACAAACTCTGAAGATCCTGCCAACTTTAAAATTCCATGACATTTTTCTACTGGCCAAGATCTCAGAGTCACTTCATGTTGGATACTCTCTGAGCAAGTGGGAAATGAAAGCCACTTCTAGGTTGGAAGCCATTGAACCCTTGACAAGGCCTGCCAGGTTCTTAACGATCAAGCAGAGCACATGGAAGTCAATTAAAAAATGATCACATCATCATAGCTTTGGAAAAGACCTTAGAAATCCTTTGGCCTAACTTTTCCCCTTCACTTCAATGAAGGAATAACTTCTATAAAACCCCCAAGATAGGTCCTTTGCTTGAATATCTCCAGGGACTAGGAAATCACTGCCTGGTGAGATTCCTTTGGAGAGAAAGTTCCTCTGGGTTTCAAGCCAGAAAAGGTGATCCTATAAATGCTAATCATTATCCCTAGCTCTTTCCTCTGAGGGCACATGGAAGACGTCTCCTACCCCTTCTTAGTTGCCCTATACTGAGCATCAGCTCTGATACTGCTCATGTCCTCCTTCAATATCTCCTCTAGTCATTTAAATATATACTATTTGCTAAGGGCAGAGGGTAACTGAATGAGCCCAGGAGTATGATTCAGAAGGACAACATCCTAGCTCTGGATCTGTCAACTCATGGTTTGGCCCTGGACAAGTAACTTCTCCTGTCTGGGCTGGTATGGCCTTCTTAAAAAACAAGGTAATGGAAGGAGAGGGGTCAGAAAACATATCTCAGAGCTTGGGAGGTTGTAGATATGGTTGTTAGAGTTGGGCAGGACATGAATTTGGCTGTTCTGACCCACACTCTGAAACAGGGGTTAACAATCTATTCATTCTCCCCAGGCCCAGCTGCCAATGTGATGCAGTAGCTATTAATATCCAGGATAATGATGTACACTTTTTCAAAAATTCTGTTAAAAAAACTGCAAAACATTTCCAGGACTCCGGACCCAAGGATAGCAAGAAACTTTGAGGCAAGAGACTTCTGCATGTGTTTTGCAAGGTGCAGAATATAAACAGTCCCATCCTGAGGACTTAATCCCCAATGTCACAATCATGGAAACATGATTGGGAAAGAACTTGGGAAATTACCTCACAAGAGAGTATTGGCAGCTTACGTGCCTCATGAACTGTGATAGATTAACTTTTATAATCCACAGCAGTTAATGATGAGCACAAAAGTGGAATTTCCTCTGGGTGACGTAGCTTAGATTGAAATGGGTCCAAGGGCTCTGACAAGCCCTGTTAGTGAGATAAGCCAGACAATATTCAGGATGTAAAGAGTGCATCTTTCCCCATCCTACTATACCTTAGTAAAAAAGAATTAGAAATGTTAGTAGCTTGAACAATTCTGTTCTGTTAAATAGATCTAAACCATGCTAGGTCAAAAATACTAGTGACCCCATGCACTTTGGTCATGATTCCTGTATTTGCTGAGGAAGGCAGCTTTTCCAAATATCTTTATGGAATCTCTTGGTCAGCCATAAAGTACTAATACTTTCAAGGGTGTTGATGATCAAAATGGGGTTCAGCAAGTAATAACCTCTCTCCACATGTGACTTAAATAAATAATGGATTCTACCTTAGAAAATGGTATCTTTATTTTTTTCCCCTTTTATTTGTGAAAAATTGTCCTTGAGTAGCTATTAAAAAAAAACCACTTATGGTAATCACAAATCATTTTGTTAGTGATCACCCTTCATCAAATGGCACCCATTTTTCTAATGAGAAAACATCCATATGCCCAAAGTTAGCTAATTAATTGGCTAATACAACTAAAATAAATTAAAAAATCTGCAGACAATGGAGGTGCTGAGCAGTCAGAATGAGACATCTAAGACTAAAATTATTTCTGCATCCCCAGAGCAAGTAGGTACTTAGTAGCTGCTTCTCAGCCTTTTGAGACACATTTAACTAGTATTTCCCCCTAAATTAACTGTTTTCTAAAGTATACTCCTCCTTCCACCTCCCCTAAACTCTTGAATGCATACTGTTAATCCCTTTTAGTGGACATGTTCTTAAAAAGCATTCTCCCACCTTAGTTTTAAAAATAGTGCACTAATTTTTATCATGGAGATAATGTCTTGGAAACAGAAGTTCTGACTTGAGTCTTATTAGAAATGTCTGGCTGTGCCTTTCTGAGCATTGGAGAGAATTTTAAAAAATTAGCAGCAAAAACTTGAGCTAAAACACATTCTTAAATAAACTATGACAACAGCAAAATAAATATGTAGCAGGGAGTTTCTCAAAGCCTCAAGACTCTTAGGATGCTAAGAAATTCCTATTACTTGGATAAACTTCGAAATCCACCAGATTCCCCATGGAACAAGAGCAAGTCTGAAGGCCCCTGGTACAAGGGTTCCTTTCAGTGGAGGAGAAGATAGCAGCCCAGTCTAGCCTCTTAGCATGCAAATCCTTTCCTGCACCCAGGGTCATGTCTACATAGACCACGCCCAGTGTACACAAGTGCAGAGAGAGCCTTTCATTTTCTTAAATGAGGTTTTAGCTGTGATCATGGAGCCAAACTACAATTATTGGTAAAACATTCCTGGTTTCCTGATAAATATTATTCTAGGAGTTGGTTGACCGAATGCTCTGTTATCCAGCTAGTTTTCTAGTTACTGAGAAACGTTTCTGCTTTAAGAAAAGGGTAATTCCTCTGTCTGAGATAACCTTTCCTGGTGACCATCTGGTGTTTGCCCACCTCCTTCAGGACTCACTCAAGCTTCACTTCCTCTATGAAGACTCTTCTGAACCCCAGGTGGAGGTGACCCCCCCCTTCTCTGTGTCCCCACTGTGCCTTGGACTGACTGTTTAAAGGAGCTGAAGTGAGAAAGAGGCCTGGTTTAAGTTAGCCTCGAGCGCTTAGGAATACGCTTAGAGCCTTAACCTCTGGAAGAAGCTGGAAATTAATTTTATTTAATTATAACTCAACAAATATTGATTGAGTCCTGCTATGCCAGTCACTGCACTCAGGAGCCATGTCATGCACCTCTCTGCCTCTATAGTCTCTTGGCAACAAGGTTAGGAGTGACTTCTGGGCCAAGGTCGCTCCCAGACCCATCTATGAGGTCTCCTATGATAATGAATATTTATAAGAGAGGCCAAAGTTTTGGGGTTCACTCCCTACATCACGATGAAATGCTTGCAGATTCCACGGAATGCTTGAAGCTAACGCATTTCATTCCCATGATTCTTGCTGCAACCCTGGGAAGCAAACTGCTGGAGGCCACGATTCCTGCTTTATAAGCAAGTCAGCAGAGGCTAAGAGAGCGGAAATGCCTCCCCCACCCTCAGTGCTGGAAAATCATACTAGAGAATATAAACCCATTGAAGCATATGAAGGACCTTCTCAACGTCCAGACTTTCCAGGGAAGAGCCTTTGTCTGGGTTGATTAGCTAACCCCACACTTCAATTGCTTTGAATATTTTAAGGGAAAAATACCCACATGACACTCTGCATATAAAGCTGGAAATCAAATCTGAAAGCAGATCTAAGTTAACTTTTTCAGATTTGGTGATTGACTTTTTTTTTTTTTTTTTTCTCCCAGAGAATAAGTTCATGGTCTCCTAGAATCAATCAAATTTGTTTTATAGCTGTGTCATTAGCTCAAAATCTGTCTTCAAGTTTTCTGTGTGACCTAATCAGCTAGACATCTTACATAATCAAGAGAACTCCAGAAAGCTTATATAACAGTGTCAGATGATATTTTCTTAGGTTTTGGAGTTAATCCTTTGAATATGTTGAGTGATATTTGACCAGGAAGCATCTAGAGGTATTCATATGGGTTTGGAGTAGAGTCTGTCTTGTTCTTCATAATATCCACAGCAGTTCCCAGCATATAACAGATGCTCAAGAAAACTGTGCTGAATAAATGCTATTGTTGTATTTTCAATATGCCTGTGGAACTCATGCTTGCTTATTTTGATACCTGTGTCCATAGGAAAAGGAAAGGTAGCTTTTCTCACACGCCATATGTGGCATGAAAACCAATTTCTTTTTTTTGAGAAGGTTCCTGAGAAATACCAGCTCTCTTTTCACTTTTTAAGCAAGGCATGAAGGTATGTGCTTGGGGAAACCTATTAAGGATTTCACCTCTGAAGGTTTACACTGTTCTCCAGGGCTTTGAACTTTAAGGTTCTTCAACTAAAGCGAATGCTTCAGGATCCAATTGGACAAATGGCCCAATGGTGACCAATGTGTAGTAGGAAGCCATGGAAATGTTCCTCTTCAGATCTTGACCCGAGTAGATCATACATCCATTCACGATCAGTGTTTTAATGTTTAGAAACTCGCCACTCCTCCAAGCCACCATGACAACATGTCTGCTCTCTTCTGCCCTTTTCCAACTAGTATTCTCATTATTAAGGCATGTAAAGTGTAAATTTTTGGATCTTAAATTTCATAGCTAAACCACTGCCTCTGTGGAATACCCCTGTGGCCTCAAGAAAACACCTACGTATGAATGAAGAAAAGGAACTAGGAGGCAGGGAACCTTCACACAATGACATCTGTCCTGCCCCTATAGCAAGAAGGCTCCAAAGAAGGTTTTATCTTCTTTTGTATAATCCACCAAGGAGATATCACTGACGTTCACCATCAGTTTATCTCCTTCTTGCAAGGAGAACACAGCCCCCAGGTAGATGGGTTGGAACCAGTTGCTGCCTATTTCACACACTGATTTGGTTCCTGTTAAGAGCTGGGTTGGCTCAGGGTAGCTGTCTGTTACCTTGGTGACGATCACGATGATGGAATCTGGCTTGCTCGGTTGTCTTCCTAGGCCGATTTCACCACACTCAGACATAGTCCCTCGGAATGTGACTTGTGAGTAAACAAAGTAGTCTCCCGACTCTGGGATAACCAGGAATTTATTGGTGTAGTTCATCCGGTTCTTGGTGAAGGCTAAGCCAAGTTCGTGCTCCCAATGCAGAGCTGGGAACTGATTTTTCAAGTTCTGTGTGGGAGTTTGTCTCACAACTGCAAAGACAAGAGAGAGGCTTAACTGGCTCATGTCGGAACCTGTGGACATTGCTAAAAAGAGTCCCCTATCATTTTCAGACAAGAGTAAAATGGCCAAATAAAACCAATAGCTAGGTGTCTTGGGGAAGAGTGAGTGGAGGATATGTGAGTGGACATACACTTTTGTTCAAAGAGAGCAGCATCTTGAGCTGGGTGACCTTGGGCAAATTACTTTGCCTCTCTGAACCTGAGTTTTCTTATTTTTTCATTAAAAAAAAAATAATACCTGTGGAAAGGATTAAAAGAGATGATGTACGTAAAACATCTAGCTATTATGAATAGCCTCTAAACTACATTCACTTTTATAACCTTTTCTTTTTTAATGTGCTATGCTACAAAGAGAGGATATTTCAGAGAGAGAGAGTCAAGTGTTCCCTATTATTCTATTCCAATGCTATAGTCCAAAGCATATGAAATGCAGGAGGTGATTAATAAAGAACCAGCATGCAGAGCCAGAGATCTAGAATATTTTGGAAATGCTTCTCATACAGAGAAAAGGCCAAAATATAAGCCAGTAGTTGCCTGTGGCGTGGAAGTGACTTGGGCTCGGGGTCACTTACTCCCAGTTCCAATCCTGGCTCTGCTACACTAGCTTGTTGGTCAACTGTGTAGGTTCCTTCTCTTCTCGGAGCCTCAGTTTTCTCTGTCTGAACTGGGGACAAAGCTCCAACACAACATTTTTGTCACAATGGCTGGATACAGTTGCACTCAATAAATAATTATTTTTCCCCAAAGTAAACCATCAGCTTTCATTTTAAAGTATTAAAAAATAAGCCCTATTTCAATTTATATGTTTTATATGTTCTTATGTTTGCATTATTCACAAGTACACATTATATAGAACCTATAAACGAATGCTTTTATGAAATATGTCTATAGCAGTGCAGGAAAAATGAATAGAATCAAATCATTGATTCACATCATTGATTTCAAATAACATATTCTGCAATAAAACTAATACTTCTCAGAAATCAAAAACATGTTAATTTTCTGCAACTACTTTTGAAATCCATACCAATTACCGTTATATACTGACAGTCACAGTTCTGGAGGTTGTGTTTAAAGAGACCAGGTAGGTGACCAGAAACCTGGTTCTTAGATTTTTTTTTTTTCTAAAGCTTAGTTCCCATTGCTGGTTGAACCTATGGTTTCTTTTGCAGCTGACACATGTCCAGAATGTGTGTGGTCTCCTCTGGCCCCAGGAATAAATGACTTCTGAAGAGCTCTGGGGCTTTTTTGCAATATCTGTCAAAGGCACTTTTATTACTCACCCCTGAAAGTCTCTACTCCTTCTTTGTGGATGATACAGTGGATTAAAAAAAAAAAAAAAAAATTCCTCCCAGGTGATGCAAAAGCTAAAGTCAATCTCTAGACCAGGAGTAGCTCTGTGAAGTTGTTATACGATCAGCTAACTGCATAACAACTTACAGGTTTGGGTAGGAATTACGTTCTAATGGAAACCGTACAGTTGTGATAGTCAAGCTTGAATCTAAACTCTTATACTTCCTAGTCATGCGACTTGGGACAAGTGAATTTGGTTGCCTGAACCTCAGTTTTCCCATTCCTGGATGAAAATGACTAACCTCTGTTCATTGGGCTGTTATGTGATTAAATGAGATAACTGATATAAAATGTTTACTACAATACCTGGCACATATTGGAAGCTCAGGAACAACTGGATCCCCTCCATTTCAACACCCACCATTTAACAGAAGAGGGATGGCATCTCCATACTCAGAATTAGTTATTTAGTGAAAATAAATCCTCAGAATTATTTTAGGATTTGCTTTTTCACCCTGTTTCAATCCCTCCCATTCTTATAGGTAAGTGGTGACTGATGGAGACTCTCAGCATCTCCCTGATTTTCACTCAAGACACACCCCAAACAGTTCCCTTTTTGTCAAACATTAAGGCGTATATCTCGGGCCAAAAGGCTGTCCCCCTGTGAGTTGCAAGTGTTCTTATAGGTCAGGAGAATATGCTTGTTTTTAACACTCTGGTTTTTCAAAAAAAATTTTTTTTCTTTAACGCATCTTTCTGCACTGTGGTACTTTTTCCACCGGAGGCTCAAGGCCTGTGAAACTCCAGGAATTTCTACACTAGACTTGGGAAGCTGGCCAACTAATGATATTGTGAGATTCCTCTTAATTTCTTCATATAAGTGAAAACTCTGTGGAAATGCCTTCTTGAACGTAAATGTCCAATAACTTCTTCTTGAATAGGACATAGATAGAGCTCACACATTGGCAGCTCATGGCTTCTTTCACCTGTGACTATATTCAGAATTATTTGAAGCTCTGAGTCTGACGAAAGCCATTTCTGAATGATTGAGTATGTGAGTGAAAAAGAGATAGAGAGAAAGAAAGAGGACTCATAGAATCTGAAAGAAAACACCCAAGAGACATGAGACTTTGGGCCCTTTACAGGGAGGAAAACATCTGAAAGCCCTCGACTGAGAGGAGGAGTCTGTTACCAAATGGTGGTGTTTCCAGTTTGAAGCCACTAGAATGAGTTTTGGTAAATTGTCTGAATGAAATCTTGGGACTATGGCCCATGGTCTTCTGGAAAACACATCAAGGATAGTTACCTGTCAGGTGTGCCCTCGGCTTAGCTCCATCAGCTCTGGGAGGTGTGTCTGTAATGAAAGGAGAAACATGCTTTGTATTGGTCAAAAGGTGACTTGCATGAAGACAGCCCTTTGGGAGCTGCATGGAGCCGGTGATGGGAGAGAAATATTCCTCTCCTTCAGCTTGTGCGGTTCCATTCCTCGGGGGTTTTTGGACTGGAATGTGGTGTTTGCAAGCACCTCTGGGGACAAGGGGAGGCTCAGGGGCCAGAGTCTTGAATGAAAATGAGTCTTGGCCACATGACTTTGGGCAAGTTAACTACCTGTCTGAGACTGTTTTCTCATCTCTGAGATGGGCACAGCAATCCCTACCATGGATGGAGAGTGCTCAGCATGATTCCTGGCACGTGGTCAGTACTGAGTAAATAATGGCTTGCCTCTCCTTTTCTCTTTTAGCCATCTGCTTCTGCTGGTCCTGTGGGGACTAATTAGCCTTTTGTTTTCTTCATGGTTTCTTTAGCTATATCCACTGATGCATATGGATGGCTTAAGAGAACTGGGATGGGAAATGAGTGGGAACTAATCTGTAGCCATATGATGTTGGCAGGTCCCTTTCTGTCTCTGAGCCTCTGTTTCCCCATTATTACTCTAGAAGACCTTAGAATTTCCTTTTTGTTCTCAAAGATGATTCTATTAGATAAGCACATTCTAAAGATGTTGATGATGATTATTCCGGTAAAAATCAAAAAGTCATTGAGTACTTTTGACCTGCTAGACACTGTTCTAAACCCTTTATAGGAATTAACTCATTTAATTGACACCTGGTGGCACAGTGGTTAAGAGCTCGGCTGCTAACCAAAAGGTCAGCAGTTCGAACTCACCAGCTGCTCCTTGGAAACCGTATGAGGCAGTTCTACTATATCCTGTAGGGTAGTTATGAGTCGGGATGGAGTTGATGGCAATGGGTTTGGTTTCTTTCTTTTTTTTTTTTTTTTTAAATTCTATTGGTTAGGTACTATTAAATCCATTTTTGTAGGTAAGGAAACTGAGACACAGATAGGTGAATTTATTTGCCCAAGGTAGCATTGCAAGTAAATTCTAGAGCTGGGGTTTGAGCTCAGGCCGTCAGTCCCACACACCATGTGCTTGACCATGGAGTCTTTTGCCTTCTCGGTGCCTGGGGAGGAGCTTTGCTTCTCCTCTGGGTTGGCATCCCTCAGCTTAGCAACTTGGTAATTTAAGACCCACCTTTGAACTTCCTGCATATCAGAACTCCTAGAAATGTTCTCGTTCCCCATAAGAAAAGGCATTAAAGATCAATACACTTACAAGCTCGCTGATGTGACGGTCCAAACTCTTGTCCCTCTGGAGTCTGTTGGGAAAGACAGATATGTGTCATCTCAACCCCAACACCCACACAGCTACCCATAGCACAGGCATAATTAAGATGCTGCTGCTACCCAGCCTGGGTGCCCTGAGATGAGAGAAATGGCAATGCAAATATTTTTGATTGATGGGAATCCTGCACCCACACTTTTCTTCCTTCCTCTTCCAGTAACTTCAGTGACCTTTCTCTCTCTTATGCTTGTCTCTGAAGCGTAACTTTAAAATTCTGTCCTGTGAACTTTTCTTGTTCTATTCTAGGGAACTCTGGCATCTTGTCATTGCTTCTATTATTTGAACAAGTAATGACACTTGCTTTATTTTCTTTTCTCTTCTCACTATTTAAAAATTGGAATTATTTTAAAAAAAATGATACTAAAAAAAGAGATGATGGTCATGTTCTCCTGATCACCCTTAACAATTCTTCCTTATTTCCACGTGATACATGAAGACTTTATTATTGCAATCCTAGTTTGTGAACCACTTCAAATACCACATGTGGAAAAATACCTGCTTTGGAGGCCGACAGACCTGAACTTGAATCCTGGTTCCACCATTTATTAACTGCATGATCTTGAGCCAGATACTTTTCCTCTCTGAGCTTTAGTTTTCTCATTTCTAAAGTGGGAATAATAACATCCCTTGCCCTAAATGACTCCCAGTATTAAGTTGAAGATCAAATCATAAAATGTATGAATCAGTGCAAAGAATGCAGGAAAAATGAAGAAACTTACCACTCACATGCCTAAATATAAAGCTCAAGAGTAAAACTAAGCTCTTACTTTAGGAATAAAGTTACCATTTTAAATTTTACAATGTTTCCAAAAAACCTTCTCTGATGTAATTTTGAATCAACTCATTTGGTCCTGGTAACTACACGATTGTCACTAACAAAGCCACTCTCATGTCACCATGATCACTTGATCAGTTCCATATCTTAAAACGCGCGCACGCGCGTGTGTGTGTGTGAGAGAGAGAGAGAGAGAAAGAGAGACTACTTGTGAATGAGGAACAGTGTGTCTGTGTGAATATAAGAGAAGACAGCTCTGTCAGTGGGAGAGAGTGTGAACTGATATACTTTTGCATGTGTGTATCTACGTGTGTGTGTGGTACGGTATGGTTTGCGGGGATGTCTCCCCATATGTATGTGTGGTCATGTGGGTGTGACTGTGTCATTGTTGAATCTAGTGACTAGGAGAGAGCAGGTCCGTGAGTAATAGTGATCTTGTGAGAGCCCAGACCTCCAGGCTCTTTGTACTCTCAAACCACACTACCTAACCTCTACTGGAAACTCGCTTGAGGGCAGAAATTTTGGTTTTAAACAGTCAATTGACTTCAGTGTCTCTCCAGCTTCTTTCCCCCTGTTTCTCAACTCTCTTAACTGCACCCCTACGACTTTTGCTTAGTTTCCAGACATTAAATCTGTGTCATTTTCTTCCACACACCTAAGGATTGTCATTGCTATTTCTACAATTTTTTTTTCTCATCTGTGCTTCTATTCCAGCCCCCAGCACTCGCTTGGATTCTTCCAACAGCCTCCTAACAGGTCGTTCTGCCTCTGGTTTCTCCCTTTCTTGGATCCATTTCCTAGCCTGCCTCCAGAGGATTTTGTTTAAAGCATCACCATATCGAGATAGCTCTGCCTCAAAACCTTCAGTGGCTCCCCATGGCCTTCTAGACACAGTCTCAAATACTTATTTTGGCATTTAGGTTCCAGTTTGCCATTCCAGTCTTGTTACCCATTATGTACTCCTCTCCAGGCCCCCTGTACTCCAGCCATAAGAGACAACCACAGTGACTGATTCAAGGGACCTGAAAAATGCAGTAAGGGTAGCCACTGTTTATTGAATAGGCAGCAACACCCTGCTAAGCTCTTCACATGCATTACCTCCTTCTGCTTCACAACAACTCTTCAAGGTGGATGCTGTTCATATCCTCATATTGAAAATCAGGCTAAGGGAGGTTAAATAACTTGCCCAATGTCTCACACATAGAAGGTGGAGGAGCAGGATTTTAACCCAGGCCAGTAGATTCCAGAATCCCAAGCTCTAAACCATTACACCCTACAGCTTCTGGATGAGTTTCTCATCTGGATAAGTTCCATGTACTGTGACAGAGAGGCAAGTACAGAAAGCAGAGGACCTGGACCTAGCCCAGAAGTGGGGCAATCAGGGGAATTTACCCCTAACTGGTCTTACAGGTATTAGTCAGGTGACAAAAGGGGTAATGACCATTCCAGACAAGGTCAACAATTTATGCAAGCGAAAGGAGGCTCAACAGAGCATGGGGGCAGTTGGGAAACTGTAAGGATTTCTGCTGCCCAAATGAATACATTATGTACACGTAGCATAGTACAATGGTCTTTGGAAACCTAAACCCAGTTGATGTGACTTTGATGGGTCTCTGGGGTGAAGAAGCAGCCCAGAAATGAGCTTACTCTGTATCTTGTTTCCTTACTTGCTATTGACAGAGACAATAAAGGAACTGATCCTTTGGCAAGGTGGGAAACTGCAGGTAGGATTCTCAAAGAGCATTGGGAAGAGCTTGACTGCATTCCCTTGTGTAGGAAAGGGTACCTACCCTGCTCAGAGGCCTCTTGAACATTCTGTTTATCTTTGGCTAAGCAGAAACTCAACTAAGAGTTTGGGGTATTCCTTCTCGACTCACAGACCCCTTTGTAATTAGCATGTATCCGGGATGTGAAAACATTTTCCTTATTTGTTCTGCTGGATTTCTGTAAGTCAAGTACATATTTTATTTTCATATATGGATGGATATGTATAGATCTGAGTGGCCCAGAATGCCATAAACACTTGAAGACTATGACAGCACTAGCTGGCAAGTGTGGAAGACCTCAACATTCCAAGAACTCACAAGAAGAACATTAGTTGGGGCTCCCACTTCAAGAACAACATGTACAGCTCTACACTGCTGCTTCTATTAGTAATGACTCTGTCCATTATGGAAGGAGACTGTTGTGGTGACCGGAAGAGGGGATGACTGAGGATATTTGAGATGATGAAATAGTAGCTTATTTGGGAAAGGTTTGCGCATTTGAGCTGGCTCAATGCCTGCCCTCAAGATGGTTGGTCGCAACACCAGTCCATCCAGTAAAACTCCCTCCTGTTCTTTAACACCAACTCATCTTCATCGCTTCTGGGTTACTCTGAGGCATCAAGAAGACTATGGCTCCCTGAAGGGTGCTAGACACTGCAACATCAGCACCCAAATTGAATAGACGTGGGGCCCAAAAGCACCCCAGAAAAATGAGATTTATTTCTCCTTAAATGTCTTCTTAAACCACTGGCTGAGAACCAGGATCCTTTTTACTCCCCTGAGCGTTATTACTCCCTGAAGTGATATTACTTACTTGTGTGTCTATTGCTTTTCTCTCCCTAGTAGAATTCAAGCTTCATGCGGGCAGAAAACTGGGCTGTCTGTCTAGCTTACCACTGTATTCCTGGTGCCTTAGACTGTGCCTGGTACTTCTGCTGGATTTCCCAACTGACAAACTATGCAGATGCTCAGGCACCAGAAAGACAGAGTTAGAAAAGAGAGCATGATGAAATGCAGGTCAGCGTCGGTGACTTTAGCCAGAGTTTTGCAATTCGAAAATTTAGGAAAGATATCTTTTTATTTTATTTAGAATACATGCAAAGTTTTGAGTGTTTGTTTAAACAGAAAAAAATTTAACTACACAGAGTTGGTTAGTCATAATCTTTCAGTACTGGAAACTCTGAAGTTCTTCATTAGGCTCTGCTTAGAGCATACTCACAGACCTAGAAATATTTGTTGAAAGGTACAAGGCTCGGCCAGGAGCCAGAGCGAAAAACGGCAAATGAGTATGACCATCAGCATACATCTGGGTGGTATACCTGGTACTATCAGGATTTATGAGCCCAAGCACAGCAAGTGGGTGATTTTTGACCCTTAGTTCCTGAAAGGCAGGGGATTTACACTTACACTTTCATTTAATTCTCTTTCTTTTCTCCCTTTTTTTTTTTTGTATGTTGGCTGGTAATCCTTGACTCAAAATACCCATGACCTAATCCTTGCAGGCATTTTTGGAAATACTCTAATTCTTCAAACTGGGAAGGATGAAGGATGGAGGGAAGGAGGAGACTAATATTTAACTGAATGTTCACCAGGGGCCAGATACTGTATTGGACATTTATGTGTGTTTCTCATACAGTCCTTCAAGGAGGGGTCAGCCTCACCTTTTTGCAGCTCTTTTAAGCCTATAACTGGGGTTTAAAGAGGTCAAGCTACTGTTCAAGGTCAAAGAGTAAATGGAGAGTCTGGGGTCTGAAACTTTAGGCCAAGTACAGACCCTGGGGCATATCAGAAACTCCATAAGCATTGGCTGAATGCTCAATGAACGAAGGAGCTGAAGTGAGGCAGTCTTTGAGATTCTCTTATTGGCAGTTCACCAGAAAAATCTCTTGAGTTTATTTTAACTAATGACCCACTTAGCCTTTCCTTCCATGTTTTGTAGTCACTCTCTAGTACTTTCATAAACAGGAAGAGACATTCATTACTTTCTGTCATAAATGTTGCAGTTGCAAAGGCATAAACGTTTTATGACCCATAACATTGTCCTAGCACTTCTAGAAGAAATACACAGATTTTGACCCCATCTCTCTTGTGCCTACATGTTTGTACTTGCGTAAGGATAAACTCAAGTTAGCAATGCTTTATTCTGAGGCCACTTCATTTCATCCTCCTCCAAGGTGCCCTGGACAGGGCTTTATGTGCAACGTTCAGCATGTCACTGCGCAAAGAATGCCGTCTTGTCAATCTAGCAAATTTGGAAGTCGCAGCTCTGTTATTTCCTTGCTTTCTGACTTTTGCATATCACCTGACCTCAGGGAGACTCAGTTTCCTTATCAATAAAAGCAGACAAGAATTCTTCCCTCCCAGGACTATTGTGATGCCTGAGAAAGACCATGTACGTAATGTGGGTATCCCATTTATTTCCCTTCTTTCTTTGGGCTCAGTAAATGCTTGTGGTACGTTTCCTGGTTGAGCACATCTTCCCTTTGGTCTCACCACTTTAGTTGTTGATTGCAGCCACCTTTGTGCTTCTTTATGCCAAGTGGTGAAATTGGAGCCTTTGGGAGCTTTGGGGGGCTTCTTCCATTTCCCAACAGACAGACATTCAATAACCTTCTTTAGTCCATAATTTAGGAGCTCCCAGGTGGCGCAAACAGTTAAGCGCTCCCTACTAGCTGAAGGTTAGTGGTTCAAACCCACCCAAAGGTGCTTTGGAAGGAAGGCCTTGTGATCTGCTCCCAAATGTCACAGCCTTGAAAACCCTGTGGAGCTGTTCTACTCTGCATGCATGGGGTCGCCATGAGTTGGAACTGACAAGATGGCAGCTAACAATAACAACTGTCTACAGTTTGCTTCTGGACTCATGCCCTTGCAGACGCAAACTGGTTGACAGAGTGGAATTCTTCCCCCTCTCCTTGCCCATTTCAAAACTCAAGCTTGTTGCTGCTGCCAGCTGCTCAACCGTAATAAGAAGATCAGCCTGGAAGGTGAACTCTTGCTGCCACTGTGCTTCGGTGGCACTGCAGTGTATGCTCTGTCTGAGGACTTGGAGCCTGAGGTGCTGTTCAGTGAATGATGTGTGTATTCACTTTAACAAGTGAATGAATGGATTCTGAAATCCCCAGCTACAAGCTGCCCAGGTGTTTGGGATTCGAACTCACAGCTCTACCTTCTGGCAGCACACCTTCTCTACCTCTGGTTCCTCTGCCCTTTGCTTACAGCCTGACCTTTGTAATGTATGGGGCTTGTCTTGGGCACTTGCCCTGCAGGAGCTCGCTGAGGCTACAGCAGGGGCAGCGCCAATGTGGGATCAGCATTTTGCAGTTCACAAAACACTTTTATCTCAACTATCTGTTTTCTCCAGACACCTCTGAGACACGATTGTCATTATTGTCCTCATTTGAAAGAAGAGGAAATACTTGAGTAAGATAAAAGGGTTCAACCAAGGTAGGGTGGGCTGGGAAATAACATCTGGTGTGTATCTACCTTATGACAACAGCTTTCTGAATATCTTTTTTTTTCTTGTATGTTCCCCTATGACAATGGTTAACAACCCCACTACATGTCAACACTGCCCTTACTCAACCTTGGGTTCCCTATCACCATTCCCTTCTGTGTTCTAGTCCTGTACCTGGACTGCTGTGCCTCATTAGTCCTGGTTTGTTTTATGGGGCTGTCCGATCCCCGGCTGAACCGTGAACCTCGGAAGTGACGGCACCACTGAGCTAAAAGGTGACTATCTTGCAGAATTTTCTGCACAGCGCTATAAAGAAAGTGCATTAGCCTCCTTATTTTATAGACAGGGAAATCCAAGGGTCAGGGAGGTCTGATACCTTGCCTGTTCCTTCACACCGCACTCCTTCCAGCAAACGCTTAGTGAATGTCTTCTGTGTGCCAGGTATAACTAAGTGCTCTCAGGGGATGAAGGGAACGGGCATTTATTGAGCACTTACTATGTGCTCAGCAGTTTTCAGGGTGTTATGGTGAAATCGGCAGTTCGAATCCACTCCTTGGAAACCCTACGGGGCAGTTCTACTCTGTCCTATAGGGTTGCTATGAGTTGGAACAGACTATGGCAACAGGGAATTGCACATGTATTATCTGCCAGGCACTGTGCTAAGCATTTTATATGCATGATCTCACTTAACTCTTCTTGAAACTCTAAATATGAAAAAGCTTAGCACATTGCCTGGCATACCAAAAGTTATTATAAGTTCACAGCTGTGAAGTGGTGAGGCCATGGCTTTCCCTCAGATCTGTGTAATTCGGCAGTCTGAGCTCACACCACCATGGAATCCTGTTGTTCTGGGTGGAAACCACCTGGTCAGAGGCAGATGGAGAGGGAAGAGGGCTGCAGGGGACAAGGAACAGGAGCCTTGTGTGGATTTTCAGGAACGGGGTGGAAGTGACGCTGGCGTGAGGCAGGAGTGAAAGGGGGATGAGAATGTGGATAGAGTGTGTGCAGGTGACTCTAGAAACTGGGGCTGTAAGG
Source organism: Dugong dugon (assembly GCA_030035585.1). Classification (NCBI taxonomy): domain Eukaryota; kingdom Metazoa; phylum Chordata; class Mammalia; order Sirenia; family Dugongidae; genus Dugong; species Dugong dugon. The sequence goes on from CM057471.1 coordinate 58,171,648, forward strand.
GAAGGACAGAGACAAGGTGGTGATGCAGCCCTGGGCAGGAACCCCTTCAGTGGCATTCCTGACAATTCATTCCATGGTATTGAATGCCCAGTCTGTGCCAGGCTTGGGGCTGAGAGTGAGCCTGGTGCCTTCTGTTATGCTTGGAACACAGACTGTGTGCTGGAGCTGTGCTGGGGGGAAGATAGGCTTGGCCTCAGACACTGTGGTTCACAGTGGGGACTGGGAATTCCTCCTGAGGGCAGTGGAAAGCCACTGAAGGGCCCAAAGAAGGCCGAGGCCAAGGTGGAGCTGGACAGCGAATGGACTAGGAGCTGGGTTGGGGTGGGGGGCAAGACTGTGGTGGGGAAGGAGGCACTGAGACAATTCATGAATATCAGAGACCAGTAAAGCTCTCTAGCATCAAAGCACGTTCTCTCTGGCCTGGCACTGGTAAATTCCAGAGCAGGTGGAGACGTTGTCCTCTGTGACGTAATTTCCCCAGGCAAGGAAATGCCCTGGCCATAATAGTAGTAGTAGTAATAATAATAAGAACAACTGCCATTTGTTAACCCTCCACCCCCTGCCAGACACTTTAAACACCTTATTTCTAATTAGTCTCATTTCACACGTAAAGAAGCTGAGGCCTAGGAAGGTTAGGTAACATGACAAAGTTCACATGGCTAGGCCAGTGTTCAAACTGAGTTTGAGCTTTTTGCCTACGATTTTTCCAAGATACAACTCTGCATAACAGCCCCCAGGAGTCTAACGATCCTGAAACATTTGACTATCTCTATATTTTTCTATAAGGAGCCCTGGGGGTGCAACGGTTAAGTGTTTGGCTGCTAACTAAAAGGTTGGCGGTTTAAACCCACCCAGCAGCTCCGCGGGAAAAAGACCTGGTGATCTGCTTCTATAAAGAATACAGCTTAGAAAACCCTATAGAGCACTTCTACTCTGTCACATGGGATTGCCCGTGAGTTGAAAATCGACTCGATGGCACCTAATAACAACAACAGCAACAGCATATTTTTCTGCAGGTAAATACATACATTTTGTACAAAAGGGTATAGGTTTTAAAATATCTCCCCCTCTTGTTGCCCAGCCACTGAGTTTCCCTACGTGGACACTAACAGAGTTACCAGTTTTTTTTTGTGCCCTTCCTGAGCTATTACAGAGCCCTGGTTGCACAGTGGTTAAAGCGATTGACTGCTAACTGAAAAGTCGGCAGTTGGAATCCACCAGCTGCTCCCTGGAAACTCTATGTGGCAGTTCTACCTGTCTATAGGGTCGCTGTGAGTCAGAATTGACTCGACAGCAACGGGTTTTGAGTTATTATATGCATTTGTAAGCATAGTCACATATGTGATTCTATATATTTTTTTAAGAAAGTGAGGTATATCATGTCATAGACGCTGTTCTGTACTTTGCTTTTTTCACTTAATGATACATCTCTGATCCTTATGCTGCCCCTTAGAAGAACATGGGCAGCCCTGACTCCCCCTGGCCCAGGTAGGTCATTCTGAGGATGGAATGGCTTTTGGTGTGTGAAGCTCCCCACTGGGGGGCTGGCACAAATGGAGGCTCAGTCACTGGTCCTAGCTGTGGCTGGTCTCCTACATAATTATGAGGGATGGCATTCTTCATCTGGCCCTTGGAATGGCAGTCTGACACCGAGTAGGGGGTCAGGCAGCCTGGGTTTGAATCTTGGTTCTAACACTGACTAGGGGTACAGGCAAGGGCAAATCTCTTCAGCCCTCTGAGCCTTACTTTCCCTATCTGTAAGGTAAATGGCTTTAGGCTGGATGACCTTAAAAGGCCCTGTTACCTCTAACAACCTGGGATTGTCTGACCAATTTCTATTCGTAATAGAATGGGGTCTGTGACTTAGACCTTAAACCCAGCTTTCTAGCCATGGGTGCCTTCCCTCCCTCTTCCAGGAAGTCTTTCCTGAACCACCTTTACCCCAAGGCTGGGCTAGGAGAACATCTGGAATCCCATAGCACCTCTAAGTTGAAATAGTACATTTTATTGTCTGTCTTACGCATCAGACTTGGAGCTCCTGAAGGCCAAGATCAAGTCCGCAGCTCCCAGCTGCAAGGCGCCTAAGATCGAGTGCTCATCACAATAGCCACATCCACATAGCTCTCCTCACATTCTCAACATGCAAAATAGTCCAGCACATGCCTTATTGACGTCGGATCGTTGATACTAGTACCTCCTTCTAGAAAGAAATCTGAGTCTTCCAACAGTGAAGCCCTGTGCCCTAAACTGGGTTTCAAACCCAGCTGTTTTTCTGAGAGCCATAACATGGCGCTGTTATGTCCACCCACACTTTCCTCAGGGACCTGAACCCCTCCTTGAATCCCGTCTTCCTTCTTGTCTGAGCTGCCTAGCCTCCTTTTGCACCTCCAGATCCAGTTTTTGCCCTGCTCTGAGTTCTGCGTGGCTGACTTCTGGCCACTGCTCCTCCCCAGCTCCCTTGAGCCCTGGCTTCCTGTTGTGTCTAGTCAATGGGATCAGAGAGTGGGAGGAGCCAGAGGGCCACGTTTTCCCTCCCACCCCCCTGCTCCCTCCCAATGACTCCCTTTCTGCACTTAGCTCTCAGCTTCTCCAGGGCCAGGCCTTCTCCTTGGCTTCAGTTCTCACTGAGTTCTTCTAACATTCCTCCCTCCACTTGCCTCTTCAGGCCCTTTAAGGGTGGTAAGCAGCTTCCCACCGTCACTAGCCAGGGAGTGGTTCACCAATGCTCGTGGTTCCCTTAACTCTGCCAACATCTCTGGCAAATAGGCCTTCCTTTAAACGCCTTTCAATCCCTCTTCTTTAAACTTTCCTCTTCTTGAAATGCACTTCTTTGAGTGCGTCAGCTGTTCCTTTTCAGGATTCTGATTGCTACATGTGCCCCAGTTGCATTTCCTTTTCCCTTTCTCTTTCTTCTGGTGCGCTGAGAAGTTGCAGAGACCGGCCAAACCACGGCTTTGAAACATCCCCACACGTCCGTTCTCCAGGGAGAGGGGTCTAACTACAACATAATGGACCGCATTATTCATTTCTTGAGCACCTACCATAGGCCAGGCGTTGAGACAGATGTAGCAGTGAGGATGCAGCAGTGAGTAAAGAGACCTGGGGCCACTCTTCACGGAGCTTAGTGTCCAGTGACAGCTCGTGTTACAAACTTGCTCCATGACTGTGGGCAAGCCACTGGTCCTCCTGGATTGTGCCATTTCACTTGACAGTCTTCTAGATCTAAAGAGCATTCTCTGGCTTCTGCTGACATAGGGAATCTCACCCATGGTCTTGGGCAGAAGAAGAGTTGCCCTTCAGGACCTAGGAAAGCTCAGGTTCCTGGAGAGCAGCGGTGTATTAACAAGTAAGCACAGTACTAATAGGCTCACAGTAAGCAAAGTGTGCACGGGCTTGACTGTGCTTACTTACTCATCTGTAGTGCACAGTTTCACATGGTTTCATCACGTCTTTGATGTGAAAAACAGGTGAAATTGTGCACTACAGATGAGTGTAAGTAAGCACAATTAAGCCTGTGCGTGCCTTGCTTATTGGGTAATCCATCCCTGCCTGGAGGCCACACTATGCCTTGTTCAAGAGCAAGTGTCTCTGGCTAAAGACAGAGGCACAGTGCTCCAGAGGGCCAAAGGGGCCCTGCTATTAGGCTGTGTAGGAGCCAGCCGCATGATGGTCAAGGAGTCGCAGCATGACCTCCCGTGCCTCGCAGTCCTCCTTTAGCACAAACAGCATTTCCGGTTGTCTACATATTTCTGCCTTTTGCCAATGGTGTCATGTGGCCGTGAGTGCTACTGCCTGAAACACAGCCTGTGTGTTGATACATTAGCCTTGGCTGGCTCATGGCTTCTCTGTTTTGAAGTTGGCCAGGGTTGTTTGAAAGCCAGGTTTCCAATTAAACCAATTGAGAAGCCTATTTTCTCTGCTGGAATTGGATTCTTTGGCTGAAATTAAATCAGTCACCATAGGTTATGCAGGAGTATTGTTTTTAAAAGGAAATTACTTGAATAGCACAGTCTTCAGATTGCAGGTACGTTTTGGCTGTTTCTGGTTCAGAGTGATAAATTTTCTCGGGGCTCCCTGTACCCCCCTCTCAGTATCCTTCTTCCCAGACCCTTATATTCTTTTTTGACTAAGCATTCTCCATCCCCCACAAAATCTGTGAGATCAACAATCAGGCAGGAGGCTTTTTCTTGAGCATTAAAAAAGAATATTTCTATTGGTTATTGGTTAAGTAAATTACAGTGCAGACACATACAGGGATATAATATAGCCGTCTACATCGTCATGGGAATGTGAATTCATAGACATGAAAACATCATAGCGTAGTAAGAGAATCCACACCCTTCAGCCAAAGATCAGACAGGCCTATAAAACAAACAATAACCACATAGTTCAACCATGTATACCAAACTAAATGGGCACACCAGCCCAGGGGCAAGGATGAGAAGGCAGGAGGGGACAGGAAAGCTGGATGAATGGAAACGGGGAACCCAAGGTTGAGAAAGGGAGAGTGTTGACATGTCACAGGGTTGGCAACCAATATCACAAAACAATATGTGTATTAATTGTTTAATGAGAAACTAATTTGCTCTGTAAACTTTCACCTGAAGCACAGTTTAAAAAAAGGTAAAAAAAAAAAAAATAGTAAGAGAATCAAAATAATTCCACTTTATTTAAAAAAATGTTGTTGTTTACCCCAAAATATTAACAGTGGTCATCTCTAAAGGGTTATGGGTAATGATAATTTTCTCCTCTTCTTTATCTGCATTTTCTAATTTTTTTCAATAACTGCGTTATATTAAAGAGCTTATTTTTTTAGAGAAAATAAATGTTCTCAAATTATCAGCATGTTATGATAATTATTTAAAAACATGAATCTGGAGGTTATTCTCATATTAACATAAAAAAGGACAATTCGTTCCCTGGAAAAATTGAGAAGAAAACCAAACTGAACCTCTCCATTCTCGCATTTCCTTGTCCCTCATATTTCGCACTTCCTTGGCATGTAGACAGCAAGACATGTGATGGATCAAGAGCTCCATCCAAAGCTGAAGGACCTGCTGGGCACCTGCAGAGGGTCTGCAGACCCCCCAGGTGGAGGGGAGTTCGGCTTACCTGGAGCACGCAGACCTCTCCCTGGGCCCGGAGCTGGCCCACAAGCAGGTAGGTGGTGAGCCCTGCGAGGATGGGGAGCAACACCAGGCAGAAGGTGAGAGCCCAGCGCATGCAGCCGCTCCTGGCGTGCAGCCCAGCTCTGGCCTTGGGCCTTTGGCTGCTGTCCTCTGGCAGCATTTCCACACTGGCTGTCTCTCTGAAACCCGGATCCTCCACCATGCTACTGCTGGCCCTGGAGGTGCCACTGACTCCTCCTCAGCAAAGAGACCCCCCATTAAATAGAAGAACAGCTTCACACTGTGGGTGAATTAATCACTCTGCCTGCTCCTCCCCTTTCCTCTCCCCCTCCAGAACGCGCTGTGGCCCTGCCTTGCTAGGGAATGCACCGCCTACAACAGAAACCAAGTTTGGTTTAAGGAAAAAAACAAGAAAAGTTTTCCCAAGCGTTTTTATATACAGCGTGCTCATGTGCTCCTTTCTCCACTTACAGAAGGAAGTTAGGAAAGTCCCCAGAGGAGGAGATAAAGAATTCATCAAGTCAGTGGGCTGGGCCAATTAAAATATACCTGCTTCTGGTGCTGCAGTCCTGCCAGCTGGGCCCTTCTAGGAGCGTGCTTCTTCTGGAAGTGAAAGTGAGAGATGGGAAAATGTGTGGCTTGCGGCCTGGGAAATGGAAACCGTATTTGCCTCAGCACTTTGCAAAGAGCTGCCAAGCCCTAGGTCTTTTAGAATCTCAGAGAACACACTCCTATTTTACAGATGGGAATACTGAAGTTCTGGGTGGTGAAGGGACTGGCCCTAGATCATCCAGGAATTAAGACAGAAGAGCTGGGAATATGGCCTCTTTCTTCTCAATCCTGGTTTGGGGTTCTTGCCTGTACCATACAACTGCTTGTGGAAAGAAAGCGTATTTCCAGCCTGTGCTGAGCAATTGTCTAAGCAGAGAGCATGAGGTCATAGAGGTGACTGTCCTTGATTGGAGGACATTGACTCCTACTCCCTTATTGTTTTGTTATGTGCTGTCGAGTTGGTTCTGACTCACAGTGACTCTACGTACAACAGAACGAAACACTGCCCCGTCCTGTGCCATCCTCACAATCGTCGCTATGTTTGAGCCCATTGTTGCAGCCGCTGTGTCAGTCCACTGACCTTCTACTTTACTAAGCATGATGGCCTTCTCCAGGGACTGGTCCCTCCTGATAACATGTCCAAAGTACGTAAGACAAAGTCTTGCCATCCTTGCTTCTAATGATCATTCTTGCGGTACTTCTTCCAAGACAGATTTGTTTGTTCTTCTGGCAGTGCATGGCATATTCAATATTCTTCAGCAACATCATAATTCAAAGGCATCAATTCTTCTTCAGTCTTCCTTATTCATTGTCCAGCTTTCACATGCATATGAGGCTATTGAAAGTATCATGGCTTGGCTTAGGCGCACCTTAGTCCTCAAAGTGACATCATTGCTTTTCAACACTTTAAGAGGTCTTTTGCAACAAATTTGTCCAATGCAATATGTCGTTTGATTTCTTGACTGCTGCTTCCATGGGCATAGATTGTGGATCCAAGTGAAATGAAATCCTTGACAACTTCAGTCTTTTCTCCGTTTATGATGATGTTGCTTATTGGTCCAGTTGTGAGGATTTTGGTTTTCTTTATGTTGAGGTGTAATCCATGCTGAAGGCTGTAGTCTTTGATCTTCATCAATAAGTGCTTCAAGTCCTCTTCACTTTCAGCAACCAGGGTTGTGTCATCTGCATATCACAGGTTGTTAATGAGTCTTCCTCCCATCCTGATGCCAAGCTCTTCTTCATATAGTCCAGCTCCTCAGATTATTTGCTCAGCATACGGATTAAATAAGTATGGTGAAAGAATACAACCCTGACAAACACCTTTCCTGATTTTAAACCATGCAGTATCCCCTAGTTCTGTTTGAATGACTGCCTCTTGGTCTGTATACAAGTTATGCATGAGCACAATTAAGTGTTCTGGAATCCCCATTCTTTGCAATGTTGTCCATAATTTGTTATGATCCACACAGTCAAATGACTTCGCGTAGTCAATAAAACACAGGTAAATATCTTTCTGGTATTCTCTGCTTTCAGCCAAGATCCATCTGATGTCAGCAATGATATCTCTCGTTCCATGTCCCCTTCTGAATTCAGGTTGAATTTCTGGCAGTAACCTGTCAGTGTACTGCTGCAACCGCTTTTGAATCATCTTCAGCAAAAATTTACTTGCGTGTGATATTAATGATATTCTTCGATAATTTCCACATTCTGTTGGAACACCTTTCTTTGGAATGGGCATAAATACGGATCTCTTCCAGTTGGTTGGCCAGGTATCTGTCTTCCAAATTTTTTGACATAGATGAGTGAACACTTCCATCTTTGCATCCATTTGTAGAAGCTTCTCAGTTGGTATTCCGTCAGTTCCTGGAGCCTTGTTTTTCGCCAATGCCTTCGGTGCAACTTGGACTCCTTCCTTCAGTACTATTGGTTCTTGATCGTATGTTGCCTCCTGAAATTGTTGAATGTCAACCAGTTATTTCTGGTACAGTGACTCTGTGTATTCCTTTCATATTCTTTTGATGCTTTCTGCATCATTCAATATTTTGCCCATAGAATCCTTCAATATTATAACTTGAGGCTTGAATTTTTTCTTCAGTTCTTTCAGCTTGAGAAATTCTGAGCATGTTCTTCCCTTTTGGTTTTCTATCCAGGTCTTTGCACATTTCACTATAATACTTTACTTTATCTTCTTGAGCTGTCCTTTGAAATCTTGTGTTCAGCTCCCTTATTAGGCCCTTACGAATCCAAAGTTAACTGACTTCCTTATTAGTCCAAAGTTGATCGAGCACCAGTGATATGCCTTGCCCACAGTTAAGTGTGGCATGGGGCCACAACATGTAATAAAGATTAACGTTTATTAAGCACTAATTTTGTACCAGTCACTGTTCTGAGTTCAGTGTATTAATGAAATTATTCAATCCTCAAAATAATCTTATTATTTAGTAATGTTATTTTTCCTATTTTACAGAAAAAGACATTGAAGCATAGAGAGTAAGTGTAAACCAGGATTTGAACTCAGGCAGGCTGGCCCCTGAAGTGCAGTGGTTAAGCACTCGGCACCTAATTGAAAGGTTAATGGCTTTGTGGGAGAAAGACTTGGTGATCTGCTTCTGTAAAGATTGTTGTTGCTGTTTTGTTAGGTTCTGTTGAGTCAGTTCTGACTCATAGTGACCCAAAGTACAACAGAATCAAACACTGCCTGGTCCTGCACCATCCTCACAATTTTTGCTATGTTTGAGCCCATTGTTGCAGCCACCGTGTCAGTCCATCTCGTTGAGGGTCTTCCTCTTTTTTGCTGACCCTCTACTTTATCAAGCATGATGTCCTTCTTCAGGGACTGGCCCCTCCTGATAACATGTCCAAGGTATGTGAGATGAAGTCTCACTATCCTCACTTCTAAGGAGCATTCTAGTTGTACTTCTTCCAAGTAGGTATTATCATCCCAATTTAACATACTAAGAAACTGAAGCTCGGGGAAGTTAAACTAAGCCTAATCATTTTTAAAAAAATATCAGTATAGTCATTATAACCAGTGAGGTGGTGAGTCTTGGGAAGGTTTGGGACAGAGGAGTGGCCAGTTCTGACTTCAATTTAAAAGGATCATCCTGGCAGATGTGTTGAGAGTAGTCTGAAGGGAGAAGAGCGGCATCAGGGAGACCAGCTTGGACGCTACTGCAATAATCCAGGCGAGGCATGATGGTTGCTTGGATGAGAGTGGGAGCACCAAAGGTCACAAGAAATAGTAGATTCTGGATGTATTTGGAAGGAGAGCAGGCGAATTTCTTATTGAGCTAGATGTGGGGTGAGAGGGAAAGAGAAGAGGAAAGGCTGAGTCTCAGTTGTTTCGCGGAGCAGTGGAAGATTGAAGATGCCCTTAGCGGAGATGAGTTGAGACAGCATCATTTAAGATGACTTTTAGACGACCAAGTAGAGATGATGAGTAAGCAGTTGGATGATAAATCTGGGATCATGGGGAGAGGCTTGGGTGGAGATATTAATTTAGCAGGGATGGTTAGTGCAGCTCCTATCACACTGTGCTCCAAAGGTGGGGTGGGGGGATCCTCTTGTGATTATCCAAAGTCCTTGGGGCCAAATTTTAGAAAAGTATTAAGTTGAATCGTATGAAGTTGCTGACATCTGACCATTCTGACCTACAATAATAGCAATTTCCTATGGTGCACTCTAATAGTATACTCCATTCACTCTATATTACAGAACACTTGGGGTGAGGTCTAAAACAGCACCCCATAATCAAACGCAGAAATATTTCTGCAGCCCCACATATCCAGTCTTAGTGCTACAAACATAAGGACTACAGACAGGCACTTGTTCTTTCAAGTCAGCTTTTGCTGCTAAATGGATTATAAAAACTTGCAGTGTTTAGAGCTTTTTGGATTTTGGAGTGTGGGTTTATATTGTTATCATTGTTGTTGTTATTATTATTATTACCATTTTGTGTGGCTCCATGGGGCTGAATTAGGCCAATGAATTAGGAAGGTGCAGAGAGACATATTTCAGCCCCATGTTAAGACTATGTTAATGCCATTCTAAGATAAATCATACTGCTTATAGAGGTGAACGTTCTCTAACCCAAGAGTAAGTACAGGATCTGAACAACCACTTACTTATTGGTGATATTTTAGAAAAAATTCAATTATTACAGAGGTGATTGGAGTTGATGTCTTTTACAGGTATTGATCGTACTAAGACAGGATGACTCTCAATCATTTCTATTCTTCAGGCCTCATTCTCTCCATCTGTAAAGTGGGGCCAGGGAGTTAAACTTTGTGATCATGAAGGATGCATCTAACATTTATGTTTTCAGAGTATTTGTATTTCTCTGTGTCTTCCCTTTGCCTCTGGTTGTTCCCCTCACCCATTTCTGCACATCTTTGCTTACGTCCTTGTTTGCTGAATAACTCTTTTTTCAGACTGTGCCATAGCAATTTCCCCTTGATGCGCAATGATGGATGAGCATGGACAGCTGGGATGGATCAGTTGACCTTTCCCAAATTGGGAAAAAGTATAATTTTTCGGTAATTATTTCTCGACGTCTAAGCATGTTTGACTTGTGCAATATCGATAGTCTTTCCACAAGGGTGTCAAGTCAGGGCATAGGTCGGCCTTCCTGGAATGCTAGCAATGGCTGCAGGGCCTCCCCTGTCTGCTTTTCTTGGGAAATGAGCCATTTCATGAAAGGGAATTTTTTAGTGGCTGACATATACCCCTCTAGGTGACATTGTAAAAAAATTCAGCCATTTTGAATGGAACCCTGTCTAAAATATAGTTTTAACCTTTAAAATAGTTTATTTTTTATGATTATAAAAGTAGCCTATTTCGAGTTTAGGAAACTGAAAAAATAGAGAAAAATAAAAGGAAAAAAATTATTCACATGCTCTAAACCAAGGGTCAGCAAACTTTTCCTGTAAAGGGTCAATTAGTAAATATTCTAGGCTTTGTGGGCCAACAGGAACAATTGAATACATCATAAAACAAACAAATGCCAAACTCAGTGCTGTGGGCTCAGTTTCAACTTTTCCTGTAAAGGGTCAATTAGCAAAGATTCTGGGCTTTGTGGGCCAACAGGAAAAATTGAATATGTCATAAAACAAACAAACGCCAAACTCAGTGCTTTGGAGTCAATTTCAACTTAGGGTGACCCCATTTGTTACAGAGTAGAACTGAGCTCCATAAGGTTTTGTTGGCTGTAATCTTTCCAGAAGCAGTTTGTCAGTCCTTTTCCTGCTGTGCCACTGGGTAGGTTGAAACCACCAACCTTTCAGGTAGTGAAAACCAAAAACCCATTCCGACTCCATAGCGAACTTAGAGGACAGAGTAGAACTGTAGCCAAGAGCAAACTGTTTGAGCCACCCAGGGACCATCTGAATATATTACAGAAGTACTGATATAACTGCTTAGAAATGTAAAAACCACCGTTAGTTCGCAGGCTGTACAAAAACAGGGGTGAGCTGAATTTGTCCTGTGGGCAGTAGTTTCCCAAATCCTGCTCTAAACCCTACAGAAGCTGCTATTAACATTTTAGTGTATTTCCTTCCAGTTTAATTTTCTATGCTTTTTTATTTTTTTTAATTCAGACATGGTTGGGATTATATTGTATACTCAGTTCTGATTTCTGTTCTCACTTAACAGCAACATTTCAGGAATAAAGTTGTTAAGGACTGCATAATCTTTCAAAGAGGAGTTGCAGTTTCCTTCAGCAATACCTACTTATCGTACATTTGGATTGTTTCTTAGTAATCAGTCAGGGCTTCAAACGGGTTCTTTCCAGTTCAATCATGGCTGAGGAAGCAACACGGGAACAGACCCAGATTTTTAAAATTTGGGTGAACTGGAACCATAACAAATGGAAAAAATACAGGTCGAAGCCCTGCTAGAAACCTAACCTCCCTCTTGGACAACGAGGGCAGCATAAGCATTGCATAGCAACCAAGTCGCTTGCCCATTGGATTTTGCGCAGAGTGGGAAATAGTGGTGCCCCAATCAAAGATGGTGACCAACTGTGCCACTTCGAATGTGTGTCGCTCTCCTCAGTCCTAGCAATAATCCAGTCTCACGCATCAGCCTCCTGAAAAGGCTCACTACGTCTCTTCCGAGTCTTCCATTCCAGGGCTTCAACTGATAATTTTTCCCATTCTGGTTATGGTTCTAGATAACTCAAATTTTACAAATTCAGGCCTGTTCTGGTTTCACTTCATTGGCCATGACTGAAACGTTTCAAACTGGTTCAAATCCCTATAGTCAGTTTATAAATAAAGCATAGATCTTAAGAGCATTCTGGTTGTACTTCTTCCAAGACAGATTTGTTCATTCTTTTGGCAGTCCATGGTATATTCAGTATTCTTCGCCAACACCATAATTCAAAGACATCAATTGTTCTTCGGTCTTCCTTATTCATGTCCAGCTTTTGAATGCATATGAGGTGATTGAAAACATTATGACTTGGATCAAGCACACCTTAGTCTTCAAGGTGACATCTTTGCTTTTCAACACTTTAAAGAGATCTTTTGTAGCAGATTTGCCCAATTCAGTGTGTCTTTTGATTTCCTGACTGCTGCTTCCATGGGTGTTGATTGTGGATCCAAGTAAAATGAAATCCTTGACAACCTCAATCTTTTCTCCGTTTATCATGACATTGCTTATTGGTCCTATTGTGAAGATTTTTGTTTTCTTTATGTTGAGGTGTAATCCATACTGAAGGCTGTGGTCTTTGATCTTCATCAGAAAGTGCTCCAAGTCCTCTTCACTTTCAGCAAGCAAGGTTGTGTCATCTGCATAATGCAGGTTGTTAATGAGTCTTCCTCCCATCCTGATGCCATGTTCTTCTTTATATACTCCAGCTTCTTGGATTATTTGCTCAGAATACAGACTGAATATGTACGGTAAAAAGATACAACCCTGACGCACACCTTTCCTGACTTTAAACCATGCAGTACCCCCTTGGTCTGTTTGAACGACTGCCTTTTGATCCATGTACAGATTCCTCATGAGCACAATTAAGTGTTCCAGAATTCTCATTCTCCTCAATGTTATCTATAATTTGCTACGATCCACACAGTCAAATGCCTTAGCATAGTCAATAAAATACAGGTAAACATCTTTCTGTTATTCTCAGCTTTCAGCCAGGATCCGTCTGACATCAGCAATGATATCCCTAGTTCCACGTCCTCGTCTAAATCTGGCTTGAATTTCTGGCAGTTCCCTGTTGATATACTGCAAAATTTTGCTTGCGTGTAATATTAATGACATTGTTTGATAATTTCCGCATTTGGTTCGATCACCTTTCTTGGGAATAAGCATAAATATGGATCTTTTCCAGTCGGTTGGCCAGGTAGCTGTCTTAGTGGAATACCCAAAGCAAATTTAACTGTGTCTAGTCAATTCAGGTTTCTACTCTGAACATTGCCAAGTTTGCTCCTGGGTCCTCTGCAGCCATAGAAGCACAAAGGGCATATTACTCCTCTACTGAATATGCCCAGACAATTAGGCTTTTAAAATTCTCATCTTTTCTTCCTCATTACTCACTCCCTTTCTTTCTGCTCTGCTTAAATCTAGCTGCTCTTTAGATTTATTTGAGATCAAAATTATCAAATGGATTAGAATTAAGTCTAAAATAGGAGCCAGCTACTACACTCCTAGGCACATACCCAAGAGAAACTCTTGCACGTGTTCAACAGGAGATATGTACAAGGATCATGCTAGTAGAAGTCATCACAATAGCAAAACCCTGGAAGCACACCAGATGCTTGTCATCAGGAAAGACCGATGGTGTATGACTATGGTGTAGCCACACAAGGGGGCATTATACAGTGGTCCAAATGAATGAACGGTAGCAACATACCTCCATGTGGATGAATATTAGCAAAATAATATTAGTGAAAAAGTAAATTACCAAAGATTATATACAACAAACATTACATAAAGTTAAAAATAACACACATCAACACACACACGTATACAGATGATGCAATAAAACCAGTTGCCAATTCATGGTGACCCCATGTGTGTCAGAGTAGAACCGTGCCCTGTAGTGTTTTCAGTGCCTGATTTTTTAGAAGAAGATCACCAGGTCTTTTCTCCAAAGGACCTCTGAGTGGACTTGAACCTCCAACCTTTTGGTTAGCTGCTGAATGCATTAACCATTTGCACTACCCAGGGACTCTGACAATGTAATACAACTGTGTAAAAAGGAGTACAAATCAATGATGAACACAGGACTCAGGACGATGGATACCTTGACAGGGGGAACTTACAGGGTATATCGGTGAGGGGTTTCATATAGTGTTATATGATAATCCTCCAAGTTCTAGCTTTTATTTCAAGTGAGGTCATGGGTTAATAGATACGATGATGCTTATTGTTGTTAGTTGCTATCAAGTTAGCTCCAACTCATGGTGACCCCACGTACAACAGAACGAAACATTGCCCAGTCCACTATAACGCTATAACTAATTAACTAATTGACTGTTATGGATTAAACTGTGTCCCCCCAAAATAGGTGTTGTAAATCCTAACCCCTATACCTGTGGTTATAATCCCATTTGGGAATGGATTTTCTTTGTTATGTTAATAGGGTGGTATTAGGGTAAGGTATGTCTTAGATCAATCTTTTTTGAGACATAAAAAGAGCAGATTAAGCAAAGAAGAAAGCAAGCAGAGATGGAGGCAGATAGATACTATGCCACGTGAAGATCACCAAGGAGCCAATGAACAGAAGCTGAAAAGAGAGAAAGCCTTCCTCTAGAGCCCGCGCCCTGATTTTGGACTTCTGGCCTCCTGAACTATGAGAAAATAAATTTCCCTTTGTTAAAGCTACCCACTTGTGGTATTTCTGTTATAGCAGCACTATATAACTAAGATACTGACTAAATAAAAAGCAGATCAGTTATGGACCATGATGACAGTGTGACATGATCCAAAGATTATGATTCCAATTCTGTGTATCTGAGATCAAAAAATAAAAAAGTAAGAAGAATCAGTAGGCACTGCATGTGGTCCTGAGAAACTTCCCTATGAATAATGTGAATGAGTGTTAGTACACAAATTTTATGGTGTCTATTTTGGCTTCTCCAAGGAACATTTTTTTTTTCTTCTTAGTTTTTGACTCTGGTCCAGGCAGCTGATGTTGTCAGCTAAGTGAGGTCTTGCTGAACCTGGCCTCATTGTTAAAGCTAAGAAGCATTCACTTAAAAGGCACTTGAGTTTTATACTTGTTGACCATTTCGTTCTGGTCAGAGTATAGGAAGAGACCTTTCTCTGGAGGGATGATAAACTCTAACTGGGAGAAAAGTGTCCCACATGGAGAGTTGGTGGAAGTCCAGGAGTGAAGCAAGCACAGAGCAGAGGTAGAGACACTTGGCAGCTAGTGACGGAGGGCAGGTAGTGACAGAGGGCTTGCAAGTTCTGAGCAAGCAAGGAGGAGTCCAAGGAGTTTTGGCCAAACAACCGGACTGTTTCATTGGACTCTTTCTCCCTTCTCTGGCCTTTACATTATTACTCAGCTTCAGCCAACAATTGCTGTTCAGTTGTGAGGCCTGACAGTGTGTGTAGGCATTCTCTCATTCTTAGGGCACCTACTCTGTGGCCCAGACTCTACCAGAAACTGGAAATTCAGATATGCTGAAGATCTGAGGTTGGCGCTTATTATTTTGTTCATGATTGTAGCCCCACTTCTCAGCACAGACATCAGTGGCTGTTAGTGGATCCCTAATAAATCTTTGCTGAAATGAGTCAAGGGAATCTTGCTATCCGGGAGCAGAGGGCTAATCTATATAGCTGCATTCACAGTGCAAAAAGCCAAAACCCGTTGCCGTCAAGTCGATTCCAACTCATAGCAACCCCATAGGATAGAGTAGAACTGCCCTGTAGGGTTTCCAAGGAGTGGCTGGTAGATTTGAACTGCCGACATTTTGGTCAGCAGCTGTAGCTCACTGTAGCTCTTAACTACGGCGCCACCAGAACTCCTTCACAGTGCTGGCCCGGGGCAAACTATAGCTCCTTCCTCAAGTTGGTCTAGCCCACACCTCGATTACTGAAGTTTTATCACACAGCATTGTAATGATTTATTGACACAGCTTTCCCATCCATGAACTGGTAAGCATCCCAAGGGTAGAGACCAGGTCTTTTCATTGCCAAGTCTCCCAAATTCTGGGTGTAGGGTAGACGTTAAATAAATGTTTGGGGCAACACCATGCATTACACCTTGTGGTCAGTGCCCAGCGAGTGAGACCTTGAAGTGTAGACAGATTTATCACTGGTTGGGAGGGATAGACGAGAGTTTCGGAGAGGAGGGCGTGATTTGGCTTTGACTTTGAGGTGGATCTCGTGTGTGCAAATGAGCAGGGATGATATTCAAAGTGAGTAGCAACTAGAATTGCATGCCTGCTGACCCACCCCAGGGTACTCTGACTGTAAATAATCAAATCTATGGTTGTTCCTAGGCCTACCAGCTGCAGATCAGCCTGAAAGATAAGGAGGGGGATGGGTTAGGGTAGGATGGAGGCACCAAAAACCAACCAACCAAACAAACAAACAAAAAAACAAAACCTGTTGCTAACAAGTCAATTCCGACTCATAGCAACCCTATAAGAGAGACTAGAGCTGCACCATAGGGTTTCCAAGGAGCTAGTGGATTCGAACTGCTGACTTTTTAGTTAGCAGCCGAGCCCTTAACCATTGGCAGAGGTAGTGAGGGAATAAACGTTTCAGAATCACTGCTTTTATTCCAGCCCTGTATCAGGAGCCTCACGTACACAATCCTTCTTGATTCTCACACAGACTTTTCAAGTAGGTGCTATCATTCTAGTTTCGAAGAGTAGAAAACAGATCCAGAAGGATGAAGAGATTTGTTCAGAATTACCCAGCAAGTGAGTGGCAGGGCTGGAGCTGAAGTCAAACCTACTCCGGCTGCCCTAGAGTCGGCTCCAGCTCATGGTGACCCCATGTGTATCAGAGTAGAACTGTACTCTATTGGGTTTTCAATGGCTAATAGACCACCAGGCGTTTCTTCCAAGGCTCCTCTGGGTGGATTTGAACCGCCAACCTTTGGGTTAGCAGCCAAGCATGTTAACCATTGGCACAACCCAGGGATTCCCCAAGTTGAACTCAGACTCCCCAAATTCATGAGCTCATGTTGTGTTCCTTCTGCTGCCCTGTCACACTGCCACATGGGGAAGGCATGGCCAGTGGGGTCAGGATGACAGCCAAGGCGAGTAGGTGGGTAGTCATTAGGCACAGGTAGGGGACACTGTGGGGGAGAAGCAGGAGATAAGACTGCAGTGCAGCAGCAGGCAGGGCAGCTCCTAAGGGCTGGGTTTGGTAAAACTCTCTGTTAAGGTACCCTTAGGGACATACTGTTTGGACTCTGTAAGCCTCTGCCCTTCATATCCAAGAACACTCACACTGGCTACACTCTTGTCATAGACTTTCTGGGGAACTGTTTCTGGAACTGGACACAGAGCTTGGGCAGGGAAGAGGGAGAGCAAGGAGCTGCCCTGGAACCAGGGCCAGAGATGATGATTTTGGAATTTAGAAGGGAGAAATTGAAGACAAGGTTTCAACCCTTGGGGCTGGGCTGGAGATGAGTAATGTTTGATCAGAGGAGGAGCTCCACTATAGGGATGAAAAGAAAGTGGTTAAAAAAAAGGATCAGAGATTGAAGACATGGTTGAACAATTAATGGCTTTGGTCCAAGCTGTGGTGAGAGAGAAGCCCAAGGACCAGTTCCCTGGGGGCCACATTTCATCAGAAGCGTCCAAGTGGTATACTGATGGAGGCAATGTCTGTTGGGGAGAGAAAGAAAGAGGGTTGGGAAAGATGCAGAAAACAGACAGACAGACCAAGATGGAGACAGAAATACACCAGCACAAAAGAATACAAATATAAGGACAAAGACACATAGATAACAACCCAGAGATTTAAAGACACATGGAAACCAGGCTAGTAACAGAAAATCAGAGAAAGAGAGATGGACAAGACAAAGATAAGAAGGGGAGACAGTGACGCATACACCCAATGTATAGCTGTGTTTAATGGCCAAAATACATGTGAACTTCTGAGAAGGATTGTATCTTGGCCCATCAGGACTTCCTGGAAAGATGGCTCATGTGGCTTAAATGAGGTACTGAATAGTCCTAAGCCTCTGTGCTTTCCTGGAGTTATGGAAACCCCTGGGTAAAAGGCCACCTATAATACAGACTTTTCAAGTAAACCTCAGTGTTGCAAGGGGCCTTAGAGCCATTTCCCATCCTCCCACCTCCCATCTCAGACCTCTGCTTGCACCTCTGCAGTTATCTAACTTGTCAGAACATTCTTCCTTAGGCTGAGCTACTCCCCTGTCACTTCCACAATTTGGGAGCAACATAGTTGAGCAAATCTACTGTTGCTTTCCCATCGAGCCCTTTTGGATGTTGATGACAATAATCATGTTCCCACTACATTCTCTCTTCTACAGGACAATCATCTGCAGTTTCTTCATACGTGTTATCAGTCAGGACATGGTAGATTAAGCTGTAGTAATAAACGATCCTAATATCTCAGGGGCTCTCAGGCACAAAGGTTCATTTCTTGATCATACTATACGTTCACTTCAAGCCAGAATAATTCTACTCCAAGTGATATTCACTCCACAACCCAGGTTGACTGAGTAGCCACTATCTAAAATACTTCCCATCACGATGGCTGAAGAAAAAGAGACCACGGGCAAGCCATATCAAACCAAAAAACCAAACCCACTGCCGTCAAGTTGATTCTGACTCATAGTGACCCTTTAGGACAGAGTAGAACTGCCCCATAGAGTTCCCGAGGCTGTATATCTTTATGGAAGCAGACTACCACATCTTTCTCCATCGGAGCGGCTGGCTCTGAAAACTTCTGCCACAAGTGACACACATCACTGTCACTCATGTTGCATTAGCCAGAGCTTTATGTCAGTGAGGTGGGGAAGGGATCTGTACCCAGGAAGGGGCAGTGAACATCTGTGAACCAGAACAGTCTATCACAGCTAACTTCTCCCTACCCCAATGTCCAGCTCTCTAAGCTAAGCAGTTGCTGTCAATTCCGACTCATGGCGACCCCTTGTGTGTCAGAGAAGAACTGTGTTCTATAGGGTTTTCAATGGGTAACTTTTTAGAAGTAGATTGCCAGGCCTTTCTTCTGAGACACGTCAGGGTGGATTTGAACTGCCAAACCTTCCGGTTAGCAGCCAGACGCTTAACTGTTGGTGCCACCAAGGTGTGGAGGTGGGGAGTTCTTGATGTGTTAGAGCCAGTACAGGACAAGAAACTAGCAGAGGGGTCATGTTAACCGCTCACAGGATACTAGGTGATAGTACTCATGAATGGTCCTCTTCTATCTTACAGCTACACCATATAGAATATATGGCTACTAAGTTTGCCAAGAACGTGGAAGCGGGAAGCAGAGGAGGCACACCTTTAATCTTCTCTCTACCCAAGTTTTATTGGATCTTTATCCCTCAAAGCCTTTTTTTCCCCCTTTTTTTATTATTATTATAATTTTTAAATTTTTTAAAATTGTGCTTTAGATGAAGGTTTACAGCAAATTAGTTTCTCATTAAACAATTAATACACGTATCGCTTTGTGACATCAATTGCCAACCCTGCAACATGTCAACCCTCTCCCCTTCTCGACCTTGGGTTCTCCATTTCCATTTGTCCAGGTTTCCTGTCCCCTCCTGCCTTCTCTTCCTTGCCCTTGGCCGGTGTGCCCATTTAGTGTTGTACACATGTTTGAGCTACATGCATTATTGTTTGTTTTATGGGCCTGTCTAATCTTTGGCTGAAGGGTGAACCTCAGGAGTGGCTTCAGTACTGAGTTTAAAAAGTGTTCAGGGATCATAATTTCAGGGTTTCTCCAATCTCTGTAGGACCAGTAAGTCTGGTTTTTTTCTTAAAACATTTTTTATTGTACTTTAGCTGAAGGCTTACAGAACAAATAGCTACTCATTAAACAGTCAGTACACATATCTTTTTATGACATTGGTTAACAACCCCATGACATGTCAACATGCTCCCTTCTCGACCTCAAGGACCTTTTTTTTTTTTTTTGGTGAAAATATACATAGCGAAAGTTACACCATTTTGAAAGTTTCTACATGTACAATTCAGTGACATCGATTACATTCTTCCAGCTGTGCAGCTATTCTCTCTATCCTTTTCCAAAGTATTCCATCACCATAATCTTCAACTCACTGTCCCCTAGGCTTCCCATCAAACCTTTTGAGTTGCGGTTGTCAATTTGATCTCACATAGATAAGTCTTTTTTTTTTTTTTTTGTACCTTAGATGAAGGTTTGCAGAATACTGTCTCATTAAATAGTACACATATTGCCCTATGACAACGGTTAACAACCCCATGACATGTCAACACTGTCCCTTCTCAACTTGGATTCCCTATCACCAGCTTTCCTGTCCCCTCCTGCCTTTTAGTCTTTGTCCCTGGACTGCTGTGCCTCATTAGTCCTGTTTTGTTTTATGAGGCTGTCCAATCCCCGGCTGAATGGTGAACTTCAGGAGGGGCTTCACTACTGAGCTGAAGGGGTGTCTGGGGGACATAGTCTCGGGGTTTCTCCAGTGTGTCAGGCCAGTAAATCTGGTCTTTTTTTGTGAGTTAGAATTCTGTTCTACATCCTTTTCCAGCTCTGTCCAGGACCCTCTATTGTGATCCTGGTCAGAGCAGTCAGTGGTGGTAACCGGGCACCAACTAGCTGTACTGGACTCAGTCTGGTGGAGGCCGTGGTAGCTGTGGTCCATTAGTCCTTTGGACTAATATTTTCCTTGTATCTTGTTCTCTTCATTCTCCCTCGAAGGGGTGAGACCAGTGGAGTATCTTAGATGGCTGCTCACAGGCTTTTAAGACCCCAGATGCTACTCACCAAGGTAGAATGTAGAACATTGTCTTTACAAACTGTGTTATGCCAATTGAGCTAGCTGTTCCCTGAGACCTTGGTCCCCATAGCCCTCCGCCCAGCAATTCAGTCCCTCAGGGAGTTTGGAAGTGTCTATGGAGTTTCCATGACCTTTCCTTGTACAAGTTGTGCTGGCTTCCCCAGTAATGTGTACTGTCTTACCCTTCACCAAAGTTACCACTTATCTATTTGGTTCCCTCCCACTCTTCCCATCCCTCGTAACCAGCAAAGATTGTTTCTTTTTGTGTGTAAATTTTTACTTCAGTTACGCAGCAGAGGCCTCATACAATATCTGTCCTTTTGTGATTGACTTATTTCACTCAGCATAATGTCCTCCAGTTTTGTTCCTCTTACTCTCCTGTGCTGAGTTCCTTTTGTTTGTGGATTTTTTTCATTTCCTTTGTTTTTGTAGGTTTTGTTTTTACTGAGACTTTATGTTTTTCTTCTTTATTTTGATGAGTAGGTTTGTTAACTTTCTTTGTGGTTACCGTGAAATTTACCCTTATCTTCCTAGACTTGAACCAGTCTATTATTACTTGGTATCACTTTACTTTCTCTCCATTAGAAGGTTCTCTATCTACACCATTTGTTCCCACTTTTATTGTTCTGATGCTGTTGTCATTTACGGATTAACCTCTCTGGTTCCGTGTTGTAATTCTTTTGGTTTTGCATAGTCCTCAAGAGTTCATTTCCTAGGTTGGTATCTGGCTAGTACAATCCTGTGTCCTATATTCAGCCCGTGGTCTGATACTGTTTGTTCTCAGATCGAAGGACTTCCTTTAATAAGTCTTGTAAGTTTGGTTTGGTTTTTACATAGTCCCTTAATTTCTGTTTATCTGGAAATGTCCTAATTTCACCATCATATTTGAATGAGAGTTTTGCAGGATATATTATTTTTGGCTGGCAATTTTTTTCTTTCAAGGTCATCCCATTGTCTTCTGCCTGCATAGTTTCTGCTGAATAATCCGAGCTTAGTCTTAGTGTTTCTCCTCTGTATGTGACTTTTTGTTTTTCTCGAGCTGCTCTCAGGATTCTTTGTCTTTGGTTTTAGAGAGTGTGATTACGATATGCCTTGGTGACTTTCTTTCGGGGTCTATCCTATATGGTGTTCGTTGAGCTTCTTGAATGGTCAGCTTTTCATCTTCATGATATTGGGGAAGTTTTCTGTTGGCAATTCTTCAATGATCCTCTCAGTGTCTTCTGTTTTCTTCCCCATTCTGGAACTCTGATCACTTGCAAATTTTTGCTTTTGATTGTATCCCACATAATTCTCAGGGTCTCTTCATTTTTCTTCGTTCTTTTTCCTGATTTTTCCTCAAACAACATTGTATCCAAGTGTTTGTCTTCAATTCTGCTGATCCTGTCTTCCACTGTTTCAAATCTGCTCATCAGCCCTTCTATAACACTGTCCATTTCTTAAATCTTGTTGTTTATCTTTTGGATTGCTAATTGTTGTTTTTATATAATTTCTAGTTGTGAATTTATTTTGGAATTTTGTTCCTGCATTATTTTCCTGAATTCTTCCATTTTTTTTGGTCTGTATTTTCCATGAATTTGTCCATTTTTTCCTCATTTTTGTCTGCTTTTTGCTTCAACTCTTGGACAATTCTGAGTATTAGAGATTTGAATTCCCTATCAGGTAGTTCTAGTGCCTTTTCTTCCACTGGAAAGTCATCTGGTGTTTTATTTTGGACACCTACTGGAACCATCCTGTCCTGTTTTTGTAAATGTTTTGATATTGTCTGCTGTCTTCGGGGCATTCAGTAGTTATTTTTCTCATTTATTGATTGTAGATTTGTTTGTTTCATCCTTTTTTTGTTTTGTTTTGTTTTAATTTGGCTATGTCTGAGCAGATGGGCCATGTGTTCTTTGCTGTTTGCTTGTCTGTGGGCACGATACTTTTCACCTCCTTCTCCAATTGGCAGGTCAGTCACTCAGATATGGTACAGCAGGGCAGGTCTAGCTGAAGAGGAGTTGCTGGGATGGGTTGTTTGTGGCACTTACTACAGCCACCAGGGTGGGTCAATAATCAGTGCTGGGCAGGTTCCAGTAGGCCGTGCCTGTGCTGTTTGGTGGTGTGATGTTAAGTGCACTGTGCAGGCAGGCAGGATGGAGAGGGGAGATTGTGATGTGTGGAGCTAAGATGGGTATGGGAGAGAGGAGAGACAAACAGGAACAAAAAACATACAAACAAACAAAAAAGAGTGCTAGGGAGCTTGCCCTTGGAGTGGAGAGATGAGAGACTATGAAATGAAGAAAAACAAGAAGGGGAAAAAGAAGAAAAAAAGGAAAAGAAAAGAAAAGAATGAATAAATAAAACTTAGAAATAAAAAAGAACAGCAAAGCTCCCAGGGATCCCACCAGTGTGGCTACAAGGTCTGGGGAAGTTGTTCCCAGGTGTTGAAGTACAGCCTGGCTAGGAGGCATAGAGGTATTCAGCACCAGGTATCCAGGGGACAGGAAGAGAAGGAAGGTATAGAGAGATGAGAAACTGAGCAGTGAAGAAAGACAAAAAGGGAAAAAGAGGGGAAAGAAAAGAAAACAAATTAAAAAAAAATAACAAGAAAATCCCCCCCCCCAAATGAAAACAAACAAGAAAAAAGAAATGCCCCCAGGGATCCCTCTGCGCATCTGTGCAATCTGAGGTGGTAGGTCCCAAGGCACACAGCACCGCCAGGCCAGAATGCGCTCCCAACTCGAGAAAAGAAAAAGAAAACAAACAAACAATTGAAAACAAACAAACAAACAAAAGCCCCAGGTTCCCACCAGTGTGGCAGCACAGACCTGCAAGAAGCCCCACACTTGAATGGAGCTCCACAGCCCCTCAGGAAGAAGCAAAGATGGTGCACGGAGCCAGGTATTTGAGCAAAAGGAGGAGGAGGCAGTGAGAGGTAAGGAAGAAATCAAAAGAAGCGGAAAAAAGCAACACCAGTAGCCAACAAATGGCACTCAGGGAGTCAGCCAGCGTGGGCGGGTGGAATCCCAGCAGCCGGTGCTTCCCGGCCAAGAGACTGTGGCCGTGGGAAGCAGAGGAGGCCGAGTGGGGGTGAAGAAGGGTGGGGGGTGGGAAAGCGTATATTGCTGTTTACCAGTTGTTTTGTCTCCTGCTGGAAGCTCCGTGAAGCTGCTTTCTCCTACCTCCTATTTGCTGGTCTCTGATCAAGTCTGGTCTTTTTTTGTGAGTTAGAATTCTGTTCTACGTTTTTCTGCCACTCTGTCCAGGACCCTCTATTGTGATCCCTGTCAGAGAAGTCAGTGGTGGTAGTCCTTCTGTTGTGCTGGACTCAGTCTGGTGGAGGCTGTGGTAGTTGTGGTCCATTAGTTCTTTGGACTAATCTTTCCCTTGTGTCTTTTGTTTTCTTCATTTTCCCTTGCTCCAGATGGGGTGGGACCAGTGGAGTATCTTAGATAGCCACTCAAAGCTCCTCAAACAAGCTCCTCAAAGCCTTTTTAAAAAATCTCTTTTTATTGCTTGGGATCTAGAAACAGCTGACTCTTCTGAAGCTCCAAGATAGGAAGGGCCAGCATACCTTTACTGAATTTTTAATGAGTGAGAAATTGATTTTTATTGTGGTAAGTCACTGAAATTTTCAGGATTTATCTGTTTTGGCAGCTAGTGTTGATTAACGCAGAAATTGGTTCTAGAAATGGGGTATTCCATAACAAGGCATAAAATCCATGGCATTAGCTTAGTGACCAGATGACAGGTGATGGGAAACTGAACTTGGAGATTAGAAAGATGAAGGTCTGGCCTACATGGTGGCAAAACATTTGCAAAGTTGTTGCTGGCAATGAGTTGAAAGGCAGACCATGAGCTTACTGAATTCATCATTCCAGCAGAAGAGGTGGGAAAATCGAATGACAGTAGTGTGGCTGCATTTGACAAGGTATTATGAGTATGAGATGAGCTCAGGAAACTACTAGATGGTTTGCAAGCAGAACTGAAGAAGACTAGAGACAGTCCAGAAATGGGGGGCCTGGAAGTTGGAAAAGTAGACTTCTAGACACCACACAATAAGAGATGGGATATGAAAAGGATTTAAATGACAAAGGCCTAGTAAAACCTCTTAGCTGGAAAAATGGCTCAGGCCAAAGATCAAATTAGAAGTGCAGCCTTCCCATTAACTTTTCTATTTAGCGTCAGGATAGCTGCTATCAGGGTAAGAAAGAGAGAAGCGAGGTGACAAAGCAAGGAAAAAGATGGCTTTGAGAACGATGTCTTAAAAAGAACTTTGGCTATAGTCACCAGTAAGTAGATCTGACTGGAAGCATATTGATTGGAAGCCTATTAAGTTATTGGGTGAAATGGAATGCCAAAGAAACCATGAGCCTGGCCTAAAAATCTGAGATTTAAAACAATCTTTGGGATGCCAATCGCCCCATGAACAAAAGTGGTCTAAGAAAACTATGCAACCGCCAAGAAGGGCATATTCTCTAACGTTCACTTCATAAGTTTCCAAGGAAGTCATGGAAAAGGCAAAACCTCCCAAAGAGTAGATCCTGGGGTCATGAGAACAATGGACAAGGGCGTGCTTCCCAGAGAGGAGGTCCACATTCCATGCTCAGAGTAGGAGCCTTCACAGTCTCTGCCCAGTAGGACTGCAGAATTGCTGTGGATCGGAGACTCTTGTATGCAATTCTTTCCAGGCAGGTGTATTTACTATGGTTATCCTGACCCTGCCACCGTCGTATCTTGGATGTGTGGTGTGTGTGTTGGGGAGCGGGGGTTGCTGGGAGAGAGGGATACATAATCTATCCTTTTTGGTCACAGGTCTAGGGAAGTGATCCTCAACTGGGGGCCATTTTGTCCCCCAGGAAACGTTTGGCAATATCTGGAGACATTTTTGGTTGTCACAACTGGTGGTGGTGGTGCTACTGGCATC
The DNA here is from genome assembly GCA_030035585.1 of Dugong dugon. NCBI lineage: Eukaryota > Metazoa > Chordata > Mammalia > Sirenia > Dugongidae > Dugong > Dugong dugon. The sequence continues at coordinate 58,197,152 of CM057471.1, forward strand.
TAGTGGGTAAAGGCCAGTGATGCCACTAAACATCTTACAAGGCACAGGACAGTCCCCCACAACAAAGAATTACCTAGTCCAAAATGTCAGTATTACTGAGGTTCAGAAACCCTGCTCTAGGAAATAAAAGTGCCACATCCCAACTTAATAGCAAGAGGGCCTGGCATGGAGTTGGTGCTCTTTCCTTCATTCAACAGATACTGAGTGCCTGTGGGGATGGGGGCTGGTGGGCTGGAGGGCAGGGATTTGTCAAGATAATTACCTGCTTCAATAGATAAGCTCCCCAAATGTCAGTGTCTTAACACAATACAGGTTTATTTCTCACATCGGGTCAGGGAAAATTCTGTTTTTCTTGTGAGCAACTGATGTATTTTTTTTCTTCTATGGACATTGAGAACCTGGTAATGGATTGAGTTTTCCTCCTTGATTTGGTTACTAGGAAGGTCATTGTAATAACTTGTTCATTGCTGTTCACTGATGTTCCCTGGCTCATTGTATGATTTCAGAGCAATGAGCCCATTCCCCTGATTACTTTGTGTCCCTCTTCTCCATATACATACACAATAGTGAATGTTGCCTCTAAATACTTTTGGGGATGAGATGAGCTTTCAACTCAATGAATGAATCAAAAGAATTCTTGCTGGCAGGTGGCTGATATGAAAGGGAAACAACGGAACAGCAAATGTCCTTTTCTTCTTCAAAAAGGAAAGTGGAGTTTTAGTCTTGGCTTGAATATATACAGAATTGGAAACTGAAGTTTGAGTTTGGGATCTTCAGATAGCTTCTTTTTTCATTCCACAGTCTTACTTACCCCTTTCAAGTTGCTGTTTTAACAATCCAGCATCCCATTTGTTTTAGGTGGGAGAGGAAGGAGACAGAAGACCTTTTCTCTAAGGCTTTTTTTGGGGAATCACTCTATGCAAATGTCTTTGTCTCAGAAGGAAACTGCCCAGAGGTCAGCCCTCTGCCCACTCATGAAAAGGCAACACTCAGGGTTGGTGCTTTCCTTTTGCTTTTGTGTTTCCTAATATGACACAGACAAGGAGTCAGGAGACTTGCTGTGTGCTCTCAGGCCTTTTGCACCTGCTCTCTGGTCTTCAGAAAGGCAATGGGCTAAGAACCCACTCAGATCTGTTGTTCTTGTCCCGTGGGTCTGGGGCGTTCCAGTGGAATGTACTTTCTGATGATCGTCGCTGAGGGGAACTTTTACTGACTTCCAAACCTGGTCTGCTTCCTATAGGCATGGAGGAAAGGCTGAGTTTGGAGGCCCATCCTGGTGTCTCACTGGCAATAGTCCTGGGAGGTGCGTCAAAGTGTATACCCTGGAGGCCCACTGCTCAGCTTCCAGACCTGACTACATCCCTTAGTAGCGTAACCTTGGGCAAACAATGTAGCTTCCTTACATCCGAGGGCTCTCATCTGCCACAACAGTAGAACCATGTGTCCTAGAGAGTAAATGACATAATGCTGGCAAAGTACTTGGCACATTGTGCAATACACATTCCTATTGCTGCCCTGAATTGGGCCAGCTCTTGCTGGATTGGGGTTTGGACACCAGAAGACTGAGCCAGGATGTGCTCAGCCAGGGCCTGTCCTCTCTCCCCTATCTTCTAAGAGGTCAGAGAATAATGTCCCCTGTGACTCTTTCAAATGAGATGGCCAGAAGGTTACAGAAATATTCTCACGGCAAGCTTCCAGACAGTCAGCTCTCATAGGTCCGTGTCATCTTTTTCTTCATCCAGTTCCTCCTCAGGACATGAGTGCCTTCCCTTTCTGGGTTTCTATTTCTTTCTGTAAAATGAATAAATTAAATCATGTCTAATCTAAGTTATTTAATCCCATCCCAGTTTAGATATTTTGTATTAATTTAAAGCAAGTTCTCTCAACCTCGGCACTGCTGATATTTTGGGCCGGATAATTCTTTTTGTCTTGTGCATTGTAGGGTGTTTAGTGGCACTCTTGGCCTCTACTTGCTAGGTGACAGTAGCACCCCTCCACCAAGTTGTGACAACTAAAATACTTCCAGACATTGTCAAATGTCCCTTTGTGGGCAAAATTGCTCTGGTTGAGAACCACTGATTTAAGAATTGAAGTAGTCATTTAGTATAACTTAAACATAGTAATGCCAGTCACCTTTATTGAGTACTTCTTTATACCAGCCACTGTGCTAAGAGATTTCCATGCCTGAATCGTATTTAATCCTTATAACATCTGAGTAAAGTGAGCATTAGTATCCTCTGCTTTGCAGACAGGGTGATGAGCTGCTAATAAATGATGGAGCTGGGATTTGAACCCATATTTTCCTGACGGTACAGCTTGTATGCTTCACCATTGCAGAAGTTTAGAAATAAAGGGATGGTCTTTGAAGAGCAAGGTGATATGACATATTTAGTAAGAGCACAGGATTTGGAGCCAGGAAGACCTGATTTGTAATCTCAGCTCCACATTGGTAAGCTGAGCACCGTCTCCTCACTGAGCCCCATTGCTACCATCATTATATTGAGGTAATACCAGCCCTGCAGGTTATCGGAGGAATAAATAATGCAGAGAGACACCTGGCATGCCAGGTCCTTCTCCAGCTAAATTATATGCTGGACAACAATGGAGAACACTGTTGACATTGCTTTCCTTCCTTCCCCGCAGTGCTGGGTGTGGTGTCAGTGCTCCTGGGCTGGATGAAACCTCACGCCATGGTGTATCACCTCCTTCCTGGTCCCACCCTCTCTTGGGGATCTAAGCCTTTCTTCTGAGCTGCAGACCAGCATAGACAGTTGTCTACTGGATGACCCATACCCAACACATCCAGAACTAAAATGGTTATCTTGTACCCAATCTTCTCCTCTCCTTATATTTCTTTTCTCAATGACCAGCTGTCACCTAAGCCAGGATTCTAGGAGACTTTCCTGACTTCTCCCAACTCTTCACTTTCCATAATCAAACAGTAACCAAGCACTGTCCATTCTATCCTAAGTACCCCTTGAAACTGTCTGCCTCTCTCATCCCCACTGTCTTTCCCTGGGCCAGGTCACCATTACCCTCACCTGGACTGCTGAAAGTGCTTCCTAATCAGTCTTCCTGCCTCCGCTCTTGTCCTCACAACTCATCCCACCAGTATGGCCAGATGATCTTTCTCAACTGTGGGTCTGTCCAGGTCTCCATCTTCTTGTTCTCAGGATAAAGCTTAAGGACTTAACTGGGTACACAAAACTCTTCTTGCCCTGGCTTCTGTCTTCTCTTTCTCCTCATCTTTGGTCTCTCTCCCCTTGTTTTTTTTTAGTTACAGCCATACTGGACCACCCATCTGTCTGGCCATCTGATTATGCTTTCCCCTTCCCTACCACCGTGGCTATGAATAGATAACTCCTTCAAGCCTCAGCTTAGAGTTTACTTCCCTTTGGGAGCCTTCTCTGATCCCTAAACCCAGGTCAAACACCTCCTTGGGGCTTCCCCACTAAGGCATTTACTGTGCTGTATTGTAATCATCATGAGGCATTGGTGGTTCAGTGGTAGAATTCTCTCCTCCCCTGTGAGAGACCCAGGTTTATTCCCAGCCAGTACACCTCATGCGCAACCAGTAGTCACCTGTCAGTTGAGGCTTTTGTGTGCTATGATGCTGAGCAGGTTTCAACAGCGCTTCCAGACTAAGATGGGTTAGGAAGAAAGGCTCGGTGATCTACTTCTGAAAATCAGCCAGTGGAAATCCTATGGCTCACATAATCTGATCCACAACAACCAATCATGGGGATGGTGCAAGACCAGGCAGCATTTTGTTCTGTTATGCATGAGGCCCCCAGGAGTTGAGCCAACTCAATGGCAGCTAACAACAACGTTGGAATCATCTGTTGACATGTCTGTCTCCACAACTAGACTGAGATTTTCAAGGGCAGTAAATGTGTCTTTTTCTATAATTCCCAGTGCCTAGCACAGGCCTTGTTACAATAAACGTTTGTAGCATAAATGCATGATATGAGGTATTGCATGAATTAAAGAGTAGCAGTGAGAAGGAGAGAGAAAACCGAGATAGTGAGTTGTAGACCCTGATGAATGAATGATCCATGACTGGTCCTGAAACTGTCTTTTCTTCTTATCTTAAAATTTACAAGAATTCAACTGGGAGATTATCCCATTTGGTGGAAGTATGACTCAAGATAACTTTATCTTTGACGTTAAGATAGATGGAAAAAAAACCCATCTTGGTGCCTGATAACAAGCCTACGTTCCCTTTGTGTGGTCTAAATGTCAAATGAGGAGGGTCAAGGAACCAAGAGCTACGTGACCTATGAGTCACTCTTAGCTTAGCCAGTAGAGAATTTATTAATGAGTTTATCTGATGATGTAACTTGAAAAACCAGATGAACTCTTGATATGCTCTAGCACAGGATTTCTTAACCTCGGCACAATTGACATTTTAGACTAGACAATTCCTTCTTGTGGGGAACTGTTCTGTGTATTGTAGAATATTTAGTGACACTCCTGACTTCTATTTACTAGACTCCAGTAGTTCCCTCTACCCCAGTTGTGACAACCAAAAATGTCTCCAGACATTGCCAGATGTTCCCTGGTGGGACAAAATCATTACCCCCATTTGAGAAACACTCAGTGGAGAAATGAGAATTAGAGCCCATCTGATGGAGCCAAAAGAGCCTTGGATGAGAGCTGGATATGAAGTCATTGCCAACTCTGCCATTTAGTGAAGACATTTTTGTTAAGTTCTCTGTGAGTTCAAGATCAGGCTGTACGACTTTGGGGAAAAAGCTTGACCTCTGTGGATTGCAGCCTTCTCATCTAGGGATCAGTACCTGGGGAAGGACATCATGCTTGATAAAATAGAGGGTCAGCAAAGATGAGGAAGACCCTCAACGAGATGGACTGACACAGTGGCTGCAACAATGGGCTTAAGCATAACAATGATTGTGAAGATGGCAGAGGACCAGGCAGTGTTTCGTTCTGTTGTACATAGGGTCACTATGAGTCGGAACCGATTTGATGGGACCTAACAACAACAAAAACATCGATAAAATGAAGTGATAGAATAATGCAAGTCCAGAATGCTTTGGATAATTCTGAGTTTAGTTTTGGTCTTAGGAGTGATCTTGGGGTTGAGGCGAGCTCAGACCACAGGATGGGGATCTGTGGGCTGGAGGGGAGATGAACATTCAGGCCCCTGCTTATGTAGTTCTGCCTGTCTTCACAGGCCTGCTTGGCTCTCTCCCTAGGCCTGCTCAAGATGCCCCAGGGAGGACTCCATCTCATTAAGTCACTTCTTGGCCACCCTCCTTCCCCAGCAGCATACATAGACTGTCAGAAGCACAAAGTGCTTAGAAACCTTTGGTCTGAGCCCTTGTTCAAATCCAAAACCAAACCCGTTGCTGTTGAGTCATTCCAACTCATAGCGACGCTATAGGACAGAGTGGAACTGCCCCAGAGGGTTTCCAAGGAGCGCCTGGTGGATTTGAACTGCTGACATTTTGGTTAGAGCTGTAGCTCTTAACCACTGTGCCGCCTGGATTTCCAAGCCCTTGTTAGAGAAGGGGAAACTGCAGCTCAGAAAAGGGAAGAAATTTGGCTGAGGTCACAGTGAACTAGAGTAAGACTGTTTCTGATCTTTTTTTTGGATCAGATCTTTTTTCCCTTTGCCTTACTTTGGGATCCCATACCTCCATGTCTGCTCCACCCTTGGTGGAAGTCCTTATTGTAGACTTTACCTGACATTTCTTTTTATTTCATTGAAACTTACATGCCTTTGGCTTTACACTTCCTGCATTCTACTTTCTGCTGGCGATAGCCATCTAACATAAAAGTTGGATCGTAACACTTTAGCAAGGAATAATGCATTTGTGTTACCTCCCAAGTGAAACATTTGGCTTTTGACAGAACTTTAATCCAGTGAAATGGAACTAACAATTGGAATTTGAGGCACTGACCTAGATTTATAAAGACTTTGAGAGCAGCTTGGCCCCTTTAATAAATTTCTCCATCTTTGGAAACCATCTAGTCTACCATCCATCTAGTCTACCATTATGTAGGGTTGAACACTGGGGTTATTTCCTATCATGTGATTTAGAGAAAAGAACCTGGGCTTTAGAGACAGGGTTCAAATCCCAGTTTCCCCCTTTAACAGATGTGTGAGTTGACCACAAGGATAACACCATTTCTAAATGGTCACTATGGGCCGGTCACATTACATATATTATCTTATTAATTCTTACAACAATTATGGGAGAAAGGCTTATATTGTATAGATGAAAAAAACCTAGTCTTGGAGAGTTTAAGTTAGGAATGGCAGAGTCAAGATTTGAACCTAAGGCAATTTAGCTCCAGATTATAAATGACTAAACTGATATTAAAAAAAAAAAGATTAGGCTTAATGTAACTTCCCTGATCTTCAGTTTCTTAGTATGTTAAGTTGGGATGATAATACCTACTTGAAAGAAGTACAGCCAGAATGCTCCTTAGAAGGGAGGATGGCAAGGAAGGGAGTCTTCCATACTTTGGACATGTTATCAGGAGGGATCAGTCCCTGGAGAAGGACATCAAGCTTGGTAAAGTAGAGGGTCAGCTAAAAAGAGGAAGACCCTCAATGAAATGGATTGACGCAGTGGCTGCAAAATGGGCTCAAACATAGCAATGATTTTGAGGATGGCACAGGATCGGGCAGTGTTTCACTCTGTTGTACCTAGGGCCGCTATGAGTTGGAACCAACTGGATGGCACCTAATAACAACAGTAACAACAACAACTGCTGTTAGGATTACATAAAATAACGCCTGTAAAGTACCTGACACCTTCTGAGTGTCTAATAGATGTTTAGTATTCCTCTCTTTAGCACAAATTTCCCAAGTCAGTTTTAAGTTGGCAAACTGTTAAGAGACTTTACATATATACTTTCACTTGATTTTGCAAAAACTATACAAGGTCAGTATCCCCATATCCCACCAAAGAAACTGAGGCATAGAGAGATTAAGGAAAGGCCTGAGTTAAAACAGTGAGGAAATGGCAGAGTCAGAATTCGCATTCATGCTTGAATGACTCCAAATCTGTACTCCTACCCTTTTGGCTCTGTTTACCACTGTATCTACTCTAAGCCACGAATGAGCTTCAGAAAATCTCTGATACCCTAAGTCATCCCTTTAGCATACTTTGCACCCTTTGAGACTAAAATAAACCAAATCTTCATCTTATTTAGTAGGTTTCTTCCTGTTTGGGAGGTGTGTACCTTGAGGGTCCATGTAAATTCTGTTAAGATTTGAGTATGTAGAAGCCAATTCTTGCTTATCCATGGTGAATTTCTAACACAGGTTCAATTTATCCCTCTTTTACATTGTGAAACACGGCCTCAGGGACTGCAGGCTTATCTTCATATGAATTGTTGTGAGATCCAATTAAATTTGTTCACGGTCTGGACCCAAAGTGCCCAGCAAGCCTCAAGTCCTGACACACCCTTTCCTCCTTGACCCCTTTGTGACTCATAGATTCCTGGACACTCTGAGCCCTTTAACTTGTCAGGCCCCTGTTCCCCTGGGCTCCGCACTTCCAAATCTGACCCAACCCTGTCTTCATCTGATTCAAATTTCTTCTCTCCAAAGATATGCCGGCACATTTGGAAGCATTGGGTGAGGTTAAAGTCACATTTTTCAGAACAAAATTATGGGACTGTTTTCCCTTCATCTCTGTGCCCATGTAGCCCTGGTGGCACGGTGGTTAAGAGCTTGCTGCTAACTAAAAGGTCGGCAGTTCGAACCTACCAGCCTCTCCTTGGAAACCCTATGGGACAGTTCTACTCTGTCCTATACAGTTGCTATGAGTTGGAATTAACTCGATGGCAAAGAGTTTGTTTTTTGGTTTTGTGCCCATAAAACCATGGTGCAAAAGTTGTGCTGTTGTTGTCATGTGCCACCCAGTTGGCTTTGACTCATAGCGACCGCGTAGGTCAGAGTAGAACTGCCCCATACGGTTTCATAGGCTGTAATCTTTGCAGGAGGAGATTACCAGGTTTTTTCTCCTGCGGAACAGCTGGTGGATTTCAGCCACCAACCTTTTGGTTAGCAGCCAAGTGCTTAACCAATGCACCACTAGGTCTCCTTGCAAAAAGTGTAGGCCATAGTAAATGCTTGGTGATAAAACAGGAAAAATGCATGGGCATAATAGCAAGAGTTGTGGAGGCAGATAGGCCTAGATGCTTAATAAATGAATGAATGAATGCACTCACTGTTCTTAGAGAGTGGAAAGGTGCCTTGGGGACTGGTGCTGGGAGACTTGGAAGCTATCTGTAGTCTTATTAATAACCAGTTGTGTGACCTTGGGCAAATGCCCTACCTTCTCTGGTCTGCTGGTTTGTCTGTAAAATTAAGTGGGTGATATGGGTGGCTGTCAAGAGGGTTAATGATAATAATGGGATTTGGAAAGCCCTGCGAAATGAGTGGTTTCATGAGGAATATTATTTTGTAGGTTCCCTATAATTTTATTGATTGAGTATATTTAGAGGAATATTCCAATCTTCCTAACAGCCCTGCTAAAGGTGAAGAAGCCTGCTATGGAACATGAAAGAAGGAGTCTGGGGCTGGGTATATTTGAGTAGTGGCAAGAGAGCCTCTGGGTTGTAAGAGCCTTGAGAAGTCAACTTGTTGGGTGCTCTGAACACCTCTACAACATGCTCACTAGGAGATTGTCTAGTCTCTGCTTGGATCCCTCTTGTAATGAGAAGACATTCACTTCCTGGATAGTCGGCTCCTTTGCTGAAAAGTTTCAACACTGAACATCAACCCATCTGTCTCATTTCTACCCTGTCTTGGCGAGAGAAGAAATGTTGTTGAAAGAGATCATCTTTAGAATCCTTGCACAAAAATACTTGATTAATGAAGACATTACAAAAGCAAGCCATTCTCTTGATTAAAATTGATTTTTATTTTTTCTTATTTGAGGCCCCAGCAGTATTTCAAGCTCCATGTCAGACAGAAACAGAAATCTAGTCGAGCTCAAGAAAGATTTTTGACAAAATGGAGCTCTGGGAGCCAGATAATTCTGATGCCAATAGCACAGTTGAGATGGTTCCATCCATGCTGAGGAGTCCATTTGGGGCAGGAAGGGCACGAGCTGAGAGAGCAGAATCCATTCTTGGTGGGGGGAATGGTAGAAAAGCATTGTCCTGAGATGAACTGTTAAGAGATAAGGAAGATACTTTGGACATGGCGTCAGGAGAGACCAATCACTAGAAAAGGACATCATGTTCGGTAAAGCAGAGGGCCAAAGAAAAATGAGGGAAACCCTCAATGAGTTAGATTAACACTGTTAAAATTAAATAACTCCCCAGAAGCCTGGACAACACTCCAAGACTTCTGGGTGTCTTATCTTTAAATATACCCCTGCAAACCAACTTCATTAATATCTCAAGAATGCTTCTTGTTTTCCCAAGGACCTTGCTCACTTTCAAGCAATAGATGGTAGATGTTTAACCTAAAAGTTTCTTTTTCCCAAGACCTGTAACTCTAAGACTTTGTGTATTCCATGTGACTTGTACTTCCACACTTCTGCATAACCTTCAAAGAACCAACTGCACATTCTTTATCACGAGGTTGTAAATGGCATATAAGCAGAAAACCACTTCGCGATAGCCGCAGCAGTTTTTCTAGAACAGACTTGCCTATTTGCAAACATCTCTCTCTCTCAATAAATAGTTGATCTCTTGAAAAAAAAAAAAGAAAAAAGAAATAAGGAAGAACCTGTTACAGTGAGCATGACTAAAGGGCTGGAAAAACACTGAGGTAGATGACTACAAATGCAATGGGCTGCTTACTGTCCTCTCTTACCCCCACTTCCCTTATCCTCCTCCTACTCCAAGCCTCTTCTTCCTGGTTTCGTCATTGTTCCCTATCTAAATTGACCTCCTTCTTTCCCCACCCAGCTCCTTCTCACTCCAGGGTTCTGCCTCATTCCCCACATAGAAGCAGTGCCTCCTTTTTTTTTAGGATACTTTGCAGTTCACAAAGTCAGTTGGAATACATTATCTCATCAACCTCACAACCACACTTGTAAGTAGGTGCTGTCCTCCTTCTGCAGATGATGAAAACGAAGCAGAGGGAGATGAAGTCACTTGCCCAAGGCCACAGAGCCACGTGGGGGCAGAGGCAGGATGGTTGCCCATACTCTTTTCTCTGTACGTCACTCCAAGACTCCACCATTACAGGTTAAGTCCCTGGTGTTTCAGGTACTTGCCTTGGGTTTGCCAGGAACATAGGGGATCGAATGATCTCCTTATTTAAGGGCCTGACAGGATGGCTATCTTTTTTGGAGATATTTTTATAGAGACTCAAAAACGTATTTGTCTCTCTGAAAAGTATCCTGGATTCTGGGGAAGTCCTGTCCTAAGTCATTGGGGTCCTTTAATGTTCAAGTCCACTGCATATGCCCAAATTCCATTCTGATGATGCTAACACTATGGGGTGAAGTTGGCTAGGATCAGGGATACTTCTGGAGGCAGCTTAAACCAGTTTGCAAGAGTTGATTTTTAAATTTTCAGAAATTTGCAAGCCAGTTGCTACACAGCCATTGTTGAAGAGGAAGGCCTGGCGATCTGCTCTCATAAAGATTATAGCCCAGACAAGCCTATGGGACAGTTCTACCCTTTCACATGGGGTCACTATGAGTTGAAATCGGCTCAATGTCACCTAACAACAACATACTAAGCGGCAGAGCATTAAATTAATAACTGTGTAGGGAATTTAATGTGTAAACCAGCAGAGTGCTGCGGTGCCAGGCACTGTTCCAGGCACTGGGAAACATCAGTGCTCAAAGAGAATAAATATCTGCCCTCAAAGAAAACAACAGAGCTATTGCTGAAAATTTATATGAACTTATAATGCAATGAATTACAATTAAAACAAACGTAATGAAAACTGAAAACTCATCACTTAGCTGTTTTACTACATTTACTATTATTTATGTTCTTGAGTTTATTTACGTCTATTGTACCTGTGTGGTGGAAATACTATATAATGGTTGTGCATCACTTCCCAATTCTATATTCAGGGTCCTCACACTGACAGCTTGAAATTGGCCATGGATGCGGGGAGGGAGGATATTTACATCATGTAAATAGGCAAAGGCTACACATTACATCCTTCTTTCTCCCCCAGAAAACCGATTGTTAATCATTTACCAGCACACTACCGGGTAAGATACATAGGAGTTTTTGGTAACTGGACATCTAAAATCTTGAATGCCCTGATTGGTTCTTCCTTCTTGCTAGTGTGAATTTGGGCAGAAGGGAGAATAGTGTCTAGAGAGGAATGGAGAGGAATGGAGGTCATAGACATTAGGAGGTAATATACTACTTGTCCTCTCTTCCTCAACCTTTCTGGTGATAATAACATCGGCTATTGTATATAGCATTTAACACCTACTATGGGTCAGGTTGGAGCCCTGGTGGCACAGTGGTTAAGAGCTGGGCTGTTAACCAAGAGGTCAGCAGTCTGAATCCACCGGCCGTTCTTTGGAAACCCTAACGGACAGTCCTACTCTGTCCTGTAGGGTTGCTATGAGTCGGAATTGACTTGAGGGCAACGAGTTTGATTTGGTTTTTATGAGTCAGGTGCTGTATTAGACATTCTACATGCACTGTTCTGTTTAATTTTCATAACATCCCCATTTTACAGATGGAAACCTGAAGCTCATGGAAGTGAAGTGACCTGCCCAAACTTAACCAGAAAGAAAGTGGCAAGACGAGGCACTGAGGCCAGATCTGTCTAATCCAAAATCAGCAGGCTTTCTGAAATGCTGGTGGAAAGGGGAGTCATTGGAATTCTATGGACCACCCTATACACCTGTTCTCACCTCCAGAAGCTCTTTTGCTGCGATGGGTCGCTAATATGCCAGGTGACGTTTGTTAAAATTAAACATCACTAATTCCAAATAGAAATCAAATTTGAGGCCCCTATTCATTTATTCAAGCAATTTCTTGGGTGCATATTGAATGCCAGACTCTATATTAGGTGCTTGGAATCCAGCAATGGACAAGACAGACAAGATCCCAGCTCTCACAGAGCTAATGGACTAACAGAGAGTCTTAAGCCTGGTGAAGCCCTTAAAGATCTGGCATCTTTTCAAATTGACAATGGCAGCTCCAAAGGTTGAATGAGAAGCTTAGGGGGCAGTGAGTGTAAGACAATGGTGGTGGAATAATGTGGAAAAAGATAGCAAGAATGGTAGCATAGCTTGAAGACTATAACCAATGTCACTGAATTGTACATGTAGAAATTGTTGAAATGGTGTATCTTTGGCTGTGTATACTTTCACCACAATAAAAAAACTAAAAAAAAAAAACAAAAAAAAACCGGGGATCTTCCCAATGTCAGTGGTCAACAAACTAGGTGACCATCGTGTGCTCTCCTGCCGTCACCAGACCTTGCTGGACCTGGCAATCTCTGCCTCTGGGGTTAGTAAAACTCTCTATATCTCCCCTCTTTCAAAACAAGATTAGTCATCAATGGTCAAAGCCAGTACTTCTGCAGAGAAGGAAAAGTGGGGCTGGGACACTGTCCACAGTTTGTTTCCGCATCTGCGGCAAGGAGATGGAAAGATGTGTGCACATGGGGTTCCTCAAGTTGTGGTTTTCTGTTTGGGTTTGTGATTTAAATTCCTATTTTTGACCCTCATCTTGGCTATAGATTAGCTAGCCATGCTAATGGATCCGTTCACCACTTGTGGGACAGATTCTGCAGTCATAGTCGAGGTGCCTGATGTATCATTGCATCTTTCTCTTTGGGGAGGGGAAGCAAACTAGTATTTGGGGGGTTTTTTTTTCCTTCTTCTTCTTCAAGGGTAAGGTTAGGCAAAGTCCAGAATCCTTTTCTACAGCCAAACACAGATTGCCTAATGGTGATATTTCCCGAAACCTATATTTTGGCAGGGAAACAGGTAATAGGACTCTTTTGGCAGGTAGAAGGAGAGCAATTATATTGATCTCCATAATGTTGATTTCCTTACACTAGCTGGAGTTATTCCCGTATCGTGATGGTGGTAGACACGTTTCTGAAAGCCTGGAAGCTTACAGAGGGAAGTCCCCGAGGAAACCTGATTGTTAACCATGTTTGACCACAGCCTCATTCATGTGTGATTAGTTTTCAGTTAACTGAATTTTTGGGCTTTCCATGCCAGCTTCTTCTCCTCCCCTTGCCGTTTGTAAGGAGATATAAGCCTTGATTCTATTTGAAGGTATTCCCCGAAAATGGCATTCATTCCAGTGGTATGACGAGACGGTGGCACTTTGGCACTAGGAAATGCCAGGCTGTGAGTCTAGAAATGAAAGAGAGGAAAGCACCAGGAGGAGCAGGTGAGGTGTGAGCACGGAGAGTCCCCATCTGGAAGGGATGGGCTGTAGCAACAGGTGTAGCCTGAGCCAGACTCCTCTGCCTCCTCAGCCTTCCTTCTTCTCTCTCCAGCAGGGACATGGATAGATCTTCCTTTACAGGCCCCAAAAGAATGGTCCAGTTTTAGTAATCCAGGCAAACTGGGCTGTTTCCTCAAGCTGGAATCACATGCAGGAAGAGGCAGCCTTTCTGTTCTCCAGTCACCTTGACCTTTGCTTTGCTCTTGATTGTATCCATACCCTTCCCTTGGAAATCCTTGTTCCTTTGGCTCCCAAAGGCAGTGCCCACATTTCTCCATGAGCGCCAGTTAACTATTCTGCAATTCTGCCACCCAACAAAACTCCTGAGTTTTGAAAGATGTTTTCTATTAATCTGTTATTTTCCTAGTTTATATGGATCAAAGACCTAGGGAAGACATGGTTAGAGCTTCTGAACTGCATGAGATAATCAAAGAGACCACCACGAGTTCATTCAGCACATATCTGAGGAAAACCTATTCTTGCCCGGCACTGAGCCTGGCTTTGGACGTACAGTGATAAGCAAGATAGACACAGTGTCTGCTCTCCTGGAGCTTTGAGTTGAACAAGGAAGAAAATCAACCTAGAATAAACCCAGTGTCTAAGAGCATCTGTCTCGCTGACTCCACGTAGGCTTACATGCCCCACCCTGTGGAGAACTCTGCTTCCACCATCTTGACTCACACCTCAATGAAAGCTCTTCTAAAGTCTCTTTTTCTCATGGTGACTTACTCCTGAGATTTTCATGTTTTCAAGTCCCTGGGGGATGCAAACAGTTAACAGCTAACTGAAAGGATGGCAGTTTGAGTCCACCCAGAGACACCTCGGGAGAAAGGCCTGACAATCTACTTCCGAAAGAATCAGCCACTGAAAGCCCCATGGAGCATAGTTTTACTCTGACACACGTGGGCTCACTGTGAGTCAGAATCAACTCAATGGCAACTAGTTTTAGTGAATATTACCTTGGCTGTGCCACCATCATTTTAAACTCTTTGTGTCTAAAAGCAAGTCTATTCTTTTCTCCTCTTTGCCCGGACAATTTTCTGAATGGCACTGGAGTTCCCTTAACTGGTTAGCCAGACTGATTTTCTGGATCATCTGTAGTGTCTCCTCTGTCCAGTCTACATCACCAAATCTTGTAGGATTCCAGAACACAGTCCCACACTTTCTCTACATTATAATCATCTCCCTGGCTCTAACTTCTTGTTCCTTCACTCCATCATGTATACACACCCCCCAGACTAATTTTCCCAAAAAGTAACTTTATAATAGCACAGTTACCATTTATAGAGCACTTACTCTAAGCTAGGTTCTGTGCTAAGCATTTTATAGTCATTGCCTTTTAGAATCCACTCATCTCTTTGCGGTATATAATATTATTAGGTTCAGCTAAATAACAGAAGCTTATGTGATGTGAAGGGCTCCGGTGGCGATGTTGTTAAGAGCTATGGCTGCTAACCAAAATGTTGGTAGTTTGATAGTTATTGAGAAACAGATTTGAGCCTAGTCCTGTCTGATTCCAAAGACTGTGTCATTTTACCACTGTGCTCAATGGCTTGTAGATTTTTATAATGTTGGTTATCAAATAAAAAATATCCAGTGGCTCCCCATTGCCTAAAAGCTACGTCCAAATACCTGGTCAGGTTGTCTTGTCGTAATTCTCTCTCACCGTTTTCCAGCATGAACTTGCTGCTTTGGCCAGGCCAGGCTCCTGAATTCCCCTTAATGCTTGGTTCGTTCCAGCCTTTCCATTTTTGGTCACGCTGAGAACTACCTGAAAAGTCAAGAGGCTGATGAAGCAAATCGGTGTAAGCTCGGTTCAGAGAGCAAGAGAAACTGTTAGACTCTCCTTAAATTAGAACAAAAAAAAAAAAAAAAAAAATACACACACAAATAAACTTAAAATGGCAAATAGTATGAAATGGATTTGCATCCACACTATTGACTTGTGGCAACGTGAGGTCGGGAGCTGATAGGACAACTGATGATTGCAGGAACTTATAAGGACAAGAAGGACAGAGATCTCTACATGCAGGGAGAGGGACCAATGCAGGCAGGCTTCCTTTACATTCTGGGAGCCTCACAGTTTATGTAAAGACTGAAAACTAGAAATATAGAATTATATATCTTAATTTGAAAGTATAAATTTAACAACTTAAAACTTTTTAACATCAAAAAATATATCGACCCCTGGATGCTCTGTTAACCCAGGACTAAAACCATTCCCGAAGCCCACTCTTCAGACAAAGATTAGACTGGACTATAAAACATAAAATAGTACTTGTGAAGAGTGTGCTTCTTAGCTCAAGCAGACACGTGAGACCAAATGGGCGGAGCCTGTCCGGAGGTGGGATGAGAAGGCAGGAAGGGGCAGGAGCTGGCTGGATGGACACGGGAAACCTGGGGTGGAAAGGGGGAGTGTACTGTCACATTATAGGGGTTGCAACTAGTGTTACATAACAATATGTGTATAAATTTTTGGATGAGAAATTAACTTGAGCTGTAAATTTTCACCTAAAGCACAATAAAAAAATAAATCTATATACATTGAAATACATTTGTGCTATTCATAAGATGAAACAGATTTTATAAAAAGTAGTACTCTGTAGGCCCAAATAAAAGACAAGGCCTTTACACACAGCATTCCCTGATTATCCTGAGAAAAGAGGGTGTTTCCTCACTCCCAAGGCCTTGTGGAGTGTCTCAGATTATGCTTTCACAGTTTCTTTTTTAAATACACCTTATTTTCTAGAGCAGTTTTAGGTTTACAGAAAAATTGCACAGAAAGTGCAGAGTGTGCCCACATACCTTCTCCTCCAGCACACAGTTTCTCCTGTCATTAACAACGTTCATTAGAGTGGTACATCTCTTACAATTGATAAATCAATATTGATACGTTACTGTTATCTAAAGTCCATAGTTTACATTAGGGTTCACTCTTTGTGTTGGAAGGAGCCTTGGTGGCACAGTGGTTAAGAGCTCAGCTGCTAATCTAAAGGTTGAAGGTTTGAACCCACCAGCCACGCCACAGGCCAAAGATGTGGCAGTCTGCTTCTGTAAAGATTTACAGCCTTGGAAACCCTGTGGGGGCAGTTCTACTCTGTCCTATAGGGTTGCTGTGAGTGGGAATTAACTTGATGGTAATGAGTTTTGGTTTTTCTTTGTGTTGTACAGTCCTATGGGTGTGACAAATGTGTCATGTCATGTATCCATCACTATAGGATTATGCAGAGTAGTTTTACTGCCCTTAAAATGCCCAGTACTTCACTTATTCATTCCTCCCTTCACCCCAGAGCCCTTGGCAAGCACAGGACTTTTTATTGTCTCTATGGTTTTGCCTTTTGCAGAGCACAATTTATTTATTTTTTAAATCATTAATATAATGTTGGAGAGAGACAAAATAGCCTGAAATGATCTCAAGCGATGTTAGTGTTTACAGATGTAAAAACTAATGTAGTCAGTTAGAATAGGGATAAGAAATCTTACCCAGATTCAGTAATTTTTTTTGCATTATGCCTTCCCAGCTGTAAGTGTTGGGTGAAAGTGTAAATGAGTTTTTAATAGACGGCTTCATAAAACAATAGAATTAAGTGGTTATGTTTGGAAAACACAAATATGCACAGGAAGACAAATGGAAAAAAAATCTAGAGTTCTGAAAACGGTGCTTGTTGCTCGGGATTACATTTGCAGTATGATTGTTGTGTTAACTCATACTGCTTATGCAGAAATATGGATGATACTCTGAAAACTGAGTTAGACAACTCAAAAAATGGCCCCACTGATGAGAAACACACTAATGACGAAGACGGGTACGAAGCATTCGGATAAGGTGATTTTAATACACATGAGAGTGGGATAAAGTAGCGTTTCTATAGTAATATGATTTTATATGTTAGACTATTTTAGATTTTTTGGTATATCCTAATTTCCATGTTAAATATTGTGAGCAGAAATATGACTATTTCATGTATATCCCTAAAAGTGTACATACTCAGCTTGGTTGAAAATCTTTTTTTATTGGCATTCTGTTAGGGAAAATGGGGCATCTCTTTACATACTGTCTTAGGCTGGCTTCTCTAGAGAAGCAAAATCAGTAAAGCACATAAGTATATGTATATATATAGAGAGAGATTTATATCAAGGAAATGGTTCATGAGGTTGTAGAGGCTGGAAGGTCCCAACTCCGTGGATCAAGATAAAGGCTTCTCCTGATTCATGTAGCCTCAGGGGCTGGCGAACCCAAGATCAGCAGGTCAGAGAGCAGGGCGCTTGCTTAGGGGCCATGAAGATCGACAAATCCCAAAATCGGCAGGCAAGGCCACAGGTAAGCTGCTAGTCAAGCCCCAAGAACCAGAGGTCATAAGAACAGGAGCCAGCTGCAGGATCCAGAACGAGCAAAAGGCCCCAAGCCTTGCCAGAACATTCGCTTATATTCGGATGCTTGCCACATGCCCAAGGAAACTCCCTTTCAACTGATTGGCTACTCACAGAAAATCCCGTCATGGGAGTGATCACATATCTGATCTCAACAGGGAAATGATCACAACATGACACTACTGCCAAAACACTGAGAATCATGGTCCAGCCAAGCTGACACACAGTCTTAACCATCACACATACGGAGTTGTCTTATACTGGGCATATTTGGCATTCATTGGGTGCTCTAGGAAACATGGTTTGGTTATGGATAAGAATTAAAAGTTGTATGATGAATGGCTTCTTTCCATCCTGACGGCATCAGTTTGTGAGGTATAACTGCAATTGGAGAGAAGGTAAAAAGGTCTACATGTTGGGCCCTTTGTGGACTTGAGGCCAGGCTTCCCTGGGCTAAGTGTAAGCATCGCCATCCTCCCCACACCCCCCACCCCCACCAATGGCACCTTGAAACTGTAGGAAAGGACTAGGTGAAGAGTTCAAAAGGGTGGGGTCTTCTATTAAAGTTCTGGGCCATTCTTTCATTCTTTATCCTTCCAGGATAAATACCCAAATAACCCTCCTTTTTATAATGTGCTTAGGAATCCATATTCTAGACCCTTAGAGCTGCCATTCTCTACTCCAACCTTTCTCAACTGGGCTCCTCATCTGAGCCACAGAACACAGAAATGATTGCAGTGACTGTTCTCTCATTTTTCCCAAGGGTAGTGCATAACTAGTACCATTCTGGATGCAGAGAAGAGAAATTAATGGATTATGTATAATGGATACCTTGAGGCCTCTCTATTTTATGTCTTGGGGTGTCTTTCTTCCCCAGAATTTTCTATGCAGTTGATATTTGGGTTACACAGAAAAGAAGAAGGTATAGACCCTGTCTCAAGAAACACAATCTACCGTGGAAGGCAATTGCGTAAACATATCATTTTAAAATAATGTTCTAAGCTTTAGGGGAAGGGATAAGTATTGGATCATATCAAAGTGCAAAGAAAGCTACAAATATTGGTTGGGTGGGTGCCAAGAAAGTCTTCTTGGAGAATATGACAAGAGTCTGATAGGAGGATTAGGAATTATCCAACAGTCAGCTAACGTTTACTGAGTACTTACTCTATGAACCTGGGAGCCCTAGTGGCACAGCGGTTAAGAGCTTGGCTGCTAACCAAAAGTCGGCAGTTTGAACCACCAGCTGCTTCTTGGAAACCCTATGGGGCAGTTCTTCTCTGTCCTATAGGGTTGCTGTGAGTGGGAATTGACTTGATGGCAATGGGTTAGGTTTTTGGTTGGTTTTTACTATATGAATGAACCAGGCAGTGTTCTAAGCAATTTATACCTACAAATTCATTTGACCCTCACAATGCTATGACATAGGTACTATCATTATCACCATTTTACCCATGAAGGAGCTGATCAGGTGACATCCAGGGTCACCCTGTTAAGTAAATGGTGGTAAGATAAACCCAGGCAGTCTGACACCAGAATCCAATGTGCTTAATCACTACACTAGAGTGATTCCCCATGCTTGTGTAGGGAAATTTAGAAGTTTGGTGTTATTTGAATGTAAGGATAAAGGCTGAAATTAGTCAGCGATGGAGCTGGAGTTGATTAAAGGCCAGGTTATTGAGTCCTGTTAATCATTTATTCTTGTGGAAGGAGCTCCAGGAATCTCCTTTTCACCCATCTCTTTTCTCCAAGCCATCTCTTTCCAGTTGAGATGGACCAACAATTGTGTGTTAGTTGGGTATTGTATCAGTTGTCTATTGCCACAATGATGCTGTGTAACAATCAACCACAGAACATTTACTTAGCTCACGAGTTGGTAGGATTCAGATGTGCTGGGCTGGCCTCAATCTTGGCTGCGCTTGCTCATGCATTTGCAGTCAGCTCTGAGTCACTTAGGTAGCTCTGCTGATCTTGAATACGCTCACTCACATGTCTGAGTGTTGGCTGACTGTCCAGTGATCTACGCTGCATTCAGCTGGGATGACTGGGGCGCCTCTGCTTTACTCAATATGGTTTTCATCCTCCAGCAGGCTAGCTCAGGCAAGTTCTCATGGCAACGGCAGTTGACATGCTCAGGCCCTTTTTCAAGACTCTGATTGAATCTTATTTGCTAACATTCCATTAACCAAAACACACCATTAGATCAGCCTAGGTTCAAGGGTTGGGGAAACAAACGAAAAAACACATGGCAAGGGCATGGATACTTGGATGAGTGAAGAATTGGGACATTGATCCAATCAATCTATCAAATATGTTCAACCGCTCTCAATCTATTACTATCAGCCATTTATATGATTTCTTGAAGGAATTACTTGACAACTGTGTTTACTAAAGGGAAAAAAGGCAAAAAAGAGTAGAGGGAAGAAAACAGGACAACCTTCATTTTGGAGTGGGGGGAAAGAAAAGACATATTCTAGAAAACAGTTAAGATTTTGAATTACATTTTTAAAAAAATTTTTTGAGAATAATTTTAAATTTACAGAAAAATTGCAAAGATAATACAGAGTTCCCATATACCCTTTAACCAGTTTCTCCTATTATTAACATCTTACATTTGTGTGGTTCATTTGTCACAATTAATGAACCAATATTAGTATAGTTTTATTAACTAAAGTCCAGATTTTATTCAGATTTCCTTAGTCTTTTCCTGATGTCCTTGTTCTGTTCTAGGATCCCATCTAAAGTACCACATTACACTTAGGCATCATATCTCCTTAGGCTTCTTTGGTCTGTGACAGTTTCTCAGATTTTTCTTGTTTTTGATGACTGGGACAGTTTGGAGGAGTACTGACCAGGTGTTTGTAGAATATCCATCAGTAAGTGTTCATTTGATGTTTTTCTCATGATTAGTCTGGAGTTTTGTGTTTTTGGGAGGAAGACCACAGAAATAAAGTGCCATTCTCATCATAGCATGTCAAGGGTACATGCTATCAACATGACTTATCACTGTTAAACTGCATTGAGTTTTCATTTAAAAATGAACATTACACAACAATTTATTTTTGATTGCATAAACTATGCAAGGAGGCCTGGTGGCACAGTCGTTAAGAGCTTGGCTGCTAACCAAAAGGTCAGCAGTCTGAATCCACCAGCCACTCCTTGGAAACTCTGTGGGGCAGTTCTACTCTGCCCCATAGGGTTGCTTATGAGTCGGAATCATCTTGACGGCAACAAGTTTGGCTTTGGGTTTAAACTATACAAGGAAGAACAAATTTACAAAAGTGTTTTCCTAATTGCAAAAGAATCTGCACCATTTTAATTACTGCTTGGATTAAATATAAGATGTGTGAGATCTTAAGTCTATGGATTAACTATTACAAGCATGATAAATAAGTTTAATTTATCATAGGAAATATAAGGTGAGTAAATACAGCTTCTCCAAGCAAACAAACAAAAGACGCATCTTAGTGACTGAATGTGGCATCAGCATAGCTTTCATTTTTAGAAAGATCTTTGTTCCTCCTGACTAATGCTCCCTCCCACACCGAGTCACTTCTAATCTTTGGAAAATAGTGTTGTCTACCTGGGTTCTTTTCATTCTCAAATGTACTCATGGCAAGAATGTGTTTTAATCCCACTCCTTGGAATATATCCTAGCGAAATAAGAGCCGTCACATGAATAGATATATGCACACCCATGTTCATTTGCAGCACTGTTCACGATAGCAAAAAGATAGAAACAACCTAGGTGCCCATCAATGGACGAATGGATAAACAAATTATGGTATATTCACACAATGGAATACTATGCAATGATAAAGAACAACGAAGAAGCTGTGAAATATCTTCTAACATGGAGGAATCTGGAAGGCACCATGCGGAGTGAATTTCGTCAGTCACAAAAAGACAAATATTGTATAAGACCACTTATTATAAGAACTCAAGAGAAGGTTTAAATACAAAAGAGAACATTCTCTGATGGTTACAAAGGTGGGGAGCGAGGGAGAGGGTTATTCACTAACTAGTATACTAGACAAGAATTATCTTAGGTGAAGGGAAGGACAGCACACACTACAGGAGAAGTTGGCACAATTGGGCTAAACCAAAGCTTAGAAGTTTCCTGAATACAACCAAACACTTCGAGGGGCAGAGTAGCAGGGGTGAGGGTCTGGGGACCATGCTTTCAGGGGACATCTAGGTCAACTGGCACAAGAAAGTTTATTAAGAAGATGTTCTGCATCCTACTTTGGTGAGTGGTGTCTGGGGTCTTCAAAGCTAGTGAGTGGCCATCTAAGAAGCATCAGTTGGTCCCAATCCACCTGGAGTAAAGGAGAATGAAGAATACCAAAGTCACAGGGAGGTATTAGCCCAAGAGACAGAAAGGGCCACATAAACCAGAGGCTGCATCAGTCTGAGACCAGAAAAACTAGATGATGCCTGGCTACCACCAATGACCGCCCTGACGCGGAACACAATGTGTGTACAAATTTTTGTATGAGAGACTAACTTGAATAGGAAACTTTCAGTTAAAGTACAACAATAAAAGAAAAAAGAAAAAGAAAAAAATGTCTTTTTATTCCTTCAGGATTCTTCATCTCGTGCCATAAAAGCATTTGCCTCCTGGAGTCAATGACAATATCAATTAAAGCCAAATTGAGACATTGGGGCACATAATTCTGTTTCCACTCTCTAGAGGTAAAGATATGAAGGAAATGGGGAGGGTGAACTTTCACATTCACTTATCCACACAATATTTATTACGTACCTGTTATGTGCCCAGCTTCGAGCTGGGGGATGAATAAGACAGTCGTTGCCCTGAGAGAGTTCAGTCATGATGTGGAAATGTAATAGATAAATGTTAATACATAAGGTCGCCCTGAGTCGGAGCCGACTCCATGGCAGCTAACAACATACACCCAGAGTCAGTCACCTAATTGAAAAGATGAAAACTACAAGTGGAATTCTTGGCAGAGCAGCATTTCACTGAATAAAAAACTGTTGTGCATCACCAAATGAATGAGTGAATAACATAGCGAACAGTAGACAGAGAAGACTCACTAGGTAATTGTTTTCTTAGTTTCTTAGAACACTTTAAAGAAAATTCTTCTTAATAGATTTTTACTTTTTCTAATAGCTTGGTGAAAATTACATGAAAAAGTTTATCGCTTAAAAAATCCTTTCAAAAGTAAGTAAAGTTTATTGTAAATACTTTAGAACAAAAAGATACACAATGATAAGTTAGCATCTCATTGCTCTTGACCCCCAGGTTCCACTTTAAGTTTTATATCGCAGACTTCATTCACCTTTTCCTTTGTGGCTTCTACCTTTAGTATCATATTTAGAAAGTGTGTCACTCAAACACACCAACAATCATGAAAATGGCACAGGACCAGGCAATGTTTTGTTCTGTTATACATAATGTTGCTATGAGTTGGAGCTGACTTGACAGCAACTTAAGAACATCACTACCAAGATATTATGAGTATTCAATTATATTTTTCATATAGATTTTATAGTTTGATTTGTACAACTAAATTTTTAATCACAGGGAATTTATTTTGGTGTATGGCGTGACATAAGGCTGTTTTTTTTTTTTTTTTCTGAGTTGGTAGCTAACCCCTGAACTGCAGAATCCAAGTGAACCAATTACGCAGCAATAAAATGAGAAAAGATGCTTTATCTGGAGGTAATGCTGAGGATGTCACAGGAAAAGCCTGCTTCTGTGCAGAGTGAATGCATTCATCATCTCACCAGTGGAATCCACAACTTTTTACAGAATTGGTTTAAACAAATACCTTCTGTGGTGAAAGGAGAACCCACAAGGCCACTCATAACACACTCTCTCAGCTGGATCTTTGCCACCATGTTCTGCTGCAACACCCAGAGAAGGAAGGAGAAAATTCTCCCACGCATACCAGGTTTGGGGCCTTTCTCAATTTTTCTTGAGTAGGATGTATCCTCTCTCAGGGTAATCATCTTTGAGGCCTTTGGTGAGCAGCCAATCCTGGAACCCATGAGGGAAGATCATGACTTTGCAATTTTATGTGGCTCACCCAGTGCCAAATGGAAACTAGTACCTTTAAGCAATAATCTTGGGGGAGGGTAAGGTGGTGAGTTATTTGGAAGCCAGTCTGGAAAGTCTGAAACCCGCTCTGAATTCCACTTTATCACTGATTCCTTAGGTGAATTTGAGCAAGACATTTACCCTAAGGGAGCTCCAAGAACCATTTCAACCTTAAGTCTATGATCAGGTGCTTTCCATTGTCATCCTCATAGGCCTCAGACATTCATTCATTCAGCAAATATTTACTAAGAAGCTATAGTGTAGGTAGAAATTGTTCTTACAGCTAGTCCAAATGGTATTGAAAAGTCTTCAAGAAACTAAGACCCCAAATAAAAGTGGCTTAAATTTTAAGATTAAAAAACAAACAGAACAAGATATTCTAAGATAGGGCTGTTCCAAAATACGATTTCCACTTCTGAATGACATCAGTTACCAGAATCTTTCCGCCTTTCCTCTATGTCACCCTCAGCATGCTAATCGAGTCCTATCATCTTCTCAATATAGTTGCAGCAGCTTCAGACATTGCATCCTCACACATCATCATCTATTGTTGTTGCTAGGTGCTGTCAAATTGATTCCGACTCACAGCAACCCTATGTACAACAGAATGAAATACTGCCCAGTCCTGCACCATCCTCAATCATTCTATGTTTGGGCTCATTGTTGCAGCCACTGTGCCATTCCCTCTTGTTGAGGGTCTTCCTCTTATTTGCTGACCCTCTACTTTATTAAGCATGATGTCCTTCTCCAGGGTCTGGTCCCTCCTGATAACACGTCCAAAGTATGAGACAAAGTCTCATCATCCTCGCTTCTAAGGAACATTCTGACTGTACTTCCTCCAAGACAGATTTGTTCTTTCTTCTGGAAGCCCATGGTATATTCAATATTCTTCACCAACACCATAATTCAAAGGCATCAATTCTTCTTCAGTCTTCCTTATTCATTGTTCAGCTTTCCCATGCATATGAGGCAATTGAAAATACCATGGCTTACAACTCTTTAGAAAAAGATTTAGACTGGACTGTGGGACATAAAATGATTCTCATGAACAGAGTGCTTCTTAGTTCAAGTAGATACAGGAGACTAAATGGGTAGGTCCCATCCGGAGGCAAGATGAGAAGGCAAAAAGGGAAAGGAGCTGGTTGACTGGACACGGGAAATCCAAGGTGGAAAGGTGGAGTATGCTGTCACATCATGGGGGGGGTGGTGCAGCTAAGGTCACATAGCAATGGGTGTATAAATCTTTGTATGAGAAACTGACTTGAACTGTAAACTTTCACTTAAAGTGTAATAAAAAAATTAAGATAATACCATGGCTTAAATCAGGCACAACTTAGTCTTCAAAGTGACACCTTTGCTTTTTAAAACTTTAAAGATGTCTTTTGTGGCAGATTTGCCCAATGCAGTATCTCCTTTCCATGGGCATTGATTGTGGATCCACGTAAAATGAAATCCTTGACAACTTCAATATTTTCTCCGTTTATCATTATTTTGCTTACTGGTCCAGTTATGAGGATTTTTCTTTTCTTTGTGTTAAGGTGTAATCCGTACTGAAGGCTGTGGTCTTTGATCTTCATCAGTAAATGCTCCAAGTCCTCTTCACTTCCAGCAAGCAAGGTTGTGTCATCTGCATATTGTAGGTTGTTAATGAGTCTTCCTCTAATCCTGATGGCCCATTCTTCTTCACATAGTCCAGCTTCTCAGATTATTTGCTCAGTATACAGACTGAATAAGTATGGTGAAATACAACCCTGACGCACATCTTTCCTGATTTTAAGCCATGTAGTATCCTTTTGGAAACCCTGGTGGTGTAGTGGTTAAGAGATATGGCTGTTAATGAAGGGTTGGCAGTTTGAATCCACCAGGCGCTCCTTGGAAACTCTATGGGGCATTTCTACTCTGTCCTATAGGGGTCACTATGAGTTGGAATTGACTCGATGGCAATGGGTTAGTATCCCCTTGTTCAGTTTGAACAACTGCCTCTTGGTCTATGCACAGGTTCCGCAAGAGTATAAATTAAGTGTTCTGCAATTTCCATTCTTCACAATGTTATTCATAATTTCTTATGATCCATTCAACCATTTTAGGAGGTAGAATATGATCAAGAACCAATGGTACTGAAAGAAGACATTGGGAGAAAAATTCCCTTTCTATTCTATAATTATTTTGGCCTGATTCACCTAAGGTAAAAAAGAAAGGAAATGTTATGGAGTCAGATTTTAAAGAACAAGTAGTATGCCTGGGTGTTAAGATTCAAAGCTGGTGAAAAATTGTCCATATTTCATGCTGTCAAAATGGAGATGGAATTAGTTTCAGATATGGGAAAGGAAGGAGGTCTCTGGATAAGGGATTATCCCCAGTACTGTGCTTTTATGACTTGCATTACTTTAGCATGAACTTTCAGTGCAAACCGTTGGCATGAATCAAAGGAAATTCAGGTCCTCTCTGAGGGCAGCTTCCTAGAGCAAGGCAACAGTTAGGGAGCCTTCCTTCCCTCTTTCTTACCTTTTTGCCTTCCCAGCTCTAGTCCCTTGGAATTGAGCATTGATAGCAAGGAGCCCACAGCTGCTGTGTGCCAGGTCTGGGAGTCAGGACTCAGAGTCTAGTCCTGGTTCTCCAGCCTCTTATTCTCTATGGGTCCTGGAATGGGTCAATTGCCCCATCAGCCTCTCTTAGTATCTTCACCTATAATTGGGCAGGTTGGAATGGATCTGTGGTTCTATGTCAGGAGCGCCTAAAGGTATTTTGTTAAACACACAGGGCCAGACTTCACTCTTAGAGATTCTGATTCAAAGATGAATTGTGAGTCACTGCTCCTGACCCAATGCAGCTACACGTACAATCCTAGATGTCTTCAGTTCGTTGTATGTGGCTTGACTCACCCACCTATTAGAACGTTGAGAAACTTAACCATGTTTCTTTTTACACAAGATTGTCATCCAGGACCATGGTTCTGAAACTGTAGTCTGTGGTCTCCAGTGCAAAATGTGAATCCTTTCTTCACTTTTAGGAGGCTAATGACATACATTTCCGTAGATTGGTATCTTTGCATTTGATTAAGGGCTATTTAAGAATAAGTGGGCAGTGGTAGAATTCTCACCTTCTATATGGGAGACCTGGGTTCAATTCCCAGCCAGTGCACCTCATACCCAGCCACCACCCGTCCATCAGTGGAGGCTTGTATGTTGCTATGATGCTGAACAGGTTTCAGTGGTGCTTCCAGACTAAGACAGACTATAAAGAAAAGCCTGGCAATCTATTTCTGAGAAAAATCAGCCAATGAAAACCATATGTAACACAATGGCCCAATCTGCAACCAGTTATGGGGATGGTGCAGGACTGGACTGCATTTGGTTCCATTGTGCATGAGGTCGCCATGAGTCAGGGGCTGATTCAATGGCAGCTAACAACATCAGCATATTAGTAACCTACTATCTCAGTGGTGTAAAGGTTAAGAGTTTGGCTGCTAATCAAAAGGCTGGCAGTTCGAATCCATCAGGCGCTCCTTGGAAACCCTATGGAGCAGTTCTTCTCTCTCCTATAGGGTCGCTATGAGTCGGAATCAACTCAACGGCAATAGGTTTTTTGGTATCTCAGTTTGGGTTTACCTCAGAGCAACACCTGCGGTAAGGACTTACGTGCAGGAATTTTATTTGGGAAGTGAACCCAGGAAGTAAAGAGGGGGAAGGGAGAAAGTACGAAAACGGCATGTCACTGAAATGGTCACTGTCATGGGCAGCTGGAGCTTAATCCCTTTGGGCATCCTCTGTCAATCTGTGTAGAGCGGTGGTTCACAACCCGGAGTGATTTTGTGCCCCAGGAGATATTTGGCAATGCAGGGAGACATTTTTGGTTGTCATAAATGTGGGGTATTACTGGCATCTAGTGGGTAGGGGCCAGAGATACTGCTCAACTTCCAATGATGCACAGCACAGCCGTCCACAACAAAGAATTATCCAGCCCAAAATGTCAGTGGTGCCGAGGTTGAGAAACCCTGGTGTAGGCTGTGTCTCTGAATTGTCCCTCTGAAGGACAGCGATCATGGAGCATTTATCCATCATCTTCATGCCGTTCCTGTTAAGGTAGTCCTTAGACTGCCAAGCTGCACTTGCATTAGGGCTGGACAGCCTTCTGTTTTTTTTTTGTGAAATCCCTGAAACAGAAAAGCAGAGAGACACGTGACATGCATAGACAAGACACTGGGGTAGAATGCTGCCAACATGTGTGAAAGAGCCTAGCATCTGCTGAAATCAGGTGGTCCAACAGGATGTGTTAAGATGTAATTTTTCTAGCCATGTAATGATTCTGGGGGCTATGGAGAACATAGTGTAACTGAAAGAATAACCATGGACCAAAAACTGTCATAATTTAATTCTACTCATGGATATGGCTGATGGCTGGAGATCCAGTATAGTACAGACTAGCTGTGTGGTGAAGTGGTTAAAAGCATGGTCTCTGGGCCAAAATTACTTGCCTTCAAATCTTGTCTTCAACACTTGCAGCTTTGTGACTTTGGGTAAGTTAATTATTTCTTTGTCCCTCAGTTTCCTCACCTAGAAAATGGGGTTAATAATGGTTCCCACCTTACAGCGTTGTCATGAAAATTAAATTCTGTATATGTATGTGTGTGTGTGTATTTGATGAAATGTAAGTAACAGTGCCTGGCATTTGTTGAGCACTGATTGGCTGTTATCATCGTCATCCCAGGGCCTGGACTTAGGGAAGATGCAGCATTATTCTGGCTTGGCCTTTTTCCATTCAGTAGGTGAAGGAGCTTCAGTTCAATCTGATTGAATTGAAGAAATAAAATATTTGAGTTCCTATATCAGCCAAGCACTATGCTAGGCTTTTGACCAATCTCTCAGCAGTAAGAACAAGAGTCTCCCTTTTTCTCTAGCAGTGGTTAAGAGCTTGGCTGCTTACCAAAACATCGGCTGTTTGAACCCAACAGCTGCTCCTTAGAAACTCTATGGAGCAGTTCCAGTCTGTCCTATAGGGTCGATATGAGTCGGAATCGAGTTGGTGGCAATGATTGTTTTTTTTTTCCCCCTCTTCTGCTCTTTCCTCTATTTATGTGTTGCTTTTCTTTCCTTGCTTTCAGGAGATGTGGGTAGAGAGAAAGTAGTACAGAAATTGGAGAAATAATTACAGTTTGGCTAAACTTTGCCACTCACTGGTAGTGAACGTGAGCAATTCACTTGCTTTTCAATTTCACATCTAAAAAGTCAATATAACCCACTCCTGCCTCACAGCATTCCTGAGAGACTTAAATGAGATGGTATAAGTAAAAATATTGTAAGAATTGCTAAATGCACTAATAGTTTATTGTTTTACTAGAATGCCCAGTGTTCTCAACCTTTTCTAAGGCAAGTTTTAAAACATACAGATTTCTGAGTTCCAGCCCTAGAGTTGTTTAGTGGGCCTGGGGAGTGAGGTCAAGGGAATCTGTAATTTAATTTCTCTAGACAAGTTTGATGATTAGCCAGATTTGACAATCACTAAATATACTGTGAGCTCCATAGAACAGGGATTATGTATTATTCAGCCTTGTATTTTCATTGCCTAATGTAGTTCTTGGTATACAATAGGTGGTCAATAAATGTTTCCTGAATGAATAAAAGACCAGACTTCTATACCTAAGTAAACAGAAGAAAGGCACCACATTCCAGGAGTCAGCCTGCTTCCCCCAATATGCTTGTCTGTCTTGACCCACCTTCCTTCCATTCATTTAATTGATTTGTCCCTGAACTAGCTAATACTGAGCTAATTAACATCCACGACTATAATTCTTGAGCAGCTTGCACTGTTTTGTGTTCAGAATCACCATGGATGACAATCTCTGTTCTTTCTACTTCAAAAGTGGTTGTGAAGATTAAGGGGATAATAGATAAGAAAGTGATTTTCAGGCTGCAGCATGCTATAGTGTAGGTAATTAATGTTGTTATTAAAAACAATATGCTAAGTAATTTATGGTTCTCGAAGGTTTAATGTATTGTGGCTGTAGAAGAAAGAATATTCTTTAGTCAGAGTCTTTATACACACAACTTCATCGGCGAACTCACTAAGTGATTCAGAGAACAGATTTAAAATAAAGAAGCATGGAAAGCTGAAACTATAAATCTTGGCAGAGATATGTAGGCTAAGGCAACCCAAAAGAATGCAGAGGGATCACACTATTAATATTAAAAAAGTGGAATTCAAAGCAAAAATGTGTTGAACAGGTGCAAAAAGAACCCTTTATAAGAATGAAGCATGAGCTCCATGATGAAATATAACTATCACAAATAGTTATGCACCAATTAACATAACCCTAAAATACAGGAAGTGAAATCTTCAGAAAATACAAAGAAAAAAAGAAATTGACAGAACCACAAATTGCAGTAGGAAAATTTGTTATATCTCCTTGAACTTTGTTCAGTGGATACAAAGGTAAAGGTAAAGAGGATGTGAACATAACATACAGATATTTCTATAGAAATAAATTGAACCCTACAAACAGAGAATAAACCTTTTTAGAAGCACCCATGGAGCTTTACCAAAACTTTACCATATTTTAGGTCTAAAGATATCTAATAACAAATGATATTGACCTGAGCTGTCCAGTGTGGTAGCCACTATTCACATGTGGCTATTGAGTGCTACAAATAGGGCTAGTTTGAATTGATACAGGCTGTAAATGTAAAATACATACTGCATTTCCAAGACTTACGTAGTACAAAAAAAGGAATGTAAAGTACATGATTAATTTTTTAATATATATTGTATTCTCTCAAAATACATAGTATTTTGGGGAATATTATAAGTATTATTTAAATTAATTTCACTTGTCTCTTTTTATCTTTCTAATGTGTCTACTAGAAAATTAAAAAAAATTAGATTCATGGTTTGCATTTGTTGCCCACATTATATTTCTATTGGACAACACTTGTATAAATTATATTTCTTGTCCATGATATAATAATAATAATAGTGATAATAAAAAGCCAAAAGATTGGAAGAGATCCATATTTGTGCCTACTCCAAAGAAAGGTAATCCAATAGAATGTGGAAATTATCGAACAGTATCATTAATATCACATGCAAGTAAAATTTTGCTGAAGATAATGCAAAAATGTTTGCAGCAGTACATTGACAGGGAACTGCCAGAAACTCAACCTGGATTCAGAAGAGGGATATCATTGCTGATGTCAGATGGATCTTGGCTGAAAGCAGATAATATCAGAAAGATGTTTACCAGTGTTTCATTGACTATGCAAAGGCATTTGACTGTGTGGATCATAACAAATTATGGATCACATTGCAAAGAATGGGATTCCAGAACACTTAACTGTGCTCATGTAGAACCTGTACATAGACCAAGAGGCAGTTATTCCAACAGAATAAAGGGATGCTTCATGGTTTAAAATCAGGAAAGGTGCACGTCAAAATTATATCCTTTAACCATACTTAGTCAATCTGTATGCTGAGCAAATAATCTGAGAAGCTGGGTTATATGAAAAAAAAAAAAGTGACATCAGGATTGGAGGAAGACTCATTCGATATGCATATAACACAACCTTGTTTGCTGAAAGTGAAGAAGACTTGAAGCACTTATGAAGATCAAAGACTACAGCCTTCAGTATGGATTACACCTTAACATAAAGAAAACAAAAATCCTCGCAACCAGACCAGTAAGCAACATCATGATAAATGGAGAAAATATTGAAGTGGTCAAGGATTTCATTTTACTTGGATCCACAATCAATGCCATGAAGCAGCAGTCAAGAAATCAACCAACACATTACATTGGGCAAATCTACTACAAAAGACCTCTTTAAAATGTTAAAAAGCAAAGATGTTGCCTTGAGGACTAAGATGTGCCTGAGTCAAACCATTATATTTTCAGTTGCCTCGTATACATGGGAAAGCTGGACAATGAATAAGGAAGACCAAAGAAGAATTGTTGCCTTTGCATTATGGTGTTGGTGAAGAATATTGAATATACCACAGACTGCCAGAAGAACAAACAAATCTGTCTTGGAAGAAGTACAACCAGAGTGCTCCTTAGAAGCGAGGATGGTTGAGACTTCTCACATACTTTGATGTGTTATCGGGAGGAACCAGTCCCTAAAGAAGGACATCATGCTTGGTAAAGCAGAGGGTCAGTGAAAAAGAGGAAGACCCTCAATGGGATGGATTGACACAGTGACTGCAACAGTGGGCTCAAACATAGCAATGATTTTGAGGATGGCTCAGGACTGGGCAGTGTTTCGTTATGTTGTACATATATCGCTATGAGTCGAAACTGACTTGATGGCAACTAACAACAACAACATAATGATCAAGGAAACCTCGAACCACTTAGAAATTAAGAAAACAAGATAGCAAATTATAAACTCCCATTTAAATGTCTCTTTTGAGTTGAAGAAGAAATCAAACCAGCAATGTGCAAACATATAGGAAATAAATATGGATTATAAAAGCAATATACACATCAACACATAGGGGATTTATTGGCTGCTAACCGAAAATTTGGTAGTTTGAACCCACCTAGCAGCTCTGAGGGAGAAAGACCTGGCAATCTGCTCCCATAAGGATTACAGCCTAGAAAACCCTATGGGGCAGTTTTATTCTGTCACACAGAGTCGCTATAAGTCGAAAATCAACTCAATGGCACAGAGCAACAATAACAAGAGACTTACCTCCCCGCCAAAATTTATAGCCTTAAATACTTTCATTACCAAGTAAGAAAGAAGGAAAATAAATGAACTAAACATTCAACTCAAGAAATTAGGGGAAAAAACCAGATTATCCTTGGAGGTCAAGTTGGTAAAAGAAGACTAACAGTATTCAATGGATGTCTAATTGCAGCAGGGGCTCACTTACATTATCTCTAATCCTTTCAAACACACTACAAGGTTGGCATAATTACTCCTGTTTTGCAGATGAGGAAACAGTCTCAGCAGGGTTAAGTGACTTATTCAAGGCCTCAAAATGAAGCTGGAGGTTTGTGATGGGAATTCTGGCTCTGATGTCCATGTTGTTCCCAGTTCATCACACTGGTTCATGGCATGTTCAGTTTATGGTTGAAATTCCACAAGTTACAGGATAGGAATGTGGAAGTAAGGGAATTGATAAGCCCAAACTGTCAGATTAGCCTTGATTTGGCTGGCTTTGCTTGGTTTACTTTTAGGAACTTCAGTGTCTTCCTTTCTAAGACAAGAGAATGGCAATAAGTGATTGTTTGAGGCCTTCTTGGAAGTTAGCACTGAAAGGTGCTTTGCACAGATCAGCTTCCCCGGTGTGTAATGGGTGTTACTGCTTCCTGCTAGAACAGGCCTCCCATCATGGGCAGGCATGCCGTCACATGGTGGGGCACTCCTGACACGTGACCCATTACAAGTTCCCTGGGGTTCAGGTTGTCTATCCAAGGAATATTCTAACACTGACTTCACATTTCACCACATTGCTGCTAAGGCTTCTTTAGTTGCAAAATAAACTTCACCAGAATTTATTCTTGCTTTTCTTTTATGGAGAAAGGGAAAACCACAAAAACAAAACAAAACAAAAAATCCAGAATTAATCATTCATTGGCGAATTCTAGTCAGTTGACGCCATCTCAACTTAGTTTTCAGACTCCTACTATGTGCTGGAAACCAAGGATAGGGCTACACAGAAGACAGGGCACTTGTTTTTTTTCCTTCTGTTGTAAGAACACAGCCCCTTCAGGGTTAACTCATGAGAAGGGGCCTGCTGCGGGGCTATACATAGGAATAAGGAAGAATAGAACCTCAGTCATACAGCCAGACCCCAAACAGCCTGGATCACAATGGGGGCATTAGAAGGTCAAGGGTCTTCCCATGAACACCACTCAACTACTGCCTCCCTTTCAGCTACCACCAATAAATTTATCTCTAATAATGATCATTGCTATGTCAGCTGCTATGCTAAATCCTTTTCCATTCTAAAGATTTCTATCTCATAGTGTCTACTGCCTCACGGCTATTATTTTAGCTTTCTTTATACGTGTGTTTTGGTTTTTGGCTCTGATATTAATTTCATAACCCTCTGTGTCTGGATTTCAAATGAACGTAGGATGCCCTGATTAGTCCTTCACTGATTTATTTAACCAGTATTTATAGTCCTCCTGTTATATGCCAGTGTGAGCTAGGTCCTGGTGATTCCACATTTAATGAGAGGGTTGTGTGTCTTAAAGAGTGTGTGTGTGTGTGTGTGTGTGAAGGAGGGAAGAAGAGAGGAGAGAGAGAGATAGAGATAGATAGATAGAAAGAGAGAGATCAGTAAACCAAGAAACAAACATGATCCAATTTTTATTTTAAAAAGATCCTTCTTGATGGGTGGAGAATAGATCAGGGGTGGGAAAGAGGGAGCAAGAATGGAAGAAGTGAGAATAGGTAGGAAGGAGCCTATTCCAGTAATCCAGGTGAGAATGATGGCTTGGACTACAGTGCTGGCAGGAGAGATGAAGAGAAGACGAAAAATGTGAAAGCTTATTAGGAGGTACCCCAACTTACTAGTTGCCTGGGTATTGGATATTAGGGAAAGGGAGATTTCTGGTTTGAGCTGGTAGTGATAACAGTGAGCAAGTTTAGAGAAAGAGAGGCAGGTGGGGGAATAACAGATTAAAATAATAAAATTTGGACTTGTTAAGTTTGAAATAACAGAGAGAAAATACTAAATAGCCAGTTGCATTTGGCAGAGTGAAGCTCAGCTGAATTATTTGGACTGGAGATATAAGTTTGGGAGCATAGCTTAATAGATAGTGTTGAAGCTATGATCATGGAAGAGATAATCTAGGGATAGGGGAAGAGATCTTCCAAAGAACCCTAAGGAACATCATTCAGAGGTCAAGATGAGGAGGGGCCAGCTAAGTGACTAAGAAGGAAGGGCCAGTGAGGTGGGAGGAAAAACCGAGAGATTGTGGTGTTATGGAAGCTGAGAGAGAAACGGGTGTTAAGGAGGGAGAAGTCAACTGTGACAAATGCTGAGTAAGACAAGGACAGAGAGATGACCACTGGAGTTGGTAACACGGAGGTGACTGATGATCTTAACAAGAGCAGTTTTGGTTGACAGAAGGGAGTAGAAGCCAGAATGGAGAGAACTGAGAGTAAAAGGGATGAGCTGATGTTCCCTTTGTCCAATATTTTCACCATAGAGGGAAACTTTATCACAAATTTTGTCTGTATCTTTCCAATTCATTTAAAAATACTTCCATATACAGATAAACATCCAATTATCTCACGGTGTTTTAAATTTTTCTACAAGAATGTAGGCAGTAGGAAAAGCACTAAGTAGGAACAGTGTGTGTAAACAACTCTTGGCAAGTTCGGGTATGAATGGGTGATAGAGAATGCTGTGGACATTGGAGGGGTCAAAGCTGTATTTTTGTGGTTTTTTAAAAGAAGGCAGAGACTATAGCATGTTTGCTTGCTGATGGGAATGATTTAATAGATAGAAGCGAAGACTGATTATGTTCCAGGAATGGGCATAAATAAGTAAGTGCAGTCCTTCAGAAGGCAAGATGGGATGGTACTCAGCACTCAAGAGGAAGGCTGGTCTTTATTAGACCTGAAGACACTTGCTCCAACATAGTAGGTTAAAATAAAGAAACAATGAGTACAGATACCATAGGCTTCAGAATAGATAGTATGAAGATGAAGGATTTTGCTTCTGTTGGCTTCTATACTTCTCAACCAAGTATGAGACAAGATCATCAGCTGAAACCATGGATGGAGATGGAGGAGGAGGTATGGCAGTCTGGGGAGAGGAAAGTTATGAAATATTCACCTCAGTGAGTGGGAAGGAGAGCCTGTAGAGAAAGATGGTTGGCTCTCTGGGCAACAGTGAAAGTCCATAATTTTGAGATCATTGCATGAACATGAAGCCCATTATCTCAGTCGTTTGATTATTTTCTCTAAGCAACATACGTCTGCTTAGGGACAGCCTCAGAGAAGGGAGATGTGGCGGCTGGTGTTTGTAAACAAATATGATGGAGGGGCTATGAGTATGGCGTTGAAAATATTTTCCAAGAAGTAATTAAAATGATGGCTCATGAAATCTAGGATGGACAAGAAGGGAAGTGAAGACAAGGAGAGACCAAAGGATGGTGGGACAAGGGTGGGGATTGAAGGATGAGGTCAAAGAGTTGTGGTGGGTGTAAAAAGACCAGACTTAATGGTCTGACAGAGACTGAAGGAATCCCTGAAACTATGGCCCCAGACACTCTGTTAACCCAGAACTGAAACCATTCCTGAAGCTCACTCTTCAGGCAAAGATTAGACAGGAATATAAAACAAAAAATAATACACGTGAGGAGTGTGCTTCTTAGTTCAATCAGATACATGAGACCAAATGGAGGCTCCTGTCTTGAGACAGGATGAGAAGGCAGGAAGGGACAGGAACTGTTGAATGGACACAGGGAACCTGGTGTTGGAAGGGGGAGTGTGCTGTCACATTGTGGGGATTGCAACTAATGTCAATATATGTATAAATTTTTGTATGAGAAATTAACTTGAGCTGTAAACTTTCACGAAAAACACAATAAAAAGAAAAAAGAAAAGAAAAAAGAATTGGGGGGAGTGGTGGTGGTTGTTGTGGAGCATGTGATCTGGAATAATTAGAGGTACTGGTTAGGGAGCGGGATGTTTAAGTGGACATTTTAGAGGTAATACAGTTTCTGGTAATGCAAGATCCAGGATGTGACTGTGTGAGTGGGTGACTGAGACAGAGTGAAGGAAAAGGTGAAGGAGCTGAGAGAACAGGGCACTGGATGGTTCATCCAGGTGGATGTTGAGACCAGTGAGAACCATGACAGGAGTTAGAGTGAAGAGGAAAATTTGAACCAGGAAGTCAGGTCTTCAGTGATTGGGAGAGTGGCCAGGAGGTCAGTGGATAACAGCAACAAGGAGAGGGTGTGAGTTAACAGAAGCCAGTGTGTTTTATAAGAGTAAGGGGGAGTAATGGCATGGAAGGAACAATGGGGAGCAAGAGGACCCCTACCCCATTTCAATACTGTAAGGTTGTAGGGTATGAGAGAACAAACTTACTGGTTTGTTCCACTTGAGAGGACTACAGGGGAAACGGTGTCTCAAGGAACAGTCAGATTTCAAATAAGGCAAAACTATAAAAAGAACTTACCAAGAAAAGGTTGATGACCTAAGAGCATACACGAACCCCGTGTCGCAGCGGCGACGGTAGGCGACGGTAATCGGGACGGCGGGACGGCGAAGACAGTAACCAACTGCACAACTCTTACAGAGAAGTGGGGCCAGGACGGTCACTCTGAGGAGTCGACCCCCACTTCAGTCCCAGGAGTTTATTTTATAGCCAATACAGCAATCAATAAGGCAATTAACAAAACAATGGGCTTTGAATGCGGGCAAGGGAGAAGGAATTCAGGTAAACAAGTCAATCAGTAAAGGGACAATAGGTTTGGGAAAACACATCCGGACAAGTCTCGACATGTTGGAGACAAGTCTCAACATGCTGTGCAGCATAGAGACCTGTGGGGGCCGCAGTTGTCAATAGTGCAGCCATGTTTAAATGGCATATATCCCCACAACCCCGGAGCAGGATTTCCTGAGGGCTTATAGTGGAAGGGTTTGTAGGACAATGATTGAGTTAGATTATGGGATATACAAAGCAGCAAGGAAATGTGAGCCCACTTATTTACTCACTGTTGTCCCTGAGGAGTCAAGTTAGCAAATTAGTCTAAACATAGGTAAAGGATTAGTCTATAGATGGATCAGGGTAACTGTCAAATCCCTTTGCTTAAGGAGCTACCTAGAATCATTTGCCTCAACAAAGACTGTGGGCATGGCAAGTAGTCTTAGGACAATTAATTCCTGTACAAAATCTAACTAGTCCCAACCCCTTTTCAATGCAAAAGTCCTCTCTATAGCATAGTTAGTAGCTTGTGTTTCAATACATGTTTCATTAGTATGACATTATTTCTAGAGAGTTTACTTCATATTAGTGCGGGCAATTTCCAGCATAGATATGTGATTATTTTTAAAATGCCAAATAAGATGTCAATAAAACACAATTTCTCCCCCTTAACAACAACAACAAAAAAAACCCAAACAAACTCGTAGCCGTCGAGTTGATTCCGACCCATAGCCACCCCAAAGGACAGAGCAGAACTGCCCCATAAGGTTTCCAAGGAGTGGCTGGTGGATTCAAACTGCCAACCTTTTGGTTAGCAGCCAACCTTTTAACCACTGCAAAAATAACAATGATTTGTAGCACCTGTGGCTGGTGAAGTTCTGGGAAATGGGCACCTCTATACATGCACTGTTGGACAGATAATAAATTGGTTCAAAATTTGTGGAGGATAATTTGTGATATCTGTTACAATTTTAAATACTCATACCTATTTATATAAAATTTTACTTCCAATAATTTAATTATTTGGAGACTATTATGAATAAAGGCGCTATAACTGTTCTTCTACCTGTCTTTTAAAAAATTCTATTTTATTTATTTTTGTTGTTGTTGAAGGTATACATAACAGAACACAACAATTTCTATATGTACAATTCAATGACTTTGCATTCTTCAAGCTGTGCAGCCATTCCCACCCACCATTTCCAAATTGTTCCTCCCCCATTAACTTAAATTTACTGCCCCTTAAGTTTCCTATCTTATCTTTTGAGTTACTGTTGTCAATCGGATCTCACATAGATAATTCTTAAAAGAGCACAATGCTCAAGGCTGACATTCTTTACTAATTATGTTAAGCTATTGCTTGGTTTAAAGAAGACTTCAGGGAATATTTTTGTTTCAAAGTTTAAGGTTTAAAGACTTTGTCAGGGCAATAGCTTCAGGGGTCCATCCAGCCTCAGTTGCTCCATAAAGTCTGGATTCTATGAAAATTTGAAATTCTCTCCTGCATTTTCCCCCTTTTGATTAGGATTCTACTATAGCATCTTTGGAGCCCTTGTGGTGAAGTGGTTAAAGAGTGTGGCTGCCAACCAAAAGGTCAGCAGTTTGAATCCACCAGCTGCTCCTTGGAAACCCTACGGGGAAGTTCTATTCTGCCCTATAGGGTTGCTATGAGTCAGAATTGACTCGATGGCAAAGGGTTTTTTTTTAAATAGAATCTTTGATCAAAATATTCAGTAATTCTACCCATCTTTTTGTGGCTATATAACCTTGATTTAAGCATATGCCTAAGAGTAGAATGGTTGGGTCACAGGCAGGGCCGGATTAAGGCACGTGAGAGCCTTAAGGACTGATAATCTGTGGTGCCCCCGCCTCTGTTTACTCACATGTTTTAACGAGATATGGGAGTTAAATATATACATGGATATGTGTGTGTCTTAGCTATGCATGATATAACTGCTTTTTAAATGTGACTATAGTATTAGCAATTGAATGCAAAAGTGACGTATGCCATTTTAGCAGAATGAGATGAAATGGATTACAAAATTTTTAGTGAATGTGGGGTACTAAGATTTTTACTACACACCACATTTCTACAAAAAGAATATTCTACATATTTTACAACAAAGAAAATGTGTCAGTAAACTTGGTTGTTTCAGTAATCAGTGCAAAATTCTGTTGATTTTTCACAATGAAAAGTTGACGTTCACAAATGTTGCTTTAAATGGCTCATACTTCAATTTTGATACTTGTTTCCTAATAAACGCTATAATTATAAATGAAAAAATGTCATAAAAAATTTAATGATCAGATAACAAATATTATAACAAAGTCATATATTTTATTTTTAGATCTTTCATCTCTAACATGTTATAATTAAAACATTTCTTTCTATTCTTTGCTTTTACAAATTCTTCAGTGATTTCATATGATTAAGCTGCTGAACAATATCTACTTCCATACATAATAAGGCTAATAAATTGAGTCTTTTTTGAATTCTTCTTATACACTGAGGGTTTTTTAGTCTCTTTAGGGGTAAAAATGAGTGTTCTGTTATGCAGTTTGTGATCATTAAATTTAGAAATACGTGTAAAGCAATTTCAACATTGGGAAATACACACTGTTCGTTTCTCTTATGGAATTGTACATGCCTACATGAGTAAAATTTGTCTTTTCTGAATCTGTAAACTTAGTTCTCATGTAAGAATGAAACTGTGATACTTCTCTGTAAAGGTTTGTAATTAAGTCATCAGGCTAAGCCTGCACTAATTTCTTGGCTGCCTTCATGCATTCTTCATCAGATATATCCACACTGTTTAAGAAGGAAACTGTCTGAAAGAACTTCATACATTTTCACCCTTCTTTTCCTGTAAGATTCAAGTGTGTCAATGATGGTATAGTATGTGGTTATATGAAATTGATCTCTGGCACTCACTGATACTTCCGGAGCACTTCCGTCATTTACTTGTTTAATGCTTCAGCGATGGTGAACTGCTTGATAGTCAGTATTTGGCAGTATTCGTTATGCTGTGTTTTCAAAAATTTCTCTTAAATTATGTAAATACCCTGTTAATCACTCACTGGTAGAGATCTGTGCAGGCCTTTAAATTTACTTCTGCATCTTGGAGAGCTTGACTCATCTGATGAAAATGCTACAGTATCTTATTCCACATAACCAACATAAAGGCATACTTCAGTGTTTCTGTTTTGTTGGTGATGTTTTCAGCTTCTCTTCTAGTATCTCCTTTTTGTGTCCGGTCTTAAGAAATATTTTCTAAGGCATCTAGAATCCGAGTGTACGATTCCAGGACTGCACTCATTGCTACAGCATGCCCTTCCCAATGTGTACTATAAAGACATTTTAATACTTGATCATTTCCTAAATACATTTTAAGAACTGCCCGTCAGTGAATAGAGGTGGCAAAAAATGTGTAGAGTAATTGAACAGTAGAAAAAAATCAAATCAACTGCTTCCTGACAACAATTTACTGTGCTACGTCCTACAAGATTAAGCGAATGCGAAGTACTAAAATGGTATATTCATTGTGCTCTAAAATTTTCTGCTGCATGCCTTTATAATGCCCTGACATATTGGCAACACTGTTGTAGAACTGGTCTCTGCACTTGGAAAAATCAGTTTTGCAAACTTCACGTAAATAGTGAAGTCCTTGATTTGCAATTTCTTCACCGGTATGCCTTTTAAGCTAGTAAATATGATAAATTGCTTGACAAGTTTTCTCTCTGCTGGAGATATGTATTTTAAAACAATACTTAGCTGACCTGTATGAGAAAGATCAGGAGTGGAATCTACAGACAAACTGAAATATCGAGCTACACTTATTTCACTGAAAATAATCGATTGAACTTTATCACTTATTAACTGTATTAATTTCTTCATGTTGTTTTAAACATATGCAACCGGTTGCCCTTTCTTGTGTTTTGAGATGTGACCTGCTAAAAACGGATCAAACTGAGCAAACAGTTCAAGTAAACACAAAAAATTTCCATTTTGTGGAGATTCAAGCACTTCATTTTCCTCCTTGAAAAGATAGTCCACGTTTAGCGATTGTTACAATGACAGCAAGGGTTTGCAAAACGCCTTTCCCATACTGACGTTCTTCATTAATTTGTGTTCCCAGTTCATGAGTTAAGCCAAAACCATGTCTTCAGTTCAAATGTGACAACATAAGATCTCTGTGAATTAAACTGTTTTCACATTTATCACATATTTGAGTTGCACCAATTGCTAAATCCATCTGTAGCAAATCGCGAATTAAATGATTTAGGACTGAGTAGTTTGCGAACAAAACAATATACAGAGCGGACTGATGGAGAATACAGTGGCCACTTCCTCTCATAATTTTCACCGTTAGTTTTGCACCGTAGAAATGCATTCTGGCTACAGAACCTTGCTTGTTTACTATCCAGAAGTTTTCAACATGAATTTTCAAATGGTCCGCTGTGATGTTGACAATCACTCGGCCCTCTTTTGATCCAGTAATTTACATTATTAGAAGAAAAATCATTCCACAAAGCAAGATCTGTATTTCTGTTATTTATGGAGTCTGCAGATGCAACAATTTCAGATTCTAAAATAGTTGCCACTTTCTAAGCCATTATTATTATTTTTTTTTTTACTACATCAAAGAATGGACGCAGAATTTGGAACAAATTCTGTTATATTCATATTGCTATTAGTAATTTCAGTGCTAGAGCCACTAGTACAACGATTTGCACTTATTAAGCTCAAGCGTTCAGTGGAAGAAGTCTCTTCTGACTGATTATGTTTTAAAAAGGAAGTTAATTTTGGAATTGTCTTTAGGGATTCATAAATCCTTTTATCTTCTGTGAGATTTTGTTTTTGCACTCCACTTAGTCGCTGCCATTTCATTTTGCCTGGATATAAAATTATGTCACTTCTTAAATTTGGTTCTACCGTAGCAAATAAATTTGAATAATTGAAAATACATAAAATTTATAAAACAAGTAAAATTTATAAAATAAAATTTACATTCAAATTTGGACATTAAGACAAAAATTTGTATTTGAAAATTAGTAAGTAAAAAAAATTGATTTGAAACTTGTGCTTTTGTTCCTCAGTGTTGAAATAGAAGAAACAGTAGTTACAAAGCAGTTGGATATAATTTCATTTGTTTGTCGTACAATGTCTGTTGGCGGGCCCTTCGAAGATCTCCGTGTTTTTCGTCTTGAAATAACACTAAAAATTGCGCACTCACTTTCCGTCCATTGATGGTGCGTCTTCACGGTTCATCGTATTACCGCTGATACCCAATGGGGTCAAGAGTGATCCCAAACGGCTTGATAGAAATACAGGAGTTTGCTCAA
Organism: Dugong dugon; assembly: GCA_030035585.1. Taxonomy (NCBI): domain Eukaryota; kingdom Metazoa; phylum Chordata; class Mammalia; order Sirenia; family Dugongidae; genus Dugong; species Dugong dugon. Next base: position 58,239,696 of record CM057471.1, read on the forward strand.
TCTGAAAACTCAGTTTGGTTCGTTTTGCATAGGACCGGATATGTCAGGAGTCATGTGATTATAGTGCCGCTGGCACGTTCTTCTGTGGTCCGTGAGAGAACTGAATGTGAGGTTATACCCGATTGATCTGAAATGAAAAGGAAAGTATAATTGTTATCCTATACAAAATTTATAAAATTGTATCAATTTTATTTAGTGCCCTGCCAGTTCCCTTCCACTGCAGCACCTCTTTGTGTCCTGTTTGCTTGGCATTTATGAGTCTTTGCTTTGGACAACTGGTGCCCGTTTGGCTGATGCCCTCAGCATGTGCTTACCTTGCTTGTTGGGTAATCGGTCTCTGGTCGTTGGACAGGAATATGTTTAGCGTTAGTAGATACTGCCAAATGGTTTTCCAAGTGATTGTACCATTTTCACTTCCCCCAGCTATGTATAGATTTCCAGTTGCTTCACGCTTCACCAACACTTGATGTTGTCAGTCATTACAATTTAACAATTCCGGTAGGTGTGTAATGGTATCTCACTGTGGTTTTAATTTTCGTTTCCCTGATGACTAATGATATCGGGCACCTTTTCATTTGCTTATTGACCATATGAGTAGTCTCTTTTTTTGAAGTCCCGTACCCATTTCTAAATTGGATTAAAAAAAAAAATTGATTTAAAGGAGTTCTTTATATACTGTGGATATGAATCTTTTGTCATATATATGTAGCAAATATCTTCCCAATTTGTGGTTTGTCTATTCACTTTCCTAATGGTATCTCTTGATGAACAGAAGTTTCAAATTTTAATGACTACATTTCCTTATCTTTAAATTGAGGATAATAATAGAGCCAATCTCATAGAGTAACTGTGAAGATTAAAATAGTTTTTTGGATGTAAAAGCACTTAGATTAGTGCCAGTCTCCTAGTAAGCTCTTATTACATGTTAGCTATTATTATTGGCTGATACTATTGTATTATCTTGGGCTTTTTAATGTATTATTTTATACTTTTAGCAAGATATGTTGGGTTCATATACCTTATTTCCCAAATTAGTTTTTAAGCTCTATAAGGACAAATCTGGGTCTTGTACTTTTCTCGCATTTCCTTTATGCTAGTCAGGTTTACCATATGCAATACCACAGCAAAACAGTAATATTGAGATTTCAGTATTTCTTTCACCTGAATTTCTGATACTATTAGTTTGATCCTTTTTGAAATCTTGATATTCTAGAGATAATGGTTGTGTCTCTTTTATACAGAGATTTTACTTCTTTAAATATTTAGAGAAAGATAAAGAAAACTTCTCTCAAGAAATGGAGTGAAAACTAATTTAGTCACTGAAAATCTGTGTTGGAGTCTAGGTTTCTCTATCAGCTGGGCAGTTTTCATCTCTGATTTCAGTTGCTCTAGCTCAATAAAATGGGGACTATATCGCCTCCCTTTTAAGATAACATTTAACCTTCTCTGATATTTCAATATTCAGACTCAAAAATGCTTAGATAATGGTACTTCTCCAACAAAAATACTATTTAAAAATAGCTGAACCACTGGAATATTGGTAATCTGTATTGCAATCGCTAGTTTTATTTGGATGCATACGTTAATGATATTGTTGAGATAATAATAACAAAAAGAGTATAGGCCAGTGTTTACCAAAAAAGGCACTCTGGAGATCTTAATAGGTGTTCTTGGCTAGGAGAGGGGTTTGCAAATAGATGAAAAACTTGCAAAACTGGTTAATATCTTGAGTGATAATCAATTGCATTGCAGGGGACAAAATTTGCATTTTTATGGACAAGAATTATTTTCATTACTATCAGTTTTCTATGACTTTCAGGGTTGTAAAAAGCTCAGAGACAATGAAAGCTTGCGATAACCTAGATTCATGAACTAGCCAGAATCCCTACTAAATTTCAAAGTCTTTCACAATTTTTCCCTACACTACATGGGATTTAGGAAATAATATTGGACTTATTATCCCCTGTCCTTGAGCATAGAGAATGTGACCCAGCTGGAGCTAGACTCACAAGGACTCACAAGGACACACTAATGGGGCCCTGAGGTATAAAGACAATAGCTAAGATAATCTTGGAAAATATCTTTTAGGGAAACTTTCCTATAAAGCCAATCAAACAGAACACAAAAGACTTTCTACCCTTTTTCTATTAGCATTTAGTGAATAGAAATTTGTTGGACCAATGAAGACCCTCCTGACTCTTGTTACTGAAACCTGTATCAATGATTGTTAAGAAAAGCAATTCAAAATGTAGGATCACAGTTTCTAGCCAATCTGAAAAGGCTAAGCTTTCAATGGTTTTGCCCATTTGTAATGTTAATATATACTGATGATTCTGTAATGGTCTTTGGATGGGCAGACATGGCTGTGGCAGCGTGCTTGTCCATTTTCCCACTCTTGCCTTTTTGAATATATGCCAAATAAAACTTGCTTTTTGCTTTACTCAACTTTGTGAAGTTTTTACCCTACAACACGTTTTCTCAAAAGGAGTGCTATTCTTGCTGATCCTTTATTTAAAAGTAGCCTTGAGTTAATTATTTTAAAAAATATATACATATATAGCCCGTTTAATGAGTATTTGGATACGATATTTTCAACTGGAAAAGATATTGAACCAAGAGAAAAAAATGCAATATGGGAAGTTTTGTTTTTTAAAGGTGATTGCAACTACCTTTCAAATCAATAAATATTTCACGAGTACCTACTACGTGATTCAAAGGGAGGAATAATGATACCTAGCCTTTGCTGAGTACCTACCATGCTTCCCCACCCACAGTTTTGTGGTTTGGCTCTATGTTTGACCAAAGATGTGTATTTGAGAGCATATTTCCTGAAACGTGGATAATTCAGTCTAGAAAATGACCATATATGAGGCTTCATTATTCACATTCCCTTAACATCCCCTTCTCTAGTATAAATAAAAGATACATTTTCATATCCCTCCAGCTGCCATCTGGTCTCTGCTTACAAATTCCCCTGGATAGCCAATTGAAGAAAAACCATACATGTCTAAGAAGAAACAATAATTTTCCTGGAGCGGTACCTTCTGAATCCATATTTTAAAAAGTGACATTTCCATTAAAAACCTTTTCATTATGAAAAAAGTTCAAGTCCTCACATCTCAAACCTCTTTATTGTAGAGCATGATCTTTGCTTTCTTTCTGCATAACTAAAAGGTCCATTAATGTGCTTTTCCAAAAACAAAGGAACTCTTTGTTTTCAAAGACTTATTCAAGCTTCTGACGTTAAGAAGCTCCTGGCAGCTTTTTTTTCTAACTCAAGTCCTGAAGATTAAAAAAAAACAAAACAAGAAATGTGTTTCAGTGTTAGCCAGAGTGCCATATTATGGATGAATTCTGTCATTCTAAGGGCGTGTAAGGCTTTCAGTAGTGAGCTACAGGGTCCAGGTTGTGATTTCCTTATTATTCTGTTTTTCACGTTTTTTCTGTCTCTTCTTGTATTGTAAGCTATCCTTCTCACTGCTTTTGGTGGACTTGCCTCTGAGGCCTTTTCTTTTAGCTTGTTACTTCTCAATATTTTTACAATAGGTATCACCAAGTTCATGGTCAAAGCCCATGTATTCACGCACAGAATCGCTTACTCAGCACTCACAGACTTATTCTTTCTATACACAATATAACAAACTCTACACCCTCCTCTCACAGCTGACAACATTGAGAAGCTCAGAAAGAGGCAGTGGCCAAGAAAAGTCAACCTTTGCTTAAAGGATTTTCTTTGTGGGTTAATTTATAGTGTATATGTATGTGTGCGTGTTGTGTAAATGCGTATATCTCAACGTATATGGAGTCACCAGTAACGTATAACAGGGGTCGGCAAACATTATCTATAAAGGGCCACACAGTAGATACTTAGGTTTTGCAGGGCATAAGGGTCTCTGTTGCATTCTGGCACAACTACTTAACTTGGCCTTCGTAGCACAAAAGCAGTCATATTCTTGTTGTTGTTAGTTACGTCCAGTCGATTCTGACTCATGGTGGCCCCGTGTGTGCAGAGTACAACTGCCCTGTAGGGTTTTCCAGGCTGTTACCTTTCAGAAGCAGATAGCCAGGACTGTTTTCCGTGGAGCCTCTGGGTGAGTTCGAACTGGCAATCTTTTGGCTAATAGTCAAGTGCTTGATTGTTTTCGCCCCTCAGGGACCCCCAAAACAGCCATAGACAATACATAAATGAATGGGCATGGCTGTGTTCTAATAAAAGTTTATTTACAAAAACAAGCAGCATCCTGCAGGCCATAGTTTGCTGACCCCAGAACATAGTGTAGTTCTCGACAAGCGATCAGAAAACCGGGGCTCCCAGCTCTGCCCCTTACCGGCTGAGTACACAGCTTAATTTCCTCGTTTGTCATCAGTTTATACCTGTTGCCGTCAGGTCAATTCCAACTCATAGCAACTCTATAGGATAGAGTAGAACAGCCCCATAGGGTTTCCAAGGCTGTAAATCTTTATGTAAGCAGACCTCTGCATCTTTCTCCCATGGAGCAGCCGGTGGGTTCAAACCGTTGACCTTTTGGTTAGCAGCCGAGTGCTTTAACCACTATACCACAAGGGCTCCTCAATAGTTTATATTGTATATGAAAGAACAGTATTGCAAACTCCAAAGTACTATGTATACATATAAGTTGGAATTCATATAATCTTTCATTTACTCAACAAATATATACTGAATGCTCACTGTGTGCCAAGAACTATCCTAGAACAAGAAGGTGATGATTAGAATGAGTCACATGAATTATGGGAGGGGTGCCAATATCACACTGTTGGGGTGATTGTCAGGTTGGGGTCATACAGTAAGATGACAGCCTGGTAGGTGGGGATGGGGTTTTCCCCTGAAGTGAATTGATGTTCACACAGTCAGTCATGTTGGGAAGTAGTTAATTCTAGACAGGAAGTGAGTTGGCACTTTGGATTAGGGGTGGTAAAACTTCTTTTTCTCTCTGGGACCAGGAAGAGTTGGGCCAAGAATCTAAGTCACAGAATAGCCTGGGTGGTTCTGGTTGTGGGAAGAGAGCTGTGTGGCCCTGTGGAGCATGCCTAGAGGGACTGGTATCACCAACCTCATGGTTTTCCATTTAGCATTCACAGTGACCGAGAGGAGAAGCAGCCTGTGTCTGCAGCAGCCAGCATCAAGGTACACAGCTGTAGAGACTCTGGCCTCAAGGCAGCATTGTCCCTTCCAGAGCTCAGAGTTGGGTGTAAGTGGTGGGAGATCATACCAAAATAACTTGAAAGCAGGACTAACTTTATTTTGTAGACACTGGCAGGAGAGATGTACTGTATCTAGACATTATTCTTACCAAGGAGTCCACAGTCCAGCAGGGGAGGCAAACACACAGTCATACCATTACAGTATCATGTGATGAGTGCTTAGATAGAAGAGAGGATGTCAAGGCCTCAGGTGGATGCCAAACTTAGCCTGGGAATGATTTTTGAGAAATGAGATCTCACAATTGAGGTCAAGTTAACCCAGCTGAGAAGGGAGGGCAAGGTCCTTGTAGGCAAAGTGATGAGCATGTGTAATGTCAGGAGGCTTCCCAGTAACCCATGTTGTGGTTAGGGATGTAGGCTGGAGTCTGACTGTGAGCATCTACATCCTGGCTCTTCAGCTCATGAGCCACCTAAACCTGTGCTTATTCATTTCTTTGAACCACTGTTAGACTACAATATTTGGAGGCTTCAGTGTGGTATCTGGGACTTGTTGAGCAAACATTCAGTAAATGTTAGCAATTACATATGTTTATATAATATAGCCATTTCCCATCGAGCTGATTCCAACTCATAACAACCCCATGTGTTGCATAGGAGAACTGCACTCCATAAGGTTTTGTGGCTGTGGCCTTTCAGAAACAGATTGCCAGGCCTTTCTTCTGAGTTGCCTCTAGGTAGTTTCAAGCCACCAACATTTCTTTAGCAGCTGTGTGCTTAACTGTTTGTGCCACCCAGGGACTCCTTTATATAATATAAAGCTGTTTTAATAAACCAAATCCTGCTGCCATTGAGTAAATTCTGACTCATAGTGACCCTATTGGACACAGTAAAACTTCCCCATAGAGTTTCCAAGGTTGTAATCTTAACGCAAGCAGACTGCCATATCTTTCTTCTGCAGAGTGGCTGGTGGGTTTGAACCTCCGACCTTTCAGTTAGCAGTTGAGTGCTTAGCTACTGCTCTACCAGGGCTCGTTTTCTATAGGTAATGAAGAGGAAGCACAAAGAGATCAGATAAAATTGAGAACTACGTATTTAAGTCTACGAATGTAGCTTTGTTGTTGTTAGGTGTCGTTGAGTCGGTTTGGACTCATAGCAACCCTACGTACAACAGAATAAAACATTCCCTTGTCCTGTGCCATCCTCAGACAATCATTGCTATGTTTGAGCCCATTGTTGCAGCCACTGTGTCAATCCATCTCATTGAGGGTCTTCCTCTTTTTCACTGACCCTCTACCTTACCAAGTATGATGTCCTTCTCCAGGGAATTGATGGTACTGAAGGAAGAAGTTGAAGCTGCATTGAAGGTATTGGTGAAAAACAAGGCTCCAGGAATTGACGAAATACCAATTACAATGTTTCAAGAAAAGGACGCAACACTGGAATCGCTCCTCTGTGCCAAGAAATTTGGAAGACAGCTACCTGACCAATCAACTGGAAGAGATCCACATTTGTGCCCATTCCAAAGAAAGGTGATCCAACAGAATGCAGAAATTACCGAACAAAATCGTTAGTATCATACAGAAGTAAAATTTTGCTGAAAAGAATTAAAAAATGATTGCAGCAGTACTTTGACAGGGAACTGCCAGAACTTCAAGCCGGATTCAGAAAAGAATGTGGGAATGAGGGATATCATTGCTAATGTCAGATGGATCTGGGCTGAAAGCAACGAATACCAGAAAGATGTTTACGTGTGTGTGTGTGTGTGTGTGTGTGTGTGTGTGTGTGTGTGTGTGTGTTTGACTATGCGAAGGCGTTCGACCATGTGGATCATAACAAATTATGGATAACATTGCCAAGAAAGGGAATTCCAGAACACTTAATTGCGCTTATGTAGAACCTGTACCTAGACCGAGAGGCAGTCATTGGAACAGAACAAGGGGTACTACGTGGTTTAAAATCAGGAAAAGTGTGCATCAGGATTGTATTCTTTCACTATACTTATTCAATCTGTAAACTGAGCAAATAATCTGAGAAGATGAACTACATGAAGAACATGGCATCAGGATTGGGGGAAGACTAATTAATAACCCGAGATATGCAGATGACACAACCTTGGAGAAGTAACTTTGGTGGTAGGAATTGAGCCTCTTTAAGCATATTCTGGCTTTTTCCTCATCTCGTTGTGTCAAACCCGTGAAGAGTTTGGACTTTCTTCCCTCTACTGCTTCTGTGCCTGATGCTGACTGCATCAACCCAGCTGATAAAATGAAACTAGTTGTGACAGCAGAAGGCAAGGTCCGAAGGTCATGGCAGTTATGTCATAGATGTCTCTAGCAGCGGGAATGAAATTATGAAATATTTCAGCTGATTGTCTCTTGGAGCCTTCTGGTGGTGAAGGTGGGTCAGACTTCAACTTGGCATGCTCTTAAGTAGCTCAGCTGGTGCCCTCAGCTGGTAATTCCCTCATTCCATTTAGAAAGAAATTTAAACATTTCCTGAGAGCTGACCTTGTGCTGGACACTGCTCTAGGTGCTGGGCTACAGAGACAGCTTCCTTGTCTTCTAGGTGCTCACTTCTAAGTGGGGGGAAAGATGTGAAAGCACCCATAGTCCATGTGATCAGGGCTGCTGTTGGGCCAGGTGGAGGAAGGGTACCCCGATAATCTGTCTCCTGAATATTTGATTGGTTTATCCAGTCTAGTTTTCCCTCTAGTGTGAAATCATCCCTGGAGCATTTGCCTCCCAGAGACCTTTGTGGGCTCAAAGGCTGTTTTTCCCAGATGCAGATAGGAGCAGGCTTTAATGAGTTTGAAGAACTTTGATTCCTTTCAACTCGCTTGATTCTTTTTGAGCTCCTTTCCCAACAGGCAAACTCCTTCACTGATACTGAATAATAAAAATCGCCTGAGCTAGGTTCCAATGCCAAGGTCACTGTTCTTTCCCATCTGCTACCTGAGACTTATTTTCTCTCTCTCCTTGGCCATAGGGGAAGTGCAGGCCCCATTCAAGCTTCCGGACTGTATGCAAAGATTTCAGCATATTGGGCAGATCCTTGTCCCAGCTCTTGCCCAAGATTCCCAAGGGAGAGAGAGCTGGACCAAAAGCAATTTTTAAAACTCAGTGATGATATCTACAAATGAATATCATCATATTGACTCAATTAATGACATTTTTGTGGTATCTAGACCCTCACATTTGCTTAAGTAACAGAAGAGGAAGGGAGAATCCATTTCCCAAAGTCCCAGTGGGGAAAGTAGGGAAGCATAACGGATTCTAAGCAATCTTCACCACTTACCAGGGAAAGTCATTGAAACAATACTCTTCACACTATAATGTGCCTGTGAATCCCCTGCGGAGCTTTTTAAAGCATAGGTGCTATTTCAGTAGGTCTGGGTAGGCATGAGATTCTGCATTCTAACAAGCTGTCTGGTGATGCCAGGGCTGCTGGTCCTTGGACACAATTTGAGTAGCAACGATTTAAACCACCGACTTTCAAACTTGCTTTAAAGTTGCGGGAGCTAAAAATAATGCTGATGCCTGTATTCCAGCCCCAGGCTAATTTAATTGGCCTGGGTTGTGGGCTGGCCATAAAGATTTTTAGAAGTCTTTCATTTGATTCTAATGCACCCTAAAGTTTGACTTAAACTCTTAGACTTGGTATTTTCACCTACTAAAGTATTAGAATAGCATACAGATATACACAAGGGTGGGGTCCTTGGGTGGTGCAAATGGTTAATGTGCTTAGCTGTTCACCAAAAGTTTGGAGGTTCAAGTTTACTCAGAGACATCTCAGGCAAAGTCCAACACCCATTCCTGATAAAAGTTCTCAATAAAATAGGTATAGAAGGGAAATTCCTCAGTATAATAAAAGCATCTACACAAAACCAACAGCCAACATCATTCTTAATGGAGAGAGGCTGAGAACATTCCCCTTGAGAACAGGAACAAGGCAAAGATGCCCTTTATCACCACTCCTATTTAACATTGTGCCGGAAGTCCTAGCTAGAGCAATAAGGTAAGAAAGAGAAATAAAAGGGCATCCAAATTGGTAATGAAGAAGTAAAACTGTCCCTACTTGAGGATGATATGATACTATACACAGAAAATCCAGAAGACTCCATGAGAAAACTACTGGCACTAATAGAGAAAGATTCAGCAGAGTAGCAGGATACAAGATAAACATACAAAAATCAATTGGATTCCTATACACCAATAAAGAGAACAATGAAAAGGAAATCAAGAAAACAATACCATTTATAATAGTCCCTAAAAAAATAAAATACTTAGGAATAAATCTAACCAGGGATATAAAAGGCCTATACAAAGAAAACTATAAAACCCTACTGCAAGAATTCAAGAGACCTACATAAATGCAAAAACATACCATGCTCAGGGATAGGTAGACTCAATATTGTGAAAATGTCAATTCTACCCAAAGTAATCTACAAATACAATGTAATCTCGATCCAAATACCAACAACACTCCTTAAAGAGATGGAAAAACTCATAATTAACTTTATATGGAAAGGGAAGAGCCCCCTTATTCTTGAAGAAGAATAAAGTAGGAGGACTCAAACTAGCTCACCTCAGAACCTACTGTACAGCTACAGTAATCACAACAGCCTGGTACTGGTACAATGACAGATACATTGACAAATGGAACAGAATTGAGAATCCTGGTGTAAATCCATCCACCTGCAGTCACCTGATCTTCAACAAGGGCCCAAAACCCATCAAATGGGGAGAAGATAGTTTTTTTAACAAATGATACTGGCAAAACTGGTTGTCCACCTGCAAAAAAATGAAACAGGACCCATACCTCACACCATACACAAAAACTAACTCAAAATGGATCAAAGACCTAAATATAAAACCAAAAACTATAAAGATCATAGAAGAAAAAATAAGTTCAATACTAGAGGCCCTAATACACAGCATTAACAGGATACAAACCATAACTAACAACATGCAAACTTCAGAAGATAAGCTAGATAACTGGGATCTTCTAAAAATTAAACACTTATGCTCATCAAAAGACTTCATCAAAAGGGTAAAAAGAGAACCTACAGACTGGGAAAAAAATTTTGGCTATGACAAATCCAACAAAGTTCTAATCTCTAAAATCTACAGGAAAATCCAACACCTCTACAACAAAAAGACAAATAATCCAATTTAAAAAATGGGCAAGGGAAGTGAACAGACATTTCACTAAAGAAGACATTCAAATGGCTAACAGACACTTGAGGAAATGCTCACGATCACGAGCCATTAGAGAAATGCAAATCAAAACCACAGTAAGATACCATCTCACTCCAACATTATTGGCATGAATAAAAAAAACAGAAAATAATGAATGTTGGAGAGGCTGTGGGGAGATTGGAACTCTTATGCACTGGTGGGAATGTAAAATGGTACAAACATTTTGGAAAATGGTATAGAGCTTCCTTGTTGTTGTTAGGTGCCATTGAATCGGTTCTGACTCATAGCGACCCTGTGTACAACAGAACGAAACACTTCACAGTCCCGGGCCATCTCACAAACATTGGTATGCTTGCTCCCATTTTTGCAGCCACTGTGTCAATACATCTTGTTGAGGGTCTTCCTCGTTTTCGCTGACCCTCTACTTTACCGAACATGATGTCCTTCTCCAGGGACTGATCCCACCTGATAATATGTCCAAAGTATGCGAGACATAGTCTCTCCATCCTTGCTTCCAAGGAGCATTCTGGTTGTGCTTCTTCCAAGACAGGTTTGTTCATTCTTTTGCCATTCCATGGTGTATACAATATTCTTCGCCAACACCGCAATTCAAAGGCGTCAATTCTTCTTCGGTCTTCCTTTATTCATCGTCCAGCTTTCACATGCGTATGAAAAGATTGAAAACACCATGGCTTGGGTCAGGCGCACCTTAGTCTTCAAGGTGACATCTTTGCTTTTTTATACTTTAAAGAGGTCTTTTGCAGCAGATTTGCCCAACGCAATGCGTCTTTTGATTTCCTGACTTCTGTTTCCACGGGTGTTGATTGCGGATCCCAGTAAAATGAAATCCTTGACGACTTCAATCTTTTCTCCGTTTATCATAATGCTGCTTATTGGTCCAGTTGTGAGGATTTTTGTCTTCTTTATGTTGAGGTGAGCTTCCTTAGAGAGCTAGAAATAGAAATAACATATGATCCAGTAATTCCACTTCTAGGAATATATCCTAGAGAAATAAGAGCCGTCACACGAATAGACATATGTACACCCATGTTCATTATAGCACTGTTCACAATAGCAAAAAGATGGAGACAACCTAGATGCCCATCAACAGATGAACGGATAAACAAACTATGGTACATACACACAATGGAGTACTACGTGACGATAAAGAACAATGATGAATCTGCGAAGCATCTCACAACATGGATGAATATAGAGGGCATTATGCTGAATGAAATAAGTCAATCACAAAAGGACAAATATAGTATGAGACCACTACTATAAAAACTCATGAAAAGGTTTACACGCAAAAAGAAACAATCTCTGATGGTTACGGGGGCAGGGGTGAGGTGATGGAAAAATGCTAGGTAGACAATAGATAAGTGGTAACTTTGATGAAGCATAAAACAGTACACAATACGGGGGAAGCCAGCACAGCTTGTCCAAGGCAAGGTCATGGAAACTCCATACACACATCCAAACTCCCTCAGGCACTGAATTACTGGGCTGAGGGCTGTGGGGACCATGGTCTCAGGGCACATTTAGCTCAGATGGTGTAACATAATTTATAAAGAAAAAGTTCTACCTTCTACTTTGGTGAGTAGCATCTAGGATCTTAAAAGCTTGTGAGCGGCCATCTAAGATACTCCACTGGTCTCACCCCATCTGGAGCAAGGAAAAATTAAGAAAATCAAAGACACAAGGGAAAGATTAGTCCAAAGGACTAATGGACCCCATGAACCACAGCCTCCACCAGACTGAGTCCAGCACAACCAGATGGCACCCGGCTACCACCACTGATTGCTCTGATGAGAATCACAATAGAAGGTCCAGGACAGAGCTGGAGAAAAATGTAGAACAAAATTCTAACTCACAAAAAAAGACCAGACTTACTCCTTCAGGAGACTGGAGAAACCCTGAGAATATGGCTCCCAGACACCCTTTTAGCTCAGTAATGAAATCACTCCTGAAGTTCACCCTTCAGCCAAAGATTAGACAGGCCCATAAAACACAAAACGAGACTAAAGGGGCACACTAGCCCAGAGGTAAGGACTAGAAGGCAGGAGGAGAGAGGAGAGCTGGTAACAGGGAACCCAAGGTCAAGAAGGCGAGAGTGTTGACATATCATGGGGTTGGTGACCAATGTCACAAAACAATATGTGTACTAATTGTTTAATGAGAAGCTAGTTTGTTCTGTAAATCTTCATCTAAAGTACAATAAAAAGTAATAATAAAAAAGGGACATATGGTATATTTATAAAATGGAATACTACATAGCAGTTAAAAATAATGAAATATATCTCTATGTATATATAAAAAAAGAAAACTACTCTTAAAAAAAAATCAGCCATTGAAAACACTATGGAGCACAATTCTTTCCTGATACACATGGAGTCACCATGAGTCAGAGTCAACTCTATGGCAACCGGGCCATGATGGCAGATTCATAGGTGAAGGAAGGAATTTTTATGGCAGATATACTATACCTGACTCATAGAAGGGAATCCGCAAAGTAAGTGAAAGTTTGATTTTCCCCTGTCTAAATTCTCCAATGACACAAGTGAATTCTGTTTTCTGAAAATTTCACCATTCTCCCCTGAGTGCTGAAAAACATTTCTAAGAAAAACGATGACTTTCAATTCACAGTTCCTTGTTTTTTTCTGGATGAGTTATTTGAGATCTTTTCCCCTATCATGGGCCTGTGTTTCAAGTTTTCTCAATTAGGCTGGACTGCGGGGACCCAGTGCTGAATAAGATCGATCTGGTTCCTGTTTTCAGGGAGTAGCAAGGATTTAAACAATCCTGTTTTCAGGGAGTTTGGATGTTGCAGAAGATGTATAGAGGGAATCAGTAATGAACAATAAAATTTCATGCATTAAGGATGGAAGAAGTCTGGAAGAAGAAAGCAGGGAATTAGGTTAGGCTAGAGGGGTCAGGGAAGACTTCTCTGAAGAGGTGACATTTAAATGGCAAGCAGACAATGATAAGAGTTAACCAAGTAAAAGAGAGTGAAATGAGTATCCCAGGCATGAGGAAGAACATCTGCAAAGACCTGGTGAACGCAGAAGGTTTGAGGAATTGAAAAAAGTTCAATGAGGTTTGAGCATAGAGCACAGAAAGTGGAGGTGGGTGGGCAGATGAAGCTAGAGAAAGAGACCGGATCTAGATGGAAAGGATCTGGTTTAAATAGCTGAGAGTTTAGAAAGGCTATACTTGTAGTGATTGGAGCCTGGAATGTGGATTTAGACAAAATGGTACCTGAAACCCCCAGCTCTATTATCCATTGGTTGGGTGATGTCGGCTATGTTACTCAATGTCTTGGACTCACAATCTCCTTGTCTGCTGCATGGGGAAAATAATGTCTACCTCATAGAGGTACTCTGAGGAGTAAATGAGTGAGCCCACGAAAAGTGCATAACATGTAAGAGCTTGATAAACTATCATTATTATTATCAATCTCAAGAACAATGGAGAGTTATTATTGCTGTATGAAGATGGGATTTGTAAGGAGCAAGACAGGAGGCGAGGATTTGAGTCAGGAGGTGATTAGGGTAGTACAAGTAAGATGATAGGAACTGGGGCTAGAGAACTGGCTGAATTGGAGAGACGTTGATTTGGTGGGGAATGGAAAAGAAAGGTCATGAGAGACTGAGATAGTTCTTGAGATTTGGAACATAGTAACAGTGGTAGGCATGGGTGAGTACTATGAAGTCAGTTTTGCACATGTTGAGACTGAGGTGTGTATCCATCAGAGATCAGTTGCAGAGAATAGACTTTACTCTAGTTTGTTTAACAAGAAGAGATTCATCATGGGAAATTAAGCGGTTTATGTAATTGGCAGGAGGACTGAGAGAACATAACCCAAGCTGAGATTTCAGGAGCGTTCAGGAGCAACCTCTAAAGCCACTAGTGGGAACCAGGCTGCCATGGTAATTGCTATCTCTTCAGCGTTCTTGCAATCCGAAAGCTGCCTCCTTGAAAACACAGCATCACTGTTTTGAACAGGAAGCCACCACAAACAGGAAGCTGCTGCTGCTGCTCGTTCTAGAACTAACGTGCATCTGCTACAGACTACGTCAGCAGGATGGTGGCCCACTCCCCACCCCAACTCTGCTACAACTACCAAGCTGGTATCTGAACATTGAAACCTCTGCAAAGCAGCTGCAGAAAAACCAAGCACCTCCACAGCCATGCTTGCTGGCTGCATGGACAAACATTCCAAAATCTTGTCCATCTCAGACTGAACTATATCAGAGACCAAGCTGCAAGGGACTAAGGGAAAGTATATTTTTAGCTTTCCAATTGCTGGAGGAGAAGAAGGCACACTAGAACAGTGTTTTATAAACTGTGGGTTGTGACTCATTAGAACATCATAAAATCAATTCAAGTCCTAACAAGAAACTATTTTCTCAGTTACAAATAGTTAAGGATAAGTATTACTTCATGAAAGTTTTGTTTTAGATGAACGTGTGCGTGCGTACGAGCATGCATGTGTGTGCGTGTGTGCGTGCGCACACGCATCCTTCATGTAAAATGTTTTTTCCTCTAAGTCATGGTGAAAGAACTTTGAAAACCACTGCATTAGAAGGAGGAGTGAAAGCCACTGTGTTAGAAGTGAGTGGTCTCAAGAGAGAACTATGGGTAGATCCCAATGGCTACTGAATCTATGGAGTTGGATTTTAGGTGCAAAATCAAAGCTGGATATACAGATTTTGGAGTCATCTGCAGAAAGACGGCATTTGAAGCCATGGGAGTGGATTACGTCATCCAGGAAAACTGGAGTGGGAAGAGATCTGGAACCGATCCTGAGGAACACAGACATTTGAGCTTGGGGAGGAAATTTTCTTCTGGGGTTGTGGTTGTCCTTTCCATTTGGTAATTCTCATTCACCCCCCAGAAAGCAGGCCCAAAGTGCTTTGGAAAGGCATGATTTAAGCACCAACATGCTAACTAGGGCTGGTTTTCCAGCAGCCTGGCAGAACCATTGTGCTTACCATGCAGGATTATCAACTGGCACCTCGAATGGGGCCTGGCAGCACACTGGCACTCAGAACATGCCAGTTAAATGAATGTACTTACAACAAATGGAAAGAGCTCTTCAGATTCCAAAGACAAAACTCCAGCTCATGAGCTGTGACCACAGAGAGATCTAGAAACTCACTAGCTATGACTAACTCACTAGCTTTGGGATACTATAATTTTCAAAGAGTATTTTTTGCTATATAGACATATGGCAACAGGGTGGGATCTGTACAAGAAGATAAGCTTGTTGCAGCTTTCTGTGTAATAGTGAAAAATCTAGAAGCAAACTAAATGTTCATCAATAGGAGAATGGACAAACTGTGGTTTATTTAAACAATGAAATAAATATATAGCAGTTGAATGAACTAAATCTACTTGTATCAATCTGGACAAATATACAAAATTAATATAAGTGAAAAAAATCAAGTTACAAAATGTTTTGTAAAGTATGGTATTATTTATTGAAATTTTAAAAATTATACAAAACTGTACTATATATTCTTATGGGGAAACAAGCACAAAACTATGCAAGTGAAGGGAACATACAAACTTCAGGGCAATGATTACTTCCGGGAAGGGGGTGGGGAAATGGATGGAGGAGTGGTACTTTAGCTCTGTCTGTATTATTTTAAAAGAAATAGAAGCAAACATAGGAAAATAATAGTTGTTAAATAAGCTGGTATGGCATGGGAAAATATTATTTTCTGTTCTTTTCATAATTAAAAATAAATACTAGCATATATAAAGTTTGCAAGACCCAGAGCAAGAGGTTCACCTGACCCAGGTTGAGCAGATGGATTGTAAAACACTTACTAGGAGAAAGTATATATACACACAAATACACACACACACACACATATATGTGTGTGTGTGTATATATATATATATATATATATACATATATACATATACACACATTTATACACACACACACATATAGAACCACCCCATAGGGTTTCCAAGGAATGGCTGGTGGACTTGAACTGCTAACCTTTTGGTTAGCAGGCAAGCTCTTAACCACTGTGCCACCAGGCTCTGCACACATATATGCACATATATATAAATATAAACATACAGACATGCATATACATAATCTCAAATTAGACAACAAACTTTTAATTTTTTTCTGGAAAAAAAATAATGGCTTTGTCATATATTTCTTCAGTTTCTGAGAGACAGATTTTATATAGTGGGACCCTAACTGTTTTTCTGTGATTTGGTCGCAGTACTGAATCTATATGGGATTGAGGTAGGGCAGGGGAAGGAGGAGTAGAGGAAATCCTTGAATGCTGGGGACTGCTTCAACGTAGGGCTGACATGTGGAATTACAGAAAGGCTACAGGAGGAGATCAATAGAGCATGGTGGGAAATAATGGGGAGGAGTCAGGAGGCAGGGCTACTGATCACAAGTGAGGACTTGGACAAGTCCCTGCCCCCTATTGGGCTTCCATTCAAACGTTGGCTTAAGTGCTCTCTCAGGATCTTTCCAGAGAAGACGTTGGCTGACTTCTCTATTCTTTTAATTTAAGGGTTTTGTCCCCCAGTGCCAGAATAAACCCATTGCCGTTGAGTTGATTCCAACTCATAGTGACCCTATAGGACAAAGTAGAACTGCCCCATAGCATTTCCAAAGCTGTAAATCTTTATGACAGCAGACTGCCACATCTTTCTCCCGTGGAGCTGCTGGTGGGTTTGAACCGCTGACCTTTCAGTTAGCAACTGAGTGCTTAACCACTGTGCAACCAGGGCTCCTGGTGCCAGAGTAATCACTGGTATTCCAGTAATTCTGGAAGGCTCCCTTGTTTGGTAAATTCTGCCCAACTTCCCTCAGCACTTCCTCTCTGGATTGCCTGTTTACGTCAAACCCTCAGGGGTTATTGGGCCATTCTCTGAGCCACCTTTCTGTGACTGGGGGATTCAAGAAGGAATTGGATACAAGAGTTACAGGAGGCACTAGCAGGTGATGGGGAGACCAGGTGAAGAAAAAGTTACAGAATGTGGAGAAAGAAAGCTACGTTAATTTTTCCAAAGGCAAGAATACATTTAGCCTACACTGATTTGTTATTTTTCATGAATTCACACATCTCCTACCTCTACAAGTTCTGCACATATTCTGATGTGTGTAGAGCAGAGTATGTGAGCCCAATTTGAGTTTTTATCAGAGGCGTGTATTTCAGGTAGCCCAGGTTCCTAGTTAGAAAATAACTTATTTTACTTGCAGAGATGGTGTCAATTACTCATAACATTTCCAGGGGCTAGTTAAGCCATAGGGAACAATAGAATTTTGTTTTAAATCCTCTGGGTTGTCTACCCCGTAGGTACTTTTTGGCTGAGTTATTAATGATTATTCTCTTTTAATTTTTTTGTTTTACTACAGGGTACCTTTAACTACTGTGCCCCCTTGTGTCTTCAACTGCTGGCTTTTGGAGCATTTCTTGACAGAGACTGAGAATAGGGACTGGAGCCCTGGTGGCTAAGAGCTATGCCTGCTAACCAAAAGGTTGGCAGTTTGAATCCACCAGCTGCTCCTTGGAAACCCTATGGAGCAATTCTGCTCTGTCCTATATAGGGTCATGACTATGAGTCAGAATTAACTTGACGGCAATGGGTTGGTTTGTTTGTTTGTTTTAACAGTGCGGAAGTCAGGTACCTCTGCTCAGAGGAAGCTTGGTGAAAGGGTAAAATGTAATCTTTCTGGAATTAAATAGTGAGATGGTAGAAAATTTCCTTTTGATTACATAAACTTAATTTTGTATACCTTTTCAAGAATGCATGAGTTGGTTTAAGCAAGATTCCTTTTTTCTACACAGCTAGAGCATAACTCACATGCCTGATGTCCCCTTATTCTCTAATTTTTGGGTGCCCAAAACCAGTCAAGTATTTTTTTGTTTGTTTGTTTTTTAAATACCACATATCACTTGGCTTGCTGAATTCAACACCTCTTTAAATGCCCGCTCCTGTCGGAGCATCTACTCACAGAAAGCATTAAAAACAATGTAGATTTTACTATTTCATGGAGGAGACCAAGAAGAAGGTTAACATTGTACACTGTTCAGCAAATAACTTACAAACTTCTCTTGGACGTTTTTATTCTCCTCAGTCCATCTCATCTGTACCACCACTGCTCGTTTTTTCTTTCTTTTAAATCTTTTCTAGACTTTTCTTGGACAAACTTGCCTGGATTCCTATTCCTTTTGTTTTTTCTCTTCTTTCCTTCTCGAGAAAAATGCTAGTTTCACTCCATTCTTTTGCATGAAAGTTAGAAGTCTGTCTTTTGTCTCTTCTTACTGAAGCATAACCTCAGGGACTTTCACACCTACTCAAATGGTTTGTTAAAAGTCTCTTCTTTCAAACATATAAGGTGCTTCTCGAAAGATGCTGGAGAGATGCAAAGGCTGATGTAGCTAGAGAAGTCTCATAGCTACTCAAATCAGCAGAGGAGATTGCCATTCCTCAGAAGTTCTCCTCACCATTTTCAGCTTTGTGGGGACTTAGAAATCCTCCGCAGAAATGGTTTTCTGAGAGATATTTGAAACAAGGAGTAGAAACAGATCATGTGAGAGGTGGCAGTTTCCCTGGCTAAATGACTGCATTGCCTTGGTCATTGCTTGATGATTGAGTGTTTGCTGAATGCACAGCCCTTTCCTGACAGGACGCCAATACTGTCTGCTGTCAACTTATTGTTAATCTTAACTGGAATAGAGTCAGGCCCAATTGGATGGTTTTCCAAATAGCCAGATGGTCTTTTAGATTCTGGATTTCTGAACAGTCAGTTTGGCAGTGCTTTCTGTTACATATTTTTGAATCCTGCAGTTCTTACATCTCTGCAAGGCACCCCGAACCTTGTCCCCATATTCTGACTCTGCTGAAGTACACAGCAGCCCGATGCTACTAGTACCATCAGTTTTGTACAAGTGTAGGGGCCTTTCTTTGGTTGGGGGCTTCGTAACACTATGTGGAATCTCAGCTCACAGGTCTGTAATGAGAAAGTCTGGTCTTCTGAGATGGAAGAGACCTTGGAGAAGATCAAATCTAGCCCCCTCATTTTTCAGACATGGATTTTGAGTTCCAGGGAGGTGAAGGAATGGCCCAAGATCATACAGTGAGTTAGTGGTAGGGCTGGGTATATACCCATCCTTTCTGATTCCCAGATGGGGCTCTGTCCACCATACAACACTACTTCCCTGCATTTTCTCTGAAAGATACTTCACTCAAAACCTTTTAAACCCTGGAGCTGTATCTTTCCAAGAGAAAGGAGGAGAAGAATTCTATTTAATACTCTTTGTGGTTTCCGTCTTGGTCTAAAGTTTTCTTTTTTGTTCAGGTGTTTGGGTGAAGGCAGTATTATATGGTGGAGAGTTTCTCTTTTCCTGAAGGCCAGGAAAAATAGCTCAGTCTGAACTACTGTATAAGAAGATGGACAACACATTTTCAAGAGGGAAGGTGTCTGTATCCACAAACTGGAATTTATCCACCCTGACTGATATGGTGGTGTTGACCTGAAGGTGCTCCAGCAAGAATTGTGAGAGATTCTGGTATATATTTCTGGTTTTCACTCCAGACTCACACACCGTCACCAGTGCCTGCTTTTTGACCATCTCGTTGACGAGAAGCTCCAACTTCAGGTCGACAGAATTTTCTGGGCATTGAGTCACGTGAAATTGCAGTTGGCAAATGATAAAGTACAAACCCGGGAACTGGATCACCAGATTCCCATCTCTATGTTTGACTCCATCAACAATGCCATCTGCGTTCCAAGACAACTTGGTTTGGTTTATATGTTTTGACACTGGGAAGAGAAGTATAAAAAACAGAATTATTGAGCAAGTTTCAGGTATAGGTTGGAAAATTTTAAGTCTTTATTCAGAGTTTCCCATTCAAGACCCATGTTTTCTACAGCATTGTCTCTGTTCTAACCAGCTGGAATATTTTCCGTGTTACTCTCTCCAGGTTCTACTTGTTATTCAAAGCCTCTATACAAAAGACCCCTTCCTTTAATGCTCAAAGCTGAAGTGTCAGAACATCCATGGTACTATAGCTCTATCTCCTGCAGGATTAAGCTTTTTCCACTTAATAATTTTTATATTATCATTCTTTCTTTTTTAGAATTTAAGCTCCTGGATTGTATTCTCTACAAGGTCTGCATTATCATGTTCATTGATCCAATCAATCAATGAGCATTTGGTGGAGAACTAATCTTTGGTTCTAGAGTACCAGAGATAGAATACTCAATACTTTTCAATTAATAACCAAACGAGGTATCAAGAGGTCCAGGAGAATCTCAGTCTGTTAACTTTTACAGTAAGAGGCATCCTTTAACCACTCATTGTCTAAATTTTTTTATACATACCATAATTTATTTAACCTGTCCCCTATTCATGTAGATTTTTCCAGGTTTTTTTTTCCTAAATTTTATTTATTTTGTTGTTGTTGTTGAGACTATACACAGTAAAACATACACCAATTCAAGAGTTTCTACACGTACAATTTAGTGGCATTGATTACATTCTTTGAGTTGTACAACCATTCTCACCCGCATTTTCTGAGTTGTTCCTACCTTATTAACATAAACTCACTGCTCCCTAAGGTTCCTATTTAATCTTCCAAGTTGCTGTTGTCAATTTGATCCCATATAGATAGTTCTTAAAAGAACCTAATGCTCAAGGCAGACCTTTTTTACTTGTTAAGCTAAACTATTATTCGGTTTTAAGATGACTTCAAGGGATATTTTTGGTTTAAGGTTTAAAGATTATCTCAGGGCAGTAGTTTTCAGGGGTTCATCCACCAACTACAGATCCAGAAAGTCTAGAGCCCGTGAGAATTTAAAATTATGTTCTACATTATTCTCCCTTTGATCAGGATTCTTCTATGGAATCTTTAATCAAAATGTTCAGTGATAGTAGCTGGACACCATCCTGTTCTTCTGGTCTCGTGGCAAAGGAGGCAATTAGCCACACATTCCACATGCTTCTCCTAGTCCTGACTTTCCTTCTTCCTCTATCACTGAAGATGAATAGAAACCAATTGTTGTACCTTGGATGGCTGCTTGCAAGCTTTTAAGACCCCAGGCACTATGCAACAAACTCGGAGGTAGAACAGAAGCACTAAACATGTTATTAGGCCAATTAACTGGGATGTTCCATGAAACCATGACCCTGAACCTCCAAACCAAGGAACCAAATCCTATGAGGTGTTTGATTGTACATAAGCGGCCTCAGCAGCTATTCTTTTTTTTTTTTTTTTTATAATTGTTGTAAATATATCTATCACACAACTTTTGCCAATTCAACTTTTTACAGGTGTACAACTTTTTGACAACATTTACAAAAATCGGCTATGCAAACTTATCCTTAATCAATGTGATTTTTCCATCACTGTTAATCCTCCTTTTCCCTTCCCTCCCACCCCTGGTAACCACTAATAAGCTATGGTCTCTATACGTTTGCCTTTTCTTGTATTTTTATATAAGTGAGGTCATACAATATTTGTCATTTTGTGATTAGCTTATTTCGCTCAGCATGTCTTCCAGCTCCATCCATACTGTAGCATGTGTCAAGACTTTGTTTCTCCTACTGGCTGAGTAATATTCCAGTGTGTGTATGCACCACGTTTTGTTTATCCATTCATCTGTTGATGGGCAGTTAGGTTGTTTCCACCTTTTGGCTATTGTGAATAGTGCTGCAATGAACATTGGTGTACAAGTCTCTATAAGTCTCTGCTTTCTGTTGGGTTTATACCTAAGAGTGGAATTGCTGGGTCATATGGTAGTTCTGTAGCCCTGGTGGTGTAGTGGTTAAGGGTTTGCCTGCTAAATAAAAGGTAGGCAGTTTGAATCCACCAGCCACTCCTTGAAAACCCTACTGGGCAGTTCTACCCTGTACTATAGGGTTGCTATGAGTTGGAGTCGACTCAACGGCAACGAGTTATGGTAGTTCTATTTTTAGTTTTTTGAGGATGTTGTCTGAATTTTTTAATGTCTTCCTTTCTTTAAAAGGGCAGTCAAGCATAATTGTGTAGGTTCTTCATACGTACATTAAGGGCTTTTGCCATCTGGGATTTACAGAAAAGCAGAGAATCAGCAAAACCCTCTAAGCCATGTTCATATCAGAAACCAAGTCTCTCTGAGTCATAACGAGTGAACCTCCGCACTCACTGGTAAGTATCCTTTCAGAACTGAGAAGATGGTGTGTTAGTTTTAATGGGCTCCCTGCTTTCCCTTTAAACTCTGATACAATTCAACTGAAAAGGGTGAGAAGTAATCTCACCGCAAAATTGAATTTTTAAAATGAACAGAATGGCTGTTCTGTTCAGAGAGTCTTGGCCATCGCCTCCATATCTCGTTCTTTCACCGTGTAAGTACCTCTTACTGTTCTGTTTATAAGGGGCCTCTTACCTGAAGCATGCTGCAATATGCAAATAGGTGCTGTGCCAACATGTTCATTAAGCTGTCAATCTGGGGGACAAAGCAATTTTGTGGTTCCCTTGTGAATAACTCTACCGAGGCGAAGATTAAAAGCCTGCTTCCCTTGCATTAGGAAAAGTACTGTGCGCTTGACTCTAACTGGTAGGGGGCTGAATAGGGTGGTGGTGCTGGTGGCGGTGGTAGCCGGATGGGACGAAAATGCCAGCAGGGGCAAGGTGGGCAACAGAAATGAGTGAATGGGGCTGAGGAAGGGGGAGCCTTGTAGCTTTGGAGAGAAACACTCCCTTTTAACTTTAAGGCATTTACATTCAAACTATATATATACATATATTTGTATATATCATGCAAGCTAAACAAAATGCATCCACAGGTCACATTTGACTATGGGCACTTCCTGTGACCTCTGGTTTAGGAGTTGTAGAAGGGCTCCAACAAGTGTTAGTCATATGGTTAGGGGTCCCTAGATTTGGTTACTGACCTTGGACATAGGCCCATGACTTCTTGAATGGAGCCCTTTTCAGCATACATAAGATGTCCTCTGAGCAATTTCCTAAAAATAAAGAGATCACACGTTAAATGTCTTTTGCTGCTCAGGGAACTGACCCTTTGATAGAGATAATTATCATTCTGTTTCCATTTTGGGGGCAAAGGGAAAATCTCTTTATTTCTCATTTTGCCGTCAACTACCTTAGGCTTTCTTTTAATTGATTGGTTAAACTTAGGCTTTGAGAGAAGATGCCGTAAGTCAGGGAAGGAAATGAATATGACCTGAGTTACCGTAATGTGCCAGGTGCCGTTCTTGTCACTTTGCATGCTTCACTTCACTTAATATTCACAGCAACTCCATGAGAGAGGCATTACTAAAGCTCATTTTACAGATGGAAAGACACTGAGGACCAGAGAGGGTAAGTAAATGTTCCATGCCACTTAGCCAGGCAGTAGTAGTTAGAATGGTGGTATTGACAGTAATTACCACTGCCTTTCCTTGACAGCCTAGTGTCCACCAGCTACTTGTCTGAGCACTTTTGCGTGTATCAGTAATCTAATTCTCCGAATAACCTGCTACAAGGGAGTGATTGTCATTTCTGATGCCTAGACAAATGATACATTTAAAGTCAAAAAGCAACCTGATGGAAAAGCTGGGATTAGTCCCCTTGTCTACCCAATTCCAGGGGGCAGGTTTCCTTCACTAGGCCGTTTTGCTAGACAGCAGAAATGACCACGTCCTTGTGCTCTATTTCAAGAGGAAATAGGACTAAAGACATCTCAGCAGGAGGCCTGCTATCTGGAGCTTCCTTGGCAGAGGAAAAGACAATGTTTATGTCATTATGGCATTTAAGAAATAAACATGCTTTTAATATCTTTGCGGGTGAGTGTAGCTTAGCTTTTTATTATTATAGTAACTGTTGTATGCAAAGCACCAAGTTAACCATTTTCTGAAACGACTCAGGGATTTAACTGATTCTGGGCAAATCTCTTCTCCTCTTTGGGCCTTGGTTCCCCTATCTATAAAACTGGGAGATGTCATCAGAGGTGGCTATTCGTTACCGTCCATCAGAGACCAGATTGCCATAGGCCATTCAACGGAAGCAGCCACACCTGCTGTGTTTGCTCACTGGACCCCTGAGTGGTAGCTGTTGGGTTCAAAACCTTCCCCACTGCCCCCTCTGTCAGGGCCTGAGAAAGTCCCTCCTGGCCTTCTTCACATCTCAGGGCAGGAGGGGAGGGGAGAGGGAAGCATCCTGGAGTGGTTGAAAGTTAAGTGAAGAGTTCCCTCTGCTGTCTGAAAAAGGTCACTGCTAGCAGCACCCCCAGCAGAAACGGGGGCAGACGTTTTCATTCTTACATGCCCTGGACCCAAAAAGAAGCTCTGGTCCAAAGCTTCCCTTGGTGATGAGGGCTTATGGGCTAGATGCCGTTGTCTTGATCCCATCTGTGATGGTTAGTCTATGTGTCAACTTGGCTAGGCTATAAACCAAAAAGCCCATTGCTGTTGAGTCAATTCTGACTCAGCGACCCTATAGGACAGAGAATTGCCCCATAGGGTTTCTGATGCTGTAAATCTTTGCGGAAGCAGACTGCTACATCTTTATCCTGTGGAGTACCTGGTGGGTTTGAACTACTGACCTTTTGGTTAGCAGCTGAGCGCTTAACCACTGCTCCACCAGGGCTCTCTATAAAGCAAAACCAAACCAAACCCATTGCTGTAGAGTCAATTCCAACTCATAGCGACTCTATAGGACAGAGTAGAAATGCCCCGTAGAGTTTCCAAGGAGTGCCTGGTGGATTCAAACTGCTGACCTTTTGGTTAGCAGCGGTAGCTCTTACCTAACCACTATGCCACCAGGAGTTCTGGGCTTGCTACAGTACCCGGTTATTTAATGAACACTAATCTAGGTCGCTATAAGTCAGAGTCGACTCGATGGCAGTGGGTTTAATCTAGGTGTTGCTGTGAAGGTATTTTGTAGGTGTGGTTAACAACTACAATCATTTTGACTTTAAGCAATGAAGAGTACCCTGGAAAACACAGGTGGGCCTCATACCATCAGTTGAAGGCCTTGAGAGCAAAAACAGTTTCTCATGGAAGAAGAAATTCTGCCTCTAGACTGCAGCATAAAATCCTGCCTGAGTTTCCAGCCTGCCAGCCTGCCCTACAAATTTCAGGCTTGCCAGCCTCCACAATCACATGAGCCAATTCTTTAAAATAAATCTCTCTCTCTCTATCTATCTATATACAGGTAGTCCCTAACTTATGACATACTCGAGTCACAATGAACTGAGCTTACAATTGTCCGCTTTTTTTTTGGTACATCTTATCATTAGTAATCTATACTGCATACAGTGTTGTAGCGTGTAATTTGCTGATGTTATCATTCTCCGGCCAACCCCAAAGACAAATAAAGACCAGATTTATAAAGATACTGATAATAAAAGGCAATAATCATGAAACGAAAAATTAAAAAAATGAGGTATTTGACTGAAATAGAATCAGTTTACAAAGGAGTCATTGGAATTGAACCCCGTCGTAAGTCGGGGACTATCTGTATGTATATACATATATGTGAAATTTGTAGGGCAGGCCGGCAGGCTGGAAACTCAGGCAGGATTTCATGCTTCAATCTAGAGGCAGAATTTCGTCTTTCCTGGGAAACTTGATTTTCTCTCAAGGCCTTCAACTGATTGGATGAGGCCCACCCACATTTTCCAGGGTAATGTTCTTTACTTAAATTCACCTCCCTCCTGCCCTTGCACTATGTTCCAATGATGATGATGATGACGACGGTGATAGGAGCAGTAATAGTTGTGATAGTAATAACGATAATACCTAATACTGAGGACTTGTTATTTCCTAGGTGCTGTGCTAAGCACATCACGTTCATTGTTTCATTTAATTCTCGCAACCACCTCATGAGAAAAGTGTGATTATTATTTCTATTTTGCATGTAAAGAAGCCTAGGCATTAAAAGGTTAAGCGATTTGTTCACGTTCGCACAGTGTATCAGTGGTGGAGTGGAGATTCAGATCCAGGCTGCCTGACTCTAATGCCCGAGTAGATTTTTGACCATGTTTCTGGAGTTTGGGGGCTTGCAGCACCCCCAAACACACTGTGCCGATTTGTCATTCTTCCTTGGCACCTGCTATTTCCTCTGCCTGGAATCTCCCTTTCACTTGGTAAGTAATTCATCATTGAAAACATAGCCTGGAATTATTTCCCCTGAGAAACCTTCTCTGACCCTGCCCTGTTTCTCTATTTGCCTCCTCCATTAGACCGTAAACCCTCAGGGCAGAGACTGCTGTATATCTGGCCCTATGGCCAGCCCAGGGTCTGGATGTTCTGTAAATGTTTGTTGATTGAGTCATCTAGTCCATTTCTCGTTTCCCTCTGTGGATGCCAGGTAAGTACATATGGCACGAGTGAGGTAAATGGGGATGTATGGCTTGCCTTTCCCCTCAGCGTTGGAATAACAAAGGACCTCATTCTCAAATTGACTTTGCAAGTTAGGTTAGGTGGGAAGATAAGATGCATGCCCTGGGCTGAAGCCAGCACGTCACACCAAGACCAGGCTCTGCTCATTGGCCAAAGGCCTCTCACACCATGCCACTCTTGGTGGCATCTAAGTCAAGTGAGCTTCCGTAAACAGGTGGCTGTAGCAGGACAAGTCAGGGCTTGTTGCCTCTCATACATATAGGCTGGTTTGTTTTTTCCCCTTTGGTCTTAGCACTTTTAGTGGGTGACCTCAGTTGTAATTCTGAGAAAACCAAGGATGGAAAAAAACAAAACAGCCCCCCCACCAAAAAAAAAAAAAAACAAAAAAACTTATTTCGAAGCATTTGTATTTCCTGAAGTCAAATGGCAAGTGTATTTTAGTTTTTCTTAAAGAATCTTTTCAGATGGCTTCAAGCAAAAGGAAAAACCCTTTCTGGTAGCTGTTTTTAAGAGTGACATTGCTAGAGCTGGTTCAGAGAGGGGACTAGGAACCAGAACACTGGAGGAGCAGTTGAAGGATGGGGCTGTTTAGCTTGGAGAAAACCTGGAGAAGGACACATTCGTTGTCCTTTAACTTTCAACAAGTCTGTCAGCAGGAAGACAGTGCTGCCTGATCTGTAGGACCCAAGCACAAAGGCTCCAAGTGGAAGTTCAGGAAGATGAACTTACCTAATTGAGGCAGGCAGCCTCAGAGCCCAACCCTTCTAAGAGACACCTGTTCTGACTTATCCTCCTACACCAAGCAGAATAGGCTGCACATTCTTCTAAAACTGTCCTTGACAAGATAAGCACAGGATGGGCCATAGGTGGCCTGAACCAGCCTCTAGGTGGAGACTTAACACGCTAATGAAGAAAAATCGACCTTTTCCTCCATCATGGAGAGTTGAACCCTTGTCTAAAGAAAATGCCTCATCATTCCCAAGCTCTGAGCAACTGCGTGAAGGTCAGTCCTGAATATTCATGATTAATTTGCATTTCCTTGTCTGTTCTCTGTAAAAGCCCACCTCCCCTAGCTGCCTGCAAACAGTCTTGGAGGCAACAGCCCCTATTGCTCCTTTCTTTGCACAACGAAATAAAGGCATCTTTCCTCTCCCACCTTGGACTCTTGTTTATTGGCTGTAACAAGTCACACCAAGCAGAACGTGGGGTTTCCACCCAGCAACGTAACAGCTAACACTTCTCTCACCCCCATTTCTTGGATGAGACAATGGAAAGACCTTAACTAAGGACACTCAAGTCACATAGTAAGTGAACAGAGCTGGCAGCTCAAATAAGATTTGACCAGTCAGTAATGTTCAAAGATGGAGTGACCTGATTTGAGGGTTGTGAGCCTGTGTCAAGAGCTAGATGAAGATTTCACGGGTCATCACCTGTGTGACTTAAATCTCCTTATTCTTGAAAGCCCATGACACAACTTTATTTTATGGTTGTGGGGACAGGTAGAAGTGACTTATAAATATGTGGTGTTACACGGAGCTGGAATCCTGTAATGTCCCTGGAATTTTGAACGCTGGGAGCATAGGGAGCAAAATACATTCCTGCCTTATTCACTTTCCTGCTGAATGTGATTGGAGGACCTATGAGGCTTAGTTTGAAGAACAGAATACTTGGGTAGGGGAAAAGGAGAGCTGTTTACAAATAGTGGCCGAGTTAATGGCCTGGGAGTTGGAATCCTAGAATTATCCCTCTCTGGCCTTCAGTGTCCATTTCTAGATGGAGAGCAGTGTGGATTTGATGATCTAGAAGGGTCCTTCTAGCTTATTCTAGCAGGATGTGTAAACTCAGCTGTCCACTGCCAGACTTGCTGTAGGGGAAAAGTTAGCCCTAGCTCCAGCTGTCTATCTTTGTGGGAACGTTGTTCTATCCAGGTAGGAAACCGTATTTCATACATTGAGATTTCCAGACACCTGGAGTGGTAGAACAGAACATTTTCACTCTGGGGACAATTTGACTTATGAACAGTCTGGTTCTGTAAGGATTTGCTTAGTTCATAGAAATGGAAGTCCTCTGAGAGATTACTTGATCCAGATTTGGTAAACACATAACAGACGTCCTCCTTGATGTGACCCCCACGAAAGACTTGTCCTAGGTCAAGGTCATCCAGTGAGTTAGTAGCAGAGGCAGAACCAGAGCTCAGGACTCCTTACTCCTTCATTTGGGCATTCTATCTTTCACACAACTCAAGCACCCTGTGAATTCCTCTAAGAACCAAAGCCTTCAGATGGGCGAGATTTGGAACTGGTCTTCCCAAGTTTTGTCCTCTTCTAGAAGGATCATAATCCTTTCTTGGGCTTTGTTTGGAAGCCTGGAGAAAAAGACATATCAGTATGCCCCTCCTGGCCAATTGCACAGAGGAGAGAGATAGGGAGAGAGAAGTTGCTCAAGGTGGTTGAAATGATCATGTTCTAGAAGGTCAGCATTATGGAAAGCTTAAGACTGGACCCCACCTTGAGATATCAAAATATTAAACCTTGAAAGGCCCTTAGATTCCATGTTAACTAAGACTCTAGTTTTGTAAGTGGGGAGACTGAGCCCAGAGAGACTAAGGGTTTGGCTCAAGACTCCACAGTTGCAAAGCTGGGTTCAGAACACGGGTCTCCTGACTCCTAGTCTGGTGCTCTGTCCCCTGTCTTTTAGTCTTTCCATGGAGCAGGGAGGGTTAAATACAAGAAGTGGGTTTCCGGTCACCATAGACACTGGAACTAAGAACTGATGAGACAGCTGGAGGTGCTGGAAAAAAAAAGCCCTAATGAGCCTTCTGGTCTCCCTCTTGCAGGAAAAATGCCAGTAGATGACTTCAGGTCCATGTGCTGAACCTTGCCAAATCACAAGTAAGGGGCAATTGGACTTCCATAAAGAGACAACAATGTGCAAGGTGGCTCAGCAAGGTCAAAGTCAATCACTCCAGTTATTCAGATTGGATGGTATGTGGTCTGAGTGCCAAGTACCTTCCAGCTCTACAGCAGCTTTAATGTTAGGACAAGTCAGACACAGTGCACCTTGAAAAGAGCATCTGGGTTATGGTCAAGGCTTTTATCCTTGGGTCTGTTACTTCCTCTTACTGGACCTCAGTTACTGCATTTGTAAAGTGAGGGTAGTAACACTTATCCCAGATGTAAGGATGCTGTGAAGATGCAATGAGATTATGGACGTCAAGTGGCCAGTGCAGTCCCTGGCTTAGAGGAGATACTTGGAAAGTTGTAGCCCCTTTATCCCTTACTTCCCTTTTCCTTGTTAGAGTGGCACAGTTTAGCAATGCCCCTAAGCAGAGTGATCTGGTTGATGGAATACTGATTAAAACAAAGCTCATGGCACTGTCTGATGGATTGGTGTTTCCTAAGTGGTTGCGGCCATCTGAGGCTTTCAGGAAAGTGTGCAGAATCCTCCTTCCATCTGTTGAAAACATTTTAATCCTTTCAAGGAAAGGATTGTCTTAATGACTGCATCTTCCCTCTCCTGGCTTCTTAGTTCTATCCTTCTGATAGAATATCTAGTTGTCACAGCAGTGACATCTAGGGGAGAGTCTCTCCATTCTCAGTAGAATTTGGGATCAAAGTGGATCCCTTGACTTTAAGGGTCATTTCAAACACAGGGGCATAGCAAGGGTAACCAGCACCCAGGGCCAATCTCTAAATTTCATTCCTTCCCCAAAATTTCAAGATGAGTAGATGTTGATAGCGGTGATGAAAAAGAATAGCCCAGCGTTCCTGTGCCTGAGTGCAGTTCCCTGCTGCGGCTGCATGCTGGGCAGTGGTCACAGGTTGCGGTGGCGCGGTGGTGGTGGCGGTGGTGGCGAGAGCAGCACCTCTGGGCTGGTGAATCATCTCAGCGGATACCAAGAGCCACAGCAGCGGAGAGTAGCACCAAAACATGGCTGGAGCAGGCACAGGTTTTCTGGAGCAGCTCAAGTCCTACATAGTTTGGTCTTGGATGTATCTCTGGACCATGTGGTGTCACCCCCTTTGACTGTGTCACTTGGTGTGGTCTGCACCCCCGTACGCCCCTAGTGATGCCACTGGTGCCTTGGAATGTCATTCCATGCCTCATCTGGTGCCCCTTGGACTTGTGCCCCACCGCCTCTGTTCAAATGGTTTCAACTTGACCATTTCCTTGTTGCCACTAGGTCAACTAGTGATGGAGACATAAACTCCAGAATTGGTCTTTTGTCTAACAGAGGATGACTGGGCGACCCTGGATTTACAAAGAGCCTTTAGGGAATACCCACTCCAGTATGAAGCACGTAGAAATTGATCAGTAAACACAAATTGAGATCAAGTTGGAATTCATTTCAATTCTCTGAAGGTTCCTTTGGATTTTTGTGTGTTTTCAGTACTGGTGGGAGAAAGATGTGGCAGTTTGCTTCCTTAGAGATTTACAGCCTTGGAAACCGTATGGGGTCACTATGAGTTGGAACTGAGGTGAGGGCCGTGGAGGTTTCAATACCGACCTGTTGCAGTATACAAGATAAGCCTACCTGACTCTATGGATGCTTGCTTGGAATTAATTTATACCAAATGCAGGTTGAATTGACATTATTGGGGATATATAAAGAAGCAGTTTTAAAGTCTGTAATTTAAGAGGAAGGATGAGTCTGGAGTCACATGGGGAACTCTGCTAACACTTTAAATAACATTTTGAAAACACCTCCTCGCTATTCTAGATGCAAGAGTATGGTGGCACTTTTAGAAAGTTAGGCCTGAGAATCAGACAGACGGGTTCAAATCGCACCTCTGCCTTACTAGCTGTGTGGGCTTAAACAAGTCACTCAGCCTTTTTGAGTTGTCCTTCCCCCTTTTCAAAAATGATGATAATAATAATATGTACCTCGCCGTGTTGCTGGGAGAATTAAACGAGATAATGCATAACAATGAGCCTGGTGTCTACCATCCAACATACACTAAACAATGGTTGGCTCCCATTCTCCGGTCCAGGATTTGCACTGCTTGGATTAGGAATTTAAGCCAACTCACGTGGGGTCCAGAGAGTTGATGAAATAAATAACGAAACTGGTTAGAGGAATACGCCAACCTTCCTTCCTTCCTTCCTTCCTTCCTTCCTCCTTCCTTTCTTTTTCTTTCCCCAGAGTATTGGAAAGGTGGGGAACTCTGAGATCTTCTCTGGATTCAGAGACTTGTGACCTGTATGTGCTAAATTCAAGTATAAAATTTCACACATATCTCAGTGATCCAAAAGTGTCATTTCCTTTTCCTCTCCTTTCCGCCCCTCTCCTCTCTGTGGAAAGAGTGGGGAGTTTAGGTGTAGATGGCTTTAGCACTCTGGGTGCCTCCTCATGACCCTATTTCACTTTATTCCGAGAGGGTCATCTTCTAGTTTAGTTCTTATAGGGAGATCCTGAGTTCTCTTAGCTCTGACGTAAGAGAAAGGCAGTGAGTTTAAGGGTGGGTTTTGAATGATGTGTGTTTAAAGTAAATGGAGTACAAATAGCCCTGTACCTATCTGAAAAGCGGTTTACTCCCCGAGCAGGAGCACTCCCCTTTGCTGGGAAGCCAAAAAATAAGCAAACTGGTGGAGCTGGGCAATCTAGAAATAAATCGATCCACCTGATAGGAGCAAGGTCTCTGCTAGTTTTCAGTCTTTCTAGGGGAAGGAGGAGGGAGGCTGCTGCTCTGCCACATTCCTCTACTGACACCAATACGGTGCCTGGCAGGCCTTTGACCACCTGGACCACAGCCATGAAAAACCAAGGATAGCTGGGTATTGGTGAGTATCCAGTCTACTTAGTTTCTTTGCCTACAATGGTAGCTTCTATTGTTTCTATGGGGATCAGTTTACTAGGTAAGATTAGCAAGTCAGCCTCACTTGGTCTCCTCTGATGGCTCTATTTTTTTTTTTTTTAAGTAGGAGGAGAGGAGATAGGAAAATAGCCTGCTAAGCTATGTAAGAATTATAAAATATTAGAACTGTAAAATGGTTGAAGAATCCTAAGATATTTGTTTGGTTCATGGAATGTTATATTCATAGCAAAAGCCATGCCAGGGCTAGGTCATCTGGCTTGCCCCCACATGCTCCAACGTGTTAGAAATGGGAAACCAAAGACCCTGGCGGAGGGGGGGGGAAGTGCAATGCTTCAAGTCCCCGAGGGCCATGACTAGAATGTAGGGGAGGTTCAAATTCCAATCAAGTTCTCTGCCTTTGGGACCACACCTTCAGCTGGAAACTGAATTCAAGGCAGGGTGGGAAACATGCTGACAGGGCTGTCAGGACCCACATGTGGTCTATCTACTGTTTTAACTTCCTTGGGTCTCTAGGGTGAGGGCAGTGGTGGTTCGGTGGAAGAAGTCTTGCCTTTTGTGCAGGAGATCTGGGTTTGATTCCCAGCTAATGCACCTGTCTGTCAATGGAGGCTGCGTGTTTCTATGATGCTGAATAGGTTTCAGAGGAATTTCCAGACTAGGAAGACAGACTAGGAAGAAAGGCCTGGTGATCTATTTCCAAAAATCAGCCAGTGAGAGTCCTGTGGATCACAATAGTCCAATCTCTTTGTGCATGGGATTGCCATGAGTTGAGGGCCGACTTGAAGGCAGCTAACAACAACAGGGCCTCTAGGAGCCCCTGGATATTGGAGGCTGCACAACCTTCACAGGAAAGACAAAAACCTCTTTTAACTGGCAGGCAGGGGGGAAGAAATCATCGAAGGTCACATAACTCTTTGGCTGTGAAGCTGGGGCGTAAACTTGGCCTCTAAATTCTCTACTAGGGACCTTTCTTCCTCGACCACTCTACCTGTCATACAAACCCATGTGTGTGGTCACCCTAATGACCCTCTGTCCCAGCACTAGATAGCAGAGTATGCTGCAGAGACATGAAAACAAACAGCTGGGGGAGCAGGTGCAGTGGAAGCAATAAAGAGTGTTGGAATGATTCTTAGACATGGGGAGCTGGTAGGGGCACTGGAAGGAAGCACAGTACTGAGTTTCCTACGTGTCTTACGATATGATCCTGGCTAAGCATAAGGGCTCCAAAGTGGGTCAGCCTGGATTTGAGGTCTTGCCCCACTCCTTACTTCCTGTGAAATTTTAGGCAAGCTGGTAAACCTCTCTGTGCTTTGGTTTCCCTACCTATAAAATGTGGATAATAATTACCCTTAGAGAGTTGTTGTGAGGATTGAACGAGTAAAGCATAAGTCACTCAGCACAGTGCTGGGCACATGGTGAATGTTCCATCTACATTAGTTACTTTCACTCTGCCAGATGCTCGTGCATATGTAGTGAGGGAAGAAAGAAAGCTATTTTAAAAGTTGACTACAGAATTCTTTTACAGGCCATAAGAGCTGTTATTTGGTCGGTGGGATGTTTTGTTTTGAAACAGTCCTGGGCCTGTTGGAATGAAACCAAAGAACCAAACTCATTCTGCAAAATAAAATCAGTAGCATTTGAATTTCTGCAGAGTCTATGAAGGGAGGTGGGAGGGAGGCTTGTCTATGGGGAGAAGGAAAACATAGAAACAGGTAGGAAGGAGAGCCGGTCAGTACACATGGCAGAGGGGGAGGAGGGACGTCCCTTGAGAAATTCCCCATGGCTGTAGTGGCTGAGGCCGGACAAGCACAGAGGAGCCTGATGTTCAATTCCACCTGTGCGCTGGCCTGCACTGGGATGTAACGCACTCTGCTACCAGCTTCTCTACAGACCCTAGACCCTTCTCTAAAATGCTGCATACAAGATGTTGGGTGCTGTTGCAACTCTGGGGAAATCAAGGCAAAGGTAGATCTAGTCTCACAAATACATATGCAATTCAAAATTTGGTAGAAGCAGAAGACTGGAACAAGAAGGAACCAGGAGAAGCACAAGCCTCGCTCTTCCTCCTCACCCTCCTGGATTCCCCAACAAATGTGGGATGGGATAGAGTCATCTTACCTGGATATGGAAGAACAGAGTGGACCCTGTGCCCGAGGGATGCAGGCTCAGCCAGGCGGCAGGCACCAGTGATTTTGCTGGCCCGTTTCATTCTCATCAAAGCTCCACATAGGAGTCATCAGTTACTCCATTTTCTAGCTCAGAAAACTAAGACCTCGAGAGGAGAAGGGTGTGGTGAAAGGGGCTCCTACCAGCAGTGCCTTTCTCGACACATGGCACTGACTGAACCCCGGGAATGGTCCAAGGAAGCTTAAGCTCAAGGGAGTAGGTGTGAGGTGGTAGTCTACCATGGGCCCTTCTGGTTGAGAATGGGAGGCTTGTGTTAAGACTCAGAAGTCCCTTTATTACCAAAAAGCCTGGCTTTCTGTGGTTTCCCTGCAGCTCTGTCATCCTGTGTTGTTGCTTTGGTGTGCGCACATGGCCCTTTCTCCACAGGCTCTGGGCTGCTGCTGGCTTCCTGCTGATGGGCAGAAGACTTCCATCAGCAGGCAGCAGAGGGCTCCCTGGAAGGTTTCTGGCTTCCGGCCTTGTCTGCCCCAGTGACAAAGCACATGCTATCCCTGGAGCTTCCTCTCATGAGTGTCTGGGAGATGGTTCATCTCTGCCCTGTATGTCTTGCAGTGGCTCTTCCAAAAGGGCACTTTGCTGCTGTTTAAGATGGGCTTGCTGGGGAATGAGGCTATGGATTCATATTTCCTCAGGATTATTGTTGGGGTTCTTTCCTTCCATATTTACAGACTGGATACTAGAGGGGTAGTATTACAAAGTGTCAAAACTGGAAGGGACCTTCCAGTTCATTTAGTACATTGCTGTTACATTACAGATGTGGCAGAGAGGAGAAACGACTTGCCCAAAGTGACACAGCCTGCTGCTGTTGAGGTCAGTTCTGGAACCAGTTCTTGCTCTAAGCTAACATTCTGTCCACTTCACCCTGTGACAGTGGACCTGCTGGTCTGCAGTTTGCTCGGCTAAGAGAAAGGCAGACTTGCATTAAAGCAGGAGAAAGTCAGGAACACACAGCAGTCCATTGGGATCTCGTGGCAGAAGCATTTCATGCTAGGGAATAAGGAGGAACCCTGGAGTCTGATTTTTGCTTTGCCGCCAACTCCTTATCTGACCTTAGACAAGTCATCTTGACTCCTTGGCCCTCAGCTCTGCCCGAGCAAATAATGAATACTAATCTCCAAATTACTCACTCACGGCATTGAAGCTAAGATCAACCAAAGGGAGGTGTGGAGGGTCTTTAACAAAAATTCTCAGTCCTGGTAGGGATTATTATTAGTGTGGTTTTTTTTTTTTTCTTTTTCTTTTTTATCTGGTTGTGGAAACATTGGATTGTAAATTGAGATTGGTTTTGGGTGAGTTTGTATTCTTCTATTCATAATCATGGCCCAGTGACAAAAAAATCATAGGTATCAGATAGGAAGGGACCCAACAAGTGATCTAGTCCATGGTTCCCAAAATTTTGGATTTCACAAACCAAAGAAATTTCCCCCAAAAATGAACATTCCAGGACCACCGTAGAGTGGGGAGCTTTTTAATTTGCCTATTGTAACCATTAAAACAACTTTGACAAAAAGCAACGCAACTGAACTCCCATCTATATCAACTTCGTTATAAAAGAAAGAACATTTTAACACCAAATACTGTAGGAAGGACATACTCTCAGAAGAAAGGAGTGCCCCTATATTAAATAAAATTAGTTATGTGAAAAAGGGGCTATCTTGTCCTTCTTTTTCCCATCCCACTCTGGACTGATGAAAACTTTGTTATGGGGCCAGCACCACCAGCTAGAAGGCCACCCATAATTGAAGTGCTCTACAGGTGAGGAAAACTGGGAGCCAGAGTGGCCAAGGTCCCATTACTTAATCAAAACGATCCATGCAATTGAATCATGGTTATCTTAAAGATCACCTTGCCCTCTCAAAAAATGAAGAGCTCCTGTCTCACTTGGAAAATCTGGATGGAGGTGGTAGAGTGGGAAGGAGTGGGAAGGAAAATTTACATTTATTCATTCTGTTTGGTTTTGTGCAAGGCTCCGTGTGAATGTGTGTTACATGTTTAACTCACATGTCTAACTCCAAAGCCTGTACTGTTTCTACTACAGGAGTTGGCAAACTCTAGCCTGTGGGCCAAATCCAGCCTTCTATCTCTTTCTTTAAATAAATTTCTCTTGAAACACAGCCATGCTCATTCATTCACCTATAGTCTAAAATGGTTTAGCATTACAGCGGCAGTGTTGAGTAGTTGTGACTGAGACCTCATGGCCTGCAAAGCCTGAAATACTTACTGTCTGCCCCTTTACAGAAGAAGGTTGCTGATCTCTGCATTATATCGTGCTCCTTTCTACATTAATGTGACTTTCTGTCTACACAGGAATTATAGGAGCGAGGTGACATGCTAAGTAATTAATTGTTGACAAAACTGTGATTATTAATCTGCCTTGAAAGATTCAGAATCCTTATCTATTTGGGACCTTTTATGCCATTTTCTGAGTTTCTGGCTGACAGAGAGCAGGAAAGGTATGGGCCAAGGGTACCCTGAAGGAAAACTCCAAGTGTGATGGTGTTGGTATGAGAAGCTTTGTCGAGATACCTGTGCCCTCTTGTCCTAAGGATGATCTGATGTTTCTGCCTGGAGCCTATGATGACTCACTCCTTCTCCTTTACTTTTTTTTTTTCTTGGAGACATCTGACTATACAGTGATATTTGCTATTTAGGTTCTAAAGATTAGATGGCTAAGATGGGGTTAATGTTCTTGGGTGGAAAGAATGCTGAATTAAAAATGAGGACATTTGTATTCTAGGTTTAGTTTGGTATGACCTTGGAAGACACTTTCCCTCTCTGAACCTGACTTTTCCTCCTCTGTACAATGAAAACTTCAGTCAGATGATCTCAAAGTTTTCATCTTCAATGTTAACTGAATTCTACATTATCACCTCTCTGAGGCTACTGGAGACAATGCGTTCATTAGTGATTTCAGTGATTGGAAATATGGAGGGTGAGGAGGAAGTCTGTTTGCACAAGTCCACAACATCATTATGCATATTGGCTATCACCGGTTATTTGTTGCTCATGACATGCTAGTTGCCATGCCAAGAAATTTACAAACGAGATCTGATTGGCTTCTGCAATACGTACATGGGGTGGATATTATTATCCCCATTTCATAGACGAGAAGCTGAGGCTCTAAGGTGACAAGTAGAACCAAGATTTATACCCATATTTGCCCAACTGTAGATTTTAAGCTCTTAATACTATATTGCTTTGCACTCCTGTCAGTGCCCGTGCAATATCCTACGCCTCAGGTAGGAATTTTTATTGGTAGGAATGTCAAATTCTGACTGATAGGGAGACTGGCAGGGACAAGAGTATTCATCAGGGGCCACTCAGATGAATCTGAATGCATCAGCTCAGCCCTGAGCCACCCGTCTCCCCTGCTTCACTGTTGGGCACTATCATAGCGTTATCCCGTCGCTAATCAGGCACCACACCTTGTGACGTCATCTATGCGATTCACTACACATTTACTCCTAATTCCAAGGTCTTACCTCCTTTAAGGGGGGAATTGTCAGGTGGGCTGGAGATGGAGTCCTGGAAGAGAAAAAAGAAGCAACGTAAGGATGACGTTCAGTCAAAACAACTCATCTTTTTCTCCCCCGTTTTGCTCATCCTCAACGTATTATACAATTTAGAATTCACCTTCAAGCTGACTCTTACGTTTTAAAAAGGAATTCACTGACTTAATTTACAAAGGATTTTCTTGCCCATTTCCTTGACTATCTGCCTATCAGAAATGCAAGGCAAGGATTACTGTTCACATTTCACAGGTGAGGAACCTGGGGCTGAGAGAGGTAAAGTGACCGTCCCAAGGCGACACAGCACATTCACGGCAGCTCAGAGACCAGAAGCTGGGATTCTTAACTCCTAGTCGTTGCCCTTTCCACTCCATGTGTGTTCTTTTTCTCTTCAGTCAACATAAGAACAATCAAGAGCAGTGTATAAATATATGTTTGGGTTTTTCCCACACTTGATTCATCAGACAGTAAAAAGTATGTTGTAAACATACTTGGGAAGGTACGTCTCTATCTTTCCTGTGGTTGGAAATTCTGAATTAATTGAATGTTTATATGTCAAACATTCTGACGATGTCATAAATTAAATATATGTATGTATATATATATTTGAATGTTTACGTAGCATTGTGAGAATATCATAAATAATAAAATAAATAATAAAATTGGGCCCTTGTACTCTTAGATTTATTACAAGTTTATATTTTAATATAATATACACGTATTTATCAATACACATATTATAAATAATATCCATGTATATATTTATGTGCTATACATCATACTATATATTATTTATTATATAATAAACACACACAAATATCTAACTATTTATACAAATAAGTAAGGGGGTTGATAGAAACAGATTGTCTAACAAAAGAAGGGGCTCCCGGGTGGGGCATTGGAGGAGAAGTAGAGGAAGTTCAGTTCAGGTACTCTGAGCAAGACGGAAACAGGAGAAGACTGGAACACAGGTCTGCTCTCCCAACAAATTTCGCAAAGGTCAACCTCCTGACCCCTCATTCCTCTCTCCTCTCCCACCTCAGCCATGGAGACACTCCTCAGGTGTCTCCAACGAGGAATGAAGGAATAAAGTATTTTATTCATCTTTTGACCTGCCCAGGTTGGGATCGTCTATAGTGCGCTGAATTTAAACATCAATGAAGACCTAAAGAGGTGTGAGCATTTACCTGGACTAAACAACTTTCCAACCTCTACCAAAGCAAGAAGGCAGCAGCTGCCCATGTACTATTTTCTTAGTATTCTGTACGAACTGTAGGACTCTCCGGAGTTCCCTTTTATTCTACTGTCTCTCTAGCAGCTACGTCCTTTGCCTTCCTCCGAAGAAGAGATACATGGATCTCTTCTCCAGCCCAAGTGGGTGGTCATGAGGTAAGAAAGCCTGCTGGAAGCAGGACCCCAGCATAGCACTGCTCTGGAGTTCCCAGGAAGTCAGTTTAAACTTTTGGGGCTGAGCTTTTAAGGGGAAGGGAGACGGACTTGACCTGTAAGTTTCTTCTGTCTCATCTCTAATATTTTATGATTTTATTGCTTTAGTTGAGATCCTTAACGTAACTATGCTGTACACTTGTGGTCTTTCAATTACGCATGCAGTTCATAGGAAAACTTGACATCACAAAATTCCCCTTCATGTTGCCTCTGTATTACAACAAACAGCATTTCGAAATGTAACGAACACCTAATTTACCGCCAACATGACCACTGATTTGTCTGATGAGCAAACGCACAAAGAGCAAACATCTTCATTTAAATGTGGTGCCAAGATTGTTGAATTTGTTAGCTGCCCAGGGAAGTGTCCAGGGACAATGAGAGGATGCTACAACAGCAAGTCCGATGGAGCCATCTCAGAGGCCAATAGCTGTTGGGGAGTTACCAGAGAGTCATTCATTCAGCACATGTTAAATGAGCACCTGGTGTGTGCTAGCCGTGGTGTTAGTTATTGGAAGACACCCTGATGGATTTTATGGTTTAGTGCGGGAGGCAGTCATTGAAAAATACATGCCAATATATATAGTACTTCTTAAACTTTAACGTGCATACGAACCACCTGAGGATCTTGTTAAAATGCAAATTCTGATTCAGTAGATTTGCGTGGAGCTTGAGAGTCTATTTCTGACAAGGTCCCAGATGATGCTGATGGTCCATAGACCCTACTTTGAGTTTCAGGGTTATAAGAGATAATATCAGGGAGGAAGACTGATTTATACTGGAGGTCAAGGAAAGCCTCTCCTTGTCATTTGCGTGACTTCTGGTTGCCTAACTTCAGACAGGTGGATGTCAAAAACAAAGCATCTTAGTTTGGGAAAGCATTTGACATTTTAATATTCCCCAGTGCTCCAGGGAATACAGGATAGAGGTGTGCTATTCCCATTTTTGAAGAGCTGTAGGGGTGAGGCCTCCACAGCTTTCCCTGGCTTCCCTTTTGTGGACAAGAATCATAGAATCAAACCCGTAGAGGGACTTCAACATGTTTCAGTCCAACAAGCTAATTGAACAGGGGAGGAAACTGAGGCTTTCATGAGTCAGTGGCTGAAATTCCCCAGTGCTGTTTCCACTGGCCCGGAGAGATGCCATCTTCAGAGGTAAGGATAGAAAAATTCATTTTCTTTTTTGATAAGCAGTCCTTGCATTTGGAGGTGGAGAAGCCGGGTATAAAGAGACGCTGACTGTTAAAATTTACTGAGGACTGTTTATGCCCTAGGCACCATCCATCACCTCCTCCTTGGAAATGGTATCTCCCAGTCCTAGAATAGCCTCCTACATCTTGTGTGAGGATTTGGGTCCTGGCTGGGAAAATGCAAACCATCACGCTCGGCAACTTGACTTTGAGTAAGGAAGCACATAGGCTCGACACAGACACGAGCAAATAGACCCTCTTAACTTGACATATGTAGCTCAGGAAACCTCATTCCCATGGTTACCGACCAACTACACTTCCAATTGTTTTTATTTATGTGTGCTTCTTCTTTTTTCAGATGCAGTAGGTGTCAATGGGTATGCCCAACAATAAAAAACATTCTTCCTGTGTATGGAGGGAGGAACGGTTACATTTCACCTGTTCTTCCCCAGGTGAAACCACCCGAGCCCAATCATCTTCCCTGCCTAGGACTGTTCCTTCTCTCTTTTAATCACTGAGATTAGAAGGCTAATAATTAGAGGACCATTGGGTCATTGTGGATATAATAAGATATTGTATATAAAGTGTTATTAAGTGCTTGAAAATGGTAGCTATTTTGGATACTACCTTGACCCTAATGATGTGCTTAATTTGCTCTAATATTTTGAAAGCCTCATTTCCTTTCACAGAACAGTGATGTGCAGAGGCAATCAGCTTCCCAAGTGGCTTTTGCCAAAAGATGCCCCCTTTGACTGAAAATTGCCAAAGGCAACTAATGTCTGGAATATCTCAGGAGAAATTCCATATCTCCTTCTTTGCTGGCCTCACAATGGTCTTGTAAGGTGGGTTCTGATTCATGGCCCATGGATGCTTTGGTCAAAAATGCCTCTTTTATTTTCAGGCTATCATATATTAAGCACTTAAGGAGAGTTACTCCTGGGGTTATATGCTTTACATGCTTTATATAGGTTACCTCATTTGGTTGTTACCTTGACCCCAAGACCTAGGAATTGACTAAGACTTACAGGAGTGACATGATTGAAGATGGCCTTAGGTTTTGCATTTTTGATGACTT
This sequence comes from Dugong dugon, assembly GCA_030035585.1. Classification (NCBI taxonomy): domain Eukaryota; kingdom Metazoa; phylum Chordata; class Mammalia; order Sirenia; family Dugongidae; genus Dugong; species Dugong dugon. The sequence goes on from CM057471.1 coordinate 58,281,652, forward strand.
CCAAGTGATGCCAATGCTGCTGGACCATAGACCAGCCACCATTTGAGTAGCAAGGGCTTAAAGATCACTCCATAGGCAACAAGAACATCTGAAGTCTTCCTTCCCCAAGAGATGGCCGCAGGGGGCTGAATGTGGAGTTGGGCTCAGAAAGGGGTTTAGAAAATCTCCTTCCTAGTCCAAAGACGGGGTGGCATTTTGTCCACTCAGCCTCTTCCATCAATGCTTCTTGCCACCTAGTCCTACTTCCTGCTATTCCTCTGCACTATCTGGATTGACCTCTGTCCTGGCCCCACCACTACTCTCCTCACACCTAGGTTTGCCTTTCATCTAGAGCTGTACCTCTGCTTACTCTTTTGTTTCACCTGGAATGCCTGCCCCATCACTTGTACCTGTTACCACCCTCCCACTGGAGAGCTCTTCTCTACAGAAGAACGCTAGCCAATAAAATTAGAAAGAATGATAGAATGAGATAGTCATCATTATTCAATCCCTAGCACATTAACAGATTCAGACAAGGATTCCAAGGAATCCCAAAACCATTGAGGGGCGAGTATTTATGTCTTCAAATTATTACTCCATAGAACACTTATTAATAAGAAAGAAAAAAATGTTTTATAAAAGAGCTATCCGGCAGTCGTCACCTTATTCAGGTGAGTAAACACATCATCACCAATGGAAAACTTGACCTATGCCTCTAACTGTAATACAATAAGTATATAATATTACCTATGTACTATTCTTAGCAAAAATGTTTCATCTGAATATAATCACGAGGCTATACTAAGACAAATGCAGAATGTGAAACAGTCTTTGACAGAACTAGCCTGGACCCTTCAAAAAAGTCATTGTGATGAAAAAGAGACAAAAAAGGACAGGGAGATTGCTAAACCAGTGCTTCTCAAAGTTTAGTGTGCATGAAAATCACGTGAGGGTCTTGTTAAATGCAGATTTTGATTTAGTAGGTGTTAGGGATTGAATTGTGTGCCTCAATAATATGTGTTGTAAATCCTAACCCCTATACCAGTGGATGCAATTGCATTTGGGAATGGGGTTTTCTTTGTTATGTTAATGAGGCCATATCAGTGTAGGGTGTGTTTAAGCCAATGACTTTTGAAATCAAAAAGAGTAGAGTAGGCATAGAAGAAAGCAGAACGGGAAGAATGACACTATCTGGAGATGACAGACCGTCTACAGGCCCCCGAACTCCAAGGGAGGCCAGCTCCAGAAGCTGAGTCAAGGATTTTTCCCAGAGCCAACGAAGACTTCGCCTAGAGCTGGTGCCCTGAATCCGGACTTCTAGCTTCCTAAACTGTGAGAAACTAGATTTCTGTTTGTTAAGCCACCACTTGTGGTATCTCTGTTATAGCAGCATTAAGAAACCAAGACAGGAGGTCTGGGGTGGAGTTTGAGATTTTGCGTTTCTAACCATTCTTTAAATACTAACATTCTAGATTAAGCTAGACATAACCAAATGAAGTGTGTCAACCTAGGTTAGATTCTGGGTCCCAAAATAAAATAAAGCAAAACAAACAAACAAAAAGCTATAAGAGACATTTGCAGGCAAATGGTGAAATTTAAATGGTGATTGTATGTTATTATTAGATGCTCTTACTGAAATGAATGCACATTAACTTTCTTAGCTAACAATAAGGGCATCAGGCTATGGGTGCTAAAGTATATGAGGGTGGAGAGTCATGCTATCTGCAACTTATTTTACTATATGTATACAGTTGATAGAGAGCTCAAATATGGCAAAACATCAACACTCGGTGAATCTAAGCGAAACGTTATATGAGTTTTCATCATCCTACTTTTCGGTAGGTTTGAAATTTTTCAAAATAAAACTTTGGGCATAAAAAGTGATCCGTCTAATTCTTGGAGTCCTGGCTTCTGTGTCTGCACTTCTGCAAACCCTCACCTCATCCCAAGTAAAGATTCCCTCCCTGTCTTCTGATCCATGGCATTCTGTGCCACCTGTCTGGAGCTCGAACTCTTGTGTTTGGACCTCATACCCTCAAACTGATAGAGTTCCCAGAAGACAGCAGTCCTGCCAGGCCCGCCTGGGCCCTCCCCTCACAGCTCAGCACAGAACTTGCTCCTGAGCATATTCTCAGCAAACGTATTTTGGATTGATAAATTCAATGAATGCCAGGTGGAGAGAGTAACGTGGGTAGAGGGAAGTATCACAGGGTATTTCAACTCTCTCATATACGTATCTGAGATTAAAAACAAACACAAAACCGCATTACTATCACTACCCCTAAACAGATGCTCAGCTCATTGTTGGTAGGGAGGTAGAATGGTATTGTGAGAATAAATTGAAATTTCCTTTTCTTTGTTTATAAAGGGGCACGAGATAGCTGCTTTCGCTTCCCCTCTTGAAAGGTCTCCTTGAAAACATAATGATCCTGAGCCCTTGCTCTAAACTTTTGGAATGCACACGATCTCTCCAGGGACTAAATAAATAAGCTCAGTCTCCAGTTTTTTAATGCTTCCAAGGTTGATGACCTTATAAAAAACAAACAAAACATTTGCCACTCTGTGGACTCTGACACATGGTGACTCCCATGTGTGTTAAGAGTAAAACTGTGCTCCATGGGGTTTTCAGTGGCTGATTTTTTGGGAAGTAGATCGCCAGGCCTTTCTTCTGAGGTAGACTCAGACCTTTAAGCTTTTGGTTAACAGTGAAGCATGCTAACTCTTCACATCACCCAGGAACTCCACAGAGTCAACCTAGAAGCCTATCTTGTCATGTAACCTTTTATCTCTCGAGGACATACGAGACATTTTATTTTTTTTCTTTTGCTTTGCTGTATAAGTTGTGTGACATTTCTTTCTGATTCTCTAGTCTCTTGGGGCTTACTTATAATCAGTTTTCTTTTCGTCCATAGTTAAGTGTGAGGTGTCTCTTTGTTGGTAGGGGTTTTACTTCTCCAACAGTACAATTTCTTTGGACTCTGATCAGCAATAGTTATTGAAATGAAAATCCACATTCCATTCCAACCGCTGGAAGTTATCCCACAGATATACTCACAACTGTGTGCTCAGGGAAAAGATTCTAGAGAAAAACATAGATGTCCCTCATCGGGCACAGCTAAAATAAATTATGAAGCATCTGTACAATAGAACACTATGCAACTCTTCAAGAAAATGAGATGGACTTCTATGTATTGACATGGAAAGATCTCCAAGATATACTGTCAAATGAATGAAGTAAGGTACAAAATTGCTGCTTTACTATAATGATGTGTGTACTATCTAATTGCAGGTACACAAGAGTTTTGACAGGACGCACAAGAATCTATCAATGGTGGTTATCTCAGGGAAGGGGGATTGGTGGTTGAATGGGGAGAGTATGAAAGACTTTTGCTTTTCTTTCCTTTCCCTTTTGACTGTTCACTTTTCTTAAACCATGTGAATATAGTATTTTATTTTTAATATACAGTTTAAATTAAAAGAAAATGCAACCACCACAGAGACTTTAAAGATATCACTAGAAAGTAAGTTCTGTAAGCAATGTGAGAGCAGGGATTTTGTTGGTTTTGTTCAGAACTATATCCCTAGCGCTTAGAACAATGTCATGTACACAGTAGATGCTCAATAAATATTTGAGTTTGATACCTAAGTTCCTTCTTTGTCTCTCCCAAAGTGTTTGACTTTAGAGTTATTTGCTCTTTAATCTAATTATCAAGGTAATCTTTGTTGGTTTTCCTACATATGCTGCATCTTTTCTCCTTGATACCTTTGCTTGTGCTGTTCCATTGGCCAGGAGTGCCCTCTCCTCTGATGTGGCTTCTTCACCTGTTTGAAACTGTAAGCATTTCTCAGGCCAACCCAAAACTCCAATTGCCAGTGACGTTTTTGTTAAATGTGCCTGGGTAACTCTCTCTCCCTAACTTCCTTCTCAAGGAAGCCTACCATCCATCACCATCACCTATCATAGACGTATTTTGTTTTAAATGTTGTCTGGGTCTGGGTCTTTTGATCTAGAATTGTGACTTCTTAGGTCAGTAAAACCATTCTCTTCATTGTTCTCCACTGCTGCCCCCATCCACAGTTAGGACAACCTCATGCATAGAACGTTATGTGGCCATCAACCCATTCAATTTCTAATAATGGGAATGTGAGTTTAAGTTCCTTGGGTCTTTCCCATTGCTTTCTTTCCCAGAGGTCCTGTTAGAACCTTTTCACTTGTCCAAGATCTACCTGTCCTAAAGCCAGCCTATATTCTTCCTTCCTGTACAAAATCTTCCCTGATAGCTCAGGCTCAAGGGAATAACTTTCTTTTTAGTTATTGCAACAGCTAATGTCTGAACAATTTATTGGAAATGATATATGTAAAGCACTTAGCATTGAATGTCGCTATTACTTTTGATATTACAGGCCTTAGCTTTTAAGCAGTTAAGTGATTTTTCTCAGGATAGGAAATCACAGCGCACCAAACCATGTAATTAGATTGTGAAGTGAGTCCTTTCATATCCAACAGGAAGGGTAAGTCAAGGAAACGAATGCACAGGAAGAAAAATCTCCCAAAAGTAGAGTGAGAAAAAAGTTTCCTGGTGCTTCTGTGGCTGTCTTGGCAAAGATAACACTGTTCTCATTAAACAATCAAGCCGTCTTGACTCTACTGCTCTCTTAGGATGAGGCTTAGTTCAAACCTTGTCCCCTCTCTGGTCCTCATTCTCCACATCTGTGAAATGAGGCAGAAAGATTCACTCCAGTTGTGTCAGGGGAGGAATCAATCCAACCAAAATGTGGATTTGAATGAGTACCATTCTGGAGCTCTCTCTAGCTTTACATATCATCATTACCCTCCCCTCTGAGCCCCTCTTGCCATCTTGATTTTCTCTTTCTCTTTCTGACTTTCTTTCTCCCTCTTTCTCTCTTCCTTCCTTCTTTCCTCCCTCCCTCCCTTCTTTCCTTCCTTCCTTCTTTTCTTTCCAGTTCTATCGGGAACCCTTAACTGAAGAACTTCTTAAAAGCTGCTTCAATTTCTTTTCTTCGGCCATTTCTATAAGATGACACACCTCTGGTTTACTCCAAACTAGAATTAAAGAAATAGAGCCGCTACAGAATTTAAAAAAAAAAAAAAAAAGATGCCCTAGAATGTCTTCAGGAGTATTATTTTTAGTAGAAGTAGCTGAGCCCATTAAACTATGATTTTTTAAAATTTCACTATCTAAATAAAATGTTAACAACTCTGTTTTCTTTCGCTTTTATGGAGATGTGAGCTTCCAAGCTTCCTTTTCATTTCTCTGCTTGATGACACTTGAGGAACAGATGCTAAAGCCCTTTAAAGCTGAGTTATTTTTAACGATTGAAAACTTATACAGCATTTGGTCTGAGAAGTGAAGAAACATAGAACAAATTCTGCAGGATTGCAATACCATGAAAACTGAAGTAACAAACACAAAGATTTTTCACTTTGGCAAGGTGGTGGGAGGGAGGTTTACGTTCTTAAATGACCTGTTAAGAACAAATACTTTACTTCATTAAAAAAAATCACAAACTATATACGCTATCAGGGCAGTATTTTCAATAAAATACATATTGGTGAGCTCTCTGTAAACACTGATTTTCTAAAATATGAAGAAACTTCCTCCTTCATCTCATTGTCTATTTTTGGATACAAATCTTAACATTTACTTCAAACAAAGTAAATGTCCAGAGGCAGCTTGACCCTGAACACTGCGTACCTCCCAATCGTAGTTTTAGTATTCTGAGGAGTCTTTGAGGGAACGGGTGTTAAAAACATTTCTGCTTGTGTCTCTGTGGTCTACGTTTCTTCTGACACCCTAAGCTCATCAAAGCAGTGGCTTGCGAGCAAACTTTCAGTTTGCTTTGTGGGCTTTAACCCTGAAATGCCCACCACTTTAAGGAGTTTGGTCTTTATGCTTGCCTCCTTCCTTGACAGACGTTGGCCTCTGAAACTTAGCTCCTTGTTAAAAACTCTTGGCAATGGATGAGGCCTCAGAAACCTCAGGAACATTTAGACTGAGCGTCTGGAACGTTGGAATCTTGTCTCAAGGCCTTGAATACATGATAACAAGTTGTGCAAACATGTCAGATTTCCTTATTGCTTCCTTCCTTGATTATGAGTCTCTGGCTCTAAAAGCCAATAGCTCCTCTCTACTCCTTTGGCTCATGTGAGCCTAAAAAGTTTTGAAATGATGGTTCCACAAACGTTTTTCTGAAAAAGCCAAATTGTTTCAGAGAATGAAGTTCCTGTTTTTTTCTCCCATTCTCTACGTGATATGTGTATGTTGTTTTTGCTCTCAGCTAGCCCATTAGTTTGTTCTCAAGGCTCTCTCTGGGAGAAATTGAACATAAATCAGAAAGGAAAGACGAGGAAAAGGAGGCTACTTACCGTCCTCTGAACCACCAACACCATAATGGTTGCCACAGCAAAGACGAGACACACTGCCAGGGTGGCTGTGGTGAAGTAGAAGTAACTCCGGCTCGTGGTTCCCAAATGGCTGGCGACAGAGCTTGCTGGCACATGCATGGCTGTGTCTTGAGAAGCGGCCACGCTGTTGAGTGCTTGCTAGCCCAGGGTCCGTTCTTTATATAGTCTTCCCCACATCACACCTTATCTCTCCTCATCTGAATCGGTTCTGGGCCCATCTCTGTTCCAAGAAGGATTCTTCCCCTGCATCCTGGATCATGTGACTTGGGAAAAAACCTTTACCGGCTGCCTTGTAGAGAAACCCTTCTCTGGGGGCGTGAGGCAAAAGGCAGCAGCAAAGGTGGGGGAGAGGTTCATTTTTCATCGCCAGGGATTAATTTGAGTGCAGAGCTACGGAGAAGGTAGCTGATGTCAGAGGGCGCGTAGGAAAATGACGGTTTCCCTCCTGAGTGTCTGTACGTGTGTGTGCACAAAGCGACTTTTGTTTCACTTAGACTCAGCCACAAAACTCCTTCCTGCTCGAGAAGCTGTACGTTCTCTTCAGCAAGGCCTGCTGCTCAGAAGACATCCTCAGATAATGTCTCTTTGCTGGGGCTCAGGGAGGCCGGATTCCTTGGGCTGCAGTGGAATGACTCAGAAGGGTTCAGTTTGATAATGTCAGCTCCTGGTGAGAACTGGAAATGCTACAAGATATTTGGGAAGGAAGAGCCCTCAGATGTGGAGATTTATCCAAAGGGAGGCAAGCTCATGGCAGTTTGAAATCTGGGGACAGGCTAAAAGATACTGTCACAGAGCAGAAATCCGGAAACATTGATCTTCTGAACAAAAACTCCTGCAGAGTGTTTTGGGATCTGTTAAACTTGTGGATAAACCGGGACCTGCCATAAAACTCATAAAAAGGGGAAGGAATTAGCGGTGGGAGTGGATGTAGGGAGGTGGTGTGGTACAGAATGTGGTGTGTGTGTGTGTAAGTGGTGTGTATTCTGTGTGGTATGTATTTATGGTGTGCGTGTGATGTATGTATGTGGTGTATGTGTGGTGTATATATGTGAGGTATGTATGTGGTGTGTGGTTGTGGTGCGTATATTGTGTGTGTGTTGTATGTGTATGTGCTGCGTATGTGTGTGCATGTGACTTCTCCAGTTGAACCTCTAGCATTGTGCTAGGAGCTTTACATACATTGCCTTACTCCCCCCTCACTTCCAGCCTCTGAGGCAGGTCGTATGTTTCTGTTTACAGATGGGAAAAACTGAGGCTCAGAGAGGATACAAACCACCAGAACCAGTAACACAGTCACCAATGCTATTCAATGAAAGAACTTGGGTGCACATCCACACTTGCTTGGCCAAAGTCCATGCTGTATTATTCAACCTTTGTGGCACTTGATGGCTGAAAGCCTGACATCCGGCCTTTCTCAGTCCTATTTCTTACTAGCCATGGGTCTTTGAACAAGTCGCATGCCCCTCCTTTTTCTCATCTGTAAAATGGGCTAAGGATACCAGCCTTGACAGTCACCGTGAAGATGAAATAATGATGTAAGAGTGCTTTGTAAATGGGAATAGACTTGGCAGATAGTCTTGGATTATTCCTGTTAAACATCTCAAGTGGTCCTTTGGGCCAAGTCTGGAATTTAGAGCGATCAATAGACAGATCCTCTGGGGAACAGAGTTGCACCACACATTTATGGTTGTTAATGACCAGGGCAGGGAATCTCCCTGGCTGACTCTCTATTTCCAAACGTCATTTATTTAAAATGTGAATCACTGCATAGCTGCTGCTTCCAGACGTGTCTGTTTGAAAAACTTCGTTTGGTATCACCCTGGGAAGTAGCCAATTATTTTTAATGGTCCTCCGTTTTATGCTCAATTTTTGGCTGCAGTACATTTCTGAGAGCTGTAGTAATCCCAGATCTGCTGAAAGAAATGTTCTGTGTCCAAAGCCAAGCTTGGACTATTACCATTGCCCCCCATGCATAGATTCCAAACTTCTGAGCATCACCTGAGTTAGGTTAGGCTCTAGGAGTTGGTCTGAACGTCCCTTCCCAGTGAATCCATAAAATCATAGATCCTGGAGATGGAAGAGGCATCAAGAGGTGAATTGTTTTCTTTGGCTAAGTAGTGTGGTCGGCGGTGTACTCATTTGACAGTTGAGGAGGTTGAGATCCCCTTGATCCCAAGTTGGGCTTGGTTTTGAAAAAAGTGACTGTACACATTCCTTCGGTTTGGTGATTGAAATGGATAAGCCAGTATTTTTGGGGGGTGTATACTGACTGGGGAGAAGGTCAAGTCCTCTGGTGGACATGGGCAGTGAGTGGGCCGTGGGGGCTCTTTAATCTGCCCAGAGCTGCTGAGAACAGGCTGCTGCCTCGGCCCTCTGTGTTCAGCCTCTTTGATGAAAGTGGAAAACTTCTGATGGTTGAATGGAAGCTGTGGGTGTTGAAAAATAAAAAGGCTTTGCTTGAAGTGCTGGTCTTCCTGAAGGCCCGGGGGGCTGAGAAGGGCAGTGGAAAAAAAATGTTTGTCTTACAGTTACCAGTTTTGCATACAGTATAATGTCCTGGGAGGGAAGAGCTGACAAGGGGGAAAATCGCCCTTTGTTTTTACTCAGAACCTTCTGAGGAGTTGAGATGTTCAGATCAGTTTGTTTCTCTAGCAGCTTGTGGCCCATATTTCATTCCCGTCCCTGTGGCACTGTACTTACAAATCTTCAATAGTTCCCTATTTCCTGCCCCCACTGGTTTAAACGTCTCTCTGTGTTTCAAGCCGTTCCAGAATCTAGTCCGACCATCCTAGCAGGTCCTATCTCCTGTGCTAACTGGCTTCTTTCTCTCTTCTATTCAATTATCCAATGTGTGAGTGGGAAGAGCCTTTACAGAGTTTCTTGGTGAGTGGTTTTAAAATCCTTTCTGGAAGTGAAACTGGATGGGGAGTGTGAAAATGTAAGAAAGCAGAGTTGTTCTGGCTGAAGCAAAGGTGGGACAACAAGAAGAGCTGGGAACCACCTGCTCATTCACCCTCTTCTGGCCTGGGGCCACTTCATGATGGAACAAAATTGGAAAACTTCTGAGGTAACCCAAATCCCTAATTTCTCAAATAAGGAAATCAGGACACAGGAATGGGAATGACCTGAGGGAGTACACACCGGCAGGAGTAGAGACAGGCATAGAAGGCCCCTCTGGACCTTCTCATCCCTATTCTGCTAATATTCCCCCTGCATCCAAGCTTCCTCTCATGTTTTCCTCACCCTTCCATTGCTTCAGATCCTTCCTGTCCTTCCAAGCTCTGCCAGCCTGCTTCACCTCCTCCAAAATAGCCTGTCCAGATCTCTTGAATGCACCAACATCTTCTTTCCAGAACATCCTATCTCCATGCCACATTATCTTATATCTAATTACAGCTCTCAAGTGTGTTAACATGTGTGAATTTGCCTTCCCCATGAGATTCAGAGTCCCACTGAGGGTAGTCTGCACTTCCCCAGCCTTCTTCTGATTCCCTGCTTTACTTGGTACTGGGCCTATAGTCAACCCTCAACCAATGCTTGTGATGACTTTGTGTTTATGAAAAGAGAAAGTTCTAGAAGAGTGGCTTATACAAAGGAATTGTGTCATAGCATATTTGCTTCTTACTTCTCATCTGCCCCTATTGCCCCATCCTTCTCCAGATGGCTGACCTGGCTGCCCACTGGCCTTTGCATTCCCACTTGGCCCTGGGAGCATGACCACAAGTTTCCTGTCAGCCTGTAATTAGTTGCTGAGGTGTGGCTACAGCACCTGAAGCTCAGTGGACAAACAGAACAAATCTCTCATTCCTTTAAGTGGGAACACTATTTTGAAGGCATGAAGAGAAACTGGCTGTAGGAACACTCATTGCTTCCCTATATAACGGGCTATGAGATCTCTATCATGCCACTAGTGCTTATCAAAGTGTTGTTCCTGGACCAGTAGCATCAGCATCCCCTGGGAAATTGGTAGGACTGCAAATTATCAGGCCCCACCCTAGACATACTGAATCGGAAGCTCAGGCTGGGGCCTAGCAATCTGTTTTAACAAGCACCCCAGGGAATTCTGATGCCTGAAACCATTTGAGAATCATTAGTTTAAGGAAAAAAGACCTACCTAACATCCAGAAAGAAGCTTCAAGAGATCATCTGGTCTAGACCCTGGACTTTGGGCAGCTGAACTACTATACCCATTATGCAGATGATAAAACTGAGGCATAGAGAAGTTATTGTTCAGGGTCATGTAGCTGGATAAAGTTGACATGAAGACTGGTTTTTCTGCCCCTTGGTTGAGCCCTCTTTCTAACCTGATATGTGACTGTAGGATCTGAAAATACTGTTGTTTATGCAAATGGAGATGTAATTGTAATAAAATGAAGATTATTTCTCTTGTGGTGATTACTGCTTGTGGTAGAAAAAATATTTTTAAGAAATATTGGTGTATATGGAGCCCTTGTGGCATAGTGGTTAAGAGCTCTCGTCTGCTAACCAAAAAGCCGACAGTTCAAATCCACCAGCCGCTCCTTGGAAACCGTATGGGGCAGTTCCACTCTGTCCTCCAGGGTTGCTATAATTTGGAATTGACTTGATGGCAACGGGTTTGATTTTTTGGTTTACGGTAAATATGAGAGAAGGAGAGACTCCCAGGGTGTATGCAAGCAATAAAACATGCAACGAAACTGCCTTCTGTGGAGAGAGGGTCCTGTCCCATTAACAGGAGAGCCTCTGTCTGGCTGAGGCCAACTTGAGACACTGGGCATTGGAGTTGGGCCAGAGTGACACTTCACTGAGAGGAGCCAGGAAGGGTAGGTACAGTGGGTGGTAAGTTTAGAGCAGGGGTCATCAAACTACAGCCCACAGCCCAAATCCAGCCAGCTGCCTATTTTTTAAAATAAAGTTTTATTGAAATATAGCCATGTCCATTTGTTTATGTATTGTCTATGGCTCCATTTGCACTGCAACAACAGGTAGAGTTGAGTAGTTGCTATGAACCCTCATGGCGTGTGAAGTCTGAAATATTTGCAGTGAAACCTGTGAGGTCTGGAACTTGATGGGACTGCCTTGTTTCCTGGTTCTTGCAAGTTTTCCACCTTTGACGGGGTGCAGTCTTCCCAGTTTTTTATCACTCTGTTAGTGGAAACTATTTGAGTTTTCCTTCTCTGGCAGGTTTTTGCCTTACAAAGGTTCCGGCTTTCACAGGTTTTACTATACTATTTAACGCTATAAGTCCTGGTTGACACAGGACAAAAAATAGACTGCTCAAGAGGAGGTAGAAGCTGAAGGATGGGGTGGGGGGTGCAGACAGAAGACATGTGGAAGATATATAGATAGATACACTTTCAGTGCTGGATATACGTGTGTGTGTATTTAACCCTTGCTTACTTTAAAAAGGTTTTGAGACCACTTACAACAAATGCACAGGTATATAAGAACCATTAACACAAGGCAAAATGTAGCAGCCAAGATAAAAAGGAAGAGAGAAAAGTGAAAGTATTAAGAAACCCTGGTTGATGACAGCTTCAGCAGTTCAGCACAACATGTATATCTCTGAGCTTCCTGGCAAACAGGGCAAAGAAGAAAACACTCTGGGTTACAATATGCTCTTTGACTGGTCCTAAAAAGCAGATGAGATCAAAAGGAGAAATAAACACCTTGCTGCTTGCATAGGTGCTTTGAAATACATACATATTCTGAAATGCCAGATGGTAGTCACCTATGAATTTAAAGCATGCCATTGCAATCAATTAGGATGAAAACCAATCCTAACAATGAAAACACTGGAACATCTAAAAATAAATGTCACTTTATGATTTTCAATGGCCCAGATTAATGATGAACTAGGGAATACTAGGGAAGCAGGAGATTAAAAAAAAAAAATCATCATTTTCCTGGCCTCTAGGATCTTCCAGTCCAGTTGAAGGACTAGAAAATTTTAACGGTTAGATGCTCCTTAAGAACTTCATTACCATTCAGTAAAAAGAGATGAGTCTTCACTCTTTGCCAAGCTGAGGGGAAGGTCCTTCTATGTCAATATATAATGGATACGGGAAGATTGTGGATGTATATAGTGAACGCAGGATAATACATTCTATGCTATGTACCCATTGGACATTTGAATGCTTACTGTGGGCTAGGCAAAGTTGATATAACAATGAGCAAGACAAATATCACCTCTGTCTTCATGAAGCTTGTAATCTGGTGGGGAAGATGGTCAATAAAATAAATAATTATAATACATTGTGACTGATATTAATAACAGGTGATTCAGGGTGTTAGGAATACACAGTGGGGAAACTCAAGCCAATCTATCACTCTCCAGGGGGCTTCCGTGAGGTGAACTCTTGGACTTCTACACTAGTTTTATAAGTAAGAATTCACCCAAAACTTCTGCTAGTTCATTTCACTTTTCTCTTCCAGTTTAAACTCTTTCAGTATCTCCCGCTGCCTGCAGAATCCTGCTCATGTTTCTTTGCAAGGCCTCCCTAGCCTGGCCCTAAATTCATACCTCATGCTTTCAGCCTTTGATCCTGCTAAATCCATACCTCCATTCTAGGTGCACTGGTTTATTCTGATCCTGTGTCTGCTTATTTCTTCTCTGACTCTTTGAGCCTGCAGCATCCCGCCTCAACATAGAATGCCCTTTCTTACATCTTTTGCTCTTGCAACTCAACCCTGTTTTTTATAAGCTGCTGTTTAAATATTGTCTCTTCTCTGAGCTCCCGCCTCCAACTTTCAGTTGGAAATATATTCTGCTTTTGGCTGTAGAATTTCATAGCCAGGCCACAAAGTCCAGTCAATAATGATGAGTGATAATGATTATTTTTATGATCACAACCATCACCTACACTTGGTGAGCTTGTATTGTGTTCCAATCATACTACATTCATGATTTCATCTAACTTTTACAAATAATCTTGAGAGTTGTTAGCATTCCCACTTGACAGAAAAGGAAACTGAGGCTTGAAGTTGCAGAGTGGATTTTCCAAGGTCTTGTTTGTTTGTTTGTTTATTGTTGTAGTTTAAGTGAAAGTTTACATTTCAAGTTAGTCTCTTATACAAAAATTTATACATACATTGTTATGTGACCCTAATTGCTCTCCCTGTACTGTGACTGCACACTCCTCCTTTCCACCTCTGATTTCCCATGTTCATTCAACCACCTCCTGACCCTCTCTGCCTTCTCATTTCACCTCTGGACAGAAGCTGCCTATTTAGTCTCACGTATCTACTTGAGCTAAGAAGCACACCCTTCACAAGTATCATTTTATGTCCCACTGTCTAGTCCAATCTTTGTCTGAAGAGTTGGCCTCAGAAATAGTTTTAGTTCTAGGCTGACAGAGAGTCCAGGGGCCGTGCGTTCTGGGGTTCATCCAGTCTCAATCAGACCATTAAGTCTGGTCTTTTTACTAGAATTTGAGTTCTGCACCCCACCTTTCTCCTGCTCCATCAGGGACTGTCTGTTGTGTTTCCTGTCAGGGCAGTCATTGGTGGTAGCCGGGCACCATCTAGTTCTTCTGGTCTCAGGCTGATGAAGTCTCTGGTTTATGTGGTCCTTTCTGTCTCTTGGGCTAATACTTACTTAGTGACTTTGGTGTTCTTCATTCTCCTTTACTCCAGGTGGTTGGGATCAATTGATGCATCTTAGATGGCTGCTGGCAAGCTTTTAAGACCCCAGACATCACTCACTAAAGTAGGATGCAGAACATTTTCTTAATAAACTTTGTTATGCCAATTGACCTAGATGTCCCCTGAAAACATGGTCCCCAGACCCCTGCCCCTGCTACTCTGCCCCTCGAAGTGTTTGATTGTGTTCAGGAAACTTCTTAGCTTTGGTTTAGTCCAGTTGTGCTGACTTCCCCTGTAGTGTGTGCTATCCTTCCCTTCACCTAAGATAATTCTTGTCTACTGTCTAGTTAGTGAATAACCCTCACCCTCCACACCCTCCTAACCATCAAAGAATGTTTTCTTTTGTGTTTAAACCTTTTCTTGAGTTCTTATAATAGTGGTCTTATACAATATTTGTCCTTCTGTGACTGACTAAATTCACTCAGCATAATGCGCTCCAGATTCCTCCATGTTATGTTTCACGGCTTCATCTTTGTTCTTTATCATTGCGTAGTGTTCCATTGTGTGAATATACCATAATTTGTTTATCCATTCGTCCACTGATGGGCATCTAGGTTGTTTCCGTCTTTTTGCTATTGTGAACAGTGCTGCAATGAACCCGGGTGTGCATATATTTATTTCTGTGACAGCTCTTATTTCTCTAGGATCTATTCCAAGGAGTAGGAGAGCTGGATTGTACTGTACTTCTATTTCTAGCTTTTTAAGGAAGCATCAAATTGATTTCCAAAGTGGTCGTACTATTTTACTTTCCCATCAACAGTGTATAAGTGTTCCAGTCTCTCCACAACCTCTCCAGTATTTATTATCTTGTGTTTTTTGGGTTAATGCTAGCCTTGTTGGGATGAGATGATATCTCACTGTAGTATTGATTTGCATTTCTCTAATGGCTAGTGATCGTGAGCATTTCCTCATGTGTCTGTGAGCAGCCTGAATTTCTTCTTTGGCGAAGTGCCTGTTCATGTCCTTTGCCTATCTTTTAACTGGGTTATTTGTCTTTTTATTGTCGAGGTTTTGCAGTATCTCGTAGATTTTAGAGATTAGACGCTGATCGGATTTGTCGTAGCCAAAAATTTTTTCCCAGTCTGTAGGTTGTCTTTTGACTCTTTTGGTGAAGTCTTTTGATGAGCATAAGTGTTTGATTTTTAGGCACTCCCAGTTATCTAGTCTTTATCTGGTGCTTGTGCATTGTTACTTACGGTTCGTATTCTGTTTATGCCATGTATTAGGGCTCCTGGTGTTGTCCCTATTTTTTCTTCCATGATCTTCATCATTTTCAATTTTATATTTAAGTCTTTGATCCATTTTGAGTTAGTTTTTGTGCATGGTAGGAGGTATGGGTTTTGTTTCATTTTTTTGCAGATGGATATCCAGTTACGCCAGCACCATTTGTTAAAGAGACTGTCTTTTCCCCAATTAGTAGACTTTGGGCCTCTGTCAAATATCAGCTGCTCATAGGTGGTCCAAGGTCTTACTGTTATTAGGTGGGAGAGCTGGGATTCTGATACTGCTCTGCCTGATTTCAGAGCAAGTTGCTGTAACCACCATGTGATTATATTATCTATAGTCTAGGTAACAATTCAGGGCTCTGTCTCCCCATTAGACTGTAAGCATTTTGAAGACACAGAGTGTTTATTCTTGGAGTAGTGACTTGCACATTTCCACATCTAGCCAGTTCCCAGCAAATGTTTAAACTGATCATTTACCTAATAAATCCACTATAAATATATAATGTTAAGGAAAAACAACGGTTGTTTTAAGATTTTTTTTTTCGTTTTCAGAAATCTCATATTAATGAGGTATAAACATGAGCCTGTCCAGGAAAGAGGCTCCATGTCTGGCTCCACTCTGGTTCCCCCCACTGTAAAGGGTGTCTCATTTTGTGTGCGCCTTCTTTGACATACACCAACTAACTCTAACTCTAAATATAACTCTAACTCTAAATATAACTCTAACTCTCTGGTACCAACTGCAAATGCAGTATTTCTTCCTTTGACCCTAACGACCAGAGCAAGATCAGATCTTACAAGTTAAAGGACATAGGCCTTCAGCCTTCCGAGTCTGCCCAAGACTTCAGATGCCAGCTGCAAGCTTGAGAGTCCCCATACCCTCACTTCTGACTTGCTGGCTATGAACTTGGGGGCTCCCTCTACCCCCTCAGGATATCACCTATAAGCTTACTGGTCCCCAGTTCCCTCCTCACTTCTGACCTGCTAGCTACAAATTTGGGGATTCCCATCACCTCCTTGGGTTTGCTAATTCATTAGAATGACTCATAAAACCAGACCAAACCCATGGTCATCAAGTCAATTTCCGACTCATAGAGACCCTGTAGGACAGAGTAGAGCATTCCAAGGAGCGCCTGGTGGATTCAAACTGCCAACCTTTTGGTTAGCAGTCATAGCTCTTAACCACTGAACCACCAGTGTTTCCAAATGACTCATATGACTCAGGAAAATTCTATATTTATGAACACAGTTTTATTACAGCAAAAAGGATACAAACGCAAAGACCTATAGGGTAAGGTCTGGGAGGGCCCCCAATGTGGAGCTTCCATGCCTCTAAGAATGCTCTACTGTTGCTCATGCATTGATGTCTATCAACAACCAGGAAGTTCTCTGAACTTTAGTGTCCTGAACCTTTATTAGTGCCTCATTATATAGACATGATTGGTCATATCATTGCCCAATTAGTTGAACCCAAATACCACTCCCCCCCTTCCACTTCAGTTGGGCCGATATCACAAGGTGGGTCTTTCTGGCCTGGCAACTTCCACCCAGGAGTCACTTTATTAGCATACACCCTCAGGTTTGCAGAGGAGCCCTCAAGAATAACACAGACTCCAATTACTGAGGAAATTCCAAGGTTTTAGAGGTTGTGTCTCAGGAATCAAGGACAAACACCAAGTTCTTTGGGCAAAGTCAATTGTAAACTCTGCACCCTCATTGCTTTCCATCCTCAAAAATCCTGTCTCTCCCCACTCTAGTCATTGCCTTAAGTGTATTCATACACATATGTTTTTGGAATAGAAGTGGACAGAAACTGTGACATATAGATTCTAAGAAAATTGGTGTTTTTTTGAAACAGTGTTTAGAACAAATATACCGGCAAAAAAATTAGATGAATAAATGCTATTTGGAGAAAAGAAAAGAGAGAAAATAGAAAATTTGAGTACATTTTAGTAAGTTGGGGTATGAGATTTTGTTTGAAAAGAAGAATGGCTCATTTCTCTTTAAGGAGTGAGGACTGAGTTTCTGAGTTACTCAAACTTTCTCATGTAGAACCAAGCTTGTAGCCTCCGGTTTGAGGGCTTTACTGGGAGTGGAGGTTGACACTAAATGATGGCCTAAAATGTTATTTCCTGATGTTTGCAAAATCAGGAAGTGACCTTTTCTTTTCTCTTTAAAGTGGGCTAATTTTTTTTCCCAACTTCTATGAAACTTGAAACTAGATGGATCTTGATTTTGAAGTAAAAATCTGTTTATCCCTGGGTGGCTAGGGCAACTGTGTAAACCATTTCAGATTGCCCAGATGCTTTAAATGTGCCAAGACATGTATTTTCAGGTGTGAAGGGACAAGCAAGGGAGAAAACATGTGACTCACAACAGAATGCACAAATTCATTTCTCATAGCTATTGTTTTTACTGAGAAGGAGAACAGTAAAGTCCTAACCTAACTTTGCCTTCTTAACATCAAACTTTCAGCTGTTCCAAGAAAGGGGGAATTGGTAGAGTGTGAATATTCCAAAGTATGGGTGTCTGCCTGATGCTCATGGGCAGAGGGGCCAGAGAGGGGATAACCAATGAGGTGGAATAAAAAAGGTGTTTGATAAATGGAAAACTTCTAGCAGAGCACCTTTATGGGAAATTCTTTTTGAGTGATGCTTTAGGATACTACGGATGTTTGGAGAAGGGCTCAGAGAGATACCATGGAAATATAGGCCTGTCTTCCAATCCCCTCTTCCTTCCTTTCACTTCACTGCAAACATATGTTGATCACCTGCAGTAAATTAGGTGCTTGTAACCTTGGGGGACACTACTTACTTACCCCAAGTCTCAGGTGTTTTCATTGGTAATATGACAACAATTTTATTCACTTTTGGGTAGTTAAATGTTTGATCTCGTATGTTTAAAACACCTTAGGACACACGCTGGTACACAGGCGGCACTTGGTTTATGTTTTTAAATGTAAATGAGCCTTTCTTCTGTTTCTTAATTTTGACTTGCAGCGTTAGAAACTGCTGTTGTTGTTAGTTTTTGTGGAGTCGATTCCAACTCATGGTGGCTCCACATGTACATAGTAGAAGAGTGCTCCATAGCATTTACCCCCTTTCTTTTCTGATTTGCCCTTCTCCCATCCGTTTGTTCTTATATTCCCTCCTGCTGACTCTCCAGCTGCAATTTTGCTAGGTAAAATTGCAATAGTTCCAATAGTGAAGGATTCTATGGGGAAAATATTAAACGATGCAGGAAGCACCAAAAGAAGATGGAAAGAATACACAGAGATATTATACCAAAAAGAATTGGTCGACGTTCAACTGTTTCAAGAGGTGGCATATGATCATGAACTGATGGTACTGAAGGAAGAAGTCCCAGCTGCACTGAAGGCATTGATGAAAAACAAGGCTCCAGGAACTGACAGAATATCAATTGAGATGTTTCAACAAACAGACACAACACTGGAAGTGCTCACTCGTCTATGCCAAGAAATTTGGAAGGCAGCTACCTGGCCATCCCAATGGAAGAGATCCGTATTTATACCTATTCCCACGCAAGTGATCTAACCGAATGCAAAAATTATCAAACAATATTGTTAATATCACACACAAGTAAAATTTTTCAGAAGATCATTCAAAAGTAGCTACAGCAGTATAACGACAGGGAACTGCCAGAAATTCAGGCTGAATTCAGAAGAGGACGTGGAAAGAAGGATATCATTGCTGATGACAGATGGATCCTGGCTGAAAACAGAGAATACCAGAAAGATGTTTACCTGTGTTTTATTGACTATGAAAAGGCATTCGACTGTGTGGATCATAACAAATTATGATAACATTGAGAAGAATGGGAATTCCAGAACACTGGATTGTGCTCATGACGAACCCGTATACAGATCAAGAGGCAGTTGTTCAGACAGAACAAGGGGATACCGTGTGATTTAAAGTCAGGAAATGTGTGAGAAAAGGTGTGAGTCACGTTATGTTCTTTCACCATACCTATTCAATCTGTATGCTGAGCAAATAATCTGAGAAGCTGGACTATATGAAGAAGAACGGGGCATCAGGATTGGAGGAACATCATTAACAACCTGCGTTATGCAGATGACACAACCTTGCTTGCTGAAAGTGAAGAGGTCTTGAAGCACTGACTGATGAAGACCAAAGACCACAGCACTTCAGTATGGGTTACACTTTAACATAAAGAAAACAAAAATCCTCTCAACTGGACCAATAAGCAACGTCATGATAAACGGAGAAAAACTTGAGATTGTCAAGGATTTCATTTTACTTGGATCCACAGTCCACACCCTTGGAAGCAGCAGTCAAGAAATCAAAAGACGCATTGCATTAGGCAAATCTGCTGCAAAAGACCTCTTTAAAGTGTTGAAAAGCAACGATGTTACCTTGAAGACTAAGGTGAGTCTGCCAGAAGCCATGGTGTTTTCAATTGAATCATATGCATGCAAAAGCTCGACAATGAATAAGAAGACTGAATAAGAATTGACGCCTTTGAATTGTGGTGTTGGACAGCCAAAAGAATGAACAAGTCTGTCTTGGAAGAAGTACAACCAGAATGCTCCTTGGAAGCAAGGATGGCGAGATTACGTCTTACATACTTTGGACATGTTATCAGGAGGGATCAGTCCCTGGAGAAGGACATCATGCTTGGTTAAGCAGAGGGTCAGCAAAAAAGCGGAAGACCCTCAATGAGATGGATTGACACAGTAGCTGCAACAATGGGCTTAAGCATAACAATGATTGTGAGCATGGCGTGGGACTGGGCAGTGTTTCCTTCTGTAGTACATAGGGTCCCTATGAGTTGGAACCAACTTGATCACCTAACAACAACAACAACAATTTATCTCTTTTATTTTTGCATTATATTTGCTTGTATGTCCCAAATTGTTTAGAGTGAATATGTATTATTCTTTATTAGGAAGATACTAGAAACAACACTTAATCTTTACCTATAGGAAAGACCACAAATAATATCTTGGGATCATACTGAATACAAAATTTATACTCGTTTTTGTTTTTAAATATATGCAGTTTCTCATATATCATAGAAAAAAACTATTATTTCCTTTTCTGAACAACTTTCACTGCCTCTTTCTAGGGAATGTGGAATACATAAGAAATAGAATTAAATTTCTTCCATTGAAACCAGCCCACAAGTGGTTGACCTAGCTCTGTTTGCTCTTAATTCTTGCTCTGTAAAATTGCTTTCTGGAGTATCCCATGCTGTTCTGTTTTTTTTAAAGAATACATATTACATGATGTCATTTATACAATGTTTAAAAACAGGCAAAATTAATATGTGATATTATCATGGATTGAATTGTGTCCCCCAAAAATATCTGTCAAATTGGCTAGGTCACGATTCCAGTATTGTATGATTGTGTAACCTGATGTGGTTTCCTTATGTGTTGTAAACTTTATCACTATGATGAGGTTATATTGATGAGGTTTACAAGATTAGATAGTGTATTAAGCCAATCTCTTTTGAGATATAAAAGACAGAAGTGAGCAGAGACACATGGGAACCTCATACCACCAAGAAGCAGTGCCGGGAGCAGAGCATGTCCTTTGGACCTGAGGTTCCTGTGCTGAGAAGCTCCCAGACCAAGGGAAGACTGATGCATCACAAGGACCTTTCTCCAGAGCCGACAGAGACAGAAAGCCTTCCTCTGGAGCTGATGCCTTGAATTTGGACTTGTAGCTTACTGGACTGTGAGAGAAAAAGCTTCTCTTTGTTAAAGCCATCCACTTGTGGTATTCCTGTTATAGCAGCACTAGATGACTAAGACAGATACTAAGTCAGGATAGTAGTCACCTTATTGGGAGAAAGGAGTGACTGGAAGGAGGCACAGGGGTTTCTGGGTTGCTGCCCATGCTGTTCTTGACAGGTAGCTGGTTAGGCTGAACATCCTGCATGGGAATTGAGAGAGAATAAAAGACCAGTTCAAGGGGCTCATTACTCCAGTTTACTTCCAGATTGTGGTAGACAATCTCCCTACCCGTAGAAGACTAGAACCCAGGCAAGCTTGGAAAGGCTCATTTGGTCACAGGTTTCTCCTACGAAAGCCTGCATTTGGTTTCCCGGTCCATGTGCATTCAAGCAAGATTGGCCTGGCTCTCCAGAGCTTCATGAGACCAGGAGAACCTCCAACCCTGAGGCTACATGGCATTGCCTTTCCTTTCTCTTTCTCTAGCTCTGATGCAATAGAGCTTAATAAACACTTTTTTGTGTGTGAGGAAATACAGCCTAAACTTAATATGTTTAAAACATTATAGACATAGTTGTCTATGCTGCATTGGGACTACTTTGGGAGGTCTAATAAATTAATTTTAGGTTGAAATAGAAGGACTTAATCTACTCACAGAGTCCTCTGGAGAATATCAGTAACATTGTGATTAAAGAATTACATGTAAAAACTAGAAACAGCTAGAAGAAAATACACATAAATACTGATTTGATCTGGGAATGAGTAAGGGCTTCTCAAGAGTGGCATAATTTGGCTAGAAATCACTGAAATCCCCATTCCATGTGACCCCCAGCACTGGTCTTGGGCTTATCTATACTACTGCTTCTCAAACTTTAATGTGCATAGGAATCTCTTGAGAATCTTGTTAAAATGTACATTCTAATTCAGTAGGTTTGAGCAGGGACTAAGATTCTGCATTTTCAATAAGCTCCAGGATAATACTCATGTTGTTGGTCCACAAGCCATACTTTGAATATAAAACTTATCCAACTACAGTAGTCCATTTCATTTAGAAGAATATAGCAGAGGGAACACAGTAGTCCAGGAGCTGTTCCTTGCCCTCCGTCTCCCTTCCCTGCCCACACAACACCAAACCAAACCAGTTGCTGTTGAGTTGATTCCAACTCATGGCAACCCCATTTGTATTAGAGCAGAACTGGGCCCCTTGGAGTTTTCAATGGCTGATCTTGGAAGTAAATCGCCAGCCTTTTCTTCCAAGGTGCCCCTGGGCAGACTTGAACCACCAACCTTTTGGCTAGCAGCCGAGAACCTAACCGTTTGCACCACTCACGGACTTCCCCACATAACACAGGTGTGAGTTAATGAGACTCTACCATTGAGTACAGCAACTGCCCTAGTTTAACAGCCCCAAGTTCCATAGGAACCTGTTATGAATTGAACTGTGTCCCCAAAAACATGTGCTATAAATCCTAATCCCTACACCTGTGATTATAACCTCATGTGGGAATGGGTTTTCTTTGTAATGTTAATGAGACAGTATTAGTGTCGGGTGTGTCTTAAATCAATCTCTTTTGAAATATCAAGGAGATTAAACAAGCAAGCAAGGAGAGATGAGGGAAGACAGATGCCATAGTGAAGATCACTATGGAATAGAAGCTGAAGAGACAAGGACTTTCTCCCAGAACCGACACAAAGAAAAAGCCTTCCCCTAGAGCCGGCACCATGATTTCAGACTTCTAGCCTCCTAACTGTGAGAAAATAAATTTCTGTTTGTTAGAGTCATTCGCTTGTGGTATTTCTGTTATAGCAGCACTAGAATTTGGTACTGAGAAGTGGCGGTGCTGCTCTAAGAAATACCTTAAACGTGAAAGTGGTTTTGGAATTGGGTAATGGGTGGAGGCTGGAAGAGTTTTAAGGTTTCTAATAATAAAAGCCTAGATTTCCTTGAAGAGACTGTTGGTAGAATTATGACTGTCAAAGGCAATTCTGGTGAGGGCTCAAAAGGAAGTGAGGAGAGCCACAGAGAAAAAAAAATCTCTATCATCTTAGAAAGTATATATGGTGCCACCGACAGAATGTTGCTAGAAATGTGGATGTTAGATGTGTTTCTGGTGAAGTTTGTAAAGAAAGTGATGAACATGCGATTGGACAATGGAGGAAGGGTGACGCTTTTTATGCAGTGGCAAAGAACTTGTCTGAATTATGTTCAAATGGTTGATGGAAGACAGAATTTGTAAGCGATAAACTTGGATATTTGGCTGAGGAGATTTCTAAGCAAGATCTTAAAAGGACTGCATGATTTCTCCCTGCTGCTTATAGTAAAATGCAAGAGAAAAGAGATGAACTTAAAAATCAACTGTGCAAAATGAAAGAAAACAAAACTTAAGGATTTGGAAAATTCTGTTGTACAAACTAAGGACGCACCTCCTGGAATGTTCAAGGACGTGGCTACACAATCTTTTGTTAAAGAGATTAAGCCTGTGACTTACTGATGGTTCTAACCAACCACCACAGCAGAAAACCCATTAGCTTAGACCAAATAGGACAGAGATAGGACGAAAGGAAGAAAAGCTGTCTGCCTCTTGGAATTCTACAAGCGGGAAACAGGCCAAAGGAGCTACATCTCCTATCCTCCAAGGAAAGAAAATGGCCATTCTTGGAGCAGCTTGGAGATCAGCAGAACTGTTGGAAGGAGCATGGGAAGCAGGACAGCCCTGGTTTCAAAGAGTGGAGCTACCGCCTCCTGGGTTTCAAAGGGTGGAGCTATGGCCTCCCAGATTTCAAAGAGTCAAATCTTTACCACATTAATTACAGAACATGGGGCTGAACTTCACGTGTGCCCAGAGGATGGGGCTGCCCAAAGCTGAGAGAGTGGGGCTGCCATGCCCAAGGGGGAGAATAACAGGGTCTGCAGGGGCCGAGAGGGTGGGGTCGCCATTCAGATGGATTAGGAAAATGGAGCTGCCCAAAGCCAGGGGAGAAGCATTGCCATCTCAGTGGGCCTGGAAAGTGGGGCTGAAGTCTGGGGTCGAGGGGCCACCACCCAGAATCTAGAGAGTACGGGCAACACCCGGAGACTGGAGGGCAGGGCCATTGCCCATATGGTGTCAGAGAACAGGATTATTTTGAAGTCTTGAGAGTTAATGTAATTTGTTCCGCTGGGTTTTGGACTTGCTTGGTGCCTATTATCCCTTTTTTTCCCTCCAATTTCCCCCATTTGTAATGGAAATGTCTATCTTCCACCGTTGTACTTTGGAAGCAGAGGACTTGTATTCTAGATTTCACAGGTTCACAGATAAAGAGGAATTTTGCCCCAGGATGGAATACACCTAAAGTCTCACCCATATAGATTTGATTTAGAGAATTCAGAAGGTGAGATTTTGGACTTGGAGTTGATTTCAGACTTTTCGGATGATGTGATGGGATGAATGTGTTTTGCATGTGGCAAACAAACAAACCACAAAACAAAACCCATTGCTGTCAAGTCAATTCTGCTCACCGACCCTATAGGACAGAGTAGAACTGCCTCATAGTGTTTCCAAGGAGCTGCTGGTGGATTCAAGCAGCCAGCTGTTTGGTTAGTGGCTGTAGCTCATTTTGGGAGGCTCAAGGGTGGGATGCTATGGCTTGAATTGTGCCCACCCAAAATAAGTAAATCATAACCTCTATGCCTGTGGTTATAATCCCATTTGAGATTAGGTTTTTCTTGTTATATTAATGAGACAATATTAGTGTAGGGTATGTCTTAAGTCAATCTCTTTTGAGATATAAAAGCAGCGATGAGGGAAGATAGACACCATGCCACATGATCACCAAGGAGCCAAGAATAGAAGCTGAAGAGGCGAAGACCTTCCTCCCAGAGCTGACACAAAGAGAAAGTCTTTCCCTGGAGCTGGCACCCTGATTTTGGACTTCTAGCCTCCTAACTATGAGAAAATAAATTTTTGTTTGTTAAAGCCACCTACTTGTGATATTTCTGTTATAGCAGCACTAGATAAGTAAGACAGAATTAGTATCCGTTGTAATAGTTTTATTATCCTCATCTATGCAAACCCTGTATCTATGGCTTTCTACCAGGCATTCATAGTTCATTCATTATCTTCCCAATCTAGAAGCAATTTACCAGTTAGAAGTCATTTTTTTTTTTTTTCCCCATTAGCTGTGCCAATACACGTTTATCAGAGAATAGTTTCCAGGGAATAGTGCTAGGAGGTTAACCCACAGTCATTTCCCATAGGGTTGGAGAAGGCATTTGGTTAAGGCTTTACTCATACTCACCAATTCGTTTTTTTGTTCTTGGACACACAAGAAGACCTCTAGGAAGAGGACAATAACCTGTCTTCTTTTCAGTTAGGGTGGTAACAGATGGTTAGTTTGAGGCAATGGAATATGATGGGGGGAATTGTGAGTTGGTATATTTCTCTGAACTCCTTCTTAGCTAACTAGCTGGCTGGGTGCAGACAATTTTGCAAAGGACTCCAAGGAAGACCTGTAAGGGATGGTGGAGCCTCAGGGTGGAGGAAGAACAGAAGCAAGGGTTGATAGATGTCTATGGGGAAGTCAGAGTAAAAGTTGCTATATGTTGTATTTGATATAACTAGTGTAACCCTATAATTTATTGTCCAAACCAGGACACCTAACAGGCAAAGGGGGCTGATATTAATAATTACTTTGAAATGCACAGGGGCAACAAGTACACACTGGAACTGACCTAGCCAAAGCAGGACATACATGATCACGCTAGTATATCCATTTTGTTGTCACCCAAAAAAATTCTTCAGTAAAAGCAATATTACTTACCATTGCCTTTAGAGCTGTGTGTATATGTGGGAGGGATAGACATAATGAAGCACGAAGACCAGTTTCCAGGTGGATGTGGGGGTGAAACTAGGGACGATTCATAGTGACTTATTCATGTTTTAGTAATATGAATGAGAAAATGCAGAGCCAGTGAAGAGATGACTTTATAACGTCACATAATAAGCTTATGATAGAGCCAGGACTCAAACTCTTGGTCTCTTCATTTATTTTTCCAGTGTTCCACTCTGCCTCTCTGTATTACTCAGAGTAATACTAGGATATGCAACAGTAACAAGTTAACACTGAAATCTCAGGGACTTAATAGTTTGTTTCTCATTCATGCGATACCTAATGGGTGACAGATAGCCTTTGTGGTCTGCAAGGTGACTGTGGAAAGGGAAGAGAATGTGGAGGATTGCACATGGAATATTTGATGGGTCAGGCCTGGGAGTGGTTTATATCACTTCCACCTGTATTCTATTGGCCAGAACTCTGTCATATGACCTCACCCTAAGTGTAAGGGAGGCTAGGAAATATCTTCTTGTGTGCTTAGGAAGAGGAAATAGTGTGGCAAACATATAGCATTTTCTCTACATGCTCTCTCAGAACTATGCTTTAACAATTGGCTAGTATGTATATAGGAAACTGTATAAGCAAGACTGACGACCCATGAGTGTAACAGAATTTCCCCACCCCCCTGCCCAATCTTCAGTAGACAACCTTCTGCCATTTTCTGCCTATACCCAGGACACTATATGATTGGAAATATGGATACCTGGATTCTGGCCCAGACTTTGCCACCTGTGGCTCTGGAACTAGGACTTCTGGTCACGTGGTCTCTTGATGCATGAGATTCTCCACATTCTTACCTTAAGAGCTCTTGAAATAACGAGCGTAAAGGAACTTTATGGAAAGAGGTACTGATTATTGTGTCATAGTCAGAGAAGAAGAAGTTATCTATTCATCCTTTGATTTAACATGTTTTTGAGCACCTACTAAGTGCCAGATATTTTGCTAGGAACTCGAGATACGATAAACAAAAACCCGTTGCCATTGAGTCGATTCCAACTCATAGTGACCCTATAGGTCAGAGTAGAACTGCTCCATGAGGTTTCCAGGAAGTGGCTGGTGGACTGGAACTGCTGACCTTTTGGTTAGCAGCTGACCTCTTAACAACTGAGCAACCAAGGCTCCATAGATACAGTAGTGACCCAAAAAAAATATACTTGCTGCCCTCATGGATTTTTTTTTGCCAAGCAAGTGTTATATCACCATGAGCTCGAATTGAATCTACAGCAACAGATTAAGGATTATATACCCTGTTTTTGTAATTATTTGAATAATGCTAATTATGGATTATAATTAATTCTATGAATGAAAGGTACACAGTAATAAGAACAGACAACATAGGGCACTCAATCTAATTTGAGGGTCATGAAAGCTTTCTGGAGTGAATAATATTTGATTAGCGATCTGAAGGTGAAATTCATAATAATAAGATGGTTATGATGATAATAACACTTATTTGAGACCAGTGTACCAGGCACGTTTCTAAGTACCTTACATGTATTATTTGAATTATTTGTTATTCTATGATCTAGATATTAATACTACACCCCCCCATTTTTTTTAAGTAGAACTAACAGGCCAAAAATATGTGCATCTCCCAGGCAAAGGGAACAGCATGTACCAAGATCCTGTGGTTGGAGAGAACATGGCACACAGCACATTTGAGGAACTGAAAGAAAGTTGAGGTATTTTGTGTAAAATATTTTAAGTTAAACAACTTCTCTTCCCATCTGTCTCAGTCATCTGGTGCTGCTCTAACAGGAATACCACAAATGGATGGTTTTTAACAAAGAGAAATTTATTCTCTCATAGTCCAGTAGGCTACAAGTCCAAATTCAGAGCATCAGCTCCAGGGGAACACTTTCTTCATTGGCTCTGGAGGAAGGTCCATGTCATCAATCTTCCGTTGGTTTGGGAGCTTCTCTGCGCAGGAACCTCAGGTCCAAAGGACGCGTTCTGCTCTCGGCACTGCTTTCTTAGTGGTATGAGGTTCCCATGTATCTCTGCTTGCTTCTCTCTCTTATATCTCAAAAGAGATTGCATTAAGACACTAATCTTGTCAACCTCATCAGTATAAACTCATCACAGTGATAGAATTTACAACACATGAGGAGATCACACATAATCTCATCATAGTGGTAGAGTTTACAACACATGAGGAAATCACACCAGATAACGCATCACACAGTACTGGGAATCATGAGTTAGCCAAGTTGTTACACACATTTTTGGGGGGACACAATTCAATCCATGACACCATCAAATTGTGAATGTGTTGGTGGAGGACGGAAAGAAGTAAATAAGCAAGTTTGTGGTTGGGAGACAAGTTGAACTGTCTATAAAATGCATATACTATGTAATATGAACTTAGGGAGAATTTGATTTAAAATTTTTGTGTCTGTATTTCTCATAATGTTACCATAAAAGCTTCGTGAAATCTAGGCTTTTTGAAGACACATAAAACCCTAAGACAAAAAGGAGGGAATTCAGGGTTTACTAGCAGTTCCTATTTTTGAAGCCATAGCGTTGAAGCCATAAATTTGGGTTTGGGAGTTACCAAGGTTTAGTAAAGAATAAAGAGTTCAAGGAGGAATACTTCCACTTGACCTTATTTAAATCTGCAATATGGATTGGGGATGACAGCAGTTTTGTATAATACAGAGATAGCTTATCTATTCTGGTTCAAAGTGTTTGCACAGGAGGTTAATAGAAACAACTTTTTTCTTCTCTTCTTAGAAAATGTTCAGCTCTTTTGAAGTTAGAGTTTGATTCTCTATGCTAGGCAGCATTTTGTTTTCATTGAATTGACTTTGTGGTGGAATTTCCTGGCATTTCTTCATTCTGTACAGGAGGTTTCTCCCTTTGATGCTGAGATGTATGTGTATATAATTTTATGTGTTACACATATAATATTGACACAAGTCCATGTGTCTGACTGATCCATGTGTTCATTTACTCACTAACAAGCATTTATTTGGCACCTACTATATGTTAGAGAATATTGTTTGATGTAGTGCTAGAAGATGAGCCCCCTAGGTTGGCAGGCACTCAGAATACACAGTGGCTGCAACAGTGAACTCGAGCATGCCAATGAGTGTGAAGATAGCGTGGGACTGGGCAAAGAATGTTTCGTTCTGTTGTATATGGTGTTGCCATGAACCGGAGCGGACTTGACGGCAACTAATGACAACTGTAATAACATATGTTAGATTCTGGGAATACTGCAGTAAGCCCGTCAGGTATGGCTTATGTTTTCTTGGCCATGAAATTTCCAGTCTGAAGGTGTTTACAGACATTAAATAAACACATACTGAAGTGAAAAAAAAATTGTTCACTCTTAAGATGGAAAAGAACAGGGTGTTATAAGAGAGATTAGGAAGCGTGTATCTCAGACTGGATGGTGTTCTGGGTAGTTTATGTTTGCCCCTGCCATCCCTCTCTACTCTTCTCCACCTTCCCAGGGAGCCTGATTTGTGTGGACCGCCTTAAAGGGCTGCTCTGTTCTCTGGATCTCAGTTGGGCATCGGTCTTTGGAAAAATGGGAGAAGAAGGCTGGGTATTTGCTTCCCTGGCTCCCGCCCTACCAGGTTGCCCTGCTCAGTTGCATCCCTTTACTGAAGGCCACTCTTCTTAAAGGTTATCCTCTTTTTCTTACTGTACTCTCTCCAGGTTCTGGTACATCCCCGCGCGCCTCAGGCCCTGCTGCTGCTGGCCCTGGGGTATAGCATTATCCCTTGCTGGTGCACCTAAACTCTGCCCAAGGTTTCATTTCTCGACTTTGTAATGTTTTCTCTAAATTCTGCTTGGAAACTGAAATGGGAATTTCTCCATTCCCATAATTTTGTATATAGTCCCTTTATTAATATCTCCGTTTACCCTGTTTGATGTATGACACTAATTCTTTTGCCAGGGCCCTGACTGATATATCTAAGAGGGTCTTTTTGAGGATGTTAATTTTAAGTTGAAACTTCAAATGTCGGAAGTTATGGATTAGGCCATTAGTGGAAGGATGCAGGATTTAAAGACAGGGAAGAACCTGCGCAAAGACGCTAGAGGGACAAAGGGGTGGGGGGTGCCTGATGAAGCGTTGAAGTGGACACGGACAATCATGACTGGCTTTGTACATGTTGTTAGGGAGTTTGGACTTAATCTGAGTGTGATGGGAAGCCATTGAAGGCGTTTAGACAGGACAGTGCATGATAGGATTTGATCTATTAATCCATCAATTTGCTTGAAGTCATTAATTGATATTTACCAGGACCTGAACAGGATATTGTGTGTAGGGGGTGGAGGGATATAGAGGCATATAGGGTATAGCCCTTCCATCAAGTTGCCTACTGAAAGAGTTAGGATACTAGCATACGGAATGTTAATACAAGACAAGATGAAAGTAGTATAAGAGGGAGTACCAGTGACACATTGTTTTCATCTGAGATGAATAAGGAAGGCTTCTTGGAGGGCTTCCATTTGAGTGGGGCTTTAAAGGATAGATAGATCTTAGATGTTGACGATGGAAAGAATTCCAGAGAAGGAGAATTGCATCAGGCAATGCTATTCAAAGTGACTGGTCTGTGCACCAATGAGATAAGAAGCTTGTATTTGAATGTAAATCAATGCATTGCTTCCTTCATCAAGACAGTCTTGCAATAGGCCACCTGGCGTTTGCAGGTAAGACGTAGAGGAGGAGAAAGAGAGAGAGCGAAGGTTGGTAAAGTGGGGTACAGCATATCATACGGGTGCAAATACCAGGGTAAGGAGTTGGGGCTTTATGCTGTGGGTAATGGTGGGACAGTGAACATTTTTGAGAGAAGTGGCAAGATTACAACTGTGTTTTGGAAACATAATCTAGCAGGATGGGGCTGGATAGATCCAAAGGGGAAAACGTGGGACAGTGATCAGACAACCAACGTGGAAGCCATTCTGGGGATTCAGTTCTATTTCTTATAGTTTCGTTAATTTAACAGGGGCTGTTTTAGCTTGAAATGATGACTGTGGTTTACAATGTGTGAGTGGTTTCTTTTTGCTTCTCCATGCTATTTTTTTGATAATGCTAGAACAAAGCCAGGAGCCTCCAATGAAATAAAGCAGAAGTCTTGAGAAAAAAAGTGAATTGCTGTCTGCTCTTTTTTAGCTTGTTGACTGGGAAGTACCAGCACCAGTTGCTGTCAAGCCAGCTCTGACTCATGCTGACCCTACGCATATCGGAGTAAAACTGTGCTCCACACGGTTATCAGTGGTTGATTTTTTGGAAGTAGACCGCCAGAACTTTCTTCCGAGGCACCTCTGAGTGAATTTGGATCTCAAATCTTTTGGTTAGCAACGGAGCATGTTAACTGTTTGCACCACCTACCGATCACTTCTGTAACCTGTGATTTGTGTGAATTTGGGAAAAGTACAGAATTTTACAGGACCCAGTCTCCTCTTTTTTCAGAGTGATGCCAAAGAATTGCTTAGAGAAATTTGGTGGATTATTAGTACGCTATTTATTTCTAGATAAAAGAGATCAATCATTTTTATTGATGCGGGCCTCAAATAGGATTAATGAAAGAGAAAGGGGAGAGGGGAGGGAAAAACACAAAACTACAGGCAGTCTAGGGAGAGTGAATCTCTTGTGCACGTTTCAGGGTAAACTTACTAGCTGGCATCAAGCAAATAGTTCAGTGTGGGCAGTCGATCCTTGAGAATACCAGCTAGGAGTGTTGAAGAAGACCATAATTCCTGAAGCCATTTCTGATTCCCTCACCTCACAATATTCTCCCTCCTCTAAATGCTTCCCAGTAAATTTATCAATACATTTCCTATGTATTCGTTACTTTTATTTATTTGTTAATTCATTTAGTACACATTTATTGAGAGCTGACTTCGTTACTTAATGAAGGCCTGCTATATGCCAAACTTTAAATATATCATGTCATTTACTGCTTGAAGCCATCCTGCAGGTGGAGTTGTTACTGCCACTTCCCATATGAAGAAACCAAAGCTTGGGAAGGTCGTGTGACTTCCTGAAGGTCAGACAGCTAGGTAGGTTAGCAAGGTGACCACCCTTCGTGGTTTGCCGAGGACTGAGGGGTTTTTGGGGATGGGAGACTTTCAGAGTCCTAAAAGAACCAGGATGGCTAGTCACTCTCCTGTTGAGCCAACGTTTGAAGCCCTGCTCTAAGCCTGTGCTGCCCAATAGAAGTACAATGGGAACCACAAATGTGGGTCACATATATAATTTTAAATCTTCTAGCGGTCACATGAAAAAGTAAAAAGAAACAAATGAAAATATATATTCAAAATAATATATTGTATTTAAATATATATATACAAATATATTATTATTTCAACGTGTAATCAATGTAAGAACGAATAGGTATTAATGAGATATTTCCCATTCTCTTTTTTTTGAACTAAGTCTTTGAAATTTAGTGTGCATTTTACTCTACGGCATACCTCAATGTGAACGAGCCACATTTCAAGCACTCAATAGCCACATGTGACTAGTAGCTGCCATATTGGACAGTGCAGCTCTAAGCCATTATTCTAGGCCGTAGGTGCCAGGCTCTGTACTAAGCCCTGGGGATGCAAATTTGAAGAGGCAGGGACTCACAGACCTCACTATGCTCACAGAATCAGGACGCAGACAAATACGCAGATACTTGTGTTACCACACGTCAGGCACTACAAAAGCAGGGGTGGGATCCTAGGGGAAGGATTGTGCAAATCTGCCCGAGACAGGCGGGAAGGCTTCCCAGAAGAGGTGACCCCCTTACCACGATTGAAGAAAGAGTGGGCGTTGGGGAGGGCATTTTGGCAAATTGTGGAGGACCGTTTATGCCAGGTAAAGGCAGTTGCATGTGATCCTAGGGCAATGGGGAGCTTTTGGAAAGAGATACTCTTTTAGCCAGAACAGAATGTTGTGCTGTTCAGAAGTCTACCAAGAGGTGTGGGGGTGGGGGGTGGGGGGCTGGAGAAGGAAGTCTTGTTCCTGGAAGGTGCCCTATGCATCCATGCTTGCTGAATGCAAGAACGGGAAATGGGACAGTTAACATGTGCCCTCAAGAAGTGGCTAAAGGCGGTATTGCGGCTTTGGCGGTGGTGTCTGCAGATAAAGTACTCAAATGGGATTCAGACTGAGTGATAACAGAAGAGGAAATCGCACCGGGACTGAGGTTGTGATAACCAGATGGAGGTGACATAGGAGGAAACCAGGACTTGGAGCTAGGGGCAGCCAGAGACAAAGGCACATGGTTGTCCTTCTCCCTTAAGAGGTGGATGATGTGTAACTGCGGGAGTTGAGAATGAAGAAAGGAGCAATTAGAAATGAGATATTAAGAGGCAGGAGAGAAAATGTTGTCTTTGGCAATGACAAAGTGCCAGAGGAGGATCTGCCTGATTAGTGTGTTTCATCTTCGTAATTTCTTTATGGGTTAAGAGTTTGTGCTCTAATACTTGTTGGCTGTGTAGCCTTGGAAATGAGTTTTAACCTCCTAAGGCTCAGTTTCCCTCTCTGTAAAATGGGGATATTAACAATAACTGCCTTAGGATTAAATGAAGGAATCCATAAATGGCAATTAGCATAACTCCAGACATAATAATATAAGACTGGGAATGGGAAGTATTTGCATGAGAGTTTCTGGCAGAGTAAAATGAATATGGATTTTGGAGTCTAGCCGACCTAGATTTGGATTTTGGCTTTGCTCTTTGCTGACTTTGACCAGAGGTAATTTTCCTCATCTTTCTGAGTCTGTTACGCCATCTGTAAATTTGGGTTGCTGGGAGGATTACATAGGTAATGTTGTGTACAGTGCTTGGCACGGAGGAACATCACAACAAAAGCAACTATTATTATCCTTAAAGGATATTAGGCTGTCAGTTTTTGGAGAATTTTACACCTAGGGACTTTTACCTGTGCTTTCAGCAAATCCTTAAAGAGAGAAAGTCAATGCATATGGCATGAAGTAGAGGGAACAGCTCAGCACCTATGATCTCATTCTCTTCCTTTGCAACTAGAGACATGCTACAGAGAAGGGGGAGGCAAACATTAAACAGGTGATTATATTTACTTCATTAATAAAAAATATTATGAAGCAACACTGAGTCCTCTGTAAGCTTATGTAAGGAGAAGGGTGTGTGACTAGTCTGTGTGGTCTGGGAAGGCTTCCCTGAGGAGGTGGCTTTTTATGAGATCTGAAGGGTAAGTAGCTGGGTAACTGTGAGTATGGAGGGTTACAGGGTGATTGCAAGTGGAGGGAATAACATTTAGGGAAGCTCTGAGGCTGGAAGTGTCCTGGCATGACTGAGGATCTGAAAGATGGCTCCTGTGGCTGGAAAATAGAGAGAGGAGAAGGGGAAGTTGTAGTGTCTACATAGAAACTGTGGGTCGTTGAATCATCCCGGCTGTGCTAACTTCAGGGATATGGCTGCACCATCATCACTATTATCTAAATCATCACAACTACCATTTATGGAGCTCTCTCTATGTATCAGGCTCAGTGGCAGGTGTTATCCATATATTATCTTACAGAAACTTCCCAACAAGCCTGGGAAACTGCCATTGTTAGGCGCGTTTTACCAATGAGGATACTGAGGTTCACAGAGTTCCACAACTTGCCCAAGTCATACAGTTAGTAAGGGGCAGAACCGGTCTGGAAGCCAATTCCATCTTAACTGCACAGCCGCAGTCCTTAAACCGCAAGCATTGCTTCTTCCCATGGTCCTCCTCCTCCTCCCCAACTCCAGCAGTTGGCAGAGTGCAAAACGGACTCGGCTGATTATTGCTATGAATATTGTTTTGCTCAATAGATGGCAGATTTAGGGCATTACCTCCTCCTAAAAGATAAAGATAAGATACACCAAGATAAGATAGTCTTCATCCTGAAATAGGAATCTGCACTCTGGACAGCTGAAATAGAAGTGAGAGAAGCAGTTGAATGACAGATCCAAACGACTTACCCACCACGAATATCCAAGGACAAAGCGAACTATTAAGGTAAGTCTCTCACCTTTTGAATGACATCGCTTTGGCTGCGGGATATCCACCCAAACAGTCCCACGGACCCCGAATCCTGGCTCATGTGTCCAAATGTTTAAGAACCAGTTCAGCATTGCCCTTACGGACAAACAAATCCTTCTATGTAATGGGATATGTTATGAGAGTATATCTCGTCCCGGTTGGTTGTGGGGGTTAAATGAAACCATTCCTGTGAAAACACCGATGTTTGAATAAATACACAACTTCGCTTTTTTAGTTTCATGAAGTCAACAGTTCTCAAAATATAATCTGGGGACTCCCGAGGCTCCCTGAAACCTTTTTCAGGGTGCTCATGATGTCAAAGCTCTTTTCACAAGAATACCAAGATGTTATTGGCTTTTTTCATCCTCATTCTCTCAAGAGTATAAGTGGAGTTTTCAGAGGCAGCACAATGTGTGCTCTTGAAACAGATAGAAAGGAGCAGATGTGAGAATCCAGCGGTCTTCTATCAAACTAGACATTAAAAAGATCTGCAAAAATGTTGGAACAGTATCACTCTTTTCAGTATGTTTGGAAAATACAGGTATTTTTTCGTAACACTATGTCATTTATGTTAACATGTTCGTTGGGCTTATTCTTTTTTTTTTCAAAATGAATTAATAAATATTTTAAAATTTCTCAGTCTCAATTAATGATAAAATTTATGAAAAAAAAAAAAAAACAAACCCAAATAAACACAAGTTCTTTGGGGTCCTCAATTTTTTAAAGGCTAAAAAGTTTTGAGACGAAAATGTTTGAGAACCACTGATTAAATTAATGTCTAGGATACATTATTAATTTAGTGCCGCCTAGTTCCAATATAATAAAAATAATGTGTAACTTATCCGTAATAATTCGGACAAGAAAAGGTCAGCAGCAGTGATGTGGAGACTTCCTGCTGCTTTTAAGGAATTAAGAATTAATATGCAGAGACTTAAGTGCTATTTCACAAGAATAATTACATCTGGGTACACTATAACCCAAGGGTATGAGTTGTAAAATGTAACTAGAACACGTTTTCCCAAATACCAATCATAATTCTTTTTTTAGAGGGCACTTTAAAATTGACTCCAATAACAGGAAATCCACCTCTTGGAATTTCATGACATCAGGTATCTGGCCATAGGCATACAGTGATTTCTTTATAAAGAGCCTTAAATGGGGGACCCCACAAACCAAAGGTGATGCAACTTCCAGGGTGACCCTAATTCTGCCATCAGCTTACTGCATGATGTTGGGAAAATCTCTTCCTGGGGTCCGTTTTCCTCATGGAGGTAAGGAGAGAGCTTCTCGTGGGTCTTTTCTGAAGTCTGTTTTGAGACAGCTGGAAAAGAATGAGGAGAAGGTGAAGAACAGGGCACTTAGGAAGTCAATCAAGTCATGTCAGAGATCAAGACTTTGGATTTGGTCAAAGAGAGGCCAGTGGGAGCCCTAGGAGGGTTTAGAGACAATCTCGCATCCAAAATTTTAGGAAGGATGAAGGAGGAGGAGTGGGAACAAGGGTTTACATGAAAAAGATGGATCGAAAACAAGCTGTCACATATTGATGAGAGCAAGCACTCAATCTGGAATGAGTAAGTGGCTACTTCCAATCAGGCAGGGACATTGGGAGTTCCCCTTGCTGGCTTATGGCTGGAGTTTGACATGTCATCTTCAAGGAAACAGACACAGTTCAGCTCAACTTTGTGACTGTACAGCAGCTTCTTTGGGGTATGGATTTGAATTTGTTTCTGTGCAAATAACATGAAAAGAAATATGTTACAAATGTTGATCTTGGTCTCGTGACATGTTCTTGGGATTCCGTTTATGATATCAATGTCCAGCAATTCAACATTACCTTTGGGATAGGGTACAAAGGCTTTATGGAGGCTTCATAGTCTCTTTCTTGCTGATTTCCCTAGCTTGTTCCTCAACTCTTCTGTAGCCAATCTTGACCACTTTAAGTCTTTCAAATCATCGCGCTTGACTTCACCCCCAGGACTTTGCACATGCTATTCCTTCTGCCCGGGAGGCCACTTCCCTCAAACAGGCTAGCTGGTTGGCTCTCAAGTTCTCAGTTTAAATGTCATCTTCTTAGAATCATCTTCTCTAAAGACTAAAAGAAGTTTGTAGTTTATCCACCTCCATTATTCTCTCTTATGGCACCTTGTTTTGGGACTTCTTAGTATCTATTATACTGGTAATTTTTGAGATTGTGTATGTTTGGAGATTAATTCCCATTTTATTAAATAATATGTATGTATATATATATACCAAACCCATTGCCATTGAGTCATTTCGGACTCATAGCAACCCTATAGGACAGAGTAGAACTGCCCAGTAGAGTTTCCAAGGAGCACCCGGTGGCTTCAAACTGCCAACCTTTTGGTTAGCAACCATAGCACTTAACTATTATGCCACTAGGGTTTCCAGATAATATGTATACAATAGTTTTAAAAAAACAAAACAAACAAACAAACAAACAAAAAAAAAAAAACACTGAAGAGTTTATAATGAAAACAGCAGTCCTCTGCCTACTCATTCCTACCAACCTTGGTCCTGTTCACCAGATGAATCTCTTTTAACTCTGTTAGCTATTTCTTGTGGCACAGCCTCCATATTTCTAGCAAATATGCTTATGTTGTTACCTATTGATTTATCAATGTTAGACTTTTATTTAAAGCCCTGCTGGCATAGTGGTTAAGTGCTGTGGCTGCTAACTGAAATGTTAGCTGTTCGAATCCACCAGGCACTCCTTGGAAACTCTATGGGGTAGTTCTACTCTGTCCTATAGGGTCGCTATGAGCCAGAATTGACTCTATGGCAACAAGTTTTGTTTTGTTTTTTTGGTAGACTTCTATTGTGTGTCTGTTAGTTTGCTGTACTGTGGTGGCTAGTGTGTTGCTATGATACTGGAAGTTTTGTCACTGGTATTTCAAATACCAGCAGTGTCACCCTTGGTGGATGGTTTTCAGTGGAGCTTCCAGGCTAAGAAGAAGGACCTGGAGGTCTACTTCTGAAAAAATTTGCCAGTGAAAACCTTATGAATAGCAGCAGAACATTGTCTGATACAGTGCCAGAAAATGAGCTCCTCAGGGTGGAAGGCACTCAATATATGACTGAGGAAGAGCTCCCTTCTCAAAGTAGGGTCAACCTTAATGACGTGGTTGGAGTCAAGCTTTCAGGGTCTTCATTTGCTGAGGTGGCACGACTCAAAATGAGAAGAAACAGCTGCAAACATCCATTAATAACTGGAACATGGAATATACGAAGTATGAGTCTAGGAAAGTTGGAAGTCATCAAAACTGAAATGGAATGCATAAAGATTGATCTACTAGGCATTAGTGAGCTGAAACGAACCGGTATTGAACATTCTGAGTCGGACAATCATATGGCTACTATGTCAGGAATGACAAATTTGAGAGGAATGGCGTCACATTCATTGTCAAAAAGAACATTTCAAGAGCTTTGCTGAAGTACAACCCTGTCAGTGATAGAATAATATCCATACACCTACAAGGAAGAGGAGTTAATACAACTATTATTCAAATATACTCACCAACCACTAAGGCCAAAGATGAAGAAACTGAAGATTTTTACCAACTTCTGCGGTCTGAAATTGATCAAACATGCAATCAGGCTGCGTTGATAATTACTGGTGATTGGAATGTGAAAATTGGAAACAAAGAAGAAGGATCGGTGGTTGGAAAATATGGCCTTGGTGATAGAAATGACACTGGAGATCGCACGATAGAATTTTGCAAGACCAACGACTTCTTCACTGCAGATACTTTTTTTTCAAAAATGTAAATGGTGACTATACAAGTGGACCTCGCCAAATGGAATACACAGGAATCAAATTGACTACGTCTATGGAAAGATACGATGGAAAAGCTCAATATCATTAGTCAGAACAAGACCGGGGCCGACTGCAGAACAGACCATCATTGGTCATATGTAAATTCAAGTTGAAGCTGAAGGAAATTAGAGCAATTCTACAAGAGCCAAAATACTACCTTGCGTATATCCTACCTGAAGCGAGAGACCATCTCAGGAATAGATTTCACGCATTGAATGCTAATGTCCAAAGATGAGATGAGTTGTGGAATGACATCAAGAACATCATACATGAAGAAAGCAAGAGGTCATTAAAAAGGCAAGAAAGAAAGAAAAGACCAGAATGGATATCAGAAGAAACTCTGAAACTTGATCTTGAACGTACAGTAGCTAAAGCAGAAGGAAGAAATGATGAAGTAAAAGAGCTGAACAGAAGATTTCAAAGGGCGGCTCAAGAAGACAAAGTAAAGAGTTATAATGAAATGTGGAAAGACTGAAGTTAGAAAACCAAAAGGGTAGCGCATGCTTGTCATTTCTTAAGCTGAAAGAGCTGAAGAAAAAATTCAAGTGTCGAGTTGCAATATTGAAGGATTCTATGGGGAAAATATTAAATGATGCAGGAAACATCAAAAGAAGATGGAAGGAATACACAGAATCACTTTACCAAAAAGAACTGGTCAACTTTCAACCATTACAGGAGGTAGCATAGAATCAAGAACCAATGGTACTGAAAGAAGGAGTCCCAAGCTGGACTGAATGCACTGGCAAAAAACATGGTTCCAGGAATTGACAGAATACCAACTGACATGTTTCAATGAATGGGTGCAGCACTGGAAGTGCTCACTAGTCTATGCCAAGAAATTTGGAGGATAGGTGCCTGGCCAACTGACTGGAAGAGATCCTTCCACCTGGAAGGTGACCCAATAGAACATGGAAATTATTGAACAATATCATTAATATCATATACAAGTAAAATTATGCTGAAAATCATTCAAAAACGGTTGCAGCAGTACATCCACAGGGAACTGCCAGAAATTCAGAAGAGGATGTGGAACGAGGGATATCATTGCTGATGTCAGCTGGATCCTACCAGAAAGATGTTTACCTGTTTTTCGTTGACTATGCAAAGGCATTTAACTATGTGGATCATAAGAAATTATGGATAACATTGCAAAGAATGTTAATTCCAGAACACCTAATTGTGCTCATGTGGAACCTGTACATAGACCAAGAGGCAGTTGTTCGAACAGAACAAGGGGATACTGCGTGGTTTAAAGTCAGGAAAGGTATGTGTCAGGCTTGTATCCTTTCACCATACTTATTCAGTCTGTATGCTGAGCAAATTAATCTGCGAAGCTGGACTATATGAAGAAGAATGAGGCATCAGAATTGGAGGAAGACTCATTAACAACCTGCATACAATATGCAGATGACACGACCTTGCTTGCTGAAAGTGAAGAGGACTTGAAGTACTTACTGAGGAAGATCAAAGACCACAGTCTTCAATATGGATTGCACCTCAACATAAAGAAAACAAAAATCCTCACAACTGGCCCAATAAGCAACATCATGACAAACGGAGAAAAGATTGAAATTGTCAAGGACTTCATTTTACTTTTATCCACTGTCAACACCCATGGAAGCAGCAGTCAAGAAATCAAACGACATATTGCATTGGGCAAATCTGCTGCAAAAGACCTCTTTAAAGTGTTAAAAAGCAAAGATGTCACTTTGAGAACTAAGGTGTGCCTGACCCAAGCCGTGGTATTTTCAAATGTCTCATAAGCATGTGAAAGCTGGACAATGAATAAGGTAGACAAAAGAAGAATTGACACCTTTGAATTATGATAGCGAAGAATATTGAATGGACTGCCAGAAAAATGAACAAATCTGTCTTGGAAGAAGTACAGCTGGAATGCTTCTTGAAAGCCAGGATGGCAACACTTTGTCTCATACTTTGGACATGTTATCAGGAGGGACTAGTCCCTGGAGAAGGTCATCATGCTTGGTAAAGTAGAGGATCAGCAAAAAAGAAGAATACCCTCAACAAGATGGACTGATGCAGTGGCTGCAATAATGGTCTCAAGCATAACATGGATTGTGAGGATGGCACAGGATTGGGTAATGTTTTGTTCTGTTGGACACAGGGTCACTATGTGTCAGAACCGACTCAAAGGCACCTAACAACCAAAACACACTTCTACTGGCTTCCTTCTATAGTAGATGAGAATTCAGACCTTTTATACATCTCTTTATTTCTTCTTTCCCCTTCTCTTGATACTTATGTCACAATTTTTGGATAAATCAGAATCACTGATTCTGCTATTACGATCATACAAATCATGTTCGCTGCAGAGTCCAAGTAGCATACTATGATTATTTTTTCTTGTACAACTTTATCTTTCCTAGTTGTTAATTGCCCCTTTACCCTCAGTGTTGCTTTTTTCACGTTTATCCTTACCTTTTTTTCACTCATTCCATCAGGTCTGTTATAAAACTTTCTGTAGTTTTTTTCCTTTTAAATCAGGGGTTGAGAAACTCTTTCTGTAAAAATACGGTAAATATTTTAGACTTTTCCAGCCAGTCTCTGTTGCAACTACTCAACTCAGCCATTGTAGCAGTAAAGTTGTCATAGACAATGTGTAACTGAACCACAGAAATATGTAAAAGAATGAGTGTGACTGTGTTCCAACAAAATTGTATTTACAAAAATGGATGGAAGGCAGGATTTTGTCAATGGGCTGTAGTTTGCCAACTCCTGTCTAAATAATAAAACATATCAGATATTAATTTGTGTAATTTTTGTTTTCCTGGAGCCCTTATTCTAGAACTTTCCATCCTGTTGTTCTTACTGTACCAACTGATTTCTGTCTCCTGCCCTGGTGGCCTCCTGGAACTTCCCTTCAGTGCTTTCCTGTTTTGGACCTCCCGTTGTGGGTGTCTGCATCTTCCTCTTTCTTACTTTATTCCTTTGTTTGGACGTTCTCTAGTAACTTCCTGAAAAAGAGGGTGTGCACGGGAGGTAAATTTCTGGGGTCTTCATATGTCTGAAAATGTCTGTATGTTCTCTTATGTTTGCTGGTAGTTTAGCTAAGTAATGCATTCTAGGTTAAAGAATCCCTCAGAATTTGGAAGACTTTCTCCAGAGATTTTTAACTTCCAGCATTTCTGGTGAAAAGTCTGATGCAATTCCAATTCCTGTATATGTATTTTTTTGTATATGATTTTTTCCCCCCTGTCTGTGAGCCTTTAGGATCTTGTCTTTATCCCTGGAGTTCTGAAATCTCATGGTGATGTGCCATGGCACAGTCGTTCTCAGCCCCTGGTCTCACCTCTGTCCTGTTCTGTGCCAGGTATGGAGTGTCAGGGGCTTCTTCACACCATCTCTCCAGACACTAGTTCTCCTGTCTTCTGCCTTTAAGATGGCCACCAGGCTCTGTGTAGTCAAGGGGGAAATCTAAGGTTTTAACTCTTCCTGTGTTCAGATGTGCAGCCTCATGTCATGTCACTGATGCTTCTGTGGTGCACTGGATTTCTGGGTACTGAGCACTGCGGGAGTTCTGCAGGACAAATGACATACATTATTATTAGTCTACTCCTCTCCCGGCCCTTTAGCTGAAGTTTTCTTCATTCTGCTAAATCAACTATTACTCATCTATATTATCCTAGCTTCAAAAATTTGGTTGAAATTTGTTGTCCACTTGATGCCTTGTCGTTTTTATTTGTCTGTCTAGTTTATGCCTTTTAAAATATTTTTTTGGATCATTTAATTGGGGGAAGAAAAAAGAGATAAATGCTTGTAGTCAGTCTGTTCTGTTTTACCAGAAGTTCACAATTTGCCATTGTGCTTGTGCTTACTCATTGTCATGGATTGAATTGTGTCCCCCAAAATATCTGTCAACTTGACTGGGCCATGATTCCCAGTATTGTGTGATTGTCCACCATTTTGTCATCTGATGTGATTTTCCTATGTGTTATAAATACTATCTCTATGATGTTAACGAGAAGGGATTAGTGGCAGTTATGTTAATGAGGCAAGACAATCTACAAGATTGGATTTTGTCTTGAGCCAATCTCTTTCGAGATATAAAAGAGAGAAGTGATCAGAGAGACATGGAAACCTCATACCACCTAGAAAGCAGTGCTGGGAGCAGAGAGCGTCCTTTGGACCTGGGGTCCCTGTGCAGAGAAGCTACTAGACCACAGGAAGACTGATGACAAGGACTTTCCTCCAGAGCTGACAGAGAGAGAAAGCCTTCCCCTGGATCTGGCACCCTGAATTTGGATTTCTAGCCTACTAGACTTCTGAGAGAATAAGTGTCTGTTTATTAAAGCCATCCACTTGTATTTCTGCTGTAGCAGCACTATAACTAAGACACTTGTCTCTAGCCTGTCTGCTCCAGCAGGACAGGGCCTGTGTGTGCTTGCTCACCCCATATCCGTAATGTTTCATTCAAAGTGGGTGTTCTGCACACCACTGGTGAATGAATGAATAAATGTTGACTGAAATCATTTGACTAAAAAGAGTGACACTGTTCTTACATTTCTGCAAATCTAATGCCTGGCTTAATAGAAGACAGCTGAATTCTTACATCTGCTTCTTCATTCAGCTTGTTGCGACAGCATACGTCGTGTTACCTCTGAAAACTTAAAAAACTCCACTTAAAAACTCGTGAGAAAATGAGTATGAAAAAGGCCAATAACATCTTGGCATTCTTGTGAAAATAGCTCTGACCTCATGAGCACCCTAAAAAGGTTTCAGGGATCCTTGGAGGTCTCTGAACCACAGTTTTAGAACCGCTGACTTAATGAAAATAAAAAAGCAAAAATTGTTTATTCAAACATTGGTGTTTTCAGAGGAATGGTTTCGTTTAATCTTTTCAGTTTAGCAGGGAGGAGGTAGGTTCCCATTACATATAAGGAAGTATTTGTCAGTAAGAACATTGCTGGACTGGTTCTTAAACATATGGACACATAAGCCAGGATTCGAGGTCTGTGTGAACACCTGGTAGCCAAAGCGATGTTTTTCACTGCCTGCTGTCCCGTCAGCCCCCGACTCATGGTGATGATCCCATGCGCAAAGGAGGTCCTGTGCCATCCCCATGATAGGTTGCAGATTGGATAATTGTGAGCTATAGGGCTTTCATTGGCGGATTTTGGGAAGTAGATCACCAGGCCTTTCTTCCTAGTCTATCTTAGTCTGAAAGCGCCACTGAAATTTGTTCAGAATCATAGCAACACACAAGCCTCCACTGACTGATGGGTGGTGGCTTTCCATAAGGTACCTTGGCTGAGAATCAAATCCAGGTCTTCTGCCTGGAACAAAAAGTGATAGACTTACCTGAACAGTTCGCTTTGTTCTTGAATAACACTGTGGGTAACTCATTAGAATCCATCATTTAACGGCATATCTCAATTCTATTTCTTCTGTCCAGAGTGCAGATTCCTTAGGTGGGCAGGCCTGGGGGATGATGCTACAAGAGGCTGAGCCCAGGTCATGAAGGGCCTTGGGCACCAGCCATGGTATGTGCCCTTTCCTAGTTGGAAGCCTCATTGGAGGTGGTGGTGGTAGGGTATTTTGGCCAAAGTGATTTCAGAAAGAATTTTCTGGCTGCGGTATGAAGGCTAGTTTGGAAGGAGTATGTATTTAGGAGAATACGATCACGTGAACTGACAAGTACTTGTGAGAAAGGATGAGTTGGACTGGAGAGAGCTGATAGAGGAAGAATCAGTAGGACTTAGGTTGTAATTCATATATGGGGAATTAAAGATGAATCTCCACAGCTGGTGGTTCCATCAGCAGAAAGTACAAAATGGGGGGCAGGGGGAAGTAGGGAAAAGTAGATAATGATTTCTGTCATACTGGAAGCAGTAAAGGAACTTGCAGACAGAAATGTTTAGCAAGCAGACGGCTACATTAGAGGTAGGGAATGGAAACATAGATTAAGGAGTTATTCTGACAGAGAAGGCAAAGGAGAAAATGACTCGAAGATAGATTGTTCCTTGTTCAAGATCACACGGCTGGTAATTGGAAGACTCAGAACTTGAAAGCTAGATTTGTTTAAATCCACAGCCTATGTCAAACCACAATACTTTATTGACTCCAAAATTCCATCAAAGTGCAGCCTAGAAGAGGAGACTCTTAGGACTGGCCCTGGAAACACTCACATT
The DNA here is from genome assembly GCA_030035585.1 of Dugong dugon. Lineage (NCBI taxonomy): Eukaryota > Metazoa > Chordata > Mammalia > Sirenia > Dugongidae > Dugong > Dugong dugon. The sequence continues at coordinate 58,326,474 of CM057471.1, forward strand.
TAACACGGAAAGTGACTTTTTTAAGAATGAAGTTACAACATACAATAGAGAGTCAATGATGTGTGAGAGAAGAACGCTGAGGCTACAAGACTCCCCAAAGTCTGGGAAGAAGGGCAGGGCCTGGCGGCTTAGACTAGGCAGGCCAGCTTGGCCTCGGCCAGTACTGAGGTCTCCCGCTGACTCCTCCTGCCGCCACTCGGATGACTTCCCCAAGAGCATCAGCTGCACTTTTGTTTCTCACCCTTTCCACCCTGCCTGCTGCTATGGTTCAGGCCAGGGAAAACCGTGGCCAAGTAGCAATTCTCAGAACCCGAGCGAGGCTGACATCCTGCCTGGTTTCCTCCTCCCTCTCGCTGAGCCCAGCGCAGCCTGAGAGAATTAAGGGGCAGTGGCATTTAGAGTTTTTCAGAAGCACCCCGTTCAGGGAAGGCGTCCAGGGCTTTTCTCCCCACCGGGCCCCCTCCCTGTAGAGTGTCATTGGGTTCATGGCATGGATTGGGGGTGGAAGAGGAAACAGACACCGTGAGGGTGAGGGCGTGGGGTGTGTAGGTTGTGAAACAATATGAGAAACTTCCAAAGCCGGCAAAGAAAGTTTTGTTTCTGGAATTTGGAATTCAAAGTTTTTCACACTCAATATTTCTGTGACTAGAAGGCGAGATAAAAATCTATATCATTCTACCGGTTTTCACCTTTGTTTTAAATTATCTGATTTTTAAACAGAAATTATTATTGGGGTGATATTGTTTCCTTTCTAAAATGTGGTTTAATTTCGTAAAGAGCCAAGTAAGACGGCAGAGCTGAATCATAGGAAGTGTAAGCATGCAAGCTCTACACCCATGATTACACAACTTTGGTCGAGTAACCCTGTGCTCTCTTTGAAAACGTGTTCCTGAATCCTGGGTTTTTGTTTTCAGTTAGGGGCATTTCTTTCTCCTTCCTCCTACCAATATGGCCTCTCTGATTTCATATGAGAAATTGTTTACCCTTGTGGGAAACCATGGGTCCTGAGTTTAAATCCCACCTCCTCCTCTTCCTTACTGAGTAAGTCTGGGCAGTTACTTAACCTCTCTGAGCCTCAATTTGTCTCCCTGTAAATGACAGATAAGAAGATGTATATGAGACATTGCTGGTACTTAGTAGGTGCTGAAACCATGTTAATTCCTACCATTCAACGAGATTGGATAATTGTTTTTTTTCCTACTGATAGCCACTGACTCACACACACACACACACACACACACACACACACACGCACACAAAAAGCCGATTTACTGTATGGTATTAATTTAAGGGAGAGAGTTGTGGGTGTTTGTGTTTTGAATCTTATTTTTAGAAATTACAAAAATGTTCCATCAACTGGATTTTGCAATAAAGAATGGGAAATATTATATTTATATATGAATCATAAATTACAACATATGAAAATAGTACGTGTGATTTTAATTCTATACTACAAAAGATTTAAAAGGAAGAGGGTGAAGAAAAAGAAAGGGAAAAAGGGAGGAGATGGGAGGCAAAAAAAGCTGACAGAGGTTAAAATACACGGTGAGCGCAAGAGATACTGGGATTAAGTACCAGTGTTTTCAAATAAACAGCTTTGATTTTTGCCTTAACTGACACTTGAGCTGTGGGTACTAGGATTGCGTATTTGCTGTCATCATTTTCTTTTGAAACCTATCTATTCATTCATCCATCCACCCCATCCTTCTACCCCCCCCCCCACCCCGCACCACATCCGTCCATCCAGCCTTCAAATTATTTTTTGATTCAACAAGCAACAACTGAAACTCATTGCCTTTGAGTCGAGGTATAGTCCAGTGTTACTCTTTCCTATAGGGTCATCATGAGTTGGAATTGACTCGAAGGCAACAGGTTTTATAGGACAGAGTAGACTACTCCATAGGGTTTCCAAGGCTGTAAATCTTTATGGAAGCAGACTGCAATATCTTTCTCCTGTGGAGAGTGGCTAGTGGATTCGAACCGTCTACCTTTTGGTTAGCAGCCGATTGCTTCACCAGTGTGTCACCAGGGTTCCTTAGCAACTACTAAAGGCATCCTACATGTTTGGCCCTGTCCTAGGTGCTAGGGAGACGCGAGCTCAAGCAGACCTCACCTTACAAGAACTCATGTCTTGCAAAGGAGATGAATAAGTAAACACATCGCAGAGTAGGGTCGGTGACTGACTCACATTTGCAGTGGTGGAAAGACTTCATGAAGGAGGTGATCCTTTACTGAGCCTCAAAGGAAATATGGGAGTTTTTCTGAAAAAACAAAGTTATCAGGTGGTGGGGAAGATTTTAAGTGTTTGCTGGGCAAAGGAAAATTGTGAATAGGTTTTGGAGTGATCCAGTCCCACCTGGAAACTGGTTTTTTAGAACATAGCTCTGGGTGCTATGAAACCAATGTGGAAGGCAGTTAAGATCATGGCTGTCGCATGCAGATAGATATGGGTTTAATCCTGACTTACTGGCTATGTGGCCTTGGTCAAACTATTTAACTTTTCTGAGTCCAATTTTCTCCATATTTAAAAGGAGGATAAAACTCAGGAATGTCATAAACTTTAAGTGAATTGAGATAATCTTTGTAAAAGTTTGCACATTGCTGGGCACACAGTAGACTCTCAAATTGAAACCATTATTTTAATTTCAATATATTGGATCTTTGGTCTAGTAAAGTCTTAGGGGTACTCTGGAAAGTTGGTTTGAGTCGGGGGGGAGGTGAGAGAAGATGCCCCATGAAAAATGGATTATGTATTATTTCCAACTTTTCAACTCCCTTGTTAAACTTTCAGAAACTTTTCTGAATCGCAGTAACACGTTTTAACACAATGTTGAAATTTTCCTTTGAGTGCCTCCCACCTCTGCATTTTACAAAGTTTAAATAAAATCACACCTAGGGTGAGAGATCCTTCCTCTCTGCTGTAGCAAAAACTCTTAGTGGAAAAAACCTTAAAGCATTAGCTCCTGAGAGCAGAGCTCCTAGGAAAGCTGTCAGGGACACCTTTAGAACCAAGCAATTTTCAAGGCTGTAATTATGAGGAGCACTAGGGGTAGCAAATGGTGAGGATGCCGTAGACCTGGCCTGGCTCTCTTGGAACAGAAAATCGTGTACAGGATGCAGAGAGTGCAACTAAAACCATGATACTAGAGCATGAATGGAGACGAGACATTTTCAACTCGGACAGACTTGAAGTTAGCTGTTTTTTCCATATGTGTATTATTAATTAATGGGGATTGCAGTACAGCTGACATCAACTTCGTAAATCTCCATTTAAATCCTTTTCTTAGGTAATGGTCCTTGCAACACATAGAGAGAGTTGTTCTTCTCTCCCTGCACCCTTGGTCATAGCTGATCCTAGGGCAGTGCTTCTCAAACTTGAGCTTGCATTAGAAAGCCCTTGTTAAAACACAGATTGCTGAGTCCCACCTCCAGAGTTTCTGATCCAGTAGATTTAGGATGGGGCTTGAGAATTTGCATTCCAACAAATTGCCAGGTGATGCTGATGCCGTTAGCCTGGACATCACTTACTGAGAACAACTGATGTAGGACTAGGCAACTGAATAGTGCTGGGCCAGGTGATCACCTGGCGATCTGCTCTCTCCAAGATGGTGTATAGACTGACTGCCTGATTGATGGGGGGCCTTTGAATTGTACCACATAAATGGCAGCACATCAGAGAGTAGGTATATCAGCTCCCTCTACTGAGGACCCTAGGCTGCCCAACCCTACCCTTCTCCAATCTTGACTTTTGATTGCTTCCTTTAATTCTGTGATCCATCTCACTATTTTTCCAGTAAGTCCATGCTTGCCAGGTATAATTCTATTGCTCACAAACAAAATAATTTTAATGAATACTTGGGGAGGGGTATATTTAACCTGGAGAAGAGAGGAATCAAAGTGTAAGGGAGATACCAAGGTTTTCTCTGATATCTGAAGGTCTGTCATGTCAAATCAACAAGAGTAGGTGGGTCTTATCAAGTTGCCAGTTTTGCCTCAAACTAAAGAAGACATTTTTAACAATGTAAACTTTCTGAAAACGGGCAGCTTCTGGTTGGAGATGATAGACTGAACACACTCATCCCTGCTCTCTCCTGAAACACCAACAGAATGATAGTGGATGAGCTTTTAGCATGAGTGACATAAGCCCTCAGGGACAAAAAGAATTGGAGAAAAGATGATGACAATATTGAAAGCTGGAAAGCAAATGGACAACTGGTAACTGGCTTTAGCAGACCTGAGAAGTCTGAACTCTAAACTGGTGGAAGCAGAAAAACAAGGAGCTTTGCATTCCAGAGCCTCAGAAAGGTTCTGGCTTCTGGAACATCTTAACAGGGTGAAGTTGGGCCTGAAAAGAAAAATATTGGTTTAACATGTGTATAAAGAGCTATGAGACTTGTGGATCCACCCCTACTCACCACATCAGGTGACATTTCCTCCTATGCCTTGGCCTACACCTGGAGGTTTATAAGTAAACTAGAAGGTTCTGGAATGGTGGACACCAGGTACATTTAGAAGAAGTGATATCTTACAGAAAATGAGGTGGAGGCATTGAGTGATAGTCAACATATGGGACTATTACCCTTCAGCCCCCTTCCCCCACTGAGCTCCCAGAATCTTGTGTATGCCTTCTGCTGTTGCTGGGTGCCATGGAGTCAATTCCAACTCATAGTGACTCCATGAGTAGAACTGCCCCCTGAGGTTTCCTAGGCTGTAATCTTTACAGGAGCAGATCACTAGGTGTTTGCTTTTGCAGTGCTGCTGGTAGGTTCAAACTTCTGACCTTTTGATCAGCAACTGAGTGCTGATCAAGGCTCCTTGTATGCCTTCTAGATGGTAGCATAGTACTGGGATTTGGGAAGTACTCGACAGCCTGTAGAAATTACAGAAAAAGACTGGGAGAGGATAGAGGGGGTTTGTGGTACAGGGCAGCCCCGCTGAGTGTGTCATCACTATTTACTGAGCAGTTACTCTGCATCAAATACCAAGCTAGAAGTTCTGATGATTCAACAGTGACTAACAATTCAGTGTGCCTAGCCCTCAGTGACCTAGATGGGAAGATTGGGGGAAGGAACAGCATGTACAAGGACAGATGGAGGTGAAACAGCATGCTGAGTTTGTGGAACTGCAGGCAGTCAGTGCTGTTGGCATGGAAAGTATAGACACGCAGGGCAGTGAGAGAGCAGGGGATGCCCAAGAGATGCTACCGTGATTACGTCCTCCTCTTTGTTTGAATGTGTTCTCTCAAAATGCATAACATTTTATACATGTGTATGTTTAATTTACATTGAATCCTATTATCCAATTCAATTCAAAAACTTTTATTAAAGACAACGTCTTTAAGATCCATCTATGTTATCACAGCAATAATCTAAGCCATTCTTTTTTTTTTTAAATTGTGCTTTAGGTGAAAGTTTATAAAGCAGATTCGTTTCTCATTAAACAATTAATACACAAATTGTTTTGTGACATTGGTTGCCAACCCTGCAATGTGTCAACACTCTCCCCTTTTCCACCCCAGGTTCCCTGTTTCCATTCATCCAGTTTTCCTGTTCTTTCCTGCCTTCTCGTCTTTGCTTTTGGGTTGGTGTGCCCATTTAGTCTTGTATACACGATTGAACCATGAAGCACGTTCCCCACGTGTGTTATTGCTTGCTGTATAGACCTGTCTAGTCTTTTGGCTGAAGGGTGAACCTTGGGAGTGACTTCAGTGTTGAGTTAAAAGGGTGTCCTCTAAGCCATTCCATCTAACCCCCGCCTGATATTTTATGGTGTGCGTCTACCAGCTTTTACCTACTCATTCTCCCAGGAATGGACATGAAAATGATTTCTACTTCTCCCCTACTCCACTTTGTCCCTCAGGTCCAACAAAGAAATATGGCAATAAACATTCCCAGACATGTCCTTTGATGAATCTGTGTGAGTATATAATACCCTGGTGAGAGGTTGCTGGGTATATGCGTATGTAATGGGACTAAGTACTGACAGTCTGTCCTCTAGGGTGGCTGCCCCTTCAGGATGACCCATCACTGGGACAAAATAGCCCCTACATTCCCATCTCCCTGAAAAACCAGTTTTGTTTTCTTTTACAATGTTTTATAATTTTTGCTGGTATAAAATGTTTATAATTCTTCCTAGCCCCCAAAAGTCAATTGCATTTCTCTAATTGCTAATGAACATTGCTAATTGTGAGCACATCTTCATATGCTTGTTAGGTTTGGGGGCTTCTTCTGTAAACTCACTGTGCCTATCCTTTTACCATATTCCTGTTGGGACAGCTGTCTTTTTCTAACTGATTTGCAAAATTTTCTTACATATTCTCCCTTACTGGCTTTAGACCTTACATATACATATTTTCCCAATCTGTCTATGAATTTGTCCATTATATTAAACAGAAGTCCTTAATTATGATACAATCAAGTTTGTCAACTTTTTTTCTTATGGTTTGTAATTTTGAAATTTTAATAAGAATTTTCCCTTCTCTGGGTCACAAATATATTTTTCTATATTTTCTTCTATTAATTATAGTTTTAGCATTCAGACTTAAGTCTTAAATTCTTTGAGTCCAACTTTTCTATGTAGTGTTCAACAGACTTACTTTTCTCTATTTGGGGAAATTAAGACTGCTTCAAGTGTTTAGAACAGAAGGAATTTAATACAGGGAATTGGTTACACAAATGATGTTAGGTCTGATAAACTAAACAAGAGATGGTGAGGCAACCCACAGATCAGTGAAAGTAGGAAGCCATTACCATTCCTAGGCTGAATGAACAACCAACCAAAAAACCCAAACCCACTGCCGTTGAGTCAATTCCAACCCATAGCAGACCTATAAGACAGAGTAGAACTGCCCCATAGAGTTTCCGTGGAGTGCCTGGTGGATTCCAACTGCTGATCTTTTGGTTAGCAGCTGTAGCTCTTAACGACTGTGCCACCAGGGTTTCCAAATGAACAACAGCAGGAGGCAATGCTACAGGAGGAACCCAGGGGCTGGGGTCCGCTCAGTGGAACCAATGCAGGCCTTTCTGGAAAGAATTGGAATGAACGAAGAGATGCAGCTGCTCCAGAGATGCCATCAAATACGTAGGGGGTGGGGGTGGGGTGGGGGGGGAGAAATACCCTGGCTTCTCTCTTCCTCCAACTCTCCAATCTCCTCTATTATCTCCCATTAAGCTAAACCAGATGGAAGCCAACTGATATGGGATGTGGAAATACAGCTGTAGTTAACCCCTGTGATATAAAGCAGAGGAGGGCAAAAACTGGATCTGAGGGCAAACAGGTCCAAGGCTAATACAGTGAGAGGATATTTCCCAATATCATCTTCTAAAAATTATCCTTTCCCATTGATTTGTGATGTCATCTCAGCCATATATTAAGTTCTACATGTACATGAGTCTATCTGAACTGTGTTCTATTTGTCTATTGGTCTATTCCATTTTTTAATTACTATGTCTTTGAAGAATGTCTTATATAGTAGGGGAAATCCTTTTTTCTTTACTCCTTTCTGTCTCTCTTTGTTTAAAAGTTGACTTAAGTATTCATGGACTTTTATTTCTTCATATAAATTTTAGAAGAAGTTTCCATTTTTCAGTTCATTTCTTTGACCGAAAGTAGTCACATGACTCTGCCTAACTGGGGACATATATATCTCCTTTGTGCCAGGAAGGACAGGGAAAACTGTATGAACAGACAGTGGAAATCCCTACCAAAATTTCTGCCTCAAAGGGAAGTAATTCAAAACTCAATTAAGATACTTGATCATATCTTACTTTTAGCAGTTGTTTTAAGTGATATCTTCTTATAAAAGAGTTTGGAAGAAATTTTATCCTTGATGCTGTACTAACACTTTACAATTTCTGCTTTCAATAGACATAGATAGGACAGTGCCTGAATAGGCTGTCTTTCCTCTGAGTGAATTGATGGCAACAAGTACGTAACAGTGAGAATTTATTGAGCAAAAACTAAACTAAACTCTGTCAGTGCATCATGACTTTAAGTCCTAGCAACAATGCTTTAAAGTAAATACATTTATGACCATTTAACAGATGAGAAAACAGAGGCTTAGTAAAGTAAGATGTCTCACAGGAGAAGTTATGTTTTGCATTTCAAGCATTTCTTTGGGAAGAGATTTTCTTGACCACTACTGTCTATAATTTCTTTACCCCCTTCTTAACTTGAAAGAAGGGATAAAGAGAAATAGAGGAGAAGAAAGAAAGGACGGAGCAAAGAAGAGGACCAGTGCCCTGCTTAAGTAGCTTCGTAGTAGACCCAGGACAATTGTAAAGTATGTTCCAATGGTAAGAATATTCCATGAGAAGCAATTTTCCAGGTTTGCTCCAACCCATTACTTTTTTCTTTTTTTGGCTCTAACAAAAAGAAATTTATTCTCTCACAGTTTAGGAGGCTAAGAGTCCAATTCAGAGTGCTGACTCTAGGGAAAGGCTTTCTCTCTCTGGAGGAAAGTCCTTGGCTCTTCAGCTTCTGCTTCCGGGTTCCTTGGAGATTTCCATGTTTCTTGACATCCATCTTACCCCATCTGTCTCTCTGCTTGCTTGTTTAATCTCTTTTTATACCTCAAAAAAGATTGACTCAAGATATACCCTACACTAATCCTGCCTCATTAACATAACAAAGACAACCCATTCCTAAATGGGATTATAACCACAGGCATAGAGGTTAGGACTTATAACACATATTTTGGGGGGGAGGGCGTAATTCAATCTATAACATTCTACACTTTGGCCCCCTAAAATTCTTGTCCTTGCCACATGCAAAACACATTTACCCATCACATAATCTCAAAAGTCTTAAATCTGGACTTCTGGCAAAATGGTGCTCTAGGCAGAAGCACCACGTTGTCCCTCCACAGCAAAGACCCAAAAAACTAAGCCAAACAGAGAGAATAGCAATCCTGAAACCCTAAAACATCAAATGAAGAGATAAAGAACTCAGCCAAGCACCAAACGGAGTGAGAAAACTGACAGAGAACGGAGAGAGAGGAGAAATTCATGCAGAGGTCCCCATCAGCTAATGCAGCACAGATCTGCCAACTTGAACTCCTATCAGAGACCAGCAAATAGGGGGTATGAGAAGGCAGCTTCACAGAGCTTCCAGCAGGAGACAAAAAAACTGGTAATTTGTGATATACGCTTTCCCATCCCCCACCCTTCTTCACCCCCACTCGGCCTTCTCTGCTTCCCGCGGCTGCAGTCTCTTGGCCTGGAAGCACTGGCTGCTTGGATTCCACCCTCCCACACTGAGTACCATTTGTTGGCTGCTGGTGTTGCTTTTTTCCGCTTCTTTTGATTTCTTTCTTACCTCTCACCACCTCCCCCTCCTTTCGCTCAAATACGTGGCTCCAGGCACCATCTTTGCTTCTTCCTAAGGGGCTGCGGAGCTCAGTTCGAGTGTGGAACTGCTTCCAGGTCTGGGCTGCCACGCTGGTGGGATCCTGGGGCTTTTCTTTGTTTGTTTGTTTTGAATTGTTTGTTTGTTTTCTTTTCTGTTTCTTGAGTTGGGAGCCCGTTCTGGCCGGGCAGTGCTACTTGGCTTGGGACCTACCCCTCGGCTTGCGCAGATGTGCAGAGGGATCCCTGAGAGCATTTCTTTTCTCATGGGTTGTTTTTTTTTTCCTGTTTTTTGGGTGGCTTTTCTTGTTTATTAAATTTGTTTTGTTTTCTTTTCCCTCTTTGTCTTTCTTCATTACTCAGGCTCTCATCTCTCTATACCTTCCTTCTCTTCCTGTTCCCTGAATACCTGGTGCTGAATACCTCTACGCCTTCTAGACAGGCTGTACTGTGACACCTGGGAACAACTTCCCCCGACCTCATTGCCGCACCGGTGGGATCCCTGGGAGGTTTGCTCTTCTTTTTTCTTTCTAATTTTAATTTTTTCATTCTTTACTTTTCTTTTCTTTTTTCTTCTTCCTGTTTTTGTTTTTTTCCATTTCATAGTCTCTCATCTCTCGACTCCAACGGCAAGCTCCCCTAGCACTCTTTTTTGTTTGCATGTTTTTGGCTCCAGTTCCTCTCTCCTCTCTCCCATATCCATCTTAGCTCCACACACAACAATCTCCCCCCTCCATCCTGCCTACCTGCACCATGTGCTTAACATCACACCACCAAGGAACACAGGCATGGCCTACCGGAACCTGCCCTGCACTGATTACCAACCTGCCATGGTGGCTGTAGTAAATGTCACAAACAACCCATCCCAGCAACTCCTCTTCAGCTAGACCAGCCCTGCTGTACCATATCTGAGCCACTGACCCTGCCAACTGGAGAAGGAGGCGAAAAGTATTGTGCCCACAGACAAGCAAACAACAAAGAACACACCGCCTGCCTGCTCAGATATAGCCAAATTTTTTAAAAAGGAGGAAACAAACAAATCTACAATGAATAAATGAGAAAAATAACTACTGAATGCCCCGAAGACAGCAGACAATATCAAAACATTTACAAAAACAGGACAGGATGGTTCCAGTAAGCATCCAAAATAAAACACCAGATGATTTTCCAGTGGAAGAAAAGGCACTAGAACTACCTGATAGGGAATTCAAATCTCTAATACTCAAAGTTATCCAAGAGTTGAAGCAAAAAGCAGACAAAAAAAATGAGGAAAAAATAGACAAATTCATGGAAAAGGCAGACAACTTCACGGAAAATACAGACAAAAAAAAAAAAAGAAGAATTCAGGAAAATAATGCAGGAACAAAATGCCAAAATAAATTCACAACTAGAAATTATACAAAAACAACAATTAGAAATGCAAAAGATAAACAACAAGATTTCAGAAATGGACAGTGTCACAGGAGGGCTGAGGAGCAGATATGAAATGGTGGAAAACAGGATCAGTGGAATGGAAGACAAACACCTGGATACAACTCTGTTCGAGGAAAACTCAGAAAAAAGAACAAAGAAAAATGAAGAGACCCTGAGAGTTACGTGGGATATAATCAAAAGCAAAAATTTTCGAGTGATTGGAGTTCCAGAACAGGGGGAGAAAACAGAAAACACAGAGAGGATCATTGAGGAATTGCTGACAGAAAACTTCCCCACTATCATGAAAGATGAAAAGCTGGCCATCCAAGAAGCTCAACGAACCCCATATAAAATAGACCCCTCAAAAGAAAATCACCAAGGCATATCATAATCACACTTGCCAAAACCAAAGACAAACAAAGAATCCTGAGAGCAGCTCATGAAAAACAAGAAGTCACATACAGAGAAGAAACAATAACACTAAGCTCATATTATTCAGCAGAAACCATGCAGGCAAGAGGGCAATGGGATGACATATATAAAACCTTGAAAGAAAAAAAATTGCCAGCCAAGAATAATATATCCGGCAAAACTCTCATTCAGATATGATGGTGAAGTTAGGTCATTCCCAGATAAACAGAAATTAAGGGAATATGTAAAAACCAAATCAAACTTACAAGAATTACTAAAGGGAGTTCTTCAATCTGAGAACAAACAACATCAGTTCACAGGCTGAATCTAGGATGCAGGACTGTACCAGCCAGATACCAGTCTAGGAAATGAACTCTCAAGGACTATCCAAAAACAAAAGAAATACAACAGGGAATCAGAGAAGTTAATCTGTAAATGACAACAGCATCAGAACAATAAAAGAGGGAATAAACGGTGTAGGTATAGAACCTTCTAATGGAGAGTAAGGCAAGGCGATACCAAGTAATAATAGACTGCTTCAAACTTAGAAAGATAAGAGTAAATTTCACGGTAACCACAAAGTTGTCAAACATACTTATAAAAATAAAGAGGAAAAACGTAAAGTCTCAGCAAAAACAAAACCTACAAAAAACAAAAGAAAGGGATAAAAAAATCCACAAACAAAAGGAATTCAGCACAGGAGAGTAAGAAGAACAAAGAGAATGCCAGCACCACGAAAAAAAGCACTACAAAATGACAGCAACAAACTCACATCTATCAATAATTACACTGAATGTAAATGGACTCAATGCACCCATAAAGAGATGGAGAGTGACAGAATGGATAAGAAAACAGGACCCATCAATATGCTATCTACAAGAGACACACCTTAGAAACAAAGACACGAATTTATTAAAAGTCAAAGGTTGGAAAAAAATATATCAAGCTAACAACTACCAAAAAAGAGCAGGAGTGGCAATACTAATCTCAGATACAATAGACTTTAAAACAAAATCCACCATAAAAGACAAAGAAGGACACTATATAATGATTAAGGGGATGATCTATCATGAAGACATAACCATAATAAATATCTACCCACCCAAAGACAGGGCTCCAAAATACATAAAACAAACTCTAACAACACTGAAAAGAGGAATTGACAGTTCCACAGTAATAGTAGGAGACTTCAACACACCGCTCTCAGTAAAGGCCAGAACAACTAAGAAGAAACTCAGCAAAGATACAGAAGACCTAAAGGGCACAATCAGCCAACCTGACCTCATAGACATATATAGAACACTCCATCCAACCACTGCAAAGTACCCATTCTTTTCCAATGCACATGGAACGTTCTCCAGAATAGACCACATCTTAGGCCACAGAACAATCCTCCACAAGATCCAAAACTTTGAGATAATTCAAAGTATCTTCTCTGACCACAATGCCATCAAGGTAGAAATTATCACTAGAAAGAGCAAGGAAAAAAAAAATCAATTACATGGAAACTGAATAATGCCCTGTTTACACATCACTGGGTAATAGAAGACATCAGAGATGGAATAAAAAAATTCCTAGAATCAAACGAGAATGAAAACACATCATACCAAAACCTTTGGGACACAGGAAAGGCAGTCCTCAGAGGACAATTTATAACAATAGATGCACACATCAAAAAAGAAGAAAGGGACAAAATCAAAACGTTAACTACACAACTCAAAAAAATAGAAAGAGAACAGCAATAAAAGCCCACAACCACTGGAAGAAAGGAAATAATTAAGACCAGAGCAGAAATAAATGAAATAGACAATAGAAAAACAATAGAAAGAATCAACAAAACCAAAAGTTGGTTCTTTGAAAGAATCAACAAAATCGACAAACCACTGGCCAGACTGACAAAAGAAAAACGGGAGAGGACACAAACAACCGAAATAAGAAATGAAATGGGAGACATTATAACAGACCCAACTGAAATAAAAAGGATCATAATAGAATATTATGAAAAACTATACTCCAACAAATTTGAAAACCTAGAGGAAATGTATAAATTTCTAGAAACACACGGCGTACCCAAACTACGACAAAGTGATGTTGAAAATCTGAATAGATCCATAACAAGAAAAGAGATTGAAAAGATAATAAAAAAACTCCCAACAAAAAAAAGCCCTGGCCCAGATGGCTTCACAGGAGAATTCTACGAAACATTCACAAAAGAGCTTGTACCAGTACTACTCAAGCTATTTCAGAGCATGGAAAAGGAAGCAACACTTCTAAATTCATTCTATGAAGCCAGCATAACGCTGATACCAAAGTCAGGCAGAAACACCACAAAAAAAGAAAATTACAGACCAATATCACTCATAAATATAGATGCAAAAATTCTCAACAAAATTTTAGCCAATAGAATTCAGCATCAGATCAAAAAAATAATACACCACGACCAAGTAGGATTCATACCGGGTATGCAAGGATGGTTCAACATTAGAAACTCAATCAACGTAATCCACCACATAAATAAAAGGAAAGAAACGAATCACACGATCATCTCAATTGATGCAGAGAAGGCATTTGACAAAGTCCAACACCCATTCCTGATAAAAACTTCCAGAAAAATAGGTATAGAAGGGAAAATTTTCAACATAATAAAGGGCATCTGCGCAAAACTAACAGCCAATATCATTCTTAATGGAGAGAGGCTGAAAACATTCCCCTTGAGAACAGGAACAAGACAAGGATGTCCTTTATCACCACTCCTATTTAACATTGTGCTGGAAGTCCTAGCTAGAGCAGTAAGGCAAGAAAAAGAAATAAAGGGCATCCAAATTGGTAATGAAGAAGTTAAACTGTCCCTGTTTGCAGACGATATGATAATATACATAGAAAACCCTAAAGACTCCATGAGAAATCTACTGGAACTAATAGAAAGATTCAGCAGAGTAGCAGGATACCAGATAAACATACAAAAATCAGTTGGATTCCTATACACCAACAAAGAGAACGATGAAAAGGAAATTAAGAAAACAATACTATTTATAATAGCCCCCCACAAAATAAAATACTTAGGAATAAATCTAACCGGGGATGTAAAAGTCCTATACAAAGAAAACTACAAAACACTACTGCAAGAAACCCAAAGGGATCTACATAAATGGAAAAACATACCATACTCATGGATAGGTAGACTCAACATTGTGAAAATGACAATTCTACCCAAAGTAATTTACAAATACAATGCAATCCCAATCCAAATACCAACAGCATTCTTCAAAGAGATGGAAAAACTAATCATTAACTTTATATGGAAAGGGAAGAAGCCCCATATAAGTAAAGCACTACTGAAGAGGAAGAATAAAGTTGGAGGACTCACATCACCTGACCTCAGAACCTACTATACAGCTACGGTAGTCAAAACATCTTGGTACTGGTACAATGACAGATACATTGACCAATGGAACAGAATTGAGAACCCAGATGTAAATCCATCCATCTATGTTCACCTGATCTTCAACAAGGGCCCAAAGTCCATCAAATGGGGAAAAGACAGTCTTTTTAACAGATAGTGCTGGCAAAACTGGATATCCATCAGCAAAAAAATGAAACAGGACCCATACCTCACACCATGTACAAAAACTAATTCAAAATAGATCAAAGACCCAAACATATAGCCAAAAACTATAAAGTTGATAGAAGAAAAAATATGACCAATGCTACAGGCCCTAATACATGGCATTAACAGGATACAAACCATAACCATCAACACACAAACCCCAGAAAATAAGCTAGGTAATTGGGAACTTCTAAAAATCAAACACCTATGCTCTTCAAAAGACATCACCAACAGAGCAAAAAGAGAACCTATGAACTGGGAAAAAAATTTTGGACAGTATAAGTTAGACAAAGGTCTAATCTCCATAATCTGCAAGAAAATCCAACACCTCTACAACAAAAAGACAAATAGTCCTATTAAAAAATAGGCAAAGGAAATGAACAGACACTTCACCAAAGAAGACATTCAAGTGCTCAACAAACCCATGAGGAAATGCTCTCGATCACTAGCCATTAGAGAAATGCAAATTAAAACCACAATGAGATACCATCTCACCCCGGCATTACTGGCAAGAACCAAAAACAATGGAAATAACAAATGTTGGAGGGCTGCGGGGAGATTGGAACTCTTATGCACTGCTGGTGGGAATGCAAAATGATACAACCATTTTGGAAAATGATATGGTGCTTCCTTAGAAAGCTCGAAATAGAAATACCATACGATCCAGCAATCCCACTCCTAGGAATATATCCTAGAGGAATAAGAGTCGTCACTCGAATAGACATATGCACACCTATGTTCATGGAAACATTGTTCACAATAGCAAAAAGATGGAAACAACCTAAACGTCCATCAACAGATGAATGGATAAACAAACCATGGTACATACACACAATGGAGTACTATGCAACAAGAAAGAACAATGATGAATCTGTGAAGCATCTCATAACATGGATGAAACTGGAAGACATTATGCTGAGTGAAATAAGTCAATCACAAAAGGACAAATATTGTATGAGACCTCTATTGTAAAAACCCATGAAAAAGTTTACACACAAAATGTAACAATCTTTGTTGGTTACCAGGGATGGGAGGGGTGGCGGGGAAATACTAAATAGGCAACGGATAAGTGGTATCTTGGGTGAAGGGTGAGACAGTAAACAATACTGGGGAAACCAGCACCACTTGTACAAGGAAAGGTCATGGAAGCTCCATAGACACATCCAAACTCCCTGAGGGACTGAATTGCTGGACGGAGGGCTGTAGGGACCATGATCTCGGGGAACATCTAGCTCAATTGGCATAACACAGTTTATAAAATCAATGTTCTACATTCTACCTTGGTGAGTAGCGTCTGGGGTCTTAAAAGCCTGTGAGCAGCCATCTAAGATACTTCACTGGTCTCACCCCTTCAGGAGCAAGGGAGAATGAAGAGAACAGGATATAAGGAAAAGATTAGTCCAAAAGCTAATGGTCCACAGCTACCAAGGCCTCCACTAGACTGATACCAGTACAGCTAGATGGTGCCCGGCTACCACCGCTGACTGCTCTGACTGGGATCACAACAGAGGGTTCTGGACAGAGCTGGAGAAGGATGTAGAACAAAATTTTAACACACACACAAAAAGACCAGATTCACTGGCCTAAAAGAGACTGGAGAAACCCCGAGAGTATGGCCCCCAGACACCCTTTTAGCTCAGTGGTGAAGTCACTTTCAAGGTTCACCATTCAGCTGGGGATTGGACGGCCCCCTAACACAAAACGGGACTAATGAGGCACAGCAGTCCAGGGACAAAGACTAGAAGGCAGAAGCGGACAGGAAAGCTAGTGATAGGGAACCCAAGGTTGAGTAAGGACAGTGTTGATGTGTAGTGGGGTTGTTAATCATTGTCATGGGGCAACATGTGTACTAACTGTTGAATGAGAAACTATTTTGTTCTGTAAACCTTCATCTAAAGTGAGAATAGCAACACAAATGGAAGAGCGTAGTTGATCCCACTGAACTGTGCATGTAGAAATTTTTGAAATGGTGTATCTTTGGCTATGTATATTTTTACCAAAAAAAAAAAAAAAAAAAAAAAAAAAAAAAACCAAGGTCGAGAAGGGAGAGGGTTGACATGTCGTGGGGTTGTTAACCAATGTCATAAAACAATATGTGTACTACTGTTTAATGAGAAACTATTTGTTCTGTAAACCTTCACCTGAAGTACAATTAAAAAAAGAAAAGTCTTAAATCAACTCCATGTCCAAAATCTCATTTTCTGAATCATCTAAATCGAATATGGGTGAGACTTTAGGAGTATTCAGTCCTGGAACATAATTCCTCTTCATCTCTGACCCTGTAAAATCTAGACTACAAGTTCCACAGTACAGTGGTGGAACAGGCACAATGTAGACATTCCCACTACAAATAGGAGAAGTTGGAGGGAAAGAAGGGATAACAGGCACCAAGCAAGTCCAAAACTCAGCAGAACAGTTTACATTAGCTCTCAAGCCTTGGAAATAATCTCTTTTCTGAGACTATCCAGGCCATGACTCTGCCCTCCAGACTCTGGGCATTGGCCACACCCTCTGGATTCTGGGTGGAGGCTCCTCAGCCCTGGGCTTCAGCTCTGCCTTCTAGACCCTCTGGGATAGCAACTCTGCTCCCTCTGCTTTAGGTGGCCCCATTCTCCTAGTCCATCTGAATGGCGACCCTACCCCCTCAACCCCAGCAGACCCTATTCTTCTTACCCTTGGGCAGGGCAGTCCCGCCCCCTCAGCTTCGGGAGGTGGCACACCTCCACACTCTGGAACTGAGTTGTCGAAGATCTGACTCTTTGAAACCTAGGAGGCAGTGGCCCCATCCTTTGAGATCAGGGAGACCTTGGCCCCACCCTTTGAAACTAAGAAGGCCCTGCTTCCCATGTTCCTTCCAACAGTTCTGCTGATCTCTGAGATGCTCCAGGTATGGTCCTTTTCTCTTCTTAGAGGAGAGCAGATCTAGCTCCTTTGGCCTGTTTACTGTCTGTAGAATTCCAAGAGGCAGATAGCGTTTTTTCCTTTCCTTCTAAGCTGATGGGTTTTCTGTTGTGGTAGTCAGTTAGATCCATCGGTCACAGATTGAGCCTGTGACCCATGGTGAACATCCTAGGACATGTGTCTTTAGTTTAAACAACAGAATTTTCGAAATCCTTAAGTTCTGTTTTCATTTTGCACAGTTCATTTTGAAGCTCTTCTTTTCTCTTTTGCCCTTTACTTTAAGCAGCAAGGAGAGACCATGCTGCCCCTTTAAGATCTTGCTTAGCAATCTCATCAGCCAGATATCCAAGTTCATCACTTACAAGTTCTACCTTTCACCAAACATTTGAAAATAATTCAGACAAGTTCTTTGCCACTGCATAAAAAGCGTCACCCCTCCTCCATTGTCCAATCACACATCCATCATTTTCTTTTAAAGCCTCACCGCAAGCACATTTAACATCCACATTTCTGGCAACATTCTGTTGCTGGCGCCATATGTATTCTCTAAGATGATACAGACTTTCTCTATTGCTCTACTCACTTCCTTCTGAGCTCTCACCAGAATTGTCTTTGATGGCTATAACTACCAGCAATCTCTTTAAGGCAGTCCAGGCTTTTACTATTAACTTGTTGCTGTCGAGTTGATTCCAACTCATAGTGACCCTATAGGACAGAGTAGAGCTGCCCCATAGTCCAACTGTTTACTTTTAAAGAAAGAAATAATTTCTTATTGGCATGATCTCCTGTCTAGGCTCTGAGAACTAAATGGCAATAGGGTGCAAGAGAAATGAGAAAGGGGCACAAAAAATTATTTGAATATTGACCAGCAGGTCACAAAAGTAATTGCATGGTTCATTAGACATCGTGCAGTTGAAAGATATATGTGTGGCTGGAGCAAGACTGCTTATCTTAGAGCTGAGAGATGCCTTTCCATTGCAGATTGTGCCTCAAGATGTAGCCACAGAGTCTCAGAAACAGAAAAAATTATCTTGAGATTTAGGATAGCATACACTGTTGGTGAGCCTCTGAACTACCTACACTTCCTTATGGCTACAAGGGCCACTGGGATTATCCTGTCATAAAACTTGCTAGTATCTAACTTGATTCACTAAAATATTCCTTCTTCACCTCCTGCACGTGTGGATAATCTTCACTTATAGGCATTGTACATGATTATCATTTTACTTTTATTACACAAATAAGAGAGGTGTTACTGTTGAAAAATTGGAAAATACTCAAACTGATAAAAAATAATTAAAAATCATCCACAACTCTGATGCCTAGAGATGACCAAAGTTAATCTTTTAGGATGTATTCCAATACCTAGAAGTAAATGGATGAGAAGATACAAGCATGATTACAGCAAATGGGACTCCCCTTCTACTTCAGTGCTCTATATTCATCTCTCTTGAGTCCCTGGGTGGTACAAATGATTAAGTGCTCAACTACTAGCTGAAAGGTTGGTAGTTCGAACCCACCCAGAGGCACATTGGAAGATAGACCTGGTGATCTGCTCCCGAAAGGTCACAGCCTTGAAAACCCTATTGAGCAGCTAGCTCTAGCCTGCACACATGGGTTAGCAATGAGTTGGAATAGATTCGATGCCAACTAAAAACAACAACAACAACAGAATTTTCTATGTTTTACTGTAGTTCTTTGTCCAGGTGTTATTGGAACAGGAATCAACTGACCTATGCTTTAGTTCCATCTTTTATTTGCTAAAGCTCCCCCTTATAAAAAAGAAGAGGCCTTGAAAATCACGTGAAGGAGTTTGTACTTTCTCCTGTAAGGGATTGCAAATCATCGAAGGATTTGAAGTGGTTTAACCACCCGAAATAACTTTGTTAGAGAATAGTCTCCCTGGAAACAATGATAAACTAATGTAAGTGAATGAAAATAACATTTATCAAGTACCTGTGCGAAAGGTATTATCTATGGTATTTTACTTGATCATTAGCACCATGGCATAGGGATAGTCATCTCCAAGTTAGACATAAGAAATTTGAAACTCAGAGGGGTTAAGCAACGTGCTTAAAGACACACAACTATTAAGTGTTGGTGCAGGGATTAAATCCAGCGTGCCCAATTAACTGCTTTCTTTCCAGGGACAGAAGCTCCTTCGAAAGATAGTTTAGCAGTCTAGGTGGAATCCCCCACACCATCTGTCAGTGGCTACAACAATGGGCTCAAGTATAACAAGGGTTGTGAGGATGGCACAGGACCAGGCAGTGTTTCATTCTGTTGTACATGGGGTAGCTATACAACAACTGACTCGACAGCACCTAACAACCACAAAAGGTGGCATCAGTTTTCATTGAATAATGAGAAGTCGAAGTACCTAGAGAACTGCACTCTTCAAGCAGCGGTGTTGTTGCTGGCTGTCCCCAAGGGTTTTTCCCTCTGACTCATACGTAGCAGGGGAATCCTGATGAAGCTCAGCTTTTATTTCCTGAATTTTAGAGTCCTGACAGACTCTGGGGTGATTGCAGATAAAGATCTAATTTCCTTGCCAACAAAGAGATGGAAGGAGGCTCCTCAGGTAAGTCCCTTTCTCTCTCTGGGCCTCAGTTTTCTCAACCACAAATGATTAAATGATGTCTTAAATTTCCTTTCATTCTAACAGCCAAGGATCCCTCACAGTGCCTGATGTAATGCTGAGTTCTAAGTAGGGGCTTAATAAGGGTATTGGTGTTTCGTAGGAATTAAACTAACAGAATATCATTATACCCAGAACTGGTTGAAAAATATGCTGTAAGAATGTATAGAAGATACATGATTTTAGCTACTCAACTTCTACGCATTCACTACATGGTAAGATTCTTGTAGGAGGTACTATATTTTTTGTTCATTCTATCTATATATCTATATATCATGGTAACTATATCTATATATCTAAATCACTGTGCATTGAATATAGGTGACCAAGTAGTTTCATTGAAGGGAAGAATGAGTAATGCAGAAAGGCTAGTTGACCCCGAATATCTGTTCTCCCCTTCTCCCTCAGAAATGTAGCACCTAAAATTTACCTAGTTAAAGAGTAGTTCAGGATAAAACCTCATTTCCAGACCTCCTTGCAGTTAAATATGGCTGTTTTATTAAATCAAGGAATATTACCAAAGCTGAAGAGAAATGTTTTATAATAATATGAAAGTAATTCATCAGGAAGATATAACTATCTTAAAAACAGCTAATAAAACCTGTTGCTGTCGAGAAGATTCCAACTCATAGTGACCCAATAGTACAGAGGAGAACTGCCCCATAGGGTTTCCAAGGAGCGGCTGGTGGATTCAAACTGCTGACTTTTTAGTTAGCAGCGGAGCTCCTAACCACTGTGCCACCAAGGCTCCACCCAACTAACAAAACTTTAAAGTACATGAAGCAAAAATGTACAGAACTGAAAGAGGAATTAGATAAATTCTCAATTATGTTTGCAGATGTCAGCATTCCTCTTTAAGTAACTGATAGAAAAATAGACATAAAATCAGTAAAGGTACAGAAGAATTGAACAACAGTATCAACCAAATTGCCCTAAGGGACATTTATAGAACACCCTACCCCACAACAGTAAAATTCACATTCTTTTCAAGAGTTTATGGAATATTTGCCAAGATAGAATGAATGCTGGACCATGAAACAATTCTTAATACATTAAAAAAAAATTGAAATCATGCAGAGTGTATTATTTGGCAATAGCAGAATTAGGTTAGAAATCAATAACAAAATGATAATTCCCAAATATTTGGAAATTAACACATTTCTAAATAACACACAGGTTAAAGAAAAACATTTTAAACTGGAACTTAGAAGGCAATTCACCTTTAAATGTTTACATTAGAAAAGAAAAAGAGTTAAAAATTAGTTATCTAAGCATCTACCCAAGGCACTGCTTTAGCTGCTTCTCACAATTTTTGATACGTTTTACCATATCATTATGCAAATAATGTGCACGCTATAGTTTTGCCAATTGAGCAACCTCAGCGTTATTTTCGTAAGCATGCTATGCCAATTTGTTTACATATTGCTTACTTCTGATCACAGATGTGAGGTGTTCAAGAAAAAAGGGTCCTTTTATAGGCCTATGCTCCCAAGTATGTGACTGAGGTGACTTACGATCATTGATATTAAGAAAACATAATTACACTATGAAATAAGCAGACCTATCATAACCTAATGGTTTCACTTAAGATGATCTGGTATGATTTGCTCATTGAACTGTTGATCATTATAATTATCAACTTAATTTAATAGAAACAAATGCACAGTTTCAATTGTTTATTTTTCAATTACCAGGGGACTATCAAACTCAATCCATGACTTCTTGACCATGACTTATACATTTATCATACAATTATGATCAAAAGTAACATCTTTGGATTATTTTTATACTCATAAGTAGGAGATTAAAGAAAATGAATAGATGAAAGAAAATGAAAAGAATGATAATATTTACCTGTAGTATGGGAAGATGGGTGAATGAGGCTGAAATTCACTTCTGGAAATGTCACAAGACATGAGCAGTATATGCATGGGTGCCGTCATGGATTGAATTGTGTCCCCCCAAAATATCTGCAAATTTGGCTAGGTCATGATTCCCAGTATTGTATGATTGTATACCATTTTGTCATCTGATAAGATTTTCCTATGTGTTGTAAATCCTATCGCTATGATGTAATGAGATGGATTAGTGGCAGTTATACTGATGAGAGCTACAAGATTAGATAGTGTCTTAAGCCAATCTCTTTTAAGATATAAAAGAAAGCAAGTAGGGAGACATGGGAACCTCATACCACCAAGAAAGCAGTGCTGGGAGCAGAGCGAATCCTTTGGACCTGAAGTTCCTGGGCTGAGATGTTCTCAGACCAAGGGAAGACCGATGCGTCACAAGGACCTTCCTCCAGAGCCCACAGAGACAGAAAGCCTTCCCCTGGAACCAGCACCCTGGATTCGGACTTCTAGCCTACTGGACTGTGAGAAAATAAACTTCTCTTTGTTAAAACCATCCACTTGTGTTATTTCTGTTATAGCAGCAGATGACCAAGACAGGCATGTTATGCCAGAACTCTTCTATTCAATCTCATCATTTCCACATATCATATGTGTTGGTGTATTATTTATGTGGACGCTTTATTTGCAAAAAATATAGTATTTTATTATCACTCAAGTAAAAATGCTTTCTAGTTTCTCTTGTATTATCAAACAATAGTTTGTGCTGTGGGGAGTGACAGAGACGAATGTCATCCTTAAAGACCTAAAGGATGCAGGATTAGTGGTTCCCATCACATCACTATTGATTCATCAGTGTGGTCCCTACAAAAAACAGATGGTTCCTAGAGGATGGCAGAGTCTACTGCAAACTTAACAAAGTAGGACCCCTAATTACAGCTACTATACAAGATGTGGTATTTTTGATAGAATAAATTAACATGGTCTCAGGTACATGCCATGTAGCCATTGGTTTGACAACCATGTTTTCCATCCCTATCAGAAAAAAGAATGAGAAATAGGTTGTACTCGCTTGGAACACACAATAGGATACATTTAGTGTTACAGAAGTTGACTGCTAACTGAAAGGTTGGCGGTTCAAACCCACCAGCCACTCCGTGTGAGAAAGATATGGCAGTCTGCTTCCGTAAAGATTACAGTCCTGGAAACTCTACGTGGCAGTAGAGTTTCTCTACTCCGTCCTGTAGGGTCACTATGAGTCAGAACTGACTTGATGGCAACGAGTTTGGTTTTGGTTTTCAAGGATATGTTAACTCTCTTGCCCTTTGTCACAATATCGTCTGGTATAATATGACATAGTGTATAATATAATGGAGTCCTCGTGATGCAGTGGTTAAGAGTTCTGCTAATCAAAGGCTGCTAAACAAAAGGTCAGCAGTTTAAATCTTCCAGGCACTCCTTGGAAACCCTATGGGACAGTTCTACTCTGTCCTATAGGGTTGCTATGAGTTGGAATCGACTGGGTGGCAATGGGTTTATATAATACAATGTACTGTAGTGTCATGTAATATAATGCAATATCAGCCTACATAATATAGGCTGTCAGGACATCCAGAAGAATATCACACTGATATGCTACGTTTATGGCATCGTGATAATTGGACCATATAAGCAAGAACTGGCAAATACATTAGAGGTGTTGATAAGACATAAGTGCTATAGGGTGTAGGAGATAAACCTTATATAGGTTCATGAGCCCACGGTATCAGTAAAATTTTTAGAGGTCTAATTTTCTTGGCCATGCTAGGACACTCCCTCCAAAGTATAGTTTCAATTATTGCATCTCATACCTCCTAACATGAAGAAGAATGCACACCTGGTAGGCCTCTTTGGCTTTTGGAAACAGCATATTTCTTGCTGGGAATATTGCTTTATATTGACTGATACAAAAGGCTGCCAGGTTTGACTGAAAGCAAAAAAGAAAATCTTGAAAGCATCTGTAAAAAACCTAAAAGTTTCATTCCTGTATCCTATTATATTTGTATTTGTTTTTGAATCATTTACATAAATACTTTCATTAGCTGATATTACAAGGAACAAAATACACTCGGGCTTAGGCTCCTTGCTAAAGATAGAGGACGTCTTATTGCAAACAGTCGTTTTAATAATATAAATTTTTTTGACTGACTTCTTTTCCAGTCTGATTCGGTCAGTGTTTTACCTTGTAATTTGACTGAGAAAGAACTTGTACTTGGAGTAAGGAAACTGGCAATTCTGCCTGTTTTCTGATGTTATTATATTTAAAGTATTGGGATAACTTCAATCCGCTGTTCTTTACAGGAATGCTTTTAAGCTACTTGTCTACTTTGTAAGGGTTGTTTTAGTTAAAACTAAAAATTATCGAACTATATCATTAATATCACATGCAAGTAAAATTTTGCTGAAGATCATTCAAAAGCGGCTGCAGCAGTATATCAACAGGAAACTGCCAGAAATTCAAGCCAGATCCAGAAGAGGACGTGGAACCAGGGATATCATTGCTGATGTCAGATGGATCTTGGCTTAAAGCAGAGAATACCAGAAAGTTATTTACCTGTGTCTTATTGACTATGAAAAGGCGTTCGACTGGGTGGACCATAACAAATTATGGATAACATTGTGAAGAATGGAAATTCCAAAACACTTAATTGTGCTCATGAGGAACCTGTACATGAATCAAGAGGCAGTCATTCAAACAAAACAAGGGGATACTGTGTGGTTTAAAATCAGGAAAGTGTGTGTGAGGGTTATATCCTTTCACCATACGTATTCAATCTGTACGCTGAGCAAATAATCTGAGAAACCAGACTATATGACGAAGAACGGGGCATCAGGGTTGGAGGGAGACTCATTAACAACTTGCATTATGCAGATGACACAACCCTGGTGGCTGAAAGTGAAGAGGATTTGAAGCACTTTCTGATGAAGATCAAAGACCACAGCCTTCAGTATGGATTACACCTCAACATAAAGAAAACAAAAATCCTCACAACTGGACCAATAAGCAACATCATGATAAATGGAGAAAAGACTGAGATTGTCAAGGATTTCATTTTACTTGGATCCACAATCAACACACATGGAAGCAACAGTCAGGAAATCAAAAGATGCATAGCATTAGGCAATTCTGCCGCAAAAGACCTCTTTAAAGTGTTGAAAAGCAAAGATGTCACCTTGAAGACTAAGGTGCCCCTGACCCAAGACATGGAGTTTTCAATCACTTCATATGTATGTGAAAGCTGGACAATGAATAATGAAGCCCGAAGAAGATTTGATGTCTTTAAATTGTGGGGTTGGCAAAGAATATTGGATATACCATGGACTGCCAAAAGAAAAAAAAAAAATCTGTCTTGGAAGAAGTACAACCAGAATGCTCTTTGGAAGCAAGGATGGCGAGACTACGTCTCACAAACTTTGGACATGTTATCAGGAGAGACCAGTCCCTGGAGAAGGACATCACGCTTGGTAAAGCAGAAGGTCAGCAAAAAAGAGGATGAGCCTCAACGAGATAGATTGACCCAGTAGCTGCAACAATGGGCTCAAGCATAATAACAATGGTGAGGATGGCGTAGGATCCGGCAGTGTTTCGTTCTGTTATACCTAGGGTGGCTGTGAGTTGGAACTGACTCAGCGGCACCTAACAACAACATAACAACAACAGATATTAACTTGCATAAATCAACTTACTTGGACCTACGTAAGCTGCTGTATGTTTCGGTACACTGAAAGTGAGCAAAGCCATGAGGGTACTGCTATATCTCTCCAGCTCTGTGGAATTCCCACCTGCTTCTTGATACCTCATGTGTTCTTGATCCCTTGCTACTCAAAATGATGTGAGCAGGAGCAGGGTTGGCATTACCTGGGAACTTATTAGAATGTAGAGTCTCAGGCCCCATTCCAATACTATTGAGTGAGAATCTGCATTCTAACAAGAATCCCAGGTCATTCACATGCACATAAAAGTTGAGATGCACTATTCTATGTGACACATGACTATCTGGCATAAGGACTCATTGAGGATGCCTATACATCAAATACTTGTAAAGCTTATTTTCTTACATTATTAGATAAAATACAATACAGATAGAAATTTTAGGTAGTCATTTGGTTGTCCAGTCTCCTTATAGGTAGATGGAATTGAGCCCAAGAGATATACAGTACTTCCAAGCTGAGCACTTTAAAGAAAGAGGCATACCTGCCCTATTTTCATTTCCTGCTACCTGGAATGCTGATGTGACAGTAGGAGCTGGAGCAGCCATTCTTGGCTTCAAGATGGAAACTAGTTGTTAAGGATGATAGAGTAATCAACCTACCAGACCAAAAAGGGCAGCATTTGCCCAAGAACAAAGTTCAGAAGGCAGGAGGGGGCAGGAAAGATGGGCAAATGGAAACAGGGAACTCAGGGAGGAAGTGAGTAGAATGCTGTCACATTGAGGGGATTGTGACTAATGAAACAAAATGTATATACACTGTTGAATGGGAAACTAATTCGCTCTGTAAACTTTCACCCAAACCACAACAAAATGTTCAAAAAAAAAAGAAGAAGAAGAAATAAGGATTGAGAAAAAAAACAAACAAAAAAAACCCAAAAAACCCTGAGACAAGGAGAGCTGTTTTAATTCTTCTTCCCACCCTTAACTTACAAGAGATGTTCCTCAACGTCCTTTTAATAAACATTTCTTATTAAAAAAAGAAAAAAAAAAAGTATAACAGAGCAACAAGATAAAAGGAATTTGGGTCCCTGATGAATATGGAGGCACCATGTCAACCCTGGAAAGAGAAATGAAATCCTGCTTTGTTTAAACCATAGTTAATTTGGGTCTATGTCACCACCACCAAACCCATAGTCTATCTAGTGCAGTCATGAAACAGGTAATATCATTATCATCTTAGGGACACCTTGGGATTATTTATAGGAGACCAGGCTGAGGCTAGAGCCTCTCCATTATGAGAGAAGCTCTTCTCAGAGAGCTGCAATTTGTTCTCTGTCACCCTAGTTACATTTCTCCATAGATACCTTATCTGTGGCTCACGGCTCATCTGTGGTTTTTGCCTAGTGTTTTGGCAGACGTAACTCACTGTGGAGCAAAGAATGAAAAAGTGTATGTGGAGATTTTCCCTAAAGGTTTCTGTTGGAAAAAAAATTTTTTCTTCTTTTTTTAAGAAAGTTTGAAATTATTTCTCACTCAATAAATCCAAAATTGAATAGCCTTGTGGGTGTGTGACTCACTCAAATAATTTCACATCATTAAATGCTTCTTTGGAAAACTGGAGCTCAACTAGTTTTTAATTATCCCTCTGGTGGAAAGTAGAGAAATGGCAAGGTAGTTTATAAGGAAATTCCAGGGGATACCTCAGTTTTTAAGTCCTCATCTGGGTGGAGAGAGCATCCTTATTTGGTTAAGTCACATTCAGCCAGAGTCAATTTCTTCACCTACAGTATAGGATACTCATAGTTAGGTAGAGTAAGAGGTATCTTGCCCAGTCACTCAGGAGTTTAGTGAATTGTCCAAGATCTCACAGAGAGTATCTGACAGAGATGTAGCTTGAATCCAAGCGTTTTGAGACAAAGTCCATTGCTTCATCTAAGATCTAGTCAATGAGGCTGGCTGTAGCTGAAAAAAGCTAGAAGGAGCCTGTTCTGAAGTCATTTACCTGAGTGGTCAGTGAAGATTGGTTGGGGCAGACTTGAAATGATGCTCAAGTGCTGAACTTAAGAGGGGCTCCAGAGCAGAACCGAGATGGTCCTGGGTTAGCCTGGGGAAACTGAGGGTGGGAACCTCCAAATAAGAACCAGAGAAGTGCCTTAAAAAGGTTCGTGTCCTTTAGGCAAGCAATTCTTCTTTTGGAGATTAACCTGAAGGTGATCTTAGTGGCTATGAGCACATGTATCCATGAGAAGAGCCATAACAGAATTGTTGTACAATTGATGCAGTGGAAACAGCCTAAATGTATGACGACAGGATATTTTAAAAATAAAGTATGGCACAGTCATGTAATCACATATTATGTAGCCATTAAAAACGATGATGGGTGATTTGTTTTTAATAGCCGTTGGTTCATAAACCCTTTCGAGACTCTGAGTACCGTAGATTTTTTTCCCTGGAAAAAGTCATATATGCACACACACAGAAATTTCTTCTGGCAATTTCAAGTGGTTTCTTAATTCTCCTGAAGCCAGTCAGGGGGACGCTAGGTTAAGAACCGATATGTTAGATGTGGTTTTTAATGACTTGGAAAGGAGTCTGTACACAGCATATTTTTTTCATAAGAAAAAAAAAGCAAAAAAGTTCACAAAATAAAAGTAAGGGATGATAAAATTTTGTAAGAAAAATGTAAATACAATATTTCTATCTATGCAGAGAAAGAATCTGGAAAGATATATCTGAAGATGTTAACAGTAATTCTCTTTAAGGTAGGGTTTAGATATTTATGTTCTTCTTTAGATCTATTAGTATTTTCTATCTTTTCTGTGATAAACATGCTTATTTGTGCAATATTTATGAACAGTCGTTGAAAAAAATCCAAGAGACAGCTGAAAAAGAGTTGGTAATTTTGCAAGTAGGGTGCACAGGTCAGAGCCCAGAGCTGTGGGGACCCTGGAGGAGGCCAGGTGTGTGGCAGGTGTACATAGGCCCCAACCCTCTGTTAAGGTAATTCTAGGGGTCTGGCCCTTCTTACTCTGAGGGACCCTGAGAGAGGTGCAGCCCTGAGCAATTATATAAGCACAATCACTTATTTCTTCTAGTCAGAGCTCTCAGGGCCCAGCGGAGCTATCCCTGGAGCATGACATTGAGTCCCAGTTGCCAGCGTGACCTTGGGAAATGGGAGCATATCCAGAGGAGGGGGCTGAGGTCCATGCTAAGGAAGAACCGGTGGAAGATCCTAGGAATTTATCCAGGAGAAGAGATGACTAAGGAGGGGCCAAGTCATTGTCTTCATAGGTTTTAAAGGCCAGCATGGAGGAGAGGGGGAATAGTTGTTGAGCAATAACTCAGCCAATGCACTGTATGCTAGGCCTTGTACTAAGAGGTGGAGAAATAGATGATGCATTTCTCCTACATAGTAGGGAAGACAGAGAGTTTAACAAAACATTCCAATGTGGTCTGATATTTGCTATACTAAAGGTATGTAGGAGGAGCTCCGGGAAGACAAAGGAGCAACTGAGCTATTCTGCTTCGGAAGTTTATGTGGGTTTTCAGGTTAACAGAACTTTTCCAGGCTTAGAAAGGCGATAAAGATAATTCCAGGCAGAAAGAACAACATATACAAAGACATGAAAACAGGTTGTGTGGGGAAGAGTGGAGGGTATGGAGCAGGTTGGAGATTTAGGTAGTCTCCAAAATGTAGAGGAGCCCCGGTGGTGCAGTGGTTGAGTGCTTGGCTGCTAACCGAAAGGTCGGTAGTTCAAATACACCGGCTGCCCTGTGGGAGAAAGGTGTGGCAGCCTGCTTGTGTAAAGAATTACAGCCTTGGAAACCCTATGGGGCAGTTCTACGCTGTCCTATAGAGCCGCTATGAGTCGGAATCAACTTGAGAGCAGTTTGGTTGCATCTGTTTTTTGGCCAAAGTGTGAATAGTCTCGAACTCTACGCTAAAACATCTGGATCTATGTTACGGAAGCCATAGAAGCAATTATCCTCCCCTCCTCCCTCTGCTCTGTGCTGGGACTGGGTCCAATGATGGCAGGTACAGGGCAACAGAGATACCTTGGGAAAGAATGAACTCTCCATCAGCAGAGGCTGGGCCACCCTTTGTTGGGGGTAGATCAAAGAGATGACAACAACAGGTCATTTGACAGGGGTTTATGTTCCCTGCTAGCCCCAGTGAATGGCCCAGTCTCAATTTTTCAGGCTGTATATTTTATTTCCCTCCATGAAAGAAGTGGCCTGGAGGTACTGTATACTTCTTTTTATCTTAGTTAACTTACTATTATCTTAATAGCCATACTAGAATTCATCAGATGAAGGAATCTTTCTTATTTGGAAAGATAATATGTCAAGCCTTTCTGAATAGAGGATAAGACCCCAAGGGGGTTGGCAGGAGCTCAAACAAAAGAAAAATGATGGTGAAGCTGTCCACCCTGAGGATATACGAGGAATTTAGAGATGTCCTGAACTCTGAGCTAAAACATTTGGACCTATGTTATGGGAGAGGTAAAGGCTACGGCCAGAGCACCATGCATACTGTGCAGGTGGCCTTCGCTTAAGCACACTGGCTGAGTGGGTGAGTTGGGGCTAAAAGGAAACCAGTGCTCTGCTCTCTAACTCAACACTTCCTTGGGCCTGTGAGCACCTGGAGGGGTGGCTCTATGTCCTAGTGGTGACCCTGGAAAAAGAGCCCCGTGGGAATTCCCTCACATACCAGGGGCCAAAGGAAAGTTTCACAAGGGAAGTGCTTAATGTTCTACTTGAAGTTGTGTTGCGTGATGTAACCCTTTTCTATTTCCTGTGTAAATCTTCAGTAAGTTTATTATATTTATTAGCTCTTTATGTGAGATGTCGTGTGTGTGTGTGTGTGTGTGTGTGTGTACATGTGTGTGTGTTGAGGAAGGGCTGGATTTTTTTGTCTAGATTGTCAAAGTATCGAATAGACAGCACATGCAGAATCAGGCACTTAGAGACATCAGAATGTTGTTAGGTGTTGTCAAGTCAGTTCTGACTCATAGTGACCCTATGTACAACAGAATGAAACATAGCCCGGTCCTGTGCCATGCTCACAATCATTGTTATGCTTAAGCCGATTGTTGCAGCCACTGGTCAATCCATCTCATTGAAGGTCTTCCTCTTTTTTGCTGACCCTCTACTTTACCAAGCATGATGTCCTTCTCCAGAGACTGATCCCTCCTGATAACATATCCAAAGTATGTGAGACGTAGTCTTGTCATCCTTGCTTGTAAGGAGCATTCTGGTCGTACTTCTTCCAAGACAGATTTGTTTGTTCTTTGGCCATCCATGGTATATTCAATATTCTTCGCCAACACCACAATTCAAATGCATTAATTCTTCTTCAGTCTTCCTTATTCATCGTCCAGCTTTCACAGGCGTATGAGGTGATTGAAAACACCATGGCTTGGGTCAGGCGCACCTTAGTCTTCAAGGTGACATCTTTGCTTTTCAACGCTTTAAAGAGATCCTTTGCAGCAAATTTGCCCAATGCAATGCATCGTTTGATTTTTTGACTGCTGCTTCCGTGAGTGTTGATTGTGGATCCAAGTAAAATCAAATCCTTGACAACATCAATATTTTCTCCGTTTATCATGATATTGCTTATTGGTCCAGTTGTGAGGATTTTTGTTTTCTTTATGTTGAAGTGTAATCCATACTGAAGGCTGTGGTCTTTGATCTTCATCAGAAAGTGCTTCAAATCCTCTTCACTTTCAACAGCCAGGGTTGTGTCATCTGCATAACGCAGGCTGTTAATGAGTCTTCCTCCAATCCTGATGCCCCGTTCTTCTTCATATAGTCTGGCCTCTTGGATTATTTGCTCAGCATACAGATTGAATAGGTATGGTGAAAGGATATAGCCCTGACACACACCTTTCCTCTTAAACCACACAGTATCCTCTTGTTCTGTTCGAACGACTGCCTCTTGATCTATGTACAGGTTCCTCATGAGCACACTTAAGTGTTCTGGAATTTCCATTCTTTACAATGTTATCCATAATTTGTTATGATCCACACAGTCGAATGCCTTTTCATAGTCAATGAAACACAGGTAAACATCTTTCTAGTATTCTCTGCTTTCAGCCAAGATCCATCTGACTTCAGCAATGATATTTATTGTTCTACGTCCTCTTCTGGATCTGGCTTGAATTTCTGGCAGTTTCCTGTTGATATACTGCTGCAGCCACTTTTGAATGATCTTCAGCAAAATTTTGCTTGTGTGTAGTATTAATGATATTATTCGATAATTTCTGCATTTGGCTGGATTACCTTTCTTTGGAATGGCCATAAATATGGATCTCTTCTTGTCGGTAGGCCAGGCAACTGTCTTCCAAATTTCTTGGCATAGACTAGTGAGCACTTCCAGCACTGCATTTTTTGTTGAAACATTTGAATTGATATTCCGTCAATCCCTGGAGCCTTGTTTTTCACCAATGCCTTTAGTGGAGCTTGGACTTCTTCCTTCAGACCAGCGCTATCCAATAGAAACATAAAGTGAGCCACATCACAGTTTAAAAATGTCTAGTAGCCACATTAAAGAAAGCAAAAAGAAACAGGTAAAATTAACTTTGATGTATTTTATTTAACTTATCATATAATCAATGTAAAAAATATTAATAAGATATTTTACTTTTTTAAGAATATTAAGCGTTTCAAATTCAGTTTGTATTTTACACTTATAGCACAGTTCAACTTGGGCTAACCATATTTCCAGTGCTTATGTGGTTAGTGGCTACCCAGTTGGTCAGCACAGTTATAAACCGCGTCTACTAGAACAACAGCACCATTGTATGCACACATAAATTGCTTTGTCCTAAAGATACTCTGCTAATTAACTGATGCAGATTTAATTCAGTATTACAGCCACTGAAAACCCTGTGGAGCACGGTTCTACTCTGACGCACGTGGGGTCACCATGAGTCGGAACTGACTCAACAGCAACTGGCAACTGGCACAGTCTATATTCATATGAAAGAGAACATTACCTTTCCCCTGAGATATTTCTATGAGCATATGACCATAAGGCTATCCACTTTCTGGATCATCAGAGGTCTAACACGATGCCCATACCAACTAGCCAAGTCCAGTAAAACTGGTTGGAATCCAGCTCTGCCACTGATGAGCTATGCCATCTTGAGAAAGATGCTTAACTCCTCTGAGCCCCATTCCCTCATGTGTAAAAATGTCACTTGTGAGGTATCTTTTTTTTGGAAGTTGGATTCAATTGAAACAGCACTGGACAAAGAATAAATGATTTGGATTGTAGCTTCAGTTTTACCCTCTTGGGGAGATTTTAACAATCTCTTCGCCTCTCTAGATCTTAGTTTTCCCATTTTGAAAGCTGGAGGTGGGGGTAATATAGTAGATGCTTACCAATTCCTCTTCTTTCCTTTCAAATGAAATCACTTGAGATTAAAATGAAACTAAAAATTTACATTTTTAGGATATGGTTGGGAAACGACTGTTTTCTCAAATTCTATCTACTCCTGATAATTTCATAAAAGGGAAAATTGAAATCGGGAAGGTTGACACATGTATACCGGCACAATATTCCTAAATAGATACGTTCTTTGAAAGAAGGGGTGGGAACAATCAGGTAGAAATATCACTTATGACAGAGATTAATTCTTTAGCATAAAGGTTAAAAAAAAAACAAAACCAAAAACCAAGAAACTGTATCGCTGTTGGTGGAAGTGTATATTGAAGAATTTTTCTGGAAGCCAATTTGACAATATATATCAAAAGACATAAAATTGTTTAAATCCTTTCATGTAGCAATTTCACATCTAAGAATTTAAGGAAAAAATCAGATGTTCACAAAGATGTGTTTATACAAGTGTATGTTGCTCTATTGTTGACACCACCAGAAAATTCAAGGTACTCTGGCTGTAAAAAATAAGGAATTGGTTAAAAAGTTACAGTACGTGCATATACAAGAATATTATTAAGCCACGAAATGCCATGTTTTCAAAGAATATTTAATGATGTGGGGAAATGCTCCACTATAATGTTGAACTATAAAAGATTCATATGGACAAGATACCAATCCTCTTTTTAAACTCATCCCTTCTCAGAAGGTCTCTCATCATTCCTGACGTTATCTTCTTGGCCTCTGGTCCCTGCTTCTCCTCTCCTCCTTCAAATGCCCTCAGAGTGAATCTTCATTTTCTTTTAAGGAAGGAGATTACTCAACCTTGAGCCTCATGACATTTTGGACTGGGTAATAATTTGTTGGGAGGGGAAATATCCTGTGCACTGTAAGAAGTTTAGCAGCATCCTTTGCCTCAACCCACTAGATGCCAATAACCCCCTCCTGCCAGTTATGACAACCCACAATGTCTCCAGACACTGCCAAATATCCTCTAGAGTGGGGGAGGGGGTTTGTAAAATCATCTCTTTCTGTCCCTGAAAGGAAATTCCTGCAGGGTTTAATCTTTTCCTAGAATATTCTCCTTTCCCCAGATGTTGCTGTTGAGTCAATTCTGACTCATGCAACCTTATATGTGCATAGTGGAACTGTTCCATAGGGTTTTCTTGGCTGTCATCTTAACAGAAGCAGATTGCCAGGCCTTTTCTTCCATGCACAGTAATCCCTAATTGTTTATTTCAAGGTCTTAGTTATTCAGATTAATTTGAAACCATTGGGGGCAGTGGAGAAGGGTGAAGTGTGCACAGAGAAATGGCATTGACAGAACAGGAAGAGTTTGCATTCCAAATTTGGTGGTTATAAAATTATTCCTGCCAGTGAGATGTGGAAAATGAGGATTCTTCCTTGCTTTTCCAGTGTGTTTCTCTCTCTCTCAATCTATCACTCACACACACACTCTCTCTCTTTCTCTGACACACATACACACTCAAACCCATTCTCATACTCTTTTACCTAACAGAAATACTAATTCTCTAAGATCGCTCAGTCTGTGCACATTGAACATTTCCCTCCATTATTGGCATGTGTCTTGGTCATCTAGTGCTGCTATAACAGAAATACCACAAGTGGATGGCTTTAACGAAGAGAAATTTATTCTCTCACAGTCTAGGAGGTCACAAGTCCAAATTCAGGGCCTCAGCTCCAGAGGAAGGCTTTCTCTCTCTGTCAGCTCTGGAGGAAGCTATTTGTCATCAATCTTGCCCTAGACTAGGAGCTTCTCAGCGCAGGGACCAAAGGACTCACTCTGCTCCCAGCTCTGCTTTCCTGCTGGTATGAGGTCCCGAACTCTGCTTGCTTCCCTTTCCTTCATCTCTTGTAAGTTAACAGGTGATGCAGGTCACATCGCAGGGAAACTCCCTTTATATTGGATCAGGGCTGTGACCTGAGTAAGGGTGTTACACCCCACCCTAATCCTCTTTAACATAATCTCATCCTGCTCCATTAACCACAGGCAGAGGTTAGGATCCACAACACATAGGAAAATTACTTCAATCACAAAATGGAGGACAACCACACAGTACTGGGAATCATGGCCTAACCAAGTTGCCCATATTTTTGGGGTACACAATTCAATCCACGACATCATGGATCTCTGTCCACCATGAGATCAGGGCTCTGTTAGTATGTACAGCAGTTATTCATCTCTTGGTTCTTTAGTTTTCTGTATGAATGGAAATACTTACATCCCTAGAGCTCAATGATCATTACTAGGAACCGAGGCTCCCCATATGACTTTACCATTTGTTCCAGAAAATATTTGCCCAGGAAGACAAAGCTTAAAAACCAGTAAATAACATCATTGTGAACTTCAGGCACTTCTTGAAAACCCACTTATCCTGCTCAACCTATCCTTTTCATATCCACTTATCCTTAACTATTAAATAACCAAGCTTGCCCAATCTGAATCAGACCTCCTATTGAAAGACCTGCTTGAAATACTTTTAAATCTAGACCTCCAAACCCTATAAATACCCACCCTTGGCCTCCTCATTCTCAGACACACTAAGACCCTCTCAAGATGGTGCTCTCCTTTACTGTTGTCAATTTCAACTCAATACTAAGTGGAGGTCTTTTCTCGGGAACCAGCGGTTTCACAGAATCTCTCTGCTTTTAAAGAGGGATGCCATTATAAAGCCATCAAC
Organism: Dugong dugon; assembly: GCA_030035585.1. Lineage (NCBI taxonomy): Eukaryota > Metazoa > Chordata > Mammalia > Sirenia > Dugongidae > Dugong > Dugong dugon. Next base: position 58,362,410 of record CM057471.1, read on the forward strand.
TCACTGAAGCTTACAAAAATGACCAGGAGAAAATTTTGAAAAAGTAGCTTTTCTGCATCTGAAGCTAGATAACATTCCTAGACATGGTGCTCTTACACTGCACTCTGTATGTAGAAAAGAGGTAATATGAAGACTCAGGATCTTTCTGCTCGGGGAGTGCATGTGTGAGTGGAATGGGGTAGGGTGACAAGTTTCACAGCTTAGAAAAAAGACTGAAAGTACAGACACATGCACACACACACATATATGTATAAACATACATACTTATATATATATATACACAGTGAAATCATGGGTGATTTCATTTTTGTACGTTTTTCATATTTAAATATCTTTCTTAGTGAAATGTCTTCCCATTCATCCAAGTAATTACTATTGTAATTTTAGATTAAATAATGTTAATATAATTCTATGTTAGAATATTCTGGAAGGTCCAGGATATTGGCTTCAAGGAATTGCCAAAGAAGAGGAAGACTTTGCCTTTAAATCCTCTTTCTGCATGGTTCAGAAAACATTAGCAAAAACTACTAGAGTGGGGAGTGTATCATTTGTACCAAGTATTAATTCAAAGTGTGAATAAAAAAGGTGGAATTTACCTCTCCTTTTTCCATATTTTCTTTTGTAAATTCGTGGTTACTAGTAAATACACTCAGCAGGGAGATGAGATGAGTATGCTATGTGGCATATGACATGAAGCAACATCCGCACACTAAGTCACACCATTGCATACCCAGGGAGATGGGCAAGTGTCTAAGCCGAGTATACCTCTTGCTCCAATAGGTTGTGGTAGTGGGGAACCCTCTGCATTTGGCTTCATCTCTACCACTGAAAAATTTTATGATGAGCAAAATGCTTCACCTTTTGCACTGCAGTTTCCTCACCTGCAAAGGTGGGATACTTGTACCTGCCCAGTGAGCCTTACAAGTTTTTTGTAACAATCAAAAGAGATAATGGATATATACATGTTTGGGAAACACAATTCAAATACACAGTGTTATGTGCATACTTCTCAATATTTCAAATACCTTTTTGATCGATATTAACATAGATCAAGGACACCAGCCTATATCCAATTTAAATCCTAAGGCTGTTTAGCTTTCTGGGATTGTTTGAGGCAGAGGTATAGGTGTTTGGGATCTCCACCTTATCTTGAGGCACCCTGGCTTGGCACAGCACCAGGGAGGCCCCCAGCTTGGAGCCTGGTTCCCCTAGGGCTGTGTGGGTGCTGGATATGCCCGCTGAGAGTATATCTTGGAAGAGTATTTAGAAATGCTTGCCACAGCTGCCCACCATCCTTCATTAGCATTTCATATCAAGAATGTAAACCACAAATTGAATTTTCCAGGGTGGAGTTAGAGGAATGAGAGAAATGAGGAGCAGATAGATAAGCATATCTTATGTGACCACTATTTATTTATTGTGTGCCCAGCATATTCTAGTAAATATTATCTAACACTCGGAGCAACCCTGGTATAAAGTCTATGCAATTGTACCCATTTATAGGCTCCAGGAGCTTAAGTCATCTGCCCCAGGTCACAGACATAATCAATAGCAGAGCAAGAACTCACACCCAGCTGCATGAATTCAATTCTATCTTACTCCATCCAAGTAAGGAAAGACATTTGGGATTTGTAGATTAGCCACAATGGGGTAGGACAACATTGGTACTGGATTTCCTACTATATATATATATATTTAATCATTTGCAGGTGTCAAGAAGACAGAGGGCAAAAGAAAGCAAGAGGAAACCGGAGCTTTAATGTTTGTCGTCGTTGTTCGTTTCCATCCAGTAGGCTCTGACTCTTGGTGACCTTACGTATAACAGAACGACCATCGTCACCTGGTCCTGTTCTAGCTCCATGATCTTTGATATGTTTAAGCCCATTGTTGAGGTTATTATGACAATCCATCTCATTGAGGGTTTTCCTCATTTTTCACAGACCTACTTACACAATAAATAAATACATTTCAATTATACTGATGGATGTTTGCTGCTGTTACTTTTCATTTTGAGTTGTGCCACATCAACTTGAAGGCTTTACTCCATCCATGTTGCTAACGTCAGCCCAACTTTGAGGTGGCAACTCTTCCCCCATTGTATTTTGAGTGCCTTCTAACCTTAGGGACTCATCTTCCAGCACTATATTGGATAAGGTTCTGTTGTTATGCATAAGGTTTTTGTTGGCTAATTTTTGGAAGTAGTTCACTAAGCCTTTCTTCCTAGTCTGTCTTGGTCTGGAAGCTCTGTTGAAACAGGTGTACCATGGGAAATGCTGCTAGTATTTGAAATACCAGTGGCATAGCTTCCAGCATCATAGCAGCACACAAGCCACTACAGTATGACAAACTGACAGAAAGGTGGTGGTTTAATGTTTAGTGGTCTTATTTGTTCCACAGGAGCAGAGTGAATTTATGCCTCCCTATGCAAAATGCATAACTATACAAACCATTATAGAAGTGATTTACATTAATATGGGGCAGCTCCGGGGGCCAGATGCTTTCGATTACTTTTTCTCTGCAACTCTCCGTATTTTGATTTCCTAGAATGTCATAATCCATAAACATTAGGGGTCAGTATTAAATGAATGATACATGAATGGAATTTCACGCAAATAAGCAAATATCCTTGTATTTTCTCTTTCTTTTATCAGCTGTTGTTGGATAGGGAGTGAGTAGGGGTGACCTTAGGCAATGACTTCCCACTTTTTTTTTTAACTTTTGAAAGTCGAGCTAGGGAAAGTATGTGAAAACACAGTTTGATCGGTTGGGGGAAAGATTTTTTTTAAATCCCTATCATCTGCTTTATAAGCTCAGGGTATAAATAAAGTCACACTCCTTATTGCTTGAAAACCCACATATCCATTAGAAGGAACCGTAGTTGATTTCTTTCTTTCTTTTTTTCAGGCTCCCCCACCTGCTCCAGATTGTCCAGGAACTTTAGATGTTTACTCAGCTCAGTGGCATCAGTTATTTTACATGCTTCAAGCTCCTTGGAAACTCTATGGGGCAGTTCTGCTCTGTCCTATAGGGTTGCTATGAGTTGGAATCTCAAGCCCAGGGAGAAAGGTGGATTTGGGGCACATGCTTCTGCCGGCCAGGTGGTGTCGCTGTTGTAACTTAGCCCTGCAGGGCCTTGTGGTTGTTTTTCCAGTCTGTGGTAATATGTGGGAACACTGGTGACACAGTGGTTAAGTGCTACAGCTGTTAACCAAAAGGTCAGCAGTTCAAAACCACCAGGTACTCCTTAGAAACTCTCTGGGGCAGTTCTACTCTGTCCTATAGGGTCGCTATGAGTTGGAATCGACTCCATGGCAAGGGGTTTGGCTTTTTTTTTTTTTTTTTTTTGGTAGTAATATGTTTGCTGTCAAGGTCCTTGCATAGCTGCAAATCACTTATTTGGTCTCCATGCCAACTGTTTTCTTCAATTATATCCATAAGCCTAGACATCATCAGAGCCCTGGTAGCACAGTGGTTAAGAGCTCGGCTGCTAACTAAAAAGTCAGCAGTTCGAATTCACCGGTGGCTCCTTGGAAACCCTATAGGGCGATTTTACTCAGTCCTATAGTATCACTATGAGTCGGAATTAACTCGATTGCAACAGGCAAGGAATCATCACCCACACCACTTCACTCTGCCAGAGGGATGCATTTGCCAAAAACCATAGCTGAACCAGCTCTTCCTGCATGAACTCTTAGGCATGTATGTTGAGGCTGTGTCACTAGCCTAGGCTCTCCCTTTCCTCAATGTAACTTTACTTTTGGTGCCTTTCTGCCTTCCTCTGAACTTTTGGTTAGGTGTGGATCTTCCTGTACCTTACCTTCAACCCCCAACAGTTTTTTCTAACTTTGAATCTCAGTGAAGAGCAGGTGAGGTCTCAGTCTCTTCTCTCCCTGAAGACCCAGTCCTCCTTACATAACTTGGCCCTACTGCTTTGTATACCCTTGGTCTCCAAACGTGGCAACTCTCATGTAATAACACAAGGTTCTGTTCCCAACTCCCTTTGCCCACAGTGAGTATCATTTGCATTTACATAACTCAGGGAGCCCACAAAAGTACATTTTATAAGTGATCTCTTTTCCTATCTCTAGACAGAAGTGTGGCTAGCATACATTTTAAATACATTCTCCTTAATATAATCTGTTTGCTGCCTTGACAGACAAGGATATATCACATTGAATCATGAAAAAAGCTTGGGGTTTGTGTCAGAGCAACTTGGGCTTTGCAGCCTGGCTCCTAGTCATTATTTGTGACGAGGCCATTGTTATCACAGACTTGGATTACTCTCTCCTTGCCTCCTGTTTCCACTTTGTCCATCCAACGTTCACACTGCAGCAGAGTGATTTGTCTGAATGGCTGCTCTGCGTAACAGGCTTTAACAAATCCTCCTTTTTATATGTTCCAAGTTTTCCTCATTGACCATGCATTTCTTTTGTATTTTGGAAAAACATTAAGTATGGGAATGGATACATAAAATGTGATGGCTTTCCATATAGCAGTTAAAATAAATGAACTAGATCTACACACACCAGCAAAGATAAATCCAAATCATTCCAATGAGTGAAAAAGACATGCCGCAGACACGTTTTGATGGTTCTATTTATATTCGAATTTAGGTATATAAAAGGGTGAAATAGAAGTTGAGATTTGAAGGGTCCAGTAGATAGCACCCCCCTTCCCTGAGTTTAAAACCATCAAGCTCCAGGGGTCACAGGGGAAGTTCTCTCTGTCCCCACTGAAGGCCCCTTCATTTGGATTGAGGTGGGGGAAAGCACATACCTCTCCCATTCCCTGTGATGGGATGGGAGAGAAAAAGCAGAGTACCTCAACAAATTCTCTTTCTAAAGAAGCCCTAATTTTCTTACCTCTTTATCCACTGGAAGAATTGTAAGTCCTTTTGTAAAGCCTGCAGGAAGGTAATGTTGGCAGAACCAGTTTGGGGTCACCTGTCCTCAAGCCTTACATAGGATTTCTAGACTTCTGAATGTGGGGTATGTGACAGGTATTGCTTTGTAGGTGGGCTTTGGGGGTTTCTGCACAAAATCCCAGGCAACAGGAGAAGTTGTAGTTAACATGTTTTGCATTTCATTAAGGTCCCAAGGTTTCAGTCTGCACAACCAGGCTCCACTGCCATTCTTTCAGTGCACGATTCATTCAATGTGTGGCCATTCTGTGCCAACCCTGTGCTGGGGACTAACAGATTAATGAGGCCAGGCTCCTGGCTCTGTGGCTTTTGTGGCCCGGTGTAATCACCTTCCTAGTCAGTTCTCTGCACTTGCCCCTGCAAACACGCTAAGCCTCAGTCACAGAGGTGACTCACCGGGATTATACTGCGTACTTTCCCACTTCGGGGCCTTTTCTCAACACATCCCTCTGCCTGCCATGACCTTTCTTCCTCCAGTGAACAGATGCTCACCCTTAAGGCTAAACTCAATTGTGACGCCTTGGCTGATTTCCTTCCCACTGCGCTTGTGATCATCCTGACCATCGAACCCTTTGTCTGTGCACCTCTAACCCTTCTCGCAGTCTGCCTGGGGTTGGTGGAACTGTGTGTGTCTGTCTCACTCACTGGGCTGGGGGCTCTGTGAGGGCAGAGACCTCCCCTCCTTCCTAAGGGTCCCCTATCCCTAAGGCCCTGGATTGAAGAGGGGTCTCAGGAAGAGTGGCTGCTTGGATGTGGCAGGCAGAGCACTGGACAATGCATAGGGAGGCCCAAGTTTTCATTTCTGCCCACTCAGCTTCCAGGGCCACGGGCAAGTCACATTTCTTCTCTGCGCCTCAATCTCCTCAAATAGGGGCCAGCTGCTCACAGCTCTGAATGCCCAAGAATCTGTGGTATTCGCCATGTCTGTGTCTTCTCTGCCTACCTGCCTGTCTGTTTCTCTCTCTCTCTTTCCCCTCTGTCCTTTCTTTTAGGTGCATAGTAAACCAAGAGTTTACAGTAAAAGCACAGGAAGAGCTGCATGATGTGTTCTCTTCAGGAAAGTACCTGGTCCCCCAGGGAGCCAGTGCTGCTGCAGGCGCCCTATGCTCCGGAGCTGTGGCTCCCAAAGACTTTCAGTGCAGACCTGACAATACAACTGTAGCCTTTGATGTGGCTTTGAGAGTACAGGAGGCGCAAGCAGCACTCATTCAGAGCTTCGGAAAGGCTGGCTGCTTTCTGTCACTGGTTCCAGGGACTGAGCAGTGGGACTGGGGGTAGGAGAAGAGCCAGAGGGTCCATCAGGGAAATAGTACAGAGCAGGGGCCTTGAAAACCACACCCCAGATGATCCCAGACTTCAGGCAGACACTTATTGCAACTTCTTTGGCACCAAAGCTCTGCTAATGAGGACAACAGACAGGCCCTTGTAATCTACATGCCCTAAGAGACCATAAGATGCCCACAGGAAGTCATTGGAAAGATAACATGTTGAATAATCAGTCCCTGAGTCTTTGAGAGGTGTCTGTGTTCCTATAAAGAACTGAGGAATTCTCAGCTGATATGGTTTTTCTTGGTAGAAATAAAGATGATGTAGGAGTCTGAAGACATGGTTTAAAGTTACCGATTTCATTCAACTCATTCATTCGTTCATTCACTCAGCAAAAATTTGAGGACTATGTTAGGTAAGTGTCTTAGGCTGAGTTTTCTAGAGAAGAAAAATCAGTGAAGTGTATATATATATATATATATATATATATATATATATATATATATATATATACATAGACAGAGAGAGAGAGAAAGAGAGAGAGAGAGAGAGATTTATCTTAAGGAAATGGCTCACATAGTTATAGAGGCTGGAAAGTCCCAAGTCTGTGGGTCAGATGTCAGGCTGGAGGCTTCTCCTAGCTCATAGAGCTGCAGGGGCTGATAAACCAAGATTGGCAGGTAAGCTGCTAGCTCACGTCCCAAGAACTGGAGGTCAGATGATGATGAGCCAGATGCAGGATGCAGAGCAAGCAAAATCCAGCGAGCTTTGCCAGAAAGTCATGTATAGTAGATGCAGGCGACACCCCCGAGGAAACTCCCTTTCAGCTGATTGATTGGCTGCTCATAGCAGATCTCATCATGGAGGTGATGATATCATTACATAACTGCCAAACTACATCATAACTGCCAAACCATTGAGGATCATGGCCCAGCCAAGTTGACGCACAATCTTAACCATCACAGTAAGGCACTGTGCTGGACGCCCAGGATACAATGGTGATATACTGATAACTAGCTAGAGAGCTAGATACGGGTATGGTATGGGTATATGTATAGAAATATAGAGATAGAGATAGAGATAGAGATAGAGGTAGATGGGTCCCTCACAAAGCTTAGAGTCTGATAATAGACACAGGCATTATATAGACAGTGACACAAAGAATTGTGGTAACTGTCCAGAGGGAAAAGAATATATATTTTACAAAGCTGTAAAAAGGGGGAAGCTGATTTATTCTGAGGGTCAGTCAAGGCTTCCTGGGTAGGGACATTTGAACTGAATTCCAGTGGAAGAAGACCCTCCACCCCCCCCCCCCCATTCCCTGCCACCAACACTTGTCAAACTATTTGTAATGTGTGTTCTGGAGTCTGACTGTCTGAGTTCCAATCTGTCTCCACTAAAAAGTAAGTAATTCTACAAAGTAATCGAGGATCCAGGTTCCTTCCTTCTACCTACCCTTCCACAACCCTAGACTATTGCTTTTATCTTCAGGTCACAAGGAGGCTGCCGCTTTTCCAGGCATCATGACTATTTTCAGGTACAAAGAAGCGAAGGTCCAGAAGACAAAGTGGGCATTTCCTTTCAAAGAGGTTACCCAGGAGCCCAGGCATTGAATTCTGCCTACATCTCATTGGTCAGAACTAGGTCATACAGCTACTTCTGGTTGCAAGAGAGTCTGGGGAATGGCGGATTTTAAACTGGGCACTTTGTCTCTGTAAACCAAACCAGAGAAAACTGGGTGGTAAACTAGCTGTGTTTGCCCTGGATATTGTGGACATTTATTTCTTTTCAGTAACCTATGTTTATAGTATAATAATGCCATTTTTGGCAACACTGACTGGATTTTCTTTTGGGAAATGAACCCACCCCCCATGATGGAAGTTCCTGGTATCCTGCTTTCTTGAAGCCAAAGAATGGACATTCCAGAATTTGAATCCTGAGTGATAGAGACAAATTATGGAAAAACAGTTGGAGTACATTCATTCCAAGGCATGATCAAATCTTGGTTATTTCTTCTACCTAGAATGCTTGAACTGCCCAATTTCAGTTCTTTTCAGACTTGATTTTGTAGTCTTCTTTCAGGTTCAGTGAGCCAAAGCCTCTGCTCACACTCCTGGATGCCTCCTGTCTTAGTTATCTAGTGCTGCTATAACAGAAATACCACGTGTGGATGGCTTTAACAAACAGAAATTTATTCTCTCACAGTCTAGAAAGCTAGAAGTCCAAATTTAGGGTGCCAGCACTGGGGGAAGAACTTCTGTCTCTGTCGGCTCTGGGAGAAGGTCCTTGTTATCAATCTTCCACTGGTCTAGGAGCTTCTCAGAGCAGGGACCTCGAGTCCAAAGGATGCGCTGTTCTCCTGGCTCTTGTTTCTTGGTGGTATGAGGTCCCCTGTCTCTCTTCTTGCTTCTGTCTTTTATATCTCAAAAGTGATTGACTCAAGATACAACCTAATTTTGAAGATTGAGTCTTGCCTCATTAACATAACTACCTCTAATCCTGTCTTATTAACATCATAGAGGTAGGATTTATAATACATAGGAAAATCATATCAGATGACAAAATGGTGGACAAGCACACAGTATTAGGAATCTTGGCCTAGCCAAGTTGACACACATTTTTGGGGGGCACAATTCAATCCATAACACCTCCAGTCAGAAGTGGAGCACCCAGTGCCCCATTCTTCATTTGAAGCTCAACATAGAGCTCAGGTGGCTTGATTGGCTGCTTTAGGTAATTACCTGTACACAGGTAGAACAGAACTTATGATGGGGTTCGGTTCTGATAACTCCATCGTAAGTCAGTTCTGATGTAAGTTGAATCTCTCTCGCTCTTTTTTTTGGTTTTCATTATTATTGCCTTTTATTATCAGTATCTTTATAAATCCAATCTTTATTTTTCTTTAGGGGTTGGAAACATTACCTATAAGCATCTGCCAGTGAACATCTGAGAATAACAACAGCATATTACGCACTGCAACATTGTATGTAGTACGTATTACTAATGACAGGATGTACAGACTGTTGGTTGTAAGTGCAGTTAGTTGTAACTCAAATACGTTGTAAACTGAGGACTACCTGCATTTCTGTCCCCTCCCTCTTCCTCCCACTAGACTGTATGAATTTCTTTAGGGCAGGGACTGGGTCCAGTTCATTTTAGGGTCTCTAGCGTGGTGATTAGCACATGGGGTTTCTCAATACGTGTTTGTTGTTTATGGCTTTAAAGGCTCAGCAAGGTATTGGGCACCATTGTTGGTAGTTACTCTCCAGTTGGCTCCAACTCATAGTGACCACTATCTCCAGGATAGAAAAAGCAGAAGACAAGTCTTGACCATGGAGAAATTCCTGGCCATGTCTCCAGCTCTTTTATTAGACACCTACTACCTGGATAGACTTAGTGACTCCTTATTCCTTGGTAAGTCCTGACTCCTGGAGCCATCACCCCACCCCCTCTATATCACAACAGTAAAAATAACTGCTTTTCCTCCTCCTCTTCCTCCTCCTTCTTCTATTCTTCCTCCTCCTCTTCCTCCTTCTCCTCCTTCTCTTCCTTTTCTTTCTCCTCTGTCTCCTTTCCTTCTTTGTTTTCTTCCTCTTCCTCATTTTTCTTCCCTTCCTCCCATATTCCATCACATCCTCTTTCTTTGCTGTCATCATAATTTTTTATTCATTATCATCATCATCACCATCATCATCATAACTCCTGCTGAGCATTTATTATGTAGTAAGGGCTGTTCTAAGTGTTATCTGATAGGATAAGCCTCTTGCCAAAGATCACAAGCTAACTCATGGCAGAACTAGGACTCAAACCCAAGTCAGTCTTTCCAAAAGACAGTGTTCATGACTGCTTCAGCCACAGAGGCCGATGGGAAACTCAGGGGAGGATGGAGAACCTCTCTAGCCTCAACTAGAAATCCTTCTGTGCATGCTGCCGGGCCCATTGTGGTGTCTGTAGAAGCCTCAGTCCATGTTCTGTGCTTCCCTCTGTCTTCTCTGAGCCATCTTTCATACAGATCTGTTTCTGCTTCATTTCACACACCCTAGGTTCTAATTGCCACACCAAGCATGCTCTTTGCTTTCCTAGCCTGATGCCCTTGCTCTCAGTTCTCTCCACCTGAAATGCTCCAAGTCTGCCTATGGAAATTGTGTCCTTCATTTAAGACCTATCCTAAATGATGGAGACACATGAAGTCCTCCTGGATTCATCTTCTTTTCAAACCTAAGCTCTCTCTTCTCTAAACTTCCATTTTGTTGTTAGTTGCTGTCAAGTTGATTCAGAGTAGAACTGCACACATTTTCAAGGCTGTTACCTTTCAGAAGCAGATAGCCAGACCTGTATCTCGAGGCACCTCTGGGTGGGTTCAGACCACCAACCTATCGGCTAGTAGTTGAGTGCGTAACCATTTGTGCCACCCAGGGACTCCATAGCATCTCATTTTCTTCTTGTGGCCCAAGGAAGCAGAGCAGGGAAGGGATTAAGGCTTTGGAGACACAGACAGACTCTGTTGAAATTCTTTCTCATTTCCTTACCAGCTTTATGAATTTTGACTAGTTTCTTAGCCTGTCTGAATCTCTTACTATCTATAAACAGGAGATAATAATACATACTTTGGGAGTATGAGACAATTCTCATAGAATGTCTTATGTTCCTGTCCCCTCCCCACACCTTGACCACCACTTTTGTCCCATCCAACATGCATCTTCTCTCTGAGGCAAGGAAGCTAGGCAGTTCACAGGCATGACTTTCTATAATTTATGTTCCAGGACAAGATCATCTTTAGTGATAACGGTATTAAGAAATGACACCATTGGCTGTTTGTTATCACTTCTGTCTCATCAGCTAGAATATTCACTGCCCTCAGTAATTTCCTGACCTCCCGGTGTCTCGGTCGCCCAGTGGCTGGTGGGCAGAACCCTAGACATCTTGAATATCATCTCCACAGAGGATGGAAATTCTGCCTCAAGGGCCTTGCCACTGGTTTTATATTGGTATGTCAAGTAAAGAGTATTGCAGACCTTGTGTAGAAAGGGAGAGGATGTGAGTACACGTGGAAGGAAAACAACGTAGTTCTAGTTCTGGCACTGCCTCTAACTCACTGTGTGACTCCATCAAGTCTCTGCCCCTCTCTGGCCTGAGTTTCCCATCTGTGCAATGGGATGGTGGCACACAATCCCTAAGTATTTTCCACCTGAGTCAACTCATGAGGCTTTGTGAGTCTGTTCCAGGAGAGTCAGCCTTGGCTTCAGATGCCCCTTGGTGTTGGGGGAGCAGTGAAGTGATTATTGGCCATGGGTCATGCTGATCTAGATGAGTCTGGGCGTGTGTGTGGTGAGAGCAGGGTCCACAAATCCCGGGCTTTGCTAAGTGTGTGTGTGTGATGTCTACCTTAGGGCAGCCAATAGGAATTCAGTATCCTGAAGACTCTCCAGGTAGTCTTTGCAGGTTATCCCAAAGGCAAGCAAAACTAGCATTTATTGAGTACATATTGTGTACTCATGTGATGCTGTTAGAAGCTTTCCACCCATTATATTTTTACACAGATAGTTGAGTTAATCATATACTTCATGTCATTGATCCAAGCAGCCTCTCTTGTTTTATTTTTATTTTATGAATATTATTTTTATTCCCTGTAGCCTTGGTCTCTTCTCTCATTCTTCCTCCACCATATCATAGGGATATGTCTACATTTTTGAAAAATGTGTAGTGTTTTTGTAAATGTGTAAGCTTTCAATTTACACATATGATGGTGTGATGCACATCTCTTTCAGTTTCTTATTTTTTCACTCAGCATTTTATTTTAAATATCTATCCACATCACTGGATCTACTTTAACTATTACATGATATCCCTCAGTGCGTAGCCACTGCACTGTAGTCTTTTGGTCTCTGTTATGGACTGAATTGCTTCCCCCCAAAATAAGTGTCAACTGGGTTAGGCCATGATTCCCAGTATTGTGTGGTTGTCTTCCATTTTGTGATTGTAATTTTATGTTAAAGAGGATTGGGGTGGAATTGTAACACCTTTACTAAGGTTGTATCCCTGATCCAAGTACAGGGAGTTTCCCTGGGGTGTGGCATGCACCACCTTTTATCTTACAAGAGATAAAAGGAAAGGGAAGCAAGCAGAGAGTGGGGGTACCTCACACCACCAAGAAAGCAGTGCTGGGAGCACAGCATGTCTTTTGGATCCGAGGTTCCTGCGAGGAGAAGCTCCTAGTCCGGGGGAAGATTGATGACAAAGACCTTCCTCCAGAGCCGACAGAGAAAGCCTTCCCCTAGAGCTGATGCCCTGAATTTGGACTTCTAGCCTACTAGACTGTGAGAAAACGAATTTCTCTTTGTTAAAGTCATCCAGTTGTGGTATTTCTGTTATAGCAGCACTAGATGACTAAGACAGTCTCCTAGAGGCAGCATCTACATTGCCTCCAACTCCCAGCTATCAGAAGCGGTGAGGTCGAACTGTCTGTGGGTATCCTACACTGATTTATTTCCCAGTGTTTTTTAAGGGCATACACTTACTACTAACGGAGACAGTTTTAGGTGGTACCTGGTGGCGCCATGAGTAACATGGACTCACGCATGAGTCCATGAGATCCTCTCAGTTTGGTGCAAGTAAGTCATTCCTGCCTCTCTTTGCCTGCTAAATTTTCCTTTTTTTTTAATAGATCAGGAGCAGGCCTCAGGCTAAAAAATTTGTAGACAGTACATTCTAGCCAAAAGTTAATTACGTTGGAAATTTAATTAAAATGTAATTTAATAAAATGTATTTATTTAAATGGGTGCCTCCTATTCTTAATAAGCAATTCTGGTGTTCTATTTAAAGATGTGACATTCCATATTCAATGAAATCTAAAATGTCACTGATTTCAAAACACATCTACCATGTTCCACTAAGAAAGAAAAATAATTCTGCCAATTAAATCATCACACACTACTGATTGTAAGAAGTGTGTTGATTTCAAGGATGTTAAAATGTGAAGAGATGTGTTCCTGTTTCCCTAAAAGGTAGTTATTTAAGTAAAAAACGGTTGATTTAATGAAAAAATGGTACATAAATGACAATTCAGGTGTTATCTGAATTTGGCAGAAATTATGAAGCTGGCGCAGGAAGTTTGGGAAACACCTCCCTCAATCAGCCTTACATAAGAGATGTTGTTAATTCCTGTTTAACAGACAAGGAACACTTCATGCAAAGAGGCGAAGAGTCCTTCCCAAGGTCAAAAGCTTTAGAATAAATTTATACTCAGCAGATAGGTCAGAAGACCCCAGATCCAGGTACCAAAAGTCCTTAGAACTTGTGCCCTGATTTCAGTGTGGCCTGTCTCTTGCCGTCCTCTCTGAGAGGCCGTAAGGAGTGTCCAGATATGGTCTATTTCCTTCCAATCCTGAGCCCTTCAAAGCATCTCGATGCTTTCATGTTAGCAACCTCCCATCATGCCCACCTGAAGATGAACAGGTGCACTCTAGTACCTTTTTCCAAGTATGTCTATTATCAAATGAAGAGGTCAAGTGGTGATGAGCAGAAGTTTCTGACATTGTGGCATCTACTAAGGGATGTGTATTGGGGACAGAGAATCTTCTAGTAATAGTTGTAGTAGTAGTAGCAGCTATTGCTTTGCTAGTCACAAGACTCACTTTCATTTCCATTTAATCCTTACCATAATTATGTGAGTAAGTATTATCCCTATTTTACAGAAGGAAAAACTGAGGATATTAACATGCTTCAAATCACACCATTAAACATTGGTAGAGCTGGAGATAATCCTTTTTATTTTAATTGAACTTTGTGTTTTGAGATAATTGTAGAGTCACATGCAGTTGTTAGAAATAACAATACCCACTATTCCCCAATATTTCCCCATGGTAATAGCTTACAAAACTAAAGTACAATATCATGACCAAGATACAGTCATGACACAGTCAAGACAAGAACTGACCCATCACCACAAAGATCTCCGGTGTTGCCCTTTTATAGCCACACTCACCTCCCTCCTCTGCGCCTCCTCTCATCCCTGACCTGCCAACTACTAATCTATTCTCCATTTTGTCATTTTGTCATTTTGTCATTTCAAAAATGTTATATAAATAGAATCATAAAGTATGTAACCTTTTGAGATTGGAATTTTTCACTCAGTTTAATTCTCTGGAGATTCAAGCAAGTTGCTCTGGGCACGAGTAGTTTGTTTCCTTCTATTGCTGAGTAGTATTCAATGATATGGATGTACCACAGTTTGTTTAACCACCCAAACATCGAAGGACATCTTGGTTGTTTCCAGTTTCTGGCTATTACAAATAAAGCTGCTATGAACATTCGTGTACAGGTTTTTTTGTGTGTGAACATAAATCTTAATTTCTCTGGGATTAGCACTCAAGAACGTAATTGCTGGGTTGTATGGTAGTTGTGTGTTTAGTTTTATAGGAAAATACCAAGCTGTTTCCTGGAGTGGCTGTTCCATGTTATATCCCCACCAACAATGTATGAGTGACCCCATTTCTCTTCAATTTCTCCAGTACAGGTAGTCCCTGATTTATGGCGTATTCAAGTTACAACAAACCGAATTTACAAGTGCCCCCCCTTTTTTTTAACCGCTTATTGTTAGTAATATGTGCTACATACAACGCTGCGGCATGTAATTTGCTGATGTTATCATTCTCTGATGTTCACTTGCAGATGTTCAATTTTATGATTTACCGTTCGAAACACTGCCATATCGATTTAGTTTGCTAAACTAAATCAGGGGCTGCTTGAAAACATGGACCCAAATCCTGATCACTTTGCTAAAGTTGATGGCAGATTTGGGAAGCAATGATATGTTATTCTGAAATATATGAAGAAAAAAAGAAAAAGACCGTACAGACAATTCTCACTAATTTTCTGATGAGAAACACCATCCCTATTCCCAGGTATAAACCAGATGACCCAGAACCTTCCACAAGTGGAGTTATTACTGCAACTGCCAAAATGCCAACATCGTCCAACTCTTCTTCATTGTCGTCGTAAATTTTTATGATTTGTGTATTTTTTATGTATGTGTGTATTAAAATATATATGTCAGTTTATATGAAATGTTTCTAACCCCTAAAGACAAAGATTGAATTTATGAAGATACTGATAATAAAAGGTAATAATAATGAAAACTTAAAAAAGGATATATGAGGTATTTGACTTACATCAAAACTGACTTTTGATGGAGCCATCAGAACGGAACTCTGTCGTAAGTCAGGGACTATCTGTATTTGGTTTTGTCACTAATTTTTATTTTAGTCATTTTGATAGGTATGTAGCTATACCGCATTATGGTTTTAATTTGCATTTCCCTAATAGCTAATGATGTTGAAAACCTTTTCATATGTTTAATTGCCATCTGTATATCCTCTTTGGTGAAATTCTGTCTCTCTCTCTCTCTTTTTTAGTTACCTTCCATTTTCCCCATGTATCCTTTTATTTTTTAAACTGAAATTTGCATTGTGATAATTGTAGATTCATATGTAGTTGTAAGAAATAATATATAAGTCAATCATAAAAAGACAAGTAACCCACTTAAAAAGTAGGCAAAGGCATTTCTTGAAAGAAGCTGTACAAATGGCCAATTAGCACATGAAAAGATGCTCAACCTCATTAGTCATTATAGAAATGCAAATTAAAACCACAATTAGATATCACTCCATATCCACTAGGATGGCTATAATCAAAATGACAGATAATAGGCAAGCATGTGGAGAAATTGGAACCCACGTACACTGCTAGTGGGAATGCAAAATGATGCAACTATTTTGGAAAACATCCTGACAGTTCTTCAAAAAGTTAAACATAGACTTGCCATATGATACAGTAATTCTACTCCTAGGTATATATACAGAAATAATTGAAAACATTTCCACACAAAAGCTTGTACACAAATACTCGTAGTAGCATTATTAATAATAGCCCCAAAGTGAAAACAACCCAAATGTCCATCTACTGATGAATGGATAAATAAAGTGTGCGATATCCGTATAATGGTATATTGTTTGGCAATAAAAAGAAATGAAGTAAAGATACATACTACAAATGGCTTCTAAGTGAAAGAAGCCAGTTACAAAGGACCAACTATTGTATGATTCCATTTATATGAAATATCCAGAATAGGCAAATGTATAGAGACAGAAAGTAGATTAGTGGTTGCCTAGGGTTTGGTGGTTATGGCTAAGGGGTGTAGAGCTTTTTATTCAGGTTAATGGAAATGTTCTAAAATTGATTGTGGTGATGAATGCACACCTCTGTGACTATACTAAAGGCCACTGAATTGGACCCTTTAAATGGGTCAGTTGTGCAACATGTGAATCGTATCTTAATAAACCTGTTTTTTAAAAAAGAAATAATACAGAGAGATTCTATGTATCCTTTACCCAGTTTCTTTCAGTGATAAGATTTTGCAAAACCATAGTACAATAGACTATTGAGATTGATGCAATCCACTGATCTTATTCAGATTTCCCCAGTTTGACTTGTACTCATTTGTGTGTGTATTTCTGATTATGTGTATTTAGCTGAATACATTTTATCATATGTGTAGGCTTGTGTATCCACCACAACAGTCAAGATACTGTTGCCTCTTTCTAAAGCTCTATTCATCTTACATTCTATCTGAAGCAGTGCACTAGAGACCTTCAATGTTTCCTCACTGTCAATAACCAAAAGCAAGGCAGCTACCCCTCTCATCTCCTAATCTTCCTACGTGTCAGTATCTCCTCTTCATGGTTATCAAAGGGCAGACATCGTAGAGGGACATGAATTCCCACCCACACAGAAGGGTATTGGGATTGTGGGCAACATTCATCTAGATTCTAGAATCACCCACACCTCTGACAGAGTAGGAAATTATCTTACCAAAAGGAGGAACATGAATTCTGGAAGGGGGATACACCTCCGTGTCTCCACTCCTCGCTTTCTCCTCCCACCAACTTCTGAATCAATTTCTCTAACTCCCAGCCTCAGTGGGTGAATTATCAGCACTTTTGGAGATCAGGTACTCATTGAGTTGCCACTAGCACACTCTCTCAGGGAGAGGACTGGCAATGATTCATTTGTACTAATCCCTGTGTTTTCATCAGCCTTGCTTTGGTGCAAGGGGACAGCCCCGGTTGTTCTTCCACATCATCATCACTTTGGTTTCTCTCAAAATGTTTGCTGAGAAAAAGCCCAGAGTTTGGCCTCCATTCACTCTGGGCTTCCAGGGGAATTTCCCTTCCTTCTCGGACCCCACGGGTGAAGTTGTTTGAACGTTCACTCCTTACCTGGCAGGGCGGAAGGTAAAGCTGGCTGTTTGGATCAAAGACAAACTTAGTAGAATCACATAATTTGAGACAAGAGATGTGGGAAGGAGTAGCAGCCATTGCTCTCTGTCTCTCAACTGTGATCCTGCTACCCCAAAGCCACTGGTCCTGTCACAGCTGGCCACATGCCAGTCCTGACTTTTCCCTCAACCTGGATCTTATAACCTAGCCAACGTTTGGCTACCTAAAACCTTGTGCACATTCACCCATTTGGATCTGACTGTGATCCCCGAACTTTGACTTCATCACACTCTTCAAAACCCTCAAACCCCAACACTCATGATCCCAATTAAACTTAGCCTTATGACTGGTTCATAATAGTATATCTGAAAAATGAATAATAAAAATGATGATAGTATCTATGTTTAATTGAGCACTTACTATGCATCAGGCAGAGTGCCAAGACTTTTACAAGCATAACTTCACTGAATTTTCACAACTCTGTGACATAATAGAAACTCAGAGATGTGAAAAGACTAGTCCAAGAACACATAGTGTCACGGTGATAAACTTTTGTAATAAGAGATTTAAATCTTTCCTCTGAAGTCATGGTTCCATTGCAACTTCCTATCTTTTTCAATTGCATTATCCCAGAGGACAGATTCTTGACCTCCTTAGCAAGACCATAGTCTTATAAACTGGGTGTTATAGAGAAGGAAAGGATTTGCTAAATTCCTTTAGCTTCCATGTATCATATCAAAGACTAAACATAGAGGAGTTAATATATACCCCTGTACACCATTAAGGTCCCATATACCCTTGTACACAATTAAGGCACAGGTGTGATGTTGACTTTGGGAAGAAAGTAGACATAATGCAAGGGAAAGCCTGACCCTTTACCAGCCCAGGGGTTTTGTGGAAAGGAGAAGACAGAGAGGGAAGGAAAGGGGATTAAGCCATCCTCTGTTCCACTTGGTCCCTCCCTGGGCACTTGACCAAGAAAAGAAAGAAGCTTTAGATAAATGAGGGAAACACCCAGAACAGAGGGTAGTTCTTGCTTCCACTCTCTGCTTAGGGAGCTCCCGAACAGAGCCACCTTGTAAGATGTTGTTCCAGTGTATGGGCAGGTATGTCAAAATAAATGTGGCAGTGTAGCTAGCATCTGTCAGACTGAGGGAGCTTAGAGGCTTAGCACTCTCAAACTGCTCTTGGTTCCTGTGTGCTGGAGACAAGACCCAGAAGTAGCTAGGTGTTGGGGTAGGATGGTCATTAGAGGGTCTCACCATAGCAGAGGCAAGATGGTTCTGCAGAGAAGGCTAAAAGATAACTAACCACTTGGGCCAAGCCGAATGGAATTCATATGGAGACCTCCAAGGTCTCTAGTCAGGAAGTGATGGAATTCTGCCCAAGGGGGCAGGGGAAAGAGAGAGAGAAAGAGAACTGGTAAGTAAAAGAGCTCAGTCATGGTTTGAATTATGTCCCCCAAAAAATTGTGTATCAGTTTGGCTAGGCCATGATTCCTGGTACTGTGTGATTTTCCTGTATGTAGTAAACCTGCCTCTGTGATGTTAATGAGGGAGGATGGGTGGCAGTTGTGTTAGTAAGCCAGGGCCTGATCTACAAGACTGGATGGTGTCCTGAGGCAATCTCTTGAGATATAAAAGACAGAAGTGAGCAGTGAGACAGGGGGACCTCATACCATCAAGAAAGCAGTGCCAGGAGCAGAGCGCGTCCTTTGGACCGGGGTCCCTGTGCTGAGAAGCTCCTAGTCTGGGGGAACACTGATGAGAAGGCCAAGAGAGAGAGAAAGCCTTCCTCTGGAGCTGACACCCTGAATTTTTACTTTTAGCCTACTTTACTGTAAGGAAATAAACCTCTCTTTGTTAAAATCATCCACTTGTGGTATTTCTGTTGTAGCAGCATTAGATGACTAAGACAAGCTCAAACCTCAAGTTTCACCTCTTACAGATGTCAGCTGCAAATACTAACAAGGCAGGCTGCAATTAGGTGTGTGTGCTGTCTTGGGCATCAAGATCCGACAGGCTTTGTGCCTGCAGACTCCAACACTTCCTTTCCATGAACCACACCCAAGCGCCATCTTGGAGAGGAGCTAGGGATAGCAGGCAGAAAACCTTCATTTTCTAGATTGGACTTTTTTCTCCTAGAGAGATTGAGAAGTTTTTAAAGGTCTGTTTATATTATTGACTTGAACTAAATATAAATTAGAAAGCATGTAAAGTTAGCATTTTATCTGCTAACTGGGATAAAGAACTAGATTCATTAGACAAAACAATACATGTCAGAGTTGAGGAGTGATTAGGTTTAGGACCTTGTTACATTAGTAAGTGCTGAATCCAGTAGTGAAAACTAGGTCTTCATCGCTTCAAAACAAAATTCCACACTGCCTCCCAGACGGTGTTGACGTGACTGACACTCCTTATGATCTCCCACCACCGCTGGCTAACTCCTTCCAGCCTTGATTCAGCCCTTTTTGGCCACAGCCCTTGTTAGGGGTTAAATTATGTCCCCACAAAAATGTGTTCAAGCCCTAACTCCTGGTACCTGGGAATGTGACCTTATTTGGAAATAGGGTCTTTGCAGACGTAATGAGTTAACATGAGGTCATATTCAGTTAGGGTGGGACCTAACTCAACATGACTGATGTCCTTATCAGAAGAGGAGAAGAGACACAGAGACAGAGGGAAGCAGAGGGAACATGGCCAGGTGATGATGGAGACAGAGACTGGAGTTACACAGTACAAGCCAAGGAATGCATGGGGCCACCAGAAGCTGACAGAGAAGAGGAAGCATTCTCCCCCAGAACCTTCAGAAAGAGCATGGCCCTGCAAACACCCTAAATTTGGACTTCTAGCCTCCAGAACTGTGAGAAAATAAATTTCTGTTGCTTTAAGCCACTCCGTAGTACTTTGTTACAGCAGTCGTGGGGAACTACCATAACCCTCTAACACCTACCCTAAGGTGAACTTAGGCTAACTGAGGATGGACATTTTCATCATTTCTTTGTACAACCCAGTGCTTATGCCTTCATTAATTCTATTTTGTGAAACTAAACAAACAACCCCCCACCACCACCACCCACAGAGAAAGGTATATGAAATAGTACCACACATATTGGCACTATCCAAGTTAAGAAGTGGTAAGATTTTATCATATTTATTTCTGTGGTTAGGTGCCATTGAGTCAACTTTCAAATTGTAGAGACCCTATATGACAGAGTAGAGTTGACCCATAGGGTTTTTAAAGCTGTAATCTTTGTGGGAACAGATCACCAGGTCTTCCTCCCATGCAGCCACTCGGTAGGTTTGAAACGCCAACCTTTCAGTTAGCAGCTGAGTGCTTGACTGTGGCACCACCAAGGTGCCTATGTTTGTTTATAGCCTCTTTAAAACATCAGTAAAACATCGTAGATAAAATTACTGTCCCTTTGACCATTATCCCTAGTCCCATAATCCTTCTACCTTCCGCAGAAGCAACCATGATTATGAGTTTGATATGGATTTTCCTAGACTATTTAAAAAATACTTTTATGTTCACATATGATTGCATTCATGAAACACACATATTTTGTGTGTTTTAAAATTTAATAAAATAGTATCAAACAGTATGTATAATTTTATAACCGCATTTTCCTCGCAAGCTCCTGTTTTTTCGAGACAGCATGTTAATGGTTCTAGTTTATTCAGCTAAACTTAAAATAGTAATTCTATTTTATGATTCTGCTGCATTTTCTCTAAAGAAGACGATCCTATCGATGAATGTTTCATTTTCTTCTGATTTTTAATTTTATAGCCAAAATTGCAGTGGATAGCTCTGTACGTGTTTCTTCGGGCACTTGTGAATATCTTTCTATGGTATGCTTCTAGAAGTGGGAGTGCTGGCCTTCTTGAACTTGTATTAGGTAGTTATCACACTAGGAGATCAATACCTTGTGTATGTGTTTGTCTCTCCATCTATAACGCCGAGTTCCTTGAGGTCAGAAGTTGTGTTTTATTCATCTCTGTATTGCCGCTGCCTGACACATCATGTTGAGATAATGAATAAATACATGAATGAATGAAATGCCTCCATCCCTCCCCCTGCTTTCCCAAACCTGCTTCATCCTTCACACTAGCTTGACGAAGGTAAAGGAAATTCCCTGCCACCATTTACCATGTGCATTACTCACATTACCTTAATTAATTACACATCTTTCGGAGCTATACACCATTTGACAAGTGATAAAGCTGAGGATTAGAAAGGGAAGTGAATCTCTATCATCACACAGCCAGTTAGGAGTAAAGGTGAGACTTGAACCCAGTTCTGCCCAGTCCAGAGCCTGTGGTCTCTCCATTATTTTCTCATCTCTCTCCAATGGTGGGATTTGCAATATGGAAACAATACCATCTTTTGCCTTCATGGACTTCACATCAGTTTCAACAATTCTGTCCTCTTTGATGAAATCTTTTTTTCTCTCAGAGTCTGGGGAAACCACCTTCATTAATTATCTAACAGCTTTGACTAATTAACCCACAGCCTTCTCTCTCAGGCCTTGAGCCTACAAGTTGAATCTTAACACGTTAGTGGGATGTTTTGTTAGCAGTGTGTCCAATCCCTGAGTTTTAGAGAAGGGAAAGCTGAGACCAAGGAGCAGAGGGAACGTGTTCAAGGTGACACAGTGAATTGGCAGCCAAGCTAAGGTCAGTACTGAGTCTCCTGTGACTGGGTCCAGTGCCCTTTGATCTGTGTTTCAGATTATCTAATGGGGCTGGTTCTTCTCTGGAAGGGAGGAGACCTGGGTGGTGTAGGGCTTTGCTGTCTCTTTCATTTCAGAGGCGATGAAAAAGAGCCCTGCAAGGGCTGGGGGTAAGAGGCGACAGCCCAGAAATCAAGGCACATGCTGTCAGTGAACCCAGCTTGCAAAGCGCTGGATGGAAGCCCTGGAATGATGCTGAGTCTGCTGGACTAAGGTCAGAGGAGAACACAGACTTGAGCTGCAGAGGGACTGTAGTAGTCAGGGTAGACTAACTGTGGTAACAAACAACTCCACACCCTCAGTGGCATAACACTATAAAAATTTATTGCTTGCTGGCATCGTGGTCCAGTGCTACTGGTGGTTTGGATCTCAGCTCTAAGCAGTTGTTCGGGGAATCAGGCTTTTTTCATCTTCTAACTCTTTGTCCTCCAGCAGTCAGCCTGTAAAGTCACTGCCTAAGGGGAATAGGGAGCCCGTGGTGAGTCAGGGTGAGTCAAGAGCAGAATTTGGATGAGATTGGGCATTCCTGGCTCCATGTCCAGTGGCTGGCATTTCTACCGTGCTATCCTGCCTCTCAACACCTCTGATCCTTGGTTTCCTCCTCTGAAACGGCGCTTACCTGCTCTTCCTGTTCTGCCCCCTCATAGTTGTGAGTTCAGGACACAGTTACTGCTGTGAATCTGGGGCACAGGGAACATCTCCCCTCAAGGTTGTAATCACAGTGCTGCTGAGCTCACATTGTGTGCACTTTTTGATACTGAGAATCAGTTCCTACGTCTCCCAGACCCTCTCATCTGCAGCCATTGAAGCTTCCTCTGTAGGGTCAACTCCTGACTTTGAACCCAGGCTGCAGCTCCATTGGACCCCGGCAGGGTAGTTGATTGGCCAGAGCATGGAATTCAGAATCCAGTAACTCTGGGTTTGAGCCTTGGTTCTAGTGCTCAGTAGCCTCACTCTCCTCATCTATAAAATGGGGAGAATAACTTATAAGGTTGTTTTGAGGACTAAATGAGCTCATTATGAAAACTGCTTAGCCGACTAATTGTAAATAGGCAGTACTCAGGGAAGTTGTGGTTATTTTCACGCCGTATCCAATGTGCTAGAGAAGAGTTCTGGGCACTTACACAGCGGTTGAGTCAGGCCCTCATCTTGTGTCTTTCCTGTTGGCCTCATCTCTCTGAGCGGTTTTTGCCTTAGTTTCCCTTTGCTGCCTGTCCCAATTCCTATCCTGAAACTTAGCCAGCTTAGCTGAGGCCTAGAGGACCCAGTTAGCCCTGATGAGGCCCGATCTTACACCCCTAACACCTCTCCCTACGCTACCACTGCTGTCCGAAGTCCTGTCCACTCAGTTCCCAGGCACTGAAGTCTGAAATCTAAAGGTTTCCCATGGGCCGCTCACAGCCTGGCCCATACCACCCTCTCTGACTTGATCTCAGATGAAGCTCCCACCTCTCACCACCATCCAACCAAAGAGCTTCTGCCTCAGTTTATCAGGCCCACAGGAGAGCCCGAGACAAGGTCTTAGGAGCTGATGCCAGGATGCGGGAGTGAGAAAGTGGGCAGAGTGAGACAGTGGAAGGGAAAGCCAGTATGTGCTACGCTGTTTAGTTGGTTCCTGCTGTGGGCAACTGTGGCTCATTCCCATGGGACCTCTGAGGAGGCCCGCAGAACGTGCCTTTGAGTCAGCCTGTTGAAGGACAGGCGCCTGGGGCATCCAACTACTGCTACTGAACCTCATGGGTTGAGGGTCCCTCAGGGATGTCCTGCCACCCACTTTTGAAATGTTCCTGGGCCCGATCTGAATGGGCTTCCCCAGACTCTGGGGAAAGCACCCAAGCAGAAAATGGAGAGACTTAGAGCACACACTTGAAGGACAACCTGTGCACCGCAATTGCACTGAAATCAGAGATGACGTGTGTCTCAGTTTCCTAGGGCTGCTGGGACATGAATACCACAGTGGGTGGCTTCAAAGAACAGAAATTTATTTTCTCACAGTTCTGGAGGCTGAAGGTCCAAAGCAGGGTCCCAGCTGTGTTGAGATTTCTTCCTTGTCCATAGCCCCAGGCTTTCCTTGGATCCTTGGCCTGCAGATGATGTGCACATGGTGCGTGCCCCCTCCTGACCACATGTGTGCATGCATCTGTGTCTATGCTGCTCTTTTTATAACTCAGTATCGATTAGGTTTAGGACACACCCTATGGTGATATGGCCACATTAACATAAAAAAGAAAATCCTATCTCCACACATGATCTCATCCACAGGAATAGGGGTTAGGATTTCAACACATATCTCGAGGGGGACATAATTCAATCCATAACAACATGGGACACCAAAAGTGTCTGCTGAAGCCCCTTTCCTTAGCAAGCTGTTTCTCTCACCAGGCCTTTTGCACTAACCCAGCCCCAGATCACACTAAGGTCTTGGTTCAAATGTCACCTTTTCAGGAGCCTACTATGGTTGCTCTATCATATGCTAAGTTTCCTTCTGTGGTTCTCCTCTGGCAGCCTGGCCAGTATAGCTTAAAACCACCAGCTCATGGGTGTGTCCAGGTCTTGGAATTTGTTCGAACAAGACTTAAAACAGGCTTGAGTCATTACAGAAGAAGAAGGGTCAAACATCAAAGCCAGTCCAGGCAGCAGGTGCAGAAGGATGACCAGGTGTTGGGGTAGAAGATATCAGGAGATAAGGAGAACTAATTGTACAGTCCAAGTTAGGCACAGGAGATAGGGTGAGCAACCAGCAGAGATTAACCAAGCAGCAGAACGTGGGGACTTAAGAGACCAGACAATCCCAGGGTTATTTCTGCAGGCAATGCTGGGCTGGCAGGAAGCTCTCTTGGGAGCGGACAAGACGCGTTTCCACAGTCCAGAGTCAGGGCACTTCAAAGGCATTTCTCTGTATCTGGATTCCATTCCCCCCGCATGGCCACACTGATGATGTAATTAAAGGTTGGAAGAAGTGATGACTTCCTTATATACCTCAGTAAAGTTATATTTCCATCTGGCTGCAGTTTCATTCCGAAACACCGAAGGAGATGGGATCCTACAGCCTGCAAATAGGCTTTCTTTGAGGCTTGGCTTAAAGCGGAAGCAGCGGCAGTGGCCCCTAGATTCTGGAAACTCTGGACCCAAGAACAGCAGGGTAATAGCTTCCATTGAGCATAGTTTTCTGAGCTGCAGATGAGAGTAGCCACTTCTCCATCAGACCAGCTCAGCAGGACCAGCTTATCTGAATACAGCGTGAGTCACCCTCTAGACTGTGGTCAGGACCTGGGCCTGCAGGTCTTCCTTTCCCAGTGACCTCACAATCACTGTCTCCATTCTCCACACTGCAGGAAACCCATCAGCCCGCAGCAGGGGTCTGTGGGATGATGTGCCTGGCTTGGAGGCAGAGAAAACATTAGAGTGCATGTCCTCTCGCCTTACAGATTTTTTCTCCTTCAAACTGAGTTGCAGCAATAAATAACCTCTCAGCTTTCATTGTTTCTGCAGTGGAAGGAAAATTGCCTTGACTCCTTATCATTACCATCAGTATCTGAACTGTGTGGGCTGACTCCCTTGCCAGCATTAGCGGTGTATTAATTATGTTCACAGCCATCGTCACAGTTCCAGGATGATGAGGTTCTAAATTAAAGCGTTCTTTCTTAATCTCAACTGCATGATTGAGCACCTTCTCAATAATGCAGTTCTGAAGCTACCTAACTTCTTCATGCCTCAGTTTCATCCTCTGTATAATGGGGATAAGGATAATATTTACCTCATAGGATTTTTGAGGATTAAATGAGTTTCTACATGTGACACACTTTAAACAGTGCCTGGTGCATAATAGGAACAATTGTAAGTGTTTGTCATTACCATCGGTAAGCATCATCACTGATTTAAAGATGGTGAATCTGAGGAAGAGAAGTCGGGTGTCTTTTTCAAGCTAGAGGAGTTGAAAGTGGGAATCTGTACGCAATTTTTTTTTTTTGTTTTTTTACATCCTTCTTTCTTACCTTCCTGCAGAATGGCCTGTGGCTTATACAAAACACACAACAGGATCGTTGAGAACAGAGACCAATGAAAGGAACCAGAAGGCATAGATTATGCCACTGACCTGAGTGGTGATGATTCGAATAAATGATCGATGAGTTTGTCCTTATTTTCCCGGTAGCTAAGGTTGCTGGGGAACATGCTGGCTGACATAGATTTCACTTCCTTACCGCAGCATCGTGTACACATTCATTTGCAGAGATAAACTCTTTAGGGGCAGGAAAGGGGACCTGACGCGGTAGGAATTTACTATTTGCTTCCCTGGATGGCACAAATGGTTAAGGCACTTGGCTGCTAATCAAAAGGTTGGAGGTTCGAGTCCACCCAGAGATGCCTTGGAAGAAATGCCTGGTAATCTACTTCCAAAAAATCAGCCATATTGAAAACCCTATGGAGCACAGTTCTACTCTGACACATATGGGGTCGTCATAATTTGGTATCAACTCAGTGGCAACTGGCTTGGTTTTCCCTTTAGTATAAATTAATTTGAGTACAGTTTACTGTGTTTAACGTTCAGCTTTACTAATGAAAGATTGTTAAAGATGTTGGGTTATGTGAATCCTCTGGAAGAGTTGGGGACTTTGCTTTTTGGGACTCATATACCAAGGTAGAAGTCATAGCGTAAATGAAAGACAAGTACAGGTGTTAGCTGCCTCTCAGTTTCCTTCCCTCCCTCTGCCCCAGATCCCCCCATGAAGCAGCTACATGAGCCCAGGTAGAGGACTTAATTTTCCATGCTTACTTGTAAATTAACTGAGAACATTCCTAACAGTTCTACCTACTGATTATCCAGTGGAATGTTTATTGATCATCTACCTTGTGTAAAATACAGTTCTAGGGAGACAGAGAGAACAAGGGAGTAAAAGGGGTATCACTTACTGAGCACCAACTATATGCCAGACCCTTTATATACATTCTGGAACCTTGATGGCACAGTGGTTAAGAGCTTGGCTGCTAACCAAAAGGTCAGTGGTTCGAATCCACCAGCCACTCTTTGGAAACCCTATGGGGCAGTTCTACTCTGTCGTTTAGGGTGGCTATGAGTCAGAATTGACTCGATGGCAATGGGCTTTTTATACACATTATTTCACTCAATCCTCAACAATCACACAAGGCAGGCATTATTATATCTGATTTGTAATGAAATAATTTGAGGCTCAGGTGGTTAGGTAACTTGACCGAGGCCACATGGCTAGTTCAGTAGCAGAACCAGGTCTTGAATCCATTGATCGACTGATCCGTTCATTGATTCGGCACTTTGCCGTTGAGTGTCTCCCCTGGGTTGGGCCCCGTGTTAAGCGCTGCTGATACAGAGATTGCTGAGAGATCACTCCTGCCCCCAGGACACCCACAATCCGGAGGGGAGAGTTTCCCGACTCTGTCCAGTGGTCTTATTATCCTCGATCTCAAGGTTTAGTATTAAAAATGTGTGTTACACGTACATCAAACCACTTTCATTCCATTTGAATGACTGTGGCGTTTAGATGAAGTGGAAAAATTGGATCAAGTGGTGACTGAGGTTGGGAGCTGAGTGATGACATCGCATCTCTTTTAACACTACAGGTGTTCTGTAAGGAGCTTACGTCTTTGAGCGAACTTTCTGTAATTTCCTAAGTGAAGCTTAGAAAACCTCACCTAAAAGTAAAAACTGGCCCTGAGCAATCTCTGGCAGCCATTATCCTGGCCCAGGAGGCCACGAGATTCTCTGCCAGCCGGTCATGGCCAAGGCTACAGACTTCTCTTTCTGTAAGGAGCTTGCTTTGGGGAAACCAGTTAAACCCAGAGTGTTTACCAGTTTTTAGGGTTTTGTCAGCTTGCAAGTATGCACTTTCTCTGGCATGTTCCCTGGAGGAAAAACCCCGCCTGTGCAAAGGAACAGCCAGCACTTCTGTCTCCATTCCTGCTCCTGTCTCCTCAAGCGGCTGGCTGCCTTCTTCTAAGCGTGAGAGCTCTGGTTTGTGATGTTTCCTGATTGCCTGTCCTTTAGTTGCATTTGAGACTCAGACTGGAGATGGAAATCAAGGGCAGAAACATTTTCAAAGCGAGACAGAGAGCTCTGTATGTATTGGGAGAGGAGCATTCCAGGTGAAGGGCTGAGGGGAAGTGAGCTTGCTAGGTCTGAGGAACGCAGGGAGGTCTGTGTTCTTAAAGTGTCACCAGAGAGAGGAGAGTGGCAAGGGCTGAGGTCAGGGAAATATGCAGGCAGATCACTCAGGGCCTCCAGGGCCACTCTGAAGTCTTGGGCTTCACTCTCAGCAAGAAGGCAGGCTTTGGAGAGTTTTGAGCAGCCGAGTGGTATGACATCGCTCAGTGTTTCAGGAAAATCACCCTCAGTTCTTTGGGGCATAGACTGGCTCTAGGAGACCACCGCTGGGGATGCAGGTGAATCCAACAGGTCCTTAGCTTCATTCTCAGCATTGCCCAAACTGCTCAGAATAATCCAGAGGAATATAATCTAAAACAGGCTCCAGGGATGAAGACAAAGTAAAACAATAGTAACAGCGATGATAATAGTAAATCCATCTTTCTATCTGCTCTTCACTTTGTGCCAGAAAATTAAGATGAGCATAGAGGGTTGTCACTGAGGATTCAAGGACGAGCCAAAGGAACAACCACGGAAAAATAGAAAATGTGTGAGCTTGGCCTCCACAGCCAACAAGCAAGAAGAAGTAAATAAGAGTAAATGATGCTGGACCTCAGTACAATGGCGCTGTTAGACATGTTACAGCAGGGTGGTGGTCCTGGCTGGCTGGTTCTTCCAGAATCTGAGTGGAGGCTGGGCATATGAGCCAGAAACATGCTCTCCCTGTCCTTAGCCCGCTTTCCTGTTCCCCCGTCCCCCACCCCCTACCCACCCTCTACCCACCCCCATCGCACATACATATTTGCAAGAGGTGATAAGCTGGAGACATTTTGGTTGTTGATAGGAAGTTTATGCAGCAAGTGGAATGACAAGAACAGAAGAGACGTTCTGCCATGTTCCCCGCTGCCCCCTGGGCAGGTTTTGAGCTCCTTATAGAGGGATCGGAGCCCTGTTGGCGCAGTGATTAAGAGCTCGGCTGCTGATCAATCAAAAGGTTGGCAGCTGAAGTCCTCCAGCCACTCCTTGGAAACCCTATGGGGCAGTTCTGCTCTGTCTTATAGGGTTGTTACGAGTCGAAACTGACTCGATAGCAACGGGTATAGAATAATTAAAGTGAAGGTGAAGACGTCGTTTCCCTGAAGGTCTCGCTGAGCCTGGGAGCGCCAACATTTAGTGCCTCTAAAAGTCGGGTGGAGGCTGCCATCTGCTGGTTGACTTGAGTATCTTACCCAGATGCTTTCTACATCGGACAAAGCACCTTTCAATTGTGATGGCTTTTTCTCCAGACCAAGGTAACTATCTATTGTCTCTTTTAAATCATCACAATTATCATCAGGGTGAGTATTTTTCATTCTCATTTTAAGGGAAACTCAGAAAAATTAAGTGACTAGATCAAAATCATTTGGTGATTGGAAACTTGGGATTCAAGCTCAGCTCTGACTACAAAGATGATTGCTTTAAAGAAGATGGATCACGTAGGCTTTGCGAACTGTAAAGTGTTAGGAGGGGACTGGCAAACGGCAGATGTTCCAAGTGCACTGAATGGAGACATGGTTAAAAGATTCAGTCTATGGATGGACATTCCTCAAGGCATGCAGCTTGACGCCGAGAGCCTGGGTTACAGGGTCAGAAGACCGAGGTTTTAGTCCCAGCTCTGAACTTAGAGCCCAGGTGAACTTGAGCAAGTCATTTCGTTGCTCCAATTTCTTAACTCGTAACTGCAAGATGTGCTGGGCAACTGTGGATGCTACTTATTTTTTGTGTAAATATTACAATTAATTTTCCAAATCCTGGTTGGGATTGGAGCGAGGCTACCCAGGTTTTCAAAATGAGAGCCCTATCCTGCTTTAAAATCCCTGGGTAGCGCTCCCTGATAAGAGAGGAGAACCAGGGGAATGAGCCCTCTGCTGGCCATTAGTATATCACACCAGCCCAAGCGCTAGCAACGGCAGGTTCGGAAGACTCCCAGTACTGTCCTGAGGCCAGAGGACAAGAAGATGGGGCTAATGCCTTTCTAGTGCAGAAGAGAGCTTTCTAAAGAGCAAAGGTGATTATGTCATGGGGGCACTCAGAGGACACAAAGCTTTCATGGCAAGATCCTCTCACCAACCTCATCTCTAGTTCCCACCCCCTTAGTCCTTTGCATTCCAGCCATAGGCTGCAGCTTGGAATCACAGCTAATCTTCAGTCCAACCACAGAACCTGTAGGGAGCCCCTCCTGATGCCTCCGCCCACCCTGACCGATTTCCCAGGAGTGATGTCATCGTGCTCCAGGATCCTGCAGTCCTTGTAGTAGGACCTTGACTCCAGCTCCCCATAGCCCCAATTAGGTGACCTAATTGAAACTTACACCCATGTCCAGAAAGAATCCCCTGTAAGACTTGAGGGAAGCTCCAACAAACACTTATTGAATAAGTCTTCTGTTCCTCCTTCCAGTGTTTACTCAATAAGATGTACGCTGCCAGTCCACCTGATTTAATATTGCAATATGCTCCCTGGCACCTCCTATCCCCCATACCCTATTCCATTTTTTTGTTTTTCCCATAGCACTTATTACCTTTTGAAGTATTATCTAATTGACTTATTTATTATGTTCATTGTTTATTGTTTCTCCTCTTAGAATATAAAAGCAAAAAACAGACAAACCCATTGCCATCGAGTCTATTCCAACTCAGAGCGACCCTATAGGACAGAGTAAAACTGCCCCATAGGGTTTCCAAGGAGTGGCTGGTGGATTCACAGCCAATCTTTTTGTTAGCAGCCATAGCTCTTAACCACTGCACCACCGGAATATAACTTAGAATATAAGTTCCATAACAGCAGGGTTCTTTTTCACGTTCTTCGCTGATGAATTCCAAGCATTTTGAACAGTGTCTTAGACAATGGGAGGTGCTTAACAAGCATACCTTAAATGAATAAATACTGTTATCAATTTCATGTGGTTTCTTGAAATGAATAAGATATCCTGTCTGCAAAGAACTTGAATTTTGGAATCAGGCAGACCTGGTTTTAAATTTTGGTCTGGCACTAGCTGTGTGACCTTGGGCAAATCACCTGACCCCTTTGAGTCTGAGTTTCCTTATGTAAAATAGAATAATTTTATCTATCCTACAGGTTGCTATGATGATCAAATGACCTCAAATGTTTACAGTGCCAAGCACAGTGCTGATCCAAAGCCAGAGCCCATGACTGAGAGGGGCTCACAGTCTAGGGGAGGAAGATACTCATCAAGGTATCTGCATGCAAGCCACAGAAATCATATGGGGATATCAGCCTAATCAGGGAAGGAATTGGTTGGAAGAATATCAAGGAGTTCATGAAACTGACAGGAAGTTTTGAGGAGCTGGTTCAGAAAACACTCAGGAGCCAAAGGAGGCCAGGTAGAAGGAACAATGAGCCAGAATGTCTTTGCCTTTCCTGGACATAGCCACTGCCATTAAAGAAAGAAACTGGTGTACACTATCACAGATGCTGGTCGCAGATTCCATTTATAAATGGCCACCGTTGCTAGAGACTGTGAAGGCGGTAGAGCCAATCTCATAGGCTCTTTGTTTTGCATTCCTTGCTCAAGGTGAAAAGTCTCTCTATGGGTATCCAGTTGGCAAAGCTCAGGTTATGTGCCCGTGGCCTGGCTGCCAGGGGGAGGCGGAAAGAAGATTTTTTCCCCTCGTAGCTTCCATGATAGGAGTCAGGGTCCTCACGCAACTGGAAATTCTCTAAAACTAAAAAGGAGTTTGGGTGCTGGGAAGCCACCAAATGAGCAACGTCCACTACAGGGGAGGTGTGGCCAGAAATAATAATGGGGTAAAGCAAGCAGGCAGCTATACCAGTGGTACTGTGTGGTACTCAGGTACACAAACCTGAGTGGGTGTGTCCATCAGGCTTCCTGAGGAGAGTTTAAGTGGAGGAACTCTTTCCAAAGGTGTGGCCAGTTTGGAGGAAAATTGCAAGAGCTAGTGCAGTTCCTAGGTCTAGCAACCGCTGGAGCCTGAAGGGAAGACGTTATCTGAGAAACCCAAAGAGACAGTCGTATGGAGATGGTCACCGAACAGGCACTATGACCCTCGTATGAGGGAAACTTCCAATCTATGGGGATGGTGTAGAGATGGAGCTGGAAAGTACCCTGACTCGTCTGCCCTCCTTCAGTCTCCCTTCAGTATCCTGCAGCTGCTCCCCATTTTGATACCCAAATGGAAGCCAGAGGGCACAGAAGTCCCCTGATATAGTTCATGCAGGGTGGCAGCCCAAGATCTGAAGGGGTGAAGAGAAGACATTGAGTGCCATGGAAATTAATTCTCCATAGAGATGTACTGATGGCTCCGCGGAGGTGAGAGGTGGAGGAGGGACCCTGGACCTTGAGACTGGAGTGGAATTTCAGCAGCCTTTCCAGATGGAGGAGGCACACTTGTGGCCAGATCGTGTGGTTCTCAGCGTGTGGCCTCGGGCCCTTCTCCTTACCAGGCGCCCATTTGGGGGCATCTACGACTTTCTGAAGGCCATGATTAAGGACTCCTACTTGATGTGGCTTCTTCACCAATCAGAATCTGGTTCTTGTGTGCCTTCTGGAGAATACCTTACCAGCTTAGGTATATACAGTTCTGGAAAGGGCGTAGGGTTTGGACTGAAAGACTCTGAAGTCAGCAGCCAGTGAGGGATTAAACTTCCCACTTGAGGCTTGGTTGTTACAGGGTGCCTGTTTGTTTGGCAAGGACATCAGGGATTTGAACTGGTTCCTTTGGGTTTGAACCCCTGCTGAGAATTTGCATTTCTAGCCCCAGATCTACTGAATCAGAATCTACATTTTAACAAGATCGCCAGGTGATTCTTACATACGATAAATTTTGAGAACCGCTGCTGTACTGGGAACTTTTTAGACATGTAAATTCTGAGCAGGAGTTCAAACCAGAGCCAAGGGGTTCAAAGCTATATGGCTGAATTGCAGGCAGCAAGTCTTATGATCTGGAACAGCAAATTGTGTATATAACATGACAGCATTTATTAAAGCAAGATGAACTCAGCAGCAAAGGTTTCAGCTGGAGCCGTAAATTCCTCTGATCCTCATTTCTGAGGCATCATATTCCTTTTGAATGAGGTCTATCAGCCCACCATTTTCATTCAAAATGTCAATTTGCTGAAAATTCCTAAGAGAATGAATTGGTGATTGCGTCTCCCCTCACTCCTTTTTAAGAAGAGAAATGTTGAGCACCGTGTGGCTCTGACTCACTGTATTTGCTGGGGACAAACAGATCTGCGGTGCTGGCAGCAGGCTCCCTGTCACTGCGTGTGCTTAGGCTCAGGCTGGGGAACACCAGGCTCCCTGGCCTTGTAGGGGGCTTGGTGTAGGGGAGAAGAAGATATTCCTACCATGATTTCTAGATCTAAGACTATAGGATTGTAGGAAGATGAAGGATATAGTTGAACTTAATCCACACCCTGTTCTGCAACCTGTACTCCCTCCGCAAGGCACACATTTCCCCAGGAAAGGAGAAAATTTCACTGGGGCCTGGGAGAGGGCAGGAGAATCAGAGCCGAAAGGCCTGGGTTTAAATCCTAGTTCTAATACCAACGGAGCCCCGGTGGTGCTGTGGTTAAGAGCTACGGCTGCTAACCAAAAGGTCGGCAATTCGAATCCACTAACTGCTACCTTGTCTTATAGGGTTGCTATGAGTCAGAATGGATTCGATGGCAATGAGTTTGGGGTTTTTTTGTTTGTTTGTTTTCTATTATTAATCAGGTAAGAAGCCACAGGCAAGTCATTGCATTTCTATGAACCCAAGTCCATCACATATAAAATAATAGTAGTGATTAAAAAAAATCCAAATCAAATTTGTTGCCGTTAAGTCAATTCTGATTCATGGTGACCCCTATGTGTGTCAGAGTAGAACTGTGCTCCATAGGGCTTCGATGGCTGTGATCTTATAGAAGTAGATCGCCAGGCCTTTCTTTAGAAGTACTGATGAGTGGATTTTGAACTGCCAACCTTTTCGTTAGTAGTCAAGTGCAAACCCAGGGACTGATGAGCACTTTATACATGTCAAGCACTGTGATAAGGGCCTGGCACAAATAAGCTTATGTATTCTTCAAAGAAACTCTACCAAGTAAGAACTGTTATTATCCACACATTATAGATGATGAAGCTGAGGCACAGAGAAATTAAGAAACTTGGGAATGGTGGAGCCAGGATTTGAATTCAGAAAGTGTGACGTTGGGATTTTAACCCTTGTATGATAACAATCTTATTTTGTGTGATAACAGTAATTGTTAGGAGGTTACAGTAAAAAAAGGGTATAAAAGCATCTTCTAAACCATAAATTATTAATCTTAGAAGTATTGAGCAAGAAGCTGAATCTTAAGTTGCAAGCTTTGTCCAGACTCGTTCAACTTTGTTCAAAAAAGTGTTTTCCTACCCCTACCCTCTGATCTTCCTTTTCTTCTTTACCCTCTCGACCACCACCTCCTCTTACCTGTCCTTCCAGCATTCCTCCCTGTGTTCAAATACATTGACTTTGGTGGAATTCAGATTCAATGATGAAGGCAAAATAACAGTCAAATGTAAAAGTACTTGTGCTTTTATTAAAAAAAAATACAATCAGGTACTGTCCAGCTGTGTCTTGGAAAGGAGATCTCTTTTAAAATCCTTAGTTTTTATCATCATCATTATTATTATATTAATAATATTAATCGTGTCCTTCAAATCAAAGCAGTATTGCTTTTCTGGTTTCCGTTGTATGAAATGTAAAAAAGGGATGTCTTCCAATGGCACACATTTAAACACATTGCTAACAAAAATAATCATCATTAATTATACAGCTTTGTGTAAGATACGGCTGGTCCTAAAACAAACTACCAACATATAGCCTACCCCTCTCCCGTTCCCAGAGCCACCCAAGAGAAGTACAAATCACTGTGATGCTGTTGCTAGAAGATTTTTGCTGAATCAAAACAGAAACCTATCGAGACTGTTGTCTTTGGTGCGAAGGAAGTAATCGCCGAGTGGTTGGGCCGCTGTTGCTACCGTTGGCCCCAATGATCATGGTGAACTTTGCTCTTGCCAAATGCCCAGGTGTGTCTTGATGGTTGGACTGGTTGTATCGATGCTTTGGTAACATTCTTTCCTTTCTCTGGGTCCTCCTCCTCCCTTACCCAGTTGTCCCTGGAATTTATGCCCGCTTGCGCCTGCCTTCGAGATTTCGGAAGTTGCTGGGTCTCAGCTTCATCTCAGCAAACTGGATTGAGTGTTCGTGGCCTTTCCAGTGGAACCAATTAACACCCTGCAAAAAATAGAGACGGCCTCTAGGTTGGTTTCCAGTAGGCAAGGCACTCACTGACCATTGCTGTTAAGTCAGCCAAATGAAATGAGCTCTGTTTCAATTTCACTACTTGGTGTTTCATGGCAGTCTCTTTCCTATCTACCCGTCAGTCCGTATCATGAAAAGTTTCAAAAGGGCCGGCTGAATCGGACCTAATTTTTCACTTTAGTCAGAAATCACCTGAGTTTGCATCGAGCTTGGATCTGCCACCTTGAAACAAATCAGTGGCTGATGAAACTCGCCCTCATTAGAAATAGGTTCTGAAGGAATTCAGGTCATAATTGGAGGTTGCAGGATTGAGTGGCTATGTACAGGGAGATCTATAATTCCCAATATTCCTATGGAATATTTTAATAAGGTTGTATTATGGAATAGTAGAAAGAATATAGGTGGAACGAAAGCTTTGCAACCTGAATACAGGGTTATTTGACAGCTGAATGATCTTGAGTAAGTTATTAAACCTTTCTGAGCCTCAGTTTCACTACCTTTTTTTCCCTTCAGGTCTGATAACGCCTACCTTGAAAGGAAGCTTTAAAGATTAAATAAGTTTGCAAAGTTACAATGTGCCCGGCACTACATTAAATTATAGTGCTGGGCTCATTATAGGTTCTGGGTAAATATTATTTCCTTAGCCTCAATTAGGGAGAAATATCTTTGGAATTTGGGCCAAAGATTTTCTACAAGAAAAGATTGTGTTTGTGTCCAGGCCTTCTGGTTCCATGTTTGACTCTTCAAAAACCAAAAACCAAACCCGTTGCTGTTGAGTTGATTCTGACTGATGGTGACCTCATGTGTTGCTGAGTAGAACTGTGCTCCATAAGGTTTTCAATGGCTCCTTATTTCAGAAGTAGATCATCAGACCTTGCTTCTGAGGTGCCTCTGGGTGAGTTCAAACTACAACCTTTCAGTCAGTAGTCATGTGCTTAACACTCTGCACCACCCAGGGACTCCTGTTTGACTCTTTATAGGGGAGAATAAAGACAATAGGAGTGGTGCAAACAGTTAACGTGCTCCGCTGCTAACTGAAAGATTGGAGGTTCAAGTCTATCCAGAGTTACCTCAGAAGAAAGGCCTGGTGATCTACTTTTGGAATAATCAGCACTGAAAACCCTATTTGAAGTTCTACTCTGCAAAACACAGGGTAACCATGAGTCAGAATCGACTCCATGGCAACTGGCTTTTGGTTTAAAGACCAAAGATGGGTAGTCTGCCCATCAAGTCCAAATGGCCCCTTGTTCCACTGGGGGAAGGAGCAGGCTCAGGACTTGGTAACTTCAACGTCAGACAGCGCTCCTGTGAAGCCACCACCCCATGTGCTGAACCCCTCTTCTCTTTACGCTACATAGGGCTGTGAAGAAAGATGTTCACGGAGAAGTTAACGAGTGGTAAAATGAGGGAAAAAATAGAGATGTTTTACTTGATTAAAATTATTTGGAATTTACTGACATTGGGAGGCATTTGAGTCTGACAGGAAGGTGGGACTTAAGAATGGCTGGTTCATTTAATGGGCAAATGTGTTTGCAATTACTCCTGCCTGTCTTACCTCTCCCTCGCTTCAGCTAAACGGCCTCCACTCCTCTCTGTTTTACATGTTGGGGGTCAGAGAAAGTTTTTGTCTGGGGAAAGCTTTCCATGTTTGACTCCACTTGACCAGTGTTTCCTTGGAGTCTTCAAGGGTTCACATATGCTATTTCTATGATTTTACCTGACTTGCAGTGTCACTGAGATTTCTTCTTGTCATATTGTCATACTCCCTGAATTTCCTGCCTGCTAAGCTCAGCCAGGTTGGAGAGGCTGAACTGGCCTCCGGTCAGCCCCAACCGACTTTCTGCCCTGGGGCGTCACAGCCCACTCACCTGACTGTGGTTGTTGTCCCCGTATCTGCCCATCAGGTTGACACGGTGACAGTTCTTATACCAGAAAGCCCCCTTGTAGGACAAGGCACAGTTGGTGATGGCTGAGTCTGTGTCTTTGTCGAAGGTGGAGAAGGATCTGCCATTGTGGTAGGCCATGGAGTCACCTGGGAGTGAGGGAAAAATACAGATCTGAGAAATTCTAGCCGAAGCTTTTCTTCCAAGCTGCAAAGGGCAGAACCAGAGGTGACAACTGAGAGGTCCTGGGCCTTGAACATTGGATGGAACACCGTACTGAGTGGGGCATGAGGATTAATTTCTGAGAGAAGCAGCATAATGTGGTAGAAAGAGGGTTGTAGGTGGCTTTGGAGGGTCTGGGTTCAAGTTCCATCTCTTTCACTCCCTAGCTGTAACCTTGTACAAACTTCTAATTGAACCTCAGTTTTCTCATCTTTAAAATGGGTCTAGCACATCAATTCTATTTACCAGTGAACAGTACTATTGTGACAATGGGTATGAAAGTGTACTATGAACAGGTAGAGTTGTATGCAAATAGTTGTTATAGTTTTAGATTTTTTCGGCATTCCTTTTCCATAAAGGACCTCAGATAGTAAGTGGGGAAATCTGCACTTAAATAATGATGTGCTTTGCCCCTAAATACGAATATCTGTAGCCATTACCTATAATTAAACACTTCAGCTATTAGATGTTACCACATAGCCTGTGTATGATATAAACCAAAAACCAAACCTGTCGCCGCTGAGTGGATTCCAACTCATAGTTACTTCAAAAGAGTTTATCTGACCAGTGTTCTCTTCTTAGACAAGAAGTCCATTTATGTATACTACTATTTGGGAATCTAATTTGTAATTGAATATATTAAATTTTAGGAGCATTTAAGTGCCATTTCCTTTTGTGTCCCCCCATCCCCAACCCTAGCCAAATCTATACACAAAGATTTGAAGATGCTGATGAATTCTACCCTAATATTTTGAAGCCAGTTGCCAAAGGGATTCAGACGCCTTTGTAACTGAAGATGCTACCAAGAGCATGCGAGTGCAGGTAAACAGTGATGAAACCAGATACTCTCCTGGGGGAATCGCTGGTTGTAAGGCTACAACCAAAAGCACACAGGGAAATGCAGTCCCACAAGAGTTATTTTAGTAAAGGGAAATATTGTGGCTCATTCTTGCCCGGAAAACACAAAAAAAGATGGGCGGGGGCCACATTCCTGCTGCCTGCTGTATTTGCTTGCTTTGCAACAACATCCTTGTTGCCTGAAGCCATCTCAATCAAAGAGATACTTATTGCCAGGTATTAAAATGTCAGAATTCTTTGAGGGATGCAAGAATGAAAACAATCCTAGCCCCTGGGTATCTCTGTTCTTGACTGCCAACTTCCACACAAACTGCCGTCTCAAAAGAGCTTTGTGCCTCTCTGGGCTGAGCCTGGCTTCTGGCACACTTCTGTCTGTAGGCTTTTACCTTTACGGATGTTTTCTTTGGGCTCAGAGAGGGTGGAAATGTGCCATAGCATCTGTCTCTTCTGTTTTCATAGGCTTAATGGAAACCTACCCCAAAGTGGGCACGTATGGCGTGGAGTTGTCCACACTCTCAAGACTAATCCTAGTTACCAGGAACACTGGTGTGCAGCAATTCTCTGCAACCAGCTTTGTCTCCTGGGTCCACCCTCTACAAGTGGTTTCACCCTGGGCAAAGCATTGAGCTTTTCAGAGCCTCAGTTTCCTCACGTGTGATGGTGGTGGTGTTAGATGCCGTCTAGTCAGTTCCGACTCACAGTGACCCTATGTATAAGAGAACAAAACACTGCCCGGTCCTGTGCCATCCTCACAATTGTTGCTACCTATGTTTGAGCCCACTGTTGCAGCCATTGTGCCAATCCATCTCGTTGAGGGTCTCCCTCTCTTTCGCTGACCCACTACTTTACCGAGCGTGATGTCCTTCTCCAGGGACTGGTCCCTCCTGATAACATGTCCAAAGTATGTGAGATGTAGTCTCGCCATCCTCGCTTCTAAAGAGCATGCTGGCTGTACTTCTTCCAAGACAGATTTGTTCATCTGGTAGTTCATGGTATATTCAATATTCTTCACCAACACCATAATTCAAAGGCATCACTTCTTCTTCCGTCTTCCTTATTCCATCGTCCAGCTTTCACATGCATATGAGGCAATTGAAAATACCATGGCTTGAGTCAGGTGCACCTTAGTCCTCAAGGTAACATCCTTCCTCATCTGTATAATAGCAATATCTTCCTGGAGGGGGTTTTGCGGGAATTAACAACAACAACAAAACAGTCACTGTGGAGTTGATTCTCACTCATGGTGACCTCATGTGTTTCGGAGTAGAACTGCTCTCCATAGGGTTTTCAAGGCTGTGACCTTTTGGAAGCAGATAGCCAGGCCTTTCTTCCAAGGTGCTTCTTGGTGGATTCAACCCCCCAAGCTTTTGGTTTACCTTTTGCGGCACACTGGGATTCCTTGTGGGAATTAAATGGGGGAACAGGTGTTAAACATCTGCAAAAGAGGATGCTACCTGGTAAGCCCTAGTATATGTTGTTTTCTTATTAACTTCTTCTCTAATGTGGAGCCAAAAAACCAAGCAAAAGCCATTTCAACTCAAAGAAATCTTCAAAACCTAGAGTAGGTTATGTCCCAGACAAGGAATGAAAGGGCTCCTCGGGAGGCTGTGAGCTCCTGGTCATGGGGGGAGGGGGTCTACAGGCTGAGGCTGATGACCACTTGGCAGGGATGTCTTAGAGGAGATTTAAGCAGTTAGGTGATAGTGCATTGTTTGCTACTGAAAGTGTGGTTCACAGACCAGCAACATCGGTATCACCTGGGAACTTGCTAGAAAGGCAGAATCTCGGCCCCACTCCAAGCTTACCGCATCAGCATCTGTAACAGGATCCCAGCTGAGTCAGATGCATATTATAATTTAAAAGACACTGGTTTAGATGAATATTAAGACCTCTGAGAGACTGTTTTTCTATCAGAGACATCTAAAAATGGATAAGAAAAAGATATTTTCTGAGTGACTGTAGTTGCAACTCAGTCCTGATTGTCCTGATTCCCAAACTATTCTATGTTTCCATGACCGAAATATACACCCAACTCTGTTCAATTACAGCTCTTCTGGATTATCACCTAGTAAGTATTTGTCTTGTTGAAAAAAGGTATTTCCAATCAATAGGTTGTTGGTCTTGCAAAATTCTACCATTTGATCTCCAGCGTTGTTTCTATCACCAACTACCTATTCTTCTTCTGTTTCGAATCTTTGCATTCCAATCACCAGTATTTATCAATGCATCTTGACTGCATGTTTGATCAATTTCAGACTGCAGAAGTTGGTACAAATCTTCAGTTTCCTCATCTTTGGCATTAGTGGTTGGTGAGTAAATATGAATAATAGTCGTATTAACAGGTCTTCATTGTAGGCGTATCGGTATTATCCTATCACTGACAGCACTGTATTTCAGGACACATCTTGAAATGTTCTTTTTGATGATGAATGCAATACCGTCATCTTCAATATTTGTAGCCATCCTATAATTAAACCCTAAACATAAACAGTGACTGTACATGTGGACCTCACCAGATGGAATACACAGGAATCAAATTGGCTACATCTGTGGAAAGAGACGATGGAGAAGCTCAACATCATCAGTCAGAACAAGGCTGGAGGCCGACTGTGAAACAGATCATCAATTGCTCATATGCAAGTTCAAGCTGAAACTGAAGAAAATTAAAACAAGTCCACAAGAACCAAAGTATGATCTTGAGTATATCCTACCTGAATTGAGAGACCATCTCAAGAATAGATTTGATGCACTGAACACTAATGACTGCAGACCAGACGAGTTGTGGGATGACATTAAGGACATCATACATGAAGAAAGCAAAAGGTCATCAAAAAACAGAAAAGAAAGAAAAGACCAAAATGGATGTCAGAAGAGACTCTGAAACTTGCTCTTGAACATTGAATAGCTAAAGCAAATGGAAGAAATGGTGAAGTAAAAGAGCTGAAGAGAAGATCTCTAAGGGTGGTTTCAGAAGACAAAATAAAGTATTAGAACGAAATGTGCAAAAACCTGGAGTTAGAAAACCAAAAGAGAAGAACATGTTCAGCATTTCTCAAGCTGAAAGAACTGAAGAAAAAATTTAAGCCTTGAATTGCAATATTGAAGGATTCTATGGGCAGAAAACTGAATGGTGCAGGAAGCATCAAAAGAAGATGGAAGGAATACACAGTCATTATACCAAGAGCAATTGGCTGATGTTCAACAATTTCAGGAGGTAGCATATGATCAAGAACCGATGGTACTGAAGGAAGGAGTCCAAGCTGCACTGAAGGCATTGGTGAAAAACAAGGCACCAGGAATTGACAGAATACCAGTTGGGAAGTTTCAACAAAGAGATGCTAAGAAATTTGGAAGACACCTACCTGGCCAACTGACTGAAAGAGATCTATATTCATGCTCATTCCAGAGAAAGGTGATCCAACAGAATGAGAAAATTATCGAACAATATCATTAATATCATATGCAAGTAAAATTATGCTGAAGATAATTCAGAAATGGTTGCAGCAGTACATTAACAGGGAATTGTCAGAAATTCAAGCTGGGTTCAGAAGAGGACATGGAATGAGAGATGTCATTGCTGATAGATGGATTTTGGCTGAAAGCAGAGAATACCAGAAAGATGTTTACCTGTGTTTTATTGACTATGCAAAAAGGCATTCGACTGTGTGGTTCATAACAAAGTATGGATAACAATGCAAAGAATGGGAATTCTAGAACACTTAATTGTGCTCATGTGGAACCTGTACACAGACCAAGAGGCAGTTATTTGAACAGAAGAAGGTGATACTGCATGGTTTAAAATCAGGAAAGATGTGAGTCTGTACCCTTTCACCATACTTATTCAATCTGTATGCTGAACAAATAATCCGAGAAGCTGTAGCCCAGCTTCTTGGATTATTTGAAGAAGAATGTAGCATCAGGATTGCAGGAAGACTCATTAATAGCCTATGATATGCAGATGACGCAAACTTGCTTGCTGAAAGGGAAGAGGACTTGAAGCACTTACTGATGAAGATCAAAGACCACAGCCTTCTGTATGGATTACATCTCAACA
Organism: Dugong dugon; assembly: GCA_030035585.1. Lineage (NCBI taxonomy): Eukaryota > Metazoa > Chordata > Mammalia > Sirenia > Dugongidae > Dugong > Dugong dugon. The sequence continues at coordinate 58,405,035 of CM057471.1, forward strand.
TAAAGAAAACAAAAATCCTCACAAATGGACCAATAGACAACATCATGATAAATGGAGAAAATATTGAAATTGTCAAGGGTTTCATTTTACTTGGATCCACAATCATTGCCTGTGGAAGCAGCTGTCAAGAAATCAAACAACATATTGCATTGGGTAAATCTTCTGCAAAAGACCTCTTTAAAGTGTTAAAAAGCAAAGATATCATCTTGAGGACTAAGATGTGCCTGACCCAAGCCATGGTATATTCAATCACCTCATATGCACGCAAAAGCTGGGCAATGAATAAGGAAGCTCAGCTACTAACCAGAAGAACAATTGATGCCTTTAAATTACGGTATTGGTGAAGAATATTGAATATATCATGGACTGCCAAAAGAATGAACAAGTCTGTCTTGGAAGAAGTACAGCCAGAATGCTCCTTAGAAGCGAGGATGGCAAGACTTCATCTCACATACTTTGGGTATGTTATCAGGAGGGACCAGTCCCTGGAGAAGGACATAATGCTTGGTAAAATAGTGGGTCAGTGAAAAAGACGAAGACCCTCAACAAGATGGACTGACACAGTGGCTGCAATACGGGCTCCAACATAGCAACGACTGTGAGTATGGCACAGGATCAGGCAGTGTTTCGTTCCCTAGTACCTGGGGTTGCTATGGGTTGGAGCCAACTCAATGGCACTTAACAACAAGAAAAACAATAACCAGGTATTTGTCTTGGTTATCTAGTGCTGCTATAACAGAAGTACCACAAATGGGTGGCTTTAACAAACAGAAATTTATTTTCTCACAGTTTAGGAGGCTAGAAGTTTGAATTCAGGGTGCTAGCTCTAGGAGAAGGCTGTCTCTCTCTCTGCGGGCTCTGGAGGAAGGTCCTTGTTTCTTTGAGCTTCTGCTCCTGGGTGATTTCATGTGGCTTGCTTGCCACACCCCTCCCCCATCTCTGCTCTGCTAGTTTGTTTAATCTCTTTTGTATCTCAAAAGAGATTGACTCAAGATACACTCTATACTAACCCTGCCTCATTAACATAACAAATACAATCCATTCCCAAATGGGACAATAACCAGTGGCACAGAGGTTAAGATTTATAACACATAATTTTGGGAACATAATTCAATCCATAACAGTATTCAGAAGAGTCCCTGAATGGTATAAACGGTTAATGTGCTCAGCTGCTAACCAAAAGGTTCGAGGTTCAAGTCTACCCAGAGGTACCTAGGAAGAAAGGCCTGGAAATCTACTTCCAAAAAAATCAGCCATTGAAAACACTATGGAGCACAGTTCAACTCTAAAACATGTAGGGTCGACATGAGTTGTAATTGACTGGCTAGCAACTCTTTTTTTTTTTTTTTCAGGTGTTCAAATAGCTGTCAAATCCATAAATAGATAGATTAATGAAGGAAAGAAGGGAGGAATGATGAATGGATGAATTAGACTTTCGGGGCTGCTGCCCTGTACCTGCTGTCCCGCTGTACCCCTCCACCTTCAGCTTGTAGCGTGATCTGGCATCTCCCACGCTGAACCTGTCGTAGACAGCATAGGCTGTCTCTCCATGGTCCCGCAGGTCCACTCGGAGTTCGTACTGCCCCTGGGCTGTGATTTTGCTTAGGTTGTCCAGCCCTGTGGAAGACAGGCAAGGGTTGCCGAAGAAGCACAAGTGGCTGAGGCCCTCATTTCTACTCTACCCTGCAACATCTGCAGCTGCACTGGAAGGAGGCTCGAGCCGCACAGGTCTGGGCTTGAAGCCTGGTCTGCCCCTTGCTGGTATAATGCCAGGCAACAGATATCAATCATGTTTCTGAGCCTCCGGTAAAATCAGGCTGATAATCTTTGCCCTGCCAACCTCCTATTGTATTGTGAAGATCAAAGGAGATAAGGGGCTGAAAGCACCTTTTAAATATTCCCAGCCCAGGCAACAGTGCATAGGACAGTGCTCTGGCCGAGGCAGGTTGTTGGAAAGTGTGAGTTGCATGCACAGACGGATAATGGCATTATCCTGTTAATTCTGGAACTTTCAAATTGCACCTTAATTTGCTCATTAGTGAAATTCCTATGGACAATCAACTTAACCTGTCTGAGGCTCTGTTTCCTCTTATGCAAAACGGATATAAAACTTGCTCTGGAGGCAGGGGGTGTGTTAGGAGGTTTAGAGGTTATGGATATAACAATATCCATATAGCCATGTAACCATCTCAGCTCCTAGCGCACAGGACAGAGGCGGTCAGTGATATCATGAGGACAATTTTATAAAGAGTTTAGTGAATGGTTTAAGACCAAGCAAATTCTTAAGGCCTGGCTGTTGGTTCTCCATCAGATTGTTAATTTTAATGACCCATAGCATTGGGCAGTCTTCCTCTGAGCATATAAAATTCTGTGTCTACCAGCAGAGCTATTGTTTCCTCCTAATCCATTTCTCTCCCATAGGCCACTGCGGTTCAGGGCAAATGATAAGGAGGGCAGCAATGGGCATTTTGGGGCAGAACCCAACATGCAGGGCAGCATTACCCAGCCAGAATTCTTCTCTGTGGTCCCCGAATCCAGCAGTATATGCCTTCCAGTTTCGATAGAAATCCTCCTGTCCAGTGCTGCGTCTCAGGAACACCTACAAACATAACCGATGAACCTGGGTACACTTACGCTATTGAAGGGAACAGGGCACCTTTCTGAGTAGAAGAACATTGGACTGTGGTGAGAACACCAGCTCTCATGGTGCCTGGTAGATAGTAAGTGCTCAGTCAGTGCTAAGTCATATCAGTAACGGGCTCCATGATCAAAGCCAACTGTACTTCACAGGGGTGTGTGAGAGAAATTATAAAAAAGTTCCTTTCCCCGGACTTTTATCTTTAACTTCTTTCCTTTTCCTTCGTTTAACAGGTAATTATCGAGTGCTTCCGTGTGGCAGACGCTATCTTGCAAAACCTGTACATGGGTATCAGAGTACAGAGATGACCTGCCCCCCACCCCCCCACATCTACCTCAATGCTCCAGAGCTCTGGAGTCCGCCTTAGTGATACTCACAATCCATCCACCCCCGTCAGAGGTCATGTCACAGTAGACTTGCAGAGCCTGGGCCTTATCGCCATTCAGATAAATGGTGTAGAGGCCAGAGGTCGTGTCTCCATTTAGCATTGCTTGGGAGCAGTCCCTGGGGAATGGGTACAGGAGTCCGGCTGTGGGATAAAAAGAAATAGTGACTGTTTCAGAAGCAGGAGGATTGGGGTAAGAATTTTCACATGGCAGCTCCACTGCTTATCGGCGAGATTCCTATGGGCAAGCAACTTAACCTCTCTGAGGTTCTGTTTTCTCTTGTGTAAAATGGGATAAAACCTACTCTATGCGGGTGCTAGGAAGTTTAGAGGTTATGTAGATAAAGGACTCATCTCAGTCCCTTGTATTGATGGAAGCAGTCAATGATATCAGTGAGAGAAGAGCCGAGCACTGTGAGCAGCATATGCCTGGTCAACCTTGACTTCCATGGAGCAGCCATGTAGCACCGGATGAACACCAGGGGTCCTGGTCGACAAGGCTGGGCTTCTAACATATGGTCAGTGGCCCACTGTGGATCAGGGCCCTTGATTAGGGTACAGGATGCTTTGAAAATGTGATAAAAGGTTTGGATCTTTGATCTCCCCAAATACATTTTAATCCATGATACAGTTGCATCTCAGCCTCTTCAGAAGTCAGAGACCAAGGTTCTAGTCCTGAACTTGCCACTTCCTTTCTGTGTGACATTGGAGAAGTCATTTAACTGCTCTGGACCTTGGCATTCTTAGAGGCATAAAACAAGAATGCTTAGGGCATTCCCAAGTGCAATAATGTGATAGGAGAAATTAAACCTGTGGGTAGAATTGGACCATCCAGGGCTGTGTTCAGTAGGTGCCTGAGAACTGTCGGCCAGGGCAGGTTTTTTTTTGATCTGATACCTCATCTACTCTGCTTTACCTTCCCAGCCCTCCCCTGAGATCTATCATTATTTACTTGTTTTCTTGCTTATTTCACTGCCTAAGACTGAGGGCATCTTTAGGGCAGGTGCATATTCTTGTGCGCTCAGCACCTGGCATAAGAGCTGGCACAGAGGAAGCACCTCCCTCAGCAGACGGGAGCAGAAAGACTGTTGAGTAAAATGTGAGAAGCGAGGAGGCAGTTTTGGGATACACCAAGTGTATTCCACGTTCAGGGCTCTCCAAAGACCGGCTCACCCCTTCCTCAAGAATGGACCAACTGAACGATGTGCACGTTTACCATCTGCAGTAGATGCCAAGTGGCAGGGTGCAGGAAGACGTCCCCTGACCCTGAAAGCCTAGCTCTGACTTTAACTTATAGCGTAGCCTTGAGCAGGTCGCTTAGTCTCTGGGAGCCTCTGTTTCCCTACTAGGAAACTGAGCACAATAGTCCTGGTGCCCGTACCAGCTTGCTGGAGGACTGCTTATGCTTATGAATGTAAAAGATCTTTATAAACTCTGAAGTGCTGAAGGAGAGGGGAAGGGACATCGAATTTATAATGAGCCCTGACAAAGGACCACTTACTGGGCTAGGAGTTCAAAATACAATACCTCATCTCACCCTCACAAGATCCTTGTCAGGAAGGGATGATTACTAATCCCGTTGTATGGATGAAGAAACCGAGCCTTGTAAAATGGAAGTAACTTTCCTAAGTTACACAGAGCAAGTCGTGAAGATGGGGATTGATCCAGTTGTGCTCACTACTAGTCCTCCTTCCCATTCACCATGGTGCCCATAACCTTCTCCAGCCACACTCCTTGGGCTTCCAGGTTGTTGTTAGTTGATTCTGACTCACAGTGACCCGACGTGTGCAGAGTAGAACTGTGCTCCACAGGGCTTTCAAGGCAGTAAGCTTTCGGAAGCAGACTGCCAGGTCTGTCTTCTGAGGTGCCTCTGGGTGGGTTCAACCTGCCAACCTTTCAGCTAGTAGTTGAGTGCTTAACTGTTTGTGCCACCCAGGGACTCTGGGCTTTCAGGTAGTAGCAGGGTATTGAGCCTTTTAACAGATGTATTTGAAAAATTTAAAGTAGAGGTCAACAGGGAAGTGGAGGGTTGACTAAGTCTCATAAAGTTAGTTTCTCAAGGCTTGGTCACTCCCCAGGGCCCCCTTACTTGTGGTAAAGATGGTCTGGATCTGCTTGCTCCTCAGGGGCCCATTCAATGCCTGGATCTTGGCCGTGTAGTGGGTGGATGGACTTAGCTCTGCCAGGTTGTAGGAGGTGGTTTCTGGACCCACAATTACTTCCTACGGGCAGGAGAAAGAAAAAAACGATAGCTTCTGACCCCAGAAATTCTCAGGGTAGACAGTGCATGCATTCATTCATTCAGCCCTCCATTCATTTATTCATTCAACAAAAATCTACTGAGCACCCACACTGTGCCAGGCTCCATGCTGGGGTGTCAGAAATGGAGAGGGTGCATCATGAGCAAAGGCCCTGTGGCCAAAAGAGGCAGAACAAATTAAATAAGATGAGGAGGCAATTATCTCAAGCATATTTGGTTTCAGGTTGGGGAGCAGTGGATGAGGTTGGCAAAAGCCAGATTACAAAGGTCCTTAAATGCCAAGCTATGGAATGTGAAGTTTATCACTGTAAGGAATGGGGAGCCCCAAAAGATTTTTGAACAAGTGGTTGAAGGAACCCAGCCATACTTTAAAAAGCTTCATTTGGTGGCAATATGAATCTCACAGGGGCAAAGGTCTAGACTTCAAGACCAGTTAGCTAAATGGCCCTCAAATATGGCTCTCTATCGTAGTCCCCTGTGAAGCTTTAAATCCATATGATGCCTGTGCCCCATCGAGACTGACTGAATCCTAACAGCCAGGAGGGGGACCAGGCCAGCCGCGTATTTAAGAAGCTACTGGATGATTCCGATGTTCAGTTACTTTAGGGATCTCTTGAGTCAGCAGATGACTACAATAACCCAGTGGACATGGCAAAATGAAGGCCTGAGCTGGCCCAGTGTGTCTCCTTTCTAGAACAGAGATATCGGGGTGAGGCAGATGTGTGCACCTGCCGCCAAGACTATGCTCACTACTTTGGTAGCTTGTGGCTGGTTGCTGTGCTGCTGCCCTGAGGAGGTCATTGGTTTCAGTTTGCAGGAGATCCGCTTTCTTTTTAAATTTCCTTCTAGTTTCCAATTCCTGTGGGATCACCGTTTAGCAGATGACCTTGGTGTCTGGGATTGAAATTCAACCTACACTCCTCTTAAACCAAACACAACACGGCTCTCTACAACCAAAAACACAGCAGACTGGATTTAGGCGGTGGCAAATGAACTCAGAAGCCCTGAGAAGGCTCCCCTGCATCCTTGGAATGGAGCAGGTATGTTATCCTGGTTTTTCTCATGGGGAAATTAAGTCTCAGAGAGGCTGAAAGTTTTCCTCTAGCTTCATAATTTGTCAGTGGCAGGGAACGGCCTTGCATTCTGGCCTCCCGATACCCTGTCCAGGACTCTTTCTCCTACACCAGGTCAATTGTCTCGAGTGAGACATATAAAACTGGGGATTGGACATGCAGGGAAGTAAACTGGGGTGAGTGCCCATTTAATATCAATGACCCAGTGACCTTAGGGAGGCTCCAGGTCTGGTCCCTTGGGGAAGGATCAATTACCAGGTACAAAGCTGGGCTGATCAAATTACTTGGGGATCCAGTTACCTGTCAGCTGTTTCAGCTGCTGTACAAAGCCCTTTCCAAGGCAATTAGGGTAAATTGGAATGAGACTCATGGCTTAGGTAAACCCAGAATCCTAGAATGCCTGACCAGTAGGGGACCTTAAAGATCAGTGAGTTTTATTTCTCATTTTACAGACATGAACACTAATACCCAGAGAAGGGAAGGACTTCCTTAGTTCACACAGTGAGTTAGTTCATTGTTGGACCAACTCCAGAAAGGGATATGATAGTATTATGGATTGAATTGTGTCTTCACCAAAGGCATGTTGAAGTCCTAACCTCTGGTGCCTGTGAACATGGTTAAAATGAGAGAGGGTACAGCACGTAATTCAGAAAGTCTGGCATATAGCGCCAAACCAGACCAAACAAAACCCACTGCTGTCAAGTCAATTCCGACTAAGCGACCCTATAGGGTTTCCAAGGCTGTAAATCTCCACGGAAGCAGACTGCCACAGTTTTCTCCCGCAGAGCGACTGGTGACTGATGGTTTCGAACTGCCAACCTTTCAGTTAGCACTTGATTGCCTTAACCACTGTGCCACCAGGACTCCTTGGCATATAGTACGGTCCCTACTAATTTTTTTTTTTTCCCAGCCCCCCAGTTGCCCTGGGTGGAAAAATAGTACCGGGATAATTCTTCCCTACTCTGGGGATTATGAAAATGCTTCAAAGAGCTGTAGGGAGTTGTTTATGTACTTCAAGATACCTTGACTGTCCCATCCACGGATTCATAGACCAGGAGGTAACCAGTTACAGATGCCTGGGGGCGTCGCCACGTGAGGAGGGCGGTTTCTGACTGCACCTCAGTAGCAGTCAAGTCTCTTGGAGAATCCAGGTCTGCAGAAGATAAGACAATTAATATCAAATAAATCAGCAAGTATAGGACACAAATCCCTGGCTAGGTATCAGGAGGCCTGGGTTCAAGTTTTTTTCCCTATTTGACCTTGGGCAACAACCTTTCCCATTTGTAAAGGAGGGGGTTGAGCCACGTGATCTGCAAAGGCATAAAGTCTATGTGGTTCATCTCGGTTTATGGGCAAGCTTTTCCTGAGCTCACCATGGTCTTCATTGGTCTTGGTTGGATTTTGGGAGAAAGACAGCTGTGAACACAATTACCGATCACCCTTGTTCCTAATTAAAAGGACAGACGAATGTTATATTGACGCTCACGCCTACTGAGAGAACGTTTCTCCCATTTCTTTGCTTGCTGAAGTTTGTAAAAAGATCTCAATGTATAAAAATTCAATGGGCACGTAGGAAAACCTGCCTGAAAAATCTCTTAAAAAGTGTTTCCTTGCCTAGAACATGGATCATTAAATACTGGGTTTAGGACCAATGGGGACTGGTTTTCCACTTAAAAAGCCTTCCTCTTAAAATCTTTTCCTAGTCTGTGGGGAGACCAAGGTCATTTCAGCTCAAAAGGAAATGATGTGTTTCTTAAGGGCTTCAGTGAGTGGGCACTGGTGAATTTAGCTGCTGTTGACGTCATCACATTGCAAGAACCTGACTTCAGAAAGAAGAGTTGGGTGGGTCACTGTTTAAGACGGAGGCTGTGGGTGGGTGTCTCAGAAAGGAGAGATTCCAGCTCTTGATTCCTTCCTACCTGTTGTGAACTTGGTAGTGATGACTGCGCTCTTCTGGGGTCCTTTCTCCGCAAAGATTCTCAGTGTGTATTCCGTGGCAGGCTGGAGGTTGGTCAGAGCATACTCCACTGTGTTCCCAGACACCGTGTGTGTAATTCCTGGCACTAAACAAGAAATACACATACTAGGCAGTTACCTCTTGTGGTCTGAACCATTGGTGGACTTGGCAAACAGCACACACACCTACTTCCAATACAGAAACTTTCAGTGACCCTGCAGAAAAGCAGATTTGATTTCTGCAATGACTCACACTCCTTTCTCTCTCTTGAGTGCTCACCTCATGTACAAGGATTTATCATACGGAGACTAGATTTTTCCAGGCACTAAATCAGAAGGAAGGGGAACTGGGGGTCAGGAGATTTTTTCCACACGGTACCAGCTGGAACAGCTCTGCAGCTGAGACAAGAATGAGCTAGAGGAGAGTTGCAGGTAACATCTTCAAGGCTTGGGCTCTTCAAATTCCATTTTTCCTGTTGCTCACTGTCCTTTCTTTTACTTGCTCTCAAGTCCTTTTATAATTTGCCAAATTTTGTCAAATCATTAAGCTGAGGGATCACACAAGTCAGGTGACAGCAGCCACACCGGAGCCTGGTTACTACCTCTCAGCCCCACCATATCACACCCAACCGTGGAAATGAAGCCATGGTGCCCAGGTGTATTCACTTATTTCCTAACCATAGGTGACCAATCGTCTGGTTTGCTGGGGACTGAGGGGTTTCCCAGGGTGGTGGTGTTGTTAGCTGACAACAACAATGGGATGAAATGATGCAGGGTCCTGGGTCATCCTCATGATCAGTTGTGGATCAGACTGTTGTGATCCATAGGGTTTTCACTGGCTGATTTTCAGAAGTAGATTGCCAGGCTTTTCTTCCTAGTCCATCTTTGTCTGAAAGCTGTGCTAAAACTGGGATGGTCCCTGGCAAACTGGGGTAAGTTGGTCCCTGTATCTAATTATCTACCAGCCCCTGTGGACCAGGCCCTTTGCTAGTCATGTATCCACAATTTCTATAATTCCCATGAACTATACCCTGATTTGTTTTAGGTACTTGGTTCAAGTGATATCATCTTCTCTGACTTGGAAGAATTTACTCACAGGGAATGTTTAAGAATTGAAGAGTAAAAAGAATAAATTCATCCAAGCCCCACCTCCTTGCCCTGTCCTCACAAAGAATTCCCTTGGGTGGTTGCCAGAACTGAATCATGATTTTCAGAGACCCTAGGTACAGATAAGATTATGGTGCCCTGTTGTATTATCACCGAAAGTAAAACAACACTAAGCCATAAAATATGAAACTTATGTAGACTTTGAAATAAAAATAGTACATTTGTTTTTTAGAGTAGCTCATTACAAAATTATGGATTTGTTCACTGAAAAAGAGTCTTCCTCCTCTCTGTCTTATTTTTATTTGACTTGATTTTACTTTCTGGTGGCCATGCTTTGCTGATGCCCTAAGTAAGTTATAATTTGCTTGTTCAGTCAATCAGTAAAGGTAGTTGCAGAAACAAGGAAAAATCATTTCTCTTTTTAAAAGCAAGTGTGCTACAACCAGTCTCCTTTGTGGCCTCTGAGGAGCCCAGGCTCCCCAGCATTGCCTGAAACAGCCTGTTAAAGAGTTTAGATCTTGGACTCCTTCTTTGTCAGAGATGACAGCTGCTTCCTAGAGAAGGTGGCTCGCTCTGGGGGGCAGAGAGACCAGCAGGAGAGGAAGAACAGGCTGGGAAAAACCTGTAGGGCTGGAGATTTACTTTTTTCCCTTTAAATAGTTACTAGACTCACTCACATGATGTAACTACAATATTATGACTTTAGCTTGACAACAAGGAGAGGAGTATGGGTAAGGCCTCCCTTGCTACCCCTTGAACAGATCCTTCCACCCCACAGTCTACCTGCAGCCCCAGCCCATGAGTCTATCCTGAGGTTGTATTCAAGAGCTGGAGTCCCTGGGTGGTGTGGAGTTAACATACACAGCTATTAACTGAAAAGTTCAAGTCCACCCAGAGGTGCCTCAGGAGAAAGGCCTGGTGATGTACTTCCAAAAAATTAGCCATTGGAAACCCTATGAAGCACAGTTCCCTCTGACTCACATGAGGTCACCATAAGTCAAAATCGACTTGACAGTAACTGGTATTCAAGACCCATAAGGACATTACTGACTTTTCCAATCAACCCACACATTTTTGTCATCCTGTACCAAATGTGGAACAGAGAAGAGTGAATGGGAAGATTTTCCAGCAGAACAGACACTCCTCAGAGTGGGAAGAGTCTTAGACAGGACCTTACCTCTGTCCCCTGTGTAGGAGATGACATAACGGTCCACGGTGGCAATGGCTGGCTGCCACATGGCCAAGGCTTCTGAGTCGGTGATGTTGGCTGTCACCAGGCCGGATGGGCCATCCAGAGCTGCAAGAAAGGTGGTGACGTGTTGAAGAGATAGGCAGTCATGGGGTAGGATGTGGGGCCACAGCTGCTCTAGTATCGGCACTGCTCATGGACTCCTGGTATTAGGACACAGTGCCGGCTGCATGGGGTGGTTCAGAGTCCCGGACCTGAAGTCAGGCTGGGGATAATAATTCTGTCTGGCCTTACCCCAGTGCACTTTTGCTTTTCACATGAAATTATGGGTGAAAAAGTGCTGTATAAACTGAAAAAGGGCTGAACTCATGACAAAGATTATCATTATTGTTCATATCATTCCCCCTAAAGAAATAACTCACAAAAACAGAGGAGATTTATGTGATTAAGACTGCTCGAAGCGTGTCCGGGTTTTGAGCAATCTCTAGGAGGTGACTTGTAGATAACACGGAGCCGGGCTCTGAAGGCTGGTGGTCACGTGTTCTACCTTGGTGTTAGGAACTGACTTGTGTCTCCCCAAAATATGTGTTGTAAACCCTAACCCCTGGACCTGTGGATGTAATCCCATTTGGGAATAGGGGTTTCTTTGTTAAGTTAATGAGGCCATATCAGTGTAGGATGTCTTTTAAACCTAACCATTACTGAGATATACAAAGAGCAGATTCGGCACAGAGAGGCAAGCATTAGTGGGGTAAAGAGAGATGTCACCTGGAGATCTCCAAGGGATGCTGAGAAGAATGGTGGAGAAGCTGAGAAAGGGATTTACCCCCAGAGTGAACAGAGAGAGCCTCCTCCGGAAGCCAGTGCCCGGAATTCAGACTACTAGCCTTCTAAACTGTGAGAAAATAAACTTCTGTTCATTAAAGCCACTTTTTTGTGTCATTTTTGTTACAGCAGCACTAGATAACTAAGACAGTTGGCTTCTCTGCCTAGTGCCCTTGGGAAAGTCATTTGCCTTCTTTAAGGCTCACCTTCTTCATTTGTCAAATGGTGGCTGTTGTGAGGATTAACTAGACAATGTGCGTATGATATGCTTGGGGAAGCTCTCAATAATTGCAATTATTATTAATATTACTATTTAACTTATTTGGAGTCTTAGATATGACTTCTGGATGACTTATACTGAGAAGGCGTGAATATGCAAAGAGTATTTAGCTCTGGCCTCTTTTCACTGACCACTTTCACTACCCAACATCTCTTTCTTAGAAGCCAACCTCAATGACTCTTCTTGCTTTCACATTCATGACTCAGTCACTCCCCAGGTCAGCCTGGGAGGATGGAGAGCAGCTACCATCAGTCATTTTTGAGATGAAGTGTCTGAGCCTCAAGAGATGCAATGACTGGCCCGAGAGTCAGGGTGTGGCTGAGTCATTTTGGGAGCCCACATGGTCCCCTCTGAGTTCCTTCCTCTTTCATCTTGCATGTACAGATTCTCCTTTAATGGGTGAGGACAATTGGGGCTTGGGAGAAATTGCATTCAGCTTCTGCGATCTGTTGCCGTGGAGAATCCATGAATGAAAGACTTCTTTGGGGAAATAAGGGCCTGTGTTGCAGGGTTGACAGGACTCTGGGTCCTGACGGGATGTTTTAATTGCATATTATCAAGTCTTTTAAGCTATTAGGATATTTTTAAAATTTCCTATGAGGTCCTTTCTTTGGATTCCTATAATGGATTGGACTGGGTAATTGCTCAAATATCAAAGGGTAAATTATTTAGAGACTTGGTCATAACAGGCTGTCTAAAGAGAAATTTTCCACTTTTTTCTCCTTCAATGCAATTCATTATTTTCCCCTCTTTGCAGTGTGCTGTACCAATCAGGTTATAATAGGAAAAGAACCCTTTATTTTAGAAGGACACAGGGTTTAGCGTCAGACTGACCTAGGTTTGAATTTAGTTCCAGCACTTACTAGTTATGTGGCTTTGCACAAGGTATTTAATTTCCCAGGTCTCAGTTGTTTTCTCTGTGAAATGGGAATGGTAATAACCATGGGATTAGACCTTAAGGGTTTATCAACAGTGCCTGGAATACAGTAGCAGCCAAATAGAGAGGAGCTACTTTATAGCCATAACCATTACCTGTCTAGGTGAAGCACCTGCTTCAAGGAGTCCTCACAATGGCTTTGAGAACGCAACAAGAAAGGGAAGGAGGTGATGGACTAACGTGTATAATTACTTCTGTTTATAGATGTTTTACATATACAGCTTCATGTGATGCCCCTCATGGGGGAAACAGTGTTACACTTATTTTATAGACAGGGAACTGGACCCCAAGAAATTAACTGACAGCTCAGAGCTCACATAACTAGTAAGTGGTAGAGTTGGGATTTCAACCCAGGTCAGTATGACTTACAGACTCGGGCTCTTTATTCAACAATAATTCAGAATACTGAGGCTCAGGGAGATTGAGGATGTGCCTAAGGTTACCCAGCTCATACAAGGCCAGGGATGGGGACAAAAAAATGAAGCCTCTGGCACTTCAAATCCAGTCTAGTAGGATTTCATAAATAAAAACTTATTTCCAGCTGCTGAGTCTTGAGCAAAAATGCTGAAGTTGGGAGATAACTAGCACACATAAAAGGTCTCTGCAAAATACAAAAAAAACCTGTAACGAGTGATCCTGAGACAGGTTCGCTTTCATCAAAGCCCTTCGTGGCGATGACGCTGACAAGGTACTCTGCTCCAGGAATGAGTTTCGCCAGCCGGGTCTGAGTCTTGGTTCCGTCCACGGTGACCACCATGGGTGTGCCTGGAACATGGGAAAAGCAAGATGGGGAACGATGAAACTTGTTGAAGCTTATTCACTGTGACCTCCAAGAGTGGGTGTATCCGTTTGGAAATGAAACTATATCTTTATCCAATGTAATTTTCTCGCCTTCTCATTTTCTCCTACCCTCTGGCGTAAGGGAAGAGGTCTTACTTTTTGTATACTTCTTTTTCCATTGATACAGATGCTGAAAACCAAGCCAGGAGAGGAAAAAAGCATGAAGTCACAATGAACTAAAAATGGCAAATTTCCGTTCAGTGGAGAGTTGGCATGTTGTGCAAATTTGATTTTCTCTCTTTTTTTTTTCTGCAGCGAATAAGAGAAGCTCACTATGTCATGCATATCTGATCTATTTAATCCATTGTCCTGGCTTAGGAATATATAGACTCCCTCCCGGGAAATTCTTGTTACTAGCAAGAATTCTACTATTTAAGAAAAGATGCGGGTCATGTTCCAATTTGTGCTCCTATAGTTAAGAAGTCAGAGTTTACAGAATTTCAGGGCTGTGGAGGAGCTTGCAAATCAGCTGCTCAAACTTCCCATACAGATGCTACAGCATTCCTCTGAAGAGTTTACCAACCACGTTCTCTTTACAGGCTTCCAGTAACAGGAAACGCTTTACTTGTCTTTAGACAGATTTGACTGTGCTTCCTCTGGGTGCTCTCTATTGTAGCTCGTGGGGCCTACATACAACTCATCAGCAATTCAAAGACAAATGCCACAGCCCCCGCATCTTTTTCACTGCAGACTAAACAGCCCAGGGTTTTCAATCTGTTCCTCATGCAGCATGGTCTTGAGTCACTGCCCTTAAAGTATGGCACCAGAACTGAACTTGCTAGCCATGGACTGACAGCCTGGAACAGAGTGAGGCTCCTGTGTTCACTGCTCGTGACACTTTGGTTCTACTCATGCTGTTAGATTGAACAAGCCTTTTAGCCAGCTCCATGTCAGCAAATATCATGCTTTTGATGTTGGCCAAGGAAGCTTTGAACTAACATCCCCAACTCTGCTAAGACGCAACTCCCCATCCTATACTGAGACCCATAGGTTTGGGGACCCAAAGGTAAGAGCTCCTACATATCCAGGTCAGGATTAGTTTTTCAGATAAGTGTGTGCTCGAAGAGGAAAAGGCCATTGTGCTTCGAGTCTTTTGTCATTGTGTGTCAACATTATTGAGGCTGTCTTTCTTATACTTCAGACATGTTATCAGGAGGGACCAGTCCCTGGAGAAGGACATGCTTGGTAAGGTAGAGGGTCAACAAAAAAGAGGAAGATCCTTGAGAAGATGGGTTGACACATTGGCTGCAACAATGGGCTCAAACACAGCAACCGTTGTGAGGCTGGCGCAGGACCGGACAGTGTTTTGTTCTGTTGTGCATAGAGTCACTACGAGTCGGAATCGATTCAACGGCACCTAACAACAACAATTTCTCATAGGAGGAGTCCTGGTGGTGCAGTGGTTAAGCACTTGGCTGCTAACTAAAAGGTTGACAGTTTGAACACACCAGCAGCACCACGGGAGAAAGATGTGGCAGTCTGCTTCCATAAAGATTGACAGCCTTGGAAACCTTATGGGACAGTTCTACTCTGTACTACCGAGTGGCTATGACTCAGAACTGACTCAACGGCAATGGGTTATTTCTCATAGAATTTTAGAATCTTAAGGTTGGAATCTTCTTATATTCACAAAGTAGTTTCTTCCAAGGATCTCATAAAAAAACCAAAAAACCAAACCCATTGCCATTGAATCAAATTCCGACTCATAGTGACCCTATAGGACAGGGTAGAACTGCCCCACAGGGTTTCCAAGGCTGTAAATCTTTCAGATTGTCCCTCCTTTTTCCCTAGGAGTGGCTGGTGGGTTCAAACCACTGATCTTTTGGTTAGCAGCTGAGTGCTTAACCATTGTGCCACGAGGGCTACTGAGGATCTCACAGCATTTTACAAATGGAGTTACTCTGGGTGCTCTCCAAAATAAGGAAGTAGTTTTCTTTGGCTGTGATGTTGGGAGGATGTGAGTTACCAGTCTTTTTTGCTATTCCACCCAAACCCTCTAGGCTGCTCCCCACTTCAAGTCCCTTACCTCCAGCAATGGGCACATAGGTAATCCGGAAGCTCTCCACCTGGGCAGTGGGTGCCTTCCAGCTGACGGTGGCTGAGTTTTCAGTGATGTCTGAAAAAACGATGTCCTTTGGGGAGCCCATGGCTATCCAGGAAAAAGCATAAAAGAAACCCAGAAACAGTTAATGATCTTGTTCATCAGTGATTCGTCCTGGAATCCTTATCCAGGATAACTTAGACTCTAGAGTTTGTATCTGAGCCAGGTCTTGAGAAAGGAGAATGTTGTGATCCACGGTCAAGTTATGACTTGATATAAACCATTGTTGTTCATTGAGTACAGGGACCCATGCTGTAGAGTAGCTAGTAGGTTTCATTCAAGGGGAATCTTACCACCACAGATGAGTTCTAATGAAACGAGGGAGAGAGATTTTACAGGTTGGAATATGCCCCCCTTTTATTTTTGATATTAAGGATATTTTCAAATCTTTGCTTTCTAGTTCCCTTTATTAAATAATGCCAAGAGTCGACAACTGTAGAGTTCTTTGCAATTTATAAGGTCTCTTCACATGTTTTTCTTTACTTGATTCTCATATAGAAACCCCTGTGAAGATATGGTTGTAGCCATTTTAGAGAGGAGCAAACTGAAGCTCAGTTCCCCAATGAACATGCTTGAGTTGTGACCTTTCTGGGTCCCAGGACTGGGCAGCAGAGTTGAACACAGCCTTGGGATCCTGGAAACAATGTTCACATGGAAACTAACCTCGACAAACCCCTTCCCAGAATTGAAAGGAGGTCCAGAGCCACGGGCACGACCTCAGACTCATTACCAAAGCAAATAATCAACAAACACTGGGTCTACCTGGTGGGAAAGCCATGCCCAGGAGGCAGTTTCGGCTCCCTAATTACCTCTGCTCAAACCCAGTTTCCTTTGGCTTTTCTCTATGTAGTTGTTGGCTTAGATTTTTGCCCTCTTCAGCTGACCAGGCCTAACGAGAAAATCCAGGAAACAATTTTCAGATCTCCAGGGAGCTCACTTCCTCATCTTTTCCCCTCCCCAGCCCACGTTGATCATTAAGTTCTGAAACCCACAGCCCACTTTGGGGTAGTTTCTTTTCCCTCATTTCTTTTTCTCTCATCCAAGACATCTCCTCCTACAACAACGTCCTGTCACCTGGTAGCCACCCCCAGACTCTGTGGGTGCCGCATGTTTGCCCTCTCCTTGGAAAGTTTTGGAAACCACAGGGCTCTGGCGCTTGGAAGATCTCCATTGTCCAATACCACTGAGAGCTTGAGCAACCTCGACCAGGTCCCTTCACTTCTATGAGCCTCAGTTGGCCCATCTGCCCAGTGGGGAAAGTGGTTTCCACCCACAGGGATGTTGTGACACTTAGACGAGATAATGGAAGTGAAACAACTAGTGTAGCATCCGGTCCTCACTAAGAGTTCAGTAAACACAGTTTCCAGACTTGTACTTTCCCATGTTGTGCTTTCTTCTGTGGGCTGCCCTGGGTTTTGAGGCAGCCCCCAGGAAAGACGCATGTAAGGCAGGCTGAGAAAGACACCCCAATGAAGTGTATAAACTCAAGAGCTGAGGGCTCTCCTACTGCCAGCGTGGGTCACTCTGACTTCAACTCTGACAGCAAATCCCACTGATGCATGTTTTGACACAGTTTAGAAGGTGTATCTTATGACCACAGTTTTCCTTTCTAGATCCCAGGCTTCTCATTCTCAAAATGGCAATGATCTCTGCCTCCTCTTACAAGCCTTAAGAGTTATTGGGGCATGTAGTGGTAAAAATGGCAACAGGAAGATAGTCGTGTGTAACCTGAAGGAATGGCACATTATTGTTGGAATTCCAGGGTCAATGAGGGTGGCATTTTTTGGACACCAGGCCTTCCTCGGTGTGGAAGACTAGTTGTCTCCTTCTGCCATGAATAGGGTTCCCAAGTCTCCAGCCTCACAGCAGAGTAGAAGGCCAACCAAAACCTAAACATGAAGCCTCACGGAACAATGCAATCACAGTCATTGGAAAGTTACAGAGACCCATGTAAGGCAATGCTCCATGTCTCTCTTTCCAAGGGGACTGTTGGTTTTCAAAAAATGCCGTTAAGAAAACATCTAGAATTGCTACAAACTCTCAAGGATGTTCAAGTGGGCTGCTATCTGCTCTCTGCAAAAAGAGTCGATTCCTAAAATCTGGAGCAAAAATCCAAAAAACCAAACCCACTGCCATCAAGTCAATTCTGACTCATGGTGACAGGGCAGAACTGCCCCATACGGTTTTCTTGGCTGCAATCTTTATGGAAGCAGATTGCCGGGGCTTTCTTTCATGGCACTGCTAGATGCATTTGAACTGCTAACCCTTCGGTTAGCAGCCATGTGCGAACCATTTGCGACACCCAGGGACCTCAAAATCTGGACTACATGGCTTTCATTATGTGAACATTTTAAATACTATATTTCCCCTTTCAACACATTTTTATTGAACACTTAATGTGCCAGTTTCTGTGCTGACCTAAGGGGACAGCTGTTGTAGCCAACATGGTTTAAGAGCAGGGATTTTGGAGTTAGACTGATCTGGGTTTGAGGACTACTTCTGGCCTTACTAACTGCAGACACGTCTACCCCTTGGGTCTTAGTTTCTGCATCTGTGAGATGGGCCTGAATGTGGTACTCAACTCGTCTGGCTAGGTCACGGAGATTGAGTGAGGTAAAGTGTGTCAGTTGCCTTGCTCTATGTGGCATCGAGTATGTGTTCTACAATCGCTTATCATCTTTGTGCTTCTTAGGGGGAAGCGTGTGAATCAGAGCCAGAGGCACTGAGCACAAAGAGGCTGGTTCAGAAGGAAGAGGACTGGCAAGCATGTTTCTCTGCAGACCCACTGAACCATGCCCCTGGGCACAACGCCATTGTGACTCCGTGGTGTGTGGTCTCTAGTGCATCTGAACTGGAACTGAGCTGAGACTTGGATGGGAAAGGCAGTGCAGGGAGGGGACACATTCTGGGAGTTAGGAGGAAGGTCTCGCCGGCATTGATTTCTGGCTCGAAGACAGCACCAGTAATGTGTGTCTGGATGTGAGGATGGAAGAAGGTTAAGAAAGCGTTTCTGGCTACTCTTTCTAGACTCCTAGGTGGGCTATAGGAAGCGCCAGAGGAGAATGACAAAGTAGTCTTACCCTGTTGTTGGAATTTCTTTCCTATTTTCTGTCTATTCTGGGGACCCTCCAGATGGTTCACAGAGGAAGCTGGCATTTAATTCTTTGGAGGCAAAAGAAGCTCCTGGCAACTCTGAGCCTCCCAAAGAGGGACCAAGACTATTGTAAAGAAATGGCTCAAACTACAGAGGAGAAGAGGAGCCATTGCAAATGTAGAGATTGACAGATTAAGGGAACAATAAAAATAATAATCAAAATGTCTATTAGTTGGGCAATAGTTAGATACTGTGTGTGGGATTATCTCCAAGATCTACTAATAATTAAAAATAAAGCAAAATGTAGAGGAATGGGTAATTTGTTAATGGTTGTGCCAAAAAAGGTAAAAAAAAAAAAAAAAAATTTGTATCTAATTTTGCCTACTTATATAGCACATTTTTGTAAGAATACATAAGAAATTGGTGACTTTGGTTGCCTCTGAACAGGGCAACTGGGTGGCAGGGACACAGTAGAATAAAGATTTCATGGTATATTCTTTTTTAACTTTGATTTTGAACCAAGTGGCCCATTAAAAATGAACTTTACGTTAAATAACCCAAACATAATAATAGCTAATATTCTTACGATGGAGAAGAAAATTATGCTAACAACTTGACATTTATGATCTAAGTTAACCCTCATGGCTGACCTTTGAGGTAAGGTCTGTTTTACAGATGAGGGAACTGAGGCTCAGAGGGGGAAAGAGACTTGCTCAAGTTCACACAGATGGTAGGAAGCAGAGGCAAGATTAGACTCCAAGGATCTGTCCAGAGGCTGCACACATAACCACCCAGCTATGCTGCTTCCAACTATCCTATCTGCCACCCCAGGGCACTCAGGGCTGCAGCCTGTGCTCAGAGAGCGGGGCCTTGTAGGGAGAGGAAGGGCTGAAGCAGCTCCTCATCAGGACAAAGAAGAACAGTCATCACAGGGAAGGGTCTACAACTGTGCAAAGGAGGAAAGAGAGAAGCAGAAAAAGGACGAAAAGCTAAAGGGAAACTTCATAAAGATGATGAAGTGGAGGCGAAAATTAGACACCTGCTTTGCTGGAGAGTCACCCATCCTCTTCCTAGTGCACTTGAGTGTTCGCGTGTAGGCACACACATGTACACACACACATTCTCTTTGGCTGTGAAATATGGAGCCCCAGCGAAGGAAGTCAAAGAGAAGGCTTTCCAAAAGAGCTGGGTCTGCCTTTTCTTTTTTCATTTCTTTTGTTCTTAAAAAAACCCAAAAAACTCATGATTGTTCATTCTCTTTTTTGCTTTGAAGCTGCCGGGCCTCTGGGGGTGGGGGGAACCCAACAAGACAAAATCAGTGATCAGAAGTAAACTTTGAAAAGCGCTGTTTATAAACCAAGGTCAAAATCAGGCTCTTCATCTGCTCTGGAGTTGTTTTATGGGCAGCCATAGGGAGAAGGAGCTGAGGGCCCACGTCCCAGGGATGGGGTGTCTCTGCTAACAAGGAACAGGGCTTCTCCTCTGACTAAATTAGTGCCTGCATCTCAGCATTTGCTCATCTACAAATAGTATAACTTCTACAGGTGGCTTCTTGGAGCTTGTTAGGTTCTGAAACTTGACATATTAAAATACCCATCTTTAGACAAAGTGGAGTTTTGGCTAATCTTGTGCAGGGCACTGGTGGCGAAGTGGTAAAGCATTTGGCTGCTAACCAAAACGTCAGCGGTTCCAATCCACCAGCCACTTCTTGGAAATCCTATGGGGCAGTTCTACTCAGTCCCGTAGGATCGCTATGAATTGAAATCTACTCAACAGCAACAAGTTTGGTTTTGTTTTGGTTTGTATTCCATACCTACCAGACACATCAAGTACATATATTCATTGGTTATCTGTGCTCCAGCCAGCTTATATTTAGTACTAGTAAAATAAGTTGGCCATTTGAGTTCTACTCCCAGTCTAGTTGTGTGACCTTAGGCAAGTCACTTCACCTTTCTGGACCTCAGATTCTTCAAGCACTAACACAAGAGACTGAGCTACACCCTGCCTTTTCCTTCACTGATCACAGTACTGATCATTCAGGTATAGCATTTTATAAGTATTAACTGTATAGGTTGCGGTACCACTGTCCGTCTTCCCCTGTAGGTTGTGGTTAGAACGTTTGACCAAAGAACAAGGAGGTGTACCCCTGGATAAAATATGAGGTAATAGGTAGAAGGAAGGGTCTTTGGAATTTAAAAAAACGTGGTGATTAAAACGATGACATATCAATGATAATACTGAAAATGCAAATAGCTCTCGGTTGCTTCACCCTTGCTATGGGCCAGGCCCTTCGCTATGTGCTTTACATGAATCATCTCCTTTAATCCTCACAACTCTGTGAACTAAATGGCATTATTCTCTTTTTGAAAAAAGACTTAACCAAATTGTCCAAAGTCACACAGTTTATGATTGAAAGAGCTAGGATCTGAACCCAGGTTGTCTGGATCCAAAGCTCTTGTAGTTACCAAGCCCTTTGAGAAGGAGACCCCCAAGTCATGACTTTTCTGTTCTCTCTGGTTTATTTACGGTACCTGTTGTCGCTATGGCACTGACTGGCTGAGATCGCCTTCCACTGCTTATTCCATAGAGTTCAATTTCATATTCAGTGGCCTCTCTGAGACCTGTTATGTCCCTGGTACGTTCAGGGGAAAGGAGGGTTATTTCCAGTGGCTCAGACTGCTTTTTTGTATCTCTGATTTTGAGAACAAAACTGTCGAAGACTCCATCATCAGCTGTCCAGGACAGACGGAAACCATCTGGGGTGGCATCTGAAACCAGAAGGTTGTCAACTTCTGGCTCAGCTTCTAGAAGGGGAGAAAATGGTGGCAGAAGGAGGAAAGAGAACATCATTTACCAGCCAGTGCGATCTTCTGCCCAGAGGGGCTATCAGTATGCAGTGATGCCAGGGCTCTCAGAGATAGAAGTGTCCTGAGATACCAAAAATAAAATGATTCAACATTAACAAGTCTAGGAGCGGTAGGAGAGGAGAAAGATGAGTTGACACATTTGATACAAGCCAAAGGTTTGCTTCCATATGTGAGTTTTGTCTAAAAGTAATTCTATAAATCCACATCTGGACCCAGCATCGGCCCCTCCCATGCGATATTAAACAAGTTCAAAGCTAGTAACTTGTTTACATTTGCTCTCTGTCTTCCAGTGGCTGAGTGCCCATCCTCTGTGAGACCTTTTTCCTTTCTTTTTGAAAAGACAAATAAACCAGCATTAATGATCTGTAGAGCTGCCCATAATGACGCTGCTGATTATATTTCTCTGGAGCCTGAGCAAAATGGCTTTTAAAATCTTATGGTCCTTTTGCTTTGTTCTTGGAGCTCTACTAAAGAGGGTTACTAAAGACAGCTCTACTCTTGACTTTCTCCCTTGTTTTCCCATTTCTTAGCCATCAGGTAAGTGTTCAGATGGTAGAACTGAGGCTTAGAACCTCTTGTGCTACATATTCTGGACCCAAGGTTTCATCTTAGACTACCTTAACTAGACAAAACTCCATGTCAGAGTAAATTTAGAGCTGAGTTTCCCAAAGCGTGCTCAAAGCAAACAATTCTTCTTCCTTAAAAGGTAGCCATTGTCAGATAAGTTTGGGAAATGCAGCCTGGATAAGTCCCTCTCAGAGACACGATGCACATTAGGATGTTCTGAAAAGCTGCGTGGTCAAGAGTCCTGTTTAACTTTGTTTAACTCAGTGTTTCCAAAACTTATTTGAGAATGGAATTTATTTAGCAAGTAGGACCTCTGAACATTCTGTGGAGCTAGTAATCTCTAGAAAGACTTTGGGAAACACAGAGTTTTGACGGTTACAGTTGTTAATATTTCTTTAAGAATCATTAGTCTTGAGAAAATTATGGATTTAGTCTGTGTTGAGACTCTCTCTGATATTATTATTTACCAACATACTAAGTCCACATTTGATCTCCAGGAATGAGCCCACCGATAAGTTTGTCAAGATCATAGTTGAGACTTTGAGATGGCAACTGCTTTCAATAAGTTTTTGAAATATACTCATCCGTATATTTCTTTTGAGAAGGCTGAAATGCAGCTGGGGACCCGCCAGGATGAACACAGGGGAGGGTGATACGGAGTAAGCACATAAAAGCTATGGACAAGACATCTTCTAAAGGATTTGAGACACCAAGTAGAAACATTTCGACCTTCTCGTGTCTGAGATGGGAGAGGGTGAGTGCTCATTAGATACATAAGACAAGGGACAGTGTGGAGGAAACACAAAAGAATAGGCCACATCTATGGATTAAATAGGGGATATGGACAAAGATGTTAAAATCATGGTGATCTGGTAGACAGATTACACAGAAGGGGACCGGGAAGAGGAGAGAATGGCTCACTTGAATTGAAATACCTGTAACAATCTCAGCCCTCAAGGGCTTGGTTTGGTGCCCTTGTGTGAAGCCAGAGACCATAACCTCATAGCCAATGCCAGTTATGAGGCCTCTAAGCTCCAGCTTCCTCTGGGTTCCTGAAAGTGTGAATTCCTGGGGGTCCAGCAGCTTCCCAGAATCCACCACCGTTACTAGGAAGCTGTCAAAGGCATTCTCCGATGCCATCCAGGAAACTGTGAACCCGTAGGGATTAATGTTGGAAATGGTTAGGTTTTCCAGAAGGGGCAGAGCCTCTGAAAGAAGGGAGGGGTGAAAATAACTCAAGTTAGCAGCCATGACTCTGCCAGGATAGCACAAGTCTCCAAGAACATTGATACCCGATCAATCATTAAATGTGTTATATGCTTAGAAAATGAATATTTAGAGAGAGCCTGTCAGGTGCCAGATGGTGTTATCTTGTGTAATTTTCACAACAAGCCTACGAGGTAGGTTATTTCCATTTTACAGATGAGAAAACTGAGTTTCAAAGAGGTTGATGTACTTGGCCAAAGTCACAGAGCTAGTATGTGATAGAGTCAGGTTTTTAGCCAGGTCTGATGCTGAAGACCACAAACTTCTCCTTACACAAATAGGAGGATATCTTGTGTTGGGTTTGGACCCCTTTCTCTACTTCCAACCATTTTCTAGTCTTGAAACAAATCAGCTTTGTTTGCAGTTATACTTCCTTTTTGGTACCCTTCGTATATTTCTATCCCATTTCTAGTTCACATTTTTGAATCAAGCTGAGTAGGCCAATTAGTCACACACATCCTCACAAGCCGAGATACAGAAAGGTAAGGTGATAAAATTTTTCATGTATCAAAATCAACAATTTATGGCTATGGCCCAGTAAGGGATACTAAGATTCGTTAATTCTTTTGCTGCTTGTTTTCCTGGATAAAGTTAGGAGACAAGGGCATATCTGGATCTTCAGGAAATTCTATCATCATTATTTGTTTATTCATTCACCAAGCATCTGTGTCCCAAGTACCCCTATTTCTCAGGTATTCCAGGGGGTCTTTTCACACATTGGAGTTCCTAAGAAGAGTGAGCTTATATCAGCTACGTTTCTCTCAATACTTCTCAGTTTTCAAGGCTTCACATTCATTGTCCTATTTAACCCTCACAGTGATAGTATAAACAAACAAGCAAAAAAACCCAAACCTGTTGCCACTGAGTCGATTCCAACTCATAGGGACCCTATAGGGTAGTGGATATTGCTATTCCCCTATCCCTTTCCCACCAATGACACCTAAGGAAACAGAGAGGTCAAGTGACTTATCCAAGACCACGCATCTAATAAGTGGCTAAGCTGAGATCCAACCTGGGTCTTCTGACTCCATGTTCAATGTTCCTTCCACACCCCAAGTCAATGTCTAATTAGCAGGCCCCAGCAGAGTTGGCAGATCCCGAGGATTCAGCTGGATTAGTGGAGAAGGTAAAGGAAACACAGTAATGGTGAATGTATTTTTTTTTTTTTTTAATCAGAGGGGGCACGGGGACAGAAATTACAGAGCCAAGGCTACTTTAGCTGCATACAGTTTAGAGCCTGCACTTCCATTGCAGCTAAATGGAAACTTACCCTAATGCCCAGAGTCTAATCCATGAGAAATAAAGAAAGATGTTTTAAAAATAAGTGTTTGGTGACTGAATGAACAACTGAATGAATACCCTCAGCCCCTAAGCAGTGATTTCAATTTTGCTGTGGCTTGGACTTCCTGTACTTATTTTGAAACCCTTGGTGTTTATTTTGAGGCATTTTTTTCCCCCTACGATGAAGCTCTACAAAGAATCATAACTCTATCAAAGGCAAAGCTGAAATCACATATACTGTACAAACAGGCTTCTTTATCTGAGAGACAAGGGTCTAAAATTCTGTTACTGAGTTTGTTTAGATAAATGGCGCCTCTCTTTAATAGCTTGGCCTCTTGGCACCTCCACCCCATCAAAGCAGCAAATTCCGATCAAAATAAGGGCGTTCAGGCTAATTAGTAATTATCAAGGGCTTGTTATTTATAATCTCTCTTATTCAATTTTTCCTTTTTTTAATATGCTTCTTTTAAAATGAAAAGTCTTTTCACATCATGGATTAGCTGACACAATGCTGTAACCGGATCCTGGATTCCCAAAGCCTGGGCTCTCCCAGGCTCCTTTTCTTCTCTCTGTTCTGCGCAAGGTTGTGCAAGAGGCTACAAGCAAGGGCTGGTGGGATCCACGGCCATTCCTCTCTTCCTGGGAAGTGAGATTCTCATCTCACGGTTACCCTTTTTATCTGCCTAAGAAATTGCCATTTCCTGCATTTGGAGGCTGATCCGAACAATTTAATTTACATTAAATAACTGGACAGGAAAAAGAACTACTTTCAAAGTTGACATTAAAACAAGCCCAATGTTCTCTTAAAAATAACAGGAAAGTCATGATAGCACATGTCTACTGTTTCCATCTAGTCTTGTAGGTTATTTTTAAGAACACTGCTTTCCTCATACTGTTGGGAGAGAGCAGAATGGATCTGTTGTTTTCATTGTTAGGTGCTGTTGAGTAGATTTGACTCATAGCAACCCCATGTGACAGAGTAGAACTGCCCAATAGGGTTTTCTAGGCCGTAATCTTTACAGGAACAGATTGCCGGGTCTTTTTCCTACGAGCTGCTGGGTGAGTTCGAACTGCCAACCTTTCGGTTAGCAGCCAAGCACTTAACTGTTGAGCCACCAGGGCTCCTGGGAGCTTAGTAAATTCCATCACATCCATTTAGTCCCTGAGACAAGGATATGAGATGTACCTGTAGGTATCCTCTCTTCACACATAAGAAAATTGGGATTCAAAGAAGTTAATAGATTTGCCAATAATATGTAGCAAAAAAGTAGTGGGTGGGGATTAGAAACCACACAAACCTGGTCTCACAATCCTCACTCTTCCAGGACTCCATGCCATTTCCAATTAAATATTTGATTGCACTTATTATAAAGCAATTGCGGCCAACTCAGTTCTGACTCATGGCAACCCCATGTGTGTCAGAGTCAAACTGTGCTCCACTGGGTTATCAATGTCTGATTTTTTGAAAGTAGACTGACAGGACTTTCTTCTTATTTATAGCAAGTTAGAAGCTGGGAGAGACCCGGTTTAATGTGAAAATCAGACAGCAGTATCAGTCCCCTGAAATTACCATTGGGGAAGGCAAAAGACTTCTACACAATTTCTGAATTTGTTCAGGCAAGAGATTTGGTAAACTGACAATTTTGCAGCCTTTGCCATTGACTTAGGATCATCTAAGGAAAGAAAATTGAACCACTTCTTTATGTAATTCAAAGTGTAGTTAGAGGTTAAGTTTAATGAATGGGGTAAGGTTTACTTGAACTTGGGATTTATCTGCCATCCTACTTTGAACCTTCATTAATCTGTGGTAGATAACTATTTAAGGTAGAAATATTTTTTAAATACAGACTATTCTATTTCTGGGGCAAATAGTTTGTGGACTAACTTACTTAGCATGACTTTTATGGAAAAAAATTCCCATTCTAGGCCTCTACTAACTTAGAATTCATGACTTATCCAGAATCTCCAAACTTTGGGTCAGATAGCCTATAAAACTGAGCACAGAAATCCTTGAAAACTTTATTTAACTACTGAGAACACCTCCTAAGTGGGACTGTGAAAGACTTATTGGAAATAGTAACTGCTTTTTCTTCACTTAGAAGCACATACATGGAGCAAAGACTGTATCTTGGGTTGATTTTCCCTTCAGAATGCCTATCACCTTCTTCCCTTTTCTCTGTGTGATAATTCTAAATAAATAACCGAGAACCTTGGAAGGAGTACCTGTCACGACAAAGGCAGTGAGGGGTCTCGTTGGGTCCCCAGCCCAGGTGGTCCCTGCCACGCTAACGTCATAGCCAGTGTTCTCCACCAAGCCCATGATGTGAGCATATTGTGCATCTCCTGAGACTGTGAGTTGCTGGGACTCATGCAGTGAGCGAGAATCACTAACATTGATAATAATCTTTGCAAAAGGCCCAGCTTGAGTGGTCCATGACACGCTGAAGCTGTCAGGAGTAACATTGCTAAGGATTAGCGTTCCCAACTGTGGCTCTGGCTCTGAAGGGGAAGGAACGTGGGCAGAGAGAAAGAGAGAGACATTATTAGAGGAAGCAGAGAAATTCTCTGGAATGTAGCTACAGAACACGAAAGCATCAATCCCTCCAAATATTTGCAGCAAAGCTAGTATATTAGGCTGTGTCCACACCAGCATTGACTATAATGCTAGAGAATATATTGCCTTCTCTGAAGGCATGAATTGGTGTGCTTTTAAGTACAGACATGACCATTTGCTAGTCACGTATGAAGAAATGCAAACAAGCCATTAGAGCGGGGTAAGATGAATATAAAGGGTATGAAGGCTACGTTTTCCAAAGTTTGTAGAGGGGTACTGGCCCTGTAAGATGTTCAAGAAAAGAAAACTCCATGCTGAACTGTGTAAGGTAAACACTGAACATTATATCTCACCTTAAAGATTCACAAAGCATATTAGTATTTTAAAGACTCTAAAAGGTTGGCTCTGGAAAGAAATCTATTTAACTTTGTTTAATCCAACATTTAATAAACATGTTGCTCAATGGATACCTTTTTCTAAGCATTCTTTGAACATTTCAAGGTGCTGGTGTTCCACTGAACATGCTTTAGAAAATGCTATTTTGGGTTTTCTGCACTTAGTCATGTTTTGATTTATTTGGGTTGGACAAATTAAAGGCTAATATTCATACAAGAGAAATTCTCTGGAGTATTTTAGAAACTCAAAGGTATGGACTATAGAAAATCTACATATCACCCTAAATACTCTAAAGGTAAAGATGACTTCCATTAAAAAAAAAAAAATCCTGGTGGATGCAAAAGTTTAATGAAAATTTGAGATTAGGCATTGCATTTCCTAATTAGGAATTCACTTATTGGATAATTTGGAAAGATGGATGGTTCTACCGAGGTTATATTTCTCTTCTCCCTTAAAGTTCAGACAATCAGTGATGACAGCGTTTAATGTAGTGGGCCCATAGAGCTAGCTTCAATGAACATGTGTATGAAGGTAGCCTCTGAAATGCTTATTTATGACATCATAGTAATAGTAAAATAAGTTTGAGCCAGTCTGCATTTTAGAAAGAGGCAACAATCCAGGAGGTTTGGGATACTAGGATCAGGATTCAGCGCTGGGAAAAAGTCCTATTTTTTTCTAAGGACTTGGGTATTACTTTCCTTCAGCTCTAGTATTTGGAGGAAAGGAGGGACTCATCTGAGTCAACTTTAAAAGGACAATTCACAGCATAATTTGATATCATAAAGCCTCTAATGACAAAAGAATCTGACTCAGAAGCAAAGCATAGCCATATGCAATGGCATTGGATTTCCTACTTGGCAATTAGTTGGAGAAGCTAATGCCGCTACAGTTTTCAGTTACAAGATTGGCAAATTACCCCAACCACACAAAAGATAAAATCCTCCAAGTGAAAATCTGTTAGCTCTTTCCTTACACCTTGCTTTAGAAACAACCTCCCGAATTAAGGATGCATGTTAGGACTCTTCTCACGCTATCAGACAGACTGGCAGTGCCAATACATTAGCCATGCAGAGTAAGACCTAAGGTCTTGAGGTCACCTTGAGCTCCAGCTGTCTTCCCAAAAGATGCAATAAAGCTGAAAAGTGAGATGCAAGAAAAAACAACTCAGGAAAAAAAGGTAGTTAGTGTATGGTTAGTGTGTCATACAAGCTAGGACACTCTTTTCCTGCCTCTGCTAATTCTTTGAAACAATTTCTTGACATGCTGTCTGATTCCAGGAGAGATAGACATTTTCAAAAATGTAATATTCTGAATGTTCACCACATGCACCAAGATTTGGACAAGACAATGGATGCAAGTAAGATTCGGACATTTGTGACAGATACCAATGGGTGACAAAACATGCTTGACAGAGGAAGTGTCAAAAAAGAGAAGCCTGTTCTCAGGGAATCTAGGCAAATAAAAGTCTCAAGAACAAGACGAGACCTCTGAGTCCCCCCATGTAGTTGCTTGGGTGTGTTTTAGAGTTTCTTCTTAGCATGCTAGGGGCGCCAACATTAAATGATTTAAGATTCTGCTAGAGAGAGAGAGAATAGATCATTCTGAACAAGGAACAAAATATGGCATGCATACACCGCTTTGAACATGTCATAGGCAACCCTTGATTAAAAAGACCACAGGCAGATGATAATGGTGGTATTGGAAAAGATTATTCAAGATTAGATGAAAGAATGATTTAGAAATTCAACCAAAGCAAGTCAGGTTAATGATATACAAACAAACAGAGCAACTCCAGATGTGAGTGGATATTTAGGAAAACGAGGCTGACATTGAACTTCCTTAATCTGGGGTGAGAGTTATTTGAAAGCTTTAAAGCCCTGATTTGGATGGTTCTACCAAATCCCAGAAGAATCCAGAGGAACTACAACGATGAAAACTGGGTAGCGGGTGACTTTTGGAATGCTATCCAGAGGAAGTTCAACAGAGAGTGAAGTACCCATAATGGAAATACCTGTTGTTGCTTGGACCATCAGGGTCTGAGCGTGCTGCCCGCCAATCAGCCCATGGAGGTGGGCAGTGTAATTAGAAGAAGCTTTGAGGTTGGTGATAACACAGCTGCGAGATACCCCAGGCATGGAGTGCACCACCGTCTCCTGAGGGTGGTCAGAATTCCTAACTTCTACAAGAAAGCTATCAAAGGAAGATTCCTGAGCCTTCCACGAGATAGACACACTGTCCCAGGTTACATGTGAGATAGTGAGATGGCTAAGGAGAGGTTCAGCTACTAAAGGAAGAAGAAACAAATATGAAAGCGGGTCAATTTAAAACACAAATTACTGGGTCAAAATCAAAACACGTAAGACTAAATCCATAGGGTTTTAGATTTACGCCCAACACATAAGACTAAATCTATAAAGTTTTAGATTTATGCCCACCCCCAATAAAGGAACTTGCCCTTTGTTGAAAACCATTTTGTGCCATGAGAAGCCAATATATATACTTGACAGATTTTCTCCTCTAGTTTTTTTAATGCTTTGATCTGGCTGAGATGGGAATTAGATAATGCCAAATCTCTGCCTTGTCTATGGGCCACCCCGACGGCAATCTGTAGTCTCACATAGGCTAAGGAGAGCCCCTCCCTTCACCACGGGCAACTTAGATGATAGATAATTTTGATGCTACAGTGTTAACTCTCTTCTTGGATTTCCCCAAATATGGGGCACTATAAGGAGAAATGCCCCTGTGTTTATTCCACAAATATCCTTTTGATTTTCAGTTTGTGAGATCTTATTTATCTGTCAAGATGGCCATGACCTTTGACCAAAATATGTTAAGGCTATTTTGAATGGACAAAGCTCTCCTTTCTAAATCTATACAGGGTTCTCATCTGATGAGTAGTCACTACTCTTTCTCTTTACTTTCCCAGTTTAGAAAAAAAAAAATCAATGAACTCAATTCCATTAAATCTTTGGGATATTTGAGTCTTAGGAGGTCAAAGGCACTAGGAAGACAAAGGCATTAGGTTAACATGGAATATAAATTTTAAGACCTCTTTGGCTCATTCAAGCATCTTGCAAAGTCAAGGACAACTCAAGCTACGGCTTTTTAGTTACTGAAGGGTAGAATTCCTTTCTCCTGATTCCCTATGGCAAACTGGACCAAACTACATTTCATATTGTGAATGTTCTGGCTGCTGATTATTTAGGCAAATGGCTTTATGGAAAGCCACCGTTGGGGCTGCTGTTGGAAAGAAATATGTTAAATAGTGCTCCAGTTTGGCATCACGGGAGAGTTAGTGCGCTGCGGCTTGTGCTTCGATACACGAGGAGAGGAAGTGGCTTCATCCTGCAAAGAAGACTCTGGAGAGAGGGTGTTAGAAATGGGAGAAGGCACATTTACCTGTTGTGGCTGTGGTACTGATGGTTTTGGTCCGGATGCTGGAAGCAAGTCCAGAGAGGTAGACAATAAAATCAGTACTAGGGGGGAGCTCTGAGATGTGGGCGGTTCGTTCAGCACCAGAGATATTATATTCCACCATCTCCAGCAACCTATTGGAATCAATAATTTCAATGGTAAAGGTCTCGAAGGCCCCATTGGTAGCTGTCCAGGAGAGATTGAAGCTCTCAGGAGTTATGTCAGAAACACTTAAGTTTCCAATTTCAGGTTCCTTTGCTGAAAAAGGAGAGGTAGGAGAGAAGAAAAAGAAAACAAATTAGTGTTAATCATTTGACTTATGTTTTAAGATTGAGTTTGTTAATAGAACCGTAGCTGGATACAAAGACCTGTTAGCTCTGGGTTACTGCCGAAATGAAGCAAAATGTTACCAGTGCTAACGAAATAGAAAAGGAGTCTTTGTTAAAAGAAAAATGTAACTGAGGAGGGTATGACAATTAGATTTTTCAGCTCTGCCGCTGTTACACATGATCAGGCCCTGGCCAAGAGAGCCTGATGAGGGAAGACAAACTGAATGATCTCATCAGGAATTTCTGTGCCTAAGCTCTGGATGCTTCCGAGAGCCCCACCTCAGGGATGCTGGCCATCCGTCGAAAGATAGGAGTACTGGCGGCTTCTAACCTTTGAATTGCACCCAGGAGACCGAGATTACTTGGTTCCCTCCTGCACGTATCTTTTGCTTTGAGGGAGCTCCCGTCTGTTCAAATTGAGAACGAAATAATTCTGATGCCATTACTCTACCAAGGTGGTACCTTGAGGCTTCTGATTTTGTGCCTTAAAGGGAACTGGCAATTTTGTCGGTGCAATTCTTGGCATTTTCTTTATACTTTGGACTAGGGCCAGCCTTTCTCATATTCTATGAAAATAGCGCCTCCTCTCTTAACCGCTTCTACACGCTCCAGGAAGGCTAGTATTGCATTGCCGATCAAGAGAGCTAAGCCAAGAAGAGGCAGTTCAGGCAAGCCTTTTTGGCCAAGAAATAACATTTTTTTCTTGGAGATGGTCCTGCCAATGCTTTTCTGAGCAACAGGAATAAAACATGCAGAGGGCAGGCAGAAGCAGGGTTTGAAAAGCTAGTATTCTCTGGTTAGCAAGGAAGGAGAAGACTCCTAATCTCTGACACCAACCCAACAGCTTTGGTGAGACACAGACGCATGGAACAACTCATCAGAAGTAAGAATGTTGCTATTGTTAAAAATAAAAAAAAATTTAAAAAAACATAAAAATACCAAAGACATCCAAACCACAAGATCTGCAGGAAAGATCAGAAATGACAGGTGATTTATCTGCTTTCTCGGAAGGGGACGTTTGTGGAGCCAGTTAAAGAGCCCCTGTAGATCTAGGGCAGCCTCCGCTGAGCTGCCAGTTTCTAGGCATTTCAAGGCATTTTTTTTCATCAGTGGTTCCCTGTGTTTTCTACTGATCTCCGTGAGAGTTACCGAAATGACTGGGGCTGAAATGTGGATGTGTATTTGCCATAAGCAACAAGGTCCTATGTGTTCGCCATGAAAATTCAATTGCAATAAGTGTGTAAACAGGGGGGCAGGCATATGCAAAACAAAACAACAAAGCTGCCATTGAGCTTCAAACCAGTCTAGACACACAGGAAGATAAGCAACTGAAGATGGTGTTGGGGAAGGGCTGCTCTTTTTAGCAGGCTCCTGGGGAAACACTGAATGCCTTGTAACTCGAGAACAGTGACGAGTCAACTATAACGTACCCTCCTGGGTCTGGGGTAGGGTATGTGCCAACCAAATGTCAGTGCTCCAGGAAGCAGCTCTTGAATAAAAGGGCAAAAGGGGTATCAGTTTGTTGACATTCATAGCCTGGGACATTCTTTGTGCCAGATACTGCTGTGTGTACTTCTGCTAATGAATGGCTTTCTCTTTGGTACAGTTTCCAGTCATAATTGTGTGATTTTTTGGTCTACTATTTGCTAACTTGATGTTCTAACAATGACTCAGTATCTGAGACAGTTGCCCAGAGAAGGCTAATTCAGTCCTCTCATTATACTCAGTGCATTTTAAAGAAGCATTTTATAAATTCAAGAACCACGGTACCCATGCCCTTGAAGGAATTGGAGATAGTGAAGCACCATCTCCAACTAGCAAAAGCCCCTCTAAAGTAAATAATCTGTGTTCCACCAGAACTCATATAATGGGAAGGGTGGGCTTTCAGTTATAACCAGGCACTGGAGAATTAAAACCGTCAGGCTGTCTCCTGAAACAAAAAGCCATACTTTAAAAGAGATACAGTTGTAGGATCAGCCAGGTAGAGTTTGGAGGAGAGAGGCTGGAAGGCTGGAGGCTGGGAATGGCAACATCTACCTTGTTCATCCTTGAGATGCAGTGGCATCTGGACCAAGGCACAGCTCACTGGGAGGTGTCAGAGCATGCACAGCTAGCAGCTGAAGTGCACATGGAAGAGAAGCTGACTCCCCCAAGGTCTCTTGAAAACAGAAGCAGGGAATTTTAGGGGGAGCGCATTGAGAAGAAGATACCTGTGGAAGCCTCAGCAGAGAGTGCTGGTGTTCTATAGCCCCGAATGACCCCATAGATGGTGACTCTATAGGGGGTGGCAGCCTTGAGGCCTGGGATGTGCACAGCCCTGAGGCTGCCAGGCACTGTGAGGTTCTGAGCTGCCTCCACCTTGTTAGCCTCCTGCACCTGAGTAACAAAGTGTTCATAGGTCTGGTCGGCTGCAGTCCAGTTGAGTGTAAGGCCATCCCAGCCAGCCTCAGTCATGGCCAACCCTCCCAGCTGAGGGAGCTCCTCTGAAGGACAAAGAGGTATTGGTCAGTTCTCAAAAGGGAACATGAGGAAACCAAATGTCCCACAGCTCAACTCCAGGGAAGAGAGAAAGGGGTGAGAGAAGGGCTTTTTTGGTCATTCCTGGTTTCTGGGCATTTCCAATTTGAACGCTGGTACTTTGGCCACAGCTTTCTTCAGGAATCGATGTGATCAGAAAAGGGAATGTCTACATCTATCATCCCTGAGGTGGCAATGACATCCGGACAAGGCACAGTCCATAGAGAGGTCTCTGCATCTGCACCACCAGCAGCTAAGGGCACAGGGAAAAGGTGGGGTTGGGGGTCAGGTTGAGGGAAGAAGGGAATGGTTAGAGATGCAGGTTTTGGAGGTGAATGAATCTTGGTTAGAATTCCAACGCTGATATTTGCTAGCTGCATAATCTTGGGCATGTCACCCTGCTTCTCTAGGAGGCTCATTCTCCTCATCTTTAAACGGGGCCAGTAGTGCCCATTTCATTGTACTGTGTGATAATTAAATGATAAAATATTTATAAACCTCTTACAAATATTTTATCATTTATAAAATAAATGATAAACTGATGCTGACATACAGTGAAAGCCTGATAGGTGACACCTTAAAAATACATATCATTGTTTAGCTGTTTTCCCTTCTTAGTCATGTGGGGAGACCCGCCTGCTTCATTTCATTACTTGAAATTAGAGAGACCATCTCATTGCTGGGCTCATGCTCTCTGTCTGGGTTTATAAAGCATGTGCTGTTTCAGGCTTTGACAAGTATGCTGTTTTCTCTCTGGATTTTTCTCAGCACTCAGGGATTAGACATTACATACAGGATGCTGGCTGGCTCTTCTCCCACCTTAGTCCAATGGTGCTAGCTTTGTGTCTGAATGAAGAATGGCTACGTTATGAAGCAAGATTGTTTGTGTGAAATGAGTGTGCCTACTTTTAATTAAAAGTGATTGTTTTTCTCAGTAACCGGTTCAGAGAAGGGCACATTATTATTATTAATATTTTTACAATGTAGGATGAAAATCTGATGTAGTTATTGCAGCTGACTTAGAAAGTTTGGATTTGGGATATGGAAAAACCCAGAGCTTATTGGGATGCTTCTCAGGGTTAAATGCAATCTCTCAGTCTCTCTCTTTAAGGCTGAAGTGGCCGTGGATTAAAAATGAGATAGGTAAATATCTCTAGGAATAGCAGCCAAAAAAAAAGATGCAAGATATTTGTTCTTAGGTATTCCAGAATTCAGTGGAATAAGTACTGCAAGAATCTGAGAAACCTCTATCTTCTAGAGAGGCTGTTCTCAGACTGTGTGCCATAGATCTGGTGTCTTTCTGGAAGAACTGGAGTGGGAATATGGGTGGTGGCAGCCTCTTCTGCTTCCCAACTCAGCAAGAACAGCTGTTCTTTCATCTGTCATATTGGGGGGGCTCCTTGTGAGATTTCATTTGCAAAAGGAGTTTTGCTGCTAAAAAAGAGTTTGCAAACTACAGTGTAGATTATTAGCATCCAGCATCCAGAGCTCATGTGTCTCAAAGGTCCCTTTGTTCTTGTTTCATGTGGAAATATTTCAGGAAACACAGCACTATGATAACCTGGTCATTTTAGGTGTCTCAAAATATCATCTTTCTAGTTTTGCAACTGTGTGTAGATTCCACCAAGGACAAAGTTTATTTGGCATATGTGAGCAAGGAAAAAAAAAAGTATTTAGATTAGGTGACTTGAGGGGCATTATCAAAACACTGCGTATATAGAAAAGGGCAAAAAACCACTATTACTGAAATTTTGGTCCCTTTGTCCTTTGTTGTTGTTAGGTGCTCTCAAGTCAATTTCTACTCATAGTGACCCCATGTGACAGAGTGGAACTTCCTCATAGGGTTTTGAAGGCTGTGATCTTTATGACATCAGATTGCCAGGTCTTTCTCCCCCAGAGCCACTGGATGGGTTTGAACTGCCAACCTTTTGGTTAGCTTCCAAGCACTTAACTGTTGTACCACCAGAGCTCTTTTTAAAACTATTTCTAGAAACCTCATGAATAGCCCACTATTTTCTATAACAGATGGAGCAGCATATTCTCAGGGGACAAACTGAGATCATTTTTTCTCCTCAGACTGAATGAAGAACATTGAAGTCAAATGTGACTGCCCTTCCTTGGAAATGTTCCAGCCTTGAGTATTTGTTAAAGAGAGAGACTCACACAATTTTGGCGGAAGATGACTAGAACATTCGCAAAGGTTATCCTGCAGAGATCTGACTATGAGTCAGGTGGTATTAGTGACTCCTAGGCCACTATTGATAAGGTTTCTCTAGAAAGCTCTGGTTTTATCCTATGCCACAGCCTTATGGTTTATGCTGGTATTATTATGACTATGTTGCCATATAACACATTTAGCTATTTACTGTTGAGCTGTTGTATATCTGCTACGTGATGGGCATGTTGCTAAGCACTTTCATTTATTGTCTCATTTATTGCTCATGACAGTATTCTGAAGTAGAGGTATTGCCTCTGATTTAAAGATGAGAAAAGAAGGCTCGGAGATGTAACATGGCCTACCCAAGAATATTCAGCCAGTGAGGTGGAATTCTAACCCAGATCTTCCTGAGTTAGAGCTCGTGTTCATGCTGCCTGTTAACAACGTTAAGGTAGGACTCTGCCTCACGGGGACTTTTCTCTATTGCGATGATAGGCTTGCTCACATCACATCTCTGGTCTAGGAGGAGGGTCAGATACCTGTGATGACTTCCACAGCAAGGGGTTGTGTGGTACGGCCCCTGACCACGCCTTGCAGGGTGACTGTGTAAGAAGTACCAGCCCTGAGGCCCAGGATTTCCACCAAACGCAGGCTGCCAGGGACTGTAAGGTTTCGAGCCTCTTCTGCCCGGTCAGCCTCCTGGACCCAAATGACAAACTGTTCATAGGTCCCATCTGGGGTGGTCCAGTCCAGTCTGAGGGTATCCCAGCTAACCTTGGTCACTGTGAGGTTTCCCAGATCTGGAACCTCCTCTGCACAAGGACACAGAGTTGCCGAGTTACTAAAAAAGGCAATTGCATGCTGGGATTCAGGTGAGTTGGCATTTTGGCTAAGGTTGGGATGAGTTGTCTAGTTAATGTTGATTACAGATGCATGATTTACAACAGGTATTGAGCACTCTAACTGTTGGCACTAGAGCCAGAGTTTTTCTATTCAGCCTTTGGGAATGAAATGTAGTCTTAGGAATTGTTCAGGACTTCCATTCTTGATATACAAATGAGGCCTTTGGAGAATCCTTTGGTGCATTCTGAAAATGAGCTGAGTTATTTTCTAAAATTTTTACTTCCAAGTTGTGCTTTGCAACTTCTTATATATTATGACTAAAATTTACTTTGAAAGAAAAGTCACCTCTCCGTTTTGTGCAGGGAGAGTATGCGGAATTTTCCATGGGATGAGTGAGCTACCATGCTACTCTTGGGACCTGGCCATGTAAGGGAGTATGACATTTGGGAAGAAGCAAGGATGATTCACAAGTATTCACTCAATGTAGTAGGAGCTGAACATAGTTTAGAGCAGGATAGAGCTCTGATCCCTCCTGAGAAAAGACAGAGGTAACGAAGAAAATCAGTAAATTAGTCTAGAATACCTGTCGAGGCTTCAACAGAGACAGGGGCTGTGCCGGAGCCCCGAGTGACCCCGTGGACGGTGATGCTGTAATGAGTATCTGCTTTGAGCCCGGTGAGGTCCACAGACCTCAGCCCTCCTGGGACAGTGAGGTTGTGGGCTGCCTCTAATGTGTCTGTCTCCTGCACCTGAATGACAAAGAGCTCATAGGCCCCTTCTGGAGCGGTCCAGTTGAGCTTGAGGGCATCCCAGCCCACCTCAGTCACTGTTACCTCTCCCAATTTGGGAGTATCCCCTGGAGAAGAACAAAGAACTAGTTTAATGATTAAATCACACAGCAAGGTCCAGGGACTCTTTAACACAAGAATAAGCTTTATGTCACTTGAAACATTTGTCTTTCTTTAGATAAACATGCATCATGCAGCCTCCTAAATTTTAAAAACATAGCAAAGAGGGAGAGGTGTAGGAAAATACTTGTTTTCTTATCTTACTAGAGATTTGCGCGAACTTTCAGCAGATGAGGGGGTTAATTTTGTGATTTTTTCCCCCCTTTTAAATGTATTGCCTTAATATTCCTTAACAGGAGTAAGCCTGTTTATGAGGCTAAAAGGTCCCTCCCTTGGATCTGTGTGTATAGTCCCACAGCTTGGACTCTGCACAACTCCAGAGGGCATCATTCACATGGAGTACAATCTGAACAGTGCCTCTGCATTGCACAACTCAGTGGCCTTGCTTCCATTATTAGACACCAAAGCATTATAACATACGGAAGAACAAATCCATTCAAAAGATAATTGTGTCTGATTATCTTTGGGTAGTTTCCTGTTGGGAAAAACAAAGCTACGGGTAGAAAGGTAAGAGGTACCTGTGGAGGCCTCAGCAGAAAGCACTGGTGTTCTATAGCCCCGAATCACCCCATAGATGGTGACTCTATAGGGGGTGGCAGCCTTGAGGCCTGGGATGTCCACAGCCCTGAGGCTGCCAGGCACTGTGAGGTTCTGAGCTGCCTCCACTTTGTTAGCCTCCTGCACCTGTATGACAAAGTGCTCATAGGGCTTGTCGCCTGCGGTCCAGTTGAGTTTGAGGCCATCCCAGCCAACCTCAGTTACTGTGAAGTTTCCCAGTTCAGGGGCTTGTTCTGAATAATGACAAAGATGGAATCAGTTAAATCAGTCCTCAAAACACGTTCATCCTGAGAACCTAGAGATGGTAAACCTGCTGACAGTGAGGACAGGCCGCCAGAGCCTGGGGCAGCGTTTTGCTCACTCCGTCCCTTAGTGGTGCTTTCCTCCTTAAAATACCAACAGAAAAATCAGTATGGTTATTTTGATTTCATGCATATTGGGTTTGTTTTCGAGAAACGGTATTTTCTTATTGACCAGTATCCTGCAGATTTAAAACCTTTATAGGCATATGTAGGTCCTTAGTTGCTGCAAATGGTTTACACTCAACTACTAACCTGAAGTTTGGTGGTTCAAGCCTACCCAGAGGTGCCAGGAAAGAAAGTCCTGGTGATCTGCTTTCATTAAGATTATAACTAAGAAAACCCTGTAGAATAGTACTACTCTATAACACATGGGGTTGCATGAGTCAGAATAGACTCAGTGGCAATGAGTTTTTTTTTTTTGGTTTATAGGTATATGTTAGTGACACCCTGGGATTTAGTTTCCATTTTGGAAAGTGCCTCTCATCATAAGAAGGGAATCCTCAGTTTGTCTGTGGCTTTGATATGCCTTCTGTATTCTGAGACTATTGGCTCCTCTTGTTTGCCTTTCTTTTCATGCCTCCTCAAACTCCTCTGGTAGGTCTATTTTACAGTTTCTTTATACCGGGATTTTGTAAGTTTCCAGGTTTCAAATCAATTTATTCAGACCACTTCTGTAAAGAGTAAGGATAACTTAACCTAGTAGAAGTAAGGCAGAACTGAGGTAGGCAGTTTTTGAAAAGTTGTCCCCTATTGGACTGAAAGATTGAGGTCTTGGGAAAAACAGAACTTATGAAGCTCAATTTAAATTGAATGCACCATCTTCATTCATTTCCTGAACACACAGAATAGAGTAAAAACTTTGCTTAAGGAGGATAATTTGCCCAGAGCTGAGCTTTAGTGGACTTTCCATGACCTAGGAAGAAAGGGTTTTCCAGGAAATGAGTCCTGTAAACAAGAGTGTAGGAACGCCTTTTGCTCATTTAAAAGAACGAATTGGTTTTCTATTTACGCCTGATATTGCTGCTAATTTCAAACAGCCCTATGTGTCCATTAAAGCAGGCTTCTTATTTGAAAATCTTAGCTTGCAATTTGATTGGGAAGATCCTTCCAGAAAGGAAAACGTTTCCTTTCTAGAATCTATTTAATGCAGACATTTCTAAGTTCTGGAGACCGTTTTTCCTAATTGTTTCATATTGGCAAAGCTTACACTCCTTCACGCCTTGTTTGAGCTACAACAGGGGTGAGCAGATGACAATCTGAGGTCCAAATCTGTCCCACCACTTGTTTTAAGAGTCAGTAAACTAACAATGGTTGTTACATATTTAAATGGTTGGGGGGGGGGAATAAAAACCAATGCAACAATATTTCATGACATATGAAAATTATATGAAATTCAAATTTCAATGTCTGCAAATAAAGTTTTACTGGAACACAGCCACGCTTGTTCATTTATGTGTTGTTGCTGGCTGCTTTTGTGCTACAGTAGCAGAGATGAATACCTGTGTCAGAGATTACATGACCTGCAAAGTCTAAAATACTTACGGAAATTGTTCTGGCCCTTTACAGAAAATGTTTGTCTACCTCTGGTCTTGACCTGCCTTCTCTGGGCTCCTCCGTTCCCCCAAATTCATGTCCTGGAACTCATACTCAAGGCCTCATATCGGTTATTAACACACAAACATGGTCTGTTCTAGAAAGAGAGGCTCTGAAGCTCAAAGTGGTCTCTCTAGTTTTGGGGAAAGGTCAGCCATCCTTGAACTGGCTGGTCCTTGTGAAGTCAAAGACAGTGCTTTCAGATATAACAGTTACATCCTCGACTTTGGGATTTAAGCACAACTACGCTCAGTGACATGTCCTATTTGAAGACGCCAGGGGTCTTCATACATAAAAGAGATTGGGAGAAAATCAAATCTAAGGTCAAGGAAATTGATTCTCGTGGCCCTTAAACTCCTCTTCTTACCCTACTTTTCTTTCTTTCTTTTTTCCTTCTGCTATCAAAAATTGCTTGTCAGGAACTTATCTGATATTGATAATTTACCTCTTAGTGTGAATTAATCACCGTTGTTCTTCTCCAGCTATCTGCATTTTTTAGCTTTACCTCTAATTGTGACATGAAAGGTATTTTTTTTTTCCTCCAGGAAAGAAATTTCAGGTTCCAGGTTGCGAGAGACATGAGGAGAGTTACCTACCTGGGAGGGGAAGGAGGCGATTACGGGATTGCCTGCTCAGCTGCTACAGCAAAGATGGATGGGGAGAGAGGAGATACACATTGGAAGTTGTTGCTTCCTGATGGGAATCGTCTTTTCTCTTTGAATCAGCCTTTTGAGATCACTGATGTTTTTATACAATGCCCTCAGATCCTTGCTTCTGCTGTCCATACAACTGATAGCGTTACTTTCACATAATGTTAGTTACTCAGTAAATAGTAACGGTCATGGTGATGTTATTTCCACCAAAATATTTTGCCTACCCTTCCACCTTTTTCTTCCTTTTTATTTCTTGGTAGGCGAATTAATAAAGAGAATAAGGAGAATCCATTTATTATTTCGAGAGGAAGCACTGTGGCCATGTCTGTGGTGGATGCTGTTGGCTCCCCACCCAGATCCCTTTACCAGGATGGTACCTCCCATTTTCCAGCTGCTGGAAGTGTTGGCTGCTAAAGTTTACCTTAGCCCTGTTCTAGAGAATTGACTGTGGCAATTATCTATCCATCTATTTATCTACCTATCAATCAGTCAATCGATCTACCTATCATCATCTATCTATCTTCCAAGGGAAGGAAGCTCCAGGAGAAGAGGAACTTCATTTTGCCCACTGTAGTACTCGTTTTCTCCAATGCTACCACCCTTTTCAAAGCTACCATCATTCCTAATCTGAACTATGCAATGGCCCCCTAACTGATCTTTCTGCTCCCATACTTGCCCCTTTACAGTTTAATTCCCATGGAACAGCCAGAAGAGTCTTTTAAAAATATCTCTTTTCTGCTCTCAGCCCTCCAATGACTTGCCTTTATACTTAAAATGAAATATTAAAAAATACATCTATCTAATGGGTTCAAGCATAACAATGATTGTGAGGCTGGCACAAGACCAGGCAGTGTTTCGTTCTGTTGTACACAGGGTCGCTGTGTTGTACATAGGGTCACTATGAGTTGGAACCTACTCGACGGCACCTAAAAACAACAACAATCCGTCCATCTGTCCATCCATATCTATCTATCACCATCTATCTATCATCCAAAGGAGGTGAGCTCCATGAGGACAGGAACTTCATTTTGTTCATTGTAGTACCTCTGGCTCTTAGAGCTGGTGCTTCATAAATATTTGTTGACTGCATGAATAGGAGAGCAAAAATTTTTCGTCACTCTCTCTCTGGTTAATGTACGTTTTTACGAACTTAGAACATGTTCTAATCCTACTGGCCTTTCAAAGCAAGAAGAACGGCTCGATGGCTCTCAGTGCAGAAACTCTAAAAATCTCAATACTTGTGAAGACTTTTGCAGGGTTACAAGGTAACAGAGGAGCCCTGGTGGTGTAATGGCTAACAGTGAGGCTGCTAGCCGAAAGGTTGGCAGTTCGAATCCACCAGCCACTCCTTGGGCACCCTGTGAGGCAGTTCTATTCTGTCCTATAGGGTCACTATGAATCAGAGTCTACTCGACGCCAATGGTTTGTTTGTTTGTTTGTTTTTTAAGGTACTAGAAATGGTGTTTTGACTAATTAAACAAATGCTAGTCAGACAAGCAGAAGGTGACACTTCTGTGAGTGACATCAGTAGGTAAATTAAAGGGAGAGGGATAAGAATTAGGAAAAGAGGAGGAATAATATGAATGAAACACAGCAGATAACAGTTGAGGTGGGGACCAAGAGTCTCCACATAAATGCTGAATATACATTTTAATTGTAAAGGACAGTCCTGTGGGCTTACTGCCCCAGAGGCCAAGTGTTTCCTTTGTGTAGTTCCTTATTGAATTTCTCGGCATTTCTTTATGAAAAGGCTGTTGTCTTTTTCTCACAGCTGTGCACTGGAATCTACCCTCTGAACAATGTCAGTGGGCCTGGGAAATTAGAATCTCGAAAGCCCATTTCTGTGCTTACGGTGGGTACAAACAGCTGACCTGGAGGAATTTCTGGCAGAATTAACTTTAAATCTTTAGCTTCCCACCGTCTTGCAGATGGTAGTTATATCTCATGGCTGGACGACAGCACTACAAGTACCAGCTTGGTGAGAGATCCGCTTTCAGTGTTCACTTGCAAGTGGTCACTTGCAGAGTGATCCTCCCACAACAGGGAGACTGTCAGATCCAAGCCCGACTACCTCAAAGGGGAGACTAAATTGCTTCGATATCATTTTGTCAAAATAAGATAACTGAAACTAAAAGTCTTGCCTGCCATAAAACCCGTCAGTGGCTCTTTTTCACTATCAAGAATGAAGCCCACACTCTTTAGCATGATATTCATGGTCCTTTGTAGACTGTTCCTGATGTTATACCTGGGTTGAAGTAGTCTATGGACAGAATCAATGGAATCAATCACCTGAACTCACTTTAAACTCTCTGGCAGAGGCTACTCTCTCTTTATCAAGTATCTCTTGTCCTCTTCTTTGCAAACAATCAACCATGATTTTGTATGGGCAGCATAACGCTCAGCCAGAAGACTACCTTTCCCAACCTCATCTACAACTAGTAGTGGCCAATGAAATATGGGTAGAAGTCATTGGTGAGGCTTCTAGAAAGAATTATCTACGAGGCAATTTTTTTTGGTTTCGGTTCTTCCTCTTTCGTATTGCCTAGAACACAGATGTGAAGGTTGTTCTCAGCGACCATATTGTGACATTGAGGGGTCT
This sequence comes from Dugong dugon, assembly GCA_030035585.1. Taxonomy (NCBI): domain Eukaryota; kingdom Metazoa; phylum Chordata; class Mammalia; order Sirenia; family Dugongidae; genus Dugong; species Dugong dugon. The sequence continues at coordinate 58,448,525 of CM057471.1, forward strand.
TTGAAAATGGAAGCCAGGAAATAAGAATGGTGGAAAACAAAGATAAGATGTGTCCCTGATAATTTGGACGATGTCATCCCTGAACAACCTAACTCTAGATTTATTTTGTGAGTTGGGAAACCAACCTCTATCTTACTTAAGTGACTTATTCTTTGAAATTTCTGTTATATGCAGATGGACGTATTCGTAAATGAAAACAACTCCTCAAGGCATTTCCAAGTATGTTCATCATTATAACTCCTTCTCTGCTTACCAGAGCTCAGCTGCAGTAACACTCAGCCAACCTTTCCTGGCTGCTCCTCATTTCCCCTGATCATTCCCTTTCTTTGACTAAGTTCCATCGAACATTCTGAGTATCTAAGCTTCCCCAAGAACTGTGAGCTGGAATACATGAGTCAACATAACAATCCTTACTATGTGGTCCACTTCTCCCTCAAGTGTCAGTATAATATACAGTATGCAGTAGGTGCTCAATGCATGCTCACTAATTAAACTGAAAACAAACCCTATTACTTGCCAAACCCTGGAGAACTTACATTTTCCTCTTATATTTCTTGACTGAATATTTTGGGGTCAAAATTAAATATGCATATTTTTCATACAGGAAGAACCTTTGTTTTCTCCGTCGTTTCAATTTAGCTACTGAGGAAACGTGGCAGGAGGTTCAGTGAGTAGGAGGATTGGGTTAGAAGGGGCACTGGAGGTCAGGATTAAGCTGTCATCTTGGAAAACCAGGGTTCACCTCTCAATGACTAAGACAAAAGAGAAAATAGAAGGGCACCGTGGAAGACTCAAAGGACCATGTGCAACTTCTCGGTGGTAATCTTAAAGGAAAGAAAAAGACCTGGAATAAAAACATTTAATGGAAAATAGCCAAAAAATTACTTTCAATACCTTGGTCATCTCCAAAAGAAATAAAATGAAAAACAAATTAATTGTTAAATCAAAGGAGGGAAGAAAAATGAGAAATAACTTAGAAGAATCTGGAAGACACACACATAATTAAAAAAAAAAAAAGAAAAAAACCTAAGGAGAAACAAACAGGAACCTTAAGCTTTAAGTTCTAATGGAAAGAAATGTTAAAAAATCACTATTGCTCAGTGAGGGGCTATTGCTAAACTGGTTGACAAAAGGAAAAGTTAATACTCGAGAAAGACAAGGAAGTGACTCTCTTAAAAAGTGATGTCTAGTGACTTCATGAGTAGAGAAGAAAAACATGTCTTCTCATCTGGCTTTCTCATGTACAGACAAGCTGGTTGAGGGGATCCACAAACCTCAGAATCAACAGAGGGTTTGTAGGGAGCTCAGAGACGAGACTCACCGGTGGACGCCTTCACCCGTGCAGGTTTGCTCTTGTGCCTGCCTTTCTCTGCCGTGAGGAGGATGGGGTATTCCTGCCCAGGCTCCAGGCCTCTCAGAACGTGGGAGGTGGTGTCTCTTGGAAGCTTCACCTCCATCTGCTTGCCCGTGGGGAGACTGTAGTTGAGGCGGTAATGGTCAAACTTGGCCAGGGGTGTCCTCCAGTGCAGATTGATGCTGGTTTCCGTAGCTTCAGACACCCGGAGGTCCTTGGGTGCATCAATGTCTGGGAGGAAAACAGAGAGGTGGCACCTTTCAGACTGCTTCAGGAGCTGAAATTTGACAGGTTCTGTGCTGTGATCCTAGTTCTGCCATGGAGGGGATGTGTGGCTTCAGGTAATTCACCTGAGCCTCAGTTTTTATCTTTGTAAAAAGGGTCCCCATCATGCATTATACATTTTGGAAGATTAAAAATGAATATGGTGTATATCCATACCCTAGAACGACACTCAACAATTAAAAGGATAAACTATTGATACAAAAAACAATTTTGATGGATCTCAAGGGAATTATGCTGAGTAAAAAAAGTCAGTCTCAAAAAGCTACGGACTGATTCCATTTATATAGTACTCTCCCAAAGTACACAATTATAGAGCTGAAGAACAGATTAGTGGTTGCCAGAGCTTAGGGATGAGGAGATGGAGGGAGGTGACTGTGGCTGTAAAGGGGTAGTGTGACAAATCCTTGTGATGAAACTATTCTGTGTCTTGACTGTCATGGTGGACACATGAATCTACACATGTGACAACATTGCATAGAACTAAAGATACACACACACAAATGAGTGATGTACAACGGATGAAAATTGAATAAGGTCAACGGATTGCACCAGTGTCAATGCCCTTGCTGTGATATTGTACTATAGTTATGCAAGATGTTACCATTGGAGGAGACTGGCTAAAGAACGTAGAAGATCTTGCTGTATTATTTCTCACAATTGCATGTGAATCTATAATATCTCAAAAAATAAAAATAAAAAAGAATACGTATGTTAAGAGCTCAGCATTGGATCTTGTATAATTTGAAAGCTCAGTAAAGCAGGATGTATATTCTTTTTACCCTCTAGCCTCCTTTTTCCTCACATACCTGGTGGAGGTAACATAGAAGCAAGTAGAGAGGTAGAGGGAAATTTTTTTCTTATTGAAGTGCAAATTATCCAGAATAAAACTTGCTTCGAAGCATGCAGCCCCTCACCATCCTCACCTGGAGGCTGGAGCCACAGGATACACAGGTTAAATGCAGACACTTCCAAGGAGGCAGGGCCTGAATTAAACACTGGCCTCGCCGTTTATAATCTGCTTAACTGGGAATATAGAAGTTAGGTGTTTTCTAATAGGAAACTCCCCAGAAGTGTTTCTATTAGATAGCGGTTTATATAAAAAAATGGAACTTTTACCAAGTTTGAAAAAATTTGCTTATTTCTTACGAAGTCTGGTTCTAGTTTTACTTCAAAATATCCTTGGCTCCCTTCCTGCATGGCGTGAGTGGTGCTGGCATCACTGAAATGAGTGGGGGGCTGGGGGGGTCACTCACTGCTCCCGTTCACTCATTTTCGTTACGTTTGAATTTAGACACTTGGGCTAAATGCTTCTGGAGACCACTTTCTCCTCTGAACTTCTACTTTTTCTTTTTAAATAGGTTTTCTGCCTCATTGGCCTTGTCTTGTCTGTCTAACTTGCCCGCAAGCTGTGTGGTGGTGGAACCCACAGTGCTCCTCACCTGTGGCCGCATTGATGGTGGCTGGATTGCTCTCCCTGTCCTCCTTCACAGCAGACACTCCAATCCCATATTCAGTTCCTGGCCTCAGACCTACAGGAAAATGTGCAGGTTATGATTCAGTCTGTAATCATGAAGATTTGCAAAGGACCATGACGGTGGCTCTGAGCTGGTCCATGAAGGCTATGATTTCTCAATGCCCAGAATGTTTTGAAAACGAACTTGCTGCAGTCCAAGTGAGAGGGCTTGCTGGGAACTGGACTTGGTTCTCTCTCTGGAGAATTGCAAAATAGTGATATGTGGGAGTAGGTTGCCAACGCTTTGAGGACCCCCGGGATCAGCTGGATCAGGGAAGCAGAACTTGCCTGTGAGTGTGGTTTTAGTTGTGGCTTGTTGGCTCTTTGGGACTTCAACCTCGGCGTGGTCACCTCCAGAGATGGGTGCATACTTAATTCTGTAGCTGTCAATGGCTGCCTTGCCATTTCTCCATTCCAGGGTGATGCTGTTTTCTGTGTGGGAGATGGGTCTGAGATTCCTGGGAGCATCTAGGCCTGTTTGGGAGAGGAGGGAAACTTTGCATGAAAATATCAGGTGTCAGGACAGCTGGAGTCTTTGACAGTTCAACCTGCCCTACACAAGGTGTCTGCCATTGGAGAGAGAGACAAAATAGCCCACATAGCCCTCTGCCTCAGTAGCTGATGCACAAATCTAAGCAAATACTACATATTTGGCACCTTTCCCCATTATTAGTGTGTGTGCCACTTCAGTCATTCATGCTTTCCTTAGATTTTGTTCTTAAAAAACTATTACAAATTTACAAATTAGCTCTACAAGAGGGAGGACTGGTCTGTTGTGTTCATCACTGTATTTCTAAAAACTCACACAGTGCTTACTGAGTACTGAAAAAAATACCAATTGAACGAATGCCTGGAACTTTGGTACTTTTAAAATGATGCCATTGGCTAAGAGGTTGGAAGACATCTTCGCGTTCATCTTTTCCATACATGATATTTTATTACTAAAATATTTATTTGATTTTTATTTTAACCAGAACCTTTGTCAGAGAATGTCAGATCAGCATCCTCTATGTGTGCAAAAAAGTAGCCTTTGGCACTTTTTCTTTGAAAAAAATAATTGCTACAATATTTTAAAATAAAATTTAAAGGAATGAAAATCCCGACTTGCATTTTTCCTCACTGTAAAATGATCCTGGAAGTCACCTGTGATGGTTGGTCTTACGTGTCACCTTGGCTGGGCTATAATACCCAGTTATTTAATTGAGCAGTAGTCTAGGTGTTACTGTGAAGGGATAATGTCGATGTGGTCAATTCTCCAATAAAAATTACCCTCGGTAATGTAGGTGAGCATCACCCAATCAGTTGAAGTCCTTATGAGAAAAAACTAAGGTTTCCCAGAGAAGAAGAGATTATGCCTCAATACTGCAGCATCAAATCCTGCCTGAGTTCCTACCTTGTTGGCCTGCCCAGTGAATTTTGGACTCAGAAGGTAACATCAATTTCTGCCTGAGTTTCCAGTCTGCTATCTTGCTCCGTGGATTTCAGACTTGCTAGCCTCCACATTCCTGTGAGTCAGTTTCTTAAAATAAATGTTTTTACATCTATCTGTATCTGTACCTGTATTGTATCTTATCTGAATCTCTAATCTGTGCATGTATTTCTGTGTATATCCTATTGGTTCTATTTTTCTTGGGAGAACGTTGACTGATACACACCCTGACATGGAGTGGCATGGAAGTCCTCCCTTTACTGTAACGGTTACCTGTTGTGAAGGTCTCTTTGGCCGGGTTGCTTGACATGTCACCCCTGCGGGAAATGAGGGACACCTCATAGTCGGTGTCTGGCTTCAGGTTCCCGATGGAGTACTGGTTCTCGTCACGTGTGAGATCGATGGTGGTGCGGTCGCCCGGCACGTCTTTGATCCCATAGGAGAGCTCGATGCCGTCAATCTCGGCCAGGGGCTTGAACCAGGTGATCAGAGCAGTGGTGTCCGTGACGTCTTTCACCTCAGTTTGGCTGGGGGCGTCCAAGCCTGTGACAAGCAGAGGGCGGAATGGTTTCAAAGATCAGGGCCAGTGTCAATGGCTGACCAGAGAGGGCGTTGTTGCCACTCAGAACTGTGGGTGTATATTTCTGCGTTGTTTACTGGCCACTTGACCTTATTTCACCTTTTTGAACCCCAGTTTCCCGTTTGATAAGCTGTGAGTGGGGATAACGATAGCAACCTCCTAGGAGTTTTTGTTTTTTCAAATATTAAAGGAGATAATGCTTGCAAAGTATCTAGCATGATGCCTGGCACACAGCAGTTGCATGATAAATGGTTGTTGTTTTGTTGCTATTATTATTCCTGTTTTCTTAAGTTGAAGAAACATACTTAGGGGTTATTTTACTTGAAAAATTTGATCAAGTATCTCTAGATGGTGTAGTGGTTAAGAGCTGTGGCTGCTAACCAAAAGGTCGGCAGTTCAAATCCACCAGGCACTCCTTGGAAACTCTATGGGGCAGTTCTATTCTGTCCTATAGGGTCACCGTGAGTCAGAATAGACTCAATGGCAACGGGTTTGGCTTTAGTTTTTAATTAGACAAAACTTCCTGGATTATTGATTGCTTCTCCAGTGTACCATCAGAATCATGGCAGAGAAGAGTGAGAAAATGACTGTCTTGACATGCCTGGGAAGTTATTTTTGCTTAAGGGAATTTAGACAAGAAAGTCATGTCTATCACAAGTCTTTCCTGCCTTTGTATCCCAGTCTCGGTCTTTTCCACCTGCCTCGTTACTCAACTCCTGTCCCATCCACCCCTGTATCATGTGCTCTGACTGCACGCTGCTCGGGATTCCGGAAGCACATCGAGCTGTTTCTTACCTCCTGGTCCTTGCACGTGTTGTTCCTGTTTTTTCTCCCTGAGATTGCCACCTCCCTCAAAAAGTCTCCTATTTGTCCTTCAAAATCTAGTTATGTCACCCCTACAAGAAGCCTTCTTTGACCCTGCTGCAATCAAGTAAATGCATTCTCCCTGCTTGTGATTACTATTGCCCTTAAGGAGAATTCTAACATTGTACTTATCTCACTGTTCCTTCAAAGATTTGTCTACAGTCCGTAACAATTTAGATGGAACCATTCATTCATTCATTTATTCATAGTGTGAGTCTTAGGTTTTTCTTAATCCCCATCATAGTTTGGCACATACTAGGCACTCAGTCAATGTTTATTTCTTGCCTTTAAAAAAAAAATAGTTAAGTCTGTATGTTCAGCATCAGTTAAATGAACAATATCACATGAAAAAAAGTTTGCTTTATACAGGGAATAAGGAGGAGGAATAATCCATTGCTGACTGTGATAAAGCTACAGAGGCTATCTTTTGAAGTCTAGGTGTTGATACAATAGGCCCAGCTCACAGCGGATGATCCCTAAAACGCAGTGAAACCGATGCTTCAAATAAGCAGTCCTGTGCCCTTACAGCTGCTACCAAGCACCCAAACCACAATGCCTTCCTTAGCACCCCTTTCCTTATGGAAGCTGGAAGTCAGCCAAAGACATTAATCCACCACTGGATTAGGTACCCTTGAACAGAGGGGACTAACATGTACTCAGTGCTTATCATGCGCCAATCATGATGCTTTGTCCTATGATAAGACATATCTTAACCCTTATGACAACTTCACGAGGAGGATACTATAAACCCATTTCCCAGATGTTGCGTCTGAGTGCCAAGAAAAGGACTTGCTCAAGCTGATGGTGAGTGGTAAAGCTGGAATTCAAACTCAGGGCTGTTTGAATCCAAAGCCCATGCTCTTTCCCCATGACCTAATGATGCCTCTTAAAAATATTCATATATCAAAAACGGTATAGTACCACCTCTGTATAAATACCGGTGGGAAGAAGCAGAAATTATTTTGTTACCAAAAGTTTACGTTCGTTTAAAAGTGGAAAAAGTTCAGCTATAGCGACAAAATAAACAGGTAAACATCTTCCCCTCAATGTTGATATTTATGTGATTCTGTAACTTCAAATGTTGAGATGTTTGTCCTGCAATAAGAAGAAGATAAAATAGCCACTCCCCTAACTTAGATTAAGAAGAGAAAGACGAAAGAAATCTCTTTTGTATTTTCAGTGTACCTTCTCTCCAGCAAATAAGCATTGGTAGGTCTTTTCCATGCCCTTCTGGTGATCTAATGATTTTTCCTGTTGGTACCTGCCTCTACCTACCACAGAGTGATGTTGTCAGGAGGATGGAAAACACCTGCTTATTAAGGAGACAGTCCTATGAATTGGCTCTGAGCTAGGCAAAATGTGCAAATATTTAAATGCAAGATGTTCTTTCTTGTCATTAGTCAACAAGATTTAACTTTTCCAACGATCTCCTGCCAAGAAAAGTTAAATTCTTAAACTGGAGGTGCATATTTTGTCTTGGAGAAGACAAAAAGAGGTTTTACAAAATGGCAATGAAAAATGATTTTCTTTTTTTTTAATTTTGCTTCCTGGTAGAATACCTCCAAATTCAGACTTTTTTCCCCAAATGATCCAGCAATCCCAAATCCTTTCTACCCTCGAGAATCTCTGATGCCATTCGTACTGAGGAAAACTTTATTTAGGTTCCTGTTGAAAAGATGGAATCAACGTTCTGCATAAATCAGAGCCTAGTTGATGCCAGTGGTGATGGGGTTAAAAATTTTAAAACTAATACCTGGCCTAAAGTTGTGGCTTGATACTATTAGCCACGTGATGTTAGCTAAATGGATTTAACTTCTCTAAGCCTCCGTTTCTACTCTTGAAAAATAATGACATTAGTACTCTCCCTGCCTCTTCCATAGGACTGTTGCTAAAATTAAATTAGGTAATGTGGTAGATTGTTTGCAATGGCCTCAGTTATTGCCCTTCCTGTCTCTATACCTTTAAAAATGTGACTTTGAAGCTCATCTTAATAAAGAGATGGATCTGTCTGCCTACCCTTTGGATATATGGCCTTAGAGCTTACTTCAGTCAATAGAATGGAGCAAGTGATGTGGTGCCAGCTTTGAGCCTAGTTCTTAAGAGACCTTGCTTACATTTCCTCTTGTTCTTTTGGGGCATCTGCTCAGCTGCCATGTGAACAGGCTCAAGCTAGTCTACTGGAGCATGAGAGACTATGTGGAGGTAAAAGGCCAGCCTAGGCCAACCAGTTATATCCACACAGATGCATGAGTCAGCCCAGTCAAGACCAGAAAAATTCCTCACTGAGCCCAGCCCTAAATTGCCGACCTGCAGAATTGTTGTTTGAAGCAACTAAGCTTTGAGCTTGTTTGTTACTCAGCAAAAGCTAGTTGATACAGATGGGATACAAGAAGTTGCTGTATCAACCAGAAGGTGTTGTGAGGTACTGTAAGCTTTATCATTATATCAGTGGCATTAAAGTGATACTCACGAGTGGTTGTCACCCTCTTCACACCGGGGCCCCGGGTGTTGTTTTTCACGATGTGCAGTGATATCTCATACTCTTGCCCAGGAGCTAGGCCAGTTTGCTGATACGTGGTCTCCGGCCTCCTCAGGCTTTTTGTGATCTCTCCCTCGTCTTCTTTATTCTGAAAGATAGAGACAACTTGGTAAGACCTAAAGGAATTGCCAACCTCTCTGCATATGTGACTCACTCATTCCACAATCATTCATTCCTCATTTATTATTTTATCCATTCATTAAGCACTTAGAATGCATCAGATCAGTACGCTAGGTGCTGAGGATACAAAGATGATTAAGAAGACTTTTCTCAAGTTCTTTTCTCCCTCTCCTAAACCTCTCTACTCACCTCTTTGACACTCTAGTCAAATGACAGAATGTGAAAGTCAGAGAAAATTCTGAAGCCAGAACCCCTCTTTGATAGACTAAGAGAGGAGTGTCAGAGAAGTCAGGCAATTCTCCCATAGTCACACAACTGTGACAGATTCTGGACTTGAACTCAGGAACTCAGTTCCCTGCCTCACATGTGCATTTAGGCCCAGAGAGAAGGGATGCTCAATCCGAGGTATGCCAAGAGGCATTTTGAAACAGTGACCAGTTATTCTCTTCTTTGCCTCAGAGATGAGATTTGCCATTCTGTGAGGGGCACTGGAACTGAGAGATGACTTAATTTCTATTTGTCTAGGCTGTCTTAGCCCTAAGTGCTACGTTTATTGACTTACTAAAATCAGGGGAAAACCAGCATCACTTAAATATATATGTATACACACAGACTGCTAATTTTTGAGCCCTGTCCCCTAACTAAAGTGGAGGAAGTAGAGTTGATGTGAAAGTCTGCAGAGCCCTTTGGCCATCTTTGAGATCCTTGTGGTCAAATACATTTGGGTCTTCAGGCTCCTTACCGTATTCCGGAAGATGATTTCCCAGGTTTCAAAAGCAATGTCCAGAGGATCCCACTCCACTTCCACAGAGGTCTCCTTGATGGACTTGAATTTTAGGCCTTCAGGTGCAGGCAAGTCTGTCAGGAACAAAACAAATAGGAGGTGAGGGTGGGGCAGAGATGTGATGGGGCAAAACAGCCATGACTTCACTAGACCCTGAGGGTGGATGTCTCCCCTGGTCCGGGCTGGTCATCAGCTGAAGTCTATTTAAGGGTTCTTCTGGGAAACTGTCTATTGCGAGGAGGTAGGAAAATCAATAGTAGGACCAATCATATGATTCCGACTCATGGTGACCCCATGTGTACAGAGCAGAACTCTCTGTGCTCCTTAGGGTTGTAAAGCCCGTGACCTTTTGGAAGCAGATCACCTTTCTTCCAAGGTACCTCTGGGTGGGTTCAAACTGCCAACTTTTTAGTTGGTAATTGAGTGCTTAACCATTTGCACCACCCAGGGACTCCAAACATATGATCAAATATTGGTAATTTCATATTGTGTAACCTAATAAGAGCCTGGGCTTTGGAATCAGACAGACTTGGGCTAGAATCTATGCTACCTTTGTGACCTTGGAAAAGTACAAAATGCCCCGAGCCTTGGTTTTCTCTCCCATGAGAAGGGGGTACATATGCCTGCCCCTTGGAAATGTTTTGAGGACTAAGTAAGATAATCCACGTAAAGCACTGAGCACGGTTCCTGGCATCTAGCATGAGTTCGATCAAAGGCAGTCACTGCTATTAAAAAAAAACAAAACAAACCCACTGCGGTCGAGTTGATTCCGCCTCATAGCGACCCTATAGAACAGGGTAGAACTGCCCCATAGAGTTTCCAAGGAGCGCCTGGTGGATTCGAACTGCTGACCTTTTGGTTAGCAGCTGTAGTTTCCACTGCTATTGTTACTAAGCAAGAAAAGGCCAATTTCCAGCCACAATTTGCTTGTCACGTGTGGAAGTAATTATGCTAGGAATGGACTCTTAAAGGAATAACTTGAACCCTAGTGTTTCCACTTTTATTTATTTATTTTTAATAAATGGACAGTGAGCTGCATAGAAAAGTAATGGAGTAGGGTGGTCAAAGGCATGAACTCTGCATCCACCTTGCTGGGGTTTAAATACCATCTCCACTACTTTCTAGTCTGCGTTTTGGGACACAACTTAACCCTTCTTAATCTTATCTGTAAAGAGAGGTTTACAACAGCACCTAACTCCTAGGACTGTTCCGAGGATTAAGTGAGTTAGCATACGCAGAGTGCTTAAAACAAAGCCTATTGCATAGTCAACACCTGCTGTTTACCGTGCCCTGGTGGCCGCAGTGGTTAAGAGCTCAGCTGCTAACCAAAAAAAAAAAAAAAAAGGTTGGCAGTTTGAATCCATTAGCTACTCCTTGGAAACTCTACGGGGAGGTTCTGCTCTGTCCTATAGGGTAGCTATGTGTCGGATTTGACTCGACGGCGAAGCGTTTGGTTTGGTTTTTTTTTAAGTGTTAATAGTAAAGATTCTCTGTGGCAGGAAGGATACAGTAGAACAAGGAGGAATTTTTTTTTTTTTTTGGTAGAAAATAAGGAGTTTCTTTAAGAAAATATTCAGTGGATTTAAGTGGATTCCAAGGAGCCATGATGGTGCAATGTTTAAGTACTCGGCTGCTAACCAGGAAGCTGGCAGTTCGAATCCACCAACTTCTCTGAGAGAGAAAAGACCTGGCGATCTGTTCCCATGAAGATTACATCCTTGGAAACTCTATGGGGCAGTTCTACTCTGTCCTGCAGAGTTGCTATGAGTTGGAATTGACTGGACGGCACACAACAACACAACTACTGGATTCCAGGTTCTTCTTAATTGGTGTGATTATAAAAAGGCAGCTATAGGTCTATGGGGCAAAGACAAGGGAGTAACTCATGGGGAACATTGTATGCTGGAGGAGCTGAGGGTGGTGGAGACTGTCTGTGAGGAGTTCCGCTCACTCACAAGTGGCCACCCTGGCGCTGACAGGAATGCTCTTCTTGTTCTCCAGGATGGCAAACACTTGGGTAAAGTACTCTACACCAGGCTCCAACTCCCGGATGGTGGCAGATGTCTGGTTTCCGGGGACGCGGAACTGCATTTCCAGGCCACCCTCATGGGTAGGTGTGTACACTATGAGATACTCTGTGACTCTCATCTCATTGTCCCAGGCCAGGTTTACTGTCTCTTCCGTTACTTCCGTCACAACGAGGTCTTTGGGAGGGGACACTGGCAGGAATAAGAAAGGTTATCTCAGGTCAGTAACGTACAATGTAGATTCTTTCTAGGTTTGTTTCTCTTGACTTCTTTCTACCACTGCCAGTAACAGAGGCCTGACGGTCTCCCCTGAAATGCAGTTTTCATTTTCTAAAATGCAGAACTCACCAAGGACCCCCTGCTATGACCCAACTTAAAAACTTTCAGTGGGTGCCCATTGCCTTCAGGCTAAAGTTCAAGGTCAGTGGTCTGGCATTCAGTGTTCTTTGTGACCCTTGGGTCTTAGTTCAGATTAGGGTCATTGGCACGGAAAAGTGCAGTGTCGCCTTCGTCCCCTGCTCTGGACTTCACAGCATATGTCCTTAGCACAGGAAGGGTATTTTGGACTCATCTGGTCCAATGCTTTCATTTTCTAGATGGAACACCAGTGACGTGAGGAATTTGCCAAGGTTGTTTATCTCATCAAGTTTGGAATTCACTTCTACTCCCTGCCGACCTGGTATTCTTTCCAACCAGAGCAGGCCACATTAAACCCAGAGCCGTCTATTTATTCCTAGATACCAACAACTTTAATCAAGGCGGAAATGCTCAATCACAACAATCACATATATGGGTGGATGAGAGAAGTATAAAGAAGACTCAATGAACATGATCATTATCGTTCTTTGTTATGTTTTCACTCAACCAGTATTTCCAAAGCACTTACTATAAATCACACTATGTGTTAACTACTGGAGGTAGTGCTTCTTTGAGGAGCTCACAGTCCTTGGGATAAAAGAAGTAATGATAAGATGATTTGAGAGGCAAGTCTGCCTGGTCGGTGATCAGCATTTGGCCTTTAGCAGAGTGGGCTTGTCTTAGGTAATGTCACTCTTGAGTTTAACTTAGCTAAATTTTTACTTCTACCCGTAACGGAAGGTTTAGTCTACTATCTGTTCAGTCTCCGGAGAGTAGGAAAGAAACTTGATGTTAAGCAATAGGGAGGTTATCACTTCATCAACCTCATCTTCGGCACCAGATATTGAACTCAGTATAGATGAGTTAGGCAGGGTCAGATCCCAGCTCTGTGACATATTAACTGTGTGTCCTGGAGACAATTATATAACCTCTCTAAGCTTGAGAACGCGGATGACCAGAGCCCCCTCAAAGAGTCAGTGTACGTGTCTATATATGTGTACATGTGCATGCGTGTTGGTGCAGTATAACACATGACTCTCCGACACATACTGGTGCCAACTAGCCCACGGCCATTATCACGCTAGCTTGAGCACCGGTACTCACCCTCAGAGCAGTCTTCCCCAGCATGGCCTTCCTTGCAGATGCAGCGGCCTGCGACACACTGTCCCCAGTTGCTGCAGTCATTGGGGCAGGAGCGCTGCCCGCAGTCCAGGCCTGTGAAGCCCTCGTGGCAGATGCACCGGCCGTCCATGCAGCGGCCCTGGCCATTGCAGTCACTGGGGCACCGGCGCTCCTTGCAGTCTTTGCCCATGAAGCCTTCATGGCACACACACTGCCCATTCACACAGCGGCCCTGCTGGTGGCAGTCATTCAGACAGGAGAGCTCTGCACAGTCGGGGCCGGTGAAGCCGTCCTCACACACACACCGCCCGTCCACACAGCGGCCCCGGTTGCTACAGTCCTTGGGGCATCGCAGGTCTCGGCAGTCCTCGCCCATGTAACCATCGTCACACACGCACATGCCGTTCACACAGCGCCCGTGCTGGTGACAGTCATTGGGGCAGCTCATTTCACTGCAGTCATAGCCCTGGAAGCCTTGCTCGCATTCACACTTGCCCTGGATGCAGCGGCCCCGGCTGTTGCAGTCGTTGGGACAGCGCTGCTGGCTGCAGTCCTCCCCGGTGTAGCCCTCGTCACACACGCACTGCCCGTTGACGCAGTGGCCGCGATTGCTACAGTCATCGGGACACTTGAGGGCCCCGCAGTCAGGTCCTGTGAAACCATCGTCACACTCACACTGCCCCGCGACACAGCGGCCGTGGTTGTGACAGTCTGCAGGACACCGCTCCTCGCTGCAGTCTGCCCCAGTGAAGCCCTCGTCACACACGCACCGGCCCTCCTCGCACCGGCCCCGGCTGTTGCAGGCATTCGGGCAGGTGAGCTCGCCGCAGTCCTCCCCGGCGAAGCCCTCTTCACAGTAGCAGGTCCCGTTGACACAGCGGCCCCGGTCGAAGCAGTCATTTGGGCAGATGAGCTCGCTGCAGTCTTCGCCTGTGAAGCCCTCATCGCACACACACTCGTTCTCCACGCACCGCCCGTGGTTGTAGCAGTTGTTGAGGCAGAGTGGCTCACTGCAGTCATAGCCGGCAAAGCCATCCTTGCACACACACCGTCCGTTTACGCACCTGCCGTGCTCCTCACTGCAGGGCACCCGGCAGACGTCCTGGCTGCAGTCAGCCCCAGCGTAGCCTTCGAAACAGACACAGACGCCGTTTACACACTTGCCCTGGTCATTGCAGTCGCTGGGACAGGCCAGCTGGCTGCAGTCTTCCCCGGTGAAACCCTCATCACAGACGCACAGCCCATCGATGCACTGGCCTTGCAGGTGACAGTTGCCTGGACATTCGGGCTCAGAACAGTTGGGGCCTTTCCAGCCAGGTTCACATACACAGCCACATCCTTCGGTGCTAAAGTTCCCCCGGCCACTGCAGAAAGGCGTGGTATCCAGGCGGCCTGCCAACCAAGAGAACAGATGTGCTCAGCTGAGCTCAAGCAGCTGGATTTCTCTGTATCTACCCGCGAAACCCAGATTCAAATTCAGCCAGAGGATGGTTGCATTCCCAGACCCCACCTGGCTTGAAAACCAGTTGCTCAGTGTGTGAAGCCAGATAAGACTAACATTCAATTACTACCACCGCCACCAGTTGCTACTGAGTTGGTTTCAACTCACGGCAACCCCATGTGTGTCAGAATAGAACCATGCTGAATACGGTTTTCAGTGGCTGAAGTACATCACCAGGCCTTTCTTCCGAGGCACCTCAGAGTACACTCGCACCACCAACCTTTAAGAATTCTTCTTAACCTGGAACTTCAGGGGGTCCGTGTATTCCCTGAACTTGTAGAACTGTGTGCAAAGATTGTGTGTGTGTGTGTGTGTGTGTGTGTGTGTTTCCACCCCCAGGGAGAAGATCCATAGTTTTAATAAGATTTTCAAGGAGCTCCATGAGCCCAAATGAGTACAAATCACCATCACCACCCTATGGAACGTGCTGTGCTTATGTTGCTACTTCGGTGCCTTGCCAAGGCCGGGCACCAGGGGATGCCCAAGAAATAGTTGTTGAACCGAACTAAATTCTGACTCTTTGACTTACTAGCTGAGCCGTGTATGGAAAGGGATTTAGGACTGTTGGGAGCTCAGTTTCGTCATCGGAAAAGTGCAATCAATAGGCCCACCTCACTGGGGTGCATGAGAGTTAAATGAGGACATTAAGAGCCTACTGTTGTGCTTTACTCTGCTTTCTTATCCTAATTTTTTTTTGGAGGGGTTGACTTAAATTGGTATGTGGGTTTCCGTAAGCAAAACTTGCTAATTTTCCATGACTGAAATTAGGCAGCTAAGCAGTGGCTCTCTAATTCCGACAAGGCGCCTTTCAACCTGGCTCTTCCCCCAGAAAACACATGTGCCGTTACCTTTTCTTCCTGTTTTACGCTGAAGGCTGCAGTGGAGGGTGGATTGATGGCTGCATGGTCAAGGCTGCATGACCCAGTTTTGGGGCCTAAATCTTATCCTTTCAGGTCTCAGCAGCCACTGGTCTCATCTCGATGGAACCAATGAAAGGAAACAAAGCTCACTTCCAGTTTCTCTGTATCTGGATATAGCTGTGATTAATATGATTTATTTCCTTCTTGACAGCAGGAAGGAAGGACATTAAAGAGAAATGTTAGCTTGGAAAGCTAGATTCTAGATCTGCTGTCCGGTATGGTAGCCCCTCGCCACACATGGATGTTAAGCACTTGAATTGTGGCTAGTCCAAACTGAGATGTGCTGTAAGTGTAAAGCACACATTGGATTTCAAACCCTTAGAATAGAAGAAAAAAAGGAAAATATCCCATTAATAATTTTTATATTGAGTCTATGCTGAAAAGCTCATGTTTTGGCTATGTTGGGTTAAATAGGTGATAAAAATTATTTTATCTTCTTTTTTCCCTTTTTAAAATGTCACTACTGAAAAATTTAAGGTTCCACATGTGGTTTGTATTATACTTCTATGGGACAGCACTGCTCTAAACAATAATTTCAACCCATTCTTTAGCAGTATTCCTACTGTGTAACTCCCATCTGCATTTTGCCAAGGAGTTGACAGAAGTGGGATATAAACTACTTTATGCATAAAGTTTTTTTTTTTTTTTTTTGCTTTAGAAACTTATGTACTATAGTACTCTCCACTTATGGTGGTTAGGTCTACTCTTGACATAATTTATCAAAGTACTTTCTGGTGATTTCTTCTGAGTGGCAGAAACAGAGACTGTCATCTCTGATTTGAAGTCGTGGAAACTACTTGTAGTTCTAACAGCGTTAGGGAATGGAGATGATGGCATAATCCCAAAGTGGCAGACTTCCTTAAAATGGGATGCACGGGGAGTAAGGTATCACGGAGAAGAGCTCTGGAGACACAGAGACAAATTCCTTATCTCTTATTATTCTTTGCGTTATCTTGTGTCAGTTGGTTAACTTCTTTGAGTCTTAATTCTTAGATTTGCAAACATTTATCTCAAAGGATTGCCGAGCAGATTAAATGAGATAACATATTACAATGCCTGGTACATACCAGTAACCAGTTGCCATCGAGTCCATTCTGACTCGTGACAACCCCATGTGTGTCAGAGTAGAACTGTGCTCCATAGGGTTTTCAATGGTTGATTTTTCGTAAGTAGATTGTCAGGTCTTTCTTTCAAGGCACCTCTGGGTGGACTCCAACCTCCAACCTTTTGGTTAGCAGTTGAGCACATTAGCCATTTGCCCCACCCAGGGACTCCACCTGGTATATAGAGGAGGCTCAATTTATGGTTATGATCATGATCACCATTAAATGGAACATTTTCTCCAAACCCCACAGACTGTGCCACCATGAGCAGTGTTACACATTTATAAGAATACTGGGGTGTAGAACACTGTGGTTTAAGTACTAACTCAGCAACTCATTGCAGGACCTTGTAGGATCCCATCTTGCTTCTGGGCCTCAGTTTCCCTATTTGTACAATGAGGTGATTGGGCTATCCCAGGATCTGTCCAAGCGTACTCTTTGGGTCAGGAATTTCATGGTATGTTTGCAGGTTTTGGGGTACAGAATGGGTAGATTTCATGGTCAAATAAGTTTTAGAAACTTGTAATTAAAGTACAATAGGTTTTTTTCAAAGTAGGACTTCTCAGAGGCCTGAAAATTCCTCTGAGAATCATTTGTCACCATGATTCTCCAAGAGCAGGATAGAGATGGCTACGTTCCCCATTTACTTGACCATGAAATCTTTTTATTGTGAGCATTTTGTAAGATAACTTTTCTGGGAACCTACTTTGGAAATAACTGGTAGCTCCTGCTATGCTAGCCATCTGTCCCAACTGTAGAGTGTTGGAGGGGAGGGGAAAAGGAGGGGACGGGCTGCGCCAGTCCCCAGCTCATACCTTCGGCAGGCTGAAGACAACAGCTTGCTCCTGTGGTACACTGCTCCCGCAGGGAAGACACCAGGTTCTCCAGTTCTTCCAGTCTGTTCAACAGTTCCTTGACATCAGGGGCAGCGGCACAGCCACAGGCCCGGCGGGGGATGTTGATGCGGTGTGTGAAGACAATCTGGTTTTCCCCATCCACTGTGTGCTCCTGGAAGCTTTCGCTGGGCTCTGACTGTGGAGCCATGTCTTTCTCCCCACTGGCTGATTCCAGATCCACTGAACATTGGGACCCCATAGGCAGCTTGATGTTGTAGACATGGTTAAACACCACTGGCTGGTTCTCTTCTGGCAGGGTCAAGTTCACCCCACTTTGACGTTGGTGCCGGATGACTTTCTTGAGGACCCCACCTTTGGCAGGGAGAGCAAGCAAAACTATGAAGATGCCCACCAACAGCCGGGCTGTGGCCCCCATGGTGGAGGAGGGTTTGGCTGGATGCTGCTGAGGTCTTAGGTTTATTCACTCTCAGGCTGAAATTGGGGGTTTGGAAACACAGTGTAGAATTCAAATCAGTGGTCACTTATCTTCTTGCAGAAATTATCTTCTACAAGTAAACAAAGGAAAACATGCTTATTAGTATATACTACTAAATCAATCTATTGAATATCTGCAATGCCAAGTGAATTCTGATTTTATACCTCTAGTGTTTGAGGCTCTCCTGATACGCCTTCCAGTATTCAGTGTAGTGTTGATATAAAATGGTCTGCAAAGGAATTTTGCAATCTTGGAGGAATGATTTCACTCACTGTTCAATTTCAGAAAATTTAAGTAGACAGCAAATTATAGGGGAAAAAGCAAAACTTTGGAATACAAGAGCTTTAGACTTTAGTCTCATCTCTAGCTCTGGGCCCTGGAGTAAGTTATATAACTTTGCTTTGCCTTATTAATCTTTTTGAACAGTGAAGATCATAATGGCTAATAAACCAAACCAAATCCATTGCCATTGAATTGATTCTGACTCATAGTGACCCTACAGGACAGAGTAGAACTGCCCCATAGGGTTCCAAGGAGCAGTGGTGGATTCAAACTACTGACCTTTTGGTTAGCAGCCGAGCTCTTAACCAGTGTGCCACCATGGCTCCGTAATGGCTAACAGCAATGTTAAAATATTGATGTGAATCATTCATACATTCATTCATGCCTTAAATATTTACTAGCTCAGCACTCTAAGTGATTTAACGTGGTGGTACAAAGAACATAGTCCCAGTCAATGTTCAGTAACTCTTACCTCTTAGTATTGACCTGCCAGACTAGTTTACCACCATTTTCTGTCTCACCTTTGTCTTGGGAAGCAGAGATTAAAATAAAGGACTCCAGAAGGCAAACAGAATTCTAACCTCAGATGAACTTCTTACTAGTTATGCACCTATTTGCATATTACTCTACCCTCTGTGAACCTCAGCTTCCTTTATCCTTGATTTATCTCCAAAACCTTAAAAAGTCAAGTTTTTAGAAAAGTCTGACAGAGTATCCCTGAGCCAGTGTTGTCCAAACAGTGATTCAGGGCAAGTGGATGACTCAGAAAGGAAGCGCATGTACCTCTCATGTTTTGTCCAATCAACAAGTACTTATAGAATTCTTACTGAGTTTTCCACAATAATCAGAATTCCGTGGATAGTAGAAATAAATATGAGACCACGTGCCTACTCTCAGAGGATTTACAACAGAGTTAAGAAGAAAATGGAATCATCCATTCAAACTTGAGGAAGAAAGGAAGAGGGAATGCAGAGAATTCATTTTGTGATACAGAATATAACTGTGTATGGAGTTTCAAAAGCAAAAGAGAGTGTCAAAAGGGTGGTAAAACACTCTTATTCAACACTGTGCTGGAGGTCCTAGCCAGAGCAGTTAGGCTAGAAAAAGAAATAAAGGGCTTCCAGATGGGTAAGGAAGAAGTAAAAGTATCTCTATTTGCAGATGATATGATGTTATACACAGAAAACCCCAAAAGATCCACAAGAAAACTACTGGAGCTAATAGAAGATTTCAACAAAGTATCAGGATAAAAGACAAATATACAAAAATCAGTTGGATTCCTCTATATCAACAAAGAGAACTTCAAGGAGGAATCACCAAATCAATAGCATTTATAATAGCCCCAAGAAGATTAAAATACTTAGGAATAAATCTAACCAGAGACTTAAAAGACCTATACAAAGAAAACTACAAGACACTACTGCAAGAAACCAAAATAGACCTGCATAAGTGGAAAACATACCTTGCTCATGGATAGGAAGACTCAACATTGTGAAAATGTCAATTCTACCCAAAGTGATCTACGGATACAATGCAATCCCGATACAAATTCCAATGGCATGTTTTAATGAGATGGAGAAACAAATCACCAACTTCAATTCATATGGAAAGGGAAGAAGCCCAGATAAGTAAAGCATTACTCAGGAAGAACAAAGTGCGTGGCCTCACACTACCTGATTTTAGAACCTATTATACTACCACAGTAGTCAAAACAGCTTGGTACTGGTACAACAACAGATACATAGACCAATGGAACAGAACTGAGAATCCAGATGTAAATTCATCCACCTATGAGCAACTGATACTGACAAAGGCCCAAAGTCCATGAATTGGGGAAAAGACAGTCCCTTTAACAAATGGTGCTGGCATAACTGGATATCCACCTACAAAAAACTGAAACAAGATCCATACCTCACACTACACACAAAAACTAACTCAAAACAGATCAAAGACCTAAATATAAAATCTAAAATGATAAAGATCATAGAAGAAAAAATGGGGACAAGGCTAGGAGCCCTAATACATGGCATAAACAGAATACAAAACATTACTAACAATGCACAAATACCAGAAGAGAAACTAGATAACTGGGAGCTCCTAAAGATCAGACACTTATGCTCATCAAAAGACTTCACCAAAAGAGTAAAAAGACAACCTACAGACTGGGAAAAAATTTTTGGCTACGACAAATCTGATCAGCTTCTGATCTCTAAAATCTACAAACCGAAAAACCTCAACAACAATAAGACAAATAACCCAATTAAAAAATGGGCAAAGGATATAAACAGGCACTTCATTAAAGAAGACATTCAGGCGGCTAACAGACACATGAGGAAATGCTCACAATCGTTAGCCATTAGATAAATGCTAATCAAAACTACAATGAGATACCATCTCACACTGACAAGGTTAGCATTAATCCAAAAAGCACAAAATAATAAATGTTGGAGAGGTTGTGGAGAGACTGGAACACTTATACACCGTTGGTGGGAATGTAAAATGGTACAATTGCTTTGGAAATGGATTTGGCACCTCCTTAAAAAGCTAGAAATAGAAGTACCCTACAGTCCAGCAATCCTGCTCTTGGAATATATCCTGGAGAAATATGAGCCATCACACAAATAGATATATGTACACCCATGTTCATTGCAGCACTGTTCAAGATATCAACAAATGGAAACAACCTAGGTAACCATCAGTGGACAAATGGATAAACAAATTATGGTATATTCACATGATGGAATACAACGCAACGATAAAGAACAATGATGAATCCATGAAACGTAACATGGAGGAATCTGGAAAGCATTATGCTGAGTGAATTTAGTCAGTTGCCAAAGGACAAGTATTGTATAAAACCACTATCATAAGAACTCAAGAAAAGGTTTAAACACAGAAGAAAATATTCGTTGATGGTTATGAGGGTGGGGAGAGAGGGAGAGGGGTATTCACTAGCTAGATAGTAGACAAGAATTAGATAAAGGGAAGGACAACACACACTACAGGGGAACTCAGCACAACTGGACTAAACCAAAGCTAAGAATTTTCCTGAATACAACCAAACACTTTGAAGGACAGAGTAGCAGGGACAGGGGTCTGGAGACCATGGTTTCAGGGGACGTCTTGGTCATGTGGCATAACAAAGTTTATTAAGAAAATGTTCTGCATCCCACTTTGATGAGTGGCATCTAGGGTCTTAAAAGCCAGCGAGTAGCCATCTAAGATGCGTCAATTGGTCCCAACCCACCTGGAGTAAAGGAGAATGAAGAACACCAAAGACACAAGGAAATATTAGCCCAAGAGACAGAAAGGACCACATAAACGAGAGACTTCATCAGCCTGAGACCAGAAGAACTAGATGGTGCCTGGCTACCACCAATGACTGCCCTGACAGGGAACATAACAGAGAGTCCCTGATGGGGTAGGAGAAAAGTAGGGTGCAGAACTCAAATTCTAGTAAAAAGACCAGACTTAATGGTTTGACTGAGACTGGAGGGACCTTGGAAGAAATGGTCCCCGGACTCTCTGTTAGCCCAAAACTAAAACATTCCTGAGGCCAACTCTTCAGACAACGATTAGAGTGGACTATGGGACATAAAATGATACTCATGAAGAGTGTGTGTCTTAGCTCAAGTAGATACATGAGACTAAATGGGCAGCTCCTGTCCAGAAGTGAGATGAGAAGGCAAAAAGGGACAGGAGCTGCTTGAATGGACACAGGAAATCTGGGGTGGAAAGGAGAAGTGTGCTGTCACAGTGTAGGGAGAACAACTAGGGTCACATAACAGTGTGT
This sequence comes from Dugong dugon, assembly GCA_030035585.1. NCBI lineage: Eukaryota > Metazoa > Chordata > Mammalia > Sirenia > Dugongidae > Dugong > Dugong dugon. The sequence goes on from CM057471.1 coordinate 58,470,430, forward strand.
GTATAAATTTTTGTATGAGAAACTAACTTGAATTGCATACTTTCATGTAAAGCACAACAATAAAGAAAAAAAAAAAAAGGGTGGTAAAAACCAAATCAAACCAAACCCGATGCCTTCAAGTTGATTTTGACTCATAACGACCCTATAGGACAGAGTAGAACTGCCCCATAGAGTTTCCAAGGAGTGCCTGGTGGATTAGAACTGCCAACCTTTTGGTTAGCAGCCATCACACTTAACAATTACACCACTAGGGTTTCCCAAAAGGGTGGTGGGGCTTGGTTTATTGCAAGGAACAGAACTTAAGCTGAGCCTTAAAGAGTGCAGAGGATTAGATGGAAATAGAGTATGGAGGAGGATACACTACCATGAGGCATTTCTCACTTTGCCAAGTTGTCTTATTCATCTGTCTTATGGCTATTTGTCTGTATGGTCAATCAGGTATCAGAGGAAAGGGGAGCTGTTAAAGATGGATGAGAAACAATCAAGTAAATGTAGGAAGAGATGGCTAACTTTGGATGGTATAATATTGACTAAAATAATCTTCAGATGCATGTGAGAACAATCTAAACATGGCATGAAGTCCAATTTGTGGCCTTCTTTAATTAATAAATACATCTGAATGTTGTTCAAGGAGATAACCGAAGAGCTTTTTAATTATTAATCAGTCATTTCACAAATTGACATTTCCCTATGTTCTTGTTATTCTGCAGCTGCACTTCTAAGTTTGTTCTTTATGTTAACTAGCTGTACTACTTGGATTGCTTATCCTGTAAGAGGTTTTCTAACTTTTTTCCAGAATGATTATCCCAAGGATAGAATGCATCAAATATCCCAACTGATCACCTTCATGATGACAGAAAATCTTTGCAAAACCTAGAGAGAGATTGTGGTAGGGAAACTTGAACTGAGAAGCATTTCTGTAGGACTTGCGGGGGTCTGTAGACCTAGAAAGCATCAGCTGCACATGTCATCAAGAATGTCCTATATATAATTCTACCCTCACTCCTACCCAAAATATATTCCTATTTTATATTTTGCCAACTATCCAAGTAACTTAAAACTTAGAACATCTATTCCTTGGTTAGGCCAAAAAAAAAAAAAACACTTCTAAGCATGCTTTCTCATTCAAATTAGTTTCCTAAAGGAGAATTTGTGGGTTTATAAGTGTAGGTAAATCCAGTGAATGAAGATTATTACGAAGAGCAGAGCTGGGCAAGTTCTCTTCTCTTAAACCAGTTTGGCCACCTTATTTGCTTACTGGACAAATATTTATTGATTGCATGCTCTATTGGAATGACTGCTTTAACTCTCTCTGCCTTCCACAAAGTCCTTTCTTCTGCCCCCTTCTCATCAATTCTTAGTTCTTCGTTTTGAGGAAGGGCCATGAGCCAAGCTTGAAATGCTTTTGGACTTGTATCCAACACTTTTGTGTGTGTTGCTAAATGACTTAAATTTCCATCAAAAAAGGCTATTAGAGTTGCTGGTTGAGACTCTAAAGCAATGAGTCTAGAGTAATAATGACCAGACTAGATGTAGGGCTGAGGATTTTTCACTGCGTATGTAAGAGACGTGCATTAGCAAATGAAATGTTGCATTGTTTGAAGGAAGGAAATGTGATTCTTGAGTGTTGTGTCTTTCACATTGGCCTATGGTGGTCTGGGTAGCACAAACAGTTTGCGCTCAACTACTAACCTAAAGGTTGGTGGTTCAAATCCACCCAGCAGTGCTGTGGAAGAAAGGCCTGGTGATATGCTTCCATAAAGATTACAGCCAAGAGCAGTTCTACTGTATAACACATGGGGTCACCATGAGTCAGAATCGACTTGTTGGCAACGATGACCAATATGTCCTCAGTGTGGTAGAAAGTGCCTAGGCTTTGGAATTGGATAAAAATGGGTTCAAGTGCCACTCGCTAGCTATGTCATGTTGGCAAGCTACATATCAGCTCTAAACCATTGCCTCAGTCGTAAAACACTTATAGAATGAGGTAAGGCTTAAGAGCTATACCTAAAGCACGTAGCATGAAGTCAGGCCCACAGTAGCACACATTAAAATGCAGTTGCTATTTTGTTGCACTCCTATATTAGCGTAGGAACACAACCTAGCAAGAGGCCAAGCCATTTGACTTCTTTTGCTTAAGCCTGAGCCTGACCTCCCAGGTGAATATGGTGCTGAACACAGCAACCAATAGAATCTGCGTCACAGGGGAGCTCCAGAAATCACTGATGGGTGAGAAGGTAAATCCTATGAAGACAAATTTGTTAGAACTGGAAATGTTCATACTGAGAGGAAAAAGATAGGAAGCAAATTATGACCTTTAAGAATATAAAATACCCTTATGCAGATGACTGGATGGTTTATGTCTCCTCTGAGGATAGAATTGGGGAAAACTGCTTTAGATTGCAGTTTGAGATATTTAGGTTAGACATGAAGAATCATGTCCTGACAGTAGGGCTTTCAAAATTTCAGAATGAGCAACTTTGTCTTCAGAAACTCAAAAAAAAAACCACAAGCTGATTCTTATCTTTATAAGAAGTGATCAGGCATTGAAAAAGTTCTGGAAAATATCTTGTGGGACGAAGGACTGGAGAACTGTGTTTGTTTATCTTGAAATTGAGAAAACCAAAGCTGAGGAGGACAGGATTACAGTGTGTAAGTCCAGGGAAGCAGGGCTGGCCTGTTCCACCCGGCTCCAGTGAACGAGCACCAAAGCTTGCTTGGGTAGGGTGTGTGTGTGTAGAGAGGGGTGGATAGGGAGGGAAGTACTGGTTATTAGAAGGCAAATTTCAATGAACAGGAGACTTTTGTTGCAATTATCATATAATAGAATGGGCTTCTTAGTGAATGTAGCAAGCTTCAAGGCACTGGAATGTAAATAGAAGAGTGTTAAAAAAAAAAAAAGCACAGGTTGGTTCTACAGACAAACTGTATTTGGTTTGAATCACTGTTTGACACTTCCTCTTCTTTACATAACCCTGAGCAAGATATTGCCTACTACCTTAAGCCAGAGTCATGTCATTGGTAAAATAGGATAAAAGTGTCTTTGTAGGATGGTTGTGAACAGTGTATGAGATACTATGTGCAAAGGAATGGCACAATCCTTGGCGGCCACCAGGGGCTCAATAAATGAGAAGATTTTGTAGTTGCAGAGGAAATTCTCAAACATGGAGCGCTCATCTCAGGACAGGAATGTTGGGATCTACATGCATTCCCAGGAAGCAAAAGGTCAGGATGTAAACAATTTGTTCCCCGGAAGAATGTGTCAGGTTGTAAACAATTTGTTCCTAGGAAGAATGTCTATAACCAAACCGTATGGCACCACTCACGTAGGAGGTAAAACTACCCAGAGGTGCTTGGAAGACATTCCTGGTGATCTGCTTCTGAAAGGTCACAGCCTTGAAAACCCTCTGGAGCAGTTCTACTCTGCACACATGGGGTCGCCGTAGGTCGGAACTGACCCAATGACAACTAACAACAAGTCATGCATGACTATTAAAATAAAAATTAATTATAATTAAATAAAATTTAAATCCATTACTCAGTTGCACTACTCACATTTCAAGTGCTTAATCGCCACATGTGGCTAGTGGTTACAGGGGTAACAGTATCAGACCACAGAGATAAGAAACATTTCCATCACTGCAGAAAGTACTACTGGTTTAAGAGGGTTGCATGGTGATAGTAAGCCCATGGTACAAATAAGGAAACTGAGGCTCAGAGATGTCAAAAGTAGTGACATGTGAGGTCATGAGAAAGTTCTGATGTTTTTAAGTCTTCCGGTTTAATGAAAATGAGTGAGTACCTCAGACACAGGGAAAGAAGATGGTGTCTTTTTAGTAACTCATGTGAATATTAGTAAACACATATGTGTGTTGTAGTTTCTGTACCTTATGTGTTCAGACATATCCAGGTACAAGCAAGGAATGGTCTTTAAGGCTATTGTTGTTGTCAGACACTGTTGAGTCGATTTTCGACTCATAGCAGCCCCCTGTGACAGAGTAGAACTGCCCGACAGGGTTTTCTAGCTGTAATCTTTCTGGGAGCAGATTGCCAGGTCTTTCTCCTGTGGAGCTGCTGGGTAGATTCAAACTACCAACCTTTCAGTTAGCACTTAACCAGTGAGTCACCAGGGCTCCTTTTAAGGCTATTATCCTCCTCAAAACTGAAGGGGCAATCCCCTTGCCCCAGGTTAGCATCCTTTTCTCCCATCCTATCCTTGGGATAGGAAATCTTTTCTTCTTCCTCTCCCTGCATACCTTAGAGCCTTAAATTCTCCAGAAAACTCTTTTCCTCAAATCAAACCAAAGCTAAATTGCCCCATGAACCACTGTGGCCAAGACTAACACCTTGTCCTGCCCTGCTTCAGCTGTCTCTTGGAAGCTGGCAGAGGTTGTCAAAGACAGCTCTTACTCCTCTGTAGATCCTGCACTGCTTTGCTCCAGAGTTTCTGAGGAGACTTAATCCATTTCCTTCCGCCTCTAAATATTTCTGTTGATAAAGCAGCTGAATGTGGAGGAAAGAGCCTGATCTTTGGAGTGAGATAGACTCGTGTTAGAATTCAACTCTACCACTTATAGCAGCTACTTATCGTCCTTCATTTTCCTTCTCTAAGTCTCACTCGGAGTCCTGGTGGTGCAGTGGTTAAGCGTTCAGCTGCTAATCAAAAGATTGACGGATTGAGTCCACCAGCCACTCCTTGGAGACCCTACGGGGCAATTCTATTCTGTCCTATAGGGTCGCTATGAGTTGGAATCAACTCAGTGGCAATGGGCTTTGGAAGTCTCGCTTGCCTCATATCCTACATGGCAATAAGTATGTCTGTTCCATAATGTTGTGGGAGCATGGGATGAAATTAGAAGATGTATATTAAGCTACTAGCACAATTCTTGGCACACAGTAGGTAATTAATATATGGTAGCTAATGATAATAGAAACAACCACAACACCAATCAAACAGAGAATAGATTGAAAGGAAACTTTACATCCAGAAGGGGCAGAAGAATCAGAGAGACTATATCAATGATATAATAGTAACAAAAGAGACTGACTAACCTAGGTCTATTTATGTTCAAAGTGGAGCGAGGCCATTTTTTTTTTGAGAGGTTTACGAAAGACACCTTGAGAGAGTTGGCATTTGACGTAGACTTGAAGAATGGGTGGGATTCTGAAAAGTGGTTGGCTATAACTGCAGTGGGTGGGTGCCATTTGAAGGCTTTGGCAGTCTAGAAGGAGGGAACATTGTGAGAAAAGGCAAGGAAGTTGGAATGCGTGGGTGATGAGGAGAATGAAGACTGATAATAGCAGCTTCCCTTGGTGGATGCCTGATACACGCAAAGGTGTGGTAGTATGTAGGGACTACTGAGAGGTCTAGTCCTACTGGGGTGTAAAATACATGTAGCCGAATGGAAAGGGAGAGGGAACATGGGGTTGGTAGAAGCCATATTGAGGAGAGCATTAAAGGTCAATGTGAAGAGCTGGAACTTAACCCAGTAAGCAATGTTAAACCCTTCTAAGACTAGGGGCCTAACTGCTCACAGTCAGTCATCTGTTGAGAAGGGTGGGAAGAAAATCCGCCTCCGTACTTAGTCCCTTGAACTTCAAACATCTGGCACATTTTCCATCCTCACCCCTTCCCTCATCCCCTGCAGAAACAAAACAACAATGGCGCTGAAAGTTGGTTTTGTTTTTTTTTGTTTTTTAATGTTTGTCTTTGCAAAATGTTAGGACTTAATCACCGATGAAATGTATAAATTGAGTTCTTGTTTCAGTTTCCTTGGTATTAGATGTTGCCAGTACAGGATGATTTCTCCAGATTTTGACATTACAGATTTTATTCAGAACATGATTGTGATGTAACACTTTATTTTTCAAAAGGTGGGGAAACCAAGGCTAGTATCGTGACAGCCATATCCCAAGGACTTTTTTGTTTATACTTTTGTACTTTAAGATGCCTCTTGGCTTGTTACTGTCTCTTACATGTTTTTCTAATAGAGCTGTTTGGTAGCTAACCTTTTGGAAACAGCATGGAATGAACTAATGGTTATTTAAAAGACCCTTGCTAGATGAAGGAGTCAACAATCTTTGGATTTTTTCCTTGGTCACAGCTGGAGAATAAACAATTTCATTTTTTAGATAAAGATAAAACTTCTAACTGGCTAGAATCATATTTCAGAATTAGTTACTTATGACTTCATTCTTAGTAGCTCGGAGAAAAAAAATTATCTTGTTGACTCAGGCGTGTACATGAAGTATCCTAGGTTTGAGGGGACAAGGGGAATTCCTGCTGTTTAGACATACAGATGAATTTTTCTCCACATCACACTGGCAACGCATGAGGCAGCTCACACCAAATATTTCTTCTCATTTACAACAGGCAAGACAATTTTACTGTGCACAGTCAGTTGAGCATGGAGTTGCTTACACGGGCGTTCTCAAAGGTTCTAGAAATTCTTCACCCCGTGTCCTTCCCAACATCCATAAATTCCTTCTTGGAATGTGTCAGGAAAAGAGAGGAGCCAGGAAACAGTCTTAAGTGTGGATTTTTTTCCGAAGACATCTGATCTCCACAGTTGAATGAGTCCAGTGCAACCTGTGTCTTAAAAAAACTATGAAAACTCTAATTGCCTAACCAAAGACCCTTCAAGCCCTAGGTGTTTGAATTTCAGCATTGAGAAGCATTTATCCACTTTGGGAAGCACGGAGGTTTAACTGTTGCCCAGCTAAGATGTTAGTGGAATCTAGCAATCATCCTAGAGATCTGAGAATTAATTTATTTTAAAAAAAGCATTCATTCTTGCATTCAATAAAGATAAGTTGAATGAGTGCTATAGACCAGGCTATGGGATAGCCCAAGAGTAATGGGGTGTTTCAAGGATCAATGACATATAGTTTCTTCCCTCATTGAGTTCACAGTACAGTAAAGGAGGTAGATATGTAAATAGATACAGGGGAGAATGATAAATGCTAAAATTGACAAATATCCAGAGAGATATTTGCAATGCTTGAGAACATCTGCTGTACGATCAAATACTGTTGTATCCTGGTTCTGCCACTTGCTATTAGGTTGAATCATATGGAATTGCCATTTTTGTCAGTCAAAAATGGTTGGATAGTGGCAAATTCACATGGTTAAATCTAACAGCTGTGACCTTGGATATGCCTCTCTGAGCCTCAATTTTCTAGTCTGTATAATGGGAACACTAATATCAACCCTACAATAAAATTCTTTCAACTGCAAGTGAGAAAAGAAGAAAATTAAATCAGATAATGCATGCCAAACCCTTAGGACAGGGCCTATCAGAAGGGAAATCTTAGTAACTGATGTGTATTATTATTGTATAATTACTTATATCTTTTGTCTGGAGAACTGCTGCTGTTTCCATGACATGTGTAATTCTTAGTGTTTCAGTTTGTCAAGTGACAGTGTACTCTGAAATCCATAGGAGATTGGGAAGGCTGTGACTACAGCCCTGGTTTTCCTCTGGCCAATCTATTCTTATTTAGTAGCAAAAAAAAAAAAAAAAAAAAAAAAAACAAGTCAATGAGCCTGGGGTGGGGCCTTTTTCTGGGAGGTCAGTGCCCTGGCCGGAATTTCTCAGAGGCAGTGCTGCTACTGGGATGGTTGTCCATGCTGCTAAGCCAGGGCTTTCTCCACAACAGGCTGCCTGTGATTTAGTCTTGCAAGGCCAAGCTCCTGACGGGAACACTTGGCCCAGCTTCTCAGTGCTTTCCATAGACACAGACAGACATCAGATCACAGAATCAAAATCAGACTTGAGCAACTGCTTGAGCTTAGAAGCAGTTGCTTAAGCTTAGAAGCACTGCAGAAGATCATAAAATCCAGGGATGGGAAGGACGTGGCACCCACTCAATCCTTCTGGTGTTTGTGGCAGACATTACTAATAAATCACAACACACTTCTGGGAAGCATTCACACACTTTCACTTCAGAATAGTTCTGAATATATCACTCCAGGCCATCACATCCAATCAAGTAGAGGTAGAACATGACATAAAACTTATTTACTATACCAGTTACTAGTTGCCGTTGATTCAGTTCTGACTCATGGTGACCCCATGTGTGTCAGAGTAGAACTGTGCTCCATAGGGTTTTCAGTGACTGATTTTTTCAGAAGTAAATCACCAGGCCTTTCTTCTGAGGTGCCTCTGTGTGGACTTGAACCACCAAATTTTGGTTAGCAGTCTAGCACATAACTGTTTGCAGCACAATCTGCTTATTTAAGAGTTAAAGAAACTGACACCCAAAGGGGGTCCCCAGCTAATTAGTGGCAAAGCTGATATTAAAATCTAGAGATTCTGCCTCCTGATCAGGAAATTTGATTGTGGTTTATCTCTTCTTCCACATCACTGGGAGGCTTTTAAAAAGAAGTGCGTATGAAAAGCTTATAGCAGTCTTCAATCTGAGTTTACTGTAATGGTTCCCAGAGAGAAATACCAGCAGTGGAATCTTGGAGATCATCTGCATTAAGAGAATTACAGACTTCTTGGTTCTGTGGGTTTTCTTCTTTCTGTTTCCTTCCTTCCACCATCCACCTGTCCCCCCTTCCTCCCTCCCTCCCTCCCTCCATCCACCCATCCATCTGTCCATCTTTTCAGTACATTATTTATTAAATACCTGTTATGTGCCAAGCCGAGTTAAGCATGCGGGTTACAACAATGGATAAGATAAACATTCCCTTTATAATTACAAAGCTTACAATTTCCTCCCAAAGTGCAAAAAAAAAAAAAAAAAAAAAAAAAATGCCATTGATTTTAAATTTACATACATATTGTGGATTTAAAATTTACATACGTATTGTGGATTTAAAATTTGTGATATTCTTAAATGTACCTGCAGATTGGGAATATGGTGCACACTCTCCAGCCAAGAACGAGACTATAAACGTTGAGATTCCCTTAAGAGCTACTTGTTGTTTACCTACTACAGGCCACACGATGTGCTGTGTGCTGGAGAGAATAGGGAGGACCTGCTCCCTACTCCCAGAAAGCTCAGTAACTAGAAGAACATTCATAAGCAATGTTCAATAGCAGTGCTGGCCTGAATGAGGATACTCTGAGCTTGGAAGTTCACAGAGGGGTTCCTGGAGAACAAAGGGCTTAAAGCCACTAAACATGAAGAGGCTTTGGAAGGTTAGGGAGAGGTTGAACTAATAATAATGATGATAACAACAACAGAATAATGAAGATTTCAATAACTACCATTTATTGAGTGCTTATTGTGCCAGAGCCTGTGCTAAGCATTTTACATCTCCAATTTCAAATTCCCATAAAATGATACAAGGCAGTATCTTTATCCTCATTTTGCAGATAAAAAACAGAGGCATAGAATAATTAAGTGGCTTGTGCAAGTTCAGATAGCTATTAAGTTGTTGTGGAGCCAGGATTTGAACCTAAGTCCATATGAGTCCAAAGTTGATGCTCTGAACCACCGTTTTATATATTATATAACCTCTTATGCTGAAGGGCCAAGGAAAGGCCTTACGGTTTAAGACCAGGCCCAAGCTCTGTCTGTATAATTTCCCAACACCTGGCTCAAAAAGGAATACTATTAATCCTCTGGAATTAAGGCCTTAAGGTGCCAGACATCCTGTGTGTGCTGTGGAGATGAAGCAGGCTGGCAGGAAACTTCGAGATGCTGTCATGTCTCAATTATCATTCAGAGAGGATGCCAGCTGCCTCAAAGGCTCCTAGACAGTCCTTTTGCCATCTCTGAGTGGACAAATCTATCTGTTCTTCAAGATGTAGCTAAAAAAAAAAAAAACCTATTATTGGAGGTTTTCTCTAATAACTTCAGACAAAATCGATCTTGCCCTCTACTGAATTCTCTGAATATTTGATCTGATATTATTTCCATCATATATCATTCAAAAATGATTTCAGGTGGCTTTATTACATATGCATACCTCCCTCTCTTAGGGCAGTTAGCAATTTCTAGCTTATATTTAGGTTATCTTACTAGACTATAAACTCCAAGAGGGCAGAGACCGTAACTGAGTCATTCATCTCTGAATACCCAACACCAAGCACTATGCTTAGGATACAGTAGACACAATACATTTATAGTGAATAAAATAAAACTTACTGTATTTCTTGATTTGAAATACATATTGCAGATACTCATTATTTATAGAATTAATGAGTGAACAGATACTCTTATTTTCCTGAGACCCTACTGCAATTAGTTCTCCTGTGAGAATTACTCCTGTAATTAGTTCTTTTTTTTTTTTTTTTTCTCACTTACCAGCTATTCATGAGTTCTTACTATGTACCAGACACCATGCTAAGCACTGGTGGTACAAAACTGACCAAGCTGTTCCCACAAAGAGCTTCTAGTCAATACCTGAAGGGCCCTTGAGAGCCTAGTGCTGTTTGTTTTGAGATGAGTCTTCTGTACGACCAAGGTAAACTCCACTGGACCTTTGGCAGAAGGAAGACTTGGCCAGGCCTGTAGTATACTTAGCAGGAAAGTCTGGTTTTGGTAATAACTTGTGGTTATTAGTCTGTAACACCTACAAATTTCATTACAGTGTTAGTTGTTTGTTAAATTTAGGTCACCCACTTCCCCTTTTAATTTTGACCTTTCATTACTTATTTTTAAGTTCCTGGAGATTTGAGGCTCTCGTGGGGCCATGTAGTAGAATGTATAATAGATTAATGTGCTTTGAGGCCCAGTTCTGCCCACTACTCATTGTGTGACATTGGGCAAGTCACAGCCATTCTTCTGTTTTCAGATTCTCCTGTAAAATAAGCAGTTGGGTGTGGCCTCCAATTCTAAGGTCTCTTCAGTTCTAGCAACCTGTGATCCATTGTTAATTCAGCAATATTCCTGCTGAACTTAATTTTGGCTTTCACTTTAGACCTAAGTCAAATGGCTGATGTTAAGACAAAAAAGCAAATACTGAGTGTTTATTTCTTCAGTTGTTTGGCATAAGAAATTGTGGTGCTTTGTGGCTCCCTGCTCCCTCTCCCAACAGCAGTTTCATTACCAACCAAATTAAATCCATAAAACTTAATCCATAAAATATTTCCATCTAGACACAATAATGAGATTCATATTTGTGGTTTAGTATACCTAAGAAAAGCTCAGATGAAATATGACTAGATCCATTGATACATTCAGACCACAGACTGCCCTGATGTGGTCTGGTTTCAATTTTTGAAATAAAACTTCAGCAGAACAGTTGCTTTCTCTCTTCTATTTCTTGCCTAAGACAGAATGAAATGAAAATAAAAAATGGGGCTGACTAAGTGGCCACAATATAGATTTCTGGAAAATTGTTTCAAAAATAGATTTGAATTCATTCCCAATGGAGCAATGCCTCCTATACTTTGGCCTTCATCCAAAATTTTAAGAAATCTAGTTGACTCTTTCAGAAGTATTGGAGAATGGGTTCTTGAGCTCTTGAGCCAAGGTCAAGAAATTAAAGAGATTTATCTATGGAGAAGTAAGTTATAGGCTGACTCACACCTCAACCTCCAATAATTTCTGAAAGAGGCTCTGTGATACGGTGATCTTTGTGAAAACTGTTACTGACCACTCAATGACAGAGATTTAACCTTGAAAGACTTTGACATCTCAAGGAAGGAGGGAGAAACACATAGCCCTTAAAGTCAGAAGCACCTGAGATCAAATTTTGCTTACCCACTGGGAAGCCTTGGACAAGTCCTATAACTTTTCTAAACCGTGGCTTCTTTAACCATAAAATGGGGAACTCTCCAGCATAGTCGGAGAGACTGAATGGGGTAATGGATTTATAAGCGCCTGGCATATTAATAATAAATGGTGCCCAAACGTTAGTACCCATTCTTTTTTCCCCGTCCTTTTCCTTCTTGTCTCTCCTATCAGAGAGCTCTATGACACTAAACCAAAACAAACAAACAGAAAACCATAAACCCATTGCCGTTGAGTCGATTCCAACTCATAACGGCCCTACAAGACATGTTCAAAAAGAGACAGTAATATTCAAGAGGTGGTTCAAGCACTGGATCAGAGGTTGAATTGTTTTGGTATGGCAATTAACTTTCAACTTCAATGTCAACTTTAATTAAGGCTGGAATGGCTACCTGGATCTGTTTTGAGAAATATTCTGGGGCCATGTTTGGACTCAAGAGGAGAAGATGCTGTGACGGCTTAGCAATGTCTGCCATGGGTACAGAAGTATGGGAGTGTTGATATGTGTGCCAAATATTTGACATAGCAGGATTAGATAGGCTTGGAAATCTTTTCCAACCCATATGTGCTGAGTTCGTTTTGATATTCAAATGAATGGAATTCTGCTTGACTGAGATCTGTGTCAGAGGGTGCCAGACAGAGCTGCTGACAATTATAAAAGCTCGTATGAATCAAGTTCGATAATGGTCAATATCTTTTGTTAGAAGAAAACAAAACAAAAGCAAACCCATTGCCGACGAGTTGATTCCGACTCATAGTGACCCTATAGGACAGAGTAGAAGTGCCCCATAGGGTTTCCAAGGAGCGGCTGGTGGATTGGAACTGATGACCTTTTGGTCAGCAGCCAACCTCTTTAACCACTGTTCCACCAAGGCTCCTTTGATAGAAAAGGACTCCTGAAATGAAAGTATGCCTCCGAGGCTGGAAGCAGGAAACCGGGCTCTCAGGGAACATTAAGACTACACCAGTAATTAATTTGTGTGATCCCAGGCAAGGCAAACATACTTTCATTGTCTACTTTCTCTTTCTCGAAATGGGGCCATTTAAATACTACAATAACTATCATTGATTGAACACGTCTGTGCCAGGCATTGCTTTACGTGTTTTATGTGGATTACCTCATTGAATTCTCTCTAAGACCTCTGAAGTAGATACTTTTATTTCCCCCAGTTTACAGACAAGGAAACTGAGGTCCATGCAGCTCAAGGAAGCACAGAAAGAGGGAGCAGGAACTGAATTCAGGCTGACTTACTCATGAGTCAGAGACCCCATACTTAACCACATCAGCTTTGCTGCCACCCTTTAATGATGTCAAGGGGTGGTGTGCATGACTAAGTTAAAAGGACTGAACTTCAAAAGGACACAATGGTTGGGGTCCAGAATAATTATTGGCAATGAAAGACCTTACAGAGAAAAGCTGCACACGAGCCTGAAAAATAGAGATATTTCTAGCCCCTGATTTGGGTTCAACTTGGCTGTGTAACTTTAAGCACATTTCCTAAAGTGTAATCCCTAACATACTGATAGGCATTAATGTGGGGAAAAAGATTTCCTAATTAAACACATTTGGAAAACGCTATTTTAAACCACACAAGTTACACAACTTCCTTTCCTTCAGGATTTTCCAGGTCTTTAATGTGTTTCTGTTTATAGAGACTCTCCAGGAAGGGGAGATTTTATAGTGTTTCTCAAACTTGCTCGATTATTTTGTGTTTGGAGTGTGCCACAGGACTGGGTTTGACAGCACACAATGATGGAAGTGGTGATGCAGAACAAATCCTCAACCCTTTCTCTTTTCATTTCCTTACATATCGCCTATGTTATCGAGTCGATTCCGACTCATGGCGACCCCATGTGTTACAAAGTAAAACTGCTCCACAAGGTTTTCTTGGCTATAATCTTAACGTGAGCAGATTTCTAGGCCTATCTTCCACGGTATGGCTGGGTGGGTTCGAACTGCTAACCTTTAGGTTAGCAGCTGAGCGCAAACCATTTATGCCACCTAGGGATTGTCTTTTCATATTCTAGATGGGAGTAATGATGTACCCAACTATGACATGTCTGTGAAATGTGTGAAGCTTTAGGATGGAGGTTCTTGAACAATTTAAACCAAGAACAAGAAAAATAATGTAACATTTATCCTGGGCCTGGCACTCTATACTTGCCAATTAATTATGACACCGCCTTTATGAGTTAGGGACCATTGTTCCTACTTTACTATTAAAAGAATTGAAGCGATGAAAAGTTTAAATAAATTTTCCAGTTAGTAATAAAATGAATGAAATTAAGAACCTTGTCCTATATTTCCAAATGCTCTTTCTGCTACATCAAGTTATTGTTTGAAGCAAGATTCATTGTTCAGTTTAAAGAATTAATATTTCTGTAATAACAATCAAAGGGAAATCGAACATCTTTGACATATAGTTGATGGATTCCTGAAATGGGACAACTTGGTAGGGTGGTGTTGAGGAATTAGGGTGCACACGACTGTTTTATTTCCAATTTTGAACACAGGGAAGGGCATAAAGCCAAACGTGCTAAATACTTTTATATCTCAGGGAAGCCTTTAAAGCTCCCAGAGAACAGCCTATGCTCCTCCAGGCCAGGCTGGAGAGAGAGTGAGTAAGTGAGAGGAAGACAAAGTGAGAAGCAGCAGAGAGGGGGCCTTAAAAATCTATTCTTCCTGGAAAATTGGGTCTCATGCTATGTACTATCTAAAAGAACTATGGCTTCCAAGAAATTAATCAAGGTGTGAGAGCATTTCAGAGAGGCTAGAAATTGCAACTTTTATTTCTGGAAGCATGGACTTATATGAACAAACAAATAAATAAGGAAAAAGAGGGAAATCCCTTCTAGGCAGGATCATCTAATTCGGCATGTCAGAAAAATCAAAATCAAGAAATTTAGCCAGAGAGGAATAAAGTCAGAGGTAGGCAGGGGCAAATAGAGAATGAATCTTATAAACGAATAACTTTTTAAAAATCATTCTTCTAAGCTTCCTTCAGGTACAGTGTTTGGTATTATTTGGGGCGGTGAAAATCACTAGTTATTCAGCCTAGATGAACCTTTAGTTCTGCTTCAATCCTTTTATATATTATAACATCCACCTTGCTAGGTTGTGGTGAAGACTAGAAATTATGTATATGAGCTTAGCACACTGACTGGCAGGGCTTAGCAAATTTTTTTCTTTAAAGACCAAACAGTAAATATTCTAGGCTTGTGGGCCAGGCACTGTCACAACCACTAAACTTTACCATTGTAGTGAAAATAGCCATAAACAGTACATAAATGAATGAGCGTGGCAATGTTTCAATAAAGACTTACTTACAAAAACAGGCTGCCAGCCCACAGGCCCTCATTTGCTGACTTTTGCTGAAATATAGTAGTTAGTTACTCAATAAATGGCAGCTACTATTATAAAACCAAATACAGATGGAATTGGACAAGAAGGAAACTAACATTTTGTTGAGCGCCTACTCTATACCTATTTGTGCCAAGCCTTATGCTGGATGCTTTTTCATACATGTTATTATTTATCCTGTCATTTGTCATGACAGCCTGGTGAGACGGGTGTATTATTATACCTATTTAGAAATTGAATTGAGACTTAGAGAGGTTTAGCGACTTGGTTAGTACGCAGAGTCAGCCTTTGGACCATGGTTTGTATCTCTAATGTGTGTGCTCTCAACGACTACACTGGGCTGACTCCTTAAAGCAACTTCCTGCAGTTCATATTAGGTGAAAACACAAATGGGCGGCACTCAGTAAACAGCAGTGCCTAAGCAGATACCTTCACCTTCCGTTTCCTAGCTCTTCAGCAGCTCTCTGGTGGCTGTCCACGTGTAACCACCGAAATATTTGACCTCTGTTTTTCTCCCAGAGCCTCTGGCTGAATCTGAAGTTTTACACACTTCCTCTCTGGAGACAGCTTAAGCCAAGGTGTACTGTTTGCAGAAGCTTATTAGCTTCTGGGCAGATACTGGCAAGTGTCCTTTGGCTTAAGATGGGTTTCAGGGTTTGAGGAGGTCTGACTGTGCTCATTGATGATCTTAGCCAAAAAGGTTGCTAATTAGAGCGACACCCTGCTCATCTCCCCCTCTAGAGCTAGATCTTCCTGCTCTGGCATGCCTGTTTTGGCCCACAAGGTTTGTTTAGCTGTTTACTGTAGATTTAGATGAGTGAAAGAAAATTCACAGTCCCTTTAAAATCTACGAAGCCTTGTGATCCAGGGCAGAATTTCCCAGACTCTGTTCCAAGACATTGTTAGACAGGTGTCATGTGGAAAAGGGTGCTTGTGTTCAAACAAGTTTGGGGATACTAGAGTCAACAAAGGTCAACACAAGGGCTGCTGCAGGATTTCTCAGATAAGGCATTCTTCTGCTCCAAACCTTCCTTTGGCTTCTAACCGCACTGAGAATAAAATCCAAACTGTTTCTACTACGTACAGAACTCGGTCCCTCATTTCATTCAGATCTCCGCTCAAACGTCATCTCCACATCCCACCCTTTCTAAAAGAACACTGCTCCCACCAGCAGTCACTGTCCGTTCCCTTACCCTGCTTTGTATCTCTTCTTAGTTACTGTCACTACCTGAAACGAAATTATAACTTTATTTGGTTGCTTTTTATTGTTCACCTTCCCCGACTAGTTCCATGAGTGAAAGAACCTTGCCTGTCTTGTTTTCTATTGTGTCTCCAGCCCTTAGAACTATGCGTTTAATGGATGTACGAGGTCTGGATTTTCTGAATTTCCAAGAATAGAACAGTGTCAAGTGATCTCCATACTTATTTGACCATGGACCCCCTTTTGAGGTGTATCTCATGAGAATGATGTTCCACGGGACACACTTTCGGGAATTGCTTATCTAGTGGGGTCTTATTACCCAGAACCATTTCAGCAACAGCTAACAATGACAATAAATCATTGACATTGAATGCCGGTTACTGCGCCAAGCACTGTACCTGCACTATGTCATTTAATCAGCCTTACAACCTTATGAAGTATTTGCTATTATTATTTTGCCTTTATAGCGATGAGGAAAACAAAGGTTAGAGAAGTTAAGTAACTTGGCCAAGATCATATAAACCAAACCAAACCCCCTTGCCATCAAGTCAATTCTGACAGAGTAGAACTGCCCCATAGGGTTTCCAAGGCTGTGATATTTACAGAAGCAGACTGCCACATCTTTCTCCCGTGGAGTGCCTGGTGGGTTCAAACCACCGACCTTTCAGTTAGCAGCTGAGTGGTTTAACCACTGCACCACTAGGGCTCCTCCAAGATCACATAGAGAGTAAACATCTCCTGAACCCAGAACTATGATGCCAAAGCCATGCTCTTAACCATTATTCAATCTTTCCTCTGCGCTAGAAATTCCTCCCGGCCATGAGATATAAAGCCCTTTGTCTCCACCCCTTCCTCAAGCCGCTTCCTTCCTCCCGCTAGATATTAACTGATCCCTTGTTATGATCTCCAGATTTTCAACTATCTCTGGTGAGTCAGCCTCAAATCCCCAAACAGACCTCCTCTGTCCTTGGTACTGGTTTTTCAAAGTCCCAAGCCATGCATGCTTTGATCCTGGGGCCACCTCTGAAAGCAAGGGCATTCCTTGAAGTTTGTGTCCTGAGACGGTTTCCTGTCCCAGGGCTGAGCTGGCTTCTGCCTGTCAACTCTTATGACATCACTCTGCACAGTTGTGAACCTAGAGGGTGAATGAAGCATGAAAGCAACTTCAGGCTCAGGGTTTTCTGGACAAAAGATGGTGAGTAAGTCCAAATCTGGGGACACAGTAAGGATTCTTGTCGATTGTTGAAGATTCATTTCCTTCTGGTTATGCTTGGCTTCAGGTCCTGATAAACCGGATACAATTCTTCTTCCAGAATAGTAAGGATGACAATAGAGAAAAAGATGGGGTGGGATGGAATGACAGTAAAGGGGCATCTACTCTACCTGGAGGAAATGACGCCTGAACTGAATATTGAAAGGAGAACGTGAGTAGGTGAAAAGCACAGGGAAGGGGGATGTAGGCAAGAGAAATGGTATGTCCAAAAGTATAAAAAAGCATGAAATAATTGGTGTGGAGAGCATGACTTATACCCCAAGTACAGGGTCTGTTTGGAGAGCAGGAGCCACATCACAGAAAACCATGAATGCCAGGCTAGGGATTTGAATTTTTTCTGTAAGCAGAAGAGAACTATTTGGAAGGATTGAAGGGGGAGGCTGGTGGGATGGGGACTAATGGAGAAGCTGTTGTGGTGGTCCATCTGTGAGATACCAAGGCCTAAACTAGGTGATGATGAGTGGGATGGGGAGGCAGTGAACTGATTTACTTCTCAAGGCAGTAGAGTCTACAAGATTCATGGTATGGGGGTGGTAAGGGAAAAGGAGTCTGGAATTACTCCCAGATTTAGTCTTCATTACATCTGCTAAGAGAGGAATAGACTGAGGAAGAGGGCAATGGGTGAGTTTCAGTTTTGATCTCTTAGAGTGTCTTATCTTTAAATAAAGTAAATCTGAAGTCTTTGCCTTGAAAGATCCTTACCTGAGGTGATATTCAAGAGGAATGGTGTCTCCCCAGTGAACTATGACATCTCTTGCAAAAGAGATAAAATGGACTGGAAACTTAAACAACACAGCCCACCCAGTGGCTGCCAAAATTATTAATTGCTTGTTAACTAGAAATGCGGCTGGGTTGGGTGAATTTGTCATTGATAAGAATTGCCAAGAATAGGTGACATTGGAGGGTTGGCAGATGGACTCTAAGATGGTCCCCAATGACACCACCTCCTGATATATATACCCTTGTGTAATCCCCTCTTCTTGAGTATAGGCTGATCTGGTGGCTTGTTTCTAACCAACAGAACATGGCAAAGGTGATTGGATGCCACTTTTATGATGAGGCTAAACAAGACTGTGATGTCTGTCTTGCCTGCAGATGATCTTCCTTGCTGGCTTTGATAGAGCAAGCAGCTACGACTGAGAGGCCCACCTGCCAAGGAACTGAGGTGGCCTCTGGCAAACAGCCATCAAAGAACTGAGGCCCTCAGTCCAATAGCCCTCAAGGAACTGAATCCAGCCAACAGCCGTGTAAATGGACTTGGGAGCAAATATTCCCCAGTCCAGTCTTCAGATGAGACCCCACCCCCGGCCAACACTGTGATTACAGCCTCTTGAGAGACTATGAAGCAGAAAACTCAGCTCAGCCATGCCCAGATTTCTGACCCACAGAAACTCCAAGATAATAAACACGTGTTGTTTTAAGCCATTAGTTTTGTGATAATTTGTTATATAGCATAGATTGCTAGTACAGAGGACTTCTTGCTTCATCCATGTGAGTCAAGTCTGTTCAGTGAATAAGACTGTGTTCATTTTTCTTTTCTAAAAGAATATATTAGTTCTGAAGCATTTTATATTGTCCCTGGCTTCCAAGAGCAGGAGTCAGAAGACTTAGGATTTAGTCCTGACCCAACTGGCTCAAGATCTTAGGAAGATCCTTCCCTTTTCTCTGTCTCAGTTTCACCATCTTGAAAATGAGGGGAGTTAAACTAGGTCAGCAATTTACAAAAACATTTTTTTTTTTTTAGATCCTTTTCATCAAATGAAACTTCATGAGGAAGCCACTGTACATAAAAGATAAAAGTGGAGGGACTTTAGTTGAAATAAGTTTGAGTGGAGCCCCTGCTTGGCTTCCTCATCTTTCCATGACAGCCCCCAAATCACCTCTGAGAAGCTTTTTCAAATCCAGTCTGCAAGCCCCCGGCTTAGAGGCTACCTCTGAGCCTTTTTAGTACTGACACTCTATGGGTCTTAGGGAGATTTTTCTTTAAGTAACCAATCTACAAGTTAGAGCACTCTTCTGTGGCATCTCTATATCAAGATATCTCTCTTTGACGGTCTCAGGAACCCAGGGAGTAAGTCCTCAGAGAACTGGCCACTTCCCTTAAGGACAGTTTTAAAGATGTATTTGACCCATGCTGAGTCTGTTTCCAGCTTCTAGAACTCCCCAGAAGGTGGGCTCCCTTGATTGCATTAACACTCTTTAGGAATTTGCCTCCCCCAGACTATCTCTTCTTTAGGTGGAAAGCCATGGCTTCCTTCTCTGGATTTACTCGTGCCTTTTTAAAAATTGTTGTTACTATTTTGTATTTTGGTGCCTACATTGGATGCAGTTTTCCCAAGGCTCTCTGGCTAGTGGGAAAGGAGGGGGGTTCCAGTGGAGCTCTGGGCTCTCTTGTTC
This sequence comes from Dugong dugon, assembly GCA_030035585.1. Classification (NCBI taxonomy): domain Eukaryota; kingdom Metazoa; phylum Chordata; class Mammalia; order Sirenia; family Dugongidae; genus Dugong; species Dugong dugon. The sequence goes on from CM057471.1 coordinate 58,490,353, forward strand.
TGGCTGTGGAGTGTCACTGCTAGAGGTGAGGTTACATGCTGTTATCCAGGGCTTCCCTACGTTGCATCTATAAACTTAGCATTTTGAACAAATATAAAGTGACCTGTACTCAATATTCAGTACCCTCTATCTTTTTTAATAGCTACTAGATATGCTTTTATCTCTGAACACATCCCTGGGTGATGAGATTTGAACGCTCATATTCCTCTAAAATAGCCTCTTGCCTACAGTCCACCATTAGGAATTGACTTATTGTGTTAAGCATTGCCCTTTCTACTTCACTCCCCTTTGAAATGAAAAATCTCCACAAGAAAGTAGCCTGCTGCCTCTAGCCTCTTTCCTCGTTTGGAACATGGGAATAATACTTGAGTGACGTGTGACACAGTGGAAGAAGCAGTCTTGGGAGTTAGCCACCAAGTTTCTACCTGTGCAAGTGACTTAATCTTTCCAGACCTCAGTTTTAGGAGGGACTAGGGGATAATCTTAATAGCTAATGTTTACTGAGTACTCTACAGGCAATATGCCATTTAATCATCAGTCATTTAAGTACAATCATCCCCGCTTCACTTACGGGGAACCTGAGGCTGAAAAATAATATATAGCTGCTGGGAGAATCTGAGGGTGATGAACGGAAAAGGTATTTCATAAATTTATGTGTACCCTACTTTGTTAAAAATGTATCTTGCATGTGAAAGTGCTTCATAAATCATACAACAGAGTTCAAAAGCAAAGTGGTGCTGTGTTATCGATCCATTTCCTTTGGGACAGGGGAGAGTTTCTTCCATGATAACTTACTGAGACCTCCAGCAGGTTGCTAGTCTTTGGGGAAAGAGAGGTTCAGTGGACATAGCTCCTGCCCTCACTGACGCTCTTGGCATGGGTCTAGTGGGGCTGGGAAGCCAGTCATAGAAGGGAGGGGAGGCATAGAGCCCTGTGGAGGCTCAGAAGAGGGGGATTTAACCCAGCCTGCAGGGCAAGCAAGGCATCACTCAGGCAGCACTTGCTTAGTGAGTGTCTCTACTTCAGCTCTCAGGCTGGAAGGAGAGATGTGGTGTAGATCAGACGTTGCCCTCGTGTGGTTTGTAATCATACACTAATTATATAATTACAGTTACTGCTGGAAAGTGCAACGCAAAAGAGCAAGTTGAAGACAGGAAAAACATGGCTGCTTTGCTGAAGAGAAAATCAGGGTCCAAAAGATAACCTTTTGACTATTTCTTAGCTTTGCTATGTCGGCCTCTCTCTTGTCAGGAGGTGAACAGAATAATTATGGTGCTGTGCATGACTTGTTTATTCTAATGGCTATGACTACTTTCTTGGGACTTAGAGCTGGGTTTCAATTCTGACTCCATCAGTCACTATCTGTGTGGTATTGGATAAGCTACTTAAACTTTTTCAGCCTCAGGCTCCCCATATGTGAAGTGGGGCTAACTATACTTAAATGGCTGACTATTAAGTGGCATAATGCCTGTAGGGTGCTCAGTAAATGCTAGCTATTTTCCACTACCCTGTTGCGTAAAGTCGATTTGGACTCATAGCGACCCTATAGGACAGAGTAGAACTGCCCCATAGAGTTTCCAAGGAGTGCCTGGTGGATTCAAACTGCTGACCTTTTGGTTAGCAGCCGTAACTCTTAACTACTACTCCACCAGGGTTTCTGGATATTTCATGTAAAAGTTAGCAGCAGTCAACTCATCTCCTCTAGGGTAAGAGGAAGCAAGGCTCTACTTTGAGAGCTGATGAACTCTCTCTAGCTCTTGGCGTAGGGTGTTTGGGTAGGATTAAAAGGTCAATGAAAGCCATTGGAGTTACCATGGCTGCATAATTAAGCTTCTGTGAACTTCAGAAACTTTGAAGCATCTGAGAGAACTTGGCAGAAAAAGAATTTTTTTAAATTTATTTACACTAATAAAAGGACCAGAAATACACGTGGAAGGGGTTTTCCATTCGTGTTCTGCTTTGAACCTGGGCATTTTTCTTTAATTCCATTACTGAGTCAAATGGAACTATGATAGTATTGGATGCTAGGTTGTTGCAAGGTTAAAGAGAGGCTGGAAATATGAGACAGGGAGAACGGAATAGAAAAAGCATTGCTAGGCTCAAGGGCACAACTAAATAAAAGTCTGGTCACTAGGATTATGATCAAGTAGGTAGGTAGACATTTCTCCTCTACAAAGAAGTCACAAGGACCATTTGGCCCCTTTATGGTAGGTAAGGCCACCAGCATCTTTTGCTTTGGAAAGAATTATGCCCCAGAGTTTGTGAGAGGTTACCTTCACCACCCTTTGAGGGGGTTTTTCCTCATTGGAAGGAGGCCTTCCTCTAATGTTTCCCACATGTTGAAGGTGTTCATACTGGCTCGGGATCAGGTTCAAGGGGATTCCCTGTGATCCTCTCAAAGTGAGAGGTGATTGAAACCTCGTCTCTGAAGCTTCAGCTGAATTTTTGGCTGGGAGCCGACAGGCAACCATTTCCCATTTGTCCTGGGATTCCCTGCCCTGAGGCTGGAGCGTGCTGATTGTACTTTATCTCCCAGTCAACCCTTTTAAAACCAGATGCTCAGTTCCTTTAGCTCAGCTTGCTCTCAGAGAGGGTGCAGGTCCAGCCCTGCTTTCCCAATCAGAGCTCCCACGAGTAACCTTTGGAACACATCAAAGTGTGTGCTTACTTTTCTGGGATGAAAATCATCGGTATCGACTGACTGCTACCTCTAGTTTCATTCTTCCATCTCATGGGGCTGAAATTTGAACTTTTCTGCTTCTAGGCAGAGAATTGCACCATCACGAGCTGACCTTTTTTGAACACCATGAAAAATGATACCTGCAGGGCTAGTCTGTAAAATCAATAGACATCAGTGCCAGTCACAGGCTTCTCCACCATCTTGGCCAGTCTCCCCATCACAGCCGTGAGGTTTTACATGAGGTCAGCTGGCCACAGATAAAGCAGCATAGTGGAATGAGCACTAGGGTTTTAGGCAGAAAGTTTGGGTTCAAAGTCAACCCTGCACCTCACTTATGGAAAAACCTCAGATAAGTCACTTAACCTCTTTGGGCCTCAATTTCTCTATCAATAAAATGGAGATAGTAATTCAAAATTATAGTGAGAATTAGATGTGATACCATAGGCAAAGAAACCAAAGGCCTCCTATCATATATGTGAAATGCTCTCAGTAATAACTACTACTGTGGGAGGAGGTGTTTTATAATCACAAAGAATTATATATTTAGAGCAAGCTAAGTGTTCGTTATTTTGTTATTTACTTTCTACTTTTCAAACAGAAGTGACTTCAGTGTGGAGGGGCTTGGGTTCTCCGCCAACTGAATATTTTTGCTGTAAGAAAAATGGCTGCATGATTATAGAAATCCACGGGGAGGGGAGAATAGGTGTTCTTAGTTCATTGTAAGCATTAGAAAGGGTAGGATTAAGGGATATGTTTTTCATTCTGTCAACTTGAATTCTTTTCCCAAATTCCATTCTGGTTATACGATCAGGCTACCGCTGTATTTATGGGTGGCCACAGTCTGGCTGGAGGGACAGATTTAGTCAGAAAGGAAGTGTTTTCCTTCAAAAGGCAATGCAAGAAAGAAGCCGAAGCATTCAGAATGACATAGCAGAACATGTTTCTGACTTGGTGATTATGGGGATCTGGGTCTAGAAACTGGTTCCATTGCTCTGAGTTCTACGACTCTGGACAGGTTACTCAAATCTCTCTGATCTTCAAGTCATCTTTTTATGGAATCGGTATAGTCCATTCCTCACACGTTGTTAACATTCACTGACACGCACACAAAGGCCCGTAGTTTAGACAGGAAATTCTCCATACATTTTTGCTATTGTTATAATTCAAATTTGTTTATTCAAAGAAACACTCATACTTTGTTAAATGCTTTAAACTTGCCACACATATTCATGTCTACTGTACTAGTTGGGAAATTACTCTCACTCCCTTTAAAGATAGGGACCTTGAGGAGCAAAAATTCTTGTCAAGGTGTAGAATTGCAGTCTGAACACACATTGCCCTGCTTTATGATTTTAAACTGTGATTTGTATCTGTAAAGTTTCTGGGAAATGTCCCAGGGGATGATGGCAATGGGGTGAGTTTTGGGCCCACCAGTACCAATTCAACCAAAGCAGCCCCAACTTTACCTATTTTGTAGATAAGGGTTTTGCCCTAAATTTCAGTTAGTGAATGTTGCTTCTGCTAAAAATAAGCTTGAAAACCATTATTTTAGAAGAGGAAAACCAATAAAAGCCTCCATCTACTAAGCCCTTACTATGTTACAAGAACCTATGAATTATAGATTGTCATTTGCTTTATATGATGACAAAGTCCAGGGCTGGAAGGTTAGTAACCTCCAAACCAGCGGGAGGACTATTAGTGGGAGATGAGATAGAGAAGCTAGGTTTATTAACCAAAGGGAGGGGGGCACTTTAATGACAATAGAATTTGGCAACACACCTTCTTTCAATACTTATCCAATTTACACTGTTCTAGCAAACCTGACAATATTCATATTGTCCTCCCTTTTCTTGACCCAAATTCTGTCACCTCCCTGAAGTAAACAGGGCCAGGTCACCCTAACATGCACCTACTGCAAAGGCTGGGACGCTCACGATGCCAGCAACTTTCCACTTGTTTATTTGCACTGAACAAACCTCTTGCCAGTCCTGAGCTGGGCTTGCCGAATCTCAGGACAAGGTGGGAAACTGGTTGAGGGGGTGGACAGCAGTTTTTATGTCTAAAGCACATATGGTAAAGCTCCACAAAAGAGGTGGAAAAGTTCACAAAAACATGAGGAATAGGCATTCATTCTCCTCCAAGTGGGCCTCCTGGTCCTGCTCTCTCTCTGGCCAGAAAGCATTTCCAAGTCCCTGGCAGCATCACACTTTAGCTGACAGCTTTAGAATCTGCAAATGCCCAAGCTCAAAACTTTCTGACATTCTGGAATCAGGACCTGACATTTATATCCAGCCCTGGGCTGTTACCTTTTCTCTAGTCCTGTGCCAACATGACCTCCTGCTTGTCAAATAGCCAAGTCTCTGACCTGCCAGCCTAGTGAGACACCCTCAGACTGGGTGAGATAAAAAGGTGGGGTTGGGGAAGTGAGAAACTCACTTCAAAACTGAGCTCTCAATCCTGGGACAACCCTGATGGGAGAGAGGAACTTATACTCTTTCTATAGTCTACCCATTGCTGTAGAGCTCCCTATCCCCGAGGGAAGTTAGTCTTCAGGGCTTTCTGCTATAAAAATGAGCAGAGGAGGCAATTTGAGAGAGAAATGGGATACTGCTGGCTGTAAGCCCTACAGACACACAAGTGCACCAGGCTGTGTAAACCAGGAGGTACCCACGGGAAGTCCCCCTGCCCTTAAGAACTGAAGCTGGTGCCCACCACCGCCATCTTACCCGTATTTATTCATCTGACTCTAGGAGTCACCTTCTTCCTATCGACCCCCAAACCTTGTTCCCTTCCAGATCTGACCACAGGGTCAATATTGTGAGGATGAATACAAAAGTCTTTGTAAACTGTAAGTATGGGCTGTATAGATATAAACTTTCGTTATTCTCTCTATATTCCTCTATCAGTCTCCCCTCTACCCCGTCCCAGAGTAAAACCATGAGCAAACTCCACTTTCAAACTCTGCTCCCCTAACCCTCAAACAAAAAATATTCACAGGTGAATCAGGCAGGGAGAACTGCAGCAATAAAAACTTCATAAAGAGTTCCTTCCAAGTGTAACCATTCATAGAGCTAAATATATATACATACAAGACTGGATGGGGCAAGAAGAGAACAGTCAAACAAGGTGTAACATACATATATCCCATCTTGCCAGCAGCGAAGATAAAGAAACAGTTTTATAATTACAACACTGCAGCCGATTCGGTACCAGGAACGCCAACAGTGTATCATAATGATCTTTGGGGATGGGGTGAAGCAGACTTACCTTTCCCAGGGGGAAAGCCTAGATCCTTGAGGGAACCAGCTCCATGGGGCAATAACCTGGAAGTCAGAAGCAGCGGGGTGGCCAAAAGCGCTGCCTCCAGGTCACACCGTGCAGCGCTGTCTTTGTGCCCAGGGGCGAGTGTGGGTCCGCGCGAAGGAGAAGCGTGTGACAGTCGGCAGGCTGTGGCCAAAGCAGCCAGCTTTGGCTGGCTTATATAGCGAGCTCCTTCCTCTGTAATGGGAAGCCTCGCCTCCAGATATCCTTTCCCACTTCTTCAGTTGGTGAATTAAAGGAACAGCCCTCCCAGCGGAACAGGGTTAGCTCATGAAAGACGCGCTCGCTCCTCGCTCTGTGCCGAGAAAAGAACCCATGTGCATACAATTTATGGCCAAAATAGAAATTCCCCGTTTCCCCCGCCTCTTGCCCCCGACACAAAGTAGCTGTTAGTGAAGTGTGATTTTTGCTTTGCTCCCCAAACGGGTTTTCTAATTGTGAGACTGAAGCCCCAGGAGCTAGGGGGGCAGGATCAACCGCTTCTGGCTTCTCAGGCGGGCTGGAAACGCCACCAGGGGCTCCAGGGGCTCTGGGCAGCAGCTGCTCAGTGGTACCCGGAGAAAGCAAAGGGGTTGAGCGAGTTCCTGGAAAGAGGAGATAAAGCCTTTCAAAAGCCCAGAGGGTTTCGAGTTTCTCGGTGCCAGCAGAGAGATAACCTAGGATTAGTTCTCAGCAGGTGGGGACAGTGCTGGGAGCACTAATGTGTCCAGCTTCTCTTATGTGAGAGCCAGCCGTGCCCAGCTGCCTGTAGGGTCATTGTCCCAGTGAGTCCCAGTACCCTATGGAGGAGTGACTTTTGGACCTTGTGTCTTGTGTGTGGTGCTGTCTTCTAAGCTGGATCTCCTGGGAAAGGGTCTCTGAGTGTTTTCCTCTCAGTGCTGAAAACAGTCCATTACAAGCCTTTAAAGGAAAAAAAAAAAAAGTAACAACTTAATTGTTGAGACTTAAACTGCTCCGTTTTCTCCAGTCTGCTATGGATGTGTTCCAAGGTCTGAGTCATCTGTTTGGTTGCTGGTTAGCATGCACTGAGTATCCTCAGGGCACGTAGATTTAAGGGAGTGGGGAAGAAGTAAGGGCTGGGCGCCCATGCTGGGGTTGCTTCTGGGCTTGTTGAATCACATGGTTTTGTGATGTTGTTGTTAGTTGTCACTGAGTCAATACTGACTCATGGCAACCCCATGTGTGCAGAGTAGAACTGCACCCCTTAGGGTTTCAAGGATGTGATGTTTCAGAAGCAGTTTACTGGGCCTTACTTCCTAGGTGCCTCTGGGTGGGTTTGAACTACCAGCCTTTTGGTTAATAGTTCAGTACTTAATGTTTGTGCCACCCAGGGACTCCAGAGGAAAAGGAGAGCATCAACTAGCCTGTAGCTACCACTGAGCCCTTCTTTATTAAGTATCTCGCTGCACAAGATGCTTTATGAACCTTATTTCATTACATCCTCACAACTCTAGTGTGAGATAGGCATGAATGTCCCCTGTTTTTATAGATGAGGAAACTTAGGTTCGGAGAAATACGGTTACTTCACTAAGTTAATACACCTGGGAAGTGTTTCGGTTACATACTTGACTCCATAGTTCTTTCCATTACACATTACTGTCCAGGAATATTGTAAAGTGATTTTAAAATGGTGTTTTATGCCCTATTACACTGTAACAATGTTTGCATTTCAGAAATCACCTCTATGTTTGAATATGGAAAAGATATTTCTTTGTACTGTGGAGCTAGTTAGGAGATCTTGAAGTTTTATTAACTACCAATAAAGGAGTTTTCAATTATTTTCAATACTGAATGAGATCGTCTGCACAGTTATTATTGTTGCTGTGGGCCTCAGTTTCCTCATCTGAAGAAAAATTGGCCACTACACCAATTTTTTCTCACATGTCACTGTTTAAAAAAATTAGCATAATACACTTACAAAAATAACCTGGGGAGCGGGAGGGCAAGACTGGCAAACAAATGTGGAAGGTGTGTGTTATTTACATAAAAATATGGTAGGTCTTCCCTATGGTCCCTCTGGCTCCGGCATTCTAGGATTCTCTGCTTACATGACCCTCCCAGACAGCAAGAAAGTCCATAAATAGTCGTGTCATAAAACAGCTCATTTGAATTTTTGAACCATTTTGGCTGATTCTAATGTTGGTTGTTTTAGAAGCTTTTAATTCCGTGTTTTAGCCAAAGCATATTGCAGCAGCAGGAGGCTGTGTCTCTCAATCAGGATTGAATACTTCCATGCTTCTTGGCTTTCCAGGGTCTGCTGAGATTATCTCCTGGGCTAGGGTATAAAATCTTAGAATAATATATAATACATGCTATATGGCATATATACTGTATATAAATTTATATTTAAATATAAACATTTATATATAATTTATATATATTTATATATAATTTAAATATATATAAAAAATATATATAAAATAATTTATATATATTTATATTTAAATATAAATATAGTATATATGCCATATAACATGATAATATGTTTTTGTAATTATCTCTGAGCATTCTCGAGTTTAACCAAATGAATTTAAAGTCTTCCTCCGTTTTAGGTGCTACCTTTCCCCTATGCACATAGTGCTTATTGCTTCCTGGGTGCTGATAAAATGCAACAATAAAAACATTTCCTTGAAGAAAACATTAGACTTGGAGTTGGGATTTTGGTTCTAGTCCCTTCAGTTTCTAACTTTCTTCATGACCTGGAGCAAGTTAACACAAACTTTTGGTTCAGTTTACAGGGTTTATTGTTTTGGACTTGGGCTGCAATCCCATCTCTACTGCTTCCTATGACCCCAAACAGGGTATTTCACTTTTAGGAACCTCAGCTTCCTAATTTTTAAAATTGAACTAAATTATTTGTGTTTTAAGGATGAAATATGATGGAGTATGTGGAAATGCCCTGCCCAAAATCTAAGCGAACGCTTGTTTTGTTTCCTCTGTGATATGGTTTCCACACCTACAAAATAGGGATAGTAAAACCTCTTCTACCCATCCAGTAGGACTCTCAGAGTGCATAAAACAAATATGACGTATGTTTGAAAGCACATTGACATTTCTTTATTAACGTGTCTATATGAAAGAAAGATGATAAATGTGGATACTCAAGTTTTGTGAATTTTTGCTGTTGTCGTGTATAAGGATTTAGATTGCACTAGAGGGGGAGCTGGTGGCTGCAGAAGAGGTGGTGTAATATAACGATGTTTGAAAAGTAGAGAATAAAGGGTAGTTTGGGTTGGGGGAGATAAAGTTAGGTTTGGGAATTGCATTTCAGACGTAAAAGTAATCTAGAATCTAGTCACTGTAATTGGGGTTCCCGGCATCTCCGAGGAGATCGTGAGAAATAACAGGTAGATCAGGAAGAGGGTGAGTGTAGAATCCTTTGGGGATTGTTAGAGATTGGGAGAGGTGAGTTCGCAGAGAGCAGAAATCAGAACATCAAACACAGTAAAGTGAGCAATGAGAGAAGATAGTAGGAGAAGAGCTGAGGGAAAAACAGTGACATAGAATGAGGAAAGAAGGACGATACAATCAGAAAGAGGAATAGTAAAATGGAACCCGGGGAAGAAAGAATTACACCAAAATGTTACTAGTGGTTCTCTCTGGGTGATGGCATTGCAGGTGCTCATTGTACACATCTTTGTACTTTTCTGCATTTTACTGATTTTTAGAATGAGATCATATTTCTTCTATAGTTAAGAAAACAAAAACGGGGTGATAAATATGGCTTCTTCTGAAAACGTCCCATCCCAACCCCATCCCTCTTCATATTTTATAATCATTGATTAGTGCCTACTTTGAGAACTTTAGCCAATCACAGGGAAAATAAGCAAAAAAGGCCAGACTAGTCCTCAAGGTAGTGTTATGGATTGAATTGTCTCCCCCAGAAATATGCATTGTAAATCCTAACCTCTATGCCTGTGGTTATAATCCCATTTGAGAATGAGTTGTCTTTGTTAAAGAGACAAGAGTAGTGCTAGAGTGAAGTCAATCCCTTACAAAATATAAAAGGAGTAGATTAAGGAAGCAGAGATGGGGAAGAAAGATATCAAGCCACATGAAGAGTGCTCAGGAGCAGAAGCTCAGAAGAGACAAGAACTTTCCTCCAGAGCTGACAGAAAGAAAAAGCCTTCCCCTAGAGTCGGCCCCCTGAATTCAGACTTCTAGCCTCCTAAACTATGAGAAAATAAATTTCTGTTTGTTAAAGCCACCCGTTTATGGTATTTCTGTTATAGCGGCACCTGATAACTGAAACAGGTAGGAAACAGGCTAGTGGAGCCGACAGAGAAGTATATTAGTAGTCATGAAGTTACAACGATCATAGAAGTATGTTCTGGATAACGTAAGAGACTGATTAGCTTTATTTATATACTTCTATAAAAGGCTACTTGTCAAAGGAGTTTTCTCTGAAAGGCTCTGCCAGATCTTAGACCACACCTTGGCTTTGTGAGGGGGCAGAGCCAAGGACTTGCTTTCCATCCCTGAACTTTTTGCAACCTCTGTTCCAGGCAAACAGGCTTATACACATCACGTGCTCTCCAATTTCTGAGCATTTGCTTATGCTGTCCTGTGCCTAGAACACTCACCTCCATTTCCCCTCATTCATTCATTATATAATTCTGATCCAACCTTACCACGGAGCTTCCTAGATTTCATCCACAGGAAATGTTTCCATGCACTGTGGCATTCTGTAACTTTGTCAGGACTGCTATTGCTTCTGCATGGTCTAACTATGTCTGTGTTGTCTAGTTTTTCCTCCTAGACTCTAGGCTACTCAAGGGCAGTGATCACACCTGCCTTGTCTGTGCCTAGGACAGAGTCTGGGGTACTGTAAAAGCTCAGTAAATATTTATTGAAGGAATGGAGGCATAAATGAATGCATGGCACACTGTACTTTATAATTAAATTCTTAAACTAAATTTAAATTCCTTTTTTAAATAGTATTTTATTGCATTTTTGGTGAAAGTTTACACAGCTAATTATATTCCCATTTATCAGGAGGGACCGGTCCCTGGAGAAGGACATCATGCTTGGTAAAGCAGAGGGTCAGTGAAAAAGAGAAAGACTCTCAACAAGATGGATTGACACAGTGGCTGCAACAATGGACTCAAGCATAGCAACGATAGTGAGGATGGTGCAGGACTGGGCAGTGATTCATTCTGCTGTACATAGGGTCACTGTGAGTCAGAACCAATTCAATGGCACCTAACAACAACAACAATATACATATTGTTCAGTGACATTGGTTACATTTTTCACAATGTGTCAACAGTCTCATTATTTTTATTCTGGTTGTTCTGTTTCCATTAATCTAGCTTCCCTCTCCCTCCCCCCACCCCCCATCTGACTTCTCATCTTTGCTTTAGGGTAAAGGTTGACCGTTTGGACTCATATTGATAATGTTTTAAAGGAGCACAGTACTCATGTGTGATATTGTTTATTTTACGAGTCGATCTGTTATTTAGCTGAAGGGTGACCTCTGAGAGTGGTTACAGTACAAAGTTTAAAGGATATATCAGGGCGATAGTCTTGGGAGTTCTTCTAGTCTCTACAGGTCCATAAAGTCTGACTTTTTTTTAAGAATTTGAGTTTTGTTCTACATTTTTCTCCCATTCTGTCCGGGACCATCTATTACGTCCCTGGTCGGAATGGTCGGCAGTGGTACCGGGGCGCCATCTAGTTCTTCTGGTCTCAGGACAGACGCGGCTGTGATTCGTGTGACGCTATTAGTCCTGTAGACTAGTTTCTTCTTTGAGTCTTTGGTTTTCTTCTTTCTCTTTTGCTCTAGACGAGTAGAGACCAATAGCTGTGTCTTAGATGGCTGCTCACAAGCTTTTAAGACCACAGAAGCTACTCACCAAAGTAGAATGTAGAATGTAAACTTTAAGAACTATTTTATGCCAGTTGACCGAATTGTCCCACGAGACTAATGTCCTAAGCCTTCAAACCCAGTAAACCAATCCCATGAGGTATTTGATTACATCTAGGAAGTATCCGTTAACTGTGCCCCCATGTGTTTTATTATATATATGAATATATGTGCAGCACACACATACATGCATATACATATACCTACAGATACGTCTATACATGCGCATGCATATACACACAAACTCTCCTATACACGCATATGCATACATATCAACTATGTAACCACACACATATTTTTTGGTGGTTACTGCTGTCATTGCAAAATTGTATATGTTATAGCATTTACCCTCCCTTCGTTTTATGTATTTCTTTTTATTTTATTTTATTTTGTTGTTATTGAGAATGTACACAGCAAAACATACACCAATTCAACCATTTCTACAGGTACAATTCAGTGACATTGATTACATTTTTCAAAAATTAAACTTGAATTCTATAATTTAAATTTATAATTAAATTCTTCCCTTTTCACCCGTAGAATATGAGAGGGAAATGAGGTTATCGCGTCAAATGCAACCATTGCACAGTTGAGGAAACAGGCCCCAGAGAGGGGAAATGACCTACTGAGGCCATACAGGCTGCTTCTCATGCAGACGGACATCACAGTCAGGACTGAGCAACCAGACCACACCAGACATTATAGCAGAGGATGTTTACAGAATTAATAACCATTTATCCCCCTGTTTGGCAGAGGCTGCATGTCTTGGCATCCGATCTCTCATGGTTGCATCTTTCCCAGTAATGTAAGCACTTTATTCCATGTGAGAGGGTAGAATGAATGCTTATAAACACCACCTTCTGCACAGAGTTCTCAGCCAAAGACTAACTCTGTTGTTGCTTGTTTGCAAATCTCATTCATGAGTTGCTAGTAGAGGCTGAGGTTTGGAGGTTGGAGGGAGCGTGGGGGTTCGCCTCAGGTGAAATCATTCTCATTTCCTTGAAGTCCTATTAAATGTAATACATTTTTTTCCCCTGATTATTCCACCAGTGGTGGAATTGGCCAAGACTAGCACTCTCAGAGGAAGTCGAGATTCTTTGAGAAGTCTGGAGTCCACTTACCACTGGAATCCCCTGCTTCCCACGCTTGCTCACCCTCTCCCTCGCTGCTCCAATCTCCTCCTCTTCTTGGGATTCATCTAATGTGCTAACTCCTGTCCAAAATCCCACATGACTCTATGATTGCCAGAAACCTCTTCCAAAGTAACTAAAACGTTCTAACAAAGCAAATGGGCCAGTCATTCTATTTGATGTGATTCTACAATGGCTTCAGGCGTTTACTTAGAGTCAAGGTCCCCCAGTTTTCTTTTCTTTTTAAAAAATATTTTATTGAGTTTTTGGTGAAGGTTACACAGCAAAATAAGTTCCCATTTAACAGTTTCTATACATATTGTTCAGTGACATTTTCCACGTTTTGTTAGCATTCTTAATATTTCGGTTCTGGTTGTTCCGCTTCGATTAGTTTCCTTGTCCCCCCTGCCCTCTTATCTTTGCTTTAGGGTAAATGATGACCTTTTGGTCTCATATAGATGATTACTTATTTTTATTTTTTAAGCTAGCACACTATTCACGGGTGATACTGTGTATTTTATAAGCCAATCTGTTGTTTAGCTGAAAAGTGATCTCTGGGAGTAGTTTCAGTTCAGAGTTGAAAGGATATCTCAGGGTGATAGTCTTGGGGGTTCCTCGAGTCTCTACCAATTCAGTAAGTCTGGCTTTTTTTTTTTTTTTTAAGAATTAGATTTTTGTTCTACAATTTTCTCCCATTCTATCCAGGACCGTCTATCGTGTCCCTAGTCAGAATGGTAGGTAATGGTAGCTGGGGACCTTCTAGTTCTTCTGGTCTCTGGATAGATGAGGTGGTGATTAGTGTAGGCTATTAGTCCTATAGACAAGTTTCTTCTTTGAGTCTTTGGTTTCTTTCTTTCTCTCTTGCTGCAGACGAGTAGAGATCAACAGCTGTATCTTAGATGACCGTTCGCAAGCTTTCAAGACCCTAGACACTACTTACCAAACTAGTATGTGGAACATAAACTTTATAGACTACGTTGTGCCAATTGACCGAGTTGTCCCACGAAACTATGGTCCTAAGACTTCCAATCAAGTAAGCCAATCCTGTGAGGTATTTGTTTATGTCTGGGTAGTATCCGTGACTGTGTTCCCTATGTACTTTACTACGTATATGAATATATGTGGAACACACACAAACATGTATATGCCTATACCTACAGATACACCTATATATGCACACATATATACACACATATACCTTGCTATACACATGTATGGATACATATCTACCTATGCCACCAGTCGTGTATTTTTTGGTTGCTAATGCTGTTGTTGCCCAAATGTATACGTTATAGCATTTACCAATAACATCCTTTACTCTTGTGTATTTCTTACTGTCGTCATTTACCTTGGTTAAGATGTGCACAATTCACCCACATTCAATACTTCCTTTCCCATCACCAAAAAAAATAACAAATGGCTACTGTTGTGGTGCAATTAATTACTTTTTGGTATGGCCTTTCTAGCCATGGTCTTGTAACTCCCACCCAGGTAATTGTGTAATAGGGTAATTGTGGCCCAAGGGGATTGGTCAGTTTTGCCTTAAAAGAGAGCCAGTTCCAGAGCAGAGAAGTGGAACCCACCACCAACAAGGAAGGAGAGACCAGCGGGAAAGACCCGGCAGCAGAGACCTGGCAGCAGGAGATGGCATGGTGGGCTTTCTGGCCCATCGAGAGAGAAAGCTGAGTGCCTTTGGGCAGAGACTGAGGGCCAGGGAGAGGCGTGCCTAGGAGCACAGCTAGGCAGAAGCTATACTGATGGAGGAACTGTATCCTGAGTGTTCTTGAGCTTGAGTTGTAAAGCTTACTTCCCTAATAAACCCCATAATTGTGAGCATAGCCTGTGCGTTCTGTGTGGCCATTGCAATGAATTATTGAACCCAGTAGAGAGTGCTGTGGGAGGAAAGCTTGGTTTTAGAATTGGTAGAAATGGCGGAGAGAGGAGGCACGTCTGACCTCCACCTCATAGGAATCAGCCTTGAGCTGTTGATCTTGGTTCTCCTTCACCCTTGTGAAGTTAGAGGAGGTCAGGCAAGACCCCTTCCATGCCATTTTTACAGCTGTCTAGAGAGTGATTCTCCCTCTCATCCCTGGTAACCACCAAAGAACGCTGATTTCTGCACGTGTACCGATTTTTGTCTTTTATAAAAGTGGTATCATACAGTATTTGTCCTTTTGTGCTTGACTTATTTCACTCATCGTTATGCCCTCCAGATTCTTCTATGTTATAAGATGGTTCGTGGACTCATCATCATTCTTTATAGCTGTGTACTATTCCATTGGCTCTATGTGCCACTTTTTGTTTATCCATTCGTCCCTTGATGGGCACTTCGGTTGTTTCCATCTTTTTGCTATTGTGGATAATGCTGCAACGAACATAGGTGTACATATCTCTATTTGTATCACTGCTATTAGATCTCTAGGATATATACCTGGGAGTGGGATTGCTGGATCACAAGGAATTCCTATTTCTAGTTTTTTAAGGGAGCACCATATCGCTTTCCACAGTAGTTGTACCATTTTACAATCCCACCAGCAGTGGATAAATGTTCCAATCACCCCATTTGCTGTTTTCTGTTTTTTTTTGATCAGTGCCATTTTTGCAGGGATGAGATGTTATCTCATCTTAGCTTTGATTTGCATCTCTCTAATGGGTAATGATTGCAAGCATCTTTTCACGCATTTGTTGGTTGCTTGAATGTCCTCTTTGATGAAATGTCTGTTCATGTCCTTTGCCCATTTTTATTTGGATTGTTTGTCTTTTTGTTGTTGAGTTGTTGAAGTTTTCTATACATTTTAGAGATTAGATCCTTATCAGATATATTGTTCCCAAAAAAGTTTTCCTAATCTGTAGGTTCTCCTTTTATTCTTTTGATAAAGTCTTTTGATGAGCATAAATATTTAATTTTTAGGAGGTTCCAGTTATCTATTTTGTCTTCTGTTGCTCACGTATTTGTAGCTGTTTTTAGTAATCCATTACTGAAAAAAAATTAGGTCCCACAGTTTTGTCCCTATACTATCGTCCAAAAACTTTATAGTTGTAGCTTAAACTTTTAGATCTTTGATTCATTTTGAGTTTTTGTGTATGGTGTTAGGCATGGATTCTGTTTTATTTTTATGCAAATGTGTATTCAGTTTTGCCAGCATCGTTTGTTAAAGAGGCTGTTTCTTCCCCATTGAATGGACTTGGACCACCTGTCGGGTTCCCCAGCTTTCTGTGTGCGGCCTTTGTTCGAAGTCCTTCTTCTCCATCTACTTTCACTTCTCCTTGGACAAAGGACAAAAAAGACCAAAGACCTCACTGAATGAGTGGGAAGACAGATGGGAACATCCCTGCCTGGTGGACTAAAGCAAGTCAGGTGCACAGTCAACAAGTGAGTAGACTGTCTGGTTAGCATGGCAGAGTGGAAAGAGCTTAGTTTGGAGGGGTTCAAGTCCTGATGCTGCCGGCAACTTACTCTATAAAGTTGGGCAAATCCCTTCCCTTCTCTGGCCCTCAGTGTTCTGGTTACCAAATGAGTGATTTCTATGGACCTCAGCAACTTGAAAAATTTAAGTAAAATAATTCAAAGAAATAATCTAGAGGACTCTTAGCTATTGCACATTCGATTCCCTGTGCCTAGAATACACTTCCCCTCCCTGCTTTGACCACATGGCAAATTCCTATTTTATTTTTTAAGATTTACTTCATAGTACTTCTTCCAAAAACATTTCCTTGACCCTCCTCATTCAGAGAGAAGAACCCTTTCTTCACACATATCCAGTTTCCCCACTCCCCCCCTTTTTTTTTTAGCATGTTGCACACTGTATCCTCTTTGCCTGTTTACTCCACCAGACAGAGGAATCCTTGAGAGTCCGTACCGTGATTTTACATCTGCTCATCAGCAGATCTGTGTATGGCTGATGCCTGGATTGTGCCATTTGTTAATTATTTTGAATATCATGCCTGCATATCGCAGTTTTTACAATGGCATATGACCTATAGTAGATTTTGGAGGCAAACAGTACAATTTTCTTGAAATGAATTATTAGATCATCAGATCTACTGATTGCTAGCATTGATTTTTTTAATCCATTTCCTCTACAGGACTGTGAGAGCTACTTGAGGAACATAACTGTGCTTTCCATTCCTCCATGACCAAACTTCCCGGGAATCAATGTTCCCATGAAATGACTTACTGATTGGCTAACTGAATGAATGGATGGATGGATGGATGGATGGTTGGATGAATAATGGAAAAGGTGTAAGACTGACACAAGCAGTCTTGGGTTCAATTCAGTTTGATTGTTTACAAGAAAATCACACCCCCTCTCTGAAGCTCAGATTCCTCCTTTGTAAAACTGGGATGACAATCCCCGCCTCCAGTACCTCAGAGTTGCTGTGAAGATCAAGTAAGAGGGTGGAGGGAAAGTGCTCAGCAAACTGTGATGCCTTCTACAGATTACTTGATGATGAAGAACGTTTCTTCCTTCAGAATCTCAGTCAAAAGCTCACACGTTGCACAACCTTGTGAAAACATGAGCTTCAGCTTCTATTTAAAGGATTTCTGGGCTCTTCAGGGCTTAGCAGTGGGAAGACAAGGAGGCCATCTGATACTGTCTTGTCGGCTAACACCTTCTAAAGACTGCCTCTTAGCTGGAGTCTGAAGGGGAAGAGGGAAAACTTAAAAGACAGACATTGATCAAAGGTAAATTAGAAGGTCTGGAGTTGTACATTCCCTACAGAGAGCTGGGAAGTAGTTTTGGTCATGTTTACTGGTCTGAATCCAGGCTGCGGCAGTGAATAAAAGTGAGTTAAACCATCTTGAGGATTAATGCAGACCCAGAGGGAATACAACTCTTGAAATCAGTGCAGATCAAATTTCTTTGCTAGGTTAGATACTTTGGAGGAAATGTAACTTATTTCTCTGCTTGTGTTTTCTTAGATTTATTCTGACAACAATGGATAACCTCTATTGAGCAGTTCCTGCAATTTAGGGACTATTTAAGAAGTTTGCATGTATTAAATTCTGTAATCTTTACAATGAGTCTACTACTAGTCTTCGCATTTTATGGATGAAGGTTGTGAGGCACAATGAGGTTAAGTAAATTGTCCAAGGTCACACGGGTAATAAATGGCAGCAAGAAGATCCAAATCTAGGTTGTAAACTCTAGCATCCAACTCTATTATTGTGCTTCCTCATGTAACAAATTTAACAATTGCCCAAGGCAAAAAGGCCTTCTTGGAAGCAGATGAACCATGGTGAGTGATTACAGAGTTTGTACTAAAGGTCTAATGAGGCAAGGAGCGCACCGATTATATTGCTTTGGGTACTATGGCAGCATAGTGCTGTGAAAAGTCCACATCTGGCTGAATGATGGGACTAAATGGATTCTGGTTCCAATCCTAATTCAGCCACACCACTAACTAGCTGTGAAAAGAGTGGAACCTTGGCAAAATTACTTATCTCCTCTGTTATAATCTCCTCATCTGTAAAATGGTACCATGATAACTGACACTTCTTGCAGTCATTCTCAGAATTAAAGAAACTATGCTTTTAGAAATGTTATGCTATTGCTTGCCATATTCTAAGTAATCTCAAAATAGTGACTATTGGCTATTATAGGAAAGCCATTTATGCTACTCTGGACCTTTCTTTTCTTATCTGTAAGCAGAGGAAAAGATAACCTCAGAGACAGTGTCCAGAACTATGCTCACTAAAATAAATAAAAAACAAAACAAAACAAAACCCGCTGCCGTTGAGTTGATTTTGACTCATAGCGACACTATAGGACAGAGGACAGAGTAGAACTGCCCCATAAGGTTTCCAAGGAGGAGCTGGTGGATTCAAACTGCCAGCTTTTTCGTTAGGAGCTGTAGCTCTTAACCACTGCGCCACCAGGGCTCCGCTCCTTAAAATAAGAAGGGTTAATTTGAAAAATGTGCAAGCCTTTAAAGAATACGTAGCTCTTTTAGTGACCGGCCATGAGATTCTTAGATTGTCCACAATGAGTGTATTGGCAACTCTGTTTACTCAAGTACCCTTCATAAAGTCCTCCTCCATCCTGCTACACACACACACACACACACACACACACACACACTGTGCACATGAGCTCATTGAAATGACTATTTTCCTGAAGGGCTGTTTAATGTTTGTCTGAGAGGTTATTTTGACTGGGAGAAACAGTATTAACTTCTTTTGAAAAGTGGAAGTATATTTGCCTATCCATTTAAGTTCTCTGTTCTCTCCTTGTTGTCTATAGTTTCCCATCTCTTCAGGTAAACCAGTAAAGTTAAAATCTCCCCTATTCAGAGTAAGTTGAATAGTATCACTTGCCTTGGAGCTAGAAGCTCCCTCAGCAGGACCTAGAGGTTGATGAGCTGGCATGACATAGGACTGTGACTCACTTCCCTCCATGGCAAGTCCACCAGGCTAGCCCTTTGTCCTGACTGGGCAGCCTTCATCACACAAACTTGCAATAGCAGGAAGTAAATATATCCTCTTATATTAGCCAGGAGGAGTCCCAGGGTGGTGCAAATGACAAAGCACTTGGCTACTAACTGAAAGGTTAGCAGTTCAAATTTACCCAGAGGTGCCTCAGAAGAAAGGCCTGAAGATCTGCTTCTGAAAGGTCACAGCCATGAAAACCTTAAGGAGCAGTTCTACTATGAAACACATGCATGGGTCACCATGAGTCAGAACTGACTTGACAGCAAATGATAGCTTAGCAAATAACATTACCAATCACTTATATTATCTGAGTGTTCACACTGAGGCTAACCTCAGATTACAAACGAGGAAAGTGAGGTGAAGAGCTGTCCAGAGACTTGCTTAAAGTCCCATGACAAGTGAGTGGTTTATCAGAAGATTTCCATACACAAAATATGGGCTCTTTGGTTTCCATTGGAGAGGGCATCTACAAAGTGTTATGTTATTATTAGTTGGATAGAGTACTATTATATAACAGAAGAAGCTCACTATTTGAAACTAGACAGCCTTGGGTTCAGTCTCGGCTCTGCCATTTAATAGTGTATAAAAATTTTCAAATTCCTTCACTCCTGTAAGCCTCATCCCGTGTCCATATCTGTAAAATGCCCATGAGAATACCCACCTCAGAGAGTTGATACGAAGACTCCAGTAGGCTGAAAAATGGCTCCCCAAGACATCCATGTCTTAATCTTTAGGACTTGTGAATGTTACCTTACATGGCAAAAGGGACTTTGCAGATGTGATTACGTTAAGGAGAGGAGGCAATGCGACCAGGGAACAGAGATTTGGAGTGATATGGTCACAAGCCAAGGCATGCCAGCAGCCACCAGAAGCTGAAAGAGGCAAGAAACAAATTCTCTCCTGGAGCCTCCAGAAGGAACCAGCCCTGCTGACACCTTGATG
Source organism: Dugong dugon (assembly GCA_030035585.1). Taxonomy (NCBI): domain Eukaryota; kingdom Metazoa; phylum Chordata; class Mammalia; order Sirenia; family Dugongidae; genus Dugong; species Dugong dugon. The sequence continues at coordinate 58,510,725 of CM057471.1, forward strand.
TTAGCCCAGTTAGTTTCATTTCAGACTTCTGGCCTCCAGAACTGTAAGAAAATAAATGTCTGTTGTTCTAAGACACTAAGTTAATGGTAATTTTTACAGCAGCAATTTTAAACTAATACTAGGACTAAAGGGATAATATTTCTGCTTGTGCATATCAGGGGCTTAAAAATGGTAATCCTGTGTCATTAGATTTTCAAATGCCTTTTTTTTCCTAAATTTTATTTATTTTGTTGTTGTTGAGAATATACATAGCAAAACATACATCAATTCAACAGTTTCTACATGTACAATTTAGTGACATTGATTACATTCTTCAAGTTGTGCAACCATTCTCATCCTCCTTTTCTGAGTTGTTCTTCCCTTGTTAAGGTAAACTGCCCCCTAAGCTTCCTATCTAATCTCCTGAGTTGCTATTGTCAATTTGATCCCATACGTTGTTGTTATTAGGTGACCTTGAGTTGGTTCTGACTCATAGGGACCCTATGTACAACAGAACAAAAACACTGTCCCATCCTGCACCATCCTCATAATCGTTGCTATGCTTGAGCCCATTGTTGCAACCACTGTGTCAATCCATATCATTAAGGATCGTCCTCTTTTTCATTGACCCTCTACTTTACCAACAACCTGTGTTATACGGATGATACAACCTTGCTTGCTGAAAGTGAAGAGGACTTGAAGCACTTACTGATGAAGATCAAAGACCACAGCCTTCAGTATGGATTACACCTCAACATAAAGAAAACAAAAATCCTCGCAACTGGACCAATTAGCAACATCATGATAAACACAGAAAAGATTGAAGTTGTCAAAGATTTCATTTTACTTGGATCCACAATCAACACCCATGGAAGCGGCAGTGAGGAAATCCAAAGATGTATTGCATTAGGCAAATCTGCTGCAAAAGATCTCCTTAAAGTGTTGGAAAGCAAAGATGTCACCTTGAAGACTAAGGTGTGCCGGACCCAAGCCATGGTATTTTCAATCGCATCATATGCATGTGAGAGCTGGGCAGAATAAGGAAGACCAAAGAAGAATTGATGCCTTTGAATTGCAGTGTTGGTGAAGAATATTGACTATACCATGGATTACCAAAAGAATGAACAAATCTGTCTTGGAAGAAGTACAACCAGAATGCTCCTTAGAAACAAGGATGGCTAGACTATGTCTTCCATATCCTCCTCCTATTCCTGACTCTCCTTCCTCTATTGCTGAAGGTGAGTAGAGATCAACTGTTGTGCCTTGGAGAGCTGATTGCAAGTTTTTGAGACCCAGGCACTAAGCAATGAACTAGGAGCTAGATCAGAAGCACTAAACATTTATTAGGCCAGTTAACTGGGATGTCCCATGAAATCATGACCCTTAAACCTCCAGAATAAGGAACCAAATCCCATAAGGTGTTTAGTTGTACATAAGCAACCTCAGCAGCTGATCTTTTTCTCGTGTGTGTGTCATTGTAAGTATATCTATCACACAACTTTTACCAATTCAACTTTTTACAGGTGTACAATTTATTGACAGCAATCCTACCCTTAATCAATGTGATTTGCCCCTCCCCACGCCCCTGGTAACTGCTAATAAACTTTGGTCTCTGTACATTTGCCTTTTCTTGTCTTTTTGCATAAGTGAAGTCATACAACATTTGCGCTTTTTCACTCTGCATAATGTCCTCCAGCTCCATCCATATTGTAGCACGTATCAAGACTTCATTTCTCCTACTCACTGAGTAGTATTCCATTGTATGAATGCACCACATTTTGTTATCCATTCATCTGTCGATGGACATTTAGGTTGTTTCTACCTTTGGCTATTGTGAATAGTGCTGCAATGAACAATGTATAAAAGTCTCTTTTTGAGTCTCTGCTTTCAAGTCCTTTGGGTATATACCCAGAAGTGGAATTGCTGGGTCATATGGTAGTTCTATTTTTAATTTTTTGAGGAAACACCACACTGTTCTCCATAATGACTGTACCAATTTGCATTCCCACCAGCAATGGACAAGAGTTCTAATTTCCCCACATCCTTGCCAAAGTTTGTTATTTTCTTTTTCTCTTTCTTTTTTTATGCTAGCCATCTGTGGAGGTGTAATTGTATCTCATTCTGGTTTTGACTTGCATCTCTCTGATGGCTAATGACACTGAGCATTGTTATGGTTTGGTGGCCATTTGAATGTCCTCTTTAGTGAAATGTCTGTACAAGTCTTTTGCCCATTTGACCATTTTAGGGTTGGGTTGTCTTTTTGTTGTTAAGTTGTCAAAGTTTTATATATGTTTTGTTTATTAGATTCTTATCAGACGTATGGTTTCCAGAGACATTCTCCCAGTCAGTAGCTTGTCTCTTCACTTTTTTGGTGAAGTCTTTTGATGAACAAAAGTTTGTAATTTTTATGAAGTCCCATTTATTTATTTTGTCTTTTTCTGTTTATGCTTTTGTTATTATATTAGATAATCCGTTGTTAAAAGCTAGGCCTGGCAGCATTGCCCCTGCATTTCCTTCTAAGAATTTTATGGTTTTAGTTTACATATTTAGGTTTTTATTCCGTTTGGAATTTATTTTTGTGTATGGTGTGAGGCATGGATCCTGTTTCACTTTTCTGCATGTGGAAATCCAATTTTCCCAACCCCATTTATTGAAGAGATTCTTTTTCCCCTGCTGAATGGACTTAACACCCTTGTCAAAAATCAGTTGATCGTAGATGTGTGGGTTTATTTCTGAATCAAATGTGTTCCTTTTTGTTGCATCTCCTTTAATATAACTATACAGGTATTGACTAGAGGAGAAGGAAAGAAAGAGAAATTGGTGGAGGTACCCTTAGCCCAACAGTTTTAAAGTGGCCTGTTGGTGGTTTTTCGATGTTGAGTGATTTAGCCCACACCAAGGAGTAAATCTGGACTTAAACGTTACATCCTTATCATTCCAGGGTCAGCCTGACTCTACTAGTGTCAGATTTATCTGAGCAGCTGCTCATCTATAACCCAGAGGACTCATACAGAGTACACTGTCAAATTAAAAAGAGTTAAAAGATCATCATGCCCAAGTTAGAGATAACGAATTAAGGCCAAGAGAGGTTGCCTGCTTTACCCACATACTGTAAATCTGAGGTAAAACTGAGGCTAAAATCTAGGTCATCTTATTCTAGAGACAATGTTCCACATGAAGGAAGGGACTTATCTAGATTAGTGTAAAAATCCATAAAAACTAGAAGTGTTTATAGCTTAAAAAATCCCTCAACATGTCATGCTTCTTCTACTTAAATAGAAAAGAGATAAAAAAGGGATGGAGAAGACCAAGTGGAGACATGCCAGACTCCCCACTCCCTTAGTGCTTCGGTGAACAATGTTTAAGCCCTGCCTCTCTTTTTGGCTTCTCTCTGGTTTTCCTTTCTCTCAGTGATCTCATGAGAGTTGGTTGTGATATCTGGGGACCGAAGGAGTCCCTTTGTGAGATGCCAAGCCTGTCTTTCAGACACTATCTCACAGAAAAGCCTCTGCAGGGGAGGTTCAAAGACTTTCTAAATTCTTTGGAACACCTGCCCAGGCCAGGATTGGACTTGACTTGCAGATGAATGGTATATGGGGAGTGCTCTGAAGTGAGTATAGATAGATGACTCATCATTCAAGGCTGATGATAGCATATTTCCTCATGGAAATACTGTATAAGAAAATTTTGGTGAAGCCTCGATAATCCCCATGGACAGAAGCGGGTGGGGGCCGGGATGAATCAGTGAGACAGCTGCATTGGAGAAGACCAACTGAAGGCTGCTTACCTTTGAGGTATATTCTGCCAGTAGCTCATCTAAGCTACTAAAGTATTGCCAAGGAGAGATCTTCTGGGTGTCTGGTTTAACGAGCAGAAATCAGTAGTAAATGGTTGCTTTTGAAGGAAGTGGAGGTAGTTTTGGCAAGTTGCAATCTTGTTTGTCCAATTCATCTAACAGATTGATTCTCGTGAAAAGACTGATACCTAATTATATTTGCCCTACAAAAAGTGACACTTTCATAATAGTTCGACTTAATGCTTTTCAAGCTCAGTCGCCAAAGCTGGGGCAGAGATAAACTCCAGCCCAGACCCTGGCTAAATTTAAAGAGGCTTTGCCCAGCGTCACTCTTGCAACAGGCAGCACCTAGTTTCCTAAGGCTGCCATAACAAAGTACCACACGTGGGCGGGGGGAGTGGGGGGGGGGGCTTTAAGGAGCAGAAACTTATTTTTCACAGTTCAGGAGGCTAGAAATCTGAATTCAGGGCATTGGCTCTAAAAGAACGTCCTTCTTTGTCTCTTTTGGCTTTTAGTAGCTGCCGGCAATCTAGGGTGTTCCTGTCTTTTCAGATACATCTGCCTCTGTCATCACATGCTGTCTTCCCTCAATGTGTGTGTCTGTCTTTCTGTGTCTGTACTACCCTTTATAAGACACAACTCAGAAGGAGTTAGGTTTAGGACCCACCCTACTCTGGCATGACCTCATTAACATAACAAAAGAAAAACCTTATTTTAAACAGGATCACATTCACAGGTACAGAGGTCAGGACTTCAGCACATATTTTTGGGGGACACAATCTAAACCATAACAGACAGACAGGTCAGGTTGGTGTGGGGGAGGGTCTTTGGAAAAGGCATCAGGGTAGACTAGTTCCTGGCAGTTCTGTGAACCATAACTGGCCAATGGAATCCTTTCTCTCATCTATGATACTCTACTGATATCAAAGCTATATGTATAACCTTAGTTGAGCACAAAAATACTCAAACAAGAGGATGTTACCTGTTGATAGAATATCAGAGTATAGATGTAGGACTTTAGAAGTCAGAGAAATGAGAAACAACGTTGTTGTAGTGTGCCATTGAGTTGATTCTGATGCATAGTGACCATGTAAGATGGAAGAGAACTGCCCCATAGGGTTTCCTATGCTGTAATCTTTATGGGAGCAGATCACCCGGTCTTTTCTTCCAAGGAGCCACTGGTGGGTTCAAACCGCCAATCTTTCGATTAGCAGCTGAACACTTTAACCATTGCACCACCAGAGCTCCTTCCCTCAACATTAGTTCCCACTATGTTGTCTTTGTTAATTCCATCAATCCTGAGACGTGAGTATTTGACTCTCTATTTTGCTAAGGAGGAAACTGAGGCTCCCAACTGTAAAGTTCTTTGTCCAAAGCTATGCAGCTGGTGAGTGACAACGCTGGGATTAGAACCCAGAACTGTCCAATGCCAAGTCTATGTTCTCAACTCCGAGGTGTCACTGATGAGCTCCATGGAAGATGGGCCACCCCACTGAAGGACAGTTTCACTTATTAATAATGCAGTGGTTAAAATAAATGCTTTCTCTACAGCCAACTATTTATACACCTAACAGGTACCACCTGTATAGGGGCAAGTCATGTGTTATCTCATGTCAATTTACAAATAGATCATGTGAGTTAGACTTGTGTAAGTAAAGGCATGGAAAACCTGATTCGCCCACTTAAATCCATTCATCTTCTGTCTAGGCTGATGCTGGATGTAGAAGTGCTTATTAAATACTTATTGGTTTAATGCATAGACCTTGAAAAAAATTTTTTTAATAGTATTTTATTTGTTTTAGGTGAAAGTTTACACAGCAAATTAGGTTCTCATTTAACAATTTTTATACAAATTGTTCCATGACGTTGGCTATAATTTTCACAATGTGCCAGCATTATCATTTCAATTCTGTTTGCTCTGTTTCCATTGATTTTTTTTATGTTTAGTTTTTTTTTATTATTGTACTTTAGATGAAGGTTTACAGAACAAACTAGCTTCTCATTAAACAGTTAGTACATATATTGTTTTGTGACATTGGTTCCCAACCCCATGACATGTCAACATTCTCCCTTCTCGACCTTGAGTTTCCTATTACCGGCTTTCCTGCCCCTCCTGCCTTCTAGTCCTTGCCCCTAGGCTAATGTGCTCTGTTAGTCTCATTTTGTTTTATAGGCCTGTCTAATTTTTGGCTGAAGGCTGAACCTCAAGAGTGACTTCATTACTGAGCTAAAAAGGTTGTCTGGGGGCCATACTCTCGGGGTTTCTCCAGTCTCTGTCAGGCCGGTAAGTCTGGTTTTTTGAGAGTTAGAATTTTGTTCTACATTTTTCTTCAGCTCTGTCTGGGACCCTCTATCATGATCCCTGTCAGAGCAGTCGGTGGTGGTAGCTGGGCACCATCTAGTTGTATTGGACTCGGTCTGGTGGAGACTGTGGTAGTTGTGGTCCATCAGTTCTTTGGACTAATTTTTCCCCCGTTTCTTTAGTTTTCTTCATTCTCCCTTGCTCTAACGGGGTGAGACCAGTGGAGTATTTTAGAAGACTGCTCACAAGCTTTTAAGACCCCCAGACGCTACTCACCAAAGTAGAATGTAGAACATTTTCTTTATAAACTCTGTTATGCCAATTGAGCTAGATGTTCTCTGAGACCATGGTCCCCACAACCCTCAGCTCCGCAATTCCATCCCTCAGGGAGTTTGGATGTGTCTATGGAGCTTTCATGACTTTGCCTTGTACAAGTTGTGCTGGCTTCCTCAGTATTGTGCACTGTCCCGCCCTTCACCAAAGTAACCACTTGTCTATTGTCTATTTAGTGTTTTTCCATCCCCCACCCCTCCCCTCCCTCATAACCATCAAAGATTGTTTCTTTTTGTGTGTAAACTTTATCATGCGTGTTTAGACTAGTGATCTCATACAATATTTGTCCTTTTGTGATGGACTTATTTCACTCAGCATAATGCCCTCCAGATTCATCCATGTTGTGAGATGCTTTGCAGATTCATCATTGTTCTTTACTGTTGCGGAGTACTCCATTGTGTGTCTATACCATAGTTTGTTTATCCACTCATCTGTTGATGGGCATCTAGGTTGTTTCCATCTTTTTGCTACTGTGAACAATGCTGCAGTGAACATGGGTGTGCATATGTCTATTTGTGTGACCACTCTTATTTCTCTAAGATATATTCCTGGGAGTGGGATTGCTGGATCATATGGTATTTCTATTTCTAGCTTTCTAAGGAAGTGCCATATCGTTTTCCAAAATGGTTGTACCATCCAGCAGTGCATAAGAGTTCCAGTCTCCCTGCTGCCTCTCCAATATTTGTTATTTTCTGTTTTTTTGATTTGTGCCAGTAACGGTGGGGTGAGATGGTATCTCATTGTGGTTTTGATTTGCATTTCTCTAATTGCTAGTGATTGTGAGCATTTCCTCATGTGTCTATTAGCCACTTGAATGTCTTCTTTGGTGAAGTTCTGTTCATTTCCTTTGTCTATTTTTTAATAGGATTATTAGTCTTTTTGTTGTAAAGGTGTTGGATTGTCCTGTAGATTTTAGAGATTAGACCTTTGTCGGATTTGTAATGCCAAAATTTTTTCCCAGTCTGTAGGTTCTCTTTTTACTCTTTTGGTGAAGTCTTTCGATGAGCATAAGTGTTTAATTTTTAGAAGACCCCAGTTATCTAGCTTATCTTCTGGAGTTGTGTATTGTTAGTTATGGTTTGTATACTGTTAATGCCATGTATTAGGGCCTCTAGAATTGATCCTATTTTTTCTTCTATGATCTCTATAGCTTTTGGTTTTATATTTATGTCTTTTATCCATTTTGAATTAGTTTTTGTGTATGGTGTGAGCTATGGGTCCTGTTCTGTTATTTTGCAGATGGACATCCAATCTTGCCAGCACCATTTGTTAAAAAGACTGACTTTTTCCCATTTGATGGACTTTGGGTCCTTGTTGAAGATCAGTGACCAGAAAATGTTTTTTAAATAGTATTTTATTGTGTTTTTGATGAAGGTTTACACAGCAGTTTAGGTTCCCATTCAACAATTTCTGCACAAATTGTTTGGTGACATTAGTTACATTCTTCACAACCTGTGAACATTGTCATTATTTCTATTCTGATTGTTCTATTTCCATTAATCTAGTTTCCCTGTCCCCTTACATTCACGTCTTTGTTTTAATGTAATTGTTAACTGTTCCTAGAAATTTTTATGGTGTTGAATACAAATGCCAAAGTAAGGGACTAACAAAACTGAATGGCCCTGAGTTCTGTCTTTAAAAGCACACAGACCTGGGTTCAAATCCCAGCTCAGATACTTACTAGTTGTATGTTTCTGGGCAAGACTGTTCACCCCTGGAGCCTTAGTGTCCTCACTTATGAAACAGAGATAAGGGCACCCACCTTCAGGGTTTTTGTAAGGAGTCATTGAGATAAAGCATTAGCACCATGCCTAGGACATAGAAAATGCTAAATAGTTGGAAATTATTATTACTTCTAGGAGTTCCTGGGTGGTGCAAACAGTTAACACACTCATCTGCTAACCAAGTCCACCCAGAGGCACCTCAGAAGAAAGGCCTGGTGATCTACTTCCAAAAAATCAGCCATTGAAAACCCTGTAGAGCACAGCTCTACTCTGTGGAGTTGTCATAAGTTGGGGTTGCCATGAGTTGGGGTCAACTTAACAGCAACTAGTTTTATTATTATCTCTAGGTTTTCCTTTTTATTTAACAGATATCATCTGAACTATCAAACAAGGCTACCTCCCCAGCTTGCAGTTCATTCCTAAAGTTAGACAAGGAGTTAGAGGAGACTTGTATTTTATTTTTCCCCTAAATTATTTTTTCTGCCTTTGATAGTGCCTACTTCGTTTCATTCTTTGGTTTATGCTGGTTGTTCTCAACTGGGGGCAATTTTGGCCCCCAGGGGACATCCAGCAATGACCGGAGACATTTTTTGGCTGTCATAGCTGGGGGAGGGAGTGTGCTATGGCTTCTAGTGAGTAGAGGCCAGGGGTGCTGCTAAACGTCCTGCAATGAACAGGATAGTCCCCACGACAAAGAAATAGCTAGCTCAAAATGTCCACAGTGTGGGGGTTGAGAAACCCTGGCTTGGGCACTCCAGGACCACACATACATGCATGCACACATGCACACACATCACGTACAGTACATGTGTACACATGTGCACACCTCAACTCCTCTGCCTGAATGGAGGGAGCTGTGTGTGTGTGAACCTGAGCCCTGGTGAGCTCCAGGATGATGTCATGCTGGGGGAGACCCACACTGGTCTGCGGTGAGACACATTGCGTGTGGGGAGTCTCACCATTTCCGTGCAGACCCCTCACCTCGCTGTGCCGTGGCCACCTCATATCCTGCTCTGGTCCCTCCTGAGAACCCAGGGAAACCTCACAGCAGATGGGGTTTCACTTAGTCACATTCTCTGTGGCCAGATCTGATTACATAAACGGCAGCTGTGGCTCTGAGGGACCCACAGTTGCTGCGTGCGCTCTGGGCTGGCCTTTCACCTTCCAGAACACAAATTCACCCAAGACAAGTGAGGAGAGGGGCCCTGTCTGCAGCTCTGTCAAAAAGGAAGAAGTTGAGAAATAGAAACAATTTGGCATCCTCTGCTGAGTGGGTCACTGAGGGCAGAGACTGGTTATTTCTGTTCATGTATTTCTTGTGCTTATCATGACAGGTGGTTAAGTATTACTCATTTCTTAAAAGAAATATATAAATGATAGAAATCTTGAGGGAGTTTGTATTTCATGTGAAAGAGTACAAGTGGATTCTGGTTATTGAGCAGTTGTAATATCCCAAGTACTGTGTTATATGCCCACCGAGGATTATCTCATGTAATTCTAAAACAGTGAGTTTGGAAATTAGCATCTCCACTTGAGTGCTGACCTAATGGATAGTCAGTGAAACCGCTCGCCCAGGGACAACAAGCACTAAGTGGAAGATCCAGGATTCCAATGCATTTCTGATTTCTTTCAAGACCTGGGTCTTAACCACTAAGCCAGATGCCTCTCGCTATGCAGTTTAGTTTGGTTTTAATGAGGATAGAGCTAATCTTTTGCAGACAGCATGGCTAATCCAAGACCCTACGGCCCCTGGGCAGTAATGGACATATGTATGACTCCTGTTGACTCTTTAGCAAATAGATGAATCTAGTTCTTGTCACCTCTCACCTTGGCATGCATTCTACCTTTCCCCTAATGTATACCTACTGCTGCTGGCTGCTGCCTCCTGCCTCAGGCTTGGGATGTTCCCTGTCCTCACTGTGGTCCATCTCAGAATACTTGCTCTGCTTATCTGATGAACAGTGTCACTGGGCTCAGAGGTGACACATGTGCATATAGAGAACATACTTGTTAGAGTGAGAACAGTTGCAGAGAACATGGCTAATCCAAGACCCTGTGGCCACTGAGCAGTGAAGGACATATAACAGAAACAAGCTAACAATTTCAGCGGCTTAATACAATGGAAATTTAGATCCTGAGCATATACAGACCTGATAAACGGTTAGCTCTCTTAAGGTAGTGAGAAGAGACTCCTTCCGTCTTCTGGGTCCACCATCTTGGCTTCCATGGACTCTGTGCTTACCTGCAATAAGCCAACAGAAGAGGAAACAGCAAGGAGCTTGGGGAGAGGGTGATGGACTAGACCCGGAAGTGACACTTAATTAGCTAGAACCCAGTCACATGGCCACAACTACCTGCAAGGGAAGGAAGCTGGGAAATGTAGTCTATCTACATGTCTCAGGAAGATGAGAAAATAAATTTTATGAGAAGTGAGGCAGTTCTTGTCACAGTAGGTAGCTCTGAAGTTTGTTTTTGAATATGGTAAAGATGGCCAGAAACTTGAGGAAAATTTTGGTAGGTAACACATCTGGCCATGCTCCTCAGATCTCACCCTTCAGTTAATGGCTAATTTTTTCTACATACAGACCTGTCTCCTGATGACAATGATAGACTAGGGAAAAAGGTAAGGAATTCTCCCCTGGAGGCTGGCCTAAGTCAACCAATTTGTAGGATGAGAATGGAACTCTTTGGAAAGAAGGCTAGAGGAGCCCTATTATCTCTGTTCCATATGAATCTGCCCGTATTATAATTAATTCATTGATTCATTTATTTCGCAGATATTCATTTGTGCTTACTAGACACAATTCTAGGGACTAGAGGCCTAAACATCCAGTCCCTGCTTTGAGGAGCTTACAGTAAAGTGTGAAAAAGGAATATTACAATCCCACAGAATGAGTGCCCTGACTGAGGTAGGCACATGCTAACCCAGACTGAGAAGGTTTCATTGATTTGTCTCTGAACTGAGTCTTGAAACATTCCTATAGCATAGCCATTGGGGAAGGGCATTCTGGCAGAAGACAGAGCATTTGCAAAGACAAGGATGCATGGAAGAACATTCAGGGCCTGGGAGTAGTTTGGGAGAGAGGGGCACAGAAACCATGAAGGAGAGATATGGCTGGAATAGATCATAAGGAGTATTTGTATTGATTTCCTAGGCTGCTATGACAAAATACTGTGAACTAAGTAGTTTATAAGCTTATAATAAAAAAAAAATTATTGTCTCCCAGTTCCGGAGGCTAGTAGTCCGAATTCAGGATGTCAGCAGGGCCATGTTCTCTCTGAAGTCTCTAAGGGAAGATTCTTTCTTGTTTCTCCCAGCTTCTGGTAGCCCCAGACGTTTCTTGATTTGCACCCAAACCAAACCCACGGCTGTAGAGTCCATTCTGACTCAAAGCACCCCTATAGGACAGAGCAAAGCTGTCCTGCCCCATAGGGTTTCCAAGGCTGTAAACCTTTAAGGAAGTGGACTGCCACATCTTTCTCCCTTGGATCGGCTGCTGGGTTCAAACTACTGACCTTTTGGTTAGCAGCTGCGCTTTAACCACTGCGCCAGCAGGGCTCCTCTTGGCTCACAGCTACAGCCTAATTCTGTGATCACATGGCTTTTCCCCCCTCTGTTTGTCTCTCTGTATCTCTTATCCTGTTTTATAAGGGCACCACTCAAATTGAATTAGGACCCAACATACTCCAATATGACCTCAGGTTAACAGATAACATCTTCAAAGACCCTATTTTCCAAATAAGGTCATGTTCGTAGGTACCAGGAGATAGGACTTCAACGTAAATTTTTGTGGGACACAATTCAATCCATAACAGTACTATATGCTCATCTAAGGAGAGTGAAATTTATTTAGCTTTTCTAACTTTCCAAAAATGACATCTGCTTGTGAATAAGGAGTCCCATGGCACACGATGGAACTGCCCACAGCTGGTCCTGAAGAAGAATCACTGCTCTTCCATAGTGATTTGGGCACCACCAGCACCTCCAGTGCACATGACTAGGCTAGGGAATTCTGTTAGCCCTGTGCCCCTTGCGGCTGTCATCCGCATGCAATCTTTGCTACACATTCTATTCTCTCATAGCAACAATGTGTGCCAGAGTGAGCACTGATTCTCTACTCACTTAGGTAACCCTGTCTGTTTTGCCAAGGCCTTTCCAATACAGTGATGTCCTTCTTCCCTCCACCCCTGAGGAATTAATAACTGTTTTCATTCTCCAGTGAAGACTGAGCCCCTGTATAGAGTGGTCCTACTTACTGCCTTCTAACCATCGGCATCCATTGAAAAGACAAATATGAGGATGCAATGGCAACTAGAATCTCAGTGCCTCATTTGTAATCTATTTTTGGGTAGGAAGCAGAGCCACATGGAAAAGATTTGATAATGTTAACAAATGACACAATAGTAACTAGCTGAGCCAGAAAGTATTTCTTTCCACACTCAGATGATGCACTTCAGTTACACAGACTTCTGAGAAAACGGTCTTCTCATTCTATCTAAAATGCCATTTCATCTTGTAAAGCTCAACCCAAGTGCCACCTTCCCTGAAAATTGTTCTTTGATATTTAGCCCAGAATGCCTCTTTGTATTTTACTTGTACCTCTATTCCTTGATTATTTTACTTCGTCTGGATCCTAAATAATTGCTTCCATATGTGCATCTCTCATGAGATTATAAAATAAAGAATGGGAAACACATATTATGAGCCTGTATGTGCTAGGCACTGGGCTAATTGTCTTATGAATGATATCTCATGGTATCTTCTTAAATTGACTGTTGGGCAGATGTTACTGGCCTGTCTTAGTTATCTAATGCTGCTTTAACAGAAATACCACAAGCGGATGGCTTTAACAAACAGAAATTTATTCTTTCACAATCTGGAGGCTAGAAGTCCAAATTCAAGGTGCCAGCTCCAGGGGAAGTCTTTCTGTCTCTATTAGTGGCTCTGGGGGCAGGTCCTTGTCATCAATCTTCCCCTGGTCTAGGAACTTCTCTCAGTGCAGGGACCCTGGGTCCAAAAGGATGCACTCCACTCCCAGCGCTTCTTTCCTGGTGGTATGAGGTCTCTCTATCTTCTCGCTTCTCTCTCCTTGTATCTCTTGTAAGATAAAAGGTGATGCAGGCCACACCCAGGGAAACTCCTCTTAAATCAGATCAGGGCTGTGACCTGAGTAATGGTATTGTGTCCCACCCTAATTCTCTTTAGCATAACTTAATCTTGCCTCATTAAGCACAGGCAGAGATTAGAATTTACAACACATAGGATAATCACATCAGATCACAAAATGGTGAACAACCACACAATACTGGGAATCATGGCCTAGCTAAGGTGACACACGTTTTGGGGGGACACAATTCAATCTAGAACATAGCCCCTCATTAAAAACAAGAAAATGGAGGCTCTGAGAATTTAAGCTGCTTGAGGACATAAAAAAAGAGCCTTATTCAGCTCTGCAGGCCCTACCAACATGGCGTAACAGTTCCCTGGGCATGGTAGGAAAAAACAAATTTTATTAAAATTCTTGGAGTCCTTCTTTTCCTTACCCAAGTAATGTAATAATCTATCCAAGCCCATTTTATGTTGAAAGATATGTTAGGAAATATCAACAGTGATGTATCCAAGGAGTCAGAGTTTTAAGTATCTTGAGATCCTGCCATAGGTGTATACCACGACGCAAAGGATGTATATTATTCTGGGCTTCATCATGTGATGTCACGATATTTTTTAGAATCAGATTTGCAAAACTTCTGCTCCTAAAAATCTGTGTGTCTTAATGTGGGGCAGAGCTGGGGCATCAGGACCAATTCATGTTCTGCCCTTTCTCTATCTTCTTTTTTGACCTTGAGCAAGCCCAATGTCTCTTTCCCTTGATGAAACAGTTTATGAAACACAGCTCTTCCATGGGTCAATTACTCATTTATGAAAATTCTCAAACATCTGCTTCTAAGTGTGTGTGTGCGTATTGCCAGGAAGAGGAAAGTGTGAGGAAATGACTTCTATTCAGTAGTCTGGGTCCACTGTACTGGAAAACGTCCCCCCAAAAGATAACATTACAAGAGCTCTTCGTCTGCAGAGCTTGGAGTGGATTCTTTTCTGTTTTGGGAAAGCAGGTGTGAAAAATGTATCTTCTTGTCCATGCTCAAAGGCTGACTGTGACCTTTAAAACTGCAGAGGGAGTAAAAAGAAAAAAATTGCAGAAGTGTTTGTTAGCCCGTGTTTTTAATTATCTAGATAAGTTGTCTTCCCCGCTGAAGAATACATGGTCCTGGGAGAGGGAGGCTGACAGTGGTCTTCCTGAGTTAGTGACGTTTATTTGACTTTTGCAATCACTCAGTTTGCCAACACATCCCATTCTTTACAAGGTGAGGATGATAATGAACATATTTACTGATTTATTTAATACATATTTACTGATCACTTGTTATGTGTTAAGCACTGTGGTGGGCAGGGAGGAATTTGGGTGAACCAGAGGGTCTATCCTGAAGAAACTCATAGTTTAGAGGAGGACACAGACTAGTAGAGTGACTGTTGTAATCCCATGTGATAATAAATTTGATAGGTCAAGTAGAGGCTCTAGGAGCCAATGGTGGGTGAGGGTGAGCAAGGGAGGCTTTCTAGAGAGAGCTACACCTGAATAAAACCTTGAATATGATTTGGAGTTAGAGTGGGGACAGGACTAAAGCAAAGGGTAGGGGGGGTTTGTTTGAGGCAGAGGATCTGGCCCCACCAGAGCATGGAGATGAGAAACAGCATGCTGCATTCTGGGAAGGTTAGTAGAGTGTGGGGGTGGGGGTTTGCTCGGGGGCGGCTGGAGAGGAGGCGAGGTTGGCAGGTTCTCATGAGGGACCTTGAGAGACCTGTGAAAGATTCTGAACTCTTCTCCTGCAGGTAGGCGATAGGAGGTCGTTCCAGGGTTTCAACAAGAGACAGAAAAAGATAGATTTATGCTTTAAAAATATCACCCTGGCTTCACTGGGAAGCAGAGTTAAGGAGAAGACAAGTCGGAGTCAGGGAGACCAGTGAGGGGCTGCTGTAGTAATCCAACAATAGGCAATGGCAGTTGAACCAGTGTGAGAGCTGTGGAAGCAGGCAGATTCTAGTGATATTAAAAACAAACTGGACAGGGCTTGGTGATTGATTCAATATGGGGAATAAAGTAGAAAGAAGTAAAGTTTTGGATGGAAGGCCCAATGGATGGCGATACTATTTACTGAAGTGGGACTAGAGAAGAGACCACTGTTGGGACCTAGTGTTGAGACCTGCAACAGAAGCCAAAGGGCTCCTCTTTGAGCTTGGCCTCAGCAGAAAACAATGCCAAGTTTCATTCATTTCCAGATTTGGCCCATGAGCACTTATAAGCACCCCCTCACTTGAAATTGAGCCAAAGGTAAGCCAAGTTCATCCCGACAGGCCCTCTCACTGCTGGTGTGGTGTGTTTTCATTCTTACAATTCATACCAGTAAAATAGTAATAGTAAAACAGACAGGACAGTGGTCAGTGTATGTGCCCTAAGCAGACTGCCTGGGCTTGTAAATACTCTAATTCTTATCAGTTATGTGACCCTGGGCAATTTACTCAACCCACCTGTGACTCAGTGTTCATTCAGTAAAGTGGAGATCATAGTTCCTACTTGGCAAATTTGTTGTAGAGGAAAAAAAATGTATAGCACCATATGTAAAGGAGTAGAAACTTGATAAATATTGATAAAACAAATGAATGATTCTTACCTTATTTTTGGTTCATTTTCTGTTTTCAGTGTAAAACACTTACTGGATGCACTGTGTTTTGTGGATTCTGTGCCCAGCCTTCTTTGATGGAGAAAAGGGAATTGACAGGTCAACAAAAGTTTTTTGGAGAATCTGCTGCGTCCACTCCTGGGCTAGGCATTTTTCTAATTCATAGCCACCCAAAATTATCATCCTAAAATCCTGATCTAGTCATGTTCCTTCCTCTTGCCCAAAGGATCAAGTTCAAATTTCAAATGCTGCAGTAATGCTTCCAAGGCCTTTTGTGATCTATTCTCAGCTGGCTTCTTTAGCTTTATCTCCTGTCCCTACCTCCTAAATGCTGATTCTGCCCTCTGCTTTAGCCATACTATACTCATAATCCGTTAAAATGTCATGATCATATATGCCTCCATGTCAAAGTGTGCGCTGTGCCTTCTGCCGGTACAGCCCTTACTTCTCACTTCTTTTTATTTTATTTTATTGTTGTAGTTAAATGAAGTTTACATTTCAAGTTAGTCTCCCATACAAAATTTTAAACATAGTTATGTGACCCTAACTGCTCACCCCATTCTGTGACAGCACACTGCTCCTTTCCGCCCCTGATTCCCCATGACCGTTCAACCAGCTCCTAACCCTCTCTGCCTTCCCATCTCATCTCTGGACAGAAGCTGCCCCTGTGGTCTCTTGTATCTACTTGACTAAGAGGCACACTCTGCACGAGTATCACTTTATGTCCCGCAGTCCAGTTCAATCCCTGTCTGAAGAGTTGGCCTCAGAAACTGTTTTAGTTCTGGGATGATAGAGAGTCCAGGGGCCATGCTTTCCAGGGTACCTCCAGTCTCAGTCAGACCATTAAGTCTGGTCTTACTAGAATTTGAGTTCTGCACCCCATCCTTCTACTGCTCCATCAGGGACTCTCTGTTGTGTTCCCTGTCAGGACCTTCATTGGTGGTAGCCGGGCACCGGCTAGTTCGTCTGGTCTTAGGCTGATGACGTCTCTGGTTTATGTGGCCCATTCTGTCTCTTGGGCTAATACTTTCCTTGTGTCTTCGGTGTTCTTTGTTCTCCTTTACTCGAGGTGGTTGGGACAAATTGATGCGTCTTAGATGGCTGCTTGCAGGGTTTTAAGACCCCAGATGCCACTCGCCAAAGCAGGGTGCAGAACATTTTCTTAATAAGCTTTGTTACGCCAGTTGACCTAGATGTCCCCTGAAATCATGGTCCCCAGATTCCCCACCCCTGCTACTCTGTCTCTCAAAGTATTTGATTGCATTCAGGAAACTTCTTAGCTTTGGTTTAGTCCAGTTGTGCTGACTTCCCCTGTAGTGTGTGCTGTCCTTCCCTTCGCCTAAGATGATTGTTATCTACTATCTAGTTCGTGAATAACCCTCACCCTCCCTCCCCACCCAGGTAACCATCAAAGAATGTCGTCTTCTGTGTTGTAACCTTTTCTTGAGTTCTTATAATAGTGGTCTTATACAGTATTTATCCTTCTGTGACTGACTAAATTCTCTCAGCATAATAAGTTCCAGTTTCCACCATGTTATACGATGTTTCACAGCTTCACCATTGTTCTTTATCATTGTGTAATATTCCATTGTATGGATATACCATAATTTGTTTATCCATTTGTCCATTGATGGGCACCTAGGTTGTTTCCATCCTTTTGCTATTGTGAGCAGTGCTGCAATGAACATGGGTGTGCATATATCTATTCATGTGACGGCTCTTATTTCTCTAGGATATAGTCCAAGGAGCGGGATAGCTGGATCATATGGTACTTCTATTTCCAGCTTTTTAAGGAAGTGCCAAATCGATTTCCAAAGTGGTTGTACCATTTTACATTCCCACCAAAAGTGTGAAAGTGTTCCAATCTTTCCTCAACCTCTCCAGCATTTGTTATTTTGTGTTTTTTGGATTAATGCTAGCCTTGTTGGGGTAAGATGATATCTCATTGTAGTTTTGATCTGCATTTCTCTAACGGCTAATGATCGTGAGCATTTCTTCATGTGTCTGTTAGCCGCCTGAATATCTTCTTTGATGAAGTGCCTGTTCATATCCTTTGCCCATTTTTTAATTGGGTTATTTGTCTTTTTGTTGTTGAGGTTTTGCAGTATCTTGTAGATTTTAGAGATTAGATGCTGATAGGATTTATCATAGCCAAAATTATTTTCCAGTCTGTAGGTTGTCTTTTTACTCTTTGGTGAAGTCTTTTGATGAGCATAAGTGTCTGATTTTTAGGTGCTCCCATTTATCTAGTCTCTCTTCTGGTGCTTGTGCATTGTTACTTATGGTTAGTATTGTGCTTATGCCATGTATTAGTGCTCCTAGCGTTGTCCTTATTTTTTCTACCATGATCTTCATCATGTTTGATTTTATATTTAAGTCTTTGATCCATTTTGAGTTAGTTTTTGTGCATGGTGTGAGGTATGGGTCTTGTTTCAGTTTTTTTCAGAGGGACATCCAGTTATGCCAGCACCATTTGTTAAAGAGACTGTCTTTCCCCAATTAATGGACTTTGGGTCTTTGTTAAATATTAGCTGCTCATAGGTGGATGAGCTTATATCTGGATTCTCAACTCTGTTCCATCGGTCTCTGCATCCATTGTTGTACCAGTACCAAGCTGTTGTGACTACCGTGGCAGTATAATAGGTCCTAAAATCAAGCAGTGTAAGGCTTCCCACTTTGTTCTTCTTCTTAAGTAATGCTTTATTTGTTTGGGGCCTCTTCCCTTTCCATATGAAGTTGGTGATTTGTTTCTCCATCTCATTAAAAAATGCTGGTGGAATTTGGATCAGGATTGCATCGTATCTGTAGATCGCTTTGGGTAGAATTGACGTTTTCACTATGTTCAGTCTACCTATCCATGAGCAAGTATATTTTTCCACTTATGCAGGTCTCTTCTAGTTTCTTGCAGTAGTGTCTTGTAGTTTTCCCTGTATAGATATTTTATGTCTCTGGTTAGATTTATTCCTAAGTATTTTATCTTCTTGGGGGCTATTGTAAATGGTATTGATTTGGTGATTTCGTCTTCAATGTTTTCTTCGGTGGTGTAAAAGAATCCAACTGATTTTTGTATGTTCATCTTGTATCCTGAAACTTTGCTGAAATCTACTATTAGTTCCAGTAGTTTTCTTGTGGATTCTTTGGGGTTTTCTGTGTATACGATCATATCATCTGCAAACAGAGATACTTTGACTTCTTCCCTACCAATCTGGATGTGCTTTATTTCTTTTTCTAGCCTAATTGCTCTGGCTAGGACCTCCAGCACAATGTTGAATAAGAGTGGTGATGGAGGGCATCCTTGTCTGGTTCCTGTTCTCAAGGGGAACGCTTTCAAAGTCTCTCCATTTAGGATAATGTTGGCTGTTGGCTTTGTATAAATGCCCTTAATTGTATTGAGGAATTTTCCTTCTATTCCTATTTTATTGAGAGTTTTTATCATGAATGGGTGTTGGACTTTGTCAAATGCCTTTTCTGCATTGATTGATAAGATCATGTGGTTCTTGTCTTTTGTTTTATTTATGTGATGGATTACATTGATTGTTTTTCTAATGTTGAACCATCCCTGCATACCTAGTATAAATCCCACTTGGTCATGGTAAATTATTTTTTTCGATATGTTGCTGAATTCTATTGGCTAGAATTTCGTTGAGGATTTTTGTTCATGAGGGATATCGGTCTGTAATTTTCTTTTTTTGTTGGTGTCTTTTCCTGGTTTTGGTATCAGGGTTATGCTGGCTTCATAGAATGGGTTTGGGAGTATTCCATCCTTTTCTATGCTCTGAAATACCTTTAGTAGAAGTGGTGTTATCTCTTCTCTGAAAGTTTGGTAGAATTCTCCAGTCAAGCTATCGGGGCCAGAGTTTTTTTTTGTTGGGATTTTTTAATAACCTTTTCAATCTCTTCTTTTGTTATGGGTTTATTTAGTTGTTCTACCTCTGTTTGTGTTAATTTAGGTAGGTAGTGAGTTTCTAGAAATTTGTCCATTTCCTCTAGGTTTTCAAATTTGTCAGAGTACAATTTTTCATAGTAATCTGTTATGATTCTTTTAATTTCAGTTGGCTCTGTTGTGATATCACCCATCTCATTTCTTATACGGGTTATCTGCTTCCTCTCCTGTTTTTCCTTTGTCAGTTTGGCCAATGGTTTATCAACTGTGTTGATCTTTTCAAAGAACGAGTTTTTGGACTTGTTAACTCTTTCAATTGTTTTTCTATTCGCTATTTCAATTAATTCTGCTAAAATTCTTATTATTTCCTTTCTTCTGGCACCTGAGGGCTTCTTTTGCTGCTCTCTTTCTACTTGTTCCACTTGTAGAGTTAATGTTTTGCTTGTGGCACTTTCTTCTTTTCAAATGTGGCATTTATTGCTAGAAACTGACCTCTGAGCACTGCTTTTGCTGTGTCCCAAAGGTTCTGGTAGGATGTGTTTTCATTCTCATTTGATTCTATGAATTACTTTATTCCATCCTTAATTTCTTCTATAACCCAGTAGTTTCTGAGCAAGGTGTTGTTCAGTTTCCATGTGTTTGATGTTTTTCCTTACTTTTTGTGTATTTGATTTCCACTTTAATGGCTTTACGGTCAGAAGAGATGCTTTGTAATATTTTGATGTTTTGGATTTTGTTAAGGCTTGCTTTACGGCCTAATATGTGGTCTATTCTGGAGAATGTTCCATGTGCGTTGGAAAAGAAAGTGTACTTGGCTGCTGTTGGTTGCAGTGTTCGATATATGTCTATGAGATCAAGTTGTTTGACTGTAGCATTTAGTTCTTCCTTGTCTTTGTTGAGCTTCTTTCTGGACGTTCTGTCCTTCACCGAAAGCGGCGTGTTGAAGTCTCCTACTAATATTGTGGAGCTGTCTCTCTTTTCAGTGCTGTTAAGAGTTTGTTTAATGTATTTCAGAGCCTCGTTGTTGGGTGAGTAAGTATTTATTATAGTTACGTCCTTCTGGTGTATTGACCCTTTAATCATTATATAGTGCCCTTTCTTATCCTTTGTGGTGGATTTTACTTAAAATTCTCTTTTGTCAGAGATTAATACTGCCACTCCTGCTCTTTTTTGAGTGTTGTTTGCTTGTATGTTTTTTTCTACCCTTTGAGTTTTAGCCTGTTTGTGTCTTTAAGTCTAAGGTGTGTCTCTTGTAGGCAGCATATAGATGGATCATGCTTTTTTATCGAATCTGCCATTCTCTGTCTCTTTATTGGTGCATTAAGTCTGTTTACATTCAGCGTAGTTATTGATAGGTATGAGTTTAGTGCTGTCATCTTGATGTCTCTTTTTGTGTGTTCCCAGTTTCTTTGTTCCCCTTAATTTTCTGTGCTGAGTAGTTTTTCTTTATGTATTTTTTTTTCATCTTTTTCATTGTTGTAGATTTTGTGTTTGCTGGGTCTTTATGTTTTTCTACTTTTTTATTTTGATTTGTAAGATCGTTGGATTCCTTTGTGGTTATGCTAATATTTACCCCTATTTTTCTAAGTTTATACCAGTCTTTTATCACTTTATATGGCCTTCACTTCCCCTCCATATGAAAAATCAATGTCTGCAATTTTTAAGTCCCTCTTTTTTGTTTTGATGTTGTCCTTTTTTACATATTGATATCTCTGTTTCCCTATTAATGTTTTAGCTTTGATGTATTTTTGACTTTCCTATCTGTGTCACTATCTGGTTGCTCTGTCCTGTGTTCTAGTCTTGCGCTGTTATCTGATGTTATTGATTATCTAACCGTAGGACTCCCTTTAGTATTTTTTGTAATTTTGGTTTGGTTTTTGCAAATTCCCTGAACTTCTGTTTATCTGGAAATGCCCTAATTTCACCATCATATTTCAGACAGTTTTGCTGGATATATAATTCTTGGCTGGCAGTTTTTATCCTTCAAGGCTTTATATATGTCATCCCATTGCCTTCTTGCCGGCATGGTTTCTGCTGAGTAGTCCGAGCTTATTCTAACTGACTGTCCTTTGTAGATGACTTTTCTTTTATCCCTAGCCGCTCTTAAAATTCTCTCTTTATCTTTGGTTTTGGTAAGTTTGATTACAATATGTCTTGGTGGCTTTCTTTTGGGATCTACCTTATGCAGGGTTCGATGAGCATCTTGGATAGATACCTTGTCATCTTTCACGATATCAGGGAAGTATTCCATCAACAAATCTTCAACAACTTTCTCTGCATTTTCTTTTATCCCCCCCTGTTCTGGTACTCCAATCACTTGTAGTTTATTTCTCTTGCTAGAGTCCCACGTGACTGTTAGAATTTTTTCATTCTTTTTCATTCTTTTATTGATTTTTCCTCAAATAAGTTGGCATCAAGTGTTTTATCTTCAATGTCACTAATTTTAACTTCTACAGCCTCAATTCTGCTCCTATGACTTTCTATCGAGTTGTCTAATTCGGTAATTTTATTGTTAATGTTCTGGATTTCTGATTGCTTTCTCTCTCTATGGATTCTTGCAGCCTATTAAATTTGTCATTATGTTCTTGAATAACTTTTTTAAGTTCTGCTACTACTTTGTCTGTATGTTCCCTAGCAATTTCTGCATTTAGTAGAATTTCCTTCTAATTTCTAGAAGAGTTCTGTATATTAATCTTTTGTATTTTGCTTCTGGTAATTCCAAGAAATTCTCTTCCTCCAGAGAATTTATTGATTCTTTATTTTGGGAGCTTGCTGAAGCCATCATGGACTGCCTCTTTATGTGATTTGATATTGACTGTTGTCCCCGAGTCATCAATAAGTTACTATAATTTTATTTTATATTTGTTTAGTGAGTCCTAGCTTCTTGTTTCGTTTTGATATGCCCCAATAGGCTGCTCATGTGCGCTAGTTTGATAACTGGCGTCTTTGAAGCTCTAATGTCCTGTCACCAGGTAGTTAGTTCTGTAACTAAATATGTGCACACGAGAGTTCATTAAATTCTCCTATATGGGTTCAGCTCAGGTGTCCAGGCAGTTGATCACCAAGTGTGTGGTGCAGGCTTTCACCTACAGTCTTAGAGAGACATGGGTGATTGGTGTAGGCACTGGTATCTGGCTGTGGTAGGGGGGTCACGTGCTGAATCAGGCAGGGGGCTGACAGCTGCCCCAGAGAGTCTGAAAGGAAAGCATGTCCTTATTCCCTAGGGTGAGTAGGTAGGTGAGTTTTGCAGCTGGACTATGAGCACCCCACGCTGTTGGCTGTAAAGACTCAAGGGCACCACTTTTTCTTGGACTCCTATAGCAGGTGACTAGGTGGCCTGGGTGACTCCAACAAACCTCAAGCCCCTGGTGCGGATCAGTAAAGATGTCTGCTTAAGGGGCAGGGCTGTGTCAAGGGTCACAAAGCTGCTACTTCATAGCTGAAACAGTTAAAATTAAACTTCAGATGTTTACCCTGTTGTACTGTGGTAGTGAGGGCTAACGCTGTTGAGATAGGTCCCCACAAGTCTATACAGGGGTGGAAGGCACTCAAAGTCTGTGGACCCCTTATGCCTGTGCCTAGCAAAGGAGCTGTGCCGACCCTGAATTCCTGGCTTAGGGGAGCCAGTAGCTTATATTTGTTCCATCCTCAAGGCCAGGAGAATGGGTCAGGGTGCCTTTTGGGATCTACTTCTGGCCCATCGGACACCAGATGCAGAGCGGGGAGGGAGAGGGTGAAAGGGAGAGAGTTTTTTTTCCAAATGGGCCTTTTTCTTTTTTTAAATCCCTGAGAAAGGTGGCACACACGTACTTATCTTTAGCCACCTGGGAGCTGCTTTTCACTGGTCCGGATGTCCAAGCAGAATCTCTGCTGCCGGATCTCTCTCGATGTGGAAACTGTCTCTCAAGTGCATGCACAGCTGTTTGCCTGCTTCACTGGGT
Organism: Dugong dugon; assembly: GCA_030035585.1. Taxonomy (NCBI): domain Eukaryota; kingdom Metazoa; phylum Chordata; class Mammalia; order Sirenia; family Dugongidae; genus Dugong; species Dugong dugon. Next base: position 58,534,420 of record CM057471.1, read on the forward strand.
ACCTCGGAGCCAGTCGGGGCTGAAGAGCTGTGGCTTCAGCCACAGTCTGGTACTTCTCGCTTCTTCAGAACCATCTCCCTCTCCCCCCACCATTCAGTCCAATTCCTCAACTTTGCCTTGTTCAGGGCTCCTAGATATTCATATACAATCAAACCATTTGTTTTTCCAGGTCTTTGTTGTAAGAGGTATATAGGAAGCCGTCTGACTACTCTGCCATCTTGACCCCGCCCCTACTTCTCACTTCTTAATTAATATCCTGCTCAGATATCACCACCTTTTGCAGACTTGATTACTCTATTTCTCTGATTTCTAGCACCTTGATAGTTGTTCTAACATAGCACTTACTACAGAGCATCTAAATTATTTGTTCATCTATTTGTCTCTCCCTTAGTAAATTTCTTCAAGAGCAGAAGCTGTGTCTTTTTGGCCTTTGTAGTCCCAGATTTTAACCCAGAGCCTGGCACAGAGTGGGCACTTAGGAAGGACTTACTGAATGAATAGATGGATGAGTAAACCCCACTTGACACTATAGCAACAGGAAGTAGATAACATGCCTTTTTTCCTTCTGCCACCTCCTTTCACCCCAGCTCAGCAATCTCTGCTGAGAAAACAAGGTATATGGGGTAGACCAAAGAAGGAAAGGACCGCCAAAGAAATGATAGAGACAAACGTTTGTTGCTTTTCTTGTGTTCCCTGGCTAAGAGACTGATTCCAAGGCACCAGCATTATGTACTGTAATCAAGATGAATTTTTGCTTCTCAGCAAATTGTCAAGGTTTAGAAATTTATCAATTTTCTAACGCAAGTTAGGGAACCCAGTTACACAGAACAGCATGGATCCAGGGGTAAGGACACTGGACCACGATTACCTGTCCAAGAAAGGACAAGAAAGCCCAGGAGCTAGTCCCATCTCAGTGCAAACTTGAAGGATAACATTTATACTCAGAAAATGGGTCATCCACACCTCATTTAAACAGATTAATCCATCAGCAAATCAGGGTCCCTTGAATGCATACCATTTTATCCTCCCTTTTGTACTTGGAGAGCCCTGGTGGCACAGTAGTTAAGCGCTCAGGCTGCTAACCAAAATGTTAGCAGTTTGAATCCACCAGCCACTCCTTGGAAACCCTATGGGGCAGTTCTACTCTGTTCTGTAGGGTTGCTATGAATTGGAATTGACTCCATGGCAACAGGTTTAGTTTTTTTGGTTTATCATACTTAAGGACCAGACAGTGTTTTGTTCTGTTGTACATAGGGTCACTATGAGTCAGAACTGACTCAACTGCACATAACTACAACAGTTGTGCTTGTTAAAGAGAATCCGTTCTGACAAAATACAGTGTGGTCTTTGAGAGTTTGTTTTAGTGCCCCCTAAGATAACCTTGGAAAACTATATACTTTTTTAAGTTGACAAGTGTTTTTATTATAAATTTAAATAGTTGCAAAGGCTATAACTTCAAGTGAATTGTTAAATAGCCATTGAAAAATAAAACTACTACACTACTCTTTTAAATAGATTTACTAGAATCTAAATTCTGTAGTGATTAGACGCCACCATTCATCCATTAAAAATATACGAATAAGTAAAAAAACCAAACTTAATGGTTTGACTGAGATTGGAGGGACCCCAGAAGACATGGCCCCCAGACCCTCTGTGAGCCCAAAACTAAAACCATTCCTGAGACCAACTCTTGAGACAAAGATTAGACTGGACTATAAGACATAAAATGAGACTCATGAGGAGTGTGCTTCTTAGCTCAAGTAGATACATGTGACTAAATGAGCAGCTCTGATCCAGAGGTGAGATGAGAAGGCAGAGAGGGTCAGGAGCTGGTTGAATGGACACGGGAACCATGGTGGAAAGGAGAAGTGTGCTGTCACAGTATAGGGAGAGCAACTAGGGACACATAACAATGTTATGTATAAATTTTTGTATGAGAAACTAACTTGAATTGTAAACTTTCACTTAAAGCACAGTTAAAAAAAAGAATTGTGAGAAATGAAAAAATATAAATATACATGAATAAGATTTTCCTTAACAGTCAAAAACTTACATATTTCCCTATTCCCCTTAAATGTGTATTTCCATTTTATTTCCCCCACAGAAGTTTATCCTAATGTAGTACATTTTTATACTTGAAAGTCTTTCAGTAATCATCTTATCATATTTCTCTGAAACGAAACATAAGTATAAATTGAAAATAAAATTGATTTATGGTTCTATAAGTATAAAGTTCTAATAAGAACAATTTCTTCTAGACTAAATTATTTTAACAGTCATTACACGTAGTCAATTGATCAAACCACCATATTATTGTTGTCATGTGCTGTTGAGTCCATTCTGACTCAGAGAAAGCCTATAGGACAGAGTAGAACTGCCCCATAGAGTTTCCTAGGCCGTAATCTTTATGGGAGGATATCACCAGGTCCTTTCTCCCACAGGGCTGCTGTGGGTTCGACGACCAAACTTTTGGTACATTTATTAAAATTTTGGTAAATATTTATGAGATAAAACAGAGTTTTATTGGGAATGCCTTTCTTAACAAGACGGACTTTTTTTTCCGACTAGATGATGTATCTGCTGAGCAATGTTCATTATTGCTAGGCTGAGAGGTATTATGTGAATTCTATTCCTACCTTTCACTTTTTTGTTGTAAATACAGAGTAACCTACTTACAGAAATAAGTAGATGAGAAAAGAGGCATTTTTGTTATAGCAGCATTATAACCTCCTACCAAGTTACATGCCAAAAATTACATAAGGATCAAGCATCAAAAATTATTTTCAGTGACTTCTCAGCTGGCATTTGAATTAGGTTCTCCTTCAGTTTTGTTGTAACCAAAGCATTGGAAGTCACCTGTCTTGCAAAATGATTTGTTACTTAGTCATTAGTCATTCACTTTCTGAACACTACCACAGAATTTGAATCTTACCTTTGTTTAGTCACCCAGAGCTTTTTACACCCCAAGGCAATTTAAGATGAATGAGAGGTAGGATTTTCTTTTGTAAGTGGGAGAAATGCATTTATGAAAAGGGTATGTGTTATCTTTAGATTCTTAAGAAAGAGTACAAACGGAAGTTGAAGATCTGAAAATTCCCTTAAAATTCTCTGCCAATTGTAGTCTGTGGAAAATCTTTGAGTACTTCTGAGGGGTACAGTGTACTCCAGTTTAAGAACTGCTTTATGAGATATACTTTCTATAATTTAATTTAGTCTCCCAAAGGAGGCAGCATGTTTGTAGAGGTAATGATGAGCTACAAATACAAAGCAACCAGAAGTCAAGTTCATATTGACTTATATAGCCAGACTCTGTAACTTAGAAGTGGCAAAATCTAACTTGTATTTCAGAAACCCATTGCTGTTGAGTTGATTCCAACTCATAGTGACCCTATAGGACAGAGTATAACTGCCCCATATGGTTTCCAAGAGTGGCTGGTGGATTCGAACTGCCGACCTTTTGATTAGCAGCCAAAGCTCTTAACCACTGCACCACCAGGGCTCCTGTCTGGGTTGAATTCATGAAACAAGTCTAGGTTGAATTCATGAAATAAATTGGGATTCACATGAGTCCCTGAATTATGGAAACAGACTGTCAGTTTTGGACTTCAAGGATCATCCAACTCCCAGCAACCCTATAGGACAGAGGGAACTGCCCCCACATGGTTTCCAAGGCTGTAAATGTGGAAGCCGACTGCCACATCTTTCTCCCGCAAAGTGGCTGGCAGGTTTGAACTGCCAACATTTCGGTTAGCAGCTGAGTGCTTAACCACTGTGCCACCAGGGCTCCTTGAAATGGCACTAATGCCATGTATTTGAGTTGGTCCAACTGCATATCGTCCATATCACATGGGCCGCAGAGAAAACTGAGGTCCAGAGAGAGCAAGAAACTTGATCGGGATTACAAGCTGGCAGGTTGGATAGAATTACGTATATTTTCTTCAATATTTGGTGCTCATTGTAAACTTGTTGGTAACATTTGCCATCTGGAAAATTCTAGAGCTGGAAAGAGCAAATTGTTTCCTCAGGGGAGTTTTTAGGTTCCTCCACTTTTGTTCTCTGTATTACGTGATAAAAGTAGGAAATGGGTCATCCATTACGAAAAGACTGAAAACTGAAAATACTAGGAGTATTGTTTCAGTTGCCCATTCAAATGGAGCTCAGGAAAAATCATAAGCCATATAAGCAACTCACTACCTATTCTGGCTAAGCTTCCATCTCACTCTGGCCCAGGTAGATTTCCTGGTTATCTTATCTTCAAATAGATCTTCGGAGCAGGGTTAATAGGAACTTGTAAGTCTCCCTGATCTTACATCTATCTGTGGTATCCATTCATTTCCAGCATCTTGCACATCTGTAGGATACTACATGAGTCCTTTCGTTGTGTCAGTATTATCTAATCTTGGGATTAGGGTGGGGCCAGACAGAGGTGTAAGCAGAGTTACAATAGGACGTATACATTGATGGAGGAAATAACCATGGATTTTGCCATATGTACGAAATTGCACATTGCTTTTCTTCTTTTTCCTTTAGACCTTTTTCCACATAAATCAACATGTACCTCATTGTTTTTAGTAGCAGCATTATATTCAATTGATTTCAGATATTTGCCATTGTGAACAATGCTACAATAAACATCCTTGTGCATTCATCTTGGCACATTTCTGAGAATTTATCTGGAGGATGAATTCCTAGAAGTGGACTGGCTGCAACAAAGGATCTATCTACTTTCAATTTCCAAAGATACTGCCAAATGGGTCTACGAAGAGGTTACACCAATTTACACTCCCAACTACAGTAGATGGGAGTGCCTGCTCTTCCGTATCTGTCCAACACTGGGTATTTTCAAAGGTGAACCAGTGGAGGCTTTGAATAGTTTGTTGCAGTTTTGAATTAGATTCCAGGAGCCCTTCTCAACTGCCTAAACCTGTGCCTCCCCAAAGCAATACAGCTGGGTGATGGCTAATTCCACAGACTTCCCTTAGAAGGCGGAATGTTCCCTCTTCAGTGGGAATAGGAGTTGTTTCTTCAGTCTGTGTCCTACTTGACATCTGTCCCTGACATACCCAGCCAATGTGGGGAGGCAGCCTCTCTGATGGTAACAAAGAGTGGATGGAAGCAAATTGATCTTTTCACAGCTGGCCATTCCCCTCTTTCCCCTCAACTTGGACCGAGCTCAGAACAAGGTTGCTGATGTTCTGCTGCAACAAAGATGGCATTATTGAGGATTGCCTTCTTTGGGGGAAAGCCACGTTCCCCAAGAATCGCCTCTGTGGTTTCAACTATGACAAAGCCCGGAGACAGAGCATAGCTGTGCATCTCCAAGGGTCTCCAAAGAGACACCCAAACTCTTTCCATCCTGTTGATGACCGTGTACTCTTCTATTGGTGTCCACAACTTTATTTAAAGGATGTCAGATGACTCAGTTCAACAGAGTGTAATTCTTCCTGGAGGCCTGTGGTCAGGGGGTGGGAGAGTTTGGCATTCAAAAAGAGGAGAACTATGCTAGCAAAGGGGAAAAGAGTCTAGTATTTATTTCTAGCACGACCACTCTTATTACTGCCCATCCCATTACTCTGCCTTATTTTTCTTCTCAGCACTTATTCTAGTCAATAGAAGTATATTTGTTTATCTGTTTATGGCCTGCTTTTTTATACTAGGTTAAAATTTCCGTGAGGGCAGGCACATCGTTTTGTTCATGGCCTCATCATCAGTCCCTAAAATACCTCTTGGAGCATTGGCAGTTCTTGATACATATTTGTTGAATGAATGAATCTGATGAGCACCTCCTGTGTTGGATACTTTCGTATATGTGGTATATATTAATATATATTAAATATATATTTCGTATATATTTAAACTTTGTGAGGTGTCGATACTATTTTTATTTATAATTAAGGAAATTGGGTCTCAAAGGTTAACATTCCTTGAGGCACACAGCTGAAGAAGTGGTAGAACTGAGATTTGCCCAACTGACCCCAAACCTGTATTCTAGACCACCAAGATTCTGATTTTTGTGGTTGAAAGAGCCATTGAAGGCTCTTGCAAGCAGTGAGGGAAGTGGTCGTCAAAGACATTTCTAGGGTGAGTGTATTGCATTCAACAAAAGCAGATCTACTACCTCCCTGCCACCACCAAGATGAGCTGTTCTCAAAATACTGTTTATTATGTTCTTATTCACTTGGAGGCAAGCAATGGAGATAATTTATGTGGATTTGCACACATTTTTTGGGACTTCTGAACTGAGTATCAAGGGGATCCTAAAATTTCCTTATATCAACAACAAGTGAATGCTGCTAAGGGCACTAACATTTATTAAAGTCATGTTGTGCACCAAGAACAATGCTTTAAATAAATGCTTTCACTTTGTCCTTAGAACAACGTTTTTCTACTTTGTTTTATATTTCATTTTTTGTTTTGTTTTTAACTTCCAGACAAGAAATTTGAGGTCCAGCTTGGTTAAGCAGTGCATAGTGGTAAGGACAACATTTGAACCTATGTCCACATAGACTACGTAGCTATAGAGCCTTTTCTCTTTCTATCCACCATGCCACTGAGTGTTGGGCAAGGTCTGTGGTCTCTTTTGACCAGTCCAGTCATAGGCATGGAGGAGGCTGCATAAATGACTGATTGGCAGGCCCCTGGCTGCCTGGTCCTTAGCCGGTGACCCTTAGGGTCTACTTGGGGTTTGGCACCATGCCTGGTATTACGTTATCCTTTGACTGTTTCTTTTTTGTTGTCCAACCCCCTGAGGGGACCCTGTCTCTCCCTTGAAACCTTGTGCTGGAATGAGAAGTCTCCACAAGGATTCCGGAAGCCCACATTCTGTGCTGTGGTTTTTCCTGAGAACTGGCTGCAAGGTAATGCTCTGAGCTCACACTTTCCATCTCCCAACTCAGAGATCCACAAACTCCAGGCTCCCAGGGGCTTTGAGCTGCCAGTTATGAAACATTAGCATGGAAGAAAACTTTTTTTTTTTCCTTTCTATTTTGGGTTGCTAATCAGGACAGCATGGTTACAGGATGATTTATGTACTTGTGATTATATTTTAAAAGTTCCTTTTAATGTTGTTCCTTCTCTAGTCATTTCTCTTATCACTTGGTCTCAGCTTGATGCGCCTCTGGAATCTGCTGTTTTTCCTTCCCAACTATTAAATGCCAACCACATGTCCCCACTCTGGCTCCATGAAACTGAAAATCTTCAGGGAACTCTTTACAAAAGGGACCCTATACGTTGTGCTTTGGACACTGTCAGCCCCAAAAAGTTGTACTCCCAGTATTCGGGGATGAAACTGTCCCTCTGAAATAACAACCCTCCCCCCCAAAAAGTGAAAGAGAATTTCTCCAAAAAATTTTGTTCTTTATTCATTGTTTGTTCATTCATGTAATTATTTCACAAATACTCGGTATTTACTCTGTGTTAGACATTGTGCTGGGTATGAAGAACACAGTAGTAAGTCAAATTGAATCCCTTCTTCAAGGAACTCATGGACTATGCTATTAGCTAGCTGAATTAAAGTGGCCTGCAGAGCATTGCTTACTGCCCTTACCTTTCCAATGCCATCCTTGATCACTCCTCTGTCCTGGTACTCCCTTTCCCCATCCTATTTCCCTAACTTTTCCTAAGTATGTTCTTCTGGCTCCTGTCTTTTGATCACGCACTTTTTCCACTCTAGAACATTTTCCCACCTTCTCTCCATCTGTCATGGATTGAATTGTGTCCCCCCAAAATATATGTCAACTTGGCTAGGCCATGATTCCCAATATTGTGTGATTTGTCCACCATTTTGTCATCTGATGTAATTTTCCTCTGTGTTGTAAAACCTATCTCTATGATGTTAATGAAGCAGGATTAAAGGCAGTTATGTTAATGAGGCAGGACTCAATCTACAAGATTAGGTTGTGTCTTAAGTCAATCTCTTTTGAGATATAAAGGAGAGACACGAGCAGACAGACAGGGAGACCTCATACCACCAAGAAACAAGAGCCAGGAGAATAGCAAGTCCTTTGGACCTGGGGTTGCTGTGCTGAGAAGCTCCTTGACTAGGGAAGATTGATGATAAAGATGTTCCCCCAGAGCTGACATAGAGAGAAAGCCTCCCCTTGGAGCTGGAACCCTGAATCTGGGCCTCTAGCCTTCTAAACTGTGAGAGAATAAATTTCTGTTTGTTAAAGCCATCTACTTGTGGTATTTCTGTTACAGCAGCACTAGATAACTAAGACACCAACCAACTAACTTCTCCTTCAATTCCAAACCTGGATGACTTATACTCCAAGAAATCTTCCCTGACACCCCTTCCCAAACTGGGTTTGTGCTCCTTCCATCTGTTCTTATGGTTCCCTCCCATCATAACACTTAGCATATTATATTGTAATTAGCTGCTTCCTTGTCTGGTTCTCCCATTAGACTGTAAGCTTCTTGAGGACATAGGCGAAGCTATCTTGTTCATCGGTATGTCCCTAATGTATGGCACATAGTGGATACTCAAGAAGTATTTTTGGAACGAAAAAAATGAGGTGGATAACAGGAAAAAACAAATAAATTATAAGAACCCAATGGGAGTTCTTATGAGGTTTAAATGAATTAATATTTATAAAACTTTTAGAATAATGCCTGCACCTAAAAAAATTGATTTCAACTGTACGTAATAAATGCTCACGTAGACCTCATTTTAAGGAATTGTGGGAAAAAAGAAGAGGGCTATCCTAATACAGTCTGAGAACCAGGGCAGAGGGGGCACTTAGTGGATCTAAGTGGATCGAAGGAGTGGATCTTTTTGGGTATGGGCAGGAAGATGGTGAGAGGAGATTTGTAAATGGATTGGGAATGGCCCTATGTCCAGTGGAAAGAGCTCTGAAGGAAAGTAAGGGGACTAGAATTTTAGCCTGAACTCTGCCATTAACTCTGAAGGTGATCTTGTGTGAGAGTCACTTTCCTTTTCTTGACCTCAGCTTCCTCCCCTATATAATGGGGGCTGTGCACTAGTTGATCTCTGAAGCCCTCTTTCATCTTGAATATTCAGACAATATGAGATAAGACTAGGAGCTTCTCTAGGACAAGGCTCTCATCTTTCCTGGTTTTGTATGTCCAGTGCCTGGCAAATGCTACTACAGTTACTACCATATTACAATACTGTTACTTCTACTCATCCTCCTATAACATGGTTTCTAGTGTTATACTAGCAGGCTACTGCTACCATTACTACTATATTACGGTGACATTCCTACTACTATTACTACTATACTGTTATAATATTGCTACTAACATACTATATTACTGCTACCGCTAATATTACTACTACAAGACTATTTTTATTACTATCATGCTACTATTAGTAGCTATAGTAATAGTGTTAAACTACTATGCTATAAGTACTATTATGCTACTATTATTTATATATGGCAACAACTACCACTAAAACTACAAAAAAATATAGCTAGCATCTTTTGAGATCTTACTACAAGTCAGGCATTGCTTCACATTTATTAACTCTGATCCTCACAACAATCCTAAGAGATGGGTTCTGTTATTATTACCATTTTACAATTCCAGAAACGGGCACAGAAAGGTAAGGTAGCTTGCTGAAGAGGCTGGGATTGAGGCTTTCATGTCTATGTTTCTTCTAGGGGCTCTGTAAAGATATGTTAAATGAAAGATGAATTAACTGAATGAAACTGAGTGTCTCTGTTGCTCTTTCTGAAACGTTATTTTAGTAAGAAGTCATAGGGAAGTTATTATCTACTGGAGATGGAAACAGGAGTAGACAGTGTCCTAAATCAGGTTGGCCATTGGTCTCAAGTTCATTCTGCAAAGCCTTACCTCTGAATCTATTGTGTGTCAAATATTAGGTATAAGAGATGAAAGATAAAATGATTGTCTTATGCTGAGTTCTCTAGAGGAGAAAAACCAGTGAAGCATATACATTATATTATAAATACAGAGAGAGAGATTTATTTCAAGGAAATGGCTCACACAGTCACACGGTTGTGGAGGCTGGCAAGTCCCAAATCTGTGGGTCAGACGTCAGGCTGGAGGCTTCTCCTAACTCGTGTGGTAGAAGGGGCTAACAAACCCAAAACTGGCTGGTGAAATGGCAGCCTGTTGGCTCATGTCCCAAGAACCAGAGGTCAGATGATGATGAGTCAGATGCAGGCTCCAGAGATGGCAAGCTTTGCCAGAATATCTATATATATTGTATGCAGGCCACAGCCCCAACGAAACTCCTCTTTCAACTGATTGGCTGCTCACATCAAATCATAAAAGGGAGGATAACTACATAATACCTGCCAAACCACTGAGAATAACGATCCAGCCAAGTTGACAAATAATCTTAACCATCACAGTGATTAAGGCAAATTTACTGATGATTCAGTAATATGAGACCATGAGGGCTAGTGCATGCCTGTGTGCTCTTCTTGAGATTCCATGAGGAAACAGTGATTTTCTTGAGGCAAGTAGTGAGAGGTGTTTAGTTGAAGACCCCTGACTTGTGCTCCCCGGATGGGGAAAGGGAGATGCTGCTACCCTATCTGGGTATAATTCCTTACTGGAATTATATGTATTATATGTATGTATTTTAGAGTGTTCTTAGCTAAATTCTTTTAATGTTCTTTAACATTCTGCAAGCATCCACAGTGAGAACAAACATCATTCCTAGCCTTATGAGGCCATCAAGAAATGAAAGATGTTTATGTGAGGATAAGCACCTTCTCACATTATCCATTTCCAAACCCCATAGAAGCATGTCTAAGAACTTAACTCTGTGGTTACTGGATCTGCTAACTTTGAATATTCCCCACTGGCCCTCTGATTGGATTGGGAATCTGTGCTTCATCTTCCTGGATCCTCTGGATTCTGCCCTGAACCACTGGGACATTTTGTTCTCACAGCCGTTGGAAGTGATCCTTTGATGAAGCCAGAGACAGTTGCCCAGCATCTTAATAGCAAGACCAAAAGGGGTGAAAAAATTTGAGGTCGTGGTTAGTAAGTTGCCACATTGTGTAGGAATTATTTCTGGAAAGGGAGCTGCAGAGTGTTGTAACAGGAGATAAGTCACCTGTAAGAATTTTTACCACGGAATTCTAAAGAAAAAGAAATGGCTCTAGAAACTTCCTGGGTATCACAATCGGAGTCTGCTCAGAGATCCCAAAAAGGAGTGACTGGAAAACTTTAGCCTCTTGAGGAAGGTTGTCTTCTCCTATGGTGGGGTTAGCTCAAGGTGCAGTAGCACTTGAGATATCCAAACCACTAGGGTGGTGTTTATAAAAGAATCTCTGGTCCACAAATCAGCTCGGCTTAAAAGACCAGCGGTGGGATCTGTTAAGAAGAAGTGCAGAGCAAGCTACCATTTACTGAGCATGTAGCTAGGACAAGAAAAACTTCGAAAAGTTAGTGAATTTTCCTAAGTTCACAAAATTTGTAAGTTCCAGAACCTAGGTTTAAACCCGAGTGTGTCTGACTCTAAATCCTGCACAGTTGCCCTTCTTGACAGATGAACTCTGTCTTCTACATCTTACTCTTACTCCATTGCACTGTTCACAGTCCAAGGTATAGAGAATCCTGGAACATCAGGGCTGGAAGGATCCTTAAACACCCCATAGTCTAATATTCTCACTGTACAGATGGGAATGGGTTTGAGAGAGAAAGGCCTTGCTCAAACTTACACAAAGGCCAGGGCCAGAAACAAGTTTGGCTGACGTACAGTTGAGAATGCTTACCTTCAGACCAGGCCCATTGCTCATCTTCAAGGATATGCATTTTGGTCAGAGAACTAAAGAAGGTGAGCAAGAAGAGCCTTACAATATCCATGATAAGTACTTTCCAGGTAGAGGAAAGAGCAAGGGCCAATGTCTTGAGTCAGGAATCAGAGTGCTGTATTTAAATAAGAGTGAAAACAGGTATGGATAGAGCAGAGTTGTTATTGTTGTTGTTAGGTGCCGTTGAGTAGGTTCTGACCCATAGCAACCCCATGTACAACAGAAGGAAATACTGCCAGGTCCTGCACCATCCTCACAATCATTTCTATGTTTGAGTCCATTGTTGCAGCCACTGTGTCAATCCATCTTGTTGAGGGTCTTCCTCTTATCTGCTGACCCTCTACTTTACCAAGCATGATGTCCTTCTCTAAGGACTGGTCCTTCCTGATAACACATCCAAAGTATGTGAGACAAAGTATTGCCAGCGTTGCTTTTAAGGAGTATTCTGGCTGTACTTCTTCCGATACAGATTTGTTCATTCTTCTGGCAGTCCATGGTATAGTCAATATTTTTCGTGAACACCGTAATTCAAAGGCATTAATTCTTCCATCTTCCTTACTCATTGTCTAGCTTTCACATGCATATGAGGTGATTGAAAACACAATGGCTTGCATCAGGTGCGTCTTAGTCCTCAAAGTGACATCTTTGCTTTTTAACACTTTAAAGAGGTCTTTTTCAGCAGATTTGACCAATGCAATACGTTGTTTGATTTCTTGACTGTTGCTTCCATGGGCGTTGATTGTGGATCCAAGTAAAATGAAATCCTTGACAGCTTCAGACTTTTCTCCGTTTATCATGATGTTGCTTAATGGTCCAGTTGTGAGGATTTTTGTTTTCTTTATGTTGAGGTGTAATTCATACTGACAGCTGTAGTCTTTGATCTTCATCAGTAAGTGCTTCGAGTCCTCTTCACTTTCAGAAAGCAAGGTTGTATCATCTGCATATCACAGATTGTTAACGAGTCTTCCTCCAATCCTGAGGCTGCATTCTTCTTCATATAGTCCAGCTTCTCTAATTATTTGCTCAGCGTACAGACTAAATAAGTATGGTGAATGAATACAACCCTGATGCATGCCTTTTCTGATTTTAAACCACTCAGTATCCCCTTGATCCGTTCAGATGACTACCTCTTGGTCTATGTACACAATTAAGTGTTCTATGAGCACAATTAAATCTTCTGGAATTCCCATTCTTTGCAATGTTATCCACGTTTGTTATGATCCACACAGTCGAATGCCTTTGTATAATCAATAAAATACAGGTAAACATCTTTCTGGTTTTCTCTGCTTTTAGCCTAGATCCATCTGGCATCAGTAATGATATCCCTCATTCCATGTCTTCTTCTGAACTTAGCTTGAGTTTCTGGCAGGTCCCTGTACTGCTGCAACCATTTCTGAATTATCTTTAGCAAAATTTTCTTGTATGTGATATTAATGATATTGTTCAATAATTTCTGCACTCTGTTGGATCACTTTTTTTTGGAATGGGCACAAATAGGGATCTCTTCCAGGCAGTTGGCCAGGTAATTGTCTTCCAAATTTCTTGACATAGATGAGTGAGCACTACCAGCATTGTATCTATTTGTTGAAACATCTCAATTGGTATTCTGTCAATTCCTGGAGCTTTGTTTTTCACCAATGCCTTCAATGTGGCTTGGATTTCTACCTTCAGTACCATTGGTTCTTGATCATGTGCTACCTCCTGTGTCATGGATTGAATTGCGTCCCCCAAAAATGTCTGTCAACTAGCCGAGGTCATGATCCCCAGTATTGTAAGATTGTCTACCATTTTATCATCTGATGTGATTTCCCTATGTGTTGTAAATGCTGTCACTATGATGTAATAAGATGGATTAGTGGCAGTTATATTGATGAGGTCTACAAGATTAGGTAGTGTCTTAAGCCAATCTCTTTTGAGATATAAAAGAGAGAAGCGAGCAGAGAGACATTGGAATCTCATACCACCAAGAAATCAGTGCCAGGAGCAGAGTATGTCCTTTGGACCTGAGGTTCCTGCCCTGAGATACTCCCAGACCACAGGAAGACTGATGCATCACGAGGACTTTCCTCCACAGCTGACAGAGAAAGCCTTCTCCTGGAGCTGATGCCCTGAATTTGGACTGTATCCTACTAGACTGTGAGAAACTAAATTTCTCTTTGTTAAAGTCATCCACTTGTAGTAGTTCTGTTACAGCAGCACTAGATGACTAAGACTTCCTGAAATGGTTGAATGTCGACCAAATCTTTTTGGTAGTGACTGTGTGTATTCCTTCCATCTTCTTTTGATGCTTCCTGTGCTGTTCAATTTTTTTCCCATATAATCGTTCAACATTGTAACTCAAGGCTTGAAAGAGTGGAGTTAGTGAGGGTTAAAGCAGGAAGAGATGGAGATAGAGAAGTGGGCAAGGGCCAGATCACAGTTCTGTGTAGGTCACAGATAAGTAGATGGCAGTGAAATGGAGAGGGCTTTCCAGTCTTTTTTTTTTTTCTGTCAGCATTCCTGATAATATCACAACATCAACGCACAGAGAAAGATAGAAAAGAGCAAATGAAGTATTCTGATTGTACATCTTAAGATGTTGCTGTAGGTTATGATTAATGCTTTCCTGCCCATAAGGTCAAATTCCATCAAAGCACTCTCTGGAAAAGGCAGTGTCCAGACCCCTTAGTCCAGCATTCCCGCCCACCCCACTACACATCCCACATTCATCATCTCTCTAGTTGGTGTTTGTCATGTTGTTAACATCCCTTGGAGGAGATGTTACAACTCCAGGTAAAGTTGTTTCCATAAATATTTAGACTGAATGGAAAATGTGCCAAAGATACAAAGAATCTGTCCAGAGGGAGAACAGAACTTTCTCTTTGTTGTATCTTCAGGCTTGTAATTTAATTCATGGATACATGTCTTTGAGTAATGACTAACTATCAATTTACCTAAAAGAGTCCTGTAGAAACCTTAGCCTCTTCATCTTTCTGCTCTGCCTCACATGACAGTTTCTTCTTACCCTGGAATATACTTTCCTCTTTTTTCCTTTATCTTTCTTTATTTCCATGCTTTTGATTACATATTGTGGGTCAGGACTGGTTAAATTATCTGCTCCAGAGTCTACATTTAGTATCTCATCTCATCACCACTTGTCAATCCATTTTAATCAAGCTTCTCTCGCCACTCCTTTTCCCTGAGTCTGTTCCCACTGAGGTCAACCCAGTCTTCATATTACTAAACTGAGTGGCCATTTTGGAGGCCACTTCTTATTTTACCAGGCCTCTTCACTGAAATGGATAATGTCAATTGGTCCTTTCTGAAACTCATGTCTACTTCAGCATCTGTTTGTACTATTCTTTTGCTTGGACCACTCTGGCCATTTCTTCTCTGCCTTTTAAATTTTTGGCTTCCTGTGGGTTGTGTCTTTGGTACTCTTTTCTGTCTAGCCCCTCACTCCCTCCCTGCTTGCCACCGTGCCTGGGGCTTGAACCTGAATAGCTTCCAAATCTCTATGCTCTGCCTAGATTCAATAGCTGGGTCCTATCTGTGGGCATGGGATGCTAAGTCTCAGCACTCTTATCTAATTACCCACCTACCTACCAGTTGCCATCAAGTTGATTCTGACTCATGGTGACTCCATGGAGTCAGTAGAAATGTGCCCCACAGGGTTTTCAATGGCTGATTTTTCAGAAGTAGATAACCAGGCCTTTCTTCCAAGGCATTTTTGGGTGGACTCCAATCTCCAACCTTCCTTTCCATTGGTAGCTGAGGGCGTTAACCATTTGCACCACCCAGGGATTCCTCATCTAATTAATGGGGTTTAAAGTGACCCTTGCTACATCCCCTTATTTCTACTCCAGTCCTATCTATTGTCTCCTTTTCACTTGTTCCCAAATCCTCTGACTAGATACCTGCCCCCCTTAAAAGCCAGAGAAACCACACACTCTAGTAATTGCATGATACAAATTATTCTTCTTGAACGTTAGATGATGACACACTTTGACTTGATTTAGCTTTTCCAACCTTGTGAGAAATTCTAAAGTGGGAGGAATGTTTAGACTCCTTCCAGCTGCCTGTTTAGCATAAAGAACTCTTCACCAGACCTGGGGGAAAGGGAGGCTCTTATCTTCTCCTTTAATCAAATCAATTTAGGCTGAAAGGAAGGCCAAAATTGACAGCCAATATTTCACTAGCATTCCACCTCTCTAAGCATTTGTGATTTTTTACTGCTTTATTGGATTTAATGAGTTGCTTGATTTTAAGGGCTCTCAATCAACAGACACCAAATGAGCTTACTGTATACCAACATAGAAGGTGCTCAAGACTGTACAGAGAAAGGCAAGGGGGCACAGACTTCTCAATTGTCTATAGGCATTATCATCTGTGATTTTTGTACATGAGGACTAGGAATTAGAAAGGGGAAGTGACATGCCCAAAGGTATCCATCTGTAAAAACAGCCAAAGAGGACTATGATTCTGATTTTGTAACTCCTAGTGCAATGGCTCTGGCCAGTACATTACTACCATAGATTAATTAGGTATTATTCTTTTTTTTCTTTCAGGGTGTGCTTTTTTTTATTATTCTACTTTAGATGAAGGTTTACAGAACACATAGTTTCTCATTAGACAAGTTAGCATGTATACTATTGTTTTGTGACATTGGTTAACAACCCCACGGCATGTCAACACTCTTCCTTCTCCACCTTGGGTTCCCTATTACCAGCTTTCCTGTCCCCGCCTGCCTTCTAGTTCTTGTCCCTGGGCCATTGTGCCCCATTAATCTCGTTTTGTTTTATGGGGCTGTCTAATCTTTGGCTGAATGGTGAACCTCGGGAGTGACTTCATTACTGAGCTAAAAGGGTGTCCGGGGGCCATACTTTCAGGGTTTCTCCAGTCTCTGTCAGGCCAGTAGGTCTGGTCTCATTTTTGTGAGTTAGAATTTTGTTCTGCATTTTTCTCCAGCTCTGTTCAGAACCCTCTGTTGTGATCCCGGTCAGAGCAGTCAGTGGTGGTAGCCGGTCACCATCTAGTTCTACTGGACTCAGTCTGGTGGAGGCTGTGGTAGTTGGGATCCATTAGTCCTCTGGACTAATCTTTCCCTTGTACTTTGTTTTCTTCATTCTCCCTTCCTCCTGAATGGGTGAGACCAGTCGGGTATCTTAGATAGCTGCTCACAAGCTTTTAAGCCACCAGACACTACTCACCAAGGTAGAAAGTAGAAAATTTTCTTTATAAACTATGTTATGTCAGTTGAGCTAGATGTTCCCCAAGACCATGGTCCGCACAGCCCTCCACCCAGCAATTCGGTCCCTCAGGGAGTTTGGATGTGTCTATGGAGCTTTCATGACCTTGCCTTGTACAAGTTGTGCCGGCTTCCCCAGTGCTGTGTACTGCCTTACCCTTCATAATTAGATATTATTCTGTATGAAAAATAGCCCGCCCCTTAATTTTTCTTTAATAATTGTTGGGGACTGTTTAAACCAGTAGCATAAGTGTAAGGTCCAGGGTAATATCTAATTCAATACTGCTGTAATTTCAAATCAAGGATTACAGGAATTTTCCTCCTGTTCCACTTCTCTTTTATGCTGTTTCATTGTAGGGTAACAAATTAAAAATTAGTAAACTTAATTTTTAATTGGAAGAGTAATATAACTTTTCTTAGAAATTATGAGTATCCTAATGAATTATCAATTCTTATAGTTCATATAAAACCCAAAACCAAACCAATTGCTGCCAAGTTGGTTCTGACTCATGGTGACTCCAGTGTGTCAGAGTAGAACTGTGCTCCATAGAATTTTCAATGGCTGTGATCTTTTGGAAATAGATCACCAGGCCTTTCTTCTGAGGTGCCTATGGATGGACTTGAACCTCCAACCTTTCAGTTAGCAGCTGAGGGCTTAACTGTTTGCACTGTCCAAGGACACCATAGTTAATACAGTAAAGCCCAATTATGATAGTATTACTTTTCTATATTTTTTGCCAGTAAATCAATATATACTATGTGCATAGTATTTAAAAACTTACAAGTTTGTGGGGACAGCACTCACCCCTCACTCCATGTGGAGAGACATGTGCTAGAATCTCTGGAGGTTCTGGATCCTCTTCCTCCTTCCTTCCACCCGCTAAGAGAGGAGAAGCGGCTTAAGTCAGACTGATGAATCTGGGAGAATTTGCTGAACAAACTTAGCTTAGTTCAGTAGCTTTCAAGTGTGGCCCCAGGACCAGCAGCAACAGTGTCATTGGGGAATGTATTAAAAATGCAAATCTTCAGGCTCTACCCCAGCCTACTAATCAGAAACTTTGACCGTGGGTCCAAAAATGCAGGTGGTTCTGTTGCTCACTCAAGTTTGAGAACCAATGGTTAGCTGATTCCTCCTTCCTCTCTATGGACCTACCTGCCTGTAGGGGACTATGTTCTGGCCTGCTTTCTGCAGATGGTAACAGGGGTACCTTTCTTTGTTCCATATCTACTATGGGAGCAGTTTGAACCCAGGTCCTGGGTCTCCAACACTATTTTATACAATAAAAAGTGATGGTTTTCTGGGATGGCCCAGCTAGGGGAGGGCTTATTAGATAGAGTAGGTGTCTTAGTCATCTAGTGCTGCTATAACAGAAATACCACAAGTGGATGGCTTTAACAAAGAGAAGTTTATTTCCTCACAGTCTAAGTAGGCTAAAAGTCCAAATTCAGGGCATAAGTTCCAGGGGAAGACTTTTTCTCTCTGTCGACCTTCTTCTCTTCGGTGTTCCCCCAGACTAGGAGCCTCTCGGCGCAGGGACCCCAGTGCAAAGGACTCACTCTGCTCCCAGCACTGCTTTCTTGATGGTATGAGGTTCCCCCTCTCTCACTCTCACTTCTGTCTTTTATATCTCAAGAGATTTCCTCAGGACGCAATCCAGTCTTGTAAACTGAGTCCTGCCTCACTAACACAACTGCCGCCCATCCTCCCTCATTAACATCATAGAGGCAGGATTTACCACACATGGGAAAAATCACACGATACCGGGAATCGTGGCCCAGCCAAATTGGTACACACGTTTTTGGGGGGACATAATTCAATCCATGACAGTAGGGGACAGTCTAAGTGATAGCTTGCCCTGATCTGCTTATCACTGGGTGGCCCTGTCTGCTCATTTCAGTGTGCAATGTTAGGAAGCCCATGGTTTTACATGCCTAAATTTTGTTCTCCAACCAAACTTGTGTCAAATGTAGCTGACATTTTGCTCCTCTTGTGACTCTTATTTCAATTATACACTTGGTTCTGACTTGGGGTGATGTCTGGGTTCTCTAGAGAAGAAAAACCAGTGAAATGTATATATATATATATAAATACAGAGAGAGAAATTTATTTCAAGGAAATGGCTCACATAGTTGTGGAGGCTGGCAAGTCCTATATCTGTGGGTCAGGCTGGAGGTTACTCCTGACTCACATGGTTACAAGGGTTGACGAACCCAAAATTGGCAGGGTCAGACGGCGGGCTGCTCCTTCACATCCCAAGAACTGGAGGTCAGAGGATGATGTCAGGTACGGGATCCAGACTGAGAATGAGCCTTGATGAAACATTCATTTATATACTGGAGGTAGGCCACATCCCTAAAAAAACTCCCTTTTCAACTGATTGGCTGTTCATAGCAGATCTCATTATGGAGGTGATTATATTATATCAGAACAATTAGTCCAATGTCTGCCAAACCACTGAGAATCATAGCCTAGCCAAGTTGACACATAACATTAACCATCATAGGTGGGGAAAAGAGTGTCAATTTTTGGACCCCTTAAATCCGTAGTAATAGGTTTGTTTCCTTTTTTTTTAATTTTATTGTGGTTTATGTGAAAGTTTACAGCACAAATTAGTTTATCATTCAAAAATTTATACACAAATTGTTTTGTGACATTGATTGCAGTCCCCACGATGTGTCAGCACTCTCCCCCTTTCTTTATCCACCCTGGGTTCTTCATGTCCATTTTTCCTGTCCCTTCCTGCTTTCGCTGTTTGCTTTGGGGCAGGTGTTGCTCATTCGGTCTCATATGCTTGATTGAAATACGAAGTACGTTCCTCACATGTGTTATTGTTTGTTTTGCAGGCGTGTCTAATCTCTGGCTAAAAGGTGGACTTCAGAAGTGGCTTCAGTTCTGACTTAGCAGGGTGTCCAGGGGCCTCCAGTCTTTATCAGACCAGTATGTCTGGTCTTTTTTGTGAATTTGAATTTTATTCTAAGTTTTCTTCCACTCTGTCCAGCACCCTCTATTGTGATCCCTGTCAGAGCAGTTGGTGGTGGTAGCTGGGCACCATCTAGTTCTTCTGCACTCAGGCTGGTGAAGGCTGTGGTTCATGCAGTCTGTTAGTCCTTTGGACTAATATTTTCCTTGTGTCTTGGGTTTTCATCATTTTCCCTTGCTCTGAACGTGATGGGGCCAATACATGTATCTTAGAAGGCCGCTCACAAGCTTTTAAGACCCCAGACACCACTCACCAAAGTAGGATGTAGAACATTTTCTTTATGAACTGTGTTATGCCAACTGAACAAGATGTCCCCTGAGACATGATCTCCAACCCACAGTCCCAGTAACTCGGTCCTTCAAGGTGTTTGGATGTGTCTAGGAAGCTTCTATGACTTTGCCTTGGTCAAGTTGGGCTGACCTCCCTTATACTGTGTGTTGTCTTTCCCTTCACCAGTATTACCATTTGTCTACTATCTAGTTAGTGATTTCCCCTCCGCACCCCTCCCCTCCCTTGTAACCATCAAAGATTTTTTTTTTTCTGTGTGTAAACCTTTTCTCGGATTTTTATAATAGTGGTCTCATGCAATATTTGTCCTTTTGTGATTGACTTATTTCAGCCGGTATAATGCCCTCCAGATTCATCCATGTTGTGGCCACATATGATATGCATCTAAAGCTGGAAGGAGCTTTAGAGTAGTAGAACTTACTTTTCAGTTGGGGCAACTGAATTCCGGAGAGGAAAAGGCATTTACTCAAGGTCACCCAGTAATTTAGTTGGCGATAGCAGGCTCCCAGTCCTGGGTTCAGACCATTTCATAACATGCATCTATCCATCCACAACGTGCCTTAAGAGGATCCAAGTGAAAGAGAGGAAATGCAGACTCAGAGCAATTCATCTCACCACACTGAAGATTTCCTAATTGACATTTCAGCCTAGGAGTCATGGATGCCTCTGCATTTACCTCATTTCCATGGCCCCCTGGTGCATACGGCCTCTCTCAAAGTCACATCCTTGCATTCCTGCCACAGCTTCTTTCATCCCACTTCCTTGAAGGGGATTGAAAATGAATTGCAGCTGTTCAGCATCTCTGTAGAGGGGACCAAGTTCTTAATCCTAAACTGAGCTCATCCTGGGGAAAACATGTAGTGAAATGCAGAGTTGCCCTTTCCTGTAAGGGTTTCTCCTCTTTTTCTCTTTTTGTTTCCAGTTTGCAGCCTGATTGTTTCTCCAAATTGGGTTACTTGATCCCCTGCCAGAAACATTTCCCATGAGTTAAGAAGGGTGGCTTTCAGAATTGCAGTTTGACCAATCTAATTTTCACTGATGTTATACTTTCTCTTCCCTGAGTCCTCTTCTTGGCGATTTATTGCACGCATTTGTCATGTTCAGAGTTTCACAGCAGCTTCTGGCTTTGGTGCGAGGGACCAGTGAATTTGTCTCTGTAGCTCAATAGTGCTAGCTAATCTTTACTAGGTAATTACTGTGCACCAGACAGTGTGCTAAGCATATTAAATGTGTTGGCTTATCCGATCCTCACTGCTACCTATGAGCTAGGTACTGTTATAAGTTCCATTTTTTAGATGAGAAACCGAGGCACATTGACGTTATGTAACTTTCCCAAGATCCTGTAGCTGGTTAAGTGGTGGAACCAAAATTTGAGCCCTGGTTATCTGAGTCCATGGGTTGTCTTCTAGACACAGATTACACTGTAGCCTTCGTATACAAGGATAGGGAAGACATATCTTTACACCCGCATTCCCTTCTGGATGTACCACTCCTTTCTTTGTTCCATATCTACTATGGGAAGGGTTTGAACCCAGGTCCTGGGTCCCCAATAAGATTTTACATAAAGAAACATGTGATGGTTTTCTGGGATGGTTCAGCTAGGGGAGAGCTTATTAGAGTAGGGGACAGTCTAAGAGACAGCTTGCCCAGAAGCCAAACAGGGGGCACATTTAGTCCAACCTAGAATGCCAAGGGGAAGATCTGTAGATGATTCTTGGGGAGAATATGAGGGGATTTGTCAATAGCATACAACTAAGATCCATCCTTACAGATGACTCTTGGATCTGAAGATATCCAGAAACATAGAGTCTGTGGTAGACCCTGGAGATCCTGCTGCTGGCCTGGTGTCCCAGATTGGGCCCCAGGTTATATTTGGGCCCCCGGCAGTCTACAGAAAAGACTCTCAAATTCTGGGAGAGGGAAACTTAAGATGTATATAATCCAGAGAGAATGGATTAGTTGGAGACACCTACTTGAAATCAAATACCAGGGCAGAATTTGTCACTAGACTAGGATTTAAGAAGTATAGGAATAATAAAACTAGCTCTTCACGGAAAATTCATGTAGCAAACATATTCACTTAGAAATAGGCTTATTTCACTGATCCAGGTGGGATGGGTGTAAGTTCTTTGCTCTTACTTACAAATTAGACTTGAGAAGAGAAATAACGATGGAGTTGAGTCCCGAAGGGCTAATAGGAGTTAAACAACAAAAGAAGATGGAAAAGGTTGATGTTCCAAAAATAAACAACTTATTTCCTGTATTAGTTAAGATGTGTTTGATTGCCGGTAACAGAAAACCTGGCTAACGATGGGAAAAACAACACTGAGTTCATTTTTTTCACGTATAAAGAAGTCTGGCCTTACCAATGTCAAGTCCGGTGTCTCTGCAATTTTTTTTCTACTAATCATCTCATGTTGGCAGTCACAGTTCCAGACATTTAATCCATGTTCAAATCAGGAAGAAGGGGAATTGAGGACTTTACCTACACTCAATCTTTTTATCAGAAAAGCAAGTTTTCCTAGAATACGCAGCAAATTTCCACTGATATTTCCTTGTCCAGAACCAAACCACATGGTCATGGTTGGGTTTTTCAGCATTTATATTCGAGGCGGGTGATTGGGAATGTATGCTAGGTTAGCCACTGACAGTGTCTTCCACATTGTCCCTGCTCTCTTGGGAGCTTGTGAAGGCAGCACTGGTATTTAATTGATCTCTTTATTTCTCCCGAGTATAGACTAAAAGTTGTGCCCAAAGAAGGCATTCCACAAAAGATTCATTGCAAGAATAAATAAATTCAGTTCATTTCAACAGGCATTTATTAAATGTGTCCATAAGCTAGGAGGAGTCCCTGAGCGGTGCAAATGATTAACACACTTGGATGCTAATCAAAAGGTTTTTGGTCCATGTCCACCCAAAGGTGCCTCAGAAGAAAGTCCTGGCAATCTACTTCCAAAAAATCAGTCATTGCAAACCCTGTGGAGCACAATTCTTCTATGACATACATTGGGTCACCATGAGTTGGAATAGATTTGATGGCAACTGTTTTTTTTTAATATGCTAGGAACTGTGTAGGTACAGATCAAGGAGCATAGAGCCTGGGCGCTGGTTGTCAGATATTTGGCAAACACACATTCCAATATGCTATGGTACCTGTTAGAACATAGGTACACATAAGGGACTGTTTGAAAGAGCCCAGAGAGGGTGTTCATGACCCCCTAGGTGGGGGTGGAGGGGCGGATGTTGGGGAAGAAGGGAAAGAAGAGATTAAGAGAGGTATTCAGGATAGTTTAAGTTGTGCTTAGTTAACAAACTACCCCTAAATCTCAATGTGCAATCTCCAGGTTTACTTCTCTCTCATGCTTGGTGGCCACTGTGGGTTAGCTGTGACTTTGGTCTACTTAAACCTCACCCTGGGACCTAAGCTGACTAAGCAGCTTCTGTCTCTAGAACATGACAGAGGCTACAGAGCACATGGCAGCCACACATTGGCTCTTAGAATCTTCTGCCTAGAACTGATACACGCCACTTCTTTTCACGCTTCTTTATTCAAAAGCAGACATAGGACCCTTCCAGAATTGAACCTGGTGAGGGTGTATAATCCTCCATGACGGGGACATGGGATATGAATGAACAGTGTTATTGTCTACCAGAATAGGCCAGGCAGGGTCAGACTGACAGTGCTCCATTTTCCTTCTGACCTGCCTCCCACTCCTGCTCCTTTTCCTAGTGGCTAGTCATCCCCCCGCTTTAGTGTGGGAGAGCTGTGGGCTGAGCCGAGTGGCCTGGGATGAATTGGAGAAGACAAGCGGCTTACTTCATCTCCATCTAGTCCAAGAAATAGACTGAGGGAAAGAGCCTGGGTCCACAGCCAGGACAATCCTGGCTGGATGTGGCTCTGCAGGAGGTAGAAAGATGGATTTTTCCAGCTGTGCCTTTCCTAACGCTGTATGAAGGAATTCTCTCAGGATATAAAGGCTGGTGACCCGAACTCCTGAGAAGTCCTAGCTGGCAGCCAGCACTGGCTCAGCACGCACCAGTTGTGAGGATGAACTTGTGGCACGTATGGGGCTTGGGATCTGCAGAGGCTGATGGGGAAATGAGCCGGGGACAGGGACAATGAGCAGAACCCTCACTTGTTGCCAGTGGGAATAAACATGCACAAATATGGGAACAGTGCACAAAGAGTGAGGTTAAGACTCAGCTTGGCCTAAATATTTGGGACTTTAGGGGACAGAAAATGTTATATTTTCTGCCCCCTTAATGTACTTCAAGCCTCTGTGCTTTTCTCCCTCCTCCTAGCTGTGTTTGCGCACTCTGCATTCAAATCCTCCTTTAAAACATTATCTGGAAAAGTTTTAAAATCAACTATTACTAGGATACTTATAAATTCAGATTCCTATTTGTAGGCACCAAGAATCATGCTGTGGGCCTCCAGCATGGAGTGGAGGTGGGTGTTCTAGATTGAACTGTGTCCCTTAAAAAGATATACTTAAGTTCTAACCCTTGTGCCTGTGAACATGACCTTGTTTGGAAATAGGGTCTTTGAAGAAGTCACCAGTTAAGTTAACCTGAGGTCATACAGAGCAGGGTAGTTCCTAAGCAAATCTGAGTGATGCCCGTATAAAAGAGGAAAGAGACACAGAGAGACGGACAGAGCGGAAAGTGCCATGTGATGATGGAATTATGCTGCAGCTGCAAGCCAAGGAATGCCTGGGTCTACCAGAAGCTAGGAGAGACAAGAAAGAATCTTCCCCTAGAGCCTTCAGAAAGAACATGGCCCCAACGACACCCTGAATTCAGACTTCTAGCCTCCAGAACTGTGGGACAATACATTCCTGTTCTTTAAAGCCACCCAGTCTGTGGGACTTTGCTACGGCAGCCCTGGGAAACTAAACCACTTGGCTAGAAGCACATGGAATTTACTTTCACTTCTGCCTGTGGAATTTTCTATGTGCCGTCAGGCACTCATTTAAGCTCTCCAAGCCTCAGTTTCCTACCTGTAAAACAGAGATGTTGATAATATCTCTCCTGCTTACCTCAAAGGAATATTGGGGGCATCCAGGGAAAGCCTTCATTTATTGAATACTTACTGTATACCAGACATTGGGTATGATGTAAGTGGGCACATATTGCCATTTATAAAATTAATGTAAATGTGAGAGATTTTTATCTTTGTAGTTATTATATTTGAGAAAATTAAAATTGAGTCTATGAAGGCACATGACTATGAAAGAGAAGAAACACATCATTAATTCTGGCATCAGAATCTCTGCTTAAGGCTGCAGAATATTCTGAACAATCTCCAGTTTGGACCATGAGCTTTCTGAGATTGCCAACATTTTCCACCGGGATTATTGCAGTAGCCTCCTGTCTTGTCTCTGCCCAGTCTTGACTGTTCAAATCCATACTATGTATTCTATATACAACAGATGAAACTAAAGACATCTCCTTCTGGCAAAAATCCTCCCATGGTTTTCCGCTCTTCCGAAAAGTTCAAGCTTTTAGACTGCCTTTGAAGACTCTTTAAAACTTGGTGTCTGCCGATCTCTCCAGGCTTGTCTCTCCACGAATCTCTCCTCACTCCAGCAGTGCTGTCCTGCACCTTCTCACACGTAAACCCACAACTGATGTAGCAGCCATTCAGAAATATTTGGACCCTTGGAGAACCCAAAGGTCCCAAAGGTCATGCTCTTCATCACCTTGGACCTTCTCATACTTCTGTCTAGAACATCTCTCTGTTCATGCCACTTCCTGCTTAGGTTCATCAACTACAGTGTGTCAGATCTCAACTTGAATGTTACTTCACTTCCTCTGGGAAGCCTTAAATAACATTCTTGTTTTCTTTGTTCCTTCATAACCTGTATCAAGCTTGTATCTAATAATTGATATACTTGATATTATTTGATATTTTTCATTGTCTGTTTTCTTTTCAGGTTGATACAGACTTTGAGCTCTCTGAGACAGGGGGAATCTCATTTGTTTTTCCTTCCCTCCCTTCCTTCCTTTCTTTCATAAGAAGTTAATGAGTTCTTACTGTGGAAAAGGCATTGTGTTCTGAAGATGCTCATACCCCTGCTGCCTAATATGGTGCCCAATCAAAATATGGAAGCAATGAAAATGAATGAATGGGAGGCGGGGCCAAGATGGCAGAGTAGTCAGAGGCTTCCAGTGGACCCTCTTACAATAAAGACTCGAAAAAATAAGGGAATCAATTATATATGACAGTCTGGGAGCCCTGAACATCTAAGGCAAAGTTGAGGAACCAGACTGAGTGGCAGGGGGAGGGAGAGATGGTTCAGAAGCAGCAAGGAGTTGCCAGACCTGACCCAGCAAGAACCTGAGCCCTTCAGGCCTGAATCAGCTCAGGGTTGAGCAGTGAGACAGGCAAGCAGCCATGCTTGGGAGGCGTGTTTTCTGCACCAGGAGAGACGCAGTGCCAGAGTCTACTCAGCCACCAAGAACCAGTGAGAAGCAGCCCATGATCGGTGAAAGATAGGTACTTGTGTACAGCCTACTATGCAGATCAAAAACACCCACTTAGGGAAAAACCTCTATCCCATTTACCTCCCCCCTCCCTGCTCTGCACTGGGTCCTGGACCGGCTTCAGCAATTGCTGAGTCCCCTGGGCCGGAAGTAGCATCTGTCACACTCCCTGAGCCATTCTCCCAGCCTTCGAGAGTGAACAAATTAACAAACGGGAAAAAAATAAACTGCCAGCTCCCCTAAGCCAGGGACCCAGGGTAGGCACAGCTGCTTTGCCTAGGCATAGACATATGGGATCCATGGACTTTGAGTACCTTTCCCCCTGCAGAGACTTGTGTGAGCCCATTTCAACAGCATAGGCCCTCATTACCACAGTACAACAGGGTATATACCTGAAGTCTAACTTGAACTGTTTCAGCTGTGAAGTGGCAAGTTCATGATATTTGACACTGCTCTGCTCATTAAGCAGGGTCTTCACCTGCCCACGTCAGGGGCCTGAGGGCTGGTGGCTCCACCCACGCCACCTAGCCTCCTTATAGCCAACAGCATTGGGTGCTCATAGTCTGGCTGCAACTCCCACCTACCTATGCGCTCTAGGGAACAGGGACACACCTTCCTCCTGGACACTTGGGGGCAGTCGTCAGCCCCCCTGCCTTGCTCAGAGTGTGTCCTCCTGCTGCAGCCAGATGCCTGTGCCTTCACCAATCACCCATGCTTGTCTAGGTGAGAGCCTACACCACACACTTGGTGGCTATCGACCTGGGCACCTGAGCTGAACCCATACAGGAGGAGTGGGCAGACGCCTGCGCTCACATACCTAGTAACAGATCTAACCACCTTGGTGACAGGACCTTAGAGATTCAAAGATGCCAGTAATCAAAGTAGCTCATATGAGCACCCTATTTGGGCATATCAAAACAAAACAAGAAGCTAGGACACAGTAAGCAAACATAAAATAAATAAATATAATAACTTATTGATATCTCAGAGACAAGAGTCAATATTAAATCACATAAAGAGGCAATCAATGATGGCTTCAGCAAGCTCTCAAAATGAAGACTCTAGAAACTTTCCACAGGAGGAAAGTTTCTTGGAATTACCAGAGGCAGAATACAAAAGATTTATACACAGAATTCTTCAAGAAATTAGGAGGGAAATTAAGCAAAATGCAGAACACACAATAGAGGAAATTAAAAGCATCAGAGAAGAGCATAATGACAAATTTAACAGGCTGCAAGAATCCACAGAGAGACAGCAATCAGAAATCCAGAACATTAACAATAAAATTTCACAATTAGACAACTCTGTAGAAAATTATAGGAGAAAAATTGAGGCAATGGAAGTCAGAATTAGTGAGTTTGAAGACAAAGCACTTGACACCAACTTATTTGAGGAAAAATCAGATAAAAAGATTTAAAAAATGAAGCAACCCTAAGAATTTTGTGGGACTCTATCAAGAAGAATAACCTATGAGTGACTGGAGTACCAGAACAGGGGGGAATAACAGAAAATACAGACAGAATTGTTGAAGATTTGGTGGCAGAAAACTTCCCTGATATTGTGAAAGATTAGAAGATATACATCCAAGATGCTCATCGAACCCCACATAAGGTAGATCCTAAAAGAAAGTCACCAAGACATATTATAACCAAACTTGCCAAAACCAAAGATAAAGAGAGAATTTTAAGAGCAGCTAGGGATAAACAAAAAGTCATCTACAAAGGAGAGTCAATAAGAATAAGCTCGGACTGCTCAGCAGAAACCATGCACACAGGAAGGCAATGGGATGACATATATAAAGCCTTGAAGGATAAAGACTGCCAGCCAAGAATTACATATCGAGCAAAACTCTCTCTCAGATATGATGACAAAATTAGGGCATTTCCAGATAAACAGAAGTTTAGGGAATTTGCAAAAACCAAACCAAAATTACAAGAGATACTAAAGGGAGTCCTCTGGTTAGAAAATCAGTAACATCGGATAACTACCCAAGACTAGAACACAGGACAGAACAACTAGATATGAACCCAGATAGGGAAGTCACAAAAATAAATCAAAGCTAAAACACTGAAAATAGGGAAACAGATGTCAATATGTAAAAGATGACAACATTAAAACAAAAAAGAGGGAATTAAAAAATGTAGACATAGATTTTTCATATGGAGAGGAAGTCAAGACGATATAAAGAAATAAAAGACTGGTATAAACTTAGAAAAATAGGGGTAAATATTAAGGTAACTACAAAGGAAACTAACAATCCTACAAGTCAAAATAAAAAACTAGAAAAATATAGACTCAGCAAACACAAAATCAACAACAATGAAAAAGATGCAAGGAAAATACACAAAGAAAAATGACTCAGCCCAGAAAATTAAGTGGAACAAAGAAACCTTGAACAACACACAAAAAGACATCAAAACGACTGCACTAAACTCATGCCTGTCAGTAATTACGCTGAATGTAAATGGACTAAATGCACCAATAAAGAGACAGAGAGCGGCAGATTGGATTAAAAAAACACTATCCATCTATATGCTGCCTACAAGAGACACACCTTAGACTTAAAGACATAAACAAACTAAAACTCAAAGGATGGGAAAAAATATATATCAAGCAAACAACCCTCAAAAAAGAGCAGGAGTGGCAATACTAATCTCTGACAAAACAGACTTTAAAGTAAAATCCACCACAAAGGCTAAGAAAGGACACTATATAATGATTAAAGGGTCAATCTACCAGGAGGACATAACTATAGTAAATATTTACGCACCCAACAACAGGGCTCCAAAATACATAAAACAAGCTCTAACAGCACTGAAAAGACAGATAGACAGCTCCACAATAGTAGTAGGAGTCTTCAATATACCACTTTTGGTGAAGGACAGAACATCCAGAAAGAAGCTCAACAAAGACACAGAAGCACTAAACGCTACAATCAATCAACTTGATCTCATAGACATATACTGAACACTCCATCCAACAGCAGCCACATATACTTTCTTTTCCAACACACATGGAACATTCTCCAGAATAGACCATGTATTAGGCCATAAAGCAAGCCTTAACAAAATCTAAAGCATCGAAATATTACAAAGCATCTTTTCTGACCATAAAGCCATAAAAGTAGAAATAAATAACAGAAAAACCAAGGAAAAAAATCAAACACATGGAAACTGAACAACACCTTGCTCAAAAACTACTGGGTTATAGAAGAAATTAAGGATGGAATAAAGAAATTCACAGAATCAAACAAGAATGAAAACACATCCTACCAGAACCTTTGGGACACAGCAAAAGCAGTGCTCAGAGGTCACTTTATAGCAATAAATGCACACATCCAAAAAGAAGAAAGGGCCATAAGCAAAACATTAACCCTACAACTGGAACAAGTAGAAAGAGAGCAGCAAAAGAAGCCCTCGGGCACCTGAAGAAAGGAAATAATAAGAATATGAGCAGCATTAATTGAAATAGAGAATAGAAGAACATTTGAAAGAGTTAACAAGACCAGATCTGGTTCTTTGAAAATATCAACCAAATTGATACACCATTGGTCAAACTGACAAAAGAAAAACAGGAGAGGAAGCAGATAACGTGTATAAGAAATGAGATGGATGATATCACAACAGACCCAACTTATATTAAAAGAATCATAACAGAATACTATGAAAAATTGTACTCTAACAAATTTGAAAACCTAGAGGAAATCGAGAAATTTCTAGAAACTGACTACCAACCTAAGCTAACACAGAGATAGAACAACTAAATAAACCCATAACAAAAGAAGAGGTTGAAAATGTTATTAAAAAACTCCCAACAAAAAAAAAATCCCTGGCCCAGATGGCTTCACTGGAGAATTCTACCAAACTTTCAGAGAAGAGTTAACACCACTACTACTAAAGGTATTTCAGAGCATAGAAAAGGATGGAATACTCCCAAACTCATTCTATGAAGACAGCAAAACCCTGATACCAAAACCAGGTAAAGATACCACAAAAAAAGAAAATTACAGACCAATATCCCTCATGAACATTGATGCAAAAATCCTCAACAAAATTCTAGCCAATAGAATTCAGCAATATATCAAAAAAGTAATTCACCATGATCAAGCGAGATTTATACCAGGTATGCAGGCATGGTTCAACATTAGAAAAACAGTCACTGTAAACCATCATATAAATAAAACAAAAGACAAGAACCACTTGATCTTATCAATCCATGCGGAAAAGGCATTTGACAAAGTCCAACACTCATTCATGATAAAAACTCTCAACAAAATAGGAATAGAGGGGAAATTCCTCAGTATAATTAAGGGCATTTATGCAAAGCCAACAGCCAGCATCATCCTAAATTTTAAAGCATTCCCCTTGAGAATGGGAACCAGACAAGGATGCCCTTTATCACCACTCTTATTCAACATTGTGCTGGAGGTCCTAGCCAGAGCAATTAGGCTAGAAAAAGAAATAAAGGGCACCCAAATTGGTAGGGAAGAAGTCAAAGTATCTCTGTTTGCAGATGATATGATCTTATAGACAGAAAACCCCAAAGAATCCACAAAAAAACTCCTGGAACTAATAGCAGATTTCAGCAAAGTATCAGGATACAAGATAAACATACAAAAATCAGTTGGATTCCTCTACACCAACAAAGAGAACTTCCAAGAGAAAATCACCAAATCAATACCATTTACAATTGCCCCCAAGAATATAAAATACTTAGAAATAAATCTAACCAGAGACATGAAAGACCTATACAATGAAAACTACAAGACACTACTGCAAGAAATCAAAAGAGACCTGCATAAGTGGAAAAACATTTCTTGCTCATGAAGGAAGACTCAACATTGTGAAAATGTCTATTCTACCCAAAGTGATCTACAGATACAATGCAATCCCAATCCAAATTCCACCAGCATTTTTTAATGAGATGGGAAACAAATCACCAGTTTCATCTAGAAAGGGAAGAGGCCCTGAATAAGTAAAGCATTACTGAAGAAGAAGAACAAAGTGGGAGGCCTTACAATACCTGATTCTAGAACCTATTATACCACCACGGTAGTCAAAACAACCTGGTACTGGTACAACAACAGATACATGGACCAATGGAACAGAATTGAGAATCCAGACATAAATTCATCCACCTATGAGCAGCTGATATTTGACAAAGGCACAAAGTCCTTTAATTGGGGTAAAGACCGTCTCTTTAACAAAGGTGGTGGCATAACTGGATATCCATCTGCAAAAACTGAAACAAGAATCATACCTCACACCATACACAAAAACTAACTCAAAATGGATCAAAGACTTAAATATAAAATTGAAAACAATAAAGATCATGGAAGAAAAAATAGGGGCAATGCTAGGAGCCCTAATACATGGCATAAACATAATACGAACCATAAGTAACAATGCACAAGCATCAGAAGAGAGAATGGATAACTGGGAGCTCCTAAAAATCAAACACTTATGCTCATCAAAAGACTTGACCAAAAGAGTAAAAAGACAACCCACAGACTGGGAAAAAATTGTTGGCTACGACAAATCCGATCAGCATCTAATTTCTAAAGTCTACAAGACACTGCAAAACCTCAACAACAAAAAGACAAATAACCCAATTAAAAAGTGGGCAAAAGATATGAACAGGCACTTCGCCAAAGAAGATATTCAGGCGGCTAACAGACACTTGAAGAAATGCTCACGATCATTAGCCATTAGTGAAATGCAGATCAAAACTACAATGAGATATCGTCTCACCCCAACAAGGCTAGCATTAATCAAAAAAACACAAAATAATAAAAGCTGGAGAGGTTGTGGAGAGACTGGAACACTTATACATGTTGGCAGGAATGTAAAATGGTACAACCACTTTGGAAATCACTTTGGTGCTTCCTTAGAAAACTAGAAATAGAAGTACGATACAATCCAGCTATCCTGCTCCTTGGAATATATCCTAGAGAAATCATAGCTATTACGTGAATAGATACATGCACACCCATGTTCATTGCAGCACTGTTCACAATAACAAAAAGACGGAAACAACCTAGGTATCCATCAAAGGACGAGTGGATAAACAAATAATGGTATATCCACACAATTGAATACTACGCAACGACAAAGAACAACAATAAAGCCGTGAAACATCTTATAACATGGAGGAATCTGGAGGGCATTATGCTGAGTGAATTTAGTCAGTCACAGAAGGACAAATATTGTATAAGACCACTATTAGAAGAACTCAAGAAAAGGTTTAAGCACAGAAGACAACATTCTTTGATGGTTATGAGGGTGGGGAGGGAGGGTGAGGGCTATTCACTAACTAGACAATAGACAGGTATTATCTTAGGTGAAGGGAAGGACAGCACACACTACAGGGGAAGTCAGCACAACTGGACTAAACCAAAGCCAAGAAGTTTCCCAAATACGGTCAAACAGTTTGAGGGTCAGAGTAGCAGGGGTAAGGATCTGGGGACTGTGCTTTCAGGGGACATCTAGGTCAACCGGCATAACAAAGCTTATTAAGAAAATGTTCTGCATCCTACTTCTGTGAGTGGTGTCTGGGGTCTTAAAAGCTTGCAAGCGGCCATCTAAGATGCATCAATTGGTCCCAACCACCTAGAGTAAAGAAGAATTAAGAACACCAGAGACACAAGGAAAGTATTAGCCCAAGAGACAAAAAGGACCACATAAACCAGAGACTCCATCAGCCTGAGACCAGAAGAACTAGATGGTGCCCGGCTACCACCAATGACTGGCCTGACAGGGAACAAAACACAGAGTCCCTGATGGAGCAGGAGAAATGTTGGGTGCAGAACTCAAATTCTAGTAAGAAGACCAGACTTAATGACCTCACTGAAACTGGAGGAATCCCAGAAAGCATGGCCCCCAGATTCTCTATCAGCCCAGAACTAAAACAATTTCTGAGGCCAGCTCTTCAGACAGGGATTGGACTGGACTGTGGGACATAAAGTGATACTCCTGAGGAGTGTGCCTCTTAACTCAAGTAGATACAAGAGACTAAATGGGCA
The DNA here is from genome assembly GCA_030035585.1 of Dugong dugon. Taxonomy (NCBI): domain Eukaryota; kingdom Metazoa; phylum Chordata; class Mammalia; order Sirenia; family Dugongidae; genus Dugong; species Dugong dugon. The sequence goes on from CM057471.1 coordinate 58,568,176, forward strand.
GCTTCTGTCCGGAGGTGACATGGGAAGGCAGAGAGGGTTAGGAGCTGGTTGAATGGACATGGGGAATCAGGGGTGGAAAGGAAGAGTGTCTATCACAGTATGGGGAGAGCAATTAGGGTCACATAACAATGTGTGTATAAGTTTTTGTATGGGAGACTAGCTTGAAATGTAAACTTCATTGAAACTAGCAACAATAAAAAACAAAATAAAATAAATGAATGAAGGATGAATCAACCAGTGAATCAATCAATAGTTCAGCCCAGACAGGCCCAGCCCTCTCTACCATCTAAACCCACTTGGAGGTCCAGGAAGACTCAACATCTTTTTTAACCTTTACTTTTTGCCTTATTGTAATTTATTTTTTCTGGTTTTATTCTCTGACAGAAAGATACCTTAGTGGAAATAGATTGTCACATTTTTGAAGGATGTGTCAACCACCCTGGCCCTTGACCTAGTTTATTGTTTGGCTTTTTTTGTCTTCTTGTTAGCTTACTTTCCTGTGTGCTGGAAAAGCCTGGGCTTGGAGTCCAAGGGACCCGGGAGCTCCCACTCACAACATGTGTGCTTTGGACAAGCCACTTATCCTCTTGAGTCTCATTGTCCTCTTCTATAAAATGGACATGATAATATCTAGCCTTGGGAGAAATAAATTAGAACATGTCTAATAAGTTATCTCACACAGTTCTTGATAAAGAAAGGCGTCTCATTTCCTAGTGCTGCTGTAACACAAATACTACAAGTGGGTGGCTTTAAATAACAGAAATTTATTTCTCATGGTTTGGAGGCTAAAAGTCTAAATCAGGGGTTAGCTGTGTCAATTCCTTCCTTGCCTGTAGCCCCAGGTGTTCCTTGGTTCTTTTTTTTTTCTTTTCTTTGAATATTTATTGTGTTTTTGGTGAAAATTTACACAGAAAATTAGGTTCCCATTTAACAATTTTTATACATATTATTCAGTGACATTGGCTACATTTTCCACATTGTGTAAACATTCTGATTATTTCCATACTGGTTGTTCCATTTTCATTAATCTAGCTCCCTGCCACCCACCCCCGCAACCTTCTCATCTTTGCTTTGGGGTAAAGATTGACCATTTGGTCTCATACAGATGATTTTTCTCTTTTTTAAAGGAGAGCAGTACTCACAAGTGATATTGTTTATTTTATGAGCCAAACTGTTACTTAGCTGAAAGGTGACCTCTGGGAGTGGTTTCATTTCAAAGAGTAAAGGGTATTTCAGGGAGATAGCCTCAGGGATTTGTCTAGTCTACCGGTCCAGTTAAGTCTGGCCTTTTTTTTTTTTAAGAATTTGAGTTTTTTTCTACATTTTTCTCCCATTCTGTCCAGGACCATCTACCGTGTCCGTTGTCAGAACGGTTGGTAGTGGTAGCTGGGCTGTTCTTGGTGATCCTCACATGGTCCCCAGTATGTGCCCCCTGCTCCCCCAGGTCTAATCTGCTCTTTTTATAACTCAGAAGTGATTAGGTTCAGGACACACCCTATGTTGGTATGGCTTCATTAACATGACAAAGAAAATCCTGTTACCAAACATTATTACATCCACAGGAATAAGGGTTAGGATTCCACCACATATTTTGGGGGAACACAATTCGAACCACCCTGAAAGAATTCCCCCAAAATGTGTCTACCTGTTTCTTTTGCAACCCCCACCATGCTAGAGTAAAATTAAAGAGAGAAGAGGGGAATTGTGAACCATATCCAATGGATATTATCTGCTGAGAAAGTAGGGAGCTGGAACCACTGACTAAAGGCAAGTTTTTATATTACCCTTAGAATTATTGAACAAGTTACTAAGGCTCATTGTTTTCACATATAAAATTGAGATGCTTTCTTTTTTATAGAGGTATTGTGATTACTAAACGAGAGAAAGCACGCAATGTCCTTTGAGGGACTATCACATAGGGAGACCTTGGTAAATTTTAGTGGTGATAATATTGTACTATCCGTCTTCATTCCTGTCAATTTCAACAGCTAAACTACATTTACATTCCAAGATTCTTTAACGCTGACAGCAGGTCCAGACTGGCACAGATCCTGGGGGCAGTGACAGAGTACAGATGCCCTCATGGGCATGACCTACAAATTATATACTTTGACAGTATATGGTGAGAACAAGAACCAGACACACAGCACTTTATTCTCAAGCCAAGTGCAGAGCCTAAATGTGTTTTCTGACATCTCTGATGCTTCCTGGGGGAGGGCTTCCTGTGCTGGGTGCTGGGAGTTTTTTGCTCTCTCTCCCTCATGGCTCTTAATGGAAAAGCTAAATAACTGACAGTAAGAGAAATAGTGGCGTCAGGCATTGTTGAGACTTTCCGTGTATTCCAATTATACATCATTTCCAGTTATAAAAAGGAGTGGAGGTGCTGGGTCGGGTTGCCTAACTCTGGTGAGAAGGCCCTTTTACCAGATGCATTTCTCAACACGGTACAGTGGCCGATGATCAGCCATGCAACCTTGTGTAAGTCCCATAACTTTTCATGATCTTAATGTCCCCCACTGTGGGGACAGATGGAGACCATATGTGCGGCAGCACAAGGTCATGATCAGAACTTAGGCGCTGATGTGGGAGAGAATCCTGCTTACTTAGAGTGCAGCTCCACAACAGACCAGTGTGTGACATCGAGCATGTTACTTGATCCCTCTGAGCCTCAGTTTTCTCTCCTATTAAATGAGAATGATAGTTGGTCCTGTCTTCTAGAGAGAGTGTGAGGATTAAATGAGACCATGTGTGTAACACACATTAGCCACGTGCCTGCCACACAATAAGGCTTCAACCTGTTTTTACTACCATTATTATTAGGAACAAATATTTATTGAGTACCTACCATGTTCAATATTCCCTAAGTGTGTTATCGCATTCAATCTTCCTAACAGTTCTGAGAAAGGGGCATTATCCTAAGACTGAACATGAGAGAAATGAAACTTAGAGAGTTCAAGTAACTTGCCCAAAGTGACATGGGGGTAGGTGGCAGAGCTGGAATTAAACTGAGAACTCTCTGATACCAAAGCCCATTGATGATCTTTCTACTGCAACATGCTGACCAGATGACGCTTACCTTCCCTGCCAAGCACTGAAGGCCAAAGTCTAATCAAATGAAACCAATTCATTTCACATCAACAAATATTTACAGAGCACCTCGTATGTGCTTAGTGCTGTGAGAGACTGAGAAAGGCAAATGGTCTGAACCTTGCCTCAGGAGTTTATCATTTATTTAGGGGAAATAAGGCAGAAAGAGAGAAGGGGAGTATTAAATACCGAGTGCTCTGAGCCCCAGGTGTTCCCAGGATCATGAGAGACAGGGATTGCGGCTCATGTGGTTAAGAAAGGCTCTAAAAAGCCCTAAGGAGCGTGTTGGAGACTCTGGGGGAGGCAGGAGAGCTGGTGGGCAGAGGGATGATCATTCCAACCTTGCTGCTTTGGAGCCACTGTGATCCCCCAAGAGCCAGTGCAGGTGCCTCTTCTCTGGAGGCCTTTGCTGATGCCCAGGTTGGTGCTTCTGCATCACACTTACCCCTACTCACTGCTTTGTCATGGCTGTTTACTTGACTGTTGCCCTTGCTAACTGTGAGCTCCTTGAGGGCAGGCACTGGGACTATTTTCTTTGAAACTATTATGGACTGAATTGTGTTCCCCCCAAAATATGTGTGTGAGTCCTGACCCTTATACCTGTGGGTGTAATACTACTTGGAAATCGGATTTTCTTTGTTAAGTTATGTTATGTTAATGAAGCCATTAGATTTGAGTGTGTCCCAAATCTAATCACTTCTGAATGATATAAAGAGTAGCATAGACACAGAGACAAGCGAGCATAAAACTGGAAAAGACAGAAGCTCATTTGAGGATCACCGAGGAAATGAGGAATGCCAGGGTTATAGAAGTTGAGACAAGGATTTTCCCTCAGGGCTGACAGAATCTTTCCCTAGAGCCAGTGCCCTGAATTCAGACTTTTAGCCCTCTAAACTGTGAAAAAAATAAAAGACTGTTCTTTAAAGCCACCTACTTGTGGTATTTTTGTTACAGCAGCACTAGGTAACTGATACAGTCATATAGCAAATACCAGAAACTTTTCCCCACAGACTTGCAAGGAGGAATGAACAGCCATCCTGTTGGCTGGATTGCCCAGATCCAGGCTGGTGATCTTTGGGGAGATGTTTCCCAGCCAACTTTCTGGCAGAAGGGTAACAAGTGCTGGACCAGAGGAAGGAAGTATTTAACAAGTCTTGAGCTTTCCCAACAGCCCTGGGCAGAGCATGTTTCTCCTGCTCTTGCAGCCGCAGATCTCAGGGTGCACCTTGAGCGCTCCTCTCACCTTACTGCATTTCCCAGTGACTCTGGAAGTTCCCCCTGACCTACTGGGGGACCATTCTCATCCTGTAACATCTTTGGGGTTATCAGAGGTCCAGACTTCAGTGTGGTTCCATAAATAGTGGGTAGAAGTATAAGCCAAACTTAACATCCATGCTTCAGTTTTCAGGATATGCCATGTTCTCTCTCCCTCACAGACTGTTTCTCCTTCTCTTCCTCCACATGGCCAACTCCTACTGTCCCTTTAAGCCCAGTATAAAATCTCTTCCTTTGGGAAGCCTTTGAACCCTTAGCTACCTCCTCGTAGACCTCCACCTCAGAGCTCTCATCATGCTATGGATTGTTTAATTATCTTTCTCTTTATGTTGTCAGCCACCTTTAGTTTTAATTACTTTACTAGATGAAATTTACTGGCCACAAGACCATGGAGGACTTTGACAGATTTTAGGAGGGACAATAGAAAATAGAAGGAAAATATCTGGCTAGCCTGCAGATATGCCCCAGTGGGGGTCTCTGAGCCTGATAGCATTGAGCAGCATTATAAGCAAGACACAGGAGGAGGGGCTGGAGAGAGGAAGTGCAACAATGGAAAACTTTACTCACTCAGAAATTTGTCCAGGAGCCAGTCTTGGAGGGGGAAATCAAAGGTGATCTCTTCAAAGCTTTCTCCCCTTGATCGTAGCCATATAGTTGTGTGTGGGTGTGTGTGCGTTTGTGTGTGCTTTGCTTTTCAACCTAAAAACTGCTGTCATACAGTGTTGCAACAGCTTTGTGCATTAAGCAAAACAGAGTTTCTCTTGTGCAGAAATGAAATTGAGGCTTGAGGAATGACTTGCCCAAGTCCTACAGCATCTCTATGTGCACCCAGGGCAGCTGACTTCCATAGAGGTTGCTCTGTTTCCATTTCATGCCTCAAAGTTGAAAAGCATTAAGACACCCCTAGATAAATATTTTCCGCTACCTCTTTTCTTAACCCATGTCTTACTGTCGTGGATTTTACCTTGAAGGTTTGCAATACTGTTCCATAATAGTATCATATGGTATTCTTTACCATGGAATAAGATCATAAAAACCTGCTCTGAGAAAGTGTAATTAAAAGTAGAAAATCAAGACAAAGGAAGAGAAAATAAAATATGCAAACCTCATGTATCCACATGATAGATATATTTGAGCCTCATATGTGGCTCTGAGTTTCCCAACAGCCAAAGAAGAAAAGGAAATATATCTAGACATTTGTTCTTAGGAAAATAACGGTTGCTGAGCCAAAGAAATTTTTTTGCAGGCATGTAGATCTCAGAGAAGTCTTCTTAAGGGGCTTTAGCATTTATTCAATAAATATTTACTTACTAGCTACAATGTGTCAGGCACCATCTCACCAATGTGTCTATGAAGTTAGCAAATATTGTCCTTGTCCCTATAAAGCTGGGTCTGTTGGAGGAGAGAGATGTTACAAATCATACACTTGTATACCTCATAATAAGAGCAGTAATGAAAAAGAATAAGATGATGGGAAAAATATGAAGGGACTTTTGGGAGTTTTGGGAAGTCTTCTTAAGGGTATCAGAGATCTGGGAATGGAAGATGACTAGGTTTTAATAACATGGAGCATGAGGAAGAATAAACATTCTATACAGAAACAAGAGCAGATGCAAAGGCCCTGAGGCAGGTAAGAGCTTGATGCATTCCAGAAATTGATGGAAGGACAGCGTGGACCACAGAAGGCAAGAGGGAGAGTGGCTGGAGATGAGCCCTGACAGTAGAAGGGCCAGACTCCCCAGGAACCTGTGGGCCTCAGTTAGATGTGGCTATTCTGACTAATGCCATTAAAACTACTGAAGAGTTTAAGGGAGAAAGGGGCTGATTTGATTTACATTTTGAAACGCTTGCTCTGACTATTACAGAGAATGATACAAGAAGTGGGCAGGGGGCAAGCATTCATGCCTGAATACCAGGAGGAGGTTATGGAGAAATCCTAGCTGGAGGTGATGGTAACCTGGACTGGCACAGTGGCAGGGAGTACAGTTAGTGGGAGAGGAAGTCAAAAGACATTCTTGAGATATAAACTTGGACAAGCTGGATGCAACAATAGCATTAGACGAAGATGATTACAGCACAAAGAAAGGTCATGGGCAGTGTCCTCCAAACCTCCAAGTCACTGAAGTCAAGACCTATGGAAAGAGTGTGTGGCTGAAATCCAGCCTTCTTTCAATTGAGTATTAATGTCATTCCTGCTTCCTAATTTGCTGGGCAGGAGCCACGTAGAAAAGAGCATGCACACTGGGAATGCAAATGTGTGCGCCACATCATTACTACAACTCACATCTGGGAGTTTTCAACAAGTAATTGAAAACAAGCTATTTTCAGTTCTTTCATACTCTCCTTTTGTCATAGGCAGGGGTGTGGCCCCACAGCTGCAGTCATGAGAAGCAGGCTTGACAGCTTCTGGCAGAGCAAAGCACAAGTATTTCCCGCAGATATTTCACTGAGTTAATGGATCTCGCTCCGTGGCAGACGCTGGTGTTCCTTGATGACAAAATTCTGAGGGATCTGCCCATCATGGGTTCGAAGAAAGGAAGCGGCCTGGCACCAGGCCCAGTGCTGGTGATGTAGTGGCGTCCTGCCCAATTTCCGCAGTTGCCCCAGTGGGCACATCTGTGCCCGGAATTTGGCAACTTGTGTCAAAAGACAATGAAGTTTTGTTGCTTGTGTCCGAAACAATGACTTCATGGTTCTTTTAAGGCAGAATAAGGGTTGGGGCTGAGGGGGTGGGGGATTCATGGAGTTAAAAGGGTACATTTCAAAGATTGAGTTTTGCATGAATAAAATCCAGTAAGCTTCCTCTCTGGGAAACTATAAAGTCCAAAGCATTAACTATGTTGGCAATAAGGACCCATGTTTCCTTCTGTTTAGCTAGTGTAAAAAGGAATTATGAACATCCAAGTCATTGGGATGACATGTGTAGACTTATTTTCCTTTCCCGTGGTGAAAGCGTGATGGAGAGCAGTGGCTTTCTAAATTTTTTGACCATGGCCCATGAAGTACATTTTATATTATGACCCAGAACACACATACATACTGAAATAAAGTTTCATGAAAAATTTTTCAGTGTACAATACACCCTGAGACTTTCTGGTGTATTCTACTTTTTAATTATTTAATTAAAAAAAGATGCTTGTGACGCACTACAATGGTTTCATGGCCCCTTCAGAGGTTGCAACCTGCAGTTGGAACACACAGATTTAGGGGAGACATCAAGGGCTTTTGGAGGCCAAGGCTCAAGACCTAGTTCTCTAATACAAGTACTGTGGGAAGTTCTCTGAGCCTTGCTGTGTCAGTTAGCATGAGTTAGGTTATGCTTCAGTAACAAACAATCCCAAATTCAGTGGCTTTAAACAACAAAAGTTTATTTCTAACTTATGCTACATTGGGGAGGGCTCTACTCTTTGTTCTGACTCAGAGACCCAAGCTGTAGGAGCCTCCATTCCAACCATGATTGCTGTGAAAGCAGTTTGACTTCCAGGTCTGACCCTTGCTTGCTGTATGAACCTGGGCAAGTCATAGAAGCAGAGCTGGCTTCACAGGCACAAGACCTGTGCAGTCACATGGGGCCCAGTGCTCGAAAAGGGCTGTGTCCTTGGTTTGCTGCTCAGCTGACACTGTCTTGAAATTCTTAAAAAAATTTGAACAAGGGGCCTCACATCTTCATTTTTCTACTGGACTCCTACTGGACTCCACAAATTATGTAGCCACTCTTGCATACAACCTCTTTGAATCTCCATTTCCTCATCTGTAAAATGGGCTAATAGTGCATTAACTTAAAGCAGGGTTTTTAAGAAGACAAAAAGAAGGAATGCAGAGTGGCTGCACATGTTATATATAAGTGTTGTTTTTAATTTGCTGATCTCATCTTCAGTTGTATGTCTACAGAAAACCTCTACTTAATCAAACTAGTCTCCTCACCTGAAATGTATAATGTCCTATGTTGTCCTCCTCCCTACCTTGCTCCCACCCATCTAGAATGTCTTCCTGTCTCCCTTCTGTTTATCTGAATTTTGTTCATTGTTCAAGATCTACCTCTAATGCTTCTTTAGGACCATCTTGCAGGACTGCCCAAGTCCCTCTCAGAACCTGTACACTATTAATTGTGGATCCTTCCTTTATGACTCCTCTCAATTTTGTTCCCTCTGTTCCTCTGTCTCCTCCCACACTAGTTCAGGACCCTTCACTGTTGGTGTCAAACATCATAACAGCTTTCATATTAGTTGCCCCTTCTCCAGTTGGCCCTTTCTCCCATCCTCCATAATGCCAGAGTCATCTTCCTATTGTCCTAAAATAGCTTTTCTATTATGACATTTTCCTGTTCAGAAAACTTCAGTGGCTCCTGTCACCTAAGGGGAACAGGCCTTACTTTTGCTTTAGGATCTGGCTCTGAAGTATCCCCTCTACTCTAATTTTCCTCTGCTTTCCTCATGAGCCCTGCCTCTATGCTTCAAGACTATTTCTGGAACGGAAATTATTCTCCTAGCTTAAGTACTTTACACATTTTCTTCCTTCTACTGAAATGACCTGTCTACAGTCCTCACCTAGAAGAATTCAACTCACCTTTCACTGTTGGGTTAAAACCCAGTCAACTCCCCAAAGACCTCTTGCATAGGCCCAGGATGGGAAGACTATCTCCTTCCTCTGAATTCCTACAGTATTTCTTAGAATTTCACCTGAATCTTATATATGTTGAGCAATTCACCCAATGTCTTGGTTTCATCTCAGATGGGTCTGTGTTCCTAAGTATAGGGATGATAATCAGATATGCCTAGTGTGAGAAGGGCTCCTACAGAGATTTCCTGGGGCTTTTCCCATCCCTCAGTGGTCTGAATCATCTCTCCTCTGGGCTCTCTTGGCCCTTTACACGTTCTCTAACATAGACTTGCCACTTTGCATGCAAGTTATTTCTAGACATGACTGGCTCCCCCACTAGGCATGTCTTATTCATTACTACAGCTTGAATGCCTCTAATAGGGCCTGGTGGCCAGTCTACACTTTGCGAATAGATGATTGACAGATGGAAGGATAGGGACACAGGTAGAAAGGGAAAGAAGCTGGATGTTGTGTGTGTGCAGAGGAAGAGTAGGGTGCACGCATCTCTAAGTGTAGGACAAGTTAGGCTGGGTTAACACATGATCACAAAATCTTATTGCTCCAAACAACAAATATTTATTTCTCATTCAAATTCATGATCATCATGGGTCTGCCACAATTCTACTCCATTTCCTTTTCATTCTGAATCCAAGGCTGAAGGAGAAACCCTAATATGGGACATGCTATTCTAGTCGCAGAGGAAAAAGAAATGGCTCTTAAAGCATCTGTGAAGAAATGGCTTACAACGTTTCCATCACATCTTGTTGACCAAAGCAAGTCCCGTGGTTTAATACTTTCAGAGGGCTGGGCCCAGTGGAGAGGGGCAGTGGGTATTTGGCCAAGAGCACAGTTTGCTACAGTGGGTAATGTTCCATGTGGAGGGCACTCTACTTGTGTAATGCTCTGGCCTCTCTGTGCACCACACTCATCCTGGCCAGGGGAGATGGAGAGACTCCTCCACTTGGTGAGTTTGGACCCAGGAACTAGGCATGCAGAGCTCTGCGTTTGCCTCACCCTTTTCTTTTGGGCATACACCGCCTGCAAGGAGTAGGCTTTCTACCCTGCCTCTTAGAGAGAGAGGGAAAAACTCGCCAGGTCCAGTGTTGCCTTTAACTGGGAAGGTTAGTCTGTCTAATCCTGGAGTTCAGCATTGGTAGAGGAAACAAATATCCTCACAACTGGACCAATAAGCAACGTCATGATAAACGGAGAAAAAACTGAAGTTGTCAAAAATTTCATTTTACTTGAATCCACAATCAACACCCATAGAAGCAGTAGTTAAGAAATGAAATGACGTATTGCATTGGGCAAATCTGCTGCAAAAGACCTCTTTAAAGTGTTAAAAAGAAAAGATGTCACTTCAAGAACTAAGCTGTACCTGACCCAAGCCATGATATTTTCAATCACCTCATATGCATGCAGAAGCTGGACAATGAGTAAGGAAGACCAAAGAAGAATCGACGCATTTGAATTATGGTGTTAGCAAAGAATATTAAATATACAATGGACTGCCAAAAGAACAAACAAATCTGTCTTGGAAGAAGTATAGCCAGAGTGCTCCTTAGAAGCAAGGATGGCGAGACTTCGTCTTTCTTGACTACTGTTTCCATGGCATTGATTGTGAATCCAAGTAAAATGAAATCTTTGACAACATCGATTTTTTCTCCATTTATCATGATGTTGCTTACTGGTCCAGTTATGAGGATATTTTTTTTTCTCTACTAATGCTGAACTCCAGAATTAGACAGACTAACCTTCCCAGTTAGAGGCAACACTAGACCTGGCGAGTTTTTCCCTCTCTCTCTAAGGGACAGGGTAGAAAGCATGTTGCCTGTACTTTGGATGTGTTCTCAGGTGGGGCCACTCCCTGGAGAAGGACATCATGCTTGGTAAAGTAGAGGGTCAGAGAAAAAAAGGAAGACCCTCCACGAGATGGATTGGCACAGTGTCTGCAACAATGGGCTCAAACATAGCAACTATTGTGAGGACGGCACAGGACTGGGCAGTGTTTTATTCTGTTTCACATAGGGTCATTATGAGTCAGAACCGACTCAATGACACCTAGCAACACTAGCAGCAAGTCTATCATTTATTCATTGATAGAAGCCACAGTCTTTAATAACAGCTTTACAAATAAGTAATGTTTTGGTCTTCCTTTGCATTACTTCTCGGTCTTATTTTCCGTTGGTTCAGAATTTGGATGAAGAAGGGTATACTTTCTTGGGCCCCTTCTAGTACCACAATATGTGAGCATTTGCAGAAATAGCTGCAATATCTGTTACTGATATGTTTATTCTCACTAGCAGGAAGAGAGACGTCAGTGTTGCTGCTGCCAGTATTGTTTCACCTAAGGGCCTTCTCCAGGTATAGATGAAAGAATGATATTCTGAAACCCGAGCATCTAACATGCTGCTTCCTGTCCCAGGACCATCTTTTAGAAAATACATTACATTCATAAGAAATCAGAGACTAATAGGAAATGGACATGGGAGTGCATCTGTAGCAAACATTAGATTTTTCTATGCGGAGCAGACCTGCTGGAAAAATCTCAAAGCCAGACTGTTCACACTAATCTTGGCCAGTACACGTGGCACCCAGAGGGTCCTTTGTGAGGGAAAGTGTTCAAAAACAGAGCACATCTATCCTTATTTAATAGGGCGTTTTTCAAAGGCCAGAGCTGGGATTCATAGTTTCTGGCAAGAGCAGTTAGTAATACCCCTCTCTACAAAGTGTCTATTTGCATAAATTGTTATACATGGGCGGGGCTTGAATTTTTAACTAGAGGAGGAAGGATACATTCTGACATGCCGGGGGTTGGGGAGAGAAAGACGAGGCAAAGGTGAGAGGGGGCAGGAAGTCATGATTTATTTCTATCCCATCTGGCCCCAGGAGAGGGGGATGGGTGATATCGAAAGCATGTTTATCGATCAAACCAGTTTATGTAAAACAATAGATTCTAGGAACAAGTAGTGCTACTTTGGAGATAGGGACCAAACTTGAGAATTTGCTAACAAATATTCTTCCTGCAAGTTTCAGAGCACAGTGAAAGTATTTGGCAGGAGCAAGATGGTGATAGGAGGGAGTCAGTGAGCAAAGCAGGGCTCTCACTTTGGGCATTAGCATCGGTGGTGCTAATAAGATTTCTCCTAAAATGGTTTGCTGGTAGCAGGCTTTCAAAAAGAGACTGGGTGAACTTGCTCCTGAGAACATATGATGTAAGAGGAGGGAATAAAAAAGAAGACTAAATTATTGAGAATTGGTAGTAGGCGGAATTGTTTAAGAACCACCATCATAACTCACTGATGTATATGTGACCTCCTGTGTATTCACAGGCTGCTGGACCCTGACATATTGGTTCACACCTATTTGTCCTGTGGTACAAGTAAGTTCTAGCAAGGGGAATCCTCAATATTGGGGTGAAGATGTTGCTTGTGATATCCCCCTCCAAACAGTTTTCATTGAATTTGGTTCAAACTTTACTAAGAGAAGAAAAATTCAACCTTTATTTAAGCATCCATTGTGTGCCCACTGGAGCCCTGGTGGCACAGTAGTTAAGAGCTTGGCTGCTAACCAAAAGGTCAATGGTTTGAATCTCCCAGTCACTCCTTGGAAACCCCATGGGGCAGTTCTACTCTGTCCTACAGGGTCGCTGTAAGTTGGAATCGACTTGACAGCAATGGGTTTGGTTTTTTGGTGCGTCTATTCTCTGTTAGAAACTTTTCATACTTTATTTCAGTCAATCCCTACTGCAACTCTGTGAATTACGTATTTATTATCTCCATTCTATAAATGAAGAAACTCAGAGTCACACAAGTTAAATTACTTGTTCAGCTTGTAAGAAATCGAAATGGTCTGGCCTAAAAATGTACTCTTTCCCTACAACTTCAAGTACTTCATCTCCAGCGCTTTGACTGAAATGATTAGATGAAAAATACCGAAACATTTCGTAACCAGGCTCCCTCGGTTGCTACAGAGGAACGCTTGAGGGACATTTCGGTACTCCTTGTCAGACAGCCACTGTCCTTGTCCCTGGAGTAGGGGAGATCCCTGATTGCTTCCGTCTGTCCTCTGGGACTCTGCCCAGGATACCCTGGCTTTGTGGAAGAGACACACCCAAATGCCCTAATGAGTCATAGACTCTGCCCGAAGCTAAAATGTGATGAAGAGGGAGGGCTTTTGATGCCCTGGCCTGTGAAATGGTTTGCATTACAGTATTTCTGCCCAGAGCAGCAATTCTGTCCTTTGATCCTTCTCCCCATGACCACAGAGGTGTGGGCATCTGCCTGAGTTGGCAGGACAGTGAGCAGACACTGGAGAAAGCCGTGGACTGGAGGCTTGGGCCCTGGTGGTCTATGTCAGTGAAGCCTCCGACTAGACCCGTGATCTTGGGCAAGCCACTCCATTCTCTGAGTCGTAGGGCTGTAGGTCTTGGGCCTTCTCTGCTCTTACAATTAGAAATATCACTGCTTCTTAAAGAGTACCATTCTAAGTGACGCAGACAATATCAGGAAGACTTTGGATAACATAAGTTTGGACACAATTTTGCTATGTGCTTCACGGTCTCTCAAGGGGACATATGGCAGAGTTGTTAAGAGCACAGACCTTGTGTTAGAATTCTAACTCTGCCCCCATACTGGCTTCTGTCGGCAAGCCTCTTAACTTCTTTGCCTCACTTTCCTCATCTATAAAGCATGGATAATGATAATGGCCTTCTCCTAGGGTTATTTCAAGGATTGTACAGCAGTTAGAAGACACTGGCCACTGTTCAGCCTTATACAAGTGACTTTCCTACGCCTCCTTATTCATTCATCTTCTAGAATCTCCCATAGAGAAAGGAGTAGAATCAGAACCACTTGGCTTTTTATATTGAGCTGTGCTATTCATCTTCTGTGTGACCGTAGGGAAGTCAATTCAATCTCTGATCCTCAAATTTTTCCATCTGTAAAATGGGTCTAATTAAGAATAGCCTCTTCACAGTGAGGGTATGAGGATTAATATGACAATACATGTAAAGTTCCTAGCCAAGTGTCTGGCATATGGGAAGTGTTTTCTCCCTTTGCATGGCATCCTTTTCTTGTGCGATGGACTTCTTTAACATTTCTAGGCTGCTTTGAATTTAATTCCATTTTCTAAGGTGTCAGGAAACATAACTTGATATTTTAGACAAAATCAAGCTTTTATATTGAGCTCACATACTTGTAAATAAATGTATTAAACTACATCCTGATGTAGAACAAAAGACGCAGGATTTTTCAGGTCTCCCCTCCCCAACCCTGAACTCACAGCCTCCATGTCTGAAAGTAATTAGCTTGATTAGCATGGAAAAGAGGTTTACAGTTGGCCACCCAAATGCATCTTAAACATGAAAATTAAGAAAACTAAAAGGATGAAGCCAGCAAGCTGCCATAAACTTCAAAGAATCCATTAAGGACTTAGACATATGCTGTTAAAAGATATATTCAAGATTTCTGGTACTGGGCCTACTAAAAACATTGCAGAGGGACTGTTTTTATGTGGAATTCCAGAAAAGGGATGGCAGAGGTAAGCTGTGTGCCTGGGTTTCTGCCCTGGACTGACCCTCGAGATCTGAATCAGAAAATGTGGACTAGCTCAACTATTGGCTCTTCCAGGTGCATTCAAAACTTTGGAGGGCTTAGGGCAGTTAGAATGTGTTGGACAGAATGCTAGCAAGAGCCGGAGGAGATACATAGAATCTGCTTTGAACTTAGGCCTTTTCTGCCTGGAGCAGAGTCTATGATAATTACTGTATATAACATTATTGAGCAATTACTATGTGCCATATGGTTTTATATTGTATTTAATTTAAACCTCATAACAAACTGTAAATGAGGTACTATTATTCCCATCTTACAGATGGGATATTTTGGCTCTCTGAGACTCAGAGAGTTTAAATAACTTCCTAAAGCCACATAGCTTGTAAACGCAGATCCAGAATTTGAATACAGATCTATTTGATGCTAGACTATTTCTGAGAAACTGTTAGATGGGACACACAGCATCTAACGATAGTGGGTCATCCACTGATCTGCTTAAATACTGAGAAATAGATCAAAAGACCCCTCGGACCTTCAAGATCTGGGGAATCTAAAACTCCCCTCCTCTTTCTGAATCGAACTGGTTGTTCATCCACAAGACTTCTTCCAAAGAAACTGCCCGACACTCCTGGTCTACAGATCCACTGTAAATATTCCCTCTAAGCACCACATTGGTTTTATCCACTTGGAAGTTATTTGTATGCCTACCACTGGCTGGAGCCCTGGTGGCACAGTGGTTAAGAGCTCAGTTGCTAACCAAAAGGTCGGCAGTTCCAGTCCACCAGCCGCTCCTTGGAAACCTTATGGGGGCAGTTCTGCTCTGGTAGCTACGAGGGAGAAAGAAATGTTTCCAACTAATCTTATACTTTTATTGCTACAGGTGTTATCTCAGGCCCAAAGTGTGGGAGTGGGTTTTCTGCCCTTGACCTTGGTTTGTAATGCTCTTCACCCACTCCCACCTCCCACCATCCATCAGGGTGCAAACCACCACTGTGCTTCTTCTAAAATATTGAACAGCCTAATTATTTTCCCTGCCTAGAGTCTTGCTTCTTCTAATTCATTTCATTTTTAAAAAGATTTTTGTATTATAGTATAATACAAAGGCATGGAAAAGTATAGACTAATATAAAGAACAAGTGTGTCTGTCACTCAGTGCTAGAGCCCTGGTGGCAGAGTGGTTAAAACTCAGCTGCTAATCAAAAGGTCGCTGTGAGTTGGCATCTACTCCACGGCAAGAGTTTGGTTTGATTTTTTGGTGTCACTCGGTGTTCACATTTTTGTTGCATGTATATGCATCCATAAAAGTAATATCCAGTACTGTTTTACGCGTGTCTAAATTTAGTGTGAATTATATTATACAGTGCATATCATTTTTTTAGTGATTTTTTTCTACTCAATATTATGTTTTGAGATTTAGGCATGATGATTCCTGCAGATCAAGTTTATTAATTTTTAAGTGCTAAATGGAATAATTTTGCCACTCTCCTAATGGTGTACGTTTAAGTTCGTTCCAACTGTTCATTATTATAAACCACTTTGAAATATATATCTCTTTGTGCAGATTTATACAAGTTGCTCTAGAGTAAATACCTGGATATGGAATTTCCAGGTCACAGAATGTCTATATTTATATTTAATAGACAATATCTCCTTGTTTTCCAAAATTGTTGCATCAGTTCACATTCCCAACAACACTGCATGAACATTTCCATTTCCCTGCATCCTTACCAATAATTGATATTGTCAGGTATTTGCCAACCTCATTGACAAGACATCTCATTTTAATTTGCATTTTCATGATTATAGTGAGAATAATTACCTTTTTATGTGTGATTGGGATTTCCTCTTCCATGACTTGCCTGTTCAGATCTTTTGAATTTTTACTATTAATTTTATTGATTTGTAGAAAACATTACCCCTGTGTAGTCTGCATGTTAATTTTTTACAACTGTTGTAAATAAGTACTCCAAGCTTGCAGCATATTGCTTAAATTTTATTGCGGTTCTATTTATCATACAGAAGACATTCATTTTTACTGCAGTCAAATTTGTCAATCTTTTTATTTTTTAAGCTTTGTGTACTTGTGTTTAGTTCACCAAATTCTCTACCCTGAGGTCACAGAGTTATTCTTCAACCGTTTTCTTTTAAAAGTTGTAAAGTTCCACATTTATATTGTTATCTTCAATCTACCTAGAATTTATTTTGCCATAAAGTAGTATTATAATTTTGTTTTGTTTCCATATGGAAAGCCAATTGCTCTTGTATTATTTATTGAATAGTCTATTCTTTCTCTGCTTATTTGCAATGTAATCTCTGATAATGCCAAGTTTCCATGGGTCAGTTTCAAGGTGCTTGGCTTTATTACATTGATCTATTTGTTCAATCTTATATTAGTAACACATTGTCTTAAATACTACACTATTAGTATAAGGCTTGATATCTGGTCTTGGTTCTCTTTGTTATTTTTCTTCAAAACATTCTTATTTCATTCTTCTTTATGAAGAGTATAGTTCTGGCTGGTCAGTCACAATAAAAATCTTGTTGATTTTTTATTGGATTTACAACAAATTTATAGAGTATTTTGGTGGAAGAATCAGTATCTCTTTGCTAGTGATCCTTCTCTTCCGTAAGGATTCATTCGGGCTTTCTTTTTCTTTCTAAAGGGACTTGTAATGTTTGTTTATTATTTTTGCTATTTTCTTGTTGAGATAAAAATGTACATAACATGAAGTTCACTAGTTTAACCATTATAAAGTGTACAATTCAGTAGTTTTTAGGAAATTCACAATGCTGTACAACTATCAACACTCTCTAATTCCAGATTATCTCCATCACTCAAAAAAAAAATCTTATCCTGGATATTTTATATAAATAGAATTATACAGTATGCGGCCTTTTGTGTCTGGCTTCCTTCACCTAGCATAATGTTTGCAAGGTTCATTCATGTTGTAGCATATATCAGTACTTCATTCTTTTTCATGGCTAAATAATATTCCATTACATGGATGTACTACATTTTGTTTATCTAGTCATCTGTAGATGGACATTTGAATCGTTTCTATTTTTTGGCTATTATGAATAATGCTGCTATGAACATTCATGTATAAGCGTTTGTGTAAACATATGTTTTCACTTCTTTTGGGTATATACCTAGGAATGAAATTGCTGGGTCAAATGATAACTCTGTATTTAACTTTCTGAAGAACTGCCAAACTGTTTTTCTTCAGTGACTGCACTATTTTACATTCCCACCAGCAGTGTATGAAGGTTCCAACTTCTCCAGATCATCAGCAACAGTTGTTCTGTATTTTTGTTTTTTGTTTTTCAATCTGTTTGTTTAATAGCTATCTTAGTGGTGTGAAGTGGCATCTCATTATGGTTTTGGTATGCATTTCCCTAATGACTTATTTTCACCTGTTTATTGATCATTTGTATATCTTTTTAGGGGGATACATCTATTCAAATCCTTTGCCCATTTTTATTTGGGTTGTTTGTCTTTTTATTCATCAGTTGGAAAAGTTTGTTATATATTCTGCACACTGTACCCTTATCGGAGCCTTGGTTGCACAATGGTTAAGGGCTTGACTGTTAACCAAAAGTTTAGCAGTTCGAATCCATCAGCTGCTCCTTGGAAACTCTATGGGGCAGTTCTACTCTGTCCTATAGTGTTGCTATGAGTCAGAATCGACTCGATGGCAACAGGTTTTGGTATGCCCTTATCAGATATATGATTTGAAATAATTTCTTCAGTTGTATAGGTTGTTTTTTCATTTTCTTGATTCTGTCCTTTTATGCAAATTTTGAAAAATTTGATAAAGTCCCATTTGTCTATTTTGCCATTTTAACCATTTTTAAGTGTACAATTCAGTGGTATTAATTACATTCATAAGGTTGTGCAACCATCACCACTATTTATTCCCAAACTTTTTCATCACCTCAAGCGGAAATTGTGCCCCCATTAAGCAATAACTCCTCATTCTTCACTCACCTCAGTCTCTGATCACCTCTAATCTACTTTCTGGTTTCTATGAATTTGCCTAGTCTAGATATTTCATGAGTAGCCCTGGTGGCGCAGTGGTTAACGCAATCGACTGCTAACCAAACGGTTGGTGGTTCAAAACCACTCGTGGCTCAGCAGGAGAAAGTTGTGGCAGTCTTCTTCCGTCGAGATTTACAGCCTTGGAAACCCTATGGGGTCACTATGAGTCAAAATTGACTCAACGGCAGTGGGTTTGGTTTATGTAAGTTGAATTATACAATACTTGTCTTTTTGTGTCTGGCTTACTTCACTTAGCATGTTTTCAAGGCTTATCCATGTTGTAGCAAGTATTAGGACTTCATTCTTTTTTTATGGAATACAATAATATTCCATTGCATGCATATACCATATTCTGTTTATCCATTCATTTATCGACGGACACTTAGTTTATTTCCACCCAAGCTGAATATTTAAATCTTTCATAGTTGTATATAGTACACTTTTTCACTGAATTTTTAAAAACGCAATCTGATAGCTATCTTTTAATAGGTAAATTTAATCTATTTACATGTATTGTGATTATTGACGTGTTTGGACATTTCTACTTTCTTTGTGTGTGTGTGTGTGTATGTGTTTTACACCATCTCACAGATTTTGGTAAGTTGATATAATTTTTTGATATTCCATTTTTCTTCTATGCTCATTTAAAAGCCATAGATTTTACTTTCACTTCTTTTAGGAGTGAGTCTTAGATTTTTAACATATATTTAATTTTGATTTTGTTAATAAAATCTAAGGTTATTCAATATTTCTATCCTCTTTCTGAAAATGGCATACATCTTACAATCAATTATGCCCTTAAGATACTCTAGTCAGGAGTCAATTGTGGCATTATTTTTATTTCTTAAGCATTGACCACCCTTTGAGCATTATTCATCCCGACAATCTGTTTTTGCTCCCTAATAGTTTATTTCCACATTTTTTAAACTTAGAAATTATCTTTTTTTTTCTTTTCAGTCAAGTCATTTGAATTTATGTACTGATTTTATTATTTTAAGTGTTCACCTTTGTAACCTGCATCTCAATCATTACTTTTGCATTCTCTTGTTTTTAGAAGTTATAAACTCTCCTATATGAAAATTGGAAACCTGATGGCACAGTGGTTAAGAGCTTGGCTACTAACCAAAAGGTCAGCAGTTCGAATCCACTAGCCACTGCTTGGAAACCCTATGGGGCAGTTCTACTTTGTCCTATAGGGTCACTGTGAGTCAGAATCAACTTGACAGCAACGTGTTTTGATACGAAAATTGTTTTATTTTGACTTCTAGTTAGAGATATTTCCCCCCTCAGCACCTTGAAGTTTTTACTTCACTATCTTTGAGCATTTGTTATTGCCGATAAAGAGTCTATATTAGCGTAATTGTCATTCACTTGAAGGTACCAAAAACCAAAAACCCGTTGCCTACTCATAGCAACCCTATAGGACAGGGTAGAACCGCCCCATAGGGTTTCCAAGGCTGTAATCTTTACAGAAGCAGACTGCCACATCTTCCTCCTGTGGAGCAGCTGGTGGGTTTGAACTACTAACCTTTTGGTTAGCAGCCAAGCCCTTATCCACTGTGCCACCAGAGCTCCTATCTTAATTTTGGAATCTTATAAACATTTCCATTTATCATTGGTATTCTGTTATCTAGCTAAGCATGTCTAAGTGTAGATTTGTTTCTCTGTATCCTGCTCGGTACTTGATGTTCAGTTTCAATCTGAGATCTCATATTTACTTTCAGTCTTAAAAATTTCTGGAATTTCTCTTCAAAACTGTTTCTATATCCTTTACTCTATTTGCTTCTTCTGTAATCACTAGATTGAAATCTTTCAATGCCTTTTATGTCTCTTAACTGGGCTTTCATGTATGTTATCTCTTTGTATCTCTGTGTGATGGGCTTTGGGTAAATTCCTCAGTGTCACCGGTTTTCACCTAATCCCAGACACACAATGTTTCTCCTTGAAGCTGTCTGAAATTCTTATGCACCTACAAACGATAAGATCTTAAAGAGTCCTGACCAGGAGGCAGCACTGACATAGTTTCTACTGCCTGTCAGTGTGGGAACTTGGACGTGTTGTTAGGTGCTGTCAAGTATGCCCCTATGCACGACAGAATGAAACACTGCCCAGTCCTGTGCCATTCTCACAATCGTTGTTAGGCCTTAGCCCATTGTGCAGCCACTGTGTCAATCCATCTTGTTGAGGGTCTTCATCTTTTTCAATGACCCTCTACTTTACTAAGCATGCTGTCCTTCTCCAGAAACTGATCCTTCCTGATAACACGTTCAAAGTATGTGAGATGAAGTCTCACCATCCTTGCTTCTAAGGAGCATTCTGGCTGTACTTCTTCCAAGACAGATCTGTTTGCTCTTTGGTGGTCCATGGTATATTCAATATTCTTCGCCAACACCATAATTCAAAGGCATCAATTCTTCTTCAGTCTTCCTTATTCATTGTCCAGCTTTTGCATGCATATGAGGTGATTGAAAACACCATGGCTTGTGTCCTCATCTTGTCTTCAAGGTGACGTCTTTGCTTTTTAACACTTCAAGGTCTTTTGCAGAAGATTTGCCCAATGCAGTGTGTCTTGACTGCTGCCTCCACGGGTGTTGATTGTGGATCCAAGTAAAGTAAAATCCTTGACAACTTCAATCTTTTCTCCGTTTGTCATAATGTTGCTTATGGGTCCAGTTGTGAGGATTTTTGTTTTCTTTATATTGAGGTGTAATCCATACTGAAGGCTGTGGTCTTTGATCTTCATCAGTAAGTGCTTCAAGTCCTCTTCAGTTTCAGCAAGCAAGGTTGTGTCATCTGCATAATGTAGGTTGTTAATAAGTCTTCCTCCAGTCCTAATGCCTCGATCTTCTTCATGTAGCCCAGCTTCTTGGATTATTTGCTCAGCGTACAGATTGAACAGGAATGGTGAAAGGATACAATCCTGACACACACATTTTGTGATTTTTAAGCTATGCAATATCCCCCTGTTCTGTTCGAATGACTGCTTCTTGATCTATGTACAGGTTCCTCATGAGCACAATTATATGTTCTGGAATTCCCATTGTTCACCATATATCCATAATTTGTCATGATCCACACAGTCGAATGTCTTTGCATAGTCAATAAAACACAGGTGAACATTTCTGGTATTCTCTGCTTTCAGCCAAGGTCCATCTGACATCAGCAATGATATCCCTGGTTCCACGTCCTCTTCTGAATCCGGCTTGAATTTCTGGCAGTTCCCTGTTAATATACTGCTGGGGCCGCTTTTGCATGATCTTCAGCAAAATTTTACTTGCGTGTGATATTAACGGTATTGTTTGATAATTTATGCAGTCTGTTGGATCACCTTTCCTTGGAATGGGCATAAATATGGATCTCCTCCAGTTGGTTGGCCAGATAGCTGTCTTCTAAATTTCTTGGCATAGACAAGTGAGCACTTCCAGCACTGCATCCGTTTGTTGAAACATCTCAACTGGTATTCTGTCAATTCCTGAGCCTTGTTTTTTGCCAATGCCTTCAAAGCAGCTTGGGCCCCTTCCTTCAGTACCTGACATATGCTACCTCCTGAATGGTTGAACATCGACCAGTTCTTTTTGGTATAGTGACTGTGCACTCCTTCCATTTCTTTTTGATGCTTCCTGGGTGGTTGAATATTTTCCCCATAGAATCTTTCAGTACTGCAACTCAAGGCTTGAATTTTTTCTTCAGTTCTTTCAGCTTGAGAAATTTTGAGCAGTTCTTCCCTTTTGGTTTTCTACCTCCAGGTCTTTGCACATGTTATTATAATACTTTGTCTTCTTGAGCCGCCCTTTGAAGTCTTCTGTTCAGCTCTTTTACTTCATCATTTCTTCCATTTGCCTTAGCTACTGGACATTCAAGAGTGAGTTTCAGAGTCTCTTATGACATCTATTTTAGTCTTTTCTTTCTTTCCTGTCTTTTAAATGACCTTTCTTCATGTATGATGTCCTTGATGTTGTTCCACAACTTGTCTGGTCTTTGGTCGTTAGTGTTCAATGTGTTACATCTATTTTTGAGATGGTCTCTAAATTCAGGTGGGATATTCTCAAGGTCATACTTTGGCACTTGTGGACTTGTTCTAATTTTCTTCAGCTTCAACTTGAACTTGCATAGGAGCAATTGGTGGTCTGTTCCATAGTCCACGCCTGGCCTTGTTCTGACTAATATTGATCTTTTGCATCATCTCTTTTCACAGATATAGCTGATTTGATTCCTATGTATTCCATCTGGTGAGGTCCATGTGTATAGTTGCTGTTTATGTTGTTGAAAAAAGGTATTTGCAATGAATAGTGCTGCAATTAACACTGATTTACAAGTATCTTTTTTTTTTTTTAATTTGGTTTTGCTTTTATTATTTGTCTCGATAGTTGGCTTTCTTAGGATTCGTTTTTTCATGTGTTTTATAATTTTGTTTTGCAGGATTATCTCATATAGAAGGGATTTTAATTTTGTGATATATTTTCTCCTTCTCTAAAAGATTTGAGACGTTTTCTATCCATGGGCCATGGGCCTGGCATCCAGAACAGTGTGTTATGTCAACTGTTTGGGATTCTTTCTCCATGGACATAATGGGGATATTTTGACCCAATTACTTAAGGCAGCATATGGCTTGGCTCAGCCTGGCTCCTGACTGCAAGACCGGGTTTGCATTACACTGACCTCTTTTGTCAGGTGGCTATAGCCCGAGACAGTGGCCACAACAGTCTTTAATTATCACCCTTTATTTTTTAAATAGGGGATCTCAATCTCTCTCTTGATATCTAGCAGGGAGCCTGACTCTAGTCTTTAGTCCTGCTTCATGTTGTGGGGACTTTATCCCCTATTCTTCCCAGAAGAGCAGAAATCCTTGATGCCTCTGCCAGCTTTGGACTTGGGGTCCAGAAGGCCTGTAGCTTCAGCCCATTCTTTACCTTGTGGTTTCTTGTGTTTTTTTTTTTTTTTTTTTGCTTTATTTCTTGCTCACAGAGATGTTTATCATGTTTTGGAGGCCAGCTATGTGTTTTGAATGTTCTCTTTACGACTGTCATCCATCATTATTGTGAGTTTGGAGCAACGCCATCTTGCCTGGATTTCTTTTTGTTTCCTACCTGGCAGGCCAAGCTTCAACTCTCTGTATGCCATCCCTGTTTATAACATTTCACTGAGTCCTCATTGCACTTAGAACAAGTGAAAATGCATTCCCACATCTTATAAGACCTTTAATCCCCTGACCTCTGCCTCCCATTTATATGGAGCTGCTTTTAATTCCTTGACTATACTGTGCTGCATTTCATCCCAGGCCTTCCTGTGGGCTGTTTTCTCCATCTGATACGCATTCTTCCAATTGTTTTTCCTGCTTAATCCTCCTGATCTTTCTCATCTCCCCTTCTTGTTAGTTTCTCCCTTATTCCTCACCCCATGTACTTCCAGCCTCCCACCACACTTCCTAAATGATAATATTTGCCTCATTTTGTTGTGTTGTTGGTGGTGGCTGTTGAGTTGGGATGAGTCGACCCCTGACTTGTAGCAACCCCATGCACACTGGAACAAAATGCTGCCTGATCCTGTGCCATCCCCTTGATTTGTTGTGGATTGAATTATTGTGGTTCATAGGGTTTCATTAGCTGATATTTCAGAAGTAGGTAGCCAGGTCTTTTTTCTTAGTTCATCTTAGTCCTGAAGTGCCATTGGAACCTGTTCAGCATCATAGAACACACAAGCCTCCAGTACCAAACACATGGTGGCTGAGCATGAGGTGGATGGGCCAGGAATTAAACCCAGGTGTCCCACATGGAAGAATTCTACCACTGAACCACCACTGCCCCCCTCCATATTGTTATAACTACTTTTTAAATATCTATCTTCCTTGCTAGACTGTAAGCTCCTTGTGAGTAAGGAACATGACTTGCTTATTCAGTGCTTTATCACCAAGCCTAGCACATCATAAACATGTTGCTGTTGAGTAAACTCTGATTCATAGTGACCATATAGGACAGAGTAGAACTTCCCATAGGGTTTCCAATGAATGACTGGTAGATTCAAACTGTTGACCTGTTGGTTAGCATCCAAACACTTAACCACAGTGCCACTAGGGCCCCTAGCATGTCATAGACACCTGATAAATATTAGAAGAATAAATAAATGAAAGAAGATGCAATTCCCTCATTTATCTCATTTCTTCCTTGCTGTGTGCGTCACATGGAAAAAGAACCAGTCTATCTGCACAACCAGCTAGCTGATGAGCCCCAAGTGCTCGGCTTTCAATTCTATCAAGGAAATCCTGAACTTCTTGGAACAATGGAGGTGGAGGTGATGGGATTCTGGTGTGGAACTGGGAAAGTCCAAAGGAGATGAGTCAGAATGTCCAGTGTTCTGTGACCAAGACATCCCTTTGCCACCATTTGCATGTGAGTTACCAAGCACACAGACTTTTTAGGTCCATGGCGGCTTGTGCCTCTGGGTGGTTATTAGTGTGCATTCCTACCTCTTGAACTCAATGATCCTTGTAGATTAGCAACATGAAAGCTGATCTGAGCTTCAGGGGCCATGCTGGAAGCACAGTCACCCCTTCCCTTTCTGATTCAGTGCATTGGATATAGGCCTATGACCTTGACTGAGGCCAGTTGGTGCTGGGGAATTTGAGTTTATTTATTGATCCTCA
This sequence comes from Dugong dugon, assembly GCA_030035585.1. NCBI lineage: Eukaryota > Metazoa > Chordata > Mammalia > Sirenia > Dugongidae > Dugong > Dugong dugon. The sequence continues at coordinate 58,593,371 of CM057471.1, forward strand.
GAGCAGCTGTTTAGCTTGACTTTCAAAGAATCCCTCATGGGAAGGCTTCGACGTACCAGAATCTCTCTCACTCCCTCCCCTCTACCATTTTTATATGCAATTTAGTTAAAACACTTGCCTTTCATGTGTAGGCCAAGATGGTGACTTCATAAAGGTCAGGGAATGGGGAACCAAGAAACTTCTTTGAAAATTTTAAAATAAATTATGTTTTGTAATATTAGATTTAGGAAGGGGCCTTGGTAGTTCAAAAGAAAAACAAACAAACCCACTGCCATCAAGTTGATTCCAACTCATAGCAACCGTATAGGACAGAGTGGAACTGCCCCATAGGGTTTCCAAGAAGCAGCTGGCAAATTTGAACTGCCAACCTTTTGGTTAGCAGGTGAGCTCTTAACCACTGCACCACCAGGGATGGGGCTAAAATCAGTGATGTTTGGAGATTATTGTCAATCTTTTTCTAGAACTTGAACTTTCTGTACTTGCTTTTTTTTTTTTTTTTTTTTTTTTTTTTAAATCTAACCAGTTGCTACGGAGTTGACTCTGACTCCTGGCAACCTCATGCGTGTCAGAGTAGAACTCTGCCTTATAGGGTTTTTATTGGCTGATGTTTTTGGTAGATAGACAAGCCTTTCTTCCAAGATTCCTCTGGGTGGTTGTGAACTGCTAGCCTTTAGGTTAGCAGCCGCATGTGTTCATTGTTTGATCTCTCAGGCACTCCACACACTGGTTACAAGCTACGGCGAGCTACAGCTGCTAACTGAAAGGTTGGCAGTTGAAATCCACCAGTCACTCCTTGGAAACCCTATGGGGCAGTTCTACTCTGTCCCATATGGTCACTATACACTCTATAGCTCATGTGATATCAAATGCACTCCAGTCAGTGCACTGGCCCCCATTAAGATGCTGAAATGCTTGTTAGAGTAAGTGCACGTAGCCTAGTCTCTCCACCTCCCCGACCAACTCCTGAGCTCTCACTTCCCAACTTGGCTGTAAGATATTTTTCCATTTATATTAAAAAATAGCTTTGAGTCTTTATACATCTTGGATTTGTCTTGGACTAAAGAGAGAAAAGTAAATTTTGATATACAGGGAATACTTGGAGTCTTGTGATTCTTTATCTAAGTGGAGTAGAATTTTTATGAGTATTGGGTGACAAAACATTCATACCACAGGGAAACCAGACATGTTAAAGCATTTTGGAAAAATAGTTTGGTAGCTATTTCTATATCTAAAAATAGTCTTGTTTTCTTAGTGCATTCTTAATCTTATTTAAACACTGACCACCAGAACTAGTAATTAATTGCATTTTCTTAAGATATTTTAAAGGTCCTGGAACACAAGCCTGCAGAACTGGAAAGTTCTGACCTTCTTCTTCTACTAGAGGAGAGACCAAGGCATCAGAGAGGACCAAAGCACGGTGCAAGAGCCTTCAGTGAGTCATTAGTGGACATAGGACTAATCAACTGTGTAAAGGAAGTCATGTTTTGCCTGCAACGAAAGAAAGTACAAATCACTGGTTTTGAATTCTTTCCCTTCTTTTATTATTTTACACTGTTAAATGGATACCCCTCCACCACCACTCCACCTCTTTTCAAATTTGGAAACCAATTGCATTCCAAGAGGTAGAGATCTGATGATAAAGAACTTGTTTCAGATTTCAGACTTAAATTCATTTTTATAACTCACTTATAAAACGCTGAAAGTTGGTCTAATGGTGGAAAGGCTGATGCTATCAAACCCTAAATGATGTAATTAGAGTGACATTCAACCCTCCTCCCTGAGCTCTTCCTCTCCTCTATGTGCCCAAAGGCATAAATCTTTCCTGTCAGCAGTGCAGGTTCCTTGTTACTTGCTGGAGTCAGGACATAGATCTGTTCTTCCAGGAACCCAGACTCACTGAGTCAGCAAATGAAAGACACCAGGCTGGAGACAGTAGGCAGCCCCAGAGAAGTCCTGCACCCACAGTCTGGGAGTGGGAGCCACGTGGAATCCAAACTAGAGACAATGATACAGTTGCATCACTGCATATGGGACTTCCTCTTCTGGGGATCTTCTTTCTTGTCTAAACCTTTTCTTGAGAGTTTAGAGGGAAGGGATGTGTGATGGATTGATAGTGTCCCCTAAAAATACGTGTTGGAATCCTAACCCCCCACCTGTGGATATATACTTCCTTGGAAATAGGCTTTTCTTTGGTATGTTAGTGAGGTCATATCAGTGTAGGTTGTGTCCTAACGCTAATCACTTCTGAGTTATAAAAATTGCTGATTAGACACAGGGACAGGAAGCACGAGTTGGGGAGGGGGAGATAGATGCCACATGAAGATCACCAAGGAACTGAGGAGTGGGACTACAGAAGCTGAAAGAGACAAAGATCTTTCCCCAAGCCAACAGACAGATAACCTTCCCCTAGAGCCAGTGCCCTGAATTCAGACTTCTAGTCTCCTGAACTGTGAGAAAGTACATTTCTGTTCTTGAAAGCTACTCACTTATTTTTATTACACCAGACTAGGTAACTAAGACAGGATGAAAGTGGGTCTATTCCTTATGAAATTTTACCAGTTTAGAATAGAAAAACTAGACATTGACATTTTGCCTGATACAAACTTATTTCAATATAGATCAGAGTAAAGGGTTAAATAATTAAATTGAGGCCTAATTCTAAAGTATAAGTCTTACTCAACTACTCAACTATAGCATCTACTTCAGTTAGAAAAATGGCTTTTGTTAGTAACAAACTGTCTTATCTAAAATAGCAAAACTTTTGAGAGATCCATTTTTAATACAGTATTTTTAATTTCAAGTATGTATACTTATTTGAACTAAGTAGCTAAATGTAACCAGAGACATTTACGGACATACGATAATAACAAGAATAACATATTTATAACAACTAGAATTTATAAAGCACATAATGTGCTGTGTGCCAGCCACCAAAAACCAAAAAAATAAAAATTGAAAAACCCACTACCGTCAAGTCATTCTGTTCATAGCGACCCTATAGTACAGAGTAGAGCTGCCTTGTAGGGTTTCCAAGGCTGTGCATCTTTATGGAAGCAGATTGCCACATCTTCCTCCCTCAGAGCAGCTGGAGGGTTCAAACCACCAACCTTTCAATTATCAGCCTAGCGCTTTAACCACTTCTCCACCAGGATTCCTTGTTTCAGACACACAGCGGAGCAACTTACTTTTCATGGACGCTACCTCCATGGCTCCCCTAACTCCAAAAGGATTTGGTTTAATCTTCAGGAAACTCTATAAGGTAGTTATGATCATCTTCATATACGTTTATCAATTCAGCAGGTATTTATTGTCTATTATGTGCCAGGTAGGATTCCAGATCCTTGCGATTCAAAAAATTTGGATAAGACAAATATACCGCCTGCCCTCATGGCTGTTGCTATCTCGTGGGGATAAAGCATTTTTTATAAAAGGTAATGATAAAATAATTCTGTTAGGAAGGACACAAAACGATGAGAAAGAGAATAATGAGAAGAGAGAGATCTTCAAGCAGAACATGGAGGGAAGTCTCTCTTTTGCTATGGTGAGCTTGCCAGGTGAAGGAAGGTGAGAAGCTTATCCCTGCCCAACCTCTGAGGTGGGAAAGACGTTGGCTGAAAGAAGGCCTGCATGACTGGTGATGGTAAGGAGAGTGAAAAGAGGTGAGGTTCAAGGTCACCAGGGGCCAGGTTACATGGAGACTTGTGTGGTGAGTCGTTGGGATGAGAAAACCAACATATGGCAGTTAAGTCTCCTTCCTAAGGTGACAAAGCTTATAACTGACTGAAGTACAGTAGAGCCAGGTGGGAATTAAACTCTGATTCCCAACCCTTTCTCTTAATCTCTCTTCATTTAAAAAAAAAAAAAAAAAAAAAACCTATATACATATATGTCACCTACTATATGTCAGCAATTCTAGGCTTGGGGGATATGACAATGAACACAACTGTCCAATTTATCACTCTAAGGGGTCTTCCTTTCTGATGTGGGAAGACATATAATAAACAAAGGAACACATAAATAAGTTATACTCTGTCAGAAAACAGCAAGTGCAATAATGCAAAGTAAAGCAGAGAAAAGAGATGTAGAATGAAGGGGGCTCTTTCAGTTCAGGTGATGAGAGGCTTCCTCTGAGAAGGCCTGGATTAAGTGAGGGAGTGTCCATCAGCCCTGTGCTCTGCAGCTGTAATTAGTCTTTCAAAGTACAGGAAAACATGGTTGTCCTCATGGTGGGGGAGTTTGAAATAGCCCATGACTATCTCTGTGTGTGTGTTTGTTGGTCAAATTTTTTTCCAGCTGAGAGATAACCAAAAAAAAAAAAAAAAAATCAGCCTCGGTTGTATAAACAAGGAGGACTTGGAGACCTCAGATTAATAAAGTTTTGCTCGGTTTGGAGAGCCATGGAGGCAATGTTCATGAAAAGAAAGGACCCAGCCAGACAGAGGTTCAACGTGTGTACTGAGACAAGGAGAAACACAGCCCTTGGTGTCTGCCCACCAGGGGTCAGGTGCACCTGGAGAGACCATTATCGCATTTTTAGAAGCACATTCAAAAGCAGACTTCCACAAAAGAGCTAGGGAGACTGATGAGCCCAGCAACAGCCAATAAAAATTCCTGGGGAAAACTGAACTTTGGAATTTAGTTACCATTGGTTCTGGGCAACTGCAACGCATCACCATAAAAGACTGAAATTTAAGCCATAATCTTCTCTCTGTTCATTTTGTTCTCTCTCTCTTTTTCTTCGCTTTTTTTCTTTTTGCAGTAGAATTTCTGTTGCTTGACAGATTTACTATAGAGAATAATTCAGAACATGGTTAAGATCAGCGGTTATGGTGGGAAATGACCACATGTCGTGTTTAGTCTTTGGAACGTCTAGACCTGAATGAAAAACAATAGGTATAATTGTCCTCTTTTTATGGCCGTCAAATGGATCGTTCAGGATTAAAAACTAAATTTGGCAATCCACAGATCAGTTCTGAACATTTTGGGATTTTTTATAACTATGGCCTAGATATTTCAGAGGATACCAGGTGATTTACTGGGTCTTATGCAATTATTACTCAGAGAAGATAGATGATGTGGTTTTGACCTATGGTTCTGGAAACTACTCATGCATCTTCTGTCTACCCATTCCGGAGGCATTTATGGAACACTGCAAATGATACAGAGATGAATATGGCATGGCCTCGGTTCCCCAAAAGCTCACAGTACAGTGACAGACAAGGAAATGAGGACTTACTCCATGTTCTAAGCTGGGTTCTCTAGAGGAGCAAAACCAGTGACATGTATATCTGTATCTATATCAGTATCAATATTGATATCAATATAGAGAGCCTTGGTGGCACAGTGGTTAAGAGCTTGACTGCTAACCAAAAAGGTCAGCAGTTCAAATCCACCAGCTGCTCCTTGGAAACTCTATGGGGCAGTTCTACTCTGTCCTATAAGGTCACTATGAGTCAGAATCGACTCAATGGCAATGGCTTTGGTTTGGTTTTGGTTTTTTATAGACGTAGATGTAGATAGATAGATAGATATAATACAGATATATATATAGAGAGATTTATTTCAAGGAAACGGCTCACACAGTTGTGGAGGCTAGCAAGTCCCAAATCTGTGGGTCAGACATCAGATTGGAGGCTTCTTCTGATTCACGTGATTGCAGGGGCTGACAGACCCAAAATCTGCAGGTCAGATGGCAGGCTGATGGCTCACGCCCCAAAAACCAGAGGTCAGAGGTTGACAAGAAAGATGCAAGATCCAGAGAGGGCAAACTTGGCCAGAACGTCTATATGTATTGGATACAGGCCACACCCCCAAGGAAGCTCCCCTTTCAACTGATTGGCTGTTCACTTCAGATCACAAAATGGAGGATGATTACATAATATCTGCCAAACCACTGAGAATCATGGCCTAGCCAAGCTGACACATAACCTTAAACATCACACCTCCCCCTCTCCCTCCCCAAAAAAGTAGGATAAGTGCAGAATAGTAGTAAGGATTGGATGCTTTGGAACTAGGAGAAAGGCTCCAGATCAGACTAGGGTGCTTGGGGACAGTTTCTCATAAAAGCTGATGATGAAGTTCATCCTTGAAGAAGTTATGTGCGAGAGTTGTGCAGGCAGAAAAGGTGGGAAAAGATTTTCCAAGAAGAGGAAATTTTATGTGCCAGTACATAGGCACAGAAGGATGGAAGGGCATGACTCACTCAGGGAACTGCCAGAAGCTGACAAGGATGGAGTGCAGATTGCGTATTTAGTCAGGGGGTGGGGGGATGAAGGCGGAAAGAATGGCAAGCAGTGAGGCTCACAGGTGTTCATGGGAAAGGTTATGAGAAACCTATGGACAGACATAGGGAACTTAGATTTGATGCTAATAACTATAAGGAACCATGAACATCCTTTAAGTAGACAGTATCTGGCTGACATTTTAGAAGTTACATTGGGCTCTTATGGAATAATTGTTATTATGTGGCAATTTGTTGCTATGACCATGGTTTAAGAGTGAGGGCTAGAGTAAATTGTCACAGGCTATAGAGTGTGGGAAACCACTTAACTCTTTGTAGGTTGGTCCGAAAGGTGTGAATAGCCCTTTCATGGACTTTTATAGATCAAGCAAATAATCTCAACATGAAATCTTGCAAATAATTTTAAAAAGGAGAGCCAACAGTCTTCAAAAATGAGGAAACTTTGAGTCTCTATCATGCTTCCAATCTATATCTAAATTTCTGTCATAGATCAATTACTCTAGAAACATGACCATTGTCGGACGTTTTTTCTCATTCACAAAGGAACCTTTTCTGTTTTGAATCCTTAACAGAGCCTGACACAGTGGTTGGGGCAGAGAAGATGCTCAGTGATGTGCAAGGAGTTGATTTGCTAATGCCCCAGATCAAGCTGTTTATGGGCCCATTTGAACATTTAGTGAACCGTGTGTACTAAATATGAGGAATAAGACCAGTAGTAATAGCAAAAATAGGTCAATAAGCAGCAGCTTTATAGTTAGGATTTATTGGGGACCTACTGTAAGCCAGGCAGCATGTAGAGTTCTCCACATATCATCTAACTTAACCCTGGCCATCCTCTCATTACATCAACTTTATTATTTCCTGTTACAGATGGGACAATTAAGGTTGACAGAGTTTACTCAACACATTCAAGTCACACATAGGAAGAGTAGAGAAGCAGGATGCGAATCCAGGACTACTTGACAGCAAAGTCAATTCTTTTTCTCTCTTATTGCTGTTCCCAAATACTTGCAGGTGCTTGTGAAAAAGGGAGCACATTTGTTCACCAACTTCAGAGGAGAGAAAACTGACCAAGAGTTGACCAGAGATGGAAAGGAAGAGGATTTTGGTAGGACTTTTTGGCCACCAAGATTCTCAGAAAATGCAAGTGACTTTTCTGCAATGCAAGGAGCATTGATCACTAGAGATGTTGATGTGAAAAGTAAACAACCATCTCTCAGAGGATCTGTAGAATAATTAATGTTCTGTCTGGTAGGATAAAATATGTTCATTTCTCTCTCTAGGATCTTGAGATGTCCTTTGGATAGCAACAATAATTTCTGATATCTGAAAGGCATTTAACATTAGAAAAAACATTTCCACAGAGCATCTTATTTGATCCCAAATGGCTTCCGTTTTGGTACGACATAACCACTGCTCAGAGAAGCAACATGGCTTGGCCAAGAATACACAGAATGAATGGGAGCTGTGGAAACAGGACCTGGGTCAAATAATTCCAAGATCAGTGCTCTTTCCCCTGTGCATGTTGTCTACTGCAATGGAGCAGAAATCCGGGTCTGTGGGGAAGCATCGCAGTGAGTGGGTAGTCTCTCCCTATGGTGAGTTTAGGCCATATGCTGAGGCTATTTCTGAGACAGTTGTCTCTTTCTATGTGGATCAGTATTCTCGAGGTTTGGATATCCCTCTGGGAACAAAGTGTCCTTCAGGATCTTCCTTAATCATCCTCAACAGTGTAATATGTTGCTTCCTGTCTAACTATGTCTGTTTCCACAGACAATTTATACATCTAGGGATGCTAAAGTGCTGCTTCAGACATAAATCATTTGATGTCTGGGTTATTGTTCTAGACATGTGACTCCACGGCACAAGTCTAAGTCCCATACTTCCTGCAGCCACGAGGGGCCAAGCCCTGCTAGTCAGGAGCACACTGACTCCTGACTGTGGAAAGTTTGATGTGTGCTGAGTGTAAGCAGATGTCCCCAGCTGCTGGATTGTGTGGCCATATGAAACCAATCACTTGTGCTGCACGAACATGCATCATCAAGCTAAGGTCTGAAGGTGCAACCAATTCATTCTGCTTCCCATAAACCAGTGGGTGACTAGAGTGTGTGGGGGTGTGGGGACACTGATCAGAGAAGTCCATCTAAGGGCAGAATTTGCATGGTCTGATGGTGAAGTTGGGCAAGAAGAAGTGTTGCTCAGAGTTATGATGGACATTCAGCCTAGTCCCAGGACATCATCTGAACACTTCTAGCCCTGCACCCATGGGGACATCTAAGTTTGGGGATGGAGGTGACTTCCTCATGATCTCATAGTAAACTAGTGACTCAACCAGGGCTTTATCAATGATCAAGCTGCCCAGACCAGTACAGATTCCATTATGGAAGCGTGCCTGCACCACTGACTTTCTGGTGGACTTCATCATGTAGTATCCTCATATCTAATTTGAGTCCTAGTGGCTTTTGGGGTGACTTCTCTGAGCCATTTAAACTTTCCTAGAGAATAACAGTAATTAATGCTATTTATTAGAGGTTAATGTTAGATTAGGCTAGATGTGTTATATACCTTATTATACATGATAATCCCTAGAATATCACGAGATAGGTCTTTTCATACTTATCTAAAAGAAAGGAAACTGACACTCCAAAATGAAAAGAATTTCTTAAGGTCACAGGGCTTGTAGGTGTACAGCCTAGATTCACATCAAGATGGACTCCAAAGGCATAATTTAAAGGAATCAACAGAGACATTTTGAGGCCTCTGATTGATTATCAGTGGAAGATGGCTGGGTGATCAATGTTTGTTTACTTAAAGGGAATTTATTGAGTTTTTGTATGTGTTTGGCAGTATAGGTGGTTTGAAAGTGAACATGACACTGTTCCCTCTCATTGGGAGCATAAGCTAGTGGTGGGGTTGGAAACACAAACAAACTCCTAGTCTGTGTTGAAGCAAATGTTAAATGGGTGACGGATCAGGTGCACTTGGAATAGAATGGGAGGAGCACACAATTCTTCCCAAGAGGCAGGGATGGTTTTTTTCAGAGGTGGTGGCACTTTTCTGTCAAACAATTGAGGATGACATTCAAAGCAGAACTTGACAATGTATGTGGAGAAATAGAAACCAAACAAACTGTGTGGCATATTTAGGGAAATATAAATCATTAGGGATTCCTAACTTGCTAAAATAAAAAGCAGATATTAAATATACAGATTGTAAAGATGTTGAATGTTTTGCTAAGGAGATTGGAATTTTTCTCTTAGGGCAAGTAGGAAACACAGATTGATTTTAAGCAAAAGAGTGACATGATTAATAGGTTGTTTAGGATTTAGTTTGCTAGTAATGGAAAACTTAAAATTAATGCTAGTTTAAAAATAATACAAGTTTATTTTCATATAAAAGTCTAGAGTTGTGTAGTCCAGGGTCAATATGGTGGCTTTGCTCAAGAGTCCAATATCTTTCCAACCATCCCTGTATGGGGCCTTCAGACTCATATTCCAAACTCACATTCCAGGAAGTAAGATGGAGGCAGTGATAAATGATAAATAATAAGAGAGCTAAGGACAGGCTTCAGTGATCTCTTAAATAAGTTTCCCAGAAGCTTGCACAAGACACATAGGATTTCATCCTATTTGTCAGAAATTAGTCACATGTCCATACCCAGCTGCAAGGAAAGTTGGGAAATGTAGTTTTTACTCCAGACATCTATGGACCTACAAAAAAATGTTTCTCTACTAGAACCAGAAAATGGGTATTGAGGAAAGTTAGCAATCTATGCCACAAGTAGATTTGACATTTAACAAGATCACTTTAGTAGCCCTGTATGAGATGAACAAGGATATAGGCACAAGACTGAAGATATGAGACTGAGGCTGGTGGTAGTAATGGGGTTGGAGAGGTGCTCTCCCCTCCAGGTTACTTCAGTTTTGCCCAGCTAAGGAAATTGCCATCTTATCTTTATTTCCCCACTATTGAGTTCAGAGGTGGTTATATGTCTCCTTCAGCAAATGAGACATATCCAAGGTTGGTCAAACCTGTTTGGATATGCAAAATGGAGCACAGTATGAACCTGCTTTGGGCTACATATTCATTGACTTAAAACTGCTCATTGTGCTTCTGACCTCAGATAGCTATATTAGATTTCTTATCATTTATTTCTGAACATATCTGATCATTTACAGAGCCAGGCTAAGGGAGAGGAAGTGTCTATCCATGTCATCCAGGTTAGCAGAGTTAACATGTTTTGTCTGTTTGATATTCATGGAGTTAATTAAGAACTTCAGCTTTAGAAGCAGAAAAATCTGAATTCAAAATTCAGCTATGGTACTAATCCCAGGCTGTCTGATTTCAGTGCTAGTCCTCTTCATCACTACCGTATTGCCTCCTCTCTGGCTTTGTTTACTTTTGCCTCTTCTATAAACTGCTCACCTTCAAGGGTAAGGTGGGGGAAGTAGGATCACACCAGCCCTCTTAAGTGTCCCTGACATGTTTGCAGAGAACTGGACTAGAAGACAGAAGAATTTAGTCTTGGGCCCTGACTACACTCACCTGGCTATGTCTACTTCCATGCAGTTCTTTTAAGACCCTACTCCTGGACCAGCAAATCTGTCTAAACCGAAAACAAAAAAAACCTGTTGCCATTGAGTCGATTCTGACTCCTAGGGACCCTATAGGACATAGTAGAACTGCCTCCATAGAGTTTCCAGGGGGCTGCTGATAGATTGAACTGCAAACGTTTGGTTAGCAGCCATAGCTCTTAACCACCGTGCCACCAGGGCAAGAATATTCTAGCATATGTTCAATGTTGACTCACGTGACTCCTCACCAGCCCTAAGGCATCTGTATCTCATTTTGTATCTCACGTTCTCTCCTAGTGTCCTTCCTATCTCCTCTCTTCAGAGTTCCAACCTCCTCAGCCTATTCAATTTCTCCTGGACCCATATTACAGCTTCAATTCCTGCCTAGTATTCCCAAGAGGTATGAAGCAGTGGGATTTTGCCTGGGAACAACAACGTTGGGGTATGGTATGGTGTTTTGTAGCAGAGATGATGAAATCAGACTGGTTTGAACTCATCCGTCCTCCACAACTACTAAATCTGAATCTGAGCAAATCATGTAATGTTTTCAAGCCTGATTCCTTATCTGTAAGATGGGGGTTGATGTTAATACCTATCTCGTATGTTCTTGTCAGGATTAAGTGTGTGAATATCTGTAAACATTTGGTATAGTGTTTGGCGTACTAAAAATAAAAACAGCTGCCAAAAATCCTGACTTATGGTGACCCCATGTGTGTCAGAGTAGAACTGTGCTCCATAAGGTTTTTAATAACTGACCTTTCAGAAGCAGATCACCAGGCATTTCTTCTGAGACACCTCTGGGTTTTAACTGCCAACCTTTCAGTTAGTAGTCGATCACTTAACCATTTGTACCACCCAGGGACTAAAGAAATATTCAAACCCTGTTGCTGTCGAGTCAATTCCAACTCATAGAGACAGAGTAGAATTGCTGAGTTGAATTGCCCCATAGGGTTTCCAAGGAGCAGCTGGTGGATTTGAACTGCCGAACTTTTAGTTAGCAGCCACTGCTCCATTAGAGCTCCATATTAGTCATTAATTTCAAGGTTGTGGGTGAAGAGATAAGTTTGGGAAGTTAGAGGGATTAGACCATGAAGAGTTATTTTACATTGAAGAAACTGGATTTTGGCAAAAGGGAAAAGGGGCTTCAGACAGGAGAATGTATTATTTTCCTATCGCTGTTATAACACATTACGCGAAGTACTTAGTGGCTTAAAACAACACAGATTTATTATCTTACAGTTGTTGAGTTCAGAAGTCTAGAAGGGGTAGGCAGGGCTGCACTTCTTCTGGAGGCTGTAGGGGAGAATCTGTTTCCTTGCCTTTTCCAGCTTCTAGAGGCTACTGGCATTCCTTGGCTCATGACTTTACAACACTCGGACTTTAGCTCCTGTTTGTCACATCTCCTCCTCTGACTCTCCTGCCTCCTTATAAGGAACTTTATGGTTAAATTGGGGCCCTAGTGGCGCAGTGGTTAAGCATTTGGCTGCTAACCAAATGATCAGCAGTTCAAATCTACCAGTCATTCCTTGGAAACTCTATGGGGCAGTTCTACTCTGTCCCATATGGTCACTACTTGTTGGAATCAACTCAGTGGCAACAGGTTGTTTTTAGAGGCCACCTGCATCCCCCTTGACTTGTGACCTCACAGCACGCCAACTCTGGCTTCTGTTGTCACATGTCCTCTGACTCTGACTCTCCTGCCTCCTTATGAGGAACTTCATGATTATATTGGGCCCGCCCACATAATCCAGAATAATCTTCCCATCTCAAGATCCTTAATTTAATCACACCTGCAAAGTCCCTTTTGTCATGTAAGTTAGCATATTCACAGGTTCTGGGGATTAAAATGTGGACGTATGGGGGGGGGTGGGTATTATTCAGCCTCCCACAGAGAGTTACATGGTTATTTTGGGATTTTACAAATCACTCCAGGTGAGATTAGAGTTGGGGAGACCATTTAGGATGCTGTTGTGAGACGAGGGCGAGCTGAACATAAGCATTAGGGGCAATAGGGCTTCTGAGGAGGGATGGGTGATGAGAAAATAGAACCACCAGGACTTGGCTAATGAAAGTAGGGAAAAGGCTGATTTCTGGATTTCTAACGCCAGGGACTGAGAGGATGATGGAGTGCTGGCACGCACTTGGGGAGGTGACTGAAAAATGGTCCAAGGTTCCTGAGAAACGCTGCTTGTTCTAGACTGTGGCCATTCTTTATAAAACACAGAGGGTAGCCTGGCCTAGGCCCATGTTTCCTACACTTCATTCATTCTTAACAATTTTTTCCACATCTGTGTTTCAAATTCTGAATATTTTTCCTTATATGGACTGCAGCAAAAGTAGCCTAACTGTAAACAATTAGTTTCATGAAAGTACAACTCTGATACACCTATGTATGTTGACACACATTACAATTCATACGTAATTATTAAATGTTTTCCATGCACCTCCTAAAATTATCTTGCATACCATCGGTCCTAGGCATACCACATGTAGACAAATACTGCTGTATAATGACAAGAACACAGGCCCAAAGAGTCAAACCTAGGCTTGAGCAAGTCACTAGATCTCCCTGGACTTTTGTTTCCTCATCAGTAAAAAAAGCGATAGCGTCTAACTTATAAAGATTTAGTGAGACATGTATGAAAAATGCCAGGCACCATATCTCATAGTAGCCATCCTAGCTATATGCATTTTTACTGTTTATCTTGTGATGAGTTTTCCTTAAATATTTTAAATAATTCAATGTCTTTTCATGAGGCTTGCCAGTTAATTCTGGTAAATTCACTAGAAAATCCATTGTCTTTGCAGTCCAGGGTGCAAAGCAATTTATTATCTTGTGAGTCTTCTTTACTTATGGGTACATAGGATCTCACAGAGTTAAATGACTGAGGGGCTTAGGGAAGCAGCTTACCCTGTGGATTCTGTCAGGAGTGCTGTGGGCCTGGAGATGCTGGGCTCCTGGGGAAGAAAATCTGTTTTGCTTCAAAGGTTTACCATGCTTTTGTTGAAGGTATGCCCGCTGGTACTGCTTCCTTTGGTTGCAGTCCTTCAAATACTGTTTTTGTTGCCATTGTTGATTTCCGTCAGGTTGATTCCTACTCATGCTGACCCCATGTGTGCAAAGTAGAATTGCTCCATAGGGTTTTCAAGGCTGTGACCTACCAGAAGGAGATTTCCAAGCCTGTTCTCCTGAGGTGCCTCTGGGTGTGCTCAAACTGCCAACTTATCAGCTAGTAAGACCACCCAGGGGCTCCTTCTTCAAAGGCTTTAGAGAGGAGGTTGGGATGGGAAGCGCCATTCTTTTCTGAGCTATATTGGAATTATCCCTCTGCTCTTTCTTGGTCCTGAGGCTTTTTCTAACAAAGAACTGGCCTCATAACCCACTTCAGAACATCACTGAAGATCCGCAAGACAGGACCAAATGGGTTTTCAAAAACCCTCCAGTATCCCTCTCCGCTGCAGCCCCAGTCAGTGTAACAGAATTAGAGCAGCTTTTGCTGAAGATAGCATTGTTTGCATGAACTTTCCATTGATGCATCTGGTTTTCCTTCTGAAAAAGACCCTCAAACCCCATAAAACCGAAATCTTTTGAATCAAACCACAAATTCCTTACAGTTAACTTCAGCGAAACTCCCTACACACTCTGTGTACTTAGTCCCTCTAAACCTCATTCCTCTTTTCTCTTCCATCTTCATTAAGTTAGTGGAAGCCAAGTGCACAGGAATAAATCATTTTTTAAAAATTCGCTTCGTATTCATAAAAATCACGGGTCATTTTTCTGTCTTAGACCTTTGATTTAGAAGAGTTACCATTTATTGAGCTCTAACAGTGTGCCAAGTGCTTTCCATAGTATCTCACTTAATCCTACAACAATCTTGCAAGGTAGGTGGTATTTTTCCAGTTTTTCCAGTGAGGAAACAGAAATAAAGAGAAGTCAAATAACATGACCACTGTCATGCTCCTGCTCAGCTTGAATCTGAAATCCAGTCTGTATAATTCCAAAGCCCTCACTTTTCATGTCTCTCTGCATACTAGGTTCCAAGACTTAGTTTTCAAATACATTTTGACATTTTAAAAACTCTTCATTTGCCTCTGACAATCATTGTCTTGACTGCTGACTTCCTGATGATGATAAGTTTTCCTATGACTAATTATAGCAGCTACTATCCTCTGAGCGTTTTACTAAGCACTTTGCATGCATATGAATCCCTACAGTAAACCCTTGAGGCATGCGTTTTTATTTCCATTTTCTAGATTTGTAAACTGAGATACAAAAAGGTTTGCATATCTGCTCAAGGTCAATAGCAATCAATTAATCTGAACTGTAAATATATTTTTTTAGCGAGTTTTTTTTTTAAATTGTACTTTAGATGAAGGTTTACAGAACAAACTAGCTTCTCATTAAGCAGTTAGTACACATATTGTTTTGTGACATTGGTTACAAACCCCACGACGTGTCAGCACTCTCCCTTCTAGACCTTGGGTTCCTTATTACCAGCTTTCCTGTCCTCTCCTGCCTTCTAGTCTTGCCCAGGCCTCGTGTGCCCATTTAGTCTCGTTCTGTTTTATGGGCCTGTCTAATCTTTGTCTGAAGAGTGAACCTCAGGAGTGACTTCATTACTGAGCTAAAAGGGTATTCAGGGGCCTTACTGTTGTTTCTCCATTCTCTGTCAGGCCAGTAAGTCTGGTCTTTTTTGTGAGTTAGAATTTTCTTCTACATTTTTCTCCAGCTGTCAGAGCAGTCAGCGGTGGTAGCTGGGCACCATCTGGTTGGGCTGGACTCAGTCTGGTGGAGGCTGTGGTACTTGTGGTCCATTAGTCCCTTGGACTAATCTTTCCTGAACTGTAAATATTAACAAAAAGTTAACATTCACATGTAACGGCACCTTTGAAATATTTTACAAGGTTAACTCATTTAATCCCTACCACATTCCTGCATTGTACAAGTGAGTAGAAATGAGGTGACTACTCAAAGTCACACGGCTAGCACGTGGGAAAGCTAGGATATGAATCCATGTAGCCCTGGCTCCCAACTCAGAGCTAGCTCATAACCACAGCACCACACTGCCTGACCATCTGACCACAGGGTCCTTTCCTCTGGGCAGGTGTCTATGCTAAAAAACCCATTGCTGTCGAGTCAATTCCAACTCATAGCGACCCTATAGGACAGAGTAGAACTGCCCTGTAGAGTTTCCAAGGAGTGCTTGGTGGATTCAAACTTGCCAGTCTTTTGGTTAGTAGCCGTAGCACTTAGCCACTATGCCACCAGGGTTTCTACTCTGTCCTATAGGATTGTTGTGAGTTGAAATTGACTCGATGGCAATGGGTATCTATGTTAGTGAATTTAAAACTGTCTTACCCAGTGTCACGGTTATCTAGTGCTGCTGTAACACAAACACCACAAGTGGATGACTTCAATAAAGAGAAATTTATTCTCTTACAGTCTATCAGGCTAGAAGTCCGAATTCAGGGCACCAGCTCCAGGGGAAGGCTTTCTCTCTCTGTCGGCTCGGGAGGAAGGTCCTTGTCATAAATCTTCCCCTGCTCTAGCAGCTTCTCATTGCGAGGACCCCGGGTCCAAAGGACACACTCTGCTCCTGGCACTACTTTCTTGGTGGTATGAGGTGCCCCTGTCTCTCTGCTTGGTTCTCTCTTTTGTATCTCAAAAGAGATTGACTGAAAATACAACCGAATCTTGCAGATTGAGTCCTGCCTCATTAACATAACTGCCTCTAATCCTGCCTCATTAACACCGTAGAGGTAGGATTTACAACACATAAGAAAATCACATCAGATGACAAAATGGTGAACAATCACACAATACTGGGAATCATGACCCAGCCAACTTGACCCACATTTTGGGGGTACACAATTCAATCCATAACATCCAGTCTCATTCTTTATTTTATTCTTTTATTTCTCTGGTGATTTCATTGCATTGAAAGGATGGAACTTGATGCATACCGTGTCAGGGTGATCACAGTTATTGAGAAAATCTGCATCGATGTCTGGGTGTTTGGACTGAATGTTAATGGCATACAAAAGTGACCTGCAAGAAGGATACAGCTCTGCTGGAAAGTAGAGCTCTGCTTTGCAGGAAGTCATTACAGACCAGACCGTGGTGAATTTCCCTCTGACAGGTCCTTTTGTGTGCAGCGCTCATGTAGTCAAGGCTTATCTAAGGTTGAAACGATCACACTGGAATCTTCTGGGATGTTGAAAGAGGGGAAGGAGTAAGTTTTGGGTGGGTGTTGGGATGTTGGAGTGTTCAGCCAAAAGATAGAACATTGACTGGAACAAAGGGAAAATCGATATTGGCCAGTTTTCTTTTCAGAAATGAAAGACCAGGAATATAAGAAAAAGGGAAACTCCTTTTAATTTCAGGTGTGGAAATAGAGAAATCAACATTTGGAGGAACCCCCAGTAGTGCGCTGGGCTCGAGGTAGGTATTACCCTATCTTTGGTTCTCAAACTTCTCCTCTGATGTCTTTCCAGTTATAGGGGACCCCGAGGGACACACAGTATAGCTAAAGTGGATTCCTGCGCACTAGAACTTTCTTTCAAGCCACATGTTTTAATCAAATACCTGCTGGATTTAAACTCGTATTCATGTTTGTTTTAATATAAATACTTTAATACTTGTTTAAATTGCCGTCCAATTAAATTTCTTGCCTAAATTTTCAAGTAAAAATATTGTTCTGCATTTATTGTTGGCTTTAAGTGTTCTCTAGAATGCCTTCCTGTATCAAAGTTTGAGAAGCATCTTCCTACCCCAGATTTATGGGAAGGTGCCCTCCATCAATGTAGAGGTAAAGGAAAAGAAAGCATGAAAAGGACTACTATTTATCTGTCACCTACGTTGTGCTAGACACTGGGCCACATGCTATGTCGCTACTATCTCATTTAATAGTCACAACTGACATGCAACAGTTGTTATATTAACCCCCATTTTACAGATAAGGAAACTGTAGTCCAGAAAGGGGAAGTAAATTGTACAAGGTCACATGACCACAACTTGCAGGAGCTGAAATTTGGAGCCGAGACTAATTTCAAAACATAAGCTCTTTTCACCAAATCATTCTACACTACCTCTCAAGGTAACGCAGAGACTAACAGTATTTACTTAATTTAAATCTATGAGGACAGTTAAGACCAGGAAATTTCCCCCATCTGCTTCCGACCCTTTACAAGGGGAAAACAAAACAAAATAAAACAACTCAAACTATGAAATTCAACATTTTAATCTCGAACATGCACGTTTCAGAGTCCCACGTTCTTTACTGGAGATAGAATATGGGTCATCTCATCCTTGAAGATGGTTGGTGACCTCTAACCCCTGCTTCTAAGTTAAGAAGCAAACTATTTATGAGGGGTATTAATTTTAGTGAGAAAATATATTTTCATATAAAAAGCATTTATTTATTCATTCATTCACTTATCATACGTTTGGTGGTAGATTGATTGAAAAAATGTCCCTGGTTCCCTACTACCCCACACTCATTGCAACGTGACTTTGCAGCTCTTCCCAACAATAGGGGACTCAATTTCCAGACTCTGATAATCTGAGCTGCCCTTGCATCTTGACTTGTCCAATAGAATGTGACAGACATAACAATATGCCAGTTCTGAGCCTAGGCTTCATGAGGTTTTGTGTGCTTCTGTGTCTCTTGCTTGCTTTTGTACCCCTATCATGCCATCGGAGCAAAACTGGGCCAGTGTGGGTGAGGGGAAAAGACACATGGCTCTGTTACCCCCTTCACTGGTGGACAGCCACACTCAGAGCAGAACTGCCTAGCTGAGCACAGCTAACCACATTCTCATGAGGGAGCCCAGCAGAAACCAGAAGAGCCACCCAGCTAAGCCTCCCTAAATTGCTGACCCACAGAATTGTGAGCTAAATAAACGGTTGTTGTTTTAAGCCACTAAGTTATGGAGTGGTTTGTTTTCCAGAAACAGATAACATATACATTCATTAAAATATGAGTGGGTGACAACCCTGTGGCAAGCTGTGGGGACGTAGAGGTGATTAAGTCATGGTCCCTGTTCTGAAGAAGCCAGCACTCCAAATGGGAAGTCAGACATGTAAACAAATAATCACAATATGGCTAGTTAATGTGCTTAATCAAAGCAACTTTTGAAATTCTTTTACTTCCTCTCTTAAGAAGCTGCTAGATTAGGAAGCAGAGTACCAGTTGGTTCCAATAATTCTCTTGATAGTGTCATCCAAACCTCAGACTGCATCAGTGGTCACTCAGCAAGGAGCCTTGAGAGTTACCCAGTGCTATTTATATCTATTATATGATCTCCATTAAGTAACCTCAAATGGGAGCCACAAACTTGAAGCCAGAACTTTTTGAAAGGACAGTTTTAAAGGGATATTATTCTCTGTTTAAATTTGGAATGGCTAGATCTTTGGGGGTGCCAAGCAGAAATTTCAGTCCCCTGAACTTTTAATCATTGGAAAAAAATATAGACCTGTAAACTCTAGAAATAAGGGGCTTGACTAGGATATAGACCTTTTCAGATGAGGCAGCTGGCAGATATATTAAGCTAGACCTAGATCTGAAGGCCAACTGAAGCATTCACTATCTGGTTGATTTTGCTTGGTTCCAGAAATCTCCATAAACTTCAAATTGTCTTTAAATAAGGATAACGATATCTACCTTATAAGGTTATGATGAGGACTAAATGTGCCTGACACATAATGCTAGTTCATTTTCCCACTTTCTTAATTCTTAAAGCTCCTTTGCTTTCTGCTAACATCTTCTATGTTCCCCTATGGACACAAGCAGAGCCCCACTACGTTAACCTTCATGAAACTAAGTCCTGATTATATGCAGGAGGATGAGTTTGAAGGCTTTCAATGACTGCTGGAGTAATAAGATTCACTCATGATTATGACGGGTCAAGACAAGTCTATTTGATCAAACTCTTTGCATTGAATACTAATGTACATATCAGCAGCCAGTCTGTCACTTTGGTCCACAGAAAGAATCATGGTTTCTTGACATCCTGGTCACCTCTATGGAATAACTCTCAACTGGTTGGACAGTAAACATGACCAAGGTCATAACTAGATAGATTCTCCTAGAATTTTTTTCTTTAAATGTAGAACGTCCAATGTTTTTATGAAAACCAGAGAGGAAGTGAGATTATTTTTTCCTCTTCCTTGTCTTTGCAATTAACCTCAATCACATAACTCTTTTTTAATTTCACCTCTATAGAAAAAAATGCTTAAGGGAAAGCACATGTGGAAATTAAATAAAAGCAGAGTGGAGCAAAGACTAAATTACAGAATATATTTTAAAAAACCCGTTGCCCTGGAGTTGATCTTGACTCATAACGACCCTATAGGACAGAGTAGAACTGCCCCATAGGGTTTCCAAGGAGCAGCTGGTGGATTTGAACTGCTGACCTTTTGGTTTGCAGCTGTAGCTCTTAACTGCTGCGCCACTAGGGCTCCAGAATATATATTAGGGCTTGCTTATAGAGCAGGTGAAAGGACAGATCCTCTGATGCATAGTGTTCTCACCTATAAATAGGGAAGAATCACTCTTGGGGTCAGCATGGGGTTATAGGAATGCTCTAAGATAATGGATGTAAAAAAACCTGTAGCTCTCTCTACTGAAACTCTTTTTAATCTCAGGGCCTTTGCACTTACTGTTCTCTCTGTCTGGAGATCCCTTCTTCCAGATGCCAATTCATTCTGGCCTTTGCTCAACTGTTACCTTTTCAGAGAGACTTTCCTTGAGTATCATATGCAAAATAGCCACTATCACTATCACCCTATCACAATCTTCTTGCCTTGGTTAATTTTCACTTTGGAGCACTTACCTGACATTGTATAAGATATTTACATGTTGATTTGTTAATTGTCCATCTTCTGCAATAGAATGCCAGCTTCATGAAGGCAGCAGTTTATCTTTTGTTCACCACTCCTATATTTTCAGCTCCTATAACAGTGCCTGTCACATAGTAAGCACTGAAAATAAATATTTATTAAATGAATGAATAAGCGAATGAACGTGCAAGATTATTTTTACATCAAAAACCACAGGCACATAGTAGGAACTCTATAGCTCTTGCAGAATTAATGAGCGTGTACACTTACGTGTGACAAGAAGCAAGGAATCACAACTCTCTGGCAAGCCAGTGACTCTCACTTAGCACCCCTACAGATTGCGTAAGGAATATCCAGACATTTTCTCTTTCCAGCATGACGTAATGTGGAATGAGGAGCCCTGCAGAACATGCTGCTCACAGACGAGACAGATGATCTCATCCCCTTCCTGGGCATTCCCAGGCTGTGCTGTAAAAAAAAATAATAATAATAATAAAACTGACAATGTTGGGTTCACAGGTGGTTGTTTCAGTCCTCAGACGTTTGTTGGCAAAATACTGGAACTCATCTCTAACTCCCTGAAGGCTGGGAAAAGGAAAGTCAAGTGGGATATTTGCTGGCCTAATCCTTCAGCCAAATGGAAAGGATCTAGCCTGAGAAACTAGAACATAAAAGGGGAGAAATGCATTTTAACAGCAGTCACAGGGGATAAACTGTGAGCAACTAACTAAGGTTGATGGGAGAGCCTAAGAAAACTAAGTAAGCAAAGTGTTTCATTGACACCAGAAGGCTGAGGTTGTTCTTGGTATTGTTTCAAAAGTTTAGGGCCTGAAGAAAGAATGCCCTCAATTTATCTTGCCTGGCTCAGTTTCACTTAAGTGAAATTCCTTGGTTTTGATGTCTATGTATACATTAAAATTATCATAATCTTGATTTATAGATATGCATTGCTTTACAGTTTACAATGCATTTTAAACATGCAGCTTTTCATGGAGGCCCTGAAAGTGAGGGGTGTAGAATTACAGTATCCCATTTCAAGCTGAGGATTTTGAGGTTCAGAGGAGGGCAGTGAATTGACCAACATCACACAGCTAGAGAGTAACAGAGCAGGTAATAGAAGCCAGATTTTGTTGTCTGGTTATCTTTAAGTTTAAATCTCTCTCCAATCAAACCTGAATCCAAGAATTAATGGTGATCTCTATATGTCAACTAAAGTGTCTGTATTCCCCTGACCTTTCCTACATCTTTTTCTTCCTTAGTCAACCACGACCAACTCAATGAACCAGTTGCGTTGAATTGATTTCAATTCATGGCAACCCCACCTGTGTCAGAGTAGAACTGTGCTCCGTATATTTTTCAACAGCTGTTACCTTTTGGAAGTAGATCACCAGGATTTTTTCCCAAGATGCCTCTGGGTGAACTCAAACCACCAACCTTTAGGTTAGTAGCTGAGGGCTTAGTTGGGCCCCATTAGATACCTATTTCAGACAAGTCTGCACGCAAACCAGACTGCAATTCACCTGGATGTCTCACAATTAACACATCCAAATGGGACTCTTCATACTGTTCCCCAAACTCGCCCCCTCCTCTCCTTACTTACTTTCTACCAAGCTGTCTTTTTTCTTAAACTCCCAAACGCTTCTCAATGCATTTATAAAATCCCAAGTTCTTAACATGATCACAAGGCGCTGTTAGATATAGCTCTTGGTTTTCTCTCCAAATTTGTTTGTGGCTTTTTTACACTTGATTATTCTATTTTAGGAGTTCCCAATGTAGAGAGAAAATCTTCTGGAGAGTAGCATCCACACAGAAGAAAGCAGAGGCTAGGTACGATGAGAAAGTGAGTTATGGTGATATTGTTTGAGTCACTGGGTTCAACTGTGCCCTAAGGACTTCGCTGTTGAGTTTTTGAGTCAATATATTCTCTCCCCCATTAAAAAAAAAATTAAAATCAAGTTGGTTTGAGTTTCCTATCACTTGGATAAGATATTCCTGGATTTCCAGGAACTCACAGACGGGTAGGGAAAAATCGACATGTGAACCAGCAAACATTGTAAAAAGAGATGGTTTCTATTATGCGGGTAAACACTAGGGATCTTTCATCAGCCTAGGAGAGGGAAAAAGGACCATGGAAGGTTTTTCGCAGGAGACAATACCCGGTCTGAATTTTGAAGCATGCACAGCAGTTGGGAAGATATATGTATATTATATATATTTATATTTATTTATATATATATAAATCAGAGGATGGTAGAGAAGCATTCCAGCAAAAAGGAAACAATACTCAAGGCATGGGGTAAAATAGTATGATCAATTCAAGGAGCCCCAAGTCATTCAGTATAACTTGAATGTGGGGGTTGGGGAGTGGAATCAAGGGAAGAGGAGCTAGAGAGGGAGGCAGGGGCCAAGCCAGGAGGTGGTTAATATGTTATCCTAACAAGATGACTATTATCCTGGATGGTTTGAGGAGGTGTTGAGAAATTAATTTCTCCACTTGAGTGTTTAATCCCTGCCCAGAGCCCTGGTGGTGTAGTTGTAAGGAGTTCGACTGCTAACCAAAAGGCCAGCAGTTCAAATCCACCAGCCTCTCATTGGAAACCCTATGGGGCAGTTCTATTCTGCCCTATAGGGTCACTACGAGTCGGAACTGACTCCACGGCACCTAACAACAACAACAATCCCTACGTGTCTACCCTGAAAGATTATAGTGTAGGTCACTTTATGAAATGGTTGTGAAAGTACTTTGAACCAGCTACAAATTAGGCACCTATACAAAGGAAATTTAAAAAAACGAAATTTATTGGGCCTATCCTGTGTGCCAGACACTGGAGCAGGGAAAACTAAGGACAGGTTGGAGAAGCTGAGAAGTGGAGGTGGCTTTGGTGAGTCCCATGAGCATTCTGTGTCCGATAGTGAAGACCACAGTGACGGGGTACCTTTCGGAGTTGGGCGTTAACCCTGAAAGGGGAGGAGAAAATACTGCTTATGAACTTAGCCTATTCCAGCACTGGCCAGAGCAGGGCCTGCCCCCTGCCCCTTTGCACCTCCCCCTGACATCACAGCAACATGATCCCAGAATGGCTTTTCTGATGCTTAAGTCCAATCAGTTTTAGCAGCCTAAAGCTTTGTTCTCAGAAACTGTCCTGCAACCTCTCTCCTCTGCCTTACTTCCTGCGTGTGTTAACTCTGCCTCCCACCCCAAACCCTGGATCATTACACAGTTGAGGAAAGCCAAGAAAATGCCACAGCTGTAAAGGCTTACGTAGGTGGTGCCATGTCCATATGTGGAGCTGACTGGCTTCTCCAGGGGCTTTGCGGGCTGGAAAGCAAGGTTGCAATTGACAGAGCAAGGGTTTGTTCTCTTGCGGGGACCTGTCCATCAGACCAGGAACTCTCAAGCCACATTCTTGGCATCGATTTTCCTGGACCATTGTCTATGGCCACTAAGTGTAGGGTTGGCTCTGGCTAATTCCTCCTGCTATTTAGTGAGCTGGGATGCTGGGCCAGAGCTCTGAGATGTTGCAGTGTCAATCTGCCCAAGGAAAACCATGGAAGATTGTCACCAGAAACTAAATGATGTGCCTCTTCTGTTAAGAGGGTGACTTGGCTAAATTTACAATTTTAAAGCTCTTCTCACCCTATTTCTCAATCATGGGTGCAAAGTGTGCTAAAGTAATATGAAATGCTTTGATTAACTAATGAATTCATTCATTAATTTATTCAACATTTATTGAGAACCTATTCTGTGTTAGATATTGTGCTAAGACCTGATAATAAGATAAATAAAACAGTGTGCCTGCCCTCCAGAAGCTCACAATCCATCAATAGGGGTAAGCAGTGGAGTTACTGCCTAATCAGGGGCCAGAGGATTGCAATCCCATCCCAGCTCTGCCACAGTGCTATCTATAGCCTGCATGGGGAGGGAGCTGTTTGTCCATAAAAATTCTACCTCTGCAAACAGGGACCATCTTCTAATTAAGGTCTATGATTCTTGCAGATTCATGAATAATCTCTCAATTGCTTTATTTTTAATAGCAAAAATATTGTTTGGAGAAAACACATTAGCCTAAGATCAGGGTGAGTTTCAGATATTTATAGAGGTCACCAGACCAAATGGCAAAACAGGAGGCAACAATATTTATTACATTTTGTAATTATTCTTGAGGGATTGTATTGTGGAATTCAAGAATATATATCTATGAGATAAATTAAAACAACAACAGTATTCTCTTGTTAGGTAAATAGGTACTGTGGTTTGTGACACTATTATACATGGGTTGAAAAGAACTATACCTCAAACGAATCAGATAAACGCAAAAATGATGAGCTCTAGAAAGCTGTGAGATTACTTATGATGGAAACATTGATGTCAGCAGTTTGTGTACATGAGGTTCATGAAAACTGAGAGTTGGAAGAAAAAAGCAGTAATTAAATACATAGTTTTATGGCTTTCAACTTACATAGTAATTTAATTGATAAATTATACATTATAAATAGAGATTTTGCTATTTCATCCACATCTCTAATGTCTAAATAGTCAAGCTGGCCAAATAATTTGTCTTTTTTAATCTTGTTGGAAAGATGAGGGGCAGCCTTGTGTTGGATACTGCCTGCCTGGTGCTTGGGCACACGTGGTAGGTGGCTGATAAAGTGGCTTGATTTTTACTTACTACTTCCCTCTCCTAATTTTGCTCTCCTCATCTGTGAAATGAGAGTGAGAAAGTGCCCTGCTTTTTCCCTCATTTGGAATCATGGCAATCTTCAAGGCAGGAGGCTATGGAAAACCACACATCTATACACTGGCTTTGTTTTGTGGTTTTCCACATTTTCTGCTCAGCTAATTGAGTTCGATAGCCTCATTAAACAAATGCACCTCCAGAACCTAGCAAACCACCCTCCACCACACACACAAGACTCTAAATGGAAAAAGTGAAGAATATTTCCTTTCCCCTATCTGTTATATAAATTTAGAATTTATAAGACATCTCAGGAGAAAGGAAATGATTGTTGACTTTCTAATAATGTTCCCTCCTTTCTTGGTGCCTCTTTCTTGCTCCCATTTCAGATGGACCAGAGTTGTAAGTGTTGTGTGAGGAGGGTAATGTCACTGAAGGGAGGAGATGTGAGAAGTTATTATAATTTAGAAGCAAATAAAATGTTTGCAAACTCATGTCTCTGGGTGCAGTATATCTGACACCTTAGCTGTCTCCATGGCATGGATCTTGCCAAGTGGCCCATAAAACTCCTGAGATATTTCCTGTTAAATGGCCCTGTCACTTCTATATGTATTTGTTTTGTCCTAGGAGGCTAGAAATACAGTTCAGCTATATAGGTGGGCTCTGGCTAGCCATTACAACCTAGATATTGCTTGAGTGGACACATCTGTACAAAGAATCCCAGAGAGGGGGAAATGCTTATTTTTTCTTTAATTAATGTGAAATCTTCAGCATTGAACTTTGGGCATTCTGGATTTCTATTTAACCCTTAGCTGTTGCTCCTCCGCGAAGCAGAAAAAGTCACGTTTTCATGTTTAATAGCTTTATTTGCAGGTTTTTGCTTGTTCCAACCTTGTTGCTATAGAGGCTAGCTCAATCTGTGTGTATTTAAGAAATAAGGGGAAACAGGCTTGGAGCAAAATTGTATTCTGGTTTCTACCCAAAACACTCTTTTGGTAAACCCTGAAAGCCATTTAAAAGCTGCTTTGATTAGTTCCCACACCAGTCCCCCCACACGGAGCAAGATACTAGTTTGTGGCCTAGGATGCGAGAAGAAGGGGAGCCAGGACTCTCACGGGACAGTTTGCCCACTCAAGACTTCCAAACCCAAGAGGCTTTACATAAACTGGAGATGCCCAGGAAGGGGACCAGCAGCCTTTTGAGCTCTTTACCCGTCACTAATTCTGGCTCCAGCTGGACTCTGGCTCAGGTTGATGAAAGGGACTGAAAGCAGTGGGCCTCAGCGAGCATTTTCGACAGGATCTATTCAGGCTGCATTTGCTTACCCTACATTATGGGGTTTCCATGGCAACAGGCACATGTTTCCATGTGTTACATGCAGACGGGCTGTACCTTACAGTCTCCCCTTGTCAGGGAAATCTGATCATGTGCCACTACCTTCCTGGTTGTCTGACTGAGTTCTACCATGAGCCAGTCTCCCCTCTTTCCGCGTGATAAGTGCAAAGAGAAATGCCCAAGGTCAGGGTCTAAGATCCTGAAACCACAGACCCCACTGGAGACATCTGAGAATGGATTTTGCTCCGGAGACATTGGCATGGTTGTGGCAGATCAGAAACTGAGGCCCAGGCCCCTTTCCTGCTCTCACTTAGCTTCCAGCCTTGGTTGGGTTTTGTGGGCCATGGAATGAAAAGATCATCTCGACATTGGCCATTGTGATATTGCTCCAAGGAGCACAGCCCTGGAGGCAGCAGGTACCAGAGGGAACGCTATGCATGAGCCTGGAGTAACTGTCCTCTGTGATGTCTATCAGTAATTTGACAAATCTGAGAGTTAGAAATAGTTCATGGGATCGCAGAGTGAGATGCAAAGTGGATCTAATTTAATATCATCATTGTAGGAGAAAACATCCTCTTTCTTTCCTTGTTCCTACCTACTTCAATCCATAACATAAGACCTTTTGCCATCTGATACATTTTAGGGAGAAAGAATAGGTTCTTTTTTCTACCACACTCACTCATCACATAATGAGATATATATGGACCTATCCCAGTTAATTTATTTATATCTATATTATGGGGCTTTTAGTTTGTTTGCTGTTTTTGGATTGCACACAAATTCACAAATGAATGTCCTAACACATATTCCCTTATGCACACGTGCGAATTTTCTCTCAGATAGAGAAAAGTGGAATTGTTGACTCATAAGGCATATGAATCTTTAAATTTAATAAAAAACTGACTTGAGTAGACTGCTTATAAAAATACCTGTGTTACATATACTCATACATATAATAAAGCACGTAGGGGGCACAGTCATGGATACCTCCCAGACATATCCAAACACCTCACAGGATTGGTTTACTGGGTTTGAAGGCTAAGAAACATAGTCTCGTGGGACATCTCAGTCAATTGGCACAACACAGTCTATAAAGTTTATATTCTACATCCTAGTTTAGTAAGAAGCACCTGGGGTCTTAAAAGCCCACGAGTGGCCATCTAAGACACAACTATTAGTCTCTACTCATCTGGAGAAAAAGAGAAAAAAGGAAAACAAATACTCAAAGAAGAAACCAGTCTACAGGAAAAAATTGCCTGCGTGAATCATGACCTCACCTATCCAGAGAGCAGAAGAACTAGATGGTTCTCAGCTACCACTACCAACTGTTCTGACCAAAGACACAATAGCTGGTCCTGGAAGGAATGGGAGAAAATTGTAGAACAAAACTCAAAATCGTAAAAAAGAAAGAAAGGTCAGACTTACTAGACTGGTAGAGACCTGGGGAACTCTCGAGACTATTGTCCTGAGATATCCTTTAAACTTTGAACTGAGACTAATCTCAGAGATCACCTTTCAATTAAGTAACAGATTGGCTCATAAAATAAACAATATCACCCATGAGTACTGTGATCCTTTTATATATATATACATACATACATACATACATTCATATATATATGTATATGTGTGTATATATCTATATACATATATATATATATACACATCAACAACAACAAAACAATCGTCTGTTTGAGACCAAATGGTCAACATTTATCTTAAAGCAAAGATGAGAAGGTCAGGAGGGGCAGGGAAGCAAGAATAAGAGAAACAGAACAACCAGAACAGAGATAATGAGAACGTTGATGCAATGTGGAAAATGTAATCAATGTTGCTGAACAGTATGGGTAGAAATTGTTAAATGGGAACCTAATTTGCTGTGTAAACTTTCACCAAAAACTCAATAAAATATTTTTTTTAAAAATCTGTATTAATTCCTCCTTGTATCCAGGCCCCTTTGCAATGAGACTTTATAACTCTTCCAATCAAGAAGTGGCGTCTATTTCTCTGTCTCTTGAACTGGGGCTGGCTCTGTGACTTACTTTGGCAGATTGAATGCAACATTGTACGAAAATGGGCAACATTGACATGATTTAGATAAAACCTTGCGCTCAAGGCATTGTGGTCTTGACCCAGGAGACAATCAAGTACATAAGAGATGAAGTATTTGAGGTACTAAGGTAGTAATAAGTATACAGGGTATTGTGTCTGTGAGAGGGGCACCAAGCAGGTGAGTCAGGAGGGTGAAGAGGTTAAAATGCTTCCCAGGAGCAGTCAGGTCTTGAAGGATAGATGGGGTCTGCTGATAGGACATGTCAAGAGCTCATGCAAAACAGGAACCTTCAGCTTCAGCTTCTCCCAATGCAGAGCTGATTAATCCCAAAAACTCTGACCCTCCTCCCTGTGGATATATCACAGGAAGGGCTGTCAAATACTGAACACCCGTTAACGCAGTGGGATGAACAAGGGCAAGGTTATGAACTAATTTCCCATGGAAGAGCCTAGCCCTGTGCCAGCCTAGCAGAGCCCATGAAGAAAAACGTCTATTGAAAGTATGTGATCTTTTTTAGAACATAAAATGTATCTCAGATAATGGGCAAAAATTAAAGGGGCACTTCTTTGGAATTAAAAATACTGGAGGCAGACTGGTTTTGGCCATGGGTCAGAACAGAGGGTGTGAGGCAAAGTCTTGAGAAGCTTTGGGAAACAAATTTGGAAGCTTCATCCTTCTCCCTTCCTCCTGTTGTGCCAGGATGCCTCCTTTGACATCTGAAATACCCTATTGTGCTATTCAGCTCCTCACCAAAAAAAAAACAACTTTTTTTCTGAACTACTGCTCAGTAACATTGCAGTTTCCATCAGCAAAGTGGCCGATAAACCCCCCTTTGTTTTCTTTGCCCCCACTCTCCCCTTCTTTTCTTTTCCTTTAGAATTGTTTTCAATGGGAAAGAAGCATTTCTCTAAGAAGCACAAAGAATCTAGTTAATGGTTTAATCATTTTGGAGATGAGTAACAGCAAGGCTGGCCTTATATTACTGGTGTAAACTTCGTGTGCAAAAGAAAATATATGTTAGGAAATTTACTGCAAAATTGTTTGAAATACAGAAAAAAGGAAACAAATCAACAAATTAAAGCCTCAATAACATAAATATGTATAAATAAATGGCAATATATTCACAATACCGAGTACTATGTCATATTAAAAAACAAAACAAAAACAAAACCGACAGCTTCCTATGTATCAACCTGTTTAGATATCTCAAACACATAAGTATGTGAAATAGCAAATTAAAAATTGATGCAGGTAACATAACAGTACATATGGGAAAAAGAAAAAAAGATCGTGTTCTCTTGGTAAATATATCCATAGGTAAATGTAGAGAAATAGATCCATGAACTCACATAGCAAATAGATAACACTGATTATTGCTAGTTCAGTGATTCTCAACTCTGGGAGATTTTGTCTCTAGGGGACATTTGGCAATGTCATGAGACATTTTGGTTGTCACAGTGGGGTGGGGGGGAGGATGCCACTGGTACCTAGTAGATGGAAGCCAAGGATGCTGCTAACATCCTACAGTGCACTGGACAACCACCTAAAGCAAAGAATTATCCTGCTCAAATGTCAATCACGCTGAGGTGGAGAAGCCCTGCTTTAGGTAGACAAAGAGGGGTCGGATTAGGAGATGGATATTGTCATGGATTGCATTATGTCCCCCCAAAAATGTATCAATTTGGCTGGGCTGTGATTCCCAGTATTGTGTGGTTGTCCTCCATTTTGTGATTGTAATTTTATGTTAAAGAGGATTAGGGCAGGATTGTAACACCCTTACTAAGGTCACATCCCTGATCCAATGTAAAGGGAGTTTCCCTAGGGTGTGGCCTCTACCACCTTTTATCTTACAGGAGATAAAAGGAAAGGGAAGCAAGCAGAAAGTGGGGACATCATACCACCAAGGAAGCAGTGCCAGCAGCAGAGCGAGTCCTTTGGACCCAGGGTTCCTGTGCAGAAAAGCTCCTAGTCCAAGGTAATATTGGTGAGAAGGCCGACAGAGAAAGAAAGCCTTCCCCTGGAGCTGACGCCCTGAATTTGGACTTTTAGCCTACTTACTGTGAGGAAATAAATTTCTTTTTGTTAAAGCCATCCACTTGTGGTATTTCTGTTATAGCAGCACTAGATGACTAAGACAGATACCAAAAAGAATTTTATTCGTAATCCTTTAGATTTATTCTAAAAGAATATAAATTTTCATTACTTATGTAATTACAAATTGATTAAAAATTAACTTCAAGTGGATGAAGATCAAAGACCACAGCCTTCAGTGCGGCTTGCGCCTCAACATAAAGAAAACAAAAATCTTCACAACTGGACCAATAAGCAACATCACGATAAACAGAGAAAATATTGAAGTTGTGAAGGATTTTATTTTACTTGGATCTACAATCAACACCCATGGAAGCAACAGTCAAGAAATCAAAAGATGCATTGCATTGGGCAAATCTGCTGCAAAAGACCTCTTTAAAGCATTAAAAAGCAAAGATAACACCTTGAAGACTAAGGTGCACCTGACCCAAGCCATGGTATTTTCAGTCACCTCATAAGCATGCAAAAGCTGGACACTGAATAAGGAAAACCTTATTGAGTTGATGCCTTTGAATTATGGTGCTAGAGAAGAATATACCATGAATTGCAAGAAAATAAACAGATCTGTCTTGGAAGAAATACAACCAGAATGCTCCTTAGAAGCAAGGATGGCGAGACTTCATCTCATGTACTTTGGAAATGTTATTAGGAGGGACCAGCCCCTGGAGAAAGACATGATGCTTGGTGAGGTAGAGGGTCAGCAAAAAAGAGGAAGATCCTCAACGAGATGGATTGACCCAGTGTCTGCAACAATGGGCTCACGCATAGCAATGATTGTGAAGATGGTGCAGGACCAGGCAGTGTTTTGTTCTGTTGTACATAGGGTTGCTATGAGTTGGTACAGACTCGACGGCACCTACCAACAACAACTACAACAGATTTCCATTGACAACGTAGGACCCTTTGTTACCTGGCCCCTGCTCTGTCTTTGCCAGGTCCCTATCACACATCCCACGTTTCAGGCATACCACACACAGTATCTATAGTTCTTTATGAGTCAGAATCAATGGAACAGAACAATAAAGTCTCATGTGCTTCATGATTGCCTTTTCACACCTGATAATTTGAGCTTCAGACACCTGTATCTAAGTGTCTACATTTCTAGTTGGATGTTCAATAAGTAGGCCAAAGTTAACCTGTACAAAACAGACCCCTTGATTTCTACCACTCTAAACTTGCTTTGTTCTCAGTCTTTGCCTTATCAGGACATGGCAACCCTCTTCTGGTTGCTCATCTGCCTCACTTCCCACAGTCCTTCCATCAACTAGACCTGTCAATTCTCCTTCAACTCATATCCCGAACCTATATGGTTACATTTCCTACCACCTTCTGTCACTTTCCTATCACCTAAGTCTTCTTTATATCTTCCTAAGCTACAGAAAGGGGACTGGGAGGATAACAAGTGCTGGTTCCAGTGCCCAGAAAGCAGGTAGTGGGGAGAGTAAACAGAGTTGAGGCAGTGTGAGTGAGGACCAGAACCTGGAAATCTGCTCTTTTTCAGAAATAGAAGAAAACGTTAAATTAGAAGAATACAAATCTCTGCTCACGAAGACAGCCCCCTGATTTTCAGGGAGCCTGTCCAAGCTGGGTTTACATGTGGTAATCAGACATTGCGAGCAGCTTTAGTCAGAGGGCACAGTGGCTGATTGTCAGGGTGGCCACATGGCCCAGGGTTTCCCATGGCAACAGAGGGGGGATTGCCTGAGGTTCTTGGGGAGGAGGGGAGCAGGAGTGGATCTACTCATTGAGTGACTGGGGAGCCAGCCTAGATTGGTGCTTGGGGTTGCAATCTTAGCTGTCATGGGATTGAAGATGAAGGCTGATATAGTTTTTTTTCAGTTGTGCTTTAGGTGAAAGTGTACAGAGCAAATTAGTTTCTCCTTAAATAGTTAACACACAAATTGTTTTGTGACATTGGCTGCCATCCCCACAATATGTCAACACTCTCAGCTTCTCCACCCTGGGTTCCCTGTCCATTTGTCCAGTTTTCCTTTTCCTTCCTGCCTTTTCATCTTTGCTTTTCTGCTGGTGTGCCCATTAGTGTTGTATACATGACTGAACTATGAAGCACACTCCTCACAAGTGTTATTGTTGGCCCTATACACCTGTCTAATCTTTGGGTGAAGGGTGAATCTCAGGAGTGACTTCAGTACTGAGTTAAAAGGGTGTCCAGGGGCCACACTCTCAGGGTTTCTCCAGTCTCTGTTAAACCAGCAAGCCTGGAAACCTGATTTTTGGTGTGTGTGTGAATTTGAATTTTGTTCTACATTTTTCTCCAGCTCTGTCTGGGACCCTCTATTGTGATCCTTGTCAGAGCAGTCAGTGATGGTAGCTGGGCACCGTCTAGTTGTATTGGACTCAGTCTGGCGGAGGCCTTGGTAGTTGTGGTCTATTAGTCCTTTGGACTAATCTTTCCTTTGTGTCTTTAGTTTTCTTCATATTCCCTTGCGCCTGAAGGGGTGAGACCAGTGGAGTACCTTAGATGCCACTCACAGGCTTTTAAGACCCCAGACACTACTCCCCAAAGTAGAATGTAGAACATTTTCTTTATAAACCATGTTATGCCAATTGAGC
Organism: Dugong dugon; assembly: GCA_030035585.1. Taxonomy (NCBI): domain Eukaryota; kingdom Metazoa; phylum Chordata; class Mammalia; order Sirenia; family Dugongidae; genus Dugong; species Dugong dugon. Next base: position 58,626,756 of record CM057471.1, read on the forward strand.
TAGATGTTTCCTGAAATCATGGTCCCCACAGCCCTCAGCCCAGTAATTCGGTCCCTAAGGAGTTTGGATTTCTCCATGGAGCTTCCATGACCTTACCCTGAGCAAGTTGTGCCGGCTTCCCCAGTACTGTGTACTGTCTTACTCTTCACCAAAGTTACCACTTATCTATTGTCTATTTAGTGTTTTTCCACCCCCACCCTTCCCCTCTCTTGTAACCGTCAAAGATTGTTTCTTTTTGTGTGTAAGCCTTTTCGTAAGTTTTTATAGTACTGGTCTCATATAATATTTGCCCTTTGGTGATTATTTCACTCAGGATAATACCCCAGATTCATCCATGTTGTGAGATGCTTCACAGATTCATCATCGTTCTTTATTGTTGCGTGGTACTCCATTGTGTGTACATACCATAGTTCGTTTAGCCATTCATCTGTTGATGGGCGTCTAGGTTGTTTGCATTTTTTGTTATTGTGAACAATGCTGCAGTGAACATGGGTGTGCATATGTCTATTCCTGTGATAACTCTTATTTCTCTAGGATATATTCCTAGGAGTGGGATTTCTGGATCATAAGGAATTTCTATTTCTAGCTTTCTAAGGAAGCGCCATATCATTTTCCAAAATGGTTGTACAATTTTGCATTCCCACAAGCAGTGCATAAGAGTTTCAGTCCCCCTGTAGCCTCTCCAACATTTGTTATTTTCTGTTTTTTGTATTCGTGCCAGTAATGCGGGAGTGCATTGTGGTTTTGATTTGCATTTCTCTAATGACTAGTGATTGTGAGCATTTCCTCATGTGTCTGTTAGCCGCTTGAATGTCTTTGGTGAAGTGTCTGTTCATTTCCTTTGCTTATTTCTTAATTGGATTATTTGTCTGTTTGTTGTAGAGGTGTTGGATTTTCCTGTAGATTTTAGAGATTAGACTTTTGTTGCATTTGTCATAGCCAAAATTTTTTCCCAGTCTGTAGGTTCTCTTTTTACTCTTTTGGCGAAGTCTTTTGATGAGCATAAGTGTATAATTTTCATAAGATCCCAGTTATCTAGCTTATTTTCTGGAGTTTGTATGTTATTAGTTATGGTTTATACCCTGTTAATGCCATGTATGAAGGTCTCTAGCATTGATCCTATTTTTTCTTCTATGATCTTTATAGTTTTTGGTTTTATATTTAGGTCTTTGATCCATTTTGAATTAATTTTTGTGTATGGTGTGAGGTATGGGTACTGTTCCATTGTTTTGCAGATGGACATCCAATTTTGCTAGCATCAATGGTGAAAAAGATTGTCTTTTCCCTATTTGATGGAATTTGGGCCCTTGTTGAAGATCAGGTGACCATAGGTGGATGGATTTATGTCTGGGTTCTCAATTCTGTTTCATTGGTCAATGTATCTGTCATTGTATCAGTACCAGGCTGTTTTGACTACCATAGCTGTATAGTAGGTTCTGAGGTCAGGTAGTGCGAGTCCTCCTACTTTATTCTTCTTCAGTAATGCTTTACTTATCTGGGACCTCTTCCCTTTCCAAATAAAGTTAAAGATTTTTTTTTCTGTCTCTTTAAAGAATGTTGTTGGTATGTGGATTGGGATTGCATTGTATTTTTAGATTGCTTTGGGTAGAATTGTCATTTTTACAATGTTGGGTCTACCTATCCATGAGCATGGTATGGTTTTCCATTTATGTAGTCCTCTTTTGATGTCTTGCAGTAGTGTTTTGTAATTTTCTTTATATAGGTATTTTACATCCCTGGTTAGATTTATTCCTAAGTATTTTATTTTTTTAGGGGCTATTACAAATGGTGTTGTTTTCCGGATTTCCCTTTCTTTGTTCTCTTTGTTGGTGTATAGGAATCCAACGGAGTTTTTTATGTTTATCTTGTATCCTGCTACCCTGCAGAATTTTTCTATTAGTTCCAGTAGTTTTCTCGTGGAGTCATTTGGGTTTTCTATATATAGTATCATATCATCTGCAAATAGGGATGGTTTTACTTCTTCATTACCAATTTGGATGCCCTTTATTTCTTTTTGTTGCCTTATTGTTCTAGCTAGGACTTCCAGCACAATGTTAAATAGGAGTGGTGATAAAGAACATCCTTGTCTTGTTCCTGTTCTCAAGGGGAATGTTTTCAGCTTCTCTCCATTAAAAATGATGCTGGATGTTGGTTTTGTATAGATGCCTTTTATTATGTTGAGGAATTTTCCTTCTATATCTACTTTATTGAGAGTTTTTATCATAAATGGGTGTTGGACTTTGTTGAATGCCTTTTCTGCATAGATTAAGATGATATGTGATTCTTTTATTTATGTGGTGGATTACATTGATTGATTTTCTAATGTTGAATCATCCTTGCATATCTGGTTTGAATCTCACTTGGTTGTGTTGTATTATTTTTTTGACATGATGCTGAATTCTATTGACTAGAATTTTGTTGAGAATTTTTGCACCTATATTCATGAGAGATATTGGTCTGTAATTTTCTTTTTTTGTGGTGTCTTTGCCTGGTTTTGGTATCAGGGTTATGCTGGCTTCATAGAATGAATTTGGAAGTATCCCTTCCTTTTCTATGTCCTGAAATAATTTGAGTGGTACTGGTGTAAGCTCTTCTCTGAATGTTTGGTAGAATTCTCCAGTCAAGCCATCTGGGCCAGGGCTTTTTTATTACCTTTTCAATCTCTTCTCTTGTTATGGGTCTGTTCAGATTTTCAACATCAATTTGTGATAGTTTGGGTAGGTAATGTGTTTCTAGAAATTTATCCATTTCTTCTAGGTTTTCAAAGTTTTTGGAGTATAGTTTTTCATAATACTTTGTCATGATCCTTTTTATTTCATTTGGGTCTGTTATAATGTCCCCCATTTCATTTCTTATTTAGGTGATTTGCATCCTCTCCCATTTTTCTTTTGTCAATTTGGCTACTGTTTGTCAATTTTGTTGATTCTTTCAAAAAACCAGCGTTTGGCATTACTGATTATTTCTATAGTTTTTCTATTCTCTATTTCATTTATTTCTTCTCTGATCTTTATTATTTCCTTTCTTCTGGTGACTGTAGCCTTTTTTTTTTTTTTTTTTTTTGCTGTTCTCTATTTGTTCTAGTTGTGTAGCTAATGTTTTGATTTTGTCCCTTTCTTCTTTTTTGAGGTGTGCATCTATTGCTATAAATTGTCCTCCGAGCACTGCCTTTGCTGTGTCCCAAAGGTTTTGGTACGATGTGTTTTCATTCTCACTTTATTCTAGGAATTTTTTGATTCCATCTTTGATTTTTTCTGTTAACAAGTGGTTTTTAAGCAGGGTGTTATTTAGTTTTCATGTAATTGATTTTTTTCCTTGCTCTTCCTGTTGTTAATTTCTATCTTGATGGTGTTGTTTTCAGATAAGATACTTTGTATTATTTTAATGATTTGGATTTTGTTCAAGGTTGCTTTATGGCCTAATATGTGGTCTATTCTGGTGAATGTTCCATGTGCATTGGAAAAGAATGTGTACTTTGCAGCTGCTGGGTGAAGTGTTCTATATATGTCTATGAGTTCAAGTTGGCTGATTATGGACTTTAGATCTTCTGTATCTTTGTTGAGTTTCTTTCTAGATGTTCTGTCCTTTGCTGAGAGTGGTGTGTTGAAGTCTCCTACCATTATAGTGGAACTGTCAATTTCTCTTTTCAGTGCTGTTAAAGTTTGTTTTATATATTTTGGAGCCCTGTAATTGGGCGTGTAGATATTTATTATAGTTATGTCTTCATGCTGGATCATCCCTTTAATCATGACATAGTGTCCTTCTTTGTCTTTTATGGTGGATTTTGTTTTAAAGTCTGTTTTATCTCAGAGTAGTATTGCCACTCCTGTTGTTTTTTGGTGGCTGTTTGCTTGATATATTTTTTTCCATCCTTTGTTTTTCAACAAATTTATGTCTTTGTTTCTAAGGTGTGTCTCTTGTAGACAGCATATTCATGAATCCTGTTTTTTTAATCCATTCTGTTACTCTCTGTCTCTTTCTGGGTGCATTTAGGCCATTTATGTTCAGTGTAATTATTGATAGGTATGAGTTTATTGTTGTCATTTAGTAGTGCTTTTTTTTGTGTGATGCTGAAGATTTCTTTGTTCCTCTTACTCTCCTGTGCTGAATTCCTTTTGTTTGTGGATTTTTTTCATTTCTTTTGTATTTGTAGATTTTGTTTTTACTGAGACTTCATGTTTTTCTTCTTTATTTTGACGAGTAGGTTTGCTAACTTTCTTTGTGTTCACCTTGAAATTACCCTATCTTCTTAAGTTTGAACCCATCTGTTATTTGGTATCGCCTTGCCTTCCTCTCCGTTAGAAAGTTCCAAACTTACACCATTTATTTCCTCCTTTATTGTTCTGACTTTGTTGTCATTTGCAGATTAACTTCTCTGGTTTCCTGTCGTAAATCTTTTGGTTTTGAATAGTCCTTGAGAGTTCATCTCCTAGGTTCGAATCTGGCCAGTGCTATCTTGTGTCCTAGATTCAGGCTGTCTTCTGATGTTGTTTGTTCTCAAATCGAAGGGCTCCCTTTAATAATTCTTGTAAGTTTGGTTTGGTTTTCACATATTCCCTTAATTTCTGTTTATCTGGAAATGTCCTAATTTCACCATCATATTTGAAAGAGAGTTTTGCAGAATATATTATACTTGGTTGGCAATTTCTTTTCTTTCAGAGTTTTATATATGTCATCCCATTGCCTTCTTGCCTGCATGATTTCTTCCGAGTAATCAGAGCTTAGTCTTTTTTTTTTTTTATTAATATTTTATTGTACTTCAGGTGAAGGCTTACAGAACAAATAGTTTCTCATGAAACAGTAGTACACATGTTGTTTTATGACATTGGTTGACAACCCCACAACATATTAACTCTCTAAATACTCAACCTTTTTTTTTTTTTTGGTGAAAATACACATAGCCAAAGATACACCGTTTCAAAAATTTCTACATACACAGTTCAATGACATTGACTATGCTCTTCCAATTGTGCTGTTATTCTCACTTAAGATGAAGGCTTACAGAACAAAATAGTTTCTCATTTAACAGTTACTACAAATGTTGCCCTATGACAATGGTTAACAATCTCACAACACATCAACAATATCCTTACTCAACCTTGTGTTCCCTATCACCAGCTTCCTTGTCCCCTTCTGCCTTCTGGCCCTTGTCACTGGACTCCTGTACCTCATTAGTCTCATTTGGTTTTACGGGCCTGTCCACTCCCAGGCTGAACAGTGAACTTTGGAGGTAACTTCACCACTGAGCTGAAAGGGTGTCTGGGGGCCATACTCTCGAGGTTTCTCCTGTCTCCTTTAGGCCAGTAAATCTGGTCTTTTTTTTTGTGAGTTAGAATTATGCTCTACATCCTTCTCCAGCTCTGTCCAGAACCCTCTGTTGTGATCCTGGTCAGAGCAGTGAGTGGTGGTAGCCGGGCACCATCTAGCTGTACTGGACTCAGTCCGGTGGAGGCCTTGGTAGCTGTGGTCCATTAGTCCTTTGGACTAATCTTTTCCTTGTATCCTGTTCTCTTCATTCTCCCTTGCTCCCAAAGGGATGAGACCAGTGGAGTATCTTAGATGGCCGCTCACAGGCTTTTAAGACCCCAGACACTACTCACCAAGGTAGAATGTAGAGCATTGTCTTTATAAGCTGTGTCATGCCAATTGAGCTAGATGTTCCCCGAGACCATGGTCCCCACAGCCCTCCGCCCAGCAACTCAGTCCCTCAGGGATGTGTCTATGGGGCTTCCATGACCTTTCCTTGTACAGGTTGTGTTAGTTTCCCCTGTATTGTGTACTGTCTCACCCTTCACCCAAGGGATCACTTATCTATTGCCTATTTAGTATTTCCCCCCCACCCCTCCCATCCCTGGTAACCAACAAAGATTGTTAACATTTTGTGTGTGAACTTTTTCATGGGTTTTTACAATAGAGGTCTCGTACAATATTTGTCCTTTTGTGATTGACTTATTTCACTCAGCATAATGTCCTCCAGTTTCATCCATGTTATGAGATGGTTCACAGATTCATTGTTGTTCTTTCTCGTTGCATAGTACTCCATTGTGTGTATGTACCATAGTTTGTTTATCCATTCATCTGTTGATGGGCATCTAGGTTGTTTCCATCGTTTTGCTATTGTGAACAATGCTGCCATGAACATAGGTGTGCATATGTCTATTTGAGTGATGACTCTTATTTCTCTAGGATATATTCCTAGGAGTGGGATTGCTGGATCAAATGGTATGTCTATTTCTAGCTTTCTGAGGAACCGCCATATCATTTTCCAAAATGGTTGTATCATTTTGCCTTCCCACAAGCAGTGCATAAGAGTTCCGATCTCCCGCAGCCCCTCCAACATTTGTTATTTCCAGTGTTTTTGATTCATGCCAGTAATGCCGGGTTAGATGGTATCTCATTGTGGTTTTAATCTGCATTTCTCTAATGGCTAGTAATCGCGAGCATTTCCTCATGTGTTGGCCATTTGAATGTATTCTTTGGTGAAGTGTCTGTTCATTTCCTTTGCCGATTTTTAATAGGATTATTTGTCTTTTTGTTGTAGAGGAGAGCTTAGTCTTATTGTTTCCCCTCTGTATGTGACTTTTTGTTTTTCTCTAGCTGCTCTCTGGATTTTTTCTTTGTCTTTGGTTGTAGTCAGTGTGATTATGATATGTTTTGGTGATATTCTTTTGGAGTCTATCTTATATGTGGTTCATTGAGCTTCTTGGATGGTAAGCTTTTCATCCTTGATTATATTAGGGTAGTTTTCTGTCAGTAATTCTTCAATGATCCTCTCTGTGTTTTCCTTTTCTCCCCCTGTTCTGGAACTCTGATCACTCACAAATTTTTGCTTTTGATTTTATCCCACATAATTCTCAGGGCTTCTTCATTTTTCCTTGTTCTTTTTTTCTGATTTTTCCTCAGCCAAAGTTGTATCCAAGTGTTTGTCTTCAATTTCACTGATCCTGTATTCCATTGTTTCAAATCTGTTCCTTAGCCCTTCTATGACACTGTCCATGTCTGAAATCTTGTTGTTTACCTTTTGGATTTCTAATTGTTGTTTTTGTATGATTTCTAGTTGTGAATTTATTTCAGCATTTTGCTCCTGTATTATTTTCCTGAATTCTTCCATTTTTTTGTCTGTATTTTCCATGAATTTATCTGCCTTTTCCATGAATTTGTCTATTTTTTCCTCATTTTTAACTGCTTTTTGCTTCAACCATTGGATAGCTCTGAATATTAGAGATTTGAATTCCCTATCAAGTAGTTCTAGTGCATTTTCTTCCAATGGAAAGTCATCTGGTGTTTTATTTTGGATGCCTGCTGGAACCATCCTGTCCTGTTTTATATATATATATATATTTGATATTGTCTGCTGGAATGTTGATCTGTTTGGCGAGCACTGGAGTTTGAGTCAGAGAGATCAGTATAAATTTGAAGTTTGAACCCATACTAACTGCTTGAACTCACTAAACATCTGAAAGAGTCAGTTTTGTTTTATTTTGAATCTGTAAAATAGATTTAATGATTCCTGGATATCAGGGCTCTCATTAAGGGCAGTGCTTCCCCATTTCAACATCATCCTGTGCAGTCTCTTAAAGAGGCTTCTGGAGGTCATATGCATTTGGTAGGGCTGAGACTCAGGGACTGCTGTCAAGGGATTTAGAAGAAAGCAGACTTCCACACTTTCATTGCAAGATGAAAGACTCACTGCCTTAACATCAATTACCTCTCTTCAACAAAAAGCAAGGGCTTGTTCTTCACTCCTCTTCTCTTCCCTTCGTTTCCCTCTCCTAAGGGAGCAGTCCAAGAGGGTGACTAAAATTAGAATGAATTATCCATCTCTACTTAAAAACCATAGTATCAACACCTCAAGCCTTACATTCCTGTTTTACTCAGTCTCCACCATAAATCCAAGACCTCAGTCATTCACACAAACTCATCTCTATGTGGCTCTGTGTATCTCCTAAACTGAAGTAATCTATCAGCCTCTCACTCTTTTCCCAAATCTTTTTACTCTGTCCTCTCAAACTCATTGTGTCTCATCTATGTCCTCAAACTCTTCCCTCAGTGCTTTGCTTTACCTTCCTTTTCCTAAGTGAAGATGGGAATCTGGAGGTTCTAATTTACTTTGCAGCTCTCTGAAGTGATGGCTTTTCCTTCTACATCCTTGGTGTAGAATACACCATCCTTGGATGTGCAGCCTCTTTACCACTTCCAGACAATTTTCCTCTCTCCTTTCAATCAATCAATTAATCAGTCAATCAAATAAACAAACAAGCTCCTTTCAATAAGCTACCATCAGACTATCCACCCCCTGCTACACATCCTTGTTTTAGTCATCCACCATCCTCCCAGTAACTTCTCCAGGCTCACTGAACACTTCAGCTCCTGGATATTGTGTTTCCTTTCAAGACTTCTTCTGTCACCATAGTGTCCTCTCAGATGTCTGCTCTCATGGTTAAACCCTGGACTTTGTCATTGCCCATCACTGTGCACTTTTGGTGTTTTGATTTCAAGCTTCCTATTCTGACCATCCCCTTTCATTTTACCCAAGCTGAGGAACATTGTAGAAGAAAATTATAGTGTTGCTGAAGGTCTCAGTTTAAATTTTGGACCAAACATCAGAAACGGACCTTCAGTGTCTTCAGGCTATCCTTTTATATTTGCTTAAGGAAATCCTGCTCCAGCTCTTTGGAATGACTATTTCACATCTTTTCCTCTGTTTTCAAACTCTAATGCCCTCATTCCACCTTTCACTCTCACTGATGGACTCCTTGGTGGTGAATTCAATAGTCTTTTTTTTTCTCTTCATTTCCATTTCTCAAGACCATTTGAGGCAGTTAATCATACATTCCTTCTTGAAACACTTTCTTGTATTTGTTTGAAGAAACAAATTGGCTCTCTCCTGGTCTCTCTTCCTCAGTTTGACCATTCAGAAATGGAGTTTCCAAGGGCTTGGTCCTTCACTCCCCTTCTCTTTCCTTCCTTTCCCTCTTTTCTTTGTTCTTTTCTATTTGCTTAGGTAGTTTTCTCCAGTCCCACCTATATGGTGTTGAGCCTCAAATTTAATTGTAGCGTGGGTGTCTAGCTCCAGACATCTGTATGTAAATGTCTATTCTGCATTCCACTTGGATTTCTAATAAGTAGGCCAAAGTTCACCTGTGCAAAATAAAAGACCTCTTGATTTCTAACAACCCCAAATTTGTTCCCTCAAACTTACCCACTCTGCTGGTCCTTCTCTTATCAGAACATGGAAACCCTCTTCATTTGGTTGTTCACTTTCCTCACTTCCCACATCCACTCCATCAACAAGAGCTGTCAGCTCTACCTTCAAACTGTATCGTGAACTGACCATTTATTACTACCTTCTGTCACTTTTCTATCACCCTAAGTTAAGCCACCTATCTTTACATTCTCCTGAGTTACAGAAATTTTCTCCCAACTTCCTCCTCCTGCTCTTTCCCACTTATGGTCTTCTTACCACAGTTGTAAGGCTGGTTTTTTTTAAAATATAAATCAAATCATGACATCCTCTCTCTAAACTCTCTAGTAGATTTCCTTCACAAGCAGGATATAATTCCAAAGCCATGATCACATCCTATAAACTCCCAGACAATATCTAACTTTGCCTGACTCTAAACTTACTTCCTACTGCTCTTCCCTTGTTTTCTCTGCTCCAGCCACACAGACCTTCTTGCTGTTACTCAAACATAGTAGACTCATTTCACCCCCAGAGCTTTTGCATTTTTTCTGTTTGAAACATTAGTACTACAGACTTTCACATGGCTCTTGTTCTCTCACTTCATTAAAGTCTTTGCTCATATATCAACTCCTTAGAGAGGATTTCCTTGAACTTCTCATAAAAATAAGACACCTCAATTTGCCAGCCATTCTGACCCTGTATTCCCTGATTTTGTTTTATGTTTTCTTTATTATGCCCATTTGTCACCTGCTTTCCTCCTCAGTAGAAAGGACACTCCATTAGGGAAGTGAGGGTGGCACCAAAGCAAAACTAACAAACAAGTCAATTCTGACTCACAGCTACCCTATAGGAGTGGCTGGTGGATTTCAACTGCTAACATTTTGGTTAACAGCCAAGTTCTTAACCACTGTGCAACCAGGGATCTGAAGTGGACACAGGACTGGGTGATGTTTCATTCTGTTGTACAGAAGGTTGCCATGAGTTAGAGTCAACTCAATAGCAACTAATAACAACTACAGAACCCTTGAAGAAAATTGTATCCTAGAGACATGACCCACTTTCAAATCTGACTTCTCATTGAGAAAGGCACAACCTCATGCAAGCAGACTCTGCCCATCCACCCAATGTTAAGTCCTCTTAGAGACCCAGCCTTCCAGGCTTGGGGCAACTGGCTTTCTCTGGGAGAAAGTCGTGTCATGGGAAATATGTAACCCATGGCCTTTCAGGCTGAGGGAGAAAAGCAGATTACTTGTGGTGGGGACAGAGACAGTCATTTAGGCAATATCTCCTGACTAAAACAAACAAACAAATAAATAAAAAGCTAGGTCTTAGAGAAACTAACCTCAGAGCCATATGGCTGATGGGAAAAAGGAGACTAATTTCATCTGTAAAATGATAGGTCTGGATGAGATAATCATCACTCTCATTGCTCCCAGCTCTGACCATGCTGTGGCTTCTCTGAGAAACTCTACTGAGGGGGAAGTGCAATCTCAGAATGCCATGGCTTGGGAGAACCATGAGGGGGCCACAGGCTGCCAGGTGGGTGCTTCTGGGGGTTTCTTGACTCTCTTCTGTAGGCTGTGTACACTCAGCTTCCGTCTCCTCACACCTGCAGAGCTTCCTCCTCTGTTCACTCATTTTCACCTACATGTACACGTTACCTACATGTACACACATTCCTTACACACCAGAGATGCCGACCCTGAGGGAGGAAGGCTTCCTTCCCAGCTCTAGTTTCTGGAGCATCATTGTCACTGGTGTTTTTCTAAAATACCAGTCTGACTTGCTTATGTAAATCCTCCCTTAGGATCCATTGCCATTGGGTTAAAGTCCATGTCCGTGTCACAGCACCCAAGACTCTAAAGAGAAGGCACAGCCAGTATCTCCAGGATCATCTCTGGCTGCTACCTCCCAGAAAATCTTTTCTCCAGTTAGACTAAATAATTTCCATGCAAAACATGTCCTCTCTCATCTGGAGCCTATGTTGCTTTTTTTATGCTCCTACAAGAACATATTTAAATATACAAATTAGATCATATGTCTCCCCTACTTAAAACCCCTCCAACAGCTTCTCGTTATGCTTAGAATAAAATTCCAACATCTCACTGTGCCGTACATGGTCTCATAAGAGCTGATTCCGCCCTCCTTCCTTCCACCAGTTCATGCCCTTCTTATCCTCCCTATGACAACAATGACCAACATTTTTTAATACCCAGCACGTGCCAACCTTACTCTGAATTTAAGACCTTTGCACTAGTGGTTCTCTTTGCCTGCAAGCTCTTCATCCACACTGTGGCCTGGCTAGCTCCTTTTCCTCTCTCAGGTCTCAACTAAACTACGTTTCCTCAGAGAGACCTTCTCTGACCACATAGTCTGATATAGCTCTCTTCCACAGCACTCTGTTTCATTTTCATCATGGCATGGATCTTCTCCTGATATTTTGTTAATCATTTATTCATCTGTCTGTTCACTCTCTCCTCCACTGGCAGATCAACTTCATGAGATCAGGGGCCTTGTCTGTTTTGTTCAGTACTGTATCCCCAGTATCTACAATAGTTCCTAGGTACTCAGGACTTATTTGTTGAATGAATAAATGAATGCCTGAACATCACTCACCCTTTTCTTCCTCCTACGTGGCTAACTCCTACATATCCCTCAGCTCCTTACGTAGATATCACTTCCTCCAGGAAGACTTCCTTGACCTCAGGGGATGAGCTAGGTGACTCTCATGTGTGTTCCTTTAGCATTTCTACTTTAGAATCAAGGTACTTATGATGATAAAGTCTTATTTCCTCTTAACTTGCCACTGTCCTTTTGACTATACTCTTCTATGGGTGAGAACTTTAATCTACATATTGTCATATCCCCAGTGCTTAGCTTGGTTCTGAAAATTTGAGTAATTTTTAAAACTCGGAATAACTGGTATATTCTTTCATTAAAAACACTACGCACTTCCTAGCTAGTCACTGTGCTAGGCTTTGCGTTCATTCTCTCAGAGAGGAGAATGCAGGACCATTAGCAAGTGCCTGCTGAGTGTTGATGTTTTACTTAAATTTTCTTGTCTTCTTCTCATAAAAGCCTTCTATAGGAGTAAACGCTGACTCCATTTCATGGATCTGGGAACTGAGGTTCAGAGAGGGCAATTACTTGCCCAAGAACACACAGCTAGAAAAATTAAAGTAGCATTCAATTCTAACTCTAAATTTTCTGTGTTTTTTTTTTTTTTTCCCGCTGCACCGCTGCTGTACCTAATATTGGGGGCATGCAGTAGACCTCCCCGTCCCTTTTGATTTTATTAGCCATCCTCAAAGCAATCTCTCCCCCTGAATTCCCAAAGCTCAGAGATTTCTCAGGCCCCTCAGAGAGGAGGCCACAATCAGGGTTCTCCCCTGATAAGTGGAGAAGAGAGAATCCACCACTCTGGTTCTGGGTACCCTCCGGGGAAGTGGGCTGATTGAAGTCAAGGGTGTCACTTGGTAAAGACTGGATCTGCCCACTTCCATGAGGCCACCCACATCTGCCCAAAGCAGTGTTTCCTTTCAACACTATTCTGCAAACAGTTTGATAAAGGAAGGGAACGGAGTGGTATTCACAGCTGTCCAGTGATTTGTTTCTTGAGATAAAGGGTGTTGGATAAAATCCTGCATGTACCTGAGCCAGGTGCTTTCCTCTGTGGCATGTAGGTAGCTGGCCAGGCTGTGTCTGACCTAGGTTATGCGGCCACCTCCAGTCTCTGTGGTTATCAACTCAGTTTCTTTGCTTCTTGACACTCTTCCTGACCTCTGTTTACTCAGCTACCACCCTCTCCTAGTATTGTCAGAGCTCACTGCAGTGAATTTTAGGGGAAAACAGCAGCCAAAACTGTTTGGGCAAAGGAAAGCCCCACGTTTCAAACAGATAAAAGCTGAACTGCTTTGAATGAAGTAGATGTTTTGTTTCCCCCTTCATTCCCTTTGAAATGCTCAGAGTGAGAACCTCTGCCTTAGTGAACACTCTCCATACAGCACTTAGGTCTTCTTCGTCCTCCAGCCCAGCACACTGAGTCTGGCCCTTTGGCGGTTACCAGTAGCCTTCCTTCCTTTCCTAGCAATGAGGGCAAGACATCAGAGCCCTTGGGAGGTGTCAGGAGACCAGACTGGAGGGCCCAGTCTTGCTACTAACTCACTTCTCGAGAGTCTGCTGACTCAGCGCTAACTGGGTGGTTTAGACAACTTACCCTGAGGCCCCTCAGGCTTTTTAATTTTGTGATTTTAAGTCATACTGAACAGACAGAGAAAGGTGTCCACGGTATATTAAGTAGAAAAAGCAAGTGGCAGAACAGTAATGAAAGCCGTCCATATTTGTTTAAATACTTAGGTCTTCACACATGTATTGTTTTGGCAATTTAAAATAATTACCAATATATTATAAGCAATCGTTGCTAAGATCACCATCCTTTTGATTAACAGCCTAGGGCTTAACCACTGCACCACCAGGGCTCCTTTACTAACATCATCACTCAATTAATTAATTAATTCCAAAGACTGCTCAGAGTGATTACTTAATATCAGACATTTGGAATGCAGAAATGAGTAAAACACAGCACTTGCCTTGGAGGTATCCAAAGTCTAGGGAGTTTATGGGGACTCGTGATTTATTTTTAAAAGATTTTTTACAAAGTAATTGCTCTGCAATCAAGGCTGGCTTGTCCCCGTGTCTGATAAATGGAAGGACACTGACAACCACTTCTCTTACTATAAGGGAGTATTGTTCACATCTCTTCAGGGCCACAAACTCTTTAGCACTGCCACTGAGCTTGCCCCTCCTGAACTCCTATCCAATGATGAGCTTTTGCCAATAATTTAGTGCTTAATTATACAACATCTCTCCTCTCTATTTTCACTTCTTCATCACTATTTGCTCTTTAGTTTGCTCCAACCAGGCTTCTGTCTCCTCCTTGCCACCAAGGATTATTTTGTTAAGGTTACAATGATTCAGATGTTCTATTGAAAAGAAAAGAAAGAAGGGAGGGAGGGAGGGAGGGAGGGAGGGAGGGAGGAAACAAGGGAGGAAGGAAGGAAGAAAGGAAGAAAAGAAAGGAAGGAAGGAAAAGAAAGAAAGAAAGAGAGAGAGAGAAAGGGCAGAAATATACATATGTAACAATTTCAAGAGGTAGATGGACTGCTGAAGTCCACTGGAGAATCCTGCTTGGATCCTGTAGACTTTACAGGGATATCTTTAGTATGGTGGTTATAGCCTTTCATCCTTTGGTCCCATTTTACATCCACAGTCTCACCTCCATTTTGCTGTCTCAGGATTTTACGTACCCTTGCTGTTTCTTTCTCACCCCCAAATCTTTATTCTTGCTGCTCCCCTGCCCCACCTGGAATGTCCTGTCTCCTCTTGCCCAACTGGTAAGTTCCTACTTATCTTTGCAGTGAATGTCTTTCTTTCCCCACACTTCCTTTAGCAGTTTAGTTATCCTCTCTTCCCCTCCCTTAGATTTCTCTTTGGGGAATTATATCTCCCCTGTTGTAAGCAGGGATGCCCTACTGGATCCTTCTTCTGACCATTTGGTACGGTCAAGGGATGGGTACTTGACCTAAGCTAGGCCAAGGGGACTTTCTCTCCAGGAGAATGCATGGACCATATGGATTCGATTCATTCATTCCAGCAGTGGATCTGGGTCTGGGTATCAGGACACTTCTGCCACCAAGACCCTCTAGAGCTACCTGGCTTCCATCTATTCTAAGTTTCCTTCTTCAGTCTTCTCCCTGACCCTCAGAGTTTATTCATAAGCTTCCAGCATATTCTTTTTTAGATTAAGCAATCCAAAATTGGCTTTTGCACATTGCAATTGAAAAAGGATAACAACAATAACAAGCGATACATCTTTTAAGACTCAGATAAGGAATTACCTTCTCTGTGAGTTTCCCTGAAACCTCCAGGTCAAATGGAAGGCTTCTTCCTTTGCTCTTTATTTGCCCTTCATTTGTCACCAGTTGCTCTAGTAGCTCTCTCTCCTATGGTGTTGTAATTCATCTCTCCTCCTCTAGTTATAGGCTCCCTGGGGGTGGAGATCATATTTCAATCAAAGGTTTGTCCTTAGAGCCTAGGACATCGTTATCCTTTATCCGGCTTATTGGTGGGAACGGTACAAGTGTGTCAAAGAGTGAATGAAGAAACAGAACTCTTGCAGCTATTAATATTCTCAATTCTCTCTTATTGATAGGGAAGACGACTTGACAAGGTTCTTTCCCTTTTTCCAGAAGTTAAGATTTTACTTCTGTCTAATTAAGATTTTATTTCTAATTGTCCTTGTAAGGAGCCGTGGTGGTGCAGTGGTTAAAGCACTTGGCTGTTAACTGAAAGGTCAGCCATTTGAACCCACCAGCTTCTCCACAGGAGAATGATGTGGCAGTCTGCTTCTGTAAAGAATACAGCCTTGGAAACCCTATGGGACAGAGTTCTACTCTGTCCTATAGGGTCTCTTGAGTCAGAATTGACTTGATGGCAGTGGGTGATTGTCCTCGTAAGAGATTTGACATCACTGCTTTTAAAGATGTGGATGTTCTCTGTATCTGTTAAGTTCCAGTCAGGGAAACAGAAAACACACTAGGAATTTCAAATAGAGGAAATTTAATAGAGGCACTTGACTATACCCATGTTAGAAAGTTAAACTAACAAACATGAGATGCTGAAGTAATGCAGACATTAGTAACCACAGGAAGTAGCCACCATCCCTATGGCAGGGAGAACAAAAAGGAAAAGGTGGTGTTAGGAGAATTTAGGAGCTTAGAGGACGCTTGCATGGCTGATTCTCATACTTCTGGAGAGAGGTGCTTTGTAACTGGTGTGCTTGAACCTCTAGGGGTTGGGTGCACTCTGTGAGGCTGGTGCTTAGACAGTGATGGGGGGAGGGGTGCCCCAGGACCGGTACTCAGACATCAGTGGGAGCACACCGGGGGCCATCCTCAGACTTCTGAGCTCAGACTTGGGGACCAACTGGTGCTGATACCTCTAATGAGACAGTCCCACAGGGGTTGCTGGGAGTGTTGAAGACAGTTGCAGGCTGGAGCCACAGCTGTCTTTTATTTCTGGAGAGTGGCTAACAGGATCTGGAAGTAGTAAGAGAGTCTTTTTCCATTTTGCCACTTTGGCATCTCTTGTTAATTCCTCCTACTGAGGGACTCTACAGGGAAATGAGCCAGTAAGGGAATCTGGGGAATGTAGTTTGCAGACTCCTAGTCCCAGCATCACAGCAGAGTATAGACAGGGGTGGGGAGGTTTGTGGCTAAAAGAGATTAAATAAGTAACTGACATACACTCTTTCAGTAAAGAGAGATTAAGTAGAGCTGGACTCCATGGTCATGTGGTGAAATATAATCTCTGATTTTGTAACCAGTTTCCAGCATAATTCCCAAGAATTCCCTAGTAAGAATCTGCAGCTTGGGATAGGACCTCTGTGGAAAAATCCTGGTGCCAACATGAAAAGTGGCCCCAAAGTCAAAGCATTCCTGCGAGCCCCGACTCATGGAGCCCATGATTTATTTGAGCTCTTGCTTGTTATTGCGTCCTTTTGCAGTCTCTGGTTCCAGGAACATCTTCTGGGCCAGATGAACCCATGGCTCAGACACTTGGAAACGTAGCCACTTACTGCAAAGCCCACTGCTCCTAGGCCATCCTGCCAAGCCCCGTGTTGCATGCAGCCACACCCTGTTCCTCCATGATTGCATTTCTCCACGTGATGGCCCCCTTCCTTAGGAAGAAAACACCACAACTTAACACATCCCACCACCAGACTCAATTACTTTTCTTCTTCATTTTCCACTGCTTTTGCTCACTCCTTAATTGTGATACTAGGTGGATGTCCGCGAGTCTAACTATTATGCTCTTCTCCCGGGATTCTACTATAGGAAGACCACCTATTAATAGTAACAGTGAAGTTTTGTGGCTCTATGAAGCTTTAAATTCTTCAAAGAGCTTTTCCATCTATAACCTCATTGACCCAATGTTAGGAGGAGAAACAGGTTTTGAGATTCTAATTTAACTAGAAATTTAGCTAGAAAAACTTTGGCTAATTAATGCCTCTGAACCTCATTTCCTTTACTGTAGCAGGGAACTAATTTCTACCTCCCCAAGTTGCTAGGATGATTAAACGACACAAGCTTTGTGTTGCACCTGGCACACAGTATTAAAAAAAATAAGCCTGTTGCCGTCAAGTTGATTCCAACTCATGGCAACCTCATGTGTTACAGAGTAGAACTGCTTCATAGGGTTTTCATGGCTGTCATTTTCATGGAAGCAGATCTTTAAGCCTTGCTTCTGTGGCACCAAACCAGGTGGGTTTGAATCACCAACCTTTAGGTTAGTAGTCAAGCACAAATCATTTGCACCACCCAAGCACATAGTAGGGCAGAATAAATCTTAATTCTTTTTCCCCAAGTGAGTGTGAGTGTGGTTCTCCTACACATACAGGGAAAGGAGGCCAAAACATTACATAAATCCAGCCTGAGTCACATCACGGGCATCACAATAAGAAAGATTTAAGAGAAAAATCTGAGTAATGATATTTGGAGGAGTATTTCTCTATTCCTATAGGAAGACAGTAGTGACATTATTATTAGATAAGTTCAGACTGTGGACTGATTTCCCCATGCAACTTTACCCCTATGTACCTCTGTTATTGTGCGTGTGGAAGGGGAAATAAAGAGGAGAGGACTGTGAGCAAAAGCACAGGGCTAGGGCAATTTGGAGTGCATCTGGGGAAAGAATGGTAGGTGATAGGGCTAGAAAGACAGCCTTCAGTCAGACTATGCAGATCCTTGAATGCCGGGCTAAGGAGTTTGCATTTTGTTTCCTAGGCAATACAAAGCCACAACCAAAAAGAGTGAAAAATGAAGAATCTTGCCAAATGAATTTGGTATTTTATATATAAAAGACCTTTCCTAAGGAATGACGGGCAAAGAGATTCAGAAAAATGTAAGATCTAGGGGGAGTCCTCTTGGGCAAATTTTTTATTTTCCTTCCTAAAGGGCTTCAGGAAAGACGTACTTTAAGTAAGTGCTAGAGACTGAGGTGTCATTATTATTTTATTTCTCATTTTTTCATTCACATAGAACATGACTTGTCATCGTTTTCTTAAAACACAAGTAAGATTTCACCAATGGATCAATTGCAATGTTATGGAAAGGAAGTGGCAGGGGATTTCATTGTGAGTTTATTATGTTAGACTCTTTTTTTTTTAAGAGCAGGTCATAACTTCTTTTAAGGAGCTAACATTCTGGTTGAGGCAAAAATGCATAAAGAAATCAGGATAATCAATATGGTAAATGTAAGAAATATAGGCAAGTAATCAGCTGTCAACATAGGGATTGTAGGACTTGAGGGAAAGTTTTCTGGAAAACAAACAAAACAAAGGAATGGCTAAACTGAGTCTTAAAAGATGAGAAGGAGTCATCCATGTGAAGGAAGAACAGGTGAAGAAGAGTGGTCCATGTGGAAGAACAGCCTGAGCAAATGCACAAACATGAGAAGCATCATAGTGCATGAAGGGGGACTAAAGCAAGTTTGTGATGCTGGAGGGTAACAAGGCAGAGTGGGAGAGAGGAACTGAGGAGGTGGGGCAGGACAAGATAAGGCAGAGCTTTGTGTACTCAGCAAAAATCTTGCACTTTATCCTGTAAGTGATGTGGCGATGTTAAGGGGCTCTATGGAAATGAAGAAAGCAAGAGGTCGTTAAAAAGACAGGAAAGAAAGAAAAGACCAAACTGGATTTCAGAAGAGACTCTGAAACTTGCTCTTGAACATAAAGTAGCTAAAGCAAACAGAAGAAATGATGAAGTAAAAGAGCTGAACAGAAAATTTCAAAGGGCAGCTCAAGAAGACAAAGTAAAGTTTATAATGACATGTGCAAAAACCTGGAGTTAGAAAATCAAAAAAGAAGAACATGCTCAGCATTTCTGAAGCTGAAAGAATTGAAGAAAAAACTCAAGCTTCAAGTTACAATACTGAAGGATTCTACAGGGAAAATATTTTTAAAAAACCAGGAGGCATTTGAAGAAGATGGAAGGAATACAGAGTTACTATACCAAAAAAGAATTGGTCAATTTTCAACCATTTCAGGAGGTAGCACATGATTAGGAACTGATGCTACTGAAGGAAGAAGTCCAAGCTACACTGAATGCATTGGCAAAAGACAAGACTCCAAGACTTGATGGAATACCTGTTGAGATGTTTCAGCAAACGGATGCAGCACTAGAAGTGGTTACTCGGCTATGCCAAGAAATTTGGAAGACAGCTACCTGGCCAACTGACTGGAAGAGATCAGTATTGATGCCCATTCCAAAGACAAGTGATCCAACTGAATGCAGAAATTATAGAACAATATCATTAATATTACTCACAAGTAAAATTTTGCTGAAGATCATTCAAAAGCAGCTATAGCAGTACACTGACAGGGAACTTCCAGAAATTCAAACCAGATTCAGAAGAGGATGTGGAACCGGGGATATCATTGCTTATGTCAGATGGATCCTGGCTGAAAGCAGAGAATACCAGAAAGAAGTTTACCTGTGTTTTATCGCCTATGCAAAGGCATTCGACTGTGTGGATCATAACAAATTATGGATAACATTGCAAAGAATGGGAATCCCAGAACCCTGAATTGTGCTCATGAGGAAACTGTACCTAAATCAAGAGGCAGTCTTTCAAATAGAACAAGGGGATACTGCGTGGTTTAAAGTCAGGAAAGGTGTGTGTCAGGGTTGTATCCTTTCACCATACTTATTCAATCTGTATGCTGAGCAAATAATCCAAGAAACCGGGCTATAAGAAGAAGGATGTGGCATCGAAATTGGAGGAAGGCTCATTAACAACCTGCATTATGCAGGTGATACAATCTCACTGGCTGAAAATGAAGAGGACTTGAAGCACTTACTGATAAGGATCAAAGACCACAGTCTTCAGTACGGATTACACCTCAGTATAAAGAAAACAAAAATCCTCATAACTGGACCAATAAGCAACATCATGTTAAAAGGAGAAAAGATTGAAGTTGTCAAGGATTTCATTTTACTTGGATCCACAGTCAACACCCATGGAAGCAGCAGTCAAGAAATCAAACAACAGACACCCTTTTAGCTCAGTGGTGAAGTTACCTCCAAGGTTCACTGTTCAGCCTGGGAGTGGACAGCCCCGTAAAACCAAATGAGACTAACGAGGTACAGGAGTCCAGTGACAAGGGCCAGAAAGCAGAAGGGGACAAGAAAGCTGGTGATAGGGAACCCAAGGTTGAGTAAGGATATTGTTGATGTGTTGTGAGATTGTTAACCATTGTCATAGGAAAACATTTGTAGTAACTGTTAAATGAGAAACTATTTTGTTCTGTAAGCCTTCATCTTAAGTGAGAATAACAGCACAATTTGAAGAGAGTAGTCAATGTCACTGAACTGTGCATGTAGAAATTTTTGAAATGGTGTATCTTTGGCTATGTGTATTTTCACCAAAAAAAAAAAAAAAAAAAGAGTTTGAGAAGTTAGAGGGTTGATATGTTGTGGGGTTGTTAACCAATGTTATAAAACAACATGTGTACTTCTGTTTCATGAGAAACTATTTGTTCTGTCAGCCTTCACCTGAAGTACAATAAAAAAAAATTAAAAATAAAAAAAAGAAATCAAACAAGAAGGCAAGGTCATGGAAGCGCCATTGACACATCCAAACTCCCTGAGGGACTGACTTGTTGGGTGGAGGGCTGTAGGGACCGTGGTCTCGGGGAACATCTAGCTCAATTGGCATAATGTAGTTGATAAAGAAAATCTTCTACATTCTACCTTGGTGAGTAGTGTCTGGGGTCTTAAAAGCCTGTGAGCAGTCATCTTAGATACTCCACTGGTCTCACCCCTTTGGGAGCAAGGGAGAATGAAGAAAACAAGACACAAGGGAAAGAGTAGTCCAAAGGACTAATGGACCACAACTACCACAGCCTCCACCAGACTGAGGCCAGTACAACTAGATGGTGCCTAGCTACCACCACTGACTGCTCTGACAGGGATCACAACAGAGGGTCCTGGAAGACCTGGAGAAAAATGTAGAACAAAAGTTACCAAAAAAGGCCAGATTTACTGGCCCGACAGAGACTGGAAAAACCCAAGAGTATGGCCCCTGGAAACCCTTTTAGCTCAGCAATGAAGTCACTCCTGAGGTTCACCCTTCAGACAAAGATTAGACAGCCCCATAAAACAAAACAACACTAATGGGGCACACCAGCCCAGGGACAAGGACTAGAAAGCAGGAGGGGACAGGAAAGCTGGTAATAGGGAACCCAAGGTGGAGAAGGAAGAGTGTTGTCATGTGGGGTTGTTAACCAATGTCATAAAACTATATGTGTACTAACTGTTTAATGAGAAACTATTTCTTCTGTAAGCCATCATCTAAAGTACAATAAAAAAAAATTGAACAATGCATATATTGGGCAAATCTGCTACAAAAGGCCTCTTTAAAGTGTTAAAAAGCAAAGATGTCACCTTGAAGACTAAGGTGTGCCTGACTCAAGCCATGGTGTTTTTAATTGGCTCATATGCATGTGAAAGCTCGACAATGAATAAGGAAGACCGAAGAAGAATTGATGCCTTTGAATCATGGTGTTGGAGAAGAATATTGAATATACAATGGACTGCCAAAAGAATGTACAAATGTGTCTTTGAAGAAATACACCAGAAGCCCCTTAGAAGTAAGGATGGCAAGACTACGTTTCACATACTTTGGACATGTTGTCAGGAGGAATCAGTCCCTGGAGAAGGACATCATGTTTGGTAAAGTAGAGAGTCAGCGAAAAAGAGGAAGACCCTCAATGAGATGGATTGACACAATGGTTGTTAACAATGGGCTCAAGCATAACAATGATTGTGAGGATGGTACAGGACTGGGTAGTGTTTTGCTCTGTTGTACATAGGGTAGCTATGGGTTGGAACTGACTAAATGGCACCTAACAACAACAACAATATGGAAGTGAATGACATTGCAGAATATACGTTTTATTTTGTTCTGGTGGCTGCATGAAGGAGGAAAGAAGATGGTGGGAGAGAGACCAGATGGGAGGCATTAGCAGTAATCCAGGTAGACCTGAGTCCCTGGGTGGTGCAAACAGTTAATGTGCTCAGCTGCTAAAGGAAAGGTTGGAGGTTCAAGTCCACTGAGAATCACACTGGAAGAAAGCCCTGGTGATCTACTTCAGAAAAATCGCCATTGGAAACTGCAGTGTGATGGATTGCTTTTACGTGGCCTTTCTTGCCAAGATCTTGTAACTCCCACCAAAGTGATTGGGAAAAAAAAAAAAAAAGCCAAACTGGTTACAGTCAAGTCAATTCTGACTCATAGTGACCCTGTAAGACAGAGTAGAACTGCCTATAGTGTTTCTAAGAAGCAGCTGGTAGATTCGAGCTGCTGACCTTTTGGTTACCAGGAGTAGCTCTTAACCACTGCACCACCAGGGCTCCAGTGAATGGGCAGGACTGTGCAAATTAGGTAACTGTGGCCCACAAGGGGATTGGTTAGTTTTGCAATCATGCTAGGTTTAAAAGAGATCCAATGCCAGAGAAGAGAAAGGATCTCACTACCCCAAGAAAGAAGAGCCAGGAGTGGAGTGCGTCTTTTGGATCCGAGATCCCTGTGTTGAGAATCTCCTGGAACCAGGAGACTGAGAGAGAGACAGCTGTAACACCTGAGGTGGCAAGAAGCAGCAATGAAAAGGAGCAACAGAGAAATGGCAGCAGTAGAACCCAGAAACTGGCAGGAGACAGCCCGGCACAGGGAGCGACAAAGCTGAGTGCCTTCGGGCAGGAGACTTGGTGGAGCTAGGTTTGCCAACCCACACAGCTAGAGCTGAGTGCCTTTGGGCTATGGCTTACTGGCAGAGTAGGGTGCTTCTAGGCACTTATCGGCAGAGCTAAATGAGCTTTTGTAACACTTGTCCAAGCAGGGCTGAGGCCAGTGGGCTAGAGAGAGGCGTGCCTACAGGTACAGCTGAGAATAGGCTGTCCTGATGGAAGAACTGTATCTTGAGTGTTCCTGAACGTGAATTGTAACTTGTTACTTCCTTAATAAACCCCATAATCATGAGTAAGGTCTGTGAGTTCTGTCTGGCCATTGCAACAAGTTATCGAACTCAGCAGAGAAGTAGAGAGTGCCGTGGACGGGATGGTTGATGTCAGAATTGATAAAGGTGGCAGCGAAGGAGGCATGTCTGACCTCTCCCTCATAGCAATCAGCCTGGGGCTGTTGATCTTGATCCTCCTTCCCCCTCCTGAAGTTAGAGGAGGTCAGATGCCACTGCATCTTCATATCATCCATATGGAATGCTTTTCATGCTCATTCTTAGTATCAAGGTGGCAGGTTACAGTGTGAGGGTCCCAGAGGTGGAGATAGTCCTCCTGAGAATGCATATCAAAAAATTCAGAAGTCTTGAGAAATAAAGGTGATCCAGAAAGTATTTTGAAATTTATTAGAGTTTTGAAATACTCTTTATTTTATACTTACTTCTCCCATATCGTATTTCCAAAGGTTTTGAAATTAATTTACCCCTTAAATATTTGTACTTCTATGTCAAAATAATGATAAAAAATTTTCTCATCTTTGTAAAAACCATCTGTTTGGACTGTAAGATTCTATTCCCCCATCCCATCAGGAGGGAGCACAATAGGGTAGAGCAAAAATTCTCAGCTCACTTTTACTACAAGTAAACCATGAAATAAACAAGTCCTCACCATTCTCACCACATGTACTCTTGGAACAAAAGGGATTTCTGGTGTGACAGGTCCAGCTTTTGCTATGAACTGTGAACTAGCATATTTTTAACTTGGCTTCTGAAGTTGGTGAAGGGAGTTTTCTTGTTCTTTCCTAATAAAATGCAGATGGTTCTCCTCCCCAACATCCTAAATCTCCAAGCTCTGTTGGAGCATGAATCTCATCTTCTTCAAGGATACGGTAGATTTGTTATTCAGGGAGAAATAAATCTCATTGTGCATAATCCCTATTCTTCATTCCAAACAACTTTCTGAAGTGCTTGATATATAGTAAACCAATTGCCATCTAGTTGACTCTGATTTATGGTGAGCCCATATGTGTCAGAATAGAACAGTGCTCCATGGAGTTTTCAATGGATGATTTCTCAGAAGTATATCACCAAGCCTTTGTTCTGAGGTGCCTCTGGGTGGACTCAAACCTCCAACCTTTTAGTTAGCAGCTGACTGCATTAACATTCACACCATCCATGGACTCCATAATATATAATATGTATTCATTACATGCATATTAAGTGAGTATATGAGAAGATAGTAGCACTTGAAGATCTGGGTTTAAGTCCTGGCATTTGGATTTAGGCCACTGTCTAGAATGGGTGCCACTTTAGAATAAAGACCTTAAAGCCAATGAGATCAGGATTTGCATCCTGGTTCCATTCCTTCCAAGCCATGTGTGGGGAGGATTTGAATCAAATTCCATAACCTCTATGTGCCACAATATAGTGCAGCTGTTGAGAACCAGGGCTCTGGGCTTTAGTCCTGTCTCTGTCACTTATTATCCAAAAGATTGTGAGCAATTTATCCAGCTCTCTGTGCCTTGGTTTTCTCACCTGTATATTGGGGAAAATAATTGTACTTATTGACCTAAGTTTGTTGTGAGGACTTATGAGTTGATAGAAACAAAGCAATTAGAACAGAGTTTGGCATATGGTAAGCACTGCGTATGCTAACTCTTATTATGCTACCTCTTACTGTGCTGCTCTGACTGTGCGCAAGTGCCGTTTTTTCTAGAGAGAGGTTCCATAGCTTTCAACATCAGGGCTGGTCATTTAATCCCAGCCACTTTGGGTCTCAGGCTTCATACATGTCAATGAGACAAAAATCTCTTTCCCTGCCATCTACAGAGGATTTTTGTGAGAGTCAAATAAGATTACAAATGTGAAAACTAACACCCACCCACTAACACCCACTCACTGCTATCGAGTTGATTCCAACTCATAGCGACCCTATAGGACAGAATAGAACTTCCCCAAAGGGTTTCCAAGGCTGTAAATCTTTACAGAAACAGACTGCCACTTTTTTCTCCTGCAGAGCTGTTGGTGGGTTCTAGCTGCCGACCTTTTGGTTAGCAGCCGAGCGCTTTAACCACTGTGCCATCAGGGTTCCTGCTAACTCTCAAGTGCTCTATAAATGTGAGTTTATTAGTTGGAACTCTTGCCACTACAAGTGACAAAAACCTAATTTAAACACGTGTATGCCAAAAAAAGAAGATCTATTGGCTCCTGTAGCTGGATGGTAGGGTAGTTCACAGACCCATAGGAAGAGCTACAGAAACCAGGACTTTGAAAACCAAAAACTGATATTCAAGTTAACCCAGACACACACTCTCTACCTTTCTGTCATTTCTTATGGCTTCATTCTCTGCCAACTCCACAAGGCCTTTTTCACATAATGGGGAAGACGGAATAGGAGCCCAGCTTCATATTGTTTCAGTATTTCAAACCAGTTGAAAAGGAAAATCTTCCAACAACCTCCTCTATATCCTCTTCAAGGACAGATTCTGATTGGCTCTGATTTAATCTCCTGTTGAACCTTGGACCAGTCACTGGGTCCAGGAGAATAGAGTACTAATATTATTTAGGCCTTGGTCATAACCTTTTCTATTTGATATGAGACAGAGCGATATACTACCAGAAGAAAGGAAAAGAGTACTGGGATGATTTAAAAAAAATAGCATTAGCACAGGTTATTATTGATTATTAATACTAGTTCCTTTAACTTCTATAGAGATGACTACAATGAGACTCTCGTGTATCTTAAAGTCTAGATTCACCACGCTTGAGCCCTGGACATTTTTCAACTTCTGGATGAGATTGCTTAACAAGATATTGATCCCATTAGAAGCTGTCCTGGTAAGATAAAAATCCTACTAGTGCAGGATGTCTCAACCTCAACACTACTGACATTTGGGATGGATAAATTTTGTTGTAGGATAGTCTTGTGCATTGTAGGATGTTTATAGCATCCCTGGCCTCTACCAATTACATGCCAATAGCACACCCCACCCCCAAGCTGTGACAACCAACAATGTCTCCAGACATTGCCAAACGTCCTCTGAGGTCAAAATCACCCCTGCTTGAGAACAACCGCACTAGCAAGACTTAGTTAACCCTTTGGTGACTCAATTATTTTCTGCTTTGAATTTTTTGTTGGTACCGTGTGTTTTCATTTATGGAAGTGTGCTGAATCATTGAGCATGTCTTACTTTTTGGTAGGTAGTGTGGATTTATTTTTTTCTTGTCCTCGCCTACAAACCTGCCCTAAGTGTTTAGTAGTACGTATGAAGTACCACGAATTATACTCCAGAGCTCCACCGGGGTCTATTGGTACATATGTGTAACGCATAAAATTTTTCAAAATTTATATTTTTCCTGCCAAAAATTCAGACACTTCATACAATATCCTGTCAAAACAGTAATTTGTAGCACATACCCATTTCTTCAGTTTTAAACAGTCATAAAGGCCCCTGTCCGAAGCAGCATGCATTATTGATGGTACAGCAGCTTCCCAATAAACCCTAGAGGCTGAAAAAGCACATGTTCTCTACATATACTGCTGGGATGAAAGGGATATACTAAGTAGTGATTCATACTGCTCTATTCTTTATCTTCAGTCCCAAAGGATGGTGGAATATTGGCTGGGTGGGTTGTTTTTATAACTTCCCTATAACCCCCTCTATACATAGCCCATTACAGTGAAACATCTCACCATGGAGGCATTGAAACATTATACTGTTGAAAAAGACTACTGTATATATGACTCAGGGTATTTGGGGGTCTAGTCTTTCTTATGTCACTTATGGTGTGTGACTGGCATTTCTTTTCTCTCTGTGCTTTGGTTTCCTATATTGGCAAAATGGGAAGGTGTCCTATATTTTTCATGCTACTCTAACATTTTATGATACAAATTGATCAGACATGTCAAAGAAGAAAATTTCATACTCCATTAGGAGTGAAAGAAAAGGAGTTTTATTGAGGAATAATACAGCTTGAGCTGGGCAGCACTAAGTATGAATACAAATTGCTCTGTTATCTCTTTCAAGTTAGAGGTTTTTTTGCATAGAGAACAAAGGAAAGGTAGGGGGTTAATGATTGATTCAGCTTCAGCTTTGGAGTCCTTTGAAATGTAAAAATCAACCCTTCGGCTAGGGGGAGTGAGTTTTACCTCCTAGGTGAGTGGTACCATCCGGTTTGGTTATACACATTCTTCCTAGAAACAAGTTGTTTACAACCTGACATTGGCTTCCTGGGAATGCATGTAGATCCCGCCATTCCTGTCCTGAGATGACTGCCTCCATGCTTGAAAATTTCTGTTTGCAGACTTGATCTATGAAATAGGATGTCATCAAACAGAATGTACCCGTTAAATAATTCATGGCTAAGACTCCAAATTTCCCATAAGCATCTCTTTTGTTTCTTATAACTTGGGATTGCACTGGGTTACTCAGGATGCACAAGGAGTCTGGGCAAAAGTGAGAACTGACCTATACCAGATTCTATGCTGCTACTTGATTTTGGAGTGTTTTGAAAGATTCCATCTATAGGTAAGAAATCAGTATCAAGTGGGGAACCATTCACTGAGGCTGAAGAGTACAGTGTGAGATGTTAAAATAGTAAGGAATGAATTTGGAGATCGTCTTATTATCTAAGGGGTAGTGGTGAAGGTAGAATGCATAATAAAACAAATACTAGATAACTAGGTGAATTATTTTTCATCTTTGTGTTTGAAGTTTAGAAAGATGGTAAAGAGTAAAATTAGCCAGATGCAATTTAGAGTAGACAATAGTTTGTTGCTTCTTTATTTTTTCTATCAAAATTGTATGCCTCCAAATATTCACTCTGTAGGTGAGAAAACAGACCCTCAAAAAGGAAGAGTTATGAGCAGTGACCACACCGAGTTAGTGGCAGAGTGGAGATGAGCATCCATGGCTTGTAACACCCCTGTCCCTGCCCTCAAATAGCTCATAGTCTCCTGGCTAAGGTAGTCAAGGAAACACAGAATTCTATCATATCATTTAATATCATATATAACATACACTATATAAAATATTACATGCCATATATTTTAAACTATTCTATGCACCATATAATATACTACAAGGGAGTTGTACCAGGCACTTTTGTTCTCTCTCTCTTTTGCTTCAGGGAAGCTCACACATAAGAAGCCTTAGAAAATGAATGCGTGTCCTTCCAACAGAGGGGAGGAGATTTAGAAAGGAGCGTACTTGAAACTCAGAGACTGTATGCTTGAAAGGCAAACTCAGATACATGACAACCCAACAAAATTCTCTGGGACCACTTTTTTCAGGGAAGAGTTACATTCTGAGCCCACCTGGGTGTTCCAGTTCCCACTGCAGAGCTTGTACCTCCTCCATTCCACATGACAGCAAGCTATGTCAACACCATCATCTGCCTACAGTGTAGATGTCCATCCAAACCAAACTATAGGACACCAGCCAGCAGTGGCCAAATACAGTGCCTTCCTCACCAAGCGTTCAACCTGGCTCTCATTAGTCCCTCTCTTAGCTCTGTTGGACTCTAGAGAAATCATGTGTATTTCCATTGCTAAGTTATTCTGCAAAACATTCAGTGAACCTTTTCTTTTCTTTTCTTTTCCTATGATCTGATGTTGCAAGTAAAAACAAATTATAAAGTGGGGGCAGTTAGCGAATAAACCAAGTTTTTGATTGCTGTACTTTAATCCCACAAATAGCCATTCATTACAAAGTATGTGTTGTGAAGGTAGAAAGTGTGTGTCATTTTATCTTGTTATCCCTGTGTCTCTAATAGTGTTGGCATTAATTAGGTAATTGGTAAACAAATATTAAATTGAGTAAGATTGGAGGACTGAATGAAGCAGGCATTATGGTTTATCTTCAAATACGAAAAAATGGATTAGAATTTAATCATGCAAGAAGCTGACACTCCCCTCTCTGTGTGCTGGTTAGCTCGCAAGCTATTGCCAACAGTCCTAAATACTCATACTATCCCACTGGAGTATTTCTACTGCTGACTTAGTAGAGATGGGCGTGAATGACCTTTTTTCTCTTCATTCCTCCTCTTGTTCATTCCATCCTTTTCCATGCTGCTAGCTGCCAGATCTCTCTAAAACGCAGCTTGAATCATCTGTCTAAACTCCTCCTATGTTTTTTGTACGTTTCATGGTCTCACTCACTCCGGGGTCTATATTTCTATCTCTTAGACTCAACAGCATATGTCCTATATGTGAGCTGTCCTGGATTCCTCAAATATGGCCTTGTGCTTTCTCTGTCCTCCATATCTGCACATGCTGTGCCATTTTCCAGGAGGATGTCTGTCCCCCAGTTCTCCATTAGGCTAACTGGTATTTCAAAGCCCAGCTCAGACTCACTACCTCCTGGAGGCTTTCTTTGAAGACCCCTTGGCTTGATTAGGGAGTCCCTCTTCTCTTTCCTTGTGTTCCCTCTATTATATGACTCACCAGACTACAGGCAATTTGTCATGTGTCTGTCTGTTTCTCCAACTCAGTTTTGAGCTCCGTGAGGATAGAGAAAATGTCCTTGTTCTCTGTTGTATTCTTGGTTCTAATCACAGCACCTCCATCTATTAGTTGCTAAAATATATTGTCCTTGAAAAAAAGAAAGAATAAATGAATGGATAAGAGAGAATGGTGGGACAGTCACCAGCAAATGGCAGCAGGAGATATCTGAGATCCCATGGTAAAGCACAGCACGAATTATTTTATGTATAAGTTCTTCAAGTAGAATTTGCAACAGCTGCCTGTTATCTGGCTTGGGGGAACCATGGATATGTGGCAACTCAGATACTCCATAAACAGTGCTGGGGAGCTAAGGGGGACTTCACTGTTCTACCCTGGAAGCTAGTGGATTGCTTTTGTTTGTTGTGTCTCTGCTGCCATGGCTCCCAGATGACACCCCATCTACTCAAGTGGTGCAGCAGACAGAGATGGAGCCACCAGGCAAGTTTTCTCAAACCCAAGAGCCTCAGCAAACCAGCAGCTGACGAAGGCTAGGAGCAGGCCCCAGACACAGGGGAAGGAATGCGGATTTGTCTTGATCTGCCTCATCCACTGGAAATGATAAAGAAGGAGTCGTAAAAGGCTGGCAGTAGCTCAACTATTTGGCACCAAATCACTCTTCAGGAGAATCATCTTCAAAGATGAGGCTGTGCCCCTGAAAACATGCTCATTTTTACATGAATGTCCTGCTTCCCTTCCCTTCCCTTCCCTTCTCTTCTCTTCTCTTCCTTCCTCTCTCCTCCCCTCCCCTCCCTTCTGCTTCCTTCTCTTCCTTCCCCTCCTCTCTCTCTCCTTTCTTCTTTTTTAATTTCCCTGGTCTTTAAGTGGAAAGAATTAGTAGAAGAGATGATCTCAGGTATCAGGTAAAGACTGCAAAAAGAGAAAGGGAAGTGAAGCTGGAGCCCCCCTGGAAAGAAGGCAGGCCTATCCGGAAGCAGAAACCAAGCCTCCTCCATGGGCGGTTTCTGGTTTTGAGACTATGGATGTAAGGCCCTTGGAGTTTTTCCTGCTTATTGCTGGTTGACCTGATCCTAGAAATTCTGACGTCATCATTTCTCCCTACCTGCTTTCCTTCTCGAAGTATCTGTCTGACTCTATGCCCTGGGGAAGAGAGGATACCTAGATGCTCTTTATCAGCTTTCCTTTCTACTCCAGAATGTACTTCACTGCTGACAGCAAAGTGTAACCATAAATTCTTCCCTAACTTTCTCCCAGATGGACTCTCTTTTACCTTCCTCTCTATGCCCTCGGCCCTCTGTTCATTCCTTCCAGATGTTCCCTAGTTCTTCAGCTTGCAAGGATCACCTTGTTGATTAAGAGTACAGGATACATTGGCTCAAAGCCCCATTCCACAGATGGTGGGACCCCAGGTGTTCTATGACAACCTCAGGGATTCAGGCAAATGAGTTGCAGTTTATACTGTCATCTTTGGCCCTGATTTCCTGTCTTTTCTCCATCTCTCTACTTCCCCCACCAGATACTGCCACTCTCACCTGCTCATCATCATGTAGAGACCAAATTCTTCTAATTTATCTCCCCCAAACTCACACGTGGGAGTTTTGGGGGAGACGTTTACTGACACTCCACCTGAAGAGAATGTATGTGTATAGGTGCATAACGTTACAGCTCAACATAGAAGTTATTTCAGCTCAGCCTCATGCTTACCATTTCTCTTCCTCCCTCCTCCTTTCTAGTACTTTAAACCTCTCTCTCTAATACTCTGCCTATTTCTTGGGTTGAAGATTTTAGTTGTTTTATCCTAACCCTGTCTAGTACTAGCTCTTCACAACAAAATAACCCACAAGAGATGTTTGCTATGTAAAAGTTGTTCTCTCCTCTAAGGACAATTTCATCACCAGCTCTTAAGCTAACAACTTTCTGCACTACATATTCCCTTAGTAGACGCACATTGGGTATTACTGAGTGAGGTGCTTAGGCTTAATGACTATTACGGTGAAAAAAAGGAAAGATTTTAACTCTCCTCTTGTAGTTTAAGTTTTTACGTAACAGTCCTTTACAACTCATGACAGCAGGTACCACATTTCATTTATTTCTATATTCAGGGTACCTAATAGCAGGCCTGAAAGAAGCCCTAGTGGCTCAATGCTAACTGAAAGGTTGGAGGTTTAAACCCACCTAGCGATACTGTGGGAGAAAGACCTAGCAATCTGCTCCTATAAAGATTACAGACAAGAAAACCATATGGGGCAGTTCTACTTTGTCACATGGGGTTGCTATGAGTTGCAATAGACCCAGAGGCACCCAACAACAACCACAATAGTATCATGCCTAGTATACATTGACAACATGCAATAAATATTTTGTGGCAAATTGTTTTAGGTATTTTAGAGGAAAGAGAAGATGAAACATTTGAAAGTGGGGAAATAAGACTTAGAAACTTCATGAAGTGAGAGCTTAATCATACAGTAAGTGGCAGAGCCAAGTTTCAAAATATCCAATATTCAGATAGCAAACACCACACTTTTCCGTCTCTACCATATTGGTGGTGAGTTTTCAGGACACAGTGGTTGGAATAAATTACTTTAGGAGGCCTTTGACTTACCACTGTGGTCACTTAAGATTAAACTTGTAAACAGTTACTCCCAATTCAGTGCTGTCAGAGCTGCCAGATGTCAGCCTCCATGCTTAGGAGCTTAGCTAACTTTCGGTCATGGGATGCCATAGTTATCTATTTTGGCACAACAAATAATCCCGAAACATTGTTGCTTAAAAGAAAACGTATTCGTTATCTCGCAGTTGTCGTGGGTCAGGAATCTGGGCCTGGCTTAGCTGGGTCCTCTGCCTCTGGGTCTCTCATAGGCTGCAATCAAGGTGTCAGCTGAGCTACAATCATCTCAAGGTTCACCTGTGGTGGATCTGCTTCCAAGCTCACTCATGTGGTTGCTGGAAGGATTCAGTTCCCTGCGAGTTGTTGGATATAGTACCTCAGTTCCTTTCTCGCTGGCTATTAGCTAGAGAACACTCTCAGTTCCTTGCCATATGGGCCTCTCAATACGGTATTTCACAACATGGCAGCTGACTTCAAAAACTGAGCAAAAAAATAATAGGTATTGGCAAGGTTGTGGAGAAACAGGAACCCTCATCCATTGCTGGTGGGACTATAAAATGGTACAGCCACCGTGAAAAACGGTTTGGCAGTTCCTCAAAATGTTGAACATAGAACTACCATATGGCCCAGCAATCCCAGTCCTAGGTATATACCCAGAAGCAGTAAAAGCAGGAACACAAACAGAAATCTCTACACCAATGTTCATTGCAACACAATTTCCACAATAGCCAAAAGGTGGAAACAACCCAAATGTCTACCAACAGATGAATGGATAAACAAAATGTGGTATATACATACAACGGAATATTAATCAGCCATAAAGAGAAATGAAATCCTGATAAGGCTATAATGTGGATAAAACTTGACAACATTATGCTGAGCAAAATAAGTAATTCACAAAAGGACAAATATTGTACAATGTCACTTATATGAAGTAAACAAATATGCAGAAAGCAAAAATTATTAGTGGTTATGAGGGGTGGGAGGGAGGGGGAGTTTTTGCTTAGGTGGCAGTGAGTTTATGTTAATGGTGGTAGAATGATTTGGAAAAGGATAGCAAGAATGGTTGCACCACTTGAAGAATGTACTCAATGTCACTGAATTATATATATAGAAATTGTTGAACTGGTATATGTTTTGTGTGTATATTTTTTGCCAAAAAAAAAAAAAAAAAAAAGTGAGCAATTTAGAGACAGAGAGAGAGAGAGCCAGCAAGAAGAAAGTTATAACTAAACTTCGAAGTGACATCCCATTATTTTCTTTTATTCTGTTTGTTAGAAGTGAGGCACTAGGTCCAACTTACATTCAAGGAGAAGGGATTATACAAGGGCATGGAGATATACTGGTGGGGCGGGGGCAATCATTGGGGCCATCTTAGAAGTCTGCCACATGGGATATATTTAAAATAATATAAAAAGTGTCACATGTTATTTGGCTGAAAGGATCTTACAAATTTTATAAGTCACATGACGGCTTACACAATATGGAAACTGGGCACCTCCCAGTCCAAACCTGGCTCAGAGAAAAAGATATTGACAAAGAATTTATAAACGCAAATTTACTTTCCTTCTTCCAATCCCTCCCATTTCTATTGTCCTTCCATGCCACTGTGGAATAGAAGAATGCAATCTTGTCCGTTGGCCTTATCTCATTCCTTGATGGTACAAGATTTAAAACGTCACTGACATGTTTAGCCTTGTGCTTTAAAGAAAGAAATTATTGACATTTACACATCAGCAGGGTTAATTATGAAAGGAGCCCCGGTGGCGCAGTGATTAAGTACTTGGCTGCTAACGAAAAAGTTGGCAATTCAAACACGCCAGCCGGTCCACGGGAGAAAGATGTGGCAGTCTGCTTCCATGAAGATTACAGCCTTGAAAGTCTTATGGGCAGTTCTACTTTGTCCTATCGTGTCACTGTGAGTCGGAATCGACTCGACGGCAATAGGTTTGGTTTTGGTTCTGGAAGGTTAATTCCAACTGGGTCATCAAAAAACCGAACGCAGATATGGCAGTAACATGAAATAACTCTGCCTTAAGGAGGCTGTGTAAAACCCGGTGAAAGGGTGACGGGTATAAATTCATTTTTTATGCATTCATTTCCATTTTAATAAAAATGTAAATAATATTGCCTAAGTGTAAGCAATGGAGTGCGGTGTTTAAGAGCTCGACTGCTAACCAAAAAGTCAGCACTTCGAATTCACCAGCCACTTCTTGGAAACCCTATGGGGCAGTCCTATTCTGTCTATAACGTTGCTCTAAATGGGAATTGGCTCACTGGCAACGGGCTGGTTTTTTTTTTTAGCGTAAGCACGAAAATTCACTCAAAACGCTCATGGGCATCTGGTATGGAGTACATGCTTTACTATCAAATTCCACTTGAATAATGTCAGAAATTAATCTGGTGGAAATAATGATAAAAATGGAATTGAGGTGACTTGACATTTTTGGCTTTAGCGTGTGGATCCACAAGTTGAACTGATAGCAGAAAACTTGGCTGGGCTCATTAGAAATTCCAAAGTCTTCGATTGCTTCTATTCTACAACTTCATTTACACTGCAACACTCCTCTCTCCTACCACCTCTACATCTACCTTCCTTCCACCATTTAAGAGACTTCCATTGCCTGGGCATCTGCCATTCACTCAGTTCTCTGTCTGACCTGAATCAATTATTTAAGCCCTGCAGACCTGGCCTGGAACCAGGTCCCAAATATCCTAAATCCCAAAGGCTCAGTTCAGCTCAACAGATGTTTACATGAAGTTAACAGTATCCGAGTTCTGGTAACTGAAACCTGAGGTTATTTTTAAGGTGGAAAAGTTGTCATCTAAATAGTTACAAATAATTTATGCTTTTCTGATGTGGAGAGATGTAGACTTTCTTTAGGAGGAATAAACTGTATTTTTTGTTTTTGTTTAAAGAGGGACTGTATAGATCTTTCAGTACATATATCAGAAGTTGGCAAACTTTTCTGTAAAGCGCCAGATAGTAAATATTTCAGGCTTTGCAGGCCAGGGAGGCTCTGTCATAACTACTCAACTCCACCATTGTAGCACAAAAGTAGCCATACCAAAAACAAAAACCAAATCGAGTCGATTCCAACTCATGGCGACCCTATAGGACAGAGTAGAACTGCCCCATAGGGTTTCCAAGGAGTGGTTGGTGGATTCGAACTGCTGACCTTTTGGTTAACAGCTGAGCGCTTAACCACTGTGCCACCAGGGCTCCAAAAAAAAGTAACCCTAGACAATAGGCACACAAATAAGCATAGTTTTATTCCAGTAAAACTTCTTTTATGGGCACCGAAATTTATTATTTTCATGGGCCATGAAATATTACTTTCCTTTTGATTTTTTTCAACCATTTAAAAATGTAAAAACAATTCTACAAAAACAAGTGGAGGACTGGATTTAGCCTGTGAGCCATAGTTTGTAGCCCTTGGTCCCTGGGTGGCACAAACAATTTGCTCTCCGAAAGGTTGGTGGTTCAAACTCACCCAGTGGCACCCATTGTTCTAGGGAAAAATAAATTCTCTCTCCCTCATCCCCCTAGAAGTCAGTTGTGGTTCTACTCAGAGCTGCAGGGATCTCTGGAGGTTCTTGGTAGAGAGAACTGTTTCTGAGGATGGGTTTTCAAAAGCATTTGTAGGTAGCAACAGAAGAGCCTTCTAGACTTTAAGGTCCATAGTGCTCCCCCCGCCCCATGAAGGACAGCCAGGCCCAAACAGACCATGATTTCAGTGATATCATAGGCAGGTGAGGAGGCCATACAGGAAGCTAAAGAAGGATAGCAGCTGCAACTTGGGTGAAGTCATCTCAGTAGAGCAAGGGGTGAAGAGCAGATGATGGTCTGGAGCCAAATGACTGCTTTATACAAAAAGTGACAAGCAGGACAGGTTTGCAGACCATTTTAATGTGTCCTGGATATTCCCAGAGATACTTGGTGGAGTGTGGGGAAATCTGATTTAAAAAACGTATTTTCTATATTTCAGTAGCATAAGGAATAATGCCTCTATAATTTGAAAGTACAAAGAAGTATGGAGTTTTTGGTAGGGTCTGGCTTGTGAGGCCTAAGACATATGTTATCATAAACACTGTTGGTTGCCAAGCAGCATAGAGCTCCCTATTCTTCCTCCTTTTTTTTTAACTTTCCATTTTGAAATAATTTTAAATCTTCAGAAAAGTTGAAAAATGTTGTAAAGACCTCCCATATTCCCTTCACCAGATTCTTCAACTGTTAGCATTTTCCCTTAATTCTCTGTCTCTCACACACACACTCCATTTGCAAATAAGTTCCAAACATAATATCCAGTTAACCTTGAATGCTTCAGTTTGTATTTCTTAAAATCAAGAACATTCTCCTACATAATAACAGCAACCAACCAGTGGATTCTGACTCATGGAGACCCCATGTGTGTCAGAGTAGAATTGTGCTTCACTGGGTTTTCAGTGGCTGATTTTTTGAAAGTGAGTTGTCTGGTCTTTTTTCCAAGGCACTTCTAAGTTGATTCAAACCTCCAACCTTTTAGGTTAGCAGCTGATAGCATTAATCATTTTCATCACCTAGGGATTATAATCATCAAAATTAGGAAGTTAATATTTACTCATAATTACTGTCTCATACATATACTCCATTCTTCTTTTCAGTTATCCCAATAATGTCCATTTTAGGTCCAGAAACCAATTCAGGAACATGTATTTTATTTAGTTGTCATGTCTTTTTATTTTCCTTCATCTGGAACAATTCCTCAGTCTTTCCTTATCTTTCATGACTGACATTTTTGAACAGGACAGGCTGGTTACTTTGTAGAATGTCCCCTACTCTGGGTTTATCTGATGTTTCCTAATGATTTATAAGCTTTTGGCAGTAATACCATGTTCTTCTCATGACATCATATTAGGAGGCCCCAAATTCTGATTTGCCCTACTGCTGGTGATATTTTATCACTTGGTCAAATGGTTTCTATGAGATTTCTCCACGGTGAGGTTAATTAAAAAGTATATTTACTCATCAATTAAAGATTAATAAAAATGTATTTTGGATGTAGGCACGTCAAGCCTTCTACTGCAAGTCAGAACTTTTCTTCTTCTTGTTTACTTACATCAGTATAGATGAATGGATTTCTATTTTACTCAAAGGTAATCATCTGTAAATACCATTGTTTATTTTAATGCTCAGATTGTCCCAGGTTCGACCAGTTGAGCTTCTTTAAAGTGGCATTTTGACCTACCTCCATCATTCTTTCTGCAATTCCTGCTTTCTGGTACAAGATATTCCATATTTACCTTGAATTTTTCCTTCTCCAGCATTGGATCAGCCATTACTCCAGGGGACTCTAGTCCTTTACTGGACATCATATATAGAATTCAAGATCTAGGTGTGCTTTTTTTGAATGGGGTGCTAATGTTTCTAGGTCTTTATAATGGACAGAGCTAGAAAACACACACACACACCCAGATCTAGATGTAGTTAGATCTGTTTATCTATATAAAATAAAAGCCATGAGTCCACCTTAGTACCTTCAATTCCAATTCATACCACACCATAGGGATTATTGTAGTCTGAGCACTCTACATATTTGTAAATACCTTCTCCATCAGTGAAAAAACCGACTCACAGCATTTTCAGCACACTTCCTTATATTTTCAATTCCCCCTGTGTATAACAGATACCCTAGCTGTGCTAGACACATTATCAAATTTTGGGCCCCAAGAAAGGGAGAAGGAGAAAGGGGGAAGGAGAAATTTTGGCCATGGGCATGCTCCCTTTCCCCATGAGTTAGACGAAACCTGAGTTCAGGTGAAGGCGGGGGGGAATGGAGAAGAGGGACAGCAAAAATAGGAAGAAGGAAAGTCATCTACCCTTCGTCTGCCAGGCACATAAGCCAAAACATCAACCCTGATGAAGGGGAAAGGACAGAAGGAGCGGGTGGAAAAATGAAGAAGGAAGCACCATTTCTTCCTTCCAATGGTGGCAGGCAATCCTAACCCTTCTAAGCCCCTTCTCTCCTGCTTCCCTCTACTACTTTTACCTGGAAAGCCAAATGCTCAATTTCCCAGACTCCCTTGCTATTAGTGGTGACCGTGTGACCCAGTTGTGGCCACTGAAACATAATGAGACAAGTCTGGAAGGTTTTGCCTTTGTGAAAAATGTGCCTCTATTGGTTCTTCTTCCATTCTTCCTGCCCAAAAGTGCAGGAGCCATCTTGTACCCATGCTGAAGTATGCATGAGAGTAAAACCAAGAGAATCTCAGAGGTGCCCGTCCTGATAACTTCATGTGGCTGAATTAATGCTAACAGCCACTTACCTCTTTTCATGCGGAAAAAGTAAACCCCTATTAATTTAACCAAAAGTCAAGTAGTTAATCACTTTTAGTTAATTACTTCAGCCAACTGAACCCCAGCATGAGCAGGTGTCTACAGGTTCATACGGTAAGCCTGTGTGCTGTAAAGGAAGGTAACTCCACTTTTAACTCCAAAGGTAGATCTTTTTTGGTATAATGGTAATACAACTCCACTTCCTAATACTTGGCTTAGGGATGGGCACATACCCAATTCTGGAAATAATATGGAATGAGAAGATCGTGAAGAATCGGTCTTCTCTCTTCCTCTGCAAGTGGTGCGTAGGTATGAGGTTCAAGGCTGCTGTAGCCATCTAGCCATCTAGCTACTGGCCTGAGGATGAAGAAGACACATTGAGAGGAAGCTGAGCCAGAGCTATAGCATTCAATCAAACTTACAGCCTGCCTCATCTTCTGAACCTCGATTATCTGAACCAGTATGCTTTCTTACTAATCAAGCCAATCTGAATTGGGTTTTCTGTTACTTGCTGCTGAAAGCAACCTAACTGATACACGTAGATAACAGTATTATGCTCCAGGCTCAGTTTTTGGCACTGGGAATACAGTTAGAAATAAGTCTTTGCTCTCAATAAGATCAAACTAAATATTATTATAAGTACAATGACAGGGAAAATGTCGGACACAGTAAGAGCTCCGAGAAAGTCTGGATGAGATGCTACCTTAACTAACCATGTGTTTGCTACGTATGGAAGACACAAAAGGAAGAAAGGCTAATAAAGACAAAACACTCAGTACAAAGACATGAAACTGTAAATACTGACAGAGGATGGTGGTAGGGCTATTAATGTTGAAAGGCATAAGCTGCTACTGATTTAATAAAGAAACATAAGTTAGTCACATATTGGTACTAGAAAGATATCTCTACTGACTATAGGGAGATAAACATGCCCAGAAGTTATGGAGAACTGAAGATGGAGGCGAAATGCTTCCAGGGAAGAGAGAACTCTTGAGTTATGAATCTATTCCCCTGCAGCTTCTTCTTGTGAAAATGGATTGGGGTACGGTCCCTACTTCCCTGACGAGTATACTGAGTTTCATTCATGAATCCGGATATTTTTCATTTTACTGACAACTCTGTATTTCTTGGAACCGAAAGCAGAGGCCAGGAAGTTGTTCATCTCAAAACCTGAGTCTGTTCACATCTCTTATCCAAAATGACCAGATACACTTAAATATGAGTTTCTTCAATGAAGTTGTGAAATAAAATCCCCCCGAGCAAAGCCCAACTCTGATGTGAAATAGCAGTTTTTCTGCTCTGTGGCTGCTTTCCACTGCTCCAGCATCGCCCCCCACCCAATGGCACAGATCCTGTGTTGTTTTGATTTGAAGTTGTTGGTAGATGGCGTCTTCTGGTAAAGAATAATAGGGATCTCTCCTCTTTGGCTCTCAGCGTGGAAACCTAGAGCACTGGTCAAGTCACTATCTGGTTTGCCTCATTTCAAAGAAAATTTAACTTGTCTCATTATTTGAACTAATAAGAATCCAAGAGAATGATAATGCAATAAAAAAGAGATAAACATGGGAAGAAAGATATAAAATAAGCATTAGTTGAAGATGTGATTTCATATCTGGAGACTCAAAGACAATTGGCAAAAATAATGTTGGAACCGAACTGATAAAGCAATTTACAATGTGGGCCAGATACATGCTAAATATACTAAAACCTAGCAATTTTCTTATGTAAGAGTATATTTCAATAATATGCAGTAAACAAGGCAGTCAAAACAAAACTTTTAATAGAGAAACCCAGAATATCCAGCTATCCTACCTTCCATCAGACAACCAAATGTCACTGCCAATTCAACTGAATTGGGCAGGGGGATTGCCATTCACTGAGTACATGCTATGTCTCTTGCTTGCTGCAAAGTGCTCCTGTAATTTGTGCTATGATTTTCATAGCAATCCTTATGATACATACTATGAACCCCATTTTGCATATAAGAAAGTTAGGACGGGAGAATGCCCCACGGTCACACAGCTAGGATACAGCGAACTTAAAAATTTCCCTCTGCCAAACTCTGTAATTCATGGTTGTTTCACTATTTCCACCGTAAGATGCCATCAGGTTGAGTCCTCTGTTGTAGAATCCTTCCCGTAAGCTGATAATCTTTCTTTTCATGGGAAGACCCCCAACAACTCTTTTTTTCCGCTGGCTCTTCCATCCATCCAGGCCAACACTTTTCATATTTGGCTTCTGTGAAGTTTCCTTCATATTCCCTCAGGTGAAACGCACCCACCTAGTCATTAGCCGATATCTGGTTTGAATTTACAATATAGCCCCTGGCTTGCAGATCAGGGAAAACAAAACTGTAGCCAAACTCTTTTCAAATCAGCCCTTTTGTTTTGAAAGCTGAATGCAGAGAATGTGTGGCATTTTGTCTTGGTTGTTCTAATTAAAACTTGAAAGAGGTCTTATGTTTCTCCAACTTGATTGGATTAAGCGTCCTCACTAGAGTGAAGTTCTCAGGAGCATTCTCCAGCTGTGAATCCCAAAATGACAGGGCCTTATTAATCAACGCCATAGTTCAGCATCAAGGGTCCAATATATCTTTCCTGCCTTGTTGCTAAAGAAATTTTCCCCGGGAATGGGATCCTTGCTTCCAAGAAATGTGTGTGTGTGTGTGTGAACTGGTAGGATAGCACAGGTGAGTCTTTATGAAACTTTGTGGCTTTCTCTTAAAAGAATTAATGCAAAGTGTCCTTGGAAATTATTCTACAAAAAATTAAAAAAGGAATGTGGAATCTAGAGAATGCCTGCAACTGGGGATTCTGATCTTTAAAAGCTGATCCCACTGTTTGCTCCTCTGTTGATTAGTACTTCAGACTTGATGGGCTGAGAATATATAAGCTGGAAATTGCATTAATCACTGATATATTCGTAAGGTTTCAGACACCAATGGCATATATGATATGATATAGTATAAAGACTGTGGGCTTGGAATTGTATATAATACCATTCAACACCTGCATCTCTGACTTAGGAAGTACCCAAAGCTGTAATGTGGCTGCTTTTGTTTGCACATGAAATACAGAGTAAGAAAACATAATTTAGCTATTAAGATTTTTCATTCAGCACATTTTCACGTGATTTTACTCTTCCTGAAATGTCTTCTTCTTATATGCTCAAATAATGTTTATTTAATGTTCAAAGCTTACCTTAGTGCTCACCCTCTGTGATGGTTAAGATTGTGTGTCAACTTGGCTGGGTCATGATTCTCCGTGTTTTAATATAATCACTCCCATGATGGAATATACTGTGAGTAGCCAATCAGATGAAAGGGAGTCTCCTTGGGGGTGTGGCCCCCATCTGTATATAAGCAGACTTTCTGGCTTTTTGCTCTCTCTGGATCCTGTGGCTGCCTCCTGTCGTCTCATCTCCCGTTCTTGGGACTTGAGCTGTCAGCTTATCTGTCAAACCTGGGATTCGTTGATCTGCACAGCCTGTGAGTAGGAGCCCTGCTCTCTGACCTGCCGATCTTGGGCTTGCCAGCTTCTGCAGCTGTGTGACTCGGGAGAGGCCTCTACCGTGATCCACGGACTTGGGACTTTCTAGCCTCTACAATCATGTGAGCTGTTTCCTTGATATAATCGCTCTCTCTATATATATATTTATACACTTTACTGGTTTTGCTTCTCTAGAGAACCCAGCCTAAGACACCCTCCCTGTAAAGCCTTTTTTTTTTTTTTTTTTTTTGGCTTTTCCCCTCACCCAGGCAGAGTTAGGATTCTTTCTCTAGGCACTCACATTGCTTTACACTATTATAAATATCACATCAAATTTAAGTTATCTGTATTTCCAGGTGTGTCTCTCACTAGATTGTGCCAAGACTCTGTCTTCTTCATCTTTGTGTCCACACTGCCTAGCCTAGTGCCTGAAGTTCTGTATGTTCAGATATATTTGCTTTGATAGATTTGGCCTATATACATTGAGTCATTTTCAGAATAAGTTTACTTTTGCCTGCATTGTCCAGATAATTTTACCAATTAGCCATTGGTGATAGAATTGCAGTCAAACACCTGAATGCAAATTCAACTCATCCAACTCCTCCAACTCCAGTCTTTTGTATTTTACTTTCACAATTTCTGTCATATACTCCATACCTCCTGTACCGGTATTACTTTTTTCTTAATTGGTTCTTTCAAAAAAGGCACAATGAATTCATAACTGCTAAAATGTTTAGGAAGTCCCTAGATGGTGCAAACTCTTAAGTTCTCAGGTGCTAGCTGAAAGATTGGTTAGAGTCCACCCAGAGGCACCTCAGAATAAAGGTCTGGCAATCTGCTTCTGAAAATCGGCTATTGAAAACCCTACGGAGCACACTTTTACTTTGACACACATGGGGTTACTATGAGTCAGAATAGGCTCAATGGCAACTGTATTGTTTTTCATTTTTAAAAGTTTATCCATGCAGTAACTGAAAACATTTCACACGCCACCAGTGGTCCACAGACCACCTTTGGGAAATACTGAACTTTGGGTCCTTCTTATTCACAAATGAGGATTTTACATGCTTAGAGAAGCACATGTCTAACCCGAGGTCCCACAGCAGCAAAGCCTGAACAAGAATCCCTTTCTTCTGAGCTGGCCTTCAATGACAGTTTCATGAATTCAGCCAAATATGTACATTTCCTTGGAGCTCCAGCACTTTGAGCAGGCTTTGTCATTGCTCCAGGCTTTTGTGGCTAGGGTGAAAGCAAGACACTACACAGCTCTCTGCCTGTGCCCTAGCAACCAAGCACAAACACAGATGGAGGGCTGGCAATCTGCCTGCCAGACGCTGATTGCATACCTGGCAATGAGACACAATGGCAGCTCCCTCATGCAAAGATTGCGTGTACTTGCAGAATGTGGCAGAAGCTCATAGTGATATGCAGTGAGTACTGTACTCTACGCCTGCAGGCCAATTTGCTGGTTTCAAGTCTAGAGGCAGTAAGTTTCCATGATGTAATGACAACTTGTCTCTTGCAGTTGGATTATGTTAGGACAGTAGGAATTTTCTTTTTTGGTTCCTTTTCAACAGCACCTTCTAACAATGGGGTGGCATTTTCCCAAGATGTTCCTTGCCAGTTGCACACATGGCTCATGGAGTCTTGACATTGTCTCGCTCAAAGGATAATTTTCCCTATTTGCAGGAAGAAAGCAGTTCCTATTTTACAGGTGGAGAGACCAAGAACTATTTCAATTAAAGATGTAATATTATGTGCTTATGATTATTTGTTAGATTGAATGAAAGACTTGTGATACAGCATTCTATCATCCTTTGGGCATATAAAGATGAATCACACTCTGTGTTTGAGCCACTCAAACAAGTAGAGGAGACAGACATTTAAGCTAACAACTATAATACAACATAGCGAGTGACTTAACAGAGTGGTGTACCCGGTACTGTGGGAGCACAGAGAAGGCAGCTGTTAATTCTTCCCAGAGGAGGTTGAAAATGAAAGGTAAATTTGAGCCGGGCATAACAGTCAGGGAACTACATTATGGCAGAGTGGTGAGAGCTCTTGCTGCTTTGCCATTAACTCATTTTGTGATCTTAGGCCACTAAGCTTTCCAGATCTGTTTGTTTATCTACAAAATGGGAAGAGAAAGAGATCATGCCATATATACCTACAATAAAGTGACAACAAAACCAAATAATTGTTATGAAGTGGTTAGTATCTTTTCTGGCATCTAATATGTATTTAATATTAGCCCTGGTTTTCAGTCTTATGATTCTTCTTATTATTATGTGATGATGATATGAGTTGCTTTGCAGGCAGACTTGTTATGTGGTATTGTGATCGGCATTAGAAAGTGCTGGCTACAAATTTAGCTCTGAATTTTACCCTGTGTGTTCTTATTCACTGTTCTGAAGTAGTTACATTACATGACCAAGACAGAGAGGTAAACATTTACTTTCATCTCCTATATTTCCTTCCAAAGTCTAATCTTTTGAACAAGGTGGCATTTCCAGAATTGTAGTCCTTTTAGAAGCATGTCATTAGCCTCAGAGGCACTACTCATTAGTTTTGGATTTCATACTACAATACGATTATGGGCATTACATTTCCTGGCATATAAGTCGTTTGGCCTAGGTGTACAATTGCAAAATGCATGTTGTCAGACTTAAAACTTGAGTTCTGATGTAGTAGGCAAAATGCAAATAGGCTTGGGTGATGTCCAGAAAGTA
Organism: Dugong dugon; assembly: GCA_030035585.1. Taxonomy (NCBI): domain Eukaryota; kingdom Metazoa; phylum Chordata; class Mammalia; order Sirenia; family Dugongidae; genus Dugong; species Dugong dugon. Next base: position 58,671,612 of record CM057471.1, read on the forward strand.
AGGAAGACTGTGTTTGAAGGGAATGAATCCAGGCTACTGGCCATGATCTCTGCCCTTGAGAAACCCTATTCAGGGAATGCTCACTGCTGGTGGGAATATAATGTAGTGGATGCTGTAACTGGGCAGGGCTGTGCATTGTGCTGTGGTGTAACAGATCAGTTGCTGTTGTGTTAATTCTGGCTCATGAAGACCTCACGTGTATCAGAGTGAAATGTGCTCCATAGGATTTTCAGTGGCTGATTTTTCAGAAGCAGGGATGATTTGGTACTATGATTCTCTTCTTTAATTAAACCAGAGCGGTTCTAAATTTTATCTCTTTTACATATTATGCATCTTTGTGTCTTTCAGTTGAAGAAAAGATTCTCTAGTTCACAGAGTTTGTAAAATACTGCAGTGGGTAATGAGAAGTCATTGAAATGTTTGTACAGGGCAATAAATGTCCACACTGATGCTTGAGAAATTCCATTCTGGCTGCAGCGTGGAGAATGGGTAGAAGGAGCAAGCCCAAAGGCAAACAAAACAACCTTGATGTTGCTGCAACCATCCAGTCAAAGGCTAATACAGAACAGGAGAGGGCAAGAGTATAGAGAACATAGTACTAATCTACATATAATGGGGTTTCCTGGACTAGGTGACCAGATGGATTTGGATGGTAAAGGAAAAAAGATTAAGGAAGCTTCCTCCACCCCAGATTTCTGATTTGGCAAACTTAGGATCAGTATTGTGCCATGAGTTGAGAAAAGATACTCAGTGAAAGAAGCTGACTTGGAGAGATAATCATTCATCTTTTTGATGAGTAAGTGGCCAGCACCTGGGGTCCCTTGTTCTATAACATGAGGGAGTATGTATTTGGGGATGGCTATGAGAATTCAGAGAAGACTCCAGTCCCCTGCCTCCTCTAGGAACCCACGTAGAATAATCCAGGTAGAGTATCTCTTATTCCAGGGCCCATGTAGAAAGGAAATCAATTCTTCCTTCTCTGGATAAACTAACCAAGGTGCATTACATGTAATGTCTAGGACCCTCAGCTCTCCACTCTTCCCAGAAGCTATGAACACTGAATTCAGTAATGGTTCTCTGGAGACAGTGCCACAGAGCGAAATTGTTCTTAGTTCATTAACTCACCCATACATGAATATCAATGAAATAACTCTTATGCCAGATATAGTTTTAAAAAACGATAACAAGTTGAAAATGACATGATTCTTGGCCTTGAATAATATTTTGTGTGGCTTCCTAGTCATTTGACCATTTTAGACTTTTCTTTGTACCTTGCTCATGGCAACACATATTGATTAAATTAATAATAATTTAAAAAACCCTACAACAATGAACACTAAAAAAAAATTCCAATATACAACCACAAATAGAATAAATGCACAATTTTTAAAGCCTGCCTGAAAGCTATTATATATAAAAGGAAGAAAGAATGGATTTCTTAAAACCTGAACCTCAGCCTGATGTGTATGACACAATTTTAATTTTTTAAAGTATAGCATGATACTTCAAAAAACTTTTGAGATCACCAAAAGCTGCTTTAAGATATTCCTCCATTAATTTAATGCCAGCCTCTGCCCCACTATTCACCCTTAGTCTCTTTTTTCTGTAATGGGTACTCTAGGAGGAAAGTTTTAAGAAGTATAGGAATATGTGAAAGTACTTATAATTATGTGTGTAAAAAATCATAATTATAATGATGATTATGATAACAACGATGTATTCCAACTCGCTTCAACTGCCTATAAGCAAGTCCTACCAACCAAACATCTCTGGAGCCCAAATTGTCTTTTCCTTGACAAGACATAGGCTTCCTGGAACTTGGCTGCAGGGTTGCTGTTCATTAAGAGAGTGCTGAAACTCTGAGGCTTTTGAGTGCCTAGCTGAGAAGCTGGAGCCTCCCATAGCTCAACTCTCCCATATTCTTTCCCAACTAAGAAGAAAACCTTTTTAGTACAACATGAATAGGGACAGACCTTGAACAAATTATGAGAAAGCCAACATGATGTTGAATGTGGTCCTTCCCCATCATGCTGGGGTTCTCACTTTGCCTCAGCTGCGTCAGAACCCATGGCTCAGCCTTCCATCCCATTCAGCACACTATCTAGAGCAAGGTTACTGAATACTTGTCAGACACAAAAACTTTTATTCAAATGAGAAATTTTTTGACAATTCTATAGGTAAAACAAAAAAGTGCAACTCTGCTGAAATGGGTATGAGGACCATAAAGCCCATTCCTCACAGATTATTCTATGTAGGGACTAGAACAATCCTAGAAATTTTCAGAGCATTGTTTGCAAATATGTGATCTAGACAAATATGGATCTAGACAAGCCCACTCTTGAAGGCCCATGGGAAACTTACCTGAGTCAAACTTCCTCGATTTGCATCTCGGTTCAAACCTTCACTATTGCTGTGATTTTGCAAGACATTTCTTGATTTCTCCATGTCTCAGTTTTCTCATTTTTTAAGTGAATAACATTTTGCTCACTTAAAATAGGGTTGCTGTGAGGATTACATGATATAAGACAGGTAAAAACACTTGGAAACATGCCTAGCACATAGTGAGCACCCAGTATATGTTACACAGCATTGTTTTGGTTTTTGTTACGGCTTGAACTTAAGTCATCAATTATTAGTTAGTCTGATAAATGAGTCTATCCCAGTGTGCCTATGTGCTCATCTTTCCTGGAATATAAATAATAATAGTAACGATAATATCAATATGCTGTTGTTGTTGCTATGTGCTGTTGGTTCCGACTCACAGTAACCCTATAGGAAAGACTAGAACTGCCCCATAGGGTTTCCAAGGAGCAGCTGGTGGATTTGAACTGCTTACCTTTTGGTTAGCAGCTGAGCTCTAATATCAATACAATCAGAAACAATAACCATGAAACCCCACCAATAATCACATGAACCACTTTGTAATCATTATCTACTCTATTTAGCTGTTGTTTTAAAGTGTTCTGTGGCCTCACAGTAGCCCTACAAAGTAAATATCTCTTAGCTTCACTTCACATATGAGGAAATCAAAGCTCTGAGAGGTTCAGCCACTTGCTCATAGCCAGATGGCTAATATGTGGCAGAACTAGGATGCACATCCAGAGCCGTCTCATTCAAAAGCTCCAGCTGTTCACATTCCCCTGTGGCCTCATGCCCTCTCAAGTTGTTTTTTTCCTCAAGGACGTTTTCAAGAGGTGGTTGTAAGGATAACATTTTGAGGTCCTGGTGCCTACCTACACAGATTATGCTCAGGAATAAGTGACGCCCTCCTTGTTGATGCCCTACAAACTCTTCCATATGGGGATGGGAATAGTTATGTACCCAAGAGCTCTAGGCCCTTCTTTTAGTTAAAAGGGAGTGATCCCATGGTTATCACATGTGAAATCCTAACTCAAGCAAATGCTCCTCCATTTTCTCCTTTTGCTTTAAATTAACTGTGTAGATGTAAAGCTGTCTTTATTCAGACACTGAAAGACGAGAGACAGTGTAACGTGGATGTTGCTGTCAGTCTGGGGTTCAAATAATGGCTTGGCCATGTCCTACCAGTGTGACTTTTGTAAGTCTTTTCTACTGTCTAATACTTAATTTCTTCCTTTAAAAAGGTAGACTCACCCACAGGGTGGCTATGAGGTTAAATAAGATAGAAAGCTCTTAGCCCAGTGCCTAGAGTACTCAATATATGGGATCTATTATTATAATTCCACCATCCATCTGTCAGTCTGTTGAATGTGGTGGCTTATGTGTTCCTATAATGCTGGAGGCAATGCCACCAGTATTTCAAATATCAAGCAGGGTAACAGGGTAACATGGTGAACAGGTTTCAGGAGAGCTTCCAGACTAAGACACACTAGGAAGAAAGGCCTGACAACATACTTCCAAAAATTAGTCAATGAAAACTTTAGGGATCACAACAGAACACTGTCCTACTAGCTTGCTTTGGACACATCATGGGGAGAGATTGACCACTGGAGCAGGACATCGTGTTTGCTGAAGCAGAGGGCCAACAGGGCTTGGGAGACCCTTAGTGAGATGGATTGGCACAATAGTCACAACTGTGGACATGCTAGCAACTGTGGGAATGACACAGGACCGGGCAACATTTTGTTCAGTTGTACGTAAGATCACCATAAGTCAGAGTCAACTTGACAGCAGCTAATAAGAACATTTTTATAATTAATATATTCATCATCCCCATCAGTCTCAGGAATATGTGCCCAACCACATTTCACCCAAGTGTGAGTTCCCTTCCCAGGAGTCTGTGTGCTCTGCATGGCTGAGAAGGGGCCGGGCTATTCTCTGTTCCCTTGATAAAGGCACTTTCACCACCAAATAGCACCACTGAATCAACCCAACATTTTCCTCTCCCCTACCCCCTCCTAACTACATTTTGGCACTTCTTCAAGGGGATTTCTGTAATGAGCAGGTTCCCAGAGAAAGCTGTTTCCTGAAAGGCTTACAGCATTTAAAAGAAAACAAGTTTAGGGTCTCAGAATTCTTGCTTTTGAAGAAAGAAAGAAGCTTAATCTGCAGGCCTGGCAGCTGTAGCAGGAGCCTCAGGCTTTCCTGATCACAAACCTAAAGAACCAGCATCTCATCATGAATGTGATTTCCCAGCTCCTTTTGCAACTTCATTCTGGCTTGCTGATTTGCCTGGAGAGGGTTTGGTGGGAACACAATCTCTCCCCTAATTCTTTGTTCCTCAGATTAGAGCTGGGTACTGTTGCCATCCCAATCAGCACAAATAAGCCCTTTCCTTATACAGGCAATCCCTGGATTATGAACGAGTTCTGTTCCTAAATCTGTCTAAATCCTATTTGTAGGTAAATCAGAATAGTTGGGTATTGTTCATATCTAACATCAGTTAGTCAAATGTTTGTCTTAGTATAACATTTTACAGTGTACCTTTCTATGCGTGAAAACATTAAAAACTTCCAGATGCACTAAAACATCTTTATCTTAGTAATACAGTAATAATAATGCTTTGATGCACACTGTAAAGTGGCGACCCTTTGTTATTACGATCCGTTGTATGTACCTCAAATTTTTAACATGATGGGCTTTACAGGGATTGGTTCGCAACTACGGGTGGTATGTAAGTCGGACATAAGCTGGGGACTGCCTGTAGCAGCATGAAATAAAGCGGCGTGCGTGTGGCCATTGTTTCTCTGACAGGTTTTAGAGATTTGTGGTGTAGTGGGGGAGAGCATATGCATAGCAGCCAGACAGACTTGGATGCCAGTCTAGCTACAACCCAACCCAGCTGTGGCATCTTTAGCAAATCACTTATTCTTCCTGAACTTCTGTCGTCTTTCTTAATTAAATTGTTTTTTTGTTTGCTTGTTTGTGTTGTCAAGACGACACATGGCAAGGCATATTGAGTGCCTGACACAGTACCTAGAGTATTCTACGTGCTAAATAAATGTTAATTCATTTACAAAATATATATTCATCCTTCATTAAATCAAGAAATGTCTCCTGAGGGCTTTCTGCGTGCCACACTGCGTTAGGCATCAGGAGTAAAGGCAGTAAGCACATCAGACATGGTGTCACTGCTTTCTTGGTGGTTGCTGCTTGGTGAATCTATGTTTTATGCATTGGGTAAGGAGCGTTGGGAATAAATGACTAGTATGATATAGTTCTCCATAAAATCATTGAATATTAAAGTTGTATGGGAGCTTGGAGACCAAATAAGCTTTTTACAAATGAGAGTAAATGGTGTAGCAGAGAAGAGATCTATGTAAAATCACATGGAAAGCCACCGAGAAAACTAGAACTTCACTCATAGTTCATTGCTTTTTCCTTCTTTCCTCTACAGAAGCTTATAGTTTCACTGATCTTTGAAACAATTTGGGAATAAAACACATCAGTATGTATTAGCTGTTTCAAAAAACAAAATGAAACTAATACCAGGAAGGGAAGCAGCTCTGCCTAATGTGGATATTACTCAGTGGGTGATAAATTACCAACAAATGAGCATTATATGCATAGATTTTTGTTTCCGTGACATTCTGGATCATAAAACATTACCCCACAAGAAGATTATACTACAGTTCTGATCTTTTTCTGAGGGGCATTGAAGATTGAGTTTACTCTAGCCCCAACATAAATATCTTATTAAAGAGCCATTACAAACCATCTTTACTATCTCTACAATCTGTGAATCGAAAGGCAATTTCACCTTTTTCTCCAATGGGACCTCACGCAAACTTTTCACTAGAAGTCTTTTCGTGCTTCCAAAAAGCAACGTTTGCCAAAAAGAGTATTAGTTATTCATCTCAAATCTATTGGAGGGAGGTAAAAATCTACAATCAGTATGATTCGTAAGTACTGAGGCCATAAGGAGAATCCATAAACATTAGCAGAGTTAACTTAGATACAGAAACATGTAGATTCTTGAACAAAGTTTCTTTCTTGGAGACCCGAGGACTTTCTCAGGGGAAGGAATTCCCTTTAAGTGTAATTATATCCTCTGGGATTCATTCGATGGCAGTTTTCTTGGAAATTGGAGTCCAAATTATTTTGGGTCTGGTAAGAGCTCCTGGAATCTTTACCCTGCTTGTCAAACAATGCAAACTGTCTTCTGGAGAGCTCTGTGTCCAGGTGGACTGGATAAAAACATCTATAGCGTCATGGGATTGGTTTGTAAGGGCAATTTGCCGGCTTCAGCTGATGTTAGCAGCTACTCTTTACCAAATGGTAAAAATGGCATGTTGGAACTGGCTTAGGACGGAGCCTTCACAGTCTTCCACCCAGATTGTGAAATAGCTTTTGACATGCTGCTGAGCTGGATGGGGAGGGATGGGAGGCCACTACTTATGTCTAGGTGGGTATATGTTTCCCATAGCTCAGAGGTGAAGACAGGGTGTTTTCATAGTTCAAAAATTCCCCTTTCCCTTTTACCAAAGGCACAATACAGGGGAGAAAGGCAACTGGGCTTAGTGGATCCGAGATTGAGTGTTGGCTCTATTCCTTTACTAGCTGTACTACTGGAAAAATTACTTGACCCTTTTCAGCTTTGGCTGAATGTTGTTGTTAGGTGCCATCGACTTGGTGTCATAGCGACCCTATGTACAACAGAAGAAAACAGTGCCTGATCCTGCGCCATCTCACAATCGTTGCTGTGTTTGAGCCCATTGTTGCAGCCACTGCATCAATTTATCTTGTCAAGGGTCTTCCTGTTTTTCTCTGGCCCTCTACCTTACCTAGCATGACGTCCTTCTGTAGGGACTGGTCCCTCCTGATAACATGTCCAAAGTATGTGAGATGAAGTCTTGCCATCCTTACTTCCAAGAAGCACTCTGGTTGTACTTCTTCCAAGACAGACTTGTTTGTTCTTCTGGCAGTCCATGGTATATTCAGTATACTTTGCCAACACCATAATTCAAAGGCATCAGTTCTTCTTCTGTCTTCCTTATTCACTGTCTAGCTTTTGCATGCATATGTGTTGATTGAAAATATTGCTGCTTGGGTCAGGCACACCTTAGTCCTCAAAGTGGCATCTTTGCTTTTCAACGCTTTAAAATGGTCTTTTGCAGCAAATTTGCCCAGTGCAATACGTCATTTGATTTCTTGACTGCTGCTTCCATGGGCATTGATTGTGGATCCAAGTAAAATGAAATCCTTGACAAATTCAGTATTTCTCTGTTTATCATGATGTTGCTTACTGGTCCAGTTGTGAGGATTTTTGTTTTCTTTATTTTGTGGTGTAGTCTTTGATCTTCATCAGTAAGTGCTTCAAGTCCTCTGCATTTTCTGAAAGCAAGGGTGTATCATCTGCATATCACAGGTTGTTAATGAGTCTTCCACCAATTCTGATGCCACTTTCTTCTTAAATAGAGGCACTGATATCTAATTTATAGGGTTGTTGTAATGCTCAAACAAGAGATGGAGTATAAAGCCCTTAGCAAGTAAGAGACCTCAAAAATGGCTATGATGTTTTTAAAAAATAATATTTTAAAGGACTTTCAGAAGAATATAAAGAGAGGACTTCCTAAGAAGTGGATATACTAAGACTCAGAAGGATGCCTATTGAAATGAGCCAACAGAGTTTCGAATTTTGTCCCAACTTTTCTACACAGGTTCCATTTTGTCAGGGTACCTAGAAGTGATTCAGCTAAGAGAACTCACACCAAACAAGTCTGTAACAGACTGAAGTCAAAGCAGAATAGCATTTTATCATGTGTACTTCCAAAGAACTATGATTACCCCCCATGAATTTGAATGCTTGTAAGAGCTGGTCGACTTCTTCTCTCCACTCCACTTAGAAATGTTTACAAGGGGGGCTAAATTTCTACTAGGGGAAAAGATTTGAAGATACAAAGTGGAAAACTAGTCAACACATGGCTACTGTGAAAGAGCCATGATTTCCTGGTTGGCCTTCTTTGAACACACCTGGTTTGTTCCAAAAGGACAAATATTGTACGAGATCACTATTATAAAAACTCATGAAAAGGTTTACACACAGAAAGAAACAATCTTTGATGGTTACAAGGGAGGGGAGGGGTGGGGAAGGAAAAACACTAAATAGACAATAGGTAAGTGGTAACTTTGGTCAAGGGTAAGACAGTACAAAATACAGGGGAAGTCAGCACAACTTGACCAAGGCAAAGTCATAGAAGCTTCATAGACACATCTAAACTCCCTGAGGGACTGAATTACTGGGCTGAGGGCTGGGGACAATGGTCTCAGGGGACATACAGCTCAGTTGGCATAACATAGTTTATGAAGAAAATATTCTACATCCTACTTTGATGAGAAGCTTCTGGGGTCTTAACTTGTGAGAAGCCATCTAAGATACGCCACTGTTCCCACCCCATCTGGAGCAAGGGAGAATGAAGAAAACCAAAGACACAAAGGAGAGATTAGTCCAAAGGACTTACGGACCACAACTACCGCAGCATCCACCAGACTGAGTCTAGCACAACTAGATGGTACTCAGCTACCACCACCAACTACTCTGACAAGGATCACAATAGAGGATCCTAGACAGAGCTGCAGAAAAATGTAAAACAAAATTCAAACTCACAAAAAGAGACCAGACTTACTGGTCTGACAGAGACTGGAGAAATACTGAGTATGGCCCCCGGACACCCTTGTAACTCAGTACTGAAGTCACTCCTGAGGTTCACCCCTCAGCCAAAGGTTACACAGGCCCATAAAACAAACAGTAATACATGTAGCTCAACCATGTATACAAGGCTAAATGGGCACACCCCACGGGCAAGTAGAAGAAGGCAGGTGGGGATGGGAAAGCTGGATGAATGGAAACAGGGAACCCAAGTATGAGAAGGGGAGAGTGTTGACATGTTGTGGGGTTGGCAACCAATGTCACAAAACAATATGTGTATTAATTGTTTAATGAGAAACTAATTTGCTCTGTAAACTTTCATCTAAAGCACAAGAAACACCTGGTATGTTCATGCCAAACAAGACAATGTTTATCATGAAACACTTTTCTTCCAACCAAACTATCTTCCTAAAAGGGATTCTTCTCTCCTCCCTTCCTTTCTCCTGTTACTATTATGTCAAATGAGCAGAATTAGTGAAGAACAGTCAGAAAATGACCTTATGTTTTCTCATAGCTATTCCTGTGGACCCCATATAGACTCCTTTATCCTTACCCTTTGGATAAAAATCTCTTGCAGACCACCAGTTTATATGCTCACCCTTAGATAACAATGTATCTTTCATCCATTTCAAATCACAATAAAATCTGATTTCGGTAATCAAAATGCCCAGTCCCATTTACTAGTCAAAACTTTCAACTTTCTTTGCAATTTAAGTTTTGCCCCTTCTTAGTCCAGGAAGTCCACAGTAGGTAAGGAGTGTGGGTGTTCTTTGATCAGTTGTATATTTTTTTGGTCTCCCACCTTATACTTTTAATTGTCCTTCCCAGCTGTAAAAACTCTATTTTTAATTCCGTTAGGAGCAAAACTGAATCAAGGAGGGAGAGGTGAGTTGGGCAAAAAATGATTTTGAGACTATCATTGCTATGAGCTGACATCAGTGCTCTCTGGCCTTGGTAGTTATTTAAAGCTGGCTGTTTCTCTTATGGAGTGTTCTGTGGGTAGCTGGAGACCTCTCTTTGCCCCCTGTCCTGTTGCTAGGGATCTCTCTCCTGCGTGATGACGTGCATCTCTAACTGGTCAGTTGAGGGGAGGCCATCACCTTCTGCACAATCTGCTGGGCTTTCATCATACTTCCTGGTATCTTTCTTACACAATGCCTATTAAGATGGCTCCTATTTGACTGGCTTGCTCCCTCGCTTGAACTCATCATCAGTATGCATGCAATGACTTCCCAAACTGCTCTACATGGCTGCCATAGGCTCTTCTTGTGGCAGCCAGCCTCCTCCCCTTTAGATTTCTCTGGCATGCCAGGCTGGTCAGTCACCAGCCCACTGAGTGTCCATCAGACTCCAAGGAACACATGCAGGTTCTTAGAGAACGTCCTTAAAACCTAAATGAATAATTTCTTTTACAAAGATCAGCACAGAGCTGGTTTCTGTGAGACTGAGGTTAAAGATGTCCCAAATGTCTAACTTTTCCAAGATGCTGTATCACTCCATCATCTCTAACATCAACTACTTCTCCTTGCCTCAGTACTCTCCCTTTCACTTTGGGCTTGGTAATTCTCTGTGTTGCACAGAACTCACTAACCATACTTACAGTTAAGTGGTTTATTAAGAAAGTAATGGGGTACAACTTGGAATCAGGATCAACTTGGAAGTAACAGGAACAACTCAGGATGCATTTCATTGATCAGGAGAGCTTCCTCTCACCCTCTGCTTGGGGGCCTTTGCTGCTGCCAGGCCCTGCCGGGGACATTCTCTGGCAAGTGTTACAACTCTTAGCCCCGTGGGGGTTGGCAAGCCCCACCAAAGCCGTCTGGAGCTTGTCTCCTGGTTCCTGCCAACTTGCACTGCTACTGCTCTTGCTTCTGCTGTGCTGTTGTCTTCCATGTTATAGCTCCTCTCTCTCTCTCTCCCCCCATGTCTCTCCCTTTAGGCCCAGAGGGATAGCAAAACTGACCAATCCCTTCATTAGAGTCTCATACTCCTTATTTTTATGGTCCCACCCCTACAAGGATGCCCTGCACCTTATTTACATTATTAGCAAGCTATCCAATTCCCTTGGTGGGCCACAAGCACCACATTTGCATAGTCTCACCCAGTCATTTGGTGGGAGTTACAAAGACTACGGCTGGAAGTGGCATATTAAGCAATTCATTGCACCACAAAACCCTCTCACCTCGCCTGAGATGAGGAGAATATAAGCCCTGTCATAGAGATGGAGCTGAGGTAGGACTCAAAGCATACTTCATAGACAATTCATCTTTCATGTCCAAACTTAAATCAGTCATTCCTTTAAGGCAATTGTTAGGATAACATTGCAAAAATCAGTTTTAAATCATCTCCTTTGTCAATCCTGAAATCTCCATTTTTGACAGCCCTGTTTTGAGGTACCTCACTGAAAATGAGGCAGCATCCCACTGCTACTCTTCTTCCTTTCCACCTTCCTAATTTTACTCATTTAACTTTTTGAAATTATGGTCTACCCTTCTTTTATGTGATAACCATACTGTTAGATTCTGGGGGCATAAAACAATAAGACAAACAATAAATGTACCATTATAATGCAGTGTGATAAGTACTGCTATAAAAGAAAGTGTGAGGTTTTATGGGAAGTTAGAAAGATGCATCTAGCCCTGGTCTATAGTATTGGATAAGGCTTTTTATTCTAGTAGGAGACCTTGTCTCAGCTGAGACCTGGAAAAGAAATACAAGTTGTTAAGGCCAAATATTTGGAGTGGAGGGAATGGTTGGGTAGAATGGAGAGCATGTGCATAGGCTGACAGGAAGTAAGAATATGGTGCATTCTAGACGCTAAAAGAAATTCCGCTTGGCTGGAGCAGTTACTGAGGGAGTAGGGGTGGGGCATGAGATGAAATCAGAAGGAAAATTGCAGCTAGATCATAAATATGCCCAGGAGTACAAATGAAAACAGCCATACTTTTCAGGAAGTAAGTCTGTTTACAAACTGTGGACTACTCTAGGTAGATTTGGTTATATTCCATTTCAAAGGATCTGTCACATTCATCTTGATTAGACTTGGGAGCTTCTCACATTACATCTTATTTTTACATTAATTTGGCAAGCATACATTGAATTCCAACTCTGAGCCATGGGGGAGAGAGGGGGAAAACAATGGCAACAGTTTTAAATTTCATAATAGAGGATCTACTGTTTTAAATTCTACAGTAGAAGTCCTCCATGGGAAGGTAGAGGAGGAAAGTGGAAGAACATGAAAGAATAAAAATGAAGCCAATTTGGAGGTGGATGGGTATGATTTTTAAAAAAAGAAAATAAAAACAAAACTTCTGAGAGTAGGTGATCTGCGTGAGGCAAAGTTTGAGGCGGTATAGGTGTTAACCAGATGAGTGACAGGGGCTGAGGCAGCACTAAGGGCAGAGGGAGCATCTGTGAAGAGATAGGGAAGAACCTGGGGGCATGATGTCGTCAGGAAAGCGCAAGTCACCTAGACTGGCTGCAAGACAGAGTGTGTTAATGTGGGAGTTGCAAGAGATGTGGCTGGGAAGGTGAGTAGCGGCCAGATGAGGTCTGGGAAGCCTGTGTGCTCTATTAAATAAGAGTAGGTTTCTTCGTCTAATTACGAGAAGATGGTGTAGTTTCTGAGTTTTTATAGCTGTTCTGTACCAGCAGGACTTAATTATTACTGCCTGTATGAGGAGACTATCTTGTCTAAGGCTTTTGGAGTCTCAGAATAATTGCAAACTTAAAACAGTTTGGCAATAATTTACTGGGGCTGCTACGTAGGAGAATGTAGCAGGGTAAAATAATAGTTGTAAAAAGAGTTCATTGACTATCACTAAAGGTACTTGATAGAACTTGGAGCTAAGTGCCCTGGGAAAGTGTGAGGCTTAGGAAGACAGGCTGCAACCAGAGTCCATCTAAAATGACTCCAGGAGTTATTCATGTTCTTCTACACAAGCAGAATTCGGGAGACCAGGTTACCCTGTGAGGGCTGGTATTCTGATATGCAGACACAGTGGGTTTATTGTCTAAAGCTCAGTGCTCCCCAAACATTCTAACTTAGTTCATTGTTGCTGCAATGGCAGCTTTGCCATTGGGTGCCCCCCACCCCCAACTCTCTTCTTTCTGCCCAGAATCTCCTTGGATAACAGAGCATCATGTGGCGCCCTTAGGAGGAGTGACCTAGTTCATCTGACTTTTTAGTAGTGTGTACTGTTGTGTATGTGTATGTGAGTGTGTGTGTGAGAGAGAGAGAGGGATGGAGAAGGACAGACCTGGCCCCTACTTATCTTTCCAGCCACATCTCTTGCAACTCCCAAATTAACACACACTGTCTTCCAGCCACTCTGGGTGACTTACACTTTCCTGAATACATCACACATCCTCGTTTGCATAATATCCACAGAAAAAGAAAAGCTATCACATTTGCCCCCTTTTAAGTATATGTGACATTTTTGTTGGTTTATTTTGTTAACTTCTTATTTTGTTATTCCATTCTTTTAACTTTAATTCGTAAGTAACAAGAGTACCTAAAGTCGATTAAATTATGCACTTTAGGTTATAAAATTTCCACAAAACCAGGTTTATCCTGGCATTAAAATTAGACTTGTTTTAAAGGCTGGGTGATAGAGTTCTTATAGTCTCATAATCTTCCTACCTTGTTTCAATTTCCTAATCGAAAATTGATACTATCTCATGTTCCTTCCTTTCACACCTTGTCTTTCAAGATGCTTAAAGTAAGCATCCATATTGTTGTTGTTAGGTGCCATCAAGTTGGTTCCCACTCACAGCAACTCTATGTACAACAGAACATGTCCAACATAAGTGAGACAAAGTCTCGCCATCCCAGCTTCTAAGGAACTTTCTGGCTGTACTTCTTCCAAGACAGATTTGTTCGTTCTTCTGGCAGTCTATGGTATATTCAGTATTCTTAGCCAACACCATAATTCAAATATGATGCATAGATGAATAAAATTTAGTATTAATGTGCTATTAGCCTTAAGATGGATTTTATTAAAATGAGGACCAACTGTAAGGCCCATCTAAGACCATTTATTACTAGAAGTCCCTTCAATTAGGTTACAACTGACTATCAGTTTTCTTAGTCCCCCATCAACCTGCTCACCCACTCTCAGTGGGTCACTTTAATTCAAAGGCCAGCTCACCACTTCCCTGTGGGAGTGCCCATCAATCTGCCTGAGTTCAAATTCACATTCTGCTACTTACTAGCTGTGAGATCTTGGGCATGTTGCTCAACTTCTCTGTCTTATTTTACTTTTCTGTACAGTGGGAATAATGATAGAGCTTTTTCCGTAAGGTTGTTGTAAGGGTTAATTGGGTTAAAATGTGTAAAACAATTTGCATACCGTCTGACACAAAACAATTACCATACGCGAGTATATTACTACCAGAAGTCATCTGAGGTTCTCCAAAGAAAGGAAAAACACATAAATGGCTTTCATGAAAGGAAAAATATTCTGCAGAGCTGCAAATTCACCCACAGTGACAGTAAACTCTATGCTGTTGTGTTTAGAACAGTTCATCTCCTCTTTGTCTTGAAATGAAATGCAATCTTGCCCTTACCTTTATAAAACAAATGGTCCATTAAAATGTTGAATCCCCCTCTCTCCCAAACAAAGGCACAGCCCTCTCTCAAAAGTAAATTTGAACGTCCACCTCTAGAGAAACTGGGAAGGCTATATATTTATCATCAAAATAAAATAGTTCCTGCTAGGGTCCTTCATGACATGTTAAATGCATGTGAGATGTGGTAGATTGTCAGTAAATGCAGCAGACCCTCAGATAGCATATGTAATGGTAATAATAAAGTGCATCACTCATATAAATGTTAGAGATTTAGACAATATTAACTTAAACCCAATACAATAATTGTATATTTTGTATTAATATTATTACCTTCATTATCTTCATTTGATAGTGAAGAAAGTTCTTCCATCCCATTTTGCACCTGGGATCTCACTTGCACTTAACTGGTTCCATAATATGAGCAATACAAGTAGCCTAAACAGGGTCAGAACTAGCTTTCTAAGGACATGTGATATGCATCTAAATTTCATGGACAGCTTTCAAAATAGAATGCTCCTATCTAGTCTCTCTCTCTCCTTCTTTCTTCTCTTTTTCTTCTCTCTCTCTTTCTCTCCCTTTGCCCCTTCTTTTGCTCTCTCTCTTCCTTTTTATCCATCATCAGTCTGTGCCTTGACATCCACACTTGAAGAGGAAGTGAAAGAATCTGGAAAAGTTTAAGGTCCACCTGCCTCAAGTCCCTGGCACATTTCAATTTTAGTAAAGTCACAAAGCCCTTAAAACTCATTGCCGTCCAGTAGATTCCAACTCATGGCGACCCCATAGGACAGAGTAGAACTGCCCCATAGGGTTTCCAAAGAGCAGCTGATGGATTTGAACTGCTGAACTTTTGGTTAGCAGCCAAGCTCTTAACCACTGCATCACCAGGACTCCCATAAAGCCCTTAAAAAAACACACAAAACCAGACCCATTGCTGTTAAGTCGATTCCTACTCATAGTAACCCTTAGACATGGTTAAACTTTCGTAATTAAATTAAGGCATAAAACAAACAGTCTATACTTTCAGATGCTTTATTTCAAGGATAAGAACAACTACTTTGTGAGTATGAATGGCGAGGAATCTAATTTTAGGTTCAGTGACAAAATTAGTGTCATCATGCCCCAAGGCTAGCAGAATTAGAGACCCTATCAATTACGGGAATTGCATTCAATTAGTTTTTAGAGCTCAATTTTCTGAATGCTTTTGAATTACTTGCAATGAGAATCATCTACATTTGATAATGTTGACCATAACACAGCATGTGAGAACAGCAGGTGGAACCTGCATGAAGCACAATAGGGACGTAATGAATTATGACCATTTTGCTCCGTTATAAGATTTAAGAAGAGAAATTCATAGATCTCATTCATTAATCATTCCAGCCTGTTAAGAGGCCAGGTGCTAAGTGCTGGAACACCAAAGTAAATGAGATGCGATTCCTGACACTGGAAGCAACCCTGAAGATCATCCAATATTTAGTGGAAGAACAGACTTAGAGAGGAGGCTGTTTTGCTCAAGGGCCCACAGTTAGTTTGTAGTAAAGCTGGGTAAATATTCAAGTAACTGGTCTTGAACTTCAGCCTGACTTTGAGATCAGTGCTATTCTCATGAAGGTCAGTGGTAACTTCAATTATAGCAGGGAAGGAGTAAGAAAGCCATTTTGGAAAGTTTAAAAACCACTAGAAGAAAAATACACATTTGAATGAGAGTCTGTTTATTGCAATTTCTGACTTCCACTTCTTGGTCTCAGGCCTCCCATGTGCACTCACAGCTTGATCATGCCTTTGAGTCTTTGAACAAAGCACAGGGGCCTGTTCTTTTCCACTAACTGTGGCTAAGCAACAAGGGCTGCTCTCTACTGGTAACAGAATTGGAAACATTAATTTCCTGTCAGCCACAGCCAACACTGGATTTCCCTAGAATTTTCTGGAGGTGCAAGGCTACCACAGGAAGAAAACCATAGAATTCAGCTGGAAATGATCCAAATTTTCTCATTTTTTAGCTCCATCTCCAACAAGTTTCAATCAAGGAGACCCAGACCGCAAGGCTATGACATAATTCTTGTTTGTCTGCCAAAATGGAAGATGATGAGGAAGAAGAGGTTTTATTTGAAAAAAGACAGCTTGGAGATTGTTTTTTTTAACTTAATGAAACTGGAGTCCTTTATATGAGGTATCTAAACTAGACAAATTCATAGAGACAGAAAGTAGAATACAGGTTACCAGGGACTAGGAGGAGAAGGTAATGGGGATTATTTTTTAACGGGTATAGAGTCTGTGTTTTGGGATGATAAAAAAAAAAAAAAGATGCAGAAATAGATTGTAGTGATGATTACACAACATTGTGAAGGTACTTAAAAGCCACTGAACTGACACAAGGAAAATACTGGCCCAAGAGACAAAAGGTTCATATAAACCAGAGACTCCATCAGCCTGAGACCAGAAGAAATAGATGGTGCCCTGCTACCACCAATGACCACTCTGACAGGGAACACAACAGAGAGTTCTAGATAGAGTGGGAGAAAAGTGTGGAGCAGAACTCAAATTCATGTAAAAAGTCCAGACTTACTGGTCTGACAGAGCCTGGAGGAACTCCCGAACTATGGCCCCCAGACACTCTGTTAACCCAGAACTGAAACCATTCCGAAAGTCCACTCTTCAGAGAAAGATTATACTGGACTATAAAAGAAAAAATAATACTCATAAAGAGTGTGCCTCTTAGTCCAATCAGATACTTGAGACCAAATGAGTGGCTCCTGTCCAGAGGCAGGATGCGAAGGTAGGAAGCGAGAGGAACTGGTTGAATGGACACAAGAAACCTAGGTGGAAAGGGGGAGTGTGCTGTCAGATTGTAGGGATTGAAACTAATGTCACATAACAGTATGTGTATAAATTTTTGTATGAGAAATTAACTTGAGCTGTAAACTTTCACCTAAAGCACAATAAAAAAAACAAATAGATAATTAAACCACCAGGTACCTCCCACAGAGGCGGAAAAAAAAAAAGAACAGAACAATAATTGCTAACTAGTATAGAGCTTACTATGTTGAGGACACTTTCTAAGTTCTTAAGCGTATAAAGAAAAGTCTAGAAAAATACATATCAAAATAACAACAGCTTTTACCTCTAAGAATGAAATTGGGCTTGTTGGGAGGTATCCAATAATGACTGTAAAGTCTTCATATTTTACTTATGATAATATTTACATGTATTATTTGAGTAATAAAATTCAATGTTAAAGCAAAAAAAAAAAAAAAAAAAAGCCACTGAATTGTACACTCAAAAATGGTTAAAATGGTTAAATGAAACCTGTGAGTGCCAGAATTTGATGAGACTGTCTTGTTTTTCCAGGTCTGGAAAGTTTTCTGCCTTTGACAGGGTTCAGTCCTACCACTTTTCTATTGTTCGTTTTAGTAAAAAATATTTGAGTTTTCCTTCTCTGACAGAGTAGAACTGTATTCCACAGGGTTTTCAACGGCTGATTTTTTTGGAAGTAGCTCACCAGGCCTCTTCTTCCGAGGCACTTTTGGGTAGACTATAACCTCTAGCCTTTCGGTTAGCAGACAAACTTGTAAACTGTTTGCACCACCCAGGGACTCCTATGCCAGATAGGGCACAAAATTTTAAACTTAAATGTTAACAAAAATAAAGGAACATAGAGAACACTATAGCAAGAAGAAAATGCCTCAAATTTTGTGTGAGTTAGACTTAGCTCGAAATCCTCATTTGCCATTTACCAGGTTTTTTTCCATTAAGCAATTTATTTCACCTCTCTGAGCTTCAGAGAAATCTTACTCACTGTACTTCTGTTATTTAACATGCTCTTTAAAAATTTTTCAGCCTGTTATATAATTGAAAGAGCTCTTATTTAGGATTCAGAAGAACTGTATCTTGATATTTTTCTCTGTAATATTAGATGTTTGCATACGCTGCTTCATTTGTAAAATGAGGAAGATACCATTGTCATACCCTCATCAGATTATTTGGAAGAACAAATATGATCAACACTTTGTAAAACTTGCTAAAACCTGCGGATGTGTTAGCATTAGAACTATTGAACCAACTCAATCTGATGTCCTCTGCTTGGCATGATGAATGCACTGTTACATCTTTTATTTTATAAACTGCCACACATCACCACTATTTAGATAAAATGTGACAAAGTTAACCTCAGCACCAAGAACAGCCTGGATCGTTTTCACTTGACCTCATATTTGGACTGGCTTTGGGAATTCGGGGGCTGAGAAACACCATTGTTGGAAACTCTGAGAAGGCCTCGTTTACCCACACAGCTTTGCCCTTTCTGGCGTTTTAGCTGTCTGCCTACGGGCCTCATCTGGCTGAGGCTTTGGTCAGTGTGGGAGAAGAGAAAGGAATCTGTTAGGCTGAGTCATGACCTAGGTCTAGCATATGGTGCAAAACCTTTTAAGGCCCCTTTGTCTGTGGTCTGAATCCACGACATAGTGGCATTGAGTGAGCAGAAATCCCAGCTCCATTTCTCTGGGCGTCCCTTGTGCCCTAGAAAGCAAGTGCTGGGGGGATTCCCAGTGGTCATGGAAGAAGAATAAGGCACACAGACAGGGGGTTAATTGCTTCCACCTTACTCCCGCTCCCTCCTCCAGAAGTGTTTTCCAGCCAAACCAAATCACAGGGCTCCCAAAAGATCCAGCCTACCCCAAGCCAAGAGCAACTCCCACCTCCCTGCCATCACTTACCATCCCCTATGGCTTATCCAGCAGGTCTTGTCAGGAAGCTTAAAAATAGTTGAGTGTGTGGTGACAAGCCTTGTGGATTTGCTTTGTAAAAATATTCAGAGCAGGGAAATAAACCTTTCAGCAGCTTATTTTTCCACTGCGCTGGGGAGCAGCTTCCAGTTTCTGCTGCCGTAAGCATTTCAGGTGCCTTGCGGGTGGTGGTGGAGGTGCTGCAGGGGAAAGGCAGAACCTACACCGGGCTTGGATGGAGTTTACAAGGTGAAAGGGCCAGTGACTGCTAGGATCCAGAGGTACCATGATCCAGGCAACACCACATTTCGTCATATTTTGAATACAGAAGGAAATGGAATATCTTCCTCATTTGAGGGTGAATTTTAAGACTCCTGGGTTTTGGCATCGAACGTCCTCTCTGCCCACCACACAGCACAGCCCCACGTAAGAATCCTTAAGTCCAAGAAAATATCAGTAGCTGCTCCATCACATTATGATGTTTTATACCTACCCACCCCCCAAAAAACCCATTGCCATTGAGTCGATTTCCCGTGTGCTACAGAGTAGACGTGAGTTCCATAGAGTTTTCTTGGTTGTAATCTTTACAGAAGCAGATCTCCAAGCCTTTCTTCTATGGGACCACTGAGTGGGTTTGTACCACCAACATTCTGATTAGTAGTCGAATGCAAACCGTTTGCACCAACCCACAGAGCTTTCCATACTCTCATCTTTCTCCCAGGACAGTCCTTCCCACCCCTGGACCCGCATTACTACCCCCAGCCCCTATGCAACACATTCAGTCATTAAAATCTAGCCCAGGAGTTTGCTCAGTGAAATTTTTCCTGCCTCCCTGAACAGTTGATCACACTTTTTCCTAGCAAGAATTCTGCCAACATTGCATTTATCACATGTTGTGGTGTTCCCTCCCAGGGTTTGTGTTTAATCCTTCTTGGTGTTTTTGTAGCCTCACAGAGGATCTGGCAATAGCAAGTACTGCCAAACAGGCTAATTGAACAAGTTAAAGACTACAACACTTCTGCCAAACAAGAAAGAGCCAGAAATACCGTTTGCAGGGAACTTGGGTAAATTCAGACCACTGTGGGGCTGAGTTTTATGAAACGCTTACGTTCACTTTCCTTCAAAACGGACATTTTGTCTCAGTAAATCACTCTGTTAGAGGCTGTCACAAAAAATAGGGAAAAAACTTGGAGAATTTTGAGTTAACAAAGAATCTTAACGTTATTTATTTTATTTTTTTCCCATTCCTGCACTCATTTGAGTTAAGATGCTATAATCCCAATTTTACAGATGAGAAAAGTTTCCACAAAGGAGACAGGACAAGGGAGTGGGTAGAGCTGGGCTAAATTCAGATTGCCTGTTTCTAAAGGTTTTCTCTTTCCATAAATGGCTGGAAAATATTGAAAACATACAAAATATGTGCACAACGCTTACTTTTTTTTGTTTGTTATTGATAGAAAATATACAGCTCATATGTCATAGTTACCTAGTATTGCTATAACAGAAATACTACAAGTGGATGGCTTTAACAAAGAGAAATTTATTCTCTCATAGTTCAGGAAGCCAGAAGTCAGAATTCAGGGTGCTAGCTCCAGGAGAAGGCTTTTTCTCTGTGTTATTTCTGAGGGAAAGTCCTTGTCATCAATCTCCCCTGGGATTAGGAGCTTCTCAGCACAGGGATCCCAGATCCAAAGGATGTGCTCCCATCCTTGATTCTTCATTCTTTGTGGCATGAGGTCCCGCTCTTCCCTGCTCGCTTCTCTCTTTTATATCTCGAAAGAGATTGACTCAAGATACAACATAATCCTGTAGATTGAGTCTTGCCTCGTTAACATAACTGCCTCTAATCCTGCCTCATTAACATCATAAAGGTTAAGATTTATAACACATTGGATAAATACATCATATCACAACATGGAGGACAACCACACAATACTGGGAATCATGGCCTAGCCAAGTTGACACACATTTTTGTGCAACACAATTCAATCCATAACATAAGATTTTATTCTTGTCCAAATTCAAGGAAATCACAGAGGTGCAAGACATAGGACAGAAAAGAATAGGATGTGTCCTGACTTGGAATCCCATCCCTAACTCAGACAACTTTTGACCATCCTCACTGTTATGATGGCTTTAACAATAGACACCATCCATTGAGAACTGTTATCAAGAGGCAGGAAGAATGGCTGAGGTCAGGCTCTGGAGCCAGGCTGTCTAGGCTCAAATCCCAGCTCCTCACTTAATTGCCATGTGGCTATCACATGCTACTCAATCTCTCTGTGCCTCAGTTTCCCCAACTTTAAAATGATGATAGTAATTAGAACTAACTCTTGGGGTTTTGTTAGGCTGATATATATTAATGGGATACCTGGGTAGTGCAGACAGTTAACATGTTCAGCTGCTAACTGAAAGTTTTTCAGTTTGAGTCTGCCCAGATGTGTCTCAGAGGAAAGTCCTGGTGATTTACTTCCAAAAAATCAACCATCGAAAACCCACAGTTCTACTCTGACACACATGAGGTCACCATGAGGCAGACCATGGCAACTGGTTTTTTATATATGTGAATACCATATAAAACATTAAAAGATCAGTAAGTGTAATCTACTATATATCAGGTATTACCCTGCAAGTATCAAATTCTTTCTCTTCCATCCTTATGACAACTCCTTTAGCTATTATCATCTTCATTTTACCTATGAAGTGCCTGGGACTCAGAGGTTAGATATTTTGCCCAGTGGGCTTTGTGGGTTTTGAATCTCAATCTTTCTGAATTTAAAATTTCATGTTTATTGTCTCTCATGCTAACGAAGTCCTCAAAAAGTTTTCTCTGAGGTTCCTCCTTTGAGGCACTTTTGGAGGGAGTAATGTGGCTTAGATAATCTATGGGATTCAGATGGCAAGCTTGGTAAACTGGGATTCCCTGAGCTCTTGTCAGCTTCCCCAGTCAGAGTTGATGCTGAATGTTCTGCATGGGGCATGGGTATAGCTTGGGTAAATACCCCGAGGCCTGGGAGGTAGAGTGAAAATATCTGGAGATATAGGTAAAAGGTTGGTGGTACATATGGTACATGGGTATATGGTGGTATGTGAAATGATTTTTGATACCAGATACAATTTTAAAAAATGTTAACAGTTGTGTGTTTATTTTAATGAGTATTAGGGAAAAGTTAACTGTCATTTAAAACTCATGATTTTGGAGATTTTACAGGCTAAAGTCTACAGACTAAAAAAAGTGATTTGATCAAAAGAAAATGGAAGTAAAAAAAAAAAAAAAACAACAACAGTTCAGGCAGTACACAGATATGAAACAATTATGAAGGTGGTTCAAGAACAACTGAAGTTGGAAATGCTAGTCTAGGCATATAACGATGAAACCTGCAAGGATTCTTCAGAGTGGGGAAGAACTGGCAGGACTTGGAGACAGACATTAGGCTGGGAAAGAAAGAAGGAATTCAGAAGAGTTTATGGAGACATGATGAAATCCAAGTTTTGTAAATACAGTAAAACCTGTGAAAGCCAGAACCTGTGTAAGGTGGAAACCTGTCAGGGAAGGAAAACTCAAATATTTTCCACTAAACAGAGAGCAATAGAAAAGCGGTGACTGCACTCTGTCAAAAGTGGAAAATTCACGAGACCTGGAAAAAGAAGGTAGCCCAGTTTTCACTGTAAATAGTGGTTATAGTTGCACATTATTGTGGGTGTCATTAATGCCACTGAACCCCAAAACAAACAAAAACATTGCCTTCGGGTTGATTCTGACTCATAGCAACCCTATGGGACAGAGTAGAGCTGCCCCATAGGGTTTCCAAGGAGTGGCTGGTGGATTCGAACTGCCCACCTTTTGGTTAGCAGCCAAGCTCTTAACCACCGTGCCACCAGGGCTCCTATTGAACTGTACACTTAAAAAATAATTAGCAAATTCTATATTGTATATTTTTTACTGAGAAAAAAAAAGAGAATATCTGGAGGCAGAAAGCCCAGTCAATAAGTTTTGTGAGGCATTTTCAAGGCTAAAAGATCATTTGTAAGTGCCAAATGATCTTAGTTATTAGTATGGGGCAGATCCTGCCTGTGGAGTAGGAGACGCCCTATTTGTGTGTGCATATATTATCTTGTAGTGATGCTGAGAGTGCCAACCCTTCCAGCTGTGAGGACATAATTCAACAAATGGGAGCTCCTGAAGAGTGAGTCGGGAAGAGTCAGACTCTCCCGGGCACGTAATATAGAGATTTGATCTTGCAGTAAAGAGTTGCCCCTCCTTCTTGCCAGAGCCGTTCTCAGAGGGTAAAGGGCTTGGTGGGGTCACCAATAGGAAAATGAATGTGTCGAGGTTTACAGCCTGGATTGGATCTGGCAAAGCTTTGCCAAAGGGTGAGGCAGCGCCATAAATGGGAGAAAAATGAACCTCGAGCTCAGAGACAGAAGCAATATACAACCTGTCAGTAAGTACATCCAGTGTAGATCTGGAAAGCGGTTGGGCCTGGCAGCTCTGTGAGTGCGGGGTGCCTGCTGAGCTGTGTGGGCTGACCTGGTCTCTTAACTGCTCTCAGGATGGTCAGGCAGTTCTCCACTGTTGGTGAACCTAACAGTTTTCTGTGCCTCCTCCCGGTGGAACTCACTGTATATCTAAGACATGTTTCTGAAATTTTTTTTGGTGAAGGGAAATAGAAAGAGGTCTACTTCTGAAGACAAATGATCTAAGTTTGAGCCTAGGTCCACTCACCAATGAGCTCTCTGTGACTGTGAGAAACGTATCTCTTTTGTAATCAGGTCCTGATCTGGAAAATGAGGAATGGGCTCAAAATGTTCTCCAAGTTTCCTTCCAATGCCAGCTTTCAATAATTTGCAGAACTGGTAGTCCTTTCTTTCTGTTAATTCTGTTTTGCAGAATTCAAGGGTCTTTTTGAGATGTTCCAGTGCAGTAATTCGAGGGAGACCTAGTGGGCAGGGCTCAATCTTGGGTTCAGAAGAACAGTTCCTCTTTGATCTGTTCTGAGGGTTTATTAAAGCTCCATAAGACATCATTTCATAAGAAAAAGATGTATACATACACACATGAGGGAGTGGTTTATTCCTTTGGTGGGATTTGCTTCTGGGGGAACTTAATTCTTTAAAAGAAATTTTTGGCAGATTAGGAAGATAACTTTTGCAATATGAACAATAATCCCCACTTGTTATTTTGGGGTAATAAATTTTGGTTTTCTCTGTTTAGTGATCTGGAGTCTCTTGAACAGTTTAGAGGAAACAGATCTAACTAGAAGAAGCAAATAGGACACCTGTGAGGAGTTTTAGTGAGAGGAAGAAGGGTGCCCAGTATTCGCTGACAGATGACTGAGCTGCTACTTCTGACACAGCACCCTGGGAGGGCTGGCTCTTTGGCCCTAAATGGAGCTGAAGAAGCTGAGCTTGGAGGTTGCTGAGGCTGAAAACCTAAGGGCATTATGGCCACAGATTTGGCACTGAGGGAACAGAAGCCCTGTCCTTTGAAGAAACACATGGATGGCCCATGCAGGGACCTGGATCAGCAGGAGCCCAATGACATTTTCATGGTACTACAGTAGGGATTGACAAACATTTTCTGTAAAGATCCAGGTAGTAAATATTTTAGGTTTTGTGAGCCACATGGTCTCTGTCACAACTCTTTGCCTCTGCCATTGTAGCAGATGATATGTAGATGAATGGGTTTGGTAGTGTTCCAATAAAGCTTTATTTACAAAAATAGGTAGAGGGGCTGGATTTGGCCTGTGGTCCATGGTTTGCTGACCCCTGCCTTAGGATATTTCCAGAAGAAGAATTGCTAGGTCAAAATGTACATACTTTTAAGACTTTACATAAGTGTTATCAAGTCACCTTTCAGGAAGGTTGTACTGAATCCTCACCATGAGGATTCATGAAAGCACTTGTTTCCCTCCTTGACCCTCAATAGTTATTTTTTAAAGGAGTCAGGGAAAATATTCTTACTCTAATTTTGTATGGAAAATGCAAAAAAAAGAAAAACAATTTTTTCTCATCAAATGCTATAAAACAAGAAAATAACAATTTGTGACTAGGACCTAGAACTTATTACTTCAAATTATATTAAGATGTTGAGTGAGAGGAGTCTCTGCAACATGGTGATGTGCTGTGTGCAAGGAGGGAACTGACAGTGGAGGGAAAGGTTGGGGAGGGTCACATGGATTGCACCTTCGCCTTCTTCATAGTTGAATGGGCATGTAGCTGATAGAGGTGTTCTCAACAGCCTAGCTGCTTGGGATTCTCATTACCAGGTAGCCACCTGAAGTGAATCCTCTAGGAGATTATGTGACTTAGGCAAGCTAAGTTATGCAAGAGAAATGCACTGGCTTGAATTTGAATGTTCCCTCTCTCTACCTCAGATCTGTCCAATAGGACCAAGACACCAGAAAGAAGGAGACTCATTTGGGGTTTTAGACTGAACCCTTTGAGATCTTCTAGGGTAGAGACCTGCTGGCCCACTTGTTGGGATTCTTTCCGTTTGTGCGGATTCTTATTTGTTTTCTGATTTCGCCTACGGCCTGCCGAAACCTGCCAGAGAGTTATCGTAATGTCAACTGGTAGAGTATGCTCTGTGGAGATACACAGATCTGATTTCAATCTTGGATCCACCCTATAGTGACTGTATAGTCTTAGGTATATTCTCTCTAAGCCCATTTCTTCAACTCTAAAATAGACATAATAACATCTCTCTCTCAAGGTATAAGGATTCAATAATTACATATAGGTCAACTGTCTAGTCTAATGAGAAGTATCATTTGTCCAGCCCTAGGCCATCACTCATGGTGACCCCATGTGTTACAGAGTAGAACTGCTCCATAGGATATTCTTGGCTGTGATCTTCATGGAAGCAAGATTACCAGGCCTTTCTTCTGCAGTGCCGATGACTGGGTTTGAACTGCTAAACTTTAGGTTAGTAATCAAGCACAGGGTTGCCATCAGTTGGAATTGACTCAACGGCAACAGGTGTGGTGTGGGCATTGTTCATAACCCTGTGATATAGCATATAGAGCACTGAGCAGGTAGGAAGATCAGAGGACTTGGTGCCACTGATTACTTCAGGTGGCCAGAGTTTGGCTGGAAAACTGTGGCCTCTCAAATCACATTTCATGGTAAACAATCTGCATGGGGAGTGATTAAGAATTAGGTTCATCACCCTCATTCCCTAGAGAAAGTTGGTGTGGTCCAACAAATATTGCAAGGTCCTTTGTTTCATTCTTGGAGTATAGAAATAAGCCAGGAATTAATCCTGGTTCCAGGAACCCTTACACCATAGAAAGGGATACAAGCCATTGACGTTACGTATCTTGAACGTAACCTATAAAGGGTTTAATAGGGGGAATTACAGGATACTACGGAGGCTCTGGTAGATTGAAGAATGCCTCTCCTCCCAAAGATGTCCACATACTAATGCTCAGAAACTGTGACTATGTTAGCTTGCGCGGTAAAAGGGACTTTGCAGATGTGATTAAGGATTTTGAGACGGGGAGATTATCGTGGATTATCTGGGTGAACCCAATGTAATCACAAGGGTCCTTACAGGAGAGTGTGAGACACAGTGTAGTTACCAGCAGGTAGTGGAGGAATGTGGAGGCCCTATTCAGAGTCAGAAGTAGGAGATGTGGCAATGGAAGGAAGAGGTTGAAGTGATTTGAAGAAAAGACCACAAGCCAAAGAATGCAGGTTGCCTCTAGAAGCTAAAAAAGGCAGGAAAATGAATTATTCCCTGAAGCCTCCAGAAGGAATGCAGCCCCGCTGACATCCTAATTTTAGACTTCTGTGATGTCTAGAACTATAAAGAAATCAATTTGTGTGCAATGTGTATGTTTTAATAGAATTTTTTTAGAGAAGTTTAAAAGTTACATAAAAATTTCACAGAAAGCGTAGAGAATTGGCATAATAGGTGTTGTTTTAAGTAACTAAATTTGTGATAATTTGGTATAGCAACAATTGGAAACTAATACAGAGTTAATGAGAAAAAGCTCCTAACCCAGATGGTTGGGATTAGGGAAGGCTTCCTATAGACAGCATAAGGTTTAAGACTTTGAGAATGAATAGGGGTTAGCTAGATGTGGTGTATGTGTACATGTGAGTGAGTGTGTGTGTGTGAGTGAAGCCAGTGTGTGTGCCTGTGTGTGTGTGTTCATGCAAGACATGGTGGTGGTTGAAATGGGAAAGTGGCAGTTGGGACAACGAAGAGGACCTAGGTGACCATATTAATTGGTAAAATTGGCAAGATTGGTCATGGGCTGTATGTGGAGGGTGAAAGAGAGGAAAAATAATTCCCAAGTATCTGCTTTGAGCTCTAGATTGACGGTGGGGTCATCAGACGGGACACTTCAGATGGGAACAGTGGAGGTGGAGATGATTGAAAGGGGCTGCGTGAGAAAGAGGCTGCATAGGTCCGGCTCAATATTATTACTCCCCATTGCTAAACCACTGCACAGTCTCACGATCTTTTCTTTCCCTCCTGTTCCAGTCTATATAAAAAATTTAAGATTAACTGATGTTACTCTTTGGAGGGTGAAAAACAAGTGATAATGATCTAGGAAAGAAAAACTGAACAAGCACCCGTCTTGTGACAAGAAAACCAGGATGTTGCCAGATAACTCCCAAAAATGCCAGTGAAAGATTAACTCATTTGAGATGTGACCACCTCAAGAAGGAACTAACACAAACTTCTAAGACCCATAATCCTGTCCCTATAAAGCCTTCGGTGAGTCTCCAGTTCGGGAGACAGGTTTTTGGAGAAATCTACTCCCCTCTGTCTCCTATATATCAATATTTAATAAAACTCTTGCTGGTCACCTCACCTCGTCTCAGAATTAGCTATTGCAGCAGGCAGCTCCAATCTACGTTACTGCGGTAACAAATTTGGTGGCCCATAGAGGGAGATCCAGCTGCTTGAGATGTGGCGGCCCTGGGGCAGGGCCTGGGGTTGATCAACAGCTCTCCCAACAAGTGGCCGCAGGGGGTTTCATTTGCCACTGGGAAGACTTTCAGCCAGACCTGGGTCTGCCACGTCACTGCAGGTCCCCAACCGTGCCAAAAGAGCTGAGTGAAAGAAAACAAGACCTGCATAGGAGGGATACCAAGGTGAGTCTGCGACTCCTCTCCCTGTTGCACTCAAGGCTGCAACGAATAGGGCAGGCCTGAGGGTTCCAGAGCGGGACCTGAGCCCTCGGTCATCTGAGGCTTCAGATGACCGACCCTACAAGTAGGATCTCAAGGAGGAACTCATGGTGACTCTAGAGTCTTGGTTCTAGGGTGTGTGAATGCTCCTGAAAACTGTCTGAGAATTAAGGTTGCTAAGATCACCTCTGTCACTCAAAATGTTGCCTGAGAGGTTCAGGCTGCGGAGATTGTCTCCATCATTTCTTTCAGGATTTTGTCTGTTCATAACGTGTAGCATGCAAATCCCTCAGAGATGGTCTGGGAGGTTGAGGTTGCTAAGATCACCTCTGTCACCCAGTGGGGGTTGTCTGAGAGGCTCAGGCTGCTCAGATGACCTTCGTCATCTCAGTGGGATGACTTTTTGTGTTTACTGTTATTTATGTGTACTTGTCTCTGTGAAGCCCCAGTGTTCTTGTGTTGTAGTTATGCTAACCCTTACCTGTATAAAACCTGTCACCAGATTTCTGAATATTTTTGGTTCTAGGTTTTTTTAGTTCTGAGAAAAATGTCTCCAAGGAGGTTGGGGGCCTAGAATAGGAAGTAACCTAAGCTAAATATTATATGAAATGTGTTTTATTAAAGGAAAAAGAATAATTTGTCTTAAAGTAAAAATAACAGTTCCAGAATAGTAAAAAAGAAAGAAATAAGTTACCTTTTGCCCTTCAAAATACTTAGGTCAACCTAAACATATATAAATGCCTTCCATGAGTCAAGAAAGTGAGGGCAGGGCAAGATCAGGCCTCCTCAGCCTCCAGCCCCCAGTCTTCGAAGTCCTGCAGCTCCAGGGAAGCTTTTGAAAGACCGTTTCCAACTAGGTAGAGATACTTTTAAGACAAAAGATTAGAAAAATAGCTGCTTTGCTATAGCTATCAGAAATTGGGTGGATCCCAGTAATAAAAGAACTGTAAACAAGTTCTCTCTATTATAGGGGAACTCTAAGAAGTCAAGAAAAAAAAAAAAAAAAGAAAGAAAGAAAGAAATCACAATGAGACATACCTGAAATGGCCTGGAAAAATGTTTCCAGCAGTAGCCAGAGACTTAAGGTTATATCCGTATCAATGAATTGGTCAATTGAGCAGAGAATTTGAGAATTTGTGATTTACAAAGCCAGTTAATAAACACTTTAAGGGCTGAAGTTAGATTGGGAAAAATATGAGTAATAGTAAAAGTTAAATGAAAATTAGAATATTTAAACAGACTTTCTTTCAACAACAGTTATGTTTTATTACATACAGGCTTAAAATAATTCCCAAGACATTTTATGTAACTTACTGATATTAAATTGAGTTAATAGATATTTGTCATAATTTAAGCTTATATAATTTGGTTTTACATGCCACAAGAAGAAGAATGTATATATATTTAAGTCTGCTAATGAGTGTGTTTATTTTTGCCATTTTAAAGGAATGCACTGTAAGAGGTATGCAACAAAGACAACGTATAAGAGGTTTGTTGAAAAAGAAATTTATTTGATATGGTCAGAAGTTTTATCTGCCTGACTAAAGTTTAATGGTTTAATTCATAAATTATGAGATTTTTACAAGCTTTAATGTTAAATAGCATATAAAACAAAGAACTGAGTTTCTTGCTGTTAAAATAAAAATTTCTTTGATTTCTGAGTTGAAGCGCTAATTTATTCCTTGTGTAATCTTCCTCGAAGACAAAAGTTTGGTTTCTCATTAGAATAAGATTCCTGAGTCGAAAAACAAGTTGCTTGGCTTTAAGTAAAAAAAAAAAAAAAAAAAAGCTAAAGTTTTTTTTCCTTTAAGATCTTTGGTTAAATAACTTATGTATTGTTTCACAGTGTCCTATAATCAACTCCTGACAATTCTGAAACTTCACGGAAAGCCACAAAAAATTTTTTTTTATAAAGGAAAAGTGCTAAAAAGGTTTATTTAGCATGTTATAAATTATACAGAAAGTGTTGTCAAAATCAAGTGACGTGGCCTGATTCTCGTTGGGCTAAAATTTATATGTTAGTATTTCCTCTTACATTTTTCCCTGGTATTAGACAGCAAATACATACTATTATGTCATAATTTTATCATTATCTCTCTATTGTTAACTTGGTCACAATTTTTTTTTTTTTTTTTGAATCTGGCATTATTGAAACTAATAGTTTAATTGAAGAATTCACATCATTTACCTACGAAGATTTTTTATTACTACTCGGGTATTTGGAGACTTGGTATATTCTTCATATATCCTGATTATATGGTATTTTGTCTCAAGATTATTATGTATTATATCTAAAGCTCTTTAAAAATATGGTTAATGGTTATAAGTAGAAATATTTTTATCTAAAGTTTTTTTTTAACTGATTTTATTTCACTTTTACATTGTGCTTGTAATTAACTTCTATCAGGTCTTTCACTATTAAGATTATTATTTTTATAAGTTAATCATGGCCATATTAAGTTTTGTCATCTGCAGATAAGTTTTTACTTTGCTGAATTCCTGAAAATGTTTGACCAAAATGTCTCAATAAAAAGATGAACTATATTGGACTTATGAAAAGGACTGTGACTAGACTCAGTCAAGATTTCCAGAACTCTTATGCACAAGCTGATGCATTCGCACACTGCTGCTGATCCAGAATCATGTGGAACAGAAATTAACTACATAAGACTGAGTAAATGAAAGGAAACTATGGGTTTTATGTGGGAATATTGCTGATGTTTTAAGGTCCTACTTTCTGGACATAAGAAACCACTTTCCTTTCTCCTATATTATCTAACTAATGGGTTTAGGTATTGTAACTCTCGAATTAGAAGTTCTTGTTGGTAAACTTAGCAAAGTAGTAAATATTATAACTGGAGAAGTGTCTGAAATTTGAGCTATGATTTTACAAAATAAAATAGTATTAGCCTTCCTGTTAG
Source organism: Dugong dugon (assembly GCA_030035585.1). NCBI lineage: Eukaryota > Metazoa > Chordata > Mammalia > Sirenia > Dugongidae > Dugong > Dugong dugon. Next base: position 58,703,039 of record CM057471.1, read on the forward strand.
TCTTTCAAGAAACAGTTTGTGCCTTAACAGATAAATGTTGCTGTATTTACATTAATACTCAGTCTGAGGTTTTGCAGAATGTAATTGCTGTTGAGGCATGTGAAAAGCAGTTACTGATGCTGCTTATGCATAAACGAACACCTATTATTGGGAGAGGCCCATCTATCCCAGCCAAATCTACTCTAGGCTGCATTCTAGCAAACTGGAGGAGGTATAGCTATGAGCCTATGACAAGAAAGAAAATGATGTCTTATGTAACAATGCATTGCCTCAATACTAGCTGGGGGACCAGGAACACTGGCCCCAAAATGGGTCTTTGGCTTACAGCACAATTTTTCAGCTTGACTTGTTTTGTAGAAAAAAAAATGGGACAAAGTTCCCCGTATTCAAGCTTTCATGTCTCTCTATCAAACTTTAAATCCCTCTAACCAAGTTCTTTTCCAGGGAAAGCTGAAGGCAAAAGTGCTTCCTGAATCCTCACCAGAAGGTCCCCTCTTAGAATGAATAGCCCAGATAACTGCTTTGGCTCCCTCCCCCATCCCCCCTCCCCATATAGGGAAGGTGCAGTAGAAGCCTACAGGTTGGGTCAAGGAATGATGGCAGAATCCCCCACCAAAAAGGTCGAGCCTGATTCTAGTCTGGCCAGCTTGGGAGAAACTGACGAAGGAAGGGAATAGGGAAGTAAGAGTCCGACCTCATTGGGTATGGTCTCCTCCCCCACCCCCACACCCATCAGGGTACTGTTTTCGGTGAGGGTACTGCCAGGGCTTGGGCAGGGCAATTTCCTCTAAGAGAAGTTCCAGCTGAAATGAGGAATGATGTTAGTACACACTCCTTTCTCTACCTCTGACTTGCATAACTAGAATAATCACAATCCTCCTTATCGGAGTAACCTAAATAGAATGGCAGAGTTGTTCCCTTCCATTTTCTACAGATCCCACCTGAAAATGCACACGCCTTGCAGGAGACACTGTTGCAAGAGGAAATAGTGACACTTAGTGGCATTCCTCTCCATATTCAACAAAAGGTGAATCCTGATTTCTGGGCATCAGAAAGGCCTCGGCAAGCCAAGTCAGCTGCACCAGTTAAAATTACTTTAAAACTCAGAGAACCTATTATAAACCAGAGGCAATATCCCCTCCACAAGGAAGCTTTGGAAGGGATCACACCACATAAAAACTGGACTTCTGAAATTTTGCCAGTCTCCATACAACACCCCTATCTTACCAGTGTTGAAACCAGGGACAAGGGAATATTGGTTTGTTCAAGACCTAAGGAAAATCAACCAAATCAGACATTCATCCAGTTGTGCCAAACCCATATACCCTCATGTTTACCATACCCAGTCAATGTGCTTGGTTTTCAGTACTGGCCTTGAAAGATGCCTTCTTTTGTATTCCTCTGCACCCCGAGTCTCAGCCTCTATTTGCCTTTGAATGGCCTGATGCTAAGACAGGGAATTGCTGTGGGGGTACTACCTCAAACCCTGGGACAACGTGGTCTGGGGATGGCCCCCTTGTCTTGGAGCCACGGCTGCAACACGTGACTAAGAAATTCCTGGCTGCAACAGGAAGCCAAGAAATTCACCCTTGGACAAAAGGTAACAGTAAACACACCACGTACAGTTCTGCCTCTTTTGGAACAAAAAGGGGGTTTTTGGCTCACTGTAGGACAGGTTGGAAAATATCAGGCAATCTTGTTAGACAACCCAAATGTGGTTCTGAAGGCTGTCTCCTCCCTCAATCTTGCCACATTGCTGCCTATTTCGGAAGATGCCCCCTTACATGACTGCCTAGAGATAATTGAGGAAGTTTATTCTAGCAGACCAGATCTTTCAGATGGTCCCTTGACTGACCCAGAGATAAAAATGTATACAGATGGCAATAGCTTTCAATATGAAGGATGCCGCAAAGCAAGATATGTGGTGGTGACACGAACTGAGGTCTCAGAGGCAGCTTCACTTCCTGCCAGCACCTCGGCTCCAAAGGCTGAACTCAGATCCCTTGGGTGGGCCCTGTGATTTGGATCAGGAAGACACATAACTGTGTATACTGATTAGTAAATATGCCCATCTGGTCCTTCACTCACGTGGTGCCTTGTGGAAAGAAAGGGCACTTCTGACATCTGCCAACAAAGAAATAAAACATGTACCAGAAATCCTGGAATTCCTGAAGACAGTCAATGATCCCCTTCAGGTGGCAGTGGTATAATGCCACAGACACCTGAAAATTTTAGATATCTGCTTGTTTTGTGGGCACCTACTCATGGTGGGTGGAGGTTTTCCCTTGTCAAACTGAATGAGCCCAAAAAGTGACCAAGGCATCACTCAAAGAAATCATACCCCGTTTTGGTGTTCCAATCTCAGTCCAGGGTGACAACAGCGGAGCTTTTATGGCAACAGTCACCCAAGAAGTCAGTAAGGCTTTAGATCTAAATTGGAAATTACACTCAGCCTGGAGACCACAATAGACTGGAAAGACCAAAAAGATGAACCTTACTCTGAAAAAGTCCTTGGCAAAACTTTGCCAGGAGACAAGCTCCACCTGGATACAAGTTCTTCCCATTGCCCTACTCAGAATCTGAGTAGCCCCTTGAAGTGGGCTTAAATTGAGCCCTTAAGAATTAATACATGGGAGACCATTCCTGAAAAAGTCGACTTTCCTCACCTTGGTGATGACCAAGGTGGAGAAAAGAGACTGGGTCCGTTCTCTGGGAACCCTCATAAACACTGTTAATCAGTATGCTTCTTCTGATTTGTCTTTTCCTTCTGACACTCCCCTCCACAGATTGGGTCCTGTTGAAAACCTGGAAGAATCAACACCCGGAAGATCAACTGGCCCCTCAGTGGGAGCAACCTTTTGAAGTTCCCCTGACCTCCCACTTGTCTCTGAAATTAGCAGGAGTAGCTGCATGGGTGCATCACTCCAGAGTAAAAGCAGCCCCAACAGAGGTAGAGAAAGAAGCAAAAAATAAAGAGCCATCCTACTCTTGTATTCCAATTCAGGGCCTGAAGTACAAGTTCAAGAAGTTTCCGGTACAATGATTTTGACATTGTTTCCCTCTATCTTTCTATTTTTCTGGGAGACTTGGACAGAAAAGGTGCCAGTGATCCTACAGGCAAAGCGGACACTGACCCTGCAAGCTGGGGACACTCTGACCCTCCCGTGTGTAGTCTCAACCCTAACTCCAGTAGGTCCAGTTAAGTGGGCCATAGAAGAGCCCAAAAAAGGAACGTTAAGAATAGTGATTATTCTAGTTTGTTTTTGTGTTCCCCGTTTTATAAGAATATTAACAAAAGGAACTACAAATACTCTTAAGGCTAGTAAGTTGAGACACCCCTTTTCCAGGCTCTGGAGACGCATGTCATCTAATTCACCAAGGTGCAGCCAACTTCTACTTTAACTCACCCCAGTCTACAGCCCCTAGTTGATACCGGGAGATTTCTCACCTCAGCCAACGCCCCTAATCAGCAGGAAGTATTTAGAGAAGAAGCGACTCCCTGTTTCCCAAGATTGAGAAACTTCCAATAAAATAGGGGATTGAAAGGGGCTGCGTGGGAAAGAGGCTGCATAGGTCCAGCTCACTATTATTATTCCCCATTGCTAAACCCCAGCATTGTCTCATAATCTTTTCTTGCCCTCCTGTTCCAGTCTCTATAAAAAGTTTAAGATTAACTGATGTTCCTCCTTGGAGGGTGAAAAACAAGTGATAATGATCTAGGAAAGAAAAACTGAACAAAGCACCTGTCTTGTGACAAGAAAACCAGGATGTCACCAGATAACCCTCAAAAATGCCAGTGAAAGATTAACTCATCTGAGACGTGACCACCTCAAGAGGAAATAACACAAACTTCTAAGACCCATAATCCTTTAAAGCCTTTGGTGAGTCTCAGTTGGGGAGACAGGTTTTTGGAGGAATCTATTCCCCCCTGTATCCTATATAGCAATATATAATAAGACTCTTGCTGCTCACCTCACCCCTGTCTCAGAATTGGCTATTGCAGCAGACAGCTCTGATCCATGCTATTGCAGTAACATGACGAGTTTAAAAAGCAGAAGAGAGACTTCAGTCTAGTATATAATGGCCAGGGAATTCTGGGCTAGGAGTCAGGTGCTTTGGCTTCTGACAAACTTTGCCACTGTCATATAGGGTCACCATGAGTCAGCATTGACCCAATGGTACACAACAACAACAACAATGGGCAGATTATTCATATTTATTTAGCTTTAGTTTCCCTAGCTCTACCAAGATGGTGTCAGACCCCAGAGTGGTTCCCAAACAAGTGCCTGTGACTTCACCACTGGAGACTGATTCGGTAGGTCTGATGTGTGCTCTAGGTATTTTTATAAGTTTTCCGGGTGATGCTACTGTACAGCAAAGTTTGGGAACCTGAGGATCAGTAGCTCTCTGAGGAGTTTTACAGCTCAAACATCTCTGAATGGACTTTTTTTTCCTAGTTCTTTCTCCTTCCTGCTGACGGCAGTGTAAATCAGCATCTGACATCAAATGGGGCCTCCACATTCCTCCACTGCCTGCTGGTAACCACCGAGTGTCTCACTACAACCCCTTCCAATGCCCCTGTCCTCCCACCACCACAAAGGCTGGGCTGGCAGAAGAAGCCAAGATGATTGCCCTTCACACAATTGACACTGAGGCAACCCTCAGCTGTGTTGTTTAAAAAGACACATAATTAATCTCCCACCAGGGTATTCTGTAATAAATAACTTCTGTGTTCATTAGGATGGCTGGCTGGTTTTTTGTTTTTCTTTTCCAAATGTGGTGACAATGCAGGAATAAATGTCTTTCCTAAACTCAAAGTTTTAGTAGACTAGGCATATCCAGAAATTGAGCTTGTTTCTTCCAACCATGCTGGATGGACATAGTTCCTAGCCTTGCTCTTGGTGTTTTCACTGATCCTACTTCCTGCTACAGACGAGCTTAGCAGATGCTGCATATAGACACATGGGGAAAAATCATCCAGAACACCTGAAAAATTCATTGGGTCTTAGCCGTCAACAGGGAGGCTTTAGGTGTTACTTCTTGCAACTTGCAAATTGCATTAATTGCAGGGAGATCTCAGGTTGGACCAAGAAAGGGATCTCCTTACACCACACGTGAGAATTTTGGCTGGAGCATAGGTCTTTCCCTCATTGCAGGGCTGTGATCAATTGTTGGCCCCCAAACCCAAAAAGGATATAGAAATCTGGTGGGAGCTGCAAAGACCTGGAATCTAAAGACTTATGTGCAAAGATGAAAGGCTGCAGGCTTATTCAACTTGGAGAAGACTGCAGAATGGCTCAGTTATAGCCTCCCAATACACAGGTGGTTCTTATATCTCCAGTGAGGTAAGCCCCAAGACTGGATACCCAGCTGTTCTGCAGCAGAGACTTTGTCTTATTTATTTATTTTATTCTTTTCATGGTGTCTGGGAAGAAGCTTTGAATGAAGTGGCAACTGAGGCAGCTAATTCAGCGACTGTGTTCCCAGACCTATCTGCAAGTGAAGAGTTTTTGCTTTGGAGTCATTAAAACCTAGGATTTATTTCTGGCTTCACCAACTGTAAACTTTACTACAAACTCTTATGATTTTGCATAAGACCCTTCAACTGCCTGAGTTTTAATTTTCTTACCGGTAAAATGGGATTAAAATATAAAGCTCTTCTGAGGATTAAGAGAGAGACGTGTCTAAAATACCAGTTCAGAGCCTGGTAAACCCATTAAATATTTGTTGAGTGAAGGACTAAATGAACCCACGTTGTTGTTGTTGTTAGGTGCTGTGGAGTCGGTTCCAACTCATAGCGACCCTATAGGACAGAATAGAACCACCCCAAGGTGTTTCCAAGGAGCAGCTGGTGGATTTGAACTGCCTACCTTTTTGTTCAGCAGCGAAGTTCTTAACCACTATGCCACCGGGGTTCCATAGACCGCATTTATTTAGGTACACCGTGGAAGATAGGTAAGTAGGGTGACTTGAAGTCAGAGTTTGCATTGGATGGTGCTGGCTCAAGTAGGTCAGGCGGGCATGTCAAGGGACCTCAGACTGAAGGAACTAGATTTCCCTCTAGCGTTGAAAGAACCTTGGCATGTGACTCGTAGCGACTTTGTGCTGTGGTTCTGCATAAGCAGAAGTATGTGTGTTTGTGGTGTATTATGCCTACTACTCTGATGTATTTTGAGTTTTCTGGGAAATTGGATAGTATCTGATTCATCTCTGCATTTTCCACTCTCCCTGAAACATCTTGGGCTGCCGCTCGTGTGTGAAGGGAACAAACACAACAGTGATTAGGTGTCTTCTATAATGTGAGAACAGAGAAAACATCAAAAACCAAAATACTCCCTTCCTCCTGTTGCTTTTGTTCTAGGGGCAGAGCCACATTTTTTCTCGGAAGACTTCTCTAGCTGTAATTTTAAAAACGTATTCACCGTACAACTTATTTGTTTGAAAAGAACAGAACCTCACAGATAAAGTTGAAGCCTTCTCTCTTCTCCCTAATGTTGACCCTCCTTCCTGTGGGAGAGGAGGCAAGAATTTTGGTGTGTATCATTGTAGCCTCCATTTCATATGTTTATTACGAAAGCATATCTATAAATAATATATGTAGTCGCTGCTTTTTTAATGTTTTTACATAGTGATTTCATACCATATGTCTTTTAACAATTTGGGTTTTTTTTTTTCTCTCTTTTCTGCTTGATATTATATTTTTGGGATCCATTCACGTCTTTACACATAGGTTTCATTAATTCTTTTTTATTTTGTTATTGTATTAAATTACATGAATATATCACAGTTTATTTGCCCATTCCCTGTTGAAGGACATAGAGGTTGTTTCCAATTTTTCTCCATTAAAAACATACAATACTGCAATGACCATCCTTGTGTCTCCTGGTACATACATGCAAGCATTTCTCTAAAGCAGAATTGCTAAGTCATTGTGTATGCACATTTTAAATTGCATTATCTACAGCCAAATTGGTCTCCAAAGTACTTGTACTCATTTACACTCCCACCCGCAGGGTATTGAGTTCAGTTTTTCTCATGTCTTTTCCAACAGTTGATATTGACAGACTTTGTAACGCTTGTCAAACTATTTGGTGTGAAATACTGTTTCACTGTTGTTTTAATTTGCATTTCCTTTATTAGCAGTGAGGATAATCATCTTTTCATATGTTCATTGGCTACTCTGAATTTCCTGTTCCCAACACTTGCCCGCTTTTAAGTTACATTATTTTGTTGTTTTATTTTTTAACTGATGTTTAATTTCTCTGCCTCTTCAGTATTCTAATCCATTTGGTTTTATACATTGCACATATTTTTTCTAAGCATGCCGTTTATTTCTTCAGTATATTCTATAGTGTGTTTCGTAGTGGAAGAATTTTTCATTTTGATGCAGTCAGTTTTTTATCAATGCTTTCCTATAAGACTAGTAATTTTTGGAAGTTTCCCAAAAAATCTCTTATCTGCTGGTCAAAAATTATTATCCTTCATTCTCTTCTAATTTATTTATTTTTTCCATTTACAATTTCATTTCATTGTTTTAGTGTATGAAGTGAATTTCAGTGGAAAATCATGCCATTGGTGGAGTTTTCTTTTTCTTCCCACTGATTTCTAATGCCACCTCCATCGTATGCCGGTTTCTCACATGCATTTGAGCTTATTTAAGGGCTCCAAATTCTGTTCTATTGACCTGGTTTTCTGTCCCTGCTTCAACATCACTGTTTTCACTTCTATAACTTTAAAATGTATCTTAATGAAAATCAAGTGTTACCTCCTACTTCTTTATGTTTTTTCCCCAGAATTATCTTAGTTATTTTTTGGTATTTACACGTACAGATAAAGTCTAGAATATGTATGTAGAGTTGTGGGGAGAAAATCTTGTCGAGATTTTGTTTGAAACCTTACTGAAGGTATCAGTGATTTAGGCCAAACTGATAATGATTTTTAATATCTCCATCCGTAGAAGTGACACAACTTTCTCTATATTTTGTTTTCTTTTACGTTTCTCAAGGGAATTTTACTAGTTTCTTCATAAAATGTCCTGTATCGGACTATTGTGAGTCGAAACTAGAAAGCTAATGTTTGATGCTCAGATGCCCTGAGGTCCTGGTGAAGGCTTAAGCTGAGATGTGTCCAGGACTCTCATGAACTAACTTGAATGCTTCCCTACGCTGGGCCTCTCTGACAGGCAGTGTGCCTCAGCTTTCTCAATGAGTGGTGGTTTCTTTGATTGGCCAGGAATAAGACAGGACGCAAGGGCCAAGCTGCTTGCCTAGTGGTGAACGTTTTCCTGTTTCTGTAACCTACTTGTTGTCAACTCTCTGTTTTCCCTTATGATGTTTAATTGAAATCACAGCCTAATGAATTCTGGCCAATTCTTTTCCTTTGGTGGAGGACTTGATGTTACTGCCAACATATCTGAATAGGGACAGCAATTTCTGGAGACAGGAAAAACCTGAAAGACTATTAAAGATCATTTGTAATTATTGTTTGCATAATATATTTTCCCCTTACTTTTTAGCAGATTAATTTGCTACTAAACTGATGTTTCCCTCAACAATGATGATTTTTATTTGAAAGCCTTGGAATATCCCTGGGAGCTCAAGTTCAGTCAATGAATCTAGATTTTTGTTGGTTGGAATTCAGAATCTCTGATCTCCCATAAATTTGCTCCTGAAAGCATGCTTGGAAAATTTAACATTTTCTGTTTTTCTATTTTCCGCTTCCTTTTCAGTCCAGTTCAGATGGCCACATCCCCGCAAATTTGTCCTTGATTTCCAAATTGCAATATTTCTATCTTTTGCACATCTAGAGAACTTGTATTTGAACCTCCTCATGGCAGTGATCATGTTAGACCCTGCACAATGAGACTGGAGGCTGTAGAGGAGGACATGAGTATTGGAGCTGGACAGGAATGGATTTGAATCCCGAGGCAGGTATTTAAACAACTGGGCGTGATCTTGACATGTTAATTTCCTGTTTTGTAAAATGATAATATTCAAAATAATGATGATGATAATCATACCTTTATGGAATTGTTGGAAAAATTCATTGAGGTGACATCTGTATGAGACCTGGTACACAGGAAAGGCAATCAATAATGAGTGCCTCACCCTTTATCTCCACCATCACCAGTACATGAACAGAAGTGTTAGAGTCTATCTTTCCATAACCCGAAACATGAGACCTAAGAGTTTTAAGTCACAGGGATAATTTGTCTCATCTGACATGCTTCTTTTCACATTTAGCCAACGCAGTAGGTTTTATCTGAGTTAACCTCATAAAGTTACCCCCCGCCCCCGCAGAGGAGTTTCATTCCCAAAAAGTTACATAATGGTATTTTTTTTTTTTTTTAATTAAAGCTTATTTTATAGGCACCTGGAGAACTCACTATTAAAGTGAGTCATGTGGTTAATCTGTTTTGTGTAAAGTAAAAGATACTTTTGGGAAGCAAATAATCCCTTAGTAACTTATCATGCTTATATTCAGATACCAGTGTTCCTTTGAGAGGTTCCCACTCCATATGCAAGTAATCTTTACAATCTCCTACAAAGGACATTTGCCATGCTAACCAGAGATTGATATACATGGATGGTGTTGTGTTATTTTATAAAAATTTCTCTACATTTTTATGAATTAATGCAGGAATGAGCTGGTATATAAAACCTGTTGTGTATTTGGATTCTCCACAGCACAAACTCGTAAGACTTTAATTCTGAGGGCTATTCCAAGAGCCCTTGGAAAAAGAGAAGGAAAGTAATATTTATTGCACATCTGCATCCTAACATTATAGGAAGGATTGTCACTAACATACCACAGTTATTCCTCATCACAGTGCTATGAAAAACACTATTCCATTTTAATGGTGAGGAGAATGAGGTTCAGATAGGCAAAGTAACCCAAAAAAGGTCATTCAGCTAGAAAATATCAAAGCCAGCTCAGGTCTGCCTGGTGCCAAATCACTTAGTAATTCCTGTATTCTTTCTTAAGAACAATGTACAGAGCTTAGGTAGGAAGTAAAATGTAAGATTTGTGTGGCATTTTCCTTATTTTGAGGGAACTTTTTCAATACCTTTTCCTATGTTATCCTGGGTCTCATTTTTCATTTGGGTATGGAACATGTAAAATCTTCAGTGACTTAAGTCTTGGTTCTGAGACTGGCTTCAGTGAGGTTTTGAAGCAGTTAATGCTTTCCCCTTCCTGACAGAAGATGAAACATGGACTGCTGCTAGAAGCCACAAAGCTGAGTATTTATTAAATACACTCATTTCCCTTTCATCTAGTTGGCCAATGTTCACGACCATAATCTAATTTCCTCTAAAATTTTCCATGGAGAAGGATGGTAGTTCCAAATCCTGAAATGCTGAAGGAAGCACTTAATAGCCAGTGGTGAGTCCCTGTGAATTCATCCCAGAATTGGTAATGAGTGTTTGGAGAAGACATGTGGGTAGACTCCAAGTCTCACCAAAATGGCCCTGCTAGTTGCAATCAAGGGCTTTTTGAAGGGATTAGGAAGTTCTCAATGACTTTCAAGGGAGCTTATTTAGTTCTGTTGTGAGAACGTGGTACTTTTAAGACCAATGCTTTGAGCCCCTGTCCCATTTCAGTGTTTGTAGCCTGCACCCTTCACTCTGGCTACTCATTTAGCAAATAAATTCTGTAGGCTGTACATAGGCAGAAAACGTTGTGGGGAAGACTCAGTGTGCATCATTAACACCATTCACTCCTTCTACACAAATTTCCTACAGCCCACTCTGTATCAGGCTCTGAGAATACACAATTCACTTGGACAAGGCCTGGCACTGAGTAAATCACAGACTAAGGGGAATACTTAAATAATTATGGTATGTTATTATAAGCACCACAGTAAAAGTAGATATAGTTCACCTCTGTAAGACTAGCAGAAGAAAGGTGTTGATTAATAATATGTGGAGTTTATTAAGTATAATAATAATGAGAATTACTATAATGACAATTATAACTACCACCAACTGTTGATCTCTTTGTGCTGAGCGCAGTGCTAAAATCTGGACAAGAATTATTCTATTTAATTCAACAGTCTTGTAACAATGATGATGATGATGATGATGCTAAAAAAATAATGGGGAATATGATATGCATTTATTAAACCCTATTTTTATTCCTCATTATTTATTTTTAATAAAAATATATTATTTTACTGGATCATGCCAGCAACTCTTTGGGGTCACTATTATTATCACCATTTTGGAGAGAAATAGTCTCATACTAAGAGAGTTTCCACGAATTCCGTAAGAGCATATAACAATTAGATAGAAGATTCAAGACTCTAGCTGTCTGACCCCAGAGTTCATTCTCTTAAGTACATAAAGTAAGACTGCCTTTTGGGAAGGGTGGACATTGAAGGGTAGCCGACAGGTAAAGAAAGGAAAAAAGAATATTCCAGGAAGAGGAAATAACATGAAAGAAAAAAAGCATAGAGGATTTTTTTTTTTTTTTTTTTTTTAAATCATGTTAGGGAGTCCACTTGGTAAGAACGTATGGTGCAAGAAGGAAAACAATTTAGAAGATAAAGCCCAATATATGGCTTAGGGTCGAAATATAAAGGAGCTTGTATTTGCATTTTATTTTGTGGGCTGAGGATGCCAGAGAATAAAACAATAAAACTACTTAATATGAATGGATAATCCAAACTCTTTAAATCAATTTTAAAAATTGATTTAAAAACAAATTTCCTTTGTCTCTGAAAAATCCCACATAGTTCATAAGTGCAGGCAAATAGCTCCTGTCACACGACATTCTCTGGGATTTTCTATCTCTGTGGTTTGGATTAGTTCCCATATTGGTTAGGATTGACAGATAGCATCCAGATGCCAAAAACTTTCTCTTCTGGGTGGTATTGACGTGAAATTAATGAAAATTAGTTCAGGAAATCAGTCTGTGGCAAATGGCTAAGTAGAAAATCTAGCTTTTGAATCCTGGGTAAACCCATCTTCCCATGCCCCACTTACATATGGATGAGAGTAGTGAATAGCATAGAATGTCTATCTCTGAAAAGGTGCCTTTGGACAATTCTAAATTTATTATTTTATTCTTCTATCTTTATCTTCATTATTTCATTCCAAGACTGGATTAGCAGCTTCCAGAAGAATTCTCCAATGCCAAGAAACCCACCTAGTGGTATTCTTAACTTGTAGAGAAGGAGAAAATCTTCAGATCTACAGATTTTCAAAGTTGTCTTCTCCTGAATAGAAAGATGAAAGATCCATCTTCCCTTCTTCCTTCTTTAATTCCTCCATTTCTCCTTTTCCTCCTTTCTCTTTCTTCCTCTCCTTTCATTCTTCCTTCCTTGTATTTTTCCTTCGTTTCTTTTTACTCTCCGTCTTTTGACCTCCTTTCGTCTTCATTATTTTTCTAAAATCTCATTTTCTTTTTCATCTTGCTTTCCCTTACCCATGTTTTGATCACCAAAGTTGTACCTCTCTGCTGGAAACTAAGGATATAGAAATAAACAATACTGTAGTCCCTGCCCACCAGGTGCTCGTGGCCCAAATGAAGAAAGAAAGAAGTAAATGTGTAATTATAATACAGCGGGGTAGGTGTTGTGATGAAGATGTGCAGTATGGAAATACAAAGGAAGGGCACATGATCCAGGTTCAAGGTCAGGCAAGGCTTCCTGGAAGACATGACCTGGTTTGAGTTTTGAAGTAGTATTTGCACTCAGAGAATCACTAATGCAAAGGTGTGACAGGCTGACACAGTAGATTGGACTTGGAGGACTGTGGAAACTTCAGAGAGGCAAGAACTTAGGCTACTGCAAAGAATCTGTAATGAACACAGCCTCATTTTCTGTGAAGTTAAAAAGTCTTTTCTAGGTTTTCTAGAGAGGGCCAGGTCAGGTCCTCAATTTCCAACGCAAATCACAAATTTATCTCCAAAGAGCTGGGTGACTGTGGCTTGTAGAATTAGATACACAGATTGACTTCCCCTCAATGGTATAGTGACAGGTGAATCTAGTGTTGGCTATTCATTCCATTTTTGAGCAGAAAAAAAGTAGACCGCAACTTAAGCTGACATATATGAAAAGAAGAAAAAGGAGCTGTCACAGATTTGTGACAAAACTGGGCTCTGAGTGTTACATATACGGTCTCTCTTAATCTTTAGCACACTCCTTCATGGAAGGAAATTACCCTAAAAATATTAACTGAGCTGCGCAGACACTTGATTGTTGTCCTCAAAGAAACCTTGTCTCTGGTTCTTGCTTTATTCTTAAATCCTAGGACCATTGCCTAGGTGAGGACAGTTCTAAACATGACTGCATTAGGCACCTGCCTGTGATGTAGAGTTGCTTAAGGCAGCTGTAAGAAAATGTAGGAAGGTGTAGATCTTGTGGGCTGCTTAGGAAATATGAGAACTTTTTTTTAAATTGTGCTTTAAATGAAGGTTTACAGAGTAAATTAGTTTCCCATTCAACAGTTTATACACAAATTGTTCTATGACAGAGATTGCACTCCCCACAATGTGTTAGCACTCTCCCCATTACCACCCCGAGTTCCCGATCTCCATTCATCTGGTTTTCCTGCCCCTTCCTGCCTTCTCATCTTTGCTTTTGGGCATTATGTTGTCGTTTTGGTCTCATGTAGATGATTGTTTTAAGGAGGACTTTCGTCATGTGTGTTATCGTCAGACATATTTCCCTTAGCAACTGCATACCTTGAGGTTTTATCTGGTACAAACCGAATGCAGAAATCTCCTAAAGTGGATGCTAGGGTTTAAGACAAAGAACTTTATTCTATTGCCTTGTGCTATTTTTATCAAAATGGCACATGTATCAAAACACATGAGGTCCTACAAGGTGAATTTAAGTTGCTTAAAAGAACATAGTATGTTGGGTACAGTCAAAGGTTCTATGAATCAAGGTGAGGAAGTGGGAGATCATGGACCTTGGAACCAGGCATGCTCTGGCTCAAACCCAGGATCCTCACAGTGTCTCAACACTCTGAGTGGTGGATGCTGGATATGGACTGGGGCCAGAGGCAATGGCTGAAGGGCTGTGTGTAGTGGAGAAAGAAGGTAAACAAACAGGTTTACTACTGGGATGTAGGTCATGGACCTAAGCATAGTAAAGATACAGCATCCAAAGATGTAATCACGAACCAAAAATGCATTTGAACTAAAGCATCCATCTGACGGGCACAGAAGGGGACAAAAATTCAATTATGAGTGAATGGGACAGAAAATTTTGCCCACTGCAAGAATATGTAGAGAAAGGAATAGGAGCGGGAGAGGGAGTCAAGGATTTTCATGAGGTTTTCGAATGGAACCTCAGCAGTTTTCATGAGGAGGCAGTTAACAAAATACTCTAGCTGTGTGAATTTACGTAAGTAAACTAACTTCTCAGAGCCTCAATTTTTTCATCTGTAAAATGTGGATTATAGTACTACTTTCTAGAGTGGCTATGAGCATTAAATAAAACAATATGTAACGGGACTGCAAATTTTCTCACATTAAATATCAAACATGAAAACAAAACAAAGTTTGTTTATTTCACCATATGATCCTCCCTCCCGTTGTTTTTCATAAAAAAATTAAACTGAATTTAATCCAATTTAGTTTAAAACTTAGTTTGATCTACCCCCGTAAAGAGCCTTTTGGCATTTTTTTTCAGTCTTCCCTATAATATTTACTGAGTCTGTCTTTTTTTAAAAAAAAATTTTTATTGTGATAAATATATCATTTTCTCATTTCTTCTCTTTTATGGGGTGGCATCTGCCTTCTCATTCATTCAGCCGTTCATGTCTGAAGTTAAAATGAAATGCTGGGAGAAGGAAAATGTCTTTTTGTCAAGGAACAGTAAATCAGGAAGTTCTAGTTAAGAATATATGGGTATTTCTTAATACGGGTACTTCCATTTGTGGTATGAGAGAGTAATGGGGTCCAGAATTACTCTCCTGCCGTAAAAAACTAGGATACTGATAAAACATAGAAAACAACAACTTTTAGACATTGGCCAACAGGCAGTGCAAGACTAGGGCCCCTGAAGGAAGGCAAACCAAAGAAGTAAGCTCTGTAATACCCCAGGCTTTCTGCCTGGAGGCAGTTGCTGGAATGCCTCTTAGGGAAGGGCAACCAGAGAGTCTGGTGATCTTGCTGACTTGATAAAGCAGAGATTGGAATTTGGGGAAGCCAATGTGGTTAGAATTTGTAGAAAAGAGTATGGTTAGAATTTGTAGATAAGAGTACCTGAGAGGAGGAAGTTTAGCAAAGGAAAAGTACCAGAAATCTCCAAAAGAGTCCCCTAGAGTTTTTGGCTGAATACCAACCTGTCTAGCCCTAGAGTGAAAAATTTAAGACTGGGCAAAGAACAATTTCTGGGAAAAGAAGTTACTGGGGAACTTCAAGCCAAAAGGTTCTTGAACACATGGTAGAGAATCACTGAGTTCCCACCAGTCTTAGTGAAAAGGCCTTGTTGAAAACATGAGGCATTCTCTACAGATTCCAGAATTGCTGCATCTTAGAAATTAGGCTACATTAGCTCTAAAGAAGAGACTATTCTAGAGCCACCCTAAAGAACATAAAAACAAACTTCAAAGGGATCACATCAAACTGTAAGTAGTTTAACTGCCTGCCAAAATAAAAACTCTTTAAAGGCATACCAAAAAATCCAGCACCTCAAAATGTAAAATTCTCGAAAATACTATACTTACAAAGAAGCAGAAAACTGGAACCCATAACCACTGAAAATTAGTTAATAGAAACATAAAAAAATAGGTAATTAGTTAATAATGACAAAGATGATGAAATTAGCAGACTAGATATTAAATGAATACACCTATAAATACACTTCAGTGCTCATGGACATAAAAGAAAGCATAACTATACTGAGTAAAGAAATGGGAGATATAAAATAAACTGCAGATTAGAAACTACAGAAAAAAATATTAGTGAGCATGAAGTCAAACAAAAACTAAACGAAATATAGAAAGAAAAAAACAACTAAGAAGAATGAGCAGAACCTCAATGTCCTGTTAGGAAGTATCAAACGGCTTAGAACACATGTAATTGGAATCCAAGAAATGGATTTGAAGAAGCAATGGCCAAAAAATTTCCAAGTTTGACAAAAACTATCAACCCAACAGTTCAGGAAATGCAATGAACCCCAGACAGAATAAACATAAAGAAAACCACATAAAGGAACACCATAATCAAATTTCTGAAAACCAATATTGAAAGAAAAAAAAAATTTAAAGCAGTCAGAGAAAAAAATTGTACAATGCATACAGAAGAACAAGGATATGCTTTTAGACTTCTAGTGTTGTAGGGGAAAAATATCACAAAGTAAAAGAGCAAAAAGAAAGTTTTATTTGGCATATACTCAAAAAGGCAAAAGTAGGAAACAGACAAGCATGCTGCCATAGCCATGTCTGTCCACATCCAAAGACCATTACAGAGTCATCAGTACATATTATCATTACAAATGAGCGAAACCACTGAAAGCTTCACCTTTTCAGATTGGCTAGAAAATGTGATCCTACGTGTTGAATCGTCTTTCTTAACAATCATTGGTATAGGTTTCAGTAACAACGGTCAGGAGGGTCTTCATTCGTCCAACAAATTTCTATTCACCAAATGCTAATAGAAAAAGGTAAGACTGGAGAGTCTTTTGTGTTCTATTTGATTGGCTTTTTGTGAAAGGTTCTCTAAAAGATATTTTCCAAGATTATCTTAGCTATTGTCTTTATACCTAAGGCCCAGTTGATATGTCTTTGTGAGTCCTTGTGAGCCCAGCTCCAGATGGATCACATTCTCTATACTCAAGGACAAGGAATAACAACTCCAATATTATTTCCTAAATCACTAGTCAGAAAATATGCAAGCTAGAAAACAGAGGAGTAACATCTTTAAAAGGCTGAAAAAAATAGACAACTTGTAACTGTATATCCAGATAAAATATCTTTCAAAATAAAAATGAAATAAAAACATCTTTAGACAAAACAAAAAGCTTGGCGTATTTGTTAACTAGCAAACCTGCACTATAAGAAATGTTACAGGAAGTTCTTTAGATAGAAGGAAAATGAGACCCATCTTCTGGCATTCATACCCTTGTGTAGCCCCCTCTCACACTGGGTTGGGTTTGGTCTCCGTAACCAATAAAATATGGCAGAAGTGATGGTATGTCACTTCTAACATTGGGGTATAAGACAGGCTTCTCTCTGTGTGTGAGTGTGTGTGTGTCTGTCTGTTTATCTCTGTCTCTTTCTCTCTCATCGTTCACTCAGTGGGAAGTTAACTGCAATGTTATATGAATATTCCTGCAGTCTCCTAAAAGCCTACATGTAGAGAAACTGAAGTTTCAGTCAAAAGGCACATGAATAAGTTTGGAAGTGGTTTCTCCAGTCCCAGATTACTTCAGCCTTATGGACAACTTGACCACGACCTCGTGAGAGACCCTGACTTGAACCACCTAGCTAAGATACTCCTGGATTCCTGACTGATAGAAACTGTGAGTTAACAAATAGTTGTTATTTTAAGATGCTTAGTTTTAGGGAAATTTGTTATGTAGCAATAGGTAACTAATACGTTTCCAAATTAACTCTACAAGTCCAGCACTGTCTTGATAAAAACACCAGACCAATATCTCTTGTAAAGAAAGATGCAGAAATCTTTAACAAAATATTAGCAAATATAATCAAGCAATACCCCGAGAGAATTATGGTCTAACTAAGTTAGATTTACCCCAGAAATGCAATGTTGATTTATCAATCAAATCAACCCACAAAATTTACCGTACTTACGGAGTAAAAGCTCATACATGTAGAAAGCAAGAAGTCATTAAAAAGACAGGAAAGAAAGAAAAGATCAAAATGGATTCAGAAGAGACTCTGAAACTTTCTCTTGAAAGTTCAGTAGCTGAACCAAAGGAAGAAATGATGAAGTAAAAGAACTGAACAGAAGATTTCAAAGGGCGGCTTGAGAAGACAAAGTAAAGTATTATAATGACATGTGCAAAGAGCTGGAGATACAAAACCAAAAGGGAAGAACACGCTCAGCATTTCTCAGGCTGAAAGAACGGAAGAAAAAATTCAAGCCTTGAGTTGCAATAGTGAAGGATTCTACGAGGAGAATATGAAACAATGAGGGAAACATCAAAAGAGGATGAAAGGAATACAGAGAGTCATTTTACCAAAAAGAATCGGTCAACGTTCAGCCATTTCAGGAGGTAGGAATCGATGATACTGAAAGAAGTCCAAGCTGCACTGAAGGCACTGGCGAAAAACAAGGCTCCAGGACTTGACAAAATATCAACTGAGATGTTTCAACAAACGGATACAGCACTGGAAGTGCTCACTCGTCTATGCCAACCGACTGGAAGAGATCCATATTTATGCCTATTCCCAGGAAAAGCGATCCAACAGAATTATGAAATTATCAAACAATATCATTAATATCACACACAAGTAAAATTTTGCTGAATATCATTCAAAAGTGGCTGCAGCAGTGTATCGACAGGGAACTGCCAGAAATTCAAGCCGGATTCAGAAGAGTACGTGGAAGAAGGGATATCATTGCTGATGTGAGATGGATCCTGGCTGAAATCAGAGAATAACAGAAAGATGTTTACCTGTGTTTTACTGACTATGCAAAGGCATTCAACTGTATGGAACCTAACAAATTATGGATAACGTTGCGAGGAATGGGAACTCCAGAGCACCTAATTGTGCTCTTGAGGAACCTGTACACAGATCAAGAGGCAGTCATTCAAACAGAACAGGGGATACTGCTTGGTTTAAAATTAGGAAAGGTGTTCGTCAGGGTTGTATCCTTTCACCATACCTATTCAATCTGTATGCTGAGCAAATAGTCTGAGAAGTTGGACTATACGAAGAAGAACATGGTGTCAGGATTGGAGGAAGACTCATTAACAACCCGTGTTATGCAGATGACACAACCTTGGTTGCTGAAAGTGAAGAGGACATTAAGGACTTACTGATGAAGATCAAAGACAACAGCCTTCAGAATGGATTACACCTCAACATAAAGAAAACAAAAATCCTCACAACTGGACCAACCAGCAACATCATGATAAATGGAGAAAAGATTGAAGTTGTCAACGATTTCATTTTACTTGGATCCACAATCAACACCCATGGAAGCAGCAGTCAAGAAATCAAATAATGCATTGCATTGGGCAAATCTGTCGCAAAAGACCTCTTTAAAGTGTTGAAAAGCAAAGATGTCACCTTGAAGACTAAGGTGCGCCTGATCCAAGCCATGGTGTTTTCAGTCACCTCATATGCATGTGAAAGCTGGACAATGAATAAGGAAGACAGAAGAATCCATGCCTTTGAATTGTGGTGTTGGCAAAGAATATTGAATATGCCACGGATTGCCAAAAGAAGGAACAAATCTGTCTTGGAAGAAGTGCAACCCGAATGCTCCTTAGAAGCAAGGATGGCGAGACTACACCTCACATACTTTGGACGTGTTATCAGAAAGGATCAGTCCCTGAAGAAGGATATCATGCTTGGTAAAGTAGAGGGTCAAGGAAAGAGAGGAAGACCCTCAACAAGATGGATTGACACAGTGGCTGCAACAATGAGCTCAAGTGTAACAATGATTGTGAGGATGGCGAAGGACTGGGCAGTGTTTCATTCTATTGTACATAGGGTCGTTATGAGGCGGAACCAACTCGATGGCACCTAACAACAACAGCGGAGTGAAAGAAAAAACAAAGAATCTTCTCAATGGATGCAGAAATAGCATTTGAGAAAATTCAGTATGCATTTATGATAAAAATTCTGAGAACAACAGGAACAGAAGGGAGCTTTCTCAACCTGATAATTGGCATTTGTAAGAAAAACCTATAGCTAACTTCGTATTTAGTGGTAAAATACTGAATGGTTTTTCCTTAAGATCAAGAACAAAGCAAGGTTTTTCACTTTCATTACTTCTAGTTAACATTGTACTTGAAGTTCTAGATAATGCAGCAAGGCAAGAAAAATATAAAAGGCAAACATCAAAAAATAGTAATAAGAAGAAGATAGAAATGGTCAATAAACTTGTGAAACTATACTCAACGTCATTAGTTATCAGGAAATACAAAATAAAACCACAATGAGATACCATTACACAATAATTAAACTGGCTATGATTAAAAGACAGACATGAAGTATTGATGAAAAGTGCAAAAACTAGAATCTCAAAAGTTGCTGGTGAGAATGCAAAATACTTTGAAATACTTTGGCAATTTCTTAATAAAGTTAATCATATGCTTATCATATGGTCCTGCAATGCCACTCCTAGGTATTTACCGTAAAGAAATGTCAATATATGTTCACATGGAAGATATGCACTTAAATGTTCACAGCAATTTTCTTCCTAATAGCCCCAAATGGGAATATCCATCAATTGGTGAATGGATAAATAAATAAATTGTGAAATATTCATACAATGGAATGCTATTTTGCAATAAAAATGAACTATTAATTAACACAATATCATGGATGAATCTTAAAAGCATCATGTTAAGCAAAAGAAGACAGACTCAGAAACCTACACACTATGTGATTCAATATTTTTGAAATTTCAGGAAAGGCAAAATTTTTTAAAGTATAGCTATAGCGACAAAAACAGAAAAATCATTGCTAGGGGCCTGAGGTGGGGGAACGGCTATTCCCAGAGAAGCAAGAGGGTACTTTCTGCTGTAATAGAAATTTTCTGTATCATGATTGTGGTGGTGGTTATATGACTGTATACATTTGTCAAAACTTATTGAAATATACACATAATATTAGTGAATTTTATTGTATATAAATGATAGCAAATCTGATTTTAAAAGAGCAGTCAGACAGTCATTGAGTAATACATGTTCATGTGTCACTGCACAACTAATAGAAAAAAGTTATGGTTTAAAAATAGATCATTCATTCAACAATTTTTTTTTTTTTTTTTTGTGCCTGAGGCTAGGCTAGATGTTGCAAAGTTATGAGCTAGACAGTAGGTGAAACAGGCGAGTAAACAGATAATTAAAATACAATGTAATTGATATGACAGAGATAACCACAAGGTGCTGTAGGTGTACAGAGAAGGAGTACCCAATCCAGTCTTGGGGTTACAAAAGGCTCTTTATTGACGGTAATTATCAGAGTAGAAATCAGATGGAAGAATATAAGCAAGGTAAGCAAACAGGAGGTTGTGGGAAATAATCCAAAGGGAGATAAATTAGAGCTGGAACTTGGAGTGAGAGACCAGGTAGTGGCCTGTGAGTAGAATTGAAACTAGTTAAAAGCAAGCATATTCAAGATACACCTGAGAAACAGAATTCATAGAATTTAATAGTTGTTAGATATGGGAGCTGTGGGAAAGTGAGAGGACAGGGCGGTTTTACTCTTCTAGTTTGGAAAACTGGGCAAATGATGGTACTATTCACTGAAACTGAAATACAGGAGGAAAAGGAACAGGTTTAGTGAATGATGGTGGTAGGGGAAAGACGTTTTATAAGTGTTGAAGTACCTGTGAGACAACACAGTGCAATCTTCAGAAGACCATTGAATATAACAAAGGTCGGGAGCAGAGAAAATCCAACCTGAGATAGAGATGAAGGTTTAGGAGACTGAACACATTGGAGTCGTCACAAGAGAGGATGAGATCAACCAGTGAGACTGTGAAAGGTGAACGAGATGGCCCAAGACAGGAAAGGTAATGAAGAGTCAGACAGCTAGGAGGATACTTAGGAGAATGTGATTTCCGGACAGCCAAGGAAAGAAAATATTTTGAGTGATCAACAGTAGTAAATTGCAAAGAAGTCAAGTAAGACAAAAGGTGAAAAATGCACATGGAATGCAGCAGGAAGGAAAATATCAGTCAAGGTGTCAAGTGTGGAATCAGTGGTGTGGAGGTGGGGAAACAGAGGTCTAAGGTGTGAATGGGAAGTGATGAAATGTCAGTATTTAATAAAGACTCTTCACAGAACTTCTTCTATGAAAGAGAAGAGAGAGTGTATGTGGAATCTGGAGGAGGACTGGGGGCTTGAAGACAATACCATGTCCACATACTAATGGATGTAAACCAATACAGAGGAAGAGATAGATGGAGTAGCATTCCTGAGAAGGCAAAAGGGATGGAATCTACAGCACAGGATCCAGTTTTCAGTAAGATAAATGATGTTCCTTCCAATCCATCAAGAAGGGAGGAGGAAGGGATGAGTGCAGATGCAAATATGTGTGATATGTATGTAAGTTTTATGACAGGAAGTTGAAGGAGTTTTGATTGATGTCTTCTATTCCTCCCCCTCCCCCTGCTCCCGTGGGAGGCAAGGTCATCTGTGAGACTAAGGGAGAAGTGAGGGTCATGAATTTGAGAGCAGACAAGATAGTCTGAAATAGTTGCCTCAGAGAAGGCGAAAGACTGCCTAGAGAAATATAATGGGACCCCTGGGCATCATCAAGGCCTAGTTAACCACCGTGAATTAAGAGTATTTCCAATTAGAGTGATTTTTTTTTTTTTCTCCACAATTACCCAGCAACCCAGGTGCAAGTGTGGAGAAGACAAGAAGCTGGATTCATTCAGGCTTTGGATTCTACACAGGACTCACAATAAAATAATTACAAAGTCAAGAAATCGAATATTTTGAGAAAAGTAGTTGCTGTAGTGGTCCATGAAATCTTAACTAGATAATGAAATAATTAAAAACAGTGGAGTCCTGAGATTTGGGGAGAAAATAGAAGGGCCTGTAAACTGGAAACTTCTAGAAGGCCTATAACATGGTATATTGGATAGAATTAAATTGTGATAGGATAGCTGAAGTGGAGAGAAGGAGAATATCACAGGAAGTGAAAAGGACAAGAAATCTGAAAGGCAATGCTGTTGGAAAGATCATCCAATGCTGCAGTCACCAAAGATAATAGCGATGTGTGAGGTAGAGAGAGACTGAAAATCAGAGATCAGTTTTCAAAGAATGAGGAGTGACCAGGACAGAAGGTCATTAGATGATAGCATTAAGAAGGAGTATAGTAACACATAACCCAAGGCAAAAAGCTTAAATGATAAAAGGATTTTAAAAAATGAAGAAATCCTAAGAATTATGTGGGACTCTATCAAAAGGAATAACCTATGAGTGATTGGAGTACCAAAACAGGGGGGGATAACAGAAAATACAGAGAGAATTGTTGGAGATTTGGTGGCAGAAAACTTCCCTGATATCGTGAAAGATGACAAGATATCTATCCAAGATGCTCATCAAACCCGACATAAGGTAGATCCCGAGAGAAAATCACCAAGACGTATTATAATCAAGCTTGCCAAAACCAAAGATGAAGAGAGAAGTTTAAGAGCAGCTAGGGATAAGTGAAGTCAGCTACAAAGGAGAGTCAATAAGAATAAGCTCGGACTACTCAGCAGAAACCATGCAGGCAAGAAGGCAATGGGATGACATATATAAAGCCTTGAAGGAAACAAATTGCCAGCCAAGAATTATATAGCCAGCAAAACTCTCTCTCAAATATGATGGCGAAATTAAGGCATTTCCAGATAAACAGAAGTTTAGGGAATTTGCAAAAACCGAACTAAAATTACAAGCAATACTAAAGGGAGTCCTCCAGTTAGAAAAGCAATAACATCAGGTAACAACCCAAGACTAGAACACAGGACAGAGCAACCAGATATCAACCCAGATAGGGAAGTCAGAAAAGTAAATCAAAGCTAAAACACTGAAAATAGGGAAACAGAGATGTCAGTATGCAAAAGACGACAACATTAAAATAAAAAAGAGAGACTAAAAAATGTAGACATACATGTTTCATATGGAAAGGAAGTCAAGGCAATATAAAGAAATAAAAGACTGGTATAAACTTAGAAAAATAGGGGTAAATATTAAGGTAACCACAAAAGAAACTAACAATTCTACAAATCAAAATAAAAAAACAAGAAAAATATAAAGACTCAGCAAATACAAAATCAACAATAATGAAAAAGATGAAAAGAAAATACATAAAGAAAAGCGACTCAGCACAGAAAATTAAGTGGAACAAAGGAACTGTCAATGACACACAAAGAAAGACATTCAAATGACAGCACTAAACCCATACCTATCAATAATTATGCTGAATGTAAATGGACTAAATGCACCAATAAAGAGACAGAGAGTGGCGGATTGGATAGAAGTGGAAGGTAAAAGCAAGGAGGACACAAACTCCCAACCTTAACTGATATGGGAGGAAGAACAGCCTCCATTTGAGGAGTCTGTTGTGCAGCTTGAATGAATAGGGTCCATGGAGTTTCTAGACTCAAAGCCGCTGGTGTGCTGAATACAACAATCAAAAAATAGTTGCTGTCCAGTTAATTCCAACTCATGGAGATCCCATGTGTTTCAGAGTAGAACTATGCTCCAGAGGGTTTTCATGGCTGATTTTTCAGAAGCAGATCACCAAAGTGCCTCTTGATGGATTCCAACCGCCAACATTTGGGTTTGCAGCCAAGCACTTAGCCACTTGCACCATCCAGAGACTCCTGGTATGATTATTCCCAAGGTGGACAGAGGCTTTTTGGTGACGTGACACCCTTCAGGATAGACGAGTGAGCAGACAGACTGGAGGTGGAGGCACTGAGTTTTGCTGCATTCTCCACTCATATTAGTGGGCATTTTCTGTCTAAGCAATTAGTGACGTGATTAAAGTTCTGGAGTCAGATTGAGCCAACGTTCTGCCATTCATTGCCCACAAGTTCTTCTCTGAGTCTCAGTTTCTTCATGTATAAAATGTGGATAATGTTATTTACCTCAGGGTTGTTTTAAAACTTCTGTAAGATTACACTAACCAAAAAAAACCAAAAAAACAAAACAGCATGACGTAGCCACGTAGTAAGTAATTAACAAATAGTGTTGTTGATATTACCATTACTATTCTGGATATATGTGATGCTGAGCCCAAAAAGAAAGTACTGTGTTTAATGAGATAAACTTTCTCATAGGTTAATCTGGGTGGAGGGAAAAGTGAGGGTATCACAGTTTGCCATATGGAACAGTGAACGAAATCCTTCAGTGAATGAGACCTTTATTTCTCAAGATAGGTCTTTAAACAATGCAAAATGTCAAGGAAGCTCACCATTAGAGGCATTTTTCTACTCTTCTACAATAATGAGTCTGGAAACACAGAATGATTTTACTTTTCCTTTATTGACAAGAGCAAAAGGCTTAAAAGGGGAGCTGGGTGAGAAAAATAGTAACTCCCTCAAGGCTTTATGCGGTGTCTGCTGAATTTGATGAAAGAGTTGTGTTCTTCCAACAGACACCATCCGACAGATGTAGATACTTGACAGTGGTTTTTAAGTGGGAAATAAAGAACACTTGGAAATGGAAACTTTCTTGAGCTTACTGCTCTGATGAGGGCCCTTTGCAGCAACATGAGTCCTCATGTAACTGAGAGTCTCTACTCCTGTTTCTTTACAATCTGTCTCCCGCCAAGGGCCTTTCAAAAGGAAGCAACCTGCTCTGTGGCCACGGTGCTTTTCCTGAAGGTATGGTAGATAGATTATACAATTTAAAACACAGTTGCTTCCCTGACCTAACTTAACCCTTGCACATAACTTTCTGGAGCCTGGTCCATACTCTTGATAAATGCTTGCCCCAGGGGCTCCCTCTGCTCCTGTAACTACCTACTAAGATCTTGCTATTTTGTGTTTTTTTTAACCTTGGTAGTTTGTGGTCTAATTTTTGTTGTTTACCTTTTTGTATATTTTCCAAAATTCCAAAGGTTTGCTTTCAAATTCTACTCATTCTTTTATTCTTTTTGTAAATAAATATATTCATTTATTTTGTAATGCGTTCCGAGGGGGGGCATTTAGTTTCCCATCTTTCTGCCTATCTGATGAAGCTCTTCATAGAAGTTAGTAGCACCAACTCCGGAAACACACTGTGAAGGATTGAATAAGTCTACCACATACTAGGTCTGCGACCTTGAGCAAGTTGCTTAAACTCTTTGTGCTTCAGTTCCCATCTGTGAAATGTTGTTAGGTGCTGCCATGGATCGAATTGTGTTGCCTCTTGTAGAGGAAAAACATCACAAAGTTTAGTAAAGTAAAAAGAAAGTTTTATTTGGCATATATTCACAAAGGACAAAAGTGGGAAAGTGGACAAGCATGCTGCCACAGCCATGTCTGCCCGAGTCTAAAGAATATTACAGAATAGGCAAGAATGGGAAAACGGACAATCATGCTGCCCAAGCCATGTCTGTGTGAGTCCAAAGAATATCACAGAATAGGCAAGAATGGGAAAATGGACAAGCATGCTGCCACAGCCATGCCTGCCCAAATCCCAAGACAGTTACAGAGCCATCTGTATATATCAACATCACAAAATGGGTAGAATCATTGAAAGCATCACTTTTTCACTGATTGGCTAGAAATTGTAATCTTACATTTTGAATCATCTTTCTTAACAATCATTGGTACGGGTTTCAGTTACGAAAGTCAGGAGGGTCTTCATTGGTCCAACAAATTCCTATTCACTAAATGTCAATAGAAAAAGACAAAAGGTGAGAAGTCCTTTGGGTTAGGTTTTATTGCTCTTTTGTGAAAACTTCCTTAAAATAATTTCTGAGATTATCCCATCTGTTGTTTTATCTCAGGGCCCAGTTGATGTGTCTTTGTGAGTCTGTGAGGGCTCAGCTCCTGCTGGGTCACATCCTGCATGCTCAAGGAGAGGGAATAATAACTCCAGTATTATTTCCTACATCACTCCCCCCAAAAAAACCTGTCAGCTTGGCTAGGCCATGATTCCCAGTATTGTGTGACTGTCCACCATTTTGTCATCTGATGTGATTATCCTATGTGTTGTAAATCCTACCTCTATGATGCTAATGAGGCAGGATTAGAGGCAGTTTGTTAATGAAGCAGGACTCAATCTACAAGATTAGGTTGTGTTTTAAACCAGTCTTATTTGAGATGTAAAAGAGAGAAGTGAGTAGAGAGACAGGGAGACTCGTACTACCAAGAAAACAAGATCCAGGAGAATAGTGCATCCCTTGGACGTGGGGAAGCTCCTTGATTGGGGAAGATTGATGACAAGGACCTTCCCCAAGAGCTGACAGAGAGAGAAAGCCTTCCCCTGAAGCTGGCACCCTGAATTCACTCTTGTAGCCACCTAGACTGTGAGAGAATAAATTTCTCTTTGTTAAAGCCATCTCCTTGTGGTATTTTTGTTCCATCGGCACTAGATAACTAAGACAGGTGCCATTGAGTCAGTTCCAACTCACAGCTACCCTATGTACAACAGAATGAAACACTGCCTGGTCCTGCACCATCCTCATAATCATCGTTAAACTTGAGCCCATTGCTGCAGCTACTGTGTCAATCCATCTCACTGAGCGTCTTCCTCTTTTTTGCTGACCCTCTACTTTACCAAGCATGATGTCCTTCTCTAGGGACTGGTCCCTCCTGATAACATGTCCAAAGAATGTGAGATGTAGTCTCTCCATCCTCGCTTCTAAGGAGTATTCTGGCTGTACTTCTTCCATGACAGATTTGTTCGTTCTTTTAGCATTCCATGGTATATTCAATATTCTTCACCAACACCATAATTCAAAGAGGTCAATTCTTCTTTGATTTTCCTTACTCAATGTCCAGCTTTTGCACGTATATGAGGTGACTGAACGCACCATGGCTTGGGTCAGGTGCACCTTAGTCATTAAAGTGACATTTCTGCTTATTAACACTTTAAAGAGGTCTTTTGCAGCAGATTGCCCAATGCAATGCATTATTTGATTTCTTGACTGCTGCTTCCATGGCCATTGATTGTGAATCCAAGTAAAATGAAATCCTTTACAACTTCAATCTTTTCTCCATTTATCATGATGTTGCTTATTGGTCCAGTTGTGAAGATTGTTGTTTTCTTTATAAAAGTAACAACCTCATGGAGTTGTTATGAGGATTAAAAGTAATTCATAAATTACAAGTTGCCACTGAGTTGATTCTGACTCATGGTGACTCCATGTGTGTCAGAGTAGAACTGTGCTCTGTACAGTTTTCAATGGCTGATTTTTCAGAAGTAGATTGCCACGTCTTTCTCATGAGGCATCTCTGGGTGGACTCAAACCTCCAACTTTTTGGTTAGTGGTAGAGCACGTTAACCCATTTATACCACCCTGGGACTCTAGTTCTTGGATATAATATAATAAGCACATAAAATAATTTTAATTTCAAACCTCTAACAACCCCAAGAGACAGATCATGTAGTTACTTTGTTGAAGAAAAGGGCCAGGAGGCAAGGAAAATCCTTACTACAAGTGTAAATGGGTGTTAGAATCTGATAGGTCAAAACTTCATTGATTGTTGACTTTGCTAGGTTCTGTCTATATGACCCTGAGCAAAGTACCTAACTTCTAGGAGTTTATGCTTTCTCTGAACAAAGATATCTTATAGGATTTTGTGATGATTCCAGCAGAGTGCCAGTATCTTAGTAAATACCACTATAGTTGTGGTGTTATTCTTTTGTTATTACTTAGCAGACAATTTTTCATATCTGTAGGCATTTAGGAGCTCTGGTGATGCCGTGGTTGAGAGCTACAGCTGCTACCCAAAAGGTCAGCAGTTTGAATCCACGAGCAGCTCCTTGGAAACCCTATGGGGCAGTTCTCCTCTGTCCTATAGGGTCGCTATGAGTCGGAATCGACTCGATGGCAATAGGTTTGTTTTTGGTTTTGGCAGGCATTTAAGTACCTAATAATTTAGAGGGGAAAATTAAGTAAAATTATCTTCCTAAACTAGGACACCATAGTCATGTTAACTCCTGGGTATAGTTTACAATGAATCCTTACATTACTTGCCTGGAAAAATCTGCTTATTTTTTCTGCTCTGCCAAGTTCTTACAATAACAAAAAAAAAACAAAACAAACAAACAAAAAAGAGCGGCAGGATTGAACAAAAAAAAAGAAAAAGAAAAATATCCACTATCTAGTCTTTTACTGTTTATATATTTCCTCTCCAGCAGAGTGAACTAAACCTTTACAACTGGAATGGTTCATACTCAGAGGGAACCAGAGCTGGTCTGGAATTGGAAGGGTTAGGCCATCCCAGAGTCTTTCATGGGCCTGTACAAGCAGGGTCCTCTGGTTTATTGCTCTCTTTTTAAAGAAGTTCTGGGTAATAAAGAAGGAAACTCCTCGGCATGTCTTGGCTTTGGGCCCCCTGCCCCAGACATGTTGATGAAGCAGTGGAGTGTATGTCCGTTGCCCAGATGCGTAAGCAGAGAATGAGTTGCAACCTGGACTCTTGATTGAGAAACCTTCTGTGCTGCTGCAGCTGAGGGTTGACTCCCTTCCTCCTGAGGCTGAAAGGGGAGGCACGAAGGGCCTCACACAGGACTGACCTGGATAAAAGGGTCTTTGTGAGGAGAAGGCCATTTATCAACCTCAGGGTTATTTCAGGGAATGCCTTAGCGATAGTCACTGTGCTGCTTACAGCAATTTTAAATCTAAGCGTGTAGTCTGACCTTCTCCAACCAATTTGCTAGCACGTCTCTGGTGCACACTTGTGCTGACCTGGTGTTTTGGCTGGCGGGGGGAGGAGGTTTGTCTAGGTTTCCAACTGTTTAATTTTCATTGCATTTGAGGAACTAGGGAAGAGGGAGAAAAAACATCTAAAAAGGAAGACTTTTTCAGGGAATTTAGCCAGTGTTCCAAGGGCTACGTTGATGAAATGGAGCAGCTCAATTGAAAACAAATTGAATTTGGAGAAAAAAAAAAAATTCCTCCACCCAGTGGCAGTTGGAGCTTCCATTCTGAGTTACTTCTAACTTCCCGGAGCTGCATTTACTTTGCTGAGCAGACTAAATCATTGAATTTGTCAGCTTCTCCTTGCCCCTGCCAGACCTCACTCAAGGAGCCCTTCCAGCACCACGGGAGCTCACCAAGGCCTTGGCTTGGCTGAGTCACTCCCTGGGGCCACATGTCCACAGGGCGAGGTTCTCTGTCCTAATTGAAAGCTGCACTAAGTCTAAGGAGAGTTTTTCTGTACCCTTCCACAAATTAGATAAAAAAGAAATGATACTAACAATAGCTAGCATTTATTCAGTGTTTCTTATGTGTACCAAACACTGTGCTGAGTGCTTTCTATCCACTAACTCATGAATTCTTCATAGCCATGCAATATGGAAAGCTATTATTCTCCTGACTTTAAGATGAGGCGCCTGAGAGTCAGAGTAACTAACTTGATCAAGGTTATGCAACAGCACTGGGACTCAAAACCAGGTGGTCTGACTTTCAGCTTGGCTCTTAATGCTCAGTTATATTGATTTAGGAACACTGGGTATTATTTCAATTCCCCATTGAGCAGTCTACTCAGTACTGGGGTGTGTGCTGGATAGCAGGGACGAGTGGTGCATCACTGTGGATCATTGCTCAGAAGAAAGTGAAATTCTCGTGGTGGGAGGGCAGCCACATGAGCAAACCACAGGGACAGTGATAGTGTGGCATAGTCTAAAAGTTCAACGAGGGCTAATCAATTCACTCTGTCTTTGGGTGAGGAACCAGTTGCCATTGAGTCAATTTTGACTCATGGTGATGCCATGTGTGTCAAATTAGAATTGTGCTCCATAGAGTTTTCAGTGACTGATTTTTTAGAAGTAAATCACCCTATGTTTTTTCTAAGGCACCTCTGTGTAGACTCAAACCTCCAATCTTTTGGTTAGCAGCCAAGAACATTAACTGTTTGCACCACCCAGGGACTCCTGGGTGAGGAAGTGGCCCCATAAAGAAAGGCTTGTAGAAAAGATAAGGTTTGGACAAGAAGAGGTTGAGGAGTTTAGGATTTATCTTTAAGGTGATTGGGAGCTATTGGAGGGAGGGAGTTTTAAGAAAAGGAGTGGTTCATATCTATAGTTTTAGGAAATTTTCTCTGGATGTTGTGTGCAGGAGGCAAATAAAAGGCACTGGGGATGGAGAAAAGTATGAGGGACTAGCAGTTTATTGTGCTGCCCCCTAGAGTATGCCTAACTCCTACTGTCTTTCTCCATTTTTGTGCACTGCGAACATTGTAGACAGGAGGAACTTGTGGAATAGTTGATGCTTATTGTTGTTGTTGTGTGCTGTCAAGTAAATTCCAACTCATAGTGACCCGATAGGACATAGTACAATTTCCCCATAGGGTTTCCTAGGCTGTAATCTTTAGAGGAGCAGATAGTCAAGTCTTTTCTCCCATGGAGCCACCGGTAGATTTGAACTGTCCACCTTGTGGTTAGCAACCAAGCATCACTAGGGCCCCTTCCTATTGATGTGTACAATGGCATAAATCAATAAATGACTTCATCACTGGCAATTACTTTATGCCAGACATTGCATTTAGTGTCAACATACATCTAATTTAAAACTTAACCATAGGCCCAGAAGGTAGATATCATGATTCCCATCTAATGGACGAAGGAATGAAATAGAGGTTTAGACAGGTATGCTACTTCCTCAAAGACCTAAAATCAAAAAAACCCAAACTGGTTGCTGTCAAGTCGATTCTGACTCATAGAAACCCTACAGAACAGAGTGGAAATGCCCCATAGGGTTTCCAAGGAGCTGCTGGTGGATTTGAACTGCCGACCTTTTGGTTAGTAGTTGTAGCTCTTAATCACTACACCACCAGGGCTCCCCTCAAAGATCTAGAGCCACAAAGATCTAGAGCTACTAAATTCTAGAGCTGAAGCTTGACCCAAATCTCTCTGACTCCAGAGCTCATTCTTCTTTCATTACTTCCTGCTATGTAGGAAGGCAGCTTTTGGGTTGAGTGCAACAATTCCCCTGATGGAGAATCTCTTTTACTACATGCTAATTATTTGGCTTCTACTCAGTATATGAAGTGACAGGAAATGACCTCCCTTACTATGGATTCAATGAGATTTAGAACTCTTTGGATCCTCAGCTATGGTGGCCAAAGTTTTCATTTTATAGATGAAGAAACTACAGCCTAGTGATGTGGGAAGGAAAGGGTTAGCCAGGCCTGCAATACATTCTCTCCCTTTCTTGGGGGATGCGCCAGGGAAGAAATAGGACCTGGTCATATCTCCTTGTAAACATGCTACAAAGGACTCCAGAGCAAACCACTGATGATATTTATTAGTGGCAGAGTCTTTATCTATGGAAGGAACACTTTTAGCAGGATGTGCCTTATCACTCCAGGATTGCTTACAGTAAATAAACCCATAATCTATGGATTGTTGGGGCATGGCTCCCTGAAAAATGTCACGTAAACTATGTAACTACTGAAATAAAAATGGAGATATTTCATGACCAAAAGATTTGGCTTTTGTGTAAGTGATGTGCTTGCATACACCTCTTAGAGACATATACATTAAATTCAGGTCAGAGAAAGTCCTAATGTGGCAAGAAAGGTCTGGTGAGTGCCATTGTCAGTCGTAGACCCCTTCCTACTTACCTATGCCTTGTGATTAGTTGTAGCCTTGAAATTATTAGTAAAGCTTGATATTTGCTAAGATATCAGATTCTGTGAGTCTAATCTGAAAATCAAACTCTTTGTGTTATCTCCAAAAGATACTGCTTTGTCCAGAATTACACAGTAAGGCAGTAATGGAAGATCCAGTCTCAAATTTCTTGTCTCCTGTATCCTAAACCAGTGCAACGTTGAGATTTCCTCTGTTCCTACATCTTCCTGAGCTTCTACATCTTCTTGCATGGTTTAGAATGATATAGCGATGATGATGATGGTGAGGATGATGACAAAGTTATCAATAGCAACTACTTTTTAATAAATACCTACTGGAGCCCTGGTGGCACAGTGGTTAAGCACTTGGCTTCTAACCGAAAGGGCGGCAGTTCGAATCCACCAGCTGCTCCTTGGAAACCCTATAGGGTTTCTACTCTGTCCTATAGGGTCACTATGAGTCGGAATTGACTCAACTGCAACAGGTTTGGGTTTTTTTGTTATTGTTGTTCTGAGTCAGCTATAACGTTACATACTATATAATTACAGTTATAAACAACACCTAAACATATAAAAACCCACTGTTCACTCAAAACAAGTATTTAAAGAATGCCTAGTAGTTTGAACCTTATGAAACTTCCAATATTCAATTTATATAGCAATTTCATACAGCTCAGCCTGATATTATGTGTCAGATAGTGGCCAAGAAAGACCTCTCTGAAGAAATGACATGTAACCTAACAGGTGAATGACAAATAGGAATCTGGCATAATATAAAAATTAGAACGGAGGTGTCTTAGTCATCTAGTGCTGCTGTAACAGCAATACCACAAGTGGATGGCTTTAACAAAGAGAAATTTATTTCCTCACAGTAAAGTAAGCTAAAAGTCCAAATTGAGGGTGTCAGCTCCAGGGGAAGGCTTTCTCTCTCTGTCGACGTTCTCATCAATCTTCCCCTGGACTAGGAGCTTCTCTGCGCAGGGACGCCAGATCCAAAGGATGCACTCTGCTTCCATCACTGTTTTCTTGGTGATGTGAGGTCCCCAACTCTCTGCTTGCTTCTCTTTCCTTCTACCTCTTGTAAGATAAAAGGTGGTGCAGACCACACCCCAGGGAAACTCCCTTTACACTGGATCAGGGATGTGACCTTAGTAAGGGTGTTAACAATCCCACCCTAATCCTCTTTAACCACAGGCAGAGATTATGATTTATAACACATAGGAAAATGACAAAATGGAGGACAACCACACAATACTGGGACTTATGGCTTAACCAAGTTGACACACATTTTTGGGGGACAAAATTCAATCCATGTCAGGAGGATATCCTATAAGAAAGGAATCTTCCACTGAAAAGAGTGCTACCATGGCTGCAGCAGAGCAGGTGGTAGGAGCCAAGTTTGGAGAGGTAGGTAGGAACAAGGCCACTGGGCTTTGTAATAAGGAGTAAAGAGTTTGGATTTTATCCTAAGGATGACAAAGTTATTAAAGGGCTTTGGCTGGGGGTAGGAGAGAGGAGGACTCCCTGGGTTGTGCAAACATTTAACATGTTTGGCTGCTAAAATAAAGGTTGGAGGTTCAAGTCCACCCAAAGGTGCCTCAGAAGAAAGTCCTGATGATCTACTCTAGAAAAATCAGCCATTGAAAACCTTATGGAGCATGGTTCTACTCTGACACACTTGGGGTTGCCATGAATCAGAACTGATGGCAACTGGCTTAGGGGAGGAAACCCTGGTGGCATAATGGTTAAGTGCTATGGTTGCTAACCAAAATTTTGGCAGTTCGAATCCACCAAGCACTCCTTAGAAACTCTATGGGGGCAGTTCAACTCTGTCCTATAAGGTCTCTATGAGTTGGAATTGACTTGACAGCAAAGGGTTTGGTTTAGGGGAGAAGAAAATGAGATGTGATTTACATTTTAGAGTCTGTCTAGCTGCCAGGTGGAGAATGGATTATAGTTCCAAAGTGGAAACAAGGTGACCAAGTGGTATCCTACTGTACTGGGTCATGCAAGAGATAATGGTGTCCTAGACTAGGGTCAAAGGAGCCCTAGTAGTGCAATGGTTAAGCTCTTGGCTGCTAATTGCAAGGCTGGTTGCTCAAACACACCCAGTGGCTCTGCAGGAGAAAAGACCTGGCGATCTGTTCCCATAAAGATTACAGTCTAGGAAACCCTATGGGGCAGTTCTACTCTGTCACATTGGGTCATTATGAGTCAAACATCTACTCGAGGGTGGCACCCAACAACAGCAAACTAGAGTCATAGCAGAGGTGATCGAGATAAGTGCGCAGATGCAGGTTTATTTTGGAGTGATCTTGATTGCTTCTAATATTCAGATGTTCCCCCGTTCCCCACAGTCCCCTGATGACAGCACTTGCTGATGTTTCAGAAAATGTTTGTTAACAACCTCTCAACTTAGAGAAGGCTCTAGAAAAAGACAAGAGTTTGTACTCACTTACTTTGGTGTATAACTTCTCCCGTGGGTAAGACATTGCAAGTTAATTCTCTCTTTATCTCAGAGAAGGACTTGCTTTGAGTGGATGGGAGCATTTTACATGGGGACTGCAGCAACCCTACCATCCAAGGGAACTGTCTTTGGCATAAGGGGAGCTGGAGACTGGAGCTGTCATACTCTTCTCCAGAAAATAAAACTGTTTCCTGGTCCAAACATAATTAGGCAAAATTCTCACGCCTGCACTGAGCAGAAGAAAGTGCTGTGATGGGCAGATTCTTGGCATGGCTCTTCAGGATACACAAGGGCTTTCCTAGTGACGAGGAGAGCAGGGGCCACTGAGGAAAACTGGCTGGGGATTAATTGAATGATGGCGAGGAGGATGAGGAGGAAAGGAAAGGGAGACTGGAGTCTGGGACAGTGCCCGGGCTGCCTTTGTAGGCAAGTTCCCTAACAACACTTTTGGGGGGAAGTCAGGGGCTGATTGAAGCTTAATTCAGATTCTCTGAATGTGCCTTAAGGAGACAGACTAGGGAATGATCTGATGAAATGCACGGGAAGTAAAACTTGGCAAGGGCACAGTGGCAAATGAGCTGAGAAGATGGGGGGAGATCCTGCCAAGACGCCCTTTCCCCTAGGACCACCCTGAGTGTATCCGGAGAAATTAATCAATCGGACGGGACTGGATGGCTCCCACAGAACAGCAATGGGGGACCCCGTGAGGGTTGGGGGTCTTCCATTTACAAACTAGATTGGGGCCACCATAGAGCATTAAGACGGGTCAGTGAAGGCATAGGGAAGGCTCTCAATGTCTCTTAGTATCCTGTGAGTGACTCAGTGGTGCCAAGTGCTATGCCCATCTTGGACTGTGCCCAGGGAATTCTAGCCCTGCCTCCCACTTAGTGTGAAGGCCCTGGAGCTGGGGACGTGGCATGACTTCAATATCCCACCACACTGGGGAAATTTGTAAGAACCTTGTAGAGAGTTCACAAAAATCATTAAGTCCACAAAACATTTCCTGTTCTTGCCCCTTGAACAGCCCTTATTTCCCAATGTGCCTCTTTCCTCACGTGGGTATTCATGGTGCTCTTCTCTGAATGTCTACCTGGATTTATTCATGCCTCTACTCAAGCAGTCAAATCTTCATCAACCTCTTCCTGTGGGCCTCACACAGGATTGTCTACAAGATTCCTCAAAATAAAAAATGATAAAGAACTCGATATATGCAACCACCTTTTTATATGTAATCTTCCTTCTGCTTCCCTCCTACCAACTTTACAACTAAGGTTACAAAAAACTCTAAAGTTTCCAAAATGCTTTACCTAATATAGCTCTGCATATCACTCTAATTTTTTAAAGTACCTGTCATTATTCCCAAATGACTGTTGAGGAAACTGAGGATCAGAGAGGCCAAGAGACTTGCCCAAAGACACACAGTAAGATTAATGGAAGAGAAGGGCCTGGAGCCCAGATCTCTTAATTTCCATCCAATCCACTCACCCCTGCACAATGCTGCTTCATTATCTTCTTCTTTTATTCTGTCACGCCAGTAGTAGAACAGAACAAAATAATTCCTATTTCACATGTCCACCCAAATGTGGAAACAGCCTCTAGTATGCTCTCCTTTAGCTAGTCGAGACAAACTCTTATCTGGAAAAAAATTCATTTTTTAAAATATTTCCAGCCAATGGAGAAACGCAGATCAAAACTACAATGAGATATCATCTCACCCCAACAAAGCTAGCATTAATCAAAAAAACACAAAATAATAAATGCTGGAGAGGTTGTGGAGAGAATGGAACACTTATACACTGTTGGCAGGAATGTAAAATGGTACCACTTGGAAAATCGATTTGATGCTTCCTTAAAAAGCTAGAAATAGAAGCACCATACGATCCAGCTATCCCACTCTTGGAATATACCCTAGAGAAATAAGAGCTGTCACACGAATAGATATATGCACACCCATGTTCATTGCAGCACTGTTCACAATAGCAAAAAGATGGAAACAACCTAGATGCCCAACAACGGACAAATGGATAAACAAATTATGGTATATACACACATTGGAATATTACACAATATTTAAGAACAACAATGAAGCTGTGAAACATCGTATAACTTGGTGGAAGCTGGAACTTATTATGCTGAGTGAATTTAGTCAGTCGCAGAAGGACAAATACTGCATAAGACCACTATTATAAGAACTCAAGAAAAGGTTTAAACACAGAAGAAAACATTCTTTGATGGTTACAGGGGTGGGGAGGGAGGGTGAGGGTTATTCACTAACTAGATAGTAGATAAGAATTATCTTAGGCGAAGGGAAGGACTGCACACTACAGGGGAAGTCAGCACAACTGGACTAAACCAAAGCTAAGAAGTTTCCTGAATACAAGCAAATACTTTGAGAGACAGAGTAGCAGGGATAGGGGTCTGCGGACCATGCTTTCAGCAGACACCTAGGTCAATTGGCATAACAAACTTATTAAGAAAATGTTCTGCATCCTACTTTGGTGAGTGGCATCTGGGGTCTTAAAAGCCTGCAAGCGGCCATCTAAGATGCATCAGTTGGTCCCAACCACTTGGAGTAAAGGAGAATGAAGAACACCAAAGACACAAGGAAAGTATTAGCCCAAGAAACAGAATGGGTGACATAAACCAGAGACTTCATCAGCCTGAGACCAGAAGAACTAGATGGTGCCCGGCTACCACCAATGACCACCCTGACAGGGAACACAACCGGGAGTCCCTGATGGAGCAGCAGAAAGATGGGGTGCAGAACTCAAATTCTAGTAAGAAGACCACACTTAATGCTCTGACAGAGACTGGAGGTAACCCAGAAAGCATGGCCCATGGACTCTCTATCAGCCCAGAACTAAAACAATTTCCAAGACCAACTCTTCAGACAGGGATTGGACTGTACTATGGGACATAAAGTGATACTCGTGAAGAGTGTGCCTTAGTCAAGTAGATACAAGAGACCAAAGGGGCAGCTTCTGTCCAGAGGTGAGACAGGAAGGCAGAAGAGGGTTAGGAGCTGGTTGAATGGTCATGGGGAGTCAGGGGTGGAAACGAGGAGTGTGCTGTCACAGAATGGGGTGAGCAATTAGGGTCACATGCTTAGGAAATATTTCTTGCCCTGATAGAAATCACCAACTGCATGGAGATAGTTACATTTCCAGACAATTAGTTTCTAATGATTACCATTTTCTTGCTTCCAGAAATAACTTCATTGTCACTTTCCTATAATTTTATATACAATAAAATGTATAGATTGTAAATATTCAATTAGATGAATTTTGATATTTGTATACTTTGTATACTTTATATAGGTCGCTGTGAGTCTGAATCAACTTGATGACTTGACAGCAATGAGTTTTTTTTATTGTGCTTTAAGTGAAAGTTTACAGTTCAAGTTAGTTTCTTATATAAAAATTTATACACACTTTTTTATTCAAAAAAAATTTTTTATTGTTGTGCTTTAAGTGAAAGTTTACAATTCAAGTTAGTCTCTTACACAAAAATTTATATATACATTGTTATGTGACCCTAGTTGCTCTCCCTATACTGTGACAGCACACTCTTTCTTTCCAACCCTGATTTCCTGTGTCCATTCAACAAGCTCCTGACCCTCTCTACCTTCTCATCTCGCCTCTGGACAGGAGCTGCCCATTTAGTCTCATGTATATACTTGAGCTAAGAAGCACACTCTTCACGAGTATAATTTTATGTCCCATAGTCCAGTCTAATCTTTGTCTGAAGAGTTGGCCTTGGGAATGGTTTTAGTTTTGGGCTAACAGAGAGTCCAGGGGCTATGTCTTCCAGGGTCCCTCCAGTCTCAATCAAACCATTAAATCTGGTCTTTTTACTAGAATTTGAGTTCTGCACCACACTTTTCTCCTCCTCCATCAGGGACTCTCTGCTGTGTTCCCTGTCAGGGCAGTCGTTGGTGGTAGCCAGGCACCATCTAGTTCTTCTGGTCTCAGACTGATGGAGTCTCTGGGTTATGTGGCCCTTTTTGTCTCTTGGGCTAATATTTTCCTTGTGTCTTTGGTATTCTTCATTCTCCTTTGCTCCGGGTAGGTTGGGACCAGTTGATGCATCTTAGATGGCAGTTCACTAGCTTTTGAGACCCCAGACGTCACTCACCAAAGTAGGATGAAGAACATTTTCTTAATAAACTTTGTTACACCAATTGACCTAGATGTCTGCTGAAAGCATGGTCCCCAGACATCCGCCCCCACTACTCTGTCCCTCAAAGTGTTTAATTGTATTCAGGAAACTTCTTAGCTTTGGTTTAGTCCAGTTGTGCTGACTTCCCCTGTATTTTGTGTTATCCTTCAGTTCACCTAAGGTAATTCTTATCTACTATCTAGTTAGTGAATACCCCTCTCCCTCCCCACCCTCGTAACCATCAAAGAATGTTTTCTTCTGTGTTTAAACATTTTCTCGAGTTCTTATAATAGTGATCCCATACAATATTTGTCCTTTTGCGACTGACTAATTTCACTCAGCATGCCTTCCAGATTCATCCGTGTAATCAGATGTTGCATAGATTCATCGTTGTTCTTTATAGTTGTGTAGTATTCCATTGTGTGAATATAACATAATTTGTTCATCCCTTTGTCCATTGATGGGCATCTAGGTTGTTTCAACCTTTTTGCTGTTATGAGCAGTGCAGCAATGAACATGGGTGTGCATATATCTATTCATGTGAAGGCTTTTATTTCCCTAGATATATTGCAAGGGATGGGATTGCTGGATTGTATGGTACTTCTATTTCTAGATTTTAAGGAATAGTCAAAACGATTTCCAAAGTGATTGTACCATTTTACATTCCCACCAAAAGTGTATAAGTGTTCCAGTCTCTCCACAACCTCTCTAACATTTATTATTTGGTGTTTTTTTGGATTAATGTTAGCCTGTTGGGGTGAGATGGTATCTCATTGTAGCTTTGATTTGCATTTCTGTAATGGCTAATGATCGTAAGCATTTCCTCATGTATCTATTAGCCACTTGAATGTCTTCTTTGGTGAAGTGCCTGTTCATATCCTTTGCCCATTTTTTAATTGGGTTATTTGTCTTTTTGTTGTTGAGGTTTTACAGTATCTTGTAGATTTTAGAGATTAAACACTGATTGGATTTATCATAGCCAAAAATTTTTTTCCAGTCTGCAGGTTGTCTTTTTACTCTTTTCATGAAGTCTTTTGATAAGCAGGCTGTTTGATTTTTAGGAGCTCCCAGTTATCTAGTTTCTCTGCTGGTGTTTGTGTATTGTTACTTATGGTTTGTATTCTGTTTATGCAATGTATTAGGGATCCTAACATTGTCCCTATTTTTTCTTCCATAACCTTTATCGTTTTTTTATTTTATATTTAGGTTTTTCATCCATTTTGAGTTAGTTTTTGTGCACGGTGTGAGGCATGGGTCTTGTTTCATTTTCTTACAGTTGGATATCCAGTTATGCCAGGACCATTGTTAAAGAGACTGTCTTTTCCCCAATTAATGGACTTTGGGCATTTGTCAAATAGTAGCTGCTCATAGGTGGCTAAATTTACATCTGGATTCTCAATTCTGTTCCATTGTTCTATGTATCTGTTGTTGTACCAGTACCAGGCTGTTTTGACTACAGTGGCGATATAATAGGTTCTAAAATCGGGTGGTGTGAGGCCTCCCACTTTGTTCTTCTTCTTCAGTAATGCTTTACTTATCTGGGAGCTTTTCCCTTTCCATATGAAGTTGTTGATTTCTTTCTCCATCTCATTAAAAAAATGCCACCGGAATTTGGATTGGGATTACATTGTATCTGTAGATCGCTTGGGGTAGTATAGACATTTTCACAATGTTGAGTCTTTCTATCCACAGGCAAGGTATGTTTTTAAACTTATGAAGGTCTCTTTTGGTTTCTTGCAGTAGTGTCTTGTAGTTTTCTCTGTGTAGGACTCATACATTTACTGTTAGACTTATTCCTAAGTGTTTTATCTTCTTGGGGACTACTGTAAATGGTATTGATTTGGTGATTTCCTCTTCAAAGTTCTCTTGTTGGTGTAGAGGAATCTAACTGATTTTTATACATTTATCTCGTATTCTGATACTTTGTGAAATATTCTATTAGTTCCAGTAGTTTTCTTGTGGATTCTTTGGGGTTTTCTGTGTATAAGATCATATCATCTGCAAATAGAGATACTTTTACTTCTTCCTTACCAATTTGGATGCCCTTTATTTATTTATTTATTTATTTTTTCCAGCCTAATTGCTCTGGTTAAGACCTCCATCACAATGTTGAACAAGAGTGGTGATAAAGGGCATCCTTGTCTGGTTCCCATTCTCAAGGGGAATGCTTTCAAAGTCTCTCCATTTAGGATGATGTTGGCTGTTGGCTTTGTATAAATGCCCTTAATTATATTGAGGAATTCCCTTCTATTCCTATTTTGCTAGGATTTTTTATCATGAATGTGTGTTGGTCTTTGTCAAATGCCTTTTCTGCATCAACTGATAAGATTATGTGGTTCTTGACTTTTGTTCTATTTATGTGGTGGGTTATATTGATTTTCTTATGTTGAACCATCCCTGCATCCCTGGTATGAATTCCCTTGGTCATGATGAATTATTTTTTTGATATATTGTTGAATTCTAGTTGCTAGAATTTTCTTGAGGATTTTTGCATCTATGTTCATGAGGGATACTGGTCTGTAATTTCCTTTTTTGTGTGGTGTCTGCTTGGTTATAGTATCACAGTTACACTGACTTCATAGAATGAATTTGGGAGTATTCCTTTTCTATGCTGTGAAATACCTTTAGTGGCAGTGGTGTTAACTCTTCTCTGACAGTTTGTAGAATTCTCCAGTGAAGCCGTCAGGTCCAGAGCTTTTTTTTGTTGGAATCTTTAAATTACCTTTTCAATCTCTTCTTTTGTCATAGGTTTATTTAGTTGTTCTACCTCTGTGTTAGTTTATGTAGGTAGTTTGTTTCTAGAAATTTGTTCATTTCCTCTAGGTTTTCAAATTTGTTAGAGTACAATTTTTCATAGTTGTTCTGTTGTGATTCTTTTAATTTCATTAGGATCTGTTGTGAAATCGCCCATCTCTTTCCTTATTCAGTTTATTTCCTTCCTCTGCTGTTTTTCTTTTGTCAGTTTGGCCAATGGTTGTTGAAATTTTCAAAGAACCAGCTTTTTGTCTTATTAACTCTTTCAATTGTTTTTCTATTTTCTACTTCATTTAATTCTGCTATAATTTTTATTATTTTCTTTCTTCTGGTGCCTGAGGGCTTCTTTTGCTGCTCTCTTTCTATTTGTTCGAGTTATAGGGTTAGTGTTTGGATTTTGGCCCTTTCTTCTTTTTGGATGTGTGAATTTATTGTTATAAATTGACCTCTGAGCACTGCTTTTGCTGTATCCCAAAGGTTCTGGTAGGATGTTGTCTTAGTCATCTAGTGCTGCTCTAACAGAAAATACCACAAGTGGATGGCTTTCACAAAGAGAAATTTATTTTCTCACAGTCTAGTAGGCTACAAGTCCAAATTCAGGGCATCAGCTCCAGGGGAAGGCTTTCTTTCTCTGTCAGCCTTCTTCTCAACAGTGTTCCCCTGGACTTGGAGTTTCATCGCACAGGAACCCCAGGTCCAAAGGACACTCTCTGCTCCTGGCACTACTTTCTTGGTGCTATGAGGTCCCCAATTCTCTGCTTGCTTTTCTTTCCTTTTATCTCTTACAAGAGATAAAAGGTGGTGCAGGCCATACCCCAGGGAAACTCTCTTTACATAGGATCAGGGATGTGACCTGGGTCAGGGTGGTGTTACAATCCCACCCTAATCCTTTTTAATGTAAAATTACAATCACAAAATGGAGGACAACCACACAACACTGGGAGTCATGGCCTAGCCAAACTGATAAGCACATTTTTGGGGGGGACACAATTCAAGCCATGACAGATGTTTTCATTCTCATTTGATTCTGTGAATCTCTTTATTTTGTCTTTAATTTCTTCTGTGACCCAGCAGTTTTTGAGTAAGGTGTTGTTCAGTTTCCATTTGTTTGATTTTTTTTTCCCCCTGGTTGTTTTTGTTATTGATTTCTACTTTTATGGCTTTATGGTCAGAAAAGATGCTTTGTAACATTTCAGTGCTTTGGATTCTGTTAAGGCTTGCTTTATGGTCTAATATGTGGTCTATCCTGGAGAATGTTCCATGTATGCTGGAAAGGAAAGTATACTTGGCTGCTGTTGGGTGGAGTGTTCTGTATATGTCTATGGGAACAAGTTGGTTGATTGCGGCATTTAGATCTTCCTTGTCTTTATTGAACTTCTTTCTGCATGATCTATCCTTCACCGAAAGTGGTGTGGAGCTAGCTCTCTTTTCAATGCTGTTAGAGTTTGTTTAATGTATTTTGGAGCCCTGTCGTTGGGTGCGTAAATATTTATTATAGTTA
The DNA here is from genome assembly GCA_030035585.1 of Dugong dugon. Taxonomy (NCBI): domain Eukaryota; kingdom Metazoa; phylum Chordata; class Mammalia; order Sirenia; family Dugongidae; genus Dugong; species Dugong dugon. The sequence continues at coordinate 58,746,307 of CM057471.1, forward strand.
TGTCCTCCTGGTGTATTGACCATTTAATCATTATATAGTGTCCTTCCTTATCCTTTGTGGTGGATTTTACTTAAAGTCTATTTTTTCAGAGATTAATATTGCCACTCCTGCTATTTTTGAGTGTTGTTTGCTTGATATATTTTTTTCCATCCTTTGAGTTTTAGTTTGTGTCTTTAAGTCTAAAATGAGTCTCTTGGAGCCGCATATAGATGGATCATGTTTTTTTAATCCATTCTGCCACTGTCTGTCTCTTTATTGGTGCATTTAGTCCATTTATAGTCAGTGTAATTATTGATAGGTATGAGTTTAGTGTTGTCATTTTGATGTCTTGTTTTGTGTGTTGTTGACAGTTTCTTTGTTCCACTTAATTTTCTGTGCTGAGTCGTTTTTCTTTATGTATTTTATTTTCATACTTTTCATTGTTGTTGATTTTGTATTTTTTGTGTCTTTATGTTTTTCTTGTTTATTTGATGTGTAAGATTGTTAGTTTCCTTTGTGGTTACCTTAATATTTACCCTTATTTTTCTAAGTTAAAACTAATCTGTTATTTCTTTATATTGCCTTGACTTTCTCTCCATATGAAAGATCTATGACTACATTTTTGTCCCTCTTTTTCATTTTAATGTTGTCATCTTTTACATTTTGACATCTCTGTTTCCCTATTTTCAGTGTTTTAACTTTGATTTATTTTTGTGACTTCTCTATCTGGGTTGATATCTGGTTGCTCTGTCCTATGTTCTAGTCTTGTGGTGTTATCTGATGTTATTGATTTTCTTACCAGAGGATTTCCTTTAGTGTTTCTTGTAATTTTGGTTTGGTTTTTGCACAGTTCTTAAACTTCTGTTTATCTGGAAATGCCCTAATTTTGCTATCATATTTGAGGATTGTTTTGCTGGATATATATAATTCTTGGCTGACAATATTTTTTTCCTTCAAGACTTTGTATATGTCATCCCATTGCCTTCTTGCCTGCATGGTTTCTACTGAATAGTCTGAGCTTAGTCTTATTGAGTCCTTTGTAGATGACTTTTCATTTAGCACTTGTTGCTCTTAAAATTTCCTCTTTATCTTTGGTCTTGACAAGTTTGATTATAATATGTCTCGGTGACTTTGTTTTGGCATCTACCTTGTTTAGGGTTCAGTGAGCATCTTGGATAGATATCTTCTCATGTTTCACAATATCAGAGAAGTTTTCTGCCAACAAATCTTCCACAATTTTCTCTATATTTTCTGTTATCCTCCCCACCCCTCCCACCCCCACCCCCCCTTTCTGGTACTCCAATCACTTGTAGGTTATTCTTCTTGATACAGTGCCACAGAATTCTTAGGGTTACTTCATTTTTTTAAATTCTTTTATTTGATTTTTCCTCAGATAAGTTGGTGTCAAGTGCTTTATCTTCAATCTCTCTAATTCTAACTTCTATTGACTCAATTCTGCTCCTATGACTTTCTATTGAGTTGTCTAATTCTGCGATGTTATTGTTAATCTTCTGGATTTGTATTTGCTGTCTCTCTATGAATTCTTGTAGCCTATTAAATTTATCATTGTGCTCTTGTATAATCTTCTCTATTGCTTTGTGTGTGTGTTCCTTGGGTTGTTTTGCATTTTGCCTGATCTCTTGAAGAGTTCTGTATATTAATCTTTTGTATTCTGCCTCTGGTAATTCCAAGAAATCCTCTTCTTCTGGAAGATTTTTTTGGTTCTTTGTTCTGGGAGCTTGCTGAAGCCATTATGATCTGTCATTTTATGTGATTTGATATTGACTGTTTTTCCCAAGCCATCAGTAAGTTATTATATTTATTTATTTTATGTTTCCTTACTGCATCCTAGCTTCTTGTTTTGTTTTGCTATGTCCAAATAGACTGGTCTTGTGAGCTAGTTTGATGATTGGTGCTTTGGAAGCTCTAATGTCCTGTCACGATGTGATTAGATCTGTTACTAGATACGTGAGCCCAGGAGTCTGTTTACTTTTCTCTTTTTTTAAAAGTAAAAAGAAAGTTTTATTTGGCATATATTCAAAAGGACAAAAGTGGGAAGCGGACAAGCATGTTGCCACAGCCAGGTCTGCCCGAGTCCAAAGAATATCACAGAATAGGCAAGAATGGGAAAACAGACAAAATGCTGCCACAGCCATGTCTGCCCAAGTCCAGAGAATATTACAGAATTGGCAAGAATGGGAAAATGGACAAGCATGCTGCCACAGCCATGTCTGCCCAAGTCCCAAAGAATATCACAGAAAAGGCAAGAATGGGAAAATGGACAAACATGCTGCCACAGCCATGTCTGCCCGAATCCCAAGAACAGTTACAGAGCCATCTGTATATATCAACATCACAAAATGGGTAGAATCATTGAAAGCATCACTTTTTCACTGATTGGCTAGAAATTGCAATCTTACATTTTGAATCATCTTTCTTAACAATCATTGGTATGGGTTTCAGTTATGAAAGTCAGGAGGATCTTCACTGGTCCAGCAAATTCCTATTCACTAAATATTAACAGAAAAATACAAAAGGTGAGAAGTCCTTTGGGTTAGGTTTTATTGCCCTTTTGTGAAAACTTCCTTAAAATAATTTCTGAGATTGTCCCATCTGTTGTCTTATCTCAGGGCCCAGTTGATGTGTCTTTGTGAGTCTATGAGGGCTCAGCTCCTGCTGGGTCACATCCTGTATGCTCAAGGAGAGGGAATAATAACTCCAACATTGTTTCCTAAATCAGTCCCTCCTTCTGATCGGAGATTGGAGATAACACATCAGTGATCAATACCTGGACTTAGTCGAGCTCCTAGATGGCAGCTATTGCAGACTCTTTAAACTCACAGTGCTAGTTTTCCACCAGATACCATCTGGTTCTTCACCAGGTTATTAAGTGAGAGCGATGTTCCCATCAATGGCATTGCCGGAGTGAGCAGACTCAATGTACATGAACATTTTAGCTTGAGGCCTTCTTTTGTCTTTTAGGTGTGTAAGACAATAGAGGATAAATTTTATTATGCCTAATTCTATCAGGATGTAGACTAAGAATATTACTATCCCTTGCAGTAGTGATCTAGTCCATGTACTTATTCCTGATGATAACCAACCAAACAAATCTCGTGTTTGTAAGGGTGTGACAATGTGTAATCAAGTAGCTTGCTGTCTAAGTCTATGTATATCTTGTCTACAGCACAGACTACACTTTCTTGGACTAATAAAAAAAATCTAAGGTTATTTTGTTAGCTCATGTCACCTTGGCTTATGAGATCAGAGATCACTGTTGTGCCTCTGTCTCATTTGTTATTTGTCCCATAGTGACTGACAAATTTTCTTAAAGATTTCTCCAACTCAGATATACCATAAGTAGGAATTAAAGCTACCAACGATACCCCAAGTGTTGGACCGATGAGTTTTCTTCTGACTTTCATTTTACAATTTTAACATTACCTTTTCAATATTTACTAGCATTGTTACTATGAATACTTAAGGATAATCCTAAAGTTTCTGAAGTGCATTGTCTATGCATTCGTCAGGAATCTAAATAAGAGATTGCCCACACAAATTCACTATCAGTTGGAAAGGAATCATCCAAACTAGAAACATATCTACACAGAAACATATTTCCATAAGGAGCATACAAAGTTTGTCTAGAAGAAACAGAAAATATAGAAAAATTTACATGTGACAATTTTCATTAGAGAACTAATGATTAGCAAGATAATACAGGATGGACCTTTCCTGTAGGAGGTCTTCAGTTAGTCTGTTTAAAACATACTAAGTGTTCTTCCCAAGGGCAAGGTGCTCCTCCTTGGTTTACCTATTAACAGTCATGAGTCACTTTCTCAGAAGCAGAAATGGAACCAAAGACAAAATGGAGTCTGAGCCATGAGGTCGATCTCCTCTGAGAATCTGGTTTCTTTAAGATACATAATTTTCTGTATTGTAAGAGGGTGACAGTTTGATTACAAACAGTAGATAGGTATTTCATATAACATTGTCTTAAAGACTGCTTAAACTAATTACTAATTTACCCTAGACATAACTCTGTCTGATCTTTGAAGTTAATTTCCTAAAACAGACTGAATTCTTCAAAAAAAAAAAAGCTCAAGACCCAGAGCAAAAAGGTCTTACTAGTTTATCTGGACCATTGTTTGACTCAAAGTATCTTCAGGAACGAGTTTTTTTCTCAAAGCTCAGGGTTCGAGAGGAAACCCAAAGGCAAATATCCCGTGTGGGTTGCCTCAACCTCCCTGAAAACCAGAAATCTGGATTCCAGAACTATATACAACTCTCTCATCATTCTTTCCTTTGGATCATGATCTTGTTATAGAATCTTTTATCAAAAATGTTCAATAAATGGTAATTGGGCATCATCTGGTTTTTAAGATCCCAGGCACCATACAGCAAACTAGGAAATAAAACAGAAACACTAACAATTATATTAGGCCAATTGTCTGAAATAACCAATGAAACCATGACCCTAAGGTCTCTGAACCAAGGAAACAAATCTCATGAGGTGTTTGTCTTTACATAAGCAGCATCAGTAACTGCTTTTCATGTGCTTCAACAGCAACTACATTCTGCAAAACCTCAGACTGAGTATTAATATAAATAGAGCAACATTTATCTATTGAGGCACAAAACTGTTTCCTAAGAGAACAGGAAATCTAATGCTATTCTATTTTGTAAAATCATAGCTCAAATTTCAGACAGTTCTCTGGTTACGATATCTACAACTTGGCTAAGTTTACCAACAGGAACTTCTAACTCAAGAGTTACAATATCTAAACCCATTAGTTACATTATTAGGAGAAAGGAGAATGATTTCTTATATCCAGAAATTAGGACCTTAAAATATCAGCAATATTTAAAAAAAACATAGTTTCCTTTAGTTTACTCAGTCTTATGTAGTTAATTTCTGTTCCATGTGATTCTGGATCAGCCGCAGCCTGCAAACTCGTCAGCTTCTGCACAGGGGCTCTGGTCTAGTCACAGTCTTTTTAGCAAGTCCAATATAGTCCATCTTTTTGTTGAGATATTTTGGTCAAACTTTTTCAGCAAATCAGCAAAGTAAAAACTTATCTGCAGATGGCAAAACTTAATATGGCCATGATTAATTAATAAACATAATATTCTTAATAGTGAAAGACCTGATAGAAGTTAATTATAAGCATAACATAAAGGCCAAATAAAATCAGTTAAAAAAACTTCAGATAAAAATATTTCTAAATATAGCATTAACCATATTCAAATAGCTTCAGATATAATGCATAATGATTTTGAGACAAAATACCATATAGACAGGATATACCAAAAACATACCAAGATTATCAAATCTCTAAATACCTGAACAGTAATAAAAAAAAAACTTTATAGGTAAATGATGTGAATTCTCTAATCAAACCATTAGCTTTGATAATGTTAGATTTAAAAAGATAAAGTTGTGATCAAGTTAACAATAAAGAAATAATATTTTAGGTCACTGTGAAACAATACTTAAGTTATTTAACCAGAGATCTTAAAGTAAAACCCTTAGCTTTCTTTTCAAAAAGCCATGAGGCTTGGTATTCAAACTCAGGAATCTTAATTCTAATGAGAGGCCAAACCTTTATCTTCCAGGCAGATTACACAAAGAATAAATTAACCCTTTAACTCAGAAATTAAAGAAAATTTTGTTATTTTAACTGCAAGAAACCCAATTCTGTGTTTTATATGCTACTTAACATTAAAACTCTTAAAAATCTCATAAATTAAACCATTAAACTCTAGTCAGGCAGATGAAACTTGACCATATCAAATAAATTTCTTTTTCAATAAACCTCTTAAAGGTTGCCTTTGTTGTATCTCTTACACTGTATCCCTTTAAATGGCAAAAATGAACACTTATTCGCAGACTTAAATATATATATCTCTATATCCTCTTGTGGCATAAAAAGACAAAGTATATGAACTTAAATTATGACAAATATCTATTAACTTAATAACATCAATAAGCTACCTAAAATACATTTGGAATTATTTTAAGCCTTATGCCACAAAACATAACTGTTGTTGCAAGAAAAGTCTATTCAAACATTCTAAGACTTCATTCAACTTTTACTACTTCTCATATTTTCCCCAATTTAATTTTAGCCCTTAAAGATTTTATCAATTGGCTTTGGAAATCACAGTGTCTCTGCTCACTTCACCAATTCATTGATACGGATATAACCTTAAGTGTTTGGCTACTGCTGGAAACAGTTTTCCAGGCCACTTCAGGTGTGTCTCATTGTGATTTCTATAATAGAGAGAACTTGTTTACAGTTCTATGATTAGGATCTACCCAATTTCTTATAACTATAGCAAGGCAGCAATTTTTCTTATCTTTTGTCTTAAAACAGTCTCCACCTAGCTGGAAAGGGGTCTTTCAAAAGCATCCCTGGAGCTACAGGACCTTGGAGACTGGGAGGTGGGGAGGCCTGACCATGCCCTGTCCTTACTCTCTTGACTCATGGAAGACTTTTACATATGTTTAAACTGATGGAGGCATTTTGAAAGACAAAAGATAGCTAATTTCTTTCGTTTTTACTGTTCTGGAACTGCTACTTTAAGACAAAACTATCCTTTTTCCTTAAATAAAACACATTTCATATCCAGCTTAAGTTACTTAGAAGGGTTTTGCTTTTAACATTGACATAGTATAAAACATAAAGATCTTAGCGTACTTTTCAAATAGACCAATTTATATCAAAGTTTCTCCGAAGTAGCTATTAAAAATCTAAATCATGAGACAGACACAAGATGCTGTTTTTTCTGGATGAAGAAGGAACTGAGGTTCTATGACTAGCCTTACAAAACACAGCAATTCTTAGCCATAGCCACCAATTTAATACAAGACAAACTTAGACACAATGCTCTAGACCAGAAGCAAGCTCTTAGAACAAAAGGAGACAGAAAGACCACATCAACTCACCAGACAATATCACATAAAACAAGGATATGGGGATCCTAGTTTCTAAAGTGTATATAGCAATTTTTGGTAAGATCAACTCAATTCAATGGAAAAAACAGGTACAGAACTACCACTTCTCCCTTAAATATCAAAACACAGGTCAGGAGCTGCCACCTCCCCCTGAGAATTTGGCAAAACAGGCAAGAGCTGCCACCTCTCCCTGAGAACGTGGCAAAACAGAGCACTATTTTCCAGGTTTTCTCTGAGCCACAGAAAGGCCCGAATTTTGCAGCTTATAGTGACTCACAGCTCTTTGAAAATAGAATTACTTCTTCAGATGCCCAAATCCAGGCCTAAACTGCAGTTTACTTGAAGAGTTACTAAACGTCTCTCTTAACCAAACGATGAAGACAAAATCTAAGAAAGATCTTCCTTAATCAAACAACTGGTTTTTCAAACAAATATGCCAAACAAAACTTAAGAAAACATGAGAAAGAAAACAACAAAGAATAAGCAAAGGTTCATTTTCTGAGAGCACTCATTCCGTCAATGTCAAAGGGGCACAGAGTGGGAACACATGGGTCTAGAAGATAGGACCTTTCTTTGCCGACTTCTGCTCTGCAGTCCAGGTCTGTTCGAAGTTGACTGGATTCTTAGCTTCAGACCCTGCTTGCTGCGCCATTAACTGTTGTAGGGGAAAAACATCACAAAGTTTAGTAAAGTAAAAAGAAAGTTTTATTTGGCATATATTCACAAAGGACAAAAGTGGGAAAGTGGACAAGCATGCTGCCACAGCCATGTCTGTCTGAGTCCAAAGAATATTACAGAATAGGCAAGAATGGGAAAACGGACAAGCATGCTGCCACAGCCACGTCTGCCCGAGTCCCCTGTTTACTTTTCTTGTATGGATTCAGCTCAGGTGTCCAGGTAGTCAGTCACCAAGTGTGTGGTGTAGGCTCTCACCTACAGTCCTAAGCAGGGGTGACTGGTGTAGGCATAGGTATCTGGCTGCAGTAGGGGGTCACACACTGAACAAGGCAGGAGGCTGATTGTTGCCCCTGAGCGTCTGGGGGAAAAGCATATCCCTATTCCCTAGAGTGCATAGGTCGGTGCGCTTTGCAGCCGGACTATGTGCACCCAATGCTGTTGGCTGTAAGGACTGGGAGACACCACTTATTCTGGGACCCCTGTCTCAGGTGGCTAAGTGGCATGGCTGGAGCCACCAGTCTTTAGGCCCCTGATGTGCGTAGGTGAGGAACCTGCTTAGTGGGCAGAGTGGGGTCAAATGTCACAAACCTGCCACTCCAACATATAGCTGATAGAGATGAAGTTAGGTTTCAGATATATATCCTGTTGTACTGTGCTAATGAGGGCCTACACTGCTGAAGTGGGCCCACACAGGTCTATGCAGGGGTGAAGGCATTCAAAGTCCGTGGACTTCTTATGCCTGTGCCTAGTGAGCTGTGCATGCCCTGAGTTCCTGGCTTAGGGGAGCTGGCAGATTATTTTTTCCTGTTTCTTAATCTGTTCCCTCTCCAAGGCAGGGAGGATGGGTCAGGGTGCATGATGGGTCCTACTTCTGCCCCAGGGGATGCAGCAATCGGTGAAGCTGGCCTGGTCCTGTGCAGACTGGGGGGGGGAGCAGGTAGATGGGAGAGAGTTTCTTCCCAAAAGAAGTATTTTTTGATCTGCACGTAGGTTAGACGTATGTGCGTATCTTTTGCCTACTGAGTACCACTTTTTACTGGTTCTGGAGGCTTGAGTAGACTCTCCACTGCTTGGTCTCCCCCAATGTGGAAAACACATCCCGAACACCACTGCTTGCCTCACCGTGCACACCAGCCGATCCAGCCTGCAGGGTGCCAGTTCCCACCAGGTCAGGACTGGCACTCCTTGCTGCTTCTGAACCATCTCTCCCTCCCTCTGCCACTCAGTCTGATTCCTCAACTTTGCCTTTGATGTTCAGGGCTCCTAGATTGTCATATACAATTGATTCACTTGCTTTTTCGGGTCTTTGTTGTAACACCACCAGAAGCGTCTGAGTACTCCACCATCTTGTCCCTGCCTCCAGCAATGAGTTTTATACTTTGTAATTACCACCTCAAACACGTTATAAACCATTTCCACCTTGTTTTCTTTCTTGTTTCCATCCCCACAAGAACAGTCTTCTGGATTTCACGAAGGCTAAGAACTTCAGTTTTTTACTCTTTGGGGTTTTTTTTTTTTTTTTTTTGGTGAAAATATACACAGCAGAACATACACCCATTCAACAATTGCTACATGTACAATTCAATGACATTGGTTACATTCTCCACATTGTATCACCATTCTTGCTATCCCTACACATATTGTTATACGACCATTGACTTAGATTTACTACCCTCTTAATTTCTGTGCTTTAGTGTTACTTTTGTCAATTTGATCTCATATAAATAATTCTTTGGAGCCCTGGTGGCACAGTAATTGGGAGCTCTGCTGCTAACTAAAAGGTTGGCAGTTTGAATCTACCAGCTGCTCCTTGGGAACTCTATGGGGCAGTTCTACTCTGTCCTATAGGGTCACTGTGAGTCAGAATCTACTAGATGGCAACTGCAATGGGTAGATAATTATTTAATAGGGCATGGTGCTCAAGGAGAACATTCTTCATTAATTTAGATAAGCTGTTGTTTAGTTTAAAGATGACTCCATGGGATTGTTTCAGTTCAAAGTTTAAACATTTTCTCAGGGCAATCATTTGGGGATTTCTCCAGTCCCAGTGGGTTCAGTAAGTCTGGATTCCATAACAATTTGAAATTCTGTTCCTCATTTTCCCCCTTTTGATCCGGATTCATCTACTGAGTCTTTGATGGAAATGAAGAATTCTAGTTTTAAATCAATATCTGAATGTGAGCCCTTATGTACAAGTACAAACCTTGATCTGAGAGACCATGATGGCCACAGCCAATTGGCAGGATCATAGTAAATGACGCAATGGATGGCATCACTCTTTTGGGGAGAAATGGCACTGCCGGTGATGGATCGTTAGCTGAATAACGTTTTGTATCCCTCTCATTCATTGTCAGTGGCCAGTGAAAAAACCTTCTTTTCCCTGGCCTAGGCAGAGAAGTCCCAAATAACTTAAATCAGTAAGGGACATCTAAGTGAACCCAGGGCCTTAAATCATCCTTAGACTGTGGCCTGGTTTTCATTTGGTCCTGGAAGATGTCTTTTCCTTCCATGGATTGTAAGCCAATGTTTCTTTTTCTGCTGATTTATGACCTCCTATAAATTAACAGGGGCCTTTCAACCAGGAACTTCACATCCCAAAGGCATGAGTCTTCCATACATAATTCTTCCCTGAGGAAGCTAGAGTTAGCTCTCAATTACATACAATGATGGAGATGCATGGTGGCTGAAATGATGCAAATGCTATTTATATTCAAGTTGAAACCATCACACCAAGTCACAGGAAGGTCACATTCAAGTCTCAGAAATGTTAAAGCTTTGCCTCCTGAACGCATAGGACAGGGATGGCCATGTCTTTACCCATTGCCATCTAGTCGATTCCGACTCATAGTGACCCTATAGGACAGAGTAGAACTGCCCCATAGTGTTTCCAAGGCTGTAATCTTTATGGAGACCAACGGCCACATCTTTCTTCCATGGAGTAGCTGGTGGGTTCAAATCACCGACCTTTTGTTTAGCAACCTAGTGCTTAACCACTGCACCACCAGGGCTCCTTACCATGTCTTTAGTTGCATTAAATACAAGTTTATTGAACACCTCGCATGAGAGGAGAGATACAGAGACATGGGGAAACATTGTCTCTTTTCAAAGCATTCTTAGCTAATGGTGAAGATAGGCAAACTATAATTAATTATAGTACAAGCTAATATTTTCCACTTGTTTGGAAATTATTTTTTATCAATTTTTTAGTGACTCAGGCATCCAAGGTCATAATGAAAGGGGGAAAAAGCACTAAATCACAGTTTTCACTCAGTCTGATGTTGAATTTCTTTGATTCTTTTCTTATTTTATTGAGTCAAACATTCACCAAGTATTTTTAGGTGCCAGACACTGTGCCAGAGACTAAGAATAAAGTTACGAAAGTAGTCTTTGCCTTCAAGGGGCTCACAGCTATGGTAGCTGAGGATTTGTGGGCTGTGCCCCCACCAATTGTATATCAGCTGGACATGGGTGGGGAGTGAAATGGAGATTCAAAGTTTGTGGTAGAAAGCTTACTTGTGGATCCTATTGCCCTTAAGCTTTTTTTTTTTTTTTTCCTTACTGAAGGAGTAGAATTGATGTTCTGAATGTTTCCTAGAGTCCAGGGATTAGAATGTGGGTAAGTTTTGTAGGGTCGTTATTCAGCCTACCATAATCCATATTTATGTGTTTGCCTGATACTTTGAGAGTGGGTAAAGTATATACATTAAGAATATGGGCTTTGGAATCAGAAGGACTTGGTCCTGAGTATTGTGTCTGCCACTTCTAGCTGTGATCTTGGGAAAGCTACTGCCATTAAAATAGTATGTATCACAGGAGATTGCACACATAGATTACGTAGTACAGTCTACCCATGGCATGAAGTCAGGACTTCATAGATATCAGAAAATATAAATATTAGGCATCCATGGTGTAGAGTTGGAAAAACTTGCCATCAGATAACTCAAGATCCAGTTGAGAAAATGTGAAATTAACAGTTTCAATGAAGTTCAATAAGTGCTATTCACAACGGAATGTCAGGTCTGTGGGAACACAGGGTTGGGGCATTTAACCCAGGCGTGTGCGAAAGCGATGGTGTCTGGGCTGACGGATAAGAACCAGTTAACCCAGAAGGGAAAGAGAGTCCCAGTGGGACAACACCTGGAGAGAAAGGGCATGATAAAGAGCAAAGCTTACTGGCAGCAATACATAGTCAGGGGAAGCCAAAGAGAGATGCCAGGGTCCAGTCCATATGGGGCCATTAGTGCCATGCAGAGCCAGCTCCATGGTGTCTAGTCTGTATGGCTGCACACTGCCAGCACTTAGAAGGCCCCTGTGCTTGTTTTAATGTTCTGTGACCACCATCTTGAAATTCTTAATAATTTTTTTAACAAGGGATCCCACCTTTTTATTGTGCTCTGGGCCCTGCAAAGTATGTAGCCAGTCCTGGTGCCAAGAAAAGGAGTTTAGGCTTATCCTTAAGGACAAAGGATTCCTACTAAAGGACTTTAATCAGAGGAGAATGTGATCAGAGATGGTTTTTAGAAACATCAACCCCAAGTTGTTTCTGGTGAGACTAATGGCTGGGAAGTCAGTAGAGAAGCGGTTGTAACACTTGAGGATAGATGGTGCTGAGGGTCTGGCCTAAGGCAGAAAGAGCCGTGATTGGAAGGAGGCAGCATCCAATTTGAGGAGAGAGAAAAACAGGACGGTTTCCGTCTTTTTAGCCTGAGTGACCAAGTGCAGTGAGGCCACCGATGAGACAGGGCACCCATTCTGTAATGAATAATGCTGTTGAAATGTAAGGGATTGCAAACCTTTCCCTCCCTCTCCTCTCTCATGCTCCTTCTCTTTATTTACATCTTTTCTTTCATTAGCTGGGAGAATTAGTATAAACCAATAGGGAAAAGTAAAGCAGATTTCAGAATTTAGAGAATGTGTCTTTTCCTGTCTGTCTCCCAAGCCGCTTTCTAGGTGCCAAGCTTTTTCATACCTGGTTGTCTTTTCTGCCTAGCTGATCCCTGTTTCTGGATGGCTTTTATCTGGCTACTTTCTGCCCACCCACCACTTCACACTTCCCACACGCACATGCACATTTAGCCTACTTATATCAGGCTTATGCTTCAGGGTATGCTTAATGGGCATGTGCTCAGGAAAGCCTTCTTTATTTTTAAGCATTGCCTCCCCAAGCACCCCACTACCATGGAAACACACACACCATTCATTCTCTGTTACATGCTTCCCTGATTTCCTATACTTTCCATTTTCATCACTACCACAACTATAATAACATATCGAATGCTTATCTGTGTAATGCCTTTATCTCCCATTCTTTAATCTATAAGCATTAAGAAGAGACAAAAACCATGACTTTACTCACTGTGGTATCACTTGAACTTACCATGGAGACTGGAATTAATAAGTGTTAAATGTATGTTTTCTGAATGAAATGATATAAATGAATGAATGAATGATAAACGAATGCATTAAACTATAATAACAACTTTCTGAACAATCAGAAAACCAGTTGCTGTCAAGTTGATTGTGATTCATGGTGACCCTATGTGTATCACAGTAGAACTATGCTCCATAGGGTTTTCAGTGGCTGATTTTTCAGAAGTAGATAGCCAGGCCTTTCTTTCAGGGTGCCTCTGCATGGACACGAACCACTAACTTTTGGTTAGTGGCTAAGCCCTTAGCTGTTTGCATAATCCGGGGACTCCTGAACACACGGAAGGCATAGGCAAATGCTTTGGGAGGCATGTGTACCGAAGCCCTCTGAATAGGTCACTAGTCAAAAAGATCTAAGGACAGCAGCTCTAATAGTGGAATACTAGGCTACTTGATCAGAATAATAATTACTTATTGGTAATCACTTTACCGTTTATATGCTGCTTTCAGCTGGATTGTCTCATGTGATCCAGAGCAATCCTGAAACAGAAAAACAGAATTTTCCCAACTGCAAAAGATGAAACAAAAGCTTGGGGAGGTGGTGTAACTGCCCAAGTTATTACAGAGACTAAGCGGCAGGCTTAATATTCAAATCCATATGTACTTGACTCAAGTCTGTGCTTTCTGCCCCCATACCTCGGTGATTCTCAAGCAAATACTGGCATTGACAAAGCGCCAGCTCTGTGCTAGGCTCCATGCCATGTGCTGAGGTTACAGAGATAAATACAGTTCTTGTAGTGAGGCAAAGAAGTCAACGGAATGGGCACGTACCCAGTGTGAATGGAGCAACAGCGAGGGTACAACTGAGTCAGCACTGAGGCTGACTCAGCATCTGGGACCAGAGGACACAGAGCCAGTCTGGGGCAGTGCCTTCCTGAGATATGGGGCTAATCCCTGGCGAACCAGGATGGCGTTGTGCTCAGGGAATGACCTCAGAGGCAGACAGGGAGGGCCCTGGCAGACAGGCCCAGCTCCTGCGCCTACCTACTACTAGTGGGAAACGGATGGAGCTGCTCTCAGTCCTTGCATGACTTTTTCCTGCTTTCCAGTCCTTTCTGCCTTTCCCTTCATCTATCTCAGCCCTTGTCCTTTGACTCAGTTTTGATGGAGGAGATTGTTGACTAAGATGTACAGTGACTCTTGTGTCAGAGAAATGTGTGTATTAAGAAGAGGTTATGTTGCATGGAAAAGTCACACTGACTTTAGAGAGTGAAGTCCTAATCGCAGGATGCCAGTGTGGCCATGCTTTTAAGAATGGTTTGCGTTGGATGGGGTGAACAAGGTATCTTAGAGAGGAAGCTATTTTCTTCATTCAATGTGGAGGAGAGGAAAGAGCATAGACTTGTCGTTGCTGTTTTGGGGCTTCATTGAGCTGATTTTTGACACATGGCAACCCCACGTGGCCAAGTAGAGCCGCCTCAGAGGGTTTTCTAGGCTGTAATCTTTACGGGAGTAGGTCGCCAGGTCTTTCAACTACATCCCACAAAACCACTGTGTGGGTTAGAACTGCCGATCTTTAACTGTTGCGCCACAGGGCTCCTTCAAGAACTTGGAGTGGGACATAATTTGATGTGATTCCCCACACTGCCATTTAAGATAAAATCTTGGCAAGTTGCTTCATCATCCTGAAGCTCAGTTTCTTCATCTATAAAGTGGGGACAACAATAGTACTTACCCTGCAGGAGAGTTGTGAGAATTAAATCAGAGAACACATGGAAAGGCCTTGGACCAGCATGTTACATAACCACTTTTCACTAAACGGGAGCTGTCTGTAAGATCATTCATTCAGCACAAATTTACTCTGGCCCTCTAGACGCCTGGTGGAGAACTTACAGAGAAAAATAAGCTGCAAGCCTTCTTCTCAGGAGGTAGTTGAGGAGTGGAGACAGACATAAAAACAGTCTCCCATGAATTAAAAGTACTAACTGAGATGTTGTTGTTGTTGTTAGGTGCTGTCAAGTCGGTTTCGACTCACAGTGACCCTATATACAACAGAACAAAACTCTGCCTGGTCCTTTGCCATCCTCACAATCGTTGTTATGCTTGAGCCCATCGTTGCAGCCACTGTATCAATCCATCTTGTTGAAGGTCTTCCTCTTTTTCACTGACCCTCTACTTTACCAAGCACAATGTCCTTTTCCAGGGACTGATCCCTCCTGATAACATGTCCAAAGCATATGATAGTCTTGCCATCCTTGTTTCTAAGGAGCATTCTGGTTGTACTTCTTCCAAGACAGATTTGTTTGTTCTTTTGGCAATCCATGGTATACTCAGTATATTTTGCCAACACCATAACTCAAAGGCATCAATTCTTCTTCAGTCTTCCTTATTCATCATCCAGCTTTCACATGCATAGGAGGCCATTGAAAATACCACAGCTTTGGTCAGGCGAACCTCAGTCTTCAAGGTGACATCTTTGCTTTTTAACACTTTAAAGAGGTCTTTTGCAGTAGATTTGCCCCATGCAATATGTCGTTTGAGTTTTTGACTGCTGCTTCCATGGGTGTTGATTGTGGATCCAAGCAAAATGAAAACCTTAACAACTTCGATCTTTTCTCTGTTTATCATGATGTTGTTTATTGGTCCAATTGTGAGGATTTTTGTTTTCTTTATGTTGAGGTATAATCCATACTGAAGGCTGTGGTCTTTGAACTTCATCAGTAAGTGCTTCAAGTCCTCTTCACTTTCAGCAAGGTTGTGTCCTCTGCATAATGCAGGTTGTCAATGAGTCTTCCTCCGATCCTGATGCCCCATGTTTCTTCATATAGTCCAGCTTCTCAGATTATTTGCTCAGCACATAGATTGAATAAGTATGGTGAAAAAATACAACCCTGATGCACACCCTTCTGACTTTAAACCATGCATTATCCCCTTGTTCTGTTTGAACGACTGCCTCTTGATCTATGAAAAGGTTCTTCATGAACTCAGTTAAGTGTTCTGGAGTTCCCATTCTTCAAAATGTTATCCATAATTTGTTATGATCCACACAGTCAAATGTCTTTGCACTGCATTTATTGAGTGCTTATTCTGTAGTAGAAATTATGTTAATTGTTACACATGAACAATCATGTGAAGTGATTGACAGAAAAGGAAAATGAAGGCTCAGAGAAGTTAAGTAATTTGTCCTTGGTCACTTGTCTAGAAAGTGACAGAGGCAGGATTTGAACCAGTTGCTTGATGCCAAAACACCTGAGTGTTGGTTGTCATTCTAATACCTAGCCAAGTGCAAGCTGCCCCTCTTGGCCTTGAACCACTCCCTGGGGCTCAGCGTTTCCAGTTAACATGCAGCCCAGTTAGAAATAGACCATTTGAAGCATGAAGTTCCCAAAATAGCAGGCGGTGTCTCTTGGGGGAGGAGTGGCCCCACCGAAAGCTTGTTCCAGAGCCTTGGAGGGAGGAAAAAGAAGGGAAGAAAGATGGTTTTACCCAAAAAGGTGACACATGTTTTCCAGGTGCTGCCTCCAGAGATGAGATGGGGATTCTGAGCAGAGTCATTTTAAACTTTTCACTCAATTTTTCATTCTTGCTTTAGGGCCTGGATGAGGCTGGATGGTTGCGTCTTGAACAAAAATAGAAAAAAGAGAAAGCTTTAGACTTTACATTTAAGGAAACCATTTCACTGGGTGCATTCACATGACTCTGCCTGAGCAAATATCACAAGCCAGATTCTGCTGCCCTGTTTTCCCCAGAAAGGGTATCCTTGTATGGGGAAGCCATTTAGGGTGAGAGAAGTTTTGGATGAGGCTGGATTTCGGCCTGGGTATTCACTTTGAAAAATGAGTTTCTTGTTTCAATTGATTGGCCACTGTTTGAGCAGATGAGTGTGCTACACCTTGTGCTAGGCTGGAGGGGCTCCTATGCCTGTGGGAGACTTATATTCTCTATAGTGTGACATATGATATGGTACATGATATATAATCTAATGTAATATTTCTTTATAGCATTATATGATGGTGGGGTTTGTCTAAAGTACAAAACCAGCACAGAGGAGGGCATAATGAACTAACTATAGGTAAATTTTATTCTTCTTTCAAGGTTTCGTTTAAACACAGGGGGAAATATGTTTTTCAAAATGATTATCTTTCACTAAAGGAGACTGAATAAATACAGAGATTCATACCAAGGAGGAGTGGGCCAGGGTACTCATGTTTTAAGAACCATGTAAGTTTAAGGCTCCATCTTCTCTCCTCAACACAGGCACAGCTTCCATTCCTCCCTCACCTGCTCTGTCTGGCTTTTTCCCTAGTGGGAAGCAGAGCAATGGAAAATGCAAAGGCACTGCAGTTCATTCTTACTACGAGGTCTGCTAAGTATCCAAAGAGACTTAGGTTTAAAGATACATAAATAAAGGCAACATTGCCGCACGCTTCTTCCTTTAAATCTTCTAAAAGAGACATAAATAAAGAAACATATAAAGGAAATAAAAACTGCTTTATGTTCAGTGAAGGTGGAAACAGTTACAACCCAAATCACAAACGTTGACATGATCTTACCCAGTACTCTAAAGTGTAGTCTGTGGCCATGAACTGGTTAAAGATTTTCCTAGAAGTGTCACAATCCTGAAAACTCTTCTCAGTTATCCTTTGATTAGTGCAGAAGAATCTAAGATTGTGGGCAGCCACAAAAGAAGAGAGGACTAGAGCTGTGGGTGACCACTAGCCTAGAGGCTGGCTGTATATAATGGCATCTGTAATTGTTTATGGAGCCCTGGTGGCTCAGTGGTGAAGAGCTCGGCTGCTAACCAAAACGTCGGCAGTTCAAAACCACCAGCTAATCTTTGGAAACGCTATGGGGCAGTTCTACTCTGCCCTATAGGGTCGCTATGAGTCAGAATCAACTTGATGGCAAGGGGTTTGGTTTTTGGTTTGGTAATGGTTCATGATTCAGCCCATTAACTTCTCCTTCCCCCACCCTACATGGTCACAGCATATCTGGGAAAGAGGAGGGTCAAGGAGGGAATGAAAATCGTGATCATCAGATTACAGATCTGGAGATTTGTGACATACCAAGATTGTATGGGAGTCAAACTGATATTCCTAATACCTAAAACAGAAGGAATGGACAAATGGCCTCAGCAATGGAAATATTAAATTTGATGAAAGGGTATTCCTGAAAACAAACTCAAAATAAAGGTGCATATCACCACAAATAACTTCCCTGCCACCTTTTATATCTGTGCCCCTTACCATCCACAATACTGGGATCACCATGAGTCAGAATCAACTCAACAGCAACAGGTTCGTTTTTTTGGTTTAAGACGCAGATCAAGTGTTCTGGTAAAAAAATAAAATAATAACAGAAAAAGAAGAGAATTCAAGAAAATAAATGAGAAACAGTTTCAAAGTATTACTGAGAGGAAAGCCACATGAAAAGTCACAAAAATAGAATAAACTCTACTAAAAACATAGTCAAAGACAAGGCTGTGCTTGAAAAATGTTAAAAAATGAATGGAAGAGGATAAACTATTCAAAGTTTTTATAGATGGGAAAGATACATTAAACAGATACAAAACTCATATTATTGTAGTTTCTAAAAAAAGAATTTAAAAATAAATTTAAAAAAGAAAATATTTTATAAAATATAGACAACTTGATCAAAAGAAACATCATCATATCCTACACTAAGAAATGTTTATATAGAATGATAAACACTAAGACAGACCTGGTAAATTTATTATATTTCAAGGATAATAATAATAAAGTAATACAGAAGGAAAAAGTTAAAGATCATCTCACATTTCTCCACAACAACAGATAATGCCAGAAGACAGTGGAGTAGTGTCAATTAAGTTTGGAGGAAATGAAATTGGACTTAATGATCTTATATCCAGTATATTTTGTCCTTGGAGTATTAAGGCAACAGGACTCATCCTCAAACATTCAGAAATTCAACCTACAGCATGCACCAGCCTTCCTTAGAATTTAAAGCACAGATACTAGACAAAGAAACGCAGCCATCAAGAGATGAAATAAATAACCCAGGAACAGAGAAGCCATAGTAAAAACGATACGTGGTGAACATTAATTAATTTGGGCATATAGCTAAGTTCATGAGTGTTAGCAATACCCAATAGCATAAAATATTATAAAACTTAACAGCAAAAATAATATTTTAAAATCAGGAAATGGAAGAAAGCATAATTCACTAGATGCTGTTTAGGACTGAAGCATGTAATTTTAAAAAAGATGTCTCCAATATTAATGTTTTTCATAATCTTTTTCTCCCCCTTAACTTTAGAGAGGATTTTAAGAACTGGAATCTGCTATTATAAAGAAATGTTTCCAATATTAATGTTTTTCATAATCTTTTTTTCCCCCTTAACTTTAGAGGGGATTTTAAGAATTGGAATCTATTATTATAAGGAAACTTGCATTCGAATTTTAGTAACTCCTTTAGTTTTAGGTCAGTTTCTATTTTCTGTTAAATCTTAAAAAAAAATGAAATCAATCTTTTATATTTTAAATGATCTGTATTGGATGACTGTTCTTTCACTGAGAGGTGGCATGTGGTTAATGACTGATTTCAGTGATTTTTGTTTCTTTGTTTGTTTTTATTTTGTTGTTGTTGTTAGGTGCCATCGAGTTGGTTCCGACTCATAGTGACCCTATGTGCTACAGAACGAAACACTGCCTGGTCCTGCACCATCCTCATAATCGTTGTTAAACTTGAGCCCATTGTTGCAGCCACTGTGTCAATCCATCTCATTGAGGGTCTTCCTCTTTTTTGCTGACCCTCTACTTTACCAAGCATGATGTCCTTCTCTAGGGACTGGTTACCCCTGATAACATGTCCAAAGTATATGAGACGTAGTCTCTCCATCCTCACTTCTAAGGAGTATTCCGGCTGTACTTCTTCCAAGGCAGATTTGTTGGATCTTTCAGCAGTCCATGATATAATCAATATTCTTCACCAACACCACAATTAAAAGGTGTCAATTCTTCTTTGGTCTTCCCTATTCATTGTCCAGCTTTCACATGCATAGAAGGCAACTGAAGACTCCATTGCTTGGGTCAGGCCCACCTTAGTCATTAAAGTGACATCTTTGTTTTTAAACACTTTAAAGAGATCTTTTGCAGCAGATTTGCCCAATGCAATTTGTCATTTGATTTCTTGACTGCTGCTTCCACAGGCATTGACTGTGAATCCAAGTAAAATGAAATCCTTGACAACTTCAATCTTTTCTCCGTTTATCATGATGTCGCTTATTGGTCCACTTGTGAGGATTTTTGTTTTCTTTATGTTGAGGTATAATCCATATTGAAGGCTGTAGTCTTTGATCTTCTTCAGTAAGTACTTCAAGTCCTCTTCACTTTCAGCAAGCAAGGTTGTGTCATCTTCATAACACGTTGTTAATAAGTCTTCCTCAGATCTTGATACCCCGTTCTTCTTCATATGGTCCAGATTCTTGGACTTCTCAGATGGTTCTTACTTTATTTATTTATTTTTCTTAAAGTATTTTTAAATTTTAAGAAGTGGACAAATGGTAGAACTAAGTGGATGATCTCTCCGAAACCAGAAAAGACATTTAATAAAACAGTAGAGTAGGCATCAAATAGAATTAGACTGAAATTAAATTCTGTGAAGATGAAGAAGGACAAAGAATAATGAAGGAGGATATTGTCATGGATTGAATTGTGTCCCCCCAAAAGATGTGTCAACTTGGCTAGGCCATGATTCCCAGTATTGTGTGATTGTCCACCATTTTGTCATCTGATGTGATTTTCTTAGGTGTTATAAATCCTACCTCTATGATGTTAATGAAGCAGGATTAGAGGCAGTTATGTTAATGAGGCAAGACTCAACCTACAAGATTGAGCTTTGTCTTAAGTCAATCTCTTTTGAGATGTAAAAGAGAGAAGTGATCAGAGAGACAGGGAGACCTCATACTACCAAGAAACAAGAGCCAAAAGAATAGCACGTCTTTTGGACCTGGGGCTCCTGTGCTGAGAATCTCCTTGACCAGGGAAGATTGATGACAAAGACCTTCCCCAGAGCAGACAGAGATAGAAGGCCTTCCCCTGGAGCTGGCGCCGGGAGTTCAGACTTCTAGCCTCCTAGACTGTAGGAGAATGGATGTCTGTTTGTTAAAGCCATCCACTTGTGGTATTTCTGTTACAGCAGCACTAGATAACTAAGACAGAAATGATGAACAGAAATAAGGAAACACGTACTGTGCCTTTTTGTTGTTGTTAGGTGTCATCAAGTCGATTCTCAACTCATAGCAACCCTATGTGACAGCGAAGAACTGCCACATCCTAGGGTTTTTTTGGCTGTAATCTTTATGGGAGCAGATCACCAGGTCTTTCTCTTGCAGAGCTGCCGAGTGGGTTTGAACGGCCAACTGTTTGGTTAGTAGTCAGGTGCTTAACCATTGAGCTGTGAGGGCTCCCACACTGTGCCATAATGAATAGTAAAGGGAAATGTTATAGGAAATAAGTGTTACAAACATGGGCCTTGCAGGGTTCAATAACACTTCTTATACTGTATAGGCCCCTTATTCTATTTGATACTAATATGCCTTTTGTATTCAAAATGCACCAGCTTCCTGTATTTTTTACCTTTTCAGTAGTCATCACCATCAAGATAGTTGGTGAAATCTGCTTCTATTTTCTGAAATCTAACTAAGGACAAATCTATGTTACTCTTTCAAGAGTTCTAACATTGGATTCTGGCCTCATCAGGTGTTTCCTCTTAATAATTTGCCTATTTTTGCTTTGCATGGACTATACATAGGTATATACAATAAGTATTTTGATAATGTGTATTGAGAACAGCTAGAATAAATTATGTTATGCAGGGCACTGATACTTGCAATTACTTGTTTAAAGTCAGTCTCCCTGATGGTTATAGGCTCACTAAAGTGTATGGATTGTGCAGTGTTTGTGTATTTATTCACCATCCTTCAGAATCTGACGGAATCCTTGGCATATAATAGTACTTAATAAGTATTTGTGAATTGAGTGAATGAATAATGTATGGATAAATTAGAAGCTCTCTTCCCAAGGTTACCTAGCAAGGAAGTGATGGAGCTGGAATTTAAACCTTAGCTTGCCTGGCTCCTATGTCCCTCTGCATCATACTTCCTTTTCTAAGCTATGCAGAAAGGAACAGTAGAAATCCTAATCATGCATACGCCATAGTAAGAGTGAACCCTTCCAAAGTTATGGAAAAGAAGAAGAGTGACAGTAACTCTTTGTCAAATTCCAAGTGACCCTTTGGAAGTCCATATTGGGTTGTGGGCCTGCCATGAACGATTGCCCTTCTGATTTGTTAGGAGTTTTGAGAAAAAAAGGAACAGCATTAGAAAAGATTGAGTCTGGATATACAAAAAAAGACTAGGATCCAAGATCCTTGGACATTCATGCTGCTCTGATGAAGGGCTCGCAGGTTAGATAGAGCTCCCCAGGGATGCTGCTAAACATTGTACAATGCATAGGACTGCCCCTACAATAAAAAGTTACTTGGCCCAAAATGTCAATAATGCTAAGGTTGAGAAATCCTGGAATAGACTAAAGTTACTGATTTTTATGAAAATTTAATTTTTAATCTCATTAATATCAAGTTGCACTATCATGTCTGGAGGGACCAAGATTAGAGGTGAGAATACACAAGGAAATGGGTTTGCTGTGCAGGAAGTAGGGGAAAAGGGATACCCTATACTTTGGGGTGGGGCTTACAGCCTTGGGAGGAATGTGCTGAACATGAACGTGTCATTATTGATAATTAATTCTGAGTTAAGACTGCCTGCTAGCCATCCTTTGCATGGCTGGTTTTTGGGTCTAACTAGAAAGAATTGGCCTCGTAATCAGTACTCAATTATTGTAGCAGACTTCCCCATCTTCTGTGTTTTTGCTATTCCTTCTTTACAAAAAAAATCAATGTCCATTTTAAGTTTTAAAAAGGAGGATTTGTTATGTGCTATATTTAGCAACATGAGAGAGGAGAACTACAATATTTGCTTTCCATAAATTCACAAAAAGAAAGATATTTTCCAGGCACTCCCACGCATTCCATGGTTTTCCACTGACAGCCACAAATATGGATATCCTGTCATGTATCTCTGGAGAGAAGGAGACCAGGGAGGCGTGGGCAGGCTGATGAATTGACTCAGCTGTTCCTAGATGGGCAGGCATGATTGCCTTCAGGGAGCCAGTTCTCCCACTGTGATCATATAGTTGGGTGCACAGCCAGTAGATGGGCTTCGCTCAATAATTCCTGGTAGATTCACACTTGGGTCAATAATGTGGTGGGCTGCAGCCCCAGGCTCCAAGGGCAACTTTCCATTTGGGATTCCTTACACTCATGCCCTATTGATGTAGGCTAGGGGAAAATCTAAGGTGGGTCACTCTAGGCATGAATGGGTGAGGACAGGAAAAAGAAAGAAATGGTTTCCATAAATTATTGCTAGGGATTTTAGAGAACTGAAAGCATGGTTTGAGAAGGAGTCGGAGGAACTTCAACATCACTCCACTACCATTGCTCTTAAAATAAAGTTCAAATTGCCTATGGTGGCCAACTAGGCCTTAGGGACTAAGGTGCGCATGACCCAAGCCATGGTGTTTTCAATTGCCTCATAAGCATGCAAAAGTTGGATGATGAATAGAGAAGACTGAAGAAGAATTGATGCCTCTGAATTATGGCATTGGTGAAGAATATTGAATATACCATGGACTACCAAAAGAATAAACAAATCTGCCTTGGAAGAAGTACAGCCAGAATGTTCCTTAGAAGCAAGGATGGTAAGACTTTGTCTCTCATACTTTGGACATATTATCAGAAGGGACCAGTCCCTGGAGAAGGACATCATGCTTGGTAAACCAGAAGGTCAGCGAAAAAGAGGAAGATTCTCAAGGTGATGGATTGACACAGCAGCTGCAACAATGGGCTCAAACATAACAACGATTGTGAGGATGGCGCAAGACCAGGCAGTGTTTTGTTCTGTTGTACGTAGGGTGACTATGAGTCTGAACCAGCTTGACAGCACCTAACAACAACAACAATAGGCCTGGCATGAGCAGGTCCCTGTCTATCTCTCTGGCCTTCTCCTGGCCACTCTTATCTTGAATGTCTGCCTTCAGCCAGGTTAACCATCTTTCAATCTCTCCAGTTGGACTTTCTTGTCTCCTCTAGATCTTTGCAAATGCTACTACCTCATCCTGGAAGGGTTTGCTTCCTCACGCTTCTCCTGGCTAATTCCTAGTCATCCTTAGGATGTAGTTGAAATGTAACTTACCTGACCTCCCAGACAAGCTCAGGTTCCTGTTACATGTTTTCAGTAACCTGATCTTCTACATTGCACTTATCCCAGTTGTAATTCCATAGGTATTGGTGTGATTATTTGTTTCATGTCTGGCTCCTCCATTAATCTGTGAGTTCCATGAGGATGAGAACATGCCTACCTTGCTCACCCCTGTATTCCCAGTGCCTAGCACACCACCTGGCCCATAGCAGGTATGGATGAATGTAGTACTAAAATGGAAGTAATGAGGTAGAGATAGAGGGAAAGAAGGCAGGAAGAAAGGAAGGAACGAAGGAGGGAGGGAGGGAGAGAGAACTAAATATGGAAGAAACATTATTGATTATCAGGTTCAACGTATGGATTATCTGTAGGTAAATGTGAGAATTGAAAGCTAAAATCTAGGTCTCCTGAGTCTCAGTCCAAAACAAACAAACAAAATAGATCTAGAGAGAGTATTCAGAGAGAGGTCAAGTACCCTCATACCTTGGAGGGAGTACTGAGTTTGCATGTCTTGATTTACTCAGGTTCCCTTTGATCTATGAGTGTACTATTCTTTCAAGTAGCAGCAAGTTCTGTCCCCTACCATATAAGGAGAATGACCAGGTGCATTAGCATTTATCAAGCAGGATCCCTACACCACACCCAGTTCAGGATACCTCAAATAGGTTTTCTCATTTTATCCTCAAAATCCACACATTGAGGTAAAGATCATTTCCCCAGTGGTACTGATAGGGAACCAGGTACTCAGATTCTCAGGCAGGACTCCTCTCTCTGAGTATCTGAGGAGAAATCACACTACCCTGGGCACCTGGAGACCTTATTAATTTATCTCCCTTAGCCGTCCCACACTATGCCTTCCTGGATGACTTTACTTATGTTTCACATTTTAGAATACTTTCTCAAGGAAGGTTCTCCTGATATCTTTCACTAGGTCAGATCCTCTCATACAGGCTTCCATCTCTTCTTTTTTTACCAGTGATAATTCTAATTGGGCATTTATTGGTGATTAGTTACTCTGGTGTCGATGTATGCTTCTTGAAGGCAAAGCCCACGTCTGGGTCAGTTTGCCTTTGTTTTTTCAGCTCCTGCTTACTCCCTGGTATATAATAGATAGTTAATAAGTTTATCTGTGATTGAATGAGTTAGATCGTTTTATAGAGCACTTATTGTGTGTTGAATCCTGTGCTGGTTTCTCTGGCTACACAGAAAATTCATATGTGGCTGCTGTTTTTAAGAAGCTCATAGTCACCTACAAGGGAGAGGAATTACTAAAAAAAGAAAATAACTAAAGTGTTAATGGTAATGGGGGCCCAGTAGAGCGCATAAGTGGGAAAGGTGTAGGGATAGAAAATTTTACCAGAGGATTATATCAGGAAATATTTTCTCAAGGAGGGGAAGTTTGGTCAAAAGTGAGAAGGTGTTCTTCAGGTAGGCAAGAGGGGTATGTGGTCAGTGGGGAGGAAATGCAGATGGAAGGAGCAATAGGAGCAGAAGACAAAAAGAAAAGGAAGTTGTGACTTGCTCTGTGACCTTCAACGAACAATTTCCTCTCTGGGCTTCAATATCTTGTCAAATGAACTAAAAGTGTCTCTCTGGAAGGGTTGCGATGAGTATTAAATAAGTTGACATATTTAGAGCACCTAGTACAGGGTCCAGCACATAATAGAACCTAATACCTATTAGTTCTCCAAACTTCCTTGCTGGAAGATGGGAGGAAAGAAGGTGCATCTGCCAGTATCAACAGGAAAATCTGTCTAATAGCCATGAAGGACATGAACTTTTTCCTCACTTACCCTCCCTCAGGATTTATCTCCTATCACTGTGACTCTGCCATCAGAGGGGGAGAACTGATTAAAGCCCCTCCTTAGACTAGAAAGACCAGCTCATATCTGAAGACTGTCTCTGAGTGTCCATGTTCACAGGCCCTTATGTTTACCAGCTGAGCCGGCAATTGCTGCTCTGAGTGGATAAATCAATTCCATTATTTACCTGCTTATAAAACTATTTCCTTCCTTGTCAGGACTGAGGTGTTAGTTTTATAATATAAGGGAGGACTCTGAGTTGAGACTACTCTTTCGTCTCTTATTTCAAGGAGGAGCTTTTCTTAGAAATAGGAACAGGCTGTGCTTTTTCATGGATGAACACTTTTGCTGAAATAGTGGGGCTTTGTAAGTCTCTGTAGGAATGGAGGTGGCTGGATTTCCAGACTTCTTGGATTTGGTTGAAGGAATTTCCTACAGACACATCCCCTCAAAGGGTAACAGGAACCATGGCAGCTCTCAACCTCTCTCTCTCTTATTTACTTATTTTTAAACTTTACTATCACTTTGTGTGAAGGAAGACATGCACCTACAGTCTACATGTCCAGTGGAAAAGAGCAGGCTTCAGACAGTTCTCCAGATGTCTCCTCGCCTACAGCTGTCTAGAATCACACAACGTTTTCTTTTTCAAAATTTAGGAAGTCTCTTTGACCAGACATTATTGGTACATAGACACAAGTGATATCTTCTGCTTTGTTATTTTATTTTTGTTTCCCTCTAAAAGTTTACTTTTAAGTACTCCCATTAGTTGTTTGTTGTTAATAAAACATTAGCCTGCCCATTCCAATGATGAGACACAATATATTACCAGTGAGCAATGGACATGACATCAGCTGGAATGAAAGCAAAGACTGTGAAGTAGTGAAGAATTCACTACCCATTCAAGGAAGGTGTAGTGAGTACCTGCAATGTGGTAGTAGCTGGAATTAGGGTAGACAAAATAAAAGACATAGTCCTTGCCCATATGGAGATATTTCCTTTTAAAATTCTAGCTGAATTTATGAATTAGGATAATTTCTTCATTTATAAAATAAGGATAAAAGCAACTATCTGCTAGAGCAGTTGTGAGCATTAAATGATGACATGTATGGAAGCAACTTTACATTCTGTTATACAAGGTTGCCATGAATTGGAGCCAACTCCACAGCAACTAACAGTAACAACAATGGAGGCAAGGGAATATGGCAAACTGGTTAAGAGGACAGGCTCTGAAGTCAGAATGTCCATGTTTGAATCTCAGCTCTGAGCTGCTAAACCTCTTTCTGGCCCAGGAAAATAAGAAAAATGATAATATCTACTTCATACCGTTGCTGTAAGGGATAAAGGAGATAATTATGAAAAGAATTTCAGGTCTAGTGTAGAGTAACTGCTCCATGATGCTAGTTTTGGGTACAGTAGATGCTTAATTAAATTTTGTTGACTTAATTCACCAAAGCTAGAAATGAAATTTTGTGATGTGGGTAGAGTTAGGTGTGCTCTTGGATGTGTGACTTCCTTGAAACAATTATGTTTTAGAGGTGTTGTTTTTAATAGAAACCCATAAAAAAGTATTACAGCACTCATTGTAATTTGGGAAAACTTTACTCATCCCTCCAATTTATCTCCCTAAAGACAGATTTTTTTTTCTTCAAGTTTTCACTTTCCTTATTGGTGTGGAATTTGGTTAGAGAGGTAGATTATTTTTCTCTTAAAGGACACCCTAACTCTAATCTTTTTCTCAAGTTGGTGATTGAGTGCATGGTTTCTGGGAAGTTATAAACTACTGACTTACAGTGGTCATCAAATCATATAAATGTGTCAAGGATTTAATTTAAAAGGACTGATTACTGGAATCCCTTCAAATTTGCTGTGTTTTGTGCTTCCTTCAACCTCTGTGACCAGAGGTCAGCAATGACTCCCAATACCATCTTCACTTCTTCCCACCCACACTCTCACTGGCTCAAAGGTCACATACTTGATTGATTCATTAGTCAAGTATTTGTTGAATTCCTCCTGTATATGAAACACTGTGCTAAGTGCTCAGAATTCAGATATGAATAAAATACCATCCCTGCTCAAGAATTTTATCTTCCAGTGGAGGATTATATGAGAAGATAGAAAATTTCAATAGATTATAGCAAATGGGATGGTGCCATATAGATAGGCCTAGGGAAATACAAGCAAGGCTCCCATCTCTTCTCAGGGAATGGGGGCAGTTCAGTGAAGACTGCCAGGTACTGTGCTTTCTGAGCTGAGACCGGCAGGATGAATAAATGTAAACCAGGAAAAATGGATATAAGGCTTGGGAGTGCATTTCAGCTAGTTGTAACAGCATATATATATATATATATATATATATATATATATATATATATATATATATATACGCTTAGGGATTAGCAAGAACATGGCACATGCAGGAAATGGCAAAGAACGCATGAAGTTGGTATATAAATTCAGGTGTAGGAAGACCTGAGGTTGGAAAAGCAAACAAAAAGCAAATCTTGACAGCCTTGTAGGCTGTCTAAAGACTTTAGACTACTGCACTACTTGAAACACTGGTACATCTTTGTTGAAAGACTGAATGCTGAATGTACGATGAACTTTATTCTGAGGGTAATTGATTTTAAACTAGTATCTGACTTGTGTTAGGTTATCTTATGATTGAGGTAAACAAATGACTCTCTCAGGCCTTGTGTGGGAGTTTGACACATAGGCACAGTCTTCTTCCATGTGGTACAATCACCTCAGTACTTAACAATATGGAAATACGAGGAATGAGGAGAAGGAACCAGATAGAACAGGTTTCATCCTGGGGAGCAGACTAAAGGAGGCATATCTACGCCCAGCCTAAAGAAATGCAGAGATTGTCAAGTCATCCAGGATGGACAGATGAATGAACAGAATGGATGTGGCTTAAGGCTGCAAAAAGAATGGTGTCCCAATTCTGGCTCTGCCATTTACCATCTATGAACTTTAACTTCTTTGAGACTCTTTCTGTGTATGGAAAACTGGGTTCATACATCTCTGCATAGGGTTGCTGTGAGTATTAAATACCTTTATATATAAAATTGCTAGCACAGTACCTGCACTTACGCAAGGATACTCAATAAAAATATTAAGGTAAGAAGATGTAAGTTTAGGAAGTGTCTGAGACCATCCTCAGTTTCAATAATTCTCTAGAAAGACTCACAGAACTGAGGAAAGCCTTATTCTCCTGGATATGGTTTACTACAGCAAAAGGATAAATATTAAAATTAGCAAATGAAAAAAAGGAGAATAGAGCAAGGTCCACAAGAGTTCCAGGCATGAGTTTCCAATAGTCTTCTCCCATGGTGTTGTGTGGACAGCACTAACTTCTCCCAGCAACTATGTGTGACAATACACATGGAGTATTGCCAAACAGGGAAGCTCATCTGAGCCTTAGTGTCCAGAGTTTTTTTTGAGGCTCAGTCACATGAACATGTAAGACTGCTCATGTGCTGACCTTACGTTCTATCCCCTCCAGAGGTCAAGTTGATACCTCATGACACAAGTCCTCTAGGTAAACAAAGACACTTCTATCAGATAAGACATTCAAAGGGCTTAGGGGTTACCACCCAGGAGCTAGGGCCAAAGGGCAAAACCTTTCTTTGGTCCAGATTAAGCCATTACTGCACAGAAGCCATTACATAATTTAGATATTTTCTAAAATACCACTAACAATAACTATATTTGGTAAGTGGTTATAATGTGCTATGGATCAATGTTCTAAGCATTTAAAATGACAGTTAATTTATCTGGAAACTCTGGCAGTGTAGTGGTTAAGAGCTACAGCTGCTAACTGAAAGGCCAGCAGTTCAAATCCACCAGGTGCTCCGTGGAAACCATATGGGGCAGTTTTACTCTGCCTTACAGGGTGGCTATAAGTCAGAATCAACTTGACCGCAATGGGTTTGGTTTCTCTTTTAGGTGAAAGTTTAAAGCTCAAGTTAATTTCTCAGTCAAACATTTATACACGTATTGTTCTGCGACATTAGTTGCAATCTCCACAATGTGACAGCACGCTCTCCCTTTCAACCCTGGGTTCCCTGTGTCCATTTGTCCAGTTTCTGTCCCTTCCTGCCTTTTTGCCCTGCTTTTAGACAGGAGCTGCCCATTTGGTCTTGTATATTTGATTAAACTAAGAAGCACGTTCCTCACGTGTGTTATTTTTTGTTTTATAGGCCTGTCTAATCTTTGTCTGAAAAGTGGGCTTTGGGAATGGTTTCAGTTCTGGGTTAACAGATTGTCGGGAGCCATAGTTCTGGGAGTTCCTCCAGTCTCTGTTAGACCATTAAGGCTGGTCTTTTTATGTGAATTTGAATTCTTTTCTACGTTTTTCTCCTGTTGTGTCCAGGAATCTCTGTTGTGGTTCTTATCAAGGCTGGCGTTGGTGCTATCTGGGCACCATCTAGTTCTTCTGGTCTCAGGCCAGTAGTCTCTGGTTCATGTGGTACTTTAATCATTTAGACTTATATTTTCATGGTGTCTTTGGTTTTCTTCATTCTCCATTGCTCTGAGTGGGATGGGACCAACAGATGTATCTTAGATCGCTGCTCGCAGGCTTTTAAAACCTCAGGCGCTACTCACCAAAGTAGGATGTAGAATATTTCTTTTTTTTAAAAAAATTTTTTCCCATACAAGGATGAACATTTTCTTTATAAACATTGTTATGCCAATTGACCTAGATGTCCCCTGAAATTATGGTCCCCAGGCCCCAGCCCCAGCTACTCTGTCCCTTAAAGTGTTTGGATGTGTCTAAGAAACTTCTATGCTTTTGCTTTGGTCCAGTTGTGCTGACTTCTGCTATTTTTGTGGTGTCCTTCCCTTCACCAAAGTTGACACTCGTCTACTATCTGGTTAAGTGATTTCCTCTCCTCCCCCCCCCCCACCCTCGTAACCATCAAAGAATGCTTTTTTCCGTGTGTAAACCTTTTCTTGAGTCCTTAGAATAGTGGTCTCATACAATATTTGTCCTTATGTGACTGACTTATTTCCCTCAGCATAATGGCCTCCAGATTCATTCACGTTTCAAGATGTTTTATGCATTCCTCATTGTTCTATATCATTGCATAGTATTCCATTGTATGTATGTACCATAATTTATCCATTTATCTACTGATGGGCATTTAGGTTGTTCCCATCTTTTTGCTACTGTGAATAGTGCTGCAATGAACATGGGTGTGCATATGCCTATTCGCATGATGGCTCTTATTTCTTTAGGGTATATTCCTAGGAGTGGGATTGCTGAATCGTGTGGTATTTCTATTTCTAGCTTTTTTTTTTTTTTTTTAAGGAAGTGCCATATTGTTTTCCAAAGTGGTTGTACCATTTTACATTCTTGCCAGTAGTGCATAAGAATTCCAGTCTCCCTTCAACCTCTCCAACATTCGTTATTTTGTGTCTTTTGGATTAGTGCCAGTATTGTCGGAGTGAGATGGTATCTCAGTGTAGCTTTGATTTGCATTTCTATAACAGCTAATCATCATGAGCATTTCCTCATGTATCTGTTAGCTGCCTGAATGTATTCTTTGGTGAAGTGTCTATTCATTTCCTTTGCCCATTTTTTAATTGGATTGTTTGACTTTTTGTTGTTGAGGTATTGCTGTATCTTGTAGATTTTAGACATTAGACCCTTACAGAATATGTCGTAGCTAAATTTTCTTTTCCCAGTCTGTAGGTTCTCTTTTTACTCTTTTGGTGAAGCCTTTTAATGAGTATAAGTGTTGGATTTTTAGGAGCTCCCTTTGACCTTTAGTTTCTCTTCTGGTGTTTCTGCATTGTTACTTATGGTTTATATATTATTTATGCCATATGTTAGGGCTCCTAACATTGTCTCTATTTTTTCTTTCATGATCTTTATCATTTTAGGTTTTACATTTAGGTCTCTGATCAATTTTGAGTTAGTTTTTGTATGTGGTATGAGGTATGGGTCCTGTTTCACTTTTTCACTGATTGATATCCAGTTATAAAAGCACCACTTGTTATGAGACTGTCTTTTCCCCAATTAACGGACTTTGGGCCTTTGTCAAATATCACTGCTCAAAGATGGGTGGATTTATGTCTGGGTTCTTAATTCTGCTCCATTGATCTATGTGTCTGTTGTACCAGTACCAGGTTGTTTTGACTACTATGGCTGTATATGTTGTAGAATCAGGTAGTATGAGGCTTCCCACTTTATTCTTCCTCTTCAGTAGTGCTTTTCTTATCTGAGGCCTCTTCCCTTTCCATATAAAGTTGGTGATTTGTTTCTTCATCTTGTTAAAAAATGCTGTTGGAATTTGGATCGGGGTTGCATTGTATCTGTACATGGCTTTGGGTAGAACTGACATTTTCACAATGTGGTGTCTTCTTATCTATGAGCATGGTATGTTTTTCCACTTATGCAGGTCTCTTTTGGTTTCTTGCAGTAGTGTTTTGTAGTTTTCTTTGTAAGGTCTTTTATACCCTGGTTAGAGTTATTCCTAAGTACTTTATCTTCTTGGTGCTATTGTAAATGGTACTGATTTGGTGATTTCCTTTTCAATGTACTCTTTGTTGTTGTAGAGGAATCCTACTGATTTTTGAGTGTTTATCTTGTATCCTACTATGTTGCTGAAATCTTCTATTAGTTCCAGTAGCTTTCTTGTGGATTCTTTGGGGTCTTCTGTGTATAAGATTATACTATCTGTGAATAGGGATAACTTTACCTCTTCGTTACCAGTTCGGATGCCTTTTATTAATTTTTCTTGCCTTATTGCTTTAGCTAGGACCTTCAGAACAATGTTGAATAAGAGTGGTGATAAAGGGCATTCTGTCTGGTTCTCATTCTCAAGGCTAATGCTTTCAGTCTCCCTCCATTTCGAGTGATGTTGGCTGTTGGCTTTGTATAAATGTCCTTTATTATGTTGAGGAATTTCCCATCTATTCCTATTTTGCTGAGAGTTTTTCTCAAGAATGGGTACTGGACTTTGTCAATGCCTTTTCTGTGTTGATTGATAAGATCATGTGGTTCTTTTCTTTTGTTTTATTTATGTGGTAGATTACATTGATTGATTTTCTAATGTTGAACCATCCCTGCATACCTGGTATAAATCCTATTGGTCACGATGTATTATTTTTTTGATACACAGTTGAATTCTATTGGCTAGAATTTTGTTCATGAAGAATATTGATTTGTAGTTTTCTTTTTTTGTGGTGTCTTTGCCTGGCTTTGCTATCAGGGTTATGTTGGCTTCATAGAATGAGTTCAGGAGTATTCCTTCCTTTTCTATGTTCTGAAATAGCTTTAGTAGTATTGATGTTTGCTCTTCTCTGAAAGTTTGGTAGAATTATCCAGTGAAGGTGTACAGGCCAGGGCTTTTTTTTGTTGGGAGTTTTTTTTTTTTGCTGTTGTTGTTTGTTTTTAACCTCTTCAATCTCTTCTTTTGTTATGGGTTTGTTTAGTTTTTCTACTTCAGTCTGTGTTAATTTAGGTAGGTAGTGTGTTTCTAGGAATTTGTCAATTTCCTCTAGGTTTTCAAATTTGTTGGAGTACAATTATTTACAGTATTCTGCTATGATCCTTTTTATTTCAGTTGTGTCTGTTGGGATATCACCAATCTCATTTCTTATGCAGGTTATTTGCTTCCTCTCCTGTTTTTCTTTTGTTGATTTGGCCAATGGCTTTGTTGATTTTGTTGATCTTTCAAAAAACCAACTTCTGATCTTGTTGATTCTTTCAATTGTTTTTCTATTCTCTATTTCATTTAATTCTGCTCTAATCTTTATTATTTCCTTTCTTTTGGTGCCTGAGGGCTTCTTTTGCTGCTCTTTTTCTATTTGTTTGAGTTGGAGGGTTAATGTTTTGATTTTGTCCCTTTCTTCTTTTTGGATGTGTGCAGGATTTATTGTTATAAATTGACCTCTGAACACTACTTTTGCTGTGTTCCAAAGGTTTTGGTAATATGTGATTTCAGTCTCATTTGATTCTATGAATTTCTTTATTCCATCCTTGATTTTTCTATAACCCAGTAGTTTTCAAGTAAGGTGTTGTTAAGTTTTCATATATTTGATGTTTTTGTTCCTTGCTCTTACTGATTTCTACTTTTATGGCATTATGATCAGAGAAGATGCTTTGTATTATTTTGATATTTTGGATTCTGTTAAGGCTTGCTTTGTGGTCTAATATGTGGTCCATTCTGGAGAATGTTCCCTGTGCATTGGAAAAGAAAGTAGACTTGGCTGCTGTTGGTTGGAGTGTTTGGAATATGTCTATGAGATCAAGTTGGTTGATTGTGGCATTTAGATCTTCCGTGTCTTTATTGAGCTTCTTTCTGGATGTTCTGTCCTTCACCAAAAGTGATGTGTTGAAGTCTCCTACTATTATTGTGGAGCTGTCTATTTCTCTTTTCAGTGCTGTTAGAGTTGTTTTATGTATTTTGGAGACTTGTTGTTTGGTGTGTAAATATTTATTATGGTTATGTCCTCCTGATGTATTGACTTTTTAATCATAGAGTGTCTTTCTTTATCCTCATTGGTGGATTTTGCTTTAAAGCCTATCTTGTCAGAGATTAAGATTGCCACTCCTGCTGTTTTGTGGTTATTGTTTGCTTGATATATTTTTTCCATCCATTGAGTTTTAGTTTGTTTATGTTTTTGTGTTTAAGGTGTGTCGCTTGTTGGCAGTATATAGATGGATCTTTTTTTTTTTTAAATCCATTCTGCCACTCTTTGTCTCTTTACTGGTGCATTTAAGCCATTTACATTCAGTGTAATTATTGATAGGTAGGAGTTTTCTGCTGTCATTTTTATTTATTTTTTTGTGGTGTTGACAGTTTCTTTGTTCCTCTTAATTTTCTGTTCTGATTTCTTTTTGTTTATGTATTCTCTTTTCATCTGTTTAATTACTGTCAATTTTGTGTTTGCTGAGTCTTTACATTTTTCTTTTTATTTTGATGGGTAGTTTTGGTAGCTTCCTTTGTGGTTTCCTTGAAATTTACCTTTATTTTTCTAAGTTCTCCCATGAATCTGCCAGCTTATCATATTGTGAGGGCTTGTATGTTGCTGTGATGCTGGAAACTATGCCACTGGTACCAGCAGAGTCACCCATGGCAGACAGGTTTCAGCTCAGCTTCCAGACTAAGAGAGACTAGAAAGAAGAAACTGGCAGTCTACTTCTGAAAAGAATTAGCCAGTGAAAACCTTATGAATAGCAGTGAAACATTCCCTGATATAGCACCAGAAGATGAACACCTCAGGTTGGAAGGCACTCAGAATACAACTGGGGAAGAGCTGCCTCCTCAAAGTGGAGTTGATTTAAATGACATGGATGGGGTCAAGCTTTTAGGACCTTCATTTGCTGATGTATTACAACTCAAAATGAGAAGCAACAGCTCCAAACATCCATTAATAATCAGAATGTGGAACATATGAAGTATGAATCTAGGAAAATTGGAAACTGTCAAAAACGAAATGGAACGCATAAACATCGATATCCTAAGCATTAGTGAGGTGAAAAGGACTGGTATTGGCCATTTTGAATCAGACAATCATATGGTCTACTATGCTGGGAATGACAACCTGAAGAGGAAAGGCACTGCACTCACCATCAAAAAGAACATTTCAAGATCTATCCTGAAGTACAGTGCTGTCAGTGATAGGAAAATATCCATATGCCTACAAGAAAGACCAGTTTATACGATTATTATTCAAACTTATGCACCAACCACTAAGCCAAAGATAAGAAATTGAAGATTTTTCCCAACTTCTATAGCCTGAAATTGATCAAACATGTAATCAGGATGCATTGACAATTACTGGTTATTGGAATGTGAAAGTTGGAAACAAAGGAGAATGATCAATAGTTGGAAAATGCAGCCTTGGTGATAGAAACAATGCTGGAGATCGCGTAATAGAATTTTGCAAGAACAATGACTTCATTGCAAATACCTTTCTTCACCAACATAAACAGCGACTCTACATGTGGATCTCACCAGACGGAATACACAGGAATCAAATCGACTACATCTGCAGGAAGAGATGATGGAAAAGCTCAATATAATAAATCAGAACAAGGCCAGGAGCCACCTGGGGAACTGATCATCAATTACTCCTATCCAAGTTCAAGTTGAAGGTGAAGAAAATTAGAACAAGTCCACGAGAGCCAAAGTACTATCTTGAGTATATCCCACCTGAATTTAGAGACCATCTCAAGAATAGATTTGACACATTGAACATTACTGACCAAAGACCAGACTAGTTGTGGAATGGCATCAAGGACATCATATGTGAAGAAAGCAAAAGGTCATTAAAAAGATCAGGAAAGAAAGAAAAGAACCAAATGGGTGTCAGAAGAGACCCTGAAACTTGCTCTTGAACGTGGAGTAGCTAAAGTGAAAGGAAGAAATGATGAAGTAAAAGAGCTGAACAGAAGATTTCAAAGGGCGGCTCAAGAAGACAAAGTATAAATAAATAAAGCAGGTGCTTTATTAAAAATAACTGGCCAAATAAATGTATAAAATATCATAGATGAAATCTCTGGATGTTTAAACTCTGAGCTAATGCTACATGTGGTCCAAATTCATCTCTCTGGGAAGCTGTCTTTTGGAGCAACATTAAATCATGTTATTCAGACTCTTAAAACTCAGGTTGGAAATAATCCTATTTTGTGTAGATCATCAGACAATTACCAAGAACCAAAGTAGAGTTTGCCTAAGTTTCTGTTTTGAGTCACACAGATTTAGCTGCCTGGAAATAAGTTGTAATACTACTTAAACTTTTTTATCTAATTAAGTATCACTTATACACAAAGAAAAAAACAGAGTTCTCTTTAACATGAAGAGACTTGCTGAGGGCAGAAAGCTACTGAAATGTTTGGGATCTGTCCATGAAACTGATTTCCTAGTGGAGAAGACATTTGAGGCCATGCTAAGTAGGAAAGGATAGTCAGGTATGATGTATCCTTCATCACTGGACTCATTGAACTTTTTTGGTTCTATGTAACAGAAATAAATCAAACTCATTTATATAATTAAGAGAATTTATTGATGGATGTATCTAAAATTTCAGAGGTAGGAGAGGTTTCCTGTATTGCTTACTCTGGTGGCTCAACAGTATGCCCAAAGGCCTGTTTTTTTTCTTTTTCTTCTCTATTTTTTATCACCTTGGAGTATAAGATGGATATAAGATAGTGGCCAGATGTTCTAGGTTTACATGTTTATTCATAAGCAGTGACAGAAAGAATTTCACTTGCATTAACTCTCTTTAAAGAGTGAGAAAGCATCATTCCCAGAACCGAACTCATCAGCACATGCCTCCTTGCTTCTCACTGGCTCATACTGAGTTGCCTTTCCATTTCTAAACCAATCATGTGG
This sequence comes from Dugong dugon, assembly GCA_030035585.1. Taxonomy (NCBI): domain Eukaryota; kingdom Metazoa; phylum Chordata; class Mammalia; order Sirenia; family Dugongidae; genus Dugong; species Dugong dugon. The sequence goes on from CM057471.1 coordinate 58,783,741, forward strand.
TCAAGTGAATGGATTTCACTGATTAGCATACACCAGTCAAATTCAGGGTGGGTCAATCCTCTATTGGAGAGTTTCTTCCTCAAAGGAAGCTTGTGAAACTATTACTTTCAAGAAAGGGAACTAGATGCTGAACCATAAACCAATGTGTACACTGTAATCACTTTCTAGGAGGCGAGAGTTCAAGTTCACAAAGTTCCAAGCATTGTCTGGGGCAACTGTTCTGCAGTTTCAACATTTACATTGAGAATGAACTTTTCATCTATTAGACCTGATAATCTGGGGTCACATAGAATGACTGGATGATCTGGCCTGTAAATATCAGGAAGATCATTCTTAGAGATCTTAGAGGAATATTAAAGTGTGAATGTTTTATGTGACATCTAGGGAAACTGATGCTCTGGAAGAGAAAGTGTCTTATCCAAGTTCTCCAAGCTATAAACACATAGCCAGGATAAGAATCCACTCTTTCTTGCTGTCTCTCTTATGTACACATAGATAAACAAGAGCGGTTTTAAGTAGTCATGACAAGCATCAAGCTATTGAAGAGATTACCCAACAACTTAGCTAATTCTCCTGATTATTTTAAACACTAACTCACAAATGAAGCAAGATAAGAATATGTAATAGAAGCCCACATGAACATTAGGCATGGCTGTGAGTGGTAGCATGTTTGCGCTATTATTTGTTTATATGGTTTAGTATCTAAGGGACGTGCTGTATTGTCATTTATCACAGACTGAAGTTTGAGTTTGACTGTGGCCTAAATCTTCCATAATCTGCTTGCTACATTTCTTCCTCCAGGCAGCTCTTCCACAACAGTAAAAGCATTAAGCGACGGCTTCCATCTGCCTAGTCCCAGTTTATTTTTCATATAATTCATCATTTTAAGAAGTTAGCTCCTGACATTTGGGACCAGCTTGACAAGCTATAGCTTTTTACGAGACATCACTCTAGCTATCTTGGCATCTTGGAAGAAAGAACTCCGCAATTATCTTTTATGGAAAGGCTTGGGACACACATTTTGAAATTGCATGCCCAGGACATTACGTGCAGAACAATAAAAGTATCACTTTATCCAATGTCCCTGGCAAGTCCCTAGGATGAATCTCAGCCTACAAGATGTTTGCTGTTCATTGCAAAGGTCAAGTTTAACCGCATTTATTAAATTACAAACTTGCTTCTCTTTTATCATTAGAAGATGGTATGAATTAAGTCTTCCTTGTTCTGGTCACAGTGTATATTAGAGCAGAAAACATCTGAAGGATTGAGAGTGACCAAGAACACTGAATAAAAACACATAACAAATGGCCACTACCCTTGGGGGCCTCTAAGTTATTTGAAACAATGCAGAAATGTACCACTTGTTAATATAAAGACAGACCAAATATCAACCCCATCCTCGGAAAAATCAAATGGTCAGTATATAATCCCCAGCCCAAGAACCCTGATCTACTCTTACCATTTTTACAATTGAACGACTTCAAAAGATTTTCATGGCCTTAAGGATAAGGCCCAAATGCTTTAGAATGATATACCAGCTTCTTCTAGTCCCATCTCCCACTGTTCCTCAAGCTTACATTTTACCACCATAAAAACTACTTAATTTCTGTTACATGCTATAGTCTGTCATATAACTAAATTTTTGCGGACAGGATTTCCAGGCAACATGGCGTTATAGTCTGAAGCACCACACCATCCCTCCACAGCAAAGATCAGAAAAACTAAGTCAAGCAGAGTCACACGTCAGTCCTGAAACCCTAAGCATCAAATGAAGCGATAAATAACTCAGCCAAGCACCGAATGGAATAAGAAACTGAGAAAGGACAGAGAGTGAGGAGAGATACATGCAGAGGTCCCCTATCAGCAATTGCAGTATGGATCTGCCATCTTGGACTCCTATAGGAGACCAGCCAACAGGGGGTACAAGAAAGTAGCTTCATGGAGCTTCCAGTAGGAGACAGAACAACTGGTAACCAGCGATATAGGCCTTCCAACCCCCCACCCTTCTTCACCTCCACTAAGCCTCCTCTGCTTCCTGCAGCCACAGTCTCTTGGCCGGGAAGCACCAACTTCATGCCAGTGTCACTTGGATTCCACCTGCTCGCACTGACCGGCTCCCTGAGCACCTTTTGTTGGCTGCTGGTGTTGCTTTTTTCCATTTCTTTATGTTTCTTTAGATTTCTTCCTTACCTCTCCCCACCTCCCCCTCCTTTCTCTCAAATACCTGGCTCTGTGCGCTATCTTTGCTTTTTTCTGAAAGGCTGCAAAACACCACTCAACTGTGAAACTGCTTCCCGGCCTGTGCTGCCACGCTGGTGGGACCCCCAGGGCTTTTTTGTTTGTTTGTTGGCCAGGATTTGTTCTGTTTTGATTTGTTTGTTTGTTTTCTTTTTCTGTTCTTGGATTGGGAGCCCCTTCTAGCTGGGCAGTACAGAGAAGCTTGGAAGCTACTCCCCCACTCTATGCAGACACACAAGAACATCCCTGGGGACATTTCTTTCTTCTTGGTTTTTTTTTTGGTTGTTTCTTTGTTTTGTTTTCTTCTCTCTTTTATTCCCTTTTTGTCTTCCTTCATTTCCAGTTTCTGGATTTATTCATTTTTTTTCTTTTTTCATTTTTGTTTTTCCTCATTTCTCAGTCTCTCATCTCTCCATTCCAATAGCAAGCTCCCTTAGCACTCTTTTTTGTTTCTATGTATGTTTTTGGCTCCTGTTCCTCTCTCCTCTCTCTCTTCTTTTCCATACCCATCTTAGCTCCACATATCACAATCTACCCCCTCCTTCCTGCCTACCTGCACCATATGCTGAACATCACACTCCCAAGCAGCACAGGCACAGCCTACTGGAACCTGCCCTGCACTGATTCCCAGTCTGCACTGTCAGCACTGGTATGTGCAACAAACAACCCATCCCAGCAACTCCCCTTCAGCTGGACCTGCCCTGTTGTACCATACCTGAGTGAATGACCCCGCCCATTGGAGAAGGAGGTGAAAAATATCGTGCCTACAGACGAGCAAACAACAGAGAACGCACAGCCCGCCTGCTCAGACATAACCAAATAAAACAAAAAAGCAGGATGAAACAAACGAATCTACGTTCAATAAACTAGGAAAATAACCACTGAATGCCCAGAAGACAGCAGACAATATCAAAACATTTACAAAAACAGAACAGGATGGTTTCAGTAGGCACCCAAAATAAAACACCAGATGACCTTCCAGTAGAAGAAAAGGCACTAGACCTAACTGATAGGGAATTCAAATCTCAGGATTATCCAAGAGTTGAAGCAAAAAGCAGACAAAAATAGGGAAAAAATAGACAAATTCATGGAAAATACAGACAAAAAAAAAATGGAAGAATTCAAGAAAATAATATGGGAACAAAATGCTAAAATAAGTTCACAACCAGAAATCATACAAAAACAACAATTAGAAATCCAAAAGATAACAAGATTTCAGAAATGGACAGTGTCATAAAAGGGCTGAGGAGAAGGTTTGATGGAAGATACGATCAGTGAAATTGAAGACAAACACTTGGATACAACTCTGTTTGAGGAAAAATCAGAAAAAAGAACGAAGAAAAATGAAGAGACCCTGAGAATTATGTGGGATACAATCAAAAGCAAAAATCTGCGAGTGATCAGAATTCCAGAACAGGGGGAGAAAACAGAAAGCGCAGAGAAGATCATTGAAGAATTGCCGACAGAAAACTTCCCCAATATCATGAAAGATGAAAAGCTGACCATCCAAGAAGCTCAACGAACCCCATATAGGATAGACCACAAAAGAAAATTACCAAGGCATATAATAATCACACTCACTAAAACCAAAGACAAACAAAGAATCCTGAGAGCAGCTCGAGAAAAACAAAAAGTCACATACAGAGGAGAAACAATAAGACTAAGCTCAGATTATTCGGCAGAAACCATGCAGGCAAGAAGGCAATGGGGAGACATATATAAAATCTTGAAAGAAAAAAATTGCCAGCCAAGAATGATATACCCTGCAAAACTCTCATTCAAATATGATGGTGAAATTAGGTCATTTCCAGATAAGCAGAAATTAAGGGACTATGTAAAAACCAAACCAAACTTACAAGACTTATTAAAGGGAGTCCTTTGATCTAAGAACAAACAACATCAGACCACAGGCTGAACATAGGACACAGGATTGTACAAGCCAGATACCAACCTAGGAAATGAACTCTTAAGGACTATGAAAAACCAAAAGAATTACAACAGGGAACCAGAGAGGTTAATCTGTAAATGACAACAACATCAGAATAATAAAAGAGGGAATAAACTGTGTAGGTATAGAACCTTCTAATGGAGAGGAAGACAAGGCGATACCAAATAATAATAGACTGGTTCAAATCTAGGAAGATAAGGGTGAATTTCAAGGTAACCATAATGAAAGTTAACAAACCTACTCATAAAAATAAAAAAGAAAAACATGAAGTCTCAGTAAAAACAAAACCTACAAAAACAAAAGAAATGAAAAAAAAAAAAATCCGCAAACAAAAGGAACTCAGCAGAGGACAGTAAGAGGAACGAAGAAAACGTCAGCACTACAAAAAAAAAAGCACTACAAAATGCAATCCCACTCCTAGGAATATATCCTAGAGAAATAAGAGCTGTCACATGAATAGACATATGCACACCCATATTCATTGCAGCACTGTTCACAATAGCAAAAAGATGGAAACAACCTAGATGCCCATCAACAGATGAATGAAGAAACAACTACGGTACACACACACAGTGGAGTATTATGCAAAGATAAAGAAAAATGATGAATCTGTGAAGCATCTCATAATATGGATGAATCTAGAGGACATTATGCTGAGTGAAATAAGTCAGTCACAAAAGGACAAATATTGCATGAGCCCTCTACTGTAAAAACTCATGTAAAAGTTTACACACAAAAAGCATCAATTTTTGTTGGTTACAAGGGATGGGAGGGGTGGGGGGGGAACTAAACAGAAAGTAGATAAGTGGTAACTTTGGTGAAGGGTAAGACAGTACACAACACTGGGGAAGCCAGCACAACTCGTACAAGGAAAGGTCATGGAAGCTCCATAGACACTTCCAAACTCCCTGAGGGACTGAATTGCTGGACGGAGGGCTGGGGGACCATGGTCTCAAGAAACATCTAACTCAATTGGCATAACACAGTATATAAAGACAATGAAGAGAACAAGATACAAGGAAAAGATTAGTCCAAAGGACTAATGGACCACAGCTACCATGGCCTCCACCAGACTGAGTCCAGTACAGCTAGATGGTGCCCAGCTACCACCACTGACTGCTCTGTCAGGGGTCATAACAGAGCGTCCGGGATGGAGCTGGAGAAGGTTGTAGAACAAAATTCTTTCTAACTCCCAAAAAAAAGACCAGATTTACTGGCCTGACAGACTGGAGAAACCCCAAGAGTACGGCCCCCAGACACACTTTTAGCTCAGTGGTGAAGTCATTCCCGAAGTGCACCATTCAGCTGGGGATTGGACAGCCTCATTAAACAAAATGGGACTAATGAGGCACAGCAGTCCAGGGACAACGATAAGAAGGCAAGAGGGGACAGGAAAGCTGGTGATAGAAAACCCAAGGTTGAGAAGGGACAGTATTGACACGTCATGGGGTTGTTAACCATTCCATAGAGCAATATGTGTACTGTTTAATGAGAAACTATTTGTTCTGCAAAACTTCATCTAAGGTACAAAAAAAGAATTATCTATGTGAGATCAAATAGACAACAGCAATTGAAAAGGTTTAATGGGAAGCCTAGGGGGCAGTGAGTTGAAGATAATGGTGATGGAATAATTTGGAAAAGGACAGTGAGAATAGCAGCACAACTGGAAGAATGTATCGATGTCACTGAATTGTACATGTAGAATCTTTTGAAATGCTGTAACTTTGGCTATGTATATTTTCACGAAGAAAAGGTCCTCCAAGGTCGAGAAGGGAGAGTGTTGACATGTCGTGGGGTTGTTAACCAATGTCATAAAACAATATGTGTACTGACTGTTTAATGAGAAACTATTTGTTCTGTAAACCTTCATCTAAAATTACAATAAAAAAATTAAAAACTTTTTTTGCAAAGACTGTTCCTTCAGCCTGAAGTGTCCTATCCTATGTTCTGAATAATGAACTCACCGTTCATGATTTAGTTGATAGAGATGGATGAATTTTAAGGTATATGAATTATGACAATAATTATGTGATATAAAAAAGAACACACACACACACATTAAAAACCCTTTTCAGATTAACTCTTCTCTTTTACCTCACACAGTCAGGTACAAGCACACAGATACAAACACATACACACACCTACACGTATCTACACACCACATGATACTAGGTTAACCCATTACCCAATGCCGTTGAGTTGATTCCAACTCATATGACTCTGTAGGGGAGGGTAGAACTGCCCCACAGTGTTTCCAAGGCTGTAATCTTTATGGAAGCAGACTGCCACATCTTTCTCCTGTAGAGCGGCTAGTGGTTTCCAATTGCTGACCTTTTGGTCAGCAGCCAAGTGCTTAACCATTGTGCCACCAGGGCTATTTGTATGATACTGGTTTAAGGACCCATAATTTTCCCTTCTCAATACCCTGTATAGTTACCTATCTATTGTATTAATGGATTTTCTTGTTTATTTTCCATCTAGACCTGGGTTCTTTGATATGGTAGCCATTAATGACATGCACCCAGATCTACTGAGCACTTGAAATTGTGACTAGTCTGAATTTAGATGTGCTGGAAAGGTAAAAAGAAAAAACAAAACACAGATTTCAAAGATTTAGTATTAAAAAAAGGTAAAATATCACATTAATAATTTTTATAATGATTACATATTGAAAAGAAAATATTTTGGATATATTGGGTTAGATAAAACATATTATTAAAGTTAATGTCACTTTTTTCTCTTTACCTACTTTAATGAGTCTTTAAATTTTTAAATTGTGTCTGTGACTCGCATTATATTTCAATTGGACAGCATTGATCTAGACTGTGAGCTCCCTGAAGGTAGCAACAGTGTCTTGCTTGTCTCTGTAGATAGAATCTGGCACATGCTGGGTGCTCAAGAATACTTCCGGGCAGGAAGAAGTGAGTGAGTGGATATGATTAAGTCCCAAACGAACAGTGCAGAAACAACGGACTCAGAAGAGAGAGGAAATGAATGCTATTTTCATGCAAGGTCAGGAACATCTGCACAAAGGAGGTAAGACTTGAACCCTGAACCTGGGAAAGAAGTTTGGCTGGGTAGAGAAAAGATTTTTGTGAGTCTCCCAAGTCATTTTCCCTCTCTGAATTCAGGTTTCCCATATGAAAATAAAAAGCCAGGATAAAATGGCCTTTGATGCCACTCCACTAAGAACCTATGATAAAGATGATATCCAACAGTTTAATGGTGACTGTTCCAGTTGAAGTATTTATTTTTCCCTTGTTTCAGGGTCACCAATTAGCCCCCAAGGTGTGTAGAGGGTCCTGGCATGCCTGGGGTTTCTCTTAAGATTTTTTATGTATGTGTGGTTAGTTCAGCTGACGTATTTGTTGGACAAGTCAATTCAAGGCTTCTTCCACTTAAAAAAAAAACAGAAGAAAACACAGATTTCTGTCATGTCCACTGTTCTGACTCATGAAATCCTCTCTAGGCTGTTCTTTTGGGCTGTAAGTGGACATCTGATCCATGGTATGACCCAAAGGCGACATTTTTTAATTAAGCCATTCAGACAGACTACCTTGAAGATTTGGATTTGAAGATGCAAAAGAAGATAGGCCTGCTATTTGCAAGAAAAATATCTCACAACAATAAATATAAATTTATATAAAATTTATTGTAAAATCATGCGAACAATAATAGCTGTCCTTTACTGAAAGCTTACTGGGTATCAGGTATTGTCTGTTAGTTATATTATTTCATTCAAACTCCACAAGAATAGTTTGGAATATTATCCTACATTTGCAGACGAGAAAAGTGGCTGAGAAAGAAGAAGCAACTTGACTAGAATTTCAGAGATAAGAAGTCGAGTCTGCTTTGCTTGTCTTTGGTGCTATATGATGCCACCTTTAGGGTTCCATGTATAAATCTGGTCTGTACTATTCTGCCACTGACTTGAGAAATTGATCCCCGATGTGCCAATGACCTACCCCCAGAGCCTCCAACTCATTTGAGAAACAGAGCCTCAGAGCCCTGAGCTTCTGTTGAGTAAATCCTTAGTGCAGGATTGAGCTTAAAATGGTGGGGGCCCAGTTTTATCTCTCTGGGACTCTGACAGCCTAGTCACCCATGCCTCCTCACAAAGCCAGTCTTGGGTCTGACCCTTATTTCAGGGAAAGAAGCCTCTTGACCCAGCCCTCTGGGGTGCTGAGCCAGCACCTTTTCACCTTGGGCTCCAGGAGTTTATTTCCAGCCATTTATTTTTTCATTGAAGGCCACACACAGACTGACACTTTGTGAATTGATACAGATAACAGAAGATGAAAACCTGGGTTTGAACCACGCATTAAATCTATACTCAAATCCTTTCCTGGATATGTGGAAAACACTACTAGGCTAATGTCTTCCTCTCTCTTGAACTGTAAGAGTCTCTCTTTTAGAATGGGCAGGGATGCCTATAAGAAGTTTTCTTTTTCCCTGACTCCACATTTTTTTTGTTGTTGTTGTTATCATTTATATCAGCAAATATTTCCTTTGGTTTAGAGATGTTTTTAGAAATAGGAGGTAGCCTTAGGCAAAACATTAAATATTCTATGAATTCTTTTCTTTTTAATTCCCAGTTACTATCCTTAGTCTCCAAACTGAACTTTCCCTCATTCCTGCCCTTTCACTCTCCATGTCAATCTTCCTTGTTCTCCACCGGGAAACTCCTGATGGAGGAGATGATAGCTCTGGTATTTGTCATTGATAAAGTCACCTCCTTTCAAAAAACAAAAAACACAACCCATTGCCTTCAAGTCACTTCCGACTCATAGCCACCGTATAGGGCAGAGTAGAACTGCTCCATAGGGTTTCCAAGGAGCAGCTGGTGGATTCAAACTGCTGACCTTTTGGTTAATAGCCAAGCTCTTAACCAGTGTGCCACCAGGGCACCTCCTTTCAGAAATCCCAGTTTCATCCTGATTGAAGTCTTTTGTGCCTTAAATCAGAGAAGCAGTGATTTCCAGTTTGAGAGTAACAGACAAGTGTGGATCGTGTACATGGGAAGAGTTAGTGGTGGCACCATAGCATTATTTTGTAGGCAACTTCTTACATTATTGATGCGTCGAGACAACCTTGAGAAGGCACGGAAAAGCAGGGAAGATCCTTATTGTATTTCTGTAAGGAAAGGTGGAATTTTAGTATTGGAGCGATCACAGACTAATACTCCAGATAATGTGTGATGTCCGTCACACTATACCCCTGACAAAGGGCCATCAGACCCCTATTTGAATATCTCTGGTGGTGGGAAGTTCACTACTCTAAGAAGCTTACTGTTTTTATCTTGTGTTCTCATTGTCAAGTCCATTCTTAGAGCCTATTAAGTGCTATAAGGAAGGGATCTCAAACCATTTGGAAAAAATGCAGCACTGTGCATTTGCCCTCCAGACATATTATCTTCCAGGCTGAGGTCACTGTGTCTGGTACAAAATTGAATAGTGCAAGGCCAATATGGGATTCACAAGCATTTTACACCCTTGGTAGAATGAGGAGAAGGGGATTTTGGAGATCTTCGTTGAAAAACAATTATGTGAGAAACAACAAGTCTGATAGTTGAGGACGTTACCTCAGAATCCAGAATACCCGAGTTCAAAGCCTGATTCCACTGCTTGTTTTCTGCATAAAGTTGGCTAACTGACTTAACCTTCTCGACTCTTCATTTCCGCATCTGTAAAATGAGGCGTTTGCTTCACAGGGATGTTAAGATGAAATCATTTAATATGTGTCAAGTATAGAGACAAGGCATTGGTGGTTCAGTGGAAGAATTCTTGCCTTCCAAGAGAGAAACCCAGCTTCAATTCCCTGCCAATGCATCTCAAGCACAGCCACAACCCATTTGTCAGTGGAGGCTAATGTGTTGCTGTAATGCTGAACCGGTTTCAGTGGAGCTTCCAGACTAGGATGGACTAGGAAGAAAGGCCTGGTGATCTATTTCCAAAAATCAGCCAGTGAAAACCTTATGCATCACAATGGTCTAATTCACAATTGATCATGGGGCTGGTGCTGGATCACACAGCATTTCATTTCATTTTGCATGGCGTCACCATGAGTCAGGGACCAACTGGCTGTCAGCTAACAACAAAGTATAGGGAATGCTGTCTGTCACATAGTAAGAACTCAGTAAACTTTAGCTATTATTTTACTGCTACCCTGGCTTAGCCACATGCTGAGGAGGCCTAAATCTTCCCTATGTAAAATCACCTCATGTAAGGATTGAGCACTTTGGTGTTAAACCTTGGCATCTGCAAGGATTTTACTGTATACTGAGCAATTTACCTTCACAGTCCCATTTGTACCTCTCCAAAATCTTCTTGTTTGTTAAGATCTTATTATTCCTTATATTATAGATATGAAAATCGAAGCTCTAAGAGGTCAGATGCTTTTCCCAAGGTTTCAGTTAAAAGTTACATCCTTAGAGATACCTCACCAATCCACCCAATTTAAAGCATCCACCCCCTTTCTATCTACATTTACTCTAAGATTACCATCTGCATAACATTTATTATTATCTAGTATTTTTTGTTTTTATTTATGAATTTTCTTATTTTATGCTACCTTCCTTCTAGAATACAAGCTTTCTATGAAAAAGAACACTTTTTGTCCTGTTTGCCACAGACTGGATCCCTAGCACTGAGAACAGTATGAGGCACATTGTAGGCCTTTGGAAAACATTTGTTAAAGAAATGAATGAAGGACCCCAGGAGGCAGAACAGAGCAGAAGGTGAGAGCAACTGAAGGAACTGGCTTCCAATTCCAGTGCTACCCTCAATTTCATGACCTTGAGCAACTGACTTCCTGTCTCTGAGCCTCAGTTTCCTAATTATTAAAACGGGAATAATAATCTCCACTGCCTAACAGCTGCGGTGAGGAAAAATGAAATAAAGTTTATAAATCACTTAGCACAGTGTTGGTACATAGTGAAAGCACAGTAAATGCAGCTTTTACGCATTAGAGGAGGGAGGACTTGAGGGTTTTGGTTCAGAACCCTTCCTGCTATGTTCTGTACTTATATAAAAAACCAAAACCCGTTGCTGTCCAGTCGCACTCACAGTGACCCTATAGGACAGGGTATAACTGCCCCCATAGAGTTTCCAAGGAGCAGCTGGTAGATTCGGACTGCCAGCCTTTTGGTTAGCAGCTGAACACTTAACCACTGCACCACCAGGGCTCCTATGTTAATATGGGAAATTGTAAATAACAACTTCAGTGGGCAAAGGGAACTCAATAAACTCAAAACTATAATCTTTTTGTTCTATCTGGTTACTTAAAATTTGACAATTGTCTTTTATCAGAGAGCTCAACCAAATATTCTCATTATTTTCCTCCCAGACTAAGTGCTCTTTCTCAAGCTAAGTGTCAATTCTACCTCATGTGTAACCATTTTATGTCTTTCCAGAAATCCAAGGAATACATGAAAAGGAATCCTAAAATGTTAAACTTAGTTGAATTGCAGGGTGGGCTTAGAGGTTGTCCAATGCAGGGAAACCAAGGCCCAGAGAAGGGAAGAAATTTACCTCAGACGGCACAGTGGACAAGCCAGCACTTGAACCCAGGTCTCTTTGATTTGCTTTCTGCCACATTCCACTGACGTTCACAGACAAAAAACAGATCCCAAACAGTTATGTCTCCACTTCATTAACCTTCCATTATTTATAACCACTTCCAAATGAAGAATGATGGTTGTTACAGGAATACATTGTTGCTTTCCCATTTTAAATTGTCATCCAGGGGCTCCCATCGTAAAAGTGCTTATGTAAAAGATTAGATGACTGATTGCTCTAATTGGTCACTTTTCCACTGAGAAAGAAACTTGTGTCAGTGTTATGTTAGCTCAGCCGGAAGCAGGCAGGCACCTTAATCGATGTACGTTTTAATCTGTCAGAACCAATGAGGAAAGAAAACTGGTATTTACTTTTGGTTTTGACCTCACCTTTTTGCCATGGCTCCTTGAGGGAGGACTTCATTTACTAAACAAACTGCTCAGTAGCATCAAAAACTAGTTTTGGATTGCTTTTAAGAGGACTTCATATGACATTCAATTCTTGATTCCCCAGTAAAACAACACAGCTGTTCCCTTGCAACTCATCTCTCAGCAGGAGCCACAAAATCATATTTAATTCTACTCTGCTTTAAAAGCCATCCAGTTTCCTTTAGGGTTCTGGAGAGCTTCCCCTGGCCAGGATGGCCCCTACTGACATGGCAGCAGCAACGGCTTTTCCAGGCCTAGGCAGAGGGAGCTGTGTTTTGCTGAGTACTTGCTCCTGGGCCAGGCCCTCTATTGGGTACTTTACATCCAAGATATTTAATCCACATGGCAGTACTGGAGGGGGAGATTATTCTCCTACTTAAGGACAAGACACTGAGGCTTAGAAGTGGAAAGTGATTTGTCTAAAGTCAAAAAGGAGCACATAGGAGAATAGGATTCAGCCAAATACTCTCTAATTACAAAATCTGAGCTTTTTCTACTTTTTCAGTCTGTCCAACTACATCAAGAAGTACCAAAGAATTATATAGGAATGAGTCTGTGTCAATTTGATCAGCATATCAATGCTGACAATGGAGCCCCTGCCCAATGCTATAGTCCTAAATACTCATAAGACTCACAGCTTTGACTTATCACAATGAAATTGCCTGTTAAAATGTGAATACCCTTCTTGTCATCTTTCATTCAACAAGAATTGGCAATTTCCATTTAAAATTTACTCTCCAAAGTGAGGGATACAGAGATGAAATGAGTGAGGATCTTGATCTGGAGAAGCCAAAGCCTAGTAATAGAGATACAATAGAAGCATAAATCATTCTAATGGAAGTAGAAAGTGATAAATATTATGAGTGAGCCAAAGTATTGTGCAAGTCTGAGAAAGAAGAAGTCTATTCCAGCTAAGACATCAGGTTAAGCTTTGAAAGAGTGAGATAGTTGGGATAATTAACTGTAGCTGCTATGACAAATAGCCCCCAAAACAAACGAAAACCAAACCCACTACTGTCGATTCCAACTCATAGCAACCCTATAGGACAGAGTAGAACTGCCCCCACACAGTTTTCAAGGTTGTAAATCCTTACAGAAGCAGACTGCCACATCTTTCTCCCATGGAGTAGCTGGTGGGTTCTAACCACCGACCTTTTGGATAGCAGCCAAGCACTTTAACCACTGTGCCACCAGGGCTCCTTGAGCCCTGCCCTGAATATCAGTGACCTAACATTAATAAGGATTTCTTCCTTATTCTCTCATGGAGTTAGGCAGTGCTCTCTTCTAAGCTGTGACTCAGAATACAAGCTTCTAGCATCATGTAGCTCCACATCTGAGAGTCCTTTGTTTCTAACCATGTGGACAGGGAAAAGAATGGGGATCAAGTGGAAGATTTAGGAGGCATGCCTGGAAGTGACTTACCTTACTTCCTGTCACATCACAGTGGACAGACTCAGTAACATGATCCTGACATAACTGAAAAGGAGACTGAGAAATGTCTTCTTCCTGTGTACTAGGAAGGAAAAAGAGGTTCAATGAACACATAGCATTGTTTCTGCCACCAGGAGTATTGCCATAGGTATTGCAGAGTGGTTTGAACTGAACAAGGTGAGGGACAAGAGAATGAAAAGAGTGAAAGAGATATTCAAGGAACCCTTCAATTCAAAAGATACTGATCTGGAAAGATAGCCAATGCCAGATGAGAAGAGGCTCTAAGTGACAAGCATTTCCAGAAATGTGTCTCCCTGAATGTTAGTGAGTATAAGGGGAAGAATGATTTTAGTGGTCAAGTAGATTTTGGAAAAACTAGGTTTCCAAATTGGAATTGTCTTGGTTCCTGCAGGACTTCTCAAGATATTTTGGGGAGAGGCATGGCATGTCAGTTATAAACTTTTTGATCACAGAAATCTCTTTTTCACAGAATATCTTGTAAGACTAATGTTTTGTGAAACCTGCTTTGGTAAGGAATCTGTAAGCAGTGAAGAGCCATTGAGCAGGAGAGAAAAATAATTAGAACTGTGTTTAGAAGTACAGGCCAGAGATGGCAAATGGGTTTCAACTCATGTGCCAGATTTGATCAATTGGTAATGTCTGGCAACAGTATTGTTATGATAGGAATCATGAGAACTTCTCTGAACTCACCTGCTAAAGTGCCATGATTGATTTATAATGTCTTTTATGGATAAAGGAATATAGAGGTGACAGCAATCGTGATGATGATGATGTTGGACTTCTTTCTTTAGGTGAGGGTGGCAAGTTTGGTAAGAAGAGAACTTGGGTGCCTGGAAGTGGTATCATTCACCCAAACAGGGAAGTGATTCAAGAGGAGAAAGAGGTGAGTTCTTATTTGGAATTTTGTGCTTCCATTTTCAGTAGGGCAACTAGGTGACCATCCATTAGATACTACATTCATCCAGACAAACAGAAGTTATCGATTGTTTTCAGTGAATGAAGATGTTTTGGAGGGAAGGGTGTGTCTCCTTTAGAACCCTTTTACAGCTATACTTGCCTGTCCTTGGCAGTTTCCTGGGGCTGAAAGCTTGGAGAGTTAACAGCCCCAGTGACGTGCAGACAAAAAGAGCTGCTTTGTCCTGAAAACAGGCAGCAGTCATTTTGGGCAAAATGTCCAAGACACACCTGAGTGGGGTATGAATTAAAAGAAAAAAGAGGAAAACGAACAGAGAGAAAGGATGAGAGTAATGGGGGAAAAGCTGCATGGAGCTGAGTTATAGGGCATGACTAAACCCTGACTAAGACTGCCAGGGTGATGGATGGAGGTCTCACCACCCAGAGACTGGAATGATTATTAATGTATGTGGGCATGGTGAGGCCGTTGGTTATGGACATTGTAACAGTTCAACAATTACATAATGAGTTCCCACAATGCTGCAGGCACTCACTAGGCACCAGGAAGGGAAGGGCATGTGTTCAACTTCATTTTGAATCAGAATCTCTCCTTTGTAGTCTAATAGCGACTTGAACTTACGGTAACTCTGTCTCATCACTCATAGAGGTAATGAGGTAGCTATGTTCTTATATTCATTCAGTAAGAATTTATTGAGTTTCTACAATGGGCCAGGCACTGTTCTATGTGCTGGAGATATACTAGTGAATAAAAGTGGCAACACTCCTTGCCCTCATGGAGCAAACCTAATGTGCATGACAGAAAATACATGCGATAAACAAGTACAATATATAGTAAGATGGATGGTGATATGTTTAATGATAAAATATAAAGCAATTGTATCAATTTGGATAGGCTAGGTTATGGTGCACTACCCAACAACCCCAGAATCTCAATGACATCTCCTAAAAGCTGCATGTCCATCACAGGTCAGGAGGAGGCTCTGTTCCCACATTGTCATTATCTTTCTCACTTCAAGACCCAGACTGATGGAACAAAAACTTTTTGCAATATTGGTAATAACCTTGGCATAAGGAAAAAGGAAGGTCTCGCCTTGGTAATTCAGTGTTCAGCTTTGAAGTGACCTACAATACCTCCACATATAACTCATTGAATTGACCCAAAATATGGGATCAAGAAATACAGTCCTATAATGTGCCCAGATGGGGAAAAACCTGGAAATTTGGAAAAAAAAATAGAGCCATTTAGGTCCTATTTTGGCTTTCCCGTGGGGGAGGTGGGAAACCCTGGGAAGGTGTGAGCAGAATAAGAGTGAGTGTAGAATGAAACAGACCTTTGTAGTGGTCTGGACTATGTGGACAACCTGTGTGTCCAACTGTGAATTGGGATAATAAAACCTACCTTACAGGGTTGGTACAGAGATTAAATGAGGTGTATGTCTTGCATGGAATAAGTTTTATAAAATGGTAGTGACATACTGAATTTCTGATATATGTATTTGTTTCTCCAAATAAGGATGAATCTCTTCAAAGACAAAACTATGTCTTAGTCATCATTGAATTCCCAAGGCCTAACACTAGGTTGACCTACTTTATCCTCTTATTATGTGTGCTTAACTCTTCAAAGGATGGCTGAGAGGAGGGGAAAGATGCAGAGGGCATCTCTGTGTGTGCTCTTTTCTCCTAAGAATTTATATTTTCTTTAAAAAGGGAGCTGTCACCTTGGATTTGAAAGCCGGGATAGCATTTCAAAAGCCACAGTTAATCATCAATAACATGGCATTTTGGCTGCCAAATCTGGCAGAGGCATGTTCTCTGTGGCCTATGGCTTGGAGGACTGTTCGGAGTAGGTTAGCTGTCACCTTCTGTTTCTGAGATATGATATGAACTGCCCGTAGCTGACACATTTGTCAGCCCCACGGAGTCTTTATTCAAAGAGAAAGGTAGGCCAGAGTTGTGTTAGCAGCAATGCCTAGGGATAGAATGACAAGAAACCTGAAAAATCTTGTTCTGACTGCATGTTACCATTATGAATGGAAGTTCCACAGTTCAGGGTCAACCCTACCACACGATGGGGATGTTGGCAATATTTTTCTTATGTTCCTTCTGCATGTGTCTCTCCTTACTGTATATCCTCTTCTCCACCCTTGCCCCATCTTGATCTGGCTGTAATGCTTATTTCACCCCCCTCCCCCCAATAATCTTTCTCCTAACCTCATCCTTGTCCTTTCTCCTAAGACACTCATCTTTCATATTATTGAGCACATTCAGCTAGCAACTGTGGATTCAGAGACATAAGGATGTCATATCTCTGATGGTCATACTTTCTGGTTTGCCCAGGGCAGTCCTGGTGTCTGTCTAACACCCAGGTGTACTTATTAATAGTACTCCTTTTTACTCTCAAAATCTCCTCAATTTGGAAAATAAATTATGTAGGCATATTTAGCATGGCAGAACTTTTTTCTCCCCTTCTAAAGAGTCACAAAAGATCAGAAACAACCGAACCTTTCTAACAGAGTGACCCTAGATTTAGCTTAAAGATTCATAAGACAGTAGAGTTGTAAAGGGTTTGGTGGTCAATCAGAATAACGTTCTTGGGCCCAGGAAGGAAAGGGGATTGTCACAGGACATCCAGTGAGTTAGCACCTCACTTGGCTGCCAATTTCAACTGAAGGTTGTCCTGTCCATCAGGTTCTGATGTCATACTCTTCCCTCCGGGAGAGGCAAGAATACCCAATCTCTGGTCTTTGATGTACCTGGGCTCAAACCTTGACTTTGTCAATTAATCTGTGACAGCCATCTCTTAATTTCAAGTTCTTGGTCTGTAAAATAGGAATAATGATAGATGACTCACCCAGATAATTGTAAAATTTAATCGCTTAATGTGTGAAAACTGTTCAACATAGGTTACTGATACTCAATAATTGAGAGCTTCTATTGGTATTATTGGAGTCCCTGGGCGGTACAAATTGTTAATGTACTTGACTACTAACTGAAAGGTTGGAGGTTTGAGTCTACCCGGAGGCACCTCAGAAGAAAGCCTGGTGATCTACTTCTAAAAGAAGCAGCCATTGAAAGCTCTATTGAGCACAGTTCTACTTGACAACACATGTGATCACCATGAGTCAAAATCTACTCGACGACAAGTGTTTGCTGTTGTTGGTATTATTAATAAAATTAAAGAATTAATTTTCACATCACTATAGTTTTCACAGGATCTGATATCTAGTAGACGGCATGTGTTGGTAGATTTGAAGTGTCAAAATAACCATACGTAAACTCTTCATCTTGGATCTTGATATATAGAAACAGCATAAATTCGTTCTCACAGTATTTCATTTTGATTAGGACAGAAGGGATCATAGATGTGGGAAAGACAAAAAAAAAAAAAAAAAAAAAAAGAAAGAAAGCTGCCCAGGCATTAGAATGAGTTATAAGACTATTCCCTGACCTGAGATACACATTTACACAATAAATAAATGAATGTGCTACTGGCCCATTGCAAAACAGACAGGGTGATGCAGGCAGTTTTGAGAAATTAGCACCATTGTCAGCTGTGAATGATTGCAGAAGTAGAGCACATACCACTGCAAATGAAAAGGAATTTAAGACCAATTGTTCATGACAACAAGTGAAGGTGAAACAAACTGAATGGAATCTGCTATTATTTTAGTAACTGTTGAATGTGTTGAGCAAATTTCCTAGCAGAGGTCTGGTGGGTCAGGTTCTGGCGTGTTCTAAGCAGTGTTTCAGTGGGGTGGTTGCCCCATCACTGCAAGCTGGGTTAAGATCTGAGACTCAAACTGATACTCAACTCATGACTACCCTATCCCAAGGCAAAGCTTCTCAAACCTTGACCCTGCCTCTTTGTGCTTATTTCCTCCTATAACTATATCTTGAGGTTCAACCCAGCGTGATAGTCCAGGGGAGACAGTACACCATGAGATTTGCCATTGGGCAAAAGGTTAGTGGTTTGAATCCACCCAGAACCACCTGGGAAGAAAAGTCTTGCAATGTACTTCTGAAAATTACAGCCATTGAAAACCCTGTGGGGCACAGTTCTACTCTGAAACACATGGGGTTGCCATGACTCAGAATCAACTCCTTGGCAACTGGTTTTGTACTAGTTCTAAGATATTACCTTGGATTTTGGCATAACCTGTTTTGGGGCTCACATTTGCTGGGGAAATTGGAATTTTATTACAGAAAAAAATTGGGGAGGACACATAAAATTATGGTTTGTAGACCACCTGGGCTAAAATTACTTGGGAGGCATCTTTAAAATGCTGATTCCTGAGCTTTGCCCTTAGCCTACTGAATCAGATTATATGATGATGAATCCTGCAGGTTTATAAACTCACAGGGTTTTGCTATCCTCATGAATGTTTGGCAACCACTAGGTTAGTGGCTCTATGAACAGTTCAGTGTGATGAAAGAAAGCAACCATCATCAAGACCCAGTAATGTTGGGTGATACTATTTTTATTGACCATTGAGAAAACTATCAGAGCACAGAACCCAGGGATATGATTACAAAAGAGGGAGATGGTCAGTCTTCACTACCTTCAAACGGAAGGGGCATTAGGGTGATTACACATATTCCCACCTCTCCAAAGCAGTAGGGGGCATTTCCATGACCTGGGGAAGAGACATCATCTAGGTTGAAAAACATGTGATTATTCTGTGAAAATTCTTATTAAAAATCTGAAAAAATAATCAAGCATAAAATACTCCTACCACCTTAGTCCCTGTGGTCCTGCCACCTCTGAATATATCTAGAAAGTCAAAGGCATTTTCCAAGGGCAAAAATGAGTATTGCCCTAGTTTTGTAGTTTTATTCATGTTAATGGAATTGGAAAAGGCTTACATTTTTGGGAAATAGTAACGCACAAGTTACTGAGTAGATGGCAATTTCCCCTCTGCCTCTTGCCTAAAAGCATGTTAGCTGCGTCACCAGCAGAGCCCAGCCCTGGTTATAGCTCTATTACTCAGTCCTGAAGCATTTGCCTCTGTATTCATCAGGCAGCAGAGAGAATAAATATAGATCTTAGACGTTGTAGTGAGGTGGTTTTAGGAAGAAAACCAGGACAGAATCTGGAGAGAGAGCGTTCCTTTTTGGAACAGGTCTGATTTGTAGAAATGGACACTTGGCTCCATTCCCCCAGAGGCCAATTTCCATCTGGCCAATTTGTTTCTTACCATTTCACATAAAGCAATCATCCATTCACTCCTTTTCTCACTCCATCAACAGAGAACAGAGCATACTGATTTAGAACCAAGATTTTCAAACTTTAATGTGCATACGAATCACCTGAGGTCCTTGTCAAACTACAGATAACCAGTCAGCAGGCCTGAGACTCCACATTTCTGACCAGCCCCAGGGTGATCTTGTGGCTGCTGGTCTGTGGACCACACTGAGTAACAAGGTCTTAGAGCATGGTCAGCTGCCCAAGTTCACATCCAAGTTTTACTGATCTTAGCTGGGAGACCATGGAAATGTTATTAAACTTCTGAGTCTTCCTTTCCTCATCTTGGACACTTCCATAAAATGTAGATGAGTGTCTAACATAGAAGACTAATGTAAGGATAGAGTATGTTAATCTATATACAGGCATACCTCAGAGATATTGAGGGTTCAGTTCCAGATTTCTCTGTAGCATATGATGCTGTTTGATAGCATTTTACCCACAGTAGAACTTCTTTCAAAATTGGAGTCAATCCTCTCAAACCTTGCTGCTGCTTTATCAGCTAAGTTTATGTAATATTCTAAATCCTTTGTTGTCATTTCAACAATGTTCACAGCATCTTCACCAGGAGTAGATTCCATCTCAAGAAACCACTTTCTTTGCTCATCCATAAGAAGCAACTCCGCATCTATTAAAGTTTTACCATGGGATCGCAGCAATTTAGTCACATCTTCAGGCTCCTCTTCTAATTCTAGTTCTCTTGCTATTTCCACCACATCTGAAGTTATCTACTCGCTGAAGTCTTGAACCTCTCAAAGTCATCCACGAGGGCTGGAATCAGCTTCTTCCAAATTCCTATTAATGCTGATATCTTGACCTCCTCACGAATGTTCCTAGGGGCATCTAGAATGGTGAATCCTTTCCGGAAGGTTTTCAATTTACTTTGTCCAGATCCATCAGAGGAATCACTATCTATGGCAATTATAGCCTTATGAAATGTATTTCTTAAATAATAAGACTTGAAAGTTGAAATTACTCCTTGATCCATGGGCTGCAGAATGGATGTTGTGTCAGTAGGCATGAAGACAACGTTAATCTCCTTGTACATCTCCATCAGAGCTCTTGGGTGACCAGGTACATTGTCAATATGTAGTAATATTTTGAAAGGAATCTTTTTTTCTGAGAAGTAGGTCCCAATAGGAGGCTTAAAATATTCAGTAAACCATGTTGTTAACAGACGTGCTGTCATCAGGCTTTCTTGTCCCATTTATAGAGCCCAGGCAGAGTAGATTTAGCATAATTCTTAAAGGGCCCTAGGATTTTTGGAATGGTCAATGAGCACTGGCTTCAACTTAAAGTCACTAGCTGCATTAGCCCCTAACAAAAGAGTCAGCCTGTCCTTTGAAGCTTTGAAGCCAGGCATTGACTTCTCTTCTCTAGCTATGAAAGGCCTAGGTGGTATCTCCTTCCAATATAAGATTGTTTAGTATACATTGAAAATCTGTTGTTTAGTGTAGCAGCCCTCATCAATTATCTTAGTTAGATCTTCTGGATAACTTGCCGCAGCTGCTACATCACCTCTTGCTGCTTCACCTTACACTTTTATGTTATGGATTCTTTGCTTAAACCTCACGAACCAACCTTTGCTAGCTTCAAATTTTATTCTGCAGCTTCTTCACATTTCTTAGCCTTCATAGAATTGAAGAGAGTTAGGGCTTCACTCTGGATTAGGCTTTGGCTTAAGGGAATGTTGTGGCTGTTTTGCTGTCTTATCATTTGTGCGTTTACTAGAGTAGCACATTTCATTTCCCTCAAGAACTTTTCCTTTGCATTCACAACTTGTCTAACTGTTTGGCACAAGAGGCCTAGCTTATGGCCTATCTTGGCTTTTGACATGCCTTCCTCACTAAGCTTAATCATTTCTAACTTTTGATTTAAAGTGAGAGACTTGAGACTCTTCCTTTCACTTAAACACTTAAGGCCATTGTAGGGATATTAATTGGCCTAACTTCAATATTGTCATGTCTCAGGGAACAGGGAGGCCTGAGGAGAGGGAGAGAGATGGAGGAACAGCCGGTCAGTGGAGCAGTCAACATTTATCAATTAAGTTCACCATCTTATATGGGCATGGTTCATGGTGCCCCAAAACAATTACAATAGTAACATCAAAGATCCCTGATCACAGATCACCATAACAGATATAACATTAATGAAAAAATTTTTTTAATATTGTGAGAATTACCAAAATGTGACACAGAAACATGAAGTGAGCACAAACTGTTGGAAAAATGGTGCCCATAGACTTGCTCGACGCATGGTTGCCACAAACCTTCAATTTGTAAAAAATGCAATATCTGCGAAGCATAATAAAGTGAAGCACGATAAAATGAGGTATGCCTGTAAAGTGCTAAAAATAATTTATTGTAACATCATGCATGAGAAATAGTTTTAACTTTCCTGGAATACAGATTTCTGGGGTCCATGGAGTTGGAGTGACCCATCCAGATCATTACCCTGATATCTTCTTCTGAACCTTGAGCCTTGAGAAAACTGTTTTCCTAAAGTCACCTTTAAATCAAACAAGTGCCTAGTAAGTAGCTTAGTAAAGACTATTTTGCCTTAGACATTGGGCGAGAATTATCTATGAGCAGTCTGTTTCGAGAAACAGAAGCTCCAAAGTCAGACTAGAAGCCATGTTTTAGGGTAAATTGTTATTATATAAACACTGTTCTGGCCTCATTTCCATGGCAATGTTGATAACATGGGGCATAAGAATCTTTGGAGGTTCTTTAATCTTTGGAACATTTTTGACTCCTAGTCAAAATGTTACTCCAATTTGCAAATCATATATTAATTAAACTCAGTCAGTTTCCACTACTGGCTTAATATGATTTTTGTTTTAGCATGCTACATTGGTAAATGTTTGCTATTGTTCTAACCAGGCATTTATTGTACGCCTACCATATGTTAGGGCTTTAGGAAATAAATGCAAGACGTGATTCTTGTTTTCTGACATCTGATAGCCTGGAAGTGGTCAGTAGAGTCTATAGGTATTATATAGGTACATAAATATCCCAGGAATTAGGAGACGGACTACAACATGATACAATGGCAGGGATACTGCTCACGGAGTCAAGAGGCTCCCTGAGTCTCTTTTCCTTTTGTTATAAGGGATCTTGTGCAAGCCCCTTTCTTTCTCTGGTTTCCTGACTCCCTGTCTGTTACAGAAGAATTAAACCAGACAATATAGTCTCATCTTTCAGGTCATGACTTACTAGCTTTATGACCTTGGTCAAGTTTCTTAAACTGCCAGGCCTTATTTTTCTCATTTGTAAAGTTGGGATAATAAGATGATAGTTGTGAGGATCAAACACATTATCATAAAGCATTTAGATTATTATCTTGCTTACTTAAGCACTCAGTAAGCGCTGTCATTATCATTACCAACACCATCATCATCATCATCATCATTAACACACCTGCTGGCGCTTTTATTTATCTTTTTTTCTTGCTAGCTTTGTGACCTTAAAAAAAAACCCAAACCTGTTGCAGTCAAGTTGATTCAGACTCATAGAGACCTTATAGGACAGAGCAGAACTGCCCCACGGTGTTTCCAAGGCTGTAATCCTTTATGGAAGCAGACTGCCACATCTTTCTCCTGAGGAGTTGTAACCTCCAACATTTTGGTTAGCAGCTGAAGCTTAACCATTGCACTACTAGGACTCCTTCCTGTGACTTTCAACAACAACAACAACAACAAAAAAAAACAAATCCGTTGCCGTCGAGTTGATTCTGACTCAGAGTGACCCTACAGGACAGAGCAGAATGCTCTCATAGGGTTTCCAAGGAGCGGCTGGTGGATTTGAACTGTGGACCTTTCGGTTAGCAGCCAAGCTCTTAACCACTGTGTCACCAGGACTCCTTAGCAGTCATATTAGGGCTTTCTGAAACTCAGGGCTTTCTGAAACTGCTCAACTATATACCCGTTTTTACATTTTCTTTAGAGTGGTTCATGAAACTAATAAAGTCCTTAAACCAGAGGTCAGCAAACTTTTTTCTGTAAAGGACCACAGAGTAAATATTTTAGGCTTTGACAAAGACAATGTGTAAACAAGTGGGCAAGGTTATGTTCCCAGAAAACATTATTTATAAAAACAAGAGACAGTCTGGATTTGGCCTGCAGGCTATAATTTATCTTTTCTTTAAGCTAAAGACATTAAAATGTGATTTATGAGGAAAGACGTTTCACCTGGAGTCCCTACGTGGTGCAAATCGTTAATATGTTCAGCTATTAACCAAGTCCACTCAGAGACACCTCGGAAGAAAGGCCTGGTGATCTACTTTCAAAAAATCAGTCATTGAAAACCCTATGGAGCACAGTTCTACTCTAACACACATGCAGTTGCCATGAGTTGGAATCAACTTGATAGCAACTGGTGTGCTGGTTTGTGTTTCACCCACTACAAACTTATGTACTTTGGGTTCATAAAACACAACACAATATTGTAGGAAAGTAAGTGATTCTGCGCCTGTCCACCTATTTTTAGCCCTGCCTTCACTTTAAGAACCCCAACGCCTTGGAACCACAGAGAAGGAAGAGGACTCCTCCTTGGAGGAAGCCTTCTGAGGTCAAACCTCTTCTTTTTACAGCTAAGTTCAATTGACACTAAGAGAGGGGAACTGATTCGCTTGACGTCAACACGTTCCAGGAACAGAGCCAGCAGGAAAACCTTGGTCTCTTCACTCCAAATTGGAGACTATACTTGTCTTTCTTTAGCTTGAAAGGAGGAAGAATTTGTTTCCTTCAGAAAAAATACCTTTATTTCCACTAGGGTTTCAATACAAGATGCATTTTTTAAACCTTCCTGCTAATGGATATGCCATAGTCAGACACGAAAACAGTGCTATGTCTGCTTAATGGGAACACCAGTCCCCTGTCCTTGTCACTTGGCACTCATATTAAAGGTTTCCTTTCATTTCTAGTAAAACAGAAAAACACCTCTCCCTTCACTTACATCTACTCAGATTCCGGAATCATTTCTTTGGCAGTAAATCAGCAGTGAATGAGACGGCTACTCACATCCATCCACATTCTATCCCCAAAGAAGAAATGGGAACAGAAATCCATGAAACACACACAAGCTTCCTTCTGCTAGAATCTGAATGGAAATATTTCCTCTCTTTATAATGTGTCATTTGCATAGGTTTCCATGGTCTTCATTTTCTTATTCCGGCCTTGCTAAATTGTACTGGGGGTAAAAAATAATGACAGTTATGATTTATTGAACACATATGATGTGTTACATGCTTTAATCCTATTTGTGATTATTATGAACCCCATTTTACAGATTAAGAAACTGAGGTACAAGAAGAGTAAGTAAATCACACAAGAAGAGGATTATGACATGACCAAGTATCTTTGACTCCAGAGTTCCTGGGTGGTGCAAATGATTAAAGCACTTGGCTGCTAACAAAAAGGTTGTAGGTTCCAGTCCACCCAGAGGCACCTTGGAAGAAACGCCTGGTGACCTACTTCTGAAAAATCAGCCATTGAAAATCCTATGGAGCATAGCTCTACTCTGACACACATGGGGTCACCATGAGTCTGAGTCAACTTGATGGCAACTGTTTGTTTGTTTAATCTCTGATTCCAAAGTCTATAATTTAACTATGCTCAAATTCCAGTAACAAATTGGCGCAAAATTTTGACATAAAAATGAATGATGTAGATTTGTATGATTCCATTTATATGAAATGTTCAGAGAAGTTACATCTATAGAGGTAGAAAGCAGATTAATGGCACTGTGGTTGAGGAATCAGGAGTGACTGCAAATGGCTATGCGTGATCTTGGGGTGACCAGAATGGTCTAAAATTGGATTATGGCACAACTCTATACATTTACCAAAACTCATTGATATTTTACACTTCAAATGGGTGAATTTTATGGTATATAAATTAAAACTCAATAAAACTGTTAAAAAGTTAATCATGTAGAGCAGAAATTGTAAAGGCTTCTCTTCATCCTCATAGTTACTCCTCTCACGTGAACATCTTCATTTCTCTTTACAGCCACAGTCAGACCCCAGCACAGGAAGGTCTCTTCTCTCCCAAAGTTTTCAGTTCCCATTTCTTCTTTGATGATAGGATGTGAATGGACTAGGGCTGACTTCTTATTCAATGGTAATTTATTGCCATGGCAATAATCCTGGAACTTGAGTGGATGCAAATAGAGAATAGAGTTCTTCTTTGCTTTAGTAGAAATTAAAGGAGATTTACTACAATTGCATATGACAAGGACAGGGGACTGTTTTTCCCATTAAGCAAATATAGCCATATTTTAATATATCTTAGAAATAGATCTCTATTGCAATAGGCTCATTTATGTATTTGTTTATTCATTCACATACATTCATCAAATCCCAGTTACGTGCCAGGCACCTTTCACAACTTTAGGGATAAAAACATGAATAACATTACCCCTGTCCTTCTAGAGCTCACAGCCCAGCAAGCAGCTTGAGCCTTCTCTTTCTATCTTTGTGAAAATCCTTTTATCCCTCCTCCCAGGCTCAGGTCCCATCTGAAAGTAACCCCTCCCATACAATCTCCATGTCATTTTATCTACTTCTCTCATGACTCTAATCATGTCTACTCGCACTGAGTTTATATTTTTTATTACCAGTTACTAGAATTACCTTCTCTACAAGTCTGTAAAATCCTTCTTAGTAGATGCCATGATTAATTCATCTATTTGTCCCTCAGAGTACCCATCACAATTTTTTTGTACATAGTAGACACTCAATAAGCCTCTGTTACATCAATCTGTCAATTTGTTCAATAACCAAATACTATGGATAATTTTATAGATGAGAGATGATGTTCTGGGCTCTAGGAGATTTTGTGGTGAACAAGATTGACAAGGTTCTTGACCCCTAGTCTTATCTTGGCTTGGCGATACAGTCAGTGGACCGTGATCAAAAAGACACAGTGAATTCAGATAGTGAGGAGAAAATTATAGAAGTAAACAGAGGGTAACTTGTCGGGGTTGGGGAGCAGTGAGCTACTTCAGCAAAGGTAGCAGAGAAGGCTTCTCTGAGATTGTAACTTTGATCTTAGAAATGAAAGATTAAAAAATAGGCAGTCTTATGAATAGCTAGGTAGAAGAATACTCTAGGAAAAGGGAGCGGCAAACAAAAAGATCCAGAGGTAAGAAAGAGTTTGATGTGTTGGACAAACAAAAGGGAAACAAGGCCAGTGTAGCTGAAGCCTAGTAACTAAGGAGGAGAAGAAAGGAATGGGGAGGAGAGTATGGTCAGATCATTGGGCCTTGAAGGCCATGATGAGGAATTCAAATTTCATTCTAAATTTGATGGGTGAAGGCTGTAAAAGAGCAAAGTAATAAAGATCTGATTTATGGTTTAATGAAATCATTTTGCATTCTTTGTTGAGAATGTACTAAGGGAACAAGAATTAAGGCAGTGAAACCATGAGTAAATATTTTTAGTGTAAAGTGCCCTGGGCTAGGAATCTGGAGACCTGAGTTTGTCCTATAGAGTGACCTTAGTGTAAAGAAATGAAAAAACAAACAAACAAACAAACAAAACCCACTGCCATCAAGTTGATTCTGACTCATACTGGTGACCTTATGTGCTACAGAGTAGAACTGCTGTATAGAGTTTTCTTGGCTGTAATCTTCACAGGAGCAGATCTCCAGGTCTTGCTTCCGTGGTACTACTGTGTGGGTTTATACCACCATCCTTCAGGTTAGTAGTAGTCCAGAGTAAACCATTTATGCCACCTAGGGATCTTGATGTGAGTGTAATCAGACATATATATTAGAGTTTAATCTGTGTTCAAACCTAACTCATGGAGCTTTCTGCATCAAATAAAGTCTCTAGTTGATTTCATGCATCTCCTTATGTACATCTGAAATTACATAAATGCTTTACAACCAAGAACAATCACCGAGGGAAGCCCAAATTTGGGGCATTTCATGATATGTCAGATTTTTGAGGAGCTTCTGCATCTTACTTCTTCTCTAGTAAATTAGATGCACTTATTATCATCCCAGTCTAACTCTAACTTCAGCCCTTACTCTTGCCTTTTACTGGCCACATTCTGCTGGCTTTGGCACGCTGCACACTTCCTCTCATTAAGAGGAATCCATTTCAACCCAGGCTCCTCATTAGAACAAATATTTTCTGTGGGCAGCATCCCATTCCATGAATCCCCAAATGAGGACAAGATAGAGAACTTTGGGCTGGGAGTCAAGAGACATGATTCAATGCCCCACTTGGTTATAGCTCAGTGTCTGGCCTTCGGTAAATCACTTTCCTTTTCTTGTGCCTCAGTTCCCCTATTTGAAAAACAAGAAAATTGAACTTGATGAGCTGGGAGGTAAAAGGTTACTTTGCCTGTTCTCTAGAGAATGTGCTGCTCTTGTTTCCTAACTGGTCTTTCTCATTATTGTGTTTTCCTTACTGCAGTTTTTAGGGCCCTCAGGGATTGTGGCTTATTACACTGTCTAAACTCCAGTGTCTGTAGTAACTAGTTGCAACAGCTCTCAAATTCTGCCCCTCTGTTTCCTTTTTCCAATGCTACATCTAGCCAGTCATACACGTCTTCATTCGTTTCAGAAATATCCCTAGAATGTCTACTATGCAACATGGATACGTATGTCAAGTGGCAAAGATACAATGCCATCCCCCTCAAAGTCTAGGGGGAGCTAGACAGATCTAACTACAATCACAGTATAGTAAAATGAGTATTATGACGGGGAGAAGCCCAGGATGTGGAGGAAGTACACAAAAGAGGCATCTAAGCCAAGTTGTGGGAGGAGGCCCAGGGAAGCACTCCTAGATGAGGTGACTCCCAGGCTTAAACTTGAAAGCAGAGATGGAATGAGCCAAGTGAATGGGTGGGGAGAGATGCTCTAAGAAGGAAGAACACGTGACAGTGAACCAGAGGTGAGATGAACTGTGTTATTTATGAAACTGTAAGGAGTCCAGCATGGTTAGCGCATAAAATGGGAGGAGAGGGTGGTAGGAGCCAAGGCTAGAGATTTAGGCAAAGAACAGATCACACAGCGCCTTATATAGCATTATAAAGGGTCAGAGTGAATAAATAAATGAATGAATGACAGAGTGATTGAGAGAGGAAGGGATACCCACTATATACTGTACTAAATGCTGCAGCACTGTGCACGGTGCAGTGGGACGTACCTAGCAGAGAATCTGCCACCGACAAGTCATTATATAGCCTTGTGGTAAAAAGTGCAGGTTCCCTGGGTGTAATGGACTGAATTGTATTCCCCTGCCCCCTCCCCCCAAAATATATTGGAGTCCTAATCCTGGGTATCTGTGAACGAGACCTTGTTTAGAAATAGGATCTTTGAAGAAGTTATCAGTTAACATGAGGTCATAACAGAGCAGGATTGATTCTAATCCCATCCTAGTGATACCTCATAAAAGAGGAGAACAGACACAGAGAGAGACTGAGGAAAGGCAGTCATGTGACAATAGATGCAGATGCAGCTGCAAGCTAAGGATTGCCAAGGATTGCCAAGAAATGCCCAAAGCTAGGAGAGAGGCATGCAACAATTCCTAAGAGCCCACAGAAGGACTCAACATGGCCAGTGTCCTGACTTAGACTTCTAGCCTCTATAACTGTGAGGCAATAAATTTCTGTTCTTTAAAGCCACCCACTCTGTGGTATTTGTTACGGCAGCCCAAGGAAACTAATACAGTAGACAATTAGCTCTGGGTCTGATTCCATCTCCACTACTTACCAGCCATGTGACCTGGAAAAATTTATTCATCTCAGAAGGGAGCAGCTTTCTCGTCTGCATTAGGATTGTTGATAGAATTGAATGGAATTACTTACATGGAGTTCTTAGTGCAGTGTGTTTGCAGTTAAGAACATCCAATAAATATAAAACTATTACAAATAGATGCTAGACTCTTTCCTTCCTCCCTCTCTCTTCCTTCCTTACTTCCTCCAATTCATAGAATCCTAGATTAACAGAGAACTACCAGCTCGAAAAAAACATGCATCCAAAGCCCTTTGAATTTTCCTAATATGCGTAATATTGACAAATCAATTAGCTGGCTCAAATGGTGTCTAGTGTAGGTTTTGGTCCATTCAGCCAGACTGTTCACAATAGGCTAATTCGGTTTGTATTGGTGAAGTCGGGAGTACGTATTCAAACCCAGTAGAACTGGAGGCTGTCAGTCCAACCCAAATCTTTACTTAGGCTGAGTCTTCCATCAGGATAGAGGACCAAATCCCACCTGCTCACATGGATGATTTCCTCAGCCACCACGAGGATGAGAAGAAATGCAGAATGGTTAAATGTGTGAGCTTCCAAGCCAGACCTGGGCTTTAATCCTGGCCCTGGCGTTTATTAGCTGTATGACATAGATAGACAACTTATTTAATATTTTGGATCCTTAGTTTCTTTATGTTTAAATGAAAGATTATATAATTCAGTCACAGCCACCCATAGATAAACCAAAAAAACCAAACTTGCTGTCGTTGAGTCGATTTTGACTTATAGTGACCCGCTAGGACAGAGTAGAACTGCCCCATAGGGTTTCCAAGGAGCGGCTGATGGATTCAAACTGCTGACCTTTTGGTTAGCAGCTGAGCTCTTAACCACCATGCCATCAGGGCTTCAGAGATAATAAAAGAAAAATGTATAGCAGAGCATTTGATTCAGAGTAAACTTTCAATACATGATAGATGTTTCTGTTCTTATTAGTTTTATAATTATTATAGTAGTATGTGTATCAGAGTTATTAGTAGTTATTTTTGTTGTTAGTTGCCATTGGGTTGATTCTGACTCATGGTGACCTGCCCCCCCACCATGTGCACAGTAGAACTGTTCCATAGGGTTTTCAAGGTGGTGTCCTTGAAAACCAGGCCTTACTTCCATGGCACCTCTGGGTGGATTTGAACTGCCAACCTTTCAGTTCATAGTCCAGTGCTTAACTATTTGCACCATGCTGAGACTATCTAACAATATTGTTTAGTGTTAGTGTTAATTATTTTTAAGTGTTCTTGTTATTGTTCTTATTATTTGTGTTCATATTATTTAGTAATATAGATGATAAAAATACCCATGGTCAGAGTGTATCCTTGGGCTAGCAGTCCCATGGGAAAGACCAATAGCTGGGCAAGCTGAGATCATCTGTTAAAAAGATGGGCCAGGACAAAGTTTTGTCTTCTCAAGAAAATCAACCCTCTGGAAACCAGACTTGAGTTTGCTCTTGTCGCCAGGGTCAGCTGGGACGGCCTTGTTAGAGGATTGTGAAGTGGAGCAATACATGCACTGGTTGGGGGCAAGGGCAGCTGCAGGTAGGTGGTGGCCAGTTCTGGTCCCCTCAGATATATTGCACCAGCCCAAATCAGGAAGCACAATTCCTCACAGAGAACTAGGCAGTAACATTTTCCTGGGAGAAAGAAGCCATCAAGCTCATAAAGGAGGAATGAGGGGCAGAGCTTGACTCTCTGGGTCAGGAAGGATTTGTTGTGGAACAAACATGGTAACTCATGAGACATCAGAGGAAATTATCTCTAAGAGAAAGACAGACTCAGCTTAACTCCTCTTTCCATGCAGTTACGTTTTATTGGTGCTTGCTGGGTGACAAATCATCCATTTTTAGCTTTTATGTAGCTTTAGTTTTGATCTTATGAGTTAAGAATGACTAATACCCAAGAGGGTATGACCTTTGAGCAAAGCATGCTGGGAAAGCACATTTCTGGGTGCTTGTTCCCTCTGTGCCTAGAGACATGGATTCAAATAAAAGTCAAGGCGACTGTCCCACCAGGGACCACTGCTTTGAAAAGTAAAATAGGGCTTTTGAATACATCTTTGTTTGCCACTCTTATTCAAGGTTATCCAAAGACAGATCTGCTTCAAGAAAGGAGAAAGTAGTAAATTTAATTGGAGCTTTCAAACAACGTTCCATCCAAAACTGAGAAGCTCAAGATCAAGTAAGTATTTAAAACCATGGGCCAAAAAAAAAAAAAGATTAGTGTCTTCAGTGGGTAGCACTTCCTGGGTCTCGCTGACTCAGAAGAGCAAGTGCAAGGGACGAGAGGATCTGTTCTCACTTAATTCCATGAATGGTTAGGTTGATGGGAGAAAAAGCTAATCACCTCCCATCTTTTTCTGACTATTTCTGCTGTCTAAAGTTACGTCCATAAGAGGTCAAACCTCCATGGCAGAAAAGAAGAGAGTATATTGAACATCAAGTTGTGAAGTTTTGCATGCACAGGCTGTGGTGGGCTAGTCAGACGTTAGCCATATCTGGGAGACCAGTTTGCTCCTCTCAACGATCCTGTGAGGGGAGCATTGCTATTAGCATCTCCCTTTTGCAGGTGGGGACACAGTTTCCCAAGGGGTTTGGTAACTTGACCAAGATCACACAATAAGCTAATGGCAGATGTAGAATGTGAACTAGAGTCTCCAAAATTCTAGTCTATACCATAATTGTTTGAGCAGCCTATAGTCTTTATTTAAAATTTTTTCAAAAATTAGAAAAATGTTTAGTGACCAAAGCCTGCATCTGGTCTTATTTCTTTCTACCTCTGGGCTGAGAAGTGCACAATCTCCTTCCTTTCTGAGCCACATAACTTTGCTGTTGCTGTTGTTGTTAGGCACCATCAAGTTAATTTCATAGTGATCCCCTGAGACAGAGTAGAACTACCCTATAGAGTCTTATAGGCTGTAACCTTTAGGGGAGCAGATTGCCAGGTCTTTCTATCATGGCACCTCTGAGTGGGTTTAAACTTGCAACCTTTCAGTTAGCAGGTGAACTGCTATGCCACCAGGGCTCCCTCACTTAACATTGCCAGCTGGTAACTTCTCAATATGTTTAGTAAAAGCAGGCATGTGAAAGTTTACAAACTGGGGTGTTTCAGCAAGTCACTTGCTGCCATCATTTGCATCCTTAGAATCCAAGGATGTCCGAGTATGAGCAAAACTTCCATCAACTTATTTTACAGAAGGAAAAACTGAGATCAGAGAAAAGGAAGGACTTGCTCAAGGTCATGCAGCTGTTAAGCCATATTACTGATCCCTCAATGTCCTTCAGGAACTACTGAAGTAGCTGATAAAGGAACTTCATGAAGAAGAAATAAGAAAAAGAGTATTCATTGTTAGCTAGCAATCTATGCCATTTCCTAGTGGCAGTCTTAAACTCTTTGATTACCAGATCTCTCTTGTGTTCATGGCAATAATAATAGAACCAATCCATAGGGCAGAGCCCTGGTGGTGCAGTGGTTAAGAGTTTGACTGCTACAACTGGACTAAACCGAAGCTAAGAAGTTTCCTGAATACAACCAAACACTTTGAGGGACAGAGTAGCAGGGGCGGGGGTCTGGGGACCATGCTTTCAGGGGACATCTAGGTCAACTGGCATAACAAAGTTTTTAAAGAAAATGTTCTGCATCCCACTTTGCTGAGTGGTGTCTGGGCTCTTAAAAGCTAGTGAGCACCCATCTAAGATGCATCATTTGGTCCCAACCCACCTGGAGTAAAGGAGAATGAAGACCACCACGGACACAAGGAAAGTATTAGACCAAGAGACAGACAGGGCCACATAAACAAGAGACTTCATCAGCCTGAGACCAGAAGAACTAGATGGTGCCCGGCTACCACCAACGACTGCCCTGACAGGGAATACAACAGAGAGTCCCTGACGGAGCAGAAGAAAAGTGGGGTACAGAACTCAAATTCTAGTAAAAAGACCAGACGTAATGGTTTGATTGAGACTGGAGGGACCCTGGAAGACATGGCCCCCAGACTCTCTGTGAGCCCAAAACTAAAACCCTTCCAGAGGCCAATTCTTCAGACAAAGATTAGACTGGACTATGGGACATAAAATGATACTCGTGAAGAGTGTGCTTCTTAGCTCAAGTAGATACATGAGACTAAATGGGCAGCTCCTGTCCAGAGGCAAGAAGAGAAGGCAGAGAGTGTCAGAAGCTGGCTGAATGGACACAGGAAATCCGAGGCAGAAAGAGTGTGCTATCACAGTATAGGGAGAGCAACTAGGGTCTCAAAACAATGTATGTATAAATTTTTGTATGAGAGACTAACTTAAAGTGTAAACTTTCACTTAAAGCACAATAACATAACTTAAAAAAAAAAAAAAAGTTTGGCTGCTAACCAAAAGGTTGGCAGTTTGATTTTGTGAGGATTAAATGATGTGATGCATGCAAGTCTCTTAATACAGGGCCTGGCTTACAGTGGGGACTCAGTACATAGGGGATGTAATAAAGGCTTATCAGATCAGAGACACTAAGAGAGAGAGTGAGTCTGTGAGGCAGTGGAGAGTTCTAGAAGCAACTTTAAGGGAGGGGGGTTGGATTTATGTCCCTCGGTTCCACACATTGGTTCAGTTTGGGAAAACAAATGGCTAAGGATAACCGGAAAAGGTGGCAGGTTCATCAGTAAATCATCTATTTTTGCCCAAATGTAACTCTGGCAACAGGGAAACCCCCTGAAATCAGTGTGTCCACAGCTGGGGATAGAACTCTCCAGGGCTTTCAGTGGCAAGCTTAGGACTTCCAAGAAGGAGCCCCCGGAATGAGGTGGCCACAGATGGAAAATGAATTTCTCTGAGTCTTCCCTTTTGGACATTTTCAGAGCTTCGGATGAGCTTGAAGGAATCTCAAGGCTAGAGCTTGCTCACGGAGGGCGATTTCCCTTCTACCTTGTCTATGTTTGTTTTACATCATGAGGCAGGATGCCAACTTTCCTATTCAATCAACTGATTACACTGTGAGGTTTATAAATAGCCTCTGGAAACCCCTTTCTGAAATTTCCCTTAGGACTTCTGAGCTCTCCTTTATAAGGGCAGGTTGCAAGAGAAAAGGGAAATCATTCCCTAGAGGCTTCTTCTTCATGGGGTTGAAAAAAGCGAACAGACCATGCATAAAAATCATACTAAAAATGGAAGTTTGAGGATGGCTGCTCTGCTGAGGAAAAATTTCTAATTTAAAATTCATAAGTGGAAGTATAGATGATCATTCAGACAGGGTGTGATTTAAATTAGCTCTTTTGTGATAATGATAATTTCCACCCATCAAAAAATAAGCAGTATTAATAAAGGTATGCGGAGAAAATAACCATGTTTGAAAGAACAACTTTTTAAAAGCATGTTCAGGTACCCATTCAGGTTTAAGTAGCATTACATTGGTTACAAAGAATCCTTAACTGTTCATGACAAGTAGCCATATGCTTCTCACCAATAATCTTCCCCTGTATGTTTCCAGTTACAGTGGAATTGGAGCAGGTTTGTTCTCCTCTTAGTGAGCAGATCTTGGGCTTTGTCAGAGAGAAAGCGTTCCCTATAGGGCCTCTCTATGGAACCAATGGGGTGCAGTCTGACTCTTATCATGGGTAGCCAGGCAAGCAGTTAGAAGGCAGCAGGCCCCTGGAGATTGTCCCAGAGACCCTCAACCAATCTTCGCTCAGAAATCAGATCAGAGCAACATATATTTACTGTGCATGAAGCCCAGTAACCAAATCATGTTGCTGTTGTTTGGTGCCATCGAGTTCATTTTGACTCATAGCAACCCCATGTGAAGTAGAACTGCCCCATAGTGTTTTCTAGGCTCTAAACTTTACAGGAAGGAGCCCTGGTGGCACATCGGTTAAACTCTGGACTGCTAATCGAAAGTTCAGTAGTTCAAACCCATCAGCTGCTGCTCGGGAGAAAGATGTGGCAATCTGTTTCCTTAAAGATTACAGCCTTGGAAACCCTTTAGGGCAGATCTACTCCGTCCTACAGGGTTCTGTGAGTCAGAATCAACTCAATGGCACAAAACAATAACACTCTTTATGGAATAAGATCACAAAGTCTTTCTCCCACGGAGCTTCTGGGTGGGTTCGAACCGCCAACCTCTTGGTTATCAGCTGAGCACTTAATCAGGGCTACCAGGGCTCTTTAACGAAACCCTATCCCTAGATAAATAATGTTGATCTACTGCTTCTGTCTATTTCCTTCTATATAATATCTTATAATATTGATAACAACCCTGAGAGATAGATGTAATAGATATGGTGATAATCTTTATTTTGTCGAAAGAAAACAGAGCATTGCAAAGGCAAGCAAATACACCAAAGGCCCTCAGTGATTAAAGGCAAAGTCCTGGGCTTGAACCCAGGAAGCAAATGGTTAAGTAATCTGGAAAAAAGAAAGCAGGATTAAGGGGATCATGATTATTGAGTGTAGGGACAATTAAACTTTTAAATAGGATGATCTGGGTAGACCTCATTGAAAAGGTTAATTTGAGCTCAAAGGAGGTATTTTAGTCTGGGTTCTCTAGAGGAGGGAAACCAGTAAGATATGTATATATATATATAATGAGAGAGAGAGAGTGTGTGTTACTTCTAGGAAATGGCTCATATAATCGTGGGGCATGGAAAGATTTAAATCCACAGTTCAGACAGCCAGCTGGAGACCTCTGCTGGTTTACAGGATTGAAGGGGTGGTGGATCCAAAATCTACAGGTCAGGCTCCAGACCCAAGACTTATGCAGGCTTATATCCCAGGAACTGGAGAAAAGTGCAGATTCAAGAGAGAATGAGTTTTGCCAGAACATCCATTTATATACTGGAGGCAGGTCACACCCCCAAGGATACTTCTCTTTTAATTGATTGGCTGATCATACCAGATCAGATCATGGAAAGTAATTACATTATATTCCATTATGGAAGAGCAACCAGTCTAGCATCTGCCAAACCACTGAGAATCATAGCTTAGCCAAGGTGACACGTAACATTACCAGGAGGTAAAGGAGAGAGTCATTCATTCAGTTATCTGTGATAAGAACTTTCCAGGAAGAGGACAAAGTAAGGGAAGAGGGTCTAAGGACCCCTGTGTGGCTGAAGCATGCGAGTGAATGGGGAGAGTAGCAGAAGTCAAGGTGGCAAGATAATGGGGAGCCGAATCATGTCAGGCCTTGCAGACAATTGTAATGACATCAGTTTTTACTCTGCAAAGACCATAGGGCCATTACTGATTTTTGAGCACAGAAGTGACATGATCTGATTATGTTTTTAAATGATCCCTTTAGCTACCAGATTAAAATTAGGTTGAAGGGGGCAAGGGCAGAAGCAAGGGATTCAAAAAAGGAATGTGGCAGAGACAATGAAATATGTTCATGAAATCTTATTCAGGTTTGTCCCGGGCACAGAAGAAGGTATTTCCCATTCTCTTTTTGCAAAGAGGTCAGCACTAGATGACTGAGTTTGCATAGAAGTGATATCACCCCTTCCAGGTATAGCCCTAAAACCTGCTGTGTGAGTTTCTGATCTCTGCCCCTTCTGCAGCATCATGGAGACTCTGTGTTGAGGATGGAGCACTGCCAAATGGAAGGGGCTTGGGTTCTCAGTGACAATATAAAGCTGGGGTGCTTCACCCTACACCAACTGCATTAGACTGTGACTTTAGTAGGTTTCGAACTACAAAAAAGAACAAAGAAGAACATTTTTAAAAAATTCCCAATAGCACTGTATTTATTTCAGCCTTATTACTAGGGATTGTGGAGATTTATTTCCTGTTTTGATTTTTCTAAAGCAAGAAGACAGAGCACAGACTGGATGCACCTGTTGGCCTCATCTCCCCAACAGCTGCTCAAAGTCACACCTATACAGTCCCATGGTCTTCCTCCTCATGGTCTGACTATGGCCTAAGACACTTACGATGGAGTATCTCTAAGTCACCAGCAGTGCTGGGTGTGGAAAATAAGAAAATAAAACACAAATATAAAATAATTAGAATTGAAACAAATTCCCTTTCCTTTCTTCCTAAAGAGATACTAAATATTTTTTGGAAGTAGATCACCAGGACTTTCTTCTGAGGCATCTCTGGATAGTCTTGAACCTCTAACTTTTGTTTAGCAGCTGAGCACTTTAACCATTTGCACCACCCAAGCACTCCATTTAAAACAAAGGCTATGGCAAGTGGTTGTACCTTGTCAAGGAGATTACTGGGTACTAGTTGTGAAACACCAGAGAGAGGCCTCCGCATCCATGGGAGCTGGTGTCTGGCTTCAAACCATGCAGGAGGAGAAAGCTCACATCTGTTAGTCTTCAGCACACATCACTGAAATTCTTGCAGGGAGTCTAGATAGAACTGATGTTCTTCCCTGTGCTGACCTTAGGCTAGCCAGTGGCCAGCAAGAGAGAAACACACTGGTGTTCCCAGGGAGGGTTCTGATGGACGACTACAGTCTTTCCTGGAATGGCTCCTCCTGCCCAGCCTAGTGTGGAAGGAATGAGGTGAGTGGTGGCGCCCGGGACGCTTCCCATACAGACAGCTTCTTTGTGTGTCTATTATCTTTGGGCTTCTGCTAATGTCTCCTTCAGGGAGATAGGTCTATAAACTGCCAGGCAGGGAGGAGAGGATCTTACTATAGCTCTGGTTAGGTCTGAGGCTGCACAGGGGCTTGGTAATTTACATCACTTTTCAAAAGTGTTTTAAAACACGTCATCATTTCAACCTGTGAGGCAGATACGGTCATTCTCATTTTATAGAGAAACCCACTGTCTTTCAGTCAATTCTGACTCATAGAGACGGAGTAGGGTTTCCAAAGCTATAATCTTTACGGAAGCAGACTGCCACATCTTTCTCCTGAAAAGTGGCTGGTGGGTTCAAACTGCTGACTTTCCAATGAGCAGCCGATTACTTAGCCTCTGCACCACCAGGGCTCCCGTTTTAGAGAAAAGGGGACAAAACTGAGACTCAGAGATTCTTCACTGTGAGTTCCTTGCAGATTCAGGACTAGATTTCAAGTGTCCTGATTCCTGGGCCAGTGTCCTTTCCAACAGAGAATCTTCAGTCACGCCAATAAGAGAGATCTTGAAATTCTCGTTATTCGAGTCTTGGACAAAGGCTTGGGGCATGGGCTTTTGCCTAAGTGGGAGTCCACTCTAATCTAATATTTTAAAGGATTTGAAATGATCCATAGTTCATGAGCCTTCTTTCCCTGTCTTCTAAGAAGTGGATAAACATTCCAACCTCGACTACCTCCGATGTAGGATCAAAACAAAAGATTATGGGTGTTGATGCTTTGGGAGACATGGAAATCCACACATATACAAGCAGGGTGGTTCAGTAATCAAATCTTCAGAGGCCAGAACTTAACAGTATCAACCACCCACAATTTAACCATAAACGCAGACATTTTAAAGGCTCCTGAGAATAGAAAT
This sequence comes from Dugong dugon, assembly GCA_030035585.1. Classification (NCBI taxonomy): domain Eukaryota; kingdom Metazoa; phylum Chordata; class Mammalia; order Sirenia; family Dugongidae; genus Dugong; species Dugong dugon. The sequence continues at coordinate 58,822,683 of CM057471.1, forward strand.
ATATTTTTCTAAAAGTTGCAGCCTCCAAACGATGTGCTTTATTGCCTAGGACAAGCTGTGGCCCTGTGGAGTTTGCAGGGCGTTGCACAGAGGAATCCCAATGAATATTTGTAGATTGAACTTAATGACTGAAAGCACAAACCCTTGGCTCTCCCAGTGAATCTCATGAAATCTTATTAAATGCACTTTCTTTAGCAATCTTGGTTATTTGCTTTTTTTTCCATCCCCCAGCAGGTTAAATACAAGCAACTTGGAAAAGGAAGAGGAGTTGTCAGAAACACTGAAAATGTCAACAGAAGCCTTGACAGCTTGAAAATAGAGGAGGAGAAACTAAAAGCAAAGCAGACAAAGAAACTTACATCTCCTATAATGTAGCATTTGGGTGACTGAATCAACAAAAAACTGGATTCTCTGTTTAACTCATCAGAGATGTGCACAAAATATTTCAAAACAATCTGAGTCCCTGGGTGGTACAGTTAACGTGCTCAGCTGCTAACCAAAAGATTGGAGGTTAAAGTCCACTCAGAGGCACCTTGAAAGAAAGGCCTAGTGATCTACTCCCAAAAAATCAGCCACTGAAAACTCTACAGAGCACAGTTCTACTCTGTCACATATGGAGTCGCCATGAGTTGGAATCAACTTGACCGCAATAGTTTTTTTCACCTGCAAAAGTTTACTTTAAAATGTTTTGACACTTAAGGAGGTGGGTAAGCCTTAGTTATCACTTACAAGAAAGGCCTCTGTGAGTGAGAAGGTACGGATGAGTTTCCTCTGAGTGTTTAGCTGGACTTACCTGTAGTTTACGTGTACAATTTGAACTGATAGAAGATGTAGTCGGGAAGAGCTGTGGCCCCTAGGCAAACCAGTGTGTACTATATCTCTGGCACACTTTACACCTTGAGTCTCTTTTCTATTCTACTGTGTCCAATAAGTGTAGTCAGAGGCAATGCAAAAATCACTCTGTTTCATCTTTGCCTCTGTAAGCTCAATTATGGTACAGCTGCCAGAAAGCCCCTGCCCTGAAGATTTCATTTATCACCAGCTCTTACTGCAAATGAAGTGAAGCTGCCATTGGCTATTCTGGCTTCAAGGTCTAGTTTTACATCCTTTTTTCCTTATATGACAAACACCAAAAACAAGCCAATAAAAAATAAATGGACAGATTGATGTATATACAAAGATATATGTATAGATACGTATGTGTATAGCTAGGAGTCCCTGGGTGGTACGAACAGTTAATATGCTCAGAAGCTAATGAAAGGTTAGCAGTTTGAGTCCACCCCGAATCACTTCAGAAGAAAGGTCTGGTGATTCACTTCTCAAAAAATCAGCCATTAAAAACCCCATGGAGCACAGTTCTACTCTGACATGTATGGGGTAGCCATGAGTAGGAATTGACTCAAGGGTAACATTTTTTTTCTCTTTTTTATGTATAGATTTTAAAGTATTGGTTGTTAACAACAAATAACGATGAATTGTCTGCAGAATGAAAAAGATAGAAAGAGACCCTGTTTCCAAGCTGAGCTCATCCTCATTCCTAAGTCCATAACATGTATTAATTGGTCAGTCACTGTCCATCGGCAAAGCCCTGAGATTGGCTGAGATGTAAATTCAATGGGTGTCTCTAATCTTTGCATGAATGAATGGATAAATGACACTCAGGTGGATCACTGCAGGCCATAAAGGATGTATTGTGGGAAGCCATGAGGGTTTCTTAGAGAATTAGTTGCAAGAAGTAATGCTCAATAATGTCACTGTTGGAAATAGTGACGGAATGATAATGTCAACAGTGAAAATAATAATGGTAATAATAAATAAGGGTTGCCATTTATTGACCATCCAGAGTTTGAGAGTATTCTGAGCACTTTAACTACACTCTTACAATTGATTCTCACAAGAATTCACTGAGACAGAAGTCATTAGCTGCACTTTATTAATCAGGCAACTGATGATCATATTAGTTGACTCATATCCCCTGCTTCACACAGTAGTAAATGACAGGACTGGGATTTGACTCTAGGTCTGCCTCTCTTCAAAATCTAGTCCCCTCCTCCTCCCATTTCTGCCCCTTTTTTCCCCTCCTTTCCCTTTCCCTTCTTATTCCCCACTCCTTCTCATCCCCCTCCCTTTCACTTCCCCTCTTCTTTCTCTACTCTTTAAGACAAGAGCTAACCCCACAGATGTCTTCTTTGATTGATTACCTCCTGAAAGCCTTTTAAAAATTAAAAGAATTCAAAATACTATCATACTTTTTGAGCACCTACTTTTTAAAAAGGGATCATGTAATAAAAACCTGCAGCTTACAAAAGGTTGGAGGAAGCGAACACATATTTACTAAGTGCATATGACAAATTAGGCACTTTATATTTTATTATATTACCTGCTTTAATTTTCTTAACGACAGTGTATATTTTATCCCCATTTTACAACTGAAGGGACTGAGGCTGAGAAGGTTTATGGAAGAAGATCGTCTAAAATCACACATCCAGTAGGAACTCTGACTTGGCTAAATACTCACCCAGCCAGTCAATGTCTCTAGCTGGGCCAAGATAAGACAGCCAGAAGTGGCACTATGAACCTACAGGACATCAGGGCTGGAGGGCCTCTGTACTCAGGACATGTGCCCAAACTCAAATGGAACATTTTCCGGACACTCTTGAGCAGCGTGCTGAAGTATGCATTCTGTAGGACAATCTGATGATACCCATTGCCGTCAAGTTGATTCCGACTCATAGCAACTCTATAGGACAGTGTAGAACTGCCCCATGGGGTTTCCAAGGAGTGGCTAGTGGATTTGAACTGCTGACCTTTTGGTTAGCAGCCATAGCTCTTAACCACTGTTCCACCAGGGTTCCAATTTGATAATAGTTGTCAAATATTTAAAGGAGTGAATCTGCTGACCAAACTGTTGCATTTATGCAAATAATAGGACACACACACACACACACACACACCCCCCACACCCGTTGCCATCGAGTAGATTCCGATCCATAGTGACCTTAGAGGACAGAGTAGAACTGCCCCATAGGGTTTCCAAGGAGCAGCTAGTGGATTCGAAACGCTAACCTTTTGGTTAGCAGCCATTTATCCCTTAACCAGTGTACCACCAGCGCTCCAAATAATAGGACTGGTGCTAAAAATAAAAAAAAAAAAATATGCCAGTATACAGCCATCCTCATAGTGTGTAATTTTAAAAATAATGATAAAGAGTAAAAACCTAAACGTCTATAAATACATAAGTAATAGAACATCGTCATCATCATACAATGAAATACAATGCAGCTGCTAAAATGGTGACTTGTATCTGTATTTACTGACAGAAAAAGATATCTAATATAGAGTCCAGTTAAAAAAAGATTTTAAGAATTATGTATTAGATACTGAATAAATATATATCCTGGGAAAAAAAAAGACTAGGTGTATATAAACCTACAATTTTAACTGTTGTTGGCTTTAGAGAGCAGGATAAGGAATAATCTTTACTTACTACTTCAAATTTTCCTGCATTTTCTGAATTCCATTTTGCGATAAAAATAGCTAATGTTTATCGAGTACTTACAATGTGAAAGGCAATTTATTTAAATCTCTTATTTCATGATCACAATAATCCTATCACAATAATCCCCATATTACAGATATGCTGTTTCAAGTTTAGAGAGGCTTGTAATTTGGCCAAGGCCACCCAACTAGCGAGTGGCAGAATAGGTTTAAATAGGTTTCCTGCTTTTAAAAACCCATGCTCCTAGTTATCATTTTATACTGCAATAAACACAGTAATTTTGGCATCAAAAATACTACAATTTAACAATAATATTAAAAATAATTCAGAATTTTTGCTTTTGGGAACATACTCAATTATCTGTGCATGGTATACAACATCTTAAATTGTGTTCCAATTGTTACTTCTTTTTAGGACCCAGCAATTCTTTATTTTCAGGTACCTCCCTTTACTTATTTTCGATAATACGCCTTTCAACAGACACTTAAAATAGATATTGTCTAATGTTTCCACAGCTCTTGAGAAAGGTTGTTTCATAATAATTACTTAGCACCGAAGATGCAACAGGACATTTTAAGTAGTAGATGATTTTGTTGTTTATTTTTTAAAGGATATTCCTGTATTGTCAAGTGTCAAAACCTAGGAGGTTTAATTGCAATTTAACCTCCAAGTCACAGTCTTTGAGTATGTTTGGTGTATCTGAGTGCATCTTCACAAGATACAGTGCTGCTCCTCTGACAGCCCACAGTCTCTTGGGCTGCCCTATCATGGTACTTATCCTGGCGGCAAAAGCAGCTCGGCTTCTTGTACAGGCATCTCATTAGACTGAAATCTGGGTCTGTCTTGTTCACTGTTGTATCCTCAGAATCAGACACGCTCAGCTTGGTAACTCTTCTTTACTAAGGATCAGAGAGTCCTCAAAATGCCAATACTGGATGTAGGGTGCCTCCCCTGCCCCATCTTTCATAAAACCAATTGAACAACCAGTTGCCCCGAGTCGATTCCTATTCATAGCAACCCCATGAGTGTCAGAGTAGAACTGTTCTCCATAAGGTTTTCAATGGCTGATTTTTAGTAGATTGCCAGGTCTTTCTTCTGAGGCACCTCTGGGTTAACTCAAATTCCCAAACTTTCAGTTAGCAGCCAAGTACAATAATTGTTTGCACCACCCAGGGATTCTCACCTCACATAAAACTAGTTCAACAGTGTAGATGGTTTCTGCCAGGGCTTCAAACTGGTTTGAACTGGTTCAGTCATGGCCGACAAATCAAAACTGGGATAGGGATTTTTACAATTTGAGTCATCCAGACCGATAACTGGAACAGGAAAATTATGGATCAAAGCCCCGGAATAACAGACTCAGAAGAGGTGTCATGAGACCTTTCAGGAGGCTGATGCAGCAGACTGGATTATTGACAGGACTGTGGACAGCAACACACATTCAAAGCTGCAGGCTTGGCTGCCATCTTTGAGCCGGCACCGCTGTTTCCGACTACGCTCAAAATTGAAGGGGCAAGATATTTGCTCTCTATGCGATGCGTACGCTGCCCATTTTTTTTCTAAAAGGGAGATTACATTTCTAGCAGGGCTTCAACCTGTAATTTTACCCATTCTGGTTATCGTTCCATTTCACTCAAATTTAAAAAATTTGCGTCTGTTCCGGTTTCGTTTCGCCAGCCGTGACTGAAGAGCGAAGAACCCATTCAAAGCCCTGGTTTCTGAATTCTGTACAGGAAGACAGAATCTATTTCTTGGAGGAAACCCTTGGGGTAGCCTTTGATGCCTTAGAGATGTAGGTAAGTTCTCACCTCTTGTAGGGAAAGTTTAGGAACAAAGTAGTAATAGAAAAGGTTTGTCCTCATTCTAGAATGTATGGTTCTCAAATAAGCAATGTTCATTGTAAGCAGGGTTACCTCTCAGATATCACATGATGTCAATTGATTTTTATTTTTTATTATTCGGGTGGGGTAAGGGTGGGGCTTTAGGCTCTTAGAGAAGTGACTTGAGATAACGCATTAAAAAAACCCTCTTTTTAAATGACACCTCAAAAATGGAAATAAGGCTGGTGCTAGGGAGAAAGAAAACTTATTTTTTCCTAGAGCTGTTGTCACCAGGGCTCATTTGCCCCCAGAAGAATAGAGAGCTTGGGGATGCTTGGTTTATTCTTAGTTTAGGAAATTCTAAGTGTCCTATAGGGTAAATGAACCCTTGGTGGTGCAGTGCTTAAGAACTCAGCTGCTAACCAAAAGGTCAGCAGTTGAAATCCACCAGCTGCTCCTTGGAAACCCGCTGGGGCACTTCTACATGGTCTTATAAGGTCGCTCTGAGTTGGAATCTACTCAATGGCAACAGATTTTTTATAAGGTAAACAGAACAAGAAAGATATTTTTGAGCATCTAATAACCACAATTAACTGGATTCTTTATTATTCCCAAATCATTATTGTTTTACTATAATAATTTGATTTCATATTCCCAAACATTCAATATAAAGTAAATATTGCACAGAGCTAAAAAGTCATTGAGAAAGCATAGGCTTTCTGAATCTTGGTCCTATGACAATTTCATCAAAGCACAATGGAGCTCCAGCTCGGAAAAATCAAAACCACGATTAGAGAATTGTCCTTGCAGACCAAATCTGGTCCTTGCATTTCCAGCGTAACTGAAAAATTTTCATGCATTTCTAAGAACAAATTGCAAACAGACATCCCAAGGAGACATTTCAACACATCACTAACTTGGAAACAATGGCTGGAAATGTCAACTGGGAGAAAATTTTAGACAGATATGATGGGCCAGCCACAGGCACCAGTCTCACAGACTGATACGGATAAACCCAAGATCTAAGGTCAGAGGAAAAATGAACAAGCCTATTGAGGTTCTATTTCCCCATGAACATATGTTGTTACCGCCTTGTGCCCTCATCTGTCAATGGACTCTTGTCTGTGACAAAAGTTAAGGGTCTGAATGGGAAAAGGAGGTGACTAATGGTCCAACTGATAGGATTTCCAAAGAGGAAGCTGAGGCCTTTGAGAACTGACTACTATCTCTGCATCTTCCTCTGCCACCCCCTCTTTGATTGATGTAACACCCAGAGACCAGCATAGATTCCCCCACCAGGTAAAGCCATTTATTCTCCCTAGCACATCTAGAGCACAGTCATCTCTGGTATCCAGCTCTCAGGTGTGCTGCCTCATCAGTGTGTGATCTGAGTTGATGTCACCAATTTCCCAAACAGATCAAAGGCTTGGAGAGGAGAGGAGAGGAGAGGCCAGGGATGCAGGGAATCCTTTCCAGAGGAAAATGTAACGCATCTCAAGACCTAATCTGACCCAAACCAATTAATATCATTTGCATCTTGCATGGCTTCTTTTAATGTGACTCAGCCAAGTCGACAGTTTCTTATATTTTATTGCTTTAATGAATCTAAATAAACTCATGATTATTCATATGACTGCTATGTATAGACTAAATAAAAGTGACTTTTAATGTTTATGATGACAAAGACAAGCAGAAAGATATGACTTAAAGTATTGCATAAATATTACTTAAGCTTTTGGAGCTTTGCTTTGCTTAGAAGGATAGAAATGTTCACTTTTTGTTGCTACCATTCCTACGTGACATATAAACAAAATGAGATTAGATTAGGCAAGGCCTTGAAAAGGGGCAAAGGTGGGATGTTCCAGATTGGATGAGGCAGAGGCAGTGTTTTGTAGGAAAAAGTATTGGCAACAAGTAGCCAGGTAGATTTGGCCATTATGCTGGGCTTCCAGATACAGCTGCCAGAGAAACAAAAAGAAAGCTCCCTGCCTCCAGGGATCTAGAGTCTAGCTGGGGAGACCTCTCAGAAGCAGAAAATGATACTAGAGTAATACAGCATGATACGTGCTATAAGAGGAGAAGAATAGGGTACTGGAGGAGCCCTAAAAGGACCATCCTTCCCATCTGGGTAAGTATGACATTCCAAGGAAAACTTTGAACATGGACTTTGGAGACAGGAAGAGAGAGACATGTCTAGCCAGAGAGAGCAGAAAGTACAAAGGCCCAGAGTTGATTTTATACAGGACATTTTTTATACACTTTAAGTAGTTTAATTAAGTATGGCTGGAACACAGGGTATGTGAGTGTCAGCAGGTTGTGGTATGGTGACTGTGGAGAGATAAAGCTTAAGGGAGAGTCAATAATGGTATCATGGAGAGTCCTGTGTTTTAATGAGTTTGAATTTTATTCTAAGACAATGGAGAGCCATCAGTGTATTTTAAGTTGGGAAATGGTTAGGTGAGATTTATTTACTCACGCATCCATTCATTTGTCAAATTATTTGCTGTGCACCTAGTACTTTTTATTTAACAAATATTGATTAAAAACATGTAAGCACTGGAGAGGAAGCAGAAAAGATAAACAAACAAAGAAAAAAAAAAGACAAAATATCCTAACTTGAAGGAGTAGCTTGCACTTTGGGATATGATGGGCAGAGAAAGCCTCATTGAGAAGGTGGCATTTGAGCAGAGCTATGAAGGAGGTGGAGGTAAGCCACATAGCTATCCAGGAGATGAGCATCCAAGACAAAGGGAAAAGCTAGGTTAAAGATCTGGAGGCAAGAGAATGTTTGTTGTGTTTGAGAAACATCAAGGGAGCCCATGGGCTGAAGAGGAGGTAAGGTCAGAGGTGATGGACTTTGTAGTCCATTGTGTGAGCCTTGATTTTACCCCGAGTCAGAAGTCAAGTCACTGGAGTGTTCCAAACAGAGGACTTGATGTGTTCAGGCATCAGGTTTAAAAGGATCCTTGGGGGTTGGGAGAAGGCAAGGGCAAAAGCAGTGAAACTGGTTAGGAGTAAACTGGTTAGTGCAGTAAACCAGGGAGAAAAAATGGTGGTGGCTTGGGTTGACATGGGAGCAGTGGTCAGAAGTTATAGCGAGGCTGTAACAAGATTTTCTGATGGATTGGAAGTGATGTGACAGAAAAAGTGGGGAGACCAGAATGACTTCGATGTTTTTAGCTTGAACAATTAGAAGGAAGAGGTTGCCGTTAGCTGAGTCTCATGAGGAAGACTGTGGGAGAATAGGTTCTGGGAGGAAGATAAGACATTTGGTTTTTGATATGGTAAATTTGAAATATCCATTAGATATTTAATGAAAAACATAAATTGGCAGTTAGGTTTAAAAGTTGAAATTCTGGGAATGGTGTAGTCTTTAGTCTTCTATCAATTTAAGAAGCTTAAAAAATCAATAAAATAAAAAAGAACTCATTAGCTCATAAAACTAAAAAAGGTATTGAAGAAGTAAATATTTGGCTTTGGCATGGCTGAATCCAGGGTCTCCAATCATATGCGAGTTCAGTTTTTCTTCCCCTTTCACTCTGCTTTCACATCTCCTGATTTTATCATCAGACAGACTTTAACCTGATAGTATGAGAGCCTGAAGGAGCAAAGCTGGCCACTAGAAGGGTCAGGTTGTTGTTATTAGGAGGCTTCGATTTGGTTCTAACTCACAGTCAACCCCATGTATAAAGGAATGAAATGTTGCTCAGTCCTGTACCATCCTCACAATAGCAGGTATGTTTGAACGCATTTTTGCAACTACTGTGTCAATGCGTCTTGTAGAGGGTCTTTCTCTTTTTCGCTGACCCTCTACTTTACCAAGCATAACATCCTTCTCCACTGATTGGTCCCTCCTAATAACATGTCCAAAGTAAGCAAGACAAAGTCTGGCCATTCTTGCGTCTAAGGAGCATCCTGGCTATACTTCCTCCAAGACAGATTTGTTTGTTCTGGCAGTCCATGGTATATTCAGGGTCAGGCTACAACCTGGTAATTGTTTCCTTATCAACGCTCCTTTTGTTCTACCTTAAGCCTATCATTTGTTAACTATTTTACCATCCATGTCCTTCTTACCTGATATTGAATTGGTGCTCTGATGACTGGCAACCTCAAAGTAAGGAGTGTTGCTTTTCACATACCTTCAACAAAGTTTCCAGATATGACCCTCCTTGACCCGTCCTAGGTCATGTCCCATCCTTCACTGTGGACACATTTACCAGTTCCTGTCAAGTCTCTTCTGACTCATGACGACTCCATGTGTGTCAGAGTATAACTGTGCTCCAATGGGTTTTAAATGGTTGTCATATTTTGGAAGTAGATCACCAGGCCTTTCTTCCGAGGCACCTCTGGGTGAACTAGAAGCTTCAAACTTTGAGTTAGCAGCCAAGTATGTTAAACATTTGCACCATCTGGTGACTCCCTGCCTGTGGACAGGAGGATGGAATTTTCTCATTTACCAAGGGCTGGAATCAGCCTCACCCAAACCCCATTTAGTGAGGATAGGGGAGGAACAAGGAGGAAAAAACATAGGCCCACTACTCTATCTTTTACTGTTTCCTTATACTTTCAAATATTCTGATGCTTCTGGCCATCATTTTTCTGTTCCTGGCCACTAATTTTTCAATCTAGTAACCATGCTGGATTTCATGACTCATAGACCATGATAACTTGCAAACTCCTTTAAAGCAGGAACATTATCTCAGTCTTCTTTTGATCTACAATGCCTAGCACAAGACCTGCACTGGCCAAGACCTCAATAAGCAAGTGTTGAATTGTTGCCGAACTCCATTTTTGCCATCTTACATCTATTGGTAGGAAAAACCGTTTGAGGTATAACTAACTCACAGGAGGGCTTACACTGTGAACTTTGCTTCTTGTGTGTGATTTATACTAATTCCATATCTCTATCACCTTTGCTTGAGGAAAACTTGCTAAGTGTCTGCTCCCTGCTACCTTCCCCAGTGCACACCTACACCAAACCCCCTTGTACCCTTGTTTACTTCCACACTTATCCATCAAAACCATATTGCATTAGGAAAAAAGAAATGCATTTCAGTCTGCCCAGTCTTTTAACAATTGAAGATGGAACTACTGTAGCTAACTGCAGGGTAAACAAAGGGATTCCTAAGGCCATAAACGCAGCATGACAAATTAGCAAGCACATGGCCCTAGAAGAGGAGGGAGCTTCCAACCCAGGCTGAATCACTAGCTCACTGGTGGGAACAATTTATTTGATGCAAATAAAAGAACCAAACATTTATAAATCAACTAAACAAGAAGCTTAAGGGAGAGCTTTTGGTTATTGGGAAAAAAAAAATTATTCTCTACAGGAATTAGAGGATTGGACATCTGTCAGGAGTTGGGACATACACATCTGGAGTGTGTTGCTGGGACACTTAGTCACATATTAAAGCCTTGACCAGTGTGAGGCTTTTGTTCATGGGCCTTTCTCTCCTACTGTTGAAAAACCTTTCCCCTGATGTCACAGGGCATACTGGAACTGCCAATTGTAACTCCAAAATAAAGCTGTAATTCATGCTTCTTCATCTATCTTCATTGCCCCCACTCTAGTCCACCTTCTTGTTCAGATTACTGACTGCATTAGCCAGTTAGTAGGTTTTCTTTCTTCATTTTTTTTTAATAACAGTAGTAGCCTAAATAATAATAATAATAATAGGCGAGGCCAAGATGGTGGAGTAATCAGATGCCTCCTATTTTCCCTCTTACAACAAAGACTGGAAAAAACCAAGTGAAGCAATTATATATGACAATCTAGGAGCCCTGAGCATCAAAGGCAAAGCTGAAGAATCAGACTAAGTGGCAGAGGGTGGGAGAGATTGTTCAGAAGCAGCGAGGAGTTTCCAGACCTGACCTGGTGGGAGCTGGCACCCTTCAAGCCAGATCAGCTGGTGTGTGCGGTGAGGCAAGCAGTGGTGCTCAGGAGACGTTTTCCATGCTGGGAGAGACTGAGCAGCAGAGAGTCTACTCAGGCCTCTAGAACCAGTGAAAAGTGGTGCTCATTCGGCAAAAGATAAGTACGTGTGTCTGACCTACCGTGCAGATCAAAAAACACCCCTTTGGGAAAAGCATCTTTCCCATTTACCTGCTCCCTCCCTGCTCTGCAATTGCTGAGTCCCCTGGGCCGGAAGTGGGACCCCTCACATGCCCTTAGCCATTCTCCCAGCCTTGGAGAGGGAACAAATTAACAAACAGGGAAAAATAATCTGCCAGCTCATCTCAGCCAGGAAATCGGGGTAGGCACAGATCCTAAGTCTAGGCACATGAATAAGGGGTCCACAGACTTCGAATGCCTTTCACCCCTGCGTAGACCTATGTCGGCCCATTTCAACTGTGTAGGCCCTCATTAGCACAGTACAACAGGGTATATACCTGAAGCCTAACTTCAACTGTATCAGCTATATGGTGAAGTGGCAGGTTGGTAATATTTGACAGTGCTCTGCCCATTAAGCAGGGTCCTCACCTACCCACATCAGGCATCTGAGGGGTAGTGGCTCCACCCACACCACCTAGCCACCTGCTGCAGGGGTCCAAGAATAAGTGGTGCCTCCCAGTCCTTACAGCCAACAGCACTGGGTGTCCATAGTCTGGCTGCAAAACCCGCCCAAAACACACTCTAGGGAACACAGACACACGTTCCTCACAGACACTCAGGGACAGCCATCAGTCTCCTGCCTTGCTCAGGGTGTGACCGCCTACTTCAGCCAGATACCTGTGCCTACATTAATCACCCCCTGCCTGTCTAGGACTGTAGGTGAGAGCCTGCACCACACATTTAGTGATCGACTACCTGGACACCTGCGTTGAATCCATACAAGAAAAGTAAATGGACTCCTGGGCTTACATACCTAGTAACAGATCTAACCAGCTGGTGACAGGATGTTAGAGCTTCAAGGCACCAATAAGCAAACTAGCTCACATGAGCAGACTATTTGGGCATATCAAAGCAAAACAAAACAAGAAGCTAGGTCACAGTAAGCAAACATAAAATAAATATAATAACTTATTGATGGCTCAGGGACAACAGTCAACATCAAATTACATAAAGAGGTGACCACGAAGGCTTCAGCAGGCTCCCAAAACAAAGAATCAAGAAATTTTTTGGAGGAAGAGAATTTCTTGGAATTACCTGTGGTGGAATACAAAAGATTAATATACAGAACTCTTCAAGAGATCAGGAAGGAGATCATAAAAATGCAGAACAAGCCAAAGAACACACAGACAAAGCAACAGAGGAATTTAAGAAGATTATAGAAGGGCACAATGACAAATTTAACAGGCTGCAAGAATCCATAGAGAGACAGCAAACACAAATCCAAAAGATTAACAATAACATTGCAGAATTAGACAACTCAATAGGAAGTCATAGGAGCAGAATTGAGGCAACGGAAGTCAGAATTAGGGAGACTGAAGGTAAAGCACTTGACACCAACTTATTTGATGAAAAATCAAATAAAAGAATTAAAAAAAAAGAAGTAACCCTAAGAATTCTGTGGGACTCTATCAAGAGGAATAACCTACAAAGTATTGGATTACCAGAACAGAGGGGATAACAGAAAATATAGAGAAAATTGTTGGCAGAAAACTTCTCTGATATGGTGAAAAATGAGAAGATACCTATTCAAGATGCTCATTGAACCCCACAGAAGGTATATCCCAAAAGAAACTCACCAAGACATATTATAAACAAACTTGCCAAAACCAAAGATAAAGTGAGAATTTTAAGAGCAGCTAGGGATAAATGAAAAATCATCTAAAAGGAGAGTCAATAAGACTAAGCTGGGACTACTCAGCAGAAACTCTGCAGGAAAGAAGGCAATAGGATGACATATATAAAGCCTTGAAGGGAAAAAATTGCCAGCCAAGAATTAGATATCCAGCAAAACTGTCTCCCAAATATGATGGTGAGATTAGGGCATTTCCAGATAAAGAGAAGTTTAGGGAATTTGTGAAAACCAAACCAAAATTACAAAAAATATTAAAGGGAGTCCTCCAGTTAGAAAATCAATAACATCAGATAACAACCCAAGACTAGAACACAGGAGAGAGTGACCAGATATCAATCCACATAGGGAAGTCACAAAAATAATTCTAAGCTAAAACACTGAAAATAGGAAAACAGAGATGTCAATATGTAAAATATGACAACATTAAAACAAAAAAGAGGGACTAAAAAATGTAGATGTAAGTTTCTCATGTGGAGAGGAAGTCATGGCAATATAAGGAAATAAAAGACTGGTTTAAACCTGGAAAAATAGGAATAAATATTAAGGTAATCACAAAGGAAGCTATCAATTTTACACATCAAAATAAAAAACAAGAAAAACATAGACTCAACAAATACAAAATCAACAACAATGAAAAAGATGAAAATAAAATACATAAAGAAAAACCTCTCAGCACAGAAAATTAAGCAGAACAGAAAAACTGTCAACAACACACAAAAAAAGACTTCAAAATGACAGCATTAAACTCATACCTATCAATAATAATGCTGAATATAAATGGGCTAAATGCACCAATAAAGAGACAGAGAGTGGCAAAATGGATTAAAAAAACATTATCTGTGTATATGCTGCCTACAAGAGACACACTTTAGACTTAAAGACACAAACAACTAAAACTCAAAGGATGCAAAAATATATATCAAGCAAACAGCAATCAAAAAAGAACAGGAGTGGCAATATTAATCTCTGACAAAATAGACTTTAAAGTAAAATCCACCACAAAGGATAAGGTAGGACACTAAATAATAACAAAAGGGACAATACAGTGGGAGGACATAACTATAACAAATATTTATGCACCCAATGACAGGGCTCCAAAATACATAAAACAAAATCTAACTGCATTGAATAGAGAGAGAGACAGCTCTACAATAATAGGAGACTTCAACACACCACTTTCAGTGAAGGACAGAACATGCAGAAAGAAGCTCAGTAAAGACACAGAAGATCTAAATGCTTCAGTTAACCAACATAATCTCATAGACATATACTGAACACTCTACACAACAGCAGCCAAGTATACTTTCTTTTCCAATGCCCATGGAACATTCTCCAGAATAGATTACATATTAGGCTATAAAGCAAATCTTAACAGAATCCAGAGGATCAAAATATTACGAAGTATCTTTTCTGACCAGAAAGCCATAAAAGTAGAAATCAATAACAGAAAAAGCAAGGGAAAAAATAGCAAACACATGGAAACTGAACAACACCTTGCTCAAAAACTACTGGGTTATAGAAGAAATTAAGGACAGAATAAAGAAATTCATAGAATCAAATGAGAATGAAAACACATTCTACCAGAACCCTTCAGACACAGCAAAAGCAGTGCTCAGAGGTCAGTTTATAGCAGTAAACACACACATCCAAAGATAAGTAAAAGCCAAAATCAAAACATTAACCATACAACTCGAACAAGTAGAAAGAAAGCAGCAAAAGAAGCCCTCGGACACAAGAATAAAGGAAATAATAACAATTATAGCAGAATTAAATGAAATAGAGAATAGAAACACAGCTGAAGTAGTGAACAAGACCAAAGCTGGTTCTTTGAAAAGATCAACAAAATTGGCCAAAGATCAACCATTGGCCAAACTGACAAAAGAAAAACAGGAGAGGAAGCAAATAACCCAAATAAGAAGTGAGATGGGTGATATCACAACAGACCCAACTGATTAATTAAAAGAATCATAACAGAATACTATGAAAAACTGTACTCTAACAAATTTGAAAACCTAGAGGAAATGGACAAATTTCTAGAAACTCACTACCTACCTGAACTAACACAAAAGAGGTAGAACAATTAAATAAACCCATAACAAAGAAGAGATTGAAAAGGTAATTTAAAAATTCCCAACAACAAAAAAAGAAGCCCTGGCCCTGACGGTTTCACTGGAGAATTCTACCACACTTTCAGAGAAGAGTTAACACCACTACTACTAAAGGTATTTCAGAGCATAGAAAAGGATGGAATACTCCCAAACTCATTCTATGAAGACAGCATAACCCTGATACCAAAACCCAGTAAAGACACCACAAGAAAAGAAAATGACAGACCAATATCCCTCATCAACATTGATGCAAAAATCCTCAACAAAATTGTAGCCAATAGAATTCAACAAAATATATAAAAAAAAAATTCACCATGATCAAGTGGGATTCATACCAGGGATGCAGGGATGATTCAACATTAGAAAAACAATCAATGTAATCCATCACATAAATAAAACAAAAGTCAAGAACCACATGATCTTAGCAATTGATGCCGAAAAGGCATTTGACAAAGTCCAACACCCATTCATGATAAAAACTCTCAACAGAATAGGAGTAGAAGGGAAAATCCTCAACATAATTAAGGGTATTCATACTAAGCCAACAGCCAACATGATCCTAAATCAAGAGAATCTGAAAGCATTCCCCTTGAGAATGGGAACCAGAAAAGGATGCCCTTTATTACCATTCTTATTCAACATTGTGCTAGAGGTCCTAGCCAGAGCAATTAGGCAAGAAAAAGAAATAAAAGGCATCTAAAGTGGTAAGGAACAAGTAAAAGTATCTCTGTTTGTAGATGATATGATCTTATGCACAGAAAACCCCAAAGAATCCACAAGAAAACTATTGGAACTAATAGAAAATTTCAGCAAAGTATCAGGATACAAGATAAACATAAAAAACTCAGTTGGAGTCTTCTATACCAACAAAAAGAACTTCAAAGAGGAATTTATCAAATCAGTACCATTTACAATAGCCCCCAGGAAGATAAAATAGTTAGGAATAAATCTAACCAGAGACATAAAAGACTATACAATGAAAACTACAAGACACTACTGAAAGAAACCAAAAGACACCCTTGCTCATGGATAGGACAACTCAACATGGTGAAAAGGTCTATTCTACCCAAAGCCATCTACAGATACGATGCAATCCCAATCCAAATTCCAATGGCATTTTTTAATGAGATGGAGAAACAAATCACCAACTTCATATGGAAAGGCAAGAGGTACCAGATAAGTAGAGTATTACTCAAGAAGAAGAGCAAAGTAGGAGGCCTCACACTACCTGATACTAGAACCTATTATACCGCCACGGTAGTCAAAACAGCCTGGTACTGGTAGAATAACAGATACATAGACCAATGGAACAGAATTGAGAATCCAGACATAAATTCATCCACCTATGAGCAACTGATATTTGACAAAGGCCCAAAGTCCATTAAATGGGGAAAAGAAAGTGTCTTTAACAAATGGTGCTGTCATAACTGGATATCCATCTGCAAAAAACTGAAACAAGACCCATATCTCACACCATGCACAAAAACTAACTCAAAATGGATCAAAGACCTAAATATGAAATCTAAAATGATAAAGATCATGGGGAAAAAATAGGGACAATGCTAAGAGCCCTAATACATGGCATAAACAGAGTACAAACCATAAGTAACAATGCATAAACACCAGAAGAAAAACTATGTGACTGGGAGCTCCTAAAAGTCAAACACTTATGCTCATCAAAAGACTTCACCAAAAGAGTGAAAAGACAACCTACAGACTAGGAAAAAATTTTTGGCTATGACAAATCCGATCAGAGTCTAATCTCTAAAATGTACAAGATACTGCAAAACCTCAACAAGAAAAAGACAAATAACCCAGTTAAAGAATGGGCAAAGGATATGAAGAGGCACTTCACCAAAGAAGACATTCATGTGGCTAACAGTCACATGAGGAAATGCTCACGATCATTAGCTGTTAGAGAAATTCAAATCAAAATTGTAATGAGGAACTTCCAGCTAACTTGACACTATAGACAGAAACACTACGCCGTCCCTCCACAGCAAAGACCCAAAAAACTTAGTCAAACAGAGACAGATGTCAGTCCTGAAACCCTAAGCATCAAATGAAGAGATAAAGAACTCAGCCAAGCACCAAATGGAATAAGAAACTGAGAGAACAGAGAGCGAGGAGAGATATGTGCAAAGGTCCCCTATCAGCTAACACAGCACAGATTCACCATCTTGGACTCCTGTTGGAGATCGGTGCAGGGAGTATGGGAAAGCAGCTTCACTGAGCTCCCAGAAGGAGGCAGAAGAACGGTAACCAGTGATATACGCTTTCCTACCCCCCACCCTTCTTCACTCCCACTCAGCCTCCTCTGCTTCCTGCAGTCAGTCTCTTGGCCGGGAGGCACTGGCATCAGCCCTTTGCTGCTTGGATTCCATCCGCCCACACTGGTTGGCTCCTTGAGTGCCATTTGTTTCTTGCTGGTGTTGCTTTATTTTATTTTATTTTATTTTTTGGTTTCTTCCATACCTCTCACCATCTTCCCCGCCTTTCTCTCAAATATCTGGCTCTTTGTGCCATATTTGCTTCTTCCAGAAAGGCTGTGAAATGTCGCTCAACTGTGGAACGGCTTCTCTGTCCACCTCGTCAAACTGGTGGGATCCCTGGGTATTTTTTTGTTGGTTTGTTCTGTTTTTATTTGTTTCTTTGTTTTCTTTTTCTTTCTCAGCTTGGATGCCCCTTCTAGCCAGGCTGTACTGCACAGCTTGAGAGCTACTTCCTTAGTCTGTGCAGCTGTGAAGCAGGATCCCTGTGGGTATTTCTATTTTTTGTGGGTTTTTTTTGTCTGTTTTGTCTTTTTTGTGTGTGTTTTCTTTTCTCTTTTTCCTTTTTTGTCTTTCTTCATTTCTCAGTCTCTTGTCTTTATGCTTACTTTCTCTTCCTGTCTCCTGAATACCTGGCACTGTGTGACACCTCTGCCCCTTCTAGTCAGGCTGTACTTTGTGGCCTGGGAGCCACTTCCCCAGTCTTCGCAGCTACACCAGTGGGATCCCTGGGGCCTTTGCTTTTCTTTTTTCTAATTTTTATTTATTTTTCTTTTACCCTTTTTCTTTTCATTTTTCTCCATTTCTTGGTCTCTCATCTCTCCACTCCAACAGCAAGCTCTTTTAGCACACTTTTATGTTTGTTTAGTTTTGGCTCCTGTTTCTCTCTCCTCTTTCCCATACCCATCTTAGCTCCACACATCACAATCTCCTCCCCCCTCCTTCCTGCCTACGTGCACAGTGCACTGAACGTCACACCCCCAAGCAGCACAGGCACAGCCTACCATAACCTGCCCTGAACTAAACCTGCACTGTCGGCCCTACTATGTGCCACAAACAGCCTATACCAGCAATTCCTCTTCAACTCGACCTGTCCTGCTGCACCATAGCTGAGTGATGGATCCCGCCCATTGGACAAAGAAGTGAAAAGTGTCCTGCTCAAAGATGAGCAGACAACAAAAAACGCACAACTCCCCTACTCAGATATAACCAAATTTTAAAAAAAGCAGGATGAAACAAACAAATCTACAATCAATAAAAGAGGTAAATAACTACTGAATGTCCCAAAGACAGCAGACAATATCAAAAGATTTTTAAAAAGGACAAGATGGTTCCAGTAGGTGTCCAAAATAAAATACCAGATGACCTTCCAGTAGAAGAAAAGACACTAGAACTGCCTTATAGGGAATTCAAATCTCTAATATTCAAAAAGCAGTTAAAAATGAGGAAAAAATAGACAAAGGAATGGAAATGGCAGAAAAATTAATGGAAAATACAGACCAAAAAACGGAAGAATTCAGGAAAATTATACAAGAACAAAATTCCAAAGTAAATGCACAACTAGAAATCATATAAAAACAACAATTAGAAATCCAAAAGATAAACAACAAGGTTTCAGAAATGGACAGTGTCATAGAAGGGCTGAAGGAGCATGTTTGAAAGGATGGAAGACAGGATCACCAAAATTGAAAACTAACACTTGGATACAACTCTGAGGAAAAATCAGAAAAAAGAAAGGAGAAAAATGAAGAAACCCTGAGAATTATGTGGGATACGATCAAAAGCAAAAATTTTTGAGTGATCAGAGTTCCAGAACAGGGGGAAAAAACAGAAAATACAGAGAGGATCATTGAAGAACTCCTGACAGAAAACTTTGCCAATATCATGAAAGATGAAAAACTGATCATCCAAGAAGCTTAACGAACCCCATATAGGATAGACCCCAAAAGAAAATCACCAAGGCATATCATATTCACACTTGCTGAAACCAAAAACAAAGAGTCTGGAGAACAGCTCGAGAAAAATGAAAAGTCGCATGCAGAGGAGAAACAATAAGACGAAGCTCAGATTATTCGACAGAAACCAAGCAGGCAAGAAGGCAATGGGATAACATATATAAAATCTTAAAAGAAAACAATTTCCAGCCAAGAATAATATATCCTGAAAAACTCTTATTCAAATATGATGGTGAAATTAGGTCATTGCCAGATAAGCAGAAATTAAGGGAATATGTACAAACCAATCCAAACTTACAAGAATTATTAAAGAGAGTCCTTCAGTCCGCATACAAATAACATCAGACCACAGGCTGAATCTAGGATGCAGGATCATACCAACCAGATACTAAGCTAGGAAATGAACTCTCAAGGACTATCCAAAACCAAAAGAATTACAACAGGGAACCAGAGAGGTTAATCTGTAAATGACAAAAACATCAGAACAATAAAAGAGAGAATAAATGGTGTAGGTATAGAATCTTCTAATGGAGAGGAAGGCAAGGTGATACCAAGCAATAATAGACTGGTTCAAACTTAGGAAGATAAGAGTAAATTTCAAGGTAACCACAACGAAAGTTAACAAACCTACTCATCACAATAAAGAAGAAAAACATAAAATCTCAGTAAACACAAAATCTGTAACAATGAAAGAAATTTAAAAAAATTCACAAACAAAAGGAATTCAGTTCAGGAAAGTAAAAAGAACAAAGAAAACATCAGCACCAAAAAAAAAAAAAAAAAAAAAAAACCACTACAAAATGACAGTAATAAACTCACACCTATCAATAATTACAGTGAATGTAAATGGCCTAAATGCATCCACAAAGAGACAGAGAGAGACAGAATGAATTTAAAAAAACAGGATTCATCAATATGCTGTCTACAAGAGACACACCTTAGAAACAAAGATGCAAATTTATTCAAAATCAAAAGATGGAAAAAAAAAATCAAGCAAACAGCTACCAAAAAAGAGTAGGAGTGGCAATACTAATCTCAGATAAAATAGACTTTAAAACAAAATCCACCATAAAAGACAAAGAAGGACACTATATAATGATTAAGGGGACGATCTATCATGAAGCCATAACCATAATAAACATCTACATACCCAATGACAGTGCTCCAAAACACATAAAACAAACTCTTAACAGCACTAAAAAGAGAAACTGACAGTTACACAATAATAGTAGGAGACTTCAACACACCACTATCCGTAAAGGACAGAACATCTAGAAAGAAACTCAACAAAGATACAGAAGACCTAAAGGGCACAATCAGCCAGCTTGGCCTCATAGATATATATAGAACACTGCATCCAACAACTGCAAAGTAAACATTCTTTTCCAATGCACATGAAATGTTCTCCAGAATAGACCACACTTTAGGCCACAGAGCAATCCTCAACAAGATCCAAAACTTTGAGATAATACAAAGTATCTTCTCTGACCACAAGGCCATCAAGGTAGAAATTAACAACAGAAAGAGCAAGGAAAAAAAAAATCATTTACATGGAAACTGAATAATACCCTGCTTACACATCACTGGGTAATAAAAGAAATCAGAGATGGAATCAAAAAATTCCTAGAATCAAATGAGAATGAAAACACATCATACCAAAACCTTTTGGGACACAGCGAAGGCAGTCCTCAGAGGACAATTGATAGCAATAGATGCACACATCAAAAAAGAAGAAAGGGACGAAATCAAAACATTAGCTACACAACTCAAACAAATAGAGAACAGCAAAAAACGCCCTCAGCCACTAGAAGAAAGGAAATAATAAAGATCAGAGCAGAAATAAACGAATTAGAGAGTAGAAAAACAATAGAAAGAATCAACAAAACCCAAAGTTGGTTCTTTCAAAGGATCAAAAAAAATCGACAAACCACTGGCCAGACTGACAAAAGAAAAACAAGAGAGGATGCAAATAACCCAAATAAGAAATGAAATGGGGGATATTACAACAGACCCAAGTGAAATAAATAGGATTATGACAGAGTATTATGAAAAACTATACTCCAACAAATTTGAAAACCTAGAGGAAATGGATGAATTTCTAGAAACACACTACCTACCCAAACTACCACAAAGCAATGTTGAAAATCTGAACAGACTCATAACAAGAGAGGAGATTGAAAAGGTAATTTAAAAAAACAAACAAACAAACAAACTTCCAACAAAAAAAAAGCCCTGGTCCAGATGGCTTCACTGGAGAATTCTACCAAACATTCAGAGAAGAGGTTATACCAGTACTACTCAAACGATTTCAGAATATAGAAAAGGAAGGGATACTTCTGAATTCATTCTGTGAAGCCAGCATAACCCTGATACCAAAACCAGGCAAAGACGCCACAAAAAAAAATTACAGACCAGTATCTCTCATGAATATAGATGCAAAAATTCTCAACAAAATTCTAGCCAATAGAATTCAGCATCATATCAAAACAATAATACACCACGACCAAGTAGGATTCATACCAAGTATGCAAGGATGGTTCAACACTAGAAAATCAATCAACATAATCCACCACATAAATAAAGGAAAGAAAAGAATCACATGATCTTCTCGACTGATGCAGAAAAGGCATTTGACAAAGTTCAACACCCATTCCCGATAAAAACTCTCAATAAATTAGGTATAGAAGGGAAATTTCTCAACATAATAAAGGGCATCTATGCAGAACCAACGGCCAACATCATTCTTAATGGAGAGAGGCTGAAAACATTCCCCTTGAGAACAGGAACAAAAGACATGGATGCCTTTTATCAACACTCCTATTTAACATTGTGCTGGAAGTCCTAGCTAGAGCAATAAGGCAAGAAAAAGAAATAAAGGGCATCCAAATTAGTAATGAAGAAGTTAAGCTGTCCCTGTTTGTGGATGATATGATACTATACAAAGAAAACCCTAAAGACTCCGCAAGATAACTACTGGAACTAATAGAAAGATTCAGCAGAGTAGCAGGGTACAAGATAAACATACAAAAATCAGTTGGATTCCTATACACCAATAAAGAGAATAATGAAAAGGAAATCATGGAAACAGTACCATTTATAATAGCCCCTAAAAAAATAAAATACTTAGGAATAAATCTAACCAGGGATGTAAAAGACCTATACAAAGAAAACTACAAAACACTACTGCAGGAAACCCTAAGGGATCTACGTAAATGGAAAAACATCTCATGCTCATGGATAGGAAGACTCAACATAGTAAAAATGACAATTCTACCCAAAGCAATTTACAAATACAATGCAATCCCGATCCAAATACCAACAACATTTTTAAAAGAGATGGAAAAACTAATCATTAACTTTGTATGGAAAGGGAAGAAGCCCCGGATAAGTAAAGCACTATTGAAGAAGAAGAATAAAGGAGGAGGATTCACATTACCTGACCTCAGATCCTACTATACAGCTACAGTAGTCAAAACAGCCTCGTACTGGTACAACGACAAATGCATTGACCAGTGGAACAGAATTGAGAACCTAGATGTAAATCCATCCACCTATAGACACCTGATTTTCAACAAGGGCCCAAAGTTCATCTCTTTTTAACAAACGGTGCTGGCAAAACTGGAGGTCCATCTGCAAAAAAATGAAACAGTACCTATACCTCACACCATATACAAAAACTAATTCAAAATGGAACAAAGACCTAAATATAAAGCCAAAAACTATAAAGTTCATAGAAGAAAAAATACGATCAACGCTAGAGTCCCTAATACATGGCATTAACAGGATAGAAACCATAACCAACAACACACAAACTCCAGAAGATAAGCTAGATAACTGCAATCTTCTAAAAATTAAACACTTATGCTCATCAAAAGACTTCACCAAAAGAGTAAAAAGAGAACCTACAGACTGGGAAAAAAATTTGGGGACATTGCAAGTCAAACGTCTAATCTCTAAAATCTACAGAAAAACCAACACCTCTACAACAAAAAGACAAATAATCCATTTATAAACCGGGAAAAGGAATTGAACAGACATTTCACCAAATACGACATTCAAATGGCCAACAGACACATAAGGAAATGCTCGTGATCACTAATCATTAGAGAAATGCAAATCAAAACCATCTCACCCTGGCATTACTGGCACAAATCAGAAAAACAGAAAATAACAAATGTTGGAGAGGCTGCGGGGAGATCGGAACTCTTATGCACTGCTGGTGGGAATGCAAAATAATACAACCACTTTGGAAAATGATATGGCACTTCCTTAGAAAGCTAGAAATCGAAATACCATATGATCCGGCAATCTCACTCCTAGGACTATATCCTAGAGAAATAAGAGCCGTCACACAAATAGACATAGGCACACCCATGTTCATTGCAGCATTGTTCACAATAGCAAAAAAAATGGAAACAACCTACATGCCCATCGACAGATGAATGGATAAATAAACTATGGTACATACACACAATAGAGTATTATGCAACAGTAAAAGAACAATGATGAATGCGAAGCATCTCGTAACATGGATGAAACTGGAGGACTTTAAGCTGAGTAAAATAAGTCAATCAAAAAAGGACAACTATGAGACCACTGCTGTAAAAACTCATGGAAAGGTTTACACACACACAGACACACACACAAACAATCTCTGTTGGTTACGAGGGATGGGAGGGGTGGGGGGAATACTAAATAGACAATAGATAAGTGATAACTTTGGTAAAGGCCAAGACAGTACACAATACTGGGGAAGCCAGCACAACTTGTACAAGGAAAGTTCATGGAAACTCCAAAGACACACCCAAACTCCCTGAGGGACCGAATTGCTGGGCTGTGGGGACCATGGTCTCAGGGAACATCTAGCTCAGTTGCCATAACATAGTTTATAAAGAAAATGTTCTACATTCTACCTTGGTGAGTAGTGTCTGGGGTCTTGAAAGCTAGTGAGCAGCCATCTAAGATACTCCACTGGTCTCACCCCTTCGCGAGCAAAGGAGAATGAAGAAAACAAGATACAAGGGAAAGATTAGTCGAAAAGACTAATGGACCACAACTACCACACCTCCACCAGACTGAGTTCAGTACAACTAGATGGTGCCCGGCTACCACCACTGACTGCTGTGACAGGGATTACAACAGATGGTCCTGCATAGAGCTAGAGAAAAATGTAGAATAAAATTCTAACTCACAAAAAAAAAAAAAAAAAAAAAATCAACCAGACTTACTGGCCTGATAAAGACTGGATAAAATCAGAGAGTATGGCCCACAAACACACCCTTAGCTCAATACTGAAGTCACTCCTGAGGTTCACCATTCAGCCGGGGATTGGACAGCCCCATAAAACAAAAAGAGACTAATGGGGCACAACAGCCCAGGGAGAAGGGCTTGAAGGCAGGAGAAGACAGGAAAGCTGGTAATAGGGAACCCAAGGTCGAGAAGGTAGAGTGTTGACATGTCGTGGGGTTGTTAACCAATGTCATAAAACAATATGTATACTAACTGTTTAATGAGAAACTACCTGTTCTGTAAACCTTCATCTAAAGTACAAAAATAAATAAATAAAAATAATTTTAAAAAAAGCTATAATGAGATACCATCTCACCCCAACAAGGCTAGCATTAATCCAAAAAACACAAAATAATAAATGTTGGAGAGGTTGTGGAGAGACTGGGACACTTATACACTGTTGGTGGGAATGTAAAATGGTACAACCACTTTGGAAATCAATTTGGTGCTTCCTTAAAAAGCTAGAAATAGTAGTACCATTCGATTCAGTGATCCCACTCTTTGGAATATATCCTAAAGAAATAAGAGCCATCACACAATAGACATATGCACACTCATGTTCACTGCAGCCCTGTTCATGATGGCAAAAAAATGAAAACAAACTAGGTGCCCATCAACAGACAAATGGATAAACAAATTATGGTATATTTACACAATGGAATACCACACGACTATAAAGAACAATGACGAATCCATGAAACATTACATGAAGGAATCTGGAAGGCATTATGCTGAGTGAATTTAGTCAGTCCCAAAAGGACAAATATTGTATAAGACCACTATTATAAGAACTCAAGAAAAGGTTAAAACACAGAAGAAAACATTCTTGGATGGTTACAAGGTTGGGGAGAGAGTGAGGGAGGGGGTATTCACTAACTAGATAGTAGACAAGAATTATCTTAGGTGAACGGAAGGACAGCACAGGCTACAGGGGAAGTTGGCACAACTGAACTAAACCAAAGCTAAGAAGTTTCCTGAATACAACCAAACACTTCAAGGGACAGAGTAGTAGGGGCGGGGATCTGGGGACCATGCTTTCAGGGAACATCTAGGTCAATTGTGGTAACAAAGTTTTTTAAGAAAATGTTCTGCATCCCACTTTGGTGAGTGGCGTCTGAGGTCTTAAAAGTTAGTAAGCGGCCATCTAAGATGCATCAATTGGTCCCAACCCACCTGGAGCTAAGGAGAATGAAGAACGCCAAAGACACAAGGAAAATATTAGCCCAAGAGACAAGAGGGTCACATAAACCAGAAACTCCATCAGTCTGAGACCAGAAGAACTAGATGGTTACCACCAATGACCACCTTGATAGGGAACACAACAGAGAGTCCCTGATGGAGCAGTAGAAAAGTGGGGTGCAGAACTCAAATTCTTGTAAAAAGTCCAGACTTAATGAGAGGGACTCCGGAAGACATGGCTCCCAGACTCTCTGTTAGCCCAAAACTAAAACCATTCCTGAGGCCAACTCCTCAGACAAAGATTAGACTGGACTGTGGGACATAAAATGATACTTGTGAAGAGTGTTCTTCTTAGCTCAAGTAGATACATGAGACTAAATGGGCAGCTCCTGTTGGGAGGCGAGATGAGAAGGTACAGAGGGTCAGGAGCTGGTTGAATGGACACGGGAAATCAGGGTGGAAAGGAGGGATGTGCTGTCCCAGTGTACAGAGAGCAACTAGAGTCACGTAACAATGTGTGTATAAATTTTTGTATGAGAAACTAACTTGTTTTGTAAACTAACTTGAATTGTAAACTTCCACTTAAAGCACTTTTAAAAAGTTAATAAAAATAATAATAATTAAACAGTTGCTATTAAGCTGATTCCAACTCATAGTGACCTAATGTGTGCCAGAGTAGAACTGTGTTCCAGAGAGTTTTCAATGGCTGATTTTATCTTTTTTCCCCAGAAGTGAATTGCCAGGCATCTCTGAGTGGATTCGAACCTCCAACCTTGTGGTTAGCAGCTGAGTGCATTACCATTTGCACCACCCAAGGACTCCTTGTTGTTGTTGTCAGGTGCTGTCGACTCAGTTCTGACTCACAGTGACCCTATGTACAACAGAACTAAACACTGCCCGATCCTATGCCATCCTCACAATCGTTGCTATGTTTGAGCCCATTGTTGCAGCCACTGTGTCAATCCATCTCATCAAGGGTCTTCTTTGTTTTCGCTGACCTTCTGTCTTACCAAGCATGATGTCTTTCTCCAGGGATTGGTCCCTCCTGATAATATGTCCAAAGTACGTGAGATGATGTCTTGCTTCCAAGGGGCACTGACTGTACTTCTTCCAAGACAGATTTGTTTGTTCTCCTAGAAGTCCATGGTATATTCAATATTCTTTGCCAACACCATAATTCAAAGGCATCAATTCTTCAGTCTTCCTTATTCATTGTCCAGCTTTTGCCTGCATATGAGGCAACTGTAAATATCATGGCTTTGGTCAGGCACACGTTAGTCCTCAAAGTGACATCTTTCCTTTTGAACACTTTAAAGAGATCTTTTGCAGATTTGCCCAGTGAAACACAAATTGTTTGATTCCTTGACTGCTGCTTCCATTGAGTGTTGATTGTGGATGCAAGTAAAATGACATCCTTGACAATTTCAATCTTTTCTCCATTTGTCATGATGTTGCTTATTGGTCCAGTTGTGAGGATTTTTTATTTTCTTTATGTTGAAGTGTAATCCATTCTGAAAGCTGTAGTCTTTGATCTTTATCAGTAAGGGACTCCTAGTAGCCTAAATAATGCCCTCTCAAAGATACTCACTCCTAATCCCTGGAACTTATAAATGGTACCTTATTTGAAAAAAAGGATTTTGTCAAATGTGATTAAATTAAGGATTTTGAGATAGGGAGATCATCCTGAATTATCTGGATAGGCCCGAAATGCAATCACAAATGTCCTTGAGGGGCAGAGGGAGATTTGAGGCACACAGAGGAGAAGGCCACGTGAAGGTGGGCCAAAGAGAGATTTGGCCTTAAATTTGCTGACTCAAGACTGGATTGATCTGGCCACAAGCCAAGGAATGCTAGCAGCCACCAGAAGCTGAAAGAGGCAAGGAGTAGATTCTTCGCTAGAGACTCTGTAGGGAGCATGGTATTGCTGACACCTTGTTTTCAGCTCAGGGATAATGATTTTGGACTTCTGGCCTTCAGAACTATGAGAAAATTAATTTCTACTGTTTTAAGCCACCAAGTTTTTGGTAATTTGTTGTAGTAGCTACTGGAAAATAGTGCAATAACCCTTTTATTTTATAATAATCTAAATTTACAGAAAAGTTGCAAAAACTAATACAGAAACTGTCTATAGATCCCTCACCCAATGTCAACTAATGTTAACATCTTATAATACCATGGTGCATTTGGCAAAACTGAGGTTCATTTCTATTAGCTAAACTCTACATTTTATTCAGATTGACTATTTTGTACACTAATGTTTTTTCTGTTCCGGGATACAATCTAGGATACCCCCATTGCATTTAGTAATCATGTCTCCTTGGTCTCCTCTGATCTATGTCAGTTTCTCAGTTTTTTCTACTTTTCATGCCTTGACAGTTCTCAGGAGTACTGATCAGGTATTTGTAGAATGTCCCTCACTTTGTCTGATGTTTATCTCATAATTAGACTTGGGTTATGGATTTGGGGGAAGAATTCCTCAGAGATGAGTTCCTTCCTCAACACATCAGAGATACATATTATCAACATGGCTTATTGCTGGTGATAACCTTAATCATTTGGTTAAGGAAGTGTTCGCCAGAGTTCTTCACTGGAAAGGTACTACTTTTCCCCTTTCCATACTCTACTCTTCGGTTGCATATCACTAAGTACAGAGTACACGCAACGTGATGGTGGTGGTTAGGGGTGCTTTGGGGTGGGGGGAGGAAGCCTACTTCTCCTTTTGACCCAATGCAAATCCATTATGCACACTGATGGGAACTTCAGAAAAAAAATTGATCAGGTAACTCTCTTACCTAATACCTTTCAATGGCTTCCTACTACCCTGCCCTCAGGATAAATCCAAAATCTTATTCATTCGGTGTCATCTACCTAGAACGCACCCCCCATCAGACACACACAAACACACATACACACACACACCTCCTTCCCCACCTAACTCTTGCATATTTTTCAAGTCTCAGCTCAAATGTCACTCCCTCAGAAAGAGGATTCCCCTGAAATAGAATTTAGTTCTATTATTACCGCTTATAATTGTAGGTTTTCTTCACAGAGATCATTGCAAATTACCACAGTCTGTAGTTATGTATTTATTTGTATGACTGTTTAATTAGTGTCTGCCTCCTCCATGAATCTGTATGTATTCTGCAGTCAGGTCTATGTGTTTGTTCACCAGTTGTACAGCTCTTAGCGTAAGTAGGATTCTCATATGTAGACAACATTAACTCTGGATGATTAAGCAGAAACGAGTTATTGAAAGGATATGGAGTCACCATTCATAGAATTGTTGGGGGCAAGGTTTGCTAGAGAATCATGTCCAAGGCTGAACTTCCAGAAAAAATGCTCCAAATCAT
The DNA here is from genome assembly GCA_030035585.1 of Dugong dugon. NCBI lineage: Eukaryota > Metazoa > Chordata > Mammalia > Sirenia > Dugongidae > Dugong > Dugong dugon. The sequence goes on from CM057471.1 coordinate 58,851,898, forward strand.
GCTGCAAAACTGGGATGACGAGGACACTTCTGTCACCACTGCTGTCCTACTGAGTATACTGAACCAAAACTAAACCCATTGCCTTCAAGTGGACTGCATCTCATAGCCACTCTTTAGGACAGAGTAGAACTGCTCCACAGAGTTTCCAAGGCCATACTATTTAGAGAAGCAGACTGCCACATCTTTTTCCTGCGGAGTGGCTGGTGGCTTGAACTGCAGCAGAACTTGTGGCCGTTGAATCGATTTCGACTCATAGCGACCCAGTAGGGCAGAGTAGAACTGACCCATAGGGTTTAATCTTTACAGAAGCTGTAATCTTTATGGAAGCAGATTGCTACACCTTTCTCCTGTGGAACTGCTGGTGGGTTCTAGGTGCCAACCTTTCAGTTGAAAGCAGCCGAGCACTTAACCACTGCACCACCAGGCCTCCTTTCTCTAGAGAGAAAATCACTGGAATTTGGCCTTAAAAATACTACCAGCACACAAAAGCTAGATGCCTCTGAGATTACCGTTGCCAGCAATAGGAGTAAAACTTCCTTCCAGGGTTGCCAACTTCCTATTAAAGTTTAGCATGAGTGAATCTCATTGGCTGACCTGGGTGTGATCCAGCTGCAAAGGGGCCAGAGAACTGATTTTTTTTTTTTCTTTCCATTTTACCTTTGTGAGACAGGATTCAGAAAGCTAGAAATATGCAAAGACATAATGTGGGAATTCAAAAGGTGCTGGTTAGCTAGAGAATATGAAAAACGTTCCTCACTAGCATTCGGTAGATTCCCAAGAAATATTTGTCAAAGGAAGGAAGAAAGGATTATAGGATTGTCAAATCTGGCAAATAAAAATGCAGACTGTTTACTTAATTTTGAATTTCAGACAAACAACAAGTGATTTTTTTAAATATTAGTATGTCTCATGCAATATTTGGGATATTTTATTATTATCAGGTGCTTTTGAGTCAATTCTGACTCATAGTGACCCCCTGTGACAGAGTAGAACTGCTGCATAGGGTTTTCTAGGCCATAATCTTTATGAGAGCAGATCACAAGGTCTTCCTCCTGCAGAGCCACTCAACTGGATCCCAGTTGAGAGTTTCACCATTGCGTCACCAGAGCGCCACATTTGGGACATACTTACATTAAAAATGCATTTGTTGTTTATCTGAAATTCAAATTGGACTAGATTTTCCGTATTTTATCTGGCAACCCTAGGAAGGAAGGAAGGAGAGAAGGAGAGAGGGAGGGAGGGAGAGAGGGAGGGGAGGGGAGGGGAGAGAGGGAGGGAGGGAGAGAAGGAAGGAAGAAGGGAAGGTGGGAGGAAGGAATCAGGCTACCTTAAATTTGTGCCATTTGAGTTTGATTCATGTGACTCCAGATTTACCAAAAAAAAAAAAAAAAATCTGATTATGATTTGACATTTCATGAGGAACATATAAGCTGTTCAGCATGCCTGGAAGGAATTTCTCACTGTTAACTGACAAATTGGCTTTTGGCTCCGATGTGGTGTATCCTATAGCTTGATACAGAGAAGGCATATACTGATCTCAAGGACAGTGCTATTCCAGTCCCCATGTCAGCTATATTTTGCAATGTAAATTAATAAATTGAAATTCCAATTTTATTCCCCCTTCCTGAGAGTTTACTTAACATGACTCCAGCTCTGAGGGATGAATTTCCTCTCAAACTCAGGATGGGAAACTCAAGGATCTCTAATCATGTTGGCAATGTTTTTATTTCTTACACTGGATGGTAGGTTTATGGGCATTAATTAATTTACTCTTTGTACCCTTTTGTCTATCTGAGATATTTTATATTTTAAAATAAAATGCAGAGTGCCTTAATGGATGAAGGATGGATTTGCTTTTAGAAGATATTGGCTTGAGCACCAGATTAGCCACTTTTTTCATTTCATTCTTTTTTACACTCCAGCAGCATTGTATTAATTAGAGGAGTTTCCTGTTTCATTTCATGGTATCCTACTTCTTTTTCAGCTCCATGCGTTATGTTTTGCCTTCTGCCTTGGAAAGCCTTCCATTTTTCTTTCTTCCAGCCGTTCCCTTTCACTTTTTTTTTTTTTTTTAAAAGATAACCCACAATCATGCTACAAGACTATTCAGGGATTGATTTTCTCTCTCCTGGGAAGACTTCTCTTTCAATTTCACCTCCCCTTACATTATGGCAGCCCTCATCCAGCTTCCTTAGTCCTTATGTTGCTCCCACCATATTGTGTTATGATTATCTTTGTAGAGAGCTGTCTTACCACCAATTGAACACTCTTCAAGGGAAACAACCGAGCCTCATTAATATTTTCCTCCTCTACCTAGCAATATACCTGACCCATATTTATTGAAATTCCTGTTTCTGAGCCCCAGTTTCCTCCATTACAAAGTTTTTTCTATCTATCTATCTGTCTGTCTATACATTTACATGCATGTACACAGACATACAAACATACAATGCAGCTTAGAGTAAATTTTTTGCCACATATTAGCGGCTTAAAGCAAAGTTTACCTCTCTACATTCTCAAAGCATCGGGGCTAGGCCAACTTCCTTCTTTTAAAAGTTAGAAAACTAACACCCAGAGGAGTATGACTGCCACAAAATCACACAGGAGTGGGAGCCAGAACCCAGGTCTTTTCCAATGGTGCCTGTTGATGAATGTTGATAAGTAGGTTGTGAAACTTTCCAGCTGCCTTCCCCCTCAGAGAAGCCAGGTGGAAAGGGCTCTCACTGGCACAGCCCTTCCGCCAAACCAGTCCAGATCTCCAAAGAGCTGCTTGTACAAACGTCCACAGTCAGTGGCCATTAATGCAGCATTTTCGCACTGCCCGGGATCTGGCCCGCCCTGGCAGTCCTGCTTCCTTCCAGTCAAAAGGCTCCCTGGCAGACACGGTATTATTTGTGGACTCTTTGAAGGCCTTTCCCCTAGAGCCTCGTTAGCCTGGGCTATTGGAGGCCTTGGCTAAGTCTGTCTTTTCCATATTCTGCTGACCCAGGGTCATTTGGTGTGAATGGAAACAGAGCGTTAGCTCCCTGAAAATGCTTCTTCTTTTTTTGGTTTTAAAGAACAGAAATTTATTTTCTCACAGTTTAGAAGTCCTAATTCAGGGCGCCAGCTCTAGAGGAAGGCTTTCTCTCTATGTAGGCCTCTTTTCAACCTCTATTCCTTGGTTCCCTGGTGATCTTCATAGGATGTGTATCTTCCCCTCCATTTGTTCTTTCTTCTGTAAGCCTCATCTGCTCTTTTTTTTTTTTTTTTTTGCCAATTCAACTTTTTACAGGTGTGTAACTTATTGACAGTGATTACATAATCAGCCATGCAATCCTACCCCTTAATCAATGATTTTTCCATTATCGTTAACTTCTTTTTTCCTCCTCCCTCCTGCCGCTGGTAATCACTAATAAACTTTGATCTCTATACATTTGCCTTTTCTTATCTTTTTATACAGATGAGGTCATACAATATTTGTCCTTTTGTGATTGGCTTACTTCGCTCAGCATAATGTCTTCAAGCTCCATCCATACTGTAGCATGTATCAAGAATTCATTTCTCCTACTAACAAAAACCAAACCCAATGCCACGGGGTCAATTCCAACTCACAGCGGCTTCACGGAGTCTCTTGACTGGAAGGAAGCAGAACTGCCCCATAAGATTTCCAAGGAGCGGCTGGTGGATTGGAACTGCCAGCCTCTTGGTTAGCAGGTGAGCTCTTAACCACTGCGATACCAGGGCTGAGTGGTATTCCATTATATGTATTACCACATTTTGTTTATTCGTTCGTCTGCTGATGGGCATTTAGGTTGTTTCAACCTTTTGGCTATTGTGAATAGTCCTGCAATAAACATTGCTGTACAAGTCGCTTTTTGAGTCTCCGCTCTCAAGTCTTTTGGGTATTTACCTAGGAGTGGAATATTGCTGGGTCAGATGGTAGTTCTGGAGCTCTGGTGGCACAGAGATGAAGAGCTACAGCTGCTAATCAAAAAGGTTGGCAGTTGGAATCCACCAGGCACTCCTTGGAAACGCTATGGGGCTTTTCTACTTTGTCCTCTAGGGTCACTAAGAGTTGGAATCGACTCAACGGCAACAGGTTTTTTTTTTTTTTTTTTTTTTTTAAATGGTAGTTCTATTTTCAGTTTTTTGAGGAACGGTCACACCACACTGTTTTCCACAGTGGCCATACCATTTTACATTCCCACTAGCAATGAATACGGGTCCCAATTTTCCCACATCCTTGACAACATTTGTTCTTTTCTTTTCTTTTTCTTTTTTTTTAATGTTAGCCATCCTAGAGGGAGTGTAATGACATCTCATTGTAGTTTTGATTTGCATCTCTCTGATGGCTAATGACACTGAGCATCTTTTCATGTGTTTGGAGGCCATTTGAATGTCCTCTTTGGTGGTATGTCTATTCAAGTCCTTTGCCCATTTTGTGATTGGGTTATTTGTCTTTTTGTTGTTAAATTTTCGAAGTTTTGTATATATTTTGGTTATTAGATTCTTGTCGGTTATGTGGTTTCTGAAGATATTCTCCCAGTCAGTAGCTTGTCTTTTCAATTTTTTGGTAAAGTCTTTTAATGAATAAAAGTTTTTAATTTTTATGAGGTCCCATCTACTATTTTGTCTTTTGCTGTTTGTGCTTTTGTTATTATATTAAATAATCCATTGTTGAAAGCTAGGCCAGACAGTGTTGCCCCTACTTGTTCTTCTGAGAATTTTACGGTTTTAGTTTGCACATTTAGGCCCTTAACCATTTTGAACTTGTTTTTGTATATGGTGTGAGGCAAGGATACTGTTACATTTTTTTGCATGTAGAAGTCCAATTTTCCCAGCATCATTTATTGAAAAGACTCTTCTCTCCCCATCTAATGGACTTAGCACCCTTGTCAAAAATCGGTTGACCACAGATGTGTGAGTTTATTTCTGGACTCTCTCTCAATTCTATTCCATTGGTTTATATGTCTATTGTATACCAGTACAAGGCTGTTTTGATTACTGTAGCTGTATAGTATGTTTTAAAATCACAAAGTTTGAATCTTTTACTTTGTTCTTCTCTTTCAGCATTGTTTTAGCTATTCAGGGTGTGGTGCAATGGAATGCTTTTATATGGCCTTTCTTGCCATGGTCTTGTAACTTCCAATGAAATGATTGGATGGGACTATATAAATAAGGTAATTGTGGCCCACCAAGTGGATTGGATAGCTTGACAATAATGCAAATAAAGTGTATGGTACCCGTGTTGGGGTGGGACCATGCAAATAAGGTTTATGGAACCCTAATGAGGGTATTGGTCAGTTTTGCCATCCCACTAGTGTTAAAATGAACCATCCCAGAGGTGGGAGGAGAGGATCTCACCGCCACCAAGAAAGAAGAGCCAGGAGTGGAGTGTGTCCTTTGGACCCAAAATCCTTGCACTGAGAAGCTATTGGAACCAGGAGACTGAGAGAGGGAGAGAGCTGTAACATTGAAGACTGCGAGAAGCGGTGGCAGAGAAATGGTGGCAGGAGAGACCAGCAGGAGATGGCACAGTGTGCTTTCCAGCCCATGGAGCAAGAAGGCTGAATGCCTTTGGGCAGGGTCCTTGCTGGTGGAGTAGAGTGCCTCTGGGCACTTGGTAGAGCTAGGTTTGCTGACCCACAGAGCTAGAGCCGAGCACCTTTGGACCAAGGCTTACTTGTGGAGTACAGTGCCTCTGGGCACTTATCGGCAGAGCTAAAAGAACTTTGTATCACTTGCCTGAGCAGGGCAGAGGCCAAGGACCAGAGAAAGGTGTGCCTGCGGACATGGCTGAGAAGAGGCTATCCTGATCAAAGAACTGTATCCTGAGCATTCCTGAACCTAAACTGTAACCGTTACTTCCCTGAAAAATCCTATAATCTTGAATATTGTCTGTAAGTTCTGTGTGGCCATTGCAATGAATTATCAAACTCAGCAGAGAAGTAGAGAGTGCCATGGGAGGGATGGTTGGTGTCAGAACTGGTAAAAAAAAAGTTGGAGGGTGGAGGCATGTCTGACCTCTGCTTCATAGGAATCAGCCTTGGGATGTTGATCTTGATCCTTCTTCCCGGTCATGAAGTTAGAGATCAGACACGTCTGCCAGGCCATTTTTACACAGGGCCTCTTGCCTTTCCATATAAAGTTGAGGACTGGTTTTTCTATTTCTGTAAAGAAGGCTGTTGGAATTTTGATTGAGATTGCATTGAATCTATAGATTGTTTTAGGTAGTATTGCCATCTTAACAATACCAAGTCTTCCAATCCATGAACATGAAACATCTTTCCATTTATTTAAGTCTTCTTTAATCTCTTTTGGAAACCCTGGTGGCATAGTGGTTAAGAGCTACAGCTGCTAATTTAAAGGTTCGCAGTTTGAATCCACCAGGTGCTCCTTGGAAACGCTGTGGGGCAGTTCTGCTGTGTCCTATAGGGTCACTATGAGTCGGAATCGACTCGACAGCAATAGTTTTTTTTTTTTTTTTTTAAGCTCAGCAGTGTTTTATAGTTTTCATTGTATAAGTCTTTCACATCCCTGGTTAGGTTTATTCCTAGGTATTTGATTCTCTTAGATGGTACTTTAAGTGGAATTGTTGCCCTAATTTCTCTTTCAGGTTTCTCCTTGCTGGTGTATAGAAGCCCAGCTGATTTTTGTTTGTTGACCTTGTACTCAGCAACATTCCTAAATTGCTCTATTAGCTCTAGAAGTTTTCTTGTGGACTCTTTGTGATTTTCTATATATAGGATCATGCCATCTGCAAATAGAGATAATTTTACTTCTTCTTTTCCAATCTGGACACCTTTTATTTCTTTTTCTTGTCTTATTGCTTTAGCTAGGACTTCTGATACAATACTAAATAGAAGTGGTGAGAGCAGGCACCCTTCTCCTGTTCCTATTTTCAAGGGGAAAGCTCTCAGTCCTTCTCCATTAAGTATAATGTTGGCTATTGGCTTTTCATATATGCCCTGAATCATATTGAGGAATTTCTCTTCTATTCCAATCTTCTTTAGGGTGTTTATCAAGAAAGGGTGTTGGATTTTATCAAATGCTCTTTTTTTCTGCATCCATGGAGATGATCATGTGGTTCATTTCTGTGGTTCATTTCCATTGTTCTATTGATGTGTATTACGTTGACTGATTTTCTGATGTTGAACCATCCCTCCATTCCTGGAGTAAATCTCACTTGATCATGGTGTATGACTTTTTTAATATGCTGTTGGATTCTGTTCACTAATATTTTGTTGAGGATTTTTGCATCCATATTCGTAAGATTTATTGGCTTGTGGTTTTTGGGTTTCTTTCTTTCTTTCTTTTTTTTTTTTTTTTGTAGTGTCTGTCTGTTTTGGCAATCAGATTATATTTGCTTCACAGAATGAATTAGGGAGTATTCCTTCCTTCTCTATATTTTGGATAGTTTAAACGGTATTGGCATCAATTCTTCTTGCCAAAACAAGTTGTTTTCTTTTCAAGCTGAAGATTCCACTGACTAACTGGATTGGCCTTTACGTATCTGGCATCAGATATGGGCTTGCCCATCTCCTGCCCCTTCAGAATTTTGGAAGTAAGAATGCTCTATGCTTAGGGATTTCCAGGGTCATCCTGGAGGGAACATTGCAGCAGGCATTTCTCAGATTGGTTGTCCTTTCTCTTGGAAAGTAACGAACAAACAAAAAAAGCCAAGCCAGTTGTGATTGAGTAGATTTCAACTCATGGCCATCCCATGTGTGCAGAGTAGAACTGAGCTCAAGACTGTGACATTTAGGAAGCAGATCGCTAGGCCTTTCTTCGGAGATGCCTCTGGGTAGGTTCAAACCATTAGCCTTTTCGTTAGTAGACCAACACTTAACCGTTTGCGTCACCCAGGGACTCCTCTTGGAAAGTACCATCTTATTTATTACCTATCCCTGTTGCCATGCTAGGAGATGCACAACTGACTTTTCATGCCTTCTATCCTTCTCTCTCTCAGATCTAGAGGGGAACTCCAGGCTAGCCTTACCTGGTCCCAGATTAATCAAAATACAAACATTCTCAAAGCTAGAGTGGCCCCTTGACTTCACCTGCATACATTCTTCATTTTCAAAAATGGGGAAACAAGGCCAAAAGAGGAAGGATCTTGTCCAAGTACTCACAATGTTAGAACCAGGACTAAACCCAGGTTTTCTGGTTCCCAATCCAGGTCTCAGAACTTTAAGGAATTCTCAAATAACAAACAAAACAGGGCCTCAAACATTGTTAAAATTTGTCAAAAAAAGTTCCTATCCATTTACTTTTTCATATTATCTCTCATTCCCTCTCTCTCTTATTTTGTTTATTTATTCTTAGTTCTTTATTTTTCTTACTTTGCCTAAAATTCTTTTTTATTCCCTTCAATTTGTTCTTCAAAACTCCACTCAGAGTCACTTCTCTGTGAAGTTTTCCACCTCACATCCTAGAACCAAACCTGGCTGCATCTAAATTCCTGGTGAATTTGTTTTTTTAAAAAAAATATTTAAAAGAGAAAAGGAGAGAGAGAAAGAGAAAAGAAGGAAGGAAGAGAAAAAGAAAGAGCGAGAGAGAAAGAAAGAAGAAACACCTGGACTTCATGCATGGGAATTCTCAAACTGGAGGCCTGGAGTGGATGTAGGAGTTTATGTTTTTAACAAGCACACCAGATGATCTAGGTGTATCAAGTGAATAAAGAATAAAGTTTTTGTACCTCTGTTCTAGACGTTTCAGTTGGAGTAGCAGTGGTGGGACCACACATTTGTTAAGGATATCTATTAGGCCTTTTCTAGGAAATTTTAGTATAATACACATCCTCCATTGCTTGTTTTGTTCCAGGTAAAATCTCTGCTTTAGTTAGTGTCATATTCTATAGGGGTTTTGGGAAACAAATAAAAAGTCTTAAAATATCTCTAAAGAGCTAATGGCTACTTTCATCGTAATTTTATCACAACACCTCACATTACCCTAAAGTTGCCCACTTAATTGGAATTTAAGATTTCTGATAACTAGAATTTTGTCTATGTTGTTCACCTATGTATCCCCAGCACCTAGAACTATGACTAGCAGGTGGTAAGTTCTCACACTTATTTGTTGAATGAATGAATGAATGAGTGAGTGAAAGTCATTCCTGGCTGGCTGTGAGCTCTTTAAGCACAAAGACTGATCTTGTGCATCCCTAAGCCCCCCGCACCCAGAAGAGTGCCTGGCACAGGTCAGATGCTAATATGTTTTTGAATTATGTTCGTTCCTTCAGATCATTAATCCAGCAACAAGATTTAATTGAAAACTTTTCACCCAGTGGGAGTTTATTTTCATTCCCATTTTCCTACTTTTTCTTTGCCAGAGATAACTTGCTTTCTGAATGGTAGGCTTATTATAAGTGCACACTCTTTACCACAAATTTTAATATATAAATATGGGCTTCTAGAGTGCTAATTTTGTAACACAGTAGATGTTTTATTGAAGAATGGCAAAATAAGGGGAAAGGGGATTGAATTCCTAGAGTACTGGAGGAAAGAATATTGGAGAAATAAAAAAGAAAGACAAGATGATTGTGATGAGCTTTGGGATGGTGAGATTTAAAAAGTTTCCCTCCTCCATAAAAAAGAAGGAAAAGAAATTTGAAATAGTCACATCACTAAAGAGTGGAAGGAGAGTTTCACTTACTGAATCTATCCTAAATAAGGAGTCCACAGCCATCCTTTTTAAGGAGTGATGTAGAGACGAGTATCAGAGAATGAGCTGAAGAATTCTAAGCTGCACCCCATATCATCTGAATCTGATTTTAACAGTCTCTCCAGTGATTCTTAAAGTTTGAGAACAAGTAGGCTAGAGAAGGAGGCTCCATGAAGAAGAAAGTCCTCCCTGGGACATAAGGAGTCAAAGGTACAACCGGCACCTTCAACTAGAAAGGCAGGGGGTTTGGTGGGTTGCGTCATTGGTCTCAATTCTTCATTTCTCTGTGAAAGTGTTAACCATCCACATCCTTGCTATAGCCTCATGTTAGGTGGATTGCATTCGCTGCCAGGTGACTTTAGGGGTAGCCATTGACTTGCTTTGCTGGGGGGATGTTAGCAAACACAATGCAGGAGAGATGAGAAATGTGCTTGCCCTCTTTGGGCTCACCATCTTCTGATTATGCCATCACCATGAGCACATAGCCTGGGTGGTCACTGCCCCTTTACCCTGACCCCAGAAGAGACATGAAAAGCAGATCTGAATCAGACCTGCAGCCTCCAGAGCCCAAGAGAGCCTACTAGAGGTCTATTAGCACCCAGACAATTTTAACAGTTTTCCCCTGTTACACTAATGACTTGAAGGAGCCCTGGTGGCACAGCGGTTAAGTTAGCTCAGCTACTAACTTAAAGCCTGGCTGTTTGAACCCACCCAGTGGATTTGTGAAAGAAAGACCAGGCAATCTGCTTCTATAAAGATTTCCATTGCCATCAAGTCAACTTTGACTCATAGCAACCCTATAGAACAAAGTAGAACTGCCTCGCAGGGTTTCCAAGGCTGTAATCTTTACGGAAGCAAACTGTCACAACCTTCTCCCATGTTGCCACTAGTGGGTTACAACCTAGGAAACCAAATGGGTCAGTTCTACTCTGTCACACAGGGTCTCTATGAGTAGAAAATCAACTCAATGGCACCTAGCAACGACAACAACACACTAGTGACTTATCTTTTTTTCCTTCTATAAAATGATTTTAAGACCCTTCACTATTGTTCTTTGCATTTCCCAGTTTATCACTGACTGTCTTAAATACATCTGCCAAAACTGCCCAGATTCCAAATGCAGTCAAGTGCTTAGCCTCCTTCCTGCTCCCCACACAGATGGGGGCCTGGTGTTTGGCACACAGTATGACTTCTGTGAGTGATTGATAAACTGGTCCCCAGGATGCCAGCCTTAGGAGACCATTCTTGGTTTGCCCAGAATACACGCACGCTGATGTGCTCGGCAGGCCCCCACATGTGTGCCAGGCTCTCCTACTTCTGGTCTTGATTTCTGGGCTTCCAGTGTCTCCCTAGCCCTGCCAGCCTTTGGGGAGCCGACAGCTTCTTGGGGAAGACAACACATGCATGAATAATATGACAAGCATCTGAGTTGGCAGCAAGAGATGGTAGAACTTTCCTAGGTAAGAGGCCAAGGCTGGCAGGTTTCCTGCCACCATTCAGCTCCTGGAGGCTCAGCAAATTCATGTGGCCATGTCTGATGTTCCAGACCTCACTGGTGGGAAGACTTAGAGACAGCTGGGATAATGTTCTCCTCTGCAGCTGCTGGGCATCCTACACAGTTCAGTCTCCCTTAAAACTCCGTCATGAAGGATCAGTGAATACTCACTGTTCCTGACCCTTGTCCTTTAGGAGCTTAGTGCCAGCCACAAAAACAGGTGGGCAGTACAAGTGAGTTTCTTCAATTCCCTCACTTGAAAAATGGGGATCATGGTAATAAAAATATTGCACAAGATCTTTGTGAGAATCAAATGAGGTAAGGCAGTCACACTTGTTCTATAGAGGCCAATAACTTAGAGCTGCCATCACTGGACTCTCTTCTCAGAACTGTTTCCTATAAAGCTCATAGCACCTCGAGATAGACTGTGTTATGCCCATTTGACACATGAGCAGACTGATGCTTGGGAGATTTAGTTGACTTGCAGGAATTCACATAGCTGGTGGGTGTGAAATTTCTTTTTTAGTGCTTGATACATAGTGAGCACTTAATTTTTACTTGTTGAATCAATAAAAATTCTAGATTTTGGGTTAAATTCAGACTGGCTCCAAAATCCATGTCCCTAACAATTATGCTGTATAGCTTAATATTAAACTGTAAAGTGCTGTTCACCTGTGAGGAACTGGTCCTATTTGGTCATCGGTTCTAATCCCCAAACTGATTAACCTGTGAGTCAGATTCCATCAGACCTCCTGGGCCTTAGTCCTGTCCATTTGCATCTTTTGTGGGCTATAGAAAGGAGCCCTGGTGGTGCCGTGGTTAAGCACTAGACTGCTAATCAAAAGGTTGGGGGTTTGAATCCACCAGTCACTCCTTGGGAGAAAGATGTGACAGTCTGCTTCCATCAAGATTATAGCTTTGGAAACCCTATAGGGCAGTTTTACTCTGTCCTACATGATTGCTATGAGTCAGAATCGACTCTTTGGCAATGGGTTTGGGTGTTTTGTTTTATTTTTTTTATAGATGTGGTGCAGGTTCCTGTGACAACAATAAAGGACATGATGCTTGAAGATACCATGCTCTGGCTGGGAGACCCCCATCAAAAAAAAAAAAAAATGCTGTTGAGTCGATTCTGGCTAATAGTGACCCTATAGGACAGAATACAGCTGCCTCATAGGGTTCCCAAGGAGCAGCTGGTGAATTCGAACTGCCGATCTTTTGGTTAGCAGCCAAGCTCTTAACCATTGCGCCAACAGGGCTCCCTGGCTGGGAGAGGTGGAGGGGAGAAAAAATGACATTAGAGGAGAATACATAATAATAGCTGTGCATTTATTGAACATGTAAGCATTCCATGCACCTTGTTCAGCAGTCTGTATACAGTGTCATTTTATTCTCACACAAACTCATCAGTTAGGGATTGCTACTTTTTAACTTTTGCTGATGAGGAATCTGAGAATATTCATTTAATAACTGCTCCATGTGAGTCTCTGGTTCCTGGGAGAAAATAATCATCATTGAACCATTGACAGAATTTAGTGAAGTTGCCGGTATGATACAGAGGTTGTGTCAGGGTTCTGAACCCAGGGAGCCCTGAGTTCAATTCTGATTGTCAGTGAGGCTTGATGAATAGGACAAAGGGGGCTGCCATCTCTGAGCCTCAGTTTACTCACATTTAAAAATAGGGATGCTCATTTTGTAACAATAAGGAGTATGATGTGGCTGTAGAAATTAAATTAGAAAGTGTCTGTAAAGTAAACTTTGCCTGGCACAAATTAAACACTTAATAAATGGCAATCTACTTCCCAAAAATCAGCCATTAAGAACCCTACAGAGATCAGCTCTACTCTGACACACATGCGGTCACCATGAGTTTGAATAGACACAATGGCAACTGGTTTTATTGTTGTTGCTGTTGTTAGCCTTATTATGCACATGTAATAGGAAACAAAACCAAACTACACCAGAAGATTCTAAATGCTAGATAAGAGCTTCAGACAATGAGTGTTTTCAGAGAAATGAGAGGCCACTTCCTTCCAGCCTGAGGGTGGAGTGGGGGGCTGTGATGCAGGTAATCAAGGAACAAACCAAATCTATTGAGTTTCACTATTCTGTTCAAGGCCCTGGGGCTAAGTAGGGGACAAACAAAGGAATAAATGGCATAGTGTCTCCCTTCCTAAAGGATTCACAACCCAGACAAAAGCATATCCACATGAAATCATGGCATCTTAAATGTTTATTGATTACTGGCTTGGAGGGTACGATAAAGTCACCTTATATACATTCAGCACTTTTACAGTTTTCAGGGTTCTCTCATAGGCATGATTTCAGTAAATCTTGTGAAATACCCATTAAACAGGGAAATGAAGTGACTTACCCATCCAAGCTTACTTGGCAGAATTTGCCTAACCCTAGGCCTGGTGCTCTGGCAGCTCCAAGCATCCCAGAATGACCATGGAAAGAATTTCTGGGATGGTGGTAGAAGGGTTTTTTCAAGAGAGAGTCCTCTGTGAAGGGACAGTGGGTCCATAATTCCCCACCTGCCACACATGTGTCCTTGTTGGTGGTATTGTTGGGAAAGACTCCTTTTCAGTGACCAGTGAGAATGTTTGGCCTCAGAAGGAGAGTCTTTTTAATTTATTCTACTTCAGATGAAAAACAAGTGTTTTCAAATAAACCACCTTCTTTTATTGACCTTCCAAGCACTGAATATACTGTTATGAAGCAATGAGAACAATTAGAAGCAGCTTCGTGGAGTGGAAAAAACATGGGCTTCGGAATTAAAGAGTTGTAGTTTCTGACACCATCTGTGATTCTGGACAAGCCATTCAACCATTGGGAGCCTGTTTCTTTATCTGTGAAAGGAGACAATACTGCCTACTTGCAGGATTGTTCAGAGGATTCACGGACATAGTGTGTTCTAAGTAACTAGATGATAGTGGGTTCTGTCGTAGAGGAAAAGCATCATAAAGTTTAGTAAAGCAAAAAGAAAGTTTTATTTGGCATATATTCAAAGGTCAGAAGTGGGAAGCGGACAACATGCTGCCAGAGCCATGTCTGCCCGAGTCCAAGGAAATATCACAGAACAGACAAAAGTGGGAAAACAGACAAGCATGCTGCTACAGCCATGTCTGTCCAAGTCCAAAGAATATTATACAGTAGGCAAAAGTGGGAAAACAGACAAGCTTGCTGCCACAGCCATGTCTTCATGACCCCAAAGAATATTACAGAATAGGTAAGAATGGGAAAACGGACAAGCACGTTCCACAGCCATGTTTGCCCGAGTCCAAAGAAGTTACAGAGCCATCAGTATATACTAACATTACACATGGGCAAAACCATTGAAAGCTTAGTCTTTTCATAGATTGGCTAGAAACTGTGATCCTACATTTTGAATTGTCTTTCTTAACAAACGTTTGTACAGGTTTCCATAACGAGAGTCAGGAGGGTCTTCATTGGTCCAACAAATTTCTATTCACTAAATGCTAATAAAGAAAGATTAAGAGTGGAAAGTCTTTTGTGTTCTGTTTGATGGGCTTTTGTGAAAACTTCCTTAAGATAATTTCTGAGATTGTCCCATCTATTGTCTATCTCAGGGCCCAGTTGATGTGTCTCTGCAAGTCTGTGAGGGTCCAGCCCCAGCTGGGTCACAATTCTCCATGCTCAAGGTCAGGGAATAATGATTCCAAATATTATTTCTAAATCATTTCTCAAAAATAGTCACAGTTTATCATTACTTTCACATTAGTAAACTAATAAGATGCAGTTACAAAAAAGACTTGATTCCCCGTGAACTTTAAACATGGTGCCTTGATTATAATGCCAGAGATTGTCAGAGAGTTAGCTTGATTCACGGATTCAAAAGGAAATCTCTGCTTGGAGGAAGCAGGGGAGAGAAACTTACTCCCAAGGCCAAGTAAGCATGTGGTCAGTCAACGTGTATGTGTAAGAGGGAAGCTGGAACAGAAAAGAGACATTTGAAGATCTCTGGATTTGATAAGTGTACTCAGGAGTAATTGTAAGTCATTCCTTAAGCAACTGGAGATCATTTCAGAAGCATGGCATCTTTCATAGCAGTTTGGGCTTTGTGTACCCAGTGCATTGTTGGACATTTCTTTTACTAACACATTGGATTGGTGGGATTAAGAAGGTCATGTCACTCACAATGACTCCAAACTGAGGGCTGCATCCTTCATATAATCAATGTCTGTGCTTTGTACAGTAAACTTTAGACCTCTGAAGTTTAACAGACTCTTATATCATTTGGAATTGTCCAGCTTGAAAGCCCTACTGGAGTCTGGAATTCATTAGAAGATACACAAGGCAGCAGACAATTACAACAGAGTGCTGACAGTTCTGTGTTAGGGAAAATTATATGCTCTGGGACTTGATATACGGGCAATCTAATGCAGTGCTGGTGGTTAAGGCATTATACATTTACCTAGAGGAAGTGGCCTTTAGGATGAGAATGGCACTATATTAAGAAAATAACCAGGAGGCGAGGCCAAGATGGCAGAGTGTCAGACACTTCCCGTGGTCCCTTTTATAACAAAGACTGGAAAAAAAAGTGAATCGATTATATATGACAATCCAGAAGCCCAGAATATCAAAGGCAAAGTGGAGGAATTGGACTGAGAGGCAGGAGGAGGGAGAGACAGTTCAGAAGCAGGGAGGAGTTGCTAGACCTAACTCAGCTGGAACCAGTACCTTGCAGCTGGCCCAAGTGGTGAGGCAAGTAGTGGCACTCAGGGGCATTTTCCACATCAGGAGAGAAACAGCGGTGGAGATTCTACTCAAGCCTCCAGAACCAGTGAAAAGCAGAGCTCAATCGGCAAAGGATAAGTACATGCGTCTAACCTACTGTGAGAATAAAAAAACGCCCCTTTGGAAAAACCTCTCTCCCATTTACCTGCCCCCTCCCTGCTCTGCTCTGGGTCCTGGGCTGGCTTCAGCCATTGCTTTGTCCCCTGGGCCAGAAGTAAGGACCCATCACGTGCCCTGAGCCATTCTCCCAGCCTTGAAAAGGGAACAAATTAACAAACAGGAATAAATAATCTGCCAGCTCCCCTAAACCGGGAACTTAAGGTAGGCACAGCTCCTTTGCCTAGGAACAGGCATAAGGGGTCCATGGACTTTGAATGCCTTTCACCCCTGCATAGACTTGTGTGGGCCCATTCAACAGCATAGGTCCTCATTAGCATAGTACAATGGGGTATAAACCTGAAACCTAACTTCAACTGTCAACTATATGGCAGAGTGGCAGGTGACATTTGACACTGCTCTGCCCATTAAGCAGGGTCTTCACCTACCCACATCAGGGACCTGAGGACTGGTGGCTCCACCCATGCCACCTAGCCACCCATGACAGGAGTCCAAGAATAAGTGGTGCCTCCCAGTCCTTACAGCAAACAGCATTGGGTGCCCATTGTACAGCTGCAAAACCAACCCGTAAAGTGCTTTAGGGATCAGGGACATGCTTTTCTCCCAGACACTCAGGAATAGCCATCAGCCCCCTGCCTTGCTCAGTGCATGAACCCCTACTGCAGCCAGATACCTGTGCCTACACCAATCCCCCCTGCTCATCTAAGACTGTAGGTGAGAGCCTGAACCACAAACTTGCTGATCAACTACCTGGACACCTAAGCTGAATCTGTACAAGAAAAGTAACCAGACTCATGGGCTCACATACCAAGTAATAGATCTAACCACCTGGTGACAGGATGTTAGAGCTTCAAAGGTGCCAATAATCAAACTAGCTCACATGAGCAGCCTATTTTGGCATATCAAAACAAAACAAAACAAGAAGCTAGGACACAGTAAGAAAACATAAATAAATATAACAACTTACTGATGGCTCAGAGACAACTGTCAATATCAAATCACATAAAGAGGCAGACCATGATGGCTTCAGCAAGCTCCCAAAACAAAGAATCAAGAAATTTACCAGAGAAAGAGAAGGTCTTAGAATTACCAGAGGTAGAATACAAAGGATTAATATACAGAATTCTTCAAAAGATTAGGAAGGAGGTCATTCAAAATGCAGAACAAGCTAAGGAACACACAGACAAAGCAATAGAGGAGCTTAAGAAGATTACAGAAGAGCATAATGACAAATTTAACAAGCTGCAAGAATCCATAAAGAAATAGCAAACAGAAATCCAGAAGATTAACAATAAAATTTCAGAATTAGACAACTCAATAGAAAGCCATAGGAGCAGAATTGAAGCAATGGAAGTTAGAATTACTGAGATTGAAGATAAAGCACTTGACACCAACTTATTTGAGGAAAAATCAGAAAAAAGAATTTAAAAAAATGAAGAAACCCTAAGAATTCTGTGGGACTCTATAAGAGGAATAGCCTACAAGTGGTTGGATTACCAGAACAGGAAGGGATAACAGAAAATATATAGAGAATGTTCACGATTTCTTGGCAGAAAACTTCCCAGATATCATGAAAGATTAGAAGATATCTATCCAAGATGCTCATTGAACCCCACACAAGGTCGATCCCAAAAGAAAGTCACCAAGACATATTATAATCAAACTTGACAAAACTAAAGACAAAGAGAGAATTTTAAGAGAGGCTAGGGATAAACGAAAAGTCATCTACAATGGAGAGTCAATAAGACTAAACTCAGAACACTCAGCAGAAACCAGGCAGGCAAGAAGGCAATAGAATGACATATACAAAGCCTTGAAGGAAAAAAATGCCAGCCAAGAATTATACATCCAGCAAAACTGTCTCTCAAATATGATGGCAAAATTATGACATTTCTAGATAAACAGAAGTTTAGGGAATTTTCAAAAACCAAACAAAACCTACAAGAAATACTGAAGGTAGTCCTCTGGTTAGAAAATCAGTCACATCAGATAACAACCCAAGACAGGGCACAGCAAACAGATTGCAACCCAGATGGGGAAGACACAGAAACAAATCAAAGCAAAACACTGAAAATAGGGAAACAGAGAGGTCAATATGTAAAAGACAACATTAAAAAAAAAAAAAGAGGGACTAGAAAATATAGTCATAGATCTTTCATATGGAGAGGAAGACAAGGCAATATCAAGAAATAAAAGACTGGTTTAAACATAGAAAAATAAGGGTAAATATTAAGGTAACCACAAAGGAAACTAACAATCCTACACATCAAAATAAAAAACAAGAAAAACATAAAAAAGATTCAGCAAATAGAAAATCAACAACAATTAAAACGAAGAAAAGAAAATACATAAAGAAAAATGACTCAGCACAGAAAATTAAGTGGAACAAAGAAACTATGAACAACATACAAAAAAAGACATCAAAATGACAGCACTAAACTTGTACCTATCAATAATTACACTGAATGTAAACAGACTAAATGTACCAATAAAGAGACAGAGAGTGGCAGAACGGATTAAAAAACACAATCCGTGTATATGCTGCCTACAAGAGACACACTTTAGACTTAAAGACACAAACAACTAAAACTCAAAGGATAGAAAAATGTATATAAAGCAAACAACACTCAAAAAAGAGCAGGAGTAGCAATATTAATCTCTGACAAAATAGACTTTAAAGTAAAATCCACCACAGAGGATAAGGAATGACATTATATAAAGATTAAAGGGTCAATACACCAGGAGGACATAACTACAATAAATATTTATGCACCCAATGACAGGGCTCCAAAATACATAAACTCTAACAGCATTGAAAAGAGAGACAGATAGCTCCACAATAATAGTGGGAGGCTTGAACACACCATGCTCAGTGAAAGACAGAACATACAGAAAGAAAGTCAATAAAGATCTAAATGCCACAATCAACCAACTTGATCTCAGAGACATGTACCGAAAACTCCACCCAACAGCAGCCAAGTGTACTTTCTTTTCTAATGCAAATGAAACATTCCCCAAAATAGATCACATATTAGACAATAAAGCAAGCCTTTACAGATTCCAAAGCATCAAAATATTACAAAGCATCTTTTCTGACCATAAAGCCATAGAAGTAGAAACAAATAACAGAAAAATCAAGGAAAAAAAAATCAAACACATGGAAACTGAACAACACATTCCTCAAAAACTACTGGGGTATAGAAGAAACTAAGAACAGATTAAAGAAATTCATAGAATCAAATGAGAATGAAAACAAAACTTACCAGAACCTTTATGACACAGCAAAAGCAGTGCTCAGAGGTCAATTTATAACAATAAATACACATATCCAAAAAGAAGAAAGGGCCAAAATCCAAATATTAGCCCTACAACTCAAACAAGTAGAAAGAGAGCAGCAAAAGAAGCCCTCGGGCACCAGAAGAAAGCAAATAATAAAATTAGAGCAGAATTAAATGAAATAGAGAATAGAAAAACAATTGAAAAGAGTTAACAAGAACAAAAGATGGTTCTTTGAAAGATCAACAAAATCAATAAACCAGTGGCCAAACTGACAAAAGTAAAACAGGAAAGGAAGCAAATAACCCAAATAAGAAATGACATGGGCAGTATCACAACAGACCCAACTGAAATTAAAAGTATCATAACAGAATACTATGGAAAACTGTAGTCTAATAAATTTGAAAACATAAAGGAAATGGACAAATTTCTAGAAACACCCTACCTACCTAAACTAACACAAACAGAGGTAGAACAATTAAATAAACCTATAACAAAAGAAGAGATTGAAAAGATAATTAAAAAACTCCTAACAAAAAAAGAGCCCTGATCTGGACAGTTTCACTGGAGATTCTACCAACCTTTCAGAGAAGAGTTAACACCACTACTACTAAAGGCATTTCAGAGTATGGAAAAAGATGGAATACTCCCAAACTCATTCTATGAAGCCAGCATAACCCTGATACCAAAACCAAGGAAAGAAACCACGAAAAAGGAAAATTACACACCAATATCCCTCCTGAACATTGACGCAAAATTCTTGACAAAATTCTACTAATACAATTCAACAGCATATAAAAAAAAAATTTTACCATGACCGACACGGATTTTTACCAAGTATGCAGGGATGGTTTAACATTAGAAAAACAATCAATGTAATCCATCACATTAATAAAACAAAAGACAAGAACCACATGACCTTATCAATTGATGCAGAAAACGCATTTGACAAAGTCCAACACCCATTCATGATAAAAACTTTCAACAAAATAGGAAGAGAAGGGAAATTCCTCAACATAATTAAGGGCATTTATACAAAGCCAGCAGCTCATATCATCCTAAATGGAGACAGTCTGAAAGCATTCCCCCTGAAAATGGGAACCAGACAAGGACGCCCTTTATCACTACTCTTATTCAACATCGTGCTGGAGGTCCTAGCCAGAGCAATTAGACTAGAAAAAGAAATAAAGGCATCCAAATTGGTTAGGAACAAGTAAAAGTATCACTATCTGCAGATGATATGATCTTACACACAGAAAACCCCAAAGAATCCACAAGAAAACTACTGGAACTAATACAAGATTTTAGCAAAGTACCAGGATACAAGATAAACATACACAAGTCAGTTGAATTCTTCTACACCAACAAAGAGAACTTTGAAGAGGAAATCACCAAATCAATACCATTTACAACAGCGCCCAAGAAGATAAAATACTTAGGAATAAGTCTAAATAGAGACGTAAAAGTGCTATACAATGAAAATTACAAGGCACTACTGCAAGAAACCAAAAGAGACCTGCATAAGTGGAAAAATATACCTTGCTAATGAATGGGAAGACTCAACATTGTGAAAATGTCAATTCTACCCATATCCATCTACAGATACAATGCAATCCTGATCCAAATTCCAAGGGAATTTTTTGAGGAGATGGAGAAACAAATCACCAACTTCATATGGAAAGGGAAGAGACCCCAGATAAGTAAAACATTACTGAAGAAGAAGAACAAAGTGGGGGACCTCACACTACCTGATTTTAGAACCTATTATACTGCCACGGGAGTCAAAACGGCTTGGTACTGGTACAATAACAGATACATAGACCAATGGAACAGAATTGAGAACCCAGACATAAATTCATCCACTTATGAGCAGCTGATATTTGACAAAGGCCCAAAGCCTGTTAAATGGGGAAAAGACAATCTGTTCAACAAATGGTACTCTCATAACTGGATATCCATCTGCAAAAAAACTGAAACAAGACCCATACCTCACACCATGCACAAAAACTAACTCAAAATGGATCAAAGACTTAAATTTAAAATCTAAAACAATAAAGATCATGGAAGAAAAAATAGGGACAATGCTAGGAGCCCTAATACATAGCATAAACAGAGTACAAACCATAAGTAACAATGCATAAACACCAGAAGAGAAACTAAATAACTGGGAGCTCATAAAAGTCAAACACTTATGCTCATCAAAAGACTCCACCAAAAGAGTAAAAAGACAACCTACAGATAAGGAAAATATTTTTGGCTACGACAAATCCAATCAGAGTCCAATCTCTAAAATCTACAAAATACCTCAAAGCCTCAACAAGAAAAAGACAAATAACCCAATTTAAAAATGGGCAAAAGATATGAACAGACACTTAGCCAAAGAAGACATTCAGGCGGCTAACAGATACATGACGAAATGCGCTCACAATCATTAGCCATCAGAGAAATGCAAATCAAAGCTACAATGAGACACCAACTCACCCCAACAAGGTTCGCATTAATCCAAAAAAACACAAAATAATGTTGGAGAGGTTGTGGAGAGACTGGAACACTTCTACACTGCTGGTGGGAATGTAAAATGGTACAATCACTTTGGAAATAGATTTGGCGCTTCTTTTAAAAGCTAGTGTCATGGATTGAATTGTGTCCCTCAAAAATATCTGTCAGCTTGGGTGGGTAATGATTCCCAGTATTGTATGATTGTGTACCATTTTGTAACCTGGTGTGATTTCCTTATGTGTTGTAAATTCAATCAATATAATCTAATAAGGTGGATTAGCAGCAGTTATACTCATGAGGTATACAAAATTGGGTAGTGTCTTAAGCCAGTCTCTTTTGAGATATAAAAGAAACGAGCAGAGACACACGGGAACCTCATACTGCCAAGAAAGCAGTGCTGGGAGCAGAGCGCATCCTTTGGACCTGAGATTCCTGCACTGAGATACTCTCAGACCAAGGGAAGACTGATGCATCACAAGGACCTTCTTCCAGAGCCAATAGAGAAAGACTTCTCCTGGAGCTGATGCCCTGAATTTGGATTTGTAGCCTACTGGACAGTAAGAGAATAAACTTCTGTTTTTAAAGTCACTCACTTGTGGTATTTCTGTTATAGCAGCACTAGATGACTGAGAATGCTAGAAATAGAAGTACCATATGATCCAGCAATCGCACTCCTTGGAATATATCCTAGAGAAATAAGAGCCATCACACAAATAGATATATGCACACCCTTGTTAATTGCAGCACTGTTCATGATAGCAAAAAGATAGGAACAAATTATGTGCCCATCAAGGGATGAATGGATAAACAAATTATGATATATTCACACAATGGAATACTGCACAACAATGAAGAACAAGGATGAGTCTATGAAAGATAACGTGGAGGAATCTGGAAGGCATTATGCTGAGTAAATGTAGCCAGTCACAAAAAGACAAATATTGTATAAGACCACTATTATAAGAACTCAAGAAAAGGATTAAGCACAGAAGAAAGAATTCTTTATGGTTACCAGGGCGGTGACAGAGGGAGGGGGGTATTCACTAACTAGTAGGTAAGAATTATCTTAGGTGAAGGGAAGGACAACACACACTACAGGGAAGTCAGCACAACTGGACTAAACCAAAGCTAAGAAGTTTCCCTAATACAACCAAACACTTTGAGGGACAGAATAGCAGGGGTGGGGTCTGGGGACCATGCTTTCTGAGGATATCTAGGCCAATTGGAATAACAAAGTTTATTAAGAAAATGTTCTGCATCCTTTTCTTGAGTTCTTATAGTAGTGGTCTTATACAATATTTGTCCTTCTGTGACTGACTAAATTCACTCAGCATAATGCCTTCCAGATTCCTCCGTGTAATAAGATGTTTCATGGATTCATCATTGTTCTTTATTGTTGCATAATATTCCATTGTGTGAACATATCATAATTTGTTTCTCTGTTCTTCTGTTGATGGGCACCTAAATTGCTTCCATCTTTTTGCTATCGTGAACAGTGCTGCAGTAAACATGGGTGTGCACATATCTGTTCATGTGATGGCTCTTATTTCTCTAGGATATATTTCAAGGAGCGGGATTGCTGGATTGTATGGTACTTCTATTTCTAGCTTTTAAAGGAAGTGCCAAATCAATTTCCAAAGTGGTTGTACCATTTTACATTCCCACCAAAAGTGTATAAGTGTTCCAGTCTCTCCATAGCCTCTCCAACATTTATTATTTTGTGTTTTTTTCATTAATGCTAGCCTTGTCGGGGTGATTTGGTATCTCATTGTAGTTTTGATTTGCATTTCTCTAATGGCTAATGATATTGAGCATTTCTTCATGTGTCTGTTAGCTGCCTGAATGTCTTCTATGGTGAAGTGCCTGTTCATATCATTTGCCCATTTTTTAATTGAGTTATTTTTCTTTGTGTTGTTGAGGTTTTGCAGTATCTTGTAGATTTTAGAGATTAGATGCTGATCAGATTTGTCCTAGCCAAAATTTTTTTCCCAGTCTGTAGGTTGTCTTTTTACTCTTTTGGTGAAGTCTTTTGACAGGCTTAAGTGTTTGATTTTTAGGAGCTCCCAGTTATCTAGTTTCTCTTCTAGTATTTGTGCATTGTTACTTATGTTTCTTATGCTGTTTATGCCATGTATTAGGGGTCCTAGTGTTGTCCCTCTTTTTTCTTCCATTACCTTATCGTTTTAGATTTTACATTTAGGTCTTTAATCCATTTTTAGTTCATTTTTGTGCATGCTGTGAGGTATGTGTCTTGTTTCAGTTTTTTGCATATGGATATCCAGTCATGCCAGCACCATTTGTTAAAGAGATTGTCTTTTCCCCACTTAATGGCCTTTGGGCCTTTGTAAATGTCAGCTGCTCATAGGTGGATGAATTTATGTCTGGATTCTAAATTCTGTTCTATTGGTCTATGTATCTGTTGTTGTATAAGTACGAGGCTGTTTTGACTACCATGACAGTATAAAAGGTTCTAAAATCGGATAGTGTGAGTTCCCCCACTTTGTTCTTCTTCTTCAGTAATGCTTTACTTATCTGGGGCCTCTTCCCTTTCCATATGAAGTTGGTGATTTGTTTCTCCATCTCATTAAAAAATGCTGTTGGAATTTGGACCGGGATTGCATCGTATCTGTAGATGTATTTGGGTAGAATTGACATTTTCACAGTGTTTAGTCTTCCCCTTCATTAGCAAGGTATATTTTTACACGTATTGAGGTCTCTTTTGGTTTCTTGCAGTAGTGCCTTGTGATTTTCATTGTATAGCACTTTTATTTCTCTGGTTAGATTTATTCCTAAGTATTTTATCTTTTTGGGAGCTACTGTAAATGGTATTGATTTGGTGATTTCCCCTTCAAAGTTCTCTTTGTTGATGTAGAAGAATCCAACTGATTTTTGTATGTTTATCTTGTATCCTGAAACTTTGTTGAAATCTTGTATTAGTTCCAGTAGTTTTCTTGTGGATTCTTTGGGGTTTTCAGTCTATAAAATCATATCATCTGCAGATAGAGATACCGTGACTTCTTCCCTACTAATTTGGGTGCCCTTTATTTCTTTTTCTAGCCTAATTGCTCTAGCTAGGACCTCCAGCACAATGTTGAATAAGAGTGGTGATTAAAGGGCATCCTTGTCTGGTTCCCATTCTCAAGGGGAATGCTTTCAAAGTCTCTCCATTTAGGATGATGTGGGCTGTTGGCTTTGTATAAATGCCCTTCACTATGTTGTGGAATCTTCCTTTTCTTCCTGTTTTGTTGAGAGTTTTTATCATGAATGGGTGTTGGACTTTGTCAAATGCCTTTTCTGCATTGATTGATAACATCATGTGGTTCTTGTCTTTTGTTTTATTAATGTGATAGATTACTTTGATTGTTTTTATAATGTTGAACCATCCTTGCATGCCTAGTATAATCCCACTTGATCATGGTGAATTATTTTTTTGATATGTTGCTGAATTCTGTTGGCTAGAATTTTGTTGAGGAATTTTGCATCAATGTTCATGAGGAATGTTGGTGTGTAATTTTCTTTCCTTGGTTTTGGTATCAGGGTTATGCTGGCTTCATAGAATGAGTTTGGGAGTATTCCATCCTTTGCTATGCTCTGAACTACCTTTAGTAGTAGTGGTGTTAACTCTTCTCTGAAAGTTTGGTAGAAATCTCCAGTGAAACCATCCAGGCCAGGACTTTTTTTTGTTGGGAGTTTTTTTAATTACCTTTTCAATCTGTTCTTTTGTTATGGGTTTATTTAGTTGTTCTACTTCTGTATGTGTTTGTTTATGTAGATAGTGAGTTATAAATTTATCCATTTCCTCTAGGTTTTCAAATTTGTTAGAGTACAGTTCTTCATAGTATTCTGTTCTGATCCTTTTAATTTCAGTTGGGTCTGTTGTGATATCACCCATCTCATTTCTTATTCGGGTTATTTGCTTCCTCTCCTGTTTTTCTTCTGTCAGTTTGGCCAGTGGTTTATCGATTTTGTTGATCTTTTCAAAGAACCAGCTTTTGGTCTGGTTAACTCTTTCAATTGTTTTTCTATTCTCTATTTAATTTAATTCTGCTCTAATTCTTATTATTTCTTACCTTCTGGCACCCAAGGGCTTCTTTTGCAGCTCTCTTTCTACTTGTTCGAGTTGTAGGGTTAATGTTTTGATTTTGGTCCTTTCTCCTTTTTGAATGTGTGCTTTTATTGCTATAAACTGACCTCTGAGCACTGCTTTTGCTGTGTCCCAAAGGTTCTGGTAGGATGTGCTTTCATTGTAGGTTGATTCTATGAATTTCTTTATTCTGTCTTTAATTTCTTCTATAACCCAGTAGTTTTTGAGAAAGGTGTTGTTCAGTTTCCATATGTTTGATTTTTTTCCTTGCTTTTTCTGTTATTGATTTCTACTTTATGGCTTTATGTTCAGAAAAGATGCTTTGTAATATTTCGATGCTTTGGATTCTGTTAAGTCTTGTTTTGTAGCCTAATGTGTGGTCTGTTCTGGAGAATGTTCCATGTGCATTGGAAAAGAAAGTGTACTTGGCTGCTCTTAGGTGGAGTGTTTGGTCTATGTCCATGAGATCAAGCTGGTTGATTGTATCATTTAGCTCTTCCATGTCTTCGCTGAGCTTCTTTCTGGATGTTCTGTCCTTCACTGAAAGTGGTGTGTTGAAGTGTCCTACTATTACTGTGGAGCTGTCTATCTCTCTTTTCAGTGCTGTTAGAGTTTGTTTTATGTATTTTGGAGCCCTGTCGTTGAGTGTGTAAATATTTATTATAGTTATGTCCTCCTGGTGTATTGACCCATTAATCATTATATAGTGTCCTTCCTTATCTTTGTGGTGGATTTTATTTTAAAGTCTATTTTGTCAGAGATTAATATTGCCACTCTTGCTCTTTTTTGCATGTTGTTTGCTTGATATATTTTTTCCATCCTTTGAGTTTTAGTTTGTTTGTGTCTTTAAGTCTCAAGTGTGTTTCTTGTAGGCAGCATATAGATGGATTGTGTTTTTTTATCCATTCTGTCACTCTCTGTCTCTTTAGTGATGCATTTAGTCCATTTACATTCAGCGTAATTACTGATAGGTATGATTTTAGTGCTATCATTTTCATGTCTTTTTTTGTGTGTTGTTCATAGTTTCTTTGTTCCACTTAATTTTCTGTGCTGAATTGGTTTTCTTTATGTATTTTCTTTCCCTCTTTTTCATTTTTGTTGATTTTGTATTTGCTGTGTCTTTATATTTTTCTAGTTTTTTATTTTGACTTGTAGGTTTGTTAGTTTGCTTTGTGGTTACCTTAATATTTACCCCTATTTTTCTAAGTTTATATTAGTCTTTCATTTCTTTGTATCACCTTGACTTCCTCTCCATGTGAAAAATCTATGTCTACATTTTTTAATCCCTCTTTTTTGTTTTAATGTTGTCATCTTTTACATATTGACATCTGTTTTCCTATTTTTTGTGTTTTAGCTTTGGTTTATTTTTGTGACTTCCCTATCTGGGTTGATATCTGGTTGCTCTGTCATGTGCTCTAGTCTTGGGTTGTTATCTGATGTTACTGATTTGCTAACTGGAGGACTCCCTTTAGTATTTCTTGTAATTTTGGTTTGGTTTTTGCAAATTCCCTAAACTTCTGTTTATCTAGAAATGTCCTAATTTCACCATCATATTTGAGAGACAGTTTTGCCGGATATATAATTCTTGGCTGGGAATTTTTTTCCTTCAAAGCTTTATATATGTCATCCCATTGCCTTCTTGCGTGCGTGGTTTCTGCTGAGTAGTCTGAGCTTATTTTTATTGACTCTCCTTTGTAGATGACTTTTTGTTTATCCCTAGCCACTCTTAAATTTCTCTCTTTATCTTTGGTTTTGGCAAGTTTGATTATAATATATCTTAGTGACTTTCTTTTGGGATCTACCTTATGTGGGGTTTGATGAGCATCTTGGGTAGATATCTTCTTATTTTTCACAATATCAGGGAAGTTTTCTGCTAACAAATCTTCAGTAATTCTCTCTGTACTATCTGTCATCCCCCCCACCCCGGTTCTGGTACTCCAATCACTCATAGGTTATTCCTCTTGATAGAATCCACATAAGTCATAGGGTTTCTTCTTTTTTTTTTTTTTTTAGTTCTTTTATCTGATTTTTTTCTCAAATAAGTTGGTGTTAACTGCTTTATCTTCAGTCTCACTAATTCCGACTTCATTGCCTCAGTTCTGCTCCTATGACTTTCTATTGAGTTGTCTAATTCTGAAATTTTATTGTTAATCTTCTGGATTTCTGATTTCTGTGTCTCTGTGTATTCTGGTAGCTTGTTATATTTGTCGTTATGCTTTTCTCTAATCTTCCTAAGTTCCTGTACTGCTACGTCTGCATTTTGATGGATCTCCTTCCTGATCTCTTGAAGAGTTCTGTGTATTAATCCTTTGTATTCTGCGTCCAGTAATTCCAAGACGTTCTCTTCCTCTAGAAAATTTCTTTATTCTTTGTTTTGGGAGCTTACTGAAGCCATCATGGTCTGCCTCTTTATGTGATTTGATATTGACTGTTGTCTCCAAGCCACAATAAGTTATTATATTTATTTATTTTATGCTTGCTGACTGTGTCCTAGCTTCTTGGTTTGTTTGTTTGTTTTGATATGCCCAATTAGGCTGCTCGTGTGAGCTAGTCCAATAAGTGTTGTAAATTCTAATGTCTATGCCTGTGGTTATAATCCCATTTGAGAATGTGTTGTTTTTGTTGTGTTAATGAGGTGGGATTAGCTAGGGTATGTTTTGAGTCAATATCTTACAAAATGTAAAACAAGCATATTCAGCAAGTAGAGATTGGGGAAGATACATGCCAAACCACATGGAGATCTCCAAGGAACCAGAAAACACAATCTGAAAAAGCAAGGACCAGAGCCCACAGAAAGAGAAAGCCTTCATCTAGAGCTGGCACCCTAAATTCAGACTTCTAGCCTCCTATGCTGTGAGAAAATAAATTTGTTTGTTAAAGCCAAAAAATAAATAACTAAATAACCAAATGGAGTCAGTGGAAAGATGGAGGTAGGGATGGAGATAATGTCCTTGGATGAAGGAACAGCATTTGCAGAAGCATGGAGATAAAAGAAAGCGTGGAATGTTCAAGGAACTGAACAAAAATCAGCCATGGCTGGAATGTAGATTGGTTGGTGGGAGAATAGTAAGACATAAGGATAGAGAGGGAAGAGAATGTGCTAGACTTTGAAGGGTCTGAAAAACCATTCAAGGAGATTGGACTTCATTCCTGGTGTGATGGGAAGCATCTGAAGTGTTAACCAGGGGCATGGCACAGTGAGATCTTATTGGAAGCCAAACAGAAGGTAGATTGGAGGTGAGATGTGACAAAGAAGAAGGAGAAGGAAGAGGCGGAGAAGGAGAAAGAAAAGAGGAAGAGAAGAAAGAAGAGTAGACGTACCACCACCACATGGAAGTGGTATATATGACCAAAAATTCAAGATCCCCTCTTGTGGCTTCAGATGGCTCTAATGAAAAAATAGGGTCAGCACTTGAAAGGAACTTGACAATGAACAGTAGATGGTGTGTTTGATTTCATAGCTCTCCCTGTAATGGCTGGAATAACACTCTTAGAATATGGCATTGGAAGAGTGACTGATCTAAAAGAATAAATATCAAGTAAGTTCACACATGGTTCTTGAAAACCACAGAATAAGTTGTGGTTTTATATTCTGCAAAAAAGTTTACAAATGGGAGAAGTGTCTGTTTAAGTAAAGCTGATGTTCTACCTTCATCTAATAGACCTAACTGTAGGTATTGAAGGGTAGGTCAGTAAAGGGAATTGTGGATTATTTTGTGCAATGTATTTGTTGAAGAGATGAGGAAATCATCTTAGAGAAGAAGAAGGGACCTACTCAAGGTCATAAAGCAAATTAATGAAAAGTTGGTACTGGGATCTTATAAATAATAGCCTTTTGTTCTTTCTAGTGTATCTTTATCACTACTTTATTCTGGCAAATTATCATAATAATGATACTTCTATTGGAAGTATGTACTTCAGGTAAATTATCATAATAATCTATTCTTTAGGATAATGTGTCCAAAGGTATGTTCCTCAGAATATAGCACTGGTAAACGATAGCAGCTGTTATGTGTGTGTTTGGTGGTGAGAGTGCAATGGGGAGCTGCAGTTTCATGTATGGTTGGGAATGATGATAAAAATAAAGTTAAATAGATTTCTTTATTATGAGATATTTAAGAAATTTTGGTACGCTAACACATTTGGAAATCCTAAGAGAAGGATTTCTATCATCATAAAGTATTGGATATGACATTAGACTGACATGTTTTTCATAAATTTTGCTCATCATATTGACTTCTTTAGCATCTTCAGGATTGACATTATAATTCTGTAGTAGGTGAATGGCTATTTTGTTTCATCTGCATTTCCTATTGTGTATTTAATTTTAAGTATGCATCACTAGAAGTTAGTTTCTCTTGAAATTCTGCTGGAAGACTTTGACAGATCAAACAGTTCTGACTAAATAAATCACATCAACTTCCCCTAGCTTTGAATGTTTTACATTCCACTGCAAGAGATTTGGCGTGTCTGCCACTTTCAAATGGATTACTTGTCATGTGAATGTCAATCTTCTGCCTTTGTAAAAATGTTTCATTTCAATGCAACATCAGAGTGTAATCTTTTCTATGACACAAATGAGAATTCAAGTTGAATTCAGCCATGTGTGGTACAACGAATGCAAATAACTCCCCTGAAATGATCATCAGCTGAGAGGGCATTATCTATGCACAGGTAAGTTTGCTTAAGCAAGGCCTGTTGTTGGGGGGTGTAGAGTAAATTCTGACTCATAGCAACCCCA
The DNA here is from genome assembly GCA_030035585.1 of Dugong dugon. NCBI lineage: Eukaryota > Metazoa > Chordata > Mammalia > Sirenia > Dugongidae > Dugong > Dugong dugon. The sequence goes on from CM057471.1 coordinate 58,882,516, forward strand.
TGTGACAGAGTAGAGCTGCCCCATAGGATTTTTTTTTTTTTGTTTGTTTGTTTTTACTGTAATCTTTATGGATTGCTGGATCTTTTTCCCCCTGCAGAGGCACTGGGTGGGTTTGAACCACCAACATTTCAGTTAGCAGCCCAGCACTTAATTGTTGTACCACCAGTGCTCCTTAAAAAAAAAAAAAACAAAAAAAAAACCCGTTTCTGTTGAGTCAATTTTGACTTATAGTGACCCTATAGGACAGAGTAGAACTGCCCCATAGGGTTTCCAAAGAGTGGCTGGTGGATTCAAACTGCTGACCTTTTGGTTAGCAGCTGTAGCTCTTAACCATTGTGCCACCATGGCTCCTAAGCAAGGCCTAGTGGCTAACAAACATCATTTGACATTGTGTAACATGTAAGCTAAGTTTTGAGACATTAAAATGGGAGTAGGTACGTGTTAAAATTGAGGAAATGAGTATATGCAGCTGACTGGTGTTTTATGGACCACCACACTTTGGAAAATGCTGTTGACTAGGACAAGAAACAAGTGTCCTAGCATCTTGCCAATCTCTCACCACTAGCTAACCATTCAAACTTGCGATTCACAGATATTCAGCTAAGTTTTCAGGTTATTTCTCAGAGGCATTATTATATTCCTCAAACATAATTTCATCTTTCCTTGAGTACTCAAGCTATTTAGAGTTTTAAATCAATGAAAACTTTTTATGAGTTTTTAAGATTTCTGATATGCGAAATAATTTATGATCTAAAATAGGTAGAAAATAAGAGGAAATGTGTGGCCCAATATTAAAAGCAGTATACACATTTATCTTTATCCTTAAATTTTATTTTACTTTTCATTTTTTCAATCTTTATTCATCTTTCCCACATTTTTATTTTCCTCTTTTTCCAAGTTCACACATCTGAATGACATTTTAAAGACTGTCAAAATAGCAAAAACTAAAACATATGATCTAAATTAAGTTTAAATGAGCATTTTGCCAATTTGTAATTATAGTTAACAAAGTCAGTACTTTATTTTAGAAAGGGAAAGTGGAAGTTTACAAGTCTATTCTTGCCGTATTAAATCAAAACAAACCTTTCCGTAGGATAGAATCATTTATCTCCCTAGGTCAGAATCCTTTATCTGATAATAATCCCAAGTCATGTATAGTGAAAGGTATGGAAATTATCTCTAAGTAAACTCTTTAGATTGTATCTTGAACATCACAAAGTTTTCTATAAAAACCTAGAAGTTCTTCTCTGATTACTCAAATACTCAATATCTTTCCCTCTCTGAAATTAGACACTGATAGTACAGCACTGAGAACTGACTCCACAAATGCGAGGACAAACACTTTATTTTTCAATCATGTTACCAAAAATGGGAGTAGAGTATTCTTTCTGTTACTCCTGAGATTGTTGAAAAGACTTACGGATTTTTTTTTTTTTTTAATTGTGCTTTAGGTGAAAGTTTGCATAGCAAATTAGGTTCCCATTTAACAATTTTTATACAGATTGTTCCATAACTTGGCTACAATTTTCATGTGTCAGCATTCGCATTATTTCCATTCTATTTGTTCTGATTCCATTGATCTAGCTTCCCTGCCCCTTCTTGCCTTCGCATCTTTGCTCTTGGGTACATGTTGACTGGTCTCACATAGTTGATTGTTTGAGGGAGCACATTACTCACAGGTGATATCAAGCCAATCTATTATTTGGCTGAAAGCTGACCTCCAGGAGCAGCTTCAGTTCCAAGTTCAAAGGGTATCTTAGGGCAATAGTCTCAGAGGTTCCTCTAGTCTTTATCAGTCCAGTAGATCTGGCCTTCTTCAGAAATTTGAATGTTGTTCTACATTTTTCTCCCATTCTACCTTCTGTTGTGTCTCTGGTCAGAATGGTCAATAGTGGTAGCCGGACACCATCTAGTTCTTCTGATCTCAGGCTAGATGAGGCTGTGGTTCATGTGGGTTGTTAGTCACATGGACTAGTTTCTTAGTCTGAGTCTTTGGTTTCCTTCATTCTCTTTTACTCCAGATGAGTAGAGACCATTATTCATATCTTAGATGGGCATTTGCAAGCTTTTAAGACCCCAGACACTACTCACCAATCTAGGATGTAGAATATTATCTTTATGAACTACGTTATGCCAATTGACTGAGAGGTACCATGAGACTATGGTCTTAAGCCTTTTAACCCAGTTAACCAACCCTACGAGGCTTTTGGATATGTCTAGGAAGTCTCCATAAGGGTGCCTCTTATGTGTTTTACTATATACGGTCATGTGTCACTTAATGTCCATGATGCATTATGCATAATAGGATGTTATATGATTTGGACGTTGTGGGAACACCTTGGTCTACAGGGCATGGGGTTCCTGGGTCATATGGGCTGGGGGCTGCTGTGCGGCCCGGGCAGCTCCCACTGTGGATGCCTCAGGTGAGCATTCTGCCAGGTCCCACCCAACACACTGCCTGCAGTCCCTTGAAGGTCAGGCCAGGAGGCTCCTGGTGCAGCTGGTGTAGCAAGGAAGGGGACATGGGACCCGGCAATCCCACTCCAGCCAGGCCCCACCTTTAGCTGGCCCTGTGATTTCTGCCCATCTTGGGTGCTCAGGAGGAGGATCGGATGCTCACTCTTCCCATCAGAGGGCACTTGTTCCGGCAGGTGGGGAGTGGTGGGGTGGGCTCACTGCTGAATTTGGCTGTGGGTATCCTCGCAAAGCACACACCAGACCACAGATGTATTGCAGTCAGACATTGCCTGAACGGATGTTATGCGGTGTATGACTGTATATGAATATATATGTAGCACACAAAAATATGTATATGCATATGACTATAGATAAACTTATATATACACACGCGTGTACTCACATATGCCTTCCTATACACATATATGCATACTTATATACCTATGTGACCACACTTGCATTTTTTGGTTATTTTTACTGTTGTTGCAAAAGTGTATATAACATTTACTGAAATTGTCCCTTATTCTTACATACTTCTTAGTGTCTTCATTTGCCTTGGTCAAGTTGTGCAGACTTCACCCATATTGGGTATTGCCTTCCCCATCACCAAAAATAACAAGTGTCTACTCTCTAGAAAGTGATTCCCTCTCCCTCCCCCTCCCATTCCTGGTAACTATCAAAGAACGTTGCTTTCTGTGTATATACCTATTCTTGACTTTTTACACAAGTTAGATCATATATTTGTCCTTTTGTGATTGAATTATTTCACTCACTATAATGTCCTCCAGATACATCCATGCTACGAGATTTTTCGAGGATTCCTCATTATTCTTTGTAGTTGTGTAGTATTCCACTGTATGTATGTACCACAATTTGTTGATTCATTCACCCATGGATGGACTCTTAGGTTGTTTCCCTCTTTTTGCTATTGTGAATAATGCTGCAATGAACATTAAGTGTGCATATGTCTATTAATGTCACTGTTCTTATATCTCTTGGATATATACCTAGGAGTGGCATTGCTGGATCATAAGATATTTATATTTCCAGCTTTTTGAGGAACTGCCATACTGTTTTCCATAGTTGCTGCATCATTTTACAATCCCACCAATAGTGCATGAGAGTACTAATCTCCCCACAATCTTGCCAGCACTTGTTGTTTTCTGTTTTTTTGAGCAGTGTCACTTTTGCAGGGATGAGATGGTATCTCATTGCAGTTTTAATTTGCATCTCTCTAATGGCTAATGATCGCAAGCATCTTTTCATGTGTTAGCTGCCTGACTGTCCTCTTCGGTGCTTTTTTATTTAATAAAGCACATTATGAACTATAAGTAGTATATATGAGGTAATTGTCAAATCACCTCATTATATTTTACTTTTCTTGCTTTCAATTAATTTATCAAGTGTTCTATTTTATGTTTCAAATAAAATATAGAGTGAGATGAAAATGCCTGACAGCTCCCACTTTGCTCACTGTGCCTCTGCTTTCTTATCTGTAAAGTAAGGTTCATAATGGTAATATCTCATTGAGCCATTGAGAGGGCTAATCCAGTTAATACATGTCTAGAATTTAGAAGAGTGTCTGGCACATAGTAAGGGTTCTATAAACATGAATTTTTATCAGTAGTAACAATATAATTATTAACGTTGTTATCATGCTTGCCACGATGCTAATCCTGGGGTAGAAAGACTACACTTGTGACATGATTAAATACCTAGTCTATGTTTGATTTAGCTTGATTCTGTCTAATTCAAAAGTCTGGATATCCATTACATATGGAGAAAATTTTATGGTCTTTCTTCGAACTACTAAGCATGATAGCATCATGGTAAATAACGAAAACCAAACCCGTTGCCATGGAGTTGATTCCAGCTCATGGCAACCCCATGTGTTGCAGAGTAGAACTGCTCCATAGGGTCTTCTTGGCCGTAAACTTTATGTAAGCATATTGCCAGGACTTTCTCCCATGGGCATCATGGTAAGATATGGTGAAGGCATCTTGGACTTCTGAGTCAAACAGATGTGAGATAAAATGCTTGCTAAACAGTGAATTTGCTTTGTAACCAGAGTCAAATTACTTATAGTAGGTATATCTTAGTTTGTCTGCCCAACCTTCCTTCTCTTCCTCACAGCTGTGCACTAGTCAAAGCTCACTGACGACTAAATCAAGGTGGAGGATCTGATGTAGGTTGCACCATTAGAATACCTTTATAAGGATTTAGAAAGTGGCCTGAGAGAAAGATCAATTCTTTTCCAGGAAATGAAAAGTCAAAAGTTAGTCTGAAGGAAACAAGGAAGGTAATTAAAATGAGATAAGACATGCTAAGTGGAGCAGAAAGGAAAAAGAGAGGGTTCTTGGATTTCTAATCTGGGTCCCCCATGAAGCTGGGCTGTATCTCATTCCTTAGATTTCATGAGACACACCTCTATACTTATAACAAATCCACTTTTTTTAATCAGTGGAGATTTGTTGTTGCTGCTCTTATTACTTGAAGCTACACATGGGGTTATTATGAGCCAGAATGGACTCGACAGCAACTAACAACAACAACTAAAACACAAACCTATTGCCGTCGAGTATATTCTGACTTATAGCAACCCTACAGGACAGACTAGAACTGCCCCATGGGGTTTCCAAGGCTGTAATCTTTATGGAAGGAGATTGCCACATTTTTCACCCATGGAGTGACTGATGGGTTCAAACTGCTGACCTTCTGGTTAACAGGCAAGCGCTTAACTACTGTGCCACCAGAGCTCCTTAAAAACAACAAAAGTAGTTCTAAATAATATATCATTTATTCTGTTCGAGTTTTAGTTTCCTTCTTTAAAAAAATAAATATATGAATAATTATCTCAGTTCATGGTCTTAAGAATTAGAAATTATGCCTATGAAGTGTGCAGCTCCAAGTCTGGAACAATAATATTTTGCTTATTTTTCATCCTCTGTATTATTGTCATGGTCCCTTTACTCTCATACAAATAAAAAATAAGAAACACACATGACTGAGTTTGTATTGGATCATGGAAAGGACATAATAATTTTTGAATAACTACCTAGAGACATATTTTTGATAACTCTCCATGGCTTAATAAAGCCCATGGAGTTCATTATACTGTTTTCTTTTCTTTTTTTCCTAAGAACTTCAGCTAGGATTAGAAGATATCAAAGCATTTAGTCAACCGTATTTTGTCTATATTAGTCCAAATAAACAGATGTTCCCAAGTCCTTTTCTGAAATTGTTTTGATATATGCAAACACGCATTGCTACTAGATGAGAGATTTTGATTAGTCTGGTCACTTGAGTCAAATAATCAGTCACTCAGTCAAGCAATCAATTGGCCTGTTTCCACCCTTCTCCCCTCACCAAACTGGCTTATTTGACTATAATGTTCATCAGTTTTACATTTACTTATAATGCATTTCCTCTTAAATGGAAGACTCAGGCATTATAGCATAATAGAATCTTCCTAAAGCAAAATAGGGATAGGGCCATGGGTAGACTTGAGTTTTTTTAATTTTCAGAGCAGTGCCTTTTCCTCCACAAATTATACACATACAAAAGAGGAGGAAAGCAAGACTCTTTTTTTTGCCCTGGAGTATAGTATCTTCACTTTACAGGTGAGTAAACAGGTTCAGAGAGATGTGGTGACTTCTGATATCACAGATCATTAAGACACAGGTATCCCAATGAACCAAATCACAAATTAAATAATCTGGATCTGCTATTCAGTAAGACACAGTGCCTAACTGACAGGAGCCTGGTCTAGGTCTTTAGGAACACAGTATTTGTGACAAGACTTAACCGTCAAAACTTACAGTGGAGAGCTTCTAGCAAAAGAAGGTCTAGGAAACTGAGAGTATGTAGGGGTGTTCACCTCTGTGGTCCAAGCATAAAGTGGAAAGACTATAAGGAGGGAAAACAAATACAAACAAGAAAAGTTGCCCCCGGTCGGCTGCTTCCTTTACCATTACTGAAAAAATGAAAATGTAATGGAAGAAGCCCTGTTTAGCAAGACTGAACTGAATAGGTAAATTGTCTAGAAATAAATTAGCTGATCCAGTATTTCTGTTTATTTTCAGCCATTTCATATTAAATTACTTTGTTTGCTTCAATGGCTCCTTTGAGGCAGTAAACTGTTGAGTCCAGGACTATCTTTTTATCTGCTGTATTCTTAGGGCTCAGCAAATAGCACAGGAAATCTTTGTAAGATGTTCAATGCGTGTCATCCCCTCAACTTCAAGATTCCTTTTCCTTGAGGATAACTCTAGAAGAAACCTCTTAAAGGCCATCTCTTTAAGGAAGTCTTTTCTATTTCCACTCTGCTTCCATTAAAATTGATGTCTCAGAGTCCGGCAAGATGGCGCTCTAGGCAGAAGCACCACACCCTCCCTCCACAGCAAAGATCCGAAAAACTAAGCCAAACAGAGAATCAACAATCCTGAAACCCTAGAACATCAAATGAAGAGATAAAGAACCCAGCCAAACACCAAACGGAGTGAGAATACTGAAAGAGAACAGAGAGCGAGGAGAGATTCATGCAGAGGTCCCCTACCAGCTAACGCAGCGCGGATCCACCATCTTGGACTCCTATCGGAGACCAGCAAACGGGAGAATGGGAGAACAGCCTCACAGAGCATCCAGTGGGAGACAAAACAGCCGGTAATTTGCGGTGTGCGCTTTCCCACCCCCCACCCCTCTTCACCCCTGCTGGGGCTCCCCTGCTTCCTGTGGCCAAGGTCCCTGGGCCGGGGGGCGCCGGTTGCTTGGATTCCATGTGACCGGGCTGGCGGCTCTCTGGGTGCTGTTTGTTGGCTGCTAATGTTGCTTTTTCTGCCACCTCCCCCTCCTTTTGCTCAGGTGCCTGGTTCCGAGCGCCGTCTTTGCTCTTTCCTGCTGGGCTGTGGGGCTGCGTTCGGGCGTGTGGCTGCTTCCAGGTCTGGGCGGCCATGCTGGTGAGATCCCGGGGCCTTTGGTCGTTTGCCCCTCTGCTTCCCGTGGCCACAGTCTCTTGACCCAGGACCGCCGGCTGCTTGGATTCCACGCGCCTGTGCGGGCGGCTCTCTGGATGCCGTTTGTTGGCTGCTGGTGTTGCTTTTTCTGCTTCTTTTGGTTTCTCACTTGGCCTCTTGCTGCCTCCCCCTCCTTTTGCTTGGGTGCCTGGTTCCAAGCGCCATCTTTGCCCTTTCCTGCGGGGCTGTGGGGCTGCGTTCGGGTGTGTGGCTGCTTCCAGATCTGGGCTGCTGCGCTGGTGAGATCCTGGGGCCTTTGTTCGTTTGCTCTTCTGCTTCCTGCGGCCACAGTTTCTTGAACGGGGGCTGCCGGCTGCTTGGATTCCGCGCGCCCGGGCGGGCGGCTCTCTGGCTGCCGTTTGTTGGCTGCTGGTGCTGCTTTTTTTTTTCTTTCTCCTGCTTCTTTTGGTTTCTCGCTTGCCTCTCGCCACCTCTCCCTCCTTTCACTCGGGTGCCTGGCTCCGTGCACCCTCTTTGCTCCTTTCTGAGGGTCCCCAGAGCGTAGGCAATTTGTGATATACGCTTTCCCACTCTCCACCCTTCTTCACTCACACTCGGCCTCCTCTGTTGCCCACAGACACAGTCTCTTCTCCAGAAACACCAGCCCGTACTGGCTGGCTCTCTCAGTGCCATTCGTTGACTGCTGGTGTTGCTTTTCTTTTTCGTTTTTTCTTTTTTGATTAGTTTTGTTTTCTTTTCCCTCTTTTTCCCTTTTGTCTCTCTTCATTGCTCAATTTCTTGTCTCTCTATCTCTTCATTCTCTTTCTGATCCCTGAATACCAGGCGTTGTATGTGTCTGCGCCTTCTGGCCAGGCTGTGCTGTGAAACCTGAGACCGACTTCCCCAGACCTCATAGCTGCATCGGTGGGATCCCTGGGAACTTTACAGTTCTTTAACTTTTCTGATTTTTATTTGTTCATTCTTTCCTTTTCTTTCTCTTCCCCCTTCTGGTTTTCTCCATCCCATAGTCTCTCATCTGTCCATTCCAACAGCAAGCTCCCCTAGCATTCTTTTATGTTTGTATGTTTTTTCGCTCCTGCTCCTCTCTCCTCTCTCCCATATCCAGCTTAGCTTCACACATAACCATCTCCCCGCTGCATCCTGCCTATGTGCGCCGTGCACTTGACATCACACCACCAAGCTGTGCAGGCACGCCGTATTGGAACCTGCCCAGCACTGACTACCGACGGTCCTGGTGGCTGCGGTGAGTGCCACAAACAACCTGTCCCAGTGACTCCTCTTCAGCTAGACCTGCCCAGCTGTACCACAAGGACGAAACAAAAAAATCTACAATCAGTAAACGAGAGAAATATCTACTGAATGCCCCAAACACAGCAAACAATATCAAAACATTTACAAAAACAAGACAAGATGGCTCCAATAGGCATCCAAATTAAAACACCAGATAACTCTCCTGTGGAAGAAAATGCACTAGAATACCAGATAGGAAACTCAAATCACTAATACTTGGAATTTTCCAAGAACTGAGGCAAAAAGCTGACAAACATGAGGAAAAAATAGACAAATTTATGGAAAATACAGACAAAAAATTGGAAGAATTCAGGAAGATGATGCAGGAACAAAATGCCAAAATAAATTCACAACTAGAAATTATACAAAAACAACAATTAGAAATCCAAAACATAAAAAACAAGATTTCAGAAATGGATGATGTCATAGAAGGGCTGAGAAGTAGATTTGAAACCATGGAAGACAGGATCAGTGGAACTGAAGACAAACACTTGGATACAACTCTGTTTCAGGAAAACTCAGAAAAAAGAACAAAGAAAAATGAAGAGACCCTGAGAGTTATGTGGGACACAATTAAAAGCAAAAATTTATGACTGATTGGCATCCCAGAACAGGGGGAGAAAACAGAAAACACAGAGAGGATCATTGAGGAACTGCTGACAGAAAACTTTCCCAATATCATGAAAGATGAAAAGCTGGCCATCCAAGAAGCTCAACGAACCCCATATAGAAGAGACCCCAAAAGAATATCACCAAGATATATCATATTCACACTCGCCAAAACTAAAGACAAACAAAGAATCCTGAGAGCAGCTCGTAAAAAACAAGAAGTCACATACAGAGGAGAAACAATAAGACTAAGTTCAGATTATTTGGCAGAAACGATGCAGGCAAGAAAGCAGTGGGATGACATATATAAAATCTTGAAAGAAAAAAATTTTCAGCCAAAAATAATATATCCTGCAAAACTCTCATTCAAATTTGATGGTGAAATTAGGTCATTTCCAGATAAACAGAAACTAAGGGAATATGCAAAAGTCAAACCAAACTTACAAGAATTATTAAAGGGAGTTCTTCGATCTGAGGACAAACAGCTTCAACCCTCAGGCAGGACCTAGGACGCAGGATCATATGAACCAGATACCATTCTAGGAAATGAACTCTCAAGGACTCTCCAAAACCAAAAGAAATACAACAGGGAATCAGAGCAATCAATCAAAGGATGACAACAACATCAAAACAATGAAAGAGGGAATAAACGGCATAGGTATAGAACCTTCTAACGGAGAGGAAGGCAAGGCGATAACAAGTAAGGGTAGACTGCTTCAAACTTATAAAGATAAGGGTAAAATTCATGGTCACCACAAAGAAAGTTAACAAACCAACTAATAAAAATAAAGATGAAAAACATAAAGTCTCAGCAAAAACAAAACCTACAAAAACAAAAGAAATGAACACAAAATCCACAAACAAAAGTAACTCAGCACAAGAGAGTAAGAAGAACAAAGAAAACTTCAGCACCACAAAAAAAAGCACTGCAAAATGACAGCAACAAACTTCCACCTATCAATAATTACACTGAATGTAAATGGACTCAATGCACCCATAAAGAGACTGATAGTGGTAGAATGGATAAGAAAACAGGATCCATCAATATGCTGTCTACAAGAGACACACCTTAGAAACAAAGATGTGAATTTATTAAAAATCAAAGGTTGGAAAAAAATATATCAAGCTAACAACTACCAAAAAAGAGCAGGAGTGGCAATTCTAATCTCAGATAAAATAGACTTTAAAACAAAATCTACCATAAAATACAAAGTACACTATATAATCATTTAGGGGATGATACATCATGAAGACATAACCATAATAAACATGTACGCACCCAATGACAGGGCTCCAAAATACATAAAAAAAACTCTAACAGCACTGAAAAGAGAAATTGACAGTTCCACAATAATAGCAGGAGACTTCAACACACCACTTTCAGTAAAGGCCAGAACAACTAAGAAGAAACTCAACAAAGATACAGAAGACCTAAAGGTCACAATCAGCCAACTTGACCTCATAGACATATATAGAACACTCCATCCAACCACTGCAAAGTACACGTTCTTTTCCAATGCACATGGAACGTTCTCCAGAATTGACCACATCTTAGGCCACAGAGCAATCCTCAACAAGATCCAAAACGTTGAGATAATTCACAGTATCTTCTCTGACCACAATGCCATCAAGGTAGAAATTAACAGTAGAAAGAGCAAGGAAAAAAAATCAACTACATGGAAACTGAATAATACTCTGCTTACACATCACTGGGTAATAGAAGACATCAGAGATGGAATCAAAAAATTCCTAGAATCAAATGAAAATGAAAACTCATCATACCAAAACCTTTGGGACACAGCAAAGGCAGTCCTCAGAGGACAATTTATAGCAATAGATGCACATATCAAAAAAGAAGAAAGGGACAAAATCAAAACATTAACTATAGAACTCAAACAAATAGAAAGAGAACAGCAAAAAAAGCCTACAACCACCAGAAGAAGGAGATAGTAAAGATCAGAGCAGAAATAAATGAAATAGAGAACAGAAAAACAATAGAAAGAATCAACAAAACCTAAAGTTGGTTCTTTGAAAGAATCAACAAAATCGACAAACCACTGGCCAGACTGACAAAAGGAAAACAGGAGAGGACACAAATAACCCAAATAAGAAATGAAATGGGGGACATTACAACAGACCCAACCGAAATAAAAAGGATTATAACAGAATATTATGAAAAACTGTATTCCAACAAATTTGAAAACCTAAAGGAAATGGATAAATTTCTAGAAACACACAGCCTACCCAAACTACAACAAAGTGATATTGAAAATCTGAACAGACCCATAACAGGAGAAGAGATTGAAAAGGTAATAAAAATACTCCCAACCAGAAAAAGCCCTGGCCCAGATGGCTTCACTGGAGAATTCTACAAAACATTTACAGACGAGCTTGTACCAGTTCTACTCAAGCTATTTCAGAGCATAGAAGAGGAAGCAACACTTCCAAATTCATTCTATGAAGCCAGCATAACGCTGATACCAAAACCAGGCAAAGACATCAAAAAAAAAAAAAAAAAAAAGAAAATTACAGACCAATATCTCTCATGAATATAGATGCAAAAATTCTCAACAAAATTCTAGCCAGTAGAATTCAGCATCATATCAAAAAAAATAATACACCACGACCAAGTAGGATTCATACCAGGTATGCAAGGATGGTTTAACATTAGAAAATCCATCAACATAATTCACCACATAAATAAAAGGAAATAAAAAAATCACATGATCATCTCAATTGACGCAGAAAAGGCATCTGACAAAGTCCAATACCGATTCCTAATAAAAGATCTCAATAAAATAGGTTTAGAAGGGAAATTTCTCAACATAATAAAGGGCATCTATGCAAAACCAACAGCCAACATCATTCTTGATGGAGAGAGGCTGAAAACATTCCCCTTGAAAACAGGAACAAGACAAGGATGCCCTTTATCACCACTCCTATTTAACATTGTGCTGGAAGTTCTAGCTAGAGCAATAAGGCAAGAGAAAGAAATAAAGGGCATCCAAATTGGTAATGAAGAAGTTAAACTCTCTCTGTTTGCAGATGATATGATACTATACATAGAAAACCCTAAAGACTCCACTAGAAATCTACTGGAACTAATAGAAAGATTCAGCAGAGTAGCAGGATACAAGATAAACATTCAAAAATCAGTTGGATTCCTATACACCAGTAAAGAGAACGATGAAAAGGAAATCAGGAAATCAATACCATTTTCAATAGCCCCTAGAAAGATAAAATACTTAGGAATAAATCTGACCAGGAATGTAAAAGACCTATACAAAGAAACCTACAAAACACTGCTGCATGAAACCCAAAGGGATCTACATAAATGGAAAAACATACCATGCTCATGGATAGGCAGACTCAACATTGTGAAAATGGCAATTCTACCCAAAGCAATTTACAAATACAACGCAATCCTGATCCAAATACCAACAACATTCTTCAAAGAGATGGAAAAACTAATTATTAACTTTATATGGAAAGGGAAGAAGCCCTGAATAAGTAAAGCACTACTGAAGAAGAAGAATAACGTTGGAGGACTCACACTACCTGACTTGAGAACCTACCAGATAAACTGGATAACTGGGATCTTCTAAAAATCAAACACCTATGCTCTTCAAAAGACTTCACCAAAAGAGTCAAGAGAACCTACAGACTGGGAAAAAATTTTTGGACAGTACAAGTCAGACAAAGGTCTAATCTCCATAATCTACAAGAAAATCCAACACCTCTACAACAAAAAGACAAATAATCTCATTAAAAAATGGGCAAAGGAAATGAACAGACACTTCGCCAAAGAAGACATTCAAATGGCCAACAGACACATGAGGAAATGCTCGCGTTCACTAGCCATTAGAGAAATGCAAATTAAAACCACAATGAGATACCATCTCACCCCGGCATTACTGGCACGAATCAAAAATACTGGAAATAACAAACGTTGGAGGGGCTGCAGGGAGATGGGAACTCTTATGCACTGCTGGTGGGAATGCAAAATGATACAACCATTTTGGAAAATGATATGGCGTTTCCTCAGAAAGCTAGAAATAGACATACCATTCGATCCAGCAGTTCCACTCCTAGGAATATATGCTAGAGAAATAAGAGTCGTCACCCGAATAGACATATGCACACCTATGTTCATGGCAGCATTGTTCACAATAGTAAAACGATGGAAACAATGTAGGTGCCCATCAACAGATGAATGGATAAACAAACTATGGTATATACACACAATGGAGTACTATGCAATGTGAAAGAACAACAATGAATCTGTGAAGCATCTCATAACATGGATGAAACTGGAGGACATGATGCTGAGTGAAATAAGTCAATCACAAAAGGACAAATATTGTATGAGACCTCTATTGTAAAAACCCATGAAAAAGTTCACTTGCAAAATGTAACAATCCTTGTTGGTTACCAGGGATGGGAGTGGGGGTGTGAAATACTAAATAGTCAATAGATAAGTGATATCTTGGGTGAAAGGTGAGACAGTACACAATACAAGGGAAACTAACACAACCTGCAGAAGGAAAGGTCATGGAGGCCCCATGGACACATCCAAACTCCCCAAGGGACTGAGTTGCTGGACGGAGGGCTCTGGGGACCATGGTCTCGGGGAACATCTAGCTCAATTGGCATGACACTACTTATAAAGATAATGCTCTACATTCTGCCTTGGTGAGTAGTGTCTGGGGTCTTAAAAGCCTGTGAGCGGCCATCTAAGATACTCCACTGGTCTCATCCCTTCGGGAGCAAGGGAGAATGAAGAGAACAGGATACAACGAAAAGATTAGTCCAAAGGACTAATTGTCCACAGCTACCAAGACCTCCACCGGACTGAGTCCAGTACAGCTAGATGGTGCCCAGCTACCACCGCTGACTGCTCTGACCAGGATCACAACAGAGGGTTCTGGACAGAGCTGGAGAAGGATGTAGAGCATAATTCTATCTCACAAAAAAAAAAAGACCAGATTTACTGGCCTAAAGGAGACTGGAGAAACCTCAAGAGTATGGCCCCCAGACACCCTTTTAGCTCAGTGGTGAAGTTACCTTCGAGGTTCACTGTTCAGCCTGGGAGTGGATAGCCCAGTAAAACCAAATGAGACTAACGAGGTACAGGAGTGCAGTGACAAGGGCCAGAAGGCAGAAGAGGGGTAGGAAGCTGATGACAGGGAGCACAAGGTTGAGTATGGATACTGTTGATGTGTTGTGAGATTGTTAACCATTGCTATAGGGCAACATTTGTAGGAACTGTTAAATGGGAGACTATTTTGTCCTGTAAGCCTTCATCTTAAGTGAGAATAACAGCACAATTAGAAGAGCGTAGTCAATGTCACTTAAATGTGTACCTAAAAAGTTTTGAAATGGTGTATCTTTGGCTATGTGTATTTTCACCAAAAAAAAAAAAAAAAAAAAAGCTGAGAATTTAGAGGGTTAAAATGTTGTGGGGTTGTTAACCAAAGTCATAAAACAGCATGTGTACTACTGTTACATGAGAAACTGTTTGTTCTGTAAGCCTTCACCTGAAGTACAATAAAATATTAAAAAAATAAAAATAAAAATAAAATTGATGTCTCCTCTCCCTGAGAGCATTGAATGTATGTCCATTATTATAAGCATTTTATTCTGCTTTATCATAGCTAGTTAAATGACAGATGACTCACTGTCCAGCCCATTCTGGTTTTATGTCTGTTTATGATTGATGACAGCTAGATCTTAGCCCAAGAGGACAATCTTTTTTCACATTCAAGGTCCCAGAAGTTTGTAACCATTTCTTCCTAAACTCTGGTTTACCGCAGTACCTAGGCTAGTGATTTTCACATAGTAGAAAAAATATTTGATACGTAAGTAAAGCAAACATGACTATGACTATTGTAGTTGTTAGGTCAGCTCTAGTTAAAATTTGATAAGATTTGCTTCTGGCTTCATCTCCTCAAATACTTGATATTTGTGACTTTCTCATCTCTCCCAGATCAGTGCTCTTCTGCACTCTCCTCATCTAGGAATGTTCTCATGAGATTATCACAAACTAAATCATGCTAATATATAAAGGACTGAAAATCCTAAGGGAGTTTCATTTTATCCTGGAAAAGGTATTAAATTGAAGAATTCTGAGGTTGGTGACCTGACAGAGATGACTTTATTGGGAGAAGCAGACCCAGAAAAGAGTGCCTCTTAAATTGTCCTACAACTGTGCATTTTAAAACATATTTTATACTATAGCAAATGTAGTTGTGGCTAATTGTGATTGGAAATGGGGTAAATGAAATCTTGGGATTTGTATTATAATCTTAGTTCTGTCAATCCAGTAGCCTGGGAGCATGTAAATCAAATCTCAGCTTCCTCATCTATAAGAACTCTGAAGTCTTTCCCAGATTTTCTATTCATTATTTCCAGCATATCAGTTGAAGATAACAAAATTCAAAAATTTACTCTGGAGTCCAGGGCTAGAATTGGATAACAAGCAGGGATGGTGAAATCAAACAGTTTAGTAATTGATACTAACTTTGAGTCTGATGATCATGCTGACAATTTATAAAGGTTTCATTGTTGTTGTTTTTGTTTGTTTCTTATTTTTATGTTTTGTTTTTAACCCACAGCCAAAAATGGGGGTAAGGAGGGAATTTAAAAATATTTGTCATTTCATCTAGTCAAAACTAGGGGAAGTAGGCAAAGAAGGTCATTAGAAGGAAGAAATGAAGGAGGGGAAGGAGGAAGGGAGAAAAGGAGGGAGGAATGAGAGAAGAGAAGAATGGGAGGGAGCGAACAGTTGAGAGCTAACCTGAGCACATTAAATACCGTGTGTCATTAACTGTTGGAAAATAGACATATCCCACAAAACCCAACTGCATAGTAACCGATATAAATATTTTCTGCTAAGATCCAGTCCACCATGGGTTTATGTCTGTTTATGAGTGATGACAGCTAGATCTTGGACCAAGAGGAAAATCTTTATTCACATCACTCAGCTAGGCTGGTTTTAATTGCCTAAATACAATTCAGTCTTTAGAGTACATAGTTCTTAACTAGGTAAAGTCAACATTGAACTTGGCCAGTGGAACATCAATGGGAAGACAAGCTACCTTTTGCTCAGACTTTTTCTTAGGATGGACCAGAACTAGAACCTTCTACTGACTTTGTTTCTCATTTCCTCTCCTTTTTGTTTTCCATAGGATAAGATTATACATACAGCAAAAGTATTTGTCAACTATTTATTTTCCTCCTCCACTCTGATATGTAGTAATCAGAAAATACTTAGTGTTAATTGGATGTTGCCCTCTGTTGGTACTTCGATCTATGTATGGGGCACCAAAATTTATTGGGCACATACATCTTTATTCTCACAATGATAAACCAAGGCATTTCTCTGTCCCACCCCACAGCCCTGCACCTCCTACCACCACATTTTACAGATGAAGGATCTCACGCTTAGAAAACTTAATTGGTTTAACCCCGGTCACAAGCCAGCAGATGAGAGCTGAGATTTATATGAAGTCTGTTGGACTCCAAAAAGCATGTTCTTTCTTGATTATATCATCATAGATGTTTAGATACTAAATGTGATACAACTCCTGGAATCATTTTGAACTCTGGTCCATGGGGAAAACACATCTATTTACAGTTACTTGGTCTCATTATCCTAAAAACATCTGCCACCACTTCACCCTATGATTCCACTATGCATCTTTAAAACCATCCCTAAAATCTATGGTAGCTTAATTGACTCATGAAGAAGTGCAGCTGCAAGCAAACACGCATCACTCAGTGTCATCCTCCCCTTATCAACTACAAGAGGACATTGCTCTTCCCTCCGCTAGTCGAAAGAATTTAGGATTTTCCCAAATTAGTGCAAATGTAGGCACAATTAGATTTATTTGAACTCGAGAGAGACGTATTTTTCTCATGAAGTAGTGGAAAACCTGACATCATATTTAAACCTAATCCAACTGTAGTTAGATTTCTAAAGTTAAGAACTGAAATGTCAGAAAGGAAAAAACTGTTATCCCCATAGCTACTGTGCTCTGAGCTGAAGATGACTCATGAGTGTGTATGTGTGTGTGTGTATTTTTCCCTCAGATCATTGACAAATTACTAGAACTAGGATCTGGGCCTAGAGAATTACATTCTGATTGAACAACCGGGAAATGTGGACTAATCTGAGATTTGGGTTCTCTTTGGGTGGTTTTGAAATTTTCTTGAAACATGAACAGAAGTGGAAAAAATCTGCAGACAAAAAAATTTCTTACTATTTTTTACTGTCTGATGGAGACTTTTATCTAAGATTTCTTTTGAATTTTCTGGTTTTCATCTTGCTGTGTTGAAAATATTCACAAGCAAGCTGGAAAACTTTTCTGGAAAAGCAGTTTTAGATGTCAAAATATGAAATTTGCTAATAAGTAAAGTTTAAGGATTTGTTTCTAAGATAGGGAATTTATCTGTTGGCTATCTGCTTCCATAAAGATTATAGTCAAGAAAATCCTACGGACCTCTACCAGCCTGAACCCAGAAGAACTAGATGGTGCCCGGCTACCACCAATGACCACTCTGACAGAAATCACAACAGAGAGTCCTGGACAGAGCAGGAGAAAAATGTAGAAACAAAATTCAAATTCACAAAAAAAGACCAGACTTACTGACAGAGACTGGAGGAAGCCCTGAGACTATGGCGTGCAGACACCCTGCTAACTCAGAACTGAAGCCACTCCTGAAGCTCACTTTTCAGACAAAGATTAGACAGGCCTATGAAACAAAAAATAACGCACATAAGGAACATGCTTCCTAGTTCAATCAAATATACTAAACCAAATGGACAACTCCTGCCCAAAAGCAAGACGAGAAGGCAGGAGGGGACAGGGAAAACTGGATGAATAGACATGGGAACCTGGGGTAGAAAGAGAGAGAGTGCTGTCATATTGCGGGGATTGCAACCAAGGTCGCAAAACATTTTGTGTATAAATTTTTGAATGAGAAACTAACTTGTGCTGTAAACTTTCACATAAAGCCCAATAAAATCATATTAAAGAAAAAAAAACCTATGGAGCAGTTCTGCTCTGACACACATGGATTGCCATGAGTAGGAATTAACACAATGGCAACAGGTTTGTGTGGCTTTTTTAAGCAATATGTATTTATATCATTATTTCCCATCAGTAAAGAAACAATGTATTGAATTAATTAAGGCATTCAGGAAATTAGTTTGCTTTAAAATACGGTCTTTGCTTACATGTTGTTTTACTTACTGAGCCCATCTCACTTTCCTCCTCCCTTGCTTCCTTGGTTAATTTGGAAAACGTTTACTGAATGCCTTCCTAAAAAAAAAAGTTTTCAAGTAACTCACAATTTAACAAAAGAGCAGGTTATGAAGTTACGGGACAAGTGCTGTGAGGTGTGATGTTGGGGTCATGATGAGTGGAGAGCGGAGAGACTGTCTTACTCTGTCTATGAATTTAGGGACTATGTCACAGAATCAGTGCCCATGGAAGCAGCAGGCAAGAAATCAAACGATGCATTGCATTGGACAAATCTGCTGCAAAAGACCTCTTTAAAGTGCTAAAAAGCAAAGATGTCACTTTGAGGACTAAGGTGCGCCTGACCCAAGCCATGGTGTTTTCAGTTGCCTCATATGCATGCGGAAGCTGGACAACGAGTAAGGAAGGTCAAAAAAGAACTGATGTATTTGAATTATGGTGTCACGAAGAATATTGAATAGGCCATGGACTGCCAGAAGAACAAACAAATATGTCTTAGAAGAAGTAGAGCTGGAATGCTCATTAGAGGCAAAGATGGCAAGACTTCTTCTCACATATTTTGGACATGTTATTAGGAGGGACCAGTCCCTGGAGAAGGACATCATGCTTGGTAAAGTAGAGGGTCAACAAAAAAGAGGAAGACTCTCAATGAGATGGGTTGACACAGTGGCTGCAACGATGCGCTCAAGCATAATGATTGTGAGGATGGCGCAGGATTGGGCAGTGTTTAGTTCTATTGTACATGGGGTTGCTATGAGTCAAAACTGGCTTGACAGCACCTACCAACAACAACAACACATCACAGAATAGATGCAACTCATGCTGTGTTTTGCAGGAGGAGTAAGAGTGGTCTGGTAGACAATGTATAAGGGTGAGAACAGTGCAGGAAACCAAAATTTCTCCTACAAGGTCGCAAGTGCAGGAGAGAGCAATGTGGCTGGAATGAAGGGCAGGTTGAGTGTGCCACAGTGGAAGATAAGGCTGTAGGGAGAACAGTCATGAAGAGCATGGAAGAACATATAAAGAGGTTTTACTTGTGACTCTGAGTGTCTTTTGTCCTCTCTGCCTTCTAGTATGTAAAATTAAAGCAACAAAAACTGGGTATGTATGAATATAGGAAAAATGGATGTGATGTATCAATGGCTGTCAAATGGCACAGTACTTGGGGTGACAGTCTTTGTGGCTACCCAAGGAGTTTACATCTATTCATTAAATAAACTTACTTACTGAGCTCTGTTGAGTACCTCTGACATACCCAGCACAGAATCAGAAGTTGTGGAAGACAGCAAAGAAATAGCAAGTATGTTTTATTCAAGACCATTTGTTGATTGGTAAGGATATGCATTATGCTAGGCATAGAGGGTACAGAAATGAGTAACAGGGGCTACAGAGTAGAGAGGATGAAATGACTAATTCCTTCAATTACTTACTGCCATTTGTTGAGTTTCTATTCTATGTGAATCATGGTATTTGAAGCAGGGAAGAACACACCTTCATATCTACTGCATCATTTACTAAAGAACTGTCTGTCTTCAAGAAGCTTATGGTGTACTACCTAAATAACATATACAAGTAATATAAGAAGAACTTCAGACAAAGAGTTATGGGGGAGTTTCGTTCAGGATAAGGTGGATGGAAAGAAGAGACTGGATGCTTATTGAATATCCTCTATAAAGCAAGTTTTACAGATACAGTCCCATAATCTTCATGACACTTCACCAAAATATACATCCTTATCATCATTTTACAACCAAAGAAACCACTTAAAGAGGTTAAAGTAATATGTACAAATACAATCGTTGCTAAGAAACACAGCAATGAACATTAAAGACAGGATGTTCAGATGGCCTTGGGTGCAGATACAGGAGTGCAATGGCACGTAATGTCATTGTGTGCATCTTTTTAGCTTGCTTGAAAATCGTCTGGCATGAGTTTTAGGACTGGAATAAGTTTGTGGTCACGTCTGTTTATTTTTTGAACATTTATGATAACACTGGATAAATCACTATTAGCTTATGTACATTGTTTCTTGACAGGGAATACATTAACAGAAATCTCCAGTACTCTAAGTACAATTTTGGTTGAGGAGACTTATTGTAGTTTCTAGTATTAAAAATGTTAAGATGTGAAAGCTTACAATGTGATGGGACAGAATCTAAATGACTTTGATTTGAAGTCCTATGGCCAGAGCCATGAGAGGCCTTAGCAAAAAAATTAGCTTGGGATTGTAAATAATGCCCGACCTGACATTTCCTTTTTGTGGGGACTCTGGTAGTGGGACCCAGCTGCCAAACATGATGCTGCTTTGAGTCGTAAGGGAAAACAATGTTTTTTCAAACTGATATTGCGAGTTGGATCCACGGCTGAATGCCATTTGTTTTTGTACTTTGTAACAATTCAAACCAGATTATTTTATACTGAAGCCACAGAAAAACAACCCTCCCTGCCAGCCCCCATCCTTCCTCCCACTTGACAGATCTGTTCTTTTGTTCTCAGAATACAGGTTGGGCACATGAGTTGTTTATGGAATTTTTCTAATTGAGGTAGAATGAAGAGAAACTTCCATAACTGAGCCTGAAGTGCTAGGATTCTTTTTATCAATGTGTAAGATTTTAATGAATCCCAGGGTTGCTTCCTTTCCCAGAAACTCAGGTGCAAGTTTACATCTCTCTAGGTCATGTTTGAATGCAGGCTGAAAAACCCCTTCGGAAGACAGGATAGAGAATGCAGAGATTTGCCCTGGGAGTCAGAAGATGGCTTGGAATTTGTCTTCTTTCTGTCATTCTGGGTTTGTTTCTCCATCTGCAAAATAAGGAGTTTTGAAGAAGAATAACTTCATGGCCAGTGGTCCGTGCTTCATGATATTGTGAATACGTGCAGAGATATTTGAATGTAAGTTTATCTATATATATTCAATCAATGAACTCAGAAGCTAATGTCGTAGTCTGTAAGTTCTGCTCACATTTTTAGAGTTTTAAGGTCAAATCTAGACCTCATAGTTAAATGGGTTGTTCGTTCATTCTCTCGGCATTCTCATTTGTAGATAAAATTTGGGCCTAGGTAGAGACCTTGTGGCTTCCAGGACAATGTTTATAAACTCCGTGGCTGGTTACTAAAGTCCCTTCATGATCTTACCAAGTGACACCCCTCTAGCTGGACCCTTGATAGCCCTCTGCACAGCCCCATGCCCTCGATTTTCATCCCTGGGAGTGCTACTATTTTATACTTGTTTGACTTCTGACAAATTGCTACCATTGCCTAGAATCCCCTTGCTTCCATTACTAAGCAGGGTAACAAATGGCATGCCCCAGAGACATCTGCATTCTCTGAAGTGAATGCCATGGAAAATGAGTCTCATGAATGTTTTTCTGATGTGCTGGACATGTGTGTTTGGGGGACTAAAGGATGGAGAGAAGCTAAGTTTTCATGATCAAGAAATTAGAGAAAATGATGTATAGTCTACCAAACACTTGAATGGCCACAAAACATATAAGTATAATAAAGGTTCTGAGATCCCAAAAAGGAAAACTTTTTTATAAGCCAGCATTTCCCAAATGGGCATGATGACAAATACCTTCTATTACACAAAGGCTAAATTATCCTGTAGATACAGCAGGAAACACCTTTCACATAAACAGAGATTATCATATACAGATTATAAATTTTTAAGGAATTATGATACACATTATGCTTACCAATAAATTTTAATTAAATGGTTCTGATATAATTCTAATTGTAACATGCAGTTGTAAGAAATAATACAGAGACATCTCGTGTACCCTTTACCCAGCTCCTCCTAATGACAACAGCTTGCAAAAGTATAGGGCAACAAGAGACAGAAAGGGCCACATAAACCAGAGACTTCATCAGCCCTAGACCAGAAGAAGTAGATCGTGCACAGCTACCACCAGTGATGCCCTGACAGGGAACACAACAGAAAGTCCCTGACAGAGCAGGAGAAAAGTGGGGTGCAGAACTCAAATTCTAGTAAAAAGACTAGACTTAATGGTTTGATTGAGACTGGAGGGACCCTGAAGACATGGCCCCTGGACTCTCTGTTAGCCCAAAACTAAAACCATTCCTGAGGCCAACTCTTCACACACAGACTGTACTATGGGACATAAAATGATAGTCGTGACGAGTGTGCTTCTTAGCTCAAGTAGATACATGAGCCTAAATGGGCAGCTCCTGTCCAGAGGTGAGATGAGAAGGCAGAGAGAGTCAGGAGCTGGTTGAATGGACACTGGAAATCCGAGGTGGAAAGGAAGAGTGTGCTGTCACAGTATAGGGAGAGCAACTAGGGTCACAAAACAATATATGTATAAATTTTTGTATGACAGACTAACTTGAATTATAAACTTTCACTTAAAGTACAACAATAAATAAAAGAATATAAATAAATAGGCAATGTAGGGAAATTTAAGTTTGCAGTAATTTTAGTACCGTAGTTAAGCTACATTGTTTAAACTGGCTTTTGTGAACTAGTTGGGAATCTAATCTCATTTTATAACAGTTTCTTTGAGAAAAAACTCCAAACATCTGATAGCCAAAGAAACGTTTAGTATTTAACTCATTTGTAAGTTGGGGGTCCATCCAGCTATTGCTTTTATATATGTATATATTTAATTTACCTGATAGATACAAGGAAGGGGTTTGGGTGTATTGGAATAGGTGTTGATTTTATCTCTTTACCAGTAAATTTATCCCTTTAAAAATATAAAATGAAAACATACTCAATGCCACCCCTGCCAAAAAAAAAAAAAAAAAAAAAAAAACCAAAAAGTATAGGGCAATATTACAACCAGGATATTGACATTGATACAGTCAAGATACAGAACATTTCCATCACCACAACGATCCCTCATATTGCCTTTTCATAGTCACACCAACTTCTCACCTGCCTCTTACCCTCTATATAACCTTTGTAACCACTAGTCTGTTCTCTATAGATTTGGCATTTCAAGAAAGTTTACAAATAAGATAATACAGTATGTAACCTTTGGGATTAGCGCTTTTCACTTGGTCTAATTTTCTGGTGATTGATCAGGTTGTTGCATGTATCCATAGTTTGTTCCTTTTCATTGCTGGGCAGTTTTCCATGGTATGGATGTACCATAATTTGTTCAACCAGTCACTCGTTGAAGGACATCTGGATTGTTTATAGTTTTAGGATATTACAAGTAAAGTTACTATAATCATGCTTGTATAGGTTTTTGTGTGAATATAAGTATTCTTTTCTCTTGGATAAATACATAGGAGTATAATGGCTGGGCATATGGTATGTGAATAATTAGTTTTCATTTTAAGAAATGGCCACACTGTTTTCCAAAGTGCCTGTACCATTTTATATTTCTACCAGCATTGTATGAGTGATTCAGCTTATCCCCCCATCCTTGCTATCATTTGATATTTTCACTGTTTTTTATTTAAACCATTTTGATAGATGTGTAGTGATAGCTTATTGTGGTTTTATTTGCATTTGACTAATGACTAATGATATTGAACATTTTTCATGTGTTTACGTGTCATTTACATATCTTTTTCTATGAAATGTCTCTTCATGTCTTTTGCACATGTTCTAATTGGATCGTTTGTTGTTGTTTTACTGTTGAGTTTTGAAAGTTCTTTATATATAAATTATAAATTTTGAATGCTTATTACCTCCAGGCACAATATGATGTCCTTTTTGTATATTATTTTATTTTATTCCCTAATAAACAATGAGTGAAGCATCATTATCGCACTTAAACAGTTGAAGACTGAGGTTTGAAAGGGTAAGGGACTTGGCTAAGCAAATAACAGTCAGGATTTAACCCACTGCTATTACCTATGTTCTTTAATTTACTAAGCTGTCTCAATTTTAAAGCTATGCTGCTAACTTTGCTCTATCCAGGACTGTTAGTCTACCTGTGGAGTTTTTTGGGATTCTTGATGACTTGAAGCATGTCTGAGGCAGAGCAATAAAAATGGTAAGAGGTCAAGAAGCCATGACATATGGAGGACAACTGAAGGAAACTAAGGACTGGAGAGAGAGGACTGTGCTTCACATATTTAAACAACTCTCAGATGGATGACACATTTAAAATATTCTGTGGATCTCAAGAGAACATGACCAGGACTAATCAGTAAATGTTACAAGGATTCCAATTTCAGTTTAATTAATTATAAGGAAGAAGAGTTATTGATGTCTGAAAATAAAGCTAGCTATCTGTGATGGTAATGGAGTCTAAGCAGAAGCTGGCTGAATGTCCTGTTGTTGAGAAATATGCAGAGCTTTGGCAAATGTGACTCCAAAGTTCCCTCTAACTATTACAGTCTTTAGTGCAGGCTTTGCCACCTGCCAGCTGTGTGATATTGGACAAGTTACTTCCTTCTCAGCTTCACTTCTCCCTTCTCTAGAATGAGGATAATAACAGTGCCAGCCTAACAGAGAAATTGTGAGAATTATATGAATAGTGGGTATAAATGTAGAAAGCCATGTTGAAAACTCTGAATAAACATTAGCAGCGATGATGATGATGGTGATTCCAAAGGTACTGGAGGATCTGCAGGATCTTTGAAGGGTTCAGGTTATTGCTCTAGGGAAGCTGAGGAACCAGTTAATAGAGTCTTAAATCATTAAAAGAGATAGATCTAAATAATGAAGAATTTACTATACCCAACCTGTCAATGCGTATTTATTATAATTCTAGAACTGACCCGAATTTATCATTGATATTTGAGATGTGTTACATTTGGATATGATCCTGCACAGAACAAGTACATGATTAAAGTTATTCATTTCTAGACCAAGAATTTTATGCTAAATTAAAGTCCTTCAGAATTTTCCCATCTTGTGAATTAACCTATCTCCACCTCTAAATTACTGTGATTTTTGGCAAGTCTCTTAATATTTCCTAGAATCCAACTTTCTCTTTTACAAAATGAGATCACAGAAACTCATCTCTAGGCTTTGACCCAGCTCTTGGATTCCATTATTTTCCATCTTGAAGTGAGCTCACATATCTAAAGAGGTCAGAAGAACTGTTTGTATCACTGCATGGGCCAGTCTCCTTCCTTGCCATTGTCTGCCTTACAGTCACCACTCAGGAGAATTCACTGTATCAGGCCAGTGGAGGACTGAGCTTCAGCCAGGCCTCTTTCTAGTCCCGTTCCAGTTTCAGAAGCAACGACTCTATGGACCACAGCCATCTCTGCTGGGCTTCACTTTCTTAGATAAATTAGCTATTCCCAGCATTGCTTCTTACAAAAATTCTTGACCCTGTGGGGGAGAAGTTATTATTACTTATTTCAGTTTCCTCTTGAGAGAAAAAGGCTTCAAGAAGTTTGAAAATTGAGGCTGTTTCTAAATAAACACTTGCACAGTTAGATCACTCCTAATTATGGAAGAGTTTCCAGACAATCTGTTTCAGCATTTCCATCTATTTAATACTGTAGACATTGAGGAATTGCCTGCCTCCTATATACCCATTGCCACTGAGTTGATTCCAACTCATAGCTACCCTATAAGACAGAGTAGAACTGCCCCATAGGGTTTCCAAGGGTGTAAATCTTTACAGAAGCAGACTGCCACATCTTTCTCCTGTGGAGCAGCTGGGGGGTTCAAACTGCCAACCTTTCGATTGGCAGCTGAGCGCTTTAACCACTACACCACCAGGGCTCCTTGCCTCCTATATAGGCACCCTATATGAAATCACCAACTTCCACTGAGGACTGGGTATGCCTAGTTATGAAAGCTATTTCCAATCACATTTGTAAGTTAGTGGTGTGCATAAGCAACTCTGCTTGTTCTGGCCATGCAAAGATGAAATTAGAAAGGAAGAATAAGCAACAAAACAAGGGAGAAGAAGGAGAGATGGATTCTAAAAGTGACTGACTAGCAAAGAAAAAGGCACATGAGGAAATGAGGAATTTTTCAGGCATCCTCCTACAGGAAATTTATACCAAGTGCTTCCTGGTTCTCTTGAGTTTAAATAACTGGGAAGAGCTTGCCTTCTGTTCTTTTTTTTGCTTTCACTTCCCTGCCAAAAGTTTTTGACAATTTTTCAAGTCTCATCTCAAACTCCATCTCTTCCAGGAAGCTTCTCTGATAACCTTTCACAAATCCTAAGCTACATCAGTGCCCTGTCTGGAACAGCCCATGTGATGTGGTTCTAGGAACACTTCCAGAAAAGCTTCCTTCTTGATAATTGTGTGACACTGAGAAGTTTGCTTGACTTCGCTGTACCTCAGAAACTCTGACCCACATTTCAGGATCAGAAAAAAACACAGAGGCTTCAAATCACACAAAGGGGGAAAAGGCTTTTGTCAGATCCTTTCTGATGTTTGCGTTCGTAGAGGAAGAGCAGAAAATACAGAGAAATAAGGGAGGTGCTATGGCAAGAGTGTGGGAGACAGAATAATGGCTTCCCAAAAATGTCCACATTCTAATCTCTGGAAATTGTGAATATGGTAGCTGACATGGCAGAAGAGACTTTGAAGATGTGATTAAGTTAAGGATCTTAAAATGGGGAGATTAGCCTAGATTATCCAAGTGGGTTTAGTATAATCACAAGGGTTCTTATAAGAGTGAGGCAAGAGTGTAATGGTTAGAGATAGAAGCTGAGGTCGGAGAGAGAGAGAGTTGAAGATACTAAGCTGTTGGTCTTGAAGATGGAGGAATAGGCCACAAGCCAAGGAATGTGGGTAGCATCTAGAAGCTGGAATAGGCAAGGAAAATGGATTTTCCCCTTGAGTGGAAAAAATAAGATCTATTGAACTGTTTCACTTCTGTTCTGACACCAGCTACACATGCATCACTTCTTCCTCTGACATTAATCACTGAGAAGCTAGGTCAGACCTCATAAGTTATAGGGCATAGTCCTCCAAACTTCCAAGTCTGCCCAAGACTTCAGACACCATCTGGAAGCTTGGGAGTCCCCAGAACACACACTTGTGACTGGCTGTCTGAAAATTCAGGGTTTTCCTGATACTCTTTCAGGGTGTCATCCATAAGCTTGATAACCCCCAGTGGCCCCCTCACTTCTGACATGCTGGCTACAAATTTGAAGGTTCCTTCTACCCCCTCACGATACCAGCCATGAGCTCAGGGGCCCCCAGCCCCCCTCACTTCTGACCTGCTGGATCCTACTACTACCTCAGGTTCAATAATTCACTAGAACGACTCACAAAATTAACAGAAAGTGCTATATTTGCAATTATGGTTTTATGATAGCAAAAAGGATACAAATGAAGAGACACATGGGGCAAGGTCCGGGAATTCCCAGTGCAGAACTTCCATGTCCCTAAAAGGGATATACTAGCCTCTCTGTGCATTGATGTTTCTCACCAACCAGGAAGTCCATGGAACTTTCATATCCAGAGCCTCTATAGGGGTCTCATTATGTAGGCATGATTGATTGAATCAGTCCCCCTCCCCTAAGGATAACTTGGTCAACCCTACCTGAGTCATCTCATTAGCATAAAACCTCAGGTGTGGTCTGGAGGACTTATCAAAGACATTTCAATTATTTGGGAAGATAAAAAGGTTTTAGAGGTTATCTCTCAGGAACCAAGGACAAAGATGAAATTCTTTAGGTAAAGTTAAATTCTTTACCCCATACCCCTACAGCTTCCAGAAGGAACACAACCCTGTTGACCCCTTGGTTTTAGCTCTGTTAGGCCATTTTGGACTTCTGACATCCCGAACTGTAAGGTAGTAAATTTATGTTGTTTTAAGCACTAAATTTGTGGTAATGTGTTACAGCAGCAACAGGGAACTAGAACAATAAATATGATCCTCAGGTTGTCCATTTCACTGTTCCTGCCAGGCTCTGGCATCACCTTCCAGAGACTGAACTAGCACCATGTCTCAGGGGCTGCAACATCCAGGAGACTGAAGAAAAGTCTGCACACTGGAACTTGTTCCCAGGAGCATGATTACTCGGTAGGGAAGGAACCCGATTGATATTCATTTCCCCAGGAAACACATGGCATTTACTGTGCTGCTTGAGGTTTTGATATTAATATTGATGATCTTAATGCAATCATCATTTTATCCTTTCATTTTATTTCCTTGGTGAATCAGATAACTCCCAAGCTAATTGACATTTAAAGAACAAGGGCACGCTCCCTCCATTGGCTTACTTAAACAGGAAAAGGTTAGGGTAATCAGTGTAGGCGAAAGCTCATTTCTAAGCTATTTCAGTCGTCTTTTCACATCTGCCAGTAATCTCTATTCCAAGAGCAATACTGGCTTGGGCTCTGGAAGTATGTGCTAGTATTTTCAGACAGGCTACGAACTACCAGCAAAGTTTACTGAGCAGTCCTATTACTAAAGTCACAAAGATGATCATTCTTTTCCTCCTGAGAAATCATATGTTCCCCTCATCTTTACTGCTTGCATCCGCTGCAGAGGTTAAAGTGGTCAGTGTTCAGGACAGAAAGTCCTAGAAATGTGGCACTGCATATTTTCTTGGCTTCCCCCAGACAATTCTGGTCCCCACCAGACCTCATTTTTTCACATTGATGTCACGAAGTTACAGACTCAGGTTTTAAGTAAGATGTTAGGGAACAAAGAACCACCATAATAATTATAACTATTGGGAATAGTGGGCATTTTATGTGCCAGGAAATGTGCTAGGCATTTTATATTTATTTCATTTATTCAATCTGAGATTTCCTTTATTCATTATGACATTGGCTACTAATGTTGTGCTATTAATTGGAGTTACAATTGGGCTTGTGAATTTGCAGGGGAATAATGTATACCTGTGTCCTCTTTGCACTAAGAAATAGAGTCATTTCCTTGGTTACAAAAACAGGGTGGATGTGCCATTCTAAGGATTGATGGAAAGTGTCTATTTAAGAGCGTGTGTGTATGTGTGTGTACACTGATGGTTTGAAACACGTTTTGCAGATTAGGTCTTGCAAACACATGGAGTATGCAGTATGGAATGAGACTGTCTAGTCTGATCCTGTCACAGCTAGTTCATTCATGCATGCATGCATGCATTTATGAACTGACAAATATTTATCAGCATCTATGAGCAAATCTCCAGGTATTGGAAATGTAATGTGAACAAAGCCAAGTTGCTTCCCACATGAATTTTATACTCTACTGAGAGAAATAGGGAATAACAGCAACACAACAAAACCCACTTATATAATATAATGTCAGATGGTGATAAATATTATAGGGAAAAATAAACCAGGGAAGGGGACAGAAACAGGTGCATCAGAGAAGCCATCTCTAGAGGTCATGATGTTTGAGCAGAGATCTGAATGAATGAAAGCAGCAGATCATGTTTCTCCCTGGGAGAAGCATGTTCTAGGTTTAGCAACAACAACTGTAAAGGCAGCCCTAGTGGAGGAGAGTGTCTAAGGCTGATGTCTTAGGTTGGGTTCTCCAGATTCCTTTTTAAAGGATTTATTAAGGAAGTGCTTATAGGAGGAACTGGTAAGGAAGTGAAGGAGGCAGAGCAGGAAAGGGTAAGAATTCAGGCAATGTCCTGGCATCATCAGCTTGTTCCCTTCTTGAGCTTATACCTACCTTAGGGAGCCAGGAAGGAGGTAAACTTCCCTGGATTCCGGTTCTCTGTAGGGCTAGGCAAGAAGGCTAGCTCTAGCGGCCCAAGCACAGTCCTTTAAAGAAGTTCCCAGGTGGAAGCCATTAGAGGAAATCTCACAGAAGCTGCAGGATGAGTGCACAGAACCAACAAGGAGATCCAAGAGGATCTGGGTGGAGCATCAGCTGTGTCTGCTTCAGCCAGCAAAGTGGAGCACAGAGAGCAGAATGAGGGTTAGAAAACTGTTTTGGAGAGGAGACCAGGGACCAGGTCTTCAAAGGACTTTGGGTTTTTACTTTAAGGGTGATGGAAATCTTTGGAGGCATTTTGAGCAAAAGAATGCACATGATCTGATTTACATTTTACAAGGACCATTCAGACTGCTATGTGAATCATAAAACCAGTTGCCATCAAGTTAATTTTGACTCATGGTAACCCTATGTGTGTCAGAGTATAACTGTCCTCCATATGGTTTTCAATGGCTGATTTTTTGGAAGCAGATCACCAGGCCTTTCTACCAAGGTGCCTCTGGGTGGACTTAGGCCACCAATATTTTGGTTAGCAGTTGAGCATGTTGTTTGTACTACCCGGGGGCAGACTCAAGGGAAAAAAGTGGAAGCACAGAAATCTGTTAGGATGCTATTGTAGAATTCTAGGGTAATTAGACCTTAGACCAGCACGAGCCCTGGTGACACAGTGGCTAAGAGCTCAGGCTGCTAACCAGAAGATCGGCAGTTTGAATCTACCAGCCATTCCTTAGAAACTCTATGGGGTAGTTCTACCCTGTCCTATAGTGTTGCTGTGAGTTGAAACCGACTCCACAGCAATGGGTTGGGTTTGGTTTTTGGATCCAGTGCAGAGGCCACTAGCCACATATGGTTATTGAGCACTTGAAATGTGTCTCATTCTAGTGGAGATGTGCTATTAGTGTGAAATAAGCATCAGACTTCAAAGATTTAGTAGGAAATACAGAATATAAACTATCTCATAACAGCTATTTTATATTGATCACATGTTGAAATGATAATATTTTGCTTAAATAAAATCTATTATCAAAAATGATTTCAAATGTTTCTTTTTACTTTTTTAATGTGGGTACTAGAACATTGAAACTCACATGTATGTGGTTTACATTATATTTCTATTGAACAGCCCTGGCTTAGACTCAAGTGTTGAAAAGTGCTTAGATCCTGTATGCATTGTGAAAGTAGAGAAAACCAAAAAAAAATAAAATAAACTCAAACTCATTGCCATCGAGTTGATTACAACTCATAGCAGCCCTATAGCACAGAGTAGAACTGCCCCATATGATTTCCAAGGCTGTAATCTTTACAGAAGCAGATTGCCACATCTTTCTCCAGCAGTGGGTTCGAATCAACAACTTTTCATTTAGCAGCCGAGAGCTTAACCACTGCATCATCAGGGCTCCTTGAAAGCAGAGAGGACAAGATTTTCTGTTGGATAGTATGTGGGGTGTCACATAGTGACATTTACTGAACTATAAAACAATGCAGGAGGTGGCAGATTGGGGAGGGTAGGAAATGGTATTTAGTTTTGGATGTAAGTTGGAGATATCTAATGGACCTTGAAATGGAGCTGATGAATAGGGATTGGCTGTGTGAGTCTGAGTTCCTTGGAGAGATCCAGGCTGGAAATATAAGTGTGAGGATAAGTATTAGTGTGTGTATGCATATGTACTGTCTGAGCTTGGTCCAGTTCCTTAACTTGTTTAAATCTTTGTTTCATTGTATATATAAAGGGGCTAATAATAGTACAAACCTCATAAGGTGGATGTATGAAATAACTAGGTTAAGATGTATCCACACTTAGCACTGTGTCTGGCAAGTAGTAAGTAAATGTTAGCTATTGTATCATTCTCCTTTTAATAGGTGTCTCACCAGATTAGTCACCAGCAGCAAGGAAGCTCTAAATGCTGGGGTATTTGTCCAGTTTTTCTAGTATGGGAAAAATTAAAACTTTGTATCTGCCCAGTGCTAGGCACAAAATTAGGCACTGCATTTGCTCCTTGGTCTTAGCTTCCATTTGACACTTTTCCAGATGCAGATACCATATCTACACAGTTCTGGGATGGATCCAAATGGGAAAGTCTGTTTTTAACAAGAACTGGAAGGAAAAGATTGATTTAGGGACCTGGAGCCAGGGGAGGTCAGGAACCCTGCCTTGTTGTCTCGAGAGGCAGCAGAAGTGTCTTCTTTGCTGGTCCAGTAGAAACTTTAGTCTAATTAGACAGCATCCCAAAGCCCAGCCTGTAGGCTGCCAAGGTCGCTGGGTGGGCAAGAGAGAGCACTTGGGAATGGAGACTGTTTATGACAATCCTGTGTTGGTAACTGGTAGGTAAGATAATAGCATCTTAAAGATGTCCACATCCTAATCCTCGAAACCTGTGAATATAGTACCTTACAGGGCAAACGAGACTTTGTAGATGTGATTAAGTTAAGGATCTTAAATTAGAAGATTATCCTGGGTTTTCTGAATGAGCCCAATATAATCACAAGGGTCCTTTTTAAGAGGGAAGCAGGAATGTCAGAAAAGGAGATGTGAAAATGGAAGCAGAAATCAGAGAGAGAGTTGAAGATGCTTGCCACTGGCTTTGAAGACGAAGAAAATTTCCATGAGCCAAGGAATTCCGGTAGCTTCTAGAATGTGGAAAAGGTAAGGTAACAGATTCTCCCCTAGAGCCTCCAGACAAAACGCAGTCCTGTGGACACCTTCGTTTTAGCCCAGTGAAAGCCATTAAGGCCTTCTAGTTTTCAGAATTCTAAAATAATACATTTTTGTTGTTTTCAGCCACTAAACTTGTGGTAATTTGCTATCGCAATAGGAAACTAATTCAGTAATCCTTAAAAGTCACGGGCTTTGAGAAACAATTATGATGAAAAATGTACCAATTCAGGACTCAATTTTCTACTAACCTTATTAATCTGCCACACAGCTAAGGAGGAAAGAAATAAAAAGCTTCAGAGCTACCCAAGTAGACACTGTTTTGTTATAAACTAAAGCCCTAAAACTTTTATGGGGCTAGAGCCTATGAACTGCTATTTTAACAAAATTCAACCAACTTGGTCTGCCAGAAATTAGACACGTTAAATTGAAAAGAAAGGGAAGGGTTGTTGAAGGAAAAGAATTAGACAGGAGTGAAAAACAAAACAGTCATCAGCCTCATAGCAAGGGTGAGGTTTGAGGGGTGGGGGAAACAGCACCTCACAAAGCTTATTCATATAGGAATATCAGGCATAGGACAAACAGTACTGATGGGAGCATCAATATACTAGACATATTAGAAGCAATAAAAATAACATTCATGCTGTCTTTGAAAATCTACGTGGAAAAAATAGCTTTGGAATGCTCAGCTACTGAAGAAAGAACCGAATATATTTTATAAAGGTCTCCTAGGGAAAAAAATGCTTAAACTTCATTTTAAAAACAGTTTTGTTTCTCAAAAGTTTAAATCATAGGCACACCTATGTTCATCACAATAGCAAAAAGGTGGAAACAACCTAAGTGCCCGTCAGCAGATGAGTGGATAAGTAAAATGTGGTACATACATACAATGGGATACTGCTCAGTAATAAAAAAAAAAAAAAAAAATGAGTTCCCCAAACATCTTGGAACATCGATGAACCTGGAGGACATTATGTTAAACAAAATAAATCAATCACGAAAAAAAAAGTTGTATGTTCTCACTTTTATGAAATGACATGAACAAGTAAATATACAGAAATTAATGTTCATTCTTGGTTACCACGGATTGGGTGGGAGGGAGAGAGGGATTCACTCTCTAGATAGTAGACACTTGTTATTTTTGGTGATAGGAACGGTAATACCAAATGAAGGTGAAGTGTACACAGCTTGATGAAGGTAAATGATGCCACTAAAAAGCACACAAGAAAAAATGACCTGTTGGTAATTGCTATGGCATATATAATTCTGAAACAATAGCAAAAACAACCAAAAAATATATGTGTGGGTATATATGTATGAGGAGCCCTGGGGGTGCAGTGGTTAAGAATTTGGCTGCTAACCTAAAGGTAGGCTGTTCAAATCCACTAACCACTCCTTGGAAGCCCTATGGGGCAGTTCTGCTCTGTCCTATAGGATCACTATGAGTAGGAATCAACTCGATGGCAACGGGTTTGGTTTTTTGGTTTGGTAGGCATTTATGTGTATAAGTGTGTATATAAATAGATGTATATGCATCTATGTGACTGTATGTGCATAATATATATGCATATATATAATAAAGCGCATAGGGGAAGAGTTATGGATACTTCTTAGACATAACCAAACACCACGAGGGATTGGATTCCTGGGTTTGAAGGATTAGGACTATAGTTTCATGGGACATCTCAGTAAATTGACATAATATAGTTCCTAAAGTTATGTTCTGCATTCTAGTTTGATGAGTACTGTCTGGTGTCTTACAAGCTTGTGAGTGGCCATAAGATAAAATTACTGGTCTCTACTCATCTACATCGAAAGAGAAAGAAGGAAACCAAAGACTCAAAGAAGAAACTAGTTTACAGGACAGTCTACGTAAACCACAGCCTCATCTAACCTGAGACTAGAAGAACTGAATGGTGCCCAGCTACCACTACCAACTGTTCTAATGAGGAACACAATAGAAAGATCCTGATAGAATGGGAGAAGAATGTGGAACAGAACCTCAACTTCTTAAAGAAAAAGAAAAGAAAACCCAGACCTACTGGACTGGTTGAGACTGGAAGGCTCCCCGAGACTATTGCCCTGAGATACTTTTTAAACCCTGAACCGAAACTAACCTCTGAGGTCACCTTGCCTTGTAGCTAAATAACAAATTGGCCCAAAAAACAATGAATATTACCCATAAGTACTGTGCTCCTTTAAAAAATCACCCATATGAGACCAAATGGTCAACAATTACTTTAAAACAAAGATGAGAATATAAGGGGGCAGGGAAACTAGATTAATGGAAAAAGAACAACCAGAACGGAAATAATGAGAATGTTCACACAGTGTAAAGAAATAACCAATGTCACTGAACAACTTGTGTGGAAATTGTTGAACGGGATCCAAAACTGCTGTGTAAACTTTCACCGAAAACGCAATAAAATATTACTTAAAAAAATAAAAGTTTAAACCCTAATTAAGCAAGAAGCCAGGCTATAGGTATAATTTGGGTGGTTTTGCTGTACATACACATACAGGCGTATGTACACACACACATACATACACACGCACACACATACACACACACACACATATATATACATTAAGGGCAATACATGTTTATATTTGGGATAGCTTGAGGGAAGCAAATTGATAGATTGCAAAAGTGAGAGGGATGAGATATTGCATAAATGTTCCTTTGTTCTGTGTGCTCTGCTCCGTATTCTACACACATTACTTAATTCTAGCAAATTATCTATAAAGTTGGTACCAATACACCAAGAAGTCTTACATAAATTGTCCTGGATCATACTCCCAGCAAGTGGCATACTACAACTTAAGCATAGTTCTATCTGACTTTAAGATATAGCTAATCCTTCCACTCCATTCTATTGCTGTTGTTGTTGGGTGCCTTACAGTCATTTCTGACTCATAGTGACAACAGAACGAAACACTGCCTGGTCCTGTGCCATCTTCACAATAATTGCTATGTTTGAGCCTATTTTTGCAGCCACCATGTCAATCCATCTTGTTGAGGGTTTTCCTCTTTTTTGCCGATCCTCTGCCTTACCAAGCATGATGTCCTTCTCCGGGGACTGGTCCCTTCTGGTAACATGTCCAAAGTACGCGAGACGAAGTCTCACCATCCTTACTTCTAAGGAGCATTCTGGCTGTACTTCCTCCAGGATAGATTTGTTCATTCTTCTGGCAGTTCATGATATATTCAGTATTCTTTGCCAACGCTATAATTCAAAGGCATCAATTCTTCAATCTTCCTTATTCATTGTCCAGCTTCCACATGCACATGAGATGATTGATAACACTGTAAAGAGGTCTTTTGCAGCAGATTTGCCGAAGGCAATGCATCATTTGATTTCTTGACTGCTGCTTCCATGGGTGTTGATTGTGGATCCAAGTAAAATGAAATCCTTGACAACTTCAATCTTTTCTCCATTTATAATGATGTTGCTCATTGGTCCAGTTATGAGGATTTTTATTTTATTTCCATACTGAAGGTTGTAGTATTTGGTCTTCGTCGGTAAGTGCTTCAAGTCCTCTTCACTTTCAGCAAGCCTCCATTCTGTAGTGGAAACACAGTCCTTCCTAACATTATCCTAGCAGTAGTCCAGGGACTAAAATAGTTGATTTTTGCCTGGAGCTAGCAGTTGTGAGGGAGCCCCTCTCCCGGTTAATCTTTATGCATAGAATTATTTTAGACTGAAAGCAGCCATGGACACCCAATCTACTCATTTTACAGATGAAGGAACTGAAGCCCAAATGTGATTCTTATACCTAAGGTCACCCAGTTAATTAGAATCAGGACCAAAGACCAGGATTACTGCTGTCCAGTCCTAAACAACATGGCCTCCTGTTGCCTCTCAAAAAGGATCAACATATTTAGGACTCACATAACCTCATAAGTAAAAGACCACCCATTTATAGAATTGAGGAGCCCTGGTGGCACAATGGGTAAGCGCTTGGTTGCTAACTGAAACGGTGGTGGTTCGAACCCACCAGTAGTTGTACTGGAAAAAGATGTGGCAGTCTGCTTCTGTAAAGATTACAACGTTAGAAACTATAAGGCAATTCTACTCTGTCCTATAGGGTTACTATTAGTTGGAATCGACTCCACAGCAATGGGTTTGGTTTGGTTACAGAATTGAGGAGGTGAGGGCCTGGGACGTGCAAACAGTTTGAACTCCACTATTTACCTAAAGGTTGTCGGTTCAAACCCACCCAGTGGCACCTCAGAAAAAAGGCCTGGCCATCGGCTTCCATAAAGATTACAGCCAAGAAAACCTGATGGAGCAGTTCTACTCTGTAGCACATGGGATTGTCATGAGTAGGAATTTACATAAAGGCAAAGGGTTCGAGTTGGTTATTTGTTTTTTTTTTTTTTTGGGTTTTACAGAATTGAATTTCAAGAGGGTTCAAACATAAGGAGGCGGGGCCAAGATGGCGGAGTAGTCAGACAGCTTCGTATATCCCTCTTACAACAAAGACCTGGAAAAACAAGTGATTTGATTTTATGTGACTATCTAGGAGCCCTGAACAAGGCAAAGTGGAGGAATCAGACTGAGTGGCGGGGGAGAGGAGACTGTTTGGAAGAAGCGAGGAGGGCCAGACCGGACTCGGTGGGAGCCGGAGCTTTTCAGCCCAGACCGGCTCAGGGTGCACAGGGAAGCAGGCATACAGCTCCATGCACGTGCTCGGGAGGCAGTTTCCACATCGAGAGAGATTCGGCGGCAGAGATTCTGCTTGGACACTTCGAGCCAGTGGAAAGCAGCTCCCAAGTGGCTAAAGATAAGTACACGTGTGTGGCCTTTCACGGGGATTTAAAAAAAAAAAAAAAAAAGCCCATTTGGGAAAAACCTCTCTCCCTTTTACTTCCTCCCTCCCCACTCTGCACCAGTCCAGCCGGCTTCTGAAATCTCTGATTCCTCTGGGCCAGAAGTAGATCCCATTCTCCTGACTTGGAAAGAGAACAAATTAACAAACGGGAAAAAATAAGCTACTGGCTCCCCTAAGCCAGGAACTCAGGGTTGGCACAGCTCCCTTGCCAAGGCACAGGCATAAGGGTTCCACAGACTTAGAGTGTCTTCCACCCCTGTATAGATGTGTGTGGACCCGTCTCAACAGCATAAGCCCTCATTACCACAGTACAACAGGGTAAACACCTGAAGTCTAACTTCAGTTGTTTCAGCTGTGAAGTGGCAGATTTGTGACACTTGACACACCTCTGCCCTTTAAGCAGGCACATTTACCAGTCCACATCAGGGCCTTGAGGACTGGTGGCTCCACCTACACCACCTAGCCACCTGCTACAGGGGTCTAAGAATAAGGGGTGCCCCTGAGTCTTTACAGCCAATAGAGTAGGGTGCTCATAGTCTGGCTGCAAAACTCACCTACCTACTTGCTCTAGGGAACAGGGACACACTTTCTTTTCAGACACTCAGGGGCAGCCGTCAACCCCCTGCCTTACTCAGCATGTGACCCCCTACTGCAGCCTGATACCTGTGCCTACACAAATAACCTATGCCTCTCTAAGACTGTAGCTGAGAGCCTGTACCACACACTTGGTGACTGACTGCCTGAACACCTGAGCTGAATCTATATAGGAAAATTTAACGGACTCCTGTGTGCATATACTTAGTTACAGAACTAACTACCTGGTGACAGGATGTTAGAGTTTCAAAGGCGCCAATAATCAAACTAGCACACACAAGCAGCCTATTTGGGCATATCAAAACAAAACAAAACAAGAAGCTAGGACACATTAAACAAATGTGAAATAAAATTATAATAACTTATTGATGGTTCGGAGACAACAGTCAATATCAAATCACATAAAGAGGCGGTCCATGATGGCTTCAGCAAGCTCTCAAAATGAAGAATCAATAAATTCTCTGGAGGAAGAGAATTTCTTGGAATTACCAGAGGCAGAATACAAAAGATTAATACACAGAACTCTTCTAGAAATTAGAAAGGAAATTTGTTAAAATGTAGTGACAGCCAAACAACATACAGACGAAGTAGTACTGGAACATAAAAAAGTTATTGAAGATCATACTGACAAATTTAATAGGCTGCAAGAATCCATAGAAAGACAGCAATCAGAAATCCAGAAGATTAACAATAAAATTTCAGAATTAGACAACTCAGTAGAAAGTCATAGGAGCAGAATTGAAGCAGTAGAAGTCAGAATTAGTGACACTGACGATAAAGCACTTGATGCCAACTTATTTGAGGAAAAATTAAATAAAAGAATTAAAAAGAATGAAGAAACTCTAACAGTTATGTGGAACTCTATCAAGAGAAATAACCTACAAGTGATTGGAGTACAAGAACGGGGTTGGGGGGCGATAACAGAAAATACAGAGAGAATTGTTGAAGATTTATTTACAGAAAACTTCACTAATATCATGAAAGATGACAAGATATCTATCCAAGATGCTCGTTGAATGCCACATAAGGTAGATCCCAAAAGAAAGTCACCAAGACATATTATAATCAAACCAAAGATAAAGAGAGAATTTTAAGAGCAGCTAGGGATAAACGAAAAGTCATCTAAAAAGGAGAGTCAATTAGAATAAGCTCGGACTACTCAGCAGAAACAATGCAGGCAAGAAGGCAATAGGATGACATATATAAAGCCTTGAAGAAAAACAACACCCTGCCAAGAATTATATATCCAGCAAAACTGTCTCTTAAATATGATAGCGAAATTAGGGCATTTCCAGATAAACAGAAGTTTAGGGAATTTGCATAAACCAAACCAAAATTACAAGAAATACTAATGGGAGTCCTGCAGATAGAAAATCAATAACATCAGATAACAGTGCAAGGCTAGAACACAGGACAGAGCAACCAGATATTGACTCAGATAGGGAACTCAAAAATACATCAAAGCAAAAACATTGAAAATAGGGAAACAGAGATATCAATACGTAAAAAAGGACAACATTAAAACAAAAAAGAGGGACTTAAAAAATGCAGACATAAATTTTTCATATGGATGGGAAGTCAAGGTGATATAAAGAAATAAAAGACTGATATAAACTTAGAAAAATAGGGATAAATATTAAGGTAACCACAAAGGAAGCTAACAATCTTACAAGTCAAAATAAAAAACAAGAAAAATATAAAGACTCAGCAAATACAAAATCAACAACAATGAAAAAGATGAAAAGAAAATACATAAAGAAAAATGATTCAGCACTGAAAATTAAGGGGAACAAAGAAACTGTGAACAACACACAAAAAGAGACATCGGGATGACAGCACTAAACTCATACCTGTCAATAATTACTCTGAATGTAAAAGGACTAAATGCACCAATAAAGACACAGAGAGTGGCAGATTGGATAAAAAAGCATGATACTTCTATATGCTGCCTACAAGAGACGCACCTTAAAGACACAAACAGGCTAAAACTCAAAGGATGGAAATAAATATATCAAGCAAACAACACTCAAAAAAGAGCAGGAGTGGCAATATTAATCTCTGATAAAATAGACCTTAAAGTAAAATCCACCACAAAGGATAAGAAAGGACACTACATATAAAGGGTCAGTACACCAGGAGGACATAACTATAATAAATATTTACGCACCCAACAAAAGGGCTCCAAAATACACAAAACAAACTCTAACAGCACTGAAAAGAGAGATGGACAGCTCCACAATAGTAGTAGAAGACTTCAACATGCCACTTTCAGTGAAGGACAGAACATCCAGAAAGAAGCTCAACAAAGACACGGAAGAGCTAAATGCTACAGTCAAACAACTGGATCTCATAGACATATACTGAACACTGCACCCAACAGCAGCCAAGTATACTTTCTTTTCTAATGCACATGGAACATTCTCCAGAATACACCACATATTAGGCCATAAAGCAAGCCTTAACAAAATCCAAAACATTGAAATATTACAAAGCATCTTTTCTGACCATAAAGCCATTAAAGTAGAAATCAACAACACAAAAAGCAAGGAAAAAAAATCAAACACATGAAAACTGAACAACACCTTGCTCAAAAACTACTGGGTTATAGAAGAAATTAAAGATGGAATAAGGAAATTCATAGAATCAAACGGAATGAAAGCACATCCTACAAGACCTTTGGGCCATAGCAAAAGCAGTGCTCAGAGGTCAGTTTACAGCAGTAAATGCACACATCCAAAAAGAAGAAAGGGCCATAATCAAACCATTAACACTACAACAGGAACAAGTAGAAAGAGAGCAGCAAAAGAAGCCCTCAGGTGCCAGAAGGAAGGAAATAATAAGAATTTGAGCAGATTTAAGTGAAATAGAGAATAGAAAAACAACTGAAAGAGTTAACAAGTCCAAAAGCTGGTTCTTTGAAAAGATCAACAAAATTGATAAACCATTGGCCAAACTGACAAAAGAAAAACAGGAGAGGAAGCAGATACCCCATATAAGAAATGAGATGGATGATATCACAACAGTACCAACTGAAATTAAAAGAATCATAACAGAATACTATGAAAAATTGTACTCTAACAAATTTGAAAACCTAGAGGAAATGGACAAATTTCTAGAAACTCACTACCTATGTAAACTAACAGAAACAGAAGTGGAACAACTAAGTAAGTCCATAACAAAAGAAGAGATTAAAAAGGTAATTAAAAAACTCCCAACAAAAAAAATCCCTGGCCTGGATGGCTTCACTGTAGAATTCTACCTAACTTTCAGAGAAGAGTTAACTACAACTATTAAAGGTATTTCACATCATAGAAAACGATGGAATACTTCCAAACTCATTCTACAAAGCCAGCATAACCCTGATACCAAAACCAGGCAAAGACAACACAAAAAAAGAAAATTACAGACCAATATCCCTCATCAACATTGACACAAAACTCTTCAACAAAATTCTAGCCAATAGAATTCAGCAACATATCAAAAAAATAATTCACCATTATCAAGTGGGATTTATACCAGGTATGCAGGGATGGTTCAACATTAGAAAAACAGTCAGTGTAATCCGTCACATAAATAAAACAAAAGACAAGAACCACATGATCTTATCAATCGATGCAGAATAGGCATTTGACAAAGTCCAACACCCATTCATGACAAAAACTCTCAACAAAATAGGAACAGAAGGGAAACTCCTCAATATAATTAAGGGCATTTATACAAAGCCAACAGCCAACAGCCAAGATCATCCTAAATGGAGAGACTTTGAAATCATTCCCCTTGAGAATGGGAACCAGACAAGGATGCCCTTTATTGCCACTCTTACTCAACATTGTGCTGGAGGTCCTAGCTAGAGCAATTAGGCTAGAAAAAGAAATAAAGCGCATCCAAATTGGTAGGGAAGAAGTCAAAGTATCTCTATTTGCAGATGATATGATCTTATACATGGAAAACCCCAAAGAATCCACAAGAAAACTACTGGAACTAATAGAAGATTTCAACAAAGTTTCAGGATACAAGATAAACATACCAAAATCAGTTGGATTCCTTTACACCAACAAAGAGAACCTCAAAGAGAAAATTACCAAATCAATACCATTTACAATAGCCCCCAAGAAGATAAAATACTTAGGAATAAATCTAACCAGAGACATAAACGACCTATACGAGGAAAACTACAAGACACTACAGCAAGAAACCAAAAGATACCTGCATAAGTGGAAAAACATACCTTGCTCATGGATAGGTAGGCTCAACATATTGAAAATGCTGATTCTACTGAAAGCAATCTATAGATACAATGCAATCCCAATCCAAATTCCACCAGCATTCTTTTATAAGATGGAGAAACAAATCACCAACTTCATATGGAAAGGAAAGAAGGCCAGAATAAAT
Organism: Dugong dugon; assembly: GCA_030035585.1. Lineage (NCBI taxonomy): Eukaryota > Metazoa > Chordata > Mammalia > Sirenia > Dugongidae > Dugong > Dugong dugon. Next base: position 58,925,158 of record CM057471.1, read on the forward strand.
AAAGCATTACTCAAGAAGAACAAAGTGGGAGGCCTCACACTACCTAATTTAGAACCTATTATACTGCCATTGTAGTCAAAACAGCCTGGTATTGGTACAACAAAAGATACTTAGACCAATGGAACAGAATTGAGAATCCAGACTTAAATTCATCCACCTATGAGCAGCTGATATGTGACAAAGGCCCAAAGTCCGTTAATTAGGGAAAAGATAGTCTCTTTAACAAATGGTGCTGGCATAACTGGATATCCATCTGCACAAAACTGAAACAAGACCCATACCTCACACCACGCACAAAAACTAACTCAAAATGGATCAAAGACTTAAATATAAAATTGAAAACGATAAAGATCATGGAAGAAAAAATAGGGACAATGCTAGGAGCCCTAATACATGGCATAAACACAATACAAACCATAAGTAACAATGCACAAGCACCAGAAGAAAGACTAGATAATGGGAGGTGCTAAAAATCAAACACTTACGCTCATCAAAAGACTTCACCAAAAGAGTAAAAAGACAACCCACAGACTGGGAAAAAATTGTTGGCTACGACAAATCCGATCAGCATCTAATTTCTAAAGTCTACGAGATACTGCAAAACCTCAACAACAAAAGACAAATAACCCAATTAAAAAATGGGCAAAGGATATGAACAGGCACTTCACCAAAGAAGATATTCAGGCAGCTAACAGACACATGAAGAAATGCTCACGATCATTAGCCATTAGAGAAATGCAGATCAAAACTACAATGAGATATCATCTCACCATAACAAGACTAGTACTAATCCAAAAGATACAAAATAATAAATGCTGGAGAGGTTGTGGAGAAACTGGAACACTTATACACTGTTGGTGGGGATGTAAAATGGTACAACCACTTTGGATATTGATTTGGTGCTTCCTTAAAAAGCTAAAAATAGAAGTACCATACGATCCAGCTATCCCAGTCCTTGGAATCTACCCTAGAGAAATAAGAGCTATCGCATGAATAGATATATGCACACCCATGTTCACTGCAGCACTGTTCACAATAGCAAAAAGATGGAAATTACCTACATGCCCATCAACGGACGAATGGATAAACAAATCATGGTATATCCACACAATGAAATACTGAGCAACGATAAAGAACAACGATGAAGCCATGGAACTTATTATACAGATGAATCTGGAAGGCATTATGCTGAGTGAATTTAGTCAGTCACAAAAGGACAAATACTGCATAAGACCACTATTATAAGAACTCAAGAAAAGGCTTAAACACAGAAAAAAAATGCTCTTTGATGATTACGAGGGTAGGGAGAGAGGATGAAAGTTATTTACCGACTAGATAGTAGATAAGAATCATCTTAGGCAAAGGAAGGACAGCACACACTACAGGGGAAGTCAGCACAACTGGACTAAACCAAAGCTAAGAAGTTTCCTGAATACAGTCAAACACTTTGAGAGATAGAGTAGCAGGGGTAGAGGTGTGGGGACCATGCTTTTGGGGGACATCTAGGTCAATTGGCATAACAAAGCCTATTAAGAAATTGTTCTGCATCCTACTTTGATGAGTGGTGTCTGGGGTCTTAAAAGCTTGCAAGAGGCCATCTAAGATGCATCAATTGGTCCCAACCACCTGGAGTAAAGGAGAATGAAGAACACCAAAGACACAAGGAAAGTATTAGCCCAAGAGACAGAATGGGCCACATAAACCAGAGACTTCATCAGCCTGAGACCAGAAGAACTAGATGGTGCCTGGCTACCACCAATGACTGCCCTGACAGGGAACACAACAGAGATTCCCTGATGGAGCAGCAGACAGATGGAGTACAGAACTCAAATTCTAGTAAGAAGACCAGACTTAATGGTCTGACTGAGACTGGAGGAACCCCGGAAGGCATGGCCCCTGGATTCTCTATCAGTCCAGAACTAAAACAATTTCTGAGGCCAACTCTTCAGACAGGGATTGGACTGGACTGTGGGACATAAAGTGATACTCACGAGGAGTGTGCCTCTTAGCTCAAGTAGATACAAGAGACCAAAGGGGCAGCTTCTGTCGGGAGGTGAGATGGGAAGGCAGAGAGAGTTAGGAGCTCGTTGAATGGACATAAGGAATCAGGGGTGGAAAAGAGGATGTGCTGTCACAGTATGGGGTGAGCAGTTAGGGTCACATAACAATGTATGTATAAAATTTTGTATGGGAGACTAACTTAAATGTAAACTTCATTTAGACTACAACAATTTAAAAAAAAAAAAAAGAGGATCCAAACATGAGCCTTTTGATTTGTCTGCTCTTCCTCCTGGGCTCAGGGAGATGGAGTTCTTCTCAATGATGATCATCCATGGCTATGCTGTATGTTTCATTCCATAGGGACAGGACTCCATAGGCAGACTGCCTGATGGGAAGCACTTGTTTGCCTACAGGGGTCTTTTTCCTTTGAACTTCTTTGAGGACTCTGCTCACATGTCAGGGAGAACTGATCAAAACAGTAAACGAAGACCCTGACAAGGCTTTTCAAAATTGCAAGCAGATGTCTCCATTTTAGAGAAGTGAAAACACAAATCTTTTCTTGATTGCCATAGCAACAAGGGAGAGACAAAACAACACATTGCAAGAAGCTGTCCTGTGGGGGCTGATAGCAATTCGGGGAAGCAGAGCTTGGGGATTTCAGAGTCCCAGCCAACTTGTGCTGAGGTGAGGCTGGGAATCCTGCCGTGGAATGTGGAGCTTGTGTTCTGATGGAAACTGCCAGTCTTTCAGGCATTTCCCTCCATCTGAGCCCCAAGGTGAAAATGTGAAAATGGGAAAGGCAGGAGGCCAGAAGGAAGGCCTGGGCTGGAAATGCTGCCTTCCTGGCTTGGGCTTCTTTCGCCCAAACCAGCCCCCTAGATCCTGACCAGTAGAGCACACAGATTCAGACATTCACAGCTCTTAACCACTTACAAAATGTCTTTCTGTATCTATTCTCTGAGTTGTTCATTTCACAATCCCGATTTAGAGAATGGATATCCAGGGCTCAGGGATGGACCTAGAGTGTGGTTTTGATTTAAACTCTTGTGGCTTTAAAACCCTTAACACTAACCAAGCCACGCTTAACCAGAGGACCCTTCAGACCCTTGTTTCTGTGAAATTTTAACTTTCTTCATATTTGCCTATTAGAGCTCATCTTCTCTCTGAGTGGGTATCTGCTGCTGGTGGAAGAGGCTCTAGCCTTTATTCTGAGTTATAAATTGGGAAAACGAGAGACTGCAAAGTTCAGGGTCCATCAGTTAGCCAGATGTTGGTGTCAACTCATGAAAACTGATTATCTCAACATCCAAAAGGTCTTCACAGGTCTTCTAATCCAATATCCTAATGATGTTCGATTCTTAAGGCATACCACCAAACTAGCAGTCTCTCAGTCACAGCTGGAACCTTAGTTAATTTTGAATAATCCTAAAGTAAATGTTTAAACTGTACCTGACAACAGCTCTTGTACCATTGTGGCTACAATTAACTAGTGTGTTACACCACCATTTCACCTCATGGTGCCCTAAGTTAATGGTCATATTTGTCCAAGACATAGGGTTGAACCCAAGAGGCTGCTTCGAGCACAGAGGTGAATAGTCCCAAGGTCACCCCAAGGATTGATGGGATTAATAGTCCTGCAAGTCTGGTGACTACAGCCCCCAAAATGAGGAACTCAGCATTAAACAATGACAATTCAAACAACTTTTCTGGGGGTGGGGGCAGAGTATATAAGCTTTTGATTGTTGCCTTGTGACCTAAAATAGCATTAATAAATTTTATTACATTTATTTGCTATGCTGTTTCAAACCATTTTAGTTCTTCTGTTTCTATTGCAAACACTACTGTCAACATAATAACAATGGCAAGAATACTAATACTGCCACATATATCATTGTTGTTGTTGTTAGGTGCTTCCGAGTCGATTCCGATCACAGCATATCACCAGGTCTTTCAGTCCTGGAGCCGCTGGGTGGGTTCTAACTGCCAACCTTTCATTTAGCAGCTGAGGGCTTAACCATTTGTGTCATCTTATGTATATCTAGAAGAAGCACTGGTAGCCCAGTGGTTAAAAACCAAAAAAACAAACCCTTTGCCGTGGAGTCCATTCCGACTCAGTGACCCTGTAGGGTTAGATAGATAGATACACAAATATATAAAACCAAATCCATTGCTGTTGAGTTGATTTTGACTCATAGTGATCCTATAGGACAGACTAAAACTGCCCCATAGGGTTTCCAAGGAGCTGCTGGTGGATTTGAACTGCTGACCTTTTGGTTAGCATCTGAACACTTAACCACTAAACCACCAGGGCTCCACACAAATATATAGACAGGTATATTTATATATAATGAGTATCTGTTGTGCATCAGATAGCATTCTGAGTGCTTCATGCTTCATACTTTTTTTGTCAGTTTTGCAGTAATCCTAAAAGTTAGGTGTTTTCATCTTCATTTTATAGAAGAATAACTTGAAATAACTAAAGTGAAGAGGTTTGTCCCAAGTCACACAGTCAGTAAGGATTACTGCAAAGACTTGAATTCATGTTTGTTTGATTTCAAGTCCATTACTCTTTCTATCTTAGAGCAACACATGGAAACAATATTGAAGACAGATTTTTTTTTTTTTTTAAAGGAAGAAACTGACAGGTAAGAAATAAGCTAAATGGGAGTGAACTAGAAAAGAGAATGTGAAAGAGAGAAGTAACTAGGCAAGGCTGGTATGGGAAGAAAAAAGAGTAAAAGGGATAGGTCAGTGTTTTTTTGTTTTGTTTTGTAACTTTTTTGTTTGCTTGTTTTAATGTACTCCAGTTACCATTAGTTCTACCAGAGCCTTGGAGGAAAAAGTTTTAATGGTCAAATAAACCACAAACTCTGTCCTGCTCTAGGGCAATTACAAAGTGTATCATCATAATAAAGGGCTTCTTCAGTGTAAAAAGATAGCTTGTTGTTGTTGTTAGGTGCTCACAAAGTAGAACTACCCCATAAGGTTTTCTAGGCTGTAATCTTTACAGAAGCAGATTGCCAAGTCTTTCTCTCTGAGAGTCCCTGGGTGGGTTCTCATCTCCAACCTTTTGGTTAGCAGCAGAGCACTTAACCATTGCACTACTAGGGCTCCTTAAAAGAGATAGCAGGGAGGGTTAAGTCTGGTTTAACTTAGAGTTTCTCAAATTATTTAGCAGCATTACCTTTCACTTCAAAATACATAGTAACATTTCATGGAAGTAATATTCCCAGGAAGTCATTTTAAGCCACATATTAGATAGCAGAAAAGCTTCCTCCAGGTTTGCCAAGAGGTCCCAGTATATATAGAATATTCTAGGGAACCCATATAAATTGTATAAAAGCTCTGGCTTTATCCAGCTACCAAAGTCCAGGAAGCTCAAATATTAAGGCTATGACTGGGATAGAGGATGACTCTTCCTCATTTATCTTATGCAAGTCAGATAATGTTTCTATTAGAAACAGTGATTAGTGATTAGTGGCAATAACCCACTACACCTCTGAAGGAAACTATGAAACCAGTTAGAGTTTCTGATGCTTTAGCATTTGAGTCACAGGGATGGAATGTGAGTACAGGGTCTTCCGTCTGTCTTGCGTATTATCGCTATTGGGTCTTTCTCTGCATGTTCCTGACAGCTGGACATGAGTAAATCACAGATGTTGAAAACTAATGGGTGAGACAGTCATTGTTACATGATTCTCTGAGAACTCACTGGGTGGGACTAGAGGGGCAACTTGATGTGGAAACTGTATTTAGCTCAGCAGAAGTTTGAATTGACAGAAATTCATGAATTTTAAATGCCAGACAAACTCCCAGTTGAAGGGCTTGAGCTTTGCAATTGGGAACTCCAGATGTAAGACTTCCCAAGGTTGCAGGATGAATGAGAATAGTTCATCCTTTATTATTAATCAGGCCATGAACTGCTGGCTTGGATAGTCCAGTGTGAAGCCAGGGATAAGATCAAAATAGAAGCCAAAGTCAGCTTGCAAACTGGAATGGAAAGGCACCAGACCTGGGACTCAGAAGATCTGGGCTCTTGTCTTCCTCAATCACTGGTTTGTCCTATGACTTTGACCAATGGCAAATTCAAATTCAACCCGCATTTATAGAACTTATATTAGTGACAACAACTGTAGAAGATGAAGAAAACATCATTCTCGAATTCTGGGTACTCACAAATTAGGGGGAGGGAAAAGAAGAGATACGATTACTGCCTGAAATAAAATATAAACCAATCATTAAGGATAATGACTCAATCAACCAAAGGAGCTATGAAAACTGAATGTGGTATCTGAGTTGCCCTTAAAGGGATTTTGTCAAGTAGTGTCATCCAGCTCAAGGGAAGAGCAAAATCAAAGGCACAGAGGATTGGACATAGTTGGAAACTATTTAAGAAGCTGCAATTTGAAGATAGAGTCTGGTAGGTGATTGTCAAGATGGTGTGGCAGCAGAGTCTGACCTCCTCTAACTTCACAAAAGGGAAGAAGAATCAAAATCAACAGCCCATGGCTAACTGCTATGAAGTGGAGGTTAGACATACCTCCTCTCTGCCATCTTCACCAATTCTGACACCAACCATCCCTCCCATGGCACTCTCTACTTCTCTGCTGGGTTCAATAATTCATTGCAATGGCCACACAGAACTCACAGACAATACTCATGTCTTAATAGGGGTTTATTAGAGAAGTGACAAATTACAATTCAGGTTCAGGATATAGTTCTTCAATCAGGACAGCCTCTTCCCAGCAGTGCTCGCAGGCAGGCCTCTCCTTGGCCCTCAGCCTCTGCCCTGCTCAGGAAAATGTTACAAAGATCTTTTAGCCCTGCTGACAAGTGCCCAGAGGCACCCCACTCTGCCAGTAAGCCTCTGCCTAAAGGCACTCAGCTTTCTCGATCCGTAGGGTAGGCTGGGAAGCCCACTGTGCTTTCTCCTGCCAGTCTCTCCTGCTGCCATTTCTCTGCCACTGTTTTTCACTATCTTCTGTGTTACAGCTCTCTCTCTCTCTCTCGATCTCCTGGTTTCCGGAGTTTCTCAGCACAGGGATCCTGGGTCCAAAGGATACTTTCCACTCCTGGATGTTCTTCCTTGGTGGTGGTCGGATCCTCGTTTTTCCTGCCTTTGGGATGGCTCATTTCAAGCCCAGCTGGATGGCAAAATTGACCAGTTCCCTTGGTGGGCCACAATTACCCTATTTGCACAGTTCCTCCCAATCACTTGGGTGGGAGTTACAAGATCATGGTGAGAAAGGCCATACAAAAGAGATTCATCACACGGCAATGATGGTATAATAAGTTAGGGCAGATTTGATGGGATTTATGAAGGTGATGATGATGAATAGGGATCTGCTGAAGATTTTTAGACAATCATAATTCATATTATATTTTAGGAAAAACAATAAATTTCATATCTCCAGACCTAAAATAGATGTCAGAAAGTAGATTTTAGTCCTGACTTTGCCACTTTAACAATGATGGAGTCTTTGCCAGGTTACTTGCCCTCTCCAGACTTTAGTCTGAAATGACAGAGTTAGACTTCAGATCTTCAAGGGCTCTTTTCAGACTAAAATCAATAAAGTGTAGTCTTTGTGGTGGCCAGGGAAGTGGAGAGGAATGTGGCTCCCTTCTCCACCTAGAATCTTGCTCCCAACATCAAGACAAAAGGTAATCTATGCAAGTCACCCTGCATGGAGATCTATCAAGCCCAGAGAGCTAGCTCTAACTTTTTGCCCTATTGTGGAGCGTGCTACTTTTGAGGATGATGTCACTGTCCTCACACCAAGTGTCCTCACACCTCAACTCTAATTGAGTTGTGGAGAGATAATTCCTGATAGCATCCTTTTATAATACTGGTGCAAAATGCAGCTTGTATTTTAGTTGCCCCTTGGAGATATGTTCTCATCTTAGAGCTCGAAGGCCACTTTTGAGCAATGCGCTAAAAATTATTCTTTTGTTAACTGAGAATTACACTGGTGGGTGTCTACAGCAAACCTTTGTCCAAAAGGAAGGGATTCATTTAAAACAATCCTCTACAATGTCACCCTATATTAAAGACTAGTTAGTGGTTTGAGGATTGTCAGTGTTTAACTGACTCTGTCAAGAATACGATTAACAATAACACAATTTAACAGAGATAACTCTCACCTTAGAAGCTCAATAGCAAGCAAACCTTATATATATCCAAAGATTTTTACTGCTTTTGGAATTCTACTTTTCAAAATTTTATATGGAGCCAATGCATTAAGGAAACTCAAAGACAATGCTAAGTGTATGCAGCAAAACATGTGATTAAGCCCAAAATCACTGTGTGGACTTGGGCAAATCCCTTTACCACTCTTGGTTTGAATCCCAGGTTATCATGGAAGTTTGGGATTTAAACTGGGCTTCAAAAGTTGAGTAGGAATTGTGTAGAGAGAGAAGTTCAGGGATAGTATACCTAATAGAAGAAACACCATGTTCAAAGGCTAGGATGAGTCTCACATATGTACAGGGAAAAGAAGGGAGAGAAAATAGTGTGTAGACCGATTCAATTAAAATCATGAATCCTGAGCAACAAACATGAACTAGATGTGTACCACTACTTCAAAATTCTTAAATACTGGAATGAGTAACTTTGATTCCTACTTCAGCATTTACTAAAGCTCTCCATGCAGATTAATCAGTTAATTTTCACAACTCAGTGAGGTGGTTAGTATTATGCCCGTGTTAAAGAGAGGACACGGTAGCTCAGAGAGATGAGGAATCTCGTCCAGGATCTAAGAGCTAGAAGTGGAGAAGCCAGGACAAGAGCCCAAGCCTTCAGTCTTCAGGTGTCCAACCTCTTCAAGCAGCAAGTAACCATTACAAGTTCTGGTTTCAATCATCTAACCACATTTCCAATGAAAACAAAGGTTTTGAAAAGCAACACTAAACCCCACAGAGATATCCTGGTAAAATATGCCCAGTCCTTCTCTGTATACACAACATTGTTTCTGTAAAGGTAGTAAAAGTAGAAAAAATAAATATAGCTTCCAGAAAAGACTTCCATAAGGCTACCTAGATTTCCAAATGGCTCTGCTATTCTGATGTGACATTTATGAAAAATCCTGTGGGGTTTTATGGGAGGAAATTGCTCCCACTTCTGCTCAAAGATGACCTCTTAATCTCCTCTGATTTTAAGCAAATATACAAGATGGCTCTGAGCATCAAAATACTGAAATTATAGTGACTGTCTTACCTATCTAGTGCTGCTATAACAGAAATACCACAAGTGGATGGCTTTGAAAAACAGAAATTTATTCTCTCACAGTTTAGGAGGCTAGAAGTCTGAATACAGAGCAGCAGCTCTCGGGAAAGGCTTTCTCTCTGTTGGCTCTGGGGGAAGGTCCTTGTCTCCTTTCAACATCTGTGGGCCGGGTGTTCCGTGGAGTTCTTCATGTGTCATCAAGATTTCCCAGTCTAGGAGGTTCTTGTTGCAGGGATCCTAGGTCCAAAGGATGCACTCTGCTCCAGGTTCTTCTTTCTTGGAGATAGTCAAGTCCCTTTCTCTCTGCTTGCTTCTCTCTTATCTCTTATAAGATAAAAGATGATGCAGGCCAAACCCCAGTGAAACTTCCCTTACATGGGATCAGGGCTGTGACCTGAGTAAAGATGTTGCATCCCACCCTAATCCCCATTAACATGACCTAATCCTGCCTCATTAACATAACAAACAGCTCACTCCCAAGTAGGACCATAACCAAAGGCATAGAGACTAGGATTTACAACACATCACAAAATAAAACGTAACCACACAATACTGGAAATCATAGCTTAGCCAAGTTGACACATATTTTGTTGTTGTTGTTGTTGTCAGGTGCCATTGAGTTGGTTCTGACTCATAGTGACCCTATGTACAACAGAACGAAGCACCACCTGGTCCAGCACCATTCTCACAATCATTGTTATGCTTGAGCCCATTGTTGCAGCCAGTGTGTCAACCCATCTCATTGAGGGTCTTCCTCTTTTTTGCTGACCCTCTACTTTTCCAAGCATGATGTCCTTCTCCAGGGACTGATCCCTCCTGATAAGATGTCCAAAGTATGTGAGACGAAGTCTCACCATTCTTGCTTCTAACGAGCATTCTGGCTGTACTTCTTCCAAGACCGATTGGTTTGTTCTTTTGGCACTCCATAGTAAGTTCAATATTCTTTGCCAACATCATAATTCAAATGCATCAATTCTTTTTCGATCTTCCTTTTTCATTGTTGAGCTTTCACATGCATACGTGGTGATTGAAAACACCACAGCTTGGATCTGGCTCACCTTAGTCCTTAAAGTGACATCTTTGCTTTTTAACACTTTAAAGAGGTCTTTTGCAGCAGATTCTTCCAATGCAATGCATCGTTTGATTTCTTGACTGCTGTTTCCATGGGCGTTAATTGTGGATCCAAGTAAAATGAAATCCTTGACAAAGTCAATCTTTTCTCCCTTTATCATGATGTTGCTTATTGGTTCAGTTGTGAGGATTTCTGTTTTCTTTATGTTGAGATGTAATCAATACTGAAGACTGTAGTCTTTGATTTTCATTAGTAAGTGCTTCAAGTCCTCTTCACTTTCAGCAGGCAGGGTTGTGTCATCTGCATATTGCAGGCTGTTAATGAATTTTCCTCTAATCCTGATGCCCCATTCTTCTTCATATAGTCCAGCTTCTCCAACTACTTGCTCAGCATATGGATTGACTAAGTATGGTGAAAGGACACAGCCATAACGCACAATTTTCTTAACTTTAAACCACGCAGTATTCCCTTGTTCTGTTTGAACAACTGCCTCTTGGTCTAAGTACAGGTTCCTCATGAGCACAATTAAGTGTTCTGGAACTCCCATTCTTCGAAATGTTATCCGTAATTTGTTATGATCCACACAGTTGAATGCATTTGCATAGTCAATAAAACACATGTAAACATCTTTCTTGTATTCTCTGCTTTCAGCCAGGATCCATCTCACATCAGCAATGATATCCATTGTTCCATGTCTTCTTCTGAATCCAGCTTGAATTTCTGGCAGTTTCCTGTTGATGGACTACTGCAACCACTTTTGAATGATCTTCAGCAAAATTTTACTTGTATGTGATATTAATGATATTGTTTGATAACTTCCACATTCTGTTGGAACACCTTTCTTTGGAACAGGTTAAAATATGGATCTCTTCCAGCCGGTTGGCCAGGTAGCTGTCTTCCAAATTTCTTGGCATAGACAAGTGAGTGCTTCCAGCACTGCATCCATTTGCTGAAATATCTCAATTGGTATTCCACCAATTCCTGGGCACATATTTTGGGATAACACAATTCAATCCATGACATTCCATGCTTTGGCCCCCCAAAATCCATGTCCTTGCCATATGCAAAACACATTCACCTGATCATATCATCTAAAAGTCTTAAGTCAACTCCAAGTCCAAATTTCATCCTGGGGCAAAATTCCTCTTCATCAGTGAAGCTGTGAAATCTAGAATATAAGTTATCTGCTTCCAAAGTACAATGGTGGAACAGAAACAAGGTAGACCTTTCCATTACAAATGGGAGAAATTGAGGGAAAGAAGGGATAATGGGCATCAACAAGTCAAAAACCCAGCAGAACAAGTTTCATTAGCTCTCAAGGCTTGAAAATAATCCTCTGTTCTAAGATCATCTAGGAAGTAGCTCTGCCCTCCAGATTCTGGGTACTGGCCACACTCTCTGGATTCTCGGTGGAGGCCCCTTGGCCCTGGGCTTCAGCTCCACCTTCCAGGCTCACTGGGATGGCAATTCTGCTCCCTCATCCTTGGGTGGCCCCATTCTCCTAGTTCAGCTGAGTGGTGACCCCACCCCCTAGGCCCCAGTAGGCACCGTTCTTCTGACCCTGGGGGGTGGCAGCCCCCCACCCACCACCCTCAGCTTTGGGCTGTGAATCCAGCCCCATCTCCCTAGCATTCATATGAATGACAGCCCCACACCCCAGAACCAAGTTGGTGAAGATCTGACTCTGAAATCTAGGAGGCTGTGGTCCCACCATTTGAAACCAAGATGGTCCTGCTTGCCATGCTCTTTCCAACAGTTCTGCTGATTTCCAATCTGCTCCAGGGATGGTCCTTTTCTTTTCTTGGAGGACAAAAGATGTAGCTCCTTTGGCTTGTTTCCTGCTAGTAAAATCCAAGAGGCAGACAGTGTTGTTTCTTTTCTGTTCTTTCTCTGTCCCTTTCAGTCTAAGCTGATGGGTTTTCTGCTGTGGTAGTTGGTTAGACCCATCAGTCACAGGCTTAATCTCTTTTTTAACAAAAGATTGCATAGCCATGTCCTTCATGAACTTTTAAACCTAGTTTGGACAACAGAATTTTCCAAATCTTTAAGTTGTTTTCATTTTACACAGTTCATTTTTAAGCCCATCTCTTTCCTCTTGTAGTTTACTATAAGCATCAAGGAGAAACCATACAGCTCCTTTAAGAGCTTGCTTAGAAATATCCTCAGCTAGATAGCCAAGTTCATGACTTACAAGTTCTACCTTCCACCAAACATTCAAACATAATTCAGACAAGTTCTTTGCCACTGCATTAAAAAGCATCGCCCTTCCTCCACTGTCCAATCACGTTTATTATTTTCTTCTAAAGCCTCACCAGAAGCACATTTAATGTCTACATTTCTAGCAACGTTCTGTTGCTGGCACCATATGTATTCTCTAAGACTATAGGGACTTTCTCTATGGCTCTCCTCACTTTGTTCTTAGCTCTTACCAGAATTGCCTTTGACATCCATAATTCTATCACGAGTCTCTTCAAGGCAATCTAGGCTTTTACTATTAGATACCTTAAGACTCTTCTAGCCTCTGCCCATTACCCAATTCCAAAACCACTTCCACATTATAGGTATCTGTTAGAGCAGCACCCCTCTCTTCTGGTACTAAATTCTGTCTTAGTTATCTAGTGCTTCTATAACAGAAATACCATAAGTGGATGGCTTTAACAAACAGAAATTTATTTTCTCACAGTTTAGGAGGCTAGAAATCTGAACTCAGGAGACCAGCTCTAGGGGAAGGCTTTCTCTTTTGGCTCTGGGGGAAGGATTTTGTTTCTTTTCAACATCTGTGGGTCTGGTGTTCCTTGGAGTTCTCCACGTCATCAATCTTCCTCTGAGTCTAGAAGATTCTCAGCATAGGGATCCTAGATCCAAAGGATGCACTCTGCTCCTGGCTTTTCTTTCTTGGTGGTAGTCATGTCCCTTTCTCTCTGCTCCCTTCTCTATCCTTGTTATCTCTTGTAAGATAAAAGGTGATGCAGGCCACACCCCAGTGAAACTCCCCTTACATCAGATCAGGGCTGTGACCTGAGTAAGGGTGTTGCATCTCACCTTAATCCTCATTAACATGACCTAATCCTGCCTCATTAACATAACAGGCAGCTCACTCCCAAATAGGACCATAATCACAGGCATAGAGACTAGGATTTATAACACATCACAAAATGGAGGATAACCACACAATATTGGAAATCACAACCTAGCCAAGTTGACACATATTTTAGGGGGACACAATTTAATCCATGAGAGTGACTAAGATTATTTCACATTTTTGGTGCATTTAAATTGTATGCATAACACTCCTCTTCAAGAATATTGCTTGGCAAGCCCTTGCCTTTCACAGAACCAATACACCATAAAGTAATGGTACTATTATTCTTCTAAGGAAAGAGAACAGAAATCATCCCAAATCAACAGTCCTGGAATTCCTTCTTGGAGAACACCTAATCCCTAGAGAAAGTTAGACTTGTCATATATTTCATTCATTGTTTTCATGGGCTCCAATGTGTGCTGGATAAGAGCTCTTAGATATTCTAGGAGTACATTCGATCATTATTTAATCTCCCTGGAGCATTCAGAGGCTAGTCTACCTGGAATGGGACATGGACATTCTCTATATTGTGTCCAGAGGTGAGGGGGTGGGGGGCTCTGGAGTACTTCTCTGGTAGTAGATCTTTAGCATACATACTCCCTGATTTCAGAGCTATAGCGTTACTAGTTTTGCCTTTGAAGGGCTAAATGCTAGCTGAAAGAAATGCAAAAGAATTTGGGAATCATATTTTTGAGTAACAGGAGATAGGAAAGTCAAAGACAACAAATAAGGTCAGTTACTGAACACTTTCCATTCATTCCATTACAATTATTGAGTACCTACTTGTCAAAGAGTAAGAACACTCACTCTGTTAAAGTGAAAGCAAAGAGATTTATTGAAGGTAATACAATTCTTGAATTGGGGAAACAGTGCAGAGAGGAATCTCCCAGGTACTCTGAAGCATGGAGGGAGTGTGTGCTTTTATAGTCTCCTACAATCACGTTCCTGACCCACACCCTTACTTAAGTGCTGCTAAACCACATTCCTGACCCCAACCCTTATTTACTTAAGAGTGGCTTGGGACAAGAGCCAGGCCAGTTAAACAAGATGATTGATAGGGGACCAGGGTCTTCTGGTTGCACACAGCCAGAGGCCCAAGGCCATATGCAAATTAATGAGAAGAAGCCAAGTGTCATGGATTGAACTGTGTCCTCTAAAAATATGTGTCTATTTGGTTAGGCCATGATTCCCAGTATTGTGTGGTTGTCCTCCATTTTGTGATTGATGTAATTTTCTTATGTGTTGTAAATCCTAATCTCTGCTTGTGGTTAATGAGGCAAGATTAGATTATGTTAAAGAGGATTAGGGTGGGAAATAACACCCTTATTCAGGTCACATCCCTGATCCAATTAAAGGGAGCTTCCCTGGTGTGGCCTGCATCCCTTTTTATCTTATAAGAGATAAAAGGAAAGGGAAGCAAGTAGAGAGTTGGGGACATCATACCACCAAGAAAGCAGCACTGGGAGCAGAGTGCGTCCTTTGGACTCAGGGTTCCTGCACAGAGAAGCTCCTAGACCATCGAAAAATTGATGACAAGGACCTTGCCCCAGAACTGACAGAGAGAGAAAGGCTTCCCCTGGGGCTGATACCCTAAATTCTGACTTCTAGCCTACTAGACTGTGAGAGAATAAATTTCTGTTTTTTAAAGCCATCTGCTTGTGGTATTTCTGTTATAGCAACCCTAGATAACTAAGGCACCAAGGTTACATTCTCAGGAATGCAGAAGCAAGAGCTGGTAACAAAATGGAGTTTTGATTCAGACCTCTTGTCAGCCATTTTATTATGCCAAGTGCCTCAGTTTTCAAGGTTCTCTGAAAAAAAAGGAAAACAACCAAACCCGCTGCTGTCGAGTTGATTCTAACTCATAGCAACCCTACAGGACAGACAAGAACTGCCCCACAGGGTTTTCAAGGAGTAGTTGGTGGATTCAAACTGCCAACCTTTTGTTTAGGAGATGTAGCTATTAACCACTGTGCCACCAGGGCTCTGGTAGGTTGGCTAGCACATACTACATACCAGACACCTAATGAGTATTGAAAATGTTATAATAGAAAAGTCAGGTGGATCATTGCCTTGGAATTTACAATCTAGTGGTTCCATCTAACCCAGGAATCACTTCTGCAGTGTCTCTGATATGGGGTCATCCTACCAACAAAGTCCAGGAAACTGAATATTTGTAGGGACCGAAGTCCAGCACTTAACATAGCTTCCAACATGTAGCTGATCCTTAATAACTTGTTTCCGATTTAGATTCAATTCTCATTTATTAAGATCTATTACGTACAACTTGTGGCATTTTCTTGTATGTTGTCATCTCATTAATTTGAACCTTCAAACAATACTGTTAGGTGGGTATTGATTGACCTGTTTTTGGTTTTGTTTTTTTTCCAGATAGGGAAATAGAAATTCAAAAAATAAACTAAAAAAAAAACAAGAGTTACTCAGGTAGAGAATCAAACTTCCACACTGGAACTACCCTCAAGTGTTAGCCTTTAGGATCAAATGGAAATAATGATACTAACATTGTTTTGTAAATGGAGCTGATATTGTTTTGTAAACAGTAAATAATGAAACTTAATTGTTCCATAAACACAGATGTGAGGACTTCACTATATCAACCCTTACTAAGGTTTCAGTTGAAGCCTTGCTTAGCCCTCTTACATGCAGTAGCTCCTTTCTGGACCACACTGTTGCTATTTTCTAGCCATATTATACAGTTTATTCCCTTCATAGTCCTCAATACAATCTAAAGTTATCTTGTTTATTTATCCATTTAACCAAGAAGACTACGAGTGCACAAATTTTGATTGTTTTGTTCTCCAGTGAATTCTCGGTCCTGGATCACAGCCTGGACCACTGTAGGTGCTCAATAAAGGTTTTCAGAATGGATAAATAACTTTCCTGAATCTTTCATGAAAGGATTATATTTATGTGCATTATTTTTGTGTATTTATGAGATTTTCCCCTGCTGTAAATCCAAGGGCAAAGACAGTGCCCCATTTATGTCTGAATCTTCAATACACAGCACTGTTTCCATCTTGTTCACTGTTGGGTCCTTAGCAGTACCTAGGTAAGTGTTTGATCCACCAAATATATTGAGTTGAATGAATGAATGTTTTGTTAAAAACTTAAATGCACAGAGAAACACCAGAAATTAGTGTAACAGAATATATTTATTGTGAGTAAATGTGATTTGAATTGGGCAGCATCAACCAAAAGTATCGGAAAGGTGCTCCAAAGAGGGGATAATGAAAACAGGTTATGTAGGTGGGGTCAGGGCAGGGTAGTCTCCTGAAGGTCACTGTGAATTCCTTTTATGTTAGCTTCTCAGGAGATAGAGTCAGAACACCTGCAGGGTTTCAGGATCAGTCAGTTGTAAAAACAGCCATTAAGGACATGCCATACATCCTAAAACACAGTTTTCAATCAGACCCTAGAGTTCCTGCTTCTTGAAACTGACTGCACCTGGGTAATTTGCCAAAGAAACCCAATGCCTAAGGCAAAATGATCTCTGCTAAACTGCTTATTAGACTATTGTTTGACCTGAAGGTGACTCCAGGAAAACCAGTTCCTTAAAGGCTCAAGATTAAAAAAGATGCCTAAAGGCAAATGGCCTGGGTGGGTCACCCCAACTCCATGGACCAAGACATCTGCATTCCAGGAGAATTACAAGGTTTCTCAGTTTTGATGAAGGTGGAGCATGTTAAATCCTCACACTTGGGTGTATAACTTTTTTAGATCACTTTTTTGTTTTTTGGTGTAGACTAGACTCTTAGTTGTTTCAACTGTAAAATTGTGGTGCTGAATTAGATGGTGTTATGGATTGATTTGTATCCCCCTAAAAGGTATTTTGAAGTCCTAACCCATGTATAAGGGTTTTCTTCTGTTATGTTAATTAGCTTATAACCAGAGTAGGGTGGTTCCTAAACCTAATCCCTTCTGAGTGGTGTTTTATAAAAAGGAAAAACAGACATAGAGAGACACACACAAAAGGGGAATATGCCACATGAGAACTTGTCTTCAAGACAAGAAGCACCAGGAAATGCCCAGGGCTACCAGAGCTGAAAGAGACAAGGCATAATCTTTTAGAACTGACAGAGCATAGCCCTTAAATTAGGACTCAGCCTCCAAAACTGTGAGACGATAAATCTCTGTTCTTTTAAGCCACCCACTTGTGGTATTTTTGTTACGGTAGCACTAGGTAGCTAAGACAGATGGTCTCTAGGGTCCCTAGAGATTTTTTACAACACTTCTGCCCCTTTATTCCTACAGCTAGCATACACGTGAATTTGACCTTGTTCTTTTTCTTAGTAAGACAGTGATCTTCTGTTGCCAGCAAAACAGGTCTTACCTCAGGCATCAGAGACGGGCAGTAGACCAGTTGTCTTGAATAAGCATCCCTTCTGATACTGCTCTTCTACTCATAGAACCTAGCATGTAGCGTTGCCTCTTGAAGACTTCTCTGTTTATTTTAGCTACAATTGGTCTCAACCAATAGAGAACCATATTTGGTTTTCTCCCCTCTACTTTTCCTCTTATACACAGGATTCAAACAATAACGGCCTCAAAACTCAAATTAGAAATATGAAGAAGAAAAAAAAAAGTTGACCCCACACAAAACTTTTGGAGTAATTTGACTCTGAACAAGAGCACAAGCATTGTCCAAAAAACTTCCCAGTCTAATGGATTTTAGAAATAAAAATACAATTTGAAAAATTCCGGATGAGACAGCTCACATGGTCATGGAGGGAGGATAATTTGGGTACCAGAGATAGGAGTCAATTCCCTAGCAACCAAGAACAAGGAAGAGAGACCTGCTAGCCCCTCCTCATGCAGCGCTTGAAGGACCCCTGGCTGATAGGAAGGGGAAGGATATGACAAGACAAAGTGGAACGTGTCGCCACCCTTGGGTTCCTTCACAATTCCAGGGGAACCCATTCCACTTCCCCTGCCTCTGGGGCTTCTTTCATAGTACCACTGAGGCATGCTATTCACTAGATGGCTACTAATTTCAGGCCCCGTAGACAGCCATATATAGAACTCATAGCGTCCAGATGTGTTTTTGACAAGGTAAGACATACCCAGTCATCAACGAGGAGGGATGCATCACAGAAAAGAATAGATTGGAGTCAGCTCCTGGACCATATCCAAGGAGTGATCCTACTTAAGACAAGACAAACATATATCTGTTTCCAAACTGGCTGGTATCTTCTCTGCCTGTGAGTATTTATCTGGAAAACAGATCAATTTTTTCTTCCCTGTTGTTTTCTACGATGAGCTACAAGGGCCTTGAAAAAACAGAGAAGATAAGTATCCTTCCTTGAGAAAAGCGATTGTCAATACTAGATGTTATTAAATGGCAGGCACATAGGTTTTCAGATCAGACAGATATGGATATCCTAGAGCTGTGTGACTTCAAGCAAAGAATTTAATTTCTCTGAGGCTCTGTTTCTACATTGAAAGAAAAAACACAGTACCTTTCTCATGTTATTGTGAAAGTTAAATTAGATCATGCTTATAAACACCTAATTCAATGTTTGACTCAGTAATTGGCTGTTTTCCCCTTTCTATAATGTACAGATGTTCATTAACCTGTGTGTTTATTTATGTTACATATTATGAAAGAATTCTACCATAGATAAATGAACCCACATTTGCAAAAAAAAGAAGGGTAGATGCATCCCTCAGAGCCTCCTGAGAACTGAAATTACTGGCTGAGGTTCAAACTTCTGTCTCCAAAACTTGATACCTCTTTTGCGTTTTCCACTTCAAGCTAACATTTTAAATTCACTTGGGTCACTCAAGCATCAACCATGGTTCTGCCATTTTGAATTTTAGTCTTTATAAATCAGTAGCAGTTAGTACTATCATATGACACATTGTGAATGACACCAGAATTCCTAGAGCACTATAGTATAAAAGTGGAGCCCTGGTGGCTCAGTGGTTAGGAGCTATGGCTGTCAACCAAAAGGTTGGCAGTTTGAATCCACCATCCGCTCCTTGGAAACCCTAGGGGCAGTTCTACTCAGTCCTATAGGGTTGCTATAGGTTGCTATGAGTCAGAACAGATTTGATTTGGGTTTTTATAGTATAAAGCTTGTGTCTGAAACTAACATAGCAACGATTAGATTGTAATTATGTTTCACCCAAATACCCTAAGTGCAGAAAGCAGATGGATCAATAAAATTAGTAAATGAAAAAGAAATATGCAGCATTCCAGGCAGAGGAAGCAGCATGTGTAAAGTTCTATAGGATAGAAACTCTGTTGACAGCCTAGTTCTCAATGACTCTAGTCTTTGTCAGGCCCTCATCATGTCTAAGGCGTCCATATCTGTTCTTGACAGTCTCACTCTCCAAGTGACATTGTGAGTCTGGACATGTAGACCAATGATGAAAGCTTTAAGACCGGTTTCTTAGATGAGAAGAACGGATGTGCTGAAAGGCTGATGGCTCACACTCTGGGAAAGGTAGATGAAAGCTTTCCCTGGAGAGTCAGGGTTGTTGAAAAAAATTAGAGAGTGCAGTTTTCGGGATTTTGCAGACAGAGAGTTACAACAAATGTGAAGTGTCTTCACAATCTTCTTTGCAGGAAGGACTGCACCAAAATATTTCACCTCCTCTGATAGGTTTCCAGTTGCTGCCCTAAGTGTGAGTAGAGGTGGGGAGTGGGCCTTCTTTCTCATTATTTTGTAGTGTAGTGTAGGGATAACTGGTATTGGCACCTGCCCAGACCTCTGCCGGCCCTGAACCAAACCTAGAAGAGAGACAGAACAGATGGAAAATGCCCCTTGCAAATACATACATGCAAACTGCAGTTAGCATTCCCAGTCACGACATGATCCCTTCTGCAGCCACATGTTCCAGTGTCTGTTCACCCTCTCTACTGTAAAGAGAGTGTCCTCCCACCCACACACTCCATGAGTCTTAGTGTCTGGCAGTCATAGGTGCTGGTATCCACCGGCAAGGGAAAAGCCTCAGATACACTGTTATTTTCAGAAGCCAACTGTAAGGAAACAAAGAAGAGCACTTACTGGGTGCCATATATGTGACGTGACCTGAGTTAGGTGATTCCCTGATAGGAGGACCACAGAACATTGGTGTTGGTCTGCCTTGTATTCAGATACCAAACCTAAGAGTCCTTACCTGTAAATGGGCCAAATGATTATTTTCACTGACAAAGAAAGAAGAGGTAGAGGAAGGGAACTGGGGGAAGTATAAAAAACAGCAAAGGAGAACAGTGTGGAGTCAACATAGCACCAAGCTGATGGGCAGGAATGTAGGGTCAGACAGACCTGGGTTTGACTCTGGATTCTACCACTTAAACCAGGTTTCCATCTACAGGAAAGGCATATAACATCCTTCAATCTTAGGTTTTATCAGTTAAATGATTTCTGGGATGATTTAATTAGAAATTATAATTAGGACAAGACCTCACAAACCACAAGTGATTCTGCTATTACTATTCTTAATTTTTTTCCACTTACTACTTGCAACCATCATGTGAGGTACATTTCATCTCTACCTTGCAGATGGGCGAACTGAAACTCAGAGAAGATAAGTCAGTGGGTTAAGTTCACACAGTAAGTCTGATACTGGAATTTGAATCCTGTTTTCTCTCACTTCAAAGCCCTTTTTCCTCCATTATTAACCAGTTACTTTTGGGCACACACATCTTAATTGGAATGACACACATCCTTTTGAAGAATTGATGGAATATTACATTTTATGCAAAATCACTGTGCTCAGTGCAAGGAAGGTAGAATTTGAGTTGATTTTTTCATTTCTGGGACTTAAAACAGGCACAGTGCACTGGGCCAGAGGATGCTTGAGAAAGACAGACAGACACATGATTCAGAAGTTTGCATCAGAAGGAGCCACAGTCCTTTCAGGAAGGCTACTTGGCCCATAGCCCTCATTGCTGTCTCTGAGGCCTCCTGGCCCCACAGTTGCAGGAAAGCAAATCCCCTGCCAGATCCCATCCCAGGGTCTGAGCTCTGCAGACAAGATGAGATCATCCTTTCAGGTCTGGCCTACTTTTAACAAGCTGGAAGACATCCTGAATTAATAAGTACATAAATGAACCAATGATTGACTCTATGGGAATCCATTAAAAGGGTCCAACCAAGAAGTATTAAGAGTCCAGCCAAGAAGTATTTAAGGTCCTACAGGATACATCAGTCGGTCACAGAAGAGCAAAGTCACTTGCCCACTCAACTTGGTGCCAGGGGTGATTCAGTAACCTGTATGTGAATTATCTGATTGACTTGTGAGATCCTCTGTTTATTTTTGCTTTTGTACCTCCTTGGGGAGACCCTTACAGGGCTCAAGTCTTTCTATAAACTACCTGTCATGGTTTGAATTATGTCCCCCAAAAAATGTGTGTATCAATTTGGCTGGGCCATGATTCCCAGAATTGTGTGGTTGGCCTCCATTTTGTGATTGTAATTTTACGTTCAAAAGGATTAGGGTGAGATTGTAACACCACCCTTACCCAGGTCACATCCCTGATCCAGTGTAAAGGGAGTTTCCCTGGGGTGTGGCCTGCACCACCTTTTATCTCTCAAGAGATAAAAGGAAAAGGGAAGCAAGCAGAGAATTGGGGACCTCATACCATCAAGAAAGCAGTGCTGGGAGCAGAGTGCATCCTTTGGACTGGGGTCCCTGCACAGAGAAGCTCCTAGTCCAGGGGAACACTGATAAGAAGGCCGACAGAGAAAACCTTCCCCTGGAGCTGATGCCCTGAATTTGGACTTTTAGCCTACTTTACTGTGAGGAAATAAACTTCTCTTTGTTAAAGCCATCTACTCGTGGTATTTTTGTTATAGTAGCACTAGATGACTAAGACACTACCTTTTGGGCATGCCTATTATTAACTTCTACAGAGAGACAAATTAAATGAAAAGTTGATTTGAAATTAGAGGACTGGGGTTGAATTCTATACTTCTTGGCTGGTTGATGAATAAATCATACAACTTCTTTAAAACCTCAGTTACTTCATGCGATAAATGAATATGATTTAAAAAAAAAATTATCTGCCTTACAGGGCTTTCTGGGAATCACATAAGATAGGGGATGAGAAAGTTCTTTGTAAATGGAAACGGACTTTAAAAATTGTCAGTTAAACTTTTGGTTCACTTAATAGTTTGAACTTTGACTGAGAGCTAGCTGTATCTTGAATCATTTAGTCATTTGTACATCATTTAGTCCACAAATACTAATTGAGAAGCTGCTGTGTGTCTGGGATTAAGCCTGGGAGGAACATGGATATCTTTCTTGAAAACGTTAAAATACCTTCTCAACTTGGACTGTGAGATCCATAGGGACAGGGAAAACATCTGATTTATTCTTGTATTCCCACTCTTCCTCCTCATCTCAACCCCAGCACTCAACAACATGCCTAGAGCACAAGTGATGTTCAGGCTATATCTATCAATGACTGTATTAAAGGTGGTATATCAAATGTCTCAGTCTGATCCCCCTCTTAATCCACACAATCCATAATCCACACAATTGCTAGTATGACGTCTTGAAATGCATATCAGATACATCTATTCCTTGATTAAAACCCTCCAGAGCTTCTCCATACTCCTGAGGACATAGTCCAGGTATATTTGCCTGGCTTCAAGCCCCTAACTTTCCAAAGAGACTTTCTCTTGCACAGCTGTGCACAGTCACAGTGTTCCTAAACACCAAGGCGATGGCCCACCTCAGTCTTTTCTCACGTATCTGCATGAACTTGCTCTCTGCCTAGGTAAATCCAACACATTATAAATACTCAGGTCATGATGTTCTTTACCCAAGAAAGCGTTCCTTACTTTGTCCTGAGTTTGTAAAACCCTGAAAATCTGGATTTAACAATTTAACTCTCAAAGATACATGATCTTTGAATGTTTTATGTGCCAGCCTCCCTCCTGGACCATCTGTCCAACTAAACTATACATTTTTTGAGGGCAATGATGGTTCTCAAACAATTTTTGGGTGCCTTAAGAGATACAAATATTGATGTAGGGAGGGGGCTCACTGCCCAACAAAAAATTGACCTACTGAGATAGTCTTAGCCTTAATGTGCTTACAATGTTGTAACCACATTGTAAAAATGAACAAGAGTGAAGGCTAGACTATATATATTCCTTCTTCAAGTGCAGTCAAGAAAACGAACGTGAGATCCTGATACTAATCCGGGAATTAGAAGTCCAGGAGGAAGGAGACTGAAATGGTAACCATGGGAAGTAGTGTGGTGTAGTGGAAAGGTTCTGGACTCTGGAGACAGACAAGCCAAGTCGGAATATTGGATCCGCCTCTTGTTGCTGAGTGACTGGCGCCTATGACTTTGTATCTCCAAGCCTCAATTTTATCGTCATAAAAAAAAAAGGGGTCATAAAATTACTTATCACATAGGTTGATGTGAGAAGGTCTGGATATAAATAGGAAGTGCCTAGAACATAAAAGGAGTCCCTGGGGGGTGCAAATAATTAACGTGCTTAGCTGCTAACCAAAAGATTGGAGGTTCGAGCTCTCTCAAGGGTGCCTTGGAAGAAAGGCCTGGAGATCTACTTCCAAAATATCAGTCATTGAAAACCCCATGGAGCACAATTCTACTCTGTACTCTGACACACATGGGTTGCAGTGAGTCGGAGCTGACTCAACAGCAACTGGTAAGAACATACAAACTTACATGGAAGGAGAAAATAATTAAAAGCTGGCTTGGAAGATCCTGGCAATATCTACTTACATGTTAGAGCAAGAATTGAGTTTAAATCCAGAGTTGTCCTAGGCAAATTTATATTTCTCTGGGCCTCAATGCCCCACTTGTGGAATGAAGAATTGGACTTGCTCAGGAATGACAGAGAAGTTTCCTCTTGGATGCTAACTCCCATCAATTGGTATTGGCACTGTCCTGAAAAAGATCTGGAGCTGTTTCCAAGATCACTGGAGAGAAGACATCATCAGACCTCTGTCTAGCCACTCTCTTCCTCCAACTTCATGGGTTTTTAGATCAATATATATAACTCCAGTATATACCTTATGGGATCCCTGGTGGTAAACAGTGGTTAACAGCTCGGCTGCTAACCAAAAAAAGGTCAGCAGTTTGAATCCACCAGCAGCTCCTTGGAAACCCTAAGGGGCAGCTCTACTCTGTCCAATAGGGTTGCTACGAGTTGATGGCAATGGGTTTAGTTTAGGTTTTTTTTTTTTTTTTTGGTATATACCTTACTAGACAAGGCCATTAGATTCTAATTACCAGCATAAACAAGGCCCAGGGAAAGTTGGGTATACTTTAGAACACAAACCTGTTCTGTGTCAGAATTTTTGCTAATGTCCAAGATTCTTTTGTCTCGTTTGTCTCAATGTCAACTAAGAATTAAGAGCTACATAATATGTGACAATTGGAATACATGATAGTCTACCAAGTAGAAGTTTTGTTCTGTGGAGCACCAAGGGCTAAAGTTTTGGCAAAAGGGAGAAAGTCCCTGGGAGACTGATTTCACACAATAAAATATTTAAAATACAGTGATTCCTTAGGATATGTGAGGGAGAGAGCTACTTATCCTTGAAGGTATTTAAGTGGAGATTGGGCCACCATCAGAAAGGATACTCTAGAGTGCCTCCCAATCACTAACTTCTTTTAACCCAGGACTCCTTCCAATCTCCTAGAGATAAGGTAGGTGGTAGATATATGCCAGGGAACATGTCTGCTTTGTTCATGACTGCATGCCTAGCATAGAGTTGGCTACAGAGTAAATGCTTGTTTAATGAAAGGATTTGTCAATATATGATTAAAGAGTTGAATTGAAGTCACTGCAGGGTATTGTTCTTTCCTGCCTCAATATTTGGATTAAACCCAAACCAAAAACCCACTGTCCTCAAATAGATTCCAACTAATAGTGACCCTGTAGGACAGAGTAGAACTGCCCCATAGGGTTTCCAAGGCTGTAAATCTTTATGGAAGCAGACTGCTACATCTTTCTTCCTTGGAGTGCTCAGTGGGTTCAAACTGTGCTGGCCTTTCAGTTAGCAGCCCAGCGGTTAACCACTGGGTCATACGTCTTGTCTAGAGTTACACAGCTAGGAAGTAGGGGAACTACTCCTTGTTAAGGTACAAACACTGATAGATGCTGGAGTATGGACAGTTTGGGGAATATCTGCAATTTAACTATCTGATTTCAACTGAAGAGTAATAAGAACTATTAATGATGAGGAATCTGAGGAACACAGGGGGAGGAATGTAGACGATGGAGTTTTATTCACACTACAAGGAAAGTAATAAGATCAAACACTTACATGTAACTGGATAGCAGACTTGATACCAGCTTAAGTCAAAATTCAATTAGTAGATTCCAAAACACCAGTGTGCCAAAGTCTTGTGATGTAATAACGAGCCAACTGTTTGTTATAACTGCCCCCTGCATTTTAAAAAGTTAGTCATAGGTAGGGCTTTGGAATAAAAAGGACAGAAGAAAGTGGCACTTTTTCTGCTACTCAAAACCTCCAATTTTCTTCTGTTAAGGAAGAAAAAGTAACAGATTTGGTAGCTCAGTAGGAAAAGAGGAATACTACTTTGACTTAATATTTGAAAACTGCTTTAACATTGATGAAATGTTTCAGAAGGTATTATCTTACTTAATTATCATAACCACACTCTCAAGTAATTTATTCCCTCTCTGTTAGTGAGGACAGAGCTCTGGTGGTGCAACAATTAAGCACTCAGCTGCTAACCAAAAAAGGTTGGTGGTTCAAACCCACCCAGCAACTCCACGGGACCAGATGATCTGTTCCTGTAAAGATCGCAGCTTAGAAACCCTATGGAGCAGTTCTGCTCTGACCTATAGGGTCACTATGAGTTGGAATCTACTCAGTGACACCTAAAAAACAACAATAACTGGTGAGGAAGCTGAGTTAAACACAGCATTAAGCGGTAGAGCCAAGATTAGAGCTTAGGGCTGCTGACTGTTGGTCCAAAGCTTCCTTTCTCCTCCCCAGTATAGGCCATCTTGGGGTAATCAAGGAGAAGTAATGGCATTTTCTTTACCCTACAACCCATTTTTAGTTAAAGAGAAGCTATCTATCTCTGAAATGAACCCTGACAATCTTAAACTAGCTAACAAAAATGCCACACTCTCATAAAACAATAGATTTTATCTTTTTCTAGATAAAATTAATTTATTAAATCATCAACACGTGTTGAAGGCCTACTGTTTGCTCCCCTCTGTGTTTGGAAGACGTATTTATCAGGGTTCACCTAACTAACCTTTAGTTAAGCGTCATTTAGTGCTTTTCACAGCCCGGTTGGGCACATGCTGAGTTGTTTTAGATGAATTAAGTGGAGACTCTGAGCTCCAGGTATGGTAGATGCTTATCAGTAATTGGAATGCAATGTAAGAACTGTTATGATAGAGGCGGAGCCTGGGGTTAGAATGACAACTTAACTCAAGAATGTCACGGAAGGATTTTCAGGAAGAATGGCATAAGGGGACTCTTTCAGGATGAGTGGGGGTTGACCAGGTGTGAAGGGACATATCTGGGAGAGGGAACAATCTGGACAAAGATATGGCACATCTTGGGGTATTTAGGGAACGGCGACCATAATGTTATTACAGAAGCATCAGGAAAGGCAAGAAGCCAGAGGTGATAAGAATGACATAATCAATTTCAGCCATACTATAGCAGCATGTATGACAGACTTGTGTGAACATTTCCTCAGAATATCCCAATTGTTCCAATGGGAAAACAAGATGTTTTTCAATGTGAGGGAGATAAGCCGCTCTGTGGGAGAAAGATGTGGCAGTCTGCTTCTGTAAAGATTACAACCTTGGGAAGCCTATGGGGCAGTTCTACGCTGATCAATAGGGTTGTTATGAGTTGGAATCGACTTGATGGTAATGGATTTGGTTCTGGTTTTTTTCAGTTCACCAGTGGGTGTTGGTGATCTCACAGCTGAGGAATGAAGAGATGTCAGCATTCTTTCCACCTAGCTTTGTTGAAACAAAAAAGCAATTTCTTGCCACACATTTAGAGATGAGAGAAGGAAAAAAATTCCATTTTATATCAACCCCCAAAGAGAAATGAGTTCCACTCTTACATATTTGGTCTTGGTCTTACTTGGAATACTTTTCCTCAGATGGTAGAAAAGAGAGGACTATGACAAACTGTTCTTGGGGAATTAAAGAAGTATTTAGAGAACTGAAGTGTTAATAGCTATGTTTCAAGTGACTTGTTCTCCATAAAAAGGTAGAGATGCCTTTTTTTTGTTTTTGTTTGGCTACAGGAGCCAACATGGAAAATCATCCAAAAAGAAGAATGAGAAACCATACTAGAAGAAGAAAGAGAGTTTCAAGAAGTGGGAAATGGCAGCAATGTTCTTTGGCTGAAGGAACTAGGGAGAAAATTGTGCAAGCCATTGACAGGCTCATGCTTGTGGAATTAGCTCTTCCTAAGACCAAACTGCTGGAAAATACTTAAGTTTTGAAAACAAGTCGCAAGGGAAATAATCTTTCTGCCAGTTACTTAAAAAACAAAATATTAAACTTTAAGACTGGGAGGAATCTGAAAAACCAACCAGCCCAATTCCTCTTACAGGACAGATGAGGAAATTGAAACCAAAGAAGTGGTTTGCTCAAGGTCAAACAACATACCTTAACCTGGCCTCAAGGAATATTAGAATTGGAATTCATGCAATATGGTAATTAAATTATATTTTCCTTTAAACCGTAAATTGTCTTTGAGTGACTAAAGAAATAAAAAAAAAAAATTGAAGATGAAGTTGTTGTTCTTAGGTGCTGTTGAGTCAGTTCTGACTCATAGAGACCCTGTGTACAGCAGAACGAAACACTGCCCAGTTCTGGGCCATCCTCATGATCATTGTAGTGGAGAGGAAAACGGAGAAGGAGATAGAGGAGGAAGAGGAGATTGGTACATTCAAATTTCCCTCTTGAGTCAATTTAAAGAAGCTTGAAAGAATTTTTCAAAATAACAGTAACTAGGACCCATCCCCATTAGAGACATTCCATGGTTTTCTCATCCCATAACAAACTCTGATGAATCTTTCATCTAACAAAGAGGGTGGTCTTGAACATCTCCTGCAACTTGTGGTGAGGAATTTTTCTTGGGATAAGTGTAATGTTTATAGGAACTTTGACTAACAATGAGGTCTTGGAATATAATTTCAACATACAGAACAAAGATTTTACACTGAGGGGGAAAGCCAGTGATTTGAAGTCAGGAGCTAGTGTTCTGGTCCCTGCTCTGACAGTTGCTCTAAAACATCAGGCAAATAAATACCTCATCTCTCCTCTTTAGACACCAGTAGTTTCATCTGTAAAGTGGTGGGATTGACCTTGGAGAACCTTAAAATATCTTGATATCTCAAACCATCATGCCTTTGTCCAAGAGATTCTCTCTGCTTGGAATAGCACTCTCCTTCATTCATTCTTTAAAGTAATATTTCAGGATTCAAATTAGATATTGCCTCCTTCAAGACGCCTCCCCTGTCATACAACTTCACCCTTACTCCCTGTCCCAGCCTGAATCAAACACTGCCCTTCAGGTCCCCTACACCACCTTATCCTTATCTTTATCACAGCACTTTATGAAATATTCCAGATATTCAAAAAGCCATTAAGGCAATAATAAATCACCCATGTCACTATCACCCAGCTTAAAAAATGTGATGTTTCTTTTTGTCACATACTTTTAAAACGGTTATCTTGAAATTATCTCTCTATGTGGCTATCTCCTCATTATCCTGTGAGTTCATGCACATAAGGGATAATGTTTAATACATCCTGAAATTATTAGCATCAAACATCATACCTAGAACATACTAGACATTCAATATGTATTTCTGAGACTGACCTGAACTGGGGTCATAGACAAGTTATCTAAAATAATGTTTTAATACAGGTGTAGTCTCTCAAAAGCTGAAGATAAAAGAGCAACCTTGCAAGTGTTCCCTTTACAACACTTGTATGGACTCCTTTACAGCAGCTCCGTGGCAAAAGCATGACATCACTGGTGAAGTTTGTGTCATTTATCTAAGCAGTGTTTCAGTCATGCTGGTCTTATATTGTAGCCAAAACAAGTTGTCTTATTCCCTTGGAAACCCTGAGTATACACATGGATAAATCTCAGGGGAAGAAACATGTATAAAACCTCAAAGAACTTACACATATTTAGATCTTCAAAGTTGTTGTTTGGCTTTATGGTAAACAGGGTAAAACTGTCCAGAGAGATATGAATGTTTAAGGAAAGAGATGTGCATATGTGTGCCCATTAATAAAGGTGATAGCATTCTTTGGCGTGTCCAGAAGGTTAAGAAAGTAGTCTCAGACACTCACAGGACAACTTCTTTATATATTTCATCCGAAAAAATCATGTTCTACCTCTGCTTATAGTCAGCTAATCCTGTTGAGAGAAACTGCAACTTTCTCCATTACATCTGTGTAAACCCTGGTGCAAAGGAAAGAGCTCTGGTCTAGGGGACAGGATTATCAAATGTTCCACTGGCTTTCTCCATGACCTTGAGAAGGTTATTTCTCTTCTCTGGGCTTCCATTTTCTTATTTATGATTTTTCTGAGATACAATGATATCGCATATATGTTGTTGTTGTTAGGTGCCATCAAGTTGTTTCCAACTCATAGCAACCCTATGGACAACAGAACGAAACACTGCCTGGTCCTGCGCCATCCTCAAAATCATTGCTATGTTTGAGCCCATTGTTCCAGCCACTGTGCCAATCCATCTCATTGAAGGTCTTCCTCTTTTGCACTGACCCACTACTTTACAGAGTATGATGTCCTTCTCCAGGGACCGATAACATGTCCAAAGTATACGAGACCAAGTCTAGCCATTCTCGCATCTCAGGTGCATTCTGGCTGTACTTCTTCCAAGACAGATTTGTTTGTTCTTCTGGTGGTCCATGGTATATTCAGTATCCTTCCCCAACACCATAATTCAAAGGCATCAACTCTTCTTCGGTCTTCCTTATTCATTGTCCAGCTTTTCTATGCAAATAAGGCAATTGAAAATACCATGGCCTGGGTCAGGCCTACCTTACTACTCAGATCGACATCTTTCTTTTGAACACCTTAAAGAGGTCTTTTGCAGCAGATTTGCCCAGTGCAATGCATTATTTGATTTCTTGCCTGCTGCTTCCATGAGTGTTGATTGTGGACCCAAGGAAAATGAAATCTTTGACAACTTCAATCCTTTCTCCATTCGTCATGATGTTGCTTATTGGTCCAGTTGTGAGGATTTTTGTTTTCTTTATGTTGAGGTGTAATCCATACTGAAGGCTGTAGTCTTTGATCTTCATCAGTAAGTGCTTCAAGTCCTCTTCATTTTCTGCAAGCAATGTTGTGTCATCTGCATAATGCACATTGTTAATGAGTCTTCCTCCAGTCCTGATGCCCTGTTCTTCTTCATACAGTTTAGCTTCTCAGATTATTTGCTCAGCATACAGACTGAATAAGTATGGTGAAAGGATACAACCCTGACGCACACCTTTCCTGACTTTAAACCACACAGTATCCCCTTGTTCTGTTCGAACAACTGCCTCTTGGTGTATGTACAGGTTCCTCATGAACACAATTAAGGGTTTTGGAATTCCCATTCTTCACAATCTTATCAATAGTTTGTTATGATCCACATAGTTGAATGCCTTTGCATAGTCAATAAAATACAGGTAAACATCTTTTTGGTATTCTGTGCTTTCAGTCAAGATTCATCTCATATCAGTAATGATATCCCTAGTTCCACGTACTCTCCTGAATCCAGCTTGAATTTCTGGCAGTTCCCTGTTGATGTACTGCAGCAACCCTTTTTGAATGATTTTCAGCAAAATTTTACTTTTGCATGATATTAATCATATTGTTCGATAATTTCCACATTCTGTTGGATCATCTTTCTTTGGAATGAGCACAAATATGGATCTCTTCCAGTTGGTTGGCCAGGTAGCTGTCTTCCAAATTTCTTGGCATAAACTAGTGAGCACTTCCAGTGCTGCATCCATTTGTTGAAACATCTCAATTGGTATTCCGTCAATTCCTAGAGTCTTGTTTTTCACCAATGCCTTCAGCAAACCCTGACTTTTTCCTTCAATACCATCGGTTCTTAATCATATGCTACCTCCTGAAATGGTTGAAGGTTGACCAATTCTTTTTGGTACAGTGACTCTGTGTATTCCTTCAATCTTCTTTGGATGCTTCCTGCATCGTTCAATATTTTGCCCATAGAATCCTTTAAGATTGCAACTTGAGGCTTGAATTTTTTCTTCAGTTCTTTCAGCTTGAGAAATTCTGAGCGTATTTTTCCCTTTTGGTTTTCTAACTCCAGGTCTTTGCACATGTCATTATAATACTTTACTTTGTCTTCTCTAGCTGCCCTTTGAAATTTTCTGTTCAGCTCTTTTACTTCATCATTTTTTCCATTTACTTTGGCTACTCTACGTTCAAGAGCAAGTTTCAGAGTCTCTTTTGACATCCATTTTGGTCTTTTCTTTCTTTCCTGTCTTTTTAATGACCTTTTGCTTTCTTCATATATGATGTTCTTGATGTATGTCATGGATAGAATTGTGTCTCCCCAGAATATCTGTCAACTTGGCTAGGCCATGATTCCAAGTACTGTGTGATTGTCCACCATTTTGTCATCTGTTGTGATTTTCCTATGTGTTGTAAATCCTATCTATGATGTTAATGAGATGGGATTAGTGGCAGTTATGTTGATGAGACTCAATCTACAAGACTGGATTGTGTCTTAAGCCAGTCTCTTTTGAGATATAAAAGAAAGAAGCAAGCAGAGAGACATGGGGACCTCATACCACCAAGAAACAAGAGCCAGGAGAATAGTGCATCGTTTGGACCCAGGGTCCCTGAACTGAGAAGCTCCTTGACCAGGGGAAGATTGATGACAAGGACCTTCCTCCAGAGCCAACAGAGAGAAAGCCTTCTCCTGGAGCTGATGCTCTGAATTTGGACTTGTAGCCTACTAGACGGTAAGAGAATAAATCTCTCTTTGTTAAAGCTATCCACTTGTGGTATTTCTGTTATATAGCACTAGATAACTAAGAAAATGTCATTCCACAACTTGTCTGGTCTTTAGTCATTAGTGTTCAATGCATCAAATCTATTCTTGTAATGGTCTCTAAATTCAGGTGGGATATACTCAAAGTCATACTTTGTCTCTCTTGGACTTGTTTTTATTTTCATCAGCTTCAACTTGAACTTGCATATAAGCAATTGATAATCTGTTCCACAGTCAGTCCCTGGCCTGGTTCTGACTGATGGTATTAAGCTTCTCCATTGTCTCTTTCCACCAATGTAGTTTATTTGATTCCTGTGTATTCCATCTGGTGAGTCCACATGTATAGTCACCACTTATGGTGTTGAAAAAATTTATTTGTAATGATTAATTTTGTCTTGCAAAATTCTATCATGCGCTCTCTGGCGTTGCTTCTACCATCAAGGCCACATTTTCCAACTACCAATCCTTCTTCGTTTCCAGCTATTGCATTCCAATCACCAGTAATTACTAATGCATCTTGATTGCATGTTTGATCAATTTCAGACTGCAGAAATTGGTAAAAAAATCTTCAATTTCTTCATCTGTGGCATTAGTGGTTGGTGGGTAAATTTGAGTAACAGTCGTAGTATCTGGTAGGCATATGGATATTATCCTATCACTGACAGTGTTGTACTTCAGGATAGATCTTGAAATATTCTTTTTGACAATGAATGTGATGCCATTCCTCTTTAATTTGTCATTCCTGGCATAGTAGACAGTATGACTGTATGAACTATAAGTCTAGGAAAATTGCAAGTAGTCAAAAATGAAATGGAGCACATAAAGATCAATATCTTAGGCATTAGTGGGCAGAAATGGACTGGCATTGGTCATTTTGAATCAGATAATCAAATGGTCTATTATGCCGGGAATGACAAAGCACACACACATATATATACATATATATATATATATATATATAGAAAGTACCTAAAAAAGGACTGGCACATCAGATGTGTTTAACAAACATGCTTACCCTTTCTTCCTTACATTTGACCATAATATATGCTCCAACTCCTATGTGATCCATAAAGTTTTCATATTTGGTAAAATAGGGGGCCAGTGAAAATGAGGGAGACCCTCAATGAGATGAATTGACACAATAGTTGCAACAATGGCCTCAAACATACCAATGGTCATGAACATGGCACAGAACCAGGGAATGTTTCAATCTGTTATACATAAGATTACCATGAGTTGGAGCCTACTCGATGGCAACTAACAACATTCTTATGTGACACCTGTTGTGTGTTGTCCTGTTGATTCCGACTCATAGTGACCCAAGATGACAGGGTAGAACTCTCCCATAGGATTTGCCAGGTTGTAGTTTTTACAGGAGCAGATCACCAGGTCTTTTCTCCTGCAGACCCCCTGCTGGGTTCAAACTGCCAATCTTTTGGTTAGCAGCCACGCTCTTAACCATTTTGCCACAGGGCTCCTTATTTGACACCTACAGGCTAAATAATGCCCAGTGAACTTCAGGCAGAACTGCTCACCTAATGTTAGTTTGGCAAACAAACAAACATACATCTTTATAATATGGCCCTTGAATATTTCTGCAGCCTTGTGATTTGTGGCTCCTTCATAATTTGATATTACAACCTATTTGTGATTTACTAAATACAAAGCACATTGCCATGGCTGCAAACTTTCTTTTTTGTTTTTGCTCTACCCTCTGTCTGGAATGCTTTTTTTCTAACCTCTCTGCCTAAAAGTTTGCTAGATCCCATAAAATAAATAACATCACTTGTGAGTACTGTGCTCCTCTAAATAATCATCTAAATTAAACCAAACAGTAAACATTTACCCTAGGCTAAAGTTGAGAAGGTAAGGAGGGACAGGGAAACTAGATTGATGGAAACAGAATAACAAGAATGGAAATAATGAGAATGCTGATATTTTGTGAAAAAATGTAACCAGTGTCACTGACCAGTATGTATAGAAATTGTTAAAAGAGAACCTGATTTGCTATGTAAACTTTCACCAAAAACACAATAAAATATTTTTTAAAATAAATAAATAAATTTGCCAGATAAAATATAGGACATCTAGTTAAATTTGAATTTCAGATAAACAATGGATAACTTTTTAGTATAAATATATCCCATATACTGCATGAGACATACGAATTTTATTTACTTTATCTGGCAGCCCTATCTGCCGCTTAATACCCACTCATCTTTTAAATCATAGGTCAAATATTTCATCATCTATGTTGCTTCTCCAGTCCTGTCCCCTCTCCCTCCACAAAGTTTAGGAAGCCCAAGTGCTTCCATAAGGAGCCCTGGTAGTGCAATGTTTAAGTGCTCCATTGCTAACAGAAAGGTCTTTGGTTCGAACCCACCAGCCGCTCTGTGGGAGAAAAGACCTGGTGATCTGCCCCCATAAAGATTACAGCCTGGGAAACCCAGTGGGGTAATTCTATTCTGTCATATAGGGTTGTTATGAGTTGGAACGGAAACCCTGGTGGCGTAATTGTTAAGAACTACAGCTACTAACCAAAAGGTGGGCAGTTCGAATCCATCAGGCAAGTCCTTGGAAACTCTTATGGGGGAAGTTCTACTCTGTCCTATAGGGTTGCTATGAGTTGGAACCGACTCGACAGCAGTGGGATTGGTTTTTTTTGAGTCGGAATCAACTCGATAGCACACAACAACCAGTGCTTCCATGGTGCTTTGTCCAGATTTCCATCATTGTACTTACATTACAACGTATCAACATCAATTTTGACCTGTAGTCTCATCTTCCTTTTCTCCTTCCCATCTGTCACAAGAAAGGATGTATCTTTCCACCTGTTCTCTGGATGCCATCCCTTCATTTCCCTTTAGAGTGCTCACATTCACCTGGTTTTCCCTCTACCTTTCTAGCTGCTCTTTCTCAGGGAACGCAGGTCTTTTTCAGGCCTGTTTTGTCCTTTTTTGCTTTGTTCTTTTTTCTCTTATACTTTTCTTTCTCTCCTCCTTTTCCTTTCTCATTCTACAGTCTACATTTTCAAGATCTTATCTCTCTATCAACTAGCCCCAAATTCACATTTCCAGCCTAGACTTTTTATTTGATGCCCAGACCTGTATATTTGATGGCCTACTTGGCACCTCTGCTTGACTATATCACAAGAATTTCAAGCTTAATATATCCAAAAACGACTCTTGATCTCTTTCTCCACTCCCCACCTCCCCCAGTATCCTGCCATGTTCTCTAACCCATTAATCACAGCTTCATTGATGCAGTGGCTCAGATCAGTACCCCAAGGGTAAGTGAACTACATTTCCCACCTATCCCTACTCACCCTCCAGGTTTTAGCACACTATCACTTTCTCAAAAAGGAGCCCTGATGGGGCAGCAGTTAAATGCTTGGCTGCTAACTGAAAGGTCAGTGGTTAGAATCCACCAGCCGCTTTACAGGAGAATGATGTGGCAGTCTCCTTCTGTAAAGATTACAGCCGTGGAAACTCTATGGGGGCAGTTCTACCCTGTCCAATACGGTCACTATGAGTTTAAATCGACTCAACAGCAATGGGTTTGGTGTTTTGGTTATCACCTTCTTAGAGAAATCTTTTTTTTTTTTTAGCCATACCAGATTGGGACCACCTAGTCTCCTGTTATACACTCCCCAAGCATCCTGCACATCTCCTTCATGCCATTTGGCATGATTTGGATCATATATTTACTTGATGGTTATTCATCTCACTTTTTAAGCCCCTTGAGGGGAGGATAATGACCTAGATATTGTATTGCCACTACCTAGGATAGTGTTTGACTCATAGTGATGCTCAATGAACATCAATTGCATGTCTGGATGAAGGACAATTTACTTGTGTTTCTCTTTTCTTAGGATGAGCCATTTACTATCATGGTATTATTTCTTTAGCCTAAGTTCTAGCACAAGACCTGCAACCAAAGCTTATCTGTATATTAACCACAATTGTGAACCTTTTACTTTAGATAAAAATGTAGGCTCTGGAGTTCAACGAGCATGGTTTCAAGTCTAGTTCTGCCACTAATGTGACTCTGGTCAAATTGCATCATCTCTTCAAGCCTCATTTTCTGCATATGTGTATACCAAAACCAAAACAAACCCATTGCCATCAAGTCGATTCCAACTCATAGTGACCCTATAGGACAGAGAAGAACTGTCCCATAGGGTTTCCAAGGAGCAGCTGGTGGATTTGAACTGCCAACCTTTTGGTTAGCAGCCAGCTCTTAAGCACTTTACCACCAGGGCCCCACATTTCTGTATAGGGGGTGTTAATTAATGTCTAGCTCATAAGTTGTTAAAAAGATAAAATAAGAGGTATGTTAAGATCTTTAAAATCTTGGTACATAGCTCATTAAAGATGAACTATCATTATGATTTTATTTATTTTGTCAGAAATACCCTAGCTGTCACCCAACTTCACCTCATTCTAGGTAAGAATGCAATTACATAAATATAATGAAAAATTATTTCTAAATCAAGAAAATGTTAGTGGAAACAGAAAATCAAACAACAAAAGATGTTCATCAAACTCTCTTGAGCAAGAAGTGAAGAGAGATGACCTCTTCTGAAATTTAAGAACTTGCATTCTTTAAAAACTAATAATGAGTCAAGAATGCAGAGTTCAAGAGAAATAAATGATGTAAGTTCTCCATAGTAACAAGTCAAATTTTCCCCATAACTTAAAAAAATATTTATAAAGGGAAGACATTGGCCATTTAAGGACTTATTTGACCAGAAAAGATGTGCAAGGGGTCAAGATCAATGTTGATTACTGATGGGGGCAGGGTGTACTGTTTGAAATGCAGGGTACTGTTGAAATTCTCAAAAGCCTTATCAGAGTTCTAAGCCTGTGTGAAGCCCTGGAGCCAACTATAAACACATGAGAGAATTTATTATATTAATATTTCTGAGCTAGCCCAAGCTTCCATACTTGGACTGCATCAGTCTGTGAAAATAAAGTCAGGATAAATAAAAACCCTGAGTCTTATGGCTCTTTTTAAAGAACAGTTAAATTTGGCACTAGAAATGGAACGAAGACTTAGCATTTATTGAGCACCTACAACATGCTGTGCACTAAGCGTATTGGGGACTTTTGTTGAGTATTTCACTTAACCCTTATTATTATCCTGAACTGTAATATTACTATTTCCATTTTAGAGATGGAGAAGCCAAGTTTCAGAAGGTAAAGCTCAGGACTGGCTACATAATTTGTAAGGCCTAGTGAAAAATAAAAACACAGGGCCCTTGTTAAAAAATTATTGAGAATTTTAAGACGATTGGAGCAGAACATTAAATGTGGGGCTCTTCTAAGTGTGGAGGTCTATGTGACTGCACAGGTCACACACCCATGAAGTTGGCCTTAGTTAAGCAGCTTATCCAGCATCCAGAGCAAGTAAATCATAGAGTCAGGGGTTAGTATTCAGCTATCTACAATTTAAGCCATGCTATCTGCTCCTCTGAAACTTCCAAGTTTGTTAGTCTTTTTCATTCCCTGTTTAGACTATCCTTATCCTGTTCGACAAAAAGGATTCTGAGTTTTATTTTTTTAATTTTATCTATCTATCTACTTATTTATCTTTCAGTTTTGCATATGAAGGCTTTGGAGGTGAGGACTGAGACTGATGGATGAATTGGGCAATATCCCATTTCCACCTTGTCTTCTGATGCCTCAAGATACGTCTTCACGTCAGCCAATTCCTCCTGTATCTTAGGCAAGAATCAAATTGTCTGGGAGTATTAATTCCCACAAGAGACTTGCTCCTGGAAATGGTCTCCTAGGTGGTTACAGATGCTACAATTGTTGGATGTCAATCACACCCTAGCACCACACATCTCTGAGATAGAAGTAATCCTACAAGGTACTCAATCCCCTGATTCCGTTTTTGTTTTGCATCATCTTCATTTATTTTTCTGATAGATATAATGAGGACCAGAAGAATCAATAAGTAGCTCAAGTTTATACACTAAATTAATTGCAAATTGGGATTGGAATTCGGGTATCTTAAACTGGAACCATGAAAGTATTTATTAAAAGTGAAAAGTTGATATCTAGGTCATCTCTTCTTTGGTTTATAAAACAGGTTCTTCAAGAATCAGAGTTGTTTTTACATTAACAGATAGCCACTTATAAAAAGAAGATTCCGCAGCACCTAACTGCCAAGACTGTAAGAATGCCAGGTCCTCCTTTTATGCCTCTAACTCTGCAACATAGACAGATGCTTCCTGGGGTATGTTGATGGGGCAGGGACCCCTCAAAAACTCTACTGTGCTATGTGCATGGTTGAAATCTTGGCTCAGGTGGCCTGTGGGATTGTACAGCTATTTCATGGCTGTCTAGTGTCTCAGAAAATCTCATTAACTGCTGTTTGGAAAGACTTCACTTGCTGAAAAATAAACGGGAATCAAAAATGCAACCTTTATTCCTGGGAAAAGCTAGCCATGCAAACTACTCCCCACCCACAAGGGACTATGCTGTGCCAGGTAAGGGGTGGCTTATTATATTTTGTAAATCTCTTGTCTATGTAGTAAGCAAGCACTGAGGCTGCTTTAGGATAATTTTTAGTGTCCTTTCTAGGTGCTACACTAAATTGAAACTACACTCTGCTGACAATGGCTCTACCATAAAATCCTCACTACATTCCGATAAGTAACTTTTATACTGGTAGGATTGTGTCCAATGGTTCATAATTTATAGGGAGAATCTCAGGGATATCTAACTTGGGTCAATTT
The DNA here is from genome assembly GCA_030035585.1 of Dugong dugon. NCBI lineage: Eukaryota > Metazoa > Chordata > Mammalia > Sirenia > Dugongidae > Dugong > Dugong dugon. The sequence continues at coordinate 58,964,298 of CM057471.1, forward strand.
AATGCCAAACTTTATGCTACAATTCAGCCAAACACATCCAGACAATTCAGAGTTCAGCCCTATACTATTGCCAGCCCATGACTTCTCTTAACAATTTCCGGTGCCTCCAAGAAAACTTGTCTTCTCTGAAGTCAACATTAGTCTACACCATTCACTGGACCCTTGCATCCTAAACTAGGTTGGGAGGGGAAGGATTCTTGGAGCTCATTCAGCCCAGTGTTTTACAAAATGAGATACATGTATCACTAGTGGTGTGCAAGGTGGTTTTGGGGGGAGTAAGCCAATAAAAATAATGTTCTACTGAATAAGTAAATAGATTCAAGGTTTTTATTTTCTCGTCATTTTCTTTTCACAGACTGGTGCAATCCAAGTGTAGAAGCACAATATTCGAAATGACTTTTAAAGAATGAATAGGAGTAACTTTTTTTTATTAACAATATGGAGGATTAAATGTCCAAAATACAAGTGGAGAAACTTGTAAAATGCTGGAGGGTAGCTCTTTTTCTAGGGGCATCTGCTGATAGTTGGAGGGCCAGAGCTGGGGTTTTAAAAAGGTGCAAGCGGTGTGACAGAAGAGAAATCCTGGGGCTCAAGGAAGTTAAAAGATTGAACTGGAGACCCGTTATAAATCTGGGATCCCTAAAATGCAGCACATCAGTGGGTGAACTAGAGAAAAACCTGCCTCTCAGAGACATCTCATGGAGTTCGTTGCCTCGTTTGGCCTTGGTTCTAAGTGGAAGGAAAAAGGAAATTCCCCTCAGGCTTCCCAACAACAAGCCCGCTTTCACCCAGGTTTAGAGCTATAATTCAGACTACATTTATGGAGAAAAAACAAAGAAAACTCAAGGTGAAGCTTTAAGGTTCTTCTGGGTTGGTAATGCCTCAGGATACATGGCCTTAAGGAATGTACTCTCAGCACAGCTCTCAAATATTCCTCGCAAATGTAGGCCAATAAATATGAGTTCATAATAACAGCAACAAAAAAAAAAAAAAAAAAAAAAACAAAGCACAGAAAGAATAAAGGTACATTGAAGAAGACTCAGGAGAAACACCAGTAATATAATCTGATGAAAAAGCCTTCTTATATCAGATGTAGAATATAGAATTCATATGCTTCATATGCTTTTGAAGAAGCATGCGTAAATTAGAAACGAGAACCTGTTAAAAATGACCAGGCTGATTAGGAAAAGGACCAGAAATTATAGAAATTAAAATATGATAATTGAAATTAGAAATATTTTAGATGGATTAAACCTCAATTAGACAGAGCTGTAGAGAAAGAGAGAACTGAAAGGATGATGTGAAAAAATTAAATAGAATGCAGTACTGAAACACAAGATTGTTGTTGTTAGCAACCGTCAAGCTGGTCCCCGACTCATAGAAACCCATGCACAATGGAATGAAATGCTGCCCAATCCTGTGCCATCCCCATGATCGCTTGCAGATTGGACTGTTGTGTTCCAGAGGGTTTTCACTGGCTGATTTTCAGAAGTAGATTTCCAGGATTTCTTCTTAGTCTGTCTTAGGCTGAAAGCTCCACTGAAACCTGTTCAGCATCATATCAACACACAAGTCTCTACTGACTGACTGGGAGCAGGGTGTGGGAGTGGTAGCTGTCCATGAAGTGCATTTGTGAGGAATCAAACGCGGCCTCCCACATGGAAGGTCAGAATTCTACCACTTAACAACCACTGTACTTGAACACCAAATAACAGCAATAACAACAACAACAACGAAAACTCACTACTGTCAAGTCGATTCCTACTCATAGTGACCTTATAGGACAGAGCTGAACTGCCTAATATGGTTTCCAAGGAGTGGCTGCTGGATTTGAACTGCCACCGTTTTGGTTAGCAGCCGGATGCTTAACCACTGCACCACCAGGGCTCCTGAAAACAAGATAGAAAACATAAAGAGAGAGATCAGGAGGCATGAATGATAAGTCTCATATATGTTAATTAGAGTTCCAGAAATAGAGAAAAGGGTGGTCAAAAGACACTATTCAAAGACACTGTGGAAGTTCAGTGAGTCCAAAGTAGGAACACAGACACGAATAAACAAGACCGATACAGTGAAACTCTGGAACACCAATGGCAGAGGCAATCTTAAAATACGACAAAGGGATAAAAGAGTTTAATTCAAAAGAATGAGAGGTAGATTTACTGCTAATTTTAATCAACAGAAAGAGGACAGTAGAAACTTCAGGTTTTTTTGTTTGTTTATTGTTGTAGTGTCAATGAAGTTTACATTTCAAGCTAGTATCCCGTACAAAAATTTATACACACATTGTTATGTGACCCTAACTGTTCTCCCCATATTGTGACAGTACGCTCCTCATTTCCACCACCGATTCTCCATGTCCATTCAACCTGCCCCCAAACCTCTCTGCCCTCCCACCCCACCTCCGGACAGAAGGCTCCCATCCAGTCTCCTGTATCTACTTGAGCCAACAGGCACACTCCTCATGAGTATCACTTTATGTCCCACAGTAAACTCCAATCCCTGTCTGAAGAGTTGGCCTCGGAAATTGTTTTAGTTCTGGGCTGATAGAGAATCCGGGGGCCATGCTTTCCAGGGTTCCTCCAGTATCAGTCAGACCATTAAGTCTGGTCTTCTTACTAGAATTTGAGTTCTGCCCCAACTCTTCTCCTGCTCCATCAGGGACTCTCTGTTGTATTCCCTGTCAGGGCCATCACTGGTGGTAGCCAGGCACCATCTAGTTCTTCTGGTCTCAGGCCGATGAAGTCTCTGGTTTATGTAGCCCTTTCTGTCTCTTGGGCTAATACTTTCCTTGTGTCTTTGGTGTTCCTCGTTCTCCTTCACTGCATGTAAAGGGACCAACTAATGCATCTTAGACGGCCACTTGCAAGCTTTTAAGACCCCAGACACCACTCATCAAAGTAGGATGAAGAACATTTCTTAATAAGCTTTGTTAGGTTAACTGACCTAGATGTACCCTGAAAGAATGGTCCCCAGATCCATACCCTGCTACTCGGTCCCTCAAAGTGTTTGATTGTATTCATGAAATTTCTTAGCTTTGGTTTACTCCAGTTGTGCTGACTTCCCCTGTAGTGTGTGCTCTCCTTCCCTTCACCTAAGATAATTCTTGTCTGCTATCTAATTACTAAATAACCCTCACCCTCTCTCCCCACCCTCGTAACCATCAAAGAATTTTTTCTGTGTTTAAACCTTTTCCTGAGTTCTTATAATAGTGGTCTTATAAAATATTTGTCCTTCTGTTACTGACTAAATTCACTCAGCATAATGCCTCCCAGATTCTTCCACGTTACGTTTCACAGCTTCATCGTTGTTCTTTACCATTGTATAGTATTCCATTGTGTGGATATACCATAATTTGTTTATCCATTCGTCCATTGATGGGCATCTAGATTCTCCCCATCTTTTTGCTACTGTGAACAGTGCTGGAATGAACATGGATTTGCATATATCTATTCATGTGATGGCTCTTATCTCTCTAGGATATATTCCAAGGAGTGGGATAGCTGGATCATATGGTACTTCTATCTCTAGCTTTTTAAGGAAGCACCAAATCGATTTCCAAAGTGGTTGTACCATTTTACATTCCCACCAAGAGTGAATAGGTGTTCCAGTCTATCCACAACCTCTCCAGCATTATTTTGTGTCTTTTTGGATTAATGCTAGCCTTGTTGGGGTGAGATGATATCTTATTGTAGTTTTGATCGGCATTTCTCTAATGGCTAATGATCCTGAACATTTCTTCATATGTCTCTTAGCTGCCTGACTAACTTCTTTGGCGAAGTACCTGTTCACATCCTTTGCACATTTTTAATTGGGTTATTTGTCTTTTGTTGGTGAGGTTTTGCAGTATCTTGTAGACTTTAGAAATTAGATGCTGATCAGATTTGCTGTAGAAAAAAAAATTTTCCCAGTCTCTAGGTTGTCCTTTTACTCTTTTGGTGAAGTATTTTGATGAGTATAAGTGTTTGATTTTTAGCTATCCACTCCCAGACTGAACATTGAACCTCGGAGGTAGCTTCCCACTGAGCTAAAAGGGTGTCTGGGGGCCATACTCTTGAGGTTTCTCCAGTCTCCTTTATGCCAGTAATATGGTCTTTTTTTTTTTTGTGAGTTAGAATTATGCTCTACATTCTTCTCCAGCTCTGTCCAGAACCCTCTGTTGTGATCCTGGTCAGAGCAGTCAGTGGTGGTAGCCGGGCACCATCTAGCTGTACTGGACTCAGTCTGGTGGAGGCCTTGGTAGTGGTGGTCCATTAGTCCTTCAGACTAATCTTTTCCTTGTCTCCTGTTCTCTTCATTCTCCCTTGCTCCTGAAGGGATGAGGCTAGTGGAGTGGAGTACCTTAGATGGCCGCTCATACGCTTTTAAGACCCCAGACACTACTCACCAAGGTACAATGTAGAGCATTGTCTTTATAAGCTGTGTCATGCCAATTGAGCTAGATGTTCCCCGAGACCATGGTCCCCACAGCCCTCCGCCCAGCAATTCAGTCCCTCAGGGAGTTTGGATGTCTCTATGGGGCTTCCATGACCTCTCCTTGTACAGGTTGTGCTAGTTTCCCCTGTATTGTGTACTGTCTCACCCTTCACCCAAGATACCACTTAACTATTGCCTATTTAGTATTTCCCCCCCACCCCTCCCATCCCTGGTAACCAACAAAGGTTGTTACATTTTGTGTGTGAACCTTTTCATGGGTTTTTACAATAGAGGTCTCATACAATATTTGTCCTTTTGTGATTGATTTATTATTTATTTATTATTTCACTCAGCATAATGTCCTCCAGTTACATCCATGTTATGAGATGCTTCACAGATTCATTCTTGTTCTTTCTCGTTGCATAGTACTCCGTTGTGTGTATGTACCATAGTTTGTTTATCCATTCATCTGTTGATGGGCATCTAGGTTGTTTCCATTATTTTGCTATTGTAAACAATGCTGCCATGAACATAGGTGTGCATATGTCTATTCGAGTGACGACTCTTATTTCTCTGGGATATATTCCTAGGAGTGGGATTACTGGATCGAATGCTATGTCTATTTCTAGCTTTCTGAGGAAGCGCCATATCATTTTCCAAAATGGTTGTATCATTTTGCATTCCCACCAGCAATGCATAAGAGTTCCGAACTCCCCGCAGCCCCTCCAACATTTGTTATTTCCAGTGTTTTTGATTCGAGCCAGTTATACTGGGGTGAGATGGTATCTCATTGTGGTTTTAATTTGCATTTCTCTAATGGCTAGTGATCGCGAGCATTTTCTCATGTGTCTGTTGGCCATTTGAATGTCTTCTTTGGTGAAGTGTCTGTTCATTTCCTTTGCCCATTTTTTAATACGATTATTTGTCTTTTTGTTGTGGAAGTGTTGGATTTTTTTGTAGATTATGGAGATTAGACGTTTGTCTGACTTGTACTATCCAAAAATGTTTTCTCAGTATGTAGGTTCTCTTTTTACTCTTTCGGTGAAGTCTTTTGAAGAGCATAGGTGTTTGATTTTTAGAAGATCCCAGTTATCTAGCTTATCTGCTGGGGTTTGTGCGTTGATGGTTATGGTTTGTATCCTGTTAATGCCATGTATTAAGGCCTGAAGTGTTGGTCCTATTTTTTTCTTATATAAACTTTATAGTTTTAGGCTTTATATTCAGGTCTTTGATCCATTTTGAAGTAGTTTTTGTATACGGTGTGAGGTATGGGTCCTGTTTCATTTTTTTTCAAATGGATATCCAGTTTTGCCAGCACCATTTGTTAAAAAGACTGTCTTTTCCCCATTTGATGGATTTTGGACCATTGTCGAAGATCAGGTGACCATAGGTGAATGGATTTACATCTGGGTTCTCAATTCTGTTCCATTGGTCAATGTATCTGTCATTGTGCCAGTACCAGGCTGTTTTGACTACTGTAGCTGTATAGTAGGTTCTGAAGTCAGGTAGTGTGAGTCCTCCAACTTTATTCTTCTTCTTCAGTAGTGCTTTACTTATTCGGGGCTTCTTCCCTTTCCATATAAAGTTAATGATTAGTTTTTCCATCTCTTTTAAAAATGTTGTTGGTATTTGGATCGGGATTGCATTGTATTTGTAAATTGCTTTGGTTGAATTGACATTTTCACAATGTTGAGTCTGCCTATCCATGAGCATTGTATGTTTTTCCATTTACGTAGATCCCTTTGGGTTTCATGCAGTAGTGTTTTGTAGTTTTCTTTGTATAGGTCTTTTACATCCCTAGTCAGATTTACTCCAAAGTATTTTATCTTTTTTAGGGGCCATTGAAAATGGCACTGTTTTCCTGATTTCCTTTTCATTGTTCTCCTTATTGGTGTATAGGAATCCAACTGATTTTTGAATGTTTATCTTGTATCCTGCTACTCTGCTGAATCTTTCTAACAGTTCCAGTAGATTTCTCGTGGAGTCTTTAGGGTTTTCTGTGTATAGTATCATATCATCCGCAAACAGGGACAGTTTAACTTCTTCTTTACCAATTTGGATGCCCTTTATTTCTTTTTCTTGCCTTATTGCTCTAGCTAGAACTTCCAGCACAATGTTAAATAGGAGTGGTAATAAAGGGCATCCTTGTCTTGTTCCCGTTCTCAAGGGGAATGTTTTCAGCCTCTCTCCATTAAGAATGATATTGGCTGTTAGTTTTGTGTAGATGCCCTTTATTATGTTGAGAAATTTCCCTTCTATACCTTATTTATTAAGAGTTTTTATTAGGAATGGGTGTTGAACTTTGTCAAATGCCTTTTCTGTGTCAATTGAGATGATCATGTGATTCTTTTCTTTCCTTTTATTTATGTGGTGGATTACGTTGATTGATTTTCTAATGTTGAACCATCCTTGCATACCTGGTATGAATCCTACTTGGTCATGGTGTATTATTTTTTTGATATGATGCTGAATTCTATTGGATAGAATTTTGTTCAGAATTTTTGCATCTATATTCATGAGAGATATTGGTCTGTAATTTTGTTTTTTTGTGACGTCGTTGCCTGGTTTTCTTATCAGGGTTATGATGGCTTCATAGAAGGAATTTGGAAGTGTTGCTTCCTCTTCTATGCTCTGAAATAGCTTGAGTCGTACTGGTACAAGCTCTTCTGTAAATGTTTTGTAGAATTCTCCAGTGAAGCCATCTGGGCCAGGGCTTTTTTTGGTTGGGAGTTTTTTGATTACCTTTTCAATCTCTTCTCTTGTTATGGGTCTGTTCAGATTTTCAACATCACTTTGTGGTAGCTTGTGTAGGTCGTGTGTTTCTAGAAATGTATCCATTTCCTCTAGGTTTTCAAATTTGTTGGAGTATAGTTTTTCATAATATTCTGTTATAATCCTTCTTATTTCAGTTGGGTCTGTTGTAATGTCCCCCATTTCATTTCTTATTTGGGTTATTTGTGTCCTCTCCTGTTTTTCTTTTGTCAGCCTGGCCAGTGGTTTGTCGATTTTGTTGATTCTTTCAAAGAACCAACTTTTGGTTTTGTTGATTCTTTCTATTGTTTTTCTGTTCTCTGTTTCATTTATTTCTGCTCTGATCTTTACTATTTCCTTTCTTCCGGTGGTTGTGGGCTTTTTTTGCTGTTCTCTTTCTATTTGTTTGAGTTCTGTAGTTAATATTTTCATTTTTTCCCTTTCTTCTTTTTTGATATGTGCATCTATTGCTATAAATTGTCCTCTGAGGACTGCCTTTGCTGTGTCCCAAAGGTTTTGGTATGATGTGTTTTCATTCTCATTTGATTCTAGGAATTTTTTGATTCCATCTCTGATGTCTTCTATTACCCAGTGATGTGTAAGCAGGGTATTATTCAGTTTCCATGTAGTTGATTTTTTTTCCTTGCTCTTTCTACTGTTAATTTCTACCTTGATGGTATTGTGGTCAGAGAAGATACTTTGAATTATCTCAACGTTTTGGATCTTGTTGAGGATTGCTCTGTGGCCTAAGATGTGGTCTATTCTGGAGAACGTTCCATGTGCATTGGAAAAGAACATGTACTTTGCAGCAGTTGGATGGAATATTCTATATGTGTCTATGAGGTCAAGTTGCCTGACTGTGCCCTTTAGGTCTTCTGAATCTTTGCTGAGTTTCTTCTTAATTGTTCTGTCCTTTACTGAGAGTGGTGTGTTGATGTCTCCTACTATTATTATGGAAGTGTCAATTTCTCTTTTCAGTGTTGTTAGAGTTTTTTTTTTTTTATGTATTTTGGAGCCCTGTCATTGGGTGTGTAGATGTTTATTATGGTTATGTCTTCATGATGGATCATCCCCTAAATCATTATATAGTGTCCTTCTTTGTCTTTTATGGTAGATTTTGCTTTAAAGTCTATTTTGTCTGAGATTAGAATTGCCACTTCTGCTCTTTTTTGGTAGTTGTTATTTTGATATTTTTTTTTCCAACCTTTGACTTTTAATAAATTCACATCTTTGTTTCTAAGGTGTGTCTCTTGTAGACAGCATATTGATGGATCCTGTTTTCTTATCCATTCTGTCACTCTCCATCTCTTTATGGGTGCATTGAGTCCATTTACATTCAGTGTAATTATTGATAGGTGGAAGTTTGTTGCTGTCATTTTGCAGTGCTTTTTTTTGTGGTGCTGAAGTTTTCTTTGTTCTTCTTACTCTCTTGTGCTGAGTTACTTTTGTTTGTGGACTTTGTGTTCATTTCTTTTGTTTTTGTAGGTTTTGTTTTTGCTGAGACTTTATGTTTTTCATCTTTATTTTTATTAGTTGGTTTGTTAACTTTCTTTGTGGTGACCATGAATTTTACCCTTATCTTTATAAGTTTGAAGCAGTCTACCCTTACTTGCTATCGCCTTGCCTTCCTCTCCATTAGAAGGTTCTATACCTATGCCGTTTATTCCCTCTTTCATTGTTTTGATGTTGTTGTCATCCTTTGATTGATTGCTCTGATTCCCTGTTGTATTTCTTTTGGTTTTGGAGAGTCCTTGAGAGTTCATTTCCTAGAATGGTATCTGGTTCATATGATCCTGCATCCTAGGTCCTGCCTGAGGGTTGAAGCTGTTTGTCCTCAGATCGAAGAACTCCCTTTAATAATTCCTGTAATTTTGGTTTGACTTTTACATATTCCCTTAATTTCTGTTTATCTGGAAATGACCTAATTTCACCATCAAATTTGAACAAGAGTTTTGCAGGATATATTATTCTTGGCTGACAAGTTTTTTCTTTCAAGATTTTATATATGTCATCCCATTGCCTTCTTGCCTGCATGGTTTCTGCCGAATAACCTGAGCTTAGTCTTATTGTTTCTCCTCTGTATGTGACTTCTTGTTTTTCAGAAGCTGCTCTCAGGATTCTTTGTTTGTCTTTGGTTTTGGTGAGTGTGAATATGATATGCCTTGGTGATTTTCGTTTGGGGTCTCTTCTATATGGGGTTCGTTGAGCTTTTTGGATGGCCAGCTTTTCATCTTTCATGATACTGGGGAAGTTTTCTGTCAGCAGTTCCTCAATGATCCTCTCTGTGTTTTCTGTTTTCTCCCCCGTTCTGGAATTCCAATCACTCGTAAATTTTTGCTTTTAATTGTGTCCCACATAATTCTCAGGGTCTCTTCATTTTTCTTTGTTCTTTTTTCTGAGTTTTCCTCAAACAGTGTTGTATCCAAGTGTTTGTCTTCAATTCCACTGATCCTGTCCTACACCATTTCAAATCTGCTTCTCAGCCCTTCTATGACATCATCCATTTCTGAAATCTTGTTGTTTATATTTTGGATTTCTAATTGTTGTCTTTGTATAATTTCTGGTTGTGAATTTATTTTGGCATTTTGTTCCTGCATCATCTTCCTGAATTCTTCCAATTGTTTGTCTGTATTTTCCATGAATTTTTCTATTTTTTCCTCATGTTTGTCAGCTTTTTGCCTCAGTTCTTGGAGCAGTATTAGAGATTTGAATTCCCTATCAGGTAGTTCTAGTGCATTTTCTTCCACAGGAGAGTCATCTGGTGTTTTATTTTGGACGCCTACTGGAACCATCCTGTCCTGTTTTTGTAAATGTTTTGATATTGTCTGCTGTTTTTGGGGCATTCAGTAATTATTTTTCTCGTTTATTGATTGTAGATTTTTTTGTTTCATCTCTTTAAAAAAAGAATTTGACTATGTCTGAGCAAGCAGTCTGTGTGTTCTTTGTTGTTTGCTCATCTGTGCACTCAATACTTTTCGCCTCCTTCTCCAACTGGCAGGGTCAGTCACTCAGATAAGGTACAGCAGGGCAGGTCTAGCTGAAGAGGAGTTACTGGGACGGGTTGTTTGTGGCACTTACTACAGCCACCAGAGCGGGTCGGTAATCAGTGCAGGGCAGGTTCCAGTAGGCCGTGCCTGTGCTGCTTGGTGGTGTGATGTCAAGCTCATGGTGCAAGTAGGAAGGATGCAGTGGGGAGATTGTTATGTGTGGAGCTAAGATGGATACGGGAGAGAGGAGAGAGGAACAGGAGCCAAAAACATACAAACAAACAAAAAAGAACGCTAGGGGAGTTTGCCGTTGGAATGGAGAGATGAGAGACTATGAAATGGAGAGAAACAGAAAGGGGAAGAGGAAGAAAAGAAAAGAATGAATAAATAAAAATCAGAAAGGTTAAAGAACTGCAAAGTTCACAGGAATCCCACCGATGCAGCTATGAGGTCTGGGGAAGCTGCTCTCAGGTGTTGCAATACAGCCTGGCTAGAAGGCGTAGAGGTATACACCGCCTGGTATTCAGGGATTAGAAAGAGAAGGAAGATATAGAGGGACGAGAAACTGAGCAATGAAGAAAGACAAAAAGGAAAAAGAGGGAAAAGAAAACAAAACGAATTTAAAAAAAAATAAAAAGAACAAGAAAGGCCCCCCCCCCAAAAAACAGGAAAAAAAAAACAACAAAAAAGGAAATGCACTCAGGGATCCGTCTGCATGTCTGTGGAAGCTGAAGGGGAGTTCCTTGCCATGCAGCTCCGCTTGGCCAGAAGGGGCTCCCAACTCAAGAAAAGGAAAAGAAAACAAACAAACAATTCAAAATGAACAAACGAACAAAAGCCCTGGAATCCCACCAGCACGGTAGCCCAGACCAGGAAGCAGCTCCACACTCGAATGGAGCTCCGCAGCCCCTCAGGAAGACGCAAAGATGGCGCATGGAGCCAGGCACTCGAGCGAAAGGAGGGGTAGGTGCCGAGAAGCAAGCAAGAAATCAAAAGAAGCAGAAAAAAAAAAAGCAACACCAGCAGCCAACAAACGGCACTCAGAGAGCCAGCTATTGTGGGCTGGTGTTTTTGGACAAGAGACTGTGTCCGCGGGAAGCAGAGGAGGCCGAGTGTGGGTGAAGAAGGGTAGAGAGTGGGAAAGTGTATATCACAAATTGCTGGCACTCTGCAGCCCCTCAGGAAGAAGCAAAGATGGCGCACGGAGCGAGGAACTCGAGTGAAAGGAGGGGGAGATGGCGAGAGGCAAGGAAGAAATCAAAAGAAGCAGAAAAAAAGCAACACCAGCAGCCAACAAATGGCAGCCAGAGAGCTGCCCGCTTGGGTGAGTGGGATCCAAGCAGCCGGCGCTTCCTGGTCAAGAGACCGTGGCCACAGGAAGCAGAGGAGGCCGAGCCGGGGCAAAGAGGGGTGGGGGGTGGGAAAGTGCACACCGCAAATTACTGGTTGTTTTGTCTCCTGCTGGATGCTCCGTGAGGCTGCTTTCTTGTACCCCCGTTTGCTGGTCTCCGATAGGAGTCCAAGATGGTGGATCTGTGCTGCGTTAGCTGGTAGGGGACCTCTGCATGAATCTCTCCTCGCTCTCCGTTCTCTGTCAGTTGGCTGAGTTCTTTATCTCTTCATTTGATGTTTTAGGGTTTCAGGACTGCTGTATTCTCTGTTCGGCTTAGTTTTTTGGATCTTTGCTGTGGAGGGACGGTGTGGTGCTTCCACCTAGAGCGCCATTTTTCTAGTTCTTCTTCTTGAGTAATGCTTTACTTATCCGGGGCCACTTCCCTTTCCATATGAAGTTAGTGATTTGTTTCTCCATCTCACTGAAAAATGCCATTGGAATTTGTATTGGGATTCCATTGTATCTGTAGATCGCTTTTGGTAGAATCGACATTTTCAATATGTTGAGCCTACCTATCCATGAGCAAGGTATGTTATTCCACTTATGCAGGTATCTTTTGGTTTCTTGCTGTAGTGTCTTGTAGTTTTCCTCGTATAGGTCTTTTATGTCTCTGGTTAGATTTATTCCTAAGTATTTTGTCTTCTTGAGGGCTATTGTAAATGGTATTGATTTGGTAATTTTCTCTTCGAGGTTCTCTTTGTTGGTGTAAAGGAATCCAACTGATTTTGGTATGTTTATCTTGTATCCTGAAACTTTGTTGAAATCTTCTATTAGTTCCAGTAGTTTTCTTGTGGATTCTTTGGGGTTTTCCATGTATAAGATCATATCATCTGCAAATAGAGATACTTTGACTTCTTCCCTACCAATTTGGATGCGCTTTATTTCTTTTTCTAGCCTAATTGCTCTAGCTAGGACCTCCAGCACAATGTGGAATAAGAGTGGTGATAGAGGGCATCCTTGTCTGGTTCCCATTCTCAAGGGGAATGCTTTCAAAGTCTCTCTATTTAGGATGATGTTGGCTGTTGGCTTTGTATAAATGCCCTTAACTATATTAAGGAATTTCCCTTATATTCTTATTTTGTTGAGAGTTTTTATCATGAACGGTGTTAGACTTTGTCAAATGCCTTTTCTGCATCAATTGATAAGATCATGTGGTTCTTGTCTTCTGTTTTATTCATGTAATGGATTACACTGACTATTTTTCTAATGTTGAACCATCCCTGCATACCTGGTATGAATTCTACTTGATCATGGTGAATTATTTTTTTGATATGTTGCTGAATTTTATTGCCTAGAATTTTGTTGAGGATTTTTGCATCAATGTTCATGGGTGATACTGGTCTGTAATTTTCTTTTTTTGTGGTGTCTTTACCTGGTTTTGGTATCCGGGTTATGCTGGTTTCATAGAATGAGTTTGGGAGTATTCCATCCTTTTCTATGCTCTGAAATACCTATAGTAGTAGTGGTGTTAACTCTTCTCTGAAAGTTTGGTAGAATTCTCCATTGAAGCCATCAGGGCCAGGGATTCTTTTTGTTGGGAGTTTTTTAATTACCTTTTGAATCTCTTCTTTTGTTATGGGTTTATTTAGTTGTTCTACCTCTGTTTGTGTTAATTTAGCTAGGAAGTGAGTTTCTAGAAATTTGTTTATTTCATCTAGGTTTTCAAATTTGTTAGAGTACAATTTTTTATAGTATTCTGTTATGATTCTTTTCATTTCGCTTGGGTCTGTTGTGATATCACCCATCTCATTTCTTGTACAAGTTATTTGCTTCCTCTGAAGTTTTTCTTTGGCCAGTTTGGCCAGTGGTTTATCAGTGTTGTTGATCTTTTCAAAGACCCAGTTTTTGGTGTTGTTAACTCTTTTGATTGTTTTTCTATTCTCTACTTCATTTAATTCTGTTCTAATTCTTCTTATTTCCTTTCTTCTGAAGACTGAGGGCTTCTTTTGCTGCTCTCTTTCTACTTGTTCCAGTTGTAGGGTTAATGTTTTGATTATGGCCCTTTCTTCTTTTTGGATGTGTGCACTTATTGCTATAAACTGACCTCTGAGAACTGCTTTTACTGTGTCCCAAAGATTCTGGTAGGATGTGTTTTCATTCTCACTGGAGTCTATGAATTTCTTTATTCCATCCTTAATTTCTTCTGTAACCCAGTAGTTTTTAAGTGAAGTGTTGCTCAGTTTCCATGTGTTTGATTTTTTTTTCCTTGCTTTTTCTGTTATTGATTTCTACTTTTATGGCTTTACGGTCAGAAGGATGCTTTGTAATATTTTGATGCTTTGGATTTTGTTAATGCTTGCTTTATAGCCTAATATGTGGTGTATTCTGGAGAATGTCCCATGTGCATTGGAAAAGAAAGTATACTTGGCTGCTGTTGGGTGGAGTGTTCGGTACACGTCTCTGAGATCAAGTTGGCTGATTGTAGCATTTAGATCTTACGTGTCTTTGTTGAGCTTCTTTCTGGATGTTCTGTCTTTCACCGAATGTGGTGTGCTGAAGTCTCCTACCACTATTGTGGAGCTGTCTGTCTCTCTTTTCAGTGCTGTTAGAGTTTGTTTTATGTATTTTGGAACCCTGTCATTGGGTGCATAATTAATTATTATAGTTATGTCCTCCCGGTGTGTTGACTCTTTAATCATTATATAGTGTCTTTCCTTATCCTTTGTGGTGGATTTTACTTTAAAGTTTATTTTGTCAGAGATTAATATTGCTACTCCTGATCTATTTTGAGTGTTGTTTGCTTGATATATTTTTTCCATCCTTTGAGTTTTAGTTTGTTTGTGTCTTTAAGTCTAAAGTGTGTCTCTTGTAGGCAGCATATAGATGGATCATGTTTTTTTATCTAATCTGCCACTCTCTGTCTCTTTATTGGTGCATTTAGTCCATTTACATTCAGCATAATTATTGATAGATATGAGTTTAGTGCTGCCATTTTGATGTCTTTTTTTGTATGTTGTTCACAGCTTCTTTGTTCCACTTAATTCTCTGTGCTGAGTCGTTTTTCTTTATGTATTTTCTTTTCATCTTTTTCATTGTTGTTGATTTTGTATTTGCTGAGTCTTTAAATTTTTCTTGTTTTTTATTTTGACTTGTAGGATTGTTAGTTTCCTTTGTGGTTGCCTTAATATTTGCCCCTATTTTTCTAAGTTTATACCAGTCTTTTATTTCTTCATATTGCCTTGACTTCCTCTCCATATGAAAAATCTATGTCTACATTTTTTAGTCCCTCTTTTTTGTTTTAATGTTGTCATCTTTTACATATTGACATCTCTGTTTCCCTATTTTCAGTGTTTTAGCTTTGATTTATTTTTTTGACTTCCCCATCTGGGTTGATATCTTGTTGATTCATCCTCTGTTCTAGTCTTGAGTTGTTAACTTATGTTATTGATTTTCTAACCAGAGGACTCTCTTTATTATAGCTTGTAATTTTAGTTTGGTTTTTACAAATTCCCTAAACTTCTGTTTATCTGGAAATGCCCTATTTCGCCATCATATTTGAGAGAGAGATTTGCTGGATATGTAATTCTTGGCTGGAAATTTTTTTCCTTCGAGGCTTTATATATGTCATACCATTGCCTTCTTGCCTGCATGGTTTCTGCTGAGTAGTCGGAGTTTATTCTTATTGACTCTCCTTTGTAGCTGAATTTTCATTTATCCCTAGTTCCTCTTAAAGTTCTCTCTTTATCTTTGGTTTTGGCAAGTTCGATTATAATATGTCTTGGTGACTTTATCTTGGGATATACCTTTCGTGGGGTTTGATGAGCATCTTAGATAGATATCTTGTCATCTTTCACGATATCAGTGAAGTTTTCTGCCAACAAATCTTCAACAATTTTGTCTGTATTTTCTATTATCCTCCCCTGTTCTGGTACTCCAATCACTCATAGGTTATTTTTCTTTATAGAATCCCACATAATTCTTATGGTTTATTTTTTAAAATCCTTTTATCTGATTTTTCCTCAAGTAAGTTGATGTCAAGTGCTTTGTCTTCCATCTCACTAATTCTGGCTTCCATTACCTCAGTTCTGCTCCTATGACTTTTTATTGAGTTGTCTAATTCTGAAATTTTATTGTTAATCTTCTGGATTTCTGATTGCTGTCTCTCTATGGATTCTTGCAGCCTGTTAAATTTGTCAGTATTCTCTTCTCTAATCTTCTTTAGTTTCCTCTGTTGTGTGTTCTGGGTTTTGATTAATTTCCTTCCTTAATCTCTTGAAGAGTTCTGTGTATTAATCTTTTGTATTCTGCCTCTGGTAATTCCAAGAAATTTTCCTCTTCTGGAAAACTTCTGGATTCTTTATTTTGGGAGCTTTCTGATGCCATCATGGACTCTCTTTATGTGATTTGATATTGACTTTTTTCTCCTTCAATAGGTTATTATATTTATGTTTGCTTATTGTGTCCTAGCTTCTTTTTTTTGATATGCCCAAATAGGCTGCTCTTGTTAGCTAGTTATTGCCAGCTTTGAAGCCGTAATGTCCTGTCACCAGGTGGTTAGATCTGTTACTACGTATGTTAGCCAGGAGTCCACCTACTCCTTCTGTATGGATTCAGCTCAGGTGCCCAGGTAGATAGCCACCAATTGTGTGGTGAGGTTCTCACCTACAGTCCTAGACAGGCACGGGTGATTGGTATAGGCACTGGCATCTGGCTGCAGCTGGGGGACACACTCAGAGCAAGTCAGGGGGCTGATGGCTGCCCCGAGTGTCCAGGAGGAAGGTGTGTCCTTGTTCCCTAGAGTGCGTAGGTGGATGGGTTTTGCAGCCGGACTATAAGCACCCATTGCTGTTGTCTGGAAGGACTGGGGGGCACCTCTTATTCTTGGGCCCCTATCGCAGGTGGCTAGGTGGCATGTGTGGAGCCACCAGTCCTCAGGCCCCTGATGTGGGTAGGTGAGGACCCTGCTTAATGGGCAGAGCAGTGTCAAATGTCACGACCCTGCCACTTCACAGCTGAAACAGTTGAAAGTTTGTTCAGGGCTCCTAGAATGTCATATACAATCGATTCACTTGTTTTTTCAGGTCTTTGTTGTAAGAGGGTCCACTGAAAGAGTCTGACTACACTGCCATCTTGGCCCCGCCTCCCAGAAACTTCAGATTTCTGAAAGAAAATAACGGTCAACCTAGAATTGCATGTCCAATAAAACTAATAATAATAACTATAGTGAAGTAGAGGCTTCTTCAGATAAACAATGAACTGAGTTCATTACAATTCATTAGAATAATTTAAAAAGATGACGTCCGGGAATAGTAAATATAATCAGTGAAAAAAAGTCTGAAATGCAACAAGAAATGTTGAGAAAAAAAGAGGGTAGACAGGTGGCTAAGTCTGAACAAAACTTTGACCATATTAAACAAGAATAATACTACGCTATTTATTATTATTATTTTTATTGTATTTTAGGTGAAAGTTTACAACTCAAGTTAGTTTCTCATACAAACATTTATACACTCATTGTTATTTGACCCTAGATGCTATCCCTACAGTGTGACCACACATTCCTCCTTTCCACCCCGGATTTCCCGTGTCTGTTCAACAAGCTCCTATCCCTTTCTGCCTTCTCATCTCGCCTTCTGACAGGAGCTGTCCATTTAGTCTCATGTATCTACCTGAACTAAGAACCACACCCTACAGGAGTATCATTTTATGTCTTATAGTCCAGTCTATTCTTTGTCTGAAGAGTTGGCTTTGGGGATGGTTTTAGTTCTGGGTTAACAGAGAGTCTGGGGGCTGTGTCTTCTGGGTTCCTCTAGACTCAGTCAGACCATTAAGTCTGCTCTTTTTACTAGAATTTCAGTTCTGCATCGCACTTTTCTCCAGCACCACAGGGACTCTCTGTTGTGTTCCCTGTCAGGGCGGTCACTGGTGGTAGCCAAGCACCATTTAGTTCTTCTGCTCTCAGGCTGATGGAGTCTTTGGTTTATGTTGCCCCTTTTGTCTCTTGGGCTAATATTTTCCTTTTGTCTTTGGTGTTCTTCATTCTCCTTTGCTCTAGGTGGGTGGCAACCAATTGATGCATCTTAGATGGTCGCTCACTAGCTTTTAAGACCCGAGACGCCACTCACCGAAGTAGGATGCAGGACATTTTCTTAAGAAACTTTGTTATGCCAATTGACCTAGATGTCCCTTGAAACCATGGTCCCCAGACCCTTGTTCCTGCTACACTGTCCCTCGAAGTGTTTGCTTGTGTTCAGGAAACTTCTTAGCTTTTGGTTTAGTCCAGTGGTGCTGACTTCCTCTGTAGTGTGTGCTGTCCTTCCCTTCACCTAAGATAATTCTTGTCTACTATCTAGTTAGTGAATTCCCCTCTCCCTCCTACCCACCCTCGTAACCATCAAAGAATGTTTTCTTCTATGTTTAAACCTTTTCTTGAGTTCTTATAATAGTAGTCTTATACAATATTTGTCCTTCTGTGACTGACTAAATTCACTCAGCATAATGTCTTCCAGATTCCTCCATGTTATAAAATGTTTCACAGATTCATCACTGTTCTTTATCATTGCTTAGTATTCCATTGTGTGAATATACCATAATTTGTTTATCCATTCATCCATTGATGGGCACCAGGGTGGTTTCCATCTTTTTGCTATCATGAACAGTGCTGCAATGAACATGTGTGTGCACATATCTATTTGTGTGACGGCTCTTATTTCTCTAGGATATATTCCAAGGAGCAAGACTGCTGGATCATATGGTACTTTAAGGAAGTGACAAATCAATTTCCAAAGTGATTGTACCATTTTACATTACCACCAGCAGTGTAGAAGTGTTCCAGTCTCCACAATATCTCCAACATTTATTATTTTGTGTTTTTTGGATTAATGCTATCCTTGTTGGGGTGAGATGATATCTCATTGTAGTTTTGGTCTGCATTTATCTAATGGCTAATGATAGTCAGCATTTCCTCATGTATCTGTTAGCTGCCTGAATGTGTTCTTTGGTGAAGTGCCTGTTCATATCCTTTGCCCATATTTTAATTGGGTAATTTGTCTTTTTATTGTTGAGGTTTTGCAGTATCTTATAGATTTTAGAGAGTAGATGCTGATTGGATTTGTTGTAGCCAATTTTTTTTCCCTAGTCTGTAGGTTGTCTTTTTACTCTTTTTGTAGAGTCTTTAGATGAGCATAAGTGCTTGATTTTAGGAGCTCCCAGTTATCTAGTTTCTCTTCTGGTGTTTGTGCACTGTTACTTATGGTTTGTATTCTGTTTATGCCATGTCTTAGGGCTCCTAGCATTGTCCCTCTTTGTTCTTCGATGATCTTTATCATTTTAGATTTTATATTTAGGTCATTGATCCATTTTGAATTAGTTTTTGTGCACTGTGTGAGGTATGGGTCTTGTTTCAGTTTTTTGCAGATGGATATCCAGTTATGGCAGCACCTTTTGTTAAAGAGACTGTCTTTTCCCCAATTAATGGACTTTGGGCCTTTGTCAAATATCAGCTGCTTATAGGTGGATGAATTTATGTCTGGATTCTCAATTCTGTTCTATTGGTCTATATATCTGTTGTATCAGTACCGACCAGGCTGTTTTGACTACCATGGTGGTATAATAGGTTCTAAAATCGGTAGTGTGAGGTCTCCCACTTTGTTCTTCTTCTTGAGTAATGCTTTACTTATTCCGGGCCTCTTCCCTTGCCATATGAAGTTGCTGATTTGTTTCTCCATCTCTCTGAAAAATGCCGTTGGAATTTGGATCGGGATTGCATTGTATCTGTAGATCGCTTTGGGTAGAATTGATATTTTCACAATGTTGAGTTTTCCTATCCATGAGCAAGGTGTGTTTTCCCACTTATGTAGGTCTATTTTGGTTTCTTGCCGTAGTGTCTTGTAGTTTTCTTAGTATAGGTCTTTTACGTCTCTGGTTAGATTTATTTCTAAGTATTTTATCTTCTTGGGGGTTATTGTGAATGGTATTGATTTGGTGATATCCTCTTCAAGGTTCGCTTTGTTGGTGTAGAGGAATCCAACTGATTTTGGTATATTTATCTTGTATCGTGAAACGTTACTGAAATCTTCTATTAGTTCCAGTAGGTTTCTTGTGGCTTCTTTGGGGTTTTCTGTGTATAAAATCATATCCTTTGCAAATAGGGATATTTTTAATTCTTCCTTACCAGTTTGGATGCCCTTTATTTCTTTTTCTTGCCTACTTGCTGTGGCTAGGACCTCCAGCACAATGTTGAATAAGAGTGGTGACAAAGGGCCTAGTTCCCATTCTCAAGGGGAATGCTTTCAAAGTCTCTCCATTTAGGATGACGTTGGCTGTTGGCTTTACATGAATACCCTTTATTATATTGAGGAATTTCCCTTCTATTCCTATTTTGCTGAGAGTTTTTATCATGAATGGGTGTTGGTCTTTGTCAAATGCCTTTTCTGCATCAATTGATAAGATCACGTGGTTTTTGTCTTTTTTTTTTTTTAATGTGATGAATTATATTGATTGCTTTTCTAATTTTGAACCATCCCTGCATACCTGGTATGAATTCCACTTGGTTATGGTGAATTATTTTTTTGATATGTTGCTGAATTTTATTGGCTAGAATTTTGTTGAGGATTTTTGCCTCCATGTTTGTGAGGGATATTGGTCTGTAATTTTCTTTTCTTGTGGTGTTTTTACTTGGTTTTCTTATCAAGGTTATGGTGGTTTCACAGAATGAGTTTGGGAGTATTCCATCCTTTTCTATGCTTTGAAAAACCTTCAGTAGTAGTAGTGTTAACTCTTCTCTGAATGTTTGGTAGAATTCTCTAGTGAAAACATCAGGGTCAGGGTTTTGTTGTTGTTGTTGTTGGGAGTTTTTTAATTACCTTTTCAATGTCTTCTTTTGTTATAGGTTTATTTAGTTTTTCTACCTCTGTTTTACTTCTGCATGGTTCTAGAAATTTGTCCATTTCCTGTAGGTTTTCAAATTTGTTGGGAGTATAATTTTTCACAGTATTCTGTTATGATTCTTTTTAATTTCAGTTGGGTCTGTTGTGATATAACCCATCACATTTCTTATTGGGTTATTTGCTTCCTCTCCTGTTTTTCTTTTGTCAGTTTGGCCAATGGCTGAACCCAAGTGGAAGGCAGAGGGCAAGGAGTGCATTGATGGATTTGATAAAGGTCAGCTTCTTAGGGCTGGGAGCAGACTGCATAAGAGTGTGGCTCTGCGGAGGCAAACAGGAAATGTCCAGCACAACACTAACTACCCCAGGTAGAAGTTGAATCCAAGATTGATTGGACAGTATCGTGAGTCAGCAGGAGCCCTCTTGGCACAGTGGTTAAGCGTTCAGCTGCTAACAAAAGGTGGGCAGTTCAAATCTACTTACCGCTCCTTGGAAACCCTAGAGGGCAGTTCTACTCTGTCCTATAGGGTGGCTATGAGTTGGAATTGACTTGATGGCAGTGGGTTTGGTTTTCTGGTTTTGTGAGTCAGAAGATAAATGTTACCCTGCAGACCTTGCAGTCAGTCAGCTGGTTTGAGGTATTTCCAGGAAAGCTGGCCTCTTACAGAAAGCTCCAGAGCCTCAACTGGCTATGCTGCATATTTTTTGAAGTGTATCCTGTACTTTTGAGCTTCATACGTACACCAGCAAAATGTCAGACAATCTGGGGGACGTGGCAACTGTTTATTTGCCTAACAAGGACATTTTATAAAAAGCAATTCACATCTAGTATAATAATCATTCCGTAAGAGACAGGTCATTTTATTATCAAGTGTGGAAATTTCTTATTGCTGCTGTAATAAATTACCTTAAACTTAGTAGCTTCAAACAACACAAATTCATTATCTTACAGTTCTGGAAGTCAGAAGTCCAAAATGGGTTTCAGTGGGCTCAAGTCAAGATGTTGATTGGGTGGCATGCCTTCTTGAGTTTCTAGGGGAGAATCTGTTTTCTTGCCTTTCTTATCTTCTAGAAGCCACCTGCATTCCTTGGTTCCCCACCCCCAACCCATCTTCAAACCCTGTAATGTTATCACTTGAACTTCTGCTTCTATCATCTAATCTCTTTCTCTGACTATCCTGCCTCCCTCTCCCATCTTTTTTTTTTTTTTTGGACAAAAATGAAGGACTTATTTTTATTTTTTTAAAAAAACATTGATGCATTTATTAATTATTATGGCATGCAACCTATATATGACTTTTTTTTTCCTTTTTTTAAATTGTACTTTAGGTGAAGGTTTACAAAACAAATAGTTTCTCGTTAAGCAGTCAGTACGCATATTGTTTTATGACATTGGTTAACAACCCCATGACATGTCAACCCTCTCTCTTCTCCACCTTTTTTTTTTTTTGATGAAAATATACGTAGCCAAAGATACACCATTTCAAAAATTTTTACATGTGCACTTCAATGATATCAATTACATTCTTCCAGTTGTGCTGCTATTTATTCTTACTTTAGATGAAGGTTTACAGAACAAAATAGTTTCTCATTAAATAGTTAGTACACATGTTGCCCTATGACAATGGTTAACAACCCCACTACATGTCAACACTGTCCTTACTCAACCTTGGGTTCCCTGTCACCAGCTTTCCTGTCCCCTTCTGCCTTCTAGTCCTTTTCCCTGGGCTGCGGTGCCTCATTAGTCCCATTTTGTTTTATGCTGCTGTCCAATCCCCAGCTGAACAGTGAACCTTGGAAATGACTTCACCACTGAGCTAAGGGTGTCTGGGGGCCATACTCTCAGGGTTTCTCCAGTCTCTTTCAGGCCGGTAAATCTGGTCTTTTTTTGTGTGAGTTAGACTTTTGTTCTACATCCTTCTCCAGCTCTGTCCAGAACCCTCTGTTGTGATCCTAGTCAGAGCAGTCAGTGGTGGTAGCCGGGCACCATCTAGCTGTACTGGACTCAGTCTGGTGGAGGCCTTGGTAGCTGTAGCCCATTAGTCCTTTGGACTAATCTTTTCCTTGTATCCTGTTCTCTTCATTCTCCCTTGCTCCTGAAGGGGTGAGACTTTTTGAGTATCTTAGATGGCTGCTTACAGGCTTTTAAGACCCCAGACACTACTCACCAAGGTAGAATGTAGAACGCTGTCTTTATAAACTGTTATGCCAATTGCCTCTTCCATCTTTTGAGAACCTTTATGATTACACTGCCCCCTCCCCCAGATAATCCAGAATAATCTCCCCATTTTAAGTTCATTAATTTAATCACATCTATAAGATCCCTTTGGCCATGTAAGGTAGCACATTCACAGGTTCCAGTGATCAGGACATGGAGCTCTTTGGGGGGGCCATGATTCTCCTTCAGAGAACCGTCCACCATTCAGTCACACTCAGCTAAGGTAGAAATCAGAGGTGAGGCAGACAGGATGTGAGTCAGGGCATCAGAGACTGCTGCTCCATCCCAGGTCAAAGGAAATCTTATCATGGATTGGCATCGATCCCCAGACCAGATGTGGGGATCTATGAAGTGACTAAATATCCATCTCATCATTAATCTCCTAGTATTTTCTTCTGAAAAAAGTTTCTTCTCTAAAATAGTTTTCAGAGGCAGTCAGCTATATTGATGTTTCCCTCTACTACTTCAGCACTTGCGTACCCCAATCTGCTGCCCAATTCTAACATTATAGTTAGCCCAGCTTGTCTCTAACTAAGTTATGATGATGAAGTAAGGAAGTAAAGAGAGGAGTCCTGTCAAGGAGGTTACCTTGATAGAAATAAAGATATTAGAAATACATCATTTTTAGGCCCAACTTTAAGTGAAAATAATGAATTAGGCAAATTGATCTTTCAGCCTTTGCTACCTCTTTTTGTCACTGCTAAGGCTACCAGACTTGTCAATTTATGAAAAGTGAGGTATAACTAATTCACACTAGAGTGTAAGAGGCTTAAATATTAACAATCCCAAAGGCACTTATTGTTCCTGGAATTGTTGACTCAATTGCCCTTTGTTATGTGGAATTTCCTGCCCACTTAAGTGTAGCTCAGTATTTTGTTCTCCTTGGAAGAAATGTGGTTTTTTAGAAGGACACTCATATAAGCATCTCTGTGGGGAGAAAGGGGCCTGGGCAAGGTGAGTTCTGAAATCATTCGAGTTCACCCTTTGCACCACTGATGACCTCAGTTACTTTTTCTGGGTGGTGGAGAAACAGAAGGGCAGACTGACCATTACTGCAGAAGCCTTGATGCTTTGAGAAGTTAGGAATAGAGTAGGTTGTCCCCTCTCGCCCTGGTAGAAATGGGTGACTGAAGAGTCAACGACCATGGGAGTGGCCTGTGGGGTCTATATCAGGGCTCAGGATCTCCTTAGGTATCACTCATGAAGGTACCCAGCAGTAAGATGGGGAAATCTTTGTGCCATCAAGAGATTCCCAGTGTGGTGTTACCCAGCATTCCTAGCTTTCATCCTACTGTTCCCTGATAGGGGACCTTGGTGGTTCAGTGGTAGAATTCTCGCCTTCCATGCAGGAGACTGGGGTTCAATTCCCAGTCAATGCACCTCATGTGCAGCCACCACTCATCTGCCAGTGGAGACTTGCATTTTGCTATGATGCTGAACATGTTTCAGTGGGGCTTCCAGACTAAGAGAGACTAGGAAGAAAGACCTGGCAATCTACTTCCAAAACTCAGCTAATGAAAACCGTATGGATCACAGCAGTCTTATTTGCAACTGATCATGTGATGGCACAGGGCCAGGCAGTGTTTTGTTCCATTGTGCATGGGATCTCCATGAGTTGGGGCCAACTCAATGGCAGCAAACGACAACAACATTCCCTGACAGACAGCTTGGCTCCCGTCAACTCCTCTTCACCACCACTGGCACTCTGAACTTGCTTGTTACCTCCCCTCCTCCATACCTTCTTTGCTCATGCATTTTCTTCCATATAAAATACCATTCACCCTCTCCCCCGACTCCAGGCCTGTCTTCTCTCCAGGGCAGCTCAAGTCTTTTCCAAGAGGAGGTGACTCCAGGGTACCAGTGATCTTTCCCTAATCTTGCCTCCTAGGATCTATAAACTGTACCTATTCTTTGATTGCCTTGTGATTGTGCTTTTCTTTTTTCTTTTACTGCTCTTTTATTTTCCATGTATTTTCACTGTTCACATGGGTCTTCCTTGTTTCCAGACTAAAGTGAAAGCAGAGCGCTTTGCCCATAATAAGTGCTCAACAAATGTCAGATCGATGGGTTGGAGATTAGTCTTGGAGAATCCCAGTTCCATCTTCCCAGCCACTAGACTGTATGGACAACCAGACTAGAGAACCTGATGATGTTCTTGTTTATGGCACAAATTGTTGTTGTTGTTAGGTAATGGCAAGTCTGTTACAACTCATAGAGACCCTATGCACAACAGCACAAAATGCTGCCTGGTCCTGTGCCACGCTCACAATCCTTGCTATGTTTGAGCCCAATGTTGCAGTCACTATGTCAGTCCATCTTGCTGAGGGTCTTCCTCTTTTTTCCTGACCTTCTACTTTACCAACCATGATATACTTCTCCAGGGATGGTCCCTCCTGATAACATGTTCGAAGTACGTGAGATGAAGTCTCGCCATCTTCACTTCCAAGGAGCTCTCTGGCTATACTTCTTCCAAGACAGATTTTTTTTCATTCTTCTTGCAGCCCATGGTATATTCAATATTCTTCACCAACACTGCACTTCAAAGGCACAAATTTTTCTTCAGTCCTCCTTATTCATTGTCCAGGCTTCACGTGCATATAAAGCTAATGAAGATATCATGGCTTGGGTCAGGGACACCTTAGTCCTCAAGCTGAAATCTTTGTTTTTCAACACTTTAAAGAGATCTTTTGTGGCACATTTGCCCAATGCAATATGTTGTTTGATTTCTTGACTGCTGCTTCCATGGGCATTGATTGCGGACCCAAGTAAAATGAAATCCTTGACAACTTCCATCTTTTCTTCATTTATCATGATGTTGCTTATTGGTCCAGTTCTGAGGATTTTTGTTTTATGTCAAGGTGCGGCACAAACACCAGCAACAAAAGAATCAAAGTCACACATCCTCCCATGAATTCCTCACTGCTATTTGTGAAAAACTTTTTAATGTCATTTTATGACTGTTCCCTTTCTGCTCATTGTGCACTGCTCTCTCTTTACTGCTTGCTTTAAAAACTGCTCGCTGCTCACTGCACAATGTGCAGTGCTTACTATGCACTGCTTACTGCACAGTACTCACAGTATACTGCTCACTGCACACTGCATAGTGCATTGCTCACTACACACTGCACACTGCTCACTGCACACGACTCACTGCGCACTACTCACTATTCACTGTTATGACTCTCCACACACTGGAATTGGCAATAAATGCTTTGACCTAAAAGTGAGACACATTTGCTTACTTCGCATTAGTCAGAGTTAATCACATGACCCTGCCCAACCAGAAGAGACGAGGAAGTTTATCCCATCAGGTACTCAGAAGATAAAGAACTCTATATATTTGAAAAATAGCACTGGGGACTCCCACACACATCTCAAATATTGAACAGCTAACAGTCTTTGCTAGGTACCTCATGTATTTGTTATTAGAAAAATTATATTCTTAATTGAATTGTCTAACTGTTCCTAGTGCATAATAAAGTAATTAAGATTAATATTATATTAAGCAAACTTCTAATTAATTTTAAACATTACCTAGCTATTTATTTTGAATTTTATATATAGAAAATATAAACATTTTATTTCTTATTTATTAGCTTAGTTAATCATTTAGCCTTTCCGGGGTGGTTAGGATATCCAGTACATTATTAAACCTTGTCTGTTTCTTGGTTTTATGGGGAAAGTTTTTAATGTTTTACCATTAAGTATGACATTAGCTATTCAATGATGTACAAGACAATTTATAAATAAAAACTTTTAGATGTTCTGAGATTTTAATAAAATTAATGGAGAGACATGACATAGTCATAGATAGAAACACTTAACCTATTAAAAATGTTAATTTTTCCCAAACTGGTAGATTTAATGCAAAACTAGTCAAAATCTCTGCAGGACTGTGTGTGTGGGTGTGTGTTTGGATTGACAAGCTAATTCTGAAAAGTATATATAAAAGTAAAAGGTCAGGTGAAGGCTAAACACTCCTGAAGAAGAAAAACAAGATCAGAACTTGCCCAGACTTATAATATGATTTGTATCAACACAAAGTAATTAAGGAATTTTAGATTGCTGCAGGTATAAACAGATAAACTAATGGAACCAAGGAGAAACCTAAACAATGTGACAGGCATTTATATCAACAGTGTATGACAGAAATAACATTGCCGAATAATGGAGGAAAGGATGGATAAGTCAATGAATGGGAATGGGCAATTGGCTATCCATATGGGAAAATCAGAAAACATGCTTCTTTATACCATATACAAAAATTAAAATTAAAATTTTAGTAAAGAGGAATATACAGATGACCCTGGGGTATGGGAATAAGAAAAAAGATGTAATTGCAAATCCAAAAGGAAAATAATGATAATTTATCTACATTTTTTAAATTAAGAATTTCTGTTCATCAATAGTACAATAAAGTGAACATATACACCACAAATTTGGAGAAGGAATTTGTAACAGTCAACCAAAAATAAAGTACTAGTGTCAAAATATAAGTATATATAACATATTTATATCTTATAAATTATTTTATATAAAAATGAATATATAAAGTAAAGGGAAAACAACCACATATGAAAGTGAACCAAGGCACGGGCAGACATTTTGTGAAGGAGGAAACATGAGTGACCATGAAAAATTTGAAAAAATGTTCATTCTCAACTGTTACAAGGGAAATGCCATAATACATAATGGAAATGGCATATGATAACCTCACACCATAAATACTGGCAAAAAAGAGTCTAATGATACTAATTATTGTCAAGGGTGTACTGCAACAGAAATTCTTACATGCTGCTGATGGAATGTAAATCGATCCAAGCACTTTGAAAAACAAATTTGCTTTATCTACTGTCTTAGTCTGAGTTCTCTAAAGAAGCAAAACTAGTGAAGCTTATAAATATATATTATATAGAGAGATTTATATCAAGAAAATGGCTCGTGCAATTGTAGAGGCTGGAATGTCCCAAGTCCGTGGATCAGGATAGAGGCTTTTCCTGATTCACATAGCCACAGTGGCTGGCGAACCCAAGATTGGCAGATCAGAAAGCAGGGCTCTTGCTCACAGGCTGTGAAGATCAACGAATCCCAAGATTGGCAGAGAAGCTGCTAGCTCAAGTCCCAAGAACTGGAGGACACATGAACAGGAGCCAGCTGCAGAATCCAGCACAGGCAAAAGCCAGAATGTCCACTCATATTTGGATGCAGGCCACATGCCCAAGGAAACTCTCTTTCAACTGATTGGCTACTCACAGCAGATCCCATCATGGGGGTGATCACATATAAACACTGAGAA
Source organism: Dugong dugon (assembly GCA_030035585.1). Lineage (NCBI taxonomy): Eukaryota > Metazoa > Chordata > Mammalia > Sirenia > Dugongidae > Dugong > Dugong dugon. The sequence continues at coordinate 58,992,184 of CM057471.1, forward strand.
TCATGGCCCAGCCAAGCTGACACACAAACTTAACCATCACAGACCACCCCTTGTCAACTTGTCACCTGTATACATCCCGCTAAACCATACATAATCTCTGAATAAAGACAATTACAAAGTCATATTTGTGCCTAACCTACTACAACTAACACATGTACAACTGAAAATGCACTAGCCCCATTTACATCTTATATTTTAAAAGTGACGAGAACAAAAACATTTGCTGCACACATACAAAGCAGAAATACTCGTAACAATTACAGTCCTCATTTCTGGAACTAGCAACATGGCTGTAACTAGTATTTAGAACTACCTTCTTCCACCACCCATTCCGTATTCCCTTTGCCCTCAGCAAGCACCTCAGCTAGTCGTGGTTCTTTACCTGGTGGGGTAACTCAAACCTTCATTCCTGAAGGATCTGGACCATTAGTAGTCATGTCGGAATTGGGTTGCTGTAGTTTTCCATTGACTTTAATCACAGGGCATGGTACTACTAAGAGACGCCCTAAGGGATCTCCTGCATTCCAGACATACTCTTCTTTACCTCCATAAAGTAATATCAATCCAATTTCCTCTTGGTAATCAGGATCGATCATAGCAGCAGTATGGTAACTCCCTTCTTTGCCTGTTGATCCAAAGGCATAAGGAGCCCAAAGTGGCCAGGTGGCATTCTTAGCTTCCAGTTCAATGGAATCAGTGATGTGTCTCCAGGTGGGAGCATTCCTCCCTTTGGAACTAAGACTTCTAGACCTGCAGAGCTTAAGGTCGTGGGGACAGGAAGCAAAAATTTTACGAGTGGGTTACTAGGGGTGCTACTAAAATGCAAAAACCCTACAACCCTGAAATTATAATCCTAGGAATATAGCCTAGAGGAATTTTTGCACATATGCACCCAAAGGCATCTACAAGGATGTTTTTGTTAGCATTGATATTACTGTCAAAAAGCTGGAACTATCTCAAATTCCCACAATCAGTAGAAGGGATACATTTCAGTATACTCATTACACTGGAATACCAAACAGCAGAAAGAAAGTGTAAAAATCAACAGAAACTAATTCCAAAAACATAAAACTGGATGAAAGTAGTAATTCATGAAGAAATACATGCAGTATGATCCCATTCATATGAAAATATAAAACTAGAACAATACACAGAGGGATATATTGGTGGGAAAAACTATACAGAAAAACAAGTAGTATTTAACACAAAATTATGAATAGTGGTCACCTCTGGAGGTTGAGAGCTGGATAACGGGATACACAGAGAAGGGCACATACACAACTCCAAAGGTTCTGTAATGTTCTATTGCTAAACTGGATGGAGTATACATGGTTCTTTGTCTTCTTACTATTCCTTAAATTATCTTCTATTTATCTCCCTATTGCTCTATCATTCTATCACTCTAACCATCCATCCATCCATCCCTCCCTCCCTCCCTCCATCCACCCATCCATCTACACACTTAAGATATATTTTTGTATATACAACTGATATTTCATAGGAAAAAATCAACAAAAATTGACTAGGAACTTGCCAGCAAAAAGAAGAGGGATGCAAGAAAAATCTAGAGACAGCAGAACCAACTACAGTCCACGAAGGCACCAACGTGTGAAAAGCATTTATGTATGCATGTATGTACTCTTGAAGAAGTGTGCATTCTTGAGGTTGGAGAGTTTCAGATTCAACTGAAAAGCAGGTGAAAGTATTGCTTCCCCCTTCCCTCACTGATTGCATATTTATTTATTTAACTTTTTTTTATTGTACTTTAGATGAAGGTTTACAGAACAAACTACCTTCTCATTAAACAGTTAGTACAAATATTGTTTTATGACATTGGTTAACAACCCCATGACATGTCAGTACTCTCCCTTCTCGACCTTGGGTTCCCTCTTACCAGCTTTCCTGTTCCCTCCTGCCTTCTAGTCCTTGCCCCTGGGCTGGTGTGCCTCTTCAGTCTCACTTTGTCCTATGGGCCTAATCTTTGGCTAAAAGGTGAACCTCTGGAGTGACTTCATTACTGAGCTAAAACGGTGTCCGTGGGCCATACTCTCAGGGTTACTCTAGTCTCTGCCAGGCCAGTAAGTTTGGTGTTTTTTTTTTTGAGTTAGAATTTCTACATTTTTCTCCAGCTCTCTCCAGGACTCTCTATTGTGATCCCTGTCAGAGCAGTCAGTGGTGGTAGCCAGGCACCATCTCGTTGTACTGGACTCAGTCTGGTGGAGGCCGTGGTAGTTGTGGTGTATTAGTCCTTTGGACTGATCTTTCCCTTGTGTCTTTACTTTTTTTCATTTTCCTTTGCTCCTGAAAGGGGTGAGGCCAGTGGGTTATCTTAGATGGCCGCTCACAGGCTTTTAAGACCTCAGATGCTACTCACTAAAATAGAATGTAGAACATTTTCTTTATAAACCATGTTGTGCCAGTTGAGCTAGATGTTTCCTGAGATTATGGCCACCACAAGTATTTCTATTTTTGATGTGTACACCTTTTTGGGTAGCACACTGAGGATAAGTTTCCTTGTCATGTGTTCCCTCTCCCAGAGAGCATGTGTTTGGTACAAACACATTCTGCTCTCTGGAGAAAGGGAATATCCAAAGAGAGGTGGAAATGGGCTAAAGCCCCAGCAGTTGTAACTTGTCTAGGAGAAGAACATGGAGCAAGGTAAAGAGAACCTTACTCAGGTATTAATAATGTGTCACCAGTGCTTACTGCAATGCCTGGCATGCAGTTATGCTGAATAAATATTTGGAAAATGAATGAATGAATGGAGCCTTTCACAAAGGGGAGTCATGGGAACATGTCTCTTTTGTTAGTGCTGTCTCATTCTCTTTTCTTTCTTTTTTTGGGGGGATATTCTCATCATGGCTAGAGAACTTTATAACTTTTATTCCCCTTTCCTTTTCAGTAGCTGGTAGGGTGGGATGGCTTGAAGAGGTCCAACATAAACTGTGAATGGGCTTGATTTTCAACGGTCCTTGCAGAGTGCTGACAGATGTCTGACATGGAAGCAAGACTGGAGAAGCTGCCAGCTGGGGCCAGGAACCAACCTCCTTTTCTGAGGAAAACTCCATAGATGGTGGTGGATCAGACATCACTGCAGGCAGACTCCACTCTTTCCTGCCTCTCTTTCCCCCTCATTTCTCAAGCTTACATCTCCTTCCACCCTTTCCTTGTCTCTTTTGCTTATCTTTAACAAACCTTTACATGCCTTTGCTTTGGTTAATTTCTTCTCGTGCCCTTTGAACCATTATTTCCCTTCTTGGCCGGGAGGGTACACAAGAAACTAAGGCATGGCCAAGGCAACATGTCTTGATTGTAAATCCCGTGATTTTGAGTTCATTGTTTTCCTCCCATAGTGTAATTTAGTTTTATCTCATTTTAAATTTTTATTACAACATTTTGAAACAAAACTATACTGAGTTTCATTATAAATGAAATTTGGAGAAGCATGAAAGAGAAAAATTAGAAAAATCATAGCCAGTTGTACCATTAAGAGATAACAGTTGTTTTGGGTACTTTGGGGAATATTATTCTAGTCTCCATTTACTTTTTACTATTATTTTTCCTGTTGGAAGCTAGGGTGCCAATTTCTTAATATTCTCCCTTTTCCTGTTCCAACCAGCATAAGGAAGAAGCACAAAGAGTCAAATGAGGAGCCAGTAATAATAATAAAGGCTTAATAACTTCCAACTTGCAGGGATCCTTTAGAAAGCAGGGATGGAGAATGCAGCTGAGATCCAAAGTCAAAGAGAGCTTCTCCTATAAACCACCCACCAAATCTAGACCTTCAGACCTACTGTAGGTAGAATTAGATCTGAAACATACTCTGCTTATACATACCTAGCTACAAAAAAAAAAAAAAAAAGCCAGTTGCTGTGAAGTTGACTCCAACTCATGGCGACACCATGTGTTGCTGAGTAGGACTGTGCTCCATAGGGTTTTCATGGGTGTGACCTTTTGGAAGCAGATCACCAGGCCTTTCTTCTTAGGCACTTCTGGGTGGGTTTGAACCAGCCTTTCAGTTAGTAGTCCAGTGCTCAACTGCTTGCATCACCCAGGCACTCCTGTTCACTTAACTAAAAAAAAAACCCTTGCCACCAAGTCAATTCCAACTCATAGTAACCCTATAGGACATAGGACAGACCTATAGGACAGAATAGAGCTGTCCCACAGGGTTCCCAAGGAGCAGCTGGTGGATTCAAACTGCCAACCTTTTGGTTAGAAGCCAAGCTCTTAACCTCTGTGTCACCAGGGCTCCAACTAACATGGAAAACAGTGTCTCCCTCACAAACACAGAAAGAAAAGCAGAGGAGAAATGGTGAATAGTGGGACTTGGGGATTACCTCAGGAGGCTGACCCTAAACTCACCTCCAGGTGTGTTTAACATAAGCAGGAAATACAAAGAGGATCTCAGACCCTTCTTTCAGCTCTGTGAGGTAGAGAGTCCAAAAGAGAAAGGTGACTTCCAGCTTTAGTACAAAGTAGCTTCACTCACAAGGACAAGTGTCAGTTTGTATCAATAAAGAGCCAATCAGAAAGACAAAAACCACCCTCGTCATTTTATCAGAGAGAATTTACCATAGTGAATTGGATACTGGAGAAGTAAAAAGGAAAAAACAAAGGAATTAATGAGGTAACAAAAGAGTAACTGCAACCCACCCTGTCTGGAGCAAAGGAGAGTGAAGAAAACCAAAGACACAAGGGAAAGGTTAGTTCAAAGGAGTAATGGACCACATGAACCATGGTCTCCACCAGATTGAGTCCAGAACAACTAGATGGTGCCTGGCTACCACTACCGACTGCTCTGACAGGGATCACAATACAGGGTCTCAGACAGAGTGGGAGAAAAACGTAGAACAAAATTCAAACTCACAAAAAAAGACCAGACTTACTGGCCTGACAAAGACTGAAGAAACCTGAGAGCATGGGCCCCAGATACCCTTTTAAATCAGTAATGAAGTCACTCCTGAAGTTCACCCTTCAGCCAAAGATAAGACAGGCCTATTAAAAAAAAACAAACAAACCACAATAACACACGTAGTTCAACCATGTACGCGAGACTAAATGGGCACACCAGCCCAAAAGCAAAGACGAGAAGGCAGGAAGGGACAGGAAAACTGGATGAATGAAAATGGGAAACCCAAGGTAGAGAAGGTGACAGTATTGATACTTCACTGGGTTGGCAACCAATGTCACAAAACAATTTCTCTATTAATTGTTTAATGAGAAACTAATTTGCTCTGTCAACTTTCACCTAAAGCACAATTTAAAGAAAATACAGTAACTACAAGAAACAGAAGCATGGAAGAGTGGTCCTGTGGGTTCTGGCCAGTGGATGTGGGGACATCAGGAGCTTGGGGGAGGGGCTCTAAGGAGCTCCAAGAAGGACAGGGTCTAGATGTTGCTGGTATTTCTAAGTGTGCATCATAAAGTTCATTCTGAGAGTGTGAGGGAAAATCTGGAAACCAGAACTAACTGCCATTCCTTGAGTGAGCAGCCATTGGTAGAACTCGGCTAATGGGAACACGTCCCTTCTCCCTTTTCCAACCCCAGGCTATTTCTAAAGCCTAATGGGAGGAGAGGTGGCAAAGGAGATACAATTTGCAAATTTTAGGCCCAGCAATCACAGTGCAGAGTATAATAGGTGGTTTTGGAGCTAAGACTTACTGTCTCAAAAATTAGTATGCAGCCCAAAAGTTGTCAAGCTCAGTGTTGTAACCACTTTTCAGAAATAGGATGGGCCCCAACCCAAAATTTAGTTTGGATGTAGATTGATGATCACATACATACACACACACCAGGGTATTCAAAGGTTTATCATTCACATAATTAGGCTTTGTGGGGAGAGCAGGGTAGGTGTTCCAAGCTAGTCTGAAATGGCTTGAGAGGGGAAGGAAAAGAGACTGGCTGGTTAAGACATAAGGCTGGGGTGAAGGTTGTCTTGTGTGAGCAAGGACTTATGTGGTTTGCATCTGCCACTGGAACCAAAGGAAGGAGTACTAGGATTTTTTATCAGCTCGTCCAGATGTGGGGAAAAATTCTGTTATACTTAAGAATCAGACTAGCTACTTCGCCTTCTCTGGGGAAGAAGGAGCAGAGGGGGAAAGGCTGTTGACATTCTCCACGTTGAGAACATGTATAGATAGATGGTGGAATGTGAGAAGGGGAGACTCCTGCTCACAATACCCGACTTGAGTCCACACTGTACATTGCTGTACATTCACATTATACTTTTTACTTTACAATACAATTGTGAACATCTTACCAGGTTATTCACATTCTTATAAAACTGTGATAGCTGCATGCTATTTCATCTTTGGATATTTGGATAACCTATATCAATTCTCAGTTGATGGACAGTTAGATTGTTCCTGGGAGTCTTCATATTTTTTGAAATATTTATTCTGGGCTTGTGATGGTTAAGATTATGTGTCAACTTGGCTGGGCCATGATTCTCAGTGTTTATATGCGATCACTCGCATGATAAAATCAGTTGTGAGTAGCCAATCAGTGGAAAGGGAGCTTCCTTGGTGGTGTGGCCTGTATCCAAATATAAACAGACATTCTGGCTTTTTGCTCACTGTGGATCCTGTGGCTGCCTCCTGTTCATCTGACCTCCAGTTCTTGGGACTTGAGCTATCAGCTTATCTGCTGATCTTAGGATTCATTGATCTTCACAGCCTGTGAGTGGGAGCCCTGCTCTCCAACCTGCTGATCTTGGGTTCACCAGCCCCTGCAGCTACATGAATCAGAAGCCTCTATACTGATCCATGGACTTGGTATGTTCCAGCCTCTACAATCGTGAGAGCTGTTTCCTTGATATAAATCTCTCTATATATTTATATGCTTTACTGGTTTTGCTTCTCTAGAGAACCCAGCCTAAGACAAGGCTGAAGAAGTTGATTGAGTCACCAAGTATTTACTGAGCACTTATTAAGTACTGGGCACAGGATAGAAAAAGAAGATGGCTTTCTCTCCAGACAGGGATGACCCTGCACAAACATGACTGTACTGTTACATCTAGAGACAGACAAAGACAACCAGGGCAGGTATAAAGTCACTCTTTTCTTTTTTAAATTAAACAGTAAATTATGAATACATGCACATTCAAAAAATTTAACTCTACCAAAATACGTAAATGAAAAAGTATAAATAACACTTTATTTTCTTCATTCTTGCTACCCTGAATATCTGTCCTTCTAGTCTTTTTTTTTTTTGTGATATGTATACACACAAACACATGCAAACACACAATACACACACACACACACACACAATATGTAGTATGTAAATAAATACTGATGTAGTTTGAAGGTCCTTCTGGATGTGAATGGAACCAGAAAATAAACAGTCAGATGCATAGATTATAAATAGGTCTATAACTTTTTAAAATTTCAGTTAATATTTTATCTAAGTAACTTTCCTTTTTTTGTAAAGGCTGTACTATTTTCATATGAAGAATCTCTGTGGCATTTTCTTCATTATTGGACATTCAGAGTTCCCATTTTCCATAATTATAAAAGTACTGCAGTGAGCATCCTTATACGTATAGCTGAGTGTGAATGTGCAAATAATTCTGATGATAATTTTCTAAAGACTAAAATTGCTGGGTAAAAGGATAGGTGCAATTTAAAGTTTGATATTATTTTTTTCAACTTACTCTTCCAAAAAAAGTACTGATTTAAATTCTCAACATGTGTTCCTGAGTTATCTAGTCATAACTGGCTATTTTTTTGTTTTTAAATATTGCTATTCTGATGGGGAAAATATCTCATTCTACCATTTTACTTTTAGCTCTCTCTAAACATGTGGACTTTAAAATTTTAAAGATCACTTTCATATTATCTGTTTATAAGAGGATCTGACACAGAAATAAGCTCTTGAAATAACACAATCTTCTCTGAACTTCACAGTAAAAAAGCAAGAGTTCTTTTGCCACTTACCTTTAATAGCATTTTATTTCTAGAAAGAGTAGTTAATGGTTATTCAAATAACAGAAGGATCATTTGTAAAACTTGAAAGCTATTTCTTTTCCAAACAAGTAATTAAATATAACACACAAACTCACTAGAAATAATTTTTTAATATTTTCCATAAAGACAGATTTACAGGGAAAGCTATCGTACTAGTAAGAGATATTGCAGAGTTGCCCAAAATGGATAAGGATGAACCAGGATGGGTTTACATATCACCTCTACCTTTTTTATATCATTTCTTATTGATCTTCAAGGCAATTTGATGTAAACTACCTGCCTTCTTGATCTTCTTCTCTTGAATGTTATGATTTTTTTAAAAAAAATTTCCCAGGCAAGGTTTGCTCTTCCTTTTACAGACTCCCTCACGATCTTGAGCACTGTCATAGAATGTACACTTGTGTAATAATTTATTTCATTTCTGCAGCCTCTGCTAAAACACAACCATAAACAAAAGCCAGGGCCACGTCTGACTTATTCAATACTGTATCCCAGCACCTACCACCAGGTGTGGCACACATCATAAATTTTCAGATATGTGATGAGTGATTTGATTTTGTGAAATGAGACACAACTCTCTCTCCTACAGAAGTGTTGAGGCCTATTTAGCTGCTGTATGTACTTAAAAATACAGTAAAATTCTGCCCACAATACAGTGAAAAGCACAATTTCATTATAACTTACTTTTATATTTATGTGACTCAGTTGTCTCTCAGATTTCCTTCCCCTTAAGATGTAGGGAAAATTTGACTCAACCACCTTACTTCTCACCCCTGATCTCATGACTTTTGCATTTCCATGGCTGTGGAAGTGCAAGGCCTATCCAAATATTCAATAGAGTCCCCAGTGGCTCATTTCTCAAGGCTTCTTCTGACTACTGAACTTCTTTCTCTGGTCTCTGCTTCTCTGAGAGCATGCGTGATGTCAATTTTAACAAGAAATTCAACTCCATCTTCAGGTTCCACAAGAATCCCATTTGCATAATTGGAAGAGGAAACAGATTATGAGTCTGGTTACCTCCATGAACAACTGCGTCCTTTGCCATGAAACCAGAACTGGATGACGCCCAGCTACCATTACTGACTGTCTTAGGCTGGGTTCTCTAGAGAAGCAAAACCAGTAAAGCATATAAATATATAGAGAGATTTATATCAAGGAAACAGCTCATGCAACTGTAGAAGCTGGAACATCCCAAGTCCGTGGATTGGGAAAGAGGCTTCTCCTAGTTCATGTAGCGCAGGGGCTGGTGAACCAAAGATCGGCAGGTCAGAGAACAGGACTTTGCTCACAGGCTGTGAAAATTGACGAATCCCAGGATCGGAAGATAAGATGATAGCTCAAGTCCCAAGAACTGGAGGCCAGATGAACAGGAGGTAGGCAGCCACAGGTTCCAGAGTGAGCAAAAAGCCAGAACATCTGCTTATATATATTCTCATGAAGGCCACACTCCCAGGGAAATTCCCTTGCAACTGACTGGCTACCCACAGCAGACTCAATCATGGGAGTGATCACATATAAACACTGAGAACTATGGCTCAGCTAAATTGACAAACACTCTTAACCATCACACTGCTCATTTTCCTCAAAGATTCTATAGAAGAATCCTGATCATAGAGGGGAAGAATGTGGAACAGAATTTAAAATTCTCAGTGGAAGCAAGACTTTCTGAAGCCATTGAGGCTGGATGAACCTCTGAAACTATCATCTTGAGATAATCTTTAAACTTTAAACCTTAAACCAAAACTATCCCCTGAAGTCTTCTTTGAACTGAAAAATAGTTTATCTTAATAAGTAAAGTACATCTACCTTGAGAACTGTGCTTTTTAAAAAAATTATCTTTGTGAGGTATCAAGTTGACAACAACAACTTGAAAGATTAGATGACAAGCTTATGGGACAGTGAGTCTAAGTCAATGGTGGTGAAACAATTCAAAGAAGAATAGTGAGAATGTTTGCGCTACTTGAAGAATGTAATCAGTGTCAATGAGTTGTACATGTAGAAATTGTTGAACTGGTATATAACTGTATATTTTCACACACACACACACACACACACACACACACACACATTCATACAAAGCAGCCATGAAGTCAGTAGAGTTTAGAGCTAGGGTTTACATTATAGAAATTCAAGCAATTTAAAATGAAATGCAATAATATCTTCTTTTCTAAAATATTCTTACAGAGAGGTGGGGCCGAGATGGCAGAGTAGTCAGATGCTTCTGGTGGACCCTCTTACAACAAAGACCCGAAAAAACAAGTGAATCAATTATATATGACAATCCAGGAGCCCTGAACATCAAAGGCAAAGTTGAGGAACCAGACTGAGTGGCAGGGTGGGGGAGAGACAGTTAGGAAGCAGTGAGGAGTTGCCAGAACTGACCCGGTGAGAGCCCAAGCACTTCAGGCCTGATCAGCTCACGGGTGAGCGGTAAGGCAGGGAAGCAGCGATGCTCGGGAGGTGCGTTTTCCGCATCGAGAGAGACCCAGTGCCAGAGAGTGTACTCAGCCATGCAGAACCGGTGAGAAGCAGCCCACAACTGGTGAAAGATAAGTACATGTGTATAGTCTACTGCCCGGATCAAAAACACCTCCCTTAGGGAAAAACCTCTCTCCCACTTACCTTCCTGCTTCCTGCTCTGCACTGGGTCCCAGACCGGCTTCAGCAATTGCCAAGTCCCCTGGGTCAGAATTAGGATCCATCACACATTCTGAGCCATTCTTCCAGCCTTGGAGAGTGAACAAAATAACAAATGGGAAAAATAAACTGCCAGCTTTCCTAAGCCAGGAACCCAGGGTAGGCACAGCTCCTTTGCCTAGGCACAGGCATAAGGGATCCACTGACTTTGAAAGTCTTTCCCCCTGCAGAGACTTGTGTGGGCCCATTTCAACAGCAGAGGCCATCACTACCACACTACAACAGGGTATATACCTGAAGTCTAACTTGAACTGTTTCAGTTGTGAAGTGGCAGGTTCGTGGCATTTGACACTGCTCTGCCCATTAAGCAGGGTCTTCACCTATCCACATCAGGGGCCTGAGGACTGGTGGCTCCACCCATGCCACCTAGCCACCTGCGATAGGGGCCCAAGAATAAGAGGTGCCACCCAGTCCTCACAGCCAACAGCATTGGGTGCTCACAGTCCAACTGCAAAACCCATCCACCTACATGCTCTAGGAAACAGGGACACAACTTCCTCCTGGACACTTGGAGGTGGCCATCAGCCCCTTGTCTTGCTCAGAATGTGTCCCCCTGCTACAGCCAGATGCCTGTGCCTACACCAATCACCCATGCCTGTCTAGGACTGTAGGTGAGAGCCTATACCACACATGTGGTGGCTATCTACCTGGGCACCTGAGCTGAGTCCATAAAGGAGGAGTGGGCAGCCTCCTGAGCTCACATACCTAGTAACAGATCTAACCACCTGTTGACAGGACATTAGGGCTTCAAAGCTGGCAATAATCGAACTAGCTCATACGAGCAGCATATGTGGGCATATCAAAACAAAACAAGAAGCTAGGACACACTAAGCAAACATAAAATAAATAAATATTATAGCTTATTGATGGCTCGGAGACAACAGTCAATATTAAATCACATAAAGAGGCAATCCATGATGGCTTCAGCAAGTTCCCAAAATAAAGAATTTAGAAATTTTTCAGAGGAGGAAAATTTCTTGGAATTACTGGAGGCAGAATACAAGATTAATACACAGAACTCTTCAAGAAATTAGGAAGGAAATTAATCAAAATGCAGAACACACAACAGAGGAAACTAAAAAAGATTAGAGAAGAGAATACTGACAAATTTAACAGGCTGCAAGAATCCATAGAGAGACAGCAATCAGAAATCCAGAAGATTAACAATAAAACTTCAGAATTAGACAACTCAATAAAAAGTCATAGGAGCAGAACTGAGGTAATGGAAACCAGAATTAGTGAGACGGAAGACAAAACACTTGACATCAACTTATTTGAGGAAAAATCAGATAAAAGGATTTTAAAAAATAAAGAGACCATAATAATTATGTGGGATTCTATCAAGAGGAATAACCTACGAGTGATTGGAGTACCAGAACAGGGGAGGATAATAGAAAATACAGAAAAAATTGTTGAAGATTTGTTGGCAGAAAACTTCCTTGATATCGTGAAAAATGACAAGATATCTATCCAAGATGCTCATCGACCCCACATAAGGTAGATCCCAAAAGAAAGTCACCAAGACATATTATAAGCGAACTTGCCCAAACCAAAGATAAAAAGAGAACTTTAAGAGCAGCTAGGGATAAACAAAAAGTCATCTAAGGAGAGTCAATAAGACAAAGCTGGGACTACTCAGCAGAAACCATGCAGGCAAGAAGGCAATGGGATGACATATATAAAGCCTTGAAGGAAAAAAACTGCCAGAATTATATATCCAGCAAAATTGTCTCTCAAATATGATGGCAAAATTAGGGCATTTCCAGATAAAAAGAAGTTTAGCGAAATTGCAAAAACCAAAACAAAATTACAAGAAATACTAAAGGGAGTCCTGTGGTTAGAAAATCAGTAATATCAGATAATAACCCAAGACTAGAACACAGGGCAGAGCAACCAGATATCAACCCAGATAGGGAAGCCACAGAAACAAATCAAAGCTAAAACACTGAAAATAGGGAAACAGATGTCAATATGTAAAAGATGACAACATTAAAACAAAAAAAGAGGGACTTAAAAAATGTACACATAGATTTTTCATATGGAGAGGAAGTCAAGATGATATAAAGAAATAAAAGGCTGGTATAAACTTAGAAAAATAGGGGTAAATATTAATGTAACCACAAAGGAAACTAACAATCCTACAAGTCAAAATAAAAAAACTAGAAAAATATAAAGACTCAGCAAACACAAAATCAACAACAAAGAAAAAGATAAACAGAAAATACATAAAGAAAAATGATTCAGCACAGAAAATTAACTGGAACAAAGAAACTGTGAACAACACACAAAAAAAGACATCAGAATGACAGCACTAGACTCATACCTATCAATAATTACCCTGAATGTAAATGGACTAAATGCACCAATAAAGAGACAGACAGTGGCAGACTGGATAAAAAAACATGATCCGTCTATACGCTGCCTACAAGAGACACACCTTAGACTTAAAGACATAAACAAACTAAAACTCAAAGGATGGAAAAAATACATCAAGCAAACAACACTCAAAAAAGAGCAGGAGTGGCAGTATTAATCTCTGACAAAATAGACTTTAAAGTAAAATCCACAACAAAGGATAAGGATTAAAGGTCAATACACCAGGAGGACATAACTATAACAAATATTTACACACCCAACAACAGGGCTCCAGAATACATAAAACAAACTCTAACAGCACTGAAAAGAGAGAGAGACAGCTCCACAATAGTAGTAGGAGACTTCAACACACCACATTCGGTGAAGGACAGAACATCCAGAAAGAAGCTCAGCAAAGACATGGAAGAGCTAAATGCTACAATCAACCAACCTGATTTCATAGACATATACTGAACACTGCACCAAACAGCAGTCAAGTATACTTTCTTTTCCAAAGCACATGGAACATTCTCCAGAGTAGACCACATATTAGGACATAAAGCAAGCCTTAACAAAATCCAAAGTATCGAAATATTAGAAAGTATCTTTTCTGACCCTAAAGCCATAAAAGTAGAAATCAACAACAGAAAAAGCAAGGAAAAAAATCAAACACGTGGAAATTGAACAACACCTCGCTCAAAAACTACTGGGTTACAGAAGAAATTAAGGATGGAATAAAGAAATTGGTACAATCAAATGAGAATGAAAACACATCCTACAAGAACCTTTGGGACACAGCAAAAGCAGTGCTCATAGGTCAGTTTATAGCAGTACGCACACATCCAAAAAGAGGAGAGGGCCATAATCAAAATATTAACCCTACAACTGGAACAAGTAGAAAGAGAGCAGCAAAAGAAGCCCTCAGGTGCCAGAAGAAAGGAAATAATAAGAATTTGAGCAGCATTAAATGAAATAGAGAATAGAAAAACAATTGAAAGAGTTAGTAAGACCAAAAGCTGGTTCTTTGAAAAGATCAACAAAATTGATAAACCACTGGCCAAACTGACAAAAGAAAAATAGGAGAGGAAGCAGATATCCTCTATAAGAAATGAGATGGGTGATATCACAACAGACCCAACTGAAATGAAAAGAATCATAACAGAATACTATGAAAAACTGTACTCTAACAAATTTGAAAACCTAGAGGAAATGGACAAATTTCTAGAAACTCACTACCTACCTAAATTAACACAAACAGAGGTAGAACAACTAAATAAACCCATAACAAAAGAAGAGATTGAAAAGGTTATATATGTATATACTTTTTTTTGCCTCTAGATGTGTCATGTATAAACTCCGTAGGGGAGTGCCACATCCTCTTGCCCCTCCAATTTTTATTTTATTTTTTATTGTTGTAGTTTAAATGAAGATTACATTTCAAGTTAGTCTCCCATACAAAAATTTATACATACATTGTTATGAGACCTTAATTGCTCTTCCCATAATGTGACAGCACACTCCTCCTTTCCACCCCTGATTCCCCATGTCCATTCAACCAGCTCCTAACCCTCTCTGCCCTCCCATCTCACCTCTGGGCAGAAGCTGCCCGTTTAGTCACTTGTATCTACTTGAGCTAAGAGGCACACTCCTCACAAGTATCACTTTATGTGCCACAGTCCAGTCCAATCCCTGTCTGAAGAGTTGGCCTCAGAAATTGTTTTAGTTCTGGGCTGATAGAGAATCCAGGGGCCATGGTTTCCGTGGTTCTTCCAGTCTCCGTCAGACCATTAAGTCTGGTCTTCTTACTAGAATTTGAGTTCTGCACCCCACCTTTATCCTGCTCCATCAGGGACTGTCTGTTATGTTCCCTGTCAGGGTGGTCATTGGTAGTAACCAGGAGCCATTTAGTTCTTTTGGTCTCAGGCTGATGAAGTTTCTGTGTATGTGGCCCTTTCTGTCTCTTGGGCTAATACTTTCCTTGTGTCTTTGGTGTTCTTCATTTGCCTTTACTCCAGGTGGTCGGGGCCAATTGATGCATCTTAGATGGCTGCTTGCAGGCTTTTAAGACCCCAGATGCCACTCACTGAAGCAGGATGCAGAACATTTTCTTAATAAGCTTTATTATGCCAGTTGACCTAGATATCCCCTGAAAGCATGGTCCCAGATCCCTAACCCTGCTACTCTGTCCCTCAAACTGTTTGATTGTGTTCAGGTAACTTCTTAGCTTTGGTTTAGTCCAGCTGTGCTGACTTCCCCTGTAGTGTGTGCCATCCTTCCCTTCACCTAAGATAATACTTGTCTATTATATAGTTAGTGAATAACCCTCACCCTCCCTCCCCACCCTCATAACCATCCAAGAATGTTGTCTTCTGTGTTTAAACCTTTTCTTGAGTTCTTATAATAGTGGTCTTATACAATATTTGTCGTTCTGTGACTGACTAAATTCACTCAGCATAATGCCTTCCAGATTCCTTCGTATAATAAGTTTCACGGCTTCATTCTCATTCCTTACAGTTGCATAGTAGTCCATTGTGTGAATATACCATAATTTGTTTATCCATTCATCCATTGATGGGCACCTAGGTTGTTTCCATCTTTTTTGCAATCGTGAACAGTGCTGTAATGAACATAGGAGTGCATATATCTATTCGTGTGACGGCTCTTATTTCTCTAGGATATATACCAAGGAGTGGGATAGCTGGATCGTACAGTACTTCTATTTCTAGCTTTTTAAGTAAGTGCCAAATCGATTTCCAAAGTGGTTGTACTATTTTATATTCCCACCAACACTGTATAAGTGTTCTAGTCTCTTCACAACCTATCCAGCATTTATTATTCTGTGTTTTTTGGATTAATGCTAGCCTTGTTGGGGTGAGATGATTTCTCATTGTAGTTTTGATCTGCATTTCTCTAATGGCTAATGATCGTGAGCATTTCTTCATGTGTCTATTAGCCAACTGAATCTCTTCTTTGGCGAAGTGCTTTTTTATATATCTGTATCTTAGTCATATTATAAGGATGAAATGAAGTGGTTCTCATGGGCTGCTTAGATGAGTTCTGGGTATCTATTTAGTAGAATTGATCATCAATCAATATCTGTCTATCTATCTGTCTGTCTGTCCCTGGTGGCATAGTAATTAAGACCTATGGCTGCTAACCAAAAGGTCTGCAGTTCAAATCCACCAGGCACTCCTTGGAAACCCTGTGGGGCAGTTCTACTCTCTCCTATAGGGTTGCTGTGAGTCGAAATCAACTCGAAGGCAATGGGTATCTGTGTATTTATCTATCTATCTATCTATCTAAGGAGCCCTGGTGGTACAAGTGTTCAGCACTAGGCTGCTTACCAAAAGGTCAGTGATTGAAACCCACCAGCAGCTCTGTGGGAGAAAAGACCTGGCGATCTGCTCCCATAAAGATTACAGCCAAGGGAGCCCTATGGGGCAGTTCTACTCTGTCGCAGTGGATCTTTATGAGTCAGAATTGACTCGATGGCACACAACAACAGGATATTATCAGTTTTCTTACACAAACATCCATAAAATGCACAGCAATATCCATTGAGAGAAAAGCCTAACCTGGTTATCTAAAAATGTGGACAAGTAGCAAGTAGCAGCCTGTGCAATAATTGTACCAAGTGAGGTCTGTTCATTGCCATAAGTGGCAATACCAGAGAAACTCTAAATATTAATCCTTCTCGCCCCACCCTCGTTCATCCAACCATATATATATAGTCTTCCACATGACCTAGGACTTCTACTCATCTTTTCCAACAGTCCTTCACTCTGTGATCTTTCCTTCTTCCAAAGAACCTCAAATCCATCTGTTATGGATTGAATTATGTCCCCAAAAAAATGTGTTGTAAATCCTAACCTCTATGCCTATGGTTATAATCCCATTTGGGAATTGGTTGTCTTTGTTATGTTGATGAGGCAGAATTAGTGTAGGGTGTATCTTGAGTCAATCTCTTTTGAAATATAAAAGATATTAAACAAGGGAGCAGAGACGAGATGGGGGAAGACTGATGCCAAGTCACATGGAGATCTCCAAGGATCCAGGAAACAAGCTGAAGAGACAAGGACCTTCTGCATATCCAGCAGAGAGAGAAAGCCTTCTCTTAGAGCTGGCACCCTGAATTTGGATTTCTAGCCTCCTAAACTGCTAGAAAATAAATTTCTGTTTGTTAAAGTCATCTACTTGTGGTATTTCTATTATAGCAGCTCTAGATAACTAAGACACCATCACTCCCTCATTTTTACGCAGAGTAACTTTGATATTTTTCTCTGAAATGATGGAATCAGCTAACATCTAGGCCCTTGGAATATCACCTTCTATTGCAGTGACGTATAAAGGAATGTTTTTCTAATAAATAATTAATTTACTCCCAAAGAAGAATCTGGCGCTGGTTGTTAAAATAGTATTTTGCTTTACTAGTTGCATTTACATATAGTACTTTGAAAACCTGGGTTCGTTTTACATATGTGCAGTTCAGTTCGGCTTTTGTAAACAAAAGAGAAGCACAGTAATTACTGCTCTCTCTTTTCATAAACCACAGGGCATGTCTAAGTTGTCATTCAGAGAAAGCAGAGCTGGTTTCATGTTTCCCTTTCAGAACATGGATCGTGGATCAGACCTAGAAAAACATACCTTAAACCCCACAGTAATTTGTGAGAAGGGTGGGTTAGGAAGCATTTTGCTGAGAATTGCAAAAAAGAAACATGGAAGAATGCAAGTGCAAAAGTCATTAATTTTCAAACCAGTAACGACTAGTTTGGGCTTAAAAAAAAAAAGAAGGATATGTGTTAAATCACATCAAATTTATGGGGCACACCCCTCGAGCATACCATAAAACCTAAGCTATCTTTCCTGAACGACTGATGTAAGTGATTCAGGACAAGGTTTGTCTACTGTTTTTTGGTTTTGTGTTTTGACATCCCATTGAAGAATAATATATGTATAGAAAAATGCACAAATTACATACGCACTCTTCGGTAAAGTATGTACTCTTTTAGACTGGCTTCCTTAACTCAACATTATGTTTGTGAGATTCCTCTCTATTATGTTTATTTAGTATTATCATTATTGCTTAATATTATCAATTTCATACTCAAAATAGCATTTACTGAATCCCAACATTGAATTCTTTATGTTGGAAAATATTTTTTAATCTTTTTTTGTTTGTATTTTTCTGTCTTTTTATTTAGAAAAAAATTCAAAACAAAACCACAAAGAAGTATAAATTATCAAACCATTTTATATATATATATATATATATGTATAGGATCCCTGGTGGCACAGTGGTTAGGAGCTCAGCTGCTAACCAAAAGGTTGGCAGTTCAAATCCACCATCTGCTCCTTGAAAAACTTATGGGGCAGTTCTACTTTGTCCTATAGGGTTGCTATGGGTTCAGAATCGAGTCAATGGCAACAGGTATATAGATACATATATACATATATATGCATATACATACATGCATACATGTATACAAACATACATACATACATACATATATATGCCGTCTAAGAAGTGGAAACTGAGTTTCAGTCCTGGCAGATTCTACAGGTTCTAGGTCTTTAATGATCTCCTTTCCTTTCTTCCTTCCTTCCTTCCTTCCTTCCTTCTCTCTCTCTCTCTCTCTCTCTCTCTCTGTCATACACACACACACACATACACACACACACACACATACACTCCTTTGGCTATTCTCTCTGTTCAGCAAGATGCAGTATTATAAATGACTTAAACTAGAGCTCCCTGTGATTGGTTAATTGGCAGCCACAGTAATGACAAGGTTGCTTCTCCCAACAGGACCATGTAGACATATAGATTGGGGGAGGATTTTGCCACAGAAAAGGGGATGCTGTTACCAGACAAAGAGCTTGGACAATCAGACTGAGTAGGGAAAAACAAAACAAACAAACAAAAATGAGCACCACAGTACACTGTGCTCATCAGCACCTATTATATCTAGTCCATAGATAAAGTCTTCATTTGTTTCAGTACAGCAATAACTCAATGAGGTAGAAATGAAGACTTTTACTCAGTTCTAGCCCTGATGTATAGATCTGAGGGATATTTCTTGTTTGATCTAAATACTTTTTAGTAGGATTTATAGAATGCTTGAGCATGGTCTGTACTTTGATTAGTTAAGAAGTCAAGTATGGCCCCATTATTTCTACAGAGAGGGGTGATGAATTGTGTGTTGCTGGACTGAAGCCCAAGTGAGTTGGTCAGCTCAGAACATTACCCCCAGCATTGGCTCTAGAGAAGGCCCAATGAATGAACTGCTTTCCTTGTGTACCTCTAGATGTGGATCTGCCAGTGAAAGTGGGAGACCTGGGCTTGTCTACCAAAAACATGGCTTCTGGATTTTCCAACTGTCAGCAGTGCCAGCTGCACACATATCTGACTTCAGTATCTTATTAGAGCCTGTTGTCCCAGAGAGGTGACAGCTTTGGTTGGATGAATGAGGGTGGGGCGAGAAGGATTAATATTTAGAGTTTCTCTGGTATTGCCACTTATGGCAATGAACAGACCTCACTTGGTACAATTATTGCACAGGCTGCTACTTGCTACTTGTCCACATTTTTAGATAACCAGGTTAGGCTTTTCTCTCAATGGATATTGCTGTGCATTTTATGGATGTTTGTGTAAGAAAACTGATAATATCCTGTTGTTGTGTGCCATCGAGTCAATTCTGACTCATAAAGATCCACTGCGACAGAGTAGAACTGCCCCATAGGGCTCCCTTGGCTGTAATCTTTATGGGAGCAGATCGCCAGGTCTTTTCTCCCACAGAGCTGCTGGTGGGTTTCAATCACTGACCTTTTGGTAAGCAGCCTAGTGCTGAACACTTGTACCACCAGGGCTCCTTAGATAGATAGATAGATAGATAAATACACAGATACCCATTGCCTTCGAGTTGATTTCGACTCACAGCAACCCTATAGGAGAGAGTAGAACTGCCCCACAGGGTTTCCAAGGAGTGCCTGGTGGATTTGAACTGCAGACCTTTTGGTTAGCAGCCATAGGTCTTAATTACTATGCCACCAGGGACAGACAGACAGATAGATAGACAGATATTGATTGATGATCAATTCTACTAAATAGATACCCAGAACTCATCTAAGCAGCCCATGAGAACCACTTCATTTCATCCTTATAATATGACTAAGATACAGATACCAATTTTACTCTAATTTAACAGATAAGAAAACTGGAGCTGTTGTTGTTGTTATTGTTGTTGTTAGGTTCCACCGAGTTGACTCTGACTCATAGCGACCCTATGTACAACAGAATGAAATACTTCCTGGTCCTGTGCCATCCTCATAATGCTTAAACCCATTGTTGCAGTCACTGTGTCAATCCACCTCATTGAGGGCCTTCCTCTTTTTTGCTGACCCTCTACTTTACCAACCATGATGTCCTTCTCCAGGGACTGATCCCTCCTGACAACATGTCCAAAGTATGTGAGACGTAGTCTCACCATCCTTGCTTCTAAGGAGCATTCTGGTTGTACTTCTTCCAAGACAGATTTGTTCATTCTTTTGGCAGTCCATGGTATATTCAATATGCTTCTCCAACACCACAATTTAAAGGCATCAATTCTTCTTCGGTCTTCCTTACTCATTGTCCAGCTTTCACATGCATAGGAGGCAATTGAAAACACCATGGCTTGAGGTCCAGCACACCTTAGTCTTCAAGGTGACATCTTTGCTTTTCAGCTCTTTAAAGAGGCCTTATGCAGCAGATTTGCCCAATGCAATATGTCATTTGATTTCTTGACTGCTGCTTCCATGGGTGTTGATTGTGGATCCAAGTAAAATGAATCCTCGACAACTTCAATCTTTTCTCTGTTTATCATGATGTTGCTTATTGGTCCAGTTGTGAGGATTTTTGTTTCCTTTATGTTGATGTGTAATCCATTCTGAAGGCTGTGGTCTTTGATCTTCATCAGTAAGTGCTTCAAGTCCTCTTCACTTTCAGCAAGCAAGGTTGTGTCATCTGCATATCACAGGTTGTTAAGAAGTATTCCTCCAATCCTGATGCCCTGTTCTTTTTCATATAGTCCAGTTTATCATATTATTTGCTCAGCATACAGATTGAATAGGTATGGTGAAAGGATACAACCCTGATGCACATCTTTCCTGACTTTAAACCACACAGTATCCCCTTGTTCTGTCTGAACGATTGCCTCTTGATCTATGTACAAGTGCCTCATGAGCACAATTAAGTGTGCTGGAATTCTCATTCTTCGCAATGTTATCCATAATTTCTTATGATCCACACAGTCGAATGCCTTCACATAGTCAATAAAACACATGTAAACATCTTTCTAGTATTCTCTGCTTTCAGCCAAGAGCCATCTGATGTCAGCAATGATATCCCTGGTTCCACATTCTCTTCTGAATCTGGCTTGAATTTCTGGCAGTTCCTTGTTGATATACTGCTGCAACCACTTTTGAATGATATTCAGCAAAATTTTACTTGTGTGTAATATTAATGATATTATTTGATAATTTCCACATTGAGTTGGATCATCTTTCTTGAGAATAGGCACAAATATGGATTTCTTCCAGTTGGTTGGCCAGGTAGCTGTCTTTCAAATTTCTTGGCATAGATGAGTGAGCATCTCGAATGCTGCATCCATTTGCTGAAACATCTCAATTGGTATTCCATCAATTCCTGAAGCCTTGTTTTCTGCCAACGCCTTCAGTGCAGCCTGGACTTCTTCCTTCAGTACCATTGGTTCCTGATCATATGCTACCTCCTGAAATGGTTAAACATCGACCGATTCTTTTTGGTTTATCTACTCTGTGTATTCCTTCCATTTTCTTTTGATGCTTCCTGTGTCATTTACTATTTTCCCCGTAGAATCCTTCAATATTGCAACTCGAGGCTTGAATTTTTTCTTCAGTTCTTTCAGCTTGAGAAATGCCAAGCATATTCTTCCTTTTTGGTTTTCTATCTCCAGGTCTTTGTACATGTCATTATAATACTTTACTTTGTCTTCTTGAGCAGCCCTTTGGAATCTTCTGTTCAGCAATTTTACTTCATGATTTCTTCCTTTTGCTTTAGCTACTCGAAGTTCAAGAGCAAGTTTCAGAGTCTCTTCTGACATCCATTTTGGTCTTTTCTTTCTTTCCTGTCTTTAATGACCTCTTGCTTTCTTCATCTGTGATGCCCTTGATGTCATTCCACAACTCGTCTGGTCTTCAGTTATTAGTGCCTAGTGAGTCAAATCTATTCTTAAGATGGTTTCTAAATTCAAGTGAGATATACTCAAGGTCATACTTTGGCTCTCGTCAACTTGTTCTACTCTTCTTCAGTTCCAACTTGAACTTGCATATGAGCAATTTATGGTCTGTTCCGAAGTCGTCCCCTGGCCTTGTTCTTACAGATGATATTGAGCTTTTCCATCATCTCCTTCCACAGATGTATTAGATTTGATTCCTGTGTATTCCATCTGCCTAGATCCACGTGTATACTTGCTGTTTATGTTGGTGAAAAAAGGTATTCAAAATGAAGAATCGTTGGTCTTGCAAAATTGTATCATTCGATCTCCAGCATCATTTCTATCACCAAGGTCATATTTTCCCACTACTGATCCTTCTTTGTTTCCACCTTTCACATTCCAATCTCCAGTAATTATCAATAATTATCAACCCAGAACTAATCTAAGCAGCACATAAGAGCCACTTCATTTCATCCTTATAATATGACTAAGATACAGGTACCAATTTTACTGTAATTTAACAGATAAGAAAACTGGAGCTAGAAAAGATAAATTCCTTTCCCAAGGTTATAGAGTTATTTTGTGGGGTCTTGCATTCTAAAACTAGTATGTGTGTCTCTAAATTTTATGGTCACTTCTCTACAGTGTCCCCCTGTCCCTGAGGGACTTAACATAGATTTAAACCCAGGTGACCTGACTCTAACTTACTCTCCTTTACGCCTGACCATCCCGTCTGCTCACATAGAGAGCAAATGCCATCTGCCCTCCCTACATGCATTGAGAACAGCTCTGTTCACATCAAGGATGTTCTTCCCAGCTGAAACTCTGCCCAGAGTCTGTTCACACAGCCTAAAGATAATAGAGATCCCAGAAGATCCTGGATTCACTGACGACAGTAGAGGCAGAAAAACGCAAAATAGACGCAGCGAATACATTCCAGAAGAAAATGGCCTCCTTGCTCAAGAAGACCTTGCTTAACCTCTTGGACAAGAGCAGAACGTGGGAATATGGCTGAGAGAGACAGAACTGGGGAGCCCCAGGCTGCCATGGAAACACATGGTCACATGTTTCAGGGGAGCATTTTTGCATTTTTCTTTGTCTCTACCTTTAAATTCTTACAAATTGTTTGTTCATGGAATTATTCCTTCATTCAATTTTTTTTTTTTTTTGAGAACGCATCAATTGTCAAATGCTATGCTTTATGCTAGAGATATGATGGATAACCCCACTTATTGCTCTGTTGAGAAAGACAGGCAAATAGCCAGGTATTTACAATGCATTGTAACAGGTGCTACAGAAAAAAGAAAGCTTGCAATAGAAGCACAGGGGAGGATACAGAAACAAACGCCATTTAAGGTGAGTCAGGGAAGGCTTCCTGGCCAAAGGTAGATTGTAAAGGGCAGTGGAGGTCTCTCAAGGAGTTTGGGTTTTATGTTTCTCAAAACACTTAGGGAAGGCAGAGCTTATAATGTTCATCACATACAACTGTTGAAATTGAGGCTTAGACAATAAAAATAAATTGTCAGAAACCAGATACTATAACAAAGCTGACTTCAAGAAGAAATAAGGAGGAGGAAAGGGAGACATGCTGGAATGCATGAGGATAACACAACTTGCTTTCTTACACGTACATGTCCCCGTGAGTTTGGCTTCCATCCCTTCTTGACAGCCATCCTATGTTCTGGAACGCATGCTTTTCATCTGTCAAATGAGGCTAACCCTGCTAAGTCTACCTCAAACCTGTTCCTCAGCTCCTTTTTGAGAGGCTTGAACTTTAGGGACTCAAGATGAAGCAGGAAGATCAAACCAACAGTGGTCGGGAAATGGCTATGCACATCTTGACCCCTTGCTCCTTGAATGTCTTCAGCTTAGAATATAGATACTGCCTCGGTTACTCAAGGTTTTAATCAAAGGTTTTATTCCTCATCAGCTAAGAGATTCCTTCTCCAACAGTGATTCTTATGGCCTGGAAGATACTCCCAACTCTTAAACCCAGTAATCAAGGCCTCTCACCTCTTTTCTGTTCATTCTGCTTATGAACCTGATGCTCTAGCCTTGAGGAATTTCAAACCTGGTAAACTAAAAACAAAACAAACAAAATAAAATGCTCCCTCTGCTAGTCCTTAAGTTTGATCCCCCTCCGCCCCCCGCCCACAATACAAGGTTAATGAAAAAAATGTGGATATAGTTTCAGGCTTCTGTATCTTTCTACAAGATGTTCCCACTGACCAGACATCCTCTTTCTGATCATTTTCCCTGAGTTCACCTGCACTCCTTCTCATGCCTCTCTCCTCTGGAAGACCTCTTCTGACATCTGGAGCAGCCACAGTTGTGATCCCACCTCTCTATACCCACAGCAAAATGCACCTCCAGTATCATTTTAAGCTCTATGAACTGCTTCTTAAACTCAGAGTAAAAATATGATAATGTGAGTTCTATTTTCATAGTTAATCTCTCAGGTTCCCACATGCTCCATTTCTGTATATAACTCTATTGCAATATTTCATTACTGTAAAGTATCAATTTTTTAGAGTGCCCTTTCCATCGAAACTATTAAAAATAACAAAAATGTAACATGTAGTTAGAAATCTCAAAAGGGGAATCAATCCATCCTCTCTACTAAAGGAAGGAGAATGGTGTCAAATAAGAACATTTCTATGAAGAAAACCAAAGATACAAGGGAAAGATTAGTCCAAAGGACTAATGGACCACAAGTACCATAGCCTCCACCAGACTGAGTCCAGTACAGCTGGATGGTGCCCATCTACCACCACAGACTGCTCTAACAGGGATCACAATAGAGGGTCCTAGACAGATCTGGAGAAAAATGTAGAAAAAAATTCTAACTCACACACACAGAAAAAAGGGAACAGACTTACTGGTCTGACACAGACTGAAGAAACCCTGAGAGTATGGCCCCCAGACATGCTTTTAACTCAGTACTGAATTTACTTCTGAGGTTCACCCTTCAGCCAAAGATTAGACAGTCCCATAAAACAAAATGAGACTAAATGGGCACACCAGCCCACGGGCGAGGACGAGAAGGCGGGAGGGGACAGGAAAGCTGGTAATGCGGAACCCAAGGTCAAGAAGGGGAAAGTGTTGACATGTCGTAGGATTGGCAACCAATGTCACAAAACAATATGTGTATTAATTGTTTAACGAGAAACTAATTTGCTCTGTAAACCCTCAGCTAAAACACACACACAAAAAAAGAACATTTCCGCCATTGCTTTTAGCTGCCAAATCTGTCCCTTTGGAAACTACCAGTCTCAGTTCTGACAGACCATGCTGGCTCATCTGGCCACAAGGCTTAACTACTCCAATCGTTGAGCCTCTTGCTGTGGCTCTTTCAGGGAGCTCACATCTCCTTAGTCAAACTAGGCCAAGTGACCCCCAGTGTTGAGCCCTCCATTTGGAAGCTGTTATGATCATTTCTTTTAAGTACATACCCAGCTAGACCCAAGAATTCTGGGTCAAATTGATTTCAAAACATAATATATCACCAACCTAGAATTCCTGAACCCTTTCCTTTCCTGGGAATTGACTTAGGATGGGCAGATTTTTCATACACATAGGGTTGGATTGCCCTTCCCCTGTACCAGGGGGGTACTAGCCTTTCCTTCCAAGGGAAGTAGCTTCTGTTTCTCAGCTCCCTTTAGAGAGACTTGAACTTTAGTAAATCAAGTGTGATTTACCTTTCCAGTGAAGGTTCATCAAGTGATTCCAAAGGGTCTACATGTACATTCATATTTTCAAGGTAACCTACTCCCTAAGACACCCCCTCCCCCACTCCTTCTAAAAGAGACTGTTCTTAGCGAGTGGAAAATGGTTTCCTGGCACATACTTTGCTAAAGAAGAGGTCGGAAAACAAAATTTAATCTCTGGCATGTATTCCACCACAATAAATTTTGGAATCACGTATTGCGATTATTCAGTTTCCTGCCAGGACATGCCACTAGACTGTGGATATGTTGAGAGCAGGAATTATATCTTATTTATATCCAGAAGTATTACATTTTATTTCTATCTAGGCCCATAGTTTCTAACACACAGCCTGATGCAGATTTGGTCCCTAGTGATTTACTTATTATTTAGTGGAAGAAAATAGAATGAATGAATACAGTGCCTTCCTGCCAGAGTCCCCTCTGTGTACCATATTCAAAATGGAAATTGTCCTTTCTCTGTGGTCACCAGTGTTACGTTCCTGAGAAAAACATATGAGTTTTCCTTTGATAAGTCCCATTACATGTTACCTAGCTTTCTGACTATCCTCTATCAAGAAACCATAAACCCAGAGTTGTCTAATAACAATACAAATAGCCCTAGTATGTGCAAGTCCTCTATAGGGTCCCAGGATGGAAAGATCTACCATGAAGAGAAGCTGCAGCTCATTCTTGACAATTTTGCTGGTAGCTATATTGAAATATTTCACACATATGTACCTATTTATCAACATGTGAATCAGTGTGAATACTGTGTCCACAGGCTCTGGCTCCAGCTCTGCCGCCAACTCACCAAGTGACCTTAGATAAGTCACCTCCCCTCTCTGGGCCTCAATCCCTCTTCTTTAAAAAGTAGTGGCATCTCCTGACAGGGAACACAACAGAGTCCCTGACGAAACAGGAGATAAGTGGGGTGAAGAACTCAAATTCTAGTAAAAAGACCAGACTTAATGGTTTAACTGAGACTGGAGGAACCTGGGAGGACATGGCCCCCAGACTCTCTGTGAGCCCAAAACTAAAACCCTTCCAGAGGCCAATTCTTCAGACAAAGATTAGACTGGACTATGGGAGATAAAATGATACTCGTGAAGAGTGTGCTTCTTAGCTCAAGTAGATACATGAGACTAAATGGGCAGCTCCTGTCCAGAGGCGAGATGAGAAGACAGAGAGGGTCAGGAGCTGGTTGAATAGACACGGGAAATCCAGAGTAGAAAGAAGGAGTGTGCTGTCACAGTATAGGGAGAGCAACTAGGGTCACATAACAATGTGTGTATAAATTTTCGTATGAGAAACTAAGTTGAATTGTAAATTTTCACTTAAAGCACAATTTAAAAAAAAGAAAAGTAGTGGCATCTACTATCTATATACCCCAAAGAATTAAAAGCAGGAACAAAAACAGATACATACTTGATCGCCCATGTTTACTGCAGCACTATTCACAATAGCCAAAAAGTAGAAACAGCCTAAATGTCCGTCAAAAGATTAATGGATAGACAAAATGTGGTACATACATACAATGGAATGAATACTAACCCGTTGCCATTGAGTCGATGCCGACTCATAGCGATCCTATAGGACAAAGTAGAACTGCCCCATAGGGTTTCCAAGGAGAGGCTGGTGGATTCAAACTGCTGGTCTTTTGGATAGCAGCCAAGCTCTTAACCACTGTACCACCAGAGCTCCAATGTAATATTACTCAGCCATAAAAAGAAATGAAGTTCTGATGCATGCTATAACATGGGTGAACCTTGAAAACATTATGCTGAGTGAAGTCAGTCAGTCACAAAAGGAAAAACATTGTATGATCCCACTTACATGAAATATCTAGAATAGGTACATGTAGAGAGATAAAGGTTTATTTGTGGTTACCAGGGCAGGCAAGAGTGGGGAGGAAAGGAAGACATATGCTTAGGGGACACTGAGTGTCTGTTAAGGGTGATGGAAAAATTTGGGAATGGTTAATGGTGATGGTTGAACAACATTATGAACATATTTAATGCCGCTGAATGGTACATTAGAAGACTGTTGAAAGGACTCTGTTGTAAGTTGCCATCAAGTTGGCTACGGCTCATGGTGACCTTATTTGTAACAGAATGAAACACTGCTTGGCCCTTTGACATCTCCACGACCACTGGTATGCTCAAGTTCATTGTTGCAGCTATTGTGTAGTGTCTTTCAATATGGGGGCTCATTGTTCAGCACTGTATCTAACAATATTCTGTTGGGATCATAAGGTTTTCACTGGCTAATTTTCAAAAGTAGATCACCAAGGCTTTCTTCCTAGTCTGTCTTGGTCTGGAAGCTCCACTAAACCCATCCACCATGGGTAACCCTGCTGGTATTTGAAATACTGGTGGCATAGCTTCTCGCACCATAGCAACATGCAAGCCACAACAGTGTGACAAACTAACAGATAGGTGGTGGCTTGGAAAATTACATCCCTGTTTATTCAATTCCTTGAAAGCCATGTGGGCTGCATGCCTAAAATCAGAAGTGACATGTTGTTTTTGTGCACAAGTCCCTGCCTTTACAAATTATTGTCATCTGATAAGCTGGCAGGGGGAGATTTGCTCAGTATTTGCCAGCATGTCATATCCAAAAAGAAATGTAGTTATCTGGTAGTGGGGACTTGGATTTTTCAAAATCCTGAATAACAGCAATTTACTGCTCTCTGGTGGTACAAGGAGTCTTCTGCAGGTGTCCAAACAAAACGTCTTCTGGTACCTTCAGCCCCTACTCCCATCAGGTAGCTGTCTTTGTTGGAAGAATGATCTGAGCTAAAGATGAAACACGCCAGCACAATGCTTCCTGCTAAGTAACTGTTGAATAAGGGCATGTTCACTTCCCTTCCAGAGGAAACTGGCTTCAGATTGTTATATGTAGAAAATCTTTCAAAATATTACAGTTATAGACTGAGAGTTTAGAGCAGGTAACAATAACAACAAAAATACAACAGCAAATAATGGGTATCTGTTAGGTAACACCAGGAAGTTAGAAATGAGGTGCTGATCAAAATACCTTATATATGTTTGATTGAGATTTTTACATCATGAATCTCAGTTGATACTCATAACCTTCCCCTATTAAGGTAGATATCAAATACTTCATTTTATAGAAGAAGCAGTGAGGCCAGAACAACTAGTAGTTCCTGGAATTTTTCCACCAAAAGGTTTCTGTGCTTGGATGACTCTTCCCTAGTGTGCTTCAAAGCCAGGCTGGATTTCCCTATTACCTGTGAAGGCTTACCCTAGCTTCTATTCCTGTGGCTCCTAAATATAATCAGTCACCAGAGTCACCTGGGAAGTTCTTGAAAAATATATATATTTCTGCGTCCCATCCAGAGAGTCTCTACTTCAGGAAACGTAGACTAGAAACCACTGCTCTAATGTTTCTATGCCTTTGGAGGTGTCTGTGGACATGGAAACTGGCTTATATTTTCTGAATACATAACCTTTGTCAAGTGATTTCTATATGCTTTGTGAATGCACAGCCTCAGTGAAGCCATGTGAGATAGCTAGTACTTGTTATTCCCATTTTCCAGATAATTAAACTGAGACTTAGGAAGGTGAAGCCACTTGACTAAGACCACATATCTAAAACGTGGTGTGACCAGGATTCCAAGCTAAGTCATCCGGACTCTGAAGCCTGTGGATTTTTCCACTCTGACATGCTTCCATGTCTGAGTCTGTCGAGTGAAGGAGGGGGAATGTCCCTGAGACATACCAGAATCTTTTCTTACCAGTATTCTTCACAGACCCCATGCTGACTAATAAATGCCTAGACAAATCTTACATCACTGCTTCCAAATAGTTCCTGCCTCCATGGGCTTCCCAGACCTGTTCTGAAGTTCCCAGAGGATTGGCAAATGTCATCTCTCCAGACAAATTGGGAGCAGGTTGAAGGAGGATGGAAGGATGGATGAGAATATCGAGCCAGGCTGGAAAATTGAGGCTCCAAACAATTTTTAGCTGGCACAAAGTGATTTTTCCTTGGCATTTTTCTGCTTCCAATTTTTTAATTCATGTTTATTTCAAGTGAAATTCAGTCCATCTGTATCTGATTCATTCACATTAAATTCATCAGCAGACTGCTTTGTCAGAGAAACAGATTCCAATGTACCTCTAATATTTTACCATGGAATCAAGGTCTGTCTGGAATGCCAGGGCAAGGTGCCTTGTCAGAAACATATAGAAAAGCAGGTGAAGTTGGTTACAACTTCATTTCACCATGCACATCCCTCTTTTTTTCTTTCTGCTTGTCTCAGATACCTCTGATGGTCTTTAAAAATTATTTTGTTACCAAGCTTATATACCAGTCTTTCCTGCCCTGTTGGCCCCTTTCCATCTGTCCATAAACATGCTCACATTTCTCTCATCCTAAAACACAAAACAAACAAGTCCCCAAAGTGACAACAAACCAAACTACTCTCCCCCACTTTCCATCCCCCCAAAATGTCTTCCTGTACAAACCCTGTCATTTCCATTTTATTTTTCATTCCTATTATGTACATCTGCCCCCACCACTCTGCCAAGACCTTCTAATGAAAGTCATCTTTTTTTTAAAAATATTGTAAAAATACAGATAACACAACACTTGCTGATTCAACATTTTTCACATGTACAATTCAGGGACACCAATTTCATCAATCATGAAATGGCCAAATCCAATGGTAAAGTTTCAGTAACAATTTTATTAGTCTTTCTGTTGCATTTGATGCTGTTGATAACTCCCTGCTTCCTCACACTCTGTTTCACTGGATTCCTTCCTACCTTTCCCTTCTCTTTCTCTCCTTCTTCTTGGTCTCATATTTCCCTATCTTTCTTTATTCATAAACAGTTTATGAAATATGGACTCCAACTCTTCATTGAAGTCTCTGCAGCCAGAATGCCTCGGTTCAAATCCTGACTCTGTCATTTTTGAAAGCTGTGACTGTGCGTTAAGTTCTTAAGCCTTTCTATGCTTCCATTTCCTCAACTAAAAACTGGGAAAAATTATACTTCTTTCCTCATGGGATTGATATTCCATTTCCTCAACTGAAAACTGGGAAAAATTATACTTCTTTCCTCATGGGATTGATATAGGGATTGTATTTATTACATGTAAAGTTCTTCAAGCAGCACCTGATATCATAGCCACTCAATAAATTTTAACTAGTAGTACCAGTACTAAACACACCCTAAAGATCATTCATAATGACATCTTTAAATGTTTATATAGTAGGATTGATAATAGATGGTGACATAGTCTAATGAAATAATTTTCATGCTTTTAAATTTATGTTGGATACATATTCTGCACTAAAGGAGATAATGTCCAAGCCTATATATGTAGAAAAGTCCATGTTGTTTTATATATATATTTATTATCTATAAATAATAAACTTATATATGTATATATATCAATACACACATACATATATATACATATGTGTGTGTATATATGTGTATATATATATATATAGTTAGAAACTAGAGGTTAAATACTGCCTAATATTTCATCAAACAAAAACAAATAAAATCTAACATATTAAGGATTGGGAACCAGTTGATATTTTTATTTTCAAAGTGCTTTCTTTTCTCATGTCTTGAGATTGGAGATACAAAATATTGGACAAGTATGGTATACAATTAATGAGTTCTCGAGTTCAAGTATACTTCCATTTTAAATGGCCAAAGTGATAGCTAACATATACTAACAATTAACTTTGTACTGAATGCAACATTGCATACATACTACTATTGGGGTATTTTAATATATTTGCATATGGATCAATTCTGGAAGGCAATAAACACATTAAAGCTGGTCATTGTGTTAGAGTGGTGGGATTATGGATGACATTTCACCCTCTAATTTCTCAATGTCATGGTGCTTCTATTAATAGAAAAAGAAAGTTTAAGACAAATATAACATGATGTATATATTACAAACATTATAACAATACAATTAAGAGAGAAAGAGCAGGAGTTAGAACAAGAGAGAGAGAACCATCCTCTCTGTATCCCCAAGGATTAGCAATATGTCCAGCACATACTAGGCAGTCCTAGAACTCTTTGTTAAACAGAACTGATGGCCAAGAATGGTTTTAGTACAATAGGATATGTGTGATTTTGGAAAATAAAAATTTAATGATAAAAATATAGTTTAGTAAATAAAACTTAAAAAAAAAAACAAACCCTGAAATAATTATGTCCTTACAGGAAACCAGTATAAGCAGAAACAATATTTTAATAATTTCTATTGGCTTTATTCTTTTCTAGGTATAATTTTGTTGTTGTTAGTTGTCGTTGATTCTGACTTATGGCAACCCCAAGTGTGCAGAGTAGAACTGGTTTTATAGTGTTTTCAAGACTGTCACCTTTTGGAAATGGTTAACCAGGCCTTACTTCTGAGGCATCTCTGGGTGGGTCTGAACCACTAACCTTTTGGTTAGTAGTGCAGTACTTAACCAGTTGCACCATCAGGGAGTCACAGGTATAGCTAGTTGAATATAAACTCTTAACCATGGTAGTTTTTCAAGTAGTTATACCAAGAAAGAAATGTATTCTGGATATGATGAAAAGTAGTTTTTCTTCCTTTGAATCATATATATACATATGTGTATATATATATATGTGTGTGTGTATATATACATATATGTGTATATATATATGTACATATATATATATACATAAAATAACTACTTGAAGGCACTGGAGAGCAACCAAAAGTAAGTAGAAACTGAAAGGGAGTTGACCCTTGAAAAATGGGAAGTGCTCTGGGTGAGATTTGTATTTATGAAAATGCTTTTTGCCTAAAGATATTCCCCATACCACACAGAATGGGACAACCAGAACTCAAGCAGAAATCCTCAGCCTATTGGCTTGAGGAGTCAGTCTGGATCTTCAAAAATGGCTGGAAAGTGAGGAGGAAATCACATAAAGGAGAGAGATAAAGGAACAAACCACAAAATCACCACACTTCCCAAGTAGTGGCTGACTGTGCAAGGATGAGGAGGACTCAAAGGCACCTGGCAGAAAACCATAGCTAAAAGGATAAAAGAATTGAGCAGAGATTTCAGCTGCTGCCCACTTCTGAAACTAGAATGTGGGGACTCAGTTAACTACCTGCTAGAACAAAAATCAACACTCTTAAGAGGAAAATAACAGAATTCAGTCTCTGCAATATATAAACCACAATTTTCAACATACAATAAAAAATTGCTTGCTGTTTTTGTGTGGCATCAGGAATATTCTGACACATAGTGACCCTATAGGACAGAGCAGAATGGCCACATAGGGTTTCCTAGACTATAACCCTTAGGGGAGCAGATTTTTCTCTTTTTCAAAGGTCTAGCTTTTTTTTTTTGCTGGACCTGTAAAAAAGAGAAAAATGTGACTCAGGGTCAAGAGGAAAAAAATTGTCAAAATAAACTGTCTTTTAAATAATCCAGATACTGTAAATATCAAAAACTTTAGAGCAATAATTATAAATACGTTCAGTGACTTACAAAAAATAGGCTGATAATGAGTTTATAGCTGGGAAATACTGGCAGAGGAGTAGAAATGATAAAAATAACCACGTGGAAATTCTGGAACTAAAAAGTAAAATATCTGGAATGAAAAATTCACTGAATGGTCTTAGCAGACGATGCAAGACAGCAGAAGAATGGGCCTTATAAAATACATCAAAAGAAGTATCCAATCTGAAGAACAGAGAGAAAAAATTAAAACACACACACACACACACAAAAAACCAGCTCAGAAACTTGTGGAGCAATATCAAACATTCTAACACACTAGGAGTTTGAATTCTAGAAGAAGAGAAAAAAACAATTAAAATTTAAACTAAAAAATAATGGCCCAAAATTTCCAAGACTGGTAAAAACATAGTTATAGATGTAAAAGCTTAGGAAACCCCAAGCAGGATGAATGCAAAAAAAATAAAAAATAAAAACTACAACTGTGTACATCATAGTCAAACTGCTGGAAAAAAAATAATAAAGGGAAAATCTTGAAAGTAGCCAGAGAAAAATGACACATTACATACAATGGAACAATTAAACAAACAATGATGTCCTATTGTTAGGAACAATAATGACAACCAGACAATTGGAACAGCTTATGTAAAGTACTGAAAGAAGAAGACAACCTATTAGCTCAGAATTCTCTATCTGGAGAAATATCCTTTACAAATGAAGGTGAGAAACTTCTGCTTCTGTCTAGGATGTTGAAAGTTGGAAAGAGCAAGGCTTCCTCCCTAATAATAAAAAAACACTAAACTACAAAATTATAGCTATTAATTAGTTACATAAATAATTCAGTTATAATGTACCTATAAAGTTAGAATTATGTTATTAATTATAGCTAAGGAAATGAATTTAACAAGATAATAGGATACAAAATCACCATGCAAAATCAATTGTATTTCTATATACTAGCGACAAATGATTGAAACATGAACTTTTAAATTCCACTTACTATAGTATCTAAAACCATAAAATATATAGGAATAATTTAAGAAAATTTATGTAAGGTATCTACAATAAAAACCACAAAAAATTGCTGTGAGGACCTAAATAAAGGAAGAAATATACCATGTTCTTGGTTTGGAAGACTGAATATTTTTAAGATGTCAATTCTTCTCAAATTGATCTATAAATTCATGGAACTTCCAATCATAATCCCAGAAGACTTTTCCCCCTAAGAAATTGCCAAAAAAATTCTAAAATTTATATGGAAATACTAAGGACCTGGATTGTCAAAAAACTTTGAAAATGAAGTACTAAGTTACATATGACTTCAAATCTTATTGTACAGCTACAGTAATTAAGACAGTGGGATGCTGGCATGAGAGCAGATATACATTAATAGAAAACAATAAATAGTCCAGAAATCAGGCACACTTGTATGTTCAACTTATTTTCAACAATTTTGCCAAAGTAACTCAATGGAGAAAGGAAATTCTTTTGGACACATGGTGCTGGAAAAACTGTATACCTACACTGAAAAAATTAACCTTGACCCCTATCTCACACCATACACAAAAATTAATTTGAGATAGAACTGAGGCCTAAACGTAAAAGCTAAAATTAATTATTTTCTAAAAGTAAACCTGAGGTGGGGGAAAGTTACTCAGACAGAATCCATCAAATTAAAAACTTATGCTCATCAAAATACATCAGTAAGAAAATGAATAAAAAGCCACAAAGTATTCATAAAGCATATAGTTGAAAAAGGACTTTTATCCAGAACACATAAAAATTCCTATATATCTATAATACAATATAAACAACCTAATAAAAATGGGCAAAAGACTTGTACAGATACCAACAAAGGATATATGAATGATCAATAAACACATGAAAAGATTATCAGTTCCATTAGTCATCAAAGAAATGTACATTCACACCACAATGAGATACCACTAAAAGAAGGACAATTCCATGAACAGAATAAAGGAGAGAAAAAAACCACAAGAACATCTTAATAAATTCAGAAGAATCATTGGTAAAGTTGAGGAGTAACCAGACTCTAATACATTGCTGGTGGAAGTAAAAAATTGCACAACTACTTTGGAAAACTATTTTGGTATTATAAAGTTAACATACTTCTTCTGTATGATCTGGCAATTCCATTCTTAGGTGTTTAACCAGGAGAAATGAAAATTTTTTATTTCTAAAATTAGCTGTAAAAAATTATTACAGAAACTTTGCTCATAATAGCCTAAAACTAGAATGGATAAGCAAATTATAGTATACTTACATAATAGACTAACATACAATAATAAAAAAGAACAACCAACTTATAAACTCAGTACTATGGCTGAACTGCACAGGCATTATGCTGAGCTCAAGAAGCCAAACATAAAAGATTATGTGTTGTATGGAATCATTTATAATGAATTTCTAGTACTGACAAAACTAATTCATACAGAAAAAAATCAGAGCACCCATTGCCCATGAGGGATAGTTTATCTAAGAAGGGGCTGGAGGGAAATTCCTATGTTGAAAGCTACATTCTATAGATAGTACTGTGGGTTACGTGGGTGGATGCATTTGTCAAATCTCATGGAATTGTAAGTTAAGATGTGTACATCTCCTAGAATTTAATTTTTATCTTAAAAAAAAAAACTCTATAAAAAAAATATGTATGCTTCCTTGAATCAACAGCCAGATTGCTGGCTTGGTTGATCTTCAACAGCAAAAATGTTGATGAAAGTCAACTCTAAATGAAGAGATACTGAATGCAATATTTTAAGGCTCCTCAAAGTCTTCCATATGTCCATTGTGTCTGAGTTTGTGTGTGTGATTTTTTGCTGTCTTAAAGCCAGTATCAATATTTATCCGCAACTTGCG
This sequence comes from Dugong dugon, assembly GCA_030035585.1. Lineage (NCBI taxonomy): Eukaryota > Metazoa > Chordata > Mammalia > Sirenia > Dugongidae > Dugong > Dugong dugon. The sequence goes on from CM057471.1 coordinate 59,028,497, forward strand.
AAACCCCTCTCCTGCCAGAAATGTGTAAGTTCTCTTTTTCTCTTGCTATAAATGGAATAAGTTATACCAAACATTTTTTTGAAAATGAATGTGTGGAACATTAATTTCCCTATAGCTCCACTCCCCAGCTTTCCAACAGTATTAACTGTTTTCATGTGTTTAGTTGTCATTGGTGAGCTATTGATATGAATCTTTTCTTTTTTTTTTTTTAATTAAAGAGATTTTTAGTTTACCTTGTGTTTTCCCTCTAATCTTTTTTTTTTTTTTTTTTAACTTAATAACTTTCTTTCTACCTTAACTTCGCTTAGCAGGAAAGAGCACCTATCTGGAATCATCTGTTGGTGCCATCACTATGAACAATTGGATGGACATACAAATGGGGATATTGTTATCTTGCCTTTGTGAAACACTGACTATACATTGGAGAATGGAAAGAGATGAGGAGAGGTATACCAAATTCTGGTGAAATGTTTGGTATTGATGTATATTACATAGCATATAGTTTAAAAATTGGAATTTCATTCAAAATCTGGTTGTTCTACAGGCCTAACAAGTTGCACTATTCTATCAGTTCCACAAAGATTTCTGAAAACTTTTGGGTATCAAACCCTGAAAATACAGACAGAAAACAGAATTCTCCTCCAAGAAATGCAGTCTAGAATAGGGGGCCGGATAACAACACTAACAAATACAATTATAATAAGGTACTATAAATGCTAATATATAGAAGCAATGAGCTTCAGGTATAATTATGAGGGACAGCTAGCCCAACTCTGGGGGAAGGACATTTGGCAAGATTCCAGAATTTTTCTCCACCTTGCTTACCTCTCCCCATATCACCTCCTTCTTCATCTGACTTTAATTTCTTTCAGGTTTTAGAATTATCATATTTTTAGGGACATTTTTTCTAAACCCTTGGACTATGGGATATCTTTTGTATATATTTTCATAGTTCCCTGTGATTTTCTTCATAACATTTACCGCAATTGTACTTAAAGAATCTGTGTAATTCTTTTGTCTAACATCAACTTCTGCTGGAATGTAAGTACTTTGTATTAGTCTGCTATATCCCCAGTGATTATCATGGTTCCTGGCACTTATTGGGTGATTAAAATGCTCTTATCGAACAAAAAAAAAAGAATGAATGAATGAACTAAGTCTTGAGGGATCAATGACTTTCAGCGCAAAGGCTTCCAGAGTTCTTTCTCCTCTGTCACCTAAACTGGCAACATGCAGCTGCTGTGGCTGCTCTGTCAGCCTGGATACTGTAGTGAGGAAGCCCAAAATGGGCATGTGGTGCGAGCAAAATTAAAGCTTTGTTGCTGCAAACTGCTAAGATTTGGAGGTTGTTCGTTACAGCAGCATAACCTAGCCCATCTGGACTGATACCGTGGTCACACACCAAGTTGACTTCTGCTCACCAATGAAGTATTCAATATATGCCAAGTGTTATGGCAGTACATGAGGATTGATTAGATGCAACATCTGACTCATGATTTCACAGTTCCTTCTTTCTAATAAAATAGAGCTTTTTCTGAGTTCAGGAATGTTTTATTCATATCTAACACAGTTTGTGCTCGGATCCCTGGTGGTGTGGTGGCTAAGCGCTCTGCTGCTAACCAAAAGGTCGGCAGTTTGAACCCACCAGCTGCTCCATGGGAGAAAGATGTGGCAGTCTGCTTCCATAAAATATTTACAGCCTTGGAAATTCTATAGAGTAGCTCTACTCTGTCCTATAGGGTCGCTATGAGTCAGAATTGACTTCACAGCAATGAATGAAACAAACTAACCTAAAGGTTGGCAGTTCAAATCCACCCAGAGGCACTGTGGAAGACAGGCCCAGAGATATGATTCTGAAAAGATTACAGCCAAGGAAACTCTAGGGAGCAGCTCTACTTTGTAACGTATCGGGTTACCATGAGTCAGACTTGACAACAATGGTTATAGTACAGTAATATAAAATTTTAGACATGAGTAGTGTAGTTATGAGCTATGAAGTCAGATAGATCTGTTATAAGCCTTAGAGGTTAACAAGTGTCTTAACCTCTGTGAAACTTAGATTTTTTTTGGTCGTTGTTAAAATGGGAATAATCCTAATTCTGTTGATGTTAACTCTTCATATGATGCCTAGCACAAGTCAGACAACAAATGGAAGTTATATAAAATACAATAAGAAAAAGGGAAAATGTAGTAAGTTATTATTATAAGGATTTTCTATTAAGTTCTTCTATATGAAATCATATGTTATCATCATTATAGAACAATTTTGTGTCTTACTTGTCTTTGTTTATCCAGTGCCTATCATGAAGCTGGACACACAGTTGGCAGGCAATCAATGAATGTTGACCTGAATTTTGTGAGAGTTTACATGAGAGAGGGAGGATGTCAGGATAATGTCAAAATGTCAAGGAGGTAGAAGCATTTGAACTGAAATCTCGAAGTCTAGGTAAAATTTTAATATGTTGGAGACAAGGCATGACTGTTAGAGAAAATAGCATGAGCAAAGACATGAATCGAGACCTCCTGGGATATGTGAAGCAAATAGTAGTTCAATCTGGGTATATGTAGGGCACATGGAAGTAAGAAATTTGCAAAAAGATAGGTCAAGGCCAGATTACAGAGCATCTTGAAAGCCAAATAAGGAGTTGAGCCTTCAGTCTGTAGCAAGATGGAGCTATTTAGAGGGCTAAGGAAGAATGGGAGTCCCTGGGTAGTGCAAACGGTTAATGCATTTGGCTGCCAACCAAAAGGCTGGAGGTTCAAGTACACCCAGAGATGTCTCGGGAAGAAAGGCCTGGCAATCTACTTCCGAAAAATCAGCCATTGAAAGCCCTTTTGGAGCACAGTTCTACTCTAACACACATGGGGTCACCATGAGTAGGAATCGACTCAAAGGCAACTGGTTTGTGTTTTTAAAGAATGAAAAATGGAAAGAGAAGCACTTCCATAAGTTCTTACACGTACACTTGTCCTATGACATAGATAACATTATTTGTTTTCTATATGAGAAAACTGAGGTTCAGAAGTTAATTTGTCTAAGTCACAACACTGTTTAAGTGAAAAAGATACCACTTAAATTCAACATTCTGTTCAATGTCAAATCTGTATTTTTTTTTCCATTTAAGAGCGAAATAGAATAAAGTCCATATCAAGATTTTTCAAATGTACAGGAAAAAGCACCCTTGTAAATAATGCAGCTATATTGTTATGCAAGTCCAAATGAGTTTCCTTAATCCATTTATTTTTTCTTAAGATGTACATTGACAATAATTTGTGAAGTGTAAAGTGTTAGAAGAATATGAGCCTTAATACTAACGCCAATGAGACAAACTGCTTAGAACAACTTTCTTTAGATCATTTAGATCTTTTATCACCCTAGAGGAAAAAAAAGAGGCTATTAACTTAATTATTTTCTGATTTCTAATCTAATTTCCCTAACTATAATATTTAAAAATCCAGAAGTCCATTGACATCATAGAAATTCAGCCGAGTGCATATCTTTTAAGTTCTATAGAAGATTAAAAAGATGTCCAGGCTATAAAAGTTGAAAAAATCCAATGTATATCCCATAATGGAGACCAAAACTAAGATATGATTATGTTCTGTGGGTCATGACTTTTTTAGTTCAAACAATTTAATAAATTTACTAGATAATTCTATTCTTCCCAAAGTTATTTTTCTTTAGGTCACCACTAGGGTATTTTTCTTACTAACTGTCTTAGTCATCATGTGCTGCTCCAACAGAAATACCACAGGTGGATGGCTTTACAAAGAGAAGTTTATCCTTTCATAGTCTAGTAGGCTACAAGTCCAAATTCAGAGCACTGGCTCCAAGAGAAGGTTCTCTCTGTCGACTCTGGAGGAAGGTCCATGTCATCCATCCTCCCTTGGTCTGGGAGCTTCTCTGCGCAGGAACCTCAGGTCCAAAGGACGTGCTCTGCTCCCAGCACTGCCTTCTTGGTGGTATGAGGTTCCCATGTGTTTCTGCTCGCTTCTCTCTTTTATATCTCAAAAGACATTGGCTTAGGACACTATCTAATCTTGTAAACCTCATCAGTATAACTGCCACTAATCCAACTTATAAGATCATAGTGACTGAATTTACAACGCATAAGGAAATTACATCAGATTACAGAATGGTACACAGTCATACAATACTGGGAATCATGACCCAGCCAAATTGATACACACATTTTTTGGGGACATAATTCAATCCATGACACTAACCTATATCCAAGCAGCAAACAACCCTTTCAGACTCTCTCCTCACCTGATTCTCCCCCAACCACAGTCACCAATTGAACTTCACCTTTGTATTATTCTAAACAAATCAGGTCTCTCTTTGCTTTTTAGTTCCCTCCCAAATTATAGACCAAGACCCATCAGGGTGCTCAACAAAAAAGGGTGATAGTACCCATCTCCTTAGAAGGCACATTAACTTCTACCATTTTTTCCCAAAGAAATGCAATGCTTTCTCCAAAAAAGTACTTTATGAATGAATGTGATTGTTAGCGTTCAGTTAAATAAGTCTTTAATTATTGAGCTGTCTTACTGACACCTCAAATAATTGGAAATACACAGAGTTTAGACAAAGAAATAAAACTAGTAGTGTCAGAAGTAGGACTAGAAACCATTTGACTTGACTCTCTTGTGTCTCCCTTGACATCCAGAATGGTAGGGAAAAGGAGAATAGAAAAACAATGAAAGGAAATGTTGTCTACCATTATTTCTACTTTGTCATTTATTGTGCTAGGCACTTCATAAACAACATGGAATCTTTCATTTCTCACCATTGCCCTGCAAGATAGGCATTATCCCCATTTTACAGATTAGGAAACTAGGTTTCAGAGTGGTGAAGTACTTTGCCCAGCTAGGTTGGCTGGTGACCTGTGCCCTTCCCGCAGAGCTCTGACACCAAACCAAAACCCGTTGCCATCGAGTCAATTCTGACTCATAGTGATCCTACAGGACAGAGTAGAACTGCCTGTGCCTCTCAAATCCTAGTTTAAATGAAATAAGGAACTAGCTTTTGGGGCATATTTTTATTTGAATTATTTTGGAAATAATATCACACTGCTCTGTAAGGCTGAACTTTCACACGTCAAGTTTGTTTAAAGTGGAGGTGGTAGGCAGTGCTTGGATTGGATTATTGGAGGTTGTCTCAATAAGGATAAAAAATTGAACTAAAATGTCCAATGCATATTTACATATCACACCCTGGGGAAGTCACCCTGCTGAGAGAGTGATGCATTAAAACAGTGTTTCTCTGTGCAGTAAAGTCTCATTCATTATGTCACGGGGGGACCCCAGGGCCACAGAACACTAAATGTAATATTTGGTGCTCATGATTCTCTGGAGTGGCCTCAGAAATTTGCAGCTTGCCTATTGAGATCACCGTGAAAAGGACTTTGATAAATGGTGTATGGCATTTCTAGGAACAATCACCTCCTTGAGTCTTTTCTGGGAAAACTGCTCGTAGGACAAATCAAAGCAAAGATTGTTAATATATTGCTGAAGCTTGTTCTGCTCAGCGTGGATAATGTAGCTCAGCCACCAAGCTGAGTGCCTCTGGGACACAGGTGGTTGTTGTCTTTAGCTGCCATCGAGTCAGACCCCGACTCATGGTGACCCATGCACAATGGAACAAAACGCTGCCTAGTCCTTTGTCATCCCCACAATTGACTCCAGATAGGACCTTTGTGATCCATAGGGTTTTCAATGGCTGATTTTGGGAAGTAGATTGCCTGCCTTTCTTCCTAATCTGTCTTAGATTGGAAGCTCCGCTGAAATCTGTTCAGCATCATAGCAACACAAAAGCCTCCACTGGCAGATGAGTGGTGACTGCATGTGAGGCTGGGAATTGAACCCAGGTCTCCTGCACGGAAGTTAAGAATTCTACCACTGAACCTCCACTACCCCCATGGGACACAGGTTCTGAAGCTTATTCATCTTAATATTTCCTGCTCCCAACATATTCTTTGTGGTGTATCTTTATCCAGTCCTCCATGCCTGACAGCCATCTGTGGCTCCATTTGGCGAAACAAACAAAAGAGTGGAACAAGTATGGCTTCACAGAGGAGACAATGTTTAAATTAATCTTTGAGAAAGGACAAGAGTTTAATGGGCAAAGAAGGAAAGTGAGGATAGTCAACTCAGGAAGAGAAAACAGTACACGCAAAGGCACTGAGGATGAAAGCAAGAGAGCAGCAGGTTTGATTCCTGTGCCTGAGATCCAGATGCATGGTAAGCAGGGCCAGGGATTGATGCTGGGGAACTTGCCAGGAACTACATCAGGAAAAACCAAACCAAACCCATTGCCACTGAGTCAATTCCAACCCATAGAAACCCCATAGGACAAAGCAGAACAGCCCCATAGGATTTCCAAGGCTGTAATCTCTATGGAAGCAAACTGCCCTGTCTTTCTCTCATACAACAGCTGGTGGGTTCGAACTGCCAATCTTTCGGTTAGTAGCTGAGTGCTAAACCACTGCACCACCAGACATCAGGAAAGGGCCCTTTAAATCAGCAAAGGAATTTGAACTTTAGCCTGAAGGCAAAGATTAGCCAAAGGTCAGTGTTTTAAACTGAAGGTCAAATTTATGTTTTGAAAATTCGACTCTAAACAAAACCAAAAAAAAAAAAAAAAAAAATCCAAAAATCTGGTAGATGGCAAAGAAGAAAGACAAGTGGGATAAAGACTGGCATTGCATGTACTAAACATTGCTACTATGAACTGGAAATTTCACAGAAGTGATCGCCACTACACACTGTAATTGTGCTCAGTCTCACTGGCCATCTAGGAAATGCAAAATTAAACAGTAAGTAATAATTTTTGTTAGTCTGATCAGCACATTTCAAAAGGCTAAAAACATCTACTGCTGATGAAGGTGTGTATACACAGTTGGTGAAATTCCTATAGCTTTTGGAGAAATTTAAAACTTCAGAACATGCAAATCCATTGACCGGACAGTCCCACAGTTACCAATATATCCCACAGAATTAAAAACCCAGGATTCAAAGATATGCATAAGCTGTTCATTATAGCAAGATACACCTACAACGTTTCTTATAGCATCGCTTGTAAACAGAGTAAAAAAAAAAAATATATATATATATATATATATTTATTTATTTTGCGCAAAAAAAGCCAAGCAGAGCAAAAAAAAAAAAAAACAAAATGGGGAAAAACAATAGCCTTTGCTGGTAGTCTTGTTTTACCTTTCCAGATCCATTCCCGGCCTCTACTGACAACATGCTGTGAGCTCCTTGCCCTCTGGTTTCCAGCAGGAAGCAGAGGATAGGAGGAAAATGATTTTGGGTTGCCCCCTATTCCCTGCAGGTGCTGTTTTTGACAGAGGTCATGCTCCCTTTCTAGGACCACAGCTTTCCTGCATCTGCTCTCTCTCACAACCACAGCTCTCTCCAGGTTCTGGTAACTCCACCCTTCCCCCTCCCCATCAGGCCTTGGGTAAAATGGATTTCCTCCTTAAGTACAGGTAGTCCTGGACTTAGGACGGACTTCCATTCTGACAACTCCACCACAAGTTGGTTCTGACATAAATTGAATATCTCCTTTTTTAAAAATTTTTCATTATTATTGCCTTTTATTATTAGTATCTTTATAAATCCGATCTTTATTTGTCTTTGGAGGTTGGAAACATTACATATAAACTTACAGATATATTTTAATATTTACACACATACATACATAAAAAATACATAAATAGTAAAAATTTACTCTGACAATGAAGAAGAGTTGGACAACATTGGCATTTTGTCAGTTGTGGTAATAACTTCACTTGTGGAAGGTTCTGGATCATGTCCCTGGGAATGGGGACAGCATTTCTAGTCAGAAAATTAGTGAGAGTTGTCTGTGTGGCCCTTTTTTTCATGTATTTCTAGATAACATCTCACCGCTTCCCGAATCTACCTATCAACTTTAGCAAAGTGATCAGCATTTGGGTCCATGTTTTCAAGCAACTGAAGCCTCTGATTTAGTTTAGAAAAAACTTCAGCTAATCCTTTCACTGTAAAACATAACTCTGAACATCTTTAAGTGAACACCTAAGAATAACATCATCAAATTACATGCTGCAACACTGTATGTATTATATTTAGTACATATTACTAATGATAACATGTACAAAAAATGGACAGTCATAAGTGTCATAATTCAAATACATCATAAGTCGGGGACTACCTGTACTTGCTTTATTAAACTTTAATCCATGTTTTGAGTGTGACACCTGTTCCCTTCCCTACCCAACTGAAGAGTAGAGGATGAACTAGGGGGATAAGATGGGAGGAAAGACCACAGGTGGGTTGATCCTTTCAGAATTCCCTGTGTAACATGAATGAGAGAATGGGGATACATTCCAGTTCCAGTTAGGACAATGTCAATCTCTTTCTCAGGCACTCCCAGTAAACTAGAATACTGGTATCAGGAAAGGAGGGCTCAAAAGGAAGGAGAGATGTTGTCCTGCTCATGGAGAACACTCAAGGGGAATTAAGTTTCCCCAAAACTTGCCCCATCTTCTAGCTCCAGGAATGTTGTTGATTCCCCCCAAATTCTGGAGCTCATGGAGGCAGTAGAGAGAGCTTCGGGGTTAAGCATGCAGGCTTTGGCAACAGCTGCCTGAGTTCACATCTTGGTTCCTGGTTCTCTAGCTGTGTGATCTTGACAAGCTACTTAATCTCTGTATGCCTCAATTTCTTCATTTTTAAAATGAGGATACTGCTAGTACTTCCCTGATTTAGTACTTTTGAGGATTAAATGAGTTACCACCTATAAGGATCTTATCACCATGACTGGCACATAATAGAAGCTTAATAAATACGGGCAGTCATTATTATCTGCCCACTAGAGGATATTGTAGACAGAATGGACATAGGGCCCAGATGCAAAGACAAAAAATGAGCAAATAAAGACAGTGGTGACCTCATACTGCTTCTTTGCTTTTGGATGTGGTTTGGAACCAACAACCATATAAAAAAACATATGAAAGTCATTATCCAGACAGTCTCATTTCCTTTTTTGATAGGGTTACTAGACTGATAGATTGAGGACTGCTTTGGAAGCAGAGGATCTTGATTTAGAAAGACATTTGGTAGGATTCTCCTAGGCTCAGTTCAAACCTCTCCTTCTCCAGAAAGCTCCCAGAGCACCTGAGTTGAGGTTATCCTCTTGCTGCCTTACACAGTGGAGTCCTGACTTCTCTCTCTGCAGCAGGGGCATCAGTTTGCCTCGTGGCAGGGTCATTTATGTGTGTGCATGACGGCCCCCTAATCTGTGAGCTGCTGGAGGTCAATGTCCACCATATTATGTAGTGGGCAGTCAGTGAGGTTTATACAAGCAGCCTAGGTTTTGCAACCCAATCAACATGAGTTCAAATACTGGTTCTGCCTCTCACCAGTGCCATGTTGTTGAACAAGTGGTATAGGTTCTCTACTTCTAAATTCCTTTGTATGTGAAACTGAATTAGTAATACTTTTCATAATATACTAGTTAACATTTATTGACTACTCACTCTGTTTGCCACCAGCCATCTGTCAGTCTGTCACACTGAGGTGTCTTGCATGTTGCTATGACACTGGAAGCTCTATCACCAGTATTTCAAGTATCAGCAGGGTCATCCATGGTAGACAGGTTTCAGTGGAGCTTCCAGACTAAGACAGACTAGAAAGAAAGATCTGGTGATCTACTTCCGAAAATTAGCCAATGGAAACCTTATGTATCACAACAGAATATTGTCTGATATGGACACATCAGCAGGAAAGACCAATTGCCAGAAAAGGACATCGTTTTGTTAAAGTAGAGGGTCAAGGAAAGTGAAGGAAACCCTCAATGAGATGGGTTGACCTAATAGCCATGACAACAGACTCAAAATACCAACGATCATGAAGATGGCGCAGGACTGGGCAAAATTTCTTTCTGTTATTTAGTCAAAACTGACTCGATGGCAACAAATAACAACACTCTGTTTTAGATCACTCCATGAGAAAGGTACCATTACTATTGCCATTTTACAGAAATGAATAAATTGATGCACAAAAAGATGTTTAAAAAAAAGCTCACTTAAGCTTCCACAGCTCTTAAATGGTGCAGTGAGAATCTGGCCTCAGGCAGTTGGGACCCCAGCCTCTATTTTTAACTACCACGCTGCGCAGCTTTACAGATAGGCTGTGATGAGAATTAGTTGTGAAGTGCCATATAACGCACTCCACACAATGCCTGGCTCATCATAGATGCTCAGTGGAGTCATTCATTAACGAAAGGCTTACTAAGCCCTGACCTAAGATGTGCCTGGACCTAGATGCTGGGCACAGAGCAGCGATGAAACAATGAAAGCCTGATCTTATAGACATTACATTACAGTGGGGAATATGGACAATAACCCAACAAAAATAAAAAAACTACAGCTTGTAATTAGTAATGTGAAGGAAATAAACAGGGTCCTGAAATAGAAAACACTGGGATAGTAGAGAAGACCTAGTGCAGTACGTTGGCCCTAACAGGGACTCACAATATTTACTGACTAAAAATATGCGTGGAAAAGGGTAATACGAGGCAACTGCTATGTGCTGGATAGGTTTATAACGGTAAACTCACCCATTCCATAGAATGGTCATCAGTACACTGTTGTCAGTTTAGAGAGAGTGATTACTATTGTCAGGTCCTGATTCATTTTTTAAAATGATATCTCATTTAATCTCTAACAGAAATCACAAGATTGAGCTTTGAGAGATGGAGTGGAAATGATAGGGAAACACCCTGTTTATTTTGCAAAATATTATGAAAATCATTCATTTCAAAATTCCATGAACATGGGATTCTGTATTGAGAAACCCCAGCATTTCCAAACCTCACTTTCTGTCTTGCTTTGTCATATTTCAGTGATTAGATAAGAACAAACAAAATCATCCTGACTAGCCAAGAGCATGTAGGAGTCTCTACAGTTTTTCCCAGGTAGGTAGAACATTCCAAGTGTTCTCAGCAACTATTTCTCATCCATACACCAAATAATTTATGAAGGAGGAAAGACACAATATTCTATGTTACACAGCAGTCATCTTAAATATGTTCTTCCCAACTGCAACATGTGTTACTGGCTGCTTTCAGTTTTCCATCTTCTGAACTTGGCTCCATTTTTCCAGGCTCTAAATTCCTGGGAGAGAATGTTATCTTGATCAAAAAAGGCCTCAGAAATCTCACATCAGCTAATGTCTTACATAGCAGTCAAATACTGATTCCAATTACAGTTACTGGAAAATAAACTCTTCACATATTTTTCTAAATGCCAGTATTTGTTCCAGAATTGAATATTTGAAATGATCCAGGCTGGAGAATACCAAAAGAGAATTTAAAAAAGGATATGGCAATGTAACAACAGCACTGGGCAGGGACTGAGGAGGCCTGTTGGTCAGAGCTGGCTCCGCCACTGATTTGTTGAGTGACTCTGGACAACTACTTTACCCATTCTGGGACTCTTACGTTCTCTGGCTCTCTCTTTGCAAAATGAGGATATAGACTATATAAGAGGTTATATTCTGGGTCTGTAGGAAAAATGTAGCCTGTGGACATTTTTGCTTTCTCCTTTTGTTGTTGTGATTTTAATTGTTTTATTTTTCTTTGAAGTTTTTTGATAATAATTTTTTTCTTTTGATATAATTTTTAACTTATGAAATAGTTGCAAGGATAGTACAAAGGAGCTTCCAAAAATTAAAATATAACATTTCCAGTAGAAAATATAGAAGAAAATCCTTGTGGTATTGGGTTATGCAAAGATTTCTTAGCTACAAGAGAATAAAAGAAAAAATGGAATAATTGGACTTCGTTGTTAAGATCATAGACTTAAATTTAAAATGTAAGTCAAAAATTTTAAATTCAACCATTGTGGAAAATGATATGGTGCCTCCTTAAAAAGCTAGAAATAGAAATTCCATAGATCTAGCAATCCCACTCCTAGGAGTATACCCTAGAGAAATAAGAGCCGTCACATGAATAGACATATGCGTACCCATGTTCACTGCAGCATTATTCACAATAGCAAAAACATAGAAACAATCTAAGTGCCTATCAACAGAAGAATGGATAAACAAATTATGGTACATGCATACAATGGAATACTATGCAAGGATAAAGAACATTGATGAATCCATGAAACATTTCACGACATGGATGAATCTGGAGGGCACTATGCTGAGTAAAATAAGCCAATCACGAAAGACAAAAATTGTATGAGATCACTACTATAAAAACCCAAGAAAAGGTTTACACACAGAAAAAAACAACCTTTGATAGCTAAGAGGGAGGAAAGGGCTGGGGAGGGGAAATCACTAACAAGTGTTAACTTTGGTGAAACCAAAAAACAGAACAACCAAACCTGTTGACATAGAGTTGATTCTGACTATAATGACCCTATAGAATAGAGTAGAACTGCCCCACAGGCTTTCCAAGAAGCGGCTGGTGGATTCAAACTGCCAACTCTTTGGTTAGCCAAGCTCTTAACCACTGCGCAACCAGGGCTCCAACTTTGGTGAAGGGAAAGACAATACACAACATAGGGAAAGGCAGCGTAACTTGACAAGGCTAAGTTAGAGAAGCTTCCTAGACACATCCAAACACCTTGAGGGACTGAGTTATTGGGGCTGAGGGCTGGGGACCATGGTTTCAGGGGAACATCAAGGTCAATCGGCATAACATAGTTGATAAAGAAAATGTTCTATATTCGACTTTGGTGAGTAGAATGTGGGGTCTTAAAAGCTTGCGAGCAGCCATCTATTGGTCCCATCATGTTCAAAGCAAAGGAGAATGAAGAAAACCAACGACACAAGGAAAATGTTAGTCCAAAGTACTAGCGGACCACATGAACCACAGCTTTATCAGCCTGAGTCCAGAAGAACTAGATGGTGCCTGGCTGACCACTGACCACTGACCACTCTGACAGGGATCACAATAGAGTCTCGGACAGAGAAGGAATAAAATGTAGAACAACATTCAAATTCACAAAAAAAGACCAGACTTACTGGTCTGATAGAGACTAGGGAATCCCTGAGACCATGGCCCTGGGACACCCTGCTAACTCAGAACTGAAGCCATTCCCGAAGTCCACCTTTCAACCAAAGATTAGACAGGCCTATAAAAAAATAACACACCTGAGGAATGTGCTTCTTAGTTCAATCACGTTTAAGAGACCAAACAGGCAACACTTGCCCAAAAGCAGACAAGAAGGCAGGAAGGGACAGGAAAACTGGATGAATGGATGCAGAGAACCCAGGGTAGAAAGGCAAAGGGGGAGAGTGTTGACACATTGTGGGGATTGCAACCAATGTCACAAAACATTTTGCGTAGAAATTTTTTAATGAAAAACTAATTTGCCTTGTAAACTTTCATCTAAAACACAATAAAAATTTTAGAGATTTTTATTAAAACATAGGAAAATATCTTGATGATCTTGGAATAGGCAAAGATTTTTGAAGCAGGACACACATTAAAAAAGAAAACTAGCTATTAAAAACTGATTGATCAATTGGACTCCATTAAGTTTAAGAATTTTTTCCATTAAAAGACAGCATTAAAAAATGCTAAGGTGAACCACATACTTGAATAAGATATTTGCATATATCCAACTACAGGTCCTGATTCATTTTTTTTTTTTCAGAATTTGTATTGAACTTCTAAAAATCAATAAGAAAAAGGCAGAGAAAACAAAAGTAGAGCAATGGACAAAAGAATTGAAGGAGCACTTCACAAAAGAAGAACAAAATATACATATAAAAAAGTACACAATTTCATTAATCATCAGAAAAATGCACATCAAAATCACAAAGAAATACTTTTACACAACCAATAGATTGGTAAAAAGAAGAGAAAAATACCACCAGTGCTGACATGGGACAAGGAATCAGACAGATGATGTTTTTTTTTCCTTTTTGATAAGGCTGGTTACCCTATACATTGTAAGGTGTTTGGCAACATCCCAGGCCTCTACCCACTAATGCTAGTAGCACCCCTCCCCAACCCATTGTGATAACCAAAATCGCCTCTCTTATTGTTGGGAGCTGTCAAGTCAATTCCAACTCATATCGACCCCATGTGACTGAGTAGAACTGCCCCATAGGGTTTTCTTGACTGTAATCTTTACAGAAGCAGATCACCAGGTCTTTCTTCCATGGAGCCACTGGGTGGATTCAAATCATCAACCTTTCAGTTAGCAGGTGAGTGCTTAACCATTGCACCATGAGGACTCCTAGATATTGCCAAATGTCCTCAAGGGGTGCAAAATTACCACCCGCCCCAGTTGAGAACCACATGCTCTGATGGTGGAAGTGTAAACTGCTATAACCACTTTAGAACTATCAAACAAACCTGAACATATACATACCCTACAACCCAGAACCTATGAAAGTATTTGAACACAAAGACATGTACAAGAATGTTCATAGAGGCACTATTTCTAATAGCACCAAACTGGAAACAGCCTTGAAGTCCATCTACAGGAAAATGGATAAATACGTACTGATACAATGGAATGCTATACAATAATGACATGTGCTTGGATCTGAGAAACATAATGTTTAGTGAAGAAGCCAGACTCAAAATGAGTATATAATTTCAAAAACAGGCAAAACTAATTTATAGTATTAGAAGTCATGATAGTGGTAATTCTTGGCTGGAAAAAGATAACAACTATAAGGGAACTCCTGGAGGCTTTTGGGTGTTTAGACCTGGTTTCTTGACCTGGTTTATGGATACATATGTGTGCTCACTTTGGAAAAATTCATTAAACTTCACACTTATGACCTGTGTAGTTTTATGAATTTTAGTTATAATTAAAATGTTTATTTACCAAAGGGGATTCAACAAAAGATTAAAGCATTAGGATAACTGAAAATGGCTCTCTAGGCAGAAGCACCACGCCGTCCCTCCACAGCAAAGATCCGAAAAACTAAGCCAAACAGAGAAAACAGCAATCCTGAAAACCCTAAAACAACAAATGAAGAGATAAAGAACTCAGCCAAGCACCAAATGGAGTGAGAAAACTGACAGAGAACGGAGAGTGAGGAGAGATTCATGCAGGGTCCCCTATCAGCTAACACAGTGTGGATCTGCCATCTTGGACTCTATCAGAGACCAGCAAAAATAGGGTACAAGAAAGCAGCTTCACGGAGCTTCCAGCGGGAGACAAAACAACTGGTAATTTGCAATATATGCTTTCCCACTCCCCACCCTTCTTCACCTCCACTCGGCCTCCTCTGCTTCCTGTGGTCACAGTCTCTTGTCTGGGAAACACCGGCGGCTTGGATTCCACCCGCCCACACTGGCTGGCTCTCTGAGTGCCATTTGTTGGCTGCTGGTGTTGCTTTTTTCCCACTTCTTTTGATTTCTTCATTACCTCTCACCACCTCCCCCTCCTCTCTCTCAAATACCTGGCTCCATGAGCCATCATTGCTTCTTCCGGAGGGGCTGCAGAGCTCTGTTCGAGTGGGAAACTGCTTCCCAGTCTGGGCTGCCATGCTGGTGGGATCCCGGGGCTTTTGTTTGTTTGTGTGTTTTGAATTGTTTGTTTCTTTTCTTTTCCTTTTCTTGAGTTGGGAGCCCGTTCTAGCCGGGCAGTGCTGTGCAGCTTGGGACTTACCCCTCGGCTTGCGCAGATGCACAGAAGGATCCCTGAGAGCATTTTATTTTTTGTGTTTTTTTTTTTTTTTCTGTTTTTTTGGGGGGGCTTTTCTTGTTCTTTCTTTTTTTTTTAATTTGTTTTGTTTTTTTCCCCCTCTTTTTCCCTTTTTGTCTTTCTTCATTACTCAGTTTCTCATCTCTCTACACCTTCCTTCTCTTTCTGGTCCCTGAATACCTAGTGCTGAATACCTCTACGCCTTCTAGCCAGGCTGTACTGCAAACACCTGAGAACAACTTCCCCAGACCTCATAGCTGCACCGGTGGGATCCCTGGAAGCTTTGCTGTTCTTTGTCCTTTCTGATTTTATTTATTCATTCTTTTCTTTTTTTTCTTCCCCTTTTTGTTTTTCTACATTTCAAAGTCTCTTATCTGTACACTCCAAAGGCAAGCTCCCCTAGCACTCTTTTTTGTTTGTTTGTATGTTTTTGGCTCCTCTTCCTCTCTCCTCTCTCCCATATCCATCTTAGCTCCACACATAACCATCTTCCCCCCGATCTTGCCTACCTGCACCAGGCGCTTAACATCACACTACCAAGTAGCACAGGCACGGCCTACCGGAACCTGCTCTGCACTGATTACCAACCCGCCCTGATGGCTGTAGTAAGTGCCACAAACAACCCATCCCAGTAACTCCTGTTCAGCTAGACCTGCCCTGCTGTACCATATCTGAGCAACTGACCCTGCCAATTGGAAAAGGAGGCAAAAAGTATCGTGCTCACAGACGAGCAAACAACAAAGAACACACAGCCCGCCTGCTCAGACATAGCCAAATCAATAAACCAGAAAAACAACTACTGAATCCCCCGAAGACAGCATACAATATCAAAACATTTACAGAAACCAGACAGGATGGTTCCAGTAAGCATCCAAAATAAAACACCAGATGACTTTCCAGTGGAAGAAAAGGCACTAGAACTACCTGATAGGGAAATCAAATCTCTAATACTCAGAATTATCCAAGAGTTGAGGCTAAAAGCAGACAAAAATGGGGAAAAAATGGACAAATTCATGGAAAAGGCAGACAAATTCATTGAAAATACCAACAAAAAATTGGAAGAATTCAGGACAATAATGCATGAACAAAATGCCAAAATAAATTCACAACCAGAAATTATACGAAAACAATAATTAGAAATCCAAAAGAGAAACAACAAGATTTCAGAAATGGATGGTGTCACAGAAGGGCTGAGGAGCAGATTTGAAACAGTGGAAGACAGGATCAGTGGAATCGAAGACAAACACTTGGATACAACTCTGTTTGATGAAAACTCAGAAAAAAGAACAACGAAAAATGAAGAGACCCTGAGAGTTATGTGGGATACAATCGAAAGCAAAAATTTTCGAGTTATTGGAGTTCAAGAACAGGGGGAGAAAACAAAACACAGAGAGGATCATTGAAGAACCATTGACAGAAAACTTCCCCAATATCATGAAAGATGAAAAGCTGGCCATCCAAGAAGCTCAACGAACCCCATATAGGATAGACCACAAAAGAAAATCACCAAGGCATATCATAATCACACTCACCAAAACCAAAGACAAAGAATCCTGAGAGCAGCTCTTGAAAAACAAGAAGTCACATACAGAGGAGAAACAATAAGACTAAGCTCAAATGATTCAGCAGAAACCATGCAGGCAAGAAGGCAATGGGATGACATATATAAAACCTTGAAAGAAAAAAATTGCCAGCCAAGAAAAATATATCCTGCAAAACTCTTGTTCAAATATGATGGTGAAATTAGGACACTTCCAGATAAACAGAAATTAAGGGAACATGTAAAAGTCAAACCAAACTTACAAGAATTATTAAAGGGAGTTCTTCGATCTGAGAACAAACAGCATCAGCTCACAGGCAAAATCTAGGACGCAGGATGGTACCAGCCAGATACCAATCTAGAAAATGAACTCTCAAAGACTATCCAAAACCAAAAGAAATACAACAGGGAATCAGAGAAGTTAATCTGTAAATGACAACAACATCAGAACAATAAAAGAGGGAATAAACAGTGTAGGTATAGAAACTTCTAATGGAGAGGAAGGCAAGGCGATACCAAGTAATAACAGATTGCTTCAAACTTAGAAAGATAAGGGTAAATTTCATAGTAACCACAAAGAAAGTTAACTCATAAAAATACAGAGGAAAAACATCAACTCTCAGCAAAAACAAAACCTACAAAAACAAAAGAAATGAAAAAAAAAATCCACAAACAAAAGTAAATCAGCACAGGACAGTAAGAAGAACAAAGAGAAAGTCAGCACCACAAAAAAAAGCTCTACAAAATGACAGCAACAAACTCATATCTATCAATAATTACGCTGAATGTAAATGGACTAAATGCACCCATAAAGAGATAGTGACAGAATGGATTAAAAAAATGGGATCCATCAATATGCTATCAACAAGAGACACACTTTAGAAACAAAGATGTGAATTTATTAAAAGTCAAAGGTTGGAAAAAATATATCAAGCTAAGAACTACCAAAAAAGAGCAGGAGGGGCAATACTAATCTCAGATACAATAGACTTTAAAACAAAATCCACCATAAAAGACAAAGAAGGACACTATATAATGATTAAGGGGATGATTCAGCATGAAGACATAACCATAATAAATATCTACACACCCAATGACAGGGCTCCAAAATACATAAAACAAACTCTAACAACACTGAAAAGAGAAATTGACAGTTCCACAATAATAGTAGGAGACTTCAACACACCACTCTCAGTAAAGGACAGAACAACTAAGAAGAAACTCAACAAAGATACAGAAGACTTAAAGGGCAAAATCAGCCAACTTGACCTCATAGACATATATAGAACACTCCATCCAACAACTGCAAAATACACATTCTTTTCCAATGCACATGGAATGTTCTCCAGAATAGACCACATCTTAGGCCACAGAGCAATCCTCAACAAGACCCAAAACACTGAGATAATTCAAAGTATCTTCTCTAACCACAATGCCATCAAGGTAGAAATTAACAACAGAAAGAGCAACGAAAAAAAAATCAGTTACATGGTAACTGAATAATACCCTGCTTACACATCACTGGGTAATAGAAGAAATCAGAGATGGAATCAAAAAATTCCTAGAATCAAATGAGAATGAAAACACACCATACCAAAACCTTTGGGACACAGTAAAGGCAGTCCTCAGAGGACAATTTATACCAATAGATGCACACATCAAAAAAGAAGAAAGGGACAAAATCAAAACGTTAACTACACAATTCAAAAAAATAGAAAGAGAACAGTAAAAAAAGCCCACAGCCACCAGAAGAAAAGAAATAATAAAGATCAGAGCAGAAATAAGTGAAATAGAGAACAGAAAAACAATAGAAAGAATCAACAAAACCAAAAGTTGGTTCTTTGAAAGAATCAACAAAATCGACAAACCACTGGCCAGACTGACAAAAGTAAAACAGGAGAGGATGCAAATAACCCAAATAAGACATGAAATGGATGATATTACAACAGACCCAACTGAAATAAAAAGGATCATAACAGAATATTATGAAGAACTATACTCCAGCAAATTTGAACACCTAGAGGAAATGGATAAATTTCTAGAAACATACAGCCTACCCAAACTACAACAAAGTGATGTTGAAAATCTGAACAGACCCATAATAAGAGAAGAGATTGAAAAGGTAATAAAAATACTCCCAACCAGAAAAAGCCCTGGCCCAGATGGCTTCACTGGAGAATTCTACAAAACATTTATAGAAGAGCTTGTACAAGTACTACTCAAGCTATTTCACAGCATAGAAGAGGAAGCAACACTTCCAAATTCATTCTATGAAACCAGCATAATGCTGATACCAAAACCAGGCAAAGACATCCCAAAAAAAGAAAATTACAGACCACTATCTCTCATGAATATAGATGCAAAAATTCTTAACAAAATTCTAGCCAATAGAATTCGGCATCATATCAAAAAAATAATACACTACCACCAAGTAGGATTCATACCAGGTATGCAAGGATGTTTCAACATTAGAAAATCAATAACATAATCCACTACCTAAATAAAAAGAAAGGAAAGAATCACATGGTCATCTCAATTGATGCAGAAAAGGCATTTGACAAAGTCCAACACCCATTCCTGATAAAAACTCTCAAGAAAATAGGTATAGAAGGGAAATTTCTCAACATAATAAAGGGCATCTATGCAAAACCAACAGCCAACATCATTCTTAATGGAGAGAAGCTGAAAACATTCCCCTTGAGAACAAGAACAAAAGACAAGGATGCGTTTTATCAACACTCCTATTTAACATTGTGCTGGAAGTCCTAGCTAGAGCAATAAGGCAAGAAAAAGAAATAAAGGGCATCCAAATTAGTAATGAAGAAGTTAAGCTGTCCCTGTTTGCGGAAGATATGATACTATACATAGAAAACCCTAAAGACTCCACAAGAAAACTACTGGAACTAATAGAAAGATTCAGCAGAGTAGCAGGATACAAGATAAACATTCAAAAATCAGTTGGATTCCTATACACCAATAAGGAGAACAATGAAAAAGAAATCAGGAAAATAATACCATCTATAATATCCCCTAAAAAAATAAAATACTTAGGAATAAATCTAACCAGGGATGTTAAAATACCTATGCAAAGAAAACTACAAAACACTGCTGCAAGAAACCCAAAGGGATCCACATAAATGGAAAAACATACCACGCTCATGGATAGGTAGACTCAACATTGTGAAAATGACAATTCTACCCAAAGCAATTTACAAATACAACGCAATCCCGATCCAAATACCAACAATATTCTTCAAAAAGATGGAAAAACTAACCATTAACTTTATATGGAAAGGGAAGAAGCCCCGAATAAGTAAAGCACTATTGAAGAAGAAGAATAAAGTTGGAGGACTCACACTACCTGACCTCATAACCTACTACACAGCTACAGTAGTCAAAACAGCCTGGTACTGGTACAAAGACAGATACACTGACAAATGGACCAGAATTGAGAACCCAGATGTAAATCCATCCACCTACGGTCATCTGATCTTTGACAAGGGCCCAAAGTCCATCGAATGGGGAAAAGACAGTCTTTTTAACAAATGGTACTGGCAAAACTGGATATCCATCTACAAAAAAATGAAACAGGACCCATACTTCATGCCATATACAGAAACTAATTCAAAATGGATCAAAGACCTAAATATAAAGCCAAAAACTATAAAATTCATAGAAGCAAAAATTGGACCAACACTGCCCTAATACATGGCATTAACAGGATACAAACCATAACCATCAACACACAAACCCCAGAAGATAAGGTAGATAACTGGGATCTTCTAAAAATCAAACACCTATGCCCTTCAAAAGACTTCACCCAAAGAATAAAAACAGAACCTACAGACTGGGAAAAAATTTTTGGACAGCACAAGTTAGACAAAGGTCTAATCTCCATAATCTACAAGAAAATCCAACACCTCTACTACAAAAAGAGAAATAATCCTATTAAAAAATGGGCAAAGGAAATGAACAGACACTTCACCAAAGAAGACATTCAAGCATCCAACAGACACATGAGGAAATGCTCGTGATCACTAGCCATTAGAGAAATGCAAATTAAAACCACAATGAGATACCATCTCACCGTGCCATTACTGGCACGAATCAAAAACACTGGAAATAACAAATGTTGGAGGGGCTGTGAGGAGATCGGAACTCTTATGCACTGCTGGTGGGAATGCAAAATGATACAACCATTTTGGAAAATGATATGATGCTTCCTTAGAAAGCTAGAAATAGACATACCATATGATCCAGCAATCACACTCCTAGGAATATATCCTATTGAATAGACATGTGCACACGTATGTTCATGGCAGCATTATTCACAATAGCAAAAAGATGGAAACAACCTAGATGCCTATCAACAGATGAATGGATAAACAAACTGTGGTACATACACACAATGGAGTACTATGCAACAAGAAAGAACAATGATGAATCTGTGAAGCATCTCATAACATGGATGAAACTGGAGGACATTGTGCTGAGTGAAATAAGCCAATCACAAAAGGACAAATATTATATGAGACCTCTATTGTAAAACCCCATGAAAAAGTTCACACACAAAAAGTAACAATCTTTGGTGGTTACCAGGGATGCGAGGTGTGTGTGTGTGGCGGGGGTGGGGGGGAATACTAAATAGGCAATAGATAAGTGGTGTCTTGGGTGAAGGGTGAGACAGTACACAATGTTGGTGAAGCCAGCACAACTTGTACAAGGAAAGGTCATGGAACCTCCATAGACACATCCAAACTCCCTGAGGGACTGAATTGCTGGGCAGAGGGCTGTGGGGACCATGGTCTCAGGGAACATCTAGCTCAATTGGCATAAAACAGTTTATAAAGACAATGTTCTACATTCTACCTTGATGAGTAGCATCTGGGGTCTTAAAAGCCTGTGAGCAGCCATCTAAGATACTCCACTGCTCTCATCCCTTCGGGAGGCAAGGAGAATGAAGAGAACAGGATACAAGGGAAAGATTAGTCTGAAGGACTAATGGACCACAGCTACAAAGGCCTCCACCAGATAGAGTTCAGTACAGATAGATGGTGCCCGGCTACCACCACTGACTGCTCTGACCGGGATCACAACAGAGGGTTCTGGACAGAGCTGGAGAAGGATGTAAAACAAAAGTCTAACTCACAAAAAAAAGACCAGATTTACTGGCTTAAAGGAGACTGGAGAAACCCCGAGAGTATGGCCCCCAGACACCCTTTTAGCTCAGTGTTGAATCACTTCCGAGGCTCACCGTTCAGCCGGGGAGTAGACAGCCCCATAAAACCAAATGGGACTAATGAGGCACAGCAGTTCAGGGACAAGGGATAGAAGGCAGAAGGGGACAGGAAAGCTGGTGATAGGGAACCCAAGGTTGAGTAAGGATAGTGTTGATGTGTTGTGAGGTTGTTAACCATCGTCATAGGGCAACATGTGTACTAACTGTTTAATGAGAAAGTATTTTGATCTGTAAACCTTCATCTAAAGTGAGAATAGCAGCACAATCGGAAGAGCGTAGTTGATGTCACTGAACTGTGCATGTAGAAATTTTTGAAATGGCGTGTCTTTGGCTATGCATGTTTTCACCAAGAAAAGAAAAAACAGGTCGAGAAGGGAGAGGGTTGACATGTCATGGGGTTGTTAACCAATGTCATAAAACAATATGTATACTACTGTTTAATGAGAAACTATTTGTTTTGTAAACCTTCACCTGAAGTACAATTAAAAAAAAAAAAAAAAAGAGTTAGGATAACTCTAGGCAAGCCTGGCTTATCTACTTCCATTTTTTTTGCAAGGCTAGGCTCAAACTGGCTTTTGCCATTCTTCTGGACCTGCCCAAGGGCTTTAACTCCGTCTGCATTTGGCGATCACAGTACTATTACTTGAAATTTTCTTTTTACCAGGGAGTTTAAAAGCATGGGCCAGGATAACTGGCAAGCGGTGGAAAGAAGTAGCTGAAGTTGCACTATGTTACCTAAATACCATTTATGTTTGTGTGACTTCTTCCCCCTACAGTTCCTAACTGATCAGAAACAAGCATTCCTGAGAGTACATTGAACCTACTGGCTGGAATGTGGGGCAGTGGTAAGTTGTAGGTCATAACCAGCAGAAGAAAGGGAACATTCATTACTCTTTCTGCCCAGCATTTGTTTCCCCTTCCTCTAGTTCAATACCTCAAAACTACTTTGGGAAGCCAGCTTTCCTTTTCCCTCAGTCCATGTGGCAGAGTTAGGGTGGCCCCACACATGCTGTCTCATGGTCAGGCCTGCCTCAAAAAAAAAGCTGAGAATGAGACAATCTAGTGGGCATTTTGCAGATCTGAGCTAAATTTTGCCAGTCACAGGATGGAGGGAATAAATTTCGGGATGGCAGCTAATGGTATCTTTGCAAAGTTGTCTGCCACTTAACAAATGAAGGTGTTCCACTTTTCTCTGTGTGTACATTATTAGAATTGAATATGTATCACTTTCACTATTTAGAGGAAAAGCTCATTCTGCGAAATGAAATCAAAACTATCTATGATGCTGTGAGTAACTTATACATTGTTAGTTTTCTTTGTCCAGCACAGGAAATTGGTACCTAACAAGTGCTTTAAAAACTTGTTAAACTGCACAAAAAATATCAGCCAGTGTTCAGTCACAAAACTCTAACAAAAAATGGGTCCATTTGTCAAAAGTCATTGACATTCAAGGCTGTTCACAGATGCCTGATTATTTTATCCTTCCAGATTAGTTTATGTTTTTAGGAACCAAATACTGGAGGTTAAGAAAACTCTCTCAGAGTTTATGATTAGGTGTAATGGAATAAGCCAATAACAATGTTATCATTTGTTTGGCCTTTTCAAAACTAATTGCTTAACAGCCTTGCTTGGTGAAATGGGTTAGTCAGATATGACTCTTCCCACTTGAAAATGTCACAGAGGGCCAAATGACTGATAGAAAATCACCCAACAGATCCTTGATATGGGTAAGACTAGTGGATCCTCAGCCCATAGATAGGCTGGAAGCAGAGCCTACCCAAGCACATTCTCCTAAAATATGATAGTAAATCAATTAAGGTGCTCTTACTTTATGCCTGGTACTATTATATGTGCTTAAGAAATATCAACACATTAATTAACCACATTAACCCCATGGTTATTATTATGTTTTATTTTTGAGAAAGCTGAAGCACTGAGAAGTTAAGGAATTTGCTGAAGGACACACAGCTAACACACAGCTAACAGGTGGCAGAACTGGAAGGAAAACAATAAGGTTCAAAATCAGAGATGTCCTCTGGCTCCCAGAAGACACAAAAGCAGATCCTCTCTGGTAGAACCCCCAAACCCATGGCTATCAAGTCAGTTTCGGCTCATAGTGAAGCTACAGGACAGAGAAATACCTCCTACGGTTTCCAAGGCTGTAATCTTTACCGAAACAGACTGTCACATCTTTCTCCCACCTCTGGAAGAAAACACCCCCAAATTAAGTAGCCAGGTTTTCCATAGATTATATTCAGCAGTATATGATCTCATGATTCAAATTACTAAACATACAAGAAAAAAGCTACCATGAGTCAACATCAGCAGAAACAAACAAATTCAAGTATTATAATTATCAGCTATAAATATAAAATAGCTCTGTAGGAGCTGCTTAAAAATAAAGTAAGAAACTGGCATTTCAAAGTACCCAACTCTCAAAAATGACCAGCTTACCTCCTCCCCTACCACCACCCCCCCAAAAAAAGAGAAAAATGATCAGTCACATTTAAAAAATATATATATAATCTACAAATTAGAACTATAAGAAATTAAAAGTTAAAGACATTAAAATTAAAACGTTACTGTATTGATTGAATAGCAAATTAGGGAAACCTCAAGAGAGAAAGTTTATTATAAAATAATTCTGAAATTAATGTTAGAATATGGCACCAAAAAAATGGGAGATGAAATATCAAAAACAGGCTAAGGTACATGGAAGATGGAATGGAATGTATAATAATGCACTTTGTATAGTAACTGAAGAACAACGCAACAATACAAGAGGATACCTTTAAAGCAGCCACAAAGAAAAGCCATATCATCTACAAAGGAAGAACAATTAGACTAAGAGTAGTGAGACTTCTCAACAATAAAAATAAGGGCATTAACAAAATAACCTCAAAGCAGTAATAAAATCAAATGTGGATAACAACTGTGCACTCACCAAACTCTTTTTCAAGAAAGAGAACGAAATATAAAAATAGGGAGCTGGCATAGTGGTTAAGAACTTGGCTGCTAACCAAAAGGTTGGCAGTTCAAATCCACCAGTCACTCCTTGGAAACCCTATGGGGAAATTCTACTCTGTCCTATAATCAACTCGATAACAACAAGTTTGGTTTTTTTGGAAACATAAACCAATTATTAACTACCAGCAGGTGCCGCTAGAGTAATTTCTAAAGGAAGAATGATTTCCAAAGGAAGGTCTGAGATTTAAAAAACAAAAGAAAACATTATGTATATAAAATGATAGTAATAGTAATAATTAATTTGTGAGTTACAACAAAGTACACAAACACACATCATCAATAAAATCACATAACTCAGGGAAGGGGTGCCATCTTTAAAGATATCCTAGGTTCTTGAATTCAGAATGTCAGTTAAAATTCTGGGTGACTTTTGACTTTGTTAAAGTATACATATTAAAATTTTCAGGGTAACCATTGAGAGACTGGAAATAAAGCATCTGACATCTGGACTAGATAAGAAAAAATAGGAAAATATTAATGGACACAGAAAATAAAACAATAGATAAAAACATTAGAAAAAACAAGAAAAATAGCATAACATAAACTGATTTAAGTATATACAAATATATTAGTTATCACAAGAAATATCCCTGTGCCATCAATTCTGACTCATAGTGACACTACAGGACAGAGTGGAACTGCCCCATAGGGTTTCCAAGGCTGTAATCTTTACAGAAGCAGACTGCCACATCCTTCTCCTGAAGAGTGGCTGATGGGTTCAAACCACTGACCTTTTGGTTAGCAGTCAAGTGCTTAACCACTGTGCAACCAGGGCTCCATACAATAAATATGAGTAGGCTGAATTCACTAGTAAAAGAAGAGATTATCAGATTAGATTAACAAAAATACAAAACTATATGCTGTATGCAAATGACACACGTAAAACATAGGAACAAAGAAATGTTGAAAGTAAAAGAATGGGAAAGGATATACTAGACAAAAGCTAATTAAAAGAAAGTTAACTTTACTGATGTTTAATAAAGTAGATTTTAAAATAACAAGCATCTTTAGGAAGGAAAAAACGTCACTACTTAATGATACAGGGTTTAATTTACCAAGAGATACACCAATCTAAATTTGTATGCATCTAATAAAATAGCATCAGAATATATAAAGCTATATACTCAAACCCACTGCTGTCCAGTCGATTTCAACTCATAGCAACCCTGTAGGACAGAGTGGAACTGCCCCATAGGGTTTCCAAAGCAGTAAATCTTTATGAAGGCAGACTGCCACATCTTTCTCCTGTGGAGCAGCTGGTGAGTTTGAATCGGTTAGCAGCCAAGAGATTAACCATAGTGCCACCAAGGTATAAAGCAATGCAACAATTATAATTAGTAGAAACACAAAGAAATTTGACAAAAGCGAAAACACATCATTGTGAGATATTTTAATACTTTTACCACAATATGGCGAGGGCAGTGATGGTTCAGTGGTAGAATTCTTGTCTTCTTTGCCAGAGACCCAGGCTCAATTCCCGGCCAATGCACCTCAAACACAGCCACCACTTATCTGTCACTGGGGGCTTGTATGTTGTTATAATGCAGAACAGGTTTCAGCAGATCTTCCAGACTAAGACAGACTAGGAAGAAAGGCCTGAAAATTACTTCTGAAAAATCAGCCAATGAAAACCCTATGGATCACAACAGTCCAATTCCATTGTGCATTAGTCGTCATGAGTCGGGATCCAACCTGAAGGCAGCTAACACCAACAACGTCACAATACGGATAAGTCAAGCAAACAAACAAAAAAATACAGAAGATTTATTCAGTAAGATTAACAAGATTGATTTAATGAACATATAATAATGGACAATACTTTTGACAATGCCAGGTGCTGTTCTAAGTGCTCTATACATGTTAACTAATTTAATCCCCTCAACAACACTGTAAGATAGATACTACCATAACCCCCTATTTATAGATGCTTAAATTGAGGCACAGAAAATGTAGCTCATCAGCCCAAGCTGTCTAGCCCTTAATGACATAGCTAGTGGGCAGAGTTGAGATTTTTTAAAAACAAGTACCTAGGAGCCCTGGTGGTGCAGTGATTAAGCACTCAGCTGCTAACCAAAAGCTTGGTGATTCAAATCCACCAGCAGCTCCCTGGGAGAAAGATGTGGTAGTCTGCTTCCATAAAGATTACAGCCTTAGAAACCCCACAGGGCAGTTCTACCCCATTCTATAGTATCGCTGGAGTCAGAATCAAGTCAATGGCAACAAGTTTTCTTGTTTTTTTGTTTTTTGTTTTTTTTGGTTTTTATTCTGGTCCTAGAATCTGTGCTCTTAACTGATATACTATTTTCCCATCTAACCATACATCCAATAATTAGACAATACAATCATTTGTATACCATACACCATATACAGACATACCATACACATATGCAATATTTAGTGTATTTCAAATAATAGGTGCCATATAGTACGTGTTCTTTGACTATAATGAGCAATTAAGTTAGTAAAAAATAACAACAATAGCAACCAAAAAAAAAAAAAAAACACACACATTTGGGATTTTAAAAACCACTCTTCAATAAATCACAGAACAACAAAGATATTACAGGGGGTTCTTCAAAAGTAAAACTATTATGATAAAAACACTAGCCTATCAAATTTTTAGGATCCCTGGTGGTGCAATGGTCAAGTGCTCAGCTGCTAACCGAATGTTTGGCAGTTCAAACCCTCCCAAAAGCTTGTGGGAGAGAGACTTGGTTATCTGCTTGCATAAAGATTATAGCCTAGAAAACCCTATGGGGCAGCTCTACTCGGTCGCATGGGGTTGCTATGAGTTCAAAACTGACTTGACAGCACCTAACAACAACATCAAAGTTTGGGGATGCAGTAAAAACAGTATTTCAAGAGATAGTCTAGCCTTATATAATCCTATTAGAAAAGAAAAATGGCTGTAAATCAATAAGGTAATCATCTAAATTAACAAGTTAGAAAATAACAAATAAGACTAAAGAAAATATAATTAATGAGTTAAAAATAAAGATATGAAAAAAGTAATGAAATTTCAACAAAGATTTAAAAAAAAAGAAGTCCACAAAATCAAAAAGTTTTCTGTTGAACGTATTAGTAAAATTTATCAACCTTTAGCAAGGTTTATCAAAGTGGGAAAAAGAAAGGCTCAAATAAATTAATATTAAGAATGAAGGAGACACAATTACAGATATAGCAGATATTAACATGAGAAAATAGTATGACCAATTTTATGCTGAAAACATAAAAAATGAACATATTTCTAGATAAATATACTTTACTAAAATTGACCCAATAAGAAATAGAATATCTGACTAGCTCCATACCATTAAGGAAAAATTGAATAAATAGTTCAAAGTCTTCCAACAAACATCCTCATGACATTGGAGGAAGCAGAGGTTTCTTAAACAGAACACCAAAAGCACTAAACACAAAAGATTTAAAAAAAAAAAAAAGGATAAATTTGAGTATAAATAGACCCAAAAACTTCCCCCACAATGCTCTATATTCTCTTTTATCTGATGTCTGCTGCTTTGTTGGAGGACTCTTAGGTTCTAGGGCAGAGCTCAGTAAACTTTTTTCAGTAAAGGAAGAGATGGTAAGTATATATTATCTCTGATGCAACTACTCAAGTCTACCATCATAGTGCAAAAGCAGCCATGTACAATGCATAAATGAATAAATGTGGCTGTGTTTCAATAAAATTTTATTTATAATAACAGGTGGTGGGCTTAATTTGATCCTTGAGCTGTAGTTTTCTGATTCCTGTTCTAAGGCAATGGTTCTCAATCCACTGTACATTGGAATCACCTAAAGACCTTAAAAATGATACCTGGCTCCTGCCCAAAGATACTCTGATTTAATTAGTATCGAGCATCTGGATTTTTTTTTTTTTTTTTAATTTCTCAAGGTAATTCTAATGTGTAGCAAAGGCTAATGTGATAGCAGAGTCACTAGATGGAAGGAGCCAGGGTAGATTTTGACTGCTTGGACAGAGCCCCAGCCACCAAACTGCATCAAGCTATGATGTGAACAAGAAATAAACTTTTACTGTGAAAAGTATTTGAGACACTGGGGTTATTTGATACAGAAACTTAACTACCCTAATACATTAATTGACAACAAAAGTGACACTATTATCACCCAAAAATAAGTATTTGTTTTTGGCTTAGTGGTTGGTCAGCTAGGAAACTGATATAGGAGGCTGGACAGATGAGGGACCATGTTTATATATATATATATACTGTTGCTGTCAAGTCGATCCCAACTCATGTTATATAGTAAAAAATATTTGGTAAAATAGTCACCTACAATAATGTGTAAGGAAGACCATTTGATTGGAGAAATGTAGTTTTAGGGGAAGTGGTTAGAAAGCAACAGAGTGGGTATACTGTGACTTCTTTTGGTTGATGTTGGCAAAATATAACACGAAAGAGATTAGCCCTCCAGAGAACTTGCCAGTTTGGAAACACAAGTAAAAAAGAATTAGAAAGAGTTAAAAAATGCGGGGCATTGAAGGGTTGGAAAAGTCCACTGCTTCTAGAACTCAAAAAGTGAAAGATAACAAGGAAACAAACCTTAAGCAGAAAGGGTCTAGTAAATGTTCTCAACTGAAAAAAAAAAAAGAACAAGTGATTCAGCCCTTCGGTTAAAATCATTTTGAGAGAGCTAACCTCTCTTAAGCCTATTCTTCAAGATAACCTCAAGATTGCTGCCATTAATTGAAGAAAAACTATGTGGGGGGGCGGATGGGAATGAAACAAAAAAATACCATTTAAGAACTGTGTCTAGGACATAGCTTTGGGTGTGGTCACTGGTACATGCAACTAACTGGACTCAAATAAGTCATAAACCCACCATGTTTTTGAGAGAAGACGATTGCAGCCTTCTTCAAAAACCCCTTGACTGTTTGGCAAGCTTTAAAATAAACTTTGGACTGGAAACAGGCTGCAAAATATGAGTAGCTCCCAAACCAAAAAAGTGTGTGAGGGAATTTTAAAAATTGAGGTACTTGATAAAATGTGAAACAGGCAGATTGATGTTTGGGTACAATTCCTTTGTTGCTAGTTCTGTTTTCACCCTAGCAACAGCCATCTTCTGTGCGGACCTAATCATGTAGGCTGTTTCTAAGGGAAGAATGTCTAGTTAATGTTGACGTAGCTACCCTGTGACCTGCCCTGCTGTCACATATCCTTATGATTACCACACTGTCACCAATCTAAGAAAGACACATGTCCTTTTAAGCCAATCACCCTACAAGCTCCCATTACAGGAAGTCCTGCCTTATGAGTTCCCACCACAGGAAATCTCGCCTTATAATGATCTACTACCAATCAAGTAATGGCTTTCAATGATCTAAGTTTGGAAATACCAATCAAGTACTATACTTCATGTTTTTTGTCCCCCCCCCCCTTATAAAACATCACTGCAGCATCGCCTTTCTGGATTACTGGATTTCACTGCATGGGGTTCAATCTATCCCTGGCTCGAACTGTTCCTTTAACTTCAATAAACCTCTTGATTTTATTTTAATCAGAGTACAGGTGGTTACTCTGAGACATTCATTGGTGTAGTTGGCAGGATTCTGAAGGATTATTAACTTCTGTGTCCCCAAGAAGTCACAGACCAGCTTGCCCTGGTGCCAGCAAGGGCCTCTTGTGCTCAAAACCATCTCCTTGAATTCTCCAGGTTTGCAGGAAGTAAACCTCTCAGACTGAAACTTCCACTTATTGTGAAGAAAGCTCTTTGAGAGATTTATTGTCTATCTCTTCTCTATACCTTCATTTTCTGCTAGTCTCATTCAGTTCATTACCATACTAAGTCTGGTAGGTCTGCCATCTCATTGCAAGTTTATTTTACTGAACACCCTTTTCTTTCTCATGCACCATAAAGTTTTTGCACTCATTTAAGTCTTTAATACTTGCAAGTTTCTCCGTAAGATGGGGAATGCCACATCCAAGGCTGAAGCAGAACCCCCTAAAGGAACTCTGCAGCTTATATGAGTAAGCATTATGGCCCCAGTTCAGTCTTCTATTTAGGCCACTGGCATGCACTTACAGAGGGAAATGTAAAAGACCAATAGCCATTATGGGGGTCATTTAACTAACTTAAATTTTCAGTGCAGTAAATTAGACGTTAAGGGCTTACGAATAAAACTAAACAAATGGGAGGCATTTTGTAATTGGTACTTGGAAGCTTCCAAAAGAAATCAAAATGATAAATTTGCCTCCTTGCAGGAAACTGTTTTGAAACAAGCTAAAACAAATTAAAGAATTACAGTGATGTCAGGGCTCTGTAACTTCGATGACTACCTACCCAGCAGCAGCACCTATACCCTTCCTTTCCCAAAATGACTCACTTTCCCAAAATGACTCACTTTCCCAAAATGACTCACTTTCCCAAAATGACTACCTTTCCCAGAATGGCTCCCTTCCCCAAAATGGCTCCTTTTCCCAAAATGGTTAAGTCTCCAGCATCTGTTGTCCACCCCTAGCCTCTGACGCCTGGCTCCCTTCTTCTCTCTCTGCCCCTCCAGCCGTTACTCCCTTCTATCCCTCTTTACCTACCTACTCCACTGAAACCTCCCCATACTGAATTTCCTTATTATGTCAAGGAACCTCTAGAAGAGGCAAAACCCATTTGTGAAATGCCTTTTAAAATTAGAGGTCCTGAAGAGGCTCAGAAGCCACCACAAGTTATTTTTGCCCCCTAGTCAAAAGCAGAACTTTGCACTATTGTTAAGGAATTTCCTAACCCTTGCAAAGATCCTTACAAATTCACTCAATAATTTAGAATTTTAGCTTATACCTATGAACCTGGTCTGGCAAACTTATATAATTTAAAAAATTCACTAATATGGTCAAGTTATGCTCAAAGGAGAATGGAAAAGACCCAATGGAAAAATCCTATAGACTCCTGAACAACCTGGCCTAAGGTTTCCAGCATGGAACTAATAGCACAGACTAGAACTATTGTCACAAACCTTAATGAAGCTATTCCAAAGGTTTTCCCCCAAAAAACAGATTGGACCAAGGTTCAGGGTTGCAAACAAAGATGAAAATGTTTATGTTCATAGGGGTTGTTTAAACTAAGAGGTCCTTGTTGCAACTGCTAGACTAATTGAGACTACAACAGATACAGTTGCATGAAATTTTCTTGACATTTATGTCCCTCATGCAGTGTCAGCCATTTTAAATTCAACACTTACTCAACACCTGTTGGTCAGTAGGCTGACTTCTTATGAAGTTATACTTTTGGCCTCTTCTAATATTCGAACATCATGATAAACAGAGAAAATACTGAAGATGTCAACGACTTCATTTTACTTGGATCCACAATCAATGCCCATGGAAGCAGCAGTCAAGAAATCAAACAATGTATTCCACTGGGAAAATCTACTGCAAAAGACTTCTTTAAAGTGTTAAAAAGCAAAGATGTCACTTTGAGGACTAAGGTGCACCTGACCCAAACCATGACAATTTCAACCACTTCATATGCATGCAAAAGCTGGACAATGAATAAGGAAGACCAAAAAAGAACTGATGCCTTTGAATTATAGTGTTGGCAAAGAATATTGAATATACCATGGACTGCCAGAAGAATGAACAAATCTATCTTGGAAGAAGTATAGTCAGAATGCTCGTTAGAAGTGAGGATGTCTCATGTACCTCGCATGTGTTATCAGGAGGGACCAGTCCCTGAAGACATCATGCTTGGTACAGTAAAATGTCAGCAAAAGAGAGGAAGATCATCAATAAGATGGACTGACACAGTGGCTACAACAATGGGCTCAAGCATAGCAATGGTTATGTGGATGGTGCAGGACCAGGCAGTGTTTCCTTCTGTTGTACATAGGGTCACTATGAGTCAGAACCAACTCAACAGTACCTAACAAAAACAACAACAATATTCAGTACATACTGTAACCTCTCTGAATCCAGCTACATTGTTACCTTTATCTAGTAATGATGACCATCTATCCCATGATTGCTTAAATCTTATTGATGTTTGATTTGCTCTCAATTCAATCCAGGGAAACCTTATAAAGCTCCACCTGGGAGATTTCCCCTGCCATCAGGACCAATGCTTGAATGGCAGATTGATTTTATCCAACTCCCTCCCACCCCCCGCCATCTTAGGTTGGGTTCTCTAGAGAAGCAAAATCAGTGAAGTGTACACACACACACACACACACACACACACACACACACACACACACAAGGAGAGAGAGAGAGATTTTTATCAAGGAAATGGCTCGCACAGTTGTAGAGGCTAGAAAGTTCCAAGTCCGTAGGTCAGGCTGGAGGCTTTTCCTGACTCATGTAGCTGCAGGGACTGGAGAACCCAAGATTGGTAGGTCAGACAGCAGGCCTCTGGCTCACAGGCTGTGGAGGCTGACAAATCCCAACATTGGCAGTAAGCTGCTAGCTCTACTCCCAAGAACGGGAGGTTAGATCAGGAGCCAGCTGCAGGATCCAGAAACAGCAAAAGCCAGACACTTTGCCAGAAAGTCTACATATATTAGATACAGGCCACACTCCCAAGAAAACTCCCTTTCAACTGATTGGCTGCTCGCAGCATATCTCATCATGGAGGTGATTACATTGTATCACATCTCATTATGGAGGTGATTACATCAAAACATAGCTGCCAAACTACATCATAACTGCCAAACCACTGAGAATCATAGCCCAGCCAAGTTGACACACAACCTTAACCATCACACACCCTTTGAGTGGTTACAAGTTTGTATTAATAATGATTTGTAGATTTTCTCACTGGGTATAAGTTTTCCCAGGTCATCAAGCTACTGCCAATTTTATGGCTAAGAAACTTCTTGAGAACATTATCCCTACTTCAGGATCCCCGAGGGTCCTTTGCAGTGACTGAGGCACTCATTTTACCGGACAAATAATTGAGGAAATATGTAAAAATCTTCCTTATTTTTCAAAGACTTCATTGTCCTTATCATCTTCAATCCTCTGGTGTAGTTGAAAGAACAAATGGCATAATAAAAACTCAACTAGCCAAACTTTCCAAATCTTTGAAATTGCCTTGGATTAAGGTGCTGCCTCTCATCTTTTTAAATTTAAGAGCTACTCCATTTGGACCTCACAGATTGACTCCTCATGAAATTATCAGTGGATGGTCAATGGCCCTTGCCAACTGGGCAACATGCTCTGATTCAAATTGAGTTCAATCTGATTTGTTTCAATATTGTAAATCTTTGATTCAGTATTCTAAACAATACTTTACACATTAAAGAAAGCAAGTTAAAGACGCTTTTGATGATCAAAAGTAAGGAATATCTAAATTATCTGATGTTCAACCTGGAGATTTTGTTTACTGGTAAAGACATCAATTAAAAGATTCTCTTGAACCTCTACTGGAGGGAACTTATTTGGTCCTTCTCATTAATTCTTGTGCTGCTGAATTACAAGGAGATAAGACTTAGATTCATCTCTGCTGATTAAAGAATGCTATGGCTCCCACATGGAAGGTCCAACTCACTGAGGGACACAAACCAAAGTTCAGCCACCCAGGTGGTCAGAAGCAGTTGACAATGGCAAAGGAAGACAGCTTTTCTTAAGACCACAGAACAAAACATCACGAAAATCAAAACTGAGGACATTTTTGGACTTTGGTTTTTTACTCTGGGGTATCTTCATGGTAATTGCCTTACTACATAAAGTTGGTTTTATCACATGGCAATGCAACTATCAAGATAGTTGCTCTTTGCTTGACACTTATAACCACTGAAGTAGCTTTAGTCTACAAATTAAATTTTACTGACTGGTAAGATGCTTATTATTGTCCAGTTTCTCACTTTTATAATGCAAACATAGAAGTCTTTATACACCTTTTTGCCTTTTGTATTGTAATCACTTTTTCTGCTCTTCTTTATATCCACCATTATGTTATATTTTATGCCAATAACCAAAGGAAACTACTTCTTTCTTACTATTATTTGTACGCTTTTTTGCCCATATATAGTACTTTTAGACAATCTTTCCTCATTATGAAACTTTTCTTGAGATATCTCCTTTTCATAGATGTAATCCGCATTAATACTTGGCATCAAAATGCTTTTATTAGATTAGTCCAGACAGTAACTAGCAGAGCAATCTGACTAATGGCTGGATTTTCCATAAAATCTCCAAAACTGGACCTAACTTTTCTGACTCACTTGCCTTGCCAGTCTTTAATTATAGTGTTGTACCTAAAACCACAGTGAATACTAGTGCCACTGCAAGAAGAGCCATTCACGTCAAAATATGGCATCCACCTGGCTCCCATACTCACCCTTTAGTACCTTGCTTTTATCTCATTCATGCCTAATAATACTTATGCTGGTGGATGCCCTATTTCTTTTTTGGAGAACTGATATTATACAACATTAGTAAACCTCTGCAATGCAAAAAAGGTAAAGGCCTAATTTTGCTCCTGTCTTCAAAGACAATCAGAATTAGGGGGATTGTCTATTTGCAGTAATTCTCTCACTGAAAATTGGCTTGACAGAGCAAATCAAACTATCTGTCTTCCTAATAATCAGACCAGTGCAGGAATCCTTTGTGCACCACCTGGATATATGTTTTTATGTGGAAGATAAGAATATTTACGGGAAAGCATTATTAGCAAACTCTTTACTTAGGCTTTACCTTGTTTAGATGGGTGGAGCATGGATGGCCAATGTCCATTAGGCTATTTAGGAGTTTCCCCTAAATATTCACTCTTACAATAAAAGCCTCTACTGCACTGATAATCTAAAGTTATTAGGAAAAAGGAGACCCAAACAGTCTGGAGACATTCAAGGCTGTCCAAGTATAAACTATTTAAAGGAAAACCCTGGTCTAGGTTACTTTTTCTTAAGAACATTTCTTCCTTCATATTGAGTTCCTTGGTATAGACACGCAGTCTGGAATTTCTCTAACATTATGGAGCCCTGGTGGCGCAGTGGTTAAGAGCTTGGCTGCTAACCAAAAGGATGGCAGTTTAAATCCACCAGCTGCTCTTTGGAAATCCTATGGGGTAGTTTTACTCTGTCCTATAGGGAAGCTATGAGTCAGAATTGACTCGATGGCAACGGGTTTGTTTTTTTCAGTGGGTTTTATGAAAAAAATAGCAGACAATACAGCTAATGGAATGGCAGCCCAACAGAAACCTTTAAACTCCCTTGCCAAAGTAATACTAGATTATAGAACAGTTCTTGATTTCCTTCTAGCACAGCAATGAGAAGTTTGTGCCATCACTAACACCTCCTGTTGCACATGGGTAAACACATCAGGAGAGGTAGAACAAGACATTAAACTAATTGGCCAGAAGACTACTTGGTTCCATATAACTCCACCCTCACACTCCCCTTTTCTAGGTATTTTCAGCTGACTACCCTCAAGCTTTGGAATATGGATTAAGTTGATATTGCTAACTGGACTAATACTAATCATTATCATTGATGCAATTATAGGAACTATTAAATGTTGTATGAAACTTTTGACAAATGTCATTACCCAAAAGATCCATTTAATGCCTATGAGAGAATAATGTACATTGACAGTACTTATATTTCAGATGGACTTGAGCCCACTCCTTGAATAAGCCATCAGATGTCAGGTTATTCTTCTAATGTGGCCTGCCCTGCACTAACCTTCAAGAAATAAAACCACAGAAGCAAGAGGCTAAAGCTATGGCATGGTGAAGACATTAGCTACCTTTTTTACAGTATTCCACTATTATTCATAGCTGCTATTCATAGTTTAATTTCATTTTCCTTGAATCCACAGTCAACACTTCAGGAATCAGTAGTTAAGAAACCAAATGACATACTACATTTGGAAAAATCTACTACAAAAGACCAAAGGTTAAAAGCAAAGAAAGATGCCATGTTGAGGGCAAAAGTGCACTTGACCCAAGCCATGGTATTTTCAACTGCCTCATATGCATGCAAAAATTGGACAATTAATGAGGAAGACCAAAGAAGAATTGATGCCTTTATATTAGGGTGCTGGTGAAGAATATTGAATATACCACAGATTGCCAAAAGAACAAATCCATCTTAGAAGAAGTACAGCCAGAATGCTCCTTAGAAGTGAGGATGGTGCAGGGCTGGGCAGGGTTTCGTTCTGTTGTACTTGGGGTTGCTATGAGTTAAAGCCAACTTGACAACATCTAACAATAATAACAACCTTTTCACACACATAACGTCTGAGGTCTTAAAGGCTTATTAAATAAGCAGCCATCCAGAATAAACATATGCTCAAAGTCCATGTAGAAGAAAGCTTTCTTTCAGAACAGTGGTCAGTAAACAGATCAAAGAATTTCACTTGAAATCTTTAATCAAAAAGATTTTTAAGGAAATTTTAAAAATTGAGGTACCTGATAAAATCTGAAATGGCTGGATTGAGGTTTGGGTCCGATTCCTTTGCTGCTAGTTCCATTTTCACCCTAGCAACAGCCACCTTCCGTGCAGACCTAATCATGCAGACTCTTTCAAAGGGAAGAATTCTGGTAATGATGACACACTTCACTGCAACCCCCCCCTCCATCACATAACCCTTATGATTACCACACTGTAACCAATCTAAGAAAGGCACATGTCTTAAGCCAATTGCCTCATGAGCTCGTTACAGGGAACCCTGCCTTAAGAGTTCCCACTACAGGAAGTCCTGCCTTATGATGATCTATTACAAATCAAGTTATGTCTTTCGATGATCTACGCCTGTAATTACCAGTCAAATAATTCCTTCAATGATTTAAGCCTGTGTCATAGATTGAACTGTGTCCTCCCAAAATATCTGTCACCTTGGCTAGGTCATGATTCCCAGTATTGTATGACTGTCTACCATTTTGTAATCTGAGGTGATTTCCCTATGTATTGGAAATCCCATCACTATGATGTAATAAGATGGATTAGTGGCAGTTATATTGATGAAATCTACAAGATTAGATAGTGTCTTAAGCCAATCTCTTTTGAGACATAAAGACAGAAGCAAGCAGAGAGACGTGAGGACCTCATACCACCAAGAAAGCAGTGCTGGGAACACAGCGCGTCCTTTGGACCTGAGATTGCTGCACTGAAATTCTCCCAGACCATGGGAAGACTGATGACAAGCACCTTCCTCCAGAGCTGACAAAGAGAGAGAACCTTCTCCTGGAGTCAATGCTCTGAATTTGGACTTCTAGCCTACCAGACTGTGAGATAATAAATTTCTCTTTGTTGAAGCTATCCACTTGTGGTATTTCTGTTATAGCAGCACTAAATGACTAAGACATCCTGTAATTACCAATCAAGTACTGTACTTCATGTTCTTTGTTCCCTCCTTATAAAATGTCACTGCAGCATGGCGATTTTGGATTACCAGATTTCATTGCATGGAAATCAGTCTATCCCTGGCTCGAGCTGTTTCTTTATCTTCAGTAAATCTCTGAATTTTACTCTAATCAGAGTATGAGTGGTTGCTCTTAGACAAGATTTGTTTTTAAAGGAGTGTGCGCATGTGTGTGTGTGTTTCAGATTAGAATCATTTAATTTTCAAAATTGTCTTCCCCTAAAATTTATTTGACTCAGCACACTTTGATTTGCTAAAGACCAGATTAAAAGTAACTCCCAGTGTTTCGTGTTGTTGTCGTCATTGCACTCATATGAGAGTCGTCTGGGAGACCACACCAGACTTGCATTGGTCGAACTTATCCTGTTTTTATCTGTTTTAATTTTTAAATTCTGAAATATCACCATAAGCATCTTCTGTTTTGAAGGTAAAATGACCACTAGAGGGAAGCAACCAGCAGACAGAGTAGTTTCTTTAGCATATGGTTAATCAAATCTCTCTTGGCACGTTTCTAAAGGTTTTCGCAAAATATCTACTTCTATCAGGGATTTAGGAGTCAAGGAAGCTGGTTACAGTCAAGCTGTTTCACTGACTGTCAGCAAACCACTTTCAGACTCTATGTGTCTGAGTCCCTTTAGGCACAAAGTACAGCCTTCAGAAACATGAATGACCTTTGTGTTTCTTTTCTTCACCTTTCCCAGTAGATGTCTTTGTAAAGCACTTAAGGCTCCATTTTTTTAAACCTAACTCTGCAACATCAGCCCCTCACTGAGTGGAAAGTTGCCCTTCTTTCCATCCAGCCAGCTGGTCCCCAACCCTCAGGAGAAACATCACTCCTCTCTCTCAGCTGGAGGGGATCTAGAGACAATTTGGTACACCAAAGTTAACCCCAACCCCCCTGGGGGCAGAGAAACATCACAATCAGATGCACCAGAGACCTTAACGAATGCAGATAACTTCAATTTAAATCAACAAGTAACTCCTGGGATGTCTAAAGGAACTCTGGAGATTAGAGAAGAATCAATGAATGAGCCAGTAGAGGGTGGATTAAGGCAGTAGTTCATGAGTCAGAATCCACTCGATGGCAACTTTTTTTTTTCTGTCACCAGAAAGAATCCAAATTCCCATTATTGATTTTTGATACATGATTTAGTCCCTCTGAGCTTTAGCTTCTTTATCTGTACAAAGATGCGACAATACCTATATTCCAAGGTTGAAAAAAGTAGTGTATGCACAGAACCAGGTACACTGTAGCACCTAAATGTCCATCTTAAAAAAACAAAAAGGAAAGTAAAACCAAAAACCAACTGCTGTCAAGTCGATTGTGACCTGTGGTGACACCATGTGTCAGAGAAGAACTGTGCTCCATGGGATTCTCAGTGGCTGATTTTTCAGATAGATCTCCAGGCTTTTCTTCCGAGGAGTCTCTGGGTGGATTTGAACCTCCAACCTTTAAGATAGTAGCCAAACTTGTTAGCTGTTTGCACCACCCAGGGCCTCCTAAGAAAAAGGAGGAAAAAAGAGCAAACTTTGTGTGCCGGCTATTGGATACAACAGAATAAATGAGCGCTTTGGAGCACATCAAACGTGGGTTCAAATTCCAAGTCTGCCATCTATGTGCCTCTGTGACCTTGGACTTGTCATTAACCTTCATTGAGCCTCAGTTTCTTATTTGGAAACCTAAGATACTCATGCTACTTGTATGAGATCTAAGTGAGATGATAGGGGATATGAAATAGCAGGTAGCAAGTCGGAACCTAGCAGTGATTATTGTTTATCCATAACAGACTCTTTTCTAAATGCTTACAGATTAATACTCTAATACAATTTCATCACCAACGCTATGAAGTAAGCACATTATTCTTATTTTTACAGGTCAAGAAACTGAGTTTAAGTGACTTGCCCAAGAGAACATCAGTTTTAAAACCAGAGAGTGTCTGATCTGGTTTCAGACAGGATTGCTTCCTTGAGCTAACGCCTTGTCAAGTCTTTAGCTCTGGTATAGATGTGCTGACCCATACTGACTTCCAGAGCAACCGGCTAAGGTTCCCTTTAATAGATGCTGTTGACTCTGCAAAAACACGATCAACCAACCCATTGCCATCGAGCTGATACTGACTCATGGGCACCTCATGTGCTTCAGAGTAGAACTGCATCATAGGGTTCAATGGCTGTAATCTTACAGAAGTAGATCACCAAGCCTTTCTTCTGCAGTGTCACTGGGTGGATTTGAAAAGCCAATTTTTTGGTTAGTGGTTGAGGGCCAGCCAGGACACACATTCCCCTTTCCCATCCCTTTTTTAGTGTGTGCACTGACTACAAATACCCACTAGATGGTGCCACCATTCTAACTTTGGTTTGTTTTTGTTTCTAACCTCTATGTGAATTAAAAATTTACCTTCTACATCAACAAACCTAAATCTCGACATAAGTCCCAGCTTATGCTTGCAAAGATTTTTTAAAAAAGGATTCAGGGTGAACTCTGGAGGCTTAGTTATCTTGCTTAAAAATGCAGACTAGCCTTCTATAAATTCACCATCTGAGGCCCCTCCATGGCCATGAGCAATCACAGTGCTACAAGTGTCTCTGCTCCAGGGTAAGCTGAGAATTATTAGCAGCTTCTTCTCTGAGTGCATAGATCGATGGGCTTGTAAGAGCCCACCAGCAATCTGAAGCTTCTGCTTACTGCTCTGTGAAAGCAGACACAGACCATAGGCTAGGCTCACAGCTGATGTGAGGACAGAACAGGGCATTCCAGAAGATTTGATGACTCCCTGGCCCTACATTCCTCCCCTCATAGCGTGTCACAGATGTGATACCATCTTTTGGTTATGGCGTAGCACCCCTTTGTAATAATAATAATAACAAAAACAATGATAACTAATCTCTATATAGTCTTATGGGGACAGTGGTGGTTCAGTGGTTGAATTCTCAGTCAATACACCTCATATGCAGTTACCATCTGTCTGTCAGTGGAGGCTTGCATGTTTCTATGATGCTGAA
Organism: Dugong dugon; assembly: GCA_030035585.1. Taxonomy (NCBI): domain Eukaryota; kingdom Metazoa; phylum Chordata; class Mammalia; order Sirenia; family Dugongidae; genus Dugong; species Dugong dugon. The sequence continues at coordinate 59,070,290 of CM057471.1, forward strand.
TAGGTTTTAGCAGGACTTTCAGACTATGACGGACTAGGAAGAAAGGCCGGTGATCTGCTTCCTAAAATCAGCCAATAAAAACCCTATGGATCACAACAGTTCTATCCAAAACTGATCATGGGGTTGGTGCAGGACCAACTGGGCAGTGTTTTCGTTCCATTGTGCATGGGGTCACCATCAGCTGGGGGCCAAAACTGGACGGCAGCAAATATTATAGTCTTTTATAGCTTACAAAGCTTAATCTCTCAATGGTTTATTTGGCACACCTGAATTAACCCAGTTAGGATTATTTACTCTATTTTACAGAGGTGAAATTTAGCCTCAAAAAGAATAAGTGAATTCCTAAGAGTCTACAAGCTATATGATCAAAATGACAGAACTTGAACCCAAGCCTTCTACATGATACAATATAAGTATCATGTTTACATCACTACATGAGATAAAAATCTGTATTAAATCTTAAACAATGAATTTATAATGACAATTCTTCTCCTGTGACTTCTTTTCTCTTCTGCTTGCCTCTGAATTTCACCTCTCTCCAAAACGCAGAGTCCCTGGGGGGAGAAAATAGCTCTGCCTCCCTCCCTTTTTCTACTGCCTAACCCAGCAGTAAATGCTGTGGGAGGTCCCAAAGGAGACACTGTCTGTATCCCATGTAGCTACAGAACACCAGAGCTGGAGGGAGCATTGGGATTATCTCTTCTAACCACCCCTTTTACATATGAGGGAATCAAGCCCAGGGAGGAGAAGAAATATTCCGATATGTCATGCCATTACCACAAATGACCTACTTTTCACTAAAGCCGGTCTATACCTTGGTATCCATTAGTTTGGAAACTGTGTTCATGTCAACTGCCTTTCCTTTTAAAATGGTATCTAATTAAGCTTTTCACTACTGCAGCAGCACGCCCCACCGCAAGCACATGCACAATAACACTGGAAGTTTTAAAATTTGTAGTGTGAAATCTTATCAGAGATGAAATCTTTATGTCACAACTTTCTTATGTTAGGGTCTAAGGCGAAGCAAGCTACAGTTGGCCTTGGCCTCTTAATTTTTATTTGTCCCATATTCCCTATTTGTCTTGTACGTTCATCTGTTATTGAATTGATCTCAATGTATTGCAGTTGCCTTTCTCCTTGTCTGATTCCCTCATGGAGCATAATATCCTTCAGAACAAGGACTAAATCTTAGAAATCTTTGTAACTCCAGAGCCTCTAACAGTTTTTGGCAAAGACTAGATGATCAACAGTTAATTGCTGAATTGAATTACACTGCATTGAATTGCACCTACACATTAAGAACTACCTTTCTGGAAATATATCATGGGAATTTTAAAATCCAGATGGAGATAGATAAAGACATCTATTAATAGATACTTAAGGTCTACAGTATAGCAAGCCCTTTTGTCATGTGGCCCTCAGGGTCCTTACAGTCTCACCGGTCAGATTAGGGAATATGTATCGAGGATTAAGCTACACAGAATCTAGTAATTTAGTAAATATTTATTGAGCTGCTGCCATGTGGAAAAGTAAGTCATGAAGACTTCTAAAAACTGCAAAATTCCTATGGGTAGCAATAATCAGGGAACACCACCTGGAGGAGGATGAGTGGAGCCAGGCCTTGAATGGAGGGCTGTATTTAAAGAGGCAGAGCAAGGATGAGAGGTGCATGGTTTAGGAGTGGCAGTGATAAGAAAGCCTGCCTGTGCTTGACCTTGGAGGACAGAGTCCCATCATTTTCAGATGTAGAAGAAGCTTTAAGGTCTTCTGGTTCAACTTCTGGTGCAAGTCGTTTGTGCTCAGCTATTAACCAGAAGTCTGGTGATTTGAACCCTCCCAACGATGATGAAGAAGAAAGATCTGGCAATCTGCTCCCATAAAGATTACTGAAAATCTTACAGAGTCCAGAAAATCCTATGGAGCTTAGTTCTACTCTGTAACACATGGGGTCACCATGAGTCAGAATCAACTCGATGGCAATGGGTTTGATTTGCTCTTTGGTTTAGTTCAACCTTCTATTTAAAAGTTGGGGAGACTGAGGCCCAGAGAGAGGAGGTGACTTGGCCACAGTCCCCAGCAAGTGAGTGACAGAGCCGGGATGAGAGCCCAGGTCTCCTGACTTCCAGCCCAGTGCTCTTTTCACCACATTCCTTGAATAATCCACTGTGCACCTGGCGATGCTTTTCTTTCGGAATCCAGCCACTACTTCGTTTTCGCTGTATGGCAGGCAGCCAAGAGCCTTGAACTTCTCCATGTTACCATTTTGCCCTCTGCAGAATGGGATATTAAAGTATTCACTTGAGGGATGGGTCACAGGGTTCCATCAATAAATGTTTGTGAATTGCTCTATTTGGACCAGAGGGACTCCAGAAATGGGAGACCCCAGTGGCGGTGGTGGTGGTATCTGAGCCTTTTTTGAGGTCTTGCCTTTACTCTGCAGAATTAAAGAGATGGTTTAAGTGATAAACTATTCCTTATGAGCTGTATTTGTGTTGAAAGCACAGCATGAGTTCCCTGCACGCTTCCTCTCGCACAACCACAGCTATGCGCCAATCCTCCTGGGTTCAGAGATGGAACTTTGGTTAAATGCGTGGAATTTATTCTTAGTCCTTTTCTTAATTACGACTTTATTTTTATTTCTCTGGTGTTCTCTAGGGGAGGGGTTAGAGAGGAGAGGACAAGGAAGGAAGCAGGCAGGGAAATATGTTATGGAGTCAAGGCTGTTTTTGATTCTGAGCTGCTCGCTGTCAGCAAAGTAAAGGGATTTAATGGATCTTGCAAGCCTCATTCCAATGGAGCCGGAGCTCAGCTGACACGTAACAAATACAATGAAAACATAACTTGAGGTGAGGGCCATCACTGTTTGACTAATAAATCCCCTGGGCCGATAGAAAAAGACTGAGCCTTTATTCATCATTTAATTTAATAAACTAAGGGGGTGGACTTTCAGAGTAAGAGGACTATGTAGTCATGCCGAGGATGTTCCAGCAAATTGCTATGTAATAACCAACCTCACAGCTACTCCAGGCTAGTCATGCAGCCTTCTCTCCTGTGTCCAATTTGGCATCTCAAAATGCTGAAAACCCTACTCACTCTCATGCTATGGCTCTTCTCTTACTCAAAATATAGGTCAAGGCACGTCCCCTGCATGCTTACAACTAGTCCTATGTTCTCAGTCTATATCTATACCATTGATACCCAGAGTTCCTTTAAATTATTGACATTACTTGCATATGGACACATTCTGAAGACGTTTTCTCTTTCTTCTCTGCCTCCTCTTCCTCCTTCTCCTTCTGTATCTTCTTTTACTTCTTCTTCCCCCATGTCTCCCTTTGTTATTTTCTTTTTTTATTATGCTCATTATGCCATATGCCATAGAACACCTTCTACACTCTACAGAGAGGAGAAGTAAAAAGATGATGGACTTTGGAGGTGAATATCTTCCTTGTGAATCCTGATCTTGGTAGTGGCTGGTTATGAGGAATTAAGCAAATCTTAAAAACTACACAAGACTTCATCGTCTGCAAACGGGAGAGAATAATTCTTCTTCCACAGGCTTCTTGTGAGGATAATCTGAGAGAGTGCATGAAAACACCACAGTGTAGTGCCTAGGTTACAGTGATAACTTGACAAATGTGAGTTTCCATGATCTCCTTTGACACAGGCTTGGATGGTGGGGACTGGGAGCTTTGCCTCATATAGCATGTTTATATGGGCTTGTTCTTGCTCTGGGGGTGTTCCAAAGGAACATCTCCCTAGGTGCTTCCACTGGCCCACCCTCCTTCAGCCCTCTTTACCCCATGAACCAATTAAACCATCTGACCAAGGAGGTGGTTAGCATGGTGTTTAAAAGGGAAAGTTAATGAGTAGGAGATAACTGGGTTTGAACTCAGCTCAGCTGCTCCACCGATTAGCTCTGAGACTTTGCACAAGTGACTAAAACTTTTCTCTAAGCTCTAGTTTCTTCACTCACAAAATGGGGATAATACCTACCTTGTAGGCTTGTGGTGAGGAACTACCAAGTGTGAAACAGCTGAAATGATACCCAACACTCAGTAAATATCATTGCTACTATTTCTCCAAGAGTGGCCTCAAGTGGGTAGATGCTTAGTGCCATGGGACTGCAAAGGAGCAAGAGGACACAGGGAGCTGGTGGAGACTATGCTTTTCTCCTAGCTGGGTTGTGTTTCCATTTTTCTCCCTCATTTACTACTGATTAATATTGCATGCATACCTCTGGCCCAGCTAATGTGGTATCTGCTCCATGGAGCCTTCTGAATGCCACTTCCTTCCTCCTATCCACATCCAGATATAACCACCATTTTCACTGAGCTGCTGGAGCACTATGAACCCCTCTTCTGTGTCAGTGACCACTGTCTATCTAGTGCTATGGCAATGTATCCTCATGGTTCAATTTTCATGCCAGAACATGAGCTCCTAGAGGATTCAAACCATGGTTTTTACCTCTCACCCTGGCTCTTGGCACAGGTTGATTTATTCAATGCTTATGAAATAAATACATTGGTGAGTGGACAGTCTACTAATTGCAATTCAAGTGTTTCAGTATAGTCACTTTCTGGACGGTATGTATTTCTTTGTGTAGGGAGTATCATAAGCTGTGAGGTGTAATGAACCTTGGGAAGTGATTTGTCCCCTTTGGAACATCCATACTGAAGTATGAAGTATGATCAGTGGCTTGTATCAGACAATGTTGCATTTTTAAATGGCAAAAGGATGTATGATGAGGAAACAAAGAGGAGACTTGCTCATACTCTGAATCAGTTATCAAAATTTTCAAAGTAATTAATGTTGTTGAATGTTATTAAAGAACAGACTGAAAGAAAAACAGCTACATCTCAAATGCCCAGCAACTGAATGGGTAGAGCAGTTTCATTGTATTGGTCATAAATAGCTTTCACAGAGTTAGAATGCTTACTTGAACCCTACTTGAACTAGCTGGATGCCAGTGCATTCACTACTCAGAGAAGAATTTCTTAAAGGCTTTGGGTTGCTCCCACTTCTTGCCAAGGAATGAGCCAATTTTTATGTCTGTTTATTACTTCGTATCCCAGCTGGCCCTCAGAAGGATGGGGCTGTTGTGACCATGGAAAATAACATAAACGCACACAGACACCAAAATGAAGTCAGAGATTTTCTGGAGGCTTAGATAAACATTTAGTCTCATAAATAAATACATTATCAGACCACACAAAGCACTTCCTATCCTGTCTCTTCCTCAGAAGTCAGACTCCAAATTGCATCTTTAATTCTCCCAGGTTCAAGCAATCAAGATGTATTTATTGATTACCTACTGAGTGACCAACCCCAAGCCACCAGTTCCACAAGACCCAGTCGCAGGAGATGTGGTCCCTTGCTTCTCCTAAAGAGTTGCAATTGTAGATGAAAAGGCAAGATGCACAAACTTAAATCAGTTGGTTACAGATGCAAGCCAGGATGAATACTAACTTGTAGTACAGTAGGAAATGGATTACAAGGAAAGAGGTCTGAGTCCCAACTCTGTCGCCAACTTGCTGGATGGCCTTATACATCCACTCATTTGACAAACAAATACATAAATAAGCAAGCAAACACTTACATGGATCTTGCCCTTTACTAGGTACTGAGAATATTTTGAACAAGTCAACACACAGTTAATGAATATACAATAGGTTAGGCACTGTCCTAGTGTTGGGGATACAGCAAAGGACATAAAACTTTCCCTGCTCTCTGAGGTCCAGGCTCCTCATCATTACATTGATCTGTGTATGGGGTGGGGAGGGGAGTGGCAGATGCTAGTGGATTCATTGTTCTCTAATGTCCTTTCTGCCAAGGATATGCTAAGCAGTGGACTGGAGGATTTTTTTGGCTCATTTGCTCAGTGTCAGTTCAAGAAGATAAATGGCCATTTGTAAAAATGGAATAAACCACTGGACTTTGGACTGCAGACTTTTTGTTGGGAATCCGCTAAGAGCCTCAAAGCACAGCACTTACATGCCTATGTGTTCCTTTAAGAATGCAAGTCAATCCTGTTCATCCCTTACACATATACACCTCTTTTTAGTTTACAAGTCACTTCCATGTGGACAGTTTTATTTGTTCCACATAACAATCTCATGAAGTCAGGGGCTTAACATCCTCTTTTAAAAGATAAAGAAACTGAGGCCATGAATTGTTACATGCACTCACCAGTGTCTGTGAGACCTAGAGATGAGATTAGAGCCCAGGTCTCTGGCTTCCCAGTCTGGTGCTTCTGAAACAACAATGGTATTCATTTATTTGTGCATGTGTTTTGAAGGTCAGTTCTGCCCCCAGGCACTTGGCAAGAGCTTGGGGGAAGTTGTGAAGAGCCAGAGAGCAACGATTTTACTGTCAGTTGTCCTCTCACTCCTGCTCAAAATTAACAAGAACTCATACAGCTTCGTAGTTCAAAGAGTAGTTCTCCATACAACTTAAAGTTCAATTACTGGGACATAAACTCCTTGAGGACAAGTGCGGGGGTAGGATAAATAACACTCAAGGAAACATTTTATAAAATATTTTCATATCTATCAACTCAATGGACACTGTCAATATATAAATATAATGTATATAACATTATTCTAACTTATTGACAGTAAGAGTTAAAACGAGAGACCCAAAATTATACACCTGGTTAGTAGAAGATCTAGAATTTAATCCCAAATCATCTGCGTTCTTTTGTCAACTAGTACTTTGTTATTAAAAAAAAAAAAAAGATGTCGACTTGATTCCAACTCATGGCGACGCCATGTGTTTCAGAGTAAAACTATGCTCCATAGGGTTTTTAATGGGTATGATCTTTTGGCAGTAGATTGCCAAGCCTTTCTTCAGAGGCACATCTGGGTGGATTCAGACTGCCAACCTCTCAGTTAGTAGCCAAGCCACTCTTTAAATAATACCTCATCCCACCTTGTCATACTTAGTGCCTAGCAGAATGCCTCCCCTACAGTAGCAATTCAATCAGTCATTGTAGAATGAGTAAATTGGGCTTGGATTAATTTGTTTTTGAAAGGGCTACACATTCAACCCCTGACATCTAACTGTCACCAAGTCTAAGAGATACTAATTTCCTCCTAGACAGAAGCTCATAAGGAGAGTTTGAGGTAGGGAGAGGGATTAAGAAAAAAGGAAATAATGAAAGATGAAGGAATGTAGAAAGAAAGAACAAGGGCTTTGGTGTCACACAGACCTGAATTTGATCTTAGCATTACCACTTACTTGTGTATACCTTTTGGGTAAGTTCTTTAACTCTTGGGTTAAGAGGATTAAAAGCAATGATATATGGGGATCATTTAGCACAATCTGGTCTATGTATGGTATCCGTATTTATATATGTATATCAACGGGTCTATAATAAATACTCAGTAAACACTGTGGTTGTTGTGTGCCACCGCATCAATTTCGACTCATAGCGACCTTATGAGTAGAACTGCCCCATAGGGTTTTCTAAATCTTTATGGAGCAAATCACCAGATCTTTCTCCCACAGAGCCACTGGGATGGTCTGAACTGCTGACCTTTAGGTTAGCAGCTGAGTGCTTAACTGTTGTATCACCAGGGCTCCTTCAATAAACACTAGTTCTTTTTATTATTCCAATCTGGGAGCAAATACAGGGCTATAAGGAAGTATAGCATACATTATTGGGTAATACGAGGTAAAGTATTTTAAAGTACTGTCAATGCCAAGCTAAGGGGATTAGGATCTATCTTGATACTACAAGAGAACCATAATAAGTGACATGTTTTACAAAGATCACTGTAGAGATGGGTTGGAGCCAGAAAGAGCCTGTATACAGACAAATGTCGAGAAGCTAGAGCAGACTGGAGTAGCATCCACAAAGTTGTTTTCCCTAGATTTACTTCTAGTAATGGCTGGTGCTAAAAAATGCCAATTGCCCAATTGTACAAACCTGAACAACTCTGAGTTTCTCCAAGACAAAAATCTTTATCCACTGCATGGTCTGAGAAGGATATATACGCATATTTGATGATGGATTAGCCTTTTTGGACTGTGGCCACACCATAGAGGGTTTTTCTAATCTATTTTGAGTTCTAATTGATTACAGCATTTGGAAAAATGTAAAGCAAATTGCTCCGTTAATCAAGGTAAATCAAGCTGATGTCATAGATGCTAAATATATGTCTTTGCAGTAATACTATTTGCATGGCTGGAGCTAAGGCTGCTGTCAGTGTTTCCACTTGACAGCCCTTGCCTTCTCAGAAGGCACCTGTGACTTATCTCTGAAACCACTCAGCGGTTCATCTCCAAGGCTGGGTTCCCAGGTCCTTCTCCCCACACCTAAAGGAGGGGTCTGGAGAGAAGTGGTAACTGCCTCTGTATGCACAGACTCAAAGGTAGTGGGCATGAGGCCACACCACAAAGGCCAGAAAGACAGAGAAGGAGACCTCATAGGCAAATCATTTTATGAAGCCAGAAGGAGCAGGAGGTCACATCTCTAGGCTGATGAGGAAATTGAGGGGCAGGAGGAGTACTTTTGTTTATATACAGAGATCACAGCATGGAAGGAGCCTCAGAGACCATCAAGTTCTCTGGATGAGACCACTGAAACATAGCTATAAAAGAAATTTAACAAAGATCACACAGCAAGTTAGCTTCAGAGCTTAGGTTAAAAATTAGGTGTCTTGACTCCTCATCCAGTACTCTTTCCAAATGACAGAAAATATTGTTGTTGTGTTTTTTTTGTTTGCCTTCTCCTTCCTTCTTACCGTCATCCCTAATGTTCACTGAATTTTTACTATGCACCAGGCTATGTAAGAAGCACTCAATATTATTACAACCATGTGAGGTTAATATTACTTTTATTCTCACTTTAAAGATAAGGAAACAGAGGCCCAAAGGTGAAGTCACTGGACTAAAGAAATTTTACTAATGAGTAGCATAAAAGGGATTCACACCTGGGAATGTTTAACTCATATGCCTATGCACTTAATCATCATGCTAAACATCATAGTCAATTCATTTTTAACATAGTGCTACATACTTCCTTCACCACCCATCTACCAATTTGTTGTACTGTGGTGGCTTGCATGTTGCTGTGATGTCGGAAACTATGCCACTGATATTTCAAATACCAGCAGGGTCACCCATGACAGACAGATTTCAGCAGAGCTTCCAGACTAAGACAGACTAGGAACAAAGGCCTGGCAATCTACTTCCAAAAATTAGCCATTGAAAACCCTACGGATCATAACAAAATAATGTCCGATATAGTGCTGGAAGACATGCCCCCCAGGTTGGAAGGCACTACACAATGGCTGCAACAATGGACATGCCAAAGCTCATGAAATGGTGCAGGACCAGACAATGTTTCATTTTGCTGTACACAGGGTTGCCATGAGTCAGAGCTGACTCAATAGTAACTAACAACAACAACATATACTTCATATACAATGTTTTTAAACCTCACAAGGATGCTGAGACACAGATGATCATTCTCTTTCTAGCTGAGGTGAAGTAACTTGTCAAAGGACATAGAACAAGCAATAGTACCCATGGATCTTTCTGTGAGTCTGAGCACGGTTGTATATGGGTTGTATATGGTAGCTGAGTGGCTGCAACAATGGGCTCAAGCACATCAATGATTGTGAGAATGGCGCAGGACCGGGCAGTATTTCGTGTTTCGTTCTGTTGTACATAGGGTCGCTGTGAGTCGGAGCCGACTCAATGACATCTGACAACAACATGGTAGTTGAGATAAGAGATAGAAGAGCTGAAACTCAGCTGTGTCCTTGAATGGCTGTATCCTAATCCTGATCAAGTACCTTTTTCTCTCTCGGTCTCAGTAACATATTTATATCATGAAGATACTAAGCCTTCTGTCATGTTCTGCTATTCTAAGAGAAAGATCAATAGCGATAGTGACAACAATTAAAAGAAAAAAAAAAAAAGCAGAGGAAGAAGGAAATCCAAGAGTGCATGTGCAGAGCTTCTTAAACTACTAAAGATGATTGAAATAAATGGTTAGAGGTCAAAAGGGGGATCAGGAAGCTCATCTTTGGGCCAGTTTTGGGAGATCATCCATGGCCTGGGCGGTGCCCATCAGGCCCAGATCAAAAGCAGAACGGTGATGCAATCAGCTGTTTGCATACAGATGCTGGCCTTCAAATTCCCACGTGGGAACATCTGCTGGGGACAACCACTTTACAAATAAGCAGGCAATTAGGTAGCAGGTCAATCTGTGCCAAGAACATGGGACCACCAGCAGCGGGGCAAGAGGCCATGCTCTTATGCTCATGTGAGAGTCAGACTGTCTAAAGCAGGAGAAGGGAGAGAGGGCCAGGGAAAGAATTGAGCAGAAGAGATTGCTCTTGTTTTGGGGCCTGGCTTCATGATTCTCAGTCTTGGCTATATGTTAGAATCACCTGGTGATTTTAAAATACCCTGATACCCAGGCTGCATTCCAAAGCAATTAAATCAGAGTCTCTAGGGATGAGACCCCAGCATAAGGATTTTTTAAGGTTCCCCAGGTAATTCAACATGTAGCCAAGGCTGAAACCACTGGTCTGAAGTCTCTGAACTTAACCATTGAGGTTGGTGATACAAGGGTAGTAGTCTAAATAAAGCTGTCGTCTTTATTCCACTGCTTTCCTCTTTGGAATAACTACAAAAATGCATTGAGTTTATAAAATCCTCATTTCAATGGTGTAGGACTCAGGCAAGTCCACCCATTCGCTGAAACAAATGCTAGCTACTCCTTCCACTTCTGCGGCTACTAGCTGACCTTAAACAAACTGTTCTCTCTCCAAGATTCCATTCCTTTATCTGACGTCTTGCAGGGTTGTTTGTTGGAAAGTAAAATGTGATTATGTATGGTCAAGCGTTTATAACATGCCTAAAACATAATAGATGCTCAAAAAATACTGATTGAACATTAGCCTGAGTCAGGAGAAAATGAAAAATTGGAGCAGGTCAGCTTGGGCATTGTTCTTGATGCTAGTCTATCCATCAGATGCCACAGCCAATCTATAGCCAATCTTACAGATTTTATGTCCCAAATATTTCTTGAGCCGGTTACTCTGTCTCTAGTCTCTGCCAGAGTTAAGCTCTCACCACCTCTCACCTGGACCATAACAACTACCTAGAGTTGCCTTCTATACTTCCAGCCTTGTGATCTTGGATCCATTCTGCACATAGAAGCTAGAAGAATTCATAACAAGCAAATCTCACCCATCATTCTCCAGTTTAAAACCCTTCCGGGACTCCCTGCTGCTCATAGGACAAAGGCCAATCCTTCCATGTAGCATGTAAGACTCTCTATGACCTTGTCCCTGATGGTCTCTCCATACTCACCTGTCTGTATAACTCCACCTCTCCATCTTTCTACCTTAACCAAGTTCATGTCCCAATGTTATCAATGTCCTTGTATTTTCCTCTGCATGCAGTAGGCTGCTTCACACATAGTGGCCTTTTCTTATGCTGTTTGCTCATCCCAGAAAAACCTTCTGACCATCATCCTTCACCTAGATAACACAAATGCATTCCTTAAAGCTCAGCCCAGGCACTACTTCCTTTAGGATGCCTTGCCAGAACCCTTCTGCTTTGGTCTACATTAGATGCTCTACCTTGCATTTCCCTCTATCATAACATTTTCTATTTTGTTAGAATTACCCAAACACATTTCTGAATTTCCGCCAATAGTCTGTGAGTTTTTCCAGGGCAGAGACCGTCTCGGATCCATTCCTATATAACACACGTATTCTCTGACTCGTAGTAGATGTTCAATCATTTATAAAATTTCAGCTCAGGGAATCTGAGACACCTTCATAAACTCTGTTCTCAAGGCAGAGCCTGCTGGCTCTCTTCTCTTGCACTTACCCATGGGGAAAGGCTAGGGCTGGGAGATCTATATTCAAATTCTGGTGCTCAGTCTGCTCCTAAGGCCAAAGACCTGAAGGCAATCCTCTGGGAAGCTATTGCAGACAGGAATGGAGCCATTCAGGAATAGATATCAGCCTGACTTCTTTCCTCTGAACCAAACTGACTCTGAGTAATGCCTTTGAGATCCTGACCACATCCTCCTCTTCCATTGCCAAAACAAGGGGCCAGAGATAAACCATAGCCCAGGCTCCAAGGCTTCAGGGAAGGTGACTCGCTTGCTGGGTCAGGGCCATATTTAAGGAGGGTTCCTTCAATTCCCTTAGGTCCTAGACTAGACTATGTCCTTCCAGTCTTATAAAAAATGAGCTGTCAACAGCAAGTCAGAAAATATTAATGAAGTGGGCAAGAGATGCCCCCCAAAAGGGAAGATAGCAACAAATGCTGAGAAAACACTCAAGATGGTGATATTTCTAAAGAATTTGCCCTCTGTTGCTAGTGACTTTTATACACAGTTACTGCTGATTTCCCCAACTGCACTGGACATGTTTAAATTCTCTATTCGATTTCACAAAATTAAGGATGATCTGAATTGGAAGGGATGTTAGAGATAATCTGGGCCAATCCCAGTCCTTTTGTTTTTCTGAAGGGAAGTAGTGGATTTTGTTTTTCTGGCTTCCCAATATTCAATCTCCTTTAGTTAACCAGACCCCTGCTTTTCCTGGTAGAATTAAAAGATGTTCCCCAAGATTAATGCCTCCCATACCCATGACCTGTGTGTCCTATCCTCCTGCCCGCAGTGATTTGTTCATAGATGGACATGTGAACCACTCTGTGCCAATGAGAGTCAGGCCTAGGGCTTTTGCTGAATCTTTTTAGGAAAGAAAAGTTCTCTCTCTTCATTAAAATTGAAGCTGAGGGCATTTAGTTTTGGGGCTGATGTCAACCATCTTGCCACCATGTGGAGCTTGGGAATGAAGCCAACACGGAGGAAAACAGATTTGAACAATGAAAAAAGATCAGATTTTCTGACATATTGAGAGATCTGGATGAAGCTGAGCCTAAAGCCAGTTACAATGGAGTGGAGGTTTCAGTGACCTAAATCTGCTAACTTCTACATTTGGTTTAAGAGAGTTTGAGACCAGATCTTTGTCCCGTGCAATAGAAACTGCTATATATGATACACGGGACAATTTGGGGTCAGAAAAAGGAATATGTTGACCCAATCACATAAGTAATAAGTTGCAAGCATGGGAAGAAAGGAATTCAGGTCTCCTGTTGCCCAGTCAAAAGGTCTCTCCATTGCCTTATTGCTATGCTAAGTACCTAGTAACAGGAATATACCGGTTTACCAAGCAGAGAATACAATGATAATAACAACAGCTATAGTTCAAAAAGCGTTTATTATGTGTCAAGCTCTTTGTTATAAAGTTTATATATGGTATTTAATTTTATATCCCCATAAACCTTATCAATTTGGTATCTTAATTATCTCTATTTTCAAAATGATAAAACTGAAGCTCAGAAAAGTTTACAATGTAAGCTAGATCACATAGCCAATAAGTGCAGAAGCCAGGATTTAATCCTTATCTGTCTGCCTGCAAAGTCTATTCTCTTAACTATTGTGTTAATTGTTGCTAGGATAAAACAGAAACAAAACAAACCTAGGGGATGTTTCTTTATTACTTCAACTTTATTACAAGAGTATGTCATAAAGGAATCTTTTCTGATTAATACTGATCCACAAAGACTGGTTTATATTTCTCAGCCAATCAGAACTTCCATGCTTGAAGAAATCTTTAATCCCTAACACTGGAATATTAAATTGCACATCTCTTATCCCTACTTTATTTTAGAAAGTATACAGGAAATATATTTGGAAGGAAAAATGCAACTTGATATCTGGAAAAAAAGATAGACTAGCAGTTAAGACATTTGTATTCAAGTCCATATTCTGCCCCCCAAATCACCTCCTCTCTCTTGACATCTGTTTTCTGATCTGTAAAATGAACATTTTACATTAATGAAAAGAACTTTTGCTTGTAGAAGACTCTGTCATTTATGAGGACTTTTTGGTGAGACTCCAAATATTCATGACTTTTTTTTTTTTTTTTTTTTAAGTTAAACCAACATATACTCCAAATTGGACCTTTGGTGGGGTTCTCATGTGTCAGGTCACTGAAATGTCGCCATGCCCAATGTATAAAAATAAAGTACATTGTTTAAGTACCTATCTGTTATTGCAGATATATCTATGCCTATACCTATGCTATATTGCACACACCAGCCACTTTTTGGAAACCCTAAGGGACAGTTCTACTCTGTCCTGTAGGGTCACTATGAGTCAGAATCGACTCAATGGCAATGGGTGTACCTATGCTATATTGCACATAGCATCCTGACTTTATTTAACACACATCACAGATGAGGAAATCGAGTGACAAAAAGGTTAAATAACTTCACCGAGGAGCAGAGCATAAACATAGGTTCACCTGACTCCAAAGCTTGTCTCTCTACCCTCAGACAAGCTGCTCCCTACTTGGCTCCTGCCCCATAACAGCTACTGAAGTTTTAATTTTTACAGTCTCTTGTAAGTCACCTGAAGTGTTTTCTGGATCAAGGATCAAGACAGGCACAAGTTAAAAAGGAGTAAATTATGTTTCCTGAGACAACAAGGTACAACAGTGCCTAACAGGATGATAAGAGAGTTTGTTATCCTTACATCAGATCTTTTTGGGCTTCTACTTTTCCTTTGCATGGCAACAATACTTTTTTTTAAAACAAATTTTATTTTTTAGAACAGCTTTAGATTTACATAAAAATTGTGAAAATAGTACAGAGACTTCCCACACGCAGTTTCCCCTATTATTAGCATCTTACATTAGTATGGAGCCCTGGTGGAGAGATGGTTAAGAACTTGGCTTCTAACCAAAAGGCCAGTAGTTCGAATCCACCAGCCACTCCTTGGAAACCTTATGGGGCAGTTCTACTCTGCCCTATAGGGTCGCTATGAGTCAGAATCCATTCCATGGCAATGGGTTTGGTTTTACTGTACATTAATATGTTACATTTTACAATCAATGAACCAATATTGATACATATTTATTAACTAAAGTCCATACTTTATTCAGATCTCCTTAGTTTTCACCTAATGTCCTTTTTCTGTGCATTTAATTGTCATGTCTCCTTAGGCTCCTCTTGGATGTGACAATTTCTCAGGCTTTCCTTTTTTGTGATGATCTTGGCAATTTTGAGGAGTACTGGCCAGATATTTTGAGAATTAAAAAAAAAACCCAACAAAAACCCAAACCCGTTGTCGTCCAGTCGTTTCTGACTCAAAGCGACTCTACAGGACAGAGTAGAACTGACTCATAGGATTTCCAAGGAGCAGCTGGTGGATTCGAAGCACCGACCTTTTGGTTAACAGCTGTAGCTCTTAATCACTAGGCCACCAGGGCTCCGTTTGTTTTTCTCTTGATGAGACTGGGATTATGGGTTTTGGGGAGGAAGACCACAGAAGTAAAGTGCCACTTCCATCACATCATATGAAGGGTACATATTATCAACACGACGTATTACTGCTGCTGGTGATCTTGATCACTCGGCTCAGGTACTGCAGTACCTTTTAAAGCCTATCGTTTCTACCCTCTCCTATTCCTTCTATTCTCTATCTGGAGGCTCTGCTCGAGAACTGCTTTTCCATCAACCTACCCTAGATGATGGGGAGATATGATCTTAGCCAGCAGGGTTCTGTGCTTGTCTGGTGACTGGGGAATTTCTGGAGCATAGGAAGGGAAGGTTTGTTTGGCTTTCTGACAATCGTCTCCATTGCTTCATCTTCTGTGATACAATTAACCCAAGCGGTTACACTTTTCAAACTGATGGTTTTAAAATGGATTCTATTAGCTGCGAGTTGTAATGCAGGGGTTTTCTGCCATATGATGCGGTATCATCAGGGGTTATGGATTCTGCTTGTGTTTCCCACTCACACCACCAGGGGCAGCAGAGAGGCTTTGGCCCCGCATTATAAAACCTTACATTCACACATGACTTCAGTTTTTAAAATGCATCCATTTACTTAAAATTCCTCCCAAATGTAAGCAATAAATATTTTTTTAATAATTTAATGAAAAAATAAATGAATGTATCCTTACATTCCCAGCTAAGGGCAGCACAGTGACGTGGAAAGCCTCAAGAGTTTAGATTTAGACGTAACTGAGTTTAGTTCCTTTCTCTGCAGCTTACTGGCTCTGGGACCTTAAGCATGTGAGTTAATTTTCATGGTATCTGCTGTTTATTCGGTGATAAAACCCATCTCAGGATGATGAAGAGTGAAATACTACAAGACCTGTAGAATATCTGAGACTAGATGACACAGTGTACTTTTGTTGGCATGTAGAACTGGAGTACTAAAACACTGAATGTTGTATATCAACATGGATCCAGCAAATTAATGATTATAGTCCCTTTAAAATAATATCACATAAACAAACAATCCCTCAAGGAAGTGCTATTTGCTATTATTATTACCATCACCAATTGATAAAGAAGGGAACTGAGGCTCAGAGAAGTAATCTCCATGAGGGAACAGCCAGGATTTGAACTCATTTCTGTCTGACTCCTCAACTTGTGCACAAATGCACTAAACTATAACCATCTGCCCTTTCCTCTTCTGGGGAGAATATCCTTGTCTGATTTAACTGCAGTGCTCTGTGTTGGGATTGCTTTGGGTATGAAGTGGAACCATCACTTTTAATGACTCAATCTACTCTAGCCTGAAGTATACCAGATCCTTTCTAGAAGAGCAGAGGGGAACGAAAAATTCCCTAGAAATGGAGATCACTTTGCTCCTCTTGGGGCAGGGGGGAGCTCACTTTATAGCCACACTGTAGGAATCGCTCTGGGGTTTGTTTTACTTTCTTTCTTTCTTTTAGGAAAAGAGAGTCATAATTGCTGTGATTTATGCAGAAAAATTCTCCCAAAAGGATTCCAAACCATTTTGCAGATTTTCTTAACCTCTTCAGCCACCCTCTTGGGGTCCCTCCAAATTGCTGTCTCATGAAAGAAGGAGGGCCCTACCTAGCCTTTTGGGGAGAATGCATTCATCCATTTCTCAGCTGTATCATACACATAAGAGAGGGTGGGAGTGGGGGATCTCCAGGCATTAGATCATCTGGTTTATCCCAACATCAGGAGATTGTCCCCAGTTGGATATCTCAAGTATTCTGAATGGCTGCTATGTTGAAGAACTTCACATCTGTTATTTGAGGCCAGTCCCTGGGCAGCAAGAGCCACCAGTGGAATAAGTATTACTTTTCTTTTTTAGACTATCCATGGCAAGCTTGCTGGGCAGGGGGAGGGG
Source organism: Dugong dugon (assembly GCA_030035585.1). Classification (NCBI taxonomy): domain Eukaryota; kingdom Metazoa; phylum Chordata; class Mammalia; order Sirenia; family Dugongidae; genus Dugong; species Dugong dugon. The sequence goes on from CM057471.1 coordinate 59,087,505, forward strand.
GTTAGAAAAACAGAGATTATCACTCTGTACACCCTATTAAGACTGAATTATGTTGACTTCATTATCTGGTGTTAGAGTGGGTGTAGACACCTTCTACCCACTCCCCATCCCTAGCCATTGGGGAAAAGGGAACAGAAGAGTGAAGAAAAAGTGGCAAGAGAAATGCAGAAAGATGGAAGAGGATCCTCCTCTGTCTTTTCTGCCTTTGTAACCAGCGCCTCCCATTCATCTCCTAACACAGCTCTCGTTTCTTCCCCTGCACTTGCAGTATAACTGAGGATTTAATCTACTCAGACAGTGGTAGAACTGGTTGCATTTTCTCTTACTGCATTTGCAGTGGGTGTACAACATGTCTTCATTAACTCTCCATGACATTCAGAATAGCCTGGGATAAAAAAGGCACTCAATCAAAGAGGAAAAACAGCCCTCTACCCTCTCATCTCCAATCCCAAGCACCCCCCCAGGGCATGTATTAATTACTGAAGATGAATGCTGGACCTTCATTCACAGCAGGAGCTTTTAAATTGTATTGCTCTGGCAGGTCGGAAGATGGTGCTCCATCTTGCAAAATGGTAAAAGAGTCTCAATTTCTTGAGGAAGTAGCAGCTAACAATGATCTTTGTTTACTGAGTGTCTACAATGTGACGGAGGAGCCTGGGTGGCACAAGTGGTTTGTGACCTGCTACTAACCTAAAGGTTGGCAGTTCAAACTCACCTAGCAGCTCCACAGAAGAAACGCATGTTGAACTGCTTCCATAAAAACTTACAGACAAGAAAATCGTATGAAGCTGTTCTACTCTATAATACATGGGGTCACCAGGAGTCGGGGGCTGACTTGATGGCAGCTAACAACAACAATGTAACCACTATTATTAGGCTCTTTTCATGAATAGCCCACAAAATCCTCACACCTATCCTACAAAAACACATTATATTCCATTTTCCAGGTGGGGAAACTGACTCCAAACTCCATGCTATTTCCAGTACAATAGCTAGCTCCCCATGGTTCAAAACTGTGATCTTATGTCTAGCATGACACTGCCACAGCATGTTCATTACCAAAGCCTGATGGGAATTGAGAAGATGGTTCTCAAATCCGAGTTCATGAGTCACCCTTCCCAGGAAGGTTTCCTGACTGCAAACAAGATAGACTGTATTCTTTTTTATATCAAATGGGGGTTATGCTTGGCTGTCCCAAGAGGAGGCAGTGCTCAGGTGGAGGTGGCCTGCTTTTGCTTAACTGCTGGGTTGCCTAAGTACACTTCAGATAGGCCCCTTCTCTCATACCCCTGCCCGATCTCATCCAAACAATTATCAAATCTCTACAAATGAAGTTAAAGAGATATTAAGGGTACATAAGAGCAGCATTTATCAATGTTTTCTTGGAAACACTAGTCTCAATGCTCAGTTTCAGAATAATGCATTTGTAAAATCCTGGTTATTCTCCTCCTCAGCTTCACTCAATAACTAAAGAAATATGCACTTATTGAGAAATCCCGCAAGGGGAAAGGGGCACAGAAAACATAATACAAACAAAAACACCAGTTTACTTTTGTTTCACCACTCCTCTCCTCCTTTTTTTTTTCCTGCCCTGGAAACACTTGTTCACTTCCATTAGACGTATGGCTTTTCAGAGAACAGCTTTGTAATCTCTATGCTAAAGACATTTCAAAGAATTACCATCACAAATGCCACCCCCGCCCCCAAAATGGGTATTTATTTATTTATTTTTATTGTGCTTTAGGCGAAAGTGTACAGAGCAAATTAGTTTATCATTAAACAATTAATACACATTTTTTTGTGACACTGGTTGCCAACCCCACGCGTCAACACTCTCTCCTTCTTGACCTTGGGATCCCTGTTTCCATTTGTCCAACTTTCCTGTATCCTCCTGCCTTCTTGTCCTTGTCCTTGGACTGATGTGACCATTTACTCTCATATACATGGTTGAACTACGTGTTGTTTGTTTTATAGGCCTGTCTAATCTTTGGCTGAAGGATGTACCTCAGGAATGACTTTCGTACTGAGTTGAAAGGGTATCTGGGGCCATACTCTTGGGCTTTCTCCAGTCTCTGTCAGACCAGTAAGTCTGATCTTTTTTTTTTTTTTTTGAGTTAGAATTTTGTTCTACATTTTTCTCCAGCTCTGTCTGGGATCCTCTATTGTGATCTCTGTCAGAGCGGTCAGTGGTGGTAGCCAGGCACCATCTAGTTGTGCTGGACTCTGTCTGGTGGAGGCTGTGGTAATTGTGGTCCATTAGTTCTTTGGACTAATCCTTCCCTTGTGCCTTTGGTTTTCTTCATTCTCCCTTGCTCCAGATGGGGTAGGACAAGTAGACGTATCTTAGATGGCCACTCACAAGCTTTTAAGACCCCAGACACTGATCATTAAAGTGGGATATAGAATTTTTTCTTTATAAGCTATGTTATGCCAATTGAGCTACATGTCCCCCGAGACCATGGTCCCCAGCCCTCAGCCCAGTAACCTGGTCCCTCAGGTAGTTTGGATGTGTCTATAAATCTTCTAAGACTTTGTCTTGGTCAAGTTGTGACTTCCCCAGTATTGTGTACTGTCTTACCCTTCACCAAAGTCACCACATATCTATTGTCTAGTTAGTGATTTTCCCTCCCCTCCTCCACTCATAACCATCAAAGATTGTTTCTTTCTGTGTGTAAACCTTTTCGTGAGTTTTTATAATAGCTATCTCATACAATAGTTGTCCTTTTGTGATTGACTTATTTCACTCAGCATAATGCCCTCCAGATTCATCCATACTGTGAGATGTTTTGCAGATTCATCATTGTTCTTTATTGTTGCACAGTATTACATTGTGTGTATGTTCCATAGTTTATCCATTCATCTGCTGACGGGCACTAAGATTGTTTCCATCTTTTTGCTATTGTGAATAATGCTGCAATGAACACGGGTGTGCATATGTCTATTTGTGTGACTTATCTCTCTAGGATATATCCCTAGGAGTGGGAATGCTGGATGGTATGGTATTTTTATTTTTAGCTTTTTAAGGAAGGGTCATATCATTTTCCAAAATGGTTGCACCATTGTCCATTCCCACCAACAGTGCATAAAGAGTTCTAATCTCCCACAGCCTCTCCAACATTCGTTATTTTCTGTTTTTTTGATTTGTGCCAGTAATGTTGAGGTGAGATGGTACCTCACTGTAGTTTTGATTTGCATTTCTCTAATGGCTAGTGATGTGTGTGAGCATTTCCTCATGTGTCTGTTAGCCTCCTGAAATGCCTTCTTTGGTGAAGTGTCTGCTCATATCCTTTGCCAATTTTTTAACTGGATTATTTGTCTTTGTGTTGTAGAGGAGTTGAATTTTCCTACAGATTTTAGGATTAGACCTTTGTCAGACATGTTATAGCCAAAAATTTTTTTCCAGTCTGTAGGTTCCCTTTTTATTCATTTGGTGAAATCTTTTGATAAGCATAAGTGTTTAATTTTTAAAGAAATTCTAATTATCTAGCGTATCTTCTGGTGTTTGTGTATTACTAGTTATGGTTTGTATCCTATTTATGCAAATAAGAAGGAACAATAGTTAGAAAATATGGCTTTGGTGATAGAAACGATGCCAGAGATCGCATGATAGAACTTTGCAAGACCAATGACTTCTTCATTGTAAATACCTTTTTCAACGACATAAACACCAACTATACACGTGGACCTGGCCAGATAGAATATCCATTAGCCCCGTTGCCATCGAGTCGAATCTGACTCATAGCGACCCTACAGGACAGAGTAGAACTGCTCCATAGGGTTTCCAAGGATCACCTGGTGGATTCGAACTGCCAACCTTTTGGTTAGCAGCTGAAGTCTTAACTACTATGCCATCAGGATTTCCAGATGGAATATATAGGAATCAAATTGACTACATCTGTGGAAAGAAATGATGGAAAAGCTCAATCTCATCAGTCAGAATAAGGCCAGAAGCCAACTGCAGAACAGACCATCAATTGCTCATACACAAGTTCAAGTTGCAGCTGAAGAAAATTAGAAGAAGTTCACAAGAGCCAAAGTACAACTTTTAGTATATCCCACCTGAATTTAGAGACCATCTCAAGAACAGATTTGCCACACTGAACGCTAATGACCAAAGACGAGACGAGTTGTGGAATGGCATTAAAGACATCATACATGAAGAAAGCAAGAGGTAATTAAAAAGACAAGAAAGAAAGAAAAGGCCAAAAATGGATGTCAGAAGAGATTCTGAAACTTGCTCTTGAACATAGAGTAGCTAAAGCAAAAGTAAGAAATGATAAAGTAAAACAGTGGAACAGAAGATTTCAAAGGTCAGCTCAAGAAGACAAAGTAAAATATTATACTGAAATGTGCAAATGCCTCAAGTTAGAAAACCAAAAGAGAAGAACACCTTTGGCATTTCTCAAGCTGAAAGAACTGAAGAAAAAAAATCAATACTCGAGTTGCAATATTGAAGGATTCTATAGGGAAAATACTAAACAACCCAAGAAGCATCAAAAGAAGACGGAAGGAATGCGCAAAGTCACTGTACCAAGAATTGGTCAACGTTCAACCACTTCAGGAGGTACCATATGATCAAGAACCGATGGCACTGAAGGAAAAAGTCCAAGCTGTACTGAAGGCATTGGGAAAAAAAAAGCTCCAAGAATTGACAGAATACCAATTGAGATGTTTCAACAAATGGATGCAGCGTTGGAAGTGCTCACTTATTTATGCCCAGAAATTTGGAAGACATCTACCTGGCCAACTGACTGGAAGAGATCCGTATTTGTGCCCATTCCAAAGAAAGGTACTGCTACTCTGCTGAATCTTTCTATTAGTTCCAGTATTTTTCTCCTGGAGTCATTTGGGTTCTCTATGTATAGTATCATACGATCCACGAATAGGGATAGTTTTACTTCTTCCTTACCAGTTTGGATGCCCTTTATTTGTTTTTCTTGCCCTATTGTTCTAGCTAGGACTTCAGCACAATGTTAAATAGGAGTGGTCATAAAGGGCATCTCTGTCTTGTTCACATTCCTAGAGGGAATGCTTTCAGCCTCTCTCCATTGAGAATGATGCTGGCTGTTGGTTTTGTATAGATGCCCTTTATTATGTTGAGAAATTTCCCTTCTATTCCTATATTACTGAGAGTTTTTATCAGGAATGCGTGTTGGACTCTATCGAATGGTATTTCTGCATTGATTGAGATGATCATGTGATTCTTCTCTTTTGTTTTATTTATGTGGTGGATTACATTGATTGATTTTCTAATGCTGAACCATCCTTGCATACCTCATATGAATCCCACTTGGTCACGGTGTATTATTATTTTTTCATATGATGCTGAATTCTATTGGCTAAAATTCTGTTGAGAATTTTTGTAGCTATATTCATGAGACATACTGGTCTGTAATTTTCTTTTTTTGTGGTGTCTTTGCCTCGTTTTGGTATCAGGGTTATGCTGGCTTCATAGTAGTAAATCTGGGAGTATCCCTTGTTTTTTCTATGTTCTGAAATAGTTTGAATAGTACTGGTGTGAGTTCTTCTCTGAATGTTTGATAGAATTCTCCAGTGAAGACATCTGGGCCAGGACTTTTTTTTGTTGGGAGTTTTTTTTAATTACCTTTTCAATCTCTTTTGTTATGGGTTTGTTCAGATTTTCTCCCTCAGTTTGTGTTAGTTTATGTAGGTAGCATGTTTCTAGAAATTTGTCCATTTCCTCAAGTTTTCAAGTTTGTTGGAGTACACTTTTTCATAGTACTGTGTTGTGATCCTTTTTATTTCAGTTGGATCTGTTGTAATGCCCTCCATTTCATTTCTTATTTGGGTTATTTGCTTCCTCTCCTATTTTTCTTTTTCTTTTGTCAGTTTTGCCAATGGTTTGGCTGGTTTTTTTTTTTTTTTTTTTTTAATCTTTTAAAAGAACCAACTTTTGTTTTATTGATTCTTTCTATTGTTTTCTATTCTCTATTTCATTTATTTCTTCCCTGATCTTTATTATTTCCTTTCTTCTGGTGGCTGTGGGCTTCTTTCACTGTTTGTTCTCTTTCTGTTTGTTTGAGTTGTAGAGCTAATATTTTTATTTTATCTCTTTCTTCTTTTTTTGATGTGTGCATATATTTGCTACAAATTGACCTCTGAGCACTGCCTTTGCTGTGTCTCAAAGGTTTTGGTATGATGGGTTTTCATTCTTCGAATGTGTTTCCATCTTTGATTTCTTCTATTACTCAGTGGTTTTTAAGCAAGGTGTTATTCAGTTTCCTTTTTTTTTTCCTCCCTAGCTCTTCCTGTAATTAATTTCTACTTTTATACTTGTGACAGAGAAAATGCTTTGTATTATCTCAATGCTTTGGATTTTGATGAGGGTTGCTTTGTGGCCTAAGATGTGATCTATTCTGGAGAATGTTCCACATGTGTTGATGAAGAATGTGTACCCTGCTGCTGTTGGGTACAGTGTTCTATGTATGTCTATGAGGTTAAGTTGGTTGACTGTGGCCTTTAGATCTTCTGTATCTTTGTTTAGTTTCTTTCTAAATGTTCTGTCCTTTACCCAGAGTGGTATGTTGAAGTCTCCTACTATTATTGTGGAACTATCAATTTCTCTTTTCAGTGCTGTTAGAGTTTGTTTTATGTATTTCGGAGCCCTGTCATTTGGTGCATAGATATTTATTATGATAATGTCATCATGGTGGATTGTCCCTTTAGTCATTACATAATGTCCGTCCTTGTCTTTTATGGTGGATTTCGTCTTAAAGTCTGTTTTATCTGAAATTAGTATTGCCACTTTTGCTTTTTTGGTTGCTGTTTGCTTGATATATATATATTTTCCATCTTTGATTTTTAATATATTTATGTCTTTGTTTCTAAGGTGTGTCTCTTATAGACAGCATACTGATGGGTCATGTTTTTAAATACATTTTGTTACTCTCTGTCTCTTTGTGGGTGCATTTACTCCATTTACATTCAGTGTGATTACTGATAGGTATCTTGGTTATCTAGTGCTGCTACAACAGAAATACCACAAGTGGATGGCTTCAACAAACAGTTTATTCACTCACAGACTAGTAGAAGTCCAAATTCAGGGTGCTATCTCCAGGGGAAGGCTTTCTTTCTCTGTCAGCTCTGGAGGAAGGTCCTTCTCATCAATCTTCCCCTGGACTAGGAGCTTCTCTGTGCAGGGACCCTGGGTCCAAAGGATGCACTCTGCTCCTGGTGCTGCTTTCCTGGTGGTATGAGGTCCCCACTCTCTGCTTGCTTCCCTTTCCTTTTATCTCTTGTAAGTTAAAAGGTAGTGCAGGTCACACTCCAGGGAAACTCCCTTTACATCCGATCAGGGATGTGACTTTAGTAAGGTTGTTACAATTCCACCTTAATCCTCTTTAATATAAAATTACAATCACAAAATGGAGGACAACCACACAATACTGGGAATCATGGTGTAACCAAGTTGACACATATTTTAGGGAAACAAAATTCAATCCATGACAATAGGTGTGAGTTTATTGCTGTCATTTTGTAGTGGTTTTTTGTGTGGTGCTGACATTTTCTTTGTTCCCCTTACTCTTCTGTGCTGAGTTCTGATTTTGTGTTACTGAGATGTTATGTTTTTCTTCTTTATTTTGATGAGCAAGCTTGTTAACTTTCTTTGTGGTTACCTTGAAATTTACCCCTATCTTCCTAAGTTTGAACCAGCCTTATATTACTTGATATCACCTTGACTTCCTCTCTATTTGAAAGTTCTATACCTACATGTTTATTCCCCATTTTATTGTTCTGACTTTGCTGTCACTTACAGACTAATGTCTCTGGTTCCCTGTTGTAAGTCTTTTAGTTTTGTTATATCCTTGAAAGCTCATTACCTAGGCTGGTATCTGGCCAATGCTGTCTTGTGTCCTAGATTCACGTCATTGTCTGATGTTGTTGGTTATCTAATTGAAGGACTCCCTTTAATAATTCTTGTAAGTTTGGTTTGATTTTTACATATTCCCTTAATTTATGTTTATCTGGAAATGTCCTAATTTGGCCATAATATTTGAGCAACAGTTTTGCAGGACATATTATTCTTAATTGGCAATTTTTTCTTTCAAGGTTTTATATATGTCATTCCACTGCCTTCTTGCTTGCATAGTTTCTGCTGAATAATCAGAGTTTAGTCTTATTGTTTCCCCTTTGTGTGTGACTTTTCATTTTTCTTGAGCTACTCTCACAATTCTTTGTCTTTGGTTTTGATGAGTGTGATTATGATACTCCTTGGTGACTTTCTTTGGGGGTCTATTCTATATGGGGTTCGCTGAACTTCTTGGATGGTCAGCTTTTCATCTTTTATGTTATTAGGGAAGTTTTCTGTCAGCACATCTTCAATGATCATCTCTGTGTTTTCCATTTTCTCCCACTGTTCTGCAACTCTGATCACATGCAATTTTTTGCTCTTGATTTTATCCCACATAGTTCTTAGAGTTTGTTTTTCTTCATTCTTTTCTCTGATTTTTTTCTCAAACAATGTGGTATCCAAGGATTTGTTGTTTATTTCACTGATCCTGTCTTCCATTGTTTCAAATTGTCTCCTAAAACTTTCTATTGCATTTTCCGTTTCTGAAATCTTGTTTATCTTTTGGATTTCTAACTGCTCTTTTTGTATGATTTCTAATTGTTGATTTTGACATTTTTTTCTTGTATTATTTTCCTCAATTCTGCCATTGCTTTTGTCTGTATTTTCCATGATTTTGTCAATTTTTTTATTAGTTTTGTCTGTGCTTTCCTTCATCTCTTTCCTAATCTCTTGGAGATCCCTGAATATTAGACTTTTGAATTCCTTGTAAGATAGTTCCAGTGCCTTTTCTTCTACCAGAAGATCATCTGGTGTTTTATTTTGGTTGCTTACTGGAGCCATCCTGTCCTGTTGTTAGTACGTTCTGATATTGTTTGCTCTCTCTGAGACATTCGGGAATTATTTTCTTCATTTATTAATTGTAGGTTTCTTTGTTTCATCCTGCTTTTTTGTTTTATTTGGTTATGTCTGGGTGGGTGGGCTGAGTGTGTTTTGTTGCTTGTTCATCTGTGGGCACAATACTTCTCACCACCTTGTCCAGGCAGGCAGGGCAAGTCACTCAGCTATTGTCAGCAGGGCAGGTCTAGTGGGGAAGGAGTGGTGGAGACGGGTCATTTGCAGCACAAACTGGGGCCTGTGGTAAGGGTCTGGGGGTGGCACAGCAGGGTGGGGCCTGGGGGTCTGGAAGTCCACATTGGTCCCACTCAGGGCATGGTGCTTGGTGTGGCATGGCCTGGGGGTGGTGTAGGGTGAGTCCGAGGGCCCGCACCAGTGCTGCTAGGGGGCACAGCACTCAGTGCACAGAGCAGAGAGGCTTGAGGGAAGGAAGAGGATGTGACGTACAGAGTGGGTGCTCTGTCTCCTGTTGAGAGCTCCATAAAGTCACCTTTCCATACTTCCTGTCCAGGGTCATTGGTGGCTGTGCTCCAAGATGGCAAACCTGTGCCACATTAGCTGACAGGGGACCTCCACTCTGTTCTCTAACAGTTTCTTCTTCCATTCAGTGCTTGGTCTAGTTCTTTATCCCTTCATTCGATGCTTAGGGTTCAGGATTGACATTTGTATCTGCTTTATTTAGTTTTTCAGGTCTCTGGTGCACAGGGACGGCATGGTACTTCCATCTATAGTGCTATGTTGACTCTGCCTCCTAAAATGAGGATTACCTTAATTCTCCAAATAGATGTGCATTCTCCCTTTTCTGAAATCCTGTATCACTTTATCTTTATTGTTCTTTTGGCTAATAAACTAGAGATGGTAAACTAATGGAGACAGAAGTATAAACAGATACAGGTAGGTAATTCTTCCTACCTTTTCCTTTTTTCCCTCTTCACTGGTTTTCTCTGATTACAGATGAACATATGCCCATTATATAACATGTAAATATTATACAAATGCAGAACACAAATATTTTATCTTGGACTGTAATTAATTATATCCAGGACTTAATTCCTCCACAACAGTGTAAACTCTTGTCACGGATATGGAGCCTGATTCTTGGAACATTGTAGGTTCTTAGGAAAGATGCACTGGATGTTAATGAATTCTGTTTTATGACATTTGTTCACAGAATTGTGAGTTTCTTGTGGACAGGGGCCCAGTCTTGCTTATCATTGTTTCCACCATGCCTAGCATATAGTAGATACTAAGTAAACCTTTGTTTGCAAGAGTATTTGACCTTTAGGAGTGCTCCTGAGCAGCCCTTGGGGGCAGGAGTTTGTACTTAGTGCCAGGCACATTTGGGTTTCTGTTTTCATCCTATCATGTACTGGCTGTGTTGCAAGAGGCTCAGTGTCTATTGTTGTTAGTTAATATCGAGTCAATTTTGACTCATGGTGACCCCAAGTGTGCACAGTAGAGCTGCTCCGTAGGGTTTTCAAGGCTGTGATCTTTTGGAAGCAGACCACCAGGCCTGTCTTCCAAGGTGCCTGTGGGTGGGTTTAAATCGCCCACCTTTCAGCTAATAGTTGAGTGCTTGACTGTGCCACCCAGGCATTCTGTCTGTATCTATTAGTTAGGGGTAATATTAACTACTTTATAGAGAGGTTCTGTTAGGCCCACGTGAGGAAATATATATAAAAGTGCTTCGTAAATGCTGAAGTGTTACTCGTTAGTAATATTATGATTACACAGGTAATGATCTATTCTTGAGATAAACCAAGTTTATTCAAATAAATAAGCAATAATTGATCATTTCTTGTATGTCAGGGAGAGAAACAGATAAAGAGAAAATGGTGCAACGATATGCTCAGTGGTGAGGATCATGATTGTGGTGAGTACAGGATGCTACTGGGGAATTTCCCAATGGTTACGATGCCTCAGGCAAAAGAGGTGAAGGTGTGTTTTGGGGAGAGGAATATTCCACACAGAAGGAAAAGTTTGAGAAAAGTATAAAGATGTGTAATACATGTGCATGTAGGGAACTATCACAATTCCAATAGGGATTCCAGACACACATTTTTGTGATAAGCTAGCTGTTGCCTACATTATGTAATGCAGTGCACAGCTTTGAAGATGGGGAGGCCAAGGATGCTTTGCTAAGAATGTTGCCTTGTGTCTGTCATGCTGTCTTGTGCTCAATCATGGACTCCTCCCAATAAGCCCTTGAGAATTGCTAGAGCTCAGAGAGGTGAAGTCATCTGACCAAGATCACACACAGGCAGTTAGGAGTCAGAGCCAGGATTACAACCACAGTTGAAACCAAATGTTCCTGTCCATCACACTTCTGTCTTAGTGCATATCTCCTCATTTAACCTAAATTGAAGAGACGGAAGGGATGGGAATGCTTTTCTAATTATAAATCCTCCTTTTATAGTGGGCTAGTGAAGGGTGCTGAAGGTCTGATCTGGTCTTTTGCTCTAAAATGGGCAAGTTAAATTCCATTGTAGCTGCTCTGGAAGTGGGGCCCCGTGGAGCCCTGGCTGGCTGAGTTGTAATTAACCACTATGAGGCAGCAAAGAAGGAGCCCAAGATGTTAGGACACCCAAGCAGCTGTGGTTTAGGAGCTCCAACAATTCACATTTGCAACTCAGTGTCTCAGAAGGAAGATGGAGCTTTGGAAACTCCGGAGCTCAGCAGAGATTCTGAGGCTTGGGAGTCTTGTCCTTTAGGATACCTTACCCCAAGGAGCTCTCCAAGCCCCTGACATTTGGAAGACTGTCAGACCTTTAAGCAGCCAGAGAAAGGCCTTGTCTCAGAAGCCAAAGTCATCAACAGAAGGTGAATTGAATGAGCAGGTTTTTCAGAGGCTGGAAAAGAAACTGTTTCGAAAATCTATTTTGACTTTTGCAGACACTGCCTTTCCCTCTGGTCCCATAATTGAGTGGGGCTGGTAATGTTTATTCACCTCTTAGTCTATGGATGAGTCACCTCTCCTTCTCATCAGAATGTTATGAGTATGTAGAGGTAAGGTGTTTATTGGGCAGTCTCACTCCATCTTAGGGTTGTAGTGGTGTTGGGGGTTGGGGTTATTCTCCACAAGTAAATCCCAGAGGGTCTTGCACCTAGCAGCTTAGTGGGAAAACTATAGTTTATATCTAACTGACCTAAATGACTTTAGGGTTTTGGCTGGGGAAGAAAAGAGTAATCTATTTGGGCAGCAATATGACAGCAGCAGTGTTCCCTCAATTCATCAGGGTCCCTTTGACAATTAAACAAATAAAGTATCTATGAAGAGAGCTAGAAAATTAAATATACTCTTCCTTTTTATTCTCCTTTCCTTCCTATCTAGTTCCTTTCCTTTGATTCTATTTGCAAACCCAGACTAAGTTCTAAAGAGCTTCTTTTAGCCAGAGGTCTACGGAAATAGTGCTGTTGGTACAGATGATATGATAGATTTAATCAAATTGCTTGCCCCTCTAGGCTCTACAGTTAGTAAGAAACACAACTTTCGGTTGTATAGCATCATACACTTACCAAGTATCTTTAGGTTCACTACCTCATTCAGTTCAATTTTTTTAAATATATGGGTAAATATTAACATTTCCATTTTACTGAAGGTGAGGTCCAAGAACAACTATGAGCTTATGATTGACTCCACAAATATTTTCTTCTGGGTGTTTTTTATTTTGTATTGTTTTAAATTTCAGTTTGAGACATATCCATCAAACTACTTGACATCAGTACCTAGATATCCCATCAAAAACCAAACCAATTGCCATCGAGTTGACTCTGACTCATGACGACTCCATGCGCGTCAGAGTAGAACTGCACTCCAAAGGGTTTTCAAAGACTGATTTTTCAGAAATAGATCCCCACGTCCTTTTCCTGAGGTGCCTCTAAGTAGACTTAAACCTCCAATCTTTCTGTTAAGAGCCAAGTGCATTAATCATTTGTACCAAACAGTGACTCCTGGGTGTTGCACCAGTACTTCAAATTCAGCAAGTCCAAAACTGGCCTTATCACCTCCCCTCCCTATTCCCCAAATCAGCTTGCTTGGGAAATCTGGCTAATGGTAAGACCTTGCTATTCATCCAATCATCCAAGGCAGAGACCTTTCCTCCCCTTGCCAGTCCCAAATCCAATCAGTTACCACCTCTTGTAGATTCTCATTTCTTAATAATTTTGCAAATCTACCTCCACTTCTACGATCCCAGTCCAAGCTACAATCATCTCTCACCAGTACTATTGCCAATCTTCTAAACATCCTCTCTAAATCCAGTTTGGCCCCACCTAGCCTATTCTCCACGCAATGAGTGTTCTTCGTAACATGAAAATCTGGTCATGGTACTTCCCTCCTCATGCATATTATTCTAGTCTTGTCTTTCATTGAAGTCCCATATTAGGCCCACTTTGCACCCCACGTAAGCCAAGCAACTCGGTTTTGGCCAGAATGACCCTTCTCACTTCTACCCGTGCCTCAGTCATTTGTCTTCCCCACTTCTTCCCTGGCTAACTTCTATGCATTTCCAGATTGTCTCCTTTGGGTTCCCATACTATTTTGTGCTTCCATGTAATACAGCACTTACTTTAATATACTTTTTGCTTTTTTACCTTTTATTTTCTCTCAAGAGCAGAGTCTGTGTCTTAGTCATCCTTAGCTCCCAGGATCCAACAGCAGTCTTGCAATTTGTATATCCTTAATGAATACTTGAGAGGTTCCCACATTCACAGTGAAGGAGCAGCGACTCAAACGCAAATGTCTTTTCTTTAAGTCAAGTGCATAGAGGAGGACAACATCCAAGAGGCCACATTGTAGGAATGACTGAGATTCTTTTCAGCTATCAGTCAATGAATGTGATATAGCACTTAATTTAGAATATCATGAAATCAAGTTGGACTGCTTAAATGGCTTCTGTGCAGAAAGCTTTTCTAGCTCTCACCTTCTCTCCATTATCTCTCCACTATCTTCTCTAGTTATTTCCCTAAGGGCATACACTAGCTGCACCCCACATCCTCCTTGACTCTTGGAAGCAAAAAAAAGAAGTTCTCAAGAAATTTTGTGGCTCTTACTTTTTCTGATTTGCCTGGAAAGGTGAAAAAAATACGGGTCTGACTAACTGGGATCACTCTTACCTGCTTTCATGAAGCCCCTGACCCCAACAAGGGAAATGTGAATAAATTAGGAGTAACATTGTCTGAAAAGCCAAGATTTAGAGCAGCACTCTTCTCTTCTCCCTCATCATATACTGCCATCGAGTTGATTTGCTAGATATTTTAACATAACTCAAATAACTTTTATCATCCCAGGAAGGACTGTACAGTCCTACAAGGAACATCACTGTCAAGGTGCCTGGTACTAAATTCAAAGATTTTTGTGAAGATGCTTCCCATTTCCTCAAGAGGGAAAGTAAGGTCAAGAGTGAAAGAATGCACCCAAAGCCTCTCAGTAATAAAGTGGCAGAATTGGAATCCACATCTGTGGATTCCTCATTCTTTGCTCCTTGAGCTACACTAACATCTTTGTAGATACTCAAGGCTGAAGAGCCAGAAAAATGAATTCTGTTTACTCTGGATCCAGAGGTGGTTACCATCTCAGTAGGCTTTTGAGGGGCCTGGAAAATTGACTGCATTTTCAGGGACGGGATGTTCCATTAATCACGGAAACCAATCATATACTTTCATTTGACCAAGTTCTGCAGAGCCAACATGAACACCCACTCTTTTCCATTACATTCATAATATCCCCCTCCCAGAGAAGGAAAAAAAAAAAAAAAAAGAAAGAAAGAGGGGGGAGGAAAAAAAAAAAAGGCAGCAGGATGACTCCATGCATGTGTTTGGCTGATGGAGTGGATGTGATGGTTTAAATTTGTCAGTTGCTGGCTCCAGTTCCCAATGCCCTGCCTCTGAAGCATGTTCCTGTTGAATTTTAAATGAGAGTAAAATTAGGTCTCCACATAGGACCTTTCATACGTTTATTTCCTTGGGTGTTCCTGAATGGCACACGAGGATGGAAAGCAGTGCTGTGCATTTGACCCTACTGAGAGGCCATTATGCTATGAAGAAGAAATTACTCACTGCCTTCTGTGTTATTATTTGAAGTATATCTATATCCTGGCCATAGAGATACAAACCTTGGACATTTGGAGGCTATAAAACATTTTAGAAAAGAACAACTAAGCTATAAGGAATTTTAATGCTGGTTTAATCCAATCTCTTCATTTAAAGAAGGGAAAATGAAAGCCCAGGATAGAGAAGTGATATGTCTCAAGGTCATACTGTGAGTTATCAACAAAACAAAGATGAACATAACTCTCTCTTAGTGAAGCTTTGCTGATGATGAGAGCCTTTGTGGGCACTGTCATTGTGGTTGATTGCAGAGGACGTGTGAACAAGACAAGACTTGGTCTTTCTCTTCCATTATTTACCATGCCAAATCTATATGGTCTTTTGTGAATAGTAACCCTTCTCAGGAGCCCTGGTGGTCCAGTGGTTAAGAACTCAGCCACTAACCAAAAGGTCGGCAGTTCAAATCCACCAGCTGCTCCTCAAAAACCCTATGGGGCAGTTCTACTCTGTCCTATAGGGTCACTATGAGTTGGAATTAACTGATAGCAATGGGTTTGGTTTGGTTTAACCCATCTCAGGGCCCACTCTGCCTGTCTTCTAGTGTCTGTCTCTTCTCTGTCCTTTCCTAAAAATGACTGCAACTTTCCCCCTTTTCCTGGGGACTTTCTTCACTCAGCTGCACTAGCTGAGTCACTGCATAGCTTCATTCCTTCAAAAACAAGAGCTTGAGGCAATACTTGCATACTAATACTTTCTGGGCACTTCCATCCCAAAGAAGAGAAGGGGGAGGAGAGGGAAGGGAAGTGAGGCTGGGAAGAAAGGAAAGCAAATACAAGGTAGTGAATATTAAGCTGTCTACAGCTTCCAAGAACATTCAGCTGATGGCTAAATCATGGAGGATATCTCTGGAGAGGCTGTATAGAATCAGTATAAATTGTAACAGTTCTTTAGGGTTTGGTGAAGAGGAAGGGCAGACAATTTATCTATTGAGTCTTGCCCTTCTGCTGTATCTCATTGAGAACTTTCTCCAATGGTAGTTAATCCCCCACCATTTCCAGTCAGCATCATCCAACCTTTCCAGAGACCACTGTGGCAGTCAGATCCTCTATGGATTTGTTTGTGTCTGAGCTGGGTGCTGGTGCTGCTGGGGCCGATGTCACAGTGGGGGTGACAGAGGACACACAGCATTCTAACCCTTGCCTCGGGGGCAGGTGTCAGGATACGAGGTGACAGAAGGTGCCGGGACTTGAAGGCCATTAGAATAGCACAAACCATCACTAGGAAAAGCCAATCTGGGTGAGTACCTAAAACTAGGTCTGATGGGCTCTGCCACATGAAGTAGTAGGGAGGCCATTTTCACAAACCAAAACCTTTAGTTGGTCTTGTTAGCTCCAGAACAGTTTTTAGAAAAATGTTCCTAAAAAATGTAGAAAATCTCTTTAAAGGAGCCATAAAATGCCATGTATGCTGGGAGCTCAAAAAATGTTAAGTATCTGGGATTACACAATATGAGGCAATCTGTTTTTGAAATCTAATGATTCTTCTAGCTACTCCTATGACAAAATCTTTCAACTCTCCAGGCTTTTTCTCAGGAGGTACCTTTTACTTGAAATGCTCTTCAAATCTTAGTTTAAAAGTCTAAATATTCAATATTCTCCATCTCAGGATAATTTTTTTAGACATTCTTCATGATATAAATTTACTGAGATTATTTGCTTGTTAGCTTATTCTTTTATGTATCCTCCACTGAATTATAAACTCTCTGGAGCTATGGAATATGACTAATATTTCCCATTATGCTGTATGTTCGAGTCCACTTAAATTCCCAGGAGTTGGTAGGCAGGGCTCAATTAACATTTGATAATGAATGAGTGTGTTCCTCCTGTTTTTCTGTGAATTAATTGTTATCATTACGAGTAAGACTTTCATAATCTTCTAAAGTGTTCCTCTTTTATCTTGCATATTCCTAACTATTTGTCTTCCTCAGATACTGGTCTCCTGTAAAAGAAATGGATGGTGCCAGGCTACCACTACTGAACATTTTGATCAAAGATTCTATAGAAGGATCCTGATCAAAAGGGGTAAAATGCAGAACAGAATTTCAAATTTTCATAGACTCCAGACTTCCTGGAGCCATGAAGGTTGGAAGAACCCCTGAAATTATTGCCCTGAGATAATCTTTAAACCTTACACCAAAAATATCCCCTGAACTCTTCTTAAAACCATACAGTAGTTTAGCTTAACTAGTAAAGAGTTTCTGCCTTGAGCATTGCACCCTTTTAAAATCTATCTATATGGGATCAAATTAACAACAACTTGAAAGATTAGATAGAAAACTTAGGGGGCAGTGAGTTTACGTTAATGTGGGAGGAAGAACTCAGAAAAGGAGGGTGATAATGGTTGTGTAACTCAAGGAATGTAATCAATGTCACTGAACTGTACATGTAGAAATTGTTGAATTGGTGTATGTTCTGCTGTGCCTATTCTCAACAAGAACAAAAATAAAATAAATCATATATATTAAACCAGTACTGGTCTCCATGAGTAATCCTCAGAGAGTTCTTTAAAAAGATTCTATGATCGAGCAAGTCTGGGGAAGGTTGCTTGCTCTACCTCTTGGGAATTCACAACTCACATTTGAGTTTTAGGGCCAGCATAGTGTTTTCAGTAAAGGAGCATGCTTACTCTTGTTTTTCCAAACATATTTGAGCAAGGAGCTCCCCATATTTTGTTGTTGGTTTTGCCCTCATGAAACTCATGTTAAGAAATATGAGTTCCATGAAATATATTTGGGGAAATGCTATCCTAAAATATTGCTTTTCAACATTTTTGGGGCCCTGTTTACAAATCTCACACCCTGCCCCTTTTCGTGGTGGCTTTTGAATTGCTGATGAACTGGCAGATTCCATAGGTACGGCTTTCATCTTCTTGTTCAATTCAATTGGGACAGGCTACAACATTAATGGAATTCAGAAAGTTGTTCCCTTTCATGAAGCACCCAAAAGCCTGGGCAAAGATAAAGAATTTCTCAGAGGACAGATCTGGAATATTTACCCTTATGGTGAAATCACAAAATATTAGTGTCCTTAGGTGATCTAGGAGCCCTGGTGGCGCAGTGGTTAAGAGCTATGGCGAGCTACGGCTCCTAACCAAAGCGTCGGCAGTTCAAATCCACCAGCCACTCCTTGGAAATCTTATGGGGCAGTTCTACTCTGTCCTATGGTGTTGCTATGAGTCCGAATCGACTTGACAGCAATGGGGTTTTGAGTGATCTGAATACAAGGGGTGGCATAAAAGAAGCCAGACTATTAAATGAGTGACATCATGCCATCTCAACTCATCATCTCAAGCAGATACGAGGTGTGTCAACTACAATCAGAAGCTGCTGCATATTCCAGATGAAGAATGTTGGAACCCATAAGTTAAAGGGGAGACCTGAGAAATCACTTTTGAATTTGAATCCTATGCTTTGCCAAAATATATCAACTGTATTATTAACACTTCTTCCTCTCTGGTCATCTGTTCATCTTTCCCTCTCTCATTCTCTACTTCTCCATTCTCTCTCCCTTATTTTCCTAACTCCTTAGATAAAACATCTGAACCTCAGTGATTTGAGACTGAGTTATACATTGCCTCAATTGCCCAAACTAAATATATATATTCGAAAAGAATGATTGGGGGTAGGTGTTGGAGTATCTTGAAAACTGTAGGAGCTTGGACACTATCGATGTCCAGGGAAGAGCTCAATACTGTACTTTTGCTCAAAGCAATCTCCATTCCTTCATACTACAGATCCTTCTGTTTCTTCTCCCCCCTCCCAATCCAAATCCTACCCATTTTTCAAGATGAATCAAATTTTTACCATCTCCATTCTTCACCCATGCTTTTATTTAATCAAGAGTACTGAGCATCTACTAAATTATAGGCACAGGGTAAGTTTCTGGGAATAGAATGGTATCCTAGTGGTATTTTGTCAAGAACTGACAAAACCAGAAAATTAAAGCCAGCTGTGAAAACAGTGGGATGGAGGATATGTGGAGTGTCTAAAGGAGGTGGGGAGGGTCTCTGAACTGCTTAGGGAGGGGTTCAGGAATGACTCCTCAGGAAAAATGGTATCTAAGGTATGGAATGAAAGTTGAGATGGGGTTAACGTAGCAAATCTAGGTGAGATGATCCCTATAGAGGAATTGTGTGTACAATGGCTGGGAGGCTAGAGACAGTATGGTGCTCCAGAGAGCTCAATATGAGTCCATCAGTTGAAATGCCTGGTACATACAGAACACTGGTAGCCAGCCTCCAAGATGATCCCCAATGATTCTAGTCTTCTGGTATTTATTTACATCTTTGTGTAGTCCCCTCCCTCATTAAGTAGAGCAAACCTGTGTAATCAACAAGATACTGTGAAAATGACAAGGTGAGACTTCTAAGGCTAGGTCCAAAAAGACATTAGAACTTGGCCTTGTCCTTTCTTGGATCATTGACTCTGGGGGATGCCAGCTGCCATGTCACATGGACACTCAAGCAGCCCTATGGACAGAACTACAGAAAAAGCTGAGACCCCCCTGCCAACAATGAGCATTTGCTTGCTAGGTATGTGAGTTAACTAAACTGGAAGCAGATAGTCCAGTCCCAGTCAAGCCTTTAGATAACTGCAGCATCAGAAGACAACTTGACTGTAGCCTCATGAGAAACCCTGAGCCAAAACTACCCAGCTAGGCCACTCCTGGATTCCTCACCCACAGAAATGATGTGAGATAATATTTATTGTTTTAAGGCACTAAATGTTGGGGTAATTTGTTACTCAGCAATAGATAGCTGATACAAGAGGAAAAGGGTGTGCAATTAGGCTGGAGAAGTAGGCATGGGACAAATCATGAAGGGACTTGTAGGTCCCATTAAGCTGTTGGAACTTTAACCTAAGAGAAATGGTGAATCATTAAAGGACTTTAAGCAGGAGAGTAATGTCATCAGGCTTATGTTCCTCTGTGCTTTTTTACAACAACAACTGTGTTCTTAAATTTCTCTCTTTTATGTGGTGTGGAACACAATGATTTACATTAGGCATGACAAATATAAACTTCACCTGGAGAATGATAGATGGTAGAGAGTACAGGATCTCTCAGTAGCAGCAAGAGAGGAGGACCGCTGATTCCCAGACTAAGTAAAATTGATGGAATGCAGCTCCAACATGCTCCCACTCCCCATCAAACCCGTATTTATGGATGAGTGAAGTGAAATGCTTTCTGTCAGAGCATGTTCAACACAGCAACTTTACAACATGGGTGTGGGGAGACAGGAAGAACATCTGCCTAACAGACTCATAATAATATAGCATGATTTTTCCAAATATATTTATAGCCTTGGTGTGGGAGTTGGAGTAATGATTTGACCCCAAAATGTCACAATATGTGAAATAAAACTATAGACTTGTATGGTCTTAATGTAATAAAAAGGCTATAGAAGTAATTTAGTCCAACTTTCAACTCAATGTTGGATTTATCTATTGAAAAAACAAACAAACAAACCCACTGCTGTCGAGTCGATTTCGACTCACAGAGACCATACATGGCAGAGTAGAACTGTCCCATAGGGTTGTGAAGGCTGTAAATCATTACAGAAGCAGACTACCACACCTTTCTCCCATGGAGCTGCTGGTGGGTTCGAACCACTGACCTTTTCGTTAGCAGCCAAGTGCTTTAAACACTGTGCCACCAGGACTCCTTCAGATTCATCAGTAGAGAATCTAATAATAACACAAAAAACCCAAACCTGTTGCTGTTGAGTTGATTCCGACTCATTGCAACTCTGCAGGACAGAGTAGAACTGCCCTGTAGGGTGTTCAAGGAATAGCTGGTGGATTCGAACTGCCAACCTTTTGGTTAGCTGCCTAAGCTCTTAACCACTGTACCTACAATTCATTGAGTATGAAGTATATTAGTCACTCTAAGACCTTTACTAACATGATCTGATTTATCCTTGAAACACACCTTGTTTTCACCTTGTATTATACGTATTATTTTAAAAAAAACCAAAGAGTTGGAAATCCTAGGTCAGTGCTTCTTAAACTCTAACCTGCATACAAATTTTCTGGGGATATTGTTAAAATCTAGATTCTGATTCAGTAGGTCTGGGGTGGGGCCAAGACTGTACATTTCCAACAAGTTCCCAGGTGAGGCTAGCAGAGGTAGGTAACTAATTCAAAGTCTCAGGTAGACATGTGGCAGATTTAAAGCCTCTGCTGTCTGACTCCAAAGTGCAAACTCTTGCCCCACTAACAACCCCTGCCCAACCCCATCTAAGAAACAGTTATCCAGTCTCGAATGCATCTGTTTACTTGGAGTTCTCTTTCCAATCTTAAGTAACTCTAAAGTGAAAAGTCTTTCTTGTACTAAGCCAAATTCTGTCTCCATGGAACTCCAGTAGATCACTTGTTGAGCCATTATTAAAGAAGCATTTTCTTTAACATCTGATTACTGTTCCTTCTGAGCACTGCATTTGTCAGAGAGCTATGGAGAGGAAAGGCATGTGGTTTTGAGAGGAGGTAGGGGAAGGTTTGAATAACAACACACCTCTTGAGCCCATAACATGAATTACTGAATGAGCAGATAAATGATGGAAGAGTGAAGGCACAGTATTTAGAAAGGGTAGGGCATTTACTAACCTAAGTCAGAACTAAAGAAATGGAAATGTGGAAGAAGGAGCCAAGTATAATCAGGGACAACTTTCCTTTTTCACACTATTTCCAGTTACCAATCAGGATATGGTCTTGAACGTACTGATAAATAAAATATATTGTGGATCATGCTAATTATATCCCTCTATAAAAATTGGCCCAATTGATCAATGGAGTCTACTCTTGCTCCGATTCATACAGAATAAGGCACAAGAAGTTGCCCGTGAGATAAGGCTTAAGGCACTCTGGTGGACTGAGTTCAGGAGCTATGAGTGGTGAGACCAGCTTTTCTATAAGCTGACTATATGCTTTCACATGCTAAGCTAAATCATTTAGTACTGGGGAGAGCAGAATAACATACAGGTAGTCCCCAGTTTATGACATATTTGAGTTACGACAAACCACAGTTAACGATCGTCTGGTTATTATTATTATTTTTTGTAAATCTTATCTTAGTAATATGTATTACATATAATGTTGTAGCACATAACTTGCTGATGTTAACATTTTCAGATGTTCACTCGCAGATGTTTATAAGTAATGTTTCCAACTCCCAAAGACAAAGATCTGATTTATAAAGATACTGATAATAAAAGGCAATAATAATGAAAACTAAAAAAAAAAAAAAGAGGTATTCGACTTATATCAGAACTGACTTACAAAGGAGTTGATGGAAAGGAACCCCGTGGTAAGTCGGGGACTACCTCTAGAAAAAAGGCATCAGGCTGGGAGTCTAAAACCTGTGTTCTAATACTGCCTCTGCCCCTAAACCCTTTGTCTCTTCATCTAACCATATGCACAAAAAAGGAGAGTGGGGAGTGGTGATCAGACCAAATGGTCTCCTATTTCTCTTCCAACTCTAAAATTCGAGGCTTTACCTTCACAGGGGGCAAGCAAAGCCACAGATTCCAAAGGGGACAGGCACTGTGCATCTTCGAATCTTGAACCAAACTGCTGATTACTTGTTTTCACTTTCTAACAGCAAGGGAAAAAAAAAAAAAAAAGAAGTGTTAGAAAAAGAAACAGTGACGTTGACAGAGGATTCCAAACTGTTATCCACTTTTCCAGGGCAGGATGTATTTCCCTCAAGTCAGTCGAGATAAAAGATTCACAGAGGGATGGTGGCAATTCATGCTGTCTTGCCACTCAGTTCAGAATGTACTGAATTAACAGACACGTGGGAACCTCTTTTGGTTCCACATTCCCAACTCACAGACGGGAATTACGAGGGCTTTGACATCCTGCTGATATTATATTGTTTCTTGATGTTCTTTGGGTAAACTTCTTTAAGTGTCTCTATCCTCCACTGAAATGATATCTTATAAATTTTTTCCATCAATAACCCTTAGTGATTGGTAGAAGATGGGCCCTAAAATGCTGCCATCTACCATAGGGAAACCAAGTTTCCATTTAGATGATAAACCACAAGAATTTTAGAAGCTATGGGCCAACTTTTATGGAGGGTTCTTGTTAATATTACTCATGATATATTTTCCCCCTATTACTCCAAAGCCATATCCTTCTCAATGACTGGAAAGAGTGTGTATTGTCTGAGTTCAGTGTCTGCAGAGAGACAGAGGTCTGTGGGAAATGAGCTTCTAGGGTGTGGATTCAGCACCAGGAAAGTACTCTGATTATAGAAGTGCAAGATCAAAAATGTAATGGAGCTAATCATTTTAATATTAGACGTTAGGGAGCGAAGGGAAAAGAGAAAGGCGGAGCTCATTCTTATGAACACCCGCTATGTGCCAGGCACATGCTAGTTCCTTTATGCATATCATCCCAGTTAGTCCTCAGAAGGAACTATTATTCACTCTGCCTTCCAAATGAGGACACTGAATACGACTGGAAGAGCTTAAATAACTTACCCAAATTTAAGCAGATAGTAAGTAACAGAGAATCAGCAGTTCAAATATATCTTTCAAGATCTAGAATCTAAATGCTTCTCAATACTTTTGGCTCTGCCACTTATTTGTTAAGCCATGTCGAGTTACTTAACCTGCAGGAGACTCCACTTCTTCATCTATTAGAAAAGTGGGCTTTGGATGCTTTGGATGCTTTTGATTCTTTTACTCTGTGTGAACAGAGACCTTGGCAGGAAATAAGCACATTAAAAAACTTAACTATTACACCTATCAACATCATCATTGTTGCAGCACACAACCTCTTTTAGCTAAGTAAGTAAACAAACAAGCAAGCAAACAAATAAATAAAATCTTAGTGCAGAAGAGAAAGGAAGAGGCAGAAGATGCGGGGATGGGGAGTGGGGTAGAAATACATCACCATCTGCTCCCTGAACCCTATGTTGACATGCTGACATGTGTGTTGGTTCTGTGGTCATCAAGGTGACACTTCAGACTTCCACCATGGCTTTTCTGACCACAGTCAGGGTGAATGTGGGCAACATTCATATATAAAATCCCTCCCTTTCTCCTTTTTTCTTCCCTCCAGTTTCAGTCTCTCCTCCTCATATCTTACTCTGGCCTCTTGTCTGTTTGTATAAAGCTAGCTTAGCCTCTCTTATCTCTCTTTAAATGCATGTTTATCTTGAGAGAAGGTGGGATATCAAGGAAGGAAAGGGGTGCTCAGGAGGTTGCATGTAACTGGACAGATTTGTGTGGATGAGGAGAGCCCCTGTTCAGAGAGAACGTGGAGGAGTGTGTTGGTTGTACCAGGGTTAGCCAGAATTACTCCAATTTAGCTTTCTGAACTGCCATTGTTGAGCAGAATTGTGAATTACCAAAAGTTAAAACAGAGAGGGTAGGAGGGTCCTTAGAGATCATTTTGCAGATGAGGAAACTGAGGCACAAGGAAAGGGACTTAATCTGCCTAGACAGTGGAGGCAAAGGCTGGTCTCCTGGCTGTCTAGGCATCTTTCTGATACAATCCAGTGCCTCAGTCCCCATTTCATCTTCTGCTTGGAGATACATCCTAACGACCTTGGGGATTTTGAATTGTCACTTTTGTCTCTGTTCTCTTTAACCCCAGGCTCCTGATTTGGTAGATCCAAAAGATTTTCGGCAATGTAACTTTCTTTATCCACTTCAAAGCCTTCCAACTTTTCCCTAAAAACAGCTTACTCTCTTTTTCCAATCCTAAATTTAAACCCTGGAACATTCTCCAGTAAGTACTCAAATGAGGGAAAGCAAATGAAAACAAATATCTTCCAGACTTATAAAACTATTATCTGTGTATATGTTTGTAGTAGTGGGGGGGTGGGGGGGTGGGGGGGGTGCATACTCCACAACGACACACTTCCTATCAGCAACTGACTTGCTTTTGTAACACTGGACAAGTGAGTCATTTCATGTCTTGGACTTCAAGCTCTTAAGGATGACAGTGTTTGATTATCTCTAAATTGTTGTATTTGTAAATGCTCTCTATCCTAACATACCACCCTGTGTTGTCAGATGTACAAACCCTGGTGGCCTCCAAAAGGAGACAGCAGAGGGCATTTTAGGGAGCCCCAATGGTTGCAGAATTGTGATAATTCTTTTTTTTTTGTTTGTTTGTTTGTTTGGTACACTTTGAAGTCCAAGGATTAAATGTTTTTGAGAAATAAAAATAAAATAAAGCTAATGAATTCATGCTGTATTCCATTTGGAAATCTTTGTCTTTTCGTTAGTGGTGTCCCTTAATGCCACCCGCTTCTGGAGATCAAAAGCTCCTTTTTTGGACCAAGGGAAAAATCAAGTTTTAGAAATTGCCACACTTTCCCCACCCTCCCCTAGAATAGGTGGCAGCTTCAGCTTCTTGGATCTTAGCAATTGCATTCCCCCTTTGTCCCTGAGGTGGTCCATGGGAGGACCCAGGCCATTGTCCCAGGCGCCGACCTTTGTTGGACTCTTGAGAAAGGACTGCCAAGGCAGACGCGAGGCCGGCTTTTAAGTTTTCCCGCCTCAAAAACTCTATTGAAGCATTTTGTGAGGTTACTTGTGAGGGTCAGGCTTCTGATCTGACCCCAAGCATCTTTGGGTAATTAGAGCATGCAGAACAGCACCTCCTCCCTAGCTAATTGGCTCTCTCAATGAACCTTTCAGAGAGGAAGTTTGTCTATGACTCACTTGCCCTCCACAGCAAACTTCAGGCCCCAAAACATTCATCTCTGTCTGTGTGATGGGATGGAGACTTAGGAAGTGATTAGAGCAGGGATCAAACAAGCCCCTGATTGCCCCATTAGGAATGGGGCCCATTAACTCTTTGAGAGCTGTCTACCACCATGGTGGGAAATTGATTGCAACTGAAGATCCTTTCTCAGGCTTGGTGATGTTAACATATTTATCTTATTTCTGGAAATCACGGTAGCTTCTTGGCTCTACCTGAAAATCAGTTAGCATGATATAAAACAGCAATGTCTAGCTTGATATTAATTAAGACCTTAAGAAAAGACAAGAGCTAGGGAATGAGGGTTGAACTAGAAAATAATTATTTTAATAAACCATGCTACAATGGTGGCAGGAATTGGGGTATGGGGATGCAATAAGGATTCTATTCTATGTCTATCACCAGCTCTGTGGAGCTTTGTAGTTTAATTCAAGGAAACAAGTGTGAATGATCCCGAACAGTTCCAGACACGAGACCTCCCTGAACACAATCCTTGTAGACTGCCCTCAAGCCAGGCCACTCCATCTGGAAATGGCCACATTCTGTTTCTTGCTGGAAAGAGTCAGAAGGATTTTTAGCAGGCTCCAGTGAGGATAAATTAAGTCCTGGTTTTGTAGGTCATCTCTTGTTTTTCATGAATGATTTACCTCCTACTTTCCTGGCTGATGCCCAGGTCATTCACAAAGTGTAACCTGAATCTTCTCTGACTGGTTGTGACTTTTAGGAGTTCTTAAGTGGTGACTTGTAGTTAGCAAAGGACGCTAAATGTTAAAGACAAACACTAGGCTGTTAATGTAGATTACTTCAGAGGTGGTGGGGAAGGAAAGAGGAGTGAGAGGGTAGGAAAAAGCATTATTTTTTTCTTTATACAGCTTTCAGTATTTCCCTCTTACGATAATGCAATAAGTTTTTAATTTTGAAAATCTGAAAAAAGCTAAAAGAAGGTATTTATTTAAAATATTTTTCATAAAGAGAACATTTAAGTTGGCTTTTATTTATCTTGGTGTTTTACTCAATGCATTTTGTGTCAGATGGATTAATAAGCCTGAGATTTTGCTAAGGATAAAAACTCATATTTTTATAGTCCAGTTTTTGCTTCCCTTAGGCAATACAGGAGCCCTGGTGGCACACTGGTTAAAAGCTATGACTGCTAACCAAAAGGTAAGCAGTTCCATTCCACCAGCCGATCCTCGGAAACCCTATGGGGCAGTGCTGCTCTGTTCTATAGGGTGGCTATGAGTCGGCTATGAGTTTGGTTTTTGGTTTTTTGGGTAGGCAACGTAAGAGTTCATATAAGTCAACTTACATATTTGCATGTTGAATCTCAGCTCCACCACTATTATGGATTGAATTGTCTCCCCCGCAAAATGTGTTTCAACTTGGCTAGTCTATGATTCCCAGTACTGTGTGATTATCCACCATTTTGTGATCGGATGTGATTTTCCTGTGTGCTGTAAATTCTACCTCTATGATGTTTATGAGGCAAGATTAGCGGCAGTTATGTTAATGAGGCAGGACTCAATCTACAAGATTAGCTTGTGTCTTAAGTCAATCTCTTTTGAGATATGAAAGAGAGAAGCAAGCAGAGAGACAGGCAGACCTCATACCACCAAGAAAGCAGCACCGGGAGCAGAGCACATCCTTTGGACCCGAGGTTCCTGTGCTAAGAAGCTCCTAGACCAGAGGAAGATTGATGACAAAGACCTTCCCACAGAACTGGCAGAGAGAGAAAGCCTTCCCTAGAGCTGGCACCCTGAATTTGGGCTTCTAACCTCCTAAACCGTGAGAGAATAAATTTCTCTTTGTTGAAGCCATCCACTTGTGGTATTTCTGTTATAGCAGCACTAGATAACTAAGACTACCACTTATGACTAGATTGTTTGGGGCAGGTTATGTATTCAATCTCATCAAAGGTCCAAGTTCTTCAGCTGCTAAATGGAGATAGTATTAGTTACTACCTTATAGGTTTGCCATGTGGATTAAAAACAAAACAAAACAAAAAAACAAAAACAATGCCTGTATACAGTGTCCAGCACAACACTGAACCCCAGGTGATGGCTTTGTAAATGTTGCTAATATTGGTGCAATCATTATAGTTGGGAAAGCTGTGGTCCAGAGGAGTTAAATGAGGACCAACAAAGGGGAGAAGAGCCTACTATCCAGGCCCTTGACCTCAAGCTTATTGCCTTCCCAGGACCTCAGGTGGAACCCTTCTACCTGGTCCCTCTGTTGATTCTCACAGCCATCTCAGGGGTGAAACAGCATGTCTACTTCACTGTCTCCATTTTATACCAGAAGAAATAAAAGAAAAATGTAACACTGGCTGGAACAGTCCAGAACTCTCTCCACAGCCTAACCCGTGTTATGTTTTCTCAAGAATCCTACTGATTTTTCAATTGAAAAAAAAAATGACATTTTTAGGGTATCTCAGATGATTTACCCATGGGGGTGGTGGTTATTTTTATGATATTCCACCGTGGGACTTTAACAAACTGAACTATGCTTCTGGGAATCGTTTGATCTCTTCCTCCTATAACTTGCCCTAACACTTGACTGGGCAATACTAACAATTTAAAAGGTGGGGGGAGAAAAAGAAATTAATAAAGCCACCAATATAGTGCAGATGATTTTTCCAACAAGATTTTAAATGTCAGTGGTGAGACAGAGTCTTAGTCACTTTTATATCCCTAGCAACATGTGCTATGCCTGGGGCATAGTCTGTAAAAACACACCAGTTGCCATCGAGTCAATTTCTACTCATAGCAACCCTACAAGACAGAGTAGAACTGCCCCATAGGGTTTCCAAGGAGTGGCTAGTGGATGTGAATTGCAGGCTTTTTGGTTATCAGCTGAGCTCTTAACCACTGCGCCACCAGGGCTCCACCAGGGCAGAGTAGAGACTGAAAAAATGCTTGTTGAATAAATTCTAGCTACTACTTGAAAATTTTAAAATAAATGAAGGAATCAAGTAACCACCACTTCATTTGCTGACTGCAAGGTATATCCTTGGGTAATGGCCCAAAGAGAAAGATAGGACTGGAGTTGCAATCCTTTAGACTAAAGGAAAAGAAAAGGAGGGAGGGGCAGGGATGAGACAGCTAGAAGAGGAGCAGAAGGGGTCTATTGGGGGGGGGGGGGGGGGGAGAGGAAGAAAGAAAGAAAGAAGAGAAGAAGCAGAAGAAAGAAAGATTTGTGCCCCTAAATCCTGTCTTAAGGATGTGAAAAGTGCTGTAATGCAAATAAGCCTTGCCTTGGCATGTGAAAGGAACAAGACAAAAGGGTCAGAACTCTCTGAATTAACAATAGAGGTGTTTGTAACAAGCTCAGTGGAGTATGTAACAAAAACTTTTATTTCCAGGCCTTACTATGAATTCATGCAGATTTTATACAGATGCACATCAGCTTCCTGCTGTCTTCCTTCTCTTTATGAGCATGCACACAAACACATACAATTTTTTTTCCCATAGGTATATACTTTAGAGGAGGCTGTGTCTGCTGGAATTTTTTTTGTTCACATTCAGGTTCATGGTTCAAAGAAGAGATCAAGACTGAATCTGTCGTTTTTCTCCCTGGCTACTTAGGGAGAACCATGAAACCTGTGCGCCCACAGAAGCAGAGTGCTGTGCTAGAAAGCATGCTGGCCTGGTGTAAGGACACCTTCAAGTTCTGGCACCAGTTACTTGTGGCCCTACACCTATTTTCTCTTTTTCTCTTACAGCCTCAGTTTTGTTCACGTGAAAGAGAAAATTTGGAATAGAAAATTTTAAAGGAATTTTTGGTTTTGAAATCTTCTGTGTTGTCTCTATGACTACTTGGGCCCACGCCCTGGAAGAAAGGGGTCCCATGGGCCAGTAGCTCCTATTTATTGAATGTGCATTGTCAGGGTCTATGCTAAAGGCTTTGCGTGCAATATCTCATTTAATCCTCAGAGCAACCCTGCAAGAGGGCATTGCTCTCCCATTTTATACACAAGGATCAGGACTCAGAGAAACGAGTTTCGATCACACTCCTTTATTATGTGTCCTTGGATAACCTTTCTTAGGGGAATGCCTTTATAGACTCCTCAGAGGCACGAATTCTACACAGAAACCAGCTGAGTCCTTTTATTCCTTTCAAGTTCTCTACTTTATGGAATACCCAGCTATGTAAATAATAATATAAAGGCAACATCCAATGAACAATTTGGTGGTTTCCTTTCCTTCCAGAAACTGTCAAGTGGGAAGTCCATACATAGGAAGTAAGAGACAGCAATTTTACTCTTTCTCTCCCTAAATTCACTGCAAGTCCTTGGAAAAGACATTTTCCTTTTCTTGGATTCATTTACCTAAAATGTAAATGGGGGGAAGATCTGAGACGTTATAATGTGTTGGATAAGAGTATACAAAGTCTCTGATGCTGAGGGTAGAATCTTAGCCTGCTCCTTTCTAGATGTGCACCATTTTGCAACTTACTTAACCTTACTAGTGCCTGGGTGGCTCAAACAGTTTGTGCTCAACTACTACCCTAACGACTGGAGGTTCAAACCCACCCAGTGGCTCCAGGGAAGATAGGCCTGGTGATCTGCTTCCCTGAAGACTATAGTCAAGAAAATCCTATGGAGCAGTTCCATCTGTAACACATGGGGGCCACTCTGAGTCAAAATAGATTCGATGGCTAAGGGCTTCATTTGATTTAACCTCACTAAACCTCAGTTACTCTAGCTATAAAATGGTAATAATATGACTTTCTTCTCTGCAGAGGTTTTAGTGAGTTTTAAGTGAGCTAATGCATGTGAAATAGTTAGCATGGTGCCTAGAATCAGGTAAAGTGCTAATTAACTATGAACAGTAATCTCTTGACAAAGGTACTTGTGAATCAAAGGTTTCAACCAGATGCTTTCTAAGAACTTCCCCTGATATCATCTAAGAATGGATTCTGTGTGCAGATTTTGGACTCTGAACCATGAATCTAGTCATAAATAGAGGAAGTGCATTCCAGGAGAAGGGTACAACATGTACAAGGGATGGAAGCAAGAGAGCAAGTTACACTTGGGAAGTAAAAGAGTGTCATATGGTTGGAGCACTGGGTATGTGTGTGGTGTAGGTCTGGGCTCAACGAGAAAAGAGACTGAAAAAACATGCGTGAGCAAATCATAGAGAACCCTAGATGACAAGTTACAGAGGGAGGACTGTATCCTGAGGGTGGGTAGTGGGGACCGGAGCAGTGCCATGAGAATGTCTGTTTACAATAAAGCACAGCAGTGGCCATGTGTGTATTTCTACAGAGGAGGAGCTCGGCTAATACGTTCTTTGGAGAAATGGTGCCCTAAGGACTCATCTGAGGCTGGTTTTATTTAGATAGTGTGTTGATTTGGGGATGATTTGGGAGGTTGAACCTAAATGAGGTTATGAAGTGTCTTGGTGGCTCTCCCAAAACCACTTCTTGGCACTGCCACTGGTAGGATTCAGAGGGAAGGAAGAGAAACTGCACCCTGTGAGACCTGTGAAGAGGCTACTGTGGTCACCTGTGAGAGATGCTGCATCCTGGACCAGGGCAATGGCCAGGGGCATGTGCAGGGGTAAGCCCCAACCATTTGGACATAGCAGCACCCCCAGCTTGGAAGGGCAGCCTCTCTCTAGACTGACTGCCAGTCTGGTCTTCATCCTTTGGTTCAAAAACCTGACTGTCAAGACATTTGCCAACCCCAGCGCTGCTCTGTGGACCCCAGGCCCAACACAACTTGAAGGACAGTGAACTCAGCTTCCCGGCCCCTGGGGACCACTGCTTGCAGAAGGAGAACAGGCATGCCAGGTAGGAGTTTCTCAAACACTCTCCCTTCTCCACCCCTGGATTTTGGGAATGCATAGAGAACCACTGTGGTTTGGATGTGAGATTTGGAGCTCAGCGACCAAATGAAGTCAGGCTATCCGTCTGTTCTAAATTCAACTCCTTAACCACGTTTGGGCACAGTACCTTGTCTGAGGTTGTTTTCTACCCAAAATGTATAATGTCAGGGCGTGCCAGGGAGGGATGCGGATGATGACAGCAAAGGGCCTAAGAGAAGAAAATATGAGCAGCCCCTGCAGCCAATCTGATAGCACATAAACTCCTAACTCTTCCCTCCACCCCAAAACCTCACTTGGTCAACTGACTGACTACAGACCAGCTGCCGTCTTTAACCAGAATTTAGCAAAATTACCGTTTAAGAGTCTCTGTGCATAAGCATGATTCAATACTCCTTTCCTTAACTTCCTTTAAGGGCATAAAATTTGGAAAATATTAATAGTTGCTATTTTGAGCATTTGCAGTGTACAAGGCACTAGGCTAAATATTCTCTATTTGTTATCTCATTTAATCCTCACGACAACCCTATGAATTAAGTACTATTATTAGCTTCTTCCTACAGATGAAGAAAAACAAATCTTAAGAGAGACTTAGAGTGCCCAAGCCTTCACAGTGAGTGAGTAAAAGAATATAGACTTGGATCCAATATTATCGCAAACTGAGAAGTACTGCATAGATTCCTAAATTCAGGGAATTTCCTTTGTGGATCACCTGAGCCGGACCACCACCTTTGCAGAGGTAAAATATTGTGGTCCATTATAGATATTAGAAGGAAGTTTAGAGAAGATAAGTGATGTGCCCCATTTCACACAAGAAGTAAGCAGAAGAACAGCAGGTGCTGAAGCCAGGATGCCTGCCTCCAAAACAGGATTCAAAATAAACAGTTGCTTTGTATACACACACACACACACACACACACACACATATACATACAAATACATATATATGTATATAAACTTTTGTTTCGAACTACTTTTACCCAACCAGTTGCTGTTGAGTTAATTTCCATTCATGGCGACCCCATGTATATCAGAGTAGAACTGGGCTACATAGGGTTTTCAGTGGCTGACTTTTTCAAAGTAGATCACCAGGCCTCTCTTCCAAGGCAACTCTGGGTGGACCTGAAGCGCCAACATTTCAGTTAGCAGCCGAGATTGTTAACTGCACCACCCAGGGACTCCTAAATGACACCATTACTATTCTCATTATTATATCCCCATTGCCTGCATTGCATCACCACCATTACCAACACCAGAAATTCAGTAATACCACTATCACTATCAGCATCACCAATACAACTTGGAATACTATTTTGACTGCTACCACTGTCACTATCAAACCCAGCACTAAAACTAAACCATCATCACCTTACCACCATAATTATCATTAGCACTAATACCCATCACACCACTAAACCACCCAGAGCTAGCCTTCTTGACAGCGTACTATGTGCCAACACATGTGCTAAGTACCTCATATATATTAACTCATTTATTCCTCATTCTTAATATACCTATTTTGTACAGGAAGAAATTGAGACACAGAGAATTTAAGTAATTTGCCCAAGATCACTCAATTGTTTGTCCTAGGAAAAATATAAACATTGGATGTAAGTACTAAATAAATTTAGATGTCTGCTAATCCAATTCTCTTACTATACAAGTGGAAAGAAGACTGAAGACAGAGAGGCAGGGAATGGCTAAAATCTTGTTGTAACTCTTGAACTAGGACTACGTCACTGTACTATACAGACCAATTTCCCCTCTGTCCTTTTGTATTATTGTTAGATTTTTCCCATTGTATGATGCTTTTTAGCATCTCATACATGCATGTATTAGAACAAATAATAGACCAAAAGAAAATGGCCACAGAACCCCAGAAAAAAGACTTTAAATGTAATTTTCCTTCCTCCCCAAACCCCCTAAAATAAGCTTGACAAGAAATGAATTTATTTTTATTCACTTGAATTCACCCCATTAACACGGCATGTAAATTCAATGTGCTCTCTCAGAATTAACATGGAGGTATCACATAGTCTTTCAGACCACAACTCGCCAGCCAAAAGAGAATTCTGAGTCTGTGACTAGGGGAAAAAAGTAAAGTCTTCCAATGTGACTTACATAAATGTAGAGGCAATGAAGCAGAGAAATGAGAGACAATTGCACCAGAGGGCAGGGACAGATTTGGAAAGTCTTCTTAAATCTTAGTGGTGGGAAAAAGTTTGGGCTTGAGTGACATGGATTAGTTGCACAGTTGAGGAATGAAACAGTTTATAGCTTCTGACTGGCTTTCTTTTTCAGCTGAGGCACAGCCAGGTCTACAGGAGGTGGCAGCAAAGCTGCCACAAATTGAAGCAAGTTTAGAACTAGGGATTCCGAGAATTGGATGGGGAGTGTGGAATGGCCCCAGAAACTCTGGCTGGGTCTCAGAACAGAAATTCTGTTGAGCAGGTTATGAAATTCTGACATCTTACCCCTGCTCCTGTGGGGAATTCTGGGCAGTGCATAGCCCCTCTGTACTCAGCCTTTCGAATGTGCCCATTCCTCTGGACAATGAAGTCTCAGTTGAGGCTAAAGTCCAGACTTATTTTTCTATTCTAGATTCACCATTTATACCAGTCTGTCTTGCAATGACCCTCCATTTCCAGATCCCTGTTAGAATATTAATGGACATAGGAGGGAGTAGAAAAAGCACCAAACAAAGTCAGAAGGCTAGGACTTGGTTCCAGAACTTGCAAAGAATGAAGGAAAAAAGAATCTACATGGAAGCCTCATACTGATTTTGAGTTTTACCAAGAGTTGCAGTTGTAATTATTACTAACTTGATTAGTTATGCTCGTGACTCCCCAACCCATATTTCTCTGTCCAACTCCAAATTCTTCTTCAAGATGGTTTACTCATTTCTCATCTTGCCATATTGCCCACCAAAATACTGCCTCTATCTTTTGGCCTTGGTCAAATTTTGTACTGCACATTGAACCTATCATTCAGATAGTCAACATGTACTTTTGAGACCCTACCTTGTCAGTGACACAGGAAGAAGAAAGGAAGAGGGAGAAATAAAGGAAAGAAGAAAGCAGGGAGAGAAGGAGACAAGGAGAGGGAGAAAGAAGGAGGAAAGAAGAGAATTGGGAAATGAAGGAAGGAGGGAAGGAAGTCATGGCTTGCTGCCCCCAATGTGATTACAATCAAAAGGGAAGTCCGATAATAATGAACAATTATAAATAGCTGAACAAGTCCCAAACACTGTAAAAGAGAAGCCCTAAGAGGTTTTTACTTGGGGACCTAACCTACTTTTTCCATGAAGTAACATTTAGGCTGAGAGATAAAGGATGGGTAGATTTCAACCAGATGAAAAGAGTAAACATTGTTATATGTAGAGCAAAAAAGCAGTGAGAAAAATCTAACAAGTAGAAGAGAACACTGGAGAAACTTCAAGTGTGGATTGTGGCTGTTGCAGGGGAGGGATGAGGGGAGTTGAGGCAGCACAGGTAGGCAGGGACTAGATCATGCAAGGCCACATAGGCCAGGGAAAAGATGCTAGACTCTAGTGCTGTAGTTGTGTTTAGAGCCTTACACATTGCTGCTTCTTAATAAATACAAAGCTAAATGTTCATTGTGAGGTAATGGTTGACACAGAAGGACCCACTGAAGTGTTGTACTTTGTTTATTCCACACATAGCTTGTTCTAGAGATATTATAGGGAACAGGAACTTCATTCATGTACCCAAGCCTCAATTTTCTTATCTGTTAAATGGAGCGTAATGATAATCACATGAGGTCGTACATGAAAAGCACCTAGTCCCTAGTAGAATTTCAGTAAAAGTGCTTAATCTTTGCCTCTATTCCACGTTTTTCAGTTTAGATTATCATCGATCCTGTCATACAAATTAAGTAAGGAAAAAAAAAAATCCTGAATTCTTAGGTAAGGTATATACAGGTATAATGTCAAAATTAAATAACATTACTAATAATTATATGTGCTCTGTAGGCTCTTGTTTACAAAGTGCACTGATGTTAGGAAGTTGAGGCTGAAGAAGTTGAAGAGTTTCGTATAGTCACTCAACTATTTTGTGATAAGACTGGGACAAGAACCCAGTTCTCCTTTCTGGGTCTAGACCTCTTCCTCTTTACTTCCTCTCCATCTCCAATCCTGCCCCCTACATCCTCATCCCTAACTCCAATGTTAAGTTCCATTCTGCCTGTAATTCTGTGATCCAAGGATAAACACTTGGGTTTTCACTCTTTTTTTTTTTTTTTTTTTTTTGTGCACTTCTGTTTTGCCTTCTGTAACATAAGAACAGAAAGATCTCCTCCATGTACTCTCCTTTCAGATTTGCTAAGGTGGTCCAGGGAAACAAAGTAAGTGAGAGAATAAACCAGGCTATCAGTCTGTTGTGAAACCCTGTGTAGCTATGGTCATGGTATCTGTGCCATACTGACCTGGAGAAAATGTGATGGAGAGTGGAAGGAAGAGAAAGAAGGGTCATGGAAATCTTAGGGAAAGATAAGTCTTAACACTTATATGTAGAATCTTGGAATCTCAATATGCTTTGGACTGAACTTAAACACTATCTAAAGGTCCCAATCCTGAAGACCTCTCTTCCAATTGAAAACTTCTGTCTCTATTTGGTCCCCAATTTCTGTCTTTTCCCATATGCAATCCCTCAAATACCTCACTCTTCAAGTACCTCTCGCATGAATTTTTCTCCTCTTCATCCATTTGCTATAGTCATCAGCCAAGGTTTCATTAGCTTTCCCTTGGTCTCTCCACTTCCTTTCTTTCCTTTCTCAATCGATTGCCATACTTTGCCTGGTGAATTTTTTATGTCTCAGTTCTGGTCATCTTAATAAAAAATAGTCTATGCTTCCCAATCAACTAGTGATGAGGTTAGGAACTACTGAGCCTGAAATTCCAGATCCTCCACAACTGTACGTGATTTGTCCTGCCAACCTTATCTCCCACTGCTCCCCTTTACCTTACCTAAACTTCCGCCAAACCATTGCCTTTGTTTCCTGGCACTGCTATTTTGATGGAATAGTCCCCTTTGCCTAAATCCTCTCTGCCCGACTCCTAATCTATGCTTGTTTACATCCTCAGTTTATATGGCTTTTCTTCCATGAAGACCTCCCTCCCCCCAGTATCTCCAATATCATTTGCAAACACAACCCTTCAACTTTCCAGCTGGAAATGGCCTCTAAATTCTTTGAACTCCATTCCCTTTCTCTTTCTTGTACAAAACATTGGCTTATTCCTTTATTAAAATAATAATAATAACTTGTGGCAACTTCTTGTATTTGCTTTTATATTATAATCCCCTTGAGAAGGGGGCTATATCTGATTCTTTATATTAACCTCAATGCCTAGCATAGTGTCTGACACACAAGAGCCCAATAAACCTTGGTGGAATTAATTGGCTGTTCTGAATCCTTTCTGTAAATTGCAGTGAAGAAAAAGTTTGTCAAGAGAGTCAAACATAGCTCTGATAGAAACAAGAATAATCCTCAAATAATAATTCATAACATAATTTAGACCAAGAAATGACAAACCGAGAGAGGGTTTTATCCCTTAATGTTTATCTTTGGAGGCCTTATATGCATTATGGTTATAAGAGTCTTGGTCTTGCTCAAAGTTGTTTTGGTTTTGTTCTTTCTCCTGGCCCTCCCCCACACCACTCTCTTTTTACAATGTTCTTAAAAAGTTGAGAATGGTTTATCTTAGCATTTGTAAGTTTATTTGTGGATGCAATTGTGAAGCTCATCATGTCAGTTTTATGAGAAGTCAGAGCCCATTGTCCTTAGAAAACGAAAATCATTAACATTGATTTGTTTTGTTACCCAATTGTTTAAATTATAATAACTCCCCATAGGGGTTTTTTAAGTACAGCTGTGTTTATGGATTAAGATCTACTGACTCAAATATTTACAGTGTTCCAAAAATTACGAGAACATACAGTGTCAGGAATTTTCCATAGGCTGCTCCTTTGGGCTGGAGTGGGTTTCTGTTCAACTTGAAGAGAAAACTTTAGGAAAATTTCAAAGGGCGTCAATAGGTCTATGTGACCGGACCCCCAGACATGCACCAAATGGAATAACTCTGAAGAAGGAAAAACATTGGATAAAATGGCCATATTAACATGAAGTTCATGGCTTATTTAAAGAAGCAGACATGGAAGGTGTGAGGCCCTAAGATGATGAAGGACAGACTCTCTTAGCTTCTAAGATCTAGCTTTTTATTGTAACTCTCCTTTCTCGATATTCCTTGAAGACGCCTCTGTTCTGATATAGGTGAAGTTCAACCAGCCTAGAGTGGAAAAATTCATGACCAGGGACAAAGTACTTGGCTTTTCTGGACCCTCTGTCCTCATCTATGATACGAATGTGGCTGGGGGAACATAAGAAGACAGCATTATGCTCTGCACATGTAGATAGATGTTCGGTGATACTCACTGGCCTCCTTCTCCTTACAGCCAGATTCTGCCCTTGGAAACATTGGCTTAGAAGTGGTATTTTCCCCAGAAGAAGCTTGCAAAAGAGCAGGAACAATACTGTCTCGGGAATATGAAAGCCCAAATTCCAGTTTGTCTTTGTAATGCCTTTGCCATAAACTTTAGTTAATCCACTTCCCCTTTCTTAATCCCACAATGTAGTTTCCTACTTCTTGTGCTCAGCTGTAGGCTTCCTATTAGCAGGGGTCATGGCTTGTTTGACTTTGTGTGCTCTGACATAGTGCCAGGTCAGTGAGAAGATCTAAAATGAGTTTTTTTTTTTTGGAGAAAAAGAGAAAGGGAAGGAAAGAGGCAGGAGGAGAACAAGAAAAATGGCAGGGAAGAAAGAGGAGGAAGGATAGGAGGATAGAAAAAAAATCTACAAATCTGGAATAACCAAACTTGTCTTATCTAATTCATAGGGTTGTCTGGAGATTTAGGAGGAAAAAGTACATTATGCCAAATGGAAGAATAACTTGCCAAACTAATCCATTGTATTTTACAGTTAGTGAAGCACTTTTATATGCATCAGCTAATTTGATTCCCCCCAAATCCCATAAACTAGCTTGGTCAAAGGTAATTACTCCCACTTGATAGGTTATCCAACTAATATTTAGACCACTGAAATTACTCACCCAGGGTCATACAAGTAAATTGTGGATTGGGACCATGGCCCCTATTTTCTAACTTCAAATGCAGTGTTATTGCTAACACACCATGCAAGTTAGATGCACTTCTGGAGTTCAGAAAAAGAAAAGACAAATTTGAACTTAAAATAGTAAGACAGAAACACCAAAAAAAAAAAAAAAAAAAAAACCACAAAAAACAAATCCACTGTCATTGATTCCAACTCGTTCTGGTCAGCAGTTGATCACTTTAGCCACAGACAACAGTGAGCTAATAAGATAAACCAGTTGTCAAGGTGTTAATAGTTCAGAAAGGGAAATAAATTCATATAAGAATTGCAAAAGTAATTGGCAGAATATAATGCTTGTCCAAAACCCATGCCGTCAACTCGATCCCAACTCAGAGCGACCCTATAAGACAGAGGAGAACTGCCTCAGAGGGTTTCCAAGGCTGTATCTTTACGGAAGCAGACTGCTACTTTTTTCTCCTGTGGAATGGCTGGTGGGTTCAAAGCACTCACCTTTTGGTTTGTAGCCGAGCGCTTAACCACTGTACACAGGGCTCCTTCCTAAAACACTACACACATGAAAATAACTATTACTACTTGTGGTCTTTTGATAGAGGGTAAAGAACAAGGCATTTGAACTCACATATACCTGCTTTTCAGTACCAGTTAAGCCACTTATCTATTCTTTGATCCTGAATTATGTGAACTGCTTGAGTCTCAGTTTTTCAATCTGTAAATGGGGTTAATGATACCTGCCTCATAGAGCAGTTATGAAGCTTAAATACAATAATCTATGGAAAGTGTAGTGTATGTTAATAATATGGCTATTACTAACGGAGACAGAGATATTGTCTTTGGACACCTTCTTGCATTTGTAAGGTGAATTCAGATTTTGTTTTGCCATGCTATCATTCTAGGTGAGAGTTGTGCCTTGTCTTGGCGTCCTCTCCATAGCCATATAACAACAAGCATAATCCCCGCCGATCCACCTAATAACAGATGTAATCCCTAAGAATGCTGAAACATGGGTAATTCCTCTCCCTGGGAACATTCTGTGCCTGGCAGTAGGTAAGGGCTTAGACGGTGGCAGTGGAGGCTTGTCAAACCTTGCTTATACTAAGTACTTCTTCTTCCTGGGGACACTCTCACCTAATAGTTCCCACCAAGATCCCAGCCCCTGGCTCCGCCCCACTTTTGCATCAACCTGTGTTTGCCTTTGACTTCTTGTTGAAAGTGAAACTCAAATGCAAAGATGATTTTGCTCATTTCTCCATTGCTTCAGTCAGTCATTCATTTTACCAAAACATCTCGACTGCTACCATGTGCCTGGCCCCATGCTGTCTGCGCTTTTAATCATGAATTTAAGGCAAGGCCCATTGAGTCCTCATCCTTGACAGCTGAGACCTCAAAGACAGCCTGGGTAAAGGTAAGATTGCAGATTTGACCTGATTCTGAATTTTCTGAATCTGTATCATGAATTTAAGAAAGTCATTGTACCTCTCGCAGCCTTAATTTCTTCAACTGATATTTCTCCTAAGCGTTCCTGGAAAGACAATTGAAGAAATGCACATAAAGCACCTAGCACATACTAAGTAACTATCACATACCTTTTCCTCCTTGACATAATATTTTGGAGGAAAGAGAATTGGATGTGTTAAAGGAGATGATGAGGAGACTTAAGAGTCTGGTGAAGTCATTTTTCTCTCATTGGCAGATGCACAGTTAATTCTTTTTGAATGACTGATTGAAAGAGTGAGAGTCTCAAAGTCCCTTATCGTGTCTTCTACTACTTTGTATTCTTTAACACATCTACAAAAAGAAACCACTCAATAAGGATAAACTGTGGAGGCTTGATAAATTCTGAGAACCAAGGAGTTACAACATTTTAGATAGGCAAGGTCCACAGAAATGGCCTAGTACATTTTTTAGGCAGAATCAACATGGCACACTTAAAAGGTGAATTAAGGAGAAGTTAATGAAGAAATTGCTTTTGAAGGTATGATCAGGGTCAAAGGATCTGACAAGAAACGGTGCAACACTACAAAGCTAGCAACAGAAGGGAGCCATTAGCACCCTTAGGCCTGAAGGGGCAAGTGGAGGGAACAGTGTGTACCAGAGTCTAGAGCAAGGAAACTCAGCTTGTGGGAGATAGCTTCAAACAGGGTTTGTGGTCCTCTGAAGAAGGAAATAGCCATGCTAACATGTGGACTGGCAGAAATTAGAAAAATAAAAATTCCTATCTCAATCTTCTCTTACCCTTCAGTTTCCTGGCAGTGTCTACCATTGGCCCAATCTAATTGAAAGTCAGTGGGCAAAGCACCCCACTGATGCAGCACACAGATGTCAGCCTCTTAGATCACAGCAGGGAGAAAATGGGAAAAGAATGGGTGTGGAGGTGCAAAGGAAGAATAGCCAGCAAACCCATCATAGCTGAGGGAAAACTGATGCTTGGAGAAGAATAGTTATTTGCTCAAGGTCACATGAAGGTTCATTAAGAGAGGTAAGACCACAACTACTGCTTTTATAGAGTCACTCTGTGGCAGGCACTGTCCCACAAGCTTTTACCTCCATTAATTAATTAGTTTAATTAATTCTTATAACGATCCTATGAGGTAGCATTCAAACCATCACATTAAACTGACACACTAATTAAATTATTCTTGTTCTGGTTATATAAAATACTATAAGCATTTCATCAGAGTCAGCAAAATGTTGATAGTGAGGAAATATTGGAGCATGAAGCATCAAACCCAAAATTCCAATCATCTTCATTTACCAGAGTCTGGACCTTAGTTAAGTAATGGGGTTGTGGCAGGCAGAAGAATGTCTCCCCAAAGGTATCTATGCCCTAATCCCTGGAGCTGTGAACACATTATGTTACATGGCAAAAGATGCTTTACAGACATAATTAAGGTTACTAACTTTAAGATAGGGAAATTACTCTGCTTTATCTAGGTGGCTCCTATTCATATGAACCATTAAAAGCAGAGGGCTTCCTACAGCTGGAAGCAGAAGACATGTAGCAGAAGGAGATGTTTCTAAGAGATTCTAAGAGTGACAAGGATCCAACACACAGCTTCTGGGTCTGAGGTGGAGGGAGGTACGTGCAAGGACTAGCAAGAGGCTTTAGGAGATGAAAGTGGCTCTCAGCTG
Organism: Dugong dugon; assembly: GCA_030035585.1. NCBI lineage: Eukaryota > Metazoa > Chordata > Mammalia > Sirenia > Dugongidae > Dugong > Dugong dugon. Next base: position 59,129,353 of record CM057471.1, read on the forward strand.
ACTGCCAGGAAGAAAATGGGGACTTCAATTGTACAACTGCAAAGAACCGAATTCTGCCAACAACCTGAATGAGCTTGGAAGTGAATTTTTCATCAGAGTCTCCAGATAAGAGCCCAGACCAGTCATCACTTTGATTTCAGCCTTGTGAGAGCTGGAACAGAGACACTAGCTGAGTCCACCCAGACTTCCAACCTACATAAAAAAAGAACTACAGATACATGCAATAACATAGAGAAAATAATTGTGTTGTTTTAGTACACTAAGGTTGTGGTAATTTTTAACAGCAGCAATAGAAAACTAATATCAGTACCACCAGTTGCCATTGAGTTAATTCCTACTCATGGCGACCCTATGTGTGTCAGAGTAGAACTGTGCTCCACAGGGCTTTCAATGGCCGATTTTTGGAAAGTAGATCACAAGGACACTGGGTGGACTCAAACCTTCAACCTTTTGATTATCAGCTGAGCACATTAACCATGTGCACTACCCAGGGACTCCAGAAAACTAATACAGGGATATATATACATAGGGGTAGAAATTCAGAATCTCTGAGCTCTGTGGGGACATTCTTGTTGAACCTCCTCATTCTGCAGGCATCCTTGTTAACTTACTCCTGTTAAAATATAGCTTGGACCCACCAGGAAGCCAAAATTAAAAAGAAAAGATGGACAACACCAAGTGTTGCTGAGCATGTAAAGCAACTGGAACTCCCATACATTGTCCAAGGGAGCGTAAAAAGGAACAACCACTTTGGAAAAAGTTGTGGCAGTTTCTTATAAAACTAAATATACACCTATACTATGAGCCAGCAATCATACTCTTAGGTAGAAATCTCTAGGTAGAGAAATGAAAACATATGTCCCAAAACACCTTTTACATGAATCTTCACAGTGACTTTATTCAAAATAGCTCAAAACTGGAAATAGCCCAGATTTATATCAACAGGAGAATGGAAAAATAAACCGTAGTATAGTCACACTATAGAATACCATGTGAAACGTCCAGAATTGATTGCCAAATCCATTGAGACAGAAAGTAGATTAGTGGCTGAGAGGAGGTGGGAATGGGGAATGACTACCAATGGGTATGAGGTTTCTTTTTGGGGTGAAGAAAATGTTCCGGAATTAGATAGTGGTGATGGTTGTACACTCTTATAAAAATACTAAAATCCACAAAATGCTACACACTTTTAAAAAGTGAATTTATTCAGACTTTATTCTAAGGATAAGAGGAAAAGAGGCAAAAATAAAAAGAACAAACTATAGACGTATGCAACAACATAGAAGAATCTCAAAAATTGATAAAAAATGAAAGACTCTTACACAAAAGAGTAGCTACTATATGATTCCACTTAAAAGTCTAGAATAGTCAAAATTAAACTGTGGTGGAAAAAGTTCAGAACAGTGATGCTTCTAAGAGGATTGACTGAGAATCGACATAAGGAGACTTTTGGGTAATGGTAATGTTGGTTATCTTGATAGGGGTTTAGGTTACACAGGTGTAGCCATGTGTCAAACAAACCTCATCAAATGGTCCACTTAGGATTTGTGCATCCATGGTGAATTTCAACCACAAGAAAAAAGAAATACTGAGCTCTAGTTAATGATATGCATGCTAAAGTATACAGATGTCTGCAGCTTACTTTCAAAGGCATCAAAAATAAAGCTGTTTTGTCAAATAAATAGAACAATGACAGATAGGTACTGGAAAAAGCAAGAAAAGTAAGATGTTAAATGTAGAATCTAGGAAGTGGGCATAATGGGTATTCACTGCACGTTTTTTTCAACTATTCTCTACATTTGAAAGTTTTCATAGAAAAATGTTAGAAAAAAATACAGCTTGATCTCTGCTCGAATGGGGTACTCATTCTCTCGCTAGATAGCCCATATTATCACCCATCAGCTCTTCAAGTCAGAACAGTCTTACAGATATGAGCTTTTGCTTTGCTTCCACCCGGTGGTCCTTATTTCATCCTCTGGGGTCACACAGAGAAGGCTGAATCCCACCCTGACCTTTAGAAGGCTGCCCCGAGTGGTATAAGGAGCATGGCCTGTAGAAAGTTCAAGACTGGCTCTGCCCTAAGGCCTCTACTACTCACAGTGTAGTCCTTGGACCAGCAACATGGATATCATCTGGGAGCTTGTTAGAAATGCAGAATCCCAGGCTGCAACCCAGACCTACTGAATCAGAATCTGCAATCTGATAAGATTCTCAGGTGATACGTATGCAAGTCAAAGTATGAGAAGTTCTGAACTATGGTGGGTCACTTAAATTAAAGCAAAGTTCTCTCATCTATAAAAGGTACTAATCAAAACCTACCTCATAGAGTTATTGAGAAGATTAAATGTGATAATATACAGGAAGCACTCAATGTCTGGCACATAGTTAAGTGGGAGATACATGTTAATTCTGACTCCCCTTTCCAGTCAAAGTCTTTTAAGTATGTTAAGATAATGATCAAGTCTTTTACAAATCTGCTCTTTTTCAAGTTAGAAATTGCCAATTTTATGTTCATCTGGATCTCTCACCTTTCTGACTTTCCATAGTAGTTTTTTGTGCCTTGCAAAATTTTCAGACTTTATCCTGAGGGTGACATGAAGAAATTGGGGGCTTTAAACTGGGAGTTGGCATGGTCAGGTTTGTATGTTAGAAAAAGCATTCAGATAACTATGGAGAGGGCTTGGAGAGGCCTGGCCATATGCAGGGAGGTGAGCCAGGATTCTAACGCCAAAATCTAGATGGGGGTCTAAACCAAGACAGTAACACGGATACAGTGAATTCAACAGAATGGAGATATATTTAGGAGGAATAACTGATAAAAGTAGCAGAGTAATTGGGTGAGAGGGATGAGGGAGAAGGGAGAGTCAATGATGATCCAGAAGATTATGGTGTGGGTGACTGGGTGGGTAAAGGGGATCTGGATCCAAGACAGCCATAGTATCTACTGGCTTTGGCTGACATTGATACACTGCCAGACCTACAGGAGCATGAAGTTCCTGAGCTGATGTACCTCTTGAGCATTACTTTGATATCTGCTCCAAGTATGAAACCTACATCCCCCCACTCTGGTGCTTCTATGGACATTGCTGCTGGGCCCGTCTATGCCGTGGATTTGCCCTTGTTTTGCTCATCCAAAAGCACTATCTGTAAGAATAAAATGACTTCCATTCCATTTCCTGCCTCCTCCTTCCAATTACCAATAAGCACATTCACCAGTGTTTTAAACATTAAAAATAATAATAATAATAATGAATCAATTCATCAATGTTTCTAAATGAGGCTTTTACATGACAGAATGTCTGCCCAGGGACTATGGCTCTGCTTTCTTAATACTGATGGCCTTGGTTATTGGGACTTCCTGGAGGGCCTTTTGTTTTGTTTTTGTTTTAATGAACACACGACATCATAATCCAACCCAGAGCAAATGTCCAAGATCCCCTCCCATCCTCACCCTTCATGAGACCTTCACCAGTTCTGCAACTTCTATTAACTCTAATGGTCTTTGCTAGTGGTGAATGTTCCCTCTGAGCATGCTAGGAGCTCCCCTAATTGGATCTACCTCATTGTGGCCTCAAATAGCACTGGGGAGAGGGGCGGCCCAGGGCTGAGTACCTGGTTATCTCATCCTTCAAGGTTCAGCTGGAATGATATATTCTTAGTGAAGCCCTCTCTAACTTTTTTACCTGCCTCTAAATGTGGCTCAAGCAGAGTTAGTAGCCTCCTAGTTTTTAAAACACGCTTCTGCTTTCATTGTAGAGGGAAAAAATTAACCTAATAGCTGGCAAGAAAATTTCTCCTACGGTGAGAAATATTTTGTTCATCAAAGTACTTTGATTAGCTCCATGGGGTGGAAGATAGGATCCTGAGGGCATGGTTAGAAACAGTCAGGTAATAAAAGAGATACATAGATTACTCAATATCGGAAAATCAGTGGAACTGAGGAATAGAAGACAACAGAGAAGTGAGGGGAAATGAGCGACAAGAAGTTTGAGACTGAATCCTGGGCACATCTGAAGTTTGAACCGAGGTCATCTGAATATCGTGATGGTGCTGGTGTCACTGCAATCCTCTACCTCTCCCTGTCTCAGAAAGCCCATGAGAAGTCTTCATGGAAATGACACTGTGAACATACAGACACATTTATAAACACAAGAATAGGTAACTCACTTGAATAGAACTAATGCAGACACAGTCCTTGACCTAGGAACAGGCAACAAAAAGCTTCTGAATATCTAACATAAGGATATAAATAATCGCCTCAATCATAATACATAACTATCATTTACAGAGTGGAGCCATGGTGGCACAGTGGTTAAAGTGCTCTGCTGCTAACCGAAAAGTTGGCAGTTCGAAACCACCAGCCACTCTGTAGGAGAAAGATGTGAGAGTCTGCTTCTGTAAAGATGACAGCCTTGGAAACCCTATAGTTCTACTCTGTCCTATAGGGTTGCTATGAGTTGGAATTGACTCGATGGCAGTGGGTTTGGTTTTTTTTTTTTTTAATAGTTTATCATTTACAGAGCTTGCTCTAGGTGTCAGGTACTTTGCTAAGAGTTTTCCCCAAAAATCATGTTTTGTAAAATTTGCAAAATCATGAGCATATTTCCCATTTAGTTGATAAGAAAACTGTGGCTTGGAAAGGCTACATGGATGACAAAGGTCTCTGAGCTAGAACGTGGTAGAGCTTGCACCAGAACTCTGATTCCAAAAAGTCTTTTTGTTTTTAGCCAAATAATGTTAACCCAAAGCATCTTCCCATGAATAACCAAGACCAGTTGCTGTTGAGTCAATTCATACTCATGGCAACCCCATGCGTGTCAGAGTAGAACTGTGCTGATTTTTCAGAAGTAGGTTGTTAGGCCTTTCTTCCTAAATGCACTCAAACTTCCAACCTTTGGGTTAGCAGCTGAGTGCATTAACCATTTGCACCACCCAGGGACTCAATGGATAAACAAAAACCAAACCCGCTGCTGTTGAATAGGCTGCAACTCACAGCAACCTTATAGGACAGAGCAGAATTGGCCCATAGGGTTTCCAAGGCTGTAATCTTTACGGAAGCAGACTACCACGTCTTTCTCTCATGGAGCAGCTTGTGGATTTGAACCACTGTCCTGTCGATTAAAAGCCAAGTGCTTAACCATTGTGTCACCAGGGTTCTTGGGTAACCAAAGGCAGCTACTAAATAAAGTTTCTGTCTTTTAGTCATAAAATACCCCTCAGGTTCCAGAGTAGAGCTCATTTATTCTTAGTTTATAAAATAACTTAATGATGTGTGGCTACCTGGTTGATTTATTAAGCCATTTAAAACTAAGAATTTAATCAGGATTACACCTCAACATAAAGAGAACAAAAATCCTGACAACTGGACCAATAAGCAACATCATGATAACCAAAAAAAAACCCCCAAACCCATTGCCTTCGAGTCAATTCCAACTCATAAGCAACCCTACAGGACAGAGTAGAACTGCCCCATAGGGTTTCCAAGGCTGCTAGATTCAAACTGCTGACCTTTTGGCTAGCAGCCTGAGCTCTTAACCACTGCACCACCAAGGCTCTAACAACATGATAAAAAGAGAAAACACTGAAGTTGTCAGGATTTCATTTTACTTGGATCCATAATCAATGCCCTTGGAAGCTGCAGTCAAGAAATAAAAATGTATTATTGCACTGGGCAAATCTGCTGCAAAAGACCTCTTTAAAATTTTACAAGCAAAGATGTCACCTTGAGGACTAAGGTGTGCCTGATCAAAGCCACGGTATTGCCTCATATGCACGCAAAAGTTGGACAATGAACAAGGAAGACCGAAAAAGAATTGATGCATTTGAATTATGGTGTGGGTGAAGAATACTGAATATACCATGGACTGCCAGAAGAATGAACAAATCTGTATCTGTCTTGGAAGAAAATATAGTCAGAATGCTCCTTAGAAATGAGGATGGTGAGATTTTGTCTCACATACTTTCTTTTTTTGCAGTTTCAGCAGAAATTTATTTTTTTTTTTTATTAAAAATCCCTGTTAGTTATAACAACAAAAACATTTTTTATAAGCCTAGCTTATGTGTATTAATATACCTACAAGGCTAAAACTCTATGCTAATTTACTTTTTGAACTTCTAATGTGCTCTGGTTGGAGCTGTCATTATTACCCAGTTACAAAGATGCTTTGAATCCCGTGGTTCCATCTGCATGCACTACATACATGTACTGTTGTTTTTGCTGCTGACAGTGTTTTTGCAGCAGGGCGGGGTCAGAGGACCATGCTTTTGGGGGACATCTAGGTCAACTTGCATAACAAAGTTTATTAAGAGAATGTTCTGTATCCCACTTTGGTGAGTGGTATCTTAAAAGCTAGCAAGCAGCCATCTAAGATGCATCAATTGGTCCCAACCCACCTGGAGCAAAGGAGAATGAAGAACACCAAAGACACAAGGCAAGTATTAGCCCAAGAGACAGAAAGGGCTACATAAACCAGAGACTTTAGCCTGACACCAGAAGAAGTAGACGGTGCCCAGCTACACCAATGACCGCCCTGACAGGGAACACAACAGAGAGTCCCTTACGGAGCAGAAGAAAAGTGGGGTGCAGAACTCAAATTCTAGAAAAAAGACCAGACTTAATGGTTTGATTGAGACTGGAGGGACCCTGGAAGACATGGCCCCTGGACTCTCCATTAGCCCAAAACTAAAACCATTCCCAAGGCCAACTCTTCAGACAAAGGTTAGACTGGTCTATGAGATACAAAATGATAGTCGTAAAGAGTGTGCTTCTTAGCTCAAGTAGATACATGAGACTAAATGGGCAGCTTCAGTCCAGAGGTGAGATGAGAAGGCAGAGAGGGTCAGGAACTGGTTGAATGGACACGGGAAATTTGGGGTGGAAAGGAGGAGTGTGATGTCACAGTATAGGGAGAGCAATTAGGGTCACGTAACAATGTATGTATAAATTTTTGTATGTGAGACTAACTTGAATTGTAAACTTTCACTTACAGCACAACAATTTTTAAAAAAGGCATGTTTTCTAACTAAAAAAAAAAACAACTTTAAGCCATTCACATCAGTGTGATTATCGATGGGTATGAGTTTATTGTTGTCATATTATTGTGCTTTTTTTTGTGGTGCTAATGTTTTCTTTCTTCCTCTTACTTTCTCGTACTGAATTCCTTTTGTTTGTGGATTTTTTTCTTTTGTTACTATAAATTTTGAGTTTACTGAGACTTTATGTTTTTCTTTTTTATTCTGATGAGTAGATTTGTTAACTGTCTTTGTGGTAACCTTGAAATTTACCCTTATCTACCTAATTTGAACTAGTTTTTTATTACTTGAGATCACCTTGACTTCCTCTCCATTTGAAAGTTCTATATCTACACTGTTTATTACCCCTTTTATTACGTTGCCATTGTCATCATTTACCCACTGACGTCTCTGTTTCCCTGTTTTAAGACTTTTAGCTTTGTTATATTATTGAGAGTTCTTTATGTAGTTTGGTATCTGGCTGATAACTGTCCAGTGTCCTAGACTCTAGTTGTTGTCTGATGTTGGTTCTTTAACTGAAGGACTCCTTTTAAAATTTCTTGTAAGTTTGGATTGGTTTTTACCAATTCCCTTAATTTCTGTTTATTTGGAAATATCCTCATTTTGCCACTGTATTTGAGAGTTTTGCAGGATATATTCTTGTTTGGCAGTTTTTTTCTTTCAAGGTTTTATATATGTCATCCCATTGCCTTCTTGCCTGCATAGTTTCTGTTAAGTAATCAGAGCTTAGTCTTATTGTTTCCCCTTTGTAAGTGACTTTTGTTTTTCTTGAGCTGCTCTCAGGATTCTTTCTTTGTCTTTGGTTTTGGCAAGTGTGATTATGGTGACTTTCTTTTGGTGTTTATTCTATATGGGGTTCATTGAACATCCTGGATGGCCAACTTTTCCTCTTTCATAATATTTGAGTTTTCTGCAAGGAAATCTTCAAAAATCTCTGTGTTTTCCATCCCCCCCCCGCCCCCGTTCTACAACTCTGATCACATGCACATTTTTGCTTTTGATTGTGTCCCACATAATTTCTTAGGTTTTCTTCATGTTTCTTCATTTTCTTCTCTGATTTTTCCTCAAAGGGGGGGTCCATGTATTTGTCTTCAATCTTGCTGATTCTGTCCTCTGTTGTTTGAAATTTGCTCCTAAACCTTCTATTGAGTTGTCCATTTCTGAATGAGCTTTCCACTTCCAGTTGCTGTTTTTGTATGATTGCGAATTGTTTATTTATTTTGACATTTTGTTCTTGTATTATTTTCCTGAATTCTATGCTTTGTCTGTGTTTTCCTTGATTTTGGCTATGTTTTGGTTGATTTTGTCTGCACTTTCCATGATTTTGTCTGCGTTTTCCTTGATCTTCTTCCTATATCTTGGAGAGCACTAAATATTAGTCTTTTAAACTCCGTATCAGTTAGTTCTGTTGTTTTTTCTTCTACCAGAAGGTGATCTGACTATTTTGGTCACTTGCTGGAGGCATCTTGTCCTGCTTAAATGCACCTCTCACTCTGGCCTGGGGATGACAGGCGTCTACCTGGGTTAAGAAAGTGTCTGAAGCTCGGGGACTGTGGTAGCAGTCAAAGGACACTGGTCATGGTCCCCCGAGTGGCCAGGACATAAGGCAGAATGGGCTGTCTCACATACTTTGGACATTTTATCAAGAGGGACCAGTCCCTGGAGAAGGACATCATGCTTGGTAAAGTAGAAGGTCTGTGAAAAAGGGGAAGATCCTCAACGAGATGGACTGACACAGTGGCTGCAACAATGGGCTCAGAAATAGCAATGATTGTGAGAATGATGCAGGAAAGGGCAGTGTTTCATTCTGTTGTACATAGGGTTGCTATGAGTTGGAATTAACTCGATGGCACCTAGCAACAACAACAGTGGTGAAGGAATATGAGAAGCAGATCCATTGACAACCTAAGCAAATGCTGGGATACTGAACACCAATGAGTATGATACAAAACACACACACACACACACACACACACACACACACACACACACACACATAAAACAAAAATAACTAAAACAAAAGGAACAGAATCATGGGAAAGTTGGGTGCTAGGTTAAGCAGTTGAAGTTGTCACTATATTCTGGTACAGAGTGTCACTATGAAGACTGATAATTCTGGGTTAAAAAGAAATCCTTTTATTGTATTTCCTATATTCCTATTTTTTTAAGTAAGTTGAAAGAATAAAATAATTTCAGCAGAAAATAATCGAACCTAAATGGCTAAAATTAGCAATGGTGCAATGAAACAGCTCTAGTTATGGAGAGAGGAAATTTATGTACCAGCCCTGGCCTTTTCACATATTACTCCTGTGATCCAGGGCTTAACTACTCTGAATTACACTTAGCTCCTCTCCATAGTGCAATACTAAGAGTCTTTCCAAGAGTCCTTGTGAAGATGAAAATAGATGACATATATAACATGCCTGGCACATATATTTTGTTCAATAATGCTATACTGAATCAGATTTAAAGACAGCTTTGGCACCCAAATGGAAAAGCTCTTACAATTGGAAGAGTTTTCCAACATGAAGCAGGGCTTGTCCAAAAACAGCATGTGCATGAAATATTCACTCATCAATAGAAAGAGAAAGCAGGAGGGAGACTTTCCCACCCGTGTTATCTATCTCCACTTTGTGGAGAGAGCCTTAACGTGTCAGAGACATTAGCTCTTGTCCTTTATATCCCAGCCAGCATCGCCCAGGAGACAGAAATAGCATTCATCGAAAGCCACAATTACTTCATTTCACTGGCCCGTTTGTGTGAGATGTGCCTTGCCTCACAGTGACTGCATGGGGCCAAAAGTCCAGCAAACAGAGCCTCTGCTTGTCCAAGAAATAGCCCTGCAAACAGGAGAGGACAACATGTTCCCTGAGCAGATCAGGACCCTCGGCTGTTTTGCGGGTGTTTTTGTTTTTCAGGCCAGAAACAGTGTCTGAAAACTCCTGGGGATTTCCCAAGCCCCATTCGTCAGTCGGCCAGGCTTCCTCTGACATCATCTCTGAGTGATGGGGTGCAGAGAGGGGGTCACGCACAAGGCAGTTCAGGGGAAGTTGCAGCATGATTGTGGGAAATTGGGGAGCTAGTGCCAGACTAGTCAGAAACAAGGACTTTCTGAAAGAGTGCCTGGCACATGGTGGGCATTCAAGAAGTAGTTCTTGAATTAAACACTAAGATGAAAGGACTTGACAGTATATAACAGAGCTGCGATTTCAACCAGAGTGACCCACTATTCTGATTTGCCCAAGACTGATGGATTTCTGGTGGATATAAGACATTCAGTGCTAAAACTCAGGACCCACCCATAGCGACCCCATACGATTTCCAAGGCTGTAAATATCTGCGGAGACTGCCACATTTTTCTCCCATGGAGCCGCTGGTGGTTTCAAACTGCCGACCTTTTCGTTAGCAGTTGATTGCTTTAACCACTGTGCCATCAGAGCTCCTTAAAACTGGGGAAGTCCTGGGCAGACTGGGATGAGCTGTTCACCTTATCTTCAATCCAGGCATGTTTGACCCCAAAGCTCATGTCTTTAATCACAAACTAAAAACCTGTTCTCAAGAGTCTTCAGTTTAATAGGGGAAACAAGACATGGGCCCAGGCCACTATCATATAAACTGAAAGGTCCTACTTCACGGAGAGAAGGAGTTAGCAGTTTTGCTAACTACCATCACCAACTACCACTAACCTTCCTTTCTAAGAGCCTTCAAATTTTGTTCAGGAAATCCTTCCATTAAACATGTGCTTCAGTGAGCCGATCATGGAAATAGGCAGTGAAATAGACAGTGAATTTGCCAGTGTATGGTTTAGTAATGAGCACGTGACATAATTTTAGTCAATGAAACATGAGAGGTCTGATAGGTAGATTCTTGGAAACATTTCTTTGCTCTTAAAAAGAACACGTCAACAAAAGCTCTCTTCACCCACTGGATATATTTACGTCTGTTGTGACTTGGAACTGTGATGGCCCTTTTAGATTTACCAAGGAGATTAAAGCTAGGCTGGAAGATGGGGAAAGGTAGAAAGGACCTGAGTCTTTGATGACATTTTTAAGCTATTAAATTAACTTACCCTGCAGCCATCTTACCTCAGAACTTGTGAGCAAATACACTGTCTTTATTATCAAAGCCATTTGAGACAAGGCATTCTGTTAGGCAGTCAAAAGCATACTAATGGATACCATATTCAAAATGTGATATGACATCAGAGGAAGGAAAGATTCTCAGCAGATGATGGCGTCAGGGATGGCTTCATGAAGCACCTAGCACTTAAGTGAGATGTGGAGAAAGGATATGCGTTCAATAGACAAAAATCTATTGGTTCTGGCACTTTCTAGCTGTATGACTTGAGCAAGTTACCTCTTCTCTTTGGGTCTCAGTTTTCAAATCTATAAAATGGGGCCAGTAATAAGTACCTAGAAAGTTTACTAAAGATAACATAAAATGCCTAGCACAGTACTCAGCACATAGGAAATACTCAATAATTTTCCATTTCTCAGCTCCCCGTCTGTAAAAATAGGGTGGTGGCAGTGTCTGACTTCTTCTAACTTCACGAGGCAAGGAGAATCAAGATTAACAGCCCAAGACTGATTGCTACGAGATGGAGGTCAGACATATCTCCTCTCCAATCTTTTTACCATTCTGACAACCAATCGTCCCTCCCACAGCACTCTCTCCTTCTTTGCTGGGTTTGATAGTTCTTTGCAATGGCCACACAGAACTCACAGACCATACTCACCATTGTGGGGCTTATTAGGGAAGTAACAGGTTACATTCAGGAATGCTCAGGATACAGTTCTTCGACCAGGACAGCCTCTTCTCGGCCATGTCTGCAGGCACACCTTTTTCTGGCCCATTAGTCCGGCCTCTGCCCTGCTCAGGCAAGTGTTACAAAGCTCTTTTGCTCTGCCGATAAGTGCCCAGAGGCACCCCACTCTACCAGTAAGCCTCATGCCTGAAGAACTCAGCTTTCTTGCTCTATGGGCGAGGAATCCCACCACACTGTCCTCTGCTGGTCTCTTTCCAGTCTCCTGGTTCTGATGCTTCTGCTGCTGCTGTTTCTCTGCCACAGATTCTCATTGTCTCTGGTGTTACAACTTTCCCTCTCTGTCCTCGTTCTGCTGCCTCTGATTTCTACGTTACAGCTCCTCTCTCTCTCCGTGTCTCCCTTTAAGCCTAGCAGAATGGCAAAACTAACCAATCCCCTTGTTAGGGTTCCATAAACCTTACTTGCATGGTCCCACCCCCCAACAAGGGTGCCATGCGGCATATTTACATTATTAACAAGGTATCCAATCCCCTTAGTGGGCCACAAGCACCTCATTTGCATACTTCCACCCAGTCATCTGATGGGAATTACAAAACTATGGCTAGAAGGGCCATATTAAGTAGTTCACTGCACCTCATCTTCCCTTGGTTGACTTTCTTTTGAGGATCTATCTCTTCATGAAGAGAGATGTTGCTTGGCTCCAATTGTAGATTCACAGCTCCTCTTGTAGCTGGCTCTTCTTCAATGAGCTTGAGTTTACACTTCTTCCACCAAATCGCTAAAATACATATGCAGCCAACTTCTAGGAAATGTTATACAATCATTTCAAAGGCGGGAAAATATGATAGGCAAATTATGTCAATATTATTCTCAAAGCAGTATTTTGGAGATAAAGCCTATCCCATATGTTCTGCTTCACTTACTTTGGCATTTTTAATAGTTTAACTGTAGCAGCTGCTCTTGCTCACTAATTGCCTGCAACATTAAACAATGGATGCACATCAGTTCCCAGGCTTTTCTTCTTAGTGTCAACCCCAGTGCTTCCAGATTTTTGCAAGTTTCCCTAGGTCACTTCATTCCTCTTGTGCTAAACCTTCTCAGCATATGGCTGAGCAAAAGATGGTGTATGACAGATCAAGGTGACCTTTGGCATAAGCCTCGGTGAAACTAGAGCAGTAACAGATGGGGCTTCAGACCCCAAGACAATCTGGCCCAAGACACAATCTTTCCATGACTCAAAGAATCTTGACTAAGTTTCCATCACCACCCCTGGTTGATGGGTGATTTTCCACGTGAATTTGTTGGGCCATTCTTTGTCAGAGACTATGTACAGCCATGCATTTTGTTGTCTAAGCTAAAAACTTGACATTTATTGTTGATTCTTTCTTCTGATAACCTATTTCAAGTCAGTATCTAAGTCCTATCAGTGTTTCCACTTAAATTCTTGACTCTGTCTATTCTGTCAGTCTCCATGGCTCCTACACAAGCCACCAACTTCTCTAGCTAGGATCAATAGAATCCCAACTAATATTTTCTGACCTCTGTTTCACTCCACTCCACCCATGCCTCATCCTAGCTGAAATGACCTTTCTAACACATGAATTATATCATATTATTCTCTTGAATCCCCTTCCACTGACTCCCCACTAGTCTCATAAAAAGTTCAATCTTATCATCCTGGTTGACTCTAAATCTGTACTGTACAAATTGGTAGCCACTAGCCATACATGGAGCCCTGGTGGTGAAGTGGTTAAGATCTCGACTGTTAACCAAAAGGTCTGCAGTTTGAATCCACCAGCTGCTCCTTGGAAACCCTATGGGGCAGTTCTACTCTGTCCTGTAGGGCCACTATGAGTTGGAATCGACTCAGAGACAATGGGTTTGTTTTATTTTATTCTTTTAGCCACACATGGCTATTTAAATTACATTTAATTAAAATCAAAATTAAAAATTCAGTTCCTCAGTCACAGTAGCCACATTTCAAGTGCTAACTTACCATGTGTGGTTAATAGCTACCATTTGAAACTGTGATGACATAGACTACTTCATCACAAAAATTTATCTTGGACAATCTTGCTCTAAATATTGAAAACTGGCTAATATTACTTATCTTATTATAACTAGGTAGCACTTTCAATGCTCAGTCTGATTGTATGTTAGAACTACACTTCTTTATATGCCCAATGCTATAAACTGAGAGTAGTCAAAAAAGAATAATCTAAATATCAAATTAATTCTCTCTTTTAAAATTCTGTGTCAGTCTTTGGCCTGCTTGTCCTAAGATGTACTTCCTGCCCTTCCATTTCTTTGATTTGTACCACAAGGGGAGGTGTTCTGACGCAATGGCTCCTGAGTAAGCTGATTAGGGCTATACTTGAGATGTTCCAACTCACTAAGAATCTGAGAAATAAAAATTTAAACAGAAGTGATATACATTGCCATCATATGGGGGAAATGGTGGCTGCAAGCACTGCTGAAGAGAATATAAACTGATGCAACCATTCCAGAGAGCAGCAGTTCTTGATGATATTAAGAATGCTTTATGCTCCAGAGGAAAAATCTCACACAGATACCCAAGGAGATGCATTCAAGGATGCTTATCACAGCATTATTTGTGGTAGCAGGTTATGGGACACAATCTATGTGTTCATGATGAGGCAATTCGATGGATAAAATACGGAAGATGCATATTGCAGAATACTATGAACAGTCAGAAACAAGTATTAAGATGTATACATACTTATCTTAAGTAACTCTGCTGGATGATATGATCTTATACCCAGAAAACCCCAAAGAATCCATAAGAAAACTACTGGAACTAATAGAAGATTTCAGCAAAGTATCAGGATACAAGACAAACATACAAAAATCAGTTGGAGTCCTCTACACCAACAAACAGAACTTGGAAGAGGAAACCACCAAATCAATACCATTTATAATAGCCCCCAAGAAGATAAAATACTTAGGAATAAATCTAACCAGAGACATGAAAGACCTATACAAGGAAAGCTACAAAACACTACAGCAAGAAACCAAAAGAGACCTGCATAAGTGGAAAAACATACCTTGCTCGTGGACAGGAAGACTCAACATTGTGAAAATGTCAATTCTACCCGAAGTGATCTACAGATACAATGCAATCCTGATCCAAATTCCAATGGCATTTTTTAATGAGATAGAGAAACAAATCACCAACTTCATATGGAAAGGGAAGAGGCCCTGGATAAGTAAAGCATTACTGAAGAAGAAGAACAAAGTGGGAGGCTTCACACTACCTGATTTTAGAACCTATTACACCACCACAGTAGTGAAAACAGCCTGGTACTGGTACAACAGATACATAGATCAATGGAACAGAATTGAGAATCCAGACATAAGTTCATCCGCCTATGAGCAGCTGATATTTGATGAAGGCCCAAGGTCCGTTACTTGGGGAAAAGACAGTCTCTTTAACAAACGGTTCTGGCATAACTGTATATCCATCTGCAAAAAACTGAAACAAGACCCATACCTCACACCATGCACAAAAACTAACTCACAATGGATCAAAGATGTAAATATAAAATCTAAAACAATAAAGATCATGGAAGAAAAAATAGGGACTACGCTAGGAGCCCTAATACATGGCGTAACAGAATACAAACCATAAGTAACAATGTACAAACACCGGAAGAGAAACTAGGTAACTGGGAGCTCCTAAAAATCAAACACTTATGTTCATCAAAAGACCTCACCAAAAGAGTAAAAAGACAACCTACAGACTGGGAAAAAATTTTGGCTATGACAAATCCGATCAGGCTCTAATTTCTAAAATCTACAAGATACTGCAAAACCTCAACAACAAAAAGACAAACAACCCAATTAAAAAATGGGCAAAGGATATGAACAGGCACTTCACCAAAGAAGATATTCAGGTGGCTAACAGACACATGAGGAAATGCTCACCATCATTAGCCATTAGAGAAATGCAAATCAAAACTACAATGAGATACCATCTCACTCCAACAAGGCTAGCATTAATCCAAAAAACACCAAATAATAAATGCTGGAGAGGTAGTAGAGAGACTGGAACACTTATACACTGTTGGGGGGGATGTAAAATGTCACAACCACTTTGGAAATCGATTTGGCACTTCCTTAAAAAGCTAGAAATAGAAGTACCATACGATCCAGCAATCCCACTCCTTGGAATACATCCTAGAGAAATAACAGCCATCACATGGATAGATATATGCACACCCATGTTCACTGCAGCTCTGTTCATGATAGCAAAAAGACAGAAACAACCTAGGTGCCCATCAACAGATGAATGGATAAACAAATTATGGTATCACACAATGGAATACTATGCAACAATAAAGAACAAAGATGAATCTGTGAACCATCTAATAACATGGAGGAATCTGGAAGGCGTTATGCTGAATGAATTTAGTCAGTCGCAACAGGACAAATATTGTATAAGACCACCATTATAAGAACTCAAGAAAAGGTTTAAACACAGAAGAAAACATTCTTTGATGGTTACCAGGGTGAGGAGGGAGGGAGAGGGGTATTCACTAACTAGATAATAGACAAGAATTATCTTAGGTGAAGGGAAGGACAGCACACACTACAGGGGAAGTCAGCACAACTGGTCTAAATGAAAGCTAAGAAGTTTCCTGAATACAACCAAACCCTTCGAGGGATAGAGTAGTAGTAGGGGTAGGGGTCTGGAGACCATAATTTCAGGGGACATCTAGGTCAACTGGCATAACAAAGTTTACTAAGAAAATGTTCTGCATCCCACTTTGGTGAGTGGCATCTGGGGTCCTAAAAGCTAGTGAGCGGCCATCTAAGATGCATCAATTGGTCCCATCCCACCTGGAGTAAAGGAGAATGAAGTACACCACAGACACAAGGAAGGTACTAGCCCAAGAGACAGAAAGGGTCACATAAACCAGAGACTTCATCAACTTGAGACCAGAAGAACTAGATGGTACCCAGCTACCACCAATGACTTCCCTGACAGCGAACACAACAGAGAGTACCTGATGGAGTGGGAGAAAAGTGGGGTACAGAACTCAGATTCTAGTAAAAAGACCAGACTTGGTGGTTTGTTTGAGACTGGAGGGACCCCAGAAGATATTGCCCCTGGAATCTCTGTTAGCCCAGAACTGAAAGCATTCCTGAGGTCAACTCTTCAGACAAAGATTAGACTGGACTATTGGACATAAAATGATACTTGTGAAGAGTGTGCTTTTTAGTTCAAGTAGATACATGATACTAAATGGGTAGCTCCTGTCCAGAGGTGAGATGGGAAAGCAGACAGGGTCAGGAGCTAGTTGAATGGACACGGGGAATCTGGGGTGGAAAGAAGGAGTGTGGTGTCACAGTACAGGGAGAGTAACTAGGGTCGCATAACAATGTATGTATAAATTTTTGTATGAGAGACTATCCTGAATTGTAAACTTTCACTTAAAGCACAAAAAAAAAGATGTACACACAGTTATCTTAAAGACATAATATTATATTCTTACTCTGAAATATTAGTGAACAATGCAATAATAATAATTTAAAAATTACTGAATTATGCAAAAACTTGCATGAATCTCACAGATATTAAGCTAAATGAAAGAGGGCAGCAATAAAAGAGTACATACTGTATGATTCCATGTTTATGAAGTTTATGAACATGCAAACTAATCTATGTAAAATGAATCAGAACTGTGGCTGCCTCAGTTTTTTTTTTAAAAGATAGCCACAAAATCAAGATCACACCAAAAAGTAATAATAATTCTTAATATTGCCAAATATGCAGACAGTATTCATGTTTCCTTGATTGTCTAAAACATACAATTTTACCATATATGTCCAAAGCAAGATCAAAACAAGATCTAAAGCTATCATTTTGGGTCATATGTCTCTTAAATTTAATTAACAGATTCCCTATCTCCCTTTGTCTATGTGTGTTTGTATATGTGAGTACATGTGAGTGGTTGTGCCTGATTTATTTGTTGAAGAAATCTGGCAATTTGTCCTTCAGAATTTTCCTTATTATGGATTTTGCAGATTGTATTCTTGTTTAGTATCTTGCTCTGGTCCTGTGTTTTCAATGAAGTAATAAAGTTGAGTTCTTTTTTGGGGGAGGCAGGGTGGGCAATAATACTTTATAGGAGATTTTGTATAGTCTCTGTTGCATCAGGGTACAACTAATGTCTGATTATGTTTCTCCATTGTGATTTTAAGATTTATCAGTGGGTTCATGTGTTTTCAGTCTGATACATCCATTTTAAAGTTCATCATCAGATTTCAAGTTTAAGAAGCCATTAATTAATGATTATTGCCCAGATTCATTATTTCTTTAGGGATGACAAATGGTGATATTCTATCATTACTCCTGTGTTTAATAGTTGCAATTGTGCTATAAAGAAGGATTTTCTTTTCACAGTGTTTGGATACATGAGGTACAGTTCTTGTAAGAAAGATAGGTTAATGCTTGATTCCTTTCCCTTGTTTAAGAGTTTTCAGAATGAGTTGGCTCCTATAAAAGTGAAAAATGAGAGTTTAGGATTTGTGTTTACAAGTATCTTTATGAACTCATGATCCTACAATATTTGATATGTTTTCATCTGTTTCAGTTATTATTCTCTTTATGACCCAAACTCTTCCATTTTTTGGCAGTGGGAGCTCCTGAGTCCTTTTGACACAACCTCATTCATTGATAGTTTTCTTGCTTTCAAGTAGGATAAGATATCCCAGGTTCAACTCATTTGTTTCCTGCTCTAGACCTGGAATTAATTCATTATTTCTCCAAGGTGCCCTGGTTCTCTTTAGTAGGAAATTATATTTCAAGACCAGAGTCATCTGGCAATGGAGACACACTCATTGCTGCTAGCCAGTATCGGGCAGACATTCCTTTTCAGCCTTTTCAGTGGATGGAGCTAGAAAACGTACGTATTTTAAAGAGAAAATGTTTTGCAAATTCATACTATTTCCAACTCAAATTTAAGTAATTTATAGTTTGTTTGACACCTAGACTTTAGATTTGTATCTTATCTGCTGAAATTTTTTTGATTACTAGGTACTTATTTGCTTTATCCAACTATAATAGTTAATAATTTTTAGAATAAGAAAACCAACCTTATAGCTAACAATATTATTGAGAGCAAGTTAAGTATTTTTTTTAGTTCATTTTGTCCCTTAGAAATATCCCTATATCATTGTATTTTGTACTCAGTTTATGTAAGTTTTCTACATGTGATTAAGTCACCAACTTAATACATAGTTAGATCCATTTGTTACATTTTGCTTTTGACTTTTAGGGATTGCCATTTAAATTTATTTATTTTTAAAATTATGTAAAATACTTACATGGCTCCAAAGTCAAATTTACAAAATGAGATGCATTCAGATAAATCTAGATTTTGTTTCTGTTACTTCTATGTCTTAGGCTGGGTTCTCTAAAGCAAAAAGAGTGAAGCATATATATATGTATATATATATACACACACACACACACACACATGCATACACACATGTGTATATATATACATATATACATGTATACATATATGTGTATATATGTATATATAAAGAGAGAGATTTATCTCAAGGAAATGGCTCACACGTTTGTAGAGGCTGGCAAGTCCCAAGTCCATGGGTCAGGTGTCAGGCTGGAGCCTCCTCCTGACTTACGTAGCTACAGGGCTGACAAATCCAAGATCGGCAGGTCAGAAGGCAGGCTGCTGGTCCAAGTCCCAAGAACTGGAGGTCAGATGCTGACGAGCCAAATGCAGGATTCAGAGCAGAGCAAAAGCCAGCAAGCTTTGTCAGAAAGTCCACATATACTGGATGCAGGCCACACTCCAAGGAAACTCCCTTTCAACTGATTGGCTTCTCACAGCAGATCCCATCATGGAGATGGTCACATTATATCAGATCTCGTCATGGAAGTGATTGCATCATTATACAACTGCCAAACCACATCATAGCTGCCAAACCACTGAGAATCATGGCCCAGCCAAGATGACACACAACCTTAACGATTATACTCTACCTTCCCTCTCCATCCTCCATATAGATACCAAAACCTGTTGCTGTTGATTTCGACTCAAAGCAACCCTATAGGACAGAGCAGAACTTCCCCATAGGGTTTCCAATTTTTTTTTAATGGAAGCAGACAGTCAGTCACCACTTTCTCCTGTGGAGCAGCTGATGGGTTCAAACCACTGTGCCACCAGGGCACATACCTCCATATAGACAGTATTTTCATTTGTTTCTTTTTGATTATTCCTCCATTTTTATATACGTGCATATGTGAGTCTTAGATAAGGGGTAACATTTGCTATACATGCTGTTCTGGCCATTGCCAAGCCTTATTTAAAAAATGAAGAATCCTTCCTTTGAAATATTCAACTTTCCTACACCTACACCAACTATTTAAATAAAAAAGTTTATGTAGAGCAAGTTTTCTTAACAAAAGGCACACATACATTCTATAGCCAATGGGAAAGCGACTTGAAAAGTTAAGAAAGTTCCTTTGAAGGCTAATGTCTATACCTATTAAGATTCACAGCAGAGTTTCTTTTCCCTTTGGAGTTGAACAGATTTTCAATGCGGAAAGTGCAGGTTTCAGTAATGGAAATGGCCTTGTGTGTGTACAGAACTGGGTTTGTGGACATTAAAAATTATTTGACATGCGCCGATCTTTTACTGGTAAGAATTTGGGAAAAGCAATTTCTTTCCTGCTTCTTTGATCTCCTCCCAAATCCCGTGGTGGTATATTATGGCTGGAGAGAACTGTAAATGTTAGTGAGCAGCAATTTGAAAGTCCTAAAAAATGTAGTTGCAAAGGCAATTCAAACATCAGGTATCCTTCCTGTCATCCGGACTCCGGTTTTAGAGCTATTGAGGGAGCTCTGTCAAATCACAAACTGCATCGGATTGCTGATCTGGTATGAATACTCAATTTACCCTGAATATCTGCATTTTCAATGCAAGAGAGCAGCTGTTACTTTATTCCGCCCTTCCTTAAAGAAAAACTTTATATATATGTATGTATATGCACAGCAAAAAAAAAACAAAAAACAAAAAAAAACCTATATATATATATACACACATACATACACACATTTCACGAAAAAAGGCATTTCTTTCTAAAGACAAATATGGCAATTTTAAATAAGAGCAGGGAGCTGTAATTTTTGCCCAGTTTAAATGTATGTCTTACCTCTGATGCTTTCTCACTGAGGTGAATTTTCATACCCATTTGCAGTTTGGGAATTGTGTTCTGTAAGTGTGTTTGGGGAGGTTAATGATAGGGAAGAGAGAGGCCATACAACCCCTGCTACAATAATTGTGAGAGATAGAAGGATAATAAAAAGGACAATCAAGGAGATTGAAAATCCTATGCTTTATAGTCTCCTCCCTCTCTCTTCCTCGTAAGTAGTAGTATAGAACATACATGCATAGTTTATTGTTAGGTGTATAAAACAAATTTTATTTCACTAGTATATCTCACATTCAAACACATATGCATTGTATGTTTAGTATCTCTAACTCTGTCGATGATATTCATGGGAGTTTCCCATCTTCCACCATTCTGAATTATTAAAAACAGTCTGTCTACCAAAATGGAAGCTACTTGTCCCAAGGAGACTGAGTATGGGTAATACAGTGGTGGAGAGGATCCATTTTTCCTTAAAAATCTTTGTTACTAACACTTAAAGACCTTTACGACCACAAAATCTTTCAGTATCAGTCACCATCCTTCTGAAATAGGTAAGACAGAAATTGATGTCAAACCAAACGGCCGTCTCCATTCATTCTAACCAAGCCAGTAGTAACCCCAGAAGAGAATTTTAAAACCGTCTGGCTAAGTATTTAAGGAAAAGTCATCTTTTATAATTTTATCTACTTACACTCTATCCCACCCCTCCATCTCTGCCTGCCCCAGCCCCTCCAAACCATCCTTCGTTGTCCAAAATTAAGGGAGACTTGCTCAGAAGACAGCACCAAACTGAAAAACTGGGAGACCCATTAAATTCTTGCTCTACTATCGACACGCTGTGTGACCTCAGGTCAGCACTTTCCCTCTCTGCACCTCAGTTCCTTTCACCATAAAAAGAGAGGCTTGGAATAATGATCTCCATGGCTCCTTTCAACTCTGACATTTGAGGAATCTACAAAAACGCTCTAAGATATTAGAAGAGTTACACTTAAACACCTGGCCACTTTAGAAGGGCTTTGCATATATATTGTATTTCATTTGCTAAATCACCAAATAAACCTGACACGGCTGAGCCCCAAGAGGACACAAGACCAAACCGCAAATGTCTGTTGGTGATGACGGAGGTCTTGCAATCGGAGGACTGATTGTAGAAAGCCGTTAGATGCTTCTCAGAGTACCCAAAGATTATAAAGTGATATATTACCCAGGAGAAATCCTTCTCCATTTACATTTCATTTTGCTTTGTGGTATTTAACTTATATTTTTTTTATTATGTGCAGCCATCATAAATATTTATACTGCAATGTATGATTGGTTAATAAAGAAAAATCAATACTGAGTTTTCGCTGCCCAGGAAAGAGATAGTGCTTTACCTGATTCTAATCAAGAATCTCAAAAAAAAAAAAGCACAGGTAGGGCAGAGGTCAGAGTGGCAAAAGGAAAATATACATTATTTTATATTTTTAGATCATATATATTTTACACTTATACACACTTGCACCCATACAACAAAGGTTTTTGCCTTAAAATAGCATTTTGTTAGTTACCCTCAACTGAGCCTCTTCAACCATCCTCATATAGTACCTATGAAACTACAGAAAATGATGAGACTTTAAAGAACACAGAAAGCTAACCATCACAGCTCCCCCACCATAGTTATGGTATCATCTGTCACTAAGTATAAGGAAAATGAAACTGGAAGAAAGAAAAAGAAAAAAGAGTTTGCTCATCCCTTCCATAAACATTTACCAAGTACCTACTCTGTGCCAGGTAATGTTTCGATGCTTGGGTCCCAGCTGAAAGAACTGTGCTCTTACTTTCTAAGTGGCGGGTAAGGCAGACAAACAAAGGGGGGAAATCCTGTACAGATAATTAAAACAAGCTGATGTGTTAGAACATCACTGTGTCTGTTTAGATTGGTTAGAGGAG
Source organism: Dugong dugon (assembly GCA_030035585.1). Taxonomy (NCBI): domain Eukaryota; kingdom Metazoa; phylum Chordata; class Mammalia; order Sirenia; family Dugongidae; genus Dugong; species Dugong dugon. The sequence continues at coordinate 59,152,287 of CM057471.1, forward strand.
CTCTTGAGAAAGAATTTAAGCTGCAATCTGATTCTCAAGAAAATGACAAGCATTTGGGAAAGACACACAAACAGGTAATTTAATATAAGGCAAAAGGTGGAGTTTGGATCAGCAGCACCACCATCAAGGAGCCCTGGTGGCACAAGGGTTAAGTGCTTGGCTACTAACCGAAAGGTTGGTGGTTTGTAGACTGAGTCCAGTGCAATTGGATGGTGCCTGACTACTACCACTGACTGCTCTGACAGGGATCACAATACAGGGGTCCGGACAGAGCTGGAGAAAAACGTAGAACAAAATTCTAACTCACAAAAAAAAAAGACCAGACTTACTGGCCTGACAGAGACTGGAGAAACCCCAAGAGTATGGCCCCTGGACGCCCTTTTAGCTCAGTAATAAAGTCACTCCTGAGGTTAACCCTTCAGCCAAAGATTAGACAAGCCCATAAAACAGAACGAGACTGAAGGGGCACAACAGCCCAGGGACAAGGACTAGAAGGCAGGAGGGGACAGGAAAGCTGGTAATAGAGAACCCAAAGTCAGAGTGCTGACATGTTGTGGGGTTGTTAACCAATGTCATAAAACAATATGTGTAGTAACTGTTTAATGAGAAACGAGTTTGTTCTGTAAACCTCCATCTAAAGTACAATAAAAAAAAAAAAACAAAAACAAATGATTGGTGGTTTGAACCCACCCAGCGGCTCCAGGAGAGAAAGACCTGGTGATCTTCTCCCATAAAGATTACAGCCTAGAAAACCCTAGGAGGCAGTCCTACATGAAGTCACAGTGAGTTGAAATCTACTCTATGGCACCTGACAACAGCAGCAACAGCATCAGCAGCACCTGGGAGGTTGGTATAAATGCAGAATCTCAGGCCCTACCTCAGACCTACTGCATTTTAATATATTTTCCAGGTGATTTGTATGCACATGAATGTTGGAACAGCACAAAAAGTAATTCAGAGGAAAGAGAAATTATGTCTAGTTTACAGTTAGAAACATTTCCTGGCAGAAGAAGTATCTAGGCAGGACCTGAGATAGGATGCAGGTCCCACTTTTGTTATTATTTCCCAGCATTCTTCAGAAGGATTCTCAGCTAGTACCTGAGGGTCCACAATGAGTGATCGAGCTAGATGTTCTGTATGTGTCTAATAATACATTAACATATTTGGAAAAGATCACAAATTAATAATGTGTGTGGTTTACGTGTAGTAGCTTCTGGATATGTGACCTTGGAACCAATCAACCTAAATGAACCATTTTTTCATGCTCTACCTTATACCAAACGTCTTAGTTATCTAGTGCTGGTATAAGAGAAATACCACAGGTGGACGGCTTTAACAAACAGAAATTTATTTTCTCAGGGTTTAGGAGGCTATCAGTCCAAATTCAGGGGGCTGGCTCTAGGGGAAGGCTTTCTCTCTGTGCCGATTCTGGAGGAAGGTCCTTGTCTCTTTGAGCTTCTGCTCCTCAGTAATCTTCATTTGGCTTGGCATCTGTCTTTGTCCATCTCTGCTTCTTTCGCTTGCTTGTTAATCTCTTTTATATCTCAAAAGAGATTGTTTTGAGACACATCTACACTCATCCTGTCTCATTAACATAACAAAGACAACCCATTACCAAATGGGATTATAACAGGCAGAGAAGTTAGGATTAACAGCACATATTTTGGTGTGGGCACAATTCAACTGATAACAGAAAACAAGAACTTCAGTGCAAAATATAAATGGACACGTGTGTGTTTGTGTGTGTGTGTGTGTGTGTGTGTGTGTATGCAAACACTGCCATGCAGAGGAAAGAGCACAGGATTGAAAGAAAGATGGATCTGATTCAAATAATTTTACTTCTCCAAGCCCCAGGGTCCTCATCCATAAGATGGGATTAATAAAATATACCTCTTAAAGTTGTTGGAAGAATTAAATGGGATTAAAAAAACTGACCTAGTCACATGGCTGACAGATTGTATGTGTTCAACAAACAATAATTACCTTCCATTTAATAAAAACAATATATTATCTAACCTCTTGTTCTATAGAAGAAAGAAAGCTAGATATATTACCCAACTAGGAAATATTATTTAGAATTATTTTGGTCATAGATTATGGAAAATATATAAGACTTCAAGATATTGACATTATTATCATTGAAGTGCCAGACAGATTTTGTTTGGACAACTGTATGATAGAAATAATAAATACACAAAATTAATACGCACTGAGCAAATCAATAGATCTCTTGGGCTTTCCTTGTTATTGTGGTACAATTCTGCTTGGGAAAGGATCAGAAGGAATAATGCTCTGTCAGTTCCTAGGTTAATTGCTAGTCATCATATTGGCTGTTTTATGAGAAAATCATGTATTGTAATTGTCACATGTTCATAACTAACTTTGCTAATGACCCTTTAAGAATATCTTTGTTAATCACATAATTTGTCTGGAAAATTAGGCTGATTTAAGACCTCAATATTCCTACTATGCTCTCCCTATAATTCAAAATTTTCAGAACTTATGTGAAGATATTATTAGCTTTAGTTTTTCATTGTGGAGGTACGATCCTTTATCAGACTCTATCCCACCCTCTACCCCAATTCCTGAATTACGTTTGATGAGGCACCAAGAAAGACAGGGCTTTATAGAAGGCCACCAAGGGCTAAGCTAATTGAAAATTGCTACCAAAACAAAAGGAATCATGAGTCTTGAAGGGATTCAAATCTGGAGCCGTAGAAGTGACAACAGTACAGCAAGTATGAGAAAAGAACTAAAGGAACATTAGAAGAACGATTCTTTCAGCCAGAGCAAACTTAAGCACACTGTTCCACCTCATTTGCACTTATCCAGCGAGCAATGTCTTATACCTCAAGGAGTGGAGGTCTTTAGGAAAGAAAGGAAGACAAATGATAAACAGCTTCTGATGTAAGTAGTGGTTAAAAGGGAAAAGGTGGTGGAGTTTTCCTAAGAATGTAGATTGAAAGACATTCTGGGCTCTCTTTTACTTTCTCTCATCCCTCCCACCCCATCCCCCACCCTCTGCATTAAAGTGGTTTCTTTTGTTGCATTTTCTTAAATGAAAGGGAGGAAAATTCTTCGTATTTTAGCTTTGCCTAAGATATGACAGCAATGCATATCCCACTCCACTCCCACTGCCCCACATTCTTACTGAAACATTCAAAGCATATGCTCATCTTAAACCAGTCTTCTAGATTGAAATGGAGTAAAATCAAGTGGCGAAGGGAAGAAAGGTTTCTATACTGTGGGGCAGGAGACCCGAGTTAAGCCTGGGTCGGCCTCACCTCCAAACAGTGGTGTGACCTTGGAAGATTCCCTTTCTTCTTTGCTGCAATGTTCTCATCTGGATTAAAACATGCTCTAATAGCTTTTTGAACTGCCATATTATAAGCCTGAAAATACCTGGCTTTTTCCTAAATTTCGCTGTAAGGGGAATTATGTTGTGATTGTTGGGTGCCGCTGAGTTGATTCCGACTCATAGTGACCCTATATGACAGAGTAAAACTGCCCCATAGGGTGTCCTAGGCTGCAATCTTTACTGGCACAGATTCCTAGGTCTTTTCTCCCACATATCTACCAGTGGGTTTGAACCGTTAAGCTTTCTGTTAGTAGCCAAACTCTTAACCATTCCCTCACCAAATATCCTTACAGGGATTATAGCTTTCAGCAAAGCAGGTATTATAGTAGCTCAGTGGTTAAAAGCCCATCTTTTGGAATATAACAGACCTGAATTTTAATCCTAGGCCCATCCCCTCCTTTATCTCTTACCATTGACATATTAAATCATCCTTTAAATGCTTTACCTGTAAGGTGTAGACAATATTATAATGTTCTCAAAGTTTTTTTTTTTTTTTTTTTATATGCAATGTGTATGTAAGGAGCCTGGTGGAGCAGTAGTTACACACTTGGCTGCTAACTGAAAGGTTGGCAGTTTGAGCTCAACAGCCACTCCTCGGGAGAGAGATGTGGCAATCTGCTTTCGTAAAGATTACACCTTGGAAACTGTATGGGGCAGTTCTACTCTGTTCTGTAGGGTCCCTGTGAGTCAGAATCAACTCCACAGCAATGGGTTTGGTTTTGGTTTAACGTGTGTGTGAAATTAAATGAGAAAGTCATAATACCTGCCACAGAGAAAGTCTCTGATAAAAAGACAGTGCCTTGTGAGAACTCTTTTATCCCTGCCTTAGTATAAGCATGTGCTACAGCAGCCATTTTAAAACCATGACTTACAAGTACACAGATTAAATGTCTTGGTCCTTGATGGTATCAACAAACCACAGAACAGCCCTGGAATTGTTTATTACCAACATTCTTGTTAAATCAGTTAGTAAATATAACATGTTGTTTTAGCTACTGTTAGGACTTTGTTGCTTCTAATTGATATTGTAGTTGGTATGGAATAAGTGCCTAACGGTGAAGAGCTTATGTAAAGAATCAAGTATGAACTTTTAAATGATAGCTATTCACAATGGTTGTTCTAATGTAGTTGCTGTGCTGAGGCTTTTGCGTATGTGTGTGTCTTTCTCTAACTTGACGGTGGGAAAATTAATGCCTTTGAGGACATTAATGATCTGTGTCACATGGTTTCTAATACTACAGATGACACTTTGCAAAACTTCTGGTCAATTGGCAGGAATAAAATTTACCTCTACAGTATGATTTCAGTATGAACTCTGATGAAAAGGGAAGTTAGACTCCCAGTCATTGATCCCTTCTTGCTGTGTCACCATCAGTAAGGCACTAGATCCTTCTCAGCCTGTTTCCTCATCTGAAAATGGTGACAATACCTTCTACATCTCAGGGATATAGGGATTCAAAGATATAACGGAAGTGAAAAACTTTACAAATGTTATAAACTTGTAAAGTGTAATATCCACTCCCATTTTTTTTATTACCTTGAATGTATGGCCATTGGTACAAACTAGAAAAGTAAGTGTTGTTTTCAAATCTGTGTCTCAAATGTGACTGAGCCATGGACATCATTTTACATTCCCTAGCATGTTTGGAGGCTTTGCTCTAAAACATCTGGCTGCTTTATGACTTTAATCCCAATTTTGAATTCCAAAATGCCTCACACAATAATCCTCTTTATCTACAAAAGGCTTTGAACCAGACCTGATAAGAGATGCAAGAGCCTGGAGTGGTAATCTGTCTAGTTGTCTTTTGACCTCTTTTCTGCTTCTACTAAGAGGTCAATGGACAAGTCACTTCTCTATCACTAAAACAAGGGGGTGGATCATAAAGGGCCAGCCATCCCTTTATATCACAGTGGAAAAGTATTTAGCAAGTGAGCTGGCCTTAAGTCCCTATTGGGATACATACTCGCTATGGTATTTGAGGCAGGTAACTCTGATCTACTGTTTTCTCATCAATACTATGGCATGAATAATGCAGGCTTGATGTGGGAACAAAGTGAGATCATGCATGTGAAAGAAAGATTCTGATAAACAAAGAAGTTCCTGTGTAGTATCGTCAGTATTAACATCACATGATTTGTGAATCATTTCAGCAGTCTGTCTTTTTCACAAAAAGCAACTGGAGCAATGGTTTGCACTTCATCGTGGGTGCTTCCCCTTATTTTTTTCAAAGAAATTCATTTTAAGAAATCTTACTTGTGTAGTAGAGTCAATTGATCCAGAAATAGCCTTCAAAATAGCAATCAGATATGAGCTGTTTTCTTTTAATTCCTTTTCTTTCTATTATCCATAGAACCTTCCTGTTGAGGAAAATCTTGAGATAGAAGGCAAGCTGAAGAAAGAAGAGTATACAAAAGAAGCTATAAGATGAGAAAAAAAAGCACAGTGCATTAATTTCCTGAGGCTGCCATAACAAATTACCATAAACTTGGTGGCTTAAAACAACACAAATTTATTTTCTCAAAATTCTGGAGGTCATAAGTCCAAAATCAAGGTGTCAGTAGGGTTAGCTTCTTTTGGAAGCATATGTTTTAGGGGACCAACATTCAACACTCTACAACAAGCCTCAGTGTTATAATCACCTGCATTTGAACCTCAGCTCACGTATTAACTATGCAATTTGTACTCTCTGTGCCTTTATGTTCTCATTTGTAAAATGGGACCATGATAATCTCTTTACATGATTGTATGACATTAAATGAAATTAAGACTCCTTGCAAGCAGCCATCTAAGATGCATCAACTGGTCCCAACCACCTGGAGTAAAGGAGAATGAAGAACACCAAAGACACAAGATAAGTGTTAGCCCAAGAGACAGAAAGGGCCACATAAACCAGAGAATTCATCAGCCTGAGACCAGAAGAACTAGATGGTACCCGGCTACCACCAATGATTGCCCTGACAGGGAACACAACAGAAAGTTCCTGATGGAGCAGAAGAAAAGTGGTGGGGTGAAGAACTCAAATTCTAGTAAAAAGACCAGACTTAATGGTGTGACTGAGACTGGAGGAATGCCAGAAAGCATGGCCCCCGGATTCTCTGTCAGCCCAGAACTAAAACAATTTCCGAGGCCAACTCTTCAGACAGGGATTGGACTGGAATGGGGACAGAAACTGATACTCATGAGGGCTGTGCCTCTTAGTTCAAGTAGGTGCAAGAGACTAAACAGGCAGCTTCTGTCTGGAGGTGAGATGGGAAGACAGAGGGGGTTAGGAGCTGGTTGAATGGACATGGGGAATCAGGGATGGAAAGGAGGAGTGTGCTGTCATGGTATGGGGAGAGCAATTAGGGTCACATAACAATGTATAAATTTTTGTATGGGGGACTAACTTGAAATGTAAACTTCATTTAAACTACAACAATAAAAAAATAAATAAATAAAGAGAGAAATTATGACTCACACGTCCAAATTTCAAAACATACTATAAAGCCACAGTAATTAAAACATCCAGGTACTGGTATAATAACAGACATATAGACCAATGGAACAGAATTGAGAGTCCAAAAATAAAACCACACATATGCAGTTAACTGATTTTTGACAAGGGTGCTAAGGCCATTCAATGGGAAAGGAAGAGTTTCTTCAATAAATGGTACTGGGAAAATAGGATTTCCACATGGAGAAGAATGAAACAAGATCCATGCCTCATACCATATACAAAATTCAGTTAAAAATGGATCAAGGACCTAAAAGTGAAAACTAAAACCTAAAATTCTTAGAAGAAAATATAGGGGTGAGGCTGTGGGACCTAGTCTTTTATTATTCAGTATTAAATATGACAACTAAAGCATGAGCAGCAAAAGACAAAATAGATAAACGGGACCTCATAAAAATTAAATGTTTTTGTTTATCAAAAAACTTTATCAACAGAGTGAAGACACAACCTACAGATGGGGAGAAAATTTTCAGGAACCATATATCTGATAAGGGTCTACTGTCCAAAATATATATGTAAAACCCCTACAACTTATCAACAAAAAGACAACCCAATCAAAAAATGGACAAAGGACTTAAACAGTCATTTCACCGAAGAGGATATTAAAATGGCCAACAAGTACATGAAAAGATGCTCAATGTCTTAGCCATTAAACCCAAAAACTTGTTGGAGTTCAGTGGATTCATATTCATACAGACTCTATAGGACAGAGTAGAACTGCCCATAGGGTTTCCAAGGCTGTAATCTTTAGAAAGTAAGCTGCCACATCTTCCTCCTGCAGAGGAGCTGGTGGGTTCCAACCACTGGCCTTTAAGTTAGCAGCTAAGTGCTTAACCAGTGTGCCACCAGGGCTCATGTCATTAGTCATTAAGCAAAAAAAAAAAAAACCCTTTGCTGTCAAGTTGATTCCAACTCATAGTGACCCCATAGGACAGAGTTGAAATGCCAACCTTTTGGTTAGCAGCCAAGCTCTTTACCACTGCACCACCAGGGCACCTCATTTGCCATTAGGGAGATGGAAATCAAAGCCACAGTGGTAGAGCTGAACTGCCAACCTTTTGGTTAGCAGCCAAGCTCTTTACCACTGCACCACCAGGGCGCCTCATTAGCCTTTAGGGAGATGCAAATCAAAGCCCCAATGAGATACCACCTCACCCCTATTAGAATGGCAATAATTGAAACAAACAAACAAAAAATGGAAAACAACAGCTGTTGGCAAGGTTCTGGAGACACTGGAACCCTGGTCCATTGCTAGTAGGAATAAAAAAATGGTACAGCCACTGTGGATAACAGTTTGGCAGCTCCTCAAAAGTTGAACATAGAACTACCATATAACCCAGCAGATCCAATTCCAGATATATACCCAGAAGAAGTGAAGGCAGGAATCCAAGCAGAAACCTGTATACCAATGTTCATCGCACCATTTTTTACAATAGTCAAAAGATGGAAACAACCGAAATGTCTATCAACAGATGAATGGATAAGCAAAATGCAGTACATACACACAATAGAAGACTACTCAGCCATAAGGAGAAATGAAGTCCTGATGCATGCCACAACAGGAATGAACCTTGAAAACATCATGCTGATCAAAATAAGTCAGTTGCAAAAGGACAAATATTGTATGATCTGACTTATATGAAATAAGCTAATATATAGAAACCAAAGTTTGTTAGTTGTTACCAGGAGTGGGAGGGAGGGGGAAAGGGGTGGCTTTTGCTTAAGGGACACTGAGTTTATGTTAATGTTAGTAGAATAATTTGGAAAAGGACAGTGAGAACGGCTGCACAACTTGAAGAATATAATCAAAGTTATTGAATTGTACATGTAGAAATTGTTGACATGGTGAACGTTTTATTACATACATTTTCACCACAATAAAATTTTTAAAAATAAAAAAGAATTAAGAGAGACTAACATATTCAAGGATCAGAGATTTTTCATTAAAATAAAATTAAAACCAATGTTAAAAAAAAAAGAAATTATGAACATCCAGTGCCTGGCATGTAGTAGGCTCTCAAAACACGATAACAATTTTTAAAAGTAAATGCCGGCCACGCACATTTAATATTCATGAAAATGAAGTCCAGCCCAAAGGAAGAAAGAAATATTCAAATTTATTGGAAACTGCCCTGGGGTGGATTCAGAAGTTCTTTTCCTAGTTCTGTGGCTAACCAATTTGTTCTAACCAGTGTTTTGTACCAGTTCTTTCTGGTTCGAATGCCTGCTGGGAATTTGTATTCCTAACAATTTCCCAGACAATGCTAATGCTGCTGGTTAGGCATCAATTCCGTGAACCACTAGTGGAGCTGTGGTTCTCAAAATTTGTTATATATAAGAATCACCTGGGGAATCTTGTTAAACTGTAGATTCTGATTCAGTATATCCAGGGTGGAAATGCAAATTCTCAGCAGAGGTTTGAACTGGAACGAACCTGTTCGAAGCACTGATTCTAAAACGTTTGAAAAGTTCTCCTCTCCTCCTTTACGGTCCAGATCTCCCTCTCCTCATCTGTAAATTGTATGGGTTGAAATATCTAACCTTTGACTTGCTTCTCTCCCTGATATTCCGTGTTTTACAAGAATAATATTTAAGGCTGTTTGGGGAGTAGTTGAGTTCAAACAAACAAAACACCCAAAAAATCCAACAAGAAACAAAACCCCTAGCCACACTCTTGACTTCGCATAGTTTTGGAGATTTGCTTTTAGGAGTAGTTTCGGTAAGGAGCTCCTCCCTCCCAGCCATTTCTGAAAAGTGCAGTGAGTTGACTACAGTGAAACTTTTGGAGATACTTTTTTTACCGACTGAGACCATCTCCCAGCCAGCTTCTCAGCCCCTGCTCTTCAAAGACCTAATACTGCCTTTGAGAAACATTCTGGCTTTCTTGTACAAATAAAGGCTGAAGGCAAGAACACAGGGAATATTTGGAGAGCCACAAAACTATGCATGCACCTGGACACCAGCTACAAAATTCGTAGGGTTCCCTTTTCTACTTTATAAAAACGTGGGGCTGCATGAGTGGGAATCCACTGGAGGTTAACTTTTTTTTTTCTTGTTCAAAAAGCTGGATAAAAGTGCTTTTGTTGTTGTTATCAAGTCAATTCCACTCATGGTGACCCCATGTGTGCAGAGTAGAACTGCTCCATACGGTTCTCAAGACTATGACCTTTCAGAAGTAGATCGCCAGGTTTTCTTCAGAGGCGCCACTGGGTAGGTTCAAACTTCTAACCTGAGGCTAGCAGTCCAGCACTTAACCTTTGTACCTCTAAAAGTGCCATTAAAGGTACTGAAATATAACTTTTCCCTTTCTTCCCAGGTCTCTCTCTCTCAAGCAGTCACGACATCTTGTAGTTGCTATTTAACATGGCACTCCCTCCAGAGCAAGGGCTGACCCACCTAGGCGCCCAAGCCCCGCCCCACGATTTGTAGCGCGCAAGCAAGACACCGGCGCCTGGATCCTCCTCCAGCCATTTGATTGACACAGAGTGCCTGGCGCGAGATTCCAACGCTACCTCCAAGGAACTACAAGCTCTACTGCGCCAGGACGCATTCAGTCCCTGAATTAGCGGTAGGTCAGAGGCTTGTCAGCATTAACTTGCCTGGTGAATGTGCTGTGGCACTGCCAGCCTGAGGCAGGGCTGAGGCGTTCTTCCAGCAGTCGCCACAGGGCACATGTGCCCGACTCTTGAGTGCCGGAACTCAGACCCTCACTAGAGGTAGACGGCAACAGCAGAACAACCTCCCCTTACCTCCAAAACACTACCTGGTATCCATCTTGGGTGGTGGGCGTCAGTGGTTACCGGCAAGGGCAGGGATAGGGAGAAAGGCCAGAGTCTGGGCACAGGAAGCCGGAAGTAGGTAGTTGCTAACCTATCCCAGGGATGTGGGGAGGCAGCCGGAAGTGGGACCCAGCCTCCTAAGCCGCATAATCAGTTGTCTCAATGGACTTCGTTTATACAAATTGAAGTACAAAGTTATTAAGAACTTCAAGACAGTAACTGTGGAGCACTGAACCCCAAGTGTGCCCCTGCCCCAAGTGCGGGGCGTTGTGTGACTGCAGTGGTCTCGTGGACCAGCTTTGCTTGCAACGTACATAAAAATATGTCAGGAAGCTTATCTCCTCGGGATATGTGCAGTAATTTCATTTTTTCGTCTTCCCTGCCAGACGTAAGAATATGTTTTCTGTAAGGCCCTGAGGGGAAGTTTCAGGAGCCCTGATCCACGTTTTCTCCTTGTGTGGAGTTCTTGCTAGGCTTTAGGAAAAACGCAGCTCTTTTCCAAAATGGGAGTTGAAAAACAAAACTCTTATGCCTAGCTCATGGGCAGAACTGTTGTGGATCCTGAGATACACTAATTCAGAGGACTCCAACTGTGAGCTTCTTGAAGGTAGGCTCTGTGTCCTCTTCATTTCTTCTTGACCTGTTTGCTAAGGACAAACAGCCTGTTACTCCAAAATAAGCCACACTTCCTTTCATATGAAAATGATTCTAGAATTGTCCCAACCAGCCTAATTGCCTGAAAATGGTGACCCAACCCCATCTAAAGTGACTTTTGGCCATTGTGTAGAGTTTTTCCAGGTACGCTTCAACACAGGTAGTCAGAGCATGTTGCTTAGTTCTTCTGCACCATATATCTCTTGGTTTTGACATCCTTTCACTTTATAAGTTGCCAGTGACCCTAAATGATTGCCATTCCACTGGCTTCTAAGCAGAAGCAGATGCTTTTCCCTTAATCACCACAGCAAAAAGTAGATGAGCCTTTTCTTTAATATGGAATTACTAATAGGTTAGGCATAATGCAATGGACCTATGACACAGAGAGTAACTGAGTCCGAGGACTTTATCTTAGGTTATATCATTCAGCTCAGATCTTCCTGAATACTTAAACCAAAAAAAACAAACCCGTTGCCATTGAGTCAATTCCAACTCATACTGACTGTATAGGACAGAGTAGAGCTGCCCCATAGGACTTCCAAGGCTGTGAATCCTTTTATGGAAGCAGACTGCCACATCTTTCTCCCATGGGGCAGCTGGTGGGTTCGAACTGCTGACCTTTCAGTTAGCAGTAGAGTGCTTAACCACTGTGCCACCAGGGCTACTGCATACTTAAGGGTGGGTTTTTGTTTTTGTTTTTGTTTTTGTTTTTTTACATTTGTACCTAAAGGGCACTATAAAGTGATTTTTTTCAAAAGAAAAGGGACAATTTCATCCACTCTAAAGATACTGATTGTGGGGCTTTTATGGACTAGGTGCTGTTCCCGGTGTGTGTTGTGGTGAGGACTGGCAGCCAGGTATAGTAGTGAACTAGACAGATAGGGAAGATTCCTGTTTTCGTGGAGTTTCTGATATAGGCAAAAACTGAAAACTAAGACATAAACAAGTGAACAAGGTAATTGCAGATAATGGTAAATGCTAGGAAAACAAAAGGCAGCATAGTGAGAACATGACTAGGCTGGTAGTCTTTAGATTGAATGATCAGAGAAGCCCCTCTGAGAGCTAAACATCTGAGCTGAGACCTCACTGAGATGAAGAAGACAGCCATGCAAAGATCTGAGATCAGAGCTTTTCAGAAAGAGGAAACAGCTAGTAAAATGGCCCGAGGTGAGAATAATCTACTCTTGAGGAACAGAGAAGGCCAGTGTAGCTGTTGGCTGAGTTGATTCCAACACATAGAGACCCCATGTGGCAGAGTAGAACTGCCCCATAGGGTTTTCTTGGCTGTAATCTCTACGGAAAGGAGCCGTGTTGGCGCTTAGTTGCTAACCGAAAGGTCGATGGTGCGAACCCATCAGCTGCTCCGTGGAAGAAAGTTGTGACAATCTGCTTCTGTAAAGATTACAGCCTTGGAAATCCTATAAGACAGTTCTACTCTGTCTTATAGGGTCACTATGAGTTGGAATCAATTCAACAGCAACAGGTTTCAAGGTAATCTTTACAGAAGCCAAGTCTTTCTCCCGCAGAGCCACTGGGGGCGAGTTTGAACCGCCAAACTTTCGTTTAGCAGCCAAGCACTTAAGTGTTGCAGCCCTAGGGCTGCTTTCAGTGTGGTAGAGCAGAGTGTTGAAGAGAGGTATGAGCTACGTTCAAAGTGCAGACAGAGGCCAGATCATGTAGGGCATTATCGACTGTGCTAAGGAGTTTTGAAACCCAGGTAATTAGATGCTTTTAAGCAAACAAATGGTACGGTATTTTTAAAAGATCTCTTTAACTGTTCTAGAGAATGAGTAGGGTAGATAGCAATAGTGGAGACAGAGAAAGCAATTGGTAAACCATTGCATCTGGATGATAGCCTCTGGATGATAGCCGTAGAGGTGTATAGCGGAGGAGGGAGTTCAGGATATATTTTGCAGGTAGAGGAAGTAGGACTCACTGATAGATGGATGTGGAAGAAGTAAAGAAAAGAGGAAGCAAAGATAACTCCTTTACTTTTGGCTTGAGTAACTTGGGAGTGTCATGTGATAACATCTCCTGAGATGGAAAGACTAGGGAAGGAAGAGGTTTTGGATAGGTAGTAAAAAATTACTTCCTAAGGTAGAGTTCAAGCTCACCCCTAGGGAACCAGAAACATTGCTTATAGCTTTAAAAATATTAATATTTTCACTTTCACAAACAAACAATTTAAGTTTCTGTCTCTACTTGGTACCCCAATGTGGTTCAATTCCCTGACCTAGAGTTAGAGTAGATTCAGAATAGGTTTTCAATATAAATACAGTAAAACCTGCAAAAGCTGGAATCTGTGTCAGAGAAGGAAAACTCAATTTCGCACGAAAACTAATGATAGAAAAGTGGTAAGATTGCATCCTGTCAAAGGCAGAAAACTTGTAAAGTCCAGAAAAACAAGGCAGTCCCTTCAAATTCTGATTCTCACAGGTTTCACTGTATTAGTTGACTTGTATGAGAGTAAAACAAGCTTGGCCCATGGGTAATGCAAACAGTTAAAGTGCTCAGCTGCTAACTGAAAGATTAGCAGTTCAAGTCTACGCAGAGGCTCGTTGGAAGAAAAGCCTGGTGATCTACTTCTGAAAAATTGGCTGTTGAAAACCCTATGTAGCACAGTTCTACTCTGACACATGTAGGGTCACCATGAATCAGAACTGACTCGACGGCAACTTTTTTTTTTTTTTTTTTAACAAGCTTACACTGGTTATAACTTTGGAGTTTACAAAGCACTTACCCATTTATTATATCTCCTGATACTCATGTTAAGACTCCATGGGAATGTTACTACCCTGCTTTTGGAATCAACTTGACAGCAACAGATGTAGTAGTAGTAGTAGCTCTTACCAAAGAGGAATCTTAAACCCAGGGAGAAAAGTGACCAGCTCAGGCTTGCATGGCATCTATGGATGGGCTGATCCTGAAACCCGGGTATCCTGACTTCCTAATGCCAGCCATTGTCCTTGGGGTAATAGTCCTGGCAACTATCCTTGTGTATAAAAGCCTCCTGGGGCTTTTCCCTCTATCATTTCACATGAGCCAGATTCTGACTCACAGCTGGAGAATCAGTCTCCTTATTGTGTTGAGAATGCCATGAACACACACTGAGTGTTGTTTCCTTTAACAGGCTGAAGGAGCTTCCTCTCCCAGGCTTTTTCTTCCATCACAGGGTAGAGGTTTTTTCCTCGGAAAACTGTGTCCAGGTTGAGGGGACTTCTCCCTGATTTTGTGTCATGTCTTTGATATGCTCCAAACTCACGTCTTTCGTTCAATCCCTGGAGCCTTAGGAACAGCCAACCCACATGTGGTGGGAAGTGAGGGGAGAGGGAGGGAGGAATGTGAGGGAGACACAAACACAGCACAATGTTTTCTTTCTGAGAAACTTCATCAAGGCTCCGATTCCAGTGACCTCACCTTCAAGCAATGCCAGCTTCTTTGCTCTAAATCAAAGTTGACTTGTGGTGGTGGTTCACATGTTTTGAGTCTAATGAGCCTATGGCTTCTGATGCTACAAAGGAAATCCTGAGGGTAGTATATGCCCGCTGAAATCATGGTGATCAGTGACCTTGATGTATGCCAGCTTCTACCCTTCATTCCAGAATCAAGCAGCAAGGTGTACGTGGGACATGAGGCTATCCATGTGATGAGCATCATTCCAACTGGGACACTTACTGCAACCCACCAAGGCACATTCTGTACTCTTGTTTCAGGGGAATGAAATTGAATTTTAGAAACAGGCTCTCAATTCATCCCCCTGCTTTTATTCTTGTTCCCCATTCTTACGTCTTCTCTCAAATCACATCATGTCTTTTCCCTGCTCAAATTCTTCTAGTGTTTACCTGTCTTAAACAGAACATAATCAATGTGACTGTTGATGTCCTACAAGGCCATATGTTATTTGACCCCTGGTTACATCTCTGACTTTTCCTATCACTGCTTCTAACACTCACTCCCACAAAAGCTCTGCTAGCCTCCTTGCTATTCCTAGAGCATGTTAAGCACTGACTCACAATGTTTGGAACTGCTGTTCCCTTTGAAACTAAATGGAAGGCTCTCTCTCCAATAGTATTGTGGCTCATTCCTTCACAGCATTCGGGTTTCTGCTCAAATATTACTTCTTTAGAGTGTTCTGGCTCTGTCATAGTGGAAAGCTCTTCCAATTCTCTGAGCTTAGTAGTACCAAATTAAGAATTAAACAAGTTAACATGTGGAAATCAATCAGCACAGTGCCTGGCCCAGTAATTACTTAGTTTCTGCTTTTCTTTCTGAGAAGGTGCAGTGGTTAAGCACTCGGCCGATAACTGAAAGGTTAGCAGTTTGAACCCACCAGTCACTCCACAGGAGAAAGAAATGGCAGTTGACTTCCGTAAAGATTACAGACTTGGAAACTGTGGGGCAGTTCTATTCTGTTCTGTAGGGTTACTATGAGTTGCAATTGACTCAACGCCAACGTGTTTTTTTTTTCGTTTCTTTCTAAAAGGGGAATGGGAGGAGTGGACAGTGACACTTCCTCAGATAGGGGTATAGGTGTGAGCCTTCTGATAAAAATTTCAACATGGAAAACAATTTAAAAAAAAGTTCTGAATATGGAAGAGTGACCTTTAGTTTCATCATTTTTGAATAACTGTGTGTTCCCCAAAGTGAGTCTGTTGGGGTAGGGGAAGGTCTTGTGTTCTTCCTAGAGCTTATAAATGAGTGGCTAAGAAGTCCCACTGATAGAGATTTTTTCCAGGCATTATATTAGAAAATTTTCGAACATACAGAGAAGTGTAAAGAATTTTACAGTGAACATCATATAATCATGTCTTGGTTTCCTAGGGCTGCCATGTCAAAATATCGAAAACGGATGGCTTTAAAGAACAGAAAGTTGTTGTCTCATGGTTCTGGAGGCTAGAAGTCCAAATCAGGGTATTGGCTGTGCTGATTCTTTTTGAGGACTCTGAGAGAGGAACTCTTCCATGCCAGCCTCCTAGCTTCTGGTACCTGCCAGCAAATATTGGTATTCTTTGCTGTTATGGAGCACTGGTGGTGCAAGTGGTTAAGAGCTCAGCTGCGAACCAGAAGGTTGACAGTTTGAATCTACATCCACTCCTTGGAAATCCTATGGGGCAATTCTACTCTGTCTTATAGGGTCGCTGTGAGTCAGAATTGACTCGACGGCAACTTTTTTTTTTTTTTTTTGCAGTTATGTATGCATCTACCTCCAAAGCCTGTCTTGTGCCTGTGTAAGACTCTGTTTCCATGTCTGTTCTCCCCTTTTATAAGACACCGCTCAGAAGAGATTAAAATTAGGACACACCCTACTCCAGTATGACCTCCTTTAATTTAACTGATAGCAAAAGAAAAACCCTATATCCAAACAAGGTAACATTCAAAGGCACAGGAGTTAGGACTTCGGCATATCTTTTTGGGGGGCACAAAAACTACTGCTTGCTTCTACTATTAATTTTTTACATTATTTGTTTCCTCTGACATGGATTTGAATTCTTCCAAAAGAAATCAACCTGACTTCAATAACTGTGACATTCTAAAAGTTATGGCTTTTAATTAATCCAAATCTGCCTTCAAGTTTCAACTAATTGTTCTTAATAATTTGTTAATCATTAATTCATTAAGAAAATATCTCTGTCATAGAGCTATGACAAAGAATATTAATTTAATTTTTCCTTGTCAATTTTATATAAATTTATATACATTTTATATAAATTATACTTCTGTAAAAACACCAGCTGGAATTTTGACTGAGATTGTATTGAATGTATAGATTAATTTGGGGAGAATTGAGGTCTTAATGATATTGAATTTTTTACACATATACATTTATTTTAGTGCGGGTCTGCTGATGATTAATTGTTTCAGCTTTTATATGTTGAAAATGTCTTTTTTTTTTAATCTTTGTTTTAGAAAGATATTTTCACTGGTTAGAAAATTCTATGTTTTTTTTTTTTTTTGTTTCAGTACTTTAAAAATGTTGCTCTACTATTTCTTGCCTATCTTCTTACTATTTTAATGTCCTTGCCTGCTTGCTTCTAACATCTGTGTCAGTTCTCGGTTAGTTTCAAATAACTGATTTTTCTCCTCATTATGGAGCAAATTTTCCTCTTTTATTGCATGCCTAGTAATTTTAGATTAGATGTTGGACATTGTGAGTTTTACTTTGTTGGGTGGTGGATATTTTTATATAATCTATGAATATTATTGAGCTTTGTTCTTAGATGCAGTTAAGCTACTTGGAAATATTTTAATCCTTTTGGGTCTTGCTTTTAAGATTCGTTTGTTGGGACCAGAGTAATGATCAATCTAGGGCTAATGATTCTCCACTACTGTGTCAAGACACTTCTGTATTCTGTACCGAATAGCCCAAGAATCACAAGGTTTTGAAATATGGCTAATGTGAACATGCATGTTCTTTATCCGTTATGAGTGCTGACTATTGTTCCCTCTAATTCTTTTGGTTGTTTCTTTCACCAGTCTCCAGTAGTTCCTGTACATGCATACACTGTTCAATTCTCAGCTGAGTACTAGAAAGTGACCCTGTACATACCTCTCCATGTGTTTTCTCTATGTGTAGCTCAGTTCTCTCCAGCAGTACATCCTATGAACTCTAACTACTTTGTTCTCCCTGAACTTACCATTCCATCATTCAGGGGGTCTACTGGGTTCTGTCTGGATTTCCCCTTTCTTTGCCTTAACCTGAAAAATCTCTCAAGGCAGTATGCTGAGGCAATAGCAAGACTTGCCTTTTTTTTCATCTCTCAGGGATCACTGCCCTTTGTTTCCTGATATCCAGTGCCTTGAAAACCATTGTTTCATATTTTTGGTTTTTTGTTTGTTTTAGGTGGATGGTAAATTGTTCCCATTACTCCATATTGGCTGGAAGTAGAACTCACATAGTCTTTCAGGAGGTCTTACCATTTTATCGTCTCAATTCATGGAGTCCGCTGGGCTCTGTCTGGATTCCCGTTCTTGTGTCATGGCCTGGAAAATATCTCAATTCAGTAATCTGAAATGATTGTAAGGCTTGTTTCATTTGTTTTTCATAGGTCAGGGATCACTGTTCTTTGTTACTCAATGTCAGTGTCTTAAAAACTGATGTTTCATACATATATTATTTGGGGGAGGGGGCTGGGATTGGTTTAGGTAGAAAGATAAGTTGTCCTTGTTAGTCAATATTTAGTGGAAGTAGAACTCACATAGTTTTCAGAAGGAAGAAACCAAAAAGAATGAAAGCATTTAGAGAGCAAACTTACCTGGATTTGATTTCTGGTTTTTCCTTTTACTCTGTGAACTTGTAAAAGTTTGTTCTCTCAAAACCTCAGTTGCCCAACTATAAGATGGAGAAAACAGACCTCGTCTCAGGGGTTCTCATGAGGATTAAATAATGTAATGGTGATGACCCAGCAGAGTGCAAAATAAAGATTTGCTTCCTTTTCTCTTGGTGGTATATTACGTGACTGATTTGTTGAGCTTACTGTCAGCTAACCGTAGCCCTCTCCATCAGTGCTCTTGCTTAGTGACAATTCCTCAAACAGTTCTTGTAGAATCAGTTGTTTGAACTTGAAAGCAATAGTTCAAATTTATTTCTACTACATGTTATTCTGTTAGAAACAATTTATCCTTGTTCCACTCTGTTTCTGTTTCTCTGGTTACTGACTCTGACAGCTAACCATTTTCTCTCTACCTTACAAACAGCTGTCATTTACAAATTGGCTAAGCATACCTTCCATGTAACGTATGACTTCCCATCTTGAAGTGCTATCTTGTAATAAACTGATAAAATATAAAGGATAAAGATAAACAGATAATAGATAAAAGAGTGAATCCTACTTAAGTTATTAATCTCAATTTTCCTCACCTATTCTGATAAAAAGAGATAAAGATTGACTGTATTTATAGTTCCTAAAACTATAAATAGAGGGAAATGAGACCGCTCGTTATGTGTCAAGGGCATGATCAATGCATTACTTCACATCTAGAAAATATAGCCAGCTAATTTCACAATTTGGGACATCAGACCCAGTATGGAAGTCTTTTTTGACATTGAGCAATTTGAAGAATGACTTGCATTTGTGAGCCAGCATGATCTCTGGATGTGATTAATGTCATACTAATACTTCAAGGGTCTCCAGTAACCAGCCTGAGTTCTCAGATAAAAATAGAAAAGAAGAACCTTCATAAAGTGGCTGATAGAGGGCCTAGCATTGATCATCAGCATAGCTGATTGGAGCTTCCACTGACACCAAGTTAAAGCACTAGTGGCTGGGAGAATACTTCCCTTACGGTGGAAAACTTCAAATAAAATAAGTAACCGATATTTATAGGTACTTAATGATGAAATTACAGAGGATGTGAAAAAAAGTGGACATAAATTATGTAAACGGGGGAGAATAGTAAAAATTTTTTATAATTATTACAATACCTAAACTTTATAGTCTTTAAAACTTTTTATCAAAATATAATTTCTATACAGAAAAGAGCATATAGAGCATTTTTATATATTATAGTGCTTTCCAGGAATATTTGAAATCCTTGTTATGACCTCTAAGTTTAATAATATTATCCCTAAATTGGAGTTACAGTTACTGAGGCTGAGAGAGATTAAGCATCTTGCTTTAGGTGATATTGCTATGAAGCAAATAGCTTAAAACTTGATCGTAGATGTTGGGTGATTCCAAAGTCAGTGCTCTTTACTAAAGTTGTCTTCCAGTCCCTGTTTTGTGAAGTATACATATACTATCAAGTTTAATTATCACAGAAATATTGTGCAATAGATAGTATTCTCTGTGCTTTACCAATAATGAACCCGGGCTCAGTGTGTTGAAGTAACTTTCCTAATACACCTACTGTCTGGCAGAATGGGGGTTCAAATCCAGGTTTCTTTTATACTGTTTCAACCTACTTCCCTACTTCTCTCCCTACCTCCCATCTGCTCACCTGTCTGCCTGCCTGTGTGATTCAGTAAATATTTATTAAATAATGTCTTCACCTGAGACCCAGAGATGAGGAGGAGTAAGAAATGTGCAGGGACAGGAGAAGACTTGGTATGTTTGAAAATTGAAACTAGTGAGAAGGCTGGATCTTAAGAAGTGGTTTTCAATCTTGGTTGCACATTAGAATCAACTAGGGAGATGTTTTTATACGTACTGATAAATGACCTCAGTCCAGACCAACCAAATCTTTTTTTTTTTTTTTTGTGAGGTGCACAGGTATCGAAATATTTTTTTAAAAGTCTCTAACTGATTCTAAGGTGCAACCAGATTTGAGAACCCTGAATTTCAGACTAGGGGGAGGGCAGAGAACAGAGTAAAAGTGAGATGAGAGAAGTCATCAGAGCCCTGATCTTATCAAGACCTGTAAGCCATGTTAAGGAGTGTTGGACTTTATCTGGATGGCAGATGGAACCACTGAGGAGTGTTAAACAGAGGAATAACAGGATTCCGTTCACACTGAAGCTGCCATATGGGAAACTCATTGATCAACAGGCAGTGATATCATCAAGAAGCCTGTTACAAAGACAGTGGTGGTTTAGAGGGGCAAAAAATGATGGCATTGGTTATGGGAAAAAATGTAGAAATGTTTGAGAAGTCTTAGAAGATAGGATCATGAGGACTTGGGGAATGATTTTGTTGTGAAAAGGGAGGCAGAGGAGTCAAGAATAATGACTTATATCTTTGGCTTGGTTTTCATTCACTGAGATAAGGTAACATGGCTGATGGAGCAGGCTTGGGGTAGAAATTGGTTCAGTTGTGAGCATTTTCAGGTGGAAGTGGTTATGGGACCTGTTGGAAGAAATGTCCAGAAGGCAACCACATACATAAATCTGAAGCCCAGGGGAAGAGCTGGCCTGGGTCTATGGAGCTAAAAGTCTTCTGCAAATAGGCGGTGATTGAAGTTGTTGTTTGTTGGTTGGTTGAATGGTTGGTTTTAAGATTTGACTTTTGTTTGTTAGATTTTCTTTTTTATTTGTTATTTGTATGTTTGACTGTTAATTGTTGAGAGTACTGGAAGAAAAAAGAGCAAGTAGGTTTTATAATTAAGTGCCTGCTTGTAACTTGTTCCTTTTTTTTTTGTTGGTTTTGTTTTATTTGGAGAGAGAAAAAAAAACCAAACCTACACATAGTTTTATTAGGCTTTGAAATCATCCTGCGTGTGGCCCAAATGGAGCAGTAAATAGTAAAAAATGAATTTTCGAGGGATGGCAGGAAAAATGTCTGGGCCATAAACATACATATTCAGTATGGAATAATGGAAGGTAAGGTTAAGTTTCAAAAATAAACATTTGTTTTCCTGGTGAATATTTCCAAGTAGAAGGGTTTATTCTGCTTTCTGCCACAAAACCAATGTTTGCTTTCTACTCTATGGATACCATTAGACATTTTGCAAAAGAAAGCCATGAACTGGGTTCTGTGCCTGTGGCCCTGGGCTTAATAGATAACCATTTCTTACTAGGATTATCCAGAGTACTCTGGGAAATGCTTGACAGTATTTGAGTAGTTGTGATGATGTGTGAATTAAAGAATAATACTTTGACAAAAAATTAGCAAAGTGGAAGTAAGACATTTTGAATATTTTGAAGAGATCTTAATCACATTGGATACTCTCATCTTACACATGGGGAAATTGAGTCTTAATGAGGGATAGTCACTTTCTCCAGGGTGCAGAGCTGAGATCAAAGCAGGATCTGTGTGCATCTAACATTTTCAATTACAAAGTTCTTGAATTGGGAAGAGTGGTCCAAAATCCTGGCATAAATGGAGGTAAAGAATAGTGTACAAATGGGAGTCAGCTGGCCTCAAATGTGCCAGATGATGGGATAAGAAGCACAATAAATTATTGCTATTCTAGTTAAACTAAGCATGATGCTGTTCCCACTCTCAGGAGTTTTCCTTCTCATCACAGAATTCTTGAGAAGGGAAAACATCATACACAGCTAACATTAGTGTTTGAAGGTGTAGAATGTGAATTTGGAAAGAAGAGAATTACATTAAATCAGTAAGTGAGGCTTAGTCACCTACTGGGCGGAATAAAGAAAGGCAGGGTATAGGCCTGGCCTTCATTTCCTACTGAAACATTGGACTTTTTAAACTTTTTAAACTTTTTGAACTTCCTGAGAGAGGAAGTAGTGCTAAAAGG
The DNA here is from genome assembly GCA_030035585.1 of Dugong dugon. NCBI lineage: Eukaryota > Metazoa > Chordata > Mammalia > Sirenia > Dugongidae > Dugong > Dugong dugon. Next base: position 59,174,708 of record CM057471.1, read on the forward strand.
GGAATATAGCCCTTCAGAAAGAAAGAAAACTTATGATTCCAGCACATTTGTTTAGTCTTTCTGCAACTCAGATAAAGCAAAAAGCTCATTAATTTAGAACTGGTGATAATTTGTACAGGGCCTATTCTGAAGTTTACCTTTGCTTTATCTGGCTAAAAGGATTTGGAAAGCAAATTAACAGTGTAAACAGGATGGTAGGCAGCAATATTTAACCTCTTTAAGAGAGCAAACTTTCTCCCAATATCTTTAAAACACAATTTATATGTACGGAGATGATATGCTAGTTATAGATTATTCTGATCTATTTATTACAGCAGTTCCCTGATGACTTCTACTTAGGGGATTCAGCTTAGTTTGAACCATTGTGTGTGTTCCTGAGAGAAGTCAATTTGCATTTATTTTATTATCTTCAAACTTTTAAAATATTGATACTAACCTGGGCAGGGCTTGGATGTCATAATTCATTCCACCTAATAACCTACAACCTCCATTAAGAAACACAGGACTTTGAGCAACATGTTGTTGTTTTGTGCTGCTGAGTTGATTCCAACTCACAGTGACCCTACATGGCAGAGTACAACTGCCCCATAGTGTTTCCTAGGCTGTAATCTTTAAGGGAGCAGACTGGGAGTTCTTTTCTCTCGTGGAGCAGCTGGGGGGTTTGAATGACCGCCCTTTCTGTTAGCAGCCAAGCAAGATCTTGGTTCTAAGTTCCTGCTCTTATGTTCTGTTAGTTATGTTACCTTGCACATATTTAAGCCATTTGAGTCAGAGTTTTCCATTATTTGTAACTGAAAACATAGTCACTAATACAGCAGCCAATCCAAACATGGACCAATTGCATATGTTTCTACCTCATGCAAAAAAAAGATAAACTGACCTTTTAGATTCTTTTTCAAAAATCAGAACTTGGACCTACTGAAAGAATAATATTTTAGGCTAGGAGCTAAATCTCCTAAATTATTAATTAGAGGAAGAGGTTGGAGTCGCCTTAGTGAGTCATTACCAAACTCAAGTCATTCGGAAGTAATAATTGTGAATAAGCAAAGGTAGTCAGCTGGGGGAAAGAGGACAACGGGGCAGCAGGACAAAGAGAAATCGAAGGATTGACTGAGAGCTCCATGATGGAAGATGGAGAGAGTAATGGGTCCTATCAAATACCTTGATTCTTGTTGACTTCTCTTTTCCATTTCCTGTCCACATGTACTCCTTTTCCTGAGTTAAATTGAGTCTCAGTTAAGCTCTTTATTACCAAAATAACTGAACAGAAACACGCAGATATATATTGAACACAAAATAAAGTGATTCAGTAACTGAAACTTTTTCATTTGTAAGAATAAAACAAAACAAAACAAAAATCAACCAATCAAACAAAAACAAATGAACACCTATCTGATGTCTCTATTCTGTCTACAGCATTTCTAGCCAGTACTTACCCAGCCTCTGCTTGATAACCCTAGAAAACTTACTGTTTTCTACGACAAATTCTCCCCAGTGTTGAATAGTCCTAACTGATAAAATGGCCTCTTTGAGGTTGAAATGAAATTGATTTCCTGAATCCTTGGCATCATCTCCAAACACATAAATTAGTGGTTCTCAAATGGGGGCAAATTCTCTCTCCAGGGGATAAAAATGGGGGCATTTTTAGTTATCACAACTGTTAGGTTTCAACTGGCATCTAGTGGGTAGAGTCCAGGAATGCTGGCACAGGACAGCCCTCGCAACAAGGAGTTTTCTGACTCAAAATGTCAAGTTTGAGAAGCTCTGACCTAAGGGGGGTCTTGGGTGTAGTAGCTGAACCCCCTTTTGGAAAGGGAGACTGAAGAAATGCTGTGATTTGGAGCTTTTCCATTAAGCCTTTCATATTTTCCCATCAGTAACAAGGAGTAGGTATTAATTATGTGGTCTTATCTACAAAATCTGGTCCCCAGATCCTGAAATAGTTGGATGTTGAACAACTCTCATGGCACAAACAATGCAGAGGAATAAGTGCATCATATACTCAAAGGTTGTAAACATCATGGCTTTCCATGTTTTGGAACGAAGCCATTTGCAATGCATAGGAGGCTCTGGAAATATGAATGACTGCATGTTCTCGTCTATGAATAGATGCTTCATGATCCTATTTTGGAAATGCCTGAGTCATATCCTTGGCTTTGTTCTTACTGTGGACATCTGTTGTTTTTGTCTCCCTAGCATCCCTCCCCTCTTCTTTTGGGGGTAGAACTCAATTTTCCTTTGGGAAAATACCTCTCCCTGTAGAGGCATTTCCTATAAAATCTTGATGGAACTATCTGTCAGAGGGTCCTGTACTTTCTTGCCATGTGTTGGCAGTGGTTCCAAACTAGGTCAATCAAGTTTTGTCTCCTTATGATTTGAATCTTGAGTGAAGTAATAGGAGAATGGAAAATGGTTGAAACTGACTTATACTTAGTTGGATGGTGCCCTGAAGAGAATATCTATAGTTTCTTCAAACTAGATCCTGAATAGTCTCTTGATTTTAACCCAATTGTTCAATTGACCCTTCAGTTCTGTTTAGTTACCTCCATATACTTCCATGATTTTTTTTGTACAAGTCGATTTGGACTAGTTTCCTCTAATTGGAAAACCTTACTTTTATAACCACAGAATTAGGAACTGAGCAGAGAGTCAGTACATTTAGGTTCTAATTCTGTCTCTACTCTTATTTGTTTATTATGGTCCAGGGAAGGTCCCTTTCCTCAGTGAGGCTTAAAATAGGAGTAGTGGACTAGGTCATTCTTAAAGGCCCTTTCAGCTCTAAGGTCCTAAATTTCTAGTAAATACTTACCTTCTTCGATTAGAAAAGGCAAACTAAACTTCCAAGACAACCAGGAGGTGGTGCTCCAGTACCATGATGATACAACTACTAACTGTCCAAGCAGGACTGCCCCTGTTGGGGCTAAGGGCTTCCAAGAATTCCACAGGGTCAGTTGTACACTGTCTGGTTACTGGGCAAATTTTTCTCCTCTGTTGCTAAACATGTCTCTGTGTGTGGCTAATGTGGGGAGTCTTTGCTGGCCCTCTGTAGGGATGAATAAGCCTTCTTCCTCAAATATTGCCCTATTGGCCAGTGAAAATACACTTTCCTGGTATTTGGTATTTGGTATTATGCATTTGTGCAGATACATCAGAGTGAGACAAGAAGCTCCAAACACCATGTGGTGATAAAACAAATATGGGACTTGATTCTGGTACCAGCTCTGTCCTGGATTTGCTGTGTAATCTTGGAAAAGTGATCCTATATCTTGCTTCAGTTTCCTCCACTGTAAATGATTACATTGGATGAGATCAGTGGTTCCCAAATTTATATTTTGTCATAGAAAAACAGTGGAAAAAATCTTTCCTTAAATAAAGTCATACATGAAATCCTCCTATATAAATACTTCTCAAAACCCTTTACATTACAAGTGACAGAAATGGAATTCAAACAAGCTGAAAAGCAAAACAAGGAATATATTGCCTGGAATAGCTAGGAAATTTAAGAGGAGGAACCATGTCAGGCATGGATGGATTCAGGGATCAAACCTGTCATCAGAGATTCATCTCTCCACCTCCCATGTACCGGTATCTGCTTGGCTTCATCCTCAGACAGACCCTTAATGTGTGGCAGTAAGATGGCTCTGAGAAGAGAGAAGGACATCCCTATCTGTGTATAAATCCCTGAGAAAGTCCAAAGAAATGACATACCCTATTGGCCAGCTGGTTAAGTACCTACCCCTGTTGTTAAAGAGATGAGGCCATGTGCTTCACATCTCTGTCAGAATAACAAGAAGTGAGGGAGGAAATATTCCACATAGATGAGAGGATGGATGGAGGGAAGAAGGAAAGGAGGGAAGGAAGGAAAAAAAGAGATCCAGTATTAAAAATAAATAAAATTGGAATTGCTCTGATTGGGGAAGGATAAAAGCCCATCCTTCCTCAAGTTCGTTTCTCAGAGGCCTCCACGGAACACCTAGAAGTATGAGGAACAGAAACTAAAAATCATGGGATTAAGGGATTTGTAAAATTTCTTGCAGCTCTGAGTTATAGAGTGCCTATAATGTGCCATATTCTATGAATGATAATTTCTCATAACCTAATGAATAAAATATTTTTTGCACTGCTTTTGATATAAGAAAATTGAAAATCAGAAATACTAAGTAATTTTCCAAAAACTTAGTTAGGAAACATCATGATGATCATGATAACAGTCAAGATGATACTAATAAAAGCCTTCATTCAATAAACACCACTAGCTAAACAAAATAAAACCAGTATGTTCTGACATTTATAAGCTGGATAGAAATAAAATTTTGACAACAATAGTACAAAGGATGGAAGGAGAAAGAAGTACACTGTTATAAAGTTCTTACATGTGAAGTGGTATAATAGTATTTGATGGTAGAGCAAGTGCTCAAATATAGAAGACACAAGCATAGCAAATAAACCAATAGTATAGATATATTGAAATAATAAAAATAATCTAAAGGAAAAGAGGAAAAGGGTAAAAAGCAATAAAGTACCAAACCAAAGCGAAACCCACTGCTGTCAAGTTGATTCCAACTCATAGTGACCCTATAGGACAGAGTAGAACTACCACGTAGGGTTTCCAAGGCTGTAAATCTTCACGGAAGCAAACTGCAGCATCTTTCTCCCATGGAGCAGCTAGCGGGTTCGAACCACTGATCTTTCAGTTAGCAGTCAAGCGCTTTAACCATGGTGGCACCCAGGCTCCTTAATAAAGTACAGATGGGACAAATAAAAAGCAATCATCAGAATGGTAGATGTAAACCCAATCATGTCTATAGTTGCATACAATTTAAATTGTCTAAATGTTCCAAGTAAAATGCAGAGATTTTCAGATTGGATTACAAATCTAAGACCCAACTATGTGCTGTCTGTGAGAAACCTGTTTTAGTATAAAGGCATAGATAAGTGAAAAGTGAAAGGATGGAAAAGGTATATCAAGGAAACATTTATCAAAAGAATGATCAAGGGCTCTATTAATATCTGACAAAATAGATTTCAGAACAAAGAGTATTACCATAGATGAAGTAAGCCATTTTATAATGATAAAATGGCTTGTTAATCAGCAAGTTATAACAATCTTAAACGTGCATGCATCTAGCGACAGAGCTTCAAAATATGTGAAGCAAACACTGATAGAAAGAGACTAGAAACAGAAAAATCTACAAATGTAGCTAGAGATTTCAACACTCCCTGTCAGCAATTTATAGAACAAGTAAACAAAATCAGTAAGGGTATAGAAGGCTTGAACAACACAAACTAAACTGACTCAATAGAAATATACAGAACACTTCACCCCAAAAGAATAAAATACACATTCTTTTCATGGAACATTCATTCACCTGTATAGATCATATTCTGATCCATGAAACAAAGCTCAATAAATGTAAACAACTGAAACCATACTCATTATATTCTTTAAATGTAATGAAATTGAACTAAAAATCAATAACTGAGAGATGTTAACAACACAATTCTAAATAACTCAGGTTTCAAAGAGGAAATTACAGGGAGAAATTTTAAAATATTTTTATTAATCAAAATGAAAATAGAACATGCAGAGTTTGTATGGATTATTTATCTGTGGAACACAGTTAAAATAGTCCTTAGAGGAAAATTTCTAGGGTTAAATGCTTATAATAGAAAAGAGGAAAGGGTCTAAATTAATGTAGTGCCTGAAGAAACAAGAAAAAGAAGAGAAAATTAAATCCAAAGTTAAAAGAAGACAGGTAATAATAAAGATAAGGATAAAAATCATTGAAATTAAAAAAAAAAATACAGCAGAAAAAAAAATCAATGAAACCAAAAGCTAGTTGCTTGAAGGGATCAATAAAATTGATAAACCTATATCCTGACTAGCCACAGAAGAGAAAGAAAAAGAGGGAATCACTACACGTATTATAAACATTAAAAGGGAAATAAGTTTATATGTACGTATGTATATACGTAAGGAGTCCTGGTGGCACCGTGGTTAAGGACTCAGCTGCTAACTGAACGATGGTGTTTTGAGCCCACCAGGGGCTTCACAGGAGAAGGGACCTAGTGATCTGCTCCTGTAAAGATTACAGCCTAGGAAACCCTATGGGGCAGTTCTATAAAAATTTAAAATATTTGCTCTTTGAAAAACATTGTTTAGAATGTAAAAAGGCAAGCCATAGAAGTAGACTGGGAGAAAATATTTGCAAAACATATACCAGATAAAGGGTTTATATTCAGAATATATTTATGTAGGCACACTCTTACAACTCAGTTACAAGAAGACTAAAATCCAGTTTTTAAAAAAATGGGAAATTGATCTGAACAAACATCTGGCTTTACCAAAAAGATATAAGAATATCCAATAAGCACGTTAAATGATGCTCACCGTCATTAGTCATTAGAGAAATGCAAATCAAAACCACAGTGAGATACTATATACTATATACTTACCTGAATAGACTGACAATACCAAATATTTGTGAAGATTTGGAGCAACTGGAGCTCTCAAGCATTCCTTGTGAGATTGCAAAATCTACCATGCAAACTGTAAGCCACTTTGGAAAGCAATTTAGTATATACTCACCATAAAATTCAGCCATCCCATTCTCAGAGATTTATCCAAGAAAAATGAAAGCCTGTGTTCACACAAAAACCTGTACTCATGAATGTTCATAGCAGCTTCTTTCTTAATAGTCAAAACCTAGAAACAACACAAATGTCCATCAACTAGCAAATGGATAAACAAATTGTGGTATACTCATACCAGTAGAATAGTAATCCGCAGTAAAGAAATAACAAACTACTGATACATACAATTACATGGATAAATTTCAGAAGGATTATGCTAAGGGAAAGTAGCCAGACACATGCTACATAATTGTAAGAAATTCTAAAAAAGGCAAAACTATAGCAACAGAGGAAATCAGTGACTGTAATGAATCTTTGGTGGGCAGAAGGGTTTGATGACAAAGGAGCAATGAGAACTTTTAGGACAATAAAAATGTTGTATATTTTGATTTTGGTTACATGATTGTATTCATTTTTCAAAACTCAATGAACTATATACTTAAAATTGTACACTTAACTGTATGCTTAGAATTTTATTGTATGTAAATTTTATCCCCATAAAAATTATATTTCAACATATATTGAAAAAATTAGATTAAAAAGAACTGTGTGAGCTCTCTATATATCAAATTTTAATCCTGTCCATTAAATAATGCCACACATATGCATCTCCTCAAGTTGGGCACTCTCTACGTTGGACACTGAGTTGAGATGCTGTGGGACTATATCCTTGAGATTGTTAGAAGCTCTTTGGACTAACTGAGCAAGATTTAAAGGCAACAACGTAAGTATCTCTGAGGTCCTAACAAAGGGTCTTGTAACCACACCTTTGATCTTATCTTGATCCCATCCTCACATTTTACCGGCAGCATCCAGGATTAAATATTTGCCCTGATGTCATCTTTAACTTTTCAAATCTTGTGCTAGCTGGAGTAGCTGAGAATGAGAGGAAAAAAAGAAATTTTTTTTCTTCCAACCCTGTAAGTCCTGGGTTGGAAGTATTTTCTTTAAATTCTACTTGGAAACTGAACGGCTCTTTCTTAATTTCTCTATTCCCTTAATTTATCATAGGCAGATAAAAGAAGCCAATTAATACTTTGAGTATTCATCCTGAAAATCTCCTTACGAGATTCTCAACTTTATTATGTACGTTTTTTTTTCTTCTGATCTTCCACATTTAGTAGGTGATAACGTTTCAACTCAACACAGGTCACCCTTTCTTCTGCCTCCAATAAGAATTTCCACCCTTCTCTGCCATCCTCCACTATTCACTACCCTTCTGACCTCTGCCTGTAGCCTTAGTGCCAAAGCTAATGCTATGTGTTTTAAATTTTTTTTGACAGTAGCACTAATTTTTTCCCCCACTAGTTATGTAGTGCTACCTAACGTTCTGTTCTCTAACATTCAGGGGCTTAAAATAAGACTAATTTTTTCCTCCATGATATTTGGATCAGCTTGTGGTTCTTCTGCACAATGTGATGTTGACTAGGTTCAATAATCCAGCTTCATGCAGTCAGGAGCTTGGCTGGGCCTAGAACATCTAAGGGACCTCACTTAGGCATCTGGGGCCACAGAGCTGCTGTCTGCTGTAGGGCCTCAGTTCACATCCACATGGCATCTCTCCCTCTCCCTCTCTCTTCCCCCTCGTCATCTCTCATCATTCAGTAGCCTGACTTAAGCTTATTTTACATGGTGGCTGAATTCCAAAATATAAAAGGAAGCAATCAAACCTCTTAAGGGCTAGGTCAAGGCTGGGGCAGTATTACTTCTGCCACATTCTTCTGGCCAAAGCAAGTCACAGGTTCAGGCCAGATTCAAGATTGGGGCAAATGGACTGTATTCTTCGATATAAAGATGTTATGTGGGCACAGAGATAGGAGGAGTTGCTGGTGACTGTCTTTGAAGACAATCTACTATAGTATACAATCTACTATTCTTGAAATTTTCATATACTGTAAACCAAAAAATCCACTCCCATTACTTTTTTTTTTTTTGATAGTTTTAATTAAGTTTATGTAACTAGAAACCAAAAGTGTCCTGACTAATACATACATACATACATACATATATATATACGTGAACGTGTAGGATGGTTGTCAAAGTGTGGAAAGTAAGTTTAAGAAAAAAAACCCGGAAAACTGCCAGTACTGTGGTAAGGAATGAAAAATGAGTTTAGTCCCTGGAACTTCAAGAAAGGATGGTGTGCCTTCCACAGACCCATAGTTTAAATCCTCAAAAATGTTTGAAAGTACTTTGTCAAACCTTTTCGAAGTATTTTGTGGAACCTTATTTCTGCAGGATGCTTTGAAGTGACTCCATGGAAAAAGGAATTTCACTGCTAAAGGATTCATCAGAGCTTTTGATATGTAATATGCATTGTGAATCATAGAGTGTGATGTGTGTTATAATGTCTACCAAATTCATTTTACCACAGAATCCATGTTTCATTATCTTGAAAAGTGATGTTCCATGGGATATGCTCTGGGGAGTTTTGGTATAGTTTTTGCTTCTCATTTAGGAAATAGGGTATCAGAGGCTCAGAGAGTTTGAGTCATTTGCTTGAGGTATGTAGGAACAGAACTTGGGACCTGTCTCCTTTCTAGTTTCTAGTCCAGTGCTTTCTATTGTTCTTCTTAGTGAGGTGTGGACACATACCACAGGAGTATGATTTTTTTATGCTAGTTTAAGTTTGTTGAGACCTCTCTTTATTCATCCTTTCCTTATCTACCTCACTTTGTGGGATTCTACATTTTTGGAGCAACATGTGGAGTCAACATATATCAGGCATTGGTGGGCATCCTGACAGAATCTCACTAGCAGGTTTCTCTGTGGTTAGAAATTTCATCATGTTATCATTAAGAAATACATGAAATTAGCACTCTCTTACTACTAAATATAAAGATACCAGAGATATACCAAAGCTCTTATAAGACTGATTTCATTCTGGAGGTAATTTTCATACTTCATAGTTTACCACCCTCTATATAATTTTTGGAAAAACTTCCGTTGTACTAAACCAACCTCCAGCACTTCCCTCCTTCTGCATGAAAACACACAAATTTGAGCATCTACATGTGTTTTCCAGACAACCTAAGTGCTTTAAGCACATTCTCCTTGACCAACTTGGAGTTCTGGTCTTGTGTGAAAACATTCCACTCTTTCATGTTTTCCAGACGGTGTCTAATTGGAATGGAAACTGCGCAAAATTGGGCATTTGGTGAAGGAAATGACATGTGGCCCTCTTAGAACTAAGGGGTGATGTCACTAAATAAGGTGAAGACTCTGTTGCTTGATGTCTTTATGAATGGGAAATAGTGAGGTGTGGTGGAGAGAGCACTGAACCGGGAGTCAGGAGGACTGGATTCTAGTCCTGGCTCTGTTGCTACCTCTCTATTTGACCTGAGTATATTGCTTCCTCTAACTTTGTTGGATTACTTATCTATACAATAAGGCCCATCCCCATCACCCCCAAGGCTTGTTTTTACTAAGCTAGATTATCAGTTTAGAAAGTCTTTGTGTGGAGAAGAAGGGATATGCAATTGGAATATGAAAAGCTGTCATTTGGTAGAAAGATTAAATCTCTGGGTAGTCCCCCAAGGTAGAACTCAGACTCACGGGTGGAAATTGCAGAGACAGCTTTCTACACAAAGGCTAGAGAATCAGTACAAGGAAAGTTCTATAGAAGAACAGAAGAATGAACCACTTAATTTGAATTGGTGGGTTCATTCATTCATGAAGAGATTTATGCAGAAGAGTGGACCAGATTTATATTTTTAGGAGCTTTCTCTGCCTTCTTTGTAGACAATGGATTACAGAGGACATTATAGGAAGTGGGGAGAGGGAGCAGTTAGGAGACTATCCAAAGTCTCCAGGTGAGAAATGATGGTGAATTGGGCTGTGACAATGGCATGAGAAATGCAGGCAATTTAGAGTACATTTTGAATGTGGAATTATTCAGACATACTAACTGATTGATTGGGCCAGTGAAGAAAAAGATGGAAGGAGGAATGATTCAAGAATGTTGTCCCAAATAATTGAGTTGATTTTGTTCCCGTTTATAGAGATGTCAGAGATTGGGAGTAGAATAGGTTGGAATTGGGATGTGTTATGAATTGAACTGTGTCCCCCAAAAATGTGTGTCAACTTGGCTAGGCCATGATTCCCAGTATTGTGTGATTGCCCACCATTTTATCATCTGATATGATTTTCCTATGTGTTGTAAATCTACTCTATGATGTTAATGAGGCAGGATTAGAGGCAATTATGTTAATGAGGCAAGACTCAATCTACATGATTAGGTTGTATCTTAAACCAATCAGTTTTGAGATAAAAAAGAGAGAAGCAAGCAGAGAGACAGGGGGACCACTTACCACCAAGAAAACAGCACCGGGGGCAGAGTGCATCCTTTGGATCTGTGATTCCTGCATAGAGAAGCTCCTAGACCAAGGGAAGATTAATGACAAGGACCTTCCTCCAGAGCCTACAGAGGGAGAAAGCCTTCCTCGGGAGCTGATGCCCTGAATTCAGACTTCTAGCCTCCTAGACTCTGAAAGAATAAATTTCTGTTTGTTGAAGCCATCCACTTATGGTATTTCTGTTATAGCAGCACTAGATAACGAAGACAGGGTGGGAGTCAGCAATTCCATTTTAGACATACACAATTTGAAATTTCCAAGTGAAGATATCAAACATAGTAAAGGGTATATGAATTTGGCACCCAGAGAGAAAGTTTAGGCTAGAGATAAAATTCAGGAGTGATCAGCATTTTGGTGATACTTGATAAGCATCAAAGAGGGGCAACATTTGAACTGTCTCTTGAAGGATGAGTAGTATTTTGCAGTTGAGAAGATGAAGAAGGGGATTAAAAGCAAAGGGGACTGAGTGAGAAAAGGCAAGTAAGGTGGTCTACCCAAAGTCCAGTGGGCTCTCAGTGTCTGAGCTTAGAGCACTGCTCAGCACTCTTTGTGACAGCAATGCTGTCTTCTCTCCTGTGACATTTGCTGGCCCTCCTGTTTCCCTGGACATTTAGATTCAAAGCCAATAAAGGATAGTTTGATTAAGGCTAAGGGTAGTTTGATTAAGAATAATAATAGAGCCTACAGGTTATTTCTTTTTTCCTCAAACTAGATAAAATCTTTTTTTTCTTTCGTCTTGAATGACATTGAATTCATTAGTGTTTGTCTTTTCCCAAGTCTGGCAACCTCATCCAGCGTAATTCAGTTCAGACTTCAGTGTCACAACCTGAGGGACTAGGATACATTATAAGCAATTTAGAGATTCCTTGTCTCACTTAATTTGTCTTTGACCAGGGATTTTGAGTTTATTTCTGAGCCTTTTCCTTTTAAATCAGTTCTAAAAATAAGAGTATGATCTCCTTCTTTTAGACTCTGCCCAGTGGAATGTATTCTTCTAACACAAGCTTCAAAGGATCCTCAAGCCCCATGTTACCTTAGGTTTTAGTATCTTAAGATGTTCTCTCAATTCTGTAAGCAGAGTTCTCTCTTCTCTCTGTTGTCTGTCCCTGTCTCTTTCCTTCTTCCCTTTCCCTCCCCCCTCCCGTCTTTGTCCTCAATTTATCTACATTCACTGTCTGTCATGGTTTGAATTATGTCCCCCCAAAAATGTGTGTACCAATTTGGCTAGGCCATGATTCCTGGTACTGTGTGATTTTCCTGTATGTTGTAAACCTGCCTCTATGATGTTAATGAGGGAGGATGGGTGGCAATTGTGTTAGTAAGGCAGGACCTGATCTATAAGACTGGATTGTGTCCTGAGGCAATGTCTTGAGATATAAAAGACAGAAGTGAGCAGTGAGACAGGGGGACCTCATACCATTAAGAAAGCAGTGCCGGGAGCAGAGCGCGTCCTTTGGACTGGGGTCCCTGTGCCAAGAAGCTCCTAGTCCGGGGGAACACCGAAGAGAAGAAGGCCGACAGAGAGAAAAAGTCTTCCCCTGGAACTTATGCCCTGAATTTGGACTTTTAGCCTACTTTGACTGTGAGGAAATAAACTTCTCTTTGTTAAAGCCATCCACTTGTGGTATTTCTGTTATAGCAGCACTAGATGACTAAGACACTATCCTTCTCACTAATGCTGTAGTAATCTAGAAGTCTGACACTATCTAATTTGATATTTTCACTTTAAAATTGATGTATTTCTTTTCTATTGCTGCCAGAGTGAGTTACCACAAAATTACTGCCTTAAAACGACTCAAATTTATTATCTTACAGTCTGTTGGTCAGAAGTCCGTGTGGGTCTCACTGGGCTAAAATCAAGTTGTTGGCATTCCTTTCTGGAGACTCTAGGGAAGAATTCACAGTTCCATGTGGTTCTAGGACTCAGCTCTCCATTTTCTTGCTGTTAGCTGGGAACTCCCTTAGTTCCTAGAGGCTCCCTACATCTCAGAACCAGCAACAGGGCATCAAATCCTTCTCACACTGCCATCTCTCTTGCTCTTTTTGCATCATTGCATTTCTCTGGCCCACTCTTCTGTGCCCTTCTGCATTTAAGGACTCTTGTGATTAGATGGAGCTCACCCAGGTAACCTCCCCATCTCAAGGTACTTAACTTTAATCACATCTGCGAAGTCTCTTCTGACATGTAAGGTAACATATTCACAAGTTCTAGGGATTAGAATGTGGACATCTTTGGGAGACGTTATTTTGCTTACCATAGTTGAGAAAAACTGAGACCCACATAATGAGCATGACCTGCCCATGATGGGAGAACAAGTAAGTGACAGTTAAATGAGAACCCATGCAGCTAGATTTCTAATTTCATATCCTTTCCACTATGGGAGAACGTGTGCACACACGCACACACACACACACGCAGCTCAAGAATGAATTCTTAGGTATCTCATGAGAGTAGAATGACATATTGGAAATAATACAATCCCTATGATAAGGAACATACAGATTTAGCAGCCGGATCCTCCACACACTAGCCATGTAACATTGAGCAAGTCAGTTTGTCTCTTGAGCCACAGTTTTCTCATCCATAAAATGAAGAATATAGGACCCAGTTTGCAAGGGCTTTATGAGTATTAAATAAGTTATTTGGCAAGCACATAGCTTAGTGTTTAGTATTAAAAAAATACACTAAAAGAGCCACGTTGAGTCCCTGTGCTGTACAGATGAGAAAACAGGCCCAGAGAAGAGGAACAATTGGCATGAGGTCATATAGTGGGTTATTGGCAAACCCAAGGCCAGATTACACAATGGCATGAAAAACTGGAAGTAGAGTAATTACAAGAACAAAATTCCACACCTACTTTCTACAGCATTCCACAGCCATCCTGGAGTCTGAGGGGGTAGGGGGCCTGGAGACCCAACCATTAACAACCTGTCCTTCTTCCCTCCCCCACACACTGTAGTTTTTAATAAAATCTTCATAATATGCTTGTTGTTGTTGTTGGTTGCTGTTGAGTTGATTCCGACTCATGGTGACCCCATGTGTACAAAGTAGAACTGCTCCGTAGGGTTTTCAAGACAAACCTTTCGGAAGCAAGTCACCAGGCTTGTCTTCTGAGGTGCCTCTGGGTAGATTTGAATCATCAAACTTTCGGCTAGTAGTCGAGTGTTTAACAATTTGCACCACGCAGGGACTCCTCATAATATGCTTAAAAGGCACTATTTTACAGTTGAACTGGTTTATTGATTGTATACTGATCCGTAGGTACAAGTAGAAACTAACTCTTTTCTTTGTCATCATTGCCTCCTTAATTTACTCTATAGTTTTTTGTTTTTTTTTTCACATTTTTAATAGACTTTAATTTTTAGAGACATTTTAGGGTTACAGAAAAACTGCTCAGAAAATACAGAGACTTCCTGTATACCCCCACCTCCTGCACACGCTTTCAAGGATAGAGATGAATAGGTGGAACTTAGGCCCTTTTTAGGACAGTGAAACTATTCTGTATGATACTCTAGTGGGGAATACCACCAGAAAAGTAAAGAGATTTGACATCAACCTTTTCATTATTTTCCCACCTTGCTCTTCTACTCTTCTTCCCTCTACTTACTATGACTTCTCCTACTTCTCCAGGAATGGAGAGGGGGCAAGGTGAGGTGGAGAAGAAAGGGGCAAAAGATGTCTTGCTTGCCTGGCAGCGCTGCTACATACGATTGTGTCGGTTAAGGACTGCACAAGGGTATCACGCCAACGGAGCAAGAAATTGAGCTCACTTTGCTTGGCAAGTTATGTACTCTGAGGTGGGGCTGCATCCACCTTGGGGAAGGGGGAGTTTCTGTAAAATTTTACAAAGGTGCTATTTTATTATCTAGTTATGTACCCTGAGGACTGCCTCCACAAGGAGATGGTGCCTTTTTAAAATTTATACAAGGGGATATAGGGATACAGGCAGTCCTGTTGACCAGTACAGTTTAAAGCTGACCTTGGTGGCCACTGGATGTGGCAGATGTGCAAAGACTGACGTTTTCTTTGGGAGAAGTCTTTCGGGGTTATTAGTTCTGTCACTCCAGCCCACCATCACCATTTGATAGTCGATCATCATTTGATAGTTGCTAATTTCAAGAATTCCCCTCTGGCTAAATATTATGACTACCTCAGTTCCTTCAGTCCTTCCCTCCCTCAACACAGTCTCTCTGTAGGGTTCCCTCACCCTGCAGGCAGCTTTTGGACAGAGTCCCTTTCAAGACACCCAAAGGCTTACTGCCTTATCTGGCCCAGTGGGGACACGTGCCTTACCTCCAGCAGCCAAAGATTCCTTCAGGTCTCTCCCCTTTAGGCCTTCTCAGCCATTAGTCAAGTGCCAGTCTCCATGTTTACCAAATTCCAGGATACATATATGATCCTGTAAAGCCTCCTCTCACTGGATCAGCCCTCTAGCTTTTCCTTCTCTACCCACAACATGGGGAATGAGCCAAAGGCGTCAAAACAAGTTCCGTAGCTCTTACCCTGTCATGCATCAGTGGGCTAACAATTGATATTCTTGGCCTTTGGACTGTCTGCTGAGACACAAAGATATCAGGAAAGGTCTTAGTACATGATGTTTAATGATGTGCGTAAAACTCAAGTAATAATAAAAAGCCGGATAAACACTTCATCCAATACCAAACCAACAGATACTTAAACACATACATATATATATAAACATTTAAGTGTCTGTCGGTTTGGTACTGGATGAGATGGTGAAGGAGATGTTTATTTGAGATCTTCATTTAAAATATGATTTATGTTGCACCTGTGAAGTTCATTTGGGTGGCCCTGCTTGACACCTCAAAGACATAGGAGATAAATTCTAGACATATGCCATTTGTATTAATTTCCTATTGCAGCTGGCTATAACAGATTGCCACAAACTTAGTGGATTAAAACAACACACATTTTATTATTTAAAGTTCTGTAGGTCAGACACCCAAAAAGGGTCTTACGGGGCTAAAATCAAGGTGACTTTAGAAGTGCATTCCTTCTGGAGGCTGTTTCCTTTTACAGTTTCTAGAGGCTACCCGCGTTCCTTGCCTCATGGCATCACATCACTCTAACCTCTGCGTCCATCCTCACATTTCCTTTTCTCTAACCATGATCCTACTGCCTCCCTCATGTAAGGACCTTAGCGATGACATTTGGAAACCCTGGTGGGTGTATTGGTTAAATGCTATGGCTGCTAACCAAAAGTCGGCAGTTCAAATCCACCAGCCACTCCTTGGAAACTTTATGCGGCAGTTCTACTCTGTCCTATAGGGTCGCTATAAGTAAGAATCTACTCGATGGCAATGAGTTTGTGATGACATTGGGTCCATTTGGATAATCCATGATAATCTCCCCATCCCAAAATACTTAATTTAATCACATCTGTAAAGTCTCTTTTGTGATGTAAGGTATTTACAGGTTCTAGGGATTAGGATGTGGACCTCTTGGGGGTATATTATTCTACTTATCACACCATCTTTAATAGGAAGCCACCGGTGGTGAAAATGAAAAATGGTTACAGATATGAGCCATTTTAAGCATGGATTTGGTAAATTACTTTATCTCTTTCAGGCCTAAGTTTCTTCATCTATCAAATGAAGATAATAGTATCTGCCTTATGTAATTGAGATGAGTATTAAATGAGTTAACATTTTCAACACACTGAGAACAGTGCTGGCTCATTATAAGAGCTATATAAGTGTTTTTAAAAAGTCACAAGGGAGGACACTTTACATTGCAAAGTTGATTTGGGACCCACCTGCTTCTTATTTGCCAATACTGTGTTACATATTCTAGGACTAATGGCAGTGGAGGTTTATTAACTTAATAGATGTTAATAAACCTCTGGAGTTATTCTTTATTTTTTAAAATGATATTGTATTGTGCTTTCAGTGAAGGTTTACACAGCAGTTTAGTTTCCCATTCAACAATTTCTACACAAATTATTCAGTTGACATGATTACATTCTTCACAATACCAGAACATTCTCATTATTTTCCTTCTGGTTGTTCCATTTCCATTAATCTAGTTTCCCTGTCCCATTAATTTCTAATCTTAGTTTTAAAGTAATTGTTGACTGTTTGATCTCATATAGATGCTTTTTAAAGAGCACAATACTCACAGGTGATAGTCTTTATTTTGTGAGCCAATCTGTTCTTTAGCTAAAAAGTGACCTCAGGGTTTATTTAGGTTTAAGATTTAAAGAATATCTCAGGGCATTAGACTCAGGGAGTCTTCTAGTCTCAACTGGTCCAGTAAGTCTGGATTTTTTAATGAATCTGAGGTTCTGTTCCACATTTTTCTCCCATTTTACTGGATCCATCTATTGTGTACTTGATCAGAATGGTTGGTAGCGGTAGCTGGGTACCATCAGTTCTTCTGGTCTCAGGGTAGAAGAGGCTATGGTTCATGTATTCTGGAGTTATTCTGATACAATGTTTTATGTGTTTACTTTTTTTAGAATATTCTAACAAGTTAACAGTTCTTATATGGCATTATGGGTGATTTTTATATTCTTTATACTTAATCTAAGGAACGCTGGTAGTGTAGTGGTTAAGTATTCTGCTGCTAATCAAAAGTTTGGCAGTTTGAACCCACTAGCCGCTTTGCAGGAGAAAAGCCCTGGTGATCTGCTCCCTTAAAGATTACAGCTTTGGAAACCCTATGGAGAAGTTCTAATCTGTCATATAGGGTCACTATGAGTCAGAATCAACTTGATGGCGCACAACAACAACAACGTATTTAATCTGCATCCTGTTTTCTTCAATAAACCTATATACCAGTTATAATTAGAGAAAAAAGAAACAATGCATGCAATTGAAATTGGCATGTATATATATATATCACAGTCATTGAAGAACAGAAAAAAAGAATAAACGCCACACTCTACTCAAGCCACGTAACCTATGCCAACATAAAAATCCTTAATGACTCTTCTTTGCCCATTAGATTCAGTCTAGACCCCTAAATCTAGCATTCAAGACCTCCCAGAAAGTGGCTTAACTCACCCTTTCCACTTGCAATTCTTCCTATCCCTTTGTTCCTATAAATAAGTCCAGCATCTATGATGTGAAAACTCTGTAGTGTGTATTAGGTCTACACGTATGATCAGAAGTCTCTGCTTTCGAGTAGTTAACAATCTAAAAAGAGGAGGCAGAGTTCTACAAAACAAGACAATACAATGGTCTAAGAGGCATTTTTGGTTATGTTTGTTGTTGTTATAATCAAATGCTATGAGAAAACAAAGGAGGGCCAACTGAGTCCAGTAGAGCCCGATCGAGCTTCATGAGTGTAGCCTCTGGGGCCAGGACCCCACACTCAGGTTAGTGCTCTGCTGCTGCTGTCTTGAAATTCCTAATAACTTTTGAACAAAGGATTCTACATTTTCACTTTACACTGGGCCCTGCCGATTATGTAACCAGTTCTAAATAGAGGTTTGAGGATGGAGAACAGTTGTAAAGGGAGGCTTCAAGAAAATCATCACGGAGAAATATTAAATGAAACAACCTGTCCTATGCCCCTCCTATACTTTGGCTATGAGGGCAGTCATGGTTCAGTGGTAGAATTCTTGCCTTTTATGTGGGAGACCTGGGTTGGATTCTTGGCCGGTGCATCTCATGCTCAACCACCACCTGTCTGTCAGTGGGGGCTTGTGTGTTGCTATGATGCTGAACAAATTTCTCCAGAGCTTCCAGAAAAGGTGTACTAAGAAGAAAGATCTGACGATCTACTTCCAAAAATGAGCCAGTGAAAGTCCTATGGATCACAATGGTCAGATCCACAGTCAATCATGGGGATGGTGCAAGACCAGGCAGTGTTTGGTTCCTTTGTGCATGGGGCCACCGTGAGTTGAGGGCTGACTTGATGGCAGCTAACAACAACAAATGCCTCTCCTATGCTTTGGATACTATGTCAGGCTCTGGAAGAGATACAGTAATAAAGGCATCCTGGGGCAGAATAGCACATAGGCAGAAATAATACAAAGTATTGCCAGAGAGATACACACACAGGGATATGGGCACATGCATTCTACCTATAGCAGGGAAGGTTTCTGGGAGAGGTAACATTTAGAAGTTACTAATTTATTTATTTCAAGATTTATAAAAAAGAAAAAAAAAAAGGTGGCTAACAGGGTTTGTGATTGAGAGATTTATAACAACATGTTAAGAGGAGGGCTCCTCTCTTGTCAGCTGTGACCTTGAGCAGGTTACTTAACCTCTCTGGGATAAATAAGGATTATGATTGTATGTGCCTTGTGAGTCATTGTGAAGACTAAATGAAATAATGTATGTGATGCCCTTGGCTAAACACTGGGCTCCTAGTAAGGGTTCAACGAATGCTAGTTATTTAAAGCACTGGGTAGATGTTAAGTGAACTAGTGGGAAATAAAATGAGTGGGAAAAAGAGAAGTTTGGGCAAAATGTAGTCACACAATGTGATGTGACTGAAATGCCCCACGTGTCTCCTCCACAAGAATGCTGTCTGAACCAGTGAATTTCCACTGTTGGGGAAGAGCCGGGATGGCAGACTGGATTAAGATAACTGTTCTCCTTGGAAGACGAAAAATCATAGTTTGCCTCCAGCACCTCTGTTGCTATGACTTCAATCCAATCCCCAAATCACTGAAATAGTGAATGAAGCTTAAAAGCTGCAAGAGAAGAGAACGATGAATTGAGGAGCAAAGCCAAAATGCTTCAGGCTTCACTGTGATCCTTTCCTGCCATCTCCCTACCCTGTCTTTGCCCATGCCTCTGCAAGCTTCCTCTTTTTCTGTACCTTTTGGACAAAATAGTCTTTCTCCCTGCAGTTTGCTTGTGAGAACCTTGTCTTCCCTTCCCTCCCCTTTCCCTTGTATATTTAGGACAAAGAAAAGCATGTGGAGGCACTGAAGGTGAGACCCCAGATTCACTGTAGGATAGAGCCCTAGGGGTAAAAGGGGGCAGGACCATGGTCCTGGACTTCACAGGTAGGGAATACAGCTTTTGGTCAGAGCTCTCATTATTTCTTCATAAGTGCCTGTTTACCTGTAGCTGTTTTTACCAGATATCGGGGCCCTGTATCAAGACCATGAACCAGTCAGATTTGGGATGGATCCGGGCACCTACCACTAGCTTCATAGTTAATCTGTTGGAACCTCAGTTTCTCTGTCTGTAAAGTGAGATTAGATACGGAAAATACTTGGTACCATACTCAATCTGGTGGCTTTTTCTCCTCCTCCTTTTCTCCCTTGTTTTCTTCTCTTCCTCTTCCTTGTTCTTTTTAATCCTCATACTTCTCCCCTTTATTTTACCCTTCGTTCTCCAGTTCTGCTATTCAGAGTCAGGGGTCATATTTTACTCACCTCTACCTCCTTCAAGACCTATTAGGTGTTGAATGGATATTTATATAATCAAGAAATATATAAAACCCCCAACTATCCTTTTTCTGTCCCATCTTTGTTTTTACTAGTGGATACAAGTTAGGGTAATATGAACACTTCCAAGTAAAGAATTAGAGAATTCTAAAAACATAGAACCTCGGTGCCAGAAAACCCACATAGTGCCCTCAGCTGTAATTCTGGCTATAGAGAGGACAAGGAAAGCTCAGAGAGTAGTAGGAGTTAATCTGTAGTCCTCTTAGGGGCAATGGTAAGAGTCTTGCTTCTTATCCATGTCCCTTTCTCTATGTTACACTGCCTCCCTTAATGAAGGTGAGTCTCCTGTCTCATTCATCCATTCATTTACTCAAGAAATGTTTAATAGCACTTAAATGTGTCAGGTAGGCAAGGTGCTAGACGCTGAGGCTACAACTGTAAGTAAAAACAGATCTGATTTCTGTCCTCATGGAACAAACTCACAGCCTAGTGGAAGAGACTGCTGATAATTAAAAACATGTATACCCCCATCAACATACACAAATAGATACTTAGTTATACTTAAATTATACTGCATGCTCAAAGGAAAACTGGATGATCTCAAAGGAGAATACTAGATGGACCCTATTAAAGTGGCACATGGAGGAAAGCATCTTTGAGAAAGAAACTTTTGAAAGAAAGCCTAAGGATTAAAGAATGTTCTTATGAACAAGTTCTCCTCATCCTCCGTGCCATTGCTCATGTGATTGGCCCACCTGGAATGCCCTCTTTCTTCCTTCTTCCATCTCAGGCGTACATGTTCTTCAAAGCCCAGGAGAAGTGTCACGAATTCCTTTCCTCATCATCCTAGCCCTTAAAGAGCTACCCCTTTTAAAAAGATCAAGTTTTCCCTACAAAAGTAGATTTTAACCATTTCAATTCATGTCTAGCAAATACTATATGAAGACGATTGACTCCATTTGCCAAGGCAAATCCATCAGTATTCTTTATAACTGGTTGAGATGGGCCCATGCATATTTGGCTAACATATATTGAAATGTGTCAGACTATATGTGCCAAGGCCTGGTCTGAGAGGTTCCACAAGCAACCTATTACCTAGTTGGATCAAACATATATGCCACCAGCCACTATATATGGATGAATTGACACGGTGGCTGCAACAGTGGGCTCAAACATAGCAACGATGATGAGGATAGCCCAGGACTGGGCAGTGTTTCATTCTGTTGTACATAGGGTCACTATGAGTCGGAACCTACTCGATGGCACCTAACCACAACAACATTATATATAGAGTAATAAAATTTTCTAAAGTAAAATGAAATCTAATCAAGAGATTAGAAATGACAGTGGAGGTAAAAGAAGAATGGATTTGAAGATAGAAGAGATGGGTTTAGATTCTACTTTTGTTTCTTAATAACTAATAATAATAATAACAACAACAATAAAAGCAAAAACTATACCTAGGTTTTATGGAGCCCTTCATATATGCTAGGCATTGTGCTAAAAATTTTATGTACGTGGCTATATTTATTTCTTACAGTAACCCTATTCTTTAGGAATTAGTTTTACTCAGTCTTACAGATGAGGAAGCTGAGGTTTGAGAAGGTTAAGTAACTTGCTGAACACATACTTAATAAGTAACGAATGCAGGGTTCAAGCTATGTAGTTTCATTTGAAAGCCCATACTATTTATGCACCTGCAATTGCCAAGTGATTTTTACAAGTCGTTTAGCCATAGTTTGCATCCATTTTTCTAACATAAAATAATGAGTGACAAGGATACATTCAATGACTGCTCAAGTGATCCTGTGTTTTTAAAAGCCTGATCAAGAGGGGCTTCCTAGAGGAGGTGTTTGGAGAAACTCTCCATTTCAAACTCCAGCCTGCAATTCTTTGATTATTTATAGAAGATATTCCCAAAGGGGGCAGCTCTGTGCTCTGCCTTGCAGATTGCAAAGAGATAAATAACACATTCCTCATTCTCTTAC
Organism: Dugong dugon; assembly: GCA_030035585.1. Taxonomy (NCBI): domain Eukaryota; kingdom Metazoa; phylum Chordata; class Mammalia; order Sirenia; family Dugongidae; genus Dugong; species Dugong dugon. Next base: position 59,197,055 of record CM057471.1, read on the forward strand.
TCGCTGGGGAAATTGGGGGCTGTGTTTACATCGCTTCCTTGGTATTTATCCTCCTGCTGGCTGTTCCATCCCTCTATTTCGTGTTGTTATTTTACTTCCATTAGGGAAGCAGAAAAAACATGAGAAGCCATTCTGATCTACCCTAATCCTCAGAGGGCATTGCTCGGTCAAAGTCAGCATCTTCTCCCTTATAATTTTTCCTACAAACATCTCATTTAAGAGGCATTTTCCTCCCTTTGAGTACTAATGTCCTGATGATATAAAAATAAATAAATAATCACACACACACACACACACACACACACACACACACACACACACACACACACACACACACACACACACACACACACACACACACACACACACACACACACACACACACACACACACACACACACACACACACACCCCCCAAAACAAAACAGATGGGAAGGAAAAAAAAAAAGACCAGAAAATCAATTGCATGCTTGGTTCATTTCATGTTTATATCCTTCTGGATTTCCTTTCTGGGCTCCTGAGAATTGCCTAGTTAGCAGTTAGGAAGGGCTGGCTGGGTCACTGAAGTTTTAATGTGGCATGCCTGTCTTCTATTGCTTTTCTTCTTTGAGAAGGGACTGGACTTTATTAGGAAACCTTCTGAACGTATGATCCTCTGTTATTTATCCACCCGGTCCACGGAGATGTTGAAGTAGTCCATTATGTATGGGGAACTGACAGAATTATTTGTTATTTTTCAGTATTTTTCTAGAAATGGAGGCTTTGTTTTAAGAAAAAAAAAATCCTGTGGTTGATCAAAACAGTTTTGATCACCGGAGCCTTTATCTGGTTAAATTTTATTTACACTGGCTCTTTAATGAAGGGCAAGTATATACTGAGCATCTAGCTAAGTGCCAAGCACTGTGCCAGGCACTTTCGACGTGTTAATCCTTTTAATCCTCAAAAGAGACATTGAAGGAAATGTGTCTTCATTTCACAGGTGTACAAATCAAGACTCAGAGTGTAAATACAGTTCTGATTGGGAGATTCTGAGAAACCTTTGCAGCTCATTGTTATAGATTTGTTCCTCTATGGTAAGCTTTTTTGTGATTGCATTGGTTTGTTTGCTTGTTTATTTATTTGCTTAATTGTGGTGAAAATATACACAACAGAACATTTACCAGTTCAACAGTTTCTGCATGTATAATTCAGTGACCTTGATTACATTCTTCATGTTGTGCAACCATTATCACTATCTTTTTCCAAGTTATTCCTCTACCATTAACATAACTCATTGCTCCCTAAGCAAAAACCCTCTCTCTTCCCCTCCTTCAGCACCATAACCACTAATAATCTTTGATTTCTATACATTTGTTTTTTTTTTCACAGAAGTGAGATCGTACAGTATTCGTCCTTTTGAGACGGACTTATTTCACTCACCATAATGTTTTCAAAGTTCATCCCTGTTGTGGCAAGTTTTAAAAGGCAATGTGGCACAAGTAACATGACTAAATTTTAGACTGTTGGATTAAGTCTCTTACAAGCTGCATGGACTTTAGAAAAAAATACACATCTCTCTGAATCTTAATTTCCTCCTTTCTGTGGTATTAAAGAGAATGAATGAAAGTTGGATACAGAAATTGGAGACAGAAATTTTGGCTTCATCATTTATTAATGCTGTGTATTAGGTCAACTCCCTAAAAGCAATGTCTGAGATGAGGAGTTGTGCAAATATTATTTATTAAGGAAATGCTCCCAGGAGAGACTGATGAGGGAGAAGCAGGAGAGAGTTGAGAAGAAGTCAAGCAAGAGTGTGATTTGGGATGAAGTCTCCACTTCAGCCTGTTCCTACAGGGAGCTCTGAAGCATGGTATTCCTCACAGTTTGTCCTGACTTAAGGCAAGGGAACTAGTCTTTCCCACTGCTACACCTGTCTGTCATTGGTAAGAGCCCCCTCTGCTGGCCAGTGGCTTCAGTAATCTTAGGTAAGACAGATCTCAGTAGATCTGGCGGAGCAGTCTGTAACTCTGGGTATGATATTTCACTATTCTGTTTTATTTCCTACCTTTAAAATGGTGAGTTAGATTCTAAACTATCAATTTTTGTAATTGGCCCACATGTAATTGAAAAAAAAAAAAAGGAAGCTCCTCTGACTAGAATTTAACATTATTAATCCAGGGACCTTGATTTTACTCAGTGACATAGCTTATGCTCCTAGAAGAGTGATTAGTTATAGAAGGGTCTCAAAAAATATCTAGCAAGGTAATAAATGATAAACAAATGGGTAACACCAATTGTTAGGTTTTATGCATCACTATTCAATTGATCTGCTAATTATATTATTGAAATAGTCTATGTTCTTGCAATGTGCTTGTCACACATATCAGTGATATAATCAGTGGAAGAACACCAGTAGACCCAGAGAGTGCAAAATTACTTTAATGATAAATAATACAGACACAGTCAGAGACATACACGAAGAAGAAGATAATACAGTATACGCTAGGCTAAGGTATAACTTCCCAGTCACCCAACTCCCTTCCTATAGGAACAAATTGCTGTGATTATACCACCACTTAGAATGAGGATTACCTCATGTAAGAAGTCATCTTTTCCATTTTGGTGGGGTTTAGTGCCCTCCAGGTGCCTCCCAACCATTTTGGGGATTTGACTAAACAATAGCCTGCCTGTCACCTAGAAGAAACTGGAACTGGTAACTGTCCCAGACTCCATAACTATGAACTTGAGTCTTACATGGCTTTGAAGATTGGATTTATACAACCTGCACTGTCCACTAATCCTCATTCTGAGAAAATAACTTTTTTTTTTGCTAAGTGAAAGAAGCCAGTCATATATAACCACAAATTGTATGATAGCACGTAGATAGTATGTTCAGCGTAAGCAAATCTACAGAGATAGAAAGTAGATTCGTGGTTACCTAGGACTCGGGGGTGGAGAGGAATGGGAAGTACTGCTAATGGATACAAGATTTCTTTTGAAGGTGATAGAAAATGTTCTAACATTATATTATAGTGATAGTTGCACAACTCTGTAAATCTATTAAAAACCATTGAATTGTACACCTTAAATAGGTAAACTTTTTGGTTAAAGTGCTCGGCTGCTAACCAAGGGATTGGCGGTTTGAGTCCACCCGCCACTCAGTGGGAGAAAGATGTGACAGTCTGCTTCCGTTAAGATTTACAGCCTTAGAAACCCTCTGAGGCAGTTCTGCTCTGTCCTATAGGGTCACTATGAGTGGGAATCAACTCGATGGCAGTGGTTTTTTTTAAGCTGTTAAAAATGGCTAGTGAAATCTCCAGAATGTCTACTTTAGGCAATCGAAAATCTTCTCTGGAAAGACATGCCTGCCTCCCAGGTCCCATGGGATTCTGCTGGGAAAACCTCACTGAGGATGAACTCACAATCTTTAATTACAAAACATACAAGGAAAAAATTTAACATGAGCAAGAGTCAGCAGATATACCAAACATAAGAGTTAAGTCACCAAGTCTGGCTCCAATATTTACTTGGCCTTCCTGAACTTGTTCTGTCCTCTCTCTCAATGGGGATAATAACAGTACCTGCTCTACAGGGTTTATTGCTAGGATTAAATGAGTAATAGCAAGTTAAGCATTGAACATGGAGACTGACATGGAGAAATGCATGCTCTGTAAATATTAGTATAATTAATTGTCAACAAGGAAAAGTGAAGTAGCAAGATTGAAAAATGGGAAATTGATACACAGACATAATTCACAGATGGGACAACCACAGTCAAAACACATATGGAAGAGTGTTTGACTTCACAGGAAAACAAATATACCTTAAAAAAAAAAGCACATTATTTTTATCCTGGCAAAGATTAGTATTTTCGTATAATACCCAGGGGATAGTAAGGGGCCACTGGAGAGAATATAAATTGAAACAAACCCTTCTAATGAGCAAATGGGCAAGTTCATCTAAAAGCATTATAAATCATTATGAAGTCTCAGATTAGACTTTTTTCAACCAAGACCCGAGGACAAGAGAGGCAAGTTTTCTTTAGTGGAAAATGATATGTAAACACGTAGAGATATTTACGTAAAAAGGGGATAACACAAAATAGCTTAGACCAGGATGCCACTTCCAGACTCCAAGCTCCTCACAGGGGCAGATTGCTGTGAATGATGCCATTCCTCAGAAGGACAGATTCAAGTTTAGTCTACCTTTAACTGAGGGAGTAGACCTTTGAGAGCCCTGGCTTGATGGAGAAGTCTCAGTTTCAACTCCCATCCACAATCAGGCCTGAATCTCCCTCTTCTGACCCTGAGGAGCATTGAACAACCCCTGCATTACCAAGACCCCAACACCACCCAGTCCACACATTTTTCTCTACTCTGCCCCTGCCCTCCCAGGGCACCTGTAGCCTCCTTTCCTTTGCTCACTATCTGGGTCTCAATTCCTTCTTTGATTTTGAGTCCTTAGAAATGTCTTGTGAATTTAGCTGTATATTTCAGAGGATTCTCATATCTAGAGTTTCTATGTGTTGTGTAACAGTGGAGGTTTTTCAATTCTGTGGTGTATTCTGTGGCCAAAAATGGAAATCTGATTTTAAAATGATCTACACACTTTCCAGTCTTATGCTCCTGTGGACCTAAGAGGAGGAAAAATGTAGAATCACATGTGATTAAAGACCTCTATGGATTTAGGGTCGCTATATGGTTGCTAAGAGTCAGAATTGACTCAACAGCAATGGGTTTGGCTTTGGTTTTTTTTTTGATGAGAGCAAGCATAAGGAAACACAGGAATTCTACATTTGGCCAAGCACCAGAGCACTCCAGGTTTTCACCTCTTTCCTTTTTCTGGCCCTGCGCTGTGCTTCCTTAACTTCATGTACACATACCTAGGACTTGTTACACTGTCTGATATTGGCTGTTTAGAGGTCTGTCTCTTCTAGTCGACTATGGCCTCTTAAAAGCCAGTATGCTCCTTCCTTTGACTTTGTATCCCAGTGCCTAGAACTTCTGTCTCCAACCAGAGTATGTGCTCCGTGCATACTTGCTGAAAATAATGACTTTTTTTTTGAAAACGTATCTGATGGGGCATAGGGAGAAACATCTTAGGTGCAATGCTTCTGTTCAGTTGGAACGAATGGTGCATTTTTCATCTCACAAATATTCATTGAATACCTACCATAACCGTAGCCACTTTCTATGTCCTGGAAGATAAGTATACTTTGTTTGATGGAATAGCTATTGTCAGGAATTGCATTTAAATTGCATTTCTGTAGGAAGAATTTCATGTGTGTGTGCTTTCTCCCTTGCAAACAGTTAATGTGTTTTATATGATCTGAAGACAAGTACTTTGGGGTAGCAGCAGAAACACCTGTTGGACAAGCTTGTCTGGGTTAGATATTTTCTAGCTATGTGACCTTCAGCAAGTTTCTTCCCCTTACCAAGTATCAATTTTCTCCTCTATGACTTGCAGGGTTGTTATGAGAATTGTAAATAACGTCTGTAAAATACCTGGCCCCATAGTAGGTGCTCAATAAATTATAGCTGCTGCTATTACAACATACCATAAGAATCCTTTTCAAATGTGAGAGTTAACTCCCTTACTGAATCTGCTTTCCAAGTTCAGGGCCTGGGTGCTTGTTTTCTTTAAAATAGAGCACAATGTGAAATGCATAATGTGATGGGTAATTATGCCAGTTAGGACAAGGCAAGATTGAGCTTGCTCATTTTCTTTAGACAGCAAGTAAACATGAAGTAAACCTACTTTATTGGCATTTCCAAATCAGAGCCAGCAGCGGAAATATAGACAGCACCATAACGTTGATGCTTTAAGACTCTATAAAATGCAGACTTACTTGATGTGACAAAAAGTCAACCACATTGGCTACTGTGAAAACCTCAGGATGTCCAGATGAGCTCTTAGGGCATCAAGGGCTAGGGTATCTCACTGCCCCTGTCTCTAAGTGGATAGTGTCTTGCAGAGACATTTTACCACATTACCACATTACTCTCATCTGGTGCCAAGAATGTGCTGGAAAAGCCAACAGGAAACACAAAGTAGCCAATTTCTGAAATTTTCTCATGATTCTTTTATTTCCCAATGTATGCTTCCATTGATCTCAAGTCTTGAGGCTGGATTAGAGAACACTTACCTTAGGCAATGCATGGCAGAGGTCTTTACCTTTCCCTTTCCTGGTCAAAATGGTTCACATTCCCATGAGTGAGCAGCATAGCCATGGAAGAAACTGATCTACAGCTCTTCTGTTTACTTATTGAAAGAAATCCATGAAAAGGGGTAAGAGGGGAGAATATCAGACCAGGAGTTCTACCGCTTATAATCTTAGAGGGCTTGGGCACATCTCTTTACATCCCCAGGCCTTCATTTATCATCTATAAATTGGAGTCAAGTTTAACTTATGGAATCAAAGTTAAGATTCCTTGAAAATATATTTGTGAAAATAATTAATAAATGTTATATCACTATACACATGGAAGGCTTTTTACTGTTGTTGTCTCTAGAGGGAAATTAAACACCTTTGAGTCATCTTTCAGGCTATTACCATTTTTAACATTCGCTTGTCTACAATATGGGCAACAGTCATAAGACTATGAAAAGATTTTGTATTGCATTCTCTACATACATTTATCATCACCAAACATCTAGAAATTCCTTGAATTACTGGGTTCTGACAGGTACTGTGGTTTCTCCACAAATGTGAAAAAGCTTCTCAAAACCCCAGTGCATCATAGTATCTGGCTATCACAATATATGATGCTGGCTTCCAGACAAGTCAACAAATTGTTATAGATGCTCAACACCAAACACTGTAGACAATTTCCAAGTGGAAAGGACTGGGATGTGGTTTGAAAACAAGAAGACTTAAGGAGCGCATGATTGCTAATCTCCTATACCTAAAGGCCAGTTGCTGAGCAAGACGTTTTCCCGGAGCCACTGGAGACCCAGCAAAGGCCAAGCAGTGCAGCCCCAGAGAGGCCAACTGTGGCTCAGATTAACTGTCTATCAACTAGAGGTGTCAAATGCTGGGTGATTTGTTTGCCCCTGCCAATGGAAGGATTCAAACTAAAGCTGAGCTGTTAAGCCCAATGAACACTACCCAGGATGGGATGCTACATCAGATGGAGATGTGTTTAGGTAGCATCCAAGGTTACTCTAGAGTCCGGGATTCCATGTGATGTCCAATAGATACTCTGAACCATTTAAAGTGATTTTCAAATTGTAGTGCATTATTACATGATGTACTTTCCCCTTATGAGGCCACAGGTTGTCTCCTTCCAAGCAGCAAATATAAACATTCTGCTTCTATACTGTTTCACTTTTCCTTGCTGGGGCATTTGTTTCAAAGTGCTGTTCCTGTCTAAGATAAAGCTCAGATTTTAGGCTAATTGTTTTCAAATCATTATGCCAGAGCAGGTCTGCATAAAGTAAAAGATGGCTTTGTACTCTTGAATTAGCATTCTCTTCCTTTGGTTTGCTGAGCATATGCCATATAAATTTGAAAACTGGAATTGCAATTATTTTAATCACACTGCAAATTAATTCACTGAACTATATAGGAGATAAATAAATATGATTATTTACCCATCTATTTTGGCTTTTCCTAAATTTGATAGCATGGGTTCAGTTTTATCTTTGACTCAGTCTCTGATTTTATGCAAGTTAACTCCTCCATACCTCAGTTTCCCCATCTGTAAAATGGATATGTTGGATCTAGTTGATCACGCAGGTTTTCAGGTTTCTTCTAGCTCTTACCTTCAGTGACTCTGATTCCAAGATATCTTCAGAAATCTTATAGAACTCTACTTTACTGAAGCATAATATATAGAAATATTGTTAAATCTGTATATTATGTTGAATTTAATAATATTTTCTGCTTGCAAACCAAGACTTAGAATATCTTAGCTTTGCAGGCAAGTGTTAGCTCAGTGTTTAACTCTAGCATAAAGAAATTCTGCTATTTTTTTATTATTGAAAAAAAAATACGTTTATCAGAACCTGCCATATTTTCTCCTCAATTAAAAGGTATTTAGAGGCATGACTGTGTTCCCTGGGTACTGGTCTGATTGGAAAAACAATTTCTAAATACTCCCATTTGATGATTCTAAATGCATCTCCCCTGTTACCCGTGCTGTTTGTCTTCTTTTGCTATGTGTGTCCCTTTGTGAGGTTCATGTATTCCTATTATTTTCCAGGTCTGAGATTCTTATTTCCAGGGTAGAATTACAAAGGAGGGAGCAATTGGAAACATCTGCTCTGCTTTCAGACACTGGGCAGGCACCCCCTCATACTCCCTTCTGGTGCTGGATAATTAGGTACAACTAGAGGCAGAGTTGTTTTTACCTTTGACTGGGGTTCTCTTCTTGGTGGTGAATGAATGAAATGCACCGATGGAGCGATCCTTCTCACCCACTGAATGGGTGTACCTGTCTCTCACTGATTAGGAACACCTATCCCATGCAAGACAGGAGTGGTAGAAATCTTGTTTAGTTGAACACTCTAAGGCTTCTGTTTGTTTTCCTAAAGCTTGGACTATGTTTGAGGCAGTGTAAATAAAGGATTTTGTCTGTGTTGCCATGGGGGAAAAAGAGAAACAAGCCACTCCTACCATTAGTTTCCAAAATGAATGAAGGCTGTAGATGCCAAAAACCATCTACATCACTGCATTAGATTTGGTCTTGAGAGCGACACCAATGCAATTACAGAAAGTCGAGCATCTAGCCATAGAATGCCAGAGCTGTAAAGAATCTGGAGAATTCTAGTCCAGGTCTCTTAATTCACAAATAGGCAAATTGTTACCCAGAGACACAGGCCAAAGGTGTCATCATTAATAACTCCTATCATTTACTGGGAGCCCTGGTGGTGCACGTGGTTAAGTGTTTGGCTGCTAACCAAAAGGTCAGCAGTTCGAGTCTACCAGCCACTCCTTAGAAACCCTATGGCACAGTTCTACTCTGTCCTATAGGGTTGCAATGTGTCGGAATCGACTTGATAGCAACGAGTTTGTTTGTTTGTTTGTTTTGGTGTCATTTACTGATCACTTAATACATGTTAGGCACCATGGAAAGCACTTCATAAGGACGGACTCTATTCTCATGATTTGGGACTTTGGTTAGCTTTCTCGGGCTGCCACAGCAAAATGCCAAAAACTGGGTGATTTATAAGAAGAGAAAGGTATTTTCTCACAGTTCTGGAGGCTCCTAGTCTGAATTCAGGGTGTCATTAGGGCCATAGTCTCTCCTAAGTCTCTAGGGGAAGATCCTTTCTTGTCTCTCCCAGTTTCTGGTATCCCCAGGTACTCCTTGGCTTTCAGCGGCAGCATAACTCCATCTTCATGTGACCGTCTTCCCTCTGTGTTTCTCTGTTTCCATGTTTCTTCTTCTCTTTTATAAGGACACCACTTATATTGGATTATGACCATCTCTACTCCAGTATGACATTGTGTTAACCTAATTGATAATATCCTCAAAGATCCTATTTCCAAACAATGTTACATTCACAGGTACTGGGGGTTAGGATTTTAACATGTCTTTTTTGGGGGACACAATTTAATCCGTAACAGTGCCTTACATACCATAGAACCTCAGAAAATAGGAGTCAGTTCCCTGTGTTGGAGATGTTCAAATGGGACAGCTACTTAGTAGATATTTTAGAGGGCACTACTCTCCTCTATGGGGAAGAGGAGGTTATTGGATAAGATTGTCTTTCTATTACCTTCCAGCTTTGACTTCCATGATGCCGTGAGACATTTGCTCAGAATAAAACTAACATATCCTGTCTGTCTCCTAGTCAGGACTCTTACTTCACCCTCAGAATTATCAAAAAGAGAAGAGTTAAACTGTTGCCCAAACTTTTCCAATAAGAATATGAAATCTCAAATATAAAAGCTTCACATTTTCTCTCTTTTTTTTTTTTTAATTGTGCTTTAGCTAAAAGTTTACAGCTCAAGTTAATTTCTCATTCAAAAATTTATACACATATTGTTTTGTAACATTGGTTGCAATCTCCAACGGGACAGCACACTCCCTGTTTCTACCCCGGGTTCCCTGTGTCCATTTGTCCAGTTCCTGTCCTTTCCTGCCTTCTCTTCCTGCTTTTGGACAGGAGTTGCCCATTTGGTATCATATATTTGATTGAGCACGTTCCTCAAGTGTGTTATTTTTTGTTTTATAGGCCTGTCTAATCTTTGTCTGAAAAATGGCCTCCAGGAATGGTTTCAGTTGTGGCTTAGCAGAGTGTCCGGGGGCCATAGTTTCGGGGGTTCCTTCAGTCTCTGTCAGACCAGTAAGTCTAGTCTTTTTTTCTGAGTTTGAATTCTGTTCTTCATTTTTCTCCTGATCTGTCCAGGACTCTCTGTTGTGATCCCTGTCAGAGTGGTCATTGGTGGTAGCCAGGTACTATCTAGTTCTTTTGGTCTCAGGCTGGTAGAGTCTCCAGTTAATGTGGTCCTTTAGTCCTTTGGACTAATATTTTCCTTGTGTCTTTGGTATTCTTTATTCTCCTTTGCTCCAGGTAGGATGGAACCAATAGATGTATCTTAGATTGCTGCTCTCAAGCTTTTAAGACCCCAGATGCTACTCACCAAAGTGGGATGTTAAACATTTTCTTTATGAACTATGTTATGACAATTGACCTAGATGTCCTCTGAGACTATGGTCCCCAGACCACAGCCCCAGTTACTCTGTCCCTCAAAGTGTTTAGATGTGTCTAGGAAACGTCTGTGGTTTTGCTTTGGTCCAGTTCTGCTGACTTCCCCTGTATTGTGTGTTAGCTTACATTTTCAACTAAAGTTTTGGTCCCTTTGATATCCACTTTAAAAACAAAAACAAAATGCAAACAAACAAAAAAACCCTTACCCTGAGAGAATTAATGGACAATTTGAATTTTTCCTTGGGACAGGAGAGGCACACTAGTGGTAGGGAGGGAGCTAGAATGGAGGTGAGGCGTTGTGACTCTTCTGTGGGCCCTGCCACCTACTCCTTGTGTGACTCTACTCTAGACCCCTGCCTGGCCTTATTATTTCATCTTTTAAATGAGGATGTTAGCCTAGAACTAGATGATCTCTAAGAATGTTTCTAATCCAATGGTTTGGGTACTCTTACCTACCTCCCTTTCTGACCCCTTCTTTGAATTTCCTGCACTCCTATGATACCTACTGAGACTCTATGCTCTGAATTTTCCTCACATCCTCTCCCTACCCCCCCCCAAAAAAAACCCAGCAACAAATTACCTGTCCTAAAGAGTCTTCACTTTAAAGCCTAATAAAAAACTCCAATTTAGTATGATAGTCATGACTGACAATCAAGTCATATTAAATAACAATAGCAATATACAATTAAACATTTACAAAACATTCCTTGTACTCAGCGTGTTATCTTCCCAATAGCTCTACAAAGTAGATTTTTATTAATTCTGTTTCTCAGATTAAAAAAAAAAATGAGGATGTGAGAGAGCCTTGGCCACATAGCAAGGATGGAATTCAAACCACAAGCATCCCCAATAAACACTGACATGCCTTCCCATTGCAACACAACAGACTCCCAACAAATACTTGCATTTTAGCAGAGGCCTTCGATGCCTCGCTTCAAAGTAAGGAGTAATCTAGGTGAGTCAGACTGAGTATCCTGACCGGGGGGAAAGATATCTATGGTCTGAAGTTTTTCAGCAAAGGACTGGCCTTGGTACTGGACCTATTCATAGGCTCAACTAATCACATTCCTGGTTATCTTGTTCCATGGAGTTCAGAGTGGTAGGGTAACAGTTGAAAATACAGCAAATTGCAATGCTTGCCTCACCTTAGACTCTGCTATCAGAATTCCTCTTAGGGATAAAATTATCTTTCTTATTTTATGGAAAAAATACCTTGATAAGCCTTGAGTTAAGGTTTGGAAGAGAGAAGTATGCATAGAAGCTGAAATCAGTAGGAAGAGATAACACAACTCATTGGCAGAATGATTTCCATCTGAATTCATCTATTCCCTTCTCATTCTGTAATAATCTGTACGAAAAGTAGAAAACTCTAGTCTTTTACCTAGATGGTAGCTGTCATGTAACAATATCAACATGTCTTGGACTGAAATGGGATTGAGCCCCTTCTGATATGCTTTACACTGTGCCATTTAATCCTTGAGAGCATCCTGCAGTGGAAATAATTTAAGATGACAGCAGAACTTGTTGTTTTATTCCCCAAATCTTTCCCACGTCCACCCTGACCGCTATAAAAGTGTATCTGGTATATTGCATTCCACTGTGGTTGAAAGATGCATCTGGGGTCTGTAGCATATTCCCCTTCCTCATGTTTCCATTACTCAGGAAACATTTTCAAAAGATGAGATCTGCTCGATTTTGGAATAGTTTCCAGAGGGATGTGGCAGAGTGCTGCCTCATTTGATTCACTTAAAATTAGACCAGAATGAGGAATCCCAGTGCCCCGCTGGGAGCAATTCTGTACTTGTGGGAGTGTAGGAGGAGAGTCATGCCCATTTGCTGATGGAGTACCAGAGGGGCCCTCTAGCATAGTCTCCCATGACTCTCCAATTCAGAAGACTGACATTTCAAGCACTGACCTCAATGAGAACACAATATAATATCCTTTCTGAGTTCCCCCTTCCCTCTCACCTTTCACCTAACATTACCAGTCTAGATTCGTTGATATCAATTCTAGCAGAATTGGAGAGCACTTAATGGAAAAAATATCATTGCAAACTCATGCCCTATTCCCCAGGCTCTAAGCAGTCAACCACAAATTGTATTTGTTAAAGACTTAAAATGTACCCTCATTGCATATGAGAAGTGATTCTGGGATTTCCAGTTTTTTCTTCATTTAATTTCTCAATCCTGAGAGATAAATCCCAAAAGAGAAATCAACCTTGGCTTAGATTTCCCAAGAATCTACATATTGAAATCCTTGGAGAGAATGTGGATTCTTGTTTGAAAAAAGTAAATTCAGTCATCTTATTTGTTCTTTGTGTGTGTCTATTACTGAGTCGGAAAGAATTCAACCTTTGGAGTTAGCAGACTGAGTTCTAATCCTGGTTATATTACTGATTTACTTCATGACCTCATCTTTTTCCTTCTGTAAAATGAGGCCTTGTCACTAGATCCTTTCCCACTCTCATATTTCAGGGTTCTGAGATGTATAGATTGGCGTTGTTGTTCCTTTTGGCATAGATACTCTTATTATCAAAATCCAAACAGTGTTTCAGTCCCATTTGTTGTTGTTGTTAGCTGCCATCAAGTGAGCCCCCAACTCATGGTGACCCCATTTACAATGGATGCTGCTTGGTCCTGTGCCATCCTCATATTAGATTGTGGGTCTTACTGCTGAAATCCATAATGTTTTCATTGGCTGATTTTTGGAAGTAGATCACCAGGCCTTTCCTTCTAGTCTGTCTTAGTCTGGAAGTGCCAACAAAACCTGTTCAATGTCGTAGCAACATGCAAGCCTCCACTGACAGACGAGAGGTGGCTGCACATGAGGAACTGAGCCTGGGTCTCCCACATGGAAGGTGAGAATTCTACCACTGAACCACCATTGACTTCTCCAGTCCCATAGGGTTTACATTGTCATCAGCTTCATGGCCAGGATAATGGAACAGAAATGATCTAAGTAGGGCATTGGAGTCTCATTTACTGCGGAGATGTGGAGGACAGCCACCGAGCGAAAGCCAAGAAGTAAGTTGGGAGCAATCAGATGGAAAGATTCATGGACAAGAAGGGTTGTTTTGGGGGGTGATTTTCCTGCCTGCTCATTCACATCTTGTAGGATGGTCCAGGTAGAGGAGACATCAGAGTGATTTAGGGAGGCTAGTAGTTTGGTAAATGATGGAATAATAATTAACTCTTAACTGACAGGTGACTTCTAAGTGCCAGCCATTTATTAGCACTTTACATTTGCTATTAGATTCAGTTTAATTCCAGCCACAGACCTTGTAGTAAGTAAAATTTTTATTCTTAACTTCCAAAAGAGGGAAATGACACTTAAAGAGGTTAAGCAAGTTATCCAAAATGGGTGGGGAGGACCAGAAGTCAGATTCCAGACATACTAGTTGACCTTAAATATCCTAATGACTACCCTATACTGCCTTAGAAGGAAAACTGAGGCTCAGTAGTGTGATCTGTGTCTTCTCCACTAGGCAGGTGTTCCAATGGGTAGGGATTAATGTAATTTTGTACTTGCAGCATCTATACATTCTAAATATTACTAGGGTATAGGAAAATACAGAGTAATGGGGAACTCCAAATGCAGATCTTCTAACCTTGGCTTAGATTTCCCAAGGGTCTCCGTATCTAAATACTGAGAGAGAACGTAGACTCTTAAAAAGTAAATTCAGTGATCTGATTTGTTCTTTGTCTGTGTCTATTAGTAGGTTGGAAAGAATTCAGCCTCTGGAGATAGCAGACTGAGCTCTAATTCTGGCTATATCACTTATTTACTTTATGACCTCAGCTTTTTCCATCTGTAAACTAGGGAGTTAGGAGGATCTTCAAGGAAGAAACAAAGTTTAAAATGAAAGCTAAAGACTAAGCATGAGTGAAACAGGTGTGTGTGGGAGAAAGAAAGTGGGAGAAGAGGAGCAGGGGAAGTATTCCAGGTCCCAAGATATAGTGTCTATACCCAAAGTTGTCTGTCTCACTCTCTCAGTTACTTCAAGATTCCAAAGGGTCATACTTACTCAGAAGTAGATTTTGAGTACTATGACACTTACCTGTGTCATAGCATGCTCCTCACTTTATAAATGCATGTTTATTCATCTGTCTTTCATGACAGTGAACTCCTTGACTACAAGAGTCTTGACTAATTTGTCTTTGTATTCCTAGTACCAAGCATATATTAGATGCTCAGTACTTGTTGAATCAATAAATGCACTAAGGATTCCAGACTTCACCACTGACTGTCTATTTGACTTAACTTACTATTTAATTCTAATTAATGTTTCCTGGTCACTTTATGAGTCAGAATCGACTCAACGGCAATGGGTTTGGTTTTTTTGGTTTCTTCATATGTGCCAGGTAGTTCTGCTAGGCACCACAGAGGTAAATCAGACAAAAAGAACTGCTTTCCAGGAGCCTCACCATCTAGTGAGGGTGGCAGACAAATATGCAAGTGACTAAACTTCAGTGTCTCTGTATGTAAAATGGAGACAAGAAAACATCCTCTGGCTACCTCACAGGATGACGGTAGTGTTCAATACAATAATGTATGCAAAACTGCTTTATAAGCTATAAAGTATCTTTCATCTGTAAGTTGACAGTTAAAAGTTTTGTGGCAGGTTGGCTCTGTGTCTGATCTTCCAACCGTTCTGGGTTCTGGATTATTGAAAAACATGCAGAAACCTTGCTGTAATAGATCCTGTCAGAGGGGGCTTAGACTGAACTTTGAGTAAGTGTATACGCCTCTCCACACTTATCAACTATCTCTTAATCCAGCATTTTGCATTTACAACAGTAGTAAAAAAAATCTACTGTCCGACTAATTTGTGCATCAACGACATCCGCCTGGCAGTAATGAATGCCAGGGTGCAAAGCGAGAGTAACGTTGGCTGTGATGACTGAGGTTATGTGTTAACCTGGCTGGGCCATGATTCTCAGTGATTTGGCAGTTATGTAATGACGTAGTTTGGCATTTATATAATGATGTAATTTAGCAGTTAAGTAATGATATAATTTGACAGTTATATAATGATGTAGTCATCCTCCATTTTGTGATCTGATGTGACCATCCTCCATTTTTACATAACACTGATTTTGCATAATGACCTGGCCTTTGGAACCTAACCATGTCAATAAGTGAGGAGAGGGTGTATTTATGCTGTTGTCTCTCATTCTTAAGGCCCCCTGTATATCTGTCTCCAATAATGGTCTACTCTCATTCTCTAGTTCTATACCTTTAGCTCATTCAGTACTTGCTTCGTACTGGTAATACAAAGAGACCTTATCCTCAAGGAATTCACTATGAGGAAAGACAGATGAATAAACATGCAATTATAATGTGAGGAGCATGCTATGATACAGGTAAGTGTCATGGTACTCAGAATCTACTTCTGAGTAAGTATGACCCTTTGGGATCTTGAAGTAACTGAGAGAGTAAGACTGAATATCTTTGTCTATAGACACTATGCCTTGGAACCTGGAATACTTTCCCTGCTCCTCTTCTCCCACTGTCTTTCTCCCATACACACCTGTTTCACTCATGCTCAGTCTTTAGTTTTCATTTTAAACTTTTGTTTCCTCCTTGAAGATCCTCTTAACTCTCTGTTTACAGATGGAAAAAGCTGAGGTCATAAAGGAAGTCAGTAATATACGCAGGATTAGAGCTGAGTCTGCTCTACTACAATATTTATAGTATATAGCTTTTCGTGTATGAATGAAGGTGTTATAAGCTAATACAAATGTATTTGCACATTTGTTCAAAAAGAAGGATAAACCAGAAACTAATGAGACTGACTGCCTACAGAGAGTAGGTAAGCAAGAATAGAGGAATAGGAATAAGTTGGAACTGATGAAAGGGAGTGAAACTTAATTGATTTTATCTCTTTGTAAAGGCTGTGATTTAGAGCCATGGTATCAGTTAATCAGCCAATCAGTAAAATAAATCAGAATTTGGGGAGAGGACCAAGACCAACTAGAAAGAAAGGTCTAGTGATCTACTTCCAAAAAGTCAGCCGGTGAAAACCTATGGATCATAATGGTCTGATCTTGTTGTGCATGGGGTCGCCATGCGTCAAGGCCAACTCAAGGCAACAATCTCAAGTGTAATACAAATAGTAATGAACTGACTATTAAAAATGAATAACATAATCACACAGAAGGGGTGGGGAAGGGGAAGATAAGGAGCAACGTAAGTAATTTTGGAATACAGCATTTTGACTTTAAATCTTAAAGCTAAAGATAAAAGAAACTGTCGACAACATTGTACTTCAGTTAGTAAATTTGTTTCCCACAGGAATAGTAATTCTGAAACTATATGTATTCTAGGATTGGATCAAATAAATAAATAAATATGTTGTGGATAATGAAAGCCAGGTTTCTCGTTGTTTAAAAAAGGAGTTATAAATACAGAAAAGGATAGAATGAACTGTGTTGTGTTGGATTGGAATCAGAGGTATCAGAATGAAATACTTAACGTCTCTCTCCATCTGTGTGTGTGTGTGTGTACATATTACACACACATATATATACATATGCACACATCTATATATATCTAGAATGAACAAATCTGTCTTGGAAGAAGTACAATGAGAATGCTCCTTAGAAGCAAGGGTGGCGAGATTATATCTCACATACTTTGGACAAGTCATCAGGAGGGATCAGTCCCTGGAGAAGGACATCATGCTTGGTAAAGTGGAGAGTCAGCACAAAAGAGGAAGACCCTCAAAGAGATGGATTGACACAGTCGCTGCAACAATGGACTCAAGCATAACTATGATTGTGAGGATGGTGCAGTAGCAGGCAGTGTTTCGTTCTGTTGTAATAGGGTTGCTGTGAGTTGGAACTGACGCGATGGCACCTAACAATAACAACAACATGTATATACAGGTAGATGTAGAAATATATATATATAGTGAATGTATGTGTGTATGCATGCGTATATTTTCTAGTTCTGTCTGCTGAGAGGGCCTAGAGGCATCCAAACCACAGTCACAATGAGCACACCTAAAGCCCCTAGATTGCTTTCCAAATATCATTATTCAATAAAATGAGAACAAACACAGACTCCTTGGGAAAATAAATGATTTCAGTCCTAGGACAGGGAAAATACAAGATGAGCCTGGGATATCTCATAGTGCTATAAAATAAGAGAGTGCTCAGAAAATGATGGGGTCATGTAAAAAAACATAGGAGCTAACTTGAAGGAGCTCCCAATGGTCAAGTTTATGCTATGATAAGCTACGGAATAAATAATGATATTAATGTATTGTAACAATAAAATAAAGAAAATATCCATTGTTTTATACTGATATAATTAAGTAAATAGAGGAGAAGGGAAGCACTTTCATCAAGTAGAATTCCAATTGACAAATAAAGAAGGATAGATGGAATCGCTATTTGGCAAATGTCACAATAATTGTTGCAACTAAGATTCATCAATAGAAACTAAAACTAGTGGGGAAAATGTTTGATGAGAAACAGGATATTTGTATAACCTCAAAGTATTTATCGACATGATACTTATTAATTACATGGGAGAAAATAGTACCTTTACATTGGTAAGCCTGGCAAACATCGGCTTAACCAATGATCAAATTTAACATGATCAGTAATGAAACGTGTTGATGTCTTATACCTCCTGATGTGATGCACTGAGAAGGACACAGCATCATTTTTATGACATTCTTGCCAAAAGTGCGTTATCTGAATGTAAACTAGAGGAAACATGGGATGATAGACATTCTACCAAATAATTGGCCTGTCCTCTTCCCAAGTGTTACTGCCATAGTCCCAGATTGGAGGAGAGTAAGGAGACATGCGACTAAAAACAATGTGTGATACAGGATTGGATCCTCAGCCAAAAAAAGGACATCAGTGATACAACTGACAAACTTCATTTAAAATCCATACCAAAAACCAAACCCGTTGCTGTTCAATTGCGATTCATAGCGATCCTATATGATAGAGCAGAACTGCCCCAGTAGGGTTCCCAAGGAGTGGCTGGTGAATTCGAACTGCCGACCTTTTTGTTAGCAGCCGAGCTCTTAACCGTCACACTACCAGGTCTTCATAAGATCTATAGGTTAGTTAATTTCCTAATTTCGATAATTGTTCCTAGGTTATAGAAGATATTAACATATAGAGAAGTCTGATGAACAATTAAAAAAAAAAAAGTTGCTATTGAGTCTGTCCCAACTCATGGAGACCCCATGTGGGTCAGAGTAGAACTGTGCTCCATAGGGTTTTCAATGGCTGATTTTTTGGAAGTAGATGACCAGGCCTTTCTACTTAGGCACCTCTGGGTGGACTCAAACAGCCAACCTTTTGGTTAGCAGTCCAGCTCATTAACCATTTGTTCCACCCAGGGACACTAATAAATGGTATATAGGAACATCCTGTACTGTTTTTTCAATTTTTTTGTTTAAGTCTGAATTTTTTTTCAAATTAAAAAGAAAGAAAAGAAAAATAAAGGTTTCATTCCTGCACTCTGAAGTTAGAAAAAGGTGGTCTTGAGATCTGTTGCCAGATCCTGAAGGAGTATTTTGCTTCCCCTTGTAATTCAATGGGATTTTCTGCCCGACTTTCTCAGAATCCCAGAACCAGCAAATTTATATTCCAAACCATTGGGTAATAAAAATAGCAAGACACACTGTGCCAGGCACTGTGCTGGGCATTTTATTTACATTTCTGTGTTACTCATCATTTTACATCATGTCCTTTTCCTGTTCTCTACCTTGTACCATATTTTTAATTCCGTTTTATAGAAAGAGGTCCAAACCAGTCCATTTCTCCTTCTGAACACCGAAAGCAAACAGTTTAATTGGAAATTGCTGTTTTTCTTCTCCTTAAGATGGTAAAAACCATTTTCCATTTCTTCAGGCAGTTGAGAGTCATTGCCCTCCAAGAAATGAGGAATGTTCCCTGGACTTTATTTTTCTATGTGCTATAAAATTAATTACGACTTTGTTTCACTTCAGAGTTGGGGTAGGGGTAACAGAGGAGGAGAAGTGCATTAGGGCAAAGGAGTCAATAATATACAAACCTGTAAGATGTTTTGAAAGGTTGCAAGAAACCAGATGAATCATTGATGATGTTCTGAAACATCCAGATCTTTCCTATGAAATGGTTCTTATGCCAAAATGAACTGTAAGCTATCATCCTTTCTTTTTCTCTTACACACACACACTGGAGTCCTTTCATTAAGCCTCTTTTACAAATAAAAGACTGACCATGTGGTTATTTATCCATTCAGAGTGTCTTGGGTGTTAGACCCATTCATTCACCTTTTCTCTTATTCTAAAGCCCGCTGCCTTTGCCTTAATTTTGGTCCACATTTACTCACATGTAATCTCATGCACCAGGTCTCCCTGTCCCAGGTCTGGCCAAACTACAGGCTCCTAGAGTAGATAGAAATAAGAGATTTTCCTTCTCTAATCTTACTATGCTCTGCTCAATAAAACAAGTCTGCTCTGTCTTCTCAATACCTACCTACGAGTAACAGCCCACGTCTTAATCTATCATTCAAGGCCTTCCAGAATCTGGTTCTGACCCCCTTTCTGCCAGACACTATAGAAGGCGTAAGTACCTTTTCATAAGATTAATCTTTATTCCCTGAACATGCTCCGTCATTTTTTACTACCCTGCCTTTATCCACATAGTCTCTTCCACCTGGAGTGCATGTCCTTTGCCCTTACCTGGGTCTGCTGAAATTCTGTTCACTTCAGTGTAAGTGCTACTTCTTTCCTGAAACCCTCCTCCAATTTTCTAGGTGAGAATTCATCATTTTTCTTTTGTCTTCACATTGCACTTTTTCAGTTACTCTCTTAGTGACCCACAGGTGACTTTCGTAGGCAGATGTCTTTATTCCTTGGCTGGAAACCTCTTGAAGGTAGAGAATGTGTTTTCAGTGTCTCCTCAGCTTAGGAATGTAGAGGGCTAGTTCAGAAAAGATCATAAGTGAAAAGCTTTAGGAAATGTTTTTTTTTTGTTCTTTCTATTAAAGATGGAAAATCTACTTCTATGAAGCATAGGATGTCATCATGATTCTGGAAAAAGTAAAGGATTGCTGTGTGTACATTTACACTGTTATCTTACAGTATTTCTTCTACATCATTAATTCTGAAAACACATTCAGCAGAGTGGGTTTGGTTCTCCTAATTTTGCTAATGAGAAGATGGGGAGTCATACAAAGGTCATGGCATACTCAAAGTCTAGTCAGTGGCAGAGCCAGGAGTTATAACTGAACAGTTAAATGAAAGCTGGAGGTTGGAAGGGGAAGCAATAAAAAAGGGGTGGTGGAGAGTACACCAGACTTAGAGATCTGAAGACTTACTTCTCAGTCTCAGCTCTCCCATTTAGGAGCAGGGTGGTCTTGGCTACGTCATTTGACTTTTCCAGGCTTCTCTTTCCTGTTTTTAGAGCTACCGATGACATTTCTAGGGATGCCTTCACTTAAAAAGTGATTCCTTGGGAAGACACATGATTTGGTTTGCTATGTCCAGAGTGGAAGTCCCATTTAGCTAGGATAAGAGGATCCCAAAGTTCTCTGAGTTACTAGCAATTCAGTCCTCCACATTGGTCATTTGGTCCTGAGCTTTGGCCACCAATAGACAGCTCTGCCATGTTTGTGGCAGACATAGAACTTTTTGAGTCACAGCATTTCTTCTATGCAAGCTGTGAAGAACAAGCATTTCTGTGATCAGAAGAGGCAGTCTGTGCACTGGTTAAGAGCATGAACTATGGGGCAAAATTGCCTGGGTTTCTACCCTAACTAGCTTTGTGGCCTTAAGAAAGTTACTTAACTTCTCTGTGCCTCACTTTCTTCATCTGCACAGTGTTAATAACAATACTTATCTCATAGGGCTGCTTGAGCATCCAGAGGTACTGCCTGTAAATTCTGAGAACAGTGCCTCTGATTTCATGACAGCTACTTCTACTCCTATGCTGACCTCTCAGGTTTGCTGGGAGGATCAAATTGGAACAGTTTGTAAACTTTAAAGTACTAATGGAAAATAAAGATAGTAGAAATAGTATGCTTTTTTTCTCTAAAACTGGAAAAAAATGTGCCTCTTGTTCCAAAAACTCTCTGGGGTCATAAGCTAAAAGCCCAAAGAATTATTCATGCTGTTTATAGGACATAATTTTCTTCTAAGACATTTTCAAAATTAACATTACAGTAAACTTTCTTCAGAATGCCTTTTGTTCAAATCAGCTTGGAGACTTGGGCGTTTGAATACTTAATTTTAACTATCCTCACCTCCAAAAGTTAGAAAAACAGTTAGAGACAAATAACAGGAAGTTGCAAATTACACAAGTCATTTTTAAGCTGTAAAGATTTTTAACTAGAAATAGATATGTGGTATACTTTCCACAGATGTCTTCTCTCTATAATGTTATATATTCAAATAATAATTTAGACCATAAACTTAGAGGTCAGTGAAGGAAACAGTCCATTTGGAAGCACAGTGGCACTAAATGAAATGAATAGAAGCATGCTGTTCCTCCCATTTGCTAAGTACTAAATTAGAGCAGAATAATAGTATATCTTAAAAATGCCACACCTATATCTATATATATATACTAACTGAATATATACGTGCAGAAAACAACTTGGGAAATGATTTAAATCAATTTCTAAAAACAAAAACAAAAAACATAGTTGGTATAACCATGCAATTCTTAGTAATGCTATTAGAAGAGATTTGTCTTAGGAATTGTAGCCTCTATTTTCAAGTTACTATACAAAGAGCTAAACTGATGTGTGCCATTGAAATGTTAATATATATATAGGAATCAGTATTGCTGAGGGTGAAATGAATCAGGCACTGGATTGGGGGAGAGGGATTGAGAAGGGAAATGACTATGGAAGTCTTCAAAGAATAGAGGTATCTGACCCAGGCCTTAGCAACAGGATTTTTAATAGTGGTGGCTGTTAGAAAGGAGGTGGGGAGAGAGAAGGTGGGAATGAAGGGATGAGGGAGAAAGAAGCCATTTCAGGAAGAAAGAGCAGAGACAAAGGCATGAAGGTAGGGTTCATGGCTTAGATCCTTGAGAAATAGCTAGAACATCATGTATTTGAAGGAGAGCAAATGATGAAGAACTAGGAAAGGTCAGACAAAGCTCCTTGGATGGACTTGATCTGTCTTAGCTCTATCTATACTCAAATCTGTCCACCTTCAGCTTCTAGTCATTTGTTTTATTTCTGAATAAGGAAGTAACTTTGAAGGTGTTTTCAAAAGATTACCACTTTTGTATAACATTCATTGTATTTAAAAACACATTCCTGTGACCAAATAAACTTGGAAACATTGGCTTAAATCAGATTAAACATTTATTTCTTACAGTACTTCTCAAAGCCTTTAGTAAGCTAATATAATTTGTGATTCTTAGGATGTTGTATTGCCCAAATGCATTTGACCAACGAACTTCCTTTTTAATACAGTATATTCCCAGACTCATAGTCTGGTATGAGTCGGAATTGACTCAGTGGCAGTTGGTTTTTTTTTTTTTGGTTTGTATTCCCAGACTAGTGTTCAGCAAAATAGTTGGGATAAAAACATTAGCTAAAATTTGTTGGAATTGAGTGCCTTTGATGTGTCAGTCATTTATGCTGGGTGCTGGAGATATAGTTGTTAGCAAATAGCCACTGTACTTACTTTCCTATAGGTTGCATCTGTAAGTGTAGCCTTCTGGAATGAACATTTTAGCAGCAAGTAACTGATCAGTGTGAGGGGCTGGGGCACACCTTGAAGGAAGGGGGCATGTCTTGTTGACTTTTCTATCACTAAGGCTTGACCCAGTGCCTGATTTGGAGCTTGAGGTACAGTGGGTGTTCAACAAATGTTGACAAAATGATTAAAAGGAGGGAAAGATGGAGGGAAAAGGAAGAGAGGAACCAAGGAAGGTGGAAGGCAAAGATTGTGTATGGGAGAAAATCAAATGGGAATACACCAGTCTGTGAGCATAACTGAAATGTAGGCAGGTGGTTGACCAATATTGAAAAATCCTGAGATTCTAAAGGGACCGGTGGGGTTCTGTCTGGGAACACCGAGGGTGGCAGTTAATGTGAAACATCCTGAATCACAAGGCTGTTTCATGTTGGTCCCTTTATAGATACAACTGCTCTCTAAAACATTATCAGATAGCCCAGAAAGATGCTGCTAGAAGAGATCTTGTAGGTCGCCTAGTATGTACTTCTTTTCTTGATCTCTCCATATGACCTTGTGCACTCCCTGTTATATGGCATTTTTTAGCAGAAGATCAGATCCACTTAATCCATTGTACAGCTCCGTTTGCTTTTGACCTCTAGGAAGCCCAGAGCTTAATTGAATACTCAATTGCAGTAACTGTTACCTATCAGGGTCCAGTTATATGCATAACTTTCCTTCTTCTCCATGCATCCAGAAGAGCTACAGTGAGGCAAGACTTGTCCTAGGCTCTGTGTGAGGCTGTAAACAATGCTTCAAAGAGCTCTGAACAGCAATGGAAAGACAATTATTTCTCATTTATTCATTTATTCGTTCATGAAGTCATTAAATACCTATTACATGCCAGAACCTTTCCTGGGAGCACTAAGGAAGATAAAGATGTAAAAAACAGATTTTTTTTTTTTGTATTCATTCTTTTAATCATTTATTTAACATGCATCTGTTGATAATGAATTATGTGCATATGCAAATTATTATAAAATCGGTTATGCTAAGTGCTAAAATAGACACATTTTTACTGTAGGTCCCTGAAATATTTATAAGTAAAGATTCATAAAATCCCAATCCTGGAAAGACACAAATCTAAGTAAACTAGGTGTAAATTGTAGCTAAAGAGTCCAAAATCCTTATAAATTATGGGACGTGCCCATTGTCATGTATCTAGTTAGCTTCCCAGCTAGATCTCTTCTTCTAAATCACATCGGATTTGGAACAATTACCCAACAATATTCCCATCATTGCAAAGGTTAACTGCAACCTCATTCATTCAGCATACTTTTGGAGTGCCAGACCCGGGACTAATCAGCAAAATGTGGAGGTTGTTTCTGAGTTTCCTTATTGAGGGACTTTAGTTTATAACCCTCTGCCAATCAGTTCTGTAAATACGTTATCTAAGTACTCAACATTGGGAGCCCATGTTCCAATTTTCTGATTGAGTAACCACTGTGACCGATTTCTGCACAGAGCCATCAGGAAACAACTGCTATTCAGCTTTGCATTTCTTTGTTGAGCTTGATGCCCACACAATAGGAGGATTATACAAGGAAGTAAGAGATAAACTGACAACACTTAATGCAAACACGATCTTTTCAAAATGGAACAACCTAGAAGAGAAGAAAGACATGGCAAGAATTTCATGGAAACCAGGAAAGAAGAGTTAGGGTGTGGATTTGACATTCACTGACACTTTTAGGTTCTCACTGTTGGCCAGAATAGTCTGTCAACAGTATTTGTTGAGTGCCCACAATGTACAGAGACTTGCATTTGGCATGGAAGATGTACAGAGTAGATGAGAGTAAGTGATAGTTCCAGGCACAACTCCAGAGGGCACCCTTATAAGCTTTAAAGTACTAATGGAAAATAAAAATGGTAGAAATGTCAGCTTGTGCAGCGTACATTCTTTACAACAGTATTATGTGGGACTGACATTTTCTGCATCAATGTTTTTTATATGAGCAGGGGGAAGTAATATGATGAAAATATAAGATCATGGGCAAAGGAAGCATTGATGAGAAAAAGTAGCAAGTTATGTAGTTGAGGCTTAGAGACAGGGACAGTGGACTCAGATTTCTCAAGCTCAGATTTGAATTCAATCTGCAGAGCAATATTAGGAATTGATGATGCAGGCTAATGGAAAAACAACTAATTGGAAGGTGAGGTTGGGATTAGAAACTTGGACTTAAGTTCTGTCAATAGAATGTTGACATGTGGAAAGCGCAAGATGGAAACAAAGCGTATAATTAAGATATAAGTGAAAGAGTTTAGGATTAGACCTTGAAAACCTTCAGCTAGGGCAGAAGATTAAAATTAAAGGACCTGCAAACGGAGCTGGAAGTTTATACTTTCACCCCCCTGGAAAATACTGTTCAGCATCACTGGGTGAATCGCAGTGGCACGACGCAGACCACAATGACTCTGTGGATTTGAGAATCTTCATTTGGCAAAGCCTGGTTTTCCATATAAGGGCACAAATTGTCATTTTTCAGATTCTGACCTTCTGTTTCTCAAGATATGCCTGAAGTGCATTCATCAGTTCCACCCAGGATACTTCCTGGTACTGAGGGAACCCTAAATCCTATGAAGTCTTAAGAATCCTTTTAAAAAGGACATTGGTTATTTAGATAGTAAAGGAGTTTAAATTACCCACTGTTTCATATTCAGGGGGAGCTTATACTCAATAAACATCCTGTGAAATACAATAAAAGGACTGAAAGTAGCAGAAGTACATTGTATGTGACTTTCTTCTTTCATGTAGTAGGTATTTAATCAAGCCCCACTGTTGACAGTGACCATATTAGGTGCCAGGATAAAATGGTGAACAATATTGACATGATCCTTACCCTGTGAATTCACATTCTAAATGGAGAGACACACACAAATTAAAAACAAAGACAATAAACGTGCATTCAAATAAGATATATGGTAAACGCTGAACAAGGAATTAAAATAGAGAATAACAGGCGCCCACTGTTTAGATCCACCACGCATCTGTCAGTTTGTTGTACTGTGGTGGCCTGTGTGTTGCTGTGAAGCTGGAAGCTACGCCACTGGTATTTCAAATACCAGCAGGGTCACCCATGGTGAACAGGTTACAGCAGAGCGACCAAACTAAGACACACTAGGAAGAAAGGCCTGGTGATCTACTTTTGAAAATTAGCCAGTGAAAACATTATGGATCACAACAGAATATTGTCCAATATAGTGCTGGAAGATGAGCCCCCTAGGTTGGAAGGCCCAACACAATAGCTACAACAATGGACTCAAACATATCAATGATCATGAAGATGGTGTAGGACCAGGAAACAATTTGATCTTTTATATATGAAGTTACCATGAGTCAGAGCTGACTTGATGACAACTGACAACAACTATTTAGATAGGGTGATGAGGAAAGCTATTCTGATAAGATAATATTTTAGCTGAGGCCTAAAAGATGAAAAAGTGCAACCTTGTGAAGAGGCTGAAGAAAGAGCATTTCAAGCAAAGAGAACAGCATATACAAAGACTCTAACGAAGGAAAAAGCTAGACATGTTTCAGGGGCTAGCTCAGGGAGGGCGAGAGTGGAGGGAATAGAAATGAGAAGGAGATAGGGGTTAGATCGTTACCTTGTCTGGAGGATGGATTAAAGGTGGAACTGGAAATCACATCCACAGGTGAGAGAGCACTGGTTGCATTCGATGACATGTGTGGAGATAGAATTTATAGGACTTGTTCATGGAGTGGTGTGTGGAGGGAAAGGAAGGAATGGATCAGGGATGACTCCCAGGATTTTTTTTTTTTTAAACATGGTGGATGGTTGGAGCCATTTACTGAGATGATAGAGATACAAAGGTAGTGGCAAGTACCACAGTTTTATTTAAATCCACTGTTTTATTTAAAATGTGCTAAGTTTGAGATATTTTTGAATGATATAGTCAATGACAAGAACAGCAAAATTCTGAAGTGAAAAGTAATCCTAAAATTGATAAGACACTCAACAAGGTGAACAAAATTTACTCAGGTCTCTTATTAGCTTAAGTCCTTCTGGCCCCACATTGTTGTTATGAGTTGCTGTCGAGTTGGCTCTGACTCTGTTATGTACAACAGAACAAAATGGTGCCCCATGCTGCACCATCTTCACAATCATTGGTATGTCTGAACCCATTGTTGCAGCTACTGTGTCAATCCACCCCATTGAAGGTCTCCCTCTTTTTCGCTGACCATCTACATTACTTCCTAGATAAGGATCCTGATTATTAACCTGATATTTAAGGCTCTCTATGGTGGCACTCTACACCTCTATCATTTTTTTTTTTCTCTCTCAGGTACATGTTTTCTAAATAGAGTGATGCTATGAGAAAGAGGAAAATGAAAAATAAAGGAAGTTCTGTTGTATTCTGATCCATGAATCATTGTATTGTGGCCAAAGTCTGTTGTATTAGGAATGATTTTGAAAAGTGGAAAAAAAAAAAAAAATACTCCCTAAGCTCCTGGTTCCTTGCTTTTTTGCTGACAGCTGACAAGCCCATTGCACTAACTAGCTAGGAAAAGTGAATAATTGGCTACTAGGTAAACAAGATGCCAGATAAAAATGTATTAAACCTCCAGCACATTTAACACTTGAACCCTCTCAAAGAGGCAGGAGTGAGTTTATTCGTATTAATAGATGTATACAGACTGTAAGTTACCAGGCCAATGACATCCAAAATCTATTGGCTGAGTTCCGTACCATATCCAGGGCAGTTACTTGGCTCTCTAGGGTAAGCAATGACTAGAAAAGCACAACCTCTTCTCCGAGAACTTGCAATATAGGGGAGAGACACATATTCAGTGTAATAGAATACAAGCTATCAGCCTCAGAAAACAAAAACATATCAATTGATGTTGGGAATAAGATAGTGGAGAGAGAACTTGCAGTTGAGAATAATGTGGAAAAGCTCCATAGAGGAGGGCCTGCTTGAATGGGGCCTTAAAGGATGCAACCAATTTAGACAACATAAAAAGACAAGGACATTTCAGGTGGAAAGTAGAGTAGGACAAAGGGTGGGAAGATCAAGGTGTGCTTACCAAACTACAAAGTAGTTCAGTATGGGTGGAAAATAAAATCAGAAGTGGAAGGTAAAGATGGAAAATAGATTGGGTCTAGAATTTGGAGAAGTTGGTTGGTTGCTTTTCCAGTAGCCAATCTACCAACCTCCACATTTCTCACCTTGCAGTTTTGATGTGATTAGCCCCACTGCAAGCCTTATGGGGGTGTGTCCTGATTAGATTAAATCTATTTGTATATTCTATTCCCATATCAGTGATTTCATTCTATTTGAATCAACAGTGAAAGTCTATGAAAGCAGCAGTGAAGACATCAAATAGTGTACTGCATTGGAAAAATCTGCTGCCAACCCTTTAAAGTTTTAAAAAGCCAAGATGTCACTTTGCTGACTAAGGGGGCCCTGACCCAACCCATGGTTGTTTCAGTCACCTCATATGCATTTGAATGCTGGACAACGAAAAAGAGAGACAGAAGAGGAATTGACACATTCAGACTGTGGTGTTGATGAAGAATACTGTATATGTTATGGACTGCCAGAAGAACGAACAAACCAGTCTTAGAAGAAATACAACCAGAATTCTCTTTAGAAGTGAGAATGGCAGGACTTCAGTTTGCTTACTTTGAAGTCGTCATCAGGAAAGACCATCATGGTTGGTAAAGTAGAGGGTCAGTGAAAATGAGGGAAACCCTCAATAAAATAGATTAATACAATAGCTTAAACAATGGATTCAAACATATCAATTATCACAAAGATGGTGCAGAACCAGGCAGTGTTCTTCTGTTCTGTTATATGTAAGGTTGCCATGAGTTGAAGCATTCTCAATGGAAACTAATAAGAACAACAACAAATTCCCATGTTCGGGGATGTTAGCTGGTGGGAGTAAAAATTTTTACTCTTCTATAATTTTTTGTTTGTTTTGTAAAAGTTTCTTTTTCAATGGGCACTATAGGATAATCCTGTCTTTTTCCCTGGATGTGAACAAGAAAATCTGAAGCTTTCAGGGCCTCTGGCAGCCATCTTGGGACCAGAGGTAAAGGAAATAAAAAATAAAATTGGCACTGGGAAAGCAGGCTGAGAAATGGAGAGTGAGAAAAACTGAGTCCCAACAACATTTTCTTTTGAGCCAATAGCTTAAGCTTCCCATGAAAGCAGTGCTCTTTCTGGACTTTTAAGTTACATGTGCCAATAAATCTGCTTTATGATTTAAGCTGGTTTGACCTGAGTTTCTCATTACTTGCCAATCAAAGCATCTTAATACAGGATCCTTGAAAGACACATTAAGGCATTGGTTTTCTATAGGGATCTACTGATATTTGTGGCCCCAAGAGTGCCATAATTTGGAAAGTAGCCCCCATGGTAGTGTGCGATATAGAACACCATTAAATGAGGGTATCCCAAGGCAGAGGTCATGAAATTCAGTCTAAGAAGTTGAGATTAGTCACGTTTCACTATTGCCCCCTGCCTAGCCATTTGACTTCAGTCTCTGTCTCCCAGAAGTGGAAAGGAAGTAATTCTACTTAAGTCTTTCCTTGTGAAGAGCTACCTCCCTTGGGCTTGGAGCCTGATACCCTTTTTCTCCCTTCCACTGATGCCATAGATGTATTCATTTCTCTTTGGGTATTTAATGTAAACCAGATAAGCCACAAATTTATAATAACTTTAGTCAATTTCAATTCTAAGGGAAGTTGAATCTTTGGGGCCAACTTTTCAAGTACAAGATACTGTGATTTCAATGATGGCGAAACTGTTTGGGGAATTGCTTTCCCAAACTTTCCTTCTAGTGTTTAGGTTATGGCACGCAGTCCAGAGGTACATTATGAGTGATCCTCTTGAACCTTGTCAGAAAGTGCTCATAAATCACATTCAAGAAAATATATTTAACCTCCACATATGTATACATGAAACTCAAGAACTTGGACAAGTGGAATGAATTCTGAACTGTCAGTTTACAGCAGTAACTTGCCTTTTCAACTTAGGGATAGAAATTTGGGGTTAGTAGGCTCTAATGGAAATAGCATGTTCTTGGGAAACCAGAGGGTCTGCCTGACTTCTGGAATACTTTATATCAAATGATAGCTTCTTTTGAAATTTTAAAAAGCCTGGATCGTGGTCCCAGGTATATATTGAATTTCAACAGATCCCAGGTGCTAATCCTTAGTCTCTTCATCTGTGAAATGGGTTTAGTTTCCCCATTTTCTGTTATGAGTATAAAAGGCCACATTTGCATGAATAAATATAATAATATGTAAAATTTATTGTGCTCTTTCTATGTGTCTGGCACTGTGTTACAGGCATTTAGTAGTTACCATTATTTAATTTTTAATGTGTATCAGACACTAACTATTGATATATATTAATACTTAACACATTTAATACTCAGAGCATTCTAATGAGCTAAGGACTGTTATGATTACCATTTTCTAGATAAACAAAAATTGAATCACAGAAATGTGAAGAATTTGCCCAAGGTCTTACAAGTAAAATATGGCAGAGGCGAGAGTCAAAGGGAGGCAGTCTGCTCTTCGCATGTCATATAACTTATACTCTTCCCAGTAACACTGAGAGCTGGGTACTGTGAATAACATTTTTCAGTTGAGAAAACTAAGGCAGAGTACACCCAACTAACTCAAGGGCATTCAGCTAATCAGTAAAAGAGCTGGGCTTAAAAGTGGACTGTAGTATTCTTTTTATCTGATAGTTTTTATGCTATTTTCCTTATGCACCAGTCTCTCCATTTCAAAGCTTTCCATCCTGTACTTTCTTCAAATTACATTTTTACCATTTTACTTTCTGAGCTAGTTTTGAATGGCATACAAGGAAAATGTTGAAAGACCTTCGCAATGATGTAAACACATATTAACTCGACTGTATATCAATTTAAGAACATAATCTGTAATTTCACTTTACAGTTTATTATGCTTTTAGTTTTTTTACCACATCGATGACCAAATTAATGTTTTTAAATCATTAACACATTATCATGTTGCCTAATACAAGGCATACTGATTGATTCCAAACTCCAACTTTTAATCAGGATTAGGGTATCTGAGTTCTCACTGTTTATTATTGGTAAGTTTCACAGCCATTTGTAAAACTAGCCTGTTGTATTTAATAGTCAAGTTTGGTAGCATCTCCTAAAGTTCTTTTCTCTAAGGCAGAAAGTATAGAATAATAATTAGGATTTCTGGTTTTTATCTCAATGACTGCACCTGGACCAACTTTCATAGCCTCATTGTTCAGCAGAAAAGCTGTTCAGCAGACAAGGTGTTCATCAAGAAGCTATCGTTATTTTACTACAGTAGCTCAATAAAATTTGTTTCTTGATTACACCATCAAAAAGTCCAAAATAGGAATTGGCCAAGTTAAAATGAAGACAAGCTATAGAACTTGATTGGATGTAGAATCATCAGAATTAAAAGAAATGTTTTTAAGAAATTCCTCAGCATTAGATGCTAGCATTAGCTCACATGAATATTGGCCTTTGCAACTTGCAGAGATCTTTCAAATCTCTCATTTCATTTAATTCATACAACCACCCAGTGAGACAAGCATTCTTTTTTGAATATTCTAAAAGTGAGGAATAGAGACAATACAAGATTTCCCAAGAGTATATACTTAGCAAATAATGGGGCTGGGATTTGAATCCAGTTCTGACTCCATAATGTAATACAATTCATTAAACCAACTGGCATGAATATTATTAGTAGATAAAGGGTTAAAATACCATGAGCTTTCATTTTGTCTGCTCTGGTCCTGGAATCTAGTGGGCCCCCACTGAATAGTTTTTGGTTTTTCTTTGTTTTTGTCCCTTTCTTTCTTTTTATGGTTTTCTTTGCCATATCCAAGGGAAATGACTCCAGTTAAAACTTTGTGAGGCCAAGGCTGGTTAATGTATCACTGACCACATATTCTCCAGGATGTGGCCTAACTGGTTCATCAGTTTTTTGCCGTCCACCCCCATCCCGTCCAATGCCCCTCAGGACTTTCTACTGCCAGAGCTCAGGGCTGGTCCTTTGTCATTGGTCTTGGCTGCCATACCTAAAAATTGGTCTAGTCTGTGTCACCAGATGGGGCCTGTTCTGCGTGCTACTTTCATATGAACCCTTTAAAAACACAGAGTACTTTCACTTTCTCCCTAAGTCCCACTTTCTTCCCTGTCCTCCTTCCCTAGAAGTTGGACCTATCTTTAGACATCTAATCTGCCTCAAGTTATCTCCTTGGGTCTAGATCTTTGCTCTAGCATCTTTACTCTCTTAGGAGCCATGTGTCCTAAACTTTTAGCTCTCCAGTACTCTGAGCCCTGTCTGACACACAGTGCCTGCTAGACTCTGACTCACTTAGATTCCAGAAAAAAAGAAAAGATATATATATAAAATATATATATATAAAAGATATATATATATATATATTGCACACTTGCTAGCCACTATGTGTTGTAACAGGATTTGTGTGGGATAGAGAGGGGTTCATATCTGGCTCCAGTCTTCAAGTAGCTCAGTAGCTATATCTCTGTCTATACCGTAACTGTATGTCTGTAGGAACCCCGGCGGTGTGGTGGTTAAAAGCTTGGCTGGTAGCCAAAAGGTTGGCAGTTTGAATCCACCAGCCACTCCTTGGAAACCTTTTGGGGAAGTTCTACTGTGTCCTGTAGGGTCGCTATGAGTTGGAATGGACTTGAAGGCAACAGGTTTGGTTTGAGTTTATAGAGAAACAGAATTGAACCCAGATCTTTTTGATGACAAAATCAGCAAATTTTCACTGCCTTATGCTGGTATTTATTCTGTGATTTGAAATACGATGAACCGAAGATTCTAGTTGCTTCCCAATGTGCATTCTACTAAAGTTCTCTTTAGCCAAGCCAGAGAGTGTAAAACAATAGTTAGGATTTCTAGTTTTGGTCCCAGTGTCTGCCATCTGGGCCACTTTTCATAGTCCAATTTTCAGTAAAGTTGAGCCACAATTTTTATCTGAGCACATTACCACCCAGTTAAAAGATTTAATTTCCCATCTCTTGTGCTACATCTCTTGTGCCATCATGTTTTCAAGTACTTGATAAGGAGATGTAAGCTGAAGTAGTAGGTAGAGGGTACTCTTCTTTTTCCTTCCAAATGGTTGGAGCAAAGTTGGGATGGGTGCCACTGTAACAGCCATTTTTATCTAAAAAGATGAGGTACACATCCCAGAGAAGGTAGAGTAGACAAGTGAAAGGATACTGTGTTGCTGATGTAAATGGAGTCACCATACCAAATTCAAACCTCCTACACCAATCTGCTGTAAAATGACGGAGAACTAATATTCTATCTTATTTTAAGGTATTGCTATTGATTGCCTTTATACACAGCTGAAACCAATCCCAGCTGATACAAATGGTTAGTTTTTCAAGAAGGATGAATATAGAGATTTATGTTCTGAGAAAGTAAAGAAAATGGGCATGAATACAGGAGAAACTAATGTAGCTATTATAGGTGACAGGTAGCTAAGAAAAAATATTTCAGAAATGTAATTTTTTTCCAGTGTTAGCTGTTATCTCTGAATGCAAATAACTCACATATAATACCTTCTTAGTCCTTCCAGCCTGTCTGAAGGTCAGTGATCAAATCCCTGGAATCTCCACTTACTAGCTGTTTGACATTGAGTTGAATCCGTTTCTCTCTCAAAGCCTTATTTCTAAATCAGTGAAGTAGATTATGAGTTATCAATAAATTATTACATGGAACATGTTTATCATAGTGACTGGAACACAGAAGGCACCCAAGTAGTAGAAATTCCCATAGGTTCACACATTCCCTTCAGTTCCTGGAACTTCCTTTCTGGCTAGCCTTAAAAGAACTTACTGTATCCTACTGAGAAAATCTGTCTCTCATACTCCCACTTTGCTCCCTCTCCTCTTTGGATGTATAGAGAGATAAATTCCAATGATTTCACAAATATTCCATTTTCCTACAGTGGAGTGTACA
The DNA here is from genome assembly GCA_030035585.1 of Dugong dugon. Classification (NCBI taxonomy): domain Eukaryota; kingdom Metazoa; phylum Chordata; class Mammalia; order Sirenia; family Dugongidae; genus Dugong; species Dugong dugon. Next base: position 59,231,385 of record CM057471.1, read on the forward strand.
TGACCCAGGAGAAATGAGACTCTGTCAATGGAAAACTCTAAGTGGAAAGGTCCTGTTGATGGAACTGTTGCTTTCGAGACCTTGTCAGTAAGAGCTTTTGTCTTAGGGGTTTGTAAATATTTATATTTTCAAACTACTATGAGAGGAACAACAGCTATTCCACATGAATGGATTACGTTAAATGTACCCAAAGTCTGTAATTCAAGCTGTCAAACGTGAAGAAATACCAGACTTAAGGCTGCCATTCCAATCCACTCAGAATAAATAAGGACTTTGGGCAGAGCTCTGTAACACGATGGCTCACAGACATATGGAAGATGTTACAAGGCAAGGCGACTGAAGAGAAGGAAAAACATACTAAATGAATTCAAGAAATACCTAGTCCTTCCAGAGAGGGAAGGGATTCAGGCTTGAGGGAGAAGATTGTTGGCCTAGAAGCAAGGAAATGGGATTAATGTTAAACCAAGAATGAGGGGTGGCGCGTGGAGGCTTTTCCTGTTCCTAAAATGTTCATCTGTTTTTCATTATTGTTTTGGGGGTCTCGTGAGGTGACACCAATATAGGAACAAATATTTGTGTCTGTACAGGCTGGATGAAGGTTAGGGGATTTATTTACTGTGGAGGCTCTGTGTTAAGAGTGTGAGGAGTTTCCTAACCCATAGGACACAGGTGGAGGCTGTGTTCATCAAACTGAAAAAACACACGTCAGGGAGAGATTGACCGGTGGGTCAGATAGATTTGATTCAATTCTACAAGCATGTACTAGACACCTACTTTGTGCCAGGCATGGAGAAAAAGCTTGAGAAGCAATCTGATTTAGTGGAAGGAGCTTTAGCTTCTAGTCCTTGTTCTAAGGCTCACAAGCTTTGTAGAGTGAGTCAAATTACTTCCCCTTTCTGAGCATCCCTGGTGGTGTAGTGGTTAAGCACTACAGCTGCTAACCAAAAGGTCAGCAGTTTGAATCCACCAGTCGCTCCTTGGAAACCCTATGGGGCAGTTCTACTGTACTGTGTCGTATTGGGTTGCTGTGATTAGAAATCGACTCGATGTAAACTTTTTTTTTTTTTTTTTTTGGTTTTGAGCATCAGCTCAAAATGTCAGCTTTTTTTTTTTTTAAATGAGTAAATATTAGGTTGGATGATGTAGCTAAGGTATGTGACTAAATGCGCTTGCTAAGGCACTCGGTTTCACCCTTCTGTCTAGACCTTGGGAGAGCTCTAGGTGTGGTAGTGTATACTACTCTTCACCCATCTTTGTGGTGCCTCTACCTGTGACAGGATATGCCCCCCCACTTTTTTTAAATCAAGTGTGGCCAGGTGACTTGTTTGGCCAGTGAAATGCAAGCAGAAGTGACATGTATTTGAGTAGAAGCTTTAAGAGCCAGTGAGGGGATCACTGTGTCTGCTTTTTCTTTCCCTCTGCCCTGATAAAGGCTAATCCATCAGCCTGGGTGTTGGGTGAAGATAATATGAAGCTGTGCTACTGGAGATGTATATACAGCGTGAGTGAGAAACACTTATTGTTTTACTACTGAGATTTTGGGAGCCTTTTGCTACTGTAGCATAAGATCTTCATGGAGACTGACTCACAGGGTAGGAGAAGAGTTTAGTCTGCAAAGTACACATTCTTATCCTAGAATGCTGTATTTCACTGGACTGTGGATAAAGGGTAGAAAAAGCAATTTCTAGTGTTCATGGTATTTCAGTAGATTAACTCCACCTAGTCAAGAAATGTGGGCCAAAATTTATCATTCAGCAATTGTGTAACTCACTGTTCCTCTATGGGAAAGATAAAGCAAAGGTAAGGTAAGAAGCAAAGAGTTACTCTAGTAGAGTCTCCTACAAATGAAAATATGGTGAATGTGCCTCCTAACAGCATTTTGAACCCTTTGAATATAGGGGGTGACATGATCAGTTCTCTTTCTGAAATATATCTCTTGCTGCTCTTTGAAGAACGGACTGGAATAAATATGAGTATAGCAGATTGCCCAAGTAGGAAGAAATGTAATGTTGAGGTCGAGTGAGGAGGGCAGTCTTAATGAAGACAGTTGAAATAGAGATGAAGAGAAGAGTACAAATAATGAGAGGCTTTTGGAAAAAGAGTTGGCAGTGAGAATTTGGATGTGTGGAAGATGAGTGTGACAAGACAATAGTCGTGTCATTCACAGAGAGGAAAATTGCAGAAGGGAAATCAGTTTAAAGTGTTGATTAAGGCATTCTGTTTTAAATTTTCTCTTGAGCTCCTGCACAGAATATCAGTGATCACATGGTTCTACCCTTTGGTACCATGTTCACACACAGATCACCAGGCAAGATGCATCATTCAACTGGCCGATTGTGGCCGTTCAAGTAAATTTATGTAAGACTTACTAGAAGATCATATTGTTTATGGTTCAGGGAGGTATTCACAGGCAAGTTAAAGAAACAGCATTTAGACTACAGAATGTGTGCACCCTGAGACAGAAGACATCTGGGAAGAGTGCCAGGAGAACGAGATGTGAAATTAGACAGACCTGGGTTCAAATTCTAGCTTTACTACCTTCTAGCTGTTTTGTTTGGAGCAAGTTCCTTAAAATTACTGAGTCTCAGTTTTCTTACCTATAAAATGGGTTATAATAATATATACTTCATAGGATTGTTGTGATGATTCAAGGACTTAATCAATGTAGTGTGACCAAAACATAGAAGGTATTCCATAAGTGCTATTTCCTTTTCCTTTCCCACACACCACTTAAATGATGTGGGGTGAGACTGTCTCTGAAAGACACAATTGAATGGTATGTTGTTATTGGTCAACTCACCCTTTCATTATGAAAGTCCACGAAACAAATCTTTCATGGTAAATCGAAGAGATTTTTTCCATCAAAGAGAAGAAAGTGACCAAATATTTTTGGTTTACTACGCACTGAAAATAGTTTAATCTAGAAAGGCAATTTTGCTTGGAGGAGAGATGACTTAGATGGGAATATGGGGGCAGGGGAGAAAGGGGAAGTCGGTGGTCACCTATTTCCACATATCAAATCGTCTTCTGTGCGGGAAAAAAAAAGTGATGTGTTTTGTGGTCCAGACAGGAGAGCTCTAGCCAGTAGGTCAAAGTTACCACGACGCATTTCTCAGTTAAATGTGCTACAGCTAATAGCCCCACAGTGGATCTTCTGGAGGCGGTGAATGTTCCACTACCGGACATATGCAAACTGAAGTTGAATGAAGACTGGTCAATTAAGCAGAGATGCACATACTTAGTGGCAGCTTGGACTAGATGCAATTCAATGCAGCAAATGTGTAATAAGTGTCTACTACATGCAAGGCCCTGTTTGTAAGCTGGGAGAGGAACAGATTTGAAGGAGAGAGACTGTCTCTGCTCTTAAACACTCACAGTCAGCTCTACATTCTTTGATTCTAGGATAGGCTTTGGGACTCAGCCTCCCACAAAGGTTAGCCAGTTCAGTCACCAGCTAGATATTATAAATTGTCAAGCCTGTGTAGTATTTACTCTGAACCTTTTACATAGAATTATCCAGCTGGGATTTGCTTCCAAAAGAAAAGTGGTCATGCAAACTTGACTTTCAACAGAGGTGAATCTTCAGGGTCAATCATGAAATTAAAGGAAAGAAAAGCAAGTCAATTAATTATGCCAAGGCGTACCTAATTGAAAAGTAAAAATGTTGTGCCGGAAAGGACTTGGAGTATGTAAAATTCTAGGTTTCATTCAGTCAATGACTAGCTGTATGATTTTGGTGATTCTTTTCCTTTTTCTGAGCCTTAGTATCCCCATCTGTACTATAAGGATTGAACTTCGTGATGATCTTCAGATTCACATCCTGTACCAACAGGGTATAATGATTCCACATCACCAAATGACTGAATCTTTGTTTTTTTTCACATTTAAACTGCCTTACAGCTATCAGGTTCACATGCCATAAAGTCAATCATATAAGAATATTGGCCAACATGGCACTATAGACAGAAGCACTATGCTGTCCCTCTACAGCAAAGACCTGTAAAACTAAGTAAAACAGATACAAACATCAATCCTGGAACCCTAATTGTCAAATGAAGGGATAAAGAACTTGATCAAGCACTGAATGGAATAAGAAACTGACAAAGAACAAAGAATGAGGAGAGCTACTGAGTGGAGGTCCCCTACCAGCTAAAGTGGCACAGATTCACCATCTTGGACTACAGCCACCAAGGAATGCAGACAGGGTGTACAGGGAGGCAATTTCATGGAGCTCCCAACGAAAGACAGAGCACCCAGTAACCAGGGATACACGCTTTCACACCCCCCACCCTTCTTCCCTGTACGAGGCCTCTGCCGCTGTCCAACAGGGCACAATCGCTTGGCTAGAGCAACACCAGCTCACTGCTACCCAGATTTGCACCCACACCCACCAACTGGCTCCTTCAGCACCGTGTTTTTTTGTTTTTTTTTTTTGTTACTGCTTTTTTGGCTTTTTTGTTTCTTCTGTCTCTCAATTCCTTCCTTTCCTTTTTCCCACCCAGCCAGCACCATGTGCCATCCCCACCCCTTCTTGACATATTGTGCCACACAACTTGGCTGGAGAGCTACTGACACATGGTTTCCCCGGGTCGGCACCACCCCACTGGCAGGCTCCCTCACTGCCTTTTTTTTTCAATTTGTTCTTTCTCCCTTCCTTGTCCCTGACTGCCACACCGCTCAGCTAGAAAGCCACTGACACATGGACTCCCTGGAACTGTGGCACCCCACTAGCAGTCTTCCTTAGTGCCATTTTCCCGCTTGGTTTCTTATCTCTGTCTCCCTTCCTTCCTTTCCTTTCTTCCACCCATATAGCCCCATGTGCCGTTGCTGCCCCTTTTGGACAGTCTGTGCCCCACAGCTTGGCTAGAGAGCCACTGGCACAAAGCTTCCCCAGGTCCGCACCACCCCACCAACAGGCTCCCTAGTGCCATTTTTTCTTTTTAATTTCTTCTCTCTCTCTCCCTTCCTTCCTTTCTCCTGCCCAGCTAGCCCTGTGTGCCGTTCCTGCCCCTTTTTAACAGGCTGTGCCACACTGCTCAGCTAGAGAGACACCAACACACAGCCTCCCAGGGTCCTTGCTGCCTGCTTTGGCAGGCTCCTTCAACACATTTCTCTTTTATTTGTTTTTGCTTTTCTGTTTTTTTCTTCTTTTTGTTGTTGTTTCTTCTCCATGTCCTTTTCTTCCTTTCCTTTCTCCCACCCACCTTGCCCCGTATGCCAACCTCCCTTCTTGATGGGCTGTGCTGTACTGCTCACCAAGAGAGCCTCTGGAACACAACCTCCCTGGGTCTGCACTGCCCCCACAGGCTGGCTCCCTCAGTACCTTATTTTTTATTTTTCTTTATCTTTCCCCTTCTCCCTTTTCCTTCTCCCTCCCATCTAGGTCCTAGGCTGCCTCTGCCCCTTCCTAACAGGCTGTGCTGTGCTGCTTGGTGAGAGAGACATCAGCTCACTGCCACCCCAATTTCACCCTATTCCCAACAGTCAGCTTCCCCAGCACGATATTTATTATTTTTGTTGTTGTTTTTCTTCTCTCTTTCCCTTATTTCCTTTCCTTTCTCCTGCTCATCTAGCCCCATGTGCCACCCATGCCCCTTCTCAACAGGCTGAGCCACAGCACCTAGCTAGAGAGCCACCGGCACACAGCCATACCAGGTCTGTCCCACTCCCACCCACCGAATCCTACTGCACCACAATTTTATTCTTATTTTATTTTGCCTTCACTTTTCTTTTTCTTTTTTGCTTCTATTTCTCTCCTTTCTCTCACCCAGTTACCTCCATACATCACATCCTCTCCCTCCCCTCCTGCTCATCTGCACCTTGCACCAAGTGCCGCACCCTCAAGTGGCACAGGCATGGTCCAAAAGACCCCACCCTGCACTACCCTCAGCCCCACCCTGTCGGCCCCAGTAGGTTCCATCAACTACCAGTCCTCACCCCTCTCCCCAGTTGGACATGCCCTGTTGCACCATAGCTGAGCAACCGGCCCTGCCCACCTGGACAAGTTGGTGAGAAGTATTGAGCCCACACATGAGCAACCAACAAAGCACACCCAGCTCACCTGCCCAGACATAACCAAATAAAACAGAAAAGCAGGATGAAACAAACAAATCTACAAACAATAAACGAACAAAATAACTCCTGAATGTCCCAAAGACAGTAGACAGTATCAAAACATATAAAAAACCGGACAGGTGGCTCCAGAAAGCAACCAAAAGAAAACACCAGATGACCTTCCAGTAGTAGAAAAAGCCCTGGAACTACCAGATAGGGAATTCAAAACTATGATACTCAGGACTCTCCAAGAGATGAAGAAAAATGCAGATAAAAATAAGGAAAAAAATAGGCCAAATGATGGAAAATATAGACAAAATCAGGGAAAACACAGACAAAACAATGAAAGAATTCAGGAAAATAATACAGGAACAAAATGTCAAAATAAACAAACAACTAGAAATCATACAAAAACAGTACTTAGAAATCCAAAAGATAAACAACAAGATTTCAAAAATGGACAGTACCATAGAAGGTTTTAGGAGCAAATTTGAAACAATGGAAGACAGGATCAGTGAAATTGAAGACAGATTCTTGGATAACACTTCGTTTGAGGAAAAATCAGAGAAAATAATGAAGAAAAATGAAGAAACTCTGACAACCATGTGGGATACAATCAAAAGCAAAAATCTGTGTGTGATCGGAGTTCCAGAATGGGGAGAAAACAGAAAACACAAGAAGATTATTGAAGATTTGCTGACAAAAACTTCCTTAATATCATGAAAGATGAAAAGCTGACCATCCAAAAAGCTCAATGAAGCCCATATAGGATAGACTCCAAAAGAAAATCACCAAGAGATATCATAATCACACTTGCTAGAACCAAAGACAGAGAAAGAATCCTGAGAGCAGCTTGAGAAAAACGAAAAGTCACATACAAACTGGAAACAATAAGACTAAACTCTGATTACATGGCAGAAACCATGCAGGCAAGAAAGCAATGGGATGACATATATAAAACCTTGAAAGAAAAAAATTGCCAACCAAAAATAATGTATCGTGCAAAACTCTCATTCAAATATGATGACAAAATTAGGACATTTCCAGATAAACAGAAATCAAGGGAATATGTAGAAACCAAACCAAAGTTAGAAGAATTATTAAAGGGAGTCCTTTGGTTAGAGAACCAACAACATCAGACAACAACCTGAATCTAGGACGCAAGACTGCATCAGCCAGACACCAACCTCAAGGATAAAACAAAATGAAAAGATTTACAACAGGGAACAAGAGAGGTCAATCTGTAAATGACAACAGTGTAAGAACAATAAAAGAGAGAATAAATGGTATCGGTATAGAACTTTCAAATGGAGAAGAAGTCAGGGAATTATCAAGTAATAAAAGACTTGTTTAAACTTAGGAAGATAGGGGTAAATTTGAAGGTAACCACAAAGAAAGTTAACAAACCTACTCATCAAAATGAAGAAAACCATAAAGTCTCAGTAAACACAAAATCTGTAAAAACGAAAGAAATGAAAGAAAATCCACAAACAAAAGGAACTCAGTACAGGAGAGTAAGAGAAACAAGGAAAACGTTAGCACTACAAAAACAAACAAACAAACAAACTACAAAATGACAGAAATATACTCATACCTATCTATAATCACACAGAATGTAAATGGCTTAAATGCACTCAGACAGAGAGTGATACAATGGATTAAGAAAACAGGACCCATAAATATGCTGTCTACAAGAGACACACCTTAGACACAAAGATATAAATTTATTAAAAATCAAAGAAAAAAAAATCACACAAACAGCAATGAACAAAGAGCAGGAGTGGCAATACTAATCTCAGATAAAATAGACTTTAAAACAAAATCTACTATAAAAGACAAGGAAGGACATTATATAATGATTAAAGGAAGAATCCACCATGAGGACATTACCATAATAAATATCTACGCACCAAATGACAGGGCTCCAAAATACATAAACTCTAACAGCATTGAAAAGAGAAACTGACAGTTCCACAATAATAGTACGAGACTTCAATACACCACTCTCAGTAAAGGACAGAATATTGAGAAAGAAACCCAACGAAGATACAAGAGATAGGTGACAATCAACCAACTTGACCTCATTGACATATATAGAACACTCCACCCAATGGCAGCAAAGTACACATTCTTTTCCAAAGCACATGGAACATTCTCCAGAATAAATCATGAATTAGGTCACAAAACAACCCTCAACAAAATCCAAAACACTGAGACAATACAAATCATCATCTCTGATCACAATACCATAAAAGTAGAAATTAATAACAGAAAGAGCAAGGAAAACAAACAAACAAACAAATACATGGAAACTGAATAACACTTTTCTTAAAAATCGCTGAGTAACAGAAGAAATCAAAGATGGAATTAAAAAAATACCTAGAATCAAATGAGAATGAAAACACATCATAGCAAAACCTCTGGGACACAGCAAAAGCAGTACTCAGAAGTAAATTTATAGCAATAGGTGCACACCAAAAAAAGAATAAAGGGACAAAATCAAAACATTAGCTGTATAACTTGAACAAATAGAAAGAGAACAGCCGAAGAAGCCCACAGCCATCAGAAGAAAGGAAATAATAAATATCAGAGCAGAAGTAAATGAAATAGAGAATAGAAAAACAATAGAAAGACTCAACAAAAGCAAAAGTTGGTTCTTTCAAAGGATCAACAAAATCGACAAACCATTGGCCAAATTGACAAAAGAAAAACAGGAGAAGATACAAATAATTCAAATAAGAAATTAAATTGGAGACCTTTCAACAGACCCAACTGAAATAAAAAGGATCGTAACAAAGAACTATGAAAAACTGTACTCCAACAAATTTGAAAATGTAAAGGAGATGGACAAATTTCTAGAAACACACTACCTACTTAAACTAACACAAACTGAGGGGGGACATCTGAACAGACTCATAACAAGAGAAGAGATTGAAAAGGTAATTAAAAAAAAAAAAAAAAAAAAACTCCTGACAAGAAAAAGTACTGGCCCAGATGACTTCACTGGAGAATTCTACCAAACATTCAGAGAAGAGATTGTACCAGTCCTACTCAAACTATTTCAGAACACAGAAAAGGAGAGGCTACCTAAAAATTAATCCTATGAAGCCAGCATAACCCTGATACCAAAACCAGGCAAAGACACCACAAAAAAACAAAACTACAGAGCAATATCTCTCATGAATATATGTGCAAAAATTCTCAACAAAATTTTGGCCAATAGAATTCAGCATGATGTATATAAAAAAAATACGCTATAACCAAGTGGGATTCATACCAAGTATGCAAGAATGGTTAAACATTAGAAAATTAATAAACATAATCCACCACATAAATAAAATAAAAGAATCACGTGATCATCTCAATCGACAGAGAAAACGCATTCGATAAAGTCCAATGCCCATTACTGATAAAAAAAAAAAAAAAACTCCCAATAAAATACGAATAGAAGGGAAATTCCTCAGCATAATAAAGGGCATCTATAGAAAACCAATAGCCAACATCATTCGTAATGGAAAGAGGCTGAAATATTCCTCTTGAGAAGAGGAGCAAGACAAGGATGCTTTTTATCACCACTCAATTTTTACATTGTATTCAAAGTCTTAGCTAGAGCAATAAGGCAAGAAAAAGAAATAAAGAGTATCCAAATTGGTAAGGAAGAAGTAAAACTGTCCCTAATTATGGATGATATGATACTATATACATAGAGAACCCAAAAGATTCCACATGAAAACTACTGGAACTAATAGAAAGATTCGGCAGAGTAGCAGGATACAGGATAAACATACAAAAATCAGTTGGATTCCTATACTTTAATAAAGAGAACTACGAAAAGGAAACCAGGAAAACAATATCATTTATAAAAGCCCCTAGAAAAATAAAATACTTAGGAATAAATCTAACCAGGGACGTAAAAGACCTATACAAAGAAAATTACAAAACACTACTGCCAGAAACCAAAAGAAGCCTACATAAATGGAAAAGCATATCATGCTTATGGGTAGGTAGACTTAACATTGTGAAAATGTCAATTCTACCCAAAGCAATCTGCAAATACAGTGCAATCTTGATCCAAATACCAACAACATTCTTTAACGAGATGGAAAAACTAATGATTAACTTTATATGGAAAGGGAAGAGGCCTCAGATAAGTAAAGCCGTTTTGAAGAAGAAGAATAAAGTAGGAGGACTCACACTACCTGACCTCAGAACCTACTATATAGCTATGGTAGTCAAAACAGCCTGGTATTGGTATAAAGACAGACACATTGACCAATGGAACAGAATTGAGAACCCAGATGTAAACCCATCCAACTATGGTCACCTGATCTTGGACAAAGGCCTGAAGTCCATTAAATGGGGGAAAAGACAGTCTCTTTAACAAATGGTGCTGGAAAAACTGGATATCCATCTGCAAAAAAATGAAACAGTTTCCATACCTCACACCATACACAAAAATTAATTGAAAATGGATCAAAGACCTAAATATAAGACCAAAAACTATAATGATCATAAAAGAAAAAATAGTATCAACGCCCTAATACGTGGCATAAATAGGATACAAAGATTAACTAACAATACATAAACACCAGAAGATAAGCTATATAACTGGGATCTTCTAAATATTAAACACTTATGTTCATCAGAAGACTTCACCACAGGTGTAAAAAAGAGAACCTACAGACTGGAAAAAATGTTTGGCTATGACAAATCGACAAAGTTCTAATCTCAAAAATGTATAAGAAAATCCAGTACCTCTACAACAAAAAGACAAATAATCCAATTAAAAAATGGGGTAAAGGATATGAACAGACACTTCACCAAAGAATACATTCAGGTGGCTAACAGACACATGAGCAAATACCTGCAATCAATAGCCATTGTTGTTGTTAGGTGCCTCTGAGTCATAGCGACCCTATATAAAACAGAATGAAAAACTACCCACTGCCCGGTCCTGCGCCATCCTCACAATTGTTGCTGTGCTTTAGCCCACTGTTGCAAACACTGTGTCAATCCATCTCGTTGAGGGTCTTCCTTTTTTTCTCTATGCTCTACTTTACAAAGCATGATGTCCTTCTCCAGGGACTGATCCCTCCTGATAACATGTATAAAGAATGTAAGATGAAGTCTTGCCATTCTTGCTTCTAACGAGCATTCTGGTTGTACTTTTTCCAAGACAGATTTGTTTGTTCTTTTGGCAGTCCATGGTATATTCATTATTCTTTGCCTACACCATAATTCAAAGGCATGAATTCTTCTTTGGTCTTCCTTATTCATTGTCCAGCTTTCACATACATATAAGACAATTGAAAACACCATGTCTTAAATCAGGCACACCATAGTCTTCAAGGCGATATCTTTGTTTTTTAACACTTTAAAGAGATCTTTTGCAGCAGATTTGCCCAATGCAGTGCATCTTTTGATTTCTTGACTGCTCCCAGTGAAATGAAATCTTTGACAGCTTCAGTCTTTTCTCCATTCATCATGATGTTGCTTATTGGTCCAGTTGGAGAAATGCAAATCAAAACTACAATGAGATGCCATCTCACTCCGACATTACTGGCACAAATCAAAAAATCATAAAATAACAAATGTGTGAGAGGCTGTGGGGAGATTGGAACTCTTATGCACTGCTGGTGGGAATGGAAAATGGTATAGCCATTTTGGAAAATGATATGGTACTTCCTTAAAATGCTAGAAATAGAAATACCATATGATCCAGCAGTCCCACTCCTAGGAATATATTCTAGAGAAATAAGAGCCATCACATGAATAGACATATGCATACTCATGTTCATTGCAGCATTATTCAAAATAGCAAAAAAAAAAAAAAAATGGAAACAACCTAAGTGCCCATCAACACGAGTGGATTAACAAACTATGGTATATACCCACAATGGAATACTACACAACGATAAAGAACAATGATGAATCTGCAAAACATTTCACAACATGCATGAATCTGGAGGGCATTATGCTGAGTGAAATAAGTCAATCTCAAAAAGACAACTATTGTAAGAGACCGCTATTATAAAAACTCATGACAAGGTGTACACATAAAAAGACACCATCTTTGATTGTTACGAGGGAGGGGAGTGGTAGGAAGGGGAAAACACTAAATAGACAATAGATAAGTGGTAACTTTGGTGAAGGGTAAGACAGTACTCAATACTGGGGAAGCCGGCACTACTTGACCAAGGCAAAGTCATAGAATCTTCATAGATACTTCCAAACTTCCATAGGGACCCAGTTAATGGCCTGAAGGCTGGGGACCATGGTCTCAGGGGACATCAGCTCAGTTAGCATAACATAGTTTATAAGGAAAATGTTCTACATCCTTTTTGGTGAGTAGCGTCTGATATCTTAAAAGTTTGTGAATGGCCATCTAAGATACATCCACTGGTCCCACCCCATCTGGAGCAAGGGAGATTGAAGAAAACCAAAGACACAAGGGAAAGATTAGTCCAAAGGACTAATGGACCACAAATACCACAGCCTCCACCAGACTGAGTCTAGCACAACTAGATGGTACCCAGCTACCACTATCGACTGCTCTGACAGGGATCACAACAGAGGGTCCTGGACAAAGCTGGAGATAAATGTAGAACAAAATTCAAACTCACGAAAAAAGACCAGACTTACTGGTCTGACAGAGACTGGAGAAACGCAGAGAGTATGGCCCTTGGACACACTTTTCACTCAGTACTGAAGTCACTCCTGAGGTTCACCTTTCAGCCAAAGATTGGACAGGCCCATAAAACAAAATGAGACTAAATGGGCACACCAGCCAGGGGGCAAGGACCAAGAGGCTGGAGGGGACAGGAAAGCTGGTAATGGGGAACTCAAAGTTGAGAAAGGGAGAGTGTTGACATGCCAAGGGGTTGGCAACCAATGTCACAAAACAATGTGTGTATTAATAGTTTAATAAGAAACTAATTTGCTCTGTAAATCTTCATCTAAAGCACAATAAAAAAGTCAACCATATAACAAATACATACTGAATATATACTGTGTGCCAAATACCATGTGAGGAAATGAGGTGGAGACAGTAACAAGACATAGAGTTTCTGCCCAGAAAAAAATTCACTGCCTTGCGGGTGAAGCAGCTAATAGAATCACCCGATGAGCTGTAAAGGTTTGTAGACACTAGGTACTATGGGAATGAAAATGAGTGAGCAAATGATTTTGCTTTGAAGGATTGAGAAGGGCTTCTCTGATGGGGTAGTATTAGGGTTTCACATAGAAGAATAACTTGTAAAATCAAAGTGACCCTCTTGATAATATAGATTCTTTCATGTGCTTTAACTAGAGCTGTTTAGATACACATGCTAGATAAGTTAGAGCCAGCAAATAATGAGAAAAAAAGTACTGAGCTCCTGCTATAGACCGTGCATTCTGTTAAGCCCTTTGCATATGACTCGTTTTGTCCTCCTTATAGTAGATGGTACCACGTCCGTTTTCACTTTACAGATGAGGAAACAGAGGCACAGTAGATAAATTTTATTTTGAATTACAACTCAGATCCAATGCTAGTGCCTAACTGTAAAGCTGTGCTAAGAAGGATTCTGAACTCACTTTTGATACCAATGAAAAGAATGGCATGCTTGATTAGCAATTCATATAACAAATATTATTGAGCTCCTTGCATGTGCCAGTCATTGTTGTAAATGATCGAGATACATTGATGAACAAAAGCAAATGTAGATCCCTGCCCATTTGTTGCCGACATTCTAGAGGAAGATGCAAGGAACAATAAGCATTGTCAATAAGTAAACTCTGTAGCTTATTGTTGTTGTTGTCGGGTGCTGTCAAGTTGATTCCGACTCATAGCAACCCTATGTACAATAGAATGAAACCCTGCCTGGTATTGTGCCATCCTCACAATTGTTGTTATGCTTGAGCCCATTGTTGCAGCCACTGTGTCAATCCATCTCGTTGAGAGTCTTCCTCTTTTTTTGCTGACCCTCTTCTTTACCAAGAATGATGTTCTTCTCCAGGAACTGGTCCTTCCTGATAACATGTCCGGTGTAGGTGAGATGAAGTTTTGCCATCCTTGCTTCTAAAAGGCATTGTGGCTGTACTTGTTCCAAGACAGATTTGTTGGATCTTCTGGCAGCCCATGGTGTATTCAATATTCTTCACCAACACCATATTTCAAAGGCATTGATTCTTCTTCAGTCTTCCTTATTCATCGTCCAGCTTTCACATACATATGAGGTGATTTAATACACCATGGCTTGGGTCAGGCGCACCATAGTCCTTAAAGTGACATCTTTGCTTTTTAATACTTTGAAGAGCTCTTTTGCAGCAGATTTGCCCAATGCAATGTGACATTTGATTTCTTGACTGTGGCTTCCATGGACATTGATTGTGGATCCAAGTACAATGAAATCCTTTACAACTTCAATCTTTTCTCCGTTTATCATGATGTTACTTATTGGTCCAGTTGTGAGGATTTTTGCTTTCTTTATGTTGAGGTGTAATCCATTCTGAAGACTGTGGTCTTTGATCTTCATCAGTAAGTGCTTCAAGTCCTCTTCACTTTCAGTAAGAAAGGTTGTGTCATCTGCATATTGCAGGCTGTTAATGAGTCTTCCTCCAATTCTGATGCTCCATTCTTCTTAATATAGTCCAGCTTCTCAGGTTATTTGCTCAGCATACAGGCTGAATAAGTATGGTGAAAGGATACAACCCTGACACACACCTTTCCTGACTTTAAACCACGCAGTATCCCCTTGTTCTGTTCAAACGACTGCCTTTTGGTCTGTGTAGAGGTTCCTCATGAGCACAGTTAATTGTTCTGGAATTCCCATTCTTTGCATTGTTATCCATAGTTTGTTATGATCCCCACAGTCAAATGCCTTTGTATAGTCAATAAAACACAGGTAAACATCTTTCTGGTATTCTCTGCTTTCAGCCAAGATCTAGCTGACATCAGTGGTGATATCCCCTGTTCCATGTATTCTTCTGAATTTGACTTGAATTTCTGGCAGGTTTCTGTCGATGTACTGCTGCAACCACTTTTGAATGATCTTCATAATTTCACTTGTGTGTGACAGTAATGATATTGTTTGATAATTTCCACATTCTGTTGGATCACCTTTCTTTGGAATGGGTACAAATATGGATCTCTTCCAGTCAGTTGGCCAGGTAGTTGTCTTCCAAATTTCTTGGCACAGACAAGTGAGCACTTCAATGCTGCATCCATTTATTGAAACATCTGAATTGGTATTCAGTCGATTCTTGGAGCCTTGTTTTTCTCCAATGCCTTCAGTGCAGATTGGACCCCTTCCTTCAATATCATGGGTTTTTGATCATATATTACCTCCTAAAATGGTTGAATGTCCACCAATTCTTTTTGGTACAGTGACTGTGTATTCCTTCCATTTTCTTTTGATGCTTCCTGGATCGTTTAATATTTTCCCTGTAGAACCCTTCAGTGTTGCAACTCGAGGCTTGAATTTTTTCTTCAGTTCTTTCACTTTGAGAAATGTCGAGTGTGTTCTTCCCTTTTGGTTTTCTATCTCCAGATCTTTACAAATTTCATTATAATACTTTATCTTCTTCAGCTGACCTTTGAAATCTTCTGTTCAGCTGTTTTACTTCGTCATTTCCTTCCTTTTGCTTTAGCTACTGTACGTTCAAGAGCAAGTTTCAGAGTCTCTTCTGACATCCATTTTTGGTCTTTTCTTTCTTTCCTGTCTTTTTAATGACTTCTTGCTTTCTTTGTGTATGATGTCCTTGATGTCATTACACAACTCATCTGGTCTTCAGTCATTAGTGTTAAATGCATTAAATCTGTTCTTGAGATGGTCTCTAAATTCAGGTGAGATATATTCACGGTCGAACTTTGGCTCTCGTGGACTTGTTTTAATTTTCTTCAGCTTCAGCTTGAACTTGGATAGGAGCAATTGATGGTCTGTTCCACAGTCAGTCCCTGGCCTTGTTCTGACTAGTGATATTGAAGTTTTCCATCGTCTCTTGCCACAGATGTAGTTGATTTGATTACTATGTATTCCATCTGGGGATGTCTACATGTATAGTCACTGTTTATGTTGTTGAAGAAAAGTATTTGCAATGAAGAAGTTGTTGGTATTGCAGAATTCTGTCATGTGATCTCCAGCGTCGTTTCTATCACCAAGGCCATATTTTCCAACTACCAATCCTTCTTCTTTGTTTCCAACTTCTGCATTCCAATCACCAGTAATTATCAGTGTATCTTAAGATAGCTTATTAGGCATTGAAAAGAAGTATGAAAAAGAAGATAAAGTAGAGGAGGGGAAGTAGCATGTGCAAGCCAGCAGAGGTGTTGTAAATTTCTATATGGTAGCTAGTATGTGTCTTGTTGCAAAGGTGACATTTAAGTAAAGACTTGAAGAAGGTAAAGGTTAGCAAGGACATGGAAAGTATGAATGTTGGCATATGAGAAAATGAAAGAGCAAAATGGACAGTGAAATCAAACTGAATTTTTGGACTCTGGTTCTGCAGCTTGAATAATAGAATTTTAGTTAAGTAAACCAAGAATTGTGAGTTCATATCTACTGTACTCATTTTAAGCTTAAGATAGGTTTATATTTTCAAGGTGTGTGAGTTTGAAAAAAAATGACTTCTCATTTTTGAGCTCCAGTTTTCTTGTCTGTAATATGTGGATCACAATCTGCAACTCATGGAGTTTTTGTGATGATTTAATGAGATGATGATTACAAAGGACCTGGAACAGGACCTGACACAGACTTAGAACTTATGCCCTGTCTCAAAACCTTCTCTGGTACTAAAGGCAAAAGAAACAGTGAGTATTTTACTTTAAACAACCTGCTACATCACGCAGATGTTTCTGAAAGCTGCAATCTGTTTAATTGTGTTGTTTCAGTCATATGCTTAAGTCTTTGCTGAAGTATTGGCATAGCGTTGTCTAGCATATACTTTAAACTACCATGAGTATTTTTCTTTCCTCTCCTATCTTTGCCCAGGGACTGAACTGATGTGAAAATGGGCGTTACTGGCCCCTTACCATCTCTCCATGTGGATATCTCTTTTATAGATTTAAGGAATAATCTACTACTGTCACTGAAATGTGAAGTGTTCACAATCTTCCTTTTATGGATGAGAAAAAGGAAATTTAAAAATATGAAATTGCATTGAGTTGTATGAGAGAACTTTAGTGCAGGAAGTGTAAATGAACCTAATTTGTAGGCTGGTGATAGTTTACATTTTCAAATATAAGTTCATGTTATTGGAAGTTTTTTTTTTTCAGATGCAGCTTTGCTCTAGCTAGGGAAAGTTCAAATAAACCTCGCTGAAGGGCTTGTAGAATACATGCAAATGAAATTTTGCTTTGGTTCAGTTTTCACCTATCATGCATTTATTAAGATCCTCTATATGCCAGGTACTGTGCAAGGGACTTTAATATCCCATCTCACTTAAGCATTGCAAAAGCTCTGAGATGGGCAGTTTATCCTTTTTTACATATAAAGAAGATGAAGCTTATTCTGGTGAAGTTTTTGCTCAAGGTTACAAAACTCCTGAATTTCAGAGTTAGTATTCTAACTGTTACTCCTCCTTGCTCCTATATTTTTTCATTACTTCACACCACTCCACATTTTGAATCAAGTAGATTTTGTAAGAGAAATTCACAGTACAGATTTGAAGTCTGCATCACACAATTCAGAAAATTCTGTTTTGGAGCAGAATTTTGATAGCGTTACAGAATAATTTTAAGAGAGAGGGAAAAACTTTCAGATGTAAGCTTTCATTTAAACCCATTGCCACCAAGTCAATCCCAACTCACAGCGACCCTATCAGACAAGTAGAACTGCCCCGTAGGGTTTCCAAGGAGCAACTGGTGGATTCAAAGTGTCGACCTTTGGTTAGCAGCCAAGCTCTTAACCAACTGTGCCACCAGGGATCCTTTTATTTAAAGCAATAGCTAAATTTCAAGGCATCCTTCCATGTCTCAGCATAACTTGCTAGGATTTTATGAATGCCACACTTAGATTTTTTGCATCCTTATTTATGACCAGTACTGAATTGTAGACAGCTGAGACAATAGAAATGAGGAAGCCCATATCTGAGTTCTTTCCAAAGGCAGAGGGATGGGAAGGAAGGAGACTTAGCCTGGGAGATAAGAGACATGAATTCCTCTCTCTAATTGTTAGGTAGCTTGTTTGGTGATGATCTTGAGCCAGTTCCTTCCTGGCCCTTAGATTAAAAGGAGGTAATGTTCGCCTGCCAGGATTTCCAGCCCCCACTGGCAGTTTCTGTGCTTTCTCTAAGATGGAATGGTATTTTCTGCTCTCTTGTGAGAAGCTCTTTGGACTGGCCATTGAGGGTAGCTCCCCTTTCCTATTATAAATACTAGGAGTAAAGAGGTAGAAGAGTCTATAGACATCACTAGTTCTATCCCTTAATGATCAGATGGGAGACACTGATGGTCATAAAAGGGCGAGCTTTGGCTTCCCGAAGCCACATGACAATTCAATATAGAGCTGGGACTAGATCCAGGCTTCTGCATCACTGTCCAGTGACCTACATTGCCTCCAGTTTGATTAAATCTGATGTCAGACCTCACGGGAAGATGATATTTTTGTTGTTTTGTTCTATTTTTTTAGTGCAGAGCATATTAAATTCTCCTACATAATGAAAAATGATCACTTTTCTTAAAGAATAAATTGAAATGAAAAAGGCAAAGTAATCACACTGCATCTGCAGTTATTGGCATTTCAGAACACCGAGTGCATAATAAAATAATCCTTAAGGAAATTAGTTATTGTCCATGCTCACTGCCTGCTTTGACTTCCTCAAATGCAGTCTCACCAATATTAATATTGCACTAAAAAATATTCAGGTCTTCTTTAGTTGGTCTGCATTACAATGTCTGAAGAAAAATGAGACATTTTAATATTACAGATTAGTTGCATTGATTGAAGTGTAATGACCAAAATCACGAAGGAGACTCTGACTCTGCAATTTATCTAGAATTATATTTACTTGCAGATCTGAGGCTTTCTGGGAGAAAATCAGGAACACAGCACAATAAAGGGGTGTGAAATGATGTCATATGATGTGAGGTTTGTATAAAAAGATAAGAGAAGCCAATGGGGAGGGAGAAGAAGAAGATGTATCATGGAGAAGGTTTCCTGTATTTTGCATCATTTATTCTTCACAACTATCCGTGGTGTAGTTATGGACCATTACTTAAAGATGAGGAAACTGAGTGTCAACAACATTAAGTAACAAGTTCAAAGTCATTAGTATGCAGGTGGAAGACTAGGATTTAGGCCTCTGGAACTTTCTCAGTTCAAAGGCTGTGCTTTATTGTTAACATTACTTCAAATGAAGGACATGGAATGTTTGTTGAAAGATTCAAGCTCTGTTTAGATATGTAGAGACTTCACGTTTTTGTCCTCAAAACTCAAGAAGACAATTTAAGAGAGAAGAGAACAGATTTTTTTTTTTTCCCTCCTGTATGCTTAGTTTGCAGAGTAGAAAACACAGATGGATATTACAGAAGCCTTTTATTATTTTAAAGGAGAGAGGGCATCCTAATGATGAGAGATACCTGATATTATATTTATTTGCCTCAGATATAGAATGCTTTTCATAGTAAGTGTGGTTGAGCAGGAGCTAAACAATGATTCACAGGCAGATAGCGGAGATTGAAGTCTTATAAGGGACTTTGGACTGGGAAATGTCTAGGAAGACATCAAACTCTACATTTCTGTGATTTATCATTTGATCTGTAGCACTTTGGTTAACATAGAAGGTACATTCAATTCCTGTAATTTTAGGTTCCTAAGTTTTGTCCAAATGCATATTTTTGTAGAAAAAAAAGTCCTCAGCAGTGTTATATTATGGCTTTTGGCTGAAATCTCATGCCTAAAATGTGCAACTGAAATATGGCTTTATGGAGGAGCTCCAAGTTTTTTCAGAATTATGTACTGTTTGAGAGGGGTCAACCACAGAACTGCACATCTCCGCAGTGTCTTCAAACACTATGAATTGCTGAGGTCTGCAAAACCAATTTGGAAACCTCCAGAATGGGAGGTCCTTTTGGCTTCCTGTCCTCCAGTTGCTATCCAGCAGAATAGGAACCAGAAACAATATGCACTCACTCAAAACCACCAGGTTGGAAACTTGCTAGCATTAGAAGAGGGCAGCCCCAGAGAACTATCAAGTAGGTGAAACTCCTCTTTGATGCCCAGGAGCCTCTGTAGAACCACAAATTGTTAGAGGTCAAAAGTCTCAGCAATAATTTTCACAGCCATGGATACTAAACTGAGACTCAGAAATGGGAAGGGAATTGTTTAAGAAAACAGAGTGACTTTGCTTCAAGGTTAGAACTAAATTCTAAGTCCCTTGACTCATTTGGTGCTTCAGAAGTGACGGAACTTCAGGATGAGAGAGAACTTAAGAAATCATCACTTCACTAGCATTTTCTAAAGTGTATATTAACAAGTTTCCGTGGAAAAAAGATTTCATGATTAAATAAGTTTATCAATCATTGCTTACTATATTCTTTTCTTAGAGATCTACAATGCCCATTTTCAAAGCTGTGAGATATCCCACAGATAAGAAACTTGTTTGATTTTAAGTGCTTCCCAAATGCATTTGACTACAGAACCATTTTCCTTCTGGTCACCTATTCATATGCTGTGAAATACTTGAGCTCTGCAGAAGCTGGTTTGGAAATGCTGAGCTTGATCATTCCTACTGGATACTTTGTTTCTCCACCAACAAGGCCACCATATAATTGTCCAACTTGAGTGTTTGTAATAACGGAACACTTATCTGACTTTCTGTCAATACCCCCCAGCAAACTGTCGGTTCTTCGAGCAGATGATCGTGGTATGTTCACAGTTGTGTCTCTGGTGCATAAAATCAGAGGCTCAGTAATTATGTGTTAAATGAACTCACCTCCTGCAACCATCATCACCGCATTTTTCAATAATTCCAATAATCATAATGCCATTCCTAATATCCAGTTCCATTGTCTTGCTGAAAGTCAGGTCCTCCTCAAAACTGATTTCTCAATACAGATGATTGTTGTTGTTAGCTGCCGTCAAGTAGACTCTGACTTATGGTGACCTTAATGTAACAGAATAAAACATTACCTGGTCTTGTACTATCTCCATGATCTTTGATATGTTTGAGTCCATTTTTGAGGCTATTGTGTCAGTTTATGTCATTGAGGGTTTTCCTCTCATCTCAGTGAGGTGTTGTTATTAGGTGCCATCCAGTCAATTCCAACTTGCAGCAACCCTATGTACAACAGAAGGAAACACTGTCCAGTCCTACGCCATCCTCACAATTGTTGCTGTGTTTGAGCCCATTGTTACAGCCACTGTGTTAGTCCGTCTCATGGAACGTCTTCCTCTTCAGTGACCCTCTACCTTACCAAGCATGTTGTCTTTCTCCAGGGACTAGTCCCTCCTGATAACATGTCCAAAGTATGTGAGATGAAGTCTCACCATCATTGCTTCCAAGGAGTACTCTGGTTGTACTTCATCCAAGACAGACTTGTTCATTCTTCTGGTAGTACATGGTATATTCAATGTTCTTCGCCAACACTATAATTCAAAGGCATCAATTCTTCTTCGACTTCCTTATTCTTTGTCCAGCTTTCACATACACATGAGGCAATTGAAAATATCATGGCTTGGATCAGGTGCACCTTAGTCCTCATAGTGACATCATTGCTTTTCAACCCTTTAAAGAGGTCTTTTCCAGCAGATTTGCCCACTTTTCAGCAGTCAGTCCTTCAATTCGTCTTTGCTTTCAGCAAGTCAGATTGTGTCATCTGCATATCGCAAGTTGTTAATGAGTCTTCCACCAATCAAGATGCTATGTTCTTCTTCATATAATCCAGTTTCTTGGATTATTTATTCGTCATACAGACTGAATAAGTATGGTGAAAGAATGCAACACTGATGCACACCTTTCCTGATTTTAAACCACGCACTATCCTCTGTTCGAACAACCACTTCTTGATCTATGTACAGGTTCCTCAAGAGCACAATTAAGTGTTCCAGAATTCTCATTCTTTGCAGTGTTATCCATAATTTGTTCTGATCCACACAGTCAAATGCCTTTGAATAGTCAATAAAATACAAGTAAATATCTTTCTGGTATTCTGTACTTTCAGCCAAGATCCATCTGACATCAGTGAAATCCCTCGTTCCATGTCTTTGAATTCCTGGCAGTTCCCTATCAATGTACTGCTGTAACTGTTTTTGGATTATTTTCAGCAACATTTTACTTGCATGTGATATTAATGATATTGTTCGATAGTTTCCACATTCTGTTGGATCACCTTTCTTTGGAATCGTCACAAGTATGCATCTCTCCCAGTTGGCTGACCAGGTAGCTGTTTTCCAAATTTCTTGGCATAGATGAGTGGGCACTGCCAGCACTGCCTGTGTTCATCGAAACATCTCAATTGGTATTCCGTTAATTCCTGGAGCCTTGTTTTTCACCAGTGCCTTCAGTGCAGCTTGAACTTCTTCCTTCAGTACCATCGGTTCTTGATCATGTGCTACCTCCTAAAGTGGTTGAATGTCTACCAGTTCTTTTTGGTACAGTGACTCTGTGTATTCCTTTCATCTTCTTTTGATGCTTCCCGCATCAATTATTATTGAAGAAGAAATGAGTGTTATTTGTGGACTGTAACACAGTGTTTAATATGTTACCTAATATAAGCCTTTTAGTCGTAGCACCTTCGTTCTCAGTATCTGCCTAAATTGTTGGAATGTATTTTTAAAACAGCATAATTTGTGCTTATCTTATGCATGCTTGGTTAAATAGGTAATAGTGGAGGGCAAGATCAAGGGAGGTGATTGTATTCCTCTATTTCTAACAACTTGCAGAGAATTGAGTTCCAGTTCTGCCTCTTCTGTCACAAAATTGCAGTTCAACTTCTCTCTCTGTCCAACCCTGATTTCCTCACTCCTATACAGATGTCTTTCCTGAAAGTATTCCCCAATAAACCACCTGTATACAAACCACCTGCTTTTCGGGGGATTCAACCTATAATACTCAGAGGGGAAATAAAACGGGGATTTGCGGAGAGGCAGGTACACTGAAGTCTTACAGCTATGTAGGAAAGAGCACTGAGTTAGCCAATTTCAGGTATTGATGATAATATGTCTTCATTTCACACTCTCTAGAGATGAATTCGCTTGAGAATTCAAATGTCAAGTAGCTACTGTTATTTGATTTAATTCACTTTCTATTTGGACGTGAAATTCCTGTCTTCTCCTTGTTGTTGCTGGGTGCCATTGAATCAATTTTTGACTCATAGCGACCCCACGTGACAGAGTAGGACTGCCTCATAGGGTAGTTCTAGATTACCAGGTCGTTCTCTGGGAGCTACTGGGTGAGTTCGTACTGCCAGCCTTTCAGTTAGCAGTCAGACGCTTTACCAATGCACCAACATTGTCTTCTTCTTAAGGATGTTCAAATTTTATAAAGTTGGGGCTAGAGAGAAGAAGAAAAACACTAGTTGGACTATGTTAATAGACCAGTCCTATTTTTTTTCTAGACTTCAGTTCTCTACCAATACAGTGAGTCATTTGAACCAGGTGATTTCTGAAGGATCATCTGACTCTTACCTTAGAACATTACCTTAGAACCAAGACTTGATCAATGATTCCTGTTCCTTAAATAGACTTTTGAACTTTTTAGTGCAACTACCATGCACTAATCCATTTGTTGGGTTTTGAAGTTATAATAGTGAGCTATCTAGGGAAAGTCTAAAACTTAATGAAGATAACAGTCTAAGTGGTAAGGCAGCCAACCAATTAAATAAATAATATAAAAGAGGAGTGAGTGCAATAAAGTCCAGGATGCTATGGGAACATAGCAGAGAGAACTCAACAAACAATAAGTTAGGAAAAGGATCTCATAGGAAATGTCCTTCGAACTCAGGCTTGGAAAATAAAGCATACCAACAGGTAATTAAAGTGTTCCTGATAGGTAACATGGCAGGCGCAAAATCCCAGAAGCTTCAATGTACCTGGCTGCTTTAAGCAACTGAAAGAAGGCAACCTTTAAAAAAAGTTTTCTAGCTCTGCTGGAAATTATGAAAGTATACACTGTGCCTGAGAAGGAGGGGTCACCTTATGTTTTATATCCTAACCTAAGTAGTCCTGGCAATTATTTGTATATGTGGACCAGCACATGAGCATCACCTGGGAGTTTCTGCAAAGTACTAATTTTTGGCCCTACCCCAGACCCTAACAGCAACACCTATCAACAACAACAACACCCTGCACCCACTGAATCAGGACCTTGGTGGTTTTTGTCCAATAATCTGTTTCAATAAGCTCTCTGTGTTATTTTTATGTACACTAAAGATTGAGAATCACTGTTCTCGTCATTTCAGGACTTGAAACTCCTCTTCTGATATATCTGATTCAAATCTTGGCATTTGAGGATACATTCACAAAGACTGAGAAAACCAAACATCCAGTGTTGAATATTTGGTATCCAGAAGCCTCACATCCAGAACTCCACATCCTCATGCAAAGTCTTTAAAATTTGTGAACAAAACATGAGCTCACTGAACTCTGAAATATAGCTCTCTAGAGAGCATAATGTTTATAGGATTTGGAAATATCAATTATATGACAAAGACATGTTTCCTCTCTGCAAATAGCCAACAATAGCCCTGTTTCTTCATAAATGTCAGTAGTGGGGTGGGTCCGATATGATTTGGTTGGTGCTGCCATGTGAAATACCTTTTATGTATAGTTTTTTAAAGAAAAGGGATAATTTAGTATCACCGTAATCTCTTACATTAGCATGCTGAAACCTAGGCCCAGATAAGAAAAACTGCCCTTCATTGCTAAGAGTTGCTTTAGCACCTCTTTAGGGCAGTAAAGAAAAAGATAAATGATAATGGAAGAAAAAAACAATTTCCATAGTGCTTTCAGCCATGACTAAAGCCCAGTATATGAGACAGAGGCTTTTATTGAGAGATCATAATAGACAATGCATCATAAACCCAACAAGCATCAGGGAGGACAAATGGCATGTAAGGAAGAAAGCCCTTCCCTGGTAAGAGACTTTGTAGTATACCTGAAAAATCCTTGGGATCAAGGGAAATTCAAGCAATACCTGGTGCTTCAGATCCATAAGGTAGAGCCAATGTGACCCAAAATGTTACTGCTTTAAGGGCTGAGTTAATGCTTCCACTTTGCTCTTTTTGGTTCATTATGACATATTCCAATACCTATGGGGGGGAAAAAAAAAAGCAGGTTCTGTGACTTTTGATAAAACTCATAAAAGAAGGGAATTGTGCAGTAAAGGGCTCTAAGAACTTGTTCTCATGGGACATTAAGTGAATTGGGTCTTCATAGTTCCTATGCCTGAACTCAGCTCCAGGCCTTCTTAAGTATAACAAAACTCAGCAAGATGCTCTGAAAAACTAAAACCTCTCATTTGGTAGGCCCTACTCTTTTCAGAAAATGGAGAAAAGATTGAAGTCATCAAGGATTTCATTTTACTTGGATCCACAATCAATGCCCATGGAAGCAGCAGTCAAGAAATCAAATGACACATTGCATTTGGCAAATCTGCTGCAAAAGACCTCTTTAAAGGGTAAAAAGCAAAGAAGTCACTCTAAGGACTAACTAAGGTGCACCTGACCCAAGCTGTGACGCTTTCAGTTGCCTCATATGCATGTGAAAGCTAGACAATCAATAAGGAAGACCAAAGAAGAATTGATGCCTTTGAGTTGTGGTGTTGGTGAAGAATATTAGACTGCCAAAAGAATGAACACATCTGTCTTGAAAGAACCAAAAGCTCCTTAGAAGCAAGGATGACAAGACTTTGTCGCACATACTTTGGACATGTTATCAGGAGGGACCAGTCCCTGGAGAAGGACATCATGCTTGGTAAAATGGAGAGTCAGCAAAAAAGAGGAAGACCTTCAATGAGATGGATTGACATAGTGGCTGCAACAATGGGCTCAAGCATAGCAATGATCATGGGGTTGACGAAGGACCAGGCAGTGTTTGGTTCTGTTGTACATAGCATTGCTATGAGTTGGAACTGACCTGATGGCCTAACAACAACAGCAACAACTCTCTTCAGAAGGCAATTTTGGTTTTTAGTAACAAAGGTTTTCTTCACCTCACGTTCATAGATACTTTATTCTTATACTTGTCAATTGGCCTTATTTTAGAGCAATTGGATATTCGTGTAGGTCTTCCCCAAATTATATTGGAAGTTTTAAGATGGCACTCACCATGTCATAGCCATCTTAAGGTGTCTAGCATGATGCTTGGAAGATAGAGGGCCCTAATCATTTTTATCTGCCCTGTACTAAATCATATTCTGGATTACAACAGAAAAAAAAAAAGAAAACTCACCTGAATTCCAAAGAAAGGTTTAAAAACGTCAGGTTAAGTTTGAGCTTTCCTGAATGTTTACTTGATGTATTCAGATGTGTTTGTCATGACTTAAGCTATTTTGAAGTCAAAATTTCATACAAAGTATGTCAGGATGCTTGGCATGGTTATAGCAAGGGGAGAGAATGTGTAGCTGTTGTCTGTATAAAGATCTACCTTCCACAGCAGCCAGGGCAGAATATGATGTCATCTAGTTGCTTTCAGAGTAAACTATCTTGGGCTGTGGCATAACTGTGTCTTTGATAGTTTTTAACCTGAATTTATTTGACATGGTAGAGTGGAGATAGCACCAGATTGTTTACTAGAATATCTGGTGTCTCATTTTCACTCTACCACTAGTTGACTAGATAAACTTAGTAAATTTATTCCCTTCTTTGGTCTTTGGTGTATCCATCTGTATAATGCAGTGGCAGAAGTAAGGGATCTTTAAGATCCTTTCAGCTCAAAAAGAGGTCCTGGTGGTGCAGTGATTAAGAACTCAGGCTGTTAACAAAAAAGGTTGGCAGTTTGAATCCACCAGCCACTCCTTGGAAACCCTATGGGGCAGTTCTACTTTGTCTTATAGGGTCACTATGAGTCAGAATTGACTTGATGGCAATGGGTTTCAACTCTGAAGGTTAAAGATCCCTGTCAATTTTGAAATTACCTATTTTTGGTTTTACCATTTTGTACCTGATTTTGCGGTCTTTTGTAAGGCATTGAGAGCTGAGTATTACAAATGTAGTGTGATGGATTCTTAAAATTTCCATTAATATGACTATTCATCAAATATAGGTTGTACTAATACAGTAACTAAAATAGAACAGATTCTAATTATAATACCTTATAATAAAATATGTTGTTGGGCTAATGGAGAAGGGGGATATGAACCATTTTAATGTAAGGTTGAACTGGCTTGTTGTGATGAGGGAGGTACAGATAAAATGCAAGGAGAGTTCAGAAGAGAAGAGATTTCTTTCACATGGTGGGAATCAGGTTAAGTTTGAGCTTTGATGAATGGGGAACATTTAAAAAATAATGTGTACTGGGGTCCCATCCCAGGATTTTATTTAATGGTCTGTACTGGGATCCAGGCTTCAGTATTTTTTTTTAAACTCCCTAGATAAGTGTAATGTGCAGCCATAGTTGAGGATCGATCATTTAGGTTATGGTGGGGCCATGTAAGGATGTGAGGCAGGTAAGGGACGTAATTTCCTGCAATAGTACTTGCAATGAGTTGGAGAGATGCATGTCCTCTCAGCTGTTGGCATATGAATCTCTTAGGAGGTAGAGATATATATATGTATTTTTTAAAAGATGTCCTGATAAATGCCCTTTATAGTAGAAATCAGGCCTGGCTTTCTCACCAGTGTCATGGAGAAGAGAGAATCTACCCTGCACAATTAAGATGACAGGAAGACTGGAACCTCAACCTGAGTTTTTGATGGTGTGACCCAGGAGTCTGTTTAGTCAGTTCTGCAGGTGGTGCAACCTCTGTCTGAGAACCTGAGAAAATGGGGAGATCTGGAGGCAGGCAGGTGGATAGACAATTAGAATTCGGAAGCTTTCATAATAGTTGAAGAAAGAGAAAGAAAAAATGCCTGGATTCACATAATAGTAGTGGTTTTATGTGTAGAGGATGGATGGCTAGAAGAGCTGCAAGTCATATGAAATGAACAAACATTTCCATGTGTCCAGGTCTGGCCAAAGACATAACGGGACATCTCTTTCTTTTCTATTTCTGCTGTCTCCTGGGACAGATAGTGCTGGGCCTCATGGTGTTATGAATCAGAGCGTTCTGACATATGCAGCTAACAGAACATGCGTTAGCTTTAAAATTAGGAGCTGTGTTCTTAGTGCCCATGATTTCATTCTTTATTCCAAGAATATTAGCCTCTCCTAATATAGAAGAGATGTGAAATTTTCATACAAGTGTCAGTGTCTCTCTTGCAAAGAAGCCAAAGCCTTTTCTCTTCTCTACCAATGCTTCTCTCTCTGCCCAGGAGCCAGATCACAGGAATGAATCCCTATTAGCTTGATTTCTGAATTACTGATACTATTAACCAAGGGCCTATAAGTAAGGAGTTCTCATCCTAAAGTTTCTGTATTTCCTGCAATTAAACAAAAATTTCTGTGCACGTGTATGTGAAGTCCTCTTTTTCCAGACAGAAAATCCATCAGATTGTCCAAGAAGGCCATGACCTATAAATTGGGAAGTTCCTCAGGTGTGTAAGAAAGAGCACTGTTTAGAGACCAGCATTCAGGGACTGTCTCCTGCCCGTGCATGTATGTAACTTTTGGCTATGGCTATCATTAATGGTCTTTGTAACAGAAGTTTTGCATCTATATGAAATAAAGTGTGAAAAAAACAAAACAAAACACATTGCTGTTGAATCGATTCCAACTCATAGTGACCTTCTAGGGTTTCCAAGGCTGTAAATCTTCATGGAAGCAGACTGCCACATCTTTCTCCCTTGGAGCAGCTGATGGATTGGAACCACCAACCTTTTGGTTAGCAGCCGGGTGCTTTAACCACTAAACCACTAGGGCTCCTTAAATAAAATATTAAAAAAAGCAAAAAAAAAAAAAGAACCCCAAACCCATTGCCCTCAAGTCAATTTCGACTCATAGCAACCTTATAGGCCAGAATAGAACTGCCCCATAGGGTTTCCGAGGAGCTGCTGATGGATTTGAACTGCTGACTTTTTGGTTAGCACCCAAGCTCTTAACCACTGCACCACCAGGGCTCCAAGTAAAGTATTAAAAAATAAAACCTGTTGCCGTAGAGTCAATTCCAACTCATAGCTACCCTGTAGCTGTCCTAAAGTATAGCACTATCCCATTCAGTGATAGTTAGAATTACCATGAGTATAGATGTAACACTGTTGCCATCAAGTCGGTTCTGACTCATAGTTACCGTATGTACAACAGAACGAAACACTACCCAGTCCTGAGCCATCCTCACAATCATTGTTAGGCTTGAGCCCATTGTTGCAGCCACTGTGTCAATCCATCTCGGCTGAGGGTCTTCCTCTTTTTCTCTGACCCTCTACTCTATCAAGCCTGATATCCTTCTCCAGGGACTAGAATATGATAACATATTCGAAGTATGTGAAACGAAGTCTCGCCGTCCTGGCTTCCAAGGAGCATTCTGGCAGTACTTCTTCCAAGACAGATTTGTTTGTTCTTCTGGCGGTCCATTCAATATTCTTCGCCAACACCATAATTCAAAGGCATCAATTTTTTGGTCTTCCTTATTCATCGTCCGGCTTTCACACGCATATGAGGCGATTAAAAACACCATGGCTTGGGTCAGGCGCACCTTAGTCCTCACGTGACTTCTTTGCTTTTCAACACTTTAAAAGAGACCTTTTGCAGCATATTTGCCCAATGCAATGTGTCTTTTGATTTCTTGACTGCTGCTTCCGTGGGTGTTGATTATGGATGATCCGAGTTAAATGAAATCTTTTACAACTTCAGTATTCTCTCCATTTATCATGATGTTGCTTATTGATCCAGTTGTGAGGATTTTGGTTTTCTTTATGTTGAGGTTGTTAGTGAGTTTTCCTCCAATCCTGATGCCCCATTCTTCTTCATATAGTCGAGCTCCTCGGGTTATTTGCTCAGTGTACAGATTGAATAAGTTTGGTGAAAGGATACAACCCTGACGCACACATTTCCTGACCTCAAACCCTGCAGTATCTCCTTGTTCTGTTCGAACAACTGCCTCTTGATGTAAGTATAGTTTCCTCGTGAGCACAATTAAGTGTTCTGGAATTCCCATTCTTCACAGTGTTATCCATAACTTGTTATGATCCACACAGTCAAATACCTTTGCGTAGTCAATACAACACAGGTAAACATCTTTCTGGTATTCTCTGCTTTCAGCCAAGATCCATCTGACATATCAGCAACGATATCCCTTGTTCCACGTCCTCTTCTGAATCCAGCTTGAATTTCTGCTGGTTCCCTGCTGCAGCCACTTTTGAATGGTCTTCAGGAAAATTTTACTTGGGTATAATATTAATTATATTGTTCAATAATTTCTGCATTTTGTTGGATCACCTTTCTTTGGGATGAGTACAAATATGGATCTCTTCTCGTTGGTTGACCAGGTAGCTGTCCTCCAAATTTCTTGGCATAGATGAGTGAGCACCTCCAGTGCTACATCCATTTGTTGAAACATCTCAGTCGGTATTCTGTTAATTCCTGGAGCCTTGTTTTTGCCAGTGCCATCAGTTACATAAATGTAACACTAATGACAGTAATCATAATGACCACCATGTATTGAGTGCTTACCATGTAAATGCAGTTTTGTTAAGCTTCGTAATCTTATTAGTTGGATAGTATTATATTACCATATGAATGAGGAAGAAAAACCTTAAAGAGACTGAGTGAGTGAACGTAGGTCGCACTACTGCCAAAGCTAGGGTTAGCAGTTGTGGGGGAAGAAGAGAAGTGTGCATGAAAGCTGCTCTCACTTATCTAGAAAGACAGAAAAAGGGAAGAGAAGTTGATTTTATACTGTGTGACTCCAGAGAGTATAAATACTATCATAAGGGGCTACATTATAAAGCTGTGAGTGCCCAGACATTTGAAATATACAAACCATGTGTTTAAAACATTATAGACAAGATTCCTGATTTGGGTGTAAGGGTTAGGGTGACCAGTTTCAGAGGACCCTTCCCAATCTTGAAGCCTATGTTTGTGTGATAAAAATGGTCTGTTTGCTCAGTGACAACTGAAATCTACTCGGAATTGGAATTGACACAGATGTTGGCTCTTCTAACACTACAATAGTTTGCGTTAAAGAAAACCATATCCTGATTCTGCCTGAGCTCCCTCCTAAAATAAGTGGTTATTACAATCCCTGTTGCTGATCTCAAATGCAGGTAATGCTGGTAATGTTCCCAGGCCACTTCAGATGCCCACCTGAGAGGTGGTTTTGCTGCTAACATTTTCATAGTTATGAAGAAACTCCCTATGAATGTGAGCTCATTAATGGGATAATGGCGCTTTCTTCAACAGGTGGCTGGGACGATCAAATAACATGGTGTCCGGCACATAGTAAGTTTTCAGTAAATGTTAGTTGAGTCTAATTCTTCTCTGGTAGACACAGAGATGTGCCAGCCCAGATTCCTTTTGAAGAAAGGTCATGCTTCTCTGGTATGAAGAATGCTGTCAGCAGGTAGCCTTTAGCTGTCAGCAACTTAGGACAGGGTCTGCCTCAGCTGCAGGGAATTGCCTCACTGAGCTCACACCTTTCCTTGGGCTGTCTGCATCTCGGGACTGAGTGAGGTTAAGTTGTGGCCATTTTGGCTTCCCAGTGGACTGACTGAGGCATGGTCAGGCCTGCATACTGGTTTGACATCTCCCTGTATCAACCATGATGCTTGCTCTTCCTTTCACAGGTATTGATCCCTAATAATCATTTGCACTCTAAACTCCATCTCAATGTTTGCTTTCGAAAAATCCAACCTGCAACATCTACCCACATCCCACAGACCCACATGTAAATTGAAAAGGATATTGAGTGGGGATCAAGAGACTGAAATTCTTGCTACAGCTTTCTGTAGTATATTACATGAACTTGTGTAGTCCTGTAGCCTTTAGTTGACTCGTTTATAGCATGAGGGGTTGGGCCAGAGAACCTCTAAGAGTCCTTCCAGTGCTGACATTGCATGTGATTCCATTTCCATCATCCATCCTCTCATCACACCCTCTAGGAAGCCTCTTCTGCCTCTTGTTTTCTTACCTGTGTTCCCAAAGCATCCTGTGTTCAGTAGAAAACCCTTATCCACCACATTGTCATTTAATTTGTCAGCGTCTGTCTTCCCTACAAGACGGCGAATGCCTTTGGATCAAAGACACTATCTTTTACCTCAAAGTCACCTGCAGCACCATTTCCTGGTCTGAATTCTTAGAGGTGTTCAATAAATATATGTTTGATAAATAGACCTATACAGACACTCTGAGGTTACTCTGACTGAGGAACACATAATGAATGGTGCTCCATAACCCTCTATCCAATCTGCCTCCTCTTTCAGTAAACAGTATCCCACTTAGAGGAGATAAATTTGTTTTCACATGAATTGCTTCAGGACATAAACAAAGCTAAGTAACTGGCCCAGTAAATGAATACTTGGCGCTGTATTTTAATCACCTCTCATAGTCAGGTGATGGGATAGGACAAAACATCATTCTTTTCCAAACAAGCTTGTCTTTTGTTTTAATGAAATTACAATTGCTTTGTATTTTTTTATTATGCTTTCCTTGTAAGGAAGCAAGGAGTAGAGTTGCCAAAGGACAAATGCTGATGAGATAGATGGAAGGGGACAGACAAAAAGGAGGTAAGAAGATTTGGAAAGGGAAAGGAAATTGTATTTATTGAATGCCTAATACATGCCCGGCACTATGTCAAGCTCTTTGTGTACATTTCATTTAATATTATAGCTTACAGATGAGACAGGTGAGGCTCAGATTTGTTAATAACTTGTAATGAGTCCCACAAGAAGTGGTAACAGAGTCAGAAGTTGAAACTCGGGTGTGCTGTTTCCAGAGTGCAGATCTGTCTCAACAAATAAGTGGAGATGGAGAAATTGGAGGTATCCAGTATATCAAATCATCAAGGGTAGCCAGTGTGGATTGTTCAAGAGGAGACACACACATACACACACATACACACACACACCCACACACCCACAGATGGAGAGAAAGAGGGAGAGAAGCCCATTACCTGTTATACTGTAATCAATTATCAATTAATACTTATTGAGTAGAAATACTGACCTAAACAGGACATGTATAATTGCAAAGTGTATTTTCTGCCCACAATGAACTTCCAGCATATAGTTGAGAAGACAATAAGTGCATAAAAGAAGAAATAGCTACCCAGGTCTGTGAGACAGGAAGGTGACACCCCTCCGCACTTAGTTAAGAGTCAGGTGAGGCTGTCTTAAGTAGCACTGACTTAAGTAGAAGGACTGGAAGGTGAATATTTCTCCACTCCCAATTATTTAAATTGATTTTATTTTTTGTTGTTGTTGAGAATATATACAGCAGAGCTTACATGGATTCAACAATTTCTACATGTACAATTCAGCGACACTGATTATGTTCTTCAAGTTGTGCAACCATTCTCACCCTCCTTTTCCAAATGATTCCTCCCCTACTAACATAAACTTACTGCCCGCTAAGTTTCCTATCTAATCTTCCGAGTTGCTGTTGTCAATTTGATCCCATATAGAGTTCTTTAAAAGAGCACAGTGTTCAAGGCAGACATTCTTTACTAGTTGAGCTAAACTGTTGTTTGGTTTAAAGAAGACTTCAGGACTCCTAATTAATTTGATGATGAATGTGAACGATGTGCTGTTTTCTTATTCTTTTCTCTGGTCTCTCCTTTCAGGGTCTCCCCTTCTAATCCATTCTCCACGGGGTTGTCAGAGTGGGTTTCCTAAAATATGGATTTCATGGTGCCACTGTAGCTTCACAGTTCAATGGTTCCTTAGCTCTTTGAGAATAAAGGAACTTGCACTAAACAGCTCTGAATCCAGGTTTTCTAAAACCAGCCCTGTAACCAGACTGGATACCTCATTTTAGGGAATTGTGTGCATATTATTCTGAAAATTGCTCACATTTTTTTCAGTTTACTTTCAAATATGAATTGCGGCATAGACATAGAATTTGCCCATAATCACCTCCAGTTGCATACCATGACTATTTTAAAGGAGAACATATAAGATGATATAGAAGAGTCACAGAAAAAAAAAGTCTTTCTAAAAACAAACAAACAAAAAACTATTCACTTCAAACAAAAGCCCTTAGCAGGGCTTTCAGTTAGGACTCAAAAAACGCAAGGCTACTTTAAAGCTAAAGCTGTTCTAGTAAAAAACCATAAAAAAGCCTACCCTATCCGTGAAGATTTTGCAGGAGTGTGTAATACAGTCATAGAGGTCCTATTTCCTTTGAAGAGAAAGAATGCAGCATTGTGACGTTTCTGAAATTCTATACCTGAGCAGGGGTGGTGAGGGGGGGAAACATTAGAGTCTGAACACATATGCTAAGGTATGCTTTATGAATGCTAAAGCTGAAAGGATCACTTTTAAGGATGCACACAGGTTTCCCTCCTGGCCACCCTGCATCCGGCCTTTCTTAAAAGAGTCTCCCTTGGAAAATAATGTCTGATTTTTTTTTTTCCAATGGACCCACAAAGTAGGAACAGATGTGACTTGAGTAACCTCTACTTTGTGCATACCTCAGAGGAAAACAACATGGACTAACACAGAGAACCTGGCTCCATGCCAAGGAGAAGGACAATTGGAGTTTAGGCTTCTAATGACATGGTTCACCTCAGCTCACTCCTTTGTGCCTGTTCAGGGAGAGCAGGTGGGGGAAAGGGGTCATGTCTACTCATTGGAATCATTAGAAACACAAACGAACTGTTCGCAAAAGGCTGCCATTTTCCTCAGCTCAGTGTTGTTTTTTCCATCCCAGAATACCCATACTGCTTTATCTGTCCCTCTCTTAATTCATGGAGGAAATGATAAAACAAAATGCTGTGGCCTGAGTTCTAGAGTCTGATGGTCCAAGACAGAATTCTGACTCTACCATCTACTCACTACATAATTTAAAAAATATATTTAACCTCTCTGTGCCTCAGTTTCTTCCTCTGTTATATACACAAGGATAATATCTACCTCATTGACTCTGCTTTGATAATCTGATAGTACACAGGAGCACTTAGAACAATGCCAGCATATAGCAAAGTGTTCAATAAATGTTATTGTAATTGCTAAGAAACACTTCTATAATGTTTTATATTTATTTGGGCCCATTTCTTATTTTCCTCACCAGAAAGAAAGCCCCTTGGCTGAAGAAAGCATGTCAGATTCACCTTAACATCTGATTGCCTCAACTCATTTTTAGTGGTGTGCTGGTAAATGTTTAACAACTGGCTCCCCAAAAAAGGAAGCTCTGATTTGTAGTTTGCCAATGTCTCTGGTGTAAATACTCCCGCCATCGTAGTTTTCACGCTGTCCACATGATGTCAACTAGTTCACGAAATTCCTAAAAATTTAAGGATGGTCTCTTGTGAGGCAGTACAAGCCAGCTCTAACGCATCATTAAATGCACGTGCTAAGGAAAGACTTGAAAGAATAAACATGTGAATAAACAATTGATTAAATTAATGATTCACATCAAGGATTCCCAATATTAAGAGAGCCACAGAACGCTACCGTTTATTGGGTTTTGCAATACTCTTGCCTACACCTTAAAAGAAGTCTCTAACCAGTAGAGATATTTATTGAAGTTTTCTACAGAACACTGGTCCCTTGTGTTGTCCCAAGAAAAAGAGACTCTTGATCCGAAAAAGCTTGGGAAGTGTCACACATTATATGTTTCTCGTGGACATTCATAATGCACATGAGTATATTAAAGACACTGATAAATCTTATAGTAAAAAAAACCATTTAACTATATTTATTTCAACATTCCTCAAACACATTTGAAACTAAAATGGTTTTGGCTGGGTATCTGGTAACATGAGGAATTAATATCTCTGCAGAACACGCTTGGAAAACACTGACAGATCTACATTTTTAAATCATATTGAAAAAGTAAATGTCTTCAGTAATTTGGGGAGTGTGTATACATATATACATGTGTGTGTATATATATGCATTTTTTATTATTGTACTTTAAGTGAAAGTTTATAATTCAAGTTAGTCTTTCATACAAAAATTTATGCATACGTTGTTATGTGACCCTAATTGCTCTCCCTATACTGTGACAGCACACTCCTCCTTTCCATCCCTGATTTCTCATGTCCATTCAACCAGCTCCTGACCCTCTCTGCCCTCTCATCTCACCTCCGGACAGGAGCTGCCCATTTAGTCTCATGCATCTACTTGAGCTAAGAAGCACACTCTTCATGAGTATCATTTTATGTCCCATAGTCCAGTCTAATCTTTGTCTGAAGAGTTGGCTTCGGGAATGGTTTTAGTTCTGGGTTGACAGAGAGTCCAGGGGCCATGCTTTCTGGGGTTCTTCTAGTCTCAGTCAGACCATTAAGTCTGATCTTTTTACTAGAATTTGAGTTCTGTACCCCATTTTTCTCCTGATCCATCAGGGACTCTCTGTTGTGTTCCCTGTCAGGGCAGTCATTGGTGGTAATCGGGTACTATCTAGTTCTTCTGGTCTCAGGCTGATGAAGTCTCTGGTTTATGTGGCACTTTCTATCTTTTGGGCTAATACTTCCTTGTGACTTTGGTATTCTTCATTCTCCTTTATTCCAGGTGGGTTGGGACCAAATGAGGCATCTTAGATGGGCACTCATTAGCTTCTAAGACCCCAGACGCCACTCACCAAAGTAGGATACAGAACATTTTCTTAATAAACTTGGTTACATATATGCATTTTTTAAGTCTTGGAACAAAATACACCTTGCATGTTCACCAAAAGAAAAAAAAAGTATTAATGAAAATAATAATAGCTGCTATCTGCCAGGAGCTGCGGGAGCCCAGTTCTGCAAGGTAGATAAAATTACCCCATTTTCCAAATGACAAAATGGAGACTCAGGAAATTTAATTTAATTTACTTACTGTCACACTGTTGAATAGGACTCATATCCTGATCTGTCTGTCTCCAAAGTTAGTGCTCTTTCTACAACATCAGCCATATGATGTCATTATAAAATTATGGTCATCAGCTTCAGTTTAGCCCTTGACTCTGAAAAGCAATTTCAGTATGCTTTCTTAAGTTAACTCTCCCTTTTCTCCACAATAACTATTTCAAAATTTCAACATTCTTTCTTCTGCCCCACTTGTGATTTACTTTGCTTCCTGTTTAACAAAGAATATAGAAAGCATTGGAAGTAAACTTCCTCAGCAGGTCACAACCTGACCTGTAAATTTAGCTTCCTGCACACCCATCCTTTTCCCTTCCCTCTTGTCTTAGGCTGGGTTCTCTAGAGAAGCAAAACCAGTAAAGTGTATAAATATATATATAGAGAGATTTATATCAAGGAAACGGAAGAGGCCGGAATGTCTCAAGTCCGTGGATCAGGTTAGAGGCTTCTCTCGATTCACGTAGCTGCAGGAGCTGGTGAACCCAAGATTGGCAGGTTGGAGAGCAGGGCTTTTGGTCACAGGCTGTGAAGATTGATGAGTCCCAAGATTGACTGGCAAGACCACAAAGCTTCTGATTCACGTAGCTTCAGGGGCTGGCGAACCCAAGATTGGCAGGTTGGATAGCAGGGCTTCTGCTCACAGGCTGTGATGATCGATGAACCCCAGGGTCAGCATATAAGCTGATAGCTCAAGTCCCAAGAACCAGAGGTCAGACAAACAAGAGGCAGCCACAGGATCCAGAGCAAGCAAAAAAAGCTAGGATGTCTGCTTATATTTGGATGCAGACCACGCCCCCCAAGGAAACTTCCTTTCAACTGATTGGCTACTCACAGCAGATTCCATCATGGGAGTATCACATATAAACACTGAGAATCATGGCCCAGCCAAGCTGACACACAATCTTAACCATCACGCCTCTGTTTACACCCCCCTACGCCACCTCCAAGAAAAGGTTCTACATATACACTAAGAATGTATATCCGTTCTTGACTTTTCAAATTACTCCCTTCATCAATATCACTATCTCTTATGCATTCTCTACCTCTTCCTTGATACTGGCTTTTTACAACAAATTTCATCATCCTTAATGTTCTTTCTATATGCATACAAATTTGAAAAAGACTTTCTCCCTCCTCCTTCTGCTTTCTCCTCTAATTCTCTTTTGCCTCCTCTTCTCAGCCAAGCTTCTTGAAAATCTTGTCTACATCAGCTTTCTACATATCCTTACTTCCCTGCCACTTTCAAACCTCTCTAATTATGCTTCTCCCACCACTCCACTGAAACTCAACAAGATCACCAGTGACTTCCTTCTTGCTGAATTCGTGGGCACCTTTCAGTTCTTATTTAATTCACATCTTATTAAGGCCATTCTTTTTTCTTGAAACATGCTCTTCTGTTTACTTCCTTGACAATTCACTTGTTTTCTTTCTACTTCTCTGTTGACTTTGTCTCAATCTTCTCTGGAGTCATCTCTTCTTCTATCTGCCGTTTAAATGCTGGTTCTCCTCAGAGGTTAATTCTGGGTCCATATTTCTTCTCAGTCATCATGCTCTCCTTGAGTGATCTCATCTCCTTTAATGAATTTAATTATAGCCTTTATGCTGATCACTCTAGATCTACATCCAGTCTAGAAGACCCCATGGCTTCAGAGTCACTCTAACTTCTTACATTTCAATTTGAATGACCTGTAAAACAAAAACAAAAACAAAAACCAGAACCTGTAACCATCAAGTTGATTGCAATTCATGGCAACCCTATGTATTACAGAGTAGAACTACTCCATAGGGTTATCTTGACACTAATCTTTAAGGAAGCAGATCTTTTCCACGGCTCCACTGGGTGGGTTCAAACTGTCAACTTTTGGCTTAGTAGTTAAGCACAAACCATTTGCATCATCCAGGGACCTGAATGACCTGCAGGTATCTAAAAATGTGAATTATTAAATACCCTCCTAGTCTCAATATGTTCCCCTATACATGTTCCCTTTTGAAATTAAATTTCACTCAGGCTTCTAAGCCAAATAAAAAACAAACAAACTAGCAAACAATAATACTTTAACACGTCTCTCTTTGTCTTGCCTCAAATCTAATCTGTCATTAAATCGCTTTGATTCATCCACCTAATACTTCTCAAAAGCCATCCATTTCTCTCCAGCACACCAGGAGCATGCTATATCCAGTCCTTACTGTTTGGGCATTGGCAACAGCCTCCTATCTGACCTTCTTGCCTTTTCTCTTGTGTCTACACAGTCCATTCTCTATTGTAGAGCTAGAGATCTATTTCTTAAATTAAAATCTGATCTTGCCAGTCTTCTTCTTAAAGATCTTCAAATGGTTTCACTTTGACCCCATCCATACTAAACATCTTGAAATTATTTGAAGTATGTCGTACCTTTCTCTGAAGCACTTGTATTCCCCAGTCCTCTCTATACCACATCTTGAGTAAACACACACACACACACACACTTGCACTAATTATCCTGATCAATCCTTACTCATCCTCCATGTCTTAACCTAAAAGTCATTTTCTCAAGGCCTTTCCTCCTGAAGTGCCTCACACATCCCTGAACTTTCACTGACATAACACCAAACATTTTTTGTAAAATTGTGCATTACTTGATATGTTTGAGTTATGTGTTTTTGAAAAAGTACGTGCAACCTAAAAATGCCTATATAGGGAGAATTACCCCTAAGAAATAATAGCAAAGAAATGGGTTCCAGGATTTCTGTTGCATTCTGAAGATAATGCTTTAATATATCTGAATCTAAAGTCATCTTATTCAGTAGTCTTCATATAATTTGAATTATATGAAGTTCATATTATGTGACTAGAGGATAGAATTCTAGTTAAAATGGCAATCTAGCACGTGTTTTTCTCTGTTTCCTTCTGAATCACCATGAAAATGATAATAATGAAATTAAAGATGTATAAATTCATGAGAATGAAGAGAACCAGAGACAAGATGACCTTAAAAAGAGGTTATCACATATTTTTGGAAGATGGAAAGCAGATGAATACACAGTAACTGACTTAACAGACTGGAAAATACTGAAACCCAAGTGTTCTTAGAGAGGGGTCCTAATAAAGAAGACACACTGATTTGCATCATAGAATCCTGCGAAAGCTGAAAATTGGAGGTACTAGGTAGCTTGGAAGTTACAGAACTAAAAGCACAGATTGCTCAAGAATCTATATGAGGGGTTAGACCCCCAGATGCTCTCCTGTGCCCAGTGAAGACAGAAAACTGCTCCTTCCCGACCAAAGAAAGATGAAAGAATTTTGTTATGTGGGGAAACACAACAAGGGGCACCCTATAGTGGGAGGCTGAGCAGGCAGAGGATAGGAGTGAGAAGCCACATTGAAAATAGGGAAAATTAAATGCATGTTCTGAATGGTGACCACACTCACTCCAGTCCCCTTTTCCTAGTCAACTAAAATGAAAGCAGAAAATGGGGAGGATGATTTCCTCTCTGGGGAACCTGATTGGCCTAAAGGAATTAAAGAAGGTAATGACTTTTGATATCCCCAGTGAAACAACTGGGTCACCCACATATGAACCAGATTTTTGTTCTTCGTTCTTAAAAGTAGGTGGGTAATCAGGTGTCCCCAGGCATTTCAATACAGACTCTAACATGAAAGACAAAACCCAAGATATAAGACTAGAACTGTAGTTCTGTAATAACTATAAAATAAATTATTATATCTACGAAATAACAATATGATGCTATATAAAAGTATGATCTAAGAAAAAAAGGTATTGGAAATTAAATTCATGAGTGCTGCTCAAAAATCTTTTCAAATTGGATTGAAAAATAATGTTGAGAAAATATCCCAGAAAGTAGAGCAAATAGATGAATGAACGAATGACACAAAAATGTTATATTAGAGGATCAAATAGGAAGTCCAAGTAGAGATTTCAGAAAGAGAGGCCAGAGACAATGGAGGGGAGGAAATAATCACACGTTTGTGTGTGCGTATAATTATATGAATCAAGGTACACCATAGCGGCATTTCTGAACATTGAGTATGTTGAAAAGACCACAAGAATTTTCAGAAAGGAGAAAAAACTGGTCATATACAAAGGATTGGAGATCATAATGTCATGACAGTTGTCAGCACAATACCACCAGAAACTAGAAGAAAATGGAGTAAGGTCTCTAACATTGTAAAGGAAAGAATTTCTAACATTACGTTTCTAGACTGTTTTTCAAGTGCAAAAGTAAAATAAGGGCAGGTTGAGATATGCAAGGACTCAAAAAGTTAACTTTGCAAGTATTTCTTCCATGAAGCTCATGTTCTCCAGTGAAATGAGAGACTAAAATGCAAAAGAGAGAAGGACGAGAGTCAGAAAACAGTGGCTTCTATACTGGAAAGAAGACAAAAGGAATCCCAATGATGATAATGAAGGGAAGTCCCAAAGCAAGAACTGTTTGGCAAGCCTGGAGAACAGTTAGTCTGGACTGGAACATGAGAAGGAAACAATCCAGGAGAGAGTGTCCAAGGGTAAAATATAGCTTGAGGGTGTCATGGATTGAATTGTGTCCCCCAAAAATATATGTCCACTTGGCTAGGCCCGGATTTGCAGTATTGTGCGATTTTTTTCTCCATTTTGTGACCTGATTTTCCCATGTGTTGTAAATCCTAACTTCTGTGATGTTAATGAGGCAGGATTAGAGGCAGTTATGTTAATGAGGCAGGACTCAATCTACAAGATTAGGTTGTGTCTGGAGTCAATCTCTTTTGAGATATAAAAGAGAGAATCAAGCAGAGAGGAGAGGGACTTCATACCAACAAGAAAGAAGTGTTGGGAGTGGAGTACGTCCTTTGGACGTGGGCTACCTGTGCTGGGAGGCTCCTAAACCAGAGGAAGATTGATGGCAAAAACCTTCCCCTAGAACTGACAGAGAGAGAAAGCCTTCCTCAGCTGGTGGCGTCCTGAATTCGAATTTCTAGCCTTCTGAACAGTGAGAGAATAAATTTCTGTTTGTTAAATCCATCAACTTGTGGTATTTCTGTTATAGCAGGACTAGATACGTAAGACGGGGTGAAGTGGAAGGAGATCAATTTATTTTATTTTTAATCAAAATAATAAAAGTTTCATTGTTCTGGTGGAGATTTGGAAGTTTAAGAAAAAAATCCTTGAACAAATAGATTAATGAAGCAATTTTAAACCCAAGGGGAAGAAAAATCATACAAAGAAAGGAAATATAATTATAGTATATATCATGGCTCAGCTCTGAAAATATTTACATAGTCTAATAATATGAACCCTAAATGTTGATTTAATAAAAATGTGATAGAACTATTTTGAATAGTTAAGGGAAAGAAAATGTGTGTGTTTATATGTAGGTACATTTTCTATGGGGCACTTT
Organism: Dugong dugon; assembly: GCA_030035585.1. Classification (NCBI taxonomy): domain Eukaryota; kingdom Metazoa; phylum Chordata; class Mammalia; order Sirenia; family Dugongidae; genus Dugong; species Dugong dugon. The sequence goes on from CM057471.1 coordinate 59,273,826, forward strand.
GCAAGACAGTGGCTAAATCTACATCTTACACAGTTAAAAATCTGTGAATAATGTCTAAAATTTAGACTAAAAAGTATTTAACACATAATTTAGAAAAATGGAGGCAAATACCTGAAGAAATAGTAAAAGGAGATGAAATGGTGTACCTCAGGGGAGCCGGACTCAGTGCTAAAAGAGGACAAAAGACTGCTATTTTTTTTTTGTTGTTGTTGTGTTAAAAGTCTTATAATATTGTTTGACTTTAAAAATATTTACATATTTTACTTTGGTAAACAATGGAGCAGTGGAGGTGGGGGGGGGGGGTGGGCAGGAAAACAGGTAGATATGAATCAAGGGCCATGTACTTTTTATTGAATTTGGTGCTTAGTTCAAAAGTACTGATTATATATATATATTTTTTTTTTAACGGTTTTTTATTGTGTTTTCAGTGAAGGTTTACACAGCAGTTTAGTTTCCCATTTAACAATTTATACACAAATTGTTCAGTGACATTGGTTACATTCTTCATAATGTGTGAACATTCTCATTATTTTCGTTTTGCTTATTCCATTTCCATTAATCCGGTTTCCCTGTCCCATTGCCTTCTTACCTTCATTTTAAAGTAATTGTTGACTGTCTGGTCTCATATACATGCTTTTTTAAAGGAGCACAGTACTCACAGGTGATATTCTTTATTTTGTGAGCCAATCTGTTCTTTAGTTAAAAAGTGACCTTGGGTTTATTTAGGTTTCAGGTTTAAAGACTGTCTCAGAACAGTAGTCTCGGGAGTCCTCCAGTCTCAACTGGTCGAGTAAGTCTGCATTTTTTAAGAATTTGAGGGTCTGTTCCACATTTTTCTCTCATTCTATAGGATCCATCTGTTGTGGCCCTGATCAGAATGGTTAGTAGTGGTAGCTGGGCACCATCTCGTTCTTCTGGTCTTAGGGTAGATGAGCCATGCTTCGTGTAGATAATTATATTATTATGTTTTATAGTGTGCATAAAGCTTGTGTATATTCTTCTATATGCATCAAGGGAAACCTCATCTGTGTTAAATGTTGAAGCTGTTGGAAATGGGGAAATGGATTTTCCTAAACCTCTAGAGACTGTTGGCTGCTGTATTTACCATAGCGTTCTTTTTTTTTTTGGGGGGGGGGGGTTTAAAATAAATAAATAGGTAAAACTGTAAAGTGTCAAATGCCTATAGTGTGCAAGATTCTGATAAAGCTTCATGGATAGATAAATGTTCAGTGTGTTTGTACAGATGGTTCCATTGTGAGGCAAAGACCATGAGAACATTGGGTGGGAGAAGAGAGGCTGGTGGAGCATTTCATTGATGTCCATTCTTCTACTACAGAGCAGCTTCGGGTGGTGCATGCCTCCCATGCTGGGATTTTCTGATAAAAACATCAGAAAATTTATGTCCACATTGATCTAAACATCAGTTGTCCACTCTTTCCAGTGGATCTCAAACTGTACTTGTTTAATGGCTCTCTTCCCTGCTTATCTGCAAGCTCCATGCAGCTTGGGGCTGTGTGTCTTCTTCACTCCTGTATAAGAAAATCCAAACCAAACCCGTTGCCATCAAGTCGATTCCAACTCATAGTGACCCTATAGGACAGAGTAATACTGCCCCATAGGGTTTCCAAGGAGCAGCTGGTGGATTCAAACTGCAGACCTTTTGGTTAGCAGACAAGCTCTCCTGTAGACTCATCACCATTTGCCTGGAACATAAACCAGTAAACCGGTTGCCTTCGCGTTGACTTGGACTCATGGGAACCTCATGTGTGTCATAGTAGAACTGTGCTCCACAGGTTTTCAGTGCTGATTTTTCAGAAGTAGATCACCAGACCTTTCTTCCAAGGCACTACTAAGTGGACTTGAGCCACCAACCTTTTGGTTAGTGGTTGAGCGTGTTAACGGTTTGCATTACCCAGAACTCCTGGTCATAGTAGGCACTGAATAAATAGCAATTGAATGAATGATTGAACTATAGTTCCTATTTATTTCTTTGTCATTATTTTATTTGGTTTGGCCTACTAATAAATCTAAAAGGTATGCCAAACTTTATAGTTGCTTATTTATATTCTTCCCTCTAAAATGATATGGCAATAGCATGAAGTTTAGACACAGTTTAATTCCTAGCTGTATCATTTTGAGCAACCTGAACCTAAGTTCTCTCATCCGTTAAATGATAATAAGACTTCCCTCATAAGATTGTTATGAGGAGAGAATGAGCCTGTAAGTGTATATTTTATAAATTGTAAAGTAATATATAAATGTCAGTTGTATCAATGACCAAGTTCCTTTCTAATATATATTTTCTGTGTATTATATACATTTTATTCTTCTCTCTACTTTTTCTTTTTCCAAATTAGGTCTACATGTGAGAAATTTAAGTAGAATGCTAGCCTTCATGGATTTATATTAAAAATTGTTAAGAGAGGAGGTACCACAAATATTTATATCTATCTCCTTGAGTCATAAAACCTCAAAACGTGAATCAACTACATATTTTTCCTGCCATTTTTCTGAAGAATTTACACAGAATTAATCAGTTCTATTACAGAGTTAGTCATTAAGATACAGGAAAACGTTGAATCGGCTTTTCTTTTTTCTTTTTTAAATTGCCTAGTTTTGGGCAGTGACATCCTATATGAGGTTATGATTGAGTTCAATTAAGTTTAACCATGGAAGAACAAAGAACTATCATCATTGAATTAAAATTATTTTGTTATTAGATCTTCATGTATATGGGTGACACCTCTTTTAGACAAGCAATGTCTTTGCAAATGTACTATTTTTCAGACCTCTCTGTTAATTTTTTATAAGGGAATATGATACAGTAGGATCTAAGGTTTTGTTGAAAAATGCCCTCAGTTTAAATCCTGACTCAGCCACTCAATTTCCCTTAGCCTCAGTTTCCTTTCCTGGAAAAAAAAAAAAAGCACAGAGATGTTTGGAAGGATGAAAGATACTGTACCGAAAGTCCCTGCTTGGCATTCAATTAATGTTAGTGTTTTAGAGTCAGATTTTATACTTTTGAACCCTTGTGCTCAGATATCATTCTCTGGCTACAATTATATTTATATACTAAATTGGATTTGAGAAAAGTGGTTGATACCAGTTGGTTTCCCATAAGAAGAAATGTGAGTTGCCTGTGTGGGTGTAGCAGAGTAACATCTCCAGAAGAAGAGAGTGTCTGGGCTGCATCTGTGTGGCCGTGTCACACATGACCAGACAGCCACAGATGCCAGAACTATGCTAAGTGCTTGACATGGGTAACAAGAACAAAAACAAAGGCAGACAACAGACCAAGACTGTCTGCTTGCTATCCCTAAACCACAACTGTGTTCAAAGGGAAGTGAAGCCTGTCAAATAGAAAGTCCTTTGTTCTTCTGAAAACTTGGATAGCTTTGGATATGCGTGTTTAATATTAAAACCTGAAAGAGCTGCAATGCCCAGGTAAAAAGGTACCCAGGACTTTACCGAATGGAAAGGGTAAGTGGGAGAAAAGGCAAAGACGTCAACGGAGAGGCAGAGAGCCTCATGATGACAGAGATCTATGCCCAGCCTTCCAGGGAAGCCCTCAAAGTTCTCCAGTAAAGCGTGTTGAATTTATGAAAATTGGAGTGAATCATTTTGTTCTTACTGCTTTGGAAACTGAAGGAGAAAATGGTGCCTGAATCAATGCAATGAGAGGAAGAGGTGATAAGTAGAATGTCAGAGCCCAAGGGAAACTAAACATCTAGAGATTAGTACAAATCTTGGGCAGGACTTTGGACTTCCAGAGGCCAATTTGGGGTTTTGAAGCAATTTGGTACATTTCAATATGTGTGTGTGGGTGTGGGTTGGGGGAAAGTCACAGCTAACCCTGAGGTTATACATGCATCATAGTATTATCATCTCCATTTTTCATACCACACTGGAAGATATTTAATTTCCTTGCTCGAGATCACTTAGTGTGTAGAGGGACTGAGATTTTAACCTATGCCCATCTGCTCCCAGAAATGGAGCCCTTAGGTACGGTGCCATGTTGTCTCTCTAAGAATATCCTCTGGATCATCTAGTGAGGGATAGCTGGGCTGGCTACATCATAAATCATATCAGAGCTTTTGAACAAAACAGATAAGTTCCAACTGTGCATATTATGATAATCATTAAGTCTAAATGATACCAGGGGAATTGGTATTTTCAACAAGTTTACCAGATGTTTCTAATGGGAACATGAACTTAGAACTCTTAAGATAGTCTGGTCTTTTAATATAAATATGGGAAGTTAGGAGCCTCAGGTGGGAAAAGTCATGTACAAAGGCACAATGAAATCTTGGCTTTATCCTGGAGTAGAATCTAAGTTGCTAGACTCTACAACTAGTGGAAAACACAAGTGAACACAAACTAAAAACCAAACCAAACCAGTTACCATCAAGTTGATTCCAACTCATGACGATCCCATGTGTGTCAGAGTAGAACTGTGCTCCACAGGGTTTTCATGGCTGAGTTTTGAAAGTAGATCATCAGACCTTTCTTCTGAAGTGCCTCTGTCTGGGTGGATTTGAATTGTCAACGTTTCAGTTAGCAGCCAAGCATGTTAACTGTTTGCACCACCCAAGGACTCCTGCACACAAACTAAGATTCCACATAACATGGCGCTCACAGGGACCAAATGGCACAAGATGGTTTGAATGAAAGTCCTTTCTTTGTAAAGGAACTCTCTCGAAGATCTAAGAACACTTCTGTAATTTTCTTTGACTAGATGCCTATTCTGTAAGGCAACAAATAATATCCTTACTTTGTCAAAAAGGAACCTGAGGCAAAGAGGGGGAAATGATTCAACCAAGAGTATGCAGATAGTAGATACAAACTAAGATTCAAATCCACTTCTATTACGCTAAAAAGAAAGACTACACATTTGATAAACAACATTCTTCTTTTCAAAGTGCGTATATATTACACGAACCACTCTTAAGGTTGTAAAAACAGGGTCATTTTTTGCGTAATAAAAAATAATTCCTCTGGCTCTCGTTCCCATCCACTATTGTGCAATCCCCAGTCTCTCATAGTCTTGTCCAGGTACCTCTGGGAGTTGTCTGGAAAGGGTGTACTGTGCTTTGCTGACCAGGCTTCTCTGCTCTCAGTTTCAAACTAGCCAAGCAAACTGAAAACCCTCAGAGACAAAGATAGCTCTAATGGGACAGGCCATCAGTACAAGGAAAAGCAGGTCCTTGAATAGGCAGGGAGCTAAAGGCCAAGGTGTGAGCGGGTCAAGCTTGCAAAATGTATAGAGAAACCCTTCATGTTAAGTTTTACAGTTAAATGTCCTTTGTATACTGGATCAGAGCAGACACTAGCAATGTCTCTATAGCCATAAGTTGCCAACTGTTATTCAATTCTGGACCTTGAGATTCCTTAGAGCTATAATAAAATAGAAATAATGATAAAGCTTTCCTCCCCTCTTCCTTCTTTCTATCCCTCTTCCTTCTTGTTTTCCTTTTCCTCTTCCCTTCCTTTTCCTTCATAGATGCTTCAGCATGCCTGGTTGCCAGGGAGGTAGTAAGGTGTGTGCAGTGGAGGGATTGCATGAAGGCGGTGGTGCGCTCAATGGCTAAGGAGGCCGAAGGTGGGCAGAAGAGATATTTTCTGACTTGGAGGGTTGTATGGTGGCTAAGTAGGAGAGTGCCCTTGTCTTAGGGAAAATATACTGGAGAGTTCAGGAGTGATGGGTATATGATATCTTCCGCTTGCTCTCAAATGCATCAGAAAAAGACTAATGATAATGGTGGGAGTGGGAGAAGAAAGAGAAGGAAGAGGAGAGAGGATAGAGCACAAAAATGCTAGCAATTAGGGGATCCAGATCACGGGGATGCAGAAGTTCTTCATTTTGTTCTCGTAACTGTTCTGTAAGCTTCAAATTATTGCAAAATATTTTTTAAATAGTGATACATTATAATTTTACATGTAATCACTCAGTAACATTTTTACACATGCTCTCTATCTGATCTTTTACACACCCTAGTGTGTTAGGCAAGATGGGCATTATTCATTGATTCTTTTTTCAGCACTGTAGTTTCTGAGTATGTTGCGAATGAGTCATCATGCTTAACAACTGATGGAAATCAACGGAGTTTAAAAGATGAGGTATCCCCTATTGACAGTGAGGTAAGCCAGTGGATCATACATGTTAGCATTTTAAGAAAGGTATCAGAGGGAGGAAGGCAAGAGAGAGGCTCCTTTAGACTATAGATTTGCAGATTGCCCTTAACCAACCACATTCCCTTAAAGAAAGGACATGGAGGAGGGTTAGCAGAGGAGAAGGAGATGAGGCAGAGAGAAGCAGTGGGATGTAGGAAGTGGATGGAGGTAGAGAACAAGAAGAAGCAATGATGGACTCTGTCGCCACGTGGAAGTTGATGCCAGGCAGATGTGAGGCAAAGGGACAAATCTCTCCTTCCAGGCAGAGATGGTCCCTCACTTTAACTTGTTCGTAGAATCTCCACAGTGTCACTTACCACATGGGATTGTAATTTAACCCTTATTTGCCTCTTCTTTACTAGAGCTTGAGGTCTTCCAGGTTTTTCTGCTTAGTAGTTATATAACTTTGAATAAAGATGGCAAAGTGATCCTATTAAAACAAAGTCATCTGAAGTCATTCCTTTTCTCAAAACTTGCCAGTGGTTCTTAATCTAACCTGGAGTAAAGCCTAAAGTCATTTCCAAATTCTACAAGGCCCTGCACAATCTGGTCACCTGTTTCCTTTCTTAGTGTATCACCCTACTCCAGCCTCTCAAACCTCTATAAGGGCCTTCAAACTCACCAAGGTGAGCGCCAGCCTTAGGGCTACATACTTGCTCTTCTCTCTGCCTCCAAGGCTCTTCCTTCAGATGCCCATAAGGCTTACTTCTTTTAGGTCTTTACTAAAAAGTTACCTTCATAGGGAGGTCTCTGGCAATGATAACCCTTTCTGAAGTTGAGATGCCACCTGGAAGCATTCTATGTAACATACTGTATTTTTTTATTACTTACCTTTCTTGTATGAATTGCCAGACTTCCTCATTAGAATATAAGCTCCACAAGGCCAGGGATTTTTGTTTTATTTACTGCTGTATCGTGGGCATCTAGAATAGTGCCTGGCATACGCTCAATGCTCAGTAAATATTTATTGAATAAATAACAATTGGAGTTATGTGACCTTCCTGCATCTCTGATACATTATCAAAAGTGGTATAATAAATATCAAATGCAGGCAAGGATGTGGAGAAATAGATCATGCATACATTTCTGGGGAGAATGTGAAATGGTACATTCACTCTGGAAAACAGTTTGGCAGTTTTTTATAAAACTAAACATGCCATATGCCCTAACAATTGTCTTTGGGCATTAATCCAAAAGAAGGAAACTTACGTTCATGCAAAAACTGTACACTGACATTCATAACAGCCTTATTTGTAGTAGCCCCAAACTGGAAACAGCTCATATGTTCCCTAATAGGTGCATGGTTAAACAAACTGTGGTACATGCATAACATGAAATACTACTCAGCAGTAAAAAGGAATGAACTATTGGCACAAATTGGATGAATCTCAAGGGAATTATGCTGAGTGAAAAAAAAAGCCACTATCAAAATGTTACATACTATTTGATTCCATTTATGTAAAATTCTTTAAATGACAAAATTGAAGAAATACAAAACAGAGTAGTGCCTACAGGGGTTAGGGATGGGGATAGTGTTGAGGCAAGGTAGGAGGGTGTGATTATAAAAGGGCAACATGAGGGATCCTTGTGGTGATGAAACTGGTCTGTATCTTGGTTGGGGTGGCAGATGCACAGACTTATATATGTGATAAAATTGCATAAAACTAAACATACATGCACCACACAAATGAATACAGGTAAAACCATGGAAATCGGAATGAGAGATGTGGATTGCATTAATGTCAATTTCCAGGCTGTAATATTGTGCTATAGTATTGCAAGGTGTTACCACTGGGGGAAACTGGATAAAAGGTACATACAATTTCTCTATTATTTCTTACAACTGTGTGTAAATCTTAAAATATCTCAAAATTAAAAAATATAATTAAATGGTATATGACTTAGTTACCTTGTGCTGCTGTAACAGAAATACCACAAGTGAGGAGCTTTAAAGAACAGAAATTTATCTTCTCACACTTCCGGAGGCTAGAAGTCCAAATCAGGGTGTCAGCCATCTCAATTCCGTCCTTGTTGGTAGTCCCGTATTCCTTGGTTCCTTGATGGTCCTCCCATGACACCTGTCTTCCCCCTACGGTGCGTATGTGTTTCTGTGTCTATGCTGTTCTTCATGTAACTCAGTGATTAGGTTTAGGATCCACTCTACACTGATATGACCTCAACTGATTGATTACATCTCATTACATTAGATTGCATTATGAAGAGTGATTACATTACATTAGATTACATTGTAGAAGGTGATCACATTAGATTACTTTATGGAAGATGATTACAGTTCATTACATTAAATTAGATGTAAGGCCATTATATTATAGTGCATTACATTACATCCACAAGTATAGGGGTTAGGATTCCAACGTATTTTGGGGTGGGCACAATTCAATCCATAATACTATAATAATAGTTAATTCTGAAAATATGCATTGAGTACTGAGCATAGTAGTTATAAACATTATTGTTTACATATAGAAATGTTTATATATATAACCTGTTTCCTTCCAGATGATTCCAGCTCATAACAACCCTACAGGACAGAGTAAAACTGCCCAATAGGGTTTCCAAGGCTGTAATCTTTATGGAAGCAGACTACCACATCTTTCACCTGCAGAGTGGCTGGTGGGTTGGAACCATTGATCTTTCCATTAGCAGCTGAGCACTTAACCACTGCACCACCAATCAGTAATTTATATATTGACTCCAAAATTCTGGCCCCTAGTTCTATTTAGATCGTTTTGAATCTTCTGTTTCTGGTCCCCATTAGAGCACAGTTACTAACAGCTGACTTCTACTTCTATAGTTATTTGAAGTATGTGGTAGGCAGACTATCTGAAGATGATAAAAAGTCAAGGTTTTGGAACCCCTTAGGGGTTAAAAAATTTAGCAAATTTAAGCTATAATTATGGTATTAATCACCACCATTGCATCATTGTCATCCAAAGGCAAGGGGTGTTACACTTGCTAAATTTAAAAACAATAAAGGTATGTTGTGATTTATGAAAGCACAAAAAAAGGTCTAATATTTATAATCTAATATTTATAACACAATCTAATATATTCGTGTGGTATTTTTGAGAGGACTCCTGGGTAATTTTCCATGCTAAAGGTTAGCCAATAACTGGCAGATGTCCTTACTCAAAAAGGCCAGGCTTTATACTGCTCTGAATATTACATGTATCATTTTTTGCATGGCCTCTTGCTCTGTGTTGGTGCATCTGGAATGTCCAGATCCTGCAGCATTGAAATTGCTTTATACTTTTGTACTAACCATGGATTCCTTGAATATTAAATCACTGGGTATTTATTGAGCATGAACTTACCCTTGCATGGACACTATGAAATAATTATAATGCAATATGCAAGGTTCTCTATTAAAAATAAATAAACAATTTGTTGAGGATCTTACTAAGGGGTCCCATTTTACTTACAGTAGCTCCCCTAATCTAACTATCACAACTCTAGAAACGAGATATTAATAGCTAAGTTTACAGAGACAATAAATGGGGTCAGAGAGATTATCTAACTGTGCCAAAGTCACCCACCTGATAAGTGGCAGTGTTGAGATCAACCCCAATTTTCTTATTCTTCAAATGCTGACCTTTTTCAAGTATGGTAGACTGCCTAAATCAAACACTTAAAGGAAACGTATGGATAATGGCATACAAATTTAGATAGCAGAAGAAATAGACATCAACTTGTTGTTAGGGGCTGTTGAGTTGACTCTAACCCATAGTGACCTTGTGTATAACAGGCTAGAAAAATTGGAGATGTGAAACAATATTTTCAAAGTGTTGAAAAAGAATTGGTAGAATTGTATAGCAAGCGGAACTGTCTTTTAAGAATGAGTCTGAAATAAGACATCTTTTTGTAAACAAAACTGAGCTTAGTATGAATAGATTCTCATAAATGAAATTTCTAAAGAATATACTTATGGAAAAAAAGGAAAATAATCCTAGAAGTAAGGTCTGTGTTGCAAATAAATGGTAAACATGTGAGTATATCCAAGCAAACACTGACTGTCTGAAAGATAAAATAGTGTCTAATTTGAGGTTAAAAAATAAAAACAATCCAAGATGCGGCTTAAATATGGACAATAACAAATGTATTAAGGAGGAGTGAGAAGACTAAAACCATTCTAACATCCATGTTTTGCTCAGCATGGGAATAAAGATATTGATTAAGTGAGGACTTTATTAATTATGCATGTCATTTTTAGCATACCCAATAAAAGACTGGCAATTGGAGATTAAATGAGAGCACATGCATTTAAAGCCCCAAAACAAAACAGAAGAAGCAAACAACAAAAACAACGTAAACAGAGAGAATAAGATTCCCAGGCCAAGCAAGAATGGGTAAGGCAAAAGGAAGGTGGATTACTAGAGAGAGGAAATTACCCATTCCAGAGCTGCTCAAGAAGGATGGAGTATTGACCAACAGAACTTTCATTGACAAGATTCTCTGTATAGTGGGGCCTTCAAACTCTCTTAGTAGAAGGCTACTTTTAAGATCATCCAGCAGTGTAAATCTTCCAATTAAAACTTGGCCAGTCAAAGAGATCTGCCTATAGTGGTAGTTCCCAAATACAGGACTCTAGATCATTCTGCCAAGTATACTGACTCAATAGACCTGTGGTGGTGGTGGTGGTTGATGTTGTTAGGTGCTCTGACTCATGGTGACCTTATGTATAACAGAACAAAATGCTGCCCAGTCCTATGCCATCTTCCTGATTGTTGGTATGTTTGAGTTCATTGTAGCAGCTATTGTGTCAATCCATCTCACTGAAGGTTTCCCTCATTTTTGCTGACCCTCTATTTTGCCAAGCATGATGTCCTTTTATAGCAATTGGTCTTTCCTAACGTGTTCAAAGTAAACAAGCCAAATTATTGCCATCCTTGCTTCTAAGGTGGTTGTATTTCTTCTATGACTGATTCATTCATTCTTTTGGTAATCCATAATATATTCAATATTCTTTGCCAACATCACAATTTGAATGCATCAATTGTTTTTCTGTCTTCCTTTTTCATTGTCCAGTTTTCACATGCATATGAGGCAATTGAAAAGATCATGGTTTGGGTCAAGTGCACCTTGGTCATCAAAGTGACATCTTTGCTTTTTAAAACTTTAAAGCGGTCCCTTGCGGTAGATTTGCCCAATGTGCTATATGTAGGGTTTTCATTGGCTAATTTTCGGAAGTAGATCATCAAGCCTTTCTTCCTTGTCTGTCTTAGTCTGGAAGCTCCAGTGAAACCTGTCACCATGGGTGACCCTGTTGGTATATGAAATACTGGTGGCATAGCTTTCATCCTCTTTGCGACAAACAGATAGGTGATACACATATACATAGAGAAAGAGGGAGATCTGGTCTGCTCCTGTAAAGATTACATTACAGCCTAGAAAATCCTATGGGGCAGTTCTGTTCTGTCACATGGAGATGCTATAAGTCTAAATTGACTCAATGGCATCCAACAACAGCAATATTTACATATGTATATATATATATATAGAGAGAGAGAGAGAGAGAGCCCTGGTGGTGTAGTGGTAAAGAACTCGGCTGCTAACCAGAAGTTAGGCAGTTCAAATCTACCAGTCACTCACATATATCTATCTATCAGCTTACCCTGTTAGTTGTATCCCATAAATGCTTTTTTTTAGAGAACAGAATGTTCTTTAAAACCAAGAAAGGTGTGCATCAGGGTTGTATCTTTTCACCATAGTTATTCAATCTGTATGCTAAGCAAATACTCTGAGAAACTGGACTATATGAAGAAGACTGGAGCATCAGGATTTGAGGAGGATTAATTAACAACTTGCCATATGCAGATGACAGAACCTTGCTTGCTGAAAGTGAAGAGGACTTGAAGCCATTACTACTGAAGATCAAAGACTACAGCCTTCAGTATGGACTACATCTCAACGTAAAGAAAACAAAAATTCTCTCAACTTAGAAGCAGGCATGGCGAGATTTCATATCATGTACCTTGGACATGTTATCAGGAGGGACCATTTCCTGGAGAAGGACATCATGCTTGGAAAAGTAGAGGGTCAGCAAAAAAGAGAAAGACCCTTAACAAGATGGATTGACACAATTGTTGCAACAATGGGCTCAAACATCGCAACAAGTGTGAGGATGACACGGGACCGAGCAATGTTTCATTCTCTTGTGCATAGGGTCACTATGAGTCAGAACTGACTCAGCAGCACCTAACAACAACAACAACAACAAATGCTTTTAAAATCTCTCGCCTTCTCTTTATTCTTATTTCCATTTCCTTGCCTCAGACACCAATCATCCCTCACCTCAACTATTGCAACCACTTCTTCTGCTGTTTTTTGTTGCTTCCAATATCTTTCTTACCAATGTGTGTCCCACATTGGCTGTCAGAGTTACCATTCTAAATAGCTTTCCCTCTATTTTTACATATTTAAATTGTACAATAAGTGCCCGTTACTTGGAAGATCAAGTTGAAATTTCATAATATTCGGTACTTTGATGGAGTCTCTATTAAGTTTTCCCACCAAAAGTTCCAAGTTTCAAAACACAGAAAACATCACCTACATTTGATCTTTCCCTTGAATCTGCTGTAAGAAATGACCAGTCACTCCTCTGTGCCATCTCAGGATGGTGCATACACCTCTTTTTTGCACCTATTACATTGTTTTGATAATTTGTTGTATGAATGCCTGTCTTTACCCACTAAATCTGTCCTTCTTGGGGATAGAAACTATATTTTAATCATTTAAATATGTTCATGGCCTGGCACAGTGTCTGTTCAAATAGTTGTTTCCCCTTCCCTCTGATTTTTCTTTTTTATGAGCAATAAATGAACAACTGAAAGAAATAAAGAAGTAGGTCAGGTTCAACTAGGGTAAAAAAGAAATGTACTGTATTCTGTTGTTTAGTGGCAGAGTAATATTTTAAGCTTCCTGGAAAGGTACAGAAAACCTTTTGCTCACTGTAACTCATCCATTATTAATCTTATTAATTAAAAATATAAATACGTTGTAATGAGTTTAATATTGACCAACTCTAAGCATGTCCCTATTGATACTTAAGGAGAGATTGACTCACAGCATTTCCAGCTATGTGGTTAGAGGTACTTTGGACATTCACTGCGGTCAGACCTAGAAGAATCAAGAAATTCAAGTATTTTCACTCTATTCCCTGCCCCAAGTTGCTTTCTGATTGAGTTTAATGGGGGCTGCTTAGGCCCAATGCAGGTAAGGTAACAGAAATTTCTCTAAAACCAGATTAGGTGGGAAATCCTTCACAGACTGGAGCTAATGACCTGAGAAATTCTATGACAAGTGAACTGAAGACTCCTTCAAGTCTGAGGGAGAATGTGGAAGCCAAACAGGAAATGAGGAAAAACAGCTGGAAGTACTAGGAAAACGTGAGAGGCGGTGTTGTAATGGCTGTAGGGATAAGCAGTTTTCTAGTAGAGTAACACAGTTCAGGGAATCAGGAGGGAAAAGCAATTTGGGGATGGAATTTTACAACTGCATGAGTACATATTTTTTCAGTTGATACCTTATGGCATTTAGGAAAAAATATTGGCTCCTAAAGGCAACTGTTCAGTGAGGATGAGGGAAGGAAGGAGTCAGGTAATAACAGTTATTCAGCACTTGCCATGTGCCAAGTGTCTTACTGGTGTTGGAAAAATATCTGTGGAAGAACTTGCTGTTTGCCCTAAATGAACCATATGAGGTAGCGACTGTTATTTCCTATTCATAAGTAAGAAAAACTCAACTTCAGAGAGATTAAATGTCTTATCTAGAGGCACTCATCTGACTTTCCAAGAGAGGGTGACTAGAAGAAAGGACCAGGTCCAGAGGTGTTTTCATTAATTAGCTGTTTCTCCCACCCATGACACAAGGGATCCTTCTTAGAGGATGCTACTTTTTTCTTTTTTGGGAGACATTACTAAATATGGTGGGAAAGATGCAGAGAACAGTATTGATCTAGGACTTAACAGTGTTCTGGGAGTCAAAAACTAACAGCTTCATTGTTGACATTCTTTATGGATTTGAACGGTCTTTTCTTTTACCCTAGATTCCCTCATTCTAGAAAGAGGTAACAATTTATGACCCTGTCTATCTTTAAGGTTGTTCCAAGAATTGAGGATGTTTCAAGCTTAATGTAGGATTGTTGTGAAAAGGAGAATTTCCATTTTGACTTATTCAAAGCAAGAGTGGAAGCAAAGCTAGTCCAAACCATTTTATACTGCCTGGACACTCAAAGGTCTCTTAACTCTTCTCTTCCATCTCTTGTTCTTCTCTGATCCAATCTCTATACTGCATCATGGATGATTTTATTAACAGGAAAGTAGATGATGTCATCTCTCTGGCCTTATCTCTTCAGTGGTTTCCTATTATAGTTAATGAACAAACTATTTTATATAGACTACAGAGGCTTTCACAATCTGCCCGTGTCTATCTCCTCAGCCTCATCGGATGCTAGATTCCACTAGATCAGGGTTTCTCAACCTCAGCACAATGGACTTGTTGAGTTAGATCACTCTTTGTTGTGGGGACTGTCATGTGCATCATAGGATATTTAGCACCATCTCTGGCCTCTCTCTACTAGATTTCAGTAGCACTCCCTGCCCCAGAAAAAGTGCCCATGGTTGAGAACCACTGGCCTAGAACTTTCTTCTTCAGCACCATGTTGATTCAAATGCCATGTTCTCTCTCATCACAGAACATTTGAACACTTTAACTCCTCTATCTGAAGTAATCTCACCCTCCCATCTCCAAGTTATTAATTTTTAATCATTGCTCATATCCAAGTGTAATGGTCACTTCCTCAGTGAAGCCTACCATAGTACACTTATCCACGCATCACACTACTATAATAACAGCCTTTCCTTTAAGGCTTAATTTATAGCTATATGTTCATCACTGAGATCATTGGAATAATTTCTCACTCCCCCCTCCTCCCCAGCCAATGTATGCTCCCTGTCTATGTCCACTAACTGTTATATCCTCAGTACCTAGCTTGAAGGATGACTCATGATAGAAACTCAACAAACATTTGTTGAATGAATGAATGAATGAAGAATGAGAAAATTATTACAATTATCATAAAAGTCAAGCCAGATTTGTTGTTGTTGTTGTTAGCTGCTATTGAGTTGGCCTCTGACTCATGGCAACCCCATACACAGTGGGATTGGACCATTTCGATCCAGAGAGTTTTCAGTGGCTAATTTTTTCCAAGTAGATTATCAGGCCTTTCTTCCTAGTCTGCCATAATCTAGAAGTTCTGCCGAAACCTGTTCAGCATTATAGCAACACTCAAGCCTCCACGGACAGGTGATCACTGTGCATAAGGTGCTTTGGCTGGGCATCAAACCAGGTCTCCTACATGGAAGGTGAGAATTCTGCCTCTAAACCACCAGTGCCTCCAAAGTCAGACTTAGAGACTCTGAAATCAACAACTCTTTTCTGAGCACTGACTTTGCATCAAGCAGGATGCTTAGCCCTGGGGTCACAGAGAAGAACAATGCACAGCCTTTGTCCTAGGAGTAAGTAAGTCTTAGGGGAGAACCTGAAGTGAAATAGAAAATAATAGCAGAGTAACCTAAGTGATCAGTGGAGGTCAGAACAACCTCCAGTTGGGTATATACAGAAAAGATTCCCAAGGTTTGCCTGAGAGAATGAAAAAAAGATTTCATAGTGAAGTAACAGTTTTGCTCAGACTAAAGGGTTGGGTAGAAATTGGCCAGGTGAACAGGGTGGAAGGGGTGAAGAGGTGTTAGAGCTGGTGTTATAGGTGGGATATCCGTGTACACAACAGTGCTGGAGGTATACAGTGAATCCATCCAGCTAGAATTTCCACAGTTCTGTGTGAATGAAGATTGGTATTCAAGTTAGGCAGTAGGGGATTGAAGACTTAAGCAGGGATAGAGCCTGAGAACTTCAGTGCCAGCCTGAGAAATTTGAAGTTTATCCTAAAGGCCAAGAAAGGTCATTGAAGTGTTGCAAATTGTGGTGTAGTAGAGTCAGATCTGCTCTTTCAGAATGATAACCTGAATGCTTGGCCAGGAACAAGAGAAGATGACTACATAACTCAGAGTTTCGTTGCAAATGAAAAGCTTTGAGTGGCTGTGGGCCTGGCACATAGTAATTTCTCAACAAAGAAAAGCAAGAAGGAAAACTCAGTATGAGGTTCAAAAATGCGGAGGAGCCTCTTACCAATGAGAAGGAAAAAAATATATATAACCAGTGAATTCTCTAGCCTCTCTCTCATGAACCCACATTTCTTGTTAATGGCAAGATATATATTGTAGGTATAGGAATGAGGAGGCTTGCTCCAGGTTTCAGGGAAAAAGAGGTGAACATAGGCATTTTCTGGAACCACGGCAGGCTGAAAGCTGATGAGTGAGTGTTTGTTTTCCCATTGTCTGCATTTCTGCCTGGTCCTCCAACATGAATAATTGTCAGGGTTTTGCTAGGCTGAAGTATATTCCAGGGAAATCGGATCTGCAATTTTGCAGAATTTCACAATGCCTTTTGCAGTTCTGTGTCAGATTGTTTGTTTAAATCTAGTTTATTTTACCTTCTTGGTCCTGGACGTACTATCAGCTGAAATATTTATATCACTGCCTCTTAGGAGTTGTGCATTTCCCTTGTTCTGTGAAAAAATGTGCTGACCTGCTCTATGTATATGAGTAATTGTTTTTATTTTAATTACTCTAGTGCCTGTGGAAGGAGATTTGGTTGGCTGGCCCATTCTCTCCTTGACCATTTCTTGCCATGTTTTTATCCACTCCCTTTCACCAGCATAGTTCTGCACTGGTCACCAACAATGTCTTTAGAGATGATTTAAAGTTGGAAACTCTACGCTAAATCTAGCCTTTTGGAAGGAAGTAAGAGAATCACAGGCATAAATAAATATACCTTGGTGCTCAATGTTGAAATCCCCCTCCCCCAGCAGGCCCCAGAACACTTGGAAGGAGAACCCAAGTACATTCTTTTCGTTCAAATCTTATTTTTAAAACTTTACCCCTTTACCACTCCCCCCACACACATATTCCTTTTAGTACATAGCATTATGTTCTCAACTCTCCACTTTGGACTTCATTCATTCATTCAACACCGATTACTGAATATTAATTGTCAGGCAGTGAACAAAATAGGCAAGTATCTGCGTTCATAGAGTCCACAGTGGGTCATAAAAAGCAGATATTACAGCATTTATTGCCATCGTGGTGGAGAGGTACACCATGGGATGCCATTTGGGTCCAAGAAATCATGGAAATTATGCCAGAAGAAGTGATACTCAAACTGAGAATAGAAGGTCTTCTCAGGGAATAGGTAGAGAGAGGCTAGCAATAGGGAAGAAACATGTTCCAGGCTGGAGTTGGAGAGTCAGAGATTGAACTAGGGAGATGGGGTCATGGATGATATTGTTTTGTTTTAATCCTGTTTCTATGTAGTGTGGTCAGATATACCTGTGAGCAATACCAGCTCCAACTTTTTGTAGCTGGTTGGTCTTGAACAAGTTACTTAAACTTTCTAAGGCTACCTGTCATCATCTAGTTCACAGGGTCATTCCGAGGATTGAAGAAGGTAGAGCATGTAAATTGTTTATACACTGCTTGACGTGTGGTAACTGGTCAATAAATATTAGCTTGTATTAGTAGCTTTATTAGTATTATGATTATCATCAGTATTATTTTTATCTCAGCCTCACCGCACTCTTTTTTTAATTGTACTTCAGGTGAAGGTTTACAGAACAAATAGTTTCTCATTAAACAGTCAGTACACATATTGTTTTATGGCATTGGTTAACAAACCCCATGACATGTCCACCCTCTCCCTTCTTGACCTTTTTTTTTTTTGGTGAAGATATACATAGCCAAAGATACACCATTTCAAAAATTTGTACATGCACAGTTCAGTGACATCGACTACCCTCTTCCAATTGTGCTGCTATTCTCACTTTAGATGAAGGTTTATAGAACAAAATAGTTTCTCATTAAACAGTTAGTACACGTTGCCCTATGACAATGGTTAACAACCTCACAACACATCAACACCGTCCTTACTCCACCTTGGGTTCCCTACCACCATCACCACACTCTTATTGCCTTTTACGCTCTGTTTCTTTTGCTGGTCACCTTGATTCAGGTTGTTTGGAATCAGCGTCTTTCAGAATCCACCCAACCTCGGATCTTCTCTTTACCCATCTTGTCTCCTTCCCTCTCCATCTTTCTGTTTTTTGTCTTTGCCTTCTCATGCCTATGATTGACATTCCACCGTGGTTGGGCCCCAGGAACTGGACAACGTAGTCTAAAATAATCCAATCTAAAATAATGAAATCCTGGTGGTTCAGTGGTTAAAGCACTTGGCTAGCCAAAAGTTTGGTGATTCAAACCCACGAGCTGCTCCAAGGGAGGACAATGTGGCAGTCTGCTTCCATAAAGATTACAGACTTGGAAACTCTATGTGGCAGTTCTGTTCTGTCCTATAGGGTTGCTATGAGTCGGAATTGACTTGACAGCAGTGGGTTTCGCTTTTTTGAGGTGTTATTACTTCCATGCCAGGACCATAGTAAAGTGCAGTTCCCATGCATGGCTCACTTGAAAATTCACATTAGCCATGAACGCAGTGGCTGAATGATACTGCCCTTATTTGCTTTGTCTCTTCCTTATCTTATTGAAGGACTTACTTTCTCTTTTTCTCTCTCTCTGTTTTAAACCAAGTAAAGTCTTAGTGCCTGGCCTTGGACTGTTTCACTGTAGGTCAAGAATGTCACCTCTTTCTTGTTTAGGTTACTAAAATGCAGCTGAGTTAGAATTTTGGAAAACGTGGTAGGCTACTTATTTTGTCAAAGAAATATTCGAAGAATTATAACCTAGTAATCTGGGAGTTATTATTCATGGCATGAAAAGTAATAAAGGTAGACTATGAAAGTTACATGTTCCCTATAGCCCTGCCCCTGAAGTACCAGTATATATTTTTCTCTCATTTGCAAGTCTTACTCTAGACAACCTGAATTTCTGTTGAAATTCGGAATTCATTTGTAAGTCAAGTTTCATATTCTCATTTATATGTATTTTAATTGTAGAGATGAATTATATGCTTTTTCTCCCCATTTTTAGTGGTTTTTAACATCTTAGCCCCTTGTCAAGTAATTAATAAACTCTAAGTACACATTTAACAGCACCTTTTAGGGAAACTTTGATGGAGCAAAGATTTTTTTGGCTCTATGGGTAATAACCATTGATTCACCAGTTTTCCAAGTTCAAGCTTTGGCTATGATGGGATTTTACCACTGTTGGACACTTGCATTCTAATTTCCTTTATGGATTAAAAAAAAAATACTTATGTAAATACTTGCATGAAGGCATTATGAGACAAAATTATGGTGAAAAATGGCAATTCTGGAAGAGGAAGAGCATTTTGAGAATTGATATGGTTACTTTTTATATCAATTTCTAACATTAGAGGTGAATGGCTGTGAACATCTCTAACCGGACTTTTAAAATGTGACCATTGATATGGCTTTTGATATCTTTCTTTTTGTGGGCCACACTGGTTTTGGCAGTATCAAGCTCACTAGTAATCCTGGGAAGCAAATAAATATATAAAGTCAGATTTGTAAGAGTCAGTATAACATTGGGTTAAGAGTATGAGTGCCGGGGGTACGGGGAAGTACTCATCAAACAAAGGAGACATGTTAAAGGGACATAACAATCAATTTGAAGAAATTCCCATTGATCAAATCTGGGACAAGTTAAGCAACAAAATAGAAAAAATGATAGTATTGAATTATAAGTCATAAAATAAAATACCCATAAATTCATACTTATATACATAAATTAATAAGTGAATAAATTAGATGGATGGATGGATGGATAGATTAAAAGGGAAACTCTTACTTATGCTAGAATGTATTTTTTCCTACTGTTGCTGTAATAAACTGTCACAAATTTAGCTGATTAAAACAACATAAATTTATTATTTTATAATTCTGGTGGTCAGAAATCCAAAATGGGTCTCACTGGACTAAAAATCAATGTGCCAACACAGCTGTGTTACATTCTGGAGGCATTAGGGGAGAATCTGTTTTCTGTCTTTTATAGCTTCTACAGGCTTCTCACATTCCTTGGCTTGTGACCTCCTTCAACCTTCAAAGCCAACAATGGCCAGTTAAATCTTTCTCATACCCGGGGATGGATTATCCAGTAGACAAGGTAAGATGGTGCTTACCTTGCTTACCAAATCATCTGCAGTGAACAATTTCACTACACGGTGAAATTAAGTTACCGATTGGTAAGTGAGTACAAGTAAGCCCCTGCTTACCTTGCTTACTGGGTCATCTGCCTCTGG
This sequence comes from Dugong dugon, assembly GCA_030035585.1. Lineage (NCBI taxonomy): Eukaryota > Metazoa > Chordata > Mammalia > Sirenia > Dugongidae > Dugong > Dugong dugon. The sequence continues at coordinate 59,294,346 of CM057471.1, forward strand.
CAGGGGTTGTAATTTGAAAAGAGGCTTTGATTCTGTAGGAAGGTGCTGTGGGGTTGGGAGACAGACACCAGTCATACCTAGGAGAATCTTTGATGTGGTGAAAAAAGTGTGAAATTTTTCATTATAGATGATCTGGTAAGCAAGGTAGCACAGTGCTTACTTTGCCTGTTGGATAATCTGCCCCTGTTCATACCATATTACTCTGACACTTAATCTTCTACCTCCCTCTTCCACATTTAAAGGAACCTTCCTTCTGATTATATTCTGTTACCCAGATAATCCAAAATAATCTTATTTTGAGGTCAGAGGATTAGCAACCTGAAATCTGTAACCTTATTTCCTCCTTTGCCATGCAACATAATACAGTCACAGGTTCTAGGGATTGAAATGTGGCCATCTTTGGTGGGGGAGGGCTCACACAGAATTATGCTTAATGTGTAAATATAAATAGAAAAAGTCATTATTTGTCAAAAGCCACTTAATACTTACTGCAGGCTAAAATCATAAATGGGTACTACAATTATAGATAATGAGAAACGGGAAATTTGAATAGTTTTAAAGTCTCGTCTCACACAATAATGAAGTAATAGTACTTTACATTGCTCAGCAATAAAAAGGAACAAACTACCCATACATGCAACAACATAGATGAACCTCAAAATCATTAGATTGATTTCCAGAAGCCAGATCAAAAAGAATCCAAACTCTATGATTCCATTTATATACAGGTCTAAAAAATACAAACTATAGTGACAGAAACACATCAGTTGTTGCCTGGGGAAGAGGAGGACAGAGAGCGTGATGGGAATGGACTATGTAAAAGAGAATTAGACCAAAACTCATCAAATTTTATACCTTAAATACATATAGTATACTGTACATCGGTTATACCTCAATGAAGTTATGAAAAAAAATATAACTAAGCCTACAAGCTGTGCAGATCCCCCGCAGTTAAACTTTTACACTCTATTTGGAGGTTGTATCGAGGGTGAATAGGGTAGTTTAAGGAAGTTGAGGTAGCAACTGTGCAAAAAGAGGGATGCAAGCTCACTCCCTGGGATCTTCTGGTAGAATGAATGGGATTTGCAGAGAGACGTTGATCCCTGGGGACTTTCCTGGCAGGAAGTCTATGGTTCATTGATAGGACCTTGAAAATGACTGAAGATAAACATTTATGAAATTGCATTATAAAGATCAATATTTATCAAAGATGGGTCTCTAGAATTCTAATTTTGTAAGATGTTAATTAGTGTTCACTTTTAAAAAAACTGTACTATGGCTGTTATGTACTGAATTATGTCCCCCCAAAATATGTGTTGGGATCCTAACTCTTATACCTGTGAATACAATCCCATTTGGGAATAGAATTTTCTTTGTTATTTTAATAAGGTCATATCAGTGTAGGATGTGGTCTTCAATCATTTTCGAGATCTAAAAAGAGCAGATTAGGCACAGAAGCAAGGAAGCACAGATGGGGGAAGATAGATGCCATGCCACCTGAAGATCCCCGAGGAACTAAGAAACTGAAGCTGAAAAGAGTTAAGGACCTTCCCCCAGGGCCAACAGAGAGAGAAAGACCTCCCCCCTAGAGCCGGCACCTTGAATTCAAATTGTTAGCCTCCTAAACTGTGAGAAAATAAATTTTTGTTGTTCAAAGCCATCTACCTGTGGTATTTCTGTTATAGCAGCACTAAGAAACTGAGACAATAGCCAAGCAAGTTTGAGAAACATCTGGACAAACAAAGCTAAATCTTCATTTCAGGATTTTATAGAAGTATTAATATGTTAGCATGCGTCTTTTTCAAAGCAAATTAGTTAAGGAATCTACTTTTCATAAATCTACTCATCTGACTAGGGTTTAATTGAAATGCACTTTGAGGACCACGTGATTAGGGAATGGAACTTTAGTGTAAGAAATTTCTTTAACTGCTAAACTGATTGAAATTTAGCTTGAAAACAGTACATTTGTTCTTCAAAACCGGTACAGTCTAACGTTAATTGAGAGGGTTCTATAGTGTGTTAATTCATCGTCAATAATTACAATACAGGTGACATTTTGTAAAGGCTTTTTTTCAGAATGCAAATGTTGATGCTTTGCCTCAGCACTCACTTTTTTGGAGTTCACGTGAGCCTTCGACATCTGTTTCCCTTCAGGGGTCTCTTTGGTAGCAGTTTTCTGCCACAAAGTTATACTCCGTGTTCCAAATATATATAACCTTGTTCTTGGACAGTCTGTCCTCAAAATATTCTGTTCCTTTTTTTCCCAGTCAGGATAATGCTAAAGAATATTATGCTGTTGGGTGCCATTCTGTTGATTTCAACTCGTAGAGGCCCCATGGGACTTCCCTAGCTGTAATCTTTATGGCAGCAGATTGCCAGGTCTTTCTCCCACAGAGCCTTTAGGTGGGTTCAAACCACCAACCTTTTGGTTAGTGGCCAAGTGCTTAACTGTTGTGCCACCAGGGCTCCTTAAAGAATATTATAGAGATCTTCAGTGCTTAGATAGAGAGATACATGGATGGATGGATGGGTGGGTGGGGGGATGGATGGATGGATAGATAGAGAGATCTGTCTTGTGTGGAAAAGTTGTCATTTCTCAGAGCTGATTGAAGGTTCAAGTTGCTGAGGGCCACGGTTTCTAGAACCTGGAAAAGATGCCATTGAATTTAAATCTCACATACCGGCTAAATATTTCATCAATTATTTCCTGAAAATAAGTGGAAAAGCAAGATTGGAAATGTGATGTTGCAGAAGTTTTTAGATTTTATGTTGTGGTGATGATATTATGACTTTATGTCCCCACCCCACGTATTTCTTCTATCCTTGAATTACTATCTAAGCATATTCTTGCTTCTGTAGATTACCATAGTTTAAACTTACCTCAGTAGGGACCCCCAATTGAAACTCTAGGATAATCTTGTTGGAAACAAAAATTAATTTAATTAGTTCCACAAAATTGTTTGAAGCTCTACTATAGTTTTTGCCCCAAAGTTATAACCATAAGTTGGTATGATCTCTCTACACAAAAAAGAACAGAATGAAAAGAAAATGTGAATATTAACTGTCATTACAATTTCTCCGGCATTTAGATACAACTACATATTTCCCTCCAACTTCTGAAGGTTATTATGAGAACTAAAATGAAATAAAGTATGGCTGGGTGATCTTTTTTTCCCAAGATGAAAGTCGTATAATATAGAAGAAATAGCATGGCTTTGGAAAAGATAGCTGTAGGTTTGAATCTTAGCTCCACACAGTTTTTAACTGCAGAGATTGGCCAATATTCTTCTACTTTTTTGGCCTGTATTTTTATATCTCTAAAAGGAGGATAATCATACCTATCTCAGAGGGTGGTTGTGAAGGTAAATGAGGTAATCAATATTATACTTGCATCCCTGGGCAGGGCACATGGTCAGTATTCAATCACACAAATTCCCTTCCAGTAGAATGGAACAAGGGATTGTCTGAGAGACTGCTGATCATCAAGTAAAGGGAGAAGGCTGTCAGCAGTAAAACATAACAATTTATAAATTTCTTATTTCACAACAAGCTCTGGGACATCCATCGTCCATGGAAATAAACAAACTCTGAGTCTGGGGCCTGTTCCCAGCCAAGGAGTCCAATGTAAATGCACCTGAATGACTCACCAGCCCCTGACTGCAATCTGGGTCCATCTGCTGAACAGGACCAGCCACCCCACCACCCCACCCAAAAAGGGCCCACAGGAGCTTCTACAGGGTATCTCTGGGTAAGAGAATTTTCTACTTGCTCTCCAGATATAGTAGGCAAAGTTCTTATTCCAGTTAATTAGCAGGATTTGTTAAAGAGGCAGGCTAGCTTTTCCATGCATCTTTAAAACTCACCAAGTACCAATCCCACCTTGGCTAAAGGGGAAACTGATCCCAAAAGACGGAGGTGACTTCTCCAACCTCACACAGACAGATATCCAGATCTCTTTTCCTTTAATCTGACACAGTTTCCACTTTGCAATGCATTGCGCTCTGGGGCACTTACTGAGTGTTGTCTTTTTCTTGGGAGTGAGAGCATGAGTATGAGAGTGTTGGTGAGCATGTCCCCGAACACCACCCACTAGCCTCACATACTCATATTTTTCTGGGCTCCTGGATACATACAATCCGACCCTTGCTTGCTAGACTGCCCGTTAGTGGCTTTTCTCTATCTGCTGTGATCTTATGATGGTTTGAATCCTTCCACGTAAGAATTCAACTGGAGGATGATGCAAATGCTGATGTGTTGTGGCCCATGTTCTTACAGAATCTGAAAGTTACCTCAGAAATGGTTCAAATACATTCTTCTAAACAGCTAACATATGTGGGCAACATTTCCAAAGCCACTTATTGTGCCATCCCAAAGGGAGATTTAGACAATGCTCTCCTTCAAAGCAAACCCACAAAAAATGCAATTCTAGTATAACAGTGCCAGTGCTGTGTCTAGGACTTCAGCACATAGTAGGTGCTCCACAATTGTTTATTGAATGAATGAATGAAACAACTGAATAATTGAGGTAGGCCTTAGATCAGATTTCCCAAATAAACATTACTCTTCTAGAATATCCCAGATATAAAAGGGAAATTACAGATCAGATGGAAAGTCAGAGATTCAGAGAAAGGGAGCAACATGGTAAGATTCTTACGTGGTGATTGTAATAAAAGCAGAACATACAAAGATTTTTAAGTAGTAGGAACATTAGAACAGCAAACATGGAGTGGTGGAGGGGCAGATTCTAAAAAACTTCTCTCTGCCTACTTGTCCATGAAATCAACATGCTTCATATTGATTTTTAATAATGAATAATCCTTAGGACAGTTCCTAAGTGCATGCACACACACAACACACACAATTTGGATCTTGCACACTATTCTCCATAATTAATAAAACACTTTGAAGTGAAATCATTCACTGTGTTCTATTCATTTTGGTAAAGCTTTGAAATATAGATGTTTATTGTATTCTGTGTAACATGCTTAAATAAAACCTTTAGCTTGTTACGGTAATTGGTGGAATTAGCTGCTTCTCTCACATTGAGGTGATCACAGAGATCGTGGTGTCCAGAATAAAGGGGGTGAGGGAAAAGAAGATTTTTGGAGAATTCTGCTGCTCCATCTTAAATACAATGGTGCTTGTTCTGAAGTATGGTTGAAAGCCAGTGACTCAGCTTTGTAGCAAAACTGGCTAAGGAATCCCGGCTGCCTGAAAGGTGCATTGAAGAACCATGGAAGTAGCTGTCTGGTTTGCCTATCACACAGTCTTTCCACAAATGGTTGCCATGTTTTGTTTTGTTTTTAAATTAATTCTGTTTAGAGAATTTTATCCTAGACTTATGGAGAAGAGAAAGGGAAAAAAAATTAGGTGGAAGACCAATGATAAAACGTTCTTATTTGAATGGTTCAGAATAGGGAATAAGGGCAGAACATTGTGCTGGAAAGAGCACAGTACTTTGGAAAGTTGGCAACCTGGACTTTAGTCCAGGCCCAGCTCATTCTTCTTTGGCAAGTCCTTCCTCCCCAGTGGACTCACTTTTTCCACCTTTAAAAACGAAGGGATTTGGTGCAACCACTTTGGAACATTCTTTGGCAGTATCTACCTCGACTGATTATATGTACAGCCTGTGACCTATCAATTCTAATACTAAGTACATGCCAACAGAATCAAATGAACACGTGTACCAAAAGACACGTACAGGAAAGTTCACAGTAGCATTTGTAATTAAAAAAACAAACAAAAAACTGAAAATACCCCAAGTGCCCATCAATGTTAAAATTTATTACAGTCCTACAATGGAGTATTATACAGCAACAAAAAGGTAACATGCAAAAACCTGGATGAATCTCATAATGTTGAGGAAATACACCAGACACAAAAGATTACATCCTATATGATGAAGTTTATGTCAAACTCAAAAATAATCAAAACTAATTTATAGTGAGTGAAATGGTCTGGGATGGGCAAATCTGGATTGGAGCCTTGAATTTGAAAATAAATGACTGTGGAGCTTTGGATAAATTGCATTTCTTCTCAAAGACTTAGTTTCCCCATCTGGCACATACAGAACTTAACACAGTACTTTTCATACAAAAGCTACCTGGAAAATGGTGGTTATTGAATTACTGTTCCCAACTCTGTTACCCAGTGTTCCTTTGAAGGACATTATTCTGGAGTTGGAAAGGAATTCCTAAGTCTATTTCTATTGGTCTCTATTATGTTTCCTGTTGTTAGGTGCTGTCCAGTTGGTTCCAACTCATAGCAACCCTGTGTACAACAGAATGAAATACTGCCCAGTCCTGCATCATCCTCACAGTTGTTATGTTTAAGCCCATTGTTGCAGCCACTGTGTCAGTCCGTCTTGTTGAGGGTTTTCCTCTCTTTTACTGACCCTCTACTTTACCAAGCATGATGGAGTTAGAAATGAATTCCTAAGTCTATTTCTATTGGTCTCTATTCTCTTTCCTATCACATATATATTGGGTCTTATTTCTTTCTTCTACCCCTCTTCCAGTCCTCTTTGCCACTCCGGCCTTTTGTTCTTTATTCTTTCCTCTTTGTGTTCCATCATTTATAGCTTTTGACCGTTTTGTGAGTCTCTAAGGCCTCCACAGACATAAATTCTCCCAAAGCTATCCAAGACTAAAAGCAGTTGCTGACATCTTCTCTTTATGTCTCACTCTCTCGATCTCTCACTCTCCAGTTCTTCGTGTGCATGGTCCTGTACATTGCAAGCCACATCAGTGTGGACAAATTATAACTCCATGTGGATTCACTCCTTGTGTTTGAGGCATGGATGTTTCATGGCATAAATGTTTTATATCATGTAAAGGAAGATAATGGCATCAAACAATCTTAAGGCTCATTTTACATGTTTTACTTGGGTTGGAGTACTGTACACCCTTTATTCCTCAGTCAGCCAGCTGTCTGCACCCACTCTCATGGTCTCCCAAATAATTGCTTCTTTTTGTGTTATTGGCCAAGGGCCCTGTTCTCCTGTTTTCTCTTTTGCCATACTTCAGTGCATTTTCCATTCAGCAATCCTTTTAGAAGTGTAAATCATATCCTTTAACACCATTGTCCAAAACCCTCCAACAATAGTCCAATGTGATTGGAATAAATCCAAAGTCGTCACTGTAACCTACCAGACCTTCTGTTATCCTTCTTCCCAGTACCCACCTACTATCATTCTCTTCCTTCATTGCAGTGGCCTTTTTTCTGTCTCTCGCATACACCACACTCATATACAACTCAGGGTCTTTGCACATGCCAAGCCTTCTACTAGAAGAAAATTTTTCTCTTGGAATATTGTATGGATAGCTCCTTCTCATCATTCAAATCAAAGAATTACATATTGAAAGAGACTTTTCCCAAGACCAGCCTAGTCAAAGTAACTTATATTCCACTCCAACTTATTACCACATCACCCTGTTTTGTTTTCTTTATAATAATTTTCACTAGCGTCATTTATCTGCCTCACTTTTTTTTTGCTTTTTTATATCCTTGTTGGTGTGGATGTTGGTGGGGGGAGGGCATGTTGATGTGGTTTATCAGTGATGCTGGTGGTTTTGGTGGTACAAGGAGTAGCAGATGGCTGTTCAACAACGGTCTTCTCTATGGTCTGTTTCCCTGGGTGGCACAAATAGTTAAGCCCTTGACCACTAGCCAAAAGGTTGGTGATTCGAACCCATTCAGAGGCGCCTCAGAAGACAAGCCTAGCAACCTGCTTCTGAAAGTTCATAGCCTTGAAAACCCTATGGATCAGTTCTACTCTACACACATGGGGTCGTCATGAGTTGGAATCCACTCATTGGTTGAATTCAGTAACTCTGTGATCCAGACAGAAGAATCAGTGTTTTTAATAAAAGGAATGTGGCCTCAGATGTCTTACCCTCCTCCACTCGGATTTTGACAGGATCACACTTCACTGACTTCTAAGCCACTGAGTCAACCCATTTTCCAAGCTTGATTTGATAATGAGAAATCTACAAATTTCTCCCTCTTTCACAGGCTTTGCTATGATCTAAGTGAAAAATTCTCTGAAAAGGAAGATTATTCTTAGCAGGTTTCTAGAATATTAACGTGAGCATCAGCAGCTGAGTTCCAGCTGATAAACTTCTCCCTTGCATGGTACATCTTGGATAGAATAAAAACACTTTTTGTATTTGTTAGGTTGTGTTTGTTTGTATTCTGCTCCCAAAGAACCCGAGTACTGCCAAGAACAGCATTAGTTGAGAGATGACAGTTTGCTGCTGTGTATTATAGAAAACACTAAGAAGCATTGTGGATGCTTAAAAAATGTATGCATTCTTAAAATTCCTTTAAAATATTTTAGTACTATTATGTTCATTAAATATTCTTTCTGCAGAGAATACACATGATAATTCCTCCAGACTCTCTTCCCTTCCTTGAATGGAGGCATGGGCTTAGATAAAACTAGTTGGCATTGAGATACCAGCATAAATATTCTGGAGTTTGATTTGGATTCAAATCTGGGTTCAATACATAGTGACTGTTTGACAGTGACAAATTATTTAACCTCTTTGAGCTACAGTTTTCTCAGTAGTGCTGTAAAACCCAAACACCCGCTTTGGATCTTTGCTCTCTTGTTGTAGGGTGTTTATGAATTTATTAAATCACTGGGCATTCCATAAATGTCAGGCCTCTTCATTAACCACAAGATGCCACAATAATGGCTTTTTTTTTTCTCTTTAATATAGTCAAATGTAGAATCTAGGTTTTTCTGATGCCCCTTGAAGGGCACAATAACCAAAAAAACCAAACGCATTGCTGTTGAGTGGGTTCCGACTCCTAGCGACCCTATAGGACAGAGTAGAACTGCCTCATAGGGTTTCCAAGGAGCAGCTGGTGGATTCAAAACTGCCGACCTTTTGGTTAGCAGCCAAGCTCTTAACCACTGTGCCACCAGGGCTCCCGCAGGACACAATAGCCCGACTCAAATGATTGCAGTTCTGCTGTCACTGGGGAGAGTATTAACGTCAGCTGGATGCAGCGTGTGGGTATTTAGGCGCTCACTGAAGAGTAAGATGAGTTTGCAAACAATTATGCAAATATGGCCACATAGTTTTCTCCAGACCTAACCACAACATGAGTGCAGATTAATCAATGTGGACACTGTTGGCAAATGGAGCATTTCATTCTGTTCTTCCTGAAAAATAAGAATTAGTGTCTAATGCTGAGCCTCATTTCAACTCTACAAGTGGGGTGGAAATGAGAGCTGGATGAATTATCTCTGTTCTCTTTCAAGTAAGTCTCCCAAATAAGAATCTGGACAGTTATGCATGAAAGAAAAATGCTGGAGTAGTGGAGATGAGGGTGGTCCCGGGAGAATTCATGGATACAAGCTATTCCACAGTAAATGTGAATTGAAATACACACCCTATCCTATCTAGCAAAATCAGCCCCTTGGACTACTATTACTTTAATTTGTATCTTAAACCTCACTGAAAGCATATTTCCTGCTTAGGGGGTAAGAGACCCTTCGACATCTGTGAGTACTTCATTTATTGATCAAGTAGAGTTTGGGTAGAAGGAGCCATTTATATTTATAACCAAAAGCAAAATTAACTGCTAACTATTGAGTGATCGTGGAGAAGTTATGTCATTTAAATTATCTCATTTATACAATGAAAATAAATTACATGAAAGTTGCCATTAAGGATAAAACACTAAAGGGATTATTTTCATAACTTTCATTCCTATTCAAAGGCACACTCGTTTATTTGGACAAGAATTTGAATTAATTAATTCATTTATTCAACAATTTTTTATTGAGCACCTATTATGTGTCAGGAGGCCCCTGGGTGGTGCAAACGGTTAAACACTTGACTACTAGCCAAAACATTGATGGTTTGAACTCATCCAGAGGCACTTCGGAAGACAGACCTGGCAATCTGCTTCTGAAAGGTCACAGCCTTGGAAAACCTATGGAGCAGTTCTACTCTGCTCTGGCGTCATTAGGATTCAGAATTGATTCGACGGCAACTAACAACAACAACATTATGTATCAAGTTTCAATCTAGGTACCTGGGATAAATTGTTGAAATAAAGGTACAAAAATAACTGCTTTCATGGAGTTTGCATTCTAGCATAAGGGCACAGATAAAAAATAAATTACGTATGTATATATGTACATATGTATACATATATACACACATATACACATATGTGTGTATATACATTTGTGTGTGCATGTGTCTGTGTGTGTGATGGAAAAAAAAGATGAACAAATTAAGTCTTCCTGAGAAAGTGATGTTTGAGCTAAGACTTAATAGAGTTAGTCCCTTAGACCTAGAGATATAAAGATAGGACTAAAAGACCAAGTGAATATCTATGTTGAACACATTGATTTCTTTGTGCCCTTGTTTCTCCATCTGTCTAAGGATAAAACTTCTCAATTCCCTTAAGACAAGTAAATAGTATCTGTTTAAATAGTTGTTGTTGCCATTGAGTTGATTCCGACTCATGGCAACCCCACGTGTGCAGAGTAGAACTGTTCATAGTGGGAAAATGTAATAAAGCTACATCAGTATAGCTTAAGGAGATTTTAAAAGAAAGCATATAGAATTGGAAAGCTACAATATATCTGTGTTCTGGTCTCTTTTTGGGGTCTAACTAGCTCAGAAACCATGGATGAGCACTAACTTGAACTTCTCTGCCTCTCAGTAGCCTTTTTTTATCTTTTTTTTCCCCAAACTGGTGTAATACCTGTTCTACCTGTCTCAGCAATGTCTATGAGGATCATTTGGGCATAAAATACACTCTGAAATATTTCACTCTTATATAGAAGCAGGAGCCCTGGTGGTGCAGTGGTTAATAGCTTGGCTGCTAACCAAAAGGTCAGCAGTTCAAATCCACCAGCTGCTCCTTGCAAACCCTATGGGGCAGTTCTACTCCGTTCTGTAGGGTCACTATGAGTCAGAATTGACTTGACAGCAACAGGTTTGTTTGGTTTTTGGTATACAGAAGCAAACAGTTTCTGCTTGAGTACTAACCTAAAGGTTGGCGGTTTGACCCCACACAGCAGTGCCGTGAAAGAAAAGCCTGGCGATCTGCTTCCGTAAAGATTACAGCCGAGAAAATCTTATGGAGCAGCTCTGCTTTGTAACATGTGGGGTTGCCAGCCGTGGTTTATTATAGAAGCAAAATGGCTTAAGACAAATGTATTTTTCAGTAGACTGTGAGCACAAACAATGTTTTATTCACCAAAGAAGATCTCATATAGCATAAGCAATCTGCATTTTCTTTCAGGAAGTGTGTTAAAAGTTTACTGTTCTAAGTACATAATCTCTTCTACTTAAGAAGTATCAAATTTTAAGTGTCCAAAGATTGTAACAAGGCTGCCCACCAGAACAAAAGTGCTTTGACTCTACCACCCACAATCAGATGAAACAGCCACGTAAGATCATTTTAGTCTCATCCACCCTTTTTTTAATTAGTTTATGTCAGATGTAGTGTTTGAAGTAGCATACTTTTACAAACATTTTATGATGAAATAAGACGAAATGCAAACACCTTTGGATGTATTTTTTATAGAGAGTTCACAAGAAGCAACAAGATTCAGAATTAGTGCTGTCAGTGTCTGTAGTTCTTCTGTGAAACTTAATTTTAAATAGGTGTTTAGCAATATTTTGGACTCATTAATAAATGGATTTAAGTACAGCCATTTAGAACCTAGCCTCTGCTAAACGACCCACCTGTACTCACCTTTATGACTGTCGTGGAAATAATGGACATGTATAAGTAGATGCTGTTTTCAGGTGTGTGTGGTAGATTGAATAACACTCCCCAAGATACTCACATTCTAAACCTCAGAATCTGTGAATATTACTTTATATGGTAACAGGGGTTTTACAAATATGATTAAATTAAGGATGCTAGGATGGGGAGATTATCCTGGATCATCCAGGTGGGTCTTGAATGTAATTACAAGTGTCCTTGTAAGAGAGAGGCTGAGGAAGATGTGACTACAGAGATAGAAGAGAAGGTGACATGATGATGAAGAGGAGAGAGATTTGAAGATGCTACTCTGCTGGCTTTGAAGATAGTGGAAGGAGTCATGAGCCAAGAAATGCAAGGAATGTAGCTCAAGAAGCTGGAAAAAGCAAGGAAAGAAATGATCCCTTAGAGCCCCCTGGGAACATGACCCTCCTGATACCTTGGTTTCCAGCCAGTGAAACTGATTTGGGACCTCTGGCCTCCAGAACTGAAAAAGAATGAATGTATGTTATTTTAAGCCACCAAGTTTGTGGCAATTTGTCACACCATCAATAGGAAATTAATACAGTGTGAACCTCCAATCATTAGTAACATCCGCCCAGGAGATACAACTTATGAAGCTAACATTGGACCAGACCGTGTTAAACAGGATTCAGATTCCCTGAGCTAAGAATCTTGAGAGCATCTGCTACGCCTTCAGTGTATCAAAAGCAAAAACAAACCCATTGCTGTCGAGTCGTTTCCAGCTCATAGCGACCCTATAGGACAGAGAACTGCCCCATAGGGTTTCCAAGGCTGTAATCTTTACAGAAGCAGACTGCCACATCTTTCTTCTTCAGAGTGGGCTGGTGGGTTTGAACCACTGACTTTTCAGTTAGCAGCACAAGCGCTTAACCACTGCACCTCCAGGGCTATTATTTAAATTAATTAAAATTAAATAAAATTTAAAAATTTGGGGCCTCTGTATCACTAGCCATATTTCAAGTGTTCAATATTCACAAAAGTCTGGTGGTGACTATATTCAGCAGTAGGGTTCTAGACACTTACAGTAAAATTCCATGCTAAATAGTTTATACATTCTGGAGGTTTATTTTTCTGGATTATTCAAGACCCTTTTCAGGATTGGGCTGGCAATTTATTATTACCATGTAGATTTTTTTATGTTTTATTGTGCTTTAAGTGAACGTTTACAATTCAAGTTAGTCTCTCATACAAAAATTTATACATACATCGTTAGGTGACCCTAGTTGCTCTCCCTATGCTGTGACAGCACCCTCTTCCTTTCCGCCCCAGATTCCCCATGTCCATTCAGTCAGCTCCTGACCCTCTCTGCCTTCCCATCTCACCTCTGGACAACAGCTGCCCGTTTAGTTTCATGTATCTACTAGAGCTAAGAAGCACGCTCTTCACAAGTACCATTTTGTGTCCGATAGTCCAGGCTAATCTTTGTCTGAAGAGTTGGCCTCAGGAATGGTTTCAGTTTTGGGCTGAGAGTCTGGGGGCCATGTCTTCCAGGGTACCGCCAGTCTCAAACAAACCGCCAAGTCGGGGCTTTTTACTAGAATTTGAGTTCTGCACCCCACTTTTCTCCTGCTCCATCAGAGACTCTCTGGTGTGTTCCCTGTCAGGGCAGTCACTGGTGGTGGCTGGGCAGCATCTAGTTCTTCTGGTCTCACGCTGAAGAAGTCTGTGGTTTATGTGGCCCTTTTTGTCTCTTGGGCTAATACTTTCCTTGTGTCTTTGGTGTTTTTCACTCTCCTTTGCTCCAGGTGGGTTGGGACCAACTAATGCATCTTAGATGGCCGCTTACTAGCTTTTAAGACCCCAGACACCACTCAGCAAAATGGGATGCAGAGTATTTTCTTTAAAAACTTTGTTATGCCAACTGACCTAGATGTCCCCTGAAACCATGGTCCCCATACCCTCACCCCTGCTACTCTGTCCCTCGAAGTGTTTGGTTGTATTCAGGAAACGTCTTAGCTTTGGTTTAGTCCAGTTGTGTTGGTTTCCCCTGTAGTGGGTGCTGTCCTTCCCTTCACCTAAGGTAATTGTCTACTATCCAGTTAGTGAATACCGCTCTCCCTCCCTCCCCACCCTGGTAATGATCAAAGAATGCTTTCTTCTGGCTGTAAACCTTTTCTTGAGTTCTTATAATAGTGGTCTTATACAATATTTGTCTTCCTGCGACTGACTAAATTCACTCAGCATAATTTCTTCCAGATTCCTCCATGTTATAAGATGTTTCACGTATTCATCGTTGTTCTTTCTACTTCCCCAGTAGGCCATTGAGTGGTTGTACCATTTTACATTCCCACCAACAGTGTGTAAGTGTTCCAGTCTCTCCACAACCTCTCCAACATTTATTATTTTGTGTTTTTTGGATTAATGCTAGCCTTGTCGGGGTGAGATGGTATCTCATTGTAGTTTTGATCTGCATTTCTCTAATGGCTAATGATGATGAGCATTTCCTCATGTGTCCATTAGCTGCCTGCATGTCTTCTTTGGTGAAGTGTCTGTTGCTGTCCTTTGCCCATTTTTCAGCTGGGTTATTTGTCTTTGTGTTGTTGAGGTTTTGCAGTAGCTTATAGATTTTAGAGAGTAGATGATGATCAGATTGGTCGTAGACAAAAAATTTTTCCCAATTTGTAGGTTGTATTTTTACTCTTTTGGTGAAGTCTTTTAATGAGCATAAGTGTTTGATTTTTAGGAGCTCCCAGTTATTTAGTTTCTCTTCTGGTGTTTGTGCTTTGACTCTTATGGTTTGTATTGTGTTTATGCCATGTATTAGGGCTCCTAGCTTTGTCCCTATTTTTTCTTCCATGATCTTTATTGTTTTAGATTATGTATTTAGGTATTTGATCCATATTGAGTTAGTTTTTGTGCATGATGTCAGGTATGGGTCTTGTGTCAGGTTTCTTGTAGCTTTTTTATTTTACTTTATTTTATTTTATTGTACTTCAGGTGAAGGCTTACAGAACAAATAGTTTCTCATGAAACAGTAGTACGCATGTTGTTTTATGACATTGGTTAACAACCCCACAACATATTAACCCTATAACTTCTCAACCTTTTTTTTTTTTTTTTTTTGGTGAAAATACACATAGCCAAAGATACACCGTTTCAAAAATCTCTACATACACAGTTCAGTGACATTGACTACGCTCTTCCAGTTGTGCTGTTATTCTCACTTAAGATGAAGGCTTACAGAACAAAATAGTTTCTCATTTAACAGTTACTACAAATGTTGCCATACGACAATGGTTAACAATCTCACAACACATCAGCAATATCCTTACTCAACTTTGGGTTCCCTATCACCAGCTTCCTTGTCCCCTTCTGCCTTCTGGCCCTTGTCACTGGACTCCTGTACCTCGTTAGTCTCATTTGGTTTTGCGGGGATGTCCACTCCCAGGCTGAGCAGAGAACCTCGGAGGTAACTTCACCACTGAGCTAAAAGGGTGTCTGGGGGCCATACTCTCGGGGTTTCTCCAGTCTCCTTTAGGCCAGTAAATCTGGTCTTTTTTTTTGTGAGTTAGAATTACGCTGTACATCCTTCTCCAGCTCTGTCCAGAACCCTCTGTTGTGATCCCGGTTAGAGCAGTCAGTGGTGGTAGCCGGGCACCATCTAGCTGTACTGGACTCAGTCCGGTAGAGGCCTTGGTAGCTGTGGACCATTAGTCCTTCGGACTAATCTTTTCCTTGTATCCTGTTCTCTTCATTCTCCCTTGTTCCCAAAGGGATGAGACCAGTGGAGTATCTTAGATGGCCGCTCACAGGCTTTTAAGACCCCAGAGACTACTCACCAAGGTAGAATGTAGAGCATTGTCTTTATAAGCTGTTCCATGCCAATTGAGCTAGATGTTCCCCGAGACCATGGTCCCCACAGCCCTCCTCCAAGCAATTCAGTCCCTCAGGGAGTTTGGATGTGTCTATGGGGCTTCCATGACCTTTCCTTGTACAGGTTTTGCTAGTTTTCCCTGTATTGTGTACTGTCTCACCCTTCACCCAAGATACCACTTATCTATTGCCTATTTAGTATTTCCCCCCCACCCCTCCCATCCCTGGTAACCAACAAAGATTGTTACATTTTGTGTGTGAACTTTTTCATGGGTTTTTATAATAGAGGTCTCATAGAATATTTGTCCTTTTGTGATTGACTTATTTCACTCAGCATAATGTCCTCCAGTTTCATCCATGTTATGAGATGGTTCACAGATTCATTGTTGTTCTTTCTCATTGCGTAGTACTCCATTGTGTGTATGTACCATAGTTTGTTTATCCATTCATCTGTTGATGGGCATCTAGGTTGTTTCCATCATTTTGCTATTGTGAACACTGCTGCCATGAACATAGGTGTGCATATGTCTATTCAAGTGACGACTCTTATTTCTCTAGGATATATTCCTAGGAGTGGGATTGCTGGATCGAATGGTATGTCTATTTCTAGCTTTCTGAGGAAGCGCCATATCATTTTCCAAAATGGTTGTATCATTTTGCATTCCCACCAGCAGTGCATAAGAGTTCCGATCTCCCCACAGCCCCTCCAACATTTGTTATTTCCAGTGTTTTTGATTCGTGCCAATAATGCCACAGTGAGATGGTATCTCATTGTGGTTTTAATTTGCATTTCTCTAATGGCTAGTGATCGCGAGCATTTCCTTATGTGTCTGTTGGCCATTTGAATGTCTTCTTTGGTGAAGTGTCTGTTCATTTCCTTTGCCCATTTTTTAATAGGCTTATTTGTCTTTTTGTTGTGGAGGTGTTGGATTTTCTTGTAGATTATGGAGATTAGCTTTGTCTGACTTGTAGTGTCCAAAATTTTTTTCCCAATCTGTAGGTTCTCTTTTGACTCTTTTGGTGAAGTCTTTCGAAGAGCATAGGTGTTTGATTTTTAGAAGATCCAAGTTATCTCGCTTATCTGTTTGGTTTTGTGTGTTGATGGTTATGGTTTGTATCCTGTTAATGCCATGTATTAAGGCCTGAAGTGTTGGTCCTATTTTTTTCTTATATAAACTTTATAGTTTTAGGCTTTATATTCAGGTCTTTGATCCATTTTGAAGTAGTTTTTGTATACGGTGTGAGGTATGGGTCCTGTTTCATTTTTTTTGCAGATGGATATCCAGTTTTGCCAGCACCATTTGTCAAAAAGACTGTCTTTTCCCCATTTGGTGGACTTTGGGCCCTTGTCGAAGATCAGGTGACCATAGTTGGGTGGATTTACATCTGGGTTCTCAATTCTGTTCCCTTGGTCAATGTATCTGTCATTGTACCAGTACCAGGCTGTTTTGACTACTGTAGCTGTATAGTAGGTTCTTAAGTCAGGTAGCGTGAGTCCTCCAACTTTCTTCTTCTTCTTCAGTAGTGCTTTACTTATTTGGGGCTTCTTCCCTTTCCATATAAAGTTAATGATTAGTTTTTCCATCTCTTTGAAGGTCGTTGGTATTTGGATCGGGATTGCATTGTATTTGTAAATTTCTTTGGGTAGAATTGACATTTTCACCATGTTGAGTCTGCCTATCCATGAGCATGGTGTGTTTTTCCATATATGTAGATCCCTTTGGGTTTCATGCAGTAGTGTTTTGTAGTTTTCTTTGTATAGGTCTTTTACATCCCTGGTCAGATTTATTCCTAAGTATTTTATCTTTTTAGGGGCTATTGAAAATGGTATTGTTTTCCTGATTTCCTTTTCATCGTTCTCCTTATTGGTGTATAGGAATCCAACTGATTTTTGAATGTTTATCTTGTATCCTGCTACTCTGCTGAATCTTTCTATTAGTTCCAGTAGATTTCTTGTGGAGTCTTTAGGGTTTTCTATGTATAGTATCATACCATCTGCAAACAGGGACAGTTTAACTTCTTCTTTACCAACTTGGATGCCCTTTATTTCTTTTTCTTGCCCTATTGCTCTAGCTAGGACTTCCAGCACAATGTTAAATAGGAGTGGTGATAAAGGGCATCCTTGTCTTGTTCCTGTTTTCAAGGGGAATGTTTTCAGTCTCTCTACATTAAGAATGATGTTGGCCGTTGGTTTTGCAAAGATGCCCTTTATTGTGTTGAGAAATTTCCCTTCTATACCTATTTTCTTGAGAGTTTTTATCAGGAATGGGTGTTGGACTTTGTCAAACGCCTTTTCTGCATCAGTTGAGATGATCATATGATTCTTTTCTTTACTTTTATTTATGTGGTGGATTACATTGATTGATTTTCTAATGTTGAACCATCCTTGCATACCTGGTATGAAGGCTACTTGGTTGTGGTGTATTATTTTTTTGATATGATGCTGAATTCTATTGGCTAGAATTTTGTTCAGAATTTTTGCATCTATATTCATGAGAGATATTGGTCTGTAATTTTCTTTTTTTGTGATGTCTTTGCCTGGTTTTGGTATCAGGGTTATGCTGGCTTCATAGAAAGAATTTGGAAGTGTTGCTTCCTCTTCTATGCTCTGAAATAGCTTGAGTAGAACTGCTACAAGCTCTTCTGTAAATGTTTTGTAGAATTCTCCAGTAAAGCCATCTGGGCCAGGGCTTTATTTGGTTGGGAGTTTTTTTTATTACCTTTTCAATCTCTTCTCTTGTTATGGGTCTGTTCAGATTTTCAACATCACTTTGTTGTATTTGGGTAGGCCGTGTGTTTCTAGAAATTTATCCATTTCCTCTAGGTTTTCAAATTTGTTGGAGTATAGTTTTTCATAATATTCTGTTATAATCCTTTTTATTTCAGTTGGGTCTGTTGTAATGTCCCCCATTTCATTTCTTATTTGGGTTATTTGTGCCCTATGCTGTTTTCTTTTGTCAGTCTGGCCAGTGGTTTGTCGATTTTGTTGATTCTTTCAAAGAACCAACTTTTGGTTTTGTTGATTCTTTCTATTGTTTTTCTGTTCTCTATTTCATTTATTTCTGCTCTGATCTTTACTATTTCCTTTCTTCCGGTGGTTGTGGGCTTTGTTTGCTGTTCTCTTTCTACTTGTTTGAGTTCTGTAGTTAATGTTTTGATTTTGTCCCTTTCTTCTTTTTTGATGTGTGCATCTATTGCTATAAATTGTCCTCTGAGGACTGCCTTTGCTGTATCCCAAAGGTTTTGGTATGATGTGTTTTCATTCTCATTTAATTCTAGGAATTTTTTGATTCCATCTCTGATTTCTTCTATTACCCGGTGATGTGTAAGCAGGGTATTATTCAGTTTCCATGTAGTTGATTGTTTTTAGTTGCTCTTTCTATTGTTAATTTGTACTTTGATGGCATTGTGGTCAGAGAAGATACTTTGAATTATCTCAACGTTTTGGATCTTGTTGAGGATTGTCTGTGGCCTAAGATGTGGTCTATTCTGGAGAACGGTCCATGTGCATTGGAAAAGAATGTGTACTTTTCAGCTGTTGGGTGGAGTGTTCTGTATATGTCTATGAGGTCAAGTTGGCTGATTGTGCCCTTTAGGTCTTCTGTATCTTTGCTGAGTTTCTTCTTAGTTGTTCTGTCCTTTACTGAGAGTGGTGTGTTGAAGTCTCCTACTATTATTGTGGAACTGTCAATTTCTCTTTTCAGTGTTGTTAGAGTTGGTTGTATGTATTTTGGAGCCCTGTCATTGGGTGCGTAGATGTTTATTATGGTTATGTCTTCATGATGGATCATCCCCTTAATCACTATATAGTGTCCTTCTTTGTCTTTTATGGTAGATTTTGTTTTAAAGTCTATTTTATCTGAAATTAGAATTGCCACTCCTGCTCTTTTTTGGCAGTTGTTAGCTTGATATATTTTTTTCCAACCTTTGACTTTTAATAAATTCACATCTTTGTTTCTAAGGTGTGTCTCTTGTAGACAGCATATTGATGGATCCTGTTTTCTTATCCATTCTGTCACTGTCCGTCTCTGTATGGGTGCATTGAGTCCATTTATATTCACTGTAATTATTGATAGATGTGAGTTTGTTGCTGTCATTTTATAGTGCTTTTTTTTGTGGTGCTGAAGTTTTCTTTGTTCTTCTTACTCTCTTGTGCTGAGTGACTTTTGTTTGTGGATTTTTTTTCATTTGTTTTGTTTTGTAGGTTTTGTTTTTGCCGAAACTTTATGTTTTTCGTCTTTATTTTTATGAGTTGGTTTGTTAACTTTCTTTGTGGTTACCATGAATTTTACCTTTATGTTTCTAAGTTTGAAGCAGTCTACCATTACTTGGTATCGCCTTGCCTTCCTCTCCATTAGAAGGTTCTATACCTATGCCATTTATTCCCTCTTGTATTGTTTTGACGTTGTTGTTATTTATTAACTGCTCTGATTCCCTGTTGTATTTCTTTTGGTTTTGGATAGTCCTCGAGAGTTCATTTCCTAGATTGGTATCTGGCTCATACGATCCTGCATCCTAGTTTCTGCCTGTGAGCTGAAGCTGTTTGTCCTCAGATCGAAGAACTCCCTTTAATAATTCTTGTAACTTTTGTTTGACTTTTACATATTTCCTTAATTTCTGTTTATCTGGAAATGATCTAATTTCACCAACAAATTTGAACGAGAGTTTTGCAGGATATATTATTCTTGGCTGACAATTTTTTTCTTTCAAGATTTTATATATGTCATGCCATTGCCTTCTTGTCTGCATGGTTTCTGCCGAATAACCTGAGCTTAGTCTTATTGTTTCTTCTCTGTATGTGACTTCTTGTTTTTCAAAAGCTGCTTTCAGGATTCTTTGTTTGTCTTTGGTTTTGGCGAGTGTGAATATGATATGCCTTGGTGATTTTCTTTTGGGGTCTCTTCTATATGGGGTTCGTTGAGCTTCTTGGATGGCCAGCTTTTCATCTTTCATGATATTGGGGAAGTTTTCTGTCAGCAGTTCCTCAATTTTCTGTTTTCTCCCCCGTTCTGGAATTCCAATCACTCGTAAATTTTTGCTTTTAATTGTGTCCCACATAACTCTCAGGGTCTCTTCATTTTTCTTTGTTCTTTTTACTGAGTTTTCCTGAAACAGAGTTGTATCCAAGTGTTTGTCTTCAGTTCCACTGATGCTGTCTTCCACGGTTTCAAATCTGCTTCTCAGCCCTTCTGTGACATCATCCATTTCTGAAATCTTGTTGTTTATCTTTTGGATTTCTAATTGTTGTTTCTGTATAATATCTAGGTGTGAATTTATTTTGGCATTTTGTTCCTGAATCAGATTCCTGAATTCTTCCAATTTTTTGTCTGTATTTTTCATGAATTTGTCTATTTTTTCCTCATGTGTGTCAGCTTTTTGCCTCAGTTCTTGGAGAATTGAGAGTATTAGAGATTTGAATTCTCTATTAGGTAGTTCTAGTGCATTTTCTTCCACAGGAGAGTCATCTGGTGTTTTATTTTGGATGCCTACTGGAACCTTCCTGTCCTGTTTTTGTAAATGTTTTGATATTGTCTGCTGTTTTCGGGGCATTCAGTAATTATTTTTCTCATTTATTGATTGTAGATTTGTTTGTTTTGTCCCTTCTTTTAATAAAAAAATGTGACTGTGTCTGAGCAGGTGGACTGTATGTTCTTTGTTGTTTGCTCGTCTGTGCGCTCAATACTTTTTGCCTCCTTCTCCAACTGGCAGGGTCAGTCACTCAGATATGGTACAGCAGGGCAGGTCTAGCTGATGGGTTGTTTGTGGCACTTACTAAAGCCACCAGGGTGGGTCGGTAATCAGTGCAGGGCAGGTTCCAGTAGGCCTTGCCTGTACTGCTTGGTGGTGTGATGTCAAGTGCACGGTGCAGGTAGGCAGGATGCAGCGGGGAGATTGTTATGTGTGGAGCTAAGATGGATACGGGAGAGAGGAGAGAGGAACAGGAGCCAAAACCATACAAACAAGCAAAAAAGAATGCTAGGGGAGCTTTCCCTTGGAATGGAGAGATGAGAGACTATGAAATGGAGAAGAACAGAAAGGGGAAGAGGAAGAAAAGAAAAGAATGAATAAATAAAAATCAGAAAGGTTAAAGAAATGCAAAGTTCCGAGGGATCCCACCGATGCAGTTATGAGGTCTGGGGAAGTCACTCTCAGGTGTTGCAGTACAGCCTGGCTAGAAGGCGTAGAGGTATACAATGCCTGGTATTCAGGGATCAGATAGAGAAGGAAGATATAGATAGGTAGATGAGAAACTGAGCAATGAAGAAAGACAAAAAGGGAAAAAGAGGGAAAAGAAAACAAAACAAATTAAAAAACAAAACAAAAGACAAGAAAGGCCCCCCAAAAAAACAGAAAAGGGGAAAAAAAAACAATGAGAAAAGAAATGCTCTCAGGGATCCCTCTGCACGTCTGTGGAAGCTGAAGGGGAGTTCCTTGCCACTCAGCTCTGCCTGGTCAGAAAGGGCTCCCAACTCAAGAAAAGTTAAAGAAAACAAACAAAAAATTCAAAACAAACAAATGAACAAAAGCCCCAGGATCCCACCAGCGTGGTAGCCCAGACCAGGAAGCAGCTGCACACTCGAATGGAGCTCCGCAGCCCCTCAGGAAGAAGCAAAGATGGTGCACGGAGCCAAGCACTCGAGCAAAAGGAGTGGGAGGTGGCAAGAGGCAAGCAAGAAATCCAAAGAAGCAGAAAAAAAAAAAAAAAGCAATACCAGCAGCCAACAAATGGCACTCAGAGAGCCAGCTAGTGCGGGTTGGTGCCTCTGGGCAAGAGACTGTGTCCGCTGAAGGCAGAGGAGGCCGAGTGTGGGCGAAGAAGAGTAGAGAGTGGGAAAGCATATATCACAAATTGCCGGCACTCTGGAGCCCCTCAGGAAGAAGCAAAGATGGCACACAGAGCCAGACACTCGAGTGAAAGGAGGGGGAGGTGGTGAGAGGCCAGCGAGAAATCAAAAGAAGCAGGAAAAAAAAGCAACACTAGCAGCCAACAACTGACACCCAGAGAGCCGCACGCCTGGGTGTGTGGAATCCAAGCAGCCGGTGCTTCCCAGTCAAGAGACCGTGGCTGCGCGAAGCAGAGGAGGCTGAGCAGGGGCAAAGAGGGGTGGGAGGCAGGAAAGCGCACACCACAAATTACCGGTTGTTCTGTCTCCCACTGGACGCTCCGTGAGGCTGCCTTCTCGCACCCGTGTCTGTTGGTCTCCAATAGGAGTCCAAGATGGTGGATCCGCAATGCACCAGCTGGTATGGGACCTCTGCACGAATCTGTCCTCGCTCTCCGTTCTCTGTTATTTTCTTACTCCATTTGGTGCTTGGCTGAGTTCTTTGTCTCTTCATTTGATGTTTTAGGGTTTCAGGATTGTTGTATTCTCTGTTTGGCTTAGTTTTTCTGATCTTTGCTGTAGAGGGATGGCTTGGTGCTTCTGCCTAGAGCGCCATTTTGCCGGAATTCCTTGTTTCAGTTTTTTGCAGATGGATATCCAGTTATGCCAGAACCATTTGTTAAAGAGACTATCTTTTCCCCGTTTAATGGACTTTGGGGCTTTGTGAAATATCAGCTGCTCATAGGTGGATGAATTTATGTCTGGATTCTCAGTTCTGTTCCGTTGGTCTATGTATCTGTTGTTGTACCACTACCAGGCTGTTTTGAATACCGTGGCGGTATAATAGGTTCTAGAATCAGGTAGTGTGAGGCCTCCCACTTTTTCTTCTTCTTGAGTAATGCTTTACTTATTTAGGGCCTCTTCCCTTTCCGTATGAGGTTGGTGATTTGGTTCTCCATCTCATTAAAAAATGCTGGTGGAATTTGGATTTGGATTGCATTGTATCTGTAGATCACTTTGGGTAGCACTGACATTTTAACTATGTTCAGTCTTCCTGTCCATGAGCAAGGTATGTTTTTCCACTTATGCAGGTCTCTTTTGGTTTCTTGCAGTAGTGTCCTGTAGTGTTCATTGTATAGGTCTTTTACATCTCTGGTTAGATTTATTCCTAACTATTTTATCTTCTTGGCAGCTATTGTAAATGGTATTGATTTGGTGATTTCCTCTTGAAAGTTCTGTTTGTTGGTATGGAGGAATCCAACTGATTTCTGTATGTTTATCTTGTATCCTGATACTTTGCTGAAATCTTCTGTTAGTTCCAGTGGTTTTTTTTTTGAGTGTATTCTTTGAGGTTTTCTGTGTATAAGATCATATCCTCTGCAAATAGAGATACTTTGACTTCTTCCGTACCAATTTGGATGTGCTTTATTTCTTTTTCTAGCCTAATTGCTCTGGCTAGGACCTCCAGCACAATGCTGATTAAGAGTGTTGATAAAGGGCATCCTTGTCTGCTTCCCATTCTCAAGGGGAATGCTTTCAGACTCTCTCCATTTAGGATGATGTTGGCTGTTGGCTTTGTATAAATGCCCTTAATTATATTGAGGAATTTCCCTTCTATTCCTATTTTGCTGAGAGTTTTTATCATGAATGGGTGTTGGACTTTATCAAACACCTTTTCTGCATCGATTGATAAGCTCATGTGGTTTTTGTATTCTGTTTTATTTATGTGATGGTATACACTGAATGTTTTTCTGATGTTGAACCATCTCTGCATAACTGGTATAAATCCCACTTGATGATGGTGAATTATTTTTTTTGATATGTTTTTTAATTCCATTGGCTAGAATTTTTGAGAATTTTTGTGTCTATGTTCATGAGGGATATTGGTTTGTAATTTTATTTTTTTGTGGTATCTTTACCTAGTTTTAGTATCAAGGTTATTCTGGCTTCATAGAATGAGATTGGGAGCAGTCCATCCTTTTCCATGCTTTGAAATCCCTTTAGTAGTAGTGGTGTTAACTTCTCTCTGAAAGTTTGATAGAATTCTCCAGTGAAACCATCAGGGCCAGGGCTTTTTTTTGTTGGGAGTTTTTTTAATTATCTTTTCAATCTCTTCTTTTGTTATAGGTTTATTTAGTTGTTCTGCCTCTGTGTTAGTTTAAGTAGGTAGTAAGTTTCTAGAAGTTTGTCTATTTCCTCTAGGTTTTCAAATTTGTTAGAATACTGTTTTTCATAGTATTCTATTATGATTCTTTTAATTTCAGTTGGGTCTGTTGTAATATCACCGATCTCATTTCTTATATATGTTATTTGCTTCCTCTCCTGTTTTTCTTTTGTCAGTTTGACCAGTGGTTTATCGATTTTGTTGATCTTTCCAAAGAACCACCTTTTAGTCTTGTTAACTCTTTCAATAGTGTTTGTATTCTCTACTTCATTGAATTCTGCTCTAATTCTTATTATTTCCTTTCTTCTGGTGCCCAAGGGCTTCTTATGCTGTTCTGTTTCTTGTTGTTTGAGTTGTAGGGTTAATGTTTTCATTTTCACCCTTTCTTCTTTTTGGATATGTGCATTTATTGCTATAAACTGACCTCTGAACAGTGCTTTTGCTGTGTCCCACAGGTTCTGGTAGGATGTGTTTTCATTGTCATTTGATTCTATGAACTTCTTTGTTCCATCCTTAATTTCTTCTAAAACTCAGTAGTTTTCCAGCAAGGTGTTGCTCAGTTTTCATGTGTTTGCTTTTTTTCCCTTGCATTTTCTGTTATTGATTTCTACGTTTATGGATTTATGGTCAGAAAAGATGCTTTGTAATATTTCGATGCTTTGGATTCTGTTAAGGCTTGGTTTATGGCCTAGTATATCGTCTATTCTGGAGAAAGTTCCATGTGCATTGGAAAAGAAAGTATACTTGGCTGCTGTTGAGTAGAGTGTTCCGTATATGTCTATGAGATCAAGTTGGTTGATTGTGGCATTTAGATTTTCCTTGTCATTATTGAGCTCCTTTCTGGATGTTCTGTCCTTCACCGAAAGTGGTGTGTTAAAGTCTCCTACTCCTATTATGGAGCTGTCTCTCTCTCTTTTCAGTGCTGTTAGAGTTTGTTTTATGTATTTTGGAGCCCTGTTGTTGGGTGTGTAAATATTTGTTATAGTTATGTCCTGCTAGTGTTTTGACCATTTAATCCTTGTCCTTTGTGGTAGATTTTACTTTAAAGTCTATTTTGTCAGAGATTAATACTGCCACTCCTGCTCTTTTTTGAGTGTTCTTTGCTTGATATATTTTTTCCATCCTTGAGTTTTAGTTTGTTTATGGCTTTAAGTCTAAGGTGTGTCTCTTGTAGGCAGCATATAGACAGATCGTGTTTTTTTAATCCATTTTGCTACTCTCTGTCTCTTTGGTGCATTTAGTCCATTTACATTCAGCGTAATTATTGATTGGTATGAGTTTAATGCTGTCATTTTGATGTCTTTTTTTGTGTGTATTGTTGACAGTTTCTTTGTTCCACTTAATTTTCTGTGCTGAGTCATTTTTATTTATGCATTTTCTTTTTATCTTTTTCATGGTTGATTTTGTATTTGCTGAGTATGTTTTCCTTATTTTTTATTTTGATGTGTAGGATTGTTAGTTTCCTTTGTGGTTACCTTAATGTTTACCCCTATTCTAAGTTTAAACTACTCTTTATTTCTTTGTATTGCCTTGACTTCCTCTCCATATGAAAGATCTATAACTATATTTTTTAGTACCTCTTTGTTTTTTTTAACTCTGTGTCTTCCTTCCATCTTTTTTTTTTTTAATTTTTTTTTATTTTACTTTAGATGAAGGTTTACAGAACAAATGGTTTCTCGTTAAAGAGTCAGTACACATATTGTTTTATGGCATTGGTTAACAACCCCACAACATGTCAACGCTCTTCCTTCTCAACCTTGGGGAACCTTTTTTTTTTCTTTTTTTTTTGGTGAAAATGTACATAGCCAAAGATACCCCATTTGAAAAATTTCTAAATGTATAACTCAGTGACATCAATTACATGCTTCCAGTTGTGCTGCTATTCTCTCTATCCTTTTCCAAATTATTCCATCACCATTAGCTTCAACTCATTGCTCCCTACACTTCCCATCATACTTTTTGAGTTGCTGTTGTCAATTTGATCTCACATAAATAATTCTTTTTTGTTTTGTACTTTAGATGAAAGTTTACAGATAAAATAGTTTCTCATTAAACAGTTAGTACAATATTGCCCTATGACAATGGTTAACAACCCTACGACATGCCAACACTGTTCTTTCTCAACCTTGGGTTCCCTATCACCAGCTTTCCTGTCCCCTCCTACCTTCTGGTCCTTCTAGGACTGCTGTGCCTGATTAGTCGCCTTTTGTTTTATGGGGCTGTCCAATCCCTGGCTGAACAGTGAACCGCAAGAGTGACTTCACCACTGGGCTAAAAGGGTGTCTGGGGGCCGTACTCTCGAGGTTTCTCTAGTCTGTATCAGGCCAGTAAATCTAGTCTTTTTTGTGTGTGTTAGAATTTTGTTTTACATCCTTATCCAGCTCTGTCCAGGACCCTCTGTTGTGATCCTAGTCAGAGCAGTCAGTGGTGGTAGCCAGGCACCATCTAACTGTACTAGACTCAGTCCAGTGGAGGCCTTGGTAGCTGTAGTCCATTAGTCCTTTGGTCTAATCTTTTCCTTGTACCCTGTTCTCTTCATTATACCTTGCTCCAGAAGGGTTGAGACCAGTGGAGTATCTTAGATGGCTGCTCACAGGCTTTTAAGACCCCAGACGCTACTCACCAAGGTAGAATGTAGAACATCGTCTTTATAAACTGTGTTATGCCAGTTGAGCTAGATGTTCGTGAGACCATGGCCCCCATTGCCCTCCGCCCAGCAATTCAGTCCCTCAGGGAGTTTGGATGTGCCTATGGAGCTTCCATAACCTTTCCTTGTACAAGTTGTGCTGGCTTCCCCAGTAAAGTTTACTGTCTTACCCTTCACCAAAGTTACCACTTATCTATTGTCTGTTTAGTTCCCATCCCACCCCTCCCATCCCTCGTAAGCAACAAAGATTGTTTCTTTTCGTGTGTAAACTTTTTCATGAGTTTTTACAGTAGAGGTCTCATACAGTATTTGTCCTTTTGTGATTGACTTATTTCACTCAGCATACTATCCTCCAGTTTGATCCATGTGATGGGATGGGTCACAGATTCATCATTGTTCTTTATCCTTGGGTAATACTCTGTTGTGTGTATGTACCATATTTTGTTTATCCATTCATCTGTTGACAGGCATCTAGGTTGTTTCCATCTTTTTGCTATAGTGAACAATGCTTCAATGAACATAGGTGTGCCTATGTCTATTTGTGTGACGTCTCTTCTTTCTCTAGGATATGGTCCTAGGAGTGGGATTGCTGGATCGTATGGTATTTCTATTTCTAGCTTTCTAAGGAAGCACCGAATCATTTTCCTGAATGGTTGTATCGTTATGCATTCCCACCAGCAGTGCATAAGAGATCCAGTCTCCCCACAGCCTCTCCAACATTTGTTATTTCAAGTGCTTTTGATTCGTGCCAGTAATGGTATCTCAGTGTGATTTTAATTTGCATTTATCTAATGGCTAGTAATTGCGAGCATTTCCTCATGTGTCTGCTGGCCGCTTGAATGCCTTCTTTGGTGAAGTGTCTTCATTTCCTTTGCCCATTTTTAATTGGATTATTTGTCTTTTTGTTGTAGAGGTGTTGGATTTTCTTGGAGATTTTAGAGATTAGAACTTTGTCTGACTTGTAATGATCAAAAGTTTTTTCCCAGTCTGTAGGTTCTCTTTCTACTATTTTGGTGAAGTCTTTTGATGAGCATAAATGTTTAATTTTTAGAAGATCCCAGTTATCTAGCTTATCTTCTGGAGTGTGTCTGTTGTTGGTTATGGTTTATATCCTGTTAATGCTGTGAATTAGGGCCTCAAAAGCATTGTTTCTATTTTTCTTCTATGAACTTTATAGTTTTTGGCTTTATATTTAGGTCTTTGATCCATTTTGAATTAGTTTTTGTGTATGGTGTGAGGTATGTGTCCTGTTTCATTTTTTTGCAGAATAGACATCAGGTTTTGCCAGCACCATTTGTTGAAGAGACTGTCTTCCCCATTTAACGGACTTTGGGCATTTGTCAAATATCAGCTGCTCATAGGTGGATGAATTTACGTCTGGATACTCAATTCTGTTCCACTGGTCAATGTGTCTGTCATTGTACCAGTACCAGGCCGTTTTGACTACTGTAGCTGTATAGTAGGTTCTGAGGTCAGGTAGTGCGAGTCCTCCTACTTTCTGCTGCTTCTTCAATAGTGCTTTACTTATCTGAGGCTTCTTCCCTTTCCATTTAAAGTTAATGATTAGTTTTTCCATCTCTTTAAGGAATATTGTTGGTATTTGGATCGGGATTGCATTGTATTTGTAAATTGCTTTGGGTAGAATTGTCATTTTCACAATGTTGAGTCTACCTATCAGTGAGCATGGTATGTTTTTCCATTTATGTAGATCCCTTTGGGTTTCTTGCAGTAGTGTTTTGTAGTTTTCTTTGTATAAGTCTTTTACATCCCTGGTTAGATTTATTCCTAAGTATTTTATTTTTTTAGGGGCTATTATAAATGGTATATTGTTTTCCTGATTTCCTTTTCATCATTCTCTTTATTGCTGTATATGAATCCAACCAATTTTTTTGTGTTTATCCTGTATCCTGCTACTTACTCTGCTGAATCTATTACTTCCAGTAGTTTACCCGTCGAGTCTTTAAGGTTTTCTATGTATAGTATCATATCATCTACAAACAGGGGCAGTTTAACTTCTTCATTACCAGTTTGGATGCCCTTTCTTTTTCTTGCCTTATTGCACTAGCTAGGACTTACAGCACAGTGTTAAATAGGAGTGGTTATAAAGGGCATCCTTGTCTTGTTCCTTTTCTCAAAGGGAATGTTTTCAGCCTCTCTACATTAAGAATGATGTTGGCCATTGGTTTTGCATAGGTTCCCTTTATTATGTTCAGAACTTTTCCTTCTATGCCTATTTTATTGTGAATTTTTAATCAGGAATGGGTGTTGGACTTTGTCAGATGTCTTTTCTGCATCAATTGAGATGATCATGTGATTCTTTTCTTCCCTTTTATTTATGTGTTGGATTACATTGATTGATTTTCTAATGTTGAACCATCCTTGCATAGCTGGTAAGGATCCTACTTGGTCGTGATGTATTTTTTTTTTTTTTATATGATGCTGAATTCTATTGGCTAGAATTTTGTCGAGAAGTTTTGCATCTATATTCATGAGAGATATTGGTCTGTAATTTTCTTTTTTTGTGATGTCTTTGCCTGGTTTTGGTGTCAGGGTTATGCTGGCTTCATAAAATGAATTTGG
Organism: Dugong dugon; assembly: GCA_030035585.1. Taxonomy (NCBI): domain Eukaryota; kingdom Metazoa; phylum Chordata; class Mammalia; order Sirenia; family Dugongidae; genus Dugong; species Dugong dugon. Next base: position 59,324,140 of record CM057471.1, read on the forward strand.
AAGTATCCCTTCCTTTTCTGTATTCTGAAATAGTTTAAGTAGTACTGGTATAATCTCTTCTCTAAATGTTTGGTAGAATTCTCCAGTGAAGCCATCTGGGCCAAGGCTTTTGTTTGTTGGGAGTTTTTTTTTTTTTATTACCTTTTCAATCTCTTCTCTTATTATGGGTCTGTTCAGATTTTCAACATCGTTTTGTGGTAGTTTTGGTAGGTAGTGTGTTTCTAGAAATTTATGAATTTCCTCTAGGTTTTCAGATTTGTTTTAGTATGGTTTTTCATGATACTCTGTTATGATCCTTTTTATTTCAGTTGAGTCTGTTGTAATATCCCCCATTTCATTTTTTATTTGGGTTGTTTGTGTCCTCTCCTGTTTTTCTTTTGTCAGTCTGGCCAGTGGTTTGTTGATTTTGTTGAGCCTTTGAAAGAACCATCTCTTGGTTTTGTTGATTCTTTCTATTGTTTTTGTAGTCTCTATTTCATTTATTTCTGCTCTGATCTTTATTATTTCCTTTCTTCTAGTGGCTGAGGGCTTTTTTTTTTTTTTTTTTTTTTTTTTTTTTTTTTGCTGTTGTCTTTCTATTTGTTTGATTTCTGTAGTTAATGTTTTGATTTTTTTCCCTTTCTTGTTTTTTGATGTGTCCATCTATTGCTATAAATTGTCCTCTGAGGATTGCCTTTGCTGTGTCCCATAGGCTTTGGCATGATGTATTTTCATTTCATTCTATGAATTTTTTTATTCCATTTCTGATTTCTTCTATTACCCAGTGATGTGTAAGCAGAGTGATATTCAGTTTCCATGTAATTGTTTTTTTTTCTGTGCTCTTCGTGTTGTTAATTTCTGCCTTGATGGCACTGTGGTCAGAGAAGATACTTTGTATTATCTCAAGGTTTTGGATCTTGCTGAGGATTTCTCTGTGGCCTAAGATGTGGTCTATTCTGGAGAATGTTCTATGTGCATTGGAAAAGAATATGTACTTTGCAGCTGTTGGGTGTAGTGTTCTTTGTATGTCTATGAGGCCAAGTTGGCTGATTGTGCCCTTTAGGTCTTCTGTATCTTTGCTGAGTTTCTTCTTAGTTGTTCTGTCCTTCACTGAGAGTGGTGTATTGAAGTCTCCTACTGTTATTGTGGAACTGTCAATTGCTCTTTTCAGTGCTGTTAGAGTTTGTTTTATGTATTTTGGAGCCCTGTCATTAGGTGCGTAGGTGTTTATTACGGTTATGTCTTCACTATGGGTCATCTGCTTAATCATTATATAGTATCTTTGTTTGTCTTTTACGGTGAATTTTGTTTTAAAGTCTTTTTTATCCAAGATTAGTATTGTCACTCTTGCCTTTTTTTGGTAGCTGTTTGCTTGATATATTTTTTCCATCCCTTGATTTTTAATAAATTTATGTCTTTGTTTCTAAGATGTGTCTCTTGTAGACAGCGTACTGATGGATCCTGTTATTTTGGGTATTATCTCTTCATTTGTTTGCTAGTCTGTGAGCACGATACTTTTCACCTCTGTCTCCAATGGGCAGGGTCAGTCACTCTGGTATGGTACAGCAGGGAAGATCTAGCTGAAGGGAAGTTGCTGGGATGGGTTGTTTGTGGCACATACTAGGGCCGACAGGGCAGGCCAGGAATCAGTGCTGGGCAGGTTCCGGAATGCCGTGCCTGTCCTGCTTGTGGTTGTGATGTTCAGTGTATGGTGCATGTAGGCAGGAAGGAGGTGGGAGATTGTGGTGTGTGGCGCTCAGATGGGTATGGGAAAGAGGAAAGAGAGCAGAGAGGAACAGGAGCGAAAAACATACATACAAACAACAAAAAAGAGTGTTAAGGGAGCTTGCTGTTGGAGTGGAGAGATGAGAGACTGAGAAATAGAGAAAAATAAAAAAGGATAAAAGGAAAAAATGAATAAATAAAGATTAGAGGGGAAAAAAAGGAAAGAAAAGCCCCCAGCCCCCAAATATCCCACCAGTGTGGCTAATAGGACTGGGGAAGTTGCTTCTAGGCCATGAAGTACAGCCTGGCTAGAAGGGATAGAGCTGTCACACCGTACCAGGTATTCAGGAGACAGGAAGAGAAGATAAGTATAGAGAGATGAGAAACTGGAAATAAAGACAGACAAAAAGGGAAAAAGAGAGAGAAGAAAACAGTATAAAGAAACAGAAACAAAAAAATAAAACCAAAAAAAAAAAAAAAAAGAAATGCCCCCAGGGAGTTCACTGTGCATCTGCACAGAGTAAGTGAGTAGCTCCCAAGCCACGCAGCAATGCCTGGCCAGAAGGTGCTCCCAAGACGAGAAAAGAAAAAGAAAACAAATAAACAAATCAAAACAGAACCAAAAAAAAAAACCCAGTGGTCCCACCAGCACAGCGGCATGGGCTGGGAAGCAGTTCCATAGTTGAGCTGCACCTCGCAACCTTTCAGAAAGAAACAAAGATGGCACATGGAGCTAGGTATTTGAGAGAGAGGAGGGTGGGGGGTGGTGGTGAGAGGTCAGGAAGAAACCTAAAGAAATGGCAAAAGTAACACCAGCAGGCAACAAATGGCACTCAGGTAGCCAGCCAGTTTGTATTGGTCGAATCTAAGGGGCTCCAGTGTGAAGCTGGTGCTTCCCGGCCAAGAGAATGTGGCACAGGAAGCTGAGGAGGTGGAGTGGTTGTGAAGAAGGGTAAGGGGTGGGAAAGTGTATATTCCTGGTTACTGATTATTCTGTCTCCTGCTGGAAGCTCCATGAAGCTGCTTTCTCATACCCCCTGTTCACCGATCTCCAATAGGAGTCCAAGATGGCAGATCTGTGCTGCATTAGCTGATAGGGGACCTCTGCATGTATCTCTCCTCGCTCTCTGTTCTTGGTCAGTTTCTTATTCCATTTGCTGCTTGGCTGAGTTCTTTATCTCTTCATTTGATGCTTAGAGTTTCAGGATTTATATTTGTCTCTGTTTGACTTAGTTTTTCGGATCTTTGCTGTGGAGGGATGGCGTGGTGGTTCTGTCTAAAGCTCCATGTTGCCCAGAAGTCTCTAGTCCCTCTTTTTTGGTTTAATGTTGTCGTCTTTTACATATTGATGTCTCTGTTTCCCTATTTTTAGTATTTTAGCTTCAGTTTGTTTTTGTGACTTCCCTATCTGGGTTGATATCTGGTTGCTCTGTCCTGTATTCTAGTCTTGGGTTGTTGTCTGAAGTTATTGATCTTCTAGCTGGAAGAATCCCGTTAGTATTTCTTGTAATTTTAGTTTGGTTTTTGCAGATTCCCTAAACCTCTGTTTATCTGGAAATGCCCTAATTTCAGCATCGTATTTGAGAGACAGTTTAGCTGGATATATAATTCTTGGCTGGCAATTTTTTTCCCTCCAAGGCTTTATATATGTCATCCCATTGCCTTCTTGCCTGCGTGGTTTCTACTGAGTAGTCCAAGCTTATTCTTATTGACTCTCCTTTGTAGATGACTTTTCATTTATCCCTAGCTCCTCTAAAATTCTCTCTTTATCTTTGGTTTTGGCAAGTTTGATTATAATATGTCTTGGTGGCTTTCTTTTGGGATCTACCTTATGTGGGGTTCGATGGACATCTTGCATAGATATTTTCTTGTCTTTCATGACATCATGGAAGTTTTCTGCCAACAAATCTTCAACAATTCTCTATTTTCTGTTATACCTCGCTGTTCTGGTACTCCAATCACTTGTGGGTTATTCCTCTTAATAGAGTCCCACATAATTCTTAGGGTTTCTTCATTTTTTAAAATTTTTTTACCTGATTTTTCTTCAAATAAATTGGAGTCAAGTGCTTTATCTTCAGTTTCACCAATTCTGACTTCCATTGCCTCAATTCTGCTTGTATGACTTTCTATTGAGTTGTCTAATTCTGAAATTTTATTGTTAATCTTCTGGATTTCTGATTGCTGTCTCTCTGTGGATTCTTGCAGCCTATTAAGTTTGTCATTGTGCTCTTTAATACCTTCTTAAGATCCTCTATTGCTTTGTCTGTGTGTTCCTTGGCTTGTTCTACATTTTGCCTGATCTTCCTGATTTCCTGAAGAGTTCAGTATATTAATCTTTTGTATTCTACTTCTTATATTTCCAAGAAATTCTCTTCCTCTGGAAAATTTCTTGATTCTTTATTTTGGGAGCTTGCTAAAGCCATCGTGGCCTGCCTCTTTATGTGATTTGATATCGACTGTTGTCTCTGAGACATCAATTAGTTATTATATTTACTTATTTTTTGTTTGCTTACTATGGACTAGTTTTTTGTTTGGTTTGGTTTTGATATGCCCAAATAGGCTGCTCGTATGAGCTACTTTGATTATTGGCACCTTCGAGGCTCTAACGTCCTGTCTCCAGGTGGTTAGATCTGTGACTAGGTATGTGAGCCCAGGAGTCTGTTTACTTTTCTTGTATGAATTCAGCTCAGGTGTCCAGGTAGTTGATCACCAAGTGTGTGGTGCAGGCTTCACCTACAGTCCTAGACAGGCATGGGTGATTGGTGTAGGCACAGTTATCTGGCTGCAATAGTGGGTCGTGCAGATCAAGGCAGGGGGCTGATGGCTGTCCCTGAGTGTCTGGGAGGAAGTCTTGTCCCTGTTCCCTAGAGCACATAGGTGGGTGGGTTTTGCAGCTGGACTATGAGCACCCAGAGCTGTTGGCTGTAAGGACTGGGCGGCACCACTTATTCTTGGACCCCTGTCGTGGGTAGCTAGGTGCCGTGGGTATAGCCGCCAGTCCTCAGGCCCCCGATGTGGGTAGGTGAGGACCCTGCTTAATTGGCAGAGCAGTGTCTAATGTCATGAACCTTACACTTCATCATATAGCTGATATAGTTGAAGTTAGGCTTTAGGTATATACCCTGTTGTACTGTGGTAATGAGGGCCTATGCTGTTGAAATGGACCCACACGAGTCTATGCAGGGGTGAAAGGTATTTAAAGTCTGTGGAACCCTTATGCCTGTGCCTAGACAAAGGAGCTGTGCCTTCCCTGGGTTCCTGGCTTAGGAGAGCCAGTAGATTATTTTTTCCCCTGTTTGTTGATTTGTTCCCTCTCCAAGGCTGGGAGAATGGCTCAGGGCGTGTGACTGGTCCTACTTCTGGCCCAGGGGACTCGGCAATCACCGAAGCTGGCCCAGGACCTGGTGCAGAGCAGGGAGGGGGCAGGTAAATGAGAGATAGGTTTTTCTCAAAGGCAAAAATCCATGTGGTAGATCAGATGCAAGTTACTTATCTTTTGCCGATTCAGCACTGCTTTTCACTTGTTCTGGTTACCCGAGTAGACTCTCTCCCGCTGAGTCTCTCCTGATGTGGAAAATGCCTCCCAAGTGCCACTGCTTGCCTCACTGCTCACACCAGCTGATCCAGCCTGAAGTTCTCTGGCTCCTGCCAAGTCAGGTCTGGAAACTCCTCCCTGCTTCTGAACCGTCTCTCCCTCCCCCTACCACTCAGTCTGATACCTCAACTTTACGTTTGATGTTCAGGGCTCTCCTAGATTGTCATATATAATCAATTCACTTCTTTTTTCAGGTCTTTGTTGTAAGAGGGACCACAGAAAGCGTATGCTTACTCCACCTTCTTAGCCACACCTCTACCATGTAGATATTACTGAGTATTACATTATTACATAGCACCCTGTAGAGATGTGACCACTGCTTTAAGATGTAATATACTATACACTCCAAATTTATGAAGAGTTGGCATAAAATCATTTATTTGAAAAAGTCTTTGGAAGGAGTAGAGTGACAAAGACAGAATATCTAGAAAGCAGTGGTGAAGGGAAGCTGTGGGTACAGTGATTATAGAGGAAATCAGTCATGTGGGCATTTATCCACTCTGTGGTGGAATTAAGAGGACTAAGCCGAGTGCTGGTGGCAAGGTGATTAAGAGCTCAGGCTGCTAACCGAAAGGTTGGCAGTTCAAATCCACAGACACTCCTTAGAAACCCTATAGGGCACTTTTAGTCTGTCCTGTAGTGTTGCTATGAGTTGGAATGGACTCGATGGCACACAACAAGCTGAGAAGCAGGAGACCTGACTCTGTGACTAGCATGCTAAAGACCATGAGCCAATCCTTTTTTTATCTGGTCTTGACTTCTTCACATTTCTGGCATCATGGACTGAGCCGTCAAAGGCCTGCTCACTCTTACTCTGAACATGTAGAAATGCTACATTAACTATAAACACAATAATATAATTGTATATAGCTAAGATCGAAAAAAAGCAACACAAATTCTAGAGACTGAGAACTAAAATGATAAAATGCAAATGCATAAGCATCCCAGTTAATACCACGGTAACAGAAAAAAAAAATTGCCATCGAGTCAATTCCGACTCATAGTGACTCTACAGGACAGAGTAAAACGGCTCCATAGGGCTTCCAAGGAGTGCCTGGTGGATTTGAACTGCCAACTTTTGGTTAGCAGCCAAAGTCATAGCCATTATGCCACCAGGATAGCAGACAAGATCTAAATCCCAGTTACTAGGGACAAGGCATTGCATGCTCAAGTGGGAACAAGAAGTACAGAATTAGGGAGACCGAGAGCTTTAACTAGATGTGATACATAAAGCCAAGGCCCTGAAAGATTGCGGGATTCAAGTAAAAAAGACCCAAAATACAAAAAACTTCCTACAAGTCTAAGAAAGTAACAAATAAGTTTGTTCTCTCTATGACTCATGGCAAAACATTATGGCTACAATGAGAAATTAAAGTACCTAGCATGTGTCATGCATGTATGTCGGTGCAGAATTTATGTTATTCACAAGGAGTAGGGATGATGAGTGAAGAAAATAATGCACAAAGTACTCTAAGACCCTTGTAAACCACGTGGCTTTGGCAGAAACAAATGAAACAAACCACTCTGTGGAGACACTTCCAAACTCCAGGGGTTCTGTGACTCCCCTTTACAGCAGGGGATGAAGTATAGCAGAAGGACCGAGACTGAAAATAACCATATAATCCAAAATTACAAATTACTTAATGGAATGAACTACTATGTGGGAAATGGACAGACAACAAAGCAGAAAATTAATACTCTAAGAAATTGAAATTGTGGAACATAAGAAAGAGACTATCAGATAAATAAATACCTTCAGATGATTAAAGAGATTATAAACAAAAACAAAATTAAAAAAAAATTAAATTACAAAAAAATGAAAAATTAAAATTAAAAAATGGATACTGTAAAGGGAAAATATATATACAACCTTAAGTATAACAATAACTCAGTTACTGGGTTAAATAGTAGATTAATCATAGCTGAAGCAAGAAGTAAAGAACTGGAAAATAAGGTGAAGTTGTCTACATTGCATTGCAGAGATATAGATGGAAACTATGAAAAAGAGGCTAAGAGACATGGAGCATAAAATTAGAAGATTTCCATATTTTATGTTGGGAATATATTACTATGTTCCTGAAACAATATGGCTCATAGTATGTGCTCTAAAAATATTGTTGAAGGGATATATGAATGAATGAATGAATAGAAGTTCCAGAAAGAGAAGGCAGATGAAGAATGACGAGATAATGTTGCTGAATTTTCCAGAAATAAATATATGTTATCAGTTTAAAGAAGCATAGCAAGCCCTGAAAAGGAAAACTCAAAATACACATGTACTTAGACACTATATAGTAAAACCATGTACATAGTAAAATAAATCATGAAAAGCAAATGATAAAAGATACAATATCAAAAACAGTACAAAACCAGAAACGATTAGAAGTACAACAGCCATATTAGCAACAATAGAGGCCAGAATGAAATAACTTTATTCAACATGCTGAAGGAAAGCAACTTTAAGCCTATGATTCTATAATACTTTATTGTCATTCTGGATTAAAAGTGAGATGAATAAATTTTCAGCACAATTTGAAGACTTACAGACAATCACAAAAAGTACTGTAAAAGGATGATCTTAGGAAGTAGCAAATTGCCCTGAGAAAGAATTAGAGCGAAGGAAGAAATAATGCTGAGTAAAGAAATTAGTACACATGATAATAAATCTAAATAAGCATTGACATTAAAGCAGCAACAACAATAATAACAAAATTGAGGTAATCAGTAATAAGAAAGAAATAAGAAACAAAGTTCTCCAAATCAATAACATAAAAGGTTATTAACAAGATCAAATACACAACAGTCTTTGAATTGTTTACGGGGGTTTAGAGACCCTGATAAACCTTTGACATTGTTGTATTGTATGCATCCTAACATTTTAAAAGTAAACGTTAAAGGAATAGAAATTTTATATATACACGGGAGCCCTGGTGGTGCAGTGGTTAAGAGCTCAGCTGCTAACCAAAAGATTGGCAGTTCGAATCCACCAGCCGCTCCTTGGAAACCCTATGGGGAAGTTCTACTCTGTCTTCTAGGGTCGCTATGAGTCAGAATCAACTCGATGGCAACGGGTTTGCTTTTTTTTGGTTAAGTACATAGATAACGTGAGAGTGTGTGTGTGACTCACAAATATACGTGTGTGTATATATATATATATATATGAAATCAAAATAAACAAAATTAAATTAATCCAAATGAAGGCAGGAAAATAATAAAACAAAAGCATATTAAATACAAAACACTAAATAGGATGATAGAAATAAACTCAAGTATTCAATAGTCATCATTATTGTGACCATATTAATTTCACTTGAGTAAAGACAGCTATTCGCATATTGGATTTTACACTTTAAGTGTTGTCTCAAGTCTGTAATCAAAAGGATAGAGAAAAGTCAATAATAAAATAATGAGATATACAAGGTACATAAACCAGGAGAAACCTGGAAGAAGAATATTATTTTCAGACAAAAAAGAACTTTAAAACAAAAGCATAGTTAGACATTAAAAACTGCATTAATTAACAATAAAATGATAATTCTCCAGGATAGGACTCCTCAACCTGCATGATCCCAACATCATTCCGTATATATTAAGCGATAATTAACATAATCATGAGAGAATGATATGTTCATAATTTATAGTGGGGTATTTTAACTTACCTTTTTCAGAAACTGGTAGGCAAAAAAGTAAAAAGAATAAATAAGCATAGAAAATATTTTTTAAATGTTTCATATACTAGGCCACATGGAGGGTCTAAACAAATTTGAAACACCTGATATAAGCCATGCTATCTGACCACACTTCAGGAAAAACATAAATCAATAGCAAACAGATAACCAGAGCCTTCTGTACTTTTGGAAGACTAAAACTTAATTAAATTATCAGTTAAGAATACACAATGGAAACTAAGGTATTTAGATCAGAACCACATTGGAAACATCAATTATTAAGTGTTGTATAATATGGCTACAGCAGTTATTAGGGGAAATTTATACCCTAAAATAAGGGAAGAAGATTGAAAATAATATATCAAGCATTGAATTGAAAATCAGAAAAAGAGAAAAAAGCATATGGAATAAAATAAGAGCGAAAAATGAAAACAAAGAAGCAAAAAATGTGATCTTACTCTTTAAAGGACTAACACAATAAACTAAACTGACTCAAGAAAGGGAGAAAAATGGATAAAACTCTATTGGAAAGATGAGTTGAATGAAAAGCTTATCCGTACCTGAATATGCATACATCTCAACTGAACCCAAACATTTGCAGACAAGTTTTATCATACCAGAAGACATCTGTAATGACCATTGTATACTATTCTAGAGAATGGAAAAAACTAACAAAAACAGTGTGCTGTCCAGTCATTTATGACCCAGATTAACCAATATAAAACTGAACAAGTATACTAAGAGAAAATTTAAACCAATGTCACTTAGAAACATTGATACAAAATTTTAAAAAATTATTAGCAATTGTTACCAAGCTTTTGCTGGATACCTTATAATCAGATAGAAGTTAGCTCAAAAAAGCAGTAACATTTTACCATTTGAAAAATCTATTATTGTAGTTTTTTATTAACAGATAAAAAGGGTAAGAACATAGTCTCCTAAATAGGTGTGAAAAAGCATTTTATACATTTAACATCTAGTCATGATTTTGAAAAAATCAGCAAAAGTACAATGTAAACAAATAAAGAAATTTCATTTTACAGACAAATTTATCCCGCAAAAATCTTCTAGCAAAATTACTTAATAGTGACAAGTTACAAGCATTCACTTTGAAGTCAGGACCAAGGCAATGATGCCCTATATCACTGTTTCTTTTAAGTGTTCATGGTTGTCCAAGCTAGCACAATAGGATAAAAAAATAAATAAATATAAATTGGAAAGGAAGAAATGACAATTTTAGTATTCTCAGATAATGACCGTGGAATAAGAATTGTAAAAGAATTGATAAATTATTTGAACTTCTAGGAATTGAGGAAGATTGTTGGTTATAAAATCAAAATAGTAATCATCAGTGTTTCCAAAGAATAGTAGCAATTTAGTAGAAAATGTAAAGTTTTAAAGATGCTATTCATAAAACAACATCAGCTGTAAAATATGTAGGAATAAGTTTAGCCAAAGATACACACAACTTTTATATAAGGAAAAGATTATGAAACTTGTTGAAGTGCATAACAGAACCCCTGAATATGAGGAGAGACTGATCATATTGATAGGTATGAAGATCTAGTGTTAATTTATCCCTAAGTGTTCTACAAAATCTACCATTAAAACAATATAAAATGATGTAATTTTATTAAAAATTGCAACAGTATTGATGATTGTGTGTGTGTGTGTGTGTATAACTTGACAAGTTGTTCGCAGTGATAATGTGGAAGAATTAAAGGCTAAAACTAGCCAAGAAAATTTTGAGTAATAATATAAGGGACAGAACTGCTTGGCTGGAAAGTAATACTTCACATAAAGCTATTGTAATTAAAACAGTGTTTAATTAGCCCAGGGATAGATAAAACTTAACAATGGAGGAAGAGACTTGAAAGCCCCAAAGCAGACTCATTTATGAATAGGAAATTGCTATATGACAAATGTGGCATTTCAAGTCAATGAGAAAATGATTAACTACTCAGTAAATAGTGCTGAGTCAATTGACTATTCTTACAGCAAAAAAAAAAAAAAAATCCTACCTCATTCCAGATGGATTAACAATCTATGAACAGCAAAAATTTCTAACTTTAAACAACATAGAAATTGTTTCTATGACATCAGAGTACAGGAGTAGGTAACAAATAGAGGGCTAAAATTTTGCGTTGAAAACCACAAAACATTGCTAAGATCTAAATACATGAAAAAAAATCCACATTCATGGATTAGACGATTCTATTGTTAAGAAAGCAGTTTTTCCCTAATTTTGATTTATAAATTAAACACAATCCCTATCAAAATCTAAGACTTTTTTTGTAGAAATTGACAAACTAATTCTAAAATTTATATATAAACACAAAGGACTAAGAAGAGTTCAAAATAATTTTGAATAAGAACTACAAAGTTGGATTATTTACACATCTGATTTCAAAATGCAGTAATCATGACTGTATGGTACTGGCATAAGGATAGACATATAAAATCAATGGACAATAATTGAAAGTCCAGAACAAAATCCTTACATTTATGGTCTTGAATTTTTACAAAGGTGCCAAGGCGATTCAATGAGGGGTGGGGTGGGGGGTGCTGGGGAGGGAGAATAGCTTTTCAGCCATGATGCTGGGACAATTGTGTTGTTAGGTGCCCTCGAGTTGGTTCCAACTCATAGCGACCCTGTGTACAACAGAACAAAGCACTGCCTGGTCCTGAGCCATCCTCACAATCGTTATGCTTGAGCCCATCGTTGCAGTCACTGTGTCAATCCATCTCACTGAAGGTCTTCCTCTTTTTCCCTGACCTTCTACTTTACCAAGCTTGATGTCCTTTTCCAGAGACTGATCCCTCCTTATAACATGTCCAAAGTATGTGAGATGAAATCTCACCATACTTGCTTCTAAGGAGCATTTCAGCTGTACTTCTTCCAAGATAGATTTGTTCATTCTTTTGGCAGTCCATAGTATATTCAGTATTCTTCCCCAACACCATAATTCAAAGGTGTCAATTCTTCTTCAGTCTTCCTTTTGATTGTTCAGGTTTCACATGCATATGAGGTGATTGAAAACACCATGGCTTGGGTCAGGCGCACCTTAGTCTTTAAAGTGACTTCTTTGCTTTTTACACTTTAAAGAGATGTTTTGCCCCAGATTTGCCCAATGAAATGCGTCTTTTGATTTCTTGAGTGCTGCTTCCATGGGTGTTGATTGTTGATCTAAGTAAAGTGAAATCCTTGACAACTTCAATCTTTTCTCCATTTATCATGATGTTACTTATTGGTCTAGTTGAAAGGATTTTTGTCTTCCATACGTTGAGGTGTAATCCATACTGAAGGCTGTGGTCTTTGATCTTCATCAGTAAGTGCTTCAAGTCCTCTTCACTTTCAGCAAGCGAGGTTGTGCCATTTGCTTAATGCAGGTTGTTAATGAGTCTTCCTCCAATCCTGATGCCCTGTTCTTCTTCTTATAGTCCAGCTTCTTGGATTATTTGCTCAGCATACAGATTGAATAGGTATGGGGAAAGGATACAACCCCGACGCACACCTTTCCTGACTTTAAACCATGCAGTATCCCCTTGTTCTGTTCAAACGAGACTGCCTCTTGATCTATGTACACGTTCTTCATGAGTACAATCAAGTGTTCTGGAATTCCTGTTCTTCCCAATGTTATCCATAATTTGTTAGGATCCATACGGTTGAATGCCTTTGCATAGTCAATAAAACACAGGTAAACATCTTTCTGGTATTCTCTGATTTCAGCCAGGATCCATTTGACGTCAGCAGTGATATCTCTGGTTCCACATCCTGTTCTGAATCAGGCTTGAATTTTTGGCAGTTCCCTGTTGATGTGCTGCTGCAACAACTTTTGAATGATCTTCAGGAAGATTTTACTTGCATGTAATATTAATGATATTGTTCGATAATTTCTGCATTTGGTTGGATCACATGAAAATTGTATAGCACCTGAAAAGATGAATTTAGACCATTATCTTACATTATACACAAAAACTAACTCAAAATAAATCATAGGCATAAATTATACAGCTAAAACCATAAAGCTTCTAGAAGAAAACATAGGCAAAAATCTTCATGACCTTGGATTGGACAAAGAGTTATTAGATATGACACCAAAAGTACCACCCATAAAAGAAACAAATGATAAGTTAGACTTCACCAAAATTAAAACATTTTTCACTGAAAAAAACAAAACAAACACACATACACAAGAAAATGAATAAGCAAGACACAGATTTGGAGAAAACATTTGCAAATTTTGTGTCTGATAAAGTGCTTTTGTCCAGAATATATAAAGAACTCATGTAAGTCAATAAGGCATATCAAACAAACAGACAAACAAACAAACCCACTGCCGTCAAGTCAATCCCAACTCCTTGTGACCCTATAGGAAAGAGTAGGGCTGCCCCATAGGGTTTCAAAGGTTGTAAATCTTTATGGAAGCAGACTGCCACATCTTTCTCCCACAGAGTGGCTGGAGGGTTTGAACTGCCAGCGTTCCAGTTAGCAGCTGTTATGGACTGAATTGTATCCCCCCAAAATGTGTATCACTTGGCTAGGCCATAATTTCCAGTATTGTGTGATTGTCCACCATGTTGTCATCTGATGTGATTTTCCTATGTGTTGTAAATCGTATCTCTATGATGTTAGTAGGTAGGATTAGAGGCAGTTATGTTAATGAGGCAGGACTCAATCTACAAGATTAGGTTGTGTTTTAAGCCAATCTCTTTTGAGATATAAAAGAGAGAAGTGAGCAGAAAGACATGGGAACTTCATACCACCAAGAAAGCAGTGCTGGGAGCAGAGCATGTCCTTTGGACCTGGTGTTCCTATGCAGAGAAGCTCCTAGACCAAGGGAAGTTTGATGACAAGGATATTCCTCCAGAGCCTACAGAAAGAAAGCCTTCCCTTGGAGATGACGCCCTAAATTCGGACTTCTAGCCTACTAGACTGTGAGAGAATAAACTTCTGTTTGTTGAAGCCATCCACTTGTGGTATTTCCGTTATAGCAGCACTAGATAACTAAGACAGCAGCTGAATGCTTTAACCACTGAGACACTAAGGCGCCTTATAAGACAGACAATTCAATTAAAAACAGGCAATATATTTGAATAGACATTTCATTGAATAATATTTACAAATGGCCAATAAGCATATGAAATGATGCTCAACATCATTAGTCATTAACCAAACCAAACCCATTGCGGTAGAGTTGATTCCGACTGATAATGACCCTAAAAGACAGAGTAGAACTCCTCCATAGCGTTTCCAAGGCTGTAGTCTTTATGGGAGCAGACTGCCACATCTTTCTCCCATGAAGTTTCTGGTGGGTTTGAACCACCAACCTTTTGGTTAGCAGCCGAGTGCTTAACCACTGCGGCACCAGGGCTCATTCATTAGTCATTAGGAGAATACAAATTAAGACCACAATGATATACTACTATACACCTACTACCATTGCCATGATAAAAAAGACAGACAATAATAAGTGTTGATGAGGATGTGGAGAAACTGGAACCTTCATACGTTTCTGGTGGGAAGATCAACTGGTACAGCCACTTTGGAAAACAATTTGGCAGTTTCATAAAAAGTTACATAAGCTTACCATATGACCCAGCAATTCTATTCCTAGGTCTGTACCTAAAAGAAGTAAAAACACTAGTCACAAAAATACTTGTATGCAAGTATTTATAACATTGTTAATAGCTAAAACATGGAAAAATGCAAATGTCCATCAATGGGTGCATGGATAGACAAAATGTGCTATATTCATATAATAGGATATTATTCAGCAATAAAAATGAACAAACTATTGATACACACTACAAAGTGGGTAACCTCAAAATCATTACACTAAGTAAAAGAAGGCAGATATAAAAGATTGCATATTACATTTACTAATTTTTATGAAATGTCCAGAAAAGTGACAAAATCATTTTGATTCTCCCGGAATCCAGATTTCTGGGTTCCTGGAGCTGAAGGGACCCACTCTGCCCTTAGGTGTCCTTTTGAACTTTGAAGGAACTGGTTCCCTGGAGCCACCCTCAGATCAAACAATAGCTTAGTAAGCAATTTATTGGAGACCTTTTGGCCTTGGGCATTGGGTTCTTTTGGAAAATTATCTATGGGCAGCCAGGTTGGAGGAAATTATCTATGGGCAGCCAGCTTATCTATAGGCACTCCAGGGTCTGACTAGAGGCTGTTTTAGGATGTATGGCATGTCCTTGGTGACTGTTTCTGTAACCTGCCCTGTGTTTTGATGCTGTTTCTTGAGAAATTAGCATAACAATGATCTATATAACCTGCTTTCACTGTCGCCTCTTCAAATCACCTTCCCAATAAGCATTGAGGCTGCCTGATTCAAATCGTATCTACTCACAAATATATTACCTTATACTAAGGTTTGGTTTTTCTCTAAACATTTAGGTTTTTGACAAAAGGTGAGCCTATAAGCATAGAAATCAGATTAGTAGTTGCATACGGCTGAGGTGGGAATGCGGATTGAATGAACTGGCCCAAGGGATCTTATTCGGGTAATGAAAACGTTCTAAAACTGGATTTCAATAATTTTTGCACACTATATAAATTTACTAAAAAACCTTGAATTGTACACTTATGTGAACAGTTATGTGCCCAACTATTAGTTGAAAGGTTGGAAGTTCAAACCCAGGCAGAGGTGCCCTGGAAGACGGTCCTGGCAATTTGCTTTCGAAAGGTCACAGCCTTGAAAACCCTATGGACCAGTCCTACTGTGCACACATGGGGTCACCATCAGTTGGAATCGACTCAATGGCAACTAACAACAACCAGAAATGATACCTCAAAAAAGCTGTTAAAATCACAAAAACGTATACTATAGGGGAAAGATTAATAAATGTGATATACATTAAAATATAAAACTGCTGTATAGCTCCTAAAGAAGAACATACAATAACATGGTTTCATTCTTGAGGATTCCCAGCTCCCATACTCATGATCTGGTGGGAGGCAGATGGCAGAGTGGAAAGAGATTTGGAATTATAGGTTTTGAGTTTTATTACCAGCTATATTATTTAAGAGCTGTGAAAGATACTGAGTACCTGAGTCTCATATTTCTCATCTGTAAAATGACCAATACTCTATTGATAATTAAAATTAAGGGATGCAATGTATAGGGGAAATATTTTGAAAACTGTAAATGTCTATACAAAATATTAAATCACAATTGCTACTGTATTCAGATGTCTTCTATTGGCCAAGAATTCTTTTTAGGCATTTTACATTGTGTTATCTCATTAAATGTTAAAAAAGAACTTATAAGTAACTTCCCCATTTCTCAATGAAGATAAAGTGTAACTTCCTCAAGGTCACCCAGACAATGTATCGCAGAGATTGGGTTTAGCTTAGATTTGACTCCGGTGCCATTACTGAAATCAGAACTCCAGGCTACCACATCCCTACAATAGAAACAAAAGAGCGGTATATTCTCCAAGATATGGGGGCTTATTCTTATGCAGAAACTATCAGGAATATATTGGTCACTTAAGAAATCTGTTCTTTTCTCAGAAAGGTCCAGGCTAAGGTGTCTTCTAAGTACCCACCTATCTGAAGGACATTTCCACCTGATTGGTCCACAGTATTCAGGCCTCATCTAAAACTCATCTCTTTGTTTTCCCAAACTCTCTTTTTTATGCCCCTCGTCTCTACTGTAAGTAGCCCTGGTGAAGCAGTGGTTAAGTCGTCTCAGTTATCACCAGGTTAAGTGGTCTCATTTAGCACTGAGAGGTCAGCGGTTTGAACCTACCAGCAGCTTTGAGGGAGAAAGATATGGCAGTCGGCTTCCTTAAAGATAACAACCAAAGAAACCCCAAGGGGCAGTTCTACTGTGTCCTACAGGGTTATTATGAGTCATAATCGACCTGACAACGTGGGGTTCGCTTCTGTTACTCTCTACTGTACTTTCAGGATCCCAAGTACAGAAGTTTGGACTATATCTCCATAACCAACAAATCCCAAAGACATGTTGAATATTTTTTTTTAGATCTTTCTAGTTGTCATTCCCTTCTTCCTTCAACGTCATAACGTTAATTCATACCTTTACCCCTTAATGCCCACAATACCACAGCAGCTTCCAAATCATTCTCCCCACCTCCAGTCTCTCCCTCGCCTCCATCTCAAATGTTACTGTCAGATAGATACTTCTAAAATACCATGGCCATCACATAACTTTCGTGTTGATTGTATCTCAGGCTGTTAAGACTGAAAAGAACTTTAAAGACCACTTACTATAATGCCTCATTCTGAAGTTCGAATTTCCTGATTTCTAGGATTTTACAGTTTTATGACAAGCCTTCTTTTCACTAAGGTGGAATTGGGTATAAGCGGAGAGCTGGTTTGGAAGGGGAAAATATTAAATATGAAGGAAGGCACCAAGCTCTTGAAAGGTGAGAAAGAGGGACATCGTGCTTTTGCCCAAGTGATCTATAGGCAGGGAGCTCCCTCCTTCCATTCACCTTCTTTACCTGGATAAGTCCTCCTTATCTTTCAGATCGCAGCTTCTGCTTCTCTTCCTCAGGGAAGAGTTCTCTCACAGTTGAGGCTAAAGCAGGCTCCTCTGTCGTGTGGTATCATATCTCTCAGTAATTGTCCTTCATAGTTCTCTGAGATGATTAATTAATTGATGGCTTGATCACAGTCTACAATGTGAGCTCCAACAGGGAGACTGTGTCTGTGTCTTTCACTATTTTATCATCAGTACCTAGCATAGTCCTTGAAACATAGTATGTGTTGAATAAATACTCACTGAATGAATGAACGAATGAAGAAAAAATGACAGACCAGTTTAGGTAACAACTATGCCAGAAACCTTGGCATCTCTCTATGCTATATACCAACTAGCATCAGGCTAAAAGCTTTGCAAATGCTGTTTCTAGTCCAAAGAGCCACCCTGAGGTAGCTTTATATTATAGAAGAGAAAACTGAGACTCAACAAGGCCAAGTTGCTTACCCCAGATCATTCCCAGATGCTGCATTATATGTGGGCCATACACACTATGGCACAAACCATCAAGGTTCATATCAAAAGCATGGACGAGCTGTTGAAATCATTTCATCAAAGGAAAAGGTTTTTGATAATGACTAATGTATTGCTGTTATAGGTGTGATGGTTAAGGTTGTGTGTCAACTTGGCTGGGTCGTGATTCTCAGTGGTTTGGCAGTTATGAGGTAGTTTGGTAGCTATGTAATAATGTAATCACCTCCATGATGAGATCTGTTATGAGCAGCCAGTCAGGTGAAAGGGAGTTTCCTTGGGGGTGTGGCGTGCATCCAATATAGGTGGACTTTTTGGCTCTTGCTCCCTCTGGATCTTGCAGCTGGCTCCTGTTCATCTGACCTCCAGTTCTTGGGACTTTAGCTAGCAGCTAAAGTGCTGATCTTGGGATTTGTCAGCTTCCACAGCCTGTAAAATGGACAGCAGGATTAGAGGAAGACTCACTAACAACCTGCAATATGCAGATGACACAACCTTGCTTGCTGAAAGTGAAGAGGACTTGAAGCACTTACTGATGAAGGTCAAAGACTACAGCCTTCATTATGGATTACACCTCAACATAAAAAAAACAGAAATCCTCACAACTGGACCAATAAGCAACATCATGATAAATGGAGAAACGATTGAACTTGTCAAGGATTTCGTTTTACTTGGATCCACAATCAACATCCATGGAAGCAGCAGTCGAGAAATCAAAAGAAGCATTGGTTGCACTGGGCAAATGTGCTGCAAAAGGCCTCTTTTAAGAGTTGAAAAGCAAAGATGTCACCTTGAAGACTAAGGTGCACCTGACCCAAGCCATGGTGTTTTCAATTGCCTCATATACCCATGCAAAAGCTGAATGATGAATAAGGAAGTTTGAAGAAGCATTGATGCCTTTGAATTATGATGTTGGCAAAGAATATCGAATATACCATGGACTGCCAAAAGAACGAACAAATCTGTCTTGGAAGAAGTACAGCCAGAACACTCCTTAGAAGCATGGATGGCAAGACTATGTCTCACATACTTTGGACATGTTATCAGGAAGGACCAGTCCCTGGAGAAGGACATCATGCTTGGTAAAGTCAGTGAAAAAGAGGAAGACCCTCAACAAGATGGATTGACACAGTTGCTATAATAGTGGGCTTAAGCATAACAGTGATTGTGAGAATGGTGCAGCACAGGACCAGGCAGTGTTTCATTCTTTTGTGCATAGGGTAGCTATGAGTTGGAACCGAATTGATGGCACTTAACGACAACTACATACAACGTTACAGCACATAATTTGCTGATATTATCATTCTTAGATGTTCAGTCGCAAATGTTCAAAGTTCAGATTTATAAAGATACTGATAATAAAAGGCAACAATAATGAAAACTAAAAAAAAAAAAAAAAGAGGTATTTGACTTATATCAGAACCAACTTACAACAGAGTCCTTGGAATGGAACCCTGTCTAAGTCGGGTACTTCCTGTATATTGTCACCCTGCTGGAGTCCTGGAAGTGTAGTGGTTAAGAGCTTGGCTGCTAACCAAAAGATCAACAGTTTAAATCCACCAACTGCTCCTTGGAAACTCTATGGAGCAGTTCTACTCTGTCCTATAGGGTTGCTATGAGTGGGAATCGACTTGATGGCAATGAGTTTAGTTTTTCAGTCTTTATCAAAACCCTGGAGGCGGGCACCAGGTACTCACACAATACCTGAATAACAAATAATGAAGTCAGGCATAAGAATTTTTATTCTTTATCCCTCTCTTCTGCAGTCCCTACCTGCCCCCTCTCCTCCCCTTCCCCACCACCACTTCATTCTCCCATGCTTTTGGGTTTATAGAACCTTTCCTCCTTGCAAGGACAAGCAGTCAAAGCATAGGCCTCTTAGACCTTCACATGCCCGGGGCAATAAGGGAAATCAGATTGGTTTCAGAAGTGTTTCTGCATTATCTGGAAGAATTTTAGGTTTGCTCTGGTTCAGATTCAATAGAATCCCAAGTGAATTTGGCCAAATAGTCTCTCCCTTTATTTTTTTAAATCCCAGGTGAAATTTAAGGAAAATTTAATACCCAGATTTGATTCACAAAATGTGATTTTCTATAAGATACTTGATATCTTCTTTTTAAAATACACATTTTTTTCATTTTTTTAAAATCATTCTTTCCTTTCAAACACCAGAAGGTCAGAGTTGATAGTTTTTGATTTCAGAAAATACAAGCCCAAAAGTCTAAGGATTTTTAACATGGATAATGTATGTGGGCTTTGGAAGTTGATGTACAGCCGTATCTGTTATCTGGGTTTAAATTATGCTTCATTTCTTAGTCTGCGTTTTGCTTCCCCCAATTCTTTATCCTCAGATTAAAAAAAGAAAGGAAAAGAAATACCAACACCAAACAGTGAAAACTGATTACATGTGACATTTTTTAGATCTGTGGTGTGTAAAGATCTATGCTTTAGAAAGCCTTTTTATGTCCCTTCATGTTTCATGACAGTTTCTGAAATTGATTTTTTTCTGAAGTTATTGTCCAAACTATTTTCTGTTTAAACCTTGTAATTTTTTTTCCTATATCATCTTTCATTTAATTGGGGAGCTCATGCACCCCAAACCCAGGTCCTGTTTCGGAGGAAAGTGGTAACTGACTTTTTTTTTTTAAATAGACTTTATTTTTTTAGAGTAGTTTTAGATTTGCAGAAAAAGTGTGCAGAAAGTACAGAGATGTCCCATATACCCCCCTCAGTCCTGCATACTGTTTCTACTATTATTAACATCCTGCATTCCTGTGGTATATTTGTTATAATTGATGAACCAATACTGACGCATTATTATTGACTAAAATTCATAGTTTACATTTGACTTCACTATGTTATACAGTCCTGTGGGTCTTGGCAAATTCATGTCATATGTCCACTATTACAAGAGCCCTGGTGGCACAGTTGTTAAATTGCTCCACTGCTAACCAAAATGTCGGCAGTTCAAACCCACTAGCAGCTCGGGAGAAAGATGTGGCAGTCTGCTCCTGTAAAGATTATAGTCTTGGATGATTTTGACTCACAGTAACCCTATAGGACAGAATAGAACTGCCCCATAGGGTTTTCAAGGCTGTAAACTCTAGGGAAGCAGACTGCCACATCTTTCTCCCTCAGAGCAGCTGGTAGATTCCAACTGTTAACTCTTTGTTTAGCAGCCGAGTGCTTAATCACTGTGACACCAGGACTCCAAAAGATAATAGCCTTGGAAACCCTATGGAGCAGTTCTACTCTGTCCTATGGAGTTGCTACGGGTCAGAATCAACTCAGTGGCAATGGGTTTGGTTTGGTTTTTTTGACCCACCATTACAGTGGACCACCCTTACAGAGGACCACCATCACAGAACAGTTTCACAGATCTAAAAACACCCTGTGTTCCATCTGTTCATTCACTCATTTCCTTTTCCTCAACCCCTGGTAACCAAAGATCTTTTCACTCTCTCTATAGTTTTGCCTTTTCTGGAATGTCATATAGTTGGATTCATATAATATGTAGCTTTTTCAGACCCACTTCTTTCACGTAGCAATATGCATTTAAGCTTTCTCCATGTCTTTTGTAGCTTGATAGCTTATTTCTTTTTATCACTGAATAATAATCCATTGTATGGATGTATATGGATTTTTTTTTAATTTTAGAGTAGTCTTAGATTTACATAACAATTGCAAAATTAGTACAGATAGCTCCTTTATAGCACTTACCCAGTATTCTCTACTGTTATTAATATCTTAGTTACTGTTGTACGTTTGTTACAACTAAGGAACCAACACTGGTACATTGCTGTTAAACACCATGCTTTATTTATATTTCATTAGTTTTCCTTAATGTCTTTTTCCTGTTCAAGAATTCCATCTAGGATATCACATTACGTTTAGTCATCATATCTCCTTAGGAACTCTGTTTCGTGACAGTTTCTCAGACTTTTCTTGTTTTTGATGACTTTAGCAGTTTTGAGGAATACAGGTCAGGCATTTTGTAGAATGGCTCATAGTTTGAGTTTGTCTGATGGTTAAAACAGGGTTATAGGTTTGCAGAGGAAGACCTCAGTGGTGAAGTGCCATTCTCATCATGTTACATCAAGGGAACACACTATCATCATGACTTGTCACTCAGGATGTTAACCTTGAGCACCCAACTCAGGTAGAGTTTGCCAGGTTGGAAATGGATTACTTTTCAGCTATATCTTCTCTCTAACATCAGAGAAGCAAATAGGAAGAGGTCTGATGCATTTGATCTCAAGTCAGTAAACATCAATTTCTATCTTGGCCTTGCCACTAACTTCTTGTGTCACATCATCTCTCGAGATCTCATCTGTAATCTATCGGTTTAGGGAAAAAAAATCAAAAGAAAAAAGAAAACCTTCTTTTTTAAAATTTTTTCCCATACAAAAATTTATACATACATTGTTAGGTGACTCTAATTAGTCTCCCCATACTGTGACAGCAAACTCCTCCTTTCCACCCCCAATTTCCCGTGTCCATTCAACCAGCTCCTTCTCATCTCACCTCTGACAGAAGCTGCCCGTTTAGTCTCTTGTATCTACTTGAGCTAAGAGGCACACTCCTCACGAGTATCACTTTATGTCTCAGTCCAGTCCAATCCCTGTCTGAAGAGTTGGCCTCGGAAATTGTTTTTGTTCTGGGCTGATAGGGAATCCAGGGGCCATGCTTTCTGGGGTACCTCCAGTCACAGTCAGATCATTAAGTCTGGTCTTCTTACTAGAATTTGAGTTCTGCACCCCACCTTTCTGCTGCCCCATCTGGGACTCTCTGTTGTGTTCCTGGTCAGGGCAATCATTGATGGTAGCTGGGAACCATCTAGTTCTTTTGGTCTCAGGCTGATGAAGTCTCTGGTTTATGTGGTCCTTTCTGTCTCTTGGGCTACTACTTTCCTGTGTCTTTGGTGTTTTTCATTCTCCTTTACTCTAGGTGGTTGGGACCAATTGATGCATCTTAGATGGCCGCTTGCCAGCTTTTAAGACCCTAGATGCCACTCACCAAAGTAGGATGTAGAACATTTTCTTAATAAGCTTTGTTATGCCAGTTGACCTAGATGTCCCCTGAAAGCATGGTCCCCAGACCCCTATCCCTGCTACTCTGTCCCTCAAAGTGTTTGACTGTATTCAGGAAACTTCTTAGCTCTGGTTTAGTCCAGTTGTGCTGATTTGCCCTGTAGTGAGCACTGTCCTTCCCTTCACCTAAGATAATTCTCATCTACTATCTAGTTAGTAAATAACTTTCTCCCTCCCTCCCCATCCTCGTAACCACCAAAGAATGTTTTTTTCTGTGTTTAAACCTTTTTTTGAGTTCTTATAATAATGGTCTTATACAATATTTGTCCTTCTGTGACTGACTAAATTCACTCAGCATAATGCCCTCCAGATTCCTCCATGTTGTAAGATGTTTAATGGCTTCAACATTGTTCTTTACTGTTGGGTAGTATTCATTGTGTGTGTGGATATAACATAATTTGTTTATCCATTCATCTGTTGATGAGCACCTAGGTAGTTTCCATCTTTTTGTTATTGTGAACAGTGCTGCAATGAACATGGGTGTGCATATATCTATTCGTGTGATGGCTCTTATTTCTCCAGGATATATTCCAAGGAGCGGGATAGCTGGATTGTATGGTACTCTATTTCTAGCTTTTTAAGGAAGCGCCAAATTGATTTCCAAAGTGGCTGTACCATTGTACATTCCCACCAACAGTGTATAAGTGTTCCAGTCTCTCCACAACCTCTCCAGCATTTATTATTTGTGTTTTTTGGATTAATGCTAGCTTTGTTGGGGTGAGATGATATCTCATTGTAGTTTTGATCTGCATTTATCTAATGGCTAATGATGGTGAGCATTTCCTCATGTGTCTGTTAGCCACCTGAATATCTTCTTTGGTGAAGTGCCTGTTCATATCCTTTGCCCATTTTTTAATTGGGTTATTTGTCTTTTTGTTGTTGTTTTATAGTATCTTATAGATTTTAGAGATTAGATGCTGATCGGATTTGTCATAGCCAAAATTTTTTTCCCAGTCTGTAGGTTGTCTTTTACTCTTTTGGTGAAGTCTTTTTTTTTTTTTTTTTTTTTTTATATTTTATAGTACTTCAGGTGAAAGCTTACAGAGCAAATAGTTTCTCATGAAATAGTAGTACACATGTTGTTCTATGACATTGGTTAACAACCCCACAACGTATTAAGCCTCTAAATTCTCAACCTTTTTTTTTTTTTTTTGGATGAAAATTACAGATGGCCAAAGATACACCATTTCAAAAATTTCTACATTCACAGTTCAGTGACATTGACTACGCTCTTCCAACTGTGCTGTTATTCTCACTTAAGATGAAGGCTTACAGAACAAAATAGTTTTTCATTTAACAGTTACTACACATGTTGCCCTATGACAATGGTTAACAATCTCACAGCACATCAAGAATATCCTTACTCCACCTTGTGTTCCCTATCACCAGGGGGCTTCCTTGTCCCCTTCTGTCTTCTGGACCTTGTCAGTGGACTATTGTACCTCTTTAGTCTCATTTGTTTATTTTTTTATTTTATTTTATTTTATTTAAACACCATTTCAAAACTTTTTACTTACACATTTAAGTGATATTGACTATGCTCTTCCAATTGTGCTGCCATTCTCGCCCAAGATGAAGGCTTACAGGACAAAACAGCCTCCCATTTAATAGTTACTACAAATGTTGCCCTATAGCAGTGGTCAACAATCTCACAATACATTGACAGTGTCCTTATTCAATTTGTGTTCCTTATCATCAGTTTCCTACTCTCCCTCTGCCTTCTGGCCCTTGTCACCGGACTCCTGTACCTCGTTAGTCCCATTTAGTTTTACTGGGCTGTCCATTCCCAGGCTTAACATTGAACCTCGAAGGTAACTTCACCTCTGAGCTGAAAGGGTGTCTGGGGGCCACACTCTTGAGGTTTCTCTAGTATTCTTTAGGCCAGTAAATCTGGTCTTATTTTTTTTTTTTTTTTTTTTGGGAGTTAAAATTATGCTCTACATCCTTCTCCAGCTCTGCCCAGAACCCTCTGTTGTGATCCTGGTCAGAGGAGTCATTGGTGGTAGCCGGGCACCATCCAGCTGTACTGGACTCAGTCCCATGGAGGCCTTGGTAGCTGTGGACCATTGGTCCTTCGGACTAATCTTTTCCTTGTATCCTGTTCTCTTCGTTCTCCCTTGTTCCCGAAGGGATGAGATCAGTGGAGTATCTTAGATGGCCGCTCATAGGCTTTTAAGACCCCAGACACTACTCACCAAGGTAGAATGTAGAGCATTAGCTTTATAAGTAGTGTCATGCCAATTGAGCTAGATGTTCCCCGAGATCATGGTCCCCAGAGCCCTCCGTCCAACAACTCAGTCCCTCGGGGGGTTTGGATGTGTCTATAGGGCCTCCATGACCTTTCCTTGTGCAGGTTGTGTTAGTTTCCCCTGTTCTATGTACTATCTCACCTCTCACCCAAGTTACCACTTACCTATTACCTATTTAGTATTCCCCCCCCCCACCATCCCTCGTAACCAACAAGGATTGTTACATTTTGCATGTGAATTTTTTCATGGGTTTTTACAATAGAGGTCTCATACAATATTTGTCCTTTTGTGATTGACTTATTTCACTCAGCATGGTGTCCTCCAGTTTCATCCATGTTATGAGATGGTTCACCGATTCATTGTTGTTCTTTCTCGTTGCATAGTACTCCATTGTGTGTATGTACCATAGTTTGTGTATCCATTCATCTGTTGATGGACATCGAGGTTGTTTCCATCGTTTTGCTATTGTGAATAATGCTGCCATGAACATAGGTGTGCATATGTCTATTCGAGTGATGACTCTTATTTCTCTAGGATATATTCCTAGGAGTGGGATTGCTGGATAGAATGGTATGTCTATTTCTAGCTTTCTGAGGAAACGCCATATCATTTTCCAAAATGGTTGTATCATTTTGCATTCCCACCAGCAGTGTATAAGAGTTCCCGTCTCCCCGCAGCCCCTCCAACATTTGTTATTTCCAGTATTTTTGATTCGTGCCAGTAATGCCAGGGTGAGATGGTATCTCATTGTGGTTTTAATTTGCATTTCTCTAATGGCTAGTGATCGCGAGCATTTCCTCATGTGTCTGTTGGCCATTTGAATGTCTTCCTTGGTGAAGTGTCTGTTCATTTCCTTTGCCCATTTTTTGATAGGATTGGTTGTCTTTTTGTTGTGGAGGTGTTGGATTTTCTTGTAGATTATGGAGATTAGACCTTTGTCTGACTTGTACTGTCCAAAAATTTTTTCCCAGTCTGTAGGTTCTCTTTTAACTCTTTTGGTGAAATCTTTTGAAGAGCATAGATGTTTGATTTTTAGAAGATCCCAATTATCTAGTTTATCTGTTGGGTTTTTTGTGTTGATGTTTATGGTTTGTATCCTGTTAATGCCATGTATTAAGGCCTGAAGTGTTGGTCCTATATTTTCTTCTATGAATTTTATAGTTTGAGGCTTTATATTCAGGTCTTTGATCCATTTTGAAGTAGTTTTTGTATATGGTGTGAGGTATGGGTCCTGTTTCATTTTTCTACAAATGGATATCCAGTTTTGCCAGCACCATTTGTTAAAAAGACTGTCTTTTCCCCATTTGATGTATTTTGGGCCCTTGTCAAAAATCAGGTGACCGTAGGTGGATGGATTTACATCTGAGTTCTCAATTCTGTTCCATTGGTCAATGTCTCTGTTGTTGTACCAGTACCAGGCTGTTTTGAGTACTGTAGCTGTATAGTAGGTTCTCAAGTCAGGTAGTGTGAGTCCTCCAACTTTATTCTTCTTCTTCAGTAGTGCTTTACTTATTCGGGGTTTCTTCCATTTCCATATAAAGTTAATAATTAGTTTTTCCATCTCTTTGAAGAATGTTGTTGGTATTTGTATCGGGATTGCATTGTATTTGTAGATTGCTTTAGGTAGAATTGCCATTTTCACAATGTTGAGTCTGCCTATCCATGAGCATGGTATGTTTTTCCATTTATGTAGATCCCTTTGGATTTCATGGAGCAGTGTTTTCTAGTTCTCTTTGTATAGGTCTTTTATATTCCTGGTCAGATTTATTCCTAAGTATTTTATCTTTTTAGGGGCTATTGAAAATGGTATTGATTTCCTGATCTCCTTTTCATCGTTCTCTTTACTGGTGTATAGGAATCCAACTGATTTTTGAATGTTTATCTTGTATCCTGCTACTCTGCTGAATCTTTCTATTAGTTCCAGTACATTTCTCATGGAGTCTTCAGGGTTTTCTATGTATAGTATCATATCATCTGCAAACAGGGAGAGTTTAACTTCTTCATTACCAGTTTGGATGCCCTTTATTTCTTTCTCTTGCCTTACTGCTCTAGCTGGAACTTCCAGCACAATGTTAAATAGGAGTGGTGATAAAGGGCATCCTTGTCTTGTTCCTGTTTCAAGGGGAATGTTTTCAGCCTCTCTCCATTAAGAATGGTGTTGGCTGTTGGTTTTGCATAGATGTCCTTTATTATGTTGAGAAATTTCCCTTCTATACCTATTTTATTGAGAGCTTTTATCAGGAATGGGTGTTGGACTTTGTCAAATGCCTTTTCTGCATCAATTGAGATGATCATGTGATTTTTTTCTTTCCTTTTATTTATGTGGTGGATTACGTTGATGGACTTTCTAATGTTAAACCATCCTTGCATACCTGGTATGAATCCTACTTGGTCGTGGTGTATTATTTTTTTGATATGATGCTGAATTCTATTGGCTAGAATTTTGTTCACAATTTTTGCATCTATATTCATGAGAGATATTGGTCTGTAATTTTCTCTTTTTGTGATGTCTTTGCCTGGTTTTGGTATCAGCGTTGTGCTGGCTTCATAGAATGAATTTGGAAGTGTTGCTTCCTCTTCTATGCTCTGAAATAACCTGAGTAGAACTGGTATGAGCTCTTCTGTAAATGTTTTGTAGAATTCTCCAGTGAAGCCATCTGGGCCACGGCTTTTTTTGGTTGGGAGTTTTTTTATTACCTTTTCAATCTCTTCTCTTGTTACGGGTCTGTTCAGATTTTCAATATCACTTTGTTGTAGTTTGGGTAGGCCGTATATTTCTAGAAATGTATCCATTTCCTCTAGGTTTTCAAATTTGTTGGAATATAGTTCTTCATAATATTCTGTTATAATCCTTTTTATTTCAGTTGGGTCTGTTGTAATGTCCCCCATTTCATTTCTTATTTGGGTTATTTGTGCCCTCTGCTGTTTTTCTTTTGTCAATCTGGCCAGTGGTTTGTCGATTTTGTTGATTCTTTCAAAGAACCAACTTTTGGTTTTGTTGATTCTTTCTATTGTTTTTCTGTTCTCTATTTCATTTATTTCTGCTCTGATCTTTACTATTTCCTTTCTTCCAGTGGTTGTAGGCTTTTTTTGTTGTTCTCTATTTGTTTGAGTTCTGTAGTTAATGTTTTGATTTTGTCCCTTTCTTTTTTTTTGATATGTGCATCTATTGCTATAAATTGTCCTCTGAGGACTGCCTTTGCTGTGTCCCAAAGGTTTTGGTATGATGTGTTTTCATTTTCATTTGATTCTAGGAATTTTTTAATTCCATCTCTGATTTCTTCTATTACCCATTGATGTGTAAGCAGATTATTATTCAGTTTCCATGTGTTTGATTTTTTTTCCTTGCTCTTTCTAGTGTTAATTTGTACCTTGATGGCATTGTGGTCAGAGAAGATACTGTGAATTATCTCAGCATTTTGGATCTTGTTGAGGATTGCTCTGTGGCCTAAGATGTGGTCTATTCTGGAGAACGTTCCATGTGCATTGGAAAAGAATGTGTACTTTGCAGTGGTTGGATGGATTGTTCTATATATGTCTATGAGGTCCAGTTGGCTGATTGTGTCCTTTAGGTCTTCTGTATCTTTGCTGAGCTTGTTTTTAGTTCTTCTGTCCTTTACTGAGAGTGGTGTGTAAGAGTCTCCTACTATTATTGTGGAACTGTCAATTTCTCTTTTCAGTGCTGTTAGAGTTTTTTTTTTATGTATTTTGGAGCCCTGTCATTGGGTGTATAGATATTTATTATGGTTATGTCTTCATGATGGATCATCCCCTTAATCATTATATAGTGTCCTTCTTTGTCTTTTATGGTAGATTTTGTTTTAAAGTCTATTTTATCTGAGATTAGAATTGCCACTCCTGCTCTTTTTTGATAGTTGTTAGCTTGATATATTTTTTTCCAACCTTTGATTTTTAATAAATTCACATCTTTATTTTCCAAGGTGTGTCTCTTGTAGACAGCAAATTGATGGATCCTGTTTTCTTATCCATTCTGCCACTCTCCGTCTCTTTATGGGTGCATTGAGTCCATTTACATTCAGTGTAATTATTGATAGATGTGAGTTTGTTGCTGTCATTTTGTAGTGCTTTTTTTTGTGATGCTGAAGTTTTCTTTGTTCTTCTTACTCTCTTGTGCTGAGTTACTTTTGTTTGTGGATTTTGTGTTCATTTCTTTTGTTTTTGTAGGTTTTGTTTTTGTTGAGACTTTATGTTTTTCGTCTTTATTTTTATGAGTTGGTTTGTTAACTTTTTTTGTGGTTACCATGAATTTTACCCTTATCTTTATAATTTTGAAGCAGTCTACCATTACTTGGTATCGCCTTGCCTTCCTCTCCTTTAGAAGGTTCTATACCTATGCCATTTGTTCCCTCTTTCATTGTTTTGATGTTGTTGTCATCCTTTGATTGATTTCTCTGATTCCCTGTTGTATATCTTTTGTTTTTGGAAAGTCCTCTGTAGTTCAGTTCCTAGAATGGTATCTGGTTCATGTGAACCTGCGTCCTAGGTCCTAGGTCCTGCCTGAAGGCTGAAGCTGTTTGTCCTCAGATCGAAGAACTCCCTTTAATAATTCTTGTAAGTTTGGTTTGACTTTTGCATATTCCTTTAGTTTCTGTTTATCTGGAAATGACCTAATTTCACCATCAAATCTGAATGAGAGTTTTGCAGGATATATTATTCTTGGCTGACAATTTTTTTCTTTCAAGATTTTATATATGTCATCCCGTTGCCTTCTTGTCTGCATGGTTTCTGCTGAATAATCTGAGCTTAGTCTTATTGTTTCTCCTCTGTATGTGACTTCTTGTTTTTCACGAGCTGCTCTCAGGATTCTTTGTTTGTCTTTAGTTTTAGCGAGTGTGAATATGATATGTCTTGGTGATTTTCTTTTGGGATCTCTTCTATATGGGGTTCATTGAACTTCTTGGATGGCCAGCTTTTCATTTTTCATGATATTGAGAAAGTTTTCTGTCAGCAGTTCGTCAATGATCCTCTCTGTGTTTTCTGTTTTCTCCCCCTGTTCTGGGATGCCAATCACTCATAAGTTTTTGCTTTTAATTGTGTCCCACATAACTCTCAGGGTCTCTTCATTTTTCTTTGTTCTTTTTTCTGAGTTTTCCTGAAACAGAGTTGTATCCAAGTGTTTGTCTTCAGTTCCACTGATCCTTTCTTCCATGGTTTCAAATCTACTTCTCAGCCCTTCTATGACATCATCCATTTCTGAAATCTTGTTGTTTATCTTTTGGATTTCTAATTGTTGTTTTTGTATAATTTCGAGTTGTGAATTTATTTTGGCATTTTGTTCCTGCATCATCTTCCTGAATTCTTCCAATTTTTTGTCTGTATTTTCCATAAATTTGTCTATTTTTTCCTCATGTTTGTCAGCTTTTTGCCTCAGTTCTTGGAAAATTCCGAGTATTAGTGATTTGAGTTCCCTATCAGGTACTTCTAGTGCATTTTCTTCCACAGGAGAGTTATCTGGTGTTTTAATTTGGACGCCTATTGGAGCCATCTTGTCTTGTTTTTGTAAATGTTTTGATATTGTTTGCTGTTTTCGGGGCATTCGGTAGATATTTCTCTCGTTTATTGATTGTAGTTTTTTTTTTTTTTTTGTTTCGTTCTTGTGGTACAGCTGGGCAGATCTAGCTGAGGAGGAGCCACTGGGATGGGTTGTTTGTGGCACTCACCGCAGCCACGAGGACGGTCAGTAGTCAGTGCTGGGCAGGTTCCAATAGGGCGTGCCTGCACCGCTTGGTGGTGTGATGTCTAGTACACGGTGCAGGTAGGTAGGGTGCAGCGGGAAGATGGTTATGTGTGAAGCTAAGCTGGATATGGGAGAGAGGAGAGAGGAGGAGGAGCAAAAAGTGTACAAACATAAAAGAATGCTAGGGGAGCTTGTCGTTGGAATGTACAGATGAGAGACTATGGGATGGAGGAAACCAGAAGGGGGAAGAGAAAGAAAAGGAAAGAATGACCAAATAAAAATCAGAAAAGTTAAAGAACTGCAGAGTTCCCAGGGATCCCACCGATGCAGCTATGAGGTCTGGGGGAGTCGGTCTCAATTTTCACAGCTCAGCCTGGCCAGAAGGTACAGAGGCATACATCGCCTGGTATTCAGGGATCATAAAGAGAAGGAAGAGATAGAGAGACGACAAATTAAGCAATGAAGAAAGACAAAAGGGAAAAAGAGGTAAAAGATGACAAAACTAATCAAAAAAGGAAGAAAAATAAAATATAAAAAATAAAATAAAAGGGCAACACCAGCATTCAGTGCCTACAAATGGGACCCAGTGAGCCCCCACTCAGGGGCGCGAATTCCAAGAAGCCGGTAGTCTCGGGGTTAAGAGACCGTGGCCACGGGAAGCAGAGGGGCCAACGAACAAAGGCCCCGGGATCCCACGCGCGCGGGAGTCCAGACCTGGAAACAGCCACACGCCCGAACACAGCCCTACAGCCCCGCAGGAGAGAGCAGAGATGGCACTCGGAATCAGGCACCCAGGCCAAAGGAGGCGGAGGCGGCAGAAAAAGTTTCGCTAGCTGCCAGCAAACGGCTCCCAGAAAGCCGCCAGCCCGGTCGCGTGGAATCCAAGCACCGGCGCCCCCCAGCCCAGGGACTCCGGCCACGGAAAGCAGAGGGGCGAATGAACAAAGGCCCTGGGATCCCACCCGCGCGGGAGCCCAGACCTAGAAACAGCCACACGCCCAAACGCAGCCCCACAGCCCCACAGGAGAGAGCAGAGACGGCACTCGGAACCAGGCACCCAGGCAAAAGGAGGGGGAGGCGGCAGAAAAAGGTTCGCTAGCTGCCAGCAAACGGCTCCCAGAAAGCCGCCAGCCCGGGCGGGTGGAATCCAAGCACCGGCGCCCCCCAGCCCAGGGACCCTGGCCACGGAAAGCAGGGGATCCCCAGCTGAGGCAGAGAGTGGTGGGTGGTGGGAGAGCGCGCACCGCAGTTTACCGGTCGTTCTGTCTCCGACCAGATGCTCTGCAAGGCTGCTCTCCCGTTCGCTGGTCTCCGATAGGAATCCAAGATGGTGGATCCGCGCTGCGTTAGCTGGTAAGGAATCTCTGCCTGAGTCTCTCCTCGCTCTCCGTTCTCTTTTAGTATTCTCACTACGTTTGGTGTTTGGCTGAGTTCTTTATCTCTTCATTTGGTGTTCTAGGGTTTCAGGATTGTTGATTCTCTGTTAGGCTTAGTTTTTCGGATCTTTGCTGTGGAGGGACGGCGTGGTGTTTCTGCCTAGAGCACCATCTTGCCCCTCCTCTTGGTGAAGTCTTTTGATGTGCATAAATGTTTAATTTTTAGGAGCTCCCATTTATCTGGTCTCTTTTCTAGTGCTTGTGCATTGTTACTTACGGTTCGTATTGTGTTTATACCATGTATTAAGGATCCTAGCGTTGTTCCTATTTTTCCTTCCATAATCTTTATCATTTTTGATTTTATATTTAAGTCTTTGATCCATTTTGAGTTCGTTTTTGTGCATGGTGTGAGGTATGGGTCTTGTTTCAGTTTTTTGCAGATGGATATCCAGTTATGCCAGAACCATTTGTTAAAGAGACTGTCTTTTCCCCATTTAATGGACTTTGGGCCTTTGTGAAATATCAGCTGCTCATAGGTGGGTGAATTTATGTCTGGATTCTCAATTCTGTTCCGTTGGTCTATGTATCTGTTGTTGTACCAATACCAGGCTGTTTTGAATACCATGGCAGTATAATAGGTTCTAGAATCAGGTATTGTGAGGCCTCCCACTTTGTTCTTCTTCAGTAGTACTTTACTTTATCTGGGGCCTCTTCCCTTTCCGTATGAAGTTGGTGATTTGGTTCTCCATCTCATTAAAATATGCCATTGGAATTTGGATCGGGATTGCACTGTATCTGTAGATGGCTTTGGGTAGAATTGACATTTTCATAATGTTGCGTCTTCTATCCATGAGCAAGGTATGTTTTTCCACTTATGCAGGTCTCTTTTGGTTTCTTGCAGTAGTGTCTTTTAGTTTTCTTTGTATAGGTATTTTACATCTCTGATTAGATTTATTCCTAAGTATTTTATCTTGTTGGGGGCTATCGTAAATGGTATTGATTGCCTCTTCAAGGTTGTCTTTGTTGGTGTAAAAGAATGCAACTGATTTTTGTATGTTTGTCTTGTATCCTGAAACTTTGCTGAAGTCTTGTATTAGTTCCACTAGTTTTCTTGTGGATTCTTTGGGTTTTCTGTGTATAAGATCCTATCCTCTGCAAATAGAGATACTTTGACTTCTTCCGTACCAATTTGGATGCCTTTTATTTCTTTTTCTAGCCTAATTGCTCTGGCTAGAAACTCCAGCACAGTGTTGAATAAGAGTGGTGATAAAGGGCATCCTTGTCTGGTTCCCGTTCTCAGGGGAAATGCTTTCAAAATCTCTCCTTTAGGATGGTGTTGGCTGTTGGTTTTGTATAAATGCCCTTAATTATATCTAGGAGTTTCCCTTCTACTCCTATTTTGTTGAGATTTTTCATCATGAATGGGTGTGTGGACTTTGTCAAATGCCTTTTCTGCATCGATTGATAAGGTCATGTAGTTCTTGTCTTTTGTTTTATTTATGTGATGGATTACATTGATTGTTTTTCTAATGTTCAACCATCCCTGCTTACCTGGTATAAATCCCACTTGATCATGGTGAATTAATTTTTTTATATGTTGCTGAATTCTATTGGCTAGAATTTTGTTGAGGATTTTTGTGTCAATATTCCTGAGGGATATTGGTCTGTAATTTTCTTTTTTTGTGGTGTCTTTACTTGGTTTTGGTATCAGGGTTATGCTGGCTTCATAGAATGAGATTGGGAGTAGTCTATCCTTTTCTATGCCCTGAAATACCATTAGTAGTAGTGGTGTTAACTCTTCTCTGAAAGTTTGAAAGTTTGGTAGAATTCTCTAGTGAAGCCATCTGGGCCATGGCTTTTTTTGTTTTTTGTTTTTTTTTTTCCCCCTAATGGTACTTCAGGTGAAGGTTTACAGAACAAATAGTTTCTCATGAAACAGTAGTACACATATTGTTTTATGACATCGGTTAACAACCCCACGACATGTCAACCCTCTCCCTTCTCGACCTTTCTTTTTTTTTGGTGAAAATATACATAGCCAAAGATACACCATTTCAAAAATTTCTACATGCACAGTTCAGTGACATCGACTATGCTCTTCCAATTGTGCTGCTATTCTCAGTTTAGATGAAGGTTTACAGAACAAAATAGTTTCTCGTTAAACAGTTAGTGCACGTTGCCCTATGACAATGGTTAACAACCTCACAACACATTAACACTAT
This sequence comes from Dugong dugon, assembly GCA_030035585.1. NCBI lineage: Eukaryota > Metazoa > Chordata > Mammalia > Sirenia > Dugongidae > Dugong > Dugong dugon. Next base: position 59,358,738 of record CM057471.1, read on the forward strand.
CCTTACTCAACCTTGGGTTCCCTATCACCAGTTTTCCTGGCCCCTTCTTCCTTCTTGTCCTTGTCCCTGGACTGCTGTGCCTCATTAGTCCCATTTGGTTTTATGGGGCTGTCCACTCCCCGGCTGAACGGTGAACCTCAGAAATGACTTCAACACTGAGCTAAAAGGGTGTCTGGGGGCCATACTCAGGGTTTCTCCAGTCTCCTTTAGGTCAGTAAATCTGGTCTTTTTTTTGTGAGTTGGAATTTTGTTCTACATCCTTCTCCAGCTCTGTCCAGAACCCTCTGTTGTGATCCCGGTCAGAGCAGTAAGTGGTGGTAGCCGGGCACCATCTAGCTGTACTGGACTCAGTCCGGTGGAGGCCGTAGTAGCTGTGGTCCATTAGTCCTTCAGGCTAATCTTTCCCTTGTGTCCTTTTCTCATCACTCTCCCTTGCTCCCGAAGGGAAGAGACCAGTGGAATATCTTAGATGGCAGCTCACAGGCTTTTAAGACCCCAGACACCACTCACCAAGCTAGAATGTAGAACATTGCCTTTATAAACTGTGTTATGCCAATTGAGCTAGATGTTCCCCAAGACCATGATCCCCACAGACCAGGGCTTTTTTTTGTTGGGAGTTTTTTAATTACCTTTTCAATCTCTCCCTTTGTTATGGGTTTATTTAGTTGTTCTACCTCTGTGTTAGTTAGTTAGTTAGTGAGTTTCTAGAAATTTGTCCATTTCCTCTAGGTTTTCAAATTTGTTAGAGTACAATTTTTCATAGTATTCTGTTATGATTCTTTTAATTTCAGTTGGGTCTGTTGTGATATCACCCATCTCATTTCTTATACAGGTTACTTGCTTCCTCTCCTGTTTTTCTTTTGTTAGTTTGGCAGGTGGTTTATCAATTTTGTTGATCTTTTCAAAGAACCAGATTTTGGTCTTGTTAACTCTTTCAGTTGTTTTTCTATTCTCTATTTCATTTAATTCTGCTCTAATTCTTATTATTCCCTTTCTTCTGGTGCCTGAGGGCTTCTTTGGCTGCTCTCTTTCTACCTATTCCAGTTGTAGGGTTAATGTTTTCGTTATGGCCCTTTCTGCTTTTTGGATGTGTGCATTTATTGCTATAAACTGACCTCTGAGCACTGTTTTTGCTGTGTCCCACAGGTTCTGGTAGGATGTGTTTGCATTCTGGTTTGATTCTATGAATTTCTTTATTGCATCCTTAATATCTTCTATAACCTAGTAGTTTTTGAGCAAGGTGTTGTTCAGTTTCCATGTGTTTGATTTTTTTTTTCCTTGCTTTTTCTGTTGTTGATTTCTACATTAATGGCTTTATGGTCAGAAAAGATGCTTTGTAATGTTTTGATGCTTTGGATTCTGTTAAGGCTTGCTTTATGGCCTAGTATGTCGTCTATTCTGGAGAATGTTCCATGTGTGTTGGAAAAGAAAGTATACTTGGCTGCTGTTGGGTGGAGTGTTCAGTATATGTCTATGAGATCAGTTGGGTTGCTTGTAACATTTAGCTTTTCTGTGTCTTTGTTGAGCTTCTTTCTGAATGTTCTGTCCTTCCCCCGAAAGTGGTGTGTTGAAGTCTCCCACTACTATTGTGGAGCTGTCTCTCTCTCTTTTCGGTGCTGTTAGAGTTTGTTTTATGTATTTTGGAGCGCTGTCACTGGGTGCATAAATATTTATTATAGTTATGTCCTACTGGTGCATTGACCCTTTAATCATTATATAGTGTCCTTCCTTATCCTTTGTGGTAGATTTTACTTTAAAGTCTATTTTGTCAGAGATTAATATTGCCACTACTGCTCTTTTTTGAATGTTGTTTGCTTGATATGTTTTTTTCCATCCTTTCAGTTTTAGTTTGTTTGTATCTTTAAGTCTAAAGTGTGTCTCTTGTAGGCAGCATATAGACGGATCGTGTTTTTATCCAATCTGCCACTCTCTCTCTTTATTGGTGCATTTCGTCCGTTTACTTTCAGCGTAATTCTTGATAGGTATGAGTTTAATGCTGTCATTTTGATGTCTTTTTTTGTGTGTTGTTCACAGTTTTTTTTGTTCCACTTAATTGTCTGTGCTGAGTTGTTTTTCTTTATGTATTTTCTTTTCATCTTTTTCATTGTTGTTGATTTTGTGTTTGCTGAGTCTTTATATTTTTCTAGTTTTTTATTTTGACTTGTAGGATGTTAGTTTCCTTTGTGGTTACTTTAATATTTACCCCTCTTTTTCTAAGTTTATACTGGTCTTTTATTTCTTTATATCGCCTTGACTTCCTCTCGATATGAAAAATCTGTTTACATTTTTTAAGTTCCTCTTTTTTGTTTTAATGTTGTCATCTTTTACATATTGACATCTGTTTCCCTACTTTCAGTGTTTTAGCTTGGATTTGCTTTTGTGACTTCTTATCTGGATTGATATCTGGTTGCTCTGTCCCGTGTTCTAGTCTTGCGTTGTTATCTGGTGTTATTGATTTTCTAACCGGAGGACTCCCTTTAGCATTTCTTATAATTTTGGTTTGGTTTTTGCAAATTCCCTCAACTTCTGTTTATCTGGGAATGCCCTAATTTCGCCATCATATTTGAGAGACAGTTTTGCTAGATATATAATTCTTGGCTGGCAGTTTTTTTCCTTCAAGGCTTTGTATACGTCATCTCATTGCCTTCTTGCCTGCATGGTTTCTGTTGAGTAGTCCAAGCTTATTCTTAATGACTCTCCTTTGTAGATGACTTTTCATTTATCCCTAGCCACTCTTAAAATTCTCCCTTTACCTTTGGCTTCGGCAAGTTTGATTATAATATATCTTGGTGACTTTCTTTTAGGATCTACCTTATGTGGGCTTTGATGAGCATTTTGGATAGATATCATCTCATCTTTCATGATATCAGGAAAGTTTTCTGCCAACAAATCTTTAACAATTCTCTCTGCATTTTCTGTTATCCCTCCCTGTTCTGGTACTCCAATCACTCGTAGGTTATTCCTCTTGATAGAGTCCCACATAATTCTTAGAGTTTCTTTACTTTTTGACCCTTTTGTCTGATTTTTCCTCAAATAAGTTGGTGTCAAGTGTTTTATCTTCAATCTCACTAATTCTGCCTTCCATTGCCTCAGTTCTCCTCCTATGACTTTCTACTGCGTTGTCTAATTCTGAAATTTTATCGTTAATCTCCTGGATTTCTGATTGCCGTCTTTCTATGGATTCTTGCAGCCTGTTAAATATGTCATTATGCTCTTCTCTAATCTTTTTAATTTCCTCTATTACGTGTTCTGCATTTTTCTTAATTTCCTTCCTAATTTCTTGAAGAGTTCTGTGTATTAATCTTTTGCATTCTGCCTCCAGTAATTCCAAGAAATTTTCCTCCCCTGGAAAATTTCTAGATTCTTGATTTTGGGAGCTTGCTGAAGCCATCATGGATTGCCTTTTTATGTGATTTGATATTGACTGTTTTCTCTGAGCAATCAATACTTTATTATATTCATTTATTTTATGTTTGCTTACTGTGTCCTAGCTTCTTGTTTTGTTTTGATATGCCCAAATAGGCTGCTTGTATGAGCTGGTTTGATTATTGGTACCTTTGAAGTTCTGATGTCCTGTCACCAGGTGGTTAGATCTATTGCTAGGTATGTGAGCTCAGGAGTCTGCTTGTTCCTCCTATATGGATTCAGCTCAGGTGCCCAGGTAGATAGCCACCCAGTGTGTGGTGTAGGCTCTCACAGTCCTAGACAGGCATGGGTGATTGGTATAGGCACAGGCATCTGGCTGCAGCAGGAGGACACACTCTGAGCAAGGCAGGTGCCTGACGGCTGCTCCTGAGGGTCCAGGAGGAAGGCGTGTCCCTGTTCCCTAGAGCGCATAGGTGGGTGGGTTTTGCTGCCAGACTATGAGCACGTAATACTGTTGGCTGTAAGGACTGGGGGGCACCTCTTAGTCATGGACCCTTCTTGCAAGTGGCTAGGTGGCATGGGTGGAGCCACCAGTCCTCAGGCCCCTGATGTGGATAGGTGAAGACCCTGCTTAATGGGCAGAGCAGCATCAAATGTCAAGAACCTGTCACTTCACAGCTGAAACAGTTGAAGTTAGAGTTCTTGTATATACCCTGTTGTATTGCGGTAATGAGGGCCTACTCTGTTGAGATGGGCCTGTACAAATCTATGCAGGGAGAAAGGCACTCAAAGTCCATGGATCCCTTATGCCTGTGCCTAGGCAAAGGAGCTGTGCCTACCCTGGGTTCCTGGCTTAGGGGAGCCTGCAGTTTATTTTTTCCCGTTTGTTAATTTGTTCACTCTCCAAGGCAGGGAGAATGGCCCCGGGTGTGTGATGGATCTTACTTCCAGCCCAGGGGACTCGGCAATTGCTGAAGCTGGTCAGAGACCCAGTGCAGAGCAGCAAGTGGGGAGGTAAATGGGAGAGAGATTTTTCCCTTTGGGGGGTGTTTTTGATCCACACGGTAAGCCTACACAAATACTTATCTTTCGTGGAGGGCTGCTTCTCACTGGTTCTGGGTGGCCATGTAGATGCTCTGGTGCTGGGTCTCTCCTGGTACAGAAAATGCACCTCCCGTTCACGGCTGCTTGCCTGCCTCACCACTCACCCCTGAGCTGATCAGGCCTGATGGGCTCAGGCTCTTGCTGGGTCAGGTCTGGCAACTCCTCGCTGCTTCCAAACCATTTCTCCCTCCCCCCTGCCACTCAGTCTGGTTCCTCAACCCAGCCTTTGATGTTCAGGGCCCCCAGATTGCCATATATAATCAAATCATTTTTTTTCAGGTCTTTGCTGTAAGAGGGTGCACTGGAAGCATCTGACTACTCCACCATCTTGGCCCCGCCTCCAAAAGAAACCTTCTAAGGTCTTCTTTATTTCTTATATTCTATCCTCATACCTTTTATTTTTATTGCAATTTATGAGTCAGGGTCCCAGCAGAAAGAAAGATGGGTAATTTGCGGAGGGTATAATAAAGGAACTATTAACAAAGGTGAGGGTATGCTACTGTCATGTGTTGCTTAATGTCCAGGATATGTTCTGTGAAGTAGGACATTATGTGATTTGGATGTTTTGTGAACACCATATTACAGGCAGTCCTTGCGTTACAGATGTCCAACTAATGGACAACTTCTACTTAAGAATGGACTGCCATAAAGCCTATTATATTAAAATTTTGAGTTAAACACAATGGTTCTTAACAGTGAATGCATACACTACGTTTTGACACTCATGAAAACATTGCATGGTTTGGAAGTGTTTCTTAAGTATTTTATATACATAGAAAATTAAAATATATTTGACTAAGACAAACATTTGACTAACTGATGCTAAATAAGAACCATATGTACCTGTTCTGATTTACCTACAATTTTGACTTATAGACAGACTTAGGAACAGATCTCATTCATAACCGGAGGGCTGCCTGCATACAACAGACACAAGATAAACGTGTTGTGTGTGGGAAGCTCTTCTGTTTGCTATGTCCAGTTATGTCTGCTACGTCCTGTTCTCCGATTGAGATTTCTGAACTCTATTAAAACCTTATGGGACCACGGTCGTATGTGCAGTAGGACCTTGCCTGAATGGACATTATACAGAGCATGACTGTATAAACTACAAAGTTTAGTGCAGTTCTCTAGGTCTGGTACCAACAGAGTTCCTGCATCACACCTAGAAGAAAACTGGTTAAAAACCAGTTGCCCTCAAGTCAGTTCCGACTATGTGTGTCATAGGAGAACTGCGCTCCATACGGTTTTCAGTGGTTGATTTTTCGGAAGTAGATTGCCAGGACTTCCTTCTGAGGTGCCTCTGGGTGGACTCGAACCTCCAGCCTTTCTAGCACGTTAATGGTTTGTACCACCCAGAGGTGCTTAACAACAGAACCTTGAGACAGAGATACCCAAGGGAGACGCCTGCCTAAAAGAAGCTGTGATCTTCACCCAAAGACACAGCCAGCCCACACCAAACAAGCAGACACAGCTGGTGGAATAAATTCCTTGACCTACCTCATGCCCCTACCTCTCTGTGATCTTCTGACAATGCTCTCCATTGGCTAAATCTAACCAGAAGCCATAACACAAGGAAGCTTATACAGATCAGACACTTGGGGCACAGAGGAGGGTAGAAAGTATATCTGGACTGACAAACCAAGGACATCACACTTGCATTTTGAATGCTATGAGTTACAACTGAATCAGTTCAGCCCAACATATAAATGCCCAACATTATTTAATGTAGCCATTCCTTGAGTGATTGCAGAGACCAGGGACTCACTGATTTCTTAGGCATCCCATACCAATGTGTGACATAGTTCTAATTATTGCAGTTTCCCACCTGTGCCTTTCATCCTTTTATCTTAGAGAATAGGTCTGACCTCTCTTCCATGTAAACATTTGAAATATTTGCAGACCGTCCCAGTGGACTCTCTGAATTTCCTCTTCTCCAGCCAAATAGCCTAAGTTCCTTCATGACTAGGTGGGAGATTGAGCCAGGTTACACTAAGGATTCACCCAAATTTAAGATATGTAATTCCAAGGAAATACAAACCACTTCCTCAAAAAGATTTATAACCTTATGATTTCCTTAATGTTGTATTGAGAATTAACATACAGAGGTTAACAGATCAATGTCTTGAGTGGGGCAAAAAACCCAGAAGTTTAATTGCCTTTATCAGGGCCTCATAGAACAAAAAAAAAAAAATCAGATTAAAGGATGGCATGGGGGAAACTTGAGACATCATAGCAAGAGAATTAGGAGCCTCAAGTTGCATGAGATAGGTGATTGTCCATCGCATAAAAATGTTCCCATCTTAAATGTAATTCTAGGAGAAAAAAAGGTAATAATAAGAAAAAGAAACTTCAAACACGTTACATTTCACAACACTTCAATATTTATTGTGTCATTTATGACATTGTGATAGAGACATTATCATGCCCATCTCAAAGATGAGAAAAAAACAGCTCAGGCTAAGTACCTGGCCCAGGGACATGCCATTCTAGCACAGGGCCGGGCACACATCTGGCAGACAGCAAACCCATCTGAAGGAATGAAGCTTAATTAACTTAAGTGCTGAGGTAATCTTCTAGAAAGGACTGCCTGACCACTCTCTCTACCTCCTGGTGCAATATTTGGGCACAGAGAGAAGTCAGCCAGCGTTCCTTTTTCATATTCTAGCCAAAGAAACTCATTTGGACGCCTGGATGAAAATAAGTTTTATATTCTCTAACAACTATAACTCACTTTATATTACTTAAGAAATGTGATGAATAAAAGAGCGACGCCAGATAGCATTCGCAAATGGGCTGGTGTGATTTGACAGATGGCTTTAGAGCCTGAAGCCGGGACAGGAGCTGCTGAAAGCTGCAGGTGTCAGCAAAAACAGACTTCTGGGCCATTTCTCTTTCCTTGGATGGTGGTAATTTGGGCTTTTTAACTGATTAGGAAATCTAGAAAGTGCTGCTTGACTTTTTTATTTTGTATATAAGAATCAGCTGTCCAAATTCAGCAAGCTTTTTCTTCCCTGTTCCCACATAGTTCCAGTTTGCCTCCTCACATTGCAGATTGTCTAGCACATTAGAAATAAGGACATGAGGCTTAATGGATTAGGAGGGTTCACCTCGAGAATATCCTTTATGCCTTTGCTGGGAACTAGAGCATTCAGGAGGAGTCTCTTGCATATAACATGCTAACAACAAGAATATCAGAGTAAAGGCAAAACAACTCAGGCGGTGCAAATGGTTAAGCGGTTAAGTGCTCGACTACGAGCTGAAAAGTTTGCAGTTCGAACTCACCCAGAGGTGCCTGGGAAGACAGGCCTGGCGATCTGCTTCCGAAAGATCACAACCTTGAAAACCCTATGGAGCACAGTTCTACTCTGACACACATGGGGTAGCCGTTAAGTCGGAATTCTGTGCAACTATCAACAACACCGGAGCACTCAGGAGAAGACACAGCCTAACTACTTTTACAAGCTACACATTGTTTACATTGTTGAGTTTAAAAGTTGTTTTAAGTATTTGTTCTAAGGAAAGAGAGATTGTGCTCTTTAAAGATCATGCCACAGTGGAGCCCTGGTGACACAGTGGTTCAGAGCTTGGCTGCTAACCAAAAGGTCGGCTGTTCAAATCTACCAGCTGCTCCTTCGAAACCCTGTGGGGCAATTCTACCCTGTCCTATAGGGTTGCTATGAGTCGAAATTGACTCGACGGCAACGAGTTTTTTTTTTTTTTTTTTTAATAGTGAGTATAAGGGAAAAGAATACAACCAGAATGGTTAGAAGCAAGGAGGGCAAGGCTATGTCTTACATACTTTGAACATATTATCAGGAGGGATCAGTCCCTGGAGAAGGACATCATGCTTGGTAAAGTACAGGGTCAGTGAAAAAGAGTAAGACCCTCAACAAGATGGATTGACACAGTGGGTGCAGCAGTGGGCACAAGCATAGCAATGGTTGTGAGCATGGCGCAGGACCGGGCAGTGTTTTGTTCCATGGTGCGTAGGGTCACTATGAGCTGGAACCAACTCGCTGACACCTAACAACAACAGCATAAGGGAAAAGCATCTGGTTTTGGAGTTAATCCTAGGTTTGATTCTGAACATATAAGTTAATATTTTTTTAAATATTCGGCAGGGTATTTTAACCTCTCCGTGTTCTTTACGAGAAGGCTAATGTGTTTGTGAATTTGCCCTTTAGAGCAGTGCTTCTCAATTTTGGCAGCAGGTTATAATCTCCTGGGGAACTTTCGAAAAGTACAGATGCCTGTGCAAATTAAATGCCTGTATATGTGGCCCAGGCATTTAAAAATACAACCCTAATGCCCTTGGCTGCTAACCGAAAGGTTGTTGGTTCAAACCCACCAGCCACTCCACAGGAGAGAAAACTGGTGATCTGCTCTTGTAAAGATTAAAGCCTGGGAAACCCTGTGGACAGTTCTACTCTGTCTTATAAGACCGCTATGAGTCGGAACAGACTTAACAGCGCACAACAACAACAATGTGTAGCTGAGGTAGAAAACTACTGCTTAACCAAAGAGAATGGAAGGGTCAGTTATTCAGGAATTCAAAAATTTCCAAGGTTTACTGTCAGCCTCCCATGGTGGAGAAGTTGAAGCTCAGAGAGATTCATAAGCTTGCCCAGAATCACACAACTTAGACTCAAATTCAGGTCTCTTGAAATCTAGGTCAGAAAATTTTCTACAATATTATAGTCTTAGCCTGAGTGGCCCGTAAACTACCCATCGTAGACAACAGAACTTGGGAAGCCAGTATCTTAACAAAACCAATAGAGGCCGGCTAGCAGAAAGGTCAGCCCTTGGCAATGGCCTGCCCATCTGATTTACCAACATATGAAATCTTGGATGTGGCTTAAACCAGGAGTCACAGACTCACATGTCTGCCAAGGTCTGGCACAGGATGGTACAGAAAGACAGGAACCAGGATGAGTGGAGGCTGCGTGTCCATCTTTGAAAGTCAAATTTTTAATGCATTGCAGGTCAAACAAAACAAACTGGCGAACTGAATTCCTTTTACAGGCTGCTGATTTACAGCCCTTGACTTTAGTCACAACCTGTGTATCACAACATCATAGTTCTAAATTTAGGAGGAACTTCACAGCATGATCTGCCTCAGAATTTTGTCTTTAGTCTGAAATTGTTGTTGTTGTTAATTGGCGTCAAGTTGGCCTGAACTCATGGTGACCTCATGCACGATGGAACGAAACGCTGCCTGGTCCTCTGCCATCCCCATGAAGACGTAGATCGCCACACCTTCTCTCCTAGTCTGTCTTACTCTGAAAGTGTCGTTGAAACCTTCAGCAATGTAGCAACACATAAGTCTCCACTGACAGACTGATGGTGGCTGTGCACGAGGTGCATTGGCCAGGAATTGAACCTTGGTCTCCCACATGGAAGGCAAGAATTTTACCGATGAACCACCACTGCCCCTTGAAATTACTGTAGCATCTCCTTTTTAGATCTAAGGAAGCCAGAGGCTTGAAATGTTGAACTGGTCTGTGCTCTCAAGGAAAAGTGAGAAACAGAACAGAAGTCTCTGTACTTTCAGTCTTATGCTTTTCTGGGTATTGGATAAGAGTATGAGACCTGGAGTTAGAGGGAAGGGTGTTCAAATCCTGGTGACACCACTTCCCAGCTGGGAGACTGTGGGCAAGTTTCTTTCTCCTTACTTAGCCTGCAAAAATTAGACTATAAAAATCAGAATAATAAAACTAGTTACCCCATAATGTGCTTGCAGGGATTAAATAAAACAATGCATGCAGAGTGTTTAGCTCAGTGCTTAGTACAGAGCGAGAATTCCTTAGCTAATGCTTTTGTCATCTCTGTTGTTGTCGTTGGCCATGTTGCTTTCTGTCCTACAGTCATGCATTTTCAGAGTTCCTGATGTTTATAAGGGCCAGATAATTTCAGATTATCTCTGTCTCCCTCTGTGAGCCTAGTCTCTTTGCCACCCGAGTACAAAGTTACTTGAGTTCACCAATGTTGAGAGCACCATGTGCTGTAAAGTCTAGTAAACAGCATGGGGTTCAGAACTAGAACATCAGAGCTTTAGGACTGATAGGTAAGTGACTGAGACCAGGAACCTGGTATAAGCCCCCCCCCTGCCCCAGGATATCACAATTCCTTTTTGCAATGTATCCATGAGAAAAAATGATTGTAAGTAGACAGTAAAGGGAACCGGCCCCTCTGTTAAAGGAATCAGAAGCTTAAATTCTTCAGACTTCCTAGACCCGAAAAAGAACTACTGACTTTTCCCACAGCCTGAGTGAGAGAAGTTTGGCCTGGAAAACTGGCTTATCTTCTTTCCGTCTCTGTCTCCAGTGTCTTGCCCCAGCCTCGCCCCATCTGTCATCGTCTTAGAGACGGGGCATGCGAGTGTAGAGTGATGGGGGCAGACACATTTTTCCAAGCCTCCGGGCAGCCCCACACTATATTAGGAGAGGATGCTGTAGGTGTTTCTAAGCAGGAAGAGGCTTCCAAGAACTATGGGACATGGGCTCAAAAGAAAACTCCTGCATCCCTTCATCAGATACGGCATCAGGGGGAGGAAAGGATAAGTTTGCATCCCCCTTGGTCATCTTCTAACCTTGGCTGCTGTATTACAGCCTCTTCCCTGTCCCTAGTGCCATCCTTGTTGATAACCACAAGGTGGCATTGCAGATTAAAGTGAAATACCGCAAGACTCCTTCCAAGTTTCCAGGTGAGGCTCTGAACCAGGATGATATTCTGTACCTGGGAGTTAGAAGAACATTTGTCCCAATCTGCTCATTTTACAGGTGGAGACACTGAGTCTCAGAGAAAAGTTGTAACCTGTCTGAGGGAGTTGCGGTGTAGCACATAAATCTCCCAAGTACTAATCAAGAAGGGAAACACACTACCTATTGCTAGGTACACAGGTAATGGAGCGTGTCCATCAGTTTAACAAAATGTAAACATACCAATATGCTTTTTTAAAGAATAATTTGCTCTGTTAAAGTGGGTACAAGAAGTTAGAATGTAAACTCCATGAAGGCAAGGATTGTGCCTATCTTTCCTGTCATATAGAAGATGTCAAGGTTGGTTTATAGAATATTGGTTTATGGTTCCTAGCAATTGTTGGGTTCCTTCCCCTGTAGTTTTTTTAGCTTCAGACTAGATTTCTAGAGGTTAATGGGACAAACATTAATTTCCCCTTTATCTATCATTTACTTAATTAACAAATGGTCATGGAGTACTTATCTGGTGCAGAGTCTGTGCTGTGCTCCTACTATGTGCCTAGCCCTGTTCTTGGTACAGAGAGAATGACAAAGGGAAACTAGAGATACCCCCGTCACAGGTTTGCTGTTAACTCCATTCTTTGAGGCTGTGGAATTTGAGCATGGATATTTGGAATGCTTTTCTCCTTATCATTTTCTACCTCTTTGGCACCGCCACAGAATTCAGGATTCAGCTTTGTTTCTGCCTCTTGCAGAAGTCAAGTAAGTGGCCTCTGAGGTCCACTGACAGACTCCAGCCCCCTGGATGGCCTTCTGACATCATCACTTAGTTACTATATAATCCTGGACTTCCCTCCTGTCCCAGCTTTGCCATTCTTAGAAGCATCTTGGGAAAGTTACTTGTCTTTGGGCTTTAGGTTCCCGTGTCTAAAATTCTCTCAGTGACTAATATTCTATAGTTCTAGATCATCTAACACCCTCCTCTCATGAAAACTATTAGCAATTGAACACTTCTTCTATCCTACTGCTTCTGTTTGGGTTCCTTTGCACCAAAACATTGGCTACCCATGAGGGGTCCCTGATGACTAAATCTGGAATGTTTATTCTTTGGAAAGTTCTGAGGTTGGGACTTCAGAGAAGCAGGAATGCCATCATGCTGTTTTAGAAAAATTCTCTTCGATAAGATAAAAAAAAAAACAAAACAGTGATTCTCAGTAGGAAAAATGAGAAAACAAATCATGTGCCCAGATGAAGCTGTGTTATTATTCTGTATTTTAATGCTCAGACAAGCCCAGTGACTTCACTCAGGACTCCGAATTTCTTGGAGTGATGTTCCAGAGTAGACAGATTTTGTGATCTAAAATTTGAAAATCTCCACAGTTAAAAATCCCCACAGCCAGAAAAACCACCAGCTTTGGGGAGGGGTACCAAATTAAATCGACCATTTACAGATGTGGGTAATTTGTGACTTAGGATCAGTTTTTGCAGAAACATGGGATCTCAGCTGTGTCAGGGCTGCCCAGGCCAGTGATCCACAGAAACTAGGAATCATCTTTGTAACAGCCATCCAGACCTTACATACCTCAGGTACTCCCTCCCTCCTGAGTCAGCACATTCCATTCTGAACGTTTAGAATATTATTCTTCATATTTAGCCCAAATCTTTCTCCCTGTAATCATACTCTAGGTTTCACCTCTTGAGCCACATGGAGTTTTTGCTGACAGCTCTCATGCCACCACACGATCCCCACTCCATCCTCAGTCTTCCATTCTGCTACCTTGGAATCCTTTCCATTTCTTCACTAGATTCTCATATGACATGGTTTCCAGTCCTTTCCCCATTTGCTCCAGTGTTCCAGCCCATTCTGAAGAGTGGTAGCCAGCACTGAATAGCCCATCATGTAAGTTCCCTATAAAACTTCTTTGTGTCAATTCCTGTACTAAGTACAGGCAATAAGGAGATGAAGAAGACATGGTCTGTGTCTGTGAAAAGCTCATTCTACGAACCAAAGGTATCAAGTGTCAGGTAAACACAGAAACAAAAGGCAAGAGGTCCTAAGTAGTTTGCCATGGATGGGACAGAAGTCAGCACATATAATAGACAAAGAGTTCTTAGCACTTTGCTTGTATTGTCAAGTTTTTGGGTGTTTCTATTCTACTAATGTTTCATTAAGATGAGTGTCTATATTTATTGCCAATGAATATTGCCCACATGTATACTGAAGAGAAATGCATTTCCAGTGGCAAAACTGATTCCATCCTTCCTTTGTTTCCCTCCTGTTTTAAATCAGGGATGCCCAAGTACTAGGAACAGAAGTTTATATTTCATTGGCCTCTTTTGTGTGTGTGTGTGTGTGTGTGTGTGTGTGAACTGACAGAGCTGAGACTCAGAGAGAAAACGCTGCTTACACCCAACCCAGGATGGGCTGAAGCAAATCCTTGTTTCTTCTTTGTTGCTGATTGCAGTTGTGAGATGATTAGGATCCAAGATGCAGCGCTCCGGAGATGGGGTGTGAATGCAGCAAAGTAATGAGCTCAACCTTTGTGTCACTGGTGGCTGAGCCCTGATGTTGGCTTTTCAAGGTTTCAGTGAAGAATGGAAATAATTCCCTGGCTACTCCAGGAGCACCTCTGCTTTTCTTGTAATTACAGTAAAATCCACATCTTTACCATATTTTTATAGAGAATGTTGCCAGATACAGATCAAGTTTATATCCATCTTCTCACTTCCTCTTCACCATAGCTCTATGAGGCAGGTGAGTCCATTGCAGTTTATACCTAAGGTGAGTGAGACTTTGAGATTGTATGAGGTAGGTCTTAAATCATGCAGACAAGAACAGGCAGAGGCTGAACTTGAACTTTGGACATTTGACTTCAGAGCCCTTGATGATTCTTCACACACCACATCTGCCTCCAAGAAATCGACCTTTACCTATGTACATAACTCTACTACTTGCCAACCTTTAGATACATACTTCTAGTTCATTCATTCCTCACAACAACCCTGTGGGTTGGTATGAGTGTCCCAATTTTACAGCCAAGATACATAAATTAATTTGGTTTTCAGCTCTTCTTGTTTAGGAAAAATAGGACAACAATGTAAAGTTAAAGGGCAGAATTGTGTGTGTGTGTGTGTGTGTGTGTGTGTGTGTGTGTGTGTTTAATCAGCACAGCCCCCTTCCCCCTTCAAGTTCTGGAAGATAGTGTGGCGCAAAATTAGAATCAACTCAATTCCCTCTGCTTCTCTTCATTCCAGGACAGTGAAAATTTCCGTTCACAAAAATGTACCCAAAGCCTTGTAAGATCTATAAATGTTTAAATAAAATTCATATTTTTCAATGTAATTTATATTACACAAGTAAAAAATGAATTATGTGGTTTATAAAGATGCTAAAGATGCAAATCAAAATTTGACTCTCTCTCTCAGCAATAATTTATGTTTATTGGTAATTTATAATTGAGCAAGAACTTTTGAATATATTATAGGTAGTCCTTGCAGTAACCATGCAAGGTAGATATTACTGTCTTCATTTTACAGTTGTGGAAATTGAGGCACAGAGAAGATAATAAATTTCCCAACCACTGAGTGACAGAGCTGAGTCACACGGAACACAGTCTGCATGGCTCAAAATATCATGCAAAAGCTCTTGGAATTTTCTGTAAGGGACAACTACACATTTTGCTCATCAGCCGTTGGAAAATGCCCCTCTGCCAGCTGTTGTTTAGGTTTCAGCAGCTTTCGTTCAAGGAAGTTCTTAATTAAAAAAAATAAAATAAAATCAAGTGGCAGGAGATGAGACACAAAATAAGTTAGAGAAAGGGGGTCTTATTCTATCAAAGGAGCCCTGGTGGCACAACTGTTAAGTGCTCAGCTGCTAACCAAAAAGTTGGTGGTTTGAACCCACCCAGCGGCTCTGTGGGAGCCAGACCTGGTGATCTGCTTCCATAAAGATGACAGCCTAGAAAACACAACAGAGCAGTTCTGCTCTGTCACATGGGATTGCTATGAGTTGGAATAGACTCAGCGGCACCAAACAACACAACAACATTCATTCTATCAGCTCAACTTTTAGTCAGTCTAACGTGAAATTTATAGATGACAGTTTCTTAGTGTGTGACTTGGATACACTATCATAAAAGTGCTTTTCATGTTTTACTGGAATAACATGAACAATGTATGCCCAGCTGCTACACTGGTAAGAAGTCAGGACCCAAACTATTAGAGGAATCAGGTTAAGTAACATTTACTTCACTTAGTACTAGGGATTCTGAGATTTGCCAAAGAAATTCTTTGAGCTTGGAGTTGGGTGGCACCAGACCCTGGTGTTGGGATGGACTCTGAAGAAAATACAAAAGTCATCAAATTTCATGTTATAGTTTGATACATTTAATAGCATCATATAACTAGCAGGAGCCCTCACCATCTTCCATTCCAATCATTCTATATTGCAGGTAATGATACAGAAGCCCAGAGAGGGAACTGATCTGCCTAAGATCCCACAGCAGGTCAGTGACAATGCTAAATCTTTTGACCTCTAATGAAGCCCCTTGTCCTTGCATTCGCATTTACTCAGTAAAGAGTCACTGAACCCTCACTACATGGCTGGCCCTGTGTAATGACATTGAGGATATAGACAAAAGTAAGTAAGTCATGGACTTGCCCTCCAGGTTGAGTAGAAAAACAGACCAGTATATAGAATTAAAATACATGTAACGAAGACCATAGTAATATAAAACAACAACAATATGTAACTAACATGAATTTAGTGGAATATCTAATTCTTATAATGAATCTAAGAAGTGAATGTGTCCTTATTTTAAATATGTGAGAGGAAATAGAATTGTAGTAATTAAATAACTTACCCAAAGTCATGTCAAATAAGTAATAAAGCTGAGATTATGAGTAGAACAGAGACTTTGGGTAATCAGAGGAGGGAAGATAACTAGTTGTACTATCCTAGGGGAAAGAAAAAATTGATGCCTGAACTGAGTTTACAAGGAAACATAGGAATTATTGGGTAAAGAGGGGAGGAGGATATTACAGACTGAGGAAGAGCATGTACAAAGTCAAAAAAGCTTGATTCATATCAAGCAACTGGAGTAATATTAGTCTTATTGATACATCTGTGTGAGGGAACAATGAAAGCTCAGGATAGGATGGAAAATGTAGGGGTCTCAAATCATGAAGGGATTTCGTAAACCCAAATGACAACTTCTTTATGTTAAAAGCATTAACTGAATGGGATTAAGAACAGATTAGACACTACAGAACACAAGACATTGAAAACATAGCAATAGAAATTACCCAAATGATAATTCTAACTGAAAAATATAAATTTTTTTAAAAAGACTGAAAATTATGAGCAGATCCTCAAAGATCTGAGGAATAATATTAAGCTGTCTAATCTAGCATGTGTAATGGGAGTCCAAGAAAGAAGAAATAAATAGAATAGAAAAATATTTTAAGAAATAATGGCTGAAGGTTTTCTAAATATTATTAAAAAATAAATCCACAAATCCAAAAAGTTCAATAAAACCAGAGAAAGATAAACACAAAGAAAAGCACACTTAGGCACATCATAATAAAATTAATGAAAACTGATGATAGAGGGAAAATCTTAAAAGCAGCCAGGGGAATAATGACAAGAAATACTAGTGACTTCTCATTAGAAATAGTTCAAAGAGTGTCCAGATGACAGTGGAACAGTATGAGAAATTTATTCACAGGAATATGTGTGGTAGTGGGGAGGTAGAGCCAACCTGAATATCTACTACCGGGAGATTGGATACATTTCAAAGGGTTGGATGCTCACGATGGAGTCCAGCAGTCAGAAGAAATCAATTAGATGTACTAACAGAAATAAGACTAGCTCTCTAAAACATAGTATTTATTGAATATATTGTGAAATAGAATAGACACTCTATGATTTGATTTATGTAAATGAACAATGTATGTATGTATACATACATAACAAAATATTTTTTAGGAATGACTATACACCTAAAGAAACGTATCAAATACAGTAATATGAGTGATTTGGGGGAGGGAAGGGAACAGGAAATGGGACAGGATATGAATGGAAAATAAGATACAAATAAAATAAAACAAACATGGAAACTTGAAAAGATCAGTGACAATTATCTTGAAATAAGAAACACGATTAGCTCAATTCTGTGCCTCACCTGAGGTTGGGGAAAAATAAAGAAAATAAACAAAAATGTTGAATGTAAAATTATACAAGTAGTGTGTAAAGACAAAAACAAAAGGCACAGGATTAAAAACTAGGAAGAAAGTGGCTAACATAATACACACGTAAGAACTTCTGGTTGGTGGTATATGAATGTTTTCTCCTGTTTTTACTATTTTCTTTATTTTTCACTTTTTTTTTACATTGAGCTTCTATTTCTTTCATAGTCAGAAACAAGGAAAAAAACTTTAAAAAAAAGGAAAAGTGTGCCTAAGTCATCTATAATCCATTTTAACTTTTTGGTTTTTAACGTCATAACATATGAAGAAACAGAAAATGAATTTATAGAAAGCAAACAAAATGGCTGATAAAATTATTAAACCAAATATTCAAGGAAAAGCAAAGGCCTAAATTGCTTACGTGCATACTCTCCTAATTCAAAGACCAGTACCCAGGTAGGCTTGATCAAGGCTAGTTTTGCTGCTATTACCTGTTTCTGTAGCATTTATCAAGCTCAACTTTTCCCCCATGCTCTTCAGCTCAAGAGCTAAATAAGGAGCCTTTGGTCCTCTCCTAAAAGGGTCTCATCACTGAGACTGAAGTTTAAAAGCAGCATCATTACTAAGCCTGCAAAAATGGTCGTGCCAATGATGAGATGGAAAAACCCAGACATGTGGTACTTTCTAAAGAAATAATAATTTTTTAGAGTAATTCCCTGAAGTCAAGCCTTGGCCATTTTTAACTTCCATGAGCTATTTAAAAAATCAGACTTTTGAGCCTAAATCAGGAAATTCAGATGAGACCTTTGCAGTTATGCTGCCTTCGGTCACAGAAGCATAGACCATTGGTCATCCTAGAATTCCAAGAAATTCACAAATGCAGAGCTCTTCATTCTAAGAGATGTTGACAATCGATTAAAACCAGTTGCCGTCAAGTCGATTACAACTCATGACGACCCCATGTGTTTCAGAGTAGAACTGCCCTCCATGCAGTTTTCATGGCTGTGACCTTTTGAAAGCAGATCACCAGGTCTTTCTTCTGAGGCACATCTGAGTGGATTCGAACAGCCAATCTTTCAGTTACCAGCAAAGTGCTTAACTGTTTAGACCACCCAGGAACACCAGTGTTCTCAATAAGCCTTTTTAGAATCAGGATGAAGGCAGCTTCATCCCATTTCCTCTTATGGTATGCTCTGGTACAAAGTCCACTAGGACTGTTCTGGGAAGAATGCTACAGGAAATGTTTCCAGTGACAGTATTTCTTTTTCCTCAGCAACATGGATATCACTTTGTATGCTCATTTAAAAAAAGTTTAAATTTTATCTTCTTTCTATAATTTAATTTAATTTTTTTTTTTAAATTAGTAAACTAGGTGTTAACTGGGCGAAATGTAGTTCAGGAAGTAGTGCTGATGGTCAACAGAAGGGCTAGTATGATGCCACCTTTTTCATTATTTTAACAGACATATATTTAATGTTAACTATTGCCAGTAATTGAGGATACCATTTTCATAGACATGACTAAGGTCTTAGAGGCATTCTGCCTCCCAAGATCATTTTATAAATCAGGGAACTGACACAATATACACTGTGCATTTCATATGTTGTTAGGTGCTGTCGAGTTTGTTCCAACTCATAGTGACCCTGTGTACAACAGAACGAAACACTGCCTGGTCCTGCGCCATCCTCACAATCGTTGTTATGCTTGAGCCCATTGTTGCAGCCACTGTGTCAATCCATCTCCTTGAGGGTCTTCCTATTTTACGTTAGCCCTCTACTTTACCAAGCATGATGTCCTTCTCCAGGGACTGATCCCTCCTAATGACATGTCCAAAGTGTGTAGTCTCATCGTCCTTGCTTCTAAAGAGCATTCTGGTTGTACTTCTTCCAAGATAGATTTGTTTGTTCTTTTGGCAGTCCATGGTATATTCAATATTCTTCACCAACACCACAATTCAAAGGCGTCAGTTCTTCTTCAGTCTTCCTTATTTATTGTCCAGCTTTTGAATGCATATGAGGCGATTGAAAACATCATGACTTGGATCAGGCACCCCTTAGTCTTCAAGGTGACATCCTTGCTTTTTGACACTTTAAAGAAGTCTCTTGCAGCAGATTTGCCCAATGCAATGCATCATTTGATTTCTTGACTGCTGCCTCCATGGGCTTTGATTGTGAATCCAAGTAAAATGAAATCCTTGACAAGTTCAATCTTTTCTCCATTTATTATGATGTTGCTTATTGGTCCAGTTGTGAGGATTTTTGTTTTCTTTATGTTGAGGTGTAATCCATACTGAAGGCTGTGGTCTTTGATCTTCACCAGTAAGTGCTTCAAGTCCTCTTCACTTTCTGCAAGCAAGGTTGTGTCATCTGCATAACACAGGTTGTTAATGAGTCTTCCTCCAATCGTGATGCCCCATTCTTCTTCCTATAGTCCAGTTTCTCGGATTATTTGCTCAGCATACAGATTAAATAAGTATGGTGAAAGGATACAACCCTGACACAGTCCTTTACTGATTTTAAACCATTCAGTATTCCCTTGTTCTGTTTGAAAGACTGTTTCTTGATCTATGTACAGGTTCCTCACGATTAAGTGTTTTGGAATTCCCATTCTTCACAATGTTATCCATAATTGTTATGATCCATACAGTCGAATGCCTTTGCATTATCAGTAAAACACAGGTAAACATTTTTCTGGTATTCTCTGCTTTCAGCCAGGATCCATCTGACATCAGCAATGATATCCGTGGTTCCACGTCCTCTTCTGAATTTGGCTCGAACTTCTGGCAGTTCCCTGTCGATACACTGCTGGAGCCATTTTTGAATGATCGTCAGCAAACTTTTACTTGGGTGTGATGGGGTAGATACTATACTAAATTCTTTACTGACATCATTTCATAAAATATTATCAACATCTCATGTGTTACATCTAATTATGCCATGATACAGATGAGAGAACTGAACCTGAGAGAATGTCAACACATTCTACATGTTTACAGAGTTAGAAAAAGTTAAATATTGGAACTGAACCCAGATTTGTCTCATGCCTAAACCAGTACTGTTTCTACTGTTTTGTACTGCCTCCCAGAGAAGGCAGGGAACTAAATTAAGTGGCAGAGATAGGTTTAAGACCCATTTACGTGGAGTATAATTGACTTCCCACCTTAATGCATTGATATTTCTTTGTAATCTTATCATCATGAAATGATACATTATTTTTAACATCAGACTTTGAAATTTTCCCAATGTGTATCTTCTGCTGGAAAATTCATGGAACACATTATGTTAGATAGATGTCTTCCAAGAATTTAAACTTTGTAAAAGAATAAATTCTTGTGGACATTCATGTGAAGCCATCATAAAATAATGGCTGGCAATTTCTTCCCACTGGCTTGCATAGGATCTTAATTCTGCTCAGTTCTAGAAACATTTATTGAGCATCTACTATGAGCAAGGCACTGAGAAGTCTTTGGGGACAGAGAAGGGAATAAAATAGTCTCTGGTTTCAAAAGGAAGAAATACATACAAAAAACAAGAATCACAATTAAATGTGAGCCATGTCAAGTTAGGAGCAAGCCCAGGGAGATTTGCCAGCACAGCGGAGGGTCCCCATCCCACACTAGATGTGCAAGGGAAGGGAGCATTTACCTAGAGAGGGTGATTGATTTTGAAACTTGATTAACAAGGAAGAGTCAGCTAGATAAAGAAAAGGGTAGAAAACTCTTAGAGGAAGAACTGTGAACAAAGAAACGCATAGTAAATTTAGAGGATAGTGATTAGATTGATTCATCTGGAGTGCAGAGGTTTTGTAGGAGGCTGGTGAAAAATAAAGTTGAAAAGATAGATTGGGGCTTCTCTTACAGAAGGCCCTGAAAGCCAGGCTAAGGAAAAATAACTGCCTTGTCCATACTGCAGGGAAGTCGTTGTGATGAGTCTGTGATTAGGAGCCCTGTGATCAGTAGTAGCCTTCCCCTTTCTCTATTGTACAGAGGAAGAATCTTCTGAGTCCCAGACAGGAAAAATTACTTTCTCCAAGTGTCATAGTTGAGAGAGTCAGGCTCAGAATTCACGTTCTTACATTTATTTAGTCAGTGACTCGTTCAGCCATTCACTAAACAGTTATGAAGTCTCTACAATGGTAAAAGGATAATGCAGGACTAAGTCCTGCCGTCATGGACTTACATTAAAAAAAAAAAAATCCCAAACCCATTGACATCGAGTTGATTCCCACTCCTATTGACTGTATAGGACAGAGTAAAAGTACCCCATAGGGTTTCCAAGGCTGTAAATCTTTACAGAAATAGAGGCTGGTGAGTTCATATCTCTGATCTTTCAATTAGCAGCCAAGCTGTATAACCACTGCACCACCAGGGCTCCTTCCACTGGGCGTTTAAAAAAACTACCATTTATTGAGCTATTACTATGCACAGGAAGCAGTGATAAGACATATACTGAGTGCTCACATCCCTCATTTCCTACTAGAACCTGAACTTGTAAGAACAGGCAATCTGTCTTTTTCACTGCAGTATTTTCAGAGTCTAGATCTGTGACTGGCACATAGTGAAATCTTCATAAATATTTCTGAATAAAATAAGTCACCTTATTAGTTGGGTCCTTTTGTTAGATCCATTATTGTCCATTAGGTAAGATTAAGAAATTCACTGACTCCCAGTCCAGTAGTCTCGACTTTAGACATTTCACTCTCCCTGGTTCTCATCCCATCTCACTCTCTGGGGAGCTAGGAAAACAGCCACAAATGTAATTCCACTTTCAAAGAGCCTGATCTTTCCTCCCAGGGCTCTGACATAATCCCCAGATGTGCCCAGAGCCAAATGTGTGTCCCAGAAGCCTCTTCTAAGCCGGAAGTAACTGTCCCAGAGAACGACTCTGTAGGTGGTACCCATCCTAACACCAGGGAGACAGGACATGGAGGAAATGCTCCATCTGGAGACAGGCTGGTTGAGGCCTCTGGGAGCAGATTCCAGGAGGACTCTGCAAGAAAGGCGACATGTGCAACTAACAGTGGTTACAGGGCTGTGGACCTGATGTGGACATAGAGATGTCTGCTTTGCCAAAGTCCTTGCTGTGTGACTGTAACTGTGTGCACATGCTGCTATTTAAACTATAGGTTTCATCTGGAACCCAAGCTGTTACAGGATTCCAGCACGCAGTTGGGACCACACGACTTTTTCCCAACAATCCTCTGACTTCTTGTTATATAAACCAACCAGTTGCTGTCTAGTCAATTCTGACTCATGGCAACCCCATGTGTGTCAGAGCAGAACTGTGCTCCATAGGGTTTTCAAGGGCTGATTATTCAGAAATAGATTGCCAGGCCTTTCTTTTGAGGTGCCTCTGGGTGGACTCACACCTCAAACCACAGCTGAATGCGTTAACTATTTGCACCAAAAATAATAAAAGTGTATTTGAGATGCTATGGAGTCACAGGATCATAAAGTTAGGAAGAAGCTAAAACGTCACTGTGCCAGTGTCCCACTTACTGTAGGGAAAACAATCTTTTTTAAAGTGTCTTAAATGTCTAAAGTGATGTGAACAAAATCAGTTGTTTATTAATGACATGTTTCCAGTTTTATGCCAATACATAGAACAGGCAGGCCTCAGAAAGCTGAGCAGCTCGAAACACCAAGGTTAAGTTTCCTTAACCTACAGATACGCGGAGATTGACCAGGTGGAAGTTGAGGACAGGGGAGCTTTTGGTAAACAAGGATTGAAACAGCAAAGTTTTGACTTTGTCTGTACTTTGAACTGGCTGTTGAGTGAATAATTTACAAAGTAATGGGCAAGACTTTGCAAATAATTGGAAACCTTTATAAACAGCATCATAGTGCCTCTTACCCCTTTCACCACAAAAGATTCAGGGGTTTGTTAAAGTGATTAAAATATACAGGACTCAGGATGATTAACATCTATTGGTTTATCAAAAGCATGCTATCAGACTTTTTGATTTTTGTCAAGCTGTGAATGCAGAGTGGTTTGTCACTGTTTTGATGTTGTTATAGTTGTTTCTGTTTGTTTTTTAGTTTTCTCTGATTACTGGTGAGGTGGAGCATATATTCATAAATTTCTAAGCCATTATAGGTTATGCAATTTTCCACTTCTGAGAATTGGCTCTTTCTAACCTTTTTCCATTTTAATTCACTTGTTTTTATTGATTTGTAAGGTTCTTTATATATTGTAGATATGAATCCTTTATTTATATACCTACCTATGAAATATTTTATAATAAAAGATTTAGCTATAGGAAGCCCATAGAAGCATTTATCCCCCCACCACCAAAAAAAAGCATATTCCAAACCAAAAACCAATCCCGTTGTTGTTGAGTCAATTCCAACTTATAGAGACCCTATAGGACAAAGTTAAACTAACCCATAGAGTTTCCAAGGTCCTGGTTGTAATCCTTATGGAGGAGTCCTGGTGGTGCAGTGGTTGAGAGCTCAGCTGCAAATCAAAAGGCAGCAATTCAAATCCACCAGCTGCTCCTTGGGTTCACTGTGAGTCAGAATCAACTCAACGGCAACAATTTTTTTTTTTGGGGGGTGGGTAATCTTTACGGAAGCAGACTACCACATCTTTCTCCTGTGGAGTGGCTGGTGGGTTTGAACCCAAGACCTTTCGGTTAATAGCTGAGCACTTAACCACTGTGCCACTAGGGCTCCTTTAAAAAAAAAAAAAGCATATTAGATTTTTACTATTTTTTGTCCTTGAAGAAGATGAGGGGTAATTAATAGCGTGTGATTACATCATATGCTTGCTCTCCAGTAATGGATGAGCCTGCATACATCCCCTGTTTTCACTAAAGCAAGAGCCCCGGCCTGGGTTCTAGACACCTCCTCCTGTCCCCCTTTTCTTTCTTTGAGGACTGCAACTTACATGTGGCCACCCCAACCTGAGCACTGGGGAGGAAGAACAGAGGAAATTTCAAACCAGAGCCACATTAAATTCAGTGTCTCTTAATGGAGACAGGAGGATCTGATGCGTAAGGAGTAATGCCAATAAGAACACAAACTCTTCATGCACAAACTCTTCATGCGCCAACTGTGATTTATAATTTGCAAAGCACTTTGATATCCATTATCTCGTTCTTTCTTCCTAGTATTATCTCCATTTTACAGAGAGGGAAATCGAGGTTCAGAGGGGTATCTAGTGAACACAGCTAAAAATTAGCAGAGCTGGGGATCCAATATTCTGATCTAATTTTGGTTCCATTTGTCAGTTATTTGAGTATAGAGGCTATGTTCTGATGAACTGTTGTGTATTCTGCCTCTGCTGGTGCATAAATTCCCTAACAGGGCCACAGAATATATTTTACAGTGTGAATTGCTTGTCTTATGGAAACTACATTAACTCTCCCAGCCTTTGAAGGGTAAAGGGGTGGAGGTGATGATCAGTAAATTGTAAGTGAAACTTTGTAAACTAATCTGATACATGGCATGTTTAAACGATTATCGAGGGCCATTTACACAGAAATCTCTTGCTCTACGTAAGTAACCACATGAATTGTCATTTAAATAATAATAATAATAAAGTTGCACAATCTCTTCGTCACTAACCATCACCTGTACATAAGCCATACAAAACTGTCCACTTCCTTCAAATTCACATTTTTATGTCTTCTGTATTTACTTCTCAGAGGTTGTGTGAGTCCCTTAAATTGTCTGGAAGTGGCTTCAGGGATACTTCGTCAATAGAAGATAAATTTTGGATTGTGATCTTCTCACAAACTGTCACTTAGTACCCAGCTCTGTGAAGCCTTCATTATTTCTAGGGCCCACCCATAATGCTGCCTCTCAGAACCTGAATTAAGCCTGATGCTCAGTCACAACTTCCAGAATCCGTTCCTGTCAGGTCTCATCTTCTCATGGTAGCGATTCTTATTTATTTATAACATGGAATGCCCCCCTTCCACCTCATCTCTGATTGTTGAAATACCACATCAAGATTTGGCTCAACGGAAAACAGTTTGGAGTTTCCTGAAAAAGTTAAACCTAGAACTACCATATGACCCAGCAGTTCCACTCCTAGATATATAAAAGGGTGGAAACAGCCTAAATGCCTGTCTTGGTTATGCAGTGCTGCTATAACAGAAGTACCACAAATGGGTGGCTTTAACAACAGGAATTTATTTTCTCACAGTTTAGGAGGCTAGAAGTCTGAATTCAGGGCTCTAGCTCTAGGAGAAGACTCTCTCTCTTTGTCGACTCTGAAGGAGAGTCCTTGCCCATTTTAGTTGCTGCTTCCTGGTTCTTTGGAGATGTCCATGTCTTGGCATCTATCTACCCCATTTCTCCTCTGCTCGCTCTTTTGTTTAATCTCTTTTATATCTCAGAAGAGACTGACTTAAGACACACCTTACACTAATCCTGCCTCATTAAGATAACAGACAACTCATTCCCAAATGGGATTATAATCACAGGCATCAAAGTTAGGATTTATGACACATATTTTGGGGGGACACAATTCAGTCCATAACAATGCCCATCAACAGATGAATGGATAAACAAAATGGGATACATACATACAATGGAATACTTCTCAACCATAAAGAGAAATGAAGTCCTGATACATGCTACAAAATGGATGAACCTTGAAAACATATGCTGAGTGAAGTAAATCAGTCTCACTTATGATCCCACCTATGTGAAATATCTACAGTAGGCATATGTACAGAGACAAAAATTTATTAGTGGTTAACAAGGATGGAGGAGCTGTGGTGGCACAATGGTTAAGTGCTTGGCTATTGTCCTAAAGGTGGGCAGTTCAGACCCACCAGCCACTCCATGGGAGAAAAGACCTGGCAACTTGCTCCCATAAAGATTACAGCCTAAGAAAACCTATGGGGCAGGTCTACTGTGTCACATGGGGTTGCTATGAGTTGAAATCAACTCGACTGCACCCAACAACAACAACCAGGGATAAAAGGGAGGGAAAAAGAGGGAACCATTGTTTAGGAAGTATTGAGTATCTGTTAACAGTGATGGAAAATTTGGTAACAGATATGGGTAATGGTTGTACAACATGACTAATCAATGTCACTGCATTGTTCATGTAAAAAATGTTGAATTGGCAAATGTTGTATTATATGTACTTTTCCACAATTTTCATTTGGCTCACATGAAAAATTGAAGCCTTTCTCAACTACTGCTCTCTTCATTTTGCATGCATGGATGTCACTATGGCTCTTTACAGTCACCGTATGATAGCAGTTACTTGGGAATGCCTTACCTAACCCACAAGTCTGCGAGTTACTTGAGGGAAGGAGCTAATATGTCACAGAGAACCTATTATAAGCCTGGGCTAAGCTCAAAAACAAGGATCCCTGGTGATGCAACAGTTAAGCACTCAGCTGCTAATGAAAAGTTGGCGGTTCAAACCCACCCAGCAGCCCCGCAAGAGAAAGACTTGGCAATCTGCAGTCTGTAAAGATTACACCCAAGAAAACCCTATGGGGCAATTCTGCTGTGTCACATGGGGTTACTATGAGTTGGAATCGATTTGACAGCACCCAACAACAACATGTTCGTCTTAATGCTCTTGCTACTTGCTTGGTAGTGGCAAGAGGCTTAGTGATGTTGCAAAAGATGTGCTGTATTTTCCTGTATCCTTTGTTATGGGTGTTGTAGATTCATCTCAGGCTCTAAGAAGCAAAAGATGACCATAAAAGCATTTTATCACACCCTTCCTATACCAACAATCACAGAGTACACAGGATAAATAAGAGTGTTGTTCATTTGTTTAACACATATATAAATCAAGCATCTCTATGTGCTGGGAGCTGTTACAGGGGTTGAGGGTGGGAGGTGGAGAGGGGAGGAGAAATGGCCTACCATGGTGCCACCATAAGTGGATATGGTAGATACAGACAATAAAAGAAAGAAAGAAATAAAACATGTAGCAAATTGAGTGGGGAGAAACGTTGTACAGAAAAATAAAGCAGGAAAAGGACAAAAGGATTTTTTGTTTGTTTGTTTTCACTGAAAGGTTTAATATAATACAATTTTAGCTTTAATTTTTTTTTCTTTTTTTTAAATTGTGCTTTAAGTGAAAGTTTACAGTTCAAGTTAGTTTCTCATACAAAAAATTATACACACTTTGTTACGTGACCCTAGTGGTTCTCCCTACACTGTGACAGCACACTCCTCCTTTCCACCCCGGATTTCCTGTGTCTATTCAACCAGCTCCTGTCCCTTTCTGCCTTGTCATCTCGCCTCTGGACAGGAGCTGCCCATTTAAGGAGAAAAGGATTTGATGGAAATGTTAAATTGGTTGGTCAGATTGGGCCTCCTTGGGAAGGTGTCATTTGAGCAAAGACCTGAGCAGGTGAGAAAGTGATCCAGGAAATTGTCATTCTCTGCTAGAAATAGTAAATGCAGAGACCTTGCAGTGAGAGTATACACGATATATTTGAGGACAGGCAAGGAGGCCGAGACAGCTGGAGTCGAGGGAGAAAGAGTTATTAAAGTCCTGAGTAGGGAGACCATAGAGGATTTTGCAGATAATTTTAAGGACTAACTTCTACTCTGAGAAGGATGGAGCTTTTAAGAGGTTGCTTAAGCTAAGGTGAGATGTCCTCAGATTTGTTTTAAAAGTATCCCTCAGTCAGCTGAGTTGAAAATAAGGGACCAGTTGGCAGCAAAGAGACTAGTTAGGATGTTACTGCCATATTCTGGGCAAGAGATGATGGCAGCTTGGACCAAAACAAAAGCTGTGGAAGTAGAATGGGTTCAATTAGGTATTTGCTAATGGATTGAAGATGGCAGGTGGGGTGTTATAAATGGGCCAAAGATGACTCCAGCAAGCAGCAGGTTGGAACTCTTATTTTCTAAGATGAGGAAAACTTCAAAAGTACAGGTTTCTCTCTTTCTCTCTTTTTTTTTTTTTTTTTTTTTGTGTGTGTGTGTATTGGGTTGTACGGGGAAGATAAAGAGTTTGGTTTCAGATGTGTTGAGCTTGGGATGGCGATAAGTTATCCATGTGGAGATACTAATCAAGCAGTTGGTTGAATAAACAAGTCTGAAGTCCAGGAAACAAGTCTGGGCTAGAGATATATATTTGAGATTCATCAGCAATAAGAATATTTCTCCAAAAGCCAAAAAAAAAAAAAAAAGCAGCAGCAGCAAGATGAGAAGAGGCCCAAAGACTGAGACCCGGGCCTTTCAGTGTTAAGCAGTCCCAATAAGGAGAGACCAGCAAAGAAGACTGAGAAGGTCTGAGTGGGAAGAACAAGAAAAGTAAGGAGAGTATGATGCACTAGAAACAAGTGGAGTATTTCAAGGAGGAAGAGAAATCAACTGTGTCAAATGCCATGGGTTGGCTGAGGATTGACCTCTAGATTTAGCAACAAGGACGATATCAACCTCCTTGACAAGAGCAGTCTGGAGGGAGTAGGGGGAAGGAAAGCCTGATTTGAGTAGGTTCAAGAAAGTACTGCTTTGCTATGCAGAGAAAGCCTACCCTAGAGCTAGCGCCCTGAATTCAGATTTCCTACCTCCTCAACTGTGAGAAAATAAATTTCTATTTGTTAAAGCCATGCATTTGTGGTATTTCTATTATAGCAGCACTAAATAACTAAGATAAGAACTTTTATTTTTATTATTCCCTTTATTTTTTTAGAGCAGTTTTAAGTTTAGAGAGAAATTGCACGGAAAATATAGGGAGTTCCCATAGGACCTTTATTTTAAATATAAGGTAGGGTTGGAGGAGAGAATGCCTATTATGTACCAGGTACAGTGCTAGACAAACGATCAGAAAAAGAAACAGATTTAATGCTCTTGTGAAGCTTACCTTCTTTTGGAAGAGGCATCACGTACATAATCTAATAAATAACAATATAACTTTTTAAATTGTTATAAGAAATGAATCCATCATAATAGCTAGAACAAAAGTCAAGAGAATTCAGACCAGACATAACAGTGAGAGACTCTAAAAACTTCATGTTTTCCCAGTTCACAGAAGTGGGCACTAGTGCAAGAATGTGGATTTTTTATTCCTGTAAGATAAAAGTGGGATAAAGATGTGGCAGTCTGCTTCCATAAAGATTTCCAGCCTTGGAAACTCTATGGGGGCAGTTCTACTCTGTCCTGTGGGGTCTCTGTGAGTCAGAATTGACTCAACGGCAGTGGGTTATAAGATAAAAAGAAGAGCATTTAAATGGTAATTCTTGATAATAGGGAAGAGTATCAGAATAGATTCATTATGAAGAACATAACTACATTTAAATGCAAAGAAAGAGAAGCAGCATAACATTGTCTTTAATAGCATGGGCTATGGAATCAGACTCACTAGGTTTGAGTCCTAGTTCACTGCTTACCAGCTGTGTGACATTCTGTGACTCAGTGTCCTCATCTATAATATAGGTCTTTCCACGGCTGGGGCTTCAGCAGCCCTAACTGTGGTGGGCACTATGGAGGCCATGGCTGAAGCCAGGCCCTTACCTGGGGAGAGGTGAGAGCCAGGCTTTAAAACCACAAGTATAGTCTGAACCACCTTCAGGCTATTGTAGCCAGGAAGCAATACAGGTGGTTGAGTCTCGGGAGGTATTTAACATGAAGTAGATATGGACTATGCATAAAGTTGATTAGGGGTGAGAAGTCTTCCATCACTTTGCTTTTTATGTTGCTCAGTTCCACCAAAATAAATCCTTACTCATCTTTCATATCATTTTTAAAAATATATCACTCATTTTTTAAAGCTTTCCTAAACTGTTTCAGCTTTTCTTATCCTCTTCTTTCTAAGTGCCTGCACTGGCCCATCAAGGACTTGATGTTGGATTCAAACATTCTGAGACTCCAGGTATGGTTCTACCAGCTAGTAGCCAGGTGAAGCTGAGTGGATGAATCCTTTTCTAAGCTTCACTTTAATCATGAGCAAACTGGAGAAAGTTGTCTGTCCGAAGCGTCACCTGAAAATGTTTGAATAGGTTACAGTGTGTGATAATACATTGATGAACTGTAATATTGTGTACATCTGAATTATTATTACTATTATTTTGTCTTTGTTTCATGCGATTGAGACCTTGAGGCCAAGGTCTTTCATTTTTCTGCCCTCCAAATTTCCAGCACAATGATAAGCCACTCAGTGAAAATTTTTAGTTCAACTGAACTTGGAAAAGAAAGAATTAAGAATCCTTTGCTTCAGATCCTTTTTGGAACTCAGCAAGCCATGGATAAGTAAATAAGTGCATGAAAATAAATTACAAACCCAACTGGGTGCCTTGTTCTGAACTGTGTTTGATGTTAAAAACTGAGCCTCCCTCTCTTAAAAATGAAATATGAAACATTGTGCATGACTTTTTTTTTTTTTTTTTTACCTTTTAAAGACAGACCAGTGGTTGCAGAAATAATTTAATATACTGCACTGCATTTCCCCTGTAATTGTGCCAATTCTGATTACATGTTTCCAGATGCTGCTGTTTGTTGTGGTTCTTCCACTACTACCTGGCCAAGGAGCTGAATGGCTCTTCTGTCAACAGCTCTGGCCAGGAACACTCAGCTGATTCGTGCTGTGGGTTAAAAGAGCACCTGGGTGATTATTCTCCCAGGGGTCAGTGTTCTGGAGCCCTCTGGACTCCCAAGCTCAGCACCTGTACCTTATGTTTTAGAGTAAAGAGACTGAGGACAAAGTTGAACCGGCCAAGATAGGACAACAGGCAACAAGCCTAAAACAGATTTAATAAAAAGACCTCATTCCTTTCCACTATGTTTTCGTTAGATATTTCATGGGAATTGCCATTTGGGAAACACACAGAGCTGACCTGGGGCATGGCCAACCACAAACAGTGAGCTTAAGGCCTTCAGAGACTGACTCCTGGTTTATACTCAGAAAACCTTGAAGAGTGTAGGCCTCTCCCAAGATTCTCCAGCCCATGGACTTTCTGCAGGCGTATGGGGGTGTGTAGTGAGTTCGAGGGAATTCAGAGCTGATAAAGGAAAATCATATGACCAGGAGATAGCAGCATTGTGCAACAGCTATTTATTGGGGTGGAAGCATGGACATCCACATGCAGGTAGTGGTCCCCCACAGAAGGAAGTCTTCCAAAGGCAAATAGTGCCAGGAGCAGCAGAAGGGGAAGGTGGCATGAAAGTCCTGGGGAAGAGAAGGGAGGAGGGGAAAAGCTTATATGTCCCTAAATGATGTCCTTTTGCAGCAAGATGGGGAGTCTTTGGGTCAGAGTGCTCGAAAGGACAGCAGCATCCTGTTGTTGTTAGGTGCCATTGAGTAGATTTTGACCCACAGCAACCCCACGTGACAGAGCAGAACTGCCCCCATAGGATTTTCTGGGCTGTAA
The DNA here is from genome assembly GCA_030035585.1 of Dugong dugon. Lineage (NCBI taxonomy): Eukaryota > Metazoa > Chordata > Mammalia > Sirenia > Dugongidae > Dugong > Dugong dugon. The sequence goes on from CM057471.1 coordinate 59,390,396, forward strand.
TCTTTACAGAAGCAGATTGCCAGGTCTTTCTCCTACAAAACTGCTGCGTGGGTTCCCATCACCAGCCTTTCAGTTAGCAGCCGAACTCTTGACTGTTGTGCTAGCAGTAGCATCCTAGAGTCCTTGTAACTACAGGATTTAATCAAATCTGTGGCTAGCAGACGTTGGGTGCAGTTTCATGGGATATGTAAAACAGGCAGGCTCTAAGTGGCTAAAATATCTGCTTATCTGGGCTATTTTTTTTAACAACTAAATATGTACAAATGTGAGTTTGGTGCCGGTGGTCTCTTTGGGATAACATGCCTCAGTTTGTTATGAAGTAACAAATAACTTGGAGCCAATACACAGAGGCTATCTATCATTGGTTCATTTATAAAACAGGATGGGCGCAGAAAGTATACTGTCTGAGAACAGAGACTTTAATTTTAATTCAAGCATTACTTTGCTACTACCTGGGATGACTCACATTTTCTCTATGGGTCTCTGTATTCCCATTCCCGTCTCTAAATTGAGGAGCCTCAGGTTTCTAAGGCATTCTTTAGTTCTACTCTGTTGTCATACTTCATTATTAAGTTCTGTGGATGCCAGCAGTGGTGTGGTATGAGAGAAACAGCACTAGATTTGGAGCCATACATCCTGTGTTCTAATATTCTGTAGTCCTTACTGCCTTCTGGCTGTGTGATTTTATTCACGTTGCTCACCTCTTTGAGCCTCAGTTTCCTCAAATGTAAAATTAAAGAGAAACTGAATAAACTTATCCAGCTCCATTTTGGTGTTCTCGAAACTTACTCTCCACTCTACCTTTTTGTTTTACAAGAAGGCTCTACCCTATACCCCGATCAGCATCCATACCAATGGAGAGAGCCTGTGGAAACTTCCATAGGACATTTGGAGATGTTTTTCTTTTTTCAACCCTCTCACCTTAGAAGAGCAACAAAGCTAAACTTCTCTCTTACTCTTTTCTCTATCTCAGGGAGATTAGGCCACAGTCTTTGCTAAAGGGGTAGGGAAAATGAGCTACCCTGGGGTGAATCAAAATCTGCACCTTCCTCTGTTTTTGGTTTTGCCCTTTCTGGTGTGTGTGTGGAGACGGGCATAGGGTACAGATTCATCTTTTACTTTCTGATTCTTCCATTTATAAAATGCCATCAGTTCACATGTGTATTCATTGCCCCATTATTACATCTTGGTTCCCAACCCAAACACATTTGCTCAGGTTGATACCAGTGCCTAGGAAAACTATCCATATATTTTCCCCTGCCCCACCCTCTTCAATAACAGATAATCATAATCTTACCACTACTAATAATAATAAAAATAAAATTTCGAGACTTCCGGCAACATGGCGCTCTAGGTAGAAGCACTAGGCAGAAGCACCACACCTTCCCTCCACAGCAAAGATCCGAAAAACTAAGCCCAACAGAGAAAACAGCAATCCTGACACCCTGAAACATCAAATGAAGAGATAAAGAACTCAGCAAAGCACCAAATGGAGTGAGAAAACTGACAGAGAATGGAGAGCAAGGAGAGGTTCATGCAGAGGTCCCCTATCAGCTAACGCAGCATGGATCCGCTATCTTGGATTCCTATCAGAGAACAGCAGAACAGCAAATAGGGGGTACGAAGAAGCAGCTTCACGGAGCTTCCAGCAGGAGACAAAACAACTGGTAAACAGTGATATACGCTTTCCCACCTCCCACCCTTTTTCACCCCCACTCGGCCCCCTCTGCTTCCTGCAGTCACAGTCTCTTGGCTGGGAAGCAATGGCTGCTTGGATTCCACCCTCCTGCACCGTCCGACTCCCTGAGTAACATTTGTTGGCTGATGGTGTTGCTTTTTCTGCTTCTTTTGATTTCTTCCTTACCTTTCACCACCTCCCCCACCTTTCACTCAAATACCTGGTTCTGTGTGCCATCTTTGCTTCTTCCTGGGGGGCTGCAGAGCTCCGTTCGAGTGTGGAACTGCTTCCCGGTCTGGGCTGCCATCCTGGTGGGATCCTGGGGCTTTTGTTTGTTTGTTTTGAATTGTTTGTTTGTTTTCTTTTCCTTTTCTCATGTTTGGAGCTCATTCTGGCCAGGCAGTGCTACGCAGCTTGGGAGCTACCCGCTCAGCTTGCGCAGACCACAGAGGGATCCCTGAGAGCATTTCTTTCTTTCTTCTTTTTTTTTTTTTTGTGGGTTTTTTTTTTTTTTCTATTTTTTGGGGTATTTCTTGTTCTTTTTTTTTTTTTTAATTTGTTTTCTTTTCTTTTCCCTCTTTTTCCCTTTTTGTCTTTCTTCATTACTCAGTTTCTTGTCTCTCTCTGTGTTCCTTCTCTTCCTGTCTCCTGAATACCTGGTGCTGAATTCCTCCACACCTTCTAGTCAGGCTGTACTGCAACACCTGGGAACAACTTCCCCAGACCTCATACTGCACCAGTGGGATCCCTGAGAGCTTTGCTGTTCTTTTTTCTTTCTAATTTTTATTTATTCATTCTTTTCTTTTTTTTTTCTTCTTCCCCTTTTTGTTTTTCTCCATTTCATAGTCTCTCATCTCTCCACTCCAACGGTAAGCTCCCCTAGCACTCTTTTTTGTTTGTATGTTTTTGGCCCCTGTTCCTCTCTCCTCTCTCCCATACCCATCTTAGCTCCACACATCACAATCTCCCCCCTCCATCCTGCCTACCTGCACTGTGCACTTAACATCACACTACCAAGCAGCACAGGCACAGCCTACCGGAACATGCCCTGCATGGATTACTGACCCGCCCTGGTGGCTGTAGTAAGTGCCACAAACAATCCATCCCAGCAACTCCTCTTCAGCTAGACCTCCCTGCTATACCATATCTGAGTGACTGACCATGCCAGTTGGAGAAGGACGTGAAAAGTATCGTGCCCACAGACAAGCAAACAACAAAGAACACACAGCCCTCCTGCTCAGACATAGTCAAATTTTTTAGAAAAAAGGAAAAAACAAACAAATCTACAATCAGTAAACGAGAAAAATAACTACTAAATGCCCCGAAGACAGCAGACAATATCAAAACATTTACAAAAACAGGACAGGATGGTTCCAATAGGCATGCAAAATAAAACACCAGGTGACTTTTCAGTAGAAGAAAAGGCACTAGAACTACCTGATAGGGAATTCAAATCTCTAATACTCAGAATTATCCAAGAGTTCAAGCAAAAACCAGACATAAATGAGGAAAAAAATAGATAAATTCATGGAAAAGGCAGACAACTTCATGGAAAATACAGACAAAAAAAATGCAAGTATTCAGGAAAATAATGCAGGAACAAAATGCCAAAATAAATTCAGAACTAGAAATTACACAAAAACAACAATTAGAAATCCAGAAGATAAACAACAAGATTTCAGAAATGGACAGTGTCATAGAAGGGCTGAGGAGGAGATTTGAAACGGTGGAAGACAGGATCAGCAGAATTGAAGACAAACACTTGGATACAACTCAGTTTGAGGAAAAATCAGAAAAAAGAACAAAGAAAAATGAAGAGACCCTGAGAATTATGTGGTACACAATCAAAAGCAAAAATATGCGAGGGATCAGAGTTCCAGAACAGGGGGAGAAGACAGAAGACACAGAGAGTATCATTGAAGAATTGCTGACAGAAAACTTCCCAAATATCATGAAAGATGAAAAGCTGACCATCCAAGAAGCCCAAAGAACCCCATATAGGATAGATCCCAAAGAAAATCACCAAGGTATATCATAATCACACTTGCCAAAACCAAAGACAAACAAAGAATCGTGAGAGCAGCTCGTGAAAAACAAGAAGTCACATACAGAGGAGAAACAATAAGACTAAGCTCAGATTATTCGGCAGAAACCATGCAGGCAAGAAGGCAATGGGATGACATATATAAAACCTTGAAAGAAAAGAATTGCCAGCCAAGAATAATATATCCTGCAAAACTGTAGTTCAAATATGATGGTGCAATTAGGTCATTTCCAGATAAACAGAATTTAAGAGATTATGTAAAAACCAAACCAAATTTACAAGACTTATTAAAGGAAGTCCTTCGATCTGAGAACAAACAATATCAGACCACAGGCTGAATATAGGACACAGGATTATACTAGCCAGATACCAACCTAGGAAATGAACTCTTAAGGACTATGCAAAACCAAAAGAATTACAAAAGAGAACCAGAGAGGTTAATCTGTAAATGACAACAGCATCAGAACAATAAAAGAGGGAATAGATATAGAACCTTCTAATGGAGAGGAAGTCAAGCAATACCAAGCAATAATAGACTGGTTCAAATCTAGGAAGGTAAGGGTAAATTTCACGGTAACCACAAAGTAAGTTAACAAACTTACTCAACAAAATAAAGAAGAGAAACATAACATAAAGTCTCAGTAAAAACAAAACCTACAAATACAAAAGAAATGAAAAAAAAATCCACAAACGAAAGGAACTCAGCACAGGAGAGTAAGAGGAACAAAACTGGAGGATATTACGCTGAGTGAAATAAGTCAATCACAAAAGGACAAATATTGTATGAGACCTCTACTGTATAACTCATGTAAAAGTTTATACACAAAAAGAAACAATCTTTGTTGGTTACGAGGGATGGGAGGAGTGGCGTCAGGGGGAACTAAATAGATAAGTGGTAACTTTGGTGAAGGGTAAGACAGTACACATTACTGGGGAAGCCAGCACAACTTGTACAAGGAAAGGTTATGGAAGCTCCATAGACACTTCCAAACTCCCTGAGGGACTGAATTGCTGGGCGGAGGGCTGTGTGGACCATGGTCTCGGGGAACATCTAGCTTAATTGGCATAACACAGTTTATCAAGACTATGTTCTACATTCTACCTTGGTGAGTAGCGTCTGGGGTCTTAAAAACCTGTGAGCAGCCATTTAAGATACTCCACTGGTCTCACCCCTTCGGGAGCAAGGGAGAATGAAGAGAACAAGGTACAAGGAAAAGGTTAGTCCAAAGGACTAATGGACCACAGCTACCAAGGCCTCCACCAGACTGAGTCCAGTACAGCTAGATGGTGCCTGGCTACCACCGCTGACTGCTCTAACTGGTATCACAATAGCGGGTCCTGGACAGAGCTGGAAAAGGATGTAGAACAGAATTCTAACTCATAAAAACGACCAGATTTACTGGCCTGACAGACTGGAGAAACCCCAAGAGTACGGCCCCCGGACACCCTTTTAGCCCAGTGGTGAATCCCGAAATTCACTGTTCAGCCGGGATTGGACAGCCTCATAAAACAAAACAGGACTAATGAGGCACAGCAGTCCAGGAACAAGGTCTAGAAGGCAGGAGGTGACAGGAAAGCTAGTGATATTAAACCCAAGGTTGAGAAGGGACAGTGTGGACATGTCATGGGGTTGTTAACCATTGCCATAGGGCAATATGTGTACTAACTGTTTAATGAGAAACTATTTGTTCTGCAAACCTTCATTTAAGGTAAAAAAAAAAAAAAAAAAAAAAGGAATTATCATGTGAGATCAAATTGACAACAGCACCTCAAAAGTTTTGATGGGAGGCCTAGGGGACACTGAGTTGAAGATAATGGTTATGGAATAATGTGGAAAAGGATAGTGAGAATACGGCACAACTGGAAGAATGTAATTGATGTCACTGAAATTGTACATGTATAAACTTTCAAAATGTTGTAACTTTGGCCATGTATATTTTCACCAAAAAAAAAAAAAAGTCCTCAAGGTCGAGAAGGGAGAGGGTTGACATGTTGTGGAGTTGTTAACCAATGTCATAAAACATTATGTGTAGTGAGTGTTTAATGAGAAACTATTTATTCTGTAAACCTTCATATAAAGTACAATAAAAAATTTTAGAAGAAAAAAAGAAAAGTTAATTAAACAGAACCTACTGCATAGTAAGTGCTTGATAAATTCTATTGTAGTTATTGAACCAGCTCCAAAATACTGCAATCCTAAATAAAATCCCATGTTTCTTGAAAAAATAAAATTTTATCACTTATTAAGAAATAATTATGAGCAAAACAGTGCAATGTGCTTTATATGCATATCTCATTTATTCCTCACAATTCCGGGATAGGTTTCATTTCTGACACTTATTGTTGTTGTGTGCTAACGTGTCAATTCCAACTCATAACAACCCTATCAGACAAAGTAGAACTGCCCCCATAGGGTTTCCTAGTCTGTAAATTTTTACGGGAGCAGATTGCCAGGTCTTTTCTTCCCTAGAGCAGCTGGTGGGTTCAAACCGGGTTCCTTTCAGGTAGCAGCTGAGGACTTAACCATTGCACCTCCAGGGCTCATTTTCACCACCTTACAGGTTTGGAAGTGGAGGTAGAGGGAGGCACAATGATAAAGTAACTATCAAATGGCTGAGGATAGCTTTGTATTTGTCTAAATTTTTGTCCTGCTCTGAATCCCTATAATTATAATTCCTATGAAACTAACCACTTAGTGTCTCTATCACTTACATTGCTATTTACTCATGGAGATAGATCTTACCCCTACAACATATATATGCATATCTCCTAAGGGGAGATTCCACGTATTGATTTCTTTGTATGTCTCACCTTGCCTGGTATGTGGTAGGAACTCAAGAGACAGTAGATTCAGTTGTCTCATTTAACTTTCAAAATGGACTTGAGGAAAAGATGTTAAGAATCTTCTCAAGGTCACACAGCTAATGTAAATATCAGAGCTGAGATTCAAACCAAGACTCCAAATTCCATGAGACTTTGTATTGCCAGAAAGTACCTATATAAACCTCAAGCTTTTTTTTTTTTAACCTTTGGGGAAAAGGCATTAGGTAGTAATGAGTGAACAACAAACTGGGAGTACTGAGTAAAAACAGCCTGGGACTAGAGGTTTCTGAAGGTTTCTATGCGTGTGTTTTTCAAGTGAGATTGAGGGGAGCAGTGTGCAAGGTGGTATTAGAGTTGCTGGCAGAGAATCTTTTTAGCTTCCACTTGAAAGGTTTCTCTCTTTTAAGTACGTATTGATTGGAGTCCAAATTTCTCAATTCTATTCTTAGCCCAGCACCTTAATTACAATGGATTCTCAGTTAAACCTGATGGTGAAGTTCCCCATCATTCTCTATCCCTCTGGCCCCTGCCCTCTTTCAGCACACAGATCAGAATAATGCATTGAAGTGTCTTTCTTTAAAAAAAAAATGACGCACTGTAAGCAAAATATATTAACAATGTCATAGTTATGTTAAACGTTGTGACCTTAGTGATTCAGAGAGCCATTTTCCTTGACAAGCTTAATTCCAGTGCCTAACTTTAAAAATATAGTTATTTAACAACAACAATGCTAACAGTAATGATCAGCTTTCAGCACTTGCTGAGTGCCATAAACTATTCCAAAACAAAATTATGCATTATTCCATTAAGTCTAATCAGCATCCTGTATGGTAGGTACTATTACTGTTCCTATTTATCAGATAAGGATATTTGAGTTTAGAGAAGTTAAGGAGTATGCCAAAGGCTACACAGCTAGTGAGGAATAGAATTCAGAATCTTTCTGAGTTCTTAATTATTACTCTACACTGATTCTCCTAGTGAAGAGGAGGATGCTGATTTAAACTCTATGAGACATAGATTTGATGTCAAACTAGTTAATCCCAAGAGAGTTAATCCCACGTAAAATAATAGCATGGTAAAAAAAAATGTATATGTGAGTACCTTTGTCAGGTTTTTGTTTGTTTGTTTGATTTTTGAATAGGTGAGATAAATTTAAGTTACCACTCTAGATGTCATAGAATTTTACAACAGGGAGCAAATATCAAAGATTACCAGCGATGCCGATTTCATTGAAATATCACTTCCCAGTTAATCCTGCAAAACTCATTCCATAAATGTATCTATATAATATCTGGTGAGGTAGTTTATTCAGATGAGAACATCGGAGCACAGAAAGTTTAAATGAACGTCTTGCCTTAGGCCACAGGGTTAATATGTAGAAAAATCAGGAGACAAATCTTTGTCTTTACGTCCAGGTACAGGCCTCTTTCTTACAGATAAAGAGTTTGAGGAATTTTAAGTGTCTTGGCCAGAATCAGTTATTTAGTAGCAGATTCAATGCTATTGTTAGAGACATAGGGTTAAAATCAGATAGAGCAAAAAATGTGCTTTGGGTAATTCATCAGAAATAGTGTAATATCATTCAAGACTTCCAGGAGGAGATGGACATTATTAAATGTGTCAGACATTTGTCAGCAAAGACCTAGATTATGGAACTCTGGCTTTCAAGGACTGATATTATGTAGCTCCTCCTGGACATGGGGAAAGAGTCCAGAGTTTTCCTTCCTTATGAATACTCAGGAATGAGATCACAGAAGATATGAAAATCAAGGACTTCAGTGGAAGTCTTGCACAGTTCTCTCTACAAGATTCTAAGACTTACCACTTAATTCTTTCAGGATGTTAGAGCTGAGTTATGAGTATGAATTAAAACAACAGGAACTACCATGGGTATGCACATCTACTAAATTTTTACATCAAAATGGAACCCAGATTGTTAGGGAAGAATACGTCTGAGATGCAGAGATGTTATTTGCACCACAAATTGTTATTTTTTCTTTCCATTTTGTAAATTCCACTCCAGGATGAAACATTCAAGTTGTTGAAACATAAGAGAACAGTTTCTCTTAGTGACTTCCATTGACATACTGAAACAAGATGAGGGACTAGCCCTGAACTTTCTCATAGAAGCTCATTTGGGATGTCAGTTCCAGGCTTGTTTGAAACTTAGAATTTGTGCATGTATGTTTTTTATTCGATCCTGGTGATTTTTTCCAGACTGAATCCACTATTGTGGTTTTTATAGAAAAAGAAGATTGCTGGAATAAAATGCCATGGTATGTATAGTTGGCTGTTCTATGTGGAGGGTTGGAAAATGAAGAGGGACATAAAATAGCGTAGGCTACTTCTTCACAGCAGGGGCTGGGGATTGGGTTGGGGGAGAGTAAGTCCTGCATTATGGATAAGTAGAGAGATGAAGACAGTAAAATGTGCCACAGTTTCACTATCTTCTCTGGTCTCACAGTCTGGCTAATGACATTCCAGTCCTCTTTGTTGTTCCTCACATATGACATGTAAACTTCTGCCTCAAGACTTTTGCGCTGGCTATTTGCTTGGAGTACTTTTCCTCTAACCAGACTCCTTCACCTTCTTTAGCTCTCATACATATGTCATCTTCTCAAAAAGGCTTACCCTCACCATCTTATTTTAAAATGCAACTTGCATCCTTTCTCAAGCCCTCCTGATTCCTAGTTCACTGATCTTCTTGTTTTTCCCCCAAAGTACTTATCACATTCTAACAATCTTATTTATTTATCATCTCTTTTAAGATGGTTTATAACTTTTGTAAAGATGGGTATTGTGCATAATATGTGCGTTGGATGCTGTCACGTGTCATGCAGCTACTCTCCTTCATGGAGACTCATCTGCCCAGACTAAGAGACTCATTTACCCAGAAGCTGAGATTGCTGGCCACTCTCTTGAAATTGCCTTCAGCTGAAGGGATCCCTCAACCAATGTCACACTTCTCCCAGGGACAACAGTGATTCTTCAGAGTGGAAGTTTCAAAGGCCTGGCCCCCTTGCCTCAACATGGAACAACTCTGAAGAATGATCCAAGCTCCAGAGATTCCAAGCTCTCCCTCTGCCCAGTTCTATTTCTTTCAGTCCCCCAGAGGTGTATTTCCTAAAAGAATTATTGCTTAATGGGTACAGAGTTTCTGTTTAGGGTGAAGAAAATATTTTGGAAATAAATAGTAGTAGTGGTTGGAAAAAAAAAAAAGTCCATGCTCGGTCTTAGAATGGAACCCAGGAGTTATTCCTACTTGATTCTAATATTCCAATGCAAATGGTTCATGAATTACTTTTAGAGAAACAGGACCCTGAAGATGATATAAAATATGCATCACTTGGTCTGATAGTATTAAGTGCCAGATACAGTGCTAGACTGTGGAAATTAAAAAAAAAAAAAAAACATGGAATATAGTCCATATCTACGGGAGATAGACCATAATATAGAGAGATAAGTACTCTACAAGGAGAGATAAGATTCCAATTAATCTATATACGTTTACTGAGAAACCATCATGTGTAAGATACTATGCTTCGCTCTATTGCAACACGAAAATGAAATACACATGTTCTCTCCTCAAAAAGCTTAATGTGGGCTAAATAAGAATCATTCTTTTTTTGCCTTTATTTATTCACCCATTTATTTCATCAATTAATCCATTCCTTTATTCTTCCAATAATATTTACTGAATACGTACTAAATAAAATGTGATATTATAATGACCAATAAGGAAATACATAAGTACCTCAGAGAAGTATCAACATCCTGCTATGGGAAGGCTGATGCCTTGTTCCATACACTTTTCAATATTTGCTGTTGTTGTTAGTTGCCGTTGAGTCGATTCCAACTTATGGCGTCCCCATGTGTGCAGAGTAGAACTGCTCCATAGGGTTTTCAAGGCTGTGACCTTTTGGAAGCAGATCACCAGGGCTGTCTTCCAAGGTGCCTTTGGGAGGGTTCAAACCACCAACCTTTTGGCTAGTAGTTGAGAGCTTAACTATCTGCACCATCAAGGAATTCCTTTTCAATATTTAAGAGTTGGTTAATTAAAATGCTTCCCAAGGCAATGAGCAAGTGGTCACCTTAAGGTGGTAATCATCATTAAGACATTTGTAGTTGGCCTCACTCTAATTTTCTTTAGCTCACAAATCTGGGAGATAGGAGAGAGGCTGTAAGAGTTCACTCTCCTTTGCCTGATTCAAATGAACCATCTTTAAATTTCAAGAATTTCCCAATCATGGGTCAGACTGGTCCCTACTAGCAGTTTTTTGGATTTCTAGGAAAATCTCTGGTATGTGTCATGGTGTGGAAAGTGTTTAAACAGGGAGATGGGGTAAATGTTTGAAGAATTATAATCATTTAGAAAGAATTCACTGAGAAATAGGAGACCATGTGGTATAACCAAGAAATTGCACAAGCGGTTGCAGGAAATGCCTGATACATGACAGGTGGGCTGCTTCCCCCACCCCCCCCCCCCTTACACTCCCAAGGCAGACAGCATGAGTCCATCCTAGCTTTCTTTCCTACAGAGAGCAGATGAAGCCGTAGAATCCTTCTGGAAGCAGTGACTCCAGACATCCTCTACCAATTATAATTGGTATGAGAGATATTATGTAGTTTCCATTCCTAGTCTACTGATTTGGATTTGGGAGTGTGGAAATGTGGGATTTAGGTTCAATTCTTCTACCAACCATGTTTTTTCAAATGACTTAAGTCTCTGTTCATTGGTCTGCCAGTCTTTCTAATGGATTACCTAACTCATTGATGCAGCTGTTGATTTATGGAGGTCAAAGGTGAGAAAACACCTGAATCAGCGCTGAGAAAAGAAAACGAGTAAAGTCTGAAGTGCTCTTAAATAACAGGACTTTACTTGGCATGGCTCCTGCCTTCCTTGACCCTGTGCTTTCTCTCTCCTTAATGCCACTGCCCCACCTGCAATCTACTTTTTGGCGATTTTGAACTTCTTTCATTTTCCTGAGTGTTCTTTTCTTTATCACTTATATACTGTAATAGATGCTGTTCCTTCTGCCTGGGCAAATTTCTCCCTACCCGTCCCCTATCTTCTTCCACCTCTTGCCAGATCACAGGTTTCTTGTCCCTTGACTACACGATTCCTTCCAGCTCACCTTTTAGCTTTAGCAGTCCTTCCCCTGGGAGTTTTTCTCTGATGACATTAGTCTGGTTTAAGTGGTTTTCTTATGTTTTTCTATAGCCCCCTTTAAGTACCCTTATCTTGACACTAGCCTTTGACTTCTTTGAGTACATGAACTGTTCCTCTTGGTCTCTCTTCTCTTTACAGCACTTAGCATGGTGCCAGCACAAAGCAGGTTCTCAATAAATACTTTTGAATTGGTGAATATAGTAGCAAGCATTTGCTAATGATAATTATTAGCATGGTGGTTATATTGCTCTTATTTTTATCAGTATCTTTTCATTTGTTCTCCCTTTTATTACATGTGTATAATACATACTTTATGCAACAAAATTACATATTGTATATAATAATATGGAGAAAAATTGAAATAGACTCATAAAGAATAGTGAGATTTGATTATATGCTTATCCCATTATCATTTACTGAATATTTTTTATGTCAGAAAATGGAGAAATGAAGAAAATGGAACCATCTCTGCCATCAAATATTTCACAGTCTAGCAGTAGAGACAGACATAAAACAACTGACTAAATAACCATAACATGAGCGCTAATCATTGTTAATTAAATACCTACTATGTGCCAGGCACTGTTTAGGCAGTCAGTTGCAGAAGTGATTTTAAAAAAAAAAAAAAAGCAGAAAGCTTTCATTACAGAGCTGTAATTGAGGGAAGTCTGAAGAGTTATGAAGCATGGAGGAAGAAAAACCTAGCTCTGCCTAGGATGGGGGTTCAGAGAAGGCTTTTGTGAGAATGTGAGGCAATGGAGTATTAACTTTTAAGGCTAGAAGAGTGTTTATTTAATTATGGAACATCTAATGTGTGATAGACATGGCTGTAGGAACAGAGTTCCTGGCACCAGTAGGTGCATGATAAATATGTCATTTCCATACAAATAATCCAAGTCCAAAAATGAATGAAATGTGGTTCCTTCTCTCAAGGATCGTGTATCCTAATGGGGAAAAGTAGTGAGACACAAGAGAGTGAATAGGAAGAGAAGCCAAGAGTAGATGGAATTGAAGCTCTGAAACTTGTACACTCTTTTCCTACCACCACCCTCCCTAATACCCACTGGTCCCTCTGTTCCCTCCTCTGAAAACTTATATTCTTCTTGGGAGTTCTAAGTTCTCTGGTGTATCTGTTTCTTTTGTCGGGTGCTCCACCTTGGCCTCCTCCCAAATGCCTCCTGCAAATGTTTATTTTTATAAATGTTGCATATACAGGGCAGGAGATAGGGAAAAGGGTTAGCCAGAGTCATTTACGAAAGCACTTTGGCACTCTGCTCAGGAAATCATTTCCGCAGGAGGCCGCCCTGGACAGAGTGCACTTACTCTCAGACCTCCTTTCCCCATTTCCAAGCAGAAGCCATTGCAATTTTTATTTACAGTCAGAAGCTCTATGGAGTTCTGAGCCAAAAGCATTCTTTCCTGAAAAGCTTGTGGTGGCATCCAGCATTCCCCCCTCACCTTTAACAGGAATGCTGTCCTGTTTGCTCCAAACAAATAACAAGGCACCTGGGTGAGAAGGAAAATTGTGGACCTTATTCATCCCAACCAGTGGGCATTTAATAGACATCTACTTATGCAGATCCTATGCCAGTCACTGAGTGCACAAGACATAGGATCCTGGAAAGGTAGGAAGGGACTGTCTTTTACTGAAGATATGTCACATACTGTCATGCATAACATGAATGACATCATAAAATCCTCACAAAATAGACATTATTATCCCACTTTAAAGATCAAGGAAGGAAGAATGGAAAGGAGGGGGGGAGGGAGAGAAAGAATTTGAGATGTGTAACTTATACTGAGTCCCACAGCTGGTAAATTGACTTTCCATCCACTTTCTCTTCATCACCCTCAAATCAAGCTTTTGCCTCCACTTCTCCACCAAAATTTGTACCTAGGTTATCAGTGACACCCATGTGGCTAAACCCAATAGTCAATTCTCAGTTCTCATCTAGTTTCTAGGTTCATCTAGTAGCAGCATACAGTGCAGTTCATCACCTCCTCCTCTCTGAAACATCTTCTTCACTAGCTTCCAAGACATCATACAGACTCCCTCGGTTTTCTTGGTTCCTCACTGCCAGCTCTTTCTCAGTCTCCTTATGTGGCATCTGCTCCTCTCCCTGACTTCTTGATACTGGAGTAACTCAGGGCTTAACCCTCATACCTTCTCTTTTCTCATCTACATTCACTCTTTTGGAGATCCCTATCTCATTGCTCAAATGCCATCTGCACACCAGAAGGTTTTTCCCTTCCACTCTGGACCACTTCTGTGAACTTCAGATCTGTATATACAACAGCATGCATGATCTCTCTACTTGGATGTCTCAAACTTACTCTTTTCACAGTTAAACTCCCCATCTTTCCCCACCACGCCTGCTCCTGTGATGGACTTCCCAGTCTCAGTTCATAGCTGTTCCATCTTTTCCAGTTGCTCAGGACAAAGTGTGTGTTACTTTCAAAACACATCCTACATCCAGTGACTCTGCACCCTCTCCACTGTTAACAGCCTGGTGCAAGCTTAGCAGGTAAAGTAAGGAAGAGAGGGAAACCTTAAGGGCAGTAGGACGTTAAGGCCAGGTTAAATCTGGGGAGTATCCTGGTAAAGTCTGTGCTTCCTTAAGATCACTCTGACAGTCACTGCGGGGGGCAGATGGCAAGGAAGGGGTAAAAAAGAGAATGCTGGGTTAGGGGACTTGCAACATCTGGGCAGAGATGATGAAGCTAGAGTTAGGGCAGAGGAAGTAGTGATGAAGGGGCAAGTAGAATTAAAGTCAGTTGTTATCAAACTTGGCTGTGTATTAAAATCACCACGGGAGATTTAAAAGAATTTTGATGCCTAGGACCCAACCCAAACCAATTAAATTAGAACTTCTGGGGGCAGGATAGATATCATTAGTTTGTAAAATTCCCCAGGTGACTTCAATGTGTAGCCAAGTTTTAGAATTACTGGTTTAAGTGGATGAATTACCAGGACTGAATGATTAATTGGATGTAACAGAGGAAGAAGAAAGATGACTCAAAAGTTAGATTTTCCTGTTCACATGATTTGGGGAAAGGCTGTTGTTTCAATGTCTTTTCTCTAGAATCCGACCAACTACAACTTGTACTTGATTAGTAGCTTTGGACAAATGACATGCTTCAAAGCTAGAGATAATGGTAAAACTTACCTTGTAGAATTATTATGAAGATTAAATTAAATAATTCCAGAATATTGTGAATGCTCAAAAATTCATTCCACATATTTAACTCTGTTAGTCAAAATCGAGTCTACAGGAAAGGAATGGTTTCAGGATGAGGGATATTAAGTTTTGTTTTCAACATATTGAACTGAGCATTTGCTCAGTGTCTAGTAGTCATTTGGGAATCATATTTTGGAGTTCAAAAGGTAGTCCATCACTGTAGTTACAAATTTCATAGTTCACTGTTGATGTTGTTGTTCAACCAAATAAATAAATAAGATCATTCAGGGAGAGTGGACCAGATACTAGAACGTCATATAAACACAAATAACTTTAAGCCTCAGTTTCCTTCTCTATAAAGTGAAGATAAGAGTAAATCATATTTCAGAGCATTTCTGGGAGAATTAAATATGACGAAGCAGGGAAACCATATGAAAATGTGGAATATAAGAGACATCCAGACAGCAAAAAGCCAGAAGAGAAGAATGAGAAAGTTTTCAGAAGGGTAGTTAGTTGAGGAACAAAATAGTTTCAAATTTGAGGTAATGATCAATTGTGTCAATTACATTAAATACATTACATGGGACTTCAGTGTTCTCATCCATGTAATAAGGCACTGAATTATAGGATATTTAAATATGTTAATTTATTCTCCTACTTTAAGTATGTGCTTCCTAGCATTCAAAACAAAGAGGGAAACCCAATCAAAGAATTTGGTTACAAGAATCAAACACCACTTCTCAAGAGGAAACAGTTCTTTGCAGATTTTAAAGCCAAGAGAATTTTCTTCCTGGGACCCCACAGAAGGCATATCATGTAACAAAACAAGAGATGTCTTTCTTGATGTATCTAAAATGCTTGTAAAAATGAGTTTTGTGAGGCTGCTTGTCATAGTATCTCTGTTTATGCTGATCCTTTAAATGCATATTTATTACAGATCAGATGATAATAGTGCCTAATATTACCATAATAATGAAATCTGTCACCATTTAGTGAGCATTTATGTGTCAAGCATTGTGCAGAGTGCTTTCTTTAAATTGTATGCATCTACAGAAGAAGCAAGAGGCTAAGTATTATCATCCATGTTTTCCATATGGGGACTCTGAGGTTCCAAGAGGCTAAGTGATTGCCCAAGGTCAAACCACCAATAAGTGGTATGGCCAGGGTTTGAAACTATGCCTACTCATCTCCAGGGTCTGTGCTTTTAATGCTGCTGTGTTCTAGAGTTTAACCTACTATTTCATAAACGCTGTTTCCAGTGTGAGTAACCGGTTAAGGCAGAAATCAACTGATTTTATTGATGAGGAAAGGGAGGCTCTGAGAGGTGAAATGAATTTCCTAGGGTCCCGCGAGTCTTTTGATGCGAGGTGCCATATGCTCAGCCCCGTCCGGCTATAATTTTATTATTTTATGCCCTGTCAGATACAATACTGGTTGACATGAACACAGAACAGAGGTTCTATGTTTCTGACCTCTCAAGGGCAGAGCGTATTTTCAGGAAAGTATAGAATATGTCATGTAGATCAGTTTTAGTTGTAACTCCTGACCCCTAAACTATCAAAAAGATATTACTTCTGACTTTTCTTTCTGCTCAAATCACCAATTTTACTTTTAAGGTGAGTCAATGGCCAGTGAGCGAAGAATTTGAGTGGAAGAGTTTTCACCCAGGCCATCTGGTTCGTTAACACATAATTAGGGTACTTGCTCTCCAGGGGAGCATTGTCAGCCATTATTGTCTTGGCCATTTTCTCCTCACTCTCACAAATTACAATCTCTATTCCTTCTGAGCTACAGAGAAAACCCCACCTGCATGTCAAACAGCAGAGCCCTGCCAGATACTCTGTTCTCATCAGTCTCCGTTCAAATGCCAGCAAAATAACCTCACAGATAAAGGTATACTTTTAAAGAATTTTCTTTTAACTGACACAGGAAATTGGCATGGCCACCTTAGAGTGACAGGAAGTGATGTAATTCAGCTCATTGTTTAGACCTGAGGTAACTACAGACAGTCACTGTTTCAAATCCTGGTCCTACTGCTTACTAGGAATGAGGAAGCAATTTGTTTCAGTTTTTATCATAAATTGATATGAGGTCCTGCATAAGCTCCATCCTTTCTTCAGGCCTTGGGTTCCACATTTGAAAAGAGAGGATGGTCATTGAATGACACCACCTATTACAGCCTTCCCAGGGCTGACAGGCTGCAGTTTGTTTTCTTCCAACAGGAAATATCCTTAAAGAAACTTTGTTCTGCCTTGGGGGCTAGGAGACAGGGTAATTAAGGGCCCCACCTCCCCATGCCTACCTTCCTTCTGCATGATTTTATTTTGGCCCAGGCACCACTGAAAGGAATGATTTGTATTTAACTACCTTCCTGAAGACATGACACATTTCATGTCCTCCTGGATACTCTCTTCACTCTGCCTTTAGCCAAAACTAAAACCAGCTTCAGAGAAAAGATATGTCCCTGATCTTGCCCAGGAAAACCATAATGAGGCAACATCAAATTTTGGTTCTGCCTGAATATAAGTTGAGACTTCCCAAAAGTCCCAGGGGAAGCCCCAGCCAGGGTAGAGAAGGTGGCACTTCCACTCTTCTTACTGGGAGAGGGGATAACAGTGGGGTGGAAGGAATACAACTGGATTCAAAATAGTCTATTTAGTTCATTATCAAAGAGCCCAACTCTAGAACATTAGGGAATCCAGTTCATCTCTCTCCCCAGTTTCCTTAAATACAGAATGGAAATAAAGTACTACCACTCCCACTCCTGCCTCTCATATTGGAGGCCAAGTTAGGGTAAGAGATGAAAAAGACATGATGATGATGATGAGGATGATGATGACAATAGCTATTATCGATTGAGTAGTTTTATGTGCCAGGTACTGGGCTAAGTGTTTTCTATACAAGCCCACTTAATTCTTGCAACAACACTATCAGCAAGTTACATTATTATTTTAATTTTAGACATGAGGAAACTGAGACACACAGAGTTGCAATAACTCACTCAAGGTCATACATCTAGTAAGTGGCCAAGTTGGGATTGAATCATTGTCTATCTCCAAAATTTCTCCCCCTTACAGCACTTCTACATGGCATCCCTCCTACAAGGGCTGTGTGTAACAGGACAGTTTTTCTCCATTGACCTGTTTGATTGTCTAAAACATAGCTCTTTGCCACAAATGAAATCTTTTTATATCTGCCCCCTTCCATCCATCCCAACGACATTGCTCTGGTTCAAGACATTTTCACCTCTCATCTGAACTGGACATTCTGCTTCTAAGCTTTCTCTTGCGTATCCAACTTTCATAATGTAGAAGATGGGATTTTTCTCAAAACCAATACTGGCACCAAGTCAAACCTTACTTAAAACTCTTCAGTGGCTCTCTTTAGTAGTTATGTCTCCTTTAACATGTAAAATAAGACTTCCATATTCCAGTCCTTATGTACTCCTTCAGCCTCACCTCTTGCCACTCTCTTTTCTATACTTTGTTTTCTACTAAGAATACATTTATACTGTTTCCACTGAGTGGCATATATTTTTCCTTGACTGTAACTTAGCACACATGCTGACCTTTCAACTTGATCATATCCCATCTTCAATGCCCCCACACACACACACCTTCCCAAGGTCATTCCTCTTTATCCTTCAGCTGTTCATTAGCTGTCATGGACTTCACCTCTACAGGGCATCTCCCCTGATGCTCCTTATTCAGGTTAAGTGCCCTTCCTATGCTTCCACTTCACATGGTACAGGTCCTTATTATAACACTTACCATACCATATCCCCTGTATCCATATTATTGTCTCTTTGTTTGCCTGACCAGATTGTCTGCTCCATTAGGGCAACAACTATGTCTTTTTCATCATTGTGCACCCCGTCCCTAGCTCCATTATATTTGTTGAATAAATGAAGTGCTAAATAAAGGAATACCCAAAAACCCATTGCCGTCGAGTCGATCCCAACTCATAACGACCCTACCGGACAGAGTAGAACTGCCCCATACTGTTTCCCAGGAGTGCCTGGTGGATTCGAACTGCCGATCTTTTGGTTAGCAGCTGTAGCTCTTAACCACTGCACCACCAGGGTTTCCAAATAAAGGAATGGATGAGGGCAATTCAGCCTTGGAAATCATAGAAATGAGAATTCAGTGTCATTGTTTCCCTTGTGCTCCAAAGGTTCTTGGAAATCTGAAGTAACAGAATGGCTAACAAAGAGGGAACCACAAGCTTACATTAAAGTCACTCATACCTCTACCTTCCTTATTAGACTCCTGCTTCCTGAAAACAGAAACCAGAATGCCCAGAGTGCAGTTGGACACTTAGCAGATATGCTCTAAGCATGTCACACATTTGTCTGGAAGTATTAGAGCAGAATAGATTAATAGTGCATTAATGGTCCCACCATAAAATACCATAAGTATTTTAGATAACAGAAAGGAAGCCCTTTTGCCCTTGAACACACTTTGATGTGCACTGAGGAGATGAGAATCTCTCAAAAGCACGGAGAAAAAAAAAATCTTCAAAGTTTCTTATACCAGGAGGATTGAAGTTTGCATACTTCTCCTCATTAAGAATACTGTGCAGTTTCAGGTCCTCTAAAGACCCTCAATAAATATTAATTGAATTAGATGTGAATTGAATTAAATAGAAAACCTATTAATGACTCTTGTTTTTCCTCCTCAGAGGAATTTAAGGGTCTCTAACAGCTGCATCTTACCTTAGGATAATGGAAATTTCTAGATGTCAGCTGTGGAGGGAAAGGGGAAGAAGGGAGAAAGCAGGGATTAGAATCAAACAGATCTGGGTTCAAATCCCAATTGTGCCGTTTAATGGCTGTGTGTCCTCAGGTGACTTACTCAAATCAGCCTTGATTTACTCACAGATATATTGGGAATATTGATACTTATTTTGGGAATGTTAAGGGTTTTGTGAAAATAAAAAATATTTGTATTTTTAACTCTAAATTAGAATCCACGTTAAACAAATCTGTCATCTAGGCAAACAAGTCATATCAATATGATTCTGGCTTATCCATCTCCTGAATCACCTTTTGTTTGTTTTTTGTTTTTTTTACATTTCTTAAGTGAACTCCAAGAAGCCATGGTGGTGCAATGATTGTTAGGCTGCTGACTGAAAGACTGCGGTTAGAACCCACCCAGAGGCCCCGCAAGAGAAAAGACCTGGTGATCTGCTCCCGTAAAGATTACAACCAGGAAATCCTATGGGGCACTTCTACTCTGTCCTATAGGATTATTATGAGTTGGAATAGACTCAACAACACACAACAAGTGAATCCCATTAAATATAAATGATGTCCCTTCCTAGATTTCTCTTTCTGGTCTAATGCCAGAGAATCAACCGTCCTGTACGAACTTGACTGTTTTTACCTTCAAACTTCTCCAGGTTTCTGAGGGCACCAGGGGATAGAATCCTACTCCTGCATTGATGGTTTTCCCAGATTGGGACTTGCAGTGGTAAAAGTGAGGAAAGTCCTAGTGACATGTTGGTCCCTCTACCTCCTAGTTTTGGATCAACTGAAAAATACACTCAAGGGTCACATAGAGAACAGAACACCGTTTAGTGCTTATCATATGGCAGCAACAGCTGAGGAAAGCAAGCTCATCCTAAATGTGGTGTTGTTGTTAGGTGCCATGGAGTTGGTCCTGACTCATAGCGACGCTGTGTACTACAAAAAGAAACACTGCCCGGTTCTGCGCCATGCTCACAGTCGTTGTTGTGCTTGAGCCCATTGCCTCAGCCACTGTGTCAGCCCATCTCATTGAGAGTCTTCCTCTCCTTCAGTGGCCCTGTACTTTACCAAGCATGATGTCCTTCTCCAGGGATTGATCTACCCTGACAACATGTTGAAAGTATATAAGACATAGTCTCGCCATCCTTGCTTCCAAGCAGCATTCCTGTTGTACTTTTTCCAAAACAATCCTAAGTGTAGGCTGGTCCAAAAGAGGGGGAACAGCCAGCCCAGATGGAAATCATGACCCCTAATGCCTTAACATTGCCCAGTAGAATTAACATGGACTATTGAAAGTCAGACTCTCACTGTCTCACTAATCAAGGGGATTAGTGAGACTTCTTCCAGAAGTCCCTCACAGTTATGTGAGAACCTAGGAGGTGGATCCAGTTGTTAGGAAAACACAGCTCTTCCAAATCCCTGCCTAAGATTACATAATACCCAGAGACAGTGAAAACAGAGGAGTAGTGCAAACAGCACAAATTGGGGACACCAGAAAAACTGAGCTTGAATTCTGGCTTATGTAATTCCCAGCTGTGTGATCTTGAGCAAGTGATTTACTTTCTCAAAGCCTTAGTTGTTGTGGCATATTTAATATGTATTCCGTTTAAAAGAGATTTACCAAATTACTGCCTGAATGTGGTAACTGGTTTGTATTATTTAAAGCAGTGGTTCTCCACCTGGGTGATTTTGCCCCCCACCCCCGCCAGGGGACATTTGACAATGTCTAGAGACATTTTGGTTGTCGCAGCTTTGGGGAGGAGTACACTAGCATCTGGTGGACAGAGATCAGAGATGCTGCTCAGCATCCTACAATGCACAGGGCAATGCCCTGTAACAAAAAATTGTCCAGCTCCAAATGTCAAGAATGCTGAAATTGAGAAACCAATTTAGAGGCTAATATGCAGTGGTTCAGAGCTCAGGCTGCTAACCAAAAGGTCAGCAGTTTGAATCCACCAGCTGCTTCTTGGAAACCTTTTGGGGCAGTTCTACTCTGTTGTACGGCGTCACTATGAGTCTGAATCGACTCTACAGCAACAGTTTGATATATACTAATTATCTTCTGCTCCAAAATTAAAGATAGTATCTGAATAAAAGCATGCAAAACCAACTATCATTGATAAATGCATCCCCTAGTTTCTTTAATGAGTAATGCTTTTATATCAGGGGTAAAGATATTAAGATTTTTTGAAAATGGCTTTGCAAAAGGATGTTTGTATGTGTGTATGTGTAAGAGAGGGACAGAGACAAAGAGCAAGACATCTCCTTTGGATATTTTCTAGTTTCACCTATAAAATAATAGTGAAAGGTCATAGGGCCCTATGAGTCTGTGGAATAATACTTTATACTATGTTTCTCTTTGGGTATATTAGAATACTCACAACCTCTGACAACTGTCAGATACTTACCAGGGTTCAGAGACTTCTCACTTATCTTAGTTGATCCTCAGAAAACTCCTGTAGGGTAAGAAGAGCAGAGAGTATTATCTACATTTATTAAGTGAGAAAACAGGGTTCCATGATTTGCCTAAAGTCACAGAATTATTAAGTAATGAGGGGTCATTGTGTCTGAACATTAGCGAATGAATAGATTATTATGGAAGCCAATACAAATGTGTATTTGTACTAAGATTTAATATTTGTTTTGACTCAAAATTCCAGTTAAAATCAGCAAGGATTTTCAAGAATTGTATAGAAGAATCCTGATCAAAAGGGGGAAAATATAGAACAGAATTTCAATTTCAAATTCTCATGGAATCCAGACTTTCTGGAGCCATTCAAGCCAGATGACCCCCTGACACTCTTACCCTGAGCAAATCTTTAAACTTTGAACCAAAGCTATCACCTGAAGTCATCTTTGAACAAAATAATAGTTTAATCTAAATATATAAGAATATTTGCATTAAGTATTATACTCTTTTAAAGAGTTACCTATATGTGATCAAATTGACAACAGCATTTGAAAGGATAGATGAGAAGCTTGAGGGGGCAGTGAGTTTGTGTTAATGATAGTGAAATAGTTTGGAAAAGGTTGTTGAGAAAGGTGGCACAACTTGAATAATGTAACCAATATCACTGAATTGTACATATGGAAATTGTTGAAGTGGTGTATGTTTTGTTGTGTATATTTTCACCAAATAAATAAATCAGCAAGAGGTTCTTAGGCATCAACACTGGGGCTGGGGCTGGGGCTACCCAAATGACACAATTCCTGCATCAAATATTCAGAGGCTGGTAGAAGTTTTTATCTAATTTTTTTTTTTATCTAAGTTATTGGGAAATAACAATGTTACGTAAAATTTTGCTAATTTCTAAATTACTGGAGAGAACAGATATTCAAATGAATTTGTGATGACAACTGTGTCATCACATGAAAGTTAATTAAAAATTTAATTTAAGTAACTAACTCATTCCAACATAACATATGTTATATACTCAAACATGCATATACACAAATATATATTATATTCCCACTTGGGTTTTAAATCCCTTGAAAGTAGTGACCTTTTCTCATATCATGCTTAGTATGGTGCCTGGCTCATATTTCATTTCTAATATAAAGAAAATGCTCTGTGTATGTGTGTGTAATGAATGAATATATTGAAAAGATGACCTAGAAAACCAAGGAAGCATTACT
Source organism: Dugong dugon (assembly GCA_030035585.1). NCBI lineage: Eukaryota > Metazoa > Chordata > Mammalia > Sirenia > Dugongidae > Dugong > Dugong dugon. Next base: position 59,413,673 of record CM057471.1, read on the forward strand.
TTGACAGAGTAATAATTATATTTCAAATATGTGGTGGATTGTGATTTTTAAAACCCTTTTTATGATTATTATCACCCTTCCAAATAAGTAGGACTCCCTTCACTAAATCTAATGTATGTGGTCTCATATATAAATTAAATTATCTGTCTGCAGGGAATGGAGAAGAATGGAGTAAGACAAGCCTGAATTCCAACCCTATACTTCTTAGCTTTGAGTTGTCCGTAAACTTCTTGGCACTTCATTTAAACTTCTCCTAGCACACTGGAGTTAATTCATCTCTTTGCCTGGCTTGTAGGACAGGGTCGCTGTGAAGATCAAATGAGAACATCTCTTTGAAATTGAACCACAGTGTAACCAGGTAGTTTCCTCAATAGGTCTAACCTTCATCCAAGTGCCATCAAGTAACAAATCTCCAACAACCGATAAACTCATCAAGAATTTAACCAACTGGGCAGCAAAACAATCTTAAACAGGCATTTATTTGAAGAAGGAGAAATCTGGTGACAAGGGGAGAGGTAGAAAAAAGAATAGGGAGGGGAATAAGGACACCTATAGTTTCTTTGGCCCCTCTAATTTCTCTCTAGCAGTCATGCCCAGATTTTACTTCTTTACTATAGCTTAGATTCTCTGCCCACTTTAAAGGGCCCCTGTACCAATAGAGTATTTTTCTTTCCTTTGCTATGGTACATTCATTAATCCTTCTGGGAAAACTCCTATTCTGGATAAATCCAAAGATCTTCCTTATTGGTGTTGCCATCTGGGTTGCTGAACACTGGGAGAATAAGACAACTGCTCAGCCCTGTGAATTGGGGCCACGATAAATTGCTAAGACTCAAACCTTACCTGAGCCCTCAAAATGGAGGGCAATATTTCATGTTTTCCTTACACACTATTCTCACCCTTCCTAGCTTGCAGCTATTTCACCACTTCCACTTGCCTCAAGCTTTTACATCCACCAATTCTCTCTTGACTCTCCACAGATGAACCCTCTCTTAAAACAGAAGCCAAAACAAAGCAATTTCTTCAACTCTCTGCCACTGTCTTGAAGATAAGCTGCATTTCTATACATCTATCTTCTGTTCCTCCTGTCACAGAAAATGGCATGTACCTTCTCTTCTGTTGCTATTGTTGTTACTTGCCATGGATTGGATTTCATCTAAGGATAATTCCTCCATCAGTGCTCTGGTGAACTTTGCCCTTTCAGCTATCCCCTCCGTAGTCCGTGACATCAGCTCCTCTTTCTTGCATGAATTCTTCCCATCAGAATTACATAAAAACAAATTTACTCATGTTAAGATATTGACATTTTTCCCAGATTAACAAACTACTAAAACCAAAACCAAACCAGTTGTCATCAAGTCATTCCAACTCATGGCAACCCCATGTATTGCAGAACAGAATCGCACTCCATAGACTTTTCAAGACTATAACATTTCTAAAGAAGATCTCCAGGCCTTTGTTCCATGGTGCCTTGGGATGGGTTAGTAGCTGAGCACTTAACCCTTTGCACCACCTATGGACTCTCAACAAACTACATACAAACCTAAATTTATGTCCTCCTCCAGTTACTTTTGTTTTTTTGCCCTTTCAATCAAACCTCTGTAAGGATTGTCTTTACTCCTGGTCTCCACTTTTGTCTTAGTTGTCTGCTATAACAGAAATATCACTACTGAATGGCTTTAACAAACAGAAATTTCTTTTCTCACAGCTTAGGAGGCTGTAAATCTGAATTCAGGGTGCCAGCTCTAGGGGAAGGCTTCCTTCTCTGTTGGCTCTGGAGGAAGGTCCTTGTCTCTTCTGTTCTTCTGCTCCTGGGCAATCTTCATGTGGCTTGGCATCTCTCTTCCCCCATCTCTGCTTATTTCCCTTCCTTATTTATATATCTTTTATATCTTAAAAGAGATTGAGTTAAGACACACCCTACACTAATCTTGTCTCATTAACATAACCAAGACAAGTTTTGCTGCACCGGTTCTCTTCCTTTCTGGTGTCTATGCATGTTTCCTCTTCAATCTCAATAGCATTCCCAAATGGGATTATAACCACAACCATAGAGGTTAGGATTTACAACACATATTTTTGGAGGACACAATTCAATCCATAACATCTTTCTCATCCTTAATTCTCACTTTAACCCGTTACTCTCTGGCTTTCTTCTCTTCATCCATTCCTCATCCCAAAAGCAAATGCCAATATGTTATATGCACTTCATAAGTATTTGTGGATTGGATCAGTCTTGTTCTGCCCCATATCTCCAATGCCTTTAGCCAAATTCATCAGTGACCACCCCTCCAGTTACTAAACCTAATATATGCTTTTCATTCCTTATCTTAATGGATTTATTAATAGCATGAGACACTGCAGTTACGATGTCTCTCTTTTTCTCCCCTTTTTTAATAACAGCTTTATTGAAATATAATTCATCTACCATAAAATTCATTATTTTAAAGTATACAGGTGAGTAATTTTTACTATATTAAGAGTTATGCAACCACCACCACTGTCTAATTCCAGAAAGTTTTCCTCACACCATATAGAAACTTTATACCCATTGCCTGTTATTCCCAATTCCTCCCCTCCACACAACCCCTCTGTTTTCTCTTTCTATGGATTTAGCTATTCTGCATATTTTATATAAATAAAATGATTTCTTATGTGGTCTTTTGTGACTGGCTTCTTCTACTTTGCATTTTTTGGCTACCACGAATAATGCTGCTATGAACATTCATGAATAAGTTTTTGCGTGGACATAAGTTTTTATTTCTCTTGGGTATATACCAAGAAACAGAATTGCTAGATTTTATGGTAACTCTGTGCTTACCAAAAAGAACTTTTCAAGATCTATCCTGAACAGTCAGTGATAGGATAATATCCATATGCCTACAAGGAAGACCAGTTAATATGACTATTATTCAAATTTAGGAGCTCTGGTGGCACAGTGGTTAATTGCTTAGCTGCTAACCAAAAAGTCAGCAGTTTGAATCTACCAGCTGCTCCTTGGAAACCTTTTGGGGCAGTTCTACTCTATAGAGTCACTATGAGTCAGAATCAACTCAGTGGCAAGGAGTATTCAAATTTATGCACCAACCACAAATGCCAAAGATGAGGAAATTGAAGATTTTTACGAACTTCTGCAGTCTGAAATTGATAAACTGTGCAATCAAGATGCACTGATAATTACTGGTGATTGGAATGTGAAAGTTGGAAACAAAGAAGAAAGATGAGTAGTTGGAAAATACGGCCTTGGTAATAAAAATGATGCTGGAGATGGCATGGTAGAATTTTGCAAAACCAGCCACCCATGGATCGAAAATACCTTTTTTCAACAACATAAACAACATAGACGGTTGGAATACACAGATGGAATACACCAGATGAAATACACAGGCATGAAATTGACTACATCTTTGGAAAGAGACAATAGAGAAGCTCAATATCATCAGTCAGATCAAGACCAGGGGCCAACTGCACAACAGACCATCACTTGCTCATATGCAACTTCACACTGAAGCTGAAGAAAATTAACACAAGTCCACGAGAGCCAAAGTACAACCTTGAGTATATCCCATCTGAATTTAGAAGCCATCTCAAGAATAGATTTGATGTATTGAACATTAATGACCAAAGACCAGACAAGTTGTGCAATGATGTCAAGGATATCATACATACATGAAGAAAATAAAAGGTCAGTAAAAAGACAGGAAAGAAAGAAAAGACCAAAATGCATGTCAGAAGAGACTCTGAAACTTGCTCTTGAACATAGAGTAGATAAAGTGAGTGGATAAAATGATGAAGTGAAAGAGCTGAACAGAAGATCTCAAAGGGCAGCTCAAGAGACAAAGTTAAGTATTATAATGAAATGTGCAAAAACCTAGAGTTAGAAAACCAAAAGGGAAGAAAACACTCAGCAATTTCTCAAGCTGAAGGAACTGACAAAAAAAATTCAAGCCTCAAGTTGCAATTTTGAAGAATTCTGTCGGCAAAATATTAAACAACGCAGGCAGTATCAAAAGAAGATGGAAGGAATACACAGAGTCACTGTACCAAAAAGAATTGTTCAACGTTCAGCCATTTCAGAAGGTAGTGTACAATCAAGAATCGATGGTATTGAAGGAAGAAGTCCAAGCTGTTCTGAAGGCATTGGTGATAAACAAGCCTCCAGGAACTGACAGAATACTAACAGAAATGTTTCAACAAACAGATGCAGCGCTGGAAGTGCTCACTCATCTATAGCAAGAAATTTGGAAGACAGCTAACTGGCCAACCTACTAGAAGAGATCCATATTTATGCCCATTACAAAGAAAGGCACTCTAACAGAATGTGGAAATTATCTAACATCATTAATATCACACACAAGTAAAATTTTGCTGAAGATAATTCAAAAACAGTTGTGGCAGTACATTCACATGGAACTGCCAGAAATTCAAGCTGGATTTAGAAGAGGACGTGGAATGAGGAATATCATTGCTGATGTTACATGGATCTTGGCTGAAAGCAGAGAACACCAGAAAGATGTTTACCTGTGTTTTACTGACTATGCAAAGCATTAGACAGTGTGGATCACAACAAATTATGGATAATATTGTGAGGAATGGGAATTCCAGAACACTTAATTGTGCTCATGCAGAACCTGTACATACACCAAGAGACAGTCATTAGAAACAGAGGAAGGGGATACTGTGTGGTTTAAAATCAGGAAAGGTGTGCATCCTTTCACCATACTTACTCAATCTGTATGCTGAGCAAATAATCCGAGAAACGGAACTATATAAAGAAAAATGAGGCATCAGGATACGAGGAAGACTCATTAACAACCTCCGACATGCAGATGACACAGTCTTGCTTGCTGAAAGTGAAGAAGACTTGAAGCAGTTACTGATGAAGATCAAAGACTACAGCCTTCAGTATGGACTACACCTCACCATAAAGAAAGCAAAAATCCTCACAAGTGTACCGGTAAGTAACATCATGATAAATAGAGAAAATATTGAATTATAAAGAATTTCATTTTGGAGACGGGGAGAAGGCGGAATAGTCAGAGGCTTCGTTTCATCCCTCTTACAACAAAGACCTGAAAAAACAAGGGAATCAGATATATATGACAATCTAGGAACCCTGATCATCAAAGACAAAGCTGAAGAAATGGACTGAGCAGCAGGTGGAAGGAGAGACCATTCAAAAATATTGGAAACAGGGAGTTACGGATTGCAGGATCGCCAGCGTCCTACTAGCTGAATCTGCACGCTCCTCTAGAACCAAACAAGAATGACACTAGACCTACAAAAGTTAAGTGCAAGCTCCCAACCCACCATTCGCCCTTCCCCCAACAGAGCTCCAAGTCTGAAGAGCACTCCCTTCTCCCACCAGTCCCCCTCCCAGCTCTGACACCATTCCTGTGGCATTCAACAGTGCTATGCCCTCTTAGCCAGGAATTCATGGTTGGGTCTAGAGGCACCAGATCTTTTGCCCAGCCACTGGCATAGGGGTTCCATGGACTTGCAGTGCCCTTCATCCCCGTCTTTCACTCCCACTCCAGTGCATTGCAGGCCTATCCAATACTACATGCCCTCATTAGGACAACGCAGGCAGGGCATCCACCTGAAGCACATTTTCGCCTACAGCAGCCAAGTGAGAGCTGCAGATTTGTGACATTCGACACCTTCCCACCCTCTAAGAAGGGGCCTCACCAATCCATGCTGGGGGCCTGAGGGCTGGTGATACCACCCACTCCATCTAGCTGCCCACAACAGGGGCCTGAGAATTAGTGGTGCCTTCCAACCTCTCCAGCCAACAACAGTGGGTTCCCAAAGATCTGCTGCACAACACTTACCCCACTATGCACTCTAGTGGACAGGCCATGCCCTCCATCCAGGCACCCGGGGGCAGCAGACAGTCCTCTGCCTTGCCCCACTCATCACCCCCTACTGCAACCAGAGACCTGTGCCTGCTCCAAACAACCACACACAGCCCTGCCCACCTAGGACTGTAGGTGAGAGTCTCCATACCACACACTTGGTGACCTACGACCTGGGCACCTGCTCCCTGACCAGCTGCACCTCCGCAAGAACAGTGAACAGACTTCTGGGCTCGCACACCTAGTAGCTGCTCTGAGCACCTGGAGATAACTTACTTCAGCATATCAAAATAAAAAAAAACAAAACTAAAGTATGCAGCGGGCAAGATGGCACTCTAGGCAGAAGCACCACACCGTCCCTCCACAGCAAAGATCCGAAAAACTAAGCCTAACAGAGAATCAACAATCCTGAAACCCTAGAACATCAAATGAAGAGATAAAGAACTCAGCCAAACACCAAACAGAGTGAGAATACTGAAAGAGAACGGAGAGCGAGGAGAGACTCATGCAGAGATTCCTTACCAGCTAACACAGTGCGGATCCACCATCTTGGACTCCTGTCGGAGACCAGCAAACGGGAGAACAGGAGAGCAGCCTCGCGGAGCGTCCAGTGGGAGACGGAACGACCGGTAAATTGCGGTGTGCGCTTTCCCGCCCCCCACCCCTCTCTGCCTTGGCTGGGGCTCCCCTGCTTCCCGTGGCCAGGGTCCCTGGGCCGGGGGTTGTCGGTGCTTGGATTCTGCGTGCCTGGGCCGGCGGCTCTCTGAGAGCCGTTTGTTGGCTGCTGGCGTAGCTTTTTCTGCCGCCTCCCCCTCCTTTTGCTCGGGTGCCTGGTTCCAAGCGCCGTCTTCGCTCTCTCCTGTGGGGCTGTGGGGCTGCGTTCGGGCGTGTGGCTGCTTCCAGGTCTGGGCTGCCACGCGAGATCCCGGGGCCTTTGTTCGTTCGCCCCTCTGCTTCCCGTTGCCACGGTCTCTTGACCCGAGACTGCCGGCTGCTTGGAATCTGCGCGCCTGAGCGGGCGCTCTCTGGGTGCCGTTTGTTGGCTGCTGGTGTGGCTTTTTCTGCTTCTTCTGGTTTCTCGCTTCCCTCTCACTGCCTCCCCCTCCTTTTGCTCGAGTGCCTGGCTCCAAGAGCCGTCTTTGCTCTTTCCTGCGGGGCTGTGGGGCTGCGTTCGGGCATGTGGCTGCTTCCAGGTCTGGGCTGCTGCGCTGGTGAGATCCCGGGGCCTTTGTTCGTTCGCCCCTCTGCTTCCCGTGGCCGCAGTCTCTTCACTGGGGTCTGCCGGCTGCTTGGATTCCACATGCCTGGGCGGGCGGCTCTATAGGTGCCGTTTGTTGGCTGCTGGTGCTGCCTTTATTTTTTTTTTTCTCTTTTTTTCTTCCTACTGCTCCTTTTGGTTTCTCACTTGCCTCTCGCCGCCTCCCCCTCCTTTCACTCTGGTGCCTGGCTCCTTGCACCCTCTTAGCTCCTTTCTGAGGGTCCCGAGAGTGCAGGCAATTTGTGATATTCACTTTCCACTCTCCACCCTTCTTCACTCACACTCGGCCTCCTCTGTTTCCCACGGACACAGTCTCTTGTCCAGCAATACCAACCCGCACTGGCTGGCTCTCTGAGTGCCATTCATTGACTGCTGGTGTTGCTTTTTTTTTAATTTAATTTTTTTTCTTTTTGATTAGTTTTGTTTTCTTTTCCCTCTTTTTCCCTTTTGTCTTTCTTCATTGCTTAATTTCTCATCTCTCTATCTCTTCCTTCTCTTTCTGATCCCTGAATACCAGGCGATGTATGCCTCTGCAACTTCTGGCCAGGCTGTGCTGTGAAAATTGAGACCGACTCCCCCAGACCTCATAGCTGCGTCGGTGGGATCCCTGGGAACTCTGCAGTTCTTTAACTTTTCTGATTTTTATTTGTTCATTCTTTCCTTTTCTTTCTCTTCCCCCTTCTGGTTTCCTCCATCCCATAGTCTCTCATCTGTCCATTCCAACGACAAGCTCCCCTAGCATTCTTTTATGTTTGTATGCTTATCACTCCTGCTCATCTCTCCTCTCTCCCATATCCAGCTTAGCTTCACACATAACCATCACCCTGCTGCATCCTGCCTACCTGCACTGTGCACTTGACATCACACCACCAAGCTGTGCAGGCACGCCCTATTGGAACCTGCCCAGCACTGACTACCGACCGTCCTGGTGGCTGTGGTGAGTGCCACAAACAACCTGTCCCAGTGGCACCTCTTCAGCTAGATCTGCCCAGCTGTACCACAAGGACGAAACAAAAAATCTACAATCGATAAATGAGAGAAATATCTACTGAATGCCCCGAAAACAGCAAACAATATCAAAACATTTACAAAAACAAGACAAGATGGCTCCAATAGGCGTCCAAATTAAAACACCAGATAACTCTCCTGTGGAAGAAAATGCACTAGAAGAACCTGATAGGGAACTCAGATCACTAATACTCGGAATTTTCCAAGAACTGAGGCAAAAAGCGGACAAACATGAGGAAAAAATAGACAAATTTATGGAAAATACAGACAAAAAATTGGAAGAATTCAGAAAGATGATGCAGGAACAAAATGCCAAAATAAATTCACAACTCGAAATTATACAAAAACAACAATTAGAAATCCAAAAGATAAACAACAAGATTTCAGAAATGGACAGTGTCATAGAAGGGCTGAGAAGTAGATTTGAAACCGTGGAAGACAGGATCAGTGGAACTGAAGACAAACACATGGATACAACTCTGTTTCAGGAAAATTCAGAAAAAAGAACAAACTAAAATGAAGAGACCCTGAGAGTTATGTGGGACACAATTAAAAGCAAAAACTTACGAGTGATTGGCATCCCAGAACAGGGGGAGAAAACAGAAAACACAGAGAGGATCGTTGAGGAACTGCTGACAGAAAACTTTCCCAATATCATGAAAAATGAAAAGCTGGCCATCCAAGAAGTTCAACGAACCCCATATAGAAGAGAAAATCACCAAGACATATCATATTCACACTCACCAAAACTAAAGACAAACAAAGAATCCTGAGAGCAGCTCGTGAAAAACAAGAAGTCACATACAGGGGAGAAACAATAAGACTAAGCTCAGATTATTCGGCAGAAACCATGCAGGCAAGAAGGCAGTGGGATGACATATATAAAATCTTGAAAGAAAAAAATTGTCAGCCAAGAATAATATATACTGCAAAACTCTCGTTCAAATTTGATGGTGAAATTAGGTCATTTCCAGATAAACAGAAACTAAGGGAATATGCAAAAGTCAAACCAAACTTACAAGAATTATTAAAGGGAGTTCTTCAATCTGAGGACAAACAGCGTCAGCCCTCAGGCAGAACCTAGGACCTAGGACGCAGGTTCATACGAACCAGATACCATTCTAGGAAATGAACTATTGAGGACTATCCAAAAACAAAAGAAATACAACAGGGAATCAGAGCAATCAATCAAAGGATGACAACAACATCAAAACAATGAAAGAGGGAACAAACGGCATAGGTATAGAACCTTCTAAAGGAGAGGAAGGCAAGGCGATAACAAGTAAGGGTAGACTGCTTCAAAATTATAAAGATAAGGGTAAAATTCATGGTCACCACAAAGAAAGTTAACAAACCAACTCATAAAAATAAAGACGAAAAACATAAAGTATCAGCAAAAACAAAACCTACAAAAACAGAAGAAATGAACACAAAATCCACAAACAAAAGTAACTCAGCACAAGAGAGTAAGAAGAACAAAGAAAACTTCAGCACCACAAAAAAAAGCACTATAAAATGACAGCAACAAACTTCCATCTATCAATAATTACACTGAATGTAAATGGACTCAATGCACCCATAAAGAGACGGAGAGTGGCAGAATGGATAAGAAAACAGGATCCATCAATTTGCTGTCTACAAGAGACACACCTTAGAAACAAAGATGTGAATTTATTAAAAATCAAAGGTTGGAAAAAAAAATATCAAGCTAACAACTACCTAAAATGAGCAGGAGTGGCAATTCTAATCTCAGATAAAATAGACTTTAAAACAAAATCTACCATAAAAGACAAAGAAGGACACTATATAATGATTAAGGGGATGATCCATCATGAAGACATAACCATAATAAATATCTATGCACCCAATGACAGGGCTCCAAAATACATAAAAAAAACTCTTAACAGCACTGAAAAGAGAAATTGACAGTTCCACAATAATAGTAGGAGACTTCAACACACCACTCTCAGTAAAGGACAGAACAACTAAAAAGAAACTCAGCAAAGATACAGAAGACCTAAAGGACACAATCAGCCAACTGGACCTCATAGACATATATAGAACACTCCATCCAACCACTGCAAAGTACACATTCTTTTCCAATGCGCATGGAACATTCTCCAGAATAGATCACATCTTAGGCCACAGAGCAATCCTCAACAAGATCCAAAACGCTGAGATAATTCACAGTATCTTCTCTGACCACAATGCCATCAAGGTAGAAATTAACACTAGAAAGAGCAAGGAAAAAAAATCAAACACATGGAAACTGAATAATACTCTGCTTACACATCAATGGGTAATAGAAGAAATCAGAGATGGAATTAAAAAATTCCTAGGATCAAATGAAAATGAAAACACATCATACCAAAACCTTTGGGATACAGCAAAGGCAGTCCTCAGAGGACAATTTATAGCAATAGATGCACATATCAAAAAAGAAGAAAGGGACAAAATCAAAACATTAACTGCAGAACTCAAACAAATAGAAAGAGAACAGCAAAAAAAGCCTACAACCACCAGAAGAAAGGAGATAGTAAAGATCAGAGCAGAAATAAATGAAATAGAGAGTAGAAAAACAATAGAATCAACAAAACCAAAAGTTGGTTCTTTGAAAGAATCAACCAAATCGACAAACCTCTGGCCAGACTGACAAAAGAAAAACAGCAGAGGGCACAAATAACCCAAATAAGAAATGAAATGGGGGACATTACAACAGACCCAACCAAAATAAAAAGAACTATAATAGAATATTATGAAAAACTATATTCCAACAAATTTGAAAACCTAGAGGAAATTGATAAATTTCTAGAAACACACAGCCTACCCAAACTACAACAAAGTGATATTGAAAATATGAACAGACCCATAACAGGAGAAGAGATTGAAAAGCTAATAAAAAAACTCCCAACCAAAAAAAGCCCTGGCCCAGGTGGCTTCACTGGAGAATTCTACAAAACATTTACAGAAGAGCTTGTAGCAGTTCTACTCAAGCTATTTCAGAGCATAGAAGTGGAAGCAACACTTCCAAATTCATTCTATGAAGCCAGGATAATGCTGATACCAAAACCAGGCAAAGACATCACAAAAAAAGAAAATTACAGACCAATATCTCTCATGAATATAGATGCAAAAATTCTGAACAAAATTCTAGCCAATAGAATTCAGTATCATATAAAAAAAAATAATACACCACGACCAAGTAGGATTCATACCAGGTATGCAAGGATGGTTTAACATTAGAAAATCCATCAACGTAATTCACCACATAAATAAAAGGAAAGAAAAAAATCACATGATCATCTCAATTGATGCAGAAAAGGCATTTGACAAAGTCCAACACCCATTCCTAATAAAAGCTCTCAATAAAATAGGTATAGAAGGGAGATTTCTCAACATAATAAAAGGCATCTATGCAAAACCAACAGCCAACATCATTCTTAATGGAGAGATGCTGAAAACATTCCCCTTGAAAACAGGAACAAGACAACGATGCCCTTTATCACCACTCCTATTTAAAATTGTGCTGGAAGTCCTAGCTAGAGCAATAAGGCAAGAGAAAGAAATAAAGGGCATCCAAATTGGTAATGAAGAAGTTAAACTCTCCCTGTTTGCAGATGATGTGATACTATACATAGAAAACGCTAAAGACTCCACGAGAAATTTACTGGAACTAATAGAAAGATTCAGCAGAGTAGCAGGATACAAGATAAACATTCAAAAATCAGTTGGATTCCTATATACCAGCAAAGAGAACGATGAAAAGGAGATCAGGAAATCAATACCATTTTAAATAGCCCCTAAAAAGATAAAATACTTAGGAATAAATCTGACCAGGAATGTAAAAGACCTATACAAAGAAACCTACAAAACACTGCTGCATGAAACCCAAAGGGATCTACATAAATGGAAAAACATACCATGCTCGTGGATAGGCAGACTCAACATTGTGAAAATGGCAATTCTACCTAAAGCAATTTACAAATACAATGCAATCCCAATCCAAATACCAACAACATTCTTCAAAGAGATGGAAAAACTAATTATTAACTTTATATGGAAAGGGAAGAAGCCCCGAATAAGTAAAGCACTACTGAAGAAGAAGAATAAAGTTAGAGGACTCACACTACCAGACTTGAGAACCTACTATACAGCTACAGTAGTCAAAACAGCCTGGTACTGGTACAACAACAGAGACATTGACCAATGGAATAGAATTAAGAACCCAGATGTAAATCCATCCACCTACAGTCACCTGATTTTTGACTAGGGCCCAAAGTCCATCAGATGGGGAAAAGACAGTCTTTTTAACAAATGGTGCTGGCAAAACTGGATATCCATTTGTAGAAAAATGAAACAGGACCCATACCTCACACCATATACAAAAACTACTTCAAAATGGATCAAAGACCTGAATATAAAGCCTAAAACTATAGAGTTCACAGAAGAAAAAATAGGACCAACACTTCAGGCCTTAATACATGGCATTAACAGGATACAAACCATAAACATCAACACACAAAACCCAACAGATAAACTAGATAACTGGGATCTTCTAAATATCAAACACCTATGCTCTTCAAAAGACTTCACCAAAAGAGTCAAAAGAGAACCTACAGACTGGAAAAAAAATTTTGGAAAGTACAAGTCAGACAAAGGTCTAATCTCCATAATCTACAAGAAAGTCCAACACCTCTACAACAAAAAGACAAACAATCCTATCAAAAAATGGGCAAAGGAAATGAACAGACACTTCACCAAAGAAGACATTCAAATGGCCAACAGACACATGAGGAAATGCTCGCGTTCACTAGCCATTAGAGAAATGCAAATTAAAACCACAATGAGATACCATCTCACCCCGGCATTACTGGCACGAATCAAAAATACTGGAAATAACAAATGTTGGAGGGGCTGCGGGGAGATGGGAACTCTTATACACTGCTGATGGGAATGCAAAATGATACAACCATTTTGGAAAATGATATGGCGTTTCCTCAGAAAGCTAGAAATAGACATACCATTCGATCCAGCAATCCCACTCTTAGGAATATATCCTAGAGAAATAAGAGTTGTTACTTGAATAGACATATGCACACCTATGTTCATGGCAGCATTGTTCACAATAGCAAAACAATGGAAGCAACATAGGTGCCCATCAACAGATGAATGGATAAACAAACTATGGTACATACACACAATGGAGTACTATGCAATGAGAAAGAACAACAATGAATCTGTGAACCATCTCATAACATGGATGAAACTGGAGGATATTATGCTGAGTGAAATAAGTCAATCATAAAAGGACAAATATTGTATGAGACCTCTATTGTAAAAACCCATGAAAAAATTCACATGCAAAATGTAACAATCCTTGTTGGTTACCAGGGATGGGAGGGGAGTGGGGGGGAAATACTAAATAGGCAATAGATAAGCAGTATCTTGGGTGAGAGGTGAGACAGTACACAGTACAAGGGAAACTAACACAACCTGCACAAGGAAAGGTCATGGAGGCCCCATGGACACATCCAAACTCCCCGAGGGACTGAGTTGTTGGACGGAGGGCTGTGAGGACCATGGTCTCGGGGAACATCTAGCTCAATTGGCATGATACTACTTATAAAGATAATGCTCTACATTCTACCTTGGTGAGTAGTGCCTGGGGTCTTAAAATCCTGTGAGTGGCCATCTAAGATACTACACTGGTCTCATCCCTTCGGGAGCAAGGGAGAATGAAGAGAACAGGATACAACGAAAAGATTAGTCCAAAGGACTAATGGACCACAGCTACCAAGACCTCCACCGGACTGAGTCCAGTACAGCTAGATGGTGCCCGGCTACCACCGCTGACTGCTCTGACCAGGATCACAACAGAGGGTTCTGGACAGAGCTGGAGAAGGATGTAGAGCATAATTCTAACTCCCCCCCACCAAAAAAAAAAGACCTGATTTACTGGCCTAAAGGAGACTGGAGAAACCTCAAGAGTGTGGCCCCCAGACACCCTTTCAGCTCAGAGGTGAAGTTACCTTCGAGGTTCTGTGTTCAGCCTGGGAGTGGACAGCCCAGTAAAACTAAATGAGACTAATGAGGTACAGGAGTCCAGTCACAAGGGCCAGAAGGCAGAGGGGGAGTAGGAAGCTGATGATAAGGAACACAAGTTGAGTAAGGATACTGTTGATGTATTGTGAGATTGTTAACCACTGTTATAGGGCAACATTTGTAGTAACTGTTAAATGGGAGGCTATTTTGTCCTGTAAGCCTTCATTTTGGGCAAGAATGGCAGCACCATTGGAAGAGCATAGTCAATGTCACTTAAATGTGTAAGTAAAAAGTTTTGAAATGGTGTATCTTTGGCTATGTGTATTTTCACCAGAAAAAAAAAAAAAAAAGCTGAGAATTCAGAGGGTTAAAATGTTGTGGGGTTGTTAACCAAAGTCATAAAACAGCATGTGTACTACTGTTACATGAGAAACTGTTTGTTCTGTAAGCCTTCACCTGAAGTACAATAAAATATTTAATAAAAAAAAAAAACTAAAGGTTGCAGTAAACAAAAACACAATAAGTAAATAAATATAATAACTTACTGATGCCTCAGAGACAAAAATCAATATCAAATCACATAAAGGAGCAGGAAGTGATGGCTCCAGCAAGGGACCAAAAATGAAGAACCAAAAAACCTTCCAGAGGAAGATAAGGCAGTGGAACTACCTGATAAAGAATTCAAAAGACTAATATACAGAGCTCTCCAAGATATCAGGAAGGAAATCAGGCAAAACACAGACAAAGCAATGCAAGAACTCAGGAAAACAATACAAGAACAAAACCACAAAATAAACAGGTTGCTAGAAATGATAGAGAAACATCAGCTAGAAATGCAAAAGATTAACAATAAAATTTCAGAATTAGACAACTCAATAGAAGGTCATCAGAGCAGAATTTTTGAGACAATGGAAGTCAGAATTAGTGAGATTGAAGATAAATCTTTTGACACCAATTTGTTTGAAGAAAAATCAGAAAAAAAGAAAAAAAAAATGAAGAGAGCCTAAGAATTATGTGGAATACAATCAAAAGGAAAAACCTACAAGTGATTAGAGTACCAGAACAGGGAGGGATAAAGGAAAACAGAATTGTTGAAGATTTGGTGGCAGAAAATTTCCCTAATACCATGAAGAATGAGACAATATCTATCCAAGAAACTCAATGAACCCCATACAAGATAGACCCAAAAGAAAGTCACCAAGACATATCATATTCAAATTTGCTGAAATTAAAGATGAAAGAATCCTTATAGTGGCTAAGGATAAATGAAAAGTCACTTACAAAGGAGAACCAATAAGACAAACTCAGATTACTCCGCAGAAACCATGCAGTCAAGAAGGCGATGGGGCAACATATAAAACGTTGAAGGAAATAAATTACTATCCAAGAATTACATATCTAGCAAAATTGTCTCTCAAATATGACAGAGAAATTAGGTTATTTCCAGATAAATAGAAATTGAGGGAATTTATAAAACTGAGACCAAAATTATGAGAAATGTTAAAAGGAGTCCTCCAGTTAGAGAATCGACATCAGACAGCAATCCAAGATTAGGACACAGGACAGATCAACCAGATATCAACCCGGATAGGGAATTCACAAAAGCAAATCAAAGCTGAAAGTCTGAAAATAAGGAACCAGAGACGTCAATATATAAATGACAACAGTGTCAAAACAAAAACGAGGGAGTAAATGGTGTAGTCATAGAACTTCCAAATGGAGAGGAAGTCAAAGTGATATCAAGAAATAACCATGAAGGAAGCTAACAAACCTGCCTGTCAAAATAAAAAAGAGGAAATGTAAAGACTCAGCAAACACAAAATCAATCATAAAAGAGATGAAAAGAAAATACATACACAAAAAGAACTCAGCACAGAAAATTAAGTGGAACAAAGAAACCATCAACACCACACACACACACACGTACATACACACAATAAATCAAAATAACAGCAGTAAACTCATAGCTATCAATAATTACACTGAATGAAAATGACCTAAATGCACCAGTAGAGAGACAGAAAGTGGCAGAATGGATAAAAAAAACACAATCCATCTATGTGCCGTCTACAGGAGACACACCTTAGACACAAAGACAGAAGTTAAAACTCAAAAGATGGGAAGAAAATACATCAAGCAAACAATAATCAAAAAAGAGTAGGAGTGACAATATTAATCTCCAATAAAATAGACTTTAAAGAAAAATCCACCATAAAGGATAAGAAAGGGCACTATATAATGATTAAAGGATCAATACACCAGGAGGACATAACCATAATAAATATATATACACCCAGTGACATGGCCCCAAAATATATAAAACAAACTCTATAGCATTGAAAAGAGAAATAGACAATTTCACAATAATAGTAGGAGACTTCAACACACCACTTTCCGTGAAAGAACGTCTTGAAAGAAACTCAGTAAAGACACAGAAGATGTAAATGCCACAGTCAACCAACTCGACCTCATAGACATATGCAAAACATTCCACCCAACAGTAGCAAAATATACATTCTCTTCCAGTGTACATGGAATGTTCTCCAGAATAGACCATATTTTAGGCCAAAGAACAAACCTTAATAAAATCCAAAACATCGGAATAATGCAAAGCATCTTCTCTGATCATAATGCCATAAAAGTATAAATCAATGATAGAAACAACAAGGGAAAAAAATATGTGGAAATTGAACAACACATTGCTTGAAAACAACTAGATAATAGAAGAAACCAAGGATGGAATAAAAAAAAATCATAGAATAAAATGAGAATGAAAACACATCTTACCAAAACCTCTGGGACACAGCAAAAGCAGTTTATAGCAATAAACACATACATCAAAAAAGAAGAAAGGGCCAAAATCAAAATATTAACCCTACAACTTGAACAAATAGAAAGAGAGTAGCAAAAAGAGCCCTCCAGCAACAGAAGAAAGGAAATAATAAAAATTAGAGCAGAAATAAATGAAATAGAGGATAGAAAAACAATTGAAAGAATCAACATGACCAGAAGTTGGTTTTTTGAAAAGATCAACCAAATCGGCAAACCATTGGCCAAACTGACAAAAGAAAAACAGAGAGGAAGGAAATAAACCAAATAAGAAATGAGACAGGTGATATCCCAAAGATCCAACTGAAATAAAGCAGATCATAACAGAGTACTATGAAAAGTTGTACTCCAACAAATTTGAAAATCTAGAAGAAATGGACATATTTCTAGAAACACACTACCTACCTAAAGTAACACAAACTGGGGTAGAAAAACTAAACAGACCTATAATAAAAGAAGAGATTGAAGAGGTAATTAAAAAAAAAAAAAAAAAAAAAAAACTTCCAACAAAAAAAGGCCTTGTCCAGACGGCTTCACTGGAGAATTCTACCAAACTTTCAGAGAAGAGCTAACACCAATAATACACAAGCTATTTAAGAGCATAGAAAAGGAAAGAATACTCCCAAACTCTTTCTGTGAGGCCAGCATAACCCTGATACCAAAGCCAGGCAAAGACACCACTGAAGAAAGAAAAGTACAGACCAATATCCCTTATGAACATAAAAAAAAAAAAAAAAAAACCCATTGCCATTGAGTCAATTCTGACTCATAGCGACCCTATATGACAGAGTAGAACTTCCCCATTGGGTTTCCAAGGAGTGTCTGGTGGATTTGAACTGCCAAACTTTGGGATAGCAGCCGATCTCTTAAACACTCTGCCAGCAGGGTTCCCTCATGAACACAGATGCAAAAATTCTTGATAAAATTCTAGCCAATAGAATTCAACAGCATATGAAATAATACTAATAATAATACATCATGACCAAGTGAGATTCACATCAGGTATGCAGGGATGGTTCAACATTAGAAAATCAATCAATGTAATCCACCACATAAATAAAAGAACCACATGATCTTATGAATCAACACAGAAAAGGCATTTGACAAAGTCCAACACCTGTTAATGATAAAACTTCTCAGTAAAATAGGAATAGAAGGAAAATTCGTCTACATAATACAGGGCATTTATTCAAAGCTAACAATCAACATCATTCTAAATGAAGAGAGACTGGAAGCATTCCTCTTGAGAAAGTGAACAAGACAAGGATGCCCTTTATCCCCACTATTATTCAACATTGTGCTGGAAATCCTAGCTAGAGCAATAAGGCAAGAAAAAGAAACAAAAGGCATCCAAACTATCCCTATTTGCAGACAATAGGATTTTATACACAGAAAACCTAAAAAAGTCCACAAGAAAGCTACTGGAACTGATAGAAGATTTCAGTAACATAGCAGGATACAAGATTAACATACAAAAATCAGTTAGATTCCTCTATACCAACAAAGAGAACTTCGAAAAAGAAATCACCAAATCAATACCATTTACAGTAGCCCCCAAGAAGATAAAGTACTTAGGAATAAATCTAACCAGGGATGTAAAAGACCTATACCAAAAAAACAAAACAAAACTACAAAACACTACTGTAAGAAACCAAAAGACACCTCCATAAGTGGAAAAACATACCTTGCTCATGGATAGGAAGACTCAACATTGTGAAAATGTCAATTCTACCCAAATCAATCTACAGGTATAATGCAATCCCGATCCAAATACCAACAGTATTCTTTAACGAGATGGAGAAATTAATAACTAACTTTATACGGAAAGGGAATTGGCCCTGGGAAGTAAAGCATTACTGAAGAAGAAGAACAAAGTGGGAGGCTTCACACCACCTGATTTAAGAAACCATTGTACAGCACAGTAGTCAAAACAGCCTGGTACTGGTAAAACAAGAGACACATAGACCAATGGAACAGAACTGAGAACCCAGAAGTAAATCCATCCATGTAGTTGTTATTGTTAGGTGCCGTTGAGTCTGTTCCAACTCACAGCAACCCTATGTACAACAGAACAAAATACTACCTGGTCCTGCGTCACCCTCACAATCATTGTTATTCTTGAGCCCATTGTTGCAGCCACTGTGTCAGTACATCTCGTTGAAGGTCTACCTCTCTTTCGATGACCCTCTACTTTACCAAGCATGATGTACTTCTCAAGGGACTGGTCCCTCATGATCACATGTCCAAAGTATGTGAGATGAAGTCTTGCCATCCTTGCCTCTTAGGAGCATTCTGGCTGTACTTCTTCCAAGACAGATGTGTTCATTCTTTTGGCAGTCCATGGTATATTCAATATTCTTCGCTAACACCATAATTAAAAGGCATCAATTCTTCTTTGGTCTTCCTTATTCATTGTCCAGCTTTTGCATGCTTATAAGGCAATTGAAAACACCATGGTTTGGGTCAGGCACACCTTAGTCCTTAAAGTGACATCTTTGGTTTTTAACACTTTAAAGAGGTCTTTTGCAGCAGATTTGCCCAATGCAGCACATAGTTTGATTTCTTGACGGCTGCTTCCATGGACATTGATTGTGGATTCAAGTAAAATGAAATCCTTGACAATTTCAAAATTTTCTTCCTTTATTATGATGTTGCTTATTGGTCCAGTTGTGAGGATTTTTGTTTTCTTTATATTGAGGTGTAATCCATGCTGAAGGCTGTAGTCCTTGATCTCCATCAGTAAATGCTTCAAGTCCTCTTCACTTTCAGCAAGCAAGGTTGTGTCGTCTGCATAACACAGGTTGTTAATGAGTCTACCTCCAATCCTGATGCCTCATTCTTTTTCATATAGTCCAGCTTCTCGGACTATTTGCTTAGCATACAGATTGAATATGTATGGTGAAAGAATACAACCCTGACACACCCTTTTCCTGACTCTAAACCATGCAGTATCCCTTGTTCTGTCTGAAAGACTGCCTCTTGGTCTATGTACAGGTTCCTCATGAGCACAATTAAGTATTCTGAAATTCTCATTCTTCATGATGTTATCCATAATTTGTTATGATCCACACAGTAGAATGCCTTTGAATAGTCAATAAACATAGGTAAACATCTTTCTGGTATTCTTTGCTTTCAATCAGAATCTATCTGATATCCAATGATATCCTATGTGCATATCTTTATACCTGTGCATAACTTTATACCACATTTACTAGAGCTGCTTGAGCTTTTTGGATGTATAAGTTATTCTTTCCATCAAATTTTGTAAGTTTTTAGACACAGATTCTTGAAATATTTTTTTCTGCTCACTTTTCTCTTTCTTCTTCTGCTAATCCCAGTATGTATATTGTTTTCATGATGTTCCACAGGTCTCTGTGGATTTATTTTTCTTCATTCTTTTTATTTTCTTTCTGCTCCTTAAATTGGATAATTTCAATTGACCTATCTCTAAATCGAGTTATTCTTTTCTTCTGCTAGATCAAATCTGCTGTTGAACCCATCTAATGAATTTTAATTTTAGTTAGTGTCTTAGTTATCTAGTGCCGCTATAACAGAAATATCGCAAGTGGATGGCTTTTACAAAGTGAAATTTATTCTGTCACGATCTAAGAGATTAGAAGTCCAAATTCAGGGTGCTAGATCCAGGGGAAGCCTTTCTCCCTCTGTCGACTCTGGAGGAAGGTCCTTGTCATCAATCTTGCCTTGGTCTAGGAGTTTTTCAGCTCAGGGACCCCAGGTCAAAGGATATGCGCTCCTGGCTCTTCTTGCTTGGTAGTAATGAGGTCCCCATGTCTCTCTGCTTGCTTCTCTCTTTTATATCTCAAAAGAGATTGGCTTAAAACACAACCTAATCTTGTAGATTGAGTCCTGCCTCATTAATTTAACTGCCTCTAATCCCACCTCATTAACATCATAGAGGTAGGCTTTACAACATGGGAAAATCACATCAGATGACAAAATGGCTAACAGTCACAAAATTCTGGGAATCATGGCCTAGACAAGTTGACACATGTTTTGGGGGGACACAATTCAATCATGAGAGTTAGTGTACTTTTCCACTCCATGATTTCTGTTTGGTTCTTTTTTATATAATTTTTGTGTGTTTGATGATATTCTCTATGTGGTAAGACATTGTTTTCATGTTTTTCTTTAATTATTTACACATGATTTCCTTCTGTTCTTTAAACATATTTGTAATAGTTCATTTAAAATCTTTGTCTAGTTCATCCATCATCTGTGCTTCCTGAGGGACTTTCTATTGACCATTTTTTCTCCAGTGTATGGGCCATACTTTTATGTTTCTTTGCATGTCTCATACTTTTTTTTTGTTTGAAAAGTAGCTATTTAAAATAATCTAATGTGACAACTCTGGAAATCAGATTCCCCCCTCCCCAGAGTTTTTAGTTATAGCCGTTTGTTGTTTGTTTCCTGACTTTCCTGGATTAATTCTCTAATACGTGTATTCTTTCGGAGTAGCCATTGAAGTCTCTGCTGAGAGGGTATACTGGTAACTAATGATTGGACAAATATTTGCTTAAATACCTTGAAACAGTAAGTCTCTCACATTGTGTGTGTGTGTGTGTGTGTGTGTGTATACACACCTTCAACACTCAGTTTACAATTCTGTCTTAGCCTTCAGTTTCTGCTTATGCAAAGCCTCAAGGTCAACTAGAGGGGAAAGTTTAGGGCCTTCTCCAGTGTTTCCTGGGCATGCATATGGCCTTCTAAATGCCCAAGAATATGTTAGAGCTTTTAAAAGCCTTCTCTAGGGTCACTGTGAGTCAGAATTGACTCGACAGCAATGAGTTTTTTTATGGACATCTCATTCCCCAGCTTTTCCTTTTAAGCTTTTTGGCCAGCCTCTTTTTTGCCCCAGTTTGTACAATTGGTATCAGTGCCTCAGACAGCTGCAATTTAAATAATTGCCAGTGATATTTTTGACAAGCAGTCTTTGGATAGGATATTTCCCACTGAATGAGCTCTGAATCAGGTCAAATAAAGACAAATTCTGTAAATGGGGCTTTTCCAGAAAGCTGCCAGACAGATCAAATAGTGACAGTTCTCTGAGACTGAGTCTTTTGGGGAAGTTCTAAATACTTTATTCCCCCCTCCAGTGCTTGAGGAGCCCTGGTGGTACAGTGGTTCAGAGCTCAGCTGCCAAGCAAAATGTCGGCAGTTCGAATCCACCAGTCACTCCTTGGGAAAAACTATATGGGGCATTTCTACTTTGTACTATTGGGTCACTATGAGTCGGAATCGACTCAACGGCAATGGGTTTTTTTTTTTTTTTTTTTTTTTGGTTTCCAGTGCATAATAGGTGCTGTTTTTCACAGCTACCATGATTGTGAGGCTGTTTGTTTTCAAGGCTACCATGGAGCTGGAAGAGGGAGACAGGAATAGGGCATGCTAAAATGTCAAAAATGTCCGTGTTCTTACTGATATTCAGCTGTTTTTCTTCAATAAACACTCCTTAGATTGTTGCAAGCCTTAGGTTAATTTTCAGCATTATGAAAAAGTTTATTTTAACAAATTTTCCAGTGTTCTCCTTGCTTTTATGGAGGGACAGATTTTCAGAGGTCCTTACTCCACCATTCCAGAAGTGCTTTTCCTCCTGGTTTCCTCTTTTCTCTTTGTCTACTCTTCCTCTTTTAAACTTTGAAGGCTACTCTTAATGTGTCTGATCCGTAAATATTGTTTTTGTTTTTTTTTTATTGTACTGCAGGTGAAGGCTTACAGAACAAATAGTTTCTCATGAAACAGTAGTACACATATTGTTTTATGGCATTGGTTAACAACCCCACGACTTGTCAACCCTCTCCCTTCTCGACCTTTTTTTTGGTGAAAATATACATAGCCAAAGATACACCATTTCAAAAATTTCTACATGCACAGTTCAGTGGCATCGACTACGCTCTTCCAATTGTGCTGCTATTCTCACTTTAGATGGAGGTTTACAGAACAAAATAGTTTCTCATTAAACAGTTAGTATACATGTTGCCCTATGACAATGGTTAACAACCTCACTACACATCAACACTGTCCTTACTCAACCTTGGGTTCCCTATTACCAGCTTCTTTGTCCCCTTCTGCCTTCTGGCCCTTACCCCTGGACTACTGTACCTGATTAGTCCCATTTGGTTTTATGGGGCTGTCCACTCCCAGGCTGAACAGTGAACCTCGGAGATGACTTCATCACTGAAGGGTGTCTGGGGGCCATACTCTTGGGGTTTCTCCGGTCTCCTTTAGGCCAGTTAATCTGGTCTTTTTTTTTGTGAGTTAGAATTTTGTTCTACATCCTTCTCCAGCTCTGTTCAGGACCCTCTGTTGTGATCCATGTCAGAGCAGTCAGTGGTGGTAGCCGGGCACCATCTAGCTGTACTGGACTCAGTCTGGTGGAGGCCTTGGTAGCTGTGGTCCATTAGTCCTTCAGACTAATCTTTTCCTTGTATCCTGTTCTCTTCATTCTCCCTTGCTCCCGAAGGGATGAGACCAGTGGAGTATCTTAGATGGCTGCTCACAGACTTTTAAGACCCCAGATGCTACTCACCAAGGTAGAATGTAGAACATTGTCTTTATAAACTGTTTTATGCCAATTGAGCTAGATGTTCCCTGAGACCGCGGTCCCAACAGGCCTCCGCCCAGCAATTCAGTCCCTCAGGGAGTTTGGATGTGTCTATGGAGCTTCCATGACCTTTCCTTGTACAAGTTGTGCTGGTTTCCACTGTGTTGTGTACTGTCCCACCCTTCACCCAGGATACCACTTATCTATTGCCTATTTATTATTTCCCCCCAACCCCTCCCATCCTTGGTACCAACAAAGATTGTTACATTTTGTGTGTGAACTTTTTCACAGGTTTTTTGTCATTGTTTTTAACAATGTTGTTGTTGTTTTCTTATTGAGAATATACATGGCAAAAAACACTCCAATTCACGTTTCTGAATGTACAATTCAATGATGTGGGTTATATCCTTCGAGTTGTGCACCATTCTCACTCTCCTTTTCTGAGTTGTTCTTCCAGCATGAACATAAACTCAGTGTTCCCTAAGGTTCCTATCTAATTGTTCAAGTTGCTGTTGTCAATTTAATCATCCCATATAGATAGTTCTTAAAAGAGCATAATGCTCAGGGCAGAATTTTTTTACTAATTAAGCAAAAATATTGTTTGATTTTAAGAAGAGTTTAGGGGATATTTTTGGTTTAAGGTTTAAAGATTATCTCAGGGCAGTAGTTTCGGAATTCATCCAGCCTTCATGGCTCCAGAAAGTCTGGAGTTCATGAGCATTTGAAATTCTGTTCTACATTTTCGCCCTTTTAATCAGCATTCTCCTATAGAATATTTGATCGAAATGTTCCATAATGGTATCCAAGCACCGTCCAGTTCTTCTGGTCTCATGACAAAGGAGGCAGTTGTTCCTGAAGACAATTAGCCACACATTCCATTTCCTCTTCCTATTCTTGACTATCCTTTTTCCTCTGTTGCTCCAGGTAAATAGAGACCAATTGTTGTGCCTTGAATGTCCTCTTGCAAGCTTTTAAGACCCCAGGAACTGTGCAACAAACTTGGAGGTGATACAGAAGCACTAAACACATTATTAGGCCAATTAACTAGGATGTCCCATGAAACCATGACCCTAAACCTTCAAACCAAGGAACCAAATCCCATGAGGTATTTGGTTGCACATAAGCAGCCTCAGCATCTATTCTTTTTTTTTTTTTTTTTTTTGTAAATATGTCTATCACACAACTTTTGCCGAGTCAACTTTTCATAAATACTGTTTTTGTTTGTTTTTTAGGGTTTTGTATTAAACCCTCTTTCTTTCTGTCTCATCCTTTATTATCTCCTTGGGTGTTCTGATCCACTTCTGTAGCTTCAGTTATCATCTCTATGCAGATGACTCCACATTTGTAACTCCAGTCCAGATATCCCTCCTGAACTCCACCCTAACACACCTACATGTCTATGGCTATCTCTTGGCAAACCCACAGCCATCTGAAACCCAATATGTCTAAAACTAAATGCATCTTTTCCTTTTTCTTCCTACCTCCTATCTGCCACTTCTATGTGCCCTATTACAGCTAATGTCACTACTGTATGTGTAGCCAAGAAAACCAACAGTCATTCTTGACACCATTTTTTCCCTAACCCACACAGGAGGAAAGTGATTTTTCTATTTGATCAACCCATTCCCCTGCTTCCTTACAATATCACTTCTCCTTTCTTACCTCCCCTATGCATTTATAATAGAATCTGTGTGGCTTAATGGGGTCAACAAAGAACTTCAAGATTCAGATTCTGCCATGCTGTCCAGGATCATCTCTCCTTACTCTCCCAGCCACACTGAACTTTCTCTCCTATACTCATTATCTTTTGCACATGCTGTTCCAAGATGCATCCCTGTGTGCTTATATTAGTTTTCACTTTCTTCATTATGCCACCGTGAAAGGAGCCTTGGTGGCACAGTGGTTAAGCACTCAGCTGTTAACTGAAAGTTTGTTGGTTCAAACCCACCAGCCACTCCATGGGAGAAAGATGTGGCAGTCTGCTTCTGTAAAGATTACAGCCTTGGAACTCCTGTGGGACAGTTTTAGTCTGTCCTGTGAGTCAGAATAGACTCAATGGCAATGGATGCCATGAATTGGATTCTGTTACTTGCAACCAAAGGATCCTAAATAACACACTAAGCTTCACAGCATAGCTGCAGCATCAGTGACCTTGCTCTTCATGTTATTTTAATTTCACTCACCAGTGCATCTACCCTGTTAGCCATACTGACCAGCTTACTGTCACACTGAAGCTTGCCTTTGTTCTCCTGGTCCATCTTCATGGTATGTCCTTGCATCCCATCAGCAAGCTCTCCTATCTTGGCCCATTACACACTGAGAGATATCTACCTCACCATAATATTTGCTGCTGAGGAGTTTCTCTTTCTTTTGCTCATCTAAAATAAAATCCCCCTTCTGATCACTTCTGTCAATAGGAAAAAAATTGATGTGTTTACTAGCTAAAATTTATGACTGGTATACGTACTGCTATTGTTAGAAACAAATCGTTTTTGACACTTTTATCTCTTCTGCATCCAGTATACGTAGATTATGTAACCACTTTTTAAATTGGAAAATGGTGCACAATGGTTATTATTTATTTTGACTTGAGGGAATATAGATTCTGGATTTCCTATTCTGTGTTTAAATACATGTCTACTGGTCACAGGGGCAATTCAGGATAACACATCATGGTCTTTGGATCCAGCAGACTTGTGTTGAAACCCTATTTCCTCTTACTTGTTAGCTCTTGACCTTGAGATAGTTGCTTTACGGCTCAGTCTCAGTTTCTTTATTTTAAAAATGGTACAAATTCTGTCCAAACTTCAGGAATGATAGGAAAATTAATTATGTGAATGCATGTCCAAAGCCTACCCTGGGATCTTGTCAATGGAAGTTATTCAATAAATGACAATTTATTTTGTCATCAGTATGATCATCCACTGTGCAACCTCTGCTCTGTTCACAGATTTCAGCCCAGTAATCTTTTGTTTCCTCACCCTAATCCTTCACTTCGTCTGACTGTTCCATTTTGATTCCAAGCGAGCAGGCCGCTTGTGTCTGGATCTGGCAGATCCTGAAATCTCTACTTGGCTTTGTCAGACAAGTTCAGGCATGTACAGACATGTCCATGAGTTTTTCAGAAGGTTGACTTTGCCAAAGCCAGAACACCACTCCTCCTCCCTTCCCACCGGGTCCTGTGCTCCAAGTTGTTGGACATAAGTTCATGCTTTCGAAACTTCAGTATTTACACAGAGTCTGTGCCTCTCATTTACCCAGTGTCCAGCTGCTGATACTTATCTTGAAATTTGTGAAGTGCAAGACTGCAATCAAAGCTTCAGGGCACAGAAATGAACAAATAAAGATGTTTGGGGACTGCCTGCTTTTCTCATGCGATTTGCACATTTTTCTTGGCTTGCATAACCCGAGGTGGTTGGGACCATGGGCCCCTTCATTCCTTGGCCTGGTGGTACAGCACATGGCAATGTTACAAATACAGGAGCTGGACATCCAGGAGGGCCTTCACCCCTACTAGGAAAGCATCCACCTCTGTGCCTCCCAGACAGTGTTGACGCATTCAGACAAGCTGGACAAAGAACGTACAGTCTACATTCCCTGGCCTTTGAAGGGAAGATGTTGCAATGTACAGGCAATTGGAGTGTTTGCCTAATTCATCAAAACATTCACATTTGCTAGTAATACAATGCATCTATGATGAGAAGGACTCAGGGAGTTCCATGGATTCGGGGTAAAATGGCTGATGTCTCCTAATTTCTACCATTCGGCTAAGCTTTGAAGCTGTCTTCTCTTCATTTAGGGTTGCAGGGTTGTTTAAACTGCATGGGCTTTGGAACCAGATGCATCTGTGGCTCAGACTTGCTAGCTGTGGGATCTTGGGCAATATACTCTTTCTAAAGTCTTTGCTGTCATCTGGAAAGTAAGGGTAATAAAACTAAACTCTTAGAGCTTTCACGAGGATTCTTTGAGATAATGTGTAGTGCTTAACAGACACAATAAGTGTTATAAATGTAACTTTTATAATTCATCTACTTTTTAAATGCCTACCATGTGCCAGGCACTCTGCTGGGCACTTAGTGTTCCTTTTTTACCTTGGAGTTGGTTGAACTTTTTAATGGGAGATGAGGGACAGCGATAAGCATATTTTGAAAGAGACAATGAAGGCTTAAGTTTGTTCCCAATTTCACCTCTGACTTAGCTGCATGGCCTTGGACAAGAGACTTCTCTATGGACCTCAGTTTCTTCAGTGGTAGAGTAATTGTTCCTATTTCAAAGAGCAGATGGGAAGATCTAATAATAATTATTATTATTATAATAGCTAGCATTAATATAGAGCTTACTAGTTTCCTAGCACTTCCTACCTATTTTATATTTACTGCTTTATTTAATTTTTACAATAACCCTAGGAAGTGTTATTATATAAATTTTAACAAAGAAGGAACCAAGGAATAAGACAGTTAACTGACTTGTACACTGTTAGTAATCAGAAACCAGCCTGTTTGGCTCCACAATCTTCTCTCTCAGTCATCAAACTTTGTACTCAGTGGACTATAAAACCCTGTATAGATACGGAGATTTATTATTATCACCGTGGAAAACTCTATCTGATGAACTAGTATGAAGCAGATTCAACCAGCCTTTTGCTTTTATCATTGCAGGATTCAACACAATTCTTTTTAAAGGAACATAAGCAATTGCTCCATAATGCATTTTTCCAACATTTAATTATGAAAAAAAATGCAAAAATGCAGATAAATTGAAATAATTTTACAGTGAACACCTATATACCTACCACCTAGATTCTGTACGTAACATTTTACTATACTTGTTTTAGGAGCCCTCAGCTGCTAACTGAAAGGTAGGTGGTTAGAACCCACCAGCTGCCCTGGGGGAGAAAGATGCGGCAGTCTGCTCCCATAAAGATTTACAGCCTTGGAAACCCTATGGGGCAGTTCAGCTCTGTCCTGTAGGATCACTAGGAGTTGGAATCGACTTGATGGCAGTGGGTTTGTTTTTTTTGGTTATACTTGCTTTATCACATATCTAGCCATCACTCCAGAGCTCTCTCCATCTATCAGTTCATCTTATTTGTGATGCATTTCAAAATAAGTTGCAGATATTACTATGCTTCATCCAAATACTCCAATATTATTAATTAGAGTTTAATATACTTTATGACTTTTTGTCTTTTCTTTTTCAAAATGCATTTTAGGTTCTGTATCTGGGATGAGGATTTGATAATCTCAGAAAATAATTAAACTAACATAAAACCATGGGAGACTCTACTTGTGATAATATTACTTTATTATTACTGTCTTTGCTGCTGTTGTTAATTTTCACACCTGACTTCTCAACACTAAGAGTCAGTTTGCTATTAAGCCACTTTCTTCCCTGCTCAGACCTTCCATTTTATCCCAGACATAATGGCTCCTGCTCAGTTTTTCCCACTCCCACCCTCACCGTCTTGTGCCCAGATCCAACCACAGTTTGCTCTCTGCCAGACCTCTATATATCCAGTGGCATTCCAGTACTGCCACAGAGTTCCACATGGTATTCAAGTATCTGTCTGAACCAGCCAATCATTACAATGACACCTTATATTTATTTTTTGCTGGTTCATTATTTCATTCAGTAAGTATTTATCAAGAGCCTACTTAACCAGGTGACCAGGAGTGGAGGAGGCAGAGAATGGGCAGGGGGCACTGAGTAACAAGAAACAAAATCAATCAACACACTTTATTACATGAGTTCTGTGTGTACAGTACTGCCATGAAGGCATTTATAATCAAGTTGGATTAAGGAAAAAAATGCACAAGACACAACTGGAGATCAGCTGTAGAGAGCAAAGCAGGCAACAGTTCTATGTAGTCATGTAGATCTCTTTGTGTGCACGCCTGCCAAAAAGATGTAGAATAGGTCTGCTTACAGGATTCAGCTGGGATTTCTGGAAAGAAATAAGGCTGGTAATAAATGTTGGGGAGATCCAGGTCCATGCAGTAATGGAGGGAATAGAAGAGAACTTATTTTAAAGAGAAGGCAGAACTATGCTGAGCAGTTGTTAAAATGACAACAGAATCATGCCCTCCAGAATCATGTTGGGCAATCATTAAGATGGCTTAGAATGTGTGGAGGAACTGAACGGTAGAGTCAAGGACCCTTAGAGCTGGAAAGAATGGCCACAAGGATGAATTAGATAAAATTATAAAGATAGCTATGTTGCAGAGTTGAGAGCATCCCAGAATTTCCAGCTGAAATTGTTTGGTAACAAGCTATGGCCCCAATTAGGCAGATGTGAGTGGTAGCATTCTATTTAACTGATGAAGAAACAGTAAAAAGGGAGCTAAAAAGAGTACACCCTAGTGAAGTGACCAAGAAGAGATCCAATGAGGAGAACTCAGCAATCTTAAAGACCAAAACAACTATGTGTAGCAAATTTGAGAAACAGTATGGAATGAACAGAAGTTGGTGTCCTGATTCTGCCACCTTCTAAGCATAAGAACTCCAGTTTTATGATCTTCAGTTTTCTTAGGTTATAAAACTAGAATAACATTTACTGTCAAGGAATGTTGTGAAGGTTAAATGATATACTAAATGAAATATGTCTAGCACAGCACCTGCTTCAGAGATCCTGCTTACATTTTTAGTGTGTTTTCTACTCTTTGGTCTTTTCAGTCTAAATAGTCTAGAATTTTGGGGATTCCCACTCAGCCTCATAAAGCTTTTTTGTGACTGGATTTAAAATATTTTGTTTAGGGCTGCCCTTAAGCACACGTGGTGACTTTGTGTGAATAATTAAAAAAGGCATCTTTTGGGACAAATTAATTTTAAAAATTACTCCCTTTAAGCAATTTTTAAAGGTGGGGGGCTCATTTTGCCAAGCCCAGACTCATAGTTAGTAGATAAGAGACTAGATTTCAGCACCCGCAATCTTCTCAGCTATGACAACTCTGCCCTTGCTTCCAAACAATATTATTGGGGGAGGGGAAAAATGAGACTACCTTGATGCATGAAAGAAGGAGTCAGTAGGTCCCATCAAAGGAGCCAGTCAGAGACTGAGAATCCATCTCTTTCAGCGCTGTGGAGTTGAGTGAAGACAACCTCTAATGCCCTCTCCATCTTTAGGATTGGTGGGCTAAGACTATCATAAGCTCAGTTTCTCCACACTGCACTGCTTTTTTTGTATAAAGAGGGTCACAAAAAAAGATACTAATGCATATTTTCTTCTGCATAACATAAGATTTCAACTTTAAATCTCAACTTGTTTGTTAACTCTTGAAGTCCACAGTAGGTGTCATGCATGGGCTCAAAAGCAAATCCATCAGGTCCAGGTGCTTTGTGATGTCTACCACGTCCTTCCTTGTCATCCTCAGGTCCCCCTCATTTATGATGGATAATGAAGATCCACTTAGAGAGGGAATTTCAGCACTTCAAAAGTTACTACTATATCTGAGTGCTCTCAGAACTGGTACTTCAGATGCTCTGCATTTCTAGGGATCGTCAAAATACCAGAGTTTGACTGTGTTCTCCACAGAGTGAGGAGGAAGTTAGTTGCACCCATTCTGTGCCATGTTTCATCTCCTGAGCACCAAGGATGCCCTGTTCATAGACCTGTGCCCTTACAAAGACCCTTGTATAAATAGCTCCTCAATGTAAGTCCCTGGACCATGCCAGAGACATCACAGGCACCCAATTTTTGTCACCCTTTCCCTTTCCTTCTTCTCTGCTGTCCCCCTCTCACTCCAGCTGGTGCAGAACTACACATATAAGTAAACAAACACCCAGCCAGTTCTCCAGACATTTATGAATCCTGGTGTCAGCCTCAGTTTGGGCTCATATTGCTACATAGTAAATCCATCACAAGTATTTGTGAAGTCCTCACAGGATGTCCAACTGAAGTGAGTTCTTGGGATGTATTTTAAATGGCAAGTCAGTTGACCCTGCTGTGCAGAAGTGCAGTCAAATAAGGACAGGTTTACTTTGAACATAGCTTTGATATTTTTTGTTTGTTTTACAAAATAAATGTCTTATTTTAAACAGATTTTAAAATTCGGATAAACAAGGAAAAAAAAAGGAAAAGAATCACAAAAAAGTCTACTATGCTGACAAGATATCTGCCAACATTTTGGTTTGTTTAGTTCTAGGATCCTATATAATTTACTTAACTGGTTCCAAAATTTTAGAAGTACAAGTTCTAGCAAACGTATTTCCATTTTAACCTATGAATATTCTTATAACTGTGTCTTTGATGACATCCATGTTTTTCACCTTAGGATATATTAGTAGAAGTGAAATCAGTGCTACACACCCCAAAGCCAAACAGTTGGCAAGTCTTGCCATTTCCACCTTCAAGTATATCCCAAATTCCAGCACTACTCACCATTTTGATGTTTCAACAAACAGATGCAGCTCTGGAGGTGCTCACTCATCTATGCCAAGAAATTGGAAGACAGCTATCTGGCCAACTGACTGGAAAATATACATATTTGTGCTCATTCCAAAGAAAGGTGATCCAAAAGAATGCAGAGATTATCGAACAATCTCATTAATATCACACTCAAGTAAAATTTTGCTGAAAATAATTCAAAAACATTTGCAGCAGTAAATTGACAGGGATCTGCCTGAAATTCAAGCTGCATTCAGAAGAGGATGTGGAATGAGGAATATCATTACTGATGTCAGACAGATCTTGGCTGAAAGCAGAGAATACCAGAAGGATGTTTACCTGTGTTTTACTGACTATGCAAAGGCATTTGCCTGGGCCATACCAAATTATGGATAACATTGCGAAGAATGGGAATTCAGAACACTTAATTGTGCTCATGAGAAACACGTACACAGACCAAGAGGTAGTCATTTGAACAGAACAGGGGGATACTGCATGTTTCAAAATCAGGAAAGGTGTGCATCAAGGTTGTATCCTTTCACCATATTTATTCAATCGGTATGCTGAGCAAATAATCCGAGCAGCTGGACTATATGAAGAAGAACGGAGCATCAGGATTGGAGGCAGATTCATTAACAACCTGTGTTATGCAAATGACACAACCTTGCTTGCTGAAAGTGAAGAAGACTTGAAGCACTTACTGATGAAGATCAGTGACAGCAGCCTTCAGTATGGATTACACTTCAACATAACGAAAACAAAATCCTCACAACTGGACCTACAAGTAACCTCATGATAAATGGAGAAAAGATTGAAGTTGTAAAAGATTTCATTTTACTTGGATTCACAATCAACGTCCATGGAAGCAGCAGTCAAGAAATCAAATGACATATTGCTTTGGGCAAATCTGCTGCAAAAGACCCCTTTAAAGTGTTAAAAAGCGAATATGTCACTTCCTGAGGACTAAGGTGCACCTTACCAAAGCCATGGCATTTTCAATTGCCTCATATGCACGTGAAAACTGAACAATGAATAAGGAATTACAAAGAAGAATTGACACCTTTGAATTATGGTGTTGTCGAAGAACATTGACTATACCACGGACTGCTAGAATAATGAACAAATATGTCTTGGGAGAAGTACAGCCAGAATGCTCCTTAGAAGCAATGATGGCTAGACTTCATTTCACGTACTTTGGAAGTGTTATAATGAGCGACCAGTCCCTGGAAAAGGACATCATGCTTGATAAAGAAGAGGGTCAGTGAAAAAGAGAAAGACCCCCAGTGAGATGACTGACACAGTGGCTACAACAATGGGCTCAAGCATAACAATGATTGTAACAATGGCACAGGACTGGACAGTGTTTTATTCTGTTACATAGGATTGCTATAAATTAGAACTGACTCAGTGGCGCCTAACAGCAACAACTCAACATTTACACCTCTGTAACTATAGTACACATCCCTCTAGTACATCATCCTAGTCCACCTCCCCTCTAGTCCACCACTCTAGTACATCTACTCTTAATCCATAAGTGTAGCCCACTCCTCCCAAGTCCATTGCCCTAGTCCATCTCCTATAGTCCATCACCCTATCCCACCTCCTCGCTGGTTCACTACTCTAACAAATCTCCCTGCTAGTCCATCTCCCCCTAGTTCCATCACCTAGTCCACCTCTCCCCCTCTTCACTGCAGTAGCATCGGAGTTGGTTTCTCTGTTTCTACAATGGCCACTTTAGTTTGTTTTCCAGTTAGCAGGTGAGAAATCTTTTAAAAATATAAATCAGATCATGTAATCCCTTGCTTCTAGAATATTCAGAATCAAGTTCCCATCATGGCCTTTGAAGCCTTCAAAGCCCTGTGTGATTTAGCCTCTCCCTATGTCTGTGACTTCTTATCCTGCTATTCCCCTACTCGGGTGCATTCTAATCCCTCCATGGTGACCCTCTTACTGTTCTTTGAAGGAGACAAGCTCATTTCTGCCTTAGGAATTTTACAGTGACTTCTCCTCTTCCATAAACTCTTCACTCAGATCTTCATGTAAGCTCTTTCCTTACTTCATTCAAGTCTTTGCTCATACTATCTGAGATAATTCTCCCCTCTTGGCTCTCTCTCTTTCTCCCCCTGCTTTATTAATTTTTTCATAGCGTAAATCATCTTAATATATGTACTTACTTGTTTTCTCTTGACACTAAGTGTAAGCTTCGTGAATCCTCCATCATGTCCCAAACAGCTAGAAAAATGCCTACACATAATAGATGCCCAATAATTAATACTTATTGAATGTATAGCTAGAAGAATGCATGTAGTGTTCTATTAAAGTGTATGCAGAATATTAAAGCTTTTGATATCTAGCGGCAAATTGGCCTTCGAAAAAGTGTATCTAATCTATACCCTGTCGGTAGAAAATGAAAGGATCGTTTATGTTGAAATGTCCTGCTCAATTATTTTCATATTTATTTTCTTAATAGCACCACAAAATATTGTTCTTAAATATGCCATTGGTTAGGAAAGAAGTAGATTAGGTGTTTCCTCTGTTTATTATTACTTTTTCTAGAAAATGACTCAAAATAAGTATGATATAAAACTTTCCAGAGAGTAATCAAAGTTTTCTCTGTAACTGAACTTTCTTCTGTGTATATGTGACTGTGTGTGTAAAGCGGGCGATTGAAAGTTGAACAAAATCCAAGTAGATAAACTTAAGAGACAATTTGGCATGTCAGAAAAATCTTGGTCTTAAAAAAAAAGAAAAATATCTTGATCTCAGGAATCAGACCTATCCAAATTCAAATTCTAAAACCATCGTTTACTTACTGAGCTACCATGGACATTTTAAATACTTCATTGGGACTCAATATCCTCATCTATATTATGCAATAATCATTACCTCCCTTCCTGAGTTGCATTTAGGATTAAATAGAATACCAGGCATCTTTTGATGCCTCTAGACTAGGGTCTGATGTGCTCAATAAATTAAAGCTATTTTTATCTACATTCATATTGTATTGGTGAATACAGCTGTCCATTCTGAAGCCTTATAGAGAAAGAATATATGTGGAATCAAGAATGTCTTTCAATATTTGAGGAATCATTTTGGCGGAGGAAGGGGATGCACAGTTTATCAGACTCTAATCAATAAAGGAACTTGGCTCCACCAGCAAGAACTGTCCAGCAAATAATAGGACTCCTCATGATGGATTATACACCTAAAATCCTCAAGAAGAGGTTGGAGGAACAATCGTAGATAAAACTGGATTCTGGATAATATCACTCCTCGACTGTTACTAATACCTGAAGCTCCTTTATTAATGCATCTGTGTGTTATTTGACTATGACAAAAATATTTAAAGGAAGAATTTGCCTATAGCCTTTCAAACCATGTCTCTCGAATAGTCTCTTCCATGGATTTGGAAATGTGGCCTTGGGTGTTCACATGAAATAGTGAGAGAAAATGAACCCCAACATTCCTCTTAAATACCTCAACAGTTGCTGTGAGTGTGAAAAATGCCAGTATTCTGTGAAATCTCTTTTAGTAATTTAAGTTGCAGTTCTTAAGTCCTTTGGTTGTTAGCAAATTACAATATGAATAAACTCACTCCTTTTATTCTGGTATTTACTAGGGAAACCCAACCCATTTCCCCCTTTCTTATTTTAATGCCCTCCTGTCTTTAGTAGTGAAGACATTGGGCTAGGCAGCTCACTGACTGGAGACTTAACAGAAGCCAAGGATTAAGTGGTATTTGCCCAGTTGATTGTATAGTTTTGCATTTTCTGCAAAATGACTTGTAAATATCCATAGTCCCAGTCCTATGGTAAGATATTAGGATTTACCTAGCCTTCTCAGCCAGAGCATGTGGTATAAGATAATGAGAAGGCCCAGGCCCTTTGAAAACCTGGCTCACCATGTGGTTTTGAGGAAGTTACTCTTTCTCAACTTCTAAGTATCATGATGGAGAGTGTAGGCTTTGAATCACACTGAACTGGGTCCAAGTCCACACTCTGTCACTTACTAGCCTTCTGACCTGGAATGATTTTCTTCACTTTACAGAGCCTAGAGTTTCCTCATCCCTAAAATGACTATTATCATAATCATTCATTTCTCACAGAGTCCTCATGAGAATTGATTGCACTGTTATATGTATAGTACTTAACCAAGTACCTAATACATTGTAAGACTCAATAAATGCTTTGTTATTAGAACAACTATCTAAATATGCCCCAGGCATAGTTAGTGTCCTCATTCTTCATCTTAGTCAAATCCCTGCCACTCAAGGCAGAAATGTTTATTTATTTAACAATGTGTCATAGGGGTCCTACCATGAGTCGGGCATTTTGCAAGTTGTTGGGATACACTGACCCAAGGACAAATGCATTTCCTCTTCCTGTGGTTCTTACCACTTGCAGACTCATCATGGATTCCTTCCTCTCTGATACCCCTGCCCCAGGCAAACAGTTACCAAATTCATTCAATTCTATTGCCTAAATATCTCTCAATCCTACCCTCTTCTTTTACTCCATTTCACTCTCACCAGCTCCTCAGTTCTAGTTTTATCATCTCTTACATGGATGATCTGAGCAGCACCTTCACTGCTTTCCTTGATGTCCACCTCACACTTCTCCCAGCTACTCTCTATGGCCCGTCACAAGGGTCTTGCTAAAATATAAACCTCATTCCTCCCAAAAGAAAACCCAAACTCCTTGGCATTTCATATGAGGCCTTTCATCATCTGACTCTGCTGACCTCTTGCCTGATTTTTGACCCCTTTCCTACATGCAAAGGCTGTGGCCACTCCAAGCAACTTAAAATGATTTAAATATGCATTTCATTTGCCATGCCTCATGCTTCTGTGCTTTTGCATATATAGTTTCCTCTTCTCAGAAAGCCCTTCCCCCTTGTCTGCTGAGAAAACTCACTCTTCAATATTTACAAGAAATGTCACTTCTACTGTGACCCATTCTAACTTCATCTTCTGAGCTGTCTTTATACCTTGAACCTACCTCTAGAGTGGCACTTGCTACTCTTGGTTTCTCTTAATTGATCATTGGTTATTGGCTTAAGTGTCACTTCTTCTGTGAAGTCATCTTTGACCAGTCACTTTACCAAGGAACCCAAAAGCCATGAACTTATGCACCAGCTATTTCTCTCATGACTTCCTGCTATATGCAAATATAGCTCACTGAGTCTTACAGACAGACTTATGCAAAATAACCATAAAGCCATATAGCTATATAACAATTAAAATTTTTGTCTTAATAAAAAATTAAGAAAAAAATCATGTATATAATTTTTGATGCAAAAACAAAAACTTTTACCATCTCAAGGAAATATTGGGTTAAGGGCATGCCAACTATTCAAACCTTAAACTTCTTCATGCCTTCCAGTGCACAACAGTTGGCATCTATTTGCCTGGAACAACAGAGGAAGAAGGAGAGTCAGGAATAGGAGGAGGCTATGGAATGTGTGGCTAATTGCCTCTATGAACAACTGCCTTCTTTGCCATGAGACCAGAAGAACTGGATGGTGCCCAGCTACCATTACTGAAGATTTTGATCAAAGATTCCATAGAACAATCCTGACCAAAAGGGGAAAAATGCAGAACAGAATTTCAAGTTCTCATGGACTCCAGACTTCCTGGGACCATGAAGGTTGGATGAACCACTGAAACTATTGCTCTGAGATAATCTTTAAACCTTAAACCAAAAATATCCCCTGAAGTCTTCTTAAAAGCAAACATTAGTTTAGCTTAACTAGTAAAAAATGTCTGCTTTGAGCATTATGCTTTTTTAAGAACTATCTGTTCAAGATCAAATTGATAACAGCAACTTGAAAGATTAGATAGAAACATTGGGGGAGTGAATTTATGTTAATGAGGGAGGAATGAATCAGAAAATAAAGGTGAGAATGGTTATACAACTCGAAGAATGTAATTAGTGTCACAAAATGGTACACGTAGAAATTGTTGAATTGGTGTATGTTTTGGTTTGTATATTCTCAACAGCAACAACAAAATAAATAAAATTATATTCAGAAAAATTCTCCATACTTTATCCCTGTGCTAATCTGGATCAGCAGAAAGTTACATTTCTGGACCATATCCTTTGGACCCCTAAAAAATTGTCTTTACGGAAGTATCATTTAGTGCTATTCTCTAGGTGTTCATCCAGGATGCTACTACTACAAAAAAACAGACGTTTGCAGAATAACTTTTGGATTCTTGACCAAAGCACTACTAAGAACATCTTTCGGTGTATTGTTCAGTGTTTTTTTGTGATAAGCTTATCTCAGCAGCAGGATCCAGGACAACATATGTATCTATGTTTTCTTCTACTAGATGCCAAGAGATAGATACCCATCATGTTTCTCTTTCTGCCTAGGCTTCCAGGAAGCTCATTGCTAAATGTGGCACTCAATTAATATAACTTTACTCAACTAAAATTTTTTTAAAAAATATACTTCTTCTTCCTTTCCATTACTAACCACCTCTGTCCTATCTTCTCGCCTTTTTAATGTGTGGCTTTATTTTCTCTATCAGTTAAAGGATTTGTAGCAAAGAGGACTCGCCATGTGTGGTAAAAAAAGAAGCATGCATTTAGGTGTCATACAGTACTGTGTTTCACGGTCAGCTTTGTCACTTATTAGATGTATAACTCAGTTGCCTGGATATCTGTTACCCTAACTCAAAAATCAGAAGATGATGTACTGTAGACATGGTTGTCAGGATTATATGTGAAAAAAAAATATGTATGTAAACACACCTATCATAGTGCTTCGAATTTAGCAGGGAGTTGTTTTTCACTTATATTTGTGCCTCCTCAAATCCTTTTTAAATATGAGAATAAATGCATGAATGGACAAATGATAAAAAGATAAAACAGTCATAAAATAAAAAAAGATTATGCATGATCAAATGTCTAACACATTATAACAATTCAGCTGTGGATGGCCTAGAATAGCTTTGTAGGAAAGATGAAACACTGGGCTTTAAAGAATGCATAGAATGTAGATCTATGAAGAAGAGAAAAATTATATTCTGGGTGGTGAGACTGTAGTGGGGAAGAATGAAGTGGATAAACTCAAGGAAGGCAGACCCAATAGCAAGTTCATCAACAAAAGCACTAGGGTATGTATCACAATGAATTCTTGATAAAAAATTTATAAAGCGCCTTGTTACATTATTTAGGGCCACTGAACACACAATGAAAATGTAGTTAATTTGCTGGACTGTCAAAGGGAAAAAGAAGGGTGATATTTGCAACATATCTTTCCCTCCCCAAATTTCAAACCATTGAAGACACAGAAGTTATCAACAGGAGTATCTCTGGGAATTTCCAGGATTGGCCATTCGCCCTTCAGAAGCCAGGAAGCTGATCGATAGAGTTATAGAGCAGAGGAGCTGAACTGGGTGCTGAACACTAACTAAGGCTGCATCTTAAGAAGGAAAAGCAGAGGTCCAGATTTCATAACAGGAAGGGGTAGAACACAGACCAAAACCCAAATCCTCTGACTCATATCACAGTGCTCCTGCCTAGCCTGTACACCAGCTCTTCTGCACCTCCAGGTCACTGCATTCTATTCTACACAGTCAAGGTGGATGAAGGGAAGTTCGTTCAAAAATATTTTTTCATCTCCCTCCTGCTGACTCATGGCTAGTTTTAGAGGCAAAATTTATGGTGATCAACAAGGCTGGATCATGTTTGCAGCATGAACCTTGCTCATGGATAGGCTGGATCTGAAACACCAGGAGAAAGGACATTTAGACGGTCTGTTGTGAGGTTGACTGCTGAATGTTTGGACCCAAATGGATCACACCCAACACTTCAAATGGTTTTCTGTTTAGTATCCAAACATTTGTTTTTTTTATCTATACTAATTCCAAATTTTGTAAAGTTGCTGGAAGTTTATTGTGGGTAAATTCATACATACTCGAAAAAGGCACAGCCGTTTTCACTTGCTGGGCAAGGATGGAACATGCTTTCCAAAGGAAAATGTATAGATAGAATGAAGTGGAATACCTCTTCCCTGGCAATAGAATGAAAAGAAAACCTAGAAGAACTGTAACAGATGATCTCTTCTGAGATGAACAATAGGTTTTAACAGATAGCTACTCTTTAATGTAATATATTGAGAAGAATTCTGAAGCTACACTGTTGCAGAGCATGAGAGAGGATTATAATAGATTTGTCATGTCTGCCATGGGCATGAAAGGTGTTGGTGACACCAAACAGGCCAGATATATACCATTTGTGACCTGACCTATCCAGCCTTTTACTAATGGAAGAGAGTGATAGGGACTCGACAGAGGTCATCCAGATGCAGAACCTTGATTTTGTGCCTTCACTTACATGGTTTTATCATTTGATACAATTTCAGACCTGGTATCTTCAGTATGAAAGAGAGGAGACTCATTATCTGCCTGGTAGTATTTCCAAATATCTTATTCTTTGAAGCAAAACCCAAACAGTTAGTGGATAGAAGGTTTTCTCCCATTCCAGAAGAAATGGCCCAGATTGGGCCCCCACGCCTCATGTAGCCTTGTCACGGCATCTCAACTCTTAGCCACACTCCATTCCTT
Organism: Dugong dugon; assembly: GCA_030035585.1. Lineage (NCBI taxonomy): Eukaryota > Metazoa > Chordata > Mammalia > Sirenia > Dugongidae > Dugong > Dugong dugon. Next base: position 59,454,182 of record CM057471.1, read on the forward strand.
ATAGATGTTCTCAAGTTAGAAGGCAAAGCCCAACCCTTCTTGCCTTTCTGTAATTGATGCTTGTCTGCAAAAAGAGTAAACAAGACCCAGATTTTTATTCATCTGTGGGGATGTGGGAAGCTAATTTTTCCTTGAGCTTGCCAGGTTCTATATTATATAAAGAATAATTCCAGAAAGAGGGGCCTTGCCTTAATTCAGGGAGGAACCAGCCAGGCCAAACGTGCTTGTAACATATGGGAAGAGGCTAGAGGAGGCGTGAGCAGTGTTGGACAGATGTGCTGAAGAAGGAGGGTATAGGAACACAGTCCCACTGCCTGCATTTTATAATCCCTCCATCTGATCCCACCCAAACAAAGCTTTCTTAGTACTTCAGAGCCACAACTGGACAGAAAGCTGCCCGTGCTCTCTGTGTCTGCCTGTCTTGTCCTTTTTCTTTCTCCCTTAGTAGGCTTGAAGCCAAATGGCTCAGAACTTTTCCCCACTAATTCAGAGCATATTTTAGGCTTGTAGGGAAACACCTCCCCACACACATATGCATGCATAAAAATAAACATCTAATACAAAAATATATATATATATAAAGCTAGGATTTGATTCCAATTTGTAAGACGTTCTCTGTTTTCCAAGGAGGGGATACTGACTGATGCGACCTGGGTTGGAGGGAAACAAGTCCTGCAATTTTAGAATATAAAGATGGTGTAGAGTGAGCAGCCCAGTGAAGTGCCACATAGATTGGATTTGACATTAAGATATGAATTCTAGCCTTATCTCTGACACACATCAAAAAACTTCATGTTCTTGGGTGAGTTATTCCTTTTTCTGGGACTGAGTTCCCCCTCGGCAAACTCTCCCCATCCTCCAGCCTCCTTATCCCTAGTAGCATTTGCTGATATAGAACCTCAAATTCACCTATTGCACTGTTATTCCTGCACTGGATTATGATTATGTATTTGCTCTCCTAGTGTGCAGTGGATAGAATGTGAGCTTAAGAGGCAGATTTGCATCACCCTCCTGACTCCTCCACCCCCAGTGTGTAACCTTGGATGAGTCATTTAACCATGCCTAATTTGTGTAAATGAGCAAGTCTGTCTTGGAAGAAGTACAGCCAGAATGCTCCTTAGAAGAGAAGATGGTGAGACTTCGTCTCTTGTACTTTGGACACATTATCAGGAGGGACTAGTCCCTGGAGAAGGACGTCATGCTTGGTAAAGTAGGGGATCAGCAAAGAAGAGGAATACCCTCAATGAGATGGACTGACACAGTGGCTGCAACAATGGGCTCAAACATAGCAATGACTGAGGAAGGCACAGGAGCGGGCAGTGTTTCCTTCTGCTATATGTAGGGTCAGGGTCACTCATTTGGAACCGACTCAATGGCACCTAACAACAACAATTTGTATAAAAGGAGGAAAACCTGGTGACAATAATGCCTACTTACCCAGGTTCTTTTGAAGATTAGTAAGTAGACCCCATATGAAAATGCCTAAATGTAGGAATGCAGTGAGTCTTAGTTTCCCTCCTACTACATTAGTATCTAGCACAAACCTGGCTTATGGTGGGTAGTCCACAAATTCCTGTTGGAAAAAAAAGGAAAAAGGAACGAGAGAGAGAACAAACAAAGGGACAGAGGGAGGGAAGCAGGGAGAGAGGGAAGAGAAAAAGAAAGAAAGAAGAGGAAAGAAGGTAAGAAAGAAACAAAGGAAGGGAGGAGAGGAGAGAGGGAAGGAAAGAGGGAGGAAAAAAAGATGGAGGGGAGGAGAAAAGCGATGGTATTAATTATGTCCTCCCCAATAGCCTACTAGCTCCTAAGGGGCAGTCTGTGGTATATTCATTTCTGTGTCCTTAATTTCTAGTACCGACAGTAGCATATTGTATCTATTCAATTAAACTTTGTTTACCAGATATAATTTATCTCTAAAATGGGGATAATTATACAGGCTGTGTTTTAAGCCACATCTTTTAATAGAATCTGATGAAATATTGAGTATGAAAGTACTTTGTAAATACAACAAGAGTTCTGATAACTGAGCCAGCGTCTGGCATGTGATATTAAACTGGGGACTCACAACTGAGGTACAGACATGTGTAAACAAATTTCATAGAACTCTATGTTTGGAAAGGATGAGCAAAGAAGGATTAGACCATGGGTTGTGTGAGAAAGAATGTATCATAAAAGAAAATGAATCTTGGGATGACAAGAGGACTTGGGGAATAAAAGGGCAGGTGGAATGCAAATAACTAGAAGGGAAAGAATTGTCTAGCTAAGCTGTCTGTCACTTCGGGACACATAGAGTCCTGTTATGGGACTCCCCCAAATGAGGAAAGAAATAATCTCCTTCCTTTGCAAGAAAGTGATGAGCTGCCACATAGATTTGGGAGCATGAGTACTCTGATGAATAATTGGAGATCTGTGCCTTGTCCAAAGAATATGCGAACTGTAAGTCACTTTGTATTGGGAGGCAGTTTTAATGTAAATATGTCTTCTGTTCTGTCCTGAGGCTTCTAAGAAACGGTGCCATTTAGGTTACTTAGAGTAGCTTGGTACACAAACAGGATTTTTGTACTGGTTTGTTCAATACTCACTGGTGAGAAGTTAGTATGCTTCTCTGGGTTCAAATCAGAAGTTAGTACGATTTTATATCTCACCAGGCCAGCTGTTTTTCCATAGGAGTGAGCAAAGGAGTATGACTATGGAGACCCAAATCTTCAAAAATAGAATAAAAGTCATACTGAGGCTGAAGAAGGATTCCCTTCCTAGAAGGGTAGTATATTCTTTACTAAACATGGATCCTAGAGTATTTTCTCATTTATAGGTGACATTTGCCCAGGTCAAGAAATATATGTTGTAGTTGTTAGGTGCTGTCAAGTTGATTCTGACTCATATTGACTCCATGTGACAGAGAAGAACTGCCCCATAGGGTTTTCTAGGTTGCAGTCTTTATGGGAACAGATCACCAGGTCTTTTTCCTGCAGAGCTTCTGGGTGGGTTCAAACCGCCAATCTTTTGGTTAGCAGCTGAGCGCTTAACCATTGCACCACCAGGGCTCCTTAAGAAATATATAGACCCTTAATTTAGTTGTCTTGCTTTTCCCACATTTCTTAGGCAGGAAGAGCAAGTTTCCTCTTTCCCATCTGCAATCTAAGTACCTAGATGACCTCATAAGAAAGAATGCTTTTTCAGTTGTAGCTTAAAAGAAAACAAACAAAAAAAACCAAACCAGTTGCCCTTGAGGTGATGCCGACTCATGGCAAACCTATGTGTTTCAGAGTAGAACTGTGCTCCATAGGGTTTTCAATGGCTGTGATCTTTCTGGAGTAAATTGCCAGACCTTTTTTCTGAGACACTTCTGTGTGGATTCAAACCACCAACCTTTCATTTAGTAGCTGAGTGCTTAACTGTTTGTGCTACCCAGGGACTCTAGGATAGCTTCCAGTCTGTGAAATCCAGCAAGATTGGCAGGGAGTTGTATCTCCTATTGGTTAAGAGCCCAGGCTCTGGAGTATATACACTTGGGATCTCTGGGCTTCAGGCAATTCATGAATCCCTTTAGGCAGCAGATGCTTGTCTCTAAAATGACGATAATCATGACCACCTCGAGAAGATGGCATTAAGGATATGTGATATACAAAATACAAAATAATTAGACCAGTACCTAGTAAGAATAAGTGCTCAATTAATAAATATTATTGTTATTATTATTGTAGTTATTGCCAACAAAGTTCAGAATTAAGATAGAAGCTTAACAGCAGGACACAAAGGATAATACTGCCTTAGTGGAGGTTGTCTCTGTTTAATTCACCAAAATTTGTAGCTCTTAATATCAACAAAACATTGTAAGGGTTATAATGAGTATCGAGGCCATTTTGTTTTTTAATCACAAGAGCTCAAAGTTCATGAGATGAGAAATAGTTAACAAAAGTATTTGTGACACAGGGCAAAGAATAATTATACCCACTAATGATAAGAACAATTTTGTCCATTCAAAGGAGGGAATTATTTTATTCAATGGGATGGTCAGGACGGACTTCATAAAACAAGAAGTTTTACAGCAGCTCTGGAAGAAAGCTTGAGGTTTGAAAAGACACAGATGTGAGTGAAGAAGAAAGAGCATGTTAGTCTGAGAAAGCAGAAAGTGCAAAAATACATAAACCATGTGTGACAAAAGGACTATGAAATGAAGCTGAAAATTTAGGGTAGAAGCATGGAGTAGAAGATCTTAAGAGATTCTTAATTCTAGAGGCGATGCAGAAGCATTATATTATCTTTCTTGAGTGGACTGTAAATATTCTGAGGACAGAAAATTTTGTTTTGTATCTGAATTTCTCACAATCATAGTATAATGCCTGGCAAATAGTTTGTGCTCAATAATTGTTTGAGTAAATGGTAGATGGATGGATGGATGGATGGATGGATGGATAAATGAATGAAATAATGGTTATGGAAGATATATGCACCCAGTTTTCTTGTACTCATCTGTTTGTTAATTAACTCATTAATTTATTCATTCAGCATTTTGTAAATATCAAATGAATAGTTCAGAAACAGTGCTACACATTATTTGTGCTTTGAACTTGGCTAGAATTCTCCCCTCTTTACCATAGTAAGCCCAGAGAAGACCATGTTGCCCACCTTATGGAGAGGCCAAATTTCTATATGCTATACTCTATTGGAAGTCAGAGAATTTTTTTTCATTTGTCATTTTTGAAGACTGCACAGTGCCTTGCAAGATGTCTTAGAGAAAAATTCCAATAAACTTCCTGAATCATTGACTTCATTTTAATAAGGAGAACAGTTCTTTAAAAAGTTGGACCCCCAAAGCCAATTTTTATGTTTCCCCAAGCACTGCAGTTGAGGCCGCTGCGCCTGGCTATTAATACTCTAATGGAACAGCGTGCCCTCTTACAAAGGGGAAATCAGACATTGTGCTGAGCTGATTAGAAGTGATGGCATGGTGCTTCTTCCTGAGAACGGAAGTCCTGTAACCTCAAATACCAAGGACTATGAATCTCAGCAATATATAATGGTAATTGGTTTGAAAGGCCTAATCGACACAGAGAACAGAAGCCAAGTGCAGAATGCTCAGGACTGGAAGCTCCAGGCTTCTGCTTCCTTCCAGAAGGAGATGTTTCATTTTCCCCTTCAGTGCTGGGAACAACAATAAAGGATTTCAGAAGTTGAGCCTCACTAAATGCTCGGGCTGGAGGCCCTGACTGATGGCCATTACGATCTAAAATTGAAGTCCACCTGCAGCACAGTAATCCAGAGAGATGGGGAAAATGCAGATTCCTGGTTAACATTTTAGACATATTGAGTTAGAATCTCTGAAGTTGGGCCCAGTAGTTACTATCTTTAACAAGCACCCAGTTGATTCTTATTCACAGTGATGTTTGAGGACCACTGCTCCAAATATCATTCCCCATCTATTGCATGAGACCTTCCTTAGTCCCCTGACTTTATGTTAGAGTGAAAATACCTCTGACCTTGAATTTGGCCAAACCATCTTCAAATCTCAGATCAGCCATCTACACACTGATTGACTTTATGCAAGCTCTGCTTTCACTCTCTGTTTCATTTGTAAAGTGAAGGAAACAATGTCTACCAGCCTAGATTCTCATAATGGTCTGAAATGATTAGACAGTATATAAAAATGCTAGAACAGGGCAGACACCCAATAACATTGATCATGGATTTGAAACACGCATAACTTTGGAGAATAAAAATGAGGGATTCAGGTAGGTACCCCTCAATTTGACACTTAACAAGTCAAACCTTTCTGAGCACAGAGGCTGATTGAGTTACAAAGTGTTGGATGGACCTGAACTTGATTCCCAGTTCCAGTAGCTATAGAGGCTTAGGGAAGTCACTTAGCCCCTCTCAAGCTCTAATTTGTCATCTGTAAAATGAGCATAAAACCACCTGCCTGTCAGAGTTACTATAACGATTAGAAATATTTATGGAATGTACTTGGCACTCATGGATACTTAATACATGGAACTGATGATGTTGCTACTGGCTGACCTAAAATGGGACAGGTATAGTTTCTCATTGCCTTCCTTAGCCACACTCCCATTGTTTGATATAGGTATGTGGAGTTTTCTGAATCATATGTAATGTGCCATGCAAGCTGAGCTTTAAGTTTCTAAGCTATCTTCTTTCCTTTTCCAAACAGTTGCGTAAACTCCCAGCAAAAAGAAACTATTGAGCTATTAGTGATAGTAACTAATATTTATCATTTGTGTAACTTTGAGGAGGATACTTAACCTCCCCAAGAATCACTTTTCTCCTCTATACAATGGCCATAATAATTGTTCCTATATTAGTTATGCTAAGTAATGTTAAATTGTAACAGATAAACCGTGAAATCCTACTGTCATCCTTATCAGATTAAAGGATTACTGTTTACTCACATCCTAGTTAAATATAAGTTGGCCATGTTTGGAAGTCTTTTTCTACCTGCAGACTTTCAGGAAACCAGCATTATTCCATCTGCGGCTGCCATTTTCAATTCATTGCCTCCAAGGTCACTGCAGAAAAAGAAGGGAGACCATGGGGGAAAAAGTACCAGATACTTAAGTGCCTCAATCCAGAAGTAGCACACATCACTTCTGTTCATGTTTCATTGACCAGAACTACTCGTACAGCATCACCTAAATGTAAGGGGCAAGGGGAGGCAGGAGGAGCTGGAAAACCTACTAGTCCCTGGTAAGGCAACTACTTCCCAACAACTTTACACTATCAAAGGAAAGGAAAAAATCTTTGGTGGTTGGCTAGCTGTATCAGCTACTGTACTATCTCATAAAGTTGAGAGGATTAAATGAGAAAATACACATAAGACACTTAGCACAGAGCCCAGTACACAGTACATAATAAATGTTAACTGAAGCCATCATTCTTAAAACCCTAAGGTTAATTTCATTCTTTGCAAACACTAGTGGGATCCTTTAGATGCTAATGATTTATTTAAGCACCAAATTGGCTATCATGGTGATCTATTCTGATTTTAGTCTAATTCTCATTAATTCATTCAACACAGATTTATTGAGTGCCTACTAAGACTACCTGGCATCACGTGGAATGGTGGGGAGAAATGGACATTATGTAAGGAATTATGTAAATGATTATTTCAATTGTAATTATGTAAAGTATGAGAGAGAAATACAGAAAGCTAAAATGTTCCTGACCTAGGCTGTGGAATTCAAGAAAGGCTTCTCTGAGACCTGAAGAATGAATGGAAATTGGCCGTGTGAAGAAGTAAGGAACAGATTTCAGGTAGAGGGAATGGACTTGAGCCTTCTCTTCCAGATCTCACTAACTCACTACGGGGGATCATTCAACTTGGACAGCAGGTCTAATGGAATATTCCAAAGCATCATCAGCTTAAAAATATAAATAAATAAAATCATTCCGATAAATATGGCTACATGGAATGTTAGCAACTTACAAAGAACACATAACATCCAAGCACTTGAGCAGAATTGATGAACTTGCAAATGTTTTTATCCAATTATAAATATTATTCTTCTCTTTGGAATCCCCAGTGAGTCTTTCTGTACAAACTTTCTCAGCCTGATTCAAGCTACTGAATGTGTTTGAATGTGACCTGTTCTACTCTTGAATTTATAGCCAATTGCCTCAATTCCCCCAATCCCCTCAAAAAGTGCAGAATAAAGTATGCATTTCTAGTCATAAACAAACATGTAAACACACATACATGCATGCATACACATACATGCACACACATAAGTACAGAGTAAGGAAGTATCACAGGGGGTGGTAAAGATTACTAAGTACACCTAAGGAATTCAGACCCCTGACTCTGCCTTTTATTGGTTGTGTGATCCAAACTCATTAGCATGGCATTCAAAGCCCTTCATGGTCTGGAGCCTACCAAAATCTGAGAGCTGAGCACCTTCCGCTGTTCTTGCTTGCATGTGCCTTCTGCTACAGCTAGAACGAACGTTTGTAGGTCTCTGACATTCCCTTCATTCCTTTACTCTTTCATACATGAAGTGAACACCCACTACCTGAGATACTCTCCATAAACATGTCTCTGTCCCCATTCCCTCCCGCATATACACAGACACACACACACACACAGACACACACACACACACACACACACTTCTACTCCATCTTCAAAATGGCACTTGGCCTTTTTCATGAAGCTTTTCCTTTATCTCTTACACACTATATCAGACCGTGCTAGGTGCAAATTCCCTGAGGCCCCATTCCTATGCTTACCCCATTCATACCAATTGTGCTATTTTCTAATTATTCATGTGCTTTCCTCTCTTACTAATCTATATAAATTCCGTGGCATGAGCAGGTAGTATATATTTTATTTAATCCCAGTACTTAGCCCAGTGTCTGATACATAGTGAGCATTTAATGCTTGTTGGTTAATTAAATGACTGTTTTAGTCATTTGTCCTCTCTGAGCCTTGGTTTTCTCACCTGTGGAATCTGAGAAGTAACATTCTGCCTACTTATCTTCATTCATCTTCCTATTAAATGACACAATGCATGTGCAATGCTTAGCAAAGAGTCTGTCACATGGTAAGTGTGAGTGATTGATTGAGTCAACAAACATTTGAGTGCCCACTATGTCCTGGACCATGAGTGTAAATATTTTGCCAACGAAGAAGCTCTCTACAAATAGAGGCATTAATTTAATAATCATAATGTGATTGGTACATTATTAAGACACATACGTGCATACATGTCTGCCTCTTTAATTATAATAATGATAACAGTATAAATAACCCTGTTCATGTTCTTGAAGAATAAGGAGAAGAGTGAGGAATGTGAAGTTTGCAAACATTGGGGTTGGGAACAAGATGATAGTACTCAGTGCATAACCAGTTATGAATTCCAGGGTCAGTGAATTTAATACATTTTATATCATTGCAAATGTTTGCTCTACTCCCAGGGAAGATTAAAAAAGGAGAAGAAGGAGAAGAAGATTTGTGTGTTTGGCTCAGGAGCCTGCTTCTCTCGTTGCAGTGTGCATCAGACTAAATGTCACAAGAATATTTCAGCATCTGGGGGTAAATATTTACACGCACTTTAAACAGATATTCCAAATTCCTTGTTTTTCAGCAGAGGACTAAACCTGCTGGTAAAAGTCATGAATAGAATAGAACTTTTTCATTCTCATCAAGTGAGAAGGGGCTTTTCAAGGATTCTTGCCTCCAGGGTGCTCTATTTTTCTCTGTCCATTCTCATTGGGTTGAGCTGTTGGAAGGGAGAACTGGCCCTCTGCCAGGGAACTCTCTACCAAGCCACTTCAAATTATTGCTCTATGGTCCCTGAGAGCCAGTAGAAGATTCAGCTGTGATCTTAGGGGAGGAAAAAGCTGTAAAATAAACACAAGGAAAAAAATCTAGAAGCTGCAATATGAAGAAGAAATGCTTGAGAAAATGCAAAATGCATAGTGTTATGGCCTTGGAATACAAAGGAGTGGACAAGGACTCAGACTAAGTTTCTCTTTCTAAAAGGAATGAGAAATTATGGCTGGAACAAACTGAAGATTGTACTTGTTCTTAGGGGATGTGGAGAGCAAAATGTACATCAATGGAAGGACATGTGTGCTATTAAAGTTTGCTGGGTTGACAGGCTGATAATACACAAAGTTTGAGTTATAGACATTTTTGTGTTTGAGGTGCCCTGGAATGCTGTGTGTGCATGTGTTTGTGTGTGTGTGTGTGTGTGTGTGTATTCTGCAGGAAATTTCCCTTGCTTTCTAAAACTCCCTAATAGTAGAGGCCCTCCTTTGTAGAAAAGACATAAAGACTCTGCTAATGGAGCAAGAGTAGAAGCTAGGAAAAATCTCACCCTGGACTAGTGGGCAACTCTAAAGCATAATTGGTGCCACAGAGCTGCCCCACCTTGAGGCAAGGGGAGCAGTTTTATGTCCCTGTAGCAGCCAGTTCTTGGCTGCAGGCTTCCCAAGAGATTTGAGTTGAGGACTACCTCCAGGCTGTCTGACTAAGGGGACTCATCATTGTCCCAGGGGAAATTTCTGGCTGTAAATTCTATGAACTGTTGTCAGCTAAGACCCACAACTGCTCAGGAATGAATGTACCCGCCCAGTAAAGGGAATCTGGGTGGGGCACCAACAGCATCTATTTCAACTGTGGTTGAAATCTATAGAGGGACAAATGAGACTATTACAGTAAGTACAAAGAGACACAGAGAAACTGATTCTTTCATTCTGCATTTACTGAGCACCCACTATCCCAGAAATACTGCCAGGCACTGGGAACACAAATACTAGGGAGACTCATTCTGCATCCTAGGACAATCATAGCAAGAATTTTTGTATTATGCACCTGCTGAGTGAGCAGTCCTATGCTAAGTATTATGGAGTCAACAAAGATTTATAAACGTGGCTATTACTTTTAGGAAGATAATGAATAAAAAGAAGTAAATAAAATACAAGGCATTAATATGCTCAGTACCATAAAAAATAGGAAGATCAAGTATTGGAAGAGCCCAGAGGAGAGAGAAATCTATATCATCTAGAGAAATGGAAATCTTTTCAGAGAATTTGCATTGGAGTTGACCCTTGCAGAATGGGGAGAATATGAGCCTGTATCAATGGGGGAAATGTTATTTCAAATAGAGGGAATGGCTTCAGTAAAGGTGAGGAGAAAGAAACTGTTTCACATGAATTGTGCCATGTCATTGCTAAGTAGTTAAATTTGCTTGAGTGTCAGGTATAAATAGGGAAACAGAAGGAGATGACTCTAGAAAAGCAGGCAGTATGTAGAGGATCTTTGAATCAACACTAATAAAGATTTGGGACTTGTATTAGTTTTCTAGGACTGCTGTAACAAAATATCACAAAATGTGTGTCTTATGTTAACAAAAATGTATTGCTGTACAGTTCCGGAGGTGGGTAGTCTGAATTCAGGGGGTATTGGCAGGGCCATGTTCTCTCCATAGGCTGTAGGGAAAGATCCTTTCTTGTCTCTCCCAGGTTCTGGTAGCCCAGTGTTCCTTGACTTGCAGCTGCAATATAACTGCATGGTCACATGGCTCTTTTCCTTCTGTCTGTCTCTCTGTGTCTCTTCTCCTCTTTTACAAGGGCACTGCTCAGACTGTATTAGGCCTCACCCTATTTCAGTATGTCCTCATGCTAACTTAACTGATAATATCTTCAAAGACAGACCCTATTTCCAAATAAGGTCATGTTCGTGGGTTAGGACTTCAACATATCTTTTTGGGCAACACAATTCAATCCATAATGGGTGGCCATGAAAGGTTTCTGAAGAGTAAAAAAGCCATAATCAGAGCTGTCCATTGGGGAGTCAGTTTGGGGGTGTATAATGCATACACTGAAGTGGAAGAAGCTAGAAGGGACTAAAGTAAACTACTCCATATGTATGAATAACATGTGAGTTACCTGTCAGGGAGTTGTTAAAATAGAACACTTGTGCACATCCACTTCACGTCACTAACTCCTCCTACTCATCCTTCAGCCTTCAGAATCTTAGTTAAACATAGAGCATTTCTCTCTGTTCCCCTAATTGTCAGGACCCCTTCTATGTGGATTCATATCACCCTGAACTTTTTCTTAATTGCCTTATTATATGGTAAGGTTGATGACTAGGAATACTCTCATTATACTCTGGGATGAAAAATGAATGTTATTATATTAAACGACTGAGATTATGACATTTAGTTTTTATAGCAACTCATGTCACTTACCCTAACTAATACCTGTGTTCACTAAATATTGAGCATCTTACGGATCAGGATTTTGTTTGTCTTATTCATCCTTAATTTCCTGATGCCTAGAAGAGTGCTTGACTCATAGGAAGTACTCTGTAAATATTGACTGATAGCATGTTCTCATTACAAATTATTTCATCATAGCTATGGAATAGTGCTTACAAATGTTGCCTTGGAAATAAGATAGCCCTTGGTTTATATGTGAACTCTTTCATTCACTTGCTTTGTGAAGTTGGACAATTCATTTTACATCTTTAAGCCTTTAAGTGTGTCTGCTGATTTAAGGCTTTTGACTTCTACACTTGAGAACGTACAGAGATAAAAAAAATTTCTGTGCCATAGAGTTGTGAGAAATAAATAAGACGTTGCATGGTCTTAGCCCAGGTTTTCCAGAAATCAGAGCTTGACACAAAGACTTTAAGTGCTGATGCTTAATTTTGGAAGATGCAATCTCAGAGTAGCAAGAATGTGAGAAAAGGAAAGAATGGAATAGAAAAATGGACAGAAGTGCAAGGTGATGCACCACTATGCTGTCCACTGTTTTATGATAAGCCACAGAGAGACACAGTTGTACTATCAGAGGAGTGTCCAGAGAAGCAGTGTAGAGAATCCACACTTCAGAACAGTCCATGTGAAGGAGGAAGGAAAGAGGATTTTTCCCCTTGCCTTCTTTTTTTGCAGTGAATACCCCACACTTCTGGATTTCTACATCTAGCGCTTTCAACAGCTGCTTAGAAAACTAGACTCTCTGCCCTTTGCTATGATCTTTCATTCAAATATGAAAGCGTGGAGAAAAACCTGAATTTTAGAGTATGTGATTGGTCAGATTGGCTTTGTATGGACATCCAAGGGGGGTGGGGTTGACCCTCCTGGGGAATTTACTGGTCAGCTCCAGGAGGAGGAAGTATACAGACCCAAGCAGAGATGGTTGACTATAGAGTCAAGTTTATAAGCTGCCCCTTGAGGAGGAGCTGAGATGGTGGCAACTGAGGTGGAACTAGCAGCTGAGCATCAGGAGAGGGTAGCACTAAGAGAAACCAAGATGGTGTTTAAGTTGTGTCTGATACAACATGCGAAGAATTGAGTACATGTCTGCTACATAGAAACAACTTTTAAGTATTAGTTATTATTTTCTCTTCTGTTGCAGTTAAGAATTGTGTTTAAAATTATTGTCTCTATGCCAGAGAAAACGAACTGAGTAAGAAAGAGACTCTCAGAGAACATTAAAGCAGAAGATAAAGTATCTTTGGATTATAAATTGTATTGTTAGGAGAACTGCATGAGAAAGTCTATGTAAACGATGGAGTACAGTGTATGGTACACAGTGAGGGCTCAATAACCACAGAATTTTTTTTGAAATATTTGTTAAATGAATGAATAAATGAACAATTGAAGTCAGTATTTTGTAAGGCTAGAATTCTAGGATATTAGAGCTGAATGAGATCTTAAAATCAGGTGCTATGGGGTCAATTTTGACTCATGGTGACCTTATAGGTGTCAGAACAGAACTGTGCTCCATAGGATTTTTAATGGCTGATTTTTTGGAAGTAGATCACCAGGTCTTTCTTCCACGGTGCCTCTGGGTAGACTGGAACTTCTAATCTTTTTGTTATCATTCAAGCATGTTAATTGTTTGTACCACTCAGGGACTCCGAAAGGGATTTTAGACATTGGCTATTCTAACTTCCTCTTTTTACAGAAGACTACATTGAGACCCATCTAGGGAAAAAATTACTTTTCTAAGGTCTAGCAGTTAACTAGTGGCCAGAGATTCAAGGATGATATATAATTTCCTAAAGCCTTGCTCCAATAACTCTCTATTGATAATAGTCTTATAATAGAAAGGAATCTGATAATTATAATAACTATAATGTCTCTAGTATCCAGAATGTGTCAAGCACTTTACACCTGCTTGAGGTGTTTATTATCCCCATTTTATACATAGTGAACTGTGATTCCAAGTGATGAAGTATTGGCCCAGTTATTAAGAGAGACAGAAATTAAACACAAGTCTTCCAGTACAAAATGCTCTTACCATCTCTCACTGCATTACCCATTCTGTGATGCTCAATGATGAATTTTCCGTCTTGCCATCCTTGCAAGATTCATGTGAAGAGGGGAGGTACAAGTCCCAAAACATAGAGCAAGAAATGGGCACCGAGGAAAAGCAAGAGGAACAAACCGTGGACCAGCAGAAAATTTAAAACCAAAATCCCATCTCTCTCCGTCTGCTGACTTAGCCATTTTTCACAAGAAAAAGTCCCTTCTGGGAAAGACTCACTCAACTCCAGATACTTTTCCAAGACATTCTTGGAGCTGAGGTTAGCATATCCAATTTGGCAGTGCAAAGTGTGATTTTAATTAGGCCATTTCCCTCATGGGGCTGGGGGCTGTGCTGGCTGACTTCATAAAGGAGTCTGTGGGTGGGCAGTGCGCACTGAGCATGGAGGTGAGTAACGTTCAGGACAAGCCTCCCTGAGGAGCCTGGCTGTCGTTTTGTGAAATTCTCCCTATTCCTTCCTCCTTTTAAAGTACTTGGAAATTGCTGTACCCAGGGAGAGATATGGCCTCCCTTGGATAGGAGAGGGCTTTGGAGTTCTTGGACTGGAGCCAGCTAATATCCAGGGCATTTGTTTTCCAGACACAGGGTCCCTATGTGGATCAGTTGCTCAATTCAGTCAGGTGTCCACCTTCCTTGCTCCATGGAATCCCTTTTGGGCCAGAGAGAGTGAATGTGCCACTTCCCAAGTGAAAAGTTCACGTTCCTCCTATTCATAAAATAACGTGGTCCAAACCTTCTCTCCTGCAGCGTGTCTGCTGATTTAAGGCTTTTGACTTCTACACCTGAGAACATACAGAGATATATTGCCTGCTGCCGACAATGCCTCTTCCATGCTGGAGAAAACCAGGGCAGTGCAGCTGGGTTTGTGGGTGGGCCTGGTCATTCAGGAGGGTCTGAACAAGAGCTTCACAGAGAATGGAGACCAAGCAGCTCTCAGAGAACCTGAAACTTGAAAGAGAACCCAGAAGGCACCTCCGCTAACTCCTTCCAGGACTATCATCCTACTCTGAAAGCTGGACATTCACCCTGGTTTTAGGAGGATCTAGGGGAGCTTTCTAAAATGCAAATCCCATCACATTGCTTTTTTGCTTTAAAATACTCTAATGGGTCCATGTTATACTCAGATTAAAGACTTCACTACTACACTAAGCTTTCCTTATGCTATGCCCCCCACATAGCTCTCCAGCTTTGTTTGTTCTTTTTCTACACCCACTGTTTTAGTTGTCTAGTGCTGCTATAACAGAAATACCACAAATGGGTGGCTTTAACAAACAGAAATTTATTTTCTCACAGTTTAGGAGGCTAGAAGTCCAAATTAAGGGCGCCAGCTCCAGGGGAAGTATTTCCCTCTGTTGACTCTAAGGGGAGGTCCTTATTCCTTGCCTCCTTGGTGATCTTCATGTGATGTGGCATCTATCCTCTCCTATCTCTGCTTGCGGACTCGCTTGTTTAATTTCTTTTCTATCTCAAAAGAGATAGACTCAAGACACACCCTACACTAATCCTTCCTCATTAACATAGCAAGACAACCCATTCTCAAATGGGATTATAATTACAGGCATAGAAGTTAGGATTTACAACACATATTTTTGGATGGCACAATTCAGTCCATAACTCCCACTATCTACAGTTCCCAAACTAAATCATGTACTTAAGATTTTTATACATGGAGTTCCCTCTAACTTCAACACCCTTCGATGCATCTGTCTCTCTCTTAATGAGCTCCCCTTCCCCTTCTCTTGTTTTATACTTGCTTGGCTAAATTCTGCTTATTATTTACAGCTCATATTAGAAGTTACCTTCTCTGAAAAACCTTCCCTACTTTTCCTCCACCCATTGACATAACTGGAGTACCCTACCATATCCACCCAAATGACCTGTTTTGACACCTATTTTAGCATCTAACATGCTATGTTGTAATTGCCCTGGTGGTGCAGTGGTTAAGAGCTAAGACTGTTAGCCAAACGGTGGGCAGTTCGAATCCACCAGCAGTTCCTTGGAAACCCTATACTCTGTCCTGTAGGGTTGCTATAAGTTGCAATCGACTCAACAACAACAGATTTTTTTTTTTTTTATTGTAATTGCCTATTTAATTTGCTCTCTCTCGTTAAACTGTAAGCTCTGTGAAACTAAAGACCATGTTTGTGCTTTATCATTATATCCCTAGCACATGTTAGGCATATTATAGGCACTCAATAAATATTTGTTGAATTAATGAATGAGATCTCAGAGGGCATTCTGTTAAACATTTAATGATCTTTGTCATTTCCTGGGAATTAAATAGTTATCTTAGAAAACTGCAGAATCTGTGGGATTCGTTTAGCTTTTAATCAATAACATAGAATTAGACAGTAAAGACTGTTGGTAATAAACTTTGAGTTTTTGGTCATCCTAAGACTATTTATATTAAGCATGACAAGTGTTAGGTCTGAAGTCCTGTCTGCGTAGTGTTCGGAGAAATACACGTGAGCATATTAACCTGGTTGGATTCATTTGTGTTCACAATATACAACTAAGGGTCTAGGATATAGGAATGTTGGTAGAGATGAGCCTAGACATATGCAGTAGGTCATAAAAGTCTGCTTTATGGGGGACAGCTGCCCTTCTATGTTTTTCCAAGAGGGAGGATTTGTTGGACTGAGCCTAGAAAATGATTCAGCAAGGGTATGAGCCAGGAGACAAGAGGAGAATCTGGCTAGAGGAAAGTTTATTTGTAGTGGAAATAAGGCAATAAGAATAGCTGAGAGAAAAGAATTGTTCCAAAATAAATTTCACAAATGTTGCCTTTCCACTCTGTACAGCATCCTAGTCTTTATGGAACACAGACTCCTAAAGGTCCTAGGTAAGCTCAAAGTTGACTGATGGCCAGATTACCTCTTCATTAGCATTAACTAGATGGATGATAGTCGTACCATATTTAGATGGAGGTGGTTATAGATCTGGGGTTCATGCCTGAATTTATAACCATTAGAGCACTGACACTTGACCTCCAAGCTCAAAAGATCACCAAGATCTAGGTTATCTCTCTCACTTGCCTCTCTTTGGTTACATGAGATTCTCATAAGAGAAAGGCGTAGAAGTGGCAGAAATCCCCTTATCCCTTTGTATTTGTTTCCTGGGTCTACCGTAACTAAGTACCATAAACTGGGTGACTTAAAACAACAGAAATTTATTATCTCATAATATGGAGCCGTAAGTCCAAAATCAGGGTGTTGGCAGTGTTGATTCCTTCTGAGGGCTCTAAGGGAGGATCTGTTCCATGCCTCTCTCCTAGCTTCTGATGACTGCTGGCAATCCTTGCCATTATTTGACTTATGGAAGCATAACTCCAGTCTTTGCCTCCATCTTCACATGGCCATCTTCCTTCTGTCTCTATGTCTCTTCTTATAAGGTTATCAGTTTTATTGGATTAGGGCCTACTCTACTTCACTATGACATCTTGTTAACTAATTACATCTGCAAAGACTATTTCCAAATAAGTTCACATTCAGAAGTACCGGCGTTATGAGTTAAACATATTTTTGAGGGGGTCACATTCCAACCTATAACATTCTTCTCTTTTAGGCAGCCATCATGCCCCCTGAATTAGGATAAATTAGCAATAGTTCCTTGCAAAAATAATAGGCACACCTCTTACTGTTTTCTACTATAGTAATTCCCAAAGTGACTTCCACAGAATACCTGTTCAGAGATATGTTAATAAGTGCTGAGTAAAAAAGCAGCTCCAGGTTAAAAAGTTTGGGAAATGTTACAGATTATAGCCCACTCTTAGAAATTCTCATTGCACATGAAGATATTTGAGGCCCTGGTAACTCTTTTTAAAGAAGCCTATTTGATAGTCCCATACTTATTAGCTCATGGAAACCCTTTTTTTTCAAGAAATACAAATATCCTAAAAGCCTTTAAGGAAACTCTAGTACCTCATCTAAGAACTATAAATTATATGCCCCCAACTGTCTTTACCCAGTATTCTGTTTATTAAAAAGCAATGATTTGTCCATTGACTTGTCAAACTCTCATGGTAGTTAACCAGTCATCTATTATTACAAATATTCATGACTTTTTTTTTGTACTGTTTTTTGTTGTTTGGGACAAAAAGTAATTTCTTCTTTATTAAGAACTAAAAAACTAAATTTTACAAACATTTATAGAATTTCCACTAAGGGTAAGATACTGCTTTATGCATTACCATGGACTACAGTAATGACAAAAACAATAATATTATAGATAGTAATGGTTACCTTTTACTGAGTCCCTAAATATGGATCAGACTCTATGTTGGGTACTTTTACAACTATTTTCTTATTTGATACTTCAAAATTCCTATGAAGAAACTTTTAGTAGTATCCTCATTTTACAGATGGGGAAAATGAGGCCCAAAGAAGTTAAGTCACTTGCCTAAAGTCATATAACTAATAAGTAATATAGTATGTCTATTTACATGATTTGTGCTCTTGATCCTCAAAGAACAAGTCATCTAGATCACAAAGGTGAAGAGGTTTACACATATGTGATCTGCTTTTGATTGCTTCTGGGGAAATGGTGCTGATTATTCCCTCTAAGAGCAAAGTGGATTCTCTTTGCAGCCTATGCACAGAATTAAGGAGCACCCCCCACAGCCTTTATATAAGCAGCAACACAAGGGTGGGATGCCCCAAATGTAACCCAGGCTTGGGACACTGGCTCCATGGATGGACATTCTCTGATAAGATTAAAGAGAATAATTCTTTGAAGGTTGAAAGCAAGCAAGCTCCAGTGAATTGACCTTGGATTCCCCAAATTAGAAGTTCAGTTTTAAGATATAGTGATAGACCATAAGACACACACAATTGTAATTAACTTCCTGAAATTCATGTGAGAATTCAAAATCCAAGCAAAATAAACAGTGGCTCTTAGATAACTTGGAATTCTGAAATGGATAAAGGAGATTTTCCTGGGTGCAGGAACTCCACATGGGGTGTGAGAAGCCTTTCTTCTTTCTGACTAATAGAAGGCATTTGTAAAAACATTTTAGAGGCAAGATAGCTGCCTTCAAATCAACAATCTTGTCTTGAATGTCTACTGTGTGGTCTATAGGGACAGAATCAATAAGACTCCTGTGATCCAAACCTTACTCCACCCCACCAACCAGAATTATTATTCTAAAACTTGAATATGATCATGTCATTCCCTTCTCAGAAACCTCAATGGCTTCCTATCATACTCATTGTCATGAAACCCTATGTGAGCTATAGGGCCCTGTATCATCAAGCCCTTAGTTAACATCTCCAGCCGTGTCTACTACACTCTTCCCCACAGCCATCTTAACTCCCTAACCCAATTTAACTCCTTGTGTACCTTGAAGACGCCATGTACTCTCTTCAGTTTGCACATGGCACTTATTTGCCATTATTTTCTCCCACTCTTTCTCTACTCTGTCTGACTACTTACTGTAATTTTGTTTATTCTTTTGATTGTGAATTTTTTTGATTAATTCAACAACTTGTTTTAGGAAGCGCATTGCCGGGGCTGGGGTGCCTATCCAATATACATGAAACCCTCAAATTTGCTTCAGCACCTTTCCTCTATAGTGGGGGAAACAGTAAATAAATGAATGAATTGGAGCACTTTGATAATAAATTAGATTTTCTGACAAGATAGCAAGTTCCCCACCACAAAAAGTGTTCATGGAAACTAAGAGAGCTAAGAGATAGAGGCCATTACTGGTACATTCGACAGCATCATATGCACAAACTCTGAGGAAAGAGGGAGGCCAGTGGGGCTGGAGTATAAGAGAAAAAGGAAAACAGTCTTCATATGAAGCTAGCAAGGTATGCAGGGTCAAATTTATCAGTACAGCAAAGCTTTCAACTTTTCTCTGAGGAATGAAATGCCATTTTGAGTTTTTAAACAACAGAGTGACATGTTCAATCTGTGATTTTATTCTATTTTTCTTTCATTTGTCCTTTCTGCATTCTGAAGGAAACCAATTATGTGTATGTTGTATCTGTTTTGTCTGTCTTCTATAGATATCATTTTTGTAATAAATTTTTTAAAACTGTTTTTCATCTTTTAACTCAGTTTCCTCAAGCCTGCCTTCCATGTTTTCCATAGCTCTGATGTTATTTCAATCTTTGAAGATGGTCTTTTTAATCCAGGTGTCTGTGATGGTTTTATTCATCACTTTCATTTTATTCCTGACCCTGCTGTCTTAGCTCATTCATCTTATTTTATTTTTTATTCCTTGGGTCTTTTTTGAGTTCTTAGTTCATAAACACTTTGGTTTACATTTTATAAATTCAGAAAAATATTTGGTATCAAATATTATTTTACCTGTGGTAAGAGCATTTAGAATATTCTTTAGTTGCCTTCTCTTTGTAATGTTTCTCTCCCCTTTTCTTCTTGGACGTATTCGTCTAGATTCTATGCCGACTCTTATTATATTACAATCATCATTGAATACAGTTAGTTTTTTTTTCTTTGTCAGTTTTTGTAGAAAATTAATGAAAATTAATGATGGTGGGCAAAGAAATGTCCCACTCACTGACTCACACCGTAACCACTTCTGATATTGAGTAGTATGTGTATGTGAAAATGAGAGAAAAAAACAGAACGTTTCTGTTTCTTTTTCTTGTTTTTCCCTGGTGACCAGGTAAATGGGACCAGAGTTACATTTACTTTTCCTTCAGAAAAATCACAAATATAGCTATGGGTTTTCAAAAGATTGTTCTGGCTGCATTGAGGAAAACAGGTTGAAGGGAGGCAAGATATGAGGTGAGAAACCTGTAAGTAGGCTATTAGAAAAGTGCTTATGAAAGATGATGGCTGGTGGCATTAGAGATGGAACAAAGGCAATGGAGGTTGTTCCAAGCTCTGTTGCCAGTAGCCTATAATCTTTTCAAGGACTGTAATTATGTTTATCCATCTATAAATTCTCTAGTGCCTAGACCAGGCACCAAATAGGTACTGATAGATGTTAATTGAATTCAGGGGAAAATGCATATTTTAATTAATTAAAATATCATCCTGAATTAAACATTTTCCATTTCTCCTTAGAAGAGGCCCAGGTCACAGTAGGGAAATTTGCATTAGACCTTTTTCCAAGGGGGTTACTGTGAAATATTTTACAACTGTTTTCCCAAAAGCCCTGGAATGCTTTGAAAGTAACCTGTGAGGATAAGTCACTTCACTCTGAACATCTGTTTCCACATTTAAAAAACAGGTATAGTAAGAATATTTGCTTGATGAGTTTTTGTTAGGATTAAGTAAGTAAATGTGTAATGTGCCCCCCACAGGACTGATTTGGTCCAGGTATACCCTTAGGGAGCTCAGACTTGCTCTTTCTCCCTCCATTCTGCAAAGAGGCTCTCAGGCTCCCTTAGGTTATCTTAGCCCTTTCATTTTAACTTTTACTTCTCTTTATCAAATCAAAGTCCCTCTCACAGAGTTTAACAATTATCTTTCTCTTTACCTATACCCTCATAAGGCCAGCAGCTATGCCATTTTACCCTCACATGTACCAGTACCTGGACATATAGGCCTTTAATATCTTTTTCAATGAATAAAATAATTGTTTCCCACTTGCAGGTCACCTCCATTATATAAATCTGAGGATGCAGATAATCCTCCCTACTCCCTTCCTTAGAAATGTAAAGATTAAATTTAGGCCACCATAACCTTTGACACTTGGGTTGAACGGAGAGTATCATCAGTAACAGAAATAACCCCAGTATGTCCATATTTGGAAGAGCACATTTCTCAGACATATGGGCTTCTGTGAGCAAGAGTCACAAGCTGTCATGTTTTGGTGAGTCATAAATGGCTTCAGTATCAGCCAGTTCCAGAAGAAAGGGAGAAAACGGTTTCAATTCATGAAAGAATACATTCCATTAGAGGAGGGACATATTTCTGAAACAGAATACAGAATCTTAGGAAAACCCACAGACTCTCTATAAATGTATAAAATAAAGAAAAATGCATTATCATACCATAGCTAGATTTTTTTTTCCTCCTTTGAACCTGTAATTTGTTACTTAGTGAGCTATTTATTTTTATTTGGGATATTGAATAGTTGTAACTAACCCAATGGAATTATGCTTTGTAAACGCTGGCCTCCTACAAATCAATTTCACTTCCTCCTCTCTAGTGGTGCCATAGTTCATCCTAGCAAGATAGTCAGTTGGCAATTGTTTTCTGAGTTCCTGCAGGGTTCCCAGCAGCACATTAAATGATGTATGGCTGGAAAGGGCCAGCTGATGACTGAGAATAGGGAGGGAGAGCATCTACTGTTAGTCTAGTCACTGTTTTATTGAAGCTGGCAGAAGAACTATTGCCATTCCTGCAGTCTAGTAATCCTTTTATGAAAACCAGAATTTTTGTAAACTAATTTGTTCTTTTAACTCAACTGAATGCTTAGAACCAAACTAAATATTCAACTTAGAATTTCACCCATTGCTTATTATAATGAGGAAATTACCTGGATCTTTTTGAAGGCTTACTATGCACCAGACACTTTGCATTTTGTATCATTTTATTCTTACTTAAAAAAAAAAAGAAAGGGTGGAGGGTTGGAATTCAGCCTGATCCAAGAGATCAGTAAAAGTCCAGATTATCTCATTTGTTTGATAGATTTATTCTACTCTTCTTTAATTATTTTTTTAAAATTTTATCAATATATTATGTATTTTAAAAAGGCTGAAATGTTTACATAAGAAGAAGCAACAATCCACTTTTACATGCTTGATTATCATTCTTGGAAAGGCAGCCACTTTAACTCTTTTAGTTTTTTGTTTTTTTTAAATATGTAATATTTTATATTTGGAAACATTGTCTTTTGACTTCTTAATAGAAAGTGAAGATTCATATTTTTCACAAATGCAAATTCAGACACATCCTCTAGTCACATCTTTTCACATATAGTTGTGTCACACTTTCTGGATTAAACACTTAAAACAACCTAATGGTCCCTTGTAGATCCAGATTAAAGGCCTTGCCACTGCATCAAACTTTTTAAAATTCTACTGGCTAAAATTACATTCTGTACTCATATTATTATGACTATGTAAGTATTGTACCCAGCAGAGTCACCACATTTTACAGTGCAATCAGGTTGCAAGTTCAGTAGATCTGTAAATATCCTTCTGGTGTGATTAAAAAAAATCAGTTATTCAGTTTTTTTTTAATTTATTTATTTATATATAATCCTTCTAGAATCCTCTATCTTTTGGCTCCTATCTGGGCTGCTTGTTCCCTTGACCTTTAAATTGTGTGTCATCCTAGGATTCTTCATCTTCATCATCCTAAGGATTCCTTTTTCTTCTCCTGCATTGGAATATGAGTTTTCTTTATTTTTGTCTTTCACTTTCTTGGTTTACCACCTCGTTTTGTGTGTGTGTGTGTGTGTGTGTGTGGAGCATATCCTGGAATAGACTATTAAAAAAAAAAGATTGACGGGAAGTAAAGTCTTCAAGGCCTTGCATGTCTGAAAATTCCTATATGACAAATCATATTTCGTGGATAATTTGCATACAGAAATTTAAGTTGCAAATCATTTTCCACCATACTTTCGAAAGCATTACGCAACTGTCTTCTAACTCCCATTATTGCTAAAAAAAGGTCCAATGATATTCTGTTTCTCTGTGCTTTATATGAACTCATAAGCAACATCATGATAAACAGAGAAAATAATGAAGTTGTCAAGGATTTCATTTTACTTGGATCCACAATCCACATCCATGGAGGCAGCAGTCAAGAAATCAAATGATGTATTGCACTGGGCAAATCTGCTGCAAAAGACCTCTTTAAAGAGTTAAAAAGCAAAGCTGTCACTCCAAGGACTAAGGTGCATCTGACCCAAGCCATGGTATTTTCACTCTCCTCATGTGCATGGGAAATCAGGACAATGAATAAGGAAGACTGAAGAAGAATTGATGCCTTTGAATTATGGTGTTGGCAATAATATATGAATATACCATGGACTGCCAAAAGCAAGGATGACGAGACTTCATTTCACATACTTTTGACGTGTTATCAGGCAGGTCCAGTCCCTGAAGGAGGATATCATGCTTGGTAAAGTAGACAGTCAGTGAAAAAGAGGAAGCACTCAACAAGATGGATTGGCACAGCAGCTGCAAAAATGGGTCCAAGCATAACAAAAA
The DNA here is from genome assembly GCA_030035585.1 of Dugong dugon. Taxonomy (NCBI): domain Eukaryota; kingdom Metazoa; phylum Chordata; class Mammalia; order Sirenia; family Dugongidae; genus Dugong; species Dugong dugon. Next base: position 59,478,115 of record CM057471.1, read on the forward strand.
TTGTGAGGATAGCTCAGGACCAGGCATTGTTTAGTTCTGTTGTACATAAGGTCACTATGAGTCAGAACTGACTCGATGGTACCTAAAAAAGACATGGCTTACATAAAACCTTTTACCTCTTTTATTCTTTCTGAAGCTTTCAGAATCTTTTGTTCAGCTGTGGTGTTCTGCAGTTTCATGGGGATATACCATGGTGTGGGCCTCTCTTGATCTATTGCAAGGACTAGTAAACTTTTTATGTAAAGACACTGATAGTAAATATTGCAAACTGTGGACCTTAAGGTCTACTCCACTCTGCATTGTGACATGTTAAAGTAGCTACGGACAATACATAAATAAATGGGCACGGATGTGTTCCAGTAAAACTTTACTTATAAAAGCAGGAAGTGAGCCATAATTGACCAATTCACCATAGTTTGCCACTGTATTTTAGAGCTACTGGGCTCTTTCTATCTGAAATTAATTCAGATTAGAGACATATTCTTGCAATCTTCCTCTAATATTTTACTTCCAGCCATTGTGTCTGTCTTCTTTTTCTGGAACTACAATTAAATAGTATACTAAAATTCATCTTATTTATTTTCCTCCTATTTTCTTTTTGTTCTCTTGTTTCTTTAAATGTATTTTCTACTCTATTTAAATATTTATTCTGTTGTTATATATTTTATTTGCAGGAGCTCACTCTTGTTATCTGAATATTCTTCTCTTATAGTATCCTGTCATTTTGTTTGTTTGTTTGGTTTCTTTTGTTAGAAGTTTATTTATGCAATATGTTCTATTTCTTTGAGGATATTATACTTTCTTGTTTTTCTCTTCTTTTTTAAAGTTTTCTTCTGGTCTTCACATAATTTCTATTTTTTTGAGCTTCTGTTTCAGTTTGTTTTGGTTTCTATCTTTCATGTTAGTGGGTTTACTAAATGTCTGCAGATCCTTGATTATCTATTCATATGTGAGATTTAAGGCAATGAAAAGCTAATTAGAATCTCTGGTTGTGAATCTGAGACTTCTGATTGGTGAGCCTTACTGAATGGTAATTATGTCAAGACCTGATTATATTACAGGGAATTCCCCCCAAGTGTCAATATCTGTATTTTTTTTAGTCTGGTCTGTTTTCTTGGAGAAGAATCTTCCATTCTCCTCCTGACTTTGGGCTGGGTATATAAACCAGGCTTCTATCTTGAATGAAACAAAGTTAGAGAGAAAGGAACTGGAGATCTCATCTCTCAGTGTGCAGATTTTTACTCAATTTTCCCCATTTTCAGTACATGTCTTATCCCAACCTCAGCCATGTGCTGGGTACCCATGTCCAGAGCACTTTTGGCTCTACCTCTTCAGAGAGTAAATTTCCCACCTTTTGCCTCGTTTGAGGAGGGGCAGTACCTGACATTCCGGCCAGAAAATATATCTGGAATTATAAAAGTTCTTTATACAGACTTTCAACAAATGCCTCTCTTCAACCCTTCCCTCATTCCTACCATCTGAGGTACAAACAAAAAATAATTGTTGCCATCGTGTTGATTCTGACACATGGCAGTGACCCCATATGTGTCAGAGTAGAGCTGTGCTCTTAAGGTTTTTAATGGCTGATATTTTGGAAAAAGATAGCCAGTCCTTTCTTCCAGTACATGTATGTTTAAAGGCCAACCTTTAGGTTAACAGCCAGGCATGTTAACAATTTGCACCACCCAGGGATGCCTCTGTGGTACCAGACGCCTCCAATTCCAGAGCCATTCTAAGATTTTGTGTCAAAATTCAGCTTGCTATTTCCTGGTTTCTTCATGCTTTTTTAGGCAGTTGTATTTTAACTTCATCCCCTCTGATAATGGTTTCAATTCATTGGTCTGCTTCCTGTCTTCCAAAATTTTGTTGACATGTCTTACATGTTTGTACCTTCTCTCTTTTTTTCTGGTTTTATAACATGTTGATTCTTTTATAGTCATGATAACAACATTTCAGGAGATCCAGAAAAAAAATGTATGTATATAATATGCCATGTTTAAATGGAAAACAATGAACACTTATTGATTTCCTAATATATGCCACGTACTTTTGTATGCACCAGAAATAGAGCATGGAACAAATCACATATGGTCTTTACCCTCTTAAATTCTTTATTAATAGTAGAGGAATATAATCTCCAAGTAAAGAAATAAATTCATAAGATAGTTTTAGTTAGTTATAAGTAATGTTAAGCAAGATAAAGCAAAGTGAGGGGTTCAGGATAACTAGTAGGGGTATGTACTTAGAGGATCAGGAAGGCTTTCTCTGAGGAGGTGATATTTTTAAAAGGACCCAAATAATGTCAGGAAATGAGACATACTGGAAAGTGAGGAACTATATTTCCAAGTAGAGGTGTCAGCAAGTGTAAAGCCCTGTGGTAGGAATGAGCTTGATGTTCAAAACCCACAAGAAGATGAGTCTGGCTGGAATGGAGTGAGCAAAAGGAAACATGATAGACCACAGGTCCGAAAGGTCAGGGAGAACATATCATTATGAACCTTGGTAAGAAGCTTGATATTTATTCTGAATGAGATAGAATGCCATTGGGCAGTATTGACCATGGAAATGTCCAGATCTAATTTTCATTTTTAAAATTTTCTTTTGTCATCATATGACGAATAGACTATAGGGGTATTAGAGGAAAAGCAGAAAGGCCTGTTGAATACTACTGAAACAGTCCAGGTCTGATATAGTGCTGAAAAATGACTCCCTCAGGTAGAAAGGCTGTAAAAATGACTCGGGGGAGGTGTCTGACCTCCTCCAACCCCAGAAGGGGGAAGGAGAACAAAGATCAACAGCCCAAGATTGATTCCTATGAGATGGTCAGACATGCCTCCTCTCTCCACTCAAGATACAGTTCTTTCATCAGGATGGCCTCTTCTCAGCCGTGCTTGCAGGTGCACCTCTCCCTGGCCCTCAGTCTCTGCTGAAAGTACTCAGCGTTCTCTCTCTGTGGGCCAGGAAGACCACCACACAGTCCTCAGCTGCTGGGTCTCTGCTACTGGGTCTCTCCCGCTGGTCTCTCCATCCTTGGTAGTGGTGGGCTACTCCTCTCTGCTCTGAATTCGCTCTCTTTTAAGGTAAAACTGACCAATCCTCTTGGTAGGTTTCAATTACCCTATCACACAGTCCCACCCAATCACCTGGGTGGGAGTTACAAGACTATGGCTAGAAAGGCCACACACAAAAGTAATTAATCCACTGCAAAGGCACTCAAAATATGACTAGGGAAGAGCTGCCTCCTCAAAATAGAGTCGACCTTAGTGATGTGGATAGAGTAAAGCTTTTAGGACCTTCATTTGCTGATATGGCATGACTCAAAATGAGAAGAAACAGCTGCATACATACATGAATAATCAGAACATGGAATGTAGAAATTATGAATCTAGGAAAATTAGAAGTTTTCAAAAAGAAAATGAAATGCTTGAAGATTGATATCTTAGGCATTAATGAGCTGAAATGGACTGCTATTGGCCAGTTTGAATCGGACAGTCATATGGTCTGTTATGCCAGGAATGACAAATTAAAGAGGAATGGTGTCACATTCGTTGTCAAAAAGAATATTTCAAGATCTGTCCTGAAGTACAGTGCTGTCAGTGATAGGATAATATCCATACGCCTACAAGGAAGACCGGTTAATACCACTATTATTCAAATTTACACACAAACCAATAAGGCCAAAGATGAGGAAATTGAAGATTTTTACCAACTTCTGCAGTCTGAAATTGATCAAATATGCAATCAAGATGCATTGATAATTACTGGTGATTGGAATGCAAAAGTTGGAAACAAACAGAAGGATTAGTAGTTGGAAAATATGGCTTTGGTGATAGAAACTACACTGAAGTTCACATGATAGAATTTTGCAAAACCAATGACCTATTCATTATAAATACCCTTTTTCAAGAACGTAAATGGTGACTATACACGTGGACTTTGCCAGATGGAATACACAGGAATCTAATCAACTACATCTGTGGAAAGAGACAATGGAAAAGCTCAATATCATCAGTCAGATCAAGGCCAGGGGCTGACTGCAGAACAGACCGTCAAATGTTCATAAGTAATTTCATGTTGAATCTGAAGAAAATAAAAACAAATCTACAAGAGCCAAAGTACAACCTTGAGTATATCCCACCTAAATGTAGAGACCATCTTAAGAAAAAATTTGACACATTGAACACTAATGACCGAAGACCAGAAAAGTTGTGGGATGACATCAAGGACCTCATACATGAAGAAAGCAAAAGGTCATTAAAAAGACAGGAAAGAAACAAAAGACCAAACTGAATATCAGAAGAGACACACATGAGTAAAATTTTGCTGAAGATAATTCAGAAATGACTGCAGCAGTACATCAACAGGGAACTGGCAGAAATTCATGCCAGATTCAGAAGAGGACGTGGAACGTGAGGTATCATGGCTGATTTTAGACAGATTTTGGATTAAAGCAGAGAATACCAGTGTCATGGATTGAATTGTGTCCCCCCAAAATATTTGTCAGCTTGGCTGGGTCATGATTCCCAGTATTGTATGATTGTGTAATCTGATGTGATTTCCTTATGTGTTGTAAACTCAATCTCTATGATGAGGTTATATGTGATCTCCTTATGTGTTGTAAATTCTATCACTGTGATGAGGTTATACTGATGAGGTTTACAAGATTAGATAGTGTCTTATTCCAATCTATTTTGAAATATAAAGAGAGAAGCGAGCAGAAACACATGGGAACCTCACACCACCAAGAAAGCAGTGCTGGGAGCAGAGCGTGTCCTTTGGACCTGAGGTTCCTGTGCTGAGATGCTCCCAGACCAAGGGAAGACTGATGCATCACAAGGACCTTCCTCCAGAGCTGACAGAGAGAGAAAGCCTTCTCCTGGAGCTGATGCCCTGAATTTGGACTTGTAGCCTGCTGGACTGTGAGAGAATAAATTTCTCTTTGTTGAAACCATCCACTCGTGGTATTTCTGTTAGAGCAGCAGTAGATGACTAAGACAACCAGAAAGATGTTTTCCTGTGTTTTATTGACTATGCAAAGGCATTTGATTGTGTGGATTATGAATAACATTGCAAAGAATGGGAATTCCAGAACACTTAATTGTGCCCATATGGAGACTACAGAGACCAAGAGGCAGTTGTTTGAACAGAACAAGGGGATACCGTGTGGCTTAAAATCAGGAAAGGTGTGTGTCAGGGTTGTATCCTTTCACCATACTTATTCAACCTGTACACTGAGCAAATAATCTGAGAAGCCAGACTACATGAAGAAGAGTGCGGCATTAGGATTGGAGGAAGACTCATTAACAACCTGTGATATGCAGATAACCTTGCTTGCTGAAAGTGAAGAGGACTTGAAGTACCTACTGATGAAGATCAAAGACTGCAGCCTTCAGAATGGATTACACCTCAACATAAAACAAAAATCCTCACAACTGGGCCAACAAGCAAGATTACGATAAACAGAGAAAAGATTGAAGTTATCAAGGATTTCATTTTATTTGGGTCCACAACCAATGCCCATGGAAATAGCAGTCAAGAAATCAAGTGACATATTACGTTGGGCAAATCTGCTGCAAAAGACCTCTTTAAAGTGTTAAAAAGCGGAGATGTCACCTTGAGGACTGAGGTGCGCCTGACCCAACCAAATCAAACTAAACCCATTGCTGTCGGGTCGATTCCAATTTATAGCGACCCTATAGGACAGAGTAGAACTGCCCCATGGAGTTACCAAGGAGCACGTTTTGGATTCAAACTGCTGACTTTTTTGGTTAGCAGCTGTAGCACTTAACCCCTATGCCACCAGGATTTCCGTGCCTGACCCACGCCATGGTATTTTCAATTGCCTCATATGCATGTGAAAGCTGGGCAATGAATAAGGAAGACTGAAAAATTGCTGCCTTTGAATTATGGTGTTGGCAAAGAATATTGAATATACCATGGACTGCCAGAAGAATAAACAAATCTTTCTTGGTAGAAGTACAGTCGGAATGCCCCTTAGCATAAAGAATGGTGAGATTTCGTCTCACATTCTTTGGACATGTTATCAGGAGGGACCAGTCCCTGGAGAAGGACATCATGCTTGGTAAAGTAGAGGGTCAGTGAAAAAGAGGAAGACCCTCAACAAGACAGATTGACACAGTGGCTGCAACAATGGGCTCAAGTATAGCAATGATTGTGAGGATGGCACAGGACTGAGCAGTGTTTCATTCTGTTGTACATAGGGTCGCTATGAGTTGGAACCAACTTGACAGCACCTAACAGCAACAGTTCAGGAGAGAGAAGTTTGTGTCTTGAAGTGAGTTAGTAACGAAGGAGGTAGTGAGATGTGTTTTATGTGTGGTGTAAATGGTGATTCCATTTACTTGTATAAAGAAGACTGGAAGAGGACAAGTTGAGGGGAAAAAAGCTGGATAAAAGGCAAGAGGTTTCTTTTAGTACATGTTTCTTTTAAGAGGATATGTCAAGTGAGAAATTAAATATCTTAATTTGGAATTTAGGGGAGTTAGACATTATAGTTAAACTGTGGGACCAGATGAGATTACCAAGTGCATGGGTCAGCAAAACCTTGCAGGCCAAATCCAGCCACTACCTTTTTTGTAAATAGTATTTTACTGGAACACAATCATGGTCATGTGTTTACATGTTGTCTTTGGCTTCTTTTGCACTACAATGTAGAGTTAAGTAATTGTAATAGAGACCTTATGGCCTGCAAAGCCTAAAATATTTACTGTTTGGCCCTTAACAGAAAAAGTTTGCCAACCCCTGACCTAGGGGATGAGTATAGATAAAGAAAAGAAGATATAGTATTGCTCTCTAGGGTCCTCTAGTGTTTGAAGATTTGGAAGATGAGGATGATCCTGCAAAACTGAGAGAAGAAGCAGGCAGTGAGGAGAAGAAAACCAGGCCAGTATGATGTCCTAGAAGCCAAGAAAAGACAGTATTTTAAGAAGAATGGTTTATTTAACCACGGCAGATGTTGCTGAAAGGTGAACTAAGATGAAGATTGAGAACTGATCATTGGATTTGACAGAATGAATTTGTGGAGGCCTTAACAAGAACAGTTTATGTGGAGTGGTGGAGATAAAGTATATCTGGAGTGGATTCAAAAGAGAATGGAAGGTGAATAAGTGAAAAATATTGAATACAAATAATCTGCTAATAATAATAATAATGTGGTAAAGGTAAGCAGAAAATTGGGCTAGTCACTTAAAGGAGACATGGGGTCAAATAGGTGACCCAAGTTTGTTTCTCGGGAAACAAACTCTGAGATGCAGATTGGTGTAGAGAAAGTTTATTAGGGAGTGCTTTCAGAATCAATATCTGTGGAGGATAAGGCAAGATTAGACAGAAGGAAAAGTTGAACTGAGATCAAGTCCCAGTAACAGCTTCAAACAACCACATGGAGAATTTTGGATAGAGATGGGCCTTCAGAGATATGCCTGGTTGAAGTTAGGGGGGAGGGCCTGTTTACACCCTCATTGCTCAGTCGTTGGTTGAGGCCTGCCGCAGGAAGGTGGCACTGTTCCACCAAAGCAATTCCTGAGGAGGCCTCACAACTGAGAGCTGTCTGCCATCAGAATTCCCAGCACCTGGAAGATGAACACTTTCATTTACAAAGTGTAACCTGGGTGGCACATCACAGAATTCACGTCAGAAGAGATTTTTTAAGTATGGGACTCACTGCTCTGTTTGTTCAGTCTCTTCAATGCTGCTCTCAAATTGCCCTTCATAATTCTGAAAACCATGAACTTCACTTTGAGAATGGACACCATTTGGGTTCTGTTTTATGTCTCATCCAAAAGGATAGGAAGTAATACCAATTTATTAGCCTAACTTGGCTTTCCTTCTGCTAAGGACATTAACATGACCATTAACTTTTACTTAAAGAATTAAGGATAATTGTTTTGATCCAAGGGTGCTTCTCGAATAGTTCTGGTCCTCTTCCATAAAAATCTAACATAAAGGAGATTAAATATAACATGAAATCAATGGCTGGTACCTTTGGCCTTTGGAAATACAGTTGGTTTAAAACTAAATTAGAGAGGAAAGAATTTTCATATTGCTTAATATCTCCTCTAAAATAGTTTCTATTATGATTATTCTATGTAATAAATGTCCCTTATTTATGGCCTCTTTAACATTAATTTGGAATCATAGGTGGAAAGAAACTTATCAAGCATCTCTTAATTCAACCATCTCCCTAGTACAAAGACACCTTCTGTAAATGATTTGGCTGACATTATACATCTCAGCTTACAGGCAGCAAAAATTGAGGATCTCAGCAGATGTTTTCTAGCATGGAGTAAAAATGGTTCTCTTTATAATTTCTATCCCCCAATTCTAGTTCTAAACTCACAGGGTAAATATAATTTTCTTCTGCTGGACAGCCTTTCAGAGATTTATATGTAACTTTCAGTCCTCTTTCCCTACCTATCCACGCTTAAAACCCCTCTTACTCTGGCTACATGTATCCTCCATATCCCTTAAATTTAACCAGCCAGCTGTACTACATCACCTGCTCTAAGCCAGGCAGGGGCTAAATTCTTGGGATATATACACACCGGAAATACCAGGAAACAGTTAATATTCTCATCATCCCAATCGCTGTCCTATGTCATTTCTAATCTAAAATGGAGTGTTTGTTCTTGGTTAAGGGTTTAATCCTTGCATCTCTTTCCATGTCACGCAAGATTGTCTCCATAGAAAATCTTAGCTAACAGATGCCATTTACTAAACACTTATCTTATGACAGGTGCTGCACTAAGCACTTTACAATCATTTATTACAATCAAATTAATAATTACAAGAAACCTAAAGGTAAATATTTTTATTAACCTTACTTTAGAGATGAGGAAACTGAGTCTTTGAAAGGTTAGGCAACTTGCCCAAAGTCATAGCTAGTCGATGATGTTGTCAGGACTGGATCTCACATCTGTCTGACTCCAGAGCCTGTGTTCCTAACCATGAGGCTGCACTCCTCCTGCATCCCCAAGACTCTAAATAGCATCCAAATGCCAGTGAGCCTCCCAAATGGGTGTAACCTCTCAGGCCTCCATTTTGAGCTTCAGAATCACATATCCAACTGCTCTTCAATATCTTTCACTGATAGTCTCTCAGGCAACCACAATTTAAAATGGTGAACACTAACTTCATGACCTTCCCTACCTTTCCCATCATGCTCATCTTTCAACATTCCTTCTGCTTGGTACCTAGTGCCAACATTCACAGTTTCTCACACCTGAAAAATTCTCATTTACTTTTCATTCATTCTCAAATATATATTGGGTGCCTACTAGATTCCAGGAGTTCCTGAGTGGGGCAAATGGTTAATATGCCTGGCTGCTAACCAAAAGGTTAGAGATTTGAGTCCACCCAGAGGTGCCTTGGAGGAAAGACCTGGTGATCTACTTCCAAAGGATCAGCCATTGAAAGCCCTATGGAACACAGTACTCTGACACACATGGGGTCACCTTGAGTCAGAATTGACTCCACGGCAACTGGAAGTTAGTGCTTCCTGTAAGCATGCAACTCTTCGAGGGGCTTTGCGCATATCGCTTAATTTAATCCTCACAACAACGCCATGAGGTAGGACTGGTAGCATTCCCATTGACAAGTGAGGAAACTGGGGCACTGAGAAGTTGAGTAACTTGCACAGAACCAAGATTTGAGCCCAGGCGTTCTGACTCCAGTGTCTGTACTTAATGACTGAGCTCCTAAACACCTTCTGCATTCAGAGATGATACTGAATATCAGAGGAGCTAAAGTATTAAATAATCATACAGGTAAACATAATGTTATAAACTGACATGTGGCAGGAAGAGAAATTAAACAGCATTATGAGAGAGGCAGTAAAATTTTGCTGAAGATCACTTAAAAGCGGTTGCAGTAGTACATCGACAGGGAACTGCCAGAAATTCAAGCTGTATTCAGAAGAGGATGTGGAATGAGAGATGTCACTGCTGATGTCAGATGGATCTTGGCGAGAATACCAGAAAGATGTTTGCCTGTGTTTTATTGACTATGCAAAGGCATTTGACTGTGTTAAAAAAAAAAAAAAAAAAAGAAGTTGCCTTTGAGTCCGACTCATAACGACCCTATAGGACAGAGTAGAACTGCCCCATAGGGTTTCCAGGAGTGGCTGGTGGATTCGAACTGCCAACCTTTTGGTAAGCAGGTGAGCTCTTAACCATTGCGCCACCAGGGCTCCATTCGACTGTGTGGATCATAATGAATTATGAATAACATTACAAAAAATGGGAATTTCAGAACACTTAGTTGTGCTCTTGCGGAACCTGTACATAGACCAGGAGGTAGTCATTTGAACAGAGCAAGAGGATACAGCATGGTTTAAAATCGAGAAGGGTGTGCATCAGGGTTGCATCCTTTCACCATATTTATTCAGTCTGTATGCTGAGCAAATAATCTGAGAAACTGGACTAAATGTAGAAGAATGTGGCATCAGGATTGGTGGAAGACTGTGATATGCAGATGACACAACCTTGCTTGCTGAAAGCAAAGAGGACTTGAAGCACTTACTGATGAAGATCAAAGACTACAGCCTTTAGTATGCGTTACACCTCAACATAAAGTAAACAAAAATCCTCACAACTGTACCAAGTAAGCAACATCATGATAAATGGAGTAAATATTGAAGTTGTAAAGGATTTCATTTTACTTGACTCCTCAATCAATCCTCAATCATTGGAAGCAGCAGTCAAGAAATCTGATGATGCATTGAATTAGGCAAATCTGCCGCAAAAGACCTCTTTGAAGTGTTAAAAAGCAAAGATGTCACTTTAAGGACTAAGGTGTGCCTGACCCAAGCCATAGTGTTTTCAATTGCCTCATATGCATGTGAAAGCTGGACAAAGAATAAGGAAGACCAAAGAAGAATTGATGCGTTTGAATTATGGTGTTTGTGAAGAATATTGAATAAACCATGGACCGCCAGAAGAACAAAAAGTATGTCTTGGAAGAAGTACAACCAGAGTGCTCCTTGGAAGCGAGGATGTTGAGACTTCTTCTCGTGTATGTTGGACATGTTATCAGGAGGGACCAGTCCCTGGAGAAGGACATCAGCTTGGTAAAGGGTCAGAGAAAAAGAGGAAGACCCTCAATGAGATGGATTGATGCAGTGACTGCAACAATGGGCTCAAACATAACAATTGTGAGGCTGGAGCAGAACTGGGCAGTGTTTCGTTCTGCTGTACATAGGGTCTCTCTGAGTCAGAACCTACTCAACAGTACCTAACAACAATAACAACAGGAGAGAGGCCGGAGGCTCAGGTTTCCCTGGAGAAGGGACACTTAAGCTGAGATCTGATGAGGGAATATTATACTTATCTAGGTAAAGATAGCAGAGAAGAGAAGTTCAAGATCGGGGGACCAGCATATACAAGGCCTTGAGATGGAATCAGATTAGACATTTCCCCCTCCACTTGTCTGAAGTCCAGTAGATCACTGAGTTGTATTGAGTGCAGCTCTCTCTAAGGAGCCCTGGTGGCACAGTGGTTAAGTGCTTGGCTGCTAACTGAAAGGTCATCAGCTTCTCAGCGACTGCTTCTCAGTCTGCTTCCCTAAAGATTACAGCCTTGGAAACCTATGGGGCAGTTCTACTCTGTTGTATAGAGTTGCTATGAGTAGGAATAGACTTGATGGCAACGGGTTTGTTCTCTCTGCATACACTTCTGACTCCCCATCAGAACTCCACACAATGGCTGTGGTTACCATTTAAATTCACATTTCATTGGGCCTCTCAGCCCTTCAGTAGGTTCCCTTTGGATTCGTAATTGGGTCCCAAATACTTGCCACGGTGCTGTGGACATCTGAGATTTCAGTCTGTCTGGTATCCTTTCCTCAGCTTTGGCAATAGCAATCCACACTGCTTGCCTTTTCCTTTGGAGAACAGCTCCTAACCAAATATTTACTGCAGGAAATTATGGTGGCTCTACCAATTGCAGGACTCTATCCTTCAAGCCACGGGGGTGTGCATGTGACTGAGAAGTGTACAGTTATTGTACCACATCTCCTTAGACACAACAATTGGTCTAAACTAGTGGTTCTCAAACTTTAGTCTGCATCAGTCTCTCCTGGAGGGCTTGTTAAATCACCGATTGCTGGGCCTCACCTCAGAGTTTCTGATGCAGTAGGCCTAAGGTAGGGCCCTAGAATTTGCATTTATAATAGGTTCCAAGGTGATGCTGATGTTGCTGATGTTAATGCTAAAGGTCAAGTATAGGCCAGAGCCAAGCTACAAAGGTTTATATGTACTGATTAGAGAAAAGAGAAAGTCTCTCCTTCCTTTGGATGTTTGGAGCTATCTGTGGTCAAAACCTCTCTACCTCTAACACCTGGAAAGAGGTCATCTGCAGGTTTAGATGTTAGCTGCTAGCAAATCCCCAACTCATGGCGACCCCAAGCCCAGTAGGATTGGACTGTTGTGATCCATAGGGTTTTCACTGGCTGATTTTCAGAAGCATATTGCCAGACCTTTCTTCCTAGTCCATCTTAGTCTGGAAACCCAGCTAAAACCTGTTCAGCATGATAGCAGGCAACACACAAGCGGGCAGTGGCTGTGCGTTAGGTGCCTTGAGGGAGACTCAAACCCATATGAAAGATGGAAATTCTACCACTGAACCACCACTGCCCCCTGCAGGAGGAAATAATGTGGCTAAAATAAAGAGGAAAACAGATGTGAGCATTAAGGAGAGTTTGGTCAGCATGATTTGAGTTGCAAGGCCAGTGGCACTGCTATTTTTCTTTTTTTATATGAGGAAATATATCACACCTACCCACCCACCATCACCACCCCTATCCCATGCACATTCTCTTATTCAAATAGGAGTTAGGATATTTCTTCAGTCACTTGCAAAGGACTGGCCCTGATTATGAGTGCCTCGCCTTCAATACCCTGCCTGATCTGGACCTGGCCTATTTCACTCTGTTCCATCCACATTTGGCAGCCTTTCTGGTTTCCTTTGCCTCCCTCAGGGCCTTTACACATCTGTTTGTTTATCGCTGTGGCTCTCCCCCAACACCCCTCACATCCTGCCTACCTAACCTCTATTTAGGCATGTTCAGGTCCCTGGGATATCCTTATCTCACCAAATAGGCTAGATAAGCTTGGTCTATGCATTCATAACCAAAAAACCTACTGCTGTCAAGTCGATTCTGACTCATAGCAATCCCATAGCGTTTCCAAGGCTGTAAATCTCTATGGAAGTAGACTACCACATCTTTCTCCCGCAGAGCCACTGGTGATTTTGAACCACACACCTTTTGGTTAGCAGTCATGCACTCATAACACTACCTTTTTTTCAGGGCTTTGAATAGGTTCCTTCCGGTTCAAACCTCTGCTGAAAATTGGCGTTTCTAACAAATTCCCAGGTGATGCTAATGCTGCTGGTTAAGGACCAATTCTGAGAACCACTAGTAGAGCCCAAACCAAAAACCTGTTGCCATCGAGTTGATTCCAACTCATAGTGACCCTGTAGGACAGAGTAGAACTACCCCGTAGGGTTTCCAAGGAGCGACTAGTGGATTCGACCTTTTGGTTAGCCACTGAGCTCTTAACTACTGCACCACCAGGGCTCCACTAGCAGAGCAGTGGTTCTCAAAATGTATTATACATAAGAATCACCTGAGGATCTTGTTAAACTGTAGAATCTGATTCAGTATAACCGGGGTAGAAATGCATATTCTCAGCAGGGATTCATCCCTACTTGGACCAGTTTGAAGTGCTGTTTTCTTTAACCATGTAGTAGATATAAGCTTGTGTAATTAATTATTTATAATTCACATCCCCTCCACTAGAGTGTAAGTTCCATTCTTATTTAAAACTTTATTAGTTTTATGTCTTATTTAAAATACATTCAGCAACCCTCTTATAATGTTTGGCACATAGTAGGTGCTTAACAAATATTGTTGAAAAAGTAAATAAATTAGTAAATGAATAAACAATTGGTAAATCGATGAATCAATTAGCAAAAAGAAAAAGTAAATCAATAAATATTGTCATAGAAGGATAAGCACAACCTACCTTAATGCCAAGAATAGGTTATGGAACATTATATGTAATAGTATTGCTATTTTCCTAAGGGGGGAAAAAACACAATCAAATATACACAACAGAAAAAAGTCTGGAAGCTCAGTCCATTAACTGTGGTTACTTTTGAAAGTGAAATTATGGGTGATGGACTTTTAGTTTCTACTTTATATATTTCAGTACTTCTTGAATGTCTTAAAATAAGTATAAATTACTTTAGATTAAGAAACAATCAATATAAATATTTTCATTTTGAAAAATAAATGCAGAGTTTGAAATGAAGTGCAAGACTATAGATGTGGTCTGACCAGAGCAGGTTGAAGATGGCTATCACTTGCCAAGATGGGGATGCTGGGCTTCTAATTTAAGATAGATATATGCCAGGCCCCAGCAAGGTGTCTTCTGACCTCAGGTTAATTCTGGAAAGGTAATTACTCCTACAACCGAGCAACCCACTCTGGAGATTTTTCTGGACAGAGCATGTTTTTCAATACAAAAGAAAAAATGAGGAGGACTTTAGGAGGCTAAACTTAGAAGTAACCTTTCATGACTTGGCTATTTTAACACTCCCCCCATCCATCCTACTCACTGCACACAAGTTTTTCTAACCAGGAAACCCTACCCGGAAAAATCAGGCCTCAGGTGGAAAGTGAGAGGTGGCATTCGAACTGGGAGAAAGGATGTTATTGTTGGTGAATCACATCCGGTGGGAGCTTAAGGGGCTGTTGGCACCTAGCTTGCCTTGACTTTGTCGCCAGTGTGACAGGAAGTTCACACTGAAGTCAGGGATGAGAGTCCAGGGCTGTTTGGGAAAGAGTGACTATGCAGAGAAAGGACTAGACTCTTCAAGGAGTAGATTCTTATGCCATGGATTTTAGTGGATGGGATGAGGATTATAAGAGTAGGTTCAGGTATAGGTTAATTTGGTGAAAACATGGCAAAATGTGGTGTTGAATAGACCTGTAAGTTAGATACTCCTAGGTACTAGTACCATTCGCTAGCTCTGGGACTGCAGGTAAATAATTTAATCACCTTGATCTTCTGTCTCCCTGTAGTCTCTGCAAGATGAAGAGGTTGAGCCAAGTGATTCCCAAAGTATAGCTCAGTGTAGAAGCAACAGCTTGACTTGGCTTCATCTACCAGCTATGCCACTTACAGCTGCATGTCATAGAGTTAGGGTTCCTGCCTAGCAAGATAGGCCAAATATGGAACCTGGTTTGCTGCACGTGCAGATGCTCATTGAAGGTGCCCTTCAGGTCACCAGGAATGTGATTGTGTCCTATCCACCACATTGCTTTCTTAGGGTCAATCAATGGGAATCATGTCTGCTCATGTATATGGCTCACTCAAATGTGGAAAGTCATGGACATGATATGTGGACCTGCCTCAGTGTGCGCACTCCATTTAGGGGTCATTCTCACTCATCAGCTAACTGAGGCACAAGAACTTCCACATACCCAGCTAGTGAGTGTAGCAGCTGTGTATTTCCAGATCCCTTGTACAAACCATTGTGAAAAACTGCCCTTCCTCAGTAAAATGCCTCAGGAGGACCTCATTCTTTTCCCCTGTGCATCACCAATCAAAGATAATTTATCATTGGGAAGCACTTTTTAACTACCTTGACATTTGCACTACTCCAGGCCTTTCTGAAAAATGTTCGTGCTCCAGCCAATTTTGAATAATCCTAACTTGGGATTTAAAACTAAAGAGCAGCTTGAACTGTAACAGACATTTTATGTGTGTTTCTGAAAGCATGGGGGCTTTCAAAATATTCTAAATTACTTGTCTAAGGAAAGAAGATAGAGGAAATGAACAAGCCATGCTGTTTAATATTTGAACATAAACAATTATTAGAAGAACCTGCAGAGAATCTGGGTTGGGGGAATTTCTTTGCCCCCATACAATGTGTTTCTAAATCATGAAGAATTCTTCCCTAATTCCAGTGTACCATTTTTTCCATTTCCCTGCTTTTTCAGCCACAGACCTAAATCAGGTCTTATCACAACTATCCTCTAACTGGTTTCCCCTTCCTTTACTATATCAAAATTGGTTGCTATTGATTCCTCGGTTTTGCCACTTATTTGCTCCAGAATCATCCATGGTTCCTGTTTTCCTACTGATAGCTAAATTTGGCACTCAAGGTCTTTGTGATCTAGTCTCAGGACACAGTTTGTACATTATGTTCACCTGTTTTTCTCCTCTATCTATTCTTTGCTCCAGCAAAACTTGACTGTTTTATCCCACGTTAATTGAATATGTTCTTTATCCTTTATGCTTTTTCATAAACTACTCCTTTCCCCTGGGATGTCCTTCTCTTCATCCCTATGTTCCCAATCCCCACTTCTACAAAGTCAGAGCCCAGTGTTATCTTTTGGGATGGCCCCTTGCACTGATTCCATCAGCTGAGGGTGGTTTTCAAGTCTCTGAACCCCAATCTAACAACTGGTTCTTCTGTTGTGGCTCTTAGAATAGAAAGCTTGGACCTGAGAGTGCTGAAACACTACATCTAACTGCACCTCCTCATGGCACGTTGCTGAAACAGGGATCACTGAGTGTCTAGAACCAACATATTTTCAGCCCTATTCTTGCATCAGGAATATTTACTGAAAATTCACTCACCACATACTTATAAGGCAGCAGGAGCTGTGCTGGGACTTGGGGGTCTCCCTCAGAGTAAAAGCCCAAGACCTGACAAAGCCCTACATGATCTGAGTCCTCATCCCCACTCTGACTCTCACCACTCCCATCCAGCCACACTGGCTTCCTTGCTGTTTCTTGAACTTGCCTGGCATGCTCCCACTGCGATGTTTTGTACTTGCTCTTCCTTGTGTCCAGTACAATCTTTCTCTCCTCCCAACCTGCCTTGTCCTTCACCTACTTCAAGTTTTTGCTTAAATACTTCTTAATCCATGAGGTCTTCTCTGACTATACAACTTAAAATCGTAGCCACTCCCCATCCTGACATTTCCTATTCTCTCCCTGATTTATTTTTCTAACACCCATCTTCCAATGACTCAATCAGTATTTTACTTGTCTATTAATTAATTGTCTCATTCTGCCACCAGAATATTAACTGCTTTGTTCACTGTTGTACCTTCATGCCTAGAAAAGTGTCTTATATATAATAGGAGTTCTGTACATGTTTGTTGAATAAATAAATTAATACAAAGTTGAACAACACATATTCAATCTACCTCTCATGGGCTAATTGGGAGGATATAGTTGATTCAGCACTCAATATGAGAATTATTCTGGTAGGGAAGTAGAGGTAGCCAACTCAGACTAGGCTAGTCAGAGAAAATGATCAAGTCGATATCCTCTCATGAAAGAATCATAGTTTTCTAAACGGGCAAACAGATGAATTAACAAATAAAAAACAATGTGAAAATGACCTTGAAAAAGGCCAGAATAAATTTTCTTTTTGTGCACATCTTATCTCTTTCACTTGTCTATAAACTCACTGAGGACTTGGTCCACAGCAAACTCATCATCCTGTCCCCATGCCCTTCCTCTACCCAGCCCTCAGGTACAGTGCCTGGAGGGGAGGGGGAAGGAGGTTGCAGGAAGATGCTTGATGGATGAATGAATGGGCTCTGAAACAATATACAAGCATGTGATCCCTCTCCCCCTTTAGCAATATGAACGCCAGTGGTGATTTGGCTGTGAGATGATTGTATTTTCCTGTTTATCCATTTGGCTGGCACAGTAAGGCAGGGATTTCACGGTCATTCACTCGCTGATATATGGCGTGATAAAAGCAGGCGTCTGCCTGTGAGAAGCAGTTCTCCATAAAGCTATTCTGAGAAAAACAGGTCCAGTAAGCTGAGCTCACACCCATTACTGGAGATGTCTCCAAATTTATTACTGGAAGCGATATTCGGAGGAGAGTTGACGCAGCCTTCTCCTGGTCCATTTCATCAATGGTGATGTGGAAGTCATAAGGTCATCTAAGCCATAAGAACCTTGCCCTCATTCACCCACTGACAGGCTCAATGCAGGCTGCTGGATTCTGAGGGAAAGTGGCCTCCCTTAAGAGGACTTCCTGTCTTCAGAATAATAGATGAGAGGACTAGGGTTCAGAGAGGGTGAGTGATTGGCCTAAAGTCACAGAGCTGCAGCAAGGCAGTCTGGAGTTCTCAGAGTCCAGGATTTTGTACTAGCCTGCTACTGTTCCAATTGTTCAAAATAGTTTTGTGGTCAAAGCAAAGAATACTCAAGACAGATATCTCACTTAGCATAAAAAATGACTATTCAGAAATGGCTTCTGGTTATATGGTTATTTGATGGTTATATGATGTTTGGAGATTTTCCCCTAACAGGTACCAGACAGGCCACTGTGCTCTTCTTTCTTTCACATACACACACACACACACACACACTCACACACACACACACACACTCCAATAATACTCTCTTAAATCACAGTGGAGACAGAAATTACACCACTACAAAGAGAGCTCATAATCAAAGAAACTCATCTTCACAAAGGACAAAGGTCAAGGGCACTTACTCTAACTCATCATCTGATGCATATTGGACACCTAATCATTGCTTGCATACCTCAAGTAATGGAACTTAATATTGCTTGAAGTTTCCAGTCTTTATACTGCTGTGACTAATATAGCTATTTCCTAATCTAGGGCATAAAGTTGTCTTTAACAAGTAGAAAACCAACAGATAAAGATGCCAGAACAAAAGTAATAAAAGCCAAAAAAAAAAAAAAAATCCAATACATTAATTTAAGCAGATTTAATGGCAGTGTTATATATGAATCAATTTTGTTGTTTCATTAATTCAACAGATACTGTTACATATCTATCAATGATCTGAGCCCTCTCTTGAGTATAGAGTTGAATAAGACATGGCCTCTGCCCCTCTCTTCTAAGGTGGTTTAAAAATGTGGTTCTGAGGTTACAAGTAGTCAAAGTAAACACGGGAAGTTTGACTCATACATTCATAATGTCTATAACGCCTGGAGAGTTGTGAGGAGGGGCGGCGCTGTGATTCAGAGCGAGAGAGATGTCCAAGAGTCATGGCTGGGTCCTCAGATGCCCAGTCTGGACATCTAATTTTAAATTCTCCAATATTGTATTCAAGATTGTTTGTCTAGCCAAGTTCAGGAACTAAAGTGTAAATTCCCCAAAGTCCAGGATTATGACTGATTCATCCCTGTCTTTGCAATGACTAGCCAGACTTGACACTTATATGATATTTATCACACATATCCTGAATTGTTGAATGAGACAACTGAAGATTTCTACAAAGCAGCAGAGAATTAAGGGCTAAAAGTATGTGGTTTAGGATCCAAGTGCCAATAAAACACAGAATCAAAGAATTAGTGAGGAATGGAGAGGCTGCTTGGGAGGGTAGGGTTTGTGCTAGATTTTGATTAATGATTATCCTTCTCATCTGTTTGGTGATTTATAAGGCATTTCTGTAACTATAATATCAAACTAGCTCACAATAAACTGTGAAGTTGGCAGGGAATGTTTATTACCCCCACTGTAATAGGGTCAACTAGCCCTGAAAAGGATTCACCCATAGATATGCCTCACTGCTGTATTATTTGTGTTTTATATCAACACTTTTCCATTACTGGATTCTTAAGATATTCCAAATGTGAGCAAAAATTAGACAATATGGTAAATTGTTTGCCAAGACAGCTTTAATAATCCCCCCATCCTTGCATGTCCACTCTTTTGCAATGTGTCTTTTCTGCTCCTCCCTCCAATAAATGGAGTTTATTTCTCCACTCCTTTACTCTAGGCTTGGCTGTGTGGCTTGCTTTTACCAATGAAACATTAGCAAATGTGATCAGAGAAGAGGGTTGAAACGTGCTTACACATCAGGGTTTACATTTTTTTTCTCTAGTTGGAACTTTGCAACCACAGTGTGAACAAACTTGAGCTCACCTGCTGGAGAGGCATCCAGGTCAACAGCCTGCCAACTGCCAGACCTGAGAGTGAGGCTATCTGAAGCCATCTTAGTCTAATCAAACTGCCAGTTAACTGCAGCTGTATAAGTGACCCCAACTGAGACCAGCAGATGAACCACCCAACAAAAACCCACCCCAAATGCCAACCCATAGAACTGTAAGCCAGTGACATAGTGTTTAAGTCCCTAAGTTCTACAGTGGTTTGTCACATAGCGATGGATAACTGATACAGAGGATATTAGTAAAAACATTAAACAAAGTATAGAGTCATCTTGTATTCCTTATACCATTAAAGCAAGTGGAAGGAGAACATAACTTGTTCCTTTGTTGTATAAAAAGGGAGAGGAGTATGGAGTTATCTGATGAAACTAAGCAATCGGTAACAATTGTTCCTCTCTGTTCTTGGCCAAAGAAGGAATCTAAAGCATCAAAATATTGCAAAGCATCTTTTCTGACCATAAAGCCATAAAAGTAGAAATCAACAGAAAAAGCAAGGAAAAAAAAGCAAACACACGGAAACTGAACAACACCTTGCCCCAAAACTACTGCGTTATAGAAGAAACTAAAGATGGAATAAAGAAATTCACAGAATCAAATGAGAATGAAAACACATCCTACCAGAACCTGTGGGACATAGCAAAAACAGTGCTCAGAGGTCAGTTTATAGCAATAAATGCACACATCCAAAAAGAAGAATGGGCCAAAATCAAAACATTAACCCTACAACTTGAACAAGTAGAAAGAGAGCAGCAAAAGAAGTCCTTGGGCACCAGAAGAAAGGAAATAATAAGAATTAGAGCAGAATTAAATGAAATAGAGAATAGAAAAACAATTGAAAGAGTTAACAAGTCCAAAAGCTGGTTCTTTGAAAAGATCAACAAAATTGCTAAACCATTGACCAAACTGAGAAAAGAAGAACAGAAGAGGAAGCAAATAACCTGAATAAGGAATGAGATGGGCAATATCACCACAGACCCAACTGAAATTAAAAGCATCATAACAGAATATTATGAAATATTGTACCCTAACAAATCTGAAAACTGAGAGGAAATGGACAAATTTCTAGAAACTCACTACCTACCTAAACTAACACAAACAGAGGTAGAACAACAAAATAAACCTATAATGAAAGAAGAAATTGAAAAGGTAATTAAAAAACTCCCAACAACAACAACAAAAGAACCTCCTGGCCCTGATGGTTTCACTGGAGAATTCTACCAAACTTTCAGAGAAGAGTTAACACCACTACTACTAAAGGTATTTCAGAGCATAGAAAAAATGATGGAATACTCCCAAATTCATTCTATGAGGCCAGCATAACTCTGATACCAAAACCAGCTAAAGACACCACAAAAAAAGAAAATTACAGACCAATATCCCACATGAACATAGACTCAAAAATCCTGAGCAAAATTCCAGCCAATAGTATTCAACAACATATCAAAAAAATGATTCACCATGATCAACTGAGATTTATACCAGGTGTTGAAAGGATGGTTCAACATTAGAAAAACTGTCAGTGTAATCCATCACACAAATAAAACAAAAGACAAAAATTACACGGTCCTATCAATTGATGCAGAAAAGGCATTTGACAAAGTCCAACACCCATTCATGATAAAAACTCTCCGCAAAATAGGAATAGAAGGGAAAATTCCTCAACATAATTAAGGGCATTTATACAAAGAGACAGTCTGAAAGAATTCCCCTTGAGAATGGGAACCAGATAAGGATGCCCTTATCACCACTCTTATTCAACATTTGTGTTGAAGGTCCTAGCCAGAGCAGTTAGGCTAGAAAAAGAAAGAAAGCACATCCAAATTGGTAAGGAAGAAGTAAAAGTATCTCTATTTGCAGACGATATTATCTTATACACAGAAAACCCCAAAGAATCCACAAGAAAACTCTAGAACTAATAGAAGATTTCATCAAAGTATCAGGATACAAGATAAACAAAAATCACTTGGATTCCTCTACACCAACAAAGAGAATTACGAAGAGGAAATCACCAAATCAGTACCATTTACAATAGCCCCCAAGAAGATACTTAGGAGTAAATCTAACCAGAGATGTAAAAAACCTATACAACGTAAACTGCAAGACTCTACTGCAAGAAACCGAAAGAGTCCTGCATAAGTGGAAAAACATACCTTGCTCTTGGGTAGGAAGACTCAACATTGTGAAAACATCGTCAGTTCTACCCAAAGCAATCTACAGATGCAATGCAATCCTGATCCAAATGCCAATGGCATTTTTTAAGGAGATGGAGAAACAAATCGCCAACTTCGTATGGAAAGGGAAGAGACCCTGGATAAGTAAAGCATTACTGAAGAAGAAAAACAAAGTGGGAGGGAAGGCCTCACACTACCTGATTTTAGAACCTATTATACCACCACGATAGTCAAAACAGCCTGTTACTGGTACAACAGCAGATATATAGACCAATGGAACAGAATTGAGAATCTAGAAGTAAATTCATCCACCTATGAGCAGCTGATATTTGACAAAGGCCCAATGTCCATTGATTGGAGAAAAGTCAGCCTCTTTAACAAATGGTGCTGGCATAACTGGATATCCATCTGCAAAAAACTGAAACAAGACCCATACCTCACACCGTGCACAAAAACTAACTCAAAATAGATCAAAGATGTAAACATAAAATCTAAAATGATAGAGATCATGGAAGAAAAAATAGAGACAATGCTAGGAGCCCTAATACATGGCATAAACAGAATACAAAACATTGCTAACAATGCACAAACACCAGAGGAGAAACTAGATAACTGGGAGCTCTTAAAAATCAAACACTTATGCTCATCAAAAGCCTTAACCAAAAAAGTACAAAGACAACCTACAGACTGGGAAAAAATTTTTGACTATGACAAATCCTATCAGCATCTAATCTCTAAAATCTACAAGATACTGCAAAACCTCAACAACAAAAATACAAATAACCCAATTAAAAAATGGGTAAAGGATATGAGCAGACATTTCACCAAAGAAGATATTCAGGTGGCTAACAGATACAAGGGGAAATGCTCTCAATCATTAGCCATTATAGAAATACAGATCAAAACTACAATGAGATACCATCTCACCTCAACAAGGCTAGCATTCATCCAAAAAACACAAAATAATAAATCTTGGAGAGGTTGTGGAGAGACTGGAACATTTATACACTGTTGGTGGGAATGTGAAATGGTACAACCACTTTGGAAATTGAGTTGGTGCTTCCTTAAAAAGTTAGAAATAGAAGTACCATATGATCCAGCAATCCCACTCCTTGGAATATATCTTTGAGAAATAAGAGCCATCACACGAATCAATACATGCACACTCATGTGCATTGCAGCACCGTTCACGATAGCAAAAAGATGGAAACAACCTAGGTGCCCATCAGTGCACAAATGGATAAACAAATTATGGTGTATTCACACAATGGAATACTATGCAATGATAAAGAACAACGATGAATCCGTGAAGCATCTTATAACATGGAGGAATCTGGAAGGCATTATGCTGAGTGAATTTAGTCAGTTGCAAAAAGACAAATATTGTATAAGACCAGTATTATAAGAACTCAAGAAAGGTTTAAACACAGAAGAAAACATTCTTTGATGGTTACGAGAGTGGAGAAGGAGGGAAAGGGTTATTCACTAACTAGATAGTAGACAAGAATTATCTTAGGTGAAGGGAAGGACAACACACACTACAGGGGAAGTCAGCACAATTGGACTAAACCAAAAGCTAAGAAGTTTCCTGAATACAACCAAACACTTCAAGGGACAGAGTAGCAGGGGTGGGGATCTGGTGACCATGGTTTCAGGGGACATCTGGGTCAACTGGCATAGAAAAGTTTATTAAGAAAATGTTCTGCATCCCACTTTGGTGAGTGGTGTCTGGGGTCTTAAAAGCTAGCAAGCGGCCATCTAATATGCGTCAATTGGTTCCCACCCACCTAGAGCCAAGGAGAATGAAGAACACCAAAGATACAAGGAAAATATTAGCCCAAGAGACAAAAGGGCCACATAAACCAGAGATTCCATCAGCCTGAGGCGAGAAAAACTAGATGGTGCCTGGCTACCACTAATGACTGCCCTGACAGGGAACACAACAGAGTACCTGATGGAGCAGGAGAAAAGTAGGGTGTAGAACTCAAATTCTGGTAAAAATACCAGACTTAATGGCTTTGACTGAGACTGGAGGAACCCCAGAAGACATGGCCCCCAGACTCTCTGTTGGCCCAGAGCTGAAACCATTCCTGAGGCCAACTCTTCAGACAAAGATTAGACTGGACTATGGGACATAAAGTGATACTCAGGAGGAGTGTGCTTCTTAACTCAAGTAGATGCATGAAACTGAATGGGCAGCTTCTGTCCAGAGGCGAGATGAGAAGGCAGAGGGTCAGGAGCTGGTTGAATGGACACGGGAAATCGGGGTGGAGAGGAGTGTGCTGTCACAGTATAGGGAGAGCAACTTGGGTCACATAAGAATGTGTGTATAAATTTTTGTATGAGAAACTAACTTGAATTGTAAACTTTCACTTAAAGCACAATAAAAAATTAAATTATTTTTCAAAAATAGAAATAATATAAGTCCACATACACTTACAGAAACATTATTAAAATTCTGTATATTGATGATCTGGAAAAAGGAAACAAAATCGTTTCTTTTGTATTTAGATAATGCAGTCAATTTCTTAGCCATGTCTGTATCTAATTTGGTATCACTGGTATTTTTCTGAGGAAAATTTTTGTTCTCAGGACAGTGTTTTTAATTTTGCAGTTTTCACTAAATTGCTTGCAGTCTTTCTCAAAGATTTGTATTATGGTTAAGAAATTTAAAATTGTTGACACCTTCAACTGACTCTTCTCAGTAGACCATAATATTGGGAAAAATTTCTCTTTATAGACGCTGAGGTAGCTGAGAAACTCAGAGCAATTTCTGCTAATACAAGGTATTATCAATTCTGTTTTTTCATATTGAAATGAGTAAATATTTCAGACCAGATATGTTTACAGGTAGTGCCTTTTCCCCTCAATTTAGTCAGATAAGTTTTTCAACAATTATTTTTACGAGATTAAATACCAGACTCACCAAATAGGTGTCTCTATGCTTCTTTTGAATGTTCTGCTAAATTTATATGCTACAAAACTATAGGCCTTCTCAATTTCATTCCAATCCAGTGCAGAATATAAATTTATCCAATTAACAATAGGAGCTCCATGAAAAGATAGTCACTACAAGTCTTAAAAAAATAAATAAATAAAACCCGTTACCACTGAGTCGATTCCAACTCATAGTGACCCTATCGGACAGAGTAGAACTGCCCCATAAGGTTTCCAAGGAGAAGGTGGTGGAATCAAACTGCTGACCTTTTGGTTAGCAGCTAATCTCTTAACCACTGTGCCACCAGGGCTTCCACTACAAGTTTAGATACTTCGAAATGATATTAAATCACACTTTCTGCCATTGCCAAGTTCAATCATCATCATCTAGCACAGTCTTCTCCAAATAGCCTTAAAAAATCTTTTGAGGTGGATTCTAAAGTTTCTTTACCAGATTTTAATCTGTTCCATGTGGTCAGTGATCTACCACTACAGTCCCACAGTGGATGGTAAATGTCAACAAACATTTTATGAAAGGTGCACATTTGTTATCAACTTTCTGGAGAAACAGAAATTCAGTAATATTTGATTTATTAAGCATGCACTTTCATTTTTTTAATTTTATTGCTGTTGAAGAATTTGTTGTTAAATTAAAAAGCATTACCAAAAAATTAAAGCAATATATAGTTGTAGATTTACACAGCTAATGATATGAAAAATGATACATTAATGGTACAATAAATGATAAAACTTCTATAGCAAGAACATTCAGACCACTTTCTTCTTGAATAATATTTTATTATGTTTTAGGTGAAAGTTTACACAGCAAATTAGATTCTAATTTAACAATTTTTTGACAAATGTTCTGTGCCATTGGTTGCAATTTTTACAATGTATCGGCATCTCTTATTTCTGTTCTCTTCGTTGTGTTTCCATTGTTCTATCTTCCTTTCCCCTCCTTACCTTCTCATCTTTGCTTTTGGGGAAATGCTGACCATTTGGTTTCATACAGTTAATTGTTTAAGGGACCACGTTAGTCACAGGTGATATTGTTTGTAAGCCAATCTATTATTTGGCTGAAATAAGCTACAGAAATAGTTTCACATCCAAGTTCAAAGGTTATCTTAGGGCAATAGTCTCAGGGGTTCCTCTAGTCTCTATTGGTCCAGTAGGTCTGGAGTTTTTTAAGAATTTGAGTTTTGTTCTACATTTTTCTCCCATCTTATTCGGGACCTTCTTTTGTGTTCCTGGTCAGTAGTGGTAGCTGAGCATCATCTATGCTTCTGGTCTCAGGTTAGAAGAGGCTGTAGTTTTTGTGGGCTGTTAGTCCTGTGGACTAGTTTCTTCTTTGAACCTTTGATTTCCTTCATTCTGTTTTGCTCCATACTAGTAGAGACCAATAGTTGTATCTTAGATGGCTACTTGAAAGCTTTTAGGATCGCAGATGCTACTCACCAAATTAGGATGTAGAACATTATCTTTGTGAACTATGATATGCCAATCGACTAAGTTGTCCCCTGAGACTATGGTCTCAATCCTTTTAACCCAGTAAACCAATTCCTTGAGTTTTTTGGATATGTCTAGGAAGCCCCAGTTAACTGTGCCCCCTATGTAGTTTGTTACATATATGGATATATATGCAGCACACACAAACATATATATATATATATATATATATATATATATATATATATATATATATATATATATATATATATAAAAGCCTACAGATACACGTATACATGCATGTGCATTTACTCGCCTATCGCTCCCTATACACATATATGCATCCATATGTACCTCCGTAATGACCAACATAGTTTTTGGTTGTTTTTACTGTTGTTGCAAAATTATGTAAATTATAGCATGTAACCAAAATTGTCCTTTTTTCTCATATACTTATTAGTGTCTTTATTTACCTTAGTCAAGTTGTGCTGACTTCACCCATATTTAATCATGACTTTCCCATCATCAAAAGTAACAAATGTCTACTACCTAGAAAGTGATTTCCCCTTCCTCCCTCCCATCCTTGGTAATCAGTAAAGAACTTTGCTTTCTGTGTGTATATCTGTTCTTGACTTTTTATAACAGTGGGACCATTCAATATTTGTCTCCCTGTAATTTACTTGTTTCACTCAGCATAATGTTCTCCAGATTCATTCATGTTATGTTTCATGGACTCCTCATTTTTCTTTATAGTTGTATGGTATTCTGTTGTATATATGTACCACAATTTGTTTATCCGTTCATTCATTGGTGGACACTTACGTTGTTTCCATCTTTTTGGTATTATGAATAATGCTGCAGTGAACATAGGTGTACATGTGTCTATTCATGTCACTGCTGTTGTATCTCTGGGATATATATCTAGGAGTGAGATTGCTGGATCATAAAGTATTTCTAGCTTTTTGAAGAAGCACTATACTGTTTTCCATAGTGGTTGTACCATTTTACAATCCCACCAGCAATGTATAAGAGTTCCAACCCCACACAACCTCGCAGCATTTGTTTTCTGTTTTGTTTTGTTTTTTTTTTTTTTTTTTCCGTTCATTGCCATTTTTGTAGGGATGAGATAGTATCTCATTGTAGTTTTGATTTGTATCTTTCTAATGGCTCATGATCATGAACATCTTTTCGTGTATTTGTTGGCTGCTTGAGTGTCCTCTTTGATGAGGTGTCTGTTCATGCCTTTTGCCCATTTTTTGACTGGATTGTTTGTCTCTTTGTTGTTGAGTTGTTGAAGTTTTCTATATACTTTAGAGATTAGATGCTTATCAGATATGTCGTAGATGTTTTTCCTACTGTGTAGGTTCTTTTCTTACTCTCTTGGTAAAGTCTTTTGATGACAGACCACTTTCTAAGGGAGGTCACTTAGTCTTTATTTCTCACACAGACTTCATGCACACCTCATCTGTAAGCTTCATTATTTCCTGCTGACCTGCCTGGTCATTTTGTCTATCTCAAGGCTTTACTGTGTAGTACACCAAGTGGCCAGCAGGGGCATCAGCATTGAATTCTTTTACTACTTCTAGAGCCCTGGTGGCACAGTAGTTGAGCGTTAGGGCTGCTAACCGAAAGGTCGGCAGTTTGAATACACCACCCACTCCTTGGAAACCCTATGGGGCAGTTCTACTCTGTCCTGTAGGGTCACTCTGAGTCAGAATTGAATTGGGAGCAACAGGTTTGGTTTTTTGTGATAGACAGGAAGGATTCTGCCACCCCCCACCCCCCACCTCACCCCCCGCCCCCCGCCCTCAGCACTCCTGTCTAGGTGCTGACTCTGAAGGGAGGTATTGACTCTTTCAAGTATGGAAAGGGTCAGAAAAGAAAATTGATTTATGGATGATTGTCATTCAGATTTAACTCTAAATTAAAAACCTCAGTGCACTACATGTGTGTCTCATATTGTACTGGATGACGGCATGATGAAGTCTTGCATGCAATGTAGAGGTCGCCCACACAATCCCAGCTAATTTAAATGCAACTATTAATAATAATACTTCACTAAAAATGAAAAACCTTGGACAAATGGTAAGCTGGATAGAACACTGAGACAGAAAGCATAAATTGGGACTGCCTTAAGCAAATTGTTTATATGATCATCTTCCTTTCAGGTGTTTCCTTTCTGGCTGTCATAGTCAAATAAATGGTGTTTGACCTAAAATATTGTTGGTAATATCATTATTTGATCAGTCTTTAATAGGTAAGGGAAAAAAGTTAGCACAAATACTGAGAACTGTAAAATGTTTATATTCAAAATCAGACCATCCTTTATGCACGTTATGCATATGTGAAAAATATGTTCAGAAGAGAAGAGTGAGATCTCTTCACATTGTACAAGTGTAACACGTGAGCAAGCTAAAATACAGTTCATTTGGCTCCTTCTGGGTTTTTTGTTTGTTTATTGTTTTGAGGGTTTTATGGTTGCTGTTTTAAGCTTTTTAAATCACCGTAATGTATATTCCATTGTCAACATTCAAATTTCTGAGCTTGGAATTCAAGGCGCTTCATGAGCCTTTCCCCATATGTCCCATCTGTCCCCATGAGCCTGTCCCCATCTACTATTATTCTAGGCTTATCTTCCTCAGGCCTTTCCTTTATGTTATTTCTTCTAGGTAAATATGGTTACTTTCAGTTCTTGTATAACATGTTTCATGCCTCTATGACTTTGCAGATGCTGTTTCTTCTGTCTAAATTTTCCTTTATCTCCTGCTTTGTATTGATTTAACAAACATTTATTGAGTGTCCTTGATACACCAGACTCTGTGCTAGGCATTCTAATGCACCTCTGCATCCTCAGTGACTAGCAGAGGACTTAGATTATAGAGGGTTTGTATGTTTTTAATGAGTACATAAATAAATGAATGAATGAGGCTGCTTTTATCTATTTGAAGAATGGGCTGGCCTAGAGTGAGGTGAGGTAAGAAAATATTCCAGGTAAAAGGGATCACACAAGCAGATAGCACAGAGATAGACTCAACATGGAGAACTTAGGAGATAGTAAAGGAGTGACAAGTTCCCCTAAGAGAAGAGTGAGAGATCTCGCCTTCTCTGTTCCCCAGTCCTTACTCTTTGATCTCCTGTGTGTTGATTGATCACAGAAGATCAGTACAGTACGAAAACAAATGTGAGAAAGGGGTCTTGTCTTCACACCCACGTAATTATTCTTACATCCCACTTGATTACCCTAAGATGTCTCAGTGGAAAGTAAAAAAGCAGACTATGACATGATTACAAATGACAGAATCACTGGTGGAAATCTTCAAGGACAAGCTTAAATGCTATCTCTTTCAGGAAGCTTTCCTTCATATGCAAATCCACTCCAAAAGGATGTAGTCTCAACTAACTTTTTTGCTCTCTATAACACTTTATAGCCACCTGTCTTTTAGCATTTATTGACTTATATCTTGTATTCACTGTGATTTCTGGCTTCTTCTTGTGTCCTTACATTCTTTAATATGTCCTTACATTCTTTAATATGCTGTACACTTTCTGAGGACAAGGTGCCAGGACTCATTCATTTTTGCAGTGCCTAGCAATGTGTCCTGAGTGTTTGGTAATTGACTTGGAAATTTTTTAATCTATTATTTGAAGGCATTATAGCCTCACCATTTTTACTCAGTTGCTTGCAAACTGTGGGAGTATCATTTCTTAGTTACGGGTAACACTTTCTAGCCCCTTCCTCGTTGGTCTCTCGTTCCTCAAGCACACAAAACTCTCATCCACTTAATATCCTTCATACAAATTGGTCCCTCTGCCTGGAACACCAGCCCTTCATCCATGTGTGTGCACGCACACACACACACACACACACACACACACACACACACAGACACACACACCTTCCACATGACTGACCCTGGCTCAGCCTCTCAACTTTAAATGTCAGCTTATTTGAGAGGCCTTCCTGGACCACTCTGTATAAAGAGTAGACTCCTCACTCCCAAAAATACTATTGCATGCTATTATACCTTATTGTCAAGAATTGAATTATGTCCCCCAAAAACTATGTGTATCAATTTGGCTGGGCCATGATTCCCAGTATTGTGTGGTTGTCCTCCATTTTGTGATTGTAACTTTATGTTAAAGAGGATTAGGGTGGGATTGTAACACCCTTACTAAGGTCACATCCCTGATCCAATGTAAAGGAAGTTTCCCTGGGGCATGGCCTGCACCACCTTTTATCTTACAAGAGATAAAAGGAAAGGGAAGCAAGCAGAGTTGGGGACCTCATACCACCAAGAAAGCAGTGCCAGGAGCAGAGCATGTCCTTTGGACCTCGGGTCCCTGCGTGGAGAAGCTCCTAGTCCAGGGGAAGATTGATGAGAAGGCCGACAGAGAGAGAAAGCCTGCCCCTGGAAATGATGCCCCGAATTTGGACTTTTAGCCTACTTTACTGTGAGGAAATAAATTTCTCTTTGTTAAAGCCATGCACTTGTGGTATTTCTGTTAGAGCAGCCCTAGATGACTAAGATACCTTCCTTCAGGAACCTTCTCAGGGTGGGTTCAGTCCCTTCAGCGGGGTTCCCACAGCCCCTGAGCCCCTATTGCATCTCTTCATCCACACTGTCTTTTAATTTTGCTGAACATGCCAGGGTCCCTTTCTTTCCTTTAGTGCATTTTTTTGTTTGTAATTATATAGTTATTTGTTTGTCTACTTGTTTATCATCTGTCTCCCCAACTATATTATAAGTCCCATTAGGGCATGTAGGTCTATTTTATTCACCATGGTATACCTAATTTCTAACACAGTCTTTGAAATATAGTTGGTACTCAATATATATTTGTAGAATAAATGAGCTTCAAAGTGTTTTTGCAAAACTTGCTTCCTCTTAGAAGCCTTACTACAATACTGGAAGTTGGGGATGGGAGAGAGACCCTTCTTACTTTACAGATATGCTGAGCTGTAAAGATTTATTAACACCACACAATGAATCTATGATGAAGCTGTTCTAATCTGAATTGTAGCCCATTATCTAGAACCCCAGGCCAGCAATCCTTCTCTAACTCCAGTTTGTTTCCAGGTTGGAAACAAAGTTAATAAGTGCCTTTAGCATGACTTTGACCAAGGACTTCTCAGGAGACACACTGAGGGATCTCAAATGCCCAGTTGGGCAAGCAGCCTTCAATCAGAAGCAGGCACGTGTTGCAAGCTCGGAAAGGGGAAGCCTTCTCAGTGTCCCAGCTGAAAGCACCACTCTGGATATTTAGAGCAAATTCTCTTTTAAAATATTAATTACCTGAAAGGAGAGAGAAGAAGCCTCCTATGTAATGTAGAAAGTGGAGCTGGATGACCACAGCCCTGGTTGCTCTCCAGATGATGACATCATCAGTCTGAATAATAAATTTGTAACAATGTGGCTGAGTGAAATGGGGCACAATTTCAGTACAAGTCAAAGGAGCTGGTGGCAGCAGAATATAAAGGAAGGAATTTTTAAAAATCTGATGGGCATACAGTTTTTGATTCCCCGGATAATTCGATTAGCCAGAGCAGAAACCACAGTCATTCTGGCTTGGGGAGCCTGGATGTTCCCAATTCATCAGAACAGGCGGAGTAGCAAGTGGGCCCTTTCCATCACATGTCTGCTGAGCATGCCCTTCTGATCTGAAAGAGGAAAAATGGGAGAATGCTTGACCTGTTTTCTCCCCAAGTCAGCCACTCACTCAACATGTTTCTTTGAGGCATAAGACATGTTCCCAGAGAAGTTGCTCCCCAGCCATACAGCACACCATCTTTATCATACCCTGCAGGATCCATTAGTGGTGACATCTTCTGGATTTGGACTAGAATCTGCTGTCCCTTACCATGTCCCTTACTTATGTTGATCATGGCTATTTCACATATGCTCTAAGTTACTTGAGGGTATCTTGTTTTAAAATGTTTTTCATTTTATCTGTAGTGTTGAAATGGAATAGAGTTCAGTTAAGGTGACAAATTCAGTCCCAATGTCTCGTGTGAGGATTTTCCCTCAAAAATTTACACCTTCTAGACCAAAGATCCCAGTAACTCTAAATATTTGTTAACTGGAAAAATGAGTGAGTGAATGAATGAATGAATGAATAGGATTGAAAGAATGACTAGATGATATAATTAATTGTGAAGCACATATCACCATCCCTTTTGTGCCAAATCCAACATTCTCTGATGCATCCCTAGTTCCAAAGATAGACTGGCAGACAGTGGGTACATATGCTTATGATTCAGTCATCTCAACTGAGCAGCTCTGAAAGGCATACTGGCAAAGTCCTCTTCTCTCTGTTACCGTCTTAATCCATGCCACCATCACTTCTCTCCTGGCCTACTACCATAAGTGTGTAATGGTCTCCCTACCACCATACTTGCTCCCCTCCAATACATTCTCCATAACCAGTTTGGAGGTTAAAAATATTAATTGGTTTTTGTCGCTTTCTTGCCTAAACTCTTACACTGGTTACCATTGCTTGTTGGATGAAGACTAAAATCTTTCCACGCTCTGCAAAGTCTTATGGAATCTGTCGTGCACTCACCTCTCCTATCCACACCTTAAAGACACAAGGTTTTCTTGTTCACTTTCTTCATCCACACTGTCTTTTAATTTTGCTGAACATGCCAGGGTCCCTTCCAACTCTGAGCCTTTACATCTACTGTTTCTTCCACCTGGAATACCCATCTCCTCACTCCTACCAGGTTGATACTAATTCATGCTTTAGTTTTCACCTAAAAACTACTATTTAGTTTCAAGTTACTACTTCAGCAAAGTCTCTTAACCTACTAATTCAGTCCAAATTAGCACATATGCACGTGCGTGTGCACGCACACTCACACACAGTCTGTTTTCTCATAATAACCTGGCACACAACCCCCTTACTTGCTAGAACATTTTTCCATTTATAACTGTCTGTGAATTTATGTACTAATGGCTTCCTTGATTGTGGGGTGAGAGGGATGCTTGCTTTATGTATATTGCTTATTCCCAGAAACAAGGGAATAGTACATGATTAGCAAACATTTGTTACATGAGTAAAAGAAAATTTGTCTCGGGCTTTATGAATTTGGAAATCAAAGACATTAGTTCAGTTCTGGGGAGCCTCAGCACATCACAGACTACACCCCACAGCAAAGATGATGTTGATGATGACGATGATGACCACCCACCATTAACTGAATTGCTACTAGACAGTGCGCACTGAGCTAAGAGGTTTCTGTATCTTTCTCATTTAACGTTCCCAAAAGTATTGAGAAAACTGAGGCTCGGAGAAATGAAGTACCTTGCCCCAGGTCATATTGTTAGAAAATACCAGAGCTTAGATTTAAATCCAAATCCACCTACTCCATTCTGTTTCTTTTACAGTTCAGCACAGGACCTCTTCTTCTGACCTTTCACAAGGCCAAGGAGTAAATCAACAACTCAGAGGACGTACTCCATGTATGTAGGGCAGGGGGTTATCCTTGTGGACAAAGGACAAAAAGTCATGAAGCAGGGCCATATCGTAGAAGAAGGGGACGCTATGTGATGGAGCGCTGGGAAGTGTTTTTCCTCTCTGGATGAAATGTAGAACTGAAGCTCACTGATATTTTCTTGACAATAAAAGCTGAGTTATGATGGTGTGTTAATATGTAGAAATAATAGAGCATAGGGTGTCAGTTGTAAGAAGGAGCAAGATATCTGTCTTTTGAGAATCTTGCCAAATGGCTGGTGAAAAAAAGTTTAACTGCAGTCAAACATCTGGTGAAACTTTCTCCACATCTGCAGCTTTATCCCTACCTACCCCCACCCTTGCTTAATAAAGTTCTTCCTGTGGAAATGTCTAAAATTGGTGAGAAGTATTTAAAAAATCAGATGATAGTCTTCCTTTTTAGCTATCTTTCTTCTTCTGAAGCATCTTAAAGAGAGCTTCATAGATTTAGTTTCTTAATTTTTTTAAATCTTTGAAAAATTGTACATGCGTTTTTCAGTAAATACTTGTGAATGAATGAAGTTGACCGGTGCACTCTTTTGAGGGAAAGGATTTGCTTAGCAAATAAATAACTTTGATATCATTGGAAAGAATGTTTAAACACCATAAAAGAACAAGCTATTCTCAAGCACTTTACATACCAGCTACTGATAAGGTTATTACAAATCACTCCTCTTTATTTACTAAGATATGTCCCCAGAGACACCTACTTGGCAACTCTAGTTTAAATTAATATATCTTCTTTAAAAGATAATCTGCATTTATTTTAAAACTTTGTATGGCTCAAAGCATTACAGATTCATACTAATAGATCTCTATTAGTCAGAATTCAGAAGATTTCACAGTGTTTACATAATGCCTTCCATTTGGAAGTCTATAGAAGTGCCACAGAATCTGAAAGTTCTTTGCTTTCTCTTTCTCCTTTTTTTTTTCTATGCCCCAGTTTCTAATGCATGATTCTGCTCAGTGTAACTGACTGCTTTGTACATGGCCCGTTTAGAGATCCACAGGAGAAAGTGTTGAGAGCAACAACCTAGCCTAAAATATCAATAGTGCCAAGGTTAAGAAACACTGATATAGATTTTGATATAAATTCACTAAAATATGAGATGCTTAAGGGTAGGGCCCTCGTGGTCTTCATTTCTCAATCTCCAGCACCTAGCAAAGAGCCTTGCATGTTTAAGCAGTTACTGTTCAGCTGTTTTATGAATGAATCAGTGAATAAGTGAATGAGGAGAATTGAGATAAAAAAACAGAAGGATCATTAATAGTATTTTATTTGTCACATTTAACAACCCTTAGTTATGAGGGTCAGAGATGTTTTTCATGTCGAAGTTAGTTTTTACGCCACTAGTACTACTATGGAGCCCTGGTCGTTCAGTGGTTAAGAGCTCGGCTGCTAACCCAAAGGTCGGTAGTTCAAATCCACCAGCCACTCCTTGGAAATCCTATGGGGCAGTTCTACTCTGTCCTATAGGGAGGCTATGAGCTGGAATCGACTTAACAGCAGTGGGTTTTGTTTTTTTTTCTTCAGTACTACGACTACTTCTACAATTACTACCACCTCCTTCTGTTGAGACACCACTATTTTTTGGGCATTTTTATCATATATGCTCAGATATTAAAAAAAAAAACAAAAAAACGCAAGTGTACAGCAATTCTCCATATTTCCAGTGAGAAGATTAAAACAAATTTTGCCGACTTAGTAACTTTGGATGTGTAGGTTAAATAGTTAAATATCTACTAATATAGCTTATTTACTTAGTTACATATATTTAAAATTTTCTTTATATTATGTAAAATAATATATTAATTTAAATATATGCTATTTCCTACTCTATTTCATAAAACAATTTTATTCACATCTTCAGTATTGCTTGGTCATTAGTAGACCACCTTTTCTAGTTGCCCAGTGTGTTTTTCCAACTAAGTTGTTTGAGAAATAGTAGTTTTTTAACTATATATAATGCTCTTCACTGAAAAATTATTCCCTAAGCCAAAAGCATCCATTCGTGTATGATGATTAAAGAGTATTTTTCCTTCCTGTACATAATTATTCAGGATTTTCACAGTGGAACTACTTAGTGTATTTTTTTTAAATAATATTTTACTATGTTTTCAGGGAAAGTTTACACAGCAAATTAGATTCACATATAACAATTTCTATACAAATTGTTCGGTGACATTAGTTACATTTTTCACAGTGTGTCAACATTGTCTTTAATTGTGTTCTAGTTGTTCTGTTTCCAATACTCTAGTTTCCCTACCCATTTATCTTCTCATTTTTGCTTTAGAGTAATTGTTGACCTTTTGGTCTCGTATAGATGGTTTTTTAATGGAGCACCGTACTCATGGGTAACATCTTTTAGTTTGCGTGCCAATCGGTTATTTCGCTGAAAGGTGACCTCAGGGCATAGTTTTGGTTCAAAGTTTAAGCAGTATCTCAGGACGATAGTCTCAGAGAGTCCTCTAGTCTCAACTAGCCCAGTAGGTCTGGACTTTTTAAGAATTTGAGTTCTATTCTGTGTTTTTGTCCCCATTCTATCACATCCATCTATTGTGGCCCTGAACAGAACGGTTGGTTGTGGTGGCCAGGCACCATCTAGTTTTTCTGGTCTCAGACTAGTTTCTTCTCTGAGACCTTGGCTTCCTTCTTTCTCTTCTGCTCCTGACCAGTAGAGACTAATAGATGTATCTTAGATGGCTACTTGCAAGATTTTAAAAACCCAGATGCTACTCACCTCACTAGGATGCAGAATATGGGAACATGAACTTTGTGAACTATATTATGCCAACTGACTGAGTTGCCCTATGAGACTAAGGTCCTAAGCCTTTAAACCCAGAAAACCAATCTTGCAAAGTATTTGGTTATGTCTGAGAAGTATCTGTAACTGTGTCTTCTATAAATATATATGCATGCACACATATATGCACAAGTACATACAGATACTTCTATCTGTGCACACATATGTACACACCTGTACCTACCCATACACGTATATGCCTATACTCATATATATGTGACCATACACTCAAATTTTTTGGTTATTGTTGGTATCGTCACCAAATTATATGTGTCATATTCTTTAGTACACACATCCTTTTCTCTCGAGTGCTTCTTAGTGGCATCATTTACCTTGGTCAAGCTGTGCTTAATGTATTACTTTTTAAAGTGCCATTTCGAAGGTCTGTTTACTTGCAAATCTTGCAATTTTAATGATACCCACCCCCACCACCACCACACCTAGCTCTCCTTAGATGAGGGAGCTACTAAATACTTGTTACATGTGTTTGCCTTTAAAAAAAAAAAAAACTGCTTTTGTTAGATGACCTCTATAAGTGTCCAACCATACAACTGATTGGGATATGTTTAGGATAATGTGCCTTCTCCAAACAAAATTTTTAATTCAAAGTATAGTTATCAAGATAACCTTGTCAGGTCTCAAATAAAAGACAACTCTCTATGAGGCAAAATTTTGAGAGAAAAATAACTTACCCAGTGTTAAGACATGTACAAAGCATTTTCTCGTTGAATCCTAATGGCAACCCTGTAAGTCAATCTGGTTATTCTCAACATAATGTTATGAAGCTTAGTGTTGTGATTGAGCAATGCCATATAGCTAGTTGGAATTCAAGCAAGATCCACTACCTGTCTCCCAGCAAAGACCAACCTATTTACTTACCTTTTACCTCAGTATGATTTCATGTGTAGAAACCAGCTGGGAAGGCATTGCAGGGGAAGGTAAAAGCGTAAACAAAGGAGAAACAGTATAATTGCCCAAGGCATTTTCTCTCCCAAGTTCAACTTTGTTTGCACTATGATGTCTGCGGCGCTTGGTGAAATTAATAATATAATGTATTTTTTACATTAGATTTGACTCATTTAACAACCCTCATAAGGTAAGAGGGACACATAAAAAAAGGTTGGAATGACACCAACTCCTGAAATCAGAGTTAGACAAAAATACTAAAGGATTTCAGTTTAAAATAAATAAAAATTTAAAACAAAGTCAAGAGACTAAAATGCTGTTTTTATCAAAAGCCTTTGAGCAGTCTACTTTTCCCAGTAAGTTTATTTGATACAGATTTCCTAAATGTAATTTGAGTTCTAGTTTTCCTTATCAATAAAATTCCTACATCAGAGTGCTGGTGTGTGGATTGGAAGAGATAACGTATTTGAAGCACAGTGCACTAGGCCTGGTTCACAGAAAGCGTTCAATCAACATTAGCCCCTTGGTCTTTGTTCTATTATTTTCTGTTAACTTCAGCATTCTAACCAACAGATATTTGAGGGAGAGTAGCAGGAGATGAAGGATCCCTGGTGGTGTGATGGTTAAGCACTCAGCTGCTAACCGAAAGGCTGGTGGTTCATACCCACCAGTTGCTCAGCGGGAGAAACAACCTGGCGATCTGTTCCTGTAAAGATTTATAGCCTAGGGAACCCTACGGGGTTGCTCTACTCTGTTGTGTAGGGTCACTATGAATCAGAATCGACTTGATGACACACAACAACAAGAACAGCTGGAGATGAGGCTGAAGATGTTGTAATGAGTTCAAATAAAAAAAAAAGTTAACCTTGTGACTATAACATTTCCATGAGTGTTAGTTATCACCTAAAGGGAAAGTTAGAGGATGTCTGATCTGCACATTAAGTCTCAGAGATTGGAGGTGACTTTCCTAAGGTCATCCAGCTATTAAGTGGTAAAGCTAAGGAAGGCTTACTTCCAGGAGATTGGTATTGTCATAACTTTCTTGGTAATTCACTTTCAGAAGGTCAGCATAGACTCAACAACAACTAACAACAACACAACAAAAGTGCCCACAAACTTTATTCCGATTTAGGATCTGAAATTCAGTTATATAGGTTAACCTTCTTCAGAACTCCACTTCACCCGTTAAGATTTTGGTTCCCAATTTCATGCTGCTTAAACCTGGCCATAGTCAACCAGCAGAAGGCAACCCAGCTTCCTTTCTAAATTCTACTACAGATTGGCAGGAGTGTTGAACTTTGATGAATTGAGAACTGTTTGAGGCAGTAATAATAGACTAAACAAAACCATTGAGTTGCTAGCAATGCCCAGAAGAATTCATTAGTTCCTAAAACAGTAAAATGTTGCTATTGGTCTTCATGATAATAAAGAGAACAAAGTTTCTGGAAGGGATCTTAGAAATTACCTTTCCAACATAGCCGTGGTGCAGATGGGAAAACGGGTCCAAACAAGAAGGGTGACTTGCCCAAGGTCACACAATGAATCATGACAGAGCAAGAATTAGAATTCTTATCTCTTGGGTCTCTAGTGATGAACTAGCTATACAAGCAAACAAATAAATAACCATACCCTAAGAAAACACTCTTAAGGCACTCATAATTTCACTTTGACATCTTCGTTAAACACATTCTGTTGTAGAGCGAAGACCTGAGTAGGAAGAAAGTGGTATCGCTTCTAGGACATCTGCCCCTAGTAGGTAGCATCTAAGACCCTAGCCAAGGAAACCTTTAATCTCCTTGAACATGCTGGTTTAGCTACTTTGCTTGGCTGCCACCAGCCAGACTTACAGTTTCACAAATAGAAAGATGTGCACAGTAAAGAATGAAAGAAACTCATACTCAAAGCGGGGTTAAGTTTGCTAAAATCAGCCCCCAAACCCTTTAGCTAATTGGAAGTTGCCGGAAGGGAGCTGCATTCTGCAGCTGAGCAACAGAAGTGCCTTCAATGGAGACTTTACCTCTCAGAGGTAAGCTGAGATCATTTCTGGCAATGTGGTCTCCATGTTTATTTTTAGATCAATAAAATGGAGCCCATTGGTTAACTGTTGTGCACACATTAATTATATGGGAACTATGGCTCTGACAAGATGTCTTTCAAATAAGTGCTCATTAGTCTGTCCCTGTATTCATTATTAAGAAAAAAGATGGTTAAGAAATCCATTGAGCTCTACTTTATTCTTTTATTCAATAAATATTTATTGAATTGACTGCATTATGCCAGGGACTATGTTAAATGCTAAGAAATATAATTTAAGAATATCAGATTCAGTCTCCTTCCATTTGGCTGTGGAGATGGAGATTTGAAAATGTAACTAACCATGTTCCATGACTCTGTGAAGACAGGGCAGATATCACATTACCATGGGAGTACACAGTAGGTTAAAGTCACTGGCTTAGTTACCTAGTGCTGCTCTGGCACAGTGGTTAAGAGTTACAGCTGCTAGCCAAAATGTCAACAATTTGAATCCACCAGCTGCTCCTTGGAAATCCTATGGGGCAGTTCTATTCTGTCCTGTAGGATCACTATGAGTTGGAATCGACTCATCAGCAACAGGCTGTCACAAAAATACCACAGGTGGATAACTTTAAAGAACATAAATTTATTTGCTCACAGGAGGCTAGATGTCCAAATTCAGTGTGTGGTTCAAGGGAAAGGGGTGGCCCTTCCTTGTCTATTTCAGCTTCTGGTAGCTGCCAGCAGTCCTCAGCATCTTGTAGATGCATCTGTCTCCTCTTCCCCCGTGTGCATCTGTGTGTCTATTCGGCTCTGTTTATAAGTCAGAAGTGATTAGCTTTAGTGCTCACCCTACTCTGGTATGATCTAATTAACATAACAAAAGAAAAACACTATTTCCAGACAGAATCACATCTACAGGCACAGGGGTTAGGATTTCAACACATACTTCTGGGTGGCAGGGGGGCGGGGGGGACACAGTTCAGTCCGTAACAGTTACCTAGGAGGAGATGGAGAAGGTTTCATCAAAGAAGTGACATCTAAGATGAAAACTGAAGTGGGAGTAAGGTAGAGAGTGAGAAGAGGGATGTTTCATCCAGAGGGAAAAGATGTTAAAAAGGTACAAAGGTGAAAGAAAACCTGGCAACCCTGGGAACTGCAAGGACTTTTTACACCTGGAGTAGGGAGATGAGATTGTAAAAACAAGCAGGGCCCAGATCATAAGTATCCTTGAAGGTCACACCAAGAAGTTTCAACTTTAGCCCAGGGCAAATAAATACAAAGAAGAGTTGGAGGTATGAGTGGTATAATCTTGTATTCATTTTATAAAGGTAGGCTGACTACAGTGGAAAGAATTAACTGAAACCAGAGAGACACAGAGCTATTGCAGTAATCCAGGTGAGAAATGACGCTGAGTTGGACTCCATAAGACCGGTATGGATAGAGACAAGTTACATTTCCAGAACCACTCAGGCAAGAAGTTGTTGCAGTTGTGTGCCCTCGAGTTGATTCCAACTTATAGCAATCCTTGATGACAGAGTAGAACTGCCCCATAGGTTTTCCTGGGCTGTCATCTTTATGGGAGAAGATCTTTATGGAAGAAGATTGCCAGGTCTTTTCTCCTGCAGAGCCTCTGATGGGTTTGAACCACCGACTTCTAGGTTAACATCAGAGTGCTTAACCGTTGCACCCCCAAGGCTCCTTCAGGCAGGAAGAAGCAGAGGAGTTCAAAGGAGAGGATAATGACCAAAGGGAAGAGTGACTGGAGAAGCTTTCTGGGGAAGGAGAAACACAATATCCTAAAGAACCAAGGAAACTGGAAGGACATTCCAAGTGGAGGAAATTAGAGAGGAAGTTCCACATTGTTTTTAAGGAGCAATGAGTGGTTTTGTTTTAGGAAGAATCTTAAATATCAGGCTTAGGAACTTGGAGAATGTCCTATAGGTGGTGAGTGGGCCATTTAATAATGAAGAAATAATAAATGGCTTATTTGTCCTTTTTACTGTTTTTACTGTTCATTTGCTCGTCTATTTGCTTTTTGCCCTGTAAGCAAATGCTTTTGTCCAAAAAATGTGGCAATGGATGAATATAAAGGAAGGAAGAAACAAAGGAAGGGAGGGAGGGAGAGAGGAAA
Source organism: Dugong dugon (assembly GCA_030035585.1). NCBI lineage: Eukaryota > Metazoa > Chordata > Mammalia > Sirenia > Dugongidae > Dugong > Dugong dugon. Next base: position 59,519,996 of record CM057471.1, read on the forward strand.
CAGGGAAGGAAGGGAAGAAAGCATGAGCACAAACTAGAGCAGAAGAAATACAGATTAATATTTTTTACAAAGACATTTTTGTGTTTAACACTAATGATAGAAGCCACAAAGGAAAATATGGATAGATATGACTACATCAATTTTAAATTTCTGTATTGCCAAGAGAAAAAAAAAATTCCATCAACATATTTAAAAGGCAAGTAACAAAAAGCTATCAATCACAATTAAAATAACACTCAACAGTGATATGATCACATTCTTTAAAAAATGTATAGTTTCAAAAACACTAGAATGATTTTCAATGAAATATGAAAAAAGTTGTGTTTTTGAGTTATAAGATAATGAGTAATTAAACAGAAATTTAAGTTTCCTTACCTGCTTTTTCTATTTTTTTCCTAAAGTAAACATTCATCACGTGTGTGTGAATGTGTGTGCATACGTCTGTGTATTGAGATGACGTGTAGAATCTAGAATAGAGATTGGCCCACAGAAGATACTCAGTAATTGCCACCTCTCTTGCAATCATTCATACATTTTTTCAGAGATATTTAATAAATGAGTATTGTGTATATTTCACTATATGAAGTATCATGAACTGTCAGCTAAAATAAGCAATGAAATCATTTCCATCATCAATCAAACAAATATTTGCTAAATGCCTTCTATATGGCAAACATTGTGCTAAATGCTCAGAACACAATGGTAATAAAATACAGTCCCAGCAACCAAACAGGGCATAATATGGTGACAGACGTAGCTGTATAAAGAGGAAAAAAAAAAAAAAAGAATAACACAATATGATAAGTGAAGAATAGAGGCTGCATAAAGTCCTATGTGTGCAGGGAAGAGTGAGCAATTAACTGCCCAGAAAAATCAGGAAAGGCTTCCCAGAGCATATGACAACTGACCTGGGGTTTCGCCAATCAGGAAACGCAAAAGGGTAACAAAAGAGTTTTTCAGGCATAGAAAACAGATGTGATCTTTTTTTCCCTAGAAGACTGAAGCTTCCTGGGGCAGGATAGTTTGAGACACCCCCGACCCAAAAGAGAGCTTTCTTTCGTGTCTCCAGCTCTCTCCGCCTGGGCATCCCACACCAGTCCAAAAATTACTGCTGTAGGAAAATAAATGAAGGAGCTCATGTGGGTTTGGAAGGTGCTTTCCCTCTGAATCACTACTCCACAACACCCAAGGAGAACCTCAGAGAGTGGGGTTTCCCTAGCCCTGGCCAAAATAAAGATTTGTTCAAACCTAAGCTTTAGAGGAGAAAAATGAAAACTCTGTGTGTCTATGGCTGGAATAATCAACTTCACCTTTTTCAATTCACCAGTGTTGTTAATATATAGATTTTAGAGGACTTGAAGCAGCGACCTGGCTTTTGGAGTCTCTAGAAGCAGGATTCCAAAATTAAGAAAGCTGTGGGTTGAAATTTTGGAGATCTTTGTTCTGTTATGAGCTCTTACCACCAAGTGTCTTAGGCAAATGACACTCCTTCTCTAGGCCTCATTTTTCCCTATTAAAAGTAGTAATTGTACTATATCTCCTTGTATGAGTCTTTTTTTTTTTTAATTTTGTTGTTGTTAAGAACATATACAGCAGGACATACCAATTCAACCATTTCTACGTGTACCAGTTATTGACAATGATTACATTTTTCAAATTGTGCAACCATTCTCACCTTCCTTTTCTGAATTGTTCTTCCCCCATTAACATAAATTACTGCCTGCTAAGATTCCTATCTAATCTTTTGAATTGCTGTTATCAGTTTGATCCCATATCGATAGTTCTCAAAAGAATGTAATGCTCAAGGCAGACATTTTTTACTAGTTAAGCTAAACTATTGTTTGGTTTTAAGACTTCAGGGAATATTTTCGGTGTAAGCTTTAAAGATTATCTCAGGGAAATAGTTTCAGGGGTTCATCCAACCTTCATGGCTCCAGGAAATCTAGAGTCCATGAGAATTTGAAATTCTGTTCTATATTTTCTCCTTTTGACCAGAATTCTTCTGTAGAATCTTTGATCAGAATGTTCTTAAACATAGAATTTTAAGAATCTGTTTGAATATAGTACAGCCAAATGGAACTCTGTAAATGTGGGTTGGTCATTAGGAGACTCAGACATTTTGGCCAGCCTATGATGGGGCCTACTTGTAAGTCCACAACTTTGCAGGCACTGACACGTCCTTGATGATGGAGGTATATTGTAATATTTGTCCACAATTCCTCCTTCCCTCTCTCTTCTTGCCATGCATCTCTGGAGCAGAGAGTCCTTGCTGGTCCCAATGACTTGAAATGAACCTTATGACTTACTTGAGCCAATGGTATGTGGGCAGAAGTAACAGTGTCCCCAACTTCAACCTGAGCCCTGAAGAGGCATACCAAGTTTCTGCCAGTCTCTTGGAGCTTCTACACTCTGCCATGAGAACAGCATTCCTCAGGGAGACGTTGCTTCATCAGCCTGGATCCCGGATGAAGACATGTAGAACAGACCTGAGCCCTTGCTAAGCATGGAGTCCAGCATAGCCCATCCGAGTTTAGCTGAATTGCAGACAGCCTGCCTACCTGTGAGCCTGAAATATATTTTCATTGTTGTAAGCCACAGAGATTTGAGGGTTGTTTTCCATGCAGCATTATCTCAGCAGAAATGTGACTAATATGTGACCTTCTTTGAGTCAGACTCCGTGGGTTGCCCTACCATGCTCTGAAATAGAGAACTATATTAGTTTCTTCTTGCTGCTATAACAAATTACAGCAAACTCAGTGGCTTTAAATAACACAAATTTATTATCTAACCATTCTGGAAGTCAGGAGCTCAAAATGGATCTCCTTGGGCTAAAATCAAGGTGTGTTGCAGGGCTACATTGCTTCTGGAAGTTCTAGGGAAGAGTCTTCGTCCTTATCTTTTTCAGCTTCTAGAGGCTGTCTGAATTCCTTGGATCATGGCCCCCTTTCTCCACCTTCAAGACCAGCAATGTCAGGCCAAGTCCTTTTCATGCTTCCATCTCTCTAGTTCTCTTTTCTCTCTCTTCTAATTTTGAAAGCCCTTGTGATTACATTGGGCCCATCCAAATAATCCAGGATAATTCTCCCATCTCAAGGTCAACTGATTAGTAACCTTAACTTCCTCTGCAACCATAATTCTCCTTTACCATATAACCTACCATATTCACAGATGCCAGGGATTAGGACATGGACATCTTTGGGGGAACATTATTCTGCCTAACACAGGAACCATGGCTAACCCTGTACTCATAGGATGGCCAGAGCTGAAGAAGCATTTGTCATGAGGCTCCTGCTGATTATTCCAGGCCCCATTCTATAAATTAAACCAAACCTTTCAGTGTCCCACATTAGGTACCCTCAGCCTATCTCTTACCTTAGCGTAGCTATGATAGACAGCTCTGTGCATTTTGATACTAACCCACTTCAGGGGTACAACACAATATCTTTCACATTTCTTCCTCATAACATTCTCTGGAACTGCAGAAGCCTGCTCAGTTCCTACATAGGAACAATCTCGACGAGTTGGGTGGAAGTTAATGGATAAATACCCCAGTCTTCTGTCCTGAGGATGATGTGGGTGGGGACTCCATTTACACAATTCCTGCAAAGGTTCTAGCAGGATCACAACAATAATCAGTTCAATAATGCACAATTGATTGGTTTTTCCTCATTGCCTCTGTCTCACTTTGCACTCCCACTCTTACTTCCTGGGAGCACATCCTAAATAAATTTCCTGGCCCTCAAGTCCTTATCTCATGCTCTACCTTTGGAGGAAACCAAGTTAAAACTGAACAATTGCTATAAACCGAACAACCATGTCTCAGGGTTGAAAAGAACACTAAAGGACATTTAATCCAGCTTGCGCCATTCAGGAAGGCACTCTAGTTTGTAACATCGCTTGCTGGTGATTGCCCATTCTCTGTACACCTCCAAGGGTGGAGAAACCACTGTCTCTTCAGGCAAATCATCCTAATATGGGAGAGTTCTCATGGAAATTTGCTTCCTTGAGAATTGCTCTCATTGCCTTAAATCCATCCATAATGTCCTTCTTCTTCCTCATAAAAACTCTTTCAGAGATTCTTCTTTACATTAATGCCCCAGGGTGTTCAGTCATACTATATATATACCCAAATGTCCTTTCCATTGATGGATTCCTTTTTGCAAACATACTTAAAAATCCATAGCTAAACTGAACACAATGTCTCATGAGGAAGTAATGTGAATTAACAGAAAAATCTGGGGCAAAGGCTGGCTATGTCACTTGTTAGCTTTATGTCTTTCGGAAACTCAGCTTCACTCACCAAGCCTCAGTCTCCTCATCTGTAAAATGGGGGTAATGATACTAACCATGCAGAGTTGCCATGAGGAGGAAATCTGTTAACACATGAACTGCTGGGATAAGCCCCTGAAACATTGTCCTTGCTCAAATAAATGAATCATTTCTTCACCTTTAGTTCAAATCTCTAGCCAGGAATGGAACATCTTTACAATGAATGTGACAATAGAGCTGGATGTACAATAAAATATGTCTTCACTTTGAAATGACTAAGATACTCCATATTGAAATGACAAAGACCATGATGAACTGTAGTGTTGGATATCTAATCTGTCTTTAAGTTTGATTTGGATAGTGATAATATGAATCAGTTACACTTTGTAGGACCAAAGTGCTGCTCCATGTGTTGACACTATTTCAGTCTCCAAATCCTGGTCCTCTTTACACTTGTCCCTATGGCAATTCCCTCATATACTAACAGCACAGCAAAATTTCTTGGAGACCATCTTACAGAGGAAGAAAACTGACGCTCAGAGAGGGAAAAGTACTTACTGACTCAGTCAGTTGGTGACAAAAAGCTAGTTGAGGGTCTGAAGAAGAACGGTACTGGCCAATGCTACAACAGGTATAGAAGTCCTGAGGCAGACCTTGGTGTAGTCTCTTCAGAGTAGCACAAACACTAGTGTGTCTCTAGGGAAGTGAGTAAGGGAATACTGATAGTAGTTCCCAGAGGTGAGCAGAGGACCGATTAGGTGGGGCTTTTTAGAATAAGGGGGAAAGTTCACAGTTTATTTTTAGTAAGATGGGAAATCTTGGGAAGATTTTGAATAGGGAAGTAACATGATCTGATTTCTGTTTTTTAAATCATGTGGTGTTGATAATTGGCTGTGGAGAAGTGAGAATGTCCCAGGGAGACTGCTTAGAAGGCAATCACAGTAGTCTATGTGAAAGATGAGGATAACTTGGAATAGTATAGTAGTGGTAAAAACGGTCAGATTCAGAACATATTTGAAGGTAATGCAATTAAGAAGTGGGGTTGAATTGGGGGTAGAGTGTTAGGGAATGAGAGGAATCAAGAATGACTCCTACATTTTTGGCCTAAGCAATGGGGAAAACAGTGGTGCTATTCATTGAAAGTGGGAAACTATGTAGAAGCCATGGTGTGGGAGTGGGCAGTGGAAATGATAAGCCGGGTTTTGGACATGTGAAATGTGAAATGTAGATTAGATATTCAAGTGTAGATGTCATGTATGTAGTTAAAAATTCTGAATCAGGATAGCATTGGTGAGATCGACATAAAGGGAAAAAAAATGTAGGAATCATCAACATGTCTATGGTATTTAACACCAGTACAGCCGATGCAACCAGCCAGTGAGTATCCGTAGGGGAGGGGCTGAGACTGAGGCCCAGTCTGTACAGGTCTCCAAGAGGAGAAGCAGCTAGTAATGGATGCTGAGAAGGAGAGAGCAGTGAAGTAGGAGGAACCAACTTCATTGAGAAGGTACCAGTCTTGGAGCCAACTAGATAGAGTATTTTAAGAAGGAAGGGACTGGTCCATAGTGTCAAGTGATGCTGCTAGGACCACACACCTGAGGACATCTAGTGTATCAGTGTGCCCTGCAGGAAAAAGACCTCTAACTTTGCTGAACCCATTTCCCAAAGTTTTTGCCCAAACAACATATTTTTTTTTTCCTTGTTATATCAATTACTAGACCCAGAGTCCTCAGCTTGTAATATGCTGGTCTAGATGTCAGGAACAGAGAAGGACTGATTACCTTTAAGCACCATTTCCACCTCTCTCTTCCCTTCCTCTGAAGAAAGTTTTATGAAAACCTTAAAGAAAAGCAAGATGGCATACATTTTTTCATATGTGTGTGGCCTTTCTGTCTGATTTCGATTAGGCAAGGCCTGGTTTCTTTGGGATGAGAAGACCTCACATATTAAAATTAAGCCACGGGCAAAATCCAAACCACAGCATTCAGAGGTTTTCTTGTCATCTGCCAGGTCTGAACCTTGGCAGCAGTGCTTGAGAGAGCTTTATGCAGTTCTGGGCAAGACCTTGCCTGACCTCGGCACTACCCTCCCTTCCTGGAGTCCCAAGTTCTACTGTTACTTAAAAAGAAGTGTCAGGAAAAATTTTTCTTTTTCAGATCATTGGCAAATGTTTGCTCAGATCTATTTTGGGGGCATGACCTCAACACTGCTGTCTTTTCTTCCCAAAGAATTAGAAGAGTGCTTCAAAAACGTTTGTTTGTATCCCTCTTTCTTTTTATCCCTCAGTTGCCCCGTTTTCTTTCCCTACTCCTGTCTTTCTGTCCTTTTTTCCTTGACCTACTTGGATTCAACATGGATTTTTGTCTATATGGCACGGAAAAGACCTGTTGTGGCCAGTGCAGGGTGGACTGGTTCTGCCACAATGCTGCCCTTGGCTTTCTGGGCAATCATTTACATTGCAAACTGGAGCAGCTGCAAATGATGTAGAAACTTCTGTTAGCCAGGTAAGAGTCACAGACCATCCCTTTGCTCAGTGCAAAGCTCAAGCTTACTGATTTTATACTGCACGTGAAACAGTATCTTTGTTGAAGAGCAAAGGAGAGGGGACAATTGTTGAAAATAGGAGGTGCAAGTTTCAAGGCTGGTTACTGTAAAAACATTCTCATTGAATCATTACAACCAGCTAGTAAACTATCATTATCCCCGTTTTACAGTTAAGCACTTTGAGGCATATTGAGGTGAATGGACTTGCCCAAAATCAAGCGAAATTGGGCTATCAGCCTAGGCCTCCCTTTCTCTCTGGCCTAGGCTTTCTACCACAACATGCTGCCTCAATGAGGAGTGAAGACAGAAACAGAAAACAATTACTGTCTCCCAGGGGCTTAAAGTCAATAAAGGGAAGCTATTTAAGAATATAAATTAATATAAGATGCAACACCTATATGTCAAAAAACCAAACAGGTTGTTGTCAAGTCGATTCCGACTCATGATGATTCCATGTGTTACCGTGTAGGGTTTTCTTGACTGTAATCTTTACAGAAGCAGATCACCAGGCCTTTCTTCTGTGATGCCACAGGGTGGGCTCATGCTGCCAATCTTTAGTACCCCAGTGCAAACCATTTGTGCCACCTAGGGACATTTTACACCTACACCATTTTGCTCAAAATAGAGTTTAGGCATATCTCCCATCTTGTTTTTTTTGTTAGATTGTTTATTTATATATTTCCTATCTGTCAAGCACAATGCCAGACATTTTGCATGATCCCTAAAAGTCAAAACAACATTTCCATGTAATCCTTTTATGTAAAAAGAAAATATAGCCTTTCTTTCTTCCTTTTGTTAAAATTCTCTTCGAATGTTGTTCTCTGTGGCCGACAATATTTTGTTGCTCATTCTGGCCACAGCCACACATACCCTAGAAGAGTAATTGGCATTTACTTTCAGGTTCTTTTTCCTTGATTGGGAGAACTCTCCGCTGTTCCAATATGACACCATACAGACCTTAAAAAATTAGATATACTGAGAGTAGCTCAAAAAGAATCTCTCTCATCATCTAAAAACATCTCCAATTTTTTTTTCTGTTTCTGGGTCTCCCCAGTTTGGCATCACAAAATAACAGGGATGAGAGAAGGAGCTTTTATTTCTCCTAGAAAAATATGAGCAACTCCTGTTTTGAATCACCTTCAAAAAAAATTAGACATTTGGTCCTACAAAGTTATGTTTCAACTGCAAAATATGGAAATGTCGATGTCTTGGTGAACTGCAGTAAATATCAGATTCTTTCTGCTGGCTGGCTTTTCAACTCCCACCAGCAGCCTCGGTACCTGGCCAGCCTATATTTTAATCCAAGGCAGCTGGCCACTGCTCCCTCCAGGACCCCTACTCAGCCTTCCCAGAGAAGGATGGAGGTGGTCTCCTTCTACCCATCCTATCTGACAGAGGAGAATGCCCTTGGTGAGTGTACGGTACCATGGCCTTCCACGCCTTCCCTCCTGGCTTCAGAAATGAGGCAAAGGATCAGATAGAACCATGGGGTGAGTGTGAAGTAACCAAATAATAGTAAAAACAAGGTCAACAGTGAGAGTTGTTTCTGAAAAGATGTTTATAGCATTGCCATTTATGAAGACCTCCATTGTACACACAGCTAGAGAGGAATGAAAAGCTGTGGGCTTACCCCTCTAGGAGACTAACTAATCCTTCTTTATTGGCTAGTACAAGGATTTGTTCTTCTACCATCAGTTTTGAGCTCTGAAGGGCACTCACATGCTCCATTGAAATATATCGGATATATCAAATTAATTCTGTTAACCAGCTTATCGTCTAAATCTTTAACCAGGCCCTGATGCATATGCATTCACTGGTGTAAATGACTTCAAGCAATTTTAGAGACTGCTTGTTGGGACTGTCGTTACACTGAAACGTGAGCCAGCCTCTGACCTTACTGCGTTCCACAATGTTAAATAATCTGCTAAATGGTTACAGCCTTTTTAAAAAGGGGTACTGCGTTCTCCTGCCCCCTCCCACTCCCTTGCTCGCTTGGAATTTGCCTTCAAACCAGTTGCAGGACCCATGAACTGTAATGGACTAAAGCAGGAGATGTGAAAGACAAGGTCTCCACTGAAGAGTGAGCATGAAGGGAAACCCAAGATATGCCGTTTCTAAATCCTCCCCTTGACCTTACAGCCACCTCTACATGGGATATGCTCACTTTCACCCTGTCTTCTAGGAAGCTTTTCCTGCCCACCCACCAAAGTTTTGGTTAGGTGTCTCATTGTTTTCTTACAACATCTTTTGCTTACCTGTATCAAAAACAATCACAACAATAGTAATAACTAACATTGAGTCCTATGTGCTGGACACTTTTCTAAGTGTTTTATGAATATTAACTTATTTAATGTCTGTAACAATCCTATGAAGCAGATACTATTGTTTTCCTAATTCTTCATGAAAAACTGAGGCAGACAGTGGTTCAGTAAACGCCCAGGGACACAAAGCAGTAGGTGGTAGAGCCAGGTCTAGAGTGATTTGATTTAATCATAACAACCAGCACTGTTGAGTGCTAGTTATATTCTGAGTACTAAGTTGTTTACGTGCTTTATTCTGATTCATTCTCCTAGTAGTCCTGTGCAGTAGGGATTCCACAGTAGCCTCATTTACAGATGCAAAAGTGAATAACTTGCTTTAGCCCACCCACTGAATAAACCTCGAATCAGGATTCAAATTCTGGTTTCTATTTCCAAAGCCCAGGCTCTTCATTACTTTACCTTAACATATACCTTTATAGGAGCCCTGGTGGCGCAGTGGTTAAGCATTTGGCTGCTAACCAAAAGGTGGCAGTTTGAGTCTACCAGCTGCCCCTTGGAAACCCTGTGGTGCAGTTCTGCTCTGTCCTATGTGGTCGCTATGAGTCGGAATCAACTCAATGGCAGTGGGTTTTTTATACCTTTATGATTGCTTATTTGTTTTTCAATGAGCGTTCCGCGTGTGAGATCTCTATATGGTTCTCCTTTCTGTGCTTACTCCCTAAACGATACCTATCCTGTGCCACTTTTTATAAATGCTTGCCATAGTCATCTGAATTGAATGTATTTTGAGGCTTAATCCCTATAAAGTTTGTCTACTCAGGGGGAAAAGAACCTCTAAGTACAAGAGATCATTTACCTTAGCTTTAGCCATGGATTTTCTCTGTTCTGCCCTCCTGAAAATGGATGGATGAATAGAGACCTCCATCCCCCCCATTTGCATGACAGCTCACACGCTTCATTTAATGGAGCCCCATTGTGCAATACAGGACTCTGTGTGGTGTGTGTGACACAGAGACCTCCCAACATCTGGGGATGGTTCATTGAGTGTCATGCCTAAACTCTACCAAGAGCCCTAGTGAGCTAAAAGATTATCATAGTAGACTTCAGAAGAGCAAAGACGGTAGAGTCAGGAGGTCCCAGTTTAAGTGTATTTTCTAAATGTCTTACTGTGGATAAATTACTTAACTTTGCTGTGCCTTGGCTCCTTCATAAGAAAAAATGGGAGTAGTGCTTACCTTATAATATTCCATGAGGATTTTATGAAATATTATTCATAAATTGCTTGACACAGGACCAGACATTTAGTAAGCTCTCAATAAGAGACAGCAATTATCATGATTATGCATAGCTAAGCAACCTTTGCTTTTCTCCTAGTCATCTTCCAGACAGTTTATTCACAGCCATATGCCTAGATCCGTTCAGTGTGTTGTTGTACATGTTGAACAATTTATTAGTGAGAAGCAAGAGGCTATTTCAATAATGGGCTTCACATTTATTGAGTCATTGCTATGTGCCAGGCACTGTGCTGAGTGCTTCATATAAGTTAATGCCTATAATCCTCATCACACCCTATGAAGCAGGCACATCTATTATCCCTATTGTCCAAATGAGGAAACAAAGGCTTACAGATGCTTAGCAGCTTACCCAAGATCATATAGGTAGTAAGTAGGGACCTGGGATTCCAACTGAGGCAGTCTAACTCCATAGCTGAACCCTTAACCAACTTCGTATGCTAAAACGTCTTCCATATAATCCTGGGTTGGGTCTCTTGTTTTCAAAATGGGTGACAAAGAAGAGCAAACACTTGGATGGTCAGATTTATCCAGCTGTAAGCAACATTTGGGACTTGGCTTGCCAACATGGAAATCTGTTTGTTTGCAAGCTTTTATGAGTAGTGTTGTTGAGTCCCTTCACTCGCCGTCTTCTGTGTATTCTTTACAGATGATCCTCAGTGAACTTTTGGGTTCTGGGAAGCAGCTGGATGGTTTGCATAACTGCCTTTGCACTTTTCTGGCAAAGATGTCAAATGTTCTTAAATTTGACACAGATAAAACCTAGTGACTATTGATTAAATCCTTGACACAGCACTCTCAGTTATCCCCTTCATCATATTTTGCTATATCCCACAAGATGTTGGTGCCCTTCTAAGCTTTCTTTGAAATCTTATTGATTATGTAATTAAATGTCTCCCAATGTATGTCAGAAGTCCAGTTCGGATGAAGCTTCTGCTGCCTCGTTTGTGTAGTTTCAATCTGTATTTCCAAATAGATGCCCTTCTCAGACCGTGTAGCCATCATGTTGAATACGGTGCAGGGTTTGTACAGCTAATGTCAGGATGGGTCACAGTCTGCATTACAGGAAAAACTGCCAACATGTGTCTTCCCATATGTTTCTTTCACTTCCAGGAAAGCGGTATTCTGATTTTTAATAGTTTCACGTTCAGAAGGCAGTCCAACTGGAACAAGGAAGACACATTCCAAAGTGGGCTTGCAACTTCGAAAAAACATTTGTATTTGCTCTACGTGGGAGAATGGCTCCTTGAGGGACCAAAGAGGCTCACAAAGATGCTACAGTTTGAAAGATAGTGAATGTGCATTATTCTCTCACTGATTAATTGGATGGGATACATGCTGTTGAGATCTGGACCACATTAAGGATATGGTGGTTTTTTTGGCTGGGTAGTGTGAACAGATAGCACTCTTGGCTGCTAACTGAAAGATTGGAAGTTCGAGTCCACTTAGAGGTGGCTTGGAAGAAAGACCTGGAGATCTACTTCTGAAAAATCAGCCATTAAAAACCCTATAGCACACAGTTATATTCTGAAACACATGGGGTCCCATGAGTTGGGGTCAACTCAACAACAGCTGGTTTTTATTGTTAGTTAATCAATTGATTCAAACATACCAACCATCATGAAGATGGCATAAGACCAGGCAACATTCCATTTTGTTATACATAAGGTCACCATTAGTCAGCACTAACATGATAGCAACTAACAACGGCAATCAATCAGCAACCTACCATCTAGAGTGATATTAAAGACTTTCATAAATTAAACATGGCAAAGTAGGAGGGGGGAGGGAAACAAGTGTAGCCTGAGATGCAGGAGATATAAATGGAAGTTGGCCATAACTCCTGGTGTAATCTCTGAAAATCCTGCTGCTGTGTGATTGATTACTGATTGATTACTTTTGTGTGGCCTTTCTAGCAGTGGTCTTGTAACTTCTCACCCAGATGATTGAGCAGGACTGTGTGATAGGGCAATCCAAGGAGATTGGTCAATTTTTCCTTAAAATCCAAGGAGATTTGCCAATTCCAGAGCAGAGAAGGAGGAGCCCACCACCACCAAAGAAGGGAGAGACCAGCAGGAGAGACCCAGCAGCAGAGAACTGGCAGCAGGAGACCACGTGGTGGGCTTCCCAGCCCACAGAGAGAGAAAGCTGAGTGCCTTTGGGTGGAGACTGAGGGCCAGGGAGAGGTGTGCCTGCAAGCACAGCTGGGGAGAGGCTATCTTGATGGAATAACTGTATCTTGAGTGTTCTTGAGCCTGAATTGTAACTGTTAGCTTCCCTAGTAAACCCCGTAATTGTGAGTATGGTCTGTGAGTTCTGTGTGACCATTGCAATGAATTATTAAACCCAGCAGAGAAGTAGAGAGTGCTGTGGGGGGAACAGTTGGTGTCAGACTTGGTAGAAATGGCGGAGAGAGGAGGCGTGTCTGACCTCTACCTCATAGGAATCAACCTTGGGCTGTTGATCTTGGTTCTCCTTCCTCTTTGTGGGGTTGGAGGAGGTCAGACACCTCTCCCAAACTGTTTTTACACCTGCCTTCTCTCTGGGGCTCAGCTTTACCATCTGTGCATTGAGAGGGTGGGTTCTGAGATCAACTCTGATCTAACAAGTTTTTCACTCTGTGTAAAGGCTGCGTGGGATGGTGTGTCCTTCCTGTCACAGAGCAGTTCTAAGGATGCAAAGTCTGTAATAACTAAGAGTGAGCAAGAAAGGCATTGACTTTTGGCTCTGTTTTCAAGGAGAATAACCTCACCACTCATTGGCCCAAGGGGGCAGCCAATGTTTCCAGAAGTCTGGTGTTAACTGATCTCAAATCGGAACCTTGTGAATTATAAGGCCAATTTTCCAATCAATTCTGGCTGAAATTCAGAATGCTTGTTGAGATTTAGGGGCTGGTGAGAGGGCTGAGCTTCAGGATTGCCAGAGATAATTCCTGTTGCCATGTTCTGGACTCAGAGCAAGGCCTAGTTAAAAAAAAAAAAAAAAAAAAGTGCTGGCAATATTGCAAAGTAAAAATAAGAGTAATCCAATCTGGATGTAAGGAATGCATTCAAGCCAGGCTCCAAATCAGCAACAGGCAGGCAGGGTTCAATCCTTGATGTATTTTTAACATCTTATAAAAAGCTGTTGCATTTGGTGTTTTAGTTGTTCTTTAAGAGGGGCTACACCCTCATAAGTAATGACAAAATTTTCCTCCAACATGGAAATAGATTATATAGAGCTTTCTGACGTTAGTCCACCCAACTAGTAGTTGGTGGTTTTTCATCTTATTGCTGCTATTTATGGTTAGTGTTTAGCAATTAGGACTCACCCAACCTCAGGTCTGTGTAGGGCGATTCAGTAGCTCCAGGAGACAGTTCAAAGTGCCATAATACTCCTAATGACTACCAGTGACTACTGTGTACATAAACAGTGCTGACCTTGTCACATATAACTCTAACTCTTTGAAACTACACCATGAGGAGTTGTTATCCCATTTCATAGATGAGGAACCTGAGACTCTGAGCATGTAGATAATTTGTCCCAGGGCCCATAGCTGATAGCTTCAAGATTTGAACTCAGTTCTGTCTGATTCTGGAACTCATGCTGATTCTAGAGCTATGTGCCTAGAGCTATGTGCCAAGCACTATAGGTTACCTGTGACTGTGAAGTGACACTATGCTATTTGAAGCATTTCTCCCATGAAGATCACCCACTTCACTCAGCCACAGGGCAGAAATAGAGTTATCAGCCAACTGACTGACAAAGACAGCTACTGAGGTGTGAGGAGTTTTGCTACATTTTAACTAACTTAAAATATAGTATATAAACAGTACTTTTCTAGTTATAAAGGCAGTATCTGTTCATTGTTAAAATTTTGGAAAATCCAAAAAGTCACAAAGAAGAAAGTAAAAGTTATCCCTCATAACTAACATTTCTTTCTCTAAATTACATAATGGTCAGGTGCTCAAATTCTGGAGTTAAACAGTCTTGGGTTCAAATCCCAGCTCAGGCACTTACTAGCTGAATGGATTTGTATACACAGGATGCAGCTTTTTGTCAGTTTATTTTAAATTCCCTGTTTTTTTTTTAAATAACTTATAAATTAGTTTGCTTTTTTAAAAAATTAAAAATAATAGCCAACACCTTCATAACATTTGCTCTGACCAGGTGCTATTCTAATGTTTCGTATGTACAAACTCATTTACGATTCACAATAACCCTATGAGGAAGGTACAGATGTTATCCCCATCTTACTGATGAGGAAACTGAGACAATGAGAGAGAAAGTCATTTCCTAAGTCATATAACAAGAAAGTTGTAAAGCTGGGATTTGAACCCAGGAGTTCTGACTCCACAGCCTATGTTCTCAACTATGAATGATACAACTTCTGGTATTATTTAATATTATTATTGTTTCCTTCATACTTTTTTTTTCAAAATTGGAAACACACTGCACATATTGTTTTGTTATCTGCTTTCTTCATAATAATATGCCTTGAACATATTTCCAAGTTATTAAATACTTTTAGGGAACACAGTTTCTTGATGTCTGCACAGTATTCAATTGAATGTCTAAAATGTAATTAACTTAGCCAAATCTCTACTGTTAAGTATTTCAGATGTTTCTAATTTTTCACTGTCATAAACAATGCTGAGATGAACATCATTGTACATGCATTCTCTGGTTATTTCCTTTGGGTAAATTCCTAGAAATAGAATTGCTCAGTCAAAAGGGTACACAACATTTTATATTGATATTTGTGTGTTTTATGTTGTTTGATTTTTGAGAAATTGAGGATCTCCCATAACCTTACCACATCAGGCATACTACTGTGACAAGGCAACAATTAAAAGTCACAAAACTAGAATTAGGACACACACATTACACATAAAACCAATTGTTCATCAGAACAGATTTTTTGCTAATTCATGGTTGGAAAATGTAATAGTTACTTAACCCTAAACCTTGGCTCAACCCTACTCCAGAGTCTGGAGACAATCTGGTTTGTAGCCTGATGAAGGAAATGGCACTTTATTGAGAAACCACTATGCATAAGGCACTGAATTATGTCCTCTAATGATGTCATGTTGGACAATGGACAATATACTTCACAGACAAGAAACTGAGAGGTTATGTGACTTTTCCAATGTCACAGAGATGGTGAGAGGCTCACAGGTAAGCTCAGGCCTGCCTGTCTCCCAGTTTGCTCTTTCCATATGCCACCACACTACCTCAAAAATTCAACAATTCTATGTCTGCTCTTGTCAGAGGAAATTCCACTCTAACCTTAGGTCCTAGTTCCTGTGACTAGATGTGAGTCTAGGTCTCTTATGCAATTCTGGGCTACTGTCTGCTAACCTTCACCTGAGACATGACCTGACCTGATAATGGACCCAGGTCACTGGTTAGTCCAAAGTGACTACATGAATCTCTATATATCATCGATCCCAAGAAATTGAGTGTGTATAGGTGATCAGCTCATCCCCATTGGCTTTGGACTCCTCATTTCAGCACTAAATGTCTCTTAATCCAGAACCCCTCAGTCCCAGGCAGGCCAGGACAGCTGGTCACTCTAGGTTTATAATTAAACAATAAAACCTGAGTCAGACATTCACGTATCTCTTTATAAATCAGTTCATTCGTTCACTCTTTCATTCATACCTGGTCACTGAGCAGCCATTTTGTACTCTACCCAGTACTCTACCTGGGATTCAGATAGAGGTAAAATGTGCTTCCTTTCCTCCCTGGGTTAACAGTTTCCAAGAGGAAAATAACAGGAAAAGATAATTCCATTGTGGGATAAATACTACAATACAAATATGGAACAAGCAGTAAAGGAGCACTGGGGAGCACCACCATTTTGGAAGGTCAGAGAAGTCTTCCCAGAGAAAGGGACAGTTGTGCTGAGTATGACTGGCTCTATGGGACTTGGCAGTGGACAGGAAGAGGTGGCAACTAAGAGGACAGGGCCGTCGAGGTAGAGGGAACAGCAAGAAGAAAGACTTGGAGAGAAAAGTACAGTGCATTTGGAAAACTATAAGGAGTTGGGTATTGCTGGGACATGAGATACATGAAGTATTGGAGTGCTAGGGCCCTAGTCAGAGATAGAAGGGAGCTAGATGGGAAATGTTGGGTGAGAAAATTGCCGTCCAAACAGAAAAGATTGAGATTACAAGGGGGAGCAGAAATGGGAGATAATTGTAAGACATAATGCAGGGGGAAAAGAAAGTTGGAGCTGGTATTTTGGGGACTTTATTTGCAAGGTAAAAGTCAACAACTTGTTCATTTATTCTTTTATTTGTTCATCAGATAGATACTTACTGAACACTTACTATATACTAGTAATTGTTCTTGGCATTGAAATACACCAATGAGCAAGAAAGAGACAAAGGCCCTGCTTCCCTGGAACTAACATTCTAATATGGATTTGACAACAACAGACAAATATGTAAGTAAAGGAATTAATTTCAGATAAGAATAAATAAAAAGAATGATGTGAAAGGGAGTGGTTGGATAGAAAGTACTGATTGAGTTATCAGAGCACGCTTCTCTAAAAAGAATGATATTTGAGTTGGAACCCAAAAAATGAGAAAAGCCAGATGTGCTAAGATAGTGGAAGATCATTTCAAGCATGAGAAACAGCAAGAGCAAGACAAGAAAAAGCTCAGTATGTTAGAGGAATAGAAACAAAACCAGTGAAGCTGGAAGGTGGGACATGGAAGAAAGATGACAGAGATGAAGTTGGAGAGGTCAACGGGGATCAGATAAACTAAGGTGGCCTTGTAGAGTGGAAGTTATTGGAAGTTTATTAGTGAAAGAGTGACGTCATCCAGTCTGGGACTTTCACACAGTGAAGTCTGGGACATGCATACACAGTCACATACACCCCCTTAGACTGCCTTCAGTTTTCCATATTATAATTCTCCAGCTTTACGACTGTGGGAAAGTTGTTTAACAGTAAATAGTCAATAAAAATGTTGAGTACCTACTATATGCCAGGCATGCTATTAATGATGGGGACATAGTGGTAAAGAAAACAGAAATAGCTTTTGTCTCCATGGAGCCCTGTCTCTCTGAATCTGGTTCCTGACCCAAGATTCAAGATATAATAATCTTCATGTTGTAAAGATGTTATGATGATCAACCGAGATTACAAGAGTCAAAAACCTAGCTCAGTTCCTTGTACCTAGAAAATACTCAGAAAATATTGAGCACTTTCCCCTTCTATTGTGCAACTATCATCCATGAGGCCAGTTCAATGCCTAGTGCTGCTTTGTTCAGCTCAGTCAAGCTTTTTCAATAGAACAATTTCAAAATCTATTTGGTAAGTAATAACATCCTTGTTTTGGTCCTACCATTACCCTTTTTGAGTTCCAAAGACTGCAGATTTATTCCAAACCCCATTAGTGATCATCCTAATTTTTGAAAAATAGTCCATTATACAGCTAGAAAGACAGCGAGTATGACCAAAGTTCAGCATGTCACTAGAAGCTCTGTGTTTTGGTGGCCAAGAGCACCGCAGCACATGTATATTCAGGGTAAAATATGAAGGGGGTGGACAGACGCCAGATGGAGGATCTCTTCTGATCTTAGTTTTTGTTTCTACTGTTGTTGTTACATATAACAGAATGAAATGTTGCCCAGTTCTGCACCATCTTCATGACTGTTGCTATGTTTGAGTCCATGCTACAGCCACTCTGTATTTTCTGAGTACCTTCCAACATTAGGGGCTCAACTTTCAACGCTATATTGGACAATATTCTGTTGCTAATTTTCAGGAGTAGAATTGCCAGGTCTTTCTTCCTAGTCTGTCTTAAGTCTGGAGGCTCTGCTGAAACCTGCTCACCATGGGTGACTCTGCTGTTATTTGAAATACTGGTGACATATCTTGCAGCATCATAACAACACACAAGCCACCACAGTACAACAAACTGACAGATGGGTGGTAATTGTTTATGCAGCATCTACTTATTTCACTCACAGGAACCAGCATTTTGCAGGGCCATGCACTATACATCATCTATCAGGAAGCTTGCTTATTACCAGTTCAATGTGTGAATAGGGGCAAGTCATTTTCAAATGAAGCCACCTCTGAAGTCTTTTCCTGCACTTACTTTCCACTATTTAAGAATTCTTAGAAAAGTGCGTGATTGCTGATAGATTTCAGAATTTTTTTCCAACTTGAGCAAACACCAAAGGCATTCGGAAGCTCCTCCAGCCATGTAGGTCCCCAGATTTGGAAATCTAGGATCATCAAGCAACTGCTTGTCAATCTCTACTATGTATCAGATGTTACATCCTAGAAGTGGTTCACAACGATGATCTGAACTGGAATTCTATCCTCAAGTCATTTATATTCCTGTAAGCATACCCTCCCACTGCCTTCCACCTAAAGCCTAAACCATAAGTGGGGCCCAAAAGGCCATTGGTAACTTGGACTCTGCCACTTCTTTTTCCCTGTGGCTAAAGAAAGGATTTCTTCTTCCCCAGACACTCCTTGTTCTTTTTAGCCACTGTCATCATGCCTATCTTTGAATTTGTCCCAGGTGATTTCCCAGAAACAACTGGATGCAGTGAAAAGAACATGAATATCAAACCCAGGCTCTGCCACTCACTTGCTCTTTGTTCTTCAGCAGGTCGATGTCCCTCTTTGAGCCTCAGTTTCCCTAGCTGTTACATGAGTGGGTAGGACTATATCATTTCTATTTTTCCTTTCATCACTGACATTCCAGGATTCTAAAGCTAAGTAAGAATAAACAGGGCATATCAAGAAATGTTACAGCATGTCTTCTGAAAGAAAAAGAAAAATATTCTTCTGTCCACTCAATTCTACTTGCCTGAAATGGCGAAGATGAGGTCAGCAGAACTGGCCCTGAACGTTGTGCATGCTATTTACCTGCTTCTATTTCCTGGTGGGCCTCCAGTAGCAGCTACTGAGGGCTCTCCTAGTGCATTCATCAATTCCCACATCCTTACACCAACCTTGAGCAGTATAGATTATTATCTCAATGTTTCCTGGTTATGCATGAAGGCTCAGGCAGATAGAGTGACTTACTTGAGACTGTACAGTAAAGTCATGGAGTCAGATTGTAAACTAAGGGTCAGGCTCCTGGTAGGACAGCACAAACTCCCCTAAACAGCCCAGATGCGGTTGCATAAGGAGACTGGAAGAGAAGAGTCTGAGACTGAGTCCTGTGCCAACACACGTTTACACTGACTGGCTCCCCTCTCCACAGGGAGGAGAGACTAGCTCTGTATGTGATATAGGGAAACCACAACAAGGCAATCCTTGGAACTGTAAAATCAAATTAAATCAGGGGTTCTGGCTGGGGATTTAAACATCTTAGCCGCTCTAATTTCTCTAGAGATGCTGGGAGCCTGAGCCAACTCCCATCATGCACTTCCTCCCCAGTCATAGCATGTTTTTGCCCCAGGTTTTCAATCTGGTTTAAGTTGACCGTTTGGAAAGGAGAGAGTTTCCCGGGCTCGAAGAAAAGAGAGCTTTCTAGGCTTGGGGAGAACTCTCATCTGCCAGTTTGCTTTGGTAACACACGCTGGGAAAGCTGGGATACAGAGGGGTCCTAAGGATGAGTAAGGAGAATGGCTCGTGTTTACTGAGCAAGGCTACACTCTCAGCACTTTATATCCATTCATTCTGAGATCAAAGCCATCAGGTAGGTTTTGTCCTCGTCCCCAATTTAAAGATGAGGGCACTGAGGCTCAGAATGATGAAGTCACTTTGCAGCTAATAAAGATGCAGTCAGTCTTTCAAATCCTGGTTCATATGACATGAACATCTTTCCTTTTAAATCACATGACTATACCACCTCCATCTCCCGTCCTAGAATGTTTTCTGGATCCCTGAGGATCCAGGATAGTTCAGTCTTCCCCAGAGGACACATTAGCTTACAGCTACCTGGGCTTTGGGGTGGGCAATGCACACAGGCACTCTGACATGTTTTCCAAATGACATTGCCATGTATCTACTCACATAAATAAAAATTGCCACCATAAATCATTTGGTGAGAAGAATTGTGCTACCCGAGCAAAAGATCTTACATATATTTTGTAATCGATTAAGAGTTGACAAAGCGTGGAGACTCTGTGCTAATCTATCAAGGTTTGAATCGCAGCTCCATCACTACCTGCATAACCTTGGGCATATTATCTAAACTCTAATCCTCTCTCTTCATCTTTAAAGAGAAAATAGAAATATTGTTAGGTATAACAGTTTTGTTGTTTTAGCTGCCATGGAGTTGGCCCCTGACTCATGGCGACCCCATGCACAACGGGATCAGATCATTGTAACCCATAGGGTTTTCATTGATTTTTCAAAAGTAGATTATAAATGAGTTTAAAGAGTGTCTGATATCTAGTTAATGATATACAAGTCTATTATTAATATTTTAAAAGTTTTACTGATATATAATTCACACCATATAATTCATGCATTGAAAATGTACAATTCAGTGGGTTTTTTAGTATATTCGTAGGGTTGTACAACCACGTCACAGTCAATTTTAGAACATTTTCATAACCCCGAAAAGAAATTTCCTACCTATTATCAGTCATTCCCCACTCCCCTTTCCACCCAACCTTAGCAACCACTGAACTACTTTCTATCTCTATGGATTTGGCTATTCTAGATATTTTATATGAATGGAATAATTCAACATGTGATATTTTATGACTGGTTTCTTTCACTTAGCATCATCTGTTCAAGGTTCATCCACATTGTAGCATGTATCAGTACTTCATTCCTTTTTATGGCTATATAATATTCCATTGCATGGATATACCACTGTTGTTTATCCATTCATCATTGATACACATTTGAGTTCTCTCCACTTTTTTTTTTATTGTACTTCAGGTGAAGGATTACAGAACAAATAATAGTTTCTCATGAAACAGTAGTACACATATTGTTTTATGACATTGGTTAACAACCCCACAACATGTCAACCCTCTAACTTGTCAGCCTTTTTTTTTGGTGAAAATACACATAGCCAAACATACACCATTTCAAAAATTTCTACATGCACAGTTCAGTGACATTGACTATGCTCTTCCAACTTGCTCTTATTCTCACTTAAGATGAAGGCTTATGGAACAAAATAATTTCTCATTTAATAGTTAACTACAAATGTTGCCCTATGACACTGGTTAACAATCTCACAACACATCAATAATATCCTTACTCAACCTTGGGTTCCCTATCACCAGCTTCCTGTCCCCTTCTGCCTTCTGGCCCTTGTCACTGGACTCCTGTACCTCATTAGTCCCATTTGGTTTTACGGGGCTGTCCACTCCCAGGCTGAACGGTGAACATCAGAGATAACTTCACCACTGAGCTAAAAGGGTGTCTGGGGGCCATACTCTCGAGGTTTCTCCAGTCTCCTTTAGGTCAGTAAATCTAGTCTTTTTTCTGTGAGTTAGACTTTTGTTGTACATCCTTCTCCAGCTCTGTCCAGAACCCTCTATTGTGATCCTGGTCGGAGCAGTCAGTGGTGGTAGCCGGGCACCATCTAGCTGTACTGGACTCAGTCTGGTGGAGGCCTTGGTAGCTGTGTACCATTAGTCCTTCACACTAATCTTTTCCTTGTATCCTATTCTCTTCATTCAACCTTGCTCCCGAAGGGATGAGACCAGTGGAGTATCTTAGATGGCTGCTCACAGGCTTTTAAGACCCCAGACACTACTCACCAAGGTAGAATGTAGAGCATTGTCTTTATAAGCTGTGTCATGCCGATTGAGCTAGATGTTCCCCGAGACCATGGTCCCCACAGCCCTCTGCCCAGCAATTCAGTCCCTCAGGGAGTTTGGATGTGTCTATGGGGCTTCCATGACCTTTCCTTGTACAGGTTTTTCTAGTTTCCCCTGTATTGTGTACTGTCTCACCCTTCACCCAAGATACCACTTATCTATTGCCTATTTAGTATTTCCCCCCCACCCCTCCCATCCCTGGTAACCAACAAAGATTATTACATTTTGCGTGTGAACTTTTTCACGGGTTTTTACAATAGAGGTCTCATACAATATTTGTCCTTTTGTGATTGACTTATTTCACTCAGCATAATGTCCTCCAGTTTCATCCATGTTATAAGATGCTTCACAGATTCATTGTTGTTCTTTCTCGTTGCATAGTACTCCGTTGTGTGTATGTACCATAGTTTGTTTATCCATTCATCTGCTGATGGGCATCTAGGTTGTTTCCATCGTTTTGCTATTGTGAACAATGCTGCCATGAACATAGGTGTGCATGTGTCTATTCGTGTGGTGACTCTTAATTCTCTAGGATATATTCCTAGGAGTGGGATTGCTGGATCGAATGGTATGTCTATTTCTAGCTTTCTGAGGAAGCGCCATATCATTTTCCAAAATGGTTGTATCATTTTGCATTCCCACCAGCAATGCATAAGAGTTCCAATCTCACCACAGCCCCTCCAACATTTGTTATTTCCAGTGTTTTTGATTCGTGCCGGTAATGCTGGGGTGAGATGGTATCTCATTGTGGTTTTAATTTGCATTTCTCTAATGGCTAGTGATTGCAAGCATTTCCTCATGTGTCTGCTGGCCATTTGAATGTCTTCTTTGGCAAAGTATCTGTTCATTTCCTTTACCCATTTTTTAATAGGATTATTTCTCTTTTTGTTGTAGAGGTGTTGGATTTTCTTGTAGATTACGGAGATTAGACCTTTGTCTGACTTGTACTGTCCAAAAATTTTTTACCAGTCTGTAGGTTCTCTTTGTACTATTTAGGTGAAGTCTTTTGAAGAGCATAGGTGTTTGATTTTTAGAAGATCCCGGTTATCTAGCTTATCTGTTGGGGTTTGTGTGTTGATGGTTATGGTTTGTATCCTGTTAATGCCATGTATTAAGGCCTGAAGTGTTGGTCCTATTTTTTCTTCTATGAATTTCATAGTTTTAGGCTTTATATTCAGGTCTTTGATCCATTTTGAAGTAGTTTTTGTCTACATCATGAGGTATGCGTCTTGTTTCATTTTTTTTGCAGATGGATATCCAGTTTGGCCAGCACCATTTGTTAAAAAGACTGTCTTTTCCCCATTTGATGGACTTTGGGCCCTTGTTGAAGATCAGGTGACCGTAGGTGGACGGATTTACATCTGGGTTCTCAATTCTATTCCCTTGGTCGATGTATCTGTCGTTGTACCAGTATCAGGCTGTTTTGACTACTGTAGCTGTAGTAGGTTCTTAAGTCAGGTAGTGTGAATCCTCCCACTTTATTCTTCTTCTTCAGTAGTGCTTTACTTATTTGGGGCTTCTTCCCTTTCCATATAAAGTTAATGATTAGTTTTTCCACCTCTTTGAAGAATGTTCCTGGTATTTGGATTGGGATTGCATTGTATTTGTAAATTGCTTTGGGTAGAATTGTCATTTTCACAATGTTGTGTCTGCCTATCCATGAGAATGGTATGTTTTTCCATTTATATGCATCCCTTTGGGTTTCATGCAGTAGTGTTTTGTAGTTTTCTTTGTATAGGTCTTTTACATTCCTGGTCAGATTTATTCCTAAATATTTTATCTTTTTAGGGGCTATTATAAATGGTATTGTTTTCCTGATTTCCTTTTCATCATTCTCCTTTGTGGTGTATAGGACTCCAACTGATTTTTGAATGTTTATCTTGTATCCTGCTACTCTGCTGAATCTTTCTATTAGTTCCAGTAGATTTCTCGTGGAGTCTTTAGGGTTTTCTATGTATAGTATCATATCATCTGCAAACAGGGACAGTGTAACTTCTTCATTACCAGTTTGGATGCCCTTTATTTCTTTTTCTTGCCTTATTGCTCTAGCTAGGAGTTCCAGCACAATGTTAAATAGGAGTGGTGATAAAGGGCATCCTTGTCTTGTTCCTGTTCTCAAGGGGAATGTTTTCAGCCTCTCTCCATTAAGAATGATGTTGGCCGTTGGTTTTGCATAGATACCCTTTATTATGTTGAGAAATTTCCCTTCTATACCTATTTTCTTGAGAGTTTTTGTCAGGAATGGGTGTTGGACTTTGTCAAATGCCTTTTCTGTGTCAATTGAGATGATTGTGTGATTCTTTTCTTTCCTTTTATTTATGTGGTGGATTATGTTAATTGATTTTCTAATGTTGAACCATCCTTGCATACCTGGTATGAATCCTACTTGGTTGTGGTGTATTATTGTTTTGATATAATGCTGAATTCTATTGGCTACAATTTTGTTGAGAATTTTTGCATCTGTGTTCATGAGAGATATTGGTCTGTAATTTTCTTTTTTGGGGACATCTTTGCCTGGTTTTGGTATCAGCGTTATGCTGGCTTCATAGAATGAATTTGGAAGTGTTGCTTCCTCTTCTATGCTCTGAAATAGCATGAGTAGTACTGGTAGAAGCTCTTCTGTAAATGTTTTGTAGAATTCTCCAGTGAAGCCATCTGGGCCAGGGCTTTTTTGGGTTGGGAGTTTTTTTATTAGCTTTTCAATCTCTTCTCTTGTTATGGGTCTGTTCAGATTTTCAACATCTCTTTGGGTAGGCCGTGTGTTTCTAGAAATTTATCCATTTCCTCTAGGTTTTCAAATTTGTCAGAGTACAGTTTTTCATAATATTGTTATAATCCTTTTTATTTCAGTTGGTTCTGTTGTAATGTCCCCATTTCATTTCTTATTTGGGTTATTTGTGTCCTTCTGTTTTTCTTTTGTCAGTCTGGCCAGTGGTTTGTCGATTTTGTTGATTCTTTCAAAGAACCAACTTTTGGTTTTGTTGATTCTTTCTATTGTTTTTCTCTTCTCTATCTCATTTATTTCTGCTCTCATCTTTACTATTTCCTTTCTTCCGGTGGTTGTAGGCTTTTTTTGTTGTTCTCTTTCTAATTGTTTGAGTTCTGTAGTTAATGTTTTAATTTTGTCCCTTTCTTCTTTTTTGATATGTGCATCTATTGCTGTGAATTGTCCTCTGAAGACTGCCTTTACTGTGTCCCAAAGGTTTTGGTATAATGTGTTTTCATTCTCATTTGATTCTAGGAATTTTTGGATTCCATCTCTGATTTCTTCTATTACCCATTGATGTGTAAGCAGGGTATTATTCAGTTTCCATGTAATTGATTTTTTTCCTTGCTGTTTCTATTGTTAATGGCTACCTTGATGGCACTGTGGTCAGAGAAGATACTTTGAGTTATCTCAGCATTTTGGATCTTGTTGAGGATTGCTCTGTGGCCTAAGATGTGGTCTATTCTGGAGAATGTTCCATGTGCATTGGGAAAGAATGTGTACTTTGCAATGGTTGGATGGAGTGTTCTATGTATGTCTATGAGGTCAAGTTGGCTGATTGTGCCCTTTAGGTCCTCTGTATCTTTGCTAAATTTCTTCTTAGTTGTTCTGTCCTTTACTGAGAGTGGTGTGTTGAAGTCTCCTACTATTATTATGGAACTGTCAATTTCTCTTTTCAGTGTTGTTAGAGTTTGTTTTATGTATTTTGGGGCCCTGTCTTTGGGTGCGTAGATGTTTATTATGGTTATGTCTTCATGATGGATTGTCCCCTTAATCATTATATGGTGTACTTCTTTGTCATTTATGGTAGATTTCGTTTTAAAGTCTATTTTATCTGAGATTAGAATTGCCACTTCTGCTCTTTTTTGGTAGTTGTTAGCTTGATATATTTTCTCCAACCTTTGACTTTTAATAAATTCACAGCTTTGTTTCTAAGGTGTGTCTCTTGTAGACAGCATATTGATGGATCCTGTTTTCTTATCCATTCTGTCACTCTCCGTCTCTTTGTGGGTGCATTGAGTCCATTTACATTCAGTGTAATTATTGATAGATATGAGTTTGTTCCTGTCATTTGTAGTGCTTTTTTTGTTGTGCTGAAGTTTTGTTTGTTCTTCTTACTGTCTGGTGCTGAGTTACTTTTGTTTGTAGATTTTTTTTTCATTTCTTTTGTTTTTGCTGAGACTTTATGTTTTTCCTCTTTTTTTTATGAGTATGTTTGTTAACTTTCTTTGTGGTTACCATGAATTTTACCCTTATCTTTCTTAGTTTGAAGCAGTCTACCATTACTTGGTATCGCCTTGCCTTCCTCGCCATTAGAAGGTTCTATACCTATGCTGTTTATTCCCTCTTTTATTGTTTTGATGTTGTCGTCATTTGCTGATTAACTGCTCTGACTCCCTGTTGTATTTCTTTTGGTTTTGGATAGTCCTCGAGAGTTCATTTCCTAGACTGGTGTCTTGCTGGTATGATCCTGCATCCTAGATTCTGTCTGTGAGCCAAGGTTGTTTGTCCTCAGATCGAAGAACTCCCTTTAATAATTCTTGTAAGTTTGGTTGGACTTTTACATATTCCCTTAATTTCTGTTTATCTGGAAATGACCTAATTTCACCATCAAATTTGAAGGAGAGTTTTGCAGGATATATTATTCTTGGCTGACAATTTTTTTTTTTCAAGATTTTATATATGTCATCCCATTGCCTTCTTGCCTGCATAGTTTCTGCAGAATAATCTGAGCTTAGTCTTTTTGTTTCTCTTCTGTATGTGACTTCTTGTTTTTCACGAGCTGCTCTCAGGATTCTTTGTTTGTCTTTGGTTTTGGCAAGTGTGATTTTGATATGCCTTGGTACTTTTCTTTTGGGGTTTCTCCTATATGGGGCTCTTTGGGCTTCTTGGATGGCCAGCTTTTCATCTTTCATGATATTGGGGAAATTTTCTGTCAGCAGTTCTTCAATGATCCTCTCTGTGTTTTCTGTTTTCTCCCCCTGTTCTGGAATTCCAATCACTCATAAATTTTTGCTTATGATTGTATCCCACATAACTCTCAGGGTCTCTTCATTTTTCTTTGTTTTTTTTCTTTTTTCTGAGTTTTCCTGAAACAGAGTTGTATCCAAGTGTTTGTCTTCAATTCCACTGATCCTGTCTTCCACCGTTTCAAATCTGCTTCTCAGCCCTTCTATGACACCGTCCATTTCTGAAATCTTGTTGTTTATCTTTTGGATTTCTAATTGTTGTCTTTGTATAATTTCTAGTTATGAATTTATTTTGGCATTTTGTTCCTGCATTATTTTCCTGAATTCTTCCAGTTTTTTGTCTGTATTTTCCATGAATTTATCTATTTTTTCCTTATGTTTGTCATCTTTTTGCCTCAGCTCTTGGAGAATTCTGAGTATTAGAGATTTGAATTCCCTTTCAGGTAGTTGTAGTGCATTTTCTTCTACTGGAAAGTCATCTGGTGTTTTATTTTGGACGCCTACTGAAACCATCCTGTCCGTTTTTATAAATGTTTTGATACTGCCTGCTGTCTTTTGGGCATTCAGTAGTTATTTTTCTCGTTTATTGATTATAGATTTGTTTGTTTTCTCCCTTTAAAAAAAAAAAATTGACTGTGTCTGAGCAGGCAGACTGTGTGTTCCTTGTTGTTTGCCTGTCTGTTGGCACAATACTTTTTGCCTCCTTCTCCATTTAGCAGGGTCAGTCACTCAGATATGGTACAGCAGGGCAGGTCCAGCTGAAAAGGAGTCACTGGGACAGGTTGTCCTGAGTTCTCTCCACTTTTTGATTGTTATGAATAACATGGCTATGAACATTCATGTACAAGTTTTATGTGGACAAATGTTTATTTTCTCTTGGGTATATATGTAAGAGGGAAATTGCTGGGTCTTATAAAAACTCTATGTTTAACCTTAGAGTTAAACTTCCAGACTTAAACTTCCAGACTGCTTCTTCAAATGGCTGCACCATTTTATATTCCTACCAGCAGTGTATATGAGGGTTCTAATTACTCCGTCTCCTTGCCAACACTTCTTATTGTCTGTCTTTTTAATTTTATTTTAGTAATCCTAATGGTGGTAGGGAAACCCTGGTGACATAGTGGTTAAGAGCTATGACTGCTAACCAAAATGTTGTCAGTTCAAATCCACCAGGTGCTCCTTGGAAACTGTATGGGGCAGTTCTACTCAGTCCTACAGGGTCAGTACGAGAAGGAATCAACTCGACGGCCATGGGTTTAATGGTGGTAAAGTGGTATATAATTATGGTTTTGATTTATATTTCCCTAAAAGCTAATGATGCTGAGCATCTTTTCATGTACTCATTGACCGTTTGTATGTCTGTTTTAGAGAAATGTCTATTCAGATCCTTTGCCCGTTTTTAAATTGCATTTTTTGTCTTTTTACTATTGAGTTATAAGTGTTGTTTACATATTGTAGACATAAGACCCTTATTAGATATATGATTTGCAAATATTTTCTCCCATTCTGTAAGTTGTCTTTTCACTTTCTTAAATATATCCTTTGAAACACCAAAGTTTTTAATTTTGATAAAGTCAAATTTATCTTTTTTTTTCTTTTTTCGCTTGTGCTTTTGGAGTCATAGCTAAGAAAGTTTTGCATAATCTAAAGTCACAAAGATTTAGTCTTATATTTTCTTTTACAAGTTTTATAGTTTTAGCCATGACACTTAGGTTAATGATTCATTTTGAGTTAATTTGGGGATATGGTATGAGGAAGGGGTCCAACTTCACTCTTTCACATATACAATTTGGGATATATAACTGTTCCAACACCATCTGTAAAAGAGTCTATTCTTTCCTGCATTGACATGTTTTGGCACACTTGTAAAAAAATTAATTGACCATAAATGTAAGGATTTATTCCTTAATTTCATTTTTGGATTATTTCTATTAGTATTATAAATATGTAACTATATGCGTTTTACTCAATTTTAGAGTACTGCTAATAAAAACAAACATATACGCCAATAATTTCCTATATATATATATATATACATATATAGTTTTTAGGTGCTGTCAAGTCAGTTCTGACTCCTAGCCACGCTACGTGCAACAGAACAAAGTACTGCCTGGTCCTGCACCATCTTCACAATTGTTGTTATGCTTTAGCCTATTGTTGCAGCTGCTCTGCCAATCCATCTCATTGAGGGTCTTCCTCTTTTTCACTGACCTTCTGCTTTTCTAAGTATGATGTCCTTCTCCAGGGACTGATCCCTCCTGATAACATATCCAAAGTCTGTGAGACCTGGTCTTGCCATCCTTGCTTCTCAGGAGCATTCTGGTTGTACTTCTTCCTAGATAGATTTGTTCGTTCTTTTGGCAGTCCATGGTATATTCAATATTCTTCACCAACACCATAATTCAAAGGCGTCAATTCCTCTTTGGTCTTCATTAATCATTGTCCAGCTTTCCCATACGTATGAGGCCATTGAAAACACCATGACTTGGGTCAGGCACACCTTAGTTCTTAAAGTGACATCTTTGCTTTTTAACACTTTAAAGAGATCTTTTGCAGCAGATTTCCCCAATGTAACGCATTGTTTGATTTCTTGACTGCTGCTTCCATGAGTGTTGGCTGTGGATCCAAGTAAAATGAAATCCTTGACAACTTCAATCTTTTCTCCGTTTATCATAATGTTGTTTATTTGTCCAGCTGTGAGTATTTTCGTTTTTTTTATGTAGAAGTATAATCCATACTGAAGGCTGTAGTCTTTGATCTTCATCAGTAAGTGCTTCAAGTCCTTTTCACTTTCAATAAGCAAGGCTGTGTCATCTGCATATTGCAGGTTGTTAGTGAGTCTTCCTCCAATCCTGATGCCCCATTCATATAGTCCAGCTTCTTGGATTATTTGCTTAGCATACAGATTGAATAAATACGGTGAAAGGATACAACCCTGACAAACACCTTTCCTGAGTTTAAACAATGCAGTATCACCTTGTTCTGTTCCAATGCCTGCCTCTTGGTCTGTGTACAGGTTCCTCATAAGCAAAATGAAGTGTTCTGGAATGCTCATTATTTGTAATGTTATCCGTAATTTATTGTAATCCACACAGTCAAATGCCTTTGCATAGTCACTAAAACACAGGTAAACATCTTTCTGGTATTCTCTGCTTGCAGCTAGGATCCATCTGACATCAGCAATGATCTCCCTGGTTCTGAATCTGGCTTGAATTTCTGGCAGTTCCCTGTCAATGTAACTGCTGCAGCCATTTTTAAATGAACTTCAGCAAAATTTTACTTGCATGTGATATTAATGATATTGCTCGATAATGATAGGTGTCCTCCAAATTTCTTGGCATAGACGAATGAGTCCTTCCAGTGCTGCATATGTTTGTAGAAACATCTCAATTGGTATTGTGTCACTTCCTGGAGCTTAGTTTCTCACCAATGCCTTGAGTGCAGCTTGGACTTCTTCCTTCTGTACCATCGGTCCCTGATCATATGCTACCTCCTGAAATGGTTGAACATCAACCAATTCTTTTTGGTATAGTGACTCTGTGTAATCCTTCCATCTTCTTTTGATGCTTCTTGCGTCATTTAATATTTTCCCCATAGAGTCCTTCAATATTGCAATGTGAGGCTTGAATTTTTTCTTCAGTTCTCTCAGCTTGACAAATGCTGAGTGTGTTCTTTCCTTTTGGTTTTCTAACTGCAGGTCTTTGCACATGTCACTATAATACTTTACTTTGTCTTCTCAAGGCACCCTTTGAAATCTTCTGTTCAGCTCTTTTACTTCATTTCTTCCATTTGCTTTAGCTACTCGATGTTCAAAAGCAAGTTTCAGAGTCTCTGAAATAAAAATCAACCAATGAAAACTCTATGGATTACAACAGTGGGATCTCATTGTACATGGAGTCACCATAAATTGGAGGCAACTTAACTTTACAGCAGATAACAACAATATAATTAGGTTGAATCATATAAAATTGTTGATACTATTTTTAACCTTGCTGATATTCTACTGTTTTTGACCTTCAAAATGGAAATTCCATATGGTTCAACCAAATAGCTAGCATTAATTGAAAATTTACTATATTCCAGGCACTGTGTTTGGTACTTAATTGCTTTACTTCATTTAGCTCACAAATAACACTGCAAGATCTGTGTTTTCCCTGGTTTAGATCTTTGGGTGGTGCAAACTTAACATATCAGCTGCTAACTAAAATTCGAAGGTTCGAGTCCACCCAGAGGCACTTGAGAAGAAAGGCCTGGTGATCTACTTCTGAAAAATGAGCCACTGGCAACCCTTTGGAGCATGGTTCTACTCTGACACACGTGGGGTTGGCATGAGTTTGAACTGACTTAATGGAAACTGATGGAGGAGGTTCTTATCTCCAAGCCTCAGGGAGTCTTCGTAATTGGTCTAGACACACACAACTGGTAAATGCAGAATTGGGATTCAACCCAGGAATGTCCACCTCCAAGTTCATACATTTGGAGTTTTTCTGTACAAAAGACTATTACTCATATTGTTTAAAATCAGGAGTTGCTGAAAGAAAAGAAACTATTATTCTTCCTTTGATCATGAACTTTGGATTCAGTTCTGAGTTTGTATGCCAAAGTTTACTAATTGCTAGCTGGTTGACTTTGGATTGGTTGCTTAACTTTTTCTGTGTAAAGTGGGACTACAAATTCTGAAGCTTCAGGTGATAAGGATCAAAAGAGCCAGTATATGCATTGCATATGTCACAGTACCTAGCATGTAGGAGGCACAGAATAACCTGTATCTGTTATTATTTTGTTACTTTAGAGCCCTGGTGGTGCAGTGGTTAAGAGTACAGCTACTAATCAAAAGGTCGGCAGTTCGAATCCACCAGTCACTCCTTGGAAACCCTATGGAGCAGCTCTACTCTATCCTACAGGGTTGCTATGAGTTGGAATCTATTTGATGGCAACTCGTTTGGTTTTAGTTTTTTTTTATTATCATTATTTTACAGTGCTTCAGAGAGCTCAATGCTTTTTCATAATAATTGAATTATTTCATTTTGAACTCAACCTGGGATGTCAGATAAAACATTGATTATTACTATGGTTTTATAGATTAGATTACTTGTTTCAGGAGGTTAAGTAGTAGCCCAAAAGAGATAGCAGTTACATGATAGAGCTGGAATTCAAACTCCTGTCTTTTGACTTGGAGTTTAATACTGTACGCAAAGGACTTGTTTAGAAATGTAGTGATTTTTGCTGTTTGACAAGAAATATCCGGGAATTGAAGCTGTGGTCCAGATAAGCAGTCCACAAGCAAATAAATGAATAAAATGACCTCTTTCCTCTCCATCTACATCTGAGCTGGCCCTTTGACTTGATTTGACTAACTGAATGTGGCAGGGTTGATGCTGCATAACTTCCAAGGCTAAGTTTTAAGAGATCTTTAGCTTCCATCTTCACATTTTGAAATGCTTCCTCTAAGAACCCAGCTGTGAAGCTGTGAGTAAGCCCAAGTATCCACGTATAGCAACCCACATGGAGAGGAACCAAGACCTTTTGCTGATAGTCCCAACTAAGCTTCCAGCCAACATTAACTACCAACCATGAAAGTGAAGCTATTTTGGACCAACCCCACCTGATGCCAAGTGAAACAGAAAAATCACTGAGCCCAGCCCAGCCCAAAATCCTGGTCCACTGAATGAAGATCAAATAAAACGTTGTTGTTTTAAGTCACTAAGTTTGGGGGTAAGTTGTTACATAGTAATACACACACACACACACAACAGTTGCCATGGAGTCAGTTCCAACTGAGGATGACCCCATGTGTGTTAGAGCGGAACTGTGCTTCATAGGGTTTTCAATGGCTCTTTTTCAAAAGTAAATTGTCAGACCTTTCTTCCAAAGAGTATCTGGGTGGACTTCAGCCACTAACCTTTCGGTTAGCAGCGAAGTGCATTAATTGTTTGTGCCACTCAAGGATCCATACATAGTAATAGATACACTGAAAGTCTCAGGTACAGAAACACATTGGAATATTATTTATTTGTAAGTTGATATAACTAAAGAAATACATACATTTTCTACTTTATTCAAGTATAAGTAAGGTTTTGTTTTTTAGTGTCCCCTAGGAATATCCAACAAAAGACAATCATATTCATCCAAACATGCATCCTTGCATTCATCTGTCCATCCATTCATCCAACACATATTTACTGAATATCTCTTAAGTTTCAGAGACTGTGTTATGCACTAATGTAATGAATAAGGAAACATAATCCCCTCCTCTTGTATGCCTGTAAGACTAAGGAGAGAGAATAGAAATTGGACTAA
This sequence comes from Dugong dugon, assembly GCA_030035585.1. Lineage (NCBI taxonomy): Eukaryota > Metazoa > Chordata > Mammalia > Sirenia > Dugongidae > Dugong > Dugong dugon. The sequence continues at coordinate 59,553,363 of CM057471.1, forward strand.
AAATTGACAAACTGGAAAGAACCAGGTCACAAGAGTGCTTATAACAGAGAATACTAAGCATTTCTACAGGTCAAGGCCAGCTGTCCTATGAGAGGCCACCTGCTTGGAATGCTGAGAAGGTGGTTCCTTCTATCCCAGTTACTTTACTGTTGCTGCATAATAACAACCTCCTCTTCCACTCACAACACACACACACACACACAAACACACATGAAAAAAATTCAGTGGCATAAGCAGCAATTGTATTTTACGCTTGGATTCTATGGGACAGGACACAGAGAGGATGACTTGTCTCTGCTCTATGATGTCTGAGGCATCATCTTAGTAGACTTGAAAGCCAAGGATGACTTGACAGCTGGGAACTGGAATCATCTGGAGGCATCTTCACTCATATGTCTGGCATTTGTGCTGGTTGCCAGCCAGCACCTTAAATGCCTCTTAACCAGAACACCTACACACAGCCTTTCCACGTGGTCTCTCCACATAGGCTACTTTGGGTTTGTTCATAGCATGGCAGCTGGATGCTAAGAAAGAGAGTCTCAAGAGAAAACTAGGTCAAAGCTCTCTTGCTTTTTATGACCTAGCCTCAGAAGTTACATATGTCACCTCCATCATAGTGACCAAAAAACCAAACCAAACCCATTGCTGTCAAGTTGATTTCAACTCATAGTGACCCTATAGAACAGAGTAAAACTGCCCCATAGGGTTTCCCAGGAGCGGCTGGTGGATTTGAACTCCCAACCTTTTGATTAGCATCCATAGCTCTTAACCACTGCATTACCAGGGCTCCCATCATAGTGACAAGCCCACCTAAATTTAAGGGGAGAGAACATAGACCCTCCTCTCAATTGGAGGAGTGTCTAAGTCACATTATAAGAACATGTGGAATGGGAGAAATTGTTGCAGTCACTATTAGAAAATACAATCCCTCTAAATATATGTCAAAGTACTGGTGTTTTTAGATAGTCAAAAATGGGGAAAATATATTTATAGTCTTTGATTCACTTACATGTTGAAGCCAACTAAAGGTTTGAGAGATTCAGTATCTCTTAGTGCCAGAATGCCTTAGAAGCAAATTTCAAGTCTAGACATCAATATACTTCCTTCCTGAGTAAAGGATTAAGGAGATCTGCCTCTTTATTCATGGTAAGATGATAGAAATTCCTCAAATTGACCATTGCTCCTGAAAGAAAGCAACTATCCAAAGTAGAAAGGATCCATAAGGACATATACTTTGAAAAACTCCAAAACTTATTAGATCAGAAGGTCCAAAGGAGTCACCATAGATGTTCAATTTCTCAATACATTCATCAAATTTATTTCCAGGAAAACCTTTCTTGTCTGAATTAGGTGACCCTCTTCTATGCTCCTGTCTAACCTTAAGATTACCCCCATCACACCAACTATGCAATATATTATGATTGTCTACTTATTTATTCACCTCCCTCACTAGACTGTAAGCTCTCTGGAGTCACAGCCCAGGTCTTATAAAGTAACATCTCCTCAGCACCTAATTATCTCCTTTCTTATAACATAGTGTTGTTGTTAGTTGCCATCAAGTAGATCATATAAAATAGTAGTATTTAATAAATATTTGCTGAATAAAGGCATGTAACTTTCAATATTAACCAGTTGAAATCATAATATGTCCTATCTCTTGCTAAATGTTTTCCTGAGTCCAATTTTCACTATCCATGATTACTACGTACCTAGTGAGATTTTTCCCATTAGAACTATTAAAGTCATATCAAAATCCTAAGGAAATAAATTACTGAGTCTAAGAATGGGACAGTAAATATACAACATAAGCCTAGAGCATCTTGTAGTGCCAGAAAGTAAGAAAGTATGATAGATACACAGAGAGATAGATAGAGCAACTGCACAATGATGGAGGTATGTCAAAGGGACATAGAGGCCAACTGAAAGAATTCCTGATGGCCAAAGCCAGAACAATATGAGCAACAAAATAAAGTAGTTTTAGATTATAACCCAAAATATAAAATAAATATCCATGAGTTCATACTGGTATAAATAAGTGTTTGACTAGGTAAAAAATTGAGGGAGGAGAGACAAATATCCCATCCAGAATAATTCCAAATAATTTATAGATACTCCACCATCAAGGAGATGAAGTATAACTCTACACTCTTTTAAGTGTGAACTGTTCATAACGACTTCTTTCCAAAGAATATAGTATGGAAAGGGGAAAAACAAAGAGTAACTTTGTAGTGGAGAAGCCTGATGAGCACTGCCTCGGCCAAGTGATCAAGGTTAACATCACCAGTGATAGGTCATGTTGATAGTATGTATCCTTGAAATGATGAGGACTCTGTATTATCTTCACAATTTTTCTGTAAACTTAAAACTGCTGAAGTAAACAGTTTAGTTAAATAAAATTCCAAGGAAACACATATATTTAAAACTCTGATTTGCCCAGTTGAAAACAGAACCTATAACCATCAAGACAGCAAAGCCAGTAAGTAAAGAGCTCTTTTAATCTTTCAACATGCGGAAGCACTAGCGGACTTCACATTAGATTATGATTCCCATCACTGAATGAATTGTAGCAGGGGAATATAGAAGGTGGACATGAAATCATCTGAAAACTTTTGCCTTAAGGTCCTGTGCAAAAGATCGTCTGAAGTCTGGAGCAAAAACAGTTTCAATCTAGGTAAATATCAGGAAATTAAATTCCATATGTAGCGTGCCAGATGCTTTCAGCTGCCACAGCTGTGCAGAAACGGTGAGCAGACAGTTTGGATTTGTCAAGCAAGAGAAGTGTCATTCTTTGCAAAGGAAAAGGCTATGGCTGCCAGTTGGAGGTCAAAGGGTAATATGTATGAGTGACTTGATTCCAGCAATCTGACAAGTTAAATCACTGGACAGTTGGGAATTCCATGTAAGGCTTAAAGTTGGAAGAACTTGTTAAGGGTGTCGTAGTCTTTGGGATTAGGGATTCCCTTTGAAACATGTTGTTTATTCTAGAAACTGTATTAAAAATGCACGTGTATGCTGAAGACAAGGATAGGAGGGAGCTCACCATTGTAATTAAATATCGAAGGTCATTATAGGAAAAAAGAACATTATGAAAATGTAAAAGGAAGACGATAATAAAACATGCTTATTGTGGATTAAAACTGAGACATATGGGATGTATTTTAAATTTTCAACAAGTATCCCCACTCTCACTTCTTCCTTTCCATTTGGTTAAAATGCTTCTGAACTCTGGAAGGATGGTTAATACCTCAGAAATGAGTGGTAGAGCATGGGCATTTAGGGATTGGACATAAGTGACAAAAGTTATAGGTCTGTCCATCTGTGGTAGCTTGGTGAACTTGGAGATCTAGGGAAGAGACTGATTTTTCAGGTGAGGCTCTGAAAATCAAGAGACATGAGTTCTAGTTAGAGCTCTTCCACTAGATTCCTAAGCAAATTGTTTCTAGGCTGTGGAGCATAAAACAGAGTTTAGGCATTGGAGGTAAAATATCTGAGTTTGAATCCCACCTTGTTAACTGTGACACTTGACAGATAACTTCATCTCTCTGTACCTCAGTTTCTTTATCTACAAAATGGGCACTGCTTCTCTCTCATGGTGTGTAGAGCTAACCTGTTAAAGATCTTACCCCAGTGTTTGGCACTTGCTTAATAAACTATACCTGTTCGTCTTTTCTAAGACTGAAACGAGATTCAAAATGACAGAATGCTAGTCTAAAACCAACAAAGAAAAATGTATAAAGAGTTAGTGTGAGATTTTCAATTTAGTCTTGAACAAATCAATTGCACAAGGTTGGCATGGTTTTCAAGATGTGGATATGTATTTGAGGAATGAGAAGCTACTATGAGCCAATGGTATCAAAGTCACATTTCCAAAGTTAATGCCACCTGGTTGGAATAATAGGCTATCCAACCAAAAATATGTGGGTAGAACACATATGGAGCATTGTCTGTAACTTTGATCATTTAATTTTAAGAGGAGTATTGACAACTAGAGACTCCAAATGAGATTGAGTAAGATCATAAAAATTCCAAATATCATATTGTATGGAGCAGTTGCTGGAGACTTTTTAACCATGGGGAACAGATGATTCATGAGGCACATGATAGCTCTCTCCAAATGCTTGGCAAGTATATATATAACTATGAGACCACTGAGTGGCACTTTTAGTGATAGATTTGAGGTCAACATAAAAACATTCTCCAGGTCTTGTTTTCTTCTTTCTTCTGAAACCTCTAAAACCTCTTCCTCCATCCCACTCTCACCTGGTGGGCTTGCTTGCTATTTTACCAAGAAAATGGAACCAATCAGGAGATAATTTTCACACACTTCCATCCTTAATTCCTCTTGCTTTTCTATATCTATACTGATAATCTGTGTTCTGAAATACTGTGCGTTGGTGATCTTCAGGGTTCCTAGCCAAGACCAAGATTTCCACCTACTCACAAGACCCTATCCTCTCTTCATCTACTCAAAGACATTGCTCAAGCAATTCTCCCCTCCTTCTTTCTGTATCATTGATTTTCCCTCTCTCCAAGACCTTCCTATCAGCATACAAATTTATTATTATTCATTCAATTAGCAACATAAAGAAAGATGTTTGATCCTATTTTTTCCTCCCATTACCTACCACATTTATCTTTTTCTTTATAAAAAAACTTGAGTTTCCAATTTCTCTCCCTTCATTCTCTCTTGAACCGACTTCGCTCAAACTTTAACCCATACCACTCCACTGAAACCACTCTTATCAAAGTGGTCAATGATTGCCATATTGCTAAATCCAATAGTGATTTTCAGTCCTCCTCTTACTTGACTTATCAGCAGCATTTGATAGTGCTGATCTCTCTTTCCTCTTAGGAAAATTTTCTTCATTGTCTACCAGGACACCTAGTTTTATTCCTTCCTCTCTGGCCACTCCTTATTCTCCTTTGAAGATTCCTCCTAATCTCTTCTGTTTCTAAACATTGAATCCCCAGGACTCAATTCTGGGATAGTTTCTCTTTATCTCTTCTTACTCACTGGTTAAGCTTATCCTGTTTCAGGCTTTTAAAATGCCAACTCTATGATGATGACTCCCAGAGTTTACCTGCAGCCTGGCAATATTGCCCCACAACTCCAGACTTTTGTAACTAGCTGCCAACCCAATATCTTCACCCAGATGTCTCATAAGCATTTCAAAATTAACTTTCCTGCCTGAGACCAGAAGAACTAGATGGTGCCCACCTACTACCAATGAATGTCCTGACAGGGAACACAACAGAGGTTCCCTGATGGAGCAGTAGAACGATGGGATGCAGAACTCAAATTCTAGTAAGAAGACCAGACTTAATGGTCTGACTAAGACTGGAGGCGTCCCAGAAAGCATGGCCCCTGGTCTCTCCATCACCCCAGAACTAAAACAATTTCCGAGGCCAACTCTTCAGACAGGGATTGGACTGAACTGTGGGACATAAAGTTATACTTGTGAAGAATGTGGCTCTTAGACAAGTAGATACAAGAGACCAAAGGGGTGGCTTCTGTCCAGCGGTGAAAAGGGAAGGCAGAGAGAGTTAGGCGCTGGTTGAAAGTTCATGTGGAATCGGGCGGAGGGGAGGAGTGTGCTGTCGCAGAATGGGGTGAGTGGTTGGGGTCTCATAACAACAATGTATGCTAAAAAAAAAAAGAGACTAACTTGAAATGTAAACTTCATTTAATTACAACAATAAAAAAAAGAAAATTACCTGTCCAAAACTGAACTCCTGATGTTGCTCCCCAACCCATGCAGCGAACCTGCTCTACTCATAATTTTTTACATTATAGATCATGAAAACACCATCCTTTCTTTTTCTCAAGCCAAAAGCAGTACAGTCATCCTTGAGCTCTCTTGCTTACACACACTGTGTCTAATTCATTAATTCTCTTGTCTCTACCTTTACAGTATACCTGGAATGCAATTGTTTCTCACCACTTCCACTGCTATCTCCTTAGTCCAAGCTACAATTTCCTACAACCCGAATTATTTCATAGCCAATGACTAAGTTAACCTGTCTCCGTCCTTATTCCCTTGAATGTGTTCTCAACAGGGTTTTGAACGAGCTCATTCCAGTAGGAACCCCTGCTGAGAATTTGCATTTTAACAAGTTCCCTGCTAAGAATTTGTATTTCCACCCAAGATTTGCTAGATCAAAATCTACATTTTATCAAGATCCCCAGGTGATTCTTATGTATAACTTCCTGGAGACTTGTTAGAAATGCAAATTCTCAGCAAGGAACTTGTTAGAAATGCAAATTCTCAGCAGGTGTTGGAACCAGAACAAACAAGTTTGAAGCCCTCATTCTCAACATAGTGGCCAGAGTCATCTTCTTAAACTTAAGTCAGATCATGACACTTATTACTCCAAACACTCCAAAAGGGCATCATATCTCACTCAGAGAGTGAAAATCAAAGTCCAGCCATGGCCTAGAGAGCCCCACTTGGTTTGTTCCCAACCCTCTTGCTTCTTCATCCTTCTATCCTAAGACTCTCTTCTTTTACTCTCTTCGCTTCATCCTCATTAGCCTCCTTAACACATCAGAAATCCCACCTTTGAGTTTTTGTGTCTGTTTTTCCATCTACATGGAGTGTTCTTCCTCCAAATAGTTTCATGGCTCACTTACTTCAAATATTAACATAAATGGCATCATCTCAGTTTGATTCTCTCTGGCCACCCTATGTAAACACTTACCTCCCATACCCTACCCTCCATTAATTCCTCTACCCCTTTCCTGCCTTATTTTGTTTTGCTTCATACTTTCTGCCATCTAACATATTGCATGTCTTATTTACATATCTTGCTTACTGTCTGACTCTCCCTTAGAATTAAGTGCCAAGTGAATGGATAGCAATATTTGTCTATTGTTCATTGATACAGCCTCAGCACCAAGAACAGCCTCTGGCATATAGTATGCTTTCAATAAATATTTAATAAATGAGTGACTGGCTAGAAGGATGGATAGATAAACCAGGCTTCTTAGCGAGGTGGTTAGGTCCCTGTCACCAAGCATGAAACTTCCAAGGATGCTAAAGATAGGATTGTTGCATAGGATAGGTTTCCTCCAACTATATGATTGTGTGAATGAGTTAGAACTTAAATGACTAAGAGGTTTTGATGTAACTATGTGATACTGTCAACCATAGAGGATGTCATGGATTGAATTATGTCCCCCCAAAAATGTGTGTATCAATTTGGCTGGGCCATGATTCCCAGAATTGTGTGGTTGGCCTCCATTTTGTGATTGTAATTTTATGTTAAAGAGGATTAGGGTGGGATTGTAACGCTGCCCTTACCAAGGTCACATCCCTGATCCAATGTAAAGGGAGTTTCCCTGGGGTGTGGCCTGCACCACTTTTTATCTCTCAAGAGATAAAAGGAAAGGGAAGCAAGCAGAGAGTTGGGGATCTCATACCATCAAGAAAGCAGTGCCGGGAGCAGAGCACGTCCTTTGGACCGGGGTCCCTGTGCCAAGAAGCGCCTAGTCTGGGGGAACACCAATGAGAAGGCCGAGAGAGAAAAAGCCTTCCCCTGGAGCTGACACCCTGAATTTGAACTCTTAGCTTACTTTACTGTAAGGAAATAAATTTCTCTATGTTAAAGCCATCCACTTGTGGTATTTCTGTTGTAGCTGCACAAGATGCCTAAGACAGAGGATAAAGAAGCATGTCATAATATTTACACCTTAAAAAAATCAGGAAATTGTAAGACATCTTCATTTTATGGATGAACCACTTGTGTCCCAGAGGTTGCAACTAATCTGTTCTGTTACATGCATAGCAAGTGACAACAAAGAAATCTAATGGAAATAGCTCTTTCCAGTAAACCACACTTTCCAATAAACCACACTTAAACCTAACTTGAAGTCTGGATTGATATAAAAATTGTGGGAAATAATTTCTTTACCTCTCTTCCCATAGGTGAAATTTAAAGAAGATTCGCTTTTTATTGTTTCTGAAGATATGTTTCTTACAGTAGGCACATGTTTGTTTTTACCTACACAAATTATTTTTTAAAGACCTCTTACACCAGTGTTTGCTAAGAAAGAGACAACATGGATATGTCATGCTTTATTTAAATTATTTTATACGTGGAAGTGAGTAGCCAGAGCATTCGAAAACATTCAGCTTTACTGCCTGTAGCTGAGAGGTAGGAACCAGATCTCAAGCAGTTCCCTTCCAAGGGTTATAGCTTTGATCACAGGAAGGTGAGGTCATGAGGTGCTAAGTGGTGATGATTCAGCAGCTGAACCACAAACAGAACTTTAAAACCTCCTGATTTGGAGACCAGAGTGCTTACTTTCTTCTGTGGTGACAAGGGAGTGGCCTGGGGTTTGGCTCATAAAATCCTTGTCACTTGGGACTGTGTGAGGAGGACATGCATTGGCAGGCCTTGGGTAGTTGAACCCTGGCAAGGGAAGGAAGAACGGCTTGGTCCTCATGTGGTAATTCCTCCCTGTAAGCACAGAGTATAGTTGGTGCTTTGAAATGAGAAGAAAACCGCATCTTCAGCTCCCAGGGGAAATCCAGTGTGCCCCGCATCAGAGAGGGTCAAACCTGGCTTCCTATGGCCTCTTGGCTTCAGCCCAGACAGTTGACCTCCACTCTAGCCCTCACTTCTGGCTGGCAAGATTGTTGGTCAAGCTGAACCAGAACTCCAATGATAATTCAGGAACCATGTCTCAACTTATACTGTTCATGCTGAGAGGTTAAGTGACTATATCTGACCCAGTTCCCTTTCCTTTAACTTTTTTTTTCCAACCCAAGTGGAAAACTCTTTGTAAAAGGGAGACATCATGGGCTTCTCACATCATAATGGACAGTGAGTGGATCAGGGCCTAGGGATTGTGACACATTTACTTATAGAAGGTAGGGAGGGAAGAGGGGCATGTACATGAATTACTCAACACAAGGTGAAAATACTGGCGGAAAAATCCAGTCACCTGATGACTCTGAAATTTTTTTAAATATAGTACCCATGACCCATGTTTCCAGGGAATTTAAAACAGGGGTTTCAACTGACCACACAATCCTAATTCCAAAGAATCATATAGTTAAGTATTCTTTTATGGACTTGACACCAGAGAAGGAGAAGAGAGGAGGGACCAAAATAGTTTAGAGTGATATGTAAATAGCTTAGGCATGTTGGGTGTGTGTGTGTGTGTGCGCGCGCGCGGAAGCTTCTTGGCCTCAAGGAGAATACGAAATATTTGGGGACTGCCAAGGTATATGGTTTCTTTTACATTACTATATCAAATTGGGAAATCGCTCTGCCTCCTCTAGCATCCAAGACACAAAGGGCTTAAGTCTCAAGTTTGCCAACAAAAACTACCATTTCAAGCTCACTCCTGTGGGTCCCAGGAAAACACCACTTGTCAAAGTAGTTTCCTACACCCGTTGCTCACCACATATCCTTGTTTTCGTATTATGCTTGTCTCATGGTTTCAGAATCCAGTATTTTCTAACTAGTGACTTTGTATTGATGCTGGAGAGGAAAAGAACACCACCAAAGAAGGGTTTCTTAAATGATTCTGAAGTTTCATTCTGCACTGGTCACCAAACCATGTGCAACCTTGTAGTGGTATGCAAACCCCTCTTGGACCTCCTCCAATTTCATTTCTATCTTGTTGGATCTAAGCAATCTGTTATGACATATGTTCCTGATTTCTTCTCCCCTTTCTTTGATGAAGCTCCTAATACTGTTTGCCTTTTCTGATTTTTGGTTTTCTAGGTTTAACTTTTAGAACCTATTTATTTTTCAATCAGATTTCCTGCTTTTCTTTTTTTTAATTGTGCTTTAAGTGAAAGTTTACAGTTCAAGTTAGTTTCTCATACAAAAATTTAATACACAGATTGCTATGAGACCCTAGCTGCTCTCCCTATAATGTGGGAGCACACTCCTCCATTCTACCCCGGATTTCCCATGTCCCTTCAACCAGCTCCTCTCTGCCTCCTCATCTCACCTCTGGACAGGAGCTGCCTATTTAGTCTCAGGTATGTATCTACTTGAGCCAAGAAGCACTCTCTTCACGAGTATCATGTTATGTCACATAGTCCAGTCTAATCTTTGTCTGAAGAGTTGGCCCCGTGAACAGTTTCAGTTCTGGGCTAACAGAGAGTCCAGGTGCCATGTCTCCGAGGTTCCCTCCAGTCTCAGTCAGACCATTAAGTCTGGTCTTTTTACTAGAATTTGAGTTCTGCACCCCACCTTTCTCCTGCTCCATCAGGGACTCTCAGTTGTGTTCCCTGTCAGGGTGGTCATTGGGGGTAGCAGGGCACCATCTAGTTCTTCTGGTCTCAGGCTGATGGAGTCTCTGGTTTCTTTGGCCCTTTCTGTCTCTTGGGCTAATATTTTCTTTGTGTCTTTGGTGTTCGTTCCCCTTTGCTCCGGTGGGTTGCGACCAATTGATGCATCTTAGATGGCCACTCACTAGTTTTTAAGACCTCAGATGCCATTCACCAAAGTAGGATGCAGAATATTTTCTTAATAAACTTTGTTATGCCAATTGCCTACTATGTTTTAATATCTGGATTTTTTAGAACAGTTGAGGTGGTGGTTGAGAGATGTTGATCTTTCTGGAAAAAAAGAAATCATACTATACTGATCTACAGCTCTCCGTCCTCCGCCTCTCCTCCATTATGGTCAATATTTTCTAGAAAGCTTATCCTCAATATCTTTAACCTTGCTTATATTCTAACTTAAATTAATTGCATGTAAACTCTTATTTATTCATTCATTCAATGCTATTGTGAGTTTAATTATTAGTTTCTTTTCCCTATGGCCTTCCTTCTGCCTTGAATAATTTTATTTGTCAGATTCACCTCATTTAATGAATAAAATCATTGGATTATTCTAGAGATAATCCACATCATCTACAATGAATCAATGTGAGACTAGCCTAGAGTATTGTAATGTGACGTTTTAGTTAGTCTGGAAGACCCAAGTAAGAATGAATGCTTATGGACCAACACAGTCACTCCCTTAATACTTACTTAATATCCATTCATGTCACCACCCATCTGTCAGTTTGTCATACTGTGGTGGCTTGTGTCTTGCTAGGATACTGGAAGTTATGTCACCAGTATTTCAAATACCAGCAGAGTCACCCATGGTGGACAGGTTTTAGCAGAACTTCCAGACTAAGACAGACTAAGAAGAAAGACCTAGCAATCCACTTCCAAAAATTAGCTAATGAAAACCTTATGAATCACAACAGAATATTATCTATATAGTGCTGGCAGATGAGCCCCCTAGTTTAGAAGGTACTACACGACAGCCACAACAGTGGGCTCAAATATACCAATGATCATGAAGGTGGGGCGGAACCAGGCAAGGTTTTTTCTGTTATACATAAAGTCATTGTGAGTTGGAGCCAATTCAGTAGCAACTAACAACAACAATTCATTCATTAAACAACTATTGAGCTCCTCCTCTATGTCAAACACTATGCTGGGCAATTGGAATAAAGGATCAGACACCATCCTGCTTAAAGGGTCACCTCCACATTGGAAATGGACCCAAGGTCACAGGGCTATTATGAAGATTAAATGAGATAAAGTATGGGAAAATACTCAGCACTGTGACTGACACATAGTTGGTGCTCCATAAATGGTAGTCCCTTCAACTTTGTGACACTCTCTCCTTTCAGAATACCTGTTAAGACTTGGTGCTTGCATGACATTTCTGCTTTCATATCTGGCTAGTAGCTGTAAAGTTTACCATCTTGATTATTAAATCTAAGAACTCCCAGAGATGCATAATCAAGTCATTTTGGCATGTGAAATGAAATACAGCAAATGTTATTGCTATGATTATTCAGCTGCCAGGATGTTTTATAGCAGTACTCAGATGATGGGTTACATAGGAAGCTCTAGGGTAAATAAAATGAGTTTTTGCAAACTTGTAAATGGTTCATTTAACCTTATTCTTTAAGGGAAAAGAAGAAAACCTTCGGCTTCCTCCTTCTTGAAAGAATGCATGTTCAAATGCTCTCCCAAATTTTACATTCAGCACCTCAGGAAGTGCTTTTTTATATTTACTTTTTCAAAAAATAAATATATATCTCTTCGTAGCCTCTGGACACATTCAAGAGATAAGAGAAAATAAAAAATATTGAAATATTTTTATTGTCTTTTACATATCTTTATCCCCACAAGAATGTTAGTTTTGCAAAGGTAGGTACTATACATATATTCAATATAATATTACCTGAACAGTGCTTTGCCTATAGTACTTGCTTGAGAATCCTTTAATAAAATAGTTCTTACAAAATAAGCTAATATTCTTATGCCAAGTAAGTACTTTAAAAACTATTTTTCAGCCTAAAAGTGTTTTGTATTGGGGTGGGGGATTAAGTGGGAGGAAAAGACAAGTGTTCAGACAGACATATGTAAGACTCATTACAGAATTTTGTATAAAAACAAAACAGAACAAAAAATGGAAATGTCCCAAGTAGGAACTCACATAATTAACCAATGGAATAGCACTCAGCCATTTAATATGATGACATAGATCCATATTCACTGACATGAAAGGATACTAAAAAACACTTTTGATTGAAGAAAGGTGTTTATATAATGGCATACCAACATGTTTTGTCTTGTGATAGTGCAAATTGAATTGTTTTTATTTCCTTTTCTTTGATTATTCTATGTTTAAAAAGTTTATATTAAAAAAAAATCGTTTTAACAGATATTGATTACAGAAAGTTCTCTCATCAGGACAAGAATGGCCTGTCTTTCTAACTTGTCATAAACGTAGTATTTGCAGTTGTACTGTCCCACACCAATTTCCTCCAGAACGTTTTACTGACATATACATCATGAAAATACCCCAATTTGGCCAAGATTATCTTAATAACTTCTGGATTTTCAGCCAATAATATTTAGTTTTATCGTCTGTGCTTAACATAGTTCTCCTTGAAAAACTTAGTTGAAATACATGTTAGGAAATGGCCTTGCCTTGCCCTATCTGGGAAAGAAAAAACAGAAAGAAAAAAAAAAAACCTCTAATTCTTTTTCTCTCCCTCTCCCCTACACTACCCCTATTTTTTATAATGATGTTGGCATAGAATTCACATTGCTTCCAAGAAAAAGATGAGCAAATTAGTAATTCTTTAGCAAAAAAAATAATGTATTATAAAAACTATCTTAAATCTGTGTTTTGATCATCAGAAGATACAAAAAATAGATTTAGGCAAAAACAATTTTTTTTCTTGTGACAAAAATAAAATGCGACGTTTGTTGTTGATGATATTAATAACAAAATCAATGAAACAAACATTGAGTGCTGGGTTTTATGGGGCATATATAGGAACAGATATATCATCGTCCTTGTCTTTGAGATGCTCTTATAATAGATGGTGAAGACAGATCTATAGATAAATAAACCTGACACAAAACGGGTTGTGAAAAGTCCAACAACATAAACATACACAGAATGTTACAAGGAACCAGAAGAAGAAGTATGTCATCAGTTAGAAGCAATCACAGAATGGTTCAAAAAGAAAATATCACTTGGAATGAACTTTGAAGGATGAGTTAGATTTTAAAATGCAAAGATAATGAGGGATATGTGTTTATAAATACATGGCTTATGAAAGAACTTGAGCAAAAATATGAGAGCAGAAATGTTCTGGACTTGTCTGAGATTTAGAAAATAGTCCCTTGATGGAGTAGAGCATGGGGTATACAGGACAGAGGGCTGTAGTGTGAAATGTAGCTGTCATTGTACGTTCAGATGGGCCTTATAGTCTAGGTAAAGTTTGGATTTGATGCATAGACAGTAATGAACTTTAAAAGGAGTATGTGCCATATATATTGGAAGAAGGAGAGATCAGAGGCAGGAAGGCTATCTAGGAAACAATTAGGCTAGTGCATGCAAGGATGCTGAGAGTCTATACTGGAGCACATGCTGTCTGACAGGGTAGAGACAGTGGGAGATGCAAATTGTAAAGGCATTTCAGAGAAAATTCAGCAGCACTCAATGTTACATTTACCTTTGTACAGATTTTTGATCTTTATACTCCATCCCTTGTGTTCTTCGATTTTCCACTCTGGGCAGAGCTTCCCTACTATCCCGTCCCCTCGCAAAAAGAGGACATAAGGGCATGGAGGATTTCACGCAAGTTGTTAGGCTATCTAGTACATTTTAACACTTGTAAAGAAAGCTACAACTGACTCCTTCACACAGCACAGGCCTGATGTGAGACTTTGGATGCTGTCTTCTTACTACACAAGGAAGCTGGGACACAGGAAGGGTGAGCTTCATTAGAGCTTCTAGTGAGGCTGCTGGGCTGCCCAGATTACCCTTCAGGACTCATTCCTTAGCTGCTGGAAGTGCTGCTGGCTGTCTGCTCTCTGGAGGATTTGCCCTCAGTTCACCCTGCCCAAGGAAATGCCCTGATTTGAGGGGCAGACTGCATCAATGACTGGTTCACGCTGGAGTATTACGACCCAGCCCCTAGTCATAGCTCAGGACAACTGAAGGGCCATCCCAGCTTCAGAACTTGCCATGGGGTCAGCTGAGGCCTTGTCGTGACTGCATCATTGTCCAACTTCGCCCTCTTCCTTGTCCTGTTTCCATCCCTTCCCCTACCGGTTCTGACCCCAAGAGATTCTCTCTAATCAACTTCCTGCACGCTAATCTTCATCTTAGAGTCTGCTCCTTGGGGACCCAACCAGCAACAGAGTGTCTATCAGACATAAAGGTCAAAAGGTCAGTGTGCGATTAGGAAACATGTTCTATAACTGTGGTCACACAGAGTGTTTGGGATCAGCCACAGAGGATGTGAAGCCCTCACATTAGTCTAAATAATTAGTCTATTATTTAGTCAATAAATATTAACTAAGTAGCTTTGCATGGCTATCACTCTGCAAACCCTGGGACTATTGGAGGGATTAAGATGTGGCCTTGTCCTGCACGGACCTCTGTTGGTTTGTTTGCTCAGCCCTTTTCTCTGAGAACTGCAGTGAGGTGTCCACTGTGGGATGCTACTCCCTGGCCAGAGCTGCTGGCTTCACCGCTGGACACCTCACCTACATGGAGCCAATCAGATTTTCTCTCACAAGTATTTAGAATTCTTGAATTAAAATGTACAGTGATTGAGAAGTTAAGAAAGATTTGGAGAGACTGAGAGGAAAACTATGGATGATGCCCTTTACAAAGTTTTGTTGTTCACAGGTGCATTGGTTTTCACTCTCTCTGGAGAAGAAAGCTCCCCTTTCTTGTTTAATTTACTTGGTCTCAGTGGATTACTGCTACTGACCCTTGTTGTTGTTAGTTGTTAGTTGCCATTGAGTCGATTTTCGACTCACAGGGTCCCATGTGACAGAGAAGAACTTCCTCATAGGGTTTTCTAGGCTGTAATCTTTACGGGAGAAGATCGCCAGGTCTTTTTCTTGTGGAGCTGCTGGGTGGGTTCAAGCCACCAGCCTTTCAGTTTGCAGCCAGGCACTTAACCATTGGGCCATCAGGGCTCCTTCTGCTTGCCCTTAAGATGGCACAATAAATAAAGCACAGTCCCTGACTCTTAAGAAGGTGATCAAAACTGTGTTTTGGTTGTATGAACAGTGCTCTGAGAGAGCTCATAGAGGAGGGCACCTAGCTGTATCAAGAATGAGAAAGATGTGAACATCTTTCAGAAAGACGAGATATTAGCTACAGCAAAGAAGGGATGATTAGAAGAAATCTTGTGCAAAGGATGTGATGGCTCCAATCCCCCTCTTTAAAAAACAAACAACAGCAACAAAACAAACAAAAGAAAGGTGATTAACAGAGGAAGAGAGAAAGGAGAAAATAAGCAGAACTTGACTCCACTATTTCAACCATTCTAAATTCTATGAGAGATTGACCACAAGGTGTATTTTATTCATATTCTAAGCACGCTAGTATTTTGTCAGGATCACTTTATTTACCTAAGAAAACCAAACCCATTGCCGTCAAGCTGATTCTGGCTCACAGCGACCTTATAGGACAGAGTCGAGGTGCCCCCACAGAGTTTCCAAGGAGCAGCTAGTGAGTTTAAACTGTAATCTTTTGGTTAGCAGCCAAGCTGTTAACCACTGAGCAGTTATAATTTTCAGGCTTCACTTTGATTTTTTTTTTTTTTTGGTGGACTCTTGGACATATCAAACATCTTCTTTGAACCAATTTATAAAGGTGTAGAGAACTTAGAATATTCATGAAATGAAATAAAGGATTAGAACTGAAGGAGCCTTAGAAATCATTAAGTTCAGGAAGCTTCTTTTCTTTTTTAACTTTAGCACACCCCTGCCATGCTTCCCCCAAAAGCATATGTAAAACAAAACAAAACCCATTGCCGTCAAGTCGATTCTGACTCATAGCGACCCTATAGGACAGAGTAGAACTGCCCCATAGGGTTTCCAAAGAGTGGCTGGTGGGTTCAAACTGCTGACCTTTTGGTTAGCAGCCGTACCTCTTAACCACTGTGCCACCAGAGCTCCAAAAACACGTATACATACCAATGAAATTTTACATAGAACCCCATCAATACAGTAGATAAAAACTGAGCTGCCCCTAATGCATAGAAAGGACAGACCCAGGCCCCTTCAGTATTCCCTCCTCTCCTGATGTATACCTCCACGAAACTCACAGAGCTCTTTGAAATACAGTTTGACAAGCACAGATGTCACCCCATTCTTTCATTTTCCCAAACAAGAAAAGACTTCTTAGAAAGAGGTAACGTGGCTATATGCTAGTGAGGAAGCCCAGACTAGAGCATGATCTGTTCATTCCTTACACCAAGGTTATTTTTTTGTTTGTTCTCTTTCCTTATTAGGCTATTATTAGAAACAATTACACAAAGCTTATTGCATCTTTTATAATAGCTCAGAGACATGATACATAAATTTAAAACATTGAAATAAAAAGGTCTAGTTACAAATATATCCATATTTCTTACTTTTTCAGAACATCCAATAAAGCTGTCAGTACAGAGCAAGGGGTGAGGGTGACAAAAACCTAATGTACTTTAAACAAACACACAAAGCAATGTATTAGAAAATTGTCAAATACCCCCAAAAAATTAAATAGAAAAGAACTTCTATCATAGAGAAGACCCGTGTATTGTAGAATGTGTGTGGACTGCATCATGAAGAAAACACAGGAGGTGGTGATGATGATGACGATGATGAAGATGATAACGCTGATGACAATGACGATGGCGTTAATGGTGGTTTTTGAAAGGTTGGCTGAAGTAAAAACCAGGCTGTGTTGCCAGAGTGTTGTTTGGGTTTTTAATGTGTTGGCTCATATTTCAACTGCCTGCATTTGGTCTCTGACACATGTATTATTACCTGGGTGATCAAGGAGTTTTGTTGTTGCTGTTATTTTTAAATTAACTAAGTCCCACCTCCTTTAAGTATGTGCCCCAAATATATAAATACAGCAGCTATTTTCTGAAGTGTCTTGAAATGAGATAGCTATGGCAAAAACCTGCATCCTAAAAACAAGGGAGATGTGGGGACAAGTCTTTGAAGGGCATCCTTACCAAGGATAAAAATGATGCTGGACTCATTATTAGGATAATATGCAAAATTGTTTTGAAAAGATAGATTCTGCCAAGGAAAGATTATGAGTCCAGGGGTATGTGAGACGGGAGCAAGGATATGAGATCTGGCGCTGAATCAGCCTGAGTTCAAATCTGCTTAATAGCTGAGTGACCTTGGTCACATTGCCTTTCTATCTCCCTTTCTCTCTATCTCTTCTTTATCTCTATCTCTCCCCATACCCTCTATCTCTTCATATGTAGACAGAATTGTATCTATTGACCCAGATAGTTTTGAGGATTGAGCTAAAGGTAGCACGGGGTTGTTCAAACAGTAGCTGGGAGGTCTCTGATAGATAGGGCAAACCGTCCACTTCAGCTTGCTAGCATGGTTCCAGCTTGTCTGTTATACTTATTTAATTATCAATATTTCTTTGACTGTCAAAGTGGCCCAGTTTGGATGATAAATTATATTGTCACCCTATTTATAGGGAATGCTGAAGAAGGGATTTATATGTAACAAGGCAGGTAATGCTATTAAATTAGAATTGCTGGTGTGGTGAGGGGGGAAAAGCAGAGGGAAAACCCTTTTTCAAGAAAAACATTTAGAGGAAAAAAAGAGATTACGTTTCCTGGGAACTTTAGAGCAGGAGACATCATTGGTCAGGCTGCTCAACAGAGAAGAAGGAAGAAATAGAACAGACTGCCTAAGGGTGAAGGAAAAAAACTGGAGGAAGGAAAGAGGAAAGCTGCTTGTGGGGAGTAGCTGACTGCTCTGTGATGGCGAGAGAAAGATCGGTTGGGACATTTTGCTGTTTGTTCTGTGGAATAAATTTTCCTTCATAGGCCCATTAACCCAATCAAAAAGGATGGTCCACCTTATTCTCCAAGGCTTTTGGAGACAGATTGGATTTTCATTTGAATTCAACAAGATCCTTGACTTTCTCCCAAGGCTACCCAGTTACATTCAGGTGACTTATGCTTCAGAGAAGGGGCCAGAGCCATGTTTGTCAACTCTCAGACTCATCATGATCCATAATGATAAAGAATGCAACTGTCTCTTGAATTTTTTAGGACTTGAGGCTTCTGGGTTTTTCTAGCAAACAAAAAAAGCAAAATCCTAATATATTTCAAGATGTCAGAAACAGGCAGGTCCTCACCTAAACAGGAAAAACTTGAAGGATGAAAGTTTAAAAATTAGCTAGCATTTCTTGAACTCACCATTATCAGACACTGTTCTAAGTGTGCGTGCATTATGTGTGTGTATCTATCTACCTACCTATCTGTCTGTCTATCTATATGTATCTATATCTGTATCTAGATAGATAGATTGATAGATAGGTATCCTGTTTGTTGTTGTTAGTAGCCATTGAGTCAGCTCCAACTCATGGTGACCTTATAGCAGAAGGAAATGTTGTCTGGTTCTGCATCATCTTCATGACTGTTGGTATGTTTGAGTCCATTGCTGTGGCTATTGTGTCAATCCATCTCATTGAGGGTTTCCCTTGTTTTCACTGACCCTCCACTTTACCAAACATTATATCCTTTTCTAGTGATTCGTCTTTCCTGATGGCATCTCCAAAGTAAGTGAACTGAAATCCCACTGTTCTTGCTTCTAAGAGCATTCTGGTTGTATTTCTTCTAAGACTGATTTGTTCATTCTCCTGGCGGTACATGGTTTAGTCAGTATTCTTCACTGACATTACAATCCAAATGTATCAATTTTTTTCCATCTTCCTTTTTCATTGTCCAGCTTTATATGTATTTCTTGTTGTTGTTAGGTGCTGCCGAGTGGATTTTGACTCATAGCAACCCCATGTGACAGAGTAGAACTGAGAACTGCCCCATAGAGTTTTCTAGGCTGCAAATATATATACATATATATATATATCCCCACTCATTTACTCATCGCAACAGCCCTCTGAAGTAGGTTCTATTACTAATTCCATTTTATAGATGTAGAAAAAGGTATTGAGAGTAAAGGTAATTTGCCAAAGATCACATAGCTAATAAATAGCTAAATCAATATTCTAATTCAGGGGTTCTGGCTCAAGACACCAGCCTCTTAAACACTGCACTGCATTTTCTCGAGATACGCTGTATAACAGGAAGGACTTTAGGAATCAGGAATATTTCGATTGAAGAAGAGAGGATTCATAGTAGACATCACTCCTGTCTTCTAATCTCAGAAGTGTAATGAGAGGAGAGAACTGACTTAGGACATGGACGAATGGGAAATTGTAGGGAGAAAGAGTGCCCTTCAATATGAAGAGGCTCTTCCAACTCTTGAAGCTATGGAGCAGTTGTCTAGGAAGCCTCCAAAGGCTGACACTGAACGCTGGAGAACCATCTGTCAACGGTACTAAGCTTGGAGTTTTCATTGAGAGAAAGAAGGAACACTTTTGACTCCCAAATTATCAGCCCCTGTGAAATCTGGCAAGCTACTCAAGCGATTCCTATGAAGTGTTCAGGGGAGAAAAGGAAATGCAGACTGGCATATGGCACCTTAAACAAATGATCTATCCATCAAATGTGTAATTAAACCTGGCCCCACAAAACAGTTTATTGTATAGCTTTTCCCCATTCTTTTACCTGTCACCTTTGACACAATGTATTCTAACCCTAGATTCTTGCTGTTGTTGTTAGCTGCTGTTGAGATGGTCCCCAACTCATGGCGACCCCATCCACAATGGGACAATTTTCAGAAGTAGATAGATCACCAGGCCTTTCTTCCTAGTTCATCTTAGTCTGGAAGCTTTGCTGAAACCTGTTTAGCATCACAGCAACATGCAAGCCTCCAATGACAGACAGGTGGTGGCTGCACATTAGTTGCATTGTCTGAGAATTGAACTTTGGTCTCCTGCATTGTTGTTGTTGTTAGCTGCCATTCAGTGGGCCCCCACTCATGGCAAACCCATGCACAATGGGACTGGACCATTGTGATGCATGGATTTCATTTAGGAAGGCAAGAATTCTACCACTAAACCACCACCACCCTAGATTCTCATAGAGGCTGAAATTAAATCATTATAGAAAGAAACCTCTACTGTTTTGTTAAATCTCTTTGGAGACGTACCACACAAATTACCATGGATTCCTTTAGCAACACAGTTTGGTGTTACACATTCTTTATAGGTAACTTCTTCCTTAATGTTCTGGATTTTGCCAAACCCTGGAAACTCCCTCTTTGTCCTAAGGTTGGATGCCTTCTATGTGCCTGGCTCTGTGCTACAACTGTGAGTAGAAATATTAATGTGGGGTGGCTTCTGCCCTCAAGGAGTTTACAGTCTCCTGCAAAGAAGGACAAGTCAACAGGCTCTTACAAACACCCATGGTGAGGGCTGTGAAAGTAGTAAATACGGGACACTGTGCAGCAGAGAGGCCTGCAAAATGTCATCTTAGAGCCCTCCCTTGGGCATGTTACCATTTCTATGGTAAGAAAAATCATAACGTTCTATGTATGTTGTGTGTTGAGTGTTGCTGAGTCGATTCCAACTCCCAGCGACCACATGTGACAGAGTAGAACTTCCCTATTGGGTTTTCTAGGCTGTAATCTTTATGGAAGCAAATCACCGGGTCTTTCTCCCGTGGAGCCACTGAGTGGGTTCAAACTGCTGACCTTTCTGTTAGAAGCCAAGTGCTTAACCATTGTACCACCAGGGCTAGCTATGAGTTGGAATCGACTCAGCAGCACCCAACAACAACATAACATTCTAGGCTCCATAGAGTAGAACCTCAACCTGGGCCCCAAGGACCACATCACATATGGGCAGCCTAAAATTTAAGCTTAACAATCAGCACAGGGTAAAAAAAATAATGGTTGAAGTCCTATAGCTGCCCCTTATTAACTGGTGACTGGGTGTAATGTCAGCTTGAGAGAATGTGCTGTTCTTTAAATGAAACTGAGTGTCTTTCTGACCAGGACCTCACAACAGCACCAATACCAAACAAATAACCATACAAATCACATATGGAATCTTGCCAAAATATTTTTTCTCTCACTGTCAAGAGTGGCGATGTGGAAATTCGCATTGCATTGCAAGAAAACAAACTCCTGGATTTGGTCCCAACTCTCTTCTTGATGGCTTATTTGATGGTACGCGAGACAATAATCCCTGTAAGTCTCTGTTTACGTGCCTAGAAAATGGGAGGTTTTATCTGATCCACGCTTCTTAGGTTATGGTAGAAGCTGATTTAATGAGATGGTGTCTTTAAAACTACTCTGTATACTGTGAAATGTTAACACAGCAGTTAGGAAGTACAACTGATACAAACTTTGTTGAAAGAAAACAGTCAGTTTGGCTTGGGGGTGCTGTTAATTGCTGTTAATGAGGACTTCATTCATGACAATTTCTCGCAGATTGAATGAGCCACCAACCTCAGGGAGCCCTCCTAAGTCACACCCTAACACTTCACTCTGTTTTATTTTCGTTATCATACTATTCACTACTTGATGTTACTTGTTTATTCTTTTAGTGTGCCTGTTTCCCAAAATTAGAATTTGAGAGCTGTACAAATGGTGAGCCCATTTATTATAGTCGATGCTCTACCTTCAGTGCCCAAAACACTCCTGATCACAGAGTGGGCACTCCATGTTAATTAGGGAATAAATAATTAAGTAATGCATAAACAAACTTGAATTTTTTAGTGATCTGAGAAAATTCGAAAGAAGGAGCTCTTAGTTCCATTTTTGTAGATTTTGTAGACAGAGTGATTAAATACTTTGCCCAAGGTCTGACTTAACCTAAGAAATAACAAAACTAGTCAGTCTGACTTTAAATCCCATATTATATGCCAGTGTCTAATCATTTTGACCACCACCTGTTTGTTAGTTTGTTGTGCTTTGGTGGTGTGTGTGTTGCTATGACGCTGGAAACTATGCTACCAGTGTTTCAAACACCAGCAGGGTCATCCATTGTGGACAGGTTTCAGTGGAGCTTCCAAACAAAGCAGACTAGAAGAATGGCCTGGTGATCTACTTCCAAAAATTAACCAACAAAAACACTGTGGGTCACAATAGAGTATTGTCTGATATAGTGCTGGAATATGAGCCCCCTATGTTGGAAGGCACTCAGAATACACAGTGGCTGCAGCAATGGAATCAAGCATATCAACAATCATGAAGATGGCACAGGATGGGCGACATTTCATTGTTTTGTACATGGGGTCAGCCTGCATCAGAGCTAATTCAATGGCAATTAACAACAATCATTTTGAAAGACTTTCTGTAAACATTAACACCAGTGATTCTCATACTCACCATCCAAATGTCCTGGGAAGATACCATCTCCTTTTGAAAATGAAGATGCCTCTTTCCTTCTTTCAAAAACCTTCATTGAGCAACTGCTTTGTGCCAATCACAGCCCTAGTTAAAGGGAAGATGAATAAGACAGGCAGAGCGTCTACTACCAAGGAGTATCCAGGCCAGCAGAGGAAGCAGACAAGTCAACAGAGAAGGATGATGCAGGATGTTCACTGCTGTGACAGGAAAAAACAAACAAACAACATGGCACTCTGTTACATCACAGAAGGACAGCTAACATAGATTTAGAGTGAGATAGGCTTGTGTATTACTATGATGTTAAACAGGTTTTAGCAGAGCTTCCATACTAAGATGGACCAGGAAGAAAATCCTGGCAATCTACTTCCAAAAATCATCCAATAAAAACCCTATGGATGACAGTTGTCTGATCCACAACCAATCGTAGGGCTAGAGCAGGACCAGGAAGCATTTTGTTTAGTTGTGTATGGGGTCACCATGAGTCAGAGGCCCACTCCATGGCAGCTAACAACAGCAAGCATTCCAAGAGGGAGTACTTTCCAGAGTCTTGAAAGGCAAGTAAGAGGTTATCAGGCAAGGGTAGGAAGGAGTATATTTCAGATGGGGAATAGCATTGCAAAATCTCAGTGGCAAGAGTCTTGGTAGGGAACTGCAAGTATTCTAGACTGACAGAGTACCGTGCGGATCAAAGTGGTGAGAAATGAGGGAATACAAGGTAAGAAGGAACCAGATCTTGAAGGTGAATTCACTTTGAATAAGTCACTTTAACATTTTTTGGGTCTGATTTCCTTTTCGATTAAATGAGATGGCTGGACTCAATACTCTTTAAGAACCCTTTTAACTAAAATAATAGCACTTTTACAAAGTCAGACAAATACATTAACTCTGGGATTTTTATCCCCAGAAAAAGCATATAAAAAGTCCAAAATACGTTAAAATCCAAATTTTTGCTAAGAAACTAAAACAATATCTGAAGCTTCTTGCATTTCTTTCTTTGTCTTCCAGCTACTTCTCCCACTCCTGCCCTGGTCTTCATTGACCAGTGACTGGATTTTAACAAGATGTAGGGTGGAAGTCTGCATGTGAATAAGCCCTGCTGGGACCAGGACCTATAATCAGATTTTCATTTCTACAATGGTTTTCAACATCTCAGTTCCCTCCCCATTCCCAGTACTCTGCTGAAATCCCAAGAGACTGAGAGGAATAGCGAAAACACTGTCACTGGTTTGAAGGAACTCAGAGTCTAGTGGGAGAGATGGGCAAGGGAAGAGAGAATTGCGAAAAAAAAGTATAAACATGGCATCAAGGAGGAACACAGAGAGGGCATGAGGAATCTGAGAAGACTTCTTAATATAGGTGGTTCCTAACAATGGTAACAGCATGAACAATGGCACAGCAACTTGAAGCAGCATGTCAAGTTCCAGCAGCATTCAGGCAGGTGCCTGTGACAAGAGGACACACTAATAGGTGGAGAGTGGTGAGATGGAGAAAGGAGTGGATTTCTCACATCTTAGCTGGCCTATTGAGACAGTCTCACAACTTTCACTATCTGATCCAGTTTGTAGATTACTATGAGACTTCTTCTAAAGATGTAACCCTCATTATGTCATAGATGAACCATGGACTCATACATCCTTCTGTCTTTGTTCATGTCGAACTCACTGTACAACCACAGACTCTCCTCTCTCAGTCCCCAGTTTAATTCCTCCAACACCATTGATGAGGTTTTTTTTCTAACAAGGACAGAAAGCCAACTTGAATTAAATTAGCTTACACAAAAGGATGGAGTTTCTTTTGTTTTTTGGCTGATGTAACTAAGAAGGACAGGAGTTAAACTGTGACACCTTCTCCAAAAGCTATTGTCAGCTTTCAGCATCAAAACTTCCCAGCTTTAAGACCATGGAAATAAGTGTCCTTCCCAGCACACACTACAGGGGAAGTCAGCACAACTGAACTAAACCAAAGCTAAGAAATTTCCTGAATACAACCAAACACTTCGAGGGACAGAGGAGCAGGGGTGGGGTCTGGGGACCATGCTTTCAGGGCACGTCTAGGTCAATTGACGTAACAAAGTTTTTTAAGAAAATGTTCTGCATCCCACTTTGGTGAGTGGCGTCTAGGGTCTTAAAAGCTAGTGAGTGGCCATCTAAGATGCGTCAATTGGTCCCAACCCACCTGGAGTAAAGGAGAATGAAGAAAAACACCATGGACACAAGGAAAACATTAGCCCAAGAGACTGAAAGGGCCCCTAAAACCAGAGACTTCATCAGCCTGAGGCCAGAAGAACTAGATGGTGCCCTACTACCACAGTGACTTCCCTGACAGGGAACACAACAGAGAGTCCCTGATGGAGCAGGAGAAAAGTAGGGTGCAGAACTCAAATTCTAGTAAAAAAAAAAACAGACTCAGTGGTTAGATTGAGACTGGAGGGACCCCGGAAGACATGGGCCCCAGACTCTCTGTTAGCCCCAAACTAAAACCATTCCTGAGGTCAACTCTTCAGACAAAGATTAGACTGGACTATGGAACATAAAATTATACTCATGAAGAGTGTGCTTCTTAGCTCAAGTATATACATGAGACTACATGAGCAGCTCCTGTCCAGAGGCGAGATGAGAAGGCAGAGAGGGACAGGAGCTAGTTGAGTGGACACAGGAAATTTTTGTATGAGAGACTAACTTGAATTGTAAACTTTCACTTAAAGCATAACAATAAAAAAAAATAAGTGTCCTTCCTTCCACTGGATTCAGTTGAAAAGGGGTGGGGGTGTGGGAAAGCCAAGAGCTCTAATTAGCTCAACTTATGTCACATGTCTACCCTCTAAACCGATAATTTGCTAGGTGGTATTCTGATTTTGGTCCAAACTGTTTTGGGTATCCAGCTTTGAAGAAACCACAGTGTTCAGTGATAGTCATTGGCCATAGCTCTCTAGTTGGAAGTACTTGCTATTGAGAAGAGGGAGGGTGGGAGCTAGGGGAAAGGAGGAGTGATTGCTCAAAGGAGGAAGGAGGGCAATTTAGTATGGACACCAGTACAATTGCAAGCGCTGAGAATCCATCCTACACCATTCCTTCCTCTTCCTACCCACAGCAATCTTCTCTCATTCTTTATATAGTGTTGTCTGTGTCTCACAGACTATAAACCCTGGATATAATCATGAGCATTTACCTTGAGATCAGGTCCACATATAGCTTCTAAGCTGAAAAGCTGGAAGATAATGGCATTTGTGTACATAAAACAGATGTCAGAAAGCCCATGCACATTTCAATACCTTGGGTCCTCACAGACTCTGTTGCTGCGTCTCAAAACCTCACTGAACACACAATTTTCATGAGCTTGCATGGCTGACTTTGTGACCCACGATGAAGGAATGACAACCAGAACTGTGGGTGAGGAAGTAGGAAGGTACATTACTTAGAGCAAAGCATGGACATTGACAGAGAGGCAGAAACCACCACAAAATAGAACAGTTTGATCCCCTTAATGGGAAAGTAAAAAATTCTACACCTCTCAATAATGTCCTGAGAATATCACTGTGGGTCTAGGAGACTTCCAGTCTCCAACATGGGTTCTTAGTTACTGTAAGAACATCTGGGAAATTTCTTCTACCAGAGTTTGGGATCATTGGTGGTCCTGATGAGGCCCCTGCCCAAGTGGCAGGTGATGGAAATCAGGGATTCCTTCTTTGTAGGGCATGACAAGGTCAGATTAGCTCAACCTGAGTTCAGATCAGGTTTTTGAAGTCAGTTAAGTATGTGTGGTTATTTTTAAGCTACAATACTCAGTGTCACCAAAAGTGCCAAACAGCTGAACATTTCTTCCAGTTTTTAGAAGACACACGTCAGTGTACAGGTTTGAGTGAGGAGTATGCTCCCTTGGCCTTCAGCCCAGGCCCCTCTATGACTCTGCTGGAGGTGGGGATACGTGGGAGGACACAGCTCATTGTGGCAAACCTCAGCTCCCTGGTGTGTCTGGCTCTGGCAAACACCAAAGGTTAAAATAATTTTAATGAAGTCTTAATGAACAGTTCAAAGCCTCAGAGTTATTTTGGAGCCATGGAGAGTAAGGCAAAAGTCTGGGATTAGTCCATTTTGTTAGAGCTGTTTACCATCATGACTCATGTCAACCACTTACCTGTGATACATTTGCAGAGCACTAAAGTAATATTTATAGTAAGTAAATAGTGTTCACCATGTGCCAAGAACCATGGTAAGTATTTTGTAAATATCATCTCATTTAGCCGTCAGAACAAGGCTCTGAGATTACTTTTATTATCCCTATTTTACAGATGAGCATACTGAGGCTTAGAGAAGTTAAGTTACTTTCCTGCAGTTACTTGGAGAATAAATGATTCAAGCTGGTCCGACTCCAGCTGGTGTGTTTTTATTGCTATGTAATATAGAGTCCTTACATATGAGTCAATTCCTGTGCTAATTGTGAGGACACAGAGGTGAATAAAATTGTGTTTCTATCATTAAGCTGTTCACAGTCTAACAAAATAGATAAATAAGTAAATAATTACAATACAGTGGCATGTGAATAATGTCCTAGGTAAACAAGTAGATGCTGTGAAAATACTGAGGAAAGCAACTAACCTAGTCCAGGGGATAAGAAAAGGCTTCCTGGCAGGGGTGCTTCTGAGCAGGGTTTTGAAGGATGAGTAAGACTTAGTTATTTGGACAAAGCAAGAATGGAGTGATCAAAGCATAAGGACTAGAGAATATTTAGGGAACCTCCAAGTAGTTTAGTAAAGCTTGAGTCTGTATTAGGCGGCCAGTGAAAGACTTTATTTGGGGAGAGCTCAAAGTTGCATGCTGGGAAGCTCACTCTGGGAGCACCTTGGGCAATGGCTAGCAGCAGTGGACTAAGGGCTGGGGTTCCAGTTAGGAGCTGGGCAGGCAAGTGTACTCGTCCTGTTGGCATCAATGGGCACATTGCCTGTGTGAAAACTGGCACACGTGGCCAAGTCTCGGTTCACAACCCGCTTGTTTTCCATCTGCTAGTTTGCACCTTAGAGGGTCCGACGAATCTCCTGTAGACCCCTGCAAAGTTAGTCAGGCATGGAAACTGAAAAAGTATCCTAAAGTTTGGATTCTTGTGGTTGGAGCTGATTAAAACCACAT
Organism: Dugong dugon; assembly: GCA_030035585.1. NCBI lineage: Eukaryota > Metazoa > Chordata > Mammalia > Sirenia > Dugongidae > Dugong > Dugong dugon. Next base: position 59,581,279 of record CM057471.1, read on the forward strand.
TTGACAAAGTGTATGGAGGAAAATACACTGGTACTTGAAGGCAGCATGTCAGAAGGGACGTGAACGATTAGGTGCCTTCTTCTGTATTACGATATCTTGTGCTGATTCAGAAACTTACTTGCTGGAATTCTTCCTGATGTAAGGAATATCAGGAATGATCATTGTGAGTCATGGAAAAACTCTCTTTAAGCCCCCTCCCACCTCTGATGGGACAATTAAGCTCCTCATTTCTTCACGTGAAGCCACGTCTTTCTTCTCCCACAACTCCTATAAGTGTGGCAGTTTCACCTTGCTTTGCTTCCAGTAGGCACGTAGTAAATCACTCAGTGGAGAAAAAAAGAGGCTGGTGTGATTGATTTATGAGAAGGGTTAAAGGAACTATGAAGTGCATAGTTGGACAAAGACTTAAGGAAAACAACATGAAAATTTGCAAGTTTGGAGAGTAGCTCTGGGGAGATGTTGGGAAAGGTAGTACAGATGATTAGAGACAGGATTTGAAGGAAAAAGAAGAGGAACTAACAGGTACATCTATCTGGATGAGGGGTTTCATATACATTGAGTCTCTTATCCCTCATAGTAATATTGTGAGATAAGTATAATTAACCCCCTTTATGTAGGAGAAGGAGCCCCGGTGGTGCAGTGGTTAAATGCTCGGCTGCTAACTGGAAGGTCAGTGGTTCGAACCCACCATCTGCTCCACAGGAGAAAGATGTGGCAGTATGCTTATGTAAAGATTACAGCCTTGGAAATCTTATGGGGGCTGTTTTAGCCTGCCCTATAGGGTTGCTATGAGTCAGAATTGACTTGATGGCAATGGGTTATGAAGGAGAAGTGGACACTCAGAAGGTTAAATTATTTGTCAAAAACAAAAAAACATGCAACTATTAAACGGTGGAGGTGAGTTTTGAACTCAGGTCTGTTAGACTCCCAACTTCTTGTTCTTGAACTTAAGACATAAACAGGAAAACTATGTTTTAGGGGTTGATGAATGAGATGCAAACTCTGTAGTTTGGTAAGTCTGATTGGAAAACTTCAGTACTATTCCAATTAAAGAGCCAGTATTTTAGTCCTTACAATGTGGTTCAGCCCAATAAAATAGAAATATCACCACTGGAAAATGAAGTCAACAGGGAAATCAAATCATGCTTCCCATAGACTCTTCACCCCAAAACAATGAAAAACAGCCTAGAAATTATCAAGCTCATCTTGAGGAGGAAGTGTGATACAGGAAGGGTAGTGAGGAGGGGAGTGTCAAATTGTCCCAAGTTTAAATTATATCTCTTCCATTTCTTGTCTAGGTGATCTTGATCATGTCGTATATATATTTTTTCTCTCTCAGCCTCAGTTACTTCATCTGTAAAATGCAGATGATATTCTTATCCCGTAAGTCGGTCATTAGAATTAAATGTGATAGTTTTGTAAAAAAAATAATAAAAATGCCTAGCACAGGGCTTGGCATATAACAGGTACTCAAAAATATGTCTGGTAGGATGGTTCCAGTAGGCATCCAAAATAAAACACCAGATGAATCTCTTGTGGAAGAAAATGCACTACAACTACCTGATACGAAATGCAAATCCTTAATACTCAGAATTCTCCAACAACTGAGGCAAAAAGCTGACAAACATGAGGAGAAAATAGACAAATTCATGGAAAATACAGACAAAAAATTGGAAGAATTCAGGAAGATGATGCAGGAACAAAATGTCAAGATAAATTCACAACTAAAATTATACAAAGACAACAATTAGAAATCCAAAAGATACACAACAAGATTTCAGAAATGGACGATGTCATAGAAGGGCTGAGAAGCAGATTTGAAACGGTGGAAGACAGGATCAGTGGAATTGAAGACAAACACTTGGATACAACTCTGTTTCAGGAAAACTCAGAAAAAAAAACAAAGAAAAATGAAGAGACCCTGAGAGTTATGTGGGACACAATTAAAAGCAAAAATTTTCGAGTGATTGGAATTCCAGAATGGGGAGAAAACAGAAAACACAGAGAGGATCACTGAGGAACTGCTGACAGAAAACTTCCCCAATATCATGAAAGATGAAAAGCTGGCCATCCAAGAAGCTCAACGAACCCCTTATAGAAGACACCCCAAAAGAAAATCACCAAGGCATATCATATTCACACTCGCAAAAACCAAAGACAAACAAAGAATCCTGAGAGCAGCTCGTGAAAAACAAGAAGTCACATACAGAAGAGAAACAATAAGACTAAGCTCAGATTATTTGGCAGAAACCATACAGGCAAGAAGGCAATGGGATAACGTATATAAAATCTTGAAGAAAAATATTGCTAGGCAAGGATAATATATCCCGCAAAACTCTCCTTCAGATTTGATGGTGAAATTAGGTGATTTCCACATAAACAGAAATTAAGGGAATATGTAAAAGTCCAACCAAACTTACAAGAATTCTTAAAGCAACTTCTTCGATCTGAGGACAAACAGCTCACAGGCAGAACCTAGGATACAGGACAGTACGAGCCAGATACCAATCTAGGAAATGAACTCTTGAGGACTATCAAAAACCAAAAGAAATGCAACAGGGAATCAGAGCAGTTAATCAATAAATGACAACAACATCAAAACAACAAAAGAGGGAATGAAAGGCATATGTATAGAACCTTCTAATGGAGAGGAAGGCAAGGCAGTACCAAGTAATGGTAGACTGCTTCAAACTAAGAAAGATAAGGGTAAAATTCATGGTAACCACAAAGAAAGTTAACAAACCAACTCATAAAAATAAAGATGAAAAACATAAAGTCTCGACAAAAACAAAACCTACAGAAACAAAAGAAATGAAAAAAAAATCCACAAACAAAAGTAACTCAGCACAAGAGAGTAAGAAGAACAGACAAAACTTCAGCACCACAAAAAAAGGCACTACAAAATGACAGCAACAAACTCACATCTATCAATAATTTCACTGAATGTAAATGGACCCAATGCACCCATTAAGAGACGGAGAGTGACAGAATGGATAAGAAAACAGGATCCATAAATATGCTGTCTACAAGAGACACACCTTAGAAACAAAGCTGTGAATTTATTAAAAGTCAAAGGTTGGAAAAAATATATCAAGCTAACAACTACCAAAAAAGAGCAGGAGTGGCAATTCTAATCTCAGATAAAATGGACTTTAAAACAAAATCTACAATAAAAGACAAAGAAGAACACTATATAATGATTAAGGGGATGATCCATCATGAAGACATGACCATAATAAACATCTATGCACCCAATGACAGGGCTCCAAAATACATACAACCAACTCTAACAACACTGAAAAGAGAAGTTGACAGTTCCACAATAATAGTAGGAGACTTCAACACACCACTCTCAGTAAAGGACAGAACAACTAAGAAGAAACTCAGCAAAGATACAGAAGACCTAAAGGGCACAATCAGCCAACTTGACCTCATAGACATATATAGAATACTCCATCCAACCACTACAAAGTTCACATTCTTTTCCAGTGCACATGGAACGTTCTCCAGAATAGACCACATCTTAGGCCACAGAGTAATTCTCAGCAAGATCCAAAACATTAAGATAATTCAAAGTATCTTCTCTGACCACAATGCCATCAAGGTAGAAATTTAACAATAGAAAGAGCAAGGAAAAAAAATCAACTACATAGAAACTGAATAATACCCTGCTTACAAATCACTGGGTAACAGAAGAAATCAGAGATGGAATCAAAAAATTCCTAGAATCAAATGAGAATGAAAACACATCATACCAAAACCTTTGGGACACAGCAAAGGCAGTCCTCAGAGGACAATTTATAGCAATAGATGCACATATCAAAAAAGAAGAAAGGGACAAAATGAAAACATTAACTACAGAACTCAAACAAATAGAAGGAGAACAGCAAAAAAAGCCCACAACCACCGGAAGAAAGATCAGAGCAGAAATAAATGAAATAGAGAACAGAAAAACAATAGAAAGAATCAACAAAACCAAAAGTTGGTTCTTTGAAAGAATCAACAAAATGGACAAACTCCTCGCCAGGCTGACAGAAGAAAAACAGGTGAGGACACAAATAACCCAAATAAGAAATGAAATGGGGGACATTACAACAGACCCAACTGAAATAAAAAGGATTATAACAAAATATTATGAAAAACTATGCTACAACAAATTTGAAAACCTAGAGGAAATGGATAAATTTCTAGAAACATATGGCCTACCCAAACTACAATAAAGTGATGTTGAAAATCTAAACAGACCCGTAACAAGAGAAGAGATTGAAAAGGTAATAAAAAAAACTCCCAACCAAAAAAAGCCCTGGCCCAGATGGCTTCACTGGAGAATTCTATGAAATATTTACAGAAGCGCTTGTACCAGTACTACTCAAGCTATTTCAGAGCATAGACGAGGAAGCAACACTTCCAAATTCATTCTATGAAGCCAGCATAACGCTGATACCAAAACCAGGCAAAGACATCACAAAAAGAGAAAATTACAGACCAATATCTCTCATGAATATAGATGCAAAAATTGTGAACAAAATTCTAGCCAATAGAATTCAGCATCATATCAAAAAAATAATACACCATGACCAAGTAGGATTCATACTAGGAATGCAAGGATGGTTAAACATTAGAAAATCAATCAACGTAATCCAACACATAAATAAAATGAAAGAAAAGAATCACATGATCATCTCAATTGACACAGAAGAGGCATTTGACAAAGTCCAACACCCATTCCTGACAAAAATTCTCAAGAAAATAGGTATAGAAGGGAAATTTCTCAACATAATAAAGGGCATCTATGCAAAACCAATGGCCAACATCATTCTTAATGGAGAGAGGCTGAAAACATTCCCCTTGAGAACAGGAACAAGACAAGGATGCCCTTTATCACCACTCCTATTTAACATTGTGCTGGAACTCCTAGCTAGAGCAATAAGGCAAGAAAAAGAAATAAAGGGCATCCAAACTGGTAATGAAGAAGTTAAACTGTCCCTGTTTGCAGATGATATGATACTATACATAGAAAACCCTAAAGACTCCACGAGAAATTTACTGGAACTAATAGAAAGATTCAGCAGAGTAGCAGGATACAAGATAAACATTCAAAAATCAGTTGGATTCCTATACACCAGTAAGGAGAACGATGAAAAGGAAATCAGGAAAACAATACTATTTTCAATAGCCCCTAAAAAGTTAAAATACCTAGGAATAAATCTGACAAGGGATGTAAAAGACCTATACAAAGAAAACTACAAAACACTACTGCAAGAAACCCAAAGGGATCTACATAAATGGAAAAACATACCATGCTCATGGATAGACAGACTCAACATTGTGATAATGTCAATTCTACCCAAAGCAATTTACAAATACAAAGCAATCCCAATCCAACTACCAACAACATTCTTCAAAGAGATGGAAAAACTAATCATTAACTTTATATGGAAAGGGAAGAAGCCCCGAATAAGTAAAGCACTACTGAAGAAGAAGAATAAAGTGGGAGGACTCACACTACCTGACTTCAGAACCTACTATACAGCTACAGTAGTCAAAAGAGCCTGGTACTGGTACAACGACAGATACACTGACCAATGGAACAGAATTGAGAACCCAGATGTAAATCCATCCACCTACGGTCACCTGATCTTCGACAAGAGCCCAAAGTCCATCACATGGGGAAAAGACAGTCTTTTTAACAAACGGTGCTGGCAAAACTGGCTATCCATCTGCAAAAAAATGAAACAGGACCCATACCTCACGCCGTATTCAAAAACTACTTCAAAATGGATCAAAGACCTGAATATAAAGCCTAAAACTATAAAGTTCATAGAAGAAAAAATAGGACCAACACTTCAGGCCTTAATACGTGGCATTAACAGGATACAAACCATAACCATCAACACACAAACCCCAATAGATACGCTAGATAACTGGGATCTTCTAAAAATCAAACACCTATGCTCTTCAAAAGACTTCACCTAAATAGTACAAAGAGAACCTACAGACTGGTAAAAAGTTTTTGGACAGTACAAGTCAGACAAATGTCTAATCTCCATAATCTTCAAGAAATCTAACACCTCTACAACAAAAAGACAAATAGTCCTATTAAAAAATGGGCAAAGGAAATGAACAGACACTTCACCAAAGAAGACATGCAAGCAGCCAACAGACACATGAGGAAATGATCACGATCACTAGCCATTAGAGAAATGCAAATTAAAACCACAATGAGATACCATCTCACCCCCGGCATTACTGGCACGAATCAAAGACACTGCAAATAACAAATGTTGGAGGGGCTGTGGGGAGATGGGAACTTTATGCACTGCTGGTGGGAATGCAAAATGATACAACCATTTTGGAAAGTGATATGGCAAGTCCCCAGAAAGCTAGAAATAGACATACCATTCGATCCAGCAATCCCACTCCTAGGAATATATCCTAGAGAAATAAGAGTCGTCACTCGAATAGACATATGCACACCCATGTTCATGGTAGCATTGTTCACAATAGCAAAATGATGGAAACAACCTAGATGCCCATCAACAGATGAATGGATAAACAAACTATGGTACATACACACAATGGAGTACTATGCAATGAGAAAGAACAACAATGAATCTGTGAAGCATCTCATAACATGGATGAAACTGGAGGACATTATGCTGAGTGAAATAAGTCAATCACAAAAGGACAAATATTGTATGAATCTTCTATTGTAAAAACCCATGAAAAAGTTCACACACAAAATGTAACAATCTTGTTGGTTACCAGGGATGGGAGGGGTGGGGGGGAAATACTAAATAGGCAATAGATAAGTGGTATCTTGGGTGAAGGGTGAGACAGTACACAATACAGGGGAAACTAGAAAAACCTGTACAAGGAAAGGTCATGGAAGCCCCATAGACACATCCAAACTCCCTGAGGGACTGAATTGCTGGGCAGAGGGCTGTGGGGACCATGGTCTCGGGGAACATCTAGCTCAATCGGCATGACACAGCTTATAAAGACAATGCTCTACATTGTACCTTGGTGAGTAGTGTCTGGGGTCTTAAAAGCCTGTGAGCAGCCATCTAAGATACTCCACTGGTCTCATCCCTTCGGGAGCAAGGGAGAATGAAGAGAACAGGATACAAGGAAAAGATTAGTGTGAAGGACTAATGGTCCACAGCTACCAAGGCCTCCACCAGACTGAGTCCAGTACAGCTCGATGGTGCCTGGCTACCACCACTGACTGCTCTGACCAGGATCACAACAGAGGGCTCTGGACAGAGCTGGAGAAGGATGTAGGGCATAGTTCTAACTCAGAAAAAAAAGACCAGATTTACTGGCCTAAGGGAGACTGGAGAAACCTCCAGAGTGTGGCCCCCAGCCACCCTTTTAGCTCAGTGGTTAAGCTACGTCCGAGGTTCACTGTTCAGCCTGGGAGTGGACATCCCCGTAAAACCAAATGAGACTAACGAGGTACAGGAGTGCAGTGACAAGGGCCAGAAAGCAGAAGGGGACAAGGAAGCTGGTGATAGGGAACCCAAGGTTGAGTAAGGATATTGTTGATGTGTTGTGAGATTGTTAACCATTGTCATAGAGCAACATTTGTAGTAACTGTTAAATGAGAAACTATTTTGTTCTGTAAGCCTTCATCTTAAGTGAGAATGACAGCACAATTGGAAGAGCTTAGTCAGTGTCACTGAAGTGTGCATGTAGAAATTTTTGAAACGGTATATCTTTGGCTATGTGTATTTTCACCAAAAAAAAAAATGTTGAGAAGTTAGAGGGTTAATATGTTGTTGGGATTGTTAACCAATGTCATAAAACAACACGTGTACTACTGTTTCATGAGAAACTATTTGTTCTGTAAGCCTTCACCTGAAGTACAATATAATATAAAAAAAAATGTCTAGTAACTTAAATTATTGACAGGATTAAATGACGATTACTATTATTAGTAGTACTATCATCACCATTTCCTCTGCTGCTATTATTGTTGCCGCTTCTCAAGTCATTTAACTCCAAGAAAGAACTTCCCTTGATTACTTCTAATGAAAGTGGAATGTCTAGCTCTTTCTTTGATTCTTCCCTCCCCCACATCCCTTGGCTTTTTTCCACTGAAACAGAAGGAGGCCGTCAGAGAAGAAATACACACACATACACATAACTGCTTGACAGCCAAAATGGTGGACTGCATCTGCCAAAAATCTACAATGTTACACCAGGGGCAAACATGTGACTTTATTTTCCCCACCAGGATGGACTTGTGCTGTCACAGCAAAAACTGATCTTCTGTTTGTGGGAAATTATACACAGCTCCCTCTTGCCTGTGCTGGTGAAAATTCAAGTTCAAAGCCTTGCTCACAAATTTTGGCAAATGTTTGCTACTTTATATCCGTTGATTTTTTCCCCCACAAATATTTATTGAGTACCTATTATGTGCCAAGCATGAGGCTAGTCACAGGGAATATAACACTGAGCAAAAGCATACCTGATCCCTGTCTTTGTGAAGCTTATAGTCCAGAGTATGGGGGAGAAAGGACAGATAAATGAGAATCAAATATATACATAAAATTGTGATTAGACCTAGGATGAGAAGGATAAGTAGGACTTATATAGGTAAAGAGGGGAGGGGAAATGTCTTGATCACATTAAAATCATCTCTTCACTTCCGTAATTATAAGAAATGCTATACAGCATCGTACTCTTTTAAAGAACTATCTGTATGGGACCAAACTGACAACAGCAACTCAAAAGGTTACACAGGAAACTTAGGGGGCAGTGAGTTTATGCTAATGGGGGAGGAACCATTTGGAAAAGGAAGGGGAGAATGCTTGCACAACTTGAACAATGTGATCGATGTCACTGAATTGTCCATGTAGAAATTTTGAATTGGTGTATGTTTAGCTGTGTATATTTTCAACAAAAACAGCAAATAATTTTTTTAAATGTTATAAATCATAGAGAATGAAAGACTGAAAAACTATCAAAAGGGAAACATTATGATCAGTTAGAAAGATCATGGTGCTTTTGCATCTAAATGGTCTGGGTTCCAGTCCCAAGGCTGCCATTTACATTGATAAGAGTGGACTGCCCATATCCAGGCGTCACTGCAAATGATTTAAATCAGGATCTAAAACATAAACGCCCTTGGTGGCCAGGCAGATAATTTAATTGAATCCAGTGTGCTGGGAGGGGATTGGAGGACATGCATTCCATTGAAGAGGAGCAGTTCCCGTCAATGGATGGCAGGCAGTGTCTCCAGATACTCAGTGTTAAAAACAACAACAATGAGAAATTTGGATTTTTATATGAATCTCACCACTTTTCAATGTTGGCTTCTGATGCAAATTCTTTCAAAACTCATTGCAGTCCAAACAAAACACAACCATGGGTCAAATTCAGCCCGTGGACCACTAGTTTATAAGCTATGGTTTATATTTTAGAATCTTCACAAATAGTTTGTATTGCCCTTCCCAGAGGATAGAATCTCAGAGCTGGGTGGCCCTGGGAGACTATATAAATCTGTGGGTGACTCTTAGGTGCTGGTCCATTGTCTAGCAAAATGAGAAGAGAACATGGTGCACATTTTAATGTAACTGACTTGGCAAAATTAGAAATACGTTGCACGTCACTCTTGAGTTTTAAATGGTACTAGTCCATGAGAAGAAGTCTGGAAAACAGTGGTTCAGCACAACTCCCTCATTTTATCGGGGAAAATCCTAAGTTCCAAGAATGCTAATTGTATGAATCTAAACATCAAGTATCAGAGCACTCGCCTTCTCGCTGAGGTACCCCACTTTACACATCTCTGAACTTGCTCAGGACTAGAAACCTCCTGCCTCTGCCTGCAAAACTATCATTTCCTCAAGGGCAGGAGCTACATCTCCTCCTTCCCAGGTGTTATTGCACAGGGACTCATAATAGGTGGCCTTTAAGTACTTGTAGCCCAGATTCCTTCCCCAGCCCCTCTTGTGAAGTTCTGTCTGCTAAATGGTCAAAGTTTTACTGAAGACCCACATCTTCAATGAGACATTCCCAAGTTCCCTCAGTTAAAATTGTATTTTATTTTTTTCCCTCCTTATGCTCTTAAGAAGTATTTCTGCCTCTCTGTTACAAGCCTGGAGTCACTGGTGGGGCAAACGGTTAATGCTCTCGGCTGCTAACCAAAAGGTTGGAGGTTTGAGTCCACCCAGCCATGCCCCAGAAGAAAAGCTTGGAGATCTACTTCCAAAAAAATCAATCATTGAAAACCCTATGGAGTAGTTGTATTCTGATACACATGAGGTTCCCGTGAGTCAGAATCAACTCAATGGAAACTGATTATTATAACCTCAGTCTTGTGCTAGAGTTACCTTTGATATATCTTTTCCCAGAAAGACTGCCAGCCAATGGTGGGCAGAACCCATATGGTATTCAGCTCTACATCCCTCCCACAAAGATGAGCTCAGCACCTTGCCTGAGGAAGATACTTAATAAATATCTATTGAAGTGCTTTCCATTTAATGGCCCGGCATAATGCTGGCACATAGTGAGTGCTTAATAAATGTACTTTGATAGATATTTCCACTTAGAACTTAACACAACACGTGGAGTATGGTAGGTACTCAGTACAATTTTTTCAATGAATGAATGAATGGAAAAAGGCCCTGTCACGGTAGACTCATTTCTTGAGGAACTCCAGGGAATTCCGAGAGACTTACAACCCCAGTTCAAATACCCTATTGTGAAATTTGGACAGGAGTTTGGTGCCAGGGGATCTCTCTCTGGCTCTCTTTTAAATAATGTATTTTTTATTGTTGTTGAAAATGTACAGAGCAAAAAAATCCATCAGTTCAACAATTTCTACATGTACAATTCAGTGACATTGATTACATTCTTCAAGTTGTACAACCATTCTCACCCTCCTTTTCTGAATTATTTCTCCACCATTAACATGAACTCACTGCCCCCTAAGTTTCTTATCTAACCTTTTGAGTTGTTGTGGTCAATTTCAAGCAATCTCTTCTTCTGAGGCAGGACCAGGGCTAGGGTGAGGCACATGAGGCTCCTCAGGCACAAACGTAAGGAGACGCTCACTCCCAGGGTTATACAAGTGCGGACACTGTCCTTGTGATCCTTAGAGTGGGTGCCTCACTTGCCTCATCGTCAGCCCAGCCCTAGTCTAAGGTATACTCTTAGCCCCCAAGCACCACAGCTAACAACTTTTTTGATCTCTTTGATATGGTTTCTACCTTGGGAAATTGGAAAGTATACTAAAACCATTTACAGTGCTCAGAAAAAGCCAGTTATGTGGGCTTTATGCAATTTAACAGTACTTGTTCCTGCAAGAGGTAACAGAATCCTATCTTCCTGCTATCCAGTCCTATACCACCCCAGCACCCTCTCACATATCCATCCTAGCCCCCAGCATCAGGAAAGAAAATTCAGTATGTACTAGACATCTCCAGTTATGATATATGATTATTTCTGATGTGAACAGACAAGGAAGGGGGAGATAGGTCCCAAATCATTTATGTTACTCATAAAGCACAGTTACAGATAGTACCTAGATTTAAGTGCCCATAAATTCCTGTGAAAATGATTTAAATTATAACAACTCCAGAAATAACTTTAACTGAGAGATGACCAAATACTTAATTCATTGGTGGAGGTTTTCTGTGTATCCTACAGTTTGAACAAAAAGAACTGTATACTTAGATTAACTTGAATAACTGTTAACGACATAATTTTTTTTTAAATAAAAGAACAGAAGTAGGAACATTTTGAAGTTAAAGATTTGTAGCTCTGTGAAGTTCAGCATATTCCAGAAATGTGCTGTTGTGCTTTCTTAGAACATGTGTTAGTACTTGAGTTGTTCAAATAGTTCTTGGAATCTTCCTTTTGTCCTATTGGAATAGCTGTCTCAGCTCTGGTGGGCCTGCCACTTTCTGGTAGAAAGTATGGATTGGGAGGATTATACAGGTAGTTTTGTGGTGAGAATAATGGCGAAGTTTGGAAAATATTAGTTGAGTAAAGAAAGCTGCAGTATAGTGAAACTTACCTGGGCCTATCAAACAATCAGCCTTCAGAGTTAAGTCTTTTAATGAGTGCTTCCCAAAGACATGCACCCCACAAGGGCAAACCCATGCAGACTCCCTGTTTCACAACCTTGCTTTCATATTTTCCAAAGCTTTACCTTGCTGTGCTATGTTCTTGGCAATTTTCTAAAATTTATTTTATTTCTCACCAATTCTGTCTTCAATTGTGTCTAAACTGCCATTTAAAACTGTATACTGACCTTTTAAATTTCAGATTATAAATTTAATTTTCAGTAATTTCTCTTTTGAAATAATTCTTTCTTTACATGGTGTCAAGCCAGGAAAATTGGGAAAAATTGTTTCTCCTATCTGGGCAAGTCAGTTAAAGTCTGAATTGTATGGAGGATTCCATCAAGGTATTTCTTGATCAGTGAAGAAGAATATAGGTTAGATAAAAATATATTTAGATGAATTTGTAACCGGTCAAAACAATAATAACCAGTTGTAGACTAGAGGGAGAATTCTAATGGGGACTGTCAGATCACAGGGACCAAGCTTAGGTCTACTCAGAATGTTTGACGACGATTCATAATGTTTAACAGTTTATGAAAGGGAGATTGAGCAGGAAGAATAGTTTATACACTGGACTAGAGTCAGGGTCCCAGGAGATCTAATGGGCCAAGGTCAACTAAAATATAGGACAACAGGCATACCATGTTGTAGCTGTGAAAAGTTGCCTGCAGTTTACTAAACCTCCCAGTCGCTTTTTCTCTGTGGCATTTGGCACACAGGGCCCTTACCTGACCAGTCCTTTACATTCCCCTGGTTAGCTGCTGCTAGTCCTTCAGGTCTAAGTTTAGTTGCTCAGAGCAACTAAGAAACTTTTCCAAGATGATTCAGCTAAGCGGCAGAGCTGGGATCCAAATAAGATCTGTCTCCAAAGCTTGTGTTCTTAATAATGGGCTATATTCTTTTTTTTTCTTATCTATATCTCCAGTATCTCTAATATAATTGTAAAGTGCATATTTAGTGAAGGAATGCATGTGAACTCCTTGGTGCTGAAATAACAAAACTTCCCAAATGGGAAGGGAAATAGGGGAAATGTAATGTTCTGATTATATATTGCTGCATACCAAACTATCTCCAAACCTTAGACAGCAATCCTGCTATTATATCTCATGATTTTGTGGGTCAGAAATTAAAGCAGGACGCAGCTGGGCAGTTCTTCTTTTCTGTGTGGTTTGGAGGCCACCTTGATGGGAAGTCTGGAGGGCTGGGTTTATCTGGGTCGCTCTCTCTCTCCATGAAGTCTCAAGGCTTCTCCAGGTAGTTTCTCCAACAGAGTAGTCAGAATTCTTACATAGCATCTCAGGACTCCAAGAGACATCTGCCAGTCATCTTAAAGGTTAGGCCTGGAACTGGTAGAGCATCACTTCTGCTATATTCTAGTAGTCAAAGCAGTCAGAAGCCAGCCCAGATTCCAGGGAATGGGAAATAGACAGTGTAGCTCAGTGAGAGGAATGTCAAAGATTTGTGACCATCTTTATTTCACTACATACAGTGAATTAAATGACAAAAGTGATGTACAGTAAAAAAGACTTTGAATTAGGGGTTCATAGTGTTTATCTCCCAGACTAAATCTTGTCCCTCATTATATACTGTCATAGCACTTCTGATCTTTTCTTCCACAGTTCTCATCACAGTGCGTGATTATGTGTTTCACTTGAGAATATTTGATTAAAGTCTGTTTTCTGCTGTAGATTGTAAGCTCAATGAGGGCAGGGACTATTTCTGTTATATATGCCGCTGTACACTCAGCACTCAGCACAGAACCTAACACACAAGAAATATTTGTTGGATGGATGGGTAGATGGACAGATAGACAGATGAGAAGAAAGATGTTATGGATAGTTCTTCTACTCATTGTATTAGATGACCTTAGCAAATCTAGACCTCAACTCACCGTTGTGATCTTTGAGGTTCCTTTTAACCCTGACAATCTGAAAATCTCCAGCTTAGACATATAAGGTGACTGCAAGGAAAACAGGAGCCAGTGATGAGATACGGCTGCCAAGAAAGCTACTGGGATCTTAGGCCCTTATGAATGAGAATACAGAGTCCAGGACAGAGTCTGCTGCACAGTGTTCTGGCCTCTAACTGGAAACCACTTTTGCTTCTGGGCACAGCACTTTTAGAAAAACATTGACAAAGTGAAAACTGTCCAAGGGTCACTAAACTGGTGGGTGAAGGCTAAGAACTCACACAGACATTGAAGAAACTGGGAATATTTAGCCAAAGAGCAAATGATCTAAGGTTCATCATGAATGTATTTAAATGTTCAAGTTGCTATCTTGAAGCCAAGAAGGTAGATTCGTTCTCTGTGAACCCCAGAAGGCAGGACTATGATCGATGGATGAAAGCTCCATGAAAAGAAATTTCTGCCCAACAGAAATAAGTTTCTAACCAGGGGAACTGCCTGATGATGTAACAAGCTTCAGAGAAAGGTGTGAGTTCTCAAACACCAGGGGTATTCAAGAAAAGGCTTTCAATGCCTAAATATGGACGTTGAAAGGAGAATTAAAGCACAGCTAGTGGTTGGACCAGATGACCTATACCACCAAAGTGTGATGCTGGATGGTATTAGTGAAGCAAAATCTAGGATTTGGAGCAAGAAAGAATGGCATACCAGTCACAGATCTAGCACACTGATGGGCTGTCCATCACATGACTTTATCTCTCTAAGGTTAAGCTGATAATATCTCCATTAGAGATTTTGTGAGAATTAAATAGGATAATGCATGTAAATACCTAGCACATCTAGTAAGGTATTGTAGGCTTGTTATAAATGATAGATATTTTCTATTATTTCTTTTAGTATTACATGAAGGAAAGAAGACAGCTAACATTTTCTGAACACCTGCCTTATGTCAAACCATATACGGTATCACTTCCCCTGACTTATACAGCTGATAAATGCACTGAGCATGTTATCTGGCACAATGTAAATACTCTGTAACTGCTTGCACCTTTATTTTCTTTCACATTTATTTAATACCACAAAAATGCCAAAATAAGGATATCTTCATAGTAACAATACCATTGCAATTTATAAAGCTTCTCATGTGTGTGCAAAAATATATATTTATTTGAATTTTGCATCTCCTAGAACAGGCAGAAAATTGTTGCCTACATTTTTAAAGAAACTCAGAAAAATAAAGGCAAGAGGGAAATTCCTTTTGTATGAGCATTGTCTGGGGGCCCGATCATCAGTAAGCGCTTCATTCAAAGAGTCTCATACCTGAGAGTGCAGGTAGTGTTCCTACTTAAACTTTTTAGATGAGGACACAGATACTCAGAGCAGACCCCAAGTTAGCACGGCTGGTGAGTGATAAAGTTAGGATTTTAACTCGAGCCAGTGTGTTTCCAAAACCTGTGCCCTTTTGACAGTGTGGTCAGTTCAGCCTCTCTGAGGTCACACAACCAGCTTGCCACTAAGCTCATTTAAAAAAAAAAAAAAAAGTTGCTGTCGAATGGATTCTGACTCATGGTAACCCCATGTGCTGCAGGGTAAAACTGTACTCCATGGGGTTTTTATGGCTTTGACCTTTCAGAAGCAGATCACTAGGGTTTTCTTCTGAGGTATTGCCAGGTCTTTTTAAACCACCTACATTTTGTTTACTATTTGCACCACCCAGGGACTCCTAGGAAACCACAACAGTGTTGACTCAGCCCAGTGCCCCTTCCACTACCCCACACTGCCTTTCTCTGTAGACAAATGATCTACCTTGTTATAAGTGGTTTCCCAGCAAGTCAGAAGATAGGAATCTTTTTCATCTGCAGCTCTTCTCAATGACAACATTGTAATAGTTTCTGAGTGAATCGATCAGATTTCAAATATCTAGAATTAACTGTGATTGCCCCTTATGAAATCAAATAACCCCAAAAAAATACGCTTGTTACTTTTTATATCCCAAGAAATAAATGTATCTTTCACAAGGGAAAATATGGGTGCCATTTGCAGTTGAGTAATATACCAACCGATGGAACTGAGCATGAGGCATAGAAATCCATGGGTTTTTCCTGGAGGAGATGCTATTTGCCAGAAGAAAGCTGGATTGTGAGGCTGTTTTATAGCAATAAAAATAAACAACTTTATTCAAACATAATTAATCTTCCCCAAAATATTCTTCCCTCCTTGGTATTTTTATTCTCATCAGTCTTTGAGGAATCTGTTCCTATATTTGAGTCACCAAACACCTATTTTGATTTTTTTTTTAAGTGTTTTATGTTTAGATACAGACGTGTCATTACCCACTCAGAGATTAGTCATTCTTTCTCGGGTTACATCAGTGCATCCACCCATCTCCAATTCTAGCTTTTCGGCTTCATTTACCCCCAAATCTTTATGTTCACCTTCAACTACAGGTCATCCAGTTGCTGGCTGATCCCTGCATATAGTTTGTACCATCCCATCTCTGTATCTTTGTTTGCATTCTCTCCCTTCTAGTTTCCTTGCCTTCATAGCCCCCTAAGAAAAATCCCTCCACCATCCCACATCCTCTCACCTTTCTGAAAGAAACTTTTTAACTTTCAACTTCCCCTCACAAGGCATAAGAAGGGTCTTGCTTTTATTTGTTTGCTTAATAGCCCATTGCCTGCCATATTGCTACAGATGTTTATTCACCCGAATTCTTCCAATTCTATTATATTTTAACAAGAGAAAAAATGTAAAGACATTTCTAAAATGTGTTGAAAATCAGAAGGCAAGAAAGTAGGAAACCAACATCTTTGGAGCACTTACTGTGTGCCAGGAACTCCGCTGTGTACTTTACAGATTTTACCTTATTGAATGCTCATAGCAGCCCTGTGAAGTAGATGGCCATCTTCCTATTTAACAATTAGGAATATCAGTCTTAAAGAGTTTGGGGAATTTCCCAAGAAATTACCCAACCATGAAGTAAATGATTGCGTATAGTATTTGGACCCAAATCTTTTTAACTCTAAATTCCTTATACTTCTAAAAAAAAAACAAGTCAATTCTGATTCACAGTTACCCCATGTGTATGTCAGAGTAGAACTGTGCTACATAAATTTTCAATGGCTGATTTTTTGGAAGCAGATTACAAGGCCTTTCTTCCAAGGCACCTCTGGTTAGACTCAAATCTCCAAACTTGCAGTTAGCAGTCAAGTGTGTTAACCATTTGCACCACCCAGAGACTCTGGATTATCTATGTGTCTGTTTCTTTTGCCTGGTTTTTATCTTTGTTTTTCTTCATTTGATCTTATTTTATGGTGTGCCTGTTAAGTCGTTATTGAATTGTATATGGAAACTTGTTGAACATGTTATCTTCCTCCAGAAAATATTTAAACTTTCAGTTAGCAGCCAAACACATTAACCATGTGCACCATCCAGGGACTCCTTATACTTCTAAAGATACCATTATATTCAAAGTATTTCACTGAGCAAACCAAGAACATGAATACTGATAGTATTGTTAATGAAAAGAAAAACTTTAACTGTCTAAATTTCCATAGGAAATGTATTATTGACCTTGACTTCTTGGATTCTCAACATTGCCTGTATGACATCTCAGTGCCTGCTTGACAAGTCAACCTTCCCGTTAACTTCTTCATTGTGTCTCCTGATTTGAACCAAAAAAATGGAAAGCTTGGTTAACTCAATGTCCCATAGGAGACCTGACCAACTTTTCCCTCTACCTGTTACTTTGGAGACTATATTAGGTTAAACTGCAAGTAAACTATCAACACTCCACACTCAAGAAGAAGAAAAAGAAGAGGGAGGAGGAGGACGAGGAGCTGTTTTTAAAAGACCTCTATTTGCTCAAAGATTTAAAAATCTAATTAATCCTATCAAATATGTTTAAATCCATGATAGATAAAACTAATTGTCCAACTTCAGAGTAAGATAGGAAGCCAATTCATCATTTTAAAAACCAGTAAATAAAAAGACTCAAGCATTTTTCTGCTCTTTCTATTTGCCCTTCTACCTCTGAGTAACCAAATAGTAGGTAATAGAAAATGCCTCGTTACAAGAGCATTCCAACTGATAAAAGCAAAAGAAATCATAGAATTGAAACATCACTGGCCTCCCTTCCCCCAGATCAAATAGAGTGAATAGATCTAGGCACTTAGCATCAATAGGTGTGGACATCACAAGAGAAACCAGAAGACGTGACACACGGGCTGATGGAAGAACTCATAACCACAAAAGATATCACCAAAAGGTTTGAATATGAACTTCATCAAGCCTGGAGATGCAGCTGCCACTTCGCAGGAAATACAGAGGACAGGAAAACATGTTCTGTGCCATGAGTATGCAGCCAACAAAATCCAGACTGGGGAACTCCTCAGATCAATTGCTTATGTTCTACTGGAGATGAATTGTAAGGAAAAGCAAGGGATAGAAGGTGAACCTATAGATTAAAACAGATGTAAGAGGCTCATCTTATATATTTTTTTTAACGGACAAGGTTGAACTACAGTCTCCAGGGATGCACAGTTGGATGACCAAACTATAAAGAAACAGAAGGAAGTAATTAGAAGGAAGTCAGGTTGGTTGTTACTTTTACAGGATGTGACTTTTTGGGACAGAGCACAAGGAAGAACTTCTAGAGTAGCAGGCAAAGTTCTGTTTCTTGACCTGGGTGGTAGTTATAAAGGTGTTTGCTTCATAATAACACATTAAGCCATACATTTATTCTGCTTGGTTTTCTGTATCTGCATTATATTTTACAATTAAAAGGATGAAACAGCCAAGTAAGCAATTCCCTGAGACCCTAATTATAAACTGAAAATTCCGTTTGACCATATATTGAACTCAATAATGAAGAGACTTCTGTCAATCTAGAGAACATCAACAGAAAGAAGTAAGGCGAGAAAGCACTCGCCCTACCCCCATGAAATTTGGAGTCTCACATGACTGAATTCAAAACATTTATTAGTTCTGTGATCTAAGGTTTTCCCCATCTCTAAAACTTAATGTCATCATATTTAAGAGGATATGTCTTTCTTCAAAGGCTGTTCTTGAGGATGAAATAAAATAATTTGCAAAATAAAATGCCTGAAACAGTGCCTTCGTGAAGGAAAGCCTCAAATGACAGATCTGTTTACCAGAGCCAAGTGTTAAAATACTGCTTTCTGACTGTGAAACAGAAATAAGTTAGGTATTAGAGCTCAATGGCAGATTTAAATACTTCAACTCAGGATGCCGTTGATGCTATAGTGCCCAGGTGCAAATTCACAGGCCAGTCCACGGGATTCTAAAATAGTCATCATCAGATGAAAAAAAAGGCCCACATGAGGAGGCATTGCCCGTTAAAAGTGGTACAGGTCCTGTAGAAATAAACTAGTAAAAGATTTCTCTTCTAAAACAGAGGTTTACCTTTCTATCCAGAAAATGTCAAAGTGCTCTCAGGTACAATCAAGCAAGGTACTGGGATTACTGCATCTGAAACTGACAGAATAACCAGACACCCTCTTAGCGGGGCTGTTGTTTAGAAGACTTCTGCACTGGCAGAGTTATTCCAGATGATCTAAGGTTCCTTCAATTTCTGATAGAGACATATTGACATGGAAATGCCAACTATTATTCAATGTCTACTATTTGATGAATGTTGTGCTATACTTTAAACTTACCTGTTCTCTCTCTCTCTCTCTCTCTCTCTCTCTCACACACACACACATACATACACACACAACCTAAGAATCCAATAACATGGTCCCCATTTTAGAAACACCGAGCCTCAGTAAGTTTGGACCACTTGTCCAAAGCCGTAGAACTAGTAAGAAGTGGAACCTGAGTTTGAATTAGATGTTTGTGGTGACAATTTCTTGGCTATACTGCTTAATTTACTGTTTCCAAAAATATGTAACAATATATATAATAAAAATATACATAACACAGCGTATATTGGCCCAAAGCCACGCAGCAACTACGTGATGGAGACAGAGTTTTGACCCAGGCAATCTGATTGTAGAGACCTCCTAACCTGTATTCATACTCCTGTGATGCCTCTGAACAGAGCATCCTCTGGATCCCTTTCCTTAGGAAATCAGGGAAGCATGAGTCTGAAAGGGAAAACAGACATGACTAAGAGTGAAAGAGTATCTGGTAGTTAGGCAACCTCAGTTCTTATTCCAGTTTGGGAGCTAGATTTCTGTGTAACTGGGGCAAGACATTCACTCTTCGAATCTCAAACTGCAAATAGAACACTAGGGGGCCCTTGAGTTTCTTTGGGGTCTCCGAAGGGGTGGAAGTGGGACCAGTTAAATAACATTACGAGAGACATGAAGAGGAAATAAAACAGCACTTACTGAGGTCCCCCAATGCTTAATATTACATGCTTCACATGTGTTCTCTCATTTAATCTTTTCATGGCCCTCATTTTACAAATCAGAAAAACAAGGCTTAGGGAAACTGAATAAGAGAATTTAAAACCCAAGTCTTGCTCACTCCAAAGTCAATTGTTGATTCATGTCACTAGTCTGGAAGAAGATATTTTCTTCCAAGGTGTCAGAGGTTGAAAATTTTGGAATAATGAGATCCTGGGCCCCTGATATTGCATCAGAGCCATCTGGGATTTAGATAGACGGTGCAGTTCCTAGGGTTCACCACAGACCTATCTATTCAGGGTATTCCTGAATATGCCCCACACATCTGCATTTCAGTGAGCTTTTTGGATGATGCTTACACCCTTATCAAAACATTTTGTGAAAGGAACAGTGATTAGAGAACTGGTAGCCATATGGCGTGAATGGTGAAGTAACAAGAGACTGATGGCTGGGGTCAGAGGAGTAAGACAATGCATAATGTATGTTTATATGTCCATGTGGGAGGGTATGCACATCCTGTGTGTGCACATGTTTATGTATGTGTTTGTGCATGTATATGTACAGTGTGTATATGTTTATGTGTGCTGTGGGTGAGTGTGCATGCATGTGTGTGTCTGTGAGTATATGTTTGTGGTGTGTGTGGTTTGCTAAAAGACACTGAAGAGAGGGGAGAAAGAGGACCTTACAGTCTCACTTGAATACCAGGTCCTCCAAGAGACTCCTTGGATTACTCTATTCAAAATCTCATCTCTCCAGTATTTTCCATAGCATGATTCTGCTTTATTTTTCTTTCTAGCACCACCTTATATTCTTTTACTTGTATTCCTTCTCGGTACATTTATTTCTTGTCTCTCCCTCAGTAGAATGTGAACTCCATTAGGGCAGGAACTTTGATTTGTTCACTGCTATATATCATCATGTAGGCAGGGCCAGGTATGTAGTAGAATCTCAATAAATGCTTGATGAATGAGTGAATAAGCATATGGGCTTCCAAAGAAGCGTGGTTTTGTAAATTTAGAAAGTAGTCAAGAACTGGTCACAAGAGATTAGGCAACTTCCTGCCCAGTCAATAGGAGGGAGAGGAAGATTAGGGGGCTCCACAGGGAGCAACCCAGTGAAGGGAACCAGAGAAGTCTGGGTCTGAATCCTAGCTCTACACCTAGGACCTTGAAAAGTTAACTCTCTTCTCTGAAACTCAGTTTTCCCATGAAAACACCTTGGGTGGTTTTTGGGGCTAAATACGAAAATTCTATGAAGGACCTAGCACAGTGCTTAATAATGAGAGACATAACACATGTTCATTCCTTGGAAAAACAGTATAATGAAGTGAGTAGTCTAGAGCACATCTCTGATGTCAGACTGCTCACATTTTTATTCTGGCTCTACCACTTCTTTACTGTGTGACCTTTGGCAAGTTACTAAACCTCTCTGAGCCTCAGCTCTATGATCTGTAAAATTGAGTAAAAACTGCACCTACCTTATTGGATTGCTGGGAGAAGTAAATAACAAAATCTTTGGGAAATATTTAGCATTGTATTTGGCCCAGATAAAGCACTCTTTAAGGGTTGTCCTAATATTAGGCTATTTAAATCCTTTCTCCTTTCTTTCTGGAATTATTTAGGTAAATTCTCAGTTCCCCACTTTGTGTGTGTGAAGGGAGTGCACACAGAGTCTCCCTGTGAAAGCAATGATCCACGTAATGTTTGTATGACATCTACAAGACTGAAACCAACACAAGGACATCCAAATAAACTTTCCAGCAGTGTAGTCATCTCAAGAGAGAATGCACTGCTAAGTATATGTGTTAGGTACACACACCACTAATAGTCAGGGTGACCTGAACCAGCTTCCTGGCTACATGGAAACTTTCAAATAGAATCCTGGATGAAATATCTACCCCAAACTCGTCCACAAGGAGGGGAGCCACGGAGATGACTCATGTAGCCTGCAGGGAGTTTTATTCCAGTGACATCATGACCTGAAAACCCTGTTTCTTTCCCCAGTCATAACCCTATGTTGATTCACAAATGGTAGCCCTCTTTCAAAGGTGCCTCCTGAACACCTGCCAAGCCCAAAATGAATGAAGGGGTTCATCTAGTCCCCTCTTAAACACTGCTTGCCTTCAGCCAGATGCAGCAGCTGCTTAAGAGCTACCTCTGTGGCCATAAGCTTCTCAGGAGAGTCTTTATGAAAAATCAAACTGGTTGCCATTGAGTTGATTCCGACTCATGGTGACCCCATGTGTTTCAGAGTAAAAACACATAGGATTTTCAGTGACTGTGATCTTTTGGAAGCAGATCAGCAGGACTTTCTTCTGAGGCACCTCTGGGTGGGTTCAAACTGTCAACCTTCTGGGTAGTAGCCCCGTGCTTAACTGTTTGCACCACCAGGGACTCCTTTAGCACAATAGGAGAGACCTTAGCCTTAAGAAAAAAGAGAAAACTGATTGAGACCTTATTACCATCCTCTCTCTCTTCCCTGCTTCTATACTTCCTTCACAGTACTAGGTCGTTTACATACCTCTTATTTCAGTCAGGATGGGTTATGTTGTTGCAACAAACAACAGCAAGAGTTCAGTTGTTTAAATTGACAAATGTTTGTTTTTTACTCACATGTCTACAATGGGATCCAGGCTGATGGAGCAGCCACCAACTTTATCGACTTATTTATTTTCTTTTGAACATTTTATTGTTATTTAGGTGAAAGTTTACAGAGCAAATTAGTGTCCCATTCAACAATTTATACACAGCTTGTTTTGCGACATTGGTTGCAAACCCTTGAATGTGTCAACACTCTCTCCCCTTCCTACCTGAGTTCCCCATGTCCATCCACCCAGTTTTCCTGCCCCTGCAATCTTTCTGGACTTTGCTTTTGGGCAAATGCTGCCCTTTAGCTCTCATATAGTTGATTGTTCTGAGGTATACATTCCTCACTGGTGTTACTGTTCGTTTTATAGGCCTGTCTGTTGTAAGGCTATAATGTGATCCCTTCATCTTTGGCCTTAGTGGGTGGTGTGTAAATTTAAATAATAGTCTTATTAACTGATCTTCCTTGTAGGCATATAGGTATTATCCTATCACTGTCAGCATTGTACTTCAGAATAGAGCTTGAAATGTTCTTTTTGACAATGAGGAAATAGAAGATTTTTACCAACTTCTGCAGTCTGAAATTGATCAAATGTGCAATCAAGATGCATTGATAATTACTGGTGATTGGAACGCAAAAGTTGGAGACAAAGAAGAAGGATCAGTAGTAGAAAAATATGGCCTTGGTGATAGAAATGATGCCAGAGATCTCATGATAGAATTTTGCAAGATCAACAACTTCTTCATTGCAAATACCTTTTTACACCAACATAAATAGCGACTATATACGTGGACCTCACCAGATGGAATACCCAGAATAAAATCGACTACATGTGTGGAAAGAGACAATGGAAAAGCTCAATATCATCAGTCAGAACAAGGGTGGTGGCCGACTGTGGAACAGACCATCAATTGCTCATATGCAAGTTCAAGTTGAAACTGAAGAAAATTAGAACAAGTTAACGAGAGTTAAAGTACGACCTTGAGAATATCCCACCTGAATTTAGAGACCATCTCAAGAATAGATTTGATGGGTTAAATGCTAATGATTGAAGACCAGGTGAGTTGTGGAAGGACATCATACGTGAAGAAAGAAGGAAGTCATTAAAAAGACAGGAAAAAAAGAAAAGACCAAAATGGACATCAGAAGAGACTCTGAAACTTGCTCTTGAATGTCAAGTAGCTAAAGTGAAAGGAAGAAATGATTAAGTAAAAGAGCTGAATAGAAGATTTCAAAGGGCAGCTCAAGAAGACAAAGTAAAGTACTATCATGACATGTGCAAAGACCTGGAGGTAGAAAACCAAAAGGGAAGAACACGTTCGGCATTTCTCAAGCTGAAAGAACTGAAGAAAAAATTCAGGCCTCGAGTTGCAATATTGAAGGATTCTACAGGGAAAATATTAAACAATTCGGGAAGCATTAAAAGAAGATGGAAGGAATACACAGAGTCACTATACCAAAAAGAATTGGTCAGTGTTAAACCATTTCAGGAAGTAGCATTTGATCGGGAACTGATGGTACTGAAGGAAGAAGTCCAAGCTGCACTGAAGGCATTGGCGAAAAACAAGGCTCCAGGAATTGACGGAATATCAATTGAGAAGTTTCAACAAATGGATGCAGCGCTGGAAGTGCTCACTCGTTTATGCCAAGAAATTTAAAAGACAGCTACCTGGCCAACTGACTGGAAGGGATCCATATTTATGCTATTCCCAAGAAAGGTGATCCAACCGAATGTTGGATATCATTAATATCACACAAAATAAAATTTTGCTGAAGATCATTCAAAAGTGGCTGCAGCAGTGTATTGACAAGGAACTGCCAGAAATTCAAGCTGGATTCAGAAAAGGACGTGGAACTAGGGATATCATTGCTGATATCAGATGGATCCTGGCTGAAAGCAGAGAATACCAGAAAGATGTTTACCTGTGTTTTATTGACTATGCAAAGGCATTTGACTGTGTGGATCATAACAAATTATGGATAACTTGCAAAGAATGGGAATTCCAGAGCACTTAATTGTGCTCATAAGGAATCTGTACGTAGTTAAAGAAGCAGTCATTCAAACAGAACAAGGGGATATTGCATGGTTTAAAGTCAAGAAAGATGTGCTTCAGGGTTGTATCCTTTCACCATACTTATTCAATCTGTATGCTGAGCAAATAATCCAAGAAGCTGGCCTATATGAAGAAGAACTGGGCATCAGAATAGGAAGAAGACTCATTAACGGCCTGTGATATGCAGATGACACAACCTTGCTTGCTGAAAGTGAGGAAGACTTGAAGCACTTACTGATGAAAATCAAAGACCACAGCCTTCAGTATGGATTACACCTTAACATGAAGAAAACAAAAATCCTCACAACTGGATCAGTAAGCAACATCATGATAAATGGAGAAAAGATTGAAGTTGTCAAAGATTTCATTTTACTTAGATCCACAATCAACATCCATAGAAGTAGCAGTCAAGAAATCAAAAGACGCATTGCATTGAGGAAATCTACTGCAAAAGACCTGTTTCAAGTATTGAAAAGCAAAGATGTCACCTTGAAGACTAATGTGCGCCTGACCCAAGCCATGGTATTTTCAATCACCTCATATGCATCATCTAGATTATGAATAAGGAAGATCGAAGAAGAATTGATGCCTTTGAATTGTGGTGTTGGTGAAGAATATTGAATATACCATGGACTGCCAAAAGACCAAACAAATCTATCTTGAGAGTAGTACAACCAGAATGCTCCTTAGAAGCAAGGATGGCAATACTACATCTCACATACCTTGGACATGTTATCAGGAGGGATCAGTCCCTGGAGAAGGACATCATGCTTGGTGAAGTACAGGGTCAGTGAAAAAGAGGAAGACCCTCAACAAGATGGACTGTTACAGTGGCTGCAACAATAGACTCATGCATAACAACGATTGTGAGGATGACATGGGACTGAGCAGTGTTTCACTCTATTGTACATAGGATCACTATGAGAACCAACTCAATGGCACCTAACAACAACAACAACAACAGTGTGGTCTCTGGGAGTGATTTCAGTTCCAAGTTTGAAGGGTGTCTAAGGGTCATAGTCTCAGAGGTTCCACCAGCCTCAATCAGACCAGTAAGTCTGGTCTTATTTATGAGTTTGAATTCTGTTCTACATTTTCTCTCCCACTCTGTCCATAACCTAGTATTGTGGTCCTGTTCAGAGTGGTTGATAGTGGTAGCCAGGCACCACCTAGTTCTTCTGGTCTCAGGCTAGTAGAGGCCATAGTTCATGTCATCCATTAGTCCTTTGGACGAATTGTTTCCTTGAGTCTTTGGTTTTCATCACTCTTCTTTGCTCTGAATGGAAAGAGACCAGTTGCTGTGTCTTAGATGACCACTTGCAAGCTTTTAAGACCCCAGTCACTACTCACCAACATAGGATGTAGAACATTGTCTATGCGGATTATGGTATGCCAGTTAACCTATATGTCCCACAAGACTATGGTCCCTAACCTTCAAGCCCAGTATCTCAGTCCCAGGAGGTATATGGTTATGACTAAGAAGTTTTCGTGTCTGTGTCCCCTGTGTATGCCATCGCATATGTGCATATATTTGCAGCGTGTACACATATGTATGTACGTGAGTGTACTTCCATATACCCTCCCACCCCTGTTCAGCTTACATATCTATCTATGTATCCACTTGTACATTATTGTTTGTTATTACTGTTGTTGTGAGATTGTATATGTATTAGTATTTACCGTTACTGGCGTTTACACTTTCGTATCTTTCAGTGTCTTCCTTTACCTTGATTACGTTTTGACTTTCCCCATATAGTGTATTATCTCTTCCTTCACCGAAGTTATTACATGTCTACTATGTATTTAGTGGTTTTCCCTACCTGCCTCCCATCCCTGGTAACTGTCAAAGAATGTTTCTGTCTGTGTGAAAACCTTTTCTTGATTTTTGATAATTGTGGTCTCATACAATATTTGTCTTTCTGTGGTTGACTTATTTCACTTAGCATAATGTCTTCCAGGTTCATCCATGTTGTGAGATGTTTCGTGGATTCATCATTATTCTTTAATGTTGCCTAGTATTCCATTGTGTGTATGTATCACAATTTGTTTATCCATTCATCCATGGATGGGCACTTAGGCTGTTTTCATCTTTTTGCTATTGTAAATAATGCTGCAATGAATATGGGTATGCATATGTTTATTCGTGTCACGGCTCTTATTTCTCTAGGTTATATACCTGGGAGTAGGATTGCTGGATCATATGGTATTTCTATTTCTAGCTTTTTGAGGAAGCGCCATATCATTTTCCATACTGGTTGTACCATTTTACATAACCACCAACAGGGTATGAGAGTTCAATCTCCCTACAGCCTCTCCAGCATTTATTGTTTTCTGTGCCGTTATTACTGGCGTGAGGTGGTATCTCATTGTTGTTTTGATTTGCATCTCTCTAATGGCTAATAATCGCAAGCATCTCTTCATGTATTTGTTTGCTGCCTGGATGTCTTTTTGGTGAAGTGTCTGTTCATGTCCTTTGCCCATTTTTTAATTGTGCTGTCTTTTTTTTTGTTGAGTTGTTGGTGTTTTCTATAAATTTTAGAGATTAGACCTGTGTCAGATATGTCATAGCCAAACTTTTTTCCCAGTCTGTGGGTTTCTCTTTTTACTCTTTTGGAAAAATCTTTTGGTGAGTATAAGTATTTGATTTTTGGAGATCCCAATAGTCTAGTTTATCTTCTGTTGTTTGTACTTTTTAAAGTTATGTTTGATAATCTATTTATGCCATAAATCAGGGATCCTAGGTTTGCCCCTTTTTTTTTTTTCTATGATATTTATAGTTTTACATTTTCCATTGAGGTCTTTGATCCATCTGAGTTTAGTTTTTTTGTGTATATTGTAAGGTATAGATCCTGTTTCATTTTCTGCAAATAGATATAGAATTTTGACAGCACCATTTGTTAAAGAGACTATCTCTTCCCCCATTTAATGGATTTTGAACTCTTGTCAAAGATTAACTCTCCATAGGTGTATGGTTTTATTCTGGATTCTCAATTCTGTTTCATTGGTCTATGTGTCTATTGTTGTACAGTAGCAGACTGTTTTGGCTACCGTGTTTATATAGTAGGTTCTGAGATCAGGGAGTGTGAGGCCTCCTACTTTGTTCTTCTTCAGTAATGCTTTACTTATCCGGGACCTCTTTCCTTTCCATATAAAGTCGGTGATTAGTTTTTCCATCTCATTAAAGAATACCATTGGAATTTGGATTGGGATTGTATTACATCTGTAGATCCCTTTGAGTAGTATTGTCATTTTCAAAATGTTAGGTCTTCCTGTCCGTGAGCATGGTATGCTTTTTCATTTATGCAAGTGTCTTTTGGTTTCTTGCAGTAGTGTTTTCTAGTTGTCTTTGTATTAAGTCTTTTTGTCTCTATTTAGGCTTATTCCCAAGTATTTTATCTTTTGGAGGGCTATGGTAAACGGTATTGTTTTGCTGATTTCCTTTTCAGAGTTCTCTTGGTAAGTGTAGAGGAATCTGACTGGTTTTTGTATGTTAATCTTGTACCCCACTACTTTGCTAAATCCTTCTATTAGTTCCAGTAGCTTTCTTGTAGAGTCCCTGGAATTTTCTATGTATAGGATCATGTCATCTGTAAACAGAAATAGTTTTACTTCTTCCTTACCAATTTGGATTCCTTTTATTTCCCTATCTTGCCTTATTACTCTAGCTAGGACTTCCAGTACAATATTGAGTAAAAGTGGTGATAAAAGGCATCCTTATCTAGTTCCCATTCTTGAGGGGGATGCTTTCAGTCTCTCTCCATTGAGAATAATGTTGACTGTTGGTTTTGTATACATGCCCTTAGTTATGTTTAGGAATTTCCCTTGTATTCCTATCTTGCTGAGAGTTTTTATCAAGAATGGGTATTGGACTTTGTCAAATGCATTTTCTGCATCACTTGAGATGATCACGTGATTCTTTTCCTTTGTTTTATTTATGTGGTTGATTACATTGATTTTATTTTTTTTAATAATCTCTTCAATTTCTCCTTTTGTTATGAGACTATTTAAATTTTCTACTTCAGTGTGCATTAGTTTAGGTAGGTAGTTTGTTTCTAGAAATTTATCCATTTCTCCTAGGTTTTCAAATTTGTTGGAGTACAATTTTTCATAGTATTCTGTTATGATCTTTTTTATCTCAGTTGGTTTTGTTATAATGCCACTCATCTCATTTGTTATTTTGATTATTTGCATCTTTTCATTCTTTTCCTTTGTCAGTTTGGCCAGTAGTTTGTCTATTTCATTGGTCGTTTCAAAGAACCAACTTCTAATCTTGTTGATTCTTTCTATTGCTTTTCTGTTTTCTATTTCATTTATTTCTGCTCCAGTCTTCATTATTTCCTTTCTTCTGGTAAATAAGAAGTTTTTTTCACTGCTCTCAAAATTCTCTCTTTATCTTTGTACTTGGAAAGTTTGATTATGATATGTCTTGGTGACTTTCTTTTGGGATCTATCCTGCATGGGGCTCGTTGAGCTTCTTGGATGGAAACCTTTTCCCCTTTCATGATATTGGAGGAGTTTTCTTCCAGCAAATCTTCAAAAATTCCCTTTATACTTTTTGTTTTTGTTTTTGTCTCCTCCTGTTCTGGGATTCCATTCATGCATAAATTATTCCTCTTCATAGTGTCCCACATAACTCTTAGGATTTTTTCATTTCTTTTCACTCTTTTTTTTCCAATTGTTCCTCGAACAAATTGGTATCAAGGGATTTGTCCTGTATTTTGCTAATTCTTTCTTCCATTGTTTCAATTCTACTTCTATGTCCTTTAATTGGAAACCTGGTGGTTTAGTGGTTAAGAGCTACAGCTGCTAACCAAAACATCGGCAGTTCAAATCCACTAGGTGCTCCTTGGAAATCCTATGGTGCAGCTCTACTCTGTCCTATAGGGTCACTATGAGTCAAAATTGACTTGAAGGAATGGGTTTGGGTTTTTTTTTTTTTTGGTCCTTTGATTGAGTTATCTATTTTTGATATTTTATTGTTAATCTCTGGATTTCTAGTTGCTGTTTTTGTATGATTTCTAATTGTCTATTTAGTTTGTCATTTTATTCTTGTATCATTTCCCTGAATTCTTGTAGACTTTTGTCTGTGTTTTCCTTGATCTATTTGAGGACCCTGTTTAAAAGCCTTTTGAATTCCTTATCTGGTAGTTTCATTACCATCTCTTCCTCAGGAAGGTTTTCTGCCCCTTTATTTTGGTCACTTGGTTAAGCCATCTTGTCTTATTTCTTTATGTGATTTGATATTATCTTGTGTCTCTGAGACATTAATGTGTTATTTTATTTACTTATGATTTTTTTTGTTTTGGTATATCAGAGCAGGCACTCTGTCTTGTGGGGGAGGGGTGGGGCAGGTGACTGGGAGCCATGCAGGTGCTGAGGTGCTGTCTCTGGCAGGTAAGGGGCAGGTGGGCAGTCAGGGAGAGGGGAGAGAAAAAGAAAAAAGAAGGGACAGGAGCTCATCTATTGCTCTGTGTTACCTATGCACCTTACCAGTCAGGTGCTGCTACTGGACAGTTACCATGTCTCTGTGTCCTGATTTCCTCCCTGCTCGGTGTATGCCTGGATCCCTAAAGCTCTCATCCTCTTTCCTATACATTCCTTCCTTAGCTCCAGTTCATGTCCTGCTCACTGAGCTTCACTCCGCGTATGTCTTCTAAGTTTCTCTGTCTCCTATTGGGAATTCCATGATGTTATCTTGCTGTGCTCCTCACCCATGGTCACTGCTGGCCTTGTCTAAAATGCCCTGCTGTACCAGATCAGCTGGCTGGGCACCTCCGTTCTGTGTCTCTCCCCATTTGCTTCTGTCATTCAGTTTCTTTTCCCAGTTGATGTTTGATCTAATTCTATGTCCCTTTTCATTTGATGCTCAGGGTTCCAGGATTGTCGTCAGCATCTGTTAAACTTTGATTCTCAGATCTTTGCTGTAGAGGGAAGGCATGGTGCATCTGACTAGGCTGCCGTCTTGAATCTGGGCCCTCAATCACCAACTTTAAAGGTGCTTGTCACCATGTTAGAGAAAAAAAAAATACCTGGAGGGTCTCATGCTGTAAATTAAATTTTCAACCCAGAAATGATACTCACATCTCATTGACCAGAAAAAATTGCTTGGCCTTCCCACCTACAAAAACCAAAAAACCAAATCCATTGTTGTGGAGTTGACTCCTACTCATGTTGACAAAGTGTGTGTCAGAGTAGAACTGTACTCCATAGTGTTTTCAAAGACTGTGACCTTTTGGTGTCAGAAGAGTGAGGCCAGGGAATGTTTTCTGGAGACAGTAGAACTTCAACTAATGCCTGAAGGTGAATTGGCATAGAAGAGACACATATTAAATATTTTTACAACTCATTAGCCAGGACTACCTTGTGTTACACTTGACCCCAAGAGGGATGAGAAATGTAATCTTACCACATGCCAAGAAGGCTGATTCAATAATGTGATGAGAATTATTTGATGAGCAGCAGTAACATGTATCCCAAGGATAAAACCTTGAGGAATGCTTATACATAGAGAGGAGGAGGAAAAAGAACATCGAGAAAAGGGACAATGAGAGAGATGGAAGAATGACCTTAGAGTATAGTTCAAGACAGATTTTTCCTGGGTTCTAATAACTGAAACACTCTTTCCAGACTTCTCTTTCAAATTTCTTCTTGCTTGAGTACTCTAGGACAGTCTCATTCATTGTTTGGTAGTGGGGAAGAAGGTAACGTTAGAGGAGTAAAACCCATTGCTGTCAAGTCGATTTTGACTGACAGCAACCCTATAGGACAGAGCAGAACTGCCCCATAGGGTTTCCAAGGAGTGGCTGGTGAATTCGAACTGTCGATTTTTTGGTTAGCAGCTGAGCTCTTAACCACTGTGCCACCAGGGCTCCATTAGAGGAATAGCAGAATGATTACTGGAAATTCTGTGCTGGCCTAAGTTTGGCCATGATATCCTGTCATTATTTTTCCCTCTTTCTTGCCTAAGACCACATCTTTTCTTGGATGGGGATGTTGATTCACTATGTCTCCAGTCCTCACCTGTGTCACTCTTTCTTTCTGAAATTTCTTCTTGTTCTCTGACCTATTTCTGGTTGATGATTAACTTTCTTTCACTCATGGTTTAAGGATCTTAGACAAGAATCAACTCATTTGACCTTTGTGGGCTTCACTTTTGGTGTGCTCTCGTGCAGACTTTGGTGCACGCATTAACAGAGCCCCACCCCAGGATAGCCTATTCACCTGTCTCCACTACTCTCAACTTTTGTCCCAAAGTCAATCACCTTGTTAGTTAAACCCATAGACCAATTAAGGCAGTGTGACATAGTATAAAGTGCATAGGATTTGGAGTCAGACAGACGTGGCTCTACCACTTCTAACCCTGTGACCCTGGGTGAGTTACTTCTCACCTCATGAAATCTTCCTTTCTTCCTCTATAAAATGGGGCGAATGACCCTAAACCTCACAGGGAAGTTGTGAGGATCATATAAGAAGATGGTACAGAGTATATGAATATCATTCCTCTATCAGTTATCTATCACAGCATACCAAAACCACCCCAAAACATACAGGCTTAAAACAAAAGCAAGTTTTTATTCCCTACAAGTGTTAGGGCTAGGCAGTTCTGATCTGGTCAGGCTTAGATGAGCACAGCTGGCATCACACATGTGTTTGTAGTCTACTCTTGGGTCAGCTGGGGCTGGCTAGTCTAGGCCGGTCTCGCTCATTGTTTGGCAGTTGGCTCATTGTCAGCTAGGGCAACAGGGGTGACTGAACCATGTGTCTTTCATCATCTAACTGGGTAGCCTAGGCTTGTCCTTATGGCATCTGGGCCAGAATCCGAGAAAGCAGAAGTTTGCAAGACCCCTTGGGCCTGGGTTCAGAAGTGTAACAAGGTTTCTTCTGCCACTTTCTGTTGGCAAATCAAATCCCAAAGCCAACCCAGATTCAAGGGTTAGAGAAATAGACTTCATCCTTTGATGAAGGAAGCTGTTAATCAGCATTGTAGAGTGTGTGGATATAGGAAGGGGTGGAGTATTGGAGCCATTTTTGCAAGCATTCTACCACAGTTCCATTTTCTTTCTTCCACTCCCAGGTTTCTCCTATTCTGCTTTAGTCCTGGTCCCATTTCTTGAAGACAGGGGCTATATAGTTGTCTTAGTTATCTTAGTTAACAGAAATACCATAAGTGGATCGCTTCAACAAACAGAAATTTATTTTCTCACAGCTTAAGAGGCTAGAAGTCCAAATTCAGGGTGCCAACTCTAGGGGAAGGCATTCTCTCTCTGTCAGCTCTGGAGGAAGGTTCTTTCCTCTTCTGACCTTCTGCTCCTGGGCAGTCTTCATGCAGCTTGGCATCTCTCTTACCCCATCTCTGCTTTTCTCACTTGCTTGTTTAATCTCGAAAGAGATTGACTCTAGACACACCCTACACTAATCCTGCCTCATTAACATAAAAGAGACAACCCATTCCACCATAGGATTATAACCACAGGAATAGAGGTTAGAATTTACAACACACATTTTTTGAGGGACACAGTTCAATCCATAACAATATTATTCATATCTATATTCCACATTCCCTTAACATTTAATGAACACCACCACTATCATCACTACAATTTGTTATTAAATGCTGAATATATTCCAGCCTCTGTTTTAATCACTTTTCAATACATTACTTTGTCCTTACAACTACTGTCTTATAACTGCTATTCTCAACTGTCTTCCCATTCTCATGCACTTAGTAGGTGCCCAGTAAAAGTCTATTAAATGATTTTTTTTTTCAGTCACAAGGTATTCTGTGAGGTTAGCACCTGCTTTGTGATTCTTGGAGATAGGGCCAGAAGTGAGACAATGAGTCATTCATTCCATCTCTGACTTCTCCCAATACCCACTTCTGTGCTTTACTTGTCTCACCTCCAGTTCACCCCACAGCCTTGTCTTCCTGGGTTAAATTCAACTTTGCGTAAACTCTTGTAATACTTCTCATGCCCCACAGTGCCCATGTTACTCACCTTGTTCACCCACATACCTCCTATTCCCCTCCGTTCATGTCTTTACTCACAATCCTCCCAGCCCTTTGCCTATGTAAGTTTATCACAGTTATTTTTCAGAAAGAAGTATCATAACCCTTATGCTTAGTATTGCCAAATACTTGTCCTAACATCTCATTTGATTTCTGGAACCAACCTGATAGATATGTGAGTCAGGTACAATAGGCCCCATTTACAAGTATGGAAACCAAGGCATAGAGAGATCAAGTATCTTGCCCAAAGTTTCTCGAATACATTGACATTCAAGCAAGGAAAGAAACCCAGGATATGTGATTTATACAGTTCAGCAATGGTTCTGTCCTGTTATCATTCAACCTGATCTATTCTGAAAATATCTTTGAGATTCTTACCTTTCTCCAGCTTTTCAGTCTGTTGTCTAACAATGTTAACTTATCCTGACCAAGGAGCATCTAATGGAACACAACTATATGCTATACACAGTTCCAAAATGAAAGGCATGCAAAGTATGTTCATCTAAGGAGCAACACTGGTGTGTTGTATACGAAAATGCTTTGAATTTAGGTGGCCCTAGTTTCTAATTTAAGAAGCCCTGGTTCCTCAGTGATTAAGCACTTGGCTGCTAACCGAAAGCTTGGCAGTTCAAATCCACCAGCCGCTCTGCAGAGGAAGAAGTGGCAGTCTGCTTCCATAAAGATTTACAGCCCCGGAAAGTCTATTGGGCAATTCTACTCTGTCCTATAGGGTCGCTATGAGTCGGAATCGACTTAATGGCAATTGGTTTGGTTTCATTTGGGGGTTTCTAATTTAGTCTCTATCTGTTACTAGTTTTGAGACTTCGTGTAATGTGTTCAATCCTCAGTTTCCTCATCCTTTAGAAGTGGTTATTCACTTCCACACCACAGGTTTATTAGGAACATTAAGTGAGATGATGCATACAAAGCTCTGACACATAGGAACCATTCCGCAGGCTATTATTGTTATTAAACAAATATGAATGAGGTAAGAATGAGTCATGTTAGTCAATTGCTCAACCCTCCCCTGTTAAATCTTCATCATCTTTATGTCTCTATTATTCATTCCATGTCTGTCTGCCAAAGATATAAACCTATTGTTTGTCTCACGTGCCTAATTCCAGAATAACCTTTCTAGCTCAGAGGGGTAATTTGGAACATAAATGACATATTTGAGTCCCTAAATTATCTTTTCCCCTCTTGTGCATAGGTGTATATGAGCCAGAGACAGTGTAGTATAGGAAAACATTGATATCCAAAATAATCTAAGCAGATGGAACATTGAGTCCTTGGTCTCTGAACCCCTATAAGACTCAGCTTCTGAATAATGAATGTAGCAGCCTGGAATATAATGCTAAGGGGAAAAGTCAATTCAGACTTGTGATCTAAAGCCACGTGTATTGTGGCTTTCTTACTTTTTGAGATGTATCAAACCCCACAAAAGTTAGAGACAGACTTTAGACAAATCCTAATGCTTTCCCTTTAATGTTTCACCTTCAGCAATGTTATAATAATAAGTAAAATGATATCTTTATGATATTGGTTTTAGTTTCTTTGTTTCCAAGCAAGTTCACATCCATTTCTTTCTTCTTAGTACTCTCAACATCCCTGTGAGTTAATTAAATTGATATTATAGAACATTTGTAAAATTAGAGGTGAAGAAATATGACTCAGAGAGGTGAGTTGACATACCAAGTTTGTGAAGTTAGTGATGGGAGAGCTGAAATTTGAATAAAGGTGTGCTGAAACCAATGTTCTTCTACCCTAGCCTAGCCACTTCTCTGCCCCAGTGACCATGATAGAATAAGATAAAATGGGACCAAAGCTGGTCTGACTAAGGAACTTCTTCCACACCCAGTTATACAAGAAAGCTTGTAAAGACTGATTTCTTCTTGAGGTTTGGCGACTTGGAAAGACCTGAATCACTCTGTGAAGGAGCAAGGGAAGAGACTGAATAATTCAGTGAATGTTAATGGACTTTTCAGAACATGTCAGCAGTCTGTTCCCATTCTTAAACCAGATGGCCACCAAGCCAGCACTCTTTTTATCTGCCTAATTCCTTTGAGAAGCCTAGGGGAAAATGGGGTTCTTCCGAGATGGAAGCTTCTCGGGAGAAGGTTTGCCTTGTGAGAAGCTTAGTGCAAATACTGAGAGCTGGTTTACAGGGATGTTGGTGAGGCTAAGTGAGTTGCTAAGAATCTTGAGGACTTCTCTTCAACTCATTGTTGTACAAAAGGGCAGCAGATATGTAGTAGATAGAGATAGAGGTATCACGATGTCAATTACCATTCTAGATTTCAACTTCCCATCTGTAAAATAAGGAGGCCGTACTCTTGTCTCTGAGAATGCTTTGAGTTTCAACATATCATGGTTCTCAGTTCCTTAGTAAAGCAGACAATTCTTGTCCACTTGTCTGATTTGGGTGAGACAGTCTAGCATGGTCTATATGACCTTGGCTTTGGAATCAGACACAGCTTCAAACTCCAGCTCTGCCATGTTTTAGCTGTATCACCCACCTAAGGCAGATTGTTGTTGTTGTGCTGTTGTTACCTGCTGTAGAGTCATCCCCCAGCTCATGGCGAGCTCATGCACAATGGAACGAAATGCTCAGCTGCAGATTGAACTGTTGTGATCTATAGGCTGAGTTTTGGAAGTAGATTGCCAGGCCTTTTTTCTTTGTCTGTCTTAGTCTAGAAGCTCAGCTGAAACCTGCTCAGCATCATAGCAAATGCAATCCTCCACTGACGGATGAGTTGTAGCTGCGCATGAGGTACATTGGCTGGGAATCAAATCCAGGTCTCCTGCGTGAAGAGCAAGAACTCTACCAATGAACCACCACTGCCCCTGTGGACAGATTACTTAATTTATTGAACCTCATTTTCTTTGTAAAATGAGTATAAGATGCCCCTTATCCATTGACTATTGAAATGATTAAATCAGCTGTTGCTGGTAAATTTCTTTGTTGCAGGGCTTAGCACATAGCACTCAAATTGTAGATGCCATTATTTTTATTATTAGTATTGTGTTTATTCTGATTGTTATTCCTTTTCTACTGCCTTATGAGCCTCGGAAGACAGAGAAAGAAGCAAAATAAAATAGCATCACTATGGACTTCTTGGGCCTCCAAGAAAAACAGATACTTCAAATCCTAAGGGCCACCATTCAGTAACACTTTCTATGGAAATCAACTCCCCAAATGAAAGTGTTTCATTTTGACAAGGAAAGAGACAAAAGCAAAGATTAGTCACAACTTTAAAACATTCAAATGCTATCGCCATTATTATCTCATCAGCCAGGTAGCCAGTGCTCACACAGCTATTTAGCAGAAGGGATAGTGGCTGACAAGCTTCTCAGCATGGGTCTCACTTGCAGGTGTCTAAACCACAGAATTAGCTGGGGCTTTATTTGAACAACATGCTCTTCTCATGACTAAATTGAAGGGATTTTACTTTCCTGGGTACAACAGCTACTTAATATAGAAATGCTGGTTCTCAGCTGCCTCTGTCTCTGCTAATAGATCACTTAAGAAGAGAGAAGCTCCCCTTTCCCAAATGCTGGGGTACGACGTTCTGTCAGCTGGAGCAGGGTCGAGTTCCCTTTTACTTGTTGCTCTCCTCTCGTTTTGCAGTGTTTTATCACCAGATGCCTAGTTTTTTACTTTTCATGTGTCCTATTTAGACCGTAGAAATAGTTCACTGGGACTGTCTCTCTCCTTTATTCTTTTGATTGCAAACATAAAGCATACCCTTTTAAAAAAATCCAAACAATAGAGATATATTTTGTTGAAAATATAAAATCTCCCCTTAACCAACCACATTCCTCACTCTCTACAAGGTCACACCTCAAAGACCCTGACATGTGTGATGTGTATCCTTCTCTGCCTTTTCTATAAATTTATAATTGTAATGAGATGGAAAAATTGTATTTGGTGGAATTTATTATATAAAGGGCATCTGTTTGAGTTAGAAAATGAGCTCGTAAATTAAGAAAAAAGGAGCTTGTGAGTATGACATGAATAGTTTGGGAGGAAACAAACACAAGCGTTTGCTCATTAATCTGAAGGTGGGAGATGGGAGAATAGGACGTTTGAGGAAGGGGAGAGAAGAGACATTGAAGCCAACAAGATGGCAGAAGGCCATACTTATTTCAGTGCCTTCCCCACACACTCAATAATAACTCTACAAATCTTCAGCAATGTCAACAAAATAATAAAGACTTGGGTGTGAGTGATTCTTATAGATAGAGGTAATAGGATTGAGTTCTGTAGCTCAGGTTCAAGTGGGAAAGAATGAAGCAGCATGAGTATAGGCAGAAACATGGATACAGAGAGAAACATGAGGGATAAAGTCCTAGAAACACAGAATTCATGGGGAAGGCTTTTAGTCTTAAGGCCCGGTGTTTGAGTTTGGGCCAAGGTTAACTATGCTTCAAGTGTCAAGGGGCCCCAGATGTTGTTGATGTTGTTAGGTGCTGTGAAATCAGTTCTGGCTCATAGCAACCCTATGTACAACAGAATAAAACACTGCCTGATCCTGCTCCATCCTCACAATTGTTATGCGTGAGCCCGTTGTTGCAGCCACTGTGTCAATCCATCTCCTTGAGGGTCTTCCTCTTTTTCACTAACCCTCTACTTTACCAAGCAGCATGTCTTTCTCCAGCGACTGGTCCCTGCTGATAACATGTCCAAAGTATGTGAGACAAAGTCTCGCCATCCTCACTTCTAAGAACCATTCTGGCTGTATTTCTTCTAAGAAAGATTTGTTTGTGCTTTAGGCAGTCCCTGGTGGTATATTCAACATTCTTCGCCAACACCACAACTCAGAGGTGTCAATTCTTCTTCGATCTTCCTTATTGTCCAGCTTTCCCATGCATAAGAGGTGACTGAAAACACCATGACTTGGGTCAGGCACACCTTAGTTCTTAAAGTGAAATCTTTGCTTTTCAACACTTTAAAGAGGTCTTTTGCAGCAGATTTGTCAAATGCAATGCGTCTTTGATTTCTTGACTGCTGCTTCCATGGGTGTTGATTGTGGATCCAAGGAAAATGAAATCCTTGACAACTTCAGTCGTTTCTCCATTTATCATGATGTTGCTTATTGATCCAATTGTAAGGATTTTTGTTTTCTTCATGTTGAGGTGTAATCCATACTGAAGGCTATATAGTCTTTGACCTTCATCAGTAAGTACTTCAAGTCCTCTTCACTTTCAGCCAGCAAGGTTGTGTCATCTGCATAATGCAGGTTGTTAATGAGTCTTCCTCCAATCCTGATGCCCCGTTCTTCTTCATATAGTCCAGCTTCTCGGATTATTTGCTCAGCATATAGATTGAATAAGTATGGTGAAAGGAAACAACCCAGGCACACATATTTCCTGATTTTAAACCATGCAGTATCCTCTTGTTCTGTTTGAACGACTGCCTCTTGATCTATTTACGGGTTCCTCATGAGCACAATTAAGTGTTCTGGAATTCCCATTCTTCCCAATGTTATCCATAATTTCATACGATTCACACAATCAAATGTCTTTGCGTAGTCAGTAAAACACAGATAAACATCTTTCTGGTATTCTCTGCTTTGAGTCAATGATATCCCTTGTTCCAAGTCCTCTTCTGAATCCACTTGAATTTCTAGCAGTTCCTTGTCAAAGTAGTCGCTTTTGAATGATCTTCAGCAAAGTTTTATTTTGTGTGATATTAATGATATTGTTCGATCATTTCTGCATTCGGTTGCATCACCTTTCTTTGGAAGAGGCATAAATATGGATCTCTTCTAGTCAGTTGGCCAGGTAGTTGTCCTCCAAATTTCTTGGCATAGACAAGTGAGCACTTCCAGTGCTGCATCCATTTGTTGAAACTTCTCAATTGATATTCCGTCAATTCCTGGAGCCTTGTTTTTCGCCAATGCCTTCAGTGCAGCTTGGACTTCTTCCTTCAGTACCATCGGTTCCTGATCAAATGCTACCTCCTGAAATGGTTGAACACTGACCAGTTCTTTTTGGTATAGTGACTCTGTGTATTCCTTCCATCTTCTTTTAATGCTTCCTGAGTTGTTTAGTATTTTCCCTGTAGAATCCTTCAACATTGCAACTCGAGGCTTGAATTTTTCTTCAGTTCTTTCAGCTTGAAGAATAATAAGTGTGTTCTTCCCTTTTGGTTTTCTAACTACAGGTCTTTGCACATGTCATTAGAATATATATATATATATATAGAGAGAGAGAGAGAGAGAGAGAGAGAGAGAGAGAGAGAGAGAGCCCTGGTGGCACAGAGGTTAAGAGCTTGGCTGCTAACCAAAAGGCCAGCAGTCGGAATCCACCAGCTGCTCCTTGGAAACCTTGTGGGGCAGTTTTACGCTGTCCTATAGGGTTGCTATGAGGCGGAATTGACTCGACGGCAATGGGTTTGGTTTTTTCGATTTATATATGTGTGTGTATACACATACACACATACATATAGATACACACGTATGTATGTATATGCACATGCGACCCTATAGGACAGAGTAGAACTGGCCCATAGTGTTTCCAAGGAGCAGCTGGTGGATTCGAACTGCCGATTTTTTGGTTAGCAACCATAGTAGCTCTTAACCACTATGCCATCAGGTCTCCATATGCACATGCTAGATATGTGTATATATACGTATGTCTATACATATTAATGCATGTACAGCATAGACATGTTTGTGTGCATATATGCTTAAACATGTCTGTATGTATGTGTGCATGCATATACTTTATACATATGTAGGTATATACACACATAAATATACATACTATTCTTCCATGACTTGCTTTTTTGCACTCAGAAATATACCACGCTATTAATCCATAGCATTTCACAAACATGTAGTGATTACCTAAAGTGAGGCAGGCTCTATGCTACAGGCACTGCGATGCAGACATGAAGAGCCTTTTCATGTCAACACAGTCAGATCTATATCATTCTTTTTAATGACCACACTGAATTCCACAGTGAAAAGTTTTGTTTTGTTCTGGTAACAATTCCCCTTAGTGATAGACATTTAGATTTTTTTAGTCTTCTGATATCATACACAGTGTTCTAGGGTATTTGTATATTTCTGCATATGTGCAAATATTTTTGAAGGAAGCTTCCTTGAATAGGATTGGAGGAGTTGGGGCACATGCATATTTTAAAATTGGATCAATACTGCCAAATTCACTCCAAAAAGCAAATATTATGAAAAATTTATTGTATTAAATGTCAAGTAGCTCCAAAGACTATTGTAGAAGCAGAGCCCTTATCACATCCTATCTAGAATATTGATAGTGACAATGATTCACAGCACTCATGAACTCCATAAAAGCTATGCCAAAAAACTTGTTGCTGCCAAGTCGATTCTGACTCATAGCAACTCTGTAGGATGGAGTAGAACTGTCCAATAGTGTTTCCAAGGAGCGGCTGGTGGATTTGCCAAAAAACTTGTTGCTGCCAAGTCGATTCTGACTCATAGCAACTCTGTAGGATGAAGTAGAACTGTCCAATAGTGTTTCCAAGGAGCGGCTGGTGGATTTGAACTGCTGTCCTTTCGGTTAGCAGCCGAGCTGTTAACCACTGTGCCACCAAACGAAGAAAACCAAACCTGTTCCCGTCGAGTAGATTCCGACTCACCAGGGCTCCATAAAAGCTCTAGGAGGATGTTAAACCAAACCAAACAAGTGTTTCTCAAATTTATTTGGTTGTGAACCCCTTAAATTAAAACCTGCCTATTCTGAGGAACACACTTTGAGAGTGCTGTCCTCACGGCACAGTGTCTATGTAACTCATCGTAGACTCTCAGGAATTTTTTAAGGTTGTTTAAAGTCACTCACATTAAAAGACGGGTGTGGATAACATCCCTCCCTCCAGCCTTTGCTTGCACATCTGCAGAAATGGGAGCTTGCTACCTCATAGGCCAGCCAAGTCCATCTTAGGATATACTTGTTCTTAGAAAATTGCTTATTATGTATTCGAACCCATATATCCTTGTAAATTTTAAACACTGTAAGTTTCACAGAGTACATTGAATTCCACTTTGCTCTCCAGGTTGTTGAAGTCAATGATCACACCTTAGTCCATTCCTCATCATCTGATCCTATATCTAATGGCCCAAGATTTTTACCTGCTCATATCTGGCTTTTTTGGTTCATTTGTTTATTTGTTTGTTTGCTTTCATCACCTCATTCTTAGAATGATCCCCTTTCTTTTGCAAAATGTGATACCCAGATCTGTATACTGTATTCCAGCTATGAGCTGACTAGCCTGAATCAGGCAGAACCAGTCTCTCCCTTCCTCTAAACATTCCATTTCTATCAACACACTGTAGTTTGAAACGATTTGTTTTTGCGATCACATCATACCGTAAACTCCAAACGAACTTAATAAAAAAAAATAAAAACCCTAAGTAGCTTTTGGAGGGCAAGTGATGGTGGCAATTTCTGAAAAAAGCAGTCATAAAGGTGATTACAATTTTTTGTTCAGTATATTTCTGACCCCAAAGTAATATTTAACTTGTGTTCTTCTGGCTTAAAGGGTTCTCTGCCTAGAGAAGCTAAGACATTAAAGGGAGAAAATGGAACATAGTGACAAGCAGGAACCCATGCAATTATTTTGGCAAAATTTGAAAAAAAAAATATATGTATTAATAATATGGACAAAAAAGAATTAAAAATGAATTTAAGAAGAGAATATATATATTATAACCTAATGTTTTGCGTACATCTTCTATTTATCCTCATAACAAGAAAGTGACTATTACAAGTGCAGAAACTGAGGATTTGAGAAGTTAAGCTATTTGCACAGGACTAACCAACTAGTAGATTGAGGAGTCAGGATTTCTGCCTAGGTATAGTCAATTGGCCGATCTGATGCAAAAGACATTTTTAAAGTTTTAAAAAGTAAAGATGTCGTTTTGATGACTAAGATTCATGTGACCCAAGCCATAGTCTTTTCGATTGCCTTATAAGCATGCAAAAGCTGGACAATTAAAAAGGAAGACAGAAGAACTGATGCATTTGAACTGTGGTGTTGACAAAGAATATTGAATATATCATGGACTGCCAGAAGAATGAACAAACCAGTCTCAAAAGAAAAATTACCAGAATGTTCCTTAAACTGGAGGATGGCAAGACTCCAGCTTGCATCAAAAAATACCAATTGCTGGAAAAGGACATTGTGTTTGGGAAAATCAGAAAAAGCAAGGGAAACCATCATTGACATGGATTGACGTGATAACCAAACAATGGACTCAAACATATCAACAACCATGAAAACGGTGCAGGACAGGGCAACGTTTAGTTCTGTTATATATAAGGTCACCATGAGTTGGAGACAGCTCACCAGCAACTAACAACAACATATTTGATCCTAAAGCCTACAGTTCTAGAATTCCAAGACTTTTATTTCAGAACCCCTAGATGAATCCTGATGGTGCTGAGATGGAGTAGACATGCCCAGTGAGATCTAATTTTGAGTGTGCCAAGGAAGAGGGCTGGGCAAAGAGTAAATCTCAAAGACCTGAAATGGCCATGGTAATTGCCAGTAAATCAGCCCCTTTCAAGTCCTGTTTATCAGGAAAGGAACTTTTTCTTAGATCTTTTCGTTTGAATTGATCCTGAAAACCAGAAACCTATGGCGCACACGTTGGTGGCCTCCTATTAAGCTGTCTTGAACTCTGGTATTTTGGCCTATTATCTGGTCTCCCATTGAAATCTCTTTTCACTTCCTGTAAGTTTCTCAGATCATGGGGATACTCCTGCACTGAAGAAGTAATTAAACAGGGCTAGCTGCCATCATTTTCCCACGTATGTTAGGATTTGCTAAGGTATTTTACTGTGAATTAGTACTATCAATACTATTAATAGATACCATTTATCGAAGACTATGAGCCATGTACTGTGCTAAATGCTTTATATACAGTGTTTCATCCAATCCTCAATCACATTTTGAACTAAATATTATTATAATACTCTTTTTATAGATAGAAAAAATATAAAGTCAATTTCCCCAGAGGAGCCAAAATTTGAATCCAAGTCTGTCTGAAACAAAAGCCTAGCTAACCCAATGTTTAACCTAAAGCTTCTCAGACTTTAGGGTGTATTGTAGTCTCCTAGGCCTTAATCAAACACACACACACACACACACACACACACACCAAGCAAGACTGATTTATCCAGTCTCTGATGAAACAAGGAATCTACATATTTGACAAGCATCATCATATAATTTTGAGTTCCATATTTGCAAAGAAAACTTACTGAGACTGTTTAAGAAGAGACCTCTCTTAGTATGAATTGTCTCTTCTCCCCTAGAATGTGAATATGGTGTTCTCCTAACCAGATAATAGGTGAAAAAGCTGAAAAAAATGGATCATGTCTAAAAAAAACGATAGTGAGTGGGGCGGGGATAATGAAAGAAGATGAAATGACCCATCATTGAAATCCTGATCCTTAGTGCTTTCTAGAAGTTTAACTTACACAGTGGATACAAATCACAGTGGCCTTCTTGGCTTTGTCCAAAAGAGTTCCTGAATTGCTGCCTGTACATTGTCTAGTCCAGAGACAGCACAGCAGTAAGAAGATGTTAAAGCAGTGACTAGGCAGGGGTTTGGTTTACAAATCAATTGCTTCTCTTCACCTGTTCCTCTCCAGTATCAACTGATAGAAGTGAACAGGACTGTGAATAAGAGGGGCCAGAAGATGAGCAGTTTCCTGTGGGATATGAAGTGTATAACTTATGCATTGCCTGGAAATGCCATAAGAAATTAATATTTGTTACAGAAACAGTAGGGCTGCATTAATATTTTAATGGTGAATGAATATTTAATCCAAAACTCTGGATGGAAAGCCGACAAGACAACCATGGCAGGAACAGTTACACTACCTGGTTAGAGAAGTTAATGATTCATTGGCTCTG
This sequence comes from Dugong dugon, assembly GCA_030035585.1. Lineage (NCBI taxonomy): Eukaryota > Metazoa > Chordata > Mammalia > Sirenia > Dugongidae > Dugong > Dugong dugon. The sequence continues at coordinate 59,626,186 of CM057471.1, forward strand.
TTTGTAGTAATAACGCCACACAGTGTATCCATTATATAATTCCATTAAAATACTGGTAAGTCACTCTTCAGAATCCAATCAAGGGATTGTTGTTTATTCTTTGAGAGGCAGCATAAAACGCTGAATGGAGTAGGTCTTTGGAATCAGGAGTGTCAGGAATTGGTTCCAAATTTGTGGTTAATATTGGCTGTGCAGTTGTAAATCAGTCAGTTCACCTCTTTGAGCCTTATCGTTAAGATGGGACTAGCTTCTACTTTATAGGGTGGTTGGCAACATCTCAGTATTCATACAATTAATGTTTCCTTTTTGTTTCTCCTTATTTTGCAATATGGTTAAAAATATAGATCACTGAAATGTCCCTTAACCTGGTTCATGCCTACTGCTCAGAAAAAGGCAGTAAATTTTCCTTTTCCTATTTTCCCTAGATACTGGCATATGTCCGTCATCATTCGTTTACGGTGAAAATTGCTGTACATCATTTGGGAAAAACTAGTTTAATTATAAATTCTATGGCCCTTAAAATGAAATTAAAATACATTGATGGTACCTGTTTTTTAAATGCACTAAGGCGTCTCCATATTATCCCACTGTCAACAGTCACATTTACAGCAAGTTGTTGTTAGGTGCCATCCAGTCGGTTCCAATTCATAGCAACCCTATGTACTACAGAATGAAATACTGCCAGGTCCTGCATCATGCTCACAATCCTTGTTATGCTTGAGCCCATTGCTGCAGCCACTATGTCAATCCATCTCAGGAAGGTCTTTCTCTTTTCACTGACCCTCTACTTTACCAAGCATGATGTGTTTCTCCGGGGACTGATCCCTCCTGATAACATGTCCAAAGCATGTGAGGTAGTTTCGCCATCCTTGCTTCTAAGGAGTTTTCTGGCTGTACGTCTTCCAAGACAGATATGTTCCTTCTTTTGGCAGTCCGTGGTATATTCAGTAATTTTTGCCAACACCACAATTCAAAGTCGTCAATTCTTCTTCAGTCTTCCTTATTCATTGTCCAGCTTTCATATGCATATGATGCAATTGAAAATACTACCGCTTGGGTCAGGTAGTGACATCTTTGTTTTTCAACGCCTCAGAGAGGTCCCTTGCAGCACATTTGCCCAATGTAATGAGTCTTTTGATTTCTTGACTGCTGCTTCCATGGGTGTTGATTGTGGATCCAAGGAAAATGAAATCCTTGACAACTTAGATCTTTTCTTTGTTTATCATGATGTTGCTTATTGGTCCAGTTGTGAGGATTTTTGTTTTCTTTATGTTGAGGTGTTATCCATACTGAAGGCTTTGGTCTTTGATCTTCGTCAGTAAGTGCTTCAAGTCCTCTTCGCTTTCAGCAAGCAAGATAGTGTCATCTGCATAATGCAGGTTGTTAATGAGTCTTCCTCCATCCTGATGCCCTGTTCTTCTTCATATAGTCCAGCTTCTTGGATTATTTGCTCAGCATACAGATAGAATAGGTATGGGGAAAGGATACAACCCTGATGCACATCTTACCTGACTTTTAACCACGCATTATCACCTTGTTCTGTTCGAACAACTGCCTCTTGATCTATGTACACGTTCCTCATGAACACAATTAAGTGTTCTGGAATTCCCATTCTTCCCAATGTTACCCATAATTTGTTGTGATCCACACAGTTGAATGCCTTTACATGGTCAATAAAACACAGGTAAACATCTTTCCAGTATTCTCTGCTTTCAGCCGGAATCCATCTGACATCAGCAATGATATCCCTGGTTCTACATCCTCTTGTGAATCCGGCCTGAATTTCTGGTAGTTTCCTGTTGATGTACTGCTGCAGCTGCTTTTGAATGATCTTCAGCAAAATTTTACTTGCGTGTGATATTAATGATATTGTTCGATAATTTCCACATTCGGTTGAATCACCTTTCTTGGGAATAGGCATAAATATGGATCTCTTCCAGTTGGTTGGCCAGGTAGCTGTCTTCCAAATTTCTTGGCATGGGCAAGTGAGCACTTCCAGCGCTGCATCCGTTTGTTGAAACACCTCAATTGATATTCCATCAATTCCTGGAGCCTTGTTTTTCATCAGTGCCTTCAGTGCAGCTTCCTTCAGTACCATCGGTTCCTGACCATATGCTACCTCTTGAAATGGTTGAACATCGACCAATTCTTTTTTGTATAATGACTCTGTGTGTTCCTTCCATCTTCTTTTGATGCTTCCTGTGTCATTTAATATTTTCCCCATAGAATCCTCCACCTGAAGGAGATCAAGAAGCTTGAATATTTTCTTCAGTTCTTTTAGCTTGAGAAATGCAGAGCATGTTCTTCCCTTTTGGTTTTATAACTCTGTCTTTGCACATGTCATTATAATACTTTACTTTGTCTTCTCAAGCCACCCTTTGAAATCTTCTGTTCATCTCTTTGACTTCATCATTTCTTCCTTTTGCTTTAGCTACTGGTCATTCAAGAGCAAGTTTCAGAGTCTCTTCTGACATCCATTTTGGTCTTGTCTTTCTTTCCTGTCTTTTTAATGACCTTGCTTTCTTCATGTATAATGTCCTTGATGTCATCCCACAACTCGTCTGCTCTTGGGTCATTAGTGTTCAATGCTTCAAATCTATTCTTGAGATGGTCTCTAAATTCAGATGGGATATACTCAAGGTTGTACTTTGACTCTCATCAGTTTGTTCTAATGTTCTTCAGTTTCAACGTGAACTTGCATATGAGCAGCTGATGGTCTGTTCTGCAGTCAGCCCCTGGCCTTGTTCTGACTGATGATATTGAGCTTTTCCATCATTTCTTTCCACAGATGTACTCGATTTGATTCCTGTGTATTCCATCTGGTGAGGTCCATGTGTATAGTCGCCATTTATGTTGGTGAAAAAATGTATTTGCAATGAAGAAGTCATTGGTCTTGCAAAATTCTATCACGTGATCTCCAGCATCGTTTCCATCACCAAGGCCATATTTTCCAACTACCAATCCTTCTTCTTTGTTTCCAACTTTCGCATTCCAATCACCAGTAATTATCAATGCATCCTGATTGCATGTTCAGTCAATTTCAGACTGCAGAAGCTAGTAAAAATCTTCAGTTTCTTCATCTTTGGCCTTAGTGGTTAGTGCATAAATTTGGATAATAGTCGTATTAACTGGTCTTCCTTGTAGGCACATGGATATTATCCTATCACTGACAGCGTTGTACTTCAGGATATATCTTGAAGTGTTCTTTTTGACGATGAATGCAATGCCATTCCTCTTCAAGTCGTCATTCCTGGCATAGTAGACCATATGATTGTCCAATTCAAAATACTAGTCCATTTCAGCTCACTAATGCCTAGGATTTCAATGTTTAAGCCTTCCATTTCATTTTTAACAATTTCTAATTTTCCCAGGTTCATACTTCATACATTCCACATTCTGATTATTAATGGGTATTTGCAGCTGCTTCTTCTCATTTTGAGTCGTGTCACATCAGCAAATGAAAGTCCCAAAAGCTTGACTCCATCCACATCATTAATGTCGACTCCACTTTGAGGAGGCAGCTCTTCCTCAATCGTCTTTTGAATACCTTCCAACTTGGTGGGCTCATCTTCTGGCACTGAATCAGACAATGTTCCACTGCTATTCATATGGTTTTCACTGGCTAATTCTTTTCAGAAGTAGACCACCAGATCCTTCTTCCTGGTCTGTCTTAGTCTGGAAGCTCAGCTGAAACCTGTCCACCATGGGTGATCCTACTGGTATCTGAATACTGGTGACAACAGATCTGTTGGTTGCCAGGGGTCAGGGTTGGGAGAGAAGGTAACTATTAAGGGGCAGCATGAGAGTTTTTTTTGTTGTTGTTGTGTTTTTTGTTTTTGTTTCGTTGTGTTTTTCAGAGTAATAGAATAATTCTGTATTCTTATTGTGGTAGTAATTACGTGAATTTATACATATGATAAAATTTTATAGAACGCTACACCAAAAAAAAATGTGCATATGAAAATTGGTGAAATATGAATAAGATTAGTAGTTTAGTAGTGTTGTACCAGTGTCAATTTCCTAGTCTTTTAGAATGTACTATGTTTATGTAAGATGTTATCATCTTATACATAAAGCTAGGTGAATGGTACATTGGAACTCTGTACTATTCTTGCAACATCTAAAAAAAAAGGAAAAAGAAACTTGAACATTTCACACATTATCATATAATTCTTATTGATATATTTTTCTTATTTGCCTACTCCCATGAGACCATAAGCTACTGTGTCCTAATCACTTTAGAAGTTCCCTTTCTCCCTTTTCCCAACTGACACTTAAAAAAAAAAGTTTTAACAACAATTGCAAAAAAATTTTACTTGAATTAAAATTCAGTAGTGGCTAAGAATGAGAATATCTCTCCCTACCTATAGTGGATCCATTCCTTTAATAAATGTTTTTTGAATGCTTACTATGTGCAAAATGTTACAGTATGTGTAAAGATAACGGTAGGTGTAAAGAAGGGTTTCCCAGCTACAATACCAAAGAAGTGGAATAAGACTGGAGCACAAATTACTGTAATACAAAGCAGAAAATCATTGTTGGCAAAGGATTAGAGTCCTTTCACAAAGGAGTAGAATATATTGCAAAGCAGAGACAAAGGAGCAACTTTACTTTTAAGTCACATATAGGGATTCTACACAGAATTTCACTGGGACGTAAAAAGTATCCACTAGTAAGGAAAGCCCCCAAGCCATCTGTCAGTTTGCCATACTGTGGGGGCTTGCGTGTTGCTGTGATGCTGGAAGCTCTGCCACCAGTATTCAAATACCAGTAGGGTCATCCATCGCAGACAAGTTTCAGCTGAGCTTCCAGACTAAGACAGACTAGAAAGAAAGATCTGGTGGTCTACTTCTGAAAAGAATTAGCCAGTGAAAACATTATGAATAGCAGCGGAACATGGTCTCATATACTGCCAGAAGATGAGCCCCTCAGGTTGGAAGGTACTCAAAAGATGACTGGGGAAGAGCTGCCTCCTCAAAGTAGAGTCTACATTAATGAAGTGGATGGATTCAAGTTTTCGGAAGTTTCATTTGCTAATGTAGCATGACTCAAAATGAGAAGAAACAGCTGCAAAAATCCATTAATAATCGGAACGTGGAATGTACAAAGTATGAATCTAGGAAAATTGGAAATTGTCAAAAATGGAACGGAATGCTTAAACATCAACATCCTAGGCATTAGTGAGCTGAAATGGACTGGTATTGGCCATTTTGAATCAGACAATCATATGGTCTACTCTGCCAGGAAAGACAACTTGAAAATGAATGGCATTGCATTCACTGTCAAAAAGAACATTTCAAGATCTATCCTGAAGTACAACGTTGTCAGTGATAGGATAATATCCATATGCCTAAAAGAAAGACCAGTTAATATGACTATTATTCAAATTTACACCAACCACTAGGGCCAAAGATGAAGAAACTGAAGATTTTTACCAACTTCTGCAGTCTGAAATTGACCGAACATGCCTTCAGGATGCATTGACAATTACTGGTGATTGGAATGCAAAAGTTGGAAACAAAGAAGAAGGATCAGGAACTGGAAAATATGGCCTTGGTGATAGAAACTATGTCAGAGATCACATGATAGAGTTTTGCAAGACCAGTGACTTCTTCATTGCAAATACCTTTTTTCACCAACATAAATGGCGACTATACAAGTGGACCTCGCCAGATGGAATACATAGGAATCAAATCGAGTACATCTGTGGAAAGAAATGATGGAAAAGCTCAATATCATCAGTCAGAACAAGGCCAGGGGATGATTGCGAACAGATCATCAATTACTCATATGGAAGTTCAAGTTGAAGCTGAAGAAAATTAGAACAAGTTCACGAGAACCAAAGTATGACCTTGAGTATATCCCACCTGAATTTAGAGACTATCTCAAGAATAGATTTGATGCACTGAACACTAATGGCCAAAGACCAGATGAGTTGTGGGATGACATCAAGGACATTATACATGAAGAAAGCAAGGTCATTAAAAAGACAGGAAAGAAAGACAAGACCAAAATGGGTGTCAGAAGAAACTCTGAAAGTTGCTCTTGAAAGTTGAGTAGCTAAAGCAAAAGGAAGAAATGATGAAGTCAAAGAGATGAACAGAAGATTTCAAAGGGTGGCTTGAGAAGACAAAGTAAAGTATTATAATGACATGTGCAAAGATCTGGAGATAGAAAACCAAAAGGGAAGAACACATGCAGCATTTCTCAAGCTGAAAGAACTGAAGAAAAAAATTGAAGCTTCAAGTTGTAATAGTGGAGGATTCTATGGGGAAAATATTAAATGACACAGGAAGCATCAAAGGAAGACGGAAGGCATACACAGAATCACTATACCAAAAAGAACTGGTTGACATTCAGCCATTTCAGGAGGTAGCATATGATCAGGAACCGATGGTACTGAAGGAAGAAGTCCAAGCTGCACTGAAGGCACTGGTGAAAAACAAGGCTTCAGGAATTAATGAAATACCAACTGAGATATTTGAACAAATGAATGCAGCACTGGAAGTTCTCTCTCGTCTGTCTATGCCAGAAAATTTGGAAGACAGCCTCCTGCCCAACCGACCGGAAGAGATCCGTATTTATGCCCATTCCCAAGAAAGGTGATCAAACTGAATGTGGAAATTTTCAAACAATATGGTTAATATCACACATAAGTAAAATTTTGCTGAAGATCATTCAGAAGTGGCTGCAACAGTATTTCAGCAGGGAACTGCCAGAAATTCCAGCTGGATTCAGAAGAGGACGTGGAACCAGGGATATCATTGCTGATGTCAGATGGATCCTGGCTGAAAGCAGAGAATACCAGAAAGATGTTTACCTGTATTTTATTGACTACGCAAAGGCATTTGACTGTGTGGATCATGACAAATTATGGATGACATTGTGAAGAATGGGGATTCCAGAACATTTAATTGTGCTCATGGGGAACCTGCACATAGATCAGGAGGCAGTCATGAGGAGGTGGGGCCAAGATGGCAGAGTAGTCAGACACTTCCTGTGGTCCCTCATTGAATCGAATGTATATGACAATCTAGGAGCCCTGAACATCAAAGGCAAAGTTGAGAAATCCGACTGACCGGCTAGCGGGGGGGAAGGAGAGACGGTTCAGAAGCAGCAAGGACTTGCCAGACCTGACCCAGGCACAGCCTGAGCCCTTCAGGCCGGATCAGCTCCTGTTAGGGGTGAGGGCTGAGCAGTGGCACTCAAGAGGTGTTTTCCACATCTGGAGAGCCCCAGAGGCAGAGTCTACTCGACCATCCAGAACCAGTGAAAAGCAGCACTCAAGTGGCTAAAGATAAGTACTTGCATCTGGCCTACCGCAAGGTTAAAAAAAAAAAAAGAAAAACCATTTGGAAAAAACCTCTTTCCCATTTATCTCTTCCCTCCCTTCTCTGCACTGGGTCCCAGGACAGCTTCAGCAATTGCTGAGTCCCCTGGGCCAGAAGCAGGACCCGTCACGCGCCCTGAGCCATTCTCCCCGCCTTGGAGAGGGTACGAATTAACAAATGGAAAAAATAAGCTGCCAGCTTCTCTAAGCCAGGACCTCAGGGTTGACACAACTCCTTTGCCTAGGCACAGGCATAAGGGGTCCATGGACCTTGAATGCCTTTCACCCCTGCATAAACTTGTGTGGGCCCATTTCAACAGTGTAGGACCTCATTACCACAGTACAACAGGGTATATACCTGAAATCTAACTTCAGCTGTTTCAGCTGTGAAGTGGCAGGTTTGTGACATTTTACACTGATCTGCCCATTAAGCAGGTTCCTCACGTGCCCACATCAGGGGCCTGAGGCCTGGTAGCTCCAACCATGCCACCTGGCCACCAGCGACAGGGATCCAAGAATAAGTGGTGCCTAACAGCATTGGGCTCTCATAGTCTGGCTGCAAAACCCATCTACAAACTGGCTGTAGGGAACAGCGACACGCTTTCCTTTCAGACACTCAAGCGCAGTCATCAGCCCCCTGCCTTGGTCAGTGGGTTACCCCCTACTGCAACCAGATACTTGTGCCTACAGCAGTCACCCATGCCTGTCTAGGACTGTAGGTGACAGCCTGCACCACACACTTGGTGACTGACTACCTGGACATCTGAGCTGAATCCACACAAGAAAAGTTAACAGACTCCTGGGCTCACACACTTAGTAACAGATCTAAACACTTGGTGACAGGACATCATAGGAGCAGAATTGAGGCAGCAGAAGTCAGAATTAGTGAGATTGAAGATAAAGCACTTGACACCAACTTATTTGAGGAAAAATTAGATTAAAAAAATGAAGAAACTCTAAGAATTATCTGGGACTTTATGAAGAGAAATAACCTATGAGTGACTGGAGTACCAGAACAGGGGGGACAACAGAAAATCCAGAGAAAATTATTGAAGATTTGTTGACAGAAAACTTCCCTGATACCATGAAAGATGAGAAGATATCTGTCTAAGATGCTCATCAAACCCTATATAAGGTAGATCCCAAAAGAAAGTCACCAAGACATATTATAATCAAACTTGCCAAAACCAAAGATAAAGAGAATTTTGAGAGCGGCTAGGGATAAACAAAAAGTCATCTACAAAGGAGAGTCAATAAGAATAAGCTTGGGTTACTCAGCAGAAACCATGCAGGCAAAAAGGCAATGGGATGACATATATAAAGCCTTGAAGGAAAAAATTTGCCAGCAAAAAATCATATATCCAGCAAAACTGTCTCTCAAATATGATGGCAAAATTAGAGCATCTCCAGATAAACAGAAGTTTAGGAAATTTGCAAGAACCAAACCAAAATTACAACAAATACTAAAGGGAGTCCTCTGGTTAGAAAATCAATAACATCAGATAGCAACGCAAGACTAGAACACAGGACAGAGAAACTAGATTTCAACTCAGATAGGGAAGTCACAAAAATAAATCAAACCTAAAAGACTGAAAATAGGGAAACAGAGATGTCAAAATGTAAAAGATGACAACATTAAAATGAAAAAGATGGACTTAAAAATGTAGTCATAGATCGTTCATATGGAGAGGAAGTCAAAGTGATATAAAGAAGTAGAAGACTGGTTTAAACTTAGAAAAACAGGTGTAAATATTAAGGTAACCACAAAGTAAACTAACAATCCTACACATCAAAATATAAAACAAGAAAAAGATAAGGACTCAGCAAATACAAAATCGACAAAAATGAAAAAGATGAATAGAAAATACATAAAGAAAAGCAACAGCACAGAAAATCAAATGGAACAAAGAAAGTGTCAGCAACACACACAAAAAGACATCAAAATGACAGCACTAAACTCATACCTATCAATAATTATGCTGAATGTAAATGGACTAAATGCACCAATAAAGAGACAGAGAGTGACAGAATGGAGAAAAAAAATGTGATCTGTCTATATGCTGCCTACAAGAGACACACTTTAGACTTAAAGACACAAACAAACTAAAACTCAAAGGATGAAAAAAATATATCAAGCAAACAACCTTCAAAAAAGAGCAGGAGTGGCAATATTAATCTCTGACAAAATAGACTTTAAAGTAAAATCCACCACAAATGATAAGGAAGGACACTATATAATGATTAAAGGATCAATGTACCAGGAGGACATAACTATAATAAATATTTATGCACCCAGTGACAGGGCTCCAAAATACATAAAACAAACTAACATCATTGGAAAGAGAGATAGACAGCTCCACAATAATAGTAGGGGACTTTAACACTCCACTTTCGGTGAAGGACAGAACATCCAGAAAGAAGCTCAATAAAGACCTGGAAGATCTAAATGCTACAATCTACCAGCTTGATCTCATGGACATATACTGAACACTCCACCCAACAGCAGCCAAGTATACTTTCTTTTCCAGAGCACATGGAACATTTTTCAGAATAGACCATATATTAGGCCATAAAGCAAGACTTAACAGAATCCAAAGCATCAAAATATTACAAAGCATCTTCTCTGACCATAAAGCCATAAAAGATGAAATCAATAATAGAAAAAGCAAGGGAAAAAAAAGCAAACACATGGAAACTGAACAGCACCTTGCTGAAAAACTACTAGGTTATAGATGAAATTACGATGGAATAAAGAAATTCATAGAATCAAACGAGAATGAAAACACATCCTACCAGAACATTTGGGACACAGCAAAAGCAGCACTCACAGATCAGTTTCTAGCAATAAATGCACACATCCAAAAACAAGAAAGGGCCAATATCAAAACATTAACCCTACAACTTGAACAAGTAGAAAGAGCAGCAAAAGAAGCCCTCAGGCACCAGAAGAAAAGAAATCATATGAATTAGAGGAGAATTAAATGAAATTGACAATAGAAAAACAATTGAAAGAGTTAACAAGACCAAAAGTTGGTTCTTTGTAAAGATCAGCAAAATCTATAAACCACAGCCAAGCTGACAAAAGAAAAACAGGAGAGGAAGCAAATAACCCATATAAGAAATGAGATGGGTGATACCGCAACACACCCAATTCAAATTAAAAGAATCATAACAGAATACTATGAAAAACTGTACTCTAACAAATTTGAAAATCTAGAGGAAATGGACAAATTTCTGGAAACTCACTAACTACCTAAACTAACACAATCAGAGGTAGAATAACTAATAAACCTATAACAAAAGAAGAGATTGACAAGGTAATTTAAAAACTCCCAACAAAAAAAGCCCTGGCCCGGATGGTTTCACTGGAGAATTCTACCAAACTTTCAGAGAAGAGTTAACACCACTACTACTAAAGGTATTTCAGAGCATAGAAAAGAATGGAATACCCCCAAACTCATCCTATGAGGCTAGCATAACTCTGATACCAAAACCATGTAAAGACACCACTAAAAAAGAAAATTACAGACCAATATCCCTCATAAACATAGACACAAAAATCCTCAACAAAATTCTAGCCAATCGAATTCAACAACATATCAAAAAATAATTCACCATGATCAAGTGGAATTTATACTAGGTATGCAGGGATGGCTCAACATTAGAAAAACAATCAATGTAATCTATCACATAAATAAAACAAAAGACAAGAATCATATGATCTTATCAACTGATGCATAAAAGGCATTTGACAAAGTCCAACACCCATTCATGATAAAAACTCTCAGCAAAATAGGAATAGAAGGGAAATTCCTCAACATAATTAAGAGCATTTATACAAAACCAACAGGCAACATCATCCTAAATGGAGAGTCTGAAAAAATTCCCCTTGAGAATGGGAACCAGACAAGGATGCCCTTTATCACCATTCTTATTCAGCATTGTGCTGGAGGTCCTAGCTAGAGCAGTTATGCTAAAAAAAGAAATAAAGGTCACCCAAATTGGTAAGGAAGAAGTAAAAGTATCTCTATTTGCAGATGATATGATCTTATACACAGAAAATCCCAAAGAATCCACAAGAAAACTACTGGAACTAATAGATTTCAGCAAAGTTTCAAGATACAAGATAAACAAAAATCAGTTGGATTCCTTTACGCCAACAAAGAGAACCTCGAAGAGGAAATCACCAAATCAATACCATTTACAATAGCCCCCAAGAAGATAAAATACTTAGGAATAAATCTAACCAGAGACGTAAAAGTCCTGTACAGTGAAAACTACAAGACACTACTGCAAGAAACCAAAAGAGACCTGCATAAGTGGAAAAACATACCTTGCTCATGGATAGGAAGATTCAACATTGTGAAAATGTCAATTCTACCCAAATCGATCTACAGATACAATGCGATCCTAATCCAAATTCCAACGGCATTTTTTAATGAGATGGAGAAACAAATCACCAACTTTATATGGAAAGGGAAGAGGCCCTGGATAAGTAAAGCATTTCTGAGGAAGAAGAACAAAGTGGGAGGCCTCACACTACCTGGTTTTAGAACCTATTATACTGCCAGGGTAGTCAAAACAGCCTGGTACTGGTACAATAACAGATACATAGACCAATGGAGCAGAATTGAGAATCCAGACATAAATTCATCCACCTATGAGCAGCTGATATTTGACAAAGGCCCAAAGTCCATTAACTGGGGGAAGACAATATCTTTAACAAATTGTGCTGGCATAACTGGATATCCATCTGCAAAAAACTGAAATACCCATACCTCACACCATGCACAAAAACTAACTCAAAATGGATCAAAGATGTAAATATAAAATCGAAAACGATAAAGATCATGGAAGAAAAAATAGGGACAAAGCTAGGATCCCTAATACAAGGCATATACAGAATAGGAACCATAAGTGACAATGCACAAACACCAGAAGAGAAACTAGATAAATGGGAGCTCCTAAAAATCAAACCCTTATGCTCATCAAAAGACTTCACCAAAAGAGTAAAAAGACATCCTACAGACTGGGAAAAAAATTTGGCTATAACACATCCGATCAGTTTCTAATCTCTAAAATCTACAAGGTACTGCAAAACCTCAACAACAAAAAGACAAACAACCCAATTAAAAAATGGGCAAAGGATATGAACAGGCACTTCACCAAAGAAGACATTCAGGCTGCTAACAGACACATGAAGAAGTGCTCACGATCATCAGCCATTAGAGAAATGCAAGTCAAAACTACCATGTGATACCATCTCACCCCAACAAGGCTAGCATTAATCCAAGAAACACAAAATAATAAATGTTGGAGAGGTTGTGGAGAGACTGGAACATTTATACACTGTTGATGGGAATGTAAAATGGTACAACCACTTTGGAAATCGATTTGGCACTTCCTTAAAAAGCTAGAAATAGAACTACCATACGATCCAGCAATCCCACTCCTTGAAATATATCCTAGAGAAATATAAGCCATCATATGAATAGATACATGCAAAACCATGTTCATTGCAGCATTCTTCACTATAGCAAAAAGATGGAAACAACCTAGGTGTCCATCAACAGACGAATGGATAAACAAATTATGGTATATTCACACAATAGAATACTACGCAACGATAAAGACCAAAGATGAATCTGTGAAACATCTTATAACAGGGAGGAATCTGGAAGGTATTATGCTGAGTGAACTTAGTTAGTTGCAAAAGGACAAATATTGTATGAGACCACTATTATAAGAACCAAGAAAATGTTTAAACACAGAAGACAGCATTCTTTGAAGGTAACGAAGGTGGAGAGGGAGGGAGGGGGGTATTCACTAACTAGATAGTCGATAAGAATTATCTTAGATGAAGGGAAGAACAGCACACACTAAAGAGGAAGTCAGCACAACTGGACTAAACAGAAGCTAAGAATTTTCCTGAATACAATGAAACACTTCAAGGGACAGAGTAGCAGGGGCAGGGGTCTGGGGACCATGCTTTCAGGGGACATCTAGGTCAATTGGCATAACAAAGTTCTTTAAGAAAATGTTCTTCATCCCACTTTGGTAAGTGGTGTCTGGGGTCTTAAAAAGCTAGCAAGTGGCCATCCAAGATACATCAATTGGTCCCAACCCACCTGGAGTAAAGGAGAATGGAGAACACCATGGACACAAGGAAGGTATTAGCCAAAGAGACAGAAAGGACCACATAAATCAAAGACTCCATCAGCCTGAGACCAGAAAAACTAGATGGTGTCTGGCTACCACCAATGACTGCCCTGACAGGGAACACAACAGAGAGTCCCTGATGGAGCAGCAGAAAGATGGGGTGCAGAACTCAAATTCTATTAAAAACACCAGACTTAATGGTTCGACTGAGACTGGAGGGACCCTGGAAGATGTGGCCGCCAGGCTCTCTGTTAGCACAGAACTAAAACCATTCCTGAGGCCAAGTCTTCAGACATAGATTAGACTGGGCATAAAATGATACTCGTGAAGAGTGTGCTTCTTAGCTCAAGTAGATACATGAGACTAAATGGGCAGCTCCTGTCCAGAGGCAAGATGATAAAGCAGAGAGGGTCAAGAGCTGGTTGAATGGATACGGGAAATTCGAGGTGGAAAGGAGGAATGTGCTGTCACAGTATAGGGAGAGCAATTAGGGTCACAAAACAATGTGCGTATAAATTTTTGTATGAGAGACTAACCTGAATTGTAAACTTTCACTTAAAGCACAACAAAAAGAAAAAGAAAAACAGGCAGTCATTCAAATAGAACAAGGGAATACCGTGTGGTTTAAAGTCAGGAAAGGTGTGTGTCAGGGTTGTATCCTTTCACAACTTGTGAAACTTGTATGCAGGGCAAATAATCCCGGAAGCTGGACTATATAAAGAACGGGGCATCCGGATAGGAGGAGGACTCATTAACAACTTGCATTATGCAGATGATACAACTTTGCTTGCTGAAAGTGAAGAGGACTTGAAGAACTTACTGACAAAGGTCAAAGACCACAGCCTTTAGTACGGATTACACCTCAACATGAAGAAAAGAAAAATCCTCACAACTGGATTGATAACCAACATCAGGAAAAATGGAGAAAAGATTGAAGTTGTCAAGGATTTCATTTTATTTGGATCCACTATCAATACTCACAGAAGCAGCAGTCAAGAAATCAAACAAGGTATTGCATTGGGCAACTCTCCTGCAAAATACCTCCTTAAAGTGTCGAAAAGCAACGATGTCACCTTGAAGACTAAGGTGCACCTGACCCAAGCCATGGTGTTTTCAATTACCTCATATGCACGTGAAAGCTGGACGATGAATAAGGAAGACCAAAGAATTGATGCCTTTGAATTGTGGTGTTGGAGAAGAATATTGAATATATCATGGACTACCAAAAGAACAAACAAATCTGTCTTGGAAGAAGTATGACCAGAATGCTCCTTGGAAGCAAGGATGGCTAGACTATGTCTCACATATTTTGGACATGTTGTCAGGAGGGATCAGTCCCTGAAGAAGGACATCATGCTTGGCAAAGCAGAGGGTCAGCGAAGAAAAGGAAGACCCTTAATGAGATGGATTGACACAGTGGGTGCAACAATGAGCTAAAGCATAACATCAATAGTGAGGATGGCGCAGGACCAGGAGGTATTTCATTCTGTTGTACATGGGGTCACTAAAAGTTGGAACTGACTCAACAGCACCTAACAACAACAACAACAGTAAGGAAAAGAAAGAAAGAGAGAGGAAGGGAGCGAAGCAGGAAGGGAGAGAAGGAGGAAAGAAGAAGAAAGGAAGGTTGATTGGTTGGTTGAAAACCACTATGATAGATGATGACCCTGAACTACAACCCAACATTCATCGTTCTTGTTCTTTCTTCTGGATAGAATTAAGTCATGGAGCAAAGCATGTGAACACTCACCTTTTTATTTTTTCTGAAGAATGCATGAAGTATACATGAGGGAGGGGGCATGATGGATGGATGCAAAAACAGAAAAAACAGCCTATAGACTGGGCTCAAAAGTAGGAATCGACAATCCTGTATAAAATTTCCTGCTTTCTCAAAAATAAGAAGGAATCATACAGTTCCCTTCCAGATACTGTACGAAATGACCTACATATCTAATTTCATTTAATTACCACAAGAACCCTAGGAGGTGAGAATTGTATCAGAAACAAGGGAAATCACCTCTGTCTGTCTCAAGCCACAGACTGCTGCTGGGCTTTTTCTAACAGACTTGTGTAAGCCTCTACCGCCTATAGTTGCAGATACTACCACTAGACATCTCTGCCACAACCAGGACTCTCCTATCCCTCATTCTTGCCTCCTGAACTGCTCACTCAATCTGCAAAATCCAAGGCAGGCACATCCAATTGGCCAGATCCAGGTTATGCCTTCTAGACCAGGATACATAATGGAACCAGCTAGTTGCTGTCAAGTTGACTCTGACTCATGAAAACCCCATGTGTATCAGAACAGAACTGTGCTTCATAGGGTTTTCAATGGCTGATTTTTCAGAAGTAGATCGCCAGGGCTTTCTTCCCAGGTGCCTTTGGGTGAAATTGAACCTCCAACGTTTGGGTTAGCAGCTGAGTGCATTAACTTTTTGCAACACCCAGGGACTCCTTATAGTGGAACTCAAAAAATGAAACCAAATCCATTGCTGTGGAGTCAATTCTGACTCATCACAACCCTATAGGACAGAGTAGAACTGCCTCACATGATTTTCAAGGCTGTAAATCTTTATGGAAGCAGACTGCCACATCCTTCTCCCATGGAGCAGCTGGTGGGTTCGAACCATCAACGTTTCGGTTAGCAGCTGAGTGCTTAACCTCTGTGCCACCAAGGCTCCTCCTTATAGTGGAAAAGGAGTGAATATCCCCATTTTGACTTTCCTATTCCCTCCAAGACTCACAATGAAAAAGTCCCTAAAACTGGAAACAAGTTCACATGCATGGCAGACCAAAATAAGAATTACCTATTCTAGGTACTATCAGGAGCCCTGGTGGCACAGTGATTATGAGTTTGACTGCTAACCAACAGGTCAACAACTTGAGTCCACCAGCCGCTCCTTGGAAATGCTATGGGGCAGTTCTACTCTGCCCTATAGGATCACTATGATTCGGAATCAACACAATGGCAATGGGTAGCTACTATCATCCCAATTTTACAAATGTAGATTTCAAAGCTCAGAGAAGTATAGCAATTTCCCTAAGGTCATATAGCTAGGTTTGATATCTCTAGATTCTAGACTATGAAACTGAGTCTTTCTGAATACAAAGCTCAAGCTCTTTCCACTACAATTTTCACACCAAAAGTTCTTATTGATCTCTTTGATATGATGCTTCTCAAATTCTCCTCCTTTACATATGTAGGAGATATTCTTGTTGCCCCCTACTTATCCTTGTTCTTACCATTTTCATGCACACTGGCCTGAATTCCAACTGCCAGCACCTCCAGTTCTTGGTGTGTGAGCTTTCTCTGGTCACCAGACCCACTCTTTTTGTGCCTGAAGTCGACCAGATGTGCCACTGGAGAATTAACCTTTTGGGAGCAACCTTTGGCCAACGACTACTAGGTTTTGGTGTATAAATAACCCAGCTTCCTTGTTCTTCCAGTAGAATAATTCCAAGGTGCATGTTCTATACTGGCTTTTTGAGTTCCCCAGAGGGATTGAGCTCCAGTTGCCCACAGGGGTAACTTAATTGATAACTTGCTTTATTGGCTTCCTTTCCTTCCTTGTCTCATTTCCCCACTCCCCTGGAATTACTTCCCACATAACTACTTGTACTCAAACTCTTGCCTCAGGACCTGCCTCCGGGAATCTTGCACTAAGACTGGTATTTGAGATTGTTCCTTATCCCTTAGCGTTTATTGACAACACTTAGGTGGTGCAAACAGTTTGCTCTTGATTGCTAACCTAAAGGGTTGGCAGTTTGAACCTACCCAGCAGTACCACGGAAGAAAAATCCTGATAATCTGCTTCCGTGAAGATTAAGTCAAGAAAACCCTATGGAGCAGTTCTACTCTGTAACACATGGGGTCACCATGAGTCAGAATTGACTCAATGGCAACTAACAACAACAACCTTAATCAGTTATGTTAGACTAAATTGTTTCTCAACCTCAGTTTTACAGAAGGTTATATGTCCCCACAAGCATTATGGGGGGCAGTAAGTTCATAATCAATAACTAGCTTTACAGCATAATTCACACTCCTAAAGAAATAAAGAATAATACAGCCTAACCTGTTGATGTGGGGCCCTGGTGGAACAGTGGTTAAAGCACTTGGCACCTAACTGGAAGGTCAGCGGTTTGAACCCACCAGCCGCTCCTTGGCAATGGGAGAAAGATGTGGCAGTCTGCTTATGTAAATATTTACAACCTTAGAAACTGTGTGGGGCAGTTCTACTCTGTCCTATAGGCAATACAGTCAACGGTGGTGGGTTTGGTTTTGGTTTTGGTATCCCATAGATAAGAAATTCTTTTTTATTCTTTATTCTTTATTGTTGTTGTTAGGTGCCATCCGGTTGGTTCTGACTCATAGTGACCCTATGAATCAGAATGAAACATTGCCCGGTTCTGTGCCATCCCCACAGTTGTTGCTATGTTTGAGTCCATTGTTGCAGCCACTGTGTTAATCTAATTGAGGGTCTCCCTCTTTTTCGTTAACCCCCTACTTTACCAAGCATAATGTCTTTCTCCGGTGGTTGGTCCCTCCTGATGACATGTCCAAAGTAAGTAAGACAAAGTCTCCCCATCTTCACTTCTAAGGAGCGTTCTGGCTGTACTTCCTCCAAGACAGATATGTTCGTTCTTCTGGCAGTCCGTGGTATATTCAGTATTCTTTAACAACATCACAATTCAAATGCATGGATTCTTCTTCAATCTTCATTTTTTATTGTCCAGCTTTGCCATGCATATGAGGCAATTGAAAATACTCTGGCTGCAGTAAGACACGCCTTAGTCATCAGTGATGTCTTTGTTTTGTTTTGTTTTTTTAACACTTTAAAGAGGCCTTTAGCAGGCAATTTGTCCAATGCAATAGTTCATTTGATTTCTTGACTGCTGCTTTCACGAGCATTGATTATTAATCCAAGAAGAATGAAATCCTTGACAACTTCAATTTCTCCACCATTTATCATGATTGTGTTTATTAGTCCAGTTATAGGGATTTTTGTTTTCTTTATGTTCAGGTGTAATCCATACTGAAGGCTGTAATTTTTTACTTTCATCAGTAAGTGCTTCATGTCATCTTCATTTTTGGAAAACAAGGTCATGCCATCTGCATATCTCAAGTTGTTAATGAATCTTCCTCCAATCCTGATGGATTGGATGGATCTTGGCTGAAATCAGAGAATACCAGAAAGATGGTTACCTGTGTCTTATGGACTATGAGAAGATATTCAACTATGTGGACCATAACAAATTATGTATAATGGTGCAAAGAATAGGAATTCCAGAACACTTGATTGTGTTTATGTGCAACCTATACATGGAACAGAACAAGGAGTACTGTGCGGTTAAAATTTTATTATTATTATTTTTCTTCAGTCTTTAGTATACACAAGACTCTTAAAACTGAATAACTTCAGAGGTGAGTGGGAGCTCACAGATCTATAGAGCAGTTGTTTTAAAACTATATTCCATGAACCCTGGTATTTGAGAGTCTCTTCACGTGTTTAATTTGTGCAATATGAGAAATAAATTGGTTCTACACCAAATATTAAGACATTTCAAGGGGGCTTACTTGGGTTGCCAAGTTAATTGTTTTGGTAAAGAACTCTGATCACAATTTCTCTGATCTTCTCTGCTAATTGAAAAGTGTTCAGAGTCTCCAAGAAAAGTTTTTAAAAATTTTCCATCATTTACAGCCACATTTGTACATCAGTCAGGACTTTCCCAATGCTGTGTCATCATATCATGACTCCATATTTCTTGTGTTTATATTTATCATGAAAATTAATGTATTAAATAATTTTCACTAATAGAATGCTGCACTTTTTAAAATACATGTTGGAGTTTCCAGTAAAATTTTAATAAAAATAAACAAAAAGTTTTCCATAGCCATAGAAGTTTATAAGCCATCCAAGTGCCGTCAAGTCGATTCCAACACCTAGTGACCCCGTGTATGCAGAATAGAACTGCACTCCACAGGGTTTTCATGGCTGTGACCTTTTGGAAGTAAGTTGCCAGGCCTTTCTTCCAAGGTTCCTTTTAGTGGGTTCAAACTGCCAAACTTTCAGTTAGTAGCTGAGCATTTCACTATTTGTGCCACCCAGGAATGCTATTGATTTAGGTCAAGCCATCATCCAATTAGTAATTTCCTTCAGCAATGTCTTGACATGTGTGCTTAAACATGTCCACTTAAAGAAAGCTTTTACCTCCTAGAGAAGCCTTCTTTATTTTAGGATATTTCTAAATGCTATAAAGATTTATTTTTTTCCCTCTTATTGTGCTGAAATCTGCCTCCCTGCAACTTCCACTCTTGGGTCCGGAAGAGTTTTTGTCTCCTTACTCTTTCAATGCAGCCTTGGGAGCTTGTCTGGGTTTCCCAGTGCTCCCCCACAGGCAGGCAAGAATCCTTACAAGCTTTTGAAATCCTGTGCCTTTTGGCACCCCGCAAGGAGAGGGTCCCCTTCTTCTCCATTGGTTGGCAGCAAGCCTTCTTCCTCTACTCCATCTGTAACATATAGGAAAGTGACAGTAAAGATACGGATTTCACAAAACTTAATCAGAGCCTTAAGTGAATCAACAGGGGTGGGGGAGCAAGGGGGAATAGGAGGGGAGTTAGGGGTGCAGAAGGGATGGGCAACATTCCAGCCCCAGCACATACGGCAATAGTTTCACTGTAAGCTCAAGATAGTATTTATTTCATGCAGCAACATCGTCCCAGGAAGCATGGAGGCCAAATATCTAATACATGAACCCTAAATCCAATTTTTCAGGTCTTCTCCTCTTCCTCTGATTTTCCTCCCCACCCCCTCAGTGCTAGTTCCTCCTCCTTATTTTTACGAAGACTCCCTGCTCCCGTTGAAAGCTGGGGCAGTATGAATGGAATGTTTTGATTTACTACAGGCCCCCTTGAATTCTACTTTCCAGAATCAATTAATTTCTGCACATTCTGACAACTGATGGATCAGGGGCAAGGTCTGAGGGGAAGTAATGGTTGGATGGTGAGAGGTTAGGATGTAGCAGGGGGTGAGGCGAGTAGGAGCATGGAGCTCCCTGGTGGGGTTTAGCCAGGGAAAGATAAATTACCCCTGTGCTGGGTGTTGAGAGAAAAGGACTTGCGGAGAGCATGGTATCTGAGAGGAGCACACATACGCATGAGGGAGGGAGACTTGGCAGTCAATCATAGGGTTAAAAAAGAAAAAAAAAGAAAAAGAAAAAATAGGCAGCCTCATTCCAAGAAGACAGGCAACTGGGAATTAGAGAGCCTCCTAGCCTCCTCCACCTCCCTGCCCCCACCCTGCCCAGGGTTGCCTAGGGCCATAATGATGTTTTGTTGCCTGTCCATTTACTCCTTCAGACATAGCTCCATTTTGGGTGGATATCAGTATTTCTCAAGAGCAAATATTCAAGAATCCTGGTGGAAAGAGTGAGAAATGCACCTTTTCTTTTTCGATCTTCCTTTCCTTTTGTTTTTCATTACTTTTGTTTTTTTCCCTCTCTTTCACTCTTCTATCTTTTACATCTTCTTTCCTTCCTTCTTCCCTGTCTTTCTTTCTTCTTCTTTCCTTTTGTTATTCTTTTTTTTTTTTTTTTATTTTTAAATATATATTTTATTGTACTTCAGGTGAAAGCTTACAGAGCAAATAGTTTCTCATGAAATAGTAGTACACATGTTGTTTTTTGACATTGGTTAACAACCCCACAACGTATTAAGCCTCTAAATTCTCAACCTTTTTTTTTGATGAAAATTACAGATGGCCAAAGATACACCGTTTCAA
This sequence comes from Dugong dugon, assembly GCA_030035585.1. Lineage (NCBI taxonomy): Eukaryota > Metazoa > Chordata > Mammalia > Sirenia > Dugongidae > Dugong > Dugong dugon. Next base: position 59,647,456 of record CM057471.1, read on the forward strand.
AAATTTCTACATTCACAGTTCAGTGACATTGACTACGCTCTTCCAACTGTGCTGTTATTCTCACTTAAGATGAAGGCTTACAGAAAAAATAGTTTTTCATTTAACAGTTACTACACATGTTGCCCTATGACAATGGTTAACAATCTCACAGCACATCAAGAATATCCTTACTCCACCTTGTGTTCCCTATCACCAGGGGGCTTCCTTGTCCCCTTCTGTCTTCTGGACCTTGTCAGTGGACTATTGTACCTCTTTAGTCTCATTTGTTTATTTATTTATTTATTTATTTATTTATTTTTATTTTATTTAAACACCATTTCAAAACTTTTTACTTACACATTTAAGTGATATTGACTATGCTCTTCCAATTGTGCTGCCATTCTTGCCCAAGATGAAGGCTTACAGGACAAAACAGCCTCCCATTTAATAGTTACTACAAATGTTGCCCTATAGCAGTGGTCAACAATCTCACAATACATCGACAGTGTCCTTATTCAATTTGTGTTCCTTATCATCAGTTTCCTACTCTCCCTCTGCCTTCTGGCCCTTGTCACTGGACTCCTGTACATCGTTAGTCCCATTTAGTTTTACTGGGGTGTCCATTCCCAGGCTTAACATCGAACCTTGAAGGTAACTTCCCCTCTGAGTTGAAAGGGTGTCTGGGGGCCACACTCTCGAGGTTTCTCTAGTATTCTTTAGGCCAGTATATCTGGTCTTCTTTTTTTTTTTTTTTTTTTAGTAAAAAAATTATTATTATTATTTTTTTTTTTTTTTATATATATTTTATTGTACTTCAGGTGAAAGCTTACAGAGCAAACAGTTTCTCATGAAATAGTAGTACACATGTTGTTTTTTTTGACATTGGTTAACAACCCCACAACGTATTAAGCCTCTAAATTCTCAACCTTTTTTTTTGATGAAAATTACAGATGGCCAAAGATACACCGTTTCAAAATTTTCTACATTCACAGTTCAGTGACATTGACTACGCTCTTCCAACTGTGCTGTTATTCTCACTTAAGATGAAGGCTTACAGAAAAAATAGTTTTTCATTTAACAGTTACTACACATGTTGCCCTATGACAATGGTTAACAATCTCACAGCACATCAAGAATATCCTTACTCCACCTTGTGTTCCCTATCACCAGGGGGCTTCCTTGTCCCCTTCTGTCTTCTGGACCTTGTCAGTGGATTATTGTACCTCTTTAGTCTCCTTTGTTTGTTTATTTATTTATTTTTATTTTATTTAAACACCATTTCAGAACTTTTTACTTACACATTTAAGTGATATTGACTATGCTCTTCCAATTGTGCTGCCATTCTCGCCCAAGATGAAGGCTTACAGGACAAAACAGCCTCCCATTTAATAGTTACTACAAATGTTGCCCTATAGCAGTGGTCAACAATCTCACAATACATCGACAGTGTCCTTATTCAATTTGTGTTCCTTATCATCAGTTTCCTACTCTCCCTCTGCCTTCTGGCCCTTGTCACCGGACTCCTGTACATCGTTAGTCCCATTTAGTTTTACTGGGGTGTCCATTCCCAGGCTTAACATCGAACCTTGAAGGTAACTTCCCCTCTGAGCTGAAAGGGTGTCTGGGGGCCACACTCTCGAGGTTTCTCTAGTATTCTTTAGGCCAGTATATCTGGTCTTCTTTTTTTTTTTTTTTTTTGGGAGTTAAAATTATGCTCTACATCCTACTCCAGCTCTGCCCAGAACCCTCTGTTGTGATCCTGGTCAAAGGAGTCATTGGTGGTAGCCGGGCACCATCCAGCTGTACTGGGCTCAGTCCCGTGGAGGCCTTGGTAGCTGTGGACCATTAGTCCTTCGGACTAATCTTTTCCTTGTATCCTGTTCTCTTCGTTCTCCCTTGTTCCCGAAGGGATGAGATCAGTGGAGTATCTTAGATGGCCGCTCATAGGCTTTTAAGACCCCAGACACTACTCACCAAGGTAGAATGTAGAGCATTATCTTTATAAGTAGTGTCATGCCAATTGAGCTAGATGTTCCCCGAGATCATGGTCCCCAGAGCCCTCCGTCCAACAACTCAGTCCCTCGGGGGGTTTGGATGTGTCTATAGGGCCTCCATGACCTTTCCTTGTGCAGGTTGTGTTAGTTTCCCCTGTACTATGTACTATCTCATCTCTCACCCAAGTTACCACTTACCTATTACCTATTTAGTATTCCCCCCCCCCCATCCCTGGTAACCAACAAGGATTGTTACATTTTGCATGTGAATTTTTTCATGGGTTTTTACAATAGAGGTCTCATACAATATTTGTCCTTTTGTGATTGACTTATTTCACTCAGCATGATGTCCTCCAGTTTCATCCATGTTATGAGATGGTTCACCGATTCATTGTTCTTTCTCGTTGCATAGTACTCCATTGTGTGTATGTACCATAGTTTGTGTATCCATTCGTCTGTTGATGGACATCGAGGTTGTTTCCATCGTTTTGCTATTGTGAATAATGCTGCCATGAACATAGGTGTGCATATGTCTATTCGAGTGATGACTCTTATTTCTCTAGGATATATTCCTAGGAGTGGGATTGCTGGATCGAATGGTACGTCTATTTCTAGCTTTCTGAGGAAACGCCATATCATTTTCCAAAATGGCTGTATCATTTTGCATTCCCACCAGCAGTGTATAAGAGTTCCCGTCTCCCCGCAGCCCCTCCAACATTTGTTATTTCCAGTGTTTTTGATTCGTGCCAGTAATGCCGGGGTGAGATGGTATCTCATTGTGGTTTTAATTTGCATTTCTCTAATGGCTAGTGATCGCGAGCATTTCCTCATGTGTCTGTTGGCCATTTGAATGTCTTTCTTGGTGAAGTGTCTGTTCATTTCCTTTGCCCATTTTTTGATAGGATTGGTTGTCTTTTTGTTGTAGAGGTGTTGGATTTTCTTGTAGATTATGGAGATTAGACCTTTGTCTGACATGTACTGTCCAAAAATTTTTTCCCAGTCTGTAGGTTCTCTTTTAACTCTTTTGGTGAAATCTTTTGAAGAGCATAGATGTTTGATTTTTAGAAGATCCCAATTATCTAGTTTATCTGTTGGGTTTTTTGTGTTGATGTTTATGGTTTGTACCCTGTTAATGCCGTGTATTAAGGTCTGAAGTGTTGGTCCTATTTTTTCTTCTATGAATTTTATAGTTTGAGGCTTTATATTCAGGTCTTTGATCCATTTTGAAGTAGTTTTTGTATATGGTGTGAGGTATGGGTCCTGTTTCATTTTTCTACAAATGGATATCCAGTTTTGCCAGCACCATTTGTTAAAAAGACTGTCTTTTCCCCATTTGATGGATTTTGGGCCCTTGTCAAAAATCAGGTGACCGTAGGTGGATGGATTTACATCTGAGTTCTCAATTCTGTTCCATTGGTCAATGTCTCTGTTGTTGTACCAGTACCAGGCTGTCTTGAGTACTGTAGCTGTATAGTAGGTTCTCAAGTCAGGTAGTGTGAGTCCTCCAACTTTATTCTTCTTCTTCAGTAGTGCTTTACTTATTCGGGGTTTCTTCCCTTTCCATATAAAGTTAATAATTAGTTTTTCCATCTCTTTGAAGAATGTTGTTGGTATTTGTATCGGAATTGCATTGTATTTGTAAATTGCTTTAGGTAGAATTGCCATTTTCACAATGTTGAGTCTGCCTATCCATGAGCATGGTATGTTTTTCCATTTATGTAGATCCCTTTGGGTTTCATGCAGCAGTGTTTTGTAGTTTTCTTTGTATAGGTCTTTTATATTCCTGGTCAGATTTATTCCTAAGTATTTTATCTTTTTAGGGGCTATTGAAAATGGTATTGATTTCCTGATCTCCTTTTCATCGTTCTCTTTACTGGTGTATAGGAATCCAACTGATTTTTGAATGTTTATCTTGTATCCTGCTACTCTGCTGAATCTTTCTATTAGTTCCAGTAAATTTCTCGTGGAGTCTTTAGGGTTTTCTATGTATAGTATCATATCATCTGCAAACAGGGAGAGTTTAACTTCTTCATTACCAATTTGGATGCCCTTTATTTCTTTCTCTTGCCTTACTGCTCTAGCGAGAACTTCCAGCACAATGTTAAATAGGAGTGGTGATAAAGGGCATCCTTGTCTTGTTCCTGTTTTCAGGGGGAATGTTTTCAGCCTTTCTCCATTAAGAATGATGTTGGCTGTTGGTTTTGCATAGATGCCCTTTATGATGTTGAGAAATTTCCCTTCTATACCTATTTTATTGAGAGCTTTTATCAGGAATGGGTGTTGGATTTTGTCAAATGCCTTTTCTGCATCAATTGAGATAATCATGTGATTTTTTTCTTTCCTTTTATTTATGTGGTGGATTACGTTGATGGATTTTCTAATGTTAAACCATCCTTGCATACCTGGTATGAATCCTACTTGGTCGTGGTGTATTATTTTTTTGATATGATACTGAATTCTATTGGCTAAAATTTTGTTCAGAATTTTTGCATCTATATTCATGAGAGATATTGGTCTGTAATTTTCTTTTTTTGTGATGTCTTTGCCTGGTTTTGGTATCAGCGTTATGCTGGCTTCATAGAATGAATTTGGAAGTGTTGCTTCCTCTTCTATGCTCTGAAATAACTTGAGTAGAACTGGTACGAGCTCTTCTGTAAATGTTTTGTAGAACTCTCCAGTGAAGCCATCTGGGCCAGGGCTTTTTTTGGTTGGGAGTTTTTTTATTACCTTTTCAATCTCTTCTCTTGTTATGGGTCTGTTCAGATTTTCAATATCACTTTGTTGTAGTTTGGGTAGGCCGTATGTTTCTAGAAATTTATCCATTTCCTCTAGGTTTTCAAATTTGTTGGAATATAGTTTTTCATAATATTCTGTTATAATCCTTTTTATTTCAGTTGGGTCTGTTGTAATGTCCCCCATTTCATTTCTTATTTGGGTTATTTGTGCCCTCTGCTGTTTTTCTTTTGTCAGTCTGGCCAGTGGTTTGTCGATTTTGTTGATTCTTTCAAAGAACCAACTTTTGGTTTTGTTGATTCTTTCTATTGTTTTTCTGTTCTCTATTTCATTGATTTCTGCTCTGATCTTTACTATTTCCTTTCTTCCGGTGGTTGTAGGCTTTTTTTGTTGTTCTCTTTCTATTTGTTTGAGTTCTGTAGTTAATGTATTGATTTTGTCCCTTTCTTCTTTTTTGATATGTGCATCTATTGCTATAAATTGTCCTCTGAGGACTGCCTTTGCTGTGTCCCAAAGGTTTTGGTATGATGTGTTTTCATTTTCATTTGATTCTAGGAATTTTTTAATTCCATCTCTGATTTCTTCTATTACCCATTGATGTGTAAGCAGATTATTATTCAGTTTCCATGTGTTTGATTTTTTTTCCTTGCTCTTTCTAGTGTTAATTTGTACCTTGATGGCATTGTGGTCAGAGAAGATACTGTGAATTATCTCAGCATTTTGGATCTTGTTGAGGATTGCTCTGTGGCCTAAGATGTGGTCTATTCTGGAGAACGTTCCATGTGCATTGGAAAAGAATGTGTACTTTGCAGCGGTTGGATGGAGTGTTCTATATATGTCTATGAGGTCCAGTTGGCTGATTGTGTCCTTTAGGTCTTCTGTATCTTTGCTAAGTTTCTTTTTAGTTGTTCTGTCCTTTACTGAGAGTGGTGTGTTGAAGTCTCCTACTATTATTGTGGAACTGTCAATTTCTCTTTTCAGTGCTGTTAGAGTTTTTTTTATGTATTTTGGAGCCCTGTCATTGGGTGCATAGATATTTATTATGGTTATGTCTTCATGATGGATCATCCCCTTAATCATTATATAGTGTCCTTCTTTGTCTTTTATGGTAGATTTTGTTTTAAAGTCTATTTTATCTGAGATTAGAATTGCCACTCCTGCTCTTTTTTGATAGTTGTTAGCTTGATATATTTTTTTCCAACCTTTGATTTTTAATAAATTCACATCTTTGTTTCTAAGATGTGTCTCTTGTAGACAGCAAATAGATGGATCCTGTTTTCTTATCCATTCTGCCACTCTCCGTCGCTTTATGGGTGCATTGAGTCCATTTACGTTCAGTGTAATTATTGATAGATGTGAGTTTGTTGCTGTCATTTTGTAGTGCTTTTTTTTGTGATGCTGAAGTTTTCTTTTTTCTTCTTACTCTCTTGTGCTGAGTTCCTTTTGTTTGTGGATTTTGTGTTCATTTCTTTTGTTTTTGTAGGTTTTGTTTTTGCTGAGACTTTATGTTTTTCGTCTTTATTTTTATGAGTTGGTTTGTTAACTTTTTTTGTGGTTACCATGAATTTTACCCTTATCTTTATAATTTTGAAGCAGTCTACCATTACTTGGTATCGCCTTGCCTTCTTCTCCTTTAGAAGGTTCTATACCTATGCCGTTTGTTCCCTCTTTCATTGTTTTGATGTTGTTGTCATCCTTTGATTGATTTCTCTGATTCCCTGTTGTATATCTTTTGTTTTTGGAAAGTCGTCTGTAGTTCAGTTCCTAGAATGGTATCTGGTTCATGTTAACCTGCATCCTAGGTCCTAGGTCCTGCCTGAGGGCTTAAGCTGTTTGTCCTCAGATCGAAGAACTCCCTTTAATAATTCTTGTAAGTTTGGTTTGACTTTTGCATATTCCTTTAGTTTCTGTTTATCTGGAAATGACCTAATTTCACCATCAAATCTGAATGAGAGTTTTGCAGGATATATTATTCTTGGCTGACATTTTTTTTCTTTCAAGATTTTATATATGTCATCCCATTGCCTTCTTGCCTGCATGGTTTCTGCTGAATAATCTGAGCTTAGTCTTATTGTTTCTCCTCTGTATGTGACTTCTTGTTTTTCCCGAGCTGCTCTCAGGATTCTTTGTTTGTCTTTAGTTTTAGCGAGTGTGAATATGATATGTCTTGGTGATTTTCTTTTGGGGTCTATTCTATATGGGGTTCGTTGAGCTTCTTGGATGACCAGCTTTTCATCTTTCATGATATTGGGAAAGTTTTCTGTCAGCAGTTCCTCAATGATCCTCTCTGTGTTTTCTGTTTTCTTCCCCTGTTCTGGTATGCCAATCACTCGTAAGTTTTTGCTTTTAATTGTGTCCCACATAACTCTCAGGGTCTCTTCATTTTTCTTTGTTCTTTTTTCTGAGTTTTCCTGAAACAGAGTTGTATCCAAGTGTTTGTCTTCAGTTCCACTGATCCTGTCTTCCATGGTTTCAAATCTACTTCTCAGCCCTTCTATGACACCGTCCATTTCTGAAATCTTGTTGTTTATCTTTTGGATTTCTAATTGTTGTTTTTGTATAATTTCGAGTTGTGAATTTATTTTGGCATTTTGTTCTTGCATCATCTTCCTGAATTCTTCCAATTTTTTGTCTGTATTTTCCATAAATTTGTCTATTTTTTCCTCATGTTTGTCAGCTTTTTGCCTCAGTTCTTGGAAAATTCCGAGTATTAGTGATTTGAGTTCCGTATCAGGTACTTCTAGTGCATTTTCTTCCACAGGAGAGTTATCTGGTGTTTTAATTTGGACGCCTATTGGAGCCATCTTGTCTTGTTTTTGTAAATGTTTTGATATTGTTTGCTGTTTTCGGGGCATTCAGTAGATATTTCTCTCGTTTATTGATTGTAGATTTTTTTTTTTTTTTTTCCGTTCTTGTGGTACAGCTGGGCAGATCTAGTTGAGGAGGAGCCACTGGGATGGGTTGCTTGTGGCACTCACCGCAGCCACCAGGACGGTCGGTAGTCAGTGCTGGGCAGGTTCCAATAGGGCGTGCCTGCACCGCTTGGTGATGTGATGTCTAGTGCACAGTGCAGGTAGGTAGGGTGCAGCGGGAAGATGGTTATGTGTGAAGCTAAGCTGGATATGGGAGAGAGGAGAGAGGAGGAGGAGCAAAAAGCGTACAAACATAAAAGAATGCTAGGGGAGTTTGTCGTTGGAATGTACAGATGAGAGACTATGGGATGGAGGAAACCAGAAGGGGGAAGAGAAAGAAAAGGAAAGAATGACCAAATGAAAATCAGAAAAGTTAAAAAACTGCAAAGTTCCCAGGGATCTCACCGATGCAGCTATGAGGTCTGGGGGAGTCGGTCTCAATTTTCACAGCTCAGCCTGGCCAGAAGGTACAGAGGCATACATCGCCGGTCGTTCTGTCTCCGACCAGATGCTCTGCAAGGCTGCTCTCCCGTTTGCTGGTCTCCGATAGGAATCCAAGATGGTGGATCCGCGCTGCGTTAGCTGGTAAGGAATCTCTGCCTGAGTCTCTCCTCGCTCTCCGTTCTCTTTTAGTATTCTCACTCCGTTTGGTTTTTGGGTGAGTTCTTTATCTCTTCATTTGGTGTTCTAGGGTTTCAGGATTGTTGATTCTCTGTTAGGCTTAGTTTTTCGGATCTTTGCTGTGGAGGGACGGCGTGGTGTTTCTGCCTAGAGCGCCATCTTGCCCCTCTCTCCTCCTTTTGTTATTCTTTGTCATGATCACTCAGTCATTCATCCTTCCAAAACGGACTAAATACTTTTCTGTGCAAGACTTTTTGTTAATTATGATAAGAAAAACTAGATTTGTAAGATGTGATACCACCCAATTGAAAAGATGTTTACTTTTCTTCTTATGTTAGATGCTGGGTCTAGAAAGATGAACACAACAGACTCTGACCCCAAGAAACTTATTGATATGAAGGGCGAAATAAACATGACACTCATTGGTTTATTCATTGAATCCTTATGTGAGGTGCTGGACTGTTGGCCGTTTTTGTATCTATAGTATGTAGAACCATGCCTGCCACATAGTCAACACGAAATAAATATTTGATGATGAAAACAGCTACCATTTATTAGAGCAACTGCTGTGTGTTAGGTATCTTACATGGCTTGCTGTGAATGCTTCCTCCAATCTTGTAAAAAAGATATGGTTATTCCCATTTTACAGAAGAGAAAGTGAAAATATACAGAGGTTAGACAATCTGCCAATGTTAAAGGCCACTAAGAAGTAAAATCAATATGCTGATTCAGGTCTTCCTGATGCCAGTGCAGAATATTTTTCTACTCTTCCATGCTGCCTCTTTGCAAAAATATGTGAATAAAGACCACTAGGTATTAATCATTTCAAGTTAACGACAGCAAACTCTTGCTAATTCAAGAAAAAAATCTATTCCTATTGGTAGAATGTCTAAATTGTAGCAGATTTTGTAATGCATGAGACTTGACAATTGATATGTAAATATAACAGGAATGCCCCCATATTCTACCAGCCTGAGGTCTCCATGCATGAATACCCAAATTTTGCTGTTCCAACGGCTCCCACTTGTGTGATTATTAGGACCTCAGTCCCATCCAGCTAAAGTTTCTTTCCAGTTATATACTCAGTGGTAAGTTCACCCCTGTCCTATTCTGGTCCTCTAATTGGAGTCCTCTGCACAAGTCACTAGCGAGCAGCTGCTCACCATTACCGTAGCACTCAGGACCCTGAATGAGAATGTCGTCCTCTTGCTCAGGATTATTCATACCAGGTCCCCTAAAATACCCTTCTAAGGGCTTGTTTATCACTCCCACTACATGCTGAAAGTAGGTCATCTGAAGACTTTGCACAGAGAGTAACTCAGCAATCCAGAGTGATAGAGGTTCCACCTCATCTCATGCTCCTGCGTCTCCTCAGCAGCCAGAATAGAGCTTCTCAAGGTGCCGAAGACTGCATCCCTTAGTACACTTTGCATCAGAGCCACGTTTCATCCAGACAGAAATAGGAAGATAGCTCCACATCCCAACTGTGCAGGACACTTTATCACCTGGGCCTTGAAACAAAGTTGCTTGTATGCAGGAGACTGGTTGCACTAGTAGCCCAATTTTTCACTCCTCCCTCTATTCACACTCATTGATAGTATACTTCCACGCTGACTCTGGGCTTGGACCATGTGCCTGACTTTGTCCAATGGGACGGTAACAGACAATGTAAGCAGAGGCTTGAAAAAGTACTTGCAAGAACATGGCTGCACCAGCCTTTTAGAGAATGAGATATTTGAAGCAGAGCCAGTTATCCCAGCCAAGGCAATATTAGATTCATCACCAACCAGCCAACCACCAGACACCTGAATGATCCCTAAGAAGACCAAAAGAAATGCCTAACCAAGGCCAGGCAAATTCAACAGAACTGCCCAATGGCTCATAGACTCTGTCAGAAATAACATAAGGTTGTTTTAAACCACTATGTTTGGGAGATGATTTTTTATACAGCTAAAACTAACTGATACATTATGAGTTAAGTCTCACAAATTATCTCATGGGAAAAGATTGTTTAGCTTCTATGCCAACATTTCTTTCCAAAGGATAGGAACCCATCTGAGAAAAAACACCACCCTCTCCTTTCCATTCTCCTATACTCCCCCTCTCCTTTCCAACCTCTTCCTTGGAGGTCTGCTTACAAAACTAATCTGTGGCACCATCAAGAAGCAAATGACATGTTATCTATTCTACTCTTCTTATCTCTTCTCCTTTCTCTTTGTTCCCAATCTGTACAGTCACCTCGGTACCAACCTGCTCCTTCCTTCTTCACAAAGAGAAAAATATAAACACAAGACACTCATATTAATTAATTCATGCAAATGGATGTCTGTGAGTCTACGAAATCTATTGCTTCATTAAGCATACATAGGCAGGGATAAATTCCCTTTAGACTAAGCAAGGATCCCCCTAGAGAAAAGAGAAATACATGTAAATGCAATTATATACAGCAATATATCATGCACATACACACATACACATACACTTAGATCTGACTTATATGAATTACACACAAACACACACAGTAAGAGTCAATCAATAGGAATAAGTAAAAGAAATTGTCAAGAGTAAAGTCAAAGAAGATTGCATTATGTAATAATAGATTGTTACCACCAAGGGCTGACGTTAATACTTATTTTGGCCTTTATAATACATTAGAATGACACATACCATCTCTTAATTCTAGCAGATACTACATTACTAGTGTGAGAATTGTCAATGTTTTTTGAGCCTTCATCCTGCCTTATGATTTTGCCAAGGACACATGAGAAGCCCTGATTTCCCAGGAACCCACTGTCAATACTGAGTAAGGGACCAGCCCCAGCTTTGCCAGACTACCCAGTGACATCAGAGTAGACCAGTCTTGCTTTTGCTGGCATGTTTCTGAGAAGCTGTTTCCCTTAAGTTTCACCTTCCTGCCACCTGCAGATAGGCCCTCTTTTCCTTTAGTCCATGAGCTTATTTTACCTATTACAACCCTCAACATCAAGAACAGCATATCTTCCTTCTTCTCTCAACCAAAAAAAAAAAAAAAAAAAAAAAGCTCTGCATTTCATGAGCAATACTTTGTCTGTGAAATATTTGACAGTGACCAACACTGGGTATGTAAGCACAGTAAAAAGGAGCACTGTATTGAGAGACACAGGTTCTAAGCATATCTCTGCACCCAACTTACTTTGTGAGCTTGGACAAGTCACTTCATGCTGGATTTTTGCCTTCTTGTCTCTGAAATGTATAATTGTAGTAAAGGTTCTTTAGGACTCTGTCTAGCTTGAAAAAACTGTATGAATCAATCCTTTGTTTCGCAAACCATGCCAAAGGCTTGAAGCAGTTCTCCTTGGGGGTTTAGATCATTGGGCTCCATCATTATCCCCTTGGTCCAAGATACCATGAGCTTTTATTGGACCACTCCAATGGATAGCTAATTGGTTTTCTTGTTTTCTCACAATTCATTCCCGACACAGGTTTCAAAGTGATGTCTATAAACACAAATTAGATCATGTTCTTTCCCTGAATAAAGCACACCGATTGTTTTCCACTGACTTTAGAATAGAATTGAAAGTCCTACCAGGCAAGAACTGGCCCTCATTTAGATCTCCAACCTCATCTCTTTCTACTCTCCCCTATGCTCAGTAACCTCTAGCCACAAATTGGGGTTCCAATATACCAAGTTTCTTTCCATCTGTACCAGATGCTACTGATGCCCCACCTGTGTCCTCTCAGCCCACCCAAGGCCCCATTTACTGCTTAGTGGACAGTTCCCTTACATACTGAAGACCTCTTACTGAAACACCTGCATCTCTCTGACATTCTCTGGCCAAAGAGTATATTCAGTCCTTGTGCAGGGCAGGCCAGAAATGCCATGGAATGAAAGCCCCAAGAGCAAACCTCAACCAGTAAGAGATTGGACTTAGACAGGCAAATGTCACCACCTTCATTGACTCTTGAAGAGAATATTCTGAGATATGCTCTACACAGTCTCTCAGAGAGTCTTCAGAGGTATTGAGCTTCTGTTTCCTCTGTCCCGAATAATTCAGTCCAGAGGCCATCAGGTGCAGCCAAAAAAGATAGGCAACGTTCAGGGTGGGTGGGGCTGTGTTATGGCATGGGGAGTTGGAGCCTTAATGGAGTGATGATGGCTTCTGTGAAGCTCAGCATGGGGAATTGGAGTCCAGAATGTGAGAGAATAAAACATTCTGACAAGTAAATGTAACTCATAATCCAGGATTGTATCATTTGATTAAAAACACTTTATTGAAATAATTGTATTTTGATGATGTAGTAGCAGAATGTCCTTATTTTCAGGAAATACTGAAGTATTTGCTGTGATGGGGAATTAAACAAGTTAGACAAAATTATAAGGTATCAAATGAGCAACCGTAGTATACCCCAAATCAAATCTAAGAATCCAAAACTGAACAAGATAGATCTCACAGGTGTGGAACACTGGATAATGGTCCCAGTGGTGTCCACGACCTAATCCCTGGATTCTATAAATATGTTACATCACCTGGCAAAGGGACCTCAAAGATGTAATTAAAACTGATTATCTTAAAAGAGGAGATTATCCTGGATTATCTGGGTAGACCCAATCTAATCACTTGAGCCCTTAAAAACAGAGACATTTCTCTGGCTGATGGGAGAAGGATGCAACAGGACAGGAGAGATGAGGTAGAAGAGGAGGTCAAAGAGATTCAAAGCATGAGAAGGAATCAGCCCACTGCCGCTGGATTTGACGATTAACGCGGCCAGGAGCCAGAGAATGCAGGCGGCCTCTAGAAGCTATAGACAATCCCAGGCCGACCGCCAGCAAGGAGCAAGGAAGCAGGGGCCTCAGTCTTACAACCACACAGAACAGAGTCTTGCCAACAACCTAAATGAGCCTGGAACTGTATTCTCCCCTGTGAGCCTCCAGTAAGGAACACAGCCCTGCTGACACCTGGATGTCAGCCTTGTGAGACCTTAAGCAGAGTCCACCGGACTTTTTTGTGAGACTCAGCCAAGCCAGTCTGAACTCTGACCTACAGAACTGTGAGATAATAAGTTTGTGTTTTTTTAAGCCACTGAGTTGGTAGTAATATTTTACAGCAGCAACAGAAAACTAATACAAGAGACAGGGCTCATCTGGGAAGACACTGTGAAGACAGAAATCCCCAACCCCCTTCCATCTGTTTTGCCTGCTTTTCCTCTTCTACACTCTCTTATCCTTCTTGAAAGTAACTTGAAATTTAAATAACACAAATCTTAAGATTCAAATTGCCCCCAGTTTCTGGACAAAATCTCAATAGATGGAATTGACCTGCCACTACCCAGTAGAGACGTGAAAGTCGGCTTCACTAGGCTGATTTCCCCTGGAACTCTGAAATCTATTCCTTGTACCACACTTTAAGATGGCAAGGACAGAGTGGACATGTCCCACATGGAAAAGGGTCTGGACATGATGAAATAGAAGGAACTGGGGGATATGTTTGGACAGCCTGCTGTCACAGTGGTAAAAGTGCTTGGCTGCTAACCAAAAGATCAGCAGTTCGAACCCACCAGCTGCTCCACTGGAGAAAGATGTGACAGTCTGCGTCCGTAAAGATTTACAGCCTTGGAAATCCTCCGAGGGCAGTTCTACTCTGTCCTATAGGGTCGCTATAAGTTAGAATTGATCTGATGGCAGTGGGTTTGGTTTTTGGTTTGGGGACATTTTACCTAAAGAGTAGGGAGCTCATGGAGACATGTCTGCAGGACTCTTGGCAGGGATGAGGAAACAGTTTTCTTTTTGGCTCCAGGGAAGAAAAATTAAACTGATAGGTCCATGTTCTAGACTGCATAATGTTAAGAGAAAAAAAGCTAATCATAAGAGATGCTTGGGGCTGCCTTAGGGTGTTGTGTTGGTAAAGTGTGCCAAATCATGGAAGGCAGAAATTGGAGCACTTTGAAATTGTTGTAAATTGAATTGTGTCCCCCTAAAATATATGTGGAAGTCCTAACCCCTGAACTTGTAAATATGACCCCTTTTGGAAGTCAGAGTTTCTTTGGTTATGTTAATGAGGTCATACCAGCATAGGGTGGGTCCTAAACCTAATCCCTTTTCAGTGGTGTCACACAGGGAGAATAGACCATGAGACAAATCATCTTCAAGCCAAGGAATGCCAAGGAACACATTGGGCTAGTAACAAGGAGGGGCCCTCCTCTACAGCTGCTGCCCTGATTTAGACTTCTAGCATCCAGAATTGTGAAAAAACTTCTGTTCTTTAAAACCACCCATCTGTGGTAATTTTAGTTATGGCAGCACTTGGTAACTAAGATAGAAATCTTTGATCCAATACTCTCATGTTATTAATGGGCAAACCAAGGCCCAGAGAACAAGATTTTTCATATGACCTTTAAACTATGAAATTGTTTAAATTATTCCTATTTTATGGAATTCTGAAAGGTCCACGGGAAAGACTATCTAAAGAGAACATGTAGCTGATCAGAGATTGCAGTACCTTCCTCATCCCACTTCTCTCTAATTCAGACTCTGGCTCACAGTACCTGTACAGTGACTTACTCCTGCTGACCAACTGCTGAAAATGTATGGGAATTCTAGTTATTGACTGATCCCTCAAATGAAAATTCCTCAGACTCCAGATGTGATTGGAACCTTTACACTGTGTCTTGAAAAGGGATTTGTGCGACAAAATAAGAGTCAAATCAAGATATTTAAATCCTATCTTACCTACTAAGAGACATTCAAATGTGTATTCGTTCGATACTTAAAAAATAAATAAATAACAACATTAGTTCTTTCCAGGCTAAATACAGTACTATAGAAATAAATAAGATAAAGTCTCCACCCTCTAGAAGTGCCCAAGGAAATAACGTGGGAGAAAACGGCTGTCCTATACTATACCATCAGTGCTATAGGTGAAGGAAATAGAAAGTGCAGAGCCTCGAGGCATGAAAGGATAGGGCACATTGCACATACGATTTGACTGTTGCAAAGACAGCTTAGCAATGGATAGACTAACGTCAGAAGAGGCTGGGAAGATTCGCTGGGGCCATGTATGCCGTGGTAAAGAATTTGTATTTTACTCTGAAACTGGCGTGCATTATTGTTGTTGTCCTTAGTAGCCATCAAGTCAACTCCAACTCATGGCGACCCCATATGTGCAGAGGAGAATTGCTCCATAGGTTTCAAGGATATGACCTTTTGGAAGCTGATGGCCAGGTCTATCTTCCAAGGTGCCCATGGGTGCATTCAAACCACCAACCTTTTGGCAAGTAGTCCTATGCTTAACTTTTTGTGTCACCCAGGGACTCCTAGTGTGCATTAGAGGACATATTTAAAGAAGGGAAAGGATGTGGTCATATTTTATTTTTAGAAAAGGAATTCTGATACAATGGGAAAAACATACTTTCCGTAATCCCCTTAGTAACATTTACTTGTATGTTTTACTAAAAAATTGTTGTCCTTATTACAGTGTGTCCAGTGGGTTACTCTTCTTGGCTACATAATGTTAACCATTTACCCTTGCTTTCAGAGATTATATTTGCATTAGTGGAGATTAAAAATGTTTCTATAAAATAGAGCCAGAGGCAAAATTCAAATCCAGTTCTATTAGAGTCCTGGGGCAGTGTCCCCCACTACCTGTCGGGTCAGTAATTGTGTGGTTGTCATGTTCGTCCGTCTTCCCAAGGCTTCCTCTGGATTCCTTCCCAGCTGCATTTCTCCCCTTAAAATATGATAAACCTGCCTTCTTCTGGCCCATATAAAACAAAGACCAGTTCCATTGCTTTTCCAAGCCAAAATGGCAAGGGAGATTGTGAGATCATTTCATACATCCCCGTATCTTTATTTGTACCAAGAGACAAACCCAGGCCAACTCTTGTCCATTTCATTCTGCTGAATCAGGGAAACCCTATCTCTCTTACTGTGTGTGGTCAACTAATAGGGCCTCAGGTAAAGGGACAATCTGCCAGAAATCTCTCTGTCTCTCACCTCCCCCCTCATATTTGGCAAGATACCAGGGGCCCAGACATTTTCAAAGAGAGAGAGAGGGAACATCTGCAAGCTGAGCCAGCCCAGAGGCCTCAGTTGACCACTCTTAATCAGAAGCCAGAGAGTTGCTGAGAGCTTGCTTCAGAATGGTACTCCAGAAACCTAGTGGTTGGTAAGATGGCACCAGAAGACAAACTACCTGAATAAACTAGAAGTGCTGTCAAAAAAAAAAAAAAAAATGTAATGGTCTGACTGAGACTGGAGGAACCCCAGAAAGCATGGCCCCGGACTCTGTCAACCCAGATCTAAAACAATTCCCGAGGCCAACTCTTCAGACAAACAATGGACTGGACTATGGGACATAAAGTGATACTCGTGAAGAGTGTGCCTCTTAGCTCCAGTAGATACATGAGACTAAACGGGCAGCTCCTGTCTGGAGGTGAGATGAGAAGGCAGAAAGGGTTAGGAGCTGATTGAATAGACATGGGGAATCAGGGGTGGAAAGGACGAGTGTGCTGTCACAGTATAGGGAGAACAATTAGGGTCACATAACAATGTATGTATAATTTTTATATGAGAGACTAACTTGAATTGTAAACTTTCACTTAAACTACAACAATAAAAAACATATAAAAAAATAAAAAAACAAATGTAATGAAGAGTTATAGGACGGTAGAGTGGCCCTAGGGCCACAGAAGGATCAGTGAACAGCCTTCCAAGCCTGGGGAAGGGAACTACAAATGAGAGTGATGGATTGATGTGTGACAAATAATACAGCATTCTCCGTAGGGTATAGACCCAAGCCACGCAGTCCCACAGAGAAGAGAAAAACGATCATCCATCCCTCCCAATTGGTGGCATTCTTAATATAGGCACATTGTTTGAGTTTTATATTTAAACTGTGATGATTTCAAAACTATAAACTCATGATACAGTAGAACTGAAAAATTCAGTAGAGACTGACGTTCCCATTTTAAAGATGGGCAAGCTGACATTTATTGTGGGTACCTGACTTGGCCACTTTTGCCACAATCAGTCCTGGAACTTGTGCCTAATGGTTCACACTTGTATGTGGTAAATTCCAGCTTTATGTTTTGGGAAGAGGCATTCCTCCTCAGTTTATTTCCAGTCTTCCTATTATTAAATACATTGAAGAAACTGGAAAACTATTTGTTGGAGATAATGTTGAAGGACTCAGTCCCCAGGTGGCATTCAAAATGCTGTCAAGATTGAAACCTTTTGGGAGTACAGCTCTTGGAGTGTGATTCTTGGCTCTATCACTTACTAGCGGTGTGTTCTTGGGTAAGTTACTTACCTTCTCTGTGCTTCAGTTTTCTTCCTATAAAATTGGAATAATAATAATACTTTCAGGTAGAGTTGTTTTGAGAAATAGATTGTAAAATCACAGAAAGCACTTGGAACAGTGCCTACTATCTGGTAAACATTTAATTTATGAGCTATTATAACTATTTGTTATTATAACTATTAGGAAGGTGGGACTCAGTGATCTTTAAAGTACTTTCCAATTCTGGGATTATATGAGTCCACAGAAATATCATTAAATCAGAAGATCTGATTGTACATAAACTTGTAGTGGGAGTAGGGGTGGGGGTAGGGAGGAAATGGAATAAAAAGTTAAAAACAAATCTAGTAAATAGTCATCAACTTCATGGATATATGAGAAGTGGACGACACCAACATTCCTGATTTCAGTGAGCTCCCAATCCTTTTGAGAAGTTGAGCACTGTTTAGATAAACTGGGAGGGGCAGGGCAAGGCAAATAAAGAAAAGAAGGAGGAGGGAGAGAGGGATGGAGGGAGAAGATGAGGGAAGGAGGAAGGGATGGGAAAGGAGATTAATAGACCA
This sequence comes from Dugong dugon, assembly GCA_030035585.1. Taxonomy (NCBI): domain Eukaryota; kingdom Metazoa; phylum Chordata; class Mammalia; order Sirenia; family Dugongidae; genus Dugong; species Dugong dugon. Next base: position 59,665,530 of record CM057471.1, read on the forward strand.
GACAAGCTGATGCAGGCTTCCATTTTGGAGGACCAAAACTATTTTGTTCCCTTATCCAGCAGCCATTTCCTGAATATCCCTTATGTGCTGGAGGTGTCCTAGATGCTGGAATACATGAAGGATTGAAATGCAGTGAAAGTGCTAGCACAAAAGTAAGTCAGGAGAGATGGAGGTGGCACAGAGAAGGGGCAATTAACTCCACCTGTGATGTGTCCAGGCCACTGTCATCCCTCATTTGAATCTCTACAACAGCCTCCTAACTGGTTTCCCATCTTGTCTCTCCTAACCCATTCTCCCCATCACCCAGCAGAGGCTTTTTGTGGTTGTCACTGGGTGCTGTTGAGTCAATTCAGATCCCATGAGCCAGAGTAAAACTGTCCTAGAGGGTTTTCTAGACTGTAATTTTTATGAAAGCAGATCACCAAGAAGAAGATTGCCGGGTTTTTTTCCCATGGGATTGAACCACCAGCCTTTGGGTTAATAGCTGAGTGCTTAACCATTGCACCACCACAGTACAAATTGGCTGTCACCCCCCTGCTTGGTTAGTATTAATATGGCTTACAAGGTCTTACAGGATCTGCCCCTGGTATACTTCTCCTGACTCACTTCTTGTCATATCAGTAAACTCCCTATTTCAAACTTCCTTTCATTTCTTGAATCTCTCGTTCTTTCCCCTCCAGCCTTTCTCTTATACTGTTCCCTGCTTGGGAACAGGCTTCCCCTGGCACAGCTTGGCCAAACGCTACTCATTCTTCAGGCCTCAGCTTAGATATAACTTCTTCCAGGAAGCCTTCTGGAACCTCCCACAAACATACACCCAGATCTGGATTAGACGACCCTTTTCTGAGACCCCTCAGTGCCCTCTACTTCCATACTGGAACACCTATCACAAGGCATTCTAATGCCCGGCTGTCCCCACTAAAGTTTAAGCCACCCACAGGCACATACCATGTTTGTTTTGTTCATCACTTACTCCCAGCACATCGGATAGTCTCCAGCACATAGTCGGTGCTCAATAGATGTTTGTTATAGTGCCTCTCTTTCTATGAATGGTGGCCCAAGACCATGTAAGCACCCCAATACCAACCTTGCTGGTAGATCCAGCATTGCCCCCCACCCCTGGTCTCCAGAGAGCCTCCCAATCACCCTTCTCTGCTAAAATCTCTGCCTACATCTGTGACTTCTCCTGTCCAAATCTTCCTCACCCTCCCCCTGTTTTTCCACCCATCCCCATGCTTGAGTTCTGGAATCTGTCTAATGAAGTCCTTGCTTTATTAGACTTATGGTCACTTTGAAGCCGTGGCTACACATGGCCACACAAACCCTGGCATCCAGGCCTCCAATCATCCAGATCCTTGGTGACCTGACAACAAAACATCTGGGCAACTGACTCATCTTGATTTTCTTTTCATCCACATGGTTTGGCCCTACTTAGGCACTGCCTGAAGGTTGGGCACTGACTCCCTGATGCCGTGACAATTTTCCTCTAGTCTCTTGAAATCATCAAGGGCTTGTATACATGGGCAAGGCTGTTTTAATCAGGGAACAGCTGGTTGTGGTGGTGGATCTATTTGTTGCACCCACTATTAATTAGTAACATTTTAGAAAACAAAACAAGATGGGGAAAAAAGAAAAGTTTACGACTGGGAGAGAGAATTGGGAACCATATATAAAAGCTGTGTACAATGAATGTTGAATTAACATGCCACGATGGACGAGTTCTCAGGTAAAAGACCGAGATTTCTTCTCTAGGACTTTACAGGATGCAGCTATGATTGAAAGTTTCAGAGGAAAGAGTTCTTGACTTTCTCTTTTCTACAAAAAAGACCAAATCAAACTCTTCTTTTTTTTGCCATTGCTTTTCGACAAACATTTACTACGGGCCTATATACTCTGTGCCAGTCTCTGAGCAAGGCGTGGGAAGAAGAGTTAATCAGACAAAGTTCTTTCTCTTAAGGGGCTTACAGTCAAATACGGGAAACAGGTAATAACTAGAAAATCATGACGATGCAATGGCACATATATGCACTGTGGGAGCAGAGATGCAGGGCACCTTTTGTGGGTCACAGACCTGGCCCTACCACTGATTGGTTAGGTGATCTTGAGCAAATCTCTTAACCTACCCAGCAGGGTGGTAGTGAACCTTCAAGGATTTAATATAGGCAACAAAATTTTGTAAACTGAAAATTGATTGATGGATATTCATTCAACTTTCCCAAATTCAAAAGGGCTATCTTGTAAGGTAATGAGCTTCTAGCCATTGGAAGTATTTAAGGAGGCTAGAAAGGGAGCCCTGGTGGCATAGTGGCTAAAGTGCTTGGTTGCTAACCGAAAGGTCGACAGTCTGAACCCAGCCAGCCCTTCCACAGGAGAAAGATGTGGTAGTCTGCTTCCATAAAGATTTACAGCCTCGGGAACCCTATGGGGCAGTTCTACTCTGTCCTATAGTGTCGCTATGAGTCTGAATCAATTCAAAGGCAATGGACTTGGTTTTGGAAAGAGGCTAGATGGCTTTATTGACAATGGATGTTTTAAAGGAATTTCCTGTACTCGGAAAGACCTGTGTATGTCTGAGGTTTCTCTTATTTCTAGTATCTTGTTCTAAATGTTGTTGTTATTAGACACCCTTGAGTTGGCTCCAGCTCATGGTGACCTTATGCATAACAGAATGAAACATTGCCCAGTCCTATGCCATCTTCATGATTATTAGTATGTTTGGGTCCATTGTTGCAGCTATTGTATAGCACCTTCCAACCTAGGGGGCTTATCTCCTAGTATTATACTGAACAATGTTCTGTTGTGATGCATAAGGTTTTCATTAGCTAGTTTTCAAAAGTAGGTTTCCAGGACTTTCTTCCTTGCTTTAAATAAAACTAGTGAATTTGATCTTATTCTAAGCTGTAGACAGTGCGTGTCAAAGTAAGGAAGCTAACAGCCATTTGGCATGAAGAATAATCAACCCCCACTAATGGGATGGGGAGGGCCACCTCTGATCCTGTCCTGACCTTCATTTCCTGATTAAGAGTACTTCAACCTAGACCACCAGCAAGAATGAGGGATGAGTTCCCTCTTCATTCTCCAATGCCCTATGGAGAATCTAGTTCCAGAGTTTCTTTCTCCAACATTTTGCATTTCCTCGTTCTGTCTCATCCAGCTGTCATCACCAAGCCCTGTTGATTCTACCTCTTAAGCATTTTTAAAAATAATTTATTTTATTATATTTTGTTGCTGAAAATATACACAGCAGAATATACACCAACTCAACAATGTCTACATGCACAATTAAGGAATACTGATTATATTCTTCAAGTTGTGCAACCATTCTCACCCTCCTTTTCTGAATTGTTCCTTCCCCATCAATGGGAACTAACTGCCCCCTAAGCTTCCTGTTTAGTATTGCCAGCTGTTGTTGTCAATTTGATCCCATATAGATAGTTCTTTAAAAGAGTATACTGCTCAAGGCAGACATTCTTTACTAATTAAGCTAAACTAATATTTGGTTTCAAGAAGACTCCAAGGGATATTTTTGGTTTAAGGTTTAAAGGTTATCTCATTTTTTATTCATCCCCATCTATTGCCTTTGTCAAGACTTCACCATATCTCATCTCAGTCCTTTGGCCTCTTGTCCTGTCTATCCACCTCCAGCAGCCAGCATAGTCCCTTCTTCAAACAATAGCCAGAGTTATCCCTTAAAATGCAGATCTCATAATGTCAGTCCCTTAAATGAAACCATTCATTATCTCCCACTGGCCTCAGGGTTAAGTTCAAGCTTGCAGAATGTCTGGTAGGGGCCACTTCTCCAGATTTTGCTCAATGTGCACATTATGCTCTGGTCAGCAAAACCAACTGCACTTCTCAAATGAATCTATATGGGTCCTTCAGTGGGGCCTTTGCATATGCCACTCCCTCTGCCTGGAAATGCCATCCCTCTCCCTATTTAACTGATCTTGTGCTATCATCCTCTTTAAAACCTTCTGTAGCCCATGCCTTTCTCACTCCTCATCTAAGTTCGAATCTGCCATCTATCCCCTTAAGCCCTACAATATTCCATGTCCACCTTGATTGGGGCAGTTGTAACACATGATTACACTCATTTCTTTACAGGATTTGTCTTCTCCTCTAGACTGTGAAGTCTTTGAGAACAAAGACAATATCCCAGTTACCAGCATACAGTATTTGTTAAATTAAGAAATTGAAACTGCCCAAATTACCATGAGGTGCTAAAAAATCGGCAAATTTATATCTTCATTCTTAGGTTCTTTCATTCTATAAGCACTTTCAGGCACTAACCCTTGAGCCAAAGATAAAATAAAGCAAATTTCAAGACTTATCCCCTTTCTTTAAGTAGCTCACAATCTTTGGACAGGAGCTTGCTAATTAGGCTATATAATTACTGTCATCATAGAGATCTGAAGAATGATTAAGTGAGGTGAGCTTTTTTTCATTTTTCTGTGCCATCTGGGGGCATGGAAAGCATGACTATAAGAAGCTATATCATGAACTAAGCATTTCTTCAAGGAAGACATGGTACCATTTATGCTTCTGTGAGACAAAGGCACAGACGAGTTCTCATCCTTAACTAATCTCAAATCTCCCCATCAATGCTCAAGTGGTGATATATGGACAGTAGCCAACGCTTCCGCCCTCCTCTTGTGGAAGTTGCTAGCTAGTGGCAGTTTATACCACTAGGGGCCAATCATGATAAAAGGAGAAGATTCAAGGAGAATATTCAGCCTTCAGTGAGTGACCATCTGGAGCTGTCAGATTTCTTTCCCCCAGGCAATGAAGGTGTTGTTTGGAGTTTATTTATCCAGAAAAACAACAACAACAAAGCATAAAATTACTTTCAAGAATTTACCTGAGTGAGGTGGGAGTTGCAGCACACATAAATAACTTTCCTGGGAATGTAACAATTTATTGGGAAAAATGTGAAGAGCCTCATATTCACTCTTCAGGGACAAGAAATATCAATAATAATGAGTACTTTTAGAATGGGATGTTAATCTGTGCAGCAACGTTTCTTCTGCATTCTTTGGATTGGTACCACCTCACTACAGGGGAGCATCCATTTGCAGGAGTGATGGAATTACTAATGGTGTCATTATTATGATTGACAGTCAATAGGATTTATTCAATGTCTTAATGAAATTTCTAGACCTTCAAAGTGTTTAGTTAGGGTGCCCCACCAAAATGGTTCAGCTGAACTAGTGCTATCAACGGAAATTGTAGTAGAACGTATTAGGCACTTACATAGGAGTTAGGAGACCTGGAATCTTGTCCCAGTAAATCACAGGGTAAGTGAAGTCTCCCTCTGTTCCTCAGTTTTCCCATCTCTTAAATGGAGGTGGGGACTTTCTCGGCATCTGAGTCTTCATAGATTTTACTAGTTCAGCTGCGTGTTTCTAAACAATGATAAAAAGAATATTGTAGGGAAATCTTCATAGAAATTTCATTAGGAGTTTCCCATACTGGCTGAGATTGAGGACATCTAGCTCTGGGTTCTGTGGCAGTTATCAAGAAGGCCCTATAATAAACCTTCATGAGGTTTGATATCCATTAAAATATTTGTAATGTTCCTGAAAACAATGACAACCAAGTCAAACAGGCAGCCAGAAAATATTCATTATACAAGTACTATGACTGTAAGGTATCAAATCAAATACATTAATTGTACTTAAGTGAACCAGTTTCCAGTTTCCATGGTGACCTGGATCCGTACTCAGATTGTTGATATTGATACTAATACCGATTATTATTGCTATTTTTGTTATTTCTCTCTAGCTTTATGTTCAGAAAACTTAAATTTATATATGGTATTTCTTAGTGGGTAGAGAGAGCAAGCTACTCAGGTTTGAGTCCTCGTCTGACACATATTAACTGTGTGATTTCAAAGGATAATGGTTGTAAAGTTTATAGCATCATGTCTGGCATAGAGTGCTGGTTAAACATGAGAATAATTGTCATTTGTATGAGACCTGTGAGGTAGGCAGGAGGAGGGATAGTTAGACCCATGCCCCAAGTGGTCCGTTTGGAGTCAGGCTCTCCCCACTCCTGTTTTGTTTGCTTGTTTGTTTGTTTTTATGAGAACATGTTATATAAGAAGTAAGAACAACACTCATCTTTGAGTCCATTGGCTCTCCCATCACCAGCCTCACTGCCTGTTGCCTCAAGTAAGGAGCAGTTCATTCTTCAGTTCTGAATGTCAGCACCTATTGCAAAGGCTCTATTGTCATTATCAAACTAATATTTAGCTTCCCTGGTAAAGGGGCTGAACCTGTATTTATAGGAGGGTTTAATGCCAGACCCTGTGACAATGCTTGGTTGGGCAGGGTGTTCGGGAGCCATGCCAGCAACACTGCATTTGCTGAGAGGGTATCTCAGTTTCTTTTCCGCTTGCCTGACATGGCAAACACACATGACGTGGCGCCGACAAAATGGCTACCAGAAATCCGGAAATGCTACATTTATTCTTATCAAGTCCTAGCTTCCCAGGTTACCTTCCCCAGTCCCTGAGGAGTCTGAAGAAAGAAAAAAAAAAGTCCAATGAAAATAATGTCATTTCTCTTTTTCCCTGCTGAAATATAGACTGAGGATGAATGAGTCCATTTGGATAGAATGGAATCCCTTGGAATAAGTATCTGCGGTTGGAACTGCTCCTTGAAAAGTTGTGTAACTCTCTGCCCATCATTCCGTGGGTTTTGAATATTGGCAACGGGCTGGGTGTGGCGTGACATACGGACATCTAACACGGACAGCCGCGTCTCTAAGCACGTACTCTGTGCCAGGCACTGTGCCAGGGGCTTTAGTGCACTATTTCATTCGTGCCTCACAATAATAATACGAAGTAGGTAATTTTAAGCCTATTTACAGATGAGAAAACAGAGACCACGAGAGAGGTGAGGTAATTTGCCCAGGGGCATGCATCTTGTAAGTGGCCAACACAGAATTTAAACCCATGCTTGTCTGCGCCAAAGCTTGTTTCTAAGACACCAAACTTCTCTGGGTCCTTACATCCTGCTTGGCCAGAGAGGGTATTTACATAAGAATGCAAAGCTAGGGAGCTGATTTCATGGGTTACTGCTTTGTGCAGGCCCTTTGTGTATATTGAATCATATCATTTTTATAACCGCCCACTGTGAAGTGAAGGAGGTATTGTTATATCCATTTCTCAGGTGGTGTAACTGAGGTGCGGATGAATAGAGTGACTGGAAGAAGGATCATGTGAGACAGCTAATCAAGTGTTTTCTCAAGGAGTTGGTTGGGGCACTGGGAGTCTATTAGTGGGGAGCAGTTAAGAGCAAAATCTGTAGTCAAATGGTTTTGGCTGCAATCCTCACATAACCTCCAATGATTCAGTTAGCCTCTCCTGGTAAGTCTTGGGCTCTCCATCTGGAAAGTATGGCTAAGAATCGTGCTTATTTCAGAGGAACGTTGAGAAGATTTGATGAGCTAAAGGTTAGCAGAGTGCATTGCACATAGTAAGCACCCTGAACCAAAAACAAACTCGCTGCCATCGAGTGGATTCCAACTCATAGAGACCCTATAGGACAGGGTAGAACTGCCCCCATAGGATTTCCAAGGAGTAGCTGGTTAATTTGAACTGCCGACCTTTTGGTTAGCACCCTGAGCTCTTAACCACTGGGCCACCAGGGCTCCAGTAAGCATCCTAGATATTTTATTTATTGTACCATCGTCATCACTGGTGTCTTTAGTTTTTATTCTCTAGCAGCTATGGGAACCTGGAGTAGCCAGCCAAGGTGGAGTAAACTCACGAATCAAAGTGCACATGAGAAACTCCAGGCTCACCACCTCTTACCCTAGGTCAGTCACTGGACCCCCTGAGTTTCACAATCCTCACCTCTAAAGTGGAGCTAGAAAAAATTCCCTGCCATTTCACCCACTTTTCAGGGAGGTCTCAAATTTCAAATGAGATAGTGGAAGATGTCATGGATTGAATTGGGCCCCCAAAAATATATGGCAACTTGGCTAAACCATGATTCCCAGTATTGTGTGGTCTTCCTCCATTTTGTGATCTATGTGATTATCCTATGTGTTCTAAATCCTAACCTTTATGAGATATTAATGAGGCAAGATTAGAGGCAGTTATTTTAATGAGGCAGGACTCAATCTACAGGATTAGGTTGTATCTTGAGTCAATTTCTTTTGAGATATAAGTGAGAGAAGTGAGCAGAGAGACGGGGTACCTCATTACCACCAAGAAAGGAGCTCTGGGAGAGGAGTGCGTCCTTTGTACCCCGGGTCTCTGTGCTGAGAAGCTCCTGTGCAAGGGGAAGATTGATGACAAGGACTTTCTCCCAGAACCGACAGAGAGAGAAACTCTTGCCCTGGAGCTGGCACCCTGAACTTGGACTGCTAGTCTCCTAAACTGTGAGAGAATAAATATCTGTTTGTTAAAGCCATCCACTTGTGGTATTCCTATTATAGCAGCACTAGATAATTAAAATAGAAGAACATCTGTCTTTTTGCAACCTCTGAAGTAGATTGGGTATAGAAAGAGATTTGTTGATAATTCACCTTTAAGTATCCTCTTTTTCTTTTTAACTATAATTAATATATATTAATATGTTATAATCAATACATTGTTAAAAAATAGCATAGCATACAACAATACCTCGCTAGGCTGAGAGAGAATGGTTGGCAAGCAAAAGCAGAAGGTACACGTTATTTGCTTAAAAATATGGTGTATATTATTATATATATACACATATATACATACCTTCAAGTATATATACACTTATATATACATACCTTCATGTATACACACACACACACACACACACACACACATATATCCCTTCATTGTAAAAATAAAAGCCAAATAATACAGATGGAGCAAAAAGTCCCCTGGACTCATTCCTGCTTTCTTGCCCTGAGCTCTCCCAGGAGTCACCCAGAGTGTATCCTATCAACCCTATTTTATCACACTTGGTTGTTTTTATTTATTTATTATTTTTACTTTTTTATTATTATTGTACTTTAGATGAAGATTTACAGAACAAACTAGCTTCTCATTAAACAATTAGTACACATATTGCTTTATGACATTGGTTAACAACCCCACAACATGTCAACACTCTCTCTTCTCAACGTTGGGTTCCTATTACCAGCTTTCCTGTCCCCTCCTAACTTCTAGTCCTTGCCTCTGGGCTGGTGTGCCTGTTTAGTCTTGTTTTGTTTTATGTGCCTGTCTAATCTTTAGCTAAAGGGTGAACCTCAGGAGTGACTTCATTACTGAGCTCAAAGGGTTTCTGGGGGCCATACTCTCATGGTTTCTCCAGTCCCTGTCAGGCCACTAAGTCTGGTGATGTTTTTCTGAGTTAGAATTTTGTTCTACATTTTTTTCCAGCTCTGTCCAGGACCCTCTTTTGTGCTCTCTGTCAGTTCTGCTTTCCTAAAGAGACCAAGAGTGGATCTATACACGGTGGAGTGTTTGAGGGCTGGGTTCAATATGCACACTCCCTGAGTTTGAATGGTAACCCTATTATTTACTAACTATATTTGGGTAGTGATACCATTAATTAATTAATGATATCATTAATATCACACACAAGTAACATTTTTTGCTGAAGATCATTCAAAAGGGGTTGCAGCAGTACATCAACAGGGAACTGCCAGAAATTCAAGCCAGATTCAGAAGAGGATGTGGAACAAGGGTTATCATTGCTGATGTCAGATGGATCTTGGCTGAAAGCAGAGAATACCAGAAAGATGTTTACCTGTGTTTTATTGAATATGCAAAGGCATTCGATTATGTGGTTCATAACAAATTATGGACAACATTGCAAAGCATGGGAATTCCGGAATACTTAATTGTGCTCATGAGGAACCTGTACTTAGACCAAGAAGTAGTCATTCAAACAGAACAAGGGGATACTGCATAGTTTAAGAAAGGTGTGCATTTACCATACTTATTCAATCTGTATGTTGAGCAAATTATCTGAGTAGCTGGGCTACATGAAGAAGAATGGGCCATCAGGATTGGAGGAAGATTCATTAACAACCTGCAATATGCAGATGACACAACCTTCCTTGGTGAAAGTGAAAAGGACTTGGAGCACTTATTGAGGAAGATGAAAGACCACAGCCTTCAGTATGGATTACCCCTCAACATAAAGAAAACAACTGGACCAATAAGTGACATAATGGATAAATGGAGAAAATATTGAAATTGTAAAGGAGTTCATTTTACTTGAATCCACAATCAACACCTATGGAAGCAGTAGTTCAGAAATCAAAGGACACATTGCCTTGGGCAAATCTGCTGCAAAAGACCCCTTTAAGGTGTCAAAAAGTAAAGATGTCACTTTAAAGACTAAGGTGCATCTGACCCAATCCATGGTGTTTTCGATTGTCTCATATGCATGTGAAAACTGGACAATGAATATGGAAGACCAAAGAAGAATTGATGCCTTTGAATTATGCTGTTGGGGAAGAATATTGAATATATCACTGACTGCCAAGAGAACGAACAAATCTGTCTTGGAAGAATTACAGCCAGAATGCTCCTTAGCATGGTGAGACTTCATCTCATGTACTTTGAACATTTTATTAGGAGGGGCCAGTCCCTGGAGAAAGACATCGTGCTTGCTAAAGTAGAGGGTCAGCAAAAACGAGGAAGACCCTCAACAAGATGGGTTGACATAGTGGCTACAACAATGTGCTCAAACATAGCAATGATTGTGAAAATGGCACAAGACCAGACAGTGTTTCGTTCTGTTGTCATAGTGTTGCTATGAGTTGGAACCGACTCGGCGGCACCTAACAACAACAACAGCATATGGGTAAGTTGCTCATCCTCTCTGGTTCTTAATGTCCTCCCGTGCATAGTGGTGCCACTAAAGGTACCTAACTCAGAGTTTTGTTGTGAAGACTGAATAAGTTAATGTGTTAAACAAACAGTGCCCAGCACTCAGTGATCCTCAATATATGTTCGTTAGTATTTATTAGTCAACAGTGAGCTCATGAAGACAAGAGCCATACTTGAATCCTTGGCACTTAGCCTAGTGCCTGGTACCAAATGAGTGGTTGATAAATATTTCTTAAATTAGTAAAGGAATGCTACATTCATTTTATCCAGGGATGCTGCTAAGGAGTTTGGAAAACTTAGTAAAAAGAGTAGTAAAGTAAGAATAGCATTTACCCTGCACCAGACAAGCCCTGTGTGCTTAACGCATCTTGACTCATTTAACCCTCACGGAAACCCTAAACTACAACTTTTGTTATTACTGCCCTTATTTTACCAATGAGGGAACTGAGATGCAGACAATTTAAGTCTTCTACACATGGTCACGCAGCCAGGATTCAAACCCAGCCAGTGTGGGTCCAGAGTCAGCCCTCTTCATTTCTTTCCAACCCTGCCTGTCTCTCTCCATAAGGGTTGGTTAACTGAAGACCCTAGGAACTTGGGCCAGTAAAAATCACGTAATGGTTTCCTCCACTTACCTTTCTGGGCTAAGAGCACTTGCTCCTCTCGCTTCGAATGGTGAGTATCATGATGCAGGACATGAAGATAAGTTAATATTGCCTTTGAGAACACACGTTGGGGAGTGGCCCAGACAATTTCAGAAAGATGTTGAGACCATCTGATGGGTTGAAGCCTGGCTGGCTGGAGAGGCTGCTGTCCAGAGAGCCACTTCTAACCTTAGAGCCACTTGATTTCAAGAGCTAGTCCCCAATCCTGAACTGTGTTAAGCAGCAATGTGGAGTGACACTAGAGTGCTGATGAGAATCAGGGAAGAACTGAGTGGGCAGGACTTTTAGGGAGGCACATCATTCAGAGATTTTAGCTTGATACATACTGGATTCACGGCGGTGATTATCAACCCTGTAAGATTAGACGTGAAATTGTTTACAAACCTGGGGTAATGTTGAGAGTCATTTAACAATGGGTAGATCACAGACACCAAATAATCAGTACAGATATTGGCCCTAGAGAACAGAAAGATCCATGGTCACAGAAAACAGTTGTAGTAGGGCATATTGGTTGGATATCAGACCAGGGTCTAGGTAATTTTCTACCTCCAGAGTTCTGACAGATTCTCAGTGGGGAAGATAAAGGACTTCCCCTTTGTTGTCTAAGGCAACACAGCGGTATCACGGTAGAACTGAGAACAGAGCCTGGACTCTTGGCTCTTCAACCAGTCTTGTCTACTTCACAGTCCTTACTGAACACTACAAGAACAGAGCCAAATGAATGTGGTAACTGGTCATTTCTCAACATGACATTGCAATATGCAAAGCAATTTGCAATATGTAAATGCAAATGCCCCTTTCTTCTGAGGAGCTCAAAATACTCCATGTATACTAAGGCCGTTGTCTAAATTGATTGTCATTATTATTATTATTATCATTGCTGTTATTATTTATTAACTGTTTGAAGTTAGTGCATTCATACGTGATTCAAGTTAGTTTATGGCCTGGATCTTCTCAGGACTGAATGGCACTCTCTCTCATTTGTCTGTTTCAGTAGTAATGCCCATTGACCTCATAGTGGAAAGCTAGCCATCGCTGGTCCTCTACATCCATAACTTTTAAGGACTGCCTAGGGTACTACCCAGTAATTCTTCAGTTATCTTGAAGGAACTTTGAAATTTTTCATTGCTGTTATTGTTGTTAGGTGTCGCCCATTCAGTACTGACTCATAGGGACCCTATGTACAACAGAAAGATACACTGCCCGGTCTTGCACCATCCTCACAACCATTGTTATGCTTGAGCCCATTGTTGCAGCCACTGTGTCAATCCATCTCTTTGAGGCTCTTCATCTTTTTCGCTGACCCTCTACTTTACCAAGCATGATCCCTCCTGATAACATATCCAAAGTATGTGAGACGTAGTCTTGCCATCTTTGTTTCTAAGGAGCATTACAGTTGTACTTCTTCCAAGAAAGGTTTGTTCATTTTTTTGGCAGTCCATGGTATATTCAACATTCTTCACCAATACCACAACTCAAAGGCATCAATTCTTCTTCGGTCTTCCTTATTCATTGTCCAGCGTTTGCAGGCATATGAGGAGACTGAAAAAACCATGGCTTGGGTCAGGCACACCTTACTCTTCAAGGTGACGTCTTTGCTTTTCAGCACTTTAAAGAGGTCTTTTGCAGCAGATTTGCCCAATGCAATGCATCTTTTGATTTCTTGACTGCTGCTTCCTTGGGTGTTGATTGTGACTCCAAGTAAAATGAAATCCTTTACAACTTAAATATTTTCTCCATTTATCATGATGTTGCTTACTGGTCCAGTCCTGTGTCATTGCTGTAGTTTATCTTAAAGGTTAGGTACATGGGCTTTGGAGTCAGGCATACCTGGTTTACGGTTGTTAGAAATTCTTACAGCTTTCTAATGTTCTTTTTATCCTCTGTAAAATGGAGGTAGTCATATTACCTTCCTTTCAGGGTTGTCATAAAGTTCAAAGGCTATAATGTATAAGCATTCACCACATAGTAAGCAAACAATACATGTCAAAAATTAGTAACAATAATAATAATTTAAGAGTGAAAAATCATGCTAGAAAACTAGGCAAACCTTAGCACAGTGCCAGACAGAATTGATAACCGATAAATAACTGTTCAATAAATACATGAATTATCATCATCTGCAGTAAGAAAGCATAGTAGAAAGAATATGGTTTGGAAGCCAGGAAACCCAGAAATTCTCACTTTGGAATGATTTGGATGTGTGCCCTTGGGAGAGTCTTTTCCCATCTGTGGATCTTCAGCTGGAAAGTGAGAATACTAGATATAATAGGCTGAAAGGTTGTCCGTTCAAACTCACCCAAAGGTGCCTTGGAAGACATCCATGACAATCTGCTTCTGAAAGTTCACAGCCTTGAAAATCCTATGGAGGAGAGTGCTACTCTACACACATGGGGTCACTCTGAGTTGGGATTGACTCAACGGCAACTAAAAACAACAAAGCACTTTCTACTTAAAAAACAAAACAAGAAGATAATGGGCAGGTGCAGTGCATACTAACATCCTTCCTATTTACCATCTAGCTGGGGTTATGTCCGTAAAAAAAAAAAAATTGCCATTGAGTAGATTCTGACTCAGCGACCCTATAGGATAGAGTAGAACTACCTCATAGGGTTTCCAAGGAGTGGCTGGTGGATTTGAACTGCCAACCTTTTGGTTAGCAGCCATAACTCTTAACCATTGCACCACCAGGCTTCCGGTTATGTCCATATAGCAAGATAACTGACAGTCCAAGGCTGTGCATGATAGTGCTGGGTTAAATGCCTTGGAGATAAGAAATGAGAGCAGTTCAGAGTAGGGGGAGATTAATTCTGACTGAAGGAGCATGAGAGGAAGGTTTCCTGAAGGAACCAGAGCTTTCTTCATTTGGTTTTTAAGAATCCGAAGCACTCAAGCTAAGGTAAGATGAAAGGAGCAAAGAAGTCACACATAGCCAGGGGTTATGGAGGTCCAATAGAGTTCACCACATGTTCCCCGAGGTCCTATTCAGCACAAAACACTGAAGGTAAACACCATGAGAGAACCCCAAAAGTGGAAAACTCAGGTCTCATTTTTAAGAAATCTTTTTTTTAAATTATATGTATGTTTTTTATTTTGATGACAATATACACAACACAACTCTCACCAATTCAACAATTTCCACATGTACAATTTAGTAACATTGATTACATTCTTTATGTTGTATAACCTTTGTGGTTATTCTTTTCCAAATTATTCCACCAGCATTAACATAAACTCAGTGTCCCCTAAGCAATAACTCTCCCTTTTCCCCTCCCTCCCACCCCTGGTAACCACTGATAATCTTTGGTTTCTATATATTTGCTTATTTTCATCTTCAAGAATCTTAAAGCCTAGTAGAGAAAGGAAGAAAGGGGCGTAAATCCAACAATATAGGAGGAAAAAAGCCAAATAATCTTTTGGGAATAATTTGTTTTAATGCTTAACATTAACATTGTGAAGGTAACACTGTGGAGAATGAGTTCCAGAGCACTTAACTGTGCTCATTCCGAACCAAGACCAAGACCAAGAGGCAATCATTTGAACGGAACAAGGGGATACTGTGTGGCTTAAAATCAGGAAAGGTGTGTGTCAGGGCTGTGTCTTTCACCATACTTATTCAGTCTGTATGCTGAGCAAATAATCTGAGAAGATGGACTATATGAAGAAGAATGAGGGATTAGGATTGGAGGAAGACTCATCAACAACCTGTGATATGCAGATGACACAATGTTTCTTGTTGAAAGCAAAGAGGACTTGAAGCATTTACTGATAAAGATCAAAGACTACAGCCTTCGGTATGGATTACACCTCAACATAAAGATTGTGAGGATGATGAAGGACTGGGCAGGGTTTTGTTCTTTGAGTTGGAACGAATTCAATGGCAACAACACCAATGTTTGACAAAGATCGGTGTTACGGAGAACATGGCATTTGCACTAGGTTGGAGTAAAAACACATACGTTAGTGTTCTGGTTTGGGTATATATCTTCTAGCTGGGCTATTTGGGACAAATGGTTTCCCCTTTCTGAGCTTGAGTTTCCTCATCTTTAAAACAGACTGAGCAAACCAACCTAATCGAGTCGTGAGAATATATGCCTCAGGTCAAGACATGGCAGACAGAAGGTGCTCAGCAAGTAATATTATACACTCAGTTGTTATAGATTGAGTTCATGTTGGATTAGTTTCCCATGGAAAGGTCTTCACTGAAGAACAATTAACTCCATGCCTTCAATCTCAGTTGATATAAAAAGTGGCCAACTGAACAGTGATTCTGCAATTTCTGGAAAAAAACAGACTTGAAAGCATTGTCCATTATGTGACTCAAGGCCTCCTCTCAAGTAAGCCGTAAGATACATTAGTCCTGGAATTAGGCAGAAGGGGTTATCAGACATTTTATTTTCCGCTCAACAAAACGGGGAAAAACATACCGAAGGAAGAAAACGCCCACCATTGCCCATTCCTGATTTCTCACAAAGCTTACTCTTCCTTGAGATTTATGGCGATATTTTCCCGATTCCCATTTAGAACAATAGAAAGATTAAAGGCAGATTAGTGGCAGGCTAGCCAAATAGTTAAGAATGTGGACTTTGGAGTGAGATACACTTGGGTTCAAATGTGTTCCTGCCACATAACACTATAGGATCCAATCTGCTCTCCTGAACTTTATTTAAAAAAAAAAAAATCTGCAAAATGAGGATAATGATAAAAACTGCAAGTTTTAAGGATTAAATGAAATAATGTATGTAACCACTCAGGATTGTGTCTGCCCTGATAAATAGTAGCTAAGTATTATTAGTAGTAAAGACAGTAAAAAATAAAATAATAAAATTCATAATTGGTATGTTTTTCTACCATTAATAATAAAAAATAATTACAGTGTGAGTCAGAGGCCTTCATCTTAAACTAAAATTCTAAGTTTGCTGTGGAATTCCTCGTGCACCTGAGGGCTGGAATCTAGAAATTGTTGTTTTGGCTTTCTAGTCATAAGCCTGCATGAAAACTAAGAGAAAATTTCAGTTACTTTCAAAGTCACCCATTTCTAGACACAGAAGATTCAAAAAATGTAGAAAGAAGCTCCAAGAACTTGCCAGCCCCACCTCCAGCCAGAGCAACCCCTACGCCTCTACCTAACCCCAGTCAAGCAATATGATCACTGACTTTGTGGCTCTGGACTCGGACAGGGCATTACTAAATCAAGGAATTTTTTTTTTTTTCCTAAGAAGGTTAGAAATACTAAAAATATTCATACAGTTGAGAATAAATTTATTTTTAATATGATTTAAGAAGATAGGAGGGTAGATAGAAAACTGCTGAGTAATTCAGATAGACTGAATTTAAACTTGCTTCCTAAACTTGTAAAGAGAAAAGCTAAAGACTTAGTACAGTATCTAACACATAGTAAGTGCTCAACATAGTAAGTGCTCATTACAGGGGAATCATTACTGCTGGCATGATTATTATCATTGTCAACTCAAGTATGTGTATTAAATTAATATCATTAAACTACTGTTCGGTAGGAAGTAAAGAAGCTAATGTTCATCCGACATCTAATAACATATGTGCTTAGCCACTGTGCAACATGATATTCATTATCTCATTTACTTTCCCATATGACCCCATAAAATCTATAAAAATGAAAAATGAGATACAAAAGTTTAAGTGATTTTTCCTAGCCGCCAAGCTAGTATACAGAATGTTGGATCTGGATTGGCTGGGTCCTAATCCTATCTCACTGTTTATTTACTATCTCTGATTTAGTTATTTCTCCTGTAAAATGGGAATGATTATTGGATCTCCTCTGTAGGTTTGTTATGAGGATTAGATGGGATAACTCCTATAAAGCACTTAAATATTGCTTGGGACACAGTGCATACTCAATAAATGTAAGCTTTCCTAGAAATGTTATTCAGCAGATAGGGTTTGAACTCAATTCCCTCTAGTTCATGTTCTTTTTAGTGACCCTCACTTGGGCAGCTGATGGATGAATGTCACCATATTTGCCTGTGTGTTCCCAGATGCATCCTCTGGGGAAGATGAGGCTGGCAAAATGAGGAAATTTAGTTGAGTATTTTTAAGAACCTAATATGTGAATGACACTGAGGTTGCCAGCACAGGAGAAACTAAAGAAGCAAAAAAAAAAAAAAAAGAGATCATTAAATTTAACTCTTATGGGCTAGTAGTTATATGCAAAACCCTGGACTAGGCACTTGGGGACACACAAAGATAAATGCAACCGATTTTCTGTCCCAAACTGGAAGCCCCTTGGAGAGGCCAACAGATATGTAACTAAGTGTAATAGTTGGCTTTAGAAAGGGCTGGTAGAGATTCAGAGGAAGTTCTATGAAAGCCCAGAGGAGGGAGCCCTTTAGGCTGGTGGGGGAGGGGTGTGGTTTGTGGAAAGTGCTCTTAACAGATGATTGAACTGGCCCTTGAAGATCCTTGTCCTTGAAGGAGTGATTCTAATCTTGGAAGCAAGACATAAACAGGACACCAAGAACAATACATGATCATATCTAATTGAGTTCCAGATTCTAGGAGACAGATGATGCTTGTCTTAGGAATTCTGCGATGAAAATAAGCCTTCTGGAGTGAAGTAGGTAGGTGGGGCTCAGGCTCCTTCCAGATGAAAGCTAAGAAAAGACCAGAGGTTTATAAAAATTAGATTGGTGGAAAGGAACATGGGGTGCTCATTTACTGAGCATGTACTACGTGTCATACAGCACACTAATTTAGTCCTCGCGACAATTCCGTGGTAAGATCCCTGAGACGCAGAGAAATTAAGCAATTTGTTGAAGGTCGTAGGAACCCAGGTCAGTGTGACTCTGGAACATGTACTTTGAACTACCCTCAACCATTTGAATCCTTTCCAGTCTTTAGGGTTCCATTCAGATGTCACTCTTCTAACTCCAGTAGACCCTTATACTCTCTCTGGAAAAATACCTTGCTTTTAGTCATTACTGAATAAAATGAATGCTGAACAAGTATATTCTAAGAGTAGAAAAACAGACTAAAAGTAGTTTTTTAGAACAAATATCCCTAGACACTTAAGAGAGTCCCTGGGGGGTGGGAGGGTGGGAAGAAGGAATTGACCAACTATGGGGTGACTAGATGAGAATTGTTGCCATACTCCAATAACTGTGGGCCTCATTACATTTCAGATTTGGAATGATCTTAGGAAACTTCAACTCTTTCTTGACTTTTCATTTTGCATCAAAGCAAACCGAAGTCCAAAGATCTCGCAGAGGTCAGAATTAGAACTCAAGTCACCTGACTCTCAGGTGATTGCCTTTTTACTACAAACGATGAGAGGGGAGAAAACAAATCTATGAAAGATCAAGTGATGAAATAATAGAGGAATAACAGTATATGATATATTATTATATTACATAAAAATAAAAATGTCATGAGTGGATGAATGCTTAGAGTGGGTCATGAACCAGGGTTGATTCATCTAATTGTATTCATTCAACTAAAAACAAATAAGTCTATAATGTGTTCATATACAAAAAGAAAGAATGGTTCCCAATGTAGGTGGGACAGAATAACGAATGTTTGTTCAATGAATAGATGAGGCTTCACCAATTGCTCCCAATGCATTTAGGGACTGAGGTCAGGGAGCCCAAAGAACTATACCCCTTCCTTCTCCAGCCTACCAGAGGAGAGAAAGGATAACTTTCTCACCCAGATGTTAATTTGTTTGTCTTTAGGAAAATGAAAAGCACTTGGTCCCTGACAACAATGGAAGAATAAATTGTATGCATATAGATAGTATACAATATATATTATATATATATATATTATATATTATACCCCAGAGCATATTTTGCCTTCAGAATGAATTTATGAAGTAGATATTCCCATTTTAAAGGCAAGGAAGTGGAGATGTAGACAGATGAAATGACTTACTCAAGGGCATAACACTGATACGTGTTGGAGTGGATACTAGAGAAAACCCTCATGTTTTTACTCCGGGTCTGAGAGTTGATGAAGTCCCCACATATCTAGGAATGTTCAAAACTCTTATAGACAACTACATGGAAGCCTTCCCTGAAAGAAATACAGCTCCTGAATGCCTAATTGCCACAACTGAAGTGAATTAGTCATGTTTCAACCCATACTGAGGGAAGGAGGGATATTTTGAATGATAGAATTTATGTAGTTCACTATATGTCTTTTTTTATGGAATGGCAACCTCATGACTTTTACAGAAGACTTGGAGTTGCAGAAAGTGAAAGACTTGCTTAGGCAACTTCCTTACCCATGGCATGGTACACCCGTGATCCTCTTCTTCCATTCCATCTCTGGAAACACCTTTAGGATATAGAGCCATTTTCATTTTAGAACTGGAGAAACTGAGGTCAGACATTCTTGGCCTAAGCTTATATGGCAAGTTCTTCCCAAACAAGAAAGATCTGAATGTGGGTTCTCCCATTTTCAGAATAGTGCCGTAATCTCTGTATACCACATTCCGACTTTTATAGAGGGGATGTCTGAGTCCTTTGCTCATTCTACAAATCTGCATGCTTTAACCAACACACATTCTCCACTGGTTTTCACTCTCCAGAAGCTTGCAAGGATGATCCCAGCCCTCAGGAAGAATCTGGAGCAGCCCTGAGAACAAGGAACACTTGGGGAAGAGGAGTTAATTCTGCTTCAGGCATCCAACATGCTATTCTCATGCAAACCTCACACCACGTATTTTTATCATTACATTATTTGAACAGACTAGTAGCTAATAATTTATAATCCACCACTGCTAACTCATTTTGACTTATTAAACACTTGGGGAAAAAAAAGAACTGTTTTGCCATAAGGGGGAGCTTTTGAGTTCTATAAAGAGGGGGAAAAAAGAAGAAAAAATATATTACATCTATGTCCCAGTTCAAAAACAGATCTACAAAGCAGTAAATGGTCATTTCCTTACTTGTAACTCAAACCGTACCAGAGGACTTGATTTGCTAAGGTTGAAAAAAAAATAAATAGAATTAATATTTCGCTCTCATTTTTATATAAAACTAATCACTAACAGCCAGCAGAATATCTTTAAGATTATTCAGGAGAATTCAGAGACCCAGTTGTGCAGGGTTCTGAGTGGCAAATACCCTGGAAAATGCCTTTACTCTTTTTTCTTGTGATGATTTGATGAGGACTTTGGAGGCAACATTTGGGTTAGTTGAAGCCAGCACTTGGAGGCTCAGGAAGAGGGGACACGTTCCTCACTGCATAACTTTAAAGAAATTCTGAGAAGAAAAAGGAGAAAAGACAGGGAAGGCAAGAGAGAAGAGAAAGGACATTGGGAAAGAGGAAGTAGAGAAAGAGAGATGAGGAAGAGGGAGAGAAAGAGAAGGGGGGGGAGAGAAAGAGGAGAGAGAGAGAAAAAGAGAAGGAAAGGGAGAGAGCATTAAAAAAAAAAACAAAACTGAGACTCAAGTTTCAAGACTCCTTATGTGCTATAGAGAAGGATGAGGTTTACCAGCAAAGTGCAAAGGGGATCCTGAGAGAAGGAGAAAAATAATAATAATAATAAGGGGGGGGGGTGAAGGAGGAAAAAAAGCAAGAAAACAAAACAAAAACAGGAATGTGTGTTTTGAGCAAGAATGAGGAGAGCTGGGAGGACCGTAAGGGGGTGTGTACAGAATTTCATTAAATTGTTACTTTAAGATTGTCTTCTTAAAAAAAAAAAAAAAAAAAAGGAGGGGGTGGAGAAGCGGGAGCAAAGGAAAGGAGGCAAACGGCAAAGTGGAGGAAGGCTGGGTAGCTCGGCCTCTCCAAACTGATTGATTAGTCATGATCCCCGCAGTTTTAACAGGGACTCATTCAATTGGGAAGGTGGAGCGCTCGGGAGCAGATTAGCATACGCTTGTTTACTCATCTTCGGAGGGATTTTTCCCCCTCATTCCTTTCATTTTGTGTAGAAAGAGGGAGGGGAGGGGTGACGGGGGGGGAGAGAAGGGGGCTGTGGCTTGTGTTATAAAGGACGCAAAAAATAAATAAATTAGAGCATCTTTGGGGGGGGAGGGAATTCAGCGGATCAGTGTCTTAAAGGAGCTTTTATTTTTTTTTAAGAGCGAGAAATCATATAAAATAAAATGAAATAAAACAAGGAGGAAGGCAACCAGCTGTTAGAGGGGGAAAATAAGGCAGATAAAGGAGCGGGGAGAGAAATTAATTGCCAACCAGGAGGAGTTGGGTTGTATTTTTCAAAGGTGGGGGAAGTGGAGCACACACCTTGAGGAGGAAAGCGAGAAAGAAAAGAAAAAAGCAAGTGGAAGGGGGGGCTCGCCTAAGAAGGGTGAAGAAGCGAAGAAAGTCGAGGCGCCGAGGCTCCCAAAGCTGGCAGCTCCGGGTGGCGGTGCAGGGGCGAAGGGGGGGCGGGGGGGACCGTCGGACATGCGGCTCTGGAGTTGGGTGCTGCGCCTGGGGCTGCTGAGCGCCGCGCTGGGCTGCGGGCTGGCTGAGCGCCCCCGCCGGGCCCGGAGAGACCCGCGGGCCGGCCGCCCCCTGCGCCCTGCAGCCGGCCCGGCCACCTGCGCCACCCGGGCGGCCCGCGGCCGCCGCGCCTCGTCGCCGCCGCCGCCGCCGCCGCCGCCGCCGCCGCCGGGCGGTGCCTGGGAAGCTGTGCGCGTCCCCCGGCGGCGGCAGCTGCGGGAGGCGAGGGGCGCCGCCGAGGAGCCGAGCCCGCCGAGCCGGGCGCTCTATTTCAGCGGGCAAGAAGACCAGCTGCGCCTCCGGGCCGACCTCGAGCTGCCCCGGGACGCGTTTACGCTGCAAGTGTGGCTGCGAGCTGAGGGGGGCCAGAGGTCTCCGGCAGTGATCACAGGTAGGCAAGGGCGCCCCGGCGGGCGCTGCACCGTTCCCGCGGCCCCAGGGGCGCGCGGGTGCCTGGGCGCGGGTGGCGGGACAGTCCGGGGCTTGCGGGTGTGTCTGTGTGGAAGCCGGCTCGCCAGCGGCGCGGCAGCGCCAGGGACGAGCTGTGAGCCTCCCTTTGCCCTATCTGCTGAATGGGCGCACTCGCAAGGCGTAGTCGCCTGGCTCCCGACGGGGAGCGTGGGGTGCGCTTCTAGCGGCCCCGAGACCCCTCAGTGGAAGCTGGTCTCTGGGGAGTCTCATGCACGCAGACCGTGCTCGGGGATGATCAGAGGGACTTCATCTCCTTTGGGATAGAGGGTAGGATGACCCAATTGGGATGCAAGTTAAAAAAGCCTACGGGGGCTGTTGATTTCTTTGACTTTTTAATGGGCTGACCCTTCTTTATTTGGCCGCGTTACTCCGAAAGCCTGCAAGGACGATGTTATTGTGATCTCCAGGACTTAGAAGTCCCCGGAGTGCCCCAAAGTTGCTCTCGCTTGCTGCCTGCCTCTGGGATCCACCCCCAAGCCCAACACACACACACACACACACACACACACACACACACACACACACACACACACACACACACGCACGCACACGCACACAGATTGCCGTCCCATGTTCTTGCTTTTAAAGCCCATTGCCTGTCACTCGGGTCTGGAGCGAGCCCGTCCTAAAAGCACACACCACCAGCCTCTACCCCTATCTCCACTGCGAAACGAGGTGCTTTTCTCATTTGGGACTTTTATGAGCCTGTAATGAATTTGATTTCTCCCTCCTTGCCCTCCCTCTCTCTCCCTTTCGTAGTTCCACAGCGAAACCCATAGTGAAACCGGACACTTTGCGAGGGTTGCAAACCTTAGAAATGCTCCAACATCCATTTTTTTCCCCCTGTAAATGAATCTATGGAAATGCCTTTAATAAAACTGGGGGGCGGACGGGGGACGGCGCTGAGGAGAGAAGGAAAGTTTTGCCTCTTCTGGCTGGGAGATTCCCTTCCTGCACAAACAATCTTGCCATGTCTTGGGACGTCTTAAAGTGAGAGTAGGGGTTCCCCCTTTGCTGCAGCCAGGAAACGTGTGGAGGCGGTTTTTTTTTTTGGTTGTTGTTGTTGTTGTTGTTGTTTTTTTGTTTGTTTGTTTGTTTGTTTTCTCCCACCCCCTTACACGCTTTCTTAGAAGGGAATGCTCTGAACTTTGGGGCAAGTTCTGCCTCTTTCTGTCTTTCGGTAGCTTGGACTTTCTCAAACGTTGCGCTAACTCTATCCCATTTACATGAAATCCGCTTCAGGGGACCCAAACTCTGCTGCTCTACCAAGAATGTGCCCCCCTCACCCCCACTTTCCCGCTACCAAACCCAGTGCAAGCAAGTGGCTTTCCCGAACACCTGACGTCATCGCATGCTATTTTTCCTCTCCCCCCGCCCCTTCCCCTCATCCCCAGAGGGAACCCGAGCTCATTCACTTTCAGTCCCCGAGTCCTAGTCACTGAGAGGGGTGTATAATATGGAGCAGAGGGGAGTTTATTCGTAATAATGATGATGACGATGATGATCATTTAGAGCTGTGATGTGTTTACTTCTTTTTCAAAACATGAAAAGCACAGAGCTTGCTGCTTGAAAATGATTTTTTTTAAAAATTACTAGGTCTAATTGTTCCCAGTCTTTACCTGTCCTATCAGTGATTTGGAAGGCTTCCCTCCAGCAAGTAGAGCCCAGGGTTATGTAGATACCATCAATGAAAAGGTAATAAAGGCATTTAAAAAAAACAACAAAGAACAAAACACCTGGGGTTCCCCAGGAGACTGCCTTATAAGTGTCTGTAATTCAGACAAGGAGCCTGTCTTCACAACGTTCTCTCAAGCACTCATTCTCTCTCTCACACACACAAAGATTGTTGCAGTAAAATACTTTAATTGGATGGAGACGTCAGGTTATTATTGCTTATATAAAATGCCTGGTCCATTTTATGTGTGGAAATAACATTCCTCTCAAAAAGGAAAAAAAAAAAAAAAAAGGGCACTGCTGTCGTGTAGCACCAGAAAGCCAGGAGCTTTTCTCCCGAGGATTCTGGTGGAGTTTTTTTTCCCCTCCCCTAATTGAGTACAAGCCAGATTTGGCGGTGTGTAAACACCTGGCCCTGAGCCAGAAAAGACTCATTCTGCATATCCTCCACATGGTACAGACTGTTGGACTAAAAAGAACCTGCTTCTCCTTGAATTAAAAAGCAAACAAACAGAGGTTCTTGGCAGAAGCACTTTTTTTAGCTCCCTCCTTCATGTAAGTTGGGGCCGGGAGAGGCAGGGCCGAGGTGGGCGGTGTGGCCTGGGGTGCCAGGGCTTGTCCTCCCACTTTGACCTCGAGTGCCCAGTTTGCTACCTGACCTCCGCTGGCTTCCTCTGGCTGGGCATCGACACTTTCCTAGGAATCCTTGGTCACCTATCTTGAGAGAGCAGTCATCACCCAGCAGGGACCGCGCTGCTATTTCAGGCAGCTGCCTTGCTGTCAGGCCAGGCTGCCTTACATCACTCTTTGCTGCAGGATTCAATTGGGTTTCGTAAAGGTCTAATTTTACGGTGCTGTTAACCGGGTCTGTCGTCTGGCAGAGGCAGGCCTCGCCGCTCCTGGTAGGCGGGCTGTGCTTCCAGATCTGCCTGGGATGCTATTTCTGCCCCGGTTCAAACTTCACTGACAACCAGCTCAGACAGGCGCTCAGAGAGGCAGAGGGAAGGAGTGAAGGAGCAGTTTGCTTCTGAAGCTCCGAAAACATGCCTTTTATTTTTCCAAAATGGAAAGAGAAAAAAAAATTATTAATAAATAAAAAGGAAAGGCTTATGCAGGCAAGAACAAAGCCAAAGTTAGAAAGTGCTTTTGTGCAGGATTCTCTGGAGGGCCCACCAACGATGGATGGTGGTTAGGATTGAAGAATCCTGTAAGGCTACTGAGAAAAGGCTCCTAAGAGGTTACCCAGGCCACTTCCTCTTGTGCCAAATGGGGAAATAGAGACACAGAGAGGGGAGGAGTGTATGCTGGATGACACAGCTTGTCGGTGGCAGAAACTAGGATTTAACCCCTGGCATCCCGACTTCCAGTCCTTACCCCCTACACAGCTGAGAGAACTGTCTCATAAACACCCTCACCTCTTACCCCACGTAGACCCACCACCCAGGCACAGACTTCATGCACAGCAATTTGTGCTTCCTTTCAAGTCACGGGGTCTCTGACACATCCCTTTGCTTTTGTCGCACACCAGGCAAGATCCCAACCACCCACCCCACCCCCCCGCCACACACACACCTCCGGTTTGAAAGAAGAAAAAAAGCAATAGACTCAATTTGCTCCATGGAGCAGAGGCCCTGAGCAGCAGTTAATCTTGTTAAAATTTCTCCTGACCTGTTACATAAGTGAAATGTGGACCCCACAAGTGCTGCCCTTCTTCCACCCCCATCCCGCTCCCCTTCCCTCCGTGGTCTGGACGCCCTGCTCAGAAGGAAAAAGGGATTTACCTGAATCCCATCCAGCACCTCAGCTTGCCAGGCTTTCTTCTTTTGTTCTAAATGTTGGACTGGATTGAGTTTGCTGGTTACTCAGAAAAGTCTATTATTTTTTTCTCTCTTCTGGGCCCCCCACCTCCTACTACCCAACTCCTCATCCTTCTGAAAAAAAGTACTTGAAAGTCTCCAACTTCAGAATAGCTGTGGCAGCGAAGGCTAGGCTTTAAGGAGTGCATATATTAACATGGTTCTTCCCCAACGTGCATAGGCACCCCCGAGATCTAGAATGTTACAATGGTTAGAACTCAAGTTATCTGAGTGTGAATTCATCTCCACCCCTTACTGGCTGTGTGACCTTGAGCAAGCTAGTTGACTCCTCTGGGCATCAGTTTCCTCATCTACAAGTGAAGATGGCACATGTCCCTATCTCACAGGGTGTTTGTGGGGAGGAAATGAGCTCATACATGGAAAGTACTCATCACTGGCCTTGGGATATAGTAGGTAAGCACTCAGCAGACTGGGTTCTTAATATTAGACATGATTTTCCAAAGATCTCAGTCTTGACTTTAGGGACTGCAGAAACTTAAATGAAAGAAGGAAAAACTCTCCCTGAGTGCCTTCCAGGAACCAGGTGCTAGGCACTGTGCTAGGGGCTTGCCCTGTACCTGCCCGCTTCACCCTCACAACAATCCCGGGAGGTGGGCATTATTGCCTCTATTTTGCAAATGAGGAAACTGTTGTCAGATATTCAAAGTGACTTGATTCAAAGTCCCATAGGTAGCCGGGTGGGCAGAGCCCAGATGATGCGAACTGCAGTCCCAAGAGCCTTTCTCCTCTGCCACCAGTCTTTTTGGAGAGAGAAGAAATTACTTTCATTCTGTTCCTTAGTCTTGTTACACTACATGTTTCCATTCCTGTCTGCATCTCTATGTGCTGACCATATACCTACAGATTAAAGAAGATAAGAACTGAGTATAAATCTCATATGGAGCTCTGGATTTGGCCTACCAGGTCTGTTTTTCTTTTCATGTCAAATAATCATTCAGTGGAAAGAAGCAGACAAACTAGGCTTGGAATTTCTTTTACCAATTACTTGCTATGGGATTTGAGTTGTCACTTCACTGAACTCTTGTGCCTCATTTTCTTCAACTATAAAATGGATATAATGATATCATGATATTTCAATCAAATAAATGTACAGAATGTACCTAGCATTGTGCCAGCTCATATTAGGGCTTTAGTCAATGGTAGCTGAATCTAAAACTATACCCCCCTTTTCCATTTTGCTAGCTTTGCTTACAGAAAGCAAGGCCGGTTTGTGCATTGTTAGGACTTCCCCTTCTGAGTTGCTGAGGAGTCTATCCAGAGTAGACAGGGCATCTTGGAAACAATTAAACTGCCTCAAATCCCTCCTCTCACTTTGATCTCTACTTCCTTGACCTGCTGGGACTATCTCTTGGTAGTAAGAGCCGGAGGAGATCCTGAACCACTAGGAATTGTAAATAGGAAAACTAGTTAGCATCTTGGGGTAGCATACACCCCCAGGATTTGTAAGCCAGACAGTGGGCCTAGCAGGTTCCAGATCACCAATCTACTCTCACATCCCTCGTGCTCCTTTCCCAGATGCCCTCAAAACTCCCCCTTTCTTCTGAGCTGCCATTCACATGGATGAATGGGGGTGATGGAGGCTGGGGAGCCTAGAGGAGCATCACCCACGTACTTCTTCACAGAGGAAGACAAACTTGAGACCTGGAGGTGTGGAGCTCAGGAGTGTGGGCCATGCGTAGTTAGCTCGGCATGGACTTGGTGGTTGTCTGGATCAAGCAGCTCACTGTACAAGGGACCCTGAAGAGCAGGGTCACACAGGTACTACCAGTTAAACTATATTCACAGAATGTCCCCTCTCAAAGGGACCTGGAAGACCATTTGGTCCATTTGCTCCCATTATTACTACACTTGGAATCACCTCCAGAACTTTTAGCACAGGCTACACCTCAAAGACTCTGATATCATTGGCCTGGGGGTGGACCTAGGTACTGGTGTTTTTCAAAGCCTTCTCAGGTCATGTTGAAGGACAGCCAGTAGGGAGAATGACTGATCCAATCTGATCTCTCCCTGCTCTGCAGGTGGGGAAACTGAGGCCCAAAGGGACAGAGGTTTTCCCTGCTTACCCAGCTGGCTAGTGGCTGAGCTTCTAGAAAAATTCAGCTGTCCCAACTCTGAGGAACCAAACATCAGGAAAGACCCCTCTTCCATCCTGAGTTCCCTGCCCACCCCAAGCTCCTGACATTCCATCTTCCCACAGCAATTCCTGGGTATTAAGTCACACCCTCTCCTTCTGGTGCTTCCTTTACAGCGTGAGCATTCTTGCAGGGGGTCTCACGTTTAGTTCTATGCACCTGATTGCAAATGAATCTCTCAAAGTGTTTGGGAAGGGGCCCTCTCTAAGCAGGAGTAAGGAGTATGGAAAGGGGAAGCTCAGCTTTGAGGCATTCACCACTTTGCCCTGGGCTAGCCCTACGGAAGGTGTGTGTTCCTCATTATCTCAAAGCCCCCCTCAAGCTTGAGGCCACTCCAAAACCAGTGCTGGTAGCAGGCATCTCAGATGGGGAAGAGAGGAAGATCTCCAGGTACCCCAGGTATAAAGACTCCCTTTGTAGGTAGCTTAGTGTTATGTCTAAGGAATCCTGGTGCAACAGTTAAGCACTCAGCTGCTAACTGAAAGATTGGCACTTTGTACCCACCTAGTGGGTCTGTGGGAGAAAGACCTGGTGATCTGCTGTCGTAAAGATTACAGTCTAGAAAACCCTGTGGGACAGTTCTGCTCTGTCTCATGGGGTCGCTATGGGTCAAAATCGACTCAACAGCATCTAACAGCACTAACAATGACAACTGTGCTGTGTCTACATGTGGCTAAGGGGGCAGGAATCCAGAGGCTCCATCTCTCCTTCACCTGCTGCCCCTGCATGTTACTAGAAATGGTCAACTGCGATTCTACCACTGGCAATTGATAACTGACTTGTGAGTCTCAGCCCCTTGGCTTGTTTGAAAACCTGAAGCTAGGAATCAGGAGGTCTGAGTTCCCTGGCTCTGCCTCCTTTGAGCCATGTGACTTGGATACTGTGACTTGCCACCAAGCCTCAGGGGAGAGAGTTTCGCGTGTGGTTACACTTGCCATCCTCACTTCACAGGGTTGCTGTGAGGATCAGGCAAGGCAATGGCAGCCAAAGATCTTGGTCGACTTCAGAAACCAGTGCAAATGTCAACAGTGGGAGGAGGAGTCAGAAAGTAAAAGATGTGAGGAATTTGTGCAATCAAGGTCATTCCTGGAAAGGTGCCTTTATTATCCTAATTCACACTGCAAACAATAAATAATGATCAAGTTAGCAAACCTTTTCATACCTGTGACCTCACTAGAGTCCTTTGAAGTTGGGACTTCACAGGTCTGCCGAGTAGGAATACAGTCTGATTCCTACCACTTACTTGCTGTGTGACCTTGACAATTTCCTTCTCCTCTCTGGCTTTGGTTCTCTCAGGATGCAAAATGAGGGTGGAGAGTAGAATAGGGGCTTTCAAATTGTGCCTCACAATATTAGGGAGCCCCTGGGGAGAGACTGAAGGGCAAAACTCTGCCCACCCCCATCATATTCCTTTCACCTTATTCTGCTTAAATTGTGGAATTCCACAAGATTCCATTGGAAAGAATATGCAAGTTCCTCAGTTACCAAGAGTTTGAATGGATGTGGACTCATATTAAGGAATTATTATTGATTTTGTTAGATATAATAATGGTATTACGTTCTCTTTAAAAATCCCAGTCTTTAATGCATACTGAAGTATTTATGAGTAAAATAACATCATGTCTATTTCTTTTATCTGTTATTTTAAATGCTCCAGGAAAAGTAAAATAAGGTGGGGGAGGGCGGCGTTAGATAAAACAAGATTGGCAAATGATAACAATTGTTGAAACCAGGTGATGGAAATGTGGGACTTCAGTATATATTTCTCTATACTTGTATGTGTGATTGAAGATTTCCATAATAAAAGTTAAAAAGAAATTAAAAGAGTTTGAGAGCCATAGGAGGAGGCAAAGTCTCAGATGCCTGCGTGTTCTGTGAGCTGATGAGTTTCCAAATAAAAACCAAGGCTTGAAGAGGATAAGGTACTCTCCCAAGGTCACACAGAGATTCGTTGCAAGAGTCAAATTCAGTTCAGGCTTCAGACACTAGGAGCACCCTTTCCCCTCCTACCTATATAGTTGTAAACTCAAGTCAAAATTACCATCTAGGGAGAACTGAAAGGAAAGGAAAGAGAGGAGCCTTATGGGGGGAGCACGGAAGGGGGAAGTGGGAACTTGCTGGGCAGTAAGAAGTTAGAGTGAGAAAATTCTTCACTGTAGGGGATTGTGACATAGAGTCCCTGGGTGGTGCAAATGGTTAATGCCCTCAGCTGCTAACTGAAAGGTTGGAGGTTTGAGTCCACCCAGAAGCACCTTGGGAGAAAGGCCTAGACATCTACTTCTGAAAAATAAGCATTGAAAACTCCATGGAGCATAGTTCTACTCTGACACTCATGAGATCACCATGAGTGAGAATCAAGTTGATAGCAACCTCTTTTTTTTTTTTAATTGGACTGTCACACATTGCAAG
This sequence comes from Dugong dugon, assembly GCA_030035585.1. Taxonomy (NCBI): domain Eukaryota; kingdom Metazoa; phylum Chordata; class Mammalia; order Sirenia; family Dugongidae; genus Dugong; species Dugong dugon. The sequence goes on from CM057471.1 coordinate 59,696,014, forward strand.
ATGTTTGGCATCCTTCACCCTGTGCACAAGAATCCTGTAGGATCCGCTGGGCATTGTGACAATCCAAAATGCTTGTCTCCCCAAAACACACACACACACACACACACACACACACACACCATTTCCCCATACCCTTAGTCCTCCTTTTCTTGTTTCCTTATTTCCCTCTGTCTCCAACTGTCTGGGGAGCCTTCTAGAGCTCTGTACCTAGGGGGATGGCCTGCAGTTGCCTAGCCCTAGAGACGACCGACAATATCAGGAGAAGAAGTGTATGGTTACTGAGGAACTATTATGTAGTGGTGGACCATAGGACTAAGGAGTCAGATTGCCTGGGCTTGATTTCTTGATTACTTCACTTGCTAGTTGTGTGACCTTGGGCAAGTCACTTGATATCTCCAAGCTTCACTTTTCCCACCTGTAAAAATGGGGATAATCCTAGCTCCTACTTCGGAGGGTTCTTTTGAAGATTGACTGGGCCTCCAAGTAGAAAATGCTTTGTAGTGGAATCAAGACCATAGGTAAACACCCAGTAAACATTAGTAAACACCTAGCCCTTGCCACATGTTATTTCTAATTACCCAAAGAACTTGATGAGTTAGATATGCTTATCTCCTTCGGCAGAGCCAGGTCTTGACTTTCCCTCCCTTACTGCTCAGGAAGGTTGTATTGCTATCATCTTAACATAAAACAAAAACTAAAAGACAAAAGAACTCTCAAAACTTTATTGTTTCACATTATAAAAGTAATGAATGCCCATTGTAGAGAATCTAAGAAATACAGATTAAAAACATGGGATAAAGTAAAATTTGCCCATTCCCTGACTCTTCGAGTCAACAAGTATTTATTGAATCCTGCTATGTGCCAGGTACAGTTTTATGCCCTGGGCACACAGCAGTGAATAGAAGAGGTAAATATTCCTGCCCAGTTTATATTCTGAGGGTAGGAAGTAGAGACAGACTGTAAATGAATAAGTACATGTAACACATAATGCCAGGTAAATATTTATGAAGAAAAATAAAATAGAGGAGGGAGTGTAAGGAATGCTGGCTTGGAGTGGGTTGTGGGAGGAGTAAGATTTCAATAAGTGGTTAGAGGAGGCTGTAATGAGAGGTGGCATTTCAGAAGAGACCTAAGAGCAGTGGGCTCTGTGGTTATCCATGGGAGAGTTTTCCAGAGAGCAGGAACAGCAAGTGTCAAGACCCTAAACTGGGAACATGCTTGATATGTTTGAGAAAAAGCAAGGAAGCAAGTGTGGCTAAAGCAGAGTAAGTAAGGAAGAAAATAGTAGAAATTTATATTAGAAAGGTAGTAGGATGGGGGTGTTGCATGGGGCAGATCAGTTACAGCCTTGTGGGTGATTAGGCTATTGTACAAGCTTTGGCTTAAGTTGCTTTAACAACTTGTTCAAGAATTGTGTGAGTGGCCAAATCTCTTATCCATACCCTCTCTCAGAAATGGAGGATGAAGGTCTATTCATCAGAGATGCTCGAGATAGAAGTTCTGCTCAGAGAAGGAGGCTGGAAGGATTGTCCTTCCCAAAGCACGTCTGACACTGGGTCTTATATTCTTAAAGAGTCACTGATTGGTGCTGGTCAAGAAGAGGGAAGTTGGTTCAGATGTATGTGCATACACAGCTATTTCCTATATCTACACAGAGAAAAAACATACATGGAGTGTGGGAGGGCCATGGTGTATTCCGGAAGGAAGTGGACTCTGAGCTAGGATATGTCAGTTCTATACCAGTTCTATTATTAGCTTGCTGTGTGACTTTGGGCAAATCACTTTCTCTCTTGGGGCCATCCTTATCTGAACGATGCGGATGGGGAGGGTTTTATCTACCTTTGCCTTAGAGACATTTCCAGCAGAGATATCCTAGGATTCTCTAATCCTACCAGGACTGTCCTAAAACAAAATTATGAAGTTGGCAACAGTTCCAGTTTTCTTCATTTTTTGGTTCACTTTCCTCCACTAGGTGGTGCCTGTGCCTGTCACCTTCAGGGGCCAAGTGCCCACAGACTTTCTACTTCTCCCCCAGCAACAGTCATTCACGCAAAAGAATATGGTGCTCCTCGCTAAGGCATCATTGACTGATAACAGCTAAAATGTTATCCTTCCACCGACATATACAATTTAATGACTCCCCAAAAAGCTTTGTGTCAAAAATGAAAGTACCAATGGCAAGATTTTAGTCAAAGACTGACTGAAGACACTATTTGGAGGAATATTGGTACTTCCCAATAGCTGGAAGCTACCCCATTATAATACTGCTAATAATAGCTACCATAAGTATCTAAAAGTCTAACTGAGTAAACTTCCCAAGGATCACTTACTTGGCTAATGGTTAGAGTACTCAAATTTCATAATTTCTTACTATACAGAGGCCATACCAGACAAATTCCTTGACTTCAAAGTAGGTCACTGGTTTTTTTTTAGACTTACTTATCTTTTTAATCAGATGATTTAATGAATTAAAAGACTGAAACTGTTTCCTGAGTCTGTAGCCATCTTTTAGACTCCTTTCCTTTAGGGAGTCACCAGTACTGTCATCCCTGAAGTACCTCTCCCTCTCTGTACCTCCCTCTTCTCTCCTTTTCCATTACCCACACCCCACCATATTTGTTTTGGGCCACTTAGAGACTTTTCTTTAAGTGAGTGAGAGAAAATGTTTTGGTTCTCTATGATTATTTGCCAGATACCCAGGGGCCCACAGAACCCGGGAGAGTAGGAGGGATGACTGTCAATTTCAAAGGACATGAGAAGGTCCCAGGTATTTATTTGCCCATTTGGACAACACAGAAACAAAAAGTCTGGGAGATGGGAAATCACAGCTTGGGACTTGGGATCTAAGCATGTGGGTAGGAGGAGCACAGGACTAAATGCAGAGCCTTGGCCAGCCTGCTGCCTTTAGGAAGCCGGTAGTCTAACCTGTACTTATCATCCTTATAGTTAAGAAGTTATCTCTATGTCTTCTTCATATCTACCTTTTCTTAATACCTGTTGCTCTATAAACAGGAAATCTGGCTGGGCAGAATATGACCAAATGTGTTTGAATGACAAGAGTTAGTTCTCAGTGAGATTGACGGTCTTTCTCCTACAAAGACTGAGGAGAGACTAGAGATGAATATGGTAAGAGGCCAATCAGGAACAAGATGGACTTGCTCTAAGACATGCAAAACACACACACAGAAAACATAAATGAGTACACACTACACTCTATTTTGTGAAGTAAAATTCATGTAAGCCCAAAGAACCTATGTGTGTGAAAGTTAGAAGGACACTTTTTTGAGCCATCCATTTCACTGACTTGTCTAAGTCAGTGACTGGGTTGGGTAAGATCTTCTATCTTCTGAGTCTTAGACGAGGGCTAGGTCCTCTTGTCTACTCACTTTGAACCCTTTCTCTTGGGTTAATTAACATCTCTCTGCTGATGGCCATTATTTAGCTCCAGACTCTACTGGGCTCCAGACTTATAGACCCAGATCCCTGCTGGAAATGTCAATATGCACTTTAAACTCTACATGTCCCAAATTGAATTAATCATTTTTCCTCCAAAATTCCTTGCGTCCTTATCTTGGTTGGTGGTAACACTATTCAAGTCTAGTCACTCACTCTAGATACATCATTCCCCATGTCCAATCAATCACTGATTCCTCTCTATCCTACCTTCTTAACATTTTTATAGCCACCCTTTTCTCTTCTTAGCTTAAGTCCTCTTCATCTCTTGTTTTGACTATTGCCCTAGTATTGCAATGCCCCTTTCTTCTCTTAGTCTGCACTCCCTTTAACCTATCTTCCAACATCTGACAGTTAGATCTTTCTAAAATACAAATCTAACTCTATTACTCTAGCTAAAGGTCCTTCAGAAACACCTAAATTATTTTCAGTTCCCCCTGATACTTCAGACTTTTTCACATAATTTCCTCTTCTTAGACTGCCTCCTATATCCCCAAGTACCCTTTTGTAAAACACTTATGCCTGGGATTCTACCCAAAATTTCCCTTTTCTAAAAGCCTTCCCACTCTTCCTCCAAGTATAACTGGGTCCTCACATCCCTTATCCATTTGTGTCCACTATACCATCTGTACACTTATATCAAAACATCTATAATTCTTTATCACATTTGTTTACCTACTTGGAGTCTTATCCGTCTTGACTTCTCCAGTGCCTAGCACAGTGCTTGACCTATAAAGGGGCTATTTGTATTTTGTTTAATGAACGGATAACTGGATAAGAGAACTGGCTAAATAGCTAATGATTCTAGGAGAAAAAGGTCCGGAACCTCAGGCTTGCTGCATTACGTAACCAAAGGACATGACCTACCATGTGCGTCACACTCAGAAACATTACACAGTGGTTAATTCCATTTCCCCTTGAGCAAAGAAGTCAGAAGGGAAAAGAGATCTGGCCTTCCAAAACAGAGAGGGGAGGGAGACAGTGTATTTATGGGGCGCCTCAACTCACATTGCAGCCTTTTTAATCCAAGCCACATTTTTCAGCCTTCGTCTTCCCCTCTCAGTCCCTTGTCTGTTTGCAAAGCATTTGTTTTGTGTGTGCATTGCAGCACATAATCCCAAACTTTCCTTTCCTCTCAGAGTTCCCCTTTCCCCCTTTATCAGTATCTGATTGAGGGCCCTGCAGTCATATCTGTTGCCTGGGTTTTCATCCATTTCCCTCTTTCCTGATAGGGGGCCTTTCCGTCTGCTTCCCTTGATCTTGTGAGACCTTGCGGTGACCTCAAGATCTGGAATCCTCTGTTCGCTGTTTATGTACCCTTGGGGGAGAGTACACATTCTCAGCAGTAATAACAGTAATAAAAGCAGCTCGCTTATAATGAGCACTTACTATGTGCTGGCAGTGTGGTGAGTGCTTCACTATGAACATACTGGAATTGGGTTTAGGAAGTTATGTGACTCACTGATGGCCCTGCAGCTAATGGGCGGTGGAACTGGGATTCAAATCCGGGCCAGTTTAATTTTACCCCTATCCTCAGGGCCTAGAACATTGCTTGAAACACAGTAGTTATGCAGTAAAAGTGCCATGAAAGGATGAATATATCAATGAATAAATGAGTGAATGAATGAAAGAATTACGGTGTCCCCAGTGGCTACTGCAAACATTTAAGGGAACTTTTACAGAACAGAAAGGAAAGGAAGGAGGGAGGAAAAAATCTGAATACTGTAAGATTTCAAAGTATATTTTATTTGCAGGTGACTTTTTAACAGAATAGGCCATTTTCATCTACTGAAGCATGCCCCCCCTTTAAAGTAGTCAACAGGGAGATGTACGCTTGTTTCAAAGATGCTCCCTTTGCCAGCAACGTTTCTGGATTCCTCTTTCGAGAATCAGAGCGTGGGGCGTGTTCCTCAATATGCTCACTTGGGGCACATTGCCACCCTCTGATGAGGCCCTGAAACATCCTGAGCAAAGTCCGTGATGTGTTTAATGAAGCAGTCATGCTGAGGGAACTTTTGGGGTTCTGAGGAGAAGAATGACTCTGGAGTAACAAGGCTGGTTTGTGACGTGGCTGTAATTGGAGCCAGTTCATCTTCGGTGGAGTCACTAGTAAGCCCCCAAGATGATGCCTTCACACAACAGCCCCCACTAGGATGATTAACTCTGATCTGTTAAAAGACAAACAAATACAATATCTTGTTCATCCCTTTCCCAAAGTCTAAATCTGGAAGGATGTTAGAGTTCTGCTTTATCAAATCTGCTCAGTTTACCGATGGAGAGATCAAAGTCCAGGCAAGTTAAGTTGAACTGAGTTGAGTGGGGTGGAGTGGAGTGAAGCAGCAAATTGGCAGAAAAATTAAAACTAGAATTCAAGTCTCCTGGCTCCCGAATCGGTGCTCCTTCCCCTGGACCACTTTGTTTTCCTTTACGGTGTGCAATGATAATTACATTGGTGGATTCACATTAGTGAACTCGTTAGCAACTATCAGGCAGCTGTTCAATAACTTTTCTTAAACACTTCTTATGTGCCAAACTTCTGTCCTAGGCATCCTGTGAGACTCAATAGGATCTGACAGTTTATTGTTGTTGTTAGGTGCCATCGAGTTGGTTCTGACTCATAGCGGCTCTATCGGACAGAGTAGGACTGCCCCATAGGGTTTACAAGGAGCGGCTGGTGGATTTGAACTGCCAGCCTTTTGGTTAGCAGCTGTGGCTCTTACCCACTGTGCCACCAGGGCTCCAGTTTATTAGGAGAGATAAATCTTCCTTCTTTCCGTCTATCTACCTGTATTAGTTTCCTAGCGCTGCTGTGACAAAATACCACAAACTAGGTGGTTTATAAGAACAGAAATTTATTGTCTTACAGTTTTGGAGGCTAGAAATCTAAGATCAGAGTTTTGGCCACGGTGACCCTTTCTGAGGGTTTGAGGGAAAATCTGTTCCATGCCTCGCTCTTAGCTTCTGGTAGCGCCAGGCCTTCCTTGGCTTGTAGCTGCAGCATCAAATGACATCCTTCCTCTGTCTCCTTGTCTCTGTGTATCTTCTTCTCTTTTTTAGACACCAGTCATATAGGATTAGGACCCAGCCTACTCCAGTATGACTTCATATTAACCTAGCAAATAATAACTTCTAAGGCTCTGTTTCTGAACAGGGCCACTTTCACAGGTATCAGGATTTGTACTTCACCATATCTCTTTGGGAGACACAGTTGAATCATAACACTACCCATTTTTCCATCCATCCATCTGTTTAACATATATTTATCTAGCAATCTTTATGAACCATGCATTGAGCTAAGAGATGGGTATTAAAAAGAAGAACAAGGTGCAGTCCCATCCCTTGAGGAGCTCCCAGTCCTAGCGGCGGAAGCAGACAGGTAAACAGATACATGACATCATGGTAACTGCTATAACTAAGCAATTAATAGAGTCCTGGGGAGGCAAAGAGGCAGAAACACTATGTTGTAGAACACCAGCATTTATCATGAGGGCTAGAAGGTGCTCTGTGATTTAGGAGGCACAAAAGAGCTGTCTGGAAGGTAAAAGGTCAGTGAAAAAGAGGAAGACCATCAATGAGAAGAATTGGCACAATGGCTGCAACAGTGGGCTCAGACATAGCAACAATTGTGAGGATCGTGCAGGACCGGGCAGTATTTTGTTCTGTTGTACATAGGGTCGTGCTATGAGTTGGAACTGACTCGATGGCACCTAACAACAACAACAACCTGGAAGGACTGGGGACTTGTTTATGAAGTAGATGGTGTGTGTATGCATCTAGATTGTGTACTTTGTCCTTGCATATGGAGATAGTCATCCACATCGTTTTAAACATATAAACATAAATCAAATGAGAACAACGAACACTTCTTGATTCATGCCTCAGCTGTGGACCCCCATCTAGAGTAGCTTCCAGGAGCCTGACACTAGGAAATGATTGGAAAGTTCTATCTGTCCCCGTCAGAATCAAGTCCAGACAGCCCCTTTTATTTCCCCCTCACAGCACTTACCACACTCTACATTGTAGCTGCCTTCATTTTGTCTCTCCTTGCTTGTCTCTGAGCTCCTTAGGAGCAGAGATTGTTTCTGTTTTCATCTTGGCTTTATGCCCACCATCTAGCATAGTACCAGGCATGCCAGCAAGTGCTGAGTAAATGTCGTTAAGTGAATGAGTGAATTGGAAATGGCTCCAAACAAGGGAGAAAATAGGGTGACTAAAAGCGGGTGCTGTGGAGGAAAACTGCTTTGAGAAGTGATAGCGTGGACTTTATGAAAGGTGAAGCAGTGAAGGTCAACATGCTCTGAATAGCCTTGAATGTTAGATATGGCCCTGGTCTCTCTGAACTGACTGGTTATCTATTGAAATATGTATTTTTACCAACTTTCCCCATTACTCTGCCTCCCTTCCTTTCCTATGAGCTAGTGTGGCATCTCTGTGGGTTTTAAGTCTTTTCCCCCATGGTTTTCCCTCAGCCTCTTCAACCCTATCCCTGGAGAGATCTGCTGAAGAAGCAAGTACAGCTGTGGAGGTGTACTTATGCTTCTTCTACAGCCCTCACCTATACCTCAGAGACCTCCCGAAAGGATCTGAAAGCAGGATGATATCAGGATTCATGCCTGCCTTGCTCAGTATCACCTTACCAGGGCATAGCTTAGGACCTGGCACATTTTAGGGGGATCAGTAAATATTTGTAGGTGAATGTCTGGATGGATAAATGAAAATTTACCATATGTCTAGTTCAGTCTCCTCAGTTCACAGATAATCTGATGTCCAGAAAAAGCAAGGTAATTATCCCAAGTTCCACCCCAATTTAGGGACAGAAAAGAACTACAGCCCAGTTTTCCTGACTATTCCTTCCATCATGCCATATTGCCTTGGAATTTGGACCCAGCACTCTTCATTTCAGTCCTAAAGATTTCAGATCATTGAGCCCTGTGGTAGGATGGGACTCAACCCATCTTTCTACACCTCAGATGACTGAGTCCAAAGAAGAGAGATGTGTTCAAGGTCCCACAGTGAGCAGTGACAGCACTAAGGCTTCCAAAAAATTTCTGTGTGTCTCTGTACATTCAACAAATATGTAATATGTATCTAGCACTGTTGCACAGTGGTTAAAGTGCTCGGCTGCTAACTGAAAAATTGACAGTTTGAACCCACCAGCTGCTTCTTGGGAGAAAGATGTGGCAGTCTGCTTCTGTAAAGATTACAGCCTTGGAAACCCTATGGGGCAGTTCTCCCCGTCCTATAGCATCACTTACGAGTCGGAATAGACTCGAGGGTGGTGGGTTTGTTTTTTTTTATTTTTAATTTAATTGTTATTTTTTTGGTAGCTGGCACTATTAAGGGTACAGCAGTGAACAACACAGATTAGGTCACTGCCATCAGTGCCCTGTGGTGAAGAGAGAAAGACAATAAACCAGTCAACAATTAGTGAGGTATTATATACTAATGAATGACCCCTGGTGGCACAGTGTTTCAGCACTGGACTGCTAAAGGAAAGGTCAAAGGTTTGAACCCTCCAGCTTCTCCCGTGGGAGAAAGATGTGGCAATTTGCTTCTGTAAAGATTACAGTCTTGGAAACCCTGTGGGGCCGTTCTACTCTGTCTTATAGGATTGCTGTGAGTTAGAATCGACTCAATGGCAATGGGATATACTAATTGTAATGTACGCTGTAAGAAAATAAAAGAGGGTGGCAGAATGACTGCCTTAGAGGTACATTAGTGTCGGTGGTCAGGCTAAGTCTCAAGCTGAGGTTTTCACATCAAATGAGAAAGAAGGAGCCATGAGAAAGACAGGGGAGAGGGTTCCAGAGGGAGAGAAAGCGAGAACAGCCAGTGAAAAGACCACGAGGCAGGGCAAGTTTAGCACTCTGAAGAGGCAAACGTGCAAACCGGGAGAGTGGTGGAAGGCATGTGTGTCTGGAGATGAAGGTGGCCCAGATCACGAGCTCTTCATTTCAATCTAGATGTGCTAGTAAGTTATCAAAGAGTTTCAAACAAGGCAGTTATAGTATCGGGTATATTTCTCAAAAGATCGCTCTGACTACTACGTGGAGTATGCACTGCATGGGGCCAAGAGAGAAATCTCAATTACAGCATTATCCTGGTGTGAATTGATTGTTAATAGCATTGTTATTTTAGTTCTGACTTAGTATTTTGTTAGTATGGCTACCATTTATTTCCTTACTAATACCTCTGTTGATCTAAAATACCTAAATAGGACTAGTATTTTAGAGCAACAGAGGAGAGAACCCTTGAACTTGAAGGATTTGAAGAAATTTGTGAATCCCAAGACATTTTTTGTAAAGATTTGAGGTTGTACATATTTTTCTGAGCGGATGGCCCAAAGTTTTTATCAGTTTCTTAAAGGGGTCTATGATCTCCCAAATAGTGACTTGAATGCCTAAAAGCAGGGGACATATGAGGTCATTTCCTGAAGCTGTTCCCAGCTCTAAAATCTGAACACTTTAGGGGATCTGTGAAAATGAGAATGTTGATGTTGAGTTGTCATATTAGACTGAGGAATTGCACTTTCCTTCATCTGGTCTTTTGCTGGAGTAAATAAAATTTGGGATTTTTTTTCCTCTGAGGAGAAGGTAGTTTATTCCTTAGAAATATAATCTACAACTCTGTTTATTCTAACTCTGGTCTCTGAGTTTTAAAATAGGCGAGTGTAGTTCAAATGTGGCCTGAGATGGTCCTGCCCGTAATTACTCATTGTGAACTTTACCCTTGAATCTGTGAAGCCAACCATCCATTCGCCCTGCCGTCCATCCCCGCTTTCTTACATCCATCCGTCTGTCCAACCATCACTCCATCCTTCTATCCCTCCATCATTCCATCCATCCTTTCTTCCTCCCTCCCTCCCTTTCTTCATTCCTTCCATCTATCCATCCACCCATTTATCTATCCAGCAATCCATGCTGCCATCCATGCATTCAATCATCCATTCATCCCATCATCCCTCCACTCCTCCATCGATGTAATATTCCATTTATCAGGCTTTGTACTAGGCCTGGGGTGAGAGGAGATTCCAATCCTTGTTCTTATTCCACTGTGAGTCCTTGAGCAAATCAGCTGATACACCTCCACTGAGCCCTGAGCATCCACAAAGTAGTTTGAAAACCACTCACTTGAGAAGTTGAAAACTACTTTGAAAAAAATTAAAGTACTGTGTCTGCATACTTGTATAATTTTAAGTATTCCTGGTAGTGTTCTGAGTTTGAGTGTGGACTACCAGGGCTCCTTTAACTAGGACTAATATTTTAGATCTATAACAGTTTCTACCCTTAGCTCAGCAGATGGTGGAAAACCAATAAAGAATGTGAAATAAAGTCCTGCTGCTGGGAAAAGGCAGGCTTCATCAGTGGGAACAGAGAAGGGACCTTCCAGTCACCTAGCTCCTGGAACTGTCTTTGCCCTCAACCTCCCAAAGTCCTTACTTAGTGATGCTGAGCCCTCATGATGCTGGATGTATGATGATCCTGGATGTATGATGTAGCAGGAAGCCCTCATGGCGGTAGAGTTATTTCACTTTCTGAAGCATTTTTGATGTGTACCTATCATATTCCCACTAGCGTTGTAAAACAAGCATTTTCATTTAATACAGTGAGGTCTTTGTATTCTGAACAACAAACAGATGGTCTAAAGCTTTCAGACACAACCTGCCTTTTTCTCCAACCTCTCCCCCACCCCCACCCTGTTCACCCTTAGAAAGCCCAGTGTCAGCAGAAATACCTGTTTACAAACAAAGGCCCCAAGAAAACAGTACCTGTAGCTCAAACAAGCCGCTGAAACATGCCCCTCCTCCCCCAGTCTGTCGCTGGAATCCCTGTGAATGGGGTATCACTAGCAACAGCTTTTGCGGAAGGTTTCCTGCCTTTCCATCTTTTCATTCATCTTCGTGTCTAGCTTCCTCTTTCTCCTGCCACTTATTCATTAAAACCATGGATATCCTGGACTGGAGAAGCAGTCAGATACTGCCCTTGACCTGGTGAATATCTGAGAAACAAAGCCCAGACAGTGAGTTGCTTGTAAATAGTGAGACAAACTTAAGCACATGCGCTGTGCAGTGTCCTCTGATGTAGAAGCTGATTAAAAGAGGATTACTAATTGTGTGGATATAATATTCACATGAGGATCATGCAGTTCTGGATCATTTTTCTAGGATTATCAGAGTCTGAGGGACCCTTATGCCACTTTCTTGAACTTGAGTCTACTGTAGCTTCCTGTTACCTACATTTGCAATGACAATAGTGAATTTATTTAGCACATGATATGCGCCAGGCACTGTTATGAGTGTTTTGCGTGTATTACCTCTTTAATCCTTGTAACAACTCTCTGAAGTAGGTACTATTATTATTCCAGTTTTCCAGATGAGACAACAGAGGTACAGAAATGTTAAGGGACTTTCCCAAAATCACATAGCAAGTGAGAGGTGGAATTGGTCCCTGGAGTCCATGTTCTAAATAGTACACCGTAAACCTCTTTAGATCAAGTCTGAATCCCTCAGCTTTGCATTCGATTTCCTCCGCAGACATTGTTTCCTATCATAACTTTTCCTAGTTTCTTACTTCAGAATTTCTCAACTAGCCCTGTTGACATTTTGGGCTAGGTAATATTTTGTTGTGGGACGTTGTCCTGTACATTGTAGGATGTTTATCAGCATCCCTGACCTCTCTACCCACTAGATGTCAGTAGCATGCCCCCCTCTCCTAGTTGCGAGAGTGACAATCGAAAATGTCTCCAGACGTTGCCAGATGTCTTGCAGGGGTGGGTGGGAATTACTGCCAGTCGAGCACCACTGCCTTCCACAGATTCTTCTATATCCCTACCTCTATGTGTTTTCACATTTGGTTCCCCATGACCTTGAAGTGACCTCAAAGTGACCTCTGGCTCCTTCTCTGTTCTAGGAAGACAGGTTAGCTTGTCTGGGCTACTGGTCTGTTTGTTTTTATGCTTTTTTTATTTGTTTTTTTCTAAAAAAAAAATAGTCACCGCCTTCAGACTTTCAATTTAAGGTCTCCTCAAGATTCCGCAGGAGTCTTGAGTTAACAACACAGTTCTTTCCATGCATTCAACAGTTGTTTATTGGGTCTATCCTGTGTCAGGTCCCCAGCTAGGCACTGAGAGTGTGAAGCCAAAGGAGATACAATCCCTGCCCTTCAAGGAGTTTATGCGACAGAATATCGGGCCTGGGAAGGAGCTCAGAGGCCAATTGCCTCCTCTCCCTCAGTTAAATATATGGGGAAACAGAGACCCAGGAGGTAGATGATATCTGACCAAGGTCAACCACAGACCTTGAGTTAGATCATCCTCCACCTAGTAGAATGAAACTTAAATTCTGAAGCCCCGTTTAGCATCTAAATACCATTTATTCATCTAGAGCCTTTAAGAGCTCCTTTGAATTGAGTCACAATTCACAATTTTCTAACGGATACCAATACAATAAAAAATTAGTATCTGCCCTGTTTCTTCAGTTTTGCTCACACTCCACCTTCTTCATTAATAAGTCTTAGGGCTGAAAAATGAATGACTCCAGGTTGCCAAATGAGCACTCAAGCCAGAGTCCTGAGACCTTAGTCCTAGCTCTGTCTGCTCTGTGACTCTGTCAAGAAGAGTTTGGTCTAATCCCCAGCTAGTGATCTCCCCCTCTGCCCCCATAGATGTCCCTCCTCAGAAAACACCAAAGACTCCCTATTGTCTATGAAATAAGCTTCAGACCTCCTGTCATATCAAGAATGAAGTAGTAAGGACTCAGACAGCCCTTGCCACTTCATTTCTCTCTATTATTCTGTGCACCTTAATGTCCATCAAAAGCAGGCATCTTGCTCATCTCCAGAGTCCCTTTAGGGTGGCTTCAGAGCTCTTGGCTTTTGCACATGTTTCACCTTCTGCTAGAAGGTCTTTGCATTCTCCCCACCCAAACTGTATTCCTCATACAAGCCTCATCCCTGTGCCACTGTGTCCGGGGAAATTACCCTGAGCCTTGTTGTCAGAATCAACTTAATTATGCTTTATTTACTTATCATTGAAAATGGCCCCTCATCCTCATAATAGTCGGTATTCTCCAAGTTAGACAAAAATTTAGAAGTTGAAAATGTACACTCTGCAGTCTGATTTCCTGGGTTGGAACCCCAGCCCTGTCAGTTGCCAGCAAGTCACTCAGGCTTGTGCAAGTTACTCAGGCTCTCTGGGTCTCAGTTTCCTCATCTGCAAAATGGAAACAATAATAATACCTCCCTGTTCCCGTTGGTGTGAGGGTTACCTGAGTTAGTCCACGTAAAGCACTTAGCATGGTGCCTGGCACAGAGTAAACGCTTGCTATGTGTCAGCTTTCATCACTGTCCCTGCCCAGGAGAGTAATACTGGATGACACCAGCCCTGTGAAGCTGGGATCTGCCTGCCTGGCCTCGTTCCTTGCTTATCTCTGGGGCCATCTCCTCTCCCTGAAAGGCTCCCCCTGGCTCCGTAGGCCAGGATGAGGTGATGGCAGGCTCCCCTGTGAGAGGAGCTTTTGTCTCCAGAGCTCAGCCCACACTGTCTGGGGTGCATTTTACATAACTTGCAGTGTGCCTTCGTCAGTTCTGGAATTTACATCATTTGGCTCGCCCATGTGGGAGCCTTCCCCATCACTCTTCATCCCTCCATCCTTCAGTTGGCTGCAGGTGCTCAGTGCCCCCTCCCAGGACTACTTTGCAGATAAGCAGCTGAGGTTCAGAGATGGAAACAAGGCTAACTCAACTACTAGGCACAGTAGGCACAGTGCCTGAGGTCCACAAGACTTTTAGGGACTCATGGAAATGTTTTCATTTCCTTAAAAATAAAATACAATAATTTATTATCATAGATGCATTATTTTGTTGTTGTTTGTTGCCCTTGAGTTGATTCCGACTCACAGCAACACCACGTGTGCAGAGTAGTGTTCCATAGTATTCAAGGCTGTGACCTTTCGGAAGCAGAGCACCAGGGCTATCTTCTGAGGCGTCTCTTGGTGGGTTCGAACTGCCAACTTTTTGGCTGGTAGTCTTAACCCTTAACGATCTGTGCCACCCAGGGACTCTTAATATAATATTATAATATATAATAATGAAGGCAACCTGGGTTGTATTTATCTTTATGCCAACGCAATCATAAAATATACCATGAGACATACATATATATATCTATATCTCACAAGATGGAAAAGAATGTTCCTTGCCCTCCAGAGCCTCCCTTGCCTATTATTGTCATTAGGTGCCATCGAATCAGTTTGGACTCATAGTAACCCCATGTGACAGACTAGAACTGCCCCATCAGCTTTTCTAAGCTGTCATCGTTGTGGGAGCAGATCGCCAGGTCTTTCTCCTGCAGAGCCACTGGGTGGGTTTGAATCACCAACCTTTCGGTTAGCTGCTGAGTGCTTAACTGTTGCACCACCAGGGCCCTTTCCCTTGCCTATGCTCATGGTGTCTTCACAGCAGTGATCTTACTTGGACCAGTGTAGGAACCCCAGAAAGAGAAACTCCCTGTTCTTTCTAAAGTGACTTTAGAAAGTAATGCATACACACTATTCTTAAACTTCAGAATCTCTTCCTATAGATTAATATAAAGTTACTGTACAAATCTGGTTAATAGTGTGGATGGAGGTGGTGAGGTGTGTGCCACACAGCAGGAGGTACAAAAAGAAGGCCTCAAAGGGTGTTGGGTTGGGAGTCAGAACTCAAATCCTGCTTTTGTCTTTCACATACTGTGTGACTTTGGTCAAGTCTCCGCCCCTCTCGGAGCCTCACTGTCCCCATTCGTATGAACAGAATCGTAATTTCTATGTTGCTTCCTTGAGAGAGTGAGTGTTGGGAGACACAGATGGAATAATTAATATCTTCACAGACCTTAAAACTTCAAGGAAACTTAAGATGCTTTCTGTATTGTTACAAACCACAGAACAGATAGTCAATACGGGGAAGATCAAAATTAACTATACTAGGAAGCAAATATTCAACCAATTTTGAAAGAATTCTAGCTTTTATTTATTCATAGAAAGCATAGTGTATTGGTTAAGACCCTGGTTTTGGGGTCAGAGAGATGGACTCTAATCCTATTTTTGTTATCAAACGACTTTACCAGGTCTATGTTTCCTGACATATAAAATGGGACCAATAGAACTTATAGAGTAGTTGTAATAATTCAATGAGATAATTCATATAAATTTCTTGTTCTTTACGTGACACATTGCAAATCATGACCATTTTTTGTTTGTTTTTCTCAATCAGCTCATGTGGCTCTGAATGGCATTAGAACAAATCATAGTAGTCATTCTGGAGATAATGTAAGGAGGCAGGTATGGTAATAATAGGTCTTCCTAATTGCACAGTATCAACTCCTATTATATCTAAATTACATCAACAAAAGGACTGACGCAGGTATTAGAGAATAGCAGATCCCTTGCCGAGGCACAGCTTGGGTCTGGCCACTCTCAACACCTTGAATGTCCGGCCAAGACTTCATATAGTGGATGCCCATGAATATGTGTTGACTCAATCAGTGAATAAGTAAATTAATAAATCAGGTAGAACTTTGGGCTGTTAATCTGGAGAATAGAGGAGCCAGGGAGAATACAATCAAAGCCTTAGCTATCTCCAAGGTATCCTAGGGTAAAAAGCACAGACTAACTTCAAGGATTTTGGTGGAAAGGAAAGGGAAGTCAGTTTTGGCTCAGTCTAGGAGAGCACTCAGAAATGCCCAGAGGTGCAAAGGTATCTTCAAGCAGTCGGGATTCCCTGTCTCAGGAAATGTACAGTCATTTGTTGAGATGTTGGACACGTGATTCAAGCATGAGGTTGAGGTTCTAAAGGGGGTGAATGAAAAAAATAATAATAAAGGGGGTGAATGCATAACCATTAAGGGATCCTCAAGCCATAACTATGCTTGGTTCTCTGAATGGTGAAGGGTAAGGGCCCAGGGCTGCTGTGAAGGATGGGGACAGCAGGATGCACCAGTCCTTGAAAGTTTTCTGGGAGATGGTATCATTGTCTCTGAGGTTTGATGAGTGGGTGGTGAGTGGAACTTGTTGGTCCTCATATCTTCAAAATGACCAAAGGCAGACTCTTCTCCGGGCAGCTCCAACATCAATAACACTGATCAGGGTCTGGTTAGTGGAACCTTTTAGGGGGAAAAACCTTAAATGCATTACTCCTCCTCCTTCTCCTCCTCCTCTTCCTCTTCTTCCTCCTCCTCATTTTTCCTTTCTCTTCTCCTTCCACTTCCTTTTTTAAAATTGATATGTGCTAAGTTTTATCAACAAGATATAAAAGAGAGAACAATGAACAAGTGCGTCTCTATTTCAGAGAAGAGAGTCAGAAAGAATAGAGTTTAACAGCACAGAAGAAGGAAAAAAATGAATGGTCCCAATTCTCAGTAAAAAGAATGGATATTTCTTATTAATATGAGTAAAAAGTCTAGATAACATTTATCACATGCTATGCAAATGAATGTTTGCATTCTCTCATTAAGTCTTCAGAATGACACTATGTATTAAGTGCTGTTGTTATCATGTTACAGATGAGGAAACTATTAGGGAGGTGAAGGGATTTTGCCCAAGGCAACACAGTTAACCAGGGACAGAGCTGGGAATCAAACAGACCAGCCTGATTCCAAAGTACACGTTGCTTTATCTGCTTGTTACGTTGCTGGTGACCATGTGCCAAGTCATTATCTCATTATTCGCCTTGCAACCATCAGCAGTTGGTGGTATCATCCCCATTTTATAGATGAGAAGACTAATATTAGGAGAGGTACCATGAGTTTCCCAAGTCATGTAGCTAGTAAATGGTAGAGCCAGAATTTGAAACCAGATTATTTACTCTACAAGACTGTGACTTTCCCCTAACGCATAGCCTGAGTATTTACGAGCCAAGGGGGTAAGCTAGAGAGTCAGGAGCCATAAGGAAACACAGGTGAATGTCAAGAACACTTTGCCATCCCAAACACACTGTGTATTAACAAAGCCTGTGGGTTTGGGCACTCTTATGCATACCCATCTCAACTCTACCTTACATGTGGATAGCCTTAAATAGATTAGAAAGGAAATATTCATACATTTATCTCCTTTCCGTCTCAAAAGAGGTATCCCCACGATAAGACTTTTTATCCCTGGAGTACAAATGGAAAAACTGAGGCTCAGAGAGATGAATTAACTCACTCAAGGTCACACGGCTAGTATAAAAGTTAAGCAGATCCCAGACTGTGCATGTAGTCAGGAGGCTTCCAGAAAATAGTTCCCAGCAGAGAAAAAGAATGAAGGTAGGAGAGTGGACACAGACCACACCGTGAATATGCTTTCCAATGCTCCATGCTGTACTGCGAAGAGGATTCTGGCCCCCACACTTTCACTTGCATGGCCAATACATAGGAAACACCTGAGCAAATTATGGCCCTGTGAATTGCTCCAAAAGGTTACTCTTGATGCCCTTGCCCCTCTTACACCCAGAGACAGGGATGTTCAGAACTCAGTATAACTTAGTATAGTCCTCTCACCTGGCATGATTTATTTCAAGCCTTCCTTCTTCCACTGAGCCTAAGAGGAATTCTTTGAGCCATGTGGGCCCAGAGGGAGGAGGATGCTGAGGAACAGTCCCTCAGGTACCCTCCTCAGTGACGTGCCAGCCTTCCTCTGAGTGCCTGGGGTCCAGTCCTGCAGGGTCATGTTGATAGGCCTCCCCTCAATTGAACCAAGTGCAGGGACCATGGGTATACTTAACCCAAATCTGTCTGTTTTAATCACTCTCCTCTGGACAGATAAAAGCTTTCTATAGGATTGCTCTCTCAAGCATTCCTCCGTGGCTTTGATACCAGCGATTAAGTCATGGAACGGAAAACAAAACAAAACAAAACAAAAAAGGGTCGAGCTCCAACCTTTAGCTTTTAATTTTTTTAGCCTCCTGAAAGAAGCCAGATTGTTGACCTAAATTCCTTCTTTCATCACCGCATCCTCTCACCTCTGCTTGTATTCTCCTGGCAGATGCCCCACAGCTAGCAGACATCCTTAAATTGGAGGGCCGTAACTGCCCTCCTTCCCCCTGACCTTACATCCCCCACAGTGGGAGCCAAGGCTGGAATATTGAAAACCAAAAAAAAATCATTGCTATCCAGTCGATTCTGACTCATAGCAACCTTGTGGACACAGTAGAACTGCCCCAAGGCTGTAATCTTTACGGAAGCAGACTGCTACATCTTCCTCCCGTGGAGCGGCTGGTGAGTTTGAACTACCAACCTTTCAGTTAGCAGCCACACACTCAACCACTGTACAACCAAGGTGGGCTCCTTGGAATATATGAAGGAGCCAGAATCTCAGAGTCACAGAGAGTCTGAGCTGGGAGGGATATCTGTGGCCATCTGGGATAACCCGCCCATTTGATAGGGAAGGGCAATGAGGAAACCCAGAGAGGGGAGCTGCTTTCCCAGTGACCCACAGCACATCAGTGGCAGAGCTGGCACTTAAGAAGTTTGACCCTCAGTTGGGAGTTACTTCCACCGGAGGAAAGCAACCTGGGTGGGAGTTCTGGCTTTGGAACCAGACAGATGTGAGTCACAATCCTGGTTTCACCACTTACTAGCTGGTAGCCTTGGGGGAAGATCACATAGCCTCTCTATACCTCAATTTCCTTATCTGTAAAAGGAATAATAATAAAGCCCACCCTGAAGCCTTGTTATGAGCACTAAATGGGATGTTTGCGCTTAGCAGAGCGACTGCCAAATTGAAAGCTTTCAGAAAATATTCATTATTATTATCATTATTTATTTGAAAACTCCGCTTCATCACAGGCGGAAATGCCCTGGGTAGAGTTTTCTCTTTTCCCACAATCACCATCCCAAAGAGGGAGAACAAATAATAATATAAACTTGAGTAAATTGTCACCCTAGACAGTGATGAGAGAACATCAAATGTTATCAGGGCTAATTTTATGTTGAGTTAAAGCTTCCTGGGAAAAACATCCTAGAAAAAATACACAAGATGGAAGTATAGCAGGGCTCCCCATCAACTTTGGGGGAACTGAACTTGAAATCAGGAGACTTGAATTTCAATCTTTTCTACCACTTAGCGCTGTGTGACCCTGGGCAGGTAACCTCGCTTCTCTGAGTCTCAGTTTTCTCATCTGCAAATAGCTTCCGTTACGGAAGGTTGTGGTGAGGATTATATGAGGTACTTTAACACAGGAGCAGCTACCTACATGCTCAACACATAGCAGATGCTTCAGGAGTGCACATTAAACCTGAAGCACAGAAGCTTCTTCCCCTGTGAGCAAAGTTTCCTGTACACGGTGACCATATCACCAATTTTGTATCCTCCTAATATATCTTGCTCTGCTCACAGTAAAACCAGTTGCCATTGAGTGGATTCCGGTAACGGAGACCCCATGTGTGTCAGAGTAGGACTGTGCTCCATAGGGTTTTCAATGGCTGGTTTTTTGGATGTAGATTGCCAGACATATCTTTCAAAGCACCACTGGATGGACTTTAACCTCCAATCTTTTGGTTAGCAACTGAGCACGTTACCATTTGTATCACCTAGGGATTCCTTGCTCACAATAGGGGTGGAGAAATTGAGGCTTTGTATCATAACCAGAGAATAGTTTTAAACTAGGTAAGGAGCAGTGGAAGATGGGATAGATTTTAAAGACATTTTGGCAGGAGAGCTTAGAAAAAATGTTAAATTATGCAGAAGAAGACAGGAAGCAGTCAAGAGTTTGAAACAACCTCAACAAAAGAAAATTTCAATATGGACCCTGAAAGAACAGATCTGGTTAAAAACCAACCAACAGGCAAAGAGGCTAGCAGTGGAAGTCCAGATGGTGAAAGACAGGCTTAGAAAAGCATCTGGACTCCAGGTAGACAATCCAAACCAAAACCCACTGCTGTTGAGTCAGTTCTGACTCACAGTGACACTATAGACAACTGGGCCCTTGCAAACCTTGGGTCCCAGTGAGGCTGGGCAAGCCAAGCAGAACACATTAAGCACTAGTAATAAAGAACCATTTATTCTTCATCCATATTTAGGCCCAGATGGAAGAATAGCATGGAGGGTAGCCTCCTGGCTTGCAGTTCAATTTAGCTTGCTTGTGTTGGCGCTGTGGGTCTTATTTTCAGAGGGGCTATACCTTTAAACAGCCTGCAATAAAGTGTTTGCTACATGGCATTTAGTGGAGTGAAGTGATTTAGAACCTGGGCCTGGGAGTCCTATAAATAGCCTGGGGTCCAGTCTGTGTCCCTTGACAAGCTATTTCTCCTTTCTGAGCTCAGTTTTCTCTGAAGAATGGATAATGCTGATACCTTTTGTTGTGAAGATTAAATGAGAGAATATAGCACCCATGGCCCTTGTTGTTGTTAGTTGCCATTGAGTCAACTCTGACTCAGGAAGACCCCATGAATAACAGAACACAGTGTTGCCCAGTCCCGGGCCATCTTCATGATCGCTGGTATTTTTGAGTCCATTGTCACGGCTGTTGTTTTAATCCATCTCGTTGAGCATTTCCCTAGTTTTCATTGACCGTCTACCAAACATGATGTCATTTTGTTGTTGTTGTTGAGTCGATTTCTACTCATAGCAACCTGTGTGACAGAGTAGAACTGTCCTATAGGGTTTTCTAGGTTATAATCTTTATGGAAGCAGATTGTCAGGTCTTTCTCCTGCAGAGCCACTGCGTGGGTTCGAACTGCCAACCTCCCGACTAGCAGCTTAGTACTAACTGCTGTGTGACTAGGGCTTCTTGATGCCCTTTTAGTATGTTCTAAATCAAGGGTAACATGTTCATATAGAACAGGCAGAAATAAGGAAATATCCCTTCCTCCTTTTCTTTCTTTCTTTCTTTTCTCTTTCAGTTATAAACTCTGTGGAACACCTGCAATGTACCAGGCTCTGTGCTGGATGCTGGAGATTTAGAAATGAGACCAACAAACAGATATGTGGGGAACACAGATGTTGAATGAGCAATAAAGAGGAGATAAGTATTAGGACAGGGAGGTGTATGATGAACGTAGGGGAGAAAGATTTGTCTTTGTCTAGGTCCGAGGTTGCCCTGGGGAAGTGTCTTTAACTGATCCTTAAAGGGTGGCCCAAAGCTCAGTGTTCTCCCAGTCGAGTCCTTTCCAAGGTTTTTTGGAGCCTCCCCACATGGCTTCTGCTTTTGAACTTTCCTCTTTCATGTATGTTCTTCATCTCTGGGATTAGGTTGAATGGGTAGGTGAGAAGAAAAGGAGGTAATGAAAATAAATAAGCGTCAATCTTCTGGGTGGATATGAAGTCCTTTCCACATCAAGCCTAGTGGTAGGAAGAGGGCACATTAGAAAGTTCAGCCAACAGCTGACCAGGTTCGAGTGCCAGCTTTCCAATGCCTCTTTCCTGGCCTGGGCCTCAAGGCTTCCATCTGTGCAGGGTGCCCAGACACCTCATTGACTTGTAAAAGGGCTCCCACACAGATGCTGCTGACTTCAGACCCCTCCCCCCAACTGTTTCCCCCACTGTTTCTTTTAGTATCTCTCTGTCCTACTGGAGAGCAGTGGGGAGAAGCATAGTAGAAGTGTGCAGGGACTCCTGTGTACCCTAGAGAAAACTCTCAAGTCCTGTGTGGAGATACACAAGAGGAGAGGGAATCTAAGCATGGAAGAGTTGGAACGGTCGCGAGGGATTCAATTCAAATCAACACATCTTTTTGAGCACTTCCTATTTACAAGGAGCCATTCTAACAGTGAACAAAAGAGCTCTTAAATTCTAGGAGGGCATCATTTACTCCAGCCTCTCCTTTTACAGAGAAGGAAAGTGATGCCCAGCAGCATAAAAGGTATGTTTGTGTTTGTGACTTGTTCAAGGCAAGATCTCCTGCAAGCTAAGCTTGAAACTGGGGAATCCCCAGTTTAGGGCTTATGGTACATTGACTTCCCTTCCAGTGCCCTGAAATGAGACTAGTGTTGATGAAGTTATTTTCATGCAGAAATACATCCCCATCACCATTGCTATTCCCCCTCATCCTTATTGAAGCTCAGTGATTTCCTTTCGCCATTTACAGTCCAGGTAAATATTTCCCTTTGAACTTCTAAAGTCATTGCTTCAAGACTCTCATTTCCCTTAATGTGTTTCCTCTTTGGTTCGCCTGAAAACCCTCTCTTTGCCCTTCCTCTGTAACTCCTGGGGCAAAGCCATCCCTTACTCTTCAGCCCTGTGCCACAAAACCTTGCCGTTCTAACTCCTTCCCCTCCTATCTCCAGTGCGAACAGAGGTGGCCTGAGCCTGAGCCCGAGCCCCAGGCCCACAAAGGTACTGAAATGGGAGCACCCTGCAGATGTGTAAACATTTTACCTTGCTAATCCAGGCAGCCGCCTTCCAAAGGCAACAGGAAAACCAGGGACTGGGAGCCCCTGGCAAAATAAAAACCTGTAGAGTGAGAGAGAAAAGTAGAGAAAGGGAAAAAAGATCCTGTTTCAAGTGTTAATTTTCTCATTAGAAGACCTTCATTTTCTTCTTATGGGGGAGGCAGTTGCTTGGGCAGTTAGTCAAAAGAGGAAGAGAAGGTGAGCTGAGAGGTAGAGGGCCCAGAGAGTGGGGGCTCCAGGAGCCTTTGCTCTTGTTGATTCCCCTACCAGGCAGCAACACATACATCTGGGGCAACTTACTCCAAATCAGAGGTCAGATCTGTGGCTTTGGAGAGAGTCAGTGGGGAGGCAGCTTTTAACATGTAGTCTCCTAATACCAGCTAAGCTGACAGGGATTTATGATTTCTAAGCAGAGTTTGCTAGTGGGTTTGAAGAAGACTTGTGTTGTTTTGAGGTTTCATTACACTGGTTCTTGATACATCAGGCAAGATGCCTTCAGGGTATTTTCTCTCTTTGACATTTCTGTATTTTGTTTTTAGTCATTTCCTACTTTTCATCCTTGACATCACTCTTGGACCTTTTAGTATCTTAGAAATGAACTTCCATTTGGGCAGCCACCATATGCCAAAGATGGTATATCCCCTATGCCTTTTAAGTACAACAGTATCCCTGAGAAATACAGATGAGGAATTAAAATCTACAGAGATAGAATGGCTTCGCCCCAGCCATACCACTAATAATTGCTGTAGTTAGGATTCTAAAGCAGATCATTGCAAGTACAAAGATCCTGCTCTTTCTACCCTACCAAGAACAAACACACTCTGCCCTCTGATTTTCTCTGTCCTTTAGCCATCGATACATAAATTAGTGCCTTTGATTCTGTTTGTCCTCAAAGTCCCTACCTTTTCTCTTCTCCCATTCCATTTAGAATCAGTAATGAGTTCGTTCATTCGACACTTACTGAATGCCAGTCAAGTAGGGAGGAGATGACAGCAAGAACACAAAACCCCAAACCAAGCTCACTGTCACTGAGTTGATTTTACAGAGCAGAACTGCCCCATAGGGTTTCCAAGGCTGTAAATCTTTACAGAAGCAGACTGCCACACTGTTCTCTTGCAGAGCGGCTGGCGGATTTGAACCACCCACCTTTCAGTTAGCAGCCACACACTTAATCATCGCCACCAGGGCTCCAGCAAGAACACAGACACCTCAAAAGCCAGAGAGCAAGTGTCAAGTTTCCTAAAAGTTAAACAAGTTCAGAGGAGAGACTGGTCACTTCTCATAGGGCTATCAGGAAGAGCTTCTTGAAAGAGGTGGTTTGTGCATTAGCCATTGGAACACCTGGAATCACAGAAAAGCAAACTTGGACAGAGCATGTAAGGGAGACCTTATTCAGTCCCCTCTCTTACCAGATAGAGAACCAAGAGCAAGTACTTGGTACTTGGCCAAGGTCTCCTGGCCAGTAACAGCAGAATAACTGTGGGAGGAGGCTCTGACCATTGCTTGGAGGACTGTTGTCCAGGGAGTGGGAGGAGCAGTGTGGGCAGGCTTGGCTGCCCAGCCAAAACTGCCAGCTATGTCAGCTGCTAACAGAGACATTTGCACAAATTCTAAGGCCCCAGTGCCCACAAAGGAGAACAGACTGTGTGGGCCTCCTCCATCAATTTTTCTGGATGCTCTCCATGCTCATTTGATGAGCACTAATGGCAGATGCAAATTCAAAGTTATGGTGACCACAAAGATTCTCCAGTTGAAAGTAGGCGCTGTCCTTCTAAATGAACATCTTTGATTAATTCCCATCTCCCTCTCTTTCTCTTCCCACCTGGCCTCATACATCATCCTACACAGAAAATACACTCTTAATTAGAAGGTTCTCTTCACCATCCAATAACTTTGTCTGTGCCAAGGACACAGGGTATATTCCAGAAAAAATGAGGATGGGAGATGGGGAACGGTGAGTATAAAGATAATTAGGTCCAGAGAGAATCTGCTTAGCTAATTCCTGGGTTACCAGAGTAAGTCTAGAAACTTCTTGGTGGGAACTTTCCAAGCGTCCAACTAAAACTTGCAATACCTCCCAGGCAGATAGTGTTGTCCAGATCTGTGGTGGCGTTGGTGGGGCAAGGGGAGGTACTACAGAGTTAGCATAGAGAACAGTGAATCCCAGGATCTGATGGATCTAAAATCCGTTTATCAACCTGTTGACCTTGGACCAGCCTCTTTACCTCTTTCAATTTCCATCTTCTCATCTGTTAAATGAGGAACTTAATAGCACCATTGCAGAAGTATTATACTCATTAAATGAATTAAATGCATATATAGACCTTAGCAGCCTGTCATAGAGATTTGGTAGACTTTATTTATTATTAATGATTATGTAGGCGTTCCCAGCATCATGCTAAGTTAAAAGAGAGATTTATTTATTTATTTATAATTTTAGCATTAAACATACCAGTTGCTGTCGAGTTGATTCCAACTCATAGCAACCCTATAGGACAGAGTAGAATTGCCCCATAAGGTTTCCAAGGAGTGGCTGGTGGATTCGAACTGCCGACCTTTTGGTTAGCAGCCAAGCTCTTAACCTCTGCAGAAAGCACGCTGAATTGCTGCCCGAGAATTTTGTGAACAACTCTGTGTAACCTGGCAAATATCTTCCATTCTCTGAGTCTCAGTTCCTTACCTGTCAAGTGAGGTAGTTGGAATGATGATCTTTAAAAGCCTTTGCAGCTTGGCCATTAAGCATCTCTGCCTTTCTTTGGGGATGAGTGTCAGGACTTCTGTCTGAGATAGAAGCACTGGCTTTGCAGCCCTTGTCCCTCACTTTCCCAGGCCGGCTTTCCCAACAGTTCGATACCACTGATCATTTAATGTTGGCTAATGGCAGATGAGGAGCCCTGGTGGTTCGGTGGTTAAGCACTTGGCTGCTAACTGAAAGGTTGGCAGTTCAAACCCACCAGCTGCTCCTCGAGAGA
Organism: Dugong dugon; assembly: GCA_030035585.1. NCBI lineage: Eukaryota > Metazoa > Chordata > Mammalia > Sirenia > Dugongidae > Dugong > Dugong dugon. The sequence continues at coordinate 59,721,780 of CM057471.1, forward strand.
AAGATGCAGCAGTCTGCTTCAGTAAAGACTTACAGACTCGGAAACCTTATGGGGTAGTTCTACTCTGTCGTACTGGGCCTCTATGAGTTGAAATCAACTCGATGGCAGTGGGTTTGGCTGGTTTTGGGAATAGCAGATATAAGAGCCCTGAGATGTAGGAGCCCTGGTGGCACAGTGGTTAAATGCTCAGCTGCTAGACAAAAGGTTGGCAGTTTGAACCCACCAGCCCCTCCGCAGGAGAAAGATATCCCCAGTTGGCTTCCGTGAAGGTTACAGCCTTGGAAACCCCACTCTGCCCTGTAGGGATGCTGTGAGTCGGAATTGACAACGGGTCTGGGTTTTTTTGGTTTTAACGGCAGATGTACACTGCAAGTCAGGGTGAAATCAGTAGGGACTGTCCTCCTAAGTGAGCATCTTCTGTTCGTTCTCATCTTCCTCTCTTTCTCCTCCCACCTGGCCTGCTACATCACCTGACACTTAAAGTACACTTTTAATTAGAAAGCCCTCTTTCCCATCCAATAGTTTTGTGTCAAAACCAACAGTATTCAAATTTGATTATTACTACTATTACTGTTGTTCCTTTTAGCCGAAGTAACCAGTCTTTAAACAAAAATCTTTCTTGTATGCTCCATATTCAAAACCAATAAAAGTGAAACTGCATGGATTAAAGGAGTGGTGAGGACCCCCAAAAATCAACTACCTTGACCTCTCACTTCCTTTACCCCTCACCTTGCCCTTGGGGTGGTCCCAGAGGCATCTGCTAGGATTCCACAGAGCACAGTTTCAAAACCACTGATCTAGAAAATTCTTGATAGAATTGTTGTCGGAGAAAAATACTTACCCCCCCTCATCTTCCATCCTTTATTTATTCATCTTTCTCTTTTGGGGCCACGTAGGGCTGTATGACAAATGTTCTTATATCTCGCGTGACCGAGGATGGGTCGTGGGCATTCACACCATCAGTGACCAAGGCAACAGAGACCCGCGCTACTTTTTCTCCTTGAAGACTGACCGGGCCCGGCAGGTGACCACCATCAATGCCCACCGCAGCTACCTCCCAGGCCAATGGGTGTACCTAGCTGCCACCTATGACGGGCAGCTGATGAAGCTCTATGTGAACGGTGCCCAAGTGGCGACATCTGGGGAGCAAGTGGGAAGCATCTTCAGCCCGCTGACCCAGAAGTGTAAAGTGCTCATGCTGGGGGGCAGTGCTCTGAATCACAACTACCGAGGCTACATCGAGCACTTCAGTCTCTGGAAGGTGGCCAGGACTCAGCGGGAGATACTGTCCGACATGGAAACTCATAGCCTCCACACTTCTCTACCTCAGCTCCTCCTCCAGGAGAACTGGGACAATGTGAATCGAACCTGGTCCTCCATGAAGGACGGCAGCATCCCCCAAGCGGAGCTCAGCAATGCCCACGGCTTCCTGCTGGACACGAGTTTGGAACCCCCTCTGTGCGGGCAGACCTTGTGTGACAATGCAGAGGTCATTGCGAGCTACAACCAGCTCCCACATTTCCGCCGGCCCAAGGTGGTGCGCTATCGCGTGGTCAACCTCCACGACGATGACCATGAGAACCCGATGGTGAGCCGCCAGCAGATCAACTTTCAGCACCAGCAGCTGGCCGAGGCCTTCAAACACTACAACATCTCTTGGGAGCTGGAGGTGCTGGAGGTCAGCAACTCCTCCCTCCGCCGCCGCCTCATCCTGGCCAACTGTGACATCAGCAAGATCGGGGATGAGCACTGCGACCCGGAGTGCAACCACACGCTGACCGGCCATGATGGCGGGGACTGCCTCCATCTGCGCTACCCCGCCTTCATGAAGAAGCAACAGAATGGGGTGTGTGACATGGACTGCAACTATGAGCGGTTCAACTTTGATGGCGGCGAGTGCTGTGACCCCGACATCACCGATGTCACCATGACTTGCTTTGATCCTGACTCTCCACACAGGTAAGACCCTAGTGGGCAGACAATGTCCAGTTGAGGGCTGACCTTGATGTCCCCCATTTCATAAGCAAAGCAACTGAGGCCCATAGCAGTCAAAGGGATTTTCCAGTTCACACAGGAGCTTAGTGACAGAGACAAGTCTATTACTCAAGTAATCACGGGGACTATATGCAAGCAAGATCCATTACAAAAATATCTGTTGAGTACTACAATGGGCTAAGGAGGAAGACTCAGAACCCTGAGCTCAAACTCTAGAGAGGGTGGCATGAATTGAACACAAATAACTGTCATAATATATGCAGTAGAGTAAGGTACAGTGACTATTTAAATTAGTTAAAAATAAATAAAATTCGAAGTTCAGTTGCTGAGTCACACTAGCGTATTTCAAGGGCTCAGTAGCCACATGGGGCTAGGAGCTACTATATTGGGCAATGAAGTATAGAACATAGAACATTTCCTTCATTGCAGAACGTTCTACTGGATAGCACTGGTAGGGAATGAGCACTGAGGTCAGACAGCCTAGGTTCAGATCCCAGCTCTGCTACTTACCTTGCTTTGTGACCTCTCAGAACCTCACTTTTCTCATCTGTAAAGTAAGAACAGTAATGGTACCTACTTTGCTGAGTTACTGTGAGGATTGTTTGAGAGGGGCGTATACAGCACAGTCTCTCTTACAGTTGCTAGCACAAAATTAACTCTCAATCAGCGTTGTTTGTCATTACTTGTATAATGAAAGGTAGAGGGTGCTCTATTTAAGGCATGCAACAGGAAAGCAGAGAGAAGAGGTTGACTCACAGCTTGAATATATCAGGGGAAGCTTCTTTGAAAGAGGTGGCATTTGAGCTAGGTCATCAAGAATAGATATAATCTGGACATCAGAGATTGGGTTGGGGAGAAGGGAGGGCACACCAAGCAGAAAGAACTGTATATACTGCTGAAAAGAGGATGAAATAGGGGCTCTCTGTCTAATACCTTACTTAGCCTGTCATGGGCTTTCATCTGTAACTAGCAACCCTGGAGGGAACCCTAAAGGTGAACCCATGGATGACCTTTGTTGGGTAGGAGACCTGGAGGAACTAGTTCTAAGTCAGAGAGGCAGTCAGCATCCACTCTCCTGTATTTTCCAGGTTCATGCTGGGCTTTTCTGTTCTGTTCAACATGCAGGACCCTGGACTTGCTGATGGCTCGAGCACGTTTGCCGACCTCTGCAGGTTTTCTGCTGACTTTTCTCTTTGTGTCTCTCAAAAGAGCAAGGTCCTCCCATACACAGACAAAATACCTACGTGCAAAGGAATGACGATGCTGGCAGGAGAATGTCATGCCTGGCAGCAAGCCAGAATGCACGTCAGCTCAGCCTCCTGGCACCAGCCTGGCCCCTGGACTCTCACCTTGGCTCACAGACATGAGCGGGCCATGTGAGAAGAAGCCCTGGTGTGCAGCCGTCCCTTCCAGGTCACCATGCACTTTCATCTGTGCTCTCATTTGGGCCTTGCCAGAACTTGGCAAGGGAGGCAATCCAGGGGTTAACTTTTGCATTTGACAGGTGGGGAAATAGAGCACCTTAGAGAGTGAAATGACTTGGCCAAGGTCATGGGTCAGAGAAGTCATTAGGCTAAATCACAAATGCAAGTCCTCTGAGATCAGTGCAGTGGGTGCTCCACTGAGCTAGACTTCCAGAAGGGACCTGTGTGCCCAAGCAGAATAAGGGTGGGAAAGGGGCAGGACTGTGCATACCTAGGAGTCATTCATCCATTCATCCATTCGTTCGTTCATTCATTCTTGTAACAGATGTTTATTCAGCACCTGCCAAGTGCTAGGATGGTGGGTACCCTTACCTTTTTCCTGAAGGAAACCCATGGTTCAGAAAGGCGAAAGGACTTACCCAAGGTCACCCAGCTAATAAATAGAAAGCTTGGATCTGAACCCAGGTCTGCTGACTCTAAAATTCCCACTGAAGGGGGATATTTTAAGCCCAAAGAATAAAAAGAGGCATAATTAAATACCATGGTGACAGGCAAGGTCACTTTCCTAAAGCCTTGGGAGAAAACTGCTGAGGATGAAGGTGTCGGGACCCAGGGAAACTGGCCTTTCTGAGCACTGAGCTGGTGTGGAGGGGCCACGAGGCCGCCGGTCCCAGATCCCTCACCATCAGCAGACAATGCCGGCAGGCTCCGATGGCCCATGGCCGAGTCTTTTCTAAATCACGGGACTGCTATGCCCAGAATTTCTGTGAGCTGCCATGTGCCAGTGCTGTGACACTCACGCCAGGGCCTGTTTGTTTGCTGGCTGGGAAAGCTGTGTGCCCGGGTGAGCCCCGCCAGACAATGCGCAGTCTCCTGATGGGGTGGGGTTACTGGGTTCTGGCCAAATTGGCTCTGCTTTGCACAGAAAGAAACCTGTAGAAGTTTGCGGAGAAGTATTCCCTTTGTGACTTTAAACAAAAAGAGAGAGAGGGAGGGAGGAAGGGAAGGGAGAAGGGGAAGGGGTAGGAAAGGGGCAGGAGGAGAGGGGAGAGGAAGGAAGAAAGGAAGACCCCTATAACAGAAGCGTGAAAATTAGATTGACGTTATCTAGGTGATTTTTAATGAATAGCTGGACTTAATTCTCACCTAGGGCTCTTTTTTCTTTCGTTCGTTCCTTCCTTGCTCTTCCCTCCCCTTCTTCCTTCCACCCTTCCTCTCCCTCTCTCCTTTTTCCCTCCGTTCCTTCCTTTCTTCCTTCTGTCTGTCCTCCCTCCCCACCTTCTGTATTTTTAAGGAGTAAAGACAACATTTAAATTACTGCTTCCCAAGCTATCTGTGATAAAAGAGCGATTTTGTTTTATTTTTTACTTATACATTGGAAAACAATACCTTTGTAATGTATAATAAAAATGAATCAATAGAAAAATGAAGTGCCTCAAGTGGGGTGCAGCAGTGTCACGCTGCCACAAAAGTTTCTACTTTCACTTTCTATACTTACCTTGTCATGGACTAGTAAGAATCAGTTCATGGACTGCCTACTTTGAGTAGCACTGAATGAAATTCGTAATTCCCATAATTTATACAGCAGCTCCCGTGAATAAAAGAAGGCCCACCAGTAATGCAGCTGGGCACATTGACATCGGCGATGTAGTGTTTCTTTAACACATTTAAATGTTTATTCTTTACCCAATAGTACTTGGGCCTCTTAGTCTATGTTCTCAGGAATGCACACCGTGTAGGAAAATACCCAATCTCAGCAGAGGGGTTGCAGAAGACATCAAAATGGTGTAAATTGTCAGACCTGGAAACATCCTCAGAGATTATGGTGTCTAGCCCCTTTATCCCTCAAAGAGGATAACTGAGGCCACAGCTCACACAGTCTGTTGATGGTCAAGTGGGGAGAGAGCTCCGGGTTTCTCACCCCAGTTTTCTGCATGGACCAGCTTCCCATTACTACCCTTACGTCCTTGTCAGCCACAGACACCTGCCACCTTGTATCTGTCCTCACTGCCTTCTTCACAACTATTCTCAGGAGCTTAGGATTGCAAAGTGTTAAGTGACTGAGTTTGGAAGAGAATTGGTTAATAGCCTTGGGTTTCTATGAGCCACTTCAGAACTATTAGTGCTACATTGGCGGTAGGTTTTCCTTATTAAGAGGAAATAATAAGCATGTGGGCAACTTAGGATGCATACAAAGTAGGGGACAGGGACAGTGAGGGGGCTGGAAGCTGTGTCTTGTAAAGCTATTTGAAGTTGTTTGGCCTGGACAAGGAAGATCTCCCAGGGCCACGGACATTGTTTTCAAGTCTCTGAAGGCCTGTGCTGGGGAAATGGGATTCTACGTGGTTTCCAAGCTGCGGCAGGGACCAGAGTGTTGGAATTACAGAAGGCAGCTTTGAGCTGAGTAACAGATGCTCTAGTGTCCAGTCAGAATTGTCCTTCCTGGGGAGAGCTTCCCTGTCCCCTGAGGCGTACAAGCCAGTACTGATGACCATGCACAGGGAGACTGTAGCAGAGACTACAGCACTGAAGGAGAAGATGGCCTTAATGGCCTTGGAGTTGAGCATCACAAAGCGCAACTTTTTGCTTATCTTATTCCAGGTCATTTTACGCAACCAAGTGGTTACTGTTTATATTTTATTCAATAGGCATTTACTGGACATCTGCATTCTACCAGCCTCTCTGTTATGCACTGAGAGTGCTGCAGTGAACTGGGCACGTTCTGCCATTGAGGGGCTTCCACTTTAGTGGGAGAGTCACATACAAACATAAGAAACTCGGGTCTGTGGTTTTTGAGGTGCACAGTGGAAAACAAGGCACGTCTCCTGCAGGAGGTAAGATTGAGTTAGGCACTTTGGGAGATGGAGAGGCAGACTGTATCAAGGGTCTGGCAAGAAAAAGATGGCACATTCAAACAGAATAATTGAGGAGAGTTTAAGGAGGGCCTATTTACAGTGGTGCAGCAGGGTTTAAGATAACCAACAAGGTGATGGTATATTCCACAGTCAGCAAAAGTGGGGATCCATTTACACCCTGGACCTGTAGGGCTAAGAGGATGGAGTGATTATGGAATCCAAAGAGAGTGGCTGTGTGGAGAGGGCTTGCTGGCAGGAGCTGTGGCTCTCAGTAAAGGGAAGCAGCCAACCGACAGCCAGCTGGCCAGCCAAGAGAGTAAATCCCATGTTATCACTTCCTGCTGCCTTCCAGCATCCTGCCAGTGCTTCCCATGGGGTGAACCAAATTGGGTGTCAGAAGGCAAAGGAACCTGTTGATGCCACTCGTAGAGGCTAGCCTCCCCCAGCACAGAGCAGGGTGGAGAAGGGTAGGGAGTGGATCTGGAGGGGCAAGCAGAACATGTCCAGCATACAGAGAAAGACATCCCAAGCAGAGTACACAGCATAAGTAAGGGCAGTGGGGTGGGTGAGGGCAGAGCATGCACAGGGACTCAGGAGTCATTCAGTATGACTGGGATTCAGATGATGAGCAGGAAAGGGCTCCATCTATCTCATGGAAAACTCTAATATCAGGCTAAATCCTTTCTCCTTCAATTCTTCCTTTCCTCCCTCCCTTCCTCTCTCTCTCCTTCCCTTCTCTTCTTTCTTTCTTCTCGCAATAACTATTTGTTGAACTCTTCCTCTGTGCCCTTTTGGAGCTCACCATCTACTGGATAAGACAGACAGATCAACATATTATTACAATAGCTGGAGAGGAAAGAAGGACCCACAGAGTCAGCCAGGAGGAGCAGTCTGTGTGGGCAGTAAATTTTTTCTGTATCAGGCTGGCCAGTTAGAAAAAGACATTCCAGTGAACTTTGATCATTCTCTACAGAGATGGGTATGAGCCAGGTAGCCAGAACTTCATGCGCAGCCATTAGTGATGTCTACACACAAGTTAGAATGCACTCCACATGCCTGTTTATAAATAAAAGGGAAAACCTGGGTGTTGATAGAAGCCACTAGTATCTGGAAATCTGGATACCATTGACCCTCTCTGAGTTGTAAGCACCCTCACCGTGAGAGGATATTGCAGCAAACCCACTGAGTTCCTATCTGGACCCTTATCCAAACTGTGAGTTCTGGCACTGTTAGGTGAACTTCACCTTTGCCCATGAATATCTATTCATATCAAATAGAATGGATGGGGGGAAAAAAAAACATACTGTTATATGTATATAACAAACTGTTGTATCATAGGGAAACATCTTTTTTTTTTTTAATTTTTTTTTTTTAATGAAGCAAGGGTATTCCCCTGAGACCAGGCTATTATTTTTGGACCCAAGCCGACATTGCTGGAAGTCTTTGGAAATGGCTCCGATAAGTGAAGCTGCCTCCTTGGCCCTTCTGCTGGCAGCTGCAGCGCTTCTCAGTCTCTTCCAGTGCCCCGAATCAGGGGCCATTAAAAGGTTTATCTTCATTCATCGGGATTTCCCACTTCTTTTGGGGATGATCTCATGGCACATGCACTTCCTAAACCCCCAGTTCCCTCCAAATCTGAAAAAGATACATGGAATCAGGGACTGTCTGAGCGGAAATGAGTGGTCAAGTGGTTCAGCCCCCTCCTGCTATAGGTGAGGAAACTGAGTTCCAGGGAGGGGTAGGCACTGACCCAGGCCACATAGTAAGAGTGGGGCCGAGCTGAGACCAAAGTCTCATCTTCCAGTCCTGTGCCATTTCAATCATCCTATGTTACCTTGATGTCTCAGAAGCAAGAAATTTGGAACTTGGAAAAGTTACAGTTAATATGGCCAAATTTTTACCCATCATCCACATTTTGTTAAGATGTGCTAGTAGCCAAAGTATTATGGTAAGAGTTTGTAGGACTCCAAGATAGAATCTCCGTCTTCAAGGTGCTTGTATTCTGTAGTTTATTGGCATATTATAGTCATTCAAGAGATGGCAAGAAGGCAGATGGTTAATTTCCAAATGAACCATACCCACCGTATAAGGTTCACATGAGCTCTGAGAAAAGGCAGGATCACTATGGTCTGGAAAAGTTAGGAAAGATTTTCTGGTGGAGAAGGTATACAAACAGTCATCCAACATTAACAGGCTTTGTAGTGATAGAAAAGAGCTTGGTGGGCAGGCCAGACAGATAGTGTGATGGGAGTAAAGGGATTGAGGTGGAGACGTGTTGGGAGGGCATGCAAAAGAAGTGAGTCTGTCAGGGCTTTATGCAGGTTGTTGTAGTTAGCTGCTGTTGTCAGTCCTCAACTCATGGTGACCCCAAGTACAGCAAAAAGCAACACTGCCCAGTCCTGCACTATCCCCATGATTGGTTGCAGATTGGACCATTGTGATCCACAGGGTTTTCACTGGCTGATTTTCAGAAGTAGATCGCCAGACCTTTCTTCCTAGTTCATCTTAGTCTGAAAGCTCTGCTGAAACCTGTTAAGCATCATAGCAACACACAAGCCTCCACTGTCAAATGGGTTGTGATTTCTCATCAGGTGCATCGGCTAGGAACTGAACCAACGTCTACTGCATGGAAGACAAATCAAGTATTCTACTACTGAACCACTAGGGTCCCCCAGTGCATGTAGATGCCATGATTCGCTCTTTAGGTTGTAGACCCTGAAGAGTTGAATAGATACAGAATGAAAGAAGTGAGGGGTCATGTAGGAGGGAGGGGGACACTGAGCTTCTGTTAAGAGTGATGGGGAAATTTGGAAATGGATAACGATAGTAGACTAATGTCACTGAGTGGTACATGTGAAAAATGTTGACAAGACCTGTTACGTACATATTTACCACAATTTTAAATAAAGTCGGGAAAATGAGATTATAGCCCTGGCTCTGCAGTTTCTTAGCTATTCCATCTTGGGCAAGTCTCTTAAGTTCTCTGAGCCTCCATTTCCGCATCTACGGAAAGGGAAAAATAATATCTGACTGCCTAGATCGCACGATTGCCATGAGGACCACATAATATAATATCTCAGAAAGAGTTCTGGGAAGAGTTAACCAGCATTCAGATGAAAGGGAATATTGTTATTTTTCAGTAACTTTGTTCATTCTTTTCCAGTAATCATGTAAAAGAAATTGCTTGGAATTTTATAATCGGAGTATCAGGGTTTATTTAACGTGACTAATATTCATTAAAGCAATAACAGGAGGCAGGCCTGGTGTAGTGGAAAAATTATGCGTGTTGGAGACTGACCAGGGTTTGAATCTTGGCCCTGCTATTCACGAGCTGTCTGACCTTGGCACATTACTCAGTAAGAGTCGCTGGTTTCTCATCTGTAAAAATTGGGTGATAACAGATATCCTGTGGCATGTCATGAAACGTCAGTGGAGTCAGCTGTGTGAAACACCTAGTATAGTGCCTGGCACATAGTAGGTGCCAGGGAAAAGTTTGCTGCCCTCTCGTGTGCACGTATGGACACCCTCCCCTCCCAGTCAGCATTGTTTTGCAGAGACTGCCTTCCTTCAAGCTCATAAAACAGCCCTGGATGAAACTGCAGTATACAAACTGAGGGCATTTACCCAGATTGCTTTTGTTCTTAAAATACTAACTTTTGTTTCAGGACTGGCCACAGAGTTGGTATTTTTTTAAATAAAGACCACATAACTTAGATCAAACTCATTGAGTTTGCACGCTAGTTTATTTTGAAAATGACCCAAATGTCTAACTGTGTTAGAGAACATATTTCCACACAGAACAATCACAGGCAGTGTTGGAAATGGTCATAATTGGTGATGTGCCAGTTTGGTTGAAGTCCCTCGATTTTTTTGGCCATCTCCATCCCACTGTTCTATGCACGCACAGTTGAACATAGATACACAAACACACATACTCAGGCACACTTGTACACATGCTTCCCTTTTCTCTGGATTCACTCTGTGTTTCCTTCACACTTTTCTTCTGAACAAAGCTGTCCACCTTTACTCACAGGTTCCATCGGTGACCCTTGTGCAGGTGTGATTTTGGTTTTTGAGAGCAGAACGTAAGAATAAACGGAGAGCGAGAGGAGAACTGTTTGTGGCCCCTAACAATGAGATTAATAAGGAACTCCAAGCAATGATCCATAAGAAACAATGGAGGGTCAATGCAATCTAGTAAATTAATAAGAAAACAAGTTTCTGCTACTTTTAGAGCTTATTTGAATCAAGTCACTTACAAGTTCTGTGATCTTGCACTAATGTCTTCCTTTGTCAAAGACTCACTTGCCTCCCGTGTAAAATGGGAGAAGAAAGTAACACAGCCTACTGCACTGGGTGGTTTAGAGCATTCAGTGAAATCATCCATGATCAACCCTTTAGAAAGAGTGCCTAGCACATAGCGAGCACTCCAGTAACAATTGTAGTTGTTTGGGGATTCCCCATCTCTGAGAAATCTTCAGACCTCTTCCGTGGACATCCCCCAGTTCCTAGCCCCTCTCAATTCTGAGCCAGCTCACTAGAAAATTAGGGCTTGCCTTGAAGTTGGAAATTACCTAACCACTCGCCACTACCAAGGGCCCTTTTGTTATTTTGGCTCCCATGGGTTCCATTTTTAAAAGATATGTTTTATTCCAAATGCCCTGCACTTATTAAGTGCTAATTTATTCATTTTTCCCTGGAGATAAGCAGCATGCCACACTAGGTTTATGCCTTTCTAATAAAAAGCAAAGACATGTCTGCGACCCCGGGTTGGGGCTTGCTGAGTAGGTCACGTATGTCATAGAGAAGGAAACGAAAGACTAGACGGTGCCCATAAGGTGGGCAGAACCACGCTGAGCAGTGTAAGAGGCATAGCAAGGTGACTCCTGGCTTGGGGCTCTTGCCATAGTACCACCCTATCTCCTCAGCGTTTACAGATGGAAGTTGGAACCCCTTTGTGGAGACACCCCAGGAAGACCCCCCCCTCCCCCGCAGTGTGCCAGGGTCTGAGGGGCTGGCTCCCTCACCCCTGTTCTAGACGTGTATTTTCAAGAGCTTGGTGCCCTGTCGAGGGCCCCAACAGGAGGCAGCTGGGTTTTTTCCACCACTGGGTTTGGCCTATTCAGCACTCTCGTTTTTCTCTCTCCATCCACTGGTGACATTGACCACTCATGACAGCCTCAGCACTCGGTCAGACGCCGTTCCAGGTTAGGAAACAAAGCGGGTTGGGGTGGCAGCGAGGGTTGAACAGACTGACAACAGTCCATTTTGTTTTAGTTGAACACATTTCCCTGAATTGATTACAGCTCAGCTTGTACCCTCAAACTCACAGCTACGTAGTTTTCCACCTCCTGGGAGGGAACCTCCACACCTCCTCTCTTGCTTTCTGGAAACACAAAACTGTTGTGTGAGTAACAGTCCATTTTACTCACAGCTTTGTTGGTGTAAGTCTAACAGGCTCCATTTTTTAGAGAAACATTTCCTGTCTTTCTCCTTCCTCCTCTGATTCTCCTTCATTCTCTTTTCCAAGTTCTAGGTTGTTTTGGTGGTCTGATAATGTAGTGTGGAGGAGAGGGCATTGTCTCCATTTCAAGCTGCTGATGTTTGTGATTCCAGCCGTTTGTGAGTTCAGACAGCCAGCTGCAGCTCTTAGCCTAGGGCCTGACTTCTGACTACTGAACTATTTTTATGGCCACAGAAGGCAGTGGTGACTACAACTCCACAGAAACATGGAGTGTCTTACAGAGGGTGGGAGAGAGACAGGAGCGAGAGCCCTTTCTTATGAGGATGCCTGTGGCTTGGCAAACCATGAGGGAGGAAGTGACTAGATTCTGCCAGTAACTTCTTGATTGATGTGAAGTAAGTCACTTCCTTTCTCTTGCCTCAAATTCTTCATCTGTCAAATGGAACAATTCTAAGGTTTGTTCCTCCTCAGACATTCTCAGATCAGATACTGTAATTCTGGTTCCAGGCTTATGGGGTCTAGAGCCAAAATACAGATAGAGGACTTAGTATTTAAAAATTGCGGAAAAAATCCATGCCCTGACACAGGCGACACCCGGAGAAATAAGAGACAGTCCTTGCCTTTAAGGAACTTCCTAGCCCCTTTACCTAATTGGGTATGATGGGTTTGGGGTAGCAATGAAGAGAGGATTATCCTCTAAACAAGTTGAAAAAATCTTACTCACAGTACTCCAGTACCAACAATGGCCCAGTGATGGTACCCCGTACTTGGGTGGTCTGCATGTCTGCTATTTTATCTCCCCTAGGGCCCTGAATGTGGCATCCTCTTTCCAAAAATCAATTTGTAGTTAATTCTACTTTCGACAGCCTGAAAAACGATGTCATGCTTTTCAGCACTATTTCTCCATGTGTGAACTCTTTGATTGTCACGTGACCCTTTGAGAGCTGTCTCTTTTTTAACCCCAGAAGACACCAAACCTTCGAGAAGTTACTAGACTTGTTCAAGGTCATCTAGAGGAATCTATATGTACTGTAGCAACTGTACGATTCTAACTTTGGATAGATCTGTTACTTGCCTAAGGTTCAGTGATTGTAAGAGGGCAGGGTCCAGACTAAAATCCAGACATTGCCATATTGACACATGATGTTACAATTCTTGATTCATCCTTCCCAAACTTAATATTGTTCAGTTAGTCTTCACATCAGCTGTATGATTTTCATGGCTAAAATCCAGAGCTAAACTACACAGGATGGTGACGTACCACCTCTATCTAGAATGTGGCTGCTGCAACTTATGAAATAGACGTAATTTGTCTTTATTTAACTGTGCTTCGAGTGAAGACAAACCACAGGGCTGTCATTGAGCTGTGTATGTTCTGCTCAACGTGGTCAGTTACATTATTTATCAGTTGTGGTTTTGATGTTCCAAGAAGGAAGTTAGGTGGTGAGAAGAGAAAGCTTTGAGCCTTGGAGCTGCACGGTTCAGTTGTGAAAGCAGGAGTTGGACATGAGATACTCACATCACTGCTCTGGTACTTTTGAGTATACCATCACACTTCAGTTATTTCGCATTCTTATGCAGCAGGAGATTCCTGTTTAGCAGGAGATTCCACATGTCTTAATGGCTGCACTGAGAATAAGTAAACTCTGAGCTCCTAGGGCTACCAAAACAGGGAAGGATCTTAGAGAAGTGACACTTTATCCAACTCTGTGCATGCATGTGTGTGTGTGTGTGTGTGTGTGTGTGTGTGTGTGTGTGTGTGTATGTATGTATGTACCTATTATGTGCCAGGAAGAGTGCTAGGTGCTGGAGGTACAACAATGAATGGTGCAGAAGATAGGCATGATTCCACCCTCATGGAATTTCATGCAGAAAGATAAGTAGCTAGTTGGATAAGTGCTGTTGTTGTTAGGTGCCGTCAAGTCAGTTCCTATTCATAGTGACCGTACGTACAACAGAACAAAACACTGCCCGGTCCTGCGCCATTCTCACAATCGTTGTTATGCTTGAGCGCATTGCTGCAGCCACTGTGTCAGTCCATCTTGTTGAGGGTATCCTCTTTTTCACTAACCCTCTCCTTTACCAAGCATGATGTCCTTCTCCAGGGACTGATCCCTCCTGATAACATGTCCAAAGTATGTGAGACGTAGTCTCGCCATCTTTGCTTCTAAGGAGCATCCTGGTTGTACTTCTTTCAAGACAGATTTGTTCATTCTTTTGACAGTCCATGGTATATTCAATATTCTTCACCAACACCACGATTCAAAGGCATTCAATTCTTCTTCAATCTTCCTTATTCATCGTCCAGCTTTCACATGTATATGAGGCAACTGAAAACACCACGGCTTGGGTCAGGCGCACCTTAGTCTTCAATGTGACATCTTTGTTTTTCAACACTTTAAGTATGGAGAATTCCAGAGTGCTAAGGCAACACAGAGAAAGGGTACTTGATTCAGACATATGGGGTCAGAGTCACTTCTAGGCTGAGTCCTGGAGGATGAGTCATGTAAACCAAATGAGTGTAGCTGAGCTTGCCAGGAACCAGGTGTCCTGACACTTTGCCTGCTACCTAGCAGTCTCTGAAAACCATGTTCACTAAGGTAAATGAGCAAAATAGAAGCAGAGAACTGAGCAATTACAAAAGTAAAATGTGTTAATCTTAAAGTAGTGTCCATTATTCCGAATTTATTATTCTTTACTCGAATACCCTTTATTTTCTGATATGAGGGACATCATAAATGCTGTTGGTGTTTTTCCCCCTTTGAATGACTTATTTATTCATTAAAATTAAATATTGGCACTCACTACCACCTTAATTTTTTTAAAAAAAGGAATCAAATGTTTGACAACCTCTCTACTGGCCCACTCTATGTCTCTAAAACAGTGTCTTCCTCTCCTGTGATCCAAATCCCCAGGAGCTTCAGTCCCATCCATCTCCTGGTCCCATCACTGTGCTGAAGGCCAGCATCACCTCCTATCCCTCAGAGAGCTTTAGGCCAGTGCCTTTCCTGGAGGTTGACCTTCTGGGCAACTCTAGGAGGACACAACCTAGGGAGACAGATCTCTTGCTAGGCCTAGGGTTTAGAGAAGCAATAAAGAGGACTTTGATGTGTATCATCTGAGATATAGAGAAAATACTACAATAACCCAAGTCAGAAACTAGACCCATCATTTCAGCTCCTCTCACTTATACCTCCTCTCAGCATCAAATTGTATTCTCCACTCCTGATATCTTCTACTTAGATATTCTTATGTTCATCCCCTTCTCTGCAAGCCACTGCAAATATCTTCCTCTCTACTTTTATGCTTCCTATAGTCCATCTTCCAAATTCCTCCAGAAAGTTTTTTAGAAAATATGTCATATAATTTTTTTCCTCCTCTGTAAAATCTGACAGAGTCTACCTAGACCTTTCAAGACACTGTCTACTCTCCATAACCTGATATAAAAAACCCTTCCTGATAAGGCCACTGACTCCTGTCTTAGCCACATCTTGTGAAGTTCCTCACGTTTCCAACTCTGCAACCATACAGAGGACTTGCAGTTTCTCACTCTTTTCATATTTCTTTAGGCTTTGGGGCTTGGAGGAGCCTCTACCATTTCCCTCTCTCCTACACTTGGCCCAGTACTCAAATGAAGTTTATTCTTCCTATAAAAACCTCAGTGACGTTTTACCCACCTTCAACTGGGTGAGTGTCATTGCTCTGCACTCCCATCACATTCAGCACCCCTTCTATCATAAAATACATCGTAAGAGAAGATAACAGACTAATGGTTAAGAATATGATCCTTAGTATCCGACAGGCTAAGACCTTTATCCCACCTCTGACATCTATGAGCTGGGGATCCTTGGAAAATTGGTGTCACCTCACTGAGCCTTCCTTGCTTCACCTGTAAATTGGGGATACTCATGCATAACCCCTTGGATTTTTGTAAATATTAGAAGAGAGAATATTCTTCAAAATGTACTTCAACAGAGTCAGTGTGTGGTAAACACCCCCAATGATAATAGTTATTATCACATTATGTTGTGATAACCTGACTACTTGTCTTTCTTCTTTCATAAAACTGATAACTGCTTGATAATGAAAATTGTTTCTCTTTCATAGTTTTTTGCCCAGTTCCTAGCTTAAAGTATGGTATGTGATAGAATCTCAATAAATGTTGACAAACGAAAGAAGAAAAAAAATGAATGAATGATTTGCAGAGAGCAAGTTTGGCAAGGATAAAATGAAGGCAGGCAGGGAGAGTGGTAGGGAAGAGAGAAGGTGATCAACGAATGACTTATTCAGTACATGAATGAAAGAAAGATCAACTTTTCAATTGATCCTTGATTGGTGCTGTTACATTTTTCTTAGATTATGTGTCAAGCTTTCATACAAAAGCTGTTATTTTAGAAAACAATCATTTAGGATTCCAGGAATTTAATAAGCTCTCCAGAGATTTTTTTTTTTTTTCTTTTCTTTTTTGTGCCTCCTTTTACAAACAAGAGAGGCAGATTTAAGCATTTCTGATGATGAAACTAAGCAGGAGAATAAAGTCCAGCTCATTAGGGCCTTTGGGATAAGGTACAAAATCCAGGTTTTAGAACTGGTCACAGCTTGGAAAAAGCTTGTTATTTGAAGAAGGATATGGATGCAATAGACATTCTGAGGTTTATCTCACTTTAATGACTTGCCTTGAGTGGCTTTGATCTTTATATTTGATAATTCTTTTCAAATGGTCTAGTGTGTTCTGAAAATGGGATAGTAGTGCAGGGATTTGAGAGCTTCCCTGGGAATGACAGGCTGCTGTCAGAATTTGGAAATGGGCAATGTTGCAAGGATTGCTCTATGGGTTGAAGAAACAGGACAACCTCAGTGAGGGAGATAAACTCATTGGGCCAGTGATAGGAACCAGGGATTCACTGTTGGAATGGGGACACAGCAGATATGGAGAGCTAAAGACAGTTTCCTCTGACTCCATGAACAAGCTAAAAAGAGAATTATATATTTTGGAGACTTTTCGTGTCCTGGGCACTCTTACTTTGAAACTTTATATTCCCCTTTTTAGCTTGAATGTTATCATCTTCATTTCACAGATGAGGAAATTGAGGTCCAGAGAGACTGAGTCACTTGCCCAAGGTTACAGGGCCACTTGGTGGAAGAGGGAGTTCTTGAGCCCTGGTCTGTCTCTCTCTTAAGATGTTACTTTTTCTATAGCACTATGCTGCCATTTCCCTTAGCCTGACAGAACTGTCACCAGCCTCTAGCCTTGAAATGACCTGCTGTTAGCTAGGTTCAGCTCGGACAAGCCCTGCCTCAAACTGACAGCATCAGCATATGGCCAACACTATCCCTGTTTCCAGCCGGAGTCCATCCAGAGCCCAGGGACCAAGATTTTGGCATGGCACTTCTCAAAGCTCTCCACTACTATCACCTCTGCATCAGGGAAGTCATTTCAAAAGTGACCTGCTTTGGGTAGGACTAGAAACTGAAATTGGTCACTCTTCACCTGGACTCACTGTGTAACATACCCCTAATCCACCTTCTTTAAAATGGGACAGCTAGTGTATTGAGCTTCTAGAGTTGGAAAAGCTCCCGCCTTCCCACACTTTTTTTCCATGATTTCACTTAAGAGATTTGTTGTTGTTGTTGTTTTGCATTTTGAATGTAGTTCCCTTTTGCTTCTCTTTCAATAAAACAGGCCCCGACAGCCCTCTCATTTGGATTATTACAGAGTTGTACCATCTCAGGCCAGTGCATTTAGGAAATATGTTGTTGGCACTCACCAGTGAGGCAGATGCATAAAGAAAATATTCTAACGACAATTGAATTGAAAGAGCTTTGATCTCCCTCCAGAACTGCACTCATGGCTTTGAAATGCAGTTTTGGCAGAGGGGTAAAGTTGGGGCTCCTTGGCACTCTGGAGCTGGGCCCCCTGAAACAGATATTCCAGGGAACCTGCAACGCTTACAGTGGGATTCAGGTGCTTGGGCTTTGCAGAAAGAAAAGGGACACTGAAATACCTCTTTTGAGGGGAGGCTCGGGGAGAGAGCCTAAATTAGGAGGAAACTTTGAATCTAGCCCAACATTTCCCAAGCTATGTTGCTTATTCTGGTATTTGATTTTTGGCAAACATGGAGGGGTGGGAAGATTATGGCCAGATATGTTAGGGAAGCATTCATACACTATCTGCCCTACTCCTGTTTTACATATTAAAGACTCTGAAAATTATTGCGATTAAAAAAGTATACATATATACGTATGTAAAAAGTGTATGTGTATGTGTGTATATATATATATATATATATATATATATATACACACATATATATATACATTTAACCTTGTTTAACACAGCATGTCCTAAACCCATTTGACTTGGAAGCTCTTTTCCTTTGAATATTCATCTGCATCTTGTGGATTTAGCATAGATCATGACTTAGAAAACACTGATCTAGTTCACAGACTCCTCGAACAGATGGAGACCCTGAGCTGCAGAGCAGACGGTAGTGGGAAGAGTTCAGGAATTCCAGCAGTTCAGTTTCTGCACTGGGGCAGCCAGATGAGGGAATGAGGGGAGTTGCAGTCCCTCCCATGATTGTCTCTCCAAACCATGCATCCTTGTGGGAAACTATGTCCACCTGAAGGAAGAGGCAATTTTCCTAATTGGTACAAAAGTGCCGCTGTACACAGGCTAGGGCATAAAGGTTCATTGCCAGGCCCTTCTTTGCCCCTGATTTGTTATGTGACCTTGGGCAAGTCATTTCACTTCCCCGAGCCCTGGGCTTCCTCATCTATAAACTTGTCCTGCTTTGAGATTATGCAGTGTAAGAGAGAGGTTCTCAGTACCTGCCAATCAGTGGTCGCTCTCTCCCTTGGAGGGAAGTTTCAGAGGACATAGATATGATAAAGGCTTGGCACCCACCTGCTAAAAGCTCATAGCCCAATGGAGAGTGCAGATGCTTACATAGTTAAGGTAACACAAAGCAAGGTGATAAGTATTTGAATCAAAAGTAGGGGCACACAGGAGGGAGAAATCATTTTCAGCTAGAAATGGTGATAATGATTTTGGTATTGCTAGTAGATTATCACTGTAATAATAATAATGCTATAAGAATATTCTGTGCTGATCAGTGAGTGCCTTCTATATGCCAGGCACCATGCTAAACACTCTATCTGCATCACCTCTAATCCCCTCAACAGTCCTGAGAGGTGAGCATCATCATCTCCATTTTACCAAGGAGGGTGGTACATGGACTCCATCACATGTAAGCTGGACTTTTCAGGCAGAGTAAGATTTTAAAAGGCTGAGATCCGGAAAGAGGGATTGTAAGGTAGAGGAGGGAAACTGATGGACATGCTTAGGGAATGGGCATCATTGGGGTACAGGATGGATGGGGAAAGCCAAGGTTTTTCGGAATGAGGAAACCATGAGAACTCGAGTATTGGGGTGGCAAGAGGAGGAAGAAGGCTGGGTGGTGGGGAAGAGACTCTAAGAGCTGAGACTGGGAGGAGCCCCACAGAGGCAGACGGTCAGTTCAACATCTTTCCCAGTAGGAGAAAATAGGGGGCCAGGATAGAGAGGGGAGGGCTCTCAAAGCTCACAGTTTCTGACTGTGTGTCGGGACTCTGCCCGATTGTCTCCTTTAATCCTGCCAGTATCCTCGTAACTAACTGAGACCGGACACAGTCTGTCTGTTAGACTCCGAATGGTAGTGGCACATAAATTAATAAACACACAGAGTTTTGGCAAAGAACTGATTTTCCTGGTAGAGGGCTATGATTTTTAAAAATAAATTTGACTAATTTACAATATAGACGCAGACCAGCCTTCCTACGGTTGCCAAATATAAAGCCTGGTGGCCCTGGGAAAGTCCTTTTCCTTCTCTCATCATCAATCCCCTTGGTCTGTATGGGACAGTCCCTGTAATTTTGACCTGCTGTGCTTCCCGCTCCAGCCATTGACAGAAGAGTATAAACATTAACTTAAGGGGATAGGAGGAGAGAGGAAGATAGCCATGTGGACTCCTGTCCCCAGAGTTCCCCCCCCCCTCCCGGTACATTTGGGAGACACCTAGCTTGGCACTGTATTGGTGAGAAGACTTCAGCTAACAGAAGAAAAACTTGTAGCCACAGAGCTGTTTTCTCCCGCCCGGTAGGTACCCCCAAGAGAGATGGGGAGGAGAGAGTGCAATGGGGCTGGGGGACTGGCTGGCTGCCTTGGATTTCCTTTGGGAACCAGAGGCTTCCCAAAGTATGAAAAAAAAACCCACATACAAGCAAGGGAGCAGCTCCAACATCCTACGTCTCTGCTTTGGGCTAGGAGGAATTCCACTCCCTGACAAGACTGGCTTTTGCAATTACAACTGAATAAACATCCAATTAAAACGACTCCCCCGCCCCTACCCACCCATCTCTTCCTCTTACGAAGCTCTCACATCCCGGAGGAATAGGGCAAAGAGGTGACTTCTCTAATGACATTTGTGTTCTCTGCTGAGAGAACGCTTGATGGAAATGGACAAATCAATTAGGAAATAACAAATAATGTGAAACGGCTGATCCAAGAAAATCTCTGCTCCTCTGTGTTTTCATTCCCCTCCCACACATTGTTTCCCTTTTCACTGGATGAGCCTGGAAATAAGGGTGAGGTTGTAGAAAGAGTTGGATACATCTAGGATTGCATTTGGCCTTGTCACTAGTGGTGTGATTTCTGAACCTCTGTATGATGAGGATAAATAAAAGAACTAGCTAGCTAAACGTTTATTCGTCCCTGGGTGGTGCAAATGGTTAACGTGCTTGGCTGCAAACCAAAAGGTTGAAAGTTTGAGTCCAACCCAGATGCACCTCGGAACAAAGGCCTGACAATCCACTTCTGAAAAATCAGCCATTGAAAACCCTATGGAGCACAGTTCTCCTCTGACATACATGAGTCAGAATCAACTTGATTGCAACTGGTTTTAAATATCTGTTAAAGATTGTCTACATGCCAAGCATTATTCTAAGTACTTTATATATATATTGTTATTTGGTGCCGTTGAGTTGATTTCAACTCATAGCGACCCCATGTGACAGAGTAGAACTGTAACAGAAGAGTGGCAGATATAGACAGGCAAAGTGATTGATTAGAATGGTGTGAGAATGTGCGCTAATAGGAGGTGGACCAGTACAGAGGTGATAAGGGGGCTGGAGATGAGGTGGAAAGCAGGGATGTCTTCTCAGAGGATTGATGCCAGATGGGCTTGGATTTGTTCATCAGATAGATAGAATGGGAATGGAGTCCCTGAAAGAGGGAATAGCATGAGTACAGGTAAGACAGATGACCCAGCATGGTGGGTGCAGTGATGTTGCCGGCACACAGTGGGAAGCACAAGAGGGGAATCCAAGGGAGATGAGGCTGATGGGAAAGCAGGGCCTTGCAGGTCATGCTGGAGACCTTGGACCTCACTCTTAAATGCATAGGGAAGCCCTTCTATTACTTCTAGAGAGAAAAGGAAGGGCAACATCATTAATGTGTGCTACTGGCCAGGCTCTGTACGAACACTGCCACCATGGAGACAACATTATGAAAAGAAAAATACCACCAACTAGTTACACAAGGTCTGCAGGTTCTTTAAGCCTCCCTTACTTCTCTGGAAAATAAGGACCAGGCAGTGGTTCATTCTGATGTGCTTGGGGTCTCCATGAGTCGGGGGCCGATGTGACGGCAGCTAACAATAGCAACTTCACAGAGTTATTAAGAAAGTTATTGTTATTGTCATTGTTGGGTGCTGTCGAGTCAATTCCAACTCATAGCAACGCTATGTAACAGAGTAGGACTGCCCCATAGGGTTTTCTTGGCTATGATCCTTACGAAAGCAGATCACTAGGCCTTTTTCTTGTGGAGCCGCTGGGTGGGTTTGAACCTCTAACCTTTTGGTTAGCAGCCACGCACTTAACCATTTGTGCCACATTAAGAGGATTAAAAAAGTTAGTCCATGCAGTCTGGCCACATGGATGGGCCCAACCAATATTAGATCTCATTGTTTACATAGAATTTATCTCATCTATTATAGCAAACTGCCTGCTTGCTTATTTATGTTTTCACTGTTTTATTAATTGATTCATTTCCTGCTTTACTCAAGAATGATTAATAGCTGCTCACGAAGATCAAAATTAAAGAGCTACAATGTTTGGTTACAGAGCCTGGTTCAGAAACTGTTGTCATTTCTGACTTTTGGTGATTGGTTTGTATAAACATATATCTTGTTTATGGATATGCATAATTTGAATGCAAAAATGTTACTGGTGTTTTTGGTGGGTGGAACAAGGAGGAACAAACAGTTCTTACAAATTCTTCACGGCAAACACAAAATGGGGGCTGAAAGAAGCACGAGAAGAGAGCAAGTACTGCTCTCTATTTAGAAAATGAGTCATCGAATAATAAACCTATGACTGATCCAAAGCAGAAGGCAGTCCCTCACATTTACTGTTTCTGTTCTGATTGGAGAGTCCTAACCCTGCAAGGGAGGAGCTCATGTTCATTGAGCACCTAGGATATGCCATTCTCTTTACATAGACCATTTCTTACTCTTTCCAAAGTGGATCTGTTCCATGTATTAAAGAATTGATGATTGTAGCATAGGGAGTTAATTCACTTTCCAGATATGTGGGTCTAGCATAGCAGCTACCCCAAATCACAATGTCCCCTCTATCCTGTTTTACAGATAAAGAAATAGAGGCTTACAGAATACAGAATCATCGATGGAGGCAGCATGATACCCCAGTGAAAAGAACATAGGTTTCTGAGCTAGACAGAACTGACCTCGAACATCAGCTCTGAAATTTTGGGAAACCTATTTAATAACATTCGACCATGTGTTGCTCATCTTGAAAATGTAGTAATAATGCCTCTTTGCAAGGTTAATATAATGATGGAAAGCAGGTCTCCTAGTGAAGCTCTTGTATTTGCCAAATAAACGGTCCAAGGTCCATGGAGAATGAGTGAAGGAGGGAAGAAGCCAGGATTAGAATACACATTTTCTCTTCCATTGTCTGTGCTCTTGACCTACACCCTCATTATTCAGCCCTGTCCTCAGACAGTATAGCAGATTCCTTAGGTGCACAGATACTGATATTAGATAAATATAGGTTCAAAACTTAACTCTTGGCAAGTCAAACTCACAAGAACTTAATTTTCTTATCTGTAAAATGGGATCATCCCACTTATGTTGTAATATTATATGGTGACGTTTTATGCCTGCCACCTGATAGGTCTTACTTATTTGGAAAGTACCTGTGATTTGAATGGTAGCTTTTTTGGACAGTGATAACAGACAAGTTTCCTTTTCTATTTCAGAGCCTACTTGGATGTTAACGAACTGAAGAACATACTTAGATTGGATGGATCAACACACCTCAACATCTTCTTTGCAAACTCCTCAGAAGAGGAGTTGGCAGGAGTAGCAACTTGGCCATGGGACAAGGAGGCCCTAATGCACTTAGGTGAGTCTTAGAGACTTCTTCAGGGGGAAATTGGAGTAGTTCAGTAATAAATTTAGTAGTGATGATCATGATGATAACGATGGTGGTGGTGGTAGTGGTGATGGCGAACAACTCCTTTCTTACTTTTCAATTTACACAACTCTTTAACATTCCTTATCTCATTTTGAGCACCAAGCAATGTTCTGAAGAAAATAGCACATCATTAACCCTGTTTTACCAATGGGGAAACTGAGGCCCAGAGAAGGAATGGGGCTCATCTAAGCTCACACACAAATCAGTGGCAGAGCCACAATTGAAACTCAAGTTTCTAACTCTTTGTCTATTGATTGCTTTCTTCTTGTACCCCTGCCTCCTAGTTTATGCAAATATCTCCTCAGCCTGGGAATCACCTTGTCCTTGCATGGGTTGACTTGAAAGACACCAAAAAGGCAAGAGAAGTGAATTTGTAAGAACTGTTTGTTCCTCCTTGGTCCACCCACCAAAAACACCAGTAACATTTTTTGCATTCAAATTATGCATATCCATAAACAAGATATATGTTTATACAAACCAATCACCAAAAGTCAGAAATGACAACAGTTTCTGAACCAGGCTCTATAACCAAACATTGTAGCTCTTTAATTTTGATTTTTCCTTGCTCTCTTCTAGTACACATCTATATGTAGACATGTATTTTTTTTATTTGTACATATCTGAAATCATAGCATAGATGCAATTTTGTGTTCTTTTTTCACTTAATATCATGCTATCAACATTTTTCCGTGTTGCAGAAATCATTACAATTACTTCTCATTCAATATGTTTCACTTACCATCACAACAGAGAAGCACTTTTCTGGATTATTTCCATCTTTCTAAAGATGAAATTTTTAATGGTCACATAATATTGCATTGAGTGAGGACACTATAATTTATTTAACCATTCTCCTCTTGGTGGAGCTTTCCCAATATTTTCAACAATGAATAATTGTGACTCAGTGAACATCTTCATCTGAGAATGTTAGGCCTCAGCAAATAACAGTGCTGGAGGTATCATCAGGCCAGCTTGGTCTCCCAGTGATACACCTAGAGTCCAGTAGCTACTCTGAATCTACAATATCTTGGAGATCACAGATTCTGCAGAACTTCAAGTGATAAAGTTGCGAAGAATTAAACCTTAGACTTACTTTCCTCCGGACAACTCTCATTTTCCAATTGTTTTTAAGAGAACAAAACCGGTTGTATGTGTGTGCATGTGTGTTTGCATGTGTGTGGTTGTGTGAGTAAATAGGGACAGACATAAAGATAAATACATAGTGGTTCTCAACTGGGTGGATTTTGCCCCCTAGGAGACATTTGGCAATGTCTGGAGACCTTTTTGGTTGTTACAAATGGGGGCAAGGTACTGTCATCTAGTGGGTAGAAGCCAGAAATTCTGCAATGCACAGGACAGCCCCCCACAACAAAGGATTATCCAGTCCAAAATGTCAAAAGTGCTGAAGTTGAGAAACCCTATGATAGATTACGGATGGATAGATAGATAGGTAGGTAGATAGACAGGGCAGAAGAGAAAGTACAACTTATGCATACTTGAAGATGATCAGCTTACACCACATATCTATTGTGATGTGTGGGAATCACACTGGAACAGGAGCAAAGACACATGGTTGTTCTCAGCTGTGACTTTACTTAGCAGTATGATTTTACAGCCAAGTCTCTTTCTTTTCTGAAGTCTCGATTTCTCCAGAGTTTAAGCAAGCAAGTTAGACTAGATGGCCTCGGTGGACTCTCCTCAGTTCTGTCCTGTTGGAAAAGCAACTGGAAGGGCCATGATCAGAGTTTTAGAAGGGTTGAACAGCAGGCTTTTAAACTTAGAGAAAAATACTCCTGATAATTCCACAAATTTCAGTGACTGGCACAGGACCAAGAATATGGAAGCCTATAAATCCATATCATGTTATAGTATTTCAGGATGATGTCAGTCTCAAGCTATTTCACCTTTTAAGGGAAGCAATGAAATAGGACTCAGGCCCAGTGCTGTAGCTCTGTGGAAGGTGGTGAGTGGGGAGGTGATGAGGTAAAATGAACAGGGCCAGCCTGAACATTAAATCTGTAATCCCATCATCATTTCTGGAAATACCTGTGGGGTCCCACACCCCTATTACCTCAATGCCTAAGCTTTAATGAGAGCCGGAGAATCATCAATATTATCGTTGTTGCTTATTTTGAGCCCACCAGAGGTTGGAAGATACTTTCAAACACATCGTTTCTTTTTGATTCCTCCCAACCCTGTGGAGTACCTAAGACAGAGATTCTCAGTATCACAGAGTATTCCCATAATGGTTATGAGAAAATTGAAATCAGAGTGACTTATTCAAGGCCTAAGGCTAATCTTCGATGGAATCAGAACTTCATGCTCAAAAGGTTATTGGCTTCAGGGCTGTGCCTATAGCCAAATTACATGAAGAAATAGAAATGCAAAGAGGTGAAGTGACTTTCCAACAGTAACAAAGTGGTGAAAAGAAAAGGCAAGTCTTCACTCGTCTTCTGATTCTAAAACACGTGCTCTCTATCACTATACACAGACTGGGATTGAAGAGCTCACTGAAGATGGGTCCCTGGAAGATCTTTTTTCCTTGCTAATGGCAGTGGTCGCCACTGTTGGAGAGACCCAGAGATCCTTTGATGCCAGGGTCCACAGGTGCCTGGGCTCTATTAAGAGGAATCAAGCTGGCAATTCAGGAGCAAGGGTCCTTCTGGCAAGCTCTTCTTCTCAGATCTCACCCCTGTCCCAACTCTGGGACCCTCTGTACTCCAAACATGGATCTTTGCTTCCCAAATTGTCTTCCTGACTGCAGCCTTCCCATACTCCCAGTCCACGCAGTCAGAGTTAGCATCTGTGAGCATTACGACCATGAGGGTTTTGGCTCCATCTCTTCTTAGCTGTATGACCTTGAACAACTCACTGAGCCTTTGTTTCTCATATATCTACTGATAATCAGTATCTGTTGAATGACTGAATGAAGACTACTCTCCCTGCCGCTGCAGACAAACGCACAGCTGAACCTTCTATTTGAATTGACTTATCTTGGTATTCTCAACATGTAAGTGTAATAGCCTTTGTGCAGAATCTGTCCCATGAGTGTATGTTGATAATGAGAAGGATTTTGGATCAGAAACATGCTTGGGGGAGAGGAGATGACCTCATTCTCTGGAAATACTCCTTAATACTAAGAAGATACTACGTATTTCTTAGCGTCGTTTTGACACCTCTTGATTTCACGAAGATACAGAAAGTCTGCTGTGGAATATCCTAATAACTCGCTCAGAAACTTGCATATGGTGGATATTCAATACATACATGCTGAGCTGAATTCCTAAAAGTATACAGTAGAAAGAGCATAAATTTGGGAATCACATCATCCTACCCTTAAATTCACTGCTGCCAACTTATTAGTTATTTGTCCTTAGAAGAGTCATTTCAGCTTTAGAACTTCACTTTCTATATCAGGACAATGGGAATAACAATACCCATAAAAACAGCCTAGACGCAGCCTGACTCTGAGTTCCTTCTTCTTCTTCCCTCCATTTTGAATAGCAACTTAACCCAGGTCCTGGAGTCCCCATAGGTGCATAACTTCTCACTATGACGGGGAACGACACTCAACCTATTCAGCCTATTTCAGTCCAAAGAGATACATGGATGCAGTGTACAAATCTCCCCCTAACTTTAGTAACCACCTTCACAAGACAGGTTTCCATTAAGTTTTTATGAGCAGAATCAAGTCAATTCTTGTTGTTGTTGTTGTTTTTGCCACTGAGTTGATTCTGACTCATGGCAACCCCACGTGTTACAGAGTACAACTACTCCATAGTGTTTTCTTGGCTATAATCTTTATGGAGGCAGATTGTCAGGCCTTTCTTTCACAGTACCCTTGGATGTAAATAAATTTCATGTCTTAACATTCTTAGTTCTTCTCCTTATCTCAGTGAATGCATTCTTTTTGTCCTGTTCTTTTTCTTTCTCTTGTCCATAAATCCAGCATGTATTGAATAAGATCAAAGTGAAATAGGCACTGCAGACCATATTGGAACCATAGAATGTGAATTATTTTGCAACATAAAAGCCTAGTGTTGAAAAAAGTGGCTGTCTGATGCTTCAACTGGCAGAGAACTATATGGAAAGTAACGTGCAGCCACACTTCTGTGCATTGAATCCTTAGGAAAATATGTGGCAAGGTAGCTTGTATCATCCCCATATTATAGCTGAGGAGATAGAGGCTCAGAGATGCAAAGTCAATTTCCCAAGATCGTACCTCTAGTGTGAAGCAAAACCAGGGTTTCAACCAGGTCAGGCCGACTCCAGCTGGGCTCCAGGTTGCCGCCTCCCAATCCCAAGAGATGTTGATCATAAGCAATCCCTTCGCAGTAGCACCAATCAAACCCAATTTATTGGAACCACATTTTTTTTTACCCCCTTTCCCTGCTGTTACACCATGTTCCCTGGAAAAATCCAGGGATGGAAAGGGGATTATGTTTCATATTATGATTGACAGAAAATAATTGAGAGAGATTTCCTGTCTCAATTTCTCTTCCTCCCTGCCTCTGCGTGCCCCTTTTCATATACACACACCCATGCCATCTGCACACACACACACACACACACACACACACACACACATCACACACACACCCTCTCATACATCTCTATGTTTGTGCTAAAAGTCTCGGAGCAGTTCAGAATTAATAGATTCCGTGAGCTCCATGACTGAGCAAGCTCACTCTCCCAGCAGTTGGGTTGGAGATAAAACTCCCTCACTCCTGCTCTAGGGTTGCCAGTCCAAATCCACATTCTTACCATTCTCCTATAAGATGCTTCCCTGTACTTAAAAGTCACTACTTGCAGGTTGTTCGGGCCCCAATTTTAACCTTCCCTTAAACACGTTGGGGTTTTAAAGATTAATGTCTGTTCTCTATTCCAGCCTCTGTTCCATCTCTCCAATGCCTAAAATGAGCATGGAACAAATAGTATTCATTGATTCTGCTGAGATGTGTTCCTCTATCTCCCCGAGCTGAGCAATGCACGATCTTCTAGGACATGTGGTGTACAACACTGCTTCCCAAACTAAAATGTGCATACAAATCACCTAGGGATGGAACTTCTTAAAATACAGATTCTGATTCTATAGGTCTGAGGTGGGGCCTGAGATTCTGCATTTCTAATCAGCTTCCAAGTGATGCTGCTGTAGCTAGTCCGGGAGCCACACTTGAAGTAGGAAGTGATTAAACAGTAAGTAAAACACTTGCTATGTGTCAGGTACTATGCTAGCTGCTTACATATGATTAGACTTCAGAAAACCTGGTTAGATGAGTCAGCACTGAGCAAATATTCAACACATTTAGTGGGATGCTATATTTCAGGCCCTGTGATAGGCATTGACCCTGGGTGGTACAAACAGTCAATGTACTTAGCTAACCGAAAGGTTGGCAGTTTGAGTCCACCCAGAGGTGCCTCAGAAGAAAGGCCTGGTGATCTACTTCCGAAAAACCAGCCATTAAAAACCCTATGGAGCCACATTCTACTCTAACACGAATAGGCTCGACCCGAGTTGGAATTGACTCAACAGTGACTGGTCTTTTAGTTTTTGTTTTGTGTGTGTGTGTTTGTGTGTTAGGCATTAGCAGTAGAACTCAGGTTAAGAAAGGGTCTTGGATTCAAATTTCAGCTCTACACTTACTATCTAATCGTGAGCCAGTTACTTCACTCCTCTGAGAAACAGCATCTCTCATTGGTTTGTGAGATGATTAAGCAAGATTATACGCATGAAATACTTAACACAGGGCCTGAGGATATAGAGTTAAACTCTCAAGAAACACAACCGATTATGTTCACTGTTGTGATGGTGAGCACAACATGGCGCTGACCTTCTTGAGAGTTCCCTGTCATAGATTATCAGCTCCATTTCAGTGATACGATTTGCTTGATGTCACAAGATAGGTGAAGCAAAATTAAAACTGGGACCCAAGGTGTCTGACACAAGAGTGTGTAGAATGTTAGTGGACTAGGATATTCTTGTTTTCTAAGAAAAAAGGTTCAACAGAAAGGTTCACCAGCCCAGGAATCACAATTCCTGAGTTCTAATTATACTCTCCTTGTAAATAGTTGGAAATCACTGTGGGTAAGTCAGCTCATCTCCGTAGGCTTCAGTGTTTTCCTCGGAAAAAGGAAGGGATTGCACAAGAAGACTGTTGAGCCTCCTTACTCTGATAAGCCATGATTCATGTCACAAGTCACAACAGCTCCTGGGCAGTGGAGTCATAGGGTGGAGAAGCCTGTGGTTGTTTTGGACAGCACCCCTTCTACCCTTGATTGATTTAGGGGTTCTTGCATCAGGAAGCAGGGTGCTCAGCTTGCCTAACCCTCTGGCTTTTCCCTTGCAGGTGGCATTGTCTTGAACCCATCTTTCTACGGCATCCCTGGGCACACCCACACCATGATTCATGAGATCGGGCACAGCCTGGGCCTCTATCACATCTTCCGAGGCATCTCAGAAATCCAGTCCTGCAGTGACCCCTGCATGGAGACAGAACCTTCCTTTGAGACTGGAGATCTCTGCAGTGACACCAACCCAGCCCCAAAACTCAAGTTCTGCGGGGACCCAGGGCCAGGGAATGACACCTGTGGCTTTCATAGCTTCTTCAACACTCCTTACAACAACTTCATGAGCTATGCAGGTAGGGCCCTATTCTCTGCAGGGTTTTTGCTTGTAGGGCGATGGGCAGACAGCAGAGCAAGGCACTGGAAAGAGCACGGGGCTGGGTGTCAGCTGTGAGCCCCAGTCCTGGCTTTGGTACCTCCTGCAAAGGTAACCCTGAGCAAGCTGCTTAACTTTCCTAAGACTGAGATGTTCTCACCCCAAACAATGGGAATAATGTTCCTTCTGTGAGCCCCTCAGAGATTCAGAGAAGATGTTGAATCTGAAAACTCTTCAGAAAGTCACACTTTAGGATGCTGTAAGCTGACCTGGACTAAAAGTCAGGAAACCCAGGTGAAAGACGCTAGCTCTGCTTCAGTGTAACCTAATGCCTTTGGATCTATCACATAGCCTCTCTAGTCTCACTTTTCTCAAGAAAATGGAATCTTTAGACTTGATCTCCAAGGTTCCTTCTAGTTTTCAAGCTATGTTTTTCGAAGCTGTTAGTTGAACTTTTTGTTTTGTTTTTTGTTTTTAGCCCAGGTTTAGATAAACATAACACTCTCACACACTTCTTTAAAAAATAGGTAGACTATGTCTGGTTTTGCAAATACACAATTATTACATGAGATTCCGTATGTATTTTCCCTAACTACCTATATCCTATCAAAGCCATTTTAGAACATCAGTGACAGTGTTAAGGGCTCATCTCTGGATTCTAGGATGCCCTATGCTCCTCTTTAGCATTTTATATCAAGGCCACTTCTAGGCCGTATAGCACTTTTGACAAACTAGTAAAAGAACCCTCTTCCTCTGGGCACTCACAGCCCTCACAACTAGCCTCTTCAGCCAAGAATCCTTGTGTACAGCACAGTCTGCACAATTGTGTACGATAGCCCAGCACTGAATTCTATTACAATATCCAGTTTAGCTGTCTCTTTCTCCCACTAGAACAATGAATTCCGTAACGTCAGATTGCGTTTTATATATTCCTAGCACCTAGCACAGGACCTGGTGCTTAATGAATGTGTTTTTTAGAAAGGAAGGGAGGAACGTAGGGAGAGACGAAAGAAAAAATGAACCAATTCTACTATAACGGATATATCAAATTGATTCTTATCAATAACAATATTTTCACTTGTACAAAAATGTATTGTTCATAAGTGCTTTGATATTCACCATCTCATTTAATTCTCACAATAAGTTTATGGGGTAGGGATTATTCCCATTTTACAGATGAGAAAACTGAATCTCAGTGAAGTCATTTGCCCCAGGTCACGTATCTCATAAATGGCTGAGCTGAAACTGAGACCTACGGGCTCTGACTCCAAGTAATTTTTTCCCTTCTATTCTTGTGCCACGCTTCAGAAGAGACCTAACTGACGGTTGAGTGGGGAATGGAGCAACCTGGGTGGTTTTCAAACCATGTTCCACAGAGATGCCTCAGGAGGCTGCACGGGGTGGCTGTATGAGTGGGGCTCTTGGCCCCTAACCCTGCTTAAACCCTGTTGCCTCAGATTTTATTTGAAGAAAGGATTTCATTCCTAAAACCCAGTGGATCCAATGATCCCTAGTGGGCCTTCCTGCTTTCCCACTGGGGCTGGCGACCTCTGAGAGCTTCTGCAGTATCAGGCTCATGCAGTTCAAACCTGCAGTCTCTGGAACAGCCCACACCCGACCTCAGGCACCACAAAAAGGCATTAGGTTTAAGTCTCTCAAAAAGATCAGGGTGCTGAGTATTTCCTCAAAAGCTGATTCCCACTGGGCTCCCATTTCCCCACCAGCAGACCTCCCACATCCGGTGCCCTGGCCCCTCCCGCAGGCATGCTTACATTCCATTTCTGTAGCACCTTTCCTTGGCCAGCTCAGCGCACATGGAAAATAAACAATAACATGAGTTTGGAAGTTTGCCGGCCTCTTAGGGGCCTAGGAGCTGCCACTAGCTACCAGACCCCCATAAACTAAATCTTTTCTTTTTTTTCTTTTTGTTCCCCTTTGTACAGATCTAAAGGGTGATTGATTTACTGTTGTTTTTTTAAAGGAACCCCTCAGCTCAGTGACCCATTAACAGCAGAACTAATTCACTGAGCTACGATAACAAACTTACACCCGCAAAAGCATATTCAAGGCGACCACGAGCTTTGAAATGTTTGTTTTCCTTAGGATCTCTGATAGATGAGGTGACAAAAGCAGCTGGATGAAATTCAAAATGCAGAACAGGATCAGGTTCTCAGGCTGTGGAGAGAGGGATACAGAGGGGCTCCCGCAGTCAAGGCGAGAGGGCGGGGACATTGCCAGCGACCTTCTTGCGGTCGTTTTTCCTTCCTGGGTGCTTTCTTCCCAATTGGACTGGTCACTAGTCAAGTCTAGTGCAGCACTGTCCAATAGAACTTCCTGCAAAGATGGACATGCTCTGTATATGCACTGACCAGCCGCTTGCCACCCATGGCTACTGAGGACTTAAAATATGGCCAGTGCAGCCTAGGAACTGAATTTTTAGTTTCAAATAATTTTAATTAATTTAAGTAGCCACCCATGGATAGTGGCTACCATATTGGACAGCACCAAAACCCAAACCAAACCTGTTGCTGCCGAGTTGATTCTGACTTATAACGACCCTAAAGGACAAAGTACAACTGCCCCATAGGGTTTCCAAGGAGCACCTGGTGGATTTGAACTGCCCACCTTTTGGTTAGCAGCCGTAGCTCTTAACCACTACGCCACCAAGGTTTCCATTGGATAGCACAGATCTACAGTAATTATTGAGTGCCAGTAATATCCCAGACTCTGTGTGAAATACTTCATGAGCTTATCTCACTGAGTCATCAAAATAACCCAGTGGGTCAAACCAAAAACACCAAGATCAGTTGTCTTCACCTGATTTTGACTCCTGGCAACTCCATGTGTGTCAGAGTAGAACTGTGCTCCACAGGGTTTTCAATGGCTGATTTTTTTCAGAAGTAGATCGCCAGGCCTTTCTTTTCTGGTGCCTCTGGGTGGACTCAAACTAGCCATCTTTTGGTTAGCAGCAAGTATGTTAACCAGTTTCACCATCCAGGGACTCCAACCCAATGGGTCAGTGCTATTATTATCACACACATTTTATAGATGCAGAAAGTAGGACTCACGTAGCTTAAGTAACTTGCCTAGGGTCACACAGATCAAATGAAGCAGAGGTGAGACTCAAACTCAAGTCTTTCTTACTCCGGTGCCTATATGAAACCTGGTGCCATAGAGTCAATCAATTCCAACTCATAGCAGCCCTATAGGACAGAGTAGAACTGCCCCATAAGGTTTCCAAAGAGCGGCTGGTGGATTCAAACTGCCGACATTTGGGTTAGCAGCTGAGTTCTTAACCACTGCGCCACCAGGGCTCCAGCACCCATGTTATTAACCAGTAATTATCTGCCTCAGTTTCCTATATGGGTGGAGATTGAAAAGACCTCAAGCACTCGGACCAAGAAGACACCAGGCAGGTGATGGGAGCAAGCTTAGTTCAGCAGGCCAGGCAAACTATCAGTAGAGTATGGTCATGCAGAGCTGTTGAATAAGCCTTCTTCGGCAGATAGGAGGGCAGCAGCGGCCCAGACTCTGCTTCCTGAAGATAATAGACCACAGGGGGCCAGGCAAGAGGACCCTCCAGTCAAGGCCTTCTACAGCTGGTGCAAGCATGTTTTGTTAACATCTTTCTGTGTGTTAGAACCATTTAACGTACACATGTGCTCTGATGTAGCAATTCTACCTCCAAGGAATATGTTCTAAAGTTGATGTGTTTAAAGATCTGGCTTTAAGAATGTTCTTAGCCATGTTCTTTCCTCAGATGTTCTTTAGGCATTTACTATGTGCCATGCATAAAAGAGAGATGTTTCTATGTGTGAAAAATTAACGCTTACATGCCCAGTGATAATGGATTACTGACGTAAATCACGGGACATCTGTATTATAGAATGTTATGTGGCCAATGAAGATGATGTGAAAGATCATTGAGGGGTATGAGCAGAAGCAGAGTAATGTAGTGGTTCAGAGCATTAATTCTGGAGTGAGGGGACCAAATTTAAATCCTCCATGTCCTAGCTTTTTGACCCTCGGTAAGTTATTTCATTGGCACAATGGAGGATAATCATACTCAGCTTGTGTGATAGTAGGTATAATCATACAGGTAAACCAAAAGCACTGGCCTTGGTCAATAATCAGTGCTCAATAAAATGACAGCTAGTGGAATTGTTTGCTAACTATTTAATGTAAAAAGAAGCTGCAAAATCTTATACATAGTGTAAGACCTGTATATATGTATGTGATATATGTATATGATGACAAGAATTATAGAAACTCACTGCAGATGTACACATACCTATACATGTATATTAAATATTAATTATATTATCTTTAGGTAATAGGTTTAGGGTGCCATTTATTTCTTTGTAATTATTTTTGGCATTTTCCAAATGTTCTATAATTAATATCTATAACTCCCATGATCATTTATCATCGTCATTATTTTAAGCACAACAAAAAAGCAAGGACTTGTACGAAGGGAAGCTAGTTTATCCATGCCCCACACATGGATTAGCTTGTTAAATGCTCTCGTCAGCCTCACGAGGTAGGCAACATCATCATTCCCTATTTTAGAGTGAATGAAAATGAGGCTTCCAGGGGTAAGCATTTTGCCAACATCCTTCAGGGAGTGGAGGCGCCTAGTCTGTCCCTTGAACCTCCATGCTGTGTGCCCTACCAGATACAGATGGAAATTCGTTCATGAGAACAAGGCTTAGTTAGCAAAGTCAAGGCACTGCATCAACAGCGTGGGGACCCCGGCAGGCTTCCGGAGTGCTAAAGTCCCCAAAGATGAGGACAGAAGACTGGGGCTGGCTGCGCTTGGAGACTATGATCAAGTGGCTGCGAATGTCGGGAGGGGAGGCTTGTGGGGGCAGGAAGCCAAGGGGGCTGACTCTAGACGTTAGCTAATTGAGACAGAGCATTTGTGATAAATGGTAACCCTTTGGAACCTCACACAGGATTCTGATAGCAGCTAAGCCTCTAAGTGATGTGCCATGGAACAGACCTTCCTCTGGCTTCAGCTTTAAAGTTCTAGTACATTCCTCATTCCTTATGAAGTTCTACCACTTACCTGTTTTTCAAATCCTTTCATATTGACAAACATGGAAATGACTAATTGTTAAGTTATAAAATGAAAATACACTTCATTGGTGGGGAAGGGAAGGAAATGAATCAGAAGTATACAGAGAAAATCAACGACAACTGCAGTTTCTGTTCACAGTTTATCCTGATGAGTTTGTTGAATCCTCACAACAACACTAGGGTGTGGAGTTGATTTAAATGTCTCAATCTATAGATGTGAGAACCAAATCTTAAAGTTACCTTTTTTTTTTTTTATTAAACAGTGCCTGTTTAATATTCTATTTTATGTCTGTGCCTTAAAGTACATAGCCATGACCTTATTACTAGACATATATGTTATTTCTATTATTTTTACTGCTATAAATAATGCTTCCATAAACATCTCTGTACATGTATTGTTTCCATGCTTGTCCATGAGTGTCTATCAGTTGAATTCCTAAATGTGGTATTACTAGATTAAAGAGAATGCATATTTTGCATTCTGGTTTTTTTTTTTTTTCCTCCTGCTTCCAGTTTTCCAACACTCACACAGATACAGATACTCAGGCACACACAGAGTTTTCCTAAGCACAAGACAGTGTTTATTGAGCACTTAAGCACGGACCAGGCTTTGTCCTTAGTTCCTGAGATGCGCACTCTAATTACCATCATGGTCTCCACTTTAAAGATGAGGAAACAAGGCACTGAGGACATGAAATGGCCTGCCCATTTTGACTCCAGATCCTGCAGGCACTAATCTAACCACCTAGCCATCTTTCCTTGGCCAGCGTGCCCCTCTCCTGCAACTAATCCATTCAGTGGCTTTTCCAAGGATTTCAGGATGAAGGGCAAAGTTCACTGTCACATAGAAAAGAGTGCCTGATGACCTGGCCCTTCTCAGACTGAGGGGTTTAGAGGCTATTCTCGAGGCAAAAGGGAGCCATAGAATGTTTGGTTTCAAAGAGTTACATGGTAGAATCTGGGCTTGAGGGAGGTTTATGCCTTTAGTCACTCTTTTAGAGGGCTTATGAAGGGACATCAGTCTGTTTTGCTTCCTCCAGATATATTAAAGACATCCCCAAACCAAAAAAACCCATTACCATCAAGTTGATTCCGACTCATAGTCATCGATATGGGATAAGGTAGCACCGCCCCATAGGGTTTCTGAGGAGCGGTTTGTGGATTCAGACTGCCAACCTTTTGGTTAGCAGCCAAGCTCTTAACCGCTACACCACTAGGGATCCAAGAAGTCCCCAGGATGCTGGAAAGGAGACTGTCAAAAATTACTGAGGGGATCAGAGGCAGCTTCTGTGTGTAACCTCCCTCACACCCCTGCCCCTTCCCCAAGCTGGATTCTCAAGGCCATGTCCAAATGCCCAGCACCTGCCCAAACTTATTTTCTGTTTATTTGATAAGGGAAGTGAGCTTGTGCTGCAGGATTCCCAGTGGCGAGTTTATTTTCAGATCCGGACAGCTTTGTGCTCCTCCGTCTGGGGCCCAGCTGCAGAAGCCCTGGCCAGGTGGACACCTCTGGGAAGTGATGTTTTTGGAAACCACGCCAAAACAGAGCCTTGCCCTGCCCCTAGGGCAGCTGAATAAAGCTGCTGTAGGGAGAGGTGAAATGGGAGGCAAGCTCCTTCCCTGGGGCCTGAGTCTTGGGTCGTGGCCTTCAGTCTGAATCTTAGAAAAGAGAGAGTAGGATTGAAGATCTAATGAAATCTTAAAGATTGTGTTCCAGCCCCCTCTCAGACTCAGGCTCAGCTCACATTTATCAGGCACCTGCAGGATACTTTATCCATACGAGCTCAGAAGAAGTTCTGTGGATCAGAAGCACAGTCCTGGAGTCAGGACTGCCTGGGCTCGAATTGCAGATCTGACGCTAGCTCTGTGCCCTTGAAAACATTGCTTGCCTTCTCTCAGCCTCAGTATCCTCATCTGTAAAATGGAGAAAATAATAATATTTACTCCCAAAACAGTGTGAGGGTTAAATGTGTCCAAAACAAAGTGCACTGTATCTGCCTCCCAGTAAGCATTCAATAAATGTTACCTGTAACATAATCCTCACTATAATAGTACTGTGCAGGAGATATTATTGTCCTCATGTTCCCAGCATGGATGTTGAGATGCGACAGAGCCTGGAGTGTTCCTGTCTTCTTGACTCTCTGGCTAGTGCTTTTTGCATAGGAAAGCATGCTTCTGTGTTCCTGCAGATTCCCTGTCCTGTAATCCGTCAACAACTCTGCCCAATCTTAGCCGTGCAATCTGGTTTACCTCAGATACCTCCTTCCTTGTGCACTCGCCTTTCACTGCATGCTGTCTCCTTTCATTCAGCAGTGGTTGGCCTCACAGACCTTAGCAGCCTTATAACAACCCTGACTCATACGATAAACTAGTCTTAACTCCATAACTAGACTAGTAGCTCCTCAAGGGTGCAGGCTATTTAAGTTTCATTTTCCCATGCCCCCTGGCACAGGGCACAGAATATGTAGTAGATGCTCCGAAGGTTAACTTGAAGGACAATATCAGTGTATCAGTGAGTAGCTGAATTAATGAATTTGTGGATGAATAAATGTGAAGGAATGAGGGAGAGAACAAATGAGTTCATAAATGAATGATTGATGAGTGAATAAGCAAGTGAATGAATAAATGATAGATAATAATGAGTGGTGAAGGAGAGAAGGAATAAGGGAATGGGTGGATTTGGGGCCCATGGAAAGCAGCTTGTCTTGCCCTTATCCTTTGCCATTCCCCCTGCCTGAGTTTCAGGCTTTCCGCTTCTGTTCCATCCACCCTCCCCTTCTTCCTGTTCCATCTCACCTGTCTCCAGAAGTGATGACTACACAAATTTGTTCACAGATCATTAACTCTTGAGCATGGGAAGAGGCCAGCCCTGAGCTGGTAAGGGCTGGGGTGCTGGCTCTCTGGACACCGAGAGACGTCATGATTCTCTCACATGCCCGCCCTTGCAGCCTAGTTCTTATCTCTCCCTCTGCCTGCTTGCAGATGACGACTGTACTGACTCCTTCACGCCCAATCAAGTCGCCAGAATGCACTGTTACCTGGACCTGGTGTACCAGAGCTGGCAGCCCTCCAGGAAGCCTGCGCCTGTCGCCCTGGCCCCCCAGATTGTGGGCCACACAACAGACTCTGTGACGCTGGAGTGGTTCCCACCCATCGATGGCCACTTCTTTGAAAGGTGAGTGTGGCCTGTGAAGTGTTGGCTGCTCTCTCTCTCTCCAGCCAAGAGGAGGGAAATTTCGAAGAGAAGCAGCCTTAGAGAGGGATTTTGCTGTTTTCTTTGTTCTTGTACTTGTTCCGTGGATATCCCCACCACTTACCACAGTGATTGGTACACGCACGGTAACTTTTGGGTCAGAGAATAAAAGAATGATTAATTAATAAGTAATAATACATATTTTAAATGAATGAATGCATGATTAGCTTTCCTTTATTACTAAAAGTTTGGAAACCTGTATTGCTAGAAACCTCCTCTGGGATGTAGGGTCTGGTTTCGTCTCCATGAGCTCAGGACTTAAGATTGCCAGTGGTTCATGGGCAAACACCCGTGTGTGTGTGTGTGTGTGTGTGTGTGTGTGTATATTACTACATATACATAAGCAGCCCTGGTGGTTAAAGTAATCAACTGCTAACTTAAAGGTCAGCGCTTTGAAATGACCAGTGGCTCTGTGGAAGAAAGATGTGGCAGTCTGCTTCCATAGAGATTCACAGCCTTGGAAACTCTATGGGGTCATTATGAGTCCAAATCAACTCAATGGCAGCGGGAGATATATATATATGTGTGTATATATGTATATCTATAATAAGTATACTTATATACATATATATACACACACATACATACATACATGCACTTACATATTCAGAATCTTTGCCTGTGCCCAGCGTTTGTCTGAGGAACTGAAGGTAGGATATTTAGAAGATCAGAGAGTGAAAAACTGAGGTACAAGTTACCTCATTTCTACTCTCCTGTCTGTCACCTATGAACTGTATGACTTTGGACATGTTACTCTCCCTTCCTGAGTCTTAGTCTCCTCCCCTGAAAAGTGGGACTAACGATGCCTCAGTGACCTGAAGTTAGAGACCTAAATTAAACGGTCTCTTGTGGTACCTTTCAGCATCGGTAGTTCTTCAAAAGCTCAAGCTTTAAGAGAACAAGATTTGAAAGGGCCGTGAAAACAGACTAAAACATGTACATCTATTTTATAACTTAACTATAATTGAGGGCATGTTGGTATATTACAACTTCCTCCTGAGCATCTTGGGGATCTTTTGTCCAATAATGATGACGTAACATTGATGGTGATGAAAGATGAAAGTAACAACCATAGTAATGATGAATTAGTATTACTCTGTTGTTGCGGTCGCTGCCATTTATGGAGTGCTTCCTCTGTGCTGGATTCTGTGCTAAATGCTTTATAGACAGGGTTTCATTTAATCCTTCCAATAACCCTATAAAAGGGGAATCATCTTCCCCATTTGCCAGATAAGGAAGAAACTGGAGCTGAAAGAGGCTGACAGACTTGACTAAGAGCCCATAGGAAGTGGTGGGGGCTGGGCTCTGACTGGCATGTGCTTTCATTAAGTCCTTCCAAAATCAGAGTTATGATGGCGTTCCCCTCCCCTAAAAAGAACCACAAAAGGATAACAAGAAGCTCTCGTCTATACACACACTTGTGTGCATGTGCGTGTGTGTGCGTGCCCGTATAAAAATATGTTAGCTCATGGTACTACATTAAATTTGGGCTCTAATTTCTCGCACCACCATGACTCCCTGAATTTAGAACTTTGATTTGGCAGCTGGGTGAGTGCGATCACAGGGGGGGAAGGAAATGCACTTCTCAGGCCCACTGCAGAAACCCCCCTTCTCCCTGCCTCAAG
The DNA here is from genome assembly GCA_030035585.1 of Dugong dugon. NCBI lineage: Eukaryota > Metazoa > Chordata > Mammalia > Sirenia > Dugongidae > Dugong > Dugong dugon. The sequence continues at coordinate 59,761,671 of CM057471.1, forward strand.
CTGCCCTCACTGGGAGCTCCTAGCTGGGTTTGGGAAACCTCATGTGACACTTTCCAGCAGCCCTTAGATTTATTTATTTTTTCTGTGGCGATGAGAAGTATCAGACTTTTGGTCAAGCCTTGGCCTCGATTCCACTTAAAAATGGAAGTTTTGTAAATGAAACGTCCTGTGTATGTATTCAATTTGTATTTCATAAAGCAGTTATTGTCCATTAAATAAATACCATCTGATTGTTGGAAACCTATTGGAGGGTTAATTGTTGTGTAATGAGATATGTCTCTATTACATAGTGCCCTCAGCCTCAATCAATATGTTTTTAATAACCTATAGTCACTTGGTACTTGAGGCTCATACAATAGCTATTCTGTTCAGTCTAAGATTTCATAACGGAGTTATCATATGTTAAATTAAAGCTGACATTTTAGAAACATGTCTAATTAAGGTTAACAGCTACGTCGACCACAGTCTATGGCTAAAGGAAGTCGGTCCACAAGTTCAATAAATTGTTGTAAAGAAATGGAACTACATTTTATGTATATTACTCTCCCATGCACATGGAGTTTATATACTCATGCAGATTGGCTTAGTACAAAGTGTGCAAGCTTTGATGTCAGGTTCTCTGTGTTCCGTTCTCAGCTTCACCACCCCCAGGCTATGAGACCTGGGGCAAGACAGCTCACCTCTTTGATCCTCTGAGTCTTTTTCTGTTAAAAAGGTGCTAACCATGCCCACTTCACCTGGCTTTTGTAGGAAGTTCGACAAGATGACATCTGTGATATGCCCAGCACCACTGTCGCACACTCGGCAGTCAAGAAATATTTACTCTCATCTTGTGCAAAGTTTTCCAGAGCTGTTTAGCTACTTGAAAATTCTCTTTCCCTGCAAAACCTCCGGTGTTTTCCACTACATCCATCAATGCCAGCCTGTCACCCCGGCTGTCCTCATGCCCTCCTGCTGTCCCTCACATCTGTGGTCTAAGAGAATACAAGGGTTTTCCTTAAAAAAACATACTCGGATCCTCCCACAGCCTGTGTCCTCACACATGGGCAACTGGATAAATAATTCAAGGCCACCCTGATTTTTCTAACTCCTTTATTTTTATCTGTCTTGCAAACATGTGTTGACTGGATGGTTTCAGTTATCTGAACAATTGGTTGTGGTGTATTGGAGAGAGCACTGGACTGGGAATCAAGTGACCTAGTTCTGAGGTCTTTGTGACCCCATCTATTTCCTGTGCCTCTTCACCCTCAGTTTTTCTACCTGTAAGCCAAAGGCAATTTCTAGCTATTGTTCCTCTTTCAACTCTCAGAACACAGAAAATGATTTGAGTGACTATTTTCTCAATTCTCCCAAGGATGCATAGAAGTTAACTAACTCACATAACTAGTATCATTCTAGATGTATAGGAGAGGAGTTAATTCATTATGTACGGTAGGTGCCTTGTGGTGGTTGTGTGTCACCGAGTCAATTCTAACTCATAGAGCAGTGCTAGCCAATGGAATTTTCTGCAATAATAGAAATGTTGTATATCTGCACTTTCCAGTATGGTAGCCACTAACCAGCGACGGCTACAGGGCACTTGAAATGTGGCTAGTGTGACTGAGGAACTGAATTTTTTAATTTATTTAAATTTAAATAGCCACATGTGGCTGGTGGCTACATTGTTGGGCAGTGCAACTTTAGAGCTTTCAGCCTTAGCTCTCTTGTAGAATCTCATTTGAGAAAGACAATCTCTCCCAGTGTTTACATCCTGTGCACCTTTGATTTCATTACTCACATGTGCATGAGTGTGTGTGTTTGTGTGTATGTGTGTGAGTGACAGGTACCCATAAAGATCAAATAAACACCAAAGGTAGAAAACACATACTGTACTCCCTGAATGTGTAGCTACAGTCCCTGATTTTGATAAGGCACAAGCTGACTCTGACTTTGCAAGCTATGACCTTAGGGTAATTACTTTGCACTTGTGAACCTCAGTTTCCTAATCTGTAAAATGGGGACATTACCCACCATAACCAGCATTACATCATTGTTTTTTAGTTGCTGCCTTTGCTTTTACTTTTGCTTCTTCTTCCCCAATCATTCTTCATTCAGCATCCAGACTAATCTTGTTAAAATGTGAATCAGGTCATGCCCCTCCATGTCTTACAACCCTCTAGCAGCTTCGCATTGTTTTCAGATATAATTTAAATGGGGTCTACAGAATCTGTCATGACCCAGCCCTCACCTGGCTATCCAACTACCTCTTTTACCACTTCCCTTCATTTGTAGCTCCTGCCACCCAGGCTTCTTTCAAAACCCGTGTGGATCAAGCCATTTTTTTTCTGCTTAGGCTCCTGGAAGCACTGCCTGGAATGCTTTAACATCTATTCTTTGTGCCATTCTTCAGGCCCCAGTGCAAACGGCATCCCCTCACAGAGATCTTCCATCACCACTCCAATCTTAATTAGCCCAGCCCACCCCATTATTCTCATCCCTTTACTTTCCTTCTAAAATTTATCACGATCTGTAAGTTTATATATGTTTGCTTATTTACTTATTGACCATTACCTGCACTGGACTGCAAGCTCTATTTGGACAGGAACCATATCTGATTTGCTTACCCCTGTGTGGTCAGTGGGAGTCCCTGGGTGGTGCAGATGGTTCATGTGCTCATGCAACTGTTAGCCAAAAGGTTGGAGGTTCGAGTTTGCCCAGAGGTACCTCAGAAGAAAGGCCCAGAAATCTACTTCTGAAAAATTAGCCACTGAAAACCCTATGGACACACATAGGGTCACCATGAGTCAGAATCGACTCAACAGCAATGGGTTTGTTTTTTCGTTTTTGTATGGTCAGTGTCTAGCACTTGAGCAGTACCAGCACCCAGAGACTCCTCAGTAACTATCTGTTGTATGAATAGATGAAACGAATACATAAATCAATGAATGAATAAGAGGGAACGTAATTTGTGAAACTCTATGCAAACAAGACATGTTACTCTCAGCTGGATGATGTTTTAGTCACTCATAAATGTATTTATTGGGAACCTAGGACCAGCTAAAAATTCAATAAAGTACAGGTAACTTTATGGGTACCACACAAAATAGAACATCGAAAGGAAGTAGGAAAAAAAAAGTTTCAGTCTCCATTGAGGTCAGCATGGTTCCTAATTGCAGGACATTTATAATCTCATGGTGATCATAGCGCCAGTCATGTGACTCGAAATTGCTATGCATGGACTGTGATCATTGTAATGGAACTCTGCCCTCAGTAGTGATGCTGCGGAAGTCTCTCTCCACTGCTCATTCCTGATTACAAGTCTATTTGTATAAGTTTACAATTACCAGTCCAAGAGGAACTCATCCTTATTTACAATATGTAGAAAATTCAAAAATCTAGAAAGAATAAAATTCGGAGAAAAATTATCCTATTTTCCACTACCCAGAATTAACTGTCAGTCATATTTTGTTGCATAAAGTTACTTGAACAGCATTGAGATACTGCTATAGGTTCAGTTTTGAATACGAGTTTTTCACTTAACATTATTATAGCATACATATTTTCCAGGCAATTACATAATCTTCGTAAATATTACTGTAATAGCTGCTTACCATTCCACTGAACAGATTAACCGTAGGCTATTTAATCATTCTACTAACGCTGAATATTATTGTGCTTGCAAATATTTTACCTAAGTAAGTCTCACACTTACACGGATAAGGCTGAGGAAACAAAATCTGCAATTTGAAGGTCTGGACTAGGTTAATCGTGAGTATTAGCAGTGTGTCTGAGTGACTGGTATTCATTCATTCATTTTTCCATTCAACAATGTGTGTTGATCACCACTATGTAAAAAGCTATGTGCTGGCTGCTGAGGGAAAAGACAATGATAAGACATAGACCTTGCCCCCAAGGACTTCACAGTCTATTGAGAAAAACTCACCTATCTACGGAAAAGTCCTCACTGATGAAATGATGTCCAAGGGAAACCTTGAAGGATGAGGAACACCATCCAGGCACAAACTGACTCTAACTTTCCAAGCTATGAGCTTAGGGTAATTACTTTGCACTTGTGAACCTCAGTTTCCTAATCTGTAAAATGGGGACTTTACCTGCCATAAGTAGCATCGCATCATTGTTTTTTAGTTGCCGCCTTTGCTTTCACTTTTGCTTCTTCCTCCCCAATCATTTTTCATTCAGCGTCCAGCTAATCTTGCTAAAACGTGAATCATGTCATGTCCCTCCATGCCTTACAACCCTGTAGTAGCTTCCCATTGTTTTCAGATATAATAGTTTTCACCAAAAAAGGCGGAAAGGGCATTATAGGCAGAAGAGTGTTGAGAGAGAGGCGCAGGGTCATGGCAGAGCCTGGCAGTTGGGAATAGCTTGGAGTGATAAGAAATAAGGCTACAGTGATAGGGGGGGGCAGCTTGCAAAGGGTGTTGAATATTATGTCACAGGGTATAAAGGGTTAGAGTCACCAAAGGAGGAAAGCAGTGGCATGACCTGTTCAGATTTGGCATTGAGATGATTTCCCTGGTTAACTGTGTGAAGGAGGGATGGCAGGAACCAGCAGACTGCAATTTTCACAAGGAGGCTGTTCCTCCCCATGTGATCCCAGGGGCATAAGAACTTCCCGGTGAAGGGAAAGCCCTAGGTTTGGAGACAAGGATCCTCCATTGCACCCTTTCGGGTAGCCAAAGGATAGAAATTCTTCTAGGAATGAAGAGAGTGGAAACAGCAAAGCCATTGCATTTTGAGACATAATGGGTTGGGCTGAGACATTGCTTGACATCTTCCCCTGATTCAGCTGCCAGCTCCTCTGCAGAGGTGGCTCAGATTTGCAGTTTTGAGTGCACAGTAGTACAGGAGGAGAGGACTCATCCATCTCCCCTCCCTGCAATTGCCTCCTAAGCAGATGCCAAGTCTGGAGAACAAGTAGGATCCCAGAAGCTGCTGTGGCCAAAGGGAGATCGAATCCAGATACAAAAGACAGTGGAGGAAGCCACCATAATATTCCACTTCTGGGGCTGGTCCCATTGAGGGATTGGCTCACCGCTTGGAAAGCTGCAAAAATTAATTAGATGGCATGGTCAGGAAACTGCTTTTGACTGTTAAATCTAGCAGTGACTCATCCATCCCTGAATGTCAGGGCTGGAAGCTTCTTTAGGCATCGTCTAGTCCAGCTCACTCATTTTTCAGCCTAAGGAACCATGCTTTCTTTGTATTTAATGTCGAGGGCACAGGATGGCAGCTGGTACATGGTGGGTACCTGATAAATGTAGCTAAAGGAGTAAATTTGGAGGACAAAATGGGGCAAGAGGTTTTCTCACAACCACACGGCAAATTCCCAATGGAGCTTTTCATGCCTTATAAAGGTAAGGTTATGCAGGTAATAAGTCTTTGGCCTATTGATTCCGCTCCACTTAAAATTAGAGAAATGTATCCACCACCAGAATAGAAGCCATTTAGGCTTCTGTAACAAGGTCCTTGCTGGGCAGTGGGTAGGAGTTTCACTTACGGTCATTTTCTGGAAGCTTTGGGGTGTGTGGAGAGGAAAGGAGATAACAGAATCATTGTGTCCTCTGCCCTGTTGCCTTTGGCCTAGTTGAGTCAGTGGCTCATTCATCTGTTCCTAAGTCGGTGCATTTTCCCTCTTTCCTTGGCCTCCTAGAGAATTGGGACCAGCATGTGACCTTTGTCTGGAAGGGAGAATCCTGGTGCAGTATGCCTTCAATGCCTCCTCTCCGATGCCCTGTGGCCCATCAGGACACTGGAGCCCTCGGGAAGCAGAAGGTAAGCCAGCCTGGAAGCTCACTTATAGATCGAGATTATGAATAACAACTCTTCAATGTATGTGGAGTTTTATGACTTTTAATGGTCCTTCTCATATACCATCTCATTTAATCTTAAGACAACCCCTCAAGGCCAGTATTCATGAATTCATTCAACAGAAGTTTTTTGAGCATCTGCACTGTCATTCCCACTTTACATATCAAGAAACAAAAGCATGGATATATTAAATAAGTGCCCAAGGCCACACACCTAAATAGACAGGATGTGCACGTGTTTGTATATGCCTCCGGTCTCCACAGCCTATGGGAGCAGATGAGGTCACATTAGCATCCATACACATGTGTGGGCTTCAAGACATCAGTGGTCTTTAAGACTTCTTCAGTTATTTCTAGAAATACTCGGCATTCCCACACGTGTCCTGACTCTGCCTCTCAGTTCTCCCATATACCCTCCTTTCTGAGATTCATTTACCTACAGGACACTTGAAGGAAGCATCTCATGATTGCCATTGTTGCAGACTCCACCCATGACCACATCCTTTCCTGCTGGGGGGGTGAGGGGCCGTCTCCAAGGCTCACAAGGGGCCAGTGATCTCTTGCTTCCTAACAGTGACATCCATTGCCATATCCACAGTTTTCTGTAGAAATTAAGAGAAGGCCTTTTGTCCAGTGCTTTGTTGCACTTTGTCACTTGGCCCTAGTGCAGTGTTGCTTGGAACTTAAGGAAGCTCATGGAAAATTTCCCATTCCAATTCCTCCTGCAGTCTTTCTTCTTTATGGCTCAGACCTGGTCCCTGAAGCCAGGTTGATGAAGAGACACCATAACATACTTTCCTCTCAGTCTTCCATCTCACCCTCCCCTGGTCTCAAAAAATCACAAATAGAACCCCACCCCACCCCCAAGTCCCTCCTGCTCCTGTGCAGACCTGCTCATGCCAACAGTCACTGGGTGGGGACACTATTACAGCAGTTCATTAGAGGGAGCGGAATCTGACTCCTCATTGAGGTTTTGTGAGAACTCCTCCTTTATCATCTATATATTTAGAAAGAAAGCTGGAAAGAAAAAGCCAGAGGTAGAATAAAGCAAGGGAGAGGAATCAGAGAGGAAAGCAAGGGAGAAAAATGATGGCACTGTACTGTGTTATCTTCTAAAGTAACTTAAAATAAAAATGAAAGTTGAACTCAGGAACACTGAACAAATCCATCTGGAATGTAAAGCAAGAAGGATGTCTGGGAGAAGCCTTCGGTTCAGCCTCACAGGACCACAGGCTGTCAGACTTGGAAGGGACACCAGGGTCATCCGGCCCCAGTTCCCACCCAGGGCAGGAAACCCCTCTATATCTCCCTCACTGAAGCTTCCCTAGCACCAGCTCAGACATTTTCTTGGCCACCCTGTTACAGCTCCCTTTGTTGGAAATTTCGTACTGAAATCTGCAATCATAATTTTTCCACCCAGCCATTCCCCCTTTGGTTGCTCACAGAAGAAGGTGGGGGTCTCTTCCACCGGACAACATTTTGCACGCTTTCACAGAGTGAACCCAACTTATCTGTGACCGCTGTAGGGACTTTGTGCCTGGCACAGTAAATTATTCACATAACATAAAAGGTACCATTGTAACCATCTTGACATTTATAACTCAGTGGCATTGAGTGGGTTCACAGTGTTGTACAACCATCACCGCAGTCTAGTTCCAGAACTTTTTAATCACCCCAAATGAAACTGCATGCTCATTAAACAGTCTCCTCCCATTCCTCCCTCCCTCCAGCCCCTGGCAGCCACTAATCTACTTTCTGTCTCCATGGATTTAGCTATTCTGGATATTTCATATAAATGAAATTATACAATATGTGACTTTTGTGATTGGCTTCTTTCACTTAGCATGTTTTCAAGGTTCATCCATGTTGTAGCATGTATTAGCATGTACTGTATTCCTTTTCACGACTGAATAATAATCCACTGCAAGGATCTACCAAATTTGCTTATCCATTCATCTATTGAAGGGCATTTGGATTGTTTCTACCTGTTGGCTGTTGTGAATAGAGCTGCTGTGAACATTTGTCTGTGTTTGTGTATTCGTGTGTTTTAAGAGTTTCTCAGTTTCAATGTACAATATAGTAACTATCAATAGATATAATGCACATGAGCAAAACCTCCTCAATAATGTTTTATGAGTTTAAATGGGTTTAGAGCATGACAAATGAGGGGGTTGAGATGGATAAAGGCCAGATCAGGATGGATTTGGATCTACACCAAGGGCAGCGAGAAGGCACTAATGTGTCTTAGTAAGGGTATAGTATATGATAATATTTGCCTGTTATAAAGATTGCTTGAGCTGTTCTGTGGAGAAACAATTGGGGAGGAGAGTGCTAGAAGGAAGGATCAGCTAGGTGGCTGTTGCAGAAATCCAGGTGATGGTGTTGGTCTGGATGAGGTCAGTGGCAGTGAGAATGGAGCAAGGTGATGGATGTTAGAGATATTTGGGAGGTAGGATCAGCAAGACTCTCCTCTGAGACTTCTCTAGTTAAAACCATCTTGATTTGTTCTACCACTTGTTTGAATGAAATAACTTCCAGACATCTCTCCACACCCCCATCCAACCCAACTGTCAATTGGTTAAGTGTGTTCCTGGTTTGTCCCTGACCCCTTAAAGTGTGATACGCAGAACTGAGTTCAGCTGGAAGCACTGAGCCCCCTCACTCCCAGAGCTGACTCAGTCCTCCAAGGAAATCCAGCAGCTCGGGGTTTTCCTTTAGTATACGTAAATTTAGTACATCCAGGCCAGGAAAAGACACTGTTCTTTTTTTAGTGCATCCCATTATAGGTGCTGTGATCCTTTTGGCTCAGACCCTTTTACTGTCCTTGAAGAAATAAACTATTCCTTGAGCCAAACTCTGCAATTTATTTCTCAACTCATTTTCATCCTATTTGTCTTTGCATGTTTAAGTTTTTGGACTTCTGAAGCTAACATAAAACTCTCAAATCCATGAGCGATGCCAGACATATCAGTGGTGTTGGGTAAAGCACACTTGAGGGGTGATGAGGACTGCATCTTGGTCCCAGCTCTGCCATCAACTTGCTCTGTGTCCTTGCTCAACTTGGTCTGTGCCATCAGACTTGCTCTGAAGCTGGTACCTTATCCACAGAATAAGCAGCTGAACTATAATATCTTCCCAGCTCTAATATCCTATGGAGACACAACTTCTTTTTAACTCTATATGAACAAGATAGAAAATTATTCATTTAACAAATGTTTATTGAGCATCCACTGTGTTCCATTAACAGCAGCTCGGAGAAGGTAAATACAGCCACAGAAAGTCTTGCCTTTGGCCTAAAAAAGTGGTTAAGCTCGAGAGAAACCTTGTTTTCCTATCTCTTGTTCAAAACTATATTCCATAGATGACTATTTCCTGATGTATCCAATAACATGTTATACTTGTAGCCCAGGAATTAGATAGCTGGATCTGACTGACTCAAGGCCCACTTAAGATCACTTTTGCAAGCATATAATACATTCCAAGTGTGGAGTTTTCCATGAAACATTAACACATGGCACTAGATATTTTCATTTTTTTCTTATTTATGTGTGAGTGTTTTGCCCATTTTTCTGCCTAGAATATTTCAGGTATGCTGAACTATTCATCTAGAAAAAAAACTTGGCACTACACTTTTATAACTACATTTGTGTCAACAGCTACAGTGTATATCCACATAGATATGTAATAGGTTGTATTATGTGTATGTATAGGGTTGGTATGAGTTGGAATTGACTTGATGGCAACAGGTTTGGTTTGGTTTTTGTACAGATCTTTATAAATTTAGATCAGCATAAGTATGTATACATATATTTCTAAACACATATAAGGGCTTATTTCTAGTGGACAGCATGTATAAAGTTGTAACTTTATATTCAGCCACCACAACCCACACTTCTGTCAGTTCCCACACGTCTGTCAGTTTGTTATACTGTGGGGGCTTGTGTGTTGCTGTAATGCCGGAAGCTATACCACCAGTATTTCAAATACCAACAGGGTCACCCATGGCAGACAGGTTTCAGCTGAGCTTCCAGACTAAGATAGACTAGGAAGAAGGACCTGGTGGTCTACTTCTGAAAAAATTAGCCAGTGAAAACCTTATGAATAGCAGCAGAACACTGTCTGATATAGTGCTGGAAGATGAGCCCCTCAAGTTGGAGGGCACTCAAAATATGACTGGGGAAGAGCTGCCTCCTCAAAATAGAGTTGACCTTAATGACATGGATAGAATCAAGCTTTCCAAACCTTCATTTGCTGATGTGGCACTACTCAAAATGAGAAGAAACAGCTGTAAACATCCATTTATAATAGGAATGTGGAAAGTACGAAGTATTAATCTAGGAAAATTGCAAGTTGTCCAAAATGAAATGGAACACACAAACATCCATATCCTAGGTATTAGTGAGCTGAAATGGACTGGTATTAACTATTTTGAATCGGACAATCATATAGTCTACTATGCCGGGAATGACAAATTAAAGAGGAATGACGTAGCATTCATCATCAAGAAGAACATTTCAAGATCTGTCCTGAAGTACAGCTCTGTCAGTGATAGGATAATATTCATACACCTAAAAGGAAGACCAGTTAATATGACGATTATTCGGATTTACGCACCAACCATTAAGGCCAAAGATGAGGAAATAAAAGATTTTTACCAATGTCTGCAGTCTGAAATTGATCAAATATGCAATCAAGATGCATTGATAAATACTAGTGATTGGAACGCAAAAGTTGGAAACAGAGAAGGAACAGTAGTTGGAAAACATGACCTTGGTGATAGAAATGATGCTGGAGATCGCACGATAGAATTTTGCAAGACCAATGACTTGTTCATTGCAAATACCTTTTTCAACAACATAAATGGCAGCTATTCACATAGACCTCTCCAGATGGAATACACAGGAATCAAATTGACTACATCTATAGAAAGAGACGATGGAGAAGCTCAATATCATCAGTCAGAACAAGGCCAGGACTAACTGTGGAACAGGTCAGCAATTGCTCATATGCAAGTTCAAGTTGAAACTGAAGAAAATTAGAACAAGTCCATAAGAGTCAAAGTATGACCTTGAACATAGTCCACCTGAATTTAGAGATCATCTCAGGAATAGATTTGACTCATTAAACACTAATGACCGAAGACCAGATGAGTTGTGGAATGACATCAAGGTCATCATGCATGAAGAAAGCAAAAGGTCATTAAGAAGATAGGAAAGAAAGAAAAGACCAAAATGGAAGTCAGAAGAGACTCTGAAAATTGCTCTTGAAAGTAGAGTAGCTAAAGCAAAAGGAAGAAATGATAAAGTAGAAGAGCTAAACAGAAGATTTCAAAGGGTAGCTCAGGAAGACAAAGTAAAGTATTATAATGAAATGTGCAGAGACCTAGAGTTAGAAAACCAAAAGGGAAGAACATGCTCAGCATTTCTCAAGCTGAAAGAACTGAAGAGAAAATTCAAGCCTCAAGTTGCAATACCGAAGGATTCTACAGGGAAAGTATTAAACAAAACAGGAAGCATCAAAAGAAGATGGAAAGAATACACAGAGTCACTCACTGTACCAGAAAGAATTGGTTGATGTTCAGCCATTTCAGGAGGTAGCATATGATCAAGAACCGATGGTACTGAAGAAAGAAATCCAAGCTACACTGAAGGCATTGGGGAAAAAAAAGGCTCCAAGAATTGATGGAATACCAATTGAGATGTTTCAACAAATGGATGCAGCACTGGCAGTGCCCACTCATCTATGCCAAGACATTTGGAACACAGCTATCTGGCCAACCGACTGGAAGAGGTCCATATTTATGCCTATTCCCAAGAAAGGTGATCCAACTGAATGCAAAAATTATCGAACAATATTATTAATATCACACAAGTAAAATTTTGCTGAAGATCTTTTGAAAGCAGTTGCAGTGGTACATCAACAGGGAACTGTCCGAAATTCAAGCTGGATTCAGAAGAGGATGTGAACTTAGGGATATTATTGTTGATGTCAGATGGATCTTGACTAAAAGCGGAGAATACCAGAAAAATGTTTACCTGCGCTTTATTGACTACGCAGAGGCATTCTACTGTGTGGATCAGAACAAATTATGGATAATATTGCAAAGAATGGGAATTCCAGAACACTTAATTGTGCTCATGCGGAACCTGTACATAAACCAAGAGGCAGTCATTCGAACAGAACCAGGGGATAGTATGTGGTTTAAAGTCAGGAAAGGTGTGCGTCAAGATTGTATCCTTTTATCATACTTATTCAATCTGTATACTGAACAAATAATCCGAGAAGCTGGCCTGTATAAAGAACAACACGACATCAGAATTGGGGCACTGGGATTGGAGAAAGACTCATTAACAACCCACGATATGCAGATGAAACAACCTTGCTTGCTGAAAGTGAAGAGGACTTGAAGCACTTACTGACGGAGATCAAAGACCATGGCCTTCAGTATGGATTACACCTTAACATATAGAAATCAAAAATCCTCACAACTGAACCAATAAGCAACATCATGATAAACAGAGAAAAGATTGAAGTTGCCAAGGATTTCGTTTTACTTGAATCCACAGTCAACACCTATGGAAGCAGCAGTCAAGAAATCAAATGGCAAACTGCATTGGGCAAATCTGCTGCAAAAGAGCTCCTTAAAGTGTTAAAAAGCAAAGATGTCACTTTAAGGACTAAGATGCACCTGACCCAAGCCATGATGTTTTTAGTCATCTCATATACATGTGAAAGCTGGACAATGAATAAAGAAGACTGAAGAAGAATTGATGCCCCTGAATTGTGGTGTTAGAGAAGAATATTGAATATATCATGGACTGCAAGAAGAATGAACAAATCTGTCTTGGAAGAAGTATAGCCAGAATGCTCCTTAGAAGCAAGGATGACAAGACTTAGTGTCACATACTTTGGTCATGTTATCAGGAGGGACCAGTCCCTGGAGAAATACATCGTGCTCGGTAAAGTAGAGGGTCAGCAAAAAAGAGGAAGACCCTCAACGAGATGGATTGACACAGAGGCTACAACACTGGGCTCAAGGATAACAACTGTGAGGATGGTGTGAGACCCAGCAGTATTTCATTCTATTGTACATAGTGTCGCTATGAGTCGGAACCGACTTGACAGCACCTGACAGCAACAATCAACACCATGTGTACAAAAAGATGTGTGTTAATAATGGAGTAACTAGACCTTTGCTTTTCTCTTTTTTTCCTTCCTTCCCCTTTCTTTTCCTTTTTCCTTCCTTCTTTCTTTCTTTACTTCCTTTCTCCTCCCTCCCATCCTCCCTGCCTCCTTTTCTTTCTTCTGTTTGTCCTCCTCTCCCCGCTCCCTCCCTTTTTCCCTCTCTCCTTTCCTCCTTCCCTCCCTTCTATCCTCTCTCCTTGGCTTCCTTCTTTTCTTACTCTCTTCCTTTCTTTGTTTCAGCCCCTATTGCTCCACACCACCACACATGCAATCAGTCTCCCAGCCATGTCCATTTTTCCTCCTTAGAAACTCTGACCTGTCCGCATCTCCTCTGATGCTTCCTTTTTCCAGGCCATGGCATTGGACACAGACCAGACCCTCAGTAATTATTTTTTGAATGGATAGATGGATGGATGGATGGATGGATGGATAATATATGTCTTTAAATAGTTTTTCTAAAAGACAAGTCTTATATCACTTGTATGCCTAAAATCCCTTAGTAGCTCCCCATTGTGCTCAGTAAAAAGTTCAGTTTCCTTAACGTGACATGCAAGACACTTTATATCCGAGGTTCTGCTTAGCTTGTGAAGCTCATCACTTACTGCTTTCTCGCTGTACTCAAAAAGTCATCCTAACGCACATTCTCTCTCACCTCAACGCCTTTGCACAAACTGTTGTCTTTGCTTGGAATGCCTCCTGCTCCCGGTATTTTCCTCAATAACACATTTACTTTTTAGAACTGAGCTAATATATTTTGGGGCATCGATGATAGATTTTATACCATTTGATTTTAATAGAAATACTGCAAGCTAAGTATAATTACAGTAGGTGACACAACTGAGAGGTAGTGTAGCCGGTATTTTGACCTACCTTCCATTGCTTCAAAGCCTAGCACAGTGACTGGGCCAACAGTATCACCTAATATTCTACATCTGCTAGAGAAGTACTGGGCTATCTGAGTTTCAGTTTTCTCTTCTGTAAAATGAGTCTCATAAGACCGTGTCATGGACTTATTGGCAGGATGAAAAGAGCTGAGGCATGTTATGTGCTTGGCACATACAGGATGGTCAATATCATGAAGCCTGGTATTTATTATTAAAGAGATTGCTGCTTTGGTGATGAGTTGGACTGGATGACCCTAGGGGCACTTTTATGTCTAAGAGTTTGTCTCTGATAACCAGAAAAGCACACACTTTGCTAAGATTTCTGCTCCTGTTTACTGACTGGAGCGTAATGGCCTAACTTACCTTCCTGTCCTTTGGAAAGCATTTGGTCTGTCTGCTGATTAACAAGAAACCAGAGAGGAAGACTGAGCCAAACAGATTTGTCATCTTTACTCTCCAGTGGCTTCCTACTACTGAAAATTGATTTCTCCAGGAAAGGGAGAAAGATGACTCCATCCCCTGCCAATTCTAGGAGAAAGCCTTTGGGGGAGGGTGGAATGTTAACCTGGCACCCACCATCAGGCAGCAAGCCTCAGCATGACGTCAAGTACAGAACTGATCAGTCCAATCTCACCATTCCAGATGCCATTCATGGCCATAAAATTATCCAACCTACTTTGGATCCGATCCAGAGCAATGTGTGGTCACAAGAATGAAGGGAAAACAAGCTGACATGAAGGATCTAAGGAATTTTGTGTACTAGGCAATCCTTAAAGGAGAACTCAGAAAGGTTCAAGGGATTATCACTCATCCTTCTCAGATAGAGTCTGCATTTGTGCCAAGTCCTGAAGCCAATGGCCTTCACAGATGAAGGTCCAAAAACCCTCAGTGGAGGCAGGCATTGACTCTGAAATGCTTAGATGCCATGTAACCCAACTGCTTTATTATATATATATATATATATATATATAAAAGAAGAAGAAACATGTGACCACAGACAGAGAGTTAGTTAGGAGAATAACATAGCATGGATAATTATCCCTGATTCTAGAAAATACTGTCATTACCATCACTGTCAACACCACTACATCACCTGATTTGGGGGACCTTTCTAATAGTTTGTATTCCTTCCCATCCATTTTGGTTAGCAGCCAAATGCTTAACCACTGAACAGCCAGGGCCCCATCCATTTACTTAGCACTACTGATTTGCACTATGGAATCTGGAGCTAAATGCTACTGGGCTAAATACATTCCAGATTCTACTGGCAGGAGGGTCACGTGAGAAAAGCTCTGCAACAGAATTCAGGATCTTTGTTCTTGTCCCAGCTCTGGCATATAAGTAAGACACTCTTCCTACTCTGGCTTCCTCATCTGTCAAATGGAGATAGTTGCATCTGTTTTGCCTACCAGCAGAGGTTTATGTAGGACAGAATGAGATAAGAGATGTCAATGCTTGGGAGAGGTGGACCGATAATGAGGTCACAGCAAAGCAAGGGATTGAAAACAACTCTCACCAGGCTTGGGCCCTGATATCTTCTCCCTCAACCGTCTCTGCTTTCCCTGTCATAACACACACCATGATCTATTGTACTTTCTCCCTTAATTGTCTGGCTTCCTCACTAGATTATAAGCTTTAGGAGATCAGGGAACACACCTTGAAGATTCATGGCTGTGTCCCCAGCAATAAGCATAGTATCTAGATGGTGATAAAAGTAGAACTACTTGTAGTAGAATTAGTAAGTTAGGGTCAGAATTATTAGACGTGATATTAGTAAAAGTAGTAATAGAGCATGAAAAGTAGCAATAGCCAAAATTAAAATAATTATGGTAAACAAAGAAGTCATAGAAACTGAATTCACGGTAGTAGAAGCATCAGATACGGTGGAACCATAGAGAGGTAAGAGAGAAATAATATCAGAAGTAAAGGAGGAGGCAAGTGCAGGGACTGCTGTTGTTCTAATTATTTCACCTACAAAGAAGTGTACAGTGTTCTCCAAGGTAAACTCAGAAGTTTTCTTTGAGGGATAGAAAAAGGTCCAGGACCTCGTAGAAGGGTTCATCAGAATTCTGTCTGGTGAGGTTGGACAAGTTCATTCATTCACATACTTGGCCTTGCTGAGCTCTACACAGTCATTTTTTAAAGATATGGAGAAGACATGAGACTGCCTTAAAGAGCTTATCATCAAATGAGAAAAATCTATGCACTGAATAACTAAGTATAACACAGAACGATACCGACCATTGGTAGCCTCAGTCAGTTACTTCCTCTCTCTTGGCTTTAATTCCACCTTATAGTCTCTGTGACCTTAGTCAAGTTACTTCACCATGTCTCATTTTCCCTGTCTATAAAATGGGAATGGTAATATACCCTCCTCTCAGGCATTTTGCAAGAATCAAATGAGTCCACACATGAAAAACCCTTGGTATAATATATGGCACATGGTGGGAATTGTTTCTCCATGGAACTTGTTTCTAATTCATCAATTTGAAATGAATCTCTTTCTGTTCTACTGCCAGTAGGACTTCATATGTACCCCCTTTGAGACACCATGGCTTGATAGAAGTGACACAGGTTTTAGATCCAGATAAACCTGGGTACAAATGACCAATTCCTCCATTTTAGTGACTAGCGTTGGGCAAGTGACTTCATGCTCTGACTCTTAGTTCCTTGATCTTAAAATGGAGATCATAATACCTATCTGTCTGGTGGGAATGTTTGTAGATGAAATGGCATGGAGTAAATATAGCACCTACTAGGGTGCCTGACCCTTAGTGGGAGCTCAGAAATGATCACTGCATTTTTTATGATAGTATCTGTTATGTATGGCTCATTGTCCCTCATACATGACAATGACCTTGAGTTGGACACCATGTATTATTTATTTGCATATGTTCAACCCTTATCTTAACAGCTCAAACTTAGTAGGTGCTTTAACAAAAAAAAAGTAATAACAGAAGGAAACTCTTCAAGTCTATGGTTGTAATGTTAATTCTTAAATCAGGCCATTTGTTAAATAAATTCCATCCTATGTGAAATAAATTATGGAATAACTACACAAAGTAAAAAGTGCAAAGATATAAAAACTGGAAAGAAACAAGAGAAAAGATGGAATGATTCCTTTAAGTGTGTAGGATAATGTGATTTTTTTTTCTCAGCTCATTTGCACTGTTCTTGCAGTCCAAATTTTCTACATTGAGCACAGATTACTTTGATAAAGAAAAATTAAAGCATTAATAACAAAAATATTAAAATCCTGGGACAAAATAATATGAGACCTGGCAATAAGTGGGTATTCTAGATGTTATGGCAGTTAAGGGTCATAGCTCACGGCAGCACTACCCAATGGAACTTTCTGTAATTATGGAAAATTTCTATATTTGCACTGTGCAATACAGTTGGTACCTGTGGCTGTTGAGCACTTGGAATGTAGCTAGTGTGATTGAACTGAATTTTTAATTCTATTCAATTTTGATTCATTTTAATTTTAATAGTCCTGTGTGACAGGTGGCTAGTGTATTGGACAACATAGGTTTAAAGCAATGTAGTGGATCAAAAACCAAGCAGTCACGATTGAGAGGCACATGTGACATAGCCAAATGAAGTAGAAATTCTAATTCTAATTCAGATTCTAGCACCATCGCGTCTTAGTTTGTGACATTGGGAAAATTTCTTAATCAGCCTTATTCATTCAAGAGTAAAATTCAACAAATATTTAAGGTGGACTTTCTATGGGCCAGGCATTGTATTAAGTGGGGTATATATGCATACAGTGCTGCCCTCAATAAAAGTTTATTATGTGAATAAATGATGTACATGTGCCAACAACCTGCAAAGTCAAGAGAGTCAGGAACTCAGTGGTTGGAGAGTAGACAAGAAGAAAAGCATCATCTTAGGTGGAGAGACTTATCTGTGCTTCACACAAACTAAGAATATCTTCTAGTCAGCGATCGCTGTGAATAAACGAGTAAACCAAACCAAGGAGGGGTGGGGGGAATTTTGCCGTTATTCACATTGCTTCTTGTTCTGACTTATTATATCTAAAAAGTCTTCATGCGTTTTCTTTGTTCCCCCTTTCTTTATCTCTTCTCTTCCTCATCTCCACTTTATGGCTTCCCTCTTCTCCCCTGCCTGGAAAGAGGCAAGAAGGAAGGAAGCATGTATAGCCTGCACTGGAATTGCTTTCCCACCTCCAGTGGATTTCTAGCTTTCATATTGTGGTGATTCCTGCTAAGCTGTAACATTTACCACCAAGCCTTTTCAGACAAAGATTGCTGTTACCCTTTGCTTTAGGCATGTTCAGCACCCCAGCCCCCTCTGGC
The DNA here is from genome assembly GCA_030035585.1 of Dugong dugon. NCBI lineage: Eukaryota > Metazoa > Chordata > Mammalia > Sirenia > Dugongidae > Dugong > Dugong dugon. The sequence goes on from CM057471.1 coordinate 59,779,872, forward strand.
CACTGATGTTAAAGAAAAAAGAAAGTGGCTAATAGAACAACTTGAGGTTCTTCATCCTACACTCATCAGCTGATCTGTCTCTCTCACCGGACTCCTTTAAATAAATTAAAGTCAGTCGTTACATGGAGTCCTGGTTACTTTTCTCAACAGTGCAAAAGAGAGCTCTCTGAGGGTCTAGGACTAGTGATCTCAGCAGAGAAAAATTTAGAAGTCACTGCAGGCTGAGATCAGTGGGGATGAGACATCCTCTCCCTGGGGAAAGACTGGAAGAATCCCTCCTCTTCTCTTCCCCCTCCCTAACCAGCCCTCCCCTTCCTGAGTCAGACTGGACAGAGTACAGAGAAGCTCCGTGGTATGGAATGACCTCATGTGGGGAAGGGGAGGAGGAGAGATAAGATGGCTCCAAGGCTGCCTTCCAGCTCTGTCTTTCATGGTTCTAGACAGTTTTCTCCCAGAATCTTCAGTCCAAGGGCCAGATGATATCCATGTTCACCTCCTCTTTGAGGGAGGTTTTCTGGCTCCTCTGACATTTCAAGTTGGTTATACCAAAGGCAATATCACATGAATTCTAATTTATTTTATTGGCCTCTGCAGCCAATGTGGCAAATGAAGAAAAGGATGAGTTCTACAATGAGACAGAACTGGGTTCAAATGCTGACCTTTACACTTCAACTGTGTCACCTTGGGTAATTCACTCCATGTTGGTGAGCCTTAGTTTCCTCCACTGTGAAATGAGTCCTTGCAAGAATTAAACAAGCTGATGGGACTTAGTGTATCCCATAGCACATGCGTGTCCCTTCCTTCTTTCCACCCTAGTCAGCAAAGGCTCCAAGTGGGAGATGAGGAAGGAACGTTTGGACGTGGACTCAATAGTAAGACTCTGACTTGAATGTATTTTTGACCAAATGTCTGGTGATTTATCCAAGATGTGTTGCAGAGATGGGGACAAGCTAGATGCTGCACATACAGCAGATTCACCAAGACACCAAGAATACTCTCTTGCCCCTCTACCTGAGTTCTAGTTAAGTCAATCTCTCCTAAGGTCTGTAGGAAACTCTGAGGCCCAGCTGAAGGTCTATCCTCAGGAACTCATTCCCTCATCTGTTCTCCACAGGTCACCCAGATGTTGAACAACCCTGTAAGTCCAGTGTCCGCACCTGGAGCCCCAATTCAGCTGTCAACCCACACACGGTCCCACCAGCCTGCCCTGAGCCACAAGGCTGCTACCTCGAACTGGAATTCCGCTACCCGTTGGTCCCTGAGTCTCTGACCATCTGGGTGACTTTCGTCTCCACTGACTGGGACTCTAGTGGGGCTGTCAATGACATCAAACTGTTGACGGTCAGCGGGAAGAACATCTCCCTGGGCCCTCAGAACGTCTTCTGTGATATTCCACTGACCATCAAACTCCTGGATGTGGGCGAGGAGGTGTATGGTATCCAGATCTACACACTGGATGAGCACCTGGAAATTGATGCAGCCATGCTGACCTCCATTGCAGACAGCCCACTTTGCCTTGAGTGTAAGCCCCTGCAGTATAAGGTGGTCCGGGACCCACCTCTCAAGGTGGACATGGCCTCCACCCTACACCTCAATAGAAGATTCATGGACATGTAAGTGCACTCTCTGGATAGGGAGATCATTAAGTGGGTGGGCCATGGAGGGATGTGAGGAGGGTCAGAGGGATCTGGATTAGAAGGAGAAGGGTCATCACAGCCAGACTTACTTCTGATGATTCGTCACCCAGCATTAGATGTAGAATTGTCATAACAAGGCAGAGTTCATATGGTGGGAAGAGCGACAGACAAGAAGCCAAGAGGCCCGTATTTTGGTGACAGCTCTGACGCTAAGCCTCACTGACCTTTCCGAAACTTAGTTTCCCCAACAATAAGCTGAAGGAGGTTGGATGATATTAGCAATGAGAAAGTCATTTATTACTAATGAAAGTGGAAGAACTAAAGTTTGCTAAGGATTTCCTTCTCATGTCAAGTTAAAGAAGATTCATGCATTCTGATTGCTTTTTCAGTGGATGAGAAGGGGTGAAGTTATAGTGAGTTGGCTGGGAATTGGGCACAGTCCTGGGTATTCACATCAGAATTTTGCTGAATGCTTAACATCACCAGTCAAGGTGTTTGTTTTGTTTTATTTTCTGAGGCGGGAGAGAGGTTCAGACCCATTTGATCTTCAAGGGCCTTTTACAGCTCTAGGTCTCAATGAGTCTTTTTTTTTTTTTTTTTTGCTTATGGATAATCACAGGATACTATCACAACTTTCATGTGAGATAGTGATTATCTCCCTATATTAGTTTTTCAAGCCACCTCTCTCTCACCTCTTCCCTCAAACATTCTCAGGGTTTGTGTTTTATGAGACGAGAGAAGCCTCCTTAGAATGGAGTCATGAGTGCTTTTACTACGTACCAGACCATGGGCTAAGCTCTTTACATCTTGTTCTCATTTCATCCTGTCAACGACCACAGCCCTGTTATTGTTGTCAGTTTACAGAGAAAGAAACTACAGCTTAGAGATATGAAGTCACTTGTCTAAGATCACACAGTTGCGAAGTGGTGAAATCAGGATTTGAATTCTGTTCTGACTGCAAAGGCAGTGCATTTAACCAGTGTTCAGTCAAAGATGGGATGCCAACTTCTGCTTCAATCTAACAAAGGGGGGAGACTTAGCCACCTGATTTGGGTACTAAGCGTCTATGTAGTCAACCACCAAACATTTACTGAACACATACTATGCACAAGGGACATTGATTAGAAACACTTCGAGTATTAGAAAGAACAATAGTTCAGGAGTCAAATGTCTGGTTTCTGGTTCCAGCCACTCCATCTACTAATGTTGATAAGTAATCAATCTCTTTGAGGCTCCGTTTCTTCTTCCATATGATGAAAATGCTAAAGTCAATGGTCTCTGTGAGCCTTTTGTGGTTCTTTCTTTAGTTCAAGAACAACGTAAGACACAATCTCTGCTCTGTCTACTTGAAAATATTTACTAAGCCAAGCATTAATAAAAACCAAGTTCTAGAGGAAACTTTTAATCTTTTTAAGAGACAGAACCACTTTCAAACACTTTACCAGCACTTCCTTTTGCATGCCAGCAATTAAGTGTGCAGCACAAGGAAACCCTTGCCCATTCACTGACTTAGAGACGAAGAATATCAGTTTAAGAACTCAGAGGGAGCACTTGGTTTGTGTTTGAGAATATACTTAAAATTTAAAGGATTGCCTTACCTTGAAAATATTAGTAGTTATGGAATAGTATAGTATTCCATAATCTTTCTCATCTCTTCACTTGTTTAGAGTGATGAAGTTCTATAAATATGTATCTGCTTAAAATTTCTTCATAGAACAATAGAGGGATGAAATAATAGATATCTCGAAACCTCAGTTTAAACACTGCTTTCAGTTTTCTGCCTAGAGTAATGAGCCTGTGAGAGCTGACAGGGGTTGATAAGTGTGGAATGGTGGAAATCAAACTGAAGAAGTAACAGCTCTATGACCCTAGGCAAGACACTTATTCTCTCTGGTCCTCAACGCCTCAAATCTACAAGGAGGAAGTTGCACTGAATTAGTATTCTCAAATTTGGCTGCACACTGCACCCACCTGGAGTATTTTAAACTGCATGCGTCTCCCCTGTCCCATCAGCATCCTTCCCTTTCCCATATATTTAATTGGTAAGGATATCGCCTGACCATCAGGACTTTTAAAATATCACCAGGTGACTGTAATGTGCAACTTAATAACCAGTGCCCTAAATGGGTTCTCAAAGTGTGTCCCCTGACCAGCAACATCAGCATCATCTGGAAACATGTTAGAAATGCAAGTTCTCAGTCCCCAACCCACCTACTGATTCAGGAACTTTTGCTCAGGGCCTCTCCAGGTGATTCTGAAACTGGTTAAAGTTTAATAGCCAGTGCTCTACGTGACCTCCTGAAAAAAGCAAGTATCTGCATGGTCTCTTTCACTCATACAATTGCACATTCAGTTTACAAATATATATTGAGAGCATTCTCTATGCCTGAGTGTACTGGGAGCTGAGGATTACAGGGATGACTCAGACAAGGTCCATTTCCTAAAACCCTCATGCTTTAGTGCTGGGAACGTTAACCACTCGATAAAGATAGCAAGGTCCTGTGCCAATTTGCTTCCAAACCACCACTATTCAGATTCACACTCTTATACACCAGTAATCTTTAATTCATTTACCGGATATTTCTTTAGTACCTACTGTGTGATAAACAAGGTACCCTGGTGCTCAGTGGTTAAAGCACTCCACTGCTAACTGAAAGGTCAGTGGTTCAAACTCACCAGCTGCTCTGCAGGAGAAAGATGTGGCAGTCTGCTTCTGTAAATATTTGCAGCCTTGGAAACTCTATGGGGAGGTTCTACTCTGTACTATAGGGCTACTGTGAGTCGAAATTGACTCGACAGCAATGGATTTGATTTTGGTTTTGGTATATGCCAGACAGGTCCCTGAGTAGTACAAACAGTTTGCGCTCTACTGCTAACTAGAAGGTTGGTGGTTCAAACCCACCCAGGAGTACCATGGAAGAAAGGCCTGACAATCTGCTTCTGTAAAGATTACGGTCAAGAAAGACCTATGGAAGTACAGTACAGAGTACAGTTCTACTCTATAACACATGGGGTTGCCATGAGTCAGAATTGACTTGATGGCAACAGGTTATATGCCAATCACAAAGGATAGACTGACGCGTGGATCAGTCCTCCTCTTTGTGTCTCTGGAGTCCCAAGGAGTTTATTGGAGACTTGGACTGGGCTGGACTTCCTGACGTGAATGTTCTCTGAGACTCTGAAAAAAGCAAAATACATCATTCCAAGTCAAGCTACCATTTCAACTCCTTTATCTCTTGATAATTTGAGTTCTGAGCCCCACCACAAATACCTCTTTGTGTGTGTGTGTGTGTGTGTGTGTGTGTGTGTTTTGCTGCTTTCACATTTTTTCCATATCAAATAAATTGGCTCTTATACAAGTTCTATATAAAGACTGTTTTGGAGAAAAATAGGAGAGAAGGGAAAGAATGCTTTCCTTTTCTTCCCTGACTCAACCCATTGCATGATTCCCTTTGATCTTTGTCTTCATTTTTTTCTCTTAACAAAAATATTTATTTTTTCTGTTATCTACACTGGAGAAGGTTTCCCAAGGTATGACATTGATGAAGAGAGAGACTTCTATGCTTACCCCATGGAAACTTCTAGTAAACTGATTACTTTTGACCAGGGCAAGGGAGAAATGCAGAACTTCTCCCTTAAGCAGAAACCCCTTCAGTGAACAAGAATGGCCTCTATCAGAGCGAAAGTTGCCCAACCCCAACTCTGCTACCAACTCACCACGTGATGTTAAGACACTTTGTGTCATAGATTTGGGCCTCAGTTTTTCCATCTATAAAATAAGGAGACAATGTTAAGCTTTCCTCTGTGAATAGATGTTGTTCTTATGTAATGGTGACTCATTCATTTTGTCGTTGTTTTGAAAGTTATTCGGCAGAGTTTGTCTGTTAGAATCAGCACCCACTGGTTCTTGATGCCCCAGTGAGATGTGTGCCTTGTGGATAATAGTAATAACCACTTACTGAGTCTATACTCGGCTTTAAGTGCCTTACAAAGACTAATACCATTTCATTCTCACAACAATATTATGAGGCATGTGAGGAAACTAAAGCTCCAAGAAGTGATTTTTCCCAGCCTTATTCAACTAGTAATGGCAGAACCAGGCTTAAAACTCAAGTCTAAGTCTAAATTCCACTTCCCTAATCCCATATTTCTGGAGCCCTGGTGGCACAATGGTTAAGAGCTCAGCTGCTAACCAAAAGGTCGGCAGTTCGAATCCACCAGCCACTCCTTGGATACCCTATGAGGCAGTTCTCCTCTATCCTATAGTTGCTATGAGTCAGAATTGACTTGACGGCAATGGGTTTGATTTTGGTTTAATCCCACTTCTGACAATTCTGACAATCACTACACCACACTACCTTCTGTTGCAGTAATCCACCAGCACCAGTTTCTATTCTGACTCATGGCCACCCCATATGTGTTACAGTAGAACTCTGCTCCATAGGATTTTCAATGGCTGATTTTTTAAGAAGTAGATAGCCAGGCCTTTCTTCTGAGGCACCTCAGGGTGGACTCAAACCTGTAACCTTTTGGTTGGCAGCTGAGACTGTTAATCGTTTGTACTACTCAGGGACTCCCACTGCAGTAATACAAAGGCAGAATTTTAGAGCTGAGAAATATGTCTAATCTGGCCAAAGTTCTAGATACAACAAGTAGAAGACACAAGATTACAACTCACAGGCCACTAACCCATAATCAGCTCCTGAGACCTACCCTTGGGTTCCAGCAAACACAAATTCTTTAGGCCTCTGGCTAAGAAGAAAGAGCAAGGAATCTTCTGTTTCCCAACTTGGCTATCAAGTGCTTTTGCACTGAGCACCGTGCTCCTTGGGGCTAAGTGGTATCTTCAGATTTCTCTGAGAGGCAAAGGCTCTGGATAAAACTGTGCCAAATTATCGCATTTTCTTAGAGAAAATGAGGCTTAAAGCAAACCAGGAACACCGAATAACAACTCACTCTCGTTATTCATCTGTCCATCTGTCCTTCCATCTATCCACTAATCCGTTCAACAGATATTTACTGAGTATCTATGAGGTGCCACGCATGGTGTTAGGACATAGAGATCCCGTCACAGATAAGACAGGCTTGGAGTCTGACCTCCTAGTGCCCACACTCTATGGGAAGAGAGATAGATAAGCAATGTCATTGCAGTATAATAACGCTCTGATGGAAGAAACAGAGACACAGTGTCAGAGGCTTCTAACCCAAACTTGGAAGAATTGAGGTCTAAATTTGGGACTAGAATATAAACTCCCCAAAGACTGAGGTTTTGGCCTGTTCAAGTACCTAGAACAATTCTGAGCACAAACTAGGCACTCAATAAATATTTTTGAAGGGATCTTAAGATGAAGGATGGGAAGGAATTTAGCAGGTGAAGAGAAATGGGGAAGCTACAGTTGTTAAGCACCTACTATGTGTCAAGAACGTATTAAGGACTTTACATAGGTAATCTTATTGGATTTAATCTTCACAACAACCCCATGAGGTAGGTGGTTTTATCCCCCAAATTACAGGTCAGGGCCTGAAAATTAGATAGGGAATGTGAATTGCAGAGGTTTACACAGTTATTAAGTGACAGAGCTGGGGTTTCTACATAGATCTATCAACTCCAAAGCCTGAGCGCTTAGTCATTCATTCTCTGGTTGAGCAAATATGCTTGTGTTGCCTATTCTGTTTGTGCAGCTCTCTTGTTAAGATCATCAGTTTAGAGCAAGAAACATTCTTAGAAGTCATCTCCCCCAACTGGCTTATTTGTGTATCTCGATTCATTAATCCATTGATTCTTCTCTCATATTCAGACCTGTTAAGCCGCCAACATAGTCCCTACCTATTTCATCTCATCTCCTTGGCATTCTCAATATAATTCTAGGGGGAAATAAATGAACATAAGGAAAGGATATGTTTGTATGATCTGAGTGGAAATTTTTGTGGCTCTGATTCCAATATTTACAAATCAGATCTCAAATCTCTTCTGTTGGACTCCAGATGCTCAACACCCCCATCAATCAGCTCAAAAACTGTAGTTCATTCGTTAATTGCACTCACTCAGCAAATATTTATTGATTCCTACCACAAGTCCAACTCTTTTTCTGGGCACCAGGGATGCAAGGGTAAACAGAGCAACAGAGTAGAAATAGTCCTGGCTCTCACCGGTTCTTACAACATAGCTGGGGAAGACAAACAAGAACAATAATAACATAACATGAACAAATAATTGCATAATATCCCAGTTGGGTAGGATGGAATGATTTTAGATAGGTGGTCAGAGAAGGCCTCTCTGATGAGGTGACATTTGAACAGGGAGCAGAAATGTCCCCTAGTGACTCATAATGAAGGCTAGCTGAGCGGCCATCACTGGGATCCCAGCCTGTTTGGAACATGGGTGTCTTAGCATATGATCCTTGGACCTTGATCACTGTTTAGATTGTATTATATTTAACCATGCTTGTGATCTTTATTCTCACCTGGTTCAGAGTTTTGAGTACAAAACTTACCATGTTCATATGACACAGAATAGAGGCTCCATGTGCTTGCTGAATGAATGAGTGAAGAATGAGACAGCAGAGCACAAAGCGGAACCTCTCAAAGGATGAATCTCTTGCTTCCAGATTTTAGCCATAACACTGGCATGTGATGCCATATTAAGTCTCACAGGATTTTGGAAGTTTAGCCCAAATCAGGGCCAGCTGAAGGCACAGGTAGCTCTTGCAGACTGTTTCTATGGCTCTTGAAAGGAGTTACCACTTCATTTTTTTTTTTCCTCAGCCCCATTTCTTTTCCTCACTCTTTCTGTACCTCACCCAGGCATCTATTCTTTATTCTTACGTGTGTTCATTTGTTAATTCATTCCCCAACCAGATAGCGAAAAACTAATATAATTATGTTTGGTAATATTTGTTGTTTTTTTTTTAATTTAAGAAATATTTATTAAGTGTCTGTGCAATGCACCGTGCTAGAACTCGGAATACGGCCATAACTAACACCGACATGATCCCTGGCCTCCTAGACCCATAGTCTGCAGGAGGAAACAGACAAGCAAGCAGGTGATTATACCCCAGCACAGAAAGTGCTGATGCTTGAAACCAAGTGGATTCTCAGTAAACATTTGATAAATGAATGAATGAATCAACCTACTATATTCCATGGCAGGAATTCATGCTGAATCACAGATCAAATGTAGAGATTTGAAGAGAAAATGTAGTAATTTGGGAAATCTATCCACTTTGGTTCTTAGATCTACTTCATTCCTTTTAACTGTTGCATTGTATTCCATAGTTTGAATGCGCTGCATGTTACTGAGCCATACCATTAATGATGGACGTTTAGGTTATTTCACATATATTTCTATTACAAACGAGTGCTACAGTGAGCATCCTTGTACAAGCCTCCTTTTGGGCACATGCAAGCATGTCTCTAGGGTTGGTACCGAGACATGGGATTGCTGGATCATAAGCTATGGACCTTTTTCATTTTAATGAGTATAATTACGTGACATTCTAAGAGAGTGAACTGGCTTACACTTCACCATCAGTATGGTACTCATGGTTGTCGAGTTGATTCCAACTCATAGCAACCCTATAGGACAGAGGAGAATTGGCCCATAGGGTTTCCAAGGCTGTAATCTTTACGGAAGCAGACTGCTACATCTTTCTCCCACAGAGCAGCTGATGGGTTTGAACCACCGACCTTAGCAGCCAAGTGCTTAACCACTGTGCCACCAGAGCTCCTTATCAGTATGATAGGACCTGTTCTTCTACATCCTCACTGCTAATGAATGCATTGAAAATGCTTTATCTTTGCCCATCTGATGGATAAAACATGACTTCTCTCTGCTGTTTTCTTGAGTGAGCATCTTTTCAAATTTTACTGGCTGTTTACATGTCTACGTCTGTTATCTACCTATTAATATCCTTAAGTTATATTTTGTCCTCCATCTCTCCACACCTCAGTTTTCTCATCTGTTAAATTGAGATTTTAATGTCAGTCCTCCTACATATCCGCTAGTGTTACTGGAATCCAGGGAGAAACAAGGAGGCAGGTGGGAGCTAGCATTTGTAAAGAAGTTACTCTGAGTCATCCTTTACGCATAGATATATTTATCAGTGTTAATTTAGTATGTGCCCTGTGCCAGGAACCATGCCACATTCTCAAGATACAAAGGTGAACACAAATCAACCCAGTTTCTGTTCTCAGTAGAGCCTAAATTTAGTCACTGTGTTAGCTGCTCTCACATGTGCTAGTACTAGTAATAGCTAGCACGTACTACCAGTAACACTATGATAAGTACTAATAATAACTAGCATGTAGTGAATACCTCATGCATGCCCAGTATGTTTTACAAGCTTAATGATGAGGTATAGGTATTAGTCTGACCAATTTTTTGATGAGGAAGCTGAGAATCAAAAAGGTAAACTCACTAACTTAAGGTACCACTCATCTAAGGTAAAGCCACTCATTTAGGTACCACAGTTAACAGATGCTAGAACCAAGTTACTATCTCCTTGCCTGGCCCCAGAGGGTGTGCTTGGCAAACTATAGAGCATAATCATCGCTGTGATTACTGGTAAATGGCAAAGCAGCATCTTGATAGGTAAAGAAAATAGATGTTAAAACTGGTGCTTCTTGTTTCCAAGAAGTATCAGAATAAACACAGCAAAGAGGATAAAGAGCAAAGTTTGTCATGTTTTTTGAACATTTAATCAGATGAGGTGGAGGAGGCTTGAGGAAGTGAAGGCACTGTCAGACCAGCATGGTTTCCGGTAACCTGTTGCTGAAATGTATGATCCAGACTGGATCCCTTCCTGAGCAGGACCCTCTCCCATGCCTGCCCACCATACTCTTGCCTGCATTCTGACGTCCTCCGCTCCATGGCAGATAAGCAGCATCAGGAGTGAGAGCTGTTTCTCTAAGCTCAGAACAAATACCACTATTCCTAGTCCAGCCAGCAGGGCACATGGTCAGCAGTCTCACTCTATTTTTGGAAGCTGGGCATCATCCACCTATGACGCCTTCTCATCGGTCTTAAGCCAAGTACCTCTCAGGATGAAATACGGGCTCTGGGGATATTAAGGTGAGCAAAAGAGCTTAGCAAAATCAACAGATCTCCAGGCTCTGCAACAGTCGTGCAAGTGTTGACTGTCTCCAGGTACCTTCATGATTATGAACACTGCAAGGGCCCCTGTTTGCAGCTAATACCATCAGAATCACTTATCGAAATTTCTGTGGGTCAATCTGATGTACTACTGAGCTTTCAAACGCGTGGGCTGTTACAGCTTCTCTTTTATAGATGGAAAAACTGAGACCCACAGAAATTAAATGATTGACCCAAGGCTCCATTAATAAATTCATTCATTTATGCATTCAATTAGGTGTTCCTGCTGCACGTTGATCTCTGCCCTGACACTGTGATTCTGAATCTTATAATCTGGTAGGAGAACTAGACTGAATAATAACACAAATAAAAATATAATCACTAACTGAAAAGTGTTATAAGAGGTTACAGTTACAAGGGGTTATAATCAAGTACAAGGAGCCCTGGTGGTGCAGTGGTTAAGCACTCAGCAGCTAACCGAAAGGTTGGCAGTTCAAACCTACCCAGCAGCTTTGTGGAAGAAAGACATGACAATCTGCTCACGTAAAGATTACAGCCTAAGAAGCCCTGTGGGGCAGTTCTACTCTGTCACATGGTGTCACTGAGTTGGAATCAACTCAATGGCACACAACAACGTAATAGAGTACAATTAGCCGACCTAGTTTAAATTAAGGGGAACAGAAGATGCAACTGGAGAGATAAACAAGGGCCAGATTATGAAGAGGTTTGTGCCCATGCTAAGGAGTTTGGATTTATTCATTGAGGACTAAACCAATCACATTTGTGTTTATATAAAATTGCTGTAGGTGCTCGGTGAAGAAATAATTAAGGGAGAGAGAGAGTTCAGTTAGGGGTTACTGTCAAAGGATAAACCAGAGATTATAGTTATTTGCACAGAGAAGTAGGTACATTGGAGGTATGTTTTAAAGATAAGATCAACAAGACTTGGTGATGCATTAGATGCAAGGGGTTTAAAAAGAGGGAGCTGTTCAATGACTCTTAAATTTCTGGTTTGAGTGTCTGGAATGAGGGATATCTTATTTCCTGAGATTGTTGTTGTTATTGTGTGCTGTCATGTCGATTCTGACTCATAATGACCCTGTAGGACAGACTAGAACTCTCCCATAGGGTTTCCAAGGAGTGGCTGGTGGATTCAAACTGCCGACCTCTTGGTTAGCAGCCTGAGCTCTTAACCACTGCGCCACCAGGGCTCCTTTCCTGAGATAGGGGTAGGAATATATTTTAATTTAGTATTTTATTAGGTGTGAGAGTAGATCAAGAGTCCAGTCTTAGAAATATTGTGTTTGAGGTGCCCAAGAATCTTACAAGAGAAAATGCTAAGGGGGCTGTTGAATACACAGGACTGGATTTACTCATAACAGACCACAGCTAATACCACAGAGCCCATTTCGACTCACAATATGCTACGCTACTTCTCTGCAAAGCAGCCAAATCTTGTTCCGTAACCATAAAGCTGCTATTTCCTCCAACATATCCCACTTTTCCTTCAGCAAATCTTTGAAGGAGACAAAATAATCTGTACACTCCTGATGCCATGCACATCCTTCTGTGTGAGCAGATAGATTGATAAACAGACGGACAGATAGATAGATAATAAAATATAAATTATAAATAATAACAGCAAATACTTCATAGAAAATCTGTGCAGCTCCATAATCTTCTTAGTTTAGCCTGATTTTAAAAGGCTTTCAGGAGGATTTTCCAATGTATACTTGAATGAATAGTATAAAATGCCTCTCTGTGTAATGGTAGGAAAAGTTTGTTAAGTATTTACAAAGGGCTAACACAGTGCTGGGCTTTTGTTTTTAATACATAAACCTCAGATGGATATCCTAATGACCCCAAGAGGTAGATATTTTTCCCATCTTATGGAAGATGCTCAGAGAAGCTATGTAACGCCCGTACACACTCAGCTGGTAAAACGATGGGTTTGGATTTTGATCTCAGATGACTGTAAGTTAGGAGGCCTTTCTATTGTCCTTTAGATTATTATACAAGGGTGATAATAATAAGTGGTATATAGTCAGAAAATGATGGCTGTCTTCGGCTGGGTTCTCTAGAGAGGCAAAACCAGTAAAGCGTATAAATATATATAGAGAGAGATTTATATCAAGGAAACAGCTCATGCAGTTATGGAGGCTGGAACGTCCCCAGTCTGTGGGTCAGGCTGGAGGCTTCCCATGATCGGCAGGTCAGACAGCAGGGCTCTTGCTCACAGGCTGCAAAGATCAATGAATCCCAAGACTGACAGGCAAGACAGCAGGTAAGCTGCTAGCTCAAGTCCCAGGAACTAGAGGTCATGCAAACAGGAGCCAGCTGCAGATCCAGAGCCGGCAAAAGCCTGCGAGTCTTGCCAGAGAGTCCACCTCTATTGGATGCAGGCCACAGCCCCAAGGAAACTCCCTTTCAACTGATTGCTAGTCACAGCAGAGACCATCATAGAGGTGATCACATCATATCACATCTCATCATGGAAGTGATCACATCCATCATCATACAACTGCCAAACTACATCATAACTGCCAAACCACTGAGAATCATGTCCCAGCCAAGTTGACACAACCTGAACGATCACAATGGCTATTATTATACAAAAAAAAAAAAGAAAAAACTCGTTGCCATCGAGTCGATTCTGACTCATAGTGACCCTATAGGACAGAGTAGAACTGCCCTAAAGGGTCTCCAAGGAGCTGCTGGTGGATTCAAACTGCCAACCTTTCGGTTAGCAGTCGAACGCTTAACCACTGTGCCACCGGGGCTCTATTATTACACAAGGGTAATAATAATAGCCATCTTTCATTGACTATATACCAGATACTGCACTAAGTACTATAAAATATTTTATCTCATTTAATCCTTCAAAAAAATCATTTGAGTTTTTAGAATTAGTTTTATTTTACAGTTGAGGAAACTGATATTTACCGACTTTAAGAAACTTCTTCCAGAAGTAGTTAGAAGTAGATTCTTAACTAGTACAACCTTACGACTCTCACAAAGAACAGATATGAATAAACTTGAGAGGAAAGAAACTTACTAGTTTGCAAGACCATTGGTTAGAATGGAGATGATCTTCCTCAGGGATGATCAAGGCCTAGACGTTCAAGCCGTGGTTAAAAACACACATACACACACATATATATGTATATATAGAGAGAGAATTACGGTGTTGGCAAAGAATATTGAATATACCATGGACTGCCAGAAATTGACAAACAAATCTGTCTTGGAAGAAGTACAGCCAGAATGCTCCTTAAAAGCAAGAATGGTGGGACTTCATCTCACATACTTTGGACATGTTGTCAGGAAGGACCAGTCCCTGGAGAAGGACATCATGCTTGGTAAAGTTAGAGGGTCCGCAAAAAAGAGGAAGACCCTCAATGAGATGGATTGACACAGTGGCTACAACAGTGGGCTCAAGTATAACAACAATTGTGAAGATGGCACAGGACCAGGCAGTGTTTCATTCTGTTGTACGTAGGATTTGCTATGAGTCAGAATTGACTCCACGGCACCTAACAACAACTATATACATATAGTTTTATATATAAACATTGTAGATTAGAAAGAAAATAAACATTATTACTTTGTCAAAGGAGATGACAAGCAGGCCAGTTGTACCAGGTTGTTATAGTAGAAGTCTCTATAACTATCAGCAGAAAAAAAAAAATAATAATAATAATGGAGTAATTGTGGTTTGTCCAAGGATTTCTATAGATTAATAGTTTTGTGGGATATTATTAGGCGTTCTGAGGTGGAAAAAGAGGTTTGTGGTCAGCTAAGTTTAGGGAATGCTAGTTTAAACCCTATTAAAGAGGACCTTTACTACAGAACTTCCCGGAACTTGCTAATGGACATGCTAATGTTCATTGTGAATCTCCCAGAGGTTTAAGGAATGCCTTATGCAGTCTTTACTGACCTTGTTTGACAGAGGAAACCTGTTTAACGCTGTTCTTGTTCCATGTCCTAGGACTGGTGTTCCCTAGGAACATATATCGGAAAACAATGAATTAGTGAAATCGGACTGCAGCGAGAGTTCTGGTGTCACCTACTTCTTTGTTCTTTTGCTGTTTGTCCTGAGGGTGGGTAGAATGGCCTGGACTTAGTTGTGCTGCTCCAATTCCTGATTTTTAAGAAAACAAATGAACAGAAAAGAGAGAAAAAAAAATCAGCTGTCAGAGAAATTTCAGATGTGAGAAGAATGGAGGAATTTATCTCACACTGAGAGTAGGCAAGATGAGTGAACAAAATCCATTCAGTCTGTGCTTGGAGACACTGAGAATCATTAAGGCAAGTTTTGGTGGGTTTGTATTGAAACCAAAACCAAACCTGTTACCACTGAGTTGATTCCAACTCATAGCGACCGTATAGGACACAAGTGGAACTGCCCCATAGGGTTTCCAAGGAGCTGCCGGTGAATGCTTGCTGCCGACCTTTTGGTTGGCAGTCTAGCTCTTAACCACTTCGCCACCAGGGCTCCGGGTTTATGTTACAAACCAAAAAAACCCATTGCCATCGAGTCGATTCTGACTCCTAACGACCCTATAGGACAGAGTAGAACTGCCCCATAAGGTTTCCAAGGAGCGCCTGGTGGATTTGAACTGCCAACCTTTTGGTTAGCCGCCAAACTCTTAACCTCTATGCCACCAGGGTTTCTGGGTTTATATTTAGATCTGTTGAAATGGAACCTCCAGCACTACTTTAGAGGTGCAAGATTTGGAATCAGAAAATCTGGTTCCCGGGCCAACCCACTACTGCCTTCCTATGTGACCCTGACCAAGTCTCTTCAACTCTTAGAGCCTCAGCCCCTTCTCTTGGAAAGAGTGGGTGATGATTCCGGTCTATACAGTTTCCCAGGGGGCTGTCCTGAAGAAGTAATGAAATAATAGACTTTAAAGAGCATGATGCAGTCTCAGGAACTATACAGATTTAAACGTTCATGATTCTTTCTGTTATTTGGTTTTTGTTAGGCTTGTTCTTGGCCAGAGACAGGCCAGAGAGTGTGTGTATGGCAAACACACACAGAAAATAGTTAGTTTCCCATTAAGCTCTAACCAGAGTTTCTCTAGTTCAGTGCTGAATTGGAAGAAAGAAAAGATAGATTGAATTTTAATCTCTGTACTGAGCTAAAGAAAGAAAGAGAAAAGTGACGGAATTGCGGAAATTAGGAGACCTGGATTCCAGTGCTGGTCTCCTGAAATTTTGCTCTGTGTCCTCGGTCAGATGACTCTCCATCTGTGGGCCTAAGTACCCCTTCTATAAAACGAAGGTAGATGACACTGAAGGCCATTCCGGCTCTAATATTCTGTTCACATCGTGCTCAGGCTCAAACCTATAGTAAGTGTGAAGGGAATGGGTTACATGACAGGTTGGCAGTAAGTATGGACTCCTATTTAGGGGACTGGCTACCTCTAAGGAATGCTCTCCAGGCACTCTGGGGTTCCCAGGACTCCTCCTTGACCTACACACTCTCTCTCTTGGCTTACCAATCTCTTCCTTTGAGACAATTTCAGAATGTTTTGGTGCATTTTTCCTGTTCAGGCACCTTTTGACTTAACAGTAGGATGCTAGACGAAAGAGCTAGGTAATGCTTACCACATTACCTTCTGCTTCTAACGCAAAGACAGGCATCAAATAGATGGTCCATTAATGATGAGTAAATGAACCAATGAATACATAGTCAGAAATTCACAGTAATGCTGGTGTTGTTTAGTATATTGGATATTTTTCTTTTAATTCATAAGTTAAAAGTTATTAACTTATAAGTTAGTTATGAGGGGATCAAAAGGACAACAGAGCATCTTACAACATGGTCCCTCCTCCTCTTGAGGCCTCAGTTCTCCTAGCTTTAGGGTGAAGGGACTGGGCCATATGATGTAATGCAGTCTTTCATTCATTCAACAAGCATTTTTAGCCCTGCCTTTGTAGCAGGCCCTGCCCTAGGTCCTTGAGATAAATCAGACAACAAGGGACAGTCCCAGCCTTCTGGGAGCATGGTCCAGTTAATGTGAGGGATGGACACAAAAACAAGGGATACGAAACAGTGAGGAAGGAGTTAGGATAAGACAAGCGTATGGGCTAAAAACTCCCCACTCAGCTTAAAGCATCAGTGAGGACTGCTTGGAAGAGATAGTATCTAACCTAAGGCCAGAAGATTTAGCCAGGGGAAAGGAGGTGAGATTGCTCATGTAGCTAAGGGATAGAATGTGAAGAGAAAAGAGGCAGAAAAAGTTTAGAGGGGTAGATCATGATGGACAGGTCCAGGATGCCATGCTAAAGGGTCTGGGCTTCATCCTAAGGGTGGTAGGAAGCCATTAAGTGTCTTTAGGTAAGAGAAGATCCTGATTAAATTTGGCTTTAGAGCATCCCTTTGGTGTATGTACAGGTAGCTGGGTGGAGGTGGAGTCACAGAGCAGAAATAGTAAGGTCAGGTGAGACAATGTTGCCAAAATTGAAGCAGGAGATGATGGTAATGGACTAAGGTAGCTGAGGTGAAATGGAGAGAACAAAATGGAGCTGAGTGATATTAATGGGTTAGAAGTATTTGATGCTTGATCGGATGGAGGAGACAGGCGAATGAGTCATGGAAGTTGCCTATGTTACTGGCATCACTAAAACAGAAAATGCAGAGGGATAGACATGTTTGGTTTATAATGGGGAAGAGGAGGAGGGAGAGTTCAAAAGTGCCTTCCAGTTGCCGACATATGAATTGGTGGCAGACGTATAGCTACAGCACTTTTAACCAAAGTATGTTTTCCCTCTGTAGAGATTAAGGAGCAGTTGAGGAACACGTGTGTGTGTCTGTGTGTGCGTACATATATGTGTGTGTTGGGGGTAGGGAGACCTCTTGGGAATAAGGTCCCTGTGGGACCACCTGTTTTCATCATCCACTGATTCTTAAAGCATCGTCCAATGTTCTAAAAAGGTCCCCCGGGTGGTCTTGGGGCTAATCTTCCATAGCACTAATACCTATAGCATTACATGGCGTGGGCTTTGTTTTCTACCCAGGATTAATCATTCACTCATGGGCTTTAATACAAGCCAGACGCCACCTCACTGTGCCTCATGCAAAGCAATGCCAATCTCCCCTTGCATTGTATTGCTGGCTTTCACATTCTTGCTGTCAGAGTGGGAAGTGGTTTTTTTTGCCCTGACTTCAATATCCCATAAACTGAGAAGTTTAGAAACTTTCATCCATGGATGTTAGTCAAAAATGCCAGGAAAGCTAGACTCTGCCATTAATTTGGTATATGACCTGGGGCAAGTTATTCCCCATCTCTGGACTTTGATCTTCATCCCATAGTAAGGAAGTTGGAGTAAGTAATATCTGAAGCTGTCCGATTCCAACTTCTACATTTCTGTTTCCTTCTTGAGCTAAATTCCTTGTATATAAACTCGATCTCCAAAAAATTTTACGCAGAGAGAATTCCAAGGTGCTCAAACCTTCTACTGTCTAGGAATTATACTCAAAAACTCTCATCAGACCTGGACGGAGCATTAAAGATCATCTAGGCCAGCACTGTCACTTTACAAATGAGAGAACTGAGCCTGAGGTAGGGGGAGGCACTTCCTCAGAGTCACACAGCCATTCGATGGCACAACCAGGAATTGAACCTAGTCCTGACTCCCAATCCAAGTGCCTGTTCCCCCACAAAACAGAAGGCTGGAGTTTGGCCAGACTTTGGGTCTCAAATGTGAGCTTGGCTCTCTCTGATCATGGAGAAGTCTCTCCTTGGTTGCATGGAGTGAAATCATCGAGAGCTGACATCAGTAACATCATGGCAGCTGGCGGGGGCGAAGGGGGTGGTATAGGAAATGAGAGAATGCATTTGGCCAAGCACAGGGTCCACGTGACCCTCCAAGAACCCTCATTTTCAAAACAAACTCAACCTTTCAGGTTCAAGTTCTCCCTCTCATCAGAAACGTGACTTCCTGCTTCTAAGAAGCAAGGCTTACAAAAGGGCTCAGAAAACTTCGTGGACATCAAATAGCTCTTACAAAATAGCGTTCTGATGAGTTAAGTGTAAATGAATCAGAAACATAAGGATTACATTTTCCCCAAGTGCACATGGGTTTCAAAATTGAGGGGAAACGTAGTCTGCTAACTGCACGCCTGCTTTCACCGAACCCAAAGCATTCAGGAGAGGGTGGCGGTGGGGGGTGGGGGTGGGAGAAAGAAAAGCCCAGCCCCTAAATGGTTTTAGATGTGGTGCCAAATTCTGAAATGCTGTCGGGCTTGCCCTCTGCCAGTAATAAAATTGCTGGCCACCCAGAGAGGCCACAGGGAGGAGAAAGGAGATTGCTTTCCCCACTGGCCCCTGGTCCCCAACAACTGTGTTCAGTTAGTGCCGCTCAATCACCAGCTGTCACTGGGTTCCTCTGCTCGACTCGCTGGCCCTGTCTTGGCCTCGATTTTCACACTATGCCACATGGCTTGTTTACCTCCAACTGTATCTGGTGTTTTGGCTCCCAGAGTCCTTGGCGACCAGTCAGCTTGTCACAGCTCCTGCTCTGTAATCAAGAGACCTGTCCATCACCAGCAGAATGTTTGGGGAAACTGTCACACATCTCCTTTGGTTGCATTCAGGAAAAACAAGAGTCCCTTGTAGATATTTTCCTCTCTCCCTTCTTTAATGCTATCCAGGTGTGGAGTTCCCCCAAGCTGGTAAATGTCTTCCCTTCAAACCTTGGCCTGACACAAATAACCAGTTAAATCTCAGGACTGCGGTTAACCTTATCCTGGGATTTGAAACTCTGACTCTTTTATAATTTCCACATTGTCCCTCCATCCTTTCCCTTGTGTTTTATTTCACTGCACCAAGAAAATAGAAAATCATTTCAACTGGTGGTAAAAGATGATTAAAACAGAATAACAAAGGCCTTGGCTGCAAACTGTTTTATTAAATTTGCTACTGTGTTTTAAATTGGTACCAGGGCAAGTCTTTGGACAATTATATCAAAGGCTGCTGGAATTAATCAGTTGCATGTATACATTTGTTCTTTTCTGGGCCTTTTACAAAGTGAGGGCAGCAATGTCAGTAAGAAAAGAATGAGTTTTGTCTTACCTGTGTGAAGGGACTGACCTGAGTCTCATCAGGAAGGGATCCAAATGCCCAGCCAACTCTCAGGTCCCTCCTGTCTCATTCTTCATTTTTTTTGGTCCAGACTACAGGTTGGAGCTCGCTGTGGTCACCAGGAGGAATAAGAGGATGGATATTGCAATACAAAAGGCCATTTTCCTAAACAAAGATCCTTTCTTGGCAATGGGATCTTAGCGTCACAGTTTTGCTTTAATACTGGACACTCAGAGTGGAAAGTGATTCAGTCTACTTAATTCCCTGGGCCCTGGAGGAGGGAAGATGGGTTTAGTTGGAGCCTGGACTATTCAAAGACATAGTATCTCAACTACTGTTAGCACATCTAAGTTCTGACTTCTATAGCTTGGGGGGGTTGGAAGAGGGGGGCTTGGGAAATCATTGTGTCCCGTCCCCTGCCTTTACAACATGGTTCCCCATCACTGGATAACTCAAGCCCCAGCACCTTGCCTCAGAACCTTCTACTGTCTACTGCACATTCTCAAAATACCTTTCTAGTAAAACCTGAGCGCTTCCTTTGGCTTACCCTGAAGCTCAGTCTAAATGAACTGTTCTTTATCTAAAAAGGTGCACCTATGTTCCTGGTTCATGCTGTTCCTACCGCTCAGATAACTATACTCCATATTTATGTCTTTTGACTTTTTTCCCATGTGTACTGACTTAAACTATTAATTCATTCAACAGATATTGTTGAAAACTTATTCTGTGCCAGCCACTGTGCTAGGCACAGAGATATAACAGTGAAAGACTAACATTTTTTTTTTTTTTCATTCTTGGAGCACTTAACATACACCAGGAAAGACAGACATTCAACATCTGATTGCAATAAAATGTATTTTGCTTTATAGCAAAGTATGAGGTGATAAGGAAACCTGTAGAAGGGAACCAAGCTAGTCCAGGTGTCAAAAAAAAGTCTCCCTACACCTTCCTCATCTTTCCAATCACCATTGGAACCATATATAGTCCTCTCTCAGTGCTTTTCAAACACTACCTTATATTACAACCATACTGTTCTTGGCTTATTTTACCCTTTTAACTGTCTGAGACCAATGATGACGTCTTCTTTATCTCTGGGTCTCACACATTGACTGGCTCATACCTGAAACTCCATAAGTGGTTTTTTTTTTTTTTTTTTTTTTTGAATTGCACAAGGAAGGTGAGGGCCAGAGAGAACTGATTTGTCCAAAATCACAATAAAAGTTAATGGAGGAACCATAACCACTTTTCCTGGCATATGGTCCAGGGTCACACTGCCAGACTGTCTCAAAATATCCCTTCCCAATGGCATTCAATGCTTTCTTTCACAAATCCTTAACAACCCTTCCCTCCCTGTGATAAAAAATGAGATCAAAGCACCTCTCAGCCTAAAGCAGAAATAAAGGGTCCCTTAAGAATTCTGAGTGACACCCAGATGAAATTGGAATTAAGGAGTATATGGTTTTTACATATGGTAAAAAAAAACTGAGTAGACGTAAACTTAGTGTATGAATTTTAAGAAGTAAATTTTTTTGAGAAGACCAAACACGGCTCCGGATCATTCAGTGATGAAGGACATTTTGTTTTAAGTTTTAGTTCTCTTTAAACAAAATAGGATATGAAAACATACAGCATAGTGCCAAAACTTGGTAGATATTCAATTTATGCCTACATCTTTCATTTCATGGGGAATATTTGGTCTCTCCACCATCAAGTACTCCTTTTCCACCTCTCTCCTCAAACTATTATCTACACAACTACCAAGATAATCTTCCACAAAATAAATATATTACATCATTTGCCTGGAAATCTAGTTCTCTCCTCCTTCTCCTAACTTGACTTCTACTTAACTTTCTCCAGTCAAGCCAGTAAATCTCCTTTGGGGAGTCTTCTCACACTCTCTTTGTCTCAGCCTTGTTAACATAGCTTTCTTCTGTGCTCCTACACATTTTAGGCTGTGTTAAAGCTATCCATTTTAATGTTTTCTCTTCCCCAGAAGCCTATGAGCATCTTAAAGGCAGGACTATATTATCTGCATCTATGCAGCTCAGAAATTTGGAGATACTGGAAGGACTTAGTGAATATTGTTTGGATGAATGAATGAAATAATATAAATATATTTATCCAAAACTTGGGGGGGAAAACTCAAAACTTCAAATGTATTTAGCTAGCATAATGTTAACTAACTGAATTTGCCTTTCTATTCTATTTTCTCATTAAAGATGAAGTGATACTACAGATTTGTGAGCCTATATTTATGCAAAAGTGTAGTGTGCTTACGCGTAAAAAGATATGTAAAGGCTGTAGCTACCTCAGGGTGGTAGAATTTGAAGTGATTTTTGCATGTTTTTATTCTTTTATATAGCATTCTAATTTGTTAAAAATAAACATGGATGATCTTGATGATTAGAAAAAATTAGATAAATAAAGCAATTGTGATAATCCACTATTACTTCCTTATAAAGTAAAAAAAGACAGTCTCCAACCCATAGAAATGTTAGAGCTGAGACTATATTACTCTGTATTTCTATATAAAAAAAGTAAAATAAGGTTTAACCAGAGTTGCAGTTCCCTAAAACACTTTACAGCCATCAGGGGGAGATTGCCTTATTTTCAAATAGTTTTAATGCTCCGTATTTGATTTGATATTAGTATATGGCTTACAATTGCGTGCTCATCCAAGGAGTCAGCTCAATGACATGGAAAAGTCAAGGATTCTGAGTCAAACAGCCATGGTTTAAACTCTGCTTTGTAATTATTATCTCCCTGATCTTGGGCCAGTTGCTGAACTACACTGAGCCTCAGGTTCCTCAACTAAAAAATGGAAATAATTTCTACCTTACAGGTTTGTGTTAGTAATAGAATGTAGAAATTTGTGGGCTAAGTAATCTAAAAATATTTCCACTACAAACAGCCGTCTGGACATTCTAAGTGAAACATAACTGATATAACTAGCAATCTTTAAAATGCATGGCTGAGATCAGAAAAATAAAAAGGAATATTGTCAAGAGAAAGGAATGAAATAGAACTGAAATGCAGGCAAGAAATCCCTTGAATGAATGTTCTGTTGGCCTAGTTTGGATGAGAGGGAACCATCCCTTTGGGCAATTGAATAGATTGAATATTCTTGTTTATTCCAGGAGAGAGGATTTGGCCTTATGGCTCTTCAAGGTAGAGAATTAGAACCAAGGCCTTCAAAATAAAGTGAGGACTCCTGAAGGTATAGGTGTACACTTAGTGAAAGGACATATTGAGAACAAATAGATAGACAGACAGATAGACAGACAGACAGATAGGCAGATAGATAGGCCAAAAGCTAGCCTTCTTGCACCAAACAGTTAGCCATGTGGTGAATGCAAAGGAAAAGTTCTTAAAGGAAATTAAAGTGCTACTCCAGTGAACACACGAGTGACAAGTGAAACAGCCTTATTGCTGACATGGAGAAAGTTTCAGTGGTCTGGATAGAAGATCAAACCAACCACAGCATTCTCTTAAGCCCGAGCCTAATCGAGAGCAAGGCCCTAACTCTCTTCAATTCTGTGAAGGCTAAGAGGAGTGAGGAAGCTGCAGAAGAAAAGTTCATGAGGTTTAAGGAAAGAGGTCCTCTCCATAACATAAACGTATAAGGTGAAGCAGCAAGTGCTGATGTAGAAAGCTGCAGCAAGTTATCCAGAAGATCTAGCTAAAATAATTGATGAAGGTGGCTACACTAAACAACAAATTTGCAGTGTAGATGAAACGGCCTTATAGTGTATTGAATTGTCATGGATTGAATTGTGTCCCCCAAAAATGTGTGTATCGATTTGGCTAGGCCATGATTCCCAGTATTGTGTGACTGTTCACATTTTGTCATCTGATGTGATTTTCCTGTGTGTTGTAAATCCTATCTCTGTAATGTTAATGAGATGGGATTAGTGGCAGTTATGTTAATGAGGCAGGACTCAATCTGTAAGATTAGACTGTGTCCTAAACCAATCTCTTTTGAAATATAAAAGAAGCAGGCAGAGAGACATGGGGACCTCATACCACCAAGAAAGAAGCACCAGGAACATAGCGAGTCCTTTGGACCTGGGGTCCCTGCACTGAGAATCTCTTCTATTAGGGAAGATTGATGACAAGGACCTTCCTCCAGAGCTGACGAGAGAGAACACCTTTGCTTGGAGCTGGCACCCTGAATTCAGACCTCTAGCCTCCTACAAGATGAGAGAATAAATTTTTCTTTGTTAAAGCCATCCACTTGTGGTATTTCTGTTATAGCAGCACTAGATGACTAAGACATATTGGAAGAAGGTGCCATCTAGGACTTTCACAGCTAGAGAGGAGAAGTGAATGCCTGGCTTCAAAGCTTCAAAGGATAGGTTGACTCTTGTTAGAGGCTAAAGCAGCTGGTGATTTTAAGTTGAAGCCAATGCTCACTTACCATTCTGAAAATCCTAGGGCCCTTAAGAATTAGGCTAAATCTACTCTACCTGTGCTCTATAAATGGAACAACAAAGCACAGCACATGTGTTTACAACATGGTTTAATAAATATTTTAAGCCCACTGTTGAGACCTACCGCTCAGTAAAAAAGATTCTTTTCAAAATATCACTGCTCGTTGACAATGTACCTGGTCACCCAAGAGCTCTGATGGAGATGTGCAAGGAGATTAATGTTGCTTCTGTGCCTGTTAACACAGTATCCACTTTGGAGCCCATGGGTCAAGGAGTAATTTCTACTTTCAAGTCTTATTATTTAAGAAATACATTTTGTAAGGATATAGCTGCCATATATAGTGATTCCTCTGATGGATCTGGGCAAAGTAAATTGAAAACCTTCTGGAAAGCATTCACCATTCTAGATGCCATTAAGAACATTCATGATTCATGTGAAGAAGTCAAAATATCAACATTAACAGGAGTTTGGAAGAAGTTGATTCCAGCCCTCATGGATGACTTTGAGGGGTTCAGACTTCAGTGGAGGAAGTAACTGAAGATGTGGTAGAAACAGCAGGAGAACTAGAGTTAGATGTGGAGCCTGAAGATGTGACTGAGTTGCTGCAATCGCATGATAAAGCTTTAACAGATGAGGAGTTGCTTTTTGTGGATGAACAAAGAAAGTAGTTTCTTGAGATGGAAACTGCTGCTGGTGAAGATGCTGTGAACATTGTTTAAATGACAACAAAGGATTTAGAATATTACATAAACTTAGTTGATAAAGTAGCAGCAGGGTTTGAGAGGATTGGCTCCAATTTTAAAAGAACTTCTCCTGTGGGTAAAATGCTATCAAACAGCATCACATGCTACAGAGAAATCTTTCGTGAAAGGAAGAGTCAGTCAATGCAGCAAACTTCATTGTTGTCTTATTTTAAGAAATTGCAACAGCCACCCCAGCTTTCAGAAACCACCACCCTGATTAGTCAGCAATCATCAACATCCAGGCAAGACACTCCACCAGCAAAAAGATTATGCCTTACCGAAGGCTCAGATGATGGTTATCGTTTTGTAGCAATAAAGTGTTTTTGAATTAAGGTATGTACATTGCTTTTTAGACATAATGCTATTGCACACTTAATAGACTAAAGTATAGTGTAAATATAACTTTTATATGCACTTGGAAACCAAAAAATTCACGTGACTCCCTTTATTGCGATATTCGCTTTATTGTGGTGGTCTGGAGCCAAACCCACAGTATCTCCAAGGTACACCTGTAATGATTTTGAACTTGAATACATCAAATAATTTGGCATCAATATATACAATTCAAGCAGTAACTCTTAGCAAAAATAAAGAGAGAGGTAAATCCATAATGATATTAAGATATTTTACCACACATTTCTCAACAATTGATAGAGCAAGCAAACAACAACAACAAAAAATCGTCACAATCTATGTTTTGAACAACACAAAAAATATGTTTGATTTAATGAAGATATATAGAATCCTAGTACTGAATTCCCCCTTGTTCTGTTTGAACGACTGCCTCTTAGTGTATGTACAGGTTCCTCATGAGCACAATTCATTTTACTTGGATCCACAATCAACGCCCATGGAAGCAGCAGTCAAGAAATCAAATGACGCACTGCATTGGGCAAATCTGCTGCAAAAGACCTCTTTAAAGTGTTAAAAAAAAAAAAAAAAAAAGATGTCACTTCTAGGACTAAAGTGCCCCTGACCCAAGCCATGGTGTTTTCAATCACCTTGTATGAATGCGAAAACTGGACAATGAATAAGGAAGACCAAAGAAGAATTGATGCCTTTGAATTATGGTGTTGGTGAAGAATATTGAATATACCATGGACTGCCAAAAGAATGAACAAATTGATCTTTGGACATGTTATCAGGAGGGGCCAGTCCCTGGAGGACGTCACACTTGGTAAAGTAGAGAGTCAGGGAAAAAGAGGAGGACCTTCAAAGAGATGGATTGACACAGTGGTTGCAACAATGGGCTCAAGCATAACAATTATGAGGATGCCCAGGACCAGGCAGTGTTTCGTTCTGTTGTATATAGGGTTGCTATGAGTCAGAACTGACTCAACAGCACGTAACAACAACAATAACAGTACATAATTAAAAGTATAACTTTTTTCTTCTAGGATATGTAGAATGTTTACACTTATTTTAACCATGTTCTAGACTACACAACAAATCATAACAAATAATCAAAATCATACAGAACATGGTTTCAGTTTATGATGCAACACATAAATAAATAGAGAGATAAATAAAAGATAAACTTTTGGGTTAATTGAATTTATGATAGGCAGAAATCTTACATATAGTGTTAGCAAACAGAATTCAGTGATGTACTAAAGCTCACACACTCACACAGAAACATTGTGCCAAAACTGGATTATCCCAGGAATGAGAGGGAACCTTAACATTAGATGATCTATTAATGTGATTCACGATACTAGCATATTAAAGGGATTTTAAGAACAGGATTAACTTAATGGATGCAAGTTGGAAAAAAAAAAAGAAACGAAACTTTTGATAAGATCAGATCCTTTCATGATTAAAGAAAAAAAAAAAAAACAGAGGGTCAACTGGGAATATAAATGAAGACCCTTAATGTAATTAAGAAGCATCTGCTGAAAAATTACAGTATGCACTATGCTTAAAGGTAAACCATAAACAGTATTCCTTTCCATTACAGAGTCAAACCAAGGATTCCCAATAATGCCATTCCATTGTTCCTAGCCAGTGTTGCTAGACCATTAAAAGGAACAAAAAATAGGAGATTGAAAAGGAAGAAACAAAGCTATCTTCATTCCTTATCTGTAACAAATATATAGAAAAATGTATGAGAATCAACAAATTATTAAAACTAATAAAACAGTTCATAAGGACTTCTAAATATATATAAATTTATAGGAACAATTTTTTTAACATATTAACCCAAAACTATTAGAATAGATATGTAGATAGTTATAGGTAGAAATATAGACATACAAATACGTATATATGCAAATATACATATATATACTTATACGTATAGATTAAAGCCACCCTTTACAATAGCATTGACACCAATAATATGCCTAAACTTAGGAATTTACTTTTAATAAAAAAAAAATCATGATTTTTATGAAGAAAGATTTAAAACTTTTCTAAAAATCATAAAAGAAGAGCTAAATAGATTAAAAGATAAAGTGTGTATAAATTGGAGGACACATAACATAAAGATGTCCTTTCTGTTCAGATACATCTATAAATTTAATAAAATTGGAATCAAAATTCCAACAGGCATTTTTTTTTTTAAATGAAACTTTAAATTCTCATGGGAAAGCAAAGGACTCTTTTGAAAGAATATCAAAGCGTAGAATGAACTCATAAATCAAGACTTTATTATAAAGCTATGGAAATTAAGATAGAGTGCTGTTGTTATGATAATAGGAAAAAATAGACCAAATGAAACAAGATAACCCAGAAACAAACTCATGTAAATATTGAAATGATATATGGCAAAGGTGGTATTACAATTCAGTAGTGAAAGAATTCACTATTACATAAAGAATGCTAGACAAATGGTTCATTCACATTTGAGAAAAAAAGTCTTTATCTCACATTATTTTCAAAACTATATTCCACGTGGATTGAAAGTATATAAAAAAATTGAAACCTTAAAGCTATTAAAAAGAAATAGAGGCGACTATTTTACGACCTTGGAATGAAGAAAACGTTTGTTCAAGAAGAATAGCACAGATCATAAAGGAAAAGATTAAAAATTCTGTTCACAAAGCAGCATAAACATAGTGAAAAAAGTAACAGTCACTTGAAAATGGTACTTGTAATGCCTTCAATTACAAAGGATTAACATCCAGTATATATAAATACAGGTACATATCAATAAAGAAAAAGAATGCAATTTAAAATAGGCAAAAGTTATTAAGAAGCAGTCCACATGGGTAGAAGCCTAAGTGGTATATATATATATACACACACATATATACACACACATATATATATATATATATGAAAAGATACTCAAGCTTGTTAGTAATCAGGGAGAGGCAAAATAAAACAATAATTAAATATCGTTTAATACGCATCAGCTTGACCAATAAATGTTTGGCTGTCCAAGTTCTGGCAAGGACCTGGAGCAATGGTAAGTCTGTTGGTAGGCGTGTTAATTGGTGCAACAAATTTAGAGAATAATTTGACCGTATCTAATAAAGTAGCAATTGCCCTCCATCGAGCAACACCACTTTAGATATATTTTCTTGAGAAAAGTCTTGCTCTTGTGTATGAAACAGCTTGAACATAAATATTTAAAGCAACATTGTTGAAAATAACAAACAAAAAATAATTTAATAGTAACAATAATGATAGAAACCATGTAGGTATCTGTAAGAGCGGTCAAATGAATTGTGGTCTATTCGTAGAGTAAAATACTATGTCAGTGAAAAGAAATGAGCCTGACCTGCATGTATCAACATGTGTGATCTCAAAAACAATGCAGAGCAGAAAATAAAAACTAGTAAGCTGGATAATGCCAAGCATAGTATTAAAATATCTATCGAGTTTCAAATATGCAAAATAATACACATGTACAAAAATTATTAAAACATGCATGGGAGAGAAGGAATGGGATACAGGAAGAACACCACACAGGTAGCTTTAAACTGAACCATGCTTTTGGTTTATTTCACACCAAAATAAAGGATATAAGGACAATATGATAAAATGGTACGATTTGACAAAGCTGAGTAGTAAGTCTATGGACATTTGTAGTAGAGTTCTCTGTACTTTCCTATATGATTGAAATATTTTCTAGTTAAAACCGTAATAATGGTAGGTATAACGTTCCTGGCACATCAGGCTCAATAAGTGATTGTTTTCTCGGCTTCCCACTTCTTGGCTGGAGCTGATGTACCAAGTGCCCCCTGATTCTTAGCCCAAGGCTGGACTGGAATACTTTGCTTTTCTTGGGCCAGAGTCATCCTAGGTGGTCCCACCACATCTTCTAGCTCAGACAATCTGGGTGGTAGCTCCTGACCTACACCTATTCTCAGTGCAGAATTTTAGCTCCTGAGACAGCTTCTAGCCTGTAGAAATGCTCAAGACAGACAGATACAAGGCTGCATTCCTCATTACACTAGAATTATGGATTCCAGAGCTGATCGTCACATCCTTCCCAGATTCTCGTTTCATAAATGAAGAAACTAATGATCAGAAAGAGGAAATGGCTTGTCCATGGGTAGCAGGTCAGTGATATTGTTGAAAACAACTTAAGTTTCCTGACTTCTCGATCTTTCCAATTGGTTTTTGCATGCAAACTCTACTTGGTTTAAAATTAGCTCTTTTGACTTCTTGTCTGCTGTCTTTGTCAGTTCATCACAGCTGGTGCCTCCCACCTCTGGAAAACACTGACTTAGGATGGACTTAGACCTGGTTCGAGCCCCTACCTTATGACCAAAAATGGTGTGACTATGGGCAGAGAGATTAGCCTTCCTAAGTTTTAGTTTTGTTCTCTGAAAAGGGGGATAATAATAATAATTATCCAAGGGACTGTTGCTTTGATTTGATGAGATTATATGTACAAGGAGCTAGGCATAGTACCTGGCATATGATAAATAACAAGCAGCAAATGGAAACTCTGATTGCTATTATTGTTCTAGAAGATGGGATTTCAAAAAGGTATAACAAACTATAGGACATGATAAATGATTATTATGACACGGAGACAATAGAAGATCAATAAGGAATAACCAAGGGGCTCAGTGAGAGTTTCCTGTAGGAAGCAAAGTGTGATCTTTGCACTGAGTTGAAGGTCTTTCTACCTTGTTCTTCCTAAAGTGATTTCATATTTCTCATTTTGTGTTCATATGAGTCTAGGGCAAGAATCATACATCCTAATTAAAAGATAGGAAAACTGAGAGCCAAAGAAAAATAAAGTGACTTGCCTACAAATTTCAGATAGATTTTAATTGACCTATTATGATATTAACTTCATATCAACACTTTAAGAAATGAGTATTTTTGCAAAAAAACTAAGTCATGGGGTGTTTAGCTTCCTTATATGTATATTAGTATCCTTAAGATAATGATTTTATAAAATGTAACTACATTTTAAGGAGCCCTGGTGGTGAAGTGGTTAAGTGCTTGGCTGCTAACCGAAAGGTCGAAGGTTCGAATACGTCAGCCACTCTGTGGGAGAAAAATATGGCAGTCTGCTTCCATAAAGATTACTGCCTTGGAAACCCTATGAGGCAGTTCCACTCTGTCTTACGGGGTTGGGGTTGCTATGTGTCAGAATGGACTTGATGGCAGTGTGTAATTATGTTTTAGCATAAGACTGTGCTTCAGATTTGATGTACATTTATCATCAATATAAAATTTCTGAGAAGAAATACAGAGAAATCGTATCAATTTAAAATGTCAACAGTTTTGTTTCTAATTGCCAGAAATGCAAACCTGAGGCAGACATGTCATTTGAGACATTTGTGGAAAATGATGGCTAAAAGTTGGAAAAGTTCAAAGAAAGAAAAGACATTCGAGGGATGCACAAAACTACCCTTCAAATCTGGCCAAACAATCCCATCACATTTACACACTGAAATTTACATTTTAATAGCTACAAAGGTAAAATTAATCTGGTATGCAGTTGGAAGAATTGGTGATTAAATATTAAAAGTGGTTAGTTTTTTTTTAAATTTAAAGTAATATTCAAAATTCTATGAAAGAAATTAGAATTGGGTAAAACAACCACGTTTCAGAGGAAGTGTTAAAATTGTAGTTCCAAACAAGAGTAAATTGGAAGTTTTGGTTTGGTAACATGCTCCCATCACTGCTCTAAATGAGAAGATTCTGAGCTGGAGAGTGATGTTGGATCTAAGAGTATTCTGATGGTATTGGCAAGACTGAAAAAGGGAGATACTAGACCAGGAGGACAAACCAGAGGCCATGTCAGCCATCCGGGTTGAGATGGTGGTGGCAGCGAGGTTGCAGAGGGGATGACATGGAAGCCATTGGGTGAGGACCTGACAGAGCTTAGGCTCTGCCTGGATGTTGGAGGCGCAGAAGGGGAAGGAGGTCAAGTGATAGAGTAAGACTTCCCAGATGGTTTTAGGAGCAGCTGAAAGGAACAACTTAACATGAATGTCCTACTTTCAGACCAACCATGAAATAGGTCCTTACCTTCGGCAAAGCCTCCCCCAAGCCACTAGCTCACCCTTCGGGAAGATTCTATTCTACCTCAGTTCTTGAGGAAAGTACCAACGCTTAGTATTAATTTTTCCTTTAACCTGGAAAAAATGTAGTTGTATTGCAGGAATTCTTCAGTGGAAAAACATAATCTTTATAGTAGCCATTGCACTCATTTTCCTCTCTCCACTGCACAGAGCTATTGTCAGGCTTCTGTGAGATAATGATACATGAGCCATGCACAAAGACGTGGAAGGAGAGTTATAAAGTTTTTCTACCAATCAGATGTGTTCTATGTGATGCTGGTGGTTAGAAGGAGGATCAGTGTGCAGAAGTTACTGGCAGCCAGATTGTGCCCCAGGGTAAAGACAAACTTTCTGGGAAATGGGAAGAGAGCAAGCTGAAGGCACTGAGGTGTTCTAGCCAAATGATGGGGTAGAAAAGAGACTTTCCATCAAGGCATGACACTCATGATGGATGGTGACCCCTTCTTCCTCACTGGTTTACTTAACCAAGGTTACATGTAGTTATCTGTCACTCCACCCCTTTCGTTATAAAGAACAGAGCCTAACTCTAGTGAATGAGATTGTTGATAATTAAGTATTAATAGTAATGGACTGACATTTATTAACTGTTTATCATAAGTTGGGCACTTAGGTGCTTTGTACATTTTCTCATATCAATCTGCAGGAAAATTCTGGGAAGCCAGATTTGTGGCTGACCTGAAATAGTTCAGAGAGATAAGGCACCTGCCTGTGAGTTCCTAGCCAGTAAGCAATGAAACCAGGACTGAAGCACATATTTGCTTGCCCCAAAGTTGGCGTTTATCGAGAAGAAGGAGGAGGCGGAGAGGAAGAGAGGGAGGAGGAAGAGCAAAGCAGAGGGAGGAGAAAAGCATTCACAAATATTAACAGAGCGCCTTAAATATTATCAAGCATAAATCATTTGTGACACACACCATAAATGAGAAGCATAATGTAGAGAAATTACCCTTTACGCTCTCACCTTTCCACAGAAGTGACCCATATGCCTCAGACGGTGACCATATACCCCCAGTGGCCTGGGAGGTAGCCTGAAGCAAAGTTCACATTTTGTTCCATAGCATGGTCATATTTGTTTAATATAAAACAAGTTCCTATATTTTAGAGCAAAATGAATGGACAATAGACTGCATGTCAGGTTTATCTCGTGCCTACATATACCCCCTGGGAAAACCACTCCCCACCCAAAATATTCCAATTTTAGAAACACCGCCAGAAAAAAGTATACATCCATTAATCAAGAGTTGGATGAAATAGTCAATAAGCTAAAAAAAGAAGAAGAAAAGAAAAAGCCTAATAACAAATTGGCATTCCAGAAGTTTACAGGGTAGTTATTATGCATACATGCAATATCTCGAGATCTTTATGCATTATTCACCTACTTAGTCTTCATTAACAGAGAACGCTAAAAGAATCCCCAAGGACTTCTGGTCTACCTACAATCTTACTAGCTGCTCCAGTGCTGCTAAAACAAACTCCCTTTGGGGTGATAACCCCGACATTCTCAGGAAGGCTATGCTCCTCACCAGAGTCCGTCAGTGCCCATAAACTCCAACTCATCATTGTATTGAGAGCCAGGAGACAGTCTCTGTCCGTTGCCCCTGCACCTGTTATCTTGTGGGCTTTATCCAAACAGCCCTAGCCCTCACAGCAGCTGAAATAACAAATGGGCAAGAGAACTTGAGATTTTTTTTTACATCGTCCTTTTGTTTATGAAATCCCCCCCCAACTTTGGAATCTGATAGGAATTCTCTTCATTATCATTTTGTGTTTTTTTTCCCAGGGCTTTTTATTATTACAAAATAAATAATTGATGTGGGGGAGATGAAAGAGGACTAATACCTCTCTTTGAAAATGATCAAAAATGAAAAGAAGGTGATGATTTGGCCATGTGGAATTGGCATAAACATATCTTTACCTTGGAGGATGGTTGACAGTAGCAAAGTTCGCTTGGTGGCAGGATGAGGTCATGCAGGTAGTTGAAAGGGACTAACTAACGGGAGGAGAGTAACCCTGGGTAAGGTTGGGTATTAGGAAGTCAGATCAGGCATTGTACTAGAAGGTCTTGAGTACAGAGAAGACAAGACTGCTTTGCAAGAGATGAGGTTATTAAGACAGATGTCTCAGATAAGGAATGTTGTTGCTGTTGTTAGTTGCAGTCAAGTCAATTCTGACTCATGGCAACCCCACGCGTGCAGAGTAGAACTACTCCATAGTGTTTTCAGGGCTGTGATCTTTCAGAAGCAGATCACTTCTGAGGTGTCTCTGGGTGGGCTCAAACCACCAACCTTTCGCCTAGTAGTTGAGCACTTAACTGTTTGCACCACCCAGGGACTCCTTTTAAGATAAGAAATAAGGAAGCAGAATATAGTATATTATTTAGTAGCATATGATCGTAAACAAGTTGCTTAACCTCTCTATGTCTCAGATAGATCATCTGTAAAATAAACACGAAAATACTGCTATCCTTATGGGGTTGCTTTTATTCTCAAGTGAAAAAGTGCATGTAAAGTGCTTAGCCCAGAGCCTGGCATTCACTGTGCATACAGTTAATAGATGTTATTATTGTTATTACTTTATTCAAGAGTGAGAGACATAGGGAAGAGCAAGTGGCAGGGAGTGAGGAGATCATTGTATGTACAGGGTAAGGAAAGGGCTTGCTCATGTGTAATATGGTTTGTCCTCAGGTCTTAAAATGAAAGGAAAAGATCAGATGAAGCCTAGAGAGTCTGATATGGTGCTTTCCCTGCTCTGTGCCTTTGCTTATACCATTTATTTTTCGTGAATGGTTTTCTCCCAAACCCCTTCATTATGGGCCGCATATCATCTGATACTTATCCATTGTGGTTATTGCAATGGTTAAATTAAGAAGAAAAGTAGCTAGCAATGTGCATGGTTAGCAGTCAATTAATGCTAGTTTTTACTGGTATACTTTTTAGTGTGGGCCATCACGCTTAGCAGAGTGCCTTATCCACACTGGACGATAAAGATTATTGGTTAACTGTGTGCTCGTGGGATTTCAAAATGGAGCAAGACTAAAAGAATATACTCAAGGGGATCAGTTCTCCATCCTCTCCCTCCTCTTATGCCCCCAGTGTTGTGTTTGTATAGCTAATAGTATTTTTTGTGTTTCCCAGGGATCTAACTCTTGGCAGTATGTACCAGTACCGAATCATCACCATTTCGGGAACTGAAGAGAGTGAGCCATCACCTGCTGCCGTATACATCCATGGAAGTGGGTACTGTGGTGATGGAATTATCCAGAAGTAAGTAGTTTTAACTAAAGAAAAGAGAGTGACGCTAGTTAGGTCAAGTGATGGCCAGGATGCTGAGTAGAAGAGATTAAGTGATTCTCTTCCAAGTGTGAGCTGTGAGCTACCAGTGATCCCCAACAGTCAACCAATTTGTCTACAGACGTTTTGCTGGCCTCAGAAGAAAAGCAATGATTCCTTTTTCTTTTTTTTTAATACATACACTTCTCAAGTATGTAATACAATATATGATTTAGATAGAGCTACCATTATGCTCTTATTATCATTATGTTCTAGTTCTTAGTTGTTTTGTTTTATGTGTGTTATTTGTCCTTTCTGTCCCAACCAGCAGTCAGATAACAGAACAGAGTTCAACTGAGTCAAAACACTTTTCAAAGGCTTTGCTGGTTACCACTTACATTTGTTAAAACTGAATATATATATTTTTATTTATGTTATATCATATATCACCAATTTACAAAATGGGTCAAAAGCTCAATATAAATAGCAGTGTAAGTACTCTAACTAGCTATAATGTTGAAACTATAAATAGTAAACAGTACTCCAGAGTGAATATTGAATGTGAATATGAGTACACTGAGGCAAATGAATCAGTAAGTGTAAAGATTCCACACAAGCAGCCAAAAAGGAAGAGTACGATTAGAAAATATAAGGATGCATGTCTGAAAAATGGATTTTATTGGATTATCAGTTCATTCATCCCACTGTCCTCAGGGCAAGATGTTAGGCAACTGACAAATGGGGGCAAGAAACCATGAAAACTTTTGCATTGCCAAAAAACAAAAAAAAAGGAAACCTTTAAGATTTTTCTTTCAGAAGAAGCACAAAAGTGCTTTCTGGAACAAAATTGAGTAGTTTGTCCTAAGATGTGAAGAAAAGACCAAAAACCTTAGTAACATTATTCAAAATTAAGTTTCTTATGGCCAAAGTAGTTGCAAGTCACACTATTGCTAAGAGACTTGTAAAACTCTCGACAGACTTCCCATTCTGTGTGGAGATCAGAAAACAAGCTATTGGCAAAATGCCTTCATTAAATGGCACTGTTGGGGGTCACATAATATCTGTGCAATATGGAATTGCAATTACCCTTTCTTTGGGGGGAGGGGGTGTAAAGAGAGAATGTGCTTCACAATTGGACAAAACCACTGATGTGCAGAACATAATCAGCTCACAGGAACAGTACGTGTATGAAGGAGAAGTACTTGATGACTTGATTCTGTTTGTCAGTGAGGCTAATGCTACAGGAGAAAAGCAATTTGATTTATTGCTGATAATTTTGTGGGCTGTGATGTAAACTGGAAACCTCTGCTTTGAGATCAAAGGTCCATCTGGCAATACAGCAAAGACGATGCCATAGTTTAAGTGCAGTTTGCACATGAATACCCATCCACACACCTATCAGTGATTGGCCAACAGTATGTTTTCTGATCATGACTTAACATTGACAGAAATATCGAATGTTGCAACTATGATCAGATGAGGGCCAGTAAGTTACCTCTTGCCGACTCGCCGTGCAAAAAGATTAGTAGTGTGTGCAAGGCTCTGCTCCCCCATCCTACAGTATGCTGGCTGTTAGGGAAAGATACTAAGGCAAGTTTCTGAAATAAAGAATGACTTTTTTTTAAAAAAAGTTGACATTTATAAAGCCAGTAATGATTATTTTCATGATTTCAAGTGGCCTGCTCAAGTGGTGTATCTCAGGGATATATATTCATGTTTTAAATATCCTGCACCTGTAATTTCAAAGCTGAATTGTCAAGATTTTAATATTGAGAATATGATGTAAGAATTTTTAAGCACTGAATTATGGTGCAGATTACCTGATTGCCAAGAATTTTATTCTTCAAGCATAGAAGATAAAGATCCTCACTTGTCAGAGAATGAAACCAATAATGTACTGTTGTGTGTGTTTAAAATCCACATGCAAATGCAGCAACAGAACGTGAAGATATTGTTTCCAATACTGAATGCAAAAAAATTAGAGAAAGGGAGCCCTTGGCTGTTCGCTCCCGCGTTAAAACGTCAACTTCTTGTTTGATGCAGCTATTGTCTCATTGAGCAACTGAGCACAGGGATCTCTAGGGATAAAGTGCCCTGTAATTTGTGGGTCCACGATTGATCTGAATATCCAGCATATCCAGGAAACACTGGCAGTCATTTCTGAGAGCCCATAATTGTGATCTGGTGTTTCCTAATTTAGCACAAAGATTAAAAAAAAGAAACTCACCAGATTTGGAACCTGATTTATAACCCAGTCCATCCATCCTGGAGCCAGATATGCATGCACTGGTAACACACTGCAGATGATATCTTTCTTCTCAATTATCTAAAATGATTACTATTATTATTATTAATTTTAAATAGCATTCTTAATTTAATAGAGCTTTTTTAAGCATTTTTACCTAAAATTGGTATCCTGCATACACATCAAATACCTGTTAAGTTACTTGTAGGTACCAAATACTTGTTGACACACTTTGTAGAAAACTGAATGTGAATTATGGACAATTCTCTAAAGGGGGAAAAATACTTTGGTGGAAAGGAGAAATGTCTTCCTAGGTAATAAGATTTTTCTTTGGATGATTTTCTTTGGATAATTTATGATATATGTAATGGAATTTATGAAGAAATATGGATACACACAGCACTCAGTGAGGCCCTTGATGGATGAGCACTCTGCATGGATAACCCACCGCAGCAGATACTCCCAGTTTCATATATACCCTCTGGTCACTTATCGACATGGTTCGGTTCCAAAGGCCAGGTCATTATGGGGAAAATTGGCATTATGTGAAAATGGAGGATGATCACATCAAATCACAAAACCATGCTGTGGTGGTAAAGCAGGAAGCCGGGCTGCCCGAGCCTGTGCTGTTGCCTGCTCCCCAGCTGCTCCTGGGCCCCCAACTGCTCCATCATAGCCAGCATCACTCTTAACTCGCACTCAGCATTCGTTACTGCCAGACATACATCATTAATGCACAAACTAGTCAGAGAGTAGATTTTTTACTATTGTCATAAATGAGATAAAGAGATAGCCAATAATTAAGGAGTAGATATATAGTGTAAGGACAAAAGCACTGGATAAGGAATCTGGAAACTTGGGTTAATACCGTAATAGTGATACAAAAGAAAACAGAAAACCAAACTCATTGCCATCGAGTCAGTTTTGACTCATGGTAACCTCATGTGTTGTAGAGTAGAACTGTGCTTCATGGGGTTTTCAAGGCTGTGTGACCTTTTGGAAGCAGATTGCCAAGCCTTTCTTCCTGGGTGCCTCTGGGTGGGTTCAGACCACAAAACTTTTGGTTAGTAGTTCAGTGCTTGACCTTTTGCTCCACCCAAGGACTCAATAATAATAATTATAATAATAATAAACATTTCTTGAGCCTCTACTACTGTGTGAGGCACTGTGCTAAATTGTTTTCTTCTTGAATGTTCCCAACATCCTTATGAGGTAGATCTTACTATCATACTTTACAGAAAAGATAACTAATGAACAGAGAGATTAAAGAGTGTTTCTTCAGCTTATACACCCAGAAAGTAGTAGAACCAAGATGTGAACCCAGGGTCCAGGTTCGCAGCTGGATTTACCATTGCCTTGCCATTTGACCTGACAAGACTGCAAAACTAACCAGGGAAGGAGTGGCTGCTGTGTGGTGTCTGCCGTGTCCCAGGCCCTGGGCCAGGCACTGGGGTGCTAGGATGATGAAGATTCTGTCACCGCCTGTGGCATCTCACAACCTGGTGTGGGGGACTCTCAAGTAACAGACAAGGGCAGTCAGTTCGACAGGCACCATGATAGATGGTGTGTGGTGTCTATGGATACAGAGAAAATAGCCACCCACTCCAGCCTGGGAGGTCAAAGAAGGTTTCTCAAAACCTACCTATCTAGTATTAGATTGGTCATGCCTAGAAGGTATTTATGGTGACCCTAGCCTAGGTTTAAAAAAAAAGGATTTCTCCAGATAACCCGTGAAATATCTAAAAAGCACAAGATCATCACCAATTTCCTGCCTGCAATATTCACTGGGCCCAACTTAGAAAACGGGCTTCTTTGGTCACAGGTTTGCAGACAGGGAAGAACTTGGACAGCTCTTTGGAGATCAGTGCAATGTCCTAATCATCTTAAGGACCAATTGGGAGACACTATCCTGCTACTCTGACACCTCCTAAAAGCAACAAACATTCCTCTGTGTGTTAACTGCCTGGGTGAACGGAAAAGTCTGAGACCTCGTCAGTACTGTGACAGGTACCAGCTGGTCTCCAGGGAAGTAGGGACAGCTGCCACACACTCTGTGGGGACCTCCTAGGTCAAAGCGGGAATGGAAGCTGTGATTCCCTGAGCATCTACTATGCGCCAGCCACTTTAAGTTACATTCCATTCTCACACTAACTCTAAGCGGTAGACATAATTATCTCCATTTTAACATGTGAGAAAATTGAGGCTCAAGATATAGAATGGCACTGTCCAATGGATTTTTCTGCACTGATGAAAATGTATTCTGCGCTGTCTAATATGGTAAGCCACTAGTCACATGTGGCTACTGAGCACTTGCAATGTGACAAGTGCAACTGAGGAACTGAATTTTTAGTTATATTTCCCTTTAATTAGTTCTAATTTAAATAACCAGTGTAGCTAGTGGTTACTGTATTGGACAGCTCAGATAATGAGAGATCAAGGGATTTGCCCAAGACTACACAGCTAGTTTGGAACATGGTTTTCTGTTTCTGAAAGAAGGAGAATTTTCCAGAAAGTAGCAATACATCCAGTTATTACTCCTCCTTCTCTCCCAGGTCCAGTGCAGAGCACATCACTCATTAACTGCCCATCGCAACCCCAGCAAAATCATCCTTAGGTGATGGAAATAATCCCAACAAAAACAAGAGGGGGCATTTTTCTTTCTAAGCAGCATAGTCCCAAAGGCCTTGGAGTTCTTGACACCATGAAATGACACACCCAGCAGAGAAGGCAAAACTTTCTCACAAAAAGATGACTACACCTAAGGGCGTAGATGGAAAATCCTTACCTTTAAGTGTGTTGACGGAGTAGGAGGAGGGCGGAAAAGGGTGTTAAGGCAGGGAGGAGGGTAGGGCCAGCATTGTATTATAGAACCTCCAAAATAGCCTTCAGATGGACCATTTCAAAATCAGAAACACCAAAATGGCAGTGAGATTTCCTAGACATCAGGGGAGTAAGTTCCATTAATTTATTTGTTTATTCAATCATTCCTTAATCCCGTCTAACTAGTTTGTCATCAGAAACAGAAAATAAGGCAAATGTAATAGTATTTTATAATCTATACCTTGTGTGAATCTCAGTTTGAAGATGAAGGAAGAGAGACTCAGACAGGAAAAGGGATTTGCCCCAGGTCTCAGGGAAGGTTCCTGGCACAGTGAGGGACTTTTCCAGGTCTGGCTATGGTTTTGAAACAGATCTGACAAATTTTTCTTCTGTATCCAATCTGCAGAGACCAAGGTGAAGAATGCGATGACAAGAATAAGCTCAATGGTGATGGTTGCTCCCTTTTCTGCCGAAGAGAAGTTTCCTTCAATTGCATTGGTAAGTCTTTGTTACTTCTCTAGGTCTGCCTGAAGAAGTGGACAGTGCAGAATAGTTCATCAATTAAAATAACAGTAACTAGTTGCCCTTGAATTGATTTCAATTCATGGCGACCCCATGTCTGTCAGAATAGAACTGTGCTCCACAGAGTTTTCAGTGGCTGATTTTTCAGAAGTAGATTGCCAGACTTTTCTTCCAAGACACTTCTGGGTGGATCCAAACCATCAACCTGTTAGCAGCTGAGCACGTTAGCTGTTGAACCACCCAGGAACTCCACAATAATGATAATCATGACTAAATGACTCATTCCTTTATACCACAAATATTTATTGAGGGTCTTCTATGTACCAGGCACTATTTTAGAGACCAGGGAATATAATGATGTTAAAAAAAGAAGCAAAAACAGCAGATAACCCTGCCCTCATGGAATTTATATTCTCACAAATGATGGTAATGACAGCTAACTCAAGCTTTATTTTACATACATTATTGCTGTTCCTCATGCCATCTATCCAGGACTAATATTAGTATAGATTTTAAAGGCCTTTATTCTTACTTTAGAGATGAAAAAACCAAAAGCCAGAGAGATTATAAAACTTGTTCTGAGTCACACGGGTGAAAAGTGATGGAAGACAGAAGCAGGACTTGAACCTGATTTTGTCTGTTTCTTAAGGTGTGTTCAGTCCATTTTGCCACACAACCTCTACCTAGGACCCAGGAATCCAGCTCTGTGGTCCCCTCTGCAGACTCAGCACCTTGGGCAGTCTCTCCGAGTGAGGGAGGAGGACTAACAGACTAGCCTGTGTTTAGAAAACAAATGTCCTTTTCCCACCTTTAGTGAGTCAGATGGGAGATTTGTTTTCCCCTGCCTTCCCTCGGAGTCTGGCGGATCTTGTGGTTTCAGCCCCACTTGGGAGGCCTGGGCCAGCCCGGGGCTGGTAAACAGACAGGGGCTGGGGGGCAGGGGTGGAATTTTGAGCTTGCCCAGATGAGGTCATACTTCCTTTAAGATGCAAATCGATACCTGAAGATCAAAGGTCCCTCAGCTAATCCCCTGGGCTGGAGGTGAAAACTAATCACAATTCATTTGCAAGTACAAAAGACAGAGGTGCTCTATCTGAAGAGGGAAAGGGCAGCTACGGAGGGGAAATGGGGATGAAAACATTGGTGGGAAGATTTCTCACTGAAAGGCGATTTTCTAGGAGGACTAAAGGGGAGAAGCAGGCATCACATCCTCACGTCTGCAGTGCATTACACGGTGTGTTTAAACCTTTCTCCTGGTAGATCATGAGCTCCATGAGGGTTAAGGCCGTGCATATTTACCTTTTAGTCCTTCTCAGTACACATATATTGAGCACCTACTGTCTGGCTTGGCCCCAAGCAAGGACTGAGCAGCACAATAGAGGTGTTCAGTAAACGGGTGTGGATGGAAGAAAGGGGGACATGACACAGAGACAGGAAGGACAGGGGAGTTTCCAGGCAGGGCCTTGGGTTTTTAAAAGGCAGATTTTTTTTTTCTCTCTTCAGTTGATTTGAGTGTGATTCATAGTAGAAGCTTGATTTTAGTCCATGACATGGCAGAAAGAGCCTTGGGCTAAAATAAAGAAAACCAAGCTCTCATCCCAGGTTTACTAGGAACTTGCAGTATATAGTCGGCCAAATAGTTTCCCTAGGCTGAGCCTCAGTTTTACCTCCTGTAAATTGAAAGGATTGGGTTAGGTTGTCTCTAAGAGCCCTCGGTTGTGTGATTTCTGAGGTGATATGTGTGACGATTTCTCATAATTATGGCCTCTACTTGAACCAAATCCTGTGTTTGCTGTCATCCTCATGACACCCACCCTCACTCCTAGACCATGCTGGAGAGTATCTGCCTATTTCACTCGAACTAAGGCAGGGAGTTAAGCACTAACTTAAGTGCTTCTGGGAAGAAGGTAGAATGTGGATGGAGACTGAAAAGGGATGTAGAGCTTGAAAAGGACCTGACATCCGTGTTCTGTGTGGCTTCAG
The DNA here is from genome assembly GCA_030035585.1 of Dugong dugon. Classification (NCBI taxonomy): domain Eukaryota; kingdom Metazoa; phylum Chordata; class Mammalia; order Sirenia; family Dugongidae; genus Dugong; species Dugong dugon. The sequence goes on from CM057471.1 coordinate 59,822,196, forward strand.
AACTATGCAACAGTAAACAAAAATAAGGAAGCTTCTTACAGGTGGAAATTTGTCGTCATGGAAGGGGTCCACAAACTGTGGCCTACAGGCCAAAACTGGCCCACTGCCTGTTTTTGTTGATAAAATTTTGTTGGAACACAGCCACATTCGTTTGTTTATATATGATCTAAGGTTGCTTTCCTGCTACAACAACAGAGTTGAGTAGTTGTGACGGAGACCGTATGGCTTACCAAAAAAACCCAAACCTATTGCCTTCGAGTAGATTCCAACTCATAGCCACCCTATAGGACAGAGTAGAACTGCCCCATAGGGTTTCCAAGGAGTGGCTGGTGGATTCGAACTACCCACATTTTGGTTAGCAGCCATACCTCTTAACCACTGTACCAACAGGTCTCACAGAGCTTAAATATTTACTTTCTGGCCCTTTGCAGAAAAAGTTTGCCACCCCATGGTTCATGGCTTTGGAGTACTTGATGCTCTTGATTGTTTGGAACTAGATGCAGAGAAGAAGTGAAAATTATGGCATAGTTCACCATTTCTTAGAAAAGAACTGAATTTTAAGCATACAGTGGTGGGGACTGGGAAGCTCTGTTGTTAATAACACTGAGCTGCGAGTTCAACCCCAGCTTGCTTTGGACTTCACTTCCCTCATATACTTTAGTGTTTCTTCTGGAAAATGACTGGTTTGGACTAGATCAGTGGATTTCAAACTTTGTGAACTGAATTCCGTAAGAGGAAAGAAGTGAAGGGCGGTAGTAACCAAGAGGACGATGCTTGAACTCTCATAGAGCCACTGTGTATATTGTTAGTCTGTACTAGATTCTAAGTGTTCTGGTGATGACAATGATATTTACAGAACACCTGTTATATGTCAAGCACATTTAAACTCTCATTCTCACAACATTCTCTTTTATTGTCCTGCTTTTACAAAAGAGGAAGTTGAGACACAGGGAGGTTAGCTAAGGATATATAGTTAAGTGGTAGAGCCCAGATTTAAACCCATAGAGTCTGACTCCTGAGTTCACCATGGTAACAGTTGCCATTGGGTTGACTACGATAACTGTGTTCCATAGGGTTTTCAGTGGCTGATTTTTTTGGAAGTAGACCACGAGGCCTTTCTTCCGAGGCAACTCTGGGTAGACTTGAACTGCCAAACCTTCTGTTAGCAGTCAAGCGCTTTAACTGTCTGCACCACCCAGGTAATCCCACTATGGTTAAAAAAAAAAAAAAAAAAAAAAACAGTTGCTGTTGAGTCGATTCCAACTCATAGAGACCATATAGGACAGAGTAGAACTGCCCATTAGGGTCTCCAAGGAGTGACTGGTGGATTTGAACTGCCGGCATTTTGGTTAGCAGCTGAGCTCTTAACCACTGGGCAAAACAGATAGATCTTGGTCTTGGAGAGCTTTGGTGCATAAGTGAGGCGCATACTACTATAAAATAATTAATGCAATAATTACATGTAATGGAATACAAAACTCTCAGTGATGTGGACAGTGCCCAGAGAAGGTTCTCTTTTACCTTGCCATATTGAGTGGGGCTTTGTGTTAGAGAAAGAACCTCATCAATGTCCCACACTGACCCTTTAGAATCGTACTATAGAGATTCATAGAGACACAACATTCCAGGATGAAAGGGGCCAGTCTAGAGATCCCAGCTTCCAGGGCTACATTCCAAGGACAAATTTCATGGCTGTTGAGTCTGGAGAATAGTCTTCCTCTAAAAGGAGCTGCTAAAAAATAGACAGTGAACCTTCAGCTCCCAGCAGACTCAGCTTTAATGAGTCAGAGAAATGGGGTTGGCGTGTGGGAGGCTTTGCTGAGGTGGACATTGTTCTAGTCATTACATTTGTCAAGACCAGACAGAGGCCAAGAGAACAGGCCTGAGGGAGATGGGCTTGGGTTCATACCATGGCTTAGACATGCTGCCTTGGCTGAGCCTCAGTGTTCTCATCCAGAAAATGGTAAAAACCGTAGAACCCATCTGTGGAAGATATTTACAGATCTTTTAGGATACTTATTATCTGAATTCCCTTCCTAGATTCAGGCAATAACTATCCTAATGAGGCAGAGCCCAGCTTCCACTATAGACGTTGAAAATGCAAGAAATCTCATTTTCCCGGTATCCCTTGTAGCTAGAGTGTGGATCTAAGACCTAGAACACCTCCCGCTCCCCCACCAAAAAAAAAAAAATATATATCAGGTATACAGACTCAAGACTTTGAATCAGAAGCTAGTGTTGATAAAAAATAGAGACGTTGCTGAAATCATTTTGATGAGGGTGGAGGAAGTGGCCACAACCCATGCCAGTTTCCAAAGTACCAGTGACAGCCATCTAGCATCAGTGCTGAAGTGACTGTGCTCAACAATTAATAGCGCTGTGATGGCTGTTCTTTCTCCTGGGGCCTAACTGTGGGCTTGAATTTTGGCTTCAAAGCAGCATTCAAGCCTGGCTCTCTGGCCCTCCCAGAGATTCTTCCATAAGTATCCAATATTCTTTGGATAGTTCTGGTTTTTTTTTGCTTAAATTTGTCGGTTTCTGTTGGTTTTCGATAATCCTGACTGAAAATTATTGTCATAAGATACTGTGAGGATTGGATGCTATCCAGGTTTAGCCTGGGTTCCTTACATGATGCATTTACTTGATGCACATTAACTATAACTTTTCTTAGTGTGTGTGTGTGTGTGTGTGTGTGTGTGTGTGTGTGTGTGTGTATTGGTGGGGGGTTGTATCAGCAACAACCACCATTTATGAATATTCACTAGGTGGTGCGCCCTGTGCCATGCATCTTTGTTTAATGCAAGCCTATATGAGGCCTTGTATTTCCAGATAAGGGATGTGAGACCTACTGTGATCTTTTAACTTGTCTAGGGTTAAGGGGTGTGATCTCATCTCCAGACTGAGCAGAGAGCCCTGCTTTTTCTACCCTGACACTGCCTCCCCATTTGGGTGACCGGTTTGCTTTCCTTCCTTCCTTTCTCCCTCCCTCTTCCTTCCATCCCTCCATCCTCCATGCTTCCTCCTTCCTTCCTTTCTTTACATCTTTTTCTTTTCTTTTCTTTTCTTTTTCGTCACTGACTATTTACGAGGGCTTATGTTTTCCCTGGGTTTGGTAACATCAGTGTGAGAGTAGGTGACAGATTTATGGTGACAACCCACTCACTTTTCAGAAGCCCACACATCCAGAAGTATTCCCAAGGTGCCAATGTGTTATTGTGCAACACCCTGGGACTTTCCTTCCCTACTTTCCCACCCCCAGTGCCCTCATCCCCCAACACATAATAAGTTGCTTGTTAAAATGAACACCACCCACAAGGCCACTTAGGCAATACAGGCTACGTTTCCCAGCAGTGTAGAACTTATCTTGTCCTTTTCCCCCTTTTTAAAATATAACATACCCCAGGCCTGAGGCTTCAGTCTAAAAACGTGGTATCAGTAAGATGATAACTCCCCCCAACAGGCACTGGCTGGAGGCATTGTTCAGCAGTGTTGGGAATTCTGTTTCTAAAGCACTGAGTCATAAAATGCAGACAGGCTGCTGATAAAAGCTGAAGGAGGGAAGGTAATGGTCAAATTAGTCAGACAAAATGTGAAACGTCCCAAAAGGGGGTTATGCTTATTAATATATCTTGAGCTGGTGCTGGAAATGTGCTACTTTCTGAGATGACATTTAATCCATAACAGGAGATGAATTGTAGAGAACTCCTAGGGTTATGTTTTGATTTACCACTCTGTGTTCTTCGACGTACCTGGGTCCAAGCTGTGGTTTGGACATCGAGTTCTGGGCTGTGTAGTGTCCAGCAAGTACCTGAGCATCTCGGAACCTCCGTTTCTTCCTTTGTGAAGTAGGGGCAATTGGGATAAGGGCTCTAAGGCTTCTTTGCTCTTCTGATCTTGAGGGATCCCTGATTTGACAAACATATATTTAAAGGCTTTGGACGATTCAAATCCAGCTTGATGTTGAAATATAGTTAGGAAAACAGAGCACATCAGACCCCCAAGTTACCTTTCCCAGACATACATGCACTCTCTGTGTGTCTCTTTTTCTCCCTACCTCCCCACCCCGCTCCTCTCCCCCACTTCCCTGCCATCAGCATCACTTTGTCTCTGGTCCCTGACATAGCATCCCCAGCCCTGTCTTCCAGCCAGGGCCAATAACTCAGTTAGCACCCCCACTGGCTCAAGTGTGTGAGGCAGATAAGGGAAGGAGGAGGGATCAATCTGCTGCCCCACCAGTCACTGCAAGGAGTGGTGGGGGGGTGGTAGTGTCACAGTGTCTTGTGGCCTGTCTGTAAGGCTGCTCTGCCTGCTCTGAGCCAAGGCGAGAAAGAAAAACAAGAAGATGAATCGCCGCCTCTTCTCGGTAGATGTTCTGATGAGACCTTAGAACAACAATGACCAAAAAGGAAAACAGCATCTGGTGGAGGGGCAGGGGGAGTGAAAGACGGAGGAAGAATGAGGTCTGCTGGCAGTTACATTTATTATTATTTTTCTTTCTAACAATGTGAAATCATAATAGAAGATCCACCTCTCACCTTACCAAAAAAAATTAGATACAAAACAACTCTTTTATTCATTCAGACCTCCATCTGTGGAAAACATAGTAAGTTTTACCAAAATACTTTCTTGAAATAAAGCTTCCCTTGGCTTGGGGGAAAACTAAAGTTGCTGTCGAGTTGACTCCAACTCATAGCGACCCCTTGTGGGTCAGAGTAGAACCGTGCTTCATAGGATTTTCAATGGCTGAATGTCTTAGCTATGCTGCTAAAACAGAAATATCACAAGTGTATGGCTTTAACAAATGGAAATTTATTTTCCCACAGTTCAGGAGGCTAGAAGTCCAAATTCAGGGTGTCAGCCTAGAGGAAGGCTTTCTCTCTCTGCTGGCTCTGGAGGAAGGTCCTTGTCTCTTCTGAGCTTCAGCTCCTGGGTGATCTTCATGTGGCTTGGCATCTCTCTTTCCCCATCTCTGCTTCCTGGCTTGCTTGTTTAATCTCTTTTATATTTGAAAAGGGATTGACTCAAAACACACCTGCACTAATCCTGCCTCATTAACACAGCAAAGACAATTCATTCCCAAATGGAATTATGACCACAGGCATAGAGGTTAGGAATTACAACACGTATTTTGAGGGAATATAATTCAATCCATAACATTCCACCCTTTGACCCGCCCAAAATGCATGTCCTTCCCACATGAGAAACATTTACCCATCACATCATCCCAAAAATCTTAAACCAACTCCAAGTCCAAAATCTCAACTTCTGAATCATCTAAATGAAATATAGGTGAGACTTTAGGTATATTCCATCCTGGAGCAAAATTCCTCTTCATCTGTGAACCTGTGAAATCTAGATTACAAATTATCTATTTCCAAAGCACAATGCTGGAACGGGTGCAAGGTAGACATTTCCATTACAAAGGGGAGAACTTGGAGGGAAAGAAGGAATAACAGGCACCAAGCAAGTCCCAAACCCAGTAGAACAATTTACATTAGTTCTCAAGACTTGAAAATAATCCTCTCTTCTCTGAGACCTTCTAGGCAATGGCCCTGTCCTCCAGACTCTGGATGTTGACCATGTCCCCTGGATTCTGAATGGAGGCCCCTTGGGCATGGACTTCAGCTCCACCTTCCAGGCCCACTGGAATGGCAACTCTGCTCCCTCAGTTTAGGGCAGCCCCATTCTCCTAGTCCATCTGAGTGGTGATCCCACCCACTCATCCCCAGCAGGGCTCATTCTTCTGCCCCTTGGCCATGACAGCCCTGCCCCTCTGCTTTGGGTGGTGGCCGCATCCCCCTGGCACACCTTAAATGCAGCCCTACACTCTGGAACCACGTTGACGAAGATCTAACTCTTTGGAACGTAGGAGGCGGTAGCCCTACTCTTTGAGATCCAGGAAACCATAGCTCCACCCCTTGAAATCCCAGAGGCCACGGCCCCACCTTTTGAGACTGAGGCAGCTCTGCTTCCCGTGTGCCTTTCAGCAGTTCTGCTGATCTCTGAGTTACTCCAGGTTCTTTTCTTTTCTTGGAGGACAATAGATGTAGCTCCTTTGACCTGTTTAGTGCCTTTAGAATTCCAAGGGGCACACAGAGTTCTCTCCTTTTGTTCTTTCTCTGTTCCCTTCAGTCTAAGCTGATTGATTTTCTGCTAAGGTAGTTGGTTAGATCCATCAGTCACAGGCTTAATCTCTTTAACAAAAGATTGTGTAGCCATGTCCTTGGTGAACATTCTAGGACATATGTCCTTAGTTTGTACAATATAATTTTCCAAACTTTAAGTTTTGTTTTCATTTTGCATAGTTTATTTTTAAGGCCATTTCTTTCCTCTCACATTTTACTACGAGCAGCAAGGAGAAACCACGTGGGCCCTTTAAGATCTTGCTTAGAACTCCTCAGTCAGATATTCAAGTTCATCACTTACAATCTACCTTCCACCAACCATTTGAACATAATTCAGACAAGTTTCTTTGCCACTGCATAAAAAGCGTCACCCTTCCTCCATTGTCCAATCACATGTTCATCATTTTCTTTTAAAGCCTCACCAGAAGCACATTTGACATCCACATTTCTGGAACATTCTGTTGCTGTTGCCATATGTGTTCTCTAAGATGATAGAAGCTGTCTCTATAACTCTCCTCACTTCCTTCTGAGCCCTTGCCAGAATAAGTCTTTGAGGTCCATAATTCTACCAACAGTCTCTTCAAGGCAATCTAGGCTTTTACTATTAGGCACCTTAAAACTCTTCCAGCCTCTACTCATTACCCAATTCAAAAACTGCTTCCACATTTTAGGTATCTGTTAGAGCAGCACCCCATCTTCTGGTACCAAGTGCTGCTATAACAAAAATTCTACAAGTGCATGACTTTAACAAACAGAAATTTATTTTCTCACAGTTTAGGAGACTAGAAGTCCAAATTCAGGGTGTCAGCTCTAGAAGAAGGCTTTTCTCTCTGCCAGCTCTGGAGAAAGGTCCTTGTCTCTTCTGAGCTTCTGCTTCTGGGCAATCTTACTGTGGCTTGGCACCTCTCTTCTCCAACTCTGCTTGCTGGCTTGCTTGTTTAATCTCTTTTATATTTGAAAAGGGGTTGACTCAAGACACACCTACACTAATCCTGCCTCATGAACATAACAAAGTCAACCCATTTCCAAACGGAATTATAACCACAGGCAAAACCAAAAACCAAATTTGTTGCCATAGACTAGATTCCAACTCATAGGTACCCTATAGGACAGAGTAGAACTGCCGCATATGGTTTCCAAGCCGTAGCTGGTGAATTCGAACTGCTGACCTTGTAGTTAGCAGCTGTAGCTCTTAACCACTGCACTACCAGGGCTCCAACCACAGGCATAGAGGTTAGAAATTACAGCTCATATTTTTGGGGGACACAATTCAATCTATAACACCGAATTTTTGTAAGTAGAGCACCAGACCTTTCTTCTGAGGTGCCTCTGTGTGTACTCAAGCCACCAACCTTTTGGTTAGCAGCTGAGGGCTTAACTGTTTGTGCCACCCAAGGACACTAAGACAGGCCCTTAAAAGAAGAAAAGGGAAATATTAGTGGTGGGCTTGGTGGTAATAATAAAGGCATTGATGATGATAGCTGGGTGACAACATGGGACCGTGGTTAAACCAAAACCAAACCAAACCAGTTGCTGTCAAGTCCATTCTGACTCATAGTGATCCTATAGGACGGAGTAGAACTGTCCCATAGGGCTTCCGAGGAGCAGCTGGTGGATTTGAACTGCCAACCTTTTGGTTAGCAGCCAAGCACTTAACAACTGTGCAACCAGGGCTCCGTGGTTAAGAACATGGATTTTAGAACTAGACTACCTACTCAGGTACTTTTTACCCGTGCCTCAGTTTTCTCAACAGTAAAACGGGTTAGTGATTGTTCCTACTTCTTAGATTTGTTGTGAGGGTAAAATCAGTTTATGTGTGTAAAGCATTTATAACAGTGTCTTGCACCTGGTAAGTGTTATACATGTGTTTGCTACTTTTGCTATTATTTTTGTTACTGCTATAATTCAGAAGTAGTAACAATCCTCTCAGCAACCTGTGAGATAAATAATGTTGTTATCTCACTTTCACAAAGGAAAAAAAATCACTGAAGGTCAGATCAAGCCTTGTCTGCCTGCCTCTAAAGACCATGCTCTGTCCAATATCCAGACAAACTTCTGAGAAAGCAGGGAAGTGTTTCTCTTTTCCACTCTTTCTGCTTTAGTACCATTGGGTTATAATAGGAAATAAAAGTGAATGCATAGATCCTTCCTGTGCCTTTTTCATGAGTCATGAAAACAATAACTTTCAGTTATCATCACCTTATAAATGTTCGGCCATGTAAAACCCGTGCCCCCATGTAGGATCATTCTATGTTTTGGGTTGAATTTTTGTTTTTAACTCATCCTCCATTGTGGATCCTGGTGGCACAATGGTTAAGAGCTCCAGCTTCTAACCAAAAGGTTGGCAGTTTGAATTCACCAGCTGCTCCTTGGAAACCCTATAGGACAGTTCTACTGTGTCTTATAGGATTGCTATCAGTTGGAATTGACTAGATGGCAACAGAGTGGTTTGGTCCATTGATAATAGCCAAATTGTGTTTAGCGTAGCATGGGTTTGACCCTTAAGCCCTTTGTCATGGCAAGGTATTGGAGACAGAGGAGCCTGGGTCATCTTGGGCATCTCCCATTCCTTCCCTGAATCTCAGTCTCCTCTTCTGTAAAATGGACTCAATTATGACACCTACAACTCTGTTTAGAAAAGGAATGGAACAATGTCTTTGCATGGCAGTTACTGGGCACTCATGAATGCCACTGCTGTTTCCTTTTCTCCTTCCTTCCTCCACGTCTCAATTGTGATGATAAGGCCGCCAACCCATCTCTGGCAAAAATAGTACTGACCTGGGTCCGGACTCAGCTCTGCCCCTAAATTGCTATGGGCCCTTTTGCAAAGAGACCAAAACTCCATGTTCTCAGTTTCCCCAGCTATAAAGTGAAGGGAGTGAGTTCGATGAGCTCCCGGAGTCCTTTCAGCTCTGACTTCTAGAATTTAAATCCCAGATCGTTATTGTTTTTAAACTGTGCATTTTAAAAGAAACGAGGGCTTGGGGAGGAGAAAGGAATTCCTTTAACCCAGAGGGTCAAAGGGGGTCACTGAGGGGACAAAAGAGCAGGAAAAAGAGGCGATGGGGCGGAAGGCTGACGAGCCGGGAAGACCAAAGATCTGAAGTCCTCAACCGGGAGGTCTGATGGATCCATTCAAACACTCTTGAGTCAGCACCAGTTAGGATCAAGCCTGCCATCCCGCCTGAGACCAGGGCTTACCACCTCCTTTGGAAACCCGGGAGGCCTACCCCACAGAGAGGCAGGGCTGGAATGAAAAGAAACAGGACAGCCTCTGACGCCAGAAGGGAGCAATTCTAGCCCTCAGCCCAGGTCGGCTTCCCGACTCTCAGGGAAGGGGTCAGGCTGGGGAACCAGCTTGTAGCTTATTTGAATGAGAGGAACCAAGACCCAACTTTGATGTCCGCCTTTGAAAGGCAGCCAGAGTCCAAGGCAGGTGAATCTGGGTAGCCAAGAACAAGGGTATCTTTGTGAAGTTTAAAATGACCAGAAATATGTCTGCACATATGTGTGCCTAACTGTGCATCTGTGCCGTTATGACTGAGGTAGCCGGGGCGGGGCGGGGGGGTGGGTAGGGGAGAGGCCGCCACGCTGGGAGTCAGGGTCTTTTCATAGTTCCTGACTCTCTGCTATTTCTAGGGGGCCATATTGGGTTGGAAGAGATATTTAATATTCATGAGCTGTGATCTCCACTTGAAGGGAGTGCCCTGGGGGAAATTGAAATATTAAGCAAGTGAGAAATATAGACCTAATTGTATCCTCCTTTTCTTTTTAGACAGAGAAGTAATGTACTTAAAATAAAATGATGGGCGGGCAGTCAGGAGTGTGTGAAAACCTCACTGTTAGAGCCTGCAGAATAAGATGGCTGCTCTCTCCTAGTGTTTGCAGTTAGACCCAGGCAGAAGATGGTGCAAGTGGGCTGCTGGGTTATGTCATTCATTCATTCATTCATTCATCCCACCCATGTATTGATGCTTGTTGCGTGACAAGCACTGTGCTAATGTGGGGGAAACAGCAGTGAAAAGGAAGATCATGGAGGCCGGAAAAAATAACCCTGGTAATATAGTTGTTGAAAGTGCCACTAAATGGAAATACGAGGAGATGTAGAACTGGAGGAGTTTCTTCACATTGAACCAGAACCAGTTGCTGTCCAGCTGATTCCAATTCATGGTGACCCCATGTGTGTCAGAGTAGAATTGTACTCCATAGGGTTTTCAGTGTCTGAGTTTTCAGAAGTAGATCGCCAGGCCTTTCTTCCGAGGCACCTTTTGGTGGGTTTGAACCTTTTGGTTAGTAGTCCAGCACTTAATCTTTTGCCCCACCCAATTTAATGCTTTTTCTCTATTGGCTCCTTTGATTAATCACATGGACCCTATGAAGTATGTTTAACATTGTACTGGCTTTGTAACTAAGGAAATCCAGGCCCAGAGATGTTACATAATTTACTTGAGGCCCCCACTAAGGGATTCTTGCTAGGGAAGGCTGGCTCTTATGCCCTCGGGCTTAACTACTAATTTATGCTACCTCTCAGTCATTAAGGCTATCTATTAAAATGTGTACTCTCAAGAGCTGAACAGCCTACCAGCAAACAGATAATGAGAAGGGGTAGCATTCACAGTGCAAAAGAGATCTTCACATAACAAAAGGATCCCAGGGTCTCTTTAAGAAACACTGTCTGAAGTGTTTGTTTACAGATCATTAAATACTTAACAGAGGGAGAAACTAAAAGCTGACTTTCCCTTAGCCACTACTGGTTAAGTATCAAAGAGAAATTAAGATAGAGCAAATCTGAAATTATAATAATTTTTAAGTGACTGAGTTTTTCAATTTTAATTTGCCAGACAGAATGATAAAATACTCCACACCCCAAGGTCTGCCGCCCGTGCTCTCAAGCGCCACAGCTGCCTTCTCTGTCCACCAGGCAGCAGCCAAGGTGGTCGTGCAAAGGCAACTGGAAAGTAGCGTGACTGATCTAACCCTAGCTTTTGTCTACGTTAAGCACATACTGCATACAAAGCTCTGTGCTAGGCAGGATACAGATGGGAATGTCAAGAAGTAGAAGACTGAGTCCTCCACTGGAGGGTTTCAGAAGACAATGGCCATTAATGATATGAAGGGGTTGGTGTGAGGAGACCCCTGGAGGAGAATAAAAGCCCCTGGCGGGGGGTTGATTACACTGTGAAGACTCCCTGTACAGCTGGGCTCAGATAAGACCAGGTGCTGTGTGGTATTCTGCTGCTGTAATGGTCCAGAATGAGGGTCTATTGGAGTACAGCGAGTAGACTAGTCCCAAAGAAAGCTATTGCAGGGAAGTTACAGGAGTTGGGTAGTCAGGTAGGCAGGCAGGAGTTAGGGTCTGATTATGTAAGCAAGTGGTGGTGGTTTCTGGACAGGAGTATGGCATGCTACGAGCAGTGTTTTAAGAAGATTAACCTCCTGGAGTGAGATGCTCTTCAAGGGCTGAACAAAGTACTCTTGGCAAACTGTCCTGAAGAGAAATCAGAGTGATTGTAGCTTTCAGCACCAGTCAGAAACCCAGCCCAAATTATCCATAAACTTGAACTAAACTTGCAACTGCCATTGGCGGAGACAGAGCTGGTCCCTCAGTTCAGGAGTCCAAATCACACGTATAACTCGAGTTCAGCCTCATTACCAAGGAGAGGGCTGCACAAGTGTCTTAAATTCCTCGACTTTCCCATTTGTCCTTGTTTTTGCCAAGAGAATGCCTAAACAGAGAGGGTGGGAGAAGTGGATTAACCTGACAGTGAGTGAGGCAGAGGGGACTCAACCCAGGCTTGGTCTCCTGAACATCATTTCCCATCTTGGAAATGGGAGTAATGTTCCTTACCTCGCTGGGTTCCGATGATGTATTTTTTCATTCATTTATGAATTTATTCATCACATATTTATTCAGTGCCTTTCACATGTTAGGTGCATGCTAGCCATGGAGGATACCAGATTTGTAGTGCTTGGGACAGTTGCTATCATTCAGAAAGTGATCGATAAATTTTAACTATTACAATCATTGGGGTCCTGGTGGCGCAGTGGTGCAGTTACGGCTGCTAACCAAAAGGTTGGCAGTTCAAATCCACCAGCTGCTCCTTGGAAACCCTATGGGGGAGTTCTACTCTGTCCTATAGGGTCACTATGGGTCAGAGTTGACTCGATGGCAACGGGTTTTGGTTTGGTTTATTACAATTATTAAAAATAATAATGTAGTATGACTCACAAGAAGCGAGTGCCCTGTAACTGGAAGAGATCAAGCAGAAATTTGAGAATCATCATTCAGGATAACCAAGAAAGGGGATCTATTAAATAGCATGGTTAAATAGACATATTTCAGTATTTTTCTCCTTTGACTTACCTCACTCTTGAAATTCTGAACTTCCTTTCCCAGTTTTCCTAAACCTTTCTAACCATTCCTCCACATTCCTGCCCACGCTTAAAGTATTAGCAGTCTCCAAAGTTCCGTAATGGGCCCACTTCTCATTCTCCATTGTCTCCCCAAGCTTCTAAATGGAAGACTCCCAAATCCCTATCTTCATTCTGGGACCTTTTTATTGACCTGTGAACTTGGCGTATCTACTTGTTCCACTTGAATGCCCCACAGACACTCAAATTCAACATGTCTAATAGGAAACTTAACCATCTTTCTCCCCAAACCTCCTGCAACTCCTCTTTTCTAGATCTCAACTGGTGGCGCCACTAGCCAACCAGACGTTTCAACTGGAAACTTGGGAAACATCCTGAAAACTTCCCTCTCTGTCAGTTCCCACATCCAAACAGTCACCATTCTATCAGTTTTCCTTTGAAAACTCCCCACTCCCCGAAATTGGTCCTTCCTCTGTATCCCTGCTATCCTGCTATCCTTGCTGCAACCTGGGGCCCCTTCAGCTCTTGCCTAGACTATCACAATAGAACTCCGACAGGTTCCTAGTTTTGGGTCTTTGCCTGCTGAACTTGATGATTCTCAAGTTTCTGCTTGATCTCTTACAAGGACAGGTCATTCTCTACTTGTGAGTCATACTGCATTATTATTTTTAATAACCATAATAATAATTTTAGCAAGCTTCCTAAAATACAGATATCATTTTGCCACTCTCCATTTGAAAGCTCCTGGTGGCTCCACATTACCCTTAAGATAAATCTTGGATTCCTTGACATGGCATTCCCGATCTGTGTGATCTGACCCAGTCATTGGCACTTTATGCTCCAATATCATCATGTGCTTTACACCCACCACCTTGTTTCTAGCTTCTTTCATTTGCTCACAGAGCCCCCTGCCTGGAATGTGCTTCTCATCACCGCTTCTTCCACCTCTAAAATTCAGCCCATGTATACCTCCTAAGGGAAACCTTCTCAAATCTGGGCAAGATTGGGCTGCGAAGCCCTTATGTCCTCCCCCAGCATCTCACACCCGTTAGCACAATACTGTGCAGACGTCATTTACTGCCCCTCTCACTAGTGTCTGAGCTCTGGACCCAGGACCAGGAAAACAATTTGTGGTTCAGTAAACATAGAATAAATGAATGACTGAAGGACACATTTCTCAAGAAGCAGTTTTATTTCTCAGGCAACAAAGTGTAGTAGAACTATGTTGGTCTTTAGCGTCAAACAAACCTCAGTTTGAATTACAGGGTTTCCACCTTTTAGCTCTGTCATCTGGGGCAAGATATCACAGTACACGCAGTGTTGCATTGATGGTTTCATGTTCAGACTTGGAGGCTGGATTGCTTGTGTTCAAATCACAGTTCTGGCACAAAGCGGGGGGAGGGAGGGGATTTTACTTTTTTCATCAATGAAATGCCAGTACCACTACATTGATGTGCCACAGAGCTAGTAAGCACTGCATAAGTGTTTGCCGTTAATGCTCTCATGAGGGCTTTTTCCTTTTTTTTTTTTTTTATTGGGCTTTAAGTGAAAGTTTACAATTCAAGACAGTTTCTCATACAAAAGTTTATACACACATTGTTATGTGACCCTAGTTACTCTCCCTATACTATGACAGCACACTCTTCCTTTCCACCCCGGATTTCCCGTGTCCGTTCAATGAGCTCCTGACCCTCTCTGCCTACTCATCTCATGAGGACTTTTTTTAACCTTCATGTAGAGACGGCTCAAATGGTAACTTACTTTCTCTCTTAGAGGTGGAAGCACTGGTGGTGTAGTGGTTAAGAGCTAGGGCTGCTAACCAAAAGGTCAGCAGTTCAAATCCACCAGGGGCTCCTTGGAAACCCTACGGGTGTTCTACCCTGTCCTAGAGGGTCACTGTGAGTCTGACTCGACGGCAACAGGTTATATCTTAGAGGTAGAGAAAATACTAACAATGGTTATAATTCTGACAAGGTCCAGATGCTTTAGAACGTTAGAAGAAGGAGTGGGTAGAACCAGTGATTTTGGTGATCATTTAGATCACCCCCCAAAACTCTCTGATAACCCCAAATTGAGCTGCTTTTGAGTACTAAGTCTCAGTCTGCTTCCAGTTTCCTTTTCAGGAGCCTAATTAACTAGTAGCTGGAAAGGACTGCAGGTATGCCACCCCCCAGGCAGAGAATTCAAAAGGAAGTGGATGACTGTGTAAATAACACTGCTTTAAGGGGCATTTAAGCCAATGCTCTTTGTTAAGGAAATTGATGGCTTTGTAAGTACTGTGTCTGAACAGAGTACTTGAGCTGTAGGTCCCCAAATCTCCCCTGGTAAATTCCCTAATGGACTGTGGGCCGGAGGCTGGGCCCAGTGTGCTCCATCACATGCCAACAAAAACTCAGATACCACTTTAAAAAAAAAATTAAAAAGGTTTAACCAAAGCACAGGTTATTGAGCACAAGCAGTTTAACTGAGGCACATGATACCAGAGATGGATTGCTTCCTGTAGAGAAAGGGAGACTCCTGGTCTTTCTAGAACCTATTTTTTATACTAGAGGTGCTGCTAGTTACTTTCTGTACAGCATCTCATTTTGTCCTCCTGACATCTGGGAAGATAGTCATTATCTCACCAATTTGCCGAAGAGGAAACTAGGACTCAGAGATAAAACGTCCTGCTCATCAACACTCAGCTAATTAGTGGAGAGCCAGGATGGGACCACAGCTCCATTAGACTCAGCCCGAAGTATCACAAAATGGCAAGGCATCCCAGAGAGAATCAGAACAGCCTGTCTCACAAATTCTCCCCAGCGTCTGCATCCTCACAGAAGACTTGAATTGGGCAGCATGGTTGGACAGAAGGACATGATTTTAGAATCAAACTCGTCTGAATTTGATTCTTGATTCTGCAACTTGTGAAGCTGTAGACAATGATCTAACCTCTGTAAACCCTGTCCTTGTCTGTAAAATGGAGATAATAATAGCACCAAACACATAGAGCCTTCTGCGTGGCACAAACGGTGAAGTGCTTGACTACTAGCCGAGAGGTTGGGGGTTTGAGCCCACCCAGAGGTTCCTTCGAAGACGGGTCTGGCAGTCTGCTTCCAAAAGGTCACAGCCTTGAAAACCCTATGAAGTAGTTTGACTCTGCACACCTGGAGTTGCCATGAGTCAAAATTGACTCAGTGGCAACTAACAACGATAGAAATATTTAACACAAAGTGCCTAGCATGTAGCAAATCATTCAGTTACTCATTTAGCAAATACACTTATGACATGGCAGGTATAATTTTAATCGGTGAAGTAGATGAAGCTATAGGAGGACATTGGGAGGGCCAACTAGCCCTTCTAGGGTGGATTGTCAGAGAGGCTTTCCAGAGGGAGTACCTGTTTAAACTATGGCTAAAGGACGAATGGGGACTAGTCACAGGAAAAGCAAGTGCTAGTAATTTGCAGGAAGCATTTGCCACAATTTCAGTCTGCCTGTAGCTTACGTGAGAGTACATTAGAGAAGAAGAAAGAAGGTGGAGAGGTAGGCAGGGGCCAGATAATAGTTTTTCAGCCATGATCAAGCCTTTAACAGAAAACATTGAATGAAGAACTCAGTATCTTCTGAGGCAACCGATCTCATTTTCAGACCAACTCTTATTTTGTTAGAAGAGTTTTCCACCGTGACCTTTCTGAGCCTTCCCATCTTTGGGTTAAACATTCCCATGCCTATATGAGTATTGCTTAGTGAGAGGTTGCCTATCCTGGGCTCATCAGTGACCATATCCTAGGTTATCAGTGGCCCATAACTTGCCCTTTCAGCCATCACTGGTCCAACTAGGAGTAGAGGGGACTTTTCTGGACTCTGTTTTGGAATTTGCAGCCATTTCATGCAATCTGCAATCCCATACTCTTGTTTAGGCAGATACCTTCTCCAATTGGTAGGAAATGACCTCTGAGTGACCACTACTCCTTAGAGCTTTTTATGTGTGAACAGTTACAGTGACCCTCATCAGGTCTTAATGAAAACCAGTAGTGGTTTTGATTGATATTTTCAAATGTTCTAGGTTAATTCTTAGAATTTTCCCCTTTCCTTCTGTCTTTGCTTTCTTCTTCCCTTCCTTCTTTCCTCCTTTCCTTCCTTCTTCCCTCCTTTCCTCCCTCCCTCCACCCTCCTTCCCTTCTTCCTTCTCTCCCTCCCTTTTTTCTTGTCTTCCTTCTTTATTGGGAGATAGAAAGATGTATACACACATTTCTGTGAAAGCAAAATACATTAAACAATACAAATCAAAGGACATATACATTCAGATTAACATAAAGTTCTATTCCAAAGGCTGAAGAGTAGCCTACCCATCACATAAGAGAAAGAAATTTACCCAAGTGCAACTTTGCCCATTGCCTTGGCTTCTACTCTTTAGAGCACAGTAGTGTGTCTCACCAACTTGGAGATGGGGAACACTGTGGGTTGAATGCCTTTTTCTAGCCTTGTCCAAACCGTATGGCAGGAGGATGGCCTTCAAAGTAGGCCAAACCAATTAGGGCTCAGGGTGGGACAGGTCCATTTTGACACTCTGGTTTCCACACAGGAACCCCACCAAGAACTCAACACACCATAGTCACTTTAGTCACCACCAGGTATGCCAGATTGGGGTAACTAGCTTGGTTTTTATATGCCCTGACTCGTTCTCAAGTTCTTAATAAGCATAACATCCACTGGTCTTCTTGGTTCACTTGACTAAAGAATAAACCTGCATATGTATATACATACCCAAACCAAACCCAATGCTGTTGAGTAGATTCAGACTCATAGCAACCCTATAGGACAGAGTAGAATTGCCCCATAGGGCTTCCAAGGCTATAAATCTTTTTTTTTTTTTTTTTTTTTAATTGTGTATTAGGTGAAAGTTTATAGAGCAAACTAGTTTCCCATTTGATAGTTTGTACATGAAGTGTTTCATGGCCTTGGTTTCATTCCCCACAATGTGTCAGCACTCTCCCCATTTCCGCCCTGGCTTCCCTGTTTCCTTTCATCTTGATTTTCTACCCCTTCCTGCTTTCTCATCTTTGCAAAGGATGAGTGTGCTGTCACAGGATAGTGAGAGCAATTAGGGTCACATAACATTGTACATATAAATTTTTGTATGAGAAACTAACTTGAAATGTAAACTTTCACTTAAACTACAACAGTAAACAAAATTAAAAATAATATTGCCCTTTTGATTTCATATAATTGATTGTTCTAAGGGGCACGTTTCTCTAGGGTGTTATTATTTATTTTATGGGCTTGGCTGTTGTTTGGCTGGAAGGTGGTCTACCAGAATGTCTTCAGTTCCAGGTCAGAAGGGTGTCTTAGGGCCATAGTCTCAGAGATTCCTCCAGTCTCTGTCAGACCAGTAAATCTGGTCTTTTTTGTGAATTTGATTTCTTGTTGTACATTTTTCTCCTTCTCTGTCTTGGACCCTCTGTTGTGATCCCAGTCAGAGCAGTCAGTAGTGGTAGCTGGACACCATCTATTTCTTCTTGTCTCAGGATTGTGTAGGCTGTGGTTCATGTGGTCCATTAGTCCTTTGAATTAATTGCTACCTTAAGTCTTTGGTTTTCTCCACTCTCCTTTGCTCTGGATGGGAAGAGACAAATAGTTGTATCTTAGACGGCCGCGCAAACGCTTTTAAGAACACAGACGCTACTTACCAAAGTAGGATGCAGAACATTGTCTTTATGATCTGTGTTGTGCCAATTGACGTAGATGTCCCCCAAGTCTATGGTCCTTTGCCTTTGAGCCTAGAAACTTCATCCCTCGAGGTGTTTGGTTATGTCTAAGAGGTTTCTCTGACTGTGCCCCTTGTGTGCTCTATTGTCTATATTAATATACGAGGAGTGCCTACAGTCATGTATGTGGAAATATCTACCACCAAACCTGTATCTGCCAGGAGATGTGCTCCCTTACACCCTCCCACACCTCATGGCATATCTATCTACGTAGGTATCCTTTTGTAAATGATTATTTGTTAACACTATTGTTGCAGAATTGTCTATGCTATAGTAGTTACTGTAGTTGTCCTTTATTCTTGCATTCCTCTCGGTGTTCTCTCTTGCCTTGGTCATGTTGTGCTGACTTCTCCCATATTGTATATTGGAATATTAACCAATATTAACATGTGTCTTCTATATATTTGGTAATTTTCCCTAGCTCCTTCTCCCGTTCCTGCAAGGCTGTAAATCTTTATGCAAGCAGACTGCCACATCTTTCTCCCATGGAATGGCTGGTGGGTTTGAACTACCAATTTTTCAGTTAGCAGCTGAGTGCTTTAACTGCTGTACCACCACGGCTCCTATGTGTATATATATGTGTATATATATGTATACATAGGAGCACTGGTGGTATATATATATATATATATATATATATATATATATATATATATATATATATATATGGTGATTATTGCATTGCTTTATGCTCAATGCATGTATTTCTCACAGTCCAATTTCTATCAGACATTGCTTATTTTCAATGTTTGTATAAACCAAACCCATTGCTGTAGAGTCAGTTCCGACTCTGAGCAACCTATAGGAAAGAATAGAACTGCCCCATAGAGTTTCCAAGGAGTGCCTGGTGGATTCAAATTGCCAACCTTTTGTTTAGCAGCCATAGCTCTTAACCACTGCACCACCAGGGCTCCAATGTTTATATAATGAGCCTTAATTAGCCAGTCAGAATTCTTGACCTCTAACAATTAATTGTGCAGCATTTAGCAAATTGCTTGATCTTTCTGAATTTCATTTGCCTTGTTCGAAAAACCAAGAATGTGCATTAGATGATTTTTGGGGACCTTTGCAGGTCTAATTTTTATTAATTCACTGAGCAAATGTTTACTGATTGTCTTCTATAGACTGGAAACTTGGATGCAACAGTGTACAAAACTTACTATGTTCTGCTCTCATGGAGCTGACATTCTGTTTGAGAGAGAAGGCAGTGATTAAGTAAACATTTGAAAAAGCAAGATAATGCTACGAAGACTATAAAACTGAATAATGGTAATAGAGAAGGAGCCATAGTGGCTTGGCTGCTAACCGAAAGCTCAGCGTTTCGAACCCAGCAGCTGCTCCGTGGGCGAAAGACGTGGCAGTCTGCTTCCATAAAGATTACAGCCTTGGTAAGTAACCCTGTGGGGTAGTCCTACTCTGTTCTAGTGTCGCTGTGAGTTGGAATCGACTTAACAGTAATGGGAGTGTGGTAGAGAGAAACTAGAGCGAAAATGTGAGCTAGTTTCTGATAGTGTGATCAGAAAAGTTCTTGCTGGAGAGGTGATGGTTGAGGTGAGACTTAATCAATGAGGTGCAAGAGCTATTTGACGATGTGGGAAATGGGTTCTAGATTGTATCATTAATAATAAAGTGCGAAAAATAACACTGCTTGGTAGTTTTTTTTTTATGTGTTTGAGTACTTTTCATAGAATTATTTTATCTAGCCATAAAGCCACTTTCTGAAGTGGGTAAGACCAGTAGTATTGCCCTATTTTTAATAGGCAAAAAGAGTGAGACTCAGAATGATGATGTGTCTTTTCCAATGCCAAAGAGCAAGTTAGTGACAGAGTTGAGGTTCAAATTTTACTTCCTGTCCCTCATTCTATCGGTGTTTAATAATAGTCCTCTTCCATGTTTTTCAGAATGAGTTCATCTGCACCCTTCTTCTCAGTCTTCATTTTCAGACTGAAAAACCCATGTCATGATTAAAGGGAAAAAAATCAAGAACCAAACACATTTTAATCAGTTGCTGTCGAGTTGACCTGACTCATGGTGACCCCACGTGTGTCAGAGTAGAACTGTACTCCATAGGGTTTTCAATGGCTGATTATTGTTCAGAAGTAGATTGCCAAGCCTTTTCTCTGAGGCACCTCTTGGTGAACTCAAACCTCCAATCTTTCTGTTAGCAGCCAACTGCATTAACTGTTTGCACCACCCGGGGACTCCAAACAGTGACACAGGTGAAGGTGGTCACTTGCTTTAACCCCCTCGCTTTAAGAAGGGGAAACTTCTGCCCGGATAGGGAAAGTGATTTGTCCAAAGACGTGGAGTAGGTTAGTAGGCATGTATTCTAGACCCCAGGTCTCTGGACTCCCTGTTTGTTGTTGTACCAGGCTGCTGACTTTGAGAAAGTGCTCCGTCTTTTTTTCTTCTTTTCCTTTTTTTAATTTTTTCCTTTCTCTTTTAGGAAAAAAAAAGCTTTTCTTTTTTCGTATTGGGAGATGCGGTCACATTAAAACCACTGACACACTGTCTGTGATTTGTTATCTTTTATTACCCTCTTTTGCCACTTTTTGCACACACTCTGCATATCAATGCTTCAGCTTGTTTTCCTCCAATTATTAGCTTATATTATGCAATCCAAATCTCATTGTGTTATTTCCTGCTTATACTTTTAAAGGCCTTTGGATCCTAGGTAACACTCTTCCTCCTATCTGTGCGTAGAATGCCTCCCTCTTTCAGGGCTGCTATATAATTCATTGTGGTACTGAATTTTACACCCTCTTCCATATTTTGAGATAACATTGGAACCCAAAAGACACCCAGCTGAAGACTCTTTAGGGCTTTGAACATTCTGCTGTACTGAATGTGTGTCATTTATTAGGATTGCTATCTTTGTCTACAGTCTTTTTAGGCCATTCAAATAACTGTACTAAATTTAAGGTGATGTAAATGCATCTTCAAATTCCAGTTCATAAGACTGTCAAATCTCTTTATTAAATTTCAGTCTAGTATATGCCACATTTTCAGTCTAGATATTCCATTTCTTTTCAAAGTTGGTTAAGAAAGAAAATAAAACAATATTTAAGACAGATGGTGAGGCATGATGTCTTACAGGAAACAAACATTATTCTGTGAGTTTATATAGAATTGGAACTTCTCCTCTGATGTGTGCTTGGATTTGTATGACCCCATTCTCATTAATCTTTTCATAAAAATCTTTCTATAGTATAATCTACTGAAACAGACTCAAGTCAGTTTTGAGGCATCTTCAAGCCAATAAATAACAGAACATTTAAAACTCCAAAACGACTTCGTTAATTCATCATTTACTGAGTACCTGCTATGAGACTGGCATTTTCTTAAGTACTGTTGTTGTTAGTTGTTATAAAATTGATTCCAACTCATGACGACCTCATCGGTGCAGAGTAGAACTGCACTCCACAGGGTTTTCAAGGCTGTGACTTTCAGAAGCAGACTGCAAGGACTTACTTCCAAGGTTCCTCAGGGTGAGTCTGAACCACCAGACTAATTTATTGGTTAGTAGTCCAGAGCTTAACTATTTGCACCACTCAGGGACTCCTTTCTTAAGTACTGGGGATGTAAATATAAGTAAGACTAGGACCCAGCCCAGAAATATCTCACAATCCAGAAGCTGCATGTAATCATTCATTCATTCACTCTTCAACAAATGTATATTCATCACATAACATATGCCAGACACTTTTCTTGATCCTAGAGAAAGAGGTACCTTTTTAAGACAAGTTTCCATGAAACAACATGAAACATGATAAATATTTTTAGAGAGTGAATAATACTGTGAATGATATAAAACAAAATGGTA
This sequence comes from Dugong dugon, assembly GCA_030035585.1. NCBI lineage: Eukaryota > Metazoa > Chordata > Mammalia > Sirenia > Dugongidae > Dugong > Dugong dugon. The sequence continues at coordinate 59,844,264 of CM057471.1, forward strand.
TATATACTGAATGGAGGTGGAGAGATGGGAACATGAGCTTACTGAAGACAAGTTTATTATTTCAGAAAGTAGTATTTTAACTAAGCCCTAAATGATGAAAAAGAAGAGGCTGTGAGAAGAGCCAGGTTAAAAAAAAAAGTATTCCAGATAAAGTTGAACAGCAAGTTCAAGTTCCTGGAGCAATAACAAATTTGGCTTATTTGAGGAATAGATATTTGTGGAATGGATGAATGAATGAACAGATGAATGAACTAAAGGTAGTGAGAAAGATGGACAGTAGTAGGGATGGTCAGATAAAGGAAGGACTTTTATACCATGATAAAAACTTCAGATTCTGTTCCATGTGAGATGGGACGCCATTGAACTGTTTTAGGTTGAAGAGTGACCTGACACAGTTTATGTGTTTAAAAGAGCACTCTAGGTATGCTCTGGAGGAGGATGAAGTTGGGAAGCAGACACAGAAGAAGCAAAGACACTGGTTAGACGAACATTGCAATAGTGATAGCTGCATTGGTGAGAAGGGATTAAAGTGGGGAAGACCCAAAGCCAGTTAGAAGCGTGTGGTAAGGACCACGAGGACAGAAACTTGAGGCTGTGCTGAGAGTGCTCGATACTATAATCAGTCTGAGTGTGGAGTGAGAGTGATAATGTGAGTCTGAATCCAGAGGCAATCTTCTTCTCCTACTGCTCTTGGTCTGTTAGATGGTGCCTGGTTGTCACAGTGAAACACAGGGAAGAATTTCTGGCCCACTTTGCTATGCGGCCAACTCTTGAAGGAACCAGAAGCCAATTTAAGCTCCTCAGATTCAGTAAACCTAATTGGCTTCTGAAGCTTGTTAGTAGATTCTTGGTTCTTACGGAGCTCTTCACCACCCTGTCTTTTGTACTCTGCGCAGGCTGATTGGTTGATGAGGGTAAGAACAAACCCTGTTTTGAATAGAATTAAATGAGGTCAGCAATGTGAGCTTGACACGAAGACTTTGAAAGATAGGTGATATAGAGTAAAAATATTTCTCTTCCAGAGGAAACACATGCCAGTACAATCACCACCCCCAGTATTCCCCTCTGTAAACCTTCAAGGGTTAAACACTCCAATTTCTCCTCTTCCAAGAAGCGATTATTTGGACACAAAGATTGCACATTTTTGGACTTTTTGTTGTTGTTTGGATAAATTATTATGTGGCATGAAGCTTGTTGTGGTTAGACCCATCCTTGAACAAACAGCAGAGCTTTGAAAAATGCTATTTTTTTTCTGGTTTTTAAAAAATAGTAGTCATTTGACTAAAAGGGAATATCATAATGCCAATCACTGTTCCCTTAGCTAGAAATAGAAACAGTTTGTAATTTCTCAAAAGCTGACTCATCATCCTATACGAGAAGTTTAGTTATCTAGTGCGGCTGTAAAAGAAATACCACAATTGGATGACTTTAACAAATAGAAATTTATTCTCTCACAGTTTAGGAGGCTAGAAGTCGGAATTCAGGGTGCAAGTTCCAGGGGAAGGCTTTTTCTCTCTGTTGACTCTGGGGGAAAGTCCTTGTCATCAATCTTCTCCTGGTCTAAGAGCTTCTCAGCACAGGGACCCCAGGTCCAAAGGACACGTTTCACTCCTGGCTCTTCTTGCTTGGTGGTAATGAGGTCCTTCTCTTCTCTGCTCACTTCTCTCTTTTATATCTCAAAAGAGGTTGACTCAAGATACAACTTAATCCTGTAGATTGTGTCCTGCCTCATTAACATAACTGCCTCTAATCCTGCCTCTTTAACATCATAAAGGTTAGGTTTTACAACACATAGGTAATTACATTGGAAACACTGGTGGCATCATTGGTTAAGAGCTACTGCTGCTAACCAAAAAGTTGGCAGTTCAAATCCACCAGGTGCTCCTTGGAAACCCTGTGGGGCAATTCTACTCAGTCCTTTAGGGTCGCTATGGGTCGGAATTGACTCAATGGCAACGGATTTGGTTTTTTGGTTTTAGGTAATTATATCAGGTCACAAAATGGAGGACAATCACACAATACTGGAAATCATGGCCTAGCCAAGGTGACACACATTTTTGGGGGACACAATTCAATCCATAACAACTACCTCGTCCATTTCAGAAGAGTGTGCATTCTAGTTCTTTGCCTCCTCCTTGAGTCCTAAACCAAATTCATCTCCTATGACTGAAAACTCTTACTTTCCTGTCTACAAGTAGTTTTTTGTTTTTCCCTCAAGGGACTGGAGGCTTGGTAGCTGCAATAGCTTTGTAGACTAGTTATATTCAGCCCACACCAGTGACTATTGTGAACAGTGAAGTCAGAGATTCCCAAAAGTAATATTTAAACTTGGTTGAGGCTAACAAACTATTTTGTTTCCAGGATTACATACTGAAATCCAGGTCTGATGAGACAGCATAGTACAGTAGAAAGGTCATTGTATTGTGAGTTCAAGGGCTAATGTTCCAGTCTTGTCTTACTTAGAATTTTCTCTGAAGATGTCAACAAAGCACTTCAACTTTATAAACCTCAGTTTTCCCATAGGTGAAGTGAAATAATTGCTTTCTGATCCAAGATCATCATCATCAGCAACTATTTCTTTTTTTTATTGTACTTTGGATGAAGGTTTACAGAACAAACTAGCTTCTCATTAAACAATTAGTACACATATTGTTTTTTGACATTGGTTACCAACCCCATGACGTGTCAGCACTCTCACCTTTTCAGCCTTGGGTTCCCTACACCCCTGCAGATTTTTGAAGATTTTTTTAAATTTTTTTTATTGTACTTCAGGTGAAGGCTTACAGAATAAATAGTTTCTCATGAAACAGTAGTACACATATTGTTTTATGACATAGGTTAGCAACCCCACAACATGTCCACCCTCTAACTTCTCAACCTTTTTTGGGGGGGTGAAAATACACATAGCCAAAGATACACCATTTCAAAAATTTCTACATGCACAGTTCAGTGACACTGACTATGCTCTTCCAATTGTGCTGCTATTCTCACTTAAGATGAAGGCTTACAGAACAAAATAGTTTTGCATTTAACAGTTACTACACATGTTGCCCTATGACAATGGTTAACAATCTCACAACACATCAACAATATCCTTACTCAACCTTGGGTTCCCTATCACCAGCTTCCTTGTCCCCTTCTGCCTTCTGGCCCTTGTCGCTGGACTGCTGTACCTCTTTAGTCCCATTTGGTTTTACAGGGCTGTCTATTCCCAGGCTGAACGGTGAACCTTGGAGATGACTTCACCACTGAGCTAAAGGGTGTCTGGGGGCCATACTCTCGGGGTTTCTCCAGTCTCCTTTAGGCCAGTAAATCTGGTCTTTTTTTTTTTGTGACTTAGAATTATGTTCTACATCCTTCTCCAGCCCTGTCCAGAACCCTCTGTTGTGATCCTGGTCAGAGCAGTCAGTGGTGGTAGCCGGGCACCATCTAGCTGTACTGGACTCAGTCCGGTGGAGGCCTTGGTAGCTGTGGACCATTAGTCCTTTGGACTAATCTTTTCCTTCTATCCTCTTCTCTTTATTCTCCCTTGTTCCCAAAGGGATGAGACCAGTGGAGTATCTTAGATGGCCGCTCACAGGCTTTTAAGACCCCAGACACTACTCACCAAGGTAGAATGTAGAACATTGTCATTATAAACTCTGTTATGCCAATTGAGTTAGATGTTCCCAGAGACCATGGTCCCCACATCCCTCCGCCCAGCAATTCAGTCCCCCAGGGAGTTTGGATGTGTCTATGGGGCTTCCATGACCTTTCCTTGTACAAGTTGTGCTGGTTTCCCCTGTATTGTGTACTGTCTCACCCTTCACCCAAGATACCACTTATCTATTGCCTATTTAGTATTTCCCCCCCACCGCTCCCACCCCTGGTAACCAACAATGATCATTACATTTTGCGTGTGAACTTTTTCATGGGTTTTTACAATAGAGGTCTCATACAATATTTGTCCTTTTGTGATTGACTTATTTCACTCAGCATAATGTCCTCCAGTTTCATCCATGTTATGAGATGCTTCACAGATTCATTGTTGTTCTTTCTCGTTGCATAGTAGTCCGTTGTGTGTATGTACCATAGTTTGTTTATCCATTCATCTGTTGATGGGCATCTAGGTTGTTTCCATCATTCTGCTATTGTGAACACTGCTGCCATGAACATAGGTGTGCATATGTCTATTTGAGTGACAACTCTTATTTCTCTAGGATATATTCCTAAGAGTGGGATTGCTGGATCGAATGGTATGTCTATTTCTAGCTTTCTGAGGAAGCGCCATATCATTTTCCAAAATGGTTGTATCATTTTGCATTCCCACCAGCAGTGCATAAGAGTTCCCATCTCCCCGCAGCCCCTCCAACATTTGTTATTTGCAGTGTCTTTGATTCGTGCCAGTAATGCCACGGTGAGATGGTATCTCATTGTGGTTTTAATTTGCATTTCTCTAATGGCTAGTGATTGCAAGCATTTCCTCATGTGTCTGTTGGCCATTTGAATGTCTTCTTCGGTGAAGTGTCTGTTCATTTCCTTTGCCCATTTTTTAATAGGATTATTTGTCTTTTTGTGGTAGAGGTGTTGGATTTTCTTGTAGATTATGGAGATTAGACCTTTGTCTGACTTGTACTGTCCAAAAATTTTTTCCCTGTCGGTAGGTTCTCTTTGTACTCTTTTGGTGAAGTCTTTTGAAGAGCATAGGTGTTTGATTTTTAGAAGATCCCAGTTATCTAGCTTATCTATTGGGGTTTGTGCGTTGATGGTTATGGTTTGTATCCTGTTAATGCCGTGTATTAAGGCCTGTAGTGTTGGTCCTATTTTTTCTTCTATGAACTTTATAGTTTTAGGCTTTATATTCAGGTCTTTGATCCATTTTGAAGTAGTTTTCGTATATGGCGTGAGGTATGGGTCCTGTTTCATTTTTTTGCAGATGGATATCCAGTTTTCCTGGCACCATTTGCTAAAAAGACTGTCTTTTCCCCATTTGGAGGACTTTGGGCCCTTGTCGGAGATCAGGTGACCGGAGGTGGATGGATTTACATCTGGGTTCTCAATTCTGTTCCATTGGTCAATGGATCTGTCGTTGTACCGGTACCAGGCTGTTTTGACTACTGTAGCTGTATAGTAGGTTCTGAAGTCAGGTAGTGTGAGTCCTCCCACTTTATTCTTCTTCTTCAGTAGTGCTTTACTTATTCGGGGCTTCTTCCCTTTCCATATAAAGTTAATGATCAGTTTTTCCATCTCTTTGAAGAATGTTGTTGGTATTTGGATGGGGATTGCGTTGTATTTGTAAATTGCTTTGGGTAGAATTGTCATTTTCACAATGTTGTGTCTGCCTATCCATGAGCATGGTATGTTTTTCCATTTATGTAGATCCCTTTGGGTTTCTTGCAGTAGTGTTTTGTAGTTTTCTTTGGATAGGTCTTTTACATCCCTGGTCAGATTTATTCCTAAGTATTTTATCTTTTTAGGGGCTATTATAAATGGTATTGTTTTCCTGATTTCCTTTTCATCATTCTCCTTATTGGTGTATAGGAATCCAACTGATTTTTGAATGTTTATCTTGTATCCTGCTACTCTGCTGAATCTTTCTATTAGTTCCAGTAGATTTCTCGTGGGGTTTTTAGGGTTTTCTATGTATAGTATCATATCATCTGCAAACAGGGACAGTTTAACTTCTTCATTACCAATTTGGATACCCTTTATTTCTTTTTCTTGCCTTATTGTTCTAGCTAGAATTTCCAGCACAATGTTAAATAGGAGTGGTGATAAAGGGCATCCTTATCTTGTTCCTGTTTTCAAGGGGAATGTTTTCAGCCTCTCTCCATTAAAAATGATGTTGGCCATTGGTTTTGCATAGATGCCCTTTATTATGTTGAGAAATTTCCCTTCTATACCTATTTTCTTGAGAGTTTTTATCAGGAATTGGCATTGGACTTTGTCAAATGCCTTTTCTGCATCAATTGAGATGATCATGTGATTCTTTTCTTTCCTTTTATTTATGTGGTGGAGTATGTTGATTGATTTTCTAATGTTGAACCATCCTTGCATATCTGGTATGAATCCTACTTGATCGTGGTGTATTATTTTTTTGATATGATGCTGAATTCTATTGGCTAGAATTTTGTTGCAAATTTTTGCATCTTTATTCATGAGAGATATTGGTCTGTAATTTTCTTTTTTTGTGATGTCTTTGCCTGGTTTTGGTATCAGCGCTATGCTGTCTTCATAAAATGAATTTGGAAGTGTTGCTTCCTCTTCTATGCTCTGAAATAACAGCAACTATTTCTTGAACACTTGTTGAATGCTGAATGCTTTACCTACATTTACCACCAGACTGACTATATGTTCCATGGAAGTAAAGATCACATTTTTTTTTTTTTTTAACTAAGGTTATAGCTTATCACAGTACCTGGCACAGAGAAGCAACTAAGTGAATATCTTTGGTTGTTGTATAATTACATCGATTATTAACTGATTTTAGCCTTGTAATAAACATCCCTTCAAATGAGGAAACTAAGGCTTAGAAATTCTAAGCAATTTGCCCCAAGTCAAATAGATAGTTAAAGGCATACTTGGTAAGCAAAGTCAGATTTTATACCTCACCTACTAAGAGTGAAAAAAATCACTGTTATAGCACAACTTTCCTGCTCAGAAAATCTTCAAAGTCTCCCCACTCCTAAAGAATAAAATTAAAATTCCTTATCATGGCATTGCAATCCTTCCTCAATCTGGACTCAGATCAGCCCTTCAACTCATCAGTTTCAGAACCCACAACACTCCCTTTACCCCGATCGTGCTAGGCTACTCATTAAACGAATAATTTTGTGAATAAGAATCAGCACAAAGCTGGTTCCCAGGAGGCAGAGGTCAAGTATATCTCTGCTTTCCAACTTCTCCATTGTCTGACACCAGCCACTCCCTCCCTCACAGCATTTTCTCTATTTCTCTGCCGAATTCAGTAATTTGCTGCAACAACACACAGAACTGACAGACTATTCTTATGGTTATGTGGTTTATTACGGTGAAGGATACAACTCAGAAGTAACAGGATAGGATAGAACTCAGAAGTAACTCAGGAGCAACATGAAGAGGTACTTGGGTAAGTTTGGAAAGGTCCCCAAAGCAGAGGGCATGTCCTTCCCCAGGAAGCTCTCCTTCCAGGATTTGCTCCCTCAGGAAGCTTCACTGAGTGTTAGTGTTTAGGACTTTTATCATCCTGCCCACGCTCTCATTATTGGTTACCAGGTGGGCTCCCACACCAACTCGTACTCATTAATACAAGTCCTTAGATGTGGCTAATGTAGCCCAGCTACTCAAAGGGTTATTTCACAAAGGCCAAGGACAAAGGTCAAACTGCTTGAGGTAAAGTAACTCTTAACCCCACACTCATACACTTGAATATTGGTCCAGGCTCATCCTTTGTTCATACCCTTCCCTACATACGTTTAAATGCTTGTCATCCCCCTAAATCATCTTCTCAAGGAAGCCTTTTCCTGTTTACCCTAGCAGTATTGATTCCTTTCTACAGGGGACAGCCAAATCTGATTCATCAGTGTATGCCCAGCACCAGCATAGGCACAGAGCAGGTGCTCGGTAAATATTGTTTAAATGAATTGATAGCCTTCCCCAGTTGTCACTTAGGAACTAGAGGCTGTCTTTAGCTGGAGGTGATCATTCCTCTCACTCCTAAAATCTGCAAAAAGCTTTGATACTTTTTGTCAGTTGCCGTTCATTGCTGAAATGAATCACTGGGTTCTTAGTCCTAGAGGGCATCATGGGAAAAAGTCTGAGAGACAACCACTTGGGTGTTTGTTTTAGAACAACTGCAGTCCCAATGTCTGAAGAAATATATTAGTGAAGCTACTAAGTCTCTTAGGCAAAGTATGTTTTTCCACTGGAAAAAGATGCCTCTGCTTTGATGAAACCTGGTTTGCAGTACTATCGTGGTATGGCCAATAACCATATTACAAAAAGTTTACCAACACTTGGTTAGTTTAGATTATTAATAATCTGGTAATAATCATAATTGAATAAAAGGCATTTGCTAGCTCTCATTTTCCATTTATTTATTCACATATTCCACAGCCATTTATTCCCATCTCCTTCACTCCAGATACTATGCTATGAGTTGAGAGTATAGATATAAAAAACTCAGTAATTTTCTTCCCAGAGATCCTCACTGCCTGGTGGGGGAGACTGACCCACAGACAGGTTGTGAGAAAAAGCTGTGATGGAGGAAATCTGAATTGTGAGAACACAGAGGAAGGACACTTAGCTAGGGTGAGAATTAGGAAAAGGGGGTGAAGTATAGAGAAGACTTGCCCGAGGAGACACTTCAGCTGAATCTGAAGAACCAGTAGGAGTTAGTAAAGTGATAGAGAAAATAAGTTCCAGGCAGTGGGAACAACCCTTGCAAGGGCATGGAGGAGTGAAATAGAATGACTGGTTTGGAAAACTGCAGGAAGAGGCCAGCTTGTAGAGGGTCTTGTATACCAAGCTAAAGAAAATGATCATCTCCTACAGGCAGTGGGAATCTACCAAAGAATTGTATGCAAGGATGGGGCATGGTCTTATTTGTATTTGGGGAAGAAGATTTACAGCCAAAATGCCCTAAATTGCCCCACTGTCCCAAAGAATAAACAAAATTTCAGTCTTTGTTTGAAGAACATATTGGCTTAAGTTAGTTTTTGAAGTGACCAATAACTTACGTCTATCTAGTCGACTGTGTGGATCATAAAAAATTATGGATAACATTGTGAAGAATGGGAATTCCAGAACATTTAATTGTGCTCATGAGGAACCTGTATATAGACCAAGAGGCAGAACAGAAGAAGGATAGTGTGTGGTTTAAAGCCGGGAAAGGTGTGCGTCAGGGTTGTATCATTTCACCATACTTGTTCAATCTGTATGCTGAGCAAATAATCCAAGAAACTAGACTATATGAAGAAGAATGCAGCATCAGGTTTGGAGGAAGACTCATTAACAACCTATGATATGCAGATGACACAACCTTGCTTGCTGAAAGTGAGGAGGACTTGAAGCACTTACTGGTGAAGATCAAAGACCACAGCCTTCAGTGTGGATTACACCTCAACATAAAGAAAACAAAAATCCTCACAACTGGACCAATAAACAACGTGATAAACAGAGAAAAGATTGAAATTGTCAAGGATTTCATTCTACTCGGATCCACAATCAACACCCACGGAAGCAGCAGTCAAGAAATCAAAAGACACATTGCATTGGGCAAATATGCTGCAAAAGATCTCTTTAAAGTGTTAAAAAGCAAAGATGTTACGTTGAAGACTAAGGTGTGCCTGACCCAAGCCATGGTGTTTTCAGTTGCCTCATATGCATGCGAAAGCTGGACAATGAATAAGGAAGACCAAAGAAGAATTGACGGCTTTGAATTATGGTGTTGGCAAAGAATATTGAATATACCATGGAATGCCAGAAGAATGAACAAATCTGTATTGGAGAAGTACAGCCAGAATGCTCATTAGCAGCAAGGATGGCAAGACTTTGTCTCACATACTTTGGACATGTTATCAGGAGGGACCAGTCCCTGCTGAATGACAACATGCTTGGTAGAGTAGAGGATCAGCAAAAAAGAGGAAGACTCTCAATGAGATGGATTGACACAGTGGCTACAACAATGAGCTCAAGCATAATAACAATTGTGAGGATGGCGCAGGTCTAGGTTGTGTTTCATTCTGTTGCACATGGGTTGGCTATGAGTCAGTACCGAGTTGACGACACCTAACAAGAACAACAACATCTGGCCTTTAAGTTCCTTAAACAGGGGTGAGTCAGTGAGCTGACACGAGTAATTTTTTCCCCTCTTTTAAGCTAGGGGCTCTTTAGTTATTTCTTTCACTCATTCATCTCAGGGATTCCAGTGATGTCATAAATTACCAAAGTTTCTAATCAATCTAAGTTAATTAGTGTTCACCCAATTGTGATGAGATATTCCAACTATAAATAAATATGTTCTTTTCTTTAAGTTATTGCTTTTTTTCGTTTTTGTTTATTTGCCTGCTTATATTTATATTGAAAATAACCCGTGCACCTTCTGAGCATTTTCATCCTTGATGATTCTTTAAGCTCTGGGGTTGGGTGGGCAAAGTATAATCTTTAATTAAGAAGATTCTCCTCCAATCCCTTTCTCATCCCAGTATCATTGTTAAGAATAGGCCCTGTGCCTTTAAGACCCGTATTACTTTCCCATCTCTTAGTCTATCATGTTATTTGATGACACCCATTACTTGACTGAGGCAGTCTAAAAGATAATCTTGTTTACATTTCACAGATGGGGAGACTGAGGCGTGCGGGTAGGTGAAATAGCATGCTCAAGATTACCCAGTAATCAGGGAGAAATCAGGAGCTTAAATCCAGAGTTTCTGACTTACAAAGATAAGAACTCTAAACAATAGCTCGAACCCCAGCCTTTGCTTATATTTTAAGATAAGGGCCTCTCATTTCCCTAAGACTTGGCTTTCCAAGCTTTCAGATGAAGCTAACAATTCCTGCCTGTCTCAAACAGTGTCTTTCGGACATGCCTCAGGAATGCAGAGGCATGACATTTCATCTTGATCCTTCAGACAGATGGCATTTGAAAATTAAGCCAATGAAAGGAGGCATCAGCTGTGTCCGTCAGTTTACAGAGAGTCCATCTGCCTTGGGCTCTTGGAGCTGAGGTCATTTCTTCCAAAAGAAAAAGAAAGTTTTTGGCAGATGAAAGCTCAACTGGAGAAGACAGACTTGGTTCATGCTGTCCCAGCCAGATCAAGTCTCTTAGCTGGATAGAACAGACTTCTAAATGTGTCACTCATGAAATCAAATTAACCTGAAATGAGGGGTGCCCTCATTTAAGACCTAGTCTAAACGAGCTTTTCAAAATGTGCAATGTAAACTCTATTTGGACGAGAGTGTATGCATTCATTAGGGGTGCTGAAGTTTGGCCGTTCATTCATTCAGTGAATATTTGTTGGGAGTCTCCTAGGTTAATACACACACACACATACACACACACACACATACATACCTACATATACATATGTTGTTGTTGTTGTATGCCATCCAGTCAATTTTGACTCATAGTGATCCTTTATGACAGAGTAGAACTGCCCCATAGGGTTTCTTAGACTAACATTTATGGAGGAGCCCTGGTGGCACAGTGGTTAAGTGCCCAGCTGCTAACGAAAGGTTGGTGGTTCAAACCCACCAGCTGCTCTGTGCGAGAAAGATACGGCAATCTGCTTCCGTAAAGATTATAGCCTTGGAAACCCTATGAAGCAGTTCTACTCTCTCCTGTAGGGTCGCTGTGAGCCAGAATCAACTCGATGGCAATAGTTTAGTTTGGTCTTTGGAATCTTTAAGGGAGGAGATGGACAGGTTTTTTTCTCCAGCAGAGCGCTTGTGAGTTCCAACCGCCAACCTTTTGGATAATAGCCTACCACTTAACCATTGCGCCAGGAGGCCCCTTTACATATACATATATATACATACACGTAAACCTATACACATTCACATTATTATACATATACATATACAGTACTCCCCGGTGGAATGCATTATTATCAATGCCACTAGTTATGGTATGGCAGGTAGGGTGACAGGCTGATCATTTGACCCTGGTAGTGACTGTAAATTCTTTTCACTACAAACTGCTCAGCTCCCAGCGTAAAACATTCAAGAAGCACCAAGCAAACTGATGGAATAAAAACAGGAAGGCCAATTTTGTTTTGTTGTTACTGTCTTTGTTTTTCCTGGCCACACATTTGTATTCCATTCCTCACCCTGTTCTCTTCAGTGCTTGGGGCAGTGGGACTAGAGAGGGAAAGAGAATTCCCCAGATGAAGACTGGCAGATGTAACTGAAGGGCCCCCAGGACACTAGTAGCAAGAGAAACTGAATAGCCAAGTCTAGGATGTTATTCAAAAGAGGGACTCATAATAGCTTTGTCAGCAGAATCTGAAGGGGAGAAACCAGGCATCTTTGTCTGTTCTCTCTCTAACTCCGTCTCTGCCTATCAGTCATCTATCTATCTATCTATCTGTCTGTCTGTCTGTCTATCTATCTATCATCTATCTGTTTATCTATCTCTTACCTCTCCTCCATCCTCAGATTTTGCTGACATAATTAGGCAGAAATTAGTCTTTGTGAGAACTGTATTCCAGCCCCAATTTCTGCCACTCTGAAAGGTCTCTTTGTTGAGGAAATGAATTAAGTCATCTTGATAAGAGATCTTATAAGATCTTATTACAATATTACTCCACTTGTCTTCATATTGGAGGAGGAGAAAGGTGGTACCAAGAATCAGGCAATGCCGTGATCTTATCCTCAAGATATTGTATTTTCATTATTCTGGAGGTACTGTGTATAGGGGGAAGATCTCTCCACTAGGCAAAAAAAAAAAAAAAAAGCCAGGCTCCTATTTCTAGCTCTGCCACTGACTCTTTTCCATGACCTGGAAACAAACTTTTTGCCTCCTCTGGCCCTTGGCTTTCCATTAGGTAAAATGAGTAAAGGGCTGGCATTCTATACATCATCTTATGTAATCACTGCAACAACGCTGAGTAAATATTATTATCTGCAATTTTTTTGGATGAGGAAAATGAAGAAAAGTTAAATTATTTTATTTAAGGCCTATATAGCTATGGAAACCCTGGTGGCATAGTGGTTAGGAGCTACGGCTGCTAACCAGAAGGTTGGCAGCTCACATCCACCAGGTGCTCCTTGGAAACCCTATGCGGCAGTTCTGCTCTGTTCTACAGGGTCGTTGTGAGTCGGAATTGACTTGATGGCAATGGGTTTGGTTTTGTTTTTATACAGCCTACAGATGGCAGATTTAGGATTTGAATTCAGGTTTGCCTGATGCCAAAACCTGGACTCTTTGCAATTCCTTTTAAGTCTAGATTTATGGCTGGTGACTCTTGGATTGGACCTAAGTTTTACTATATGTAAATTGGCCACCAAGAGATTGGAGCTACTGAGAAGTGCTGAGCCTGTATTCTTTCCACGCTTGAATTGCCAGGCATGCTACCGGTCAGTAGAGTCCTCAGCTGGCTCAACCCATCATTAAATAATTGAATTATAAGGAATTGATTTATTCTGGCTCCTTTGATAGCATTTCACTATGTAAACTGTTTGCAGAAAAAAACAAAGGATTTTGGAGCTTGGAAGGGGCTCAACATTCTGCTGCCCCTGAATTCAATGACTCTTTTTTCAGATAGCATTATAGAAATCCAAGTTTTATTTCTACTTGACCTGGGCTCCTTCTAGTTGGGGGAATGTTGCTTGAAAGTGTTTCCAGTAAGTACTGATTTCACAAGCTGATTTAATTCAGCCGCATAGGGATAAATCAAACCCCTTAGAATATATTTTGTTCTCTTGACAATTATTTTAAAATGTACAAAGCACTTTTATATCCTATGAGTTTTATGGCTATCCTGTGAGGTTGTCCTGGCTGGGACTATCATTTCTGCTTTACAAAAGGGAGACCAGAGGCTGAGACGTAAAGCTAGTTACGCAATGTTATGCAGCTAATATAAGGGACAGAATTCAAATTCTGGCCTTTGGCTCTAAATCCAGTGCTCTCTCCAGGGCTCCACTCCGTTTTAGTATAAATAAAGGAAGGCTGTCTTATGTCAACCACTATTCTTAGGATGACTGTACATTCTGCTTTGCCTAGGGTATTCTAATTTTCCCGGGATATGCCCTATTGCCTGGACATAATTTTTAATTGCATCACTGTCACTCTCTTAAGTGTACCAGTTTGGATGATAAGTTATATGGTCGCTCTAAGACACTGGGTAGGGACTGGATTTCAAGGACCTCACGATCTTTCAGGGGAGCCGCAACCTGTAGATATAATGGCAACAACATGTGCTGAGCATTTTTAAACGGAGATCTTTATAAAATAGGAGCCCACCTGGAGGGAGTATTTAGCTTTGCCTAGAAAAAGTTGGGAAAATATCACAGAATAGCTAACATTAGAATTATTAAATGATGGGCAGGGTGGTCTCTTTCAGATGGCCGCATCCAGGTTTCTCTTTGTATTATTCTGTGAAGTACCAAGAAGCACTCATAGGTCATACCTGCTTGCAAGGCATCCTGCTAGCTCTGTGCTTCTGTGATCTTTGTCCTTGGAGCTAAGTGAGAATCATTGCAGCCAGTTGCAGCGTTAAATCATCCCGAGCAGAAACCCTTGCTGTTATCTGAATTACATGAGAGATTGATAACTCAGTTGGCCTTTAACTGACACTTATAAGGTATCTGACAAGCCCTTAGAAGCCTAGAACATTAGACAGGAAGGGCCCCTTAAAGACCCAATAGTCTAACCCCCTCCTCTACATTGATGATTGAACCCAGAAAGAGAAAGAAACTTACCTAAAGTAACAGAACAATTTCATTGCAGAGCTGGGATGGAAGCCAGGGTCTCTTGTGTGTCTGTTTACTCATTCTGCAAAACTGAAATCCTCTTTGGAGTTGAATAAACCCTAGCTTGTTACTATGAAGTTCCGTGGTGGCAGATAATGTACCCAAAACTTAGAAATTGAAAACTTGCATTGGATCCAGCATTAACATACTGTATGAACTTGAGCAAGTTATTAAAGACATGTGGAATCTCAGTGTCCTCATCTGGAAGATTAAAATAATAATTAAAATCATAATACCTTCTCACCACGGTTATACTGAGGCTCACTTGGGGGCAGTGAATGTGGAAGTGTTTGGAAACTTTTAAAGCGTAGAGATAATGGACTTGACAATGCTGATGGTTTTGTTGATTCTGATTCCAAACCTGCTGATGATGGCTGCAGCCAAAAACCAAATACCTACTACTCTGTCCTTTTCTATGTCCCCCTCCTGCAGATGAGCCTAGCCGGTGCTATTTCCATGATGGTGACGGAGTCTGTGAGGAGTTTGAACAAAAAACTAGCATTAAGGATTGTGGTGTCTACACACCCCAGGGATTCCTGGATCAGTGGGCATCCAATGCTTCAGTATCCCACCAAGACCAGCAGTGTCCAGGCTGGGTCATCATTGGCCAGCCAGCAGCGTCCCAGGTAAGATCTCAGCCCATGTGTGACATTTCCTGCAGACATTCTGCATCACTACCATCTTCCTCAGGGGTGCCCACCTTGAGGGCAGTGTTATTGAAAGTGGCCAAAAGTAATGCCATTTGTCAGGGATTAGACATGGAATGGTTAAGGCAGGGAACCTCGGCGTCTTATGGGTAAATATTGCCCTTCTGTTTCCCTAAATACTGTAATTCATATTTGGGGGAAAGAACTCCATTTTGGATATTCCATTGGAATTCAACTGGGTAAGAACATATTCTTTTGGGGGTATTCCACTTATTTGGGGGTACCAAGTTTTGTGTTCCCTGGGCACTCTCCTGTGAGTTAATGGTAACTCTATGATTACTTTGCTGTGTGGCCTTGGACTAGTTTCCCCACCTCTCTGGGCCCCATTTTTTTCTCACGTTTAAAATAGAGGGTAGTTGAGCTTGATGATCTCCAAGGGCTTTCCCAACTCTGAGAAGCTGCGACTCTTTCTTTAGTCCCCTAATGTACTATTTATGTTCCTTGGTTTTTCCCCAGAGGTCTGTCAGCTTAGTTGAGGGCGCTAGAGTGTTGGGGCCACCAGAGCTCATGTGATTCTAAGGATGGCCCTGCTGTCCCCAGAGCCGCCTTTCCAATTATACTGCTGAGCAAGCACCTGCCTTCTTCCGAGACTCCCATTTCCCAGAGACACGACTCAGTGCTTCCAACTGCCTGGCCCAGTGGCCATTTCTGAGGCCAGCCTGTGTCCCGGCCTTACAGATGAGCAGTTATTGTCAGCCATTCCTCTCAAATATTACTTCCCTGATTTGGAGTCAGCAGGATAGTCTTGGTTTTTAGTAAAAAAGAGATTTGTTCTTCTGGAGCCTAGTGAAGAATCACTGGGTAAGGTACAAGGTAGGTCCATCTCATTTATTAACAATAGTGTTTATTTGATCATTGTGTTCATTTGTCTATTTGCTTATGTTTACATTTATTAGTTCCTTTATTTATTCATATGCATTTGCTTCTGACTGCCCTGAGAAGAATAGAAAGAAACAAGAACATAACATTCCCTGATGCTTCTAATGCCATTCTGATGAATGAATGAACGCATGACTAAAGTTCATCCTCCCCCGTCCTACCTCTGTACTTAATACTCTCATCTGTGGTTGCAGTCATCACACTAAACTCTATTGATCTGTCTCTGTGTCTGACTCCACTATTGGGCTGCTAGTTCTCTGAAAACAGATTTGGGTTTTATTCGTCCTGGTCCGCTCATCTTCAAGCACAGAAACTATTAGGTGCTTGGGAAATGTGTGCTTAGTTGACCGTAGATAGACAACACACACACACAGATGCACACACCACACACACACACACACACACACACACACACGGCTAGAGGTGAATGAACAACACTGAGTGAAAATGCTGAAGAACCACTTCTCCACCACATGGAATGTCTTGCTTCAGAAACAACAGAGCAGACCAGCAATGGAATCAAGAATTCCAATTTCAACACTCGCCTCCAGTTCCTAGGACTGTTTCTTAAGAAGTCATTCAAACAAGGGAATCATTAATAAACTCAGCATCTCACATGAACAAGAGTTGAGGTAGCAGTGGGCTTAAAAAAATCACCCAAAGGTTATTGCGACTAATGTGAGAAAAGGAGAGAAAGAATTTTCCAGTGTTAGCATTTGAAAAGAGACTTCATGGGGCAATTATTCCAATCCTGTAAGGAGGAGACTGTCAGGAATTACGGGTGATTATCTCTTCCTAAACAAAAATCCAATTAAAAAAAAATCATTATAAAAACTAGCCCTTCGATCTTCAAAGAGGAGATGAGGAAACAAAATCATCCTATTGAATTATTCATTGTAGCCAATTTTATTTTAATGAAATCGACTAGGTTCCATTACTCTGGGCTTGGACATAATCTTTGTTACAAGGAGACTTCAGCTGTAACTAAATTTGCCATAATGAGATCAGCTCACAGGAGAATACAGGGTCAGGGGAGGGGAAATGTGTACAGGCTGGGTGCAGGACCAGGCGGAGGGTGGCCCGGAGGGCGGCAGAACAAAAGTCTCTTGAATTCCTCATCTGAAATGCCTAGAAGTCATCTATGCCACCCCCCGCCATACACATATGCATGTGCGCGTGCACTCGCGTGCGCACACACACACACACACACACACAGAGTCTGCATAATTTTGAGTAAAGGCTTTTCCTGAAGTGGAAATATAGCCCCCTTCCAACAACAGAGGAGGAAGTGTAACTGTGGCCTTCATTACCTTGTACAGTGATTAGAGGAGGTTGGTGGTTAATTTTCACCCTGTCAGGGCCTCCAGTGAAGATGTTGATGGCTGGAGAAGAGGTGCTGGGAGGCTCTTAGAAGTTAGGCTTAGCAATAAGGTAGGAAGATGTCTCAAGTGCCTTTCCACGTTCCCCCAAGACCAATCGTACTCTCTTCTCCTTCCTTTCCTCCCTCTCGCTTTCACACACACATACACTCACATGAAAATTCATACATGAATAGACCATGTATAAGCATGAGTCCAGAGAGTGAGTACCAATGCAGATAGGGGAGAGTGGGGGAGAGAACTAGTAGTTACTGAGGTCCTATAAACACTAGTCAATGTGCTGGACACTTACCGACACTTTAAGGCCAGTCCCCCTGTGGTTCTTCAAGGTAAAAATTATTATCTAGCCTGGGGAAACAGAGAGATGGAGTAGCTTTTCCAAAGTCACGCAGCCCATAAGTGGAGAATCCAGATTAGAAGGATGTCACGGAAGATGACAGTGGGAGGTGGAAATATGAGGTCACATCCAAAAGTTGGAAGCAATTGGACATTTGAAAAATTTCATTGGGAAACAAACAGAAAGAATCATAGACGAGCAGATCTTAGTTTTGGGCATCATTGTGCAAATACCACGAGGTGCTTAAATTCTCATTGGGCAGACTCATTGCCACTTTCCACACCTTCAAATTCAGGTTGCTCCCACTCCCTGCCAAAGAAACCCAATCCATGACCCCCTGGTATTCACTGGATGCTCCGTTAACTTAAGGAATGATGAAATGAGCACAGTTATTCTATTTCCTCTAAAAAACGAGTTTTGTCCACTCTTTGCCTTTCCCTGATGCTGTAAAAATGATAAATGCAGATGTTTATTGGAGGTATGTGCCTAGCCCTGTGCTAGAGCCTGTGGACGAAACCAAAGAAGTGAAGCCTCTGACCTTGTCACGGCAAGACTTGGAAGGTGTAAGAATTCTATCAAGAGGAGCAGCCTTGTTGGAAAAAGATCGCAAATTCTTCTGGTGATGACTGCAAACAAACAAGAGTCAGTCTAGAATACTGATTATACCAGCTGTATCAGTCTAGAATATTGATTAAAACTTCAGCTTCAGTTTTGTATAAACCCACCACTTCTAATGGTTTCCAGTCTCTCATATTCATTCTCCTCAAACAAGTTCCCCAAATTTGGTTAGGGCTAAGCTATTTCACTCTGAACATCGAGTCTCATATCCAAACATTATCAGAAATATCAAAACTTCCTGGTTCTGCAAATTGGGCTGGACATTCTGTAATAAGAGACATTCTTAGGATATTTTGGCCATACACCTTCCTGGCCCAGTTGGAATCAAGAAGTTCCTGAGACAGAATAAAAATGGAAATGAACTGAAAGAATGAAGTTATCTCTCTTCCGGGAACCTCAGAAATGGTTTGGTTTAAGTACTTGCAAAGCTCTGGTCTTGTTCTTATTTTGTCTCCCTGTTTTGCATTTCTCTAGTGCTTTACATCAAAGGCTGCCAAAAGAGATGTAGATATTTCCTTCATCCCATCCCCACCCCCAGAATTTCTACCAAAGTCCATTTCCTCTTATCCAAATAGGCATCTCCTTCCTTCTATAATGGCCTAAGCAGGAAACAGAAATACTAAGAGACTCTCTGGAATGTACAGTACTCTCCTAGGGATCGCAGCCCTTCAGTCAACCAACCAATTTATTTGGTTAATCTGTTGGGAATAAAATGTAGACTAAGCATTTCCAGGGCCAAAGTAAAGAAAACCTTTCTAAGAATAACTGTCTGCCATGGAATGGAGTGCCTACACTGTGATATAGTAAACTCCTCATCATAGAAGGCATTCAGTCTGAGCTGCTGACGGAATATAGGAGATTACTGCATCAGAAGCCAGGTGAGACCTAGGCATCTCCACTTCTTTCATAATTGATTCTCTGACTTTTTATTTCCATTATTGGGTTTATCACTTCTTTGGCATTTCACTTTGAGTTGTTACGGTCTGTTCCTTGGCACTGCCATATTACTTTTACCTCTATTAAAATACAAATCATATTTTGTCTTAGGTTACAACACTTTATGTGTTAATTCATTTATTCACTGGATCAATCAAAGAGAATATGTTTGGGTCCTATGCTGAGGGACTGTGAGGAGATAGAGAGCATGGGTGTTAGCAGGGTGAGGTAGGAATCATGCTTATCTGGCTTTGCCCTCTTAGCTTCTTTTCTTGTTTGGGAACCTTGAGCAAGTTCTTCCTCTGAGAACCTCAATTTTCCCTTTTGGAAAGTGGGAATGATAGCGTCTACCTTGTGGAGATTAAGGTGTGAATGCACAGAAATACTTAGCACTGGATTTTTTCACTGGGTCATATAAATGTTAATGCCCTCCTTCATTCATGTCAGGCCCCCATGCCTCCCCACTTCAGAGATGGCCACAGTGACCCACAGGAGCTCAGTCAACATTTGATTGAGTTTAATAGTGTTGTGTTATCAAGTGTCTCCTGACTACTCAGAATGGTACCAAGCATTTTGAGAAATGTCAGGGAAGAGCCAGTCCTTTTGCAGTTCTCAGAGAGTTTACAATTGCATTAAAGAGGTATGTCCAACTGAAAATAGTACCCGAAGATCCAAGAGTGAGAGATTCAGAGGAAATTTCCTTGAGTAAGAAACCACACTGCCATTAGCTTACTCAGCCAGCAGGGATGAGAGCCAGCATGTAGAGATGGAAAAATCCTTTGCCCACTTTTAGAAGGTGTTGGACAAATTATAAAATGAAACATTTACCAAGTGAACCCAGGCTCTGTGCCAAATTCCTTGAATCCTCCTAATGCTACTACTAAATAGGGATCAATGTTCTCACTTTACCGATGGAGATGTGAAGGCTTAGAGAGCGAAGTGACTTGCTCCAGGGCTTACAGCTGTAAGGGGCAGAACCAGGATGCAGGCCACTGTGCTCCTAATAAGAACTCAGTATGGGGTGAGGCAACTTACACTTGCTTCAATGGCTAACATGTGAGAGCAAGCTAGGAGAGCTGAGGTCTTTTGGATCTTTTCATGTGTGGCATGTATCTAAGGAACATCACAAAAGTGGCTAAACCCCTCTCCAATACTCCAATACATATTGTCCCCATGGTTTCT
This sequence comes from Dugong dugon, assembly GCA_030035585.1. Lineage (NCBI taxonomy): Eukaryota > Metazoa > Chordata > Mammalia > Sirenia > Dugongidae > Dugong > Dugong dugon. The sequence continues at coordinate 59,864,732 of CM057471.1, forward strand.
GCCATGCCACCTAGAATTCCACCTTAAGGCACTATTCTTTTAAATTAAGCATTACTCTCTGCAGAGAGTCTTCTCAAATATGTATGTGAAAGTATGGGAGAAACACAGGAAATGTTTTCAGTTGCCAACCCCTGAATAAAAAAAAAAATCTTAGCTTTTTGGGAGGGTAGAAATGCCTAATTATTTCTCTGGTATGAGCCTGTGGTCTGAGAAAAAAAGGAAGAAAGCACAAATAGAACAATTGTATATGGAAGAGGAAACTGCTCAGTTTACAGTTTTGTCACAAGCCATGCGCTATACGCAGGAAACCTTGAAATGTCAGTAATAGAAGAACTGCAGGATGTGTGCATTCCTTTCTGGCCGCCATGTTCAAGCCTGGAAAGCAAGAACCGTTCATTGGTATCTTCTTCATCCTTGTGTCCAGAGAAAAGGCCCAGATACCAACTGGATTCTCTGGATGCAAGGATAAGAAATCTTTCCACAGGCATTTACGATGCAGTGTAGAAAGTGTTAAGATCAGGAAACTCTGAGGAGGGTCGGAAAATATTTCCTGTGGAAGGGATTGCTAAGGTGCGACTAGAAAGATAAAATAGGCAACAGCAGATGATAAGGGTGGATAGGAAGAGCATGTCAAAGACAGAGTAGCAGAAGCAAAGGAGAGAGAGACAAACAGGCAGACAAAGAAAGAGTATGAATGACAAATCCTGAAAAAAAAAAAAAAAAATTTTAAGGCCAATAAGAAATAAAGGGGAAGGACGACGAAAGGAGTTGATGTGTTCAAACTGCTGTGTTGTCAAAGACTATTGACTATTCTGTGGGCTGTCAAAAGAATGAAAAAACTAGTCTCAGAAGAAATGCAACCAGAATGGTCCTTAGAAGCAAGGACCGTTGAGAAAGTTCGACTTACTTACCTTGGACACATCATCAGGAAAGACCATTCCCTAGAAAAGGGCATCGTGTTTAGTAAAGTAAAGTGTGATTGAAACAAGTGAAAACCACAATGAGATGGTTTCACCCAATAGCTGCAACAATGGACTCAATCATACCAACAGCCGTGAAGATGGCTTAGGACCAGTAATGTTTCCTTCTATTATATATAAGGTCACCACGAGTGGGAGCCAATTCAATGGCCACTAACAAGTCAACAGAAATAAGCTAGGAAACGTAGGAGGGGACATGCCGTAGAAGTTTGGAATTTAGACTTTATCCTAAGGGCTATGGAGAGCTTGTCAACAGTTTTAAACAGGAATGGGGCTCTGGTGGGGCTGGCGGTAACAGGGCTAGGTGTTCATATTAGGTGTTCATGCTAGGTAGAAGAGTGACATCTATTAAATACCTCCTGTATACCAGACCTTGTCTAGGGGTTTGAAGCATGTTATTGTCCATATATTTCACAGCAACCCCACAGGGAAGTTGTAATCCTTCCCTTTCCAGATGAAACGGAGTCTCAGGAAGATGAACTGTCTCGCCTCTGCTACTCTTCTTTCGTGCTATCACCAGGCTACTGGTATTACATTAAAACAGCCTCACTTGGAAATTTTGCACTGAGAAGCAATTCCCCAGTGCTATTTAAATGATGTCATTTGCAAAGAACAGAGCGAAATCGTGGTTCAGTACCCAGCAGCGGTCACTTCTAAGGGCTCTCCCTTTCCTGTCTGTCCTGCCTGCCATTGCCTCCGTCACCAAAGCATTTGACTCTTCTTGCTAGTGCAATGGGACAGCATCTGCCGATGGTGGTGAAAGGAGCAGAGAGAAAGGGAACACGATGAAATGTCAGAGAAGATTCCAAACAGTTTTCCCAAATACCCAAGGGATCTGCTTTCTCCTGGTGGTTTCTGAATAATTTTTCAAGAGCACATGTGCAAGTCATCTAAGGAGACAGAACAGAAAGTACCATGGTCTATTACTGCCTGTCCCATTATTGTGGTTCACCCAAAAATCCCACCAGAAGAGCAAAAAACACTTCCTGGATTGGAAAGGAGCCCCCTGAACTGGTCGTTAAACTACCCCAAACTTGTCATGGAAACCTTGGGTTGGAAGAGACTTTAAAGCTTTCAAATGTTATAGAACCCTGGCAAAGGAATCTACCAGACTCTTGTTCCCTCTTCCCTTCCTACCTTCCTCATTCATTCTTTTAATATTTATTTAAACCTCGGAAGAGCCAGATACTGTGATAGGACCTGGAATACAATCTGAAATACTTCAAGTGATGTGAGTTATAAAGAAAAAAAGAGAGAGATTTAGAATCAGATCAACCTGGTTTCCAGGTCTAAGGTCCACACTTTGTGTGGCTTTGAGCAAGTCAGTTCTCATTGCCCCCAATTTCTTTATTTGTAAAATAGGAGGGATAACATCTACATTGCAGGTGTTGTCAATGATGAGCCAGTTGATTCAGAAATGTGGCTTTCCTTCTAGTAGTAACTGACAAACTTGAAAATAAATGTTTCCCTCTACCTGTGGAGTTTCAGCAACTGAGGGATCCAATTAGGGATAAAGGGTGTTTTTTTTTTTTTTTTTTTTTTTTCTTCTTCTTCTTGTTTTTTAAGGGAGCAGTCTTTTGGGCACAGAATTCTAAGCAGATAGAAACTGCGAGAGTCTCCTGGTCTTACTTCACTCAATTAAGATTTGACTTTGATTGAATAACTTCCCGGAACCTCTCAATCCCCTGTCTGTTGTAAAATGATTCTGATATTCTGATTGAAAATGAACAGAATCTTATTGTGAACCTATTATGTCCAAAGCATCATCTTCTGGAGTAGGCTGAGGTTGAGATGAATAATGCAACCGTTGCCCTCCGTCACTGTGTAGTCATCCCGTGGAGAAATGGAGGCATTGATACAGGTACTTCTAATGATAGGCACAGGAGCCCTGGTGGTGCAGTGGTTAAGCGTTCGGCTGCTAACCAAAAGGTCAGCAGTTCAAATCCACTAGCTGCTCCTTGGAAACCCTATGGGGCAGTTCTACTCTGTCCTGTAGGGTCACTATAAGTTGAAATTGACTTGATGTTAACGGGTTTGGTTTGATTTGGTTTTTGTCTTTTTAATAATAGGAGCAGAAGTTAAGCAAAGTGCTGTGATTCTTGGATAAATGGAGTTAACCTTAGATGGTGTGTACGTTGTGGGGCAGGGGGGGATGATTCTAAATAAAAGGGGAGGTTAGATATGAAATTGTTTTCTTTTAAGCTGTTATTTGGGGACAATAAAAAGACTACAGGGCAGACACATTATTTCACAGAGGTAGCATAGGTTTCAAGACTTGTTTTGAGTGCTGCTCCTTACTAACTGTGTGGTCTCTGGCAAACGACTTCACTACTCTGAGCCTCAGTTTTCCTCATCTGTGCAATGGGTCTGCTGTCACTCTGTGGGATGGACTTGGCCATCCAAACAGCTAACATATATAAAGTGTATAATACATTCATACCTCTGAAAGGTTTGCACATCACTGCTAAATAAAGCATGTTATCCCCAAGTAAATTGAGTCTGGAGGTGGAATAAGAATTTGTGAGAGAGGAAAGCAGTGAGGGGTGAGCCTAGCATTTGTAGGCACACAACAAACATGTACTGATGATCAGGGAAGGTGCCACACGGAGGGCCTGATTTGAACAGCGAGTCTTCATTTCTTGCTTGCCAATTGACTCTTGACTTGAAGCCCAAAAACCAGCAAGGCTTTGTGGTTTGGTGCAGCTTCCACTGGTTCTTTGTGGAGAGCAGGTGTGGCCCTGCCAACCCACTTCATGGCCCATCGAGGAAAACTCCTTGGCTTTTGTCTTCCCTTTCCCCTAAGCCTGGACCATCCCCATCTCATTGTCTTTACTCTCCACTCCCTCTTTTCGTAACTCCCTTAGCTTCAGTGTGGGACACCTTCCTTCCATCCCTGTCATTCACTCAGGTTCCCTTAAGCCTCTTCTTCATTCCTGTCTTTCATTTTCCTTTTTATTATAGTTGTTGTTTTAAGTGGGGGCACCGGCGTTCGGCCAGCATGGCCTTTGCTGTGTAATTTAGTTTCATGTTCTGTACCCAAGAAACATGCAAAAAATGTAAACAGCGCTCACGCTCCGAAGCTGTAATGCACTTGGGAGGCAAGAGCCAGTCGAGCTTGCTGAGCCCGCTCGCTGCTCCAGCGGTATTGAATTCTGTCCCCAAAACCACATGCTCATTTCTCTAAGTCTGAAAGTAAACTTTCTCAAGCCAGGTCCAAAGGACGGGGTTTCGAGGGGAGTTGGAGTTTGGCTGTGCGCAGGATTTTGTTTTTGTTTGTTGTTTGTGTTTGCTTTTCCGGCCCCTGCCCCCATTCTGTATCCACCACTCTTATGTTTTAAATTAACCTGGTATATTATCTGTTGAATCAGACTAAAAAGAACCTTTTACCCCTTCTTCCACTCCAGCCATGGCTTTCTGAATACTCCCCTAATTCTGCAGCCAGACCCAAGCACCAGGAGGTCCTGGATGCATTTATGCATGTTCGTTTTCCAGGGAGACATGTACTCAGAGAGGCGCATGAGAGGCGCCCCTGCTTAGACGCATGCTTCTGTGCCAGGGCAGTCCACAGAGGCTTCCCTAGGGCTCCTGCTCACCCCAGGGCCCTTTCCCAAACTGGACCCATATGTGCATCTGGTGGACGGGAACACTTGGCTGATGTCTGCCTTGCTCTCCATCCTGGGAGAGAGAGGCCCCTGGGGGCAGCATGGGTTTGGGGGACATCTAGCCTGCTGCAGGATACTGCTTTCAGGACTGTGGATGCCACTTGGCGATGCCCATGTCTGCAGTGCAGCCCCTGGCAGCAATGGGTCCAGGAAGGGATTATTAATTCAGTGCAATGCCAGGAAGGAGATACACTGGCATGTCTGGGAGCTATGGTTAGGAGTTTACGTTCCAGAGGAGAGGCAGAATCATGGCCATGTCAACAGCCCAGGCTCCAGACCAGCTCTGTCCATTAGAACTTTCTGGGATGATGGAAATCTTCTTATTTGCACTGCCCTATATATTAGCCTCCAGTCATGTGCTACTGTTGAGCACTTGAAATATGGCCAGTGCAACTGAGGAACTGAATTTTTAATTTTAATTACTTTAAATTTAAATAACCACATGGAAACAGTGGGCTACCCTATCGGACAGCGCAGGTCTAGGGTATATCACATCTCAGTGCTGCTCCTGACTGTGAGATCCTGGGCAAATCACTCAGACAAGGCCTCAGTCTCCTTGTCTGTAAAACAGGAAACTCAAGTGGTGATTGTGAGGATTCAGTATGATAGCACCCGTAAAGCACTTGAAACAGTGTTTGGCATGTAGTAAGTTATAACTAAATTCATTCAATTCAGTTATTGCATTAAATCCTTCTTATCATTAAGTTATTGCATTAAATCCTTGTGTAGGAATTGTATCCGAGTTTCACAAAATAAGGACGTTTCACAGTCCCCCCCGCACAACTTGAGGGGAACCAGGAGTAAATCCAGCTCTGTCTAGCTCCACTATACCACAGCATCTCTCCCAAAAACTGATTTTTAACAGCATTTCTCTCTTTCCCAGAGTGAGATTATGACATACTAATCTCTTTCCAATACATTGTCTTAAATCGTTTAAGATTGCGTAAATCCTTCTTGGCGAATTTTTACCTTTGGAGTACGTTTTCCATAATTTACAAGAAATATTGGTCTTAATGATCTGTCACCTGTCAAGCTTCCAATTCTTGTTTCCCATTGCCTGTAAAACCCAAAGCCATGGAAGGCAAGCCTTCCCATGATTTGGAACCAGCCTTTCTTTACAGCCTGTTGCCCAACATGCACATTCCAGGCACAGTGCGCCTCCTTGCTATCCCCAGCCATGCCTGGCGCTTCCATTTCTCCTGCTCAGAAACACCTCCATTCACTCCTCCACCTCTTTAAGGCTTGACTATCCTTCATGGTCTAGCTCAAGTGGTGCCCCTTGTGTACAGCCTCCTCTGACCACTGCAGCCCACAAGGAGTCCTTACCCTTCTGATCTTACATAGCACTTCTGGAATCGTCCAGTGGCCCTCAACACAGGCTACCTTTTATTTTGCATTTGCCAATATCCACAGCTTCCCGTTCCAAGTAGACTGATAGAAGCATAAGGATTTGAGCTCCATCTTAGACCTGTAGGTGTTTCGAGTGCCTAGCACAGAGTCTGCTACACAGAATACTCAGAAAACGATTATAGATTCTTTGAATGGTGCTGTTGGAAACAATATGTGCTGAGTGATGTCTCATTTATGATTAGATTCCATTTACAAATCCATGTCTATAAGTGATTCCTTCATGTTGCCAGGTTATATTCCCATGCTAATACAATACATGACCAGAGTGGTCAGGGCCTTCTGAAATCCCCTGGTCCATTCCTTACATTACAAATGTGGCAATGGCTTTGCATGAGAAGAAGAGGTCCGGGAAGACCATCCTGAGCCCAACCCCATGTTCTTACTGCTCTCTAAGTCTCCATGACCTCCGCCTCCAGAATGTTAGCTCCACGAGGACAAGGGGTTCTTTTTTTTTTTTTTTTTTAGACCAAATTCAGTTATAATTCACCAGACTTGAAAAAAATGCTTCCTCAAATTTCCGAAGTAGATTTTTAAACCAAACTGCATTTTGAAATTACCAGAGAAATAAATTATCTACTCATGTTAGGCAGAGTAAATATCTTTATACAATGACGTGCCTTTAATTTTTAAAAAATATTTTATTGTGTTCTAGGTGAAAGTTGACACAGCAAATTAGGTTCCCATTTAACAATTTTTATACAGGTTGTTCCTTGACATTGATCACAGTTTTCACAATGCGTCAGCATTCTCATTATTTCCATTCTGTTTGTTCTGTTTCTATTGGTCTTGCTTCCCTCCACCTTCTTGCCTTCTCATCTTTGCTTTTGGGTGAATGTTGACTGTTTGGTCTCATGTAGTCGATTGTTTAATGGAGCACATTACTCATGGGTGATACTGTTTATTTTATAAGCCAATCTATTATTTGGCTGAAAGGTGACCTCCAGGAGTAACTGCAGTGCCAATTTCAAAGGGTATCTTAGGGCGATAGTCTCAGGGTTCCTCTGGTCTCTATCAGTCTGGTAGGTCTGGCCTTTTTTTAGGAATTAGAATTTTATTCTACATTTTTCTTCCATTCTGTCTGGAACCTTCTACTGTGTCATATGAGTGGTTCTTTGTGGTAGTTGTTTTTATTTGTTCACTCCTGAATTCTAGTACCAAGAACAGGACCCAGCACACAGCAGGCATGTGATAAATACTTGTGAATAAACCCGTACATCACTCTGCTGACAGCTTTGCCCAGATGGTAGGAAACAGATTCTGGAAGCTGGGCCCCAGGATAAAGGCTCTATCTCTTTTCCTCCTATTATTCTGGAAAAAATTGGGGTCTCAGTAATGTCTCTCTGACCAGGTTCCTACAGAGACTGACAGAAACACAAAGAGCTGCTTTTCTGTCTTGAGATTGTGTTAACTCTCAGAGAGGCCTCCCAGTGAGAGGTCCAGCGCAGGAGGATGTGAAGGAGCAAGAGAAAGAAAGAGGGGGGAAGCATAGGTAGAGGGGAAAGGGATGAAGCAATGTAGAATTAAGGAAAAAAGGAAAGGGAGTGACTAAACAATAACAATAAATAACAGCAATAGCAATGACATAATACTACTGGTAATAATTGATAATAATGGTAGGAGTAATGTGAATAGCCTGCATATCAGGGCAATTACTCTATGCCAGGCACTCTGTGCAGAATTGCGCACTATTTTAGCACATTTAAACCTGCCAGCCACCCTATGAGGTAACTACCGTAACTTTCGCTTGTTTACAGACAAGTAAATTGAACCTCACAAAGATTAAGTAACTTATCCAAGTTACTATGGTTGGCCCAGGGGTGTGGTGGGGCAGTCTAGAATGTGAACCCAGGACTGTCTAGTTCCAGGAAGGAAAGAGGAGGGTGGGATGAAGGAGAATGATGTGAATTGCATGTTTTTAGTGTGTACGGCTGTGTCTAAACACTTGAATGTGCAAGAAGTCTTTTAATTTTCACAGTAATCCTACAAAGTAGGTATCCTCATCCCATTTTGTGATGGAGAAATTTAGGCTTGGTGAAGGGTTCAAGGTCACGCTGTGCTGGATAAATGGCAGAAGATAAGAGCCAACCCACCTCCCTTTGACTTTAAAGCCCGTGTGACTTCCACTGCTCACTGGAGGGTCTAGAAAAATGGCAGGTATAGGGATTGTTGAGGAGTTCACATTGTGGATCACAAATCACGTCACAGTTGTTCCCAGGGGCCACTGATCAGAACAGCTGCTTCAACACCCTACTTTTGTGCAGATGTGTGCTGCCTTGGGTCAAGTCTGCTGCTGGGGGAAAGCATCACTCTGGAAGGTCCCTGTCCCTTAAAGGAATTTGCTGATGAGTGATGGACACATAAGCCAGCAGCTTCCATTGAACATCTGGTGGGCAAAGTCTTCCATTTGCACACCATGATCCCTATTCCAACCTCTGGAATCTGGAAGGGCAGACCAAAGAGAAATGTCACCCGTATCCTTAAGAATAGGAGCAGTTGTTTGAGCTGGAAGATCAACAGGACACCCAACCTTGTTAAAACCATAAGCAATTCATGGCCTCATGAGCCTTATGTATGTCAGTGCACTTCATCCTTTGGAGCTTCCTCCTAGGAGAAACCAAGCTTGAGGCAGCCCTGGCAAGAGTGCTGCCTCTTCTTCAAAAGCAAGGAGAACACAGTCAATCATGCAGTAGCTTCCGGGCCTTACTCACCAAGGCCAGCAGAACCTAGGGAGTATGCCCTCCATGATGGTCTTGGCATCTAGTTGTGGGGGAGGGGCTCCCTGCAGGTCAGGTGACTGGCACTTACTCTTGGACACAACTCGGAATACACAGCTCCTAATTAGGAAGGCTGCAGAACAGAAGGAAGGGGAGAGAGAAGAACAACAAAAAAGGAAGAAGAAAAAAAAAAAAAAAACCTGGAAACTCCTAGTTTTGTGAACATGAGAAACTTTTGTTCTTTCAACACACAGATGTTTTTAAGTGAAAAATCACTTCTCTGACCTTTCTCGAATAGGCCAGTGTGGTCAAGACTGCCATTAGCCACTGCTCAACTATTCCTAACCCAGGGTTTCGGTGACTAGGCACTGAGCTTAGATGTGGTCACCTCATTCCTGTTTAACCCATAAATATCCAGAGGCTCCCAGAGAATGGCCAAGAAGAGGTCTAGAGGCTTCTTAAAACCTTTTCCTTCTGTCCAAGTGGTTCTGAGCTAAATGATGGAGATTTGTATTTCAGTGCTTTGCTCCAGAGTTGACTGTGTTTCTCAGTTCTACTCTAGATCCAGTAGTGAGAGCATTTTGGATTAAAGCTAACTGGATTTGTGTCCTCAGTCTTTGGCCTCTAAATCTAGAAGAGGCAGTGTTTGGGTGGTGGGATTTAGAACAGGCAGCATTGCCATGTCCTGTTCTAGAATTATGATGCCTTGGTGTTCTGGTCTAGAACTGGTGCTCAACATACTGCTCCGTAACTGGCAATGCCTCTAGACTCTGAAATAAAATTTACAATGTTTCATGATACTTATCTGGAAGTGGCAATGGCTCAGTATTTTTATCTAATGCTAGAAGTAGCTCTGTGTTCCAGTCTAGAGTTGAGTAAATATCCTAGTTGAAGTTAACGATGCCCTCTTGATCTGATCCAGAGTTTACACAGCTTTTATATCCTGATCTAGAATTCATGAAATTTTATTAGCTTGTTTCAGTGCAAATATAATACAAGAGATTTGGAAACACAGAAAGCAAGTGACGTGCTTAAAAACAAACATAAAAACCTTAGTTCTCAGAACTGTTTTCAGCAAGGTTTAGCATCCCGAACTTTATCCTTCATGCTTCTGCTATTGACATCATCTGGGAAACAGGGTTTGTCATGACTCAGCTGTGGCCCAGGTTTTTCCCCTTCTCTGGCCTTTTCTTCTCCAGCCCTTCCTCTACAGAGCCCACTTGCAGTTAAGATTTTGCATTTCAGACCTGGCCCTCAGGCACAGATTGCCTCCATCGCTTTCTTCTGCATGCCCCTCCTCAGCCTGTGCATGCCTCGAACACAGAACTTACCACTTTGTCCTTACTTCATTGTTCATCCTCTTGCCCCCTGGAACTGGGAGCTATTTAGGAGAAGGGATTTTATTATTATGGCTTTTTTTCTCTGGGACCCGCTTCCCTCATGTAGACCATGGAAATAAGGAATGTAATACATAATAACTACTAAGTAAATGTATATTGAATGAATGAATGAATGAGTGTATGCATGAGGGAAAAATATAAGCGAAAATATGAACTTTGGCTGGAAGAAAAGCTGATTCTTCTAAAAGAAAATAGACCTCTGGAAGCTCCCAAACCTCTGCCTCTCACCCTTTAAGAATTTCAAGAAGGCCCCGCATCCCACTTTAACACTGTCAGCATCTTACTCCTAGAGGAGGCACATGTGCCGTTAAGTCACCCACGGACCATCTGGCTGGGGATCCCGTGCTCCTCCTCCGCTACGGGGGATTACGTAAGCTGGACAGCAGCCTCCAGATGTTAGCAGTTTCTGCTCATTTTTTTCCCTCCCTTTTCAACAACAATAATAATAATTAAAACAAACACAGGCCTCGTGCCCCACCCGCACCCCGGAAATTACAAACAGTTGGGCCCAGATGTCCTGCACGTACGAGGTCTCCTTGTCTCCAAGCTGAGCCACCGACCCTCAGCAAGGCCTGCCCTGCACAGAGCTGGACAGCCACACAGGATGCCCTGGATTTGGGCCACCAGAGCCAGAAGGGGAAATGGCCATGTTATGTGAAGTCCCTATGCTAGAGTTTCCCTCTCCCTGGCCCCCACTCCCAAAGCCTTGGCCTCCAACTTAAATGGATGTCTTTTGGAGGACTAGGTGGCTTAAGAGATTAGTAATGAGATCCCAAGTCTTTCAGTGCTGGGTCAGGAGTTCAGAGGCGGGCCTGGGTGACTAGTGAATGGCATAATTACGGAGATGGGGAGCAGGCCTGCGGAGGGCCCGTGTGAAATGAGCCCTAGCTAGGCCTTTAAAGGGAGCAGTTGTCAACAGCACAAAAGCCGACCGCCACATCCGACACTAATCACTCTCCCTTGTTAGAGGATTTACTAGCTCAAGGAGCCTGGCCACTCCCCACCCGCTTTGCCTCCTTAAAGCAGTTGTCTGGGGTTCAAGGCATAGGCTCAGCCTGATGCCTGGCTCTGTTGTCTGTAAAATGGGGAGATAGTGCCTACCCTGCAGAGTGGAGTTGCAAGAACTACCATTTCATACAATGTCAGTTGATGACCAATGTCATTATTTTAATTATTACTACCACTGCTATGGTGATTATTACTTCTTCTCCTTTGGCCTCAGTTTCCACATCTAAAAATGGGGATAAGAGTCTTCCCTTCATAATGACCTAAGGATGGAGTTAATGGAGGTGAAAGCATCTGGATGTCTATCATCATCCCACTCTTACCACCATCCTCAGTATGATCCTCATTTATACTGTGTGGGCTTCATTTTCCTCATCTGTAGAACGGATTAGGAATAGAAGGTAGGTTGTGGAATGACACAGACCAGGTGCAGACCTAGACTTGGCCACTCCTGAGGGGCGTGGCCTTGGCAGGCTATTATGCCTTCTGAACTGTAGGCTTTTCATCTGTAGAGCAAGTGAGGAGGATGGTCAAACCTGTGTTATAGGAATGTCAGGATTCTGTACCTGGGACATAGTAGCTGGTCAGTTAGATGGCAAGAAAACACTTCAGCTTCACCACCTTTCACTGATGCTTTCTCTGGCCTCTAGCATAAGCCTTTCCGTTAGAAGAATGTTGAGACGTTCCATTTATTTACTGCCTTCATCAGTAAAATTAAGCAATTGAATGAGCAGTACCCAAGATCTTGTCCCGCTTTAGAATTCTATGATTCTAAACCATTTCTCCTCTAAGAAAGTTAGTTTCCCCTAATGTAGAAAGGTTAGTGTACTATGGAACAGTGATGTCTTATGTGATTTTTATGGTCCCTTCCAATTGAAAACCTAGGCTTTGGCTCCCTGAACATTTGATCAAGTCAGGGGTTCTGCACCCCAAATTACAAGCTTCAGACCTGCCTGCAGGATATTAGAGCCTTAAGGAGTGTAGAGTGCCTAATGAGTTAGGGACAGACCTCGAGGGCAATGAGGTGCTAATCACCCCAGAGCTGAGCCCCAAGGCTGGAGGGCATCCCTTGCCAAGTTATCTTATCTGGAAGTGTCTCCTGGGTTGAGGCCCTGAGGTCTTCTGCTATTTCTAGAGCTCTTCCAAGGAGGGAGGAGGTATCTTCTGAACACCCACCCAGCACAGGAAACGCTTCTTTGCTTGATTGTCTGACCATGCCAAATAATAAACCCTGAAATTGAAAGAAAGACAATCTGCCCCTCCCCCTCCCCTCTGTTCCTTTAAGGCAGGCATCAAAGGGGAAAGCTGCTCTGGAGGCCTGGGGAAAGTGATAATTGTTTCTAATGGTCGGTAAAAAGAAAACCTGGCTTTTTTTTTTCCCCCCTCTCTTCTTCTTCATCCTCCCCCCCCCACCCCGTCCCCATTGCTAATACGTGTGTGTAAAATGGAGGTTGGAGGAGGGGATTGGAGGGGTGTGTGTGTGTGTGTGTGTGTGTGTGTGTGTGTGTGTGTGTGTGTGTGTCTTGTATATCTATTAACCCTCTGTAGCCCTTAGAGTTTTCTATGTTCATGGGTGAGTTTGGACTAAAGGCCATAAGAGGGGGCAGGGATGGGCAGTGTAGGAGAGGGGTGGGGCGGGGGGAGAGGAAGAATCCAGGTAGGGGAGATCTACAGTAGTACTCCCGAGTAGTACCCATTGGAGGCAGTGGGAGGAGCCCTGGACTAGGACTTGGAACATTTGGGTTGCATTTGTTCATTACATGCACTAGTTGAGACAATGCATGTAAAGCACTTGTTAGAGAGACTGAGGAGCTGTAATGTTTTCTGTAGTTGTTGTTAGCTCATATTTTATTCAGCTAATATTTGCTTAGTGCCTACTTTGGGCTTTCCTCTGCTCTTGGTACTGGAGATTTAGCAGGCAACACCCATCCTAGGAGCTAGGAGCTAACAGCCAAGCTCAAGGATTGCATATAGGTTTCATCTCTTAGGCTAATGCTAACCTATTGTGAGTGGCTCCCTGCAGGGTTTTGTTGAGAAGGATTCAGAGGCCTATGATCAGAGCAAAAGGACGCACTATTTAATTAATGATATCTGTCCTGGGCAAGGGATGGGGGAATGGTGGCACTGATGCCATGTGTTTGCCTCTGCTGGTCCAGTGGCCTCAAGGCTATTGTACTTCTTGTTAGCCATCAGCCTCAGTTTCTCATCTGGGAAATGGGGGTAATACTAATACATTTCTCACAGAGTGGTTTTAAGGATTAGATGAAATAATGGAGTCAAATGTGTTCTGGAGTGTATTAAACTAATGAAAGAAATAGCTATGAGTACCAGCTATTTTTACCTCAGCACATTTATTGCATACCAACTCTGTGTGGGCCTAGGGTGATACAGCACCTTCCAGTGCTTGAGAATCGATCCTGGGTCTCCTTCTGCTTTCCCTGCATCCCTCCATTGTTATCATCTCTACACGATGACCTTGCCCGATGGAGGCCTGGGCTTCTAAGTCAAATGCGTCACCATTGACCCGCACATATAGCCTTGGAAAAGCCGCTCAGTTCAACATAGGCAGCACTCTGTGAGCCCCATCCAGTGACCTGCATTAGACACCGATGAAAAGAAGAGATAAATCAGACCCAGTCACTGTCCTCAAGGCCCGTACACAGAGAGGCAGACGGATAGGCAAGAAACCACAATTCGAGTGTGTATTACACAAAGGATGTGGGCCAAGCATTACTGGGAGACTAAGCCCCAGGTTGGGAAGAAAGTGGACTTTGAGTCAGACCAGCTTGGATTTGACTCCTCCTTAGCTCTGCCACTCAACAGCACAGTGGCCTTGGCAGAGTGGCCAGTGCCTTCTAAACCTCAGAGTCCTTATCGCTAAAATGGGAACAAAAATGCTTATTTCTCAGGGTTATTATGAGGCTGAAATTAGGTAATATGTGGGCAACACTCTGTGCTGGTAGGCCTTCTGTATGAGTCGGTTCATGTTCCCTCCCTGTGGGAGCACTGAGAAGGGAGACAACGTTCTGATAAGGAAGAGCAAAGTAGACTTTACAAAGGCAGCTTTTCTTTCACCTGGGCCACTCCATGTCCCGGTGTTCTGGAGGCCTTGTATAGTCACGACTTGATATGCTGTCTCCTAGCTGACTTTCCCTTCTGTAGACTTCACAGCCCCAGATCTTAGTGATTCACATCAAGGGACCAGCTTCTGCCCCACTTGCAGCTTTGCAATTCCTAGGGAAGTAACTTGGCATTGGACCTGCAAGCCTGAGGTTAAAATGTGGCTTAAGTAGAAATATTGGGAAACATTGCCTAGGGAGTGTGTGTGTGCATGCATACACATGTGCCCTTACACATTTATGAGTGTACACTCTCCCGCACATACACACACTCTGTTCCCTTTGCTCTTTTTCTATGTGGTCTATTCCAAGGTCCCTTTGGGTGGAAAGAGGAAATTGGAGAGGATGGGCTGCAGGTTTGATGAGCACTTCCTCCCTCCAGTGATTGACAAAAGGGCATGTAAATCTGTAAAAAGGAAACTCAATAGAAACCTCATGGCATCTCCTCTGTGTGGGAAAATACCAGAGCTCCCACTCCCCCTGTTGTCCCTCCATCTCCCCGCCTTTGTGTACATCGTGTGTGGGTAGAAGATAAACTGGATTTTTAAAAACCCTTTGAAAGCAAGACATCGTTAACTCCTCTAATTGAAAGCAGTCTTCTGCAAAGGATGGGGTATGGAGGCGGGTGCTGGATGTAGTGACTGGCAGTGCATCAAGTGGACAAGAGTCCCCAAGTCCTGGAGCCACAGAGTACCGGGGTCCTGAAGTCACCCACAGTCACCACCAGGCATCCAGCTCATCACAGAGGAGCTCGCTGTGTGCTGCTGAGCCAGTCTTTCCTCTCCCAGCTGGGCCTCTGTTTCCCCATCTAGAAAGCGTGATGGTTGGAATCATGATCTCTGAAGACCCTCCCAGCTCAGACATCTAATGATCTCAAATCTCTTGGGGATGAACTTCCCCCCAGCTTTTTGCAGCCTGAAATTGCAGGCACAAAAATAAAATTAAAAAAAAAAACAACATAAAACAGTTGCTGGAATGACTGGAGACAACTTTGGTTGTCTTAGCCAGAAAAGGTGGCTATAAAATTAGCCGTTGGCCTCAAATTATCAGAGAAATGAGATCCATGAGTCTCAGAGATCAGCAGGATGTGCATCTGGAGCATAGTGCAATTTTGTTTGTTTCTTTGCTTGTTTTACGCTTCATTTCAGAATCAGCACTCTCTTAAGCAGTGTTCATTAGGAAGAGGCTGGAAATCAAAGGCTGGCAGAGTGTTAGAGCGGAAAAGCTCCTTGCAGATGCATTCAGCTTACTCTAGCCTTTTACAGATGGGAAGGGTGAAGGCAGAGAAAGTGAGAAATTGAGTCAGTTCTAGGAGGCAGGTCCCTTGTCTCAGAATCTAGGGCTCTTTCCACCACATCGCCCACCCCAGAGCAGACCTATAAGGAACTATTTGGGCTCCTGGAGCAGCTTCTATTTCAGGAGCCCCAGGAGAAGGCAGGAAGGAGAAATCCCAAGTCTGTCCTTCAGGTGTCTGGGATTTAAGATTCATCTGCCTTAGATACATCCATTCTCTTGTTAGATTTTCATAACAACCCCAAGAGATATGTAAGCAGGCCCTTTTCAGGTTAGCGTCTATGGTTAGAAATGTCGACTGAGTTTGCTAGGGTTTAAATCCTAGTTCGACCACTAACTAGTTATGTGACCTTTGGCAAGTTATGGGCCTCAATTTCCTTATCTGTAAAATGGCTATAATAATAGTACCTGCTTCACAGAATTATTGAGTATTGCATGATTTAGTACATACAGAGTCCTTACAACCCTGCCTAGAATAGGAACTCGGTATATGTTGCTGTTGTAATGATATTATCATTATTATTATTCATTGGGCACCTATTATGTCTTGTATGCTGGGCAATTTGCTGGGATTCATTGGAGGATAAATCAGACATGATTCTTACCTTGGAAATCTTTAGAGTTTAAAGGGGCAAGACCGGACTCAAAACAACTATAATCCAACTTGACAAGTGCTGTAACCGAGGTATACATAAAGAACTGTTGGACACGTAAGAAAGAGCAATTAATTCTGCCGGGGGCGGGGGGTGGGGGGTGACCAAAGGCTTTCAGAGGAGGGGTGATATTTGAGACTTGCTTTGAAGTGTGTGTAGTATTTCACAAAATGGGCAATGGAAAGGTCAGTACGAGGGGGGTGGCAGTCTGGGCACAAGCATCGTTGCGGGTGGGGAGTCCATGGCATGTAAGAAAGTCATCGAGGGAGAAGGGAGCACCACTGTATACACGTATGGAAGCCTACCTGCTGGGGGGTTGGGGAGTGGCTGGAAATGAAGGTGGAAGAGTGGCTCAGATCAGTACTTAAAGGCCTTAGTAAGTTGTGTCTAAGAAACTTACTATCCTGTGGGTCATGGGGAGTCATGGAGACGTTGATAAGTAGTAGGGTGATACGATTAGTTTTCCACTTTGGAAAACTAATTATAAAGACCATTTGGAGCAGGGAGTGAGTGTGGAGGGACTAGAGGCAGAGAGCTGTAACCAATGTCCCCATGTTTTTCAGAGGAAGCTGAGGCTTGGGCCAAGCCAAGGTTGCCTCAGAATTGAGTGCACAGAACATGAAATCAGAAAGAATCCAACTACTGGCTATGATAGTCAACTGCATATATGACCTTAAAAGGGTTATTTAAAACCTCTGCACCTCATTTCCCTTACCTGGAAAATGAGATAATGACTCCAACCTTGTAGAATAATTGTGAGGATTAAATGCTATTGTGGCTGTGAGATCCCTGGTAAATATTATTATCGTGGGTGTCTTTAAGCTCCTGGGCACTTAGAGGTCAGTCAGCACAACCACTGCATTCCACGGATGGGGAAACTGGAGCTTAGAGAGATGTCCAGATAGTAAGTGACACAGCTAGAGCTAGCCCAGGTCTCCTGTTTCCTATGGGTAGTAGTGGAAGTAAGCATAGATAGCTCTGAAGATGATGGAGACTCAAAGGGATTGTGATAACTCTGAGAGGCCCTCTGATGGCCACAGAGAAAAGTGGTTGCTTGTCCTTTGGTTCCTGTAGGGATTGAGATGAGGGTGAGAAGCAGTGACCAGCCCAGCTTCCATAAAAGACCCAGGCCTGGGCTTCCTGGAGAAGAAAGTGGCATGGCACTGGGGTTGCTGTCTGCTATTTCTGTCATGATTTCTTGAGGCAAGAGGGAGAAATCTCATTGGAGATGGTTATATTCAACAAAAGTAGGAGCGAGAGGGTAGAGGACATAGGTTAGGAAAATGCACCAGTTCTACAAGCTGGAAACAATTTTATTTTCACAATAGTTTTTCCACCTACTTACTGTTGTGACCTTGGACAAGACACCCCTCTCCCCTGCCTGGACCATTGCAAAGGTAATTGTCTCACTAGATGATCTGTTCATGGTCCCTCTAACTTTGTAGTTCTATAATAAAAAAGCATCCAGGCATTGCTACTAAGAGGAAGGCGTAGGAGAAAACACAGCAAGGCATCTCCCCCTGGTTGTTGGGAAGAGCCATCCAAAGGTCAGTTGGGCTGTCTGTATGGAGGTGAGTTCTCCGTCCATGAGGTAATCAAGAGGCTGTTGGGTAATCCCTCCTCCAACCCTGGGAGGACCTAAGTGATGGTGCTTGCCAACCAACCCATCTGCTCCTTTGCCTAGCAATGTTATCTGAATTTCCTCTGAAATGTATCCTTTCGAACAATGTGGAAAAATAGGCTTCGGTTATAGGGGATTCCCTCTTTATCTCTCTTGGGAAAACCAAAGCTTAGAGGCTGCCAGTGTTTCTAGAGCTTCCTTGATGTGTTTCATAAGATTGTGAGGGACGTCAAGGGAAGAACCAGGTGTTGTTTATACCAGTGTAACAGCACAATGTACAATCTTCTGACATCTCCGGGGATGGGGGTCTGGGTAGAACCCACCGCATTATCAGAAGAATTTGTGTGTGCAAGGGTGGAGAATATGAGGGAGAACAGAATGGCTCTGCATGAGACTTGAGAAAGATGCAGATTGGGAAGGAGGAAGAGATTGTGCAAGATGAGGAAGGGCAGATGGGCTGGAGCCAGTGATACTGAAGTGAGGGAAGAGAGATGATGAATGAAGAGGAACTTGGGGTGGTGTGAGGGAGACCTTCAGGGTCCTCATGGGATATGTAATGTCACTCTCTTGTCTTCCAAAAAATATTTCATTAAAATCTATGTTTCTCAGTAATGCTTTGTGGAGTTGGATTGTCTTTTTTGGAGGGTGCAAAAAAAAAAAAAAAAGGGGGGGGGGTAGATGAAAATAAGGCATCCCCATGAATCAGTCTCCTTGGGGGTCTATCCTTAGTGGCCAACGTAGTGGCCTTTTCTTCTCAGGGCTTCGGACCCTGGCATGTCATCTACTCTCAATAAATGGTGCTGAATGAGCAAGTACATGCAATGTCTATAAAAACAGGAGGCTTGTGAGTGTTTCTGCGCCTTTTCCCTTCAGCCTCTCCCCACCTCCCTGGAACATAGATGGTTTTAAGATCAAATGGGGCTTTGGGCAAAGGTTCAGCTGGATTTGTTTGTTCCTCTCTGATCTACTTTGACCGTCCCTGGTCAGGATTGCAGCCAGCCTGAAACAAACACAAAACTAAATAGGAAAACAGAAGAATAAAATAAGGAGTGCGTTCCTCTAGAGCCCTGTCTAGTGCTGATAGAGCTGAAGAGATAAGAGGAAATCGTATTTAAGCAATAAGAGGGCTTTGTTCACGTTGGAGACTTCTCTGACCATAAATACTTCAGATGCAGAGATAAGCCCCCCACTCCAGATATGTGTTCCACTACACTCTGCTGAGGGACAGGCAGCTAGGAACACAAGGGGAAAGAATTCCAAAATGATACATGTCGAATTGCTGGCCTGGATTTCAAATGCCATAGATAGCTTATGCAAAGTCTTGCACTGTTGTAAAATGTAACACAATCCACTGGCAGGTCTGCCTGAGCTCCCTCCCAGTTGTTTTTGAGAAAAATAAATAAACTTGAAAACGTCTTCCAGCCCATTAAAGTGGGAGCCCTGGTGGTGCAGTGGTTAAGCACTTAGCTACTAACCGAAAGGTTGGCGGCTTGAACTCACCAGCTGCGCCTCGGGAGAAGAATGTGGCAGTTTGCTTCCAAAAGCATTTACAGCCTTGGAAGCCCTATAGGGCAGTTCTGCTCTGCCCTGCACGGTCACTATGAGTCAGAATCAGCTCGATGGCAGTGGGTTTGGTTTCTTATTTTATTTTATATTTTACCTGTAGTCGCCTCCGTGTGAGGCTGCTAGAGAGTTGAATAACTGCAACCATTACCTAACTCCCGGCCAATGGGATGGTTGATTCTTGGCACCTTATTCTCCTTAAGAAGTTACCTTTGATATTGAGGGAACTAATACCTTTATTCCTGGGACCCACTATTTCCTAGGGCTGGAGTGAGGGGAACTTTGGCAATAATCAAGTTTCTATATTTTTCAATGTTTTGAAAGAAGTGACCATTAGTTGCCATTGAATCAGTCATGACTCATGGTGACCCCAAGTGTTTAAGAATAGAACTGTACTCCATAGGGTTTTCTTTTGGAAGTAGATCACCAGGCCTCTCTTCCTAGGTGCCTCTGGGTGGATTCAAGTCACCAACCTTTTGGTAGTAGCTGAGCACTTAACCATTTGCACCATCCTTGAAAGCAGTGAAGCTCTTTTTTTTAGATGAAATATTACAAAGCAATTCAAGATATAAAACAGATGAGTGGAGACGCTCAGGTTGAAAGAGTAGAGAGGAAACTAAGCAGACCTTTTCAACATCCTGGTGACCAGGCTGACACCTCTGAGAAACCTTAGGAATCCATAGAGGACATTTTGAAAACCTATGATCTCCTCCAACATTCAAATGTTAAAGATAAACTAAGATCCAAAGAGGTGAGCTAATTAGTTCATGATTACACATCAAGTTTTCAATGAACTTGGCCCAGAACCAGGTCTCCTTAATCCAAAGCCATTCACCATTGCAGAACTTACTGGGTGGCAACTTGTGATTCTCCAAAGCTGGCTAAGCAACTAATCTTCCTCTATTTGAGGTTTCAAAAATGAATTGATGAAGATGTGAACATTAGGGGAAACTGGGTGAAGGGCATACAGGAACTCTGTGTATTATCTTTGCAACTTTTCTGTAAATATAAAATTACTCCAAAATTTAAAAAAAAAGTTTATTTTAAATAAACCATTGGTGTTGAAAGTTCTAGATCATAATGCAGCTGTGTGTTTTAGCTTGACTTCTGTTAGGGCCTTACTATTGTAAAGAAGACTGAGACTTTATGCTTTCCAATAGCTCCTAGAAGCCAGAATCATCCAAGGAAGTGATGGAGAGTGGGATATTTGAATCACTGAAAATTTATAGATGAGACACTCGGCATGTTAAAAGGAGCCCTTGGTGATG
The DNA here is from genome assembly GCA_030035585.1 of Dugong dugon. NCBI lineage: Eukaryota > Metazoa > Chordata > Mammalia > Sirenia > Dugongidae > Dugong > Dugong dugon. The sequence continues at coordinate 59,885,420 of CM057471.1, forward strand.
CCAAGGGCAAGAGGAGCTGGCTGTCCCAGAAGGTTCAGGTCTAGATCAGTTCATTGGAGCCCACCATTTAGGAGCACATCTTTAGGAGATTTGGTGCTGATAGTTTCAGGTCTATTTTTAATGGCTTTCCAAGCCAATGCTTTGGAGTTTTTTGTTCCTTTGTTTTTTTATTTCATAAAATTACACGGAATAATGTAAACAAATTGTCGTATTTGCCCCAAGTCTATTTTTGTAAGACAAATAACGCACTGCAGGTGAGGCTGAAATCCCATCTGCTCCCTACTCCTGCAAACCATTCCCCTTCCTTTCACCCAGAGACAACCGCTACCCCTAATGTATTTACTTTTCCACTCCATTTTTAATTCCTTTACCTTCAAATCCCTGTGCAATGTATAGTTTTGCTTCGTATGATTTTTATAAATTGCATCATACTCAACTTGTCTATTTGCAACTTTTTTTTTCCCCCACTCAATGTTATGTTTTTGAGATTTTTCTGTGCTGATCTCTATAAATTCACCAGCAGGGCTTCCATTTTGATTGGCCAGGGCCCATACTGAACCAATTGTTAAATATTTTTAGTATATTCCCTGGATGTGAATCTAGTTCATTCCCCTTAATTTACTCTATAGAATTCTATCATTTGAATATTTCATATTCTATGCATTTTTCCCCAACAGATGAACATGTAGACAATCCCCATCTTTTGCTACTATAGATATCACTGGAGTGGGCATTCTTGATTCTTGTATACAGTATAATCACTCTATCTTCCTTTCTTCCTTCCCTCCTTTGCTCTCTCTCTCTTTTTCTTTTTTATGTGGATGTGTTTTTTTAGTTCATTTTTATAGCATGTATTTCTTATTAAAGATATTAGTAGTAATGATGAGACTATTTAGATGAACCCAAAAATCTAAAAGTGGGGTTTTCCTAATAGTTCTATATGCATCCTATGTCCAGTGAACTTTTCTTTACTTGCTTTCTTTTTCTTTTTGTTTTTCTGAGCCATGTTGTCTTAGTTATTTAGTGCTGCTATAACAGAGATACCACAAGTGGATGGCTTTAACAATGAGAAATTTCTTCTCTTACAGTTCAGGAGGCTAGAAGTTCAAGTTCAGGGTGCCAGCTCCAGGGGAAGGCTTTCTCTCTGTTGGCTCTGGGGGAAGATCCTTGTCATCAATCTTCCCCCGGTCTAGAAGCTTCTTGGCACAGGAACCTCCGGTCCAAGGGACACACTCCCCTCCTGGTTCTTTGTTCTTGGTGACGTGAGGTCCCTTTCCTCTGTGCTTGATTCTCTCTTTTATATCTCAGAAGAGATTGACTCAAGATACAACCTAATCCTGTAGATTTTAGTCTGGACGTGTATGTTTTGTTTAGTCTGGGTGGGATTAGATTATTGCCTCCCCACCCCCCACCCCCAATCTTGTTTGAAAGGTCCTTAGAGCTCTCCAGGTCAGTCTCACTCTTCAGATGAGTAGACTGAGATCCAGAGATTTGACCCAAATTTACAGGAAAGTTTTGAGAGAGGAGCCACGTTAGGGATCAGAGGGAAAGCACTAATTTGAGCCAAACTTTGCCACTGTTCTGACCAATCTGAAAAACAACTCAGCCGTTCCTGTTCTTTTCCATGACAGCTCTTTTCTCAGTTTACAATTAGATATGCATATGTGATTACTTGATTAACATCTGCAGACATTGCTGACAGTAAGCTCCTTAACGTCTTGCCTTGTCCACCATGTAGCCCCAGAGTGCTTGGCAAATGTAGATACTCAATAAATATTATTTGAATGAATGAACGAACCAATGAATGAAATGACGTGGATATGCAGCAAACTCTGAAGTTTGAAGAATTCTGCTTGTGTACACGTGTCCTGTTTCTTTTAATACCTGCTGGTATATCTACCATTGAGAATAAATGTTTATATATATATAAGTACGTAAATATGAAGAGACGGAGCTGATTTTCTCTGGTGACGGGGAAATCAATGCTTACATTTTCATAGCCTCTGCTTTATCGAGAATATAGCCCTGAGCACAATTTACAGATTTGTCCCACACCGGTAGGCTTGGCATTCAAGACTCTGTGAGAGCCAGCCCTTCAAATCACCTTTTCTGCCACATTCCCTAAGCTCTGATAATCCTAGGCAATTTAACACAACCTAACCATCCTAGGTTTCTGCTTTCCTCTGGGCCTTTGCTTCTGTTCCCTCTGCCTGCAATGCTTTTCCCCCATCTTCACCCTATTCTTCCAGGCCCAACTCAGATGCCAACTTCTCCAGGGTTTGTCCCCTGTAGAATTTCTCACTGTCACCCCTACCACCAAAATATTTTATTTACTCTTTCCTAACAGCATTGGGGATTACCTGTTCTACATTAGAATGCGTACTTTATCCCTGTATCCTCTTGTGGTGTCAAGAACAAAATAGGTGGATAGTGAGCGTTTGTCAAAATGAATTTAATTGAACTTCTGAGATCCTCCAACACATTTTTTGTCTTTATCTATTTCCAGGTATGTCGAACCAAGGTGATAGATCTCAGCGAAGGCATTTCCCAGCATGCCTGGTACCCTTGCACCATCAGCTACCCATACTCCCAGCTGGCTCAGACCACGTTCTGGCTCCGGGTAAGCCAATGCTCTGAGAGCCTTGGGGTCTCCGGCAGTGGCCCTAGGAAGCACTGACTTCCATGACCGTTTCTCAAGATAGTTTGTCAGCCTACCTAGGGTGTTAGTTGTAAGGACAGGGAACAAAAAATTTAGCAGTAGGATGCTTCCTGATCTTTGGTATCCATTCCCTCTCAATTTGGCAAAAAGTTTTGATGCCTTTTGTATACCTGGAACCTCCTATTCATTGCTCTAGACCTTTTAAAATTGTCTTATCCTCCTTGAAGTTTTTACTGATTTCTATGGAGTCCATGAGTGGCACAAACTGTTAAATATTCAGCTACTAACCAAAAAGTTAGTAGGTTTGAATCCACCCAGAGGCACCTTGGAAGAAAGCCCTGACAATCTACTTCTGAAAGATCACGGTCATTGAAAACCCTGTGGAGCACAGTTCTACACTGACACACTTAGGGTTGCCATGAGTCGGAATCCACTTGCCAGCAAGTGGTTCTATAGAGACAAGTGATTAGTTTCTCCCTCTAGGCTTATGCATGTTGGATCATCTGCTTGTCATATGCGCACTTATCCCATGGCATTACATAGCTGTCTATGGATCCATCTTCCTGACTGAAGATTGTGGATTATTTTGAATTTTGATTTGTGTGTCTCTGATCTACTTTGAACTCCACAGTGCCCAGAAATGCAAAGGCCATGACTTATTTTACTTGGTGTCCAATATAGAGACTAGCATGGAGAAGTGATAAATAATAATAAGTACAATTTATTGTGGTTTTAGCATGTGTAAGGCCCTGTAGCAGACACTTTACTCCCACTGTCTTACTATAGCCTTACAACGATCCTGTGATAGAGCTATTTTTATCCAGTATTTGGAGATGAGGGAATTTATGCCCGGAGAGGCATCCACCTACTCAGTGTCACACAGTTAGGAAGGGGCAGAGCCAAGACTGGAATAAGATTTCTGACCTCTGAGTCTGTGCTCTCAACTGTTAGGTCTTATTGCCTCCCTCTTCCCACGTTGGGCCCCTGAAGGGCCCACCACATAACTGACCCCACAAGTGAGCCTCCTGTGTCTTCTGCGTTTCAGGCATATTTTTCTCAGCCAATGGTTGCTGCAGCTGTCATTGTCCACCTGGTGACCGATGGGACATATTATGGGGACCAAAAGCAGGAGACTATCAGCATCCAGCTGCTTGATACCAAAGATCAAAGCCACGACCTAGGTAGGAATGTTGTTTTGGGCTTGGCTTTCTCTGGTACCTGCTTCTATGTCTGTCTCATGGGAGGTTGAGAGGATCCGCTTAGAATGAATTCTTTTCTCCCCTTTTCTCTTTCTTGCTTCTCTGTTTGGCATTCTGATAGTCCTCAAACAGGAATGTGGTGGTGTAGCCAGAGAAGTCTGGATCTGGCAGATAAGGGGGCCAGGGACCCCTTCATGTCAAAGCTTATTCTTCCAGACACCTTTAATCTCAGGCATTCCATATGATCCCCAAAATACCCTGGGAAGGAGACCAAGCAGGGGCCATTTTGCCATCATATGGATCAACACAATGAGATCCAAAGGGAGGAATTGAGAGACCTCGGGGCACATGGCAAGTCGGGACAGAGCGGCCAGGTTTTGGGAATCATAACCCCTTGCTCTTTACCCTCTACCCGGAGGTGCCTGTGAATGCCCCCAAAGCAGCAACTGTGTCTCCTGCACAACCTCCAGGGAAGTTCAGAGTGCAAGTAGCAATAAGAAAAGCCTAGTGCCAGGAGTTGGAAGGCAGATGAGAGGTCAGTTCCTACTTATTGAGAAGCTGCCCTGAGAACAGGCCAAGTGGAGGGACAAGGGCCAGAGTTAGCACCTGCACCATCCATCTGCATGTCCACATGCACTGTGGTACAGAAGAAAGTGTTTAGACTCTGACGCTGACTGCTGAGATTTGAATCCCATCTCCGACACTCACTCACCATGAGAACGTGAGCGTTTTCCCCGATACCTCACTTGGAGCTTCGCTTTCCTTATATGTGCAATGGGGACAGGGATGCCCACTGTGCAGGCAGCGTGAGATTGAAATGAGATATTATTTGATAATGTTGTGACCACAGGACCTAACATGAAGAAATCCCCATTCTCCCTTCCATTGCCAATATGCCCTGAAATGCTCTGGTCAGCCATTCCGGGTGTTTGGAATTACAGGCCAGCACTGCCCTTGAGGCCCCAGCTTTCTCGACGTGGCCTGCCTGGGCTTCAGAGCTGTGGCCGCACCATTCCACCGAGAGCTCATTTCAAAGGCCACAGGAAGCAAGCAGGCAAGAGGTCATTTCAGGGTCAGGTAGAAGCCAAGGGAGCAAGCAGGAGTTTTTTTGTTCTCTTTTGTTTTTATGTTTATTTATTTATTTAGTTTTAAAGGCAAGGGGGAACATATTAATAAAGAAGAGAAAGAAAATCCCTCTGGACTTATCTGGATTCCTGGGAAGTTTCCTTAAGTGAGAAGCAAATGTTTTCATAGTTGTGCTGGCCTTGCACAGGGCTCTAAGGAGAGGTTTTACAGCAGAGTGGGGGAAAGTCTGGTTTCGCAGGAGCCCCTGTGATCCTGCTGCTTGACACCTGAGGCTTCTGTGTTTCCCTGTCACCCCTCCTCACCGTGCCTGTGTCTCCTGTCCTCAAAGTCCCGGTGCCCCTTCTTGGGGGCTTCACAAATCTAAGAAACCAGAGCGCAGGAACGGTCCTGCTGGCCTCTGAGCTTCATGCTTTCACAAGTGCCAATTTGCCAGTACCTGGTTAAGATGATTCCTTTTTTTAGGTGCAGAAACTGAGTTTTCTGGGCTTTCTGGGAGTTATATCATTAGTAAGTGGCTGAATCAGGATTTGAACTGAGGTCCACCGACCACCAAAGTCGGTGTCCTTTGCGCTAATTCCATCCTACCACTTTGTGTCCTCCCCTCTCCCTCTACTCGATAGGCGTTTTCTCCCTTCCTCTCTCCCTTCTTTCTCGAAGTCTAGGAACCTGTTGCCCGTACTAGGGTGAATTTTGGGCTTTTGAGTGAGGCCAGCTTGGATTCTGCTTCCACTTTGTACTGTCAGCCTATATCTGTCTGAGAAAGCCCCTTCCTGCCCATAATTCTCAGTCTCTTCTCTGTAGACTGAGCATAGGGGTCCTTACATCGTTGTAGGGTTGCTGAGAGGCTCACAGATGCAAGCAGACTTTCTACCCTGCGAAGGGCCTGTTGCTGTGAATTATTTCCATCTTGTTGATGACTGACCAGGCAGGCAGCCTGGAAACTAGCAACTCAGACCCTCAAGTCCCAGTGTGGGAGGTGAGGGACAGCCGTGCTTGGCTGAGGGGTGGCCATTTGTGGGAGGGAGAGGGGCGGTGGGCACTAGGTGAAGGGAAAGCTTTGGGGGCAGGGAGGCAGGGGGATTGGAGAGATTTGGAACCAAGAAAAAAAGCCAGACAAAGAAACTTTCAATCAAAGTCAAAATCCCCACTGGCCGCCCCAATGGTGCTTTTGTGCAGTAACATGAAAGGGTCTGGGGGCTTCGGGAAGGGCCCGTTGGGGAGGGCGTGACTGGCCTTGAGTAATGAGCCTGGCCCCTCGGCCCCTCTGTCTCTCCTGACAGGCCTCCATGTCCTGAGCTGCAGGAACAATCCCCTGATTATCCCTGTGGTCCATGACCTCAGCAAGCCCTTCTACCACAGCCAGGCGGTGCGTGTGAGCTTCAGCTCGCCTCTGGTCGCCATCTCGGGGGTGGCCCTCCGCTCCTTCGACAACTTTGACCCTGTCACCCTGAGCAGCTGCCAGAGAGGGGAGACCTACAGCCCTGCTGAGCAGAGGTAAGGCTTCCCCATCTGGGACCCGGAGCCACCTTGTGCTGGGCCATTTCGTAGCCAAGTGGAGACGGTGCAAATCTGAAGCTGGGTAGCCATTTGTGTCGCTGTAAAAAGTTGTGTGTTTCTCGCTTCTCCATCCTCCTGTCTCTGGCTGGCTCTCCTTTTGGGCTTAGAAGTCCACAAGTCTCCAGAGTTCAGGAGTCAGAGAGGGAAGCAGGGATATGTGGTGGAAAGAGAACCTCCTAGACCTGGAATTGAGTCTCAGAGTTGATAATGGCTTGCGGGGTGATCAAGGAGCATCAGTTTCCCCCTCTGGGCCTCAATATCCTCATCCTAGCAAAGAGAGGATAGGTGGATTTACTCTCTTTAGGGTCTGAAATACTAGAATATTCTGCTTCCTAAGTGACAGAGGCAGGAGGCATAACCTTCATAATTATGGGGGGAGGGATGGGACTGGGCTTCTTCCCAGCTTACCATGTATTTCAGTGATGGGTAAAATCTCTCTGTCTTCTCCAAGCCTAGCTCCTGAGATCCCCCCAGTGGTCTTAGAGCCTATCTTTCTAAATTTAACTGCATATCATACTCCATCAATGCTTTTCATCTGACATTGGTTAACTCACCTAGTTTGGAGGTAAAAGACAGTGGTGCTTCCCAGAAAGAATATGAGCTTTGGTGTCGTTCTTCCCTGACTTTGAATCTCCACACTGCGACTATCTGACTGCATGTCCTTGGAACAAGTCACTTCACTTTTCTCAGTTCTATATTGGAATAAAGGGATAACGCACTGGTTAAGAGCTCGGCTGCTAGGCAAAAGGTCGGCAGTTCGAATTCACCACCCGCTCCTTGGAAACCCTATGGGGCGGTTCTACTTTGTCCTGTAGGGTCGCTATGAGTCGGAGTCGACTCGGCGGCAACAGGTTTTTAAATATCTATCTCACAGGGTGATTGTGGAGGTCGAATGTCCCACGGGAGAAGAAAATGCTCTTGCAAACTGTTAGGCACCATGCAAAGATATCTTTCGTATTACTAAAGACTATTTATACCTGCTTTCTGATGATGATGGTAGTGCTTCTCTGCACAGAATTCTGTGCCAAGTTCTTAAAGTTAGAGCTGGAAGAAGCCTCAGACATCACCTAGTACATCCAAAGTGCTGAAACTTCTGTGTTATGCCTAGGATTTCAGGGTCCAGAAAGGGGAAGGACTGGTCCAGGGTTGCACAGCATCTCTCACCTTTAATGAGATTCAGAAGGAGAAAGAAAAGGTTGTGGCCTCCCCGCAGAGTGAGGCCATTTGAAAGGCAATTCAGCCCTGCCCACTGCACCTGGGGCAAGGAGAGGGAAGAGGTGTTGGGGTTGGGGCACCAGCCTTTCCCATGCCTCTGCTACCACAGAGGACAGAGAATGGGGTTGCAAAATCCACATTGTTTTGCACCCACTGTCTCTGGCCTCTGTTGTGCAAAGTCTGTTGCAATCATTCCGAGGCAAAAAGAGCTCCTTAAATATCACTCGCTGTTATATTTCACTCTAAGAGGGCTTTTCCATCCCTGGCTCTCCTGACTATATAAAAATAAGTCAATTCTCAGAACCCAGGGAAACAATGTCAATGAAAAATGCAAATCCATCAGACCTTTTCTGCAATGCTTTCTGATCCTTCACCAGCCCTCCCTGCTATCCACAAGTTGACTAAGACCAGCACTGTCTTGCTTGAATTATTCATTTTTAACAGTTCTTGTGCCCTAAGTAAATAGTAAGAAGTGTTTCACCTCTGAAATAAGACCATCAATAAAGTATCTATTGAGGTATTTGACTCGTTGTGGGAGGAACACTGAACTGGGCAAAACATTGCCCTGTCTGACTCATTGGGCAACTGTGGGTCAGTCACTCCCCCTCTCTAAGACTCAGTTTCCCCATCTATCAAGGATGATGTTGAATTGAATGTTCTCTGTGGTTCCTTCCAGTTCTAACAGTCTGTGGTTCCCAAGAGCTAGGAGGGGTGGGAGGGAAGGGGGAGGACCCACATTTGTTGAGCCTCTGATAGGAGCACTATCTTATTCATTATCACAGCAGACCTGTGAGGCATGGCTCAGAGAAGCAGAGTGAAGAAGTCAAGGTCACCCAGGTAGTGAGAGGCACCACCCTGCTTGATGTGGCCCTAAAAGCCACGCTCTGCCCTCCAGAGCCAGGCATGCCTAGGAAAGAAGAGGGATTTTGACGACTGCTCACATGTGAGCCTTTAGTCAGTGAAGCTCTGGGCGAAGTGACGTATGCGTAGCCCTGGGCTTTGGCTGGCTCGACCCTGAGCTTGGACCAAGTTAGGACAAGCTGCCCTGAATGCCCCTGGGGAAAGGCCAGCAGCTGCTCTTGGGGTTAAGGCTTTTACCTAAACAGGCAGGACTCTGCAAATGTGTAAATGCATTAAAACAAGCAAGCCAAGAGGAAAGGACAGGTAAATAAGCAACTATGGTAAAAGCCATGGGTTATTTTTCTTCATCCTCAAAACACCATGGTAAACAGCATCCCATTTTATGGCACACATCAGAGATGCTTGTAGTAGAAACATTCTGGCTTACTTCCAGCTGTTTCAAAGGTAGTGGAAGGTGCTGCAGCTCCCCTCTGCCACACCCCTTCTTCTGCTCCCTCCAACCCCTCCCTTTCTCCTCCCCCTCCATTCTTCTTGCTTTCTCTTCTCCCTCCCTCTGCACTTCCTCCCCTCTGTCTCCTCCTCCACTCCTCCCTCACTTCTCTTCTCCTCCTCATTTTCCTCCTCTTCTGCTGAGAGCAGTGTGATTCCTTGTGGGCTGCCGTGGGAGAAGCATCGCCACACCAAAATCAATTCAGTTGCTGTGTTCTGACCTAGATTCGAGGGTCTCTGGTCCCTGTGCAGTGCTTGGTAGGAATTCAGAGGCCCAAGAAAACAGGATCAGGTTTCAAATGAGGGGTTCAGTTGTGGGAATCTAGCCAAATCTGAGCTCAACCCAGAGGTGGGGAGAGGGGCTAAGGTGGGGGGCCATGGTAATGGTGGTGATGGTGGTGATGGTGCGGGGGTGGTTAAGGCTTCTTCAGTGAGAAAAGCAGCAGCCCTGATACTGAGGCTCCAGTATTTCTCTCTCTCTCTCTCTCTCTCTCACACACACACATATCACCTCAATCCACCCTTGTGGTTCTAAACAACAATTGAACAGTTTATTATAAAATTCAATGAGCCATGTGCTTGGAAAAAGTATTTCCTTCCTTTTTGCTTTCCTCCCTTCCCTCCAACTTCCCTCCTTCCCTTCCTTTCTCCCTTCCTTGCTTGCTTTTTTTCTTTCTTCCACTCATTTTATTTTTTGCACTCTCTTCCTCTTTCTTAAACCCTTTTCACTTTCTACATGCTATCCCATCCAGAGAGAGGCAGTTGTCTGATAGCTAACTTTTAGAAGCCCAGCTTTGGTGGGAAACTATTTCCTTATGTGGCTAGATTAATTCCTTCAGCTGAGTAGACTTAGGCTGTGGTTTGGGGGTGCCCACAGCCTGGAGTCTGGCATTATAGAGTCTGTGCACTGACAGGACTTCAGATGTGGAATATTCTATTGCATGAATATATAGGAATTTATCCCTTTCCTTATTCAGAGAAATCTAAGTGGTTTCTGTTTTATCGCCAGGATCCATCTTGTGTATCTTGTACGTGTCTGGGTGTTTCTCTAGACCTACCTCCCAAACTCATTCATGTCATGACACACATAGAAAATGACAATATTTGTGTGGCACATCCGGGTAAATGGAGGAAATTTGGAGCCCAGAATGAGGCTGCTCATGGCCAGAGACCACAGGTTTCAGGTGGCTGCCCACAACCTCACCCAACTTCCCCAGCCTGCGAAGGGATCAGCGCCTCTCAGCAAGTCATTGGCGATCTCTAATCTGAGGGATAGACCTGCAAATGGAACTGCAGTGTCTAAGTATATGTGCATCTTCAGTTGTACTGGACACTGCCTGGCTGTTGTACCATTCTCCGGGATGCTGTTCCACTCCCACCCCATCAGCAATCTATCTGAGTTCTTGTTGCGCCATATCCCTGTCAATATGTGGGATTATCACACTCAATTTCTTCCTAATCCAAGAGGCTCTGAAATTATATACTTCTGTTGTCTTGTCCTCATGAAACTGTGCCACATGAAAACAGGGAGGGCACCAAGAGATACTCTAGTTCTGCATCCTCATTTGAGGTCCAGGCAAGAGAAGTGGGTTGCCTAAAGTCACTCAGCAAGTCAGGGGCAAAACCAACATTTGAATCCTATTCTCAGGACTGTCAGAGCAAAGCTCTCTCCTCTTCATCTGACGTTTCAAAACTAGTGCCTGATAGGCCGGATTAGACCACAAATGCTTTTGGTTCGTTTGCCCCTCACTAATAATCTTTTTTGGAGCCCTGGTTGCACAGTGGTTAAGAGCTCAGCGCTAACCAAAAGGTCGGCAGTTCAAATCCACCAGCCTGCTTCTTGGAAACCCTATGGGACGGTTCTAGTCTGTCCTATTGGGTCGTTATGAGTCAGAATCGACTTGATGACAACGGGGTTTTTTGGTAATTATTTTCTTTAATTAGTTGTCAACATTTGAATATCGGAAGAGTTCACATTATAAAACAGAATTCTCCCTCCTCTTAAAGAAATCAGGAGATCTGAAAACACTAGGCCCTCAGCCCCACTAGGCCACCTCTGGCTGGAGGGTTTTGCTGCTGCTGCCTTGGCTGAACACTCCCACAGGGCACGTCCCACTCATCCCACCTTGCCTTGTAAGTGGCCTGCCTGGTCTCTGCAGGCTGTTGAGCTTGCATCCCTATTCTACAGAATCTTGCCCAGACTGTTCTGTTACGCCATTGGCTCCTAAAATTCCAGACAGAAGAGTCTTTATGGATCACTTCCCCAAAAGTCTCCTTTCCAAACAGAAAAATGAGCTCCTAACAGTAACTCTCGGTCTCACTTCCCAAGTGATCTTTCAGTGTTAATGCCAAGAGCATTTTTTCCCCTTCATTTTCTAGCCTGGAGCATACTGTCTTTTTCGTTGTCCCCATCTGAGCAGCCCAGAATGATTTATAAACAACCTGCCTGTTATTATCTCCCCTGCCACATGGCATAATTGCAGCTAAGTGGCAGACCACAGGAGTTCAAGCCATGAGTCAAGGGGCAGAACCAGGAAAAGAGCCCTCACCAGCCTTTTTAACTTCTGGCTTTCTCCATCCTGGTTCAAGTACTGCCCCATTATTCTCTCTTATACATGATTGGAGTCCATTTGAATCGACAGTGCGGGCGGCAGTTGGGGGTTGACGGTCTGATCATGTAAGGAACTACCTCCAAACGGAACTTGAGTCTGTAAGTAAATATATTTTTAAAAATAGAAAAAAAGAAAATGCATAAACATCTGACTAGTTCAGCATCCGGGGGGGGGGGGGTCTCCACCTTTGCCCAGGTGTAAGAATTTGATCAATAAAATTATTCGTGTCCCTTCTCCCATCCCTCCACCAACCACCTTCCTCCCGTCATAGAAGTGTCTTAATTTATTTCTTATTTTGTTTTTTTTAGTTGTCTGTCCACAACTAGTATTAAATCCTTCTGTCTCTGTCTCTGAAGCTAATGGCTTTCATTTTGTTTTGTTTTCCTTGCTTTGATTCTTGTTTTTGTGTTTCAGAAATGACAGGGCTGTGTCAGAGTTATTTGGGAGGGGCAGTTGGAGTAATGTTTATCATTTTTGGATGGCGCATTCACACAACTCTTTTCAACTAGCAAAGGAAAGAGCAGGGACTTAGAGGATAGACGGACAGATCTGCCTTGGTATTCTGTCCAAGCTGAGTGACTTTGGGCAAGCAATTTAAACTCTCTCAGCCCTAGTCTCCTCCCCTTGAAAATGGGAGTGATAATAATACCTCCAGGTGTTACTGTGAGGATGCAGTAAGGTGATGTAAGTAAAACACAGTGGCCAACACCTGGCACATATTACTTCCCTTCCCCCTCTTCTTCCTGTTTCTGAACCAACAAGCCAGATACAGACAGATGTACTGAAAACGCAGGGATGTCTCCCTCCCCAAAGTGTGTTTTGCAAGACATTAGTCCTAAGAAACCCTTCCTGAAAAAAGTTTGGAAAATGATGTGCACCTTAGTCCCTTCTAGAAATCCACATGTGCATTGGAATATTCACGGTTCTGAGAAATTCTGCAGTAAAGAAAGCTCATTGATCTCATTAACCCAATACCACCCGTAGTCATTTGACCATGGAACCTTTTTTCAGGTAACTCCCATGGACATTCTGTGGGGAACGCCAAACCAAAACAACCAAACCCGTTGCCATCAAGTTGATTCCAACTCATAGCAGCCTTATAGGACAGAATACATCTGCCCCATATGGTTTCCAAGGAGTGGCTGATGGATTTGAACTGCCAGCCTTTTGGTTAGCAGCCAAACACCTAACCACAGTGCCATCAGGGCTCCATGGGGAACACTGGTCTAATTAATTGCCTAATCATGACCAGGGAATATTCTCCTTTCGTAGCAGAAAGAGCCAGAGTAGAAAGACCATCTTCTCATAGCGCCTCACAGTTTCCGAAACATTTTCTCATACATTGGCCTTTTTGTTCTACAAACACACCAAGCTACAGTCCTGCCCCAGGGCCTTTGCACCTGCCCTTCTCTCTGCCTGGGGACCCTCGCTGCCCTAAAGCTTTGTATGGCTGATCTCTTCATTTCATCCAGGTCTTAGTTCAGATGTTCCTTCCTTATAGAGCCTTCCCCAGACCCCTCTACATAAAGTATTCTGCCCCCACAACAGGCATCTCTATGATTTTACCTTGTTTTAGTACCTTTATGTATCTCTACCTGAACTGGTTTTATTTATTACTTTTATGTGACGCATGTCCTCATTCCTCAAATACACAGGATGGCAGGAACCTTATATGTCCTCTCTGTTGCTGTATGCCCAGTGTTTACAGCAGTGTCTGATACACAGTAAGGTATTCAGTCAAGGTCTGTTGAATGGATAAGCAAATGACTTCTCATTTCACTCTGTTGATGATCCTGAGAGATAAACCATATTATTGTTTCCACTTTACAGATGAGGAAACTGAGCCTCAGGTTGTTATATAACTTTCCAAGGTCAAACAACTGATAAATGGCAGAGCTGAGGCAGGAGCCTGAATTTGCTGGACTGCTAAGCCCTGTGATCTTCCCATTCTGGGAAATAAAGTTTTTCAGTTTATCCTTTTCCTATGAAGAACAACATTCATGTGCACGGATCAACTGGAGAGGGCCCTCTTTGACCTTGAAAGTCATCTTTCCCAAGGGCTCCCAGAGCCCCCGGGATCATCATAAGACGGGAGCCCAGGTGCCTTCTGGGAGTGCAGAATGAGAATGACCAAACTGTAAGACATAGGTCAGAAAACCAGCTTGGAAGCTGGTAGCTTACAGAGTAAATCTGTTTAAATTGGAACCATGTGGCTCTTTCCCCCAGTGCTTACACAACGTGAACAGATGCATTGTTTGGTGTCAGAGCCCTTGCGTTGACTCCAGAGTTACGGCCTCTTCGAGGTCTCCACGTGGCGCAATGCTAAGGCTGTCAGGCACGGGAAGAGGAGGGAGAGTAGGAGGGTCTAAAGAAGTGTTACTTAACCCTTGTTGTCTGGCATTTCAGAAGGAGCAGAGTGGGGAGCGTAAAGCCCACCTCAGTGCCGGTCTGAGACCTAAATTAAATGCTTGTCTTTTGGCGGGGGTGGGGGGGCGGTATTTTACAAACGTGACTTTGTGTCTGATGTGTTTTGGAGGGTTTTAGCTCCCCAGCCCCACCCCCCTTATTCCTCGCCACACTTTTAGCAGACGGCAGAGCATGGAGAAGAGTAACCAGGCTTCCTGGGGAATCCTGAAACTGGTACCAAGACAAAACTGGGAATTTCTTCTTAAGCTGATCAGACCACCCATTAGTGCCTGCTTCCTAGATAGAAACAGAAAAATAAAATCCTTGAGGCTCTGGATGCAAATATAGGTATCTCCATCGTGTATGTACTGTATGCCAGGTGTTGGGTTAGACACAGGCAGAGAGGCAAAAGTTATAGAACGGTCCCCCAGAAGCTTTCAGTGTTAGGAAACAATGCCTCAACCTCTAGAAATGCTTAAGAGCTATTGCAAGACATCGGCGCTATGTATTTATTGCTATCTAGGAAACATCTGCTATGCAAGATGTTTTTATTGACACTGCGAAGTGTACAAAGATGAAACAGGCGTGATCTCTACCCTCAAGGAAGTTCAAGTCCAGGAGTGTGAAGTGGGGTTAACAACGAGGACTTTGGAGTCCCACATCTGGGTGGGAATTACAGTTCTGCCACCAACTAGCTATGCACACTTAAACAAGGTAATCTGATCTTGCTTAGCCCCAATTTTTCCAACTGTAAAATGAGTAACACTTAGCTCATAGGGTTGTTGTGAGATGGAGTGAGCTCATGTATATAAGCAAGCAGTGAATAGTAACTAATGTTACTGAGTATCTGCATAACTATAATATAAGGGGAGAGAGCATCCAAGCACAGGGAACATGTTTCTGTTTGCATGCATAAGGGTTAGCA
This sequence comes from Dugong dugon, assembly GCA_030035585.1. Taxonomy (NCBI): domain Eukaryota; kingdom Metazoa; phylum Chordata; class Mammalia; order Sirenia; family Dugongidae; genus Dugong; species Dugong dugon. The sequence continues at coordinate 59,900,429 of CM057471.1, forward strand.
CACATTCAGCACATGGTAGGTATCCAGGACCTATGTTTCCCGTACGTGAAGCATGAAGCAACATTGTTAGAGAAAGGAGAGTAGATTACCTGCGAGGGAGCTCACCTGGGGAAACAAGGGCATCCTTCCTATAGAAATTCACATGTAGCTTGGACTGAAGGATTGGAAGAATTCAGGTTGGCAGAGGAGGGAACAGGAGCTGCAGCAAGAAGCAATGCATGTTCTCTGTGCCACTTTACCAACCATTTATAAATCGCTTTACAGTTTATAAAGAACTTCCACATCTATCACCTCAGTTGAGTTTCATGACTCCATGATGTCGGCAGAATTTTTTGAGAGTAAACTGATGCTCAGAGAGGTACTTGCCCAAGGTCACACAGCTTCCAGGTAACAGAGCTGAGATTTATTGATAACATTTGTTGTTGTTAGTTGCCATCAAGTCAGCTCGGACTCATGGTGACCCCATGTAAAACAGAATGAAACATAGCCTAGTCCTTTCCCATCATCATGGTTATTGGTATGCTCCGGTCCATTGTTGCGGCCGCTGTATATTTTGAGTGCTTTCCAGCCAAGGAGGATCATCATCTTTATCGGATAACATTCTGTTTTGATTGATAGAGTTTTTATTGACTAATTTTCAGAAGTAGATCTCCAGGCCTTTCTTCCTAGTCTGTCTTAGTCTGGAAGTTCCACTGAAACCCATCTACTATGAGTGACCCTACTGGTATTTGAAATACTGGTGGCATAGCTTCCAGCATCATAGCAACGCACAAGCCACCACAGTATGACAAACTGAGAGATGGGTGGTGGTTTCATAACATTAGCTACTATTTATTGAGTGCTTAGTATGTGCCAGGGATTCTGCTGTGTGCTTTTCCTAAACTGTCTAATTTAATTTTCACAATGTCTCTTGAAAGTGGGTTCTGTCATAAAATATGGAGAGGCTGTCATTCAACTTAGTGCCTGGTAGAGAGGAAGGGTAATAAATACTTGTTATCATCGTGATCCCATTTTCACATATGAAAAAACTGAGGCCCTGAAAGAATTGAAGCTTAATAACATACTAGGTTGTCAGGTGGTAGGATTTGAACCCTAGTTTGTGCTCTTAATGACAAACTTTAACTATGCCTCCAGAGTCTTCTTTGCCCAAGCCAGTTCCCCTTTTACTTCTCAGTCTGAGCCCCCTAAAGTTTTGGACAGGGAGACCCTTAGCATTCATAGTTCAGTTGGAGACCAACCGTCCTACTGAGAAAACTCTCTCTTACCCTCTTGTTTCTTCCCTCCCCAGCTGTGTGCACTTCGCCTGTGAGGCTGCTTACTGCCCAGAGCTAGCTGTGGAGAATGCCTCTCTCAACTGCTCCAGCAGTGACCGCTACCATGGTGTCAAGTGTACTGTGAGATGTCGGACAGGCTACGTGCTCCAGATACAGCGGGATGATGAGCTGATCAAGAGCCAGGTGTGTGCAGGTGCTGGGATCAGAGCCCCTTTGTAGCCAAAGGAAGGCTTGACCAGGTGTCGATCTGTTCTCTACTAAATCCCCAGCGCTTAGAATAGTGCTGCCACATAGCAGATGCTCAATAAATATTTTAGAATAAATGATTAGATGAATGGATGGATGGGATGGATGGATGGGCTGTTGGGTGGTTGGGGGAGTGATGGATGGTTGGGTGGATAGTTTGATGGATGGGTGGATAGATAGGTAGTAGGTAGACAGACAGACAGATAGATTGATCGATAGATAAACAGATATATCAAGTCTTTGTGTAGGATGCAAATCTGGAATACCATGGGCCCAAACATTTTGGAATAAAATCCTTACAGTCAGAACCGTGCCACAGCTGAATGGACTGCTTTAGGAAGAGGTGAGCCTTCTGTCAGTGAAGGGTTCATTCATTGCAAAGCATCTGTTCACTGTGAACCAGGCACTGTACTAGCTGCTAGAGAAAAGAATGTCACTAAGACATTAAGAGAAGGGGGGAGGCAATTAGTGAGCAATGACCTCACAGTACGATAAACACTATAAAGGGAAGTACAAGGTGCTGTCTAAGTACAGAGGGACTTCAAGAAAGCTGCCTGGAAGAAGCAACATGAAAACTGAGAACTAGATAGATAGGCAAAAGAGTGTGTATTGGGAGGGGTGGAGAGGAGAGAGGGAAGGAATATGTGTTCTGGACACAGGCAGGAATAGTATGTGGAAGCCTATTGATGAGAAAGAGCTACCGCAGCCAGAGAATTTTTTCTCCCTGACATCACCCAAGAGGTGCAGCTGGGAAAGTAAGCAGGGACCACCAGTGCAGAACCCATCAGCCTGGTCAGGATGTTTGGAGTTGATTTTAAGGGCAACAGGGAGCTGTTGAAGGAAGTGACATGGTCGGATCATGGTTGACAAAGGGTCTTCTGGCTGTGCCATTTGGGAGTTGATTACAGTCCAGCAGTAAAACAGGCAGTAGGGAGTCCCCTTGGGAGGTCATCAAAGGCATCCATGGAAGAGGGAATATGTCCTGAGCAAGGGTGGTGTTAGTGAGTGGATTTGAGATGTGGCTGAATGTTGCTTCAGACAGATGTTGCTGTGAGGTCTCAGGTGGGACATGGGGCAGTGGGACAAGAAAGCAGTTTAAGGGCTCTTTCAGTCCTGAGGTTTTAGGATTCCAGAGCTCTGTCATTAGATGCAGCCTTCTCCAGGTCTGGGAATGCCTATTTATACACAGCTTCTGGGCTTGATTAGCTTCCCATTTGGGAGCTCTGGGGCCCTCGATTGCTCTTCTTAGACACCTACTGCCATGTATCAGACATGGCAGGTCTGAACTCCTGTGGAAACAATTAGGTTGCTTTGGCAGTGAGGGACCTCTACTCCTTTTGATGTGTGCTTAAGAGGGAAAAGACGTCCTCTGCTTTTAAAATCCCAGATTAACATTTGGCATCCCCTGTCCCTTGGGATTTGGCGGTCTTCTCCTTGAATGGAAGCCTCTAGGCTGCTGATGACTGTCCCTCCCTTGGCTCCATAGTGTGGCTTCACCCTCCCACCCACGCAGCACCATCATCTGCTAGTTTGGTGTACATCCCTGTCTCTCCTTTCACTTTTTCCAGCCTTGTTCCTTCTTCATGTCTACCTCTCTTGACTACTGAACCATCAAACCCCAAGGCAGGGAGAAGCTCTTCGAGCAGTCTTTGGGTTTAATCTACCCATTTAACAATGGGGGAAATAACACAAGAAAAGGAACTTACCGATGGTCTCACAGCACAGAGGAGAAGCATCCAGGTCTCCTGTATCCCAGAGCGATGCCCACTCTGTGCCAAACCCTACAACTGGCTCCAGTAACCTCCTCTAAAGCCAAGAAAAAATACAAAGATGCAAAGTACCCTACAGCTGTACCATGTTTCAGAGTCTAAACCTCACACCATGTGAGGTCTCTGGGTGTCAAGATTGTCAACGATAAAATTGAAGTAGTAACCTGGAAAACTATAGGTAATAGTTGAGAGGATAGACTTTGGGTTCAGTTTCCCCTTAGCTTCTTTTCAGCTTTGTATCTCGGGGCTAATTATTCAATATCTCTGAGACTCAGTCTCCACATCTGTAAAACGGGAACCAAAACACCTAATGCATACGATTGTTGGGATCATTAGAAATAAACTAAAGTTAAGCACTAAGCGTTGGTCTACTGGGGCCTGGACAAGACTCTGAGCCATAGCCTAGGGAACAAGGGCGTTTCCCCACATCTGGGGCTCAGTCTGACACCACTCACTGTGCCCATATCTGCCTTTCAGACAGGACCCAGCGTCACGGTGACCTGCACTGAGGGCAAGTGGAACAAGCAGGTGGCATGTGAGCCAGTGGACTGCGGGGTCCCAGACCAGCACCTTGTGTACGCCGCCACCTTCTCCTGCCTAGAGGGTACCACTTTTGGCAGCCAGTGCTCCTTCCAGTGCCGTCACCCCGCGCAGTTGAAAGGTACTGGGGCCCTTTGACTTGACCAGGCTTGCTTCTCTGTGGGAAGCCAAGAGACTGTTTCCAGGCCTTCCTTCTAGGCCCCAAACACTAAGGTTTAGATGGGGTTTTATACGTGCTTCTGATTTGTTTCCACCAAGTGTATGTATGGAAATTGCCCTGCTGTGCAACTAAAAAAAAAGGAGAGTGTAGACGGAGATGACAGTGAAATCTCCCTCCAAGATCTTTTGAAACCTTGCAAGGAAGAAAAGACAAAGAAAGAAACAGGGAGACAGAGAAAATGAAAAGAGAGTAACATTTGGAACTGAGGTGACTAGTTCTTTGTGTATGGTTAGAGCCCAGTAAGCCTAAGAGATAAGTGTTAATAGTAGTCCCCTTTTCACAGAGGAGGAAACTGAACGTCAGAGAGTTTAAAGAACTTGCCCAAGGCTGCACTATTACTAAGTGGTGGAGTCCACACTGGAAGCCAGGTCTGTTTTTCTCCAAAGCCCACTGCTAGTCCTTAAGAAGGGCTAGCTGGGGAGAGAGGCGCAGATGTGGACTGGAAGCATTTAGTGGTATCCTCCTGGGATAGGCACTAGAAATATGGAACTGAATAAAAGATAGTCTGGCATGTTGGAGAAGAGGCCAAATTTTAGAAGTGAGTAAGAGGCTGGCCTGGGAATCTTAGAATGTCTGAACTGGCAGTGTCCTTAGAGCTTATCAAGACTAACTGGATCATCGGAAAGATGGGAAAACTGAGGGCCAGTGAGAGGAAGAAACTTGTACAAAATCACACAGCAAATTGGTGGCATTATTAGGATGAATGTTTCTGATTTCTAGTCAAGCATTAGATTCCCACATTCTACACAATTCTCAGAGGCGCCAGAACCCTCTCCTTAGCTTGTGTTATCGGGGGCAACATTGCCTCTTCATCAAATACCAAAAATACTATCTCACTTGAGCATGAGCGCTCACCTTGGGGTCTATCATTCTGTAGGGTGTGCGTGAGTGGGCTTCTGAAAGGTAGGAAAGAGATCTATGAATTTCCTGAGTTTTGAGCATTTAGGGGATTGGAGAGACCAATAATTTCATCAGATTTTCAAATGGACCCAAGACTACAAAAGGTTTGGAACCCATACTGGACTGTGAGTCCCTTGAATTCACGGTTGTGTCTAGTAGTCCCTTTATATGTTCTGTCAGCAAGCATAGGACTTGGAACATGGTAAGATTCAGTAAAATGTATTGACTGGCTGGCTGGATGAATTGGTGAAAGAAAGAAACACCCAGTAAATGTTTATTTTAAAAAATGAATGAAAGACTCATTAATGCCATTAAACCGCCCCTAAAGAAAGGAAGGAAACATTTCTAATATACTGTATTTTTACACAAATAACATGTGCCTTCTACATTTGTTTGCCAACCGTGCTCTCCCCTCCGTGAGGTATTTTCATAAGTGTTCTATGCTAATTTTTTTTAAAGAAACATGTAAAAAAAATTGGCATAGTAGCGCTTAGGAAAATACCTCACTCGGGGAGGGCACGGTTGACAAACAAACATAGAAGGTGCATGTTATTTGCGTAAAAATACGGTACATCCCTTGCATCCCCTCGTTTTTAACTTATATGAAAATTTGAATAAAAAGCTTTAGATATTTCATTTGAGTGCTCTAAGGATTTAAGTCAGAGGGAGATGATGTGACCAGTGGAATTGTAAACTCTCCAACTTCCAGGCCATCTGAGTCCTTCTCTCAGCCCCATTTGCCCAGATGTAGGGTGTATTAATAACTCCAGACTAGGAAATCATGCTTCTCCTCTCAATCAGAGGCCCTTGGGAAAGAGAGGGTATAAATTAGCATTGATTATTACAGCCCTCATTGTGGCTAATAATAATTCTTAATCAAAGTGATTCAGACCCTTCTGCCATTGCTTCTCTGCTGACTGTGGCGGGAGGGGGTGTGACCCCTATTGTGTAGATGAAGCCCCAGGAGGAACATCATTTTGTTAGTTGTTGTTGATCCCAACTTTGCTCTTCCTTTCAAAATACAAGTTGCCACTTTCACCCACTAGAACCAATTGACATTACATGCAGCTGGGTCCTGAGCTCCATTTGATGCACAGATTTCAGGTCTGAGGCTTTTGCCTAGATATCCTGTAGCAAGGACTAGGAAAAAGTCTTGCTAACTCTCTCTTGAGCTTATTAATGCTTCTTTGCCCCTCTTTTCAAACCAGGAGGTAAAGAGGTGATTGTCTTAGTCATCTAGTGCTGCTATAACAGAAATACAACAAGTGGATGGCTTCAACAAACAGAAGCTTATTCTCTCACAGTCTAGTGGGCTAGAAGCCCAAATTCATGGCTCCAGCTTCAAGGGAAGGCTTTCTCTCTCTGTCGGCTCTGGAGGAAGGTCCTTATCATCAATCTTCCTCTGGTCTAGTTGCTTCTCAGTGCAGGAACCTCAGGTCCAAAGGACACTCTCTGCTCCCAGTGCTGCTTTCTTGGTGTTGTGAGGTCCCCATGTCTCTCTGTTCACTTCTCTCTCTTATATCTCAAAAGAGGTTGGCTTAAGACACAATCTAATCTTGTAGATCTCATCAATATAACTGCCGCTAATCCATCTCATTAACATCATAGTGATAGGATTTACAACACAGGAAAATCACATCAGATGACAAAATGGTAGACAATCACATAATAGTGGAAAGCGTGGCCCAGCCAAATTGATACATGTATTTTTAGGGAACACAATTCAATCCAGACAGTGATCAAAACAACTTTTTTTCTTAATTATTTTTTTTTTGCTCCCCTTTCTTCCCTTCCAGTCTTAAATTTTCTTTTCCCTGCAGCATGGTTTAAGCAAAAACAGCACCAGCTATGGAATCAGAGAGACTGGTGTCCCATTTCTGGCTTTGCCCCTTACCCACTGTTTGGTGTTAGGTAAGAAAATTCACATCTATGAGCCTCAATATCCTCATTTGTAAAGTAGGCTTGCAAATGCATACATTGAAGGGTCAGTTGAGGATTAAAAGAAATGACCGATATAAGCCAAAGTAAGAACATAGTAAATACTTATTTTCTCCAAAGGGTGCCCTTGTGAGGACCTGTGTGATGGTTGATCACCCAATGTTATGAATTGAATTTTGTCTCCCAAAAATGTGAGTCAATTTGGCTAAGCCATGATTCCCAGTGTTGTGTGATTGTCCACCATTTTGTCATCTGATGTGATTTTCCTATGTGTTGCAAATCGTACTTCTATGATGTTAATGAGGTGGGATTGGCAGCAGTTATGTTACTGAGGCAGGACTCAATCTATAAGATTAGGTTGTATACTGAGTTAATCTCTTTTGAGATATAAAAGAGAGAAGCAAGCAGAGAGACATGGGGACCTCATACCACCAAGAAAGTTGTGCCAGGAGCAGAGCATGTCCCTTGGACCTGTGGTCCCTGTGCTGGGAAGCTCCTAGACCAGGGGAAGATTGATGACAATGACCTTCCCCCAGAACCGACAGAGAGAGAGCCTTTCCCTAGAGCTGGCACCCTGATTTGGACTTCTAGCCTCATAAACTGTGAGAGAATAAATATCTGTTTGTTAAAGTAATCTACTTGTGGTATTTCTGTTATAGCAGCACTAGATAACTAAGATACCCAGCCACTGACCTTTTTGCCCTATGGAGGACTTGGTGGTGGGAGACGTGGAGATATACTTCATCCTCCATGTTCCTCTCAGGCCCATGGAGGCCAGTGCCCTTGGAAGAACAGTGACCATCCAGGACAAATAGTAGCCCCTGGAAATCTTGTGTAAGACGGGTAGCACCGCAAGCCTTCTTGCCTTTTGTATTCCAGGTGAACTTTTCTGGACTCTTCCCAACTTGCACTTGAATTCCAAGTCCTCTTCCAGATGTATGCAAAAATTCTGAGAACTCACAGCCTTAGAGTCATGTCTGCCAAGATTCTTTATCAAATATGTACTACAAGAGCAAGTAGAACCTACCAAAAAATATGAGGGATAAAACCTCTCAAATTCAAAAAAAGAAAGCTTTAAAATCAAAATCATAAAGGTTTAATTAAGTGGCTAAAAATGCAACATTACATCATCTAGTCAACCTCAACTCAACTCCGCTATGTTGAGTGCATTTAATATTTACTACAGAGAGCCCTTGTGGCGCAGTGGTTAAGAGCTTGGCTGCTAACCAGAAAGTCAGCAGTTCAAACCCACCAGCTGCTCCCTGGAAATCCTATAAGGCAGTTCTACTCTGTCCTATCGGGTCACTATGGGTTGGAATCGACTCAGTGGCAATGAGTTTGGTTTGGTTTTTATGGAGTGGCAACTGGTTTTATGTTCTAGGCACTAAGAATGAACAAGATGCAGTCCCTGGCCACATAAACTGGGCAGTGCCAACACAATGTGGCAAGTTCTAGGAAAGCCAGATCTTACGTCTCCTGACATTTCCCTCCTTGTGTCCTGCTCTTCGTTAATTTCAGTCTTAAAGGGACTCTTAGAGAAATTTATTCGTCTGGGTAATTTTAAAGTAAAATAGTAAAAATAGGTGCATCCATTTTTTTTAAATGTTACAATTTACAAATCATTTTATTACTCATTAGAGAATGAAATCTCTTACCACATTTGTAGACAGATTGAGCAATATTAATTTTCCTGACTTTAAAAGATGAACAAATGAAGGTACGGGGCATATAACATTTTAGGAGCACAGCCTATACTCAGGTATGTTGGAACCTAATCTCTAACATTAGCACTTTTGCCTCTACCGAGAATCCCAAGCTCAGAAACACCTTCACCTATGTCCTGAGTCACGTTCCCCAGGAAATACTGGTAGTTAGTGGGGAAGGGAGACATGGAGTCAATAAAAGCCAATAAAGATCTACTGTAAAGCCACTTGCCACTGGGGGCAACTAGAGCTCAATTCCTCTAGGGGAATGTTGGGAGACAGTGTAAAATACTCCTCAGAGATATTCCAACTCTAAAAACTGGTATGTTTATCCACCAACTCCATGATTTGCTGAGTGCTACTTCCAGGGGCATTAATTCCTCAGTACTCCCAGCTTGCCCCGTGTGTGGGTTGGGCGTGCATCCATGACCAGAAAGAAAGGCCTCAGGCAGAGAGTTCAGGTGCAGTGAACAGCCTTCAGAGTACAGTGGTGAATGCCAAGGTGATGAGGGCAGGGCATAGACAGCATCTGTCATAACCTACTTTCTTCAGAGCCACGTGGTGGATGCAGAGTAGTGGCTATAGCTGGCGCATGGTAATACTGATTCTGCGCAGTTTAGTGTCTACATCTCCTGCATTTGCTTTGTTGTGGGGGTGGAGATGAAGAGGGCATGTCCATGGTCCTGAATCACCAGTCACTGCTGGTTCTTCTCTTGACTGTGGCGTGCTGCTAACTCCTACTCAGCCTCTCCCAGAATTTCCTTTCCTGGTTTGCCCTTTCTCTCTTAATTAACGTTTTGCAATTCTTTACATTATTCTGCCACAAAAGAACTTTCATTTCACAACTTAGCATTTGCATAGCTGATATGGGATTTTTTTAAAGAGTCTCAACACTTTTTCTACAGATATTTTATCCCTCTTGGGGGACTTGTTGAGGATGTGCTCCCCATATATTTTACAGCTCCCCTTCGCACTAAGCTAATGCTGGGCCTGAGCACCCCAAAGCAATGCCCAGACTGCAAGCGCAGTGTGAAAAGAAGCCTGTAGTCTCTGGTGTTCTGGAAGCCTCTCTGCTTCTCTGGAAGCCAAATGAATCACCCTTCCATACTTCTGCTGCTTTCACTAGCTGTAGAAGTAGCTGTAGTTTGCAGTATCACAGTTTATCCACATAGAAACCTCTTCAGGGTTTACAGACAAACTGGTTTGTCCTCATCATATGAATCACACTCCAAAAGGTGGAAAAAGAAGAAAATGTAGAGGGATAAGAGAAGAAGAGGAGCCAGCATAGAATTGCAAACTACTCTCTCTCCTTTCTTTCTTCCTTATCCTGCTTTATTTTTCTCCATAGCATTTACCACCTTATAACACACCAAATAATCTACTTTCTCAGTATAATTTGTGTGCCTCTCTATCCCACTAAAATATAAGCTTCAAGAGGGCAGAGGTTTTATTGGTTTTGTTCACTGCTTTGACACCAACTTACCAAATAGTACCAGGCATATAGTAAGCGCTGAATAAATGCTTGTTGGATGACTAAAGACTTCAACTTCCATAGTCCTTACAGATCTGCTGGTGAAGGTAAAAGGTCAGGAGGAAAGGAAGGGAGGAAGGAGGAAGGAAAGTGGAAGGAAGGAAGTTAAGAAGCAAACAAGGAAATGCACAGCACTTTTCTGGATGTATGAATGTTCTTTCATTTAATCTTCTCAATGATCCATTCTGAAAAGAAGGAGCAATTGTTTTCTTTCTTCAGATAGGAAAGTTGAGGTGTGACTCTTCCAGAATGGATAACAGAGCTCTGCTGAGCAGGTAGCGCCAACTTCTCATTAAAAACAACTGCCTTTGTAGTTATACAAAATGAGTTTTGAGCCCTGGTGGTGCAGTGGTTAAGAGCTTGCCTGCTAATCAAAAGATCAGCAGTTCAAGTTCACCAGCCACTTCTTGGAAACCCTATGGGGCAGTTCTACTCTGTCCTATAGGGTCGCTATGAGTTGGAATGAACTTGACAGGCAACAGCTTTTGGTTTATTTTCGAATCCCAGTATTGTCTGTTACTAACTGTGAGAACTTGTGCAAGTCACTTTATTTCTGTGAGCCTCCGTTTCCGAGTGGAAATTGTCACACTTATCTCACTATTAGTTGTCAGAAGAAATGAGATGACATTTCAGAGGCGCTCAGTGCATAGTAAATGCTCAATAAATGTCACCTTCCTCCCTATCACTCTACCCCTCAGAACTTCCAACCTTCAAATCCTGGAGCCTCCAACCTGCTTCCAGCCCTAGCTGTCAACACTATTCAGTAATAAGTGGGAAGAGGAGAAGTTGATTGAGAAACGCAAGTTTCAGCTCCTCCTCTAAATGTCTTCGGGGAGCTTGGGGCAGTATGTACCTCGGTAATATACAATCTGGCAGTGAAAAGCCTAACTCCCCATGTTTTACTTTTAGTCTTAACGTTCCCCATCAGCCAGCTTCCCAATGGTAATCAGCACGTCTGTCAGAGCTGGCACAGGCTGCAGGGGAAGTGCTGCTCGTTCAGCTGCTTTGGCAAAGCTTCACTGAGCACTGGGGCCTGCAAAGAAAATCAAACCTCCAGGCAACACGATGCTGTCACTTGCAGGCATCGGGGGGCTGGGGTAGTTACAGGGGCACAGGGGCCCAAGTGGGAGTGGTTCCTTGAGGTCACATGGCACACTGATACTGAAGCTCTGAATAGATTCTGATAGGCACTTACAATGCCAATTATTAGGCAGCAAGTACCTTCATCGCTGGGCTTGTATGCTCCACCACGAAAGCAAGGAGGATAGATTATATTGTGGAGGACTGTTTCTATTGCTGCACAGGAGGTTCAGGATCAGGAGCCAGGAGGCTTGAATTTGAATTCACAGTAGATAGAAAGCAAGCCACTCCCCTAGTGTAGGCCTCTTCTTTGTGGCAGCTCTCTTGATTTCCCCAGCCTCCTCAACTGTAAGTGGAAAGGTTTGGAATTTCACCTGGAGTTTCCTCTAGTTCTTCAGACCTCCTTAAGCCTGGACAGCCCATGAGTTAACCTGGCTATCAGAGACCTCTCCCTCTGCTAACCCTGCCTGCCTGTGTCCTCCAGGCAACAACAGCCTCTTGACCTGCATGGAGGATGGGCTGTGGTCCTTTCCGGAGGCCCTGTGTGAGCTCATGTGCCTGGCTCCACCCCCAGTGCCCAACGCAGACCTCCAGACCACCCGGTGCCTGGAGAATAAGCACAAGGTGGGCTCTTTCTGCAAGTACAAGTGCAAGCCTGGATACCACGTGCCTGGCTCCTCTCAGAAGTCGAAAAAGTAAGTGGGGCTGGAAATGCAGACTCCTGAATTCTGGGGAGGAGGAGAGCCAGGGCTGCCTGATTGGAAGGAAGTGTTCATTTCTTTGCTGGAGGCAGTACCCACCCTTCATCCTATTCTGTTCTGTGAGAGGTTAGAAGTACATTATTGATACTATAATGTTTGGGTCAAACAGAACTAACTTTAAGTTCCAGCTTGGCTGCCTACGGCCTGTGTGACCTCAGGCAAGTGACTTTACTTCTCTGGGCCTTTCAGTTCTACCCTGTCCTGTAGGGTCGCTGTGAGTCAGAATTGACTTGACAGCAACAGGTTTGGTTTGGTTGAGTTTCAAGATGGGGATGATAATAACAGTTGCCACCTAGGTCTCTTGTGAAGATTAAATGGAGATGTGTATGTAAAATGCTTACCAAGTGCCTGGCACATTGTAGTTGTTCATTGACTGGTGGATATTAATATCATCATTGTACCAACATCCCTTAGAACCTATGGGAGAAAGTGAGAGGGCAGAGGGCTGACAGCACTTGAATTGTATCTCAACCCGCATGTAACTAGAAAGAGGTCTGACACTCCTGCCTGCCCCTGCTAAAAAAATTCTGTGAATGAATTTTCCTTAATCCCTACACATGTCCCTCACCACCCAAAAGAATAGGTAGGGAGTCATGAATGGGAAAAGGAAATGAGAAGGCAGCTGGCTCCAGAAAAACTTGAGTGTTTTGGTAGGGTGTGGGTCTGTCTGTCTGGTCAGTGAGATGTCTCTTCTTTCATCACTTCCTGAAGACGGGCCTTCAAGACACAGTGTACCCAAGACGGCAGCTGGCAGGAGGGAGCGTGTGTTCCTGTGACTTGTGACCCACCTCCACCCAAGTTCCATGGGCTCTACCAGTGTACCAATGGCTTCCAGTTCAACAGCGAGTGTAGGATCAAGTGTGAAGACAGTGATGACTCCCAGGTAAGCCTCCTTGAACTTGAGATCAATACTCTGGTCCCTCTCTACAGTCAGACAAGACTGGACTTTAAGAACCACTTTCTCCAGGAGACCGTCTATGTATGCCAGCATTGTATAATGGCAATATCACCAATACAGAAATTCTAATTATATTCTATTGCAATCTCGCTGAGCCTCGTTTTTCTCCCCATAATACCGTACTGTATTTGTTTAGAGATTTCTAGCTTTGAATTTTTTTTTTTTTAACATTGGAACCCTTACAAAGGAAATCATGTAAGGAATTAAAATTTATGAAGTATATCAAAGGTGAATTACTCTGACTGGAGCAGCCAGGGCTATTTTGCCAATTTGCTACTACCTTCACCACCCATGGTAGTTGCTGAAGTATTTAAAATCACGGGACCACCTCTATCTTGAGACATCAATTGGCTCCTCAAGCATAAAGTGAAAAAGAACCATATTTAGCCTAGAAGTAGAGTTTTGAGAAAGAGTGGAAGAAAGAGTGAGGAGAAGGGTATGGCAAGGCTTGAAATTTATCTCAATCCATGTGTAACTGAAAGTCTGACACTCTGCCTGTTGAAGGAGTTCTATGAAAGGAGTTCTTTAATCCCTAAACATGCCCCTCTCCACCAAATAGAATGGGTAGGGAGTCATGAATGGGAAAGGGAAATGAGAAGCCAACCGACTCCAAAGAAAACATAAGTCTACAATGAACACTACCTTGATAATCCTAACCAATTAAGGTTGATACTCCAAGCCACATGTTTCACAGGTGTTCGAGGATCATCAGCCAGATGAGGTCAGAGCTCATTCAGCTGGGCCCCAGTGCAGGTGGTACTGTCTTCACTCATTCTTTATTACCCATTGCCATGGAGTTGATGCCAACTCATAGCAACCCTAGAGGACAGAGTATAACTGCCCCATAGGGTTTCCAAGGCTGTAATCTTTACAGAAGCAGACTGCCCTATCTTTCTCCCGTGGAACAGCTGGTGGGTTCGAACTGCTGACATTTTGGTTAGCAACCAAGTGCTTAACCACTGAACAACCAGGGCTCCAAATTAGAGCCTACCAAATGCCAGGCACTTCCCTGGGCACTATGGTCAAAATGGTCAAGGGTGAATTAAATACACATCCTTTCCTCAGTTTCCCAAACCACCATCTTCAACTCTATTCCCTCCTTCCGCATCCAGACAACTACCGTGTCTTGTCCATTCTCTGTCCAAAACATCTCCTGAAGCTCTTCTCTTCTCCCTGCCCCCAGTGCCACCACCCTAACTCAGGACGCCATCATCTCTTTCCCGGGCTCCCAGGCCACCACTCAGCTGCTTCTTGCTCAGCTCCCTGCTCTTCCTCCTTTGCCTGTCTCCAGTATATTGTCTACATTTCAGCTAGAGTGACTGGTTTGGAGCATAAATCTGATCATGACAACTCCCCTCCTTAAAGCCCTTTAAGAACCAGTGACTCCCATTTCCCTAAGGACAAAATTTCAACTCCTTAGGGTGGCATTCAAGACCCCTACCTCTTGACCAGTAGCATGATCTCCCATCTCATCTCTGCATTCTCTACCTTAAAGAGTTCTCCTCTCACCTTTCTACCTGCCTGGCTTCTCATCATCCTTCAAGATTCAGCTTGGGCACCCCTTCCTCCAGGAACCCTTTCTGATGCCCCTTCCTTCTGATGAGTTGAGTGTTCCGCGCCTGGGTTCCCACTTCACAGCATTGACCACAACTCACTGTAACTGTCCACTTTCATTTCACTTTCCTCCCCTTGGCTGTAAAGTCCTTGACCTTGTCTTTAATCTTCCCTGTGCCTTCAGCACTTAGGACAGTGCCAGGTGCCTAGTAGGTGCTCAGGAAATGACATTGAACTAAGGGCTTTAAAGAACCACAATGAACATCTAGGCCAATTTCTCATTTTCCAGATGAAAAAACAAACTTAGAGAGGTTACTTAACCACCCAAAGTGACACTGCTGGTGCTGGCTGTGCCACAGTCAGAATCAAGGTCTCCCCAGCTGTGGATAGACTGACTCAAATAGACAGTCCTGAAAATCCTTGCTTGCAAACTCACAGGCATCTGTGCCCCAAATCATTCCCATCCTTGACTGTCATGGAAGCAGAAGCCAGTGCCAGAACAAGCAAAGGCCAGAGATTACCATGGCCTCACGCAGGCTGATCAACTTGCTTCTCACTCCCTTACATAAAACTGTTGCTAACAGTTACCCAAACTGCTGAGCCAAATAATATTCTGGCGGTGGTCATGTTATCAAACTGAAACCCAGTCTGCCTGGGGCCTGCCAAGTAACTTTCATGGCCAGTTTGTATTTAAAGGAGAGGAAAATGTAAATTTATCAGACGACTCAAGCAGCTCTGTTTGGCAACTAGCGGAGAGGCTATACTCAAAGGAGCAGGGTATTGCTCGTCGGCTCAAAGAATGAGGGAGTGCGTGCCAAGTGGGCTCCTAATACAATTGACGCTTCTAGTTTGTACTGAAAGTGAATTTCCTCTACCCTCAGACCGGAGACCTGTGAGCCAAATCTAGTATTCACCTCAGATCCCCTCTCACTGCCTGTAAACACAGCAGAAACGTACGGCCCAGAGCATCTTGAATCTAACAGCTTGTACGGAAGAAGAATTTTTTGTGTCTCAAACAAGTTCCAGATCCCAGCAGGAGAGGATAGGGGGGTGGTGACGTTGTAGGGGGAGTCACACACTCCCTTCCACTGCCACTAAAAGCAAATTTAAAAATAAGCCCTCCTCCTACTTCATTCATTCCTTGGAAGCCAGCATGATGCAGGACCTGAACTCTGAGTTTGAATCCCAGCTCTACCACCTACAAGCTGGAGAACCTTGGGCAAGCTACTTAACTCTCTAAACCTCAGTTTCCTCATTATAAAGTGGAAGGATATACTTGTACTCACCTTGTAGCTTATGTGTGAGGATTAAATGAAGTAATGAAAGTAGAGTATGTCTATGAGCACTCCCTGTAGTCATGCGGTGCACAACCTATGCAGCCATACATGCGAGCTCTGGGAAAGACACAAATGAACTAGCTTGAGCTCTGGGAAAGACACAAATGAACTAGCTTGATGTTAAGGTCACTTCCAGTGGTGAGAATCCCTAATGCTCCGTCTGGCCTCCTAGAGGTTGTAGAACCAAAGGCAATGACTTGAAACCTAGTCCTCTGACTGGCAGCCCGGTGCCAGCTCTGGAGAGTCAGAGAAGGAGGCATCTATCCTTCATAAGGCCAATGTGTGGAATGGGGAGGCCAGTATGAGCCAAAGAGAAACCTAGCCTCTTGCTCAAGTAAACTTGTAGAATACACAGTCTTCTAGTCCCTCTAGACCAGCACTGCCCAATGGAACTTTCTGTGATGATGAAAATGTTCCATATCTGTGCTGTCCGATATGGTGACCACTAGCCACATGTGACTATGGAGCACTTGAAGCGTGGCTACGGTGACTGAAGAACTAAATATTAAATTGTATTTAATTTTAATTAATTCAGATTTAAATATAAATAGCCACATGTGGCAGTGGCTTCCATACTGGACAGTTCAGCTCTAGGATGATAGTGTTCCTGCCCCTCTAAACCAAGGCAGGGAGCCTTAATAGTAACAGCTCTAAATTTTTGAATGTTTGCTGGGTGCCAGGCTGGTGGTGCAGACTTTCTCTTGTTTTGACAACTTGCCATAAACACTTGCAGAGGAAACAATATCCCCATTTTACAGATGAGGAAAGAAGGCTATGGGCTAGTAAGTTCTTACCCATGGTTAGGGTTATGAGTTAGTAAGTGGTACTCTGACTTCACAGCCCTGCTCTTTCCACTGCCCCCAACAGAGAGAGCAAGGATTTCCAGGGCAGGCTACCGATCCAACCCCCAGGGAACCAGAGGGAAGTGTTAATTGTCTCAGGACTTAATCCAGCTCAGATGCTCCTGGGCTGTCCGAGGTGATAACTCAAACCCAGTTCCATGTGAAAAGCACGGTGGGGGATTTGTAGGTGATTAGGGGAGTGAGGCGGGCATGGGATGGGGACGGGGTCTACAGGAGGAGCATGCACAGGGGCTGCTGTGGAAAAGGACAAAGTAATGCCCTTAATGATGGATTTCAGCAACTGAGCAGGAGCAAGAGCGGATGGGTGGGAGTGGAATCAATAACACATCCAGTTCACTGCATGAATCACAGAAGTTGGCTGTAAGAGCCTTTTTGCCACAAGTGGCGTGGATTGGCCCCTGCCTTTATGAGTTCTGCTGCGGACACAATACAACTCTCATATGGACAATGTCTCGGCAGGCAGGGGCAGCATCTTGTTTCAGGGTTGCCAAATGCTTGCCCAAACATCACAGGGCCTCCTAGAAGAACCTCTAGAAGAAACGTCACAGACCTATGTGACCTTAGAGCTGGGCAGGGACCCCCCCCCCCCCCACTGCAACCCACTTATATTGCAGATGGAACCACTGAAGCCCAGAGAGAGGAAGAGGCTTACCCCAAGTGACACAGCAAGTTACTGGCAGAGCTAGTTCTTAAACCAAGTCTTAGATTTCCTAACCACATTACTGTGCAAGCCTCTCTTGTCCATCCTCACCTCTGGGGCTACACAGCACCGCTGTAATTTACTTGGAGGAAGCAAAATGAGTGTGAAAGTATTGGCTGGGAGTAGTTAAATATTAACAACAGCTACAACTTATCAAGCACTTACTACATGCCAGTCGCTGGACTCAGTGCTGCCACTGATCTCTTCATTTAAGCCCCACAGCACCTGGCGCTACTGTTCCCATTTTACAGATGATAAAACTGAGGTTCAAGAGGTGAAGTGGCTTGCCCCATGTTTTACAACTAGGAGGTGGTAGAACTGAGATTCCTGCACAGGTCAGGCTGCCTCCAAAGCGTAATTCTTTCCCGCACTGCACTGCCTGGTTCTGTCTTGCCCTGACGCTGCCATAATTTCTCCCCACCATTATTTTATTTATTTTAATTTCTACTAAAGAGAATAAGTCTAGTTCATTCTCTCTCCCTCTCTTCCATTGTGGTAAAAGTACATAGGCTCTTACTAGTCATGTGACCTGACTCTGGCACAGGACACCTCTATGGCTTGGCCACAATGCCTCCCCTTTCTGGTTGGGTTGATGTCGGAAGTTTCCTTAGAGACAGTACAGTAGAGGAATTAAGAGTCTTAGAGAGCCCCGTATACCAGGCTCAAAATGCTTCACATAAACTAGCTCACTCCATTCTCATGAGGACTCTACCAGGCAGTGGATACCTATGCCCATTTAACAGTTGAGAAAACTGAGGCCTAGAGACGTTGAGTAACTTCCCCAAGTCTAGCCAACTAGGAAGTTGCAGAGCTGGGATTTGAACCAAGACAATTTGTCTCAAGTCCATGCTCTTGACCATTACACTAGCATCATTTAAAAACTCACTTTTTCAATTCCTAATTGAGCCTCGGTTTACAAATTTATAAAAGGAACACAATTGCTACTCTACCATGTTGTTAAAAGGGTGTTTTAAATGTATGTTAAACACATGACACACAATAGGTGTTCAATAATATAATAATTATATTCCTACCAGCTCTTTGTGGCTCTTTGTAGCTACAGAGGTAGGAAAGTTAGAGTACAACATGCTCAGTTTTTACAGATGGATGCACAGGCACAAAGATTCAGCATGTTGTCCTGAGGGATGCTCGGTCCTCTTGTAAGAGATTTCATCTTAGCATGCAGAATTGTGCATTCAGAGCCAAGATACCCAGTAGGTTTCCTGCCAGTGGCTGGAAAAAGTGTTCTCTGGTCTTCAAAGATTGGAGGCTCAACAAAACCAGGCCTACTATGATCAACCTAGACTCAGTCAGCAAGGAAGTACATAGAACATTTGCACCAGGCGATAGGCAAGTGCCAAGTGCACTAAGATCCAATCCTAAAAGAGGATTTGAAAATGCAGAGTGGCTCCAGAAAGTCTGCCTGTTCAGAGGGCACAGAAGGGCAAAGGTGTGGAGGTGGGCAAGCAAGAGAAGAGGAGGGGGCGGGAACAAGGTGAATGATTCACTAGAATGAAGGATATGTGCATAGCAACAGACAAGTTGCTCTGCAGTCTGTTTGACTCATAGAGATCCCATGTGTCAGAGTAGAGCTATGTTCCATAAGGTTTTCAATGGCTGATTTTTCAGAAATAGATTGACAGGACTTTCTTTCAAGGTGCCGCTGGATCGACTGGAACCTCCGACCTTTCAGTTAGTAACTGTACCACCGAGAGACTCAACATAACGATGGAAGGGGCTAGAAATTTGGTCTGGTTTAGACTGTAGAAGCCCAGGAGTGCCAATACCTGAATTTGCCTTGCTCTGAAGGCTAAGGTGAAGGCTAAGGTGCCATATTTTTAAGGCACATTTAGTCAGCAGCAGAAATTGCCAGATGAACTGGGCAATAGGGAGAGTGATTAGAGACAGCGAGACCGGTCCTTTATGCGTTCGCCTTCTGTGGTGGGACCTTCCCGGTGTGAAATTCCCTACGCAGATTCCAGCTAGTTCTGATACATTCTCTGCTACAAACCAAGCTCTCCAGCTAGTCCTGGCCTACACAGTGCTGAGGTCTGCAGCCCTTCAGGGGCTGGGGGCCAAATGCGTCATAGGCCCAGGCCAAGGCACCAGGAAATTGGGGTCAATTTCCTAATCCCCTGAGGGCCCAACAGAATCATGGTGCCTGGAGCCTGGGACTCCAGGGAGGGAGAGTCAGGGTTCTCTGAAGCCACATGAGGGTGCATAAACTTGCCCTGAGCTCACACTGAGCCTCTGGGAATGGACTCTGCAAGGCGCCCTGCAGCTGCGTGCGCAGGATGGGCCACTCTTCTCCCATGGCCAGGGACATATCCTCTACAATCGGACCCTCCTCCTGCTGGTCTGGGAGAGGCCCAGAGAAGGGCCTCCTTTCTCTTTTGAATCCTGTTTACTTGCAGCTGTTTTCTCAGACGGGGGAGCTTCAGCCTGTATCAGCCCTTTTAACAAGCGTATTCATTCCCTCAGACGTGCGTTCATTTATTCCCTCACTCATTCATTTCTTCATTGACTCATTTATTCCTGACCATGCATTCGTTTTCTTGTTTATTAAAAAAAAAAAAATTCGGTCACTCTCCATTTATTCAATCCATCTATTCTTAAACATTTCTTGAGTGAGCAAAAATATCTATGAGTAAAACAAAACAAAACTAATGAGGCACAACAGTCCAGGGACAAGGACTAGAAGGCAGGAGGGGACAGAAAAGCTGGTAATAGGGAACCCACGGTTCAGAAGGGACAGTGTTGACATTTTGTAGGGTTGTTAACCATTGTCATACAATAATATGTGTACTAACCGTTTAATGAGAAACTGTTTGTTCTGTAAACCTTCATCTAAAGTACTATATATATATATATATATATATATATATATATATATATATATATATATATGAGTGAGTGAGTGAATGTATGTGAGTGAGTAGCCAGGACCTGTTAGGTGCTGTGAAGGCTCTCAGAACACAGGGATGACTAAGGCACAGTCCTAGACCTTGGAGAGCTCATCATATAGTTGGGGAACAGATGGTAAATAAAGAGGCAATGACCTCTGTGCCAGACATTAAGGTGCCACGCCTTTGGAATTGAAGTGGCATTAAGACAGGATGATTCCTGCCCAATAAAAAGGTGTTTGCCAGGTGGACCAGTGGGGAGGGCATCTTAGCAGACAGAAGGAGCAGCAAGTGCAAAAGCATGGCGGTGTGAAACAGCACACGGTACATTTGAGAATGCAGGTAATGCAAACCGAAGTTCAAGGTTGGTGGTAGTGCTGTGGGGAGCAATGAACTGCAGAATTAAGCAGAGTTAAGGCTGTGAGGGTTCTGGAGGCAGGCATAGGAGTTTGGAAGGGAAGCTGAATGTCATGGGGAGCCATTGAATAGATTTTTACTCTGATGGAGCAAGGTTAACTTCTTTGGCCTCACTTACAGTTTCTCTTCTGTTATAAGCCTAAAAAGGAGAGAATATTCAGTTGTTCTCAGACAGATCTTTCAAAAGATGGGCCCCCTACTTAGAACCGTCTCCTACGGGATAGACCCCACACTCCTTAAGCTAGCCTTTAAGGTTCTGTAACATGACTGCTGTGCCAGCTAATCTCCCTCCACTCCCTCCCTTGAGGCACAGAATCAGAACCACTTTAGGCTCCCCGATGCTCACTGAGCTTTCTTGCATTTGCACATGCCATTCCTTCTTCCAGGAATGCCTTTCCATACCTTTGCTACCTCTTATTCTTGAAAACTTGAAAACTCTTTTCCAGCTTATTGCCTACTCTGAGAAGCCTCCTTGGTTATCCCCTTACTACCCCCAGCCCCCATGTACTCACAGCACTGGGGCAAGACTTGCCCAGCATCACTAAGCACAGTCACACTTACGTTATGGCTGGCTGCTCACGTGATTCTCTTGTTACTTTTGGACCCCACATAGCTGGGCACAGAGTGGGCAGTAATAAATGTTCCTTGAATGTAGTGACAGTTATGAAATGTGTGCAGAGGAGCACTTTGGAGGCTGGAAGGGAGGGCTGGGAGAAGGGAGCATCTCTTCAATCTGCAATTGCCTAACACTTTAGAGCCCTGGTGGTGCATGGTTACGAACTTGGCTTATAACCAAAAGGTCAGCAGTTCAAATCCACCAGCTGCTCCTTGGAAACCCTATGGAGCAATTCTGTTCTGTCCTATAGAGTTGCTATAAGTTGAAATCGACTCGATAGCAATTTGTTTTTTGGCAAGAGTTTGGGAAACTCTATATTATTGCTTATTTTAAGGAAATAAGGGAGCACAGATAGACGTATCCCCACACGACCCTCTTGGTGCCATTATTGCTTGAATGAAATGGACTGGAAGGGAAGAGGAGGGGAAGAAAGGGAAGGGAAGGTTCTCAGGGGGGGCCATGTTTACCTAGTTAGCATACGGTAGATCCCTGACACAGGATGCTGTCCTCGGCTGAGGGGAAACAGGCTTTGGTTACACCTACCCCCCTCATGAACAGCTCCAGGACTAGTGCTCTTGCTGCAGGAGAGCTGCGGAGCAGATGGGCCCCTACCTTCTCAGTGACAACAAACAACACAAAGCAAAATTTTTATGATGAATGCTCTGATCAAAATCTCTGAAAGACCACTAAGCTAGGAGTTAGAAAGCCTGGGTCCATGTCCCACTGGCTCTTTGGGAAGCCTTGAGCACTGCACTGAGCCCTTGGTTTCCCCATCTGTAAAATGGAAATGCTAACAATACCTCTCCTCCCAGGGTGATTGGGATTTTACTATCGTTAAGAAATTGTTTTGGAAGACTTCTCAGATCTCCAGGGAGATGCGAAATTATTTCCTCTTTTATTCTGAGAGGCTTATCATGTTGGGGAATAGAGGTCTCTCTTGGTCCTAACCATGTTTCTGTGTTCAGGAACAGGGGAGCAACATCATCTACTGCCGGAAAGATGGCAGCTGGAGTGGCTCCTTCTACGTCTGCAAGGAGATGCAAGGCCAGTGCTCTGCCCCGAACCAGCTCAACAGCAACCTCAAACTGCAGTGCCCCGACGGCTATGACATAGGTATGATGGGCACGTGTGGATGACTGGTGGGAGGGGGCTCGTCCTTCCAGGAGCTCAGGGCTAGCACCTGGGTGGTCAGTGGACACGTCTACTCTGTGAGACTCTGTGCTGGCACTAGGGGAACAAAGATGAGTGAGCCCAGACCCTGTCCTCCTGGAGCTCCTAGTCTACTGGGAAAGAGAGTCAGCAGCACAGAGACGGGCAAATATGGGCACAATAGTGGTTGGTGAGTGTGCACAGTTACACAGGAGTACAGACAAGATGACGGCTGCCTTGGGGGACACAGAAGGCTCCCAGAGCAGAGACACTTACATAGAGAGTTGAAAGAGCTTGCTGGGCAAGAATTGGCATCCCAGGCAGAAGGAACCATGTGTCCAAAAGGAAGGAGACATGAAATACCACAGCATATTTAGGAAAGCAGTAGTGGTTCAGTGTGGCTGCTTTGATTATTAATCTTAAAATTTTCATAACACTAGACATTCATGAGTACCTGCTGTCTATGAGGTCCTGTATCAGGCACTTTAAAGGCATATCTCTTAGCCTCTCAATAACCTTTAACGGATGAGAAAATGGAGAAAAGAAGAGGTAACGTGACCTGCCCCAAATCCTGATGCCTGTCCTACTCCAAAGCCCGAGTTCTTTCCATGGCATCTCAGCTGCATCCAAAATGAGGATAAAGAGCATTTTCAGAATAGT
Source organism: Dugong dugon (assembly GCA_030035585.1). Lineage (NCBI taxonomy): Eukaryota > Metazoa > Chordata > Mammalia > Sirenia > Dugongidae > Dugong > Dugong dugon. The sequence continues at coordinate 59,923,548 of CM057471.1, forward strand.
GCTGTTTGTGTGGTGATAGGCCAGCTTGCAAAAATGCTCACAATGAGGGCTGAGAATTGGGGTTTGATGCCAGGGATTTGCCTGGTTGAAACCAGGTGTCGGGACAGGTGCATTAATCATAGGCTCCAGGGCTTCCCGAGAAACTGGGAGTGCATCGAGTGTGACCTCATTTAAGGGCAGTGATGCTGACCTCTTGGGCTGATTCCCTAATTGACCACGATGAAAAGCCCAGGGAATTGAATGTCGTTTCTCATGGCCAATGTGATTTATGGAACTATTGCCAGGCATGTCTGGAGCAGAAGGTTATCTATGTACACATACACTTCCAGCCCCACAGAGCCCCAACATGTTCCTCACCCAGCAAACCTTCTGGTTTACTTAGAGTTATCACCGCATGTCCAGAGCGAGGCCATGGTTGGAGGGCGGAGGGGTGTGGGGTCTCTTAACCATCAGGGATGACTACCTCCTTTTGAAGGTGGGAACACATAGCCTGAAGAGCAGATTGTTCACCTAAACTTCGAGCAGGAATCAGCACTCCTGCACTTAGTCCAAGGCACTTACTCCTGCATGGATTAGAAAACAGAATAGCACATGGTTGCTTTCTCTGATGATTCAGAAGGTACGTGAAGATCTTACAGATCCAAAGGACCCTGACCAAGAGAGTTGTGAGAAGTGGGATCTTATAGAGCCTGCTGACCTAGGCATTCTAGAAAGTTGGAGGGTAACAGGTGTAGCAATGGTGAGCTGTGTTGGCTGCTCTGTCCCAAGGCCTTCTCCTTACCATCATTCCTGATGGGTGTGAGTGGACACAGACACTCATATCTGTGATGAGGTACCTACCCTTAATTTAATCAGGATATAAAAGTGAATATTTAGAATACTCATGACTGGCATTGAGCAGTCCTGGGAGAAAATTTCTGATTAAGTGACCTTTACGAAAGCCTATAGAAACAGACTTCTTGCAAATTTACATCCAGTGACACATGCAAATATATTCACATATGCATAAATAAACACATATCATAAACACAAGATTTCAGAACCAAACACATACATCATGCAGCAAGCTGATGCCTAGCACGTGCACGTCAACCAAATACCACAAAAATACATCACCCACACAAACACATCCATTATCAGATAACACATAAACCCACACAGAGCACACACACATCCGTGCATCATACCAGTGCACATATAGATCATGGGCACAGACAAATCTTATGGCCTGAAATACATCAAACACACAGAGAGATCCACAAGAGATAAACATAGCTCCCACACATACACAAATACACCATGGGGCCACACTGTACGTACATTGCATTTATTCACATGCCACAACCACACACAGATGAGCCATAATGCCTGGCTCTCCACTCCCCCTTAGGACTGTCTAGAGATAGGGGACGGGCTGTGGTGGTGGCATTCCTCTGTCTTCTGAGCTTTTTCAAGGTCAAAGCAGAAAGGGACTCTGAATCTCTGTCCCCTCCTCTGTACATTATGTTCCCACTGCAGCCCAGATGCCCATTTTATGAATATAGTAATTCAGGGTGGGCGAGTGGGTGGGGGCACATTGGGGGAGAGCAGAGAGAGAAAAGGCTATGGGAGAAAGAGACACCAAGGGAGGCAGGGAGAAGGAAAGAGAGACAGCGGACTCCCCTCCCCCACCCCCAGCTCCCTCTCCCTCCTCTCCTCCAAATGGTCCCTCTATCTACCTTCCAGGCTGAGCCCCTCTCTGAGCAGAGCCCACACTACATGGGGAGGGATTTGTTCTGAAGCCCTGTAAGCAGGGCGAGGTGCATGTTGGGCTTGGGGGCTGAAGGGTGCATTCTTGGGTCACCCAGAGCAGCTCTGTCTGCCCCTGCCCCCACAGCAGCCTGGGGGGTGGCTTTGCTGGCAATGATGAGCCCTCAGAAAGTTGCTGCTGTTGCTGCTGCCACCATCCCTGCTTCTCCTGGGAAGGAGAGGTGGGGGGTGGGGGTGGGGGTGTGAGATCACTGCTCTGTAATGATGCCAATTACAGCTCATATATCACAACACAGTGGCCTGGTCCTGAAGCCCAAGAGCTAGCGTGGGGGAGGGGAGAGGAGACTCAGAGAAAGAGAAATTAAGACATGACTGTGACTGCCTCCCGTTTGGCCGTATTTCTTCCTTTTTCTCTCCTCTTGAGATAAGATAGCCTTTGTCTATTTCTCAGAGGCTGTGCTGTTTTGTTTTTCAAAAGAATTTTATCATCACAGCCCGGACTCATTTCCTGAGTTCTCTCTGCTCTCTAAAAAACTACTTTAGAACCAATCTCAAGAGAAAACATGCACCACTAAGTTTCTCTGTTTGGGGATTTTTCCCTCTTGTTGTCATCACCCTTTTTTTTTTTGGTCTTTTTGCTTTTCTCCTTTTTTTTTTTTTTCCCTCACCTCTGCCCTTTCACCCTCTCTCTCTCTCCCATGCTACCTTCCCTTCTCTTCTCGCTGAATGCTACACCATAAAGATAGCGAGGCTTGGAATTCAGAGAGACAGGAGTTTTGAACCCTGCCCGCCAGCTCTGCTACCTGAGCTCTGTGCATTTTGTCCTTCTTCTGTGAAATGGACATGATGATACCATTTTGCATGGCTGAACTTGCAGTGAAATGAGGTGACATATGAAAACCACCTGGCAAGGCCAAGAATCTTCCCCCTTCTGGGAGCAGTATCCCAGCAGCAGAGAAAGTGAAGAGGTTCTAAACATCATCCCTAAACCTGTCACCACACCCCGCCTCTTCAGACCTATGAGTCTCTTAGACAGAAGGGAATGACAAGATGGCAACAGGAATGCCACTGGTTAGATTAAAATATATATACACACATATTCATACATATGTATAAATATGTGTATATATATATATATATATATATATAAATATGTGTGTATATATATATATATATATATATATATATATATATATATATATACACACACACACACACAATTTTATATGTATTCATTACCATTGAGTTGATTCCGACTCATAGTGACCCTATAGGACAGAGTAGAACTGCCCAATAGGGTTTCCAAGACTGTAATCTTTATGGAAGCAGATGCTACTTTTTTCTCCCATGGAGCTGCTGTTAGGTTCAAACAACTGACCTTTCAGTTAGCAGCCAAGTCCTTAATCACTGCACCATCAGGGCTCCATATTATATATATATATATGCTGTTAATTAGGTGCTGTCAAGTCAGTTCCAACTCATAGTGACCCTATGTACAACAGAATGAAACACTGCTGGGTCCTGCACCATCCTCACAGTCATTGTTATGCTCAAAGCAGCCACTGTGTCAATCCATGTCATTGAAGGTCTTCTTCGTTTTTGCCGATCCTCTACTCTACCAAGCATGATATCCTTCTCCAGGAATTGGTCCCTCCTGATAACATGTCCAAAGTATGTGAGACGAAGTCTCGCCATCCTTGCTTCTAATGAGCATTCTGGCTGTACTTCTTCCAAGACAGATTTGTTCGTTCTTCTGGCAGTCCATGGTATATTCAGTATTCTTCCCTAACACCATAATTCAAAGGCATCAATTCTTCTTTGATCTTCCTTATTCATTGTCCAGCTTTCACATGTATATGAGGTGATTGAAAACACCATGGCTTGGGTCAGATGCACCTTAGTCCTTAAAGTGACATCTTTGCTTTTTAACACTTTAAGGAGGTCTTTTGCAGCAGATTTGCCCAGTGCAATACAGTATTTGATTTCTTGACTGCTGCTTCCATGATTGTTGATTGTGGATCCAAGTAAAATGAAATCCTGGACAATTCTAGTATTTTCTTCATTTATCATGATGTTGTTTGTTGGTCCAGTCATACATTCCACGTTCCTATTATTAATGGATGTTTGCAGCTGATTCTCTCATTTTGAGTCGTGCCACATCAGCAAATTAAAGTCCTGAAAGCTTGAATCCATCCACATCATTAAGATCAACTCTACTTTGAGGAGGCAGCTCTTCCGCAGTCATATTTTGAGTGCCTTCCAACCTGAGGGGCTCATCTTCTGGCACTGTATCAGACAATGTTCTGCTGCTATTCATAACGTTTTCACTGGCCTTTTTTTTTTTTTTTTTTCTCATTCAGAGTTATGTTTTTTTTAGCTTTGGTTCCATCATAATGGCTTCTTAGTTGCTTATTTCTTTGTATTTGACTATGGACTAGCTTATAATTATTAGATGCCCAAATAAAAAATGGGACACTCTATGTAGTAGTCTTTTTGTGCTACACTCTTATCAGTTCATGGGAGGAAATTTTGATCCAGAGCTAATCTGGATCTAATCTGCACCAAAAAAACAAAGCTTCACAGCTGCATATTTCCAGAAACATCTAGCCTACTGCATCTAAATTTGAAATATCGATTGAACAACCCAACCCAAATGTGTTGTCTACACGTCTAGCTGAAATGTCAACTCCTAATTCCCTCGATCAGAAGAATTGTTGTTTAAATTTATGGTCATATTGTGCATTTTTTAAAGAAATATTATTTTTATTAAAATAACATTAAATTCCTGCTTAGTAGTGTGTAAGCACGCTGATGTCAGGAAGTGCCTTTCTCATTATTATGCCCCCATATTGTAAAAGTTCATAAATTAATGCATTAAAGAACACCAAAAGTACCTAACCCCCTGTGTCACAGGGTACGGTAGTTGATGCAATTGCCAGAATTATATAGAGAGTGTTTCAGTTCACTGGCCAATTTTTTAAGAAGTAGACTGCCAGGTCCTTCTTCCTAGTCTGTCTTAGTCTGGAAGCTCTGCTGAAACCTGTCCACCAAGGGTGACCCTGCTGGTATTTGAAATACCAGTAGCAAAGCGTCTGGTATCAATAGCAACATTCAAGCCACCACAGTAGGACAAACTGACAGAGACACATGTTTTATATATATATATATATATATATATATATATACACACACATACATACAGAGACACATGTTTTATATATATATATACACACACATACATACATTATGTATTAATAAAAGTATTTTTGGAAGGGAACGTTTAGAATGGCTGATAGAATAGGGTATTTAAAGAAAAGACTTGATTCTCACCTAGTGAGCCATTTAATATTTGAGGGTGGCCTTGGCACTAAAGCAGGGGAATGACTACATGACCTCCATAGGGCCCTGGTCAGATTCTGACAGGTCACGTCCCTGCCTACATGAATGAGCACCTCCCTGGAGTCCTGGAGACCTCCATGGAATAGGCTTGGATTTTCGAAGACCTTAGAATGTGTGAGGTCAGGCTAGAGAATGAATGAGCCAAATTATCATCAACTTGCCAACTCACACACAGCCTGAAAGTCAACTATCTTCACCCAGAAGTCCCTCGACTGATGGCTTCTTTGTGCAAACCCTGTCCCTGTTAGTCATCCATGCCTTCATTGACTGATTACTTTATTCATTTTTCATTTATTTATCCATTTATTCAACGTTTACTTTCTCATTCATCCATTTACACACTCCCTTCCTCATTCGTAAGATTCCTAAATGCCTACTCAGCATTCACTCATTGCTTCATTCATTCATTCACATATTCATTTCCTCATTTAATCAGTTACTCGCTTGTTATTTCTTTTGTCCATTCCACAGATACTTATTGAGTGACCACCATCTGACTGGCACAGTGCTAAACTCTGGGCATAGAATGGGGAGCACAGACGGTGCTGTCCCCATGGAGTTTATACTCCAGCAGGGAAGAGAGCTATTAATATAGCAATCACCAAGCAAATGGGAAATAGTAATATGGCAAATGCTATGGCTGGTACCTGTGAGGGGATTTGGCCTGTCAGGAAGCCATTGAGGTCTTCTCTGAGGAAGTGATACTTGGATTGAAGTGCAAAGAATCATTAGTAATGCACTAGTTGAAGAAGAGTGGGAAGGGTCTTCAAGGTCCAAGGGAGGGCATGGATGAACAGTGGGGACTAACAAACAAGCTAGTGTTGTATTCATAGGCTCATTTTTTACTTACTAAGCTCACCCTAGGTGTCAGGCACTGGATTAGACTCAGACATGTTCAGGTGAATCAATCACCGTCCCTGCCCTTCCAGGGGCAACACTTTAACTGTGGAGAGGAGGCACAAAGAGGGTAATGCCAATACTGGCGCAAACTTCATCAGTGCCCCAAAGAGACAGATCCAATGTAGTAGGCATTCAGAAGATCTAGCGATCAGCTGTAGAAATCAGGGCAGGCTTCTCAGAAGATTTGAACTGGGACTTGAGGAACTGATAGGATTTGCCCATGGGAAGTCAGATCAGGAGGATGTTTCAGGAGAAGGGCTGAATAGGAGTAGAAGTTTAGAGGCGGGCAAGTGCAGGGAATGGATGGAAAACCAAGTGTAGTTCAGTCTGGTTGGGTCAACCAAAGGGCGAAGGTGGTTATTGGGAGATTGGATTGGGCTAGACTCTGGGAGGCCTTGAATGCCCAGCAAAGAGAGTTGGACTTTGTCCTGGATATGGAGAGCCCTGGACAGGTTTTTGAGTGGAGGAGGAGCATGACCAAACTGGGCTTAGGGCCAAAGAGCATGGCGGTGGGTGCCAGCTGGATTGGAGACAAATGAACAGAGTCAGAGAGACTAGAGGCAGCCATCCCAGGGGAGCTGATTCCTTCCTGCTTGAGGGTAGGATGGCCGAGTACACTGGATTAGGGATGGCAGAGTCCACTCCAAGAAGGGTAGCACATGGGCATTGGGAGATAGGTGGGCTGAGCCACGCCACCTTGTACTGTGCTTGCTCTCAGGGTCAGAGTGTGCCACCTCATGCCTGGACCACAACAGCGAGTCCATCATCCTGCCAGTGAACGTGACCGTGCGCGACATCCCCCACTGGCTGAATCCCACACGTGTGGAGGTGAGTGATGGGGCCGCTTTGGCCCACCTGCTAGCTAACAGGGAGGTAAATGACATTGTTGAGAACTTCTTGTGTCCTAGTCCCATGTTGGTCTCTTTATATATATTATTTAATCATCACACCTGTCCTGACGGATAGGGACTTGTTTACAATCATTTTTACAGTCCTGAAGTAATACTTTGTGTCAGGCCTTGTGCTAAGGACCTTTTAATTATTGTCTCATTGAATCTTGAGAACAGCCTAGGAATAAGAGGTTCTAGTGTCCCCAGGAGTCCCTGGGTGGTGCATACAATTAATGCACTTGGGTGCTAACGGAAGGTTGGAGATTCAAGTCCACCCAGAGGTACCTCAGAAGAAAGGCCTGGTGATCTACTTCCAAAAAATCAGCCACTGAAAACCCTATGGATTGCAGTTTTACTCTGAGACACATTCAGGTCACTATGAGTCTGTATCGACTCGATGGTAACTGGTTACTGGTTTTAGTGCCCTCCTACTTTACAGATGAAAGAACATTGGTGCACAGTGGTTAAGCACTAGACAGCTAACTGAAAGGTCAGTGGTTCCATCCCACTAGCTGCTCTGCAGGAGAAAAATGTGGCAGTTTGCTTCTGTAAAGATTACAGCCTTGGAAACCCTATGGGCAGTTCTCCTCTGTCCTGCAGGGTTGCTATTAGTCAGAATCAACTCAGCAACAATGAGACTTTACAGATGAGGACACTGAGGCACCAGGGCCACAGGTAGGGAGTAGTGGCAGAACCAGGTCACAAACCTGTGTCTATCTGACTATAAAGGCCATCCTTCTAAGGACAGGGTTATCTTCCTTCTCTAGTATACGCTCTTAGAAGGCAAGGGCTGTATTGCCCAGGTTGCTTCTCTCTTCCCCCGTGCTTTGCTTGTTTTGTGGAGAGCAATTGCTGCTGAATTAGGGGGCTATTAATATCTATTATTTATGGAGCGCCTACTATGTGGTAGTTCATGTGGCCGTTCTTTGGCACGCAGGACTACAGCTAAACCTCAGCACAGCTGAATGAGGGAGGGGTCATTGTCTGCATTTTCTAGATGTGGACACTGAGATCTCAGAAGGAAAGTGATGGGCCCAGAGTGAGGGCTTGAACCCCAGCCTAAGTCCAAGTTCCGTGCTCTTCCCACTCTGCCAGGCTGGCGTGTCCTGGGCCAGATAACCATGGAGGGCCCCTCCTGGTGGTAGCCAGTGTCATTGCCCATTTGACTTTGGGGTTGGCCACCCCCTTTCCCTTGTGTCACCCAATTGATGGGGACCCCCTGTGCCCTCCAGGACAGGATGGATCCCGGGCCTCATGTACCGGGGTCTGGGCACTGGCTCTTCACCCCGGAGAAGGGGAGAGGAGCCGGGGTCAGGGCAAGGCTCAGCTATGCCTCTCTCCACCAGCCTCTCCTCCTGCGGTGCTGGGAGGCCTTGCGGACCCAGGGAGCTGCTGTCTGCCGGCCTGCTGCAGATTGTGCCCCGGATAGCCAGAGCAGAACCCGATACTGGGTGTTCTGTTTCTCAAATGAGCTGAGGGCATGGATTGCAAGGCCTTACTCAGCACTCTGGGCACAGGGACTTGGCACTAGATCTGGCCGGACCCCCTCCCCTCTGTACCCCAGCGTTCTTCTCCCCTCTTCGCTCTGTCCTCTTTCTTCTATTTGCTGTCTCTTTTCCTGTCTCCATCTTTGTCTCTCCAGCTTCAGGTCTTTTTCTGCCTCGATTTTCTCACTCTCTGTCTCTTTGTCCTCCTTCTGATATCTCTTTTGCTTTGTTCTGCCCCCTCCCATACTCTTTTGCACTCCATCGCGGTCCTCTCTCTGTGTCTCTGTCTGCCTCTGACTCTCCCAGACGTCCACAGAACAGCCCCATTCCCTGCCCTCCTCTTCCTTTGTTTTCTCCACCGCAGAGTGCCTTTCCCTATTCCTAATGCCAAGTCCCCACACAGACCACCCCCCGCCCCCGGGGCTCGTGACCTCTGTACACCCAGCAGCACGCAGAGCCTGGGTGTCAGACTCACAAGGACATTGAAGACCATCAAGCACAAGCCCCTCGTCGTACAGCTAGAGAAAGTGAAGATCAGAGAGGTGGGTGGCCAGCCCAGGGTCCCACAGTAGGTAGAGCTAGAACTAGAAGCCAGGACTCAGGATTGGCAGCTCTTTCCACACCACTGCCTCCCCTCCCTTTACCCCACCTAACTCCCACCTACCCCAAAGCAGATGAGCTACGGACACGTGCAGGACAGACACAGGAGACCTCTCTCAAATGCCGATACTACCGGAGGCTTTCTTAGCTTGAGGTGCAGACTAAATTCCTAAGGCCTAGGTCCCACTCAAGGCCTACCGTCTGCCCCCAGGTGAATTCCTGCCCTTCCCTCTGTGAGCCTTAGGCACTAAAGGGTTCAGTTATAATTCACTGTAAGTAAATCCTGGGATCTAAAAGGCTGCAAACCCCCCCACCCCCACCCTGCCCCGTTCTCCCCCCACCGCCCACCCGCTGCCTGCCTGCCCCAGCCCCCAGCCGGCTCCCTGGTCTGCCTGCCTTTATTGATGCCGGTCTACCGGTCTACCGAGAGAGCCATAACGAGGTTCAGACCTCCACAGGTCTCCGGAGGCCTCATTATCCAGGAGGAAAAAAAATGCGGTAGAAAAAAGGAGGAGTGCGAAGGGCAGAGACTGATGATTTCCAGGAATAAGGCAGAAAAGCTGGCCTCTGCTGCACCCTTGCCCCTGGTGCAGTGAGAACTACAGAAATAGAGCTGCTGTGTAGGTGTTTCCAGGCCAAAGGAGGCCCTGGGTGGCTCCTCTCTTTCCGAGGGGCTGCCTCTGAGCACCAGTGCAAGGTAAAGGGTGGGGTAAGGCTCTGCTCCAACCCCTGCCGTGTGTCTCCCAAATGGTAAGAATCTGAGAGGTGAGAACTGACACTTAATGGACACTTACTGCAGATCATGCCTGGGGTCAAGCACTTTCCTGGGAGGGAGGGAAGAAGGAAGAGGAAAAGGGAATGACCACTCATTGAAAATCTGTGATATATAGCCACCATTTGTTAGGCAATTTCATATATCCACCTCATTGTGTCTCCACCACACCCCAGTTAGGTAAATATTATCACCATTTACCCACAAAGAAGCTGAGGCTCAGAGAGGTTGTCATATGCCCAGTTCACATAACTAACATGGTCGAATCAGCTTTTGAACCCAATGCTACTTATGCTGCATTCCATCCTGCAAGGCATCCACCCTGCACATTTTAAATAATGAATACATGCAACACGTGCATTCAAAGGAAACAACATTCAGCCCTTAAGAAGGGAGCAGCACTGGGGAAACCCCAGAAAAGAGATAGACTGCATCTTCATGAATGTTAAGTCCACTCTATCCAATGGATGGATGGATGGAGACACGCTTCGTGCTCTGGAGGGAAATGAAGCCGTAGGAGGAGAGATGAGGCCCCATTCTAGTGATTCTTCATTCATTCCTGGACACACTCATGCATCCACTCATTTGATCATCTGTTCGTTTGTTTATTCCTTCATTCAATAAATATCAGTTATGTCCCTTTAGAGGGCAGGTATTCTTCAAACACGAAGGCTACAGTGGACATGTCCAGGCTTTTAAAGAGCTTACCCAGAAGAAAACCAGGAGCTCAGTGACTGATAAGAAAATGCAAAAATAAATTAAATGATATGATTCACTATCAGCGGGTCCTATAAATCCAAGGAGAAAGTCAAGAAGTAAGGAGGGCTTATCATAGAAGACATCCAGGAGGGATGTCGTATCTGGGCCTCAGGATGAGGAAGCTCTCCTAAGAAGCCTTTTCACGTGTCCTCGGTTCCACCTGGGGCTCATTCTCTCTGGGCTTTGTCTTCTAGACACTGCAGTTTAGAAATAGGTCACTTACCTGCCACTTCCTACATTTGTCTCAAAGCCTTTCTGAACTTTGGTCTTCCCCAGTCAGTCAAATGAGTAAGCTATTTTATACTTACAGCTTCAGGGCCTGGGGGAATTTGAGGAAGTGTGTAGTGGTTTAAAACATAGACCTTGCAATCAGACAGATGTGGGTTTAGTTCCTGAGTCTGTCATCACCTATGTGTGTGATTTGGGACAAGTTGCTTAACTTCTCTGTGCCTCAGTTTCCTTTTGTGTAAATGAGAGCCAAAAATAGTACCTATTGTATAGTTATTGTAAGAATTAAATGAGATGAAAACTCAGGGCATAGGGATTGGAGTATGATATTTGCTCACTAAAATGTTTTGTGTTGATGATGAGAAAGATGATGACGATGATGGTGTTGATCATAATAGTGGAGGTGATGGTGGTGGTGATGTTGTTGATGGTGATGATGATAGTGATTGCAGCCAGGAGGGAAAAAGTCTATTCTTCTTATCCACCAAGGCAGGAAATGAAAGCCCTCTCACAAAACCTAGTCTAAAAGGGCTCTGGCTGGGCTAGATGTCTCACTGGCATCAAGAGGAACAAGGCTGACATTTGAGGGGCCCCATCTGGGATTTCCCAACTTGTGGTGTAAACAACCTGGTCTTTCCTTCAGCTCCCGCTGCCTGCCCCCTCTCCCAAGTCTCCTTGCACACAGAGAGGCCCTGTAGTGAGACAGGTGGGGCGTGCAGCCCTGAGTAACAGTGGAAAATCCAAAAGCCTTGGAAAGATAAATAGGCTCATGCAGATAGTATAAAAGTCCTTTTTCTGAACTCACGTCAGGTAAACCTCAACTGACAGAAACGTGTACAGCCACACCAAGACACTCCTACAGATGGATTAAATCAGCTCTCAAATAAACAGGGAGGGACAAGAGTCAAATCCCTGGTGGGTCCTAACCCTGGTGCTTCCTACTTCTTGAACCATTACCGAATGCCCCTCCAACTTCCCTGCACTGGCCTGGAACAGACTCTTAGACCCAAAGATTCAAGTATGGGTTAAGGTTTTCAGAGGATGAAAGCAGGTGATTCTCCCCATTTCTGTTCCCCAGACTGGGAAGCAGAAGGGAAGAAAGGAGCTTGAGCTGGAAGGAAGGGAAACCAGAACCACTGATATTCCTTCAGTTGGTCAACATATATTAGTTGACTGGGCTCTGTGTGATCCTGGGGGAAGACAGAGTGTCTAAGACCCAGGGCCCGCCCTCAAAAAACTTAAAGAGTTGGTCCCAGGTTAACCATTTCCACATTATTTATCTCATTGCATCATGGCTACAAGCCTAGGAAATAGATTTTTGGTACCCATTTCACAGATGGGAGAAGCAAGCGTCAGAGTGGAAATTTATAACGCAATTTCAAGTCAGAATTGGAGCCACATCTGTCCTACCCCAAAGCCCATGTTCATTCTCAGTACACCTTATGTGTGTGTTGGGAGAGGGTAGAAAGTGTCAGCAGAGACAGTAAGGGTGGCTAGATATATTTCACATTGAGAGACTGATAGGGAGATCTTCAAGTTACATAAACTATTCCAAGATCTGTAATTAAATTCAGTCTGTACTAAGCTGGTCCCCTAAACTAGGCACTGTAGGTGCAAACATGGAACAAAAAATAGTAATCCAATAATCTGGAAATTATTATGTATTGGTGAAGTCATTTCTATTTGGATCCACTCATTCATAAAATAAATATTTATTGAGCATCCTCTATGTGCCAGGCACCGTTCTAGGTATAGGAAAGCCAAAAGTGAACCAGAGATGCTGCGGGGCAGAGAAGAAAAGGCACCCAACCAAGTCTTAGCCGGATCCCTAGAGTCATGTGATTCCCTTCATTCCAAGCCCACCAAGAAACCTAGTAATTACAGTTTGGCTCCCATATAGGTTTGCTCTCGGGAGAGAATGGGCTGGTCACACATTCTGGCCCATGTGACTGTTCATATCTTAATTAAAATTAATCAACTGGCAGTCAGCCTGGAGAGCAAGCCCTGATTGTATAGACCTCCACAGCTGGTACTTGGCACAGTTATCTCTCACTGCAAGTCAAGGCATTTACATCCAGGTTATCGTATTTTATTTTTTAAAGAAATCATTGTAATTTGGCATAAAAAGTGAGGCATCAATGACAGAATAGGAAAGGAAACTTCTAGAATTTTTATGTTACCCTCATTCCTAAGACTATTTTATATTCCTACTTTTATTTCTTTCTTCAGTTACCTACTTTTAAAAATACCATCTTGTTGGATTTTGTATCACGAGCAGCCTTAAATCACTTATGGGACAATGGGTTGGTTTCAAGTCCTAATTTCTTCACCTAACATCTGTGGAACTTGGAGAATGTATTCTCCTTATGACAAAAGACTAATGCTCACCACACAGCATGGCAGTGAGAAATAGATGAGATAACGCATAAAGTAATTAGCACCATGAATGTACTCAGTACATTTTAGATGTGATTATCATTATAATTGTTATTAAAGGAAGTTATAAATAAATACATAGATACATAACTGTAGCTTTCTTTGAGGAGGTTGGGAAAAATGCCACATGGAAATATGTCTAAAGCAGAAATTTAAAAGATAACCAAGGTTTCTCCAGGTGAGAAGGTGGGGAAGGACATTTCAGTGTAGGGGAACAGCAAGAAAAAAGACACTGAGATGTAAAAGCATGTGGCAACCTCGGGGAGGTGTGAGTGGGCCCGTAGGGCCTGACAGCAGCGGACGACACGAAGCGTTCTCTGTCTCCTTGGGCTGTGAACCAGCAGTTAGTACATTCATCCTCAGCCCACTTGCTCTCAAACTGTAGTGTGCATCGAATCATCGAGAAATCAGTTTTTAAAATGCAGAGTCCCTTGCCCTGGTCTCAAAGATTTGGATTCATTAGATCTGAAACAAGGCCAAGTAATCTGCCTTTTTAATGCCCTCCTGCAGTAATTCTGATAAAAGTGGTCCTCAGTGCACACTGAGAAACTCTGCTCCACACCTTTCTTCCCTCTTCCTGCTGCAGCCACACACATGCATGCACACACACATGCATGCATACACACCCTACCCTCTACCTTATCCCCAACTCTACCAACTGGTCAAACATCAGCCAAGAATTCTCTGAAGGGCCTTTCTAATCATGTCTCCAACCCCCAATCCCCGCTTCTCAGCCCTGGTTCCTGCCAGGGAAACATAGAATCATTACCCATGCAGTGAACGCAAATATTATTTTAATCTTATGGCTCCTGTTATTGCAAGTATCCGGACAAATGCTCCATGTAAACGCCAGGGTGAGGTCGGGACTTGGAAGCTCCAAGAAGAGGTGGGGTGGCTGATGTGTTGCAAACGCTGGGGTGGTTTCTCGCAGCCCCAGACCTGTCTGACCTCCCTCTTTCTCCTTCTCTCTGCAGAGAGTTGTCTGTACTGCTGGTCTCAAGTGGTATCCTCACCCTGCTCTGATTCACTGTGTCAAAGGCTGTGAGGTGAGTCTCAGGGGAAGACACCTATCAGCTCTCTAGAAATGATTCTACTGTTGTTATTGTTGTATTAATGCTGGCTACCATGAGCTGTACCTATTAATTTTTTAAATATCCACTTAACATACATCTCAGATAGGAATCAGCAATCCCATTTTACAGATGATGGAATTGAGGCACAGAAATAATAAGAAACGTATATCCAAAAATATAGTTACTGGGTAAGTGAGTTGGGATTCCAAACCAGGCTTTTCTGGCTCCAAAGCTTGTGTCTACCTAATAATGGATCTATAAAGGAGGGGAGGAGAGAAGAAATACTGATTTAGTAACTATAATATACCAGGCATTTTACCAATAGTATCACAATTAATCTTTACAGAGCTACGTCAGGCAGATTTTTTAAGTTCCCATTTTACCGATGATGGTTACTTGCTTGCACATCACCTGCTTCTGCCCCATGTCTTTGTCCTTCACTCTCAACTCCAGAAGTAGTATGGACACCTTAGGCCCAACCACGGACCTAAAAATAGAAGACCCTTTCTGACTCTCAAGTCTTCTGACTTCACATTTGAGCAATTCCTTGGAATTTGGAATTTCAGAGCTCTGGCACTGAGTATCAGTGACAGGCAGAGGTGCCGAGAGTTTTGGGGATGTCAGCTAGGTTCTCCAGGGAGAGCTGTCCGTGAACCTTGAAGCACTTCTGTGCATGCTTATGCCCGTGTCAGTTCTTCTCAACTGGCAGTGAAAAGGAGGCCCCAAATCTCACCAGGTAGAATTCTGGGGTGTCCAAATCGCTGTAGTCCCCCAAGAGCCCACTCAGGTGGAAAGGACTAAATTGGGCCCCAGAAAACTTCGTGTTTGATGAAACTCTTAGAATGTCAAAACCAGAAGGGTTTTTCTAGATGATCTGGACCTGCTCTTTTATTTTAAAGGTGGGCAAACAGAGGCCCAGAAAGTGGCCAGGTCTAAAATTTGTTGGAATACCAAGACTGGAAGGGCTCTTAGAGTAACGTCGTCCTACCTGTTTGTTGTATATACTGGAAAATGAGAGACAAATTGGGGAGGACTGGCCCAGAGTTGCACAGAGCTGAAGCATGAACCCAAATCTCCTGACTCCCAGGCCACTGATTTTTCTCCTCCACTAGGCCACCTGCTGTTCATGAGCCATTCTCTGACCTGTAAGTGTCACAAGATATCTCTAGGTCACACAGTCCTCCCTGTGTGTTGGTTAATGACTCCCTTTGACATATTCTAAACACTGTAGTCTTTGAGAACCCTCATTCTCCCAAACTTCAGCCAGGAACAGCAAAGCCAAGGCAACATGCTGTAGCTATTGCTTCCTTCCATCTCATCGGATCAGTTCAGCATTTCGGGTAAAGGAGACTTGGGTTACCTGGGAACCCATTCTGCTGAGTCAGCAGTCTGGACAACCAGTGTGACAGCAGAATTTGATCCTCTCTTGACTCAGCATGAGGCCTGAGAGACCCTCCCCTGTCAGGCTCTGAGCCCTGCCAATGATGCTTATCGCCTTTGCCCTTGCAGGTGCCCCTCGTCTCTTTCTTTTCTCCTTACCTTAGAACTAATAGTTTGCCTCTTATCTGGGGCTGAAAAGTATGGTTAGAGGAGATACAAATGCTGGGACCAGAGAGAAGCCATCAACATGGAGTATCTAGTGGTAGCCAGGAGAGAGAATAGATTTTTGTGGTCCCAGAGCCCTCTGCCCTCTGCCCTCTGCCCCAAGTTGTGTGCCCAAAGTGGTCATCCACTTACTTGTTATCAAAGCTTCACTGAGTGTATATTATGTGCCAAGACTATTCTAGGTTCTCGGGATACAATGATTTTGGTCCAAGTGAAAATAGTAACTAAGTCTTCCCTGAGTCATCTTGTTCCTCGTTCATCCATCCAGCTATCTAGCCAACATTTTACTGAACAAACATTTACAAAACATATACTAGATAAATGTTTGTTGAATCAAATTACCTGGCATTTTTCTAGGAAATCTAGGACACAAAAATGGATGACACACATTCCCTGTCCATGAGGAACTCACGGTAAAGGAGGTAGACAAAGAGAAAGTTCTAAAATGATGTACCAAGAGCTATAACCAAAGCAAGTAGAAGAGGCTGTAGAAGCACAAAGCAGCCTAGGTTACAAGTAAAGAAATTAAAAGGTTTTTTTGGAGAGGTTGGTTTTTGAGCTAGATCTTGAAGGATGAGCTGTTTGTCTTGATAGATTCCTGGCAGAAGGAGAGGCATGAAAAATACCAGAGATGGGAGAAATCTCTAAGTAGCAAAGCTTTTCACATGCTGTTTCCTCTGCCTAGAAATTGTCCCTCCTCCACCCCCATCTAATTAACTCATCCTTATGATCTCAGCTCAAATGTCATTTCCTTAGGGGCACCTTCACTGAGCTCCCTAAGTCAAATCCTCCTACTTTATATTCTAATAGCATCATGTACCTCTCCTTCATAACTGTTATCGGAGTTGAAATTGGCCAATTTCATGTGTGATTATTTATTTGATTAAACCCTGTCTCCTCACTAGAATGTAAGGTCTAGGAGAGTAATGGCTATGTATTAACTTACTACTGTATCATTTTGCTTAAAACAATGTCTAACACATAGTAGGCATTCAATAACTAGGGTCGAGTAGAGGACGGATGGATGGATGGATGAATGGATGGATGGGTGGGTGGGCATGGCTACCAATGGATGGAGAGGGTATCTATGGGAGAGTAGCCAAAGATGAGAGGAGATTTTTTTCAGGGGTCAAACCAAAAAAGAACCACCCTCATTTATTTTTTCTCCTCTTCCTTCTCTTCTACCCCAGATACTCCTTTACCAAGTCAGTTCCTTTCATTCTAAAGAATAGAAATTGGTCTCCTGCATTAGTCCAGTCATATATGCTATGAGGAAGAACATAAAGAGCATAGTCCACAGGCAGACCTCCTGAGACAGAGAAAAACAAAGAGCCTATCATTTGTTTGGTTTTTCTATGTGCCCCTCCACTCTAATACGAATGGAATTATGTGTTCAAAATGGCACCCACCCAGCCATGTGCATGTGAACATACACACCTGAGCATAGTTCTTGCCTGTTTTTAGCTCTGTCTTGCAAAGATCATTTTTTAAAGCATAATAGGGTAGTGATGAAATGGAATCTGGCATCATGAGTTGGGAAAATGAAGGTTCTATGGGTGAGAATTTGGAGCACAGATGCAGAAGCCAGATGCCAGGTGGGATGGACTCCATGTAAACTTGGTTGTCCCCACAGCCATCAGAATGGGAAGGAAAGGCCATTGGATCACAGATGTTGTGCTGGGATGTGATAGTTCTAGCCAACTGATGACATCTTCTTTCCCATCAATGAGCCACTGTACGTTAGAGACCTAAAGACAAACTTCACTTAGAGTGGTTTCACTTTCATCTTCTTTATATATTAAAGTGTCCCACGCTATTGCATTTGATAGGGTAGTGGGTCCACTGCTTTAAGAAATCAGTGGACTGATCTTATCAATTTATTTCACTAGTAGGAATCCTGAGGCTCAGAGAAGATAAAATAAGCCACTTAACCAAAATCACCAAGTAACCAACCAGTTAGCTGAGGTTTAGAAGATCAGAATCCATGTTTTCTATATCCCTGCTAACTTCCCTTTCCACTATGCTTGTACAATCATATTCCATTTCAAACATCACTCCAGGCCAAAATTGGTGCTGAGGAGACGCAGATGAACCAGACATTGCCCATGTCTTTGAACTAGCTACAGATACATAAGACCACAGAATACAGTTTTAACCTTTATTATTCTTGGGAAGTTTACATTCAGCTTTCTACTATATTTGCATATATTTTATTATAAATTATGCTTTTAATTACTTACCAGGAAAAATGGGGAGAGGGAAGCTTGAGAATTTTCTTATTATTTCTTCAACTAAAATGAACACTTTACTTCAGGAAGATGTAACTGGTCTGTCTATGGCTTTGCATACCTCAGTATCTCCTCAAACAATCATACTCTGGTTGGGAATAATTTGGCTAGGTAAGATCTTTATAAGTATTAGAAGTTAAGTGATAACTTTTCCAAGAGGGTGTTGAAGCCAGGTGGTCTGACTGTTGAGGTTTGTGAGAAGATGAGAGACATTTAAAAGCCTACAGAGGCCTAGACGAAGTGCTGCGGCCAGCTCTCCTCATTCCAGAATGCTAGTAAGACCTCATTTCCTTCCTGCCTTGCTCTCCCTTTATAGCCCTTCATGGGAGACAATTACTGTGATGCCATCAACAACCGGGCCTTCTGCAACTATGATGGTGGGGATTGCTGCGCCTCCACAGTGAAGACCAAAAAGGTAAGCCAGTGCCCTCCTTGCTCGCTGCGTCCCCCAGGCTTCCCCAGCTCACTTGTCCAGGATGACCCATATACGGTAGAAGAGTCCTTGTTGTTCGGGCTGTGTCAGTACACCACCTTCAAGCTTTATTTTATTTTATTCTTTATTCTTTTAGACAGTAGTTGAGCTAATATGTGCTAGGCCCTGAATGAGGTGTGAGACTCATGGGTGATATATGTTGATGTGGTCCCTGCCTGCAAAGCTTAGAGTCAGTTATAAAAGCAGACAATTACAAGAACAATATGAGTACTTTTTGAACGGAAGGACTTAGTGCTGTGGAGTTCCTGGGGAGGGGCCTTGTCATAGCTGAAGGTTTGGAGAAGATTCTGCCAAGGGAGTAACATCAACACTGACACTTGAGGAAGGAGGTGAAGGAGCAGGAAGGTGAACAGGCAAAGAGTGTTTTGGGCAGGGGAATGACATGTAAAATCCTAGAGACAACACAGATTTTTAGAGTAGGGCTTAAGTCTAGGGGAAGAGAGAAGAGGGGGCATTCCCAACAAGGTTACTCATGACCTTCAAGCTTTTTCATGTCCTTTTTTTCACACCTGTGGAATTAGGGGGGAAGGTCTTGGTTGTGAACAAAGTCATTCATGACCTTAGAGCTTTTTCTAACGTCCTTTTTTTCACACCTGTAAAATTGGGGGGTGGTGTCTTAGTTGTGATTTTCATCCTTTGTGTATTAGGGTATACATAGGAGTGATTTACGTGTTTATAGTAAAAGTGGATGACATCTTCAAGATGGACATCAACCACGCAGGGAAGAGTGGCCATTTCCACTTTCTTGATGGGCGTTGGGGCTTGAGTTTGGAATTCTTGCTGAGAGATGGGAAAGAAGTGGTAGACCCGGGCAATCCAAGTAGAGAATGGTTCTTGTGATCAGTGAGTTGACAGGAAACTATTTCTATATTTTTATACTCATCAACAGTCTGAGCTGAAAGCTCATTTGATCTCAAACATCATTTGATCTAATCTCTCCTTTTAAAGAAGAGGGAACTAAGTTCCAGAGACAGGAATGGACAAAGAATCATAGTCAGTCATAGCAGAAGAGCCATCTGTGATGATCTGTTCCAAACTTTTCATTTTATTAATGGGGGAACTGACCAAGGCCTAGAAAGGGGGAATGATTTGTCCAAGGTGGCACAGGGAGTGATGGAGAGAAGCAGAGCAAGATTCCTGGCTTCCAGTCCAAGTCCCTTTATACTGCAGCATCCTAAAGAGAGTTGGTTCCTTCAAGAAAGATACTCCGATCTCACTTATATGAAATACTTAGAATAAGCCATGCATGGAAATCAAAGTTGAATAGTTCTTACCAGAGGCAGGGGTATGGGGGGACCAAGTCATTGTTTAGGAAGTATTGAGTTTGTTTATGATGATGGAAAATTTGGCAACAAATACTGGTGATGGTTGGACAACGTGATTGACATAATTGGTGTCACTGATTGTACACATGAAAAATGTTGAATTGGAAGATATAATGAGATATGTCTATATTTACACCTAAACTATTCTTACTGTTGTAAAATATAGGCAACAATGAAAAAAGAAACAAATAACATAAAAAAATACTCTGAGCTGATAATACGGGATGAATAGGGCAAGACTCAAGGACCACACTCAGAGAAGAGGACTGTTGCTGCATCTTTTGATTGACAAATAATGAAACTATTGTTCTCTGAGGTTGGTCAGTCTTGGGCTCAGAGTACTTACAGGACTCACCTGAGTTCACTCAGCTAATGTGGCAAAATCCAGATTTGAACCCAGTTCTGTCTGGCTCGAGAGCCTCGCTGTTTCTCCTGCATGGGGCTGAGTCTCAGAAGAGAAAAGCATTTGGGAGATAGGACCTTGTCCTCAGCACACCTGGGCATGACCCTCCAAGTTCTGGTTGGAAACATTTCACTGGGAACCCAGACTGCCTTGGCAAAGGTGGAAGCATCTTTTTAATGCAGCAAAGACAGTTGATGAGGTTCCCAGCCTTGCCAGTCATCCCTGACATCCCAGTCGGCCCAGACAGGAGTTTCCCCTGGGCATATACAGGGCAGAAGAAAGGCTTGGTTTCTGTCTCCAGTTTCAATAGTAGGAAGCCTCTCAGGGTAAGAAAGTGGCTGGAGGCTGGCTTCCTTCCTCTCATGCTCCTGCCCTTATCTGATGGACCTGTTTAGGGCCCACTTATAACCCTTGACCTCAATCCTGTATCACGGAAAAATCTCTGCCCCTAAGCAGTGGATCCCAGGCTGGCACTCAGAAACTCACCCATACTGCATATTTGCTTTAAACATCTTCCTATATTCTGTTATTTACGTAGTTACTGTGTGCTGGGCTGTGGGCTGGGATCTCTGGGCATATTATCAGTATCATTGAGATCCCAGAGCCACCCAACAAAGTAGCAAATTAAGGCTAGGAGAGGTGGAATCATTTGTGCAAGATGAGCCAGCTGTGTGGGATTTAGGATTTCCTGACTCCAAACAATCATAGTGGCTAATATTTATTGAGAGCTTACTGTTTGCCAAGCATCGTGTTAACTGCTTTTACATGTGTCATTTCATTTAATCAGTACAATAGCTCTGTTGTAGCTGTTTTCTTTTATCTTCATTTTATAGGTGATGAGACTGAGGCTCAAAAGGGTAAAGTCACACAATAAGTGGTGGAGCTGAGATACAAACCTAGTGAGTCTAAACCACAGAGCACCTACCTCTAACTACTGCTCTGAACACCTTGTTACGGTGGGTTTGTATCTGGTCCAGGTATCTTGCCCTTCCCCTGGTAG
Organism: Dugong dugon; assembly: GCA_030035585.1. Classification (NCBI taxonomy): domain Eukaryota; kingdom Metazoa; phylum Chordata; class Mammalia; order Sirenia; family Dugongidae; genus Dugong; species Dugong dugon. The sequence continues at coordinate 59,944,955 of CM057471.1, forward strand.
ATGGGCTCCTTGCTTTGTAGACCTCCTGGAATGGGGTCCTGGGTATGAACTTCAGGCCCAGGAGCAAGTTCTCAGCACCTTCTCCCAGACTTCCTTCTTGCCAGCTCTCCACCTAAACCTCTTACCAGTCCCCAGGGCTGAGGCCTCCAAATCCCTTGGCCCAGAGTAAGGTCTGTCTGCTCCCTCCATCCTCCCTCTCCTTTTGTCTGTACAGACACCAGCTGTTCCCCACATCTGCCTCATGAGGTGACCTGTGCCCAGCTGGCAGACAAGAAGAAGACAGTGCAGGAAACTCCATCGGACAGGGGTGTCCAGTTTCCCACCAGACACCTGTCTGCTGGGTGAGGCAGACAGGAAGGGGCAGGACTCAGCTTCTCAGAATGTCAGTTTATTATTTTCCTGTTGGAGCCTTGAGGAGCCTCGAATACAGAGCAGATTTCCAGAACAGTTTCTCTAAGAGTTTCTCTTCATAACCAAAAAAAAAATCACTTTATAATCGGAATCATTCTAAGCAAGCATGTGTTAAGGATGTGAGGGAGGAAGGGGGAACAACTTTAACATATTCAACATACCAAGGCTTTCTAAGGTGTGGTGGCCTGGAACGCTAGTTATGGTCATGTTTTAGGCAGCTGCCAAGAGACTGATTCTGGAAGATGTCTTGGGAGTTGGGGTGAGTCCCAGCTCTGTGACTTATTAGCTTTGTGACCTTAGGCAGGCCAGACTCACCTTGGGTTTTTATCTCTTGGTATTTGTATTAGCTCATGTCTAAGGACTCTCCACATGGCTTCCTGAGTGAGGTGATTATTGAGCAGGAATTTGAAGGCTAGTTAGAGCTAGGACTGGTAGAGGATGAGAAGAGGTTAATCCCAGTAGCATGCAACAAAAGATGGCGTACCCAATTGCTGACACTAAGTGTAGGGTTGCCATGTTTATTTGCTAAATCTGGCGACCCTACCTAAGTGAGAACATGTTTTCTTAGGAATGGACGTTCAATACAACATGTACCCCATGGATCTAAGGAGCCTAGTGTTTCTATGAGATATGTGAAGACAAGCAAAGTCATTGAATGGAGAGCAGCCTTCTTAGCAGAGTGGACCATGGCCTGCATTGACAAAGAGTTGGTTGGTGGCGTACAGAGCTGGGGATGTGCACTGATGTCTTTTCTCAACCCGGCAGCCAGAATGGTCCTTTTAAAACAATTTAGATCATATCAGACCTCTATGCAAATCCCTGAAGTGCTTCCCCATTTTACTGAGTAAAAACCAAAGTCATTCCAATGGCCCAGAAGTCTCTACCTGCTCTTCTGGCCCCCATACCTCTCTGACTTCATTCCCCACTATTCAGGCTCTCGCTTACTCAGCTCTGGCCACTCTGGACTCCTTGCTCTTCCTTGCACAGGTCAAGCATCCTCCTACTTTACCACCATTGTCACTGGCTGTTCCCTTAGCCTGGAGCACTCTTCCCCATTTATGCAGTGATGCACTTACTCACCTCCTCCAAGTCTGCTCACGTACCATGTTCTTGATGATCCCCACACTGACCACCCACCCTACATCACCTCCAGCACTCCCACACCAATTTGTCTTGCTTTCCACTTTTTCCTTCCTTCCATGGCACTTATCACCTTGACATACAGTGTAAGATGTATTTATTATTTATTAGCACCACTTTCACCTTGCTAGAATGCAAATTTCATGAGGGCAAGAACATGTGTCTGTTTTGGTCACTGTCGTATATATACCAAGTTCCAAATTACCTCACTGTTGCCAGTCCCATAGTAGGTGCTCAATTAATATTTGTTAAATGAGTGTGTGTACGGTAGTAGCTGCTATGTGAAGATACTGTGCTAGGCCATGAGCAAGGAGAATTTGGTCCCAGCCACATTGAGTTCATGTCTTGTGGACTAGTGGCTGGACATTTAGAGTATAATAAATGCTGACGGAGACGCAGCAAGTGAGGAGGCAGCTTCGAAGGTGAGATCTGAAAAGTTCAGTAGGTCTTATCCAGGTTAAAGGAGTAGAGGGAGGCCCTAGGTGAGGATGGGAAGGAAAAGAGTGTTTCTGGCAGAGGGCACAGCCTTTGCAAAGGCCCAGACATAAGGGAGACTATTAGAGAAACAGTAATTCCTTGCATATAGCTAGGACACAGTGCAAGGGGAGAAACAGCAAAGATGGATCTGGAGGGATGAGCAGGACCCAGGACTTGAAGACTTTTATAAGCCAAGCCAGAGGGCAATGGTGGCAGTAAAGGGCTCTAAACACTTTTAAAGGAGTAGAAGGCTTTCTGGAAGAGATGATGAATGCAGTGAACATGAAGGATGAGTAAGACATAACAAGAAGGTTAAGCAGATTAGACTAACTCCTCCTTGTCCAAAAACCACTGGCTTCTGGAGTGTTACAATTCTTCCCATTTGGGGTGCAGCCCTGACTTTTTCTTGCAGATGAAATAGGCCCTAATTTTAATTTAGTCCTATCAGGGTTGCTATGAGTCAGAATCAACTTGATGGCAATGGGTTTGGTTTTTGGTTTTATGAGGAGTCAGACCCTTCTAGCCAAAAAAGTTATCATCACATCACCTTTGTTAACATCACCATCACCAACATCATCACCAACATCACTAACATCACCGTCATCATCATCATCATCACCGTTTATTGAGCACATACAAATGTCATATGCTGTGCTAAGTGCTTTGCCTAAAATTTATATTTTATCTAAAACTATTTCTATGTGGTAGGACTGTTATTAGTTCCTTTTTAGAGACAGAGAAACTGAAGCCAAAAAAGGGACATCGCCTGACATCATACCCAGTCAATAACAGAACAAGGATTCAAGCCCAAGTCTCCTCATCGAGGCCAGTGATCTTCTCTATATAAACACTTTATCTACTATTAAACAAGCCTCTATATTCATTGATTTACTCCATGCCCTGTGCCAGGCACTGTATCTGGCTTTCCCCCCAAACAGTTTGTCATAGTTGACATCACACTTTCATCTATTTACATCTCATTCAATCTTTCTTTCAACATTGACAAGACCCTGAGACTCCATTCATTTACATATTGTACACGGTAATTGTGACAGAGACCTTATGGCCTTCAAAGCCTAAAATATATACTGTGTGGAGCTTTTCAAGAAAAGATTGCCAACCCCTGTTTTATTATCTTGCGACTCCAAATGTGGTCCAATGGCCATCCACACCACTCCTGAGCTATTTAATAATGCAGGGTCTCAGATGCCACCTGATTATTGTCATTTAGAAAATGCGTACTCTCCATCTTCTCCCTCTTGAGTGTAGTTTCTAAGACATAGTATTTTGGTCTATGTATGTGTACAATTGAGTGTACGAGCTTCATGAATCAGAGCTTTGAATAATCATTATCTAAATATCCACAGTAGATTAAAAAATATTATGAGATAGAAATTTAGTATTAATGTACAATTTAGAGATTCTTGAAATGTTATCTCAGTAAGGTTTCAAAATAATATTATAAGGAAAAATTATAAAAGACTGTGAAATTTTGTGAGTGTCCTGGCTAATGCATCCACCCAGGTTATCTTTGCTGGCATTTGTCTTTGATTAGGCTATTTTACAACTCTATAGGGCTAGAATAAGCAGTCCTGGTAGTGCAATGGTTAAGTGCTGGGCTGCTAACTGAAAAGTTGGCAATTCAAACCTACCCAGCAACTCCACAGGAGAAAGGCCTGGCAATCTGCTTCCATAAAGATTACAGCCAAGAAAACCTTACGAGGCAGTTCTACTCTGTCACACAGGGTCTCTGTAAGTCAAAATCAACCCTATGGCACAGAACAGTAACAACAGCATAGAGCTAGAAGGAGTCCCTGGGTGGTGCAAACGGTTAACACTCTTGGGTGCTACCCGAGGGGTTGGCGGTTTGAATCTGCCCAGGCGTGCCTGGGGGGAGAGGCAAGGCCATGTATCTCCAAAGGATCAATCAATGAAGACCCAGTGGAACACAGTCCTGCTCTGGCATACATAAGGTCACCATTAGTTGTGGTAGACTCGATGGAAACTAGAAATAGAGCTGGAAGTTAACTGGTAGGAAACTGATAGTAATGCAAGTAATTCCTGTCCATAGAAATAGAAATTGTGTCCAGTGGAATGCTATTTATTATCAACCTGGGCCTACTGACCAGTTCTGCCTCTGTTTATAAATTCATTATTAGGCGATAAAGCCTAATAGTTTGAGATCTCTTTTGAACTGATTGTGATATCTTACTTCACTGATTACCTCATTAATTACTGAGTTAAGTAAAATCTTTGACACATTAACAAAAAAAAAGACCCTGAGACTCAGAGGGTGAAATGACTTGCCCAAAGTCCCGCAGCCGGAAGGTGGCAGAGCAAAGGCTTTCAGACCATCAGTATATGATGCCTCTTGCTTCTCCCCCTGCACACTCTCTGCTGGTTACCTCCCTGTTGTGTCTGAGTCAGAATCCAGCCGTGTCTGTCTCCCAGGCCCAGATGAGACCTGCAGCCAAGGCCTTGTGGTGCGTTTGGCTGGGCTGTGTTACTGAGCTTCTCACACATGCAGATGGAGGTGTTAGCCTGGACAGCTTACCCAGCGGAAGAAACCTCCATGCTGGAGCACTGTTTCCAGCCCAGAAAGAAATGGGAAAGAGTCCTGGCCTTTAGTCATTGGCCAGGGCTTGTTGACAGAACCCCAGAGTGGGTGGCCAAGCCATTTATGGGGCATCCTAGCCACATGGTGCTAGGAATCCCCAAATGTAAACTGGCCACCACGATGTTCATGCTGTGGGTGGTAGGTTTTCTTGGGAGGCCGTCTGGGGAAGAAGGTGGGAAGCTGCACGGGGAATCAGGGAATCTGATAGGCAAGCTCAGAACACTCACTATATCGGGGAGTGACTCCTCTCTCTGTGACTCAGTTTCTTCCTCTGTGAATAGGGGACCCTGACTCCTGCTCTGTCTACCTCCTGGGGGATGGTAGCTATGAGTGGCTACAAACATGTATGCAGATCCCAGGCCACTTGCCAGCCCTGTGACTCACCTCTTTGCATCTTAGTTTCCTCTAAGATATAAAATTAGGGTTGCTGGTAGGAGTGAGTGAGAAAATGTACATTGAGTTAATCTCAGTGCCAGACACATAATAAGGTAATAAAAGGATACTGGCTATTAAAAAGACAAAGCAGCCAGACTCACCAGGTTGTGAAGAAAGTGTCTTTTTCTTACTCTTACTTGGTGAAGGGCTGTCAGTCTTTGGAGATGGGTCTGAAATCCTGTATCCTCTACTTATCGACTAGTAGTGAGGTCCGAGGCAAGTTTGTTTTGTCTTAAACATTGAGAAGCCTCTATTTTCTCATCTGCAAAATGGGCAACTAATAAGGATAGCCTCACAAGGTTGTGTGATGTCAACAAGCTATTATATGGAAATCATCAGGCTCAGGGAAGGCCATCAGGAATTGTTAGCATTTACGAAAAAATGGTGTTCACTACTGTGAACTTGTATGAACAGGCTTCATGGAAGTCTATTCCAGGTCAGACCAAGGAACACCTGGGAAAGTGGTTGGAGCTGGTGATCTCCACCGGTTTCTTTCCAGCTTTAGGCCCTTGATCAGTAAGTAAGCTTGTGACTAGAGGAGATCCCAAAATAGTCTCAGCATGGGCAGTTTTCAGGGAGGTAAGAAGGAGGGTGGAAGGAGGGAACAAGACATTGTGCATCTCTTCTGTGCCGGGCGCTGTGTCAGCTGGTTTGTAGATGACATTATTTCACTGATTCCCCCCTAGAAGTCTGAGAGGTCTTTAGGAAGGCAACATATTACAGACAGGGAGACTAAGGTTCACAGGGCTCTAGGGACTCGCCCAAAGTCATGCAGTTCCTTCATGGAGCCCACAACTGATCCCCAGCTTGTCTGCCTCCCAAATTCCTAGCAAGAGCTCAGTCAATGAAGCTGCTATTACAAACATGTGGTGGAGACAAGGAGGCCTCTGGACCTGCCACCTCAGACCAAACCTTCCAAACTCTGTCATATTCTGATTGAGTTTCCTTGCCTTACTTTCCAGATGACATTCTTTCAGGAAAATGCCGAAACTGCCTGGGCCAACCTGGGGAGGGAAGAGTGGTTGCACCAAGCCAACATAGCCAAAGTGACCAGGCTGGTCTGAGAAGCTAACTAGTGGCAGAGCCCTGCCAGTTGATGGTTTCAGAGAAGCTGGTGGAACTAGGGAAGACCGAAAGGGGAACACGAAAGACTGAGTGTATGGGGGAAATTTCCATTTGTAATTCCTTCCTAGACAAGGCATTGCGTTCTGCCTTCTCAAACTGAGAAGAATGTTCAGCCAAATGGGAACTTAGAGACCAGTAAGATCAACTCTGAATGCACAGATGGGAAGACTGAAGCCCAGAAAAGGGAAGTACCTTGTACAAAATCAGGTAGCAAGTAAGTTCAAGAACAGAGGATTCCAAACATGCATCCCGCCTCTATCTCCATGCATTGATTTACTGAGTACCTATTATGTATTGTACAAAAACTCAGTGCTAGGGATGCCATGTTCAACAATAGACATGGTCACTGCCCAGACTGAGCTGACAATGAACTGAAGAAGACATCAACCAGTTTAGGACAAGAAGGAGGTAAAGATAGGTTCCTGTGATGTGGAGTGAAGGTGATGATGGCATCTTTGGATGGACCGATGAGGAAGGAGGTGATGCTTGAGGTGAGACCTGAGGAGAACAAGGAGCTGCCAGTGGAAGAGCATTTCAGGCAGAGGAACAATGGTGGCCAAAGATTTCAAAGCACGAAAACAGAGTATTTGAAGAACCAAAAAAATTTTTTTAAAATAAAAAGCCACAGAGAGTGAGGGGGAAGGGGGAACTAGGTGAGCTCTAAGAAGTATATGGAGGTCAGATCTTGCAAGGTCTTGAACTTGTGGTAAGGCTTTGTATTTTATTCCAAGAGGTAAAATGTGCTAAATTGCTATCTGTGTGAGGTGCAGCAGGAAATACAAGAGACACATCAGATGTAAAACTGTCCCTAATGGGTCTCAGAGCCCAATGGGAAAGTGGTACAGAGTGAATGGTACAGAAGACATTAGAGGTAACTGGATCACTTTAATTCTAATTAGAACGTGGGCAAGGACAGGAGAAGGGGAGAGATAACGTGATGGGTGAGTTGGGGACAAAGAGATTGCCCAAGTCTAGGAAGATGGGAGAGAGGGCACAATAGGCAGGAAAGGCGTCCCAGTTGGTGAAATGTAAGTGAGAAATTTAGATTCAGCACTCAAGCATTCAGCATTGAGTATCTCCTAGACGGTAGCCCATGTCCTAGGGGCTTTCACGTGTTTCTTCTTGTTTGGTTTCCACACCATATGAAATACAGTATATATATATTTTTAATCTCCATTTTATAGATGTAGAAACCAAGGGTCATGGCAGTGAAGGTATTTTCCCAAAGTCACTCAGCAAATATGAGGCAAGTGAGAATCACAACCAAGGCCCTTCAGTTTCCCCCATTAAATTGGAGAGTTTTCTCTCCATGCGTCTTCCAATTCTAACATTCTGTGCTTCTCTTGGAGGCAAAGAGGTTGCAGGAGAATATTCACAATGGAGGCCACAGAAAGCTTAACTGTCTGACCAGGAACAGCAAGTAGTTGTAGACGGAGACGCACTGCACGGAAGAAAATGCTTACTCCAGCCTCAAGCACCTATTAATTTAAATTTGAAGGAGTAACAAAGGTGTGTTAGCCATGGGTACAAAGGAAGAGACAGTCAGAGAGAGATGGAGAAAGGAAGAGAAATTTATTCATTCTATGGCTGAGGCCCTCGGGAAACAAGGAACAAGACAGATAAGGTCCCTGCCTCATTAGCCACAGAATTGGTGGGAGGGTTGACAAAACAAACAGAAAACAGTGGAGATTAGGTAGATAGACAGACACATGGATAGACAGATACAGGCATGCACACATACATAGATATAATCGAGCACTTAGCATATGTCAAGCACTGTGTAATAAGTGAATTATCTCACTTATCCTTCATCACAACCTCAGAAAGTGGGCACTATCATCATTCCCATTTAATGGATGAGTCAAATGAGGCTCAAACAAGTTGTCACATGCCCAAGGTCACAGCTCAAGCAGATGAGAGAGCTGGGACTTACACTTAAATCTTACTGATGTTCAATCCCATATTTTAAATTATTGCAAAATTACTGCAAAGAGGGAGGGAGGGAGGGAGGGAGGAACGGAAGGAGGAAAGACAAAGAGGCAGAGAGACAAGAGTTGGATAACAGAGAATGAGGTCACAAGTGCATGAGAGAGATCAAGAGAGACAAAGATGCTGTCTGAGACTATGTGAGTACTTGGAGACCCTGCCTAGGCAGGAGGCGAATGAGGTCATTAAATCCATCTGCGCAGATGGGGACCCTCTAGGGAAAGTTGTATGCAAATGTCATGATGCAATGAGGTGAAATTGACTTGCATTAGTGCAGGCTGGGGCTCAAGCAGGGACTTCACTCTGCTCTTTGGAAAGTCCATCTGCTGCATGAGGAAGACGCTTGCTCTGCTGGGCTCTTGCTATCAGCTTCTAGAAAGGAAAGCTGGCCCAAGGTCACAGAACATGGAAAGGGATGGACTGGGAACTGGAAACTCAAATTTCTCACTTTTTTTTAACGTTAAAATCTGTTTCTGAGGGCCTTCAACTACATTTTGTGCAAAGCCTGTATGTGAAATATTCCCTATTCAAAATTTCAGGCCGCTGGAAGATAATCTGAGTTCGCCTGAGACAGGCTTTTGCTGTTTACATCATTGCCTCCTAAAGTCAACTTGCCAATATACAGTTAAGGAGCGCTGGTGGTGGACAGCTAAGCTGCTAACCAAAAGGTTGGTAGTTTGAACCAGGGCTTTCTTTGCATTTCTAACAAGTTCCCAGGAAGTTATGCATAAGAATCACCTATAACTTCCTGGGAACTTGTTAGAATTGCAAATTCTCAGCAGGGGTTGCAACCAGAAAGAACTAGTTTGAAGCCCTGGTTTGAACCCACCCAGCAGCTCCACAGGAGAAAGACCTGGTGATTTGCTCCTGTAAAGATTACAGCCTAGAAAACCTTATGGAGCAGTTCTACTTAATATAACTATATTAAACAACTTTGGTTTACTACATTCCAATTTTTCATCCATGATTTCATCCAGCCCTTATATTTGTTTCACAGTACAGGTTGGGTTTTATCATACCATCCTGTAGATAGGAGCTTGAGGCTCAGAGAGAAGTAGCTTGTCCTACTTTAAACACCAGAATTGTCACTTACTACTTTGGGCAAATGACTACCCCTTTCTGAGCCTCAGTTTCCCCATCTGTAAAAGGGTACCTATCAAAAGGATTCAGTGTTTTCCTGTTTGGAAAATAGTTAGCACATTACCTGATCCAAGTACTCCCCTCCCCCTACACTGCAAAGGAACTTCTCTGATGGAACCATGATGGTTTTGATAACAGTTATCACAGAGCTAGCAACAAGCAGAACCACAACTTGAACTTGAATCTTCTGCTCCCCAAATCCAGTGATTGTCCCCTGCACTGCCTCTCTGAAAATTATTGCCTCAGACTCAAACCACCTGTGCTCACAGCTTCTCTTTTTCTCTCTCAGGTCACCCCCTTCCCTATGTCCTGTGACCTACAAGGCGACTGTGCTTGTCGGGACCCCCAGGCCCAAGAACACAGCCGGAAAGACCTCCGGGGATACAGCCATGGCTAAGGAGGGACAAGGAGTTGTCAAAGCATTCCCAACGCCAGGACCCGCATCCCTTTGGTATTGATTTCACAGTCAGCTGCTCAATGGAATGGCCTCTCCACACCAGGGATCCTTAGCACCCAACCGGTCTGCCTTTAATTTCACCCAGGAAGGACTCCCAGTGGGGCAGATGAACCAAGTCTTGCCATGTTCAGTGATGGAATGGAATCCCATCCCAAAGTTTTAGATGGATTGCAAATACAGCATGCAGTCACAGAGCCTCCTAAAATTCTAACCATTTGTCACACGACCACAGCAAGGAACATACTCTGTATCTAGGAGTGTGCACATCTGTTGTTAGAATGCATGCATGCATACACACCCATACAAACACCTGTATAAGGGCAGTTTTGGAGACAAAGCAGAGAGAGACTAGAACAAAACTCAGTCTTTCCTTTCCCAAGCTCCTAGCCAACACTGCCCTTGAAAGAAAGAGAGTTGCAGAAACTGCTAAGACCAGGTATTGAGATGCCAAGATAGCTTGCACCCTGAGGCTTGGAATATGCGGGGCGTGCACACTTGTGCCGTCTTTTGGGATTGGAAGTTAAATGGTCTCTGGCCACCTACCTTCTAGGAAACTAGGACCCAGGAAGAGGTAAAGAATCCAAGGTATGCAAAGTCCCCCAGGTCTTCCTCTGCCATAGGGATTTTACCCCAACTCCAAGGTACGAGGCCAAGCTGGAAAAGGCTTAGGATTGGAAGGAACGTCAAGGTGTTATACCAGCCCCCTGCTTGAGGCTTGAGGTCATATTATCCTTCCAGAACCCCCTGTTCTCTGAATCTTGCCCTGGGACCACATTTGCTGCTACTTTTCCTGCTGCTCTATCCTATACATTGAGTAACCCAAGATGGTAGGACTAGGTTAGGAAAAACCCCACACAACCAAAAAGTCTGCCTTAAAACTGACCCACTTTCTTCCACAGCTCCTCACCTCTTAGTCCTTCTGTAAGGGAAAAACCCTCCTCAGTGGCCCACGTGGTGAGAAGTTAAGTCCTCCATGGGTGGCTCCTCATCCTGGAAGGGAGCTGAGGGACCTAAGATGCTGGAACCCTCACTGAGAACCCAGAATGTCTAAGCCAGTGTTTGATTTTGCAATCAAGAGGAACAGTGTTAAATTTCTACTATGTTGGAGTCATCTAGAGACTCTTGGAATTGTAGGGACTCTTAGGTTGTTATTCTTATCCCAGCTTTCCTGGCTCACTAGGCTAGAGTAGGCTTTGGTTCTGAGGACCTCACTGTTGCCCCAAGTAAGTCAAATTCTGGAGACAGAGGATGATCTTGGATACGATCAGTCTAGACTGTGGCCTAGACGGCCATCAGAGGGAAGTCAAAGAGTTCATAGCCTCAGTCCTCAACAACCCAACATGGTCATGGTGTTTTTCATATAGTCTTCCTGCTACCAGTACTCCCTTCCACCTGTGACTGGGTAACCCTTCCCTTTCTCCCATGTTCAGCCTTCAAAAGTTAAGAGGAAATTAGTCAAACACACATGGAAGCCCCCACCTCTTTTGGGACCCCTTTGCCTCTTTTTAATAACCCTAATGGCATAGTGGTTACGAACTCGGCTGCTAACAAAAAGGTCAGCAGTTCGAGTCCACCAGTTGCTTCTCGGAAACCCTATGAGGCAGTTCTACTCTGTCCTATAGGGTTGCTGTGAGTTGGAATTGACTCAACGGCAATGGGGTTTTTTTTGCCTCTTTTTAGCCAGTTGCCTGTCTACTGCCTTTGAATTAATATTGGAAGAGATTAATATAGAATGAGTTGGAGAGAATGGTTAAGTCTGCCATACTTTCTGAAACCTAGAGCTGGGAAAGTGAGATGAAAGGGTCTACACTAGATGCATCACATAAAGATTGCTGTAGATCAGGTCATCTCAAGTCTGAGTGAAGACAACCAACAAAAACCAGAATCTAGCATAGGAATGGGAACGAGCAGGCATGTGTGTTGCTCCTCCTCATTCCTGCATCCAAGGCAGACATTGTTCATCAGTCATGGGCCTTTATACCATAGGGACCAAAAGTAGCTTCAGAAACTTTCTTATTATATCACACTCAATAGCAATTACATGTTGATCGACAACACTTGAGAAGATATCTGTTGGCCACATCAAGGTGTTTTTCACACACGTGCCCACAGACAGGGAAGCAGTGTTTAGGTAGTGGGCATGGCTTTTACCTTATTACAAAGTCTGAGACTGGGTTCCAGAATGGAGAGGCTGCCACCAATGTTAAGACAAAGATCAAATCCTTTATGTTTCGTCCTAACAAACCCATATCTCATTTATTTTTGAGATTTCTTTTCTGTGATTACCAGGACCAATTCGTAGCAAATAAATAAATAAATAAATAATATCTGAATCTTGATCCCATATTGGCACCCCTCTCCAGTATCTTAGAACTCTTGCCAACTCTTGAGGCCCCTCTCTTGTCCTAGTCTAACTATCAACATGTCTTCTCTTAGTGTTAGCTGAGAACGTTAAGCTAAAAAGATGACAATGTCAGCCCTCTGAGTGGTTTAACTACACCCATAAGTAATGCAAAAAGTTTTGAAGACCCAAAGATTACATCACAAAAGGTGGGGTTGCAGGAACCACAGAAGAACCTCACAGGCTTCCCTTAAATCAGTCCTCATCCTCTTTCTTCCTCTACTTCCACCCTTGTCCATTGCCACACTCCCCAGCTCAGTGACCCTTCCTAAAGTCTGACTCCCTATCTTCAAACTCAGATTGAGTTGAGTACTTCTAAGTAAAAACACACCCAGTCTCCTTACTATCATTCAAACCAATTAAATCACAAATTCATGTTTGCCAAGGATATTAGGCAAGAGGGACAACCTGATCCATGGCTAGCCCCGTACTGACATGGAAGGTGTAATTTATAGGTCCATTTCAAATTTTAGTGGAGGAGAGTCAGCTCTATTCGTGCAAAGCGCTGATTCCCAGTTTTGTTTTCTTCCTGGGAATAAACTCATTGTCTCATCCCTTCAATCACCTTTAGTTTAGGACATTAGAGTACTCACAAGGAGGCGACACTGAAGTTCAGGGGCTCTAAAACACTTGGCGATTCTGGGTCTGAAGAAGTATTAGCCCACTAGCAGCAAGAAAGAAAAGATAAGGTGGACAGTCCTCTAAGCTCCATCTTGGGAAGCATTTCCAAGCCAAACCCTAACTGCCTGCCCAAGGGACTTGTATTACTCCCAGCTCCTGTGCCAACAAAATTTTAAGGGAAAACAGTCTTTGGGAAGTTAATTTTAGTGGATAAATTGGGGTGTTAAGACAGGGAGAGATCAACCATCATAAAGAATAAGACTTTGAAAATGGAAGGTACCAGCTGCTACTCCTGGCTTCAGCATATTGAGTCGCTGCCTAGACAGTTCTCTTGGTCTTGTTCCCCCCCTTGGCCAATGCTTAAATGCTATTTGTTAAAAATAATCCTAAGAGACAGACTTCAGCTACCTCCCTTCCAGGTTCGATTTAACTTGGTTTTAACTGTCAATTTGTTATAGGTCTTACCTGTGTTTAAAAAAAGAAAAAGAAAGGAAGGAAGGAAATGGAAAGATGAGGAAAGGAAAGAAAGGAAGGAAACCATAAAGTCAAGTTAAAAGTTTTGAGAGGTTTTGTTTTTTGTTTTTTTTCTGGAACTACTTCAAGTGAGAAAAGGAAGAAATTGATGGTGACAAAGCTGTACAGATAGAGATTAATAGAAGACAAGGAGATAAAATGGGAATAAAAATGCATGATTAAAAACTACGAGAAAAAAAACAAACCCTATTTTTGTGTTTCCTAAAGGACGTTGTTCATTCTACAGACTGAGTAGGTAGATGCAATCATAAAGAGTTCCCTAGAAGACATAGAGTGGGCTTTTATAACGCTGTCATTTTCTGTACATTGTAGTAGGTCCAGGAAATAAGTAATTTTCTCCCTTGATATGTTGTTGTTAGGGGAGTGTTTTTGTTGATTTGTTTGGTGGCAGTCAGTGGTAGTAGGGAGTGGGGAGGGCTTGGTGTTGGTTTTACCAAATATTAAGGGGACATAGTGTATCGTCGCGCTTTTCACGTTATAAAATGTTCGTATTTACCAGTATAACACTGGGCTTTATAAAGACTGCACTCAGAATCACACTGCACAGTCCAATTTTCTAAAAAGCTGCTACATGACCAGACAGGTAATTCCAATGGGTTTTGAGTACACAAAACAGACCATACCAAACCAAATAAACAAAAACATAAAAACTAGTAAACAAATAAAAGATTGTACTTTTAACTTATTAAAATTCTGCGAAATTGTTACCAACAGTTTGATTTTTTAAAGAACTATATAATAGCCAAGAGAGGAATGATGTCCCTAGATTAAGAACCTGGAATTCTTGATTCCAGGCAGCAATTTATTTGCTCAGTGATCTTGAACAAGTCATCAAATTGCCTCTCCGTTTGCCTCAGTTTCTCTAGCTACAAAATGGGGATAATAATACTTACCTACCTCACAGTGGGAGGGCAAGGGATTGTGAGGCCCTGAGATTTTAAATGGGCTGTGGCAATCTGTGAGAGCCAGGGCTTGACACAAAGCCCATGGGTTACTTTTCAAGAACGCACAGGCCCGTTGACCATTAAAGAAAGAGAGGGAGTGCTCATTTGCTATCTCAAGTAATAAAGACAGAGCTCCTGGGTTATCATCCACCTTAAGAGAGAGGCCTGTATTTGGGAATATTTCATTTTTTCTGGTAAATTGGATTTTGTTGTTTCCCTTGTTCTGGCCTTGACCAGTTCTATAGTTTGATTAAAAGACAATTACTTCCTACAGTGTAAAAGTTAGCTTACTGTCGTCTATTCCAGACTTCCAGATCATTTCTACCTGTACAGAGGAAGGGAGTCCCTAAAATCCCTTCTTCAGCAGACACCTCACTTCTCAGACTTAAAATCCCACATCGAGTGTTCCATTCAAAGAATAGGTGCCCATCCAGATGTGAAATTCTGAGTGCAGACAACTCGGGGCTTCTTAAACTACACACCAGCAGTGAGGAGAACTTTGAACAATTATTGAGTTGCTTTCTTGGGTCTCTATAATCAATAACCTGTCTGCAGATATCTATCTATATAAAGATATTATATATATAAATATAAATTTACATATATATGCACATGTATATATTGTTGTACATATATGTGTGTGTATATATATACTTAAATGTAATATTTACAAAATAAAACTGTGATCTCATCTAGAGAAAATGTATTCATACTACAAACTGCTTTTCCATATTTATGTATCATATTATACCTTTTTATTATTGTTATAATTATTATGGGTATTTCTAATTATTATGATGTTGAAATCATTTGGCACCTTTTGGAAACTACCAAAAAAAATGACTCTCCATTGAAGTGCTTAAAATCTGTCCTCATGAGAATTCTAGTGGCCTACTGTAAAAAAGAAAAAAAAAAAAAATTAAAGAAAGAAAATAATCTAAACACCAAAAATAAAACATGATTCCAATCCTTCTTCTGTACCTCACGTGCATAAATTTGCTGCTCCTATTTTGGGTTTTATTTTTTCCTGTTTATGTATTTTTATGGATCTAAGTTAAGTCTTTCAGCAATATATAAAAATGTAAATAGTAAACTTTATTTATTAAGAATGTCATCCTTTTTAATTTATATTTACACAATTGTTCATCTAATTTATTTTTTCTATACGGTTTTAAATACTCAGACATATTTTGCTGTTCATGATATTTTTACCCTGTTCTTGTTGATTTGTTTTTCCATACTGTTTTCTCTGGTCTCAATTACAGGTTGGATCTCACAAAAAAATAATGTCAAAGACAGAAATATTTTGCCACTGTTGATTACTATACCTAAAAGTTCTATATTATGAAAATATATAATAGCTTGTATGCTTCAATGTGTAGTGGTCTGGTTTTTGTCTGTTGTGGAACTCTAAGGGACTCTGGTATATACACACTGAAGTGGAAGAGAACCCCAGGGTCTAGAATTAGATCAGCGTTAACACAGGATTGAACTTAATATACAGTCAGTCCTCTACATAATTAATTTCTGAAAAAAATCTATATTTTGCGTATGTAAAAATTGGAAAACATTTTTAAATGCTATAAGAGAGTTCAGTTTACAGGGGACTAAAGCATTTATCATTTCCAATTATACCTTGCCTTCTGAATATCTTCAACAACTTACTTTCAGCATGGTCCTTGTTTATTTTCTTCATAGTTGAATACTCAGCCAACCAGCTCATCAGTTGGACATACAGCAGACAATAAGATTTTGCCGCTTTTTTCACTCTGTCTAATGTATCTTATCTTTCATCACGTGGTAGCTGTGTGATCCTTGGCAAGCTATTTAATTGGTTTAAGCTTTAGTTTTCTTGTCTGTAAAAGGGCAATACCATAAGTACCCACTTCCTAAGGTTGCTACGAAGATCACATAAGCTAGATATGTCAAGGGTTGAGAATAGTGCTGGACATATATCAGCTCTTGTTAAGATTATTATGACAATTATTAATACACTTTTTTTTCTGATTTCTACTTATTTTTGTAAAAGAGTTAAAACAAGATGCACTAAAGTATCCAGGTGTTTGCACAGGCATTGCCATGGAGTGCAGTTACTCCACGTACACTGAGCTGTTGGCTGACAATACCACCATAAGGCAACTCAAAATGTATGTTTATCTACTGATACGTGACAATTTAAAATCTGCACAAAAAAGGTAGTTTGGGGACATTGAGGTGAATTATACATGAGAAGTCAAGAACTACCCACAGCAAATTTTTAGACTTTTTACAAATATAACTCACTGGTAGACATAAGGGGGGGCGACTGAAAAGAAAAAAAAAAATCATTGTTAAGTTCTGCCACATAACTGTTTTTTCAAAAGTAAGATAAATGATTAAAGGGGATTTTTTTTTTTCCTCACTTCTAATCAATTCACTGTGAAGACTGAAACAAGTCTTAGAGAATAGTTTCACGAAAAATGGTAGCTAGTTCTGAAATAGAAAGATTAAGAGATGAGGTCTTAATATGGCTTTTTTTACTACTTGGTTTTATCAGCAGAAACAGAATGTCATGGGGCAAACTCTTAGAACACAGGTGATCTCAGTTCTTGTGTCCTTCCCTTCCTTTTCCAACTCTAACACATACACCTGTGCGCGCGCGCGCGCGCGCGCGCGCGCACACACACACACACACACACACACACACACACACACACACACACACACACACACACACACACACACACACACACACACACACACACACACACACACACACACACACACACACACACACACACACACACACACACACACACACACAGTAGTCGGAAAATTCACTGGACTTTAGTTGCCTAATCTGTCAAATGGGAAAACTTCTTACACTTCAAAGCAGGCAGAAATGTTCAGCATTTGGATCTATTTATATATGTCCTCCACGTTTAAAGTTTGTCTAATTAAGGAAAATAGTATCAAAGTTTAAAAAGGGGGGGCAGGCACTGTATCATGCTATGTTGGCATTGGTAAACCTATCCAGTTCTTAACTTTCAATACCAGAAATAAGAAACTAGGAAAAAAACACAGCCTGTCTGGCCCTCGACTCAAAAGAAAGCAAAGCTTTCTCTGGGTGACTGTTTAAACTCTCTGAAGGGATGAGGTTTGGGGTGAAAAAGAGCAGTGACTGTACAAAGGCAGGGGCTAGGAATCAACAGAACCAGGTCCAAGTACTGTCTGCCACTGTGACCTTAGGTAAGTCACTTACCTTTGCTAAGGCGAGCAGTTGGCAATGCGAGAAAAGCAGGAGAATTTGTTTAAGCAAGGTGGATCAACATCTAAGTAAAAGAAAGGCGTGGCACTTTTAAGGAACTTAAAGACCTTTGTGCTTAGAAAGTAAAGACAGAGCAATGGTGTTCCAATAAAAGATAGAGAGGTTATCGGGGGACTGAGCCTTCCATAGCCTCATGGGCCATAATAAAGAGTCAGGTTTTACCTTAACAGCAATGTGGAGCTATTGAAAGGTTTTAATGGAGCTTAACATGGTCAGATTTGTGATTGAGAAAGATCCCTCGCTGGCAGTGTGAAAGAGAGAGTGGAAGGAGGTGAGCACAGACATAGGGAGTTAAGAGGACGTTGTGTAGTCCAGGAAAGAAATGATGGCTGTTTGGACGAAAGTGATGATAGTGGGTGGACAGAGATGTTTTCTATTCTGTTAAAAGGTGAGATTGGATGAAATGGTCTTTAGGGTCCCTAACATTCTGTGATTCTAGAAACCCGTTGCATATCTCTGCTATTTCCTTCCTGTGGATTTCTTTTTTAAATAAGGAACAATCAGGGCAGGGAAATCTAGTTATTTTCTAAGACCTGAGCACAGCTAGTAGTCCCTGGGTGACACAAATGGTTCAACACTCACTACTAACAGAAAGGTTGGTGGCAAACCCACCCAGAGGCCCTTTGAAAGTAAGGCTTGGTGATCTGCTTCCAAAAGGTCACAGCCTTGAAAACCCTCTGGAGCAGTTCTACTCTGCACACACGAGGTCTCTATGAGTTGGAATTGGATCTACGGCAACAGAGAACAACAAACTCCTGCTGTCAGAAAATACAGAGACCTAAGACCATGTGATCAGGTTGTCGGTTTGGAAGTTCAAGTAATATTCCTGATAGCTCCTTTAGTGGTTTCATCAAGATGAGATCTCAAGATGAAAGGAAGGTGTTTGGAGAAGGGGCCAGAATGGAATCAGATGACATGTGATATCACAGCTATTTACATGTCGTGCTCCTGGGCAGTTCTTTACCTCTTGGAGTTTCAGTAGCCTTATCTATATCAGAGCTACTAAGGAAAATGTGTCCTAATTTAAGCAAAGCACCTAGGAAGGTGCCGCCATACCATCATATAGTAACTGCTTAGGAGTTGTTGGTTGTTACCCCTCTGTCGTCCTCCTCTTCTCCGTCCCATCCCTGACTAAATATGACTCCATAGCTGCTGCACTCTGCAGACCTGGGTAAGAGGTGAGGGCATGCAGTACACCAAGCCCCAGCTCCCCGGGGTTTACATGAAGGAAATAGGCATGCATCTCTTTTACATCACCAAGACTGGGGATCTGCAATCCATTAAATTTGATTCCATCTCTGTGAAACTGGACAAATGTCAGTTACACGCTGAACAGATTGAACAGGTCCAGAGTGAAGACAAGTATAACATTAAAATCAGCATTATTGTACTTTCTGGCTTGTGCTATGAAAGGGTAACAGTGAGAGCAGTGGGTGAGAGGTCTCTTTCATTAAGACATGGAAGTGAATCAGGTTCTCTTCCAACTCTCACAAAAATACTGTCATACAGGAATCATTAGTCCCATTTTTAAGGAGCCCCGGTGATGTGACGGTTATTACTTGACTGCTAACCAAAAGTTCAGCGATTGGAACCCAGGAGCTGCTCTACGGGAGAAAAGACCTGGGGATCTGTTCCCATAAAGGTTTCAGCCTAGGAAACCCTATGGGGCAGTTCTACTCTATCCTATAGGGTCCCTATGAGTTAGAATCAACTTGAGGGCACACAACAACGCAACAACAGTTCTATTTTTATAGAAACTGAGGCTCAGAGCTGAAGTGATTTTTCAGAAGGAGCACCCCCAAAATCAAACCCCAGTCTCTTGCAGATTTAAACATTGTATTACACTGGCTCTTCTCATGATTATTTTGAGTCTGTTTTAGCCCAAAGAACCATCGTTTAAATACTCCAGGGGTGGAAATTGTTTCAATGTAATGTCAATGCAGACTGACTGGTAGTGGTTGCAGTGCTGGGTTGAGAAGGATTCTTAAGGTGCATGCAGGCTCCAGGGGAAAGGGTGATGCAGCCTTGTGCAAGTCATCTCACCTCTCTGAACGTCAGTTTCCTCATCCATAGCTACCTAACATGGGAAGGGAAAAGACAGTGGCAATATAAATGATATATTTGCTTTTCTGTGTTTAGTACTATTTCTTCATTTGTAAAATGAGGAAATTGAAGGTTAGATTGGGGAGGAGATTCCGCAAGGTTACATATCATGGTAGCCACAGAGCCCCACTTTGGCCTTACTAGCCAGTACTGTTTCTTCTCAACCAAGATACTTCTTGCCTAACTTGATCAAAGACATCATCATCTTTGTATTCTCCTGATGCCCTTGAACAAATTACTAACCAGAAACCAGTATAACCAACCATTACGTTAACTCCTTGGGCTATGACTTGTACTAACTGAGGTTTTTATTTTGTTTTTTTTCCCCCAAAAGTTGCCTTCTATGACCAGCAGAATCTTGCTTCTTGGAACGGCACTGGTCCCTGTCCCAAGCTTGTGAGGAGAATGGGTCACGTGCATGTCTCTAGCTATCCCATCCTTTGCTGACCAGTTACTGTGGGAAAGACAACCCTTATAATAACCCTAAAAAAAGCCACATTTACTGAGCAGTCATCTTATATCCATTCTTTTATTTAATCCTAACAATAATGCTACAAGGAAAGCATCTTTAAGCCCACGTTGGATGAGAATATTGAGGTCCAGAGGGATGAGATTATATAGCTAATAAGTAGCAGAGTCAGGATTTCAACCCAGGCCTGTCTGATTTCCAAACCTCTGCTCTCTTGCCCTGGCACTCGCTCTGTTTTCCTGTGCTGTTTCTCTCCTTATCATCAAATAAATGGGCAAAGGGTTTTTTTTTTTTTTTTTTGTATTCCCCTTCTTTAGAGGAGATCCCTTCTTTCTGGGCCTTCATCTTCCCATTTTCAAAGTGACGGTGTAGGACTTGTTTTTTAAGGCCCTTTCCAGCTCTTATTATTGATTTTGTGATGGATAGTTTGGAAAGTTCTGGATATTAAGTGACAGTTTACCTGAGGTGAAGTGTGGCGGGGTGGGGGGGGGGGGGCGGCTGGGGGAGGAGGTGTGGTGGTTAAGCCATTCTAGTTCACTTGGAGAGATACTGGCTTTGAGAGCATCATTCATGCTCTGTTTGGAAATGAGCAGTGTTGGTTTGTAGAATGAAGAAGCACAGTCCACAGTGAGGGGAGCCTTTGGGTCAGCATTTGAAGTACCTAGAAGGGAAATGTTAAGTTTACTTATAGCTCACGTGTCTTAGTCATCTAGTGCTGCTATAACAGAAATACCACAAGTGGATGACTTTTAACAAAGAGAAATTTATTCTCTCACAGTCTAGTAGGATACAAGTCCAAATTCAAGGCACCAGCTCCAGGGGAAGGTTTTCTCTCTCTCTCTCTGTTGGCTCTGGAGGAAGGTCCTTGTAATGCATCAGTCTTCCCTTGGTCTGGGAGCATCAGGCTCAGGCCCAAAATACACACTCTGCTCCTGGCACTGCTGTCTTTGTGGTATGAGGTCCCCATGTCTCTCTGCTCACTTCTCTCTTTTATATCTCAAAAGAGATTGGCTTAAGACACTACCTAATCTTGTAGATCTCGTCAACATAACTGCCACTAATCCATGTTATTACATCATAGTGATAGACTATATAACACATAGGGAAATCACAGCAGATAGCAAAGGGTAGACAATTATACAATACTGGGAATCATGACCTAGCCAAGTTGACAGATACCTTTGGGGGGACACAATTCAATCCAAGATATCGCCCAATTTCTACATGTCTTCTTTCCCATTGCTTTAATTCCCATATTCAATGCATATGGGCATTCAGCAGGAGAGGAGGGCAGAGAAGAGATGAGAGGCTTCTTACGAGTAGCACTTGAGCTGAGCCTTGAAGAATAAGTAGGATTTGAGGAAAGGGAAAGGAGGGCAGTACAGCTAAGGAAACTGCAGGTCCACTTGACTTTAGGACTCTACCATCTCCCTCATTTTCACCTTCCTCCAAATGTATGAGGGACACAGAGGTGGTGTCCTCGACAAGAGCTTGTCTGCCAGGTAGGGTGCTCCCCTGTGGCTCTTCACATGAGCCTGTTTGGGCTTTCTCAGAAAAGAAGCAGCTCGTTCTCCTCAATGCCATTGCAAGGAAACACATTCTTTTCCAGGATTAAAAAACATATTTAAAAAAAACACACACACATCGAGGCAACACAGACCATATGTAAGAAGGGAACTGACTAGATGTCCCTTTTTCTCCAATTCCTGAAACATAATGGGTCTATCTATCCATCCATCTGTACACACACACACACACACACACACACACACACACACACACACAAAGAATCTCTCTATCAGTACACATCAAGGGAGGCACAATTCCCAAGGACCAATTTCAAAACCTCCTTCCAAGGAGCCAAACATAGATCTTAATTTCCAGACTGTTGGAGCACCGTCTAAGACCTAAGCTCAAACCTTTATTATTTCGCTTCCACTAGCAGAATGGCTTTCCCTCCAGTTGTTACAATTTTTTCTCTGTGTTGATATTTTTAAAACATTTTCCAGGAAGCACCCTGCCAAATGCTTTCCTCTCAAACATCTGCAGTTCTCCTGTAAATCATCTTAACACATACAAAGCATCAGTTGTTGGGACTCTACTCACCTGTAAATTTAGGTTGTCTTCAGAGCCTGAGATTTGTAAACAGGCTCACTTCTTCAAGAGTAGAGCAACCCAAATTTTAGCTTGCCTAAGCCCTTCATGGTGGACTCTGCCTGCTTTGCTAGGCTTGTCTCTTGCTTCCACCCCATCCACCACCTACCCATCCATCACTTTATGCCCCAGCCAAACTGAACTTTTTTCAGTTACCTTCCCATGTCATGTCCTCTTAGTTTTGTGCTTTGGACTCAGGCAGTTCTCTCTACCTGGAACACTTTCCCTTATCTACACAGAGCTCACTCCTATTCATTCTTTGAGTCTCAACTAAGATACCATATTCATAATTATTATTACATATTACATTGACTGTAGCCTTGCTAAATTAAGTACTTCACACATATTCACTTATTTAATAAATATACCAACACATTGAGATAGATATAACTATCAGTATACTCATTTTACGAATGAGGAAATTGAGGCAATACATTTTTTAAAAAGTTTTCCAAAGTCATATGACTACTAAAGTGTTCAAATATAAATTTGAACCCACGCCATCTGATTCTGAGCCCCCAAACATTATGCCTAATGACATCTCCTTGAAGCCTTCTTTGACTCCCACCCAGCCTGGCAGGGTACCCTGTGACTGTCTACTAGTACCAGTCCCTAATTCTTTCATAATTACCTTAACCATACTACACTAATTATTAGTTACTTCAGAAACACACAGAAGCTGCCTCTCATTCAACCTGTATCCCCTGGCTCACAGTAGGTCTTCTGTGATTGTTTGAGGAACAAATGAATAAACTTGGATGAAGCCTGAGTTAAGTACCATTCATGAAGAAAACACATGCTAATCCAATTAGTGATATAAACTCCAGGCTGAGACTAAACCCATTAAGAGAAAAAAAAGTTTTTCAGCACTTTAGAAATGCTTGCTAATACAAAAATCATGCGTCAACCAACCAACCTTCCTCATTTGTTTATTAAAGCAGGTGCCTGAAGTACGTATGAATATATATATTCAGTAATTCCAACACTTATCATATTGCAATTGCCTGTACTTTGGATAACGGGATCAAATATGGAGGAGAGTTTGGTTGATTAAGTGGAAGACTAAATATTTAGAATTTTGATGCTGAATGGAGAACTGGGGCACACAGAAGGCCATCTGAGCACCTGAGAAGGGGTAAGTATAAACAAGACTGCCCACACCCCTGGCGGTCCAGTGATTTTCGTTTGGAAGGTAAATCTCAGCCTCCACAGACTTGGTGGTAAGAGATTGCTAAACTAGGCTTGCCTCAGGCTAGGATGGGTGCTACAACCAGAACCTGAACCGGGGGCCAAAAGGTCCCAGTGCTGACGCAAATGAGGTGACCTCCTGGATTTACATGCTCTTCCCTTTTTTTTTTTTTTTTTTTTTAAATTTTACTGTGCTGTAGGTGAAAGTTTACAGCTCAAGTTAATTTCTCATTCAAAAATTTAGACACATACTGTTTTTTGATATTGGTTGCAATCCCCACAATGTGACAGCATGCGCTCCCTTTTTACCTTGTGTTCCCTGTGTCCATTCGTCCAGTTTTTGTCCTTTCCTGCCTTCTCGTCTTGCTTTTGGGCGCGAGTTGCCCATTTGGCCTCGTATATTTGATTAAACTAAGAAGCACGCTCCTCATGTATGTTATTGTTTGTTTTGTAGGCCTGTTTAATCTTTGTCTGAAAGTGGGCTTTAGGAGTGATTTAGTTCTGAGTTAGCAGGGTGTCCAGGGACCACAGTCTTGGGGGTTCCTCCAATATCTCTGTCAGACCAGTAAGTCTGATTTTTTTTTCATGAATTTGAATTCTGTTTTTCATTTTTATTCCTGTTCTGTCTGGGACTTTTCTGTTGTGATCCCTGTGTCAGAGCAGACAGTGGTGGTAACCAAGCACAGTCTAGTTCTTCTGGGTTCAGGCAGGTGGAGACTCTGGTTCATGTGGTCCATTAGTCCCTCAGGCTAATATTTTCCTTGTGTCTTTGGTTTTCTTCATTCTCCTTTGCTCCAGACAAGATGGGACCAAGAGATGCATCCTAAATGGCTGCTCACAAGCTTTTAAGACCTCAGATGCTACTAATCAAACTTGGATGTAGAACATTTTCTTTATGAACTATGTTATGCCAATTGACCTAGATGTCCCTCAAGACTGTGGTCCCCAGCTCCCAGCCCCAGCAACTCAGTCCCTCAAGGTGTTTGAAAGTGTCTAGGAAACATCCATGGCTTTGCTTTGGTCAGGTTGTGCTGACTTCCCCTATATTGTATGTTGTCTTTCCCTTCACCAAAGTTGATACCTGTCTACTATCTAGTAAGTGATTTCCCCTCTGTCTCCCTCCCTACCCTCGTAACCATCAAAGAATGTTTCTTTCTATGTGTAAACCTTTTCTTGAGTTCTTATAATAGTGGTCTCATACAATATTTGTCCTTTAGTGACTGACTTATTTCACTCAATATAATGTCCTCTAGATTCATCCATGTTGTGAGATGTTTCATGGATTCAACATTGTTCTTTCTTGTGTAGTATTCCATTGTGTGTATGTACCATAATTTGTTTATCCATTCATCTGTTGACGGGCATTTAGGTTGTTTCCATCTTTTTCTATTGTGAATAGTGCTGCAATGAACATGGGTTTGCATATGTCTATTTCTTATTTCTCTAGGATATATACCTAAGAGTGAGATTGCTAGATTGTATGGTATTTCTATTTCTAGCTTTTTAAGGAAGTGCCATATCGTTTTCCAAAGTGGTTGTACCATTTTACATTCCCACCAGCAGTACATAAGAGTTCCAATCCCCCCGCAACCTCTCCAACATTTGTTATTTAGTGTTTTTTTGATTAGCATGCTCTTCTTTTTTTGACACTCTCAGGTTTTAAATGAAAAGGTCACTGGTTACCAATTTGCAGAGCTGATAGTTAGCCAGACCCCCTAGGCTTACACTGGATCACACAGTGATGTCTGGACCATCCAGACTTCTGATCTCTTGATTCACTTTTCCAGATCAGTTAGAAATTTGACTCCATTATTTTCAATTTTTCACAGGTTTTCTGTTAAAGCCACCCACTCTCCATTTCTTTCCCATATAAAACTGGCCATTCTCCCTTTCTTCTTTCTTTTGCTTTTTTCCTTTTCTTCTTTGAGTTTTTGGCTCCAGTGCAATTGGCCAGAAGGAAACCATGAAGTGAAAAGTGATAGGCTATTCTGCTACCAGAATGGTACATAAAGACCTTATTGATACCTCACTGTACTTTTGCTGAAGCCCAGTTTCCAGAAAGTAGCCTATATGGTTCTGAATGATCTAGCCTTGCACTGTCTAATGCAGTAGCCACATACGGCTATCGACACTTGAAACATAGCTAATCTGAAATGAGATGTGCTGTAAGTGGAAAATACACACTGCATTTCAAAGCCTTCACACCAAAAAAGAATCTAAAATACATCTGTGATGGTTAAGATTGTGTGTTAACTTGGCTGGGCCATGATTCTCAGTGTTTATATGTGATTACCTCCATGATGGGATCTCCTGTGAATAGCCAATCAGTTGAGAGGGAGTCCCCTTGGGCATGTAGCCTAAATCTGAATATAAGAGGACATTCTGGCTTTTGCCCTTTCTGGATCCTGCAGCTGCCTTCTGTTCATCTGACCTCCAGTTGTTGGGACTTGAGCTAGCAGCTTACCTACCAATCTTTGGATTCGTCATTGTTCACAGCCTGTGAACAAGACCCCTGCTCTGCAACCTGCCAATCTTGGGTTCGTCAGCCCCTATGGCTGTGTGAATCAGGAGAAGCTTCTTTCCTGATCCACGGACTTGGGACGTTCCAGTGTCTATAATCGCATGAGCTGTTTCCTTGATATAAATGTCTCTCTCTATATATGTATTTATATGCTTCACTGGTTTTGCTTCTTTAGAGAACACAACCTAAGACAACATCATTAACAATTTTTTATATTGATCACATGTCAAAATGATAATATATTGGATATCTTAGGTTAATAAAATATACTATTAAATTTCACCTGTTTCTTTTTACATTCCAAAATGCAGTATTAGAAAACTAAAAATTACATATGTGACTTGCACTATATTTCTGTCAGGCAGCACTTACCTAGCTATTATTTAATGTCCAGCTACTCCTCTTCTCACAATCTATGATCCAGTCACACTGAATTCTTTTTAGGTTTTCTACCCTGGTGGCATAGTGGTTAAGAGCTATGGCTGCTAACCAAAACAAGGTCAGGAGTTCAAATCCACCAGGCACTCCTTGGAAACTCTATGAGGCAGTTCTACTCTGTCTTATAGGGTCGCTATGAGTCAGAATCCTCTCTACTCAATGGCAGTGGGTTTTTTGGTTTTATCCTTCCAAGTTTTCTATCACTACTCAGCCTTTATATATCTGGAATATTCTTTCTCCCCCTCATCCCTCTTTACCTGGCTTACTCTTAATTCATCCTTTAGTCCAGAGTTTAAATATTACTTCCTTGAAGTGGTATAGTATGTATTCAGCCCCCCAAATTTGGGTTAATGGCCTCTCTTCTGTGACTTCATGATCCTCTCTGTTTTTACCCATCACAGCATTGGTTAAGCTGTTGTAATTGACTCTTTTTGCCCCTCTGAACTGTAAACACCAAGAGGGAAGGAACTGTTACTGTAAATGGTACACAACAGGTGTTCAGTAAATACTTGAGGAAAAAATAAAGGAAACCAAAAAACCAAATGAAACACATTGCTGTCAAGTCGAATCTGACTCATAGCAGCCGTATAGGACAGAGTAGAACTTTCCCATAGGGATTCCAAGGCGGTAATCTTTACAGAAGCAGAATACGACATCTTTCTCCCGCAGAAAGTCTGATGTGTTCTAACCACCGACCTTTGGGGTAGCAGCTGAGCACTTAACCACTGTGCCACCAAAGCTCCTTAATAAAGGAAGTAAGGAAACTAATTTGATCATACTGCATTAATAGCACACAGCCCTCTGAAACAGAGATCCACAATCTATGGTCTGCTTTTTATAAATAAAATTTTACTGGAACACAATCATGCTCACTCATTTACATACCATCTATGGCTACTCTTGTGCTGCAGCAGCAAAGGTGAGTAGTTGTGGCAGAGACTGTATGGCCCACAAAGCCTAAAATACTTACTGTATGTCTCTTGAAAGAAAAAGCTTGCTGACCCTTGCCCTATAAGATGGTACCCAGACTCTTCATGACATGTCCCTGCTTACCTGTCAAGCTTTATCTTATGGTTCTCCATCTATAATATCTCCTCATTTCAGGTACGCTGAAACCTTCCATATTCTTTTGTTCCTCCATCCCATCGTCAGACCACACAGTAACTCTCATCACTCTCTATTATGTATGTTTACATACAAATCTTTTCCCTCTAGACTGTGAACTGCTTAAGAGCAGGGACAACTCATTTGTCTTAGTTATCTGGTGCTGCTATAACAGAAATATCAAAAATGGATGGCTTTAACAAACAGAAATTTATTCTCTCACAGTTTAGGAGGCTAGAAGTCTGAATACAGGGCACCAACTCCAAGGGAAGGCTTTCTCTCTCTGTCAGCTCTGGGGGAAGGTCCTTGTCATCAATATTCCCCTGGTCTAGGAGATTCTCAGCACAGGTACCCCAGGTCCAAAGGACATGCTCCTCTCCTGGCTCTTTTTTCTTGGTAGCATGAGATCCCTCTCCTCTCTGCTCCATTCTCTCTTTTATATCTCAGAAGAGATTGACTCAAGTTACAACCTAATCCTGTAGATTGAGTTCTGCCTCATTAACATAACTGCCTCTAATCTTGCCTCATTAATATCTATAGAGATTATGATTTACAACACATAGGATTATCGCATCAGATCACAAAATGATGGACATCCACACAATATTGGGAAACACAGCCTAGCCAAGTTGATACACATTTTTGGGGGACACAATTCAATGCATAACACCATTCATTTAACAAATATTTATTGAGTACCTAAAATCAGGAAAGGTGTGCGTCAGGCTTGTATCATTTCACCATACTTATTCTACCTGTATGCTAAGCAAATAATCCGAGAAGCTGGACTATATGAAGAAAAACAGGGCATCAGGATTGGAGGAGGACTCATTAACAATCTGTGTTATGCAGATGACTCAACTTTGCTTGCTGAAAGTAAAAAGGACTGTAAGCACTTACTGATGAAGCTCAAAGACTACAGCCTTCAGTACGGATTACACCTCAACATCAAGAAAACAAAAATCCTCACAACTGGACCAACAAGCAATATCGTGATAAACGGAGAAAAGATAGAAGTTGTCAAGGATTTCATTTTACTTGGATTCACAATCAACACCCATGAAAGCAGCAGTCAACAAATCAAATGGCACATTGCACTGGGAAAATCTGCTGCAAAAGACCTCTTTAAAGTGTTAAAAAGCAAACATGTTACCTTAGGGACTAAGATGCACCCGACCCAAGCCATGGTGTTTTCAATTACCTCATATACACTTGCAAGCTGGACAATGAGTAAGGAAGACAGAAGAGGAACTGATGCCTTTGAATTGTGGTGTTGGTGACGAATGCTGGATATACCATGGACTGCCGGAAGAGCAAACAAATCTGTCTTGGAAGAGGTACAGCTAGAGTGCTCATTAGAAGACAGGATGCCGAGACTTCGTCTTACATATTAGGACATATTATCAGGAGGGACCAGTCCCTGGAGAAGTATATCATGCTTGGTAAAATAGAGGGTCAGCAAAAAAGAAGAAGGCCCTCAATGAGATGAATTGACACAGTGGCTGTGACAATAGGCTCAGGCATAACGATTGTGAGGATGTGTTGTATACAGGGTCACTAAGTGTCGGAAGCGACTGGATGGCACCTAACAACAGCAATACTGTATTTGTAAAGTGCTTAGAACTGTGCCTGTCCCACAGTGAGTGCACTTTAAGTGTTACCTATCATTATTATTATTGTCATTGTTACTATTATCACCTAAGCAAGGGCATGTGACAATGTTAGGTGACTCATTGGCAAAATGGGGACAATATATCTGTTTTGCCCACTTTGCTGTGGGAATCCGATTAGAGACATCAGTAAGAGGACTTTTGTAACCTGTAAAGGGCTCTCCCAGATGTGAGCCATGCTGATTATTATCATCCAGATGTGTGGGCCAAACCATTGCAGACACATCTGTGAGGAGCAAACATCTGGAGGCCTGGCATTCCATCATCACAGCCTCTGCCGCCCTTTCCCCTCCCTGCTCCAATTCCTTTCCCCACACAGCCCCTGCTCCTACCCAGGGGCAGCCTGCCAGTTCCTGGGTTGCAGCAAGAAGAACAACATTCTTCCGTTCTCTATCCAGTGTGGAAATTTCACCTCTTAACAGCTTCCATCACGTCAGAGGTGCACTGAGGGTCCATTAAGGCTTCTTATGGGAAGGGAGGAGGGTGTGGGGAGAGAGAGGGAATGGGAATCCCTTTTACTGGGATTATACTAGCACCCCTAGGAATCTTTCCATCCAGTCACAAGTGCTCTAAGTGGGTCGTGGCTACTGCTGGCATGTGATTTTTTAAAAATAGGCCAATAGCAAAAGAATGCTTCATTGAATTAAAGCATATATCCATTGCTTTTTTTTTTTTTTTTTTTTTTTGGTCCCAACCATTTTTCTTCATCACTTTCCCAAACACAACAGTGTCTGGGTTAATTCTCAAAGCAGTTTTGGACTTGAAGCTGAGACCAACTTGTAGGGAGTCCCCAAAAGTAAGGCAATTCACTTCAGTACGTATTTATTTAGCCTTAACCTTGTGCCAGTCACCGTGATCAGCACTAGAAGGCCAGAAGAGAATGCAGCACTGTGCTGTCCTTGGAGACTGTACAGATTTTGGAGCAAAGAGTCACAAAACCCTGAGTTTTCCATCACATGGCAGGACTAGAGTCCCTGGGTGACACAGTTAAGTGCTTGGCTGCTAACTGAAAGCTTTGTAATTCGAGTCCACCCAAAGGCACCTCAGTAAAAAGGCTGGTGATCTACTTCCAGAATATCAACCATTGAAAACCCTATGGAGCACAAGTCTACTCTGACACACATGGGATTGCCATGAGTCCGAATCGACTAGATGGCAATTGGTTTTGTTTTTTGGTTTTTTATGGCAGGGCTAATATAGAAGTGATCCTTGGTGCTTGGAGAGCTCAGAGGAGGTAGCAGATAGCTCACCTGTGCGTTGCCTGAGCCCAGCACATAATCAAGTACAGAGTAGACTTTCCACAGGAATATCATGAATGAGCAAATGAGCCCTATATCTGAGGGTTCAAGGAAGTCTTCCCAAAGAAAAGAGTCTTCAATCATGCTCAAATATACACATCAGGGTTCATAGATTCTAGGTGGCAGCAACAGAGTTGGCACAAAGGGACCTTGTAGCAAGCATTTGGGGCACTTGACTCACAGCTTAAAAGGAAAGGCTGTTGAACAAGACTTGAAGCAGAAAGCCAGGCAATTCAGAGGCTCAGTGGCAAGAAGATCTCAGAAATCATATCCAAGCTCTATGCTAAAACTCAAACTGTTTCTCTGTTCAAGATTCAGAGTCTTGGGAGTAAGACTCCAGTTGGCCACACTCATGCTATATGCGTGGGTGATGGGAGGAACCATCTGGAGTGGGCGAATCTGACACTTTAAAGTTCTACGAAGGTGTCATGGTTTGAATTATGTCCCCCCAAAAATGTGTGTATCAATTTGGCTAGGCCATGAT
This sequence comes from Dugong dugon, assembly GCA_030035585.1. Classification (NCBI taxonomy): domain Eukaryota; kingdom Metazoa; phylum Chordata; class Mammalia; order Sirenia; family Dugongidae; genus Dugong; species Dugong dugon. The sequence continues at coordinate 59,975,979 of CM057471.1, forward strand.
TCCTGGTACTGTGTGATTTTCCTGTATGTTGTAAACCTGCCTCTATGATGTTAATGAGGGACAATGGGTGGCAGTTGTGTTAGTAAGGCAGGACCTGATCTATAAGACTGGATTGTGTCCTGAGGCAATCTCTTGAGATATAGAAGACAGAAGTGAGCAGAGAGACAGGGGGACCTCATACCATCAAGAAAGCAGTGCCAGGAGCAGAGCGCGGCCTTTGGACTGGGGTCCCTGCGCCAAGAAGCTTCTAGTCCAGGGGAACATTGATGAGAAGATCGACAGAGAGAAAAAGACTTCCGCTGGAGCTGACGCCCTGAATTTGGACTTTTAGCCTACTTTGACTGTGAGGAAATAAACTTCTCTTCGTTAAAACCATCTACTTGTGGTATTTCTGTTATGGCAGCACTAGATGACTAAGACACAAGGCCATACCAAGGAATCCCTGTGTGGCACAAATAGTTAAGCACTTGACTACTAACCAAAAGTTTGGCAGTTCAAATCCATCCAGAGGTGCCTCATAAGAAAGGCCTGGTAACCTTCTTCCAAAAGGCCACAGCCTTGAAAACCTTATAGAGTGCAGTTCTACTCTACACATATAGGGTCTGCATGAGTCCCAATCTACTTGACAGCAACTGGTAGTTTTTTTCAAGGCCATATCCAATGAGGCAGAGGTGGTTCTCTGTCCCCTCCCTCAGAAAAAGTCAGGATAGTGTTGGGAAGGAGTAGCTGTTGCTGAACTACCAAAAAAAAAAAAAAAAAAAAAAAAATTGCAACTGCCTGCTACAGCAAGAATTAAGTAGAAGAAATAAGATGGCAAGAGTATCCTTGCACATATAAACATTGTGAACAAAGGTACAGATGTCTGGAAAAATAAGGGATGGGCAAAGAATTTCAAGCAGCTTTGCATTACTTGGGTACAAGGCATAAGACAAAGAGTGACCAGGTATAAACAGGGGCAGAACATGGAGATGCTTAAACTTAATTCTGTACTATGGAATGGTTGGGATAATGAAGCTACAGAATCCAGTGCCACCTTTGCCTGTGTCATTGCTGTTCGGAAATACTGGGTTGTTTATGCCCAGTGTAGAGGGCTGCAGTGTGTTCTGTGATGGTTACATCCCACTGACACTGGGATAAATAGATTAAACAAAGTCAAATACCATTAACCCAGTTACAGATGTAATTGGGCCCTGAGCTTGGCCCATCCCCAACTTGAAGATTCACTTGGAGACTTAAAAGGAACGAGTAGAAAATGTCTGTGGCCTGTGCCCCACACCCACAGCCACCCATGGAAACCCTACTGCCCAATAATTTTTCATGTTCTGTGTTTGTTTGTTAATTTTTGTTTTTAGTGCAAGCCCCAGTGTCTTATATAATAGAACATGTGGTTGGTTGATAAGCTCTTTCTCCCTGAAGTTAGGTTTTGCTTTCTGGTACTAGTAGTGGTACCCAGTGAATGGACAAGAGAAAACTAAAGAAGAAGAAAGCCACAAGTCTTTATTGAGCACCTACTGTGTTCCAGGCTCTATGCCAGGCCCTTTCATATACATAATCATATTTATAATGTCTTCCCCACAACATCCCAGCAAGTTAGATTAATCTGGTGGTTCCTATTTTTTCTGAGGAGAAAATTGACTTCCAAGTCTGTAAAGTTTCCATGTTTGGACAAGCTGAGATTTGAACACAAATTTGCCTGACTTCAAAGACCTATATTCCTTCCTCAGGATTACTCTCTTAACAGCTCATTCTGTGGGTGCTTTGTTCCTTGTCACAGAGATCTGCATCTCATCTTGGTTGTTTCTCAATTTTTATCTCTCTAGAGTCCTTGGAAGGAGCCCTGGTGGCACTCTGGTTAAGCACTCAACTGCTAAACTAATGGTTCAAACCCACCAGCCGCTCTGTGGAATAAAGATGTGGCAGTCTGCTTCTGTTTAAGATTACAGACTTGGAAACCCTGTGGGACAATTCTACCTTGTTCCATAGGGTCGCTATGAGTCAGAACTGACTTGATGGCAGTGGGCTTTTTTTTTTTGGGCGGGGAAGTCCCTGCATGGTAGAAACAGTTAAGTACTCAGAACCTAGCTACTCACTGAAATGTTGGCAGTTCAAACCCACCTAGGGGCACCTGGGAAGAAAGGCCTGCCAATTTCCTTCCAAAAAGTTCACGAGCATGAAAATCCCATGGAGCACAGTTCCACTCTGTAACACATGGAGTTGCCATGAGCCAGAATCAACTCAACAGCAACTAGTTGGTTAGTGATAGAAAGCTTAACACCCCACAAAAAAAGCAGCCCTTGATAGGAGACAAAACAGCCTTTCTGGGAAAACTTTCCCTTGTCTCTATTTTCTTGAACCCCAAATGAGGGAGTTTACGTCTTTAGCTGCATACCTATCATTCCAATATCTGAAGATGGATTTGGCCTCAGTGTAATCCCCATGTAAACTCACAGACTCTTCTTGCTCAGGCTGGAAAGGTCCTTAGAAATCACCCAGACCTTTGGTTCTCTGACATAACATTCATCAAAGCCACCCTGGGAAACTTGTGAAAATACAGATTCCTAGACCTCTGCCAAGATCTATTTAATCTGAATCTCAAGGCATGGGACCTGGGAATCTGTATCTTCCCCAAGTTTCCAGGTCATTGGGATGGTCAGCCAACTCTAGAAAACACTTTTTCAGTTCAATTCTCCAAATTATATTGCGTAGGAGATCAAGATCCAGAGAGGGGAAGAAATTTGCCAAAAGTTTCACAACCAACCGGTCATGGTTTTATTTTCCAGTCTCCTCATATAGCCCCTCTAAGCACGTGCTTCTTGCTTTGCCCAGGAAGGCTGCTCGTTGACTGTGCAGTTGAATAGCTTGTAAGTGAGTGAAGAAACTACGTCACCCCTGATCATAAAAGCTAGTGAACTGCAACCACACTGGTATTTGTGCTCAAAACTGCCTGGGGAGGCTGGGCCGACTTGGCACTGGCCTTGTTTCCTGAGCCGAGGTAAAGCTTTCTTCCCTGCCCCTCCCTACCTGTCTCTGATGTCAGGAAAGGTGATGGGCCTGGGGTTACTTCAGGGTCAGGAAAGCACTGGAGATAAAATCAGGGAATATTCCACTCTTGGTTCTGCCAACTCCATGGCCTTGGGCAGGTACTTCTTCCTTTCTGGGTCTCAGTCTTTCCATTTCTAAAATGGGAAAATTGGCTTCTGGAATGGTTATGAGAAATGAGCTGTAGAGTCACAGTGTCTTAAGTTAGAACTGTATCCTTGCCCTTCTTAACAGTACAGCTCCAGGGAAATCACGTAACTTCTCTGAGCTTCAAATCCTGTTCTGCAAAATAGGAGTGTGGATAGCTATATCATGGGATGTAGGTGAATCGGAATCAACTCGATAGCAACAGGTTTGGTTTGGTTTGGGTGATAACTAGATGAGATACTGCATCGAACGTGCGTGACACAGCCTATGGCCATGGAAAGTGCTCAACAAATGGTCATTATTGCTTTTGTTGTGATTGAAGTGTGTCGTTCTAATCTGAACTCCCAAGAGACACACCACTGTGATCAAGAGGGAAAGTGCTGAGGACTTACATTCAAACAGAACTTTCCGGTTCCTGTGTAGACCGGCTTGTTCATTCTCTAGTGGCTCCTGTGAAAAGGCTGACTGGCATACTCCAAAGGGTCTAGAGGTCAAAGGAAAGAAGCCCAAGGTCGGCTCTGGCCTGGACAACCAAATCCATTTCTCAGTCTCAGTTTCCTCATCCATAAACTATAGATAATGATTTCCAATCTAGAAGACTCAATAAAAAGGTTTTGAAACTATGTGGTACAACATCAGCACACATTTTCTGAGTCCCTGGCTGGCACAAATGGTTAAGTGCTTGGCTACTAGCAGAAAGGTTGGTGGTTCAAACCCATCCAGAGGTGCCTCAGAAGACATGCCTGATGATCTGCTTCCTCCGAAAGGTCACAGCCTTGAAAACCCTATGGATCAGTTCTACTCTGCACATTTGGGGCCACCATGAGTAAGAATTGACTTGACGAGCAACTAACACCAACAGCTATGTGGTTCAATCTGTCCTGAGCCCTGGAGACAAAGAACATGACTATGCCCAGGAGCTTCCATTTAGGGGGAAACAGACACCTAAAGGTGCAATTAGAACTCAGTGCTCAATGGGCTAAGTGGAAGCATCTCAGAAGTATGAAGATTAAGAGAGGTGAGAGGAGTCTCTAACCTGAATTTGGGGGGCATGATCAGAACAGCTTTTCTGGAATAAGTTAACACATCTCCTCCAGCAGTTTACTTTGTAAACGTGAACTTACTCTATAAATATATGTAGGATACGTAGGACATTCAGGATATATAAACCAAACCAAAGAAACCCATTGCCGTCGAGTCGATTCTGACTCAAAGCAACCCTATAGGACTGCGAAGAACTGCCCCATAGGGTTTGCAAGGAGTGGCTGGTAAATTCAAACTGTTGACCTTTTGGTTAGAAGCCTGAGCTCTTAACAACCGTGCCACCAGGGCTCCACAGGATATATAGGAGATATATATGTACAATAAATACAAAAGGCCTTTGGGCTTTTCCCTATCCTCTTCCAGTTGAGGGCCCTGAGTGCTTGAGAATCCTAGAACATTAGAGTTGAAGGTTCCTCAGTAAAGTTCTGGTCCAGCTAACCTGTTTACGAAGGGACCTTGAGGGCAAGACTGGGGGGAGACTGCCTCAGGGTCCCACAGCTATAAATGTCAGAGCTGGGCCCAGAATCTGAATTTTTAACTTCCCATTTGGGGCACTCTTGCTATCTGAACTGACAACCTCCCCAGATCCTCTCTTTCTCTCTGCGTGTCTCTCTCTCTCTCTCACACACACACACCACACACACCCAACTTGTCCAGCAAAGCACACCTGTGGCCCCGCACCCTCCCCTGTTGCCAACTCTTGTAAAATAGGAAAACAGCAGCTTGGCTTCTGCTATCACATGTACAAACACATGGAGCAAAGTTTCCAAAGGGAGACAGACAGTGAGTGCCTTTCAGGGTCTGGCAGTTTTATGGGCAGAGGCCAATTAAAAAACACACCCCCACACAAAGCCCGTGGGTTTTGTTTGGCTGCTGTGGCCCTGTCTCCAGGCTCCATGCACACTGCATTGATGGCACAAACTGGAAAGGCCCCTGTTCTCGAGGGATCCTGGGCATTCATGGTGCTACCTGGGGGTCTTCCCTCAGGGTCCCCTTATTCTAGGCATCAAGCTCAGTTTTTCTGAGTATTAGCTATGAGCTAGGTCCAGTGTAAGCTCCAGGGTACAGAGAGAATCTTACCCATACTATGCCCTTGTGTTGCTCATAGTCCTCTGAGAGAGAATGACTTCGAGGAAAGTGCTAGAATGGAGGCAGGGAGTCCCCACTGTGAGACCCCTGAGGAGAGAATTACCAGCTCCTTCTGGAAGAGGCAAAAGTCCTCAGGGAGACAGTGAGTGGCATTTGAGCTGGATCTGCTCAAGTGGATTGGGCATTCCTGGCAGAGGGAACAGCACATGCGAAGGCTGAGAGGGGAGGAGCGAAAGGGCATTGATGAGATTTTTCAGTGTGGCTGTAGAGTAGGGTGTTCAGTGTAACAGTGACAACAACCAACATGTATGTAGTACTTGTTAAATACCAAATACTCTTTTAAGGATCTAACATATATTGACCCATTTCATAGATGCTTCTTAGAACACATACAACCAGAATGTTTCTTAGAAACAAGGATAGTGAGACTTACTTTATACACATCATCAGGAAAGACCAATTGCTAGAAAAGGACATCATGTTTGGTAAAGTAGAGGGTCAGCAAAAGCAAGGGAAACCTTCAATGAGACAGATTGACATGACAGCCGCAACTATGGACTCAAACATACCAACGATCATGAAGATGGTACAGGACTGGGCAAGATTTTGTTCTGTTATACATAAGGTCACCATGAGTTGGAATTGACTTGATGGAAACTAACAACTATCCCTCCTCTCCCACCCCACCCCACACACACAGTTGGAAGAGTTGAAATGGAGAGGTTAAGTCACTTGCCCAGGTTGATTGGACCCTTAGCAACCAGTGGTTTTTGTGGCCATGGTTAGGACCAGGGTTTTCTGTAGCGCAGTAGAGTCTGTTGTGGATGTAGTGTTACTGAAAAAGCTGGGAGTCAGGGATCCCCAGTTCTTTGTCGTCTCTGCACCGATCTTGTTGAGACCTTCATCTTTTCTAGGCATAAGTTTGCCAAATGGAGTCAATCATTCTGCCCTTGTCAACCTCAATTAGAGGTTGTAAAGATAAAAAGGAGAGAGAAGTGAAAAGTGTTCTTTGTACATGAGACATCATCTGATATGATGGTGCCCTTGACACCTACATCTCCCACAGAATGTGAATAGCTTACTCAAAGTCACACGGCCAATTTACTACCGAGGCAAGACTAGAAGCCAGGGCTCCCAACCTCTGGAGGCAACAGTATATAGTAGTTAAAACCACTGGCTCTGGAGTCAGACTACACTTGGATTAAAATTTTGGTTTTGTCACTTACTAGCTGTCTGAGAGGAGCCCTGGTAGTGCAATGGTTAAGTGCTCAGCTGCTAACCGAAAGGTTGGTATTTCAAACCCACCCAGCAGCTATGTGGGAGAAAGACCTGGAAATCTACTCCTGCAAAGATTACAGCCTAGAAAACCCTATGGGGTAGTTCCACTCTGTCACATGGGGTCAGTATGAGTCAACGGCACCTAACAAAAACACAAGAGCTGTCTGAAACCGGGAAGTTCCTTAAGTTCTCTGAGGCTCAATTACTGCACCTCTAAAATGTGAACAATAATGCATACCTCACAGAGTTGTAGTGAGAAGTGTAGGAAATAATATATGTAAAGAATCTGACACATGGTAAGCAATTAATTAATTAAATGATGATGACAATGATGAAAAAGAAGAATATGAATCCAGCACTGTTTCCAAAAGGCCAGTGCTTCACTCTTCGTAAGATTCTACACTGGCTTTATACAAGCCCCACACTGTGGATCATACACCTGCATTTGGAAGTCATTGCACATTTCTGCATACTCACACACTGGTCTGGGCATGGTTTCCACATATAGCTAAATGATATTCTTGGGTCTCTTATGTTCCAGTTACTATATCTGCATAACGCAAATTAAGCCTCATCCCTGAGCCCATGAAATACATATCCTCATCATGCCCCCCAGCTAGTTCTGTTCATCTGACACTCAGACACCAGAGGGAAAGGAAGATCCAAGTCACAGGGCCTCTTAGTTAGCAAGTCCTGCTGAGTGTATCTCCTTAACATTCTCAGATCCAGACTCACCATTGCATTGGCTTTAGCTCAGGCTTCTTCATCTCCCTCCTCCTAAGAACACGTATCATCTCCTACCTAGTCTCCATGCCACCACCTCTCTCCCTTCTTCCAGTCTTCTACTTTGCAGTCAGAGGTCTCTTTTCAAAATGCATACATGCAGATGCCATGCCTATGCTTTTGATCCAGTGGCTCCCAACGGTTAATATGGTCTCACTCTGCCAACCTCTCCAGACACACCTCCATCTCTCCTTCTACACCAGTTACTCATCATTTCTCAAACATGGCATACTCTTTCAGGTACATATATGCTGGTCTCTGCCCATAAGCCTCTTTCTCTACATCCTTCTACTATAAAGCCTTTCCTAATGACTCACCTTCCAATGGCAGAGTTCATTGCATTCATCCTTTCTTATGCAAATAAAAGTCATTAGAAAAGCTGTTTATTGACAGCTTTTGTCTTCCAAGCACTCAATGACTTTACATATATTGACTAATTCAATCCTCCCAGCAGCTCTTTGGGAAACCCTGGTGGCCTAGAGTTAAGGTGGTTAAGAGTTCAGCTGCTAACCAAAAGTTCTGCAGTTCAAATCCATCAGGCGCTCCTTGGAAACCCTATGGGGCAGTTCTACTCTGTCCTATAGGGTTGCTATGAGTTGGAATCGACTCGACGGCAATGAGTTAGCTTGTTTGTTTGTTTTTAACAGCTCTTTGAGGTAGTATATTTACCCACTTTTACAGACAATGAGCAGGAGGAGGCCTGGTTGCACAGTGGTTAAAGCACTCGGCTGCTAGCCGAAAGGTTGACTGACTGTAAGTCAAAATCAACTCGATGGTAATGGGTTTTTTTATTTTATTTTATTTTATTTTGACAGATGAGGAAAATGAGGTTTACAGAGATTAAGTTAATCTGCCCAGGCAACCTGAGCTTCTTAGTTGGCAAGACCTGTTGAGTTTGCCTTCTAAATTTCTTTTAGGGTCCAGCCCCTCCTCACTGTAAATGGCACAGGCAATATTCAAACCCAGATTGGATTGACTCTAAAGTATCTGCTTTTATCATACAGTATTTAGTTAGCTCAGTTCTGGAAGTTCCTTAAGGGCAGGAGCTGGGTCCTGTTCATCTCACTACCTCAACCTGGAAATCAATATTTAAGCAGTGATTGGCAGTTAGAGGGACTTAGCTTTTGATTTAACATGGGTGGGTGGATTGTACCCACATCCCCAGGAGGTAAAAAGCACAGTGCTCACCAGTTTGGACTACTTAGTCTGGTTCAGATTTCAGTATCTCAGTATTATTATTTACTAGCTACAGAATTTGGGGTAGATTATTCAACCTGTCTAAAATTCAGTTTCTTTAGCTCTAAAATGGTAACCACCATAGTACTCAGCTGCTCTGAGGGTAAAATGACATAAGCATGGAGAGTCATTGATACGGGGGGACTCCTTAAACAGTAATTATTAGCATTTATCTACATCCCACTCTTTAGCATGAAGCCTGCCTAGAGAGGAAAAGTCTTGACCATACAGAAGGAGGGGGTCAGCTAGGAGTGATTTCCTGTGCACTGCTAACACACATCTCTGTTGTTCACAACTTCTTTATCCTAGGGTGAAGACCACACGAACGGTCGTGTCCGTGCCAGCATAGTGGGGCATGAGCTCCCATGGCATTTTCTGTGGTAGCGCATGAATTGATTCAGCATGCACAGCCCAGGGCACTGGACCTAGCAGACTCATTTGCACTTTAAGAATGTTTCTTTTTCTTTTTCCAATGAAACATCTTAACAAATATTGGTCTAACCTCCTTTCCTGCCATGGCAGGGCACACACACACGTACACGAGTCTAACCAAGCTTCTGGCTTCTCACTCTTGAGAGCCTTATGATGGCTGGGAAGAGCTACAAGCTCCGTAGTGTCAGGAAAAGGAGGTCAAAACCAAAGGCGTACGCACAGGAGACAAGTGCGGGGACAGGTTGATGGCAGATGTTCTCCGGGGCCAGCTAACTTTGGCAAAATGGACAGCTATCCAGAGGCCACTACTGTTTCTGAGAGCCACAGAGAAGCCCACACACTTCTCCTTTGGGCTCTTGCTATCACCTTAAGTTCCACCATCGTTGCCACTTCTCTTTGAGTTAATTTTTTATACCGTTTATAGTTTATATATTTCACAGCGTTCGTGATTACTTTCTTCTTTAAATCAGGATTCCCTAGGCCTGTCCCAGACAAGTTTTCCAACCATCTCACCAAGACGAATAGCATTATGCATACTGTCTCTATTAGAAGGAAACCAAAACAAAACAACTACTATATACCATGCTGGGTAAATATAACCACTATCTCACTTAAGCTGCACAACAACTCTGCAAGGTAGGACTATCATTGACTCCATTTTGTTGATGAGGAGATCGAGGTTGAGAGATCAAGTTACTTAGTCAAAACTAATAACTGAACTGGTAAGTGGTGGAGGAGCCACGATTCAAATTTAATCATGCTCAGATCACATCTCCAGCACATTGAGGAGTTTAATTTTTTTACAACTGTTGAGTTAACTTTTTTTCTCAGTTTGGGGCAAGACAATTGACAGCTACAGCAATGGAATGACTCTGTAAAGACCTGGGACCCAGGGTTCGGGAATGGGTATACATGAGAAGCATTTCAAACAGGGCTTGGCATATGCTAAGAACTCAACGAATGGTAACTCGTACAGTTCATTTGCTTATTTGTTTTTTGTAAAAAATGTTGTTCCCACTCTGAATGTACTATACCTGGGAGGAGAAGAGTCATCGACATCAACAGAATAGGATGAATTCATTCATCTAAATTTCACCTGCACATTTTCAGAAACAATTTCAATAATAATGACACTTCTTGAAAGATAACTTTTAGCTTAGATTGCTGGAAGCTGAGTAGATTTCCAGGCACCTGAGTCATTTGGAAAAATCTCCTGCTTATGTTTTGTTTTCCTTTGCCCATGTGGATCAGAATCCTGGGGGCTAAAAAAACCTCAGCATGTAGGCTTTCAGGAAGGGGATAGTTGATCTCACCAGCACCCATCAAAACTGAGAAGTAGGCATATTTTTAACTGCTTATAATTTACCGATATTCAATACGTTCTCCTCCTCTGAATTCACACAGTGTCCTACTCTCTTCTATTAAGCAAGTGTCATCCTTGCATTATAATATACCTGACTTACATCTCATTTTTTAAAGCTAGCTCACTTATCTGAGCTAATACCAGGACATTAAGAATCTACAGTGCCTCGTACTCATTACCCTCCCAGGTAACACGTGAGTATATTTTCTTTTTAAAAAGAGATTCTAATTGTGGAATGCCATCCCTGTGACCACCGGTTACATATTGCTATCACCTCCTGCCTGGAAAACGACAACGGCCACTGTCTCTTTGGGTTTTTCTCCAATCCACCCTTCTCCCTGCAACTGGAATAATTTTTCTTAAATAGCAAATTGACTATTTTACTATTTTGTTAAATTTCAGCAATGGTTCCCATTGCTCCAAGATAATATCAAACTCTTTCCACAGTCCTGCCTAGCTCACAACCTCACCGCTTGCCACTTCCTACTTTGATCTCTATTCACAGTGAAGGTGTTTTCAGCCCTTGGATGAGTTATATTTCCTTTTATCCCTGAGTTTTTGCTCATGGAGTCCCCTCTGTCTGGAGCAAATCCCATGCCTCTCCGATCACTGTCCAGCTTATTCCTCCCCATCCTCTGGTATTACCTATCATTTTTTCAAGGACACATTCAGGACCTCTCCAGTTTGTCTCATCCAACAATAAGTCCAAAGAACCTCTGTTCTTCCCTTGAAGAACTGGATTACTCTCTCTAATACCCACTGCACCCTAAGTTCCCAGAGGACAAGGAACTTCTCTGCCTTTAGTTGCAAGACGAGAGACTGGGACATAATAGATACTCAGTAAATATTTCCCAGTAAACAAAGAGGCCTCCCAAACACATCCATTGGTAAGAAATACAACCCAAGCAGAAAGAGAGACAATAGGAATTTTTAATGCATGGAAAGTCCTGCAGGGACTATGGGCAGACCCACAGGTAGCAGGAAGAGGCAGGGGTCCTGCAAACTCAATAATGTCCAAAAAAAAAAAAAAAGTTCTAAAGACCCAAGCTTCCTCACTGCAACAATCCTTGGGGTTTCCTTCCTGATGCTGAAGAGGTCAAACTATCTCTTCATAGTCTCCTCCAGGGGTCTATGGCTGGAAGGAGGCTGACTTAGGCAGGAGGGAGAAAAAAGAGGAAAGGCTGTTTGGTCTCCACGTGAAAGCTCCTGCCTCCAGATTGACCACCATCCATAAGAAAAGGTTAAAAAGGAGAGACTTTGATAGAGCCAAATAATATCTTAGAAAAAAAATAAAAGATAGAGAAATATGAATAATTCCAGTAGTTACGAAGTTCTCTGTCCACTATCCACAGAAGAAAAAGTTTGCTTTGGCCTTGCTGGCGAGCGTCATCTGCCAGGCCCCTCCTCAGCTGTCCCCCAGCCCACCCAGGATCCGCATGTGTTCTGCTCCCCTTCCCGTGGAGAGTCTCTGTGCTCATGGAGGGCAGCACCCTCCCTCACCGGCCCTTGGACTCCCCATACGTGTTTCGGGCCATGGACACCATCTTCTCCTCGCATGTGATTTTGGTGTCCTTGAGGATGCTGTACCAGACCATGCCTGCAGGCCGGACCTCCTCACTGCGGCAGAAAAGGTAGGGCACAGTGTCCACACGGCTCTGGATATAGGCGCTTCTCAGGAGGCTGGAGCAGTGGCTGCTCACCCTCTCCAGCCGCCGCAGGATCAGGTGGGCCTTCCTGGAAGGTAGGAGAAGAAAATGATTAAGGAAGCCAAGAATCAGGAGTTAAGTCTTCGAAGTAGTGAATAAAGATCAACAGATAAATGAGGACGTCTTGTCCCCAACAATCCTCCACTCATTCCTGACCTGAGTGTGTCATTTCAACTACCTATTCAAAAATTACCATATAAATTGCCTTCTTCAATTACGCAGTGTGTAAAAAGTGTAAAGAGAAGTATAACCTTAGATGTAGCATTCACTTATAAACTATGGGAGCCCTAGAGTTAAAAGACACTAGCCTTGGGACCCTAACCAAATAGAAATTGTAATAATAATGATAGAAACAAAAGCAATATAACAGTTAAAATTTATTGACACCATGTGCTAAACATTGGGAGAAAACTTTAAATACGTTTTACAATTTTATTTAATTTTCACAACACTCCTAAAGTTATTGTTCTTTTTACCTCTATTTTATAGGTGAGGAACCCAAGCCTCAGAGAAATGACATTACTTGACCAAGTTCAAACCTCAAATAAGTACTAGAGTAGGATATTTGAATCTAGGCCTGGATACCCACAAAGTTTACTCCTAATTATTCTGCTTTTGTGTTTCTCTGAGACTCTTGATACGCTTCTCTCCCAGTCAGGAAATTTGGAAATCTTGCCCTTCATGCTTCTCTTTAGTCAAAGCCTAAATACTCCTGTCCCTAAATCATAACTTCTCTGTATCTTATTTTTTTCATCTCATAAATGGTGATGATGGTCTTTCCCTTATAAAGTGGGGTGAGATTAAAGATGACAAATGTCCAAAGCCTGGTACTGGCTCAATAAATGACAACTATTATTATGGATTGAATTGTGTAACCCAAAATATGTGTTGGAATCCTAACTCCTATACCTGTGGATGTAATCCCATTTAAGAAGTTTTCTTTCTTATGTTAATGAAGTCATACAGTGTAAAGTGTGTCTTAAACCTAATCACTTTTTTTGAGACATGAAAAGAGCAGATTAGGTACAGAAGCAAGCAAGCACAAATAGGGGAAAGATAGATGACACGTGGAGATTGCCAAGGAACCAAGGAAGGCTGTGGCTAAAGAAGCTGAGACAAAGGTTTTTCCCCAGAGCAGACAGAGAGACAGAAGCAGTAACCGTGAAAAAGTGGACTAAGGGGGAGGCACTGCTAGACTGGAGTACAGCGGCCAAATCTAAAGCCCTTTAAAGGCTTTGCTATGCTGATACCTCGTAAGATTCAGAGCAAAGGAATAATCTTCTCTCAGTTAAATTTTATCAGACACCAGAAAGGGTGAAGCCCAGATGACTTTTAGAGAACCTGACCAGATCAGATGGATACCTGTAGCAGATCTGAATAGCTAGTACCTAAGTAACCTCACCCTGAGGACTCTTTGCCCTAATGAAGGACTAACAATTAATGACTGTTTTGGACTGGTAAAATGATTGAGAGTGGGAAGCTAATCCTTCACATATGAAAGGGCCAATGGCTAAAAAAGCCAAGGGGTGGCCTGCGGTGCAATTAATTACTTAATGTGGCCCTGCTAGCCATAGTCTTTGTGACTCTCACACAATGAGTGGGTAGAACTATGCAAATAAGGTATATGGAAACTGTGATAGTTAAGGTTACATGTCACCTTGGCTGGGTCATGATTTTCAGTGGTTTGGCAGTTTGTAATGATGTAATTTGGCTGTTTTGTAATGATGTAGTCATTCTCCATTTTGTGATCTGATGTAATTATCCTCCATTTTGTGATGTGCCTTTTCCTAGAGCTGGTGCCTTGAATTCAGACGTCTAGTCTACTAAAATGTGAGAAAATAAATTTCTGTTTATTGAAGCCATTAACTTGTGATATTTCTGTTACAGCAACATTAGTTAACTAAGACAGCTATGATTCTGAAGAATTATCATGATGATGTTTTAGGATTAAAGTCATACTGAATACCACTACTCTTGGCAAGAATCACTCTGGACTATGGTGGTCACCATTAGAAATTTATCTAGCAGTCTTTATCCAGCAATCAGGGAGAGGATCAGTAAGCGAACCCATGGTCGCATAGAAAGTTAAAGCTAGCAAAACTCTTTGAGATTTCCTAGTCCAGGGTTTCTCAACAGTAGCAGTATTGACATGTTGGCCTGAAAAATTCTTTGTAATAGGAGCTGTCCTGTAAGATGTTTAGGAGCATCCTTGGTCTCTACTTACTAGATGCCAGTAGAACCTCCCTCCCCCATTATGACAATAAAAATGTATCCAGACATTTGAAAACGCCCCCCTTGGCAGAAAAATCACCCCAGTTGAACCTCTGACACAGTCTGTTCTACTCTCTTTAAAGATATGGAAACTGAGGCTTAGAGAGGGAAAGGAACATTCTTTTCACCAGTCATACCACAAGTCAACTTCAGTGTCAAGGGGGTCTGTCTCCACGTGGAACCTACTCTTCTGTACATCCCAGTACCTTCAAGATGCTAAGGAATCCTGAAAGGCTAAACAAGAAGCTCTCTCCTGCTGCCCTCTCCATGCCCCTCTGAGACCCTGGGAGGGTAAGTTGTTTTATGACAACAGACTCCACAAATGGGAGACTGTGTTAGGCACCTGTGTGGCAGCTGGTAAAGGAACAGGCTTATGTGTGTACATTTTGTGGGAACGATTTATGAGATGCCTTTCAAAAAGTCCTCTTTGTATAGTTCAACACTTGGGTGGAATATTTCCTGAGGTGCTAAGAATTCATAGCTTTGTAATCACACTCGAGTTGCTGCTCTACCCACAGTCCTCTCTCCTCTCTGGCAAATGCCACCCTAAGAGGAACCTGAGATGTTTATTTCTCACCGCTCGTTGTTTGAGTTCTTGCTCTGTTCCTTAATAGCTCTATGTCCTTGGGAAATTTACTTAACATCTCTAAATCAGTTCCTTCATTTGAAAAATGGGACTAGTGTGGGGTTAAATGAGATAAAATCTCCCACTGCTCATTCATTGAGCATTTATTACGTGGAAGAGCTCCTAGTTTGGTAGAATGACAGATAAATGGAAAATTACATCACAGGTGGCAAGAGCAATGATAAAAAGAGGCACACAAACTGTGGGTAAAGAGGGAGGTATATAGCTAGGATTGGGGTATACGAGAAGACTTCCTCGTAGAAGTGTAACTGCTGTACAGTCTCAAAAACAAATAGGAGTTAGGTAAAGGAGAGGGAAACATTGTAATAGTCGGGATAGATAAAGGAATAAAGATATGAGAATGCACAGAAATTTGGGAATTTATGGCTGGAATACAGCCTGCAAGTGGGGATTCAGTGTGATGAAACTGGAGAAATGAGCAGAAGCTAGCTATCTTGGTCATCTAGTGCTGCTGTAACAGAAATACCACAAGTGGATGGCTTTAACAAAGAGAAATTTATTTTCTCACAGTCTAGTTGGCTATAAGTCCAAATTCATGGCATCAGCTCCAGGGGAAGGCTTTCTCTCTCTGTCAGCTCTGGAGGAAGGTCCTTGTCATCAATCTTTCCCTAGTCAAGGAGCTTCTCAGTGCAGGAACCCAAAGGATGCATTATGCTCCCGGTGCTCCTTTCTTGGTGGTATGAGGTCCCCATATTTCTCTGCTCACTTCTCTCTTTTATATTTCAGAAGAGATTGGCTTAAGACACTATCTAATAATCACATCAATATAATTGCCGCTAACCCATCTCACTAACATCATAGTGATAGGATTTACAGCACATAGGGAAATCACATCAGATGACAAAATGGTAGACAATCATACAATACTGGGAATCATGACCTAGCCAAGTTGACAGATATTTTTTGGGGACACAATTCAATCCATGACATCAGGCCATTGGAGCTTTGAAATCCAAGCACTGTTGGTATAGAGTAATGTTGCAGCATACAGACTCTAGAGTCTGACTGATGGGTTCAAATCCCAGCTTAGTCACTTTCTGGCAGTGTGATTTGACCAAATTGCTTTGTCAGGTGTGCCTCAGTTTCTTAACCCATGAAATGGGAATAATAACTGTACCTACCACGAAGGGTTCTTTTAAGATTTAAACGAGCAACAGTGAATCTATCAATTTACCTATCGCCTCTGATTCTCTGTTGCTAAATCTTCAGAATCAATTGTTCACATGATGAAATGAGACATAAATGACTAGGCCCTTGACGAAGCCCTGGTGGCACAGTGGTTTAGAGCTTGGTTACTAACCAAAAGTTCGGCAGTTCGAGTCCACCAGCTGCTCCTTGGAAACCCTATGGGGCAGTTCTACTCTGTCCTATAGGGTCGCTATGAGTTGAAATTGATTCAATGGCAACAGGTTTGTTTTGTTTTGGTTAATCTATCATAAGCCTTCAACAAATGTCATCTATGTTTATTGTCTTGAGGGAAAATGGGGGTATTATTGAAGGATTTCAAGGAGGAAAGTGACATTGGAGTGGACTGTTAAGAGATGTTTCTGGTTGCCTTGAGGAGAATTGGGTGGGGACAGGGAGGTAGGACTAGAAGGAAGAAACCAGGTAGAGAGTTAATGGTGTTAACCATTTCCCATCATTGTCTTTAGGAGTTTTGCTTTTATTTTGTCACTGTACTTGACATAATCTTTCTGAACTAGTTTCCTCATCTATAAAAAGGGCATAATATGTTGGCCACTTCATATGTTATACCCATAACTATAGGGTTATAGTGGGAATTAAATAAGTTAATACATGTAAAAGTCTTAGAAAAGTGTTTGGCACTTAGTAAGCACTTGCCATGCTAGAAAACATCATCACTATCACCACCACCACCACCACCATCGTCATCATCATCATCATCGTTATTAGGTATCCTTTGTGTCCTACGCTCTGGGGATTGATATGAACTAGTATAAGCCTTATGCACATTTATATGTCAACAGCAGGAGACAGACAAAAATATTAATAGCCTATAATTCATGGGTTGAGTGCTGCACTGGAAAACATGTAGCGTGTTATGGGAATATATAAAGTTGGCACCTAATCAGTTTATGGGCAGACAGTCTTCCCAACGGATGTAAGAGGTAAGCTAAGTCTTCAAGATGAAACAAGTGTTTCGTGTGTATGAGAAGGCCGAGGAAAAAGTCCATCCATAATTAGATGGGAGAAAGCATAAGTCACCAGTTGTTTGAAATGGCCAGTACAGAAAGTGGGTGGGAGACTGGAGAGCTTGGCAGAGATTAGACCATCCAGATTCTTCTAGGCAATGCTGTAGTATTTAGATTTTATTCATTGGGCAGTGAAGAGCATTATCTGGTCTAGACAGTCACAAAAATAGAACACAAATGCAAAATGAGGTTGGAAAGGGCAGTTCCTCTGCCTCCTGCCCAAACGCTTTGTGTCCAAAGGCCCAACCATTTCCTCAGAGAGACTCTTGGAACACAACTGGACCAAGCCTCCCTTTGTTTGGATGAGGAAACAGAGCCTTAGAATGAGAAAATGCTTTGCCTAAGGAAACACTTAAGTCAGGAATAAAAGCAAAACTAGAACCAGGGCCCCTGATGGTATAGAGCTGAGATGAAGACGCATTTAGCTCTGGAGTCCCAGATTCAAATCCTAGCTCTGTTACTTAACATCTCTGTGGATCGTAAGTGAGTTCTTCAGTACCACTAAGTCTTGGTTTCCACATTGGTAGAATGGGAATAACACCAGAGTTACTGGGAGGATGAAATAACATTGGTAATTTACATAGCTCTCAGTAAATGTTAGCCATGATTCAGAATAGCATATTGTAGTGAAAAGGACAGATTTTAGAGCCCATTTGGGCAAGTCGATCCACCCCTCTGGGCCACAATTTCCTCATTAGTAAAATGGGAATGTTGCTGTTAGCTACCAACGAGTCAGCCCCTGACGATGTCAGCCCCCTACGCATGCACAACAGAATGAAATGCTGCCTAGTCTTGTGCCATACCCATAATCAGTGTGGATTGGATAGTTGTGAACCATAGGGTATTGGCTGATTTTCAGAAGTAGATCACCAGGCCTTTCTTCCTAGTCCACCTTAGTCTGGAACCTCTGCTGAAACCTGTTCAGCATCAGAGCAACACACAAGCCTCCACCGACAGGTGAGTGGTGGCTGCACATGAGGTGCACTGGCCAGAAATCAAACCCGGGTCTCCCATATGGGCGGCAAAGATTCTACTACTAAACCTCCAATGCCTCATAAAATGGGAAGAGCAATACCTATTTGGTAGAGCTGTTGTTAGGCTGAAATGACATGACTGCCATAGGCATCCAGTACAGGACCTTGTACACAATAGGTACTAAACCAATGTCAGTTTGTGTGTCTCTTGCTTTTTCTCCACCACAGACTGATGCCTCAGCATCTTGGCTTACATTTACACAACAAAGAGAGGGAGACTCAGAAAGTGGAGTCATGGAGAGAGGGTTGGAGGTGCTCGGAGGCTAGTGAGGAGGAGGGGGAGTAAGAGACACCAAAGGCAAGAGTGCTGGGTAATAAACTGTAGGCAGTGGAGACCCATAAATCAAAGGCCAGGCTTGCCCAGGCTTGCCCTGGAGAGAAATCGTAGGTCAGGGTGACCACTTTTCTCAAATACTGTAAATGAAATCTTCCTCATGACAGACAGGATCCAGGCCCATGGGGTAGGAAGCAAGAGGTGAAGGAGGGACACTTCACACTAATTTATTGTTGTATTAGCTGGCAAGATTGGGATGGGGATGACTTGTGAAGGAGGCTCTTTCCAATGTTAGGGGCTGCACCTAGATGTCACTTTCCCTGGAATTGTGGAAATTTTGACCAACCACTCTTCCCAGCACCATCACCCAATCAGCTGTCGACACAGTGATCAAACAGATCTAATTTCTAAGTGGGCTAAGGGATGGAGAAAAAGAGGAAAGGGAGTAAGGAAACATTCCGTTGGCCTTTCTCTCCCTCCTCCCTGCCTCCTTGAATTCAGCTTAAATGTCTCTGTGTTTGCTGACCCCAAGTTTAATGAGAGCTGAAGGCATGACGTTGTTGCAAGAAAATGGAACACAACCTCCAGAAGTGAAGAGGGCAGATTAACAGAAGTAATGACTTCACTGATGCTGCCCTGGACAGGCCACATCTGGAGAATCCTGGTCACTTCTGATAAGAGGGACATTTGCAAACTATAGCCAGACCATGATGTTGAAGGCTGTCTCAAAAGCAAGCATTCTGAGGAAGCGTTGAAAGCAGGAACGGAGTGTGTCCACTAAAGAGGGGAAATGGTTATGTTGTTCTAGTAACTGAAGATAAGCAGAGGAAAAACTGAGGGTCAGGGGAAAAAGTGACTACGATAGAGTGAGTACCAACTGCGTGCCAGAAATGGTATATATGCAACATCATCTTGCATATGATCCTCATCACAATTCTACAGCATGTACTTTATTTCCAGTCTACAAGTGGTAAAAGTGAGCCTCAGGCAATTCATGTGGTTAGACCAGGTGACAAAATGAGAATATGGGGTCCCAGATTTCTATCCACAAAGGCCCCCAAGCATTATTGACAAAGCCACTCTAAAATTAACAGAAAGCAGATTTTGACTCAATTTAATAAAAAAAAAAAGACAAACTTAAAAATAGAACAATCCTGTGGGTTCCACCACCGGAGATGGTCAAATTAAGTATGTTTCAGAAAAGAGTCCAATGGTAGTGAAATTGGAATTGGAGCTTCAGTTCATCTGACGTGAATCTGATAAGCCATGCATCACTGAACCTGGTGTTACACAATTGCCAAAGCACTGACTTCCTGAGATGAGAGGATCACATTTGTTGAAGTTCCATTCATGCTTCAAAGTCCTGCTGAAATACCTTCAGGAAGTCTTCCAGATCTTCCCAGCTATCATATGCCATGTTTTCCCCTTTGTTCCTGAAGTGTTTTGTTTATTCCTGTGTTGAAATTCATATTATATTCTCTCTTGTCTTAGCTATGTACATATCTTGGGACTCGATGTGTCATACTGGACAGGGCACTAGTTTGACGTCAGAAGACATAATTTTGAATTTGGGTTCTAACACTTATAAGCAGTGTGACCTTGAACAATTTACCTAACTCCTCCGATTCTCTGTTGCTATATCTTCTGAATCAATTGTTCACATGAGGAAATGAGATATAAATGACTGGGCCCTTAATGCAGCCCTGGTGGCACAGTGGGTAAGAGTTCAGCTGCTAACCAAAAGGTCAGCAGTTTGAATCCACTAGGCACTCCTTGGAAACCCTACGCAGCAGTTCTACCCTGTCCTATAGGGTCGCTATGAGTCAGAATTGACTGGATGGCAACAGGTTTGGTTTGATTTTGGTGGGCCCCTAATAGATGTCCAACTAATGTTTCCCACCTGCTTCTTAGATTGTCCATGGTTCATCTGGTGCCACACTCTGAGTATTGAAGAAGGGATTAATGCATGTGAATTGACTTGAACTGAGGAAATTCTCAGTCCTTAGCTGCCAGAATACAGCAGTTCTCTAGCAGAGTTCAAAAGGGGAGTGAAAATACACAAGAAGATCATGTGAACCTCAGGACATAATCAGACCAGTGGGCAAAAGGTTTATGCAGATTTATTTATAATAGCAAAAAAAGTTAGAAATCTAGTTGGTCTTTAATAGAGGACTAAATGTGTGATGCATTAAGATAATTTACATTAAAAGGGGTCTACAAAAAGATGAAATATATTTACATATGCATCATGGGAAAAAACTTATATGATATATGGGTAAGTGGAAAAAGACAGGTAAAAGAACACAGCGCATATAGACAATGAAGATATGGTTGTAGAAGTAGACATATCCTTAAGCCTGTGTCTGTCTTCCTGTTCATATGCATATCCACTTCCATTCCATTTCTATGTCTGGAAAGGTATGTGCACACTGTTAACAATTTTATCTCTGGGGTAGGGTTGGGATTATGAAGTCAGATGGAAAATTTTCACCACTTTATATATCACTGTATCAGGTGGATGTTATAGAATGAGCAAGAATTACTTCTACAACGAAATACAATAAAGCATTTCATGTTGAAAGCATGCATATATACACGCAGAGTTCAAAGCTAGTGTGATGAATTTGTGCAATGAAGTCATGGTTTTATGACTTCCCAGCAGTTCACCAGGGTTACTTTCAGAATATACCCATATCAGATTTAGCCTCAGACCATCACCACCAAACAGAAAGCCAGAAGCTCAAGTACTAACACCTGGACATATACGTGGACTACTAGGTTTGATATGTAATTTGTTAGGGATCCAGGGAAAATTAGTTTCGTTTCTTTCTCCTTCCTTCACAAGAGACCATGAGACCTTTCCAATAATTATTCTTCTTCTGATAGTGAGAACAACTGAGACTCACCTGACCTCAAACTATTTCAGTTTGGAGCTGGTAGGGACTTCAAGATGATAGCCAACTTTGCTATACCATCAGTGGAGAAATCGATCCGTGGGAACTCATGCCACTTGTTCCAAGTCACAGTGTGTTTTGCTGATAGAACTGAGAGAGAAACTCAGTTCTCTTGTTTCCTGTTCTGCTTATCATTACTACTATTATTATTTTACCTTAACTTTTTTTCATGGGTTAACAGAAGAGAAATAAGGATAGCGAGTCAGGCTAAGTACAATATTTCTCCATTATCTTCAATTATAAGAGTTCTCACTGATTTAATAATAGCCTTTCAAGAAAAGTAGAAATAATACAACTCTTAACGTGCACATCCATTGTTAGATACACTTTGATTTCAGAAATGTCAAAATGTGCAGAAAAAATAAATAAAGTACATCTTAGATTCTAGGAATATGGCCTAAGAAGCTCTTGTTCCCAATGTCCTAGAAATTTCAAGAGAGTTAATTCAAGATATCTAAGTGAAATAGCCAATATAATTTTAGACTGAAAGAATATACAGTGACATCCCAGACTTGCTTGTTTTCAGTAGGGATACCACAACTACGTTTCATAGTATGTGACAACTCATTTCAGATGGGAAAGGCTGCTTGTAGTGCTATGCTAAGAAGATTCCAGGCTGAACCAAGGCCAATGATTTCTGTGATCTATTAGCAATGTCTGCCATGGAAGCGAGAAGGGTGACACCATAAATATACCATTCCCACCTTTGATAGATCAATTTCACTGAGACCAAATCAAGTGTTTGCTCTCTTCTCCCCAATTCTATCATTTTAATCAAACATGACTGAGAGGATTGAGAAGCTCAAGAGTGGTCAAAGATATTCTGACTGGAACAAATTCTGGTCCCTGGCCACCAATAAGCTCAGTTTTTCAAAGTCTCCTAATAGAAACCGTATGGCTGGGACAGCTGGGTGTCAGCAGGTCTTCTCTGAGCATCTGTTTGCAGTAACCTGTGGTTGTCATGGGAACAAGGCTCTGGGGACACTGGCCTGATAGATTTATTATGCAGAGGTAAGAAACACCCTTTTGTCACTAAATTTTATGGGGTATATGAACACAGAACAAGGGAGGAGTTGAGAACACTTTGGGGTTTGGTGATGATAGGTCAAGAGAATCCAAATAATATTTACCCCATGGTATCAACCCTTGGGAAGCTCCTCGGAGAAGCTCTTACCACCCTAGCCACCCTGGATCCCTGAGAAACAGGATGTGCTAGGTGGGAGATGAAATGATGCTCATGATGTGCCTGTTCTCTGGTCTCTACGACTTGCAGGGCGTGCTGGTTCCTTGGCTTCTCAGCTGGAAGGGACTTTGGAATCCAGACTTTTCATGTTACAAATTAGGCCCAGAACGGGGATGGAATTTGTCCAAGGTCACAGAACAAGTGGGTGGCAAAGCCAGGACATGAACCCAGGGCTCCTGGATCTGGGACAGTGCTCTTTTTCTCTCTCTTTTACAATTTAATATCTGCACACTTGCTAACCCTTAAAAGGCATGGTAAATGTACCCAAATTGTTCCCCCTGTTTAAAATCTTTACATGGCTTCTGGGAGAAAGAACAAACTCCTGAACAGGACTCACAAAAGCCGTCCTGGTCTGACCCCTGCCAAACATTCCAGTCTTGTTTTTTTTTTTTTTTTTTTCCCCGTCGCACCTTGAACTCTCTGCTCCAACAAGATTTGTGCTTCCTGAGTGAAGCATATTCCTTACCACACCCTCACTCCGCTTTGCACATGATGTTCCTTCTGATGAGAACACTCTCCCACATCTACCTGGAAAACCCTGATCATTCTTTGATTCTAAGCATAAACTTCACTGTCTCCCCCAGGAAGTATTCCTTGAGCCCTAGGTTGAGATTAAGTGCTCCAGCTACAGCATCTGCACCCAGAACCTTGTCACTCAAAGTGAACTTTTTAGATGAGCAACATCGGCATCGCTTGAGAGCTGGTTAGAAGTGCAGCATCTCAGGCCCATCCCAGACTACTGAGTGAGAATTTACATTTTAACAAGGTCCCCAGGTGAATCACATACAGATTAAAGTTTGAGAGGCACTGCTCCAAATCACTCTTCCTGCTCTCCTCTTTATAGCATGCTTCATGTTACATGGTCCGCTTCAATTACCCACTGACCAGTCTTTCCCCCACTAGATGCTGAGCACTGTCAGGCCAGGATCTGTCTTATTCATTCCCGTATTACCAGCCCCAGCACAGGGCCTGGCACATAGGAAGCACATTCAACGAAGTAATGAATCAATCAATCAATAAAATGAGGTCTCTTTAAGTCTCTCAGTATCTGCAATGGACTTGCATTTTTCAGAATGTTACTTGTGAGCTAAGTAGGGTTTAGAGCTCATTGAATTCACCTGTTTTAAACTGTGATCTACAGATCCCTGGGAACCGACGGAGACTTAAGGGATCTTTAGAGTTGGGGGGAGTTGAAAGGAAGGCCCAGTAGGTGGGCTCCTGGCCATCCACTCTAGCTTCTGCCAAAACAACTCTACACTCACCTGGTCCACATATTCGCTCATCCAATTATTTAATGATTCAACAAGTAATTACTTAGCATCTATTTAGAAGACTGAATAGGACATAACCAATCACTAACTATAAATAATTTACACTGTAGTGGAGAAGCAAGACAATACACAAATGCAGAAGCAATATACGATACTAAAACTAATAAATGCGATGCAGAGAATTAAAATACGAATGAATGGGTGGAAATGTTAGAAGATTCTCTGAGGAGGTGGCATTTCAGCTAAGACGTGGGGTTTTGTGTATGATTTATTTACCCAAAAAAAAAAAAAAAAGTGTTACACTGCTAAAATTAAAAACAAAAAAGGAATACCACTACACTAGCCCATCCAGATCATTTTATAGATGAGGAGACTTAGGGCCAGGGAGGGGCTGAGCCCAAGGTCAAACAGTGAGTTTATTAACAGTGACAGGATGGATGAAGGGAAGTTCTGGTTCAGTGGTAGAATTATTACCTTCCACGTGGGGGACCAGGGTTCAATTCCTGGCCAATGTACCTCATGCAGAGCCACCACCATCTGTCAGTGGAAGCTTGCGTGTTGCTATGATGCCAAATAGGTTTCAGCAAAGCCTCCAGACTAAGACAGACTAGGAAAAAACACCTGGCAATCTACTTCGAAAGATCAGCCAATGAAAACCCTATGGATAACAACAGTCTGATCTGCAACTGATCATGGGGATGGCACAGGACGGGGTAGTGTTTCACTCCATTGTGCATGGGGTTGTCACAAGTCAGTTGGGGGCCAACTTGAGCAGCTGACAGTCAGGATGGATGAGAATGCAGCTCCCTTGGTTCCTGCCAACATCTCAGTGTGGGGTGTTGGAGGAACTTCACATCTCCTTCAGGAGGCTAGAAACACAAGAGAAGGAAAGAGCCAGGTGACATGGTTGTGGGGGGAGGTGGGAGTTGGTGGACAGTGGCTAGTGACTGGCTGGCCAGAGGTTACTGGGTTATCACAGTTCATTACCAAATGGGTTTCCCTGCCTCTGTGTGTGTCCATGTGGCCATTGAGGGAGATTTATGTCCTGGAGGGTCAAAAAAGTTCCCAGCAGATTGTAAAGGCAAAGTCAGGAGTAGCACTCTGGCTTAGCTTCCACCAAACTCCCTGAGCCCTGTGGGAAAGCCCAATAAAGTGGAATGCCTCTCCCTGTCCACAGGCAAGATAGCTGCTGAGACGACCAGCACAGCAGCTTTCATCTGGGGCTCTGTCCTTCTGCCTGCCTGACTCTTCTTTCAGGCTTTATCCAAAGAACCTTCATTTCATGTGAGAAGGAGAAAGTTATAGTCCAAGACCCAACAGAATTGATAAGTCCCACCTCAGGGAAAGCTCCCTTTTACTCCTTGACCAAGCCCTCATCTGCTCCCTCCAGGGCCTCAAATTCTTGGAGGGCTGGGGTGGAGTGTTGTAAAGGCTCAGAGTGAGAGCTCAAGGAGAACCAGCCTCCATATCAAACTCAGTGCAACTCTAGGCAGCTCATTTAACTCCAAACACCTTACCTTTAAGTCGATTCCGATGCATGGTGACCCCATGTGTTACAGACTAGAACTGCACTCCATAGGGTTTTCTTGGCTGTAATCTTTATGGAAGCAGATCACCAGGCTTTTTCTTCCACGTCACTGCTGGGTGGTTTTGAACCTCCAACATTTAAGGTTCCCCAAAAAAACCAAACCTACTGCTGTTGAGTTGATTCTGACTCATAGCGACCCCACGGGGTTTCCAAGGCTATAAATCTTTACAGAAGCAGACTGCCACATCTTTCTCCTGCAGAGCTGCTGGTGGTTTCCAACCACTGACCTTTCAGATAGCAGTCAAGCGCTTTGACCACTGTACCACCAGGGCGCCTGTAAACCAAAAAAAACCCCACTGCTGACGAGTTGATTCTGACTCATAGTGACCCTATAGGACAGAGTAGAACTGTCAAATAATATTTACAGAAGCATACTGCCACATCTTTCTCCCCTGGAGCGGCTTGGTGGGTTCGAGATGCTGACCTTTCAGTTACCAGTCGAGCACAAACCATTTGCTCCACCCAGGGACCACTATGCCCTTATCATCCATGCAAAGACGAAGACACACTACTTTGCAGAGCTTACAGGGTCATTTTGAAACTTTTTAAAGCATGAAGTGCTGCCCAATAAGTATTTTAGGAAGTCACGCAATTTTCTACAGTGCCATGGCTGTTGCCCTGGCTCGGGCTACCACACTGTTTCCCTGATCATTACCACAGCAGCCTCTAGGGCCTCCCTGTCTCTTTCTTGCCTTGACCCCACTAGTCCATTCTTAGAACTTCAGTCAGAGGGGTCTTTCTTGCAGGAAGGTCTGATGATATCATGTCCCTGTGAAAAACACTTGAAAAGCTTCTCATTTACCCTTGGGAGATAATCCAAACTCCTTAACCCTACTTAAAGGGCATTCAGGATCTGGCCCCTGCTGACCTCTCTCTTCTTATCTCTTATCACTCCTGCTGTCAGGCACTTTGCTCCAACTACATGGAAATTCTTTCAGTTCCTCCAAACACAGTGTTTACCAAAGTGTAGGAGTTTCCCTGGGGTTTTGGAAAGGATTTTGGGTGGTACTCAAGATGATCACAGATCCAGCATTCAACAGTAATGAACCATATAAAGAGAAGTCTTTGATTCACTTTTCATTTCTTCCTCTACTTCAGATTAATTTAAGAAGAAAGTCTTGTTTTGGTGCTGTGTCTTTAACACTTCTCTAACACTCGTTAATCTTGCTCGAACAACATTGCTTTTTGTTTTCCCCCATTGTATTGCATGTTTAGTTTTAATTTTCAATTAAAGACAGATGGTAATGGTTTTTCTTGATAAGATGTGCTTTGTTTTCAAATATATTTTGAATAAGAAATAATTCTATTTAAGAAAGAAATATATAAGTAAAGTATATAGGTATGGTGATATGGTGAAAATCATTAACATAGCAGGCAAATGATCAAAATTTGCACAAAAACAAACTCCAATGTAACAGTCTCTCCTCTGAGCACTTACCAGGCTAGTCCTTCTCCCCAACATAACTTCACTCTCCTCGCCCTCCACATGCCTAACTCTTACTCACCTTTTAGGTCTCAGAGTCTCAACTCTTTGGAAGCTTTCACTGGGTTCTCTAGTCCAGGTATGTGCCTATGCCTCATATTCCCAAATGGCCCTGTTTTTCTGCTATCATAACACTTATTATTCCTATTCATTGTAATTGTGTGTTTAATTACTGGCATTATCCAGTCAACAGTAATCTATGTGCAGGTAGAGAACTTTTCTATTTTTTTACCATTGCATCATTACAACCACCATGTAAGCAGTGTTACAAAGTAAGTATGTGCCAAATGAATGAATGAATGAATGCTGCTGTTAAATGCAAGACATGATATGCAACCACCATTTCATATACTACTTTATGAAACTTCGGAGGATAGCAACTGTGACTTTGTTAAGTTTGAAGTCACCATGCTACCTAGAACAGGTGGTGGTACGGTCAGTCCTAAGGACAAAAACCATGCCTTAATAATGCCGAATTCACAAATATATTTAGTCATGGTCACCAGTGGACTTTAGCCAAGATCATAGCTATTTATTTTACTCCAGAAAAAACTAAGATTTTAATGGAGGAGTAGAAAGAGCCCTGAATTAGGAGTCATAGCCCTGCCACTGTGCCACTCTGAAATCTTGGTTAGGATACATCCCCCTGAGTAGTCTAAGTTTTCCTGTTTGTAAAACTGGGGGTGGGAGGTGGAGAAAAGAGTGATTGAGCCAAAAAGCACTGATCTCTCTCCTCTATCTGACATTTGAGGAGTCCAAGAAGCTAAAATTCCAAGATTCTTTCATTCTTCCTGCCCATTTCCCATTTTCAGCCCTGACATGACTAATGTGACCACCATTCTTATTTATTTGATAAAGTCCATTCTCAGTCTATGGAAAACACGAGTCCATTAAAGCATAAGTAACAAGAATTTACCCCTTCACCCACACTCATAACTCCATACCTCGGCCCCAGCTCATCCTCACTCCTCCAGACAAAGTCTCCAAACTTTTCATAGTGAGAATTGTAGTGGTGCTGGACTCGAAACAGCATAGAAGCTGAGACTTCCATCAGCGTGTTATAGGCAGTCTGCTGCTCCTTTCCACTTGTGTACCCATTGTACAAATTGTAGATCTTGTCAGCTATCTCTGAGAGGGAAGAAATGGAGGCACAGATTACTGGGCAGTAGAAAAAGTGAGGATGGAAACATAGCTTGCAACAAGAAAGACACTGATATATAGTACTTTATTTGCATGGTCTTTGGAAGATGATAACCTTAATTCTATCCTGAATATATTATTGATTTGTTGTGCTCTGTTTTTTAATCTATCGACTGGAGATAAATGATACCTACTGTGGAAGTACATTGTGAAAATTAAGTTTAAAAAATGGTTGTAAAGCACTCAACACAGGGGCTAGAATAAAGTTAAAAACCAGTTGCCATCAAGTTGGTTCTGACTCATGGTGATCCCAGGTGTGTCAGAGTAGAATTGTGCCTCATAGGGTTTTAAATGGCTGATTTGTCAGAAGGTGATCACCAGGCCTTTCTTCCAAGGAGCCTCTGGACTGAAACCGCCAACCTTTCAGTTAGCAGTGAAGTGTATTAATCATTCGCACCACCCAGTGACTCCAGCATAGTTAGTGTTCATATTTGCTAGCTTGATCATTACTACATTTATTGTGCCCATGGTTTAAGAGAAAATTCCAAACAAGCGCAAGGCTTAAATAAACTGTGTTGGGCTCTTCTCAACAGCCTCCTTCTAGGTCTCCCTGCCTGCAGTATCTCCTCTCTGTAATATTTCTAACACATCTCTGTGATCAAGTCTGACCAGATCCCTATTTGAAAACCTTCCAGAGAAAACTCTGACTCTTCTATTCACCATTCCAAGTCATTCCTATTCCTTCAGCCATTTCTACTAATTGATGTTCCTTAAATTCGTAGAGGGCTGATCCTCTGAATAGAAGGCACATTCTTTTAGTTTTGAAGACTGTAATCAAAATCTGTGGACTTCTGGGAAGATGGTGGTGTAAGCAGGTCTAAGATCCCAACCCTCTCACATGAGCTTCAATCAAAGCAACTAGCAATCTGCAATCTCAGCTCTGCAAGAGCTATGAAAAGTAAACAGAGGATTATAACAACAAACCACACACTGAAACAAGCGAAGTGCAGCTTTTAAATGCTAGAAATACTTCTTTTTCTACTGTCTTTACCCCCTCCCCTTCTGGTGCAGTAGGCAGGTGGCTGAAGCAGATGTGGACCATGACTCATATTCTCAATGAGGGACTCCTGATTTCTGGTTCTGGAGTAAGGAGGACAGACTTTGATGGCAGACTGTTCAGTGTGTCTCCTTGAATCTGTGTGGGAACTGCCCGAAGGACAGAAGCCTAAGTCTGGGCTGAACTGGAGCTCATACAAAGCAGGGGAGGAAATAGTGAGCAAAAATAAAGGCTGAGAGTTTCTTGAAGAAATTAATGCTTTCAAAGCACTGTTTTTACAGAGGAACTAAAAGCCACATGCTTCTTCAGTGCTACACATTGTAATATTTTAATGTCCCAGCTTCAACAAAACATCACAGGCATAAAAAGAAACTGGAAATGATGGCCCATGCGAAAGAACAAGACAAAGCAAGAGAAATTGCCTCTATGGAACCCTACATAATGGATAGACTAGAAGACCCCAAAACAATAGTATTAAACACACACAAAGAACTAAAGAAAACTAGGGATAGAGAACTAAAGGAAATCACAAAAATGATACATTTACAAAATGAAAATATCAATAAAGAGATAGACACTATAAAAAGGAATGAAACAGAAATACTAGAGCTTAAAAATACAATAACTAAAATAAAAAATACAATGGAAAGGTTCAATAGAAGATTTGAAGCAAACATTGACAGAATTAAAGGAAGAAATTGATGGTTCTACAATAATAGTTGGAGACTTTAATACACCACTTTCAATAATGGATAGACTTTCTAGAAAGAAAATCTATAAGGAAATAGAGGAATTTGGTCAACATGATAAACCAACTAGACTTATTAGACATATATATAATACTCCAACAAACAACAGAACAATACGTATTCTTCTCCAGTGCACATGGATCATTCTCCAGATAGACCATTTGCTAGGTTACAAAAGAAGTCTCAATAAATTTAAAAAGATTCAGATAACACAAAGTATCTTTTTTGATCACAATGGAAGGAACCTGGAAATTAATAACAGAAGAAGAACATACAAATAGGTGGAAAATAAGCAACACACTATTAAACAACCAGTAGTTCAAGGCAGAAATCAAGACAGAAATCAGAAAATACAGTCAAATGAAAATGAAACCACAACATACCAAAACTTAAAGGATGCAGTGAAGGCAGTACTCAGAGTAAAATTTATAGTGGGAAACAACTATATTAAAAAAGAAGAAAGATCTCAAATCAATAACCTAAATTTACAACTTGAGGAAATGGAAAAAAAAGTGCAAACAAATCCCACAACTACCAGAAGGAAGGAAATAACAAATAACAGAGCAGAAATAAATGAAATACAGAACAGAGAAACAATAGAGAGAATAAATGAACCAGAAGCTGGCTTTTTTAAAAGATCAATAAAATTGACAAACCTTTAGCTAGACTAATGAAGAAAAAAAAGAGAGAAGACACAGCTAACTAAAATCACAAATGAAAGTCCAGACATTACAACTGACTAAAAGCATCATAAGAGAATACTACGAACAATTTGCACCAACAAATTAGATAACTTAGGTGAAGTGGACAAATTCCTATTGTTGTTATGTGCCATGGAGTTGGTTCCAACTCATAGCAACCCTATGTACAACAGAACAAAAGACTGCCCAGTCCTGGCCATCCTCACAATTGTTGTTATGCTTGAGCCCATTGTTGCAGACTCTGTGTCAATTCATCTCATTGAGGGTCTTCCTCTTTTTTGCTGACCCACCAGTTTACCAACCAATAGTTTACCTTCTCCAGGGATTGGTCCTTCCTAATAACATGTCCAAAGTATGTGAGATGAAGTCTCACCATCCTTCCTTCTAATGAGCATTCTGGCTCTACTTCTTCCAAGACAGATTAGTTCATTCTTCTGGCAGTCCATGGTATACTCAATATTCTTTGCCAACACCATAATTCAGGCCATCAATTCTTCTTCAGTCTTCTTTACTCATTGTCTAGCTTTCACATGATATGAGGTGATTGGCTTGGGTCAGATGCACTTTAGTTCTTAAAATGACATCTTTGCTTTTTAACGCTTTAAAGAGGTCTTTTGCAGCAGATTTGCCCCATGCAATGCATCTTTTGATTTCTTGACTGCTGCTTCCGTGGGCGTTGACTGTGGATCCAAGTAAAATGAAATCCTTGACAACGTCAATATTTTCTCCATTTTTCGTGAAGTTACTTATTGGCCCAGTTGTGAGGATTTTGGTTTTATGTTAAGGTATAATCCATACTGAAGGCTGTAGTCTTTGATCTTCATCAATAAGTGCTTCAAGTCTTTCATTTTCAGCAAGCAAGGTTGTGTCCTCTGCATATTGCAGGTTGTTAATGACTCTTCCTCCAATCTTGATGCCATGTTCTTCTTCAGATAGTCCAGCTTCTCGGATTATTTGCTTAGCATATAGATTGAATAGGTATGGTGAAAGGATACAACTCTTTCTTGATTTTAAACCATGCAGTATCCCCTTGCTCTATTTGAACAACTGCCTCTTGGTCTACGTACAGGTTCCTCATGAGCACAATCAAGTGTTCTGGAATTCCCATTCTTTGCAATGTTATCCATCATTTTTTATGATCCACATAGTCAAATGCCTTTGCAACAGGCAATAAAACACAGGTAAACATCCTTCTGGTATTCTCTGCTTTCAGCCAAGATCCATCTAACATCAGCAATGATATCCCTGATTCCATGTCCTCTTCTGAATCTGGCTTAAATTTCTGGCAGTTCCCTGTCGATGTACTGCTGTAACTGTTTTGAATGATCTTCAGTAACATTTTACTGTGTGTGATATTAATGATACTGTTTGATAATTTCCCCATTCTGTTGGACCATCTTTCCTTGGAATGGGCACAAATATGGATCTTTCCCAATCGGTTGGCCAGGTAGCTGTCTTCCAAATTTTTTGGCATAGACAAGTGAGCACCTCCAACACTGCACCCATTTGTTGAAACATCTTAACTGGTATCCCATCAATTTCCGGAGGCTTGTTTTTCGCCAATGTCTTCAGTGTAGCTTAGATCTCTTCCTTTGGTATCATTAGTTCTTGATCATATGCTACCTCCTGAAATGGCTGAATGTCAACCAATTCTTTTGTTGCAGTGACTGTGTGTATTCCTTCCATCTTCTTTTGATGATTGCACATAAAATTCCGATACTGACTCCAGAAGAAATAGAAAATCTCAGCAGACCAATAACAAGTGAAGAGATTAAACCAGTAATCAAAAATCTCCCAACAAAAACAACAACAAAAAGCCTGGTCCAGATGGCTTCACTGGGGAATACTAACAAACATTTGTAGAAGTGACACCAATACTTCTTAAACTCTTCCAAAAAATCAAAGAGAGGGAATAGTTTCTAATTCATTCTCTGAGGCTAGCATTACTCTGATACCAAAGCTAAAGACACCACAAGAAAAGACAATTACAGACCAATATCCCTTATGAATATAGATGTAAAAATCCTCAGCAAAATACAAGCAAACAGAATCAAAAAACCTGTTTAAAGGATTACACACCATGATCAAGTGAAATTTATCCCAGAAATGCAAGTGTGGTTCAACATTAGAAAATGAATCAATATAATACACCTTATTATTACAACACAGGAAAACACCCACATGATTATCTCACTTGATGCAGAGGAGGAATTTGACCAAATCTAACATGCTTTCATGATTAAAAACACTCAACAGACTAGGAATAGAAGAGAAATTCCTCAACATGATAAATAGCATTTATGAAAAATATGCAGCTATTATACTCAAGGAGCCCTGGTGGCGCAGTGGGTAAGAGCTTGGCTGCTAACTAAAATGTTGGCAGTTTGAATCCAACAACTGCTCCTTGGAAACCCTAGGAGGCAGTTCCACTCTGCCCTTATAGGGTCACTATGAGTCGGAATCAACTCGATGGCAATGGATTTGATTTGATTTGATTTTTGGATGATACTCAGTGGAGAACTTTCCTCCCTAAGATCAAGAACAAGATAAGGATGATTGCTCTCACCACTGCTATTTAACACTTTACTGGAAATCCTAGCCAGAGCAATTAGGCAAGAAAAAGAAATAAAAGTTACCTAAATTGGGATGATAACATGATTTTATATGCAGAAAATCCCAAATAATTCATAAGAAAGCTACTAGAACTAATAAATGAATTTAGCAGTGTTGCAGGGTACAGGGTTAACACACACAAAAAAATCAGTTGGGTTTTATACACCAACAATGAATAATCTGAAAATGAAATTAAGAAAACAATTCCATTTACAATAGCATCAAAAAGAATAAAATACCTAGGAAGAAATTTCACCAGGTAGGTGAAAGACTTGTACACTGAAAACTACAAAACATTGCCTAAAGAAAATTAAAAAGACCTAAATATACGAAAAGCCATTCTGTGTTCATGGATTGGAGGATGTAATATTGTTAAGATGTCAATACTACCCAAAGCAATCTACAGATTCAACACAATCCCTATCAACATTCCAAAACCCTTCTTTGCAGAAATGGAAAAGCTAATCCTCAAATTTATATGGAATTGCAATGGGGCCCAAATAGACAAAATAATCTTGAAAAAGAAAAACAAATTAGGAGACTCATACTTTCTGATTTCAAAAAGTACTTTAAAAAACTGTAGTAATCAAAACAGTCTGGTACTGGTATAATGATAGACATGTAGTCCAATGGGATAGAATGAGATTCTAGAAATAAACCTATACACATATGGTCAATTGCCTTTTGACAAAACGCCAAGTTCATCC
Organism: Dugong dugon; assembly: GCA_030035585.1. Classification (NCBI taxonomy): domain Eukaryota; kingdom Metazoa; phylum Chordata; class Mammalia; order Sirenia; family Dugongidae; genus Dugong; species Dugong dugon. Next base: position 60,010,040 of record CM057471.1, read on the forward strand.
AATGAGGTAATAATAGTCTCTTCAATAAATGGTGCTGGGACAATGGCATCTCCACATGCAAAGGAATGAAGCTGGACCCATACTTCATATCACATATGAAAACTAACTCAAAATGGATCAACACCTAAATTTAAGAACTAAAACCATAAACCTCTTAGAACAAAACAAAAGGATATGGTTTTGGGATCTAGTTTTCAACAATGGATTCTTAGACATGACATCAAAAACAGGAGCAGCACACACACACACACACACACACACACACACAAGAAGAAGAAGAAAATAGATCAATCGGATTACATCAAAATTAAAAACTTTTGTACATCAACGGACTTTATCAAGAAAGGGACAACCTACAGAATAGGAGAAAATATTTTGGAACAGTATTTCTGGTAAGGGTTTAATATACAGAATATAGAAACCATTCCTACAATTCAACAACAAAAAGATAAGCAACCCAATTTTTAAAATGTGTAAAGGACTTGGATAGACAATTCTTCAAAGAAGATACACAAATGGCCAATAAGCATATGAAAAGATGCTCAACATTATGAGTCATTAGGGAAATGCAAATCAAGACCATAATGAGATGCCCCTTCATACCTACTAGGATGGCTATAATCAAAAAGACAAAAAATAGCTAGGTTGGTAAGGTGTGGAGAAATTGGGATGCTCATCCACTGCTGGTGGAATTTTAAAAATGATGCAGCCATTGTGGAAAACAGTTTGGCAATTCTTCAAGAATTTAAACATAGAATTACATATGACCTAGCAGTTGTACTCCTAGGTTTATACTGAAAAGACTTGAAAGCAGGGATTCAAACAGATACTTCTACACTATTGTTCACTGCAGTATTATTCACAATAGCCAAAAGGTGAAAAAAAACTCAAATATCCATCAGCAAATGAATGGACAAACAAATGAAGCATACACATACAATGGAACACTCTACAGGCATAAACACAAATGAAGTTCTGATATGAGGTGATTAAAAACACAATGGCTTGGGTCAGGGGCACCTTAGTCCTTAAAGTGACATCTTTGTTTTTTAACACTTTAAAGAGGTCTTTTGCAGCAGATTTGCCCAATGCAATGCGTCTTTTGATTTCTTGACTGCTGCTTCCGTGGGGGTTAATTGTGGATCCAAGCGAATGAAATCCTTTACAATGTAGCTGTCTTCCAAATTTCTTGGAATAGATGAGTGAGCACTTCCAGCACTGCATCCATTTGTTGAAACATCTCAACTGGTATTCTGTCAATTCTTGGAGCCTTGTTTTTTGCCAATGCTTTCAGTGCAGCTTTGACTTCTTCCTTCAGTACCATCGGTTCTTGATCATATGATACCTCCTAAAATGGCTGAAAGTCAACCAATTCTTTTTGGTTCACTCTGTGTATTCCTTTCATCTTCTTTTGATGCTTCCTGTGTCGTTTAGTATTTTCCCTGTAGAATCCTTTAATACTGTCACTCAAGACTTGAATTTTCTCGTTTTTTTTAGCTTGAGAAACACTAAGTGTGTTTTTCGCCTTTGGTTTTGGAACTTCAGGTCTTTGCACATTTCATTATAATACTTTACTTTGTCTTCTCGAGCCACCTTTTGAAATCTTCTGTTCAGCTGTTTTACTTCATCATTTCTTCCTTTCGTTTTAGCTACTCTACGTTCAAGGGGAACTTTCAGAGTTTCTTGTGACATACACTTTGGTCTTTTCTTTCTTGCCTGTTTTTTTAATCACCTCTTGCTTTCTCCATGTATGATGTCCTTCCACAACTTGTCTGGTCTTCAGTCATTAGTATTCAACACATCAAATCTATTCTGAGATGGTCTCTAAATTTAGGTCCGATATATTCAAAGTTGTACTTTGGCTCTAGTGGACTTGTTCTAATTTTCTTCAACTTCAACTTGAACTTGCATTTGAGCAACTGATGGTCTGATTCACAATCGGCCCCTGGCCTTCTTCTGACTGATAATATTGAACTTTTCCATCCTTTCTTTCCACAGATGTAATTGATTTGATTCCTGTGTATTCCATCTAGCAAGGTCCAAGTGTATACTCGCCATTTATGTTGTTGAAAAAAGGTATTTGCAATGAAGAAGTTGTTGGTTTTGCAAAATTCTATCATTCAATCTCAAGTGTCGTTTCTATCATCAAGGCCGTATTTTCCAACTACCAATCCTTTGTTTCCAACGTTTGCATTTCAATCGCCAGTGATTATCAATGCATCTTGATTGCATGTTTGATCAATTTCAGAGTGCAGAAGTTGATAAAAATCTTCAACTCTTCATCTTTGGCATTAGTGGTTGGTGGGTAAATTTGAATAATAGTTGTATTAACTGGTCTTCCTTGTAGGTGTATGGATATTATCCTATCACTGACAGAGTTGTACTTCAGGATAGATCCTGAAATGTTCTTTTTGATGATGAATGTGATGCCATTCCTCTTCAATTTGTCCTGCTCGGCATAGTAGGCTATATGATTATCTGATTCAAAATGGCCAATACCAGTCCATTTCAGCTCACTAATGCCTAGGATATCAATATTTATGTGTTCCATTTCATTTTTGATGATTTCCAATTTTCCTAGACTCATACTTCATACATTCCATTTTCCTGTTAGCAATGGATGTTTGCAGCTGTTTCTTCTCATTTTGGGTCATGCCACACCATCAAAGGAAAGTTTGACTCCATCCACACCATTAAGATCGACTCTACTTTGAGGAGGCAGCTCTTCCCCAATAGTATTTTGAGTGCCTTCCAACCTGAGCAGCTCATCTTCCAGCACTATATTAGACAATGTTCCGCTGCTATTCATAAGGTTTTCACTGGCTAATTTTTTTCAGAAGTAGATTCCCAGGTCCTTCTTCCTAGTCTGTCTTAGTCTGGAAGCTCAACTGAAACCTGTCCACCATGGGTGACCTGTTGGTATTTGAAATATTGGTGGCATAGCTTCCAGCTTCACAGCAACACGCAAGCCCCCGCAGTACGACAAATTGACAGATGCGTGGGGGAGATGAAATATCTAGAATAGGCAAATACATAGAGACAAAAGTTTATTAGTGGTTACAAAGGGTGGGTGGGAGGAGGAAGGGTGAATTGTTGTTTAAAGGGTACTGAGTGTCTGTTAGGAGCCCTGGTGATGCAATTGTTAAGAGCCTGACTGCTAGCCAAAAGGTCAGCTCTTCAAATCCACCAGCTGCTCCTTGGAAACCCTATGGAGCAGTTCTACTCTGTCCTATAGGTTCACTATGAGTCAGAACCGACTCAATGGCGACGGGTTTTGTTTTTTTGGTTTGGAGTGTCTGTTAAGAGTTATGAAAAAAATTGGAAACAGTGGTGATGACTGCCCAACAGGGGAACATAATTAATGTCACTGAACTGTACATGTAAAAATGGTTGAAATTGCAAATGTTTTATTATATATATTTTACCACACACACACACGCACACACAACAAAAACAGTGACAGTGCCAAATGATGATAAGGATGTGGAAAAACTGGTTTATTCATATATTCCTGGTGGGAATAGAAAATGGTACAGGCACACTGGAAAACAGAGAAGCAGTCCTTAAAAAATCAAATATGCAACTACTATATGACCCAGAAACTGTCCTCTTGGTGTTTGTTCTAAAGACATTAAAACTTATGTTGACACAAAAACCTTTACACAAATGTTTGTAGAAGTGTTATTTGTAATAGCTAAAAACTGGAAACAACCCAGATGTCTTTCAATGGATGACTGGTTAAACAAACAGTGGTACATCCATGCTCTGGAACTGCATTCAACAATAAAAATGAACAAACAATTGATACATGCAATAACCTGGATAAATTGCCAGAGAATTATGCTGAGTGAAAAAATTCAGTCCTAAAAGGTTACACATTGTATTATTTCACTTATATAACATTCTTGAAATGACAAAAGTATAGAAATGGTAGCAGAATAGTGGTTCCCAGAGATAAAGATGGTGGGAGGGAAGTGGGTATGACTAAAAAAGACAACGGAAATGTTCTGTGTCTTGACTGTATCAATATCAGTACCCTGGTTGTGATATTGTTCTATAGCTCTGCAAGATGTTGCCACTGGGGGAAACTGAGTAAAAAGTACATGGGATGTCTGCTTCATTTCTTACAACTGCATATGAATCTACAATTATTTCAAAGTAATATATATATATATATATTCTGACTCATAACAACCCTATATAGATAGAAAGATACATAGATAGATATCTATCTCAGGATATGTATATTTTGACTCATAGTGACCATATATATATATATATATATATATATATATATATATATATATATATATATCTCCCCAAGACATTGCTAACAATAGCTGCCTTTGGGAGAATCTGGGGGACTTGAGATCAGGATAGAAGGAACATTTACTTTGCACTATTTTCTACTCTGATTTTTTTAATTTTCTCATTTTTTTAACCATGTGTTATCTTAAAATTTATGCAGAAAAAACAACAACCACCAGGAAATCATCTCATATCCTCTCATCTTAGAGATCAATAGCTCAACATCCTCTCTGTCTGGTATTACACAAAACATTTATTATTGAGCTTATCAGGGCCATTCATAAAAATGTCAGTCTCTCCCCCTAGAACACAGACTCCTAGAAGGCAGAGAGCATGTCTCCACTGCATTGCTTATTCCAAGACACTTAGGAAATATTTGCTCAACTTGAGGTGGACCACCAGGATGCATGAGCTACCATTACATTTTTGCTAATTCTGATATAAAAACGGTATCTATACATTGCCAAAGAACTAAGAATATAATGGGTCTGATTTGTTGTTGCATTTTTCAGTGTCTTTGCCTGATATTTACAACTTCATGGACCAGGAGCAGTGAAAAGTTTAATCTTTCATGCTAACTCTGACTGAGAGTTGCTGATTGTAGCTGTGTGCTGAGGATTCTGAGGCCACCACTGGCTAGATGGGAAAGTGTGTTGTGATCAGCTGTGATGTCTACCATGGGCACAACAAGGTGAAATGGTCCTCTAGCTGCCACTTGTTTGTCATCTCTAGCATAGAATCAAGGCAAAGAAAATGACTGGTCCTTAACAGGCCTAGTCTAAGGGAGAGGACACAGGCATGGATCTCTGCCCTCTACCATTGCTTGCCTCTAAGTCAGAACATGGAAAAACTCTCAAAAGAGAAGCAAGCTTTTCCACTAGCAAAAATATTGCTAACCCATCTCAATTTCCTTCTTGGTTTTGATTATTTTTGCCCCCTTTTCCTCCTGCTCTTTCCATTTCTTTATTTTCCTCTTCCTATTGCAATATGGGAGCCCTGACGGCTCAATGGTTAAGAGCTTGGCTGCTAGCCAAAAGCTGCTCCTTGGAAACTCTATGGGGCAGTTCTGCTCTGTCCTATAGGGTCACAAAGAGTCAGAATCAACTCCACAGCAATGTTTTATTTTTAAACAGGTATACCAATATGTGTTTATGTGAGTGGAGATTAGTGATTAGGGACTTTTGGGTACAGAACTCAGAGAGGGGAAATTTAGAATTTACCTGTGAAGAAATGGGTTACCTACCTTCTGCCTTGTTGTCATCCACCAGCGGACAGGCTGTCCTCAGAGTCACTGTGCTGAGCTCTGAGTGCCGCCCCCGTGTATCCACAGCATATAGAGTAAACCTGCAGCACAACAAGAAAACAGAGCACCAAGCTGTGACTTCAAAGAAGGCACTGGAAGCTGAGGGAGGAACACAAAAATCAAGGCACAGGAGCAGTGGTTGAAAGAACCCAGGGATGCTTAGGTTGAAGGAGAAATTATTTGGAAAAAAAAAGAGATAATTATGAAGCATTTATTGAGCACTGACTGCCTGCTGGGCACTTATAGTTAATCTCTTAATTTACAATTAAATAAATTTAGAAGGCAGGCATTATTATAGCCCCTAATTCACCAGTGAAGAAATTGAGTGTTAGATTATGTGTATTTCCATGATCTCACAAATCATTAGGGTCAGAGCAGGGGTTTAAAACTAGAAATTCTGGCTCCAAGGCCTGAAAAGGGAATCCCAGTGCTACCCTGTATGGCTGAATATAGTTATTACATATATCTCTTCATTCACTAATTTAAAACAAATACTCATTGAACATCAACTATGTGCCAGGAACTATTTTAGGTGCTAAGATTATAAAGACGAACAAGAAAGTCAAGAACTCTGCTTGCATGATGTCAATAAAAAAGTAAACAAGCAAACAAAAATAGAAATAATAAGTATAATGAGGGAAAATAATAGGATAATGGGAAAAAGAGTAATGTGTGAGTGCAGGGGTGTACTTCAAATAGTGTGGTCCACAAAGGCCTCAATGAGGAGGGAAGGTTTGAGCTGAGATCTGAATGACGAGAAAGAACAGGCTTATGGGAGGAAGATCTCGGGGGGAAGAGTATTTCAGGCAGGTAAATCAGCAAGTGCAAAGGCCCTGGAGAGAGAAAGAGCCAGGCTTTTGGATGAATAGACAGCAGGTATAGCCGAAGCAAAGAGTGATGAGATAGAAGGTTGGCGGGGACTTGTGCATCATGATGGGGAGTCTTGGTATTATTCTACGTACAAGGCATATCCCCACCTTCCTGTGATATCATTTGAAGTTCAGTGCCATACAGACAGGGGCAGATGCAGTCTGTGTGGCCTTAGAGGGGGACTACTGGTAAAGCAAGACCTGGTGGATTCAGGTTCACTCCAAGATACAGCATTTTCTCTAGAGCAGCCTCTGCCCTCTGGCCTACCTCAGGGGATGCTGACCCTTCATCTTTCCAGATCTTCAGGTTCTGTGGCTTTAAATAATGTCTAAGGAGTAGGCAGAGAAAAATTTCCAGAGGAGGTAAGTCTTGGAGGCCAGGAACAGTCTGGATAGAAGAGCTGAACATCTGAGTGTCTTTACCATGACATTCTCTTTCACCAGTCTTCAAGTGTAGAGGCAATGATGTGAGGTCGGTAGAAGATACTGGGGTCCCAGTGGCCCTATTTCCTTTCAAAACTCCTTCCTTTATGTCAAAAATGGGGATAACTTGCTTCATGTTACCGAATGTGAATAATACTATGATTGCCAAGTTGCAAAAAGGTGAATTCGTAACTGACTTACTAGGGACATAATAAATATGAGTTGGGAGTGCAAGTTAGTAAGTACTAAGACATTAGTATCGTTGAGCACTGAGCAAAATAATTCTACTGGCAAAATCACAATTAATTCCCCAAACTATCCTACAAGATAAGTACTGTTACTCTGTTTTATACATGAGGTTCAGAGGGGAAGAAACTTGATCAGAATCACATAGTAATTACTGGGACTGGAACTTTAAACCTAGGTTTGTCAGACTCTAAAATCCACACATTTAACCACTGTCAGCTGCTCACTTTGGTTAAAAGGTCTGTGAATATTAACTCTATATAAATATAATTCCACTAGCCACGTTTGTTGAGACCAAGCTATATTGAGTCAGTGCTATCCCATAAGTTTTTCTAATTTTATGGAAACCTGCTAAGATAGTCACCCTCATTATCCTAATCTTTCAGAAGGGGAAACAGAAGACGAAAAATTTAAGCACTTTGTCCAAACTCACAGAGTTAGAAAATGAAGATCCAAGACTTGTACTTTGGTTTGTCTTACTTTAAAACTCATACTCTTTGCTCTCAGCTGCCATTTTGCTCCTCCAGCTCTACCACTCACTGGCTTAGAGAGTCTGTACTTGGTAATTTCCAAGGGCTATCCCAGCTGTGGTACCCCATGATCTGATGCCTGAAACATTTATTTACTTATTTGTTTGTTTATTATTTATTTAAGGTTGAAGATGCCATGTATCAGAACTTCTTGGTACAAAGATCATGACAGCCAGAAACCAAGATCTTTCTGGAAAAAAGACTTTTATGCCCCTATGTGTGTGAAAATCCCCTCTTAAAATAACTCGATTTATTTTTCAAAGAACTAGGGAGGGAACTCATACTATCCACAAAAGCCTAAAAATGTGTTTCTAGCTTATTTCATGATATTGATTTTTAGGTTCACTGCAATTAAGATGGTACATTAGCACCATCCTTCCTCTTCTTCCCCGGTTGAAATAACAAATAATAGGAAGTAGGTATTCTTGGCACACAGAGAAATTCAGGGCTGCCTTCACCGATTGGTCATAGAAGACCTGTGTTTAAGATGCCACAAGCCAAGCTGGCTGCGAGCCCCATAACCATATATGCTCCAGGTTCTTTGCTGCTATGGAACACTGCCACCAGGCCCCAGGACAGACCTCTGGGGATGCCTCCTGCTGACCATGTACCCTGAGTTAGCATCATAAGAATGTCAGCACCAAGCGGTTCTGCCAGCCTGTTCAAAGGGAGGCTGGGGTAAGGGGTAGAACAGGTATCAGGTCACCCAGAGTCCTGATGGCAAAGATGCAGAGAAGTGGGAGGAGCCTTGGAACTCAAGGAGCATGCATTGAAAACTTGGCTCTGGCACTCACTAGCTAAATGACCATGGGCTAGTTGATTATCCTTTATAAGCCTCAGTCTGTGGTAATGTGGGGGAAACAATCTTCTTGCAGAATTGTCAGTTCAAGTGCAAGGAACCCACCGCATTCCTTGGTTATAATGGTGGTAAGGGGCACCATCTAATGAGTGTACACTAGGTGTTGAGTGCTTTACATGTATAATTCCAGTTAATCCTTACACATGCTAAATGAGTTGGGTACAATTATTGTTCCCATTTCACAGATAAGAACATTAGTTCCAAAGAGATCAAGCATATTATACAAGTAGCAACAGGGACTAGAATCTAGGTCTACCTGCACTCAAAGACTATTTTCTTAAACAGTGCATTATATTGTCTTGTCAAATCCAATTCTACCTTTTCTCTTTTGTCAGCTGGTGATGGTAAGGGTAAGAATGTGTGGGCCTGTGCCCAATATCCTTGTCTTAAGAGGCCTACACATGGGGTGTTTTGGGCCTATCCTCAAAAGGAAGCTAATCTATTCTCTGCTTTCTAGAGCTTTTCACTTCTGCCTATGATGTGAGAACAATAGCACTGGGCACTGGCACCATCTCTCTCCTCCATTGATATCATAGCATTGTGAGTGGAGCTCAGATCTAGAGCTTACTATGGTCAGTATTATCTAGGTCAAGACAAGCAGTAGGCAACAGAGGACAGAACCTGGTCTTAGAGATGGTCTGACTTGGATTCATATTCCAACTCTGCTTCCTTGCTCTGTGACTTTGGGCAAGTCACTTCGCCTGTCTGCACTGTGCATCTGTGATAGGAAGACTATTGCTCCACACCACAGGTTTCACTGCGGATGGATATGAAATGTAAGTGCTGTACAAGGTGAGTTATCATTGGAAAGCAGTGAGAGAAACTCTGGATGTATGAGTGAGCGAATAGCAAGGTGGGGGAGTATTAACAGTATTGGGTAGCACTGTGTAAGCACTTACCATCCACAAAACCACCCATCTAGAAAGTGGCAGAGCCAGGATTCAAAGCCTAGCCTTCAGGTCACAGAGGATGTGATCTTTGGCTTGGGTACAGCTATATCCCTGGCATTTCACACAGTACTTGGTGCATGGTACCAAAAACCAAACCAAACCTGTTGCCGCCGAGTCAATTCCAACTCATAGTGAAACTTTAGGGTTTCCAAGGCATCATCTTTTTTTCCAATCTTTTTTTTTAAATTTTTTAAATTTATTGTTGTAGTTTAAATGAAGTTTACATTTCAAGTTAGTCTCCCATACAAAAATTTATGCATACATTGTTATGTGACCCTAATTGCTCTCCCCATACTGTGACAGCACACTCCTCCTTTCCACCCCTGATTCCCCATGTCCATTCAGCCAGCTCCTAACCTTCTCTGCCTTCCCATCTCACCTCCAGACAGAAGCTGCCCGTTAAGTCTCTTGTATGTACTTGAGCTAAGAGGCGCACTCCTCATGAGTATCACTTTATGTCCCACAGTCCAGCCCAATCCCTTTCTGAAGAGTTGGCCTTGGAAATTGTTTTAGTTCTGGGCTGATAGAGAATCAAAGGGCCATGCTTTCTGGGTTTCCTCCAGTCTCAGTCAGACCATTAAGTCTGGTCTTCTTACTAGAATTTGAATTCTGTACCCCACCTTTCTTCTGCTCCATCCGGAACTCTCTGTTGTGTTTCCTGTCAGGGTGGTCATTGGTGGTAGCCGGGCATTGTCTAGTTCTTCTGGTCTCAGGCTGATGATGTCTCTGGTTTATGTGGCCCTTTCTGTCTCTTGGGCTAATACTTTTCTTGTGTCTTTGGTGTTCTTCATTTTCCTTTACTCCAGGTGGTTGGGACCAATTGATGTATCTTAGATGGCCGCTTGTAAGCTTTTAAAACCCCAGATGCCACTCACCAAAGTAGGATGCAGAATATTTTCTTAATAAGATTTGTTATGCCAGTTGAGCTAGATGTCCCCTGAAAGCATGGTCCCCAGACCCTTACCTCTGCTACTCTGTCCCTCAGAGTGTTTGATTGTATTCAGGAGACTTCTTAGATTTGGTGTAGTCCAGTGGTTCTGACTTCCCCTGTCGTGTGTGCTGTCCTTCCCTTCACCTAAGATAATTCTTGTCTACCATCTAGTTACTAAATAACCCTCATCTTCCCTCCTCACCCTTGTAACCATCAAAGAATGTTTTCTTCTGTGCTTAAACCTTTTCTTGAGTTGTTGTAATAGCAAGGCTGTAAATCTTCACAGAAGCAGAACGCCACATCTTTCTCCCGCAGAACGGCTGGTGGGTATGAACTGCCAAGGATGTACTGTAGGCACTCAATAAATATTGGAGCAAATGAATGAACCTCAGAATATCACATCTCATTTCTCAATTTCAATTTCTCCATTAATAAAATGGAGATAATTATGTGGACAGTGCATGGTTATTTAAAGGATTACACAAGGCAGTGCATAGGAGAGCGGTAAGGTACAGGCTATTATGAAGACCACCTACTGCAAGAGTACACATTTAAAAAATAAAACTTCAAAGCATGAGGAGTTGGAATATTTTTTTAACACTATTTTCTCATTGGCCACTTATGTTTCTATCATGCTTCTGCTATACATTTTCTCCATCAAGGGGGTCTGGGCTCACCTCTCTGCTTAGCCAACCAGCATGAATAACAACATGGTGGGGATGAAGTAGTCTTAGATTTTCAAGTTATAAAACTTGGGTAGAATCCTTGCTCACCCCAGTCGCTGGCTGAGCATACTTTGAGAAGTCACTTTACTTCTCTAAACTTCAGTTTCCTCACTCGTAAAACAGAATGAAATTATCCATATCCCACAAGTTGGGAATCAAGATTCAATGATATCATGATCATATAGGCCTGGATCAATCTTTGCTTCCTGAAAGGTAGCTTCTATTTTTGTTATTAGAGTAATTGAACATATCAGTGGAGGCCTCAGGATGGAGGAGGCCTGAGGCCACCCTGCCACGGGGTGGAGAAAGGGGAGGATGTCAACCTCACAGGACTAGGTCAAAAGTCACAAGGCCGTGAGCTTTCTGCCTGTCTTAGCTGTAATTGTAGAACTGTTCCAGAGACACATCTGAAAACTGTTAGGGGACCAGGCTGGGCCTACAGGGGCTTTTTGTGAGGGGGAGAAATTGGTGACCCCTGATCTGGAGAAAGAATAGAAAGGTGGTGGGGGCGTGAGGTTTGGGGGTGGGGGGAGCCGCAGAGAGAGAAAGAAAGAAAGATGGAGAGATGGCAGAGTCAGACTTCTGTGTTTCTCAGGGGTCAGGAAGGGTGTCAGCTACCCTCTGCTCAGTTCTGCAGTCTTCTCTCTCCCTTCTGAGGCCAACCAAGGTTCACTGATAATTTGAACTGGAACTCCTGAGAAGTCACCTATCTCCACAACTTTATTTTACATATGGGGAAACTGAGACCCAAACGGTGAAGAGACTTGGACCCACTGCTATTTAGATCAGGCACTACCCACTGCCCTTTGCACAACCAGTTGACTTAACCTCCACTTCCAGTAATGGGACATTTTTCACTATGAAAGACGGGCAATCTAGGAATCTGGAGCCCCAGGTCCAAACCCTTGCTCTTTTCCTCCATCCCCTGTCCTGACCCTGTTTCAGAGGAAAGAGCACTGGCCCAGGTGGGTGAAACCTAAGTTTGAGTCCCAGCTTCCCCATAGACTGGCTATGAGATCTTGGGTACCTAAAGCTCGATGGTGTTAGTGTATTGGGAGGTTGAAATGAAAAGTAATGTGGGTAAATGTCTGGAACTGGCTACTCAAATGCAAAGAATTTTTTCAATGTTTCTTCATCCTCTTCAGGACAAAGTTAAAACTCCTTTCCATGGAGCCCCCAGTCCAGCTCCCTTCTGTCCATTAGTTCAACAGCACTATCATTTAGTGCTGAGTAAGTTCCCACCCACTGACTAGCCAAAAGGTTGGCAGTTTGAATCCACCAGCCGCTCCTTGGAAACCTTGTTGGGCAGTTCTACTCTGTCCTATAGGGTTGCTATGAGTCAGAATTGACTTGGCAGCATACAATACGTTTCTACCATAGATCCAGGCTTGTTTGCCAATCTTAGTTTCCTATTCTGTTTCATAGTAGAGCCATCTGATGATGGTTCTGGAACATGTACCCCACCTCTTTGCCTTTGCAGATGCTGCACCCTCTCTCTGGGATGCCTTTCCTCTTATTCGCTTCACACTCTCCACCTTGTCCTTGAAGCATCAACTCAAACCCCATCTCTGGGAAGCCTGTTTTGACTCCTCTGAAGAGTTACTTAAACCTGCTTTCTCCCTGCATGATGTCCCATGGCTAAGTCAGTGCCTGTTCCCTTCTGTCTTACATCCATGAATATGTGAGCATCTTCATGGCAGGAATATTGCTCTGCCCATCACTATATCCCAAGCACATACACCTAATAACATAGACATTCAGCGAATATTTGCCATAATGACTGACTGATGGACTGAATTAGTGACTTGATCAATTATGAAGTAGTAGTCCCCTTTTCTGGAACTCAGTTTCCCCACCTGTAAAATGAACAAAAGGTCACTAGACTGACCGGCCATTACAAGTGATAGCTAAGATCATAGCTTTGGAATAAGACAATTTGGTTTTAAATTCTGGCTCTCCATTTATAGGCGGTATGAGGTTTTGCCTCATTTTACCCACCTGTAAAATGGGACTCATAATATGAAAACCTATCATATAGGATTAGTTGTTAGAATAAAGTGAGATACTGTATGGAAAGTGCTTAGTATGATGCCTGGCATATGGTAAACACTCAGTAAGCTATAGCTGCTCATTAATGTTATCACTATGTCACTGCCCAAGGCTTTGCCTTCACCTCGACCTAGAGAAGCTGTCCTACTGGAGATCGGAGGAGGGTGGGTAGAAAGGAAGCTGTTGTGGTCCCATCCAAGACCCCCAGACCTCCTCGCAGCAGGGGTGAGAGAATGAAACCGAGAAGTTAATTGGCGGTGAGAGCTTCTCAAGGATCTGACAAGGGGTAAGAGCAGGGACAGAGCCCCAGAGGCCCATGTCAGGCCCAGGTCCCCGAGAGTACGGTAGAATGTGTTTGAAGTCTCCAGGCCAACGCCTGCTCTTCCCCAGCCGCCACATGATTTAGGCATTTTGAGGAGGCAAAAGTCTCCTCGCTGATTTGAAGGGAAACAGATGTTTCCAGGCCAGAGGCCCCGGTCCTATAAAAGGCTCCTTCCCCCCACACAGCTTTGGCAAACAACTGCCCGTTAGTTCACACCCCTCCGCCCCCACCATCACTGCCTGCCCTGCCATTTCCAGCACAAAGTGACAGTCAGGGGTGGTGGGAAAAACGATGAGTCCCAGCTCCAGCTCCGGGTCTGAGTGGCTAGATGCCTAGAGACAGCAAATTGCCCTTTTCTGGGTTTCAGTCTCCCTGTTTCTGTAGTGAGGGAATTGAATCAAGATCACCTCTGAGAGACAGGTTTAATCTGATATTCTAGGGGCTGAGCACTTTCTTCCACTTACAGAATTGGTGTTATTCATTCAGTCTTTCTCCATTGGAGTCTAGGGCAAAAAAACGGGTTTGCAAATCAGGCTGCTCAGGGTTTAAATTTAGATTCCACCAGCTACTAGGCAAATAGTGACCTAACCATTGAACATCAGTTTCTTTATCTGTAAAATGCGGGCAAATTTTCCATCTTGTGGGGTTGAGGGAATTAAATCAGAACTAAATTTCTCTACTGGAGTCCCTGGGTGGAATAAATGGTTAAGCACCAGACTAACTGAAAACCCTATGGAGTACAGTTCTACTCTGCACACTTGGGATCACCATGAGTCAGAATTGACTGAATGGCAACTAACAACATCCATATATTAGGTTCCTTGTGAACAAAACTGAGTACTATACGCCTTCCCTTGTTTGGATCCAGAGTAGGTATGAAATAATGTTTGTAATTGATTGTTGGAGGCAAGACTGCTGGACACATTGGCTCTCCAAAGACTTGTGTTCTCAATACAGTTTGATTGAGCCTTCCTGTGGGGCAGTAGCCACAGCAGTAGAAAGAGCGTTCCTGTTCCCATGATCACAATGAAACAGGGTATTTAGTGGCTAGAGCAGATCCTGGAGTCTTGCTACCTGAGTTCAAATGTTGGTTCTACAACTTACTTTCTTTATGCCCTTGGGCAAGTTAATCGACCTCTCTGTCCTCCAGTGTCTTGCCTTTAAGGTGTGGATGATAATATTACATACCTCAAAGGGATGTTGAGAAAAGTAAAGTACTTGAAACAGCAGCTGGCACATGATGAGTGTTAAGTGTTAGCCACTATTCGATGTGTGTGTGTGTTTTAATTGTTAATCTCTTCTATGGCAGCTTTAAGGATCCCTGATGGCACAATTGTTAAGCACTCAGCTGCCAACCAAAATGTCTGTGGTTCAAACCCACCAGTGGCTCCACAGGAGAAAAAACCTTGTGATCTGCCCCTGTAAAGATTACAGCCTAGGAAACCCTATGAGGCAGTTCTACTGTGTCCTATAGGGTTGCTAAGATGGAATGGACTTGATGGCACACAACAACATGGCAGCTTTAAGACATAGCCCCAATTCTTTGACATTCCTTTCATTAAGAGGTGGGGTCTATGTCCCTTCACCTTGAATATGGGTGGGCTTGCTTGTGACTGCTCTAACAGAGCACAGTGGAAGGGACGTTGTGTGACTTCCAAGGTGGGGTCATAAGAGGTGATGCAGCTTCCGCCTTGTTCACTGAAACACCCTTGCTTGGAACCCTGAGCTACCATGTAAGAAATCTCACTCCCCTAAGGACATTCTAAGGAGCCCTGGTGGCACAGTGGTTAAGTACTCAGCTGCTAACCGAAAGGTTGGCAGTTCGAACCCAGCAGTCTTCAAGTCATCTAAACCCAAGCTCCAGATCTATGAATGAAGGAGGCTTCAGATAATCTAAGCCCAAGCAGGTGAGTCACCCTCAGCTTTTAAATCCTTCCACCTGAGGGCTCACACTTCATGTGGCAGAGACAAGCCAAACCTGCTATGCTGTATCTGAACTCCTGGCCCACAGGTTCCATGAGCATAATCAAATGGTTGCTTAAGCCACTAAGTTCTGGGGCAATTTGTTATGATAGCAATAGAACTGTAACAACTTCTAAGCATCTAGGTCAGGGGTCAGCAAACTATTGTCCATGGGCCAAATCTGGTCTGCAGTCTGTTTTTGTAAATAAAGTTTTAATGGAACACAGCCATGCTTTTTTTTTTTTTTTTAAACACATTTTCTATAGCTGCTTTTGCACAATGGCACAGTTGAGTAGTTGTGACAGAGACCTTATGGCCGGTGAAACGTAAAATATTTACTATCTGGACCTCTAGAGAAAAAGTTGGCTGACTCATGATCTAGAGTTTTGACAATATTTAACATAGTCCCTTTTGCTTACATTATTTTATTTGCTCCCGGGGTCAGGAATCATTTCCATTTTGCAGAGAGGCTCAATGAGTTCACTTGACTTGCCCAAGGTCACACGGCTCTTCTGACTCCAGGTCTAATACCACAACTGCCTGCTGAAGATATGGACTCCAGTTTGGGTTCAGACCCTGAATGAGCAGTGTGGCCTAGGGCAAATCCCACCCTGCTCCACCCTCAGTTTCTTAGTCTGAAATGAGGGCATTGGGAAAGATGGCTGCCATATGTCCAAAGTTTCCAAAGGTGTCCAAAGTTTCCCCAAGCTGGATGCTGGCTACCAGGCAAAAACTGTGTTCCTCTTTAGTCTAGGAGTGTTAAAGTGAGAATGGAGAGAGAGGAGCCAGGCTGCTAGATATCCCTGTTCTGTACTACATGCAGCCCACCCACCTGAGTTCCAGAAACCGACCTTCCTATCTCCCAACTCAGGCTGACAACCCATGCTCTTGGCCAACATGCATATTTAATTCCAGTGCCCAGCACAGAGAGACCACCATGGTATTAAGGACTCCAGTCCTGGTTTCTACTTTCAAAACAACACAGTTTGAGGCATGATTAGGGGGTCCTCACTGGGGACAAAGGTGAGGCAGTGTGGGGTTGGTCTCCAACAATCCAATTGCCCCACTTGCACTCCCTGCAACCCCTCCGGCTGCATGAGGTAACAGGTAAAGAATCAGGAGGGGAGAGTCAGCAGAGAGAGCTCTAGGGGAAGGCCCAGTCTGGAAAGCAGTGTCAGTGCTAAGCTTAGGCAGAGGTGACAGCAATCCAGAATCAGTGTGAGGCCCTGCTACTCTGCCTGCCAAGACTCCCCTCCCGGACTTCACTGGATGTGAGCATAGCGTCTAGGACACCAGAACCCTCAGAAAGGAATGATGACAGTATTCACATTTAAAATTAAACAACTTTAGATTGATTTACAATTAAAGTGTGTTGAGTATATCTCCAATACCTGACTGATGAGGGAGTGATTATCAAAGCAGCCCCACTCTATGTGTGCCTGTAACCAGAGGAGCACCTGCCACGTACTGGGCACTCTGCTAAGTAGTGGAGAAACATCGAAGAACAAGACAACTTCACAGAAAAGCAGGGAAACAGCCGAGTGAACAAAAACATGGACTGCAGTGCTACAAGTGCTTCAATAAAAGCTTATTCTTGCCTTTATGTTTATTTCAGGTGTGTCCTTTCTTCCTTCTTTCAAAGCAGGGGACTAAGCCTTATGTCTGAGTTCAGGGGCAACTTGCAACCTCCTAGCAACTGCATGACCCTGTGGGTGTCAACCATCTCCAGGAGTCTCATTTTCTCCTTGCCCTCCCTATCCAGAAAGCCTTTAAAGAGTGAATAAGCCAAGAGATTTGAATATTAAAATACATTAATCATCTGTCTGGACTCATTCATTCACCCATCAAGGATAGCCTGACCCCTCTTGAAAAAAAAATTCAGGTTGGCAATTG
Organism: Dugong dugon; assembly: GCA_030035585.1. Classification (NCBI taxonomy): domain Eukaryota; kingdom Metazoa; phylum Chordata; class Mammalia; order Sirenia; family Dugongidae; genus Dugong; species Dugong dugon. Next base: position 60,027,410 of record CM057471.1, read on the forward strand.
ACTTGGCTTTAGCAGCAGTTCTTATCCTTCCTCTTCCTTTTCTTCCACTTCTTCTACTCTCCCTTCCCCTTCTCCTTGCCCTTTGCTCCTCCTTCTCCTTCTCCTCCTCTTCCTCCTCCTCCTTCTCAACCTCCTCTTTTTCCAAGGCATGGACTACATGATAACCCAGAGTTGGATTGACCATAAATTCGTAGTTGGAGGATATTCATCTTTTAATAGGTTGTTTTAGGGTAAAGCAGACACAGCCTAATTTTATGGTTCCAAGTCAAGGAATAAATTAATCATGGAAGGTTCAATTATTCCAGTCCAATGTGTATTCCCACAATCTTTAAAGTAAATTGTTGCCTTTTTCTTATATCTTTATTGTACACTGGACAGGCTCTCTGAAACCCAGATAAAAAAAATTACTTTTCAAATGACTTTAGTTACAGAATTTTTTTTTTAAGGAAAGCATTAGCTTGAAAGTACATTGAATTAAGAGAGAGAGCATACGATTTATAGATTAAGCACTGTCATTGCCTAGCTGTGTGACTTTGGTCAGATTATTTGATTCCTTTGTGCCTCAGTTACCCATTGATAATCCCACGGAGATGCTGTGAGGACCAAATGGTCATAATGGATGTGAAAGTGACTCACAGATTCCACACACGTTTCCTGAGTACCTACCCTGTATCAGACACAGTGCTGGGAGCTTTTACATAGTCTGTCTTCTGTTTTCTTTACAACTGCTTAATGAGCGTGTATTAGTAAATTGATTTTATAAGAAGAAAAGTGAACCTTGGAGATATGAATTAGCTTTCCCAGGGCTGCTGATAGTAGTAGTAATTCAGCCAGGCCCCAGCATATTTCCTCAACACAAAGTCTAGTGCTCTTTCCAAATAGATGGAATTATTAGGTATTCATTGGTCCTAACTGGGTCTTGAGCCACAGTTCAGAGGAGGTTAGAGTTGATTAGGAGGATGAACTCCATGTTCCTAACTTTACAAGAAAGAGATCTTACCACGTGAACACCACCATCCATTGCCCCCTTTTCAACACTGACACTGCTCCTCTTCCCACATCCAACCTTAAAGCCTTTACCTTCTTTGGCAATGGGTTTGGTTTTGGTTGATAGTGTCTTTTGAGACTGCATTTTCCAAAGACAAGCCTAGAGGAGGGGAGGCCAAGCAGAGGTCACCAACTTGGATTCATCCCTGGGCACTAAATTAGACAACAATATAGGATGGTTGTTATCTACTTCAGGCTGAGCTCAGCCCCAACATTTTATGTGAGTTCTGTCTTCCCATGGGCAGAGGTAGGGATGGAACAAGTCCTATGCTTGGAGTCTGAAGGAGAGAGTTTGTCCTTGACTCTGTCCATTTCTTATTCCTATCATCTCCGAAAGCCTTAGTTTCCATATCAGTAAAATGGAGTTACTAGTGAGGGCCTCACAAGATTGTTGTAAGAATGAAATAACATGTAAAACACCTAGACCAGTACTTGGTTCACTAAATGTTATCTTATCTTGCTTACTCATGATAAGAGATAAAGGGTAAACACTGCTTCTTGAAAGTCAAGTCACTGGGCAAAGGCAATGGTCCTGGAGAGCGTTGCAAGCAATGAGGGCATTGTTGTTCATAAGGTTTACTGAGAACCTCAGCTCAGCCACTGGGTCTGTAGGCAAGTCACACCATGTCTCTGAGCCTCAGTTTCCTCATCTGTTAAGGAGCAACAACAATAAGCCAGTTGCCCTGAGTTGATTCTGACTCATGGCGACTCCAGTGTGTCAGAGTAGAAGTGTGCTCCATAGGCTTTCAGTGGCTGATTTTTCAGAAGTAGATTGCAGGCTTTTCTTTCAAGGCACCTCTGGGTAGGCTTGAACTGTCCACCTTTTTGTTAGCAGTCAAGTGCATTAGCCTTGGCACCACCCAGGGACTCCTATGACAACAATATCTACTTTCCAAAGCAGTTTTGAAAATTAGAAACAATGCACGCAATGAGGCACTGCTGATCTGGGGTCTGGACCTGGGACTGCCTGACTGCAAAGCTCTGGCTTCACCCATGATCAGCACTGTGACCCTGGGTGAAGTTCTCTCCCAGAGACCTTGGGGTCACCAGACGTCTTCACTGGTGAATTCTACCAAACGTTAACACCAATTAACACCAATCTTTCATAAACTCTTCTAAAAAGTAGAAGAGGGAACACTTCCAATTCATTCTACGAGGCCAACATTATCCCAATATCAAAACTAGACAAAGACATCACAAGAAAAGAAAACTACAGTCCAATATATCTTATGAATATAGACACAAATATCCTCAACAAAATGCTAGCAAACCAAACCCAGAAACATATAAAAAAGATTATATGCTATGCCCAAGTAGGAGCTTTCCCAGGAAAGCAAGATGGCTCAGCATATGAAAATCAATGTAATGCATCATATTAAGAGAATAAAGGACGAAAGTGCATGATCATCTCGATAGACACAGAAAAAGCACTTGACAAAATCCAACAGTCTTTTATGATAAAAAAAAATTCAAACTATAAATAGAAGGGAACTTTTTACAGCTGCTGAAGGGCATCTATTAAAAATCTACAACTAACATCGTACTTGGAGCCCTGGTGATGCAGTGGTTAAGAGCTCGACTGCTAACCAAAAGGTTGGCAGTTCGAATTCACCAGCTGCTCCTTGGAAACCTTATGGGGCCGTTCTACTCCGTCTTGTAGGGTTGCTATCAGTTGGAATTGACTCAATGGCAATGGGTTTTTTTTTTTGTTAACATCATACTTAGTGGTAAAAGATTAGAAGCTTTCCCTCTACAATCAGAAATAAGGCAAGAATGTCTGCTTTCACTATTTCTATTCAACATTGTACTAAAGTAACTAGGCAAGAAAAAGAAAAAAAGGCATACAAATTGGAAAGAAACATGTAGAACTATCTCTATTTGCAGATGACATGATTTCACATATAGAAAATTATAAGGAATCCATAAAAACAATTATTAAAGCTATAAAACAAGTTAAGGAAGGTTGCAGAATTCAAGATTAATATATAAAAACCAGTTATATTTCTATACACTATCAATGAACAATCAGAAAAAGTTAAAACACAATTCCATCTATAGTAGCAGCAAATATAATAAAATACTTAGGAATATATTTAACATTATAAGTGCAAACTTGCACACTAAAAACTACAAAATACGATAGAAAGAAATAAAAGAAAACCCAAATAAATGGAGAAGTATCTTGTGTTCCTACTTGGAAGACTTAATATTGTTAAGATAGAAATACACCCAAATTGATCTATAGCTTCAACATAATCCCACCAAAACCTTAGCTGCCTTTTTTTTTTACAGAAATTGACAAGCTGCTCCTAAAAGTCACATGGAAATGCAAAGAACCTGGAATAGCCAGAACCATCTTGGAAAAAAAAGAGTTAGAGAACGCACAATTCCCAATTAAAAAATTTAACACATAGCTGTAGTAGTCAAGACTGTGTAATACTGGTATAAAAATAGATATAGCTAAATGGAATAAAATTGATAGTCCAGAAATAAACCTATGCATTTATGCTCAATTGGTTTTCTACAGGAGTACCAACAAAATTCAACAGAAGAAATAATGGTCTCTTCAATAAATGGTGCTGGGACAACTGGTTATACATATGCAAAAAAAAAAAAAAAAAAAAAAAAATGAAATCGGATCCCCTAACTCCCACATACACAAAAATTAACTAAACACGGATCAAATATCTAAGTGTAAAACTCTTAGAAGAAAACATAGGAAAAAATCTTCATGATGTTGAATTAGGCAATGATTTCTTAGATATGAAACCAAAAGCACAGGAAACCAAATAATAGATAAAGTGGACTTCACCAAAATTTAAAACTTCTGTGCATCAAAAGACACTGTCAAGAAAGTGAAGATGCAACCTACAGAATGGGAGAAAATAGTTGGGAAACATATATATGATAAGGGATTAATATCCTGAATACAGAAAGAACTCCTATAATTCAACAACAAAAAGATAAACAAACCAATTAAAAAATGAGCAAAAGGCTTGAATAGACATTTCTCCAAAGAAGATATATAAATGGCCAATAAGCACATGAAAAAATGCTCAACATCATTAATCGTTAAGGAAATGCAAATCAAAACTACAATGAGATACCACTTGACATCCATCAGGATGGCTATAATGAAAAAGACACAAAATAACAAGCACTGATGAGTACATAGAAAAACTGGAATCCTTTTCATTGCTGGCAAGAATGTAAAATTATACATCCTCTGTGGAAAACAGTTTGGCAGTTCCTCAAAAAGTTAAGCATAGAATTACTATATGACCTAGCGATTCCACTTATGGGTATATACCTAACAGAACTGAAAACAGGTGTTTGAATAAAAACTAGTACAGAAATATTCATAGCAACACTATTCACAATAACCAAAAGATGGAAACAACCCAAATATCCATCAACTGATAAATGAATAAACAAAATGTGGTAGAGTCATACAATGAAATATTATTTAGCCATGAAAAGGAATGAAGTATTGATACATGCTACAACATGGATGGATCTTGAAGACATCATGTTAAGTAAAAGAAGCCAGGTTCAATATGTCACATATTATATGATTTGTTTATATGAAATGTCCAGAATAGGCAAATCCCTAGAGACAGAAAGTAGATTAGTGGCCTTCAGGGGCTAGGGAAAGGGGAAATGGGAAGTTACTGTTAACGGGTACGGGTTTCTTTTTCAGATGATAAAACTGATCTGCAATTAGTGCTGATAGTTGCAAAACTTTGTAAATACCCTAAAATCCACTAAATTGTACACTTTAAAAGGGTGAATTTTATGGTTTGTGAATTATATCTGAAAAAAAGGTCAATAAAATAACGGGGTCAGGTTAGAAGACCCTGAGCAGAGTGTTAGGGCCTGGGCCTCTTATATCTTTATTTTTTTGATCTCTGAATTTGATCGAGCTCCTCCTGCTTCAAACCCTTGTGCCATATTTCTCTCATGTAAGTAGAAAGGGATCCTCGAAAACAGGGGACCTTCAATGAAACCTTAAGTGGAAAGTTACAGCTTTGGTTTGTTGGTAAATGTAGTTATCTGAGGACAGCAGCACAAGTGTTCAGACATTCAGTAGAGTGCAGACCTTAGGGGCATGGACTTGGAAGTGGGGAAAACCAAAACCAAACACATTGCCATGGAGTCAATTCCAACTCATGGTGACCCCATGTGTTACAGAGCATAATTGCTCCGTAGGGTTTTCCTGGTTGTAATCTTTCCCAAAGCAGATCATCAGGACTTTCTTCCGTGGCCCCTCTGGGTGGGTTGGAACCCTCAACCTTTAGGTTAGTAGTTGAGTGTAAACCTTTTAAATATCATCTATGTCGCTTACAAGCTATGTGATGCTGGATAAGTACTTTATGTGCTGCTCCAGCCTCAGTTTCCTTGTCAATGAAATAAGCATAGTTCCACCTGCCTCAAAGGGTTGTTAAGAGGAACAATGCTTATTTCATTGACAAGGAAACTGAGGCTGGAGGAGGTAAAGTAGATAAGGTGCCCTTAGCCCAATGCTTGACAGATGGTAAGGGCTCAATACATAGTTAGAATTACTATTCTAAATGTTTGTCATTTGTTTCTCCTATTTCTTTGCTAAATAGAAATGAACAACTCTTCTATCTAGTAGGGCTTCACCTTGAACCCTTGGTATGCTCCCAACAACCTTCACTGTCTCCTCTGTTCCTGGAATGTTCTTTTCCAAGCTACTTCCCTGACTCCCTTCAAATCTTTGTGCAAATGCCTCCTTTTCAATGAGGTTCCCTTTTGGAGTTTCAGCCACATCCAACTGCCATGCTTCTAATATCATCTACCTAGCTCTATTTCTTTTCTTCATAGTTTTATGACTTTCCAATGTATTATATAATTTACTTGTTTGTTTTTTGTCCTGCTCTCACTTGAATATAAACTTCACAAGGAATTAGACTGTTTTACTCACTGATATGGCTCCAGTATCAAAAACTGTGCCAGACACATGATCCAAACTAAACCAAACCTGTCGAGTCCATTCCAGCTCATGGTGACCCCATGTATTACAGAGTATGACAGAGCTCCATAGGGTTTTCCTGGCTATAATCTTCGTGGAAGCAGATCATCAACCCTTTCTTCTGTGGTACCTTTGGTGAGTTTGAACCTCTAACCTTTTGATTAGTAGTTTAGAGTAAACCGTTTGTGCCACCCTGGGACCTTAGACACACGATACACCAAAATCCATTGCCAACAAGTCGATTCCGACTCATAGCGACCCTATAGGACCCATAGGGTTTCCAAAGAGCAGCTGGTGGATTTGAACTGCTAACTTGTGGTTAGCAGCTGATTGCTTAAACAGTGTGCCACCAGGGCTCCACCTCAATAAATGTGCTTTGACTAAATGAATAAATAGGTGAAGCTATGCACTTGAGAGGAGTCCCTGGGTGGTGCAAATGGTTAAGAGCTGGACTACTAACTGAAAGGTTGGCGGTTCACACCCACCCAGAGGTGCCTTGGAGGTAAGGCATGGTGATCTGCTTGTGAAAGGACACAGCCTTGAAAGCCCTATGGAGTGCAGTACTACTATACACACATGGGGTCGCCATGAGTTGGAATCAACTCGATGGCAGCTAGTAACAACTACATGCACTTGAGGGCATTTTCCAAAACAAGTTTTGGATAGCATCGCTCCTTTATACAAAAACTCTCCATGAAGCCTCAGCACTAGAATAGGATCTCCTTCCTCTTCTACTGGGGCCATGGGATTCTTTCTGGTCAATGGACTTTTAGTGGAAGTGACACAAGTCACTTCCAGGTTAGCGAAATTAAGAGCTGGTGTGTCTTTTCCATCTCTCTCTTTCTCTCTCATGGGGACCTCACAGACTATGTATTCCAGAAGGTACATATCTCAGTAGGATTCCCACAAGAGGTGGGACATGCAGAGGAGATGGAAGCAGCTTCCTGGAAGGTCCTGAGGGAGGCTTGCATATGTCAGCTCCCAGTTCCAACACTCAAAATATCTTCACAGGCTGAGCAATTGTTAGTGCCAGGATACGATTTTGTCAACCCCTTCACTGAACTTGAGGCTCAGAGAAAGCAATCAACTTGTCCTAGGTCACACAGTGTTTTAAAAGCAAACCCAGGATTTGGACCCAAGCCTCCTGTCTCAAAGCAGTATACTGTATAGACAGTACAACGAGCAGATACACAGTGAGGACCAAGAGGCAGTGCTGAGAGAGTGGTGGCGTTCTCAGAGGTCTCAACCCTGCCTCCACCCCACTTAACCATGCGCTGTCAATGGAATCTCCAGAGAGCCTTTATACTGGGCATTTTTCTTTTTGTTTTGATTTGTCTTTTGCCTCCTTTGGTGCTTGCTCTCTGGGCCACATTGTTTTGGTCTCTGTTTGCCCACATGGCCCAATTTACCACTTCTTCCCATCAGCCACTACCTCTGGGGTGGTCATCTTAGGAAAGTGCCAAGCACTGGGGGTGCTATATGCCTGATTCCTACTTTCCCAGGAAATTTGCAGTGGAGGTGCCCCTGCCTCCCCACGTACAGAGGTAAGGAAGCAGGATCAGAGCAGTGCAGTCTTGTGGAAGGACATGTGCAGAATAGATGAATTGAACCCAGGTCTGTCCACCTCCACCCCAGGGATGCATACGCCCTGCCACGCTGCCACCTTGCTCCAGCCAGCAGGTCTAATCGCTACTTTGAACTCGAGCAATCCCACGTAACCTTCATCTAACATCTGCAGAGCACCAGCGGCCATCCAGCTCCCTTTGCCCCATGAAGATAAGCCTCTCTGGTCGACTGGACACATTGGCCTTAGAAACCTTGAGTTTCCAGAATGGGGGTAATGGGCTGGCAGAGCACAGTTGGGGCATCTGGTCCTGATAAGGCCTCGCCACGGCTGGACAAGCTCTCAGAGACGCAAGGCTTTGCGTAAGCATGAGATTAGAAGAATACATTATGAAGATATTTATTTATTTTCTTACAGGTATTGACACAAAAAGGAAAAAGGTTCCCAGGAGAGATAAGACCCAGTGGGGCTTTCTGGGCCTTGATTTTGAATACACAGTTGCTACAGAAATTAAATTAGTATTAATAATAAATAAAAACAATAAAAACTGCAAGAGTCAGCTGGAAGCAGCTAAAGTTTGAGTTTGCTAGCCTATGAAACTAATGATGATGGTGGAAATTTTAAAAAAGCATGCAGGCAGGCAAGCAAGCAAACAAACAACATAAACCCACCTTGCTCTCTGTAGTGACTAATACAAACTCAGGACAGTGGTTTTCTATCGGTAAGGGAAGGGGGAGCAGAATGTGACTGGTGATGTGGGGCACAGTAGCCTCCAAGTGTATCTTTAATTTTAATTTAGAGAACAGAAAAAGGATCTGAAGCAAACGTGGCAGAGTACTGACACATATTAATCCTACCTGATGGGTACACAGCTGTTTATTGTACTGTGTCTATACTTTCTGCATTTTATTTTAGTTTTCATGATAAAAACAAACTAACAAACACCTCTGACAAGTATCAATTTACACTTTGCAAAGCTTATTACACAAATAGCCTTGGAAGGAAGACAAAGCAGGGTTTATTGCCCACATTTTACATTCAGAGAATCTGAAGTTTGTGGGGAGGGTGGTGGTAGTGGTGGTGGGGGCTTTTTAATCAAGGCCACATAGTGGGAGAGTGACAGAGCTGGCACTTAATCAGCAAGAGATCCTTGTTCTGCATTCACCTTGACTTTGAAGACAAAACTATTCCCTCTTGCAGAAAACTTTCTGGAAGGTTTGGTTTGATCCAAGGACTAGGACATTTCTGATCCCCTCCTTCTTGGCCAGACCTCACCTTCACACCTCCACATTATCTGGCTCTCAAACAACAAGCCTTGGTGGCATTAGTTCAGCATCTTTCTCCTGCGGAGCGGCTGGTGAGCTCAAACCACCAACCTTTCCGTTACCAGCCAAGCACTTAACCGCTGCACTACCAGGTCTGGATATGAGGCTGGAATGTCTAGGCAGTTCCCTACAGCAGCCCGACTCACCAGCCTGTTCTGTCTGTGACCTCCTCACCTCTTCCCTTTTCATAAGTTTGGTTGCTGTGCCTGAGTTGGGCTTTCTACCTGCCCTCCTTCCTCAGACAGAACATCAAGCGTGAGGTGAGGCAGTGTGTGGAGTGGTTAAGGCTCAAGGACACTGGCATCAGGAAGACCCAGACAGGAATCCTGCTCTGTGCTTCAGCCCCATGAGCCTCCATCTTCTCATCTGTATAGTGGAGATAATAAAACTCTGAGGACACTGGTTTTTGCTTTTGGTTTTGCTTGATTATTTTGCTTACCCAGGTTCCCTACCCTTTCTTCTGGAAGCAAGATGCTTGCTAACATTTAAGTAACATTTCTCTGGCTCTCAATGTAATTTGGGTGGGACTTATGTCCCAAGCAAGACAACCAGAGTCCTTTTCTGGGGCTTGATACAGATGCTATATGAAAGGTGGCTGTGTCTCTACCTTTCTGAGAGCTAGGCATGAAGGACCATCAAAACCTGTAGCTGAAGGATCCATTCATACCCACCCCCCCAGAATGAAAACCTACTTGAGAATGTAGCACACACACACGACACAGTGTAACACAGAAGTAAAGAGATAGAGTCCTTATGACATCATTTGAACTCCGGGGTTCAGCTGTGTCTGAAGTCAGCACACCCCTTGGACTTTCCAGCTAGGTAAGCAAATAAATCCCACTTTTCCCTAAGCTCCTCCTTTGATTTGGATTTCTGTCATTTGCGATCAAGAGTCCCAACTATATAAATATTCTTCAGAAAACTGTGTGAAGATTAAACAAGATAATGCTGTTTAATCACACACTTAACTTAGTCTCAAGAAATTGTTAACGGCACTGTAGTGGACTCTTGTCCCAGAAAGAAGACTGCTCTTCCCCTTGGCTTTGCATCTCAGCCCAGTAAGAAGAAAACAAAACCTCTTTCTCTGCCTTGTGACCTGGGTCAGGTCTCCCTCCACCAGGCCTAGAACCACGTATCCACGGTCTGGGAAGACTCATATCTGTTCAGATGGGACTAACGGCTCTTTCTCCGAGAGCCTTAGCACCTAGGACACGAAGCCATGAATGGCACTGTTGTCACTGATCCTTTCTTGCTGTCTTCTCCACAGCATGTGAGCTCACTGAAGACAGAAACCACATAATGTTCTCCTTTCAACTCCACCAGCCCTTCACTCAACAGCAAAAAAATAAAATAAAACATCATTGCCACCGAGTCGATTCCTACTCATAGTGACCCTAGACGACAGAGTAGAACTGCCCCATAGGGTTTCCAAGGAGCGGCTGGTGAATTCGAACTGCCGACCTTTTGGTTAGCAGCTGTAGCTTTTAACCACTGCACCACCTAGCAGCACCCCCAAATAATTTTTTTTCCTGTTTTAGAAACAGATGAGAGCCAAATATCCATAAGAATTAGAAGGGGAATAATGGGGACTTTTGTCAACTCAGCCAGGATTTTTTTTCTCCTCCAGAGGAAAATTATAGTTCATAGTAGGTGTTTTTGTACAGGTTTTCTGATTGTGACCAGCAAAGCTGTACTTCGGCCAGCCCAAAGGTATGAGGTTGAAGTGGAGCTCTTAAAAACAAGCATCAGGCAGAATAAGCTCATACACCCTGAGGAGTGGTATCTGGGCTCATCCTTTATCCTCTCTCACCCTGTTCATCTGACACTTTGGATTTTAACCACCTGCCTTCCTTCCAGTTCTCACCTCCCCTAGACCTCATTGCTTCTCACCCAGTCTCTAGAAACAACTTCCTAACTTGCTTCCTCCAGCCGTGCCCCATCTCCAATCTCCTATTGGTATTTTATCCAGAGTGATCTTCCTAAAGTATGTAAGTCTAACAATTACTGAGCAGCAGGCTTAAGACCCTTTAATAGCTCCTTTACCCTCACGATAAAGTCCACACTTCTTAGCCTGCTACCAGAGGCCTTTTATGATTTGAGCCCTGCCAACCTCTTCAGCCTCATCACCCAAATTTACTCCGTTGCATCATGAACACTTGCATATGGTTTATAAATTTGCCATGCTTCTCTGCTCCTCCATAACTTTTCACGTATGACTCCCTCTCTCTGGAAAACCCTTTCTACATCTCTCATTTTCATTTAACAGACTCCAGCTCATCCTTTAAAACTCAACTAAAACTTCACCCTTTATGGCAAGCTTTCACAGGGCCAAGAAGCATTCTCTCCTACGAGCTCTCATACCAGTGACTATATTTTATTGTGAGCTCCATGGAAGCAGGGACAATGTTTTGTTCACCTCTGGGTTCTAGTGCTTTACAGAGAGTAGACACTCATAAAGTAATAGAATGAATGAACACCAATGTATACAAGACGCCACAGTTGAGTGGATTCTTGGAGAATAAGTGTACTTTGGATAAGGAAAGAAAGGCTGGAGGAGGTCATCCCGGCTACCAAAAACTTCCTTATTCCACCAATCTTTCTTCTATAGCTCATAATCTATATGATGTTACAGAACCAGTCCACCAATTTTAATTGTCCTGTGGCAAAGTAGTTGGTGTACACATCTGGTTCCTCCTAGTAAAATAGGGAGTTCTTTAGGGCAGACACTGTGTATCATTCCTCATTCCTCTGTGAGTCCCTTATAGGGCTTAAAAAAGCCAATTGCCATGGAGTCAACCCCAACTCATGGTGACCCCATGTGTGTCAGGGTTAACTGTGCTCCACAGGGTTTTCAAAGTAGATCATCAGGCCTTTCTTCTGAGGTATCTCTGAGTGGACTTGAACATCCAACCTTTCCACCAGCAGCCAAACTTACTAACCATTTGCACCACCTATGGACTCCTTAGAGTGCTTAACCAAGCCAAACTCGTTGCTGTCGAGTCGATTCTGACTCATAGCAATCCTATAGGACAGAGTAGAACTGTCTGATAGGGTTTCCAAAGAGCAGTTGGTGGATTTGAACTGCTGACCTTTTGGTTAGCAGCTGAGCTCTTAACCACTGCACTACCAGGGCTCCTTATAGTGCTTAGCAGGAGGGAATACGGATCCGAGGTCAGAAAAGACCTGCTTTCAAATAGCAATTGTGCCACTTACTCCCTCAGTGCCCTTGGACAACCTACTGAAATTCTATGAGCCTTTATTTCTTTATCTCTAAAGTGAGGAAAATAAAAGTGCCTGCTTCATAAGACCGCAGTTACGATTAAATGTAATATTGCGTGTATTCACTTATTTATCCAATAAGTACTTATTGAGTGTTCTCTACATGTGTGCTGCTGACTATACAGAAATAAACAAAACAGATGCCCCCTTTACCCTCATAGACTGTCTAGTCTAGTCTAACAGGGGAGGCAGGCATTAACACACAAGTAAACATGCTGTTGCAAAGTGTGATCATTGCAACAAAGGACAGGGATGGGGGAACATACTTTAGATATTTAGATTATGAGTCCAGGGGATGCCTTTCCCGGGAAGTAACTTTTAGGCTGAGACCTGAAGGATGAATAGGCGTGAACCGAGGGAAGAGTGGGCAAGAGGATGCAGCATGTGCCACGACCTGGTGAGGATGACAGCGCCTGCTCTGGTGGGTGACAGGCTCACTAAATGGTAATGTAACTTCCGCAGAGGCTGTGTAGGTCAATGATTAAAACGGAGCTTGGGCTCTGGAGCCAGACTGTCTGGGTTCGAACCCTGGCTCTGCCATTGATTAGCTGTGTGACTTTAAGCAAATTTCTTAACTTCTCAGGGCTTTGGTTTTTTCACCTGTAAAACAGGGATAATAAAACACTGTTCTCACTGGGTTACTGAGTGGATTGAATGACTTAACACACGTAAAACATTAAGAGCATTGCCTGGCACGTTGAAAGCACTGTTTAAATAACAGCCACTAATATCATTGATCATTTTATTTGTACTCAGAAGTATTTGCATGGATTTTCTTACAAAGGAAAAGGCAAAGGCCTTGCCTGAATAAAACTCATTAAAGCTAAGGACTGAAGAAGAATAGGAAATACTGGGATGCTGTCTATTAAAAGTGTCAGCGACACTTTGCCTCTCTATAAATTTGTCTAATCCTGGCCTCTAGTGTTGGAACACTTTATGATGTCCCTTGAGATGGCTCCAGGGGCCTCCCCTTGGCCTGCCATTGGTTGTCTAGATTTGGACAAGGGTATTGAGATTCCTGGAAGAAAGTTATTACTCCAAGACTACATACTAGTCAAAAATTCACAGAATTAAAACAAAAACAAACAAACAAAAAACATCTGGGGGGTTATCTTGGCTTTTTTTTTTTTTTTTAATAGGATGTTTTTGTTGATTTAGTATCCATCTAGAAGCCAGCAAAATTGCTGTTTATTTACTCTGTAGCTTCTGAGTGTCTTCCTTGCTCCTGCTCTCGCTCTCTCCCCTCTCCCTGTTACAAATACGATTAAGAAAGATCTATTTAATGGTATTAAGTTACTACACACGTTGGGAGGAGAGGTTTCTGGGGCCATGCCTGTGATAAGGGTGAGACAAGTTGGATACAGCCGTGGGAGTCAGGCAGGCAGCTCACCCACCACCAACCTCTCCACAAGGGAGACAGCTCCCTGGCCTCCTTGCTTGTTTTAATCTGTGAATGTTTCCCAGAAAGAAATAGTAGCTTCTCCTTTTTCTGGCAGGGGTGCCTGATGAAACTCCCTGAAAACAGGGCCTCTCCCTCCCCTTCAGGCTGGCCTCACACATGCTAATGCAAATCAGCTCTGACCCAGCCAGGGGTCTTCAGGAAGGCTGCCAGGAGCTTTAGAACAAACATGCAAAGAATGTTATTTCATTTCTGGCATCCTGGGGAAAGAGGGACAGAGAGGGAAGCTGGGCAGTGAAGGGGGGTGGGGTGGCGTGAGAGGATAAATATGAATGCTTATGGCAGGCAAAGCTTAGAGCAAATGGACAGGATGAGAGAAAATTAACATGAATAAAGAGCCTACTAGATGTCAGAAACTGACATATGGATAATCAGAAAACTAACCCTGTTGCTGTCTGGTAGATTCCAAATCATAGCTACCCTATAGGACACAGTAGAACTGCCCCATAGGGCCTCCAAGGAGTAGCTGGTGGATTCGAACTGCCAACCTCTTTGGTTAGCAGGCAAGCTCTTATCCATTGTACCAGGGCTCCAAAATAACCAGTGGTTATCGAGTTTTTGTGTATATACTATAATACCCACTGCTGTCAAGTTGATTCTGACTCATAGTGACTGCTTAGGGTTTCCAAGGCTGTAAATCTCTATGGAAGCAGATTGCCACATCTTTCTCCCAAGGAACTGCTGGTGTTTCAAACTTCTGACCTTTCAGTTGGTTAGCAGTCAAGTGCTTTAGCCACTGCACCACCAGGGCTGACAGATGGATTATTTTGTGTAAATTTCACATACACATCTTGAGTAGAATGTGTTACTTCCGGTTTTTGGACTCAAGAAAAGGCCCGAGGTCTCAAAAGCTAAATGAGTTTTTAAAGGTCACTCAACTATGAAATAGTAGAGCCAAGATCTGAACCCAGATTATTTTATTCCAAATATCATGCTACATCTTCTCACTGAGGCTGGCTCGTTGGTTGCCATGCCATTTGATATATTCCCAAAGAAAACTGTAAGCACAACAACCCCATATCCTCTCCTCTTCTCCATCATCCTGCCATTGTTCTAATTCCAGATCCATCATCTCTTACCAGTATAACAGCCTCCTAACTAGCGCTGGTGGCACAATGGTTAAACGTTCTGGCTACTAACTGAAAAGTTGTTGGTTCAAACCCACCCAGCTGCTCTGCAGGAGAAAGACCTGGTGATCTGCTCCCACCAAGATTATAGCATAGGAAACCGTATGGAGCAGTTCTACTCTGTCATATGGGGTCACTATGAGTTGAAATCGACTCAACAGCACCTAAACAAACAACAACTAATCTCCCTACCTCCAATCTCTCCCATTGCAAACCATACTCCATCCATCAGACACAGTGATCATTCTAAAACCCAAACATGGCCTTCTCAATGCTGCTCAAAACCTGTCAATATTTCTTAGCTTGCATCACAAAGATTTGCATGTGCCACCTCTCCAATTTCATGTAGAATATGTTTCAACAACCCTAAATTTTTGTTTACCCATGAGGTTCTTCAAGTTCACACCTCTTTGTTTCAGCTGTTCTCTCTGCCTGTGATGCAATTACTTCCCCAATCCTAAATGTTCAGTGCTATCCATTCTTCCAGTTCCGATGCACCTCCTCAAAGGTACAATGGCTGTTAGAGATTACAACCTCCTCGAAACTCCCATGCCTTTATTGTCTCTATAGGGACAAATTACACTCTAACCCCAGGAGAATTAGCTGCTTACAATTTTGTACCCAACACTGGGCAAAGCTCTTTCAATTTAAGTCCCAGGATTTCAAATTCCAGCTTGACCACTACCTTAAAAAGGAATACAAGCGTGGCCTCTGGAGCCAGAAAGCCTGTGTTAGAATCATGGTTCTGCCACTTCCTAATTGGGTGACCTTGGTCAAGCCAGTTAGCCTTTTGGTCTTAGTTTTCTTATCTATAAAAAGGGGATACTATGGTACCTATCATTGTTGTTGTGTGCCGTCAAGTCAATTCTGACTCAAAGCAACTTGACTCAAAGTAGGACTGCCCGTAGGGTTTCCAAGGCTATAATCTTTACAAGGGATCCCTGGTGGTGTAATGGTTAAGAAGCTTGGCTGCTAACCAAAAGGTTGGCAGTTGGAATCCACTAGCCACCCCCTGGCAACTCTATGGGACAGTTCTACTCTGTCCTATAAGGTCTCTATGAGTCCCAATCAACTTGATGGCAATGGGGTTTTTAATCTTTACAGGAGCAAATAGCCAGGTCTTTTCTCCCACAGAGCCGCTGGTGGGTTCGAACCACCGACTTTTTGGTTAGCAGCAGAGTGCTTAACTATTGCACCACCAGGGCTCCGTACTTGCCTTAAACTAAAAAAAAAAAAGAACAAACCCATTGCTGTCGAGTTAATTCTGACTCATAGTGATCCTACAGGATATAATAGAACTGCCCCATAGGGTTTCCAAGGAACAGCTGGTGGATTCAAACTGCTGACTTTTTTGTTAGCAGCCATAGCTCTTAACCACTGCGCCACCAGGGCTCTGTACCGATCTTAGAGAGTATCATATTGTGAGGATTCAAAGAGTTAGTGGATGTAAAGGTTTTAGCACAATGCCTAGCATGTAGTAAGCTTGGTAAACGGTTGATGTTGATAGTGACTGGCAGTCAGAGATCATGCTGTCACTACATCCTCAGTTAATATCTACAAATGTTTACATGAAAGACTGACTCCATCCATTCACCCTGCAATACCTATTACTGAGCTTTAGCATTTAATGAATTGAGCACCTTCTGCCTGCGAGGCCATATGTTAGGGATTCATAGCTTCTAAAACCTCTACTAACCATAGATCACTGACAGTCTTGGTTTTCTATGATCATGGGAACTATATTAGGGAGGGGTTCAAGGAACAGTAGGAGAACAAAAGACGAAGAGAAGGCACTTCTTATGTCATATGTTTGGGGGAAAATGACCCCAAATTGGCCATATCTCATGTCCAAAGGGCTCCTGGGAAATGCTCAGGGAGAACAGAGAAATACGAGCAATAGCACAGTGGGCAGGGCAATCAGCCAATCATGAGGCCCCTTCATGATCATCCATAATGAAGACCTACTGAAGAAACGTCTTGTATGTACTTGATATATACTTGGCAAGGAACACCTACTATGTGCTGGGCACTCTATGCTTGGGAGATTTTCATGTGTTAACTATTGTACATTTGTTTCATAATAAAACTCTAATGTAGGAAGTAGCAATAACCCCATTTCACAGATGTCGAATTGAGAGCCATGGAAAATAAGTGTCTTGTACAGCCAGATAGTACCTGAGATTTGAATTGATCCTAGGACAATCTAACTCAAAACCCCAGGCTCTTAGCGTCTAACACCTAAGAGAATCCATGTATGTGGATGCTTGGATCTGGAGCAAGAGAATACCAGGTTGGCTACCAGGAAGTCAAGACCTTGGCTCAACCCAGCTCTGACATTGGCTTTCAGGGTGATCTAGAGCAGACTCCATCCACTCCCTGGGCTTCAGTTTCTCCTACAAAAAGGGAAGGTTTGGGTCAATGATGTCTGAGGCCCCAAGCTCTATTATTCTGTGTTTCAAATATGAAAGCAGAACAGGGTTGTTGGTAGATGGGGGAGTCTGTCTCTAGGGGAAAGGAGAACAGAGCAGGAAGAAAAATGCCAGAAGTCTGGATTTTGTCTCACCTCTGACTCTCTACACATCATTAATTGTGATCCTCTGCAGTCTAACACCTTTCCAGTGATGACCTCAAGACTGCTAATGCAACAGCCTCTTTCACAGATGGAGGTGTGGGTGTGGGTGTGGGGGAGAAGGCCCGTCGGAGCCGAGTGATGAACATACAGCTGAGACGACAGGAGGAGGGAAAAGTTGGCTGGCCTAACCCCTAGCCCTCCCCATTCCTATCTTCAGGTGTTCCCCAGGTCCTAGATGTCAAAGCAGAAAGTGACTTCTCCACCCAACTGCATTGTAACTAGGAGGAAACTGAGACTAAGAAAGAGGAAGCTCTTAGCCCAAGACCCCAGGCAGATGGGCAGCAAAGTTGTCCAGAACCTAGGTGGGGCTTGTCATCTCACCCCAGGAACATCTCCACACACTGAACTGTGTCTGGGTTTCCTCCAAACAAAGTGATCCGAAGGTAGAAGTAGGTGGTCACAGCCTTCTGGTGTCAAAACCCCCTATGTGTTAGATCCTGGCTGTGCTTTGATTATGAAGATTATAGACCTCTTGGAACCTTAGCTTCCTACTGTACACTAAGAGTTCCCTGTCAATGTACTGCTGCGACCTTTTTTGAATGATCTTCAGCAAAATTTTACTTGCATGTTATATTAATGATATTGTTCAGTAATTTCCACATTCTGTTGGATCACCTTTCTTTGAAATGGGCACAAATACAGATCTCTTCCAGTCAATTGGCCAGGTAGCTTTTTTCCAAATTTCTTGGCATAGATAAGTGGGCACTTCCAGTATTGCATCCGTTTGTTGAAACATCTCAACTGGTATTCCGTCAATTCTTGGAGACTTATTTTTCACCAACGCCTTCAGTGCAGCTTGGGCCTCTTCCTTTAGTACCATTGGTTCTTGATCATATCCTGAGACAGTTGAACAATGAACTTTTTTTTTTTGTTACAGTGACTCTGTATATTCCTTTCATCTTCTTTTGATGCTTCCCTTGACATTCAATATTTTGCCCACAGAATTCTTCAGCGCTGCTACTGGAGGCTTGATTTTTTTCTTCAGTTCTTTCAGCTTGAGAAATGCCTAGCATATTCGTCCCTTTTGGCTTTGCAACTCCAGGTCTTTGCACATTTCATCATAATCCTTTACTTTGACTTCTTGAGCTGCCCTTTGAAATCTTCTGTTCAGCTGTTTAACTTCATTGTTTCTTGCATTTCTTTAGCTGCTCTATGTTCAAGAGCAAGTTTCAGAGTCTCTTCTGATACCCATTTTGGTCTTTTCTTTCTTCTCTGTCTTTTAATGACCTTTTGCTTTTGTCATATATGATGACCTTAATGTCATCCCACAAGTCCTCTGGTCTTCAGTCATTAGTGTTTAAGGCATCAAATCTATTCTTGAGATGGTCTCTGAATTCAGGTGGGATATACTGAAGGTCATACTTTGGCTCTAGTGGACTTGTTTTCATTTTCTTCGGCTTCAATGTGAACTTGCATATGAGCAATTGATGGTCTGTTCCACAGTCAGCCCTGGCCTTGTTCTGACTGATGATATTGAGCCTTTCCATCATCTCTTTCCAGAGATGTAGTCAATTTGATTCCTGTGTATTCCATCTGGGGAGGTCCCTTTGTACAATCGCCGTTTATGTTGGTGGAATAAAGGTACTTCCAAATAAATAAGTTGTTGATCTTGCAAAATTCTTTTATGTGATCTCACTGATTTCTGTCACCAAGGCCATATTTTTCAACTACCAATTCTTCCTCTTTGTTTCCAACTTCTGCATTCCAATCACTAGTAATTATCAATGCATCTTGATTGCATGTTTGATCAATTGCATGCTGAAAAAGTAGATAAAAATCTTCAATTTCTTCTTCACTGACATTAGTGATTTGTGCATAAATCTGAATAATAGTCATATTAATTGGTCTTCCTTCTAGGCAAATGGATATTATCCTATCACTGACAGCGTTGTGCTTCAGGATAGATCTTGAAATGTTCTCTTTTATAATGAATGTGATGCCATTCCTCTTCAATTTGTCATTCCCAACATAGTAGACCATATGATTGTCTGATTCAAACTGGGCAATATCAGTCCATTTCAGCTCACTAATGCTGAGGATATTGATCTTTATGCATTCCATTTCATATTTGAGAACTCCCAATTATCCTAGATTCATACTTCATATATTCCACGTTCTGACTATTAATGGATGTTTGCAGCTGTTTCTTCTCATTTTGAGTTGTGCAACATCAGCAAATGAAAGTCCTGAAAGCTTTACTCCATCCATGTGATTAAAGTCGACTCTACTTTGAGGAGGCAGCACTCCCCTAGTCGAATTTTGAGTGCCTTCCAACCTGAGGGGCTCGTCTTCCAGCACTATATCAGACAATGTTCTGCTGTTATTCATAAGGTTTTCACTGGCCAATTTTTTTAGAAGTAGATTGCAGGTCCTTCTTCCTAGTCTGTCTTAGTCTGGAAGTTCACTGAAACCAGTCCACCATGGGTGACCCTGCTGATATTTGAAATACTAGTGGCATAGCTTCCAGTGTCATAGCAACACACAAGCCACCACAGTATGACAAACTTACAGATGAGTGGTGGTGGCCTAGATTAGAGAATCCAAATTAACAACCTTCAGGTTAATTCTGACCAACAAATTTGGTATATTTGATCAATTTTAAATTGGTTGCCAAACCTGTTGCTGTTGAGTCAATTCTGACTCATAGCAACCCTATAGGACAGAGTAGAACTACCCTATAGAGTTTCCAAGGAGCGCCTGGTGGATTCCAACTGCCAAGCTTTTTGGTTAGCAGCTGTAGCACTTAACCACTATGCTACCAGGGTTTGCATTTACTAATTAGATTTCACTTAAACATCTAGATTTTGGCTTGAAGATTTGTCAGCACTGTATCTGCATTCCGACATGATCACGATTAGCTGCACCTGAGTATCTTTCATTCCATTTCTAGTTTGCCACGGTCTCCACTACTCCCTATTATCCAGCATCTGGCCACCTTGATCATCGACATCACTTGCAAGCTCCCCCTTGCAAATCACAGCTGAGGATTTCTGCAGTCTCCATCAGCTCCCCTGCCCCTCACATGAGGCATCCACTACCCCCTGAGATTGCCAGCCCTTTGAGGGCCAGATATTGGAATGCTTTCTGAGAGTGAGGTGATGGTATCTGTCTCCCTTGCAGCCTTTGCCCCCCAGTTCTGTTCTTTGGGGTCATGGTGGACACATCTGTGCCCTCTGACCCTGCATAGGTCTACAGAGGGCTGAAGACAGTGGGTCCATCCTCCTATGTCTCTCTCAATCTGAATAAACCATCCAGGTCACTCAAATGTTCCTCAGGAACATCATTTCTATAGCCTTCAGTGACCTGCTTCCTCTCCTCTGAGCATCATTCAGATACTTGGTCTTCTCCTTGCAAGTCAAATCCTCTCTGCAGCCATAAAACTCGCACAGGCCATTCCCTTCCTTGAAGCCTTCCCATGACTCCTCTTGGAGCCCTAACTGGGTGGCAAGGCTCTCACTGCCCCTCATCCTCCACAGCTACAGTCGCTGGTGCACTGTGTTTTCTCTGGTCTCTCAGGCTTCTCACAATCTGTCCTCTGCCTGAAACACTCTTTACCCCTCCTTATCCCTCCTCAGGAAGACTTTGCAGGAGTGCATCCACTAGCTGGGTCAGTGGTCCTTCCGTGGCGTTCCCATAGCCCTTGGGCTTTCCTGTCAGAGCATGGGGTAAAGGGTCCTATAACTGCCTAGTCCCTACTCTGTCTACTCCCACCATTGTGAGCTGCACAAGGGCAGAGACCATTTTGGCTCAGTTAGTTCTACATTTCAAGAGCCTAGCTTACTGTGAGGCACATCATAGGTATCCAACACATCACACGGCCTTTTCCTGAGCACTTTACCTACAGTCAGTTATGAAAAATAGGAAAATAGCTGTTTCTGGATGCTTCCAGAATTGCTGTTTCTGGATGTTTCCAGAACTGAGCTGAGGCCATGCTGCTCTACTTTGACCCAACTCATGTACCATTCAGGGCACTACTCACTGGGTCCCCAAATGTGTCAGGACTCCACTTTTCCCCTTAACCCACATCAAATGGCCTCTCTGCCTCTGAACACAACTCAGCCTGCTCTCCACACCATGGTCAAAGTTGTCACCACAAAACACAGGTTAAAATACACCCTGTCCCTCCTCAAAAGCCTTTCCTGGCTCCCACTGCCTACAGGATAAAATCTGGCTCCTCCACTGGGCATTCAAGGCCTAGCCCACCAGTGCAGCCTCAGCTCCATCCCTCCACCCTCCACAGTTTGCAGGAGCAGTCTGTACCCTGTCCCTCTGGAGCCCTGGCTTGCCTCCCATTCCTGGATGAAATCCTGACGCAGTTTGAGGAAAGAAACAGCCTGCCTGAGAGTCCTCAGCAGGTTTTAGGAGCCTCACTGTCTGTCAGCTAAAAAACAGCGTTATTTTTCCTCTACAAGTCTCTCTTGGCTTTGGACACACTGCTGTATTTGCTTCTGGCTTGAGAACAGCTCTTCCCCCCTCTGAGGCCCCAACTGTGCACTTTGGAGAGGTCAGCATGACCTGATGCTAGATAGAACTGAATTGCTAGGCTGCCCTCCTGGCCCCTACCCCCAGACCAATAGGATGGGGCACCACAGCCAGAGAAAGTTTACATTCCACCTGAGTTTGGGGACATCACAGGCCTGTGATCCCTGCTGAGCTCTGGGACCCTTGGCCACACCCAACTGGCGGCTCACCTCAGAGCCAGAAAATAGGCACAGACCCTTGTACTAAGACAGGGTGGGGAGGGGAGAAATGCATAGGACAATGGAAGAAGGGAGATCCTGGGGTCAAGCAAGACAGACTGAGAAATACAAGAAGAAAGAGACAGAGATACAAACGCAATGAGAGCGAGTATAAGAGAGGTACACCCAGGCACCGAAAGACAGGGATAGACGGGCACGAAAAAGAAGAGGGAAAAGAAGAAAAGAATCCGATAGAAACAATAAAGAAATGGATAAACGGGGAAAGAAAAGGAGACATGTTGGAAAAATGGGAAGGAAACAAGAAAGGAAGGAAGGAGAGAAAGAGCATGAAGGATGGGGGGCGGAGAAAGGAGGGAAGACAAGACAAAAAAAAGGGAATGAGAAAGATGCAGTGAGAAGGAAAAGCCAGAGAGAGCAGGACAGGAACTCTGTCGGGCCCCTCCTGGCTTCTTTCCCTGACGTGTCCTGGATCAACCTTGGGCTGCAGCCTTAGCACGCGTTGGTCTGGCGGCTGCAGGCCAGGCCCCTGGTCAGCATGGAAGGCTTCCTCTGTGCACATCTCCGTTCTTATAGGAGCTGAAAGGCCCCTCTGAAGTTCGTCAGGCCATGTCTGGGACTTGGCTTAAGGGGCACACTGAACAGATTGGGTCACTGAAGCTGAAAGCAAGTACCTAGCCTTATGCCGAATGCAGTTCCTTCATCTGGACTCAGATCCTTGCCTGCCCCGTTGCCAGGGGCTTGGTCCAGTCTCCTAGTCTCCATCATCTCCTGAGATGCACAGCTCCAGATTCATGAGAAGGCCCTGTGAGATGGCCCCATTCCATCTTTCTTCTTCAAATGGAGAAAAGAGGGCCTCAAAGTGGAAACAACTTGCCCAAGGCTACATAGCCCCTTAGGGCCAGAGGCAGGATAGCCCCCGGGTTTCTGGCCTTTTACGGTCTGGCACCCCCTATTGTCTGGCGAAGACTTTTGAATGCCATCCCTGGAGGGCTCCTGATAACTTTCATGCTGTTTCCAGTAAATTCTGAGCTGATTCTTGGCACTAGGAGAAGAAATGAAGAGGGTAGGGTAGGAATGTAAATAAAGGAAAACACTGGGATTTCATCTAATGTATAATTACAGTATCTATGGCGGTGGCCCTGGCTGCTTCTGCGACGTGCTGCCCAAGCTGTGCTTGAGAAGGAGGTGTCCTGGGGGGCAGTGGGGAGCCCAGCAATGCTCCATCCAAGGTTCCAAGCCTCTTGGCCTTTTGGAATAGTGTCCTTGGACCAGAAGCCTGGACTTGTTTGCAGAAATACACAGGAGTCTGGAGACTCTGGGAAACAACTTAGCCGAGAGCTGGGGATCAGGGGAATTTCAAAAATGACATTGGACGTATGTCTCCAGGGAGGAACAGGGTCTTCATACAGAGTCAGCATTCAACTCTTTGTGTGGCACTGCAGGGACTCGAGGAATAGGACAAAGTTTGGAGGTCAGTGATAGCCAAGTCAGCTTTTGGTGTGACAACTGAAAATCTGTTTTCTATATTGTTTCCAACCCATCTGGGGGTGGGTCTTTGCACCAAAAATCCCTTTCCAGAGCTTCTACCCTACCCCCATCACCATTTATACGTGTCCAATTCTTCTTGTAATCTAATGTGATGATTATGAGTTCATGTTCTGGAAATAAAGTATCTAGGTTTGAATCTTGGCTGCTCCTCTGATTAGCTTTGTGGTCCTGGTTAAGCTACCTAACCTCTCTGTGCCTTGGTAGCTTCATCTGTTGGATGAGAATAATAGTAGCTGTCTTAGAGAACTGTTTTGAGGATAAAATTAGTTGATAACTAGATAGACAGATACAGTACTAGACTTAGTCTGGCACTTAGAGGGTGTCCCTGAATATTTGGTGAGAAAATGAGTTAAAGGGTTAGAAAATGAGTGAAGGGGAGAAATCAGTGTCTCCAGGAGTTTTACATTGACTCAGGAATTTGTTTGAACCATTCAAGAAATATTTATTGGCTACTGACTGGTGTCAAGTACTGTTCTAGGCACCAGGGATAAACAAGGCAAACACAGACCATGCTCTTATGCTGCTGACATTCTAGTGAAAGAAGACAGACAACAAACACCTAAGCAGATACAGCTTTAGTAAGTACCATAGAGAAAATAAAGTGGGTTTCATTGGTCTGTTTATGTAGCAGGAGGGATCTACTATAGATAGTGTGGTCAAGAAAGGCCTCTTTAATGAGATGACACTAAATCATGGATCTGAAGGATGACAAGAAACCAATCATGGGAAGAACCAGATGAAGGACATCCCAGGGAAAGGCAAGAGCAGAGGCAAAGTCCTTAGGAAGGACTGGCACATTCTATGCATGTGTGCCTGGAGAGTAATGATTAAAGGGGCCATTGTGAAGATGACGGCTTAACTTGCTCTCCTACTGAGATGCCGTGAACATACTGGTGTCAAGGAGGCAACCCCAGGCTTAGGAAAAGTATGTAATTACTAAACTAATAGTAATAACAGTGGTTACTACTACTACTCCCACTGTTTAGTAAGCATTGACAATGAGCTAGACGCTATTTTGAGCTCTTCACGTTTCAATTCATTGAATCTTCACATTCCTATGAAACAGGTCATACTATGATTCCATTTTACAGATGAAAAAACTGAGACAGAGAAGAGTGGAAAAACTTGCCCAAGGTCACACAGTGGATAGGTGTTGGAGCTAGGGTAAAAACCCACCTCTGCCTGATTTCAAAGGCCTAATTGAAAAATACTTGTGCATGGGTGCGGTGGGGGGTGGGGAAGGTGGATTCAAAGGAACTAATTGTTCTTTCTCTCACTGCTCCTTGACAAACACAAACTTCAGAGCATTTTCTCATCTACTATCCAGTTTCTGCAACAACATAGGAAGTACGGTTAACAACGTCATTTTCCAGATGAGAAAGATGAAGCATGAACTACCTCTCCTGAGATCCTTAGACTGGAATCTGGATTTTCTGGTCCCCAAACCTCACACTCTTTCCTTTGAAAACAGTGTTGTGTGCAGTTAGAAAGCCCTCTTTCACCATACCCTCACCAGGTACTCCTGACAACTTCACATGCCTGAATAGACAAGAACATAGACAGCACTAGGGGTAGGGAGGTGACGGGGTTGCTAGAATCTGTTTGGATTCTAGCAGAATCCAGGCTCTATCCCTTCTCCTCATGTTACCTTTGGCAAAATGTTTACTCCCTTAGGCTTGGTCTTCTCATCTGTGAAAAAGGAAGATGATAATAATATAGCACTACAGCCACAGGGTTATGGGGAGGATTAAATGAGATAGCACTGGTAATATCCTTAGCATGGTTCCTGGCACATAGTGAACGTTCAATAAATTATCATTACTACTACTACTATTCAGAAAGGTCTGGAATCATTCAGAATCAGAACCTTGGTTTGGCATCTCCATCCCTAACTCAATGTGCAGGTTTTAGAGTGTTGCGGATTGAATTATGTCCCCCTAAAAATGTATCAATTTGGCTGGGTCATGATTCCCAGTATTGTGTGGTTGTCCTCCATTTTGTGATTGTAATTTTATGTTAAAGAGGATTAGGGTGAGATTGTAACACCACCCTTACCCAGGTCACATCCCTGATCCAATATATTGGGTGTGGCCTGCACCACCTTTTATCTTACAAGAGATAAAAGGAAAGGGAAGCTAGCAGAAAATTGGGAACCTTATACCACCAAGAAAGCAGTGCCAAGAGCAGAGCGCGTCCTTTGGACCTGAGGTTCCTGCACAGAGAAGCTCCCAGACCAAGGGAAGATTGATGACACAGACCTTCCTCCAGAGCCAACAGAAAAAGCGTTCTCTTGGAGCTGACGCCCTGAATTTGGACTTGGAGCCTACTGGACTGTAAGAGAACAAACTTCTGTTTGTTAAAGCCATCTACTTGTAGTATTTCTGTTATAGCAGCACTACATGACTAAGACATACAGTCCTCTGAATTTAACCTTTCCATTACACAGATGAGAACATCAAGGCTAGAGGAGGGGGCGGGACTAGCCTAAGGTCATACTGAGAGCAAGTACCAGGCTTGCTGTCTGACTCCAGACCTCAGGCTCTTTCTTTCACAATATCCTCTCTTTTCCAGAGCCTTTGTTTTCCTTCTATACCTCCAACACTCCCACCCATGCTAAGAAGGAGCCTCCCCCTTAAATATCTTGTCCTGCCTTGGATGCTGGTGCATGGCTGCAGTACCCAGGCTCCTTTGGCATTCCCTTCATAGAGCTGAGGCCAGGGAGGTGAGCACAGGCCTGGGGCAAGACTCCGAATGTGTGAGAATGCGCCCCCCCACCCCAGGAATCGGCCTGGAGGCTGCTGGCATGTTTGCTCATGACCCTTTGGCAACCATGCCATGATTAGAGAAAGTCAAGGAAGTCAAGACAAGACAGAGGCTAATTTCCTTGGGTAATAGGAAATTAGGAAGCAGCTACAAGAAGGGTATTAGGCCTCTGACCAGGCAAGGGCATGGACCATGGGTGGTGCCCAGCCTGGCCTGGCCCATCCACCCTGAGTGGGAACTCCTGCTCAGGGTCACCTTCGGACTCCAACAAGCCAAGGGAGCAGAAGCTGGCCCCACTGTTAGACCTTCTGGGGACCCTCTCCCTTTGCTGGTCTTTGTTTGTTTTTGTTCAAAAGCAAAACAAATGAAACAAACAAGGAAATTCAATTTAAACAGGGCCCATGTGCTGATGTTTCTGTTTGGTTACACCAGGGTGAGCTTAGGACAGAAAATCAGCCTTGACTTTCACTCCTCCGATTGGTCTCACCCTGCGGTGCTGCGTTCAATTACATGGATGGAGGGGCTGCAAAAGCGGTTTGCCTTCTTAGGCGGGGTAGAGAGAAGGTAGGGTTGGAGGAGGGCCAGACAGAGAGAGAGAAGTGGGCAGGGGGACTAAAGTAAAACAAGAAAAAGGAGAGACTGAGATACATGTGCAGAAACAGAAATTAAGAGAATGACAAATAGAGGCCGAGAAAGGCGAAGAACGAATGATAGGAAGAATGACAGGCAGACAAAGACAAAGAGGCATAACAGAAAATACTTATACAGAGAGGGAATAAAAGACAAAGAGCGAGAAGCAGAGAGGTCCCTGTAAGGCAAAACAAAAGGGAGAGAGACAAGAGGTTGAGAAGACGCGATAAGAGATTAAATCCTATGGCAAAATTATGAAATCCCACAACTCTCAAGCTGGAGGGGGGCACTAATGGTACCTCCATCTTAAAGATGCTGAAATTGAGGAACAGAGAGAGGATATGAATGCTTTACCCAAGGTCAAAGAGGCAGAGGTGATGGTAGTGGGATTTCCTGGCTGAGAGAGTGGTCCTTCATGCCTGTGCCACCTAAATCCTTTCATCACACCTTCTCACAGCATGGACCGGGTTTGGCATCCAGTGGTGCTTAATTAAAACTTGGCTCTTTCTGAGCCTCCTCTCCTCTGGACTTACCCTCTCTTTTTATCCTATTTCTCCTCCAAAGATCTGAATGATCATTCTTTCCAGGGCTATGAGACCCCAACCTACGTCATAGGGACCAATTTCTCCAGGATTATCCTTGGAAGGAAAAGGCACTGATAACCAAGGACTGAGTCAGGGAGAAGGGAGTGGGAAAAAGAAGAATCTAACTAACATTTCCTGCAGACCTCCTATATGCCAAGCCTTCTGGTAAACCCTGTTTGTGGAGTTTCTCATTTAATCCCCCTTTTCCAGGAGAAGAAACTGTTGCATAGAACAGTGAAAAGTGATTTGCTCCGGGGTAAGTTATGAATAAGTATGTGGCAGAATCAGGATTTGCACCCAGCTCAACCTGACCCCAAACTCTGCCTTTTTGGCCCAAGAGGAAGAAAACAAATTTTAGTAAGGGGTGAACAAGCAGAAAATGAGAAACCGCAAGAACTGACACTGGAACTATTTTAAAACTCGAGACTGAGTGGGTCAGACTTCATGGGAGGAGAGCCGCCAGTGGGATAAGAGACTGTTCCAAACAACACCCTGGCTCCTGGTCAGAGCGGCTCAGGTCCCAGGGCCATTAATAAAATCAATTTCAAAAAGAAAAAAGAAGTGCTCAGAGTTAGGGATAAGCATATTTCTAGGACCGATGATAAAAGGATGTTCCCCATTTCAAGAGCTGGGAAGGGAGGGTGGTTGTCAGGCAGTGAGGAAAAGAAGGGGTGGGGGAAGTATTCATCACTTTTAAAGGATGGCAGTTGATTTGTCAGCTCTCAGTGGTAATTGCTTTTGGGGTTCCATAAAACATTTCATTGTGTCTACATAATGGGCCTGTCGGATTCCAGCCCAGCTAAAGCTAAGTCCCCACAATGTCACCCAGAGACAGGACCACTACTTGTCTCAGGGGATAGGAAACACCTGCCAGGGTTCTTCTCTGCTAGATGCCATCTCTCCCAGTGGTCAGAGAATGGGGGCGGGGTGGGGATGGAGGCATTTGAAATTATTAATTTCTACAACAAGGACAGCAACAGCAACAATGATAACAGTTCCTACTAGGAGCTCACCACTGTGCATTATCTCATCAAAGCCTCTTGGGGTCCCAGTGAGCCAGACACCATATTATTCCCATTGTCACTGAGGAGCAACTGGAGGCTCGATGGTTGAGAAACTCACTCAGTGTCACACAGTTGGTAAGGGTCAGGGCAGGAATTTGAACCCAGGTCTGTCTGTCTCCAGTCTATGTTGTGTGTCATATGAGGGACAGAGGAACCAGAGACCGCCATCAGGAAATGTTTCAACAATGCCATTTTCTCCATATAAGCATAGATTTTTAGAGTTGAAGGTGACCTTAGAGGCCTTCATCTACTAGCACACTTATATTTCACAGATGAGCTTAGTGATAAAGACGATGTAGAGTCACTCTCTCTGGGTCTGGGTCCCAAATCTCTCCACTCACTATGAAGACTGTGTTAGTTGCTGTTGAGTCGATTCCAACTCATAGTGACCCCATGTGACAGAGTAGAACTCCCCCAAGAGATTTTCTTGGCTGTGCTCATTATAGCAGCAGATCACCAGGTCTTTCTCCCACAGAGCTGCCAGGTAGGTTCGAACCTCCAACCTTTCGGTTAGCAACCTAGCATTCAACCATTGTGCCACCAAGGATCCTTATGACAAATGTAGTTATTCTCTATGGCCTAAGGCACATACTACTTCCTCTGTGAAGTCTACCCAGATACTCCACTGCAAGAGATCAGATAGCCTATTGTACTTCAGGGATTCCATTCACGGAGCACTTATTGCCCCAACTGCTTTTGATATTTTGTGGAAGATCAAACTTGGGCCCCAAGATCTCAGAGACAGTGGCAGAGTTAGGATCAGAAGACCCCATTCCCAGCCTATTGTGATCTTCTTGCTTTTGGTGCATAAATGCAGAGGGTGTTATTACCAGTGAGCCTGAATATGTCTAGTGTTCAAAAAGGCACCAAGGTCTTCAGAAAAATAATCCATCAGATAAAGAGAGGAAAGGAGAAATGAATATGTTTTGGGGGTGAAAGAGGTACATAGATTGTAAAGGATTAATATTTATTGAGCATGTACCTTGAGATGTTGTGCTAAGGTGTTTCTTGTTTAATTCTCACACAACTCTACAATCTAGACTTTTATTATTCATGTTTTACAAAGGCTAAAACTGAGGCTTATGGAAGTAAACTGACTTATCTAAGGTCACATAACTAAAAACGTTAAAGCCATATTTGAATCCACAGTCTGTGGCTTAGGTTATAAGTTACCTGAGGATAGGAAATCTGTCTTAGTCACATTCATACTCAAAGTCCCTTGCACAGTATTGGGACATAGGAAATCCTCAGAAAATGCCTCTTGAATTGTTAAATGAGTGGTGAATGCATAAATAAAAATGTGAATGAAAAAATTGACAAACGCATAAGTTACTGGATGATTGAGTATAAGAGTGGATGAAAAACTATATTGATGAATGTGATGGGTAGGAGGATGTATGGATGAATGGATGGATGGATGGATAAGTGCGGGAATAAATCACTTGGGTGTGTGAGTTAAAGAATGAATGAATGAGTTGAATAATTGGTGAATGAGAGTAAACTTCTTAACAACTGCAGCTTTTTAGATTCGTAAGGGAGGTGGCCTATGGTTTCATAATTAAGATGCATGAGAAGAGCTGGTCTGTAGAGCTATATATTATAGCTTGTAATGGCTGTACTCAGATGCAGCACCATTCATTAAGGTGGGAAACAAAAGAAAAATGAGTCCTCTTTCCCTTTTGAGACTGACAGATGAGTCTTAGAGTGACATACTCTTGCATCTCCAGAAGTTTGGAGGGAATGACTCCAAGGCACTCTACAAGGAGAGATGCTAGCATTATTTCCAAGGTACTGGCTGCATCTATTAATAAAAAATATGTATATATATTACAGATATGCTAAATGTAATTTTTTTAAGAGGAGATAGCAAGGCAGAAAGAAAAGAACACCAAGCAGGGACTTCTGCCCAGCCCTCCTTGGTAACTTGCTCTGTGATCTTGAGCAAGCCACTTTCCCTCTCTGGGCTGCAAATTCTTCATCAGTAAGAGGAATAGTTTTGAGTTTCTGGCCTCCCTGGCCCTTCAACATTTGCCACTACACAGTTCTAAACCTTAGCATCTCAAGGTGCACACGTAGGCTGGCCAACAAAACCTTTGCTGGCCTGGACAGAATTACTCATGCCTTTCTTCCTACGCTTACAGTCATCCCATCAGCTTCGTGCTCCCCACACATCCAGCATGTCTTACTTGTAGAGACCGTCAGGCTCCAGACACTTGAAGATGACCGAGTAGATACTGACTTCAGGGATCTCTCCATGGCTTCGACCAGCTGCTACACAAGATGTGCCCAGGCCAGAGAGTAAGTCATCGGCAAAACTCAGGAATTCTCCTAGAGGGAGACAAAGAGAAATGAGCTTCCCAGCTCAGGCTTAGTGAAAAGACATTCGTGCTGCCTCCAAACCCATCAAATGTCTGGATACTGTTGCCAGGAGGATTAGTGGACAGAAAAAGCGCAGGATCTGAAAATGATGCAGATTATCATCTAGGCTCCCATGACTTTTGCTTACATTTAGGCCTTGGTTTTCTTATCTGTAAAGCAGAAATAGTAATACCTACCTTTATAAGATTATAGCAAGGCTCAAATGAGGCAAATTATTGTATAATAAAAATGCATGCAATGGTAATAAAGCGATTGGGAATTGTGCTTTCTTTCTGAGTAACCATTCTGGCTTTGGTGCTGCCACCAATTATTTCTTAAATCCTCAAGCAAGGCCCTTCTTTGTCAGAATTGCATTTTCCTCTTTGTATAATGAAGAAGTTGAACTAGCTAAGGATATAAAATAGGTTTCACGTTACATGGCCGCTCTTATTACTAGGTTCATAGAGTGTTATGCTGAGATGGACATAGAGACCCAGTTCAGCCAAGGAGAAAAGAGTGCCATGATTTGATAAGCAATGAAGGTCGTGGGTACAGGAAGGGAAATGGAAGGACACGTGTCACATAACTGCTATCCTTGAACTCCATATTTATAAAAGTCAATCCTGTCATCGAATTTTAGGAAGCAGCTGCAGTTCACTAGCCAAGAGGACAAGTAAAGAAGACTAGAAAGAAGATTAAAAAGAATAACTGACTGTCTAGAATCTTGAGATCTAGTCTTAGCTCTGCTAAGAATTTGCTGTATAGATTTGGCCAAAGAAATGCCCATGTCTGCATCTTCATTTTCTTTTCTGTAAAGTGAAGGTGATAGAATCACTATTAGGGTTTTATGAAAAAATTACATAAAAACATAGATGTGCACAAAGATTAAGTTATGAGGATAAATATAGCAATCCTGTTTATATTAGCAAGAATTTAGAAACAACCAAATGTTCAACAATATAGAAATGGCAATACCAATTATAGTTCTATGATGCAATGGGATATTTTATAGCCATTAAAAATAATATGGTGGAAGAATATGAAGTCATATGAAAGCATATTCATGACATGTCGTTAAGTTAAAAAAACAGATTACATTATTACAGAATAATCCAAATTTGGGTAGAAATTTTACATGTATATGTACTTAGAGAAAGAAGAAAAAATAGCAAATGCTTAATAGTGCTTTGTCTGGAGAGTAAGATATGGAGACTTTTTCTCCCTTATTTTTGCTTATCTCTATTTTTTAAATTATCTAAAATAAGCATACACTGCTTTGGTAACAAGGGGAAAAAAATCAATAAAAATTACTTTAAAATAGATAAAGTAAATGAACCAGACTAAATGGCCTCTAAGTTCTCTTCCAATTCTAAAATTGGATGATTTAAGAGAAAAATTGACATGTGGAATATTTTATACCACACAGTATAAAATAATATGAGGCCTCCCAACTGTTGCTTCCTTGTTCCCCTTCATGCCTGATGTGGAGTCCCTCATACCATCTACTCACTTATACCCTCAGTAATACAGAAGAGGAGAATATTCATTCAACTGCATCCTCTCCACCTGCAACAAGGGGTTAACAATAACTACTTACAGACTTGGAGTCCAGAAAGAAAGGCTAAGAGTCTAGAAAGACATTATTTTTCTAGAACCAGAGTTTTTACTGGAAAATGAAGAGTAAATGAAACTTTTTTTGTCACAAATTTTGGCATCCCCTATTTCTCCTTTCAGTCTCTTATGTCAGCTTCTCCCATAGAACAATCATAAATTAACACTGTCTCCCTTCCAATAGGTACCAATGCAGAGCAATGTAAGGCAGGGTGAAAAGTTAAGAGAAGAGGCGAAAAGACATGGGATTATTGACTGGATGATGTGAGAGCCTTGTTACACTTGGTTTCTCAGAATTCCAAGTCCGGCCGTTCATATTTGTTTTCTTTGAGCTTGGATCCATGTCTGTCTGCTTTTCAATTTGTTTCAAGATAGCCATTGAAAGAGTTGGCTCTTCGTGAGGGAGTTGAGTATACTTATGGCCTGTATTAAGAAACTGTCTTGAATCCAAAAGATGGCTGTCATTCATTTTCAAATGGGCATAGCTTTCCAGATGTTTTTATGATTTTCAGAATAATTTGGACCATAGATAAAAGTTCTATAAATATGTCAGGTTGGTAAGATCGGCACCCAGTTCTCAGGTTTGGCTTAAGTGACGAAATTGGAGTAGATAATTAGTCATATTCAAGACATTATAAGGGTACTTAGTACCCAGTTATATTTGGAACTATATATGCTAATGACCTTCAACTGAAAAAAGTTAAAAGGAAGAGAATTAATTTTTAGTACACATTTTTGTCTTCTTTCCATTCAAGCCTCACAGTAACCAAGCGAGTGAAGTGTTATTATCCCTGTTGCACAGTTAAGGGGAAACTCACAAAGCTAGGAAGGCACAGAGTGAGATTTGAACCCCTACCCTTCTAACTCCACAGCCAAAACTTTTCTTTTATACTATGCTGCCTCCTAGAGAAAGTTTTAAAATGACAGTGTTGGAAAGTGAGCTTCCTCAATTCTATTCAATTTGCAATTGAATTCACACCACTTTCTTAGTTCTATGAGCTTGGGGAATGAGCCAATAAAAGAAATGGTCCCTGACCTTCTACAGCTTGTAATCTGACAACAAGAAGGTTTGTTAAATACAAGAGCAGACCCATAAAGTAAATTGTAAGGCTGCTTTTCTTGGCACTCTATTTCAGAAGGTTTCAATGCAATCTAGATGGAGACAGGTGCATAAGGTGATCCCTTACTGTCATCCCTCCCCTAGTGGAGGGGGAGACTAAGAAAGCTCTGGGAGCTGCTGGATGCACAAATACAGGTCAGTGCAATTCAACACGTGCATTGGGTTCCACAATATTCCAGGCTTCATATTTGGCAGCTATACAGTTTAATGTGCAATAATATAGTGCAGTGGCTAAGAGCTTGGGCTCTGACTTTACACCGCCTAGGTTTAAATACTGGTATAGCTCCCTTACACCTTGCCTTGGGCAAATTTCTTAAGCTCTCTCTGTTTTCTCATATATAAAATGGGGATAATAATAGTATCTTACAGTACTGTTGCAAACATCACATGAGATATTGTATACAAATCAATTAGCATAATGCTTGGCACAGGGTAAGAGCTCAACAAATATATTAGCTATCATGATTGTTTTTGTCGTTATTGTTGTTGCCAACATAGCAGAGAATTAAGGACCCTTAGTAATTATTTTTTATCCAAGCTGCTTCTTTCATAGGTGACTAAACTGAAGCCTAGGGAAGGAAAGAAGTAGATTTGGAACAAAAACTTGGTTTTTTTGATTCCTGAGACTAACATCAGCCAGCCTATGAGATAAAAATTGTTGAGAAACTGAGGAACTTTCAAAGCTGCCCCAAGAGTCCTTGCTTCTCAATTTCTAGATGGGAGCCCTGGTGATGCGGAGGTTAAGACCTATGGCTGCTAACCAAAAGGTTGGCAGTTTGAATCCACCAGCTGCTCCTTGGAAATGCTATGGGGAAGTTCTACTTTATCCTATCAGCTCTCTATGAGTAGGAATTGACTCAGTGGCAACGGGTTTTATTCAAGATGAATGCAATATATATTTACTGGGCATTTACTATGTGCCTGGCCAGTCACACCCTTCCATCTTCTTAAACTTGGAATCTCTGAGAAAGATAAAAAGTGCAGGAGACTCATAAGGAGTTCAGTAGTTTTCCAGTATATAATATATTCTAATTGTGGCTTGCAAATTAGAATATACAGAACTCCAGAGGAAAGAAGGAGCATGACATAAGTGAGAGGCTGGGGTCCTGTCTGCCCTATATCCACACTGACTTTCAACCATAGCAACTCCAGTTTCATCCATTTACTATATTGTGAGTTCACTTTTTATTTAATAAATAAAAAAAAACTGTTTAAAATAAATCTTGATTTAAAAGTTCTATTGCTTTAAAAAACGGAGCCCTGGTTACACAGTGGCTACGTGCTTAGCTGCTAATCGAAAGGTCGACGGTTTGAACTCACCACCACTCCACAGGAGAAAGATGTGGCAGTGTGCTTCTGTAAAGATAACAGCCTTGGAAACTCTATGGGGCATTTCTACTCTGTCCTACGGTGTCGCTATGGTTGGAATGACTCGATGGCAATGGGTTTTTAGTACTTAAAAAGTTTGTCCTAGACTCCTGCAGCATTCCCTAACAGAAATACAGAGGCTCAGGGAAGTTGCGCCCTCATTTAAGACCTCACAGCTACTCAGGAGCAGAGTCCAGAATTAAACCCAGATCTCTTGCCTCTGAGTCCATGCACCTTCCACTGAGCCACCCTTGCCTAGGACTCCTCTGTCCCCTCCTCCCTCATCGTTGTCATGGCCACATGGCAGACCCTGCTAGGACCCAGGCTGCTGCCGCTGCTTCACCCATGCCTGTTCAAGTCTCTAACATTCTTTTCCTGTTTTTCTTTCCTTGAAAACAGATAGGGAGCTGGGAGTCGCTGTACTGGAATGTGCCTGTTCCCCATTACGGCTCTTCTGGGGCTGTAACCCGAGTGGGCTTGGGCCAGACCCCCACACATTTTTTTATCCACTCAGACTTGCACTCATCTGTTCCACAGAAAAGGTTAATCATGATTCTGCTAAAGCTTCAGAACCAACCCAACAAAGCACAGAGCAATTTTTTTAAAAGGCCCCACCCCCTGCCTCCATTCTTTCTCCCTCCCCTTTTATCACTCCCTCAATCCTCTTTCTCCTTGTTTTCCCTCTGGCTCTCTTTCTTCCCTCACCCTCTTGCTTCTGATTGAGTTGAGGTCACAGTCAAAGCCGGCCACAAGAGCAAATTGAAAGCAGGTTGGGAGAAAAGCAGCAAAGAAATTCCAAAATGCAAGGGGCAGGGGCGGTGAATTATTTAGCCCAGGTGGGGAGAAAGGTCCCCAGCTCAGGGCTCCACACTCTTTTCAGGAAGCACCTAGGGGATTCAGGGGCTATCCTGGGCCTGGCCTCTAACCTGCAGATGCTCCTTGCCATGGTGTCCAGGGAGAAGTGGGCCTCTGCATCCCCCCACCTCTCCTTCCCTGGGCAGAGGTAGAAATTCCTGCTGAGACCTTGTCGGTGCCAAAACACATCCTGGGAGGGCCTCACATTTATCAGCTGCTGTTGGCTCGTTTCTTTCAAAACGTGATAATATTTTAAGTGAAAAGAACCAGCGTGTGATGATTCTCACCTTTGTGGTAATGGTGGTATGAGGAAGTGGAGAGAGAGTGGGGCTGAGGGGCAGACAAGGCCTGATTTGGAAGCTGTTTCCACCACTTACACATTATAGTATCTAGGGCAGGAAAATTAAACTCTTGGAGACTGCTTCCTCATCTGGAAAATAGATGATTACACCTATTTCAGAGAATTTAGTGATGAATAAATGAGATGATATATGTAGTATAGCCAATACATGGGTGGTTTACCAATGTTAGTGCTCTTCCCACCCCTGCTATTTCACCCCCATTTAAAAAAAAAAACAACTCATGGCAACCCCATGTGTGTCAGAGTAGAAATGTACTTCATAGTGTTTTCAGTGGCTGATTTTTCAGGTCTTCCTTTCGAGGTGCCTTTGGGTGGACTCAAACTTTCCACCTTTTGGTTAGCAGTCAAACATGTTAACCATCAGAGACCCCTTCATCCCCATGAAACCCGCTGCTGCTGAGTCGATTGACTCAATGACTCTATAGGACAGAGTAGAACTGCCCCATAGGGTTTTCAAGGAGCATCTAGTGGATTCAAACTGCCCACCTTTTGGTTAGCAACCAAGCTCTTAACCACCGCACCACCAGGCCTCCTCACCCAAGATACAATTTGTCTGATGGCAAAATTTTTAGTGGTGAAATTCAGTTGCTTTTAGATGTACTACATAATACCTAACTCTCCAGAACCTTCCTGCTTTTTGCAAAAGGAGGTCATTTTGGAAGGAAGGAAGAAAGGGAGAAAGGAAGGGGTGGGGAGAAAAAAGGGAAGGCAGCAAGTAGAGAGGAAAGAGAAATGTTTATTTGGCTCTTATTTTATGCATGAACAAAGCTAGATACTATTACTTGTCTTTATATAATATTCAAAACAACTCATGTCTTGATTAATAGTCAATACAACCCAATGAATTAGGTTTATTAGGTTTATTAGGCTTTTACAGATGAGGAAACAGGTTCAAGAGAGGTTAAATAACTTGCTTAACAGCATCACCTAGGAATAGTAGAGTACAGGCAGGAACAAGGTTATCTGGGATTGAAAGACCTTGCTTTCCCCACTAAATCACATTTGCCTTCAGACTGTGAGATGCTTAAGGCAGGAACTGTGTTTTGCCTTAAGTGTCACTTCTGTGTCACCAGTACCCAGCATAGGGCCAGCTATGCAGCTATTTACTGGATTTTGTGAAACTGAACTTCACTGGCTGAAGCTGCATCCACCTCCATCTCCCCAGTGCCAGCACCTGGCATTAGAATTCTTACTGAGAAGAGCCAGGCTGCCTCCTGCATGACCCATTTCAGAGTGCATAGGACTCATGTGGTACAGGAGAGAAGGCACTGCCAAAAAAAAATAAGAGTCCCAAAAAAGGCAACGGTAGTCTAGCAAATATCTACCAAGAGCACCCATGTGCCAGGCGTCTTGCTAAGGGACTTCCAGCTAATCTTCACGTCAGCCCTCTAGTGGACATCTGTTGCTGTGGTCTGCTCTGGACCTATTCCTCCTTCTTCTGTCAATAAACCCAATAAAACCCAAAACTGTTGCCATGGAGTTGATTCCAACTCATGGTGACCCCATATGATAGAGAAGAACTGCCCACAAGGTTTTCTTGGCTGTAATCTTTACAGAAGCAGATCACCAGGCCTTTCTTCTGTAGTGCCACTGGGTAGGTTTGAACTGACAACCTTTAGGTTAGCACTCGAGTGCAAACCATTTCTGCCACCCAGGGACTGTCTTCTGCCAATAGAACCCCAGTTTTCCATTGAGGAATCAGTATTCCCCCAGTCTCAGTCTTTATGATTCAGATGGAGCTAAGACGCCTCCATGCTCCAGAAATGAGCATGTGATCAATGATCAGTTATTCTGTGCCAGGCTTAAAAAGAAAAAAAGACATGTGATCCAGGCCTTGCCAATAAGACCAAGCCCTGATGACATCATTTGAAGACATGGATCCAGTTATGTCTGAAGCTAGATTTACCCTTGGATATTTCAGGTATACATAAGTGAGTATTTTTCCTTTTCTACCAAAGCTCCTTTCTATTTGTTTTCTTTTACTTGCAACTGGGAGTCCTGAAAAGTACAAATCCTATGAGGTAAGTTTTATGATTGCCAGTTTATAAACGGAAAAAAAAGAAAAAAAAGTTCACAGATCTTAAGCAAGTTGCCCAAGGTCACACTCCATCTAAGTAACAAGGCTGGAATTCAAATCCAGAGCTGTCAGGCTCCAAAACCTGAGCCTTTCCTGTCATAAAACACCACCTAAGGCTCAGAATACAAAGATCCTACTATTCAACAGAATAATTCAGCTGAGTATCTCCAAGGTCCTGCTTCCTCTGATCCCGTCTTCTCCGACCTCATTGCCTATCGCTCAGGCCACCCTAGCATTGTCCCTCCCCCTCTAACATACGAGGCATGCTCCCATCACCGGGTATATGCACCTATGGTCTCCACTCCTGCAAGGCTCATCCCCATAGCTTTGCACAGCTCATTCCCTCTTCATATTCAGATCCCTGCTTACATGTCATTCCTCAGAAAGGCCTTCTCCAAGGTTTAGCGTCATTGTTTCCTGGGTCTATCCAGTCAATTGGCCTAACATTGTTTTTAGAGTTTGTGTTCTACTTCTTAGTTTGGTGAGTAGTGCCTGGAGTCTTAAAAGCTTGCCAGCGGCCACCCGAGATACAACAATTGGTCTCTATTCACTTGGAA
This sequence comes from Dugong dugon, assembly GCA_030035585.1. Lineage (NCBI taxonomy): Eukaryota > Metazoa > Chordata > Mammalia > Sirenia > Dugongidae > Dugong > Dugong dugon. The sequence continues at coordinate 60,066,432 of CM057471.1, forward strand.
CAGCAGAGGAAGAAGGAAACCCAGGAACTGGAGAAGGAAATGGACTGCAGGTTTAATTGCCTCCATAAACTACTACTTCCATTGCCATGAGACCAGAAGAAATGGATGGTGACTGGTTACCATTATTGAACATTTTGGTCAAGTACCCAACAGATGGATCCTGATCAAAAGGAGGAAAAGCATGGAACAGAACTTCAAACTAATACGGAAACCAAACTTACTGGATACCTTAAGACTGGGGGAACCCCTGGAAATTATGCGCAGAAATAATCTTTACATCTTTTTTTTTTAATTGTTGTAGTTTAAATGAAGTTTACATTTCAAATTAGTCTCTCATACAAAATTTTATACATACATTGTTATGTGATCCTAATTGCTCATCCCATTTCGTCACAGCACACTCCTCCTTTCCGTCCCTGATTCCCCATGTCCATTCAACCAGCTCCTAACCCTCTCTGCCTTCCCATCTCACCTCTGGACAGAAGCTGCCCCTTTGGTCTCTTGTATCTACTTGAGCTAAGAGGCACACTCCTCACAACTATCATTTTATGTCCCACAGTCCAGACCAATCCCTGTCTGTAATCTTTACATCTTGAACCAAAACTATCCCATTAAGCCATGGTTAAACTAAATGACAGTTTAGCCCAATAAATAAAAACTGTTTGCCTTGAGCAGAGCACTCTTATAAAGAATGATCTATATGAGCTTAATCAGACAAAAGTTAATCTAAAGCACAGATGAGAACTTTTAAGGGGCGGGGAGCCTAAGTTAATGGTGATGAAACAATATGGGTAGAGATAGAACAGTGACACAATGTGAAGTATGTGACAGATGTTATTGAGCTGTTCATAGAGAAATTGTGAATGGATATATGTTTGGTTGTGTATATTGCCACAAAAGTAAGTAAAATATATTTTTAAAAAGTAGAGGGGAAAAAAAAAGAAAGGCCTTCTCCAGGCCTTCTTCCCAATCTAAAGAATTATCTGTCACCTCCTGTCTCCTTTCCCTGCTTTATTTCTCTTCATGAAACTTATCACTATCTCTCATACATTGATTCATTACTGTATTGTCTGTATCCTCTGCTGTAAGCTCCATGAGGCAGGGACTTGTTGCCTTACCATGGTACCTGTAAACATACAGCAGGTTCTCCACAAATATTTGTGTAGTGAGTGGCTGTATCACCTGTGTACTGAACACCGAGCTGAGGGCTGCACTTAGAACATGCACTTAGAAAAGAATGTCTTAGGTTGGATTCACTGCAAAGCACAGACTAAGATGAAGAGTTGGGTACATATGGTTTATCTGGAGGGTGATCCCAGGAAGGAGTCCTTGGGTGGTACAAACAGTTAATGCACTCAGCTGCTAACCAAAAGGTTGGAGGTTTGACTCCATCCAGGGACACCTTGGAAGAAAGCCCTGCTGATCTACTTTAAAAAAACCAGCCATTGAAAATCCTATGGAGCACAGTTCTACTCTGACATACATAGGGGCATCATGAGTTGAGATCAACTTGATGGCAACTGGCCAGGACTGATGTCAGGAAGCAGGAGTGAGGGAAAGAGAAGAATGGAACAGGGAAGGATGGATATAGTCAATAGAAAGGTGCTGCTGTGGGTGACGGGCTCGATTCTGCAGGGACCATCTGAGAAATGAACAAGATGCCTTCCAGAATTGTTTGCTTGAAAGACAGGGACCTGGAGCACTTATCCGTTGGCTAGGAGCCTCCCCCAGGAGTGTTAATTTCCCCACACATTTTAACTGTGCTTGCATATGGGTCTAGGGAGCACCCTCAACCTTGCAGAGTGGAAAGACATGTGCATGCACTTGACATGGGTCCCTGGGAGCACAAGGTGACTCTATGTGAGCACAGAACTGTCCACCACAGCTGCGGCTGAAACAGACATGAGCCAAGTGACTACACGGCCTGGCCCCAGAGCTGTTTACTACAAAGACCCAATCTCCTCCTTCGAGGGGCTTGTAAAAAGAGCAGCTCACTTGTCTTCCTCACTGAGGCCTAGGACAAACCTTTAGCCCCATTGCTCAGTCTGCGGACAGTTACTAAACTGCCAGGGAAAGAGCCATATGACCTGCGGACACAGCTCTGAATCACACAGGAAGAACCCCTTCCCTTACGGTGCCCACAGTTTAGCAAGAGAGAGAATTACAACGGCCGCTTTTACAAGTGACCCACCAAGAGTCCTGAAATTTATTATTAATCCAGGATTTAATAATATTAACCTCAGCATCAATATGTACTTGGCTAATTGAGCTTGCCCTTTTCTACAGTTGGATTAATTAGGCCATAAAAGCCCTCGTCATCCCCACCCATCATGAGGACAAATGATGCTAATGCATTTGGCTGGAGTGGGTATTGCTAACATGTGTGAGGGGAGCTGACGTGGGGACTGGGCTGGGGAGGAAGAGGAATGTCGAGGGAAACCCAAGGCCTCCCAGCCCCATCATTCTTCAGGGCCCACGCTGTGTATTCACTGCCATCTCGGCACTCATTCACAGAGGGCGTTATTTTGTTTCTTAAATCACATTTCCAAAAGTTACCCTATGGTAAGGTGAAAGATCCAACTGTACGAAATGTGCTTCTCATCAGATTCTCAGCTCCTCTAACTCATTCAACTTTATCTGGGCCGAATGCTTCGTTCAATCTCTCCCTCTCTGTGCAAAAAGCAGAAACCCATCCATGTTGAGGGTGGGCCCCAATAGTTCCTCTGTCCACACGTGATGAAAAAGCATATAAATCTGGCAGGGCTGGGTTTATTGTTTTCACTGTGCCAAGAAAACAGAGGCTGAGAGAGTTGAGGTAAGTTGTCTGATCACGCAGTAACTACATCATTAGCAAAGTCAGGATTTGAATTCAGGCTGATCCAGTTCCAAAGTCTATGGTTTTCCCACCACAACATGTAAAAACCAGTTGCCACTGAGTCGATTTGGACTCATGGTGACATAAGGTGTCAGAGCAGAACTGTGTTCCATAGGGTTTTCGATTTCTCATTTTTCAGAAGTAGATTGCCATGCCTTTCTTCCAAGGTACCTCTGGGTGGACTTGAACTGCCAAGCTTATTTAGTTTTGGTTCCCCGGAAAGCAGAACCTAAGAAGAGGATGTGGGTGCAAATGGTTTATTGGGGAGGTGATCTCAGGAAGCAAGACGGAGGGAAAGGAAAGAATGAAACAAGGAAGGTGGGAAAATAAGCAGAAAAGTACATCATCGAGTTTGCTGCTGTGAGCGAGAGGGCTCGATTATGCACGGACCTCCTGTACCACCCCTTTTCTTCACTTTCCCCCCTCCCAGTACTCTGGCCTAAAAGTATTAGCTCCCCCCTGGGTCTTCCTGGCACCTGCACATCCCTCTTGGACTGTAGAACTGCAGGTGTCCAGACCAGAGCAGCGAGGGGCTAGGGTTATCCTGTGCATCAACTTTTAACTGAGTTGGAAAGAGCAACCACATGAGGCCGAAGAATCCTGTATTGAGAGTCAGGGGCACAGGCTGAGACTGTACAACTTAATTTACCTCTCTCCGCCAAAGCATGTGACCATAATAGAAAGGGAGTCCATCAAGCACGCGCCCAGCCTTTACCTGATCTGATCTTGCCACTAACTCTAGTGTTCCAACTCCTTTTTATCGTATTTTCCTAGGCTTCTTCAGTCTTGGCCTCCCTGGGCTCTTTCTCCAGCTGTGTGACTCCCATTCCCCAGGTAATTTCCCTAATTAATATCTTTGCTTCTTGATCTCTGCCCTGCCCTGGAGTTTCTGCCCAGCTGCCCCTCTGCTGCACCACCTCAGCCATCCAAGCCAGCGGCCATTAACCCTTTGACTCTGTTTCCTTCTACAATGAGGATTGACTTTCTCTTTCTACAACCCTCTCTTTTTGTTGAGCCCTTTACAGTTCACACCTCCTCCTCCTTATATTTAACCCTCACAAGTGCTCAGTGAGGTGGGCAAGATGAGATGGAGTGAAAATTTCCATTTTACCAGACGGGAAATCGAAGCTCAGGAAAGGAATGTGCCTACCTGAAGAGGCAGAACTGGAACTGGATCACACATTTTCTGACCCCTAATCCAGTGCTGGGAGTCCTGGTGGCATAGTGGGTAAGAGCTACAGTGAGCTATGGTTGTTAACCAAAAGGTCGGCAGTTCGAATCTACCAGCTGCTCCTTGGAAACCCTACGGGGCAGTTCTACTCTGGCCTACAGGGTTGCTATGAGTCGGAATTGTCTCGACAGCAACGGGTTTGGGTTTTTTTTGGTTAGTAACTGTCCTACGTGCTCTTGTCTCAGCAACTAGACTGTGAGTGGAATCACGTCTAGCACAGCTTTGCAACCACCCCCCTGCAGTGTCTGAAGAGGCACCCACACTTACTGAGCCTCCACAATGGGTTGCTGATTTATACAATTAAATATGGCAAAACAGCTATATCAAATCCCCTTTGCGGAAGGTAAAGTAGCAGAAAAGACAACATCGTGTCCAGCTTTGGTCTGAATCCTGGCTTTGCTAAATAACTCTAGGCATGTTATTTAATCTATTTAAGACTCCTTTTCCTCCTCCGTAAAATGGGCATCAAAATATGTACCTTAATGAAAACACTGAGAATTTTTTTAGGCAATATACGCAAATCACGTAGCACACTTCCTGGCACATAAACACTCAGTAAATGGTAGCTTTGTTGTTATTATTACTATTATAAAAAATACAAGCTAATGAAAACATTTATATGGGGTAAGCACAGAGGAGAAATTCAACAAACCAAGGAAAGTGAATTATCCTCATGAGTTTACCTCTTGCTCCTCCCAACAAGAATTTGTACAACTATGTGTGCAGAGATTAAAAAGTGCTGAATGCCCAAAGCTTCCCTCCTATTTCTAAATATAAACCCCGAAGCCTGTGGTTAGTAGATAGCTGGGATATCTTGAGTAGATAAGGGAACCTCTGTTTCTCTCTCTTCTTCTCCCCTAGGGTGGGTCCAAGTTGCAAATCCAAATCTGACCAGGACCCTGCAAGGGCAGCCTCTGGGGACTCCATCAAAGCACCAAAGGGGGAGCTAATGAGATTCTGAGGCCATTCCATTCCCGCACCCACCTCCCCAACCACACTCACACATGCACGCACACACACGCACACAAAAATGCACATGCCCCTCCTCATTCCAGAAACCCTAGTGGTGTAGTGGTTAAGTGCTACAGCCGCTATCCAAAAGGTTCACAGTTTGAATCTACCAGGTGCTCCTTGGAAACCCTACGAGGCAGTTCTACTCTGTCCTATAGGGTCGCTATGAGTTGGAATCGACTGGATGGCAATGGGTGTGGTTTGGGTTTTTTGGTCTCCTCATTCCATCCCCGTGCCCAGGCCCTACAACAGCAAGCCTCCAGAAGGGCAGAAAGGAGGCTTGAGCAAAGATGAGTCAGGTTTTCTGGCCTTGCAAGCAGCACCATTCCACAAATCAGAGGCGAATCACTGAGAAAGAGGTGGGAGCTGGAAGGTGGTAGAAGAGGTAGAGTTCCAAATGGGAGAGAGAGACAGGCAGATAGACAGACAGATATTTGTAAGGGCACACAGGAACAGAAACAGAGCCAGAAACAAAAGTGCTGAAAAGACAGTCAGAGAGTAGAGAGAGGGCCCAACTCTCTATTGGAGAAAGAAATGAATGGACACAGACAGCACAGAGAGCAACGGAGACACAGAGTCGGAGAGAGGTAGACAGGTAAAGATAAAAACTGAGAGACATAGACAGAGGCAGACCAAGAACAAGAGAGAGAAGGAAGGAGGGAGGGAACGAGGAAGGGAGGGAGGGAGGGAGGGAGGGAGGAAGGGAGGAAGGAAGGGCTGGCTAGTGATTCTTCTTCTAATTCCATTATCCATGGCCTTACTCAGTCTCCTTAACAGATGAACCAGACCCTGGGCCCAGAGTATGGACCCTACTTACTTTTCTCTTTAGCTTTGGTTCAAAACCAAGATAGACAGTCAAAGGTGTTCTTGGGGTCTTGGGGTCTCACCCAAATACCATTAGGAGAGGTGACTTTGAGGAGATGCTTAGAGGCCAGACGAGCCTCCACAGGAGATGGAAGCCCTGGATATTTGACCAGGACATCTTTAGACACTTCTGATCCCACCTTTCCAGAGGCGAATGACCTGGGGATAAAGGAGTAGGGAGCAGCTACTTTTGCCCAACTTCTCTCATCTGTTCCTTCCACCTACACACTGGTTTTTTTTTTCACTCTATTAAAATGAGTCCCTTGCTTCCCCATTTATATTAAAATTTTCCTTTAAATAGAGAAAAGGAAACAAGTTCTCTCTTCAGTCCATAATGAAAGCTATAAAAGGTTTTTAAGCTTGGAAAATTTGGCTGGTCAGTTTTTCCTACTGTTTAATACCTGCTTTCGGTTACACTGAATGAGTAAACATGTTTATAAGCTTCTAATTCATACCTAGTCTTGTGCATTTATAGCTTACATTATATATATATACACACACATTATATATATATTTTATATATATATACATTATATGTATATTTTATATATACATTATATACATATATTTTATATATACATATATATATCTCAAAAAACTAAAACCATTGCCATCAAGTAGATTCCAACTCACAGTGACCCTATAGGACAGAGTAGAACTGCCCCCATTGGGTTTCCAAGGAGTGGCTGGTGGATTCGAACTGCCGACCTTTTGGTTAGCAGCCGAACTCTTAACCACTGCACCACCAGGGATCCATATATGTGTATATATATATATATGTATATATATACATGTGTGTGTGTATATACATATACATGTGCATATATGTATATATTTATACACATATATACACATGTATATAGACATACATATATATTTATATATACACACACATTCATTTACATATATATGTATGTGTGTTCATGCATGTAGAGAGTGGGCACACAATAACAAAATGCCTAATCTGCTGAGAGGTATGGCCTTTTAACTGACTCTAACTCGGGACTAAGAGACAAGACAAGCTGGCTTCGGTGTGTGTGTGCGTGTGTGCGTGCATGCGTTTGCGTGTAATTCTTCAAATCCTCAAATATGTACAGCGTGTTATGGTTTACAAAGTGCTCTCTTTTCCTCATTTGAACCTCACAATAACCCTATCAGGTAGGCAGAGTAGGATTATTACCCCCAGTTTATGGGTACCTGTGGTTAAGGCAGAGGCACCAGAAACCTACAAGTCTCTAAAGGGTTGCAGCCCATATCACAGTTCCTTCTCTCCACAGTCATGTGGACTGATTCCATGAGCACAGGTAGAGCCGTGCCCACTCTGGACCTTCAGGGACCAGAGCAAAGGGAAACCAAGGCATCATCTGGTTTCAGGCCTCATTTTACAGACTGGAAGCTAAAGCCCAGGAAGTCACTGCTAGCCCATATGTGCCTTTGTCCAAATCTGACGTTAGAGGCAAGGGGAGGACATCCTTTCCTTAAGGCACTTTCCTTTCACATTTCTGAAAATTGTCCCAAAATTCTAATTTGTCAGAACAAGACAGTTGATCAATGATTAATAACACAAGGTCAGGGCAGAGAGGGGGCCAAGGGAGAGGGAAGGGAAGCTCACATGAAAGAGGGACCAATCTGCCTTGATGGGGTCTAAGGAGAAAACCCATTTCACCTAAAGTACAACAGAAAGAATAATAATAACTGGTATTTGTTAAGCATTTAATCCATTCTGGTAATTACAGTAACCCTCTGAGGGTGGGATATGTCTCTAACTACCACTTGCATTTCTGTCTCTCCTTCTCAACTAATAATACTAATAAAACTAATAATAATATCAATAGTTCATATAATCTGAGCATTCATAATCTGTTAGGTATTATGCCTAGTATTTCCTGTGCTTCATTTCATCTTTACAACAACTCTATGAGTTAACTGCCATTATTGTCCCAAATTTACAGATGAAGACATCAGGACTCATAGAGGTGAAGTAACTTGCCTAAGGTCATATAGACAGCAAATCACAGAGCTAAGACTTGAATTATGAGAAAAGAATACAGATCAGAGATATTCTCATATCCTCTGAACAGTGATTGAAAAACTTTACATTCTCAATAAATGATGACAATCCTAGCACCCCCAAAGTGCCCTACTTTGCATATAACAACAGCCCTTTGCTGTCCAATAGATTCCGACTCATGTAACAACCCTATAGGACAGAGTAGAACTGCCCCTGTAGGGTTTCCAAGGAGGGGCTGGTGGATTTGAACTGCCAACCTTTTGGCTAGCAGCCATATCTCTTAACCACTGCACCACAAGGGATCCCTACTTTGCGTATAGACCATCAGTATCCAGAAAGGTGTATTTGTCTAAAGTCACACTACATGGAGCACCAGCCAAGAATGAAAGCAGGTCTCTGACTTCTCAGTCCATGTGATTTACAATATCCCATAGTCTAACCATTCCTTTAATCACATTGAGCCTGTTGATTAATGGAACCATCTGGACAAAGTGTCAAAGAGTCTTTGCTCTGGGGATTATATGAGGTACAATGTTGGCTCCTGTCTTACTTTTCCCTGCTATCCAGCTTGCTTCCCTCTTTCCACCTCTCCCTCATTGGGCGCTCAATGAATATAAACTGATATGGATAGCCATCAGAAAATAAAAAAAAATTAAAATAAAACAAAACAGAAATCAAGAGTCTGCCATAACTGGCAAAGCACCATCTTTGGATTACTATAGTACTGGACTTCCTGCCTTCAGCATCCTCTTATGTAAAATAAGAATAAGTACTCCCACTCTGATGGTGTCTTAGTTATCTAGTGCTGCTATAACAGAAATATCACAAGTGGATGGCTTTAACAAAGAGAAATTTATTCTCTCACAGTCTAAGAGGCTAGAAGTCCGAATTCAGGGTGCCAGCTCCAGGGGAAGGCTTTCTCTCTGTGTCGGCTCTGGAGGAAGGTCCTTGTCATCAATCTTCCCCTAGTCCAGGAGCTTCACAGTGCAGGGACCCTGGGTCCAAAGGACACGCTATTCTCCTGGCTCTTGTTTCTTGGTGGTATGAGGTCCCCATGTTTCTCTGCTTGCTTCCCTCTTTTACATCTCAAAAGAGATGGACTTAACGCACAACCTAATCTTGTAGATTGAGTCCTGCCTCATTAACATAATTGCCACTAATCCCACTTCATTAACATCATTGAGGTAGGATTTATAACACATAGAAAAATCACATCAGATCACAAAATGGTGGACAATCACACAATACCGGGAAGCATGGCCTAGCCAAGTTGACACACATTTTGGGAAGACACAATTCAATCCATAACAGATGGGATGTTTTAAGGATTCAGTGTAATGTAAAGTGTTCAGCCCAATCTTTGCCTTTGAAGACAAGGAAAAGTGGGTATTGACCAGGGGCATTAGCATTGGGCTAGAACTTTACAATATACACAATACTTTCACATCCATTAATTCCTTACCATGGTCCATGAGACTTATGTGATCCAGGGCCTCACTACCTCTGCAACAAGAGCTCCTTCCATTTTCCCCTTGCTGACTATGTTCCAACCACACTGCCCTCCTTGATGCTCCTTTGAATATGCCCCCAGGGCCTTTGCTATTGCTGTGTCCTCAGTCTGGGACAGTCTTTATCCAGTTAACTAGATGGTTACTCCCTTGCATCTTTCAGGTCTTTGCTTAAATGCCACAGGTTCAGAGAGGACGTCCCTGACATTCCTAAGTGAAACGGCACCCCCCGATCTCTATCTCCATACCCTGCTTTATTTTTTTCCAAGTACTTACTACTATTTGACATTATGTTGTATATCTATCAGTTTGTCGTCTTTTTCTTTTTTTTTTTCTCCCACTGGAACATAGCTCCATAAGAGGATACATTTTCTTTTGTTCAATGCCATAGCCTCAGTTCTTAGAAGAGTGTCTGGTACATAGTAAATGCTCAATAAGTGTTTATTGAATGACTTAACTTGTAAGTTCCTGAAAAAAAACCCTGAGAGGCTAGCAAGGCTGAACTTTACATTCCCATTTTACAAATAAATAAACTGAGGCCCAGGGAGGTGAAGAAACATCTCCAGAGTCCTTCAGCTGGTAAGTGACAAAGGTAAGACTGGTAAGCTGATCAATCAGACTCAAATCCCGAGTTCTTTCTGTTCTACCAAGTGTATTTTCTATTGTCATTCTCCTTCACTTCCAAGTATACACTGGGGAATGGGTTTTATTTGAGATTCTGTCTCTTAGGTAAGAAGTCACAGTAGATGTACATGTCAGGAGTGATTTCCTGATGTGTTCTCTACCCGGACACACGCCTTGCCAGAGCCATCCAGAGGAATTACTGAGTACTGGCCCTAAGGTGGAAGTAGGGAGCAAAGCGTACATGTTCCAGACCAGCCACTAGCAGCCAAAAAGAGGAAAGGATTGATATTAAGTTGGGAAAGTGTGGGAAGAGAGCAGGAAGGAGATTGTTGTTGCCATCTCCAAGGTTCCAGAGAGCCAGGCAGGAGAAGTCCAACTATCCTTTCAGAGTAATTTCCGCTCTATAAAAAGGTGATGACTTACTTCATTGCCCCAAGGTTTCCATGTGCCTCCTGGGGACAGCCAAGTCCTCCAGAGGAGGGAGGGGCTCACTGGCTCTTCAGTTCCCTGGAGAGGAAAGAAACTTGGACTTGGACTTGAGCTGTGCTCCAGCCTACTTTCTGACTCACCTGCCCTCTCTGGATATAGGACGTTTCATCTATTAACAGAGTTCTTGGGCCTAGAGGAACTCTATGGATTGGTCTGCAGAAGCTAGTTAAAGATGATGTCTAGAAAAACATGTGCCATATATTGAGTCCTTTGCTATAGGCTAGCCACTGTGCTTGGTGCTTTACATACATGAGCTCTTTAATCCTTACAGAAATATTGTGAAGTTGGCATTACTGTGCTCGTTTTGTAGCTGAAGAAACCAAGGTGTGAGACCAATGGATATATCAAAACTCAATGTAGATACTGAGTAACAGTCTTGAGATTAGAACCAAGAACTATCCAGGCTCTTAATAATTTGCCCCCTCAATGCAGAGTTGGAACATTGTCACCAGACATTTTAGAGTCAGAGACAGGGCCCTTAGAGACCACTGAAGTCAACCTTCTATTTCCCAAGTGGAAAATCAAGTAGAGAGGAATGTAATTTGAGGTCACACAGTAGGATAAAAACAGGATCTAATTAGAACCACCAGTCTCTGGGTGGCACAAATGATTGAGCACTTGGCTACTACCCAGAAGGTTGGTGGTTCAAAGCCTGCCAGAAATGCCTCAGAAGAAAGGCCTGGCAATCTAATTCCAACAGATCATAGCCATTGAAAACCCTATGGAATGCAGTTCTACTCTGAAACACATGGGGTCACCATGAGTCAGAATTGACTCCACAGCCACTAGAAATTAGAACTAGGACAGACTTGTCTACTGAACCAGAATGTGAACAAATGTATCAATGGTAGTCATAGTCAATCATCACTGCCCCATTTGAGAAGAAAGTGGGCAGCCGGTTGGTCTGAAGGACAAGAATTCCTAGGAAAAGCACACCTCCAAGCTCACCTCTGGACCCCATATTCCCGGGACCTAGCACGGTGCTGGCACGCAGTGGATATTTAAAATATTTCTGAATGAATGGATGGACGAACGAGTGAATTCTCGGGCCAAATTCACAACCCACTCCTTACGATTCTTGGCACCATTCCACAATGGTAATTTTGTTCATATTTCTATCTTTGTCTGAGATGTTCTTTCTGTTCTTCTGAAAATGATCTGAATCTTCAGGTCCCAGATAAAGCTCACTACCATCTTCACAACCTTCCCTTTCCACTTCCTCTCACAGAGACCTTACTAGCTTATAAACCTGGGCAAGTTTTATGACTTTTCTGAACCTCAGTCTTCTCATTCTATGCAATAGGGAGAGTAACATAGTCTCCAGAGAGATGCTGTAAGGATTAGGGATGTCAGGTGAGTTCAGTGGAGGCATATATTAGACACTTACTACATGGTAGCAACGTTGTCATGGTCATCTTCTTCATCATCATTTCACCCAGTTCTACAGCCTGTTACACTCTATGCTTCACTTACTTACTCTTCTAGAACTTCAGTTCCCTTTGAATGTGTCCTTTCAACAGGACCAGCAGATATGTTCATTCAACAGTCAATAGGCTGTGTATGTATGTGTGTCTGCCTGGGTGTATACGTGCACGCCCATGCACTCGCATGCATGTGTGTTAAAGACCTACCATTTGAGAAGCCCTGATCTATGTAGACATCATCAGCACCCTCACCCATATACATGACACTTTACAGTTTACAAAACACTATCTTTCCTTTATTTACTTTGAACATAACAACAACACTTCTAAGCAGATGATGGTATTTTCACTTTGTAGATGAGGAAAGCTGAAGATCAGAAAGGAGAGTTGACTCGTCATAGCAATAAGTGGAAGGTCTAGGATTATTGTGACAGATCTAGCATCTGGACCCATCTCTGCTAACTCCCTGTCAAGTGTTCTCTCCCCAGCATCTCCCTACACAAAATATAAGGATGATTAGAGAACAAAAAAGTGCCAGAGAAGGAAGTGCTGGGAAGGGAGCAAAAGGCAAGGCTGTGAGACAAGGAAAAGGCATCTCGGAGACCTGAGTCAAGATGGAGTCAAGAAGACCCTCACAGGAGCCGTTTCCCAGGGGGCAGTACAGAGTGTGGGGCTCAGCCTCTGCAACATCATTGCCACCTCACACTTCTGCTCACCTCTGAATGTTTAAACAAGTTCCCTGATAAGCTGGATTTTTAAACAAATTCGCATTTGGATATCAATATGGATCTTGGCTTTTCCCCCTTTTTCTTGTGACAGAACCCTCTTAGAACAAAATACAAAGCTAAAGCTTCAAGACCTTGTTTATGACAATGTAGGCTTAGCTATAACACTAAAAGTATGAGCAATGAAAGAAAAAGCAGATAAATTGGACTTTATCAAAATTAAATACTTTCGTGCATCGAAGGACTTAACAAAATGAAGAGAAAACCTACAGAATGAGAGAAAAATATTTGAGGACCACATATTTGATAAGGGTTTAATATCCAGAATATAGAAAGAACCCTTACAACTAAATAGCAAAAAGGCAAACAACTCAATTAAATAATGAGCAAAGGACTTGCATAGACAATTCTCCAAAGAAGATATACAAATGGCCAAAAAGCACATGAAAAGATGTTCAACATCATTAGTTATTGGTGAATCGAAAATTAAAATGACAATGAGATACCACTTCACACCCACTAGGATGGCTATTATCAGAAAATAGCAAGTGTTGACAAGGATGTGGAGAAATGGAAATCATCATACCTTGCTGGTGGGATTGTAAAATGATACAGCCACTGTGGAAAACAGTTGACAGTTCTTCAGAAAGTGAGAACATAGAATTGCCTTATGACCTAGCAATTCCACTTCTACGTGCAAGGTCCAAAAGACTTGAAAGCAGGAATTCAAACAGATACTTGTATACCAATGTTCATTGCAGCATTATTCACAATAGTCAAAGACTGGCCACAACACAAATTTCTATCAACAGATAAATGGATTAAAAAAATATAGCATATACATACAATGGAAGATTACTCATGCATAAAAAGAAATGAAGTTCTAATAGATGCTACAACATGGAAGAACTTTGAAAATATTATGCTTGATTGAAATAAGTCAAACACAAAAGGACAAATATGGTTCCACTTACATGAAATATCTAGAGTAGGCAAATGCAGATACCGAAGTGTATTTTCAGAGCTTCCAGGGACTTTAGGTAGGGGAAAATGGAAAATGGGGAGTCATTGTTTAGGGGGTACGAGTTTCTGTTTGGGGTAATAAAAAATTTTGGAAATGGATAGTGGCGATAGTTGTGCAACACAGTGAATGTGATCAATGTCACTGAATTGTACACTTAGAAATGGTTAGAATGGCAAAATTTTTGTTGTATATATTTTACCACAAATTAAAAGATAGAAATAAGAATTCAAACTTGCTCTTGAGATGATTTAAACACTTTGAGATGTCCATTTTGATCTAAAGGACAGAGGGACAGTAAGAACTAGAAGGAAAAATAAGCTTGCCTGTTTCGCTGAGTTAACCAAAAAATATTTGATCTCCAGCAGAATTGACTCAGCCTATTTGGGGTAGTGTGGTGTAGAAAAAAGAACATGGTGATCTTGGGTAAGAACTCTGAGCCTCTCTGAGCCTCCACTTCTCAACTATGAAACTGAAGGTCACAATGCCTTCCTTGTAGAATTGTGAGGGCTGGCAATACTATACAGAAATTTACTAACAGTCCCTGGCCAAAATTAGTCCCTAAATAATAGGGAGCTCCTGTGATTTTGATAATGATGATTATTCAGGGACGTTCTACCAATGAACACATAGAGAAAGGGGGCAAAGAATAGGCTCAGACAGAACGGTCACCAGGTTTGGCTTGGGGAGACATGGGCACTTCCTATTTAACCAGGCCTTTGACGCCAACTTCAAATGTTATTTTCTAAAGTTGTAATTTGCTAAACCAAGCTGTTCATGGACCTTACTTCACAAATTAATACTTTGCTGTTTCAAAAGCTTCCCATAACAACAACCAGCCCTACTTGAAGCAGATAGAGAATCAGAGCTGACTCCCAAGAGGAAAGCATTCTCCCCCTGGCTGTAGATACATGGACTATATTTTGTGACCAGTGTTAGTTGGATTTTTAGCAAGGAGAGAAAGGTCCGATTGTTTAACCAGAAAAAAGAATTCACAGTGGCACAGCTTAGATTTGGACTGACTTCTGTTTAAAACTCTATGGATGCTGCCTCCCCATTTCATTGACCGACTATTTCCAACACGGGTTGGACACTGATGAAAGGAAGACAAAAGTGATTCTTGGCGGAAAAAGATTGGGAGGTCCTATTTCTGAGTGGCTTCTGCGTAAGTCCGCAGCCCCCACTAAAGTAGGAAAAGTGTCTTTTTCAGTATGTTATAGTCTTACCTAGCAGGTGCTATGTGAAGCGTAGCTAGATTGACTCTAAGATGAGCGAATTGCTGAAACATAGTACTTAACTACCTGAGCTGCAGATCTCAACCGCCATGAGTTTTCATGGGAAAATGTGGTCAGAATTCCCTTCCATGCTGAGGTGCCAGAAACACCTTTCCCATGCAGTTTTTCACTGATTTCTTGGAGGCAGATAGTGTAACAGAAAGAACTCTATCTTTAGAGCAAGATGACATGAGTTCCAGTCCCAGTTTTCCTGCTCTATTAGTTGAAGGACCCTTAAACGCTTGAGTCTCAGTTTCCTTATCCATCAGTCAGGCATGAAATGTTTACTTCTTTGCGTTATTATGAGCTTAAAGGAAAATCGCTCTGAGAACCGTAAAGTCCCTTGTGCAATTTTAAGCAGTTGTTAGTAACTTTCCAATCTGTTGGGCTATGAGCCTCACCCTTACAACAAGCTGGCATTCATCTCTCAAAGTTACACGTTCAAGGTTTCAAAACCTCTTCATGGAGATGTGCCTGCTTCTTTTCTCTAAGCAGCCTATGTGTCTCTGCTCCAAATTCTCCAACTTGCACAATTCATAAGCTCCAAGAAAAAGAAAACTAAAAGAGAGTGATGCTTGCAACATATGTGGACAATATGTGGTATAGACCACACATCTGCTCTGGGCCTTCCTGACAGAGTATAGGTTGGAGGGTGGAAGGTGTGGCATAGGAGGAAGTACCAGAGTCCAGGGGCAGGTGACATCTCAGGTGAGGAGGTGGAATTTCTTCACCTCCTCTGACCGCATCCAGTATAAGAACCTAAGCATCACTGGAGGCTTTTATCTGGTATAACCACTTGTATGTAGCATCTTAATACATCATGCATCAGATTAGAACCCACATCCAAAAGCAATGTATCTCATTTATACTACTGGTCCTTGGATTTGAGTGCTTACCGTGGCCCAGAGCACTAGACACAACAGGATTATTAAACGACACCACTGGCAATCAACAGCAGTAGCAGAGGAAATACTGACAATTCCTGATATGCAAAGAGAGTCTTCTCCCTCTTTTATCCTGCAGGTGCCAGCCCTAATGCAAAGCTCTTACCATATTGTTTCCCTGGCGAAAGGTCCTTAATAATTCTTCATGGTCCAGAGCAATGCACTTCCAACCCCCTTCCCAGACTCACTCTCTCCACAAACCATCTACTCCAGATTCATCTCCACACAGACTGACAATTTCATACCTCTGTGCTTTTGCCTGGGCTGTTCACTCAACTTGGTAGGGCACTTCACTTCATCCCCTTGCTCCTACCCAGCATATTCCTGCTTATTGAAATCCTACTTATTTTCCAAGGCCCAGCTCAAATGCCACCCTCTCTAAGAAACTTCTCTTGAAGCCCTCTCAATTCCTTCTTCTCTAACCCACAGTTGTACCTCCATTATTCAGGGCTAATTTCACAGGAGGGCAAACACAGGACAAGACACTGGAGGTCTCAGGCTAATATACATCCTCCAGTACCTTCTACAGGCATGCCTGGCACGTCACTGAAACCTCTAAGAGCCTCTCCTTTCTTATCTGTGATATGGGACTAATCATAATACCTACCTCATGGGGTTGGTGTGAGTAGCAAATGTGGCAAGAGATATGAACATAGATTGTAATTTGGGAAATATGATAGATTTGTCATTGTGATCTTTAGTATGCCTCCCATGCTGGATTTTTTTTTTTAAACTGTGGTGAAAATATATACACCAAAACATTTGCCAGTACAACTTCCACATTTATAACTCAGTGACGTTGGTTACATTTTTCATGATGTATCACCATTATCGCTATCCTTTTCCAAAATAGTTCACCACCATGAACATAAACTCAATGCTCCCAAACCAAAATCTTCCCCTTTCTCCCTCCCTCCTACCACTAGTAATCATTAATAATCTTTGGTTTCTATGTATTTATTTTATATAAGTAAGATCACACAGTATTTGTCCTTTTGTGATAGACTTATTTCACTCAACATAATGTTTTCAAGGTTTATCCATGTTGTGGCATGCATCGGAACCTCATTTTTCTTCATTTACGACTGCATACTATTCCATTGAATGTATGTATCACATTCTGTTTAGCCATTCATCTGTCGATGGACATTTCAGTTGTATTCCAAGCTGGTATTTTTAAGCTGCTGGTGAGTCCCGTCTGATTCATATCTATATTGCAAGTGCTCAGATACCATTCTGGCCCAGAGAAAGTGATGAGAAGAACTCTGATGAATGAAGGAATAGATGAACAAATGAGTGAGTCAAGCCAGAGTCAGGAAACAGGACAGAAAAGTCCTTTCAATATGAAAATGACCCTTCTGCATCAACTAAATTAGGGGTCCCCTGATATTCCTTCTCATAACACCAAATTTTCCCCGTCATGGTACCTATCACAGTGTGAATTGTCTATTTGTGTATTGTTGGTTTAATACCTGTCAGCTCTATTTCACAAGCCCCCAATGGTGGGGGTCATTTCTCTTTTACTCCATGAATATCTAGCACCTAGGACAGTGCATGGCATGGAGCAGGGACTAGATAATATCTGCAAAATAAGTAAATATGCAGACACTTACATTTATAAAAACAAAATCACACCCAGCTGAAAGGGGAAGTCAAAGTGAAGTCTTTCACTCAGCTCTCCATACATCAATGTATCAGCGTAAGCAGAGATAATTTCTTCCCCACCCCATCCCTTAGTCTGGGTTAGGGACCCCAGTCTGTGTTCCTACTGCCTTTTCCACTTTGTTGTTGTTGTTAGGTGCCATCGAGTTGCTTCCAACTCACAGCAACCCTAGGGACAACAGAACAAAATACCGCCTGGTCCTGTGCCATCCTTACAATCATTGTCATGTTTTAGCCCATTGTTGCAGCCACTGTATCAGTCCATCTCATTGAGGGTCTTCCTCTTTTTCGCTGACCCTGTGCTTTACCAAGCATGATGCCCTTCTCCAGGGATTGGTCCCTCCTGATAACATATCCAAAATATGTGAGAAGTCTCGCTATCCTTGCTTCTAAGGAGCATTCTGGCTGTACTTCTTTCCAGGTAGATTTGTTCATTCGTCTGGCGGTCCATGGTATATTCAATATTCTTTGCCAACATCAAAATTCAAATGCATCAATTCTTCTTTGGTCTTCCTTATTCATTGTCCAGTTTCAGCGTGCTTAATCAGGTGATTGAAAATAGGCTTGGGTCAGGCACACCTTAGTCCTCAAAGGGACATCTTTGCTTTTTAACAAGTTAAAGAGGTCTTTTGCAGCTTCCACTTTACCCTCATGTAAACACTTATGATGCAGCATTGTATTTGCCTTTGTCCTAGTCTGTTTCCTCACTAGGCTATGATCTCCAAAGTAGAACCATGTTTCATTTGTCTTTGTGTCCTGATGCACAGCCATGGGTGCTAAAACACAGCACTAGGGAATAACTACATTTGTAAAGTTCTGTCTGACATGTGTCTGAAGTCCCCTTGCTTGCTGGTTATCATAGATTTCCTTTTTCTCTTATTTGACTTCTTTGTTTACCAAAACTTCTCCATGTTTACACAACGGCAGAACAAATAGAACTGCGATTTTGGTTTCACGATTTACATCCATGACTTCACGTTCATTTGACAGTTCTATCATATTTCTGATAATTGCACATTCTTTGCCCCCTTCTCCAATCTAGGACATATGGACATTATACTGGAAAGAATGGCATGTATAATATGTATGTGTGGTGGGGACATTGGGTGAAGCTGAAAATTGCAAGTATATACAAAAGCCCTGGGAGGTGGAGAACATTGCCCTTGAGTTTCCCAAGCCAGACTATCTAGCAGAGTGTCTTGGTGAAAAGTTTTCAAGAAGGCTCAGGCTTTGGAAATAGTATCCACTGCAAGTTGGTAAAATCAGAGAACTCCATTGACTATCACAGAATCAGGAAAGCTGGGGCAGATGCCAGATGGGGAAAAGGACATTATTACAGAATAAAAAAATCAAACTTCAAGAGGTAGGTACTGAGGGGGTAAAGGTAACGATTCAAGCCAGAGAAGACTTGGGCCAGGGCAGCTGAGATTGGGACAGTATCATTTGTAAACTCCAGGCACTTCTTGTGTGTTATTTCACTTAGTTATCACATAGATACCAACACTTCCAGGCTGCTATCATTTTACAGAGGATGAAACTGAGGCTCGGAGAAGCTTAGGAATTTTCCCAATGTCACACTGCTCATGTGTGGCCACGTCAGAATTTGAAATTAGATCTGGATGACTCCAAACTCAGTACTGATGTCACTATATGACAATAGCTTCCGGCAGACACTTAGGCTGCTTCTGCATGATCTGCCAGGAATGAGCTAGAGCTGCAGTTCCCAGTCCCGGATGAGTTAAATTAAAAAAAAAAAAAAAGATTTGGGGTTCTACACGAGACCTACTGAAAAATAATCTTCAGGACTGTGAGCCACAACTGTATATTTTAAAACATTCTCCAGGTGATTCTCATGTGGATGACAGAGAACCATGGATCTAGATGGGACTCCTGCTTTAGCTGTAGTGTTTGCCTTGTGACTGCTAATATTTCCTCAAATTCCTGGGCTGTGTGTCCTAGGTCTCTCTGCTTGTTGGTGCTCACAGTGAAATCTCTCCATGTTGATATGAGGAAAAGTACCTAGAGATATATTCTATGTGTAATTGATTCTAAAATGCACACTTTATTGCATTTAGATATCTCTGAAACTGAGATGCGTCTTACAATTAATGATGTCATACAACTTCTGTCAGGCAAGCTGCAGTTGACATTGTCTGTACCTGTGTGAACATAGCAGTCATTTCTAGTGGTACAACTGGATAAGTACAACCCTTACGTATAAGGAAGGAATATGAATCCTGGCTGTTGTCTGATGAACTTCATTGGCAAGTACTGGTAAGATCAAAAAGGCATCAGCATTAAAACTTGAAAGAAAATCCCAGAGATAATGGTGGAATACTTTAATGAAGCTTGATACATCCTACAACAAGGATGTACCCTGAAAACACTGCTAAGTGAAAGAAGTCCAGAACAGGCAAATCTATAGAGACAGACAGTAGATTAGTGGCTGCCTAGGGCTTGGGAGGAGTGGAAATGAGGAGTGACTGCTAATGGGAACAGGTTTTTTTGGGGGGTGTTGAAAATGCCCTAAAATCGATTGTGGTGATAGTATACAACTCTGTGAATATACTAAAAACAATTAAATTACATACATTAAATAGGTAAATTATAAGGTATATAAATTATATTTCAATAAAGTACCTTTAAGAAAAGTATGAGGGGAACAAAAATGAAATGTAGCATCATTATTCCCAGGATGATGGAGAGGACAATTACATATAGAAAGACACGGAATTCACTGATCTCTAGTCAAAAAGTGACTCAGAAAAGGCAGGCTCTGAATGTGAAGTCATTTTATTAATATTGAAACATTTATTTTGCTTTATATCACAAGAGTGTTATACTGTAAAAATCTATGCTAAATAAGAATACAATAACTTTTGTAATACTTCTAAAATTAAAAAATTTAATTGATAAGAAAGCATTGAGTTATAGTTTAGTTGGCAGCATTCTCTTTTCTTTCTCAGTAGTACCTACAATAAGGTGCCTCTTATAATCTATGGCTCTTGATGGATAAAATATATATGTAAATCTCAGTTACTTAAGGCTGATTTTCTATCAATGACAAGTTGTGAAATACTGGATCTATCACTCACTTCTTCATTCTTAGGCTTTCCTATCTCTACAGTGGAATTTGTTTCTAAGGATCCTCTTAGATCTGAGATATTCTAATTTAAAACTTTACTTATGTCTGATGGTAAATTCATCATTCATTAGATCCTGCACCAGACCATGGCCTTGAAATAGAAGGAAAAAAGGAAAATATCACCTCCATCTAAAATTTTCTTCTCCTGAAAGGAATATGCTAGAAGAGAAAGGATCTTGCACTTTTTCCCCTGATTATCTATAGAGTTTCATCTCTTAATCCTCTCTGATGCCCAGGTCCCCAGAGACCTAAGAATGAATGGAATAACACATCAGAGACGGGAAACTCTTGGCTTATAGTCAAAATGTGTTCAGCATGGCAACCAAGTCCTTGGGCTGCTGCTTTGGCTCGTGGATGAGTTCTTCCTTGCATGTAATTGCCCAGCCTGTACCTGCTTCCTGCTGATCTGTGTGCAGGGTACCAACACGGCCATCTAAAACCACTAACCCAGGAGGAACTCATACAGAGACAGGACTTTCAAAAAGAAAGGAAACACCGTGGAAGAAGAGAGTGGCTCCACTGGAGAAGTGAACTTTTTGAGTAGGTTCAAGAATTCCTTTTAGTTGCCAGTCTTCACAAAAAGATGACTTTTGTTTAAAATGCAACGACTTATGTTTATTTTAGCATCTGCAAATTAAGTTAGAAATGGAAAATACCAAAATGTCCAATAGTGGAGAAATACTAAAGCAAAATATGCAATATCCATATTATGCAACAATATACAGACAGTTAAGTATTTTTGAAAGTTTTGTGATATTAAGAGGAAACGTTTGAATTCTGTATCTAACAAAAAAAGTAGAAAAACTAAATGTAAATTATGTTCTCAACTACATAAGAAATGTGCATTGACTGAGAAGGACATATTTTGATAATCTCCAAATTTTGATCCCCAAATTAGGATCATCTCAGACTGGTAGAGTTCTGCATTTCTATTCTATAATGAATACATGATACCCTTTACCATCATAAAACTTAATTTTATATAATTTTAAACATTTTTCTTATTATGAAAATAATACACATTCATTATAGAAAATTTAGGAGAAAAAGAGAAAAATATAAATCTGCCAGACCTAGCAAAAAGAAAACAACTGATAACATGATAACACTTTGGTGTATACTCTTCCAGTCATTTTCAAAAGAATAAATAGACTACACACACACACACACACACACAGAGATCCATAATAATACAAGTCACTGTGAGATTTACCCAGCTTAAAGCTCTGCTTTCTGAGAACTGGCCCCACCATGCACAGCAATGGGCCCTCTAAGCCATGTTTTTCCTATGTAGTCCTGTCCCTATAATCATAGCTGACTGGACCGAGCATAAACAGTTAACCCAAGGTGGTTCAATTCATATTTTTTTCTCCCAGGAATTACAGCTGTCAATACCCAGGCATTGTATCGGGCAAATCTGCTGCAAAAGATCTCTTTTAAGTGTTAAAAAGCAAAGATGTCACTTTAAGGACTAAGGACCTGACCCAAGCCTCCGTGTTTTCAGTCACCTCATATGCATGTGAAAGCTGGACAGTGAATAAGGAAGACCTAAGAAGAATTGATGTCTTTGAATTATGGTGTTCTCAAAGAATACTGAATATACCATGGACTGCCAGAAGAACAAACAAATCTGTCTTGGAAGAAGTACAGCCAGAATACTCATTAGAAGCGAGGATGATGAGACTTGTCTCACATACTTTGGACATGTTATCAGGAAGGACCAGTCCCTGGAGAAGGACATCATGCTCGGTAGAGTAGACAGTCAGCAAAAAAGAGGAAGACTCTCAACAAGACGGATTGACACAGTGGCTGCAACAATGAGCTCAAGCGTAACAACAATTGTGAGGATGGCACAGGATGGGGCAGTGTTTTGTTCTATTGTACATGGGTCACTACGAGTCAGGACCAACTTGACGGCACCTAACAACAACAATAAATACTCAGGTACTGGAAAGATAGACAGCTGGCTGAAACCTTGAGCAGGTAGAAGTTGAGAGAGACTTCGAGGCAAGAGGTGGTGGGCCTCCAGTAGATCCAGAGAATAACTCCTGTGTTTCCTAACAATTTCCCAGTCCCTGTCTCTTCTTGATTTATGAGATTTTCCCTTCAGCTCTCAATAAACACCCACACCCCTGTAACCAGAAGTGTTTTAATTAACTCTCCATATACTATTTTGTAACCTGCTTATTCAATGGCAATATTTAGATGAATTTCTTTTATTTCATTTCTAGTAAACACTGTCATGAATGTCCTTACGTGTAAATTTTTATGAATAATTTTTCTAGAATAAGTTGCCTTTTGATGCATACTGCTAATTTGTCTTTAAGAAATGTTTATTGGGCATTATGCAGAGTGAAATAAGTCAATCACAAAAGGACAAATACTGTATGAGACCACTATTATAAAAACTCATGAAAAGGTTTACACAGAAAGAAACAATCTTTGATGGTTATGAGGGATGGGAAGAGAAAACACTAATTAGACAAAAGGTAAGTGGTAACTTCGGTGAAGGGTAAGACCGTACACAATACTGGGGAAGCCAGCACAACTAGACCAAGGCAAAGTCATAGAAGCTTCATAGACACATTCAAACTCCCATAGGGATTGAGTTAATAGGCTGAGGGCTGGGGACCATGGTCTCGGGGGACATCTAGCTCAATTGGCACAACATAGTTTGTAAGGAAAATGTTCTACATCCTACTTTGGTGAGTAGCATCTGCGATCTTAAAAGCTTGTGAATGGCCATCTAAGATAAATCGACTGGTTCCACCATGTCTGGAGCAAGGAAGAATGAAAAAACCAAAGACACAAGGGAAAGATTAGTCCAAAGGGTAATGGCCCACAACTACCACATCCTACACCAGGCTGAGTCCAGCACAACTAGATGGTGCCCAGCTACCACCGCTGACTGCTCTGACAGGGATCACAATAGAGGGTCTCAGAAAGAGCTGGAGAAAAATGTATAACAAAAATTCAAACTTACAAAAAAAGACCAGACTTACTGGTCTGGTGGAGACTGGAGAAACCCTGAAAGTATGGCCCCCAGACACCCTTTTAACTCAGTACTGAAGTCACTCCTGAGGTTCACCTTTCAGCCAAAGATTAGACAGGTCTATAGAACAAACAATAATACATATAGCTCAACCATGTATAGGAGACTAAATGGGCACACCTGCCCAGGGGCAAGGATCAGAAGGCAGGAGGGGACAGGAAAGCTGGACAAATGGAAATGGGGAACTCAAGGTCGAGAAGGGGAGAGTGTTGACACATTGTGGGGTTGGCAACCAATTTCTCAAAACAGTATGTGTATTAATTGTTTAATGAGAAACTAATTTGCTCTGTAAACCTTCATCTAAAGCACAATAAAAAAAGAAGTGTTTATTAATTTATATTACTACCAGTAACGTATAATAATGTCTAAAAAATATTACTATGTGATTTATAATGAAAAAATACTGACTTCAACTTTTCATGGTTTATGAGTCCTTTAAGATCTATTGTCTATAAAACCAAAAACACCAAACCCATTGCCATCAAGTCAGTTATGACTCTTGGCAACCCCATGTGTGTCAGAATAAAACCACACTTCATAGGATTTTCAGCGACTGTAATTTTACAGAAGTAGATTGCCAAGCCTTTCTTCCATGGTGCTGCTGGGTGGATTCTAACCATCACCCTTTGGTTAGTAGCTGAGCACAAACTGTTTGTACCACCCAGGGATCTATATACCTGTCTATAATGGAGTCTAATAAATCCTGTCACTTTAATTGAATATGTTGCTTTATGATCAAATTAGTTCAAGTTAATATGTATTTAGTCAAAGATCATGGTAGGAGTGTCAGAAAAATAATGCAGTTTCAGTGTGAACTTTAAAACAAGTTAGAAGAATCTGAACAAAGCCAAGTTATAGATTCTGGGAAAAATAGATGAAGTTTTGGAGTTATTAAAGACATCATCAGTCCCACTCATTGAAGTGTTGTTTTAAGAGTAATTATTTTTAGTATAACCTTAATGTTCACCTTTTGAATCATCCAGACCAAAAAAAAAAAAAAAAAAAACCATATACTGTGTTGATCAGCAATATAGCATTTTTAGAACTCTTTTAAATTGAACATTAACTCCACTATATATGTACCCTGAGGACCATCTGGAAAGTTTTTTGACAGATAGAAAAGATTTAAAGGGAAGGAGGGAAGTTCCTCATATTCATAGTTCTCAGGATCACAGAGTATGAGGAGTCTAATAGTTTCTGTCATTAATCATGACATCATTTTAAAACAGATTGCCACAAAACAGAAGCTTAAAATTGCTTGAAAAACAGAAGCTCAACAAGGTAGGACTTCTTCAACACAATAACTTACTACTATGCCATATCCTATGTTGCTTAATTGAACCAGTGATCCCTTCCAAATCATGCTCCCTTAAGACAACTGTCTTTATTTTCCTCATCTCCCTCTCCAGCGGCCTCTCTTGAATAATCATCCTCATCCACAGATGGTCAACATTATGATGGAATTTTGTTTTCCTCTCATGTAAATTTGGAGCTGATAGAAGCTTCTCAGCTCCTTGCTGGGACCTGCTGACAAATCCGCTGGCCTCAGAACTATTTGTGACGTCAGGATGATGCTTCCGAGGCTCCTGTTGATACCTTCTGCTGAACCACGAGGCCCAGTGGACAAGCACTGATGAGAACTTGGAGTTCAAACCTGTCACTGACCCTAGCACAGCCAACATGACCTGGAGCACGTGACTAAACCCTTCACTGTCTTTTTCCCCATTAAAACATGACATAGTCTAGTTCTAACAGAGAGCATGGGGAATGGGTTAGCAAGACAAAATTCCCTGCAGAAGCACTTGGGAAAGGGCTGCCAAAAAGGACCTCATTTGTAAACTAAGGGGTTTGCACTCAAAACTCTCCAAGGACATTCTGGAATTCTATGATTAATCAACCCTGAAATTTGCACTGAGGAGGTCATATGAGGAATACAGTGTCTGGGGAAAAGTGAGATATCTGAATGGAAAATGGAGCGTCCTCTGATACTCAAGGAGACAATGCTCAGCATCAAAAAATCATTGTTGGCAAAGGACATGGGTATCTTAGACATGGTAGATCTTTCCCTGAAATAGGCCACCTTTTTTAACTCGATTTTTATGGGTGATTTGCTATGTTTACACTTCACAGAGAAAAAGAAACGGTAACTCGGCCCTCTCTATTTACGTAGTTGATTTTATGTGTTTTTGAGAGTTCTATCACATTTCCGACGGTTACACATCTTTGTTCCTTTTTTGTTTGGTTGATTGGTTCTTAGAGGCATCAGAAACTTACACTGGAACACAGTATGGTCACAGACCTTCTAACTTTGACACCAAAGGTCACACTCTGGATCAGACACTGGGGGCAAGTCCCCTTGACCACAGGAGTAAACACAACAGTGATTTTCCAGGAGCCAAATCAGTGAGAAACAAGGCAAAAAAGATGAAGCTGGGCGATGTTTTTGTGGCTCTCTTAAGGACATAAAATGCCATGAAGCATAAAAAGGCCTCAGAGGGATTCTCCCATCTCTCTTCCCAGCTGCAGAAACATTCTCCATAGCTTGTTTTGGAATGGTAACCAGAAGCCCCCTGGTGAGAATGCCAATGCCTTGCTCCTGGCCCAGCTACCTGCTCCCCTGTATGCCCAAGAAAACCTGACAAGCTCTGCTCCTCTGCAGCCTCAGGGACACTTTCTTCCAGCTTCCCCACAATGGTCTTGGACTGCATTGACAGCTCCTGGCCCAGTGTTAGGCCAAGGGCCCAGATGAGCCAAGTTGCAGCTAGGGATGCCAGAGCTGGCATGGGGGGCCGCCAGCCTGGGGCCATGGGCTATCCCCAGGAAAACAGAGAGCTTGAGAAGGCCTGGAATTCCAGCCCATAGCTGCAGCTGGGTGCCAGCGGGTTTCTGTAGCCTCTACACATGGCCCTGAAATGGCTAGGGAAGTGTCCTAAAGATTTATATTTAAAGTGTTGCTCTCAAAATTGGAGGATGAACTGTGGATTGGAGTCTTCCCAGGCACCCCACAACCTCTATACTCATTGCCTCATTTAGGATGTCCCAGTTTATTCTCATCATCTTAAAGCAGTCATTTTCAAATGTTTCAAAGCAGTAGATTCCACTTTTTCAAAAAACTTTTCACTTAAGTCCTACATGTAAACAGATGAAACCAGGGCCATCAGATTGTATCAGCCCCCCCTCTACTTCATGCCATCAGCCATTCGATTGCACAGCCTGTCATTCCCTGAGTGCTAGCCACAGATCTCTTAAACTCTGAGAAATCTATTTGAGAGCCTTGGTTTAAGGAGTTTTAAAATAGCTCAAATCTTTCTTAAACTAAAATCCAGTTTGTTTGTTTTTTTAACCTTCTTTTTTTTTTTTTAATTGTGCTTTAAATGAAAGTTTACAGTTCAAGTTAGTTTCTCATACAAAACTTCATACACACACTGCTATGTGACACTAGTTACTCTCCCCATACCATGACAGCACACTTCTCCTTTCCATCCCAGATTTCCCTTGTCCATTCAACCAGCTCCTGTCCCTTTCTGCCTTCTCATCTTGCCTCTGGACAGGAGCTGCCCATTTAGACTCATGTATCTACTCTTCGCAAGTATTTTATGTTTTACAATCCAGTCCAATCTTTGTCTGAAGAGTTGGCTTCTGGAATGGTTTCAGTTCTGGGCTAACAGAGAGTCTGGGGGCCATGTCTTCCGGGGTCCCTCCAGTGTCAGTCAGACCTTTAAGTCTGGTCTTTTTACTAAAATTTGAGTTCTGCACACCACTTTTCTCCTGCTCCATCAGGGACTCTCTGTTGCGTTCCCTGTCAGGGGGGGTCATTGGTGGTAGCTGGACACCATATAGTTCTTCTGGTCTCAGGCTGAAGAAGTTTCTGGTTTATGTGGCCTTTTTGTCTCCTGGGCTAGTATTTTCCTTGTATCTTTGGTGTTCTTCATTCTCCTTTGCTCCAGGTGGGTTGGGACAATTGATGCATCTTAGATGGCTGCTTGCAAGCTTTTAAGACCCCAGATGCCACTCACCAAAGTAGGATGCAGAACATTTTCTTAATAAGCTTTGTTATGCCAATTGACCTAGATGTCCCCTGAAACCATGGTCCCCAGACCCCCCTGCCCCTGCTACTCTGTCCCTTGAAGTGTTCAGTTGTATTCAGGAAACTTCTTAGATTTTGGTTCAGTCCAGTTGTGCTGAGGTCCCCTGTAGTGTGTGTTCTCTGTCTCTTCACCTAAGACAATTCTTGCCTACTGTCTAGTTAGTGGATGCCCTTCTCCGTCTCTCCCCACCCTTGCAAACATCAAAGAATATTTCTTTCTGTGTTTAAACCTTTTCTTGGGTTCTTATAATAGTGGTTTTATACAATATTTGTCCTTATGCAATTGACTGATTTCACTCAGCATAATGCCTTCCAGATTCATCCATGTTATGAGATGTTTCACAGATTCATCGTTATTCTTTATTGTTGCGTAGTATTCCATTGTGTGAACAGACCATAATTGGTTTATCCATTCGTCCGTTGATGGTCACCTAGGTTGTTTCCATCTTTTTGCTATTGTGAACAGTGCTGCAATGAACATAGGTGTGCATATATGTATTTGTGTGACTTCTCTTATTTCTCTAGGATATATTCAAAGGAGTGGGATTACTGGATAGTAAGGTACTTCTATTATTAGCTTTTTAAGGAAGTGCCAAATCGATTTCCAACGTGGTTGTACCATTTTACATTCCCACCAACAGTGTATAAGTGTTCCAGTCTCTCCACAACCTCTCCAACATTTATTATTTTGTTTTTTAGATTAATGCTAGCCTTCTTGGAGTGAGATGGTATCTCATTGTAGTTTTGATTTGCATTTCTCTAATGGCTGATGATTGTGACCATTTCCTCATGTATCTGTTAGCCACCTGATTGTCTTCTTTGCTGAAGGGCCTGTTCAGATCCTTTGCCCATCTTTCATTTGTCTTTTTGTTGTTGATGTTTGCACTATTTTGTAGATTTTAGAGATTAGATCCTGATCAGATTTGTCATGACCAAAAATTTTTTCCCAGTCTGTAGGTTGTCTTTTTACTCTTTTGGTGAAGTCTTTTGATGAGCAAGTGTTTGATTTTTAGGAGCTCCCAGTTATCTAGTTTCTCTTCTGGTGTTTGTGCATTGTTACTTATGGTTTGTATTCTGTTTATGCCATGTATTAGGGCTCCTAGTGTTGTCCCTATTTTCCTTGCATGATCTTTACCATTTTAGATTTTAGATTTAGGTCTTTGATCCATTTCGAGTTAGTTTTTGTGCATGGTGTGAAGTATGGATCTTGTTTCAATTTTTTTGCAGATGGATATCTTGTTATGGCAGCACCATTTGTTAAAGAGACTGTCTTTTCCCCGTTTAATGGACTTTGGGCCTTTGTGAAATATCAGTTGCTCACAGGTGGATGAATTTATATCTGGATTCTCAACTCTGTTCCACTGGTCTATGTATCTGTTGTTGTACCAGTACCAGGCTGTTTTGACTACTGTGGCGGTATAATAAGTTCTAAAATCAGGTAGTGTGAGGCCTCCCACTTTGTTCTTCTTCTTGAGTAATGCTTTACTTATTCGGGGCCTCTTCCCTTTCCATATGAGGTTGGGGATGTGTTTCTCCACCTCATTAAAAAATACTGGTGGAATTTGGATTGGGATTGCATTGTATCTGTAGATCACTTTGGGTAGCATTGACATTTTCACTACGTTCAGTCTTCCTATCCAAGAGCAAAGTATGTTTTTCCATTTATGCAGGTCTCTTTTGGTTTCTTGCAGTAGTGTCTTATAGTTTTCTTTGTATAGGTATTTTACATCTCTGGTTAGATTTATTCCTAAGTATTTTATCTTCTTGGGGGCTATTGTAAATGGTATTGAAAAATTTGGTGATTTCCTCTTTGAAGTTCTCTTTGTTGGTGTAGAGGAATCCAACTGATTTTTATATGTTTATTTTGTATCCTGATACTTTGCTAAAATCTTCTATTATTTCCAGCAGTTTTCTTGTAGATTCTTTGGGATTTTCTGTGTATAAGATCATAGCATATGCAAATAGAGATACTTTTACTTCTTCCTTACCAATTTGGATGCACTTTCTTTCTTTTTCTAGCCTAATTGCTCTGGCTAGGACCTCCAGCAACCTGTTGAATAAGAGTGGTGATAAAGGGCATCCTTGTCTGGTTCCTGTTCTCAAGGGGAATGCTTTCAGACTCTCTCTTTGTATAAATGCCCTTAATTATGTTGAGGAATTTCCTTTCTATTCCTATTTTGCTGAGAGTTTTTATAATGAATAGGTGTTGGACGTTGTCAAATGCCTTTTCTGCATTACATTGATTGTTTTTCTAATGTTGAACCATCCTTGCATACCTGGTACAAATCCCACTTTGTCATGGTGAATTATTTTTTGATAAGGTCGTTGAATTCTATTGGCTAGAATTTTGTTGAGGATTTTTGCATCTATGTTCCTGAGGGATATTGCTGGGCAATTTTCTTTTTCTGTGGTGTCTTTACCTGGTTTTGGTATCAGGGTTATGCTGGCTTCATAGAATGTGTTTGGGAGTATTCCATCCTTTCCTATACTCTGAAATACCTTTAGTAGTAGTGGTGTTAACTCTTGTCGGAAAGTTTGGTAGAATTCTCCAGTGAAACCATCCGGGCCAGGGCTTTTTTTTTGTTGGGAGTTTTTTAATTACCTTTTCAATCTCATCTTCCGTTATAGGTTTATTTTGTTGTTCTACCTCTGTTTGTGTTAGTTTAGATAGGTAGTGTGTTTCTAGAAATTTGTCCATTTCCTCTAGGTTTTCAAATTTGTTAGAGTACAATTTTCCATAGTATTATGTCATGATACTTTTAATTTCAGTTGGATCTGTTGTGATATCGCCCATCTCATTTCTTATCTGGGTTATTTGCTTCTTCTCTTGTTTTTCTTTTGTCAGTTTGGCCTATGGTATATCGATTTTGTTGATCTTTTCCAAGAACTAGCTTTTGGTCTTGTTAACTCTTTCCATTGTTTTTCTATTCTCTATTTCATTTAATTCTGCTCTAATTTTTATTATTTGCTCTTTTCTGGTGCCCAAGGGCTTCTTTTGCTGCTCTCTTTCTATTTGTTGTAGTTGTAAGGTTAATGTTCTGATTTTGGCCCTTTCTTCTTTTTGGGTATGTGCATTTAGTGTTAAAAATTGACCTCTGAGCACTGATTTTGCTGTGTCCCAAAAGTTCTGGTAGGATGTGTTTTCATTCTCATTTGATTCTATGAATTTCTTCTATAACCCAGTAGTTTTTGAGCAAGGTGTTGTTCAGTTTCCATGTGTTTGATTTTTTTTCATCGCTTTTTCTGTTACCGATTTCTACTTTTATGGCTTTAAGGTTAGAAAAGATGCTTTGTAATATTTCAGTGCTTTGGATTCTGTTAAGGCTTGCTTTATGGCCTAATATGTGGTCTATTCTGGAGAATGTTCCATGTGCATTGAAAAAGAAAGTATACTTGGCTGCTGTTGGGTGCAGTGTCCTATATGTCTATGAGATCAGATTGGTTGATTGCGGCATTTAGATCTTACGTGTATTGAGCTTCTTTCTGGATGTTCTGTCCTTCACCAATAGTGTTGTGTTGAAGTCTCCTACTATTATTGTGGAGCAGTCTATCTCTCTTTTCAATGCTGTTAGAGATTATGTATTTTGGAGCTCTGTTGTTGAGAGTGTAAGTATTTATTATAGTTATGTCCTCCTGATGTATTGACCCTTTAATCATTATATAGTGTCCTTTCTTATCCTTTGTGGTGGATTTTACTTTAAAGTCTATTTTGTCAGAGATTAATATCGCCACTCCTGCTCTTTTTTGAGTGTTGTTTGCTTGATATATTTTTTTCCATCCTTTGAGTTTTAGTTTGTTTGTGTCTTTAAGTCTAAGGTGTCTCTTGTAGGCAGCTTATAGACGGATCGTGCTTATCCATTCTGCCACTCTCTGTCTCTTTATTGGTGCATTTAGTCCACTTACATTTGGCGTAATTATTGATAGGTATGAGTTTAGTGCTGTCATATTGATGTTTTTTTGTGTGTGTTGTTGATAGTTTCTTTGTTCCACTTAAATTTCTGGGCTGAGTCATTTTTCTTTATGTATTTTCTTTTCATCTTTTTCACTGCTGTTGATTTTGTATTTGCTGAGTCTTTATGTTTTTCTTGTTCTTTATTTTGAGGTGTAGGATTGTTAGTTTCCTTTGTGGTTACCTTAATATTTATCCCTACAAAATCCAGTTTTAAAATCATCAATTTTTTAGAAGAAAAAAAATTTTTTTTAGGCAAATTCACATCTAAGTAGTGTTATAATGCATTCAACAAACATTTTCTGAATACAAAGTACAGGCCAATCCCAGATGTACTAGGCAGTGGGGATGAAGAGATTAAATAAGACAATTTTAACACCAAAAAAAAAAAAAAAAAAAAAAAAGAAAGAAAGAAAATGGAGCCCTTGTGGCACAGTTGTTGAGATCTTGGCTGCTAACCAAACAGTTGGCAATTTGAATGCACTAGTCGCTCCTTGGAAACTCTATGGTCCAGTTGTACTCTGTCCTACAGGGTCACTATGAGTCGGTCTGGTTTGGTTTTGAACACCAAAATATACCTTCTTGCTGAGTGGCTATGATGGTTAAGGTTGTGTGTCAATTTGGTCAGGCCATGATTTTCAGTGGTTTGGCAGTCGTATGATGCTGTGATCACTTCCATGATGAGATCTGATACAAAGTGATCACTTCCATGATGGGATCTGCTGTGAGTAGCCAATCAGTTGAAAGGGAGTTTCCTTGGGCATGTGGCCTGCATCAAATATAAGTGGACTTTCTGGCGAGGCTTGTGGGCTTTTGCTTTTTCTGGATCCTGCAGCTGGCTCCTGTTTGTCCAGTTCTTGGGACTCGAGCTAGTAGCTTACCTGTGGTCTTGCCTGCCGATCTTGGAATTCATTGATCTTCGCAGCCTGTGAGCAAGAGCCCTGCTCTCTGACCTGTCAATCTTGAGTTTGCCAGCCCCTGAGGCTACATGAATCAGGAGAAGCCTTTATCCTGACCCATGGAGTTGGAACATTCCAACCTCTACAATCAAGTGAGCCACTTCCTTGATATAAATCTCCCTATATGTACTTATATGCTTTACTGGTTTTGCTTCTCTAGAGAACCCAGCCTAAGACAGTAGCTTTGGGAAAGTCCCTGTTTTTGTATGTACTTGTGAAATAATAAGTGCTAACAACATGAAGGCTGATGATTATTGTCATCTGAAATCTCTTCATTTTGCATTAAAAGAAGTTGAGTTCTAAATATATTGGACTCAAGACCAGACCCAAACTCTGGTCCCTTGGCTTCTACCTGAGTGTTCTTTCAGATTCCCTGATTGCAGAGTTATGGGAGAAGTCAGCAAGGAGATCATGATGAGCGTTACGTAGGAAAAGCAAGGATGAAAGTAATACCCGAGTCTTCAAAGGTGAAGTACTGAAGATACTACATATTAAATGAAGGTGTGAAAGGACTCCAGAGGTAGGGTACCAGAGTCTAGCAGAAGCAATACTGTAAATGACACCATTCTGATTTATGCTGAGGTCCCATTACAGATGACATCCCCTTCTGCTTTCCAAATGCTGAGCATTTTCACTGCCAGTATCATATCTGGTCCTCTTAGCAAGGATCCAGGTTGAGCAGGAAGGATACTGTCCCCATTTCAGAGATGAAGAAATTGAGTCTCAGAGATGTGAGCTTGCTCAAGGTCAAAAAACTGATAAAAAGCAGAGCATGGACATCTAAATAAGTTAGGGGTTTTGGACTTCACAATTTCTATTCCAGTTGAGTAATATATTGTTAGAGACAGGCATGGAACTGAATTTTGGTCTAGGAGTGTGAAGATGGAGTGGGAGATTTAAAGAAGGGAATTGAGATGCATTGAGCATATACCATCATGTAAAAATGAAGCGCAGTTATTGCCTTTTGTAACTAAACAGTAGAGTGGGGAAGACAGGGATGGGAACAGGTAAATAGCTTCCAATATGATGGGTAGTGTACCAGTGATAGATACAGGGATTTCTTTCATTGTTATAGCAATCCAGGTGATAGATATTTTTATTCCCAACACTCTGAGGAGGAAACTGAGGTTTAGAGGGGCTAAGTAACCAGCTCCAGGTCATGCAACTAGTACTTGGAGCAAGCAGGAGTTGAACTCCTATCATTCTGATGCCAAAGCCTTTGATCTTTGTACTTCACCCAGCTGCCCTTAGCTTCTGTGAGAGCGTCTGCAGGCATGCCAGCTGGAGGGGGTAGGAATAATATTATTTCATTTATGTTTTATTTATGCTGTGCCATGATATTTATCTAGAAGCTTTCATCTGAGAGATGTGCAGTGTTTTATAAACAGGTTCTTATTATTTCCTCCATCCCCTTCCACTCCTCCACGTGAGTCCTTGGGAACCAGAGATTGCCAGGGATAGCCAAGGTCAGAAGTGTGGACAGGTGTATGTGTGATGGTGGTTCTCCACATGTGGACACAGCTGTGTTTGGTGATAACAGCAATAATCTCTTACATTTGTATATCCCTCTATTGTTTACTAGCCTCTTTCATGTCCAGCTTTCATTTGATCCACATTCCAGTCATGTGCAAGAGGCAGAGCAAGCACCAATTTGCAGAAGAAACTGAGGCTCAAAAAGGTCAGTTAACTTGCCTGAAGACACATGGTATGTCATTAACGAAGTGGAGACTCAAACCCACATCTGCCGATTTATATACAAGCAGTGTTGCCTAATGGCTAAGAGGCTGAGCTTTGGAACCTAGCAGACCTGAGCTTAACTTCTGGATCTACTAGGTACCTTTTGGGCTGAATACCTGGGGTGGTGAACTTTAACTCTCCAATCGTTCTCTTGGTCTGTACAGTGGTCAAAGTAATCATTCCTACCCCAGTGAGCTGTGAAGAATTCAATGAGATAATTTATATAAAAAGCTTATCATAGTGCCTGGCGTGTAGGGAGCTCTCAATGAACAGCAGCTACAGCAAAGATCCCAACCAAGGTCTCTTTCCACTAGAACCACTGTCTCAGAGGAAGAATTGGAGTTTTTGTACACTGAGAGTGTCTGTGGGGAGGCAGGTCAAGGCATGGGGTTTTCCTGCAATTGCCACCCAAGCTGAAGCTCCATGCCCGACTCTCTGCCCTCTCAGGCCTGTGCATGGGGTGCATTCTCAGGCAGCCGGTTGGCAGCAGCTGCTGGTGGCATGCACTCTCCGAGTCACCCCTAGAAGGTGCCCTGCCCACCTGTCTCCGGTCCTTGCCTCTGGCAGCCCCACTCTGCCTCGGATGAAGCGCAGCAAACCTGCGTCCTCAGGTGCTCTCCTTCTAGTTCCCCCATCCCAGGATGCAGCCAAAGAAAACCAAAGCACTCTGTTTGTTTTCTAAGGCGGAGCCAGGAGCGGTTCCCGTAAGACACTGCCTGGCTTAATGGAGCTGTGTCTGGGCCTTGCCTCCCAGGCTCTGGCAGTCAGGAGGCTGCTCTCCTGCCTGGCTCCACTGGAGGTGGTGGCATTTGCTTAAGGTGATTCAAAATCGAGGCCAAGGAGGTGGAGATGGCAGGAGGCTTGCTTCTGGTCCTGTCTGCACTCACTGACCATGTGACTCTGGGCACGTCTCTTCCCCTCTCTGGACCTCAGCGCCTTCTAAATCAGTAATTTTTCACCCAGGCCGCACAGAAGAATTACCTGGGGAGCTTTTAAATTCGAATGCCTGGTCTGGTATGGGGTCAGGACTATAGCCCTTTTTAGTGGCTCAATAGGTGATTCTAATAGATTACTGGGTCTAGCTCCATGGTCCTGAATGATTTCTGAGATCCTCATGAGCTCGATCATTTAACGATTCTATCCAAGAGGTGAAGGAGTAGGAGCAGAGAATTCTAGAATGAGAAATCCTGAAGAGTCATTGCCTTTAAAACACCATCTAATCAAATTGTTTCACTGGACAGATAGAGAAACTGAGGCCCAGAGAGAAAAGGTGAGTCACTGGTACCCAGGGCCAGAAACTGGGTCTCCTGAATCACACTGCAAATAACAAAAATATAGATAGTATAATGAGTCAAAGGAGAAAGAGAGAAGACCTGAAAGTAAAGAAAGACAGAAAAGCAGATGAAGGCACATTTTAAAAAGAGAGAATAGGAGGGAGAAAAGAAAGAAGGAGAGGAGAAAGGAAAGGACAAAGAATAGGAGACAGAAGAAGAGAAAGGGGAGAAGGGAGAGGAAGCAGAAGAACAGAAATAGAAGCCATGACAGGGGCACAAGCAGCTCAGAGAGTTCCCCGTGAGTCAGGGCAGCACTGAGCCACACTTGGCTGCACAGTGCATGTTGGGCAAACGCTGCCTGGGCCAGAGCTCCAACCCCAGCTGGGGCCCCAGGCTTGGGCTGGAGCATGCGTGGGGGCGGTCTGACTCACAGCTGCTGCTTCCTTACCCTGCTTCCAGCCTCTTGCTCAATCCAAGCAGCAGGCTGGATGGATGCTCTTTTGCAAGGTGATCCCAGCAGAGAGAGGGCCCTGCAACGTTTACGAAAGGCTTCTGGCTGCGAGTAGGGAACAAATGGTGCAGGAGACCCTGTGTGAACAACAACAACAACAAAAGTGGCCTACGCTTTCCTGCTTCCTGGTCTTTGTTCAATGCTCACTTCCAGTGAAATCCCCTTCCCCACAGACCCCCGTCTAACATGGCATTCGAGGCCTTCCACATCTGGTTCTCTAGTATCTCTTTACTCACTAATCCTTACCCTATATGTTACGCTACCTGTAAGACTATTGACTTCTCCAAATGTGAGTTGAATTTTCCTACCTCTGCACTTTTGCTTATAATGTGCCCTCTCTCCTATCCAACTGAACTCTTAGGCATCCTTCAAAATCCCACTTAAAAAATCCACATGAAGATGTTGTTGCTGTTGTCATTAGGTGCCATCAAGTCAATTTTCAACTCAGAATGACTCTGTGTGACAGAGTAGAACTGCCTTATAGTGTTTTCTAGGCTACAGTCTTTAAGGAAGCAGATCACCAGGTCTTTATCCTGTGGAGCTGCTGGGTGGATTCGAACTGCCAACCTTTCACTTAGCAGCCAAGTGCTTAACCATTGTACCACCACAGCTCCTTACACATGAAGATGTCCCTGCTTTAATCCCAGTTGTTTCAAATGGCCCTCTCACTACTACACAGTCAGAATCTCTCTCTCCTTCATCTATAGAACCCTGTCTCTTGTCTTGAATACTTACTACCCTGGGCCTCATACTAGCCCATAAAATTGGAAGCTCCCAGCCGACTAGATTTACATCACTATGAAGTATCTGGGCATAAGCTGTGGGGTCCTATAGATGTGGGTTTCAATCTACCTCTATTACCTGTTATCTGTGTGCTTCAAAGTACAGCATTGTCCTCTGCAAAGCAGGGGTATCAACAACCTCCTAGGGTTATTGTGGGCATCAATAAAGTTATGTGAGAAGCATCTGGAACATAGTAAAAGCTTTAAAAAATAGTTATTATTATCATGAATCACCTATGTGATTCTCCACAGGATCCTGTAATGGTCTGGCCCGGAGTGAACCCTCGGAAATACAGCTTACATTACTCAGCTATAGCTCAGTTGCTTTCTGAAAACAGTGTGCATGAGGAGAAGGAAGAGAACACAAAAAGAAATCCTGCGATGCTGCAGCTACTAGGATGGTGTTATGCCCTTTTACCGATCAAGAAACTGAGGCTGACAGATCTGAAGCAACTTTCACACTCAAGACCCTATTCCCTCCCCATAATAGCCCTGTGAGATAGGCAGGAGTCCCTATCCCTACAAAACAGAGAAAGAGGCTGGGGCTATGCCCCAATGAGGTTAGGTTGGGACAAGGCAAAGCTGAGATTAGAACTCAGATCCTCCTGACTACTAAGGAGCCTGGTCTTGCTCTGAGGCTCTGTTTCCGGCCAGGAAAAGCAGCAGCCCTAGCCCCATTAGGAGCAGATGTCAGGCTTTTAGCACAATGGGACCCAACTGTGGACCTAAAGGAAACCCAACACACTCAGGGAAGCCCTGCCTGCTCTTCCGTTCACAGGAAGCCAGGATGTGGAGGGAGAGAGGAGAGGGGCATTCAAAGGGCCTGGGGAACCCTTGGGGTAAACACTCAGTTTCATCATCCTAAGGATTCCCTATTATGGTGACTCTCAAGCATTAGTAGATATAAGAATCACCTGAGAAGTGTGTCAAAAATAAAAATACCCAAAAGTTCTGATCCAGTAGTTGTGGGATCAACCTGGAATTTGCTTTATTAACATGTGTCTCCATGGTGATTCTGATATAAATGGACCACACTCTGAAACACACTTTAGCCCATTTCCTAATCTGAACCACCTCTCTCTCCTCCCACCCCAGCCTGTCCCTACATCAGAATTATCCTTTACTGAGAACATGGAGAAAATCAGTGTGTTCACCTTTCCCTTTCTTCTGCCATCACCTATCATTTTCTTCTGTCCTGCTCCATCTCAGCTCTAGACTAGGGGAGGAGTATCTGAGAGCACAGTGGCATCTCTGTAAACCCAGTCTTGCCCCCGGGGTCCTTGAAGCCCTCCTCCTGCCTCCTTTGGGACTTAGCTCTGTCAGCTCTTGTATTTCTTTTACTCCAGAACTGCATCTTCTCCTCCACTACTCTACATTTGGGGTACTGGCCCCAACATCCACATAGTCAGTTGTCATGGCTCGACCTTGGAGTCAACATTCATTCTTCCTTGTCAGTCTTCTCCTCCAGCAACCGTTTAACACACACACACACACACACACACACACACACACACACACACACACACACACACACCCTACACCCACACCACATCACACCACTACCACCAGTGTCAATGTCCTGTGAATTCTATGTCTCAGCATTTGCCCTCCCTTCCATCCTCACTAACATTACTCTAGTTTAGTCCTCATTCCTCCCTGGAATACTATAGTTCAGTGAGGCTGGAGAGTAGAGTATGAGGAGGTAAGAAATCAGGCTAGAGAGTGAGAGAAAGGAGCTCCTAGTTGCAGGATATAGGATGAGCTGTGGAGAATTAGGGGGAAGCAGAGAAAAGGGAGACGATGCTTAACCAAGTTTGTAGATCCATCCAGAATGATATGGTCTACAGAATTTGAAAAACCCTGCCACCACACATACACACACACACACACGCATATAAATAATCAAGAAGATATAAATATGTGTGGGTATTATATATATTATATATACATTATATATTCATATATATACATATACATATATATATACTTATAGGTAGTCCCCAATTTACAATGTATTCCAGTTATGATGAATTGTACTTAAGACCATCAGATTTTTTTTGTATATCTTATCATTAGTAATATAGATTACAAACACTATTGCAGTGCTTCATTTGCTGATGTTATCATTTTCAGATGTTCAATGGCAGATGTTCAATGTTCTGATTTACTGTTCAAAACACTGCCACATAGCAGGCTAAGAAAACAAACAACAAAAAAAGAGGTACTCGACTTACGTGAGAACCAACTTACAAGGGAGTCGTCGGAATGGAAACATATCATAAGTCAGGGACTACCTGTATATGTATATATATGTATTTATGTATTTGTTTATATAAATATAAATAATCTGTAATAATTTTCAGAGAAACAAAAGCATCCATGACGACTTTGCTCCCTTCTTCCAGTAGCTAACAGAAGCCAAAGTTGGCACTCAGAATCCTTGTAACACCAAAGATTCTAAAATTCTTCCCTTGTGGATGTGTGTTTGGTGGGGGAAACAGTGATGAGTGAGAAAAGAATTTCCTTACACAGCTTCCTTCCCAGGCTTCAGGTAATCTATGATCGAAAATGGGCATATTACTAAGATAAAAAATAATGTGGGTTGTTTATTTTCATTTATTTTGTTTGGGAGTGTCGTGTTTGTGTGTGAGGGATTTATTTTGCCTGGATGTGAGCTTAGAAAACTAGTGGTTTTCAAACTATCTTTTATATAAATAGAGAGCCATTTATTCCTAATAAACTGTCATAGGAGAACCTAACTATAAAGGTAGTAGCAAGAGGTGAGTGGGCTCAAACTTCTACCCACTCTAACTTGCCTCCCTCAGGGGTTCCTCAAATGCCCTGAATCAGCCCTATGGTTCTAATAACGTAGTTGGGAAAACTATTGATCTAGTCCAAACTCCTTATTTTGAGAATCAGTGAGAGCAGCAGACTTGCTCACTCAGCAAGCCATAGAAGCACTGCCATGTGAACCCTTGATTCCAACTCCTGCACCAGTACTCTTCCAGCTAAGTATATGCCGGGATGATAGCCCAACTCAAGAGGCAGAAGGAAAGAGGAAGATTCAAGGGCTGGCCCCTGAAACTTGGCATCACCTGGGACCAGGTTTGAGGCCAGCCACTCTGGTCCAAGTCACCATGGGCATGGCCAGTGAGTGCACCTAAACTTTATACAGCAGTCAAGGGCTTTTAGCGGGACTTTATGGCTTCCTTTGGAAATATGTAAAATTATTATAGATTTTTTACGAAACAAATGGGAAGGGTTCCAGTGGGGATGGCCAGTAGGGCTGAAGGTGATGGGGCTGGGACATAAAAGATTCAGACAGCATCAGAGGATACGGCCAGATGAGACAGAGTTGCAGGCTTCCTCTGGCTGGGAACCTTAAGAGATGTCAAAGCCTTACTCAGGCAAATCTTCCCCTTGAAGAACAGAATTTTCCTACCCCTCTTTCATTTTTTGTTTCTTTTCTTCTTCTTCTTCTTTTTTAAAATGGTTGGTTGGTTTGAGGAAGACTCTGTGAATCTGCAGATATGCCAGGGAAGAGGCCAGGGAGTCTACCTTTGACTCTAAAACAAGGCTTGATCAATAACCAGTCTGAACTTGCTTCATTTTAGTTCCCAAATTAAAAATAAATAAAAAGATGCAACTTTAGATGTCTACAGCCTTTACCTCCAAGGAGCCCTAGGGGAGGTAGTGAAGTCCGAAAAGTACTAGCCCAGGGGTCAGGCCTGATTTTCCTTCACTTCTCTCTTCTGGACCTCAACTGCCCCCTCCCCTACCTATTACATCACCATGATTTTCAGCAGACATTTACTGATCAGCAACTATGTGTCGGGCACAGTCTCAGAACCTGAGATGAAATGGAAAGCACTGATGAGAAAAATGTTCTGCTCTCAAAATGCTTATAAGCATGTAGCTCTAGATGCAGTGGAAAGAGCACTGGCTTTGGAATCTGAAAGACTTAAACCCAACTTGTACACTAACTTCTCAGGCTGGTGCAACTTGGGTGAAGCATTTCAACTGAGCCTCCTCTTCTCTCCCGTGAGGTCAGGATAATAGCACCTACCTAGCACAGCCCTGGACACATTGTCAAAAGGTTACAGCCTCCCCCTCCCTCTCTTAGAAAGTCTGGGAAATCAAGTTTTGAGTGAGTCTGTCTCTTGGCTCTCCAACCTTGGGCAAAATTCAAAGTTTAGAGAATTGCCATGGAAGAAAAGACATCAGGCTCCAAAGGGTCTCCTACTACCTACGTTATTCTGAGCTGCCATCCAGTCAA
This sequence comes from Dugong dugon, assembly GCA_030035585.1. Lineage (NCBI taxonomy): Eukaryota > Metazoa > Chordata > Mammalia > Sirenia > Dugongidae > Dugong > Dugong dugon. The sequence goes on from CM057471.1 coordinate 60,107,867, forward strand.
TTCTAACTCATGGAGACCCCAAGTATACAGACTAGAACTGTCGATAGGATTTTCAAGGCTGTGCGCTTTTGAAGCAGATTACCAGACCTGTCTTCCAAGGTGCCTCTGGATGGATTCAAACTGCCAATCTTTTGGCTAGTATCTGAGTGCTTAACCATTTGTGCCACCCAGGAACTCCTCCTAGTAGCTATCAGTGGATGCAACTAAAGGTGTAAGATGCTCAATAAGTATTGAATGCATGTATAATTAAGCTACTAATAGTCCAAATTCAGCATGCTTGTGACTTACTTTTTAGTTTTTAGAATCTAGCACAGATTTAATCTTATCACTGTGATAGTCACTTTATTTCACTTAATTCCAATGTACTTTCTTAAGTAGGAGAGATATGAAATAGTAGCTAGAATGCAGAAAGCTAGCACCTATCTTAACAATACATAAACACAGAGCATTCGGGTGGAAAAAGATACATAACATTTTCTAGACAAAATCCTTACACTATGAGACTGACTCCTGAAAAGGAAATTCTTCCTTCAAAGAGGCAACTTGGTGTGTGTTGAGGGTCGGGGAGGATGGCGCTGACGTCTGGTCCCTCCATTGCCACATATTCACTGTGTGACCAGGAGCTAGTGCCTCCCCTGGTAAAAATCATTTTATTGGGCTACATGGTGCTTCCCCAAAATGTGGGACACACCAGAAATAAATCAATTAATAAAAAAAGGGCCCTTTCTAATTTTCTTTTAATTCTTCATATTCAGTCATGTAGAGTGGCTTGATTTAGTGCTAACATGTTCTTCACACCTCTCCTTTAACATTTGCCAACACCCCTTCCTTTCAAAAAGAGAGCAGGGCTCTAGCACAGAACATTCTAAAGGAAACAGCAACTGTCTAGAATTTTATAAATTTGTTTTGTTTTCACTGTATTGATTTTTAGAGTTATCTTCTATTTGTGGCAAGTAATCCTGGTTTTCCATTTACTGGAAGTGATATAAATTTCTATTTTGAAATCATTGATTTTAACAACAACAAAAAGAGACGATTTCAAGCAGAACACATTAAGTTAATAATATCCTGGGTATGGCAAAATTGTGAAGGAGATGCTCAAATGAAGGATAGGAGAAACTGTGCTCCATGGTTTTTCAAGAGGGAAACTCTGGGATTATCTGTGCTCTCCAAACTCTGACACTGCCAGCCAGAACATTCTAATGGGGATCAAATGAACTTTAGTTTTCAGGATAGAGTTTTCAGGAAAACAAATTTGTGTAAAATGATACTCTAATATTCAGAAGTAGCTATTCTCTGCAACTAGTTGCTCTTAAGGAAGAGATGCGGGTGTGTAGAGTAAGCCCTGTGAAGAGTTGTGTCCTTTAATGTTACAGGCCACAGAAAACAGCCCACAGCTGCCCTGAGGCCACTGGCTGGGGCCCTGTGATTTCTCTGAGTTCCCCAGCCTGGGCCTCTCTGCTCCCTGGCCAGGAAGAGAGGCAAGGCCAGCTGCATAGGCCCGGCCCACTTGTGCGCAGCTGGGATCTCTGAGCCAAAGGGAGTCAAGGGGCCAGAATTCAGGGCCCTTCTCCTGCATCCCCACCCCCACCTCCGTCACAGCTTGAAATACAACAGATGAAGAGGGTGAAACCAGGACAACCCCCAACTGCAGAGAATGGGTTCAAGTGGGATAGGGATGGGCTTCCCTCTCCCTGCTCAGCCCACTCTGCCCCCTCCCCATCAGACTTATAGAAGACCTCTAGCTGAAGCTGACTTTCGGGCAAGTCATTGGATAGTGCTTAGAAGTTACTGAGGAGGAGAAGGAAGAGGAGGAGGAAGCGGTCCCCAGCTCAGGAGGGGTAAGGGAAGACAAAAGAAGACGGATTTTTCCACAGAATTATCATTCAATGAACAATAAGTGGGGTCAGCTGAATTAAAAAAAAAAAAAATGATGATGGCAAAACTGGATGTCCATCTGTAAAAAAATGAAACAGGACCCATACCTCACACCATACACAAAAACTAACTCAAAATGGATCAAAGACCTAAATATAAAACTTAAAACGATAAAGATCATGAAAGAAAAAATGGGGACAACACTAAGGGCTCTAAAACATGGCATAAATACAATACAAACTATAACTAACCATGTACAAACACCAGAAGATAAACTAGATAACTGGGAGCTCCTAAAAATTAAACACTAATGCTTATCAAAAGACTTCACCAGGACTAGAAGGCAGGACGGGACAAGAAAGCTGGTAATAGGGAACTCAAGGTCGAGAAGGGAGAGTGTTGACATGTCGTGGGATTGTTAACCAATGTCATAAAACAATATGTGTACTAACTGTTTAATGAGAAACTACTTGGTTCTATAAACCTTCATCTAAAGTACAATAAACAAAAATTAAAAAAAAAAGTCAAAGCAACTGAAAAAAAAAAAAAACAACAAAAAGACTTCATCAAAAGAGTAAAAAGAGGACCTACAGACTGGGAAAAAAAGTTTGACTATGACATATCCAACAAGGGTCTAATCTCTAAAATCTATAGAATACTTCAGCACCTCAACAACAAAAAGATAACCCAGTTAAAAAATGGGCAAAGGATATGAACACACATTTCACCAAAGAAGACATTCAGGCAACTAACAGACACATGAGGAAATGTTCTCAATCTTTAGCCATTAGAGAAATACAAATCAAAACTACAATAAGACACCATCTCACCTCAACATTACTGATAGTTATCAAAAATCAGAACATAACAAATGTTGGAGAGGTTGTGGGGAGATTGGAACTCTTATGCACTGCCAGCGGGAATGTAAAATGGTACTATCACTATGGAAAATGGTATGGTGCGTCCTTAAAAAACTAGAAATAGAAATACCATAATATCCAGCAATCCCACTCCTAGGACTATATCCTAGAGAAATAAGAACTGTCACATGAATAGACATAAGCAAACCCATGTTCACTGCAGCATTATTCACAATAGCAAAAAGATGTAAACAACCTAAAATCCATCAGCAGATGAATGGACAAATTATGGTACATACCCACAAGGGAATTCTACACAACAGTAAAGAACAACAATGAATCTGTGAAACATCTCACAACATAGATGAATCTGGAGGGCATTATGCTGAGTGAAATAAGTCATTAACGAAAGGATAAATATTGTGCGAGACCATTATTATAAAAACCCAAGAAAAAGTTTACGCACAGAACAAAACACTCTTTGATAGTCACGAGGATGGGAGGGGTGGGGAGGGGAAATCACTGACTAAATAGTAGACAAGCAGTGACTTTGGTGAAGGGAAAGACAACACACAACATAGGGAAAGTCAGCACGCCTTGACCAAGGTTAAGTCATAGAAGCTTCCTAAACATATCCAAACAACTTGAGGGACTGAGTATCTGAGGACCACGGTCTCAGGGGACATCCAACTCAATTGGCATACCATAGTTCATAAAGAAAATGTCCTACATCCTACTTTGGTGATGGCATCTGGGGTCTTAAAAGTTTATGAGCAGCCATCTAAGATACATCTATTGGTCCCACCCCATAAGGAGCAAAGGAGAATGAAGAAAACCAAAGACACAAGGAAAATATTATTCAAAGGACTAACGGACCACATGAACCACAGCCTTTACCAGCCTGAGCTCAAAGGAACTAAACAGTGTCTGACTACCACCATTGACCTCACTGACAGGGAGAATGGGAGAAGAATGTAGAACAAAATTCAAATTCACAAAAAAAGACCAGACTTACTGGTCTGACAGTGACTGGAGGAACCTCCGAGACTATGGCCCTGGACACCCTTTTAACTCATAACTGAAGCCACTCTGAAGTCCATCTTCCAGCCAAAGATAAGACAGGCCTATAAAACAGACTATAACACAAGGGAAGAGTGTGCTTCTTAGTTCAGTCAAGTATATGAGACCAAATGGGCAACACCTGCCCCAAAGCAAAGCAAAGAAGTCAGGAAGGGACAGGAAAACTGGATGAATGGATACGGGGAACCTGGGGGGGAAAAGGAAAGGGGGAGTGTGCTGACATATTGCGGGAATTGCAACTAACGTCACAAAACAATTTGTGTATAAAATTCTTGAATGAAAAACTAATTTGTGCTGTAAACTTCCACCTAAAACAAAATAAAATTAAAAAGAACAAAAAAAAAAAAAAAAAAAAAAAATCCCAGACCTGTATCCTACAGCTGAATGACAGGAGCTGCTTGCTGTGTGGTATAAGGAAATGTCTAAAGGTGTGGGAGCATCAGAAGAGACAGATGATTATTCAGGATAATTAGCATCTCAGGGTCAGGGCTACAAGTTCTGGGGTGCACAGGTGTGATTGTTGATCCATCATGTGTACACATCATAAACTCACAGTAGGGCAACCTCAGACTGGGCAAAAAGAATCTACATTCTTCCATCCAATCATTCACTCAACAACATTGTATTCAACAACTACTGCAAACCTGGCTGTGTGCTAGGTGCTGAGGGTACAGGCGAGAACATCCCAGACACTGTTCCTGCCCTCCTAGTACTTTACCTTCTAGCAGGGAAGGCAGACAATTTGAATAGATATTGCAATGACTAACATGTGAAGAGAGGTCTGAGGTAAGTGCTCAAGTTCACCTCGTCTCTGGTAAGAAGTTGCTGACAGACTTGGGGAAGTGTCTTGAGTCCCTGGGCCTGAGTGTGCTATCTGATGGGTGGATGGATCTAGATTTGTATTTTTTAAGCCCTTACCTGTTGGTGTTGAGTCAGTTTCGACTCATGGTGACCCCAGGTGTTAGATAGTAGAACTGAGCTCCATAGGGTGTTTTTGGCCATAATTTTTATGGAAGCAGATTGCCAGGCCTTTCTTCTGTGGTGCCTCTGGGTGGGTCTGAACTGTCAACCTTTTGGTTAGTAGTCAAGCACAAACTATCTGTTCCACAAACAGACCCTTTGTAAGCCCTAGAACTTTTTCCAAGTGCCCAGGGGCTGCTGAGAAGGAGGCTTCGACCCAAGGTCCTAAGCCACCTGCTTTTATTTTGCTTTGTACATTGGGCTTTTCTAAATTATGTTTTAACAAAAAGTTCTGCTGATTTTAGAAGAGGACGAAGGAGGAGGAAGAGGAGGAGAAGGAGAAGATGAAGACTCACAAAGACTGAAACAGACGATCAAGATTCCTTCTGTTGTACATAAGATCACCATGAGTTAGAGCAGACTAGATGGCACCTAACAACAGGAAAATGAATAAGCTTAGTACAAAGGATTTACAGTGGAACAAAGGCTCCAAAGAGGAGTTTCCAAGGGTCCTTCTGAGTGCAACATTTAGCTCTTGAGAGAATAGGAAACCAAAACCAAACCCGTTACCATCAAGTCAATTCCGACTCACAGCAACCCTATAGAACAGAGTAAAACTGCCCCATAAGGTTTCCTAGGTTATAATCTTTACAGAAGCAGACTGTCACATCTTTCTCCCACAGAGAGGCTGGTAGGTGCAAACCATCAACCTTCCAGTTAGCAGCCCAGCGCTGTAACCACTGTGCCACCAGAGGGGAGGTACAATAGGAGGAGTGGATAAAAAAAATTATTCAGTGTCTACTATTGTAGTTGGTTAGAACAGACAAGTCAACACAAGACAACATTACTGCCTTGGTAGAGATCACCTTTTCAGGGTATAGGAAACAATCCTCACCCCACCCTCCTTAGTTTCTTTCTTGCTGGCTGTCTTGGTTATCTAGCGCTGCTGTAACAGAAGTACCACAAGTGGATGGCTTTAAAAACAGAAATTTATTTTCTCACAGTTTAGGAAGCTAAAAGACCAAATTCAAGGTGCCAGCTCTAGGGGAAGGCTTTCTCTCTCTGTCGGCTCTGGAGGAAGGTCCTTGTTTCTTCTGAGCTTCTGCTCCTGGGCAATCTTCACGTGGCTTGTAATCTCTCTTCCTGCATCTCAGCTTGCTTCTCTCTCCCTAATCAGGTTGGCCTGTATCTCTTTTATATCTCAAAAGAGATTGACTCAAGATACTATCTACACTAACCCTGCCTCCTTAACAGTAACAAAGACAAACCATTCCCAAATGGGATTATAACCACAGGCATACCTATTGCTCATTGCCGTAGAGTAGATTCTGACTCAAAGTGACCCTACAGGACAGAGAAGAATTGCCACATAAGAATTGTTTCCAAGGAGCGACTGGTGGATTCAAACTGGCAATCTTTTGGTTAGCAGCCAAATGCTTAATCACTACACCACCAGGGCTCCCAAAGTACATGCGAATTCGTTTAGAATGTGCTTTATACATTCAATTAATGTATTTATTTCACACTAGACTGTAAGTGCCATGTGGTAAGGGTTAGACATCTTCCTGTTGACAGGTATCTCCAACCTCTAGCAAAATGTCTGTGGCCCCTAGGAGGCATTCAATAAATATTTGTTGAATAAATGAAGGCATAAACATCAGGCCATGGGCATAGAATTTAAGGACAGTGAAACCTGTGAGAACCAGAACTTGACAGGACTGCCTTGTTCTTCTGGGTCTCTTAAGTTTTCCGCCTTTGACAGGCTGCAGTCTTACCATTTTTCTATTACTCATTTCAGGAAAAATATTTGAGTTTTCCATCTCTGACAGCTTTCTGCCTTGCACAGGTTCTGGCTTTCACAGGTTTATAATATTTCGGCCTGGATGGGAGGCGGAGAGGGAAGATATTAAAAAAGTGTCTCTGAAAAGGTGAAAATTACTTAAACCCTAAATCACAACTTGTGCTTAACAGGCAAAGGAGTTGAAAAGGTACCATAGAAGCAGAGGTGTGTGCACATGCTGGAAGGATGAATACAGTGTCTGGAATGAACTCTGGGTAGTTTGTAAAAATGAAGCTGAGAGAGAGGTTTGGGGAACTAAGCCTGGAGACATCACATGTATTGAAAACCAGTGCTCTAAAAAAAAAAGAAAGAAATCTCTGTACCCTATGAGCTCCAATCTTCCAAACACTCAATCCTAGGCTCCCCTCCCACTTTTTATGCTCCAATGGTGTATGCATTTGGTCACCTTTTTATGTCTGTCTCCTTACTATGGTAGAAGGTTGTTGTGAACAATAGCTATGACTTATTCATCTTAGTCTCCCCTATGCCTATTATTGGGGCCCTGGTGGAAGTTCAAGAAGTGTTCATTGGCTTATAGTGAATTGAATTGAAATAAAGTAGTAAATTGAGGTAGTGAATTGCATTGAATTTTTCTCATCTCTCTACCTTTTAGCATCTTCCACTTCCTAAAGTTTACCTGAATCATCCAGTTCATTCCAAATTTATGAGACAAAGGAGACCATCAAAAAGAAGGACAGAAACAGAGAACAGCTTTGAGAGAGACAAAGACAAAATGAGACTAAGAAAAAACAAGAGTATTCTTGTCAAAATCTGGAGGAGCCTATTGGTGGCTCCCACAAGCCCCAGGGAGAAAAGATAAAGATCCTATCCCTATGGGTATCAAACAGCATCCATTACATACCACCACTAATTTAATTTTTACAGCGTGAACTGACCTGTCAAACTTTTATTGTTGAGAGTACTTGAGAAGGTAACTATGGAGGGTAAGAAGGAAAAAGCCATGCCCTCTTTTTCCAAAGGCTTGGGTCTTGGGTATCCCCTTTTCCTTCCCTTGGCTTTCTCCCAATCTCATAATTATACCTCTTTCTATTTCACTAGGAGCTTCCTACTGGCCAGAAAACTTTAAGATTTGAAATAATTTTTCCTTCCTGAGCAGCCTTTTTCTCAGGAGGAAAGCAGGAGAGAGAACCCAAAACCTAGGTGATTTCCTGTGCCATGAAGCTAGAGTGACAGAGGTTAAAGTTAAACCAAAGATTATTCCAGAAGTTACAAGAGTCCCCAATCAAGTATTTCCCAAAGTGGGTTCTTAAGAGATGTTCCTCTGGGAAAAGTTGCACCATAGTGAAATACATTTAGGAAACATTCCTAATAATCCCTCTCTTTGGGATGCACAATACCCTATATATATATATATATATAGCTTTAAGTGAAAATTTACAGTTCAAGTTAGTTTCTCATACAAAAATTTATACACACATTGTTATATGACCCTAGTTGCTCTCCCTATAATGTGACAGCACACTCCTCTTTTCCACCCCAGATTTCCCATGTCCATTCAACCAGCTCCTGTCCCTTTTTGCCTTCTCTTCTCACCTCCGGACAGGAGCTGCCCATTTAGTCTCATGTATCTACTTGAGCTAAGAAGCACTCTCTTCACGAGTATCATTTTATGTCTTATAGTCCAGTCTAATCTTTGTCTGAAGAGTTGGCTTCTGGAATGGTTTCAGTTCTGGGCTAACAGACAGTCCAGGGGGCAATGTCTTCCGGATTCTCTCCCATCTCAGTCAGATCAAAAAAGTCTGGTCTTTTTATGAGAATTTGAGTTCCCACTGTACTTTTCTCCTGCTGTGTCAGGGACTCCCTGTTGTGTTCCCTGTCAGGGTGCACAATACCTTGTATTAAAATCACAATACCTTATATTAAAATTTAACAACATCATATTTAAAACCTCTGAGAAATCATTGAATAAAGAAACCCATTTAAATTTGAATAACTCACCATTTTCTAAACTAATTGATCCCAGGGCTCTTCTTATTTTCTATTCTTCACATATTAGCATCCTATAGGACTAACACTCTCCAGTATAGACTTTGGTGTTCAAGTGAAGGAGAGATGAACTTGATCTTGAAAAGTCAAAGAAGTCTTCTTGGAGAATGCAAGGCTTATGAAGGACTATGATGAGTGAGAAGACATTGAGTACGAAGAAAAGCATGGGAAGGTTCAGAAGGCTCATTTGTTCATAATTCATTGAATCAATGTGCACTCAGTGCCTATTCTGAACCAGACAGCACACTTGGTGTTGACAACACAGGGATGACCAAAAGAGGCATGGGCCTTGCCCCCATGGAAATTGCATTCCAGAGTGTGAGGTCAGATGTAAGCAGACCATCACAAAGTGATTCCTCTGCCTGGAATGAACAAGGAAGAAGTGGAGATCTGAAGATTAAGTAGAAATTCTCCCAACAGAGTAGTAGGGAAAGGGATTTGTGATAGAAGGAGCAACAGGAATAATGGTCTTCTTTCTATCCCTCAAATACAGCAGGCACTTTCTTACCTCAGGGCCTTTGCACTTGTTCTTCCTTCTGCCTGAGACACTTTTCTTCCAGGTCCCTCATCTCCTTCAGGTCTTTGCTCAAATGTTGCCCTTTTTTTTACCACTGTACTTAAAATTATATAGCCCCTACCTCCATTTCTAACACTCCGTTTTCTCTTTTTCTTTTTCTTTTGTAGCATTTATCCCCATCTGATAAACTATATATTTTGCTTTTATTTTCTTTTACTCTCTGCCTCCCTCTACTTCTAGACTCATCCTTCAGAGCTGTATGAGTGGTGCCCTGGAGCTGTGTAACTTTGTGACCCCACCCTCCAGAATGTGGGCTCCATGAAGGCAAAGAGTTTGGGTCTTTTGTTCACTGCTGTATCTCCAGTACGCCAATGCCTGGTACATAGCAAGCACTCAATAGCTATTTGTTGAATAAATGAATGAAAGAGTAAATTAAAAGCAAACAAGAGAGGAAGAAAACAAACATTTGCTTAGCACAAACTAGTTGCCAACCATATAAAATCATAGCAACACTACAGAGTTGATATGATGACCATTTTACAGAGAAGTAACCTGAACCTCAGAAAGATGGAGTGACTTACCCAGTGCCACACAGCAAGTAAATAGATGTCATGGATTGAATTGTGTCCCCCCAAAATATGTGTCAACTTGGCTTGGCATTGATTCCCAGTATTATGTAGTTGTTCTCCATTTTGTGATCTGAAGTGATTATCCTTTGTGTTGTAAATCCTAACCTCTATGATGTTAATGAGGCAGGATGAGAGGCAATTCTGTTAATGAGGCAGGACTCAATCTACAGGATTAGGTTGTATCTTGAGTAAATCACTTTTGAGACATAAAAGAGAGAATCAAGCAGACAGCAGAAGGACCTCATAGACCAAGAAAGAAGCACTGGGAGTGGAGCGCATCTTCTGGACCGAGGGTCCCTGCACTGAGAAGCCCCTAGACCAGGGGAAGACTGATGACAAGGTCCTTCCCCCAGAACCCATACAGAGAGAAAGACTTTCCTGGGACCTGGGACCCAAAATTTGGACTTCTAGCCTCCTAGACTTTAAGAAAATAAATTTCTGTTTGTTAAAGCCATCCATTTGTACTATTTCTTTTATAAACCAAAACCATCGAGTCAATTCCAACTCATAGCAACCCTACAGGACAGAGTAGAACTGCCCCATAGGGCTTCCAAGGAGTGGCTGGTGGATTCGAACTGCCAATCTTTTGGTTAGCAGCTAAGCTCTTAACCACTGCACCGCCATTTCTGTTATAGCAGCACTAAATAAGACAGTAGAGAAACTCAGATTCAAACCTAGACCTAACTCAAATAATTGACTTGGACCTGATTGACTTTTAGTGACCTCAGGTGGTTCTTTGGGTCTTTGCACTTTACCTCAATGCACTTTTCCTCTGAACTAAATATGCAGATTTCTGAGGTCACCCAGGGTACACGGAACTATTTGGGTTCTAGTCATGGGATGAATTAATGACATGGCAGTCCTCATGGCTGGGGATGACTCAGCAGAACAGAGTTGGGGAAAAGAGCCCACCTCTTCCCAACACAAACACCTCTTTCACTCTCTGATGTCAGGCGCCTGGCTACCCCCATGCTGGGCCAGTTAATAGCTCACCCTATAAACGGGTGCATAACAAAGTCTACTGCAAGGCCGTCATCACTCGGTCAAATTGGCTGATCTCTGTGCTTGCCACATGATTAATTCCAACTGGCTGTAGTCCCCTGCCTGGGGTCATTCAGAAATCCTTCTCTCCTTGGCTGGGCGTCTACAGACTCACAGTGTTTACGAGGGGACCCAAGAGTCCCTCCCTCTTTTCCTCCCTTTCTCTTTCCTTTTTCCTTTATTAATTTTTCATAGGGTCATATATTCATCTAGTCTCTCATTCACTTACTCATTTATTGCTATTACATTAATTTATAATTTGTATTCATATGTTGATCCACTCATTCTCTTAATCAAACTAGATACTCTAAGGGATATTATGAGAATTAGGTCATTTTGGAGAAATTACTTAACCTCTCTAAGCGTCATTGTCTTAACTGAAGGAGGTAAGCAGGGCCTGCATGATATAGACCTCCTAGGCCGTTTAGAACTAAAGGCCACCTCTACTCCATAATACCTTGATTTAAGAAGTGTAACACACAGCTCCAGCCCTCAAAGAACTGCTTAATAGTCTAGAATAGTGTCTTTCAATTTTTTTTTTTTTTAACGGTGACTCATATATTTTATATCACAACCTAGCACACACATGCAGGTGTATATGACTGAAACACAAAAACTGGCTGCTGTTGAGTTGATTCCAATGCATGGTGATCTCTTGTGTGTCTGAGTAGAATGTGCTCCATAGACTTTTCAATTGCTGATTTTTCTTCTGAGGCACCTCTGGGTAGACTCGAACTGCCAACCTTTTGGCTAGTGTACACCACCCAGGGACTCCTGAAACACAAGCTTACTACATGCAATACAATCTGATATGTTCTATGTTTTTTTTTTTTTTTAAATGTAGGCCACAATCCAGTATTATTTCACAATCCTCTATGGGTCATGATCTGAAGTTTGAAAACTCAGGTCTAGAAGGTCTAAAGAGAGACATGGTGAAAAGTGCATATAATACATGCTAGATACCTGGACACCATCTTAGACTCTCTACTCTCAGTATCTTCCAAATCTAATAGCATAGATACTATTTCTTTAATACCTCTTGATTGTCTCCCCTTCTCTGCACTCACTGTCTCTCCCTCCTTCCCTCCCACACAGACCTAGCTTCCTGTTCTGACTTCCTGCCTCCTGTCTTACTCCTCCAGCCCAACTCCCAAACAGCAGCCAGTGATCTTTCTAAAATGCACATTTGATGAAAAGTCTATAATAGGTCCTCACTTGTCTACAGGGTAAAATAAATAAATGCGTACAATTCTGTAGCCTTGTCTGGCCTTGACTCTTCCTTCAGTCATTTCTCACTAATTCTCTTCTCTTACCTTATGTTGAATCCATGCTGAGTCATTTGCAATTCCTTGAAGGTTCCAATTCTTTGTTATCTCCAGGACTTTGCTTTGTAGTTTCCTCTGCCTAGAATTCCCATTCCACCCAATGCCGGGTTTGTTCAAGGATCAGCTCAATCACTTTATTTTCTTTGAAGCCTTTGATAACAGACCCCTGCCCCAGTCCTTTTAGTTTACACACTACCCCAGATGTGTTTACTTACTTATTGATCTCCCCTATATGGGCCCGTGAAGTCAAGGACCACATCACAAATATCTCTACATCCCAAGACCCAGAACAGTGTTTAGCACAGACTAGATGCTTAGAAAATACATTCAAAGGAGTATGATGTGATCTAGACAGTATATATCCAGTTGAATTTTATGTGTTAATGTCTGTGGTTGTCATAAGAATGCACCTCACCAAATCCAAGAGTCCCAGTCTGAGTGCTCTGAATTCCATCACTACATTTGCACGGAAGCCACACTTCCTATAGGCTGCTCCCAGGACAGTAGGGACACTGAAGCAGGACCATTCCTGGGAGACTCAGGATTCCTCTGATGGTAGACTCTGTCTCCAGGACTCCTGAAGGCCTTGCCCAAGTTTCCGTAGGCTGCACGGCAGTCTAGGATGCTTCCACTCAACCTTCCCTTCCCCTCTCCTTCACTCAGGTCAGACTTGCATTGTGGTCTGATGGCCCTCCCAGCTTCCCACGGTTCCCACCCATGTTCTCTCACCTAGACCTTTCCCCTAATAAAATCCTTGGATGTTTAATATCATCGTGGCATCTGCTTGTTAGAGGACCTGGAATAGCACACTATCCCCAGTGTATAAATGAGGAACTGAAGTTCAGAGAGATCACATCACCTGTGAACAACTGACAAGATTGAGGTTCAGTAATGTGCTGGTAAATGTTTAGTAACCAGCTTGGGGGGTGGAGGGGAGAGGAGGAAGGCCTTAATTTGCAGCATTTGCTGATTTTCATGGTGTAAATACTTCCACACCACAGCCCATTTCACTCTATCATTGTGACATCACTGAACTTGGAGTTGGGGAGAAATACGCACTAATGTCCTCACAAGCCAGTGTTAGCCGACGCCAGCACACCTGCAGGACTGCCAGCCTGGGTTTCCATCTCTTCTGGGCAATCTTTCAACAGCCCTCCTCAGCTCTTCTTCACTTCTGAGTGCTCTTCTTTCTTCTCAGGAGGGGCCCTGCAGGTTTACTGGGCTGGAAACCTCGTGAACACGTAGCTTCTCCTTGGGGGTGGCTGGTGGAGGCGGGCAGGACAGGTGGGTGTCTCATGTTCTAGGAATGTATACTCTGATAAATGGAGAACCGTCATTTGCTGTGTTCTTAGAGAGGGCCTGTGACTCCAAAACGTCCTTGGATGATCCTTCTGGCTTTGATGTGGAAGATGGATTAAGGGAGAGAAGGCAGAAGATAGGAAGACCAGTAAGAGACAGTGGCAATGGCTTAAATAAGAGACAGAAAGCCTGACTGAAGGGTGGTGGTGTGGGTGCTGTTTCATGAAGGAAAGAAGGAAGAAAGGAAAGAAAGACCACCAATGACCACCCGGACAGGGATCACAACAAAGAGTCCAGATGGAGCAGGAGAAAGGTAGGGCGCAGAACTCAAATTCGAGTAAGAAGACCAGACTTAATTGTCTGACTGAGACTGGAGGAACCCTAGAAAGCACGGCCCCTGGCTGATAGATTCTCTATCAGCCCAGAACTAAAACAATTTCTGAGGCCAACTCTTCACACAGGGATTGGACTGGACTGTGGGACATAAAGTGATACTCCTGAGGAGTTTGCCCCTTAGCTTACGTAGATATAAGAGACTAAACAGGCAGCTTCTGTCCAGAGGTGAGATGGGAAGACAGAGAGGGTTAGGAGCTGGTTGAAGGGACATGGGGAATCAGGGGTGGAAAGGAAGAGTGTGCTGTCACAGTATGGGGAGAGCAATTAGGGTCACATAACAATGTGTGTATACATTTTTCATGAGAAAAAATTAAAAAATTTTTAAAAGAAGTAGATCAGAAAAAAAAAAAAAAGGAAGGAAAGAAGATAGGCCATAGGTACTAGTTAAGAGCACTTACTATCTGCCAGGTTCTGTGCCAACCACTTTATATATCCCTACCCAAATGCTAACGTGAGGGTTATTATCCTCCTGTTATAAATGAGGAAACTAAGCCTCAGAGTGACTGTGCCTTTCAACATCATCATCAGCAGCAGCATCATAAAAAAACAAACCAAACCCCTCGCCTTCAAGTCGATTCCGACTTATAGTGACCCTTTAGGAGAGAGTAGAACTGCTCCATAGGGTTTCCAAGGAGCCGTTGGTTGATTCAAACTGCTGACCTTTTGGTTAGCAGCCAAGTTTTTAACCACTGTGCCACCAGGGCTCCATCATCATAATAGAGGTAGCAAAAATAGTAGTTAACATTCACTGAGCATTTACTGTATACAGTATCTCCCAGCAACCTATGGCATAAGTATTATCATCTTCCCACTTTGAAATAAAAAATCAAACCAGTTGCTGTCACGTTGACTCCAACTCATGGCAACTCCACATGTGTAAAGTAGAACTGTGCTCCATAGGGTTTCAAGGCTGTGACCATTTGGAAGCAGATCACCAGGACTTTCTTCTGAGGCACCTCCGGGTGAGTTCAAACTGCCAATCTCTCGGTTAGTAGTGGAGCACTTAACTGTTTGCACCACCCAGTGACTCTCCTATCCCAGTTTAAAGATGTGATTAAATAACTATCAAATGATGGAGCTGAAACTATAATTCAGGCATTTAGTCTCTTGACCAAGGACTAAGTATGCTGCTCTTTATGCCATTAAATAACTCACAATAAGTCCCCAAATCTAGAACACATACTTTTCATTTCTCTGTCCCAGATCAGGACAGAGATTAGGAAATGCTCATTGTAAAAAGGAATGATTCTCAGATCTATTTTGCAGATGGAAAACCTGAGGTGCCCACCTTGTTGGGGCAAGGGTGCTTAGCATTTCAGATCAGTGCCGTACCTGTGGACCAGCCTACAGTGAGCTCATCACATAGATGCAGCTTTGGCGATGCTCAGCAGACTAAAGACCAAAAAATGCCAGGAAGAAATTTAAATATATTTGAGAACAAAAGCAGCCATTAACCTTCCCATTCTGGGAATCTGAGTCTGTAGCCAAATCTCATCAGACTGAGCTGGATAATTCCAGCATAAATCCCCTTGCTGAGTAAGAGGCAGATTCCACCAAAATAAACAACTATATCTGAGCACTAAAGCTTCCCAGCTTTACCAACAAGCCCTCCACTCTCAGCATATCATCTGTCAGGGAGATTCTGGGCAGGTTATCTCACCGTCCTGAATCTGGTCCCTCTCTGAAGCCCAGGGCCAACTATCACACAGTGCTTGGTCTTAGGCAGTGTCAAGCCCGAACTGAAGAATGTTAATATCATGTATGACAGAGCAGGGCCATGAGGAAAGTGAGCCAGCTAACACTCAAGGAGTTGAGGGGTAGAGCGTCCCCCTAACCAAGGGAGTCAACCTTAAGGCAGTAAGCAATGGGTGACATGCTAGAGAGGTCCAGGGCAGGCGGAATGCCACTTCTCAATATCCCAAAAGTATCATCTCTAGGAAAAGTGGGGACTTTTGGTCCCGCCAACCAACCCTAGTCTTCCTTACCAAAGCTGGAAGAAAAGTGATCCAGCCAAAGTTGGCTCAGGGAGCAGCAGGAAGGGAAAGAACTGAGAATTCAGGAGCTCTGGGGCTTAATAATCAGCTCGGTGACCTTGAACAACATACTCTTCTTCTCAGTTAATCTTCTCTCTAAATTGGGGTAACTGTCCCTGTCCATATCTTAGGCTGGGTGAGGGAGGGCAACAGAGAGAAGCAGTTTGGAGTGAGACCTAAGAGTCAGACAGGCCTGGTGTGCATCTTAACACTGTCAATTGCTCACTAGGCAACCCTAGGAAAGCCAATGCATGTCTCTGAGCTTGGCTTGCTCATGTGTGAAAAGGACAAA
This sequence comes from Dugong dugon, assembly GCA_030035585.1. NCBI lineage: Eukaryota > Metazoa > Chordata > Mammalia > Sirenia > Dugongidae > Dugong > Dugong dugon. Next base: position 60,124,024 of record CM057471.1, read on the forward strand.
TAAAAGACCTGCCTCATGGGGGTGCTGTGAACATCTGAGGAGACAATATATGCAAAGTGCTTAGCGTAGTCCCTGGCATGATACTAAGTATTTAATAAATGTTTGCTATTATGATTTTAATGTGCTTGCCTTTAACCGAAAGGTTGGCAGTTCGAGTCCACCCACAGGCACCTCTGAAGAAAGGAATGGCAATCTACTTGTGTCTTAGTCATTTGGTGCTTCTCTAACAGAAATACCACAGGTGGACAGCTTTAACAAAGAGAAGTTTATTCTCTCACAGTCCAGTAGTCTGCAAGTCCAAATTCAGGGCATCAGTTCCAGGGGGAAGGCTCTCTCTCTCCATCAGCTCTGGAGGAAGTTCCCTGTCATCAATCTTCCCCTGGTCCAGGAGCCTCTCTGCACAGGAACTTCAGGTCCAAAGGATATGCTCTGCTCCCAGCACTGCCTTCTCGTGGTATGAGGTTCCCATGTGTCTCTGCTCGCTTCTCTCTTTTATATCTCAAAAGAGATTGGCTTAAGACACTATCTAATATTGTAGACTTCATCAGTATAACTTGCACTAATCCATCTTATTATATCCTAGTGACAGAGTTTACAACACGTAAGGAAATCACATCAGATGATAAAATGGTAGACAATCATAACCTGGCCAAGTTGACAGATATTTTTGGAGGACACAATTCAATCCATGACAACTTGCAAAATGTTAGCCATTGAAAATCCTATGGACCACAGCTCTACTTGGACACACATGCAGTCACCAAGAGTCGGAATCAGCTCGACGGCAACTGGTATTATAAATTTAAATCAAAATGCAGCAGTAATAAATTAAGGCATGTTATTGGACCTCAACAATCCTACCTGCAAAGTGAGGTCACTGAACTAGACGATCCCAAATGTTCCTTCCAACTCTGCTGTTATCTGGCAACCCACACTGACAGTGATAGAGAAAAGAAAGACATGCTCCAGACCATGTGAACTGGAGAACGGAATCCAGTTCTCTTCAGCCTCAATATACATTCATAGGTTCACCAGTTTTCCTGCCACTTCTCTTCTCCACCTACAGACACACCTAGGATAACCCAGGAAGCCTAACACCCAACTCAGCTGAGTAGGCAGCATGTTGATGCAGCCACGGACTGAATCACAGGAGGACAGAGGACCTCACCAGCAGCTTTGGGAACCAGCACGTCCATGTCAGCACCTAAGTTTGAGGCCTGATGCCAGGCCTAAAGACTGGAGGACGTATGCCATGGAGAATAAACAAGGCTTCTTCTTGCTGGTGGGAGTGTCCCAAGTATTCCCTTAGGTCATATAATTCTTATTGCTTTGACTTTCTCCCCTTCTCTTGACTCTTAACTCAATAGCTGAAAAGCCAGAGGAAATGCTTAATCATTACCATGCAGAGGAGACTACATGGGCTTTGAAGTTAGACTCCTTGGTTTAGATCTGATTTCCTAACTGCTGCCTTGGGTAGGTAGCGTCACGCTTTTAGCCTCAGTTTCTTCATCTATAGCATGGAGATGATAATCCTGATTTTACCAGAGGTATTTATTTGTTTGTTTGTTTGAATGAACTTTAACTGAGATAATGGGTATACAGCGCTCGGCACAGTGCATGGAGTGGGTTTTCAATTACTCACTCCCTATTTCTTTAACAGTTTAAAAAGAACCAAATTCTGTATACTTACTTAACTTGTGAATCTTCATTTGATAGTTTTACTTCCCATATATCTACCTCCTGTTGTTGTTGTTACTGTTGGCTGCCTTGCAATCCCATGCACAATGGAACAAAACACTGCCCAGTACTGACCCATCCCATGATCAATTGTGGATCAGACCCTTGTGATCCACAGAGTTTTCATTGACTGATTTTCTGAAATAGATCAACGAGCCTTTCTTCCCAGTCCTTCTTAGTCTGAAAGCTCCGCTAAAACCTGTTCAGCATCATAGCAATATGCAAACCTCCACTGAGGGGTAGTAACTGCACGAGGTACTTTGGCTGGGAATCGAACCCAGGTCTTCTGCATGGAAGCTGAGAATTCTACCACGGAACCACCAACAGCCCCTGTCTCCCATTAGACTTTATGTTTTGGAATTTAGGGTTTGAATCTCTTAATTCTATGTCCCAGTATCCTGCACTGGCTCTCACAGGATGGGTACACGGGGAAGGTTTGCTGATCTCAATCTGTTTCACTGAAAATCTTGTGATTCCAAGAAGTGAATTTTATTTGTTTAGTTATATAAGAAGCAAGTTTTGCTGAGCTCTGTGCCATCCTGACCTTTCCTGTCTTCTCTGTCAGGATAAGCCCTCTCGGAATCACTCAAGATTTTCCTTTACTTAAAAAAAAAAAAAAAAAAAAAAGCACAACTGATTATTGTAATTGTTGTCACTATATGTATGCCTGTAGAAAGTTGAATTGGCAAGTTGTGTGATAGACATATTTACAACAACAACAAAGAAAAAAAAAAGAGTAGCTGCTGAGACTGCTTATGTACAACCAAATACCTCACGGGATTTGGTTCCTTGATTTGGAGGTTTAGGGTCATGGTTTCATGGGACTTCCCAGTTAATTGGCCTAATATCATGTTCAGTGCTTCTGTTCTACCTCCTAGCTCATTGCGTAGTGCCTGGGGTCTTGAAAGTTTGCAAGTGGCCATCCAAGGCACAACAATTGGTCTCTATCCACCTGGAACAACAGAAGAAGAAGAAAAGTTAGGAACAGGAGGAGGATATGGAATATGTGGCTAATTGTCTCCACGAACAACTGCCTCCTTTGCCATGAAACCAGAGGAACTGGATAGTGCCTGGCTACCATTACTTACATTTTGATCAAAGATTCCATAGAAGAATCCTGATCAAAAGCTGGAAAATGAAGAACAGAATTTCCTTGAGTTTTGGAGGGTGGATAAACCCCTGAAACTATTGCCCTGAAATAATCTTTAAACCTTAAACTAAAAATATTCCCCTGAAGTAGTCTTAAAACTGAGCCATAGCTTAGCTTAACTAGTAAAAAAGGTCTCCCTTGAGCATTATGCTGTTTTGAGAACTTTCTCTATGGAATCAAATAGACAACAACATCTGGAAAGATTACATAAGGAACATTAGGGGGCAGTGAGTTTATGTTACTGAGGGAGAAACAACTCAGAAAAGGAGGGTGAGAATGATTGTAGAACTTGAAGGATGTAATCAATGTCACTAAATTGTACATGTAGAAATGGTTGAATTGGCGTATGTTTTGCTGTGTATGTTCTCAACAACAAAATAAATAAAATTTAGAAGAAAAAAATCTTATTTAAAAGAAAAAAATCTATATAGCTATCTATATCATTATCTATATCATTATATCTATCTATCTATCTGTTTTAAAAAGAGAGGGAGGGGATATACTTCCTGACAGTTTGATAATAGCTTCTTCGCAGCTCTTGAAAGAAAGTAAGGCTTTGGACTGCAAGCATCTCAGAGACGAGGATTAAATGAGATGGCGTGGGCTGGGGGCAGGTTTCCCTGAAATGAACTGGAAGCTTCAGGGAGTCAAGGAGATGTGATTTGGTGCCTCTGAACCAGCTGAGACTCAGGCTCAAGTCTGGCCTGAGGCTGGTGGCTCACTCTCCCTGGGGTACCATCAGCCCCTGCTGTAGCCACCAAGTCTGTGTGGCCTTCCCAAGGGTACCACTCGAAATCCCTTGCTCTTTGCTACAGTGACCAAGGAGGAGGAGGGGGGGAAGAGGACAAGCTGAGTACTAGATCTGATCTCAAGCCTTCCTTCCCTCTGTCTCTTCCCTACTCTCCTTTTTTTCTGTCCTCCTTTCCATCATTCTCAACCTCTTTCTTTCCCTCTCCCCATTTCCGGCCTCTTTCTCTCTTCTCTTCCAGAAACATTTACTAAATTCCAAGTGTTTCTGATGCATGTGGATGTGTGACCATAGAGTGAGTGTGAATGTCGTGTGTGTGCTCTATGTGTGCCTGAGCTGTATGACATTGCATGTGTTATGTGTGCCGGTGGGCGTGCATGGATCTACATGGCATGTGGTTCACAACATGTCTTCGCAATGTGCTTGTGGGGAGGTGTCTATGTTTATGCATCTCATCTGCCTCCATTGTTTGTCTGTGATATGCCTCTGGGAGTGTCCGTTGTGTGTTGTGTAAGAGCTGTGTATTGCCTGTGTGTGGTGTGCTATCCCCATGCTGTGTGTCTCTGTATGTGGTGCAGAACCACTGCGTGTGTCTGTGTGTTTACCATGCGTGTGTGACTGTGAATCACTGTCTCTGTTTCTGCCTTTTGTGAGTTGGACATAGCTTGCATGTCCTGCGCCGTGATGTGCTTACGTATGTGTTTGCATCTGTGTGTTGTCTTTGTTGGTGCTTAGCTGGGTGACGCGACTGCGTTGTGTGTATCTGGGTGTGATGGATTGCACTCAGGTTGTGGTTCTGCATCCTGTGTGATTTTGTTATCTTTTAGTTGCATGCTGTGTCTGTGTGGGTTGGGTCGCGGTTATTGTTTGTGGGTATAATGTGCATATTCGGTGTGTTTCCCTGGGTCCCTTTCTCTGAGAAATGAGTGTCTGTGTTTTCGCCCTGCCAGCTCTTCCTCCCCTTCGGGTGCCCCAGTCTCTCTCCCTCCCCTTGCCTCCCTAGGCTGTGACCGCTCTCAGCTGACACCTCTGCTGCTCTGGCAACCCGAGAACAGCCTGGAGAAAGGTCAGCTGGCTGCCTCCTCCCCTGGCCGGCCCCTCTCTCTTTCAACCCCACTGTTGTGTGGTGTGGGAGCGCCCTCTGTTGGCTACGTGAACCATGACCGGCCCTCCAAACTGCGGCTTCCTCCTTTCTTTCCACATCATCCCTGAGACTTCCAGCCTTGCTAATACAGGGTCTTAGAAACGGACTGGATAGGGTGACCATAGAATTTATCGTTCAAAGCAGAATACTTTTGAGAAGTAAAGAGAGCACTATTAGCCACACTGATACCCTGGGCATTCACCAGACATGTCCTGAGAGATGGTAAGAAAGGCTTCCCTGACCACAACCCCACTGCAGTAAGTCTGCAAAATGTCGCTAGTCTTCACTGGTGAAAAGTAACAGCTACCCCCAATTTATATTCAAGTGAGTTAGAATCTCAAGCTCAAGGAAACCTGATGGCATCATGTTTTCCCCCAGGAATAATTTCCCAAGGCCTCCATTTCCCCTTTGTAGCAGGGACCCAAGGTTGAGACCCAAGGGTTCCAATTCCAGAAAGAGAGAGTGGGCTGATGAAGTCTGAAAAGTTTCCAGTGGATTGAACAAAAGGAGTATGTTCTTCACTTAGTAGAAGAAAAGGGAATAGTCATGGATGTGCCTGGGAATTCCTAAACCCCAGGTATGTGATTCTAAGGGCTAACAGCGCCTCCACAGAAGGAGAAACGGGCCATGCTCACACACGTGGGCACACATGAGTATAACAGGATGCAGAATTCTCAACAGCATCCACGGGGGCAGACCCATTGATGGCTTCTTGACTTACAGAAGAAACAGATCTAAAAGTCCCTATTTTATGTAAAAACATGAATTTTCATTGTATTCCTTCTGCCAGTGTTTGAAGAGGAGACTCTGATATACAGTGGCTGTTTCCATCAGCTCAGTATGACAGGGCTCCAGGGGAACTGAAGGGTGACCTGGTCCAATGGGTCCAAAGTGTGTTTTTCAGAACATTACCTCCCATGATATACTAGCAGTTATTTCAAAGTGTGGTCAAAAAAGTTTGGAAAATACAGGGTTTAATCAAACTAAACAGATTTCTTTCCCACAGGATATCTCAGAGCCTTTAATATGATGTTATGTGTTATGAATTTCTAAGAAAGGAGAAAACCCTATGCAATTTTTTCCAAAATACATGGATAAGAGAATTTTTACTACTCTCTCAGTGTTTTTTGTGGTGGCATTGATGATTCAGTAGTAGAATTTTCACCTTCCATGCAGTAGAGCTAGGTTCAACGCCCAGCCAATGCACCTCACGCACAGCCACCACCCATCTGTCAGTGGAAACTTGCAAGTTATTAAGATGAACAAGTTTCAGTGGCACTTACAGACTAAGATGGACTAAGAAGAAAGGCTTGGAGATCTACTCCCAAAAATCAGCCAATGAAAATGCTATGGATCACAATGGTTCGATCCTCAATCAATCATGGGGATGGTGCAGGACCAGTTAACATTTCGTTCCAGAGTGCATGAGGTAGCCATGAGTTGGGGGCTGACTCATGGCAGCTAACAACAACGAAGTATTTTATGGAAGAAAATTCTAAATTTACACATTGGCAAAGGAAGACCCCATGCAGTGTAAATCAATTACTATTAAATTCCCACTAACTACAAGAACTGTGGTCAGTGGCGGACTAACACTTGACACTAGGAGTATTTCTCTCTAAGATATACATTCTTCCAGTTTGCTAAAACTGCTGAGTGTGATTTAAGAGAATTTTAAAACGTGACCCCTGCCCACTAGAGTTACACACTGTACTTAGAAAGACTTTAAAAAACATATACATAAAAAGGGAAAAAAAAATGATACTAAAAATAGTGGATAATAAACGGTATAGTATATTAGAGATAAGAGCACTCAGTGAGAACTGGTGGTCAGGGAAAGCTTCCTGGAGGAGGTGAACTTGAGTTTGGCTCTGAAGGATGGAGAAGGTTTAGTTCAGGGAGCAGCAAACTTTTTTCTGTAAAGGGCCAGGTAGTAAATATTGTCTGTTTTGCTGGCTATACAGTCTCTGTTATAAGTGCTTGACGTGAAACCAGCCACAGACAAAATGTGAATGAATAGGCATGTCTGTGTTCCAATAAAACTTTATTTGTAAAACAGGCAGCCAGTCCATGAACCCTAGTTTGAGGATGACCCCTGAGTTAGATGGAGAGAGGAGAAGAGGAAGGCTTTTCCAAACTAGAATATCTTGTGCAAAGGCTTTGAGCACTACACTCCAGGGCCAGAGCCAGGCCCCAGGCCTGCTCATAACTGTTCTCATTCTGTCTCCCACCCAACCCCAACCCCACCTCAATTGTATTCTACACCCTGAGGGTGAGCTTACTGCAGCTACCTAAAGAGAAAGCTGGCTGCGTTTGAGATTAGCAGAATAAATAGCTCACGGATCCCAGTGGAAGGTACTATGGAACACGTGCCTGGCTTTAGTCTGTCGGGAAGGCAGAGAAAGACAACAAACCTAGTTTCCTCTTGAAAAAGGGATCAGTTTTTCTCCTTTCAAGAAGACAAGGCTGGGCCTAAAACGCTTGGCTGTTTCTACATATTGGATGTGGACCACCTGCTCCTTTGTAGATAACCAAACCAATCTGCAGAAGTCCCAGTTGCATCAACATAATTTAAAAAGGAAAAACAAAAACTGTGGCTGTTGAGTCGATTCTGACTCATAGTGACCCTACAGGACAGAGTAGAACTGCCCAATAGGGTTTCCAAGGAGCGGCTGGTGGATTCAAACTGCTGACCTTTTAAGTTGGCAGCCAAGCTCTTAACCACTGCCCTACCAGGGGAGCCATCAACATAAGGGATCAGAGCAATATCACTGTTCTTTCTCCAGCACAGATCTGATGGCGTTACTCCTTTGCACATTAAACTTCAATGGCTCTCCACCTGGTACGGGATCAAATTCAAGTGCACCAGCCTGGCATTCAAGGCACTGTACATCAAATCTCAGTTTAAGATTCACACCTTATCCCTTTAGCATCTGCTCCAGTTAAACTACATTTATCTCCAAGTCTGGGGCTACATTTATGCCTATACGTGATTTATAAGTTCCAACTTTTGGGCTTTTGCACTTGCATCTGGAATGCTCTTTTCCCTTCTTCCTCTCATCCAAGTCCTACCTTGTCCTTCAAGGCTCCATCTTAATCCCTCCAGCTTTGTGAAGACATCTCATCCTCCCCTCTAAATTACCACAACCCAATTACTGTGTAGAGTCCCTGGGTGGCACAAATGCTTAACGTGCTTACTGCTGACCAAAAGGTTGGCAGTTCAAGTCCACCCAGAGACAACTCAGAAGAAAGGCTTGGTGATCTACTTCTGAAAACTCAGCCATTGAAATCCCTATGGAGCACAGGTCTACTATGACACACTTGGGGTTGCCATAAATTGGAGTCAACTTGGCAGCATCTGATTTTTAACTACTGTGTTTCTTATGAGCAGGATCACTTGCCTTAGCTTGTTCTATGTTCTCCAAAATGAAACTTCTAACAACACAAACTTACTGCTTACAAGATTCAGGTATTCTAGAAACATTCAGAAGTGTGGTAACATCTGAAAAGATGAGGATGGAGTAAAATGGCACTGCCTTTCAGGAGGAATGCGGCTGCTTTGGTGTGACTCAATGGAGGGTCTCTACAGAGAAGTAATGAGATATGAGCCTGGGGAAATTTCAGGGGCAGAGCACCCTAAATTCTGTAGGTTCCTTGAGTCTTGATTTATAAATTACCAGAGAAAAAGAAGTGGATGGCATATCCCCACTAAGCACCTAGTTTGGCACATAGTAGGCAATCAATAAATATTTGTTAAATTAATATAAGGCTGGTCTTGGGGACCTAGCCTGGGAAAACACTCCCTAATTAGATTTCTTAACATTATTCACATAGGAAAGGTGTTGTGAAAGACGGTCCACAGTAGAAAGCTCAGGGGGTTGGCTCGTTTTGATGATCCCATAAGCTAATTCTTGAATCATTCCCCCCTCAAAGCATTTATTGAGTGTCTCCCCCTGAACCCAGGCAGGAAATACAAGTGGATCATTTCCACAGTGAGCTGCTGAGGGAAACTAGAAGGATGCAAGATGGGGAAGTACCCACTGAAAGGGCAACACTGGCAATGTGCTAGAAAGAGAAAAGCTCAGTGTACTGGGGGTGGGGGCTAAGTGTCCCCCTTGCCTTCACAATGACCTTCTCTACCTTGGAAGCATTTTATAGAGTATCATAATCTTCAGTTGGGAAGAACCTTCACTGAGCCCAACCCCTCTATCCACATTTGGGCCTGGTGTGGCCCTGAACTGAACTCTCCCAGTACAGGGAACTCATCCTAGGTACAGGAGGCAAGTGTAAACAATGAAAACAGGAAGAGGGAACTAATCCCCTAAGAAGCACTTACTGTATGTCAGGTGCTGACTCACATACTACCTAGGTTGTTTCATTTAACCCTCACCACAACCTTGTGAATGGGGATTAAGATCCTTAATTTACAATCCAGGAAACCGGAGCTCGGGGATATTGAGTCACTCCACCTAATTACAAATCTGGTAAGAAGGGAAGTTGGGATTCAAACTCAGGATGGTCTACCATCCAGGCTCATAGCATTGCATTTAAGACAAAAAAAAAAAAAAAAAAAAAAAAAAGCTTCTAGTCAAACTGAGAAAAGCCAAGACAGTTTAGGTAGCCCAGCAGGTGGCCAAGGGACAAATGGGATGACCAGGCCAGTGGGCATGGCTGCAAGGAGCGCATGAGAGGATGCCAGAATGGAGCGGGAACAAAGGAAGTGCTGGAGGATAGGATTAGGGCATGTTTGAAGGGCAGCACTGCCAGTTCACGTGTTGTCGGTTCTCTCTGTGCCTGTGCCTGCCCCACAATAAATGTTTAGGCACTTTCCTTGTCTCACTCCCCTTTCCAAGTCTCCAACAAAAGAAGGAGACAGGAGGTCTCAGGGGAACAGGAGTGCCCTGACCCCATCCCATAATCACACAAAATAGGTCCCACCCTGGATCTGTTACCAACTCTCCTTCGAAAACCATCAGAAAGCCCATCCTGCACTACCCTCACTTATAAAGCACTTTCATCCTTTCAACAACCACCAAAGATCTTCTCTGGGCCAGGCACTAGAGATACAGGAAACAACAACAATAACACACACTGAAAGAGCACTTTCTATGTGCCATTTCCTTACTTAATCCTAACAATAACTTTGAGAGATACAGACTGTCATTATTCCCATTGTACTGATGAGGAAGTTAAGCCTCACACCAATTTATCCAAAGTCGCACACCATCAGTGATAGAGCTGGGATATGAAATCAGAACCCAAGCACAGAACCACAGGGACTCTCTAGGAACTCACTCATAGTCCAGTGGAAGGACTGGATTCTGATGCTCCAGTGTGAAAGTGCAGCTCTGAACTTGAAGCAGTGTCCAGGAGGCAAGTGAAGGGAATGAAGAGAGGGAGGACTAGCCCTACGAAAAGTACTTACTATATGCTCGGTGCTGAACAAGGTTAGTTACATTGGTTGTCTCCTTTAAGTCCTCTTTCCACCCTCTGAAGAAAGGATGAACATAACCATTTTACAGATGAGCAATTTGGGGCTTGGAGACTTTACATCACTTGACCTAAATTACAAATCCAATAATTGGGGAGTTTGTAGTCTCTGGGTGAGGTGGGGGCTCTTGAAAAGAAATGGGTATGCAAGGGCCTTCCAGCAGAGGGATTGTCATGTGCAGTGGCAAGAGGTAAGGGTGACCAGGGCAGGGTGAGGGGAAGTGAGGAGAGATGAGGCTAGAGAGACAAAAAGGGATAAGTTTCTGTGGGACCTTATAAACCATACGAAGAAATGGGAAACTTATTCGTTGTAGTATTATTCACAAGAGCAAAAAGATGGAAAAAACATAAGTGCCTATCAACAGATGAATGGATAAACAAATTATGGTACATACACACAATAGAATACTACCCAATAATGAATCTGTGAAACATCTTCCAACATGGATGAATCCGGAAGGCATTATGCTGAGTGAAATAAGTCAATCACAAAAGGACAGATATTGTATGAGACCACATTATAAAAACCCAAGAAAAGGTTTATACAAGGAAAAAAAAAAATCTTTAATGGTTATGACGGAGGGGAGGGTTGAGGAGGGGAAATCACTATCTAGATTGTAGACAAGTGGTAACTTTGGTGAAGGGAAAGACAACACACAATATAGGGGAAGTCAGCACAACTTGACTAAGGCTAAGTCATAGAAGCTTCCTAGACACATCCAAACACCTTGAGGGACCAAGTTATTGGAGCTGAGGCCTGGGGACCATGGTCTCAGGGGACATCTAGGTCAATTGATATAATACAGTTCATAACGAAAATGTTCTACATCCTACTTTGGTGAGCAGTGTCTAGGGTCTTAAAAGCTTTAGAGCAGCCATCTAAGATATATCTATTTGTCCCATCCTGTTCAGAGCAAAGGAGAATGAAGAAAACCAAAGACACAAGGAAAATATTAGTCCAAAGGACTAATGGACTACATGAGCCACAGCCTCCACCAGCCTGAGCCTAGAAGAACTAGATGGTGCCTGACTACCACCACCTACAGCTCTGACAGGGATCACAACAGAGGGTCCTGGACAGAGTGGGAGAAAAATATAGAACAAAACTGAAATTCACACACAAAAAATACCAGACTTACTGGTCTGACAGACTGGAGGAACCCCCCGAAACTATGGCCCCCAGGCACCCTGCTAACTCAGAACTGAAGTCACTCCCGAAGTCCACCTTTCAGCCAAAGATTAGACAGGCCTATAAAACAAACAATAACACACGCGAGGAACATGCTTCTTAGTTCAATTAAGTACACAAAACCAAATGGGCAATGCCTGCCCAAAAGCAAAGCGGAGAAGGCAGGAAGGGATCGGAAACCTGGATGAATGGACGCAGGGAACCCAGGGTGGAAAAGGAAAGGGGAAGAGTGCTGACACAATGCAGGGATTGCGACCAATGTCACAAAAAAATTTGCGCTGTAAACTTTCACCTAAAGTACAATAAAATTTTTAAAAAATAGAAATGGGAATCTTATTCTGAAGGTTATTATGGGTTTTAGAAACCTCCCACTGACTGCAACGTGAAAAATGTATTGAAGGCGTAGCAGATAAGTAGGAATGGACACAGGGAGACTAGTTAGGAAAATATTGCAATAACTCGGGAGAGCAATGAAAGGATAGAGGCTAAGGCTGAGGCCACGTGCCTGGAGACGACAAGACAGGTTTCAGAGAGATTGCACTTAATTCCATTTTATTGATTGGGAAACTGAAGCTCAGAAAGTAAGTCCCCGTCATTGTTAGAACTGGGACCCAAACTCTGGTCTTCTAACTCCAAGGGCTCTTTCTGGAACTGCCTACGTTCTTTTTTCTAGACTTTTCTCTCCCTTACTCGCTGCTACTTTTTAATAATTTGAGCACTGACTATAGGCTACACATTCTGCAGCATGTTTTAAGAACATTTTCAATTCTCACAATAACCCCCAGATATGACTTTTAAGGTCCTTATTTTGAAAATGTAAAAGGAGAAGTTCAGACAGGCAAATAAAAACTGTCTCAGAGCACATAACCAGAAAGTAGCAAAGCCAGGATGTGAACTCAGTCTATCTGGTTCCACAGCTTGTGTTTTGCTTTGTGTTTTTTTTTTACTTTACCATGCCAATCTCTAGAGCAGCACCATTGCTTCTTCTTCCCCACACCCTACCTCTATACTCCACCCCCTTCCCCCCAAAAATAGGGTTTTTCAAATGGAAAAGATACTGACCAAGGAAACATAGTATGTAATACATTCTTGGAGGAAGTTATTTTTGTCCACAACACTTTCTCCTTTTCGGAAGAATTACAGAAGGTTCAGATCAGCAGAAAAGCAGCCTGGAAATTTTATGCTTTAACAGGTTCTAAATATTTTTGTATTATTATTTACTTATTTTCTTAAGAAGTAAATTACACATTTGGAGGAAGGGAAGGCCAAGAAGTGGCCACATTCACAGGTTTCAATTTACTCTCAAGAAGTAAGACACCTGGAACAACCACAGCCTCCAATTATTGATATCCTACTATGTACCTGGTAAGGCATTCGTTGTTCAGTGGCAGAATTCTCGCTTTCCATGTGGGAGATCAGCGTTTGAATCTCAGCCAGTGCACCTCATGTGCACCCACCACCCAACTGTCAGTGGAGGCTTGCATGTTGCTGTGATGCTGAACAAGTTTCAGCAGTTTCCTGGCTAAGACAGACTAGGAAGAAAGGCCTGGTGATATACTTCCAAAAATCAGTCAGTGAAAACCCTAAAGATCACAACAGTTTAATCCACACCAATCATGGGGATGGAGCACGATGGGGCAGCATTTCGTTCCACTGTACATGGGGTCATCATGGGTTGGGGGTCAACTTGACAGCCACTAACAATAACACTATGCACCTACTATACTCACTATCTCATTTAATTGTCCCAACAATCCTAGGAGTGTGGTACAACTGTTGCAATTTTATAGGTGGCATTACTGACGCCTAGAAAGACGAAGTGACTTGCCCAATGCCACGCAGATAAAAATAGATGGGGCTCAAACACAAGATCTCTCTCGCACAAAGACTGAACTTGTTCTGCTGCAATTTGCCACTTCTTCCTCAAATGGTGGCCTAGTCTCTCTCTCTTTGTCCATGACTGTTTTTTTGATAAGGCAGCATATGCAACCACCACCAGAGTACAGAGCATCTTGCAAGGAGCAGAGTACACACCACCCCTCCCAAGCCTCAACTTATTCTCCTACCATCTTGCTTTCTAAAATCCCACTATTAGAGAGTCATCTTTATTAAGAAGCGGAAAGGACATTGGACTAAGAGTCAGGCCCTGGGGTCTAATCCTGGATCTGCTAGGCCTTCGGTGTGACTCCCCAGGTGAGTCATTCCCCCTCACTGGCCCTCTGTCTCAGCATCTGTAAAATGAGGAAGTAAGAAGACAACTAGTGGCCCTTCCTGGTTTCACATTCTAGGATGTTAACACCTCAGAGTCTCAGAGGAAATGCAGGAGCTAAGTTTCCAAAGGCGAGGTGACCATATGCAAGACAGAAGGGAGGACTGGGAATGAGCAAGAAAACTTGAAATAAGGAGGCATCTCTGACAGAGGAGGCAAGAGGTATTCCAAGGTGACAACTCTATCCTTTTGTCCAGAGCCTCACTGACAACCTACATCTCAGATCAAGTATTCATGGCCCTGGGAAGAACATCTATTGGGGATTGATTGGAACCTGGAGTGGAAGAAGTGGAGCACAAGACAGCAAGTGACAGATATTCTAGTCATTCTGAATGCCCAGAGATATCAGGCTATGTTCTAAAACTGGCTTTTGCTGCAAGACAGCTGAGTTGGTGACACAGGGTGGCAGATGAAGAGCCAGCCTGGTCTTTCCCTCTCTCTTTCCCTTACTGCCATTTTCACATGAAAGCCACAAAAGATCCCAGAAATGGGAGGTGCACTTAATGGGTTTTTTGGCACCAATAAATTAATCTTTTTTAAACCAAGGGGAATTTTTTTTCTTTCCTAAAAATCTTTGGCAAACAGAAGCTAAATTGCTTCCAGACCTCATGAAAGGTATTTTGTGAGAACGAGGTGTGATTTACACTTTCTTTAATTAGTCTGAACCCTGAAAAAGAGAGAAATAATAGAAAACAAGAGCTATGTAGAAAACAAGTCCAAACACACTAAAATAACAGTTTTGTAGAAGCATCAGTTGAAGGTATTACAAGAAGACCAACAACAACGACAAAAAAATCCTTCTAATGCTGGGAGTGGAGCAATTACAAGTGAGTGAATTGAAGTTTTGTTGGACTCCTTTCCCTGGGGATGGGGGTGGGGAGAAAGTTTGGCAGAAAGGAGCCTTAGTGTTCTCAGAGTGAGTTTCAAGTTCTAGTTGACCTTCCTTCCGTTAATCGTCAGTCTTTACTAAGGGCATTTGGGGTCTAGGGAGCCAGAGAGTCAGGGAAGAGAGAGGACAGCCGTGTTTCCAATCTTGGACATTTCACCATCTGACTTCTCTCTTGTCTGAGTCACAACATAGCCTTGTGGAAGAAGCATAGCCTCTGTAATCACAGACCTGGGTTCAAATTTTGGCTTTGTCATTTACTTCCAGAGTGACTCTGGGCAATTCTCCAATCTGTTGACCACTCACTCTCTAATTTCTTCAAGATCTCTTTTCCTGGTAGCCTGGTTCCTCAGTCTTCTGGTTGTCCCATCGGGTTGCTTCTGCTTAGTCTCTTTTGCAAGCTTAGACTCATCTACCTAGCTGTAAAGTTGCTCAAGGCTCAGTCCCAGGCCTACTTCTCCTCTTGGTCAATTGTCACTAACAAAACAGTATATTTACACACATTGTTTCACTTTTCATCTATAATATCATAACTCTCAAAGTTCTGTCTCTAAGCCAAAGCTCTTCCCTTGATTCTGGTCCTCATATACAAATGTGTTGCTACATCTTTACTTGGATGTTTCCAAATACCTCAAGCTCATTATATCCAAAACTGAACTCAGGATCTTCCACCTTATTTAAGGTCCACTTTCTGAGGTCTTCTTCTCAGCAAAGAACATCTCCATCCATATAGTTATCATCCTTGAGAACCCCTTTTCCCTCACCATCTATATCTAATATAATACCTGATCCAGTTGATTTTGTCTTTGCACTGACATATTACATAATCCAAGCCAATCTCAACCTATCTCTGTGAAAAATGGGAAACTTGGGTGAGATGGCCTCTGAGAATGCCCTTGTTCTGGCCTTGTGTGACAACTCAATTATGATCATCTTCCCTCACCCACTCTTCTCTTCTTACTTGTCTCACTTATAATCTACTCCCCTCTCTGGGCCAATCCATAGCCTGGGCCCAGGAGACCTTGGAGGGGTTTGAGTTTACTGGAACAATATTAGACATAACAAGAGTGGCCTCTGGTGTGAATTTTATCTTTATCTTCATCAATCCCATCCCTTCTGACTACTCTTCTCCCTCGGACAGTAGGGGTGGGGTGGGGGGAGGGATTGAAACCAAAAATTATCACAATACTTTTGTGGGGAAAAGGGACAGAATAGACAAAATCACATTCTATGAACAATTCCATCTGACCAAAACAATTCCATTTGACCTTGAGGAGAGTCAGTTTAAGGCCCAGTGCACCATTCCACCTCCAGAATACGGGAAATTGTAAGGGTAGTTTCATTAATAATTTCTCTGTCCATATGACAAACTGGAGGAACTGGATTTAAATCCTGGCTCTGCCTCTAACTCACTGCACAACCTGGGGTCAGCCCTTTCCTCTCTCCAGGGCTCACTCTTCTCATCTGTATAATGCAGGGGTTATACAGGGTGATTTACGTGGGCTCTTAGATCTCCAAAGTTTACAGGCCTTCATTATGAACTACGCAGACAGTGAGGGAAGCTACCAGGGGTTCTCCTGTCCAGCATCTCATGGGGAAAATCATGCATCTTCCCCACAAAAGGATGAATAATAATAGCAATGGCTGGAATTTATTGTGCCACGCATGAATGTAATACAAGGTATTTTACATCTTCTTTCCCAGTTCATTCTCACACACGCAAAAATAAAATTGTGAGGCAGTTACATTATTATCATTTCCAGTTAAGGGATAAACTGAGACAAAAAGAAAAGTATTGTACCGAATGTCACATGGCTAGTAAGTACCGAACTGGGATTTCAAACCTCAAACTGGCTGATTCCACGTCTGTGTTGGACACTTCACTCTCTATCTAACCAGCCACTTTTTGTTGTTGCTGTTGGTGGTGATGGTGGTGGTGCACCTTCATATGTTCATTCATCCATTCATTCATGCTACAAAAATTCCTGAGCACGTATTCTGTGCATGGAGTGATGCTAAACACAAGGAAGCATGAGGAGGAATCCATCAGGAAGTTCAGTTTGGCTGAAGAAATAAGGAATCATGACCAGAAGGTTGAGGAAAGTTATCTTTCTTTCCAAAGTGCCACTCTGACCATGTTTACGGTCCTCCTCAAAAGGCTTCAAAGGCTCCGCTTTGCCAACAGGATAAAGTTCAAACAGCTTAGCCTGTTTTCTAATCCCTCAGTGATCTGGCCCCCCTCTCATCTCCTGTCAACCTCATTTATTCAACAATATTTAAGTGCTAACTGTATGCCAGACACTGTACTAGAGTCTTGAAATGCAATGTTAAGTGACACAGACTTAGTCTCTGCTCTCCTGGAGCTTACAGCCCAGGCGAGAGTCAAATATTAATCAAATAATCACGATGAGACAGAATTAGGCATTCCCTCAAGCTTTCAAGGCAAAGCGCTACGGGATGCAAGGGTCCCACATCCAAGCAGATACTTCCAGCCCAGTAAGTATATAATGATGCAGTTCACCTTGGAATCATTTGATGATCAGTTGACCTTTTCACAGTGTGATTTGTCCTACTAATCAAGCAGAAATACCTGGCTTTCTAAGAAGATAACCTTTTTTTATCCCCCGCAAATAAATTTTTATTTCATTTCAAAATAGTTTTTCAACAATAGGTTAGAACTTCTTGCTATATAACACCAAAGAATGCTGAGCTCCTCTCTGCAGCAGTCACTGTGTTTAAAGTTACTGACTTATTAGCTATCTTCCAACTCGACTCAAAATTTCAAGAGGGCAGAGTTTATGCCTGTCTTGTTCACCAATGAATCCCCAGCACTTAGCATAGTGCTTGGCACACCGGAAGCATTCATTAAACTTGTTGGTTAGATTGAATCAGCCTTAACTACACAGAACATTGATTCAAAAACAAAACTGTAGCAGGCATGGATTCTTACCCATTCTGCTCTCAGATGTGGAAAAAGAGCTTGAGAAGGGAAGCAACTTTCCAAAGGCCAGAGAGCTACTTGGTAGCTTAACTGGAGTCGGAACAAAGACAGTCTGATGCCCCAGATTCCTGCTATACCACACCCATTCATAAACCTTGAGTCTGAAATGGCCAGGAAGATAATGGCCTCTGGGAAAAGAGCACATAGCTAGAGGCAGAGTCTTTCCAGTCTTTACTGTATCTAAATTTACATCATCAGAGAGTCAAGATGTAGCTGTTCCAGGGCTCCAGGAGCCCATCTGGTGGGAGAAGCCCTTGCCTGCCCCCAGACAAGAGATTCAATCACTCTCTCTAACCCAAACTCTTCAAAACACTATTTCCTATTATGTCTCAATAACCAAATTTAACCCACCCATATCTCAAGATTAGATCTGTGAGCTCACAAAGACTCAATCACCCAATTAAGCGGAGGGAAAATCTTATCCTCTCCAAGCAAAGTGAAATGTGACATAACCCAGTTGCTAGAATTATGTCTCACTCAGGAAGAAGCAGAGGAGCTGGGAGAGAATGGGTGGGTCATTCATGACAGGGAATTTTCCAGGGAAATTTGAGCAGTGTGGTCCTCCAGATTTCAGTGTTCTTATCCCCAGAATGAAGCTGAAGGCAAGGTCCTGGCTTCAGGAGAGCCATGGGGTAAAGATGGTTGTTCTCCCCTTGCCCCAGAGCCCTGGGTTAATTTCCAGGTGCCCAGTGAATAAGCTTTATACCCAGGGAACCCAAGAAGAAAGTGCCAGCCTCCAAAACCTACTTGATTAGGCTAATGTACTTGGGTTAGGGGACACATGCTGAGTATGTAAAAGTCTTCTTAAAAAGCAAGTCCCTTTCCTTCTCTGGGCCTTAATTTCCTCAACCTTAAAATGGAGATTGATAGGAAGTTAACTTGGATAATATCTAAAGTCCCTTTCAATATTAATAGTCTGTGGTTCTGTAATTCAAAGACATCTTGGAATACCAGAAAGGGTAGGGAGTATAAACGACCTGGGCTCAAACCCCAGTTCTGCCTTGGGTAAGTGATTTCATCTACCTGAACAACAGTTTTTTTCTTCTTTTAAGGAGCCCTGGTGGGGCAAAAGGTTAAACACTTGGCTGCTAACTAAAAGGTTGGCAGATTGAACCCACTCAGCAGCTCCTCAGGAGGAAAGACCTGGCTATCTGCTTCCATAAAGATTACAGCCAAGAAAACCCCATGGGGCAATTCTACTCTGTCATATGGGATAGCTATGAGTTGAAATTGACTCAACAGCATCTAACAACAACAACAACAATTTCTAGCTCGTAGAATTGCTACAGGGATTTGATAAAAGTGTACTTGAGGTCCTTAGCACAGTGTCTGAATGGGAGCACTTACTCTGAGAAGGTCTTTGGGCTTCCGCTAATTACTGGCTGACTTCAATAATCAGAGCTGTATGGATAAAATCTTGACAAAAGACTGAGTTTAGAAAGGAGCCATGCTTTCAAGTTAAAGACACTGCAAACCCATCAGCAACTACTCATGCACTACAGGCCACCAATTCACAGCTAGAGAGACCTTGCGGTTAGATGCTGTCGAGTCAGTTCCGACTCATAGTACAACAGAACAAAATATTGCCCAGTCCTGTGCCATTGCAGCCACAGTGTGACCTACTTTCCTAAGATCAGTTGGCCATATTAAAAATCAACACAGTTATAGCACATAGAGATCTCAGGCCAGGTTGTGAGGGAATCATTCTTTCCCTGTGGAAGCTTATTAAGAGGGACCTTGGTATGGACTCAGGGTTAGACAACTTAGGATACAGACTAACTTCTACTGGTGACTGAAACATGTAATTAATTTTGAGCTACTCACATTACCTTACCCAGGTTTCAGTTGTCTCATTTACCTAGTAGGGATGATATACAGGATTCTAGGGGTTGATGAAAGGATTGGTTGTGATGACTCCAAGTCCTTGCAAGGTGGCTGGTTGACAACAGAGGCAGAAGTCCTTAGCAGTTAAGTCCCAACTGCACCTCTTACTACTCTGTATTCTTGGGTAAGTCACTTTTCCTCCCTGAGCAGCACTTACATGTCTGGAAAATGAGTCCAAGGATATTGCAGATTATAGGGCACTTGTAAGCAATTGATGAGCCAATGCATGTTTTATAAAGTAGAAGGCATTGCCCCAAAGTAGATGATCATGTCTATGCCCTGGCCCTTTTAGAGAAGCATCCCAGTATCTCCCTGTTACTCTCCCAGTCTTAAAGGGACTGTACTTCCATGAAGACAAGGATGTGAAGGTCCCATTTCCATCTCTACCCTGTGAAAAGGTTACTAGAATTTTTCTTTTTCTTGTCATTTAGAATGACCTGAGGGGAAATTGGCCAGACTGTTGTCCTAGGTCCAGAGTCTTACTACAAAACTAAAACCCCACCCAGAAACCTGAGTCAACTGAAGAATGAGGCACTGGGCATAAACTATGCCAAAAATATCCACCCTATGCTTTCCAGGATCCCAAATGACACTGGTCATTGAAAACCCATCCCTCTAACCCAGAGGGAAAATTCAGCTCTGCTAAAGATGAATTTAATGCCTAACATGAATTTCACGCCTAACAAGATCCTTCCAAAATTGTGACCTTCTATTCAAAGACTTGCTTTTGTTTGGTTGTATCTTGTAAAACACTTTAGCAACACGTTTAGGACTCATGAAATAGGGCAGATTGACAGCCTTGGGAACCAAAAGTCTCTGTTTATTCAGTGAGCAGAGACAGTGCAGGTGACATCAGCAGATGAGGTGGTAACTGTGCCAGAGCTTCTGGAGCAAAGATATCTCAGAACCTGGAATTCCAGTGGGTTCTGGGCTGGGAATCAGGAATGACTTCATGGAAAAGCATAGCCAGTCACTATCCCAGTAGGCTTTGGAATGGCAATGGGTTAAAACTGAACACAAATTGACCTTGGATAGATTATTTAATCTGCAGCATCCTCATCAGTAAAATGGGATGCTACACTTCCTGCCTCATGGCTACTGAGTAATATTGTGCCACAGAGCTTAATAATTAGTAATTTTCTTTGGGGCCACCTAATCACACTGATTTTTTTTTTTTTTAAATTCAGGAGTATAATTTACATAAAATAAAGTACATAGATCTTCAGTGTATTGTTCATATGTCAATGTTCTTGAAAAATGGCTGGCTAACTTATTTTTATATGATCCATGTAGCAGAGACTTAGGCAAGATAAACAAAGAAAAACATTATTCTTCTGATATCTAGGAAACACAGATCTAGAAGGGAATAGACACGAGTTGGTCCAACAATTTTCTCTTTTTTTTTCTCCAGTGGGAAAATTGAGGTTCAGAGAATTGATTTGATGAGGTAGACATAGAGGAAGCTCATATAATTATACAATGATAGAATTGATCCAAATAATTAGTAAATATATGTTCTGTGTTTACTATGTCCCAGGAAGACAGCTCCCCTTCACCCCCCAAAAATGCTTCATTATCAATAGGTAGAAGACCATGTCCAAGGGTGTGCAGCTACAGGGAGCCTTCTAACTATGGTCGGCATATTAATTGCATTAAGAAAGGTTGTTGTTGTTACGTGCCGTCGAGTCAGTTCCAACTCTTCACTTTCAGCAAGCAAGGTTGTATCATTTGAGTATCTCAGGTTGTTAATGAGTCTTCCTCCAATCCTGATGCCATGTTCTTCTTCATATAGTCCAGCTTCTCAGATATTTCTCAGCATACAGATTGAATAAGTATGGTGAAGGGATACAACCCTGACACACAGCTTTCCTGGTTTTAAACTATGCAAAATCCTCTTGTTCTGTTTGAACAACTGCCTCTTGGTCTATCTACAGTTCCTCATGAGCACAATTAGGTGTTCTGGAATTCCCATTCTTCATAATGTTATTCATAATATATTATGATCTACAGTTGAATGTCTTTGCATAGTCAATAATTAACACAGGTAAACATCTTTCTGGTATTCTCTGCTTTCAAAGATCGATCTGACATCAGCAATGATAACCCTCATTCCACATCTTCTCCTGAATGTGGCTTGAATTTCTGGCAGTTCCCTGTCTATGTACTGCTGCAATCGTTTTGGAATTTTCTTCAACAAAATTTCGCTTATGTGTATATTAATGATATTGTTCGATCATTTCCCCATTCTGTTGGATTACCTTTCTTTGGAATGGGCACAAATATAGATCTCTAACAGTTGGTTGGCCAGGTAACAGTCTTCCAAATTTCTTGGCATAGATGGAGTGAGCACTTGCAGAGTTGCATCCGTTTGTTAAAACATCTCAGTTGGTATTCCATCAATTCCTGGAGCCTAGTTTTTTGCCGATGCCTTCAGTGCAGTTAGTACTTCTTCCTTCAATACCACTGATTCTTGATCATATGCTACCTCCTGAAATAGTGGAACACTGACCAAATCTTTTTGGTACAGTGACTCTGTATATTCCTTCCATCTTCTTTTGAGGCTTCCTGTGTCATTCAATATTTTACCCATAGAATCCTTCCATATTGCAACCCGAGGCTTGAATTTTTTCTTCAGTTCAGCTTCAGAAATGTCGAGTATGTTCTTCCTTTTTGGTTTTCTAACTCCAGGTTTTAATACTTTCCTCCGTCTTCTCAAGCCTCCCCTTTAAATCATCTGTTCAGCTCTTTTACGTCATCATTTCTTCCATTCACTTTGGCTACTCTAGGTTCAAGAGCAAGTTTCCGAGTCTCTTCTGACATCCATTCAGTCTTTTATTTCTTTCCTGTCTTTTTAATGACCTTTGCTTTCTTCATGTATGATGTCCTTGATGTCATCCCACAACTCGTCTGGTCTTCAGACATTAATATTCAATGCAACGAATATATTCTTGAGATGGTCTCTTGAATTCAGATGGGATATACTCAAGGTTGTACTTTGGCTCTTGTGGACTTGTTTTAATTTTTTTATCTTCAACTCGAACTTACTTATGAGCAATTGATGGTCTTTTTGGCTGTCAGTGCCCAGCTTTGTTCTAACTGATGATATTGAGCTTCTCCATCCTCTTTCCACAGATGTAGTCAATTTGATTGCTGTGTATTCCACCCAGCAAGGTCTTCATGAATAGCTGTCATTTAGGTTGCTGACAAAAGGTACTGGCAATGAAAAAGTCATTGGTCTTGCAAAACTCTATCATGCAATCTCTAGCATCGTTTCTATCACTGAGGCTATGTTTTCCAACTATCTATCCTAATTCTTTGTTTCCAACTTCTGCGTTCCAATCACCAGTAAGTATCAATGCATCTTGAGTGCATAAAAACTGCAGAAGTTGGTAAAAATCTTCAGTTTCTTCATCTTTGGCATTAGTGGTTGGTCTGTAAATTTGAATGATAGTTGTATTAACTGGTCTTCCTTGTAGACTTATGGATATTGTCCTATCACTGATAGTGTTTTACTTCAGGATAGATGTTGAAATGTTCTTTTTGATGATGAATAATACACCATTCCTCTTTATTTCATCATTCCCAGCATAGTAGACAATATGATTCTCAGATTTAAAATGGCCGATACCAATCCATTTCAGCTCACTAATGCCTAGGAGATTGATCTTTATGCTTTTTATTTCATTTTTGATGACTCCCAACTTTCCTAGATTCATACTTCGTACATTCCACATTCCGATTATTAATGGATGTTTGCAGCTGTTTCTTCTCATTTTGAGTTGTGCCACATCAGCAAATGAGGGTCCCAAAAGCTTGACTCCATTCATGTCATTAAGGTTAACTCTACTTGGAGGAGGCAGCTCTTTCCCAATTGTCATTTGAGTGCCTTCCAACCTGAGGGGCTCATCTTCCAGCGCTATATCAGAAACTATATCATAAGGTTTTCATTGGCCAATTTTTTTAGAAGTAGATGGCCAAGTCCTTCTTCCTAGTTTGTCTTAGTCTGGAAGCTCCACTGAAACCTGTCCATCACGGGTGACCCTGCTGTTATTTGAAATATCGGTGGCATAGCTTCCAGCATCACAGCAACATGCAAGCCACAACAGTACAACAAACTGACAGACAAGTTTAAGTAGGAGTAATGAAAGAGTCCTGATGGGAGGAATAGATCGTAGTTTAGATGTATTCCTAAAATTGTGAAGCATATTGTACAGACAGTTAACAGAAACTCAGTAAATAATTGTTGAATAAATAAATTAATCAGCGTATGATCATGTAGACAACTTCATCAACTCGAGGGTACAAGCATTTCACTTTAATATTTAGATTAACTTCTCTCTCAGACCCACATGCACACATTGTTGAGAAGTCCAGTGTCTCTCTTGGTGATAACCCATCTCCCTTTGGATTGTAATTCCAGAGGTTTTGTCAATCAAAGTTTCCTAATGCCTTGTGGAGAGAGAAGGGGAGAATTTCACTAGGTTGGCAGTGAGTTTTTTCTTCACCTGTAATTCCTGCCACTGCCACATGATGTCACTATTAAAAACAGGTGTTCTGCATGGCTCTATGCCAGTCATGGTGGAAAAGGAAGCATTAAAAAGGAGCCTTACATAAGCTATAGAGCTTCTCTGAAGAACAGTCCCACTACTGTGGCCACCAGAGGTCCAGGCTTAGGCTCCCAAGTCTACAACTCTTTAGCTTATGTTTTAGTCCTCATTCTCAAGTCATGCCCATTGTGCCAAGGTGGCTGCACATACTGTGACTTTAAGCCTGATACACAAATCAGACTTCTTCCTTCACATCGAGTTCCCTTATATGTTGGGACAATCTTAACCTTTGAGATTCTAATAATGTTGTACCTCACAAGGGAAGGCGATCAGAATTTTCCACTCATTTATCCTCAGCATCTCCTGAATTAATAATCAAATTTTCATAGCTGCTCCACAGAGAGCATTGAGTTCTACATACCAAAGATCATTAAGCGGGCAGCCTTTTTCAGGCCACAAAATGATCCCATTAATTTCTTCTCACAGTAATCAATGGTCACCTGCTAGCTTTACCTTTGTTTACATAATTAAGTGAGGTCATTCCTGAGCTCTCTCCCCAGACAACAAAAGATCAGCTCCAAGCTAACTTGCTGTCTCTAGATATAAAAACAGCTGCCAGCTTTTTAAATGGCGGATTCCTCTGTAAACAAAAGTAATAGTAATAAAAAGTATAGTAATCAACTATAACTCCATCCAACAATATGAATGAATCTCACAATACAGTAAACAAAAGAAGCCAGACACATCAGTATAATTGTTCTATATATAAAGTTTGAAAACAGGTGTTGGAAGGTATTGGAAGTAAAGATAGTGGTTTACCCATGGTGGAAGGGACTGTGACTAAAAGAATGCACAGGTGGGCTTCTGGAAAGCTGGTCATATCCTGATTTTTGACTGGGGCATTTGTTCCATGGCTGTGTTTCTTTGTGAAAATTCACCAAGCTGTATGCTTACGATTCCTGTATTTTTTTCTGTATGACTGTTACACTTCAATAAAAAGCTCAAAAATCAATAAAGGGACTCTGTCACAAATACATGAAAGAAGAGAGGATGAGATGTGTATCTAATATCCCTAGAGGCTTGAGGCGCCCTGGTGGTGCAGTGGTTAAGAGCTTGGCTGCTAACCAAAAGGTTGGCAGTTCGAATCCACCAGCTGTTCCTTGGTAACACCATAGGGCAGTTCTACTCTGTCCTGTAGGGTCACTATGAGTTGGAATTGACTCAATGGCAATGAGTTTGATTTTGTTTTATTTTTTTAAAGGCCTGAAGTCATAAAACCTTGGCACCTGAATGGGCTCAGAGATGATATCTTGTTCAACTACCTCATTTCTTAGGGAAACCCAAGGCCCGTAGTGGAGAGTATCTTACCCAAGGTCACATAGGGACTCTATCAGAATCAGGTCTTCTGCCCCCCAGCCCATGGATCTTTGCCTTTCATAATGTTGCCTCCTTCTTTGGATGAAAACAGATAGATGTGGGTGAAGTTTAAGATAAGCCATGTACCAGGTTCAGGAGTAGGTCAAGATGGAAAACTTGTTAGGCACTGATTAATATCTGCCTTGCAAATGGCCTTGGCAGCTGGGACAAGGCAGATATGGCCATGCAAATGTGTTGCCCATGACACATGGGTTAGAAGTGTGAGGAGGAGGCAGCTCTTGAGTGAAGGAACAAAAGGAGAGCTTGTCTGCCAGGAATGCAAAGGGAATGAGGATTCCAAAGAGGTCATCCAGGGAGAAGCTGTGTCTGAACCCCAGAGAAGGCTGGGTGCATTTGCTGACATTCCAAACATCTGCAGTTTTGCAAGGGAGATAAAAGGGAATCTGCTTCCTTGCCTCAAGGCATGATATATGTGCTTCAGAGGCCCTGGGTGTGGGCTGCTGTTGAAGGCATGATGCAGGGTTTGATGGATGAAGGCTAAGGCAACTCACTAGGCCACACATTAATAAAAGTTATCAAACTATCACAGTTGGTGGAGTAGAATGCTAATGCCATTTGCCATGTGGATGTTAAAGATAGAGAATGCCTGAAGGGAGCTAACCAGCTTGATCCCTTTACATTGATTCCACTTGTCCAAATCTGATCCTTTGTTCTGCTGCCAATACCCTACACAAGCCAAGACTGGCGGGGCACATTCTACACTACAACCACCCATGATACCTCACCTGTGTCTAGCCATTCTTAACTGTGGAAAAAGTGGCTTCTAATCACAACTTAGGCCCGTAAATACTTGCCATCACTTTCTGTTGACCAGAGAAGAGAGTTCCAATATCTTAGCCTGGTCTTCCGGGTGGTCATCCATTTGACCCCAAACTCCAGTCTCTCTCATACTACACTCTTCCAGGCACCTTTCTTTTTTCATCTCCATGTCTTTCTTGGTTTACACTTTTCCCTCTAATTTCCTCTTGTTTGTTTTCAACTATCGAATTCTTTCTCATTCTTCCAGGCTGTGGTCAAAGGCTCCTTTTTTTCATGTAGATCTCCCTGATCACCAGTTCCCCAGCTCAAACTAATCTTTCTTTCACGGCAAGTTTTCCAACTATTTAGTGATATTTAAGTTTTTATCATGTTATCATGCGGTTGTCCATTTTTCACATCAGATTGACTGCTCCAAGAGAAAAGGGGTATTATTTATTGTGTCCTCTGTTGATTTCCAAAAACACAGCAATATCCCTTGGCATGTGTAGTTCCTCAATATATGCATTTTATAAATGAGTATTAAGAGAATCCTCAGGGGTCTCTACATATCCTCTAGCCTCTGATTTCAGCCTCAACTGCAGTGAACAGTTCTGGTGTAAGCTCAGACTCACCTTGTGCTGCTCTGGTAGCTTTCACCTCAAGCACCAGCCAGGTATGTCTTTCCACTTTCTGTCCCATGGCCTTCCCTGGTGCTGTGGGAGTTCTCTCGGCTCACGTGGGCAAACATAGCTCAGAAGTGTGTAGGGAATGGTCATTTTCAAAAACTGAGGAAAGGAGCCAGTGTGCTCGATTGTGTGCTTTTCTTTAGCTGTATTTTGCTGTCCGCATTAGCACAGGAAAAGATGGAGAACTATAAGTATCCTACAAGTGTCCTACAGGTAGCAATTCTGGGAGGCACTTCATCTCCTTCTCATGAGGTTCCAGTGGTATTGAGCCCACATTACTTCAACAATAACCTGTACTGTCTTTTTTTCCTTCAGGTCTCACTCTTCATGCTCCCTCATACCTGCTACTGGTGTCTATCTACCAAATAAACTACCTGTTCCCAATCTTGCTCAGGCTGTTTTCAGGGTAATCAACAACAAAAAAAAATGATGACCACATGTCTTCTACCTTGAATTACAGTTAGATCTGTTTCTGACACCATGCAATTATAAGCCCCTTAAAGGCAAAAACCAGATTTTGTTCATTTTGGCATTTTCCCATTGCCTATTGCCAGCTTTGGAAACTCTGGTGGAGTAGTGGTTAAGAACTACAGCTGCTAACCAAAAGGTCGGCAGTCCGAATCCACCAGGCACTCCTTGGAAACCCTATGGGGCAGTTCTGCTTTCTCCTATAGGGTCGCTATGAGTTGGAATCGACTCGATGGCAATGGATTTGGTTTTTTTTCTTTGTTTCTTTTTTTGATATAGCCAACTTGGGCACATAGTAGATAATCAATTATTATTTGCCAGTTAGAAATGGATTGAAAATATAAGCCACTAGCATGTGTAGAAAAGCCCCACTTATAAACTGTATAGTTATCAAGACAGTTGTCCATGCTGCTAATTTTAGGTGAGAAACAGGAGAGTCCAATTTTACTGACACTCAGTGTTGCTCTGTCAATTTAAGTTCAGTCCATGGACCAAGCTCACAGGATCTCATTTTCATCATCCCACACCTCCCGATCCTACAGGCCTAGAATTCCACTGAGAAGTTCAGCTGCTGCAGAACAGTCAGATCTACCCTTACTAGGTGTGATTCTTCATGCACACGATGACAGCACATTTGCACCCAATGCACAAAACATGGTGTCCTGAAGTCCCTGGCCCAGGGGCTCACAGCTGAAGTCTCCCCATGATTTCTGCCTTGAAAACAGCTCCCAGTTCCCTGTATAAAAGCATACCCTCTGATTTTCTATTTCTTTTCATTCTATTCTCCTCTCCTTTCTTTCATTACTTTTTTGTTAATCCTTCCCCATTCAGGGCTTCCTTGGAGGTTGTCAAGAGTAGGAATGAGGAGCATGGACTTCCGAGTGAGGAAATATTGGGCCAAAATCCTAACTCTGTCACTTAATAACTAGACGCCTTAGGTGGAAGCCCTCTCTGTGAAGATGGCCATAGGATTAAGACCAGAACACTAAGAAGGAAAGAGTCCCGGGTGGAGCAAACGTTTAAGCGCCGGACTACTAACTGAAAGGTTGGCGGTCTGAAGCCATCCAAAGGCACCTCAGAAGAAAGATATTGTAGTCTGCCTCCAAAATGTCACAGTCATGAAAACCCTATGGAGTGCAGTTCTACTCTGCAACACATGGGTCGTCATGAGTTGGAGCTGACTTGATGGTGACTGGTTTGGTTTTGGTTTACTGTGAAGGAGCTAGCAATCCAAAGAATTGGGGAAAAAGAAATTTAAGCACAGGGAAATAGATGTGAAGTAACCAGCTTGGTGTACCCAAGGATGAGAAAGAAGGCTAGTGTTGTCTCTGCCCTTACACATTAAGTCAAGTCATCGGTTTCCTGAAAGCCGATTTGAGAAAGGAAAGAGTTTGGGTTATATGTTCTTTTTCCCAATATAAAGGAAGTATCGCCAATGGATAGCTATATAAAGGAATTTATTTTCTTGCCTAACAGAATGTATAGCTCCCATCTTTTTCTGGCCTTTGAAAATGGTTTGCTCCTTCCCTAGAGGTTATTTTCCCAAGAACCCAGAACCCCTCAAAGGAAGACTGTTGCCATGGCTCTGAAATAATCAGTTAATCAGTGAGTGGTCTGGAAACCATGAGCATTGTGACCTAACTTTTTGGTACATAAATGATCAGTGTTAAGGGCACAGATTATTCCAGGTCTCACAATACATCTTCTAGGAAAGACAGAATTTTATTCATGAACTTTGAACTGTCCCAATTAAATCACTTCTCTTCTCTGAGTTTTACTATTCATCTGCATAATATGAGTGACAAATGAGGGGTTGTTGAGGGACACTGGGTAGCGGGCTATCTGGGATTTCCATGGCTCCTTCTAGATTCTCTGCAATTCTAAAAGGCCCTTTGGAATTTTGGAGTGAATACTCCCAGGGAACTCTGATGTGTTGGCAAGCTCTCCTACATCACTGATGTCAACTGTGCCAGAGGCTTTTAAATGGGTCAACAGTCTCCAAAGATGAGCTGAAGAGGAACCTGGGGAATTATGGATTAAAGGGCAATTACAACAGGGCTCGTAATTGTTCTCTTATAAGCCTGTCTTCATTGTTGGTTAATAATCAAACTCCCACTTTCTAAGGACTCCACCCTCACCTTCTCCCACTGGGGTAGGTGAGGCCGGATCAGGGTAGGGTAACTGAGTTCTTCCTGGGAAGCTTGGGGTCAGGTGAGTGCCGTGATCTGGTCTCAGATAGCTCCAGGGATGTACCCAGTATTTCTCCCTTAGGAGGCAGGACAGGATGACTCGGGGGAGGGAAGTCAGTTGTAGGAAGTTTACAAAGACTGGGAATGGGCTTGGGGGATAAATCCAAGTATAGATACTCCCAGAGACTGAGGGTATGAGGAACCAATACTAGGCTAGGAGCCAGGAGACCCTGCTTATGCACTAGCCCTAATTTACTCACCAGGAGACTGCAGCATAGTTCCTTGACCTCTGTGAGTTAGTTTCTTCTTCTGTGAACTGAGGAGATTGGCTTAATTGATCTATAAAGATCTATAAGTGTGATATGTTAAGATTCTAGAAGCATATGACCAAGTGGGCAACTTCTGAGCCTCAGTTTCTGTTTTTATAAAAATAAGAATAGTAATAGTAACTTCTTCATAGAATTATTGTGAGAATTAGATGAGTTTCACACAGCCTCTCTGCTTCATTCTTTCACTCATTTAATGGGTACCCATTAGGCTTCTACTATAAACCACATTCTGTGCTGGGAGAGGATGAAAAAATTCATATGGTGATGAAGCAGAGAGATACATTCATTGAGCTAGAAGCCTTGGGGGGCACAGGGTAAATATTCAATTATAGAAGCAAGTTTAACAAGGCATTTCTGTCAACACTGAGCAGAGTCAGCTCAGATCCTTCTGCCCATGTTATGGGCAAACAACAGACAAGACTCTTCTGAAGACATGGTGAATATGAAATTCTCAAAGACAGATTTCCTCTGCCCCTGGTCTAAGTTAGAGATGACCATTAAAATATCTGCAGGGGCCAGGTAGGTAATACAAATGAATATAATTGTCAGACAACCTGGAAGAGGGGGACTATAGCAAAATTTGCATGCCTTCTCTTAAGTGGACAACTGCCTACTGTTGCATTGTGGGAAGTGAGGCCAAGGTTGCTAGAACCTTTTCCAACACAAGCCAGGAATCCAGACTTTCATGTAAAAATTTTCCACATTTCAAATGGCAGCAACTTGTTCAAATATTTAAAAACACTTTGCGGTTATTGCAGCCCTGGTGGCATAGTGGTTAAGAGCTCAGCTTCTAACCAAGAGGTCTGCGGTTTGAATCCACCAGCCACTCCCTGGAAACCCTATGGGGCAGTTCTACTCTGTCCTATAAGGTCACTCTGAGTCGGAATTCACTTGTCGGCAATGGGTTTTATGTGGTCATTGGCTTGCTACTTCTGGTTTAAGGCCAGTAATTTCAGACACAGCAAGACGGCTGTGTATATTTTCAAAGAGGAAAACAAGGAAAAGAGGGATGAATATTACTGTATATCCTCTGTGATGTGCCAGGCATCTCATATACATCATATACCATTTCATTTGTTGCTCACAACAATGGTGAGAAGTAGGTTTTTGTTTATTTTTTTTTATTTTTGTAAACTAATACTATGCACATATTGGGGTTGCATTTTTGGAAACACTGGTATAGACACATATGACTCTGGCATATTATATCAGAGAATTTCAGAGAATAAGTAATGTTAGGGCAGGGTGGTGCAACGTGGAGTGTCAGCATGATGAAGATTGAATACAGGGGCAAGACTAGAGTCAGGGAAACCTGGTGAGGAAGTGATAGTGGAAGTACCTAACGGTGACCCTATCGAGGAGGGAAGCAAGGGTAGCTTCGAGATATAATGGAGAACTAATTGACTGATATTTTTAAAAGTCAATCAACAATGTCTTGGAGGGAAAGTCTACCTTCCTCTCCTCTCCCTCATGCCAGATGGAGGAGGAAGGGACCTTATTTGTATAACTCTTTTCTTTCTTCACTCTGATCCCTTCAGGTTATCTCTTTGCTGGCTCTGCTGAGTTCCATGTCAGCCACCTCCCCAGGGGGCTAGAGCAGTTTAACTCTAGTCCTGTTGTTGTTATGTGCTGTCAAGTCGATTCCTATTCATAGCAACCCTGTATGACTGGGTAGAACTGCTCTATAGGGTTACTTAGGCTGTGGTCTTTAGGGGAAAGAGCCTTGGTGATGCAATGGTTAAGCACTCAGCTGCTAACTGAAAGGGGGGTGGTTCAAACCCACCCAATGGCTCCATGGGAGAAAAGACCTGGCAATCTGTTTCACTAAAGATTATACCCTTGGAAATCCTGTAGGACAGCTCTACTCTGTCTTATAGGGTCACTATGAGTCAGAATCGACTTGATGGCAACAGGTTTGGTTTGGTTTCTGGGTAGTCTTTAGGGAAGCAGATTGCCAAGTCTTTTCTCCCACAGAGCCACTGGTCATTTCAAACCACTGACCTTTTGGTTAGGAGCCTAGCGCTTTAACCATTGTGCCACAAGGCTCCTTTTAATTCGAGCCCTACAGCTATTTAACTAGTCTGCTCTTTGATGCACAAAGAATCCTTTCTTGGGGCAGGGAAGTCCCATCGAAAAGACCATTGAGCTACTATTCTTCATCTTTAGATCCAGGGACTTCTTACTTCTGGCCGGCATTACAATAGCAGTGAGCAATGGAAAGAAATGTGAGACACAAATTCATAGATGAAGAGGAAATTTGCAGAAGATGAAATTTTTGACTTAGAATTGATTTAAGACTTTTGCTATAATATAATGGGGTGAATGTGTTTTGCATGTGGCAATGACATGAATTTGGGGGGGGGGGGCAAAGGGTAGAATGTTATGGATTGAATTGCATCCCCCAAAATGTGTATCAATTTGGCTAGGCCATGATTCCCAGTATTGTGTGAATGTCCACCATTTTGTCATCTGATGTGATTTTCCTGTGCTTTAAATCCTACCTCTATGATGTTAATGAGGCAGGATTAGAAGCAGTTATGTTAATGAGGCAGTACTCAATCTACAAGATTAGGTTGTGTCTTGAGTCAATCTCTTTTGAGATAGAGAGAAGTGAGTAGAGAGACAGGGAGACCTCATACCACCAATAAAGTAGTGCCAAGAGCTGAGTGTGTCCTTTGGACCCAGGGTCCTTGTGCTGAGAAGCTCCTAGACCAGTGAAAGATGGATGACAAGGACCTTACCCCAGAGCTGACAGAGAGAGAAAGCTGTTGCCTGGAGCTGGCACCCTAAATCTGGACTTCTAGCCTACTAGACTGTGAGAGAATAAACTTCTGTTTGTTAAAGCCACCTATTTGTGGTATTTCTGTTATAGCAGCACTAAATAACTAAAACAGGGCCCAATCAAATCTGAGGATTTAGGTAAGTGACATTTAAGTTGAGACCTAAGTACAAAGGTCCAAGTGGGAAAGAAAATTGGCGATTTCAAGAGTAGAGAGAAGACTGTAGAGGTAGGTAAGAGCAATCATACAGAACCTTGTAGCCCATGTTAAAATTTTTTCATTTAGTTAGAAAAGTTATGGGAAATTCTTGAAAGGTTTAAATCAAGAGAGTGACACTTATAAATTCAGATACTTATTCACCAAATATTTGAGTGTCCACTGTATACCAGGCACTGTGCTAGGCACTAGATATAATGAAAAGTTGTAATTTGAAGGGGACACTCTGGCTTTAGTATTGAGAACTGAAAGAGAAAATATGAAGGCTAATTAGAAGGTGATTGCAAGAGATGATGGGTAGCTCAGACTAGGGTTGTAGAAATGGGAACAAAAAGAAAGGAGGAGATTCAAGAGACAATGGAGATCAAAGCAAAATAACTTGGCTACTAGTTGAATATGAGGATAAACCAGAGGGGGAATAAAATTAGATAGCCCTTGAGATTAAGAAACTGAGTTTGTAGTGATACTAGTTATAGCAAGAGCAAATGAACACTGGGAAAGGAACAAATTAGAAGAAGATGATAACAAGCCCAGCTTTGAATGTGATGAGTTTGAACTGCATGTGTTATATAAAATTGGAGCACTGGTGGCACAGTGGTTAAGAATTATGGCAAGCTACGGAGGCTAACCAAAAGGGTCGGCAGTTCGAATTCACCAGTCCTCCTTGGAAATCCCATGGGGCAGTTCTACTCTGTCTTGTAGGGTCGCTATGAGTTGGAACCAACTTGACAGCACCTGACAACAACAACATAGTCAGTTGGATATGGGTAGGAGCTCAGAGGAATGAGGTGGAGATAGAAATGTAAGAGTAATCAATATATTGATTATAACTATGAGAGTGGATGTAGTAGCCCACAGAGATAAAGTTTAGATTGAGCAAAGGGTGCAGGAACAAGCCCTAAGGAACTTTAAAATTTAAAAGACCCAGAAAGGGAGGTTGAGTTGGAGTCAGAGAGCAGGCAGTAAACCAGGAGAATGTGGTGTCAAAGAAACCAATGATAGCAAATATTTCAGAAGAAAACGGCAAACCTTGTAGAATGCTTGAAAATATCAAGCAAGTTTATGACAAAAAGCAAAACAAACAAAGAACCCAAACAAAAAAAGAACAAGCAAACAAACAAACAAAAAAACTTCATTGGATTTAATGACATGGAGTTCACAGATGTCCGTGGAGAAAAATGTTTCAGTAACTTGGTGGGAGCAAGTGACAGATTGAAGTGAGTTGAGGAATAAGTAGAAAGTGAAGAAACAGTCAGCCATCCATTGTAGACTATACTTTCAAAAGTGAGTTTGTTAATAAAAGAGAAGAGAGTTATTTAGGACAGTGGAAGACGGAGTGTTGTCTGATTCTTTATTTCAAGAAAGAAAACTTATGAATATACTCAAAAAACTGATGGAAATAATCTACTAAATAGGGAGAGACTGGAAACATAGGCTATGGCAGGATAATTGATACTTTAAGTTTCATAAGAATTCAGGAGGGTACAGTGGCACAATGGTTAAGTTCTCGGCTGCTAACGAAAAGGTTGGGGGGTCACACCCACCCAGCAGCTCTGCAGGAGAAAGACCTAGAGATTTACTTCTGCAAAGATTTGTTGTTGTTGTGTGCTGCTGGGTTGATTCCAACTCATAGCAATCCTACAAGAAAATCCTTCTGTCATATGGGGTCGGTATGAGTCAGAATTGACTCGATGGCACCCAACAATAACAACAAGAAATAGTTTAATAGAAAGATTAACTTTAGAGAGGAGAAAGGGCACCTCCTATATCTGAAAGTAAGGGGAAGAGTATGCATAAAGATGCATACAGATTTATGAAAGGAAGCTGAACTACTCCCTAGTAGTTTTTTTCCACGAATGAAGAGACAAAGTCATCTGCTGAGAGAATGGGGAAGGATAGGACATCAAAGGTTTGAGAATGATGAAGAATAAAATGAGGTGACAGGAGAAACCTAACAGGATTGCTGGATGACATTAAAATTCCAGTTGAAATTGGTGACTGATAGCTATAGTGGTACCAATAGTTTCAACTGTGTGTTTTTCCCTAGCTATTTGACTGTCTGTACTAGCACAGGAAAAGATGAAGAGCTGCCTGTATCCACTGTACGTGTCTGGCCAAGCAGGACAATGAAAGGAAAGAAAGGCAAGGAAGATGAGGAGAAAGGCAAGGGAGATGAGGAAATTGGTGAGAAAAGTGATTAAATATGAGCCATGGACTTTACCATCGATAAGGAGTTGACTAAAGAAAAGTTGGACTGATAGATGGAGAAAATAGTGACGTCCAAGGGCAAAAAGTCCTGATGAGTTAAAGAACAGGTATGGTAAGAGTAGGAGATCAATAAACAGACAACATAAGACATTATAATTAGAGAAGTGGGATGCTGGAACTAATGATTTCTGATGGAGGAATAGCACATGAGGAGAAGTTCTGGGTTTGACCTAGGAGTGGCAGAGCTCAAAAGAAGGAAAGTTCACTGAGATGAGCATGTCAAGGAATCGAGAGACTGCATGTTGGACAGGGCATCCCAAGGACCCTGAAGTCTCCTGTTGTGATGGCAAGAGTGCAGAGGAGAAGAAACTCTAAATCAGGGGCTTCCATACTTCTTGAATGCAAGAAGGTGAAAGTCAGATCTGTTTGACCATACCTTTTAGGGAATGACTAAAGCAAACATGGATATGAGGCAGGATGGATTTACTCTTGACAAGGCCTCTGGATGGAAGGCAGGCCCCTACCTACCATAATTTTTCCCTGGCCTGGAAGATGATTCTGGAAAGTGTGAAAGCGAAGGTAATTTTTCTTCTTTCAGCATCTATATTTGGGAAGCTGCTAGTAAAGGCAAGCATGGCAAGAGATGGCAGCAGGAGGAAGTGAGACCTGAAGAGCAATATTTTCTGCCAGGAGGTGAGCTCCAGGTAGGGGGCTGGTAGACTTGAGTATGAGCAGTTGATCAGTATGACTCAACAGGGACCAGAATCTCAAACAATTGACTAAATTCCTCTAGGTAGCCTTTGCTGACCCCAGTGGATGGAATTGGAAGGCTCTCTTCTGTGCTCCTACAGCATCTGCGTTTTCTCAGCACCTGCACACTATGTGATAATTTCTTGATAAACTGCATCTTTGAAGTAGATTTGAAGCTCCATGAGGGCGGATATCATGCCTGTCCATTCCATGCCCAGCACCCACCCCAGTGCCTGACCATAGTAAGGGCTCCATACACATTAGTGGGAAGAATGAGTGTGCTTTGTGAACTATAAAGAATTCTGTAATATTGAAGGCAGGGTGGGTGGCATGGGAGATAGAGAGACTGAAGACACTCCAAGTAACTTTTTCCTTTGGAGGCCCTTCACTTTAGAACCCTCTCATCCGAAAAAAAGCTGGAGTGGCAGAAAACATTTTCTGAAGTCCTAATATCAGTTCCAGATGTTTGCAGTCATGTCAGTTTGTACTTCACCCTGTAAAACATATTTCTCTAGTCCCCCCTGCCTCCCTCCATTCTAGCTGAGGAAGTGGGGCCCAGGCTCCAATGACATCACCACCCTCAAGCTGGTCCAGGGCAGGCAGACGGCAGACGGGTGAGGGCCCCTCTAGCTTCTCAGACAAAGAGCACGGTTCAGACATGGCCCACGCTGCTTGAAGAGCTATGCGTAAGGTCCACAAGATTTCATAAACAGCTCCAACGTAATTGCTGCACCACAGCTTCTGCCTCTGCCACCATCATTTTCTTGGCTGGCTGGGGGAAGAGAGGTCTTACCGTTTCTTGCCTTGAGCTATTTCCCACACAAATTCACTTCCATAACAGTCCCTTCACTGAGGAGCTCTTCTGTTTAAGGCCAAAGATGGGATGTCTGGGGGCAGGGGTAGGGTGTCTTTTTTTATTATAGATTAGACTTAGTGGAAACAGGGAGAGGAGAGGGTATAGGATAGGGCTGGGTGTGCCTGGAGATGTCTTCTGACCATTCTGGACATGTTTTTTAACTCAGATCTGAGTACAGGTAGGAAGGCTGGGCAGCTCATGTCTGAGCCAGGCTGAAGAGACAGAGACAAGGAAAGATGGGGAGATAGACAGAAAGTGACATGGAGTGAAAAGACAAAAGAACAGACAGAAAGAGATAGGACGCACACATAGAGAAAAAGAAGGAAAGAGAAAGAAAGGAACGGTCAGGAAAGGACAGAGAAAACGAGCAACAGAGACAAGAATTGAGAGTTGGCAGGAGGGAAGCCTAGTACTGACCAGCAGGGGAGAGGCCCATCAGGCTTCCAGATGCCAGGACACAAAGGGGCACTGACTGCATCCAAATGCTGGTGCCTTTCGTGAGAAGGTGTGGGGATGATAGAGAGGGCCTATTCCCTCTGTGGGAGCCAACAGAGCCAGCAGGCCTTCCAGCCCTGAACCAAACAAGCTGAAGCCAGGGGTCTTCTGGTGAACAAGAGAAGACCTCTACTTTTTAAGAGATTTTTAAATCTTTTTAAGATGACCCAAGAAAAGGTGGGAGAGTGTGATGGAAAGATCAGCAGACTCAGGAACAAGAGATTATGGTGTTGGGTGTGGCTCCACTTCCCCTTCTTGTTCTTACTCTTCTGATCCTTACAGTGAGAGAGTTAGACTCAGTGCTTAAGATCCTTCTACTCTGAACTCTTGGGATTCTCAGACGATGGCAAATATGAAAGCAGACAAAGAAGAAATGTGTCTGAAGGGCTACATTGACTATAAGGTCAGAGCCCTGTAGCCACCATCTAGGAGGCCAGATACTTCATCCTCCCCCAGCAACACAGATGCCTTGTTGTTTGTTGCCATCAAATCAATTCCAACTCATGGTGATCCCACGTGTTACAGAGTAGAACTCCTCCATCGAATTTTCTTGGCTGTAATCTTTACAGAAGCAGATCGCCAGTTCTTTTCCTCCATAGTGCTGCTGCGTGGGTTTGAACCACCAACTTTTAGGTTAGCAGTCAAGCACAAACTGTTTACACCACCTAAGGACCTTCACAGATGCCTTAGATTCCCTTATTTCCATCTGCCTCTCGGTTTATGCTCGTCTAAAGGAAACCACACCAGAGGTTTGGTGAAAAGATCTTCGGGTTCAGTAGGGAGGGCAGATAACGTTCTAATCCTGCCCTTGCCACTAACTCACTGTGTGTGTGATCTCTAGACACATCCCTCCCCTCCCTGAGCCTTTTTCTCCATAGGTCAAATAGGGGATTTAGAGTCTTTAAATCTGCTTGCGCCTCAGCCCCCTCTTATTCCCACCCCCTCGTGTCTACCCCTGCTCAGAACGCTGAAACCCATGCCAATTGCTCAGATGAGGCCACATGGGAAAACCAGACGTCTGTTTTTAATACTGATGACAGATTAGCGTGCAGGGAATTCAGCCACCCCCCAAAACATGCCCCGTTTCTGCTCAAAACAACTGGAACAGGAGGCTATTTATGCTTGGCTTTCCCAGCGGAGTCCCAGAACCGACAAGGCAATGGCTTCTCTAAAGGAAACAAAGAGGGCGCCAAACCCATAGGTGGGGGCAGTTGTAGGAGACAGGGAGGGAGGAGACAGCATTTCAACAGTTAGTTCAAAAGGGTGTCAAACAGATGGGAGCCATAAAGTGTGCGTGTGTGTGTGTGTGTGTGTGTGTGTGTGTGTGTGTGTGTGTGACAGAGAGAGAGACAGAGACACACAGAGACAGAAAGAGAGAGAGGGAGAATGTATGTACGCCTGTACACACAGGCGCATGAGCTCGTGAATAAATAAATTATTCCAGCACTGGACTCAGCTGCAGGCAAAAATCCAGAGTGATCAAAGGAGAAAACCCACATTTCCCTATTCTGGTCTCACCTGACCAAATGTGTGAGTAATCCTAACTCTATCCTAAACAAGTCTGAAACCTTATTTTCTTGTTTTCTTTCTAATATTTATTTTTCTCTTTCTTTTTTTTTTCTTATTTCATGGAAATGGGAGCAAAGTAACCAAAATTTATTAGTACCTACTGTGTGCCAAGAACTGTGCGACATTTTATCCTTAAAACAGCTTGAGAAGTGTTTTGTTTTGGTTTGGTTTTTCCCCATTACACAGATAAGGAAACTGAGACTTAGGAAACATGCTGACTGGTCCTTGGTAAGTTTGAACTGCCAATC
Organism: Dugong dugon; assembly: GCA_030035585.1. Taxonomy (NCBI): domain Eukaryota; kingdom Metazoa; phylum Chordata; class Mammalia; order Sirenia; family Dugongidae; genus Dugong; species Dugong dugon. The sequence goes on from CM057471.1 coordinate 60,163,038, forward strand.
TTCGGTTGGCAGCTGAGTGCTTTAACCACTGTGCAACCAGGGCTCTGGTCTAGATGTCTCAGTGAGCCAGGTTGTCCAAAGCCCATACTCCATCATTCGGCTTATGCCTTCCAAGATAAAACTCAACTGAGTGAGCTGGAAGTTTCAACTTTGGGCTGAGTTCACTCTACAGAGGGTTGAGAAGTGGTAAAGGTGGCATGGAGCCAAATGGATAAGGTTAATGCTTCAGAGAGTCACTTCTAATCATCTAAAGCAACAATTGATCATGAAACATTTTAGACGGCTTGCACTCAGCACTATGTATGTACTTAGAACTAGGTCACCTCTGGTACTACATAACACCTCATTTGATCACAGTGTTCAAGGAATTAATATGAGAGTTCAAAAGTTAAGACATGCACATGCCTAAACATATATAATTCAATCCAACCAACAGAGAATATCTATGTACATCCGGCACTATGCAAATATGCAAAGTTGATTTGGGAAGCTCACATCCAAAAAAAGATAATTACCCATCTAAGAATTCAGGAATGGGATCTTGGGGAGAAAGAAAGTCAACTCCCATGAAGAAGAGTTAAAAGAACCTATAAAGATGCAGGCAGGCATGTCATTGTCTTCAACCTTCTAAATGACTGCAGAAAGAAGGGGGTCATGTCTGTGCCACATAACTTCAGACCTGGAAACTAAGAAGTAAGTTTTACCTCAATCAAAAAAGGGAACTGTAGGATCAAAGCACTGGATACTGGAGAATCAAGAGGAAGAATCTTGAATTTCCACTTCTGGACAAAATGGAGAAACAGGGACTGAATTTATTTACCCTCCCACCTGAAACAGAAAAAAAAAAAAAAGAAAGAAAGAAAACCAGATAAAATAGACAAAGCAAGTTTTCAAGATACTGGAAAAAAGGCAACAAAAAATAGAAATCCTGAGAAACAAAAAACAGAGATCCTGAGAGATGGGAAACAAACTAGGTGAACCCTACAATTGCTCCAACTTATTGCCTTTACAGAGTTTCCAGCACACAGTGCAGTGAAAGGGAACCCAAGTGGAGCCCGGCAAATTGCCTGTGTTGAGAAGACATAGCTCTGATTCTGGGGAGGCCAAAATAGCTAGAGTTAGCAGGACAGAGTAATGGAGAGGAGAGAACTGAATACAGAGAAAATCTAAGAGATCTGTAGGGGGTCTCCTTTGATACATACAGGTGAGGAAACTACCTGATGCGGAGAGGATTAAAGGTAACAGTGTCTGGTGCTTATTCAGGAGCCAGGAATGGTGCCTGTTCCTACTAGGCACACTAGGAAAACCTCATAATTCAAGGGTCATTGCATAGAACACACAGAAGGGTCTTTCCTCAGTAATGAAGAATAAGTAGCCCTAGACTAAACACTGCCATGGTTCTACCTAACAAATCTTAAAAGCAAGAACCAAAAGAATCAAACTGTTTCCAAGTAACTTAAGTATGTCCCAGAGTTCAAAAATATTTATTGAAATACAAAAATATCGAGCATGCAACAAGACAAAAATCATAATGCCTGGCATCCAATCAAAAATTACTTAGCATGCAAAGAAGCAGGAAAATGTGACCTATAATGAGGAGAAAAATCGATCAATTGGAACTGACACAGATGTTAGAATTTGCACACAAGGACATTCAAATAGTTATTATAACTGTTTTCCGTATGTTGAAAAAGTTAAGTAGAGACATGGAATATATTAACAAAACCCAGACTGAACAAAAAAGTAGAATATACTCTATGGTTCCATTTTTATAAAACTCTAGAAAACATCCATATCAATTAATCTATTGGGACAAAATGTAGATCAGTGGTTGCAGGGGGGATGGACAAGAGAGAGGGACTACAAAGGGGCATGAGGAAACTTGATGGTGATGGATGTGCTTACTGTCTTGATGGTTTCATGGGTGTATATATATGTCAAAACTTATCAAATTGTACCTTATAAATATGTACAGTTTATGTCTCCATGTGGCATTAAAAAAAAGAAAGAAAGAAAGAATCACCTAACACAGAGCTAGGCAAAACACAGCTATTACTAATTGATTATCTATAATATATGCCAGGCCCTGGTGATGCAAACAGTTAAGCCCTTGGCTGCTAACCAAAAAGTCAGCCATTCAAACCCACCAGCAGCTCTGTGGGAGACAGACCTGGTGATCTGCTTCCATAAAGGTTTCAGCCTAGGAAACCCTATAGTGACCCTGTCCTGTAGGGTCACTATGAGTCAGAATAGACTTAACAGCACACAACAACATGCTAGGTGTGTCCATGTATAATATAATCTAATCTTCACAGTGATCCTGTGAGTTAATGATTTTCCCTGCCTTCCCTTCACCTCCAAAAAAAGTCAAATGAGGCACAGAGTAAAGGTTACTTTCCCAGGTTCATAGAATCAGTATGTAATGGAATGATGGCAAGGAATTCAGGTGTGTCTGACTTCAAAGCCCCTACACTTTCCACTACACTATGCTGTCTCAAAAAACACCACCCGCCTCCACCAAGAGAATGGCCAAGTTTAGAAAGAAGTGACCTTTCCATCAATGGAGGCATGTAAGCAAAGTGGATTTTGAAGGGTGTACGGAAATGTTAAAGGGGAAGCAGGACTAAGTGATCTCTAAGATCCTTTCAACCCTGAAATTTTCTCCTGATATTTGAAGAGGTACTTCAAGGCATTGAATGGAATATGCCAAAGAAATGGCAGAAACAATGAGTGGCCTAAGCTGAGTGGACAGGGTGACGACTTTGTGCTGAAATGGTCAAGAAGCCTTCGCAAAGGAAGCCCCACCTGAATTTTGACTTAGACACTGCATATGGCGTATAAGAATGAGCACTCTGTTGAGTAAGACAGACCTGGTTATAAAGCCTGGCTCTACCATGTACTGGTTGTGGGATTTGGGGAAAGTCACGTACCTCTCTGGGCTTCCTTTCTTCGTCTGTAAAACTGGACTGGTGATCATTCTTACTTTACACAGCTTTTTAATTCTGAAAAGAATGACATGCTATAGAGATGTGAAGCATTACTGTTAGTGTAACCATTCGCCATCGAGTCAATTTTGACTCACAGCGAGTTTGTGTGTGTCAGAGTAGAACTGTGCTCCATAGGGTTTTCAATGGCTGATTTTTTGGAAGTAGATTGCCAGGCCTTTGTTCCAAGGAGCATCTGGTGGACTTGCACCTCAAGCCTTTTGGTTAGCAGTCTAGTGCATTAAATATTTGCACCTCCCAGGAACTCATTAGAAGATCTTCTTTCCCCTTAGTGACCCATGGTCTCAAAAACCCTGTCATTATAAAATAGCACTCTACAAAGATAAAGGCGCATGTGCACACACACACTACACACTCACACATTCACATATACCATCAAGCCTCAACCATCTAGAAATAAAAGTTCATACAAACGAACAGAAACATACAAATGAACACAGACATACGTACACTTATACAGAGGCACAAACTCACACAGTATTGCACAAGTGTACATTCACACACACCCACACACACAGAGTCAAAAGATGGAAAGAATTAACAAAGTTCTAAAGGATGCAGCAAAGCCAGCTGCCTAATTACTTTTCTGTGACTAGACCCTCATTGAAAGTGATTCCTAGTCCAGCCTGTCCAGCCCTCTTCAGCCAACTCCAGTCAATGAGACACATTGATTCCAGTGCACCAAGCAGCAACCAACTTGACTTCTCCTGTTGTTCACCATCCTGGCCCTTATCTCTCTGGTCTATTTCACATTCACAGCTTCATCGACCACTTTCTTCCCAGTTTTAGAGGAAGCAAAGCAAAATTAGCCCAGAGAGGAAAGAGGGAAAGGGAGAAGACAGGGTGAAGAGAAGGAGAAAGAAAAAGACAAGGAAGCAATAAAGGTCATTTAATTCATTCATTATTCATTCATTCAACAAACATTTGAATGCCAGGCCTTATGGCAGATGTTGGGAATTTAACCATGATCAAGACAGATGGGCCATCTTTGCTTCCTGAGTATACAGTCTAACGGCAGATACATACCAATTACTAACCAAGTAATTACACTTTTTTAATTCTTCGATAATCGAGTCTTGGCTCATTTATTTCTAAAAATAAGATTAAAGTTGGGAGCTTGAAGAGAGATCATCAGCTAGATAACCCTGAGTTAGTCTCCTTCTTGAAACTGTGGAATGAGTACAGTTTAGGTTATTATGACAATTCAGTGAGATGCTGAACAAAGCACTTAGCTCAGTGCCTGGCACAGCAAGTAGATGCCCAATTGATGTTTTCTAGTTGGGAAAATACAATGACTGAGTGGAGGTCTAACACAGAGCAGATAATGTTAGCCTCTAGTGCAGATCCTCGTGAATGCTCAGCGTCTTGGCAGAGTTATAGAGGTTTAGAAGAATTCAGAGATGGCACTCTGAGTTTCAATAAAATTAGCCCTCTTAAGAGCCACCTTTCTCATCTTCTCCCGCATGCCTGAATCATTTCCAATTCTCCCCAGCACCAGTTAATGAAGATATCACAGTACATCTCACTGGAAAAAGCAGTTGCTTTAAGTCCCTCATCTCAGTCCCAGAGATAATACATTTAATACATCAAGGTCTTCCAACATGTGACCTGTAGGCCATCCCAAGTAGAAAAAGATCAAATCCTCTTCAGAATCAGTTAATCCCTTGATATGTGACTTTGAAGGTCCAACTCAGAGTATCAGAAATTCTCTCCAACATACTACTTTTCCCGCTCAAAATCATTAAAAAAACACACAGGAATGGGCATTAGGTGACAACTGCTAAATAATGGAACCTTGTGATACCTTCCTAAGTTAGATGGCACCAAGTCTCCAAAGGCATTGAAAAATCCCAGTTTCCCTCCTCTGTCACATTATCCAGACAAAATGGGAAGTCATGGGCTTTCTACCTACCAGTGTAGAGGTCAGTATCTGTGTATTCATCCACTTTCTTGTGCTGCAGAATATAGTCGGAGACTTTGGTACCAATAGCTGGCTGAACATCCACCCACTCCAAGGAGACCACGGTGCTGGAGGGCTCCACTGTTGGGGACAGCCGCAGCCTACAGGGGTGACAGGGAAGGTTGCTAGTTTGTCTGCATGTTTGAAGATTATATCACAGACTTTAGACTGGGTTCATATCCTGATTCCATCCACCACCAACCCCTTTTACGGACTTAGGCAAGTACTTCATCTCTTAGAGTCTCCATTCTCCATTTCCCCATCCATAAAAGTGGGGATAAGAAGTACCACCTTTTAGAATCTATGTAGAATTCATTAAGTTAACCCAGGCACACAGTATGTGTTCACTGAAAGTTGATCAGCTATTTATATAAACTATATTCTCAGTGATTCTTCATTTTCAATTAAATTGACGGTGCCTTTAAACACAGTATCTTTCGATCTCTCTGTCATTCTCTTCAATCCCCCAATATATTAGTCAATTGTTTAATATTCTCAGGTCAATACTCTCTCAAAGAGGGCAGGAATCTTGGGATGAATCTTTTTATAAATCAAGGAATAACAGAATGATTGAAGGTAGAACCGGAATGCTCTTTAGAGATAATAAAGTAGAATCCCCTTATTTCACAGGTGGGGAAACTAGGGCCCAGCAAAGGGAAATGATTTGCACAAGGTCACACAGCAAGGTTGGGGACAGAACCATATGGTAACTTTGCTTATTCCCAGCCCAGATCTCTTTCCTCTACATTGTATTATCTCTTCAGGAACTATTTTATAATGTAATTCTTCTCACCCCACAGAGGTGTATTACGTGACTTGATTTTCCCAATATTGGCTCCTGCCCACCTCTCTGATATTCCTGACACCACTCTCTCTCTTAATCACGTTCCTCCAAACAAGATGGCTTTCCTCTATTTCCTCAAATGGTGAATTTCCCACGTCAAGGCCTTTACATATGCTGTTCCTTCTGCCTGGAACGTGATTTTCTCGCCACTCGTTGCTTGGCTAACTCCTACAGGACTTGAAGTCTATCTGAGAGGCTTCCCGGACAATTCCTCCTCCACTCCAATCAAAGCATATTCCCATTATTCTCTCCATTAGCACCTCTTTGGTCTTCTTTCATGTTTTTCTTACTTAAATTTTTAAGCTATATCTATTTTCCTGTTTTGCCTTTGCCATCAGTCTCCCCCACTAAACTGTCAGCTCCGTAAGTGCCTGGACTGTACTATCTTGTTCACTGATGTATCCCCATTACCTGACACATAAAAGGTGTTCACAATTATTTGTTGAATGAATGAATAAAATGAAGTTGCTTCAGAGAGGTTCTACACTTTCTTTCTGCGGCTCCAGTGCCTAGCACAACAACTGACAAAGCTGTAGTCATCACTCAGTAAATCTTTGCTAAATGGATGAGGGAAGAAAATAATGATGGAATAAGTGGGATGACTCAAAATAGCACACTGCAATATCAGTGTTTACCCCTGAGCCACTCGTCTTTTCTGCCATGGCTCCCTTCTTTCCTCAAGAAAGGGGTAGGCCCAGAAACTTCAGGGATCTGGTTAGGCACCCTGGGAAGAGAAGTAAGTCATAGTCTGGGCTGGTAGGACAAGGGTAGGAATCCATGAAAAAGGGAGGCCAAAGGAAGAGGGGCCATACATACGTACACTGGCTCCGGGAGGGGGCTGCAGTTGGGAAGCCCGTTGGCATCAAAGGCACTGAGGTCACATCTGCACCAGTCATCGATCACGTCCCCTTTCCCCGAGCACCAGTAGGAGCTCATCAGTGCACTCCTGAAGGTCTGGAATAAAGGAGGAGAGAAGGGACAATGACAGTGGTGGAGAGACTGAGAGTGAATGTGCTGATGGCCATGTTGGTGGTCGACCAAGGCTTCAAAGCAGTCTCCTAAGCACAGGATGCCATCTCTTGCCTTAACCTCTGGTACCTCACAACCAGGTTCTCCTGTCTTGAGCCATTCTCTAGCCATAAGCCAGAATGATCATTGAGATACAATAATAGCAACATCCACTGGGAGCTTCCACTGGGCCGGGCACTCTATGCTCATTAACTTATTTTATCTTCACAATAATCCCACGAAATAGATATTATTCTTATTATCACTTCCCACTTTACAAATTGAAAAGCTGAGGCACACAGAAGGTAAATAACTTGCCTGAGGCTCACAGCTTGTAACAGAGCCTGCCCTCTTAAACACCTTGCTATACTGCTTCTCCCAGAAGTCTGACTATCTCACTGTCCTGTTTAAAAACCTTCAGAGGCTCCCGTACAGCCCTCAGGATAATGTCTAAACTCCTTGCTCGACCTCTAGACCACACCACCAGTCTCCTCTCTCACCACTTCCATCATTTTCCTTTACATTGTACCATCCACCCGCAGGTAACCACTAACATTTCTACCAACAGTGAATTCCTGTTTATACTTAAACAGTGCTCAATGGTTAAGCACTCAGCTGCTAACAAAAAGGTTGGCAGTTCAAACCCACCTACAGCTCCATGGAAGAAAGACCTGGCAATCTGCTTCTGTAAAGATTACAGAAAAAACAAAAAACCTTATGGGGCAGTTCTGCTCTGTCACAAGGGGTTCCTATGAGTTGGAATCGACTCGAAGGCACCCAACAACAACAACTCCATCAGGGGACAGCAAACTGTTTCTCTAAAGGACCAGACAGTAAAAATTTTGGCTTTGCCACTGGGCAGTCTCTGACACTCTACTTTTGTAATATGGGACACTGGTGGTTTAGTAGTAGAACTCTTGCCTCCCATGTGGGAGTAGTGGGTTTGACTTAGGCTAAGAGGCTTCGGTGTTGCTAGGATGCTGAAGAGTTTTCAGCAGTTTCCAGACTAAGACTGACTAGGAAGAAAGGTCTGGTGATATACTTCCAAAAATCAGCCCGTGAATACCCTGTGGATCACAACAGACTGATCCACAACTGATCATGGTGATGGCACAGGACAGGGCAGCATTTCATTCTGTTGTACATAGGATTGCAGAGTCAGGGCTGACTCCCCGACGGCTAACAGCAACAACAAGCTTTGTAGCATGAAAATAGCACAAACACCACTTAAATGAATGGGTGTGGCTGCATTGCAAATGTACACGTATATTTACTTACAAAAACAAGCATCTGGCTAGATTTGGCCTGAGGGCATAGTTTACTGACCCCTGCTCTAAATAATGGTCAATTTTCTATTTAATTGCGGTGCACTACATTGTCCTCTCTGTCTGAAATATTTTGTTCTCTCTGTCTGAAATATTTCCCCCTTTGCACTTCAATTCACTTTTTTGGTTTCAGTGGAAGCTTTCCTTTCTCTGGTGAACCTCCTCTGGCTTTCCTATGCCTGGGATTATGTTCCTCTGCTTGACACTGTGACAGTACAACACCCATGCCATCACATTTACTTGTCTGTCTCATCTAGCAGACTGTGATCCCAACAAGGCCAAGGGCCACCATGCCTTATTCACAGGAAAATTCTCAGGGGACCTAGCACCGGTTTTCAATCAATATTTCACAAGTAGATGAATAGACACTAAAAAACTGATCATTGACGTTTGGCAGTTAAGAGAAATGGGAAGTTATTTCTTCCGTTCCTCTCAGGATAGTGTAAGGTGCTTTAAGTGCACAAAAAAATATATCCTCAAAACAGTCCTGAGATACAGACATTATGATGCTCATTTGCAGGTGAGAAAACTAGGAATCAGAGCAGTGAGGCAATTTTCCCGAGTTCTCACAGCAGGTAAATGGTAAGGCAGAATTCAAACCAGATCTGTGTGATTCCCAAGTGCAGGGCTTTTCCGCTCAACCATGCAGGACAGTGGGATTAACCCCAAGTAGGGTTGTCATATTAGTAAAAAAATAAAATAAAATACAGGATGACTGGTTAAATTTGAATTCAGGATAAATATTTTTATTTTCAGTATAAATATGCCCCACGCAACATTTGCATGTAAAGTGTCTGTCCCAGGGTCTGGTACATGGTAAGAGCACTGTTCCTATTACTTGCCACAGACTACGCTGGGAACAAATGTCCATTTGCCTGCCAGCACCAGAGGAGGCACTCTCACGACGACAGAAGACAGATGACAGATCATGAGGTCTTGCTGACTCTCAGATCTTTTCTCCCTGTGCAATATTTGGGACATTCTTATACTAAAAACTTTGTTTTATCTGGAATTCAAATTTAATGGGGTGTCTTGGATTTTATCTGGCAACTCTAACCCCAAGGGGCTACACAGCATCCCATGACATGGCTTCTATTTCTCAGAATTCTGTTCTGATGAAAAGATAAATAGCAAGACTCTTCGTTGCTCCCCACTGGGTACTTAGGAATAAAGGCTCCATAGTAGGCTGAATAATGACCCCCAAAGATTTCAGGTTCTAATCCCTGAAACCTGCAATTGTTACCTTACATAGAAAAAGAGTCTTTGTGGATGTGATTAAGGATCTTGAGATAAGGAGATTATTCTGGTTATACCTAAATGCATCACAAGTGTCCTTAGGCAGAGGGAGATCTGACACAGAAGAGGAAAAAGCTATGTGACCACAGAGGCAGATATTTGAACAATGTGGTCACAAACAAAGAAATACCAGAAGCCATCTCTGATGGTTAAGACTGTATGTCAACTTGGCTAGGCTATGATTCTCAGTGTTTTGGCAATTGTATAATGTTGTGATCACTTCCCTGTTGAAATATGATATGTGATCACCCCCATGATGGAATCTGCTGAGTGGTACCAGCAGGGGCGGGGCCTGTGGCAGCTCACCACCACCTCAACCTTCATCTCTCCTCCCTCTGCCAGCTACCTCCTTCCTGCTGGCCTTGCCAAGGCTTTTGGCTTGTTCTGGATCCAGCAGCTGCCTCTTGTCATCTCACCCGCAGTTCTTGGGACTTGAGCTAGCAGCTTACCTTTCTATCTTGGGATTCATCGATTTTCACAGCCTGCAAGCAAGAGCCCTTCTCCCCGAACTGCTGATCTCGGGTTCACTACCCCTACAGCTATGTGAATCAGGAGAAACCTTGCTGTCTTGCCTGCCGATCTTGGAATTCATCAACCTTCACAGCCTGTGAGCAGGAGCCCTGCTCTCCGGCTGCCTATCTTGGGTTCGCCAGCTTCTGCAGCTGTGTGAATTGGGAGACGCCTCTACCCTCATCCATGGACTTGGGATGTTCTAGCCTCTACAATCATGTGAGCTGTTTCCTTGATATAAATCTCTCTCTATATATATTTATACACTTTACTGGTTTTGCTTCTCTAGAGAACCCAGCCTAAGACACCATAAAAAGCTTAAAGAGGCAAAAACCAGTTCTCTTTTACAGCCTCTAAGACAGCACAGTCCTGATGACACCATGACTTTGACCCAGTGAAACTACTGTAAGAAAATAAGTTTCTGTTGTTTTAAGCCACCAAGTCTGCAGTAATTTGTTATAACAGCCACAGGAAACTAATACAGGGGCCAGTCATCAACTCAGAGTCCTGGAAGGTACTTCAGAAATCTTTAAATCCTTCGCCCATCACTTAATAGAAATAAGAAGTTTAAGGGAGGACTTGCCCAAGGAACAATGAGGCAAAGGCAACCATCAAGTTGGAAAAACCCAAAAACCCAACCCAAACCCGTTGCAACATTGGGCTCAAACATAGCAATGATTGTGAGGATGGCGCAGGACTGGGCAGTGTTTTGTTCTGTTGTACGTAGGGGTGCTATGAGTTAGAAATGACTCTACGGCACCTAACAACAACTAGCAACACACTGTCTTCATTATTACTGTTTACTGTTTCATATTCTTTTTTTTTTTCTAATTATGTTTTACACTTAGAAGAACAGTAAACCAATATGATTGGATTATGGAGAACACGCAATTCTAGTCTCTAAAGGCCAACTCTTTGTAGTCATGCCAACTATACATATATATATTTTAATAATGTATTTTATTGTTTTTGTTGTTGTTGAAAATATACATACTAAAACATACACCAATTCATTTATTTCTACATATACAATTCAGTAATGTTGATTACATTTTTCAAGTTGTACAATCATTCTCACTTTCCTTTTCCAAATTGTTTCTCCCCCAGTAACATAAACTCAATGCCAGCTAAGTTTACTATCTAACCTCTCAAGTTCCTGTTGTCAGTTTGATCCTGTATAGATAGTTCTTTAAAAGAGCCCAATGCTCAACGCAGACATTCGTTACTAATTAAGCCTGCTATTGTTTGGTTTAAAGAAGACTTCGGGTGATTTTTTTGGTTTAAGGTTTAGGGTTTAAATTTTATCTCAGGGTTATAGTTTCAGGGGTTCATCAGTCTAAATAACTCCAGTGAGTTTGGACTCCGTGAGAATTTGAAATTCTGTTCTACCTTTTCCCCTCTTTGATCAGGATTCTTTTATAGAATGTTTGATCAAAATGTTCAGTATTGGTAGCCAGGCACCATCCATTTCTTCTGATCGCAAGGCCAAGCTATTCTTGATCCATACTCTTCTTCAGACGGGTTTCGTCTCCACTGTTGCTCTCAATTTCTCCATAGATGAAACCAAGGATTAGATAATATATGGGATATTTTCCATGAGTTGGAATTGACCATGTTTGAGCCCATTGTTGCAGCCACTGTGTGAATCCATCTCATTGAGGATCTTCCTCTTTTTTTGCTGACCCTCTACATTACCAAGCATGATGTCCTTCTCCAAGGGCTGGTCCCTCCTTATAACATGCCCAAAGTATGAGAGACAAAGTCTCACTGCCCTTGCCTCCAACGAGCAATCTGGGTGTACTTCTTCCAAGACGGACTTGTTCATTCTTATGGCAGTCCATGGTATGATCAATACTCTTCCTCAGTGCCATAATCCAAAGGCATTCATTCTTCTTTGGTCTTCCTTATTCATTGTTCAGCTTTCGCATGCATATGAGGCAACTGAAAATACCATGGCTTGGGTCAGGAACACCTTAGTCCTCAAAGTGACATCTTTGTTTTTCAACACTTTAAAGAGGTTTTTTACAGCAGATTTGCCCAATACAACAGGTCAACTGACTTTCTGACTGCTGCTTCCATGGGCATTGATGGTGGATCCAAGAAAAACAAAATCTTTGACAACTTCAATCTTTTCTCCATTTATCATGATGTGGCTTATTGGTCCAGTTGCAAGGATTGTTGTTTTATTTATGTTGAGGTGTAAACTTTGACCCAACACGTCTGTTACGTCGCTGCACTGTGGTGGCTTGCCTGTTGCTGTGATGCTGAAAATTATGCCACTGGTATTTCAAATACCAGCAGGGTCACCAATGGTGGACAGGTTTCAGCAGAGCTTCCAGACTAAGACAGCCTAGGAAGTAGGACCCGGTAGTCTACTTCTGAAGATACTGGCCAGAGAAAATCTTCAGACTAGCCGCGGAACATTGTCTGATATAGTGCAGGAAGACAAACCCCTCAGGTGGAAAGGCACTCAAAATATGACTGGGGAAGAGCTGCCTCCTCAAAGTAGAGTCAACCTTAATGATGTGGATGGAGTCAAGCTTTGGGGACCTTCATTTGTTGATGTGGCAGGACTTAAAATGAGAAGAAATAGTGAAAACATCCATTTGTTATCAGAACATGGAGTATACAAAATATGAATCTAGGAAAATTGGAAGTCCTCATAAATGAAGTGGAACACATAAACATGGATATCCTAGACATCAATGAGCTGAAATGAACTGGTATTGGCCATTCTGCATCAGACACTCATATGGTCTGCTATGCCAGGAATGACAAATTGAAGAGGAATGGTGTAACATTCATTGTCAAAAAGAACATTTCAAGATCAATCCTGAAGTACAATGCTGTCAGTGATAGGATAATATCCGTACACATACAAGGAAGACCAGATAATATGACCACTATTCAAATTTATGCACCAACCACTAATGCCAAAGATGAAGAAACAGAAGATTTTTACCAACTTCTGCAGCCTGAAATTTATCAAACATGAAATCAAGATGCATTGATAATTACTGGTGATTGGAATGCGAAAGCTGGAAACGAAAAAAAAGGATCTGTAGTTGGAAAATATGGCCTTGGTGATAGAAACAATGCTGGAGATCGCATGATAGAATTTTGCAAGACTAACAACTTCTTCATTGCAAACACCTTCTTCCAACAACATAAACAGAAACTATACTGTGTACCTGGCCAGATGGAATACACAGGAATAAAATTGACTACATCTGTGGAAAGAGATGATGGGGAAGCTCAATATCATCAGTCAGAACAAAGCCAGATGCCGACTGAAAGTGAAAAGCACTTGAATCACTTACTGATGAAGATCAAAGACTACAGCCTTCAGTATGGATTGCACCTCAACATGAAGAAAACAAAAATCCTCACAACTGGACTAATAAGCAACATTATGATAAACAGAAAAAATATCGAAGTTGTCAAGGATTTCGTTTTACTTGAATCCACATTCAACACTCATGGAAGCAGCAGTCAAGAAATCAGATGACGTAATGCATTTGGCAAATCTGCTGCAAAAGATCTCTTTAAAGTGTTGAAAAGCAAGGATGTCAATTTGAGGACTAAGGTGTGCCTGACCCAAGCCATGGTATTTTCAACAGCCTTATACGCATGGGAAAGTTGAACAATATATAAGGAAGACTGCAGAAGAATTGATGCCTTTGAATTATAGTGTTGGTGAAGAGTATGGAATATACCATGGACTGCCAGAAGAGTGAACAAATCTTTCATGGAAGAAGTACAGCCCGAATGCTCCTTAGAAGCAAGGATGGTGAGACTTGGTCTCACATACTTTGGATATGTTATCAGGAGGGACAAATCCCTGGAGAAGGACATCATGCTTGGTAAGTAAAGTAGAGGATCAGTGAAAAAGAGGAAGATCTTCAGTGAGATGGATTGACACAGTGGCTACAACAATGGGCTCAAACATAGCAAAGACTGTGACAATGGCGCAGGTACGGGCAGTGTTTTGTTCTGTTCTACATAGGGACCCTATGAGTTGGAACCAATTGGACAGCTCCTAACAATTTGTACTGAAGGCTGTAGTCCTTATCTTCATCAGTAAGTGCTTCAGGTCCTCTTAGCTTTAGCAAACAAGGCTGTGTCATCTGCATATTACAGGTTGTTAAAGAGTCTTCCTCCAATCCTGATGCCCCATTCTTCTTCATATAGTTCAGCTTCTTGGATTATTTGCTCAGCATGTAGTTTAAACAAGTATGGTGAAAGGACACAGTCCTGACACACACCTTTCCTGACTTTAAACCATGAAGTATCCCCTTGTTCTGTTTGAACAGCTGCTTCTTGGTCTATGTACAGGTTCCTCATGAGAACAATTAAGTATTCTGGAATTCCCATTCTCCACAATGTTATCCATAATTTGTTATGATCCACACAGTCAAATGCCTTTGCCTAATCAAGAAAACACAGGTAAACATCTTTCTGGTATTCTCTGCTTTCAGCCAAGATCCATCTGACATCAACAATGATATCCCTCATTCCATGTCCTCTTCTGAATCTGGCTTGAGCTTCTGACAGTTCTCCGTAGATGTACTTCTGCAACCATTTTGGAACTATCTTCAGCAAAATTTTAATTGTGTGCGATTATTAATGATATTGTTCAATAATTTCTGCATTCTGTTGGATTACCTTTCTTTGGAATGGGCACAAATATGGATCTCTTCCAGGTGGTTTTCCAGGTAACTCTTCCAAATTTCTTGGCAAAGATGAGGGAGTACCTCCAATGCTGCATCCGTTAGTTGAAACATCTCAATTGGTCAATTCCTGGAGACCTTTTTTTTTTTCCACCAATGCCTTCAATGCAGCTTGAACTTCCTTCAGTACCATCAGTTCTTGATCATGTGCTACCTTCTGAAATGGTTGAATGTTGACCAATTCTTTTTGGTACAGTGAATCTTTGTTTCCTTCCATCTTCTTTTAATGCTTACTGCATCACACAATATTTTCCCCCATAGAATCCTTCATTAAATATTATCCCCATAGAATCCTTCAATATTGCAACTTGAGGCTTCAATTTTTTCTTCAGTTATTTCAGCTTGAGAAATACCGAGTGTGTTCTCCTCTTTTGATTTTCTAACTCCAGGACTTTGCAAATTTCATTATAATAGTTTACTTTGTCTTCTTGAGCCACCCTTTTAAATCTTCTGTTCAGCATTTTTACCTCATTATTTCTTCTGTTTGTTTTAGCTACTCTATGTAGCAAGCTTCAGAGTCTCTTCTGACATCCATTTGGTCTTTTCTTTCTTCCCGGTCTTTTTAATGACCTTTTGCTTTCTTCATGCATGATGTCCATGATGTCATCCCACAACTCGTCTGGTCTTTGGTCATTAGTGTTCAATGCATCAAATCTATTCTTGAGAAGGTCTCTAAATTCAAGTGGCTTATACTCAAGGTCGTATTTTAGTTCTCATGAACTTGTTTTAATTTTCTTCAGCTTCATCTTGAACTTGCATGTGAGCAAGTTTGTTGTACTGTGTCATACTGTGGTGGCTTGCATGTTGCTGTGATGCTGAAAGCTATGCCATCGGTATTTCAAATACCAGCAGGGTCACCCATGGTGGACAGGTTTCAGTAGAGCTTTCAGACTAAGACAGACTAGGAAGAAGGACCTGGCAATTTACTTCTGAAAAAAATAAAAATAAAAAAAGGCCAGTGTAAACCTCATGAATAAAAGTGGAACATTGTCTGATATAGTGCCAGAAAATGAGCCCCTCATGTTGGAAGGACTCAAAATATGACTGGGGAAGAACTGCCTCCTCAAAGTAGAGTCAACATAATGACGTGGATGAATTAAAGCTTTCAGGACCTTTATTTGCTGATGTAGTACAACCCAAAATGAGAAGAAATAGTTGCAAAAATTCATTAATAATTGGAACATGGAATGTACAAAGTATGAATCTAAGAAAATTGGAAGTCATCAAAAATGAAATGGACCACATAAAGACTGACATCCTAGGCATTAGCGAGCTAAAATGGACTGGTATTGGCTATTTTGAATCAGACAATCATATGGTCTATTATGCTAGAAATGACAAATTGAAGAGGAATGGTGTAACATTCATTGTCAAAAAGAACATTTCAAGACCTATCCTGAAGTACAAAGCTGTCAGTGATAGGATAATACCCATAAGCCTACAAGGAAGACCAGTTAATATGACTAGTATTCAAATTTATGTAACAACAACTAATGCCAAAGATGAAGAAATTAAAGATTTTTATCAACTTCAGCAGTCTGCAATTGATCAGACATGCAATCAAGATGCATAATAATTTCTAGTGATTGGAATGTGAAAGTTGGAAACAAAGAAGAAAGATCTGTAGTTGGAAAATACGGCCTTGTTGATAGAAACGATGCTGGAGATCTCATGATAAAATTTTGCAAGACAAATGAGTTGTTCATTGCAAACACCTTTTTTTAACAACATAAATGGCAACTATACATGTGGACCTCACCAGATGGAAAACATAGGAATCAAATCGACTACATATGTGGAAAGAAACGATGGATGTTGCTAGTAGTAATAGTAATAAGAATGCAAACATCAAGTTGTGTGGTTGAGGCCTGTTCCCTGTTGAATTCTGAGGGGTCCTGTAAAGCAGACAATGAAGGATAGGAAAGTGTTTAAGCACATGGGTTTTGCCTCTTATTAGATGGTTGACCTGTGATACATTGGTTACTTAACTATGTCCACAACTCCAAAAATAGAGCTAACATTAATACTTTTATCATTGAGTTGATCGGAGAGGATTACATGCGATCATACGTGTAAATGCTGGCACAGGGCCTAGCAAACGGTAGGTGCTCAACAAACGTTGGCAACTATTAATACATAGTATAAAGCATACAGGCTTTAGAGTCAGACATGCTTAAGTTCCAGCCCTAGCTCTACCACGTGACCAAGTTACTTTATCTCTTTAAGTCTCAGTTTCTTCATCTGTAAAATGGGGATTGAAAGTTATTGAGCTCAAGAAAGTCAGTAAAATGTCTGTCCCAGGGTCTGGCACATGGTAAGAGCACTGTTCCTACTACAAACCAGAACCGATGCTGGGAGCAAATGTCCATTTGCCTACCAGTACCAGAAGAGGCACTCTCATGAGGACAGAAACCAGATGGCAGAGCATGAGGTCATGCTGACTCTCAGACCTTTTTCTCCCTCTATTTGTAGGTTCCACCCTTAGCGAAATCAATGTGCACAACTGTTCATGGCTTAAGCTTCTGTAACATCTCCAGTCAGCTCTAAGGGCTTAATTACCACAATGGTGAAATCCAGGGCCATGGGTGAAAGTGACACAGATGGTAGGAGATTGCACTGGACTCCAGCAAGGGGAGGAGACAGAACATCCTGTTTTGTGTGTGCATGTGTATGTGTTTTTATTTTTGAATGCACGTGTGTGTGTGTGTGTGTGTGTGTGTGTGTGTGTGTGTGGTTTTCTGTAATCAATAGGAGCTTGAGCTTGTGGAAAACAAAACAGGAAATCTCTCTGGACTTTGAGGGTTTCACCAGCCAGGCAGCTCTTGGGAAGAAATCCTGTCTCTGAGTCTCCCCATTCACTGGCTCTTTCCCAAACCCTGAGGAATGGAATGGGGACTGGTGCAGTGGCCAGACAAACCCTGGACAGAGCACAAACACACCCTGATAAAAGGCCGACATCAAAAAGGGAGCCCTTGCAAGGCAGTAGAAGCCAGCATTGTGTCAGCACAGGATCGCGCTTCCCTTATGTCTTCAGTCCTTGCAACACTCCATCCAGAGTCCAATTAGATCCCAGGAGAACAGAATCACAGAATGTTCCAGCTTGAAGTGAATCTGTAAATCATCTCATCTAATCCATTTTACAGATGCAGATACAGTGGCCCAAAAAGGCTAACTGAAAGGCTAACTGGTGACCCAAGGTGATACAGCAATCACATGATAAAACTACTCCTCCATTTAATCCTCAAAATTACCCTTTCAAAGGAGTGTCCTATTCCCATTTACAGATGAGCATGGAAGAGTAGGAACTTGAACTGAAGTCCATCTGAATCCTGGCATCCTTGACCTCTCTAGGTCACACAGGAACAATAAATGCCAAGATTCCAATCCAAAACATCATTTTCAGCTGCTCTGCTTGGGTCACATGCTTGTGTGTGTGTGTGTGTGTGTGTGTGCTTTGTGCACGTCCCCACATACGTGTGTGTGTGTGTTTTCAGAGAAAAATGAGACCGTACACTGAAGGCATTGCTGACCCCTGGCTTTTGAGTACTGTGGAGAGACCTGAGAAACACATTCTGCACTTAATACAAGGGCTACATTTGCATGGTCATTGGTTTTCATAACAAAGAAGGTTTGCATTTCCACAACTTGTAGATGGTTCCAACTTTTGGCTAATTAGCTAGCAAACCAAGCTGGGCAGGAGGAGAAAACAGCCACAAAAATGTTAAGCAATCAAAATAAACTAGGATTTATTCCTGACTCTGTTACTTTTCTAAGTGAATTTATGTAAGTGATTCTTCTCTCTAAGCCTCAGTTTCCCCATCTATAAAATGAAGGGGAAGAAGATATAGTTTTGAAGTTTTATTTCAGTTCAATAAGCGTCACTAAACTTCCTACTTCATGCCATATGCCATCTAGATGCTAAGAAGGGAGATGAACAAGACCTAGTCTCTAACTTCAAAGGACTCATGGTTTAACGGTGAAGATGCATACAAACAAACAATTACAATTACTATGGTTCAGATGCTATGAAGTAATCCACAGAAAAGGCTGTGGCAATACAAAGGAAGGGGCCCTTTCAGCTCTCAAAATTCTGACAATGTCTTAGAAACCTTAAACTTTAAGTAAACACCCTATATTTGATTAAGATATTTGGGACCATCTATATAGAATGTCACTAAGCCCATGAATTAAATTCCACACTCTATACTTCTAATGACTGTATTTTTTAACTCATGGGCTGACACAAAGTCTGTTATTTTTGATCCTGAGATGGTTCTGATTTGTAGGACTCCAAAAAGGATGCCCTGGAGTTCTCACTCAAAGCCAAAGAAATTTTGTTTTCACCACAGTACTTGTAACCTTGGTCATTTAGTTACCCAATCTTTACCAAATGAAGAGGGAGCAAGGCCTTCCAGAGACAAAAATAATCTCTTACCCTTTTACCTTCTGGCATTCCTATAGGGTCTGACACAGTGGCTAACATGTAACATAAGTCAGTCAACTGTTGAATTGAATTAAAAGTTCACACGGAATGTTGAATGAAGCAAACCAATTTATAAATGATAAAAGCAAAGAGAATGTGAGTGTGAGAGAGATCTTCCCCAAGATTGCCGGTATTTCCCACGTCAGTGAATTGCACGCCCATCAATTTGGTTCCTCCAGCCAGAAGCCTACTGGGGCATCACCCGCGTTCCTCCGTCTCCTCATAACCTGTCTCAAAACCACGCTCTTTTCCCAAGAAACACTGTTGTCTCCCTGGTGCAGGCTAGTAATACTTCCTCTCTAGGCAACTGCCATAGCTTCGGGACTGGCCTCCTTGTTCCAATGTCACCTTTTCCAGCACCACCTCTCACAGCTTTCTAAAATAACACTGCTTGCTTGAGCCCCTCCAAGATTTTCACAACCTTCTGCTTAAAGCCTCCACTTCTTAGCCTGACATTCAGAGCCCTTTGTTCTTCAGTCTAGGCCTCTTCTCCCATCTTAATCCCACTGCTCCTAGTCTATGTTCCAGTGTCCCTTAAACCTTTTCTTATGCTGTGCCTTCAGTCCTGAAATGCTCTTTTCCACTTCTTTTTACTTGCTGAACTCCAGGGAACTTTTTCTGTCCACCACAATTTGGGAGATTTTGTTTCTCCCTCCTCTCATTCAATTTTTTCATATTTCACATTTCCTTGCAATTTGTTTGTTTATGTTTCCTTCTTGACTATCAGACTATGAACTCCTCCAGGGCAAGATCTTATATCTGATTCATCTCTGTGTCTCTAACTCCAAGCAATAAAGTTAACACACAGTAGGGGCTCAAAAATATGTAGTAGGATGTCCTGCCAAGTGTATTTGCTGTTGCTTTTCTCTTCTAGAAAAAAAGATGCCAGAAATGCAATTGGTCACTATAAAAAGAGTAAATTCTTTGAAATCATTGAAACAGAGTTGAACGCGATATGGAAGTAGAGTCCCTTTTGGAAGCTATTGTGATTACTGCTGGGGGGACAGGGAGTTGATCAGTCCCCTCCTCCCCCAGAAAATGTTTGGATATCTAAAATAAGAAGCTCCTAGGGCCCTAGAGGAAACCTGGTGACATAGTGGTTAAGTGCTACGGCTGCTAACCAAAAGGTGGGCAGTTTGAATCCACCAGCCGCTCCTTGGAAACCCTATGGGGCAGTTCTACTCTGTCCTAGAGGGTCACTATGAGTCGGAATTGACTTGATGGCAATGGGTTTGTTTTTGGTTAGGGCTCTAGAGAAAGACGGGAGGAAAGGAAAGTGGTCCATGTATTAGCTTTGTAAGGAGACTAACTCCTGAACCCATGCTGACCCTAAGTTTGGATGATCAGGAAAGACTAGGATTGATGAACAGAGAAAGGATTTGGAGAGGGCAGCATAGCAGTACATGTGCAGAAGAAGAAACAGTGGTTTCCAGTCTAGCCTGGTACTCTGGGATAGGACCCACCTGGTCCATCTGTCATTTGGCCATCAGCATACCCCTTTGTAGCAGATGCAGAAGATGACAATCACTCATTCACTTGGTAGATATAGGAGCTAGAGACCAGGGGCTGAAGCCCAGTCTTTGGGAATGGACCAAGACATGCTGGTGTGCACTGGCAATGAGAAGGAGACTGACTGGTCATACTGTTACAGATCAATGAATGCATAATTAAGCAATATGTGTGAGGATACATTTAGAGAGATAAGCAGGAGTGGACTTCAGTCTGCTTATTCCCAAACAGAGAAGGAAGGCAGACGTGATGACTTTAAAACACAACCCTAAAATTTTTTGACATTCCTCCCATTATGAGGTAGCATCTAGGTTACTTCCCCCTTGGATCTGAGTTTTGCAATTGCTTGACCAAAAGAAGTGATGCTACAGAAATTTACAGGCCCAGGTCTTAAGAGACTGGCAGGTTCTACTTCGTGTCTCTTGGGATGCTCACTCTTGGAACTCAACCACCATGCTGTAAGGAAGCCCAGACCATATGAAGAGGCCACATGTAGATATTCCAGCCAGCAAATTCAGCTGAGGTCCCAGACAACAGCAAGGATCATCTGGTGGAAATGTGAGTAGGGAAGCCTTTGAGAGGGGACTCCAGCCATAGTTGTCATTTGACTGCAAGCACATGAGAGACTCCTCCAAGTGTTAACCACCCAGCTGAGCTCAATCAACTCCCTGAAAAGAGCATAATCCCAGGGAACTCCCATATTTTCTGACTAGCTGGCTATATGACCTCAGTAAATCCCTTATCCTCGTGAATCTTTTGTCATCACCTGTAATTTCTTCAAATTGGACATTCAGATCAAAGCCTTGCTGGTTCCAACAATTGTCTGATTTGTATTCTGGATTTTGTCTTTTCTCAAAGCTGGCCACAATTTTTGCACTGCCTTTAAAACTTCCCATTCTAGATATAATGCCAGGAATCCTTTAAAAATTCCCACCAGCTAGTATCCTCTCTGCAGAGGAGGTCAAAGTGACAGCAAATAAAGCACTGATAGTTTCTGAAGAAAGAGAGGAGTGGGATAAAGAGAGCAGGCATCTATTAAGTAGCTCCCTATTCTAGGTCTGGTGCTAGGGGAGCTGCTTGTTATGTGGCAGTTCTTACTGTTCACATCCTATAGATAAGAAAGTGTAGAGTCAGAAAGAAAAGATACTGTCCCAGAGTCACCAAAACAGAACTCAGTAGAGCTGGGAGTCTACTTTGGACTCTAACTACAAGTCCCAAGCTTTGGCCTCAGCATCCCTCACCCCACCTCTCAGTTTCAGCCTCTGAATCAGATGCCTCCATTCACAGAGCCATACAGTGAAGACATACTAGCTGGCAAGGACCCATTTCCTATATGAGAAATTATGCATCTCAGTCTATGGCTCTATAAATCACAGAAACGACACCTAATTTCCAGTCAGGATACGATTCGCTTTTCAAGCCATTCGCCCCTGAATGATGAGAGCCCAATAAAACAGCTTGTTAAACTGAGTGACAAGAGGAAGACACTTGAGCCAGTGAAACCCTCCTCTTGCCACAGTTACCACTGCTAATGAAAAAATATTAGAGAAATAAACATCCAACCCACTGAGATGCTCCCACACAGGGCTCTGTCGTCTGTTTCCCAGGACGTACAGAGACAAGATGACAGCATAATATGAGCCTCAGGTAAAGGACTGTTTTTCTTGTCAGTTAGTCCCATATCTCATATTTCATAGTTCCCATCCATCTCACATAGAGGATGAAGTGCTAAGTTTTAAGGCATTAAAAATAGTAAACATTTTTGAGCATCACTACATGTCACGCTGCTCAGTGGTTTTGTTTTTTTTTTTGTGTGTGTGTGTGTGTTTGTGTATACTTTAGATGAGTGCTCAGTGTTTTACATACAGAAAATTATTTAGTTTGCACAGTAACATTATGAATTAGGACCAGGCAACATTTCTTTCTGCTATACATAAGGTCGCCATGAGTCGGAGCCAATTCGGCGCCAACTAACAACAACGAGAACAACATTCCCATTATACAGATGATGAGAGAGAGGCCCAAGGGAGATGGGTTCCTTTCCTATGTCACCTAGTCAGTATTTGAGAGTAAAATTCAAACTCAAGTTTCTTAAACTCTGAAACCTAAAATGCTTACCCACTTTGAGCTAATTTAATCCTCATAATATGCCCATATTTTACATTGCATTGTTTCCACACAATTTTTTGAGAAGTTGAAACTTAAAAAAAAGTTGAACCTTGAAAAAGTTTGAGACTCAAGTGATCAAGTGACTTGCTCAATGTCACAAATTTAGAACAATTTGGAGTTAGGATCCAAACACAGGTCTAATTCCAAAGACTGAATCCTTTTCTCTGCCCTGGTCTTTTTTCCTAAATACTGAAGACAGGTGGGTGTGAAGGGATTTGATCTATTCTCATGAGAAGACAGGGTGACCAGTTAGACTTGCTGTATGTAGCCAGTTCTTTATTGGTCAGACAACATTCCAAGGTGTGTTTCCAGGGATATGAGTTCAAAGAGATATTAACTGACATGAAGTTAAAGAAAATGGGGAGGGGGTGATTGTCCCTGTGATCAAATTATTTTGAGAAAGACTAGATTAAACAAAATAAAATAGACTGCTCTACCGTAGGGCTTTACAGAGCTGTTAATATGCTAATGTGCACTGTCAAGCCCCAAGAGGGCAATATATAGAATGTAGCAGTTCCCAAACATACTTGTCCATAGAACATTTTCTCCCCAATATAGTATCTGGGGGTCTGATACTCTGAAGCCTCCACCACCCCCAGGATGTGCTAACCGAGATTCTAGGCTGGCCAAAAAGCCCTCTGGGAGACAAGAGCTGAACCAGAAGGAGAGCTCATCCCAGCTCTGCCAATAACTGTGCAACTTTTCCCAAGTTAATCTCCCTGGCTGGGCCTCAGTTGTAATTTTTGAGACTCTGTCGTTCTTACAACACCATGAATGCAAAAAACATGTGGAGCTCCCACTGATGCTGCCCCAACCCCTCCTGAATCATCCCAAGTGTACAGCTCAGGAGCCTGCTCTGGTTTCCAGACCATGGCCTGGGTTGCCCTGGTTACCGGAGCCCACCGTAATTCTGGCCTATTGGTCTCAGATGCTGCCACATCTCATTTGACTTCTAGGGGTCATTTTGATGCCTTTGTGCTGATGTCAGACCTCCCCAGCATCACCTCTTGTTACCACCCTCTTCATACTCTATTCTCCAGCCGTGCTTTTTTTACTTCTAGCCTTGTTACGTGCAATTTCCTCCGCTTGGAACATTCTTCCCCAATCTGATAATTTCCTCCACTACTCATCCATCAGTTCTCAGCTTAGAGACCACCTCTTCCAGGCAGCATTCCTTGACTCCTTAAAGCTGGAATAGATCCCTTCTTTTGTCCACCTTCTCCCCATTCCCTCCTATAATAAAACTTATTTTTACTTATGTTTTACTACCCACTTTACTGCATATTTTGCTACTTATCTGTCTCTCTTAATAGACTGTATACGAATCAAGGTTAGGGGCTCTGTCTGCCTTGCTTACTGCTTCATCCTAGTGCCTGATATAGAGCAGGAGCCCAGTAATTAATCAATTGGCCAATCATAAATCATTTAATACCAGGAATTCTCATCCTGTCATATCTCTGTCCCTTTGCCCCTATTGGCCTCAGCTTGGTAGATTTCTCCTCTGCTCTGGGCCTCAGAATAATTCAGTATCCTTGACCTCTGGCACGCTCCCACCACACTCCAGCTTCACTCTTGAGAACAGCTCAAGAGATTTAACAGCCAAAGCGCTTGACTTAAAAACCTTGCATGACTTCCAATAAAACACAGAAAGGGTTTTTCAAAGATTTCCTTTAAAGCACCGTAAATACAGAAGAGACAAGTGCACAGCATCTTTGAATTCTCTTTCTTTATCTTAAATACTTATGAACCACAACAGACTTAAGTTGGTTTAAATATTAAAATAATGGGGTTTCCCCTAAAATGTTTCTCACAGTGTGGTCACTGGATCTTGTGCATCATTAATGATCTAAAACACCTGTTAGAAATTCATATTTCCAGGCCCAACTCAGACCCACTGAATCAGAATCCCCTGGAGAGGTGATCCAGAATCTGCAATTTAATAAACCTCCAGGTGAGTGCTGTGTACTAATAACAAGCATCTCCTGAATTTGGGTACTACAGTTTGAAAATAAAAACCTACAGGATTCTAATAGACATCTTTTAGGTACCAGATATAAGGGTACAGTTTGGCGGCCATATTTGAACTAAATGACCCTGTTGTTTTAACTGAAAAACCCACTCTGACTCATAGCGACCATATAGGACACAGTAGAACTTCCCCATAGGGTTTCCAAGGCTATAGGGTCACTATGAGTTAGAACTGACTCAACGGCAATGGGTTTGGTTTTTTTGGTTTAATCCTTACAAAAGTAGACTGCTACATCTTTCTCCTGCGCAGGGGCTCATGGGTTTGAACTGCCAAACTTTCGGTTAGCACCTGAGCACTTAACCCCTGCACCACCAGGGCTCCTTTACTGTTGCTTTAGCCAAGGCTAACTGGACAAAGTTGAGTACCTGATCCAAACTGGACCAATCAGTTTTTCCCGGGAATTTAGATTGGTTGGTCTCTTGGAGTACTTAAACTGGTATGAGGTGTAAAGCTGGTCTTAGTTGGGCTGGGCTTGCCATGTTGTGCTACATGCATAGAGACTAAAATAGTTGAGAGAGACAAAGAAAGAGAGAGAGAAATGACAACAAACTCAAGTGCAGAGAAAAGCAAAGATGACAGACTTCAGGGATACTGCTGAGAATGGCTACCTAGATGCTGATAATTCAGCTATGCTCTTTGCCCTTGAGAAACCATTATATCATTATAATAATTTCCCCTTTTTCATTGAACAAGTTTCAGTGGATTTCTGTTTCTTACAACTAAAGGAACTTCGACTAAGAGAGTACAAAGACTGTTTCTTAGCCTGGCACACAAGGCTTTTAACAAGGTGATCTGAAACTCTCTCTCTGGCTTTATATCCTACAACTATAGTCTGCTCCATGTATGTAGGAACATATAAGCTATATTGAACCACTTGGCATGGCCCAGAAAGTCAACAAACATGGTTTCCCTCTGCCAATAATGCCTTTCCTCCATATGTTAATCAGATCATAACCATTCTGCAAGACCTACTACAACCACAATCTCCTCTGGATACCCTTTCTTGATTTCCCACCAGGATTGAAGGCCCCACTACATCTTGGGCACATCTGTTAGTGAACTTACCATCTTTTATTGAATTATTTATTTGTATGTCTGTCCTCTCCACAGGATTATAGGGTTTTTTTTTTTGCCTTATTTATATCAGGAGCCCTTCGCACAAGGCCTGGACCAAAGTAGGTGCTCCATAAATGATAATTGCATGAATAAGCAAATGAACAAGTGGTAAAGTCTGAGGACTAGAAGACTGGGAGCTCTTTGGTGTTTAATCTATGTGATCCTAGTGGACTTGCTCAGTCATCAGGACAACAGATTGTGCTTACATTGTTTCAAACTATCTCCAGACCATTTGTCCTGCCTGTCACTGAGCTGATAGCAACTGTAACAGTGATGAACAGCAGACCAATTATAAGCAATAGGAAACATCGGTTATAACTCCAGGGAGAAGACGCAGCCATATCAGTAGCCTCATCCATCTAATCATGAGTCATCTTCCCAAGGCATCTTGCCCTGTGACCTTGAACTGCCAAGGGCTTCTCAGTCTTGTAAAAATCCAAGTTCTTCAGAGGATGGCTCCTCCTCTCGGCCAGTCTCATACAAGGCGTTGCTCCTGGCCAGCTCAGTCCTGGAAGGGGAAACCGGGACAAAGCCACACACTTTTCCTAGGGGAAGTCTTTCGTCAAGGTTCCCAGCCCCACCCAATAGACAAGACCTGTCTTCTAAGGCCTGACATCTTCTGACAGATAGTAAGTCCTCTTCCCTGCAGTGAGAGCATCTGGAGATGAGAGGTGGGTGAGAAGGTTTCAAGTAGAGAATTTGTCCAAGATTGTGGAGTAGACGTCGCTAAATGATAGCTTAAGTTAATGGCGAGATCCTGAGTAAACGACTACAAAATTTCCCTTCTGTGGCCGCTGGTGACTTCGTTTTTCCAGTACGCCCATTTTCCCTCAGGAGTTATCTGAGGGAAGCAGTTTCTCTTGTTGGTGAGGCTTCTATGGTTGGGACTGTGGGTAGGGGCGGGGGAAGAAAGGTCAGAGGACAAGAAGGGTTATGCTCTAGTCTAGATTCATACTGAGCTTACAGCTGGCTTTGAAAGAGAAGCTTAGAAATTTGGCTAAGGAAATAATGAAAGGGAAGATTCCTGGCAGGTTCCTTGCAGCTACATTTCTATCACGGGAAATCGAACAAAACTGAAATTTACAAAAAAGACCAGACTTACTGGTCTGACAGAGACTGGAGGAACCCCCAAGACTATGGCCCCCAGACACCCTGCTACCTCAGAATTGAAGCCATCCTGAAGTCCACCTTTCAGCCAAAGATTAGACAGGCCTATAAAACAAATAATAACACATGTGAGGAAGGTGCTTCTTAGTTCAGTCAAGTATAAGAGACCACATGGGCAACGCCTGCTCAAAAGCAAAGACATGAAGGCAGGAAGGGAGAGGAAACCTAGACAAATGGACACAAGGAACCCAGGGTATAAACAGAAAAGGGGAAGGTGTTGACATATTGTGGGGTTTGCAAGCAACGTCGCAAAATAATTTGTGCATAAATTTTTGAAACTAATTTGCACTGTAAACTTTCACCTAAAACACAATAAAAAAAAAATTGGGCAAAAGACATGAGCAAACACTTCACCAAAGAGGACATTCAAGCAGCCAACAAACACATGAAAAGATGCTAGCAATCATTAGCCATTAGAGAGATGCACATTAAACCTATAATGAGATACCATCTCATCCCCACAAATATGGCACTGTTCAAAAAAAAAAAAAAAACAAAAAAAACAGAAAACAACAAAAGCTGGCAAGGTTGTGAGGAGACTGGAACCCTGCTCCGCTGCTGGTGGGATTATAAATTAGTTCAACCACTATTGAACACTTCCTCAAAAAGCTAAAAATAGAAATACCCTATGATTCAGCAATCCCACTCCTAGGTCTATACCCTAGAGAATTAAAACTACTGACGCAAACAGATACATGCACGTCTATGTTCATCGCAGCATTATTCACAATAGCAAAAAGAAGGAAACAACCTAACTGCCCATCAACAAATGAATGGATAAACAAACTGTGGTACATACACACAATGGAATACTATGCAGGCATAAAGAATAATGATGAGTTCTCAAAATATACTATAACATGAATGAATCTGGAGGACATTATGCTGAGTGAAATAAGTCAATCACAAAAGGACAAATACTGTATGATCTCACTATTATAAAAAGACAAGAATAGATATATATACAGAAAGCAACATTCTTTGGTGGTTAACAGGGATGGGAGGGAGAGGGAGGGCGAATCACTTTCTAGATAGTAGATACTTGTTAGTTTTGGAGATGGGTAAGGCACTACCAAATAAGGGTGAAGTCAGACAACTTGACCAAGGTAAAAGATGACACTAAGAAGTACATAAGAATAAGGGATGATTTTGGTAAAAGCCACAACATATACGATTTTGCAACAACAGTAATAACAATAAAAAAATGTGTGTGGTTACATAGGTAGATATGTATGCTTATATATGTACAGGTAAGCACATATGAATATATGAGTACACATGTATAGGTGTTTCCATAGGCATATGTATATACATGTTAGTGTGTGCTGCATATATACATAGGGGCACAGATACAGATACTTCCTAGACATAACCAAACACTTTATGGGATTGGGTTACTGGACTTGAGGGCTTAGGACCATAATCTAGGGGCAACTTGGTCAATTGGCATAACAGAGCTCATACAGATAATGTTCTACAATCTACTTTGGTGAGTAGCATCTGGGATCTTAAAAGCTTATGAACAGCCGTCTAAGATGCAATTGATCTCTACTTGTCTAGAGCAAAAGAGGATGAAGGAAACCCAAGACTGAAAGAAGAAACTAGTCCACTGGACTGAGCCCACAAGAACCATGGCCTCATCTAGCCTGAGACCAGAAGAACTAGATGGTGCCCTGCTATCACCACTGACTGTTCTGACCAGGGACACAATAGAAGCTCCCAGATAGAAAGGAAAGAAAATGTAGAACAAAACTCAAATTCCTAAAAAAGACCAGACTTATTTGACTGGTAGAGACTAGAGGAACCCTCAAGACTATTGTCTTGGGATATACTTTTAACTTGGAACGCAAACCACTCCTGGTGGTCACCTATCAGCGAAAAGACAGAGTGGCTCATAAAATAAATAATATCACCCATGAGTGCTGTGCTCCTCTAAACAATAATCTAAATGAGACCTAACGGTCAACTTTTACCAATGATGAGAAGGTAAGGGGGGACAAGGAAGCTAGATTAATGCAAGCAGAACAACCAGAATGGAAATGATGAGAATGCTGACACATGGTGAAAAGTGTAATCAATATCACTGAATAATATATGTAGAAATGGTTAAATGAGAACTTAATTTGCTATGTAAAATTTTCTCCTAAATCACAATAAAATATTTTAAAAAAACATGGTCTTTGGAACTAGACTAACTGGGTTTAAATCCTAGAACTATCACTAAGCAAGCTGATAGAAATGATTTAAATCCTCTATGCTTCACTTTCTGCATGTGTAAAATGGGGATCTGCTTATATGTAATGAATTTTATAAGGGTTATTTATAAAGTGCCTAAAATAATGCCAGATCCATATACATATATACACAAATTTATATATTTGATAAATTTTAAGTGAATATTGACTAAGCTCTGAACTTGGATATTCTCTAGATGGAAGCTAATTTATAAACATCATAATAAAGTTGTTAGGCACACTTATTTACAGACAAAAACCATTATAGCACATGTATAGTCATTTACAATTATTTTTATTCTTTTTAGATATTTTTACTTTGGAAAAAATATGTTACAGGAACCAAGTACCAGAGACATTAAGATTATCCTTGCCTTTAGAAAAGTATACTTTCCCAGTCCCTGTGAACTGGCTGGCTGCCCTTTTCATTTTTGAATCATAGGTTTCCTGAGGGTAAATCAACTACTATTTATTGTACACCTACTATGTGGCAGATACTTTAATCAGATGCAAGAGCAAAAGGAGAAGAGATGAGGAGAAAAAGAAAGCAAAGGAGGGGAAATATGAAGAAGGAAAAGGAGAAGGAACAGAAAAGAAGGTACAACTAATACTGATTAGCTTTTAATCATAGTAGACATTGGTAAGTGCTCTACATGCATAATCTTATTTAACCCAGCAACTGCTCTAATGAGTTAAATGCTACTATCATCTCCCTTGGGATCCTGAGTAATTAAGTTATGTCTCCAAAGTGTGTGGCAAAATGGGAACTTAAATGTTGATTTCTCTGATTCTTCTACTGCCTTTTCTTTACACTGATCATCTCATAATATTCAGAACCACCTTATGAAGTAGTTTCTTCTATTATCCCCATCTTACAGACAAGAATGTGGAGCTCAGGTAGGTGAAGTTACCTGTGTGATGAATTCTCTCCTTCTGATACCTCACTAAAAAATAAATAAATAAAAAAATCCCTAAAATCTTACTGATAAGTTTGTTTATCTTAAGTGTAGATAATTACCTCCTGAATATAAAAATAAGTAAATAAATCTACATTTATATGTATACTTATGTTTCTTCCAACTTCATTCAAAAGAGGAATCTACACATTTGAGAAACAACAACAGGGAAGAAGCAGAGTGGAGGGATGGGCAGAGCCTCACTAATGTGTACCCTCCTCCAGAGCAGGATTACCCAGTAAGCAAGGTACTCATGGGCTTACTTATGCATACTTACTAATCTATAGTGAACAATTTCACCTGTTCAAACCATGTGAAATTGTTCACTACAGATCCGTAAGAAAACACAAGTAAGCCCGTGGTACCTTGCTTAATGTAAGCCAGGGCATAACTTGCTTACTGGTTAATCTGCCCGTCTCCACCCGGCAAGCAGCCACCATGCTTCCATTTCCTGGTGTTCCCTCTGTTTTTTTCTTTTTAAGGATATCAATAATTTATTGAACATATTCAGGTTGGAACAAGCTAAAGCTGAAGGATCCAAGTCCAAGATCTTTTGAGATTTTGAGGTAGATAAGATTTGCTCTTCTAAAATACAGTTGAAAAGAGTTTCTTGAATTGAGATAGTAGAAAGTCTGTGGAGTTTTGAGACAAGAAATTCAGTTAGATGATGGGGACAGAACATAGACTTCAAGAGGATGAGAAATGACTACGAGATGTGAAAGCAGCAAGAAGTTCTACCGTCAAGAAAAAGTAAAGAAGAGGATAGTGACAGGAGGGACTCAAAATCCAAGAAAGAGTACTTGACAGTAGAGCAGGCTTGACCATGTTCAAGTGTAGAAGAAAGCCGACGAAGAGGGAAGCTCTATAGCTTACTGTTGAGACCACATGGAACCAGACAAACCTGGGTTCAAATCCTAGCTTGACATTACTGGCTATGAGAAAAAGGCTTGGCAAGTGCTGACCATTATTGAAACCAGAAGGTGATAGGTACGTGGAGGTTCCTTCTAGCTTCTTGTATGTTATACTTTTCTAAACTAAACTGGTTTTAGTATCGATAGTAGCAGACCCGCAGACTTAACAGTGCTTCCCAAAAATGAGATAATTTGGAGAGGAAGTTAAAAGGACAAGAAACATATAGCCCGAGGACAAGCCACATTCTTCACGCCTCTTTCCCAGCTCTCCCATCCCCACCACCCCCAACCCCAAACTTAACTTTATAGCCTGGAACCCTTTTACTCTGGGATACTAGGAATAATGTGACTCTGTTGACCAGAGGAGGCACTGCACAAACTAAGGAACTGTGCAATGGTACAAGGTCATGCTGCTTTCAACTGCACATGCCTGATGAATTGGGAGACACATCTGGAACGACTATTTTTCTTCTTAGATTAGAGAGAAATAGAAAGAGGGAGAGTTGGATTCTTTGTGAATTCTCTCTGGGCCCTTAGCATCACTGCTGACTGAAGTTTCCTAATGACCCAAGAAGAGCCCCCTGTGAACAGGGCTGAGCTCCAACAGGGATGAGTTCCCCAGCTTGCTCTGTTCCTGGAAGCCCAGCACCACCCTGGCTGGGGCAGTCTTTGCACGACACCCTCAGATAAATGATGCTGGTGTGACGAATGAGTAGATGTTGGACAGCTGGAAAAGAGATTCCAGCCCTGGTGCTCATATTTGCTAGCCCTATGGGACCTTAGGGGTTGGTACATACCTTCTGGGAGCCTCAGTTTCTTCATCTAGAAAATGAAGATAAACATTACTACCTTCATAGGCCCATTGAGAGGATTAAGGGAGCCAGTGTATGTGAAAGCACCTTGTAAGAATACCAGTGTAAGTTGGTGACCTTTTTTCACTCACTCATTCATTTATTTTCTTTAACAATATATTTATTGAATCTCTACTGTGTGCAAGGTACCTTACTAGAAGCTGTTGGTACAATGCTGTGCAAAAGTTGGTCCAGTCTCTAGCCTTACGGACTCTGCACCCTAATGGAAGACACAGGCATTAATCAAATGATCACACTAATACACACAAAAAGTGTAATCAGAAACTATGATGACTGCTATGAAAGAAAGATGAAAAGACTCAAGAAAATAATTAAACAGTGAGATCTGATCAAATTGAGGAGTCTCAACAATCAGATGGATGTGTAGCAGTTAACTCTGGAAAAGAAGGATGGGGATGTGGATGAAACACGTTCCAAGCAGAGGGAACAGCATGTGCAAAAGCTCTTTGTCAGGACAAAGCATGGCATTCTCCAGAAACTGGAAGAAGATCACTGAGACTGAAGTACACAAAGTGAGGGCTGTAGGGGTACTAAATGAGTCCTAAGAAGTTGGAAGGATCCAGTCCGTGCATTCCCTTGTAGTCCGTGGTAAGGACCTTGGTCCTGACCCTAAGAACAATTAGAAGCCAGTAACGGGTTTTAATCCAGAAAGTGATATGAGCAAGTTTTAGTATGAAAATATCACTCTGGCTGTAGGGAAGAGAATGGATTGAAAGGGACAAGGGTCATTGTTAGCCAGTTAGGAGGCTACTTCAATATCCCAGCCATTGTGACTTGGACCAGGCTGGGTAATGTAAACATGCGTGAGAAGTAACTAAGAAGGAAACTACATTGCGGGGAGGTGGAAGGGATGCAGACGGACAGGGGAAAAAAAACCAAGCATATCAAGGGTGTCTGAGTTACAAGAACTGAGATAGAAACACTGTCAGGAATAAAAGCAAGGTCATTGTCAGCAAATGTAGTAAAATGGTCTGCAAGGGTCACAAATGAGGAGAAACCACTGTATTTCCACTGGTTGCTAAGAGCCATTCCTGGACTGTAAAGAAGTATGGAATGAATGAGAGCTGAAGAAGTGTAGCCAGTATTTTTTTTTAAAGAATTTTGGCAATCAAATAAAGAAATAAAGAGACAGTAGCTGGGGGAATCAATAGAAAGCAGTGATAGTGCCTTTACTACACATTAGACTTCTGTTTATTATGCTTTATTTAAAAAAGTTGAAGGCAAGTGGCTAGTAGAGAGAGAGCATAGCAAAGTGAGAAAAAGCTCAGGTTTTGGAGACAACAGACCTGGGTTCAAATCCTGACTCCATCAGCTCCTGTTTGTAAGACCTTGGGGCAAGTGACTTTACTTCTCCATTCCTCAGGTTTCACATTTGGAAATTAGGGATATCAGTACCCACCACACAAGGTTGATGAGAGGGTTCAGTGAGCTAAGTACGGAAAGTGCTTTAGCTAAGTTCCTGGCAAAATTTAAGTACTCAGTGAATGGTTGTTATTATTAAAAATACAGGGGGAGTTGGAAGAGCGTAGTCAACGTCACTGAACTGTGAATGTAGAAATTCTTGAAACGGTGTATCTTTGGCCATCTGTAATTTTCATCAAAAAAAAAAAAAAAAAGGTTGAGAATTTAGAGGCTTAATACGCTGTGGGGTTGTTAACCAATGTCATAGAACAACATGTGTACTACTATTTCATGAGAAACTATTTGCTCTGTAAGCTTTCACCTGAAGTACAATAAAATAAAAAAAAATAAAAATAAAAATACAGGGGGAAGACATTCTGCTCTTCTCTTTTTTACTGCATTCAATAACTGAATTTTCGATGCCCCATAAAAAAACGCTCTGTTCTCTGACATGCAAAAATGTTTGCATTTTCTAAGATTGTATGTCTTGTATATCTTTTTCAATCTGGTAGAGTCTTCTGGTCCCATGAAATAGCTATGTTTCCTAGTTTTGCAAGTAGGCAAGCCAAGCATTAAGTTCCTCTTTTGTAACTGGCCATAAGCATGCTGAGTAATATGTGGATTATTTTCCCTCTTTTTCTTTGATCTTCCCTATTGCCTGACAGTCTGGTTCCTGGCCAGTTCACCTCCTTCTCCGAATTCACAGAGATGGAGAGGAAGTGGCCCACAAAAGCAAAGAAGATTTAAGCTAAATTATAAGAAGTACTTGACTTTCTTAATCCCAAAGCGAGTAATTCTCTGAAAGGATTTAAAAATGAGAAAGGATGTATGAACCATGGTTTACAGTAATGGTTCTCAAGCTCAGTGGGTATTCGACTCCTCTGGGGAGCTTATGAAAATAAAGATCCTAGCCCTGCCCCCCAGAGAAATAGAATCAGTAGTTCTGAGAGGGAGGCCAGGAATCTGCATTGTTAACAAACACTTCTGCCATCCTAAACCAGGTGCTGTTGAGTCAGCTCCAACTCATGGTGACTCCATGTGTGTCAGAGTAGAATTGCGCTCCATAGGGTTTTCAATGGCTGACTTTTCAGAAATAGACTGCCGAGCCTTTCTTCCAAGGCCCCCTGGGTGAACTCGAACCTCCAAACTTTTGGTTAGCAGCCAAACACATTTATCATCTGTACCACTTTAAGACACCCTGAGACCCAGATTTCCACTCTCTGCTAGGCACTCCTGACCTCCCTTACTCTTCTCTACTTTTTTTTCATCACCTTCTAATATACTATATTATTTACTATGCTGATTTGGCAGACATTATGCAATCATCCTCCATTTTGTGATCTGAAGTGAACAGCCAATCAGTTGAAAGGGGCATTTCCTTGGGGGTGTGGCCTGCATCCAATACATACGGATGTTCTAAAAAATCCCTCTCTCTCGATACTGCTTCCATCTCATCATCCTCTAACCTCTGGTTCTTGGGACATGAGCCAGCAGCCTGCCACCTGACCTACAGATTTTGGATTCTCCAGCTCCCACAACCCTGTGAGCCCTTTGCAACCACACGAGTCAGGAGAAGCCTTCACCCTGCCACCTGACCTGCAGGTTTTAGATTCACTAGCTCCTGCAACCAGTAAGCCCCTGCAACCACATAAGTCGGGAGAAGCCTCCAGCCCACCGCCTGACCCACAGATTTGGGACTTGCCGGCCTCTTTGAGCCATTTCCTTGAAATGAATCTATCTATCTATCTATCTATCTATATTTATGTATATGCCTTACTAGTTTTGCTCCTCTAGAGAATCCAGCCTAAGACATCGTGGGTCTGCTTCCCAGGAAAAATAATTACAAATAATGTATAATTCTACATAAACTTCATGAGGATAGAGATACAAAGACCGTTTAAAGTCAGGGATCTATAAATTCCAAATTAATAACCCTTGCCATAAAACTAGCCCTGGTCCCTGCATTTTACTCTTTGTTGCTATAGGTATTAGCCTAAAACTCACATCTAGTTCTATCTCTTCCTTGGTTTTTTCAAGGGCTCCCTATTGCTCACACAGTATCCAAATCTCTCAACTCACTATTCAAAGTCATTCACAACTCAGTCTTCTGCATATCACTTTTCCAGTTTTATCTCTCTCAAATATTCCAGCCCTGGAAGCTTCGGAATCATATATCCTGGGTTTGAATTCTGATCTGACAATTCACTTAGGTGATTCACCTTAGGTGATCTAAGGTAAATTATTTAACCTCTGTAAAGACTCAGGTTATTTTTATTTGTGAAACAAGCAGAACAGTGCCTACTTCAAATGTGTTATAAAGCGATAGAGCAAAAGAACATACATTAAGACATGTAAAACCAAAACCCATTGTTCTCTAGTCAATTCCGACTCATAGTGACCCTATAGGACAGAGTAGAACTGCCCCATAGGGTTTCCAAGGAGCAGCTGGTGGATTCCAACTGCTGACCTTTTGATTAGCAGCTGAACACTTAACCATTGTGCCACGAGGGCTCCATAATAATAATAATACTCCCTCATAAGTTGCTGGACGATTAAATGAGATAAAGCATCTTTTTGGCAAATTGTATACATCTGGTAATATTATTATCTTCATCATCAATGACTTGCCTCAAGCTGTTGCACTATCTGACCCTATCCACCTTCCCTGCCCCCAGAATCTTTTCCAGATTCTCTCTCTCAGAATTTCTTTCTCCTGTTCATCTAACACTGTTGGAATGTCTATTATGTTATTTGAAATAAATCATGTATTAATGTAGCACATGAAAGTGATTATAGTTGCTTAAGTGGTTTCTGCCTCATCCACCAGACTGTGAACTCCTTGAAGACACAGTTTGTGTCTTATTCTCCTCTATATTGCATTTCTTAAGCACAGTATCTGGCATACACTAGGACACAATTCAAGGTGATGGTAGTGATGGTGCTTTAATGGTGATTATGGTGGTGGTGGTAGTGCTGATGGTGGTGGTGGTGGTGGTATATCGATGATGATAATGGTGCTGGTAGCAGTGATGGTGGTGGTGGTAACAGAGATAGTAATAGCAGTGGTGATGGTGGTGGTGGTAATAATCGTAGGTAGGGGGCTTGACTGTTAATTACTTTTTGAATAATAGTCATTTGGAAGTATCTTCTCAGTTTGAGCCAAGAAGTAGAAATGGAGCAAACAAGTCTGCCTGGCAGAGTGACAGAATCTGCTGGAAGGTCAGACAACCACAACAAGACCAAAATTATACATGGCTCTTCCTAGGACAGCATGAAACAAAAGAAGCTCACAGGATTAGAAGTCAGGACTAGAAAAGGAGTAGGAAAGAATTATCCATATCCATTCAGTATTTTACAGTTTTCAAAATACTAGTGAAAATAGTCTCTTAATTTTCCTGTCAGGAAAATTACCACCTCCCATTTCACAGACAAGGAAACTGAGTCTTGGGGAGATGAAGGACATTTCTGAGGGTCACAAAGGTCAGAAGTCTCCTCTGACTACTTCAAATTCAGACTTGGCTGTGCGACATAGAGCAAGCCACTCCTCATCTCTAGGCCTTAGTTTTACTATTTGTAAAACAAGCAAGTTGATCTATAAAATAAGCAGCATATGATTTTAATATCATTCCATGCTCATAAATCCTTTGTCATTGGGATGCTGTGCAAGACATGTATACCTTTCTCTTCTCAATACTAAATTTAAGGGGTAAAACCAGTGTTGTCTCTTAATGGGAATTAAATTACAGGTCACAGACTGCCTCTTCCAACCTCAAAACATTTCTTTTATATCCAGAGTAGAATTTAGTTCTGAACCTATTTCAGAGCCAAAGGGGCCCTTGGATAAAGAAAGTATAGTCCATACTTCTCATTATACAGATAAAGAAAGAGAGACCTACATAGTAGAAACATCATGTTCAAAACCATATAACAATCAAGGATGAAGCCTAGTTCAGATTCCAGGTGTCCCAGTTCTCTAGAAAACTCCCCAACCCCGAATCAGTAGGGATAAATACTATAATACCTACTTTACAAATAAGTAAAATTAAAGTCAGTAAATGGCAGAGATGGGATTCAAATCCATTTCTGTCTGACTCTTCACCATGACAAAATTCTGTCTTTCCCACTTGGAGGCCCTTCTTCACTCACAAGCTAAATTAAAGACCATACAAAGTCAAGTACATTAAGCATCATTTGTGTTGAACCAAGCTCTGTGGTTTTGGAGTGTGCAAGGGTCATTTAACAGGTGGAGGGAGGAGATTTACACATGAATCAAATTCTCCATTGTAAATAATTTTTTCCTGCTTTGCTTATGCAAAACCACAGTACAAACTGTAATTGAGGGCTCTTTCCAGCTGAAGCAGAAGGCATAATCTTTTCCCATGTATTCACTGGGATGAACCCAAGGCGACCCCAACCACCCAAGGACACAGTATCCAACAGTCCCCAAAGCCATCTAGTGTATACCCTGGCCCTGGTTCGGAATTTGAGGCCAAACTGTTCCACAAACTTCAGGTAAGTCATACACCCCAATCCAAGACTCACTAATTATGACACGAAGTGGGACTGAGAGTTGACAGAGTTCCTCAAATAACTCAGAGAGTCAAGGGTTCTCACACAAAAGAATGGTTCTGTCCTGAATTGGAAGATCTGTAGGAGAAGGGAATCCTTTTATTCATATGCTACTCCATCTCCTGTATCCCTGGCTCATAGAGCATGGGTCCCAGCAATGTTTATAAAGTGATGAAATGCTCCTAAAATCCCTCCATTGGTGATCTGCCCTTTTAAGTTAACCATTGACTTCTCCCATATAATATGTGTACCCTACTCTAAAATAGAATTTCCAGAGTGCTTTGGGTGTCAGCAAAGTTATCAATGCTACCTAGAGAAGGAGGTACCAAAGGAAGCATAGAAGAAGGAAGGGGCAATTACAGACAACTTCATTTTTAATATCATGATAGAAGCATTTGTTCATCACATGCTATGTGCCAGGCACTCTGTATCTGTATTCATTATCTCCGTTGATCCCCATCATGAGACCATATTTCACAGATGTGGAAACTGAGGTTTGGAAAGGTCATTCAACAGTGAGTAAGGTACTGAGTCAGGATTCCTACCCAAGCATGTTACAACACAGAGCCTACACTATCTGCCTCCGCATAGAAAATGTTTATGGAAGGGAACTCAGAAACTTACTCAACCTGTCTGTTTTACAGGTAGAAAAAGAGATGCCCACAAAAGGAAAAGGACTTGCCCAAGCACTCACTATGAGTCAGAGCTCAGGCCCTTCTGCCCCATCAAGCCTCCCTGTGTTTTATCCACACGGCCTCTGCCTCAAGCTGCGGAGAAAGGCAGAGAGATGGAGATGCCACTCGGGGGAGGGAGGAGAAAAGGATTTCAGGCTGAAATGGAAAACACACATGATGCAGAAAGTAGGAGTGGCTGCTTTCTCCTCACGCCACCTCTCTGGGTGGTCATATTCCCTTCCTCCAGGATCATTTCCACATTTGCTGTGGGCCTGTCCCACCCACTCCTACCACAACCCGTCTCCCTTGGAAATGGCCAGTGCACCACAGCCCCCTCCAAAAGTCCACTGCCATCAAGTTGATTCGGACTCATAGAGACCCTGTAGGACAGAGTACAACTGCTTCATAGGGTTTCCAAGGAGCAGCTGGCATATTCAAACTGTGGACCTTTTGGTTAGCAGCCGAGCTCTTAACCACTGTGCCACCAGAACTCCACTCCTACCTGCTATGAAACTCTTAACAGGCCTGTCACTGGGGTTTGAGGACAAGGAGAGGAAACTGGACACTTGGCCAGCTCCAACATTTATTTGCAGCGGAAACTAAGAGAAGAGGAGCTTGGAGCTAAGAAGACAATACACATGGCTGTCCCTCTGTCCTAACCCCTCCGTGGCTCCCCTCCACTCTAGGGCCAAACTCCTCACCACAGCCTCCACAGCTCTGTCTGGTCTGGCCCTGCTTGCCTCTCCACCACGTTTTCCATGGAGTTCCCCCTAGTTCTATGCACCAGCCTCACTGATTTGCATTCAGTTTCTCAAATGGGCTACGTTTGCTCCTTCTTTAGGCCTTTGCAGGAGCTGGGCCTTCCACCTGGAATGCTCTCATGCTCCTCCTTCCTCAAACCAGTCCTCCACATTCATGTTATGTACATGTGCCCAAAGGACTCAGCTTAAATGTCACTTCTTCAGGGAAGCCTCCCTTGGCCCCACAAGGCCTGTTATATACTTTCAACTCACCGGCCTGGACTTCTCCCTGGGACTTAGCAGGATGTATTTACTTCTTTATGTGGTTATCTCATTAATACTTGTCTTCTCCACAAGTCTGTAAACTCCATAAAGATAAAGACCACATCCATTTGTCATACTCTTAACTTCCCAGAGCATAACACAGTACTTGGCATATAGTGAGTGCTTAAAAATACTTATTGAGTTAATGAATGAATGACTAGTGCTTCCTGTGCTTAAGGTCTCCTGTAAGGAGAACAGTGACATCTAGCGGTCACATTTACACTCTGTGATTCACTGGGAACACACCATTCGTCAGCTCCAGTGGATTTCCGAAGAATCTAATACTTAGTTCATGCTGAGGGCATCCGGTATAGAATTCTTATCTGGGAAAATCTGGCTCCTAGACGAAGAGGAAAGGAACCACCATTCCCCTTGCTGTCACAAGTGCCAGGAACACGTCTAGCAAGATGGGGCTAGTATCCTGCACATTACAGACGAGAAGAGCGAGGACCAGAGCAGCAGCTGTTGGGGCAAGTTCACACAGCAAGTGAATGGGAACAATTATATTTTCATTCACCAAGGCGGTGGAGAGTCCACACCTAGACTGCTATCCAACATGCTGCAACAGTCTCCTAACTGATCTTCCTGCTTCCACTCTTTAATTTCCACAGTCTACAAACCATTCTCATCGTGAAGCCAGAAGTATATATATATTTGTGTGTGTGTCTGTAAGTGTATATATGTCTATATATTACATATTTTATATACATATGTATGTAATTATTGTTAGTTTGGAGACCTCTGGTGTATAGAACTAGACTATTCATGATGCTCAGTTCACAAGTCAAGCTCATTGTTGGGCCATCCATGGTTAGGATTCGTTCATTCATTCATTCAGTTAGCTGGTTTTAATAGTTTAATAAACTCTCACAAGTACACCATACAAAACACCAGCAAGCAACTTGACCATGTGTATCTAACATACACTCCCTCGTGCCATTACCCTGCCTCCCTTACTTTGAATCCTATGCTTGTCATTTTCTTGTTTTCCTTTTTAAAATCCAGGTGGCACAATGGTTAAGTGCTCAGATACTAATCAAAAGGTTGGAGGCTCGAACCCACCCAGTGGCTCTGTGGGAGAAAGACCTAATGATCTGCTTCCTTAAAAATTATAGCCAAGAAAACCTGGTGGTTCAGTTCTACTCTGTCACATGGGTTTGCTATGAGTCAGAATTGATTCGATGGCACCCAACAATAACAACAACACTGTATCTGTATTTATTCCTAAAAGTTAGTGTATTTGTGTGCGTGTGCACGTGAGTGTTAGCTTAAAAAGTTCGGGGGAGGAATATCATGCTACATGTACTCTTTAGATCAGTACTCAGTCTGACTTAGTGTCTGGGCCAGGGAAGCTCACCTCCTTGGTGTCATTGTCTTGGATGAGGGTGTAAAGTGGTACCACATGGTTGATTTCCAGCAGCACTGGTGTAGGGCTCAGTTGCTCCTTGCCTGGCCGGCGGCAGAGGTGGCAGGTGGATGGACAGCGGCCCTTCTCCTCGCAGCGGATCTCCACCCCTGAGATGAGCTGATCATCTGATAGCATCTGGGCCGTCAGCAGACCAGAGAGGTATGTGATGAAGGGCATAGACTTCAGCTCCTTCTTGCTGCCCAGCTCTGTAGTTTCTGGAGAGGTGAGAAACAGGAAGCAGGAGAGATAAACTCAAGGTCCAGAGCATGTGCTAAGGAGATGATATTCCTGTTGGAAGGGAAAAAAGGTGATAAAGTTATTTGCTCTTCATGCCCTGGAAAGAGTACCGACCTAAAGGTTCAGAGACCAAAATGGTGTCCTTTTCTACCCATTCACCTTAAATATTCTCTTGCCTTCTCTGGGCTTCACTTCTGCCATGTTTAAAAAAGGTGGGTTGAATTAGAAGAGTTTCCAAGGAACTTGCAAGATGTAACTATTCAAGAATTTTTTTTCCCCCCAACTAGAAATTCCTTTCTGTCCACTGTCAACTTACACAAGTCTTACGTTTCCTTTAAAAACTTACTCGGTACTGTATTTTCCATGAAGCTCCCTATAATGGGGCAAACAAGTTTGGAGACAAATAATTTGCTGTTAAAATTTCAGTTCTTTTTTTTTAAAAAAAGAAATTATTATTGTACTTTAGGTGAAGGTTTAAAGAACAAATAACTTCTCATTAAACAGTCAGTACACATATTGTTTTATGACAATGGTTAACAACCCCACGACACGTCAACACTGTCCCTTCTCAAGCTTGGGTTCCCTATTACCAGCTTTCCTGTCCCCTCTTGCCTTCTAGTCCTTGTCCCTAGACTGTTGTGCCCTATTAGCCTCATTTTTAAAATTTCAGTTCTGCTTCATAATAGCTTTGCAACCTTGGGAAAGTCTCTTAATATCCAGGAGCCTCTAGTGATCAATTCTGTAAAATGGGGTTAATAATACCAACCAAGTTGGTTTACTACAGATGGTAAATGAGATAGAAGGAGGTGGAACTGTCTGAAAAAGAACAGATGTGCAATACACTATTTCCTCTTTCTTTCCTTGCTCGCCTGTTACCTTGTTCAAACTTGGTTTCCTGCTGTTCTTCAGGCGCACCATGAGATCTGATCCATGACATGCTTCATTTTGTCATTTTGTGCCTTCCTTTCTTGAATAATACAACTGAGTATTTCCCACCTCTCTGCCTTTGCTCACGCTAGTTCTCCTGCCTAGAATGTCCTCCCCCTCCCCCAGTTTCTCCAAATCTTTTCCGTCCAACAACGCCCCAACCCAATGTCACGCTCTTCAGGAAGTCTTTCCCCGTTGCCCCAGTGCCTCTTCCCAGAGTAAGTATTTCTACTTGTGAGACCCCATCTTGTTAAATTCATTTTCCTTTCCCATTTTCTGCTGATCTCTATAACCACATTATCAGCTTCTGGGGACCAGGGACCGTGTCTCCCACTCCTGCTCCTCCTTCAGTGCCTAACATGGTGCTAGGGATGTACTTAAGACTCAGTTAAAGAGGAAGATTATAGAACCCTTAATGGTTTGAACTGCACTCATGATCTAGTCTAGAGGCTCCCAAATTCTTCTGAGGAACTCTAGGGATCCCAGGAAGCATCTCATCTGCTTCTAGAGGGCAAGAGGAAAACTGAGCAGGCAGAACTCTTAACTTCATCTCAACTTCAAATAAAGCAGTTCCACTTTTATCAGTTTTATCGACTGGCCTTCTATATAAGATTTCATCAGAAGAAAGGGTTCTATAGCTATATCAAAAAGTTTGAAGAAACAAGGTGATTTGTACAACCTAGAAGGTTCTATTTACAGAATAGACTTTGTCAGTGGTGTCTTCAAGGTTGGGCAATGCACAGTTTGAGTGGCAAAACAAGGTGACCCTGCACTAAGGGGCAGAGCTTGGTCCAGATGGAAGCTTCTTCCAAGCCTGGTGAAGTCAAGGCAAGGTCATGCACCAGTGGAAGCAAGGGTCCTGGGTACTGAGCCCTGGGAGAGAAAGTAGGGCTGTCTCCTGCCCTTGCTGTCGGCTTGCAGTGACATGCAGCTGATCTGGAAATGGGCTTGCCAATTAGAAATACAAATAAATGCAGCCTTCATTCATTACTCTCCGGGCCCTGGGGCCTGGGATCTGGGCTCCACCTTTTCTGTCTGGCTGTCAGCAAATGCTTATGAGCACCAGATCAAAGGCTCTGGAGGAGGAAGACAAGGTGAATTCCAGCTAACCAAACCTTCAGAGGGATTAAAGAAGGGTAGTTACTAAGATAAATAAAACAAGGCTGTGAAGAAGGCATCTCAGAAGCTGGGGAGACAGCCATAGTATATATGGACATGTCAAAAGAAGAAGATGATGACAAATTTTGGAACTTCAGGCCAGAGGGATAGTTTTGGAGAAGGGTGACTTCAAACCAGGGAGAGAACAGCCATTCCAGGTAGAAGGTCAGGGGGAAGTAAGAGTTGTGAGGACATTAGAGATCAGTTAGCCCACACTCTAGCCCAGGGGTCAGTAAACTATGACCCACAGGCCAAATCCAGCCCACTGCCTGTTTTTGTAAAGAAAATTATATTGGAATACAGCCACACCCATTCATTGATGTATTGTCTACGTCTACAATTTATGTAGTTGCAACAGAGATACATGGCCCTAAAAGCCTAAACTATTTATTATCTGGCCCTTTACAAAAAAAAGGCTGCCAACCTCTACTTTAGCCCCATGTCTAGATGGGGCAACAGAAGTTAAGGAAATGACCCACCCAAGGTCATAAACAAGAAGTATATGGCCGTATGGTGGATTGGTTAAAGTAAAAACTTTAGAATCAAACAGACCACTAATACCCTTGGATTGTGAATCTTCAAGGAGAAAAAATAGAGTAAAGCACCTTTTCTCCATAGAACAATTTTCAAAAACTATTGAAAGAACACACTTTTCAAAATGCTTATCTTGTACTACCCTCTCAATTTAAATAAGGAGAAATGGTGTCTCAAAGACTTTCTAAGGTCACCCAGTCAGTTAGTGACCCTATCAGCACATGACTCCAGTCTTCTGATAACCAATTCGTCACTTAAACTACTGTCATCTCTACTTCAAAACACAGATGGCATGCCCTTCATAGCACTTTACATATGCACTTAATTTAATTGGGAAGGAATGTAACCTAGTGCTGGGGGTAAAAATTCCCTTGATCAAATGAACAAATAAAGAAAAAAATACACAAACATTGATAGTCATTGGGTTTAAGATATAAGTATTGTCATGGATTGAATTGTATCCCCCAGAAATATCTGACAACTTGGCTGGGTCATGATTCCCACTATTGTATAATTGTGTACCATTTTGTAATCTGGTATGATTTCCTTATGTGTTGTAAATTCATTCATTCAATCACTACGATCTAATAAGATGGATTAGTGGCAGTTATAGTGATGAGGTATACAAGATTGGATAGCGTCTTAAGCCAATCTCTTTTGAGATATAAAAGAGAGAAGCGAGCAGACG
The DNA here is from genome assembly GCA_030035585.1 of Dugong dugon. Classification (NCBI taxonomy): domain Eukaryota; kingdom Metazoa; phylum Chordata; class Mammalia; order Sirenia; family Dugongidae; genus Dugong; species Dugong dugon. The sequence goes on from CM057471.1 coordinate 60,207,822, forward strand.
CACAGGGGAACCTTATACCATCAAGAAAGCAGTGCCGGGAGCAGAGTGTGTCCTTTGGACCTGAGGTTCCTGCGCAGAGAAGCTCCCAGACCAAGGGAAGGTTGATGACACAGGCCTTCCTCCAGAGTCGACGGAGAAAGCGTTCCCCTGGAGCTGACACCCTGAATTTGGACTTGTAGCCTACTGGACTATGAGAGAATAAACTTCTCTTTGTTAAAGCCATCCACTTGTGGTATTTCTGTTATAGCAGCACTAGATGACTAAGACAAGTATCCATTTAAAAACAAAACAATCTGTAGATCTTTGCTGGTCTGCTTCTGTCCAAAAAATCTTTTGCTTTCTCCCACAGATTTATCCCAACAAATGAGACTGGGGTTGGGGTGAGGTGGGAAGTGCCTCACTAGCTGAAAGCCCAAGCCAGAAAGTTCCCTCAGCAGCAGATAGCATTCACAGTTGAATTCAGGGGCTGATTTTGCAATAGGCAGCTCCTTGGGATCATCTGTCCCAATCCCATCTCTTAATAGGTGAAGAACCTGAAACCTAAACAGGGAAAGGGTCTTACGTCTAAATTGCATATGTATATATTAACAATGACTGCTCTCTGTGTCTGCCTAAGTTATGATCTGCTAGAGAGTTACAACAGGGAAGACCATTAGCCATTCCATTAATTATTCCTATGTAGGCATTAAAATTATAGAAGTTAATCGCCTCTGATCCAACTCCACCCTGTGACTAGACTTATCTTTCTAAAGGGCAAGCCCTATATTCCTATCCTGCTTAAAACTCTTCCAAGGCACTTGACTGCTCTTAGGATAAAGACCAAAAGTCCTTAAGATGGCACATAGGCCTTGTGCCTTCTCCAGCCTATCCCTTAACTCGCTCCCCCTAGCTCTCTTCCTTGCAGCTTCATTGGCCTTTATGTACTTGAATATACCCTGTTCCTTTTTCTCTCAGTCTTGGCACATGCTCTTTCTTCTGCACAGAATCTTCCCCTCATCCCACCCCCACTCTCCTGCCTTCTCCTGGCTAACTTCCACTCATCCTTCAGATCATAGTTCAAATGCCAATTTCTCAGGAAAGCTTTTCCTGAACTCCATCCCCATGTCACCAATCTACATTAAAACCAAACCAAACCCACTGCCTTTGAGTCAATTCCAACTCATAGCAACCCTACAGGACAGACTAGAACTGCCCCATATGGCGAGGCTGTAAATATTTAGGGAAGCAGACTGCCACATCTTTCTCTGGAGGAGTCACTGGTGGTTTTAAACTGCAGAACTTTTGGTTGGCAGCCTAGTGCTTTAATCACTGCACCACCAGGGCTCCTCTCCAATCTATATTAGGCCTTCCTATTAACGATCCTCATAACATCCAAGTCTCTGTATCACCTGTTAATGTCTCAAGATTATAAGCTCCAGGAGGCCAAAGGCAGTGGCAGTTTTGCTGATGACCATGCCTTTACACACTACCTGGAACAGAGTAAGCTTTCAATAGTATTTTCAATAAACATGTGTTGAGTATATACTAGATGCCTATAACTTGATCATCGTGCTGTGTTACCAAAGCACTGATTACTCTAAAAGCCAAGATTTGTGCATTTCAGGGATGACTGAATTTATTGATGGCTTGTAATGACACATCTCTTCCCAAATTAAAATTAGCTCTCTTAATAGAAAGGTCAACAGACGAATAGCTGATCAGTTTGCCAGTTGTTCTGACTTCCTCTATTGACCCTTGCTATTGAGGAAATGGGAGGGTTAGGTTAAAGCAGGTTGCCTTTAACAGGCCAAGGGTAAAGAACATTTCTGAAGAGACTTATCCTCTGTTCACATTTCCCATCCCTCTGAACAATGCTTCCAAAATAGGATCATGTCTGGTTTCAAGCCCAATTCAGTTCCAGTGACACTACAGCCCATTCATTTGAGAACCTGCCAACTGAACTCTCTTTTTTCTCCTCCCAAATTCCTGCTGGGTATTATTTTGTTGCCACCGGAAAAAAAAAAGAAAAAAAGTCTCAGTTGAAGTGACAACTCCTTGTTGGGAGGGCAGCCAGGGCTTTTCGGCAGGAGGTGATGGCACCACTTGCCCTCATCCAGAAAACAAAACAAAAGCATCAGACTAAGGGCTTCTGGGAGAGCCAAGGCTGCCGGATGTTTATTCAGTCTTCGGCAACAGTGCAGGGCGCTGCCTCCCTAGTCAGACAGGCTTGCTTTGGCAATAGGCTTGCACTTGAAGCATTTTAAAGTCTCCACAGGGACCAGAGGGGCTCAAATTAGAAATGTTAAGGGTGGGGGAAAGAGGGTGAGACTTTTATATCATAAAGAATGGCCTTTATTACAGCAATGGCCTCCCAGGAATTGCTGAAATGGGATCATTTTTTAGGCGGAGTTACTGTCTCCTTTTGGAGGAAAGCAATTGCTCTGAGGCCTGACTCAAGGACCTACACCAATACCCTTGACAAAGGGAAAGTCGCCAGCTGAAACAACACCGGCAAGGCGTGCCCCTCCATGTTATGCAATCTGAACTTTTCTGCAGCTTAACAGGCAAAGTTCAGCATCGTCGGTGTATCCTTTATAAATAATACCAGTTGCCATTGAGTTGATTCTGACTGACAGTGATCCCACGTATGTCAGAGTAGAACTGTGCTACACAGGGTTTTAAATAACTGATTTGTTGGAAGTAGATTACTAGGCCTTTCTTCCAAGATGCCTCTGCGCGGACTCAAATCTCTAACCTTTTGGTTAGCAGCCAAGCATGTTAATTATTTACACAACCCATAGTAGTACTAACCTAAGAGAGTTATTGGTGAGGATTAAATAAGGTGCCTGGCATAGGTTAAGCACTCAATAAATATTAGCTGTTATTGTTGGTTTTGCTGTTGCTGTTATGATTATTATGAGTCTGAATTGACTCGATGGCAGCGGGTCTTTTTATTGGTTGTAGTAGCAGGATGTGAAAATAGAAAATAGACTCTAAGATGGCGTAATGGAAGTGAAATCCCAAAGCCTGGCCCTTATATGCAGATTTAGAAAGGAGATGAGTCCTAACTAGTTTCACAACTCCAGAAAGCTCAGTCAGAACAAAGATATCAAAAAGGTCAGAGAGTAGACGGGGAGGATTTAGGGGAGGATTTCTTTGACAAAATCTATGACCATGCTTGGAGTCCCTAGTATCCCATGGGAGACTTGTAGAGCGTGCTACCTACTAACCCCAAGTTTTATGAGAGAGGGTCTCAAGAGTGCCACCTGGAGAACTTGCTCTGTGTTCTGTGCAATTGGGAAGACAGTGAACTAATGTCTTACTCCACCTGGAAAGCTCTCCTGGCCTGTGGCAGCTGAACAGCAGTGGCTGCACTGGGGTTAGCCCAAGTTCCCAAAGGTTACCAGGGTAAAGGTGTCAAGTGTTTCCATGGCCCAGATGTGGGTCATTTAGGTGGAGAATCAGCTGGTCCAGGACTATTTTGAGTCCTGCCTAAGAGAAATTCTAACAAAGGGTGAGGGGTCCCCTACAGTGAGGGTCTCTGTGAGGTGAGAAACCAGACAAACAGATGCTAGAGGGGGATCAGCAGCAGCCAACCATAGAGAAATTTCATCTCCCCAGGTCTTGTGAGAAATCCCTGGCAATGGGGAATCATGAAAAGCCTATGAAAAAGCCGCCAAGAGAAAGGAACAGTCTTAAAAATCTGCCAGGACCAGAGAACACAGAGTCAGGGTAAGAAGGGACCAGCATAAGTACGGCCTTCCCATTTCTTACCACCCCTTCATCCTTCTCCATTGACCCTGGAGGAAGGGGAAGAAGAAGTGAAAGGTGAAAAAAACATTACAATGGCCAACCATGTCCCGTCTCTCAATGCCCCCACTGGAAAGGACAAGGAGATTCGACTTGTCAACTTTATAGCTTTGATTAAATCTTGAACTGGACATCTTAATTTCTGATTTGAGGCTGTGTTAGCAATGTAAAATGTCTGTAGCACTGTAAACCCATTGCCATCAAGTCGATTCCAACTCATAGCTACCCTATGAGCACTGTCTATTACATAAAAGCGATAACAGATTAGATATGGGCTGCTAAGATTTTTACTTAGAGGCTGAGGAAGATTATTCCAGTGAATACATTAAAAGGAGCGTGGGAACCAACTGACACACATACTTTAGAACATACAAACATATATACATAAATTACAGGCTGATTATTTTCAACATACCATTTACATCATCATCATTATAGTGCTCATTAATTCCTAGTTGTAATTAATGTGCTAATTAAATTAATATTTGCCTCCCTCATTAATCTGTGAGCTCCATAAGAGCAAGAATAATAGCAGGTTTAATGACCATTCGGGCTGCCAGCAGAGTTTACCATCTGACATAATGCAGACAGTTAGCAGGTAAATATTTAAATGAATCAATGTGTGAATCTGATACCCTTCTTCCTCTATCTAATCCCTTCCGTTTGTAAAACACTTACCTCGATTCAAACCCACTACCTGTACTTATCACAACAACCCCAGAAACAGATGGTCTTAACCTTATTTCATTGATGTACAAAAGGTAGCTCACAGAGGTGAAGTAACTTGCCCAAGGTCACACAGGTAGTAACTAGTCTAGCTATTTGTACCCAGTTCTATTGCTACTTCCACTGTCAATGTTTCCACTCAGAAAAAAATTCCACACTAATTCTCACACCTGCACAATGAGTCATTTCTGTTCAAAACACTTGGGCCTTCCCAGTTCCTGCCACCCCCAGACAACACTCCCAGCCTCTCCCACCCCTTTCCATGGGCTCATAAACTCTCATTGGTGGAAGGCATTTTAAAGGTCACCTGGGCAGAAATCCCATCTAACGTGTCATTCACCACCAAATCATCCTCCAACTTCTTGAATACTTCTAATAATGTAGAACTCATTACCTTTTTAGGTCCCCAGTCCCATTGCAAGATGGCTCTGTTAAAACTAGATTGGCTTCCCGTCCAGAAGCTGTACGTCTCATCCTAAGCATCTGACCCACACACAGAGTTACACACATTATGGACTTCATTTGGACACCTTCTCTGCAATACTCAAGCCTGCTCACTACTTGGGGGTTCTGCTAAGATTAACTAACTAGGTAGATAAAATACCTATCCCCAGGAACTGTGTGGCATTATTGAGTGGTATGTGATATGGTATATATGTCTGAGTGCATATTTGAGAAATGGAAAGGGAAGCAACAGTGAGGATTCCAAAAAGAAAAAGACAGATCTACAAAACTACCAATCTTAGGACAACTGATTTCCTGATCTAACCTAGTTTATCTGCTTCTTCCCTAGATGCACAATAATAAGCATAGTCACAGAAGGGGCAGCTAGAAGCACAATGGCTTGATTGGGTTTGAATCTCAGCTGTTTCCATTTTCCAGCTGTGTGACCTTGGACAAGTTAATTAACTTCTATGAAATTGTTTTCTCATTTGTAAAATGAGATAATATTGGGACCTAAATTTTGGATTATGTGGAAGATTAATGAAGAACAGAACCCAATGAAGAATCTATAAATTCTAGGGTGTTAAGAGAGACACTAGAATTCATTTGGTCCACCCCTTGACCTTCACCTCAGAAATTATTAGATTTCTGTGCATGTCTGAATCTATAAATCTTTCCTTGTAACCTGCCTGGTGCTTCAACCACACTGTCAGGAATTTCTCCTTAAACTACCCTGCTTCCTAGTTATTGGAACACAGTAGACCAGGGTAGAACTGAGTGCCTAAGTCCAAAGCTATTGAGTCAGACTACCTATTTTCAAATCCTGAGCAAGTCACTTCACCCACCTGTCATTTCCTCATCTGTAAAAGGGAGACATAGATTCTTTGGTGGGCTGCTAGAAGTAAATGAGAGGTGCTGCACTAGGTGATTTACACATAGGATTTCACAGAGTCCTCACCATCACCCTGCCACGTAGGAACTGTTGCTCTCTATTACAGTCATAAAGTACAACCTACAAGAGGATATTTGTCTTCAGGTACCCCTTGCCATTGAGTCGATTCTGACTCCTAGCGACCCTATAGAACAGAGTAGAACTGCCCCATAGGGTTTCCAAAGAGTGGCTGGTGGATTCAAACTGCCGACATTTTCATTAGCAGCCGAGTTCCTAAGCACTGTGTAACCAGTAACCAGGGCTCCATGCGTAGAGCAGGGGTCAGCAAACTACAGCCCAATTCATTTACGTACTGCTTATGGCTGCTTTTGCACTACAATGGCAGAGTTGAGTATTGGTGACAGAGACCATACCATCTGCAAAGCCTAACACATTTCCTATCTAGTCCTTCAGGTAAAGGTGGTTAATTCTCTGAGGAAGGTCATACACTCTGTGGGGCAGAGAGTGGACCCCTTGACACTGCCCACTCGCCCAGTGGCTGATGTCCTGGCTAAAGTCAGGGAGCAGTCAGCGTTGAAGCCTGGCATTTAGTCCTGCCTCTTGAGACAAGGTGGGCAGTGGCCGTTTCTGGGAGGCTGGAAAAAGACCATGTGTGAGCTCCTGCTGCCCTCTAGTGCCTGTTTAGGGTGATTGCTCTTTGGAAAAATCAGTTCTGATCCTTTCATACCAAAGAATGATTAATGTGGGTAGGGCAACTTGCTAGGCTTTGAGGGCAGCAGGGAAGACAGTAAAGGCTTAACTATGACCCAGGGAAGGTTGGTGGAATGACTAAAAGAGTGCTAACAAGCACTTGCTGGGAAGCTCTATTCAATGCCAGGTTTGGGGCTACGTACTGGGGGTGGAAATATGAATGATAGTTTATTCCTATCCTAGTGGTACTCAAGTATGCCGATTTGATTGAGTTTATTGGCTGGGAAAGAAAAGTCAAAGAGAATGAGAGACTAGAGATACGATAGAGAGAAGAGATAGTTGATGGGGCAGAATCTGGACGCACACAGGAGAAAACAAACTCCCAAGTAGCAGTAGAAAGGATGTGGTCTGAATATCAGACAGATTTGGGTCTGAATTTCAGTTTTATCAAAACTCAGCATTAGACCAGCACCTCTGTGTACAGTTGTTGTGTCCCACATAAAGGTGTCAAGGGCAAGCAGGTGAGTGGAGACTGAATCTAGCCTCAGCTTCAGTTGTCATGCCTGTGCCCATAGGGTTAAAACCTATCTGGAATAGGAACCTTTTCCTAATTTGCACAAAAGATGATTTATGGGCTACCCATGGCCCTGCATGTGACCATGACAAGCTACTTCCCCCGTCAGAGCCTCTGCTTTTCTATGTGGAAAGTAGGACTCATATAAGACATTATAGAGTTGTGAGAATTTGAGATCATGTATGTCCTGGTGGTGCAGTCGTTAAGCGTTTGGCTGCTAACCAAAAGGTCAGCAGTACGAATCTACCATCCGCTCCTTGGGAATCCTACGGGGCAGTTCTACTCTGTGCTATAGGGTCGCTATGAGTTGGAATGGACTTGACAGCAATTTTTTTTTTAATGCCATGCCAGATGCTTAGTAGCCACACAAGCCATTTCAGTTCTTACTATCACTGTTACTAGTATTATTATAACAATATAGTTTACTTTTGAAATGCAGTGAGGTAAGTATTTTAAAAGGGGAGAAGATGGAAAGGAAACTCACTTATCTTGAGCTTCTATTCTTTGCAAAGCACAAGGCATTGTGGATCTCATTCAATCCTCCCAACAGTGCTTTGGGCTAGGAATATTACATTTTTTATGACCATATTTTACAATTGAGAAAATAGAGGTTCTGAGAGGTGACAGACTGTAGCCAAAGCTCCTTCTTTGTCAACTGGACTGCAGAAGCATCATTAATGGGAGGTTTGCCTACTCCTCCCTGGGGCCCAATTCCTCCTCTTTCTCAAAAACTCTGCTCAAAACTTACCCCCTCAAGGAAGGATTTTAAGATTAGTTCTCCTTAATTCCTTCCTTCTCCTTCCAGTAAGTCCTTAGGCTGGGAGCCAAGGAAGAAATTCCCAGAGGGATCATTCCTGGACAGGGCTTAGGGAACACCCTGCTTTAGACGAAGATCATCAGACAGATTGTCCTGCTTGGAGATGGCCTTGAGGCAGGAGAGCAGGCCAACAAGGCATACCAGGCCACCCTAGGATGGTAGGAGGTTGTGACGCTCAAATATCCAGGGGGAAGTGGACCTGGGGTGGGAACAGCTGGAAGCTGTGGAGGCTTTGGTAAGAACAGTCATTAGGAAACTAAGGCCACTCTCTGACTGCTTTCCTGGGGGACTGAGTCTGGCTTTTACACGTCTAACTCCTTATTTTCATCAGAATCTTAATAATGTGAAGATTAAAAAGGTCACCTTTAAGCTTGTTGAAAGGCGTTACCTTTGGAGAACACTTTCAAGGTGAGTTTCTTCTCTGATTAGCTGCCTTCTTCCCTGTAGCTGTGCTGCCGGGGACTGGGACTAGTGAGCCCACCCACCAAAAACATTAAAGAAAAAATAAAGGTCTGAAACCCATCAGCAATTCCTAGTCCTATATTTGAGAAAATCAGTACAATTGATATTAATAATAGCTCCAACTTTACAGGCACATATTCCAGGCCAGATGTTCTGCTATTTGCTTGGCATACATTAGCTCTTCTAGTCTCTATAAATCCTAACAATGAGATAGAGGTTTCATTCGTTTTTTTACATCTGAGGAAATGGAAACTCATAGACATGAAATCAGTGGCCCAGGAAGGGACAGATTGCTGCCTCAACCTGTCTACTTCTAAGCACTTTTGCATAATGCTAAGTTGCCTTCCATTCCGCTATATTGCTAGAGACTCAGGTCTGGGCAGTTATAAATTCTGGAAATTGTATGTACAGTTTCTTACTTCTGCCCATTTCATCATAGTGATTAACAAAACAAACTAACTAACTAACAAACCCATTGCTGTCCAGTCGATTTCGACTCATAGCAACCCTATAGGACAGAGTAAAACCACCCCATAGGGTTTCCAAGAAGCAGCTGGTGGATTTGAACTGCTGACCTTTTGGTTAGCAGCTGTAGCTCTTAACAACTATGCCACCAGGGTTTCCCAGTGATTAACAATAAAACTTTTAAAATAAGAAGCTATGGACTATCAATAGGGAATTTGTTGAAAAATCATGGTGTTTCCATACAGTGGGGGTACTTAAAAAAGGAATTTAGGACAATTTCTATAAATGATATGGTGTAATCTCAAACATATTAAATGAAGAAAGCAAAGTGCAAAGCAGTGTTTATAGTGTTTTCTTTTGTGTAAGAAGAACAAGGAGTACACATACATACACATATGAGATATACCCATTATATTTTTCACTAAGAAATGCTGAAAGGATTAACCAAAATAAATAAAAATGGTTTTTACAGACAGAGGAAGGCAACAGGGTAGAGGGAACGAGGAAAGAAGCCAGAGATTTTTTAGTGTATATTGTTTTATAGTTTTAGCTTTGGAACCACATAAAAGTTTTACATAATTTAAAAAAAAAGAAAGGAAAGGAAAATCTCAATGAATTACATACAAACCGAAAAAAAGATCTAACACAGAGAAAATAATTATTTCAAGTGGATTTAAGACACAATATTTTGATGAGAAATATTGCAAAGACAAAATGATATGCAAATAAATCTTAAACTAAATTTAATGGCCTCATTGCTAACTGTAATATTGGTTTTGTTATTTTGAAACTATTATATGTGTATTATGGACTACAGCATTATGTTACTGTCATTAGGAACTAAGATTATTAGTTATTTATATTTACTTATACTAATAAACTCCTGTTATTAGTATAAGTATTAAATATAAATTAGTATTAATTTATATTTATTCATATAAGAGATGACCTATATAAGTATAAAGTCAAAGGAGTTAAGAAAAATTCTGGAAACTGAAATTCCAAGTGGAAATCAGTATAAACTTATGGTTTTTTTTTTAATCTCTTAAAACAAAAAATTCCAGAGCTTTCTCCACTGAAAGACCTGTAAGTAATGACAACCTACCAGCAACAAACATCCGTAACACTCAGACTCATTTCTAAATACCATTTTCCATCAAAAGGAACAAGGAATTCTTGGGAGAATGTATGATTCCATGTCTGGGACAGGCATGGTACAAGCTGAGCCTAGGATATCTTGTGCCAAAAAGCAAAGTGGCAATCAAAAACTAACAGGGTCATTTTAAAAGGGCATTGGAAGCAACTTAAAGGGGTTCTCACTGACTTAAGATTGAACAATTTGATCATTAAAATGAAGAATGACAACAATTGATTGAAATATATCAAATAAATTCCCATGAATTCATAATGCTCCTCTAACCAAAACCAAAAACCTGTCTAAGAGTAAGAATGTTCACTTCTGTTAAATTAAAAGCAAAGAGATTTATTGAGGGTAATGCAATTCTCGAATTAAGGAAATACAGGGTAGGGAGGAATCTACCAAGTGCTCCAAGGGAGAAGTGTGCTTTTATAGTAAAGATGAAGAAGGGACATGCATGATGGTCACATGGTCACAAGGTAGATACATCATCAGTAACTCTATTTTCAACTACCTTCTTCCTGGAACATCTTGAGTAGGCTTGTTCTCCTATAATCATATTCCTGACCCCCACCCTTACTTACTAAGAGCTGCTAAACCACATTCCTGACTTATTTACTCAAGAGTGGCTTGGGATAAGAGCCAGTCCAGTTAAACAAAATGATTAATAGGGGGCCAAGGTCTTCTGGTCCCACTCAGCCAGAGGCCCAAGGCCATATGCAGAGGAATGGGAAGAAGCTAAGGTTACATTTTCAAGAATGCAGAAGTAGGAGCTTGTAACAAAATGGAGTTTTGATTCAGACCTCATGTCAGTCATTTTATTACGTCATATGCCTCAGTTTTAGAGGTTCGCTAGCACAAACTCAAGCCAAACAAACTAACCACAAAAGAACAAAGCTCATTGGGCACTATCGGATATTGCTAGGAAACTGGCTCACTATTCTGAAAATAGATAAAGGGAAAGAACCAAGCATTTTTCATACTTTTATCATACAAACTGTATTTCAGGGTAACCACAATTTTCTTTATGGAAGTTGCATTCCTTTGCCTGGGCTGCCATAACAAATTACTACAAACCAAAAAAACAATGAATATTTATTCTCTCATAGTTCTGGAGGCTGAAGTTTGCGATCAAGATGTGGTGAGGGCCATGCTCTCTCTGACGGCTCCAGGGGAGAATATGTTCCGGGCCTTTCTCTTAGCTTCGTAGATTGCCAACAATCCTTGGAGTTCCTTCCTTTGTAGAAGCATGACTTCAAACTCTACCATTATTGTCACATGACATTCACCTTTGTAGGTCTGTCTATTCTCCTCTTCTTATTAGGACACCAGGTATATTCGATTAGGGGTCAGCCTAACCCAGCATGACTTCATTTTAACTTGACTACATCTACAAAGACCCTATTTCCAGATAAGTTCAAATTCAAAGCTACTAGGGGCTAGGACTTTAACATATCTTTTTAGGGGACACAATTAAACCAATAACAGAATATTGCAGCTAATAAAAGCAGAATAAATAATAGAATTATTCTAAGAAGGGGTCTGTGATCTTCATCAGACAACAAAAGGAGTCCTTGGGACAAAAAAAGCTATGAATCCTTAGGAGAGAAACAATTTAAAGCATGCCATGAGGAAGTAATCAGTTAATCTGCAATGTGGAAAATCCTAAAAGAAAAATAAGCTGATGTCTTCAACAAACAATGGCATGGACAAAATTAAAAGGAGTAACTATTATAGACTGGAAACCCTGGTGGCATAGTGGTTAAGAGCTATGGCTGCTAACCAAAAGGCCGGCAGTTGGAATCCACCAGGTGCCCCTTGGAAACCCTATGGGGCGGCTCTAGTTTGTCCTATAGGGTAGCTATGGGTCGGAATCGACTTCATGACAAAGGGTTTGGTTTTTTGGTTTTATTATAGATTAAAAGAGACTTTCGAGACATAACAGCCAAGTACAGAATGTAAGCACTTTGATCCTTATTTAAACACACCCATTGCAAAATGACACTTTTTTGAGGCAATTAAGGAAATTTGAATATGAACTGTTAGGTATGATGATGTTGAGATTATGTTAAAAAAATAATTATCTGTTAGAGATACATACTGAGTTATTTACAGGGGGAATGATATGATATCTGGGATTTGCTTTAGAAGACTCCAACAACAACAACAAAAAACCAGTTGGGTCTGAGGGGTAGCTGAAGCAAAACTGGCAAAATATTGACAACAGTTGAAACTGGGTGATGGGCACACAGGGATCCACTATAACATTCTCTCCCCTTGTGTGTGTGCTTGAAATCTTCCTTAATAAAACACTGAGAAAAGAGAGCTGCCAGGAGGATTATACAAAATTAGTAAAGGCAGTTATTGCTGGAGAGTGGAATGAAGGGGATGTTTCACATCTACATTATGCATCATTTTGCTTGTTTCTTGTAAATGTGTTTTCACTTGTATTATGTTTCAAATTAAAAAAACAGCAATAAAATTGTCATGTCTGGGGACCACAAGATAGAATAATGGGTAAGTAGTGAAATGAGAAGCCTATGTGGGGTGGAGGTGGGAGACGGCAGAGGAAAGACGACCGTCTTTTCGTCTGCAGCAGCATTGTTGTTGTGTGCCGTTGAGTCGATTCTAACTCATAGCAGCAAACTTATAGGACAGAGTAGAACTGCCCCATAGGGTTTCCTAGGCTGTAATCTTTACAGGAACAGGTCATCAGATCTTTTTCTCCCAGAGCAACTGATGGGTTTGAACAGCTGACTTTTTGGTTAGCAGCCAAGCACTTTACCTATCGCACAACCAGGGTTCCTTTTAGCCCACCTTAGGAGACACAAATGCCAGTTAATTGGTGAGTAATAGTAGCCACCAATTAAAGAGGAAAGCTGGTTGAAACCATGGAAGCAAGAGATTCAGGAAATCTGGTTTGGGACTCAGAAAGGATGTGGGACTTAGCAGGAATAAGGCTCATGGGAAATTTCCCATTGGCCCTCATTTAGCATTGAGTTGAGTTGAAGTTGTCGACACTACATGGGGAATGTTCTCTGGGGAAGCCTTCAATGCTACTAACATTCATTAAGCACCTACTCAGCCAATGTTTGATTACTGTTGCCCTTTGACTATCCAAACTAGTTCACACCATCAGAAATTAGATACAGCTAATTGCACACAAATGTATATGATGGTAAAATAACTTAAAATAAAGCCTCCAAATTCTGAATCAGCTGTTTCAATACAGCTCAAGAAAATATGCCCTTCCTCAAAAAAAATTCTGCCCAGGGACATTTATGCAGTTTTATTTGTGATGGTTACATGTTCAGAGATAGGCCTGTCAACTTGATAAACTCTTATGTAGCCAGTTTAACACTATGAAGACCAAAGAAATATGATTTCAAACATCTTCCCATATTAGGTAAATAAAATATCAAACTTCATGTGTGTTAGAAAAACATTTGTTGAATACCCAGCATGATGGTAAGTATGGATGAAGAGATTAAGGGGAACTTTGTAAAATAGAAATGGTTATGTTAAGGTGGATTAGACCATTGTGATCCGTAGGGTTTTCATTAACTGATTTTAAGAATTAGATTGCCAGGCCTTTCTTCCTGGTTAGTCTTAGTCTGGAAGCTCTGTTGAAACCTGTTCAGCATCTATATACCTGCTAGCGGGTGGATGAAGATGGCTCTTTTAAATACTTCTTTATTCTGTAAAGTTAAACTGAATTCAAATATCTATTTAGCACCTATCATGTACCATGTGTAGGCTAGACAAAGAAACATACAGGGATTGTGTAAGCCATATGGAGATCAAAGTCAGAGTTTCAACAGCAAGTAGAACTAATTAGATAGATGACAGATAATAAGAAAGGTAGAGAAGCACAGAAAGAGGGAAAAAGGTAGAGAAAGGGAGAAATAGGGAAGGAAAGATGAAAGAAGAAAGGAAAGAAGGAATAAAGAAAGTAAGGTGGAAGGGAGGGAGGAAGAAAGAGGGAGGGACAAAAAGGAAAAAGAGAAGGAGGGAGGGAGGAAGAAAAGAAGGGAAGAAGGAAAGGAAAAAGAGGTGAGGGGAGCTAAGCAGACAGGTAGGCAGGCAGCCAGCCTCTAAGGTGGCCCCTAGAGATCCCCTCTTTCTGGTATTTACTGTCTTGTGTAATCCTCTCCCCTTGAACAACCTGCTTCTAGCCAATAGAGATTGAGGATATGTCACTTCTATGATTAGGTTACGAGAGACTGTGACTTCTATCTTGCTAGCAGGTTTTCTCGTGCTATCTTTGATGACGCAAACAGTCACTAGAGGCACATGTGGCAAGAAACTGAGGGTAGCCCCCAGCCAACAGCCAGCAAGGAAGTGAGGTCTTCGGTCCAACAACACTGAATCCAGCCAACAGCCATGTAAGTGAGCTTGGACATGGATCCTTCCCCATTCAAGCTTTCAGATGAGACCCCAGGCCTGGCCATCAACTTGATTGCAGCCTTATGAGAGATCATGATGCAGAGGGCCCAGCCAAGCTGTACTCAGATTCCTGACTCACAGAAACTGTGAGATAATAAATGTGTGTCATTTTAAGCTACAAACTTGGTTATTTGTTATGTAGTAATAGACAAGTAATACAGATAGATAGATATAATTTTATATTATTTCATGGGAGTGCTAGTAATTAGAAACCTCTAGACTCTGACAAACTCTGTTAGGATGTACTAGTGTTTTAACTCCTTACATATTCTTCCCAACATTATATAAGCAAGAAATATCTCTTCCCCTTCAAACTTCAGTTGGTAATCAAGGGAAAAAAGAGGAGAATATTTTATTGAGGATAGTAATAGTGATAACGATAATAGTAAAAATGATAATTGTAACTAACACTCAGCACTTATTCTTTAGCAGGCAGTGTTCTAAATCCTTTAGAGCTATTAAAGTACCTAACATTCTCAACATTCCTATTTGGTTGTTGTTGTTCTCTGCCAGCCATTAAGTTGGCCCCCAACTCATGATGACTCTGTGCAAAATGGAACTAAACACCGCCCAGTCCTGTGCAATCCCCATGACTGGTTGTGGATCAGACTGTTATGATCCACAGGGTTCTCACTGACTGATTTTTGGAAGTAGATCTCCCCAGACTTTTCTTTCTAGTCCTTCTTAGTCTGGAAGCTCTGCTGAAACTTGTTCAGCATCATATCAACACCCAAGTCTCCACTGGCTAACTGGTGATGGCTGTGCACGAGGTGCGCTGGCCAGAAATTTAATCCAGGTCTCCTGCATAGAAAGTGAGAATTTTACCATTGAACCACGACTACTATTATCCCTATTTTGCAGAGGAGAAAAGAGAGACTGAATAACTTGTCCAAGGTTACCCAGTTTGTTAGTTACAAAAGGTTACCAAGCATTACTTCAAATCACCTTCTCATCTATTCCCTAACATAACTTTCCAGGTGATTGTATCTGAAATTCTAACCTAGGTCTATCTGACTCCAAAGTCCTCACTCTTTCCACTACAGAATGGTGTACTTAATAAGTAAATTTATTTATTGAAATAATAAATGCAATATAATGAACGCTACTCCATGTTAAGCAAAGTGCTAAGCTTTCTACATCCAATATCTCATTTTGCTCCCCACGATCGTCTGAGTTAGTTATTGTTATCCTCATTTTGAAGAGAATAAAAGAGATGTTAAACTAGGAATCTTCTTTGTAAGTGAAGAAAGCAATACTTAACCCATAGGATGGTTTAAATGTTAAATCAGAATACGTTATGATAAACTGCTGAGTAAAGAATATTTAAAGTGCTTCACAAAGAGTATTTTAAAAATGTTTCCATGTCCGAGGAATGCTAATATTGCGCCAGGTTGTGCAAAGCCACAGGACAAAAATAAGTGCATATCCCTGGAGTGTTTATTTTACTGTGAGATCATGTTGCAATTAATTTAACTGGTAAGTAATTTAAACACTAAAAAAAAAAAAAGACCATCAAGTAAACACAGTTTGGTTTTTTTTTTAATGGAGAAAGGAGGCGTTTTGTTTCTGTTTTAAATGGTATGCCAGAGCTATATCCCCAGACTTTCAGGAGTAGTATGAGCTCTCTTCTATGACTGGGAAAATATCAGTATAAAAATATGAACAGTTCTGAATTGAAACTCTGGGCTGATAACTGTGGTTTTCAGCAACCAGGGTGCTAAATATCCCCTCCACCACCACCTACCTGAGAAAGGACTACAAGTCAGTTCTCAGGGCTGGAAAAAATGACTTGACAGCAACCCTTCCATACCTCCCACCTGCAACACAGGGGCTGGGAGAAATACTGCAGGCCTCATTCAGAGGGGCTCCCTGCCCATCTCACGGAACAGGCCATGTTGAGTCTCCAACATGGCAGAAACTCAAGGTAGGGGGCAATTCCTGCTCTTCTCTGACACTGCTGCTCAGAACAGCTCATCCAAGAGCCTTTGCCTTGACAGGCTCTCTGTGATCAAAATGACAGGAGTGATTTGCCCTTTATTCCATGACTTCCCAAGTACTACTAATTCCTTCTCTCTTACACCAAATCTTGCTTAATAAAGTAGAAAGATAGCTGGTGTCATAAAATGTGAGCACAGTCTTTCAGTGATGGTTTGGGGCATATCATGAGCCTGATGAGCCTAGGTTTATACCCCAGCTCTGCTACTTCCTAAGTAATGACTATAAGAAAGCTATTGAATCTTTTGGAGTTCAGTTGCCTCTTTTGTAAGATGGAGCTACTGATATCTACTTGAAAAGTTGTTGAGGGAACTAATTGTGACTTGTGACAATATATGTGAAATGCCTGACATATTGCTCAGCTCAAAAAACAGAAGCTCTTACCTGACTGACCTCCCGAGTCATTCTGTAGCTACAGTAACTCTAGGTCACACAGGACATGTGATTTGCCTAAGGTCACATTTCAGAATCTGACTCCCTTAGTTGGCAACTCTTACATGCTGGGCTCTGTGCTAGCAGATGTGACTACGAATGGGCATTGTCCTTCAGGGAGTTCATAGTCCACTGGTGAAGATCACCAATAAGTAGATAATTAAAGCCCAACCTTCTATGTGCTTTGTGAGAAATCATCAACCTGACAGTCCTGGAGCTTACTGAACATGGAACGAACACCTCAGAACGCTCAGGAGCCCAGCAAGGTGGGAGGAGCAAGCAGCCCTGTCTCCTGGCCCTATGAGGTTTTGTCTGCACCCACCGGCTCCCAATTGTGAGCAAAATCTGCTCTGGGCCCTTTAGTCCCAGACTGGGCTCCCTCCTCAGTCCAGTCTTAATTCAACCTATTCTTTGCCTATCTGCTAAAACACCAGCTGGCAAGTTCATCCCTGAGGCCTGAGCCCCAGAGCTCTATTCCAACCCAAGAGTCCAGAAACACCAGGCCTGCTCAAAGGTTGCCATGAAGTACACCAAGCCAGGCTCCTCTTGGTCTCAATATCTGAAACCCTGGGGGCTGAGGCTTCTGAAACCAGCAGTTTGGAGGATGTGAGAGCTGATCTTAATTTTTAAAAAAGCAGCCACCGTTAATTAAGTACAAACCATTGTACTTCTATAATCTCAGTTAATCCTTATAGCAAACCTGATCTCCATTTAGCGATCAAACAAAACTAATAAAGTTATGAGGGAAAGTTCTCAGAATTGAGTAAAATCTGGGGTCTGATACTAATAAGCATGTGGCCTTGTTATTCAACCATGTAGGCATCAGTTGCCTTTTCTCACTGGGTCATTGTGAAGATTAAGTGAGCTATGTATATGAAGGGCTTACTACAGCTGCAGTCAGACATTAAGTGCTCAAAGGACGTTAGTTCTATAATTCTTGTTGGTTGTTTTATCATTGTTCAGAGTTACATTGCTAAATGGGATTTCAAACCCAAGCCCATTCTACTTCAAAACTATATAGTATTGTCCTTAGCTTTATAGTATGGTCATCTGCAGGGGCAGGTAACTGGCCCCAAACAATCTAAGACGCCATAGATCCTGGTCAAGCAATAGCCAGACTGCCTCCCACCTGGGAAGAGTATACCCTTCCCTGGCCCTCTCTCCCAAACCTAGACGTGGGCTTGGGTTCCTGGGTACCTTCAGTCTGCAGAGACAGGCGCTGTAGGGTGTGTCTCCATATCTACCTCTGCTATCAGCCTCCCAGCTGAGTAGGGAAAAATCTCCTTCACAACAGAAAACTGTTTATCAGATAAACTTGTCTCTTATACGCTGTGTGTCACAGAAATATGGAAACCAGGCACTGCCCTTCTAAGAATTCCAGGTTCTGTGCCTGCCCCAGAGTGAAAGTTTTATTCTTTTCTTGGCCCTTTTCTCAGATTGGAAAGCTGAGGTTCAGAGAGGCCTTTCTGTGAGTTCCCAAGGCTCAAAGGAGGACGACTGCTTGAGGTCACCTTTTAATGAAGTGGTTAAGACACTGGGAGTTGGAGTCAGTCACATGCATGCTGGTTCAGCTCCTGACTCGTTGAGTGGATTTGGGCAGACCCCTAGAGCCCGTGGGCCTCCGTTTCTTCATCTATACAATGGGAACAGAACGCTGGATTAAGTATGGCTAACACTTCCAGTTCTGGGTAGAGAGCTAGCTCCTAGCAGCTGCGGAGCCCCGAGCTAGGGCTAGACTGACTACAAGCCCCAGCATGCCTCGGGGGGCGGGGCTCAGTGACGGACAGGTGGTTTTGCGAATTGGCGCCCGCTAAGGGGGGCGCGGCGGCGCGTGCGCAGAGAGCGGCGGGTGGGTGGGCTGGCGGCGGTGGATGCGTCGGAGCCGCGGGAGGTCAGGTAGGGGGCGGGAAGGAGGGTCGGGGATGTGGGACCCGGGTCGGACTCGCTGACAATGGCTGAGCGGCGGGCCGGAGAGCTGTGCTGGCGCGTAGAGGTCGCGCCCGCGCCCGACTAGCAGGGTCTGGGAATTGGATCTGAGGGGCAGGACCGGGGTGGGGGTGGGGCTGTGAGGGGCAGGCTCGGGAGGGATTCGATGGGGTTGACGAGCTCAGAAGAGACGCAGCGCTTGGGGGCAGGGGCGGGGGGTGCGAAGATTTGCAGTGCATCATCTCAAGAGGTATGAGGTAATGTGGGGGCCCTGAGAGGAGACGAGATGCAGCATTTGATAGGCGTGGGGGCATCTAAGGGCTTTGGAGGGGTTTGGGGTGCAGAATTTCGGAAATAAGAGGAAACTGGGGGGCCCTGATGATATTTAGGGCACAGAATGTCAAAAGATTTGAGGAGGTTTTGGGACGCATTTGTTTTAGGGGGTCAAGATCTGAGATCAAAAGGACCAGGGTCTGGGGCGATCCTAATTGCTAAAGAGGGAGGGTTTTCCTGAGTAGGTTCTGGGGAAAATTGAAAGGGCGAGCTCTTGGGGAAAGCAACATCTTGTTAGCAAAAACAAGAGACCCGGCTAAGATTTGAAAGCCACACATGACATGGGGTGGGTGAAAGGGGAAGGAGCAAGGTTTGAGGATGGCACAGTGCCTGATTGAATACAGAGAATGGAGGATAAGATCAAGAGAGGGCAGAAATCTGAGGTGTGGGGTCAGGGTGTTTGGATAGAGTTGGGGTGCAGGGCTGAAGGCTGCAGAGATTTGGAAACAGTGATTAAGGGATCTTTATCAGAGGGACTTGGGATGCATGGGTGAAGAATTGGTGAAGGTTGCAATGTAGAGCCCAAAAGGTTAGACTTTTGTAAGATGGTTTGGAACAGGATTTGGCAAGGATTGAACAGGCTGTAGAATTAAAGGACTCTGAATAGGTCTGTAGGTTGGTGACTTGGGCTGCTAAAGGAGTTTTCCTCAAATCTCTGCATGAGGAACAGAAGGGCTTTGGGGACCCAAGGACCTAGAAGTTAATAGGGAAGTGTATATGAGTGCATGACAAGTTCAGGGGTTCAGGAACAAAGCCATAAATCTTCAGATACCAGGACTCCTGAAGAAGCATGACTTTCCCTCAGAGGGGCAGAATCTCCTTTACTTTTTCCAGCAAAGATCGCTTGTCATGAGGCTGGCATGATACGCTGCTAACTCCACTCTGACCCTGGGCCAGCTGAAAGTGGTAGGCTCTGTGGGGAGAAGATACTGGTCAAAGGGAGGATAAAGCAGGAAACTGTTCAAGGTCATCCTCCTAGGTCCGCTTTTCCTTACCTCCCTCTCAAGCCATGGAGGTGCTAGCAGATAGTGTGTGAGATGTCCAGGGGAATGAGTAAAACATTATCTCAGGCCTTATTTTCCTCATCAGCTAAATAAAGTGGATTGAATTAGATCATATTATTTAAAAAAAAAAAACAAAAACTAAACCCACTGTCATTAAGTTGATTCCGACTCATAGCAACCTTATATAAGACCCATTAAAGCCCAAAGAGTCAGTGGCTCTGTGAATGAGGTGTTTGGGCTGGGAGAAGGGCAAGAAAACGGGAGCTCATAGTTCAGCATTTAATCCTTTCCTGGTTTCTAGAGCAGTGGTTCTTAACCAAGGGTGATTTTGTCCCACAGGGGACATTTGGCAATGTCTGGAGATGTTTTTGGCTGTCAGAATAGGGGTTTGGGGTACTTCTGGCATCGGAAGAGGCCAGGGATGCTGCTAAATTTCTTACAATGCACAGGACAGCCCCCAGAACAAAGAATTATCCAGCTGAAAATCTCAGTAGTGCCAAAGTTAAGAAACCCTACTGTAGAGTCATATCCTAGGTTCAAATGCTGGCTCTGTTTCTTCTGATTAAGTGATCTTGAGTGAGTTACTTAATCTCTTTGCCTTGGCTGAAATCATCTGTAAAATGGAGTTCATAACAGGACCTACATCATAGGATTATTGTGCAAATTCAGTGAAGTGAGTCAGGGTGCCTAGTGTGTGGTACATAGCAGATACTCCATAAATTTAGCAATTTTTAGTTTTTATATCCACTTTTTCAGTTTTCACAACAGTCTTATTAAGTATCTATTCTATCCAGTTTTACACATGAAGAAACTAAAGCTTAGAAAAGGGAAGCGAGTTGCATAAGGTTTCATAGCTAAGAATGAAGTCAGAGCTAGGCTAATATCCAGATCTCTGTAACTGTATATTCCCTCTTTTCCTTGCCTTTTTTTTTTTTTTTTTTTGTGGGGGTCTGCTTAGTCTTATTATCTCAGCCCATTCCCCTCTAAAGTAAAGGAAGATTGTCCAGTGGGTATCAATGAATATCAAATAGAACCCTAGGAGGAGTATTCTATATGATTAGGTAGGCAGTAACGCTGGACTTTGTTCTTGGTTTGCTGTTAGACCAGGACCAGTGGGTGGATAAGGGGAGGAGCTTAGGTTAGCAAGCAGGATGAGGTGCATTGGACTAGACAGGTATGGAGGCCATTGGCTTAAAAAAAAGGGGAGGGGGAAGGCAGTCAAACTCTGAAGGAGAGTAATTACTGTTCTGAATGATCTCTTTTGGGCTTCTTTCCCCTGGGACAGAATAGCCACATTGGCTCTCTTAGCTAGAGACTAAGCCTCATACAGCATTGCTGAAGCCAGTACAGAAACAGCTGGATTGGATCTGAGGGCAAGAGACTTAGCTGGAATACCTTACCCTCCCCCAAGGAAAATATGTAATGAGAATTGAATCGGCCTGGGAATCAGAGGCCTGAAGTCCAGAGTCCTTACTCTCCTGCTTATATACTATGTGACCTTGGATAAACACTTGCCCTATCTGCCTCAATCTGTTAAAAATATGAATAGCTACCATTTATCACTTATGTGCTAAGTAAAAGAGCTCTGGTGGCACAGTGCTTAAAGCACTTGGCTGCTAACCAGAAGGTCAGCAGTTGGAACCCACCAGCCGCTCTGCAGGAGAAAGATGTGGCGGTCTGCTTCCATAAAGATTTACAGCCTTGGAAATCCTATGGGGCAGTTCTACTCTGTCCTGTATGGTCACTATGAGTCAGAACTGACTCGATGGCAGTGGGATGTGCTAAGTATATGTACATCACATGCTTTATCTCAGTTAATCCTGACAATGATCCTGCCAACAATCTAGTTGTTATTCCCCATTTTACAGATGAGAAAACTAACAGGTTACATGACTCACCCAAAGCTACATAGCAAGTGGCAAAGCTGGGATGAGAGCCCAGGTCTAACTCCAAAGTTATAATAGTTTTATTAGATAGGCTTTTCCAGCTCTTAAGAGTCCATGTGTCTGTATCTGGAGCCTATATGTGTCCATGCACACCTGTGATACTCCCTCCATTATGTCTTCTGGTAGAACAATTAGATTTAAAAATCACGCCTAGGTGCCTTTACCAGCCTCTCAGCTGGACTCTTCTAGAGGCATTGGCAGCCAACTCAGCCAGGGAACTATATAACATAGTCTTTGAATCAGTGTGGTTTTATGGCTTGGAGTCAACACTCCTGGGTTTGAAGCCCAGTTCTACTGCTTATCATGTTTGAAACCTTGGACAGGTTAGTTCTCTGAACCTCTCATTTATAAAGAGGTATAATACTTGATATAGCTATTATGAGAATGAGAGATAATGTATGAAAGGTACCTGGCACTCATGAATGGCAGTTGTTTTATGAGAGGAAGGCAGTGCTGGAAGGGAACTGTATTACTGTGCCAGATTTTAGTGACCCTAAGCAGCCTCTATCAGTTGCCCCAAGATTCTCATCCCCTCTTATACTTTCCCCAGGATCTGCTTACAAAAAAACAAAAAACCAAACCCACTGCCATCGAGGCGATTCTGACTCATAGCGACCTTATAGGACAGAGTAGAACTGCCTCATAGGGTTTCCAAGGAGTGGTTGGTGGATTTGAACTACCGACCTTTTGGTTAGTAGCCAAATGCTTAACCACTGTGCCACAAGGGCTCATGATTAAATGAACATATGTTGAATGCAGAGAAAGGACTCAAAGGAGAATTGAGTTGGTTGAGATGAGCTGGAGAAGACTGTTGGTTTTTCCCTTGACTTTTATCCTCTGAATTATATTGGCAGCATTACTGCTACCCAGATGTTTGTGGAGGATGCAAGGGAACCTTTCTAGGTCCTTCAGTTTTAGAGGAAGACAAAGACATCAGGCAAGCATTTTTCTAGCAAACCCTATTATTGCTAACATTTTCTTTCCCACAAACATTACCTTCTGGGTTGTTTTATGTATCCCAAATGGGCTCAACTTTTGGGTCATGCCTCTGCAAGCCCCTATTCACTGAGTTCTCTTAGCTCTCCACAGGTGCCTTAAATGTCCTGAGTAATCTAAACTGTGTCAGGATCCTCTCCCACACACAGGACTGGGTGAGTGTCGGGTGGTGACCTGACTTCCTTGAAATCAGTCTTGCTAGCCACTCCCAGAGAATGACCATGGATGGCATGGAGATGGTTATGCACTTGATTAGCATTTTGTTAAAATGCAGGAGGAATAAATACAGTTTTGAAAGCCAACATGAAAGGAGTTGTGGTAAACCTTACAAAAACAAACCAGGAGAGTTGTGTCAGTAGTAGGATGGACCTTTATGTCTTGGGAAAAGAAGTGAAGTACTACTTTTACATGTTTTCTACATTTTAGATGAAGAGCTTTTTTCATGTCTGTTTTTGCTCAAAATTATATCCCCGATGCCTTTCCACTGCCTAATCCATAGTAGGTGCTCCATAAATATTTGTTTAATTAATTGCTTAATTGAGGTTCTGCAGTTTTGCTCATGGTTTAGGTCCCCAAAGTTGCTGATATGAGTATGAGAAATAGTCATCTAGAGAACTACCCCATGGTGGGGACTCAAGCATTGGATGAAGATTTTGAAACCTTAGGTCATCTCTATTCCTTTGATTCTGAGATTGGGTAAAACAATCTCCAGTGAAGGCTTAGAAATTTTTATTATTGAAATATATGTATCTGATGCCTTGGGCACAGTTTGCCTGTTGAAAAGTGCCTATTCATGTGTTCTCATAGGCTGGGTTCTGGTGGTGGCTGCTGCTCCTCCTCCTCCTCCTCCTCCTCCTCCTCTTCTTCTTCCACTTCCTCCAAGCTATTATTTGCTGCACAGTTAATTGTTTTCCTGGCTTGGTACTGTGCTTAGTAAGTGCTTTATGTACATAATCTCATTTAATCTTTACAATGACCCTGTGAGGTAGGTACTATTGTAAAGCTCTTTTTCATAGATAAATAAACTAAGAACAAAAAAGAAGTTAGGTAACTTTCCTAAGTCTGCACAATAAGTGGTATGGGGGGATTAAAATCCAGAAAGCCTGTTTCCTGAGCCCACTTTCTTCATTTATACTTTTAGTCCTAGTTCTGTGATTGGATTTATGAGGTCTGAATTTCCTTCTCCTGGTCTCAGTTTCCTCATCTATATAATGGGAACCAGTTATCAGGAGGGAGCAGTCGCTGGAGAAGGACATCATTCTTGGTAAAGTAGAGGGTCAGCAAAAGAGAGGAAGACCCTCAACGAGATGGACTGACACCGTGGCTGCAGTGATGGGCTCAAGCATAACGATTGAGAGGATGGGGCAGGACTGGGCAGTGTTTCATTCTGTCGCATGTAGGGTCACTATGATTTGGAACCGACTCCATGGCACCTTACAACATACAACATATAATGGGGAGGTTGGAGTAGGACTGTCTTTGAGATCACTCTAATTCTAGCATTACATATTTAGGCCCTGCTAGAAGGAGCCCTGGTGGTGCAGTGGTTAAGAGCTTGGCTGCTAACCAAAACGTTGGCAGTTCCAGTTCACCAGTCGTTCCTTGGAAACCCTGTGGGGCAGTTCTGCTGTGTCCTGTAGGGTCACTGTGAGTCACAATAGACTCGACAGCAGCGGGTTTTTTTTTTTTTGGTTTTAGAAAAGCTGAGGATCCCTGGTGGTGCAGTGGTTAGAGCACTCAGTTGCTAACCGAAAGGTTGGCAGTTCGAACCCTCCAGCCTCTCCGTGGGAGAAAGATGTGGCAGTTTGCTTCTGTAAAGATTTTACAGCCTTGGAAGCCCTATGGTGCAGTTCTCCTCTGTCCGATAAGGTTGCTATGAGTCAGAATTGACTCAAAGGCAGGGGGTTTAGTGGGTAGAAGGAGCTGCAGCAGCTTGTTTTTTGAGTAAGAGATGTTCCGGATTCATTTGCCCATCAGTTTCTAGCATAGATATCTAGCATCCTCAATCAAATCCCTCCAAAGCTGACCAGTTCTTTCATTAATCTTTATTTGCCTTTGCATGCCATGAAAGGAAAGGCTCTTCATTCTTTCAAAATTCATTTTGTAAACTGAATGCTTTATTAGTGTTAGTCATTTTATTGTTAATATCTTTTTTCATTGTTATTAAAATTATAATAAAACAGCAACCTTTCATTGATTTTCAGGCATTTATCCCTAGTTGTCACTGCAGCCTTTTTATAAATTAAAAAAACAGTCTTAGAGAGGTTAAATAACTTGCCTGCTCTCCCACAACTTGAAAGTGACAGTGTTAAGATTTGAACCCAGGTCTGTCTGATTCCAAGATCCATAGTTTTATTTATTTATTTATTTATTCTCTATTACCCATATTACTAATTTCACAGACTGGAGGAAAACCAGTGGTGCCAGATGCTGGCTAGATCAGGCTGGGATAATTATAGAGCTTTCCTGAGGCTTAGGGCAGTCAGAACAGACACAGCTTAAGGGATAGAGTTTCATATGGAACTGAAGAGATGGACTGATATCACTATGGGATGTGCAGTATTTATCATGAGATCAAAGGGGTGAGGGTGGAGGTAAACTGAAGGCAGGAAGTGAGGTGGGATGGCAGGAGTTGAGTGTAGGAAGTGTGCAACAGGAAACAGAAGTGCAAGGCATCGTGATGACAGCTAAGATCATTAATAGCATGTTCGGAGTTCATTCTGTCCAGTTGCAGATTTTATAGCTGGCAAAAAATGGGCAGCTAGTTTAAAGACTTTGGATGTTAAGACAGTTCTCACCTATCTAGTCTTTTTAGGGAAATTGAGGTCAAATTGACCTTCCATACAGGTCATTCACTGGTATTAATAATGACTAGATGTGCCCTTCAGAGGAGAGAGGCTGTATCTGTCACACAGCTCAGATTCAGGCTGGGATCCTTCAGAAAGCACTGTTGAAAGATCTTGGAAATGGGAGAAATGATTCTGGCTTTTTTCAGGTCTGAGTCTGTCTCCATGCCTGATGCTTTAGTGATGAGAACTCATGTTTCCCTGGCAAAGCATGGCAGCTTCAGAGCAGGAATCCTTGGCATTTTCTTCTGGCCTCTGGGAGCCTGGTGAAGCTGCAGACAGCTGAGATAATGTGGGGTATGGATGTGGGCACAGTGAAT
This sequence comes from Dugong dugon, assembly GCA_030035585.1. Taxonomy (NCBI): domain Eukaryota; kingdom Metazoa; phylum Chordata; class Mammalia; order Sirenia; family Dugongidae; genus Dugong; species Dugong dugon. The sequence goes on from CM057471.1 coordinate 60,234,063, forward strand.
CCATCTTTTAAAAGTGGATGGCTTAGACAAGGAGGTGAGAAGCTTTTTAATTGAAGGAGGTGCAGTGATCATCCAGAAAGCTGGGGAAAGAATTTGCTGGTATTCTTACAAGTTGGCAGACTTGTTTAGTGAGCTGATCTGCAGTGCCAGCTTTGAGAAGAACAGATGTCCCTGTGCATTGTAAGGTAACATGCTCAGGATCCAGACACCAAATGGTGCTCTAGTCTGGTGTCCCAAATGATAGAAGAGAGGGCTGAAACTATTGGTTTAGAATTGAGACTGTTTGCATGGATTTTGAGTTGAGGTTTCTATCAGCGTTTCTATACTGTTGCCGCAGACACATGGTGTTTAAGAATTCAGCATTCAGTTTCAGATATTCACGTGAGACCCCATAGTTTCATAATATGTGGTAATTTGTTATTTCACTGAGACATGAGTTTGAGTCACAGTGGGTTGCAGGGCAGGTGTGTGGGAATGGGTCACTCAGCTAATAAATCAATCGAACCCATTCCGTAGCAGATGAATCTCATCACTATATTATCGTTCCCTCTTCCTTATGCAGAAAATTATGTAAGAGTATTTCCCAGCGCATGGTCTAGGGAACACTACTTAATAAGCGTTATATGACAGTTAAAAAAAAAAAAAGCTTTAGGTAATGTTGGGTTGAACAAAGTTAAAAAATACCTGTACTGCAGGATTTCTGAAAACTTTTAATATTGCTAATATATAAGGAAAATATAGTTTGCAATTTTATCAAACCTACTTGACCAAAGCAGTTTCCTTTCCAGCAGAAGGTGGGATTGAGCTTAGATTAATGGTGCATGTCTGCTATTGAATATTTGTCAGATTGAATTCCAAAGCTAAGCATGCTTTGAGTCCCCCTTTTCTCTATGCCTGGAGAAAGAGTTGATCACATTTGCATAGGTTTCCTCAGCTTGCTATCTTGTCCTTAAAACCAAGCTAACTCGGCCTCCACCTTCTCCTTCACCTTGATAGTTGACTATCTGCAGATCATGAGACTGCACAGGTGCAGCTGTAGAAGGATCTGTGTCCTGAAAACCTTAGTACCCAGTGGACTTGGTTGGATAGATTAGGTGAGTAGGTAGAACAGATGAATGGAAAACACACATTTTCTGGTCTAATGCTTTGCTCATCACCTAAAGCTAATCATCATAACTTTCTATTTCTCTGGATACTTCCTAGGCTCTCATACATACCAAGATAAACTCTTAGACCACCATGCTTTTGCTCATGCAGTTTTCTTTGCCTAAAATGCCTTTATCCCTCATTGTCATTTTTTTCAAGATACATCTCAGGTGTGTCACCACTTCTGCAACACCTTCCCTGGTTCCTCTAGGCAGAAATCAGTTACTCCATCCATTGTGCTCCGTTTATTATACTTACTCCTTTTACTGTAGGTGATTTTTCTGTTTTTCTCCTAATAAAAACTATAAGCTTTCACAGAATTTAAAAGAATTTAAAAAGATTAGTAACATTTATTACAGGCATACTACTTGCCAGGTGTTATACTAAGTGTGCCGTTTTTATCATGTTTTCTAGCCCTTATAGCAACCATATAAAATAGACACTGTTATTATCTGCTTTACAGATGGGTGATGGGGAAACTGAACTTTGGGACATTCAGGTTATACTTCCCTAAGGTCACGAAACTAAGAAAGTATCAGAGATGAGTTTCTGAAGCCTGACTCCAGAAGCTGAATTCTTATCCACTATGCAGTGCCTTGTCTGCTTTATTGCCCTGTGTATCACCATCACCTAACGCATAGTGTTAGGTGCTGTCAAGTCATTTTTGACCCATAGTGACCCCATGTGACACAGTAGAACTGCCTTATAGGGTTTTCTTGGCTGTAATCTTTATGGAAGCAGATTGCCAGGTCTTTCTCTCGCGGAGCTGCTGGGTGGGTTCCAACCACCAATCTTTTGGTTAGCAATCAAGCCCTTTAAACATTTGCACCACTTGGGCTCCTTTAACACATAGTAGGCCTCAGTAAATACTTGTTAAATAGTGGAATGATTGAATGAGTGATTGTAGCCATTCTGTAAATATTTCTTGAGTGAATTAATTCATATAGGTAGTGGGAAGTGAATAATGGCTTCTTTTTTTCTTTAGCAGGAATTTGACCTTCTGGGGCATGAATACAGGTGGTAAGCTATTCAATTCCAGCTGTGTTAGCAGAACCTTTTCAAGGAAGAGTCATGGCTGCGGCAGCAGCTTCTCACCTAAACCTGGATGCCCTCCGGGAAGTGCTGGAATGCCCCATCTGCATGGAGTCCTTCACAGAGGAGCAGCTTCGGCCCAAGCTCCTGCACTGTGGCCATACCATCTGCCGCCAGTGCCTAGAGAAGCTACTGGCCAGTAGCATCAATGGTGTCCGCTGTCCCTTTTGCAGCAAGATCACCCGCATAACCAGCCTGACCCAACTGACAGACAACCTGACAGTGCTGAAGATCATTGACACAGCTGGGCTCAGTGAAGCTGTGGGGCTGCTCATGTGCCGGTCCTGTGGGCGGCGGCTGCCTCGGCAGTTCTGCCGAACCTGTGGCCTGGTTTTATGCGAGCCTTGCCGGGAGGCTGACCACCAGCCTCCTGGCCACTGTACGCTCCCCGTGAAAGAGGCAGCTGAGGAGCGGCGCCGGGACTTTGGAGAGAAGTTGGCCCACCTGCGGGAGCTTATGGGGGAGCTACAGCAGCGTAAAGTCGCCTTGGAAGGTGTCTCCAAGGACCTTCAGGCAAGGTACAAAGCAGTTCTCCAGGAGTATGGGCACGAGGAGCGCAGAGTCCAAGAGGAGCTGGCTCGCTCTCGGAAGTTCTTCACAGGCTCTTTGACTGAGGTAGAGAAGTCCAATAGTCAAGTGGTAGAGGAGCAGAGTTACCTGCTTAACATTGCTGAAGTGCAGGCTGTGTCTCGCTGTGACTACTTCCTGGCTAAGATCAAGCAGGCTGATGTAGCACTACTGGAGGAGACAGCGGAAGAGGAGGAGCCAGAGCTCACTGCCAGCCTGCCCCGGGAGCTTACCCTGCAGGATGTGGAGCTCCTTAAGGTAGGCCATGTTGGCCCCCTCCAAATCGGGCAGGCTGTTAAGAAGCCCCGGACAGTCAATATGGAAGATTCCTGGGCCATGGAGGCTGCAGCCTCTGCTGCCTCCACCTCTGTTACATTTAGAGAGATAGACATGAGCCCTGAGGAAGTGGTTGCCAGCCCTAGATCCTCACCTGCTAAGCAGCGAGGTCCTGAGACAGCCGCCAATATTCAGCAGTGTCTCTTTCTCAAGAAGATGGGGGCCAAAGGCAGCACTCCAGGCATGTTCAACCTTCCAGTCAGTCTCTACGTGACCAGTCAAGGAGAGGTGCTGGTTGCTGACCGTGGTAACTACCGTATACAGGTCTTTACCCGCAAGGGCTTCTTGAAGGAGATCCGCCGCAACCCCAGTGGCATTGATAGCTTTGTGCTAAGTTTCCTTGGGGCTGATTTGCCCAATCTCACTCCTCTCTCAGTGGCCATGAACTGCCACGGGCTAATTGGTGTGACTGACAGCTATGACAACTCCCTCAAGGTGTACACCTTGGATGGCCACTGCGTGGCCTGTCACCGGAGCCAGCTGAGCAAACCATGGGGCATCACAGCCCTGCCATCTGGCCAGTTTGTGGTAACTGATGTGGAAGGTGGAAAGCTCTGGTGTTTCACTGTTGACCGAGGAGCAGGGGTAGTCAAATACAGCTGCCTTTGCAGTGCTGTGCGGCCCAAGTTTGTCACCTGTGATGCTGAGGGCACTGTCTACTTTACCCAGGGCTTGGGCCTCAACCTGGAAAACCGGCAGAATGAGCACCACCTGGAGGGTGGCTTTTCTATTGGCTCTGTGGGCCCTGATGGGCAGCTGGGTCGCCAGATTAGCCACTTCTTCTCAGAGAACGAGGATTTCCGCTGCATTGCTGGCATGTGTGTGGATGCCCGTGGTGACCTCATTGTGGCTGACAGTAGTCGCAAGGAAATTCTCCACTTTCCTAAGGGTGGAGGCTATAGTGTCCTTATTCGAGAGGGGCTCACCTGTCCAGTGGGCATTGCCCTTACTCCTAAGGGGCAGCTGCTGGTCTTGGACTGCTGGGATCATTGCATCAAGATCTACAGCTACCACCTAAGGAGATATTCCACCCCTTAGAAGAGAAATAGCCGTTTCTTCTTCTCAGACAACTTCCCTTCCCTTATCCTTGATTGTTGATGGTATTGTAGAGTAGACTCAGCCTGTATCCTAATTCCAGCTGGCTAGTCCTGGAATTTTAGAAGCTCCGTCTTTTAGTGTTTTTTATTTGTATTATTTTTTCCCCTAAATTTAGAGCTGTAACAGATGCATTTCCTCACTAGGACACATGATGAGGTTAGCCGAAATTTAATTAGACATTAGGCAGCTCCAAGGCTTCAGTAGAGAGAGCCACTTTAGCCTTTTTTGTAGATAGAAATTTTCGCCTGTATTGAATCCTTGTTGGTTTTCCTCTTTTTGCTTTGAGGTCTCTGGCCCATTTTCTTCCTATTATAATGTGCTTCACCTTTGACATTTGAACTGTGGCTGCATTCTGTGTGCATGCTCAAGTGGGATCCACTCCACCTTTCAGTGACATTTCAGACATTATTCCCCTGTGGCTTGATGTCTCAGGTCTGATCACCTTAACCATTGTGAAAGCTCATTCATTTAGTGCCACCAAGGGAGATATACAGTCTTTTGAGAAGCAGTGCCTCTTGGCTGGATTCGTATCTAATTGGCATCTTGGCATCTTGGATTCGTATCTAATTGTAGATGTGACAGAGAATGGATTGATCCTAGTTGGTTGGTGTTGAAGACTTTGGCCTGGAAATTGCTTGCCTTTTAAAGGAGCATATGGATTCTAATTATGCTAAAGCATAGAAAGATAAGAATAAGCAAATATGGATGCTAATATAGTCAACAAATACTCTTGGATAGTCGTCATTTTTCATACTGTCTCTCCACTGACCTGTGCTAAGAGTTGTCTGAGGAACTGTACAACATAGATCAGGGCCAGCAAAGTGGGGGAGGTGGACACATCTCATTCTCAATACTAAAAGAAAACTGTTTGGTCTTTACTCGGTATTTTCTCCAAGTGAGTACATAATACTGGTTTTGGGATTTATTTCCATTCCTGTTGATGCATTAAATAATTGATACTTGTTTCTTCTCAACTGGTGTTCATGCTTTTTAATTAAATATGGGATTTGAGGGGTGAGGAGGGAGATGATTTGTATCATGCCATTTTGCTTCTGTATTTTAACACTGCATCCTTTGAGGGCATAACCATCATAGGGATCTACCTCAGTCAAAATCCAGCCAAAAGCACCATTGTGTAAAGATAATCCAAAGCTCATTCCCACATTCATATATTCAGAATCAATCTCCAAGATGTAAAGTCCCCAACACCCTGTCTTAAATTGAGCCCTTGCCCCCTGTTCTATCCTTAGAATTACAGTTAGTAAAAAGAAGAGAGCCTGTGCTTTTAAGACAGGCTTGTAGGTGAAGGAATTTGTGATATGGTTCCTCAGGCTTTGGACTGAGCAGGATATCTTGCTTTTGCGGTGCAGGGGTTATGGCAATCCAAAGATCTGTGGCCTTGCTTTCACTGAAACAAAATTTGCTAGGCTGAGCTACTCAAAATGGGTTTTTGCTTTTTGGGTTTTTTTGTTTTTTGCTTCTGTTTTGATAGCTGCCAAAGGATAGGAAAGGAGGTAATTAAAGTGATGTTGAGCTAGTTTGTCTTTTTACTTCTCATCTGGAGAAAGCCCCATGCTCTGATTATGAAATTGCATCTGATTTTCAAAGATTGTGTAATTAAGAGGAAATTGATCCAATTACAGGTGCATCACAAATGACTCCACTAGTTATTAAAGCCACTTTATCTGTGGTGCACCCAGCAGCAGGAGATCTGTCTTTGTTGTCAGTGGGGGACTTGCTGAGGCAAGAACAGTGGCCGAGGCCTTTGGCACATGGTTTGCAGCTGAGGAATGAATATAATATTTTGGGCTGGCATGAAGTAAACGAGGCCAGGGCTCCTCCAGCTGCAGATGCTCTGGGAAGGAAGTACCATCGCTGATTGTCATTCAGCATTTATATCTGTCCCCACCTCTGAACCATACTCATGCTTTGGCCCTCAAGTACAGTAGCTGTGTGCTGGCTCAAAATGAAAGTAAGTTTGGACTGAATTTTTTTGTTTGTTTCTTTTTCCTTTTTGATGTGAATATTTTAGGCTGTGCTTATTACAATTTTCAGTTATCTGCCATGTTGACTAATTACAGAGTATGGCCTCAGGAAGCTAATTTGCTCAATTACAGAAATTTTTTTTTTTTTTTTTTTGTAAAAAGCATGAGTACCTTTATTCAAATGAAGTCTTACATACAAATATATCATGTAAAGTAGTCCAAAGGACAGCTGCTCTGGTTGAAGCAGGCTTGTGTGCTTTATCCCCTCACCTCCTAACCTCACAGGGCACCATTGCAAAACTCTTGTGAATCTATACAACACTTCTGATAACCATTGGACTACAACATTCCTAATAATCCCAATTCCATTTTATTAGCTTTGTGGCCTAGGGCAAGCCGTTAAACCTATCTGAGCCTTTATTTCCTCATCTGGAAAATGCGCAATATGACCCCTGTCTCCAGAAGCACCTAAAAATTCCTTTAACGTGAAAATACCTGGCTCAGTTCCTGGCATACAGCTGGTACTCAATAAATATAGTTATTATCTTTCTGAGTTAATCAAAAGAGCACTTGGTAATGTGAGGCTGTCCAGCTGTGCCAAATAATACATTCCCTCTTATCTTACAAGTTCCTACTTGGCAATCAAAACCTTTCTTAGACATTTCCTGCTCCGACCACAAGTCTCCAAATAAATCTGATCACCTGTTCTTTCTACTATCTATTTCACGTTTCTATTATGGTATAAATCACTCTGTGTTAAAATTATCTGTCCATATGCCTGGGTTCCTACCAATCTGTGCTTATAGAAAACTAACTTTAATCTTTCCTCAGTTATTTAATTGTCTTGATGGCAGTGGTAGGCCCTCCAGTATCTATTGGGTCTTCCTAGCATAGCTTCCTTCCTTTGGACAAAAAAGGATTCCCAGGCAGGTCATGTTGTAAGTTATATGGAAATCTAAAGGCAAACAAAAATGACTTACAGGTGGGTTACTTACAGGTGGCAGCCTTTGCTTTATTTTAATATACAGAGTTCAAGGTTTTGGAGCAATGAGGTGGACTGCCTCATTTCATTCAGCATGCATTCATTCATTCAATATTAAGTAAGCACCTACTGTGGGCCAGGCACTATGCCAGGTGTTCAGAAATGAAAAAATAATAAAACTAATAAATGATATTAATGTGTCTACTTTCCCAAATCACTTCATGGTCTTTCCTCTGTGAAGTATTTGAAATCTAGTATTCTATTGCCCTGGACTTCCTCAAAGGCCAGGTGTAGGCAGTGTCTGAATGATTGTGAGGGTCATTCCCAGTGCATTCTCCAGTCTGAAGTGGTCAGAAGAGGGATACTCTATTATTCCAGTCAGTAGGATAAACTTGGCTTGAGTCTTACAGTGTTCTTGTGGGCAAGTAATGTTCAAGTAGTTGTACTTTTAATCTAGTACTGATTAATGGCCTCTTAAAAGTGCAGTGTTACCCAGCTCTGTCAGAAGGGAATGGAGAGCATAGCCTAGTGTGAGACTCAGTGCTTTACCTTGCACCTGACTAGGATGCTGCTTTACACTCAGGATGTGCATCCCTTCAAGGGAATCTCAGGAAAAATTACAGATATGAAACAGTGGGTGCCTGGATGAATTTTACAAGCAGAGTAGTGGTGCGGTAGGAGGCTGTCTAGCAAAATACATACTTAGACTCCAGACCTATGGCTTTATCTTGTCAATATCAATATTCATGAGACGCTGTTCAAGTCTGGAGTTAGCAAGGCAGCTAAGGGACTGGCAATGTATTCTAGTGAGAAGGTCACTGGACTTCGAGTCAGGCCTGGGTCAGAATCATAGCTCTGCTTCTTAACTAGCAGTGTTACCTCAAGTGATCAGCACCTCTGCATCAGATTCCTTATCTATAAAATAAGGAGGATGGGCTAATCACTAAAACCCCTTCTAACCGTATGATTCTAATTAATTTATCAAGCTAGAACTGTGGTTGAATTTCCCCCCAGTGTTTTTGCATAGTCTCTTAACTGTATTGTGTTTGCTTTAGAGTAGTAGAAAGAGCCTGCACTTTAGAATTACCCTCACTTTTGTTCAGTTGCTTACTCTGCCCCAGTATTGTAACCTTTGTTCACTTACTAGCCGTTGTCACCCTGCTGAGCTACAGTTTCCTTCTCTAGTAAAAGGAAAGGGGTTTATGTTCTAAAGGCTGTTGTGAGAATTAGAAGATAATAAATGCAATAGTATATGTAAAAGTACCTAATTCAAGAGATGTTGTGTGTTGCGTTGTAGGGAACAAAGGCTTCCTTCACCTCATGGTGACCTGATGCAGTATCTCTGCCAGGAGAGATTTCAGACCTGTGAGGCACTGCTCACCGCCTTTATTAAAAAGCCTGTTGGAGAATGAGAGGGATTGCTGGAGGGGCAGAGACAAAACTCATTCACAACGATGTTCCCACTAGGAAAGCCAGCACATGATACCTAGAGGCTAGTTATTTGATTAATTAAGATAGCATCTTTCTTGGCTCATTGTGAGAGTTGAAATGGAGTCAAGGTAAACAAACACTATATATGTGTGTATATCTATGTATATTAACAACATTGAAACATACATGTTTAGCTATTCCCGTAGATGGCTAGCTTAAAGGATTTTTCCTCCAAGTCAACATTCATTAGCTCAAATAATTACAAAAATAAAAATAAGCCACACATCTCACTGTTGGCTGGAGGTAATATTAACCTGGTGGCTAACACTTGAGCTTTGTAAGCAGGGAGGCTTGAGTTCAGTCCTGGTTCCCCCACTTATTAGCTCTATGACCTTTAAGTCATTTGGCCCCTCTGAGCCTCAGTTTCTCATTAGTAATATAAAGGTACTGTTTCTCATTTTACTGCGTTATTGTGAAGAGACCAATGGATGTAAAACACTTGCAGATGATCAGGCATTTCATAAACCTTCAGAAGTGGTAAATATTTTGAAATTACAGTAAGTGATATGTTTTTAAAAGTTTAGTTGTGTGATAGGATAATATGAAACTAGTGAGGAAAAAGTCTGTTTCCCTCTAAAAGAAAATTATGTAGTAACTCACTAAAATCTTGATTGAAAACATAAAAAGAGTTTGTGTGAGTGTGTGTATAAGTCAAAATCCATGTCTTCCATATACAGATACAACCAAGATTTTGTTTTGGTGATTTACTCAGTTTACCTGGTTAGAACTATAATGACACAATATTAAAATGAGATTTCATGTGTTCATTCACTCGTCAAACATATAAAAGACATCTGTTGTTTATTCTTATTAGCAATAAGTGTATGAGTAATACAGGAGCCCTGGTGGTGCAGTGGTTAAAGTGCTTGGCTGCTAACTGAAAGGTTGGTGGTTCAAACCCACTAGCCACTTCTTGGGAGAAAGATGTGGCAATCTGCTTCCATAAAGATAACAGCCTTGGAAACCCTATGGAACAGTTCTACTCTGTCCTGTAGGGTCACTATGAGTTGGAATCGACTCAACAGCAACAGTTTTTTTTTTTTTTTAAATGAGTAATGAACGCAAAGATGAATCAATCATGAATCCTGCGTTCAGGTAGCTTATAATCTAGCTGTGGAAATAAGGTATCTAAACAATTGATACAAATATTATGAAGAATAAGAAATGGTGCAAGATAGAAATGAAGTGCCAAGTGTATGAGAAAAGATCATTTCTAATTGAGAGGATCTGAGTGCTGAAGGGCCTTGGAAGTAGAGAAAACAGCATGAACAAATGTACAACCTTAAGGCTAAGAGTGAGAAGTTTATTGAGAGGCATTTGAGAAATTTAAATGGTCTAATGTGATCTATTTGTCCATGGCTCTTCCTTTAAGTCATAACACAAATGGTTCTCTTCCCCCACCCTACCCCCCAAGCCACATCACTCATTCTCTTCAGTAACTATGGCTTAATGAGACTATCATTCTTATTTGGTAGTAGACTATGGATCAGGCTCTCCTTAGAGACCTGGGGGTAGGGGTGAGGTGGAAGGAGAAGGTACAATTTGAAAATGGACCCCTATATTCTAATATATCTCTTTACTGAGAATCACTGATTGACACTATCTCAGAAATAAATTTTCTACCCTTTTAAAATCCTGAAATAATATCAAATTGCTCCCACCCAAAAGTCTAAGCCAAATGAGTCTTGCGATCTTGATGTAAGTTTGTAGTAAAGAGTGTGACTCCCATTTTTTGATGTTTGAACAGCTTTCAAGAGCTACCATTCCCCCTTCCTCCTGCCACACAAGCTGAGAAGAAAGTCTGTGTGCTCTCTTTGGATGCCGAGACGAAGTTCAAACCACACAAGTCCTAGCCTGAAAAGGGGAACCCTCCACCCACCTCCCCACTTCCCCACCAACCACTATAAAAGCCAAGCCAGTCTCCTCTCCCTGTTCTCAAGTCATTTTAGACCTGGTTGGGACCCCCCTCTGCTCTCCCAGAAAGCTTCATTATGTAAGTAATAAACCTTTTCATATCCTCCGGGTGTTAGTAAGGCACCACCAGTCTCAACATCTGAACCAAATTTTAGGTGTATATGGGGAAGGGGGGGCATCACACTACTGAAGGGTGACAACTCTTAGAGTTAAATATGGAAAACAACGTCATAATATAATTAAGGCAAATTGTATAAATTTAATTTCTGAGCAGCCACATGAATAAAACCAGATATGTTTTCAAAATGACATTCAATATTTAACCTTAAAAATCACAATAGATCTCTAAATCTCTTATTCCCACGGATCTGAAATTTGGTGAATTTAATGATCCTGTAAAAGTACTGGAAATAAATGAAAAATCTCATGATTCAAGGGGCAGCCAGGGGTGGGGTGTATATTACCCACCTAATCTAAGATTCAGGGGCTGTATCTAGGAGAATAAAACTTGCACTAATTGATACATGGCAGGAATGGTCACATACAAATAGGCATATATACCCTGGACCCTTAATGACTTGTTAGATAAAGGAAAGCAAATGATTAAACAAAAATCTGGAAAGTAGGTGTTCTTCCCTTCTGCTTTGGTGACTAGAGCCACGTACACCTGCTTTCTTCCTGGATGAAATATGAGTACTAACTCCAGGTGACTTCATGTACACTAGGACTATTAGCATCCCATAGCATTTTATATCAGTGAAAGCTAAGTTGGCTAAAAATGAGCAGCAAGGATAGTGTCTGAATGAAATAAAGCCTCTCTAAATGAAACCTCAGGAACAATGTTGGGGATGGAAGGGGGAAAGTAACTCTCTAAGGAAGCAAGTTGCAAAAGGAAGTTTTATGCTTATTCTGGAAAATCTTCAATTACCTGTACCATTAGGTCTCAAACCTGCATTTTTCAGGTCTCACTTCCCTGTCGATCACCAGACTGGTATATATCCAATTGCCTGCTCTATATTGCCAACTGTATATATCTTAGGAACCTTAGATTCAGCATTTTCAAAACTGAACTCAGCTCCTCCACACCTGCTCCTCTTCTTTTGTCCCACCAAAGGAATACCAGCTTCGATCCTGGAACTTAAGCCAGAAACCTTAGCACCATCTCTAATCATCTCCCTCATTCCCCACCATTCAATCATGAAGTTATGTTCATTCTAGCAACTTAATATTTTTCATATCCATTTATTATTTTCTTCATCCTCATGGCCACCGAATTTTAAGCTGTTATTTTTCTCCTGTAACACTGATATAAATTTATAACTGATCTTCCTGACTTTAATCTAGCATCCCCACATGCTGCCTCTCATCCCAATTCAAACCCTATCCCATACCAGCCAGAGTCAAATTGTAAAATGCAAACACTAACAATAAAAGTACATAAAACCTTCAAATGACCTCTGATTATTCTTAGAAAAGTTACAAATTCCTTAGCATGGTCATTAAGTCCCAGTGTGATTTGGGTTCCTGCCTATCTCTAGGTTTATCACACCCCCACTCCCATCCCACCCTAGCACTCAGCTCTATCTACATTTTTTCCCCCTTTTTCTCAGGGCCTTTTTTGTACCTACTTTTTAGCTACAGCTGCTAACCAAAAGGTCGGCAGTTCGAATCCACCAGGCGCTCCTTGGAAACTCTGTGAGGCAGTTCTACTCTGTCCTATAGGGTTGCTATAAGTCGGAATCGATTCAATGGCAATGGTTTTTTTTTTTTTTTCCTCCTACCTGAAACACTTTCCCTCCCCCTATCCACCTTTGTCAGGCTAAATCTTACCTCCTTCAGATCTTCTGTAATGCCTTTCCCGGTCCGCCACATAGTTTGAGTCAGATGTCCATGCCACACTTGGTGCTTACTCTTCTAGCATTTACACATTGCATTGTAATTTCCTGGTTACCTATCTCTCTCCCAGAATAGGCTGAGCAACATCTAATTTACTGCTGCATCCACAGCATCTAGCATAATGCCTAAAACATAGTAGGCACTAAAACTGTAGCTGAATAAAACGAGGGCAGAGGAGGAGCTTAGCTCATATGTTGATATATATGAACACTTTGGGTCACATTTAGCACCAGATGGTTATTGCACTTCCTGCCCCTCCTACCAGCTGCCTCCCTGAATCCCTAACTCTAGCTGCAACAAAAAAAAGGGTTGGGGTTGAGAGTCAGATTTGTTCTTCCTTAGAGAATCATCTCAACTATAAAATAGTTACAAGTCAAGTTCCCTTCTGGACTCAACCCAAACTTTGTCTTGGTACAAAGTCACCCCTAGGAAAGAAGGCTAAAAAAGATACCTTCCATTGTATACTATGTGAATTATATCTCAGGAAAACTGTTACCAAAAAAAAAAAAAAAGATACCTTTGGACACATGGTGTCTTAAAGTGCCTGTCAACACACCTCAGGTGGGAGAGGGAGGGAAAGGAGCTAGATTGAGTCCTAATCCTGTCACTAATTTATGAGTTGGAATTGACTCAATGGCAACAGGTTTGGGTTTTGTTGGTTTTGGTTTTGAGCAATTTGTTTCTTCTCCCTGGGATTCCATTTTCCCATTTATATTAATATGTGTATTAAATGAAAGATCACTCCTATCATAAATTTCAGCGACTCTAGTGTCCCAGACTTCAGGGACTTCTTGGGCCAAGATCTCCAAAAGGAGCCTTCCATCTCCCTGGGCACTTGTGGATAGGAGTAAGCAGAAGTGGTACAAACCCTAGAACTCTAAGCAGCAGTCCCCAGGGTCTAGAGCAGGCATGTCTGATAAAAATAACCAAGGCCAGTTCTGACCCAATGGATCAATGGTCAAGTCAATCCCTAAGACCTGGTTCAGAACCTGCACCCTGACCCAGAACTATGGTGTTGCTAGGAAACAAGGGTCTGGAGCCAGCCAGCCTGCATCAGGCAGGCTTGAATCATGCTGGCTCTGCCTCTTTTTAAGAGTCCTCGTGATACAGTGTTCAAGAGCTATGGCTGCTAACCAATTCAGCGGTTCAAATCCACCAGCTGCTCATTGGCAACCCTATGGGGCAGTTATACTCTGACCTATAGGGTCATTATGAGTTGGAATCAACTTGATGGCAATGGGTTTGGTTTTTGATTGGTGACACAGTGGTTAAGAGCTTGGCCACTCACCAAAAGGTCAGCAGTTTGAACCCACTGGTGGCTCCACAGGAGAAGGGACCTGGCGATCTGCTCCCATAAAGATTACAGCCTAGGGAACCCTATGGAGCAGTTCTATTCTGTCCTGTAGGGTCACCGTGAGTTGGAATCCACGGGAATAGGATCTGGCTCTTTTCTCACACTACCTAAAAACTTCTAATTGCTGTAGAGGGAAGAGAAATGCCTCTTGGAAACAACATTCCTTTTGGAGTGCCCACTGTGGTTAAGTAATGGCAAAAGGTAAGTGGTGAGAGGATTGGACAAGAAAAGATGGAAAAGAGAGAAGGCAAGAGAAAATACCACTTACCCGCTGTGTGCCTTTGGATTACATATCTTAACCATCTAAGTCTCAGTTTCCTGGACATAAAGATACCAACTTTAGAGGGCTGTTGTGCAGATTAAATGAGATTGGGTGTTGGAAGGTCCCTTACACCACCAGCTTACAGTGGTTTCTCAGTACATAGTATCTGTTATTATAGGGAGACAATGGGGTACGTGGACTTTGGAGTCAGACGGTCCTGGGATAGAATCCTGCCTCTGCCTCTTACTAGTCATATGACCTTCAGCAGATGAATTTTCTCATTTGGAAGATGGAGATAACAATCTGGACCTCACAGGGTTGAAGATGACAGGTGATAATGTGATTTATTGGCCCACAGTAGGAACTCAACACATGTAGGTCATTGTTGCCATCTTTTACTTCACCCTCAACTCAAACACATTCTTCTTGACCACTGTAAGCTTGGTATCCAGCTATGCAAACATGCCCAGCCATGACTTACTTTAAAAAGTCTGGCAGGAAAAGGGCTTATATCTTAGATTACTGTGCCCAGGACTGGAAAGAGTGGTATCATTTATCCTTTTTTGTTTTGGAAAACTAATAATCATCATCATTATTATTGCCTTAATTCTGTCTCATAATAATAATGAATGATTATAATACCTAGTGTTTCCTGAGCACTCATTATATGCACATTATTTCATTTAATTCTCACAATACTGTGAGGCAAGTATTATTATACCCATTTTAAAGGTAAAGAAATTGAGGCTTAGGGAACCAGGTCACACATATAGCTAGTGGGAGACATGAGTCACATATAGCCTGACATTTGTTATTTGGTGAAAGACCTTTGGTAAGGAGGAGAGGGCCACAATGACTTACATGCATTGAGTTCTTACTATGGGCTAATTAACTGCATGATCTCATGTATCTTCATGACAACTCTATGAGGTCCAGACGTTTGTCCAAATAATCCCCAGGTACCTCCCAAGCTGGCCCTTATTTTTACTCAATGCATTTGAGGTTCAGCCTCTCCTATTCATGACAGTTCTCAGCTGTGGACAGAGGCAATGGCAGTTTCTCTAACTACTTGGGAGACTGAAATACCAAGACCTAACCAAGAAACCAATGGAATTCCTCAGGAGCATCTGGGCAGCTAAGAGGATCCAGGCAGAATTGCTCCTAACTGGTCCCAAAGGACTCAGCATTCCCCAAAGGTGCCAGGCTTTCCCACACAACCAGCTATGTGTGCCATGTTCCCTTGCCTTGAATCCCCTTCCTCTCCACCCTTCCAGGTGGCAAATGTCCACCTACTCTCTAAGGCTCTGCTTGGACATCTCCAGGGACTCTTCCCAGCCCACCTCTGGCTGGGTTAGGTGCCATTCTCACAGTCTCTCCTTTACCCCCCACAAACATACACTTCTGCTTTCCTCCATTGCAACACTTATCAGAGGGTTGTAATTGTCTGTTCACCTGTTAGTTTTCCCTGTTTGATGAGAGCAGGGACTGAGTCTGATTTATCTTACCACCGGGTACAGGGCCTGGCCTATATTAAGGGCTCAAAGCGTTACTGTGAGATGATGGACGAGTGAGAAGGGAGGGAGGAATGAGAGATGGGGGGCGGGGGGGAGGAAGGATCCTTGTGTGTAGCATCTCAGACAACTCTGTGCGTGAGGCTGCTCTCGGGCTGGTAGGTCAGACTTGAGGGAGGCAAAAGCTCCAGTTTCTGTATCTGTGTTCCCTCCTGACCATTCTGTTCTCACTAAGCAGCTGGAGGCAGAGAGATAACAAAGGCCCTGTATTCATCTCTGGGGGAATTCCACATTCTTAGTGCAAGATTTTGAGAAGGGTCCTATCTAACCATCTTGCTCCCTCAGCCCCTGCATCCCTTTACTGGGACTATGACAGGGGGACGAGTGTCACTGGCCCCACTTTGGACAGAATCAGTGTGACTGGTTTACAACAGTGTCAGTCTTTTATTGCTGCCTTTAAGAAGACAATGGAGACAGTCCCCAGTGCTTTGGGTAATAATGTATTTGTGTGTATGTGTGCGTGTGTGCATACATGTTCCCTGGAGTAAGAAAATGGGCAATCTGCAAAACCAGTGACTCATCTATGAATATGAAGGTAACCTGGAGTTTTTTAACTTGCTATAAATGTTCAGGATTAGGGAGACCAAAAAATGTTTCTACCTGGTTACTAAATTTCCCCCTTCATAGCTGCAGATTCTAATTGATTATATAAGCGTATCTCAACTTTCCCATCTGTAGAGTAGAACTGGCTAGCCTAGAACAGGAGTGGAAAACATCTAGCATATGAGTCACTATTTTCTACTTTCACGCCCATGACAGACATTGCTAAGCAATCACTGCATTCTTTTCCACTGAGCCTGGTCCTGACCCAGGATCTCTTTGAATGCGGTGTTCCAGGCAGTCCTGATTCCACCTGATCATAACTAGCACATAAAATGAAACTCAGTCCTGGCTAGATGATTGCTAAGGCCTCTTCCGGCTTTGACTTTTTCGAGTTTGACTTTACCTCATAAGATTTGGGAAGCAGGTTGTGGAGAGGGGTTTTGGAAAATAAAGAGAGTATTTCCACCCCTATGCCAAGTGTAGCAAGCACCTAACTAAGTCTTAGCATTCCTCAGTTCTTTTAACTACGGATAAGAGAAACAGAACAGGAGAGCAAATGGGTCCCTTGGGTTTGATGTCAACATTTAAGAGTTCTCTGAGGCTGCTGTGGTATAGTCAGATGAGTACTGACCTTGTGATTAAAGCAACCTGGGTTCAAATCCCTGCTCTGCCACGTTCCCTGGTGTGAACCCCGATAAGTCACCCCATGTGTCTGAGCTTCAGTTTCATCAAGCATGAAATGCAGATAAAAATGTCTGTGTTACAGACTTGTTGTGAGGAGTAAACTGGATGAAACAATGTCCATGAAAGTGCTTTGTGAGATGCTCTGCGCTGAGCACATGCAAAGGATTATTATTCTCCGTGTGCACCAATAGGAAAATGACTAGGGTGTTCCGTTCCAGATGGACTCTGTCTAACCCAGGAACAAATGCTTTTTTTTGGTAATTTCATCTGGTGGAAATGGCAGTCTTGTGGGCCTACTTGTGTTTAATGAACCACATCTTGTATCGTCTTTTTGCAAGGTTCTGAGGAGGAATAAGCTGGCGTTCTCTGGCAGGCTGCAGGCTAGAATGTCCAGCTCATATTTAACTTCCTCTGGTCTCCCTTCTCTCTCCAAGAAAAACCACCACCCCAGAGCAGGACTGATCCTACAAACAGCTGCACAGAAGCCAAGGTGCGAGGGGAGGCAAAAGGGATGTTTAGTGAACTTCCACCACCATGTTAGGGAGCACAGACTAGCTCAGGCCAACACCCGGCCAGGCTGGGATCTTTAGCCCTCGTTATAGTTAAGGAGTGTGAGGCTCAGAAGTGGTGGAGTTGGGGTCACACAGCTAGTAAACTGAGAAGCCAGGTTTATCTGAAGCCAAAGCCAGTGCTCTCAGACTCCGATGGCTACGTGTTTCTTTCCATCAGTGGTCTTTGTCACTTTCGTTGTCAAAGAACCCTTTGAGACTGCAGGAAAGCTATGGAACCTTTATTCCCAAATAAAACACAAATGCAGACCAACAATATTTTGCCTGTAATACTACGGCATTTATGATCCTCCCAGTCTTGCTCATTCATTCATCTCAATAAATATTATTGAATGCTATCTATATGCCAGGCACGGGCTAGGCATTATACCACCGTGGTTAGCCAAGCAGACATGGTCCCTGCCTTCACTGAGCTTATTGTTTAGTTAAGGAGAAACAGGCATTAATCAAGTAAGCACACTAATGAATGTGAATTTACAAACTGAGGTTAGTATTGTGTAGCAAAGGAATATCATTCTATGAAAGAATGTGACAAAGGGTTTTGACTTAGCCTGAGCCTTCTTGAAAGGTTTCCTGAGGAAATGAAGTTTGAGCTGAGATCTGAAGTGATTAGACCAAAAAAAAGCATAAGTTCAAATTGCAAGACTGTGGCTTGTTCTAGGACCTGAGGGAAGGTCAGTACGGCTGAAAGGCAGAGAACATGAGGGGAGATGGGGCTGAAGAGGTTGGCTGAAGACAGATCAGATCAGTCCAGGCGAGGCCTTGAGGTAAAGGGGAGGAGTTTGGAAATTATCCTCAGGGCAATGACAAGGCACCAAGGGGCTTTCAGCTGAAGAACGGAATGATGGCATCTTCATTTCAGAAGCATCCCCAGAGCTGCTGTGTGGTTTGTATTGAAGGGGGCCAGAGTGGATGCAGGGAGACCAGATAGGACCCCAGCACAGGAGTCTAGGCAAGTTGGGTTGGTGGTTTGAGCTATGGGAGTCGCAGAGAGATGGAAAGAAGCAGGCAAATTCAAGAGCTATTTGGGAATTAAAATTGATAGGCCATGGGAAGGTTTGGAAACGGAGAGGTGACAAGGGAGAGGGAGGTGTTGAGAACAACTGCTAGGTTTCCTGCTTTGTCTCTAGACAGAAAATGATGTTTTTCACGGAAATAGGGAGCACTAGAAAAGGACCAGGGGCAGTGGTAGAATTCTTGCCTTCCATGTGAAACACTTGGTTTGATTTCTGGCCAATGTACTTCATGCACAGCTACCACCCTTCCATCAGTGGAGTCTTGTGTGTTGCTATGATGCTGAACAGGTTTCAGCCAAGCTTCCACACTGAGAGGGACTAGGAGAAAAGGCTTGGTGATCTATTTCCAAAAATCAGCCAGTGAAAACCCTAAGGATTGTAACAGTCTGATCCTGTTGTGCATGAGGTCACCATGAGTTGGTGGCCAAGGGTATAGGGTGAGGTTTGGGCAGGCAAGGGAGATAGCACAATAATATCAGAAGAAAACTTGGAGTGGGAGGTATAAAACGGGAGCCATCAGCACAGGGAGAGAAAACAGAGTGTGTCTGAGATTCTCCATGGAGACAGGCTAAGAAGAGGGGGTATAGGACTGTGCCATGTGAGACAGCAACATCACTGATTTGGTAGAGGAGGCAGATGAGCCTGCAAAGGAGCGGATGGAAGAAGGAATGGGCAAGAAAGGAGGTAGGAAATCAGGAAGATCTGGTATCATAGACGCAAACACAGAATGTGCCTCAAGCAGAAAGCAGTCAACTCTGTGAAATGCTGCTGAAAGGTCAAGCAAGATGGGAACAGAAACATGCCTTTGGGTCATTAAACCACTAGGAAAGTAAACCTACCTATGCAGGTCTCAGCTCATGAGGCAGCCCCCTGTAATGTCTGCTGGCTGTCTTTGAAGCACGTTCCCTTAGGAGACTGAAAGCTCTGGAGAATTCTCCAGCTCACATCTGCCCCTTGGCCACACCTGTTCTCACAAGAGGAGGTGACATTTGACTACATCTTTCCCTTCTCCTCCCCTGACCTTCAACCCTAGGGTTGCCTTTCAAACAGCCAAAATGCCTTTAAAAAATTGTCTAGGCAAGTTTCAGCTGACATTCAAGTGTATTGCAATTCAAATGTAAATGCAGGAATGCATTCCCTTGGACAGAATGCATTCCCTTGGGAAATTATAATAGAGAATAAAATACCTTTGAAAGGTGGCAACAGGCATTTATCTTTGGGGACATCTCTATACCATGGGTTGTCCCCATCTAAACTCAAGAGTAGTGTAACCTTTGTATGGAAAATGTCCATTCACAGGGGTCACATCACTGAGTCGCTAAACTTGGAAAAGGCTTATTAATTGCAGACATTCTCTCTCTCCTAGACTTTCTGTCTCTCCATTTCTGTCTCTGGATTTCATTTTGCCTTTGTCTACCCCTCTTTGTCTTTCTGTTTCCTCCTTTCTCAGTCTCTCTCTCTCACATACACACACACACACACACACGCACAGAATGAAAAATTCCTTCACATACACACACCCTTCCCCTTCCTTAGTCATTTTCTTTATGAAAAAGAAAGCCACTGAAAATTCAGGAAACCTATCAGACTGGCAAATTCTGCTGCACCTATCCCTAACCTCCCAGGGTAAAGGATAACAGGATGACAAAGGTGTAAGGTCACTGGGCCCTTATGATGCCTCCCTAGACCAACTCTGAAGCTATCTTCCCTCTGCTTGCTCTGCCCTTGCAGCTGACCTCACTGCAGCCCTTCACATCCCAGGCTAATCCACCGCTGCTCTTGGTCCTAGATCAACTCTGACAAAGATGGGAGTAAATCAGCAGCCATACGTCACTGTACCCATACATATATGTGTGCCTGTGTGTGCATGCACGCACACACACATGCATGCAGGTATATGGTACCCAGGTGGATGTGCCAGCCATGAAGAGAAGGGTATCCAATTAGGTACTCAGCTCCCAGTCCATCATTCAGTCTGCCTATTCTCATCCACACAATGACCCTGCGTTGGGAATATGGGGAAACTGAGCTCAGACAGTGTAGTAATTGTCTGAGATCACAGAGCTGATAAGTGGTGGAGCTGGGATTTGAACCCAGGTCCTTCTGACTGCAAAGCCTGTGTTTTATCTCTACAGGAAGGAAAGTCTTTATCCAAGGTAGCCAGAGAAAGTGCAACTCAATACAGAGAGCGTCAATCATGATATAAGGCTCATGTATCAAGGTCACAGCTGGGAAGAAAGTGTGAATATCAAGTCAAGAGGGTGAAGTGGAGCTCCAAATGGGAGAAAGGTAGCTTCTCAAAATACAGGAGTATCAAGAGCACAGCAGTGCGTAGTGTAAGAATTAAACTGGAGCAAAAGACTCAAAACTTCACTTGGTGCTTGAGACATGGCCCAGGGGCAGAAGTGATAAGTTAAAGGAACTGGACAGGCTGAACAGCTTCCATTCTAACCATGCCTAGGACTTGGTGCTCCAGGGATAACTTCTGCTACTCTAGTTGTCTCCTAAGGCCCAGTTCTTCCTGGCTTCTGCCAGTCTCCATCTAGCAGTGCTCCAGTCCCCTCCAGAATGATGGAAAGACCAGAATCCCCACCTGGTGGTAGAAAATTCTGTCTCCCTGCCTGGATCTTTCCAGTCCTTCTTGCATGCCCAGTGCCCCTCTGGAAGCAGTGTCTGAATCTGGTTCTGTTACTCTAAGTTTTATTTTGCCCCATTGCAGGGAAGAAAATGCATGAGATATGGAGCACCACTCCTCTTTTCTGCATCTAGGGCAGGTCTTGCTAGTTGATCACAGCTCTCTTTTCCAGACATCCCCATGACTTCCTGGAATTCTCCATACAGTGCTCTATACAGCCACTCCCAATTGATCAGAACGGCCCTTGAGATGAAAGCTATGGACCATCAACTGATAGCAACAGGGTTCACTAATCATGTACCAGCCCCCTCCCTCTTCCCAGCTGTCTACCAGTGGATGAAAAAAAGTCTATGACAAAAATGAGTAGCATGGGAAGGCCAAGACAGGCTGATAATGAACAAGGTGGGGGCAGAGACTGTGTCTTGTTCACTGCTGTACTCCAACACCTGGCACAAGGTCTGGCCTAGAGGAATCACTCAGGAAATGTTCAGTTCACCAAAGAATTACTGAGTGACAAATGTGACTTTTTCCCCTGTGGAATGCACACTTAGAAGCACTTAGGGGAATGAGAGTAAAATAAGCCTCCTGTAGGAGGTATTTACCCCATTTCAGACACATTTATCCCATCTCCTTTGGCTTTCCAGAGGTTGCCCCAGATTGTGACAGTGGCCAGATCCCTACTGTTAGGAAACCTTAAAAGGCTAGTACATTTGGTTCTAATGTCTGGGGACACCAGATCTTGGGTGAAGGGAGCACTGAGGATCGGACTGGTATTCAAACACCATCTCCTTCACTAAAATAAAGTCTGTGATCCTGACAAACTCCTTTCCTTGTCTGGGCCACAGTTTTCCTTCTGTAAAATGAGAGGTGAGAACCCTTGCCTTCTCTGATGGTAGGATCAACAAAGGCCATTCGTAAACTGTAAAGGGCTGCCCAAATGCCACGTCTACCATGCATACCTTATTTGATCTCTTCTCCCTGATCCCTTCTTCCAGCTTTGGTCCTTCCAATCCAGGAGACACTTGTCCACTGTCTGGTGCTAAATGTAGATTTCAAAGAATGCTGGAGCTCCCACCCTCTCCAGATTGAAAAGACAATTGCAGGAATTGTCTTTTTCTTGTGAAATATGTGGTTCACAGGGAGAGATGAGAGCTGAGGTCACATGTTAGCAAGGGCTGGGACCAGGACTAGAATCTTCAGTGGATACCCACAATTTTCATTGTATTTTAAGCTACTGTTTTTCATGACCTACTATATGCTCAGCGTTGTACCTGAATTATCTCTATTCATCCGTCCAAAGGCCATGCAAGAGAATTACGGCCTCTTATTTAACACAGGAAATTGAGGCTTAGAAGTTACTTTGCCCAAGGTAATGTGGCTGGTCTGTAAGAAGAGGTGTCAGGACTTGAAATCTGTCTGTCCCATTCCAATGCCCCACTCTCTCTCTTCTTCCTACAAGCTCTGCCCCCAGAGTTATCAGCCTCCAAACCCAGATTCATCCTGACCAGGCTCCCACCGGGCCCTTCTGTAGCAGATGTTGATGACACACAATTGATGTCAGGAGAGAGAAGGGACGCCAACTATCTCTGAGTCCAAAGAGTTCTTTCAATTCTGTAGGGGCAGATTCCTAGCTTTTCATCTCCCTTCGCCCTAGCATCACTCTCAAATTAAAATAAATAAATAAAACCAGAATGTTTGATGTAGAATCTAGGTGTCATAGGAGGTGGACATAGGGCAGAAGAAACACACATGGAACATTTAAGTTGACCTCAGTCTATCCTGAAGGTCACTGCCTTGTGCTCTTCTTGGGAGTGAGCATGGATGGTAGAAGGAAAACAAACAAACAAAAAAAGCCTTTTATACTAGAAGCCCAGAGAGGAAAGCTTACCACTCCATATTTACGTAGCAAGTTTGTGGCAAAACCAGACCTTGAACAGACAGGTCACGGCTACTGTATCAGCATTCTTTCCACACCCCTCCCCCATTCCCATATTACTTGTAACAGATTCTGTACATCCACTGTAGAAGGAACGGGATGTTTCTGGAGTGAAACAGTCAAGGGCCTGGAAGCAGTCAACAAGGAAGATGGAGGTGGGATGTGGCTCCACAGTGGGGTCCCAGGCCCCAAATGCAGGATGAGACAAATTAGTTCAGTGGCCACAGTGATCGCAGGGTTCTTAGAAACATAACCTAATTGTATTACTTCAAAGTCCTGAAGCTTATTGCCATGCTTAATGATGTGTCACATTATTTATAGGATAGTGCAATGAGACTTCTATTGATTTAATGCACTTCCTTAAAGACCGTCATTGTCACAGCCATAAAACAGAGCTATTCCCAGTCAATTATGTCCCCTGTGCCTATAAACCAGAGCCCTGGTGGCACAGTGGTTTAGAGCTCGGCTGCTAACCAAAAGGTTGGCAGTTTGAATCTACCAACTGCTCCTTAGAAACCCTATAGGGCGGTTCCACTCTGTCCTATAGGGTTGCTATGAGTCAGAACCAACACCACGGCAATGGGTTTGGTTTTTAAACCACCCCATGCCCTACACAGTTGCACACAAGAGGCAGGAAGGGACTAGACTGTGACTGGGGGTGCAAGGCCCTCAGGGACATGGGGAGGGCTCTAGAGAGGGCAAAGGCGGGTGGGCCAGGAGCCTAATCTAGTCAGAATGCATGGCAGCATAGAAAGCCCTAGATGGGGTGTGTGGAGCAACCCCACGCTGTCTTGGCCCTTGGACTTCGAGCAAACTTCCTTCTCTGCTTTAGGCCTCAGTTTTTCTAACTGTGAAATGGAGCACTGAGTTTAATGAGAACTTGAAGGCCACTTCTGGCTCCCATGTTCTGTGGATTTATGATTACAGTTGATTTAGTTCTTGGGGATGGACAAAGGCTAGATAGAGAGGAATTGAGAAAACAAAGCAGCTCAGCCCTCTAAATAAGAGGCAAGCAAGTTTTTAACATTTCTCCTCACCCTTTCCTTCAACCAAGGGCCTTTCTTTTGAAACTAACTGATAATGATAGTAATAATGATAACAGGAAGCCCTTCAGTCAGATAGAAAGAGGGAAAGAACACGAGCTTTTGCATCCAGCCAGTCTTTGGTTCCAATCCTGGCCCTGCTAGTTGGTAGCTGTGTGCCTATGGGCATTTGAGTGGGCACATATGAGACTCATTTTCTCATATGAGAAACAGAGGCATGAATACACAGATCTATTAAAAACGCATATATATGTGTTTTTGTGTGTGTATGCGTGCGTGAAATATTTCTAACTTTCTCTAAATGTTGTTATAGAAATTGTGTGCCTTTCATGGAGGAGGTAGACGAGAACAGCTACTTAAATGCCCATTCCACAGAAAGGGAAAACTGTGGTAGGAAGAACATGACTTGCCCAAGGTGAGTGGCAGAGACTGCTCTCCTGCAGCAGGTCTGGGAGATTCCTACTCTGATAATAGCTGAGAATCAGAGGGCAGTAAGATCTGGTGACCCTCCCTGAGGATAAAAGCCTCTCCATGGGAGAGGCTGCAAACTGTCCCCCCAGACATGTGATGGTCTCTTCCAGAGGAATCAGGGCCCTTCTTGGGTTCTCCCAAGAAGCCTGGAAAGAAAACGTTGTCAAGAAGACACCACTGCCACCACCCCCTGCAGCAGTTGCTTCCAGGAGAGGGATGAAAAGTAAAAAGAGCCTGTTGTAAAAGCACCGAATTCTGGAGTCCAGAGCACCAACTCTGAAAATGCCTGAAGTGAACAAGTCCTGAGAAATCAATGTATATGACCACCTTATTCTGCCCATGGTGAGATTGAAGCCCAGAGAGAGGAAGCGACTTGCCTAAGTCACACAGCTTGGACATGGCAGAGCCAGGATTTAGATCCAAGGGAGGTCAGTTATCTCCCCATCCTCCTTACCTCTACGTCCCACCTGGCTACCTCCTCCAACATGCTCTCCAGGCTTACCTTTCTGATACTGGAGCCACAGCTGCTGCTGGACCTTCTTGCTGGGGAAATGGATGATGCAGGTGAGCTCCGAGCCATAGAGCGCCTCTGTGATGTAGTGGGAGCCATAGTGCTGGATGAAGGACAGCAGCTCCTCCCGACTGCTCTCCTTGGTCAGGATCTTGAGGACATTGGTGAACTCTGTGCAAGGAAGAGCATGTGGAGGTATCAGACTTGGGAGGCTGGTTGGCAGGAAGTTAAACAGTGGCAGAAAGCCCTTTCCAGCCAGGATTTGGTACCTTACCCATCACTGTAGTGGTAGCCTGGTGGCTACACTAGTCCAGATGTGTACGTCATTCCCCAACTTACATATTAAAGAATTGCTCTCCCTGGTGGACTCACAAGACACCATCTTGGACACACAAGGAAGACACCATCCAAGAGAGAATTGGCAGAAGAGGAAGGCCTAAAGCTTGGTGACCTAGACCAGAACGTCTTGAAAGTCACAATTAGGAAGCCCAAGCTAGTATCTACTGAGCAACTAATGTGCACCAGGCATTCTGCTAGATGTCTCACCCACTTTATCTAATTTAGCCTTACTACAACACTATAACCCTGATGACAACAACCTCCGGTATGCAGATGAGCAAGCCAAACCTCAGATAGTGTTAATAACTTGTGTAGGTTCTCCATTCAGAGTAGCTGGATTCAAACCCAGTTGTGTCCTCACTCCAAAGCCCATGCTCTTTGCACCGCACCAAATAAACCAAGGCTTGGATTGTTCCTTGTGGAGTCCTGGGGCCACCATTCACCCGGGCTCAGCAGATGCGCCCAGTCTGCAGATGTGACCCCTGGCTTAACTTCCTGTAACATCGCTTCCCTTTCTATCTTTGCTGTTGCCTTCCTAAAACTGGTATGTTCTCTCTCCGTAGATTGGCACAAGATGCTCCTTGCTGCTCTATTTCCCTCTAATCCTGTGCCAAAGAGATTTCTAAGTCTTTAGCATCCAGCATGGGGCCTGCACACCAAACAGTTGATAATGGCTGCTCCCCTTCCCTCTCCTTTCCCAAACACACACATGAGAAAGCTATTCTTCTCGGAATGTTAAAATGTTCCTGGGCTCCCCCTGGACCCAAGGTCCTTATCTGGGCAGTCAAGGCCTCTAAGTCATCTCCCACGAGCCATCTATACCAGGCTTTAGCTTTAACCAAATCAGTTTTCTTATTTCTCTTGAGTGTGACCTGTGATTTCCACCACCCTTTCTTCACTCACATTCTCCACACTCCCCACACACACACACGCACACGCACACGCACACGCACACGCACACACACACACACACACACACACACACCCGCACCCTCCACCTGAATTGCCTCCCCACTGCCTCCCTGAGTCACACCCATACTTCAAGGACCCAGGAAGTCACCCCTTCCCCAGGCAGCATTTCACACCATACTGACCAGGAGTACCTACTCTCTGCACCTTCAACATGCATCCCCTTGAAGGCAGACGCCCTGTCTCATTTGTTTATGAATCTGCACATGTCCTCCCTGCACTCCCCCCTCCCCAGCCCAGTTTGTGGCAGTTCCCGGGACATGGCGGGAACACCAACCTGATTAGTATAAGAACAACTGAGTTTGTGCCATGTCAAAGTAAAATGTAAAAGAGCAAGCTCCTCTCCAACATTAAAAACGAGTTCCAATTTGGCAGCATTTGATTTACAAAGGGGTTTTCAGGAGCATAATTATTGATTAATTAAAGCAGATACACCTTTGTAGTTTTAATAGGAACATCAAGTGCAGTGTGAGGAGGTAGTAGGCAAAACAGAAACAGGACTCAAAGAATAAGTGCTTGATTAGAACAATCCCTCTCCATCAATCCCCCCACCCTGCCCCGTTAACTCATGCAACTGGGTAATTAATGCAGCGGTGTTAATAATGAGATGGTTTCTGTTAAGTAATAAATAATACCATGGAGATGTCCTGTGGCTTTTTATCTAAGCAGACAAAAGTGCAATCAAATCCCTGCTCTGCTCCCTGTTTTGCCACTTACTAGCTGTGTGACCTTGGACAAGTCACTTAACCTCTCTGACCCTCAGTTTCCTTATCTGAAGAAAAATGGGGATAAGTAATGCCTTCCTCACAGGGGTCTTATAAATCATATCTATAAAACATTGCAAAGTGCTTGGCAGATGTCAACAATAATTACTATTTGTACTTTCCAGAGGTTGAAATCTTCCAATTTCCAGGCTAAAAGAGCTCCATTTTGTTGACTGTACAAACTGAGATTAAAAAGAAAAGAACTTGTGGATAATTAGGGGACATTCAGATAACAAACCAGCACGAGTGTTATGAGTAAGAGCCAGGGTAGAAAACCCTAGGCCAGGCCTCATTTCTCCAGAGTCATTCATTCCTTCTTTCTTTCAGGTTTTATAATTATTTGTTTTTTTAATTCCTTCATCAAACATGAGCACCAATAATATGCTGATCCTCTGTTGGTTCTGGAGATACAGAATACAGGAATAACTAAGACTCAAGCCTTACCCAGAGTTCTCAGGTCAGTTGGGGAAGACAGACAAGATTCAGATATAAAACCAGCACTTGTCAGTGCTTCAGTAGAGGTAATCAGAACAGTGGAAATGCCTTGAGTCATTCTGAGCTGGGTAGATGTCACAGGATACTGTAGAGTACATTCCTGTGCAAAGAGATCTAGGCAGAGGGAACAGCATCTGCAAAGTCACAGGCACAAAAGGACATGTCAAGAGGCACGGATCATCCCCATCAGCTGGATCTTAGGCTCCATGTGCGTTAAGTGTGGGCAATGGATGTGGGTGTGGTGTTTGTGATTGTTGTGTAGGAGATACACAGAAAAAAAAGCTGCCAGGAGAGAACAGAGGAGTTGGTTCCTGAGAGGAACTTAAAATTTACAAACCTGAAATACTTTAAGAATGGAAATATGACTTAGATTGTCATTTCCCCCTTCTCTCTTATTCATCCTTCGGCACCCTGCTCAGATGGCCCTTCCTTCAGGAAGCCTCTCTGTCTCCCCCATCTTTGCCACCTTTGTCCCATTACTGTGTTGATACTATTGCAGTGTATCAAACATAACTGGGTTTGCTTTTTGGCCTGCCCTCCCTGTGAGCTGCTTGATGGCAGGGAGGGCACTGCCTCGCTCCCTCAGCATCACCTGATTTACACCAAGTTCCCTGGTGCCCGTGCTGGGTCCTCACCTGCTGAGAGGGTGATGGTGCTAAGCTTCACACGGTAGAGGTTGCTCCGGACCCGCCACTGCTGCACCATGGGGTAGCCCATAGCCTCGTCATACCTGATGTCTCCTGGGGGAGGAAACAAGACGGTCACGTGACCCCAGCATTTAGAGGCCTCTCACCACAACCCCCACCCACAACTCTGGGCTCTGGGTAACAGCCTCCTCTTTTAGGCCAGTAGAGGCTCAGACGTAGGGTGCAGGCTCTCACTGGGGCCAACAGTTTTATCTAGGCCAGAGTCCCAGGCCTCTGGTCTCAGCGCCAACCCTCTTTTTCTCTGTTCAACAGGTTGCAAGGACCTTTCACCCTGAAAACAAAAGCAAGGTCAGGTTTATGTCCCATCTACACCTGACCAAGTTACAAGTTGGTAACTTACCAGGAGGCACTGAACATCTACATGCCTCAGTTTCCCCATCTGATACTGCAGATATCTCTGCTGCCCTTATTCCATGGGCATGCTATAAGAGTCAAAGAAGATAATAGAAGTGGAAGCACTCCGGTAACCTAGAAATGCTGTACGCATAGAACAGGGGTCAGCAAACTACAGCCCATTCATTTCCATACTGTTTATGGCTGCTTTTGCACTACAATGGCTGAGTTGAGTATTGGTGACAAAGACCATACCATCTGCAAAGCCCAACACATTTCCTATCTAGCCCTTTACAGAGTTTGCTCACCTTTGGTGTAGACCATGGTTTCCCCCTGTGGTAACATGGGATGTTCCTAGCTACTATGCAGAACACACACATACATACATAAAAGGTTCCATTTCAAGTAAGATTGAAAAACATTGTTAAAACAGAGTGAAACAAGATTTTTAAAAAAATTATCATTTCTCAGCATTTTGAATAGGCTAATGTGCATTTTAAACTTGAATGAAGGCGTGGTGTGCAGCAGCTTCTTTGATGTTGTTAGATGCCGTGGAGGCAATTTTAACTCATAGTGGCCCCATGTGACAGAGCAGAACTGCCCCCATAGGATTTGCTTGGCTGTAATTTTTACAGAAGCAGATTGCCGGGTCTTTCTCCCTCAGAGCCGCTGGGTGGGTTCAAACCACCAGCCTTGATGTTAGCAGCCAAGAGCTTAACTGTTGCGCCACCAGAGCTCCTTCTTTTCCACTCAAACTTATGTTCCATAGAACGCATTTTGGGAAACATAGTTATAGACAAAAATAAACAGGCATAAAGCAAAACAAAATGCAAGCAAGTGGTTAACTTTGGGTGGTAGGTGTATGAATGATTCTTTATTTTATGATTAATATTCATCTTCATTTTCTAATTTCTCTACCCTAGGGAACTCTTTTATAATCAGAAAAAAAAAATCCATAAAAAAGAAATGCTAGTCACATCAGCAGTTATTATTATTGTTGTTATGTATCCATGCTTTCTAGTGCCTCTGAAAATGGCAGGCACATTTTCTATTTTCTCTTGTCCCCTGGTGAGGAGGCACTTACAGAGATGTTTGATACCAAGATTAAAACGAGAATCTCATTGGAACAAATGATTTCTTCCTGGACATTACTGCAGTATTAAAGTTGTCCATTACTGTCAGCGTTTTTTTTTTCTCCTTAGCCTTTTCAGGAATAATATAATTTTTTTAGAGGCTTTCATTTTAAAGTAAAATATTCATGATCCCCAAAGATATGTCCACTGGAGCGAGGGTGTTTTGTCATAAATATGTCCTCTTTGTTTATCTGCTCTGCCTCTCCTGTCCTTCCTTTGCAGAGTCTGGAGAGGAGAGAGAGGGTGGGGAAAGAAGGAGAGGGCCCTATTTCTGACTCAAGGCAGAGAAAACAGCCTGCACAGGAAGACTCAGACACCAGGGCCCACCGATTATTGCTGTCCTACCTGTTACTGCTCCTCCAGATTCAGAGCAGGGCTGGAGGGGCTATCAGCAACTGAGGCTCATCCCTAACAGAGGGAGGCAGGACATTTTATCGCAGGCTGTTGATGCAGTTCTTTTCACTTAGAACCATATGGGCAAAAGGAAAAGTACTTCTTCTGATCATCAAGTAATTTAGAGAACAGTCATCCCTGTCCTATACCCCATCCTTTAGCCTCCCCCATAAGTGATCATCACTCCATCCCTTGCTTTTCTCCACCCCTGGTCCTTCCCTGGAATATAAGCTCCTCCAGTAGCATGTCAGCTTCTTGAGGTTGAAGTCTCATTCTGTATTATTCCCGCTTCTTCTACAGAGCCTGGCACACAGTAAACCAAAAAAAAATTGCCGTTGAGTTGATTCTGACTCATAGCAACCCCTATAGGACACAGTATATCTGCCCCATAAGGTTTCCAAGGAGCGGCTGATGGATTCAAATTGCCGACTTTCGATTAGCAGCCAAACACTTAACCACTGTGCCACCAGGGCCCCGCAGTAGGCTTGCAATAAATATCAACTGACTCATTCACTGTCATCCTGTTTCTGATCACAAACCTACCTTTGACCCTCATTTTACTCAACTCCATCCCAGATCCCCACCTGGGGAATAGGGCTGGGATAAAGCTCTGGGATGAAGGGAGGTGTTTTCCTGATAATTTTTTAAAAAATTATACACTCTGGAAATGTAACAGTTCTTTTCTGAGGACACATCCAAAGATCCCCAAGTCAAAACAAGTAACTGTAACAATTCCTGACATGAATGGAGAATCACGAAGTGTCAAACAGCTTACATACATAATCTCCATTTCTCTCACAGCAATCCTGAAAAATAAGGGTTATATCTCCATTTTGCCGGGGGGAAACTGAGGCTCAGAGAGGGAAACTACACAAGGATACACAGTGATCAGTGACAGATCCAGAGTCCTTTCCATTACAGCATAGCATCTCCCCAGGGGCCATGGAGATGTCTACTTTAGGAGGTGGTGAACTCCCCATCACTGGGGGTATCCAAAGAGAAATCACTCAGCAGGGATCCTACAGACCCAATTTCTCATTGGTAAGGAGGATAAGACTACAGGCCATCCTAGCTCTGAAATTCTATGATGTTTGATAAAATTAAAATTAAAGAGGGCACGGCAATTTTTAGACACATTTTACAAAGCACTGTTTATCATTTCTCAGCACCTTGAATAGGCTAACATGCATTTTAAAGCTCCATGAAGGGGTAGTGTGCAGCAGCTTCTTTGACCATGTTGATATTACTACTAGATGCTGTCAAGTCGAATGATTTGATTTGATCTACATCTAGGCCCCTCTTTGGAGCAGGACGGGGCAGGGAGGTGATAGCAGATAAGGCATCAGCTTTGGAGTTAAGACTAGCTATGCTTAAGTCCTAACTCAACTATACATGAATCATGTGGCCTTGGACAAGTTATATGACCTCTTCAACCGTTTTAAAGGGGGCAATAATGCCCTTGAGGGGTTACAGGCATTAATGTATGCAAGGTGCTTGGCACCTAGGAGGCCCTCAGCACATATGGTCTCTCTCCCTATCCACACCATTTTACAGGAAAGGCCCATGGAGGCTGCACATGCCTAAGGTCTCCCAGAGCTTGCAAGAAATGGGTGAGACTTAAACCTAAGCCTGTCACATTGTAGGGGTCTTGCCTGGGGGCAAATTTCCCTCTCAGGAGACAATTCCATGATCCCTCAGGTTGGCCATTCCCCTGGGCAGTGAACAAGGCACCCAGCTACTGTATCACAGAGGCAGGCCCAGGGCCCTTACATCTTAGGAAAATCCCCAAGCAAAAGGGTAGGAGAACAACTGGTAGAAGACAAGGAAAAATAAACAAAAACAAGCTGTGTAACTCAAGTTCTACTCAAGAGGGACAGGCTCCGGTTTGAGAAGTCCACTATTTTACTTTAGAATGATTTAAAGATGAACCAACAAAACAAAACACTGAAAGTGAAAAAAATAAAGAAAAAGTCAGGAAATTGTCAATGAGAGTGAAAAATGCTGTTGAGACTCAGGCACAGAGGCCAAGACCTCTCACCAAGAGAATTTTCATACTCTCAGAGAGGCACCTCCCTCCCAGATGGCCCCTGCCCACAGTATGGAGTCTCAGGGAAGCCCCTAGTTTAGCACAGGCCATAGCAGAAGCCCAAGAAAGGGCAGGTCCCTTTCCCATCCCACCCTTCACAAAGAGGTAGGCCTGGATGGCCCATCTTGGATCTGCTGAGGACGGGCTGTGCACCTGGAGACCAGGTGTGTGGTTAGGGAGACTGGGGAGGGCCCCATGTCTGTCTTACCAGTGAGCAGCTGGAGGTCTGGGAGGGGCTCAGAGAGGACCCCGCGGCACTGCTCCTCCACCGGCAGCGGGATCACCAACAGCCCGTCGGCCAGCTGGGGGAAGTCCTTGATGAAGTTGTTCTCCCTGTGGAGAGGAGCAGAGAGACTGCCAAAACTAGGAGGTGGGGGCTGCTGGGGAGCTGCAGGGCAGGGAGACAACGGGGAGCTTGTATCAGAATAGGAAACCGGCAGAGTGACCAGCCCCCACGAGTGAGCTGCCTTGCTGTTATGCCTCTGGCTCCCTGAATACCAGCTCTGAGAACATGGGAGTTAACAGCAGGATCTGGAATCAGACAACCTGGAGTGCAAACCTTCCCTCACTATAAGCTGTATGATCTCGACCAAGCTACTGTGCCTCTCGGAACCTCAGTCTCTTTGTCTATAAAATGAGACGTAGATCCCAGCGCTGTTGTAATCATTTAATGAGACAAAGCTTCCAATTACTTAAGACACTGTCTGACACTCTATAAACTGTGCATGTGGCTGCTAAATGTCCTTTATAAGCAGTAACAATGGTGAACCAGGATGTGAGGGAACTGGAAACAGTGTGGAGTGCTAAAAAGAGTGGGTTTGGGTTTCTTTTTGTTGTTGTTGAAGTGGAAGAGCCCTAAGAGATCTTTTGGATAAACCTTTTTCTTTTACGGAGGGGCACATGAGGCCTGTAGCAGGGATGTGACTTGCTCAAAGAAAATCAATGGGCTAGACTCAAACCCAAGTCTTCCTACTTCTAGGCTAGCACTCTTCCCCTTGCCCTAACTTCTTCAGGGACCTCTATCCCGTCCCTGTAGGGCCATCTAGGGAACAGCAGACATATACTTTCTGGGTGTCCTCAGGGGACAGAACCTTAAACAGAGGTAGCTTTTAGTGCACTTATATATTTAAGTGTGCTATTTTCTGTCTCTGTGTGTATGACCAGGCCTGTCTGTGGATTCATACAGTGCATCATAGGGCAGCAGGCTTCCATCTTGTAAACAAAACCAAACCCGTTGCCATCGAGTTGATTCCTACTCATAGCGACCCTATAGGACAGAGTAGAACTGCCCCACAGGGTTTCCAAGGAGCAGCTGGTGGATTCAAACTGCTGACCTTTTGATTAGCAGCTGAGCTCTCACCAGGGCACCTTCTAGCCAATAGACCTGCCTGAAAAGGGAACAGCCTGCCAAGAGAGGTGGTGAGCCTCTTGTTACTAGTTTACAAGCAGGAAACTTGACACCCACTTGGCATGCTTCCTGTCGAGGGTGTTTCTGTATTCAAATCTGACTTTTGTGGTCCCTTGAGACTCAGAGATCCTCAGAGTTAGTGACACTAATTACAATCTGGAGAGGAGGAGGGGAGAGGGGGACGCAGAGGAGAACAAACGGAGGAGGATGTTTATCATTTTTATTTTGCTACCTGGATTGGTAACCTTGAGATGAAAATCAGAAAGAGGAAAATAAGAATATACAATGCCAAAGAAATGCCTTTGAAGCCTGGGTCTCAAGCAGTTCAAAAGCAGCTGTAAAAGCATTGGGTGGCCTAGGTCACTTTCTTATCTGTACTTCACCTCCCTCTATCCCACGCCAGGCACTCCCTACTGATTCCTTCATTTAGTGAACACCTTCTTCATGTCTGACCTCTGAGCGACATCAGATCCAGAGCAGGAATCATCATCTCCATTGTGAACATCAGCAACATCACCATCACCATCAATGCCATCTCTGATACTTATTAAATCTTTATAATTTGCTAGGATCTGGCTAAGCACTTTAGGTATGTTTTATCACTGAATATTCACAACAACCCTGCAAGATAGTTATTATCGCCTTTATTATCTTCATTTTACAGTTGAGAAAAATGAACTTCAGAGTTAATAGGTGGTAGAGTTGGGATTTGAACCAAGGTCTGACTCCAAACCTTGTAGCCTTGATGAGAAAGGTGAAGGACTGGTGAGGTGAGGGGCTGGGCCAGGGACTGTCTGCCAGAGCATGCATTGTCTGCACTTGTATATTTAAGCATGCTATTTTGTGTCTCTGTATGTGACCAGGTCTGTCTGTGGAGACATACTTGTTGGTGTCTGTGTGTACATGTGATTTGGGTTCTCCTGAGGTATTTGTGGTTGGCCGTTGGCTGGTCTGCAAACCTGGGAGTGTTGGGACAGCCATGTGAATACAAAAAGGCAGCCTGCTTGGTCAGGACTGTTGGATGTGCCACCAAGTAGCATTAGGATTAGCCAGGATCTAAGGGACTACGTTTCCTTTGTCTCCCTTGTGAGGTGGCCTCTGGGGCTGCAGCTCTTCCCTCAAAGATAGCACGGGGCGGAGGGGTGCTCCCATGTCTCACTCTTTCAACTAACATGCACTGAGCACACACCACGGGTGGAGCCCTGTGCTGGGTGCTGGGACAGAGATTTAGGTTGGATTCTCTTCTTGCCCTCAAGGCCTCCCCAGCCTAGTGGGGGAGACAACACAAGTGGCCATGCATAATAATCAGTGCAGCAGGCTACCAGGAAATTTGGGGGCACTAGTTATTTCTGGGCAAGGGTCCCTTCCTCATGAGACCTTAAGCACTTGTTTTATGGGTGAGGAGGTGGTGATGACTCTGAAGGCTAGGGCTCCACTCTGCCCACACCACATCCTAACTGTGGAACCTGGAGCAAACCACTCAAACCTCAGTTTTCGCATCTGTAAAATGGGGATCACTATATCTACTCAGCCTGCCTTAGTGAAATAACAATAATACCTTTTATTGAGCACCTACTATACACCAGGTAATATTCCAAGTACTTTACATGAGTCATCAGCATGACCCCATGGAGTTAAGTGCCGTTAAGATCCCCAGTTTAGAGATGGAGAAGGTGAAGCACATATTAGTTATTAACTACTCAAGCCCCCACAGCAGGGACCTGGTGCATCTCCGGTAGTCTGTCTCCCGAGCCCATGCTCCCCACACCTGCTCAATGGGGAAATGGGGGCTCCAGGAACTGAAGTGGTTTTCCTGGACTGAGTGAATGTGGGAAGAGAGATGAAGGCTATCTTTTTTCACTTTACCACCGGGGAGTCTCCATTTCAAATCATATCTTAAAAGATTTTTTAAATTGCAGAGGAGGGAGGCAGTGGTGCCCCCTCTGCCCCTACGTCATTCTCCTCCTATCCCTCTGCCTTGGAAAAGCCAGGTGTGGCTCTGTGGCAGGTATGACCCCAAAGGGACAATGGGAGGCAGCACAGTGAGCATAATGGGTACCCGAGGACAGAGGGGCCTGGCTCATGAGGCCCTTTCTGTTTGGAGGAAGGTGCTCCCTCTGAGCTTCTGGGCAGCAGAGGGTCCTGAGCAAGCAGTAGAAGGACAATATGAAGAGGGAGAAGATACACAGGTGGACATTAGCAGGGCAGTTTGGAAGGATGGGAGGGAGGGACATAAGGATGAAGCACTGAATGGCAAGACAGCAACAGCGAAGACCAAGGACCACCTCTGGGTAGTGGGCCCCATCGCTGCTGCCTGGGCCATGGCCATTAGTTATGCATGGCCTCTGCCAGCAGAGGGCGCCCAGGGCCTTCACGTCAATC
Source organism: Dugong dugon (assembly GCA_030035585.1). Classification (NCBI taxonomy): domain Eukaryota; kingdom Metazoa; phylum Chordata; class Mammalia; order Sirenia; family Dugongidae; genus Dugong; species Dugong dugon. The sequence continues at coordinate 60,270,174 of CM057471.1, forward strand.
AGCTCTTCAGGGAAGCAGAACACAGATGGGAAGAACAGCAGGGAAAGTTCTGTTGTGCTGAGAACCTCAGACAGAAGCATAGACAGAGGCTTCAGAAACCATCCACCTGGGAAAGGTGACCAGGGAGGTTGGCAGGGTACTGGCTGAAACTCAGTTGGTCTTAGACTGGATTCAGATGCTCAGAGCTCAGGGGTGTGTGTGTCTGCGTGGTAACAAGTACTAGGTAACTAATCCTAATAATAGGAAGAAGCATGAGTAATATTTATTAATATTTATCGATTATTAGCTATGTTCTAGGTAATGTGCCAAGATATATATTTTAACCTCACAGGAATTCTGTAAGGTAACTATTGTTGTTATTCCACTTAGATGAAGACATGGATGTTCAGGGGAGATAAATAACTTGTCCAACCAAAGTCCACAACTAGGAAATGGACAGTGGCCACGACCACATTCTAATCAGTCTAGTTTAGCTTGGTGCCTGGGACTCAGTAAACACACGCTCAGGTAATCAGTCCAAAGCCTGTGCTCCTGATCACTGGAACAGCCATACTCATTTAGGGAAGAAATCAGGCAGTTCTGCGGTTGTTTGTCTCCAGGGTGGAGTGAACGCCTGTGTTCACAGATGAGCTATACCATATCTGCGTGTGTGTGCATAAGTGAATCCTGTGTTTCAAATAGCAACAGCACCACTGTTTCTTCAGAAAAATATCTCCCAAAAGATAGCTATGAAAATGGTTCAATCTTAGTTAGAAATGATTCATCGGATTTTTAAAACAGTAGATCCTGGGCCCCAGGGACTCAGAGGAACTCTGGGAGTGAGATGTCTCATTCATTCCACAAACATTTATGATGCAAATGGTTAATGTGCTCAGCTGCTAATCAAAGGGTTAAAAGTTTGAGTCCACCGAGAGGTGCCTTGCAAGAAAACCCCAGCAATCTACTTCCAAAAAAGTTAGCCACTAAATATCCTATGGAGCCCAGTTCTACTCTGACATACAAGGGGTCACCATGAGTTGGAATGAACTAGATGAAAACTGGTTTGGTTACCATGTTCCAGGGACTGTTCTGGGCACTAGGGACACAGCAGTGGAAACTCAGAGGAGGTGCCACCACTCATGAAGACCAGGTGAGAATACAAAAGCCATAGTAAGGTCTACAAGGCCCTTCAAGAGCTAACCCTGGCCTGTTTCTTCTACCTTGTCTTTTGAGGCATTGCCCCCTGGCCTCCTGTTCTCCAGTCACACTGACTGTCCTGGAGTTCCTCTCGCAGGGTATGCTCCCTTCCTCCACAGGGCCTCTCTTGGGATTTCCCTCTGTCTAGAAAGCTCTTCTCCTTCCTCTGTACCTGGCTGACTCATCATTCAGACCACACAGTAAGGCACTACCTCTGAGAGGCCCCCTGTTACACAGTCTCATAGTATCTTCCTCTTTTCTTCCATAGAGGGTGTCACATTTCCTAACTACAGATATACTCACAGGAGACCCCACTAGACTGTAAGCTCCATGTGGGCCAAGACTATGCATCCCATTTACTGCTGTCTTGCTGCTGTCTCTCCAGGAGACCTAGCACAGTGTCTGGCATAAAGTAGATACTTAATGAACATGTGTTGAGGAAACCAAGACAGGGAACCCAGAAATAACAGTAATGTGCCCATGACCTACATATTTTTAAAATTATACATATAACATAAAATTTACCATTTTAACTATTTTCAAGGGTACAATCAGTGGTATTAATCATACTCACAATGGTTTGTAACCATTACTATGGTTACATATAGTTACAACAACCTATTTGGAAACGTTTGTTTCCCAAACATTTTTATCACTCATGTCAGAAACTTTGTACTCCTTAAGCAATAACTATCTCTTCCCACCTCACCCCAGTCCATGGGAACCACTGGTCTACTTTCTGTCTTTATGCCTTTGTCTATTCTAGATATTTCATATAAATGGGGTCATACAATATGTGTCCTTTAGGGTCTGACTTCACTTAGCATGTTTTCAAGGTTCATCCATAAATAACCTACATCTTTTGACAGAACCCTTTCTGATGTTTTGCCCCAGGGTCCCTTCCAGCATGCTTCAGAGTCCAAGGGGTATTGGGAATCTGAGTTTAAAATTCTAGCTCTTCCACAAGAAGCTTCAAAATCATATTTCCTTTCCTTCCCTAATTTCCTAAGGGCTCAGACACCCTGGCTCCCATGGAATTTAGGCAGAAAGGGCCAGGAGTCACTGAGCCGGTGGGGACTAGATGGAAAAGATAATCTCCCTGAGTAGGTTAGTCAGGCCTCCCACTCATGGTGAGCATTTGTGTGTGTGTGTGTGTGTGTGTGTGTGTGTGTGTGTGTGTGTATTCAGGTTGGGGTAGAGGCAAGCTGGGGGAGGGTGGGGTGAGGAATGCCAGCAGGAAGTAAGGCACCCAGTTCAAAACTTTTTCAATTTTCCCCAGTTGGAATACATCTTTCCTTTCATTTTTCTTTTATGTATCTTTGTGAATAGATTCTAGAAGTGGCCTTGGGCCCTGCTGGTGGGAAGAGTATGGACTTGGAAGTCATCCAGACATGGATCCAAATCCTGGCCTTGCCATTTACTGGCTCTGTGACCTTGGGGAGGTTATTTCAATTTTTGAGCCTTAGTAACTTCTGCAAAATATGGGTAGTGAGTTTTCTGTCAAGGGGCTTGGAGGAGCGTTACCTGAAATGTTTCATGTAATGTTATCTTTGATGCCAGGTCTTTCTCCTGAATCCCACACGAGATTCTGAATCTGTATTCGAGCCTCAGAGAGCAGAGACAGCACCTGGCTCACAGAGCACACCCCATCAGCATCTGCTGGACCTCGTGTGGAGGCCAGGGGCAGGCTCTCTACCCTGCACACCACCTGCTCAGGAACTCTAAGTGATACACAACCTACAGAGCACTGCCACTGAGGATGCACCACACCTGGCTGCCTTTTGACAATAACAGCAAGCCAGGGGAGCTGGGCTCCTTCCCCACCCTCCCACCTCTTCCCCAGGTCTTTGCTCTCTCCCACCTCCTCCATTTAAAAATTTGTGTGAGTGTTTTGGATACATTAATACACAGCCACCAGCATGCAGAGCCTATCACCCCTCAGTTCTGGGGAAATTAGCATTTAAATTGAGGTATTTCAGGGAGGTAAATCACCCTAGAGCCAGCCAAAGCTGTCTGCAGCCTTTGCTTAGTGCAGGGAAGGCAAGGAGTCTTGGCCTGGTTGCTGAGAGTTTGCAGAGAGGGGTCCACTCTCCCTGCCTGGCTCTTTGGCTCTATCCAGACTGCCCAGAAGCCTCCAGAAAGGGTGGCATCAAACTTCCAACGCCAATGAGGACATCTCCCCTGCTTTAAACCTTGCCCTGTCCTTGCCCTTCCAAGTGAACTGAGCCTTTCTGCCAAATTAGAGAGATGACTTTGGCTGAGATGTGGTTTCCTCCAAACCAAGGATTCCAGAGACCTGTGTTCTCATCTTGGCTCTGTGTCCTTGTCTGGCGGTGTGATTTGGAGAAGCCACTCTCCATCTCTGGAACTGAAGGTTGGGGGGCTTGTGCAATACGTTTGTTTCTGTGATCCCCAGGTTGGGAGATGCTGGGCTAGACTTTGTAGCCGACCTGTAGCTGCTGGAGTCAGTAGGGCCCAGCGGTGACTAAACCAACGTGAGCACTTTCTTGTCCAAGTGCACCCTCAGCCTATCCCCTCTGCAGGGGGCAGTTAGAAACCTTGTTTTCCTGGGATCTGCTTCTCAATTATGAGTCTTCATTTAAGTTTTCCGGTCAAGCACCCTAGACTTATTTATTCTTTCAACATTTGATTAATTAATTCAACACATCTTTACTATTATGTGCCAGGAACTGGGCACACAACAATAAAAAGACATTTTTTTTGTCCTCAACTTGTGCACAGCATAGCAGGAGACACATGTGTGCAAATGTCTCCTATACATGTGTGCAAATGTGTGTAAGATGAATAGTGTTTTTGAAAATATTAAGCTGAAGCATTTTTCACTCCCCTAAGTCGTATTTGTCTATGGCTCCCCGCCACCAAAATCAATGGCATTCACATCTTCAGTGGAAGAACAGATACCACCTATAAAAAAAGGAGGTCACTGCTCAGCTTTGCATCTCAAAGCTGACTTTATAGCATCTCCAGCTAGACAAGAGTTCTGAAATTCAGCCTGTGCCAGAGCAAAGATTCCCTTATATATCAAAAGCCAGGCCTGGCTGACTCAGATCACAGTGTTTTATTTTAATGTACAGATGGTGCAGGCTGTGACCTCAGGGAGTTCCCACCAGACAGGAAAAGGAAGTAGAAAGCCCTTCTCTTTGCCACTGATGCTGGGGGGAACCGCTAAGGAGAAAAGCTAAGAGATCAAGAATTCAGACATGAGTGTCCTGACCAACCTCCTTCTGGCTTTTTGGAAGCCAACCTTTCCCCCAACAACACTCATCCCAGGCACAAGGGTAATACCAACAAGTGCCTCAGATACCAAGACAGGGTGTGTGGAAAATTTCATTGTAGGAGAGCTGGGGCAGTGGAGTTTGCTTACCCAAACTCAGGATATAGTCTAGGGAGTTTGTGAGCACCTTCATCCAACAAGCCAACGAAATCTCCCTGGCAGGATAGCAGTGGGTGAGGGAGAGGCCTGAAGCAGCCTTCTGCATCCTGCACCCACAGGGTAGAGAGAACAGAGCAGGCATGATTCCCTGGCATGATTTCCCGGCATGATTTCCCAGACCCTATGAAGGCAGCGATGGTGGAGTTGTTAGGCCTGAGATTCAAGGGAGCTTCAAAGTGTGGGGACCTCGTGACCTTGCACTTCTGCAGTGGATTCTAACACATTGACTCTCTCTATCCATACCACAGTGGACACCAGTGCAAGGGCCCAGAGTCACACTCAAACAGATCCCATAGCTAATGCGAGAGGATCCAGTAGGCCACATTGTTCCAGAGTCCTTCCCCCATTAGCATCTGTCTGTACCTAACGCCAACCTGGGAGGGAGGGGAAAGTGCTTGATAAGGGAGAAACAGGGCTAGTGGGGAGGTCAACTTTGAAAGGACTGGATATTTACCCTAAAGAGAATGTTTGATGCTCTTAACTGGCAAGCTTAAATACTTTTTTGCCAGTGGGATGAAAGCTTTATGGCAAGATTATACCAGTTGTGGAAAAATAAGAAAACTATAGCGTTTTGCGTAACTGAGTTGCAGTAAACACATCTTTGAACTTTTTACTTGTGTAAACATGGTTATCAGTTAAAGTGATAAAGTTTAAGGTTAATAGGTAGAGGAAGTTCAGGGTCCCAGGGAGTACAGATGCAGGTCACCTGACACAGACTAGCCTTTTCAAGACCCAATTAGTTTTTCCTTTTATTTGTTGTTGATACTATGTGTTTTCCGTAATGGAGGGCATGCTGAAATCATTGAGTGTGTTTGAATTTTTAGTAGGTAATATGGTTTTATGCCTGATCCCACTAATCATATCCTCAGAATCTAGAGGTACGTATGTGTACCCCTTGACACACTAAATTCTACCCCAAGAGTCCAGAGGTACATATGTGTACCAAATAAAAAATTACAAAATTTGTGTTTTTCTTACCAAAAATTCAATGATTCAGCACCACCTCATACAATACCCTATAAAAACAGTAATTTGTGGCACACACTTGTTTTTTCTGTTTCAGACTTATATAGGGCCCTACCTGCTAGCAGCACATACTGTCAGTGGTATAATACACCACCACCACCGGAAAAAAAAAAAAAAAAAAACCACTGCTGTTGAGTCGATTCCAACTCATAGCAACCCTATAGGATAAAGTAGAACTGCCCCATAGGGTTTCCAAGGAGTGGCTGGTGGATTCAATCTGCCGACCTTTTGGTCAGCAGCCAAGCTCTTAACCCACTCTGCCACCAGGGCTCCAGTGGTACAACAGCTCCCCAATAAACCCCAGAGGAAGAAGAAGTGACAGTTATATGTACCATGGGCCACAAAAAGGTTAAGAAGGTTGGGAAGGCTTCCTAGAGGTGGTGAGACAACAGACAGAGGGGTTATCCAGGGAGAGAACAGGGAAGACAAAGTGGAGGTGGGTCCAGGCAGAAAGAAAAGCAAAAATCCAAAGGATATGCAGTGTGTATGTGTGTGTGAGAGAGAGAGAGACAGAAAGACTGGGATGGGGAACACTCACGTAACACATTCTGGAGACTGCAAGAACTTAAGATTCCAGATGGCTAAAGCATAACATGAAAGGCAGGAATGGGGCTGGGAAGGGCAAGTAGGTAGGGGTCAGGTCTTAAGAGTCTTCTCAGTCATACTAAGGGATGCAGACTTAATTCTGAGGGCCAGTACACCCCGTGAACGGTTTGAAGCAGGAGAGTGGCACCATCAGATTGGAGTTTTAGAAAGATTACCTGGCTATGGAGGATAGATTGGGAAAGGAACAAGGTTGGAGAGAGAGAGCGCAGTTACGAGGCTTTGCAGTAAGCCAGACAGTAAATGATGGAGTAATTGTAGAGCATAATCTAGGGCAGACACAGATTTTAGAGAAGAACCAGGAAGTGGAACCTGCAGGTCCTGGTCATCAATTGCATGTAGTGGGAAGTGGAAGGAGTCACAGGTGATGCCAGTAAGTTCTGAGCCCAAGCAGACAAAGATGTGGTGAAACCCATGTGAAACTGTGCACTACAGATTAGTAAATAAGCACAGGTAAGCCTCTGCGTACCTTGCTTATTGGGTACTCCAACCCTGGGCCCACCCGAGAAGTCCTGGGACTTCTTTCTGCCTTTGCCAGCTGTCAGCCCATCTCAGTTCACCTGCTAGGTGGGATGAACTGCAGGAAGAGGGTCAGATCTCAAACAAAGCCCCCAGCATTTCATATAAGCTCAACCACTTCCTCCAGGTCACCATTTCCACAATGGCAGAATATAGCTTGTGTCAGGCTGGTGGGGCTGTTCAAATAATCACGGATGTGAAGTTGCTTCATTAGCTGTACAGTGGCCCACACATATGTGGCCGTTCTTATCTCAGCTATCCTCATAGAAATGGTGAGCATTATTGTTCCCATTTGATGGGAGAAGAGACAGAGGCGGGGCAAATAAGTGACTTATTTAAAGGGCTCCTAGGGTTTTTTTGTGTGTGTTTGTTTGCAGGACTAGGACTGGCTAACAACTCATATTCCTGGTTTGTAACCCAGAGATTCTTCCATGTTCTCTGCATATTCTTTGCATTCTTTGCATGTTCTCCAAGGTTAAGGATGGACATGTTACATGCCAGATGCCCCCTTCGAAATGTGAATGCCTTCAAAGCAGAGGCTGTGTCTGATTCATCTTCGCAACTTCCGCAGAGCCCTTGTGGGGCTTCACAGACAGAATGTATGTGTTATCTCCTCCAGGAAGCCGTCCCTGAGCCTCTCCATAGGAAGGGATGTCTGTCTGCTTCCACCACAGGTGGCTTTGGCTCGGATCTCAAGATCACGTACTGTGCCAGGTGTGGCAGTTCTCTGAATGTCTGTCTTGGTCTTAGACTCTCTAGTTTTCTGTTGCAAGGATCTGACTGACTCCCCCCTGCCCTAAGCCCTTCTCTCCTCCACACCCAGATGCCAGAGTCTAGCACAGACCCAGCACATACTCGCTGTCTATTCTGGTTTGGGCTTCCGTCCTCTCACATGGGGATGACTGCAAAAGCCTGATAACTGCGCTCTCTTCATTCAGCTTTGCCGCCTCCAATCCATTCACCACCTGAGGCCAGAGTGAATCTCTAAAATGATAGCCCTAATTCACAGTATCATTGGCTCCATGTATTAGTTTCCTATTGCTGCCACAACAAATTACCACCAACTCAGTGGCTTAAACACAACACGCGTTTATTATATTACAATTCTGAAGGTCAGAAGTCTAACATAGGCCTTATGGGCTAACATCAAGGTGTTGGCAGGGTTTTGTTCTCTCTGGATGCTCTAGGGGAGAGTCATTGCCTCGCCTTTTTCAGCTTCTGGAGACTACCCACATTCCTTGGCTCATGGCCCCTTCCTCCATCTTCAAAGCTAACAAAGCTGAATCCAGTTCTTCTCACAGCACATCTCTCTGATCTCTTCTGCATCCCTCTGCTACTTTTAAGGACCCGTGTGATTATATTGGGCCCATTTAGATAGTCCAGGATAACCGCTCCATCTCATGATCAGCTGATTAGCCTGCGCCCTTAATTACCCTTTGCCATGTAAGGCAGCACATTCACAGGTTCCAGGGATTAAGATGTGAACATCTTTGGGAGGCCATTATCCTACCGACCACACTCCAGCTTTCTGTCTTTTCCAGGAGACTTTGTCAATGCCTCTCCCTTCATTTGGGGGTGAGATGTCCTTCTTTGTTTCCATAGCAACCTGTCCTTCCCCTCCCCTAGCATTTTCACACTGGACTCCTGTTTCCTGGGCACTTGCTCTCCTTCACTGGGCCATGAGCCCCTGAGGGCAAGGACCACGTCTGTCTTACTCCCTGCTGTGCATCCATCCTGACCCACTGGCTGACATACACACTGAGTCTCAAAAAGTGCCTATTCAGTGAATGAATGAATGCCTCTTAGGTGAGTGGAAATGCAGGGGCGGGGTGTTGGCAATCCATTTAGCTGCAATCCTGCAATCTCCCTCCTATGGGGCCTGGGTACATGCCTTATTCATCTCTGCCCCTCTTCCCCTCTCTCCCTTTGTTCCCCAGGCATCTAGCACACAGAATAAGAAGTGTCATTATTAGAGCTAATATCTGTTGATTATTTGTGATATGCCAGGCATTATTCCAGGGGTTTTGCACATATTACCTCATTTCGCCCTCACAATCACTCTGCAAGGTAAGTACTATTATTCTCTCTCTCTCTCTTTTTTAATGGAGGACAAAAAGCATAGAGAAGTGCATAGAGCCAGTAAGCTGGCATTTGAATAGTCCTAACTCCATGTCCTCAAAAACAATGCAAAAGACACTAGTAAATGTTTATTTTTGCCCCTAAATGAAAAGCTGAAAAGTAAAGGTTGGCTCATTGAAAACACCAGTGCTGGCTGAATGTCCCAGATGGACGACCACATTAATAACAGTAATTGCCCTTGACTGACTGCATACCGTATGTTAAGTGCCCTGCAGGCTTCATTTCCAACCTTCTCAACAATATAGTGAAATAGTATTATCCTCATGATAAAAGTGAGGAAACTGGAACTCAGAGAGGTGAAACCAATTTCTTAGAGCCACACTCAACTTAATCAGCCTTGTCTGGATCCCCTCCAGCACCTATCTCCCCAGCCATGCTCACACCTCTCTCTCTCGCCCCACCTTCATTCACACACACCAATGAAACCAGCTGTTGTGAAGTCAAGTCTGACTCATGGCGACCTCATGTGTGTCAGAGTAGAACTATGCTCCACAGGGTTTTCAGTGGCTGATTTTTCAGGGTAGATCTCCAGGCCTTTCTTTCGAGGCACCTCTGGGTGGACTTAAACCACCCAATTTTGGTTAGCTCGTTTACCATTTGCACCACCCAGTGACTTCCACTCACACACAGGTGTGCACAAACACTCACACATGTGCAGGCACACACCGTGTGAAGGAGGCCTGGGTTACACATCACACATGCCTTCCCTCTCTAAATGCAAGACTGCTACCACCCGTGGCACCAAAATCACTTAAGAATTCCAGGCATGGCCGTTCCCAACTCCTGCCCTGGTAATTGTGGTCCCTGAAATTGAAAGAAATTGCAGGCTAGAGAAACATTATCTTCTCCTCAGCCGCTTCGCCCTCCACCTCTTCGCCTGTGTGTATCAGCACCAGGATTCCTTGTCCTGTCTGAACACCTGGAACAAGCAGAGCTGCTGTCACCGGGGCCTCTGGGGCATCTTCTAACTTTCCCCTCTAGTCCTAAAGGGAGGGAATCAGAGGCCCCAATACCTTGACATAAACTCTAGAGCTGGGGTGCAGAAAGCTAGACCTCCGGCATCACTAGGTCCAACCTCTGCATTTTCTGACAAAGTACTATCATTATTTCTGTTTTTCTGATGCATAAATGAGATTCAAGGAAGGAAATTAGCCTTGCCTCAGATCCCACAGCTAAGATGCAGCCAAGTGGAGATTCAAACCTAAAGCCTGCCTCCTTAAGCAGGTCTGCCAGGTCTGCTGAAGAACCTCCTGTCCCAGGTGGCAGCTGAGCTCTCTGCTGGTGGGGCACCTCTTAGCCTGCTCCCTCTCTCTAGCCCTCAGCCCTGAGACTGCCAGTTGCCATCAAGTCAATTCCAGCTCACGGCGAGCCCACGTGTTGCAGAGTGCTCCGTAAGGTTTTCATGGTTGTGACCTTTGGAGAAGCAGATTGCCAGGCCTTTCTTCCAAGGCATTTTGGGTGGGTTCAAACCACTAACCTTTTGGTTAGTAGTCGAGCACTTAAATGTTTGTGTCACTCAGGGACAGCCCTGAGACTACAGGTTCCATATTACTTCCTTCAATCCCTGAGGGGTCTAGCTATTTATTTTATCCCAGTCAAGGGCAGCGGTCAACAGCCCTGTGCCTTTAAAGACTTTTCAGATCCAATTAGAATATTCATATTCTGGTGGTTGGGCATTTTCTGTTCTCAGGGCCCCTCCGCCCAATACCATGTAACTGTATGTATCCCCTAAAGCACTCGTACACATTCTCACCATCCCTCACCTGCTCTCAGTCCTGCCCTGGACTGGAAGCCAGGATGCCCAAGTCCTGTGTAGCTGGGCCACTAACTTGCTCTGTGGCCTTGAGAATGTCATTGGGCCTTTTCAGCCCTGCCTTTCTCTGGTTCTTTGACTAATTCAGGTGTCCACAAATGTGGACATTCAGGTGCCCAGTACACAGGGCAAAAAGAGAGTTGCTGAGATGGGGAGCCTCTGCTCCCACGGGACACTTTGTGTCTTCTCTCTCACCTTTTCGGAAGGAGTCTTTGAAGTCAGACACTCCTGGGGTTGCATCCTGATTCCACCTCCCACTCACTCTTTGTCTGGACAGAACATTTAAGCTTTTCTTGGTATCTGTATCCTTATGAAGAGTCCCTGGGTGGTGCAAACAGTTAAGTGTTTGAATACTAACTGGAAGGTTGGTACTTCAAATCCACCCAGAAGTGCTTCAGAATTAAAGCCTGGCGATCTGCTTCCAAAAGGTCACAGCCTTGAAAGCCCTATGGAGTGCAGTTCTATTCTGACACATGTGGGGTCGCCATGAGTCGGCACTGATTCGGTGGCAACTGGGTTGTTTTTTTTGGTATCCTCATCAGAAGAACAAGAATAATAATAATCTTTGCCTCACAGACTTGTGCAAGGATTAAAGTGCCTAGAATATGAACTGCTTAGCAGAAGGCCTGGGGACAGTAGGCTGTCAATAAATGGTGGCTTTTGCTGCTAGAGCAAAGCATAGTTCTAGCACATTCTTATCTGATCTCCTCCATAACCAGTCTTAACTAGGAATAAGAAGGATGCATATTTTAGAGCTGGAATAGACCTCAAACCCTTTTCTTCTACCCTTGCCCAGAAAGTAAACACAGCTTGCCCAAGCACGTGATAGAGCTAAAATGAGAACTCAGGATCTGTGACTACTAATTTGGGGTTCTTTTCATTATATCATGGATTTCTTTGTTAGCTGGTAGATTTAATTCTTTGTTAACCACAGGTGGCGCAGTGGTTAAGAGATTGGCAGCTAACCAAAAGGTCAGGAGTTCGAATCCACCAGCCGCTCCTTGGAAGCCTTGTGGGGCAGTTCTACTCTGCTCTATAGGGTAGCTATGAGTCAGAAATTACTCAACAGCAATGGACTGGGTTTTTTGTTAACCACATAACCCATACTCCACCCCTGGTAGAACTGTTAATGCTAATGGCAACGCCCCCAGCACTGTGTATGCTGACCACCCCACTTCCTGCCACAGCTTGAGCTAAAACTGGTCTGGGTGTGCCTGTTTCTCCTACTTTGAGAGTAGGGACTGTGTTGTCTCTCTTCTTTTCCAGCCCCCTAACACTGTATTAGGCCCATAGAAGATGTTCAGTAAATGTTTGTGAAGTTGAACTGTTAGTAGGTTGGATTCCAAATTAAAGGAAAAAACGTGTTTCAAAACTCCTAACTCAAAGCAACAGATAGGAAAAATCAAAGACACATTTTAACTGGCCATGTAGCATCAATTCATTCATAACGTCATTTCTGGTAGTAGAGAGGGGAACATTTTTTATTAAAATTTTAAAACCAAGCCATGAGGGGGACTTTGAAATCAGAGCAGGTGGCCTGGGGAACAGCAGGTTTGGGTGTGAGTCTGTGGCTGGAGTCACATCTCTGAAGTTTTTTCCTTCCCCTTTTGTCATCCCCACCATCCCTGGGGTACCCTGGATGTCTCCATACAGCCACCCCTAATGAGCTTTGGAAAATGAGAAACCTGCCGCAGGAGAAGAAAATCTAATAGCAATTGCTTTCTTGTTCACTGTCTTTTTTATTAGTCAATAGCAATGGAGAAAGAAAACACCCAAAGGCAGTAGAAAGGCAGCAGCATTTGCACATGCTTTCTGCAACACTGCGCTCATGAGGAGCCCTGACCACCGCTCAGATCCCTCCTTGCCCAATTCCAACAGACCTGACATCGGTTGTGGCCAAATCCAGGACCCAGCTAGCGTGGACATTAGCCAGTTCCCATCACAACTGGGGTGAAGTGTGTGTACTGTTACAGGGCAGTTGGAAATCGTTTTTAAGTGCTCCAAAAAAACCAATGAATGTCAAGACTTACGAGGGTCTAGGAAAACAGAAATTTGATGAATGAACACAATTTTTGATCTTTTCAAAATGTGACATCAAAATGCAATTGGATCTAGGCTCTAAGACCCTAGATCTGGCTCTCAGCCTTGCTAAGTCAATGGTCATGGGAGCATATGCAATCACATGATCACATTGAGCCTCAGGGTTGTCTGTAATAACACCACCCACACTGTGAGAGGACCTAGGACGCCACCTCTTACTAAGAGTGTGATCTTAAGCAAGTTATTTAATTTTGGGAACCTCAGTTTCCTCATTTGTAAAATTAAGCCATAATAACTACCTACTTTTGTAGACTCAGTGAATACAAATAGCCCGGTATATATTTAACTGGAGTCCCTGGCTGATGCAAATGGTTAACACACTTGGCTGATAACTGAGAGGTTTGTGGTTCGAGTCCACCCAGAGGCACCTTGGAAGAAAGGCCTGCTGATCTACTTCTGAAACATCAGCCACTGAAAACCCTACGGAGCACAGTTCTACTCTGACATACGTGGGGTCGCCATGAGTTGCAATTGACTCGGCAACGACTTTTTAAAAAAAATATATTTAGATGTGTAGGGTTACTATTGTTATGGTTATTATTTATTTCCTAGTAAGAAGGATCTGGGTTTAAGTCCTGCCTCTGCCTCTTGCATCTTTGGACAAGTTGTCATACCTTACTAAGTCTCCCTTTCCTCATTTCTAATATGGGCAAAATACAGTGAAACTTGTGAAAGCTAGAACCTGTGTAAGGCAGAAACCTGTCAGAGAAGGAAATGCAAATATTTTCCACTAAAATGAGCAACAGAAAAGCGGTAAGATTGCACCCTGTTAAAGGTGGAAAACCTCCGAGACCTGGAAAAACAAGGCAGTCTCATTGAGTTCCAGCTCTCGCAGGTTTCACAGTAACAGTACCAGCATTGTTGAGTTGTTTTGTAATTAAATGAGATGATGCATGGAGCATGGCACCTGGGACATCATACTGTGTTCTCCATAAATGTTTACTATTGCTTTTATTGATGTTATTATAATTATTAATAGGAGAATGGTTTAAGTTTAAAAATTAATATGCTTCGGCTAAGTGGTAGTTGTATTAAATTCTATTGTTATAGAACAGGGGTTGACAAACTACAGTTCTCTAGATGAATCTGGCCCCCTACCTGTTTTTGTAAATAAAGTTTTATTGGAACATAGCCACACCCATTCATTTATGTATTGTTATAGCTGTTTTCCTGCTACAATGGCAGAGTTGAGTAGTTGTGACAGAGATCATATGGCCCAAAAAGCCTAAAATGTTTATTATCTGTCTCTACAAAAAAAGTTTGCCGACCTCTGTTATAGAGGAAAGGCTTCTAAACTAGAAAGAACATTTAGAAATAATTTAGTTCAATCACCTAATAAATGCTAGAGTCCTTGGTACTGCATCATCCTGGGAGGAACAATCACCTAGTCTAACTTCTCCAGCTAACATGAACTGCTACACATTAATCTCAACATTAGAAATCAGCCTGTGTTCTCTCTCTGCTATTCCTTTGACCCACAATCATCCTTTGTGATATAGAAAAGTCAAGTCAGAGTAGAACTGGAACTACTCATCACTCATAACCTCATTCTGAACCATTTTTCTTGACTCAATCCCATCCTACTTCTGAACTTCCTGGCTACTGACCCCCTGCGCTCAGCCCCTACTTCTTTTTTTTTATTTTTTTTTATTGTACTTTAGATGAAGGTTTATAGAACAAAGAGTTTCTCATTAAACAGTTAGTACACATATTGTTTTATGACCATGGTTAACAACCCCACATGTCAACACTGTCCCTTCTCAACCTTGGGTTCCCTTTTACCAGCTTCTTGTCCATTCCTGCCTTCTAGTCCTTGTCCTGAGCTCTTGTGCCCCATTAGTCTTGTTTTGTTTTATGGGGCTGTCTAATCTTTGGCGGAATGGTGAACCTTGGGAGTGACTTCAATACTGAGCTAAAAGGGTGTCTGGGTACCATACTCTCAGGGTTTCTCCAGTCTCTGTCAGGCCAGTAAGTCTGGTCTTTTTTGTGGGTTAGAATTTTGTTCTACATTTTCCTCCAGCTCTGTCTGGGACCCTCGGTTGTGATCCTGGTCAGAGCAGTCAGTGGTGGTAGCCGGGCCATCTAGTTGTACCTGACTCAGTCTGATGGAGACCGTGGTAGTTGTGGTCTGTTAGTCCTTTGGATTAATCTTTTCCTTGTATCTTGTTTCCTTCATTCTCCCTTGATCCTGAAGGGGTGAGACAGTGGAGTATCTTAGATGGCTGCTCAGAGGCTTTTAAGACCCCAGACTCAGCCCTTACTTCTGACTGTTACTTTCAGTGCCGGACTCAAGTGCCCCTGCTATGGCCCTGGCGCCTTTGACTTCATTTAAATTGAAACACATTCTAGTAGTTCCCCCAAAGATATCCAGTCCTAATCCTTGGAATCTGTGACTGTCATCTTACATAGAAAAAGGGACTTGGCAGATGTGATTAAGTTAAGGATCTTAAAATGGTGACATTATCCTGGATTATCCAGGTGGGCCCTGAATGCTATCATGTGTCCTTACAAGAGGGAGGCACAGGGAAATTTGATTACAGAAGGAGTAGAAGGTGATCTGAAGATGGAGCAGAGATTGGAATGATGTGGCTACCAACCAAGGAATGCCGGGAGCCATCAGAAGTTGGAAGAGACAAGGAATGGATTCCCTCCTGGAGCCTCCAGAATGAAGCCCTGCCAACACCTTGATTCTAGCTATGTGACTCAGTTTGGATTTCTGGCCTCTAGAACTTTAAGAGAATAAATATGTATTGTCTTAAGCCACCAAGTTTGTGGTAGCTTGTTACAGCAGCCATAGGAAATTAATACACATACTTTCTCAGGTAAATACCATTTTTGGTTTACTCTGTTCTCAGACCCTCCTCCTCCATGCCCACCAAGCTCTCAAGCAGGATCCACCAACATTTATTTGTCTGTGTGATTTGGGTATATTACTTAACTCATGTAAACCTCAATTTCTTAATCTATAAACAGGGATAAAATTATCAATCTTCTAGGATTGTTGTGAGGATTTTAAATAATACCAATAAAATGAAGAAGACACTTTCTGGAATAAAGTAGGTTATTAGTGTTTTCAATAGGTAATAGTAACAATTGCTATCATTAACTGTTCTGGGTTCTCCAGTGATTCCCTTTTCTCACTGCCTATGAGGAACTTGGAAAACATGGTTTGGGGCTCAGCTCTCATCCCAATTCAATGAATTTGTACTAGCCACTTCCATTCTTCAATCCTTAGTATCTCTGGCCATCTGTGGGACACTTAGAATTAAAAAAAACAAAAAAACAAACAAAAAAAAAAAAACATGGTCATCATTGATTCCAGTACTGCTATTTGGCACTTAAGGGAGACTGAGTAGCTTACCTTCAGAAAGGTTAAGTGATTTACCCAAGGTCACACAGCTAATAAGTGATAACCCTGGGATTTGAGTCCAGGATTCCAATGTGCTGTCCACTATCCCACGCTGTCTCTCACCTGCTAGACTTGTCTCTCCATATCATCTACCTAAAATTAAAGTACTCCTTCCTACAGCTACTGCTGATCTGGGTGAAGGTGTCTTCCATCCACAAGGCCAGTGCCCCTCCTTCCCTCTTTTGGGGACTCCCTTCCCCAGGGAAGCTCCTGGTGAGGAAACAGATGGGACGACTCCAAGCAGGTGGTGGGAAGCCTGGAGTCTCTGTGCCCTCATGTTGGAGACTGTGGTGGCACACCTGATAGTCCTCCCTCCTCCCCCTGGGAAACCAGGAAACCAACACTTAACCCAGAGTGCCTTCCCACTCTGTCAGCAATCCAGACCATATGGTTAATTAGCTAAAATTTGCAACCACATCTGTGATGCTATTTCTCTTTTTGGCATGTGTGAACTTAATTACTGAAGCCACGGGAAGCTCCTGGCCCACAGGGAGCACGGTGGTCATGGGGGTCACAGAGCCTGGCCATTGCTCAGGAGGTGGGATGCCTGGGTGGTAGAGGGTCTGAGAATGGAGGATTGAGAGGGTCATTGGATTGCCTGAGTAGGGGGTCTTCATGGTGGTTGTATCAAGGCTGGGACACAATGCCACCAGGGCTCCCATCTGTGTGGGCTGGCAAGCATCCTCAGAAAAGGGGCCAACCTCCCTTACAGTAGAATGGAGGGTTCATTCCCTGGTCACCCACTGTGCTTCAAATGCTGTCCTTGGTTACTCCACAGACTGTATCTGTTTCTTACTTCAAGACAGGGCCCATAACATAAAGGGGTCCAATAAAAATGGCTGATTGGGCGAATGAATGAATGTATACTTCTGAGTCTGTTTCTTCATCTCTAGACTGGAGATCATAAAATTTATATCCTATTGTTTCATTAAGGATTAAAAAAACCCCAAAACCCACTGCCATTGAGTCAATTCCAACTCACAGCAACCTTACGGAACAGAGTAGAACTGCCCCATAGGATTTCCGAGGAGTGGCTGGTAGATTCGAACTGCTGACCTTTTGGTTAGCAGCCAAGTTCTTAACCACTGCACCACCAGGGCTCCTGTTAAGGATTAAGTGAGATAAAATACATATAGCAAAGCATATGTCAAAGCATCTGACACGTGATAGGTATTCAACAAGCACTTGTTGAATGAATGAATGAGTAGCAGAATCAAAGAACGACTGAAAGTCAGAACTGGAAGAAACCCGAGAGATAAAAATCTAGTTCTATCCTCCCATTGTTCCATGGTTTTCCTCATCTGTAAGACGGGTACAATAAATACACCTCCCTTATTGTTTAGGGATTAAAGGATATAACACATGTAAAATTCTTAGAATAGTGCCTGGAATGTAGTAAGCACACAGATATTGCTGCTGCTGCTGTTGCTGTGAATAGTAATAAAATGGGAAAACTTATTGCTAGTGAGGGAAAAGGCCTTGCTCAAAGAACAAGGGCAGTTCATGGTATAACCTGGACTACAACCCGGGTCCCCTCCTCTCATTCCATACTGCCACTTTCTGAGCATCATGGGCCTGCTCATCGGCCCACAGTTCCAGGGTTCATAGAAGAGATGTGTGCCAGCTCTCAGGGGTCACTAGTATGATGTGGGAGACAGACTCCACCCCTTTGGGGACCACCAGGCTACGAAGTAAATCAGAGTCCAGGGATGAATGCTTTAGCCAATGTCAGACAGAAGAAGAGTCTTGGCCATTGGGATCTTTAGGGCTCACGGCATATGGTTTTGCAGACTCTTCCAAGGCAAAGATGGTGAATCGAGACTGAAACCCAGCCTTGCTCTGCTAGCCAAGCCATGTGTTCCTTCAGGGGTATGTCTGTCCAGAAAAGGCTCCTTTTTCTAACTCATACACAGGTGCCATATTGGCAGGTTTTCTCTGGGATAAGTGGATAGCTTGAAGGGAGGAGAACTTGAAGCCCCTGAAACACTGAGGCAGGAATTTTCATAAGAGTAGGAGCAGGGTCTGTATCCCTGATGCCTAAGACAGTAAGAAGCCCTGGTGGTGCAACGGTTAAGTGCTTGGCTGCTAACTGAAAAGTTGGTAGTTCAAACCCACTGGGTGTTCTGCAGGAGAAAAGACCTGGTGATCTGCTATGGGGCAGTTTGTCTGTCACATGGGGTCACTATGAGTCAGAATCGACCCAACCACTCACAACAAGTTTAGTGCCTGGCCTAGTAGGTGCTCAAGGAAATACATGTTGAATGAATAAACGATTTTATTCTTAAAATCTATCATATACCCTAGCATGTGGTATGGACTCAGTGGGTGCTGGATAACCATATGACTGAGTAGCAGGAGGAGAAGTGCATGTGACAAATATGATGATGTCCTAGAGCTTTAACACTCTGCAGTAATAGTAGCTGATTTATTGAGGAGTGACTCTGTGCCAGGCATCATCTGAAGAGCTGTATATGCATGATCCCCTAAATCTCACAACAAACTTATGAGGGAAGTGCTATGTTGGTTTATAATTTACAGATGAGGCAACTGAGGTTGGGCAAGGCTAAGGGGTTTGCCTGTGGTCATACAGCTCCTAAGGAGCAACGTATTTTGCTGCCTCCTACGTCATTGTTAACCACCATGCTCTTCTCTACTGGGTCACTAGCTGTCTAGTGAGGTATCAGGAGATCTACCTTTCCCTCATCTGTTATGCTCTTTCCCTCTCTTTTTTATAGGGCTCACCCTTCACTTCATTCAAGCCTCTGCTCAAGTCTCACCTCCAACGAGAAGGCTGCCATGACTACCTTGTATATAAAAAAGTTCCAGTTCCTTCCGCTGCTTTATTTCTCTTCACATCACTCACTACCACTAGACAGATAAGTAGATTCTCTTTTGGCTGCCTCAGCCTTCCCATCCCTTCTCAATAGGCTAGCTCTTTGAGGGCAAGGAGCTTATCTATCTTGCTAAGCAATATTTTCCCAGCTTTCAGAAAAATACCTGATAAATAAAAGTGCTCCACCTGTATTTATGAAATGACTGAAAGGATGACTGAAGAGCCTGGGGACATTATTTAAATGGCTGTTTAATTTCTGATATTTTCTTTCTCTCTCTGGCCCTTAATTTCTTCATCAGTCAGATAAAGGTAGTGATGTCACACCTGACAACTCCCTGAGGCATATAGGAAGGACCGCTGGGACACGTTTAGGAACTCAACAAAATAGAAGAGATTATTATTAAACACCTGTGCCCACACAAGCCAAGCTAACAGGTCGTGTGCCCTGTCCAAGTATAAAAGCCCAGGTCATGGCCAAGGCATGCCAGGGCTGGGATGCAGAGAATAATCTTACTGCTCCAGCATTTGCCTTGCCCAGGGCAAGAACCTATGCTAACTAGCACAGGTGAGTGTGGGGACAGGGATGCAGGAGGCAGCTTTTCTGGCACCACCACTTTGTGGCCACATAATATAGGTTGAGTCATTTCACCCCTGTTGCCTCTTCTTCAAAGCAGAAGTAATAACAACACCCATCTTAGAGGGCAGTTGCTAGAATCAAGTGAGGTAATGATTTTGAATGCATTTTGTGAAGTATAACGCTCAATACCGATGCAAAGTCCTACCCCTAAGACTGTAAAAGCCAGACCAGGTAGTTCAGACCTAAGGGACAATCGGGAGCCATGGAGGATTTGGGGCAGTGAAGAAACACACTAAGGAATCACCTTTGGGAAGCGAATCTGGCGGTGTGTACAGCCAGGCTGGGCTGCCACGGTTCCTTTTTTCCCTTCTGGATTGTGTCTGGGGGAGGAGGGATGGGAGAAAGGTAGAGTCTGCAGGATGGGAAATCCCCCTTCTACGGCTTGCAGAAGGGGGTGGGGGTGGGGGTGGCGGGAACGGGCCTGGGTGACAGGCAACATTTGTGCCACCCTGATTAGCTGGGAAAATGCAAATCTGCACTTCCTTCACTGCTGCAGCTAACAAGATAATGAATATTTTCATCAGCTGCAGAGAATACAAACATCTGTAGGAACACCAAACCTACTCTCAGGGATGGGGGGAGGAGGGGAGGACGCGGAGGTGGGGAAACACTGCTTCTCAGCAGTCTTAGGGAAGAGATACGCTGAGCTGTGGGGAGGGTGGCTGGGAGCTGGAAGCTCCAGCTGGTACCTCCTGTGCATGGTACAGTGGGAAATAGATAACTGTCCACTAGTCCCTGTTTATTCATGATTGGGGCATTGTTGTGGTGGACTTTGTTCACTACCCATATATCTATCCACCTATACCTGCATCCATCCCTCCCTCCATCTGCTTATCAATTTAACAAACATTTACTGAATCCTACTGTGCATCAGGCATGAAGCTAGGTTCTGGGGGTATAAAGGTAAATACGAGACACCTTTTGCCCTCAAGAAGCTCCTTCATTCGTTTATTCATTAACTATCAAATACCTATTCATGAAGTACCTACTATGTGTTGGGCACTCACAATCTAGATGGGGACACAGACCTGTCAACTGGCCTTTACTGAAGAAGGACTCTGATAGAAAACAGAGGAAGGCCTCCTAATATTTCTGGGGAGGAGATGGTTAAGGAAGACTCCTAGAGGTGACAGACCTTGGATGTAAACCAAGGATAAGTCAGAGTATGTTGGACAGAGAAACTGGAAGAGCATTCCAGGTAGAGCGAAAAGCATGTGTAAAGTCAGGGAGCCATGAGGACTTTCCAGGAATTCAGAGAATTATAAGCAACTCCCATTACTTGTCTGTCAGTTTGTCATACTGTGGTGGCTTGCGTGTTGCTATAAGGCTGGAAGCTATGCCACTGGTATTTCCAATACCAGCAGGGTCACCCATGGTGGACAGGTTTCAGAGGAGCTTCCAGACTAAGACAGACTAGGAGGAAAGTTCTGGCGATCTACGTCTGAAAATTGGTCAGTGAAAACCCTATGTATAAGCATAATGCTAAATGAAATAAATTAAGCACATAAGGACAAATGATCCCTTTTTTATAAGAAGACAAGAATAGATATATATAAAAGGGAAAAAAAAAACCTATGTATAATGTCAATCGCTAGAAAAGGACATCATGCTTGGGAAAGTATAGGGTCAGAAAAAATGAAGGAAACTTTTAATGAGATGGTTTGACACAATCGCCAGAGCAATGGACTCAAATATACCAATAATCATGAAGATGTCACAGGACCGGGCAACATTTTGTTCTGTTATACGTAAAGCTGCTATGAGTCAGAGTCGGCCTGACGGCAGCTAACGACAGCGACAACAAACAGCTCAGCAGAAATGGCCTGCAGAAGGCAAGGCAAAGGGAGGGAGCAGACGAAGCCTGAGAGGTAGGCTTGGGCCCTGTTATGTAGAGCCTTTCTCAGCAGGCTAAGAAGATTGGACCTTATCCTGCACACAGTGGGGAGCCTCTGATGAGCTCTGAGCAGGGGAGTGACATGGTCGGATCAGCATTTTAGGAAGATGACTCTGGCTGCTGCACGGAGAATGGACTGGGATGGACTAGGAATGAAGACTGGGGGATGACTCAGGGAGCAGTTGAGGATTCCAGTTGGAGACAGCATGGCTAACAGGCAATATTCAGAAGGGTTTGGAGGCCCTGGCAGAGACCTGCACGTGCTGACGAGCAGCTTTGCCATTTAACTGGCTCTGTGATTTTGCAGCAATAACTCAGCTCCCTGAGCTTCAGGGGCTACTAATAATACCTCCTTCATGGAGTTTCAGTGAAGAACAAATGAGATAATGTGCATCAAAGTGACCTACAAGGTCTAAGGCACTGTAGAAGTATCAGTTATCAGTTATTTAATTATAGCAGCACTGCTGGGTCTAATCATTACTTCACTCTGCTATCTTTCATTCCCATAGCTGGCACCCAGAAAAGGAAAACAGTACAGAATCAGAGCCTCAAGCCCCTAGTTTTGTCTCTTGGAAAGTCCCTGAATCTCTGCTTTAGTTGCTTCATCTCTAAAATATGGAGAATATTCCTCTCCTTGCCTGTTTTTCAGAGTGCCCATGAGGATTAATCTAGATACCTGACATTCAAGGGCTCTGAAAAACACAAATCTTTAGCAACATAAAGAGGAAAGTGGGGTGAACTCAAATTCACTGAGAACTCTTCATGGTCTTCCTGGTTTAGATTAGGGATTGGCAAACCACTGCCTGCAGGCCAAATCCAGCCCACTGCCTGATTTTGCACAGATCACAAGAATGATTTTTACATATTTAACTGGTTAGAAAAAATCAAAAGAAGAAGAATATTTTGCATAACATGTGAAAATTATATGAAATTCAAAATTCAGTGTCCATAAATAAAATTGACTGAAGCACACATGTACCCGTCATTTATACTGCTTTTACATTACAATAACAGAGCTGAGTCCTTGCAACAAAGATCATACGGCTCCAAAGCCTAAAATATGTACTATCTGGCCATTTACAGAAAAAGCTCGCCAACCCCTACTTGAGATTATTACAAACTTGTGAGTTAGGGATTTTTTTTTTCCTCTCTCCATTTTACAGATGAAGAAACTGAGTCTCAGAGAAATTATATCACTCACCTAAAGTGACACAGAATGAAAATTGCTTCAAGGCCATGATTACTTTACTCTTAAGCCCATTCTCTTTCTATCTCACGGTGATGTCCCCATAAGGAGCTGATTTTCCTTCTTCCATGAGGATACTCAATAGTCTACCTGTGTGAGGTAGAGGCTGAGAGTGCCTTATTCATCACTGTTTCTATAATGTCTAACACATTGCTTGACACGCAGCTAAAAAATCAAGCCTGTAGCCTTGGAGTTGATTGTGGATCATGGTGATCCTGAGTATTTCAGAGTAGGACTGAGCTCCACGGGATATCCAATGTTTTTAATCTTATGGAGGAGCATCTGGGTGGTGCAAACGGTTAAGCGCTTGGCTAGTAACAGAAAGGCTGGCAGTCTGAATCCACCTAGAGGCACCTTGAAATAAAGGCCTAGCAATCTGCTTCCAAAAGCTCATAGCACTGTAAACTCTGTGGAGCACTATTCTACTCTGACACACAGGGGTTGCCATAAGTCAGAATGACTCAACAGCAATAGGTTTGATTTGGTTTTGGAATTTTATGGAAGTAGATTGCCAAGCCTGTCTTCTGCGCCACTGCTGGGTGGATTGGAATCGCCAGCTTCTTGGTTAGCAAGCAAGGGCTTAACTGTTTGTACCACCTAGGGACCTTACAAGTGCTTAATAAACAATTGTTGCTATGTTGGACACAACAAGTGGCTGGGGTAGCTAATGTGTTCTATCACATTTCTCCTCAGCATTTACAGGTATCAGCTATAAATTTATAAGATACACTCCTTTTCTCCTTTTCCTTTTGGAAACGAGCGTAAATCTGCCCACGAGGGCAGTGATTTGGAGACTTTAGCACACCCTCTGTTCACAGTTTCTCAACAGGAGCTCAGCAGGCAGTGTCTGCTGTGTTTTATTGCACGCGACTCCTGCGATCAATACCGGCCCACCTCTTCCTCTGGCTATGTGGTTGCTCAGGGCCCCTGGAGGCCACCTTCAAATATGCAGAATTTCCACTTGTCCAGACAAACCCCATCACTTATATTTCCTGCAAACATGCAAGAGACTATCCACTGAGCGTGGAGTGGTGAGAGAAAACATTGAATGTGCTTGTTTGGGGATGTGGAGTCACATGGGCCTGGGTTTTAATCCCAACTCTAACAATGATTCGCTGGGTGACCTAGGGCAAGATCCTTCACCTCTCTGAGTTTCAGTTTCCTTATCTGCAAAATCAGATGCTAAGGCCCAGCTGTCAGAGTTATAGAGAGGACTAAACAGGATGATAGGTAGAAAAAGTGCCTTGCCGTGCCTGGCTCATGAAGATTCTCAGTAAGTACTACTATTGTTTGCTTTTCTACAACATGCAAAGCACTGGACGAGGCCCTTAGGAGTGGGGACATGGAGTGGGGGTGAGGGAGAGACACAATCTAATAACTATAGCACAAGGCAGAGTAAGATGGATTGTAGGGGAAGCCCCAGAGGAAGAGGAAACAAGAATGTAGCTTTTACTGAGGCTCTCTTGAGGGCCAAATACTGTTCCGGGCACTTTGTTTACATAACCTCTTTGTTTTTACACCATTCCTAACAAGCAAAGAATGTTCTCTTCATTATTTAAAAAAAAAATTGCCATCAAGTCACTTCTAACTCATGGCAACCCCATGTGTGCCAGAATAGAACTGTGCTCCATTAGATCTTCAATGGCTGATTTTTTGGAAGCAGATCACCAGGACTTTCTTCTGAGGCATCTCTGGGTGGACTCATACCTTCAACCTTTTGGTCAGCAGCCAAGTGCATTAATCATTCGTGCAAACCAGGGACTCCTGTTCACTTCATTACATGGATAAGAAAACTGGTGATAGAGATATTAAGTGACTTGTCTGAGGCCACACTGCTTGTGAAGCAGACACTATGATGCTCCACCCAGATCCCCCTTCAAAGAAGGACTTGCTGGCTCAGCTGCTGAGTGTGCTATCCTCTGGCAGCCTTCAGGGACTGCCTCTGCTGCAAAAAAAGCTTCCTTGCCCAAGGCTCTGCCCTGCCTGGTGCAGCTGCATTCATGACTGGTCATTGGTGGGGGGAGAGGGGAGTGGGAGAACAGAGGCCTAGATATCTCGGGCCACCTTGGGGCAATGCTGAAGAGCCATTGCACCCTAGAAGTCCCAGTAAGGTTAGCTGAGGCTGCCTTTGAGCCTACATGGCAGCTCGACTTCTTCCCAATCCTGCTTCCACCCCTCCCTTCCACAGGGTTAATCCCCTGCACATTCCCTAATAAACATTCTGTTTGCTGAACTCAGATTCTGCTTTCCTGGCAACCCATCTTGTTACAGCAGCTAGTAAGTTGAGGAGCTGGCATTTGAGCCTATGTCTATTTAGTTCTCCATTTTAGCCTCTTTCTGTGGACAACGGCATAACTAGTTAAGTCATTCATTAATTTCTTCAACAAATGTTTACTGAGTTTTCCAAGAATTTTGATCCTCTCCTTAATTCCCATCTTCAAAGAGCTCAGAATGCAATACACTTATGTTTGTTGTTTCTGACATAATTCTCTCCCCACCTTTATGTAATTACTGGCATCTGGGCATTTTAACCGCCCTCTGTTATTTTAACTGGAAGTTGAGGGTGGCACACATTTTATGTAATGCTAATGGACTAACGCAGGCATCAATCTGGTCCTCAATTCTTTGGCAAAGCCCCCACTACTCCCTTTGTATCTGCTTTGCCTGCACACTCAGCCCCAGCACCACCTCTCTGGCTTTTATCCGTCTTTTTCCCTTGATTTAATTCTGTTTGACAATCCTCTGTATCTTTGAGAGACACTGTGTGAAATGCAGATGCCTCTACAGCATGCCTGCTAATGACAAATTTGAGGACTTAGACAGCATGGGGCTGAATTAGGGTAATTCAGCCCAAGAGGGTTCCTTCCGAGTGGAGGCCAAGTTCTACCTGAGAGCACCGTCTGATGTGGCAGAGCAGCCTAATGAACATTTCCTTGTGGAGAAAGCCTCTATACTACCTCCTTTAGCTGTGTTTGTCTTCCAGGCCCCCTGCAGCTGAACCTATACTGGCTCCTGCCACCTGAGTCCAGGACCAGCCCAGGTCCTGAGGCAATCCAAAGCTCCTGACCCCCAAGCCAGGGTTTGGAGTTAAATCAGGACCCCAGACAACACCAGCTGCCTCCCCTCTAGCTATCTTGACGCCTCCGTTAAGACATTACATCAGGGACTTGAAGTGTAAACTGGTTTGACCTTTCTGGAGGGTATGTGGCATTGGGTACCAACATTTAAATGTGCATACCTTTTGCCCAAGAGGTTCTGCTTTCAGGGATTTACACTAAGGAGATAATCAGTCAGACAAGCACAGCTGTATTTATAAGGATGCTTATCATAACATAGTTTATGGTAGTGAAAAGCTGGAAAAAAATCTAAATGCCTATCAATAGGGAATTGATTAAATAAATTATAAGTCTGGATAATGGAATAGTGTGCAGGCATTAAAAAAAAGGCAACACAGTTGATCTTTAAAAATTAGTAAGGAAAGATCTCCAGGGGATATTGTTAAGAAAAAAAAAATATATGCTTATACTGAGCCTTCCTAGTTATGTAAATTTTCTCTATAGGATATGTGACTAGAAGCACAGAGAGACATTCGTAAGGAGGTTCACTAAAATGTGAAGGTGGTATCCAGCAGATGTGAAACTTCCTGATTGTTAAATATTGCTTGGATTTTCTATAGGAATATGTGTTCACTTTATGGGGAGGGGGATACAGGCTGTGGCCCTGGGCAAATAATTTTCCTTTTCAGTCCAAATGAAAAGGGGATAATATTACTTATTAATAAGACCATTAAAATATTAAATAAAAATGTTTTTAAGGAGCTTAGAACAGAGCCTAACATAGGATCAAACCCAAAAAACCAAACCCATTGCCATTGATTTGATTACAACTCCTAACGAACCTATAGGACAGAGTAGAACTGCCCCATAGGGTTTCCAAGGCTGTAAATCTTTAAGGAAGCAGACTGCCACATCTTACTCCCACAGAGCAGCTGGTAGGTTGAAACTGCTGGCCTTTTGGTTCACAGCTGAGCACTTTAACCATGGCACCACCAGGGCTCCTCTAACACAGGACAAGCCTCAATAAATGGTCACTATTAAGGAGCCCTGGTGGTTCAGTGGTTAAAGCACTTGGCTGCTAACCAAAAGGTTGATGATGTGAACTCACCAGCCACTCTGAGAGAGAAAGTCTGCTTTCATAAAGATTTATAGCCTTGGAAACCCCATGGGGCAGTTCTACTCTGTCTTACAGGGTTGCTATGAGTCAGAATCGACTCTGTGGCAGTGGATTCATTTTGTTTTTGTTTTTTTTAAGTTGCAATTATTATAAAGAAGCAGGGATGGAGCAAACATCCTGGACAAATGGCCTAGAACTATGACAGAGAGACAGTGAGATAACCCTTTAAATGAGCAATTTCACTAGAAAAGGAGGACCGACAATTGAATTCGGGGGGTTTACAAATAAACCTAACTGACAGCCAGACTTCATCCCTTCTACCCCTACAGTCACACACATATATACATACACAAGCATACACATAAATGCATACAGTCACACTTACACCTAAACCCATGCACACATTCACATATGCACACACAAGCATACTCACACACACACACACACACGTTCATACCCATATATACATAAACACACATACAAGCACATGCATATGCTTCACATACACATAAACACACACACACACACACACAAGTGCACTCACACACATAAATATATACACATAAAGACACACAGTGACACATATGGCAGGAGATGGGGGGACTAAGTCTGCAGAACAGACCCAGTTGGCAACCCCCCAACCTGCTCACACCCATGTCCCCTCTGATCAGAGGCTCTGGTTGCTCTTTGCTGGCTCCCAGAGATTGTCTCCCTGTGAGGAAAGGGAGGGGTTGCTTGGGAGAGGCTGAAGTGATTGTTTGGGTTTAATTAAGCACGATGCCCAGTGACAGGCTTGGAGGATGCACTGTAAGAGATATCCCGCTGACCTCGGAATGCCTGTTCTCCAGGCATATGTGGGCCTGACAGAACATTTCAAAGCGGTGGAGAACATTAGGAACGGAGGGAGCTGACAGCTCCTAATAGCACAGTAACAAGGAGACACTAATAAAGAGTGTGTCTGAGCTGAGCAGCTCCAGAGACAGAGGCTACGAGTCTTCTTCAGAAGGATGCTGGCAACACACAAGACTTTCTTCTTGTGTCTTCTGTCCCCTACGCATCACAGTACAGGGAGAAACTCCTGGTGAATTGTGCTCAGAGTCCCACTTTGTGAGCAGAGGTCCTTGCAGCCAGCACTGTTAGACGAGTCATTTAGAGTCCTCTGGGGTCGAAATGGTGGGAAGCACAGTGCAACGGGGTCACATGGAAGGAAGGGAGGGAGAAAGAGAATGAGGGAAGAAGAAAAGGGAGAAGCAGAGAGGGAGAAAAGTACTCCATTCCCACTTGCATATCTACAGTAAAGGAGGATTCATTACTGCTATAGACAGCCTGTGCATTGTTGATGCTTCAAGTTCTGTTTTCACGACAAAAGTTAAGACAAAAGCATCTATTTTGTGCCAAACGCTATGCACTGAAGATCAAAACAAACAAAGCAAAGCAGACAAATAAACAAATACATTGTGTGCAAGCAGTTAACACTTTAGTAGGAGTACACAGAAGTAAAATGACAGTTATATTATAAACTCCCCAAATCCAATTTTCTCCAATCTCTCCCCCCTCTCTGATTCTAGCAAACCTGGTCCTTGAGTAATCCCACTGTCTCTAACTTCTCACCTCTCATCATCTACTCAACTCATTCCCATCAGGCTTTTATTATATTCATTTCACATGTCCCACCCTTACCACCACTACCGAGGGCTTCCAATTTCCAAAACCTGCAGGTAAGTTTTCTGCCTTTGTTTTAGGTGACCTCTAAGCAGCATATCACACAGATTAGCAAACCCTCCTCATGAAGCATGTTCTCCTGGAGTCTCCGTGACCACCTTCTGGTGTTCTTCCCACCTCCTTGGCCACTCCTTCTGTTCCCATCTCTAAGTAATCTGTCCTTGGCTCTCTTCACTCTCTATAGTCTCTCTGGATAATCTCATCTAAAATGATTACTTTAAAACTCATCTACATGCTGGTGACTACTCTGAGGTAACGTTCTGCTGCTATTCATAAGGTTTTCGCTGGCCAATATTTTTTAGAAGTAGATTACCAGGTCCTTCTTCCTAGTCTGTCTTAGTCTGGAAGCTGCCCTGAAAGCTGTCCACCATGAGTGACCCTGCTGGTAATGTGAAATACCAGTGGTATAGCTTCCAGCATCACAGTATCATGCAAGCCACTACAGTACGACAAACTGACAGATGAGTGGTAGTTCTAGCCTACAGCACCTGGTATTTCCAGGTAGTCTTCCATCCAAGTACTAGCCAAGCTTGACCCTGCTTAACTTCTGAGATCAGAAGAAATAGGGTATGTTCAGGTTGGTATGGCTGTAGGCTTGTCTATGCCAAGAAATTTGGAAGAAAGCTACCTGGCCTACCGACTGATAGAGATCCATATTTGTGCCCATTCCAAAGAAAGGTCTAATGGAATGTGGAAATTATTGAACAATATCATTAAAATCACATGCAAGTAAGGTTTTGCTGAAGATAATTCAAAAGCGGTTACAGCAGTACATTCAAGCTGGAAATTGAAGCTGAATTCAGAAGAGGATGTGGAATGAGGGATATCGTTGCTGATGTCAGATGGATCTTAGCTGAAAGCAGAGAATACCAGAAAAATGTTTACATATGTTTTATTGACTATGCAAAGGCATTCAACTGTGTGGATCATAACAAATTATGGATAATATTGCAAAAGAAATGGGAATTCCAGAACACTTAATTGCGCTCAAGCAGAACCTGTATATAGACCAAGAGGCAGTCATTTAAACAGAACAAGGTCAAACTGCGTGGTTTAAAATCAGGAAAGGTGTGCATCAGGGTTGTATCCTTTCATCATACTTATTCAATCTGTACGCTGAGCAAATAATCCAAGAAGCTGGACTATATGAAGAAGAACACAGCATCAGGATTGGAGGAAGACTCATTAACAACGTGTGATATTCAGATGACACAACCTTGCTTGCCAAAAGCGAAGAGGACTTGAGGCACTTACTGATGAAGATTAAAGGCTATACAGCCTTCAGTATGGATTACACCTCAAAATACAGAAAACAAAAATCTTCACAACCAGACCAATAAGCAACATCATGATAAGCAGAGAAAATACTGACGTTGTCAAGGATTTATTTCATTTTACTTGGCCCCATAATCAACACCTATGGAAGCGGCAGTCAAGAAATCAAATGGCGTATTGCATTGGGCAAATCTGCTGCAAAAGACCTTTTTAAAGTGTTCAAAAACAAAGATGTCACCTGGAGGAGTAAGGTGCACCTGACCCAAGCCATGGTATTTTCAATTGCCTCATATGCATGTGAAGCTGAACAAATGAATAAGGAAGACTGAAGAAGAATTGATGCCTTTGAATTATGGTGTTGGACAAGAATACTGAATATACCATTGTCTTAGTTATCTAGTCCTGCTATAACAGAAATATAATAAGTGGATGTCTTTAACAAACAGAAATTTACTCTTTCACAGTTAGGAGGCGAGAAGTCCAAATTCAGTGTGCCGGCTCCAGGGGAAGTCTTTCTCTCTCTGTTGGCTCCAGCGAAGAGCCTTGTTATTAATCTTCCCCTGGTCTAGGAATTTCTCAGAGCAGGGGCCCCAGGTCCAAAAGACACATTCCGCTTCTGGCTCTTCTTTCTTGGTGGTATGAGGTCCTTCTCCTCTTTGCACAATTCTCTCTTTTGTATCTCAAAAGAGATTGACTCAAGATAGAACCTAATCCTATAGATTGAGTCCTGCCTCATTAACATAACTGCCTCTAATCCTGCTTCATTAACATCACAGAGGTTAGGATCTACAACATATAGGATAATCACATCAGATGACAAAATGGTGGAAAACCACACAATACTGGGAATCACGGCCTAGCCAAGTTGACAATTTTAGGGGGACACAATTCAATGCATAGCAGCCACGGACTGCCAGAAGAATGAACAAATCTGTCTTGGAAGAAGTACAGCCAGAATGTTCCTTAGAAGCAAGGCTGGTGAGAGTTTGTCTCATGTACTTTGGACATGTTATCAGGAGGGAGAAGTCCCTGGAGGAGGACATCATGCTTGGTAAAGTAGAGGGTCAGTGAAAAAAAGGAAGATTCTCAACAAGATGGACTGACACAGTGGCTTCAACAATGGGCTCAAACATTGCAATGATTGTGCAGATGGCACAGGACCGGGCAGTGTTTTGTTCTGTTGTGCATGGGGCCGATATGAGTTGGAACCATCTCAGCAGCACCTAACAACACTCTGAAGAATGTCTGCCCATCAAATAGAGTTATACCTGTCTTTAGCTCAGAAGAAAGTCCCAGGCTGGGGATACAGATACCGATGATAGCATACATAGGATGCTATCAGAATGCTCCTTAGAAGCAAGATGGTGAGACTTCAGCTCCCTTACTTTGGACACATCATGAGGAAAGACCAACTGCCAGAAAAGGATATCATGTTTAGTAAAGTCAAGGGTCAGTGAAAATAAGGGAAACCCTCAATGAGATGGATTGGCACAGTAACCGCAACAATGGACTCAAACATACCAGTGATCACGAAGATGATGCACGACTGGGTAACATTTCCTTCTGTTACATGTAAGGCTGTCATGAGTCAGATCCAACTTGATGGCTACTAACAACAACAATCATGGGATGCTTTGGTAGTGTACAGCCCACAGAGAGTATATAGGGAGAGAAGACAAAGGTACTAAGGATAAAGCTCCAGAAAGGCTGAGAAGTATTCAAAGAGGCTGGAAGAAAACTATGAGCAGAAACCAGAGGAAAGTATCAAGAAAAAGTGAACAATGACACTAAATAAAGGGAAGACTCCGTGTAAGGTGAAGAATGAAACCTATAATTTGGGTGTAACCGTGAACAGGCACACTTTTGGCTTTGGTAGAAGCAAGCAGTATCTGTGAAGTGATGGGTGCAGAAGCAGACTGTGGTGGGTAGAGGAGTAAGTGGGAAGTGAGGAAATGGAAACCATTTGCACAGACTTCTCTGTCTAGAATTCTGGCTGTGAATGGAAGACATAAGGTAGTAGCTAGAAGGCAATTCAAAGTTTGGGGGTGGGGAGAGATGTGGAGAGATGAACACACTTATAGGCTGAGAGGAAAGGGTGAGGAGAGCAGGAGACATTTAAGATAATAGGTAGGGCAACTGATGGATTCAGGTTGCTTAAGATATTGGAGGGGGTGGGTTTCCTTAGGCAATAGAGGAAACACCTCTTCCCCTAAAGCAGGAGGGGAATCTAAGAATGTGCGTGTGTAGGTACATCTGAAGGAGGTTTGGAAATTATGTCCTTTCATGCCTGATAGGCTCACATTTTAAAATTTAAAATAGAAGATAGAAAAGGGAGGAAGGCTGAAGTTGTTTGGGGGTCTAAACAAGGGCCCTGGAGGTTTAAAAAAAGCCACTAGGGGGATGGGGAGAAGGAGGAGAGCAGCAAGGTAATTGTTTACTAGTGCAGAGGACCCAGTTCGTATTGGAGTCCATACTGGAAGGAAGATGGCTGGCTGTGTTGATTTAGGGTTGGAGATCTATGTAAGACTAGTCCTTCCCTCACCTGCACTTTCTCCAGGAAAACAAAGCAACAACAGCTTCCATTGTTATGTGCCGAGTGCCTTACACACACGATCTCTAACTCTCAGGATAGTGCTGCAAAGCTGTTAAGTAGTCTCCCTTTTACCTTGAGGAACTCAGGTCCCAGAGAGGTATGTAACTTGCCCAAGGTTTCACAGCCTGTCTGATTCCAAAGCTCTGGTCCTTTCCTTTACTCTATACCTTGTCACAACCTTTGAGACTTGGCATCAGCTCTCATTTTCCCCTGAGCTTTTGCTTCTCTAGGATAAACAATTCCAGGCTTTGAGCACTTCCTTATGGGACCTTGTTTCCAGTCCCTTTCCTCTCCCAGCTTCCCGTCCAGTTTGTTAGTTTCTCAGTCTTGAACACATGCGTACTCACACACGCTTTTTCAAGATGGTAATGAGTTCCCTGCAGGAAGCCAAGAGTCTTCTGTAAAAAGTTCTTGATCAGGACTCTCTGGCGGGTTTCCCCAAGGACACCTTCACATGCTTCAATCTCGTTTCATCCCTAAAACGATCTGCCAACTAAGATGACCTTCAAGGAGTCAAGGGCATAGAGCTGGGTATTACATGACCACCTTGCTAGCCCTCCCTCCAAAAACTCACCCCCATGCTCAGGAAAGACCAAACCATCTGCAGTGTTTTCTTCCTATTTTCTGTGCTTTTTTTAACCTGCTGATCTCTCTGCCTGAATTATCTGTTCCACTGTCCTTCCCTAACAACCACTTACCCTTCAAGATCAACTCAGGAGTTACCTCCTCTTAGAAACATCCCAGGGGATCCAGGCTTTACTGGGTGTCCCCTGCACTTTATGCTTCTTCTATTATAACACAGAAGATGCAGAGCACAATGAGTAAGAGTGAAATAGTGGGCTTGTTAGTCAGACTAGACAGACCTGTTCAGGGCACTTAGTACTGCTTGTATCACTGAGCCTTTTAATATTTCCTCAGCTGTAGAATGCAGATAGTGAATACCTACCTCAGAGGGTTGCTGTGAAGAAGAAATAAGGTGACCCACAGAAAGCACCTGGCAAAGCGCTCAGCACATAATTAATGGTGGCTGTTACTTTTATCAAATAGTGCTGTGTTTAGTTTATTCTTGTGTCTTCCCCACCATCCCAACAGTTTTAAGAGGGCAGGGACAGCACCTGTTCATGTGTCTATCTCTAGGATCTCATACACAGTCTGGCACACACACAGTAGGGGCTCATGAATAAATGAACGGATGAATCGAAGTTGTCTCAGTATGTACTGTCCTTGGGAATCACATTTTCTGAAACTACCTAACTCATTTCCGTTTTATATTAAGAGAAGATGAAGGATAAAATAGATCTTCTTCTTCATCTGAAGGGCAGGAGGCCTTCCTAAGGACTGACTGGATGGTTGGGTGGCAGGGTTGAGCGGCAGGCTTCATGCAGGATCATAGACAAGGTTGAGTGGCAGGCTTCATGCGGACCATGGACAGCAGTGGTTGCCATGCCCAGCTGGAATATGTTCACTTCCATTCAGAAGACGTCAAGGTCAAGAGGTCAGGCAGCCAAGAGTGTAGATATCAAGGGAAGATCTAAGTCACATGGAGTGTTGGGTATTCTTCTAGTATATGCCACTGGTACTTGTGGTGCAGCTTTTCTTGTTTATGGCTGACTGACCATGTAATAGCTCCAGGGTCTGTTTTTATTGTTTGGTGTCCATGCCATTACATTTATGAAATACATTAAATACTATCCTTTCTCTGAAACATTAGGATCCTAGGGTTTCTAGCAGGGCTGTGGAAGGTGATGAAGAACTCAATTAGAGCACTGCAAACTGAAAGATTAGATTTCAGGTGGCCACAAGCTAAGAGCAAAGAGGCAGAGGTCGGGTCAGGCAAAGGCCTGTCATCTAGCTGAGCCAATGAGTTAGCAATATGAGCACTGCCATGGGAGCTATGCCTTAGAAAACTGTGACAGCCAGAGGTTCGTTATGGGGGAGAATAATCAGCCCCATTCCCAGGACTGCCTTCCTTCTCAACCACCAGCTCCCCAGCTCTCTTCTCCCTATACCTGAGCCATGTGACTCCAGCCAGCAGCCTCATCTTATACACAGTCACTGCGACCAGGCATGATTCCAGTAACAGGAAATTTAAGAACCCCCTAGCCAGAGCTCAGGGGATGTAGCTTTGGGTAAGCATATGGTACTCACGTCCGATAAAGTACTCACTGAGGGGCACAGCCATTATTTCTTTATAGACCTATCTCTCCTCCTAGCCTGATTTTTCTAGAAGCAGTAAGGATGAAAGAAGAAGACAGGGAGAAATAAAGAAAGGAATGGAAGTGGAAGAAATTAGGCTGGCCGATGGTTTTACTCTAATCCTTGGGAATAGGGATCCCCTCCACTCTGTTTTCTCAAATACCTGTCTTGATAACCTGCATAGCAAGTCATACTCTTTTGATCCTTGCCACTTTCTGTCTGGGTACTAGACTCTATCCCTACACTATTATCCCATATCTGGGTCCTTTAGCCTTTGCAACATATGTGGTTCCCATTGCAAAGACCTGGGCCCCAACTGTGAACCCACATATACCTGCACTGCCCTAGGGGGCCTGTTTTGGACTACCCAACTTGCTACAGTTAAGCTTTACCTTTATGGAAGCTTCCTGTCATGGAGCTTATATTCCTGCTGTGACCTTACCCTAGAGGTCAATGAATTCTACGGAGGAAATGCTGTAACATAGTGGGGAGGTCATGAGAGAGAAGAGGGGTTACAAAGAAGTAGTTACAAAGATAGTTTAATGACAGGAAGGTAGGTGGCACTCTGTTTCCTCATCAGGAAGTATTTCACTCAAGGACAGGCCTTAAAGAGTTGGAACAGACACAGAACTCAGAATTCAGCTGAGGAAGAGGGGAAGAGAAAGCACGCATTTGAGTATATACCAATAATAGGCACTGTGCGATTACGTATACAATTTCATTTAATGTTACCTTCATCCTTTGCAATAGGAGCTGTTATCCTCATTTTACAGATTAGAAAATTCAGGTCAGAGAGGTTAAGAATCTTGCTGAATATCACAGAGCAAGTGAGGGGTAGAGCCCAGAATGGAAGCAACTATGTCTGACTGGAAAGCCTTCTTCCCCCTCCTACAGAGCCAGATCTCTAGCCTAGATACATCAACTCAGAATGTCCCCACACTTTTAATTCATGCTTGTCTCAAACAAATCCTACATCCCCAGGATTTCCAAGAAACGACTGTCTTTTATAAATTTTAGAGAGAGATCAGTGTCTTCTCTGCTTGAGTGGCTACTTCCACCAGGAAGTTACAGAATCAGAGGACATCAAAACTGTAAGCACACCAGTGACTTTCTAGCAGTGGTTTTCAGATTTCTTTTCTTTATTTGTAGCAAAATCCATGTTTGGAACTCCAGTACGTGAAACAGACACTAGCGAGGCACTGTCCAGTCCCATCAGTATCTGTCTGGAAGGGGATCCTGAGGCTTGTCTGCAGACCTCATGCCCCTCCAAGAAACTCAGTCTGATCTATTCCAACTCCTCATTTGTAGATGAGGAGGCTGGGACCCAAGAAGGGACTTGCCCAAAGTTACCAAGGGACAAGGTTCTACCTCTGTTGTCTCTAGTGTTCTCTATTCTAAAGTGGCCAGGTCATATCCATCAGGGTGGAGGAGAAGGTGCTCTGTATCTATGCAGGTGGCCTGTATGGATCTGAATCTGGAGGTAGAAACTTCCTTCTGGAAAAGAATAATTAATAATAGTGATCATCATTTACTGAGCACCTTCTCCGGTGCTAAGTGCAGGGCTAAGAGCTTTGCGTGTATTATTCCATTTAATCCCCTCTATAGATGATGACCACAATAAGCAGGAAAAAAAAAAAAAAAAAAACTGCGATGGAGTCAACTCTGACTCATGGCCACCCCGTGTGTGTCAGAGGAGAACCGTGCTCCATGACGTTTTCAGTGGCTGAGGTTTTGGAAGTAAATCACCAGACCTTTTTTCTGACTTGCCTCTGGGTGGACCTGAACCTCCAACCTTTTGAGTAACCGAGCCATTAAACGTCTGCACCACCCTGACACTTAAACTGAGTCTAAATTCCTCAGCACAAGGTGACCCAGCTAGTAAACAACTGAGGTTAAGATTTGATCCCCGGCCACCTGGCTGCAGAACCCAGTCTGCTATACTGCCTTCCTAGGAGGAGGAATATAGTCCTTAGGACAAAGGAAGGCTAGAAGCTCCTTCTCTCCCCTCTGCCAGTCTCCCAGCAAACGCTCTGCAAGATCAGACATCTCATTCACCTCACCGTGACGGCTAACAAGCAGGATCTTGAGTATAAATGCGCACCCCCTACGCTCCCTCCAACAAACCCTCAGGCACCCATAAACACACGCGGGCATGCGCTCGCTCATGCATAATGCATGACGCCATGGTCTCAAATCCTGCTAAATTGAGATTCAGTCGGCTGTTAGGTCTGGAGACACCTCGGTGCCTGCGTCATTAGCTGAGCTCTGAAAGCCATCATTACTGCAGCCTCCGTGGCTGAGTCACTGAGACTGAGAGCAAGTAATAGAATTGCGGAGACACATAATAAAAGGGAATGGAATGGGACTCAGCCAGAAACAGGACTACCTGTTACCGGGCCTTGAAGGGTGATATGTAAATAAGGAGCTCCAGGGCCCCTGGACAGCAGGCTGGCAAGTCCCTCAGCAGAGGTTAATAAACGGCCCAATTATAACCTCCACACTCTGAGGTTGCAAAGGAGAGAAGGGGGGGGGGGGCGGAAATCAATGAAATTAATTTAATGTGGACCCATCCTTTATGTTTGTTTTGCTACAGCATTTGTTTGAGATGTCCGTACAGACCGGCTCATCTTACCTCTGCCTAGTGTCTTCACCCTGGAGAGCAAAGGAAACAAACCCAGGACTTCACGCATATTTGACTCTGACATCTCAGAGAATGGGGACAGATCAGAGAATCCCAGGACTGGCAGAAGCTTTAAAATCTAACCATCCATGGTACAGGAAGTGCAGATTCTCTTGCATATAATTTTGTGAGTTGTGATCTACTGGGGTGTTGAGTTGAGAGACCAGTGGGGACTGAAATCCACTCTGTAATGGACAAATTGTGGTCCCTGCAGTGAGGTTGCATCCACCTCTATATACAGGTAATTCACAAGGAGGAGCCAAAAATAGACCCAGTGAGTTACACTGAAGCCAGAGTTCTGTGAAGGCCTAGGTTCTGTGTTCTCTGTAAAGGAAGGACATTAGGCAAGGTGCAGGGGAAGGGCTGATTACCTTTAATAAGGCACTGATTACTCACCAGGTATTACTAAGAATATGAAGCATTTGTCTTATTTAATCATTTCAGAAATTCCACGAGGTTTACCTAGTCCCATTTTACAGATGATTAAAAAAAAAAGTGAGGCTCAGAGAGATGTTGTCACCTGCCCTAGGTCACATAACACATGAGTGGTAAGGCCAAGATTGCAATTCAAGCCTGTCTGGGTTCAAAACCAGTGTTTTCCCTGCAGGGTCGCTATGAGTCAGAACTGACTGGAAGGCACCTGACAACAACAACGTATGCAAAATAGCCTTGGTTATTGGGTTGAGGGGTGATGAGGAGAAGCAAACAACGGGGCAAACCACCCAATAGGAGTTGATGGGTC
The DNA here is from genome assembly GCA_030035585.1 of Dugong dugon. NCBI lineage: Eukaryota > Metazoa > Chordata > Mammalia > Sirenia > Dugongidae > Dugong > Dugong dugon. The sequence goes on from CM057471.1 coordinate 60,308,404, forward strand.
TGTGCAGGAGAAGGCAAGGTTGGGGAGTGGTGGCACAGAAACTGACCAGATGCAGAGCTGGCCTTCCAAGGAGGTTAATGAGAGGTAATCCTGAAAATCAGTCTAGTAAGTCTGGTGTCAATATTTAGTAAAATAATTGGACCAATGTGCCCAGAGAAAATCTGTAAGCATCCAGGAGATAATGGAATAGTCAGCAATAAGGAGCACTAGAGGTTCATGCGGAACAAATCATCCTGGACAACTTGATAGCCTTTCCTGACAAAATTACAAAATTAGTGGATGAAGGAGATGTAGTAAAGGTTGTAGATCTGAGCTCCAGCAAAATATTGAATAGTGTCATATGTGATGTTCAACTTGCCAAATTAATTCAAATTGCTTCTGATCCAAGCTGTGCCGTGTGGATTAGTGTTATTACTGAATCTGGTTGAAGAATAGAGCCAATAGAGCCATAGGTGCTGATACATGGTACTGTTCCAAGGGTCAGGAGACAGAGACCTTCTCATCCTCATCTGTGGCCTGTAGGGGGCTGTTAGAAGGGCCAGTGGGACCACAGACAGGGAATACAACATCTGCAAGGCAGAGGAGGATCCTGAGGCACCAAGGGGAAGGGACATTGCACAGATATTTGATCATCATAACCATCCCATGGGGCAAGTATCATCACTATCATTGTCATCAATTATCATCATGTAGATTATGAGAAACTGAGGATCAGAGAGGGAGTGACTTACCAAAAGTTGTACAGATAGGAACGGGATGTGCCTGGGTTCTAACCCACGTGTGTCTAATGAATAGCATACTTTCCTCTATACCCAGTGGTTTTAACCTTTGTGTGCATCAGAATTACTGTGGGGAGGGGGGTGCTTGTTAAAGCACCGATTGCTGGGCCCCAACGCCAGAGCTTCTGGTTCTTTAAAGAGTGGGTCCGGAGAATTTGCATTTCTGTCAAGCTCCCAGGTGCTGCTAATGTTGCTGGTCCAGGGATCACCCTTTAGAGGCACTGCTTTAGTCCAGGCATTAATTTACATATGAATTCCCTGGAAATCTTGTTAAAATGCAGATTCTGACTCAGTGCATCTTTTGGGAATTGATAGAGGGAGGTGGTCTGCATTTCTAGTAAGCTCCCAGGTGATGTACTTGCAGCTGGTATGCAGACCTCACTTTGACTAGCAAACACCTATGCTGTAATGTTGAGAAACAGGCAATCTAGAAAGATAACGCCGCAACTCACGAGTTTACTCTGGAATGCAGAGGTAAAGGAAACAGATCTTAGAACAAAGGGAAAGATGAGCTGTTCCGTAAAAAAAAGCCTGTTGCCGTTGAGGTGATTCCAACTCATAGCGACCCTACAGGACAGAGTAGAACTGCCCCATAGAGTTTCCAGGGAGCGCCTGGTGGATTTGAACTGCCGATCTTTTGATTAGCAGCCATAGCTCTTAACTACTACACCACCAGGGTTTCCAAATGAGCTGTAGGAAGGACAGAATTCAGAAGACCTGAGTTCAAATTCTGATTATGATTGAGAACAATTTCTTTAACTTCGTTAGGCATCAATTTCCTTATTTGGGGGGAAGAAAGCTTCTTATAATAATTACTATTTTATTATTGGCCCTTAATGCTAAAACTTCATGTCGGGGTCAAAAAATGTCCACGTGAAAATATTTTGGGAACCTCCCAAAACAATTGTGAAGACATGCTGTATGGAATTGGCCAACATTTCTTGTGTGGGGAGCCATGTGATGAAACTGTTCTCAGGATGCAACGCTAACTAGTCTCTCTAGCCCTTGATGACTGGCAATACCTCCTGTCACACACGAGCTCCTAACCACTCTGCTATATTCACTGTATAGGTAAGGTCCACTGTATTCATTGGTGACCATCGTTTAGATTCTAGCATTTCAGGGGAATCATGTGGGAGAAATCAAATGAAAAGGTGTGAGAAGCAAATGGGAAGTGCAGAAGTGGAAACAAAAGTTTCCATCAAGGAGTTTGTCCCTCAAGGGGAGGAGAGAGGAGGCAGTAACTAAAGCAGGTTTTAGGATTGAGTCCTAGACAGAGCGTCAGAAGACTCTCAAAAGGACATGCATGTCTATCATTGTAGGTTTCTTCCATTACTCTTTCCTTGGTTGTCTTCATCTCTGTTGCCCCCACTAAGACTGTGAGCTGTTTAATTTCCTTCTATTTAACACTAGGACTTAGCACAGGACCTGCCATAGTGTAGTGGCTACATTAATGCCTGTAGATTGAATGCCAAGTGCTTTAAAATGGATTCACACATGCAAATAGATTTCACTTTGCATGGAGGAGGGGGAAGCAGGGTGGCTGAGCCTAGAAGCAGCCAGTGCAACTGACTGGGTCCTGGTAGGCCAGCATTAGGGAGGGATGCTTTGACTGCGATAGCCAGGAAGATAAACTAAGTCAAAGTTGGTGAGGGAAGTGAAGATTCAAACATGAGGAAACTGAATTCAAGCATAAGCAGGAGGCAGGGTCAAACTCAGACCCACAGAGCAAATGTCACATGCCTACATCCTTTGGATATCTGCACAATTTTCTGGCAATTTGCATTGGACCAGGAGCCCCAGCAGAGAAAACAGCCTTCTGGGTGTGGAGAAAATGAAGGTTTTAGCTTCAGTGGGTTGGGCTTTATTAGAACTGTTATTAGTCTGTTGTGCAAAAAGCTCATTAGAAAATCACTGGGGATCTCAAAAGTGCTGCATGTTTTTTATAGTTACGTTCCTTGTGATTCCTCCGCAGGTCTCCTGATGCTGTCGGAGCACTGAATCTACTAAAGGTGTGTGGGGATAGATGGCTCGGGTTCACCTGTCATTTGAGTTCAGGGCCAGATACCTGCAGTTGATGGTCCTATACACTATTGAAGGGAAGAAAGGGACCTGGTATGGGGTGAATGCCACCTGGTTGCAAGTGCTTTGACATGTATTATTTTATATCACAACAACCAAAGGCATCTGAGGGTCAGACACCTCAAATGGCTTTCACAAGGTCACACAGCTAGTTAGTGGCAGAGTGAGCATTCAAACTCCAGTTGGTCTAACCCCAAAGACTATTCTCTTACCAAAGCCCCATGATGCCCCCAACACTGGGATCTCTTTTGTGAAGGAAGGGATTTCTCACTTCAGGTTGGCAACCTGGGATTTGGGGAAGGGAGGAAAGGAGGGAGCTCGGAGGAGAAAGAGAGGAGAAAAAATCATTCCATGCCAGTTTCAGACTCAAAGATCACTCCAGCTGTCAGCTGAGCCCACAATCACCATGGAGTTTTATTAAGGAGCAAGAGTTATAGAAGAATGAAGTGACAGATTTAAAATTAACTTGCCAAACTCCCCACCAATATTGTGACAGTCCCCAAGTACCAGTTCAGCGACCCAGTGCACCAACTTGACAATATTAACATAACTTAGTCAGAACAAAAGCTTTCCCTCTGTCTTTTCAAGAGAAGCTAATTTTGAGGGGACAAGCATTCTTCTCACTGCCTTTTTTGGCACCTCTGTGACAGGCCCCTTTGGGCCAACCCAAGAGTGCATGTTCATAAACCTCCATGCTTCTTCCATCTCCCTGAGGTTTGCCACCCAAGGCGGAATGCCGAAGTCAGAAAGGTGCTGCTCCCCTTTTGGGACATACTGGGTGAACAAAGACCAGTAGAAAGACACTCACATACTGGCTATTTTCTGAACGCTGACTTGAGTTCTCTATAGTCTTTATGTTTGGAATAAAAATTAATGATGGCAAATTCAAACAAATTAGCATTTGCGGCAACATGTTCTTTGTACCAACTCTTACCGGCTCTGCAGCACTGCAGAGCCTGGCTTTCCCCTAATCTGTGCTCCTCTCTCTTTTCACCTAACAATCTCCTACTTACCCTTCACATATCAGCTTAGTCATGCCAGGAGACAGGTGCTCCTGAGGAGTGCCTACCTGGAGTCCTCAACCCCATGTGGTCCTTGCCATTTGCTACCGGAACAGTCTGACTTCCGCATGTCACATTGCATGGCTCATTTTATTGAATTTCACTTGAATAAACATCTTCCTTTTGTTAAATCTGTGAGCTCGGATGATATATTTTATCATCTAAAATGGGCCGCTTTTGTCTGGAATAAATGCTAAACTGGATAGGACCCTAAGACAACAGTTGAATTCAATTCCAGAATCCAGAACAGTCCTAGTCAAACTGGGTTATACTCAGCCTACAAATATGGGCATATACCGCAACTGGCAAACTCTCTTTGTGTCTCCCGCACCCTGCACAGTGATTAGCACTTAGTGCATGATATTTGTTGGATGAATGAGTGAATGAATGAATGAATGAATGAAATGGATTTTTTTTTCTTTTAACAAGTCCTGCAGCTCAAGTTCACAAAATTTGCTCTGATTGCCCCCTCCCTCCCTTTCTCTCTTCCTTTCTTCTAACTTATTGAGCACCTTCTATGCATCAGACCCTGTTAATATTTATTCCTGGACATACAAATAAACATCCTTGAGGGTGAGAAGGGGAAACGACTAGCATGTACTGAGCATCTACTACTACGGGTCAGTTCCTTTAAGCACTGTGTATTCTTTAACCAAGTGCTCAATCTATGAGGTTGTTAATATATTCACCTTTTACAGAAAGGACAATGAAGCTCAGAGAGGTCAGGTGATTTGACCAAGGTCACACAGCTAAGAGCAGCAGAGGTTGAATTCAATTCCAAGTCTGTGTGAGTCCAAAGCCATCATCTCATCATTATACTATGCTACAGCCTCAACTTTGTAGACAGAAACTGAAACATAAGCTAGTACAGGGTGTAAAGTGCTAGGATGGAGGGAGGTTTCCCATCTGTAGGTGGGCACAGAAGCTTCTCTGACCTGCAAAATCTCATACACTTTATCCACAGTCTTTTAAAAAAATCAGGTTCTACTTTAGAGTTACAATATGATGAGCCCTTAGTAGTGTAGGTACTGTGCTGGGTCTTGGGAATTTATAATGATATTGATAAAGATGAAGAGAATTCCTGATCGTAGTTCAGCAGGGGAAGTGGACTTAAATAAAGAATCACATAAATACTGATTTAATTCAGGTTTCACAAGTATTTCAGAGGAAAAATAATATGAGGACCAGATGTAGGTGTTTGTTTGTTTGTTTTTTTAAATCATTGTTTTTACTGATAAGGAAACTGAGAGTTGGGCAGATCAATGATCAAGATCACACTGCAATAACGTATAGTGGTGATGGTTGCAGAACATGATGGTCATTAATGTCACTGAACTGTACGTGTAAAAAATGTTGAAATGGCAAATGTTTTGTTATACATGTATTTATGTATATGTATAGACAGACAGACAGACACACATACATATATATAAATCACGAAAAAGATCACATTGCAGAGAGCAGGATTTGAACCCAGATCTACTTGACCCCAAAGCCTATGCTGCGCTTCCCCTTCCCTATTGCCTCCTAAACAATTCAGTTAAGTTTGTTAGTGGTTTCTAGGGGTGGGCAGCAGGGACAGGAGAGGGGAACTCATTGCTTAGGGGATAGTTAGCTCCTATTAAGGGTGATGGGAAAACGTAGAATCAGATAAAGGTGATGGCTAAACAACACGATGAACATAATGTCACTGAATTGTACATGTGAAGAATGTTGAAATGGCAAATGTTTTGTTACATATATATTTACCACAATAAAAAAAAGTTCATTTTTTTAATCATAGAAACCAAATTTCTATGTGTACTCCTCTTCCTTACGACTCATCCTCCCACTATCTTTCTGCTCTCTGTAAAAGCAGGGAGCCAACCTTCTCTTCCTCATCAGTGAATTCTGTTACCCTACTTCAGAATAAGGAGCCTGGTGGCACAAATGGTTAGGTGCTGAGCTACAAACCAAAAGGTTGGTGGTTTGAATCCACTCAGTGGCTCCACAAGAGAAAGACCTGATGACCTGCTTCTGTAAAGACTACAGCCAAGAAAACCTTATGGGGCAGTTCTCCTCTATCATGGGGTCACTATGAGTTGAAAACAACTCAGTGGCACCTAACAGCAACCTTCAGAAGACACCCAGAATCCGACCATCTCTCACTATGTCAACTCCTATGAGTATGCACCAAATATGCATTATCTTTTACTTGGAACACTGCAAAAGCTTTGTGACTGCCTCCTCTGCTGCACTGTGCCCACTAAGGTCTATTCTTCACATCCCAGCTGGAATGGTTCTTTTAAAACATAAGTCAGATTTTGGTCCTCTTCTGCTCAAACCAGGCACTGGCTTATTTTTCCTCTCACTCACAGTAAGACCCAAAGTACTGTACTTACAGTGACTCACAGTCCCTCCCTCACTCAGCAGTCATTACCTTCTTATTTGTAACCTTTTCTCCTACTACTCTCCCTCTCTTTCACTATGTTCCATCCACCTGGGCTCCTTTCTGTTCACAGAACATGCCAAGGGATTTGAACTTGCTGTCCCCTCTGCCTGGAGGTCCTTCCCTGGATACCTGCATAGCTCACTCCCTCATTTTGCTAAGGTATTTGCACAAATTCCACCTTATCAAATGGGTCTTCCTTGTCCATCCTGTATAAAACAGAACTTCCTGTCTAGCATTCCCTAGCCCCCTTCCCTTGCTTTCCTCCATAGTGTGTACCAGTTACCATCGAGTCAACTCCAACTCGTGGCCACTCCATGTGTGTCGGAGGAGAACTGTGCTTCATAGGGTTTTCAGTGGCTGATTTTTCACAAGTAGATCGCCAGGCCTTTCTTACAAGACACCTCTGGGTGGACTCTAACCTCCAACTTTTCAGTTAGCAGATGAGTGCATTAACTGTTTGCACCACTCAGAGACTCTGGAGTCTCATTACCTCCTAAGAAATAGTTTGGGAATAACAGAATCTTAGACGGGTATCTCAGCTACCCATTGGAGTAACTTTGGTTCTCTGGACTATGGGATGCCGAGGAAGACCAATCCCTTTCTGTTATTTCTTTCCTCCTAGTCTACATAGCATCCTGGAGAAGCTGAAGCAGCTTCAAGCCTGTGGGAAGAGCTGGGAACCTCAGGGAGAATAGGGAGGTGGGCTGGGGGTAAGAGTCTTTCAAAGTCATCAGGTGATCACTGAATTAACCAGGCCTGGGCTACCTCAATGCCTGCAGCTTTGGCTTCTGGCTTCTGTCTGCTAATTAGCTGCCCACTTAATAGGCTCCTCTGAGAATCTTATGAGACATAAAACTAAATGCTCAGTTTGGACTCTTAAAAGCCACCTTTGAGGTGTTCCACTAGATTATCATTAATAGTAATTATTCAGGGACAATGTTACATAAAACACCAGCCACTGCCCTTGAAGCTTTCTGTATTAATTCACATCCAATAAACTGCAATCACATCTTTCATTAGGATTGTTACTAAATACATTTCTATTCAGGGCATCTTCCTGAAATGGAAATATTTCCCTAAAAATTAATTTTCTTGATACACATGTGTAGGCTTATTAATGTAAGCTTAGAATAGACTTACTTTTTCATTTTTCTGGAAGGAATACAAAGAAAGTAATGCTGGTGAATTTGCATCTAACACGATCTCACGTGTGACGGGTATGCACTCCAACACAAAATTTCCGAGTCAGTGGTATCTCATAGCTTCTCGGGATTCATGTTAGGAAAATGGTGCTAACATTTGCACACGTCCTTACACTTTACAAAACATTTTAACATGACTTTCTCATCATCTCCCCCTCTGCCCGTAATTCTCCTTGGAGGTCGATATTCTGCTTCCTGATTTTGTAGTAAGCAAACTGAGGCTCCAGGAGTCCCTGGGTGGAGCAAAGGGTTAACTGCTGGACTACTCACTGAAAGGTTGGTGGTTTGAACCCACTCAGAGACGCTTCAGGAGACAGCCCTGCAATCTGCTTCCAAAGGTCACACAGCCTTGAAAAACCTATGGCGCAGTTCTACTCTGCACGCGTGGACTCGCCATGAGTCGGAACTGACTTGATGGCAACGAACAACAAGAGCAAACTGAGGCTCAGAAGGATTACAAGAACAGCAAGGTCTCATAGTTAGTAATAGTCCAGCCACTTTGGAGCTTTAATAACCCTTCCTTATTAAATGCTCATCCTCTGCTCTGGCTTAACTATACAATCCTATCTCCCACTACTATCTTCAGGCTCTGGGCACCAGTCACTTCGACATTTATGCAAACACTGTGAGCAGACCCGGTGCTCTCAATTGCCTGGAATACTCTCCCGTGTGGCTGTTGCTCTTATCCTTCAGATCTTAGGCAGCACCTCTTTCAGGAAGTCCTCCCTGTTGAATCAGCCACACCAAAGCCAGGGCAGGTGCTTCCACCATGATCCCTTAGCCCTTCCCTCCATCAAAGCACACAGCATAATGCAATGTGTGCTTGTTCAGTCATTCCTCTGCAGAAGAGTAGACACTTTGACCGTCTCATCCATCTTTTTGTTGTTGTTGTTGTCAGTTGCCATAGAACTCATTCTGACTCATGGTGACCCCAAGTGTTACAGAGTAGAACTGCTCCATAGGGTTTTCTTGGCTATAATTTTAACAGAAGCAATTTGCCAGGTCTTTCTTCTGTGGCATCACTGGGTGGGTTCAAACCACCAACCTCTAGGTTAGCAATCAAGAGCAAATCATTTGCACCACCTATGGATCTTCATCTTTTCATACCCAGTGCTTATTACATGTCTGATACATAATAGGTGCTCAATAAAAACTTGTTTAAAAACAAATAGTAAAGTCAGGACGAGACCCTCTGACCTCAGGTGCCTCCCAACATGTAATTAATAAAACAAAACAATAACAAGTAACTTCTGAGGTATGATTTCTTCTGAGAGTAATATACTGATGTTGTAGCATAATGCAAATATAGTAAAATTTCAGCCCTGTGGACTCCATTAATTAAGGATGCATAATGCTTGGCCAGGGGCTGGGCTGGCTTGTTGGAGTGTTTACTTATAAAAGAGATTGCTAAGCACATTAGTACTTCAGCAGTGTAAACAAGATCACAGGGAAATGGCAGAAGATACTTAAGAGAACAAACTGCTTGGAGTCACTTTGGAATCACCCATTATGAAAAAACAATCACTGTGCTAATTACAGTTGCTCTGCTAATTACAATTACTGTGCTAATTACAATCTATCCTTATCTGTTCCATAGGTTCCCTACGGGACTTTTCCTTCTGAACACTTAGACCAACTTGAGTTACTGCCTTCATTTGAGTGTAATGAAATTGTGGTTCTTTAAAATTTGTCTTTGCTTCAGATGTCTCAGTGATTCAGATGGGTTTCCCCCTCCTAGAAAAAGAACATCATCAGGGATTTTGAAGCCAGAAAATTAAAAACAAAACCAGCAAGGGGAAGGGGGGCTGTGAAGAGAAGTGAAATGGACCTTGCTGCTTTTGCTGTTTTCACACCTTTCACAGACTAGAGACACATTTTTAGGTTACTTTGAGAAGGTTCAAAATATGCTTTGTATTAATTTGTTTTGCTCATCAAATGACCGCGTTTGGTATATTTAGAGATGTAAACATTGAGAATAAAATAACAGGGAAAAAAAGCAAATATTTTTGTTTCTTCTCTTACTATAATTAGTGGGAAAGATGACAGACCTTGTTTAATAATAGATTGCAATTTCCTGTTCACCACACAAAATAAAAGGCATCTTCCACTAGGTCTTAATTTTACTACTTTCTTTCTGTCCCCGGTTAAACTAATGAGGTTTATGGAATGAAATTTTTGTCTCTGTGCTTAAGAATAATAAAGCTTCACTTGGGCCATGTCCTCTCCCAACTGGATTTCTCTCTACTTTTTTTCCAGGAGTTATCTTTCACCTTCGACCTGAAGCAGACAGCAGCCCAGCTCTCTGCTGGTAGGCAGCTCTCTGCTACATCCCATGATGTCTAAAATTGCAGCGCCGGCACGTAGAGGCGGCTCTGATCTGGGCACCCAACCATGGCTTTGGAACACTGGAGTCCGGAGCCTGCCTCCCGCAAGTGCCGCCCCCACTGGCATGGATGCGCCAAGCATCCCTTTCCCCATCAGTGAGCAGTATGGATGGACGCAGAGAATAAGTTGTGCTACATTATGTACTGGGGGCCTGATGAACTGCAAGACAGGACTGGGCACCCTGGCTGCTGCAAATCAAAAGTATGTTCTCTACATGTCGTCACCCTGGAGAGGATTATGGGAGGGAGACTCCTTTGGGACTCCATGGTTCTACAGTGCCACTGGCTTTGGGACTTGGCTTCTGCTTTCAAACAGTGAAGGAAGGGCAATCCTTCTTCGCTCTCAGGCATAACCTAAGGAGTGGCAGTTCACATCTAGCGTACAGTTCATTTTATGGTAGTGCAAATGGCTAATACGCTTAGCGGCTAACCAAAAGGTTGGAGGTTTGAGTCCACACATGGTTGCCTCAGAAGAAAGACCTGGTGATCTTCTTCCCAAAAACCAGCCACTGAAAACCCTATGGAGCGCAGTTCTACTCTGACACACATGGGGTTGCCATGAGTCGGAATCAACTGGACAGCAGCTGGCAGTTTTATTCAGAGCCTGGCCCTGAGAGCAGCAGCATCAGCCTTACCTGACAGCTCATTTGAAATGCAGAGTCTCAGCCCTTACCTGAGACCTACTGAATCAGAAGCTACATTATCTGCATTTTAGTAGGCACCCCTGGTGATGTGTATACACATTAGAGTCTGAGAAGCACTGGTACAATGCATGTGCACTGAGTTCTGACTGTAAGCAGAGATAGGGAAAATGCCTACCTTTAGATAGGACGTTCATCTATAATAACGATGATGATGATGATGAGCTATTACTTGCTCTCCTGGTCTTTGAAGATCACATAGTTTGAGAGCGTACATACATGCACATGCGTGCACACACATTCTCTGGAGGCTGTGGGGGTGGTAAGAAGGCAGGCTTTAAATCCTGGCTTCATCATTTACCAGCTTGTGACTGGAGCTCTAAGCTCCAGTTTTCTCATGTAGAACAATATGCTAACATGTTGTGCGGTTGTTAACCAATGTCATAAAACAATATGTGTACTACTGTTTTCATGAGAAACTATTTGTTCTATAAGCCTTCACCCGAAGTGCAATAAAAACAAACGATATGCTAGCCAACCTGCTGTGTCCACCTGTGTCATGGGAGAAACATCTGTCTATGCTCCCTCCAGGTCAGGCTTTGAAAAGAAAAAAAAAAAAAAAATCATTTACAATATCAATCACTCCTAAAGGTATTGGGAAATGGACCAGAGGGTGTGATGAGGCAGTAACAGGGGACAGGGAGTCAGGAAAGGTAGAAGGTGAGCAAGACTGATGTTCAGCCCGGCGGGGCTTACTGGTTAGGCTTCATTCTGTTTAAATAGGCTCCCTTTCTGATTGGTCAGCACCACTTCTACACTAATCATTTTGAATATCACTCCAGGGGTGGGAGATTAACAACACACCATTGGAACCTTTGGATCTAGGCCCAGGCCCATTATCAAATTCCACACAGCAGACATGAGCATCTAAATCCCATGTTCCTAATTTGATACATTTCACTGTAGACCTTTCAGACAGGAACAAAGAGGCAGCCTTACAGGACACAGGTGATACGATGCATAGGCGAGATGATGTCTTTCCCAAGGCTGCGATACACACCTGGCAGGGAGGAGGCCATCAGCTGCTGCCTGTTCCACGTGGCAGGCTGCACTGTCCAGCTCCTCCAGACTCACAGGGCAGGAAAGAGCTGCATTTCTCTCCCTACCCCGGGCATTTCACCAAGGCCCTGTGATCACCAAAACGTATGTTGCTGGGAGGAAGCTGGGAGGATGACTCTGGCCCCAGGTCAGAGATGCATTTTTGGGGAATGCAGCAAAATCATCTTAATCTGCTGAATGGCTTTTGGAATTTGGTGGAAAAAAATAGAATTGAGGCAGAGAAAACAATGTTTATTGTGTGCTATGGCTTTTGCTTATTAGTGTGTTAAATCCTCCCCACAGCCCTATAGGACACTTGGAGGGAAATCCCCATTTTACAACTGAAGATCAGGAGGTTCAAAGAGGGAGAGAGATTTGTCTAAGGCCAAGCAGCTAGGAAATGGCAGAATTGGGGTTTGGACCCCATGACTTTTCATGGCACCCTACCCCTCTGGTTAAGGTCCCAGTCAAGAATGGAATCAAGTTCCTACAGAACCATGCAACTACCTGGGCAAGCTCATTTAATCATCACAACAATGCTATGACATGGGAATTATTATTATCATGCATATTTTAAATGTGGGGAAATTGAGACTTAAATAAATAATGTGTCCAAGGTCACTCAGTTCATAAGGGGTAAGTTGGGACTCTGACTCCAGAGCCTGGCCTCTTAAACACCAGGCCAGTGGATTCCACAATTATTGGATCATTTGAACCACCTGGGAATACTTGTAAACCATTCACTTTCCCAGGTCCCTAATCTGGGTACAAATGATTGGTAGGGCTCAGTGCAGCTCCATGTGATTCATATGATCAAGTGAGTAGGAAAGGCCTCATGAGCACCTGGCCATGTGGGTTGATTAGAAAGAACCCTGAGGTCAGGAGCCCTCAGTCCTTGACTCAATTCTGCCCCAACCTTCTTAATTTACAGAGGCGGCAACAGAAACCAGAAGGGGAAAATGACCAAATGTGATACAGCAGGTAGTAGCAGAACAGGAATGGAAACTCAGCTTTCTAATTCTAATGCCTATGGGCACACTTGACACTTTGGCCCTGACCTCCTGCAGAAGATGTCAGAAAACCTTGGAAAAATGGAGACAGAAAAGAGATTGTTCTGCTGTCAGCCCCAGGACTCCAGGGAAAATTGACCCTAGATTCATAGAATCCAGCTTCCAGTTGCTTTCCTCAGTCCACTCACAATATCTCACCAATAATGTCCAAGAGAAGATAGCCTACAGCTTTGTCTCCAGGTAGCCAGCTGAAGACTTTCCTAAGAGCTGAAACATTACTGCGTACAGAGGCTTAGAAATAGCCTTGAAAATTAGAAGCTAATGCTGTCTATTAATTCTCTCTCCATTACCAGCTTCTGTTGCTTTCTCTTGTTACAATAAGATCATGGTATATTACAAAACATCCAGGCCTGGGAGTAAAGAAAAACGCTTCTAGGCTTGGCTCTGCATTAATTCTCTATTAGACCTTGGCCTTGGTGTTACCATCTGTACAGTGCAGGGTTTGGATCCTATGTATCCAAGCCTTCAGGGAGAATGGATATAGCAAAACCCAACAAATTAGGGGTTTGAGGCCTTGCTTATTCATTTGCTAGCTATATTACTCTGAGCCTCAGGTAGCTCATCTACGAAATGACAGGGTTTGTACAAACTGTTCTCCAAGAATAGATTTGCCGCATTGAACACTACTGATTGAAGACCAGATGTGTTGTGGGATGACATCAAGGACAACATACATGAAGGAAGCAAAAAGTCATTAAAAAAACAGGAAAGAAAGAAAAGACCAAGATGGATGGATTCTGAAACTTGCTCTTGAATGTAGAGTCAATAAAGTGAACAGAATAAAATGAAGCTTAAAAGAGCTGAACAGAATATTTCAAAAGGTGGCTCAAGAAAACAAAGTAAAGTATCATAATGAATTGTGCAAAAGACCTGGAGTTGGAAAACCAAAAGGGAAGAACATGTTTGGCAGTTCTCAAGCTGAAAGAACTGAAGAAAAAATTTAAGCCTCAAATTGCAATATTAACGAATTTTGTGGGTAAAATACTGAATGACACAGGAAGCATCAGAAGAAGATGGAAGGAATACACAGAGTCACTGTACCAGAAAGAATTGGTCAACATTCAGCAATTTCAGGAGGTAGCATATGATGAAGAATCAATGGTACTGAATGAAGAAGTCCCAGCTGCACTGAAGGCACTGGCAAAAAGCAAGACTCCAGGAACTGATGGAATACCAATTGAGATCTTTCAACAAATGGATGCAATGCTCAAGTGCTCACTTGTCTATGCCAAGAAATTTGGAAGACAACTACCTGGCCAACTGACTGGAAGAGATCCATATTTGTGCCCATTCCAAAGAAAGGTGATCCAACAGAATGCGGAAATTATCGAACAATATCATTAATATCGCACTCAAGTAAAATTTTGCTGAAGATAATTCAAAAATGGTTGCAGCAGTACATTGACAGGGAACTGCCAGAAATTCAAGCTGGATTCAGAAGAGGACCTATAACGAAGGATATCATTGCTGGTTGATGTCTGATGGGTCTTGGCTGAAAGCAGAGAATACCAGAAAGATGTTTACCTGTGTTTTAATGACTGTGCAAAGGCATTCGACTATGTGGATCATAATAGATTATGGATAACATTATGAAGAATGGGAATTCCTGAACACTTAATTGTGCTCATGAGGAACCTGTACACAGACTACTACGCAGTCGTTCGAACAGAACGATGGGATACTGCATCATTTAAAATCAGGAAAGGTGTGCTTCAGGGTTGTATCCTTCCAGCATAATTATTCAATTTGTATTAAATAATCTGAGAAGCTGGATTATATGAAGAAGAACGCTGCATCAGGATTGGAAGATCATTAACAACCTGTGATATGCAGATGACACAACCTTGCTTGCAGAAAGTGAAGAGGACTTAAAGCACTTACTGAAGAAGATCAAAGACTACAGCCTTCAGTATGGATTACACTTCAATATAAAGAAAACAGAAATCTTCATAACTGGAACAATAAGCAATATCATGATAAATGGATAAAATTTTGAAATTGTGAAGGATTTCATTTTCCTTAGATCCACAATCAATGCCCATGGAAGCTGCAGTCAGGATATCAAACAATGTACTGCATTGGGCTAATCTGCTGCAAAAGAACTCTTTAAAGTGTTAAAAAGCAAAGACATCACTTTGAGGACTAAGGTGGGCTTGACCCAAGCCATGCTATTGTCAATCACCTCATATGCATGCAGAAGGTGGACAATGACTAAGGAAGGCTGAAGAAGAATTGATGCCTTTGAATTATGGTGTTGGCAAAGAATATTGAATATTCCATGGAATGCCAGAAGAACGAACAAATTTGTCTTGGAAGAAGTACAGCCAGAGTGCTCCTTGGAAGCAAGGATTACAAGACTTCATCTCACATACTTTGGACATGTTATCAGGAGAGATCAGTCCCTGGAGAAGGACATCATGCTTGGTAAGGTAGAGGGTCAGTAAAAAAGAGGAAGACCCTCAACAAGATGGAGTGATACAGTGGTTGCAATAATGGGCTCAAACATAGCAACGATTATGAGGATGGCACAGGACCAGGGGATGTTTCCTTCTATTGTACACAGGGTCACTATGAGTCAGAACCAACTCAATGGCACCTAACAACAACAACAATAACAACAGCCTAGCCTTTCTATGCCTCAGTGTGGTAGGCAGTATTGATGTCCTACAGATATTTCTGGGCCTCTACTCCCATGCACACGGAACAACCGTATTTCTCTGCGAAACCCTTTGAGGGGAGCTTGACTATGGGACTTGCTTTCCCAGTAATATGTGAGCATAATGTCACCTCTGGGAGGTAATAATGAGCTACTTCCATTCTTACCATGTTCATGGAAGCCCAGGTCCCCAATACCAGAGTGAGTGAGACCCCTGCCATCCATGAGGGACATATGGTATGAAGAACAAATAAACTCCTTTTGTGTCAACCCATTTGGAGTTGTTTTTAATCAAGGCACAACCTAATCAATTATAGCTTACATATTCAATTTTATTTTTTGTAATGTCAAGTTGTTAACACCTACTTTACAATAGGTATTGAAAAGATTAAATGAAAAAACACATAAAGTATGTGGTATAGGATCTGGTACATAAAAAATACTCACATGGTAGAAGGAGGAAAAAAGGTGGAAGAGAAAGAAGGGGAAGGATCCAGAAGAAGCAACTGCAATTAACCATTGTCCAGGAAGGAACTAGAAAAATTATAGGCCAGAATAGCTTGGGAAGCCACTTAATAAGATCTGACTCATTATCCTCAGCCGGTGAACAAGTGGGTGCCACCAACGAGGGCCAGCTTTCCTAGAATCCTTAAAGAGAACCCTTCTGTCCCAACAGGCGTGGGTTAGGGTGCCATATCCTGAAATCCCACATCTTACCCAAAACAGTCCTCTTTATGCTGTACAATATGCACATTTGATAAGAAGACCAGATTGAGAAATGCCTTCCTAGTAAATCTCTCATGAGCCCCTCGCACTCTTTGTAGGTCATTCTTGAAGGCCTGTGCACACGTCTGCTGTCGCATTTTTGATGAGATGTTTGCAGAAGCTACCACGGTAATTCACTCAGCCCCCACTCCCAAGCAATCTCTCCTCATTGCCATTTCTGAGACTGCAGGCTCAGTATAGTTCTTGACTGATGTTTACCTAAATCTCTGCAACCTATATACCCAGAGTTGACCTTTCCTTCTTATAGGAACGAAATAAGATGGATGAGGATGGGAGAAAGACAGGAGTAAAAAAAAAAAAAAAAAAAAAAAACATCAAATACCACCAACCTTTGACGAGCTTATCTCACTCCAACAGTCTTTGCCAATTCCCACACTGATCAAAATGAAGGGAAGGGGATTCTGATAGTGACCCTGCAGGCATCATTAAGACCAACAAAGTGCACCAAGAGGGATTAGAAACAGCAAGGTGTAACCTCACTTACTGAGTTTAAGGGCAATTCCAAAGTGAGATCATTGGCTTGCCATTCAGTAAACTATCTCACAAAATGGCTTTCATGTCCATTTGGACCTGATTTTCAATCCAGTGCTCTCTCCTAGCACCTTCCAGTTTCATAAAACAGCTTCATTCCTTCCCTGGGAATAAATTACACTGTGACTTTAGCATGAACTCTGTCTCCTCTCTCATTTTAGGTACCTCGTTTGACTCCTCCATCTTCACCCCCTTCCCAACTCCCCCACCTCTCTCCATCCTTATTTCTTTAATCCTTTCCACTGCTGTCCACTTCTCTCTTGTTATTATAGTAAATATATATGTAACAAATTATTTGCCCTCTCAACATTCTTCACATGTACAATTTAGTGACTTTAGTTGTATTTATCATGTGTTCAACCATTAACATTGCCTGTTTCCAAATTTTCTCATCATCCTTAATGGAAGATCAGTGTGCCCTAATCAGTGAGTCTCTCCTTTCCCCTTACTCCCTCCCACTCCTGGTAACCACTAATAAACTTTGGTCTCTGTACACTTGCCTATTCAAGATATTTCATATAAGTGGAATCATAACTTGCTTTGTGCTTGCCATCCCTCCTCTGTCACACAGACTCTCCTTTAGTATCTCCTCCGTCCTTGTCTCTCTCTCCATGTCTCTGCTTTGTCTCTCTGTCTGCTTCTGTATGTCACTCTTACCCTGTCTCTATCTCTTTGTGTGAGTCTCTCAGTGTGCTCCACTCTTCACACATGGTGGACAACCCCTGGACTGCTCCAGGGTCCTCAGCAGCCTCACACACTCCTCCCCCAGAGACACTATGGAGCCTATAGGGGGCAACCTGAGGAGGCAGCTTCACATAGAGATGGACTTTGCCTAAGACCTATTCTTAGTTATGGACCTGGCAGCCTCCTAGGCACGCACCTAAGCCCTCCTCTCTGCTAAAATCAGGTATGGGACAGGCGGTTCTCCTCACTGAATGATAATGTGGGGGATACAGAAGTTGCATATGTCCCTTATAGCAGAATAAGAAACCAAGAAAGCACTGGTTTGAGAGTCAGAGACTAACTTTCAGTCTCAGAGAGGATCCAAATCACTGTGGGCATTGGACAAGTTATATCCTTTTCTGGGTCTGTTTCTCCATCTGTCAACAAGTGGTCAGGTCTGAACTAGTCAATCTCCAAGTGTTTGTCTAGTTTGAAGACTTTAAATTTTGAGGTTTTCTTTAATAATGCAGAAATAATGCTCTTTCAGAAAGTGAAGAGAAGAAATGAAAATGCAGCCCTCTCTTACGTCCAGTATGATAATGTGGAGAGGGGCAGGGAGGAGGACAGAGTGGAATTGTAGCTGTCACACAGGAGACACTTTAGCTGGGAGAGATTTTGAAATCCCAGGCCAGGCATTGTCAGGAAATGAGGCATATGGCAGGACGGCTGGTGGTGGAGCCTGCTGGCTACTCTCAAGGGCTGGACTGGAGATTACTTGGAGGAGGGAGGGAGGGAAGGAAAGGAGGAGGAGGAGGTGAGAAATGACAACCGCCTTTGATGCTGAAAAACTTGTAGGACTGCCTTCTGGAACTTGGAAGACAAAGGAGCCCCAGTCTCCCCCCACCCCTGTCTGGGGCTCAGGAAGGGAGACTTGAAAAAGATAAATTTAGGCTCATCAGAAGCTGGTTTCCCACAGTAGGGAGTCAACTGACTTAGCATGTGGCTCTGAGAGGTGACACAGGCTGGGGATGGATTGCAAAGAAAGTTTAAGTGAAGCCAAGGCTGAGAGAGCTTAAATGTAATGGGTTAGTGTGATATAATGTAGTTTGGGGAGTTCCGTAAATCTTGAGGCTGTTGTCAAAAGAGAAAAGCCTGTTTATTTATTTATTTTTTAATTTTACTCCTCTTCATGAGCAAATCAGCACAGACATAGACCCTGGCTATTCAGAGGCGTGCCAAGATCGAAGGGTTGGAAACAATAACTGGAGTAGTTGAGGCAGAATGAGGACTCCTGTCAGAGCCTGCATACCCTTAGGCTAGCCTTAAAGGCACCATGCTCTCTCTAACTGATCAGCCTGTTGGCAGTGGGGAGACACCACCCTGGACAATCAGGAGATCTGAGATCATGGGCTAGCTCTGCAATGACTTGCTTTGTGACTTTAGCCAAGACCCTTCACCATATGTAAGATGAGATCCCAGAATACCATGATGCCTGAGTCCCTTCAGGATCCAGCACCTTATTACCCATGTGGACCCTCCTTTTTGCATAAGCTCATCTTCACACAAGAGGGAGTGAGTGCATTTTGTCATTTATCACGTCAGCCACTGATAGTTGTGGGAAATCAAACAACATAAAGCATGTGATGTGCCTATTACAGTGGCTGGCATGTGATAAAAATACCCCTTTTTAAAGATGGGGCAGTAGTAATATGCTTGTTGTGGGCAGAGCCAAGGTTTGAAGCCAGGTCTATCTGGAGGCAAGGTCTGTTTTCCTGAATTCCCCTGCCTGCGTATCCATTTGTCTGGGCCTTTGCAGACTGCTTCCTGGACAGGAAATGCCCTTACAGTTCTTCACCCTACCAAGAGGCATTGCTGTTCACCACCACTTCAAATCCAAGTTCACATGCCTCTTCCTTGGAGAGCCTTCCACCTTTTAAAAATGTTAAGAAAAATGTTAACTCTGGGTATTTCTTGTTATCCAAGAAGTAAATTCCAGTGCTTTGCCATTACTTTTTAATAAATCAGAGGCAGCCCCACTACTCTTTTCCTAAGAAATTAAATCCCACTGTTAATCACTTTCCTGGAAACCTGTACCTTTAGTTCATGGCACCTAAAACAATTTAAGTAAATACATAAGATCAACTCCGCCCCCCTCCACCCCTCCACACACACACTATGCCTAAGCATTACAAGGTCCAGGGCCGTTTCTAGCTCATTTGCCATTGCATCCCCAGTAACCAGGTGGTCCCTAGGACACAGCAGGTGCTCAAAGAGCATGTCATAACTACATAGATTAATGGTTTCAGCGAATTCACATTTCCATGCTAGTTCTCAATTGTTTTACCTATAAAATGGGAGCAAAGGGGTAAATCATATTACATGACAAGAGCAAGGCTTTAGAGTCAGTCAAGACTTACATCCATCCTAACTCAACAAAAAAAAAAGACCAGACTTACTGGTCTGACATAGACTGGAGAAACCTCGACAGCATAGCCCCCAGACAACCTTATAGCTCAGTAATGAAGTCACTCCTGACGTTCACCCTTCAGCCAAAGATTAGATGGGCCTGTAAAACAAAATGAGACTACATGGGCATACCAGCCCAAGAGCAAGGATGAGAAGGCAGGAGTGACAGGGAAGTTGGTAATGGGGAACCCAAGGTCAAGAAGGGGAGAGTGCTGACATGTCATGGGGTTGGCAACAAATGTCACGAAACAATGTTGTTGTTGTCATGTGCCATCAAGTCCATTCTGACTCTTAGTGACCCTACAGGACAGAGTAGAACTGCCCCGTAGGGTTTCCAAGGAGCGACTGGTGGATCTGCACTGCCATCCTTTTGGTTAGCAGTCTGAGCTCTTAACTACCGTGTTGTTTAATGAGAAATTAGTTTGCTCTGTAAACCTTTATCTAAAGTACAATTAAAAAAAAAAAAGAAAAAAAAGACTTACGTCTGGATCCTAACTCTGCCTCTCACTAGATGGTGACCTTGGGAAAGTCACTTAACCTCTCTGGTGTTGATTTGCCAATTGTAGAATAGAGGCCACGGTGCCTAATAATATCCTAATAATGATGCCAAAATGACATTATTCTGGCTCTCTTGTTTCCTAGAAGGGGGTCTTGGAAAAGTTACTTAGCATTTCTGTTTCTCATCTCTATAAAGAGGATGATAATAGCTTCTCCCTCACAGGGTCACTGTGAGGATTAAATAAGTTAATACATGGAAAGTGCTGAAAACAGCTCTTTGCCTGTGATGAATTAATGTTAGCTGTTATTATTATTATTAAAAATACTTATTCAAAAGCTTGACATGGCATAATTCTTAAAAAAATGGTAGTTATTACTGCCAATCCTACTACACTAACCACCATTATTAATGAGATGATGAAGCGGGAATGAGGACAATAGTAACGATGAAGTTTCGTACCAGTTCTGACTTCCACCCATCCAACTTCAAATAATAGGAAGGGGCCTACTTGATATAATAGCCCGTTTCATTTTCATGCAAAACTATCTAAAAGTATAGTTTGTTCTTTTTTTTTTTTAAGAGAATCTTTTCTTATACATTGAACATGATTTCTCATTCTACCATCTTAAGGTTTTTCAGATTTTGAGGTATGACTAAATCCCACCTGCATTCTCTCTTCTCAAGGCAGAACAATTCCAGTTTCTTCAGCTGTCCCAGGAAGCTTTTCACAATTAGCCTGCATGTCTAATCCCCATATAACTTGATCAGATGAGTCACTCTTCTGTTCCCTCTCATCTGAGAGTAGTCTCATGTTTTAATTTCTCATGCACCTCTGTATTCATTAACATGGAAAGAGGATTTTGGCATATTGTTGAGTTTCAAAAAAGCATTTTTTTCAAAATAGCTTTACTGAGATTGTATGTGTGTAGAGAGATAGAGAGAAAGAAGTGTTTTAAGAATGTTCAGGAGAATGTTAATTCTGTGTATTTCTGGGTGATGGAATTTTTATTTTCTACTTCATTAAATGTCTTTATTTTTGCACTGCCTGAATAGGCTTTAAAGAACACTTTTTTTTTTTAATAGACTGAAAAGATTAATTAAAACATTTAAATTCCATTAACTGTACTTCAGGATGATTTAAGATTGAGCTTAAAATCTACGGACAGAGTCAGGGAAATGGGGGCCGGAGGCAAATAAGGGCTGGCTCAGTGAAGACAGACCTCACAGAATGAGCTTTGCTGACTTCTAACACTCCGTAAGTGGCCATCAGTGAATGTGGGGAAATGTTGACCCGTATTACACGCTGCTATTCCATGGTGCCCATGGCTTCCTCCCCCTGCCCAGACTTCGTGTCAATGACTTATAACAGTGTACAAGTGACTGCCCCATACCTAAATGTCATCTGGAACACTTGGCCTTGGTTCACATGCTGGGTCCGGTTGTTGTAACCATGTAGCATCTCTCCAAAGAGGGTGTCGTTGAATCTGGAGTCAGGTTTGAGGCACTTGGGGCCCTCACAGACATCTGAGAGCATTAGGCAGGATTTTCCATCAGGAGCCAGCTTGTACTCCTCCACACAACTGCATGATAAAACAGAGACAAGAGTTAGCTCTGCATCCTGGATGCCACCACTGGGGATGACCTAAAACCAACCTGAAAAAGCAGGCCAGACTTTAGGAATGGAGACAGCTATTTTGGCTGGAATATATCTAGGGCAAAGGTTTCTAGAGAGAAGCACATTAATCCTGCAAATTGGTAAACTCAAGGTAAGCCATTTGTGACATTTTGGAGGAGTCGAGGGGGAAACCAGCGTGCACATCCATGCACAGAGCAAATTCAACATACTGTTTTCCATGCACACAAAGACTTAAAAAAAAGCATGACAGACCAACTCACAGGAAATTATCAACTGGATTCTCAAACTAGAATCTATTCCCAGTTTATCTGTCAAAGAAGGTTGAAGACTGTAGCAAAAACAAGGTTTTTATTGCCCTTGTAGCTCAGAGGTGATCCTTGCAGGACCATGGACAGTGCACAGAACAGCAGCCAGTGCTTCTGCTCAATTAGCAAAGTTAGCAGCCTCCCTTGGTCTGTAATCACCCAGCCCTGACAACCAGAAGGGCCCCTGACATGCCTTTGAGGCGCTGAAGCAGGGTTGGTTTCCTCTAAGAATCAAACAGGCATCTGAGTGGGATGTGGAAGCAATACGTGCAATTTCATAATGTTTGCAAGGGGAATAGAATGCCTTAGAGAAAGGGTAGAGGTGGGAGAGAGAGAGCAGAGGCTTCAGTCCCTGAAAAATCAATCCAGATATCAGGCTTGTTTGAGAATATATTTCTTCATGGTCCTGTGCTAGGGAGTAGGGGTAGGGTGCCGTCATGGATTGAATTATTTCCCCCCAGAAATGTGTGTATCAGTTTGGCTGGGACATGATTCCCAGCATTATGTGGTTGTCCTCCATTTTGTGATTGTAATTTTACATTAAAGAGGATTAGGGTGGGATTGTAACACCCTTACTAAGGTCACATCCCTGATCCAATGTAAAGGGAGTTTCCCTGGGGTGTGGCCTGCACCACCTTTTATCTTAAAAGAGACAAAAGGAAAGGGAAGCAAGCAGAGAAGGCGGATCTAATACCACCAAGAAAGCAGTTCTGGGAGCAGAGGTCATCCTTTGGACCTGGGGTTCCTGTGCAGAGAAGCTCCTAGTCCAGGGGAAGATTGATGACAAAGATCTTCCCCCAGAGCCGACAGAGAGAGAATGCCTTCCCCTAGAGCTGACGCCCTGAATTTGGACTTCTGGCCTCCTAAACTGTGAGAAAATAAATTTCTGTTTGTTAAAGCCATCCATCTGTGGTATTTCTGTTACAGCAGCACTAGATGACTAAGACAAGTGCACACAAATAAGACACACAAGAGAATGGGCTTTACAATTTGAGCAACCTGCTATAAATGTCATCTTTCCTATCTGGACCCGGGCAAGTCATTTAGTTAATCTCCTTGACCATCAGTTTCCTCATCTGTAAAACAGGGTAAACACTCCTGTCCTACCTTAATGCACTAGGCTGTTGTGTGGTCATATGGTACACTGGCTGTGAAAACAGGAATGGCCATGCAATTTACAAGATAATTACGGTAGTAGTAGACGTGGTGGTGATGTTGGTGGGAGTAGTGGCAGTTTCTATTTACTGAGCATATACCATCTACCAGGCTTAACTTTATATATTTATTTTCTAACTGTGATTAAAAAAAAAGCAAGTATTATCATTCCTGTTTTACAGATAAGCAAGAAGATAATCCAAGAAAGGAAGTATATCACACTGTGAGTAGGTGGCAGGGCTGGCATTCTAACTGAGGTCTGTTTAACAACAAAAGCCTCTTTTTCTACTCTTGTCTCCTCCAAATCCAGTGGTTGCTATTTGTATGATATGACCCTGGTTAGGTTGTGTTGGTTGGAGGCAATATAAAGCATGCAGTCTAGTATTTGCCTTCCCTCCATGGTTAAGTGCTACGGCTGCTAACCAAAATGTCAGCAGTTGGAATCCACCAGGCGCTCCTTGGAAACTACAGGGCCGTCCTACTCTGTCCTATAAAGTTGCCATGAGTTGGAATTGAATTGACAGCAATGGGTTTGGTTCTTTTTTTTTTTTTTTTGGTTCCATGGGTGTGGAGTGGCGATCCATTGATCCTCCCTGTAAATGGCCTCAGGAGCTCATACGGGACACAGGAGAGCCTCTTTGAGGTGGCTTGGGAAGAAAGTATACCCAGCCCACAGGAACCAGTAGCTGATGCTAGAGATAAAGAACCTAATTGGAGGCAGGAAGTAGACAGGCAGAGCAGAAAGCAGATAGGCAGAGCAGGAAGCTTGCCTCAAGATGCCAATAAGGAAAAGCCAGGAGCATTACATGCATGAACCAAGCTGTCAGTCTCTCATTACTGCCTTCTAATCCGTAGTGAAGTGTACTGATGCACTGATTGTCTTTTTAATGCTTACAGGCTCCTGCCCAATGTATAGTGAATGTCCCTTGGAAGGAGGACTCGTCCTGATCTGCTACCTACTTGCTGAAGTGCCTTGGTCAAATCTATTCCCTTTTCTTTTTGCATCTGTTAAATGGAATTAACTCTTCCTTCATATGATTGTGGAGCCCCTAGGTGGTTGTCTTACTTATCTGGTGCTGTGATAACAGAAATACCACACATGGGTGTCTTTAACAAACAGAAATTCATTTTCTCACAGTTTAGGAGGCTAGAAGTTCGAATTCAGGGCTCTGGCTTTAGGGAACCAGGAGCCCTGGTGATGCAGTGATCAAAGCAATTGACTGCTAACTGAAAGGTTGGTGGTTTGAAACCACACGGGGCTCCGCAGGAGAAAGATGTGGCAGTCTGCTTCTGTAGGGATTTACAGCCTTGGAAACCCTATGGGTTGCTATGAGTTGGAATCAACTCAGTGGCAGTGGGTTTTGGTTTGGTTTGGCTTTAGGGAAAAGAGATCCATTCAAGCACACGCTACACTAATCCTGTCTCATTAGCATAACAAAGACAACCCATTCCCTAACGGGATTATAACCACAGGCATAGAGGCTAGGATTTACAACACATATTTTTGGGGGACACAATTCAATCCAATACAGTGGTGCAAATGGTTAACACGCTTGGCTGCTAACTGAAAGGTTGGAGGTTTGAGTCCACCCATAGGCACCTTGGAAGAAAGGCCTGGTGATCTACTTCTAAAAAATCAGTCAGTGAAAATCCCATGGAGCACAGTTCTACTGACACGCATGAGGTCACTATGAGTCGGAATCAACTTAATAGCAACTAGTTTACTGGATTCATATAGTTGCAATGTAGATGAAATGAGTATTTATGGAAGTGCAGCGTATATAGTAACCGCTCAGTAAAGTTTAGTACCATCCATTCATCCTAGGAGGATTCCAGCAGAGATGGAGAAATGCTTTACTAGGTAGAGTTCTCTCTTCTCCTCTGTCTCTGTCTCTCTCTCTCATACATAGAAATACATGTGCATGTGTACCTGTGAGCTTTCTCTATAAAATTAAGAAATAAATATATTTTAGATGTAAATGATTAAATATAATCAAAGTCTATGAGTAAAATGTGGAAGTTCTTCATTTTCCACTCCACACATATTTTCACTTCCGTCCCAGTAGTCATCACTATGTGTCCTTCCAGGATGTATATATACTCATAACTCACAAACTAAAAAACCAAAATATACCATACATTGTTGTGAGACACATATTTTCACCAATTCTTGGAGATCTTTCAAGTCAGAATACAAATAGATTTATCTTTTTAATGGTTATTTGGCATTACACAGTATAAAGGTACCATAATGCTTTTAACTAATCCTTATTGATAGACATTTTGGTTGTTTACAGCTATTTGTTATTACAAATAGTGTCATAATGAAGATCTTTGTACATATATCATTATGCATATGTGAGTTTCTATAAAACAGACTCTTAGAAGAAGGATTGCTGGGTCAATGTTGTATGAATTTTAAAATTTTGATGGATCTACTAAATGGGGCTCTACTAGTTTACGGCCCTATTACTGATGAGTGAGAGGGCCTATTTCTCCACATCTTTCGTGTTCATTATTGACAATTTGGGATGGCAAAAAATAACTTATTTTTGTTTGGATTTGCATTTCCCTGATTACTGGAGAGGTTCAGCATCTTTTTCTGCCGTAGTCATTTGTATTTCTTCTGAGGATTGTCCATTCATGTTCTTTGCCCATTTTTCTACTGAAATATTTGTCTTTTTTCTTATTGGTTTATATATGCTCTATATATTTTCAGGCTAGTTATCCTTCACCTTCCATATATATTTAAATTTTCTTCCAGTCTATGCTTGTATTTTGCTTTTGCTTTTGATGCCTTATAATTTCTCTATTCTGATACTTTACTGCTTTTGAATTTTGTGACATGCTTAGGAAGCCACAGAAAATGACATATACTTCTCTCTGTTCTTCCAATATTTTGATAGTTTTTTCATCTGTTTTTTAATATGCATGGAATTTATTTTTGTGTATGTGGGCAGGGTTGTTTTATTATTTTTTTAATGGCTACCCAATTTAAGACTGAAGAGTGAATCCTTTTACCAACTAATCTGAAATGCTATCTTTATTATATACTAAATCCTTGTGTATACTACATATAACATGGATAGATATTTTCCTATTTAATTATCTCTCTATTTCTGCAGTAATTCTATACTATTTTAATTACCATAGTGTTATTGTGTATTTTGGAGACAGCAAAGAAGCTCTCTTCCCCCTCACCAACATTGATATTCTATTTCAAAATTTCCTGAATTTTTTTTCTTTTTCCTTTCTGACAAATTTTAGAATCAGCTAGTCAAATTCCATGTAAAACCCTAGTGGAATTTCAGGTGGGATGCATTAAGTTTGCAGACTAAACTGAGGAGAAGTGGTTTTTTTCATTGTTGTTTTCTTTTTTCATTTTAGAAATATGTATTGAGGGTCTACTCTGTGCTGGGCACTGCTGACACTGTGGCACAGACAATGTCATGTGTTCACCACACGGTGTCTTCTTCCTGGACACACACTGTAGACTGCATAGCTAAGCCTCCCTTGTCATTGGGTGGGGGGAAACGTGACTGGATTCTGAACAATGGAGTCTGTGCTTTAGTGATCTAAGTCACTGCTAGACCTAGCCCTTTAAAAAGCATCTTGTGTGATTCACAAGACCTCTCTTCCCTTGCAAAGGGAAGCTTGGAGACCGTGTGTTCCAGATGTATACTGCTGGATGAAGAGGGCAGCCTGACTCACAGTGCACCTTGCATGAACAAGAAATACACATTTGTGGTGCAAACTTCTGGTTTGCAAGGCTTCATTTGTTACAGACACGTATCTTACCCTAACTAATACAGGATCTTTACAGCTTAACCAGATGCTGTCAAGTAGATTTTGACTCACGGCAATCCCGTGTGTGTCAGAATAGAACTGTGCTCCATAGGGTTTTCAATGGTCGATTTTTTCATAAGTAGATCATCAGGCCTTTCTTCTGAGGCACATCTGGGTGGATTCAAATCATCTTTTTTGGTTAGCAGCCAAGCATATTCACCGTTTGCACCACCCAGGGACTCCCTTTATACTTTAGCCTTCTTATTCAGGAGTAGAATTTGCATCTTTATTTATCAGGTGTTCGTTTATCAGGTAAGTCTTCAGTAAAGTTTTAGAGTTTTTGCCATAAACTCTACATGAACATGAAGGATGTAGGGAAATGGGTCCTCTCACTCATCAATGAAATGATTGTAAACTGATAGAGCCTCTACAGATGGCCATTTAGTAGATCTATCAAAATTTAAATATTTATAAAACATTGACCCAGCAATCCCTCTTCTAAAATCTGTTTTATAGACTTATGAATGTCTTGTGGGACTTATTCACAGGTATTTATGTAAGGCACTACAGTGTAGATGTTACAAGTATGTGTTTTTGGACCCAGACTACCAGAACCCAAATCCTGATTCCACCACTTACTGGCTGTGTTGGACAGCTGCTTAATTTCACTGTACTTCATTTGCTTACCGGTGAAAAAGTTCCTACCGCATAGAGCCACTGTGAGGATTAAAGGACTTATGTTTAAGTATAGTAAGTCCTTGTAGAGTGATAGATTCTATTATTTCTGTCTCTTCCACTTCAGGAATAGGATTTGTTTTTCCCTTACATTTCCCCTTTGATTTTCTAATTAGCTATTGCTGATATCGAGGGAAGCTATTACTGATTTTTGTTGGTTGATCCTGCATTCTATCAACATAAAGAATCCATCAGTTCTAACATAGCTACAGGATTTGTCTACATAAATGAGCATATATTTGTCCAGCTTGGATATTAGGATTGTGCGAGGACTATGAAATAAAAATAGAAAACTTTTTTTTTCTATCTCTGGATCAGTTTATGTAACATAGAGGTTATACATTCCTTGATTATGTGATAGAACTTACCCATAAAATCATATAGGCTTAATGTATTCTTTTTCCAATGGCAGATATTTAGCTCTCACTACTTATTTGTATGTTATCTATTTAGATTTTCTACAGCATCTTGAGTCAAACTTGGTAATTTATATTTCTTAAGAAAATAATGCATTTTATCAAGGCTTTCAAATTCATTGGTATAAAGTTGTACACAGTATTCTCATTAAATTTGTTTTATCTTCTGTGCTTCTATAGCTATATCCCTAGCTCGTTCCTAATGTGTTTATTTGTGTTTTCTCTCTCTACTTTGAACAGGCTATTGCATTTTATTGATGAGACGCCTTTTCTTTTTTTCTTTTCTATTCCATTTATTTCAGCTTTATTTGTATTAATTCCTTTCTTCTGTTTTCTTTAACTTTGTTTTGTAATTCTTTTTCTGGCTTCTTCAGCTGCATGCTTCGTTTACTTTCCATCTTTCTTACTTATAAATGCTGTGGAGCTTCGGACTACTGCTTTGCCCTTAGCTCAGGAGTTTGATATGTGGCCCTCCTGCTTCTGTTCATTTCTGAAGAGGTGGTAATTTGAGTTGATTTTTTTCCTTACCCAAGTATTACTTGGAAGGGTGAGGGTTTTTGTTTTTTGTTTTTTCATTCTTGGGTAGATAGATTTATTTGCTTTCTTTCTTGTTAATTTTTCACTTTGTTGCATTCTAGCATAAGAATTCAAGTTGTATATACTGTTTACTTTGGAGAATTGATTGAGATAACATGCCCTTTATTTAAGACAAAAGGTGTGAAGTCCAGATTTTGGAGCTAATTAGATCTGAGTTCAAACAGAGGCTGTATTACCTAGCAGCTATATGAACCTGATCAAGTCTGTTAACTTCCCTAGACCTCAGTTTCATAATGTGTTAAATGGGGATACTAATAATTCCTATCATGGGGCTGATGTGAGAATTAAGATAACATATGTAAAGGATAAAATAGTTTCCAGCATATAATAGCCAATACTGCATTAGCTATTGTGATTAATATTATTACTATTAACATTTATGAGTATTATTTGGTCTATTATCCCTTTTATACTTCCCAGGGAGTGCACATTAATTTGTAGTAGTTCTCAGATCCTAGTTGCTGGCTTCCATCTAGATCTACAGTTCTTAAAGCCAACACAGTTGACAGTCTTTGACTGCTTTTTTTTTCTTTTCTTCACAATGTGTAATTGAGAACTTATGTGCCAGTCACTGGAAATAATTTATACATAATTTATGCATGGCTACATATGCAATTATTATATATAATACTTTAAATATATGTATATTTGCACATGTATAATACATATGTATGTGTGTATATGCATGTGCACGTATGTGTACATGAACGAAGCTCATCACTGCCTTCATATAGCACAGTCTAGTGGAGTATTTTTTTTTTATATGAACTGACTTGTTCCTTATTACATCCTGTAGTAAAAAGATGGATTGCTGTTGTTGTGTGCCATCGACTTGATTCTGACTCATAGCGACCCTATATGACAGAGTAGAACTGCCCCATAGGGTTTCCTAGGCTGTAATCTTTACGGGAGCAGATCTCCAGGTCTTTTCTCCCATGGAGTAACTGGTGAGTTCGAATCGTTGACCTTTCAGTTAGCAGCTGAGTGCTTTAACAATTGCACCACCAGGGCACCTATAAGATGGATATTCAAGTCCTAATCCCTGAAATCTGTGAATATGGCAAAAAGCACTTTACAGACATGAGTAAATAAAAATTTTGAGATGGGAAGATTATCCTGGATTATCTGGGGGGCCAAAGAATAATTGATGCATTTGAATTATGGTCTTAGCAAAGAGTACTGAATATACCATGGACTGGCAGAAGAATGAACAAATCTGCTTAGAAGGAGTCCAGTCAGAATGCTCCTTAGAAGCAAGGACGGCAGGACTCTGCGTCACTTACTTTGGACATGTTATCAGGAGACACCAGTCCCTGGAGGAGGACATCACGCTTGGTAAAGTAGAGGGTCAGTGAAAAAAAGGAAGATCCTCAACAAGATGGACTGACACAGTGGCTCCAACAATGGGCTCAAACATTGCAATGATTATGAGGATGGCACAGGACCGGGCAGTGTTTCGTTCTGTTGTACCTAGGATCGCTATGAGTCGGGACTGACTTGACGGCCCCTCACAACAATAACAATGTGGGTGGACCCAATGCTATCACAACGATCCTTATAAGAGTGGAAGAGGGAAGCAAGAGTGTCAGTATCAGAGAAAGAAGATGTGGCAATGGAAGTAGGGGAATGAGAGAGAGAAAAAGAGAGAGAGAGAAGTTGATTTGAAAATGCTATGCTGATGGCCTTGAAGACGGAGGAACAAAGAGCCAAGGAATATAGGCAGCCTCCAGAAGCTGCAAAAGGCAGGGAAAAATATTCTCCTCTAGAGTCTCCAGGAGGAATGCAGCCCTGCTGACACCTTGAATTTAGGAATTCTGACCTCCAGAACTGTGAGATAATACATTTGTGTGGTTTTAAGCCACCACAGTAGGAAACTAATACATAACAGCAAGGTATTGCTCCCATTTCCAAACGAGAAAACTGAGGTTCAGAGAAATGAGTGACTTGCCCATGGAGCTATATCTAGTCAACAGTGGTGCTAAGAATTAACCCTGGGAGTTCATATTTTGAGGTGTGTGTATATGAATGTGAGTGTGCGTATATGATTTTATCCACATCACAACTGTGGGTTGATAGTGACTTTTTTTTTTTGCCTAGAGTTGAGAAAGGATTGTGGCTTAGCAGGAGAGGAAGGACAGAGAAAGAAAAGACCTGGAATATCCTTAGTGAGACCCTTAGAGATGCAGAAAGACAAAAAGTAGGAACTTTCGAAGGAAAACGATCTTCTGAGTTTTGAAACGTGAGCAACTCTCTCACCCAACCCACCTCAGGGCACAGGATGATTTATGCAAAGGTCTGTTTAGTTGTTGGTTTCTTTTTTCTTTTTTTAATTGTATTTTTGTACATGCCACATAATTATACAGCTTCTTTAGAACATTCTGTCGTCTGAGAGATCTTCTTACAGAAATTATAAAGAACGTAGGCTCACAGGAAACCAGCCAAGATCTGCATGAAACTATATTTATACATATACCAAAATGAAAAACATAAAATAAAATAAGAACAAAGATACAAACTGAGCATTTTAGCTGAAGGCAATGAATGTGTTACCCTTAACACACCCGTCACATTATACACAATACTAGACTGGGATGGGACTTTAGAGACTGCACCATAAAACCTTATACGTGTTTAGCCAGAGCATGTTTTACTTAATCTTCATGGCAACATTGTGAGATAGGCACTTTCATTTCAACATAGCCACTGAGGACCCCAAGGCTTGGGGCATTTAAGTTCTTTGACCAAGGTCACACGGGCAGTTTGGAAAAGCCAAGGCCTTGACTTGGATCTTCTTACTCCTAATCCAGTGCTTTCTCTACCTCAGCACAGCTCACTCCTCCATTTGCTTGTTTTTTAAAAGAGAAAATTGTGACTCAGAAATGGCATTGCAAGCAAATTCTCAAAGCAGAGTATTTATTTAGTCATGGATTCAGTCATCCATTCATTCATTTCTTGAAAGTTTATGGGAATAAATAAAATTATTTACTTAGTATACACACATACTCTAAAAAAGATCTTTAAAAATAGCAAAGGGAATCAAATCCTGGAACAAAAGTAAGAATAGAGGGAAGTTAAAGGCAAGAATAGTTCAAGCAACTGCACTCAACATAGTCTTGGACTGATGTCAGGGGTAGATCCAAGCATGCTATCACCAACGCAAGAGAAGACCATGATCTTTTTCAGCTTTCTTGATCCTGACAACTGTGAGAAACCCCTTCCCATGGGTCACCAGGGCCAGGATCCTCTGTCGCCTAGCAGCTAAGATCCTCAACCACATTAACGCCACTAACCAATATCATAGGACTCTTTCTCATGAAAGCCCTGAGTATTGTCTCAACATTAACCAAAATGAGGTGAGTAAAACTTGTTCTCTGAGAGGTCAAAGTGAGGCCTCAGTCTGGGTCTGAAAGTTTAACTCAAGGGCAAATTTTATCAAGAAAGGAAGACAGGGAGGGAAGAGAAAGGAAAGGAAAAGAGAAGAATGAGAAGGGAAGGGAAGGGAAGGGGAGAAATAAAATGGTACTTCATAGGGAACTCTGGGTTAAGTTACATAACATGTACTCCAAGCCCTCCACCAGTTGTAAGAAACACTAGTATTTCACATACTACTAAGAAAGGAAAAGGAAAAAAAAAAAAAAAAAAAAGACTGCCAGTTAAACTCTGTCAAACCACTGATAGATGCATTCTGATTTCAGAGATGTTAGATGTTAAAATGGGAAAATATGGGTACTTTAGAAGTGATGAAATATGGTATATTTCTCTACTGTAGGACTTCTCAGAGCCTTAAACCCAAACCCGTTGCCGTCGAGTTGATTCTGACTCATAGTGACCCTACAGAATAGAGTACAACTGCCCCATGAGGTTTCCAAGGAGCGGCTGGTGTATTCGAACTGTTGTTGACCCTTTGGTTAGCAGCCGAGCCTTAACCACTGAGCCACCAGGGCTCCTTACTAACCACAGGTGCACGGAAATTAGAAGAGAGATACTTAGGATTTTCAAGCTCCAATCACAATTTTACCCACTAACTGGCCAAGAGATCCCTTTGGGCTTCAGTTTCCTCCTCTAAATGATCTGAGGAATACTGAAACTTCGCAAATGTTGGTGACATCACCCATTATCTCTTACATAAGAGACAACCCTCTTAGCAAATTTTGTCAGGAAAATGTACACACCCCTAAAACAGCAAAACAAAACAAAACATGGCAAGCTTCCTTTCTCAGGCAAAGACAACTATATCATCCAGCATGTTTTTCTGTTTACTTTGGTTGCCAAGAAGCACAGAGCTAAATTTATCTCACGTTCAGTAACTCTCCCATTTCAGGATCCTGAAACCATTTTCTTCTTTTCCCCTTTTACAGATGGCTTCTGATCAGTCCTATCTTTATATTAATGATTTATTAGATGTTCAATTTATGTGAACAAAATAAAATTCCTCTGGAAGTGGGCATGGTATACATTGTAAACACCAAAAAATGAAAGAGACAAACTTGGTTGCCTGGTAACTTACCAAGGTCTTCATGAAAGGTGATGCTCCATCATCAAGATTTGTTCTAAATGTTTCAGCTTAGTATTCAATGATCTTACCAACCTGTCTCAACTCACCTGCTTCTCTCTACCATACTGACACCTGTATCAGCATTAATCAGGACCAAGAGAGGCTCGGTCACCTGTCCTTAGTGTTCCCTTTCCCCCTTGGGGGCAAACACTTGAGCTTAATACTTCTTCCCATTCTCTGCATCTCACAAAAGACCTGGCACAGGGTAGGTGCTCAACAGATCTTAGGTAGATGAATTCCTAGCTCAACAATACTGTCTATGAAGAAGTCCTTGAGACCAGTAGTGGGAAATGACAATGGCGACAGACAGACGGCTAAGACCCAGTCCCTGGTCATAAGGAGTTTACCAGTGGAGACCAGACAAGAAGCAGGCCAGTCAAAAGAGAGATGGAAACCACAGGGGGAAGCAGAGAAGGCTGTGAAAGCCCAAACAAAGAATACTTAATTGGGGGGCTTGGCCTGATTGTTGTAAGTGCTGTCGAGTTGATTCTGACTCGCAGTGACCTCACGTGACAGAGTAAAAGCACCCCATGGGGTTTTCTTGGCTGTAATATTTATGGATGCAGATCACCAGGTCTTTTTCCCCTGGAGCCACTGCGTGGGTTCTAACTGTCAGCCTTTCGGTTAGCGGCTGAATGCTTTATCATTTTCCCACCAGGGCTCCTTAGCAGCTGACAGTCAGGGCAGCTAGCCAGAGGTCCAGTCTGTAAGGGGTGTCAAGATTTCACTGGAATACATTAGAATTAAAAGCAAAATATAAATGTCCCGCTCCCTTGTAAAAGGGCCCCAAACCCAAACCAAACTCGTTGCCATCCAGTCGATTCTGACTCATAGTGACCCTATAGGACAGAGTAGAACTGCCCAATAGGGTTTCCAAGGAGAGCCTGATGGCTTCGAACTGCCAACCTTTTGCTTAGCAGCCATAGCTCTTAATCACTATACCACCAGCATTTCCTAAAAGGGCCCTATCGGGTAGAATACAAAGAAAACTAAAACAACAACAACAAAATCCCTTTATTTATGTGCCCCATTTGATAAATATTGAACAGATATTTAAACCGCATCCTTTGGAAAGCCGAAGTATAATTACCCAGCTCTAGGACAACTGCGTATCTCACTTTGTCACCTGTGTGGGATTCAGGGAAGACTTGCCATTGAGGGTGAGGCCAACACTAAGACCTGAAAGGGAAATGGAGCTGTCCAAGCTGAAAGGGTGATGAACAAAATGAGGAACCTGGGGGTGGGTGGCAGTGTAGAGGGGAGGAAGAGAAGGGGAGGCAGAGGGAACAGTATTTTCAAAACTCTTGAAGCTGAAGCCAAGAGGCTTAATTCAGAAAGAAGGGCGTAGTCCAAAATGAAGCCAGAAAGGTCAGACAGGGAAGAGCTTCTTTAGACGTGTTAATTAAGGAGTTTCATTTAACAATGAGCACCTACTTTGAACTAGGGCTGAGAATACAGTAGGAGTCCCTGGGTGGTATATGTAAATAGTTAATGCGCTAAGATGCTAATGAAAAGGTTGGAGGTTTGAATCTACCTAGAGGCCCTGGTGGCACAGAGGTTAAATCTCCCCTGCCAACCAAAAGGTTGGCAGTTTGAATCCACCAGTTGCTCCTTGGAAACCCTAGGGGCAGTTCTACTTTGTCCTATATGGTCGCTATGAGTCGGAATCAACTTGACGGCAACTGGTTAGAGGCACCTGGTGGGGGTGGCAGGGTAGGGGGTAGGCCTGGTGATCATCTTCTGGAAAATCAGCCACTGAAAACCCTATAGAGCATAGTTCTACTCTGACACACACAGGGTCTCCATGAGTTGGAATGACACAATGGTAACTGGTTGGGAATAGAGCAGAAAACAAGACATACGATTCAGTGATTGAATGAATAAATCAGATGGCTTCGTATTTATTGGAGCCCTGGTGCTCAGTGGTTAAGAGCTTGCCTGCTAAGCAAAAGGTTGGCACTCTGAATCCACCAGCCACTCCTTGGAAACCCTATGGGGCAGTTCTACTCTGTCCTATAGGGTTGCTATGAGTTGGAATCAACTGGAAAGCAACAATTTTTTTTGGGGGGGGGGGGAGTGGGTTTGCTCACATTTAGTAGCTGTGTGACTTTGGGCAAGTCACTGATTCTCTCTGTGCTTGGTTTTCTTGATGGTAAAATGGAGGCCATTATACCTCCCTCGAAGACTTGTTACGAAAATTAAAAGCATTTAGACCAGTCTTGGCAAGTAGGGAGGGCCAAATAAATGTTAGCTACTATTATTAACCTGACTGCTAATGGGTTTATTAAACTTACTCCTACCCAGGAAACTCTTAGAAAGGTCACATAGCTTTGAGCAAATTGGTTAGGTCCCCTTGAGGTACAGTTTGTTTTTCCTGCTAAATTCAACAGCATCCCACTTCTCTGGGCCAACTCATTGTTTTGTTTATGGTGCTTCCAACAAGTGTTGGTAACTTCTCATTCACATCCTTAATAGACAATTTTTAAAGCGTGTTAAAACTGCAGTTAGTTTTAGGAAACCTGGGTCTCATTTTCTTTCTTGCCCTTTTTTATCAGCATTTGGATGAGCTTCAGCAGCTCACAACACACTCTTGCCCATTTAATCTTTGTTAAGATTTTCAGAGCTCTTTCATGGTGAAGGTTAGTTGGTCCTGCCTGTCTCACAGACCCCAAAACCAAGAGGTCGACCACCTTGGGTCCTGAGCTAGTGGGAAAAGATCATTA
Source organism: Dugong dugon (assembly GCA_030035585.1). Classification (NCBI taxonomy): domain Eukaryota; kingdom Metazoa; phylum Chordata; class Mammalia; order Sirenia; family Dugongidae; genus Dugong; species Dugong dugon. The sequence continues at coordinate 60,344,661 of CM057471.1, forward strand.
TTGTGATCATTCACTTTATTTTACTTAACAAATACCTATAAGCGCCAACTTTGTGCTGGGCACTGTTGTAAAGCACTAAACAAACATTAATGCAGTTCGTCCTCATAACACGTCTATTGAAATGAAATCCATTGCCGTCAAGTCAATTCCGACTCATAATGACCCTTTGGGAGAGAGCAGAAGTGCCCCATAGGATTTCCAAGCCTGTAAATCTTTACGTAAGCAGACTGTCATTATCTTTCTCCCGCAGAGCAGTTGGTGGGTTTGAATCACCTACCTTTTGGTTAACAGCTGAGCACTTTAACCACTGTGCCACCAGGGCTCCTATAATAAGTCTATAGGCAGATACTACTATTATTATTGCTATTTTACAGATGAGGCACAGAGATGTTAAGTCACTTGTTCAAGGTCACACCGCAAGGAGGCAGTGAGCTACACTACCAGCTGTATGACCTTGGGCAAGTTACTTACCCTTAATGGGTGATAAGCATAAAGAACTTTACCCTCTTCAAAAATACCGTCATATGAAACCAGTAACCAGTTTCCATCAAATCAATTCTGACTCATGGCGAATCCATGTGCATCAGAGTAGGACTGTGCCCCCGTAGTTTTAAATGGCTGATTTTTCAGAAGTAGATTACCAGGACTTCCTTTCGAGGCACCTCTGGGTGAACTCGAACCTCCAACCTTTCAGTTAGCAGCTGAGCACATTAACCGTTTGTCCCACGCAGGGACTCTACCATTACTTGAGGTAGGTATCAATAATATTTTACAGATGAGGAAGCTGAGAGGCTGAGAGGCTTGCCCAATCAATGGCTAACAGAGTTAGAAATAGAGCTAGGATTGGAACCCAAGTCTACCGAATCCAAAGATCCCTCAAATGCTGTAATGCACTGCCGATGGAAGGTGGTGACAGTTTTCTATGTCAAAATCCATTATTGCTGCTGCTGCTGTTATTGTTGTTATTTGCTACAGAAGGACACTCCCCTTCCCTTAGTGCACGGGGAGAAAAACAACAATAAGAACACAGCTGATTCTGTATGCAAGCCTGCAGATCTAAGGCCATGCATAATTTACTCAACCAGGCCCTGCAGTCACTTAAGCTGAGGAGAGACCGCTATAAATTCAGGTCTGCATACACTAATTTATTTCTTATTTATTTTACTGTCACATATCTAGGCCCCCAGTGAGCTGCTCCAACACCTGCTCGAATACACGTGCAGCCCCAGGTGTAGCTGAAGTAGGGAGGGAGATCCAGAAGTCAGACCTGAGAGGAAAAAGGGACTCCATAGACTAGAGCCCTGGTGGTGCAGTGCTTAAGGGCTACAGCTGCTAACAATGAAGGTCGGTAGTTCTAACCCACCAGCCACTTCTTGGAAACCCTATGGAGCAGTTCTACTTTGTCCTACAGGGCCCCTATGAGTAGGGATTGACTCGATAGCAACAGTTGTTTTTTTTTTTTTTAATAGAACAGTCCACGTTCAATTAATTTTCTGGTAAACTAAAATTAAACTCACGAACTACCTCCCTCTCCCCATCTTTTTTTTTTTTTTGGTAATACTTAGGACCGAAAAGGTTGTTAGACGTCTTATTCTGCTTTTCTGTCTTAGTAAAGAGCGCGCTGAACGTACTTGCGTCTTTAACAACTGACGCTCTCACATGACCACAAGATTATTTTTCTGAGTTGTAGAATGTCGACGATGAGAGAAATTTCAAATAGGAAGAGAATCAGAAAGGGAGTAAAGAGGAAAAGAGAGAGTACTTCCTCTTTCTTTTTTTTTGAGTGACTGCTGAGGATCAAACACTATGCTAGATGCTTTACAAGACAGGTGTGACTCCCACTTCAATCCTCAATTTAGAAAATGAGGTATGTTGGAAGAACCACTACCCATCATTGTCCAAAGATCTTATTTCACAGGTGTTCAAACTGTGGCTCAGAGAAAGAAAGTGACTTATCCAAGGTCACTCAGCAAGTCACTCCCAAGGTACTCCCTCTTCAGTCTCACACTAATTTTAAAACTACAACTTGAAATATCGGCATGAGCATAACTTGCATGGTTTTACAAGCTTTACCGCACAGTTTCCTTTACATGCCTCCCTTCCTCCCCAATTAATTATCCTTGCAGCTATGGGCATGAGGGCACAGACAGACTAGACACAGAACTCACACTGCGAAATTCCTGCAGATACGGAGTTCAAAGCTGGAGCTAAGCTTGTGCTCTTAAGCACCACAACTGATGCTTTTTTAATAAACACTTTCAAGATGCCTGATTTTGTCTCCAAATTATCCTGCCCAGGGCTGCAGGGGAGACAGAACAGAGGCTGGGCTGTTTGCAGAAAAAAATTCTGCCTGCAGGCTGCAGCCTGGGCATAGATTTGATTTAATTAATTTTGTTCTTCCATTTGTCTTCCCAATACCCAATACAAGGTTATATATACCCTTGCCTTTTGCCTCTTGGGCTGAGAAAGGACAGGCAGAAAGGTCATTTCTTAGAAAGTCAGGCTGAGACCATTTTCCCATGCACCCCCTCTCCCCCTACTAAGAAGGGAGTGCCAGGCCTTGGGGGCAGAGACTCACCCGCAGAACATGAAGATGGTGCTGGAGGTGGCGTCGTAGGGCAAAGGCAGGGTCTGCTGCAGGCACAGCTGCTCACAACCGCCGTTAAAGCCATCGGAGCAGTCGATGCCTTTGGAGTGGTCATAGCAGCCTGAGCCGTCCTTCATGGGCCTCAGCTCCTCGGGGCACTGCTCAGAGACAGGGTAATAGTGTGGTTATGGCTGAGGAGTCATGGCCCCATCACATCCTCTCCTCCCACCTTCTGAAAAGGGGAATGTGTGGGAAGCCGAAAGAGACAGGTTCAAAGTCCTGCTTGGCCACTTAATAATTGTGTAGCCTCGGACAAGATCGTTACCTCTCTGAACCTCAGTGTCTTCACCTGTAAAACGGGACTTTCGTGAGTATCTGCCTCTTACAGTTGTGAGAAGGAAGGGGGTAATGTCGGCAAAGTGCTTAGAACACCATAGCTCCCACAGCAACCACTCAGCAAATGGTAGCTGCTATTTATACTGATGAGTCCCTCGATGCAAATGGTTAACTGCTCAGCTGCTAACTGAGAGGTTGGAGGTATGAGTTTACCCAGAGGCACTTCAGAAAAAAGGTCTGGAGATCTATTTCCAAAAAATCAGCCACTGAAAACCCTACTATAGAGCACAATTCTACTTTGACACACATGGGGTCTCCATAAATTGGAATCGACTCAATGGGAACTGATTTATTAATATTGATATTGCTGGGGCCATCATCGTTATTTTTATTATTATTGTCCTATACAGTCTCTGGAGCCTGGTGGTACAGCGGTGAAGTATTTGGCTGCTAACCAAAAGGTCGGCAGTTTGAATCCACCAGCTGCTTCTTGGAATCCCTATGGGGCAGTTCTACTCTGTCCGATAGGGTCGCTATGAGTCGTGATCGACTCGACGGCAACGGGTTTGGTTTTGGTATCAATATGAGTTTAAATCCTAGCTTTTCTCCTTTTTCATTGATCTGAGGCAAGTTACTCTCCCTCTCTGAACTTCAACTTCATCATCTATTAAATAGGCATGACACCTACAGATTTGTTGTGAAGCTTATATTGCATCGTTCAGGTGCATCCCTTATGTCTTAGTTATCTAGTGCTGCTATAACAGAAATACCACAAATGGGTGATTTTAACAAACAGAAATTTACTTTCTTACAGTTTAAAAACCCATTGCCATCGAGTAGATTCCAAGTCATAGCAATCCTATAGGACAGAGTAGAACTGACCCATAGGATTTCCACGGAGCAGCTGGTGGATTAGAACTGCCCACCTTTTGGTTAGCAGCTGATCTCTTAACCACTGCGCCACCAGGGTTTCCTCTAGAGTTTGCACCCTGAATTCAGACTTCTAGCCCCCTAAACTATAAAATCATGATACTTTATACTTTAGGGGGCTAGAAGTCTGAATTTAGGGTGTCAGCTCTAAGGTAAGGCTTTCTTTCTGTCGGCTCTGGGGGAAGGTCCCTGTTTCTTGTGTTCCTTGGCTCTCTTCATGTGGCTTGGCATATCTCTTCCCCCATGTGTATCCACTTGCTTGCTTGTTTAATCTCTTTTATATTTCAAAAGAGATTGACTTAAGACACACCCTACACTAATTCTGTCTCATTAACGTAACAAAAAAAAGCCCATTCCCAAATGGGATTATAACCACTACAGGGGTTAGGATTTACAACACAAATTTTGGGGGGAGGGGGACAAAATTCAATCCATAACACCTTACTTCAGAAGTTGGCACATAATTTGATACTCATAAAATGTGAACTCTCTTCCTTCTTGTCTTGAATGGATCTCTTCTCCACCCTTGTCCCTGGAGCTCTCATACAGATTCCCACATACTCACAACTGGAGCATGCAAAATCTCCTAACCAGTCCGCTTGCTTCCAGTCTGGCCTCCTCCAAACTATCCTCCCTACTAGTCACCAGAATGATATTTCTAAATAGAAATCACTCCCTAGCTTATAAAATGAATAATTAAAAAATATATATTACATCTTCCTTATGTTGATAGTCAGGGTCCTTTGACTCATGAGTTCAAATTCTCTGTCCAGTCAGTGAACACTGCTCCCCCTAACCACACTGACCATCCTCAGGACCCTAAACAAACTCCATTGATTCCAGCCTGCAAGTCTTTGCACCTTTGGTGACCTCAGCCAGAGTGTTCTTCTCAGTGTGTCTGGCACGTGCTAAGTGCTCTGTGAATGGAAGATCTTGGACTGTGGGTAACCAGTTAACTAGGTTCCATTGAGTCAACTCTGACTCACAGCGACCTCATGTGTGTCAGAGTAGAACTGTGCTCCATAGGGTTTTCAATGGCTGATTTGTTGGAAGCAGACCTCCAGGCCTTTCTTCCGAGGCTACCCTGGGTAGACTCAAACTGTCAACATTTTGGTTAGCCAAACATGTTAACCATTTGCACCACCCAGGGACTCCCAACTGCGAGTACAATTCACTATTTACTCAATTTAGTTTTCCATCATTTGATGAGGCTGGGCTCACCATCTCCAGGCCAGCAGATGGAGAAGCAGTTCCAACTCTCCTGCCTTTGGGAGAGAAAATGAGGTACTAGGTTTTAATTTCAGTCCCCATGCTGGCATTTCCTGTGCACAAAGATTAACACCCAGAGCCCAGCTCTCCTCATCCATCACTGGACATCGCTGATTAAAATGTCCTCCCACTGCATGTCCCCCAGCCTCTTCACCTGAACCAACTCCACAGCCCCCCTTCCAAGCTGTGGTTCTGAACAACATCAATAACAAAATACACATACAAAAATTAATTTAAAAAAGAAAAACAACACAAAAACAAAAAAAAGTCAGCCCTCCTGGAAATTAAATTTTGCCTAAGAAGACCTGGTAATTACAAATGCACGAGAGAGTTCTTGGAGACATTTGAGGCTGGCACCAGGAAGGGTGATGGAGAAAGTAGGTTATAAATGGCCTTTGTCAAGCTGCAGAAATGTTATAAAACTGCTACATTTTGTACTTAAAAAGAAAAATCGATTTTCCATGTAAGTGAAATGCTGTACATATTAATACAGGTACAGAGAAGGCCCTGCTTATCTCTGAACATATAATGCAGGTAGGAGGGGACTTGGTCACAGGCTTATTTGGGGTCATTTGCTGGGTAAGGGGGCTGGGTTCTGTTTGTCCACAGAATGGCTGACCTTCTCAGTAAGTAACAGGATATCCAGGGTATCAGTCACAGTTCTTTCCCATCTCCCAATGATTCCCTATCAGTTTCTTTCTTTAAAAAAGTGTGTACTATAAAACAGGCATTATCTAAGCACTTTATGTGTTTTTACTGATTTAATCCTTACGGCAGACATATGACATAGTGTGGTAGGCTGATAATGGCTCCCAAAGATATGTCCATATCCTAATCCCTAGAACCTATGAATGTGACCTTATATGGTAAAGTTTCTGCAGACGTGATTAAGTTAAGGCTCCTGAGATGAGGAGATGATCCTGGATTATCCAGGTGTTCCCTAAAAGCAGTCACAAGTGTCCTTGTAAGACAGAGGCAGAGGGAGGTTAGACAGACACAGAGGAGAAGGAGATGTTAACACAGGGGCAGAGATTGAAGTGATGCAGCCACAGCCATGTTATGACAAGGAATGCTGGGAGCCACCATAAGCTAAACGTGGAAAGGAGGATAGTCTCCCCTAGAATCTCTGGAGCAGGAGCGCCCTGCCAACCCCTTGATTTCAGTCTTCTGACCTCCAGAACTGTGAGAGACTAGATTTCTGTTGTTTCAACCCAAAAAGAAAAAAAACTCACTATCATCGAGTCAGTTCCGACTCATAGTGACCCCATAGGGTTCCCAAGGCTGTAAATCCCTATGGAAGCAGTTTGTGGTCATTTGTTACAGCAGCCACAGGAAACAAAGGTCGGTGCCATCATTATGCTCATTTTAAAGATTAGAAAACTGAGGAGAGGGTTACACAGCTCAGAGGTGGCAGGGTCAGGCTTTTCAGATTTGCTGCTTCTGTAGCTTTTAACTGCCTCCTGGCCAAGTTGCTTTACCCCGCTGTCACTTACTAATAAATTATCAGGCTTAGGATGTTGGAACAAGGGTTAGAGTTAATCTAACCTCCTGTAGTGGGTTGAAGGGTGATCCCTACAAAGATATGTCCACCTCTTAACCCCTGGAATCTGTGAACATGAACTTATTTGGAAAAGGTCTTTGCAGATATAATTAAGGGTCTCGAGACGAGATCATCCTGGATTACCCAAAAACCGAAAACGAAACCCGTTGCTGTTCAGTCGATTCCAACTTATAACGACCCTACGGGCCCCACATGTAATGACAAGTATCCTTATAAGAGACAGAAGAGAAGAAGACACAGAGAGAAGAGGGAAGGGTCTTGTGAAGATGGAGGCAGAAATTGGAGATATGCAGCCACAAGCCAAAGGAAAGCTTGGAGTCACTAGAAGCTGGAAGAGGCAAGGAAGGATTCTCCGCTAGAGCCTTCTGAAGGGCCATGGCCCTGCTAACACTGATTTCAGACTTCTGCCCTCCAGAGCTACGAGAAAACAAATTTCTATTGTTTTAAGCCACAGAGTTTGTGTAATTTGTTACAGCAGCTACAGGAAATAATATACCTTATTACTTTGTGACTGAGATACAGAGAGCAGAAGAGCATCACCCCAAATCACTCAGCAGATGAGTGGAGGATACAGAACCAGGTGTACGGAGTCCCAACTTGGTGATCTGTCCACTACATTCACTACCCTTTAAAGTTTTTTAGAATTGGAGACAAACTTGCGGATACTTTAGTCCCTCTACTCCAGGGAATTAACGGATGGGAAACTGAGGCTCAGAAAGAGAAAGGGATGTGAGTAGCATTCACAAGAAATTAAAGGCAGAGCTAGAATTAAACCTAGGCTTGATCTCTGAATATGGGAGTGGTGTTCTAAGTAAATTGATTTATGTGTCTGTCCTGCCACCAGTATCACTCAGTCTTGATTATTGTAGCTATATACTAAGTCTAGAAATCAGGTAGACTGATTCCTCCTACTTTATTCTTCTTTCTCAAAATTGTTTTAGCTATTCTAGTTCCCTCGCCTTTCTGTATACATTTTAGAATAACCTTGTCTATATCTACAAAAAATCTTGCTGAGATTTTGATAGGAATTATATTAAAACTACATATCAATTTGGAAAACACTGACATCTTTATTACATTGAGTCTTCCAATGCCTGAACACAGGATGTGTCTCTGCATTCATTTAGATCTTTGATTTCTTTGGTCAGTGTTTTGAAGTTTTTAGCATAAATGTCCCACATATATTTTATTAGATTTACATCTAAGTATTTCATTTTAATTAAGCAATTATAAATGGTATCATTGCTAGTATATAGCAATACAATAGATTTTTGTATATTTATCTTGTATCCTGCAACCTTGCTGAACTTACTCATTACTTCTAGGAGGTTTTGTTTATTTGTTTGTTTTTTAAAATGTCTTGAGATTTTCTATGTAGACAACCAGGTCATCTGCAAATAGGGAAAATTTGTTTCTTACTTTTGGATCTGCATGTATTTTATTTCCTTTCTTGCCTTATTGCACTGACAGAAATTCAGCACTATGTTGAATAAGAGTGGTGAAAGTGGACGTCCTTGCCTTGTTACTGATCTTACGGAGAAAGCATTCAGTCTCTAACCATTAAGTATAACATTATAATTAGGTTTTTATTAAGTGTTCTTTATCAGTTGAGAAATTCTTCCCTACTCCTATTTTTCTAAGAGTTTTTATCACGATGGGTGTTGAGTTTTGTCAAACGCTTTTTCTGCATCAGCTGGTATGATCAGGTGATTTTTATTCTTTGACCTGTTATACACTGATTGATTTTCAAATACTGAATCAGCCTTGTATCCCCAGAATTAACCCCACTTAGTCATGGTGTCTTGTTCTTTTTTATATATTGCTGGATTCTATTTCCCATATTTTGTTAAGGATTTTTCAGATTATATTCATGAGAGTATAGGTCTTGCTCTGTAGTTTTCTTTTTTTTCCTCTTTTGCTTTGTCTGGTTTTTCTGTCAGAGTAATATTACCTTCATAAATTTAATTGGAGTGTTTTTCTCCTCTTCTGTTTTCCAGATGATATTATATAGAACTGATGTAAATTCTTTAAATATTCAATGGAATTCTCCAGTGAAACCATCTGGGCCTGAAGATTTCTTTTTTTCGGAATTTTTAAGTTACAAATTCAATTTCCATAAAGCTATTCAAACTATTTCATATTGGGTGAGCTGTGGTAGTCTGTGTTTTCAAGGAATTGGTCCATTGTATCTAAATTGTGAAATTTATATGTGCAGACTTATTTAGGAAATCCTGGTGGCATAGTGGTTAAGTGCTACGTTGATAACCAAAAGGTCAGCAGTTCCAATCCACCAGGTGCTCCTTGGAAACTCTATAGGGCAGTTCTACTCTGTCCTATAAGGTAGCTATGAGTCAACTTGATGGCAATGGGTTTGTTTTTTTTGGTTTAGACTTATTCATAGCATTCACTTCTTATGCTTTTGATGTCTGCAGAGTCTGAAGTCATATCCTGTGTTTCATTCCTGATACTGGTAATTTTTTTTTTTTCTTTTTCCTCTGTCAGTTTTACTAGAGGTTTTTCAATCTTACTGACCTTTCCTAAGAACCAGCTGTTTGTTTCATTGATTTTCTCTATGCATTTCTGTTTTCAATTCCACTGATTTCTTTCCTTCTGCTTGCTTTGGGTTTATTTTGCTCTCCTTTTTTCTAGGCTATTGAGGTAGGAGCTCAGATTATTGATTTGAGACTCCTGTTTTCTAATGTATGCATTTAGTGCTATACATTTCCTTCTCATTAAATATAAAGACACAGATACATCAAAGATAAAGATGGACTACTTCTTTAGCTGTGTCCCACAATTTTTTTCACTTCCTCAAGATTCAAAGTCTTATTTTTTTTAAATTTTTTCCCATACAAAAATTTATACATACATTGTTATGTGACCCTAATTGCTCTCCCTATACTGTAACAGCACACTCCTCCTTTCCACCCCTGCTTCCCCATGTCCATTCAATCAGCTCCTAACCCTCTCTGCCTTCCCTTCTCACCTCCAGACAGAAGCTGCCCGTTTAGTCTCTTGTATCTACCTGAGCTAAGAGGCACACTCCTCACGAGTATCGCTTTATGTCCCACAGTCCAGTCCAATATTTGTCTGAAGAGTTGGCCTTAGAAACTGTTATAGCTCTGGGCTGATAGAGAATCCAGGGGCAATGCTTTCAGGGGTTCCTCCAGTCTCAGTCAGACCATTAAGTATGGTCTTCTTACTAGAATTTGAGTTCTGCACCCCACCTTTCTCCTGCTCCATCAGGGACTCTCCGTTATGTTCCCTGTCAGGGTGGACATTGGTGGTAGCTGGGCACCATCTAGTTTGTCAGGTCTCAGGCTGATGAAGACTCTGGTTTATGTGGCCCTTTCTGTCTCTGGGGCTAATACTTTCCTTGTGTCTTTGGTGTTCTTCATTCGCCTTTACTCCAGGTGGTTGGGACCAACTGATGCATTTTAGATGGTGGCTTGCAAGCTTCTAAGACCTCAGATGCCACTCACCAAAGTAGGATGTAGAACATTTTTTTAATAAGCTTTGTTATGCCGGTTGACCTAGATGTTCCCTGAAAGCATGGTCCACATAACCCTACCCTGTTACTCTGTCCCTCAAAGTGTTTGACTGTATTCAGGAAACTTCTTGGCTTTGGTTTAGTCCAGTTGTGCTGACTTCTCCTGTAGTGTGTGCTGTCCTTCCCTTCACCTAAGATAATTCTTGTCTACTATCTAGTTAGTAAATAACTTTCACCCTCCCTCCCCAACCTTGTAACCATCAAAGAATGTTTTCTTCTGTGTTTAAACCTTTTCTTGAGTTCTTATAATAGTGGTCTTATATAATATTTGTCCTTCTGTGACTGACTAAATTCACTCAGCATAATGACCTTCAGCTTCCTCCATGTTATATTTTATGGCTTCATTGTTGTTCTTTATCATTGTGTACTATTCCATTGTGTGGATATACCATAATTCGTTTATCCATTTGTCCATTGAGGGGCACCTAGGTTGTTTCCAATTTTTTGCTATTGTGAACAGTGCTGCAATGAACATGGGTGTGCATATATCTATTCGTGTGACAGCTCTTATTTTAGTAGGATACATTCCAAGGAGCGGGATGGCTGGATCATATAGTACTTCTATTTCTAGCTTTTTAAGGAAGCGCAAAATCGATTTCCAAAGTGGTTGTACCATTTTACATTCCCAACAAGAGTGTATAAGTGTTCCAGTCTCTCCACAACCTCTCCAGCATTTATTATTTTGTGTTTTTTGGATTAATGCTAGCCTTGTTGGGGTGAGATGATATCTCACTGTAGTTTTGATCTGCAATTCTCTAATGGCTAATGATTGTGAGCATTTCTTCACGTGTCTGTTAGCCACCTGAATATCTTCTTTGGTGAACTGCCTGTTCATATTCTTTGTCCATTTTTTAATTGGGTTATTTGTCTTTTTGCTGTTGAGGTTTTGCAGTATCTTGTAGATTTCAGCGATTAGACGCTGATCGGATTTGTCAGAGCCAAAAATTTTTTCCCAGTTTGTAGGTTGTCTTTTTACTCTTTTGATAAGCATAAGTGTTTGATTTTCAGGAGCTTCCATTTATCTAGTCTCTCTTCTGGTGCTTGTGCATTGTTACTTATGGTTCATATTGTGTTTATGCCATGTATTAGAGCTCCTAGCATTGTTCCTATTTTTTCTTCCATGACCTTTATTGTTTTTGATTTTATATTTATGTCTTTAATCCATTTTGAGTTAGTGTTTGTGCATGGTGTGAGGTATCAGTCTTTTTTCAGTTTTTTTACAGATGAATATCCAGATATGCCAGCACCATTTATTAAAGACAATGTCTTTTCCCCAATTAGTGGATTTCAGGCCTTTGTCAAATATCAGTGGCTCATAGGTAGATGAATTTATGTTTGGATTCTCAATTCTGTTCCATTGGTCTATGTATCTGTTGTTGTACCAGTACCAGGCTATTTTGACCACAGTGGAGGTATAACAGGTTCAAAAATCAGGTAGTTTGAGGCCTCTCACCTTGTTCTTCTTCTTGAGTAATGCTTTACTTATTCGGGGCCTCTTCCCTTTCCATATGAAGTTGGTGATTTGTTTCTCTATCTCATTAAAAAATGCTGGTGGTGTGAGCAGCCATCTAAGATACTCCACTGGTCTCATCACTATGGGAGCAAGGGAGAATGAAGAGAACAGGATACAAGGAAAAGATCAGTCTGAAGGACTAATGGACCACAGCTACCAAGGCCTCCACTGGACTGAGTCCAGTACAGCTAGATGGTGCCCGGCTACCACCACTGACTGCTCTGACCAGGATCACAACAGAGGCTTCTGGACAGAGCTGGAGAAGGATGTAGAACGTAATTCTAACTCACAAAAAAAAAAAAAAAAAAGACCAGATTTACTGGCCTAAAGGAGACTGGAGAAACCCCGAGAGTATGGCCCCCAGACACCCTTTTAGCTCAGTGGTGAAGTTATCTGCGAGGTTCACTGTTCAGCCTGGGAGTGGACAGCCCCGTAAAACCAAATGGGACTAATGAGGTACAGTAGTCCAGTGACAAGGGCCAGAAGGCAGAAGGGGACAAGGAAGCTGGTGATAGGGAACCCAAGTTTGAGTAAAGATATTGTTGATGTATTCTGAGATTGTTAACCATTGTCATAGGGCAACATGTGTAGTAACTGTTAAATGAGGAACTATTTTGTTCTGTAAGCCTTCATCTTAAGTGAGAATGGCAGCACAATGGAAGAGCGTAGTCAATGTCACTGAACTGTGCATGTAGAAATTTTTGAAATGGTGTATCTTTGGCTATGTGTATTTTCACCAAAAAGAAAAAACTTGAGAAGTTAGAGGGTTGACATGTTGTGGGGTTGTTAACCAATGTCATAAAACAATATGTGTACTACTGTTTCATGAGAAACTATTTATTCTGTAAGCCTTCACCTGAAGTACAATTTAAAAAAATAATAATAATTAAAAAAAAATTCCGGTGGAATTTGGATCAGGATTGCATTGTATCTGTAGAACACTTTGGGTAGAACTGACATTTTCACAATGTTGAGTCTACCTATCCATAAGCAAGGTATGTTTTTTCACTTATCCAGGTCTCTTTCGGTTTCTTGCAGTAGTGTCTTATAGTTTTCATTGCATAGGTCTTTTACATCTCTGGTTAGATTTATTCCTAAGTATTCTATCTTCTTGGGGGCTATTGTAAATGGTATTGATTTGGTGATTTCCTCTTCAAGGTTCTCTTTGTTGGTGTAAAGGAATCCAACTGATTTTTGTATGATTAGCTTGTATCCTGAAACTTTGCCGAAATCTTTTATCAGTTCCAGTAGTTTTATTGTGGATTCTTCGAGGTTTTCTGTGTATAAGATCATATCATCTGCAAATAGAGATATTTTGACTTCTTCCCGACCAATCTGGATGCTCTTTATTTCTTTTTCTAGCCTAATTGCTCTGACTAGGACCTCCAGCACAATGTTGAGTAAGAGTGGCGATAAAGGGCATCCTTGTCTGGTTCCCATTCTCAAGGGGAATGATTTCAAAGTCTCTCCATTTAGGATGATCTTGGCTGTTGGCTGTTGGCTTTGTATAAATGCCCTTAATTATACTGAGGAATTTCCCTTCTGTTCCTATTTTGCTGAGAGTTTTTATCATGAATGGATGGGTGTTGGACTTTGTCAAATGCCTTTTCTGCATTGATTGATAAGATCATGTGGTTCTTGTCTTTTGTTTTATTTATGTGATGGATTACATTGATGGTTTTTCTAATGTTGGACCATCCCTGCATACCTGGTATAAATCCCACTTGATAATGGTGAATTATTTTTTTCATATGTTGCTGAATTCTGTTAGCTAGAATTTTGTTGAGGATTTTTGCATCAACGTTCATGAGGGATATTGGTCTGTAATTTTCTTTTTTTGTGGTGTCTTTACCTGGTTTTGGTATCAGGGTTATGCTGGTTTCATAGAATGAACTTGAGAGTATTCCATCTTTTTCTATGCTTTGAAATACCTTTAGTAGTAGTGGTGTTAACTCTTCTCTGAAAGTTTGGTAGAATTCTCCAATGAAGCCATTGGGTCAGGGCTTTTTTTTTGTTGGGAGTTTTTTAGTTACCTTTTCAATCTCTTCTTTTGTTATGGGTTTATTTAGTTGTTCTACCTCTGTTTGTGTTAGTTTAGGTAGGTAATGAGTTTCTAGAAATTTGTCCATTTCCTCTAGGTTTTCAAATTTGTTAAGAGTCCAATTTTTCATAGTGTTCTGTTATGATTCTTTTAATTTCATTTGGGTCTGTTGTGATATCACCCATCTCATTTCTTATATGGGTTATTTGCTTCCTCTCCTATTTTTCTTTTGTCAGTTTGGCCAATGGTTTATTGATTTTGTTGATCTTTTCAGAGAACAAGCTTTTGGTCTTGTTAACTCTTTCAGTTGTTTTTCTATTCTCTATTTCATTTAATTCTCCTCTAATTCTTATCATTTCCTTTCTTCTGGCGCCTGAGGGCTTCTTTTGCTGCTCTCTTTCTATTTGTTCTAGTTGTAGGGTTAATGTTTTGATTATGGACTTTCTTCTTTTTGGATGTGTGCATTTATTGCTATAAACTGACCTCTGAACACTGCTTTTGCTGTGTCCCAAAGGTTCTGATAAGATGTGTTTTCATTCTTATTTGATTCTATGAATTTCATAATTCCATCCTTAATTTCTTCTATAACCCAGTAGTTTTTGAGCAAGGTGTTGTTCAGTTTCCATGTGTTTGATTTTTTTTCCTTGCTTTTTCTGTTGTTGATCTCTACTTTTATGGCTTTATGGTCAGAAAAGATGCTTTGTAATATTTTGATGCTTTGGATTTTGTTAAGGCTTTCTTTATGGCCTAATATGTGTTCTATTCTGGAGACTGTTCCATGTGCTTTGGAAAAGAAAGTATACTTGGCTGCTGTTGGGTGGAGTGTTCAGTATATGTCCATGAGATCAAGTTGGATGACTATAGCATTTAGCTCTTCCATGTCTTTGTTGAGCTTCTTTCTGGGTGTTCTGTCCTTCACCAAAAGTGGTGTGTTGAAGTCTCCTACTACTATTGTGGAGCTGTCTAACTCTTTTTTCAGTGCTGCTAGAATCTGTGTATGTATTTCGGAGCCCTGTTGTTGGGTGTGTAAATATTTATTATAGTTATGTCCTCCTGGTGTACTGACCCTTTAATCATTATATAGTGTCCTTCCTTATCCCTTGTGGTGGATTTTACTTTAAAGTCTATTTTGTCAGAGATTAATATTGCCACTCTGGCTCTTTTTTGAATGTTGTTTGCTTGATACATTTTTTTCCATCCTTTGAGTTTTAGTTTGTTCGTGTCTTTAAGTTTAACGCGTGTCTCTTGTAGGCAGCATATAGACGGATCGTGTTTTTTAATCCAATCTGCCACTCTCCGTCTCTTTATTGGTGCATTTAGTCCATTTACATCCAGCATAATTATTGATAGGTATGAGTTTAGTGCTGTCACTTTGATGTCTTTTTGTGCGTGTTGTTGATAGTTTCTTTGTTCCACTTAATTTTCTGTGCTGAGTCATTTTTCTTCATGTATTTTCTTTTCATCTTTTTCACTGTTGTTGATTTTGTGTTTGCTGAGTCTTTATATTTTTCTAGTTTTTTATTTTGACTTGTAGGATTGTTAGTTTCCTTTGTGGTTACCTTAATATTTACCCCTATTTTTTTAAGTTTATATCAGTCTTTTATTTCTTTATATCACCTTGACCTCCTCCCCACATGAAAAATCTATGTCTACATTTTCCAAGTCCCTCTTTTTTGTTTTAACGTTGTCATCTTTTACATATTGACAGCTGTTTCCCTGTTTTCAGTGTTTTAATTTACTTTTGTGACTTCCCTGGGCTGATATCTGGTTGCTCTGTCCTGTATTCTAGTCTTGGGTTGTTATCTGATGTTACTGATTTTCTAACCAGAGGACTCCCTTTAGTATTTCTTGTAATTTTTGTTTGGTTTTTGCAAATTCCCTAAACTTCTGTTTATCTGGAAATGCCCTAATTTTGCCGTCATATTTGAGAGACAGTTTTGCTGGATATATAATTCTTGGCTGGCAATTTTTTTCCTTCAAGGCTTTATATATGTCGTCCCATTGCCTTCTTGCCTGCACGGTTTCTGCTGAATAGTCTGAGCTTATTCTTATCGACTCTCCTTTGTAGATGACTTTTCATTTATCCTTAGCCACTCCTAAAATTCTCTCTTTATGTTTGGTTTTGGCAAGTTTGATTATATTATGTCTTGATGACTTTCTTCTGGGATCTACTTTATGAGGGGTTTGATGAGCATCTTGGATAGATATCTTGTCATCTTTCATGATATCAGGGACGTTGTCTGCCAACAAATCTTCAACAATTCTCTCTGTATTTTTCTGTTATCCCCCCGTTCTGGTCCTCCAGTCACTCGTAGGTTATTCCTCTTAATAGAGTCCCACATAATTTTTAGGGGTTTCTTTTTTTTTTTTTTTTGTAATCCTTTTATCTGATTTTTTGTCAAATATGTTGGTGTCAAGTGCTTTATCTTCAGTCTCACTAATTCTGACATCCATTGCCTCAATTCTGCTCCTATGACTTTCTACTGAGTTGTCTAATTCTGAAATCTTATTGTTAATCTTCTAGATTTTTGATTGCTGTCTCTCTATGGATTCTTGCAGCCTGTTATATTTGTCATTATGCTCTTCTTTAATCTTTTTAATTCCCTCTATTGCAAGTTCTGTGTTTTGCTTAATTTTCTTCCTAATTTCTTAAAGAGTTCTGTATATTAGTGTTCTGTATTCTGCCTCTGGTAATTCCAAGAAATTTTACTCCTCTGGAAAATTTCTTGATTCTTTATTTTGGGAGCCTGCTGAAGCCATCATGGATTGCCTCTTTGTGTGATTTGATATTGACTGTTGTCACTGAGCCGTCAATAAGTTATTATATTTATTTTATGTTTGCCTAGTGTGCCCTAGCTTCTTGGTTTGTTTTGATAAGCCCAAATAGGCTGCTTGTATGAGCTAGTTTGATTATTGTACCTTTGAAGCTCTATTCTACTGTCACCAGGTGGTTAGATCTGTTACTAGGTATGTGAGCTCAGGAGTCTGCCCACTCCTCTTGTATGGATTCAGCTCAGGTGCCCAGGTAGATAGCCACCAAGTGTGTGGTGTAGGCTCTCACTTATAGTCCTAGACAGGCACGGGTGATTGGCATAGGCACAGGCATCTGGTTGCAGCAGAGGGACACACTCTGAGCAAGGCAGGGGGCTAATGGCCACCCTGGAGTGTCCAGGAGGAAGGCATGTCCCTATTCCCTAGAGCACGTAGGTGGGTAGGCTTTGCAGCCAGACTATGAGCACCTAATGCTGTTGGCTGTAAGGACTGGGGGGCACCTCTTAGTCATGGGCCCCTCTTGCAGGTGTCTAGGTGGCGTGGGTGGAGCCATCAGTCCTCAGGCCCCTGATGTGTGTAGGTGAAGACCCTGCTTAATGGGCAGAGTAGTGTCAAATGTCAAGAGCCTGCCACTTCACAGCTGAAACAGTTGCAGTTAGAGTTCTGGTATATATCCTGTTGTACTGCGGTAATGAGGGCCTACGCTGTTGAGATGGGCCACACAAGTCTCTGCAGATGGAAAGGCACTCAAAGCCTGTGGATCCCTTATGCCTCTGCCTAGGCAAAGGAACTGTGCCTACCCTGGGTTCCTGACTTATGGGAGCTGGCAGTTTATTTTTTCCCATTTGTTAATTTGTTCGCTCTCCAAGGCAGGGAGAATGGCTTCGGCTGTGTGATGGATTCTACTTCTGGCCCAGGGGACTCGGCAATTGCTGAAGCCAGTCCAGGACCCAGTGCAGACCAGGGAGCGGGGAGGTAAATGGGAGAGAGGTTTTTCCCTAAGGGGGGTGTTTTTGATCTGCGCAGTAAGCCGTATGCAAGTACTTATCTTTCTCTGATGAGGGCTGCTTCTCACTGGTTCTGGGTGGTTGTGTAGACTCTCTGGCGCTGGATCTCTCCCAGTGCGGAAAACGTGCATCCCGAGGACCGCCGCTTGCCTGCTTCACTGCTCACCTACGCGCTGCGCAGACCTGAAGGGCTCAGGTTCTCGCTGGGTCAGGTCTGGCAACTCCTCGCTGCTTCCGAACCGTCTCTCCCTCTCCCTGCCACTAAGACAGATTCCTCAATTCTGCCTTTGATGCTCAGGGCTCCCACATTGCCATATATAATCGAATCACTTGTTTTTTCGGGTCTTTGTTGTAAGAGGGTCCACCAGAAGTATCTGACTACTCCGCCACCTTGGCCCTGCCTCCTGTGTCCCACAAATTTTGACATGTTGAATCTTCATTTCATTCAGTTCAATGGTTTTTTATGTCCCTTTAGACTTCCTCTTTGACCCATACATTATTTAGAAGTGTGTTAACTTCCAGGTGCTTGGGGATTTCCCTATTGTCTTTCTGTCATTGCTTTCTAGTTTGATTCCATTATACAGAAGAACACTCTTTGTATAATTTCAATTCTTTAAATTTGTTGAGGTTTGTTTCATGGCCCAGGATATGGTCTATCTTGATATGTGTTCTGTGGGCACTTGAAAGGAATATGTTTGTTTTCTGTGCTGTTGTTGAGCATAATATTCTATAAATGTTAGCTAGATCCTGTTGGCTGATGGTGTTAAGTTCTTTTTTTTTTTTTTTTTTTTTTGCTGGTTTTCTGTCTAGTTGCTCTACCAGTTGTTGAGGGAGTAGTCTTGAAGTCTCCAACTAAAATTGTGGGTTCATCTATTTTGCCTTTCAGTTTTATCAGTTTATGCTTCACATATTGTGGAAGCAGCTCTATTATTTGTTACATACACATTTAGCATTGCTATGTCTTCTTGGTGGATGACCTTTTATCACTATATGATGTTCCTCTCTGGTAATTTTCTTTGCTCTGAGGTATATTTTGTCTGATATTAATACAGTCATTCCTGTTTTACTTTGGTTTGCACGATACACCCTTTCCATGCTTTACTTTCAACCTGCCTATATCATTATAATTGAAATGAATTTCTTGTAGACAGAATATAGTTGGGTCATGTTTTTTAACCTACTCTAATTATTTCTATCTTTATCTATATAATTGGTGTATAGAAGTCATTTTCATTTAATGTAATTATTGATATGTTAAGGCTTAACCCATTTCTGTCAAGTTGATTTTGACTCATAGCGACCCTATAGGACAGAGTAGAACTGCCCCATAGGGTTTCCAAGGCTATAAGCTTTACTGAAGTAGACTGCCACATCTCGCTCCTGAGGAGCGACTGGTGGGTTCAAACTGCAGACCTATCAGTTAGCAGCTAAGCGCTTAAACACTGTGCCACCAGGGCTCCATGTTAGGGCTTAAGTCTGCCATTTTATATTGTGTTTTCTGATCGTCCCCTGTTTTTCATTTCTCTGTTTTCTTTTCCTGCTCTCCTATGGATTACTTGACAATTTTTAGAATTCCATTTGTATTTCATTTATCTATAGTGTTTTTGAATGTATCTCTTTGTATAGCTATTTTTATTTTTTATTTATTTTATTGTACTTTAGATGAAGGTTTACAGAACAAATAGTTTCTCATTAAACAGTTAGTACACATATTGTTTTATAACAATGGTTAACAATCCCATGACATGTCAACACTGTCCCTTCTCCACCTTGGGTTCCCTATTACCAGCTTTCCTGTCCCCTCCTGTCTTCTAGTCCTTGTCCCTGGACTGTTGTGCCCCATTAGTCTTGTTTTGTTTTATGGGACTGTCTAGTCTTCGGCTGAATGATGAACCTCGGGAGTGATTTCATTACTGAGCTAAAAGGGTGTTCGGGGGCCATACTCTCGTGTTTCTCCAGTCTCTGTCAGGCCAGTAATTCTGGTCTTTTTTTGTGAGTTAGAATTTTGTTCTACATTTTTCTCCAGCTCTGTCCGGGATCCTCTGTTGTGATCCTGGTCAGAGCAGTCAGTGGTGTAGCTGGGCACTAACTAGTTGTACTGGACTCAGTCTGGTGGAAGCCATGGTAGCTGTGGTCCATTAGTCCTTTGGACTAATGTTTTCCTTGTATCTTGTTTTCTTCATTCTCCCTTGCTCCCAAAGGGGTGACACCATTGGAGTATCTTAGATGGCAGCTCACAGACTTTTAAGACCCCAGACGCTACTCACCAAGGTAGAATGCAGACCATTTTCTTTATAAACTGTGTTATGCCAATTAAGCTAGATGTTCCCAGAGACCATGGTCCCCACAGCCCTCCGCCCAGCATTTCAGTCCCTCAGGGAGTTTGGATGTGTCTATGGAGTTTCCATGACCTTTCCTTGTACAAGCTGTGCTGGCTTCCCCAATACTGTGTACTGTCTTACCCTTCACCAAAGTTACCACTTATCTGTTGTGCATAGCTATTTTTAATGGTTGCTCTAGGTATGTTATATGTACATAACTTATCAGAGCCTACTGGTGTTGTCATTTTACCAGTTCAAGTGATATGTTGAAAACTTGATATCCCTTTACCCTCCCCCACTTATAATATAATTTTCTTAATTATTTCCTCTACATACATTTAAAACCGCACTGGACAGTGTTACAGTTTTTGCTTTAACCATCGACTATAATTTAGAAAACTTAAGAAGAAAAGTCCATTGCATTTACTTGCCTTTCTACTAGCCCTCCTCGAACACTACCCTTGCCAGGTGGGGATTGAAGTCTAGACTCCTCAGGTCTCCACTGACTCAGGGTGGGGGGGCCTCATTAAAGTCCTGGCTCCCTATTCAGCCTTCTCTGAGCCCACCCCATTGGGGGATTGGGTTGCCTCATTACAACCTGGTAAGGGTGGAAGTCTAACTCTCTACCTGGCCTTTGCTGGCATGAGTTGGTGTTGGTCTACAGTTTTTTCTGTGTGGAGTACAGCACTTATTGTCTGAAAGCTTCCTGTCTTGCTAGGCTTCCCCTTTCTTGGCCTTTTGGCTAAAGACAACAGGCTTTTGTTGAGGTTTTTGTCGTCTGGACTCATTAGCATTTCTGTGTTTCAGCTTCAGAACTCACCACCATGCCATTGCTTGGGTGTCAAGTTGCCTGGGTGGCCTGCCTTCTCTCTACCTTCCAGTCTTCTTATGTTTGGTTTATACATATTGTCCAGGGGTTTTAACTGTACTCAGCAGGAGGAATAGGGAAAGTGTGTCTACTCCCCCACAGCTTGCTTTTGCATAGCCCAACAGCTAAAATGCTTTTTACATTGTTTAAAGGTTGTTTACAAAAAAAAAAAAAAAAGGAAGAATATGAGACCAAACAACAACAACAAAAGGACCGTATGTGACCTAAAATACTTCCCATATGGCCTTTATAGAAAAAGTTTGCTGACCCCTGACTTCGGCCATGAGAAGGCACCTGGAGTTTATTCTAAGCACAGCTAGGGGCCACTGGATGATTGTAGGCAGAGGAGTGAAGTGATTTGATTTGTGATTTTGAAGAGATATTGAATTCATTTATCTCTAAGCACTTTCTCAGAGCTCAGGAAAGGCAGGCTCATGTGAGGCAGGCTCTGTGGGACTTGGAGTGGGTGTGAGAAAGGGGGAGGGTCCATCTAATGATGACTCTATCCTTGGAGGGCAGCTGGAGGTTTTATAGCAAGTAAGTGAGAGAGCTGGGTGGCTAACTCAGGTCAGCCTCAGGTCAGCCAGGCTCCATGGCTCACAGCCCCCATCCTACTCCACTTCCAGGAGGGGACCCACGGGATGATGCAGGACCTGGGTCCCTAAGCCCTGAGGCCTTGAGGATCTGAATGGAGTATGAGGCTGGGAATCCCCAGCTGTTCCCACTACAGCCTGGCCCCACTCTGCTCCCCCTAACCTCCTCCTCCATTCTCTGCACCTGCTCCTGCTCCTTCTTAGCCAGACTTTTCATCATCACCAAGCCATTTGTTTCTGTTTGTAATTATGCATTTTAATGTTCATTAATTATGAAATGCAAATTGCTTCAAGTGCAAAATTTGTAATGAGCAGCTCCACTACCCCACCCCCAGGTCTAGAAGGTGGGCTAGCTGTTCCGAGACTGAGAAGGAAAAACAAACAACTCACAAAACAGAATAACTTTTCCTGGGTCCTGAGTGAATCATTGTAAATAAGCCTGGGGGAATTCCTTGCGGTGGTGGAGGAGAAACCCTGTCCTTCTCTCAGGTCCTGGGAGATAGCAGCATGGGACCTTAAGGCTTTCCTACAACCAGGTATCTGACAGGCACGGTGGGGTAAAGAAAAAAACACTGGCCTTGGACGCAGAAACCAGCGTTCAGCAAGTTGCTCAGCTTCTCTGAATCTCAGTTTCACCATCTGGAGGACCATGATAACAAAGAAATCATGCACAAAGCGGGTACAGCAGGGCAAAAAGGATGCTGGAGGGAATAACCCAGATCCTAGCAGGCCCTGGAGTCCCTGGGTGGTGCAAATGGTTAACAAGCTCAGCTGCTAACTCAAATGTTGGAGATTTGAAAGGTTGAGGTTTGCGTTCACCCAGAGGCACCTCAGAAGAAAGGTTCTGGCAATCTAACTTTCAAAAAATCAGCCATTGAGCACTCTGTGGAGCACAGTTCTACTCTGACACAACATGAGGTCACCATGAATCAGAGTGGACTCGACAGCAACTGGTAGCAAGTCCTCGATAAATGAACTGCCTGGAATGAATGAATGTCTGGAGAGCTGAGTTTCAGTTCTGCCTGGCCCCTGTCTCTAATTAGGTGGTGGCTTCAGATAAGCACACCCCACCCCTGAGTCTGTTTCCTCCACTCTAAAATGAAGGCATCCGAGGACAGAAACTTGGAGAATCCTTTCATTGCCAAACTGCTTGGATTTTGTCAAAGCAACTATGAATTGTGAAAAAGGGAGAACTAGCTCTAAAGTACTGAGAGGAAAATAAGGAATTTCCTTTCACTTGGCCGCGCATGTTTTAAGAAATCACAGGGATGCCTCCGAACATACCTAACCATGGGAAAGTCATGTCTTCCTCCAAGGGTTCAGCAAGCATTTGATTTCTCTAAGTCTCATCGCCATCATGAGCATAATAATAGTACGACCTCCTAATAATTGTATTCCTCTAATAATAGTACTGTCTCACAGGATCACGGTAAAGGTTAAAAGACACAACACAGCAACCACGAGATGAAACACATGCAAAAGATACAGCACAACGCCAGTCATATAGGATACACACAACAGTGAGAGACGGCTCACCAAGCCACTTCCTTGTCCTTGTGTCTCTGAGCCTCAGTTTCCACATCTATACATTGGAGAGAGTAACCTCTATCTCACTGGGCTACGACAGCACAAAACCAGATCATGTACATACAATGCCACTATGTATATACAATGTCGAACATATGGATGCTGTTGTTAGTTGCTGTGGAGTCAATTCCAACTCACGGTGACCTCATGGTAGGCGCTTAAAAAGATGGTAAATGCTGTTGCTGTTACCTTGTTACTTTCCCTGTGTAGAAAATGAGTTTGGGGAGAAATGTAGGAGATCGTATACATGGATTGAAAAAAACAAACAAACCATTGCCATCGAGTTGATTCTGACCCACAGGGACCCTACTGGACAGAGCAGAACTGCCCCCATAGGGTTTCCAAAGCTATAAATCTTTACGGAAGCATACTGCCATGTCTTTCTCCAGAGAAGCAGCTGGTAGGTTCGAACTGCTGACCTTTTGGTTAGTGGCTGAGTGCTTTAACCACAGTGTCACTAGGGCTCCTCACATACTTGAATAAGGTAGACAAAATCTGCCACAAACGTATTTTGCACTTCCCAACAATGTGAAGGTAGGACGAGTATCATTCTGCCTACTTCGCAGATGAAGAATCTGAAGACCAGAGAGATCAGGTGACTTGTCTGAGGTCACACAGCATGTGAGTGGCCTCCCATTGCAAGCCACCTAACGGCAAATGAGGTGTTCCTTCCCCTGATCTACATGGAAGTCACTTGTCTGTGATGTCACAGTGGTTCACACTGGCTAGTTCTACAGAGGGCTTCTGAAAACTTTGTGGGGAAGGAAGGCTCTATGATGGGTCATGAGGGAACTTGGGTGCTTTGTGGACAGAGAGGCTACTGGCAGCATAGTTCTGGGCGTCAGGATCAGAAACAGCTTCCAAGGAAGGAGAGGAGGGAGGGAAGGAAGCAGGAAAGGAAATGAAATGGAAATATATTGAGAACTTACTATATGCTGGACATTTTCTCATATACTATTTCTTTGAATCCCTACAATTAAACTCAGAGAGATCTCTAAGATATATCCATTTTACACTCAAGTTTACTGAGGCCCATACATGGTAAGTGTCATGGATTGAATTGTGTCCCCCCAAAAAATGTGTGTAGCAGCTTGGCTGGGTCATGATTCCAGTGTTGTATGATTGTGTAATCTGATGTGATTTCCTTACGTGTTGTAAACTCTATCACTATGATGAGGTTATATGTGATCTTCTTATGTGCTGTAAATTCGATCACTGTGATGAGGTTATGCTGATGAGGTTTACAAGATTAGACAGTGTCTTAATGCAATCTCTTTTGAGATATAAAAGAGCGAAGCAAGCAGAGACACATGGGAAACTCATACCACCAAGAAAGCAGTGCCGGGAACAGAGCGCATCCTTTGGACCTGAGGTTCCTGCACAGAGAACCTCCCAGACCAAAGGAAGACTGATGACATGTACTTCCAGAGCTGACAGAGAAAGCCTACCCCTGGAGCTGATGCCCTGAATTTGGACTTGTAGCCTACTGGACTGTGAGAGAATAAACTTCTTTTTGTAAAGCCATCCACTTGTGGTATTTCTGTTATAGCAGCACTAGATGACTAAGACAGTAAGTAAGGGTTGCAGAGTTCTTCAATATGAACTACCCCTTTGATTAGAGACTAAGTGCTCCTGGTTTACCTGTTCTAGGCGGCTTCTGGCGTATTGCCTAGAATGGAAGTGAGTGGGAAGCCCCTGCCATTCCCAGTCCTCTGCCCTCTCCCAGCTTAGCCTGAATCTGTCAACCAGGCCACTAGCCCGCCTATTATTGCCGACATTGATCTGAACAACCAGGCCAGTAGAAAGCCCATAATTACTGGGAGTTTTAATCAACTCATGCCAACTCAAAGTGCTGGGCTACGGTGCTGACATGGAGGGAGGGGGGATAGAGGCGTGGGCTTACAAAATGTGAAAAGGATTACAGGGATAAATGTTGTTGTCAGATGCTGTTGAGTCGGTTCTGACTCACAGTGACCCTATGTACAACAGGACAAAATAGGCATGGGTAATGTAGGATGGCAGGGCAGGCACCACCAGGGGGCCTCCAACCTCAGAGGAGAGAAGGCAGAGCCTGCCCCCAGCTCCCAGGCATAGAACCCAACTCACCATCTGGCCTCATCACTCTCTCCACCCTGGATCTGAAATCCACCTGGGCAACACCCAACCCAACGGTGCCTGTTCTCTGCAGGGTCCAACCTCAGTACCTTTGCCCATGCTCTGCCCTCAGCCGGGCCTGCCCTCTCCTCTTCCTAAAAAAAAAGAAAAAACCAAACCCATTGCCGTTGAGTCGATTCCAACTCATAGTGACCCGACAGGACAGAGTAGAACTGCCCCACAGAGCTTCTAAGGAGTGCCTGGTGGATTTGAACTGCTGAACTTTCGGTTAGCAGCCTTAGCACTTAACCACTACGCCACCAGAGATTTCTCTCCTCCTAAAGGAATCTTATTTATCCTGTAAGTTTCAGCTCAGACAGTCCTCCTCCTCCAATCCCTTCCTGAGCTCAAGAAGCACAGGGATGCCAAGGAGTCTGATCTGGATACTGCCACTTCTTAGCTGTGAGACTTTGGGCAAGTCACTGAACCTCTGATCTAGGTTTCCCATCTTTAAAATAGGTTTAATAACTGCCTCCTGGGGTTACTTATGAACACTCAATACATCACAGATGAGAAATCCCTGTGCCGTAGTTCCTTTTTCCTTTTGATGTCCCAAGTCAGAAAGAATCATTTCTCCTTTTCTCCCACTTTGATTATTCTTCTTCTCTAGGGCAAACTTTACTCTGTCAGGCAGGGTGGTTTTTCAGCTCACGGATTATTTCTCCAACAGTTTATGGGCTATTTGAGGAAAAGAAATATAACTACACAGCCTCCTCTTCTCAGCACCATCCAGCCAGCATGTAAGAGAGAAACCACTTGGTATGAAAGGGAAGTACGGCCTTTGGGGTCAGACAGAACTGAGTTCTAATGCTGCTTGACTTTACCACTTATTGGCTGTGTAATGGACTGCCATTGCTAGCCAGCGTTATGGATTGAATTGTGTCCCCCCAAATATGTGCTGAAATCCTAACCCGTATAGCTGCAGATGTAATCTTGTTTAAGATTAGTGTAGGGTGTGTCCTAACCTTAATCACTTTTGAGTTCTGAAAAGAGCAGATTAGACACAGAGGCAAGCACATGCTTGGGAAGACAGATGCCATGTCAGCATCACCAAGAACCAAGGAACTCCCAGGGCTACCAACAAGGAAAGACTCGACCAGGTGGACAACACTTATTTAGACTTTTAATGTCCAGAACCGTGAGAAAATAAATTTCTGTTCTTTAAAGCCATCCACTTGTGGTATTTCTGTTATAGCAGCACTAGGTAACTAAGACGGCCAGTCACTTCAGGAACACTTCTGAGCCTTAATTTTCTCAATATAAAATGGGCTTAGTTATACCTACTTGGTGTAACTATAATATAATTATAAACTCAGTATAATACTTAGTATAATTATACTTAGACAGTATACATTGTTGCAGGGGGGTGGAAAGAAGTTAGAGATTCAACGTACCCAGCACAGTGCCTGGCACATAGAAAACCCTTGATTGTTGTAAAAGTTGTTATTACGGTTATTATTACTTTTATTATTTGGTAGTTGGCAAATATGTAATAAAATATGTGATAAAATGCCTGGTTGCATTTCTTAGTTTTGGTTAGGATTCCAGTGAAATACCAACAGGCCACTCTCTCCACATGTCAGCCATCTGTGCAACATTCAATACACACATACTAAAGCCACAAAAATGTGAAATTCAAATGCTCTGAGTGCCTACTGCAGGGGCACTATGCTAGGTGTTTTCCGTATAATACTTTGCTGAACTTCCACAACAATTTCTCTGAGTTTTCAATTACTAGTTGGTACACTAGTTTCCTAGGGCTGCTGTACCAAAGTACCACAAACTGGTTGGCTTAAAACAACAGAAATTTATTATCTCACAGTTTTGGAGGCTGGAAGTCTGAAATCAGGGTGTCAGCAGTGTCGATTCTTCGTGAGGGTTCGGAGGTAGAATTCGTTCCACGGCTGCCGCGGAGCTCCTGGTGACAGCCAGCAATCCTTGGTATTCCTGAACTTGTGGCAGCATCACTCCAATCTCTGCCTCTGTCTCCATGGGGCTGTGTTTCCTGTGTGTCTGTCTCTGTGTCTCTTCTCTTCTTATAAGG
The DNA here is from genome assembly GCA_030035585.1 of Dugong dugon. Classification (NCBI taxonomy): domain Eukaryota; kingdom Metazoa; phylum Chordata; class Mammalia; order Sirenia; family Dugongidae; genus Dugong; species Dugong dugon. The sequence goes on from CM057471.1 coordinate 60,371,794, forward strand.
ACACCAGCCATATTGGATTAGGGCCCACCCTACTCTAGTATGACCTCATGTTAACTAATTAGCTCTGCAAAGATGTTTCCAATAAGGTCACATTCACAGGTACTGGGGGTTACGACTTGAATATATCTTTTTGAGGGACACAAATCACACAGCTCGATTTTATACAAGACTGAGGCTCAGAAACCAGAGGTGCCTTCCTCGTGTCACTCAGCTTGCACGCAGTAGAGCTGTGGTGTAAACACGGGTGCATGTGTCCGTAAACCAGTGCTCTTTGCACAGCACCACACCACTCCTTTCCTTTGGAGACACAAAAAGGAGAAGGTGTGGTTGTCCTTGACTTCAAGAGAAATCTAGATGACCTAGAGGGACCCAGATCAACCCCAAGAGAAAGATAAGTCATAGCTCAAGATGGTTTATGACCAAGAATAATGCCAACAGGGTAATATGTTGCTGGATGCCTGAGTTTGCTTAGGTACATGTTGATCATGGGTAGCTATCCAAATATATGGTTGCTGGCCCTGCCTTTTCCATTAGAGCAACCCCAGGACAGTAGGAGACACTGTTTTGGGCACATCCCTTCCCTTCTCTAGTCTTCCCATCGTTCAATGAGGAAGGTGGCAGCAGGTCTCCAAGGGTCCCTCCTGCTTAGACATTTCGCAGTTCTTGGCATGGAGCTGACAGAAGTTTCAAGAGAGTTCCAAGGAGTTCCAAAGGCACTCCAAGGGTGGAAGTTTCTGGCAGGTAGGGAGGCTTGCCCTGAGGAATCTTGGAGAATGGTTGGTGGCTCTAGTGGGAAAGATTGGAGAACACACTTGCAGTTTACCCCTACAGTCTCTTAAAAAAGCTGGTCAGCCTTCTGGCAGCAGTGACTAAGCCTTCTGCATCTCCTTCCAGGCTCTGCACAAAGTTGGTGTTCCATTCAGAGCAGGTATTCAATTCAGCAATGTCTGCTCAGAGCCTACCGTCCTCCAGGACATCACGTTTATGAAGCCTCAGCCCCAGCCCTCAAGGAACAACTGGTCTAATGGTGGGGGGGCAGGGGGTTGGGGAACAAGTAGCCACATATTTACAGACCTGTGAGGTTTTTATATGGCAAAAATAAGCATAGAGGGCTGAGAGAGGGGAGACCAAGGAAAGCTTTCCCAAGAAAACCTGCCAGAAAGCCTGAAAAATGCCTATTCAGTAACTGTTGATGATAATAAATAGCCTTTGCATGGCTCATTAATAATAATAATAGCTAACACTTAATAGTGTTTACCATGTGCCAGGTACTGTTCTAAATGTATTATGAATATTAACTCATAATGTTCACAGCAACTTGACGGTATAGGTACTATTATTCTCCTCGTTTTACAGAAAAGGAAACTGAGGCATAGAAAACTTAAGTAACTTGTCCCAAGGTCACAGGGCAAGTAAGTGGCAGAACATGGATATCAAGTCACGTTATTATGCTACCTTTTATAAGCACATTAAGGCTCATAAAGTCCTTTCCTATCCATTATATCGTTCTGGCCTCACGTGATTGTAAGAAAGAGAATCAGCTCTCATTTGGCAAAAAAGGGAGCCTGAGGTGAAGAGATGTAGGTGACTTTCCAAGGTTACACACTGAATGGGTGTGGGGTGGAGACGAAGCTCCAGTCAGGCCTGCCCTACTCCAAACTGCCCACCGGGATGATGGCGGGCTCAGTGGAGAAACACTCTCGGTTGCTAAGGCAGGGGCTTCAGCCATCTTCCACCTGGGTTTAGGCTCTTTGTGGTTTAAGGTGCTGGGAGGGAAATGAACATCTATTGTGCACTCCCTATATCCCCGACACACTGCTAGACTACATTGTTTTATTCAATCTCTAGCCACTCAAAAAGGGATGTACTATTTCTGGCCCCATTCACTGATAGTAAATTGAGGCTTCAAGAGGGAGGTGACTTGTTTCACATCAACATCACATATTACCTGGATTTATTTTTGCTCTCAGAAGTCTCATGTCCTATTCCCTTGATGAGTGTCACAGAGCTAAGGGAATTTTGGCTAGGAGACCAGATAAGGTATGTGTGCTACATATCTGTGTGCAACGAGGCTCTTGGGAAAAATGGCTTATTCTGGCATATAAGAGCACTGACTATGGAGCAATGTACCATTCTAAGCACCAAACATGCATTAACTCACTCTGTCCTCACCATAGCCCTACGTGGTAGATATCATTATCATTTCCATCTAGCAGATGGGGACTCTAAGGCACAGAGAGGTTAGTTAACTTGTCTAAGTTCACATAGCTAGTAAGTGGCAAAACCAGGTAATCGGGCACCAGAGCCTCTTTTCCTAACCTTTTGGCTATACTTTCTCACACAATAACCATGTAAGGTAGGTACTATTATTTTACCCTTTTATATATACTAAGAGATTAAGGCACAGAGAAGGAGCCCCTGGCTTGTGCAAATGGTTAAGAGCTTTACTACTAGCTGAAAAGCTGGCTGTTTGAACCCTCTCAGAGGTGCTTCGAAAGACAGACGTGGCGACCTGATTCTGAAAGATCACAGTCTTGAAAACCCTGTAGAGCACAGTTTTACTCTGCACACAGGGGGTTGTCATGAGTTGCAATGGACTCGACAACAACTAACAACAATAAGAAGGCACAGAGAGATTTAAAGTAAGCTATTCCAGTATTACACAGTAAGTGGCAGAGCTGGGATTTGAACCCAGACAGCTTGATTCCAGAGACCTCCGTCTTACCCACTACAGTGTCCAGTAGTCAGCTATTTACCCAGGGGGGCATAAGCAGGCCCTTGTCATCACAGGCCAGAGACATGGACATTTAGGTGCCTGCTGGGTTTAACTGGCCGGTTTCCCTTCCCAATCCTTTGTAAGTAAAAACTCAATTTTCAGCTCAAGGCTGTGTCCTCACACCGCATCTCCTCATTGATCACCCTGACGCTGCATCAGAAATGATTTTATAAGTTAGTTGGCTTTGAAAAGCATGGAGCAGCAGCCATGGAACATATGCTTCTGTGGCTATATATTTATTCAGCTTATGTCAAGTGTAATTTTGAGAGGTTTGCATATTTTATTTTTTGTTGCAGAGAGTAATTTAAAAGAAAGAAGAAAAAATCACGCCCCTGAATAAAGACAGATGTCATATATGTTGTACCCTAAGGTGACTGGAAAGGATGAGGTTCTTGAAAGTCCAGTGTTCAGGGCAGGGAGGTAGGGAAGAGGTAAACTCACAATGCTGAGAATCAGGCACCCACTCTGACACTGTCATGTCCCCGCCACCCAAAGCAAGGCACTAAACACCCAGCCCTAGGGCAGGGCCCTTCAAGTCTTTAATTCCAAAACCTGTCTGATCCTGTCCTCTAACTACTAAATATTGGCCAGGCACTGTACACCATCCCATATACCTCCCTCTGCAACATCACATTGAGGTACTATTATACATTTGAAGAAACTGATAAGTAACTGCCCAATGTCATCAACTAACAGAGCAGGGATCTGTGCGTTGGGAAGTCTGACTCTAGAACCAGTGCTCTAGACCTCCCCACAACTTAATCTAGTAGTTACTAGATTCCACCAAATGTAAGCTCATATCCCAGTGCTGCCACTTCCTATCTGTGTGATGTTGGACATGTCACTTCCCTTCCTGGGTTGGATTCCATATTTGCAAAATAAGGATGGCAATACTATTTTGCTGGGGTTCTGTGAGGATTTAAAAATCCATAGTTATACTTAAAAGTAGCTCAAGATCTAAAATTAATATGGAATTGCAAGGGACTCCAAATAGCCAAAATAACCTTGAAAAAGAAGAGCCAAGCTGGAGGATCACACTTCCCAATTTCAGAACTACTACAAAGCTAAAGTAATCATAACAGGACAGACACATAGACTAACGGAATAGGATTGAGACTCCAGAAATAAACCCATACATCTATGACCAAATTATTTTTGACAAGGTTGTCAATACTATTCTATAGGGAAAAAATAATGTCTTTAATAAATTGTGCTGGGAAAACTGAATTTTCACATACAAAAGAATGAAGTTGGACCCCTGCCTCACATCGCAGACAAATTAACTCAAAATAGGTCAAAGACTTCAATGTAAAAGCTGAAAGTATAAAACTCTTAGAAGAAAATATAGGGGTAAATCTTCATAACCTTGGATTTGGCAATCAATTCTTAAGGCACAAAGCACAAAGAAGCAAAACAAAAAGTAGATGAACTTCATGAAAGTTCAGAACTTTTGTACCTCTAAAGACAGTGTCAAGAAAGTGAAAAGACAATCTACAGAATGAGAGAAAACATTTGCAAACTATACATCTAATAACGTCTAGTATCCAGAATATATAAAGAAGTCTTACAACTCAACAACAAAAGACAATCCAATTAAAAAATGGGCAAAGGATTTGAATAGCTGTTTCTCCAAGGAAGATATACAAATGACCAAAAATACATGAAAAGACACTCAGCATCATTAGTTATTAGGGAAATGCAAGTAAAAATCTCAATAAGGTACAACTTCACACCCACTAGCATGGCTATAGTCAAAACAAAACAAAAGAAATTAACAAGTGTGATGAAGATGTGGAGAAACAGAAGCTGTCACCCATTGCTGATGGGCATGTAAAATGGTGTTGCTGCTGTGGAAGACAGTTTGCTGGTTCCTCATTAAGTTAAACATAAAATTATGGTATGACCCAGCAATTCCACTCAGAAATACGTAACCAAAATAAAAACAGATATTTGAACACATGTTCACAGGATCACTATTCACAATAGCTATAAGGTAGAAACAACCCAAATGTCCACTAATGGGTGAATGGATAAACAAAATGTGGTATATTCATACCATAGATTATTATTCAGTCATAAAAAATTAAGTATTAATACATGCTACAACATAGATGAACCTCTAAAACATTAAGCTAAGTAAAAGAAGCCAGGCACAAAAAGTGACATATTACATGATTCCATTTATAGGAAATCTCCAGGGTAAGTATACAACCATAGAGACAGAAAGTAGGTTAGTGGTTTCTGAGGGCTGAAGGGAAGAGGAATGGAGAGTGACTGTGTAATGGGAATGGGGTCTCGTTTGGAGGTGATGAAAATATTTTGGAACTAGATAGAGGTGACGGTTGTATAACATTGTGAATGTACTAAATGCCACTGAGTTGTGCACTTTAAAATGGTTAATTTTATACTACATGAATTTCATTTCATTTTAAAAAAAGTAGCTCAAGAGACATTTGTTCCCTTCCTCTCTCTACCCCCACTCACTGTCTAAAAGGTTCTCCTCTCACCCAAGATGAACTCAGGATGTAACATTTTAAGATGTGCCTTAGAAAAAGCCTGCAAGGTTTTAGACCAGCTGGAGAAAAAAATAATACGCTTGTGTGGGTGCCCAGATTCAAAGGAGGGGAAGCGCAGCCCAGACCAGAGTCTACACCAGAGGGAATCGTTATGAAAGGAAGACGTTTGTACTGTAAATGTGCCAAATGGAAGGATCCTACATGTGATTCTGGGTGGTAGGAGTCAATGTGTCATTTTCTGGTTAGGTAAATAGACTGTGAACTTTCTGTTGGCCAGGGGACATTTTATTTTTGTAACTTCAGGGCCTGACAGAGTGTCTGACAAGTAGTAGGTACTTAGGTGTTGGGGTCTGAATGCAGCTAAAATTCTAATAAAACTGCAGACCAGCTGATCACCAATTTTTGCTTTAATCAAAGCAGAGAATCAGTTTTACCTTGCTTGGTGAGATGTGACGTATGATGGAGAAGCCACTACCAACAATTAAAATAGTTGTTCTATGCATACATTAAAAAAAAACAAAAACAAAAAAAAAACCCAAACCCATTGCCGTCAAGTCCATTCCAACTCATAGCGACCCTATAGGACAGAGTAGAACTGCCCCATAGAGTTTCCAAGGAGCACCTGGTGGATTCGAACTGCCAACCTTTTGGTTAGCAGTTGTAGCTCTTAACTGCTATGCCACCAGGGTTTCCTATGCATAGGTGGGAAAAAATAAGGAGAAGATAAAGTAAATAAGTGCATAAATTCAGAGCCATGGCTACTCTTAGAGAAGAGGGTGGGGCTAGGACGGAAAAAGGATGCGATGTGGGTAATGTGGGGGGCCTCTGGGGTGCCGGCAGTATACTAATTCTTGACTTAGATGGTGATTAGATGATTATTGCATAATTACTATTGATGAAATTATACATATATATTTCATTGTTGTTGTTATGTGTCATCAAATCGATTTTCATAGCAGCCCCATGCGACAGAACAGAACTACTCCATGTGGTTTTCTAGGCTGTAATCTTTATGGTGGCAGCTCATCCAGCTTTCTCCCAAGAAGCCACTGGGTGGGTTTGAACCATCAAGTTTTCAGTTAGTAGCCAAGCGATTAACCGTTAAGCCACCAGGGCGCCTATATGTTTCATACATTTCTTGGTATGGGTGATTTTTTTCTTCATTCTACTCTTTCTGTATTGCAAATATTCTTGTACGTGCATATAATACTGTATAATTGGAAAAGATAAAGTTCCTAATTGAAACGCTTTGTTACCTAAACCAAGAGACAACAAAAACACCTAGGTTGTTTCCACCATTCCTGCCTGAAATTCCTCCATCAGAAGAATCCCACCTCCTCCCTAAGATTCACTGTGCATGAAAGAAGAGTTCTACAGTGGAAGCAGGGCAGGGAGGCAAGTCCCACTGGCTGTTGTTTAGGCCAATCCTCAGCGACTTCTCTCTGTGGACCCAAGCACAGCTTTGACGCATGAACAGATGAGGAGAAGGGAGGAGTTCCAGACAGAAACCAGTTCAACTCTGAATTTATAGGAAGGGTAAGGGCTTAGCTAAGTATGCACAATAAGCAAAAACAGGTTGAGAAACAGGGCCTCTTTATTACCAAGGTCTGCAGACTTGCCATCTACTTCTGAAAATCAGCCATTGAAAACCCTACGGATCACAATGGTCTGATCAGCAACTGATCATGGGGATGCTGCAGGATTGAGCAACGTTTAATTCCATTGGGCATGGGGTCGCTAGGAGTCAGGGCTGACTCAACAGCAGCTAACAACAATAACAAAGCTTCAGCCCCATGATAGTGAGCTTCTAAAATCACCCTTTCCTTTCAGCGATGGTGAAGAAAATTCCCGAAGACCAAAGAAAGCCCAAAAAGGATACCATGTTTCCTAGCTCATCATGCTCCTTCCCACCCAAAAGCAACTAGCCCTGAAAAGGGAGATCACAGAATTGGGTGTGGCTCGTGCCCTGCTATTTACACTGGGCCTATGCAGAAACAGCACGAGGTGCAGGAATTATCCATCATTTCCAACCAATACAACAGAAGCTCAGATAAATTCAGCAATTTGCTCAGTCGCACAGCTTCCAAGTGACAAAAAAGGGATTTCAACCCAGCTTTGTATAACAACTGCCTAGTCCGTACTATTTACCCTGTACTGGAATTCTGATTAACAAGCCCACCTCTCTCCAGGAATGTATATATATCTGCCCAGGTAGTATTTTCTCAGTGAAGATAAAGCTTGGTGCAGGTTTTATGAAACCTTTTCATGGTTGTCTACCTTAAGGCTAAGGGATTTCAAGACTGCGGCTAGTGGCAAGAACCCAATTATTTTTATTCTTGTACTCCAAACTAATTGTTTGCCATCCCAGGACAACTTGTACAGTCTCCAAAAATATCTAGGCCAGCGGGCAATGATTTATGAAGGCAGAGGTCAGGGAGAAGCTGGAATATATAGGGAAAAGGATAACTTCCTGTACTAGTGTCCTGTGGCTGCCAAACAAATCATCTTAAACTTGGTGGCTTAATACAACAGAATTTTTTTCTCTCACATTTCTGGAGGTCAAATGTCTGAAATTAGTTTTACTGGGCAGAAACAAAGGTGTTGGCAGGGCCACACTCCCTCGGAGGCTCTGGAGGTAAATTTATTCCCTGCCTTTTCCAGCTTCTGGTGGCTGCCAGAGTTCATTGGCTTTTGGCTCCATCTCCTCAATCTTTGCCTCCACATGGCTTTCTCCTCTGTGTGTGAATCTCCCTTCTTTTCTCTTACAAGGACCCTTGTGATAGCATTCAGGGCCCACCTGGATAATCTAGGAAAATGTCTTCATCCCTCAGTGCTTAATTGAATCACATTACAAAGACCCTTTTTCCCAATTAAGGTAACATTTACAGGTCTCAGGATTAGGATGTGGCAATCTTTTGGGGTGGCCATTTTTCAGGGTATCACATTTTGTAAATTAATAGTAGTGATGATGATGATGTCATTTATCATCCGCTTATTCCCAAAAACCATGGTCAAAGAAAGATGTTAATACTAGATGGTACAGAAAGTCCAAAATAGGGACTTAGAACACCTGGATTCCAGCCAAGAATAGTGCTCATGTTCTTTGCCCTCAATTTGCTCATCTGTATTTTTGATATAAGGAAAAGGGGTTTATATGTGGTTACTATCAAGTTAGGGAGCTAGTTGTCTTAAAAAGAAAGACCCAGACCAAACCAAACCCATTGCTATTGAGTTGTTCCCAACTCATAGCGACCCTACTGGACAGAGCAGTACTGCCCCACAAGGTTTCCAAGGAGCGCCTGGTGGATTTGAACTGCTGACCTTTTGGTTAGCAGCCGTAGCTCTTAACCACTATGCCACCAGGGTTTCCAAAAAGAAAGAAAAATAAAATGCTGTTTGAAAAGGCCTTAGAGAGACACATAGTCCTGACATAGAAATATGCCCCAAAGAGATGCAACAGTTTGCTTTTTATGTTCCCATTTTTAAACTTACATATATAAATTCTCATTATATTTGCATATGCTTAAGGGAAAAACATATAGGAGGATATATAGAGAGAGACCAAACGCTGGCATAGTTATCTCTAAGGTAAATAAGTGGTAGAGATAGAGGACGTTGATTTTTTTTTCCTTTCTTTGTACATTTCAACGGTGTTTGAATTTGTTTTTATTTTATTTTACAATTAGCATGAACTACTTTAGAAAAAAATACTAAAAAAAAAAAGAAGAAGACAAAAGACTGGATGGAGAACAATACCCTATAGATGCAACATTTATACTATCGTAATTAAGATGAACACGCTTATTCCAGTTTTTCATTTCAGCTACCAGCATTTGGACACCTATGGAGTCCTGCACAGGCATTCAACACAGCCCCTGAGAACTCCACAGTCAATCTCTGACCCCCTCATGTCCTCGAGAAGGAGATGGTGGTCTTGCTGCCTCATTTACTCATCTCTGCACCATCCCCTGCATTTGGACTCTCCCCCAGAGTCATCTTGCACACTTCACCAGGCTCTACTCCCTAAAGTACTACTTTTATGTTATCATTTCCCTGCTCAAGGGCCCTTTAGGCCAAACACCCTAGCCTGCCCTTGAACTGCATCCTGAGAGAAAACCAGCACACTAGCACAGGGATGGTCTGGGAAACTAGAAGCACTCTTGCTCTTTCTTTTTAAACCCTTCCCACACCTTCACCAAAATCATAGAACACTAATGCCATTTGAAAACTGTCCTTACAGACTTCCTGGGAATCTATTTGAAGCAAATAACCCAAAGCACAGAACGAGCCTTTGCCAAAGAAGCTCAGAGTAACATTATTTATAATAGACTAAAACTGGAAGCAACAGACATGTCCAACAGTAAGACAAAGTCAGTTATGATATGTCCCCCTCAATGGAATATTAGGCAGCCATTACGATGGTGTTTATGAAGGATTTGTCCTGGTTAAAAGATGAGGGCACTGGCATCAGGCTCCTTGGCTTAGATTCCCTGCTGGAGAACCTTCTAGCTGTGTAAGCCTGTGACCCTGACTTAAGTCCTCTCTGCCTCAGTTTTCTCATCTGTAAGAAAAGGGATAATAATGAGACCCATCCCAGAGGCTCTTTGGGCCTGGAACATAGTGTAACTCAAATGACTTTAGCTCTTATCATCCCCAGCACCACCATCATCACCATCATCCCTGCATGAAATATCAGAGAATAATAATGATAGCACCCATGCTGCATGCCTGCTTAGTGCCAGATGCCGGCCCATTGTGTTTGCATTATCTCGGGAAGCCCTAATAGCAGCCTCATCAGGTAAGTATTATCATCCTCATTTTACTCAACAGGAACCTGAGATACAGAGGCCTTAAGTAACTTGCCCCAAAGCCATATGGCTAGTGACTGGCAGAACTAATTTTTGGCCAAGGTCTCTTTGACTCCAGAACTGCTCTCTTAAGTACTACACTGACTTCCCAAAGGTCAGGGGTGAAAAGAAGGGGACCAACTGCTTTCTCTAAACACACTCTCCTATAGAGGCACTTTTCCAAAGGTAAAAAAGTGTTTGAAGTGGGTGTATGAAACATACAATTAAAATGTCAGCAGTCAAACCAGAGACACTTAAAGAAGGGAGGCAAAGGGATGACGATTTGTCCCCACTGTATATTTGCTTTCCCACCAATCAATGAGTTAAGCACCACCCTTCACCCCATGCTGCCCTTCCGTGCCCTCAGATGCTCCAAATGTTAGATCCACAGCCACCCAGGAAGGCACCTCAGGAAGTCACGGATTGCCTGGATTGAAAGGAACTTCAGCAATTCATTAGACCCTTCCCAGGCTGGTCCCAAGCTCCCTCTCTAGATTCCAGGGTGACATCCACATAGACCCCTGCCTTCACTGATTTATTCACTGTTTGCAGCCAACAGGTGGCAGAACCAGACTGGAGCGCCCGTTTTCTGCCTCCAATTTGGGTCTCCTTTCCCCCACACCGGTCCAGTAATCAAAGGGTAAAACCCATCACTTTGGAAGGGTGGGACCTGCTCCCTGACTTTAACAGATAATGATTTCCATACAATAAAACCAGCTTACCAGAAATACCATCAGACCCAGCTAGTCAGAGTCCAGAAGAAATAAAATGAGAAAAGACAAACAGAGAAGCCTTCAAATGTCACAGGAAGAATAAAAGGCTTAATGTCATAAAAACGTGCATAGGCTTCATAAGAATGTTACACATCATAATCTTGGAAACCTCACGCTGGCCCCCTTGCTGACCTGGAAGGGAGGAGGACTCTACTAGCGTTCACAAACAAAACATGCAAATGCATGGCTCCCACTTGAGGGGCAGAGAGATAATCTGGCATCCTGATCTCCATTTAAGAAGAGAAATCAGGAGTCTGGGGGAGGGGTCTTTAACTAAAGATGGAAAAGGAGGATGCACTGATCTGGAGCTGTTGGTTCCACAGTGGGTGACTTGTGGTGGTGATGCTCGGAGTTCAGAGAACACCCCAAATCTCTCCAGCCCGATTTACCTCTGGAGGCCATGTGCAGCTCTCAGTGAAGATTTAAAAAAAAAAAAAAATGTCTGGGGGTGTGAAGGTGAGAGCTTGGAGGAGTACTGAGGTTCTGCTGGACACTTCCAAGAAACCAGCCCATATCCCAGCTCTGTCTGTGCACTGAGTCCAGGGTGGCCTCATGGGAGTGTGTCCTGTACGGTAGCACAAGCCCACTCTTAAAAGGGCTCCACACTTGGTGTAAGGCTCTTCTGTTGCTGTCTTGAACTTGTTAAGAATTTTTTAACACCGGGCTCTACAGTTTCATTGTGTGTTGGCCCTGCTGATGCACATTTATTTTCTGTAGACTTTTGGTCCTCCTAGTCTCCAAGTCATAGCTTGTGGTTTCCCAAGTGCAAGTTTTTGTGGATTAAAGTATTCTGGAGCCCCATCAGCACCCCATGTGTATCCCAGAATGAAAGCCTGGATTTGAAGTATCAGGAGAAGGGGAAGTGGTCGGCCTGTGGAGGCTGGAGCTCAGGCCTTGATCCTTCCAAGCCAGACTTGCTGTGTGATTTTTGATAAATCACCTCCCCTTCTAGGCTCATTTCCTCTCTGTGCAACTCCCACGTTGCTGAGGCCCTTCCTGCTTTTTACTTAGTGATGGGTCCCAGGTAACACCATCACCTTGTGAAAGCTTTGCCTTCCCCCTCCTAGTCTTTCTGAGATAGCAGGTCAGGTCCTGCAGCTTCCCTGTCTTGAGTCCAGGCCTGGGGCCATCACTGACAGGCTGACAGCCATTTGAGAATGGGTGGGCTCTGACCCAGGAGCTGGGCTATTGTGAACACTAGCTGAGAAACTAAGCATCATTTTCCCCCTACTTCCTGGGCACTTAGTTTGGGCCTTCTGTCTCAGACCCTTTGGATTTCTAAACCTGGGCTTCCTGTCTTGTAGGATTGATGTCAACACCTCATGACTCAGAGCCAATACTCACATCTGGGCCAGTTTGACTCAATTCATTTCACTGAGCATTTACTAAGCATCTACTGGGTACAGGAAGAAGAAGAGGTCAGGGCTCATCAGGTGCTTAGGGAGAGGTAGACACAGTCACTCATATAAGCAGCTATTCTAAGAGCCATAATAGAGTTGTTGATTCCTGGAGATAACAAGGCCGACTACTTTAGTGTATCTGGGACTATTCCCTGAATAACAGGTTATCCAGCCAGACCTTCACAGGGGGGTCTGAGGCAGATAGGTGGGGAGTTAGGGAAGGGTACACTGGCACATGGAACAACATGAGCAAAGACAAAGAAGTGCAGAAATCCAGCTGGATTTAAGGGGTGCTGACTGCACGCAGTGGAGAGGAGTGAGGGTTAACATTTACAAATGCCTACTGGGTGCCAAATACTAGCTTGTCTCTTTTTATCCCCCTCTCCTATCATCCTAAAAGACTAGGTGGCTGACCTCCAGCCTTATCCCCTTCATGTTAGCATTTAGTGGACACTGTGGTGGTCCATCTCAATCTCCTTCCACGCTCAGGACTGAGACATTTGCTACCCAGGCTGCCAGGAGTGTTGAAGGCAGACAGCTCGAAGCTGAATCCCCTCCAGAGATGACATAGCCTTTGGCTGAAGAAAGCCACCTTGCCCCCAATCTCACATCTTCTCTCTGCTGCCACCCACTTCAACAACTGGTTGATATTGGGGTGTGAGGGAGGACAAAGGCCGGGCACCTTTGCCTCAATTCAGGACAACTCTGAAGGGTCATCTGACTCCAGAGCTCCCGTGGGATCTTCTAAAGCCGTAGATGTAACCACATCCTATCCCAGCTCTCTCTACCCAACCCTGCTTTCTTCATGTTCTCTCAGGTGTTCATCCCAAAAGCACTCCAAATTAATAAATGTTCTGCCTGCAAATTCCCATCCCAGAGTCAGGTTCCTGGGCAACCTGACCTGTGATAAAACACAGTGGCTGCATATCTCTCAGCTGTGTAATGGAAGCTGGATTATTTTTCTCTATTGTTCTGGTTTTCTGGGCCTCTGCTACAAATTCACATAAACTCTATTATGGATTGAACTGTGTCTACCCAAGATATGTGTTGGAATCCTAACCTCTATACCTCTGGATGTAATCCTGTTTGGAGATAGGGTTTTCTTTGTTATATTTATGAGGCCATATCAGTTTAGGGTGTGTCCTAAACTTAATCACTACTGAATTACAAAAACAGCAAATTAGACACAGAGACCTGTGCACATATACCTGGGACTGTGGAAGGATCGCCAAGGAACAAGGAATGCCTATGGACAAGGAATAAATGAACACAGCGGGTGTGACCCTCATTTGGGTGTTTACCCTACCAAAAACAAACAAACAAAAAAAACCATTGCTGTCGAGTCAATTTCAACTCATAGCAACCCTATAAGGACAGAGTAGAACTGCCCCATAGAGTTTCCAAGGAGCGGCTGGTAGATTCGAACTGCCAACCTTTTCGTTAGCAGCCAAGCTCTTAACCACTGTGCCACGAGGGCTCCTTTCAGCCTACAGAACTGAGAAAATAAATGTCTGTTATTTAAAGCCACCCACTCGTGGTATTTCTATTATAGTAGCCCTAAGAAACGAAGGCAAATCCCAATTAGCTAGGTTTCTCAGAAAGAATTTTGTGCCCCTAGCAAAAGCATGCTGGCTAAAAATCTTTAGATGGAATTTATATTGATAGGCAACATGCTCAAGCTCCAGGCCCCCTTCTGGATTCTCAAGCCTTGGAAATTTGTACCATTTTGTTTCTAATCCCTGGCCTTTTTAGCCCTGAAAAACTCTGAACAACCAGGGGTGGATTACCCAGTAAGCAAGGTAAGCACAGGCTTGCTTGTGCTTACTTACTAATCTGTAGCGAACAATTTCATGTGGTTTCATCAGATCATGTGAAATTGCTTGCTACAGATTAGTAAGTAAGCACAAGTAAGTCCGTGTTTACCTTGCTTACCGGGTAATCTGCCAGTCAGGGATTGCAAATTTGAAGAGAGGCTTTGATTCTGTAGGAAGGAGCTGTGGGGTTGGGAGAGAGACAGATGTCAGCCATACCTGAAAGCAGAATCTTTGATGTGGTGAACATACGTGAAATTAATCACTACAGATGATCTAGTAAGCAAGGTAAGCATCGTGCTTACCTTGCCTATTGGATAATACACCCCTGTGCAACTGTCTGTTCCTGAACTTTGCATTTCTATTTCACGTCACCAAAGATCTTTCAAGCACAGGAGTCTTCTAATGTCTGAGCTGGAAGAGTCCTCAGGGGACATCTTGCCCAGCCCCTGCAGGGTGCAGGTGGATAAAATGATGCCCAGAGAGGGGGTGGCTTGCCCAAAGTTACACACTGATGGTGGGGCAGACACAGGGCTAGCATCTGGATCTCCACTCCTACCCTAGCTTGTTCTCCTCAAGGAATCTCCTTACAGCATTAGCCATTCGGCAAATGACAACCTTTACTGGTGCCAGGCCTACGTGCCAACTCCCTCCCTTTTCACTCCCCACAAAAGGTTGAGCCCCGTGTGCCAAGAACTGGGTCAATGACACAATTCCAATTTCCTTCTTTCCTGACTAGCCAGTATTCATCCCCTTTTATCTTCCTCTGAGTCCCTTGGATGCAGAAGAGGAAGAGCAAACCATGGACATGGAAGGAGGGTGGGTGAGGAAGTGCCCCCTCCCTTTATGCTCGCTGACACTGGAACCTTTGCTGTATCCCTGGGAACTGTCCTTGGCCTCTGGAAGCTGCCATCTGATGAGTTGTTAAGAGAATGGGCTTTGGAGTTAGACTAGGGTTTGAATTTCTGCTCTATCTTTATCTGGCAGGTTGGATTTGGGCAAGTTTCTCACATTTTCTAAGTCTGATTCCTCATGGATAAAATAGGAATACTAATTCTACCTGCTTCATAAGGTGGTTGTGAGTATCCATTAAGATGATATTTTTTAAGCACTTATCCCAGGGTCCAGCACATAATCAGCATGCAAAAAGTCCCTATATGTACTTTCAGATAGAGAATTTTCTGTATGTAGGTCTCTGGGTGGTGCAAATAGTTTAGCGCTTGAGTACTAGCTGAAAAGTTGCTGGTTCAAATCCACCCAGAGGGACCTCTGAAGGTAGGCTTGGTGATGGGCTTCCTAATGGTCACAGCCTTGAAAACCTTATGGTGCAGTTCTACTCTGCACGCTTGGGGTCGCCATGAGTCGGAACCAACTCAACAGCAACTAACAACAACAACAAACCGGCATCAGTAATATAAGTACTGATATTATTATTGATCTCACTAATAATTATTTAGTATTAGTAATAATATTAGTAAGTACAATATAATATTTAATAAATAAATATAAACAAATCGAAGGCTATATAGCCTTCAGTACGGATTACACTTCAACACAAAAAAAAAAAAAATCTTCACAATTGGACCAATAAGCAACATCATGATAAACAGAGAACATATTGAAGCTGTCAAGAATTTCATTTTACTTGGATCCACCATCAACGCCCATGGAAGCAGCAGTCAAAAAATCAAATGACGGATTCCACTGGGCAAATCTGCTTCAAAAGACCTCTTTAAAGCATTAAAAAGCAAAGATGTCACTTTAAGGACTAAGGTGCACCTGACCTAAGCCATGGTACTTTCAATTGCCTCATATGCATTCTAAAGCTAAGCAATGAATGAAGAAGACCAAACTGAAGAGGAACTGGTGTATTTGAATTATGGTGTTGGCGAAGAATATTGAATATACTATGGACTGCTAGAAGAACAAACAAATCTGTCTTGGAAAAAGTACAGCCAGAATGCTCCTCAGAAGTAAGGACATGTTATCAGGAGGAACCTGAAGAAGGACATTATGCTCGGTGTCTTAGCTATCTAGTGCTGCTATAACAGAAATACCACAAGTGGGTGGCTTCCACAAACAGAAGTTTATTCTCTCACAGTCTAATAGGCTAGAAGTCCAAATTCGGGGTGTCAGCTCCAGGGGAAGGCTTTCTCTCTCTCTTGGCTCTGGAGGAAGGGTAAGGTCCTTATCATCAATCTTCCCCTGGGCTAGGAGCTTATCAGTGCAGGGACCTGGAGTCCAAAAGATGTGCTCTTCTGGCACTACTTTCTTGGTGGTATGAAGTCTCCCTGTCTCTCTGTTGGCTTCTCTCTTTTATATCTCAAAAGGGATTTGATTTAAGATGCAACCTAATCTCATAGATTGAGTCCTGCCTCATTAACATAACTGCCGCTAATCCCACATCATTAACATCATAGAGGTAGAATTTACAACACATAGAAAAATCACATCAGATGACAAAATGGTGGAGAGTCACACAATACTGGTAATCATAGCCTAGCCAAGTTGATGCTTATTTTGGGGGGACACAATTCAACCCAAAACACTTGGTAAAGTAGAGGGTCAGCGAAAAAGAGGAAGACCCTTAACAAGATGGACTGACACAGTGACTGCAGCAATGGGCTCAAACATAGCAACAATTGTGAGGATGGCACAGGATTGAGCAACATTTTGCTCTGTTGTGCGTGAGGTTGCTATGAGTTGGAACAGACTCAAAGGCACCTAACAACAAAATTATTCATAACTATTAGTGTTATCAATAATAATGTCTGAACTAGTACTTCTGATGAAGGTACGTATAGAGAATACTCTATCTGTGGACCTGACTGATCAGAGGACAGGTAACACTTTGATGAGGGCGCCATATGTGGGATATTCCGCCCTTTAAATACTGCTTCCCAATCCAAGAGTCTCTGAAATAGTTCTCATAAAGATGTCTTGCCTCCTGGGTTTGCATCTTTAAAAATATTCTTAAAAACTTAAAAAAGTGGCAAGCATCATTCCTCTACTTTTAGATTCTGGCAGAACCTGTGCCCATTATGCTCTGAATCTATCACAAGCCTAGTCCCAGATCTGCAGGGATGGCCTCAACCTCAAAAGTCCATTTCTGGGGATGAAGAAACAAACCCCACTGGTCCTCACCCCTGCTCCCCTGGTGCAGAAGGGCTGGGTGCCAGCACAGAAGAGGCCAGGCTTCCCCTGGTCAGCAGTACCTGGGATGTGCTCCAAAGTGATTTCTCTTTCTGCCAACTCTCTTTGTGTGTCTTCCTATCCCTCCTGAGTTTTGTTTTCTTTAATTACAACCCAATTTAGTCATTGAAAGGGAGGAAGGATGAGGGATGGATAAAAGCAGCTGACCTCTCCCTAACTGGACTAGATGGTAAGAGGTGCCTGACCTATAAGAAATGACAATTCCTATCTTTGTTCATCTTGACTTTTATAAAGGCAGCATCTTGCTGTTGCCTCTCAGCATCTCAGGGCAATCAGGGATCCTATGGTCCGTCCCTTCCACTATTTGGAAGGCCAGATGGCTTTCTAGGTCAAAATGGAGAAGGAAGAGGGAGAAGAAGGGGGGAGGGCAGTGACTGGGTGATTGGTAGGGGGTAGGGGAGTGTGGTATGGTTTGAGATTAGTCTGGAAATTAGAGGCCGGGCTGGGAACTGACACCAGAGACATCTCCTAAAAGATGCCATCACTTCTAGGATCCAGCGCCTATGCAAAAGCCTCTGCCTTCCTCAACCCTATCTTACTAGAAGACCCTTAGCCAACTAGCATTGACCGTCCTTTCCAGCCTCCTTTCCCACTATTCCTCTCTTCATACCCCAGCTTCCTACCAGATCCTACCAGATCTCGAGTATAAAATGGAAATAATAATACTACATAGCTCACAGGATTATGGTGAGAATTAAATTGGTTAAAATAAGCAAACCGCTAAGAACAATGCCTGGCCCACAGTCACTGTATGGGTGGTTGCTCTTATATTACTATACTAGCCTTTCTCTTCTGTAAGACGGATATAATAATACCCATTTTGGAGGACAGTTACAAGCATTACCTGCTATGAATATGAGCAAATTAGCACATAGTAGGCACTTAATGAGGGTCAGTTCTCTTCTACCACTTCCACCCACCCTCCTTTCCAGTACTCACACCAACCCTCTTAGAGATTCCCATGCACAGAAACAAAGTCACTTGTTCAAGGTCACACTGCAACCCTGCTAAAGTCTATCTTATCTTTTGAACCAGTCTGTAGAACAAGGTATGCTCTTGTTTTTGTATCTCCTGCTTCATTCACAGTGCTGGATACAGAAGTGTTACTAAATAAACATTTGGAGTAATACAGTGGCAAAGCTGATACTTTACAAGGCCACTACTATAAGAAGGGGTAACTGAGAGGCAGAAACCTTGCGGTTCAATCTTGATTCTATCACTATCTCCCTACATGAATTTGAGTAATTTCTCCATCTTTCTAGGTCTTTGTTTTTCTGTATAATGGGAGGGGTGCTGGTGTGGGTAAGAGTATCTCTAGGATCCCCTCCTACTTTGGTAGCTCTTGTCTAAGTGTCCATGACTATGGGTGAGTGGCTAGATTAAAGACAGCCATGCATTCTTCACTACTCCTCTACTGACATATGAAGTCCAGTCCCCTCCTCTTGAATCTGGGCTGGCCTGATTGATCTGCTTGACCAACAGAATGTGGAAGAAATGATGATCTGGGACTTCTGAGGCTAGGTTCTAAGAAGGCTCGAAACTTCTGCCCAGGCTTTTGGAAACTCGATCTTATAATGTTCCCTTCGCAAGCCCAGCCTCCATGTTGTGAAAAGTCCAAGCCAAATGGAGAGGCCATGTCAAAAACCCCAGCTGCAGTCTCAGATACAGCTAGTATCAAGTGTCAGCTACCCCAGTCCTACCACCAGACAGGTAAATAAATGAAGGGGCCATCTTGGAAACAAATTCTCCAGCTCCACATATTCCAGCTGACACCTTGTGGATCACAGACAAACCACCCAGCTGAGCTCTTGCCATATTCCTGACCCACAAAATTGTGAACAACAACAACAACAAAATAGTTGTTTTAAGTCGCTGAGTTTTGGGGTAGTTTGTTATATAATAATAGACTAGTGGAACAGTGAAGGTGAGCTGTGCTTTGACATTTCAAAAGGGACTTAAAAGGCTGTATTATAATCACCTGATTGTCTGATATTGTTGTTGTTAGGTGCCGAGTTGGTTCTGACTCATAGCAGCCCTATGTACAAGAGAAGGACACTGTCCAGTCCTGCACCATTCTCACAATCGTTGCTATGTTTGAGTCCATTGTTGCAGCCACTGTGTCAATCCATCTTGTTGAGGGTCTTCCTGTTTTTTGCTGACCCTCCACTTTACCAAGCACGATGTCCTTCTCTAGGGACTGATCCCTCCTGATAAAATGTCCAGATGAAGTCTCGCCATCCTGGCTTCTAAGGAGCATTCTGGCTGTTCTTCTTTCAAGACAGATTTGTTTGTTCTTCTGGCAGTCCACGGTATATTCAATATTCTTTGCCAACACCATAATTCAAAGCAGTCAATTCTTCGGTCTTCCTTATTCATTGTCCAGCTTTCGCATGCATGTGTGGCGACCAAAAACAGCAGTACATCAACAAGGAACTGTCTGATATTAGGTCAAACAAAAGGCCCATTTCATGCTGAGAAAACCAGGATAACACAAAGGAAGAACATGATTGAAACGCTTCAGGGGGCAGCCATTACTTAGAGATGATGGTGCTAGTCTCCTTGACACAATATCGTGATTAAGTGCTTACAGTTCTCTTTGTTTTTGTTCTCCATCTTGATTAAATTTTTGCAGTGTTTATATTGCCACACAAAATAAATGGGACCATGGCTTCATTTCAAAATGTGCCTTGCTGACATCATTATGTTTGTCATATGTATAACATCTCTATTAGATAATAATTTTTTACTCTGTAAGACATTGAAGGGGAACATAAATCTCCCTCTCTTTTCTGATGCTTCATTCATTACTACTTTTTCAGTTTCTGGTCAAGAGCTGAGGGCCTCCTTAGAAATAATTGAAAATAGATTATCTACTTTATCACCCCCCTCCCCATATTATTTTTCACCTTATATTACTCTTCTATTCTTATAACAAAGTATCACAAGCTTAGTGGCTTAAAACAACATATGTTTATTACCTTACAGTTTTGTAAATTACAAGTCCAACAGTGGTCTCACTGGACTAAAATCAAAGTGTTGGCAAGGCTGTGTTTCTCTCTGGAGGCTCTAGTGGTGAATCCATTTCTTTGCCTTTTTCAGGAGTCCTGGTGGTACAACGGTTGAGTGCTCAGCTGCTAACCAAAAGGCTGGCAGTTGAAACCCACCAGCAACTCCAAGGGAGAAAGATATGGCAGTCTGCTTCCATAAAGATTACAGCCTTGGGCAGTGCATTCTGGGTTGGTGTAACCATGGTGGTATGTGACCTGTGTCTGTTGCCTGCTCTCAGCCTTTGTGCTGCTGCCCCAGGCCACCACACTGGCCACAGCCTGGCTACTCAGCACTGCCCTGTGCCCCACGGGGGTCCAGACGAGACCCGGGGCTCCGCATCCGGTCTTGATGCTGGCGCAGGTTCCTGGTAGAGTTACATAGTTGTGCTGCCAGTATAGTGTCACACCCCCATTGACATTAGAGGGAATCAAAGACTGTGTTCTTTTTGTCTTGAAACTCTATGATAAGATTGACCCAGAAAAGGTTTCAGTAAATTCTCATTTTATGAAAGATCTGGGTTTAGACAATTGGGACCAAGTGGAGATTATCATGACCATGGAGGATGAAACTGAGTTTAAAATTTGTAATACAGATGCAGATAAATTAATGTACCCACAAGAAATGGTAGATTACATTGCAGATAAGAAGGATATATATTAATTAAATATCAGACCACTTTTCTTCCCTGAGAGAAGACTCAGATGACTCTGTTAAGTGTCTAGAAGTGAGAAACATATTGACATCATTACTGACTTTGACAGACTAATTCTGTTGGACTTGTATTTAAATTGTCTAAGTGTTTTTGCCCTTTGAAAATAAATCTGTAAAACTAAAAAAAAAAACGATTACTGTCTTGGAAACCCTGTAAAGATCACAGCCTTGGAAACTCTACGGGGCAGTTCTATTCTGCCCTATAGGATTGCTATGAGTAGGAATCAACTCCACAGCAATGGGTTTGGTTTTTTGGGTTTAAAGACTACTTCCAGAGACATTCCTTGGCTTGTGGCTCACTTCTTCACCCTTAAAAGCTTGCAATGTTATATCTCTCTAACCTCCTCTTCTGCCTCCTTCTTTCACATTTAAGGACTCTTATGAGTACATTGAGGAGCCCTGGGAGCACAGTGGTTAAAGTACTTGGCTGCTAACTGAAAGGTTGGTAGTTTGAACCCACCAGCCACAGGAGAAAGATGTGGCAATCTGCTTCAGTAAAGATTTACAGCCTTGGAAATCCTATGGGGCGATTGTCTCTGTCCAGTAGGGTTGCTGTCAGTTAGAATCGACTTGTGGGCAGTGGACTTGGTTTTAGGTTTGGATGATTACATTGGACCCACCCTGATAATCAAAGATAGTCTCCCTGCTCTAAGGTCAGTTAACTAACAATCTTAATTCCATTTCCAACTTGCCATGTAAAGTACCATAACATATTTGCAAGTTCTAGGGATTAGGATTTGGACATCATTGCCAGGGGCCGGTGGGGGGGGAGTGAGTGGGAGGGGCAGGGGTTATTCTGCCTACCTCACACCTTATGACCGTCCATAATTTGGGCAACTACAGTTGAGCCCACATTACCTAGGAGAAGATTATCATAATAGAACCAGAAAACCAAGCCAAAAAAAAGTAAAAATATTTTGAGGGGTGGGGAGATTCCAAAGTGAGGTCTAAATAGAAGGTGTAACTAATAATAATGCCAGGAAAAGAAAGTGATAACCAAGGACCAGATAAGATAGGAGGTGTCAGAATTAAGAGATGATGGCTCAATCACCAATGGCTCCCTTATCCCTTGAAGTTAATGTTCAGGAAGAAGTGGGATGCAGAAAACCTACACTGGCAAGAATTAGTGTGGTGCAGTGGTTAAGAGCTATGTCTGCTAACCAAAAGTTGGCAGTTTGAATCCACCAGCCGCTCCTTGGAAACCCTGTGGACAGTTCTACTGTATCTTACAGGGTTGCTATAAGTCAGAATTGACTCAAAGGCAATGGGTTTTTACCAATGGATGGATCAGAACAAAAATGACATTAATTTATAGAAACATTATAGGAAATTAGATATGTTGTGCTTCTGAAATTGTGTGGCCCCACATACCTACTACATAAAATCATCAGTAATTGTGATTTAATCATCTCACATATAAATAGCACTTTGTAGATCTCAAACCATTGCCAGTCTTATTTGATTTTCAGAAAACCTGCGAGTTTAAGAACTATCTCCCTACTGAAAGATTAAGAAACTGAGGCCAATGAGGTCAACATAGATTCAAAAGCTAGTCAATGACCAAGTCAGGATTTAAACCCAACTCACTCAAGCCAGCTTCCTTCTATGGTTCCATGCTATCATGTTGTCTCAGGTCCCCAGGAAAGTAACCCAAAATGGCCCTGGTAGCTAAGAATGATACTGAAGACAAGACATGGCTTTTGTCCTCCCTCCTGCCACCTGGCTGTAAGACCTTGGAAAGTCACTCTCCTTTCTGAGCCTCATTTCCATACTAGTGAGGGAGTTTACGTATTGTCCAGAATTTTTGAGCAGATGAGTTATTGCACGTGGATGTACTTTGAGAACTGTCTATATAAGGTATTATTATTTTTATACCAGATGAAGTTGTTTGGGGTGGGGACACTGTGAGAACAAAGTTGCTGTTTGCAGGCATGATGGAGAGTTTACAGAGAAAAAAAAGAGATTTTAAATCTCAGTGTAAAAGTGGGTATTACCCTGTCTATTCTAAAGGCATGGAGAAGAGCTTGCCTTACATCCATAGAATCCTGGAGTTGCAGCTTTAACATTAGATATTTAACCTGGAGAGGAAGATTTTTGACAACCTCATCAGACTGTTGAATTTTCCCTTAACCTCCAGGGAACTCGTGTGCTTGTTCTCTCCCTCTCTCTCTCTGGTTTTTTGTTTTATTTTCTGACTTTTTCCAGTTTATATTAATGAAAGGGAGAGAGACTCCTGCTTACACACACACACACACACACACACACAGACACACACACTCCTTTCTGCATTCTGAAGTTTTATTTGTCTGAGACATTGATTAAGCTCTTCAAGGATAAGGAGTGTAATTAGCTGAGGAAAGAGAACTGACAGAAAAAGAGGAAAGAGGCAGACAACTTAATCCTTTCATAAAAGTCAGTGTCCTATTTTGGAGACATCACTGATTTGGGACTTGCTTTCAAGTTCTGTTTGGCCCCTGACTAGCATTATTACTTGGGCAAGTCCTCCTCCCCTTCACTGGGCCTCACCTTTCCAATATGCAAAATAAAGTGGTGGGATGCCATATTCTGAAATACACAGCTGCTGATATGTACCAACCCAACATCAACAACTTCTTTTCCGTTGGTAACACCTACTTTTCCTGGGGAGTCTCTGCCTTCTTCAGCTCAGTGCCAAGGGTTTGAGGTGCACCAAACTCCTGGCCTAAGCTCCAGGTGTGACTGGTTTCTGGGATGGACCCAGCCCTTTGCCCTAACCACAGAGATTGGCACAAGGATGGGCATAAGAACTAAGCTGGCCCAACAAGATGGAGTCCTTTGGACTTTGACTGGCGGGTCAAGGAAAGAGGTGTTTTCGTCCTCCAAGACACTGAGCTGGCCTGAGAATGGCATTGTGCTGAGGAAAGTAGAGCTTACAGGAAAAGGGATCTGGTCTCAATGACACTTTTTTGAGCCCCTCAATCCAACTGTGCCTGGACTTCCTCAGTTATTTGAGCCAGTATATTTCCTCTTTTTGCTTAAACTAGTTTGAGTTGAGTTTCTGTCACTAGTAACCCTAAGAATCCTAATCAACTGGAGACAAATAATATCACATTATTTATCTACCTCTGAGTATCCGTTTATCTTTGAATCTAAAATACAGTCACATTGCATCTCCTCATACTATAGAAGCTTCTTCTTTGTATTGGTCTCCTGGCCTTTGTCTATTTCTCCAGCTGGTATGTAGATGCTCCAAGGGCAGACTCATATTCTAGTTCCCTCAGATCTCTTTCAGACAGCCTAGCCCAGAGTAGGTTACCTGACCCCATCTCTCTCCCTTTCTGCCCTTCTTTCTTTGTTCCTCATTTACTGAGATAGGTATTGTTGGGGTACTGATCTGAATCAACAGAGTTCCTGGGTTCTCTCTCAGTTTATTCGGGAGAGATAAACTTGAAAATCCATCCGTGCTATAAAGTGTTATAGGTGATATAACAGATGTGGGTACAGAAAAAAATGATGATCCCTAGAACTGCATAGCACTTCTCCAAAGGGAAAGGTTTCAAAAGGAGACACATCTGGAAATATATCTCTGTGTTTGCTACAGGGGCTGGAGAACAATTTGTTCTAGGCAGAAAGAATGGCATGGGCGAAGACCCTGAGGCATTAAATAGGCAAGCATGTTCAGAGAACTGCATCTAATTAGCTCCACTGGCTATTGTAGAGTGAAGTAAAGTGATGAGAGATGTGAATGCGGAGGGAATAAGGGACCAAATCAAGAAGGGCACTGAATGCCAGGCTAAGGAGTTAAGTCTGTAGGGCAATGCTTCTCAAGTGGGCCTCTAAGACACCTTAATACGCACACATGCATGAACGCTCATGCACACGTACACACACACTTGTTGAAAATCCAGGTTCCTAAAACACATCTCTTTCTATAAAATGAAAACTTCTAAGGGTGGAACTATAGAATCTGCATTTTAAACAAGCACCCTAGGCAATTTCTATAAAACAACTGTCAGGTTTGAGACTCCTGCAGTAGGCAACGGGAAGTCTCATATATCTTCCTCCGTGTCCTTATTCCACATTTGCTACTAAAATCCCATGTGAACAAGGGCTGTCTCTCTTTTCATAATTTAAGTTGGCCCATCTTTTGGAGCCATTTCCAAAACCAGCTTTCCCAGGAAGGCTTCCACAAACCCTAAGTTTCAGGGGAAACTTTTTCTTCCAAACCATACCAAAGCACATACTCTCTGTACTATTAACATCTCACTTGCGTGTACCCTACTGTGTTCACAGAGGCAAGACATGTCAATCCCAAATAGACTGTAAGCTTCCTGAGGCCAGGGGCTCTCCGGGATCTAATGTTGGGTGCCTAGGTTCTTACAACTCATTTCATCCTTCCAACAATTCCATGAGGTAGTTTAATTATCTCACTTTACAGATGAGGAAACCAAGGCTCAAAGAGGCAGCCTCATTTGCTGACGGCCACACAGGCAGGAAGTATGAGTAGCGCTATCCTCCCTGACCAGCTCCTCCCTCATAGGGAGGAGACTCCAGAAAATGGCCTTGGTACCTGGGTCCCACCTGGCCAACAAGCACTTACCACACATCCTGAAGAGTCCACTTGGCGGTCAGATACACACTTGAAGTTGCGAGTGCAGCCTCCATTGTTCCGGGAGCAGTCACGAACTGGCCCAAAGGAGGACAGCAGGTCGTTGATGGTTTCAAAGTACGTGGACAGCAAGGCTTCTTCCCTTGGAGAAAAATGGGATGGTTAAACTCCAAAAAGATCTGCATCATTAGATTTTAAAAAATATTACATTTGATGCCATTGTTTCTTATATTTGTAACCAGGAAAGCAACACAAATAAATATTTAAAAATAAGAAGAAAAGAATTTTTAAAAAAATCACCAATAGGTACACCATCATTTGACACCGTGCTTAAGTGTAGTTGTGATAAAGAGAAATGGACTTAGAACTTTATATTTTATTTCATTAATCCTCATAATTCTGGAATGTAGGTATGAGATTTCCATTTTACCAACAAGTGAACTATGGCTCACAGAGAGGCAAAGTGTCTTGCTGAAGGCCACCTAGATTGTAATGCAACAGAACCGAAGTTTGTACCAAGCTCTACCTGAGTCCAAAAACAAAGTTCTTCCCACTGCACAGCATTTCACTTGCATTATACATATTTCTACAGACTTAGAGCTCCCCACGGCAACTCTGAAAAATGAGCACATTCCTATTATTCCCACTTTATGGGCATAAAACTGAAGCTATAAAAGTTTTGGAACACACTCCAAATCACACATTTACCCCAATCACAGTCTATAAACAACAGAGCCCAGATACAAACACTAGTCTGTCTGACCTTAGTACACTATTTTTCAGACGATTGCATACAAGTCACACCATCAAGAATGGTAGCAACAACTGCCAGAAAGATCATGGCATTCAGGCAAATGCATGATACCTCATAAATGAGGTTCTCAAAAGACAGGACTAGACACCACAATCTATAAGTTTGTCAAAATTCTGTAAGATGGGAGCTACCTTGGGAAGTTCTTGGATGCTAGTTTCTGGGGTTATTGTTGTTGTTGGGTGCCACTGAGTCAATTTTTGACTCATAGTGACCCCATGTGACAGAGTAGAACTGCCGCATAGGGTTTTCTAGGCTGTAATCTTTACGGGAGCTGATAACCAGGTTTTCTCCTGTGGAGCTGCTGTGTGGGTTTAAACTGCCACCCTTGAGGTTAGTAGCCAAGCACTTAACCCTTGCGCCATCAGGGCTCCTGGGATAGCCTAACACTGGGACATCTGTGGTGCCCATGGTTGCAGGAGACGTTAAGGGAGTGCTAGAATCACAGGCAGTGGGAAGAGGCTCCATGTTCTTTCGTGATATGTGTTTAATGGAGTCCAGAGCTGTGACAGAAGGGAGGATGTTAGCACATGTAGCAGGAAGAAGCCAGTGAGCACTATTTTTCATGTCTCTGGACCATCCTTCATCTCTTCTCATATTTTTCCCTCCTCAGGCTTGGAGCTCTAGGTTTTGGTCTCCTAAGTCATTTCCTACCTCTGGTGTTAGCCCCTTCTGACTCATCTTTCATACTGACTGCCAGTGAGTTTGGTAAAATTCCCAACTCTGATCAGATATTCCTCTGCTTGGTAGCCCCCCCCCCCAATTAATTATAGCATAAAACCTAAATTAATTACCTTAGCATTCAAAGTTCTTCACAATCTGGTCTCTACCTATCTGTCCGGGTATATCTACCTGCCCTCGTATTCTCTATCCACAAACCACAGGCCTCTTCTCCTTCCCTGAACACACAATCTTAGGTCAGATTCCCTGGAAACAGACTCTGAGATGGAGAGGTGCACGCAGGGAGTTTATTGGAGAGCTCTCTTGAAAGATACACCTGTAGTAAGTGAGGAAGACAAGACTGGGAAAAAGAAGAGGCTGAGCTGCAATGTGGTTGGATCTGAAGCCTCAGTGGATTCTTTTGGGGGTTTCTGGACCTGGGATGGCACTTCAGGAACATCCTGAGTTGAAGCAAGGGATTCAGAGCTTTGCGTTCCTGTATCAGCCAGTTATTGGCCCAGGGCTGCCTTATAGGAGGGGCAGTTCCCTGTGGCTGAAGGTCAATGACAGCAAGGGCTGAAGCCGTGGGCCATCACCTGCTGATATTCAGAGCTGAAGGATGGGTGAGTAGTTCTGAAGAGGGGATCTGGGTACAGTATGTATCTTCCCCCTCTTAATACTTACTCATGCTTTTCTCTCTGTCTGGGATGCTCATCTCTAACTTCTCTATCTGATGAAATCCTTGGAATCTTTCAAAACTCTGTTCAAATGCATTCCTTCATTCATACTGCATACTGCATAGTGTTTAAGAAGCCCCTGGGGGTGCAAAGGGTTAAGTGCTCAGCTGCTCACTGAAAGGCTGGTGGTTCAAACCTTCTCCGTGGCTCACAGGAGAAAGACCTGGCAATCTGCTCCTATAATGAGTACAGCCTATGGGGCAGTTCTACTCTGTCACATGTGGTCACTATGAGTAGGAATTGACAGCACCTAACAACATGTACCAGGCACTGTGCTAGGCAGTGGGGATACAGCAGGGAAGCCAGACAAAGTTCTTACCTCCATAGGGCTTACTGTCACCTCCCTTGTGAATCTTTTTCTTCTTCCCCCAGCTAGAATGAATTCCTTTTCCCTTTGAGCAATTTGCTTAAACCTGCTATCCTATTGACCTTAATCGTCAGGATTAGGGTCTCCCAGAGAGACTGTGAGATTCTGGAGGGCAGGACTCAAGATTTACTCTCCCTTCTTTAGCCCCCAGCACAGGGCCTAGTAAGAATAGCTAAATAAATGTTTTCCAAATGAAACAAAGAAACTTGGGAAGGCCCGGGTGCAGTCTCTTCCAATAGGTAGTTTTACCAAGAGAAGGAAGTCATCTCTCCAACAGGATACCTTCTCCTCAACTCTGGGTTTCCATTCCAAACCCTCTGTGTTCAGGGCTAGAGTACAGAAACAAAGCAGAAGAGCATGAGTTGCCAGGATAATCCCCCAGCTTCGTAACTTTGTGCAGAGTGAGGTCAGGGTGACAGGTGTACGGGGGAAAGAAAATTAACAGTTCCTGAAATGAAGCTCCTGGAAGACTTGCCACTTTTGAGTCATGGAAAGAGCTGAGGATCCTGGGAAGACATTAAGGCTATTAAAATATTAACACCCTTAGAGGGATAAGAAGAAATAGAGAATGGAGGAGATGAGGAGAGAGGGAGGGATGATTTGAGAAAGTGAGAGAGCAAGAAAAGAGTATGTAGAGAAACTGCTAGAAAGAAAAAAAAAAGATAGAGCAACAGAGAGGCAGGGAAACACAATCATTCAGAAGTGGACAGACAGACAGGCAGGCAGATAGATAGATGGATAGAGAGATGATTGATAGGCAATACATACACAAATGCATAGATATACTGACACATGATGACAGCTAGAGACAGACAGACAGAGAGAAAAAAACACATGGAAGAGTCTCATATAAAGAGATGAAAAGATGGAAAGCTAGAGGCAGAGACAAGTGTGTGAAGAGATACGGAAAAAAAGGGAGACAGAACAGGAGGGAGAAACAGGAGTAACAAACAGAGAGATCAAAGGAGAAGGATAAAGCAACAAGGAAAAGACAAACATGCAGACGTATGGAAGCAAGGAGAGAACAGGAAGGGGAGGCAGGAGAAGAGAATGAAGGAAAGGGAGAGAGGAAACACAAAAATTTGAGAGAGAGAAGACGGAGTAGGGAAGTGAAGAGAAAGACTGAGTGGAAAAGAACTCACACACAACAGAGACAGAGAATGGCACCATGAAACAAAGAGAAGAATCGAGCAAAAAAAGTCACCTTCCAGTGGAACCCAGACAGCTCAGGCTACACAAACAAGGAGGCCACTGGCTGTTAAAAAAGGATTGATTCTGCATAAACATCAGTTACGTGAGGGGAACATTACTTAAAACACAAAGACTTGACACACGGGCTGTTTCTAAGTCAAGAGAAGTGATTGTGTCAGGCAAGGAAATGAAGAATCTGGGCACAGAGAAAGAGCTTATGGCAGACGCTGGCATTTTCTTAAATCAGGGATTCAACCCCTCATTCCCACTGCAGAGTCCAGGGTTTGGGGTTTGTTGTTCTTAGAGTTGCCTCAATAGCAAGGGGCAAAGGGATCAATGGAATGGCACTGGGCAGGGGTGGGGTGGGGTGATGAGCATCATACTGGGGAATCAGGAGACCTAGGTGAAAGCCGTAGCTTTGCTAGACATCACTGTCATCACCAACATCATCTTTAGCAACGATGATTTCCTCAGCACCTGCTATGTGCCAAGAACCGAGCTCAGTGCTTCACCTGTGCTACTTCTTTACTTTTCACAATAGCCCTATGAGGTTCATAATCTTACTCCTATTGTGCAGCTGGAGAAAGTGGGTCTTAGGGAAGCTACATCACTTGTTCTGGTTCACACAGGCAGGAAGCAGTGAGGCCAGGGACTGCATTCAGATCTGCCTGACTTCTGGTTCTGAGGTCTCCACACCATGGTTTAGCTTCCTTAACTTGTTCTGTGTCCTTGGGCAAGTCAGAGCTCTCACAGGGGTAAAGCCAGGGAATCTGTGTCCAGTCCCCAGCCCCACCCCGGGTCTTAGAGGAGGAAGACCCGGAAGGGCAGAGTCTGTATGTTCTTTGTGTATCTTCCAGAGCCTGACTCCTGGCCTGTGCATGTGGCCCACACCAGCCCCAATCCATGTGGAATGAGAGGAGGAAAAACATTATATTACAGGCAGTCTCAGGTTATGAACGTCCGACTTGCAGACAACTCATACTTACCCTTTAATGCTATGTAAATTTGCCCTCACTAACTACAGGGTCACTATGAGTCAGAATCAACTCAATGGCAGCAGGGTTCTTTTTTTTTTTTTTTTTTTTTTTTTTTAATTGTACTTCAGGTGAAGGTTTACAGAACAAATAGTTTCTCATGAAACAGTAGTACACATATTGTTTTATGACATTGGTTAACAACCCCACAACATATCAACCCTCTAACTTCTCAACCTTTTTTTTTTTTTTGGTGAAAATACACATAGCCAAAGATACTCCATTTCAAAAATTTCACATGCACAGTTCAGTGACACTGACTACGCTCTTCCAATTGTGCTGTTATTCTCACTGAAGATGAAGGCTTACAGAACAAAATAGTTTCTCATTTAACAGTTACTACACATGTTGCCCTATGACAATGGTTAGCAATCTCACAACACATCAACAATATCCTTATTCAACCTTGGGCTCCCTATCACCAGCTTCCTTGTCCCCTTCTACCTTCTGGCCCTTGTCACCGGACTACTGTACCTCATTAGTCCCATTTGGTTTTATGGGGCTATCCACTCCCAGGCTGAACAGTGAACCTCAGAGATAACCTCACCACTGAGCTAAAAGGGTGTCTGGGGGCCATACTCTTGGGGTTTCTCCAGGCTCCTTTAGGCCAGTAAGTCTGCTCTTTTTTTTTGTGAGTTAGAATTATGTTCTACATCCTTCTCCAGCTCTGTCCTGAACCCTCTGTTGTGATCCTGGTCAGAGCAGCCAGTGGTGGTAGCCAGGCACCATCTAGCTGTACTGGACTCATTCCGGTGGAGGGCTTGGTAGCTGTGGTCCATTAGTCTTTGGGACTAATCTTTTCCTTGTATCCTGTTCTCTTCATTCTCCTTTGCTCCCGAAGGGGTAAGACAAGTGGAGTATCTTAGATGGCCGCTCACAGGCTTTTAAGACCCCAGACACTACTCACCAAGGTAGAATGTAGAACATTGTCTTTATAAACGGTGTTATGCCAGTTGAGCTAGATGTTCCCGGATACCATGGTCCCCACAGCCCTCCGCCCAACAGTTCAGTCCCTCAGGGAGTCTGGATGTGTCTATGGGGCTTCCATGACCTTTCCTTGAACAAGTTGTGCTAGTTTCCCCTGTATTGTGTACTGTCTCACCCTTCACCCAAGATATCACTTACCTATTGCCTATTTAGTATTTCCTCCCCACCCCTCCCATCCCTGGTAACCAACAAAGATTGTTACATTTTGCGTGTGAACTTTTTCATGGGTTTTTACAATAGAGGTCTTATACAATATTTGTCCTTTTGTGTTGACTTCTTTCACTCAGCATAATGTCCTCCAGTTTCTTCCATGTTATGAGATGCTTCACAGATTCATTGTTGTTCTTTCTCGTTGCATAGTACTCCATTGTGTGTCTGTACCATAGTTTATCCATTCATCTGTTGATGGGCATCTAGGTTGTTTCCATCTTTTTTGCTATTGTGAACAGTGCTGCAATGAACATGGGTGTGCATATGTCTATTTGTGTGATGGCTCTTATTTCTTTAGAATATATTCCAAGGAGTGCGATCGCTGGATCATATGATATTTCTATTTCTAGCTTTCTAAGGAAGTGCCATATTGTTTTCCAAAATGGCTGTAACATTTTGCATTCCCACCAGCAGTGCATAAGAGTTCCAATCTCCCCGCAGCCTCTCCAGCATTTGTTATTTTCTTTTTTTTGACTCGTGCCAGTCATGCCGGGGTGAGATGGTATCTCATTGTGGTTTTGATTTCCATTTCTCTAATGGCTAGTGTTCCCGAGTATTTCCTCATGTGTTTGTTAACCACCTGAATGTTTTCTTTGGTGAAGTGTCTGTTTGTTTCTTTTGCCCATTTTTTAATTGGATTATTTGTCTTTTGTTGTAGAGGTACTGGATTTTCCTGTAGATTTTAGAGATTAGATCTTTGTGGAATTTGTAATAGCCAAATTTGTTTTCCCAGTCTGTAGGTTCTCTTTTTACTCTTTTGGTGAAGTCTTTTGAAGAGCATAGGTGTTTGATTTTTAGAAGATCCCAGTTATCTAGTTTATCTATTGGGGTTTGTGCGTTGATGGTTATGGTTTGTTTCCTGTTAATGCCATGTATTAAGGCCTGTAGCGTTGGTCCTATTTTTGCTTCCATGAACTTTACAGTTTAAGGCTTCATATTCAGGTCTTTGATCCATTGTGAAGTAGTTTTTGTATACGGCGTGACGTATGGGTCCTGTTTCATTTTTTTGCAGATGGATATCGAGTTTTGCCAGTACCATTTATTAAAAAGACTCTCTTTCCCCCCATTTGATGGACTTCGGGCCCTTGTCGAAGATCACATGACCATAGGTGGATGGATTTACATCTGGGTTCTCAATTCTGTTCCATTGGTCAATGTTTCTGTCATTGTACCAGTACCAGGCTGTTTTGACTACTGTAGCTGTATAGTAGGTTCTGAAGTCAGGTAGTGTGAGTCCTCCCACTTTATTCTTCTTCTTCAGTAGTGCTTTACTTATTCGGGGCTTCTTCCCTTTCCACATAAAGTTAATGATTCTCTTTGAAGAATGTTGTTGGTATTTGGATCAGGATTGCGTTGTATTTGTAAATTGCTTTGGGTAGAATTGTCATTTTCACAATGTTGAGTCTGCCTATCCATGAGCATGGTATGTTTTTCCATTTATGTAGATCCCTTTGGGTTTCATGCAGTAGTGTTTTATAGTTTTCTTTGTATAGGTCTTTTACATCCCTGGTCAGATTTAGTCCTAAGTATTTTGTATTTTTAGGGGCTATTGAAAATGGTATTGTTTTCCTGATTTCCTTTTCGTCGTTCTCCTTATTGGTGTATAGGAGTCCAACTGATTTTTGAATGTTTATCTTGTATCCTGCTACTCTGCTGAATCTTTCTATTAGTTCCAGTAGATTTCTCATGGAGTCTTCAGGGTTTTCTATGTGCAGTATCATATCATCTGCAAACAGGGACAGTTTAACTTCTTCATTACCAATTTGGATGCCCTTTATTTCTTTTTCTTGCCTTATTGCTCTAGCTAGAACTTCCAGCACAATGTTAAATAGGAGTGGTGATAAAGGCATCCTTGTCTTATTCCTGTTTTCAAGGGGAATGTTTTCAGCCTCTCCATTAAGAATGATGTTGGCCGTTGGTTTTGCATAGATGCTCTTTATTATGTTGAGAAATTTCCCTTCTATACCTATTTTCTTGAGAGTTTTTATCAGGAATTGGCATTGGACTTTGTCAAATGCCTTTTCTGCATCAATTGAGATGATCATGTGATTCTTTTCTTTCCTTTTATTTATGTTGTGAATTACATTGATTGATTTTCTAATGTTGAACCATCCTTGCATGCCTGGTACGAATCCTACTTGGTCGTGGTGTATTATTTTTTTGATATGATGCTGAATTCTATTGGCTAGAATTTTGTTAAGAATTTTGCATCTGTATTCATGAGAGATATTGGTCTATAATTTTCTTTTTTTGTGACATCTTTGCCTGGATTTGGTATCAGCGTTATGCTGGCTTCATAGAATGAATTTGGAAGTGTTGCTTCCTCTTGTATGCTCTGAAATAGCTTGAGTAGTACTGGTACAAGCTCTTCTGTAAATGTTTTGTAGAATTCTCCAGTAAAGCCATCTGGGCCAGGGGTTTTTTTGGTTGGGAGTTTTTTTTATTACCTTTTCAATCTCTTCTCTTGTTAGGGGTCTGTTCAGATTTTCAACATCACTTTGTTGTACTTTGGGTAGGCCATGTGTTTCCAGAAATTTATCCATTTCTAGGTTTTCAAATTTGTTGGAGTATAGTTTTTCATAATATTCTGTTATAATCCTTTTTATTTCAGTTGGGTCTGTTGTAATGTCCCCCATTTCACTTCTTATTTGGGTTATTTGTGTCCTCTCCTGTTTTTCTTTTGTGAATCTGGCCAGTGGTTTGTCGATTTTGTTGATTCTTTCAATGAACCAACTTTTGGTTTTGTTGATTCTTTCTATTGTTTTTCTGTTCTCTATCTCATTTATTTCTGCTCTTATCTTTACTATTTCCTTTCTTCTGGTAGTTGTGGGCTTATTTATTTATTTATTTTTTTGCTGTTCTCTTTCTATTTGTTCGAGTTCTGTAGTTAATGTTTTGATTTTGTCCCTTTCTTCTTTTTTGATATGTGCATCTATTGCTATGAATTGTCCTCTGAGGACTGCCTTTGCTGTGTCCCAAAGGTTTTGGTATGATGTGTTTTCATTCTCATTTGATTGTAGGAATTTTTTGATTCTATCTCTGATTTCTTCTACTACCCAGTGATGTGTAAGCAGGGTATTATTCAGTTTCCATGTAACTGATTTTTTTCCTTGCTCTTTCTATTGTTAATTTCTACCTTGACGGCATTGTGGTCAGAGAAGATATTTTGAATTATCTTAACGTTTTGGATCTTGTTGAGGATTGCTCTGTGGCCTCAGGTGTGGTCTGTTCTGGAGAACGTTCCATGTGCATTGGAAAAGAATGTGTACTTTGCAGCGGTTGGATCGAGTGTTCTATATATGTCTATGAGGTCAAGTTGGCTGATTGTGTCCTTTAGGTCTTCTGTATCTTTGCTCAGTTTCTTCTTAGTTGTTCGGGTTTGGTTTTTTGGTATGAATGAATGAACCAACCCCTACTCGCAACAAATTCTTCATCACAATCACCTTCACTTGCTGTATGTGTAGTTTTTAAATATTGAAAAGGCAGTTAGGAACGGATCTCGTTCGTAACCCGGGGACTGCCTTCACTTTCTAGAGCTGCCATAACCAAGTCCCTCAGTCTTCTCATCTGTAAAATGGGAACAATATCCGTCTCTCTCACAACCTCATGGGATTATTGCGAGGATACAACGACATGATGCATAAAAATGTGTTTTGCAAACTCTATGACCCAATGCAAAGTTATTCATCATTCATTCACTCAACAGATATTTGAGCACCTACTGTGTGCTGGGTACTGAGCTGATTCTTAGTCTGGCTGTGCTTTGGTCTCTCTGTTCCTATTTCTGCACTTCCTAAGTCTAGATGTTGTTTAAGATGTTCTCCAAGCACCTCTCTAGGTCTGATATCCTAATTCTTTTTGTCTGATAATACTAGTTTCAAAGCTGAGACAGACAGACCTCACAAGGCTAGGTGAGGCTGCCGTCTCCTCATTACTTGATTGCTCAAGTGCAAATGCATCACCTGGCTCCCATTTGGCCAAGACAGCCTAAGCCCCACACAGGGTGAGCATTAGGCAGGGCAGCTGAGAACAGATGCTGTCATGGCCTGCTGTTAATAACCACCAGGAAAGGTCTGTGTCACTCACAGAGAGGTGTGAATGGATGACTTAGGGCAGAGACAGTGACAAGCCCCCATGGATGCAGACTAATTATTCCCTGGTAACAATGGGCATCCTTGTTTCCTGAGCTCCCAGGGAGGAAGGGACCTAGTGCAGTTGCCTGACAGGAAGCAAGCTGTTGGCCCTTTGACCCACCTCGCCCTGGGGTGTAAGGAGCCTTCTCAGCACTCAACAGCAGGAGTAACAGTGTAGAACAGCAGATATGAGGGCAGGTTTATCTGGAGTCCTAGCTTCACTGGCTACATGGCCTTGGGCAAATCACTTAAACTCTCTGAGCCTCCATTTTCTCACTGAAAAATGAGGATATTAATACCTAGCTAGCAGAGTTAGCATGAGGAATAAATTAGATAATGTATGTAAAATGCCCAACATATAGTAAGCACCTAATTACTGGTATTAATTAGTACCATTTGGTGTCCCTCAAAGTGGCAAGTATCATACCTTGAGAATGTAATGAGCTCAATGCAAGAGAAGAGAAGGAGGATATGGGAGCCTTATATTGTCCATTTCCTCATTTAAATTTTTTCACTGATGCCTAATTTGTCCTGGCACTGGGCTGGTCCCTGGGGGACATATAAAGGGGTGTAGCATAGCAGCTGCTGTGAAGGCGGGAGCAGGGGGGAACTAACTTAGCAATAAAATTGGGGCTATTAGACCATAAAGGAGAAGACCCCAATCCAGACCTGAGAAGTAGGGGGCCAGAAAAGACTTTTGGAGAAGACCATATCAAACCTGAGACATAAAGAATGAGCAGGAATTAGCCAAAGAAAGAGGGTGGTGTGGGGTAAGGTCATTCCAGGCAGAGGGAACAGAATGTGTTAAGGTCTGGAGGTAGGAGGGAGTAAGCCCTGAGTGGGGGAACTTCTAGCAAAGAGCAAGGAGGCTGGAGTGTGGAGGAAGAGGTGGGGTGTGGCAGAAGTTAGAGAGGACTTTGTGGGCCAAGCTGTGACAGTTCTGGACTTCACCTTGAGAGCTATGGGCTGCCACCAAAGGGTTCTAAAAGCAAGGGAATATCATAGATTGGTACCGTATAGAAATCATTATAGCAACAACAACTACAATAGTTAATGCTTACTGAGTATTTATTATATGCCAAGAAATGCACTGAGTACTGCATGTGTCTACTCACATAATCCTCACAAAAACACAATGTGGTAAATGATATTATCATCTCCATTTTATAGTAAAAGAAATCAAGACACCATTTTGAGGATTAGGCCGTTTGAGACCAACTGAAGATAATGTAGGTAAAGCGTTAGCACAGTGCCTGGCACATGTTAACTGCTTTATAAAGATTAGTTGATACAAGGCTTCCACGCAGAGGAATAGGAATGAGTTGGTCCAAGGAAGTGGATTTGGGCTTTTCAAAAGTCAGAGCTATTCAGCAATGGGAATGCTATCTCCCAGGGTACTGCTGCTGGCCACTGCAGGTATGCAAGCTGAGGATGGGTGACCATTTTCTGCGATGCCTGTGAGGGGAGTCAGATTCCAGGGGAAGGAAGGTACCATATCATGATGATAGCAACAATATCACCAACAATATTTATTGGAGGACTCCTGGTGGCACAATGGTTAATCTCTCGACTGCTAACTGAAAGTTCTGCAGTGTGAACCCACCAGCTGCTCTGTGGGAGAAAACACCTGGTGATCTGCTCCTGTAAAGATTACAGCCTTGGAAATCCTATGGGGCAATTCTACTCTGTCTAATAGGGTCTCTATGAGTTGATTCCAACTCAAAATCTTACCACAACATTTATTGAGGATTTAAGACTTGAGAAGGAATCCCTGGGAGGTGTAAAGTGTTAACACGCTCGACTGCTGACTGAAAGGTTGGATGTTTGAGTCCACCCAGGGCACCTCAGAAGAAAGGCCTGGCTATATACTGCTGAAAAATCAGTCATTAAAAACCTTATGGAGCACAGTTCTACTCTGATACACGTGGGGTCACCATGAGTCAAAGTCAACTTGACGGCAACATGGATTATCTAATTCTCTATTTAATTCTCACCATAGCCCTATACCAAACCAAAAACCAAACCCATTGCCGTCAAATTGATTTTGACTCATAGCAACCCTAAAGGACAGAGTAGAACTGTCCCATAGAGTTTCCAAGGACTGACTGGTGTAGCCCTATAAGACAGTGCTATTATTATCCCTGTCTTGTTGATTAAAAAAGAAATGCACACTCACACATACAACCTAGTGCTTACAGCTGACACTTGTCATTCCCTTTCCGCTAGTAATTATGGTTTGCACTAATTTAGGTCGAGAATGTACATTTCTGTGCCGAGTGGTCTCAATAACTTCCTGTGAGTGTCTTGTGCCTTTGAGTAGCTTTTGTGCTCCCTGTGTGCTGAGAATCCTCCTTGCTCATATCCGCTGGCACACTGGGAATGCTGCAGCTGTTCACTGAAAGAGTATTGGCAGCAAATGAGGAGAAGGGGACAAATAAAGCCCCTTCCACTGTGTGATTTTGCGAACAAGGAAAAAACGATTGCAAGCGTCTATTGTCCGTCCGTAAAATGGGACAGTAGTATTCAACTCACAGGGCCTTGTGAGGATTCAATGAGATAAGAGATGTAAAAGACCGCCATCACCATCAACCCCAAACCAAGCCCTCAGTAAAGGGCAAAAGCACATGGTGACTGTATTATAAGATTAATTGATTTGGAAATGCAGTTGTTCATTTAACAAATATTTGCCCAGCACTCACCATGGGACTTGGATGTTAGGTATACAGAAAAGAGCAGAATAGACATTGGGTCTGTCTTCCTGGGGCTTATAGGCTTCCAGTCTATTTAATGGAACTGAGTTACTTGACAAGTATCTGCAGGTATTTCTCTCTCTCCTCCCCTCCTGTCTGTCTCTATCATCTCTCTCTCTCTCACTGCCTCTGTCATCTCTATTCCTATATATTTATATCTGTAATACAACCAAAGGAGCCCTGGGTGGGGGGAACAATGGTTAAACACTCAGCTGCTAACTGAAAGGTTGGTGGTTTGAAGTCACCCAGCTGCTCCATGGGAGAAAAACCTGGCGATCTGTTCCTGTAAAGATTCAACCAGAACAAAACAAACCCTTTGCCATCAAGTCAATTCC
The DNA here is from genome assembly GCA_030035585.1 of Dugong dugon. Taxonomy (NCBI): domain Eukaryota; kingdom Metazoa; phylum Chordata; class Mammalia; order Sirenia; family Dugongidae; genus Dugong; species Dugong dugon. Next base: position 60,410,692 of record CM057471.1, read on the forward strand.
GACTCATAGTGACCCTATAGGACAGAATAGAACTGTCCCACAGGGTTTCCAAGTAGGGGCCGGCAGATTCAAACGGCCAACCATTTGGTTAGCAGCCGAGCTCTTAACCACTGTGCCACGTAAAAATTACACCCTGGGAAACCCTATGGGAGAGTTCTACTTGTCACAGGAGTCAGAATCGACTTGATGGCACCTAACGACAACATAATTACAAACTGTGATATATGCTTAAACATACAGGGTGGTATGACAGCATATGGCAGAGGTACCAATCTACTCTAGAGAGTTAAGGGCATTTCCCTGGGGACTGCAAGGCCCTGAAGCCAAACCAGCCCATGGCCTTTGTCATGGGACCCTTTCCCCAGGAGTTCCTCTATGCGTGCCCCTCGCCCCCATCCCAGCACGAAGTGATTGAAGTGGCCATGCAGTTGATCTGACTTCTCCGACCATCATTCCTCTGGCAAAACGCCATCACCTCCTTTTACTTGTTCTGACTACTCAGACTTAGCAATTCTTCTCTTCACCCACCCCCCTTTCTCCTGCCCCTTGCAAAACCCATCATTATTTTAAAAAGGAAACAAGAAAGTTTCCATGACAAATGCTGTGGCTCAGGGCTTCTTCACTCAGGCAATACCCACATGGAGTCACCGAGAGCTCCGCACTGCTCTCATCTGGAGAGAAGCTCATTACATGAGCTCCAGAGGTGGAGAATACTCGGTTCTCAGGGGCAGTTGCTCAAGAAGCCAGCACCTTGCCCCAGCTGGGGTGCACTCTGCTCCCCAGTGAGGGTGGGAAGCCATGGCAGTTTGGGGCAGCACAGGGGGTGGCCTAGGGTATAGAGAGCCACCATTAAAGAGTAAACTAGGCTGTGCCTCTAGCAGGAAGAACACCTGCCTGGAGTCTCCAGACGTGGGATCTGGGTCCAGCTCTGCCTCCGTCTGCTGTGTGGGACTCTTTACCATCTCTGGGCCTCAGGTTCTCCACTTATACAATGATGTGCTGATCTCTAAGGATCCTTCCAGCTCAAATTTCCAATAACATTCTCTAGTTTTGCAAGAAGGCTGACAATGTTCCCAACTGCTATTTTATTCTCAGAGAGGAGGTAGAACTATAACAATGGAGAGAGAGAGACAGAGAGAGAACCTTTTATCCCCACAGTTTCACACCTGAGGAAATGAAGGGAGTTGTAAAGTCAGCAGGGAGAAATACAGCTGTGTTACCATGAGGAAGCTCTGAGGTCTCACTTAGGACCTGTCACTTATTAGCTGAGTGAACTTTAGCAACCCATTCCACCTCTCCAAGTCTCAGCTTCCTCATGCATAAATCAAGAATAATAAACCTAATAGCAAAGAATAATAAACCTTAATTCTTAGGGTCACTCTGAGGATGACTTGAGGTGATAAAAGCTCCATGAGGGGCAGGGACTTTGCCACACTCACCGCTGCATTTCCAGTGCCCAGGTCAGTGACTGTGGCTCATTGCATGGGCACCCAGTTTTTAACTGGATGAATGAATGACTGGAAATGTATATGAAACACTTTGCACAGGGCCAAGCACATAACAAAGATCAATACACACTTGCTTTTAGTGTTCTTTATTGTTACTAACCATAGCCTGCTTTTCATCAATCCTGAAAATTTCTCAACCCTGAGAACAGGGGTTCTTAATTTGGTGCCAAGGATCCCTTTGATAATCTGGTTTATGAGCCACATCTTAGAACGATGCCTTTAAACCCATAAAATATAATGCAAAAAGAATTACAAAAGAAACTGTTTATCAAAATATTTTTTAAAAACCCAATTGTATTATAATAATGTATGTGCCTCTTTATTGACACATTAAAAGAAAAAGATCAAATGGCACATGTGATAACAGCCATCAATTTGAAGCCGTGATGAGTATAAGCTATATTTCAAGACATTTACAATGAATAAAAAATTATATAAAACCATATGTGATTTCTACCAGTGACAAACTCACAGGCACTGTTAACACATCCGCATTTGTTACCTCTTTCTATAACTGAAGGAAACGCTAAATTTTAATGAGAGGTCAGTGAAAGAAAAGATATAGTAATTTTCCAATGTAATTTATGGACCTCCAGCATGAAACCCACGTTAAGAACACCTGCCTAGAATGACATTTTTAATGGGGAAAGCTTTTCCTTGAATATCTTTGGCTTTATGAATGTAATCAGAAGCTTGCGTCCAGATATGAAGAGACAGGAAATTAAAACTCAGCTATGATCACACCAAAATAATCCCTTCTTGGAAGAACACATGCGATCTTGGCTTCAGAAAATTTGTAAAAAGGTATTGGGGTATGTCCTTGCACAAGTCTCCCCTGTCTGAGCCATGGTTTCCTATGAATGTCATTGCAGTGTTTCCTGGCAGGGTGGCTGGCAGATTGGATAAGGTAAACAAAGCAGTGAGATAAACTTTGTGCAAATATGCAAGTCTTGCCCCTCTCTGTTTGCCTTCTATTCTATTTAGGGTGAGACACATTTAGTATGGCCCCTTACACTTTCTGAAAAGCTTCTGAAAAGTTCCAGGGGTTCTGAGGCATGGGGGCAGGCAGCACCTCTGGCTTCCAACCTCATAAGCTCCTTCTTACCTGGTGCTTATCAGACTCACCCTACTGCCAAGTCCCCTTTGTCTTTCAAGACTGTTATGGTTTCACTTGTGTCCCCCCAAAATGTATGTTGAACTTGGATAGAACTTTGAGGAAAAATCAGAAAAAATAATGAAGAAAAATGAAGAAACCCTGAGAATTACATGGGATACAATTAAAAGCAAAAATTTGTGAGTGATCAGAGTTCCAGAACAGGAGGAGAAAATGGAAAACACAGAGAGGATCACTGAAGAATTGCTGACAGAAAATTTCCCTAATATCATGAAAGATGAAAAGCTAACCATCCAAGAAGCTCTAAGAACTCCATATAAGACAGGGCCCAAAAGAAAATCCCCAAGGCATATCATAATCACACTGGCTAAAACCAAAGACAAACAAACAATCCTGAGAGCAGCTCGAGAAAAACAAAAAGTCCCATACAGAGGGGAAACAATAAGACTAAGCTCGGATTACTTGGCAGAAACCATGCAGGCAAGAAGGCAATGGGATGACATATATAAAACCTTGAAAGAAAAAAAAATTGCCAACCAAGAATAATATATCTTGCAAAACTCTCTTTCAAATACGATAGTGAAGTTAGGATGTTTCTAGATAAACAAAAATTAAAGGACTATGTAAAAACCAAAGCAAACTTACAAGAATTATTAAAGGGAGTCCTTCAGTTTGAGAACAAACATCAAACAACAGCCTGAATCTAGGATGCAAGATTGCATCAGCCAAACACCAACCTAGGAAATGAACTCTCAAAGACCGTTCAAAACCTAAAGGTTTACAATAGAGAACTAGAGAAGTTAAAAAAAAAAGCACTACAAAATGACAGCAACAAACTCACACCTATCAATAATTACACTGAATGTAAACGGCCTAAATGCACCCATAAAGAGAGTGACAGAATGGACAAAAAAACAGGATACATTAATATGCCGTCTACAAGAGACACATCCTAGAAACAAAGACATAAATTTATTAAAAATCAAAGGATGGAAAAAATATATCAAGGAAACGGCCATCAAAAAAGAAAGCTAGATAACTGTGATCTTCTAAAAATTGAACACTTATGCTCATCGAAAGACTTCACCAACAGAGTAAAAAGAGAACCTACAGACTGGGAAAACAAATCTGGCTATTACAAATTCCACAAAGATCTAATCTCTAAAATCTACAGGAAAATCCAATACCTCTACAACAAAAGACAAATAATCCAATTAAAAAATGGGCAAAGGAAACGAACAGACACTTCACCAAAGAAAACATTCAAGTGGCTAACAAACACATGAAGAAATACTCAGGAACACTAGCCATTAGAGAAATGGAAATCAAAACCACAATGAGATACCATCTCACCCCAGCATGACTGGCACGAGTCAAAAAAACAGAAAATAACAAATGCTGGAGAGACTGCGGGGAGATTGGAACTCTTATGCACTGCTGGTGGGAATGCAAAATGGTACAACCATTTTGGAAAACAATATGGCACTTCCTTAGAAAGCTAGAAATAGAAATATCATATGATCCAGCAATCCCACTCCTTGGAATATATCCTAAAGAAATAAGAGCCGTCACACAAATAGACATATGCACACCCATGTTCATTGCAGCACTGTTCACAGTAGCAAAAAAGATGGAAACTACCTCGATGCCCATCAATAGATGAATGGATAAACAAACTATGGTACATACACACAATGGAATACTACGCAACGATAAAGAACAATGGTGAATCTGAGAAGCATCTCACAACATGGATGAACCTGGAGGGCATTATGCTGAGTGAAATAAGTCAATCACAAAAGGACAAATATTGTATGAGACCACTACTATAAAACATCATGAAAAGGTTTACACACAAGAAGAAACAATCTTTGATGGTTACAAGGGAGGGGACAGGTGGGGGTGGAAAAACACTAAATAGACAATACATAAGTGGTAACTTTGGTGAGGGGTAAGACAGTACACAACACTGGGGAAGCCAGCACAACTTGTTCAGGGTAAGGTCATGGAAGCTTCATGGACAAATCCAAACTTCCTGAGGGACCGAATTACTGGGCTGAGGGCTGTGGGGACCATGGACTCAGGAAATATCTACCTTAACTGGCATAACATAGTTTATAAGGAAAATGTTCTACATTCTACTTTGGTGAGTAGAGTCCGGGATCTTAAAAACTTGTGAGCAGCCATCTATACTCCACTGGTCTCACCCCTTCAGGAGCAGGGCAAAATGAAGAAAACTAAAGACGCAAGGGAAAGATTGGTCCAAAGGACTAACAGACCACAACTGCCACAGCCTCCACCAGACTGAGTCCAGCACAGCTAGATGGTGCCTGGCTACTGCCACTGACTGCCCCGACAGGGATCCCAATAGAGGGTCCTGGACAGAGCTGGAGAAAAATACAGAACAAAATTCTAACTCAAAAAAAGACCAGATTTACTGGCCTGACAGAGACTGGAGAAACCCTTAGAGTATGGCCCCCAGACACTCTTTTAGCTCAGTAATGAAGTCACTCCTGAGATTCACCTTTTAGCCAAAGATTAGACAGAGCCATGGGACCAAAGGAGACTAAAGGGGCACACCAGCCCAGGGGCAAGGACTAGAAGGCAGGAGGGGACAGGAAAGCTGGTAATAGGGAACCCAACGTTGAGAAGGGAGAGTATTGACACGTTAGGGGGTTTTAACCAATGTCATAAAACAATATGTGTACTAACTGTCTAATGAGAAGCTAGTTTGTTCTGTAAACCTTCATCTAAAGTACAATTAAAAATATGTATATATATATATGTTGAAGTCCTAACCTTTAAATGATGACCTTGTTTGGAAATAAGGGATTTTTTTTCTTTTGTTTTTATTTTTTATCAGACAAGTTAAACGAGGTCATACCAGAGTAGGTGGGTCCTAGACCTAATCTCTTTTTAAGCTGGTCTTCAAAAAGGAGAGAACAGACAAGAAAACAGAGTCATGCACACAGGGGGAAGATACCATGCAAGCATCTGTCTACAAGGCAAGGAATGCCAAGAAACACCTGGGGCTACCAGCACCTGAAAGAGACAAGGAAGGTCTGCCCTTAGAGATGACAGAAAGATAGCATACCCCTATCGATGCCTTGAATTCTGACTTCTGGCCTCCGCAACTATGAGAAAATAATTTTCTGTTCTTTTCTGCAGCCCTAGAAAACTAGAAGTCCTATCCTTCCTTTCATTCATCTAAGACAAATGCATCACATTCTCTATGGCCTCACCGAGTGTTGAATATGTTTTATCATTATAAATAATAGAGTAATAGCCAAGAGAATACTACTCTTATGTTCCACTTTGGTAAGTTCTTCACCTTCATTATATCATGTAATCCTATAAGAGAGGTATATGCAACCCTACTTACAGATGTGAAAATTGAGGTTGAGGGAGATGCAGAGATTTGCTTCAGGTCATACAACCAATCAAGATTCAAAACCACTATGTTTGACTTTAAAGCTGGAGGCATTGTAAACTTCCATGCCATCCTACCACCTATTTCAACCATTTCATGCAGCGCTTACAGGCCAATTCCACTGTGAGTAATCTAACAGGCAGCCCAGGGCTTAGACTGGAGATGGGTATGGTGGATGTTTGAGCAGAGAAGGAAGGAGGGAAGAAAGGAGGGATTGAGGAGGGAGAGGATGGGAGAAGAAAGCGGGCTTTATTTCCCCCTAGACTGAGTTTATAAAGGCTGGGATTAGAGTTACTCATCACTGCATCTCCAGTGCACACCTCAAAGACACTTAATAGAAGGGGTGGTGTCTTAGTCATCTAGTGCTGCTATAACAGAAATACCACAAGTGGATGGTTTTAATGAAGAGAAGTTTATTTCCTCACAGTCAAAGTAGGCTAAAAGTCCAAATTCAGGGTGTCAGCTCCAGGGGAAGTCTTTCTCTCTCTGTTGGCCTTCTCATCAGTGTTCCCCTGGACAAGGAGCTTCTCGGCGCAAGAACCCCTGTCCAAAGGACGCGCTCTGCTCCTGGCACTGCTTTCTTGATGGTATGAGGTCCCCTGTCTCACTGCTCACTTCTGTCTTTTATATCTCAAGAGATTGCCTCAGGACACAATCCAGTCTTGTAGATCAGGTCCTGCCTTACTAACACAACTGCCACCCATCCTCCCTCATTAACATCATAGAGGCAGGTTTACAACATACAGCAAAATTACACAGTACCAGGAATCATGGCCTAGCCAAATTGACAGACACATTTTTGGGGGAACATAATTCAAACCATGACAGGTGGTAAATATTTATTGAATAATTCAATGAATGGATGGATGCATAAAACAATGAAATAACTCATCGGCGAATTAATGAAAGAACCAATGCCTCTGGCCCAATATCCTGGTAAATAAGCTTGTAAATGAATCCAAATTTTCAAGAGCGAACAGCCCTGTACCCTTGCTACCTCCTCTCATGGAAATTACAGGAACACAGTCTTTGGGGAGGTGAGAAGAGGAAAGCAAGGGTCAACTCGAAGCTCTCTGCCCATTAAGACCTCTGGAATCCCAACACCATTGAAAAGGTCATGGTGTTCTCCAGACTTGACATTCACAAGAGCAGCCACCAGCCTGGAAATTCTCTCTTCAAATGTGTATTTTAAAGAGGCATCCTTGTACCATCCATGTGCTATGATTACCTCATGACTAAAGACGACCACAGTCCTGTGCTCTCCAGGCTTCCACACATGGCCAGGTTCTACCTAGTGGGCAGGGGTACAGGGAGGAATTCAGCAAAGATCCTGAAAGGGAATGGGTTGAAACTGTGGAAATGTAGGGTAACAGGGACTGCCTAAAGCTAGACAGTCATTTATCACCCTTAAATGCTTCTTGACCAAGATTGCAGAGTAGGATAGTGGGATGGGCACTGGATTTAGAGTGTGGCAACTTGGATTCCAAATAGATTCTGCCACTCACTTACTGTGATAATGGGAAAGTCCCTTCTACTCTCTAGACCTCGCTTTCCCCACCTGTGAAAAGAGAGTTCAACTTATTGCTCCCTTTTGAATAAAGTCTCTCCTTACCAAGTCCAAATCTCTGTTTTATCTGACAGTTGTTGGAATAAAGGAAAGAAAGAAATGGGGGAAGAAAGCAGTTTGAGGCACCAGGAAGCATTCAGGGTTGGGGTGAGAAGAATCTAGGTTAGAATCCCAGCTCTGCCTTGTATCTTACTGTGTGACCTCGTGAGAGTCCCTTAATCTCTCTGACTCCAGCTTCCTGCTTGGTCAAATGGCCATTATAGCACCTACCTCTCAGGACTGATACGAAAACAAAATGAGATAACCTACCTAAAGCACTCCACACATTGCTAGCCACAGCACAAGAGTCCAGCCAGTATAATTTCCCTTTTACTGCACTTTTCCTTTCATGGTGTTGACAGGTTAGACGAAAATGCATTTTCCCTGAGACTCCAGCTTATGTAGAATACAATGCATCTCTTTATGCCTACAAAGAATTTGTTTACTCTACAAAACAGAAATCCTAGGCAGGAAAAGGCCGTATTCAGTCTATCAACTACTTGTGAAAAATTTAGTAGCGGAGAGTGAGTTATGGTAATTAAACACTAGTTAATTCATTTGCTGAATAAGAAATATTGCTGTTTTGAAGTATCAGGGTTATCTGTAACACAATTTAATGAATGGGTTTTTTATCTTTAAATTTTTTTTTTTTACTGTACTGTAGATGAAGGTTTACAGAACAAATAGCTTCTCATTAAAGTCAGTACACATATTGTTTTATGACATTGGTTAACAACCCCATGGCATGTCAACACTCTCCCTTCTCAACCTTGAAAGACCATTTTTTTTTTTTTTTGGTGAAAACATACATAGCCAAAGATACACCATTTCAAAAGTTTCTACATGTACAATTCAGTGACATCGATTACATTCTTCCAGTTGTGCTGCTATTCTCACTATCCTTTTCCAAATTATTCCATCACCATTATCTTCAACTCACTGTCCCCTAGGCTTTCCATCAAACCTTTTGAGTTCTGTTGTCAATTTGATCTCACATAGATAATTCTTTTTTTTTTTTTTTGATACCTTAGATGGAGGTTTACAGAACGAATAGTTTCTCATTAAACAGCACACATATTGCCCTATGACAATGGTTAACAACCTGAGTGGGGTTTTTAAGTGGTGGAAATCACCAGTTAATTGCCCTCTGATCATCAATAATTGCAAGACTGCTAGATGTTCAAAACCTGAAAAAATGATTCCTAATTTCTTTAGGAACAATGAAATAATTACCCTTCCATCCATCCATCCATCCATCCCATCCATCCATGCATCCATCCATACACTCATCCGTCTATCCATACATTCATCCTTCCATACATCTATTCATTACAAAGATGTTTACTGAGCACCTGCTATCCCTGGCCCTGTGCTATGTGCTGTAAGAATTGAAAATATGAATAAGCTGTGGTCTCTGCCCCCAACAAAGCCAGCAGTCATGAAGAGCAGAAAATACAGGGAAAAAAAGACTTTGAGACCAGTCTACGGGAGTTCAGAGAAAGTCATTATCAATTTGGCATTAGGAGATTGGGTAGGAATTGGCATGTACCTCAAGAAATACCTTTTTGTATCCTTGAAATTTTGAACTGTATGCATATGTATCCTTATTCGAAAATAAATTTAAAAAATCAGTGATGGCACTCAGAGAGGAGGAAAAGGAGGAGGAGAAAAGAAGCAGAGGATCGTGGACTGCTATCTAAGCTAGTGCCATGAGTGGTGAGGCTAAAGGCGTAAGTAAGAAGACTGGATTGCAAAGAAAGTAAGGCTGACAAAATGAAAATCTTAAGTTTAAACTACTCTCTAAAAGTCTGCCTATGTTTGAATCTGTACTTATTTAACAGGAAGATATTAGTTTTCACCAATCAAGTTGGAATTCTTTTTCTTTTTCAAATGATAATCCTCAGTACTGGATGAGGGTGTAAGTGAAATGCTCTTTTTTCTGTTCTACTTGAGGGAGTATAAATAGACAAAATTTATGGAAAGCAGTTTGGCAAAATGTATCAAGACTTTTCAAGTGTTCATACACTTTGGCCTAGTGATCACAGTAATGAATTCTAAGGGGAAAATGATCAATGTGGGTGAAGATGCATGCACAGAGATGTTCATAACTGCATTGTCTATAATGGGGAAAGATGGAAATGACCTAAACATCCAACAGAGAGGACACAGTTATGAACATTATGATTCATTCACAAAATAGGATATCACGTGAAAATTAAAAATCATGATTTCCAAGCATAACTGTCTGGAAAATTTTTATGTTATAATATTAAGTTCTTAAAAAAAAGCAAGAAAATATTATATATACACAAACACATATGCCAATAAAATAGGAAAAAAAAAAAAGACTTCAAGGAGTAGGCGGCATTTAACTGGGTTGGATATTTGGAGATGGGGTAAAACTACAGGGGACAGCCTTATATTTGTTCATACAATCTCCATGTTCCTCTCTTTTGGTAACAGCATACCCATTTAGTTTTGTGGAAAGTGATATACTGTATGAGTCAGAATCGACGCGACAGCAACAGGCTTTTTGTTTTATGTTCCCCTTACACATACCCACTGGATACAACACTGAAGATTTAACAGTCAAAGTGCCTTGCCTTCCTCTGACCTATAGGTGATAGAGTTAACTGACAACTTGGCTGATGAGATTTTTGCTCTCTTAACCACACTGATATGAAGGTTGAGGATCTGGAAATCGGTTGCTCAAAAATTATTCATGCCCCTGTACTTCTTGGAAGTTCTTCAGGGTTCCACTGCATGGTAGGTCTACTTTGATTTGATGACGGCTGCCATAAGCAATAGCCAGCCATTGGAGATCTCTGGAGAGGGGAATGATGTAAATAGAGCTGTGTCCACAAACTGTCAAGAAATACTTTAGTTCAGAGCATCTAGGTTTGGTTCAGGGTGTCCTTTGTTTTATCAACACGAGCAGCAGACAAAGGTTCTGGGCTTTTTGAAGAAGAGTGTTGAGAGAGAATGCTGAGTTTCAAGTGGTCAAGACCAGGATGCCTGTCTTGTGCCATCTGAGGAAGGCACGTGGAGGGCAGAAGGAAGGGAGAAGGGTCTCGATCATGGCCTGTCTTCAGCCAGTAAAGTTTGGGGCAAGCAAGGGGTGGGGGAAGAGAAAAGGCAAAAAGTCCACCTTGAGGTCAATGTTAATAGATTTGCTTAGTAAATTCAGTTTCATAGGCAGACAGGCAAGCTTTACCTATAAGCCCATGCCTCTTACAAATCCAGGGCCTAAGCCTGGGGACCTGTGCAGCTGAGAGGCCAGAGAGTACAGGAGAATCTAGGAGGAGTAGGTTCAAGTCCCCTGATACTGCTAATGTGAAAGCCCTTGAAGAGTTCTCTCTTTTCTGAGCCTCAGTTTTCCTATTTTCTACAAGGTTATTTGCCTATTCCTTTGAAAGCATCTTCATTCATGTATTCAACAAATGCCTACTGAATACCTACTACTATCATTTACTGCTAGGGTAGGCTTGTACTGGAAAATAAGGAAGATCGGTCCTTTCTTACGCCAAAAGGGTAGATGGGCTGTCTGTGGTGCTGACCAGGGAGGATGGGAGCCTCCTCACTTCTACGGTTATCCTCTTGTCTTCACCTCTTAAGGATCTGGGAGGCCTGAAACATCAGGCAGCAAAGAGGCTAGTCCTGACCACCGACCTGCTGTCAGAGAGACCTACAACTCAGGGGAAGATGCAACTGTCTGCCAACGGGCTTGCTTTGGCAGTCTTTTTCTAGACAAGGTCACTATTTGGCCTGCTGGGGGTTGAAAAAGAGTAAGGGGGAGGACAGGGATGGAGAAAATGCAGGCCTGTGAAATACTTCAAGACAGACTTTGTGTAAGCAAAGTGGGAGAACTGACTCCTCCTGCAATTGTTATTATTTTTTTAGGTGAGGGAAATAACTAGACATTTCAGAAATATCGATAGAGATTTACTGAGCATGGATTACATGTCAGGCATTGATCTAGGTATAGCAAAGATGGCAGTGTATGAAAGAAAGTCCCTTCCCTCGTGGGTCCTTAGCTGGTGCAAATGGTTAACACGTTAGGTTGCTAACCAAAAAGTTAGAGATTTGAGTCCACCCAGAAATGCCTTGTAAGAAAGGATCGGTGATAAACTTCCAAAAAATGAGCCATTGAAAGCCCTCTGGAGCACAGTTCTACTCTGACATACACAGGGTGACCATGAATCGAAACTGACGTGATAGCAACTGTTTTTTCCCTTATGGAGTTCACATTCTGGTAGGGGGAGACCATGAAACAAATGAAAACTATTAAAGAGTTACACAGCTTACATATTAAATAGTTAATATGACAGAAGGGGCTGGGAGTGCTGGAGAGGGGTAAGGGGTGGTATGATAATTTAGTAAGGTGGTAAGGGACCAACTCCTTGAAAAGATCATTTCAGTATAGGGTCACCAAGATAATCAAAGAATAATGAATGCAGAGTGATTAGCACAGCATCTGACATACAGCAAATGCTCAATAAATTGCCATTGTTGTTGCTGTTGTTAATTATGTTCTAAGTTCCTTATCTAAACATGGGGGCATTAAGGCCTACATCATTACTGTTGCTATTGTTAGGTGCACTTGACTCGTTTTTGAGTCACAATGACCCCATGCAACAGAGCAGAACTGCCCCATAAGATCTTCTTAGCTGCAATCTTTATGGAAATAGATCACCAGGTCTTTCTCATGCAGAGTCACTAGGTGGGTTTGAACCTCCAATCTTTCTGTTAGCAGCCAAGCGCTTAACTGTTTGCACCACCAGGGTTACTAAATAGATTAAATCTGGAAATGTATATCAATAAATTTACTTGACAAACACATTCAGCAGATGATCATTGAGTGCCAGCTATGTGCCAGGGAAAATACACATAAACAAGCATGTAAGTATATACTATTATGTCTGAGGGACTGAGACAGAGACTCCTGGGCTGAGGGGCTGTGCTGTTCTGAGCTATGCATTGGGAAGGCATGCCTGAGGAGATGGCCTTAGAGCAGAGGCAGGCAGGAAGCACGGAGAGAACCAGGCCAGGGAAAGCATGTTACAAGCAGAGACAACAGCAGGTATAAAGGCCCAGAGACAGGGGTGGGGTCAGCCATTAAAGGAGCATCAAGATCCTTTAATCACACAGGGTCTTGGAGGTGACAATAAAGATTTTGGGCTTTATTATAGGTGTTATGGAGCCTATGAGTGGTGTGAACAGTTAATCCATTTGGCTGCTATCCAAACAGTTGGAGGTTCAAGTCCACCCAAAGGTGCCTGGGAAAAAAGGCTTGGAGATCTACTTCTGAAAAATCAGCCATTGAAAACACTATGGAGCACAGTTCTGCGGTTGGCAAGAGTCAGAATTGACTTGATGGCAACAGGATTTTTTATAGCAAAGGAATTGGAGAGTTTTGAGCAGGGAGTGCAATAACCTGCTTTACATTTTAAAGGGATAATTCTGACCACTGTGCATAGGTAACATAGCATGTACCATTTTATTCATGTGAAAAGCAGTAATAATAATTACCTTTGATGCATTATGTGATCAGCAGTAACAGACATTAAGTGTCTGGTACTCACTTTAAAATATATTCATTAAATACCTACTACGTGCAAGTAATTTCAATACAGCAGTGTTGATAGAGACAGCCACTTCTTGCCCTCAAGGACCTTCTGATGGTTTTATTGGCACACAGTAGATGCTTAATAAATTATTACTATTTTATATGAAATAATATATGATATTGTGTTATATGACTAACATAGCATTTTTATTTTCACCTCTCTTGCCCCAAAAGTGATAGTGGTAAAAACACTAGAGACTCATTCCTGAGGAAAAGGAGGCATAAAAGAAAAAAGAATAAAAAGGAAGAAGAAGAAATAATGCAAAGGAAGCAGGGACACGCCATTTCTCATCACCACATCTTTCAATACGTACATGAGTCCTTGGGTGGTGCAAAGGGTTAATGATTAACATGCTTGGCTGATAACCAAAAGGTTGGTGGTTCCCCCAAAGATGCCTCAAAAGAAAAACCTGATGATATACTTCCCCCCAAAGAAAACCAGCCATTGAAAACCCTATGGAGCACAGTTCTACTTTGACACATACGGGGTCATCATGAGTTGGATCGACTCAACAGAAACTGGTTTTTTCATATGCCTCCTTGGACGACTCCTATTCTGGTTTCAGGACAGCTCAATGATCTATCCTCTCCTCTGTGAAGCAGAGTCCTCCCTGGGTAGCACCTGCCTGTCCTCCTCCCTGGCTCTTGGATCCATCTCTACTGAGGCACATCTCACTGCATTTGAGTGCCTATTTGTTCATGAGGTTCATTCTTCTCGCTCATTTGTGCATCCTCAGTGATCAGCACAGGGTCTGCCACGTGGCTAGTATAATAAACATTCACAGAAGGAAGAAAGGAAAGGAGGAGAGGAGGGAGGGAAAAGAAGCCAATTCTTTCGTCCTTCCTTTCCCAGTAACATTAAGCTCATTTCAACCAGCAAGTGCTGAGTTTATTGATCAGCATTTCTGAGGTACTGAACTGAGTGTCTATTGATAGAAATAACTGGCAAGCAGGCAGGCTAAGAGAGAAATGTGCTGACGGCCAGTAAATCATAGCCCTGGTATCGGAGTGCTTGTCTGTGCCAAGAGCGACAATCATTCATTTCCTGTTTCTTCACAGTTACATTTCTAGGGTTGACTGACAAGTTCATTTTGGGGATTCATCAGGCCCTTTATAAATAAACTCCCTTCTTATTTCATGTTTCTAACTGCACCTGGCACCCAAAAGATCGGCTGCTGAGGACTCACAGAAACATTTCAAATTGCCAGCAACAGCTCAACATGGTAGCTAAAGGAAATCTTCCGGTTACTGTATGATATAATCAAGGGGACCCACATCCCCAGGCATCGCAACTCCATGCACAGAACCAAAGAGGATTTCATTCACTACCCCTTGCCCTTAAATAAAAGATATCAAGTGCTGAGCTATAAAATTGTCTATTGGCATACAAATGTGAAATGAAGTCCTCTGTCCAAGCTGTATGATTCTGAGTAAGTCACTTGACCTCTCTGAGCTTCTGTTTCTTGCCTAAAAATGGGATACAGTGTTAACAGTACTGCTGATAAGAAAGACCTGAGGTAATAGAAGTGAACATATTTAAAGCTCTACAGATGGGAGGCAGTGGTGGTTCAGTAGTAGCATTCTCGCCTTTCATGCTGGAGCCCTGGGTTCTATTCCCGGCCAGTGCACCTCATGCACAGCCACCACCTGTCTATCAGTGGATGCTTGGGTGTTGCTATGATGCTAAACAGGTTTCAGCAGAGCTTCCAAAGACAGACTAGGGAGAAAGGCCTGGTGATCTACTTCTCAAAATCAGCCAACGAAAACTGTATGGATCACATCAGTCCAATCCTCAACCCATCATGGGGATGGCACAGGATTGGGCAGCATTTCCTGAAGTTGTGCATGGAGTGCACATGAGTCCTTCAGTTGTGCATGAAGTGTCCGACTCCACAGCAGCTAACAACAAGAACAAGAGGGGAAGGAATCTTCTAATAGTATCTCATTACATCTCATGACCAGCCTCATGACTGCTATAAGTATCTCCATCTTATAGACAAGGAAATAGCGCCTCCAAGAAGGGGAGACTGATAAGTGACGAAGCTGGGATATGAACCCTGCTTTGCCTGAGGCAGCTGCTCACAGAAAGAAAATTTATTGTTAATCTTATTTGTGATTTTACTCCTGAACCTGGCCAAAAATTCCAATTCATGCCAGAGGCCTTGAGGTTCGTATAGGAGGAATTTAGTTTTCTGCTGGGCTTCACATAAACGAGGCCATTCCAGTGCATTTAGAAATAATTCTGCAGCCTCTCGAGTCATCAAAGCAAAGTTCTTAGAACTCAAATGCTTGGTATTGATGCATCTAATGTATTCATTGTTCAGTGTTTTTTTTGCTAACAGTAGACACAGGTACCTTGACATTTGCATTATTATACAATTTCTTTCAAAGACTGTTTATATTTTGGAAAGGTTTTGAGGAGTTCTAATAACCACCCATGAAAGCAGCAGTCAAGAAATCAAACGACATATTTGCGTTGGGCAAAACTGCTGCAAAAGACTTCTTTAACGTGTTAAAAAGCAAAGATGTCGTCTTGAGGACTAAGATGCGTCTGATCCAAGCCATGGTATTTTCAAACTCCTCATACGCACCTGAAAGCTGGACAACAAATAAGGAAGACCTAAGAAGAATTGGTGCATTTGAATTATGGTGTTGTCGTAGAATATTGAATATACCATGGACCGCCAAAAGAAAGAACAAATCTGTCTTGAAAGAAGTACAGCCAGGATGCTCCTTAGAAGGGAGGATGGTGAGACTTTGTCTTTCGTACTTTGGACATGTTATCAGGAGGGACAAATCCCTAGAGAAGGACATCATGCTTGGTAAAGCAGAGGGTCAGCGAAAAAGAGGAAGACTCTCAACGAGATGGATTGGCACAGTGGCTGCAACAATGGGCTCAAACATAGCAATGATTGTGAGGATGGCTCAGGACTGGGCAGCGTTTTATTCTGTTGCATACAGGGTCACTGTGAGTCGGAACTGACTCTACAGCACCTAACAATAACTATCATCTTGGGCAGGAAAATTTCTCTGTTGAAAGATAAGCAGCCATACATGGTGGAGCTCTGGGGCTGAGGCACAAGACATTTCACTTTTATTTACTCAAGAGACACTAACTGAATAACTGCTATTTAATGGTACTCAGGCACTATGGCCCTTTTGCAGCTTTGCTTAAAGTGGGGAAGATAAACTTTAATATGATCATAATAGTATTCATCAAGTGTTTACTATGCATCAAACAATGTGCTAAGCACTTAGCATGTGCTCTATTCGGACAACCCCATGAAGTAAGAACTATGTTGCCCTCATTTTAAAACAAACAAACAAACAAACCAAAAAAACTCATTGCCATCAAGGCGATTCTGATGCATAGTGACCCTATAGGACAGAGTAGAACTGCCTTGTAGGGTTTCCAAGGAGTGACTGGTGGATTCAAACTGCCGACATTTTGGCTAGCAGATGAGCTCTTAACAACTGCTCCATGAGGGGTCTTCCCTCATTTTACAGACAAGGAAATTGAGGCATAGGGAAGCACAAGGGCATGTGCAAGGTCCCATGGCATGTAAGTGGGAGACCTAGGATTTCAATGCAGGTAGGTGTGTGAGTCGTAATTGACTCGATGGCAATGGGGTTTTTGGTTTTAGGCTGTGTGAGGAGCATGATTAAAACCAAAACCAAAACCCATTGCTGTGGAGTCAATTCACAGGGACTGTATATGACAGAGTAGAACTGCCCCATAGGGTTTTCAAGGCTGTAAATCTTTGTTGTTGTTGTAGTTTAAGTGAAAGTTTACATTTCAAGTTAGTCTCTCATACAAAAACTTATACATACACTGTTATGTGACCCTAATTGCTCTCCCCACACTGTGACAACACACTCCTCCTTTCCCATGTCCATTCAATCAGCTCCTAACCCTCTCTGTCCTCCCATCTCACCTCCGGACAGAAGCTGCCCATTTAGTCTCATGTAGCCACTAGAGCTAAGAAGTACATTCTTCACAAGTATCATTTTATGTCCCACAGTCCAGTCCAATCTTTGTCTGAAGAGTTGGCCTCGGGAATTGTTTCAGTTCTGGGTTGACAGAGAGTCTGGGGTCCATGCTTTCTGGGGTTCCTCCAGTCTCGGACCATTAAGTCTGGTCTTTTTACTAGACTTTGAATTTTGCACCTCACCTTTCTCCTGCTTCATCAGGGACTGTCTGTTGTGTTCCCTGTCAGGGCAGTCATTGGTGGTAGCCAGGCACCATCTAGTTCTTCTGGTCTCAGGCTGATGGAGTCTCTGGTTTATGTGGCCTTTTCTGTTTCTTGGACTAATAGTTCACTTGTGTCTCTGGTGTTCTTCATTCTCACAAGGCTGTAACTCTTTATGGAAGCAAACTGCCACATCTTTCTCTTGCAGAGGGGCTGGTGGGTTTGAACTTAACCTTTTGGTTAGCAGCTGAGTGCTTAACCACTGGGCAATCAAGGCTCCTAGGAGCGTAATGGTGTCTCTTAATTAATAGTTGGGCTCTGGGCATTGAGGTGAGGTTTTTATAGCATGGTGATGGGCACATGAGGATCCAGTGCACTCTCCTTTCTACTTTTGTATATGTTTGTAATTTGCCATAATTATATAGATATAGATACATAAATATATATATATATATATATACATATTTTAAGTGCAGTTTCCTGAGCCAGACAATCTAAGCTTTTCACTGTGAACTAGGGATAATAATAAGAGTTCTTCGGTGGTGGAAAAGGTTAAATGCTCTGCTGTTAACCAAAGAGTTGGAGGTTCAAACCCACTCAGAGGCACCTGGGAAGAAAGGCCTGGTGATCTGCTCCTGAAAGGTCCCAGCCTTGAAAACCATAAGGAACACAGTTCTACTCTGCACCCATGGGGTTGCCATGAGTTGGAATTGACTCAATGGCAACTGATATTTTTTTTAGTATCACTTTCCTCATGGGGTTGGTGTGATGATTAAATGACTTAATACAGATAAAGCATTTAAAACTGGTTGCATTGTAAGTCCTTCAGACTTGTTAGATATAATTTGTTCTAACAGCTAACAGGGGAAAGCCTGCAGTGCTTACAGGATTTAGCAATTGTGCCCATCCCCATATACTCCTGAATATAAGGTAACTCTCCCACCCATTTTCCTGAGAAGATTTTTAAGTTATTTGATCTGCCTGAGTATATAAACTTTGTTTAGAAATGTAGATGAACCAGTCAGATATCTATTTATAGTATTTTTAGTCACCCACACCTATTTAAAATCACATTACATAAGGTAATACAATAAATTTAGAAAAACTGTGTTTGCTCATTCTTTCATTTCAATAAAATAATTTCATTCTAACTGTTGTTGTGTGCCATACAGTCTATTCCAACTCATAGCAACCCCGTGTGACAGAGTAGAACTGTCCCATAGGGTTTCCTAGGTTATAATCTTTATAGGAGCAGATCACTGGGTTTTTCTCCCACAGAGCCGCTTGTGGGTTCAAACCACAGACCTTTTTCCGTTAGCAGCTAAGTGCTTAACCATTGCGCCACCAGGGCTCCTTTATTCCAACCAAAAACCAAACCAACCCTGTTGCTATCCAGTTGATTCCGACCCTATAGGACAGAGTAGAACTGCTGTAAGGGTTTCCTAGACTGTAATCCTTCAGGAAACAGAGTGCCAGATCATACTTCTGGTGGGTTCACACCGCGGAACTTTCAGTTAGCAGCCAAGCACTTTAACCACTGTGCCACCAGAGCTAGTTACATATAACCCCTGATAGAGTCTGAGGTATTTCCCCAAGCAGTTGTTGTTTAAAATAAATCAGTTTAGAAAGTACCCTTCACCCTGACAGAGAACACAACAGAAAGTCCCTGATGGAGCAGGAGAAAAGTGGGGTGCAGAACTCAAATTCTAGTAAAAAGACCAGACTTAATGGTCTGACTGAGACTGGAGGAACCCTGGAAGACATGGTCCCCAGACTCTGTTAGCCCAAAACTGAAACCATTCCCGAAGCCAACTCTTCAGACAAAGATTAGACTGGACTATAAGACATAAAATGATACTCGTGAAGAGTGTGCTTCTTAGCTCAAGTAGATACATGAGACTAAATGCGCAGCTCCTGTCAGAGGTGAGATGAGAAGATGGAGCTGGTTGAATGGACACGGCAAATCGGGGGTGGAAAGGAGGAGTGTGCTGTCACAGTATAGGAAGAGCAACTAGGGTCATATAACAATGTATGTATAAATTTCTGTATGAGAGACTAACTTGAAATGTAAACATTCACTTAAAGTACAACAATAAAATAAAAAAAAAAAAAAGAAAGAAAGAAAGAAAGAAAGCACCCTTCATTTGTAAGGCATGGTAAGAAGCCATAGCAAGGTGATAGTTTTTTTTTTCACAGGTGTTTCTATGGGGTAAATGCTTCCCTTATACACAAACATCTACTGTTACCTGGTCTGAGGGTGGATGTTTTGGTGTTAAAGAGGCTAAGGGAAGGGGACTGGCAAAACTGGGTGAGGCTGTTTAGAGCCTGGGGTGCTGAAAGCTTTGAGAGTGAGTGGGTGAAAACAGAAGCGAGAAGGCAGATGAGGCTGGGAGTCAGGCTGCACTGCTCCATCTTTGATCCAAGCCTGAATGCTCTTCCCTCAGATAAGCCTCTTAGCTCAAAGGTCACCTGCTCAATGTCATTGGGTGATGGCCTAGTATTAGGGTTGCCAGATTTAGCAAATAAAAATACAAGACAGCCAGTTACATTGGAATTCATATAAACAACAGATACTTTTTTTTACTATAAACATGTCCCAAATATTCCAATTAACCACTGACTGCCCGAAATTCAAATTTAACTAGGCGTTCAGTATTTTACTGGGCAACCCTACCTTATGTGGACTGTACCTCTGCTCCTTCCCCTTCTCCTGCCCTCCCAATCTCCTTTACCTGCTTTTTGTTCCATGACAGGTGTACCTTCCAAAGCCTAACAATTTGTTTTATTACATTTATTATTTATTTTCCACTTTTTCCCATTAGAATATAAATTGTGCAGGGGCATGGATTTCTACCTGTTTTACTCATTGAAGGATCTCCAACATCTATTAAAGCGTGCGTGTGCGCGCGCGCACATACACATACATATACACACACACACACACACACACACACACTCACCTTAGAATCACGCTATATAGATACCTTGGTAGTGTTCTCTTTTTTTCTTAACACTATTCCATGGATTTTTCTGCACACTCTCTTTTTCTGTTCAAAAATGTGATTTTCATGGCTACTTAATATTCTATTTCAATATTGTCCAAGTAAATTAACCAATCCCCTGTTAGAGAACATTTGGGTGTTTCCACTTTTCTCTGGTATAATTAATGCCCTGGTGGACAGTTTGGCAGGATTACAGGAAGTTTAGGTTTTGCCCACTCTGAAGCAGGATGTAGGTGCAATTCTGGTTTCACCCTTTTATAGCTGTGTGATCTTGAACAAGTCAATGCCTTTCCTAGCCTCAGTTTCCCCTGGTGGTAAAATGGGCTGCTAACAGAACTATCTCCTGGGGTTGTTTGAATTTAATGAGATGAAACATCAAGGTTCATAGCTTCGCTAGGCTCAGGGTGATCAATCAGTAAGACCTGCTGTGATTATTGCTATTAGAATCATTCCATCCCCCAACTCTCTCACCAACTCTCTAACTCATTAGGCCAAAATCTATAGGTTTCCAAGCAGCCAGAGTATCTCCCTTCCCAGGTCCTTAGTTCCCTTCTCTCCCTCAAGCCAACACTCAGGTTAACTCCTGCTTATTCAGAGATACCCAGCTCAGTCTGAAGGTTTTCCTGACACCAACTCCCTCCCTTGGTTGTTGGGTACCTTTGAGTCGATTTCAACTCATAGCCACTCTGTAGGAGAGGGTTGAACTGCCCCGTAGTGTTCTCTTGGCTGTAATCTTTTTTCTGCGTGACTTTTTTTTTTTTATTGTGCTTTAAACAAAAGTTTACAGTTCAAGTTAGTCTCTCATACAAAAATTTATACACACACTGCTATGTGACCCTAGTTGCTCTCCCCATACTGTGACAGCACACTCCTCCTTTCCACCCCCGATTTCCCGTGTCCATTCAACCAGCTCCTGTTGCTTTCTGCCTTCTCATCTCTCCTCCGGGCAAGAGCTGCCCACTTAGATTCATGTATCTACTTGAGCTAAGAAGCACACTCTTCACGAGTATCATTTTATGTCTTATAGTGCAGTCTAATCTTTGTCTGAAGAGTTGGCTTCAGGAATGGTTTCAGTTTCGGGCTAACAGAGTCCGGGGACCATGTCTTCCAGGGTTCCTCCAGTCTCAGTCAGACCATTAAGTCTGGTCTTTTTACTAGAATTTGAGTTCTGCACCCCACTTTTCTACTGCTCTGTCAGGGAGAGTCTGTTGTGTTCCCTGTCAGGGAGGTCACTGATGGTAGCCAGGCACCATCTAGTTTTTCTGGTCTCAGGCTGATGGAGTCTCTGGTTTATATGGCCCTTTCGTCTCTTGGGCTAATATTTTCCTCGTGTCTCTGGAGTTCTTCATCCTCCTTTATCCCAGGTGGTTTGGACCAAATGATGTATCTTAGATGGCCGCTTGCTTGCTGCTACTCTGTCCCTCGAAGTGTTTGGTTGTATTCAGGAAATTTCTTAGATTTTGGTTTAGTCCAGTTGTGCTGACTTCCCTTGTAGCATGTGTTGTCCTTCCCTTCACCTAAGATAATTCTTGTCTACTATCTAGTTAGTGAATACCCCTCTCCCTTCCTCCCCACCCTCATAACCATCAAAGAATGTTTTCTTCTGTCTTTAAACCTTTTTCTTGAGTTCTTATAATAGTGGTCTTATACAATATTTATCCTTATGTGACTGACTAATTTCACTTAGCATAATGCCTTCCAGATTCATCCATGTTATGAGATGTTTCACAGATTCATCATTGTTCTTTCTCGTTGTGTAGTATTCTATTGTGTGGATATACCATAATTTCTTTATCCATTCACCCACTGATGGGCAAGTAGGTTGTTCCCATCTTCTTGCTATTGTGAACAGTGCTGCAATGAACATGGGTGTGCATATATCTGTTTGTGTGATGGCACTTACTTCTCTAGGATACATTCCAAGGAGTGGGCTAGCTAGATCGTATGGTACTTCTATTTCTAGCTTTTCAAGGAAGCGCCAAATCGATTTCCAAAGTGGTTGTACCATTTTACATTCCCACCAACAGTGTATAAGTATTCCAGTCTCTCCACCACCTCTCCAACATTTATTATTTTGTGTTTTTTGGATTAATGTTAGCCTTATTGGTGTGAGATGGAATCTCATTGTAGTTTTGATTTGCATTTCTGTAACAGCTAATGATCGTGAGCATTTCCTCATGTATCTGTTATCTTGGCTGTAATCTTTAAGGAAGCAGATCTCTACCAGAAGAAGAGTAAGATTTATAGATGGGATGGTTTGGCACAGAATTGACAAGGGTGCCAGT
Source organism: Dugong dugon (assembly GCA_030035585.1). Lineage (NCBI taxonomy): Eukaryota > Metazoa > Chordata > Mammalia > Sirenia > Dugongidae > Dugong > Dugong dugon. The sequence continues at coordinate 60,433,453 of CM057471.1, forward strand.
TTCTGTCAAGCGAGCAGAATTGCTCTTGAAGTCAGTTTAACTCCTTGAGTCGAGTTACTTTTGGTACTCAAAAGTGGAATGGGGCTAGGCCCAGTTTTATTATCAGTCCCGCTAGGGTTATACCTGAGGCTAAAGAGTTAAAGAATTTTGTGATTGATCATTGTCCTGATTGCATGAAGTTAAGTATAATGGCTATTATGAGTAACATGGATACAGTAGCATGGGTTAGGAAATATTTAGTGGCTGCTTCTGTTGATCATGGATTAGAGGTTTTGGTTAAGATAGGAATGACAGCAAATATGTTTATTTCTAGACCTATTCAGGCTAGTAATCAATGGGAGCTAAATATTGTAATTATCGGTCTTTCTCCTGCAAAGAGGCTGGGTGGATTCAAACCACCAAGCTTTCAGTTAGCAGCCAAGCGCTTAACCATTGTGACACCAGGGCTTGGTTAATGTTCCTTTTCCATGAGCACACTTACTATCTCACTTTACAATGGCCTGGTTTGCTTGTAAAGTGACCATCTCAAGAGCAGCAGCTACTGCCCTTCCCTACCTCCTTTCCAGGGAATGTTGACCAAGAGCATTCTCCTGGTTGACACTGCTCAGACACTGGCTACAGAAGGAAACTGGTACCAAAACAGAAATGTATGCGCAGGTTTCTATACAGAAGACTTGTGGGGCTTCTTTCTTGGGCTTTACTCTGCTTTTTCAAAAAGAATTGAAGGGTAGGGAATGGAATGAATGGTAACTGGACATTTGATGGTGACCAAAAGAGTTGCTAATAGCCCTTTTTAAAAAGACAATGACTTAAAAAAAAAAAAGCCAAATGGGAACAATAACATAACAATAGGAGCCCTCCCCTGCTGTGTGTTTCACACACACTATCTGTAATTCTGACAACAATCCTGACGATAGATACAATTTATTATTCTTATTTTACAGATGGTGCAAACTGTTAAATGCTCACCTACTAGCTGAAAGGTTGGTGGTTCAAACCCACCCAGAGGCACCTAGTAATCTGCTTCCAAAAGGTCACATCCTTGAAAAACCCTGTGGAGCAGTTCTACTCTGCACACATGTGGTGAGTCCAAACCACTCAACAACAACTAATAACAAGAACAAACAGAGGTTCAGAGTGTTTGTGACTTGTGCGAGTTAATCAAAGGAGGAGATGGGATTAGAATACAAGATCTGTCTCACACCATAACTCCTGCAACACATAGGGACTTGGTGCTCTGCAGTGGTTGCTAGGATGTGAACAAGTGGCTTTTCAGAAGTGTTTTTGGCCATATTATTTATTTATTGCAAAGGTATTTTACCTCCGTGTGTATTTATATAAGTAGCCCTGGAAAGGGAATGTTTGGGCAGAGTTCTCTGAGATCCAGCACATTCTGAAAGCAAACCTAATACATTCAGTTTGCACTTCCTAAGTACCGGGGACTCAAGTTTTGGTTAAGAATCCATGGGGACCCTCAGTCTCTATTCTTAAAGGGGCAGGAGTGAAAGCCAGGAGAGGAGAGGTGAGTCACAATGGGATCCTGGAAGGCTTTCTAAAGTTGGTGGCACCCCATAAAGACCTTAATAAGTTAGACATAGTTTCCACAGAATCAAATTCACCCATGTTAAACAAATGAAGATTGAATTGATTTTCTGCTCAGGTCAATAAATAAGACAAATTGACCAGAAAAGAAAAATACTGATCAAGGTGCACTGAACATCAACATTTACTAAGAGCAGAGGGAGGAGAAACATATATATCATAAAAATGGAAATGTCAATAGAGCATTAGGGCAGTGGCTTGGTTTCCAGTTAAGGTCTGTGTTTGAGGTTTAGTATTTCAGTGAGGTCTTTAAAAAGAGACAGAGAGTAGAATTAAGTTATTACAATAAAACTTCATTTAGTTGGACTGATTGCTGGGAAGGCCAATCGAAAATAGAAAGTCATTGAACTAAAATGCACAGATATGAGACAGCAGAAAGAGCACTGTATTCAGAGTCATGAGACCTAGGTCAGTGGCCTGTGACTTGTTAAGGGCAGAAAATCATGCATTATTAACTTTATATCCCCTTTGCCCAGCACAGAACCTCACATGTAGATGGAGTCTTAGATTGAGTTCTGTGAAGAGCAGACCTCGAGTCAAGGATTTGGGTACCTGTAGTTGATTTGGGAGCCCTCGTGTGCAGTGGTTATGTGCTTGGCTGTTAACTGAAAGATTGGCAGTTCGAACCCACCAGCCTCTCTGCAGGATAAAGATGTGGCAGTCTGCTTCTCTAAAGATTTACAGCCTTGGAAACCCTTTGGGGCAGTTCTATTCAGTCCTACAGAGTCGCTATGAGTTGGATTTGACTAGATGACAATGGGTTTAGCTGATTTAGGAGTACCCTGGGTGGCACAAATGGTTAAGCACTCAGTTATTGACCAAAAGGTTAGCAGTTCAAGTCTACCCAGAGGTAACTCGGAAGAAAGGCCTGGTGATCTACTTCTGAAAAATCAGCCACTGAAAATTCTACGGAATGCAGCTCTACTCTAAAACACACGGGTCACCATGAGTTAAAATTGACTCAAAGGCTACTGGTTTTAGTTGATTTGGGAGGTGACCCCAGGAAGCATGTGACAGGACTGGGAAATGAGACAAAGAAGGGAGGAATACCAATAAGGGTGTGTTCATGAGCAGGTTACCATGGTGGGCAACGGGCTCAATCTTGCTGGGACCCCTTTGAAAGACTATGTAGAATACATCCCCAAATCTTTCTACTAAAGGGTAAGGAAACTGGGTATTTTTCCACCAACTCCCCATCCCTCATTTGTTGAGGGTCATGCCTAGGAAAATTGCCTCCCAACAACCCTTACGCAGAGAGATTTAGGAACCTGAAGTGAGTTCATGAAGCTGCAGGTGATTGCTGCCAAGAACCAAGGGAAGATGGGAGGGACAAAGACAGGCATCAATGCTAGCAAGAGTGAAGTTTGTCCACCGTGACCACTGTCAAGTCATTCACTCTCTGGGCACCACTCTCTGGGCAACTCTAAAAAGTGAGGTTTGGATTTTCACATTCTCTCCAAGACTGAGTGTCAATAATTCTGAAAAAGCAGATGGCGGTACACAGAACCGAGGATTAGAAGCCCTACAGGAAACTGCTTCTCACACAGATAAAAAAGATCTATAATGAGCATTCCACTTGTTTGCTTTTAAGTGTGAGCCTTCAAGGGTTTGAACATGTAGCCGGAGATATATATGTATATCTATATGCACTGAGGCATTGTTTGTAATAGCAAAAAATTGAAAGCTACTTAAATATCTTTTAATCAAGACAGAGCTGAATAACATTGGTGTATTCGTATACTGGAATGTTCTCATGCAGTTAAAAGGAATGAACTGAATCTGTATGTGCCAACATGCGTAGAGCTCAAAAAACATTTCTGAGTAAAAAAAACAAGATGTCAAATGTTATATATAGTAAGGTATCATTTTAAGAAAACGAAGACATTATTGGGTAGGTTACATGTATGGAAGAGTACTTTTAAAGGACTGCAAAATGACAACACAAACTCATTTAAAGTTATTTTGGAAAGATAAAAACCATATTTACATGAGTGGCCACTTCTGGGGAAGGGAAAGCAGGAACAAAGGAAGGAGGAGACAATCAATGATGAACGTGGGCTGGGGGGTAGTTGTTATGGCTTGAACTGTGTCCCCAAAAAATATGTGTTAGAATACCAATCCCTATACTTATGGATGTAATCCCATTTGGGAATAGAGTTTTTCTTGTTACATTAGTGAGACCATATCAGTGCAGGATGTGTCTTAAACCTAACAAATTTTGAGATATAAAAGAAGTAGCATAAGAACACTAGAGAAGCTGTTGTTGTTACATGCTGTCGAGTCATTTCCAACTCAGAGTGACCCTATGTACAACAGAACGAAACACTGACTGGTCCTGCACTATCCTCACATTTTTTGTTATGCTCGAGCCAATTGGTATAGCCACTATGTCAGTCCATCTCGTTGAGGGTCTTCCTCTTTTTCGCTGACCCTCTACTTTACCAAGCATGATGTCTTTCTCCAGGGACTGATCTCTCCTGATAACACGTCCAACATGAGACAAAGTCTCAACATCCTCACTTGTAAGGAGCATTCTGGCTGTACTTCTGCCAAGACAGATTTGTGTGTTCTTCTGGCAGTCCATGATATATTCAGTATTCCTCGCCAACACCATAATTCAAAGCTGAGACAAGAATTTTCCCCCAGAGCAGACAGAGAGAGCCTTCTCCTAGAGCTAGTGCCTTTAGACTTCTAGCCTCCTAAACTGTGAAAAAAATAAATTTCTGTCCTTTAAAGCTGCCCCCTTGTGATACTCTGTCATGGCAGCACTAGGAAACTAAGAGTAATAAAAGTGAGTTTAGCTTTAGTGATGCTGTTCTAATTTATAAAAACAGAATTGATTACTGTATATTTGAAACTAAAAAAAAAGAGAAAGAAGTCTAGTACACAGTCTGGTATCACAGGAGGCTATGCAGTAATGTGGAAAGAGTTTGCAAAATGGAGTCAGAAAGACTTAGTAATTCTAGCAAATAACTTCCCTGCTAATAACTTCTGCCTCTCCAGTTGCAAAATGCGATGCCGACCTCACAAAGATGCATGCAGATGGATGTGGTGGCCTCTGTCTGGAGCATGATTTGTATTCACCGACTGTTTGTTCCCTGCTCTCTTGAAAACAGGACATGTACTTTCTAGGTGTATTTCTTGTATTTAAAAAAAAAAAAAAGAATCATTCCTTTACTGAGTTGAAAGGTAAAGTTCCTGCCTAATCCCCATGGAATCAGGAATCTGATCTAAAGGACTCTGAATTAAGGAGATTTTTAATGTTTTAACTGCCAGGGTGTCATCAGCTTTGGAACTGAACAAGGTTTCAGCTGAACTTTAAAGTAAGTTTTTGCCACACTTTGTGGTACCAGTGAGTATTAACAGGGTGCCCTTCCACAATGACCACAACAGGCTGTGGTATAAAGTCAAAGGGTCACTCTATAGGCCTGAGTTAGAACTGCTGAGTTTAAGCACCATCAGGAGAAGCTGCTAGGACAGACAGATATCTTCTGCAATTGTGCCCTAAGCTTTCTGGGCCTTGTCCTTTTACCTAGCCCGTCCTCCACCTGGAATTCTATCCCTTCCCCCAAAGTTCACATGCCCACATTCTGTTTTTCTCTGTGTAGCCTTCATGGATAAACCCCGTCTTAGTTATCCAGTGCTGCTACAACAGAAATACCACAAGTGGATGGCTTTAACAAAGAGAAATTTATTTCCTCACAGTTAAAGTAGGCTAAAAATCCAAATTCAGGTCATCAGCTCCAGGGGAAGGCTTTTTCTCTCTGTTGGCCTTCTCCTCTTCGGTGTTCTCCCAGACTAGAAGCTTCTCTGCACAGGGACCCTGGTCCAAAGGATGCGCTCTGCTCCCGGCACTGTTTCTCGATGGTATGAGGTCCCCAACTCTCTGCTTGCTTCCCTTTCCTTTTATCTCCTGAGAGATAAAAGGTGATGCAGGCCACACCCCAGAGATCAGGGATGTGACCTGGGTAAAGGTGGTGTTACAATCCCACCCTAATCCTCTTTAACATAAAATTACAATCACAAAATGGAGGCCAACCACACAATTCTGGGAATCATGGCCCAGCCAAATTGATACACATATTTTTTGGGGGACATAATTCAAACCATGATACCCCTCTACCTCATAAAAATAATAATGCTTATGATGGTGATAATAGTTACCATTTATAGAGTACAACATTAGTTAGCAGGTATCATGCTGGGTTCTTGATTTCTATTATGTCACCTAACCCTCAGGCAACCCTCAGAGCTAGGCATCTCTAATCCCCTTTCATGTATGAGGACTCCAAGGCTCGGAGAGTGTGGAAGGATGTGAACAGGGAAAGTGTCGCTCTTTTCCAGGGGCTTTGCTTTTTGACCCCCTCTTCCATTACGGTGGTGCAGTGGTTAAGAGATCGGCTATAGACCAAAAGGTCGGCAATCTGAATCCACCAGCCGCTCCTTGGAAACCCTATACGGCAGTTCTACCCTGTCCTATGATGTCGCTATGAGTCGAAATCAACTTGACAGCAATGGGTTTGGTTTTGGTTTTTGGTCCATTACCATGGCTTCCTCGTCTATGGTTTCTGTCAATACATGATTTGTAGACAGAAATCCTTTTCAAGGATGTTCCTTGCTGAAGGCTGTTTTCCTGCTTAACCCTCAGAAACAGAAAGCTTTAAAAGTTAAAGTACAAGTCAGAGAGAAAAGATAGAGCCCCAGGAAATTATCTAAAGCAATAAGTAAGAACCATTCTTCAAAGAGGGGCAGTGGTGGTTCAGTGGTAGAATTCTTGCCTTCTATGCAGGAGATCCAGGTTCGATTCTTGGCCAACGCACCTCATGTGCAGCTACCGCCTGCCTTTCAGCGGAGACTTGCATGTTACTATGATGCTGAACAGATTTCAGTGGTGCTTTTAGACTAAGACAGACTAGGAAGAAAGGCTTGGCGATCTACTTCTAAAAAATCAGCCAATGAAAACCCTATAGATCACAATGGTATGTTCCCTTTGTGCATGGGGTTGCCAAGAGTTGGGGTTGACTCAGTGGCAGTTACCAACTATAACAACAAGAATTCTTCAAGGAAGAATTCCCAGAATGTAGACAAAGCAGGAGGCCCACCTTTTATACCAGCTAATCCCACAGAACAGATGAGGAGGAAGATCCAACATCTGACCAAGAGTGCAGCACCTCAAGGTTATACCCAATATGTATGTGTGTGGGGGGGTGTGGACAAAAGCCTCAAAAGGTCATCCCAGGCTGCAGCAGTTCCCAGAATGCTCTCCATCACAAAGACCCAAGGGATTCTTTTTTACTCTGCAAGTCCAAAAAGGAGATAAGAGCTGACTAGGTGAGCTCTCTAGTAGGGAAGCTCTCTCATTACCAGTCAAAGTGTCCCTCACCTGCTCCCTGTCTCCTCTCTCTTCCCCCTGCCCTCTCCCTATCTACCTCCTTTTGTTTCTCGGGTGCCAGAAGAAAGAAGTGTGAGGAGACAATAAGGCTACTCTGTGAAGCAACCAAGAGCCAGAACCTTTTCTTTAGGGCCTCTTCTTTGCTATTGTTTGCTCCTGGTTTGCCAGGGGGTAAAGCGATTTACCACATCATACAAACAACTTCATTTTTTCAAACTTGACTTCCTTAAAACCAAGATGGCAGTATGAAGAAATTTGTTGAAGTTTAAACATAGAATCAGTGGATACGGCTGCAATTTGAACTGAGTTCTGACTCCAGAACCTTTTTTGGGACTATCAAGACTGTGTATATGTGTTTCTGTTATAAAGCTCCATTATTATTATGGCAATTTTACTTTAGCTCCCTTTATATGTCTATATTTATGTACATCAACAATATCATTGAGAGCAGGACCCAACTTGGGTTCATCTCTATGTCTCCTTGGCGTGCTTAGCATCATGCCAAGAATATAGTAAGTGCTCAGTCAGTAAATGATTGGGGAACAAATGGATGACCCACGGGTTATTTGTGTGTGCCAGCCCATAAGCTTCCCTTCACATGACACCTCAGAGCAGACAGCATGGTGATGTGGAAAGGGCTGCTCTCACTTGCCTCCAGGAATCTTCCTGGAGCACAGTTCACTCCTCTCCCTCCAAGTTTGGCCTCACGAATGCCTGCTAATTGTTCATGTCCCAGATGAACCGAACTTGTGCATGGAAGCCTCTCTCGGTCTCCCATGGTTGGTGGCTTCTGCTGGGTGTTCAGGGCCCTATCCCTCCACTATCCTGGCCAGCATTGCACTAGAGTGTGGGTGCTGTTTGTCTGTGCCTCTCATTAGACTGCAAGTGGCTGATGACAGGAGTAGCAACGTTCTTGTTTCCAGTGTGGCTCCGGTGCCTCTCACAGAGCCTGGCATGAAGTAGAGGTTGAATAACTCTTTGGGACCTGAGTGTCCCCAGGATGCAGGAGCATCTGCGTTAGGGCTGTCATAGGTGTTGACACTTCCATAGGGACTGACACTGTCATAAGTCCACACAATTGTTTCTTATTAGGACATAGACAGATTGGAATATAACCGTAAGGTAGCAGGCGGGAATGCAGGACACCACTCAGAGCTTGATCAGACTGTTCATATTAAAGAGGCCGTATTGTGTTGTAGCCGTGCAGTGTCACCCAGGAAGTAGTCTGTCTCCTATCCAATATGGGCTATGTCACTTACAAGCTGTAGGACTTTAGGCAATATACTTAAATTCTCTGGGCCTCAGTTTCCTTATCTGTAAAATGAGAATAATAAAATCCCCTCTCAAAGGATTAAATAAGTTAATACAGGCAAAGCACTGGGAATAGTCTGGCATAGTGTAAGTGCTATAGAAATGTCAGCTGTTATGAATCTGCCCATGGAACGGTGTCTATGTCTGTTCCCTACAGCAAGAAGGCCTGGGGCCATTTCCATTTTTTTTAATTCACATGACAAAACAGGATGACAAAAATAAACACAAGTTTAAGGCTGCGTGATGAACATCTTTCAGCTCTGCCAGTGCATTTTTATGGTAACGTGGTAATGTCCAAGCTACCTCTGTATTTGTAACTCTCAGTGACTGTCAGGCCCAGGCCACATGCCCTCTAACTCCTTGAACTTCCTCCCCTCAGTCTCCCCCAAGCCCTAAGGTGCTATCTTTTGCAGAGAAAGAGGAGCAAGACCAGCCTCCTTAAACCCTCCCCCTCCTCGGAGGCCTCATGCCACAAACTCTTTCCTTGTGGAGCCTTGGCTATTTCAGGAAACTGAAAAGCCAGCCCAGGGAGCTAATCTTGGGCTTCACTTCTGGGGGGGCTGGGGTAGGTGGGGGTTGGCAGATTTTCCTGTATAGAAGAACACGTGTTCCTTTTGAAAAGTTCTAGGGGAAATAAATGTACAACCTATTGTAGGCTGCGAGGAGCCACCAGCGGGAGTTGATGCGATACAAAAGGGGCATTTGTAACAGCACAAAACACTTAGCACTTTACCAAGACCTGCACAGGATATATAAAAGGAGACGAGGGCCATTGAATCTGTCAGGAAAGCAACGTGCCCTGAATGCAGGACGGCCAATCACACTGCCCAAACACACAGTCTTCATCCTCAAAGATACCACCGGCTCCTCCAGTGCAGGAGAGAGCATTTGAAGGCAGGTAGGCAGAGGCCAGGCCTGTCTTCTTTCTGGACCTCCCACTCAGGTACTTTTCTTTGTCTTCCTAAGCAGATGGGCCTGCCCCTAATATTTGCAGTGCCCAGGGCAAAACTACAAATAGAGGCAAATAGATTGTGGTTGTTGTTAGGTGCCATTGAGTCAATTCCAACTCATAGCGATCCTATGTCCACAGAAAGAAACATAAAAATTATAGCCAAGAAAACCCTATGGAGTGCAGCTCTACTCTGTAACACATGGGGTCGCCATGAGTTGGAATCGACTCGACAGTAAGGAGTTTGTTTTTTTGGTTTTTGGACTTCTTGGAGATCTGGACCAGAACATGGCCAGGGAGAGGGAGTGGCAACATTCAAGGTGCCCAGGGCACCCAGATAAGTTTGGGAAGCACGGGATAAGTGATTCCCTAGTAGTTTTTCAGCTTTAAGAGCCTAGAAATGAAATGCCCTCACTGAGGAGACATTTAGGAAATGGTTTCTGCCCTTAGACCAAACCTGTTTTTCTAAAGCTCTTGCCTGTTTTTCTAAAGCTCTTGCCTGTTTCACCTTTTCACTCTTGCCCTCTCTCCACTGTGACACAGAAGAAGCAGATCCCTGCTGTCATCCAAGTCTCTGTTTTCTGCCTAAGTCCAGGGAGAGACCTCCTGTGTGCCAGGCCCTGTGCTGGTTGCTGGAGGTAAACAAGGGAGGCTGCATAGAACCTGCCCCCAGGGAGCTCAGAAGCTAATGGGGAGAAGACACTCAGGTCCATGTGAACTTACTAAATAACACATGTGATAAAGATCAAAGTGGACAACTGTGCAGAATAGATATCTAGGGGCAAGTCCTGGGATGTTAGCCTAGAAGGAAAGGGGAGGAACCTTTTTATTAAATATTAGAAAAGGAAATAGCAGCGGAACCCTGTATTCAAACATTTCTTTACGTGAAATCTGGACATAAGAAACTGAAGAGTGCAGAGCTGCTCTGCTGGGTTGAAGCAGAATAGGGATAGGGTATAGAGATTTCAGCCCTCCAAATCTCCCCCTCTTTCCCTCCTATCTTAGTTATCTAGTGCTCCTATAACAGAAATACCACAAGTGAATGGCTTTAATAGAGAGGAATTTATTCCCTCACAGTTTAGGAGGCTAGAAGTCTGAATTCAGGACACCAGCTTCAGGGAAAAGCTCTCTCTCTCTATTGGCTCTGGCATTAATTTTTCCCTGGTCTAGGAGATTCTCAGTGTAGGGACTCCAGGTCCAAAGGACACACTCTGCTCCTGGCTCTTCTTGATTGGTGGTAATGTGGTCCCTCTCCTCTGTTCGATTCTCTCTTTTATATCTCAAAAGAGATTCACTGAAGATATAACTTAATCCTGTAGATTGAGTCCTTCCTCATTAACATAACTGCCTCAAATCCTGCCCTATTAACATTATAGAGATAGGATTTACAACACATAGGATAATCACATCAGATCACAAAATGGCGGACAACCATACAATACTGGGAATCATGGCCTAGTCAAGTTGACACACATTTTGGGGGGACACAATTCAATGCATAACCCCTCCCATCTAAAAAAAGCCCCTCAACAGAATGCCAAGTTTCTGGGAAGCTGTATTCCTAACACTTTTACTCTAGTCCAACCTCTTGATTTAGACGAAGAATTATGTGCTAGGTGCCCATCATCCCCTATCGACTGTCAGCTTCTAGGAGATGGGGCCTGAATCTTGTTTCTCTTTGTACCCTGTAGCCAGCATGTGGTAGCCACTCAGAGTGTGAGTCGAAATAGATTGAAGGAGGATGCCACCCCAAAATGCAAAGGGACTATGTGAGGTCATTCAGACAGTTAAATGGCATGTTTGAAATCCTTTTTTTGAAAGTCAAGGAAAAATATGGATGAGAAATCCCAGGAAAGACAGAAACTAGAGAGGAAAAGGATGCATAAGAAGCTAAAAATACTTTGAAGTGAGAGCCTTATATTATTATTATATTATGTCAATAAATATAAATATCTATATGCAAAAGAAAACTCATTGTTGTCTAAGTTGATTCCAACTCATGATGACTCCATGTGTCACAGATATAGAGCTTTTTAAATTTTTCCATTTAGTGTTTTTCTATTTGGTTTCTTAACTTAGCATTTCTCCATTAATTATCTTACTGACTTATAGTCATAGTTGCTAACATTTATTGGGCAACCATTATATAGTCCTTACTAAAAGTTTTGCATTGCACCCAGGGATGGATTACCCAATAAGCAATGTAAGCACATGTTTAGGACACCAACAAAACAGAAGCACCAGTTTTCCAAAGCAAAGACTGAGAGATGCCAAGCAGACAGGAGACCAGGAAAAGTGAGCACCACAGTGGAAGGGAATTGTCAGGGAAATAAATGAAACTGACACCAGTTTTGGTGCGTGAGAATGTGCTGGCCAGGTATGAAGTTCACACAGGGTCATGAGGGTGCCCACTTGCAAGGCTGTTTAAGCTATGAGGTCCCTACCACTTCAACACCTTTGTTGATATCTGTCTCCTATGGCCCTCTCCCAAGTAGTTGAAACTCCTTATCTTGGTGGGTCTATTGGGAGTGTACTATTTCTTTCTAATAAACAAGAGGTGAGGGTGGGCTGTCAAGTTTAACTCTTGCTACATTTACTCAATATGCAACTGGAGCCAATATGAGTGGTTACTGGGAGGGCATAGATTATATTAATAGATAACAGTTTCTGATCCATTTTGAGAGAACCATCTCGTACATTCATGTATGCTGATCCAGCAGCTCCATCCAGGAGGGCTGGCAATGCTCTTTGCCATGATACAAACACAAGGGTATGCTTTTGCACGTGTCCTGGTAAACAACCAACGGGAACTTCAGTCCCAGATGACGCGCAAAAGCGGGGGAACTCAAATAAGTCGACCTTTGCAATTAATTCAATCAAATTACTTTTTTACTGTATAGCATTTACGTACAGAGTTATGTCCTAAGTTTTGTAAACAATATTTATAATTTTAACATTAAACTATGTTTGGCATACACATGGATGCAATTTAGCATACATTTATATAATACTTGGGTAATGATTTAATATAATACTAACTGTGATCATTAATGTTGTGTGTCAGCCTGGCTGGGCCATGATTCTCAGTGGTTTGGCAGTTATGTAGTTTGGCTGTCATATAATAATGTAATCACCTCCATGATGAGATCTGATATAATGTGATCACCTCCAAGATGAGATCTGCTGTAAGAAGCCAATGAGTTGAAAGGGAGGTTCTTGGTGGTGTGGCCTGCATCCAGTATATGTAGACTTTCTGGCAAAGCTCACTGGCTCCTCAGCATCTGACCTCCAGTTCTTAGAACATGGACCAGCAGCCTGCTGTCTTACCTGCCAATCTTGAATTCATCAGCCTTCACAGCTGTGAGCCAGCAGCCCATCATCTGACCTGTGGATCTTGGGTTTGTGAACTCCTGCTGCTATATAAGTCAGGACAAGCCTCCAGCCTGACGCCTGACCCATGGACTTGGGACTTGCCAGCCTCTACAACAGCGTGAGCCATTTCCTTGAGATAAATCTCTCTCTATATATATTTATATGCTTCGCTAGTTTTGCTTCTGTAGAGAACCTAGCCTAAGACACTAACTTAGCAAAAGTCCAAAAAAAATACTAGAAATATTAATAGTTATCTAACAAGAAAAGTTTTAACTTATGTATCAAGTGAGTTTCATTTTTTATTGTCTGTTGCGAGGGACACAGTGCTTGATATTACTCTATATATGTTAATAAATGAGATATTAGGCACGTTGTTGTTGTTAGGTGCCATTGAGTTGGTTCCAACTCATAGTGATCCTATGTGCATCAGAAAGAAACACTGCCTGGTCCTGCACCACCCTCACAATTGTTATTATGCTTGAGCCCATTGTTGCAGCCACTGTGTCAATTCATTTCATTGACGGTTTTCCTCTTTTTCATTGACCGCCTACTTTACCAAGCATGATATCCTCCTCCAGGAACTGATCCCTCCTGATAACATGTCCAAAGTATGTGAGATTAAGAGGACGCAAAATTCAATATTTATTTATCATGCAAAATATGTTCCTGTTTTGCAACAATGAGTGTGTTTCTAAATTTGTCTTCCAAGGGAGCAACAAAGGGGATGGATATACCTGATGAAGAATGCATGGAAGATCCAAGAAATTAGTGCAGGCTTATCCTGATGTCTTAAATACAAACCTTTACAGAGAAGTGTAACAATTTCATTCTTACACGAGAACTAAGTTTACAGATTCAGGAAAGACAAATGTTACTCATGTAGGCATGTATGATTCCATAATAGAAGATAAAATAAAATGCATATTTCCTAATTTTGAAATTGCTTTATGCATATTCCTAACTTTAATGACCACAAACTGCACAACAGAATGCTCATTTTCCTTCCCAAAGAGACTCAAAAACCCTCAACATACAACAGTAGTTCCAGAAAGACTCGATTTATTATCCTTATTATGTATAGAAGTAGACATTTTTCAGCAGCTTAATTATGATGAAATTATTGAAGAATTTGTAAGAGCAAAGAATAGAAATGTTTTTAATTATAACATGTTAGAGATGAAAGATCTGTCTAAAAATAAAATATAGAAATTTGTTGTAAGATTTGTTTTTTGGTCATTAAATTTTATTTTATGACATCTTTTCATTTGTTCATTATAATTATAGCATTTATTATGAAACAAGCATAAAAATTATAGTATGATCCATTTAAAGCAAAATTGGTGAAGGTCAATTTTTCATTGTGGGAGATCAACAGAATTTTACATTGATTGTTGAAACTACTAAGTTCACTGACTAATATTCTTTGTTGTAGAATATGTAGAATATTCTTTTTGCAGAAAATGTGGTATATAGTAAAAATCTTAGTATCCTGTATCCACTAAAAATTTTATAATCCAGTTCATCTCATTCCGCTAAAATGGTATACACCACTTTTGCGTTCAGTTGTTAATATTATAGTCACATTTACAAAGAAGTTATCTTGTGGATAGCTAAGACAGACACACACATAGGCATATATATATATACTTACTGCTCACTTATTGACACAGGTTCCAAAGACCAAGCTGCTATGTGAAAATCAGTGTTATGTGAAAATGGAGGATGATCGCATCAGGTTGCAAAATGGAAGATGACTATATCATTACATAACTGCTGAATTACATCATTACGTAACTGTCAAATCACTGAGAATCATGGCCCAGCCAAGCTGACACATAACCTTAACAATCACAGCCAGCATTACTCTTGCCTCGCACCTCAGTGTTGGTTACTGCCAGACATACATCATTAACGTGCAAAACAGTTGGATAGTAGATTTTTAAAATATTCTCATAAATGCCAAATGTCAGATAACAAGATAGTCAATAAATGAGGAGTAGGGGTGTGTGTGTGTGTATAACTCACATATCCGGTTCAGATGTGTGAGTAAGCAGAGGAGGGGGCACCACAGATTATCAATGTTTAGGGCCCTCATATGTCTTAATCTGGCCCCGATTGCACCTAATCCTCAGAGTAATCTTATCAGTAGTTGCTATGATTCCCTTTATACAGATGAGAAAATTGACACTCAGAGAGGTTAAGTGACTAGCCCGAGATCACTCAGCAATGAGAAAGTGAAATATGGATTAGAACCCCCACATGTAATTGCTGATAGTTTGAAAAGGGAAGGTAATGGGCTCAGTAATTTGTAGGACCAGTTCCCTTTCCAATTGACCTATGGTCACAGAATGGGCTAATGCATTCTCTCACTGCAGTTTGGAAGCCTGGAGGTTAGGGTTACCTGTACCCAGGCTCTCCTTGGATGTGTGTGTTGGGGGACAATCCACCTCAATCTTCAGCCTGGGTCCCAAGCAGTAACAGAGAATGAGTGACAGCCCCACAAAAAGGTCTCTGAGGCTGGCTCCAGGAAGTCACAGCTGACCAAAATCCCAGCCCAGGAAAATCTTCCAACTCTGTTTAGCAGTGTGCTGTGCCTTCATCTGGAAAAGCAGGCCTGCCTTCACGGGCTCTCCCATTGGCGCTAAGCTTGGCTAAACGGGGACCATATTTCACCCTAAAAGAGGCTGTTATTTCAGGAGCAGAGTGTGATTAAGAAAGACAGATGGTGGGTAATATCTGTTACCAACACCTGTACTGTGCACAGGGATCTATTTGGCAGAAAAGGACTTTGTAAGAGTAAGATCATTACCATTTGAACTAGAAAACAGAATGTGGTAGAGGTGGTGAAGAATAGGAGGGGAGGGGAGTAGAAGGAGGGTGACACAGAGATGCAGCATAAGGCACCCAGGAAGTCCTGTGCTGCAGGAGCTTATCTTAGTCCATGAACTGGAGGACCTGGGTCCTAAGCCCCAGCTCTGACACTAACTGACTAAGGGGGCTGGGGAAACCCTCCGTGGGCCTCAGACTCACCATCTATAAGATGCCAATAGCCTCAAAGGTCTTGTCTTTCTCAGTTACCTGAGGCTTCAGGAAGCACCCCTTGGAGACAGCCTCACCTAACAATGAGACTAGATTTCTTTCTGTGAATATCAGGAACTGAGTTATCAGCTGAGTGCTGATAGCATCAGTTCCCTACCCCATTTAAAGGGCTGTGGAGCCTCAAAATCAAAGCATTAAGGCTTGCAGACCAAAGTGTCCTGGGCAATGGAAAGGGTGCAGGCTATAGAGCTGGATGGACCTTGGTCCCAACGCTTCTACAGATCCTGTAGGTTAACAAATTTGAGTCAACAATTTCAGAAATGGAAGGAAAGATAAAAGAACCTAGGATAAGACAAAACCAGACTTTGGGGTTAAACAGATCAGGAAAAGAGGACTAGCTCTGCCATTTGTTTGTGCTATCAACTTGGGCAAGCTGTATTTCTTCTACAGCCAGCGTGTCTCCTCATCTGTAAAATGGGGATGAAAATATCTACCTCTTAGAGCTACTGTGAGCATTAAATGGGATTTAATACAAATTAATGACTTGTAAATGCTGAGCACAAAGCCTGGCATATAATTAACTGAATAAATAGAGGCTACTATTTCCATCTTCCTCCTCATCAAAAACCTCATCATTTTTCCATGAGCATCATCATCACCATCACTGCCATCTTTAGCCTGAGTAAGGAAGCTTGCTTTCTCTCTCTCTGTAGTTTCAAATCTCTAAGGGCTCTCACAGAGCAGAGGGGGACCCGCTTCTGCTGTGTGGTCCCAGAGGGAAGATCTAGGATCAACAGATATAAGCTATAAAGAGAGGTGGGAAAGCGCAGAGTGAGAACTAGTAGGTACTAGGCATCTCCTATTCATTTGTTCATGTTGTTGTTGTGTCAAGTAGATTCCAACTCACAGTGACCCTATAGGACAGAGGAGAACTGCCCCATAGGGTTTCCTAGGCTGTAATCTTTATGGAAGCAGACTGCCACATCTTTCTCCCATGGAGCCACTGGTGGGTTTGAACCACCGACTTTTTTCTTAGCAGCTGAGTCTTAACCATTGCATCACCAGGGCTCTTTCATTTGTTCTTAGTAGCCATTGTTGTTTTAAAGCCTGGGCACACAGAAGTGAATACAACGTAAATATATAATATTATATAAATACATACTATAATGTTAGGCAGTAATAAGTGGTATGAAGAAAGTAAGGTTGGGGGAGGGGAGAGCAGCAGCTGCATGATGGGTGTGGTGGCAACTAGTTTAGAAAAGGTAGTCAGGGGACGTGACACTGAGCAGAGACCTGGGTGAGGTGGTGGAACCAGCTACTTAAATGTCTGGGAGAAGGGCATTCCCCAAAGGGGACTGTAAGCTTAAAGGCCCTGAAGCAGAACTGGGCTTGGGTGCTAGAAGGATAACAAACAGGCCAGGGATTGGGGTGGAGTGAGTGAGCGGGTGGTAGGACATGACTGAAGTAGGCAGGGGCCAGATCAGAAAGGGCCTTATAGGCTATGGAGAGGACACTGGATTCATCCTAAGTGTGCTGGAAAAGCCACTGGGGTTTTTGAGCAGCAGAAAACAGGATCTAATTGTTATTTTAAAACGATAATTCCAGCTGTTGTGTGGAGAAGGAGCTGTGGTAGGAGTGTGTAAGAAGGAAGCAGAGAACAGTCAGGGGGCCTCGGCCGTTTCCCAGTTGAGAGATGACGATGGTTTGAACTAGGGAGGCCGAGTAGGGGTATGGAGACATGTTTGAATAATGCATCAGGGATCTGGCCTGAGTAATAGGGTGTGTGTTAGTGCCATTTCCAGGATGGGGCAGATGAGGGAGGAGCAGGTTGAAGGGATAATAAGAGATCAGTTTCAGACACGTTATACTGGAGATGCCTATTAGCCATCCAAATGGAGGCATTTATAAATTGGGCTAGAGCTATGTGGCATCTAAAACCATTGCACTGAATGAAATCACCACGAGACTGAGTGCGGAGGATGGTGCTCCAGTGACCTCTAACATTTAGAGTTCAGGAGGTAGGAAGAAGCCAGCAGAGGAAAATGACCAAGAGCTACCCGTGGTGTCAGCAGAAAACCAGGAGTGTGTGCTGTCTTACAGGTCAAATAAAGAAAATGTTTCTAGCAGGAAGGAATGACCAGCTATATTACACAAGCTAAAGGGTCCGGGTCCAGCAAGTGGCGACTGACAATCGATCATTGGATTTGGCAAAATGAAGGTCACTGAGGACCCTGCCAAAGAGGTTTTAGTGTAGTACTGGAGAACGAGCCTGGCTGAGTGAATCAAGGGGAAGGAAGGCACAGGACTGGAGGTGGTGAATATAGACTACTCTTCAGAGGTGCTATGCTGTAAAGGAGGGTAGTGAATCAGAGTACAGCTAGAGGGTTCCAGAAAGAGGTTTTGTTTTTTTAAGACAGGAGATTTCGTACCATGTCTGTGCTGATGGGCATGATCCAGTAGAAGAGAGTAATTGCCAGAGCAGAGCCTGTAATGGGTCCAGTGCCTCTGTGCAACAGCATCCTAGATTCTGTGACACTTGAACTGATGCAATTTGGAGAGGCCTCTTTAAGAAAAAAGCATACAAAGCCGTGTATTCAAAATTGGGTTTAGGAGGGAATGTTTATTTAGTATAAGAAAAGAAGTCACAAGGCACTGACATTCTGAGATCTCTTCTGAGATCTCTTAGGCCAGTATTTCTCAGCCTTGACACAAATGACATTTTAGGCCAGATAATTCTTTGTTGTTGGGAGGCAGTCCTGTGCATTCAGGATGATTAGCAGAATCCCTGGCTCGTATCTACTAGATATCTCTCAACTCAGTTGTGACAACCAACTCCATATGTCTCCAGTGTCTCCAGATACTGCCCAATCCATCTCTCCTTGAGAACCATTGCTTTAGGCAATTTACTTGAAATGCTTAGATAGAAATGTTGCTTATTACAACCACCATCTCCAATATTCTACAACCCCCAGCACTTACAGGAACTAGGCAAGTTGAAGGGGCCTGAGGCTTGGGTTTCCTTAGCTTCCAGTCAATCTCATTTAATACTCACAATAAGATAAGAAAATGGAGGCTCAGAGAGTTTAAGTCACTTATCCATTGTCACACAGTTGGTAAACAGAACGTGATCCAAACTGAGGAACATTCTACAAAATATCTGATAAGTGTCCCTTGTAACTGTCAAGATCATGAAAAAAACAAATAAAAACTGAGAAACTGTCACAGACTACAAAAGACAAAGGAGATACAATGACAATGCAATGTGTGTCCTGGATTAGCTCTGGGAACAGAAAAAAGATTACTAGTGGAAAAAGTGGTGAAATCTGAATAAAGTCTGGAGTTTAGTTAATAGGAATGTGCCAATGTTGGTTTCTTAGTTTGGGCCAATAAACCATGGTAATATTAGAGACCAATGGGTGAGGTGCATATGGACACTCTCTGTTCCATTATCTTTGCAACTTTTCTGTAAATCTAAAATTAGCTCAAAAGAAAAGTTTGCCTGGAAACAAAAATACCAACAACAACATCAATACCACCACCATGTGACTGACTCCCTCGTGGCATTCTAACTCCAGGAAGCTTTGCTCTCTTGCCATGTTCAGGGAACTCAGATCTGTAGGACATTATCTTGTATTCAATTCGACTGTGTCTAAGGCCTCTGCTTTCTGCTTTTACACCTACATGTGTCCTCCAGCCTAGAGGCAGCCCTGTACAGTAGAAGAGACAGCTTTGAATCCAGGCACACACTGGTTGAGTCTCGTCTAACTGTGCATCTGAAGAGAAGTCACTTTCTGTCTCAAAGCTTTGATGTTCTGCATCAAAATTTCCCTTTCTCGTAGGGCTGGTGTGAGACTCAAACAGGTGACAGAGACAAGCATAGCACTTGGCACACAGTAGGTGCTCGGTAACACAAGTCTCCCTTCTTTCTTCTTAAGAGCTAAGAACCAGGTGCTCATTCAGCCTTTTTCCTTTGGGCAAGAACCTTTTATGTTTAATTTACAGGCTGGTTTAGGTAGCTGAATTTTAAATAATTCACAGCTTTGCTGTTAATATTTGTAGTTGTTGAATTTCTCAAATAAAACATTTAGGGATTTCTTCCCTGGCCCCCTGCCTCCCAGTCTATTTTGCCCGGAGAATGATTTGTTTTCTGAAATCTAGGGCTCAGCTGCTCTTTACTTGCTTTTCTGCATCTAATATGGTCTACTGCTGTGGCAGAGGTGAGAGATGTGAGGTTGGGTTTTGCTTGGAACAGATATGCAGGCAGGGATGCTGATTCATCCATGGCTGGGGCTTTGGAGGTGGGTTCTTTTTTTAGGGGTTGAAAGGTTGTCAAGAGCATGAACTTCTGTATTAGAGCTAGGTTTGAACTTAGTGCTGCCATTTTACTGCTGAGTGATTTCATGCAGGTAACTTAACCTTTCTGACCCTTTGTTTCCTCATACACAAAATGGGAATAACAACACTCTCAGTTTGCTTTGCCTGATGTGCTTTTGGATCTTTCCTGTGGTCGCTGCTTCTTTTATCCTCTCCCAGCCTCAACCCCTACCTTGTACATTTGCTGGGACAAATAGAATCCCCACTGGCTTTGGTCTCCTCTGACCTTGATTTGGGCTATTTCCACAAGAATGCTGGCTTTTTCTTGGATCCTACAAAAACCCCACTGGCTTGGTCATTTCTCCATACCCTTGGGTTTGGAGAAGGGGAAGGATGATTTGGGCACGCTGTGGCATTCTCTTGAAGGAGGCTCCAGCTCCCTCTCGTAGATGCAGGAGGGTCTGAATCGAAACACAAGGCAAGCTTCACAGGTGCCAACTGTATTGTTCAAAGAATATACTCCCTTTTATAGCACTTATATTTCATTTTCTACTGCCGAAATGGAGACACATGCTGGGTTTCTGCATTCGTAATTGGGGAAGAACAGATGGGAGAGATGCAGTTGGAAGTAATACTGTCATTAAAATAATCTATACTGCTCGTAACTCTTGGGCGTGTGCGAGAAGGTGAGTGGCGCCACGTGGACTGAGTTCTTCATATCTGTTCCTCATGGAAATGATCCATTCCTTATGCCTGGTAGGGTCTGAAAATTCACATTCTCTCTTAGTATACTTCAGTGGATGTGTCTCTAGCTCAGGGCCCAGAAGATGAGAAAACCAACAGATTGATGGCCAAGTTTTCTTAAGTAAATAACATTATGGGCATTTTGGATAAAGAGAACAGCACGGGCAAAGGTACGGAGGTTGGGAAACATGGATTGTTTTAGTTCAAGTAAATCTTCAATGTTTTGAAGGCCTACAGCTCTGAACTACCAGCCATTTCAGCAGAACACATCTAATTCCTGAGTCTTTTATCCTCTTCTGGCTATACAGCTCAATTCTAAACTAAGTTTATCCCAGCCCCTGTTGTTTGATTAATAATAATGATAGTAATAATAATGATGTTGTTGTTGTGTGCCGTTGAGCCAATTCTGACTCATAGTGACCCTACAGGACAGAGTAGAACTGTCCCATAGACTTTCCAAGGCTGTAAATCTTTACAGAAGCAGACTGCCACATATTTCTCCTGTGGAGCAGCTGGCAAGTTTGAACTGCGGACCTTTTGCTTAGCAGCTGAGTGCTTAAACACTGTGCCACCAGGGATCCCTAATAATAGTGATAGCATAATAATAACATCATTTGTTAAATGATATAACTATCTTTACTGAGGGCCTACCTTGTGCCAGACACTGTAAAGTGCTTTGTCTACATTATCTTATTGACCATCATCAGAAGCCCATCAGTTAGACACTGACCCCCCCCAGTCCACATATGAGGTACAAAGAGCTATCACCCATCACTGAGTGGCACAGCCTTCATTGGAAGGTGCGCTCTTCCCACTAGTTACATTGCCACAGCATAATTGTAGCCCCTAAGGCACAGCACAGCGGAGATGTTTAATGTTCACTGGCTAATTTAATCATTTTCACTGTTCTTCAAGGTAGATGCCAAGATGTCCATTTTATAGATGAGTAAACTAAGGTTCTTAGAGGTGAAATCTCTGGCCCAAAGCATAAAACCAGCCAAGGGCCATAGTTGAGCTTGGGTCTCAGATCTGCCTAATATGAAACTTTCTATGCTGTCTTGGGATAATGTGGCCCTCAAATTCACACAGGTGAAGTCTATGATTAGGGGACAGCTCCTCAACCACACCCTTCAAAGTTCCAGGTGTTCTTTGCAAGCTGTTTTCTCTGAGATGCCATATTTTGCCAAATTTTTAGACTGCCCTTCCCTCCCCTGGAGAGCATTCTCCCTCCCCTCAGACACGTCAATCCCACTGTTAGAAGGTAAATACCTGGGCTGATATCTTATCACATCTGTAGCAGCAGGGCCTTAGACTTACTAAAAGGCCAAGGAGTGGTTCCCGTGGCTGTGACCACACTTCTTGGTGAAAAGCCTTTATACTAGCAGACTAGCGTGGCAACACAGGGTTTAGAACTTGATTTTACACCATTTACTCCTCAGAGGTCACCTTATTTAACTCTGTTGCCCACTCCATCATTGACCACCCACCATCAATGAAAAGTGCCAGCAAACCCTTAGGTTATCACAGCAAGATCTCATCTCCACTGAAGGAACTTTTGGGTGTCTGAAGTAGGAAGGCCAGGAGGGAGCAGAGGAAATTTACTGAGTAGCTGCTTTGTACAAATTAGGTCAAAAATATCTAATCACAGTCCTGCAAAATAGGGACTTTATTATTATTCCAAGGAGCCCTAATGGCATCAGCTGCTCCACTGGAGAAAGATGTGGCAGTCTGCTTCCATCAAGATTACAGCCTTGGAAACCCTAAGGGGACAGTTCTACTCTATCCTATAGGGTTGCTATGAGTCAGAATCAAATTGATGGAACTGATTTTTTTTACTTATTCCCATTTTACAGACGAGGAAACTAAGTTTAGAAAGGTTAAATGACTAGCCCAAGGTAAGTGGTGAGTAATAGAGGCAAGATTTGAACCATTTGCACCCCAGATATACTGAATCAGAACCTACATTTTAACAAGACCCTCAGATGATTCTTATGTATAATAAATGCTGAGAACCACTGCTCTACTGGTGGACACTGGTGGCACAGTGGTTAAGAGCCTGGCTGCTAATCAAAAGGTCAGCAGTTCATATTCACCAGCCACTCTCTGGAAACCCTATGAGGCAGTGTTGCTCTGTCCTCTAGGGTTGCTACGAGTCAGAATCATCTCAACTGCAACGGGTCTAGCTCAACTGGTGGTTCTCAGAATTGGTTGCTAACCAGGAGCATTAGCATTGCCTGGGAACTTGTTAGAAATGCAAATTCTCAGCAAGGGTTTGAACTGGAGGGAACCAGTTTGAAGCTCTGATTTGAACCCAGTTGTTTGGTCTGTATGACTTCAAAACCTGGACCCTTTTGGTTACATCACATTTCCTCCTATACTAAGAAAAAGTAGATGTTGTCCTCCTCACTGTTTCACCTCAACCCCCACTGCACCCCTCCTCCCCTTTTTCACTGATTCAAGATTTCTCAATAGTTTAGGAAATGTCTTTGTCCCAGCCCTTTGGGCACTAAATGTGCTAGTTTCTCTATGGACCAATAACCAACATCATGATAAATGGAGAAAATATTGAAGTTGCCAAGGATTTCATTTTACTTGGATCCACAATCAATGCCCACAGAAGCAGCAGTCAAAAAATTAAAGGATGTATTACATTGGACAAATCTGCTGTAAAAGACCTTTTATTTTTATTCTTTTTAAAATGTTTCCTATTTTTTTAATTTATTACTTTTTTATTGTACTTTAGATGAAAGTTTACAGAACAAATAGTTTCTCGTTAAACAGTTAGCACACATATTTGCTTTATGACAATGGTTAACAACCCCATGACATGTCAACAACTGTTCCTTCTCAACCTTGGGTTCCCTATTACCAGCTTTCCTGTCCCCTCCTGCCATCTAGTCCTTGTCCCTGGACTGTTGTGTCCCATTAGTCTCGTTTTGTTTTATGGGGCTGTCTAATCTTTGGCTGAACGGTGAACCTCAGGAGTGACTTCATTACTGAGCTAAAAGGGTGTCCAGGCGCCATACTCTCAGGGTTTCTCCAGTCTCTGTCAGGCCACTAAGTCTGGAAAAGACCTCTTTTAAAGTGTTAAAAAGCAAAGAGGTCACTTTGAAGAATAAAGTGCGCCTGACCCAAACCATTGTATTTTCAATCGCCTCATAGGCATGTGAAAGCTGAATAAGAAAGTTCGAAGAATTGATGCCTTTGAATTACGGTGTTGACAAAGAATGTTGAATATACCATGGACTGCCAGAAGAATGAACAAATCCGTCTTGGAAGAAGTACAGCCAGAATGTTTCTTAGAAGTGAGGGTCGCGAGACTTTTGTCCTTTGGACATTTTATCAGGAGGGATCAGTCCCTGGAGAAGGACCTCATGTTTAGTAGACGGTCAGCAAAAAACAGGAAGACTCTCAACTAGATAGACTGACACAGTGGCTGCAACAGTGGGCTGAAACACAGCAACAATCATGCAGGACTGGGCAGTGTTTCGTTCTGTTATACATAAGGTTGCTATGAGTTGGAACTGACTTCATGGCACCTAAAAACAACTTTAAAAAGGCATGGCCTTCTCCTAGAAGCTTGTTAGCAATGCGGAATCTTAGACCCCATCCCAAGCCCTCTGAATCAGAGTAAGTGTTTTAACAAGATCCCCAGCTGATCTGTGTGCACACTGATGACTGATAAGCACAGCAGAAGAAGGTGGAAGAGCAAGGCAAACTGTGTTGATCAGTCAGATAATTACTTAATTAATTCAGTAAAATTAACTGAGCAACTACTTTATGCCAGGTACTGCGTGAGGCCCTGGGACTCTGGGGTGAACACAATAGATATGGTGAATGCCCCAGACCTGCCTGGATAGGCAACGCATCTGGACCTCCCGGAGTGGAGGGAAGGGCCGCTCATTGGCCTGGGGAGCAGGGAGGGCTTGCTGTAGGCAGTGACTGGGAGTGGAAGGTAGAGAGGGGCAGTCTAATTAAAGGAACTTCCTGCTGAATGACCAGACTGGAGGCAGGCAGATGGGTCAGGAGGCTGTTGCAATAATCCAGGCTAGAAATGCAAGCAGGTCTTTATTCCCCACCCTCTCCTGTAAGTCAATGCCATCCTGAAAATCCTGCTTTAAAAAACACCAGGTGGAGCAAAAAACTGCCAAATCCCCTTGCCTCCTCTCAGTCTCCCTTGCTCTTGTCTCATTTACATTCTGCCTCCAAATGTCAATCTTCCATCTCTTCTCCCTCTATGTTTTCTCCCACTTTCATTGTTTCCTTCCCTAACACTCCCAGGGTACATCCATTATGGGGACTATTATTCAGTCATTAGAAACCATGTAGACTAAGACTGTGTAACAACACAAAACAAGCTTAGGTTATAACAGGAAGCGGGGTGCAAATTGTATGGACATATGATTACTGCCTTTTAAAAATAAAAATAAAACACTATAGTTTAAAAACACATACACACACGCACACACACAGCAAAACTCTAGAATGTGTCAAACAATATTGGTGTTTGCTTGGGGCCTTTAAAATGTATTTATTTTTTCTATTGTTTTTTTAATGACTAGTGATTTGTTTTATAATTGGGAAAATAAAAATATTTCACAAATTAAAAACTGCTGCTATTTATTCACTTTGTCACATTGAGCAAGTTCTTTATCTTCCCTGAGCTTTGGTTTTCTCTTCTGTCAAACAGGCCAAACACGGTGGTTTTTTGTTTAAGTTTGGCAAGCCTGACTTTGACAATGCCCTCCTACCTTTTTGTATTTTATTTTATTTTTACATTTTATTATGGTGAAAATATACACAACAAAACATAGGCCATCTCAACAATTTCTACACGTACAATTCAGTAACACTGATTATCCACCCTCACAGAGTGTTTTGAGGAATAAATCAGATCACACTCAGCAAGTGTTGGACATACAGCCTGGCATGAGAGAAAAATCTAAACATATAGCAGTCATTATTATTGCTGGTGTGATCAACTCCCAGCTTATCTGTTCAGTACAGGGTTGGATCAAAGACCCGGGGCAACTAATTTTACTCCTAACTGTCTGTGTGACCTTGGCGAGTTCCTCCCCATCTTGTTTCCCCAATTATTGAACATAAACACAGCCTCCTTACTCAACCGAACTTATTGTCACATGTATAAACGGAACACCTCAACTCCCCTGGAATTCATACTATGAATACTTTAAAGATGGGGTCGCCATGAGTCAGAAACAACTCTATGGCAGGTAACAACAAACAACAACAACAAATATTCTACTGGACAAATACTGAGACCTCTTTCAAATGTCCCTTACCCTCTGAGGTCTGCTGACTGATTTGCTTCCTGTGGCTGCTGTAACAACGTACCACACACTGGGTTGCTGAAAACTACAGAAATTTATTCTTTCACAGTTCTGGAAGCTACAAGTCCAAAATTAAGGCATTTAGCAGAGCCATGCTCCCTCTGAGAGTTCTAGGAAGAATCCTTCCTTGTTCTTTTCTTGCTTTTGGTGCTTGCCAGCAATCCTCAGCTTCCCTTAGCTTGTAGCTGCATCATTCCAATCTCTTTCCACCTTCATATAGCCTTTCAATAAGGACATAAGTCATTGGATTTAGGGCCCACCCTAACCCAGTATTGACTTATTGGAACTAATTACAACTACAAAGACCCTATTTCCAAATAAGGTCACATTCTGAGGTTCTGGATGCGCATGGATTTTGGGGGACACTGATCTCCTCCTGTAAAGATTTACAGCCTAGGAAATTCTCTGGGGCAGTTCTACTCTTTCCTACAGGGTTGCTATAGTTGGAATTGACTGGACGGCACACAACAACAATACAACATTCAACCCAGTACACTGATCTATGAATTAAAGGTCCACCTTCCCCTCTCTGCTGGAGTCATGATGTCTCATTCTTGCTCCCTAAGAGCAACAAGGCTCTGCTTTCCCTACTAACCATGGAACAATTCTTGAAGAGTTTTTCAGATGGTGGCAATGTAAAAAATGTCATTTTGATGTGTTAGAAATCGGGGTGGGTGTGGTAGTTCTCAGTCCGTGGCTGGCATGCACCCCTCTCCTTGCTCTTTGCAATTTAGGTCTTAAAACTGGCAAGCTTTGTCTCAGATACCACACCCTTGGTATCCCTCCCAGCACTGTACAGTGGGAGAGGGGCATTGGATCAGATGCTCTCTAAGGACCATTTGAGCTCTAACAGCCTCTCCTCCCTGGGATGGCAGCAGTTTCCATGGATTAAAGAAGATCTTTTTCCTGAGCACGTGGTACTGCTTCTGAAGCAGCCCCTCTCCAAGGGCCCCCAATAGATCCACCAGGCTCAGAGGAGCCAGGCCAGCTGGCTCTGCTTACAGGGAAGCGCTCAATAATTTTAATGGCATAAAAGCCAAAGAGGTGTTCACCAGTTCCTATAAGAGGCAACATTAATAAGGAATGATTTTAAAGGGGAGAACATGAATGCGGAAGGTGGAGAGAGAAAAAGAAAGTGAAGAACAGGAACACCCAACTTTGATGATCCTTGAAAAGATCCTATGTCAAGATCCCACCTGTCTCTTTTAAGCCTCCTTCATGCTCATAATGTCTTCTTGCCTTAAATGTGCATGCTTTACTATGTTCTAGGCACTATGCTAAGCCTTTGACCATGCATTGCTTCATTTCACCCTCACAACTAGAACATCAGCTCCAAGAAGGCAGGGGAGTTTTGTCTGGTTTCTTCACTGTTGCATCCCCATTTTTGAGAATAGCACCAGGTCCCTTGTATATATTAAGTATTTGGTGAAATAATGAACAACACTCTGAGGTTGCTACTATGACTATATTTTACAGATGGATAAACCAAAGCTCCTGGAGGTTACGTTACTTGCCCAAGGTCATGTCCCTAATAAGGAGTAGATCCAGGATTCTGGTCTATCTGATCTCAAAGCCTGCCTATTTCAGATCATGTGTTCATTCATGGGCTATACTTATCCTTCTCTGATTTCCTGTCCAAGCCTTCTTTGTCTTGTGTATTGCTGCTCTAGGCCTACCTCCTTCTTTAAGTTTTCCCTAACCACTTCCCTAGGAGATAAGACTTCTCTACCCATTGCCATCAAATCAATCCTACCTCATAGTGACACCACATGTTACCACGGGGTTTTCAAGGCTGTGACCTTTCAGAAGCAAATCACCTGGCCTTTGTGCCTCTGGGTAGGTCCGAACTGCCAACCTTTTGATTAGTAGTCAAGTGCTTAAGACTTTGTACCACCCAGTGACTCCTAGAATGCCTCTAGGAGTTACATTACCCATAGTCCCCTGTCGTTTACCAAGTCAAAAGCCACCTTCCCCAAGAAAGCAACTCATTATCTGCCCTGAGCTGTGCCTGAGCACTTTTTACCTGGAATTACTATTATTTACTACTATTGTTTACAAAGTGCTGCCTACAAGAAATTATAAGCTTCTCAAGGAAGGCCTTGCATCTCATTCATTTCATGTACTGCCACAATGCCTGATTCAAGTGTTTTTTATTTTAATGCTAATCATATATTTTAGTTAATCCAATATATCCAAAGTATTACAATTTCAAAATGTAATCAATATGAAAAAAAATGAGGTATTTTGTGTTCTTCTTTCACATTAAATCTTCAAAATCCATTGTGTATTTTATTAATTTGAATTAGATCACATGCCAAGTGGACCATTTGGACCATGTGTCAAGTGGTCAATAGCCAAATGTGGCAAGTGGCTATTATATCAGGTAGTGTAATTTAAGACAGTCAATAAATTTTATATATAAAGACACAGTTCATACACAAAAACAACCTACATACATGCCTCAGCATTTAGTAGAATGTGTACCACTTATGTCCCTGAGCTGTGCAAATGGTTAATGCACTTGGCTGCTAACTGCAAGGCTGGCAGTTTGAGTCTACCCAGAAGTACCTCAAAAGAAAGGCCTGTCAATCTAGTTCTGAAAAATTGTTGGTGTATGCCGTCAAGTTGATTCCAATTCATAGTGACCCTATAGAAGAGAGTAGAATAACCCATAGGGTTTCCTAGGCTGTAATCTTTTCAGGAACAGATCAACAGGTCTTTTCTCCTGCTGAGCCACTGGTAGGGACAGAGAAGCAAGCAGAGATGGGCGAAGAGAGATGCCAAGCCACATGAACATTGCCCAGGAGTAGAAGCTCAAAGAGATGAAGGACTTCTTCCCCCAGAGCCGACAGAGGGAGAAAGCCTTCCCCTAGAGCTGGCATCCTGAATTTGGACTTCCAGCATTTCCTAAACTGTGCGAAAATAAATTTCTGTTGTTAAAGCCACTGATTTGGGTTATTCTTTTATAGTAGCACTAGATAACTAAGACACACACCATGAGGTTGCCACGAGTCAGAATCGACTCAATAGCAACTGGTTTAATTGGTATTATATAGACCCCTATTTAACCATTAGAACCTCAACTATTTTTTAACAGGCATTACTTTATAGAGCAACTTTAGGTTTACAGAAAACACTGTGGGTTTTTAATCAATATTTCTTTCATACAAGACTAGTTTAACCCTTGGAATCACAGATTCAGAGGGAATTTTGGCAATACCTGTCAAAATTTAAAATATTTTAAGGACCTTACAGACAGTCAAACAAGGTCACAGAGATACATGTATGAAGCCGTTTATTGTAGCATTTTGTATAGCTGCGAAAAACTATAACAGCTTAAAGGCCTATACTTGCTGCGTAATTAAACAGATCATGTTACATCTGTGCTGTGGAATATTAAGCAGCTTTGGAAAAGAACATCATGGATCTGTGTGAAGCGACATGGAGACATCGTTAAGACTTTGTATTAAGTAGAAAAAGCAAGGATCAGAAAAAATATGCAGCATTATCCCATTTGGATTAAAATTTGCCTCATAAATGCACGTCAGCAGTTCTGGGAGCATGTGCACCAAATTGCTAAGAAATGGGTACTTCTGGCATGGACTGTAAGTTTGAGAAGTGAAAGAGATTTCCACTCTTTTGCTCTGAAAATGCTTCCTTCATTATTATTATTATTATTATTTTAATTTTGGTAACTTTAAACAATAAAATCACAGGAGAGGAAGGAGGGAAGACACTTACCAGGGCAGAGGCAGTGCAGCAAGGGGTTTCTATTTGTTGAGTATCCATCGTCTGCAAGAGTGTGTTAAGGTCTTTGCATATACTCCTCACTTACACTTCATAACAGAACCTAAGACGTAAGAATCAGCATTGCCACTTTATGGATGAGGACATTAAAGCTCATATTCAAGCACAGTCTGCCTAAATCTCAAGCTTGGGCTTTTCTTTCCTACAGCGTAACACTTAGAATCTAATCACAGTCCTCATTTTGTGAATGAGGACATGGGGACTGGCAGCTGCTGAATGTCATGTGCAGGCTCACCCAACTGTAGGTCACCCAACACCTGGAAACTCCCTCCTGTGCTGCATCATCCTCTATTGCTTCTCATATCCTGAGGCTATCACCTCAACTAGCCCATTAGCTCTCTGGAGGGCAGGGGCTTTGCATTCTGTTTTGTTTTGTGTTTTTGCCCCCAGGTTTGGGCTGATCACATTCCCAACCAGTAAAACCAGTTGTCATCTAGTCAATTCTGACTCATGGCGACCCCATGTGTGTCAGAATAGAACTGTGTTCCATAGGGTTTCCAATGCCTGATTTTTCAGAAGTAGATCACCAGGCCCTTCTTCCAAGGCATCTCTGGGTGGATCTGAACTTCCAACCTCTAGGTTAGCAATTGAGTGTGTTAACCACTTGCATCACCCAGGGACTCTGATCACATTTCCAGACACTTCTTAACTCCACACTGAGAGGTTCACTCCTGTATGGTTCCAGTCAGCGCTTACAGAGCTTCTCTTGATACCCTTGCCTTTAGAGATGGAGCTGTCCTGGCAAAATCACACTGCCTAGAGAAAAGCAGCACCATGTGCACATTTTGAGAAGAGATGGATGAGCAGTGTGAAGCTGTAGAAAACTTTGTAATTGGACTCGCTGTTCACTTATCAGCATGGCATAGAAGTCCACCAGCCTTGAGACTTCCTCCCTGGGGATGGAGATTCTTTCAGTGTCTCTAATGGGTGGCTGGGCTACACTGGGGATGGGCAATCTCAACAGGAACTAAAAAAAACCAACCAACCAAACAAAAAAAACCCCACTGCCGCCGAGTTGATTCTAACTCATAGCGACCTTACAGGACAGAGGAGGACAGAGGAGAACTGTCCCATAGGGTTTCCAAGGCTGTAAATCTTTAGGGAAGCAGACTGCCACGTCTTTCTCTCACGGAGCAGCTGGTGGGTTCGAAATGCCAACCTTTTGGTTAGCAGCAGAGCATTTAACCACTATGCCAACAGAGCTCCTTCAAAACACATAGAGATCCCAACAGTTTATGCAGACAGGTTAATGATTACCACCCTCCCCCACGCTCCAACTCAGATATTTCTTTTCGGTATTTTCAGATATTTTTCTTTGGTACATTCTATAGCCTGCACAGCATCATCTGCTCTTGTACAGACCCCCTGCTTCCTCCTTCTTCCTCTTTTTGTTCCCTGCCTTCCTGTTACCAGGTCCCATTTCAACACTTTTGCCTTCATAAAACAAATGCAGGTAATTTTGGCATAACCTATTTGAATACTGAGCCCCAGAACTACACTAAGGGCTTTATATGCATTGCTTTTTTTAAACTCTTTCACAGACTCCGAGAGCTGGGTATCCTTTCTTATTCCCATTTTATAGATGAGAAAACTGAGATTTGGAGAAGTCAACTCACTCACACAAAGTCACCCAGAGAGTGACAAAACTGGGATTTGAACCCAGGTGTGTCTGACTCTGGATGATGCAAATGGTTAACCCGCTGGGCTGTTTACCAAAAAGATGGAGGTTCAAGTGCACCCAGAGGTACCTCAGAAGAAAGGCCTGGTGATCTACTTCCAAAACCACAATTTCTTAATCATATTATTAGAGACATTGAGTTAGTTGCACACAGCTTACCATATATGAAGGAGATAGCTATAAGATGATTAGTATATTTTTTTGGAAAATAATGAGCCCATGTAAATAACACGCCCACACATGTAACATGCATTGTGTTATATGGGCGAGGAAGTTGGCAGTTGGCCCAAAAAACATATAATAAGCATGTTATTTGTGTAAAAATACAATATTCAGAAATAAAAGCAAAAGCAGGATTCATAGGATAGCAGGGAAAAAAGAGAGAACAAAAACCAACAGACCTCTGAGAACAGTGAATCGTGGTTTACAAGGTTTAGGTATATTAATTAGTTAGAATCTAGCAAAGAGGTCAACCTGGACAGTCTGTCCCTGAGCAGGCTGAACAGAAGAACCAAAAGAAAACAATTTTGGTTGTTCGCAGATTGTCCAGCAAACTCTGACCGTTTAGCTGAGGAGTGTAGGTGGCAGGCTGTCTCTGACAGCTGCAGGGTCCTTCCATCAGCACCTCTGCTTTAGTTGGGCTACATCTCCACCATCTCTCTCATCAGAGCCACTCCCTAGGGTGCACCACTTCTTATCTTCCAAAAGATGGATTTGGACTGCTAAAGAAGACAATGCATGAGTAGCCCTGAGATTGTGGACCTGTCTCATGGTCAATGTGGCCAAAAAGGTAGAGCTATTATTAGCCTTACCATCGTGGGGCTTCTGATTATTTTTAAATTTACTGTAGCTAACAGGGAGCTGGTAAATCTTGTTCTTCTGGTTTTCAGGTTACTTCTTCAGCCATTTCCGCTAACTCACTTGTATAACAACACAGTAATGAGTATGCATAGAGTGCAGTGCTTGGATTGATCAGCCCCATCTATTAGAATTGTCTTGGCCACAGTGAATTGATCAGTTACAACAGAAATCTGTACCAGACAGTCCTCCCTTCGACACTGTGTCTGGGCTCTCTTAGGCTCTAACTCCTTGCAAGCCCAAGTGCTATCTCCCCTCTAGACATAAGCATCTCAGGGTAGGGGGTCTTTTCGGATGCATCTTTGTTTCTCAGATAGTCCCTACCCCAGGATCATGCTGTGGCAGACACTTAGGGAGTGTTCTTGGAAATAAGCGAGTGATTGAAAGCACCATTGTACTGTCCTGTTGCTAAATACAACTGGCTGTCAGTGCAACAGCACCCTGAGGTGTGTTTTTCCCAGCTCAGAAACCACATAGACCTAGCTCTGGCCAGAGATCTCTCCATACCCCTTTCATGACTATGCAACAATGCACCATAATCTCCTCCTTGCTTTCAACTTGCTATAGCTCAGCATTTCCCACGACACTATCCCTGGTCTTCCAGCCTCCTCTCACCTCCAAATACCACTAAAACAGTGACCATTTATTGAATTCATACTCTGTGGCGGATGCTTTGCATGGAATACTTTACTGTATCCTCACAACAGCCCCATAAGTAGGTGTATTAATATCTATTTTACATATGAGGAAACTGAGGCTCAGAGAGGTGACTTTATGAGCCTTCGAGAAATAGCTGAAACACTAACCCAGGTGTGACAGACATCAACGTCCAGAAGTTTAATCATTACACTATATTTTATCTTCAAATAGTGACACTGATGAATTTTGTCAGATATTGAAATGAAATTGTACATATACATTTGAACACTCATGGGCAGTCATACACCGCTAAACTCCCATTTACTCACAAGTCTTCATGGTAGTGGCTGTTCCTTCTCTATCCTTATATATACTTCAAGTATCTGCAGTAGATACTCAACCCTTCCATGTGCAAGGCAGAGTGCTGGGTACTGCTCAGGGTGAAAGTGGTATATGATGTAAATCATGTTGTTGTTGTGTGCCATCAAGTTGATTCCAACTCATAGAGACCCTATAGGACAGAGTAGAACTGCCCCATAGGGTTTCCTAGGCTGTAAATCTTTACGGGAGCAGATAGCCAGGCCTTCTCTCCTGAGAAGCCACTGGGTGGGTTGGAACTGCCAACCTTTCAGTTAGCAGCCAAGCACTTAACCATTGCGTGTGCCACCAGGGCTTTTTATGTAAATCATACCCCCCATGAATTTACAAAGAAACAGAGATATTGGGGTGGGGAGTGAGAAAAAAGAAAGCTATATTAAAGGACTTAACTATCAGAATACCCTTAGAGAGACAAAGGCTCTTTGGTAAAGGAAACCGACGTTTATTGAGTAGACACTGTGAGCCCAATATAGTATTAAGTGCATTAATTACAATGGTGGCCATTTTTAAGCATGCTATGTACTATGGACTTTTCATATATTATCTGTCATCCTCACAAGAAGTCAGAAAAATAGGAATTCTTATCTCTACAAATGAAAAAACTGAGGTACAGAGAGGCAGAATAATTTTTTTTCATGGTACAGAGCCATTATGTAACACAGCCAAAATTAGAATCCAGGTCTGTCTAGGTCCAAAGGCTCTGTTCTTTCTGCTAGACACCCTGTCTGCATTTCTGACATTTCTCGCCTAAGCCTCTTCTCCTTCCAATTAGATCCACCTTATTATCCCCATTAACAGGTAGAGAAGAAGTGGCAGAACCTCAGAGATGGAAAGGACCTTGAGACTAGTATGTTTGGACAAAATGAGGAAGCCTTTGTGGGGTAGTGATTTGAGCTAGCCCTGGAAGGGCTGGTAGGGTTTTAGTGCACAGAACCTGAGAAAGCTTCTTGGGAGAGATGTCTCCATGAGCAGAGGCACAGAGACGTGGATATGTGGCACACACACAAAAAAAGAAAAAGCCACTGGCTGGTGTGGCTGCTGTCTTAGGTTGCTATGAGGGGACATGGCTAGAATCCTAAGTTAGACCTAGAATGTTTGATTATGGTAGACTGCTTGCTTTGAATCAAGGGTGTTGACCCTGTGGAGTCAACCCTCCAGGAAGGAAATGCTGAGAAGAGGAACTGAGTCTATTTTGTTGTTAGCCGCCATCGAATAGGCCCCTGACTCAGGGAGAGCCCATGTTACAGAGTAGAACTGCTCCATAGGATTTTCTTGGCTGTAATCTTTATAGGAGCAGTTTGTACCAGGTGTTTATTCCGCAAAGGTGCTGGGTGGCTTTGAACCGCCAAACTTTGGGTTAGCAGCCGATTACAAACTGCTTGCACCACCCAAGCTCCAAGCATATTTTAGGGGGACACTAAGAAAGCAAGACCACTTGCTCCAACCATGAAACACACTTGCTCCCCAAACATCATCTCTGTGCAGAGTTTCAGAGTGTTTTGTAGGAATCTCTGCCAAACCTAGGGAAATAAAGTCCACAGCGCCTTCAGGAGACCAAATGGCACTTGTTCCCCACTGTCTAATCTGATCAGCCCTTTGCTGACTAATTGAATTATGCTGGCCCACAAACTGATAGACAGCTGCTAAAAATGGTTATTGCATTATTAATTCACTCCAGCAATTTCACATTAAACCTATACTGTTAATAATTCCCCCCCCTTCTATTTCTTCCCTCTTAATTAGACTATTTAAAACTTTGAAGGAATAGTCTTCCCATGCTAAATGGAGGCATTGGGCAAATTACATTTTTGATTGAATACTTCTCTGATAGGCCAGCAAATGAGATGGTTGAGTTGTTAATTATTGTCAGAGTTCCAAACGACGCCTGCTAATGAGGCAGTCAATCTCAGCTGTCAGTCCCCGAATATTAATGGAGGCCAGTGGGATGTCCTGGGAAGGATGTTTGGTAGGGGTCCCAGGAGCCAACTGGACATGGAAGGTCAGTGACTTCCTGTTGCTATAGCTAATGGGGAACCTGTGATGAGTGTGGAAAGGGGTGGGCAGTGGAGCAGAGGAGAGATAAGCCAGAACTGATTCATGGCACCAGGTGGGTACCACTGAGATGGACCATTTGGTCGATGTCCAGTATTTGTCACTACTGACTTGGCCTTGGAGAACTTACTAGCAAAGCTGTGTTTTTGGAGGTTCTTGGGAGCTGAAAGGTATGAGAAGGTACCTGATGAGCAGCTAGGAGAAGCTATACATCTTATGATAGAGTGACCCAGCTCCAGGGTTCAATGTTGACTGACGTCTTGGGATTTATGCCTGAGTACAGCAGCTGTCATGTTGGTGAGGATCAAGGGAGATGTCAGATTTCATTCGGCAAGACTGGAGGTGGCAGAGAGGGGATTCCATCTCAGTCTGGGTATCAGGGAACCCTATATTTAGTCTGAGACAAAGGGAAAGCTCAGAAGAAGGGCAGAGCAGGGAGGGAAATTGGATTTGATTCAATAAATATTTACTGAGCACTTTGTATGCATGTTAAGGACTTCAAGTTCCCTGTGCAAACTCCCAAGGCAGAAATTTTTTTGGATTTATCCTTGACCATTACTTTCACAACTGTCCAGTCCCCCCCCCCCCCCAATTAGACTGCTTACTAAGTTTCACAAATTCTCCTTCAGCCACACATCAGGAATTCATTCTCTTCTCCACGCCATTTCTACTCCCTGAGTCCCAGGCTATTTCATCACTCACTGGGTTACTGCCCCACTCTAATTACTGGTCAGAGACCTTCTGCTGGCCTGCAAGGACCTGCACTGGTACCACAATGACCTCTCCAATGTCACCTCCTTCCATTCCCCCAGGCTCACTCTGTTCAGTGAGATTCTTCCTCAAGCACACCAGACATGCTTCCTTCCTCACTTCTGAGTTATGCCACCCAGTAATGAATGGCCCCTAGCCTTTCTGAGTTTTTGTTTCATCATCTGTAAAAAGTAGTATCAACCTGCTGTGATGAACCTACTAAGGTTCTTGCACACAGAAGATGGTTATATGCCACTTTCTTTCCTGAGTGTCTCTTCTATAAGCTCATCATTCATTCCAACTGATTCGAATCTTTACTCTTGGGACCTCTGCCTATCTGCTATTCCTTTGATTCCATTCATTTTATGATGAAGTAGACATGGGTTACAGATGGCTGGAGTTGGCATGGCAAGGCTATGTTCAACTGTCTTAATTATCTAGTGCTGCTATAACAGAAATAACACAAATGGGTGGCTTTAACAAACAAATTTATTTTCTTACAGTTTAGGAGGCTAGAAGTCTGAATTCAGGGTGCCACCTCTAGGGAAAGGCTTTTTCTGTCCATTAGCTCTTGGAAGAAGGTCCTTGTTTCTTTTGAGCTTCTGCTCCTGGGCAATCTTCATGTGGCTTGGCATCTCTTTTCCCCATCTCTGCTTGCTCTCTTGCTTGTTTAATCTTTTATATTTCAAAAGAGGTTGACTTAAGACACATCCTACATGGATATGTCTCATTAACGTAACAGAGAAAACCCATTCCCAAATGGGATTATAACCACAGGTATAGGGGTTAAGATTTACAACACATATTTTTGGGGGACACAATTCAATCCATAACATCAACATCCTAGCATTGGGTTGAGGGGGCTGATCCATAAAATGGGGACTTCCCTCCAATCACATGGGAGAAGGTTCAGTGAAGGCAGATTCTTTTTTTTTTTTATTTTTTTTATTGTTGTAGTTTAAGTGAAAGTTTACATTTCAAGTTAGTCTCTCACACAAAAATTTATACATACATTGTTATACGACCCTAATTGTTTCCCCTATACTGTGACAGCACACTCCTCCTTTCCACCCCTGATTACTTATGTCCGTTCAACCAGCTCCTAACCCTCTCTGCCTTCTCATCTCACCTCTCATCTCACCTCTGGATGGGAGCTGCCCATTTAGTCTTGTGTATCTGCTTGAACTAAGAAGCACACTCTTCACAAGTATCATTTATGTTCCACCGCCAGTCCAATCTTTGTCTGAAGAGTTGGCCTTGGGAACTGTCTTAGTTCTGGGTTGACAGTGAGTCTGGGGGCCATGCTTTCTGGGATTCTTCCAGTCTCAGTCAGACCATCAAGTCCAGTCTTTTTACTAGAATTTGAGTTCTGCATCCCCTCCTTTCTCCTGCTCTATCAGGGACTCTCGGTTGTGGTGAAGGCAGATTCTTAACATAAGAGGAACAGTGGGCAGCAAGTTTGTGAATTTGTACAGGACTCAAAGCTGACTTTTAGGCTTTATTCTGCAATATTGTAGTGAAATGTTTGACAACTTGTTAGGTACAAGACACTTTTAGGTACTAGGATACCACGAGCCACAAAACAGGCAAGATCTCTGCCCACGTGGTGCTTATATTCTAATTTGGGAGACAAAAAACTAACAATAAGTAAATAAATATAATGATTTCAGATAATGATAAGAAATATGTAGACTATATCTCTTACAGGATAAGATGACATGGAGGGATGATGGGACAGGCATATGCGAGGTTGGACAATGTCAGTGAAATAATAAAGAGGTAGATTTGAGCTGAGACCTCAATAAGAAGAAGCCAGCTAAATCAACATTGGCAGGAGAGCATTCTAGGCAGAAGGAAGAGCAAGTACAAAGGGCCTGAGAAGAAAATTGCTTGGTGAGTTCCAGGAATAGAACTAAAGCCAGTTTTGCTGAACAGTGCTAAATGAGGGGGAGTGTGACAGGGTGTTTATTTAGAGAAATAAAACTTTGGAGGCCATGGAAACAAGGTTAGATTTGATGCCAAGGGCAATGGGAAGCTGTTGTGGTTTTAAGAAATGGAATGACATGATTCACTGCATGTGATTTTTAAAGAGTACCATTGAGCAACTCTTATCTGTGAGACCCAGTGCCAAATGGTGGTGTACAATGATGAATTAGACAGCCACTAGCTTCTTAAAGAGTCTGTAGTCTGATGCAGAGATGGACACACAGCCAGGTATCTGATATAATACAAGGACAGTCAGAGTGCTAGTGGACCCCAGTGGCTGCTCTTTCCTTCTCTGGAGTAATAGACATTTTAATGTGGCATCTGCCTGAGCAGAATAAATATGGCATTTCCCAACCTTCCCGGAAGCTGGGTGTGTCCCTGAGGCTACTTTCTGGCTTACAGGATATATGCAGAAGTATATTACCACAGCTTCAGGGTCTATTTCTTAAGACACAGTAGCTTTGCAGTCTGCTGTTCTTCCCCTGCTTCCATTCTACTGCTTGGAACATGGAAGACACAATTAGAAGATGTCTTGGAAGACTCTGCTCAGAACTAGACCTCAGGGATGGAGGAAGAGAAAACTGACAGGAGTCGGGAACTCTAAGCCTTCATGGGGAAAAGAGCTCCTGTTCCAGTCCTGGGTTCCTACCTCTGAACTTTTACCCGAGAGAAAAATACATCTCCATGTCATGTAGAAACACACCCGTACACCTGTTGCCATCGAGTCGATTCCAACTCGTACTGATTCTATTATTTTGGATCTCTGCTGTTGTCAAATAACTTAAACCTAAGAGTTACATGTGAGGCATCAGTGGTCCAGTGGTAGAATTCTCACTTTCCATGTGAGAGACCTGAGTTTGATTTTTAGCCATGCACA
This sequence comes from Dugong dugon, assembly GCA_030035585.1. Classification (NCBI taxonomy): domain Eukaryota; kingdom Metazoa; phylum Chordata; class Mammalia; order Sirenia; family Dugongidae; genus Dugong; species Dugong dugon. The sequence continues at coordinate 60,472,552 of CM057471.1, forward strand.
GCCACCACTCATCTGTCAGTGGAAGCTTGCGTGTTACTATGATGTTGAAACTTGCTCTTGAACATAGAGTAGCTAAAGCAAAAGGAAGAAATGATGAAGTCAAAGAGCTGAACAGAAGATTTCAAAGGATGGCTCGAGAAGACAAAGTAGAGTATTATAATGACTTCTGCAAAGACCTGGAGTTAGAAAACCAAAAAGGAAGAACACACTTGACATTTCTCAAGCTGAAAGAACTGAAGAAAAAATTCAAGCCTCGAGTTGTAATATTGAAGGATTCTATGGGGAAAATATTAAATGATGTAGGAAGCATCAAAAGAAGATGGAAGGAATACACAGAGTTGGTCAATGTTCAACCGTTTCAGGAGGTAGCATATGATCAGGAACCGATGGTACTGATGGAAGAGGTCCAAGCTGCACTAAAGGAAATAGGGAAAAACAAGGCTGCGGGAATTGATGGAATACCAGCTGAGATGTTTCAACAAACAGATGCAATGCTGGAAGTGCTCACTACTCTACGTCAAGAAATTTGGAAGAGAAGATGGCGCTCTAGGCAGAAACACCATGCCGTCCCTCCACAGCAAAGATCCGAAAAACTAAGCCTAACAGAGAATCAACAATCTTGAAACCCTAGAACACCAAATGAAGAGATAAAGAACTCAGCCAAACACCAAACGGAGTGAGAATACTAAAAGAGAATGGAGAGCGAGGAGAGACTCACGCAGAGATTCCTTACCAGCTAACGCAGCACGGATCCACCATCTTGGATTCCTATAGGAGACCAGCGAATGGGAGAGCAGCCTCGCAGAGTGTCCAGTGGGAGACAGAACGACCAGTAAACTGCGGTGCGCGCTTTCCCACCCCCCACCCCTCTCCGCCTCGGCTGGGGCTCCCCTGCTTTCCGTGGCCAGGGTCCCTGGGCTGGGGGGCGCCGGTGCTTGGAATCCACGCGCCCAGGCTGGCAGCTTTCTGAGAGCCGTTTGCTGGCTGCTGGCGAAGCTTCTTCTGCCGCCTCCCCCTCCTTTTGCCTGGGTGCCTGGTTCCGAGCGCCATCTTTGCTCTCTCCTGCGGGGCTGCGGGGCTGCGTTCAGGCATGTGGCTGTTTCCAGGTCTGGGCTGCCATGCTGGTGAGATCCCGGGGCCTTTGTTCGTTCGCCCCTCTGCTTCCCGTGGCCACAGTCTCTTAACCCCGAGACTGCCGGCTGCTTGGAATTCGTGCCCCTGAGTGGGGGCTCTCTAGGTCCCATTTGTTGGCTGTTGGTGTGGCATTTTCTGCTTCTTCTGGTTTCTCACTTGCCTCTCGCTGCCTCCCCCTCCTTTTGCTCGGGTGCCTGGTTCCGAGCGCCGTCTTTGCTCTCTCTGGCGGGGCTGTGGGACTGCGTTCGGGTGTGTGGCGGATTCCAAGTCTGGGCTGCTGCGCTGGTGAGATCCCGGGGCCTTTGATCATTGGCCCCTCTACCTCCCGTGGCCACGGTCTCTTAACCCCGAGACTGCCGGCTGCTTGGAATTCACGCCCCTGAGTGGGGGCTCTCTGGGTCCCATTTGTTGGCACTGACTGCTGGTGTTGTTTTTGTTTTCGTTTTATTTTATTTTAATTTTAATTTTCTTCTTTTTTGATTAGTTTTGTCATCTTTTCCCTCTTTTTCCCTTTTGTCTTTCTTCATTGCTTAATTTCTCGTCTCTCTATCTCTTCCTTCTCTTTCTGATCCCTGAATACCAGGCGATGTATGCCTCTGTACCTGCTGGCCAGGCTGTGCTGTGAAACCTGAGACCGACTCCCCCAGACCTCATAGCTGCATCGGTGGCATTCCTGGGAACTTTGCAGTTCTTTAACTTTTCTGATTTTTATTTGTTCATTCTTTCCTTTTCTTTCTCTTCCCCCTTCTGGTTTCCTCCATCCCATAGTCTCTCATCTGTACATTCCAACGACAAGCTCCCCTAGCATTCTTTTATGTTTGTATGCTTTTTGCTCCTGCTCCTCTCTCCTCTCTCCCATATCCAGCTTAGCTTCACACATAACCATCTTCCCGCTGCACCCTACCTACCTGCACCGTGCACTTGACATCACACCACCAAGCTGTGCAGGCACGCCCTATTGGAACCTGCCCAGCACTGACTACCGACCGTCCTGGTGGCTGCGGTGAGCGCCACAAATAACCCGTCCCAGTGGCTCCTCTTCAGCTAGATATGCCCAGCTGTACCACAAGGACGAAACAAACAAAAAAAAAATCTACAATCAATAAACGAGAGAAATATCTACTGAATGCCCCCAAAACAGCAAACAATATAAAAACATTTACAAAAACAAGACAAGATGGCTCCAATAGGCGTCCAAATTAAAACAGCTGATAACTCTCCTGTGGAAGAAAATGCACTAGAAGTACCTGATAGGGAACTCAAATCACTAATACTCGGAATTTTCCAAGAACTGAGGCAAAAAGGTGACAAACATGAGGAAAAAATAGACAAATTTATGGAAAATACAGACAAAAAATTGGAAGAATTCAGGAAGATGATGCAGGAACAAAATGCCAAAATAAATTCACAACTAGAAATTATACAAAAACAACAATTAGAAATCCAAAAGATAAACAACAAGATTTCAGAAATGGACGGTGTTATAGAATGGCAGAGAAGTAGATTTGAAACCATGGAAGACAGGATCAGTGGAATTGAAGACAAACACTTGGATACAACTCTGTTTCAGGAAAACTCAGGAAAAAGAACAAAGAAACATGAAGAGACCCTGAGAGTTATGTGGGACACAATTAAAAGTAAAAACTTACGAGTGATTGGCATCCCAGAACAGGGGGAGAAAACAGAAAACACAGAGAGGATCATTGAGGAACTGCTGACAGAAAACATTCCAAATATCATGAAAGATGAAAAGCTGGCCATCCAAGAAGCTCAACGAACCCCATATAGAAGAGACCCCAAAAGAAAATCACCAAGACATATCATATTCACACTCGCTAAAACTAAAGACAAACAAAGAATCCTGAGAGCAGCTCGTGAAAAACAAGAAGTCACATACAGAGGAGAAACAATAAGACTAAGCTCAGATTATTCGGCAGAAACCATGCAGGCAAGAAGGCAATGGCATGACATATATAAAATCTTGAAAGAAAAAAATTGTCAGCCAAGAATAATATATCCTGCAAAACTCTCATTCAAATTTGATGGTGAAATTAGGTCATTTCCAGATAAACAGAAACTAAAGAAATAGGCAAAAGTCAAACCAAACTTACAAGAATTATTAAAGGGAGTTCTTCAATCTGAGGACAAACAGCTTCAGCCCTCAGGCAGGACCTAGGACCTAGGACGCAGGTTCATATGAACCAGACACCATTCTAGGAACTGAACTACAGAGGACTTTCCAAAAACAAAAGAAATACAACAGGGAATCAGAGAAATCAATCAAAGGATGACAACAACATCAAAACAATGAAAGAGGGAACAAACGGCATAGGTATAGAACCTTCTAAAGGAGAGGAAGGCAAGGCGATACCAAGTAAGGGTAGACTGCTTCAAAATTATAAAGATAAGGGTAAAATTCATGGTAACCACAAAGAAAGTTAACAAACCAACTCATAAAAATAAAGACAAAAAACATAAAGTCTCAAGAAAAACAAAACCTACAAAAACAGAAGAAATGAACACAAAAATCCATAAACAAAAGTAACTCAGCACAAGAGAGTAAGAAGAACAAAGAAAACTTCAGCACCACAAAAAAAAGCACTACAAAATGACAGCAACAAACTTCCACCTATCAATAATTACACTGAATGTAAATGGACTCAATGCACCCATAAAGAGACGGAGAGTGGCAGAATGGATAAGAAAACAGGATCCATCAATTTGCTGTCTACAAGAGACACACCTTAGAAACAAAGATGTGAATTTATTAAAAATCAAAGGATGGAAAAAAATATATCAAGCTAACAACTATCAAAAAAGAGCAGGAGTGGCAATTCTAATCTCAGATAACATAGACTTTAAAACAAAATCTACCATAAAAGACAAAGAAGGACACTATATAATGATTAAGGGGATTATCCATCATGAAGACATAACCATAATAAATATCTACGCACCCAAGGACAGGGCTCCAAAATACATAAAAAAAACCTCTAACAGCACTGAAAAGAGAAATTGACAGTTCCACAATAATAGTAGGAGACTTTAACACACCACTCTCAGTAAAGGACAGAATAACTAAGAAGAAACTCAGCAAAGATACAGAAGACTTAAAGGACACAGTCAGCCAACTGGACCTCACAGACATATATAGAACAATCCATCCAACTGCTGCAAAGTACACATTCTTTTCCAATGCACATGGAACGTTCTCCAGAATAGACCACATCTTAGGCCACAGAGAAATCCTCAACAAGATCCAAAATGCTGAGATAATTCACAGTATCTTCTCTGACCACAATGCCATCAAGGTAGAAATTAACACTAGAAAGAGCAAGGAAAAAAAATCAAACACATGTAAACTGAATAATAATCTGCTTACACATCAATGGGTAATAGAAGAAATCAGAGATGGAATCAAAAAATTCCTAGAATCAAATGAGAATGAAAACACATCATACCAAAACCTTTGGGACACAGCAAAGGCAGTCCTCAGAGGACAATTTATAGCAATAGATGCACATATCAAAAAAGAAGAAAGGGACAAAATCAAAACATTAACTACAGAACTCAAACAAATACAAAGAGAACAACAAAAAAAGCCTACAACCACCGGAAGAAAGGAAATAGTAAAGATCAGAGCAGAAATAAATGAGATAGAGAACAGAAAAACAATAGAAAGAATCAACAAAACCAAAAGTTGGTTCTTTGAAAGAATCAACAAAATCGACAACCCACTGGCCAGACTGACAAAAGAAAAACAGCAGAGGGCACAAATAACCCAAGTAAGAAATGAAATGGGGGCATTACAACAGACCAAACCGAAATAAAAAGGATTATAACAGAATATTATGAAAAACTATATTCCAACAAATTTGAAAACCTAGAGGAAATGGATACATTTCTAGAAACATACGGCCTACCCAAACTACAAGAAAGTGATATTGAAAATCTGAACAGACCCATAACAGGAGAAGAGATTGAAAAGGTAATAAAAAAAACTCCCAACCAAAAAAAGCCCTGGCCCAGATGGCTTCACTGGAGAATTCTACAAAACATTTACAGAAGAGCTTGTACCAGTACTACTCAAGCTATTTCAGAGCATACAAGAGGAAGCAACACTTCCAAATTCATTCTATGAAGCCAGCATAACGCTGATACCAACACCAGGCAAAGACATCACAAAAAAAGAAAATTACAGACCAATATCTCTCATGAATATAGATGCAAAAATTCTGAACAAAATTCTAGCCAATAGAATTCAGTATCATATCAAAAAAATAATACACCACGACCAAGTAGGATTCATACCAGGTATGCAAGGATGGTTTAACATTAGCAAATCAGTCAACGTAATCCACCACATAATAAAAGGAAAGAAAAAAATCACATGATCATCTCAATTGACGCACAAAAGGCATTTGACAAAGTCCAACACCCATTCCTGATAAAAGCTCTCAATAAAATAGGTATAGAAGGGAAATTTCTCAACATAATAAAGGGCATCTATGCAAAACCAACAGCCAACATCATTCTTAATGGAGAGAGGCTGAAAACATTCCCCTTGAAAACAGGAACAAGACAAGGATGCCCTTTATCACCACTCCTATTTAACATTGTGTTGGAAGTTCTAGCTAGAGCAATAAGGCAAGAGAAAAAAATAAAGGGCATCCAAATTGTTAATGAAGAAGTTAAACTCTCCCTGTTTGAAGATGATATGATACTATACATAGAAAACCCTGACGACTCCACGAGAAATCTAATGGAACTAATAGAAAGATTCAGCAGAGTAGCAGGATACAAGATAAACATTCAAAAATCAGTTGGGTTCCTATACGCCAGTAAGGAGAATGATGAAAAGGAAATCAGGAAAACAACACCATTTTCAATAGCCCCTGTAAAGATAAAATACTTAGGAATAAATCTGACCAGGAATGTAAAAGACCTATACAAAGAAAACTACAAAACACTGCTGCATGAAACCCAAAGGGATCTACATAAATGGAAAAACATACCATTCTCATGGATAGGCAGACTCAACATTGTGAAAATGGCAATTCTACCTAAAGCAATTTACAAATACAATGCAATCCAAATACCAACAACATTCTTCAAAGAGATGGAAAAACTAATTATTAACTTTATATGGAAAGGGAAGAAACCCCGAATAAGTAAAGCACTACTGAAGAAGAAGAATAAAGTTGGAGGACTCACACTACCTGACTTGAGAACCTACTATACAGATACAGTACTCAAAACAGCCTGATACTGGTACAACAACAGAGACATTGACCAATGGAACAGAATTGAGAACCCAGATGTAAACCCATCCACCTATAGTCAACTGATCCTCGACAAGGGCCCAAAGTCCATCAAATGGGGAAAAGACAGTCTTTTTAACAAATGGTGCTGGCAAAACTGGATATCCATTTGTAGAAAAATGAAACACGACCCATACCTCACACCGTATACAAAAACTACTTCAAAATGGATCAAAGACCTGAATATAAAGCCTCAAACTATAAAATTCATAGAAGAAAAAACAGGACCAACACTTCAGGCCTTAATACATGGCATTAACAGGATACAAACCATAAACATCAACACAAAAAACCCAACAGATAAACTAGATAACTGGGATCTTCTAAAAATCAAACATCTATGCTCTTCAAAAGACTTCACCAAAACAGTAAAAAGAGAACCTACAGACTGGGAAAAAATTTTTGGACAGTACAAGTCAGACAAAGGTCTAATCTCCATAATCTACAAGAAAATCCAACACCTCTACAACAAAAAGACAAACAATCCTATCAAAAAATGGGCAAAGGAAATGAACAGACACTTCTCCAAGGAAGACATTCAAATGGCCAACAGACACATGAGGAAATGCTCGCGATCACTAGCCATTAGAGAAATGCAAATTAAAACCACAATGAGATACCATCTCACCCCGGCATTACTGGCACGAATCAAAAATACTGGAAATAACAAATGTTGGAGGGGCTGCGGGGAGATGGGAACTCTTATACACTGCTGGTGGGAATGCAAAATGATACAACCATTTTGGAAAATGATATGGCGTTTCCTCAGAAAGCTAGAAATAGACATACCATTCGATCCAGCAATCCCACTCCTAGGAATATATCCTAGAGAAATAAGAGTCATCACTCGAATAGACATATGTACACCTATGTTCATGGCAGCATTGTTCACAATAGCAAAACGATGGAAACAACCTCGATGTCCATCAACAGATGAATGGATACACAAACTAGGGTACATACACACAATAGAGTACTATGCAAGGAGAAAGAACAACAATGAATCTGTGAACCATCTCATAACATGGATGAAACTGGAGGACATTATGCTGAGTGAAATAAGTCAATCACAAAAGGACAAATATTGTATAAGACCTCTATTGTAAAAACCCAAGAAAAAATACACATGCAAAATGTAACAATCCTTGTTGGTTACCAGGGATGGGAGCGGGGGGGGGGGGATACTAAATAGGCAATAGATAAGTGGTACCTTGGGTGAGAGGTGAGATAGTACACAGTACAGGGGAAACTAACACAACCTGCACAAGGAAAGGTCATGGAGGCCCTATAGACACATCCAAACCCCCCGAGGGACTGAGTTGTTGGACGGAGGGCTCTGGGGACCATGGTCTCGGGGAACATCTAGCTCAATTGGCATGACACTACTTATAAAGATAATGCTCTACATTCTACCTTGGTGAGTAGTGTCTGGGGTCTTAAAAGCCTATGAGCGGCCATCTAAGATACTCCACTGGTATCATCCCTTCGGGAGCAAGGGAGAATGAAGAGAACAGGATACAACGAAAAGATTAGTCCAAAGGACTAATTGTCCACAGCTACCAAGGCCTCCACCGGACTGAGTCCAGTACAGCTAGATGGTGCCCGGCTACCACCACTGACTCCTCTGACCAGGATCACAACAGAGGGTTCTGGACAGAGCTGGAGAAGGATGTAGAGCATAATTTTATCTCCCCGCCCCACCCCCCCCCAAAAAAAGACCAGATTTACTGGCCCAAAGAATACTGGAGAAACCCCAAGAGTGTGGCCCCCAGACACCCTTTCAGCTCAGAGGTGAAGTTACCTTCGAGGTTCGATGTTAAGCCTGGGAGTGGACAGCCCAGTAAAACTAAAATGGGACTAACGAGGTACAGGAGTCCGGTGACAAAGGCCAGAAGGCAGAGGGGGAGTAGGAAACTGATGATAAGGAACACAAGTTGAGTAAGGACACTGTAGATGTGTTGTGAGATTGTTGACCACTGTTATAGGGCAACATTTGTAGTAACTATTAAATGGGAGGCTGTTTTGTCCTGTAAGCCTTCATCTTTGGCGAGAATGGCAGCACAATTGGAAGAGCATAGTCAATATCACTTAAATGTGTAAGTAAAAAGTTTTGAAATGGTGTTAAAAAAAAAAAACAACAAAAAAAAAACAAATGAGACTAATGAGGTACAGTAGTCCAGTGACAAGGGCCAGAAGACAGAAGGGGACAAGGAAGTCCCCTGGTCCCCTGGTGATAGGGAACACAAGGTGGAGTAAGGATATTCTTGATGTGTTGTGAGATTGTTAACCATTGTCATAGGGCAACATGTGTAGTAACTGTTAAATGAGAAACTATTTTGTTCTGTAAGCCTTCATCTTAAGTGAGAATAACAGCACAGTTGGAAGAGCGTAGTCAATGTCACTGAACTGTGTATGTAGAAATTTTTGAAACGATGTATCTTTGGCTATCTGTATTTTCATCAAAAGAAAAGAAAAAAAGGTTGAGAATTTAGAGGCTTAATATGTTGTGGGGTTGTTAACCAATGTCATAAAACAACATGTGTACTACTGTTTCATGAGAAACTATTTGTTCTGTAAGCCTTCACCTGAAGTACAATAAAATATAAAAAAAAAAAAAATACATCATACGTAAAAAAAAAAAAAATATGCTTAATGCAATATTCTAGGGACCATGAAAATTAATATGAAAATGAGTTCACATTATCGTATTTTTTGGGAAACTAACTTTACATTGAATTAAGGTATGGATTATTTCTACCTAAACTTGCAATTTTATTAATCTCAAACTTAATTTTGTTTTAAATGTTTTAATTGTAGCAATTTCTTTAAATATTTTTCTGATAAGAGTGTGGTAGTTTATACACCAAAACATTTGAAAAAAATATGCTTTCACCATATTTATAGATTTTAGAAGAGAAATAGTTTGATAACTAGTGGATAATCGAAAGAATGTGGATAATACTTATAAACTTGCTCACTACAGAACAGAAATGCAGAAGAATACTCTAAAACAATGCAAGCCAAAACAGAAATTCTAATATTTACACCAGGAATAACTTTTCCTAATTAGCATATTATGAAATTCAGCATACGTCATCTACTAAATTCAAACTATTATTAGATTTGCTGTATTTTGTAATTAAACAAAATTAAACACCAGAATGATGTTCTCAGTAAAAAAAAAAAAAAAGAAATTTTGAAGACAACTATCTGGCCAATTGACTGGAAGAGATCCATATTTATGCCTATTCAAAAGAAAGGTGACCCAACTCAATGTGGAAATTATCAAACAATATCATTAATATCACACACAAGTAAAATTTTGCTGAAGATCATTCAAAAGCATCTACAGCAGTACACTGACAGGGAACTGCTAGAAATTCAAGCCAGATTCAGAAGAGGATGTGGAACAAGGGATATCATTGCTGATGTCTTATGGATCTTGGCTGAAGGCAGAGAATACCAGAAAGATGTTTACTGTGTTTTATTGACTATGCTAAGCCATTCAACTGTGTGGATCATAACAAATTATGGCTAACATTGTGAAGAATGGGAATCCCAGAACACTTAATTATGCTCAGGAGGAACCTGTACATAGATCAAGAGGCAGTAGTTCGAACAGAACAAGAGGATACTGCATGGTTTAAAGTCAGGAAAGGTGTGCGTCAGATTGTATCCTTTCACAATACTTATTCAATTCGTATGCTAAGCAAATAATCTGAGAAGCTGGACTATATGAAGAAGAACAGGGCATCAGGATTGGAGGAAGACTCATTAACATCCTGCTATATGCAGATGATACAGCCTTGCTTGCTGAAAGTGAAGAGGACTCGAAGCACTTACTGATGAAGATCAAAGACTACAGCCTTCAGTATGGATTACATCTCAACGTAAAGAAAATCCAAATCCTCACAACTGGACCAGTCAGCAACATCATGATAAATGGAGAAAGGATTGAATTTATCAAGGATTTCATTTTATTTGGATACACAAACACCCATCAGTAGTCGAGAAATCAAATGACACATTGCATCGGGCAAATCTGCTGCAAAGACCTCTTTACATTGTTAAAAAGCAAAGATATCACTTTGAAGACTAAGGTGTGCCTGACCCAAGCCATGGTGTTTTCAGTTGCCTCATGTGTATGCCAAAGCTGGGCAATGAATAAGGAAGACAGAAGAAGAATTGATGCTTTTGAATTATGGTGTTGGTGAAGAATATTGAACATAGCATGGACTGCCAAAAGAACGAACAAATCTGTCTTGGAAGAAATACAGCCAGAATGCTCCTTAGAAGCAAGGATGGCAAGACTACATCTCACATACTTTGGACATGTTATCAGGAGGGATCAGTCCCTAGAGAAGAACATCATGCTTGGTAAAGTACTGTGTCAGTGAAAAGAAGGAAGACCCTCAATGAGATGGACTGACACAGTGGCTGCAATAATGGGCTCAAGCATAACAACAATTGTAAGGATGGCAAAGGACTGGGCAGTGTTTTGTTCTGTTGTACACAGGGTTGCTATGAGTTGGAACTGACTCGATGGCACCTGATAACAACAACAACAACAACAACAACAACAACAACAACACCATGATGCCGAACAGGTTTCAGCAGAGCTTCCAGACTAAGATGGACTAAGAAGAAAGGTCTGGCAACTACTTCCAAAAATCAGCCAATAAGAATCCTATGGATCACAACAGTCTGATCCCCAACCAATCACAGGGATAGTGCAGGGCCAGGCAATATTTTGTTCCATTGTGCATGGGGTAGCTATGAATCGGGAACCATCTCTACAGCAGCTAACAATAAGCTAGCAGAGTTACATGTACTAATAAAGGTTTTTTGTTTTTTTTTTAATGTTTTTGTTTTTTTACAGGCATTCAGAAGAAAAAAGAACTAATTCCAGCTCCTTTAAGATAAATTGCCTACACTGACTCTGAGCTCCCCTCCTGGTTTCTTCTCATTACTTGTTCTCCACACCTTCCAGCTCAATGTGGCAGAAATGGGTAAGACTGGCTTCCTCTACAACGTTAGGATGGTTTTGGTTGTTTCCTTGCCTCCCCACTGGCCCATTTCAAGCAGACAGGAGAGGAGCCAGAGCGAAGGTGAGCATGAGGCAGTCGGTCCCTTCCCGCAGAGAAGTAGGAGATTCTGTCTCATGTTTATGAGACAGGCAGGCCAAGACAAGTTTGGATTGGAAACAAGGGCACTTAAGCAATTAAGCCAGAGCATTCATTTCACGAAGGAAGAAGGAGACGGAGAAGAAAACAGAATCTAACAAAACAGAGATGGCAACCCTGTTGAAGCTATTACTTGTTGGAAAGGATTGTTCTTGCATTTTATTAAGGAAAAGAAAAAGGCCAAGAGAAATTCAGCATTTACTAAAATAGCACCATTTAAACGTATTAGGTGGAACATACTAATTATGCTGGAACTCACGTGAATCTGTACAGGATGTTAGAAAGGGCAAAAAGAATGTTGAGAGGATGATATGGACATTTTAGTCAACTGTTCTGGACTGAGGTCTCTGGCTAAATAATGTCTTCAGGCAGAGGTTACAGTCAAAGAATGTAACAATGGGTACTTGTTTCTGCATCTTCTGCATCATGGGGAGCTCTGGGGGCTCCTAGCAGAGGGACTGGGGTGGTCAGAGGCACTCAGGGGGCTTGGGAAGCAGTTATTTAAGAACAGTCCGGATGTGCTTCAACATTTTAACAACCACCAAAGTGTGCTGTTGCATAACCTGCTAAATATCAGCCCTGCTTCCACAAACAAGAGACATTGCTCCAAAGAGGTGCCTAGATGCCTTGGATAAAAAAAAAAAAAGCCCCATTTCTTTTCTCAACAGCCGCGGAGGTGCCAATGCTCTGTAAGTTTTCTTCCAAGCCCCCTAACGGGCCCTGGAGTACCCATCAAGAGTAATGCCAGCTGCAGCTAGTGCACACAAAACACTTTGCAATTAACAGAGCTGAATGTGCCATTAAGACAACCTTATGAAGAAGGCAATACCCCCAAGTAAGCCTTGGAGCGTAATGAAGTTAGTCAGGCTGGTAAACACCTAAGTGATGGCCTTGTAAAAGAATGGCTTTTGAATTCATTTAGCTCCTCAGACTGAGGTATGGCACAGACAAACGATAGCTGTTCCATTATTTTCTGCTGACATTTATATGCACTCCCGTATAAGGCGGCTGTTAGAAAAATAGGTTTAGTTGCCAAGAGTCAAGCTGTTATGCTTTCACATTCTAGCTTTTTTCCTGTTCTAGCTGAGCAAACTTGGGGAAGTTAATTAACTTCTCTGAGCCTTGATTTTTCTCATCTGTAAAGGGTATGGGGAGTAGAAATACCTACTGTGTTATCAAACACACGCTTCTAGCCCTCACCTTTTAAACAAATCCAAGAAGGCCATTCCACCATGCAATTCTTTGGGGAATTAAAGCTGAAAGAAGTCACTGCTCAAGAGCAGGGGTTTTAGAGCCATATGTACCTGAATTTGAGTCCCGTCTCTGCTATTTGGAGCACTGATGGCGCAGTAGTTAAGCATTTCACTGCTAACCAAAAGGTCAGCAGTTCCAATGAACCAGCCACTCCTTGGTAACCCTGTGGGGCAGTTCTATTCTGTCCTATAAAGTCACTATGAGTTAGAATCAACTCAACGGCAACGAGTTCTCTGCTACTTTACTAGCTGTGTGATCTTGGGCAAGTAACTTAACATCTCTGCGCCTCATTGTCTTCATCTTTAAAATGGGAATAATACTGCCTACTTTATAGAATTATTATAAAGATTAAATAAGGTAATGTATGTGCCTACTCAACAGAAGACCAATAAGCAACATCATGATAGAGTAAATATTGAAGTTGCAAATGATTTTATTTTACTTGGATCCACAATCAATGCCCATGGAAGCAGCAGTCAAGAAATCAAACGATGCATTGCACTGGGCAAATTTGCTGCAAAAGACCTCTTTAAAAGTATTAAAAAGCAAAGATGTCACTTTAAGGACTAAGGTGTGCCTGACCCAAAGCCAAGGTGTTTTCAATTGCCTCATATGCATGTGAAAGCTGGACAATGAATAAGGAAGACAGAAGAATTGATGCCTTTGAATTATGGTGTTGGTGAAGAATATTGAATATACCATAGATGACCAGAAGGATGAACAAATCTGTCTTGCAAGAAGTACAGCCAGAATGCTCCTTAGAAGCAAGGATGGCAAGACTTTGTCTCACATATTTTGGACATGTTATCAAGAGGGACCAATTCCTGGAGAAGGACATCATGCTTGGCAAAGGGTCAGCAAAAAAGAGGAACACAAGATGGATTGACACAGTGGCGACAACAATGGGCTCAAGCATAACAACAATTGTGAGGATGGTGCAAGACCAGGCAGTGTTTCGTTCTATTGTACGCAGGGTTGCTATGAATCGGAACTGACTCGACGACACCTAACAACAACACTCAATAGAAGGCGCTCAGTAAATATGAGGTTTTTAAGGATTTTCATTATTCCAGAAATATGTCCCTTCTCTGGTTACAACTGGACTGTGAGATGAACCAGGAAAAGAATAAGATTCCCAGTCTTACAGTCTAAAGTACCAGTCTTGCCGCCTGGTAGAATAAGGTTCAAATTTTTTATCTAACCTTTACCACTGTGTGACCAGGACAACTAATGCTCCCTCTTTGTGTCAGTTTCCTTATCTTCACAGTAAGGATATGGTAACTCCCCTACCTTGGAATATACATGCTCTATTTGGTTGTTCTGAGCATTAAATAACATATTGCTTAACATGTTCCAGGCACTGTCCTTATATTTTATAATTTCCACTCATTAAATTCAATCTTCATATCAACTCTTGGAGTAGGTACTATTTTTATCCCCATTTATAGATGAGAAACTGAGAAGGAGATCCTTAGTAACTTGCCCAAGGTCAGGTGGGTAGTGGATGACATATCTGGTTGTGATCTAGTTTGGCTGCCTTTGCTCTTAATCACCAAGCTGTGTGGCCATTACCACCACCACTACCACCACCATTACCACAACCACAGTTACAACCACCACCACCATCACCACCATCCTCATAATCACCACCACAATCAAAAGCACAACCATTATCATAACCACAATTACAACCACAGTCAACACCACTACTACCCTTATAATCACCACCACAATCATAATCACAACCACCACTACCACAACCTAGTAACCTAGTAACTCAACCACAATTACAACCACTACTGCCATCACTACCACCACCATCACCACCACAACCATAATCACAACCACATTAACCACATAAATCAGTGGGTGCTTCTTAGGTGCCAAGCATTTTACATGCATAGCCTCATTTTCTTCTCACAACACTCCTGTTAGGTGGATTAAGTGACTTGCCCAAGGTCATTCAGTTAGCAAGTGTCACTGCTTGAACTTGATTCCAGGCCCCTCTGGCCCCAAAGCACATGCTCTTAAGTACCTTATTAGATTACTGAAACTGGGAAAGCACCCAGCACACCATCAGGCATATAACTGACATTCACCAAAAGCCGTTTCTCTCTTCCAAGAATTTTCAAGCTATAAAGGTTGGGTTTTCTGACAGCCCTTGAGCACTTTGGTATCAATCTTTTCCGCTTGTCTCATTTGAAGGGTGAATTGGTGGCTTCAGGTAACAGATGAACCCACACACATCTCCACCTTGTTCTCATTTAGCACAACTCTGTCCAAGGCTTGGCACCTTGTTTATGTCTTTGGAAAAAGAGGAATGATCAGCAAAGGTGAGTGGCATAGCCCCGCCTATCTCTTTTGAGGCTAGACGAACAGTTGGATGTGAGAACTCATTGACAGGGAAGTTAAGACTCTAAAGCCGTTGCCGTTGAGTCAATTCAGGCTTGTAGAGATCCTGTAGGACAGAGTAGAACTGCCCCATATGGTTTCCAAGGAACAGCTGGTGGATTTGAACTGCTGACTTCTGGTTAGCAGCCATAGCTCTTAACCACTGTGCCACCAGGGTTCAATATGAGAGGGTCTGAAGGCCCCAATATCATTTGGTTGTATGTGTTGTTTTCTAATCTTATTTAATTTTATAATCATAGGCTTAGTAACTCACAGGAGAATCTTGGGTGCAGCCAATTCTAAGCCATCCACCTTGTTTTCCCTCATTTGATCCATCTTCCACACTGAGCCAGATAATTATTGTAGAAGGGAAATCCAGCAATTCCCTCTCCTCCTTAAAATCCTTCTATGGCTTTTGATTGCTCTCAGAAAGACCAGACTTCTGAATATAACCTATCAGGCTCTTCATGTTTGGCCCCTGGACCAATCATTTTCTTCACACCTTCCTTCTCCTGGATGCTCCCTCACTCCTGGCCATCAACCTCTACCCCAGTCACATAGAATGACTTGGGTGTCCCTGAACATCTAGGTTGTTGTTTCCCCTTTGCCTTCTTCTAGCTCCTGCTTTTCCTCCAGATCTCAGCTAGGACTCTATCTTCCTCTGAGAACCCACCTGGACCGTTCAAATCTGGATAAGGTGCTATTCCCTAAACCTTCCTTCACTGCCACTATTTCATCTCTGCAACAAGGCCAGCATCTGGCTGTAGTCCTCTATCACCAGCTCATGCCTGATGCACAGTAGCTGTGTCCTCCACAAATATTTAATGGTTGAATGAATAAACAAATGAGAATTTCCAAGGATTAAATACTACATTATTTTTAGGGGGTTGTTGTTATTGTTGTTAGGTGCTGTCAAGTCAGTGCCAACTCACAGCAACCCTGTGTACAAAAGAAGGAAATGCTGCCTGGTCCTGCACCATCCTCACAATTGTTGCTGTGCTTGAGCGCATTGTTGCAGCTACTGTGTCAATCCATCTCATTTAGGGTCTTGCTCTTTTTCGCTGACCCTCTACTTTACCAAGCATGATGTCCTTCTCCAGGAACTGATCCCTCCTGATAACATGTCCAAAGTATGTGAGATGTAGTCTCACCACCCTTGCTTCTTCCAAAACAGATTTGTTCGTTCTTCTGGCAGTCCATAGTATATTCAACATTCTTCGCCAATACCACAATTCAAAGTTGTCAATTTTTCTTTGGTCCTCCTTATTCATTGTCCAGCTTTTGCATGCATATGAGGGTAAGAGTAAAACCAGTGGGTAGAAAAAACTACATTTAAGTTTTCAGGCAAGATAAAAGTACAAATGAAACAGAAAATTTTTGTTTTTTTAATGATCATTCTTCTTTGGGAACCCTGGTGGCACAGTGGTTAAGAGCATGATTGCTGACCGAAAGGTCAGCAGTTTGATTGCACCAGCTGCTCCTTGGAAACCCTATGGGGCAGCTCTACTCTGTCCTATAGGGTCGCTATGAGTTGGAACAGACTAGACGGCAATGGGTTTGGTTCTTCTCTGATGACTAATTGCTCCTGATTTTGTAAATCTTTGTTAGTTCCTGCTGAATTACCAAGCTGGACTCAACATCTGTGAGATAAATACGACAAATATTCTGCCCTTAAGAAACTTTTTAGGTAATGGATGAGGCAAATACACCAAAACTAAGCTCTCAGAACACATATCAGTTGTTTGAGGACCACTATGTACCAGGTTCTTTTCATACATCATTTCTAATTTTCTCGGCAAACTGTAAGATAGGTGTTGGTCCCATTTTTACAGATGAGGAAACTGAAGCTCAGGGAGGCTTAATTAGGTAATTTTCCTTTGTTCAGTCATTCAGTGGAGTGGTATAAATATGAACTGCCACTCGTGAAAATCTGTGCTCTTTTTACTGTCCCACCTTAATTCACACTCCACTGTGCTGTTAATAAGCTTGAATAGCAGGTGGTACATTTGCAATCATTTTTATGCATATTATTTCATTTCAGTCTGACAAAGCACTGTGTATGGTGTAAACTAGGATGCTATCACAATCCTCAATTTGCAAACAGGAAAACTGATACCCAGAGAGGCTTAGGTGAACACTGTCTCAGGTCATACATTAATGCAAACAGGAACAGAACCCAGGCATGGCAGGGCTGTCCACAAGAAACGCTGACATTTCTTTCCCAGGGCAGATCAATGACACTGCCCAAGAGCTGAATGACAGCAATGTCACAGATCCCAGGGGACCTCGACAATACCCTGTGTCCCCAAGCAGTATTTACATTAAGTTTGCTTTATGGTCTTTATCCATTGCTCCCTTTCAGCTGATATCTGACAGGACTCTGGAGACCATGGCCAGCTCTTAGCCCTGTTTGAGGACAGCACATTGGCCCAGACCACAGCACATTGTCTGGGCCTCAGTATATTATTGCAATATTGTTTTCATTACCTTAAGTATACACGGGGATAATTCTAGAGGAGAACTGATCATCTCTCCGAAATATTTCTTGCTGTTAAAATAAAAAAGTAAATAATAAAAAAAGGAATATACCCAGGAAGGGATTCCCTCTGCCCCTCTGTGCTTCTCTAGGTTGTATTTCCTTAATTTAGCAAGCATTTACTTTCTTTCCTATGTACTAACAGGAGCCCTGGTGGTGCACTGGTTAAGCACTTGGCTGCTAACTGAAAGGTTGGTGATTCAAACTCACCAGCTGCTCTGTGGAGAAAGATGTGGCAATCTGCTTCCATAAAGATTACAGCCTTGAAAACCCTGTGGGGCAGTCCTACTCTGTCTTATAGGGTAGCTATGAGTCAGAATTGACTCGATGGCAATGGGTTTTTTACTGTGTGCCAAGTACCATGATAACATTCAAAGAAATAGAGATGAATAAGTTCGGGACCTTTCCTTTAAGGGTATCTACGCTATTAAAAAGGCATATGTGGGAAAAAGCAGCACTAACAAGAAAGGTAGTTTAGCACAGCGGTAAAGAACTTGGGTTTTGTTGGTGAGTCAGCTATGGATTCAAATCCTAGTTCTATCACTTAGTAGCATCACACCATTTGTCCAATGACTTAACCTCATAGAGTCTCAATTTTTTCATTTAGTGTAATAAAGATAAGGATAGTACCCAACCTCATGGCATTGTTAAAGGATGAAATGAGACAGCATACGGAAAATCTTTGTATAGTGGCTAGCAAACAGTAAATTCTCAATAAAAATAATCCCCCCTCTTCTTTCTCCTTCCCTTATCCTGGCCCTATAGGACGGTCAATCCCTCAAGGACAGGGATTTTATGATTTTCTTCTTTATAGCCCCCATCTTTTGGTAGACATGATTATAGCAAGAAAACCCTATGGGGCAGTTCGATTCGACAGCAGCCAACAACAAGAAGCGTATTTTAGACAGACACAGTTACAGTCAGAAATAAAATCATTCATGTTATTCCTTTTTTTATTTATTTTTTCCCCACTTTGACCAAATTAAAAAGCAAAAACAAAATCTCTAGTGGAAGTTTACTGTATACAGGCCCTGTGCTGAGTGCTAGAGAGAAAGATGACTAAAACATTGTCCCTGCTCTCACGCAGCTCATAGTCCACAGTGCCAGGGTGAAGGGAAGAAATAAGAAAAACGGCAATTAGTTATCACAATGATTCAGCTGGAAAATGACTAGCAAATAGAAGAAAACTGAGGTTACTAATCTGAGATCAGAAGACTTGGTTACAGCATACTGTTTAGCCCTGTATTTAACCCTGTTTGCCTTCTTAGGACTTTGAAGTCCCTTTTCAGGAAAATTATTATAATCTGGGGTACTGGGACTTTGACCTGATTTTTTTTTTTCCGCCCAGAATACTTACAGATTTACAGAAGCATTTCAAAGATAGTTGAGAATTTCTGTATAGCCTTCACCCAGCTTCCCCTAATGTTGACATCTTACATAACCATCATACATTTATCAAAATTATGTTAATTTGGATGCAGGCTGCCTTTTCATTAGAGTATCCTCTAATGATATCAAATGGCATCAGAATTAGACATCTAATTTGCAACTAGTGGATATGAGCTACCAAAACAGAGCAAGGTACTCACCCACACAGCATCAATAGTGAAAACACTGAAGTAGGAAGAATACTGGCCCAGTAGACTAAAGACTTAGATTCCAATCCTGGCTTTGCTACTAAAAGGCACTGGGTCTTTGTACAAATTGTAACACCTTTCTGATACTCCACTAAAAAAAAAAAAAAAAAAAATACTGGGGCTGAGGGCTGGGGACCATGGTCTCGGGGAACATCTAGGTCAACTGACATAACATAGTTCATAAAGAAAATGTTCTATATCCTACTTTGGTGAGTAGCATTTGGAGTCTTAAAAGCTTGTGAATGGCCATCTAAGACACACCTATTGGTCCTAACATGTTTGGAGCAAAGAAGAATGAAGAAAACCAAAGACACAAGGAAAATATTAGTCCAAAGGACTAATGAACCACAGCCTCCATAAGCCTGAGCCTAGAAGAACTAGATGGCGCCCAGCTACCACCATGACTGCTCTGACAGGGATCACAATAGAGGATCCTGGACAGAGCAGGAGAAAAATGTAGAACAGAACTAAAATTCACAAAAATAAGACCAGACTTACTGGTCTGACAGAGACTGGAGGAACCCCTGAGACTGTGGTCCCCGGACACCCTACTAACTCAAAACTGAAGCCACTCCTGAAGTCTACCTTTCAGCCAAAGATTAGACAGGCCTATAAAACAAACAATAACACACGTGAGGAACGTGCTTCTTAGCTCAATCAAGTATACAAGAATAGGCAAGATCTTCCCGAAAGCAAAGACGAGAAGGCAGGAAGGGACAGGAAAAGCAGATGAATGGACACTGAGAACCCAGGGTGGAAAAGAAAAGGGGGAGGATGCTGACATATTACAGGGTTGCAACTAATGTCACAAAACAATTTGTGTTTAAATTTTTTGAATGAGAAACTAATTTGCACTATAAAACTTTCACCTAAAACACAATGAAAAATTTTTTAAAAGAAAGAAAAACAATCTAACTAGATAAGCCACAAGAATCCCTTCAAATTCTAAAAGTCTATAAAAATCCAGGGAAGAGAACACCCCCCCGCCCCCCCCACACACACTGGCCCAATGTGGTCCTGCCGCTCTAAGGATCCCATTCCCTAGCCAGTGGAGTGTGCCAAGTTGGAGGAAGATTTCTACCACTCAGGCCTACAGACCTGAGTATTGGTAAGTTAAATCTAAATCTTGGACCGCCTCTAGCCACGGCTACTCCTGTCTCTGATCTCCCATATCTGGACCCCCTGACTGATACGTTGCCTTTTGACTCCTGACCTTCCAGTCTCTTTTTGGGGTCTGTGGTTTCTCATCCTCCTTGTGAGTTTTCTTGACTTGGTCCTTGGCATACTAGAATAGACCTCTTGAATACTAGACCTAGACATCTTCCTAGGGGCCAGGATACTACCAGCTCTCTCCTGCCTTCAGCTTCAAACTGCTTATCCCACTATCACTTTTATTTGAGAAATATGTGCCTGCCATTAAAAGCTTAGGTGTGGAGTTATTGCTCATTTGCACAAGCATGTGCATGCACACACACATACACACACACAGCCCATAAAGAACAGCTTGTGAGGGCTTCCCTGAGAAGGTCTCCTTTCTGTACATGAAGAAGCTAGTCGAGGGACAAGTGGTGTGACATTTAGAGAACACTTCTAGACTCCATGAAGAACAAATAAGATTGAAACAATGAGAGGCCAAGTTCAGCCCAACACAAAGCAATGACTTCAGGGAACAACCAGATGGCCTTAGTTCAGAGATAACAATGGCAACAGACTGTATATCTGATGCAGTTGACTTATAATTGTCGAATGGACAATAACTCACCGCTGTTATATTCATGACTCTCCTCTTCCTTGTCCCATTTTCACACCCTCTCCTGGATGGACACAAACTACAGGAATGTCAGCCCGTTTCCACTGCTGAGTTGAAACCACAATTATAACTAGTATGCTTGAATTTCTTAACAACTTTAAATGTATACTACTGTGTACCAAGTTCTATTTCCAGGAGGTATGAACTGGGAGTAAAACAAGAAGCAGGTGTGGTCCTAAACATCAACGAACTCACAGACTGGAGTGACCAGCCAAATGGAAACATACGTAAGTATAAACCAGCTGTTATCAAATTGATTCTGACTCATGGAGACCCCATGTGTGTCCGAGTAGAATTGTGCTCCGTAGGGTTTGCAGTGGTTGATTTTTTCAGATGTAGATTGCCGGGGCTTTCTTTAGAGATGCTTCTAGTTGAACTCAAACCACCAACCTTTGGGTTAGCAGCTGAGTGCTTAATCATTTGCACCACCCAGGGACTCCATATAGCTCTTAAAAAAGAAAAACAAGGTAGATTCACCTTCTTGATGCACTTATGATTGTGTAGTTCTGCACATCAAGATCATCAATGCTTCGCTAATTTCTTCAAGATAAAATCCATACCTTCCACATTCCTTCTACTGAGCATATATTTTATCAAATTCCTATGTATTTATTATTTGTTTAGTATTATGCTTAGTGCTGGTGTCACAGTCTCAAGCAACACATACACACACACACCCATCCCTCCTCCCTGCATCTTATTTGTTTGCAGGTCTTTGTCTCCCTTCAACTCACCCCATCCCACGTCTTCCCTCACGAAATCTTTTATGAACACCCCAGACCCCAGTGATTGCTCCCCTCTATCAAGAGTTTCTACCATCCCTGAGGCTGCTTGCCAATTCATGTGGAACTCAATGTGAGAAAATGGAAAGTCATCCTCTGGGAGATTCTGTGGACATCAAAAGCATCTCTGAACTAGACAGTGTCTATTTATTTCCACCACCCCCAACTTAAACCCCTCTCTCCTTCTCTCACTCTCTTTTAAAATTCTCTGATAACAATTATTGGTTTTCTGTAGCCAGCGGGCAAAATTAATAAATTCCTCAGCTACACAACTTTCTGGAAACCTAATAATGATCTTCAACTTTTGGCATTGGGATGAAGGACAAAGACAATAAAAAGGAAGCAGGGAAGGAGAAGGCAATGGGGGCCAGGAGGGGGATCAAACCTTTCTACTTCTGGAGGGCTGTTCAGTAAGGTCAGGGATTTGAGCCTTTGACTAAGAGAGAAGATCTTCTTAGAGTAAAGGGCTTAGGGTGGGAAGGTTGTGGGGAAGGAAGTGGGTGGGGTAGACAAGAGTGGTGAGTGATCCGGGATCTCTGCAAACCAGACGATTGATATGCCCCCTTTCTCTGCAAAGGCTTTCCTCACACCGCCCCGAACTTCATACCCTGCATTGGGACCACAGACTTCAACCAGCCTGAGTGACCGAGTGCAAGGATGTATTGTGCCAAAAATGAGATCACCTTTATATTTCTAGGTGGGAAAAAAAGAGGATCAAATTTCTCCCACGTGTATTAAGCCAATGCAGGAT
Organism: Dugong dugon; assembly: GCA_030035585.1. Lineage (NCBI taxonomy): Eukaryota > Metazoa > Chordata > Mammalia > Sirenia > Dugongidae > Dugong > Dugong dugon. The sequence continues at coordinate 60,495,351 of CM057471.1, forward strand.
ATGGGGAGAGGAGATGGATGATGCCAGAAGATATAGAATTACCATTGCTATTTCTCTGAGGGAGACTCTCTGATGTGTATCTTACATGGTGGAGTATAAAGGGGCTTTGGAATCAGACAACTCAGTGTTTGATTCACTGAACTATCACCTGCCAGATGTGCAGCATCAGAAAGTCACTTAACTTCTGGGGGTCTTAGTTTCTTACTGTGTGAAATGGGATTCAAACCCTCTGCTCATTATGTCTCTATGGCCTATTTTGAGGAACAAATGAGATAATGAATGTGGATGTCTTATGGAGACATCTGAGTTAGGTTGACAAGGTTGTTATTTCTTCTGGGAAGATACTTCTCACTTCCCAAAGGGACCACATTGCAGATCTCACTGCGTAATTAACGTGTAAACAACTTTGATTTTCCATCTCGATGACTTTCTCTCTCTCTCTCCCTCTGCCAATGTGTGTCCCAGATCTCAAGACTCTCTCTCTCCTGAAAGCAGTGGGGAGGGGGAGATATGCTGCATCTTTTTGTTATTCTTGAAGATATCCAGACAGAGATTTCTTTGGCCTAAATTTGGCCAGCAGAGAAACAGACTCACTCTCAGTCAAATAATAAAATTTTGAGGCAGATAATATTTTTAAATTCCTGGTCAGATCAAATAATTTTTTCCCATCAACCAATGGAAAGTTGGCAGCCAGATGTCCCATCACCCCAGACACTTTTGTGCGTGTGTGTGTATTTTTTCTACAAACAAAAAGAGTCTCCTATATAACAACAATACAACCATCAAAATCTGGAAATTAACAGTTATGTTACTACCATGGAATCCTTGGAACTCATTCAAGTTTTGCCAGATGTCCCAATGATGTCCTTTATAGAAAAGGATCCAAGTCAGAAGTATGTGTTGCCTTTAGATCTCACGTCTTTTCATCTTCTTCAATCTAGAAGGTCTTCAGTCTTTCATGACTTTGACAGCCAATCATTTTGTAGCATTCCCTTTGATTTGGGTTTGTCTGATGTTTCCTTATGATTATATTTAGGTAATACACCTTCCGAAGGAATATCACAGAAGTTATGTTTCTTTCTCAGGGTGTCTTATCAGGTGGAACATGGTTTTGATTTGTCCCATTTCTGGTGATGTTCACTTTATTCACTCAATTAAGGTGTTGTCTGCCCATCTGCAAGTAACTCTTCCCACCCTCTGTAATTATTAGGAATTTTCGTGAGGAGGTAGCTATAAGTTGGAATCGACTTGACAGCAATGGTTTTATTTGTGTGTTATCTTTAAAACTATGTAAATATCTCTTTCCTTATTAAACATTGAATATATTCATGTATTAATTTATATTAGTACTGACTAGTGGTTTTCTACTTTACTGACTGGCTTATAAAATATTACTATAATGATTTATTTCAGTACTCAAATTGTGACAAATTTGGCCAGAGCTTCTTCAAGTTGACTCCTGTGTCTTTGGATATGTCCCCAACTTTCTGACCTGCTTTCTGACACAATAAAATGTTCCTATTTCATTTTTTATTTTCCTTGCCCCAGCGTTGGAATCAGCATTTCTTCAAGGAGCCCTAATTCCTTTTAGTGGAAATGGTGTTTAGAAAGCAATATCTGGACACTAGGTGTACTCCTTACTATTGGGGGAGTGGCTGCTCCCAAGCCCTCTCTTTTGACAGAGTTTTGTTTGGGCGCGTGTGCGTGTGTGTGTGTGTGTGTGTGTGTGTGTGTGTGTGTGTGTGTGTGTGTGTGTGTGTGTGTGTGTGTGTGAGAGAGAGAGAGAGAGAGAGAGAGATACAGAGGTGTGTATTTTGGTTTCTTTTTATATTATTACAACTGTAATTAGATTAGCTCTTCTCAAAATATAATCCAGGAAACTGTTAATAAACATGCTGTGAAAAAAGAGATCCAAGTCATCTCAGTTTTGCAAACACTGGATTTCTATTAGGCTTGAATTTACCCCCATGCTTGGTGGTCATTCAAAAGGATTATGTAGTATGTAGCACCTATTTATGATATGTCAGTCTCGGCTCTAGCATTATTTGTTGCTTCTAAGTGCTAGAACCAATATATTTTTTAAAAATTTACTTGAGGCGAGATGAGAAGGCAAAAACGGACAGAAGCCAACTGAATGGACACGGGAAATCTGGGGTGGAAAGGATGAGTGTGCCGTCATGTTATAGGGAGACCAGCTAGGGTCACATAGCAATGTATGTATAAATTTTTGTATGAGAAACTGACTTGAACTGTAAATTTTCACTTAAAGCACAATTAAAAAAGATTGACTTGAGTTCTCTACAACGTATTTATCATAACTGTTTGAAAACATCTTAGAGAAATACTGATCCTCTCTCTCACTCATAGACTCCTGCTTTATGGAATATTGAGATCTCCTCTCCTGGAGGAGGGAGAAAAGATGATGAACTAAGAGTGTGCCAGAACCAGTACAGGAGGTAGAGCCCAGGGGAATCTATTATGAAGATACTGGCCCTGTCTGGATGAATCTTATAGGTTGGAGTAGCTTGAGATTATAATCATGAATTTTAGGGGTTCTCTGGGCCAAATCATGCCCAATTCTAGCAGGTGTTATCATCTGTGATGGTTAAGACTGTGTGTCAACTTGGGTGGGCCATAACTCTCAGTGTTTTGGCAGTTGTAAAATGTTGTGATCACTTTCCTGTTGAAATCTGATACACGATCACCCCCATGATGGAACCTGCTGAGTGGTATCTGTAGGGGCGGGGCCTGTGGCAGCTCACCACCCTTTCAGCCTTCATTTCCCCACCCTCCTCTGCCTACTTCCTTCCTGCTTGGCTCACCAGGGCTTTTGCTTGTTCCAGATCCTGCAGCTGATTCCGGTTTGTCTGGCCTATGGTTCTTGGGACTTGGGCTAGCAGCTTGCCAGCGGTCTTGCCTGCCGATCGTTAGTCTTCACAGTCTGTGGCAGCACTGTCCTCCAGCCTGCGAATCTTGGGTTCACAAGCCCCTGCGGCTACGGGAATCAGGAGAATTCTTTCCTGCCTCATGGACCTGGGACTTACAGCCTCTCAAAACTTTGTGAGCCATTTCCTTGATATCAAATCTCGCTTTACTGGTTTTGCTTCTCTAGAGAACCCAGCCTAAGACATCATCCTAGTAGCTAGGCTAGGTAAGGAAGGCTGCAGCCACTCTCATAGCTTCTTGGTGGGTATAGTAAGAATTTCAGGGGTTATGGAGGCTTTATTGTTTCTTTTCTTTTCAAGAATTACCTCTTTCTCACTCTACATGGTTCTGGTGGAGACAAATATATAAGTACTCTGCCCTGACCACAGCATATGCCAGACTTGACCAATCATACTACCCGATACCCTTTATCAGTGATTGTCCCAGGAAGGGAGATATTATGCTTCCAGCTGGGCCAATCAGAATCCTTCCCTGGGGTTTTATACAGCACACAGAGGAAGACAGATCCTTTCCGTTTCCTTCATGTTCAATATGTACGAACGTGTCTCGAGAGCTCCTGGTGCTCATGTCCCATACCTTATGTAGGTACCAGAAATAATGCGGTCATCACAGAAACAGGAACTGATATAAGAAAGGGTGGGATAAAGAGAGAGTCTGTTTCTCTAGATACTGCCATATGTGAGCCCATCGCAATCGTGATCATTTCTAGTCATGTGAATCAATGCATTTACATTTGTGGTTAAGATAAGTTGGAACTGGTTTCTGTCACCAACTACTCGGAGAATCTGATTTCTAAGTAGAAAAACTAAAGAGAAAGAGAGAGTTTAATCAATAGAAGAAAGCCCCTCAATAAGCTGGAGTGCTGAGATCCAGAAATGAGGCAGAGAAAATTTCCTTAGCTAGAAGAGGGACACATCCTTGAGATCAGCGGGAAAGGGTTAGATGTTGATTAAGCTCAGTTGTTTAGTTGCTGGTAGAAGTTCAGGTGTGTGGGACTCTGTAAGTATGCAATCACCAACAGGTTAACTATCACCCCACATTCCTCTCTTCCACTCAAGAAAGCTTTCCACCACGCAAGAGAAGGTGACTATTTTACTTGTAACTTGAAGCCACTGTAGTAAAAGCAAGCAAACAAACAAAACCAATACCTCCAAAAGATAAAATATTTTCCAAACTTGCATACTTTGACTATAATTAGCATTATATTTCTTGCAAGCAGGGACGGATTATCCAATAATCCAGGTAGGCGCAGGCTTACTTGTGCTTACATACTAATCTGCAGTGCACAATTTCACATGGGTTTCACCACATCGATGTGGTGAAAATAGGTGAAATTGTGCACTACAGATTAGTAAGTAAGCACATGTAAGCCTGTGCCTACCTTGCTTACTGGTTAATCCACCTCTGTTTGCAAGTCATCTAAACACTGATCTAGACATATCTGTAGGCTGCCATCCTGTAGTTTCAAATATTGTTAGTCAGAGTAACTGGAGTAATTTGACCCTTTTTAGTGCTATATTTCTTGCAACTTACTCCAGAAGTGATCTGGACAAACCTATGGGTTAAGCTACTATAATTGAGAACTACTGCATCCACTGAAATAACAGTAGATGTAAGCATTCCATGAATTATCTACAACTAATAGTGTACTTTAACTGCCTTTTATTCTTAACACTGTTGAACATTTGAGAGGAATTGAGAATTGTATAAAATATTCCAACTATCACTATCACTGAATGGATGGTGTCTATGTCTGACTACTCATTCTAGATCCACTGCAGACCTCACTAACCAATCCTGACTTCTTTCTCATTGAGCCTACATACAGCCTCAACATAGTGTTTCAGAGAGTGTAAGATTGGCCTACGAGATGCAACTCATTTGCTATTGTTGATTGGCGTAAAAGTCCTTGGGATTTGTCCCTGTTCCTTTCCTGGTGAAGAAGAAATGGCCCCAGGATCTGGCAAGGCCACAAAGGACCCTGGAGCAGCCTTGAGCATCTGGCACTCTATTTCAGAATCCCTGCTCTCCCATTAAGAGGAGGTGAGATGGTGATAAGAGGCACAAGCTATAAGGCCTCTGGCTTTTATCTCTGGCAATGACATGGGCAGCGTGACATGCAGGGTAATGAACTGCCCTCTTTGCAGAAATGAATAAGTTGTGGTCGGTGATGCAACGATCAATTTGCTCCATCACGTTAAGCTGCCCATTCATCATCCACACCTGCTGTCAGGAACCTAGGGCCGCTGATATTGGCCTCAAGTCTCTGCCTCAGCCAGCTGAGCAATAGCCTTTAGTGCTGCCTCCCCAAGGCTCAAGGCTGTCTTTGATTACAACTTCTGATGAGAGGCCTGATTTCTGCTCACACAGGTGACTTCAGAAAGAGGGATATCCATGCTAACCTGGGACAGTGAGAGGTATCTAATAAAACATGAAAGGCCCCTGGACAGGGACCCGGGTGGCCTGTCTCACTGTCCCACACTGTGACCTTGGGTCAGTGTCATGCCATCTTTATGTCTCAGCTTCTCTGTTTGAAAAGGAAGGAATCGGGGAGACAATCTCTCAGATATTCTCCAGCTCTGACAAAATAAATCCTCCACAAATATCTGTTAGAGGAATAAGAGTTTGTGATTTTTAGCTCCCCCATCCACTGGGGCAAATAAGATGATTTATTAACTGTCAGCTGTTTGGTATAAACGAATCAATCCATTAACCTATCATGACAACCAAAAAGAAGTTTTAAGCATTACAGTTTACTGAAGAGGAAACTGGTGCCTAGAGAGGTTAAGTGAGGCACCCAAAGCTACACAGAGAAGTAGTCAGGATTGAATCCATATCTGCTTGACTACAAAACTCTTGCTCTTTCCACTGGGAATCTTTTGGATAGAGAACAGGCCATTACGACATTCTAACAAAGCCAATTTCCTGATAGTTCTGCAGTTATCTGGTGCTGGTAGGGCCCACTGCCTTCTCAGAAGAGGGCAGGGAGGCACAGGGGGCCTAGGATGAAATGTTAATTCTTGTTCCCGGTTTGAAATTTCAAGCCCCTGCTTGGGACTCGAGTTACAGAGTCCAGACAGCTGGCCAACGAGAATGTTGAGAGGCTTTCCAGTGTCCTTTGGGGTAGCTGCTACCTATGGGATATTTACTTTTTTCTTAGTGTCTGGTGCTTTGTGTTGCGCATCTTATAAGGGCCAGGCCCTGTGCTAGGGACTCATCACTGTGTGGAAGTCCTCTATCATTTAGCCCTCATAACAATCTGATGAGGTTAGCTGTTTGTTTTGGGATGGGAAAAATGAAGTTACGAAGATAAATTATCTGCCCACAGTCAGCTAGCTCATTAGTGGCAGAGCTTTAACTAAACTTTGGATCTATCACCTGGAGGATATTTCTGGCAATTCCAGTGTAGTGGAGCAGGTAGTGAAATGGGCTCAGAGTCGGAGGTCCTTGTTGTAATCCACACTCTTGACTCACCTACTGTGTGAGCTCAGATGGGTCATTGTTCCTTCTTCCAGGCCATAGTTTCCTCATGTGTAAAATAATAAGAATCCTAGTAACATGAGCTACCTTTTATTCACCTCTTATTATGAGTGAGAACTTTGGATGCTTCATCTTATTTTAATCCTTAAAACAACCCTATGATATAAGCATCATTATTCTCATTTTATGGGCTAGATAACTGAGGATAGAAAGGACAGGTAACTTATCCCAGGTCACAAAGTTGGTAAATGGCAGGGCCAGATTCAAACTAGACCTCTCTGGCCTCAAAGTCCAAATTCTCGGCTACTTAGTTATTCCAGAACAATGCCTCTCAATTTTTAATGTGCATATGAATCACCCGGGCTTCTAGTAAAAAAATGCATTCTAATTTAGTATGTCTAGACTGGGTCCTGACATCCAGAACGAGTGAGAAGCAGCCCTCCATCGGTGAAGCATAAGTACTTGTGTCTGGCCTACTGTGCTGATCAAAAACACCCCCCTTTGGGAAAAACCTCTCTCCCATTTACCTCCCTGCTCCCTGCTCTGCACTGGATCTAGGATAGCTTCAGCGACTGCCGAGTCCCCTGGGCCAGAAATAGGACCTGTCACATGCCCTGAGCCATTCCCTGGCCTTGGAGAGGGAACGAATTAACAAACTGGTGAAAAGATAATCTGCTAGCTCCCCTAAACCAGGAACTCAGGGTAGGTGCAGCTCCTTTGCCTAAGAACAGGCATAAGGGGTCCCTGGACTTTGAGTGCGTTCCCCCTGCATGGACTTGTGTGGGCCCGTTTCAACAGCGTAGGCCCTCATTACCACAGTACAACAAGGTGTATAACTGAAGTCTAACCTCAACTGTTTCAGCCGTGAAGTGGCAGGTTCATGACATACTCTGCCCATTAAGCAGGGTCTTCAACTACCCATATCAGAGGCCTGAGGACTGGTGGCTCCACTCATGCCACCCAGCCACCTGCAACAAGGGCTCAAGAATAAGTGGTGCGAGAGGTTCCGGCAAGATGGCGCTCTAGGCAGAAGCACCACGCCATCCCTCCACAGCAAAGATCCGAAAAACTAAGCCAAACAGAGAATGCAACAATCCTGAAACCCTACAACGTCAAATGAAGAGATAAAGAACTCAGCCAAGCACCAAATGGGAGTGAGAATACTGAAAGAGAACAGAGAGCGAGGAGAGATTCATGCAGAGGTCCCCTACCAGCTAACGCAGCGCGGATCCATCATCTTGGACTCCTTTCGGAGACCAGCAAACAGGGGGACGAGAAAGCAGCCTCACGGAGCGTCCAGTGGTAGACAAAACAGCCGCTTACCTCCACACATAACCATCTCCCCGCTGCATCCTGCCTACCTGCACCGTGCACTTGACATCACACCACCAAGCAGTGCAGGCATGGCCTATTGGAACCTGCCCAGCACTGATTACCGACCCGCCCTGGTGGCTGTAGTGAGTTACATAAACAACCCGTCCCAGTGGCTCCTCTTCAGCGAGACCTGCCCTGCTGTATCATATCTGAGTGACTGAACCTGCCAGTTGGAGAAAGGAGGCGGAAAGTATTGAGCGCACAGACGAGCAAACAACAAAGAACACGCAGTCTGCCTGCTCAGACATACTCAAATTTTTTTCTTAAAAAAAGGGATGAAACAAACAAATCTACAACCAATAAACAAGAGAAATATCTACTGAATGCCTTGAAAACAGCAAACAATATCAAAACATTTACAAAAACAGGACAGGATGGTTCCAGTAGGCATCCAAATTAAAACACCAGAGGACTCTCTTCTGGAAGAAAATGCACTAGAAGTACCTGATAGGGAATTCAAATCTCTAATACTCGGAATTTTCCAAGAACTGAGGCAAAAAGCTGACAAACATGAGGAAAAAATAGACAAATTCATGGAAAATACAGACAGAAAATTGGAAGAATTCAGGAAGATAATGCAGGAAAAAAATGCCAAAATAAATTCACAACTAGGAATTATACAAAAACAACAATTAGAAATCCAAAAGATAAACAACAAGATTTCAGAAATGGATGATGTCATAGAAGGGCTGAGAAGCAGATTTCAAACCGTGGAAGACAGAATCAGTGGAACTGAAGACAAACACTTGGATACAACTCTGTTTCAGGAAAACTCAGAAAAAAGAACAAAGAAAAATCAAGAGATCCTAAGAGTTATGTGGGACACAATCAAAAGCAAAAACTCTGTGAGTGATTGGAATTCCAGAACAGGGGGAGAAAACAGAAAACACAGAGAGGATCATTGAGGAACTGCTGACAGAAAACTTTCCCAATATCATGAAAGATGAAAAGCTGGCCATCCAAGAGGCTCAATGAACCCCACATAGAAGAGACCCCAAAAGAAAATCACCAAGGCATATCATATTCACACTCACCAAAACCAAAGACAAACAAAGAATCCTGGGAGCAGCACGTGAAAAACAAGAAGTCACATACAGAGGAGAAACAATAAGACTAAGCTCAGATTATTCGGCAGAAACCATGCAGGCAAGAAGGCAGTGGGATGACATACATAAAATCTTGAAAGAAAAAAAATTGTCAGCCAAGAATAATATATCCTGCAAAACTCTCATTCAAATTTGATGGTGAAATTAGGTCATTTCCAGATAAACAGTAATTAAGGGAATACGTAAAAGTCAAACCAAACTTACAAGAATTATTAAAGGGAGTTCTTCGATCTGAGGACAAACAGCTTCAGCCCTCAGGCAGAACCTAGGACGCAGGATCATACGAGCCAGATACCAATCAGGAAATGAACTCTCGAGGACTATCCAAAACCAAAAGAAATACAACAGGGAATCAGAGCAGTCAATCAATGGATGACAACAACATCAAAACAATGAAAGAGGGAATAAACGGCATAGGTATAGAACCTTCTAATGGAGAGGAAGACAAAAAACATAAAGTCTCAACAAAAACAAAACCTACAAAAACAAAAGAAATGAAAAAAAATCCACAAACAAAAGTAACTCAGCACAAGAGAGTAAGAAGAACAAAGAAAACTTCAGCACCACAAAAAAAAAGCACTACAAAATGACAGCAACAAACTCACATCTATCAATAATTACACTGAATGTAAATGGACTCAATGCACCCATAAAGAGAAGGAGAGTCACAGAATGGATAAGAAAACAGGATCCATCGATATGCTGTCTACAAGAGACACACCTTAGAAACAAAGATGTGAATTTATTACAAGTCAAGGTTGGAAAAAAATACATCAAGCTAACAACTACGAGAAAAGAGCAGGAGTGGCAATTCTAATCTCAGATAAAATAGACTTTAAAACAAAATCTACCATAAAAGACAAAGAAGAACACTATATAATGATCAAGGGGATGATCCGTCATGAAGACATAACCATAATAAACATCTACGCACCCAAGGACAGGGTTCCAAAATACATAAAACAAACTCTAACAACACTGAAAAGAGAAATTGACAGTTCCACAATAATAGTAGGAGACTTCAACACACCACTCTCAGAAAAGGACAGAACAACTAAGAAGAAACTCAGCAAAGATACAGAAGACCTAAAGGGCACAATCAGCCAACTTGACCTCAAAGACATATATAGAACACTCCATCCAACCACTGCAAAGTACACATTCTTCTCCAATGCACATGGAACGTTCTCCAGAATAGACCACATCTTAGGCCACAGAGAAATCCTCAACAAGATCCAAAACACTGACATAATTCAAAGTATCTTCTCTGACCACAATGCCATCAAGGTAGAAATTAACACTAGAAAGAGCAAGGAAAAAAAATGAACTACATGGAAACTGAATAATACCCTGCTTACACATCACTGGGTAACAGAAGAAATCAGAGATGGAATCAAAAAATTCCTAGAATCAAATGAGAATGAAAACACATCATACCAAAACCTTTGGGACACAGCAAAGGCAGTCCTCAGAGGACAATTTATAGCAATAGATGTACATATCAAAAAAGGAGAAAGGGACAAAATCAAAACATTAACTACAGAACTCAAACAAATACAAAGAGAACAGCAAAAAAAAAAAAAAAAAAAAAAAAAAAAAGCCCACAACCACCAGAAGAAAGGAAATAGTAAAGATAAGAGCAGAAATAAATGAGATAGAGAACAGAAAAACAATAGAAAGAATCAACAAAACCAAAAGTTGGTTCTTTGAAAGAAAGAATCGACAAAATCGACAAACCACTTGCCAGACTGACAAAAGAAAAACAGGAGAGGACACAAATAACCCAAATAAGAAATGAAATGGGGGACATTACAATAGACCCAACTGAAATAAAAAGGATTATAACAGAATATTTTGAAAAACTATACTCCAACAAATTTGAAAACCTAGAGGAAATGGATACATTTCTAGAAACACACGGCCTACCCAAACTACAACAAAGTGATGTTGAAAATCCGAACAGACCCATAACAAGAGAAGAGATTGAAAAGGTAATAAAAAAACTCCCAACCAAAAAAAAGCCCTGGCCCAGATGGCTTCACTGGAGAATTCTACAAAACATTTACAGAAGAGCTTGTACCAGTTCTACTCAAGCTATTTCAGAGCATACAAGAGGAAGCAACACTTCCAAATTCATTCTATGAAGCCAGCATAACGCTGATACCAAAACCAGGCAAAGGCATCACAAAAAAAGAAAATTACAGACCAATATCTCTCATGAATATAGATGCAAAAATTCTGAACAAAATTCTAGCCAACAGAATTCAGCATCATATCAAAAAAATAATACACCATGACTAAGTAGGATTCACACCAGGTATGCAAGGATGGTTCAACATTAGAAAATCAATCAACGTAATCCACCAAATAAATAAAAGGAAAGAAAAGAATCACATGATAATCTCAATTGACGCAGAAAAGGCATTTGACAAAGTCCAACACCCATTTCTGATAAAAGCTCTCAACAAAATAGGTATAGAAGGGAAATTTCTCAACATAATAAAGGGCATCTATGCAAAACCAACGGCCAACATCATTCTTAATTGAGAGAGGCTGAAAACATTCTCCTTGAAAACAGGAACAAGACAAGGATACCCTTTATCACCACTCCTATTTGACATTGTGCTGGAAGTTCTAGCTAGAGCAATAAGGTAAGAAAACAAATAAAGGGCATCCAAATTGGTAATGAAGAAGTTAAACTGCCCCTTTTTGCAGATGATATGATACTATACATAGAAAACCCTAAAGACTCCATGAGAAATCTACTGGAACTAATAGAAAGATTCAGCAGAGTAGTAGGATACAAGATAAACATTCAAAAATCAGTTGGATTCCTATACACCAGTAAGGAGAACAATGAAAAGGAAATCAGGAAATCAATACCATTTTCAATAGCCCCTAAAAAGATAAAATACTTAGGAATAAATCTGACCAGGGATGTAAAAGACCTTCACAAAGAAAACTATAAAACACTACTACATGAAACCCAAAGGGATCTACATAAATGGAAAAACATACCATGCTCATGGATAGGCAGACTCAACATTGTGAAAATGTCAATTCTACCCAAAGCAATTTACAAATATAATGCAATCCTGATCCAAATACCAGCAACATTCTTCAAAGAGATGGAAAAACTAATCTTTAACTTTATATGGAAAGGGAAGAAGCCCCGAATAAGTAAAGCACTACTGAAGAAGAAGAATAAAGTTGGAGGACTCACCCTACCTGACTTCAGAACCTACTATACAGCTACAGTAGTCAGAATAGCCTGGTACTGGTACAACGACAGATCCATTGACCAATGGAACAGAATTGGGAACCCAGATGTAAATCCATCTACCTACGGTCACCTGATCTTCGACAAGGGCCCAAAGTCCATCAAATGGGGAAAAGACAGTCTTTTTAACAAATGGTGCTGGCAAAACTGGATATCCATCTGCAAAAAAAATGAAACAGGACCCATACCTCACACCGTATACAAAAACTACTTCTAAATGGATCAAAGACCTGAATATAAAGCCTAAAATTATAAAGTTCATAGAAGAAAAAATAGAACCAAAACTTCAAGCCTTAATACATGGCATTAACAGGATACAAACCATAAGCATCAACGCACAAAACCCAAAAGATAAGCTAGATAACTGGGATCTTTTAAAAATCAAACACCTATGCTCTTCAAAAGACTTCAACAAAACAGTAAAAAGAAAACCTACAGACTCGGAAAAAAATGTTTGGACAGTACAAGTCAGACAAAGGTCTAATCTCCATAACCTACAAGAAAATCCAACACCTCTACAACAAAAACACAAATAATCCTATTAAACAATGGGCAAAGGAAATGAACAGACACTTCACCAAAGAAGACATTCAAATGGCCAACAGACACATGAGGAAATGCTTGCAATCACTAGCCATTAGAGAAATGCAATTTAAAACCACAATGAGATACCATCTCACCCTGGCATTCCTGGCACGAATTAAAAACACTGGAAATAACAAATGTTGGAGGGGCTGCGGGAGATCGGAACTCTTATGCACTGCTTGTGGGAAGGCAAAATGATACAACCATTTTGGAAAATGATATGGCGCTTCCTCAGAAAGCTAGAAAAAGACATACCATTCGATCCAGCAATCCCACTCCTAGGAATATATCCTAGAGAAATAAGAGTCATCACTCGAATAAACATATGCACACCTATGTTCATGGCGGCATTGTTCACAATAGCAAAACGATGGAAACAACCTAGATGCCCATCAACAGATGAATGGATAAACAAACTATGGTACATACACACAATGGAGTACTATGCAACGAGAAAGAACAACAATGAATCTGTGAACCATCTCATAACATGGATGAAACTGGAGGACATTATGCTGAGTGAAATAAGTCAATCACAAAAGGACAAATATTGTATGAGACCTCTATTGTAAAAGCCCATGAAAAAGTTCACACGCAAAATGTTAACAATCTTTGTTGGTTACCAGGGATGGGAGGGGTGGGGGGGAAATACTAAATAGGCAATAGATAAGTGATCCCTTGGGTGAAGGGTGAGACAGTACACAATACAGGGGAAACTAACACAACCTGTACAAGGAAAGGTCATGGAAGCCCCATAGACACATCCAAACTCCCTGAGGGACTGAGTTGCTGGGCGGAGGGCTGTGGGGACCATGGTCTTGGGGAACATCTAACTCAATTGGCATGACACAGCTTATAAAGACAATGCTCTACATTCTACCTTGGTGAGTAGTGTCTGGGGTCTTAAAAGCCTGTGAGCGGCCATCTAAGATACTCCACTGGTCTCATCCCTTTGGGAGCAAGGGAGAATGAAGAGAACAGGATACAAGGAAAAGATTAGTCCAAAGGACTAATGGACCACAGCTACCAAGGCCTCCACCGGACTGAGTCCAGTACAGCTAGATGGTGCCCAGCTACCCACCACTGACTGCTCTGTCCAGAAGCCTCTGTGGAGAAGGATATAGAACATAATTCTAACTCACAAAAAAAAAAAAAAAAAAAAAAAAAGACCAGATTTACTGGCCTAAAGGAGACTGGAGAAACCTTGAGAGTATGGCCCCCAGACACCCTTTTAGCTCAGTGGTGAAGTTACCTCCAAGGTTCACTGTTCAGCCTGGGAGTGGACAGCCCCGTAAAACCAAATGAGACTAACGAGGCACAGGAGTCCAGTGACAAGGGCCAGAAGGCAGAAGGGGACAAGGAAGCTGGAGATAGGGAACACAAGATTGAGTAAGGAAATTGTTGATGTGTTGTGAGATTGTTAAGCATTGTCATAGGGCAACATTTGTAGTAACTGTTAAATGAGAAACTATTTTGTTCTGTAAGCCTTCACTTAAGTGAGAATAACAGCACAATTGGAAGAGCGTAGTCAGTGTCACTGAACTGTGTATGTAGAAATTTTTGAAATGGTGTATCTTTGGCTATGTGTATTTTCACCAGAAAAAAAAAAAGGTTGAGAATTTAGAGGGTTAATATGTTGTGGGGTTGTTAACCAATGTCATAAAGCAACACGTGTAGTACTGTTTCATGAGAAACTATTTGTTCTGTAAGCCTTCACCTGAAGTACAATAAAATATTAAAAAATAATAATAATAATAAGTGGTGTCCCCCAGTCCTTAGAGCCAACAGCACTGGGTGCTCACAGGCCGGCTGCAAAACTCACCAACCTACTCACTCTAGGGAACAGGGAAACACTTTCCTCCTGGACACACAGGGGTGGCCGTCGGCCCCCTGCCTTGCTCAGTGTGTGTCCCCCTGCTGCAGCTTGATGCCTGTGTCTACGCCAATCACCTATGCCTGTCTAGGACTGTAGGTGAGAGCCTGCACCACACACTTGGTGGCTGAGTACCTGGACACCTGAGCTAAATCCATATAGGAGGAATGGATGGACTCCTGGGCTCACATAGTTAGTGGCAGGTCTGGCCACCTGGTGGCAGGACGTTGGAGTTTCGGGGGAGCTGGTAATTGGGCTGGTTCACACAAGCAGCCTATTTGCGTATATCGAAACAAAACAAAATAAGAAGCTAGGACACAGTAACCAAACATAAAATAAATAAATATAATAACTTACTGATGGCTCTAAGACAACAGTCAATATCAAATCACAGAAAGAGGTGGACCATGATGGCTTCAGCAAGCTGTCAAAGTAAAGAATCAAGAAATTTTCCAGAGGAAGTAAATTTCCTGGAATTGCCAGAGGCAGAATACAAAAGATTAACATACAGAACTCTTCAAGAGTTCAGGAAGGAGATCTGGCAAAATGCAGACCTAGCAATAGAGCAACTTAAGAAGATTAGAGAAGAGCGTGATGGCAAATTTAACCGGCTGCGAGAATCCATAGAGAGACAGCAATCAAAAATCCAGAAGATTAACAATAAAATTTCAGAATTAGACAACTCAATAGAAAGTCATAGGAGCAGAATTGAGGCAACGGAAGTCGGAATTAGTGAGTTTGAAGGTAAAGCACTTGACACCAATTTATTTGAGGAAAAATCAGATAAAAGTTAAGAAAAAAATGAAGAAACCCTAAGAATTATGTGGGACTCTATCAAGAGGAATAACCTATAAGTGACTGGAGTACCAGAACAGGGAGGGTTAACAGAAAATACAGAGAGAACTGTTGAAAATTTGTTGGCAGAAAACTTCCCTGATATAATGAAAGATGACAAGATATATCTATCCAAGATGCCCATCGAACCCCATATAAGGTAGATCCCAAAGGAAAGTCACCAAGACATACTATAAGCAAACTTGCCAAAACCAAAGATAAAGAATTTTAAGAGTGGCTAGGGATAAACAAAAAGTCATCTACAAAGGAGAGTGAATAAGACTAAGCTGGGACTACTCAGCAGAAACCATGCAGGCAAGAAGGCAATGGGACGACATATATAAAGCCTTGAAGGAAAAAAATTGCCAGCCGAGAATTATATATCCAGCAAAACTGTCTCTCAGATATGATGGCAAAATTAGGGCATTTCCAGATAAACAGAAAGTTTAGGGAATTTGCAAAAACCAAACCAAAATTACAAGAAATACTAAAGGGAGTCCTCTGGTTAGAAAACCAGTAACATAGATAACAACCCGAGACTAGAATACAGGACAGAGCAACCAGGTATCAACTCAGATAAGGGAATTCACAAAAATAAGTCAAAGCTAAAACACTGAAAATAGGGAAACAGATGTCAATATGTAAAAGATGACAACATCAAAACAAAAACGAGGGACTAAAAAATATAGACATAGATTTTTCATATAGATTGGGGCCTGAGGTTCTGCATTTATAATAAGCAGGGAATGCCAATACTGTTGCTCCAAAGACCATACTTTGGTAGTAAGGTTCTAGAATCTAGATCAGGGGTTGGCAAACTTTTTCCATAAAGCGCCATATAGTACATATTTTGGCTTAGCAGGGCAAACAATCTCTGTTACTCAACTCTGCCATTGTAATGGGAAATCAGCCATTGAGAATATGTAAATAAACGGATGTAGCTATGTTCCAATAAGCTTTATTTACACAAAGCAAGCGGTGGGCCGAATTAGCTTGCCAACATCTGAAAGAGTTTCCAGATCAATTAGCTTCCATAAAACCTATTAATTATCCTTTCATATGCACAACGTTGAATATTCTAATACAGTGGTTCTCAAAGTGTGATCCATGGATTAGTGGCATGAATATAAACTGAGATTTCATTAGACATACAAATTTGGGGTCCCTAACTCAGACCTACTGAATCAGAAAATCTGGGAGTGAGCCCAGCAATCTGTGTTTTAATAAGCCTTCCAGGTGATTCAGATGTGTGATAAAGTTTGAGAATCACCAAGAAAGTATTGGCATTTCCAAAAGATACATGGCATTTCCCATGTAGAGGAGAATGAGAAGACAACAGATAATGGGGATAAGAACACAATGCCTGGTATCAGGCAGACCTGCACTCAAATACTGACTAGCTCTGTGACCTTGGACAAGTAACTTACCCTCTCCAACTGAACCTCCATTTCTTCATTTGCAACAACAACAATAAGATTATAAAAGTGCCTGTCCCTTAGGCTGAAGAGTCAATGAAATGAAATGATGTTGGTAAAGCATTTGGCCTAGCTGTCAATTCACAGTAAGTGCTGATGAAATGGGAAGTCATTATCAGCTGTATTAAAAAGCCCTGGTGGCGCACTAGATAAGTGCTCACCTGCTAACTGAAATGTCAGTGGTGTGAACTCACCAGCAACTCCATGGGAGAAAAGACCTGGCAATCTGCTCCAGTAAAGATTAAACCCCACTGCCGTCGACTCTATTCTGACTCACAGAGACCCTACAGGACAGGGTAGAACCGCCCCATAGAGTTTCCAAGGCTGTAACTCTTTACAGGAGCAGATGGCCACATCCTTCTTCCACGGAGTGGCTGGTAGGTTCGAACTGCTGATCTTTCAGTTAGCAGCTGAGCACTTTAACCACTGCACACCCATGGCTCCTTCTGTAAAGATTATAGCCTAGTAAACCCTATGAAGCAGTTCTACTCTGTCCTATAGGGTCACTATGAGTCAGAATCTACTCAACAGCACACAATAACAATATCAGCAGTATTATGAGGACAAAGTCTCTAAATACAGATAGGCTGGTATAAAAGGCCACCTGCAAGCAACTAGGATCTTTAGGGTTTGAGGGCAGAAATATGTTGTGGCCAAAAATACTGCACAGCTCTTGGCTTAGCTGGGACCCAGTCAAGAGTTAGCACATCCCACTCCATTCTTACATGTACTCCAACTCTAACTAATGAATACTTGTCAGTAGTTAAAACAAACTCTGATTTGGATAGTCTGAGCAGGGTGCTGGCCTGAAGGACACATTCTATGATTGAGGATCTGTGAGAGGTGGAAAAAGCACAAGCTTTGCATCTGGGTGGGCAAGGATTTGAACCTCCTTCTGCTCTATGATCTGCTAATGTGTGGTCTTAGGCAAGTTGCTTCACATTTCTGAGATTAAGTTTTTCTTTAAAAAAAAAAAAAGCACCAGAGTCTGAGTGCCACCCCAGAGCAACTGAATCAGAGTTTCTACAGGTGGGGAAATGACATCAATATTTTCAAAAAAGCAATTATCTTTCCATAATTTCAGGCTTACTGAACAATGGTAAGAATAAGAATAAACTCTTACCACGTCTATTCAACATTGTACTGAAGGTTCTATCCAGGGACATTAGGCAAGAAATATACATAAAACACATTCAGATTGGAAAGGAAGAAGTAAAATTGTCTCTAGTCACATATACCATGATCTTGCAAATAGAAAATCCTAAGGAATCTACACACACACACATACACACACAATTAAAACTAATGAACAAGTTTATCAAGGTTGCAGAATATAAGATGATTATAAAAAACAAGTATACATCTATATACTAGCAGTGAATATCCTAAAAATTAAATTTAAGAAAACAATTTCATTTACAATAGCATCAAAAGGAATAAAACACTTAGGAATAAATATAACAAGTAGTGTAAGACTTGTATACTGAAAACTACAAAGCATTGTTGAAAGAAATTAAAGAAAATCTAAATAAATGGAAAGATATCCATAGTTCATGGATCTAAAGACTTAATATTGTTAAGATGGTGATACTCCCAAGTTGATCTACAGATTCAACACAATTATTAGATTTTACTACATTTGCTTTCTTTCTCTTCCTTTTTCTATCTATCTATCTGTCTATCCGTGTCTATATTTACTTACCTATATCTGTACCTACATATGTGTCCAGTACGCACACATGCATATTATTTTCAGAACTGTTTGAAAGTAAGTAGCAGACATGATACCTCTTTATCCTTAAATAATTCAGTGTGCATTTTCTAGAAAAACAGGACATTCTCTTACATAACTATAATACAGTTACTAACATCAGGGGATTATCAATGATATGATGCTATTTTTCAATCTACAGGCCTTACTGAAATTTCTGCAGGTGCCTTGTTAATGTTCTTTACAGCAAAAGAAAATCCCAGATTATGCATTGCATTCAGTTGTTATGGTCTTCTTTCTCTCCTTAATTTGGACAGTTCTTCTGTCTTCTTAGTCTTTCATAACATTGATATTCTTACAGAGATAGGTAAGTTATTTTGTAGAATGTTTCTCAACTTGCATCTGTCTAATGTTCCCCTGAGATTAGATTTAGGTTATGTGTTTTTGGCAAGAATACCAGGGAACTGAAGTTGGGGCTTTCTCAGTGCATCAAATCAGGAGGCACCTGATGTTGATTTGTGACATTACTGGTGATATTAACATGATCATTTGGTTAAGGCAGCATTTACTGACCAGTTTTCTGCACTGTAAAGTTATTATTTTTCCCCTTTTAATTAATATGTAACTTGAAGGGAGATAGGTTCAATCTTTGTAAAAATCACGTGCTTCTTTCAAAGTAGTTCTACGATACATCACGGTTTCTTAAGTCTCGCCAGGCTATATTAATGTGCAACCTGAGAGCCACTGACCTAACCTGTCCTGAGGAGAAAAGACCTGACCTCTTGGAAGAAGAGACATTTAAACTGAAGTCCAAAGAATAAGTAGTAATGACCTGGGCAAAATCAGGGATAAGGGGTAGATATTCTGGGTTCTGAAAAGGCCTGGAGCCAAGTGGGCACAAAAGTTCATAGAGCAGAAATAAATGAAACAGAGAATAGAAAAACAATAGAAAGAATAAACAAAACCAAAAGCTGGTACTTTGAAAGGATCAACAAAATCAACAAACCACTGGTCAAATGACAAAAGAAAAACAGGAGAGGAAACAACAAATGAAAGGGGGGACATTACAACAGACCCAACTGAAATAAAAAGGATCATAACAGAGTATTATGAAAAACTATACTCCAACACATTTGAAAACCTAGAGGAAATGGATAAATTTCTAGAAACACACTACCTACCCAAACTACCACAAAGTGATGTTTAAAATCTGAATGGACCCATAACAAGAGAAGAGATTGAAAAGGAAATTAAAAAAACTCCCAACAACAACAACAAAAAAAGCCCGGCCCAGATGGGGTCAATGGAGAATTCTACCAAACATTCAGAGAAAAGCTTATGTACTACTCAAACTATTTCAGAACATAGAAAAGGAAGCCACACTTCTGAACTCATTCTATGAATCCAGCATAACCCTGATACAAAACGAGGCAAAGATGCCACAAAAAAGAAAATTACAGACCAATATGCAATGAATATAGATGCAAAAATTCTCAACAAAATTCTAGCCAATAGAATTCAGCATCATATCAAAAAAATAATACACCACAACCAAGTAGGATTCATACCAAGTATGCAAAGATGGTTCAACATTAGAAAATCAATCAATGTAATCCACCACATAAATAAAAGGAAATAAAAGAATCCCATGATCATCTCAATTGACACAGAAAAGGCATTTGACAAAGTCCAACACCCATTCCTGATAAAAACTCTCAATCAAATAGGTATAGAGGGGAAATTTCCCACATAATAAAGGGCATCTATGCAAAACCAATGGCCAACATCATTCTTAATGGAAAGAGGCTGAAAACATTCCCCTTGAGAACAGGAACAAGACAAGGATGTCCTTTATCACCACTCCTATTTAACATCATGCTGGAAGTCCTAGCTAGAGCAGTAAGGCAAGAAAAAGAAATAAAGGGCATCCAAATTGGTAAGGAAGAAGTTAAACTGTCCCTATTTGTGGATGATACGATACTATACATAGAAAACTCAAGACTCCATGAGAAAACTACTGGAACTAATAGATAGATTCAGCAGAGTAGCCGGATACAAGATAAATATACAAAAATCAGTTGGATTCCTATACACCAATAAAGAGAATGATGAAAAGGAAATGAGGAAAACAATACCATATATAGCCCCTAAAAAAATAAAATACTTAGGAATAAATCTAACTAGGGATGTAAAAAACCTATACAAAGAAAACTACAAAACACTACTGCAAGAAACCAAAAGAGATCTACATAGATGGAAAAACATACCATGTTCATGGATAGGTAGACTCAACATTGTGAAAATGACAATTCTACCCAAAGCGATTTATAAATATAATGCAATACCAATCCAAATACCAACAACATTCTTTAAAGAGATGGAAAAACTAATCATTAACTTTATATGAAAAGGGAAGAAGCCTCAGATAAGTAAAGCACTATTGAAGCAGAAGAATAAAGTAGGAAGACTTGCACTACCTGACCTCAGAACCTACTATATAGCTACGGTAGTGAAAACAACCTGGTACTGGTACAATGATAGATACATTGACCAATGGAAGAGAATCGAGAACCCAGATGTAAATCCATCCACCTACAGTCACCTGATCTTCGACAAGGGCCCAAAGTCCATCAAATGGGGAACAGAGTCTTTGTAGCAAACAGTGCTGGCAAAACTGGATGGCCATCTGCAAAAAAATGAAACAGGACCCATACCTCACACCATATACAAAAACGAATTCAAAATAGATCAAAGACCTAAACATAAAACCAAAAACTATAAAGTTCATAGAAGAAAAAATAGGATCAATGCTAGAGGCCCTAATACACGGCATTAACAGAATACAAACCATAACCATCAACACACAAATTCCAGAAGACAAGCTAGATAACTGGGACCCTCTAAAAATTAAACACTTACGCTCATCAAAAGACTTTACCAAAGAGTGAAAAGAGAACCTACAGACTGGGAAAAATTTTTTGGACATTACAAGTAAGACAAAGGTCTAATCTCTAAAATCTACAAGAAAATCCAACACCTCTACAACAAAAAGACAAATAATCCAATCAAAAAATGGGCAAAGGAAATGAACAGACACTTCACCAAAGAAGACACTCAACCAGCCAACAGACACTCGAGGAAATGCTCGTGATCACCAGCCATTAGAGATACGCAAATCAAAACCACAATGAGATAGCATCTCACCCCAGCATTATTGGCACAAATCAAAAAAAAAAAAAAAAAACTGGAAACAACAAATGTTGGAGAGGCTGCGGGGCGATCAGAACTCTTATGCACTGCTGGTGGGAATGTAAAATGATACAACCATTTTGGAAAACGGTACGGCGCTTCCTTAGAAAGCTTAGAAATAGAAATACCGTATGATCCAGCAATCCCACTCCTAGAAATATATCCTAGAGAAATAAGAGCTGCCACACAAATAGACATATGCACACTCATGTTCACTGCAGCATTGTTCACAATAGCAAAAAGATGGAAATAACCAAATGCCCATCAGCAGATGAACAGATAAACTATGGTACATACACACAATGGAGTATTACACAACGATAAAGAACAATGATGAATTTGCGAAGCATCTCAGAACATGGATGAAACTGGAGAACACTATGCTGAGTGAAATAAGTCAATCAAAAAGGACAAATATTGTATGAGAGCACTACTGTAAAAACTCATGAAAAGGTTTACACACAAAAAGAAATGATCTTTGATGGTTACAAGGGAGCAGAGGGGTTGGGGGAATCCTAAATAGACAATAAATAAGTGGTAACTTTGGTGAAGGGTAAGACAGTGCACAATACTGGGGAAGCCAGCACAACTTGTACAAAGAAAGGTCATGGAAGCTCCGTAGACACATCAGAACTCCCTGAGGGACAAAACTCCTGGGCAGAGGGCTGTGGGGACCATGGTCTCGGGAACATCTAGCTCAACTGGCATAACATAGTTTATAAAGAAAATGTTCTACATTTTACCTTGGTGGGTAGCATCTGGGCTCTTAAAAGCCTGTGAGCAGCCATCTAAGATACTCCACTGGTCTCACCTCTTTGGGAGCAAGGGAGAATGAAGAAAATAAGATACGAGGAAAAGATTAGTCCAAAGGACTAATGGACCACAACTACCACAGCCTCCACCAGACTGAGTCCAGTACATCTAGATGGTGCCCGGCTACCACTACTGACTGCTCTGACTGGGATCGTAACAGAGAGTCCCAGATAGAGCTGGAGAAAAATGTAGAACAAAATTCTAACTCACAAAAAAAGACCAGACTTACTGGCCTGACAGAGACTGAAGAAACTCTGAGAGTATGGCCTCAGTACACCCTTTTAGCTCAGTAATGAAGTTACTTCTGAGGTTCACCGTTCAGCCAAAGATTAGACAGCCCCATAAAACAAAAGGAGACTAATTGGGCAAAACAGCCCTGGGATAAGGGCTAGAAGGCAGGAGGGGACAGGAAAACTGGTAATAGTGAACTCAAGGTTGAGAAGGGAGAGTGTTGACATGTCGTGGGGTTGTTATCCACTGTCATAAAACAATATGTGTACTAACTGTTTAATGAGAAACTGTTCTGTAAACTTTCATCTAAAATACAATAAAACAATTAAAAATAAAGAAAGGTTCATAGAAAGGAACTCAGTTTAGCTGGCCAGGGTACAGAGTGCAATGTAGAATGTAGGCAGGAGGTGTCAGCAAGTAACATGTAAGAAGTCTGGCTTATTATAAAAGCAAAGTGAAACTATAAAATGCTTTTAATCAGGGAAATGACATAACCAGATTTTTGTGTTGGAAAAAAACAAAAACATCCTTTTGACTACCATGCAGGGGGCAGATTTGAGGATGGCAAGACTGAAGGCAAGGAGGGCAGTGAGGAGACAATGGTGGTGTCCAGTGAGAGGAGCTGGTGTACTGGCAGCTCACTGGGGAGAACAGCCTGGGAAAGACGCAGCAGTACCGCATGGTAACTGCAACAATGTGGGGATGTCAGATACTGTGAACATACCAAGAAAGGGTTTCTACACTGTACTTGCAGGATTCGATAGGGCTTCCTAGAGGAGGGCAGGGACAAAAGAAAAACAGGAGAGGACACAAATAACCCAAATAACAAAAGAAATGGGGGACATTACAACAGATGAGCAGGAGGCACCCAGATGAAGAGGCAAGTGATCCCTGTATTCTAGGCAGAAGGAACAGGAGGTACGAGAAACTAAAAGAACTCAAGAAGGCTGTAGCCTCCAGGAAAGAGCATGGGATGTAACTGGAGAGAGAAGTAGGAGCCAGATCCCCTAGGGCTATGAGTGTCAGATGGCAAGTTTGGGCTTTATCTTCATGGCAGACACAGAGAGGAATGGAAGGATCTAAAGCAAGTCTGCAGGTTAGAGAAATCGCTCTTGCTGCATGCGGAGAATGACTTAGTGGGCAGAGGTTGGGGAGGCAGGAAGAAAATCCAAGAGTCTGATTCTGAGACATTATGAAGGAAATAACTGCACAGTGTCGGTGTGTCTTGGTGCTCAACACGTGGGAGCTATCACCATACCTCAGCTCAGGGAGTATGCTGAGCAGATCTTTGGGGGTCTTTGTAAACTCTAACTGGGGTCTTTTCTGTAAACATGTGGGGGACAGGTTAAAGAAGAAGCAAACACCTACCCACACAGAAGAAAGGGAGGAAAACAACCTGTTGGCAGGGGATGTGAGGAGGGGAAGAAGAGCAAGGGGGTTGCTCTGGTGCAGAATGAAGACAAGTGGGCAGTGAGTTTCAGAGAATACATACTTTTTCCAGAACACTTGCCTCTCCATCAGGGCCCCGCAAAGGCCTGTCAGATAGGAACGGTGCTTTTGTGCGTGTGCAGGCTGCGCTCTTGTTACCATAGCAATGGGGCCATAAGTCATGTCTGCTGCTGCTGCATAGATGGGCTGTAATTTATTCCTGCCTGGCTGGGATTGTAAACTTTTTTTTAATTTTCAAAATCCGTCACAGCAAGGGAGGGCAGGGTGTCTCTGGCTCACTTCGGAGGAGGGGGGACATTGTTAGACCTTGCCCAACTCCCTGCCCACGATGCTCCCTCTCACTCCACAGCTTGGGCCACTGGACTAAGGCAGGCAGGCCCCGCATAGCTCCCTCTGACCTCTGGTAGGAAGAGTTTCAAAAGCCTGAGCTTGATGCTCATTCCTGGGGCCAGGATACTACTTTATTCCTGACCCCAATCCCTTGTCCTATTTCCCCAGGTGAAGTCTCTGCATGCCAGCTTTTCTCTTCATGCTTTACATTCTGGTTTAATAATCTGCTCTGTACCCCAGCCCCTCTAGGACTGGGTCTCTACAGGTGTGTAATGGAAAGAACATAGGTTTCAAATTATATCTTCTGAACCTCGATTTTTTCCTCTTCCCAATGGGGTTAATAATCTTCATCTAAGGCAGAGTTTCTCAACCTTGGCACTATTGACATTTTGGGCTGGATAATTCTTTGCAGCAAGGGGTGGGTCTGTGCATTGTAGGATGTTTATTACCATCTGTCGCCCCTACTCACTAGATGCCAGTAGCATACCCTCCTGCCTCCTGTTGTGGTAACCACAAATATTTCCTGGCATTGTCAAATGTCTCCTAGGGGGCAGAGTCACCCCTGGTTGAGAATCATTGATCTGTGCACGTGAGTCAAGTGCCAGTACAGTGCCAGCACCAAGCATTAGCTCAGCAGTCATTCTTTCTTCTTCCATCCCTTCTTATCTCACAATGGAAGCACTGGTTCTAAATCCTGCACCTGGGAACAGCACCTGTTATTTGCAGACTTACTTTGCAGGTACCAACCATCACCTACACTTTCCCTGCTCCTCTGTCTTTTGGACATCTCCATCAGATACCTGGAAGTGAAAAACCAACAATCCCACCACTTTAAGTGATATAGAAAGACAGCTAAAGTGGGAAGAATCTAAGCTTCCAGAGAGGAAAAACCAAAGTCTTGTCCATTCAAGTTTGTTTTGGAACCATTCCTTAGCAATTCTTGGGCCGTCTCCCTTCTTTGACTCCTGTCTTAGCTATCTAGTGCTGCTATAACAGAAATATCACGCGTGGATGGCTTTAACAAACAGAGGTTTATTCTCTCACAGTCTAGGAGGCTAGAAGTCTGAATTTAGGACTCCAGCTTCAGGGGAGGGCTTTTTCTCCCTGTCAGCTCTGGGGGAAGGTCCTTGTCATCAATCCTCCCCTGGTCTAGGAGCTTCTCAATGGAGGGACCCTGGGTCCAAAGGATGTGCTCCCCTTCATTCTTGGTAGCATGAGGTCCCTCTATCTCTTTACTGGCTTCTCTTTTATATCTCAAAAGAGACTGACTCAAGAAACAACCTAATCTTATAGACTGAGTCCTGCCTCATTAACATCATAGAGGTAGGATTCACTACTCATAGGAAAATCACATCAGATGACAAAATGGTGCACAATCACACAATACTGGGAATCATGGCCCAGCCAAGCTGACACAGATTTTTTGGGGACACAATTCAATCCATGACAACTCTAGTAAGTGTGTTTTTGTCCTTTAAAATCTTTGGAAGTCGTATCTAAGTTCCACTTAGCCTCTACTATGTGCCAGACACTGTGTTAACCATTTTAAATACATTATCATGACAACAATGCTTTAAAACCCATTTTACAGATGAAGGAAGTGAGGCTTTTCCTCTTGACGTGTAGCACTTTCAGCTTTCATGGGCAGTCGAATCTTTTTATTCCAAGACCAGGCCCTATCGGGATATAAAAAGCCATGGATATCCCGGGCTGTTTTCTGAG
Source organism: Dugong dugon (assembly GCA_030035585.1). Lineage (NCBI taxonomy): Eukaryota > Metazoa > Chordata > Mammalia > Sirenia > Dugongidae > Dugong > Dugong dugon. The sequence goes on from CM057471.1 coordinate 60,521,809, forward strand.
AAGCCTTCCAGATGTTGTGATCACATAGCTGGACAGGGCACCTTCACAGCTGACTTGTCCCTAGCACCCGTGCAGCCCCAGTGTGGGACTCCAGGAATCATGTCAGGACTGCTCTCAGGCTATTCCATTTCACTGCAGTTAACCCAGTCCTGCTGTTCTTAGGATCTAGGTGGCTGGGATGAAGCTGAAAGATGCCCTAAAGGAGGGAAGAGAGGGAGAAGTACATTGTGGAGCTAGGATCCCATACCTAGAATGCCTTTGAGGTGTCTGGGATGGTTTGCTGGGACTGGCTGGGATGGTCATGCAGGCTTCCCCCAAACCATTCTCTTCATTTACTCTACTTTTGAAGAATCTTTGAGTCACATTCTAATGAGTCCATCATCATGTACTTATTGAGTACCTACTGAATGCAAAGCCCTAGGATGGGAGGGTGAAGTATACAAAAAGTATTGTGTCATGATTCCTTTTTGAAAAAAGAAGAGTTTAAAAAGAGTCTGATGAGGGAATCATGCACTGGGTTAAAGTTTGAGGTAAATAATGGCAATATAATAAAAACAGTAACAGCCGATGTTTTTGCGCCAAAAGTCACATTAACTTACTTGATCTGCATTAACTTAATTGATCCATGCATTAACTTACTTGATCTGCAACAGAAACCCTATGAGGTAGGTACAGTTATCTCTGAGGTGGGTAGGTACAAAGCGAGGTGACCCAGATAGTGAGCGGCAGATCTGGGATCTGAGTCAGGGCGTCCGGTGCTAGAGCCTGTGCTGCTAACAACTGGGCTATGTTGGGCTAAAGAGTCTCAAAAAGCTACGATGCTATGAGATTTTTCTTCTCTCTCACTACTTTTTATCTTTGTTACTTCCTTTTCCTCCTCCACCAATTTTAGGTGACTTGTTCCTCCTCTGGAATATCTAAATATGGTCATTGTATTCTGTCTCAGTCCTTCATCTGCCCTAAGAGTCCTGTGCTTTCCACAAGGTCAAGGGGAGATAGAATATGGAGCTCAGCAGCTGGCTGGCATGGCTATTAAGCTGGCCCTTCTCCCACTCCCAAAGAATGTGTGTACACTGTGAAAGAGGTCCCCTGGGCACCAAATCCTTCTTCTGATGTTTGGTTTAACTTGTGCTGCCTCTGAGCAAAAGCGGGCTAATGTGGCATTACTTGAAGTGTGTCTCAAGAAATGTTAGTCCTGAATCTGCTCTTGGTTGAAGTGTTGAGGAGGCTGTAGTGTGCAGACTTCTCTTCCTGAAAGATTCACGATGCTCATTCACATATTAATGTCGCTGGGAAAGCTGCCACCAAGGAAATCGATGTAACAACTCCATTTATACTGGGTTTCTCAAACCTTTTAAATTAGGGAACCTTCCTTTTTCATTTTGTTGCATTTACTAACTCCAAAATACTGGTGTTATTTGAAACCACTTTGAGACACTGAATTGTTATAACCTGAACCAATAAACATTGTGAGGCAGGAGATTTGATAGGGCTGTTTTAATGCTGGGAATATTTACTGTAAGGGGACTAGGTGATACTCAGAGATTAGGCAATTTATTGGTAATATCAAAATATCTCCACTGCTGTACCAATATAGCCACATCAAATTAGCATCATCAAAATGTTCTGTACCCTTTCTCTCAGCCATTTACTGTGCTTAGAACTGGGAATGCAAAAATGGTTAAAATTCAATCCTTGACCTCAAGGAATAAACAGATTGCCAGGTGGGATTGGAGTGGGAGTTCACACCTACAGTGAACTATAATGCAATGCAATCTACTGTTCCATAATTAAGGAGGAAATATTCTAACAACATGAACAAAGAAATGAGGTGGGGGGGTGACTCTGGTGGATAGGAGGAGGGCACATCTCATCAAGGCTGTTCAGAAGAAGTGACATTTCTGCAAAGCTGTGAATGAGGAGGAGGAGCAGTGTGCCAGGCATGTAGGGGACTGTGTAAGTCTTAGGACATTCAGGAAAAGGGACAGCACTGGCAAAGGCAAGAAATAGGAAAGTGCATGGTATTTTGAGGAAATAGCAAATGGAGACATGGTTGGAGACAAGATCACGGAGGATGGTGGCCAGATTCTGAAGTGCTAATGCATGCCAAGTGGAAGAGTTTGGTTTTAAGGTGGGGATAGGCATGGCCCGATTTATACAGAGGATGGATTAGGCATGTATGCAGTAGTGGTGGTGGGGGTGGAGGCTGAAAGAAGTGAGACCATCTAGGAGATGAGGTTCTAAGCCAGGGAGTGTCAGCAAAGAGGAGAGGCACGGGCATTTTGAGGATATTTTGAAGGTAGGCTGGTAACCCCTGGGGTTTGTGCTAGATCTCTTCCATTTGTTCCTTAGGAACCACTCTCATCCCATCCTCACCCTACCTTGTGCCTCAGGAGGCTGACTTCGATAGACTGCCCCAGTGGACTCTCTTACCTGGCTTCCAGCTGGGTTCAGAAGGTCTGGAAAGAGGTTTGGGCATTTATTTCTCTGGCTCCTTTCCTGCAGGAGCACCACGGGTCATTGGCGTGTCACAGCTCCTGCAAGGCAGCCTGCTCCATGGTTTTCTCTCTCCACGTTTGGGTAACCTCACCCTCACCTTGACCTACTGATACTAGCCCCAGGTACTACCTATCTCCGGTTGCTTTTCTCAAACTTTCTCCAAACTTTGTGACTATTCTTTTAAAAGTCTCCCAGCTTGAGCATACCATTGCTTTCCTGCTGGGATCCTGCTTGACTTTGGTTTCCTTGGTAAGTGAGAGGAAACGGAGTTAAGTCTAATGCACAGATCCATTAAGTATTCATTGAAAATATCCAAATCATCTTTCTGACCAAATTGGACAGTTTTTTTTTTTTTTGTGTGTGTGTGTGTGTATGTGTGTGTGTGTGTGTGTGTGTGTGTGATGTGAGAAGCAGGTGGGGACTGGGACTTATCTGACAGAGTAAGATGCGCTATAGAAAACACATAGTCCTACCCAGCCCCAACAAGAGGATCTCATCATTGTTAGTTGCCATCGAGTTAATTCCAATTTATGGCAACCCCATGTGTGCAGAGCAGAACAACTCCATAGAGTTTTCAAGGCTGTGACCTTTCAGAAGCAGATCACTGGGCCTGTCTTCTGAAGCACCTCTGGGTGGGTTCAAATCACCAACCCTTTGGCTAATAGTCGAGTGCTGAACTATTTGTGCCACCCAGGAGCTCCAAGTGGGTCTTAGAAGACAAAATATTTGCTCATCTTAGCTTAGCTTGGTGATCACTGCCTCTGAACTGCTGCTTGCATAATCTACAGCCTGGTCTGTTTAGATGAGACCAGAGCGAGTTCTAGGGAGCATTGGGAAACTATGTCAGGGAACACAGCAGGAGGCTATGATACACCTGTAGGCAGGGGGTGGATTCTGTCAGTTTAGGATGGTCCACGTCATGGCAGAGGGATGGAAATTACAACTTAGACGGTTTCTTCCAGGCTGTGAGTTTGTAATTGTTTAAACTTGCTTTGGAACTCTACGACCCAGTTCAGAGTCCCTGTAATGTAGGTGGTTTGTTTACAGCTTACAGTGTTCCATTTTTAATACAAATGACAATGACGGTGCCAGACATTATCCAGGAAGCACTGACATGGAGGCCTCAACTCTGCTATAACCCAGAGATCTATTTCAGTAAACTTATTGGCACCAAGATGAGATTATCCGAATATAGCCCCTGAGATAACAGATAGACAGCTTCATTTCTAATTCGTCCACAACACCTCCATCCACATGACTATCTTTCCCCTGAATCTCATCAACCACAAATCTCTCTTCATTTTACAGGGGAACACAATCATCAAGCCATCAGATTGAAAATTGGAAGGACCCCTACATGCCACCAAGTTCAAAGATGGTAAACACCAACCCTTGTGTCACGACTCCCTCATCCGATACCCAAAGCATGCATCCTGAGTTGATTGTGGCACTTTTCCCAGCTGAGTCTGTCTGTTGCCTCAGGAATCTTTCCAACATTAATACCCTAAGCAGCCCCTACCCATTTATCTGTGTTGGCACATGAGATGTCTGCTATCTGCCATCTCTGATTAACTCCAACCCCTAAGATGGATGGGTAAACTGAAGCCCAGGGAAGATTTTGAAGACATCAATTGGACTAGATGTTGAACTCATGATCTCCCCATTTCTTTCCATGGGTGTGTCTACACTTTGTGATCCAGCCTCCTTAATCATGTATGACTGATCCAAAGGTGGGCTCCTAACCCATGCAGGGCCAATAAGATTTCTTCTCTAGGATTTTTCAAACTGCAACTCCAGGAAAAGAATTACTGACTTTTTGGTGTTATAAGCCAAACCAGGTTTGGGGACTCATGATTATTTCAACTGCTACCATGGGGGGAGGGAAGTTGGTTTTCATTAAATAAAGCCATCACAGAGTGATGCACAGATGAAAGACTGAATCCTAATATATAATTCCCATAACTCCCTTATCTCTGTGGCTGACTTTTTACTCTTTCCATGGAATTCTTCCAATACAGTCATCATTAAGCTAATCTGAATTGGGTTTTGGTCTCCTGAAACCAAAAACTTCCTAATATAGAGTAGGAAGGGTTTCCATGCAGTGAGGAAGGCATGGTGGCATGAGGTCTTGAGGTCAGAAGTCTTGTATTCAAATACCAACTCTTCCCCTTACTGGCTATGCTGCTGAGTGCGTTAGAATGTCAACTTCCTCATCTATGAAATGGGGGATAAAAATAGCCTCGATCTGGGAAGATGGTTGTAAGAAGCCGCCTGCCCAGTAAGGCACTGTCCAAAATGCCACATATGACTGTCTTCAGTGCAGAGTCAGGCCTCAAACCCAGGTATTCTGATACTCAGTCCAGCATGCCTGCCCAAAAAATCATAGCTTTCATGTTTCTCTGTCTTCGATTTTTAATCTAAAGATCTGCAGGCCCGCTTCAACATCAGAAGTCCCATTTGAAAAGTGTTTAACTTCTAATGCAGATATAACAAGTCGTTTCTCAGTTTCACTGTATCTGCAAAGACTTCTATAATTCAACATCAAATATTTATTATTACATTTATTAAAGTTTTAATAATTTAGCATCTCCTGCATGTAAGATAGAAGCTTAGCTAACTGGTTTCCCTTTATCCAACGTGGGTCACTTCAATATTTATATTCCGAAGTCTCCTTTTAAGTTTCATTTAGCAGAGGCTGTGTCTTGGGCCCTCTGCCTGAGTTGACAGTTGGAGCGTGCTATGACCTCCCCAGTGGCAAAGACTAACAGAAATCTGGTGTTGAACTGTATTTGAAGAGATTTACTGAGCCTGGGCAGAAACTCATCCTAATAGACTTCACTTTTATTATGATCGCTAAACTAAAATGGGGTGAAATATGTATGTCTCCAAGCTCACTGGCTGAGTGACAGGCAGTGAGGCTACGAGATGGGTGGGTATAGAACAGATTCATCAGGCAGAGACAGCAGAGGCCTTTATACCAAAGCTTATCAGAGGGACCTCATTCTCCTAAGAAGGGAGGGAGGTAGTGGTGAGGGCAAGCTCTAATTGCTGAACTAAAATTCCATGAACCCAGCAGTCAGTACTAGGTAGACTCCCTGTTTTCCCACTGTCTTCCCCTTTCCCATTTAATATTTCACCTTCCACCTGCACAAAGAACATACACACTCAATGGACTAAATGGTCAGCAAAGACTAAGAATTGGATATAAGATTCTGTAGAAGAATCCTGATCCAAAGGGATTAAAAAAAAAAAAAAAAAAGGAACAGAATTTCAAATTCTCAATAGAACACAGACCTTCTGGAACCACTGAAGTTGGATGAACACCTGAAACTATTGCCCTGAGATAATATTTAAACCTTAAAACTCAAACTAAAACTTTTTCCAGAGGTCTGCTTTGAACCAAACAACAAGTTTAGCCTAATTTGTAAAGTATGTCTGCCTTGAAATTTGTGCTATCTGACACATTTGCCTACGTTGGGATTAAATTGACAAAAGCATCTTGAAAGGTTAGATAAGAATCTTAGGGGCCAGTGACTTTACATTAATGGTTGTAGAATAATTGGGAAAAGGGTAACAAGAATGGTTATACAACTTGAAGAACATGAACAATGTCACTGAATTGTACATGTAGAATTTGTTGAAATAGTGTATCCTTTGCTGTGGATATTTTCACAAAAAGAAAATTAAATAAAAAAAAAAGAAGAACTTTGGCTTAAAAAAGAAGAAGTCCAATGAGCCTCCCCTTCAATCTTACTGAGGACAACAGAGAGTTCTCCTGCATCAACAATAGCCAGCACGTACTGAATCTGTCTCCAAATGGCTTAGGTTCAAATCCTGGTTCTGCCACTTACTACCCATGTTACTCTGGAGAAAAAACATTAAACTCTGTGTGCTTCAATTTCCCCATCTGTAAATAATAGTAACTGTGCCACTGGGCTGCTGTGAAGAGTCATGAATTAACAGATGTAAAGTGCACAGACACAGAGGAAGTGTCCAAAAGATGTTAGCTATTATTATTCTTATGGGAAGTCCCTGGGTAGTCCAAATAGTTAATGTACTCAGCTGCTAACTGAAAGGTTGGAGTTTGAGTCCATCCAGAGGTACCTCGGAAGAAAGGCCTGATAATCTACTTCTAAAAAATCAGCCACTGAAAACCCCATAGAGCACAGTTCTACTCTGACACAAATGGAGTCACCATGAGTTGGAATCAATTCAACGGCAATTGGAAGATTACTGTTATGTCTATGGGGCTAAAAGTTTAAATGTATCATCTCATTCAATCCTCAAAAACATCAAAAGAAATAGTAGCAGTCATCATTCCAATTTACAGATAGGAAACTGACGCTCAGAAAGTTTAAGTAACTTGCCCAAGGTCAGCTAGGAAGTGCAGAGCTGGAATTTGAAACTAGGCAGTCTGGCACCAGAGCCCTAACTATTAACTTTTGCCCAATATCCCTCCCCTCTGTGTTTTGAGCAGGTGAGTAGGTTGCCGATTGAAGTTCTCTTGCCATTTGGGTGAGCAGGTAGTGAGAAAGGGGAAAGAGGAGAAGCATGACGGGTTTGAGATTTTATCTGATGAGGGCTGAAGAGTTCCACTTTTATATCAACATCCCCACTTCTAGGTTGCTCTACCAAGCACACACGCTCACACACATCCATTAACAAAATCTGCTGAGGTTGTAGGGAAAGTGGAGGCAAGAAGTCTGAGTCTTACTCACATCCAGTAGAATGTAGGCATCCTTGAGCATCAAAGAATACATGACCTTTCATCTACGGCCTTCCCCTCAGACTCTGCAGCCTGGTTCTTTCCCAATCCCAATGCCCCAGTGTAATGCACCAACTACTGCTTTGGCCTAGCCTGACTCCTGTCTACTCAGCATGTCTTGTTGCCCTTACCCTCCCCTGCCTAACGTGATCAAGAGAAAAGATGCACATATCCCTTATCTCTACTGCTTCTGCATCATGAAATACATCTTTTTTTAGATTTAATTATATGGTCACGCTGTATCATATGGTTACTTCCTTATTTGTACCCTAATCACTACTACTACTTTTAAACCCTGTCGTTCATTAAATATCAATTACATGTAACTCTATATGCATTATGTGTTCCTTATAACCACCATAAGAAGGAAGCACTATGATCTCCATCTTACAGGTTAGGGAATTGAGGCTCCGAGGGATGAACTGGCTTGACCCAGGTAGTTCAGGTAGAAAACTGTGGAGTCAGGATTTAAATCTAGATGTATATGATTCCAAAGTCTATGCTCTATTTTTCCTACCCCTTCTTGGCCTACGGTCTTTATATTTCTAGAGCCTAGCACAGTGCCTCTCACACAGGGAAGTACTAGTGTGTGTTTGCTGAGAAGAGCTCCTTCACAATCAAGATTTCACCTTAAGATGTGTCACCCACATTTCCAGACTACATTGTATCTGCCTAGGGACACTGCCTGGGCTCAGACTAGATTTAGGTATCTGGACCACTTACACAGGAGCATCTGCTGGGGACCTGGGAGTGAGGAATACACTATGCTCAATTGCCCTCAGAATCTTTGCTGACTCCATCTAGTCCAGGTGGTCCATAGCTGGGAAAAAAGAAAGAAGAAAGGAGGAAATATCATGCATGCTATGGCTCCTATCCTCCTCTCACTGCATCCTCTGCCGTGTGCCCCTTGGCACTACACTCCAGACAAATTGACCTGGAAGCCCCCTGATCAGGCATGCCACTTCAACACCTTGAACCTTGCCCATGGAGAGAACATCTGTGGGTTTTTCATATCCATTTGGTGCTTTTCCTTAACTTCCTTCAGGGAACAAACCTGTTTGTAATCTCAGTCCACATCCTTAAGGTCCCCCTCACCTTTGTTGGTTTCAAGGCTGGGCTGGTGACCCTGGTCTGGCTAATAAGGGCATTGTATCCCTCTAGCTATTGATGTGGGTCATTGGCAGATGTCCCAAAACAGGTCATACAGAGGTATCATGGCCTAGGGATGAGAAGCATGGACTCATGAGCCAGACTCTTAACATAATCACATCTACAAAGATCTTTCCAAATAGGGTAACATTTACAGGTTCCAGTGATTAGGACTTGATATTTTCAGGAGCTATTATCAGCCTATCACAGGTGGAATTTGAGAATTTGCATTTCTAACAAGATTGCAGGTGATGCTGATGCTACTAGTCCAGGGACAACGTTTTAAGAACCAGTGACCTAGTGAATTCCTACCCATACATCCAAACTCAGCTCAGAGGTCCTCCCCTCTGTGAGGCCTTCATTTTAGCCCCCAGGTGGAGTTGGCCTCCTCCACCTTTGTGTCCTTTCTCCGTCTTGAACTCTCCCTCACTCCTTCCCAACTGCCATAAAGTATGGCATCTTTTTGTTTGCAATTTTTTCTCATTTCACAGACTGAGATCCTTGTCTTAACCATCTTAATAGCTCCAATACTTAGCCTGGCATATAGTAGGGGTTCAATACATTCTCAATGCTTGGAATTGAAAGACAAAAAGAAGAAGACATTTTTAATTCTTTTCAGAACTAACTCAATGTGGAAACTGTCACCAGGTGAGCAATGCTACCTGCATTCTGATATCCCCATTATTCTTCCCACATTGTGCAGGAATTAACAGTATTTCATCATTTCATTTTCATTGATTTGAGACTATAGAAAAATCACTAAGGGGCTCCAAAAGCTGGGCTTTGTGCATGATTATTATTCCAATTATAATAGCTACCCCTGCATCACTCTTATAAGAAGAATCAGCTTTAGGTGAAAATGTGAAGAAGGCCCAGTATGTAGCAGTAAGTGTTGCTTGCCATGCTTCTTTCTCCATCAGTAGCTTTCATTTTCTCTCTCACATCAGTCTCTTGTTCCATGCTCCTTGCTACACCGTGAGATTCCTGAAAGTAGAGGTGGGTCTTATTCATCTCTGTACTCCTACAGTGCCTGGCACAGTGCCTGGCACACAGGAGGAACCCAGCAAAGCCTTGCAGAATTGAAAGGAATCTGTATCTCCACCTTTGTAGCTGACATCATTAGTGTCTCGAATGCTAAAAATCTCATTCCTGGAAAATTCCTACTGGGACAGGCTGGAGAATGGAAGCTGTTCAGGGGAGAGTTCTCTTCTTTCACCCTCCAACCCCTCGGTCTTGAAAACCTTCCCTCTAGCCTTAGATTCCACATAGCCAATCCCATCCACAATTCAAGGTTAATTGCCAATGTTCTCGTGCCCGAAAATATCTTCCTAATTCCCTTGGTCAGGAATTCTCTCTTCCTTTTGCAATCCCCCAGGAACTCTGTGTGTACCCCACAAGTAATCTTCATGCCGTCTTCAAATTCTTCCATGTACATAAAGCCATTATACTTTAATATTAAATTCTCCCCAAAACCCCACCACAAAGGAATTCATGTGAGCCCTCGAGTCCAAGATTTTGAGATGCATCAGAGAATGAATGTAGCTTTTCAGCAAAAGAAAAACTTAAAAAGAGAAAGAGAAACAAAAACTACTATGCTACCGTAACAAGCATAATAATTAATGCTTCTAGAGAGTTCACCATATGCCAAATGCAGTGCTTTACATGTATCACATCATTTTAATCTTCACCATTCTCTTACATGACATAGTTTTCTATTCCCATTATCCACAAAAAGAAACAGAGCTACAGAAAAATAATGTAACTTTCCCAAGCTCATGTAGTAAGCAAGTGGTGGAGCTGAGACTTGAACTCAGGTAGTTCAGTTTGGTCCCATAGCCTGTGACTTTAAAAAAAAAAAAAAAAAGAACTTTATGTTTAATCAAAATACAGCATACATAGAGAAAAATGCAAAAACCATATCTGTACAACTTGGTGAATTTTCAGAGTTCAAAATACCTGTGTAGCCACCACTCAGATCAAGAAATCAAACATAACCAGCATCACATAAGCCCCTTTATGCTCCCCCGAGTCATTGCCCCATCTTTCACCCACTTTCCTTTATTCTAACGTCATAGATACATTTTTGATCTTTACATAAACATAATATTTTGTGTCTGCCTTCCATAATTCAACATTATATTTGTGAACTTCATCTAGGGTGTTGTGCGTAGTTGCTGTGTTCCTTCATTTTTACCATTAGTTGTATTCCATTGTGTGATTATTCCACAACTTACTCACCTACTTTTTTTGATAATGGACATTTGTCTTTTTCCAAAATTTTGGCACTACAAGTAAGTGCTACTCTTACTATTTTTATATGTATTATTTGTGGTACATATATACACACTTCTGTTAGGTATATTTCTAGGAGTAGAATTGATAGGCTATAGGATATATGTATGTTCAACTTTAGTAGATACTGCCCAATAGGTATACATGACAATACCAATTTACATTCCCATGATCAGGGTATGAGAGTTCCAGTTGCTCCATATCCTTGCCAACATTTGTTACCATCAGTTGTTTAAAATTTAGGTACCCTGGTAGGTCAGAGTCTGTATGTTTGGCCGCTAAGTGTTCTGCCTCTCATAGTGTGAGGTACCATACTTTTCTGAAAATTTATCAAAGATTAAAAACAAACACACACACATATGCACACAAAGAAAGAATCAATTGGCAAAACACTTTCAAATGTTCCTTTCCAATCCTGCTGGAATGCTTACTTTTTTCTGCCCTCTGACTCTGCCGTTCCACACAGTCTATCCTCTAATCTCTCTGTTGCGATTCCATGTCAGTGTTATTGGCTATCTATAATTATGAACTATTATTTATTAATTTTTAACATATCATCTGACTGGAACTTACTAATTCTTTAAATGCCCATGATACGCTTCCCTGGACGATGTCATGTCAAACAAGGTTTATTAGTGCAGCCTGGAAAACTCAATCTAAATAGTGCAGATTCTTTTGAATGGTGATGACTGCAATCTCTTTTATCCACCGGTGCAGTGAGACCAACAGGCTTGTGTGAGATAAGATAAAGGTAAGATTTAAAAGGCTGTCTGTGGTTGTTTCATAGCCAAACTAAGGCATGTAGGCACCTCAAGCAGGATAATAATTTAGTGCCTTCATCAAACCAACATTTTTCAAATATTTGTGCAACATTTATTTGAAGGAGTTATCTTAGTGGTTTGTAGAGAAAGGGTTGAAAAGGAGGACCAATGGCTGTAGAAAGTCATCCCTTTTCCATCCTGGGTAACTCTGCTCTGGCCCCAACTTGGCAAAAGCATGCCTTCCAGGTAACCAGGCACAGCATTCTTAGAAGGGGTTTAAGAAACATCTAATTGTTATTACAGTATGCCCTCTGAGCATCTTACCCTTCCAACTCATCACAGCATTCCTTCCAGCCACATAAAATACTCTCCCTGCAATACATTCTCACACTTATATTTTCTCAACTTTTTTTTCTTTGCAAAGATGTTTTATAGCCCACCATAGATCGGTATTCTGGACACCTACTTGGCTAGCTTGATATTTAATTTAACATTGGCTGGAGCAGAATAAGGTACTTGAGTCATCTTAGGAATAACAGTTGCTCTCAGCAGGAACACGACGTTGACAATGACAGGGAACTACACAGTTCAAGGCTGAAAGATACCTTACTGTTACCTAGTGTACAACCATTCCCACTCTGTCTGCCCCAGCATCACCAGTTTCTACTTGAAATTGATGATGAAGTTAAACTAAACTTCAGCTCAAATAGGTGTATGGTACCACTGGGGTTGTACTATGTACCAGTGTTTACATAGCTTCTATGATTTAGTCAGCATAACAACTCTTGAGGGGTGACACAATAAAATGGTTAAGAACATTGGCTCTGGAGCTGGACAGATCAGGGGTTAAAGCCTGGCATCATCACTTACTAGTGAAGAATCACCTTTATGTCTCAGATTATTATTATTATTATTATTATTATTTTGATCTGTAAAATGGAGGTAATAATAGCATCACCTCACAGGGTTGATGTAAGGATGTAATGAGATAATATTAGTAAAGTTATTGGCACATAGAAAATGATTAAAGGATACGGATTATTATTATTATATTCTGTAATATAGATTCTGCTATTATCCCCATTTTGTAGACAAAGATGTGGACACTTAGAGAGTTGAACCTGGCCAAGATCACATAACTCATACATGATAGAGAAGGGATTCTAACCTACACCTGTCTGACTCTAGAGTGAGTGTTACCATCAGCCCATCTGACAGGTGTATCTTCTGTGCCTTCACTCGAATCACTGGGAGTCAGGAGGGCCATATTTTATTTAGTTCTAGTTCAGGAGCCAATAAGCTGTGTGCAAGCCAGTTCCAAAAGTAAAACCAGAGTCCATTTTTGGTGGCATCTAAATTTCTGGAGTGATTCTCGTAATCAAGTTCAGAGAGGAAAAAAAAAAAAACACTAGAAAGCTCCAGAACAGTGTTAGGATCAGATCTAAGAACACTGGTTTAATTAAATCAATAAACATTTAGTAGCTGTCCAATATACTGGGAACTGGGGATTAAAAAGCTAAATAACTTATTTTCCTTGACCTTGAGAGGTTCACTACATAATGGGACAGAATGATATGTAATCAACTAATTACAACACAGTAGAGTAAGTCTATAATGAAGTTAACTACAAGGTGCAAGGCATGTAAGGAGGAAGGCAGTCTCCACCCTTCCATGAGTAAAGAACAAAGAATTTGACTTGGATGCTGAGAACTCGTGTATTAGCTGAAAGTCAGTCCCCAGTATCAGAATCACAGTGGAAAGCACTGTATTCTCCAATCATTTGTCTTTATGACTTTCCAATATACCATTAAGTAATGGTCTTTTATAAGATAAGATTATTAAAGATCCCATGATGAACTAGATGATATGTTAGTTTCTCTCATATTTTATATAAACCCAAAGGAAGAGCAACAATGTTGGAATATAAGGCATTGAGGTACACCAACGGAGAAAACTTTGAGGAGCTGGGTATATTTGACAGTGTCCCCTACATCATCAGCTAGACAGGTGCCTACTTCAACAATATGGAAAGCATTCCTTCATAGGTGATCTGTGTTCCCAAAATACAGTGGCTTCCAGTGCTCATGGAAGTCCTTGGCAAATGATACTGGAGATGATCTCCGTACCTGACATCCGCAGGGTCTTCTGTGACGAGCACATCAGTCTTACAGCTGGCCAGGGGGTTGATAGACAGCTCCACAGGCGGAACCACAAAGCTTTTGCTGACAGGAAGCCAGAGTCCTTGGCCCAAGCTGAAAGTAGACCTGTAATGTAAGAGTTTCCATTGGGGGATTCCCTGGGAAGAAAGAAAACAAGAAAGAGGGGCCCCTCCTCCCAACCATTCCAGGACCTTTTCTCATTTCCCTACCTAGCGGAGTCCCCTCCATTCTTTAAGGCACAACTTTGGCTAACATTGCACAGACTTGGGCCAATATTTCTTAAATTTGTTAATCATTTAGCCAACACATTTCTCTTTTCCTAGGTGGAAGTCCTGGTTCTCCTGTAAACAGTGGACTCTGTGAGGACAGGGGTTATTTCAACTCTGTCCTCCCAGGAGTCCTGATATCCATCAGGAGTTTCACAAGTAACTGTTAAGTCAGAAAGGGAAGTCTAGCACAAAGGTTAAGAGCACGGACTCTGAATCAATTTCAACCAAAATCTGATTCTCAGCTCTGTTATTTAATCTGTTGTATGTCGTTATCTGCTTAAGTATTGGAGTTTCACAAAGATTTCACAGAGGTGGCATGAAGAGGTTCTGTGGCTACAAAGTAGTTTTAAACACTGGACTAGATAATCAGTAGTGTCTCCCCTAGTTCGAGTATCTGAGTTGATAAGTCTAGATGCAGACAAATGGGAATAAGATTCCCATAGCAACCTCAGCCATAATGGTTAGTGCCAGTAAGCATTCCCCTTTACTCAGTGCAGCCCAGAGGCCCACAGGTATAATGATTGAAGATGCATCACCACACCTCCCTATCAGACTCTTCTTCATTCCCTAGCATCATGCCTAAACATGATGGTCAACTCACCTGAGAATCTTCTCAGGGGCTTGCTCCCCTGTCACGAGATCATAGCCCCTCTCAAGTGTTGTGTAAGGCCAAGGTCTGTAGGGAGAACAGGAGGAGAAAAGGGGAGAGGAGATGCTATTAGTTAGCAGCAGGTGGGATTCACATGTGGACACTGCTTAAGAATAGCTTTACAAACAACCAAAAATCAGAAGTAATTAATAGGTCAGATTATTTACATTATAAAAGAATGTCTCCATTTTACAGAAGGACTTGAAAATTTATATGTCCGTTTTAAAAGTTCGTATGTCCATTTGAAGTTTATGTATCAAAAGTTATATCTGGAAGGGTGACATAAACTTCAGCCTTCATTTTCTAGATTTATCAGTCATGCATCTGGAGTACTAAAACATGATTCAGTGGGAAAGTTGGATTCACTTCCTATTGAGTTCTGCAGGGGCATTACTGTTTCAGAGAAAGAGTCCTCTTTATGGAGGGGTTTTAGGTCTCTGGTAACAAAACACAGGAGGTGAGGATGGGTCTTCCACAATTCCTGACCTGATGTCCTTTGCCACTCACCCTTCACTCTGTCCCCAGTCACTGCGCACACAAAGGTGCCTGTGAACGGGGTCAGGGGCAAATCCTTCATGACAACTGCAGTCTCCTGTAAGAGAAAAAAGAAAAGAATCTTATTAAATGCCGCCTTCCCAAAACAGCCTTCTTCTTATTTTCTTGAGAAAGAAAGTGAGCTGCCTATTTTAGAAAAGCCCTGTGGAAAGAGGGCATTCTGATCCACTTGCCATTGTGGTTAACAGAATTCATTAATTCACTTGCTCATTCATTCATGTATTCATTCAACAAACCCAGGACACATGCTATAGCATGTACTCTGATAGGCACTGGGGATTACAGAGATCAAAGGCACAACCTGGACCCTGAGGAAGCTCACAACTTAATGAGGGAAACAGGAAGTAACCACGTGGCTATAAATAGAGGTCCAATCTTTAAAAATTTAAATTATTATTACTTGCATTTACACTAAAACAATAATCGAAAATTCAAATTCTCTCTGCCTGAATGAACAAATCTTGTTCATTCATAAATTCCACATTAAATTCCACCTTATCCAAGAAACCTTTTTTTTTTTTTTTTTTCCATTTTGGAAAAATTGTTTTTGCTTCCAGTCTCCTGGTCTTATTTAGTTTTTATTATTGCTTATTTTTTAACTGATTTCCTCTCTCTCTTCCCCTCCCCTCCCCTTCCCTCCTTTTCCCTTCTCCTCTTCTTTCCTCTCCTCCCCTCCCTTCCCCTTCAGTTTCCTTGCATCTATCCACCCATCTATCCATCTACCCATCCATCCCATCCATCCATCCCCATCCATCCATCCCTCCATCTTTTTATTTATAGCCATATCTTAGACCTGGTTACACAAATGCTTGTTAGGCTCCCACACAACCTGAAGTATATTCTCCCACTGCTCAAGCTCCTTTCAGTTGGCCAGCACATGTCCCATTTTCTAGTATGTCTTTAAAGTTCAGAATCCTGGAGGAGTTTCAGAAGCCCTCTGCCCTACCCTCTTGCTGTGATCAGTCCTGCTCCACTGTACACTCCTTAAGGTTAGGAAATATTTTTTGATTAATCAGTTACTGGATTTTCCTAAAATGTATGTGTGGAATGTTCATAGATGATTTACCAAAAATAGATTCTATAAAAAAATAAGTTTGGGAACTACTGTACTGTGCCATTGGAGTGTACTTCTCCATAAGGGTGACGTGTATACAGATTTTCCCAGACTTAGTTCACCTTGGGAACCTTGCTGGTGGAGCAATTCACAGCATTCTCATTCTATGGAACATACCTTGGGAAACACTTTTAAGAGATTCCCTGGGTTAGCCCAATGCCTAGAACAGAATAGGTGCTCCACAGGTTTGAGTCGAATGAATAACTAACTATCTGTTAAGGCTCTGATAAATTTCCAGGCCACTGCTGTTGAATTGCCTTCTTCCTTATGGTCTGGTGACCACACTCAAACACACAGATGAGCCTACAGCCCTCCAATTCTACAGTGATTCTGAGTGGTCTGATCCAAAGTTTTCCAACCATGTTCCATGGAAATATGTCTTTCAATGGAGATTTGGGGACTTTGAAAAGTTTAGATTTTAATCTCCTTTAAAAAGCTTTTTCAGTATCTTTTAAAATAAAAATGAAAGATACTCAGAGGTTACATACCAGAATTTAGAACACTGGGGAGCATCATCACATTAACTCAGGTTGCTAGGTAAATGTATTTTGTGTAGGCCTCAAAAACAAACAAACAAACAAACAAACAAAAAAATAAATAAATAAATAACTTCTGTCATCTCTATTTCACTGAAGAGGGCACTGAGGCTATGAGCCGAGATGCTAACAAGCCCATGCTATTTGCAACTACATATCTGTGACTCAGAGATTTTTCTCAACAGTGTGCAACCAAAACAATACATAGGAGTAAAAAGGATACTAGGGTAACACAGGTTCTACAACTATTAGCTATAACTCTTGATTTCAACATGTCTGTATTCATCAAATACTCCCTGAGTGGTGCAAACGGTTAACATGCTTGGCTACTAACTGAAAGCTTAGAGGTTCGAGTCTACCCAGAGGTGCCTTGGATGAAAGATCTGGCCATCTGCTTCTGAAAAATTAGCCACTGAAAACCCTACAGAGCACAGTTCTACTCTGACACACATGGGGTTGCCAGGAGTTGGAATCAACTTGGCGGCAACTGGTACTGGTACTGATATTCATCAAATGACCTTATTGTTTTTACTAATTAACTGTAAATGTTATCTATTTGACCTTATACAAAACATTTTGAGTGTTAAACAAAAAACTCTAATTTGTTTTATATACTGCTATTCTTGGGGCCCTGGTGGCGCAGTGGTTAAGAGTTCAGCTGCTAACCAAAAGGTTGGCAGTTCGAATCCACCAGCCCTCCTTGGAAACCCTATGAGTCAGTTCTACTCTGTCCTATAGAGTCACTTATGAGTCGGAAACGATTCCATGGCAACAGTTTTTTTTTTTTTTTAATTGCAATTCTGGTTCATCTTTGTACCCTTAGGACTTAACAAATGTCTGTCAAAAAACATAGGCTTAATAAATGTTGGTTCAACTGAAATGGCAGTAAGACAGAGGATGGAGTAAAGAATGGGTCAGAGAAAGTATTCAAAATGTTCAGAATAAGGTTGTTGACAGATAGAAGGAGGAGGAGAAGGAAGATGAGGGAAAGAGGAGGAAGAGACAGAGGTATCTACCCTTCCTCTTCACTGGGTACCTGATACATACCAAGGGGGCTGCTGGGTGGTCGTGCTCTCTGTAACCCTCCTCCCTAAGATCCTGCTCGAGGTCTTCCATGGAAGGAGTATGCTTTAAGTATGTGTAACCTCATGAACTGATTGTTGCTGGAGGTAAAGGAATGGAGGGAAAGGGCTGAGATCCTTGAGATTTCGATGAGAATAATTTACCAAATGGGGGAGGGGTTGGTATTCACTAATGGTGTGTTAAAATGCAACGGTCTCTTCATGAAATATTCACCACTTTAAACACGTCTCACATTAAAGATTAAAAGTCCTGGGATTTGTCCTCAAGACTCTGAGAACTGATTTATGATCTGCCACAAGCCACAGGCCTCATGATTCATAACAGGAGAGGTAAAATGGCTACCTCTGGCAAAGGGACAGGAAGTCAGACTGGGGTTGGGAAGGAGGGGTTGGGAAGGTGGCTCTTTCTTCTTTATGGAAAGGGCAAAGAATGAGGTCCCTATTTCTCCTATCAGTGACTGGAGGAAAGGGCACAGTTCTTTCCCTCCCCCCTCCCGTTGGGAATATTGGTGAGAATGAGAAATGCATTCAGAAAAAGGGTGTTGCTTTATTTTTTTCTTTTCTCCTTGTGTGCTTACTTGGCAATTTTTCCCTGCCTCAAAACAGATCATTAATTACTGACACTCATTATACAGCAAGTATGTATTTTGCAAATGAGAGGAATCCACCCTAGAGGCCTCCTACAGCTGCCTGGAGAACAGGAAGTGAGGCAGAGGGAAAAGCACATGAGTTCTGGAAGCAGACAGACCTGGGTTCCCATCCTCACTTTCCCACTCCGTAGCTGTGTGATCTTGGAGATGTTATCACACTTTTTTAGGTCTAAGTTTTCTAACTTGTACAATGTGAGTAATAGCAACGCATTTCTCACAGAGCTGATGTAAGAATAAGTAGATGCTCAATAAATTAATTCCCTCCCCTTTCCCTTTCATTTCAAGTTGGCCACAGGGTTCTGGTATATGCTCACATAATAACTCTAGGGGTATTAGGTAAGTCATTTTCTCTTCTCTGGGCCTTAGTTTTTCCATCTGCAAAATGGAATGTTGGAGTAGATAGATGTTCATCAATTCTGGAAGCCAATGAGAGTCTGCTGTGCTGTCTTCCTTGCCTTACAAATCCCTAATCTTTGTTCTCTGGACACCATTTGTTTTAGCCTCAGCTGTGATCACTGTCAGCAGGTGGGCCGGGTGTCTCTGGCAAGATCACCCACCATCAATGCCACAGCTATTGGCTTTATTGACTCCTATTTGCCAATCTGCTGGCTCAGCTAACTCTCCACTACTTGCAACAAAGCATTTCCTTCTTGCAAGATGAAAAGCTTCTGACAACCAGAGCTGAAGATTAAGCACTTCCCTGGGTGAGTCCTTCCCTCAGCCCTGCTTCTGCACATCCAAGGCACCTAGGCTGTCAAAGAACAGCTCTTCAGGGACATGTGCAGACATGCCTTCCATGTACTGATTGTGAATGTCCATGCTCCCTGACCCCTGCCACAACAAGCTTCATGACAGTGGAAGCTCCTTGAAATAAGGGATTACACCATCTTACTCACCACTGCACCCCCAGCACCTGCTGCACTGCCTGGTACATCGTGGGTATTCAATAAATAAATGTTTGAATACATGAAGACACGTATTTCACAACAGTAATGCCTATGCCAATGGGATAGGGAAATTATTTTTTTTTATTTGCCTGTTTTCCCCACTAAACTGAAACTATCTTGATTACAGAAACCCTGTCTTAGTCATCTCTTGTATCCTAATAATTAGGATAGTGCCTGACACAGGGTAGGCAACTCATTTGTTGAATGAATGAATGAATCTATAAATATATTGTAATTATCATGAACTACAGACTGAGTTCCTTCAGCATATCAACGATTCTGGTGAAGGCGGGAAGAAACTTTCTTACATCCACAACAGGCATTTGCCCAGGAAAGGGGGAGTGTAAACACGCGTGGTGATGAAATGTCTAAGACAGAGTTCTGTTTCACATTAGAGCAGAAGAGGCCCTTAAAGATCATGTAGTTCACATCTTCCCAGCTTGATTTTTCAGGAGGGAGAAGTCAAGTTCCGAGAGTGAAGGGATTTGGCCAAAGTCACTGGGCAAGCCTTTGGGCCAGCCAGGACCAGACCACAAGGCCCTCGGTCACTGCTTTGGTGTCCTTTCCACTGCATTGGTGGCACTGATCCCTCAACACACCCAACAGTAGTTTTTCGGAAGAACTGTTTTTCCTTTATACTCCTCTGACATTTCTGAATTCCTATAATAAGAATGCATTATATTAATAAGCAGGAATTTAAAGAAAGTAAAATGAAATTAAAATATCCTTAAGCACATTCAAATATACATTTATATGTAATTGATAATAGACTTAAAAAAAAGAAAAGATCATAATCTCTTCAAAGTGGCTCCCATAAGGGAACTCAATTAAGTGACTTTTTGTTGTGCTAGTTACTAGGACTCTGTATTGTCATCTATAGATGAGTTGCACTGCTTTTAAAATATTTACTATTTGTGTCTCCTAGGTCCTATTTGTTGGCTTCTCATTTTATGTTATATGCAGTCTGACTCCATAAACTCTTGGGTAAAAACAACAGAACCTCTGGATTACAAACAATCTGAATTTATCCTGTATGGTGCTCTCCTAAGCCACTTCAAAGTGGACAGGTCATTTATCATAATCATATGAAGCAGGACGGTTAGTGAAATTGTTCAGAATGTGGGCCTTGGAATCACCTTGTTTTCGATTCAAATCTTGGATATACCACTTAGACTCTGAATGAACTTGAAAAAATTTGTTCACCTCTCTGAGCCTATTTCTTTATCTGTGTTGTTGTTGTTAATGGCCATTGAGTTGATCCTCGACTTATGGTAACCCCATGCACAATGGAATGAAACACTGCTCAGTTGTGTGCCATCCCCATGATCAGTTGCAAATCGAATTGTTGTGATCCACAGAGTTTTCACTGGCTGATTTTTAGCAGTAGATCACCAGGACTTTCTTCCTAGACTGTCTTAGTAGTCTAGAGCTCTGCTGAAACCTGTTCAGTATCATAGCAACATGCAAACCACCAACCTGTACTGACAGACAGGTGGTGGCTACACATGAGGTGTACTGGCTGAGAAGAGAGAATTCTACCACATAATGACCACTATCCCATTCCTTATCTATGATGAGGTTGTTATGTATCTGCTAGAAGGATTGAGTAATTATATATATATACATACACACATATATCTACATAATTTTATTTATTTTGTGGTTGTTCTTAAGAATATACATAGCAAAACATACACCAATTCAATAGTTTCTACATGTATCATTTCATAACACTGCTTACATTCTTTGAGTTGTATAACCATTCTCACTCTCCTTTTTTGAGTTGTTCCTCCCCTATTAACATAAATTCACTGCCCCCTAAGGTTCCTATCTAATCTTTTGAGTTGCTGTTGTCAATTTGATCTGATATAGAGAGTTCTTAAAAGAGCATAATGCTCAAGGCAGATGTTTTTTTTTAATAGTTAAGCTAAACTATTCTTTGGTTTTAAGAAGACTTCAGGGGATGTTTTTGGTTTAAGGTTTAAAGATTATCTCAAGGCAATAGTTTCAGAGTTCATCCAATCTTCACGGCTCCAGAAAGTCTATAGTCCATGAGGATTTGAAAGTCTGTTCTGCATTTCCCCCCATATCTGAAGATGAGTGTGCTGTCGGGTTGAGTGGGAGTGTAGGTGTGTCTACTTTGTTGGAAGGTGACTTCTGTTTGTGTTGGCCAGCACCATTTATTGAAGAGACTCCTCTTTCCTCACCGAATGGACTTAGCGCCCTTGTCAAAAATCAGCTGACCATAGATGTGTAAGTTTATTTCTAGACTCTCAATTCAATTCCATTGGTCTATGTGTTTACTGTTATACCAGTACCAGGCTGTTTTGAATACTGTAGCTGTATAGTAGGTTTTAAATCAGAAAGTGTGAGTCCTCCTATTTGATTCTTCTCTTTCACATTGCTTTAGCTATTCAGGGCCTCTTGCCATTCTGTATAAAGCTGAGGATTGGTTTTTCTATTTCTGTAAAGAAGGCTGTTGGAATTTTGATCGGGACGGCATTGAATCTATAGATCACTTTGGGTAGTACTGACATCTTAACAATATTAAGTCTTCCAATCCATGAACATGGAATATCTTTCCATTTATTTAAATCTTCTTTAATCTCTTTCAGCAGTGTTTTATAGTTTTCACTGTATAAGTCCGTCATGTCAAGGATAAAGTGATTTTTGGAAAGTACTCAGCACTCAGTTTTTGCCACATTTTTCTTGCTGGGAATATCATAGCTATTAGACATTTTGTTATTATTGTTCCTTGATGGTAAGGGCCCATTCAGAGGCTTGTTTTAATGGGAAGAAAAGGTTCTTAGGAGGAAGGATGGTCCCAATTCCAAGGTACACCATTTGATAAGCCAAATGGACCTCAGTTTCTCTATCTGTAAATTTGGGGCAACCTGAATGAGATGATCTCCAAGACTGGCCTCTGTGTTCCTAGAACTAGCAACACCTGTTTCCTTTATCTACAACTCCTCCTTCTGAAGAAGGTACAGGTGTGGACCAGGGCATTAGCCAGAGGTTGCTGCTGCTTCTGTCCCCCACAGCTCAGAGGAGGAGTTCACTGCCTGCTGATGAGAGTGCTAGATGAGTGCAAAACCTTGTTCCTATGCCTGCCTGGCTGTCTGGCTCCCCTCCTTCCACAATGTCATCCTCTTTAGGATTCCATTTTCACTTGCTTTCAATTCAGTCATCACTTATCATCACAGACCAGGGACGCTGTCTGTTGTTCACTTTCCTATTTACTTTTCTTGTCACTGTGGCTTGGAAAGACATCTCTCTGAGCCCTCAGAGCAAAAAGCATGGCTTCCTTCCTTGTTCTGACTCTAGAAGTCACCTTGGGCCTCTTCACCTCTGCGTCCCTGGAGCTCAGCTCAGGGCCAGGCACATGGTGGGGGAGAAAACAGCTAGGCATAACAGTACTGAAGGCCTGCTTGTGCTAGGAGCAGTGGAAGTCAGTTGACATATGCCATTTCATGTCATCCATGACTGGTACCACAAGGGAGGTACTAATGTCTTCCGGGTAAAATAGGGAAACTGAAGTTCGGACTCTATCGATCACTTGCCTAAGGTCATGAAATCAGGTCTTCAAAGCTAAAGATCTATTACATTACCTCACACACCACAACAATAACATTAACCTCAGGGACAATAATACCAAGAAGAGCCACCATTAATTTGGCAATTATCATGTGCTAGACACTGAAGACTAAGGTGTACCTGACCCAAGCCATGGTATTTTCAATTGCCTCATATGTACACAAAAGCTAGCCAATGAATAAAGAAGCCCAAGGCAGAATTGATGCCTTTGAGTTATGTTAGCAAAGAATACTGAATATTCCATGGGCTTCCAGAAGAATGAACAAATCTGTCTTGGAAGAGGTACAGCCAGAATGCTCCTTAGAAGCGAGGATGGTGAGACTTGGTCTCACGTACTTTGGACATATTATCAGGAGGGACCAGTTCCTGGAGAAGGACATCATACTTGGTAAAGTAGAGGGTGAACAAAAAAGAGGAAGACCCTCAATGAGATGGACTGATACAGTGGCTGCAACAATGGGCTCAAACATAGCAACTATTTGTGAGAATGGCACAGGCCTGGGCAGTGTTTCATTCTGTTGTACATAGGGTCACTATGAGCCAGAACCAACTTGAAGGAACCTAACAACAAAGACACTGAGGGTTAGGGAAGAAGTAAGAACCTTCAATCTACCCACATTTAAAGTAGCTTCCTTCCTGCTGATTTGTAAAGCATTGCTCTTCCAAATATCCCCTGTTCAAATGGAAATACTTTATCAGAGGATTGTACCGCTAGCAGAAGTGACCCACAGGGGTAGCATCATATCTCCTGCTAATTGAGCACCTACCGTGTGCTGGCCTTACCTACATAATTTCTGGCTTCTATGAAAACACTGGAAGAAGATGTTATTGGCTCCACTTTGCACGTTATGAAGCTAAAGCTTAGAGAGGGTGAGTAAGCTCCCCAAGGTGCCAAGCTTGTGAGAAGAGGAGTAAACATCCAAGGTCAGATTATTCTGACTCTTCCCAAGCCATGAAATGTTCTTCTAACAGGACATATTTTAGGAGAGTGGGGAAAAAGGCACAGGAATGGGAGATCAGGAATGCTGAAGGAAAATTTAGACTGAATAATTGGTCTTAAGGCCTCATTTCTCTGTAGTAGTATGTGTTCTCTTCCTTGCCATGGCTGATGGTGGGCAGAGAGAATTTTCCTCCTCCATCGTTTGTCTTTAGGCTTGGCATATGACTTACTTTAGACAATGAGATAGTAGCAGACATAATGTGAACTGAAATTTCAAATGTGTTTCTATGGTTTGGCTTGCTCTTGCCTTTTGCCATGAGAAAAACATGCTCCAGGTAGTAGCTGATCCAAAGAAGATAAGAGACACGTGGAGCAGATCTGAACTCAATTCAAGCTCGAAGCCAAGTGCAGCTGGACGCTGACTGGATCAGCTCACCCACAGATGTGAAACACTGCACAAAAGGCTTATATTTGGTTGACACTGAAGTGTGCTTGGTTGTTACGTAGTGTTGTTGTGGCAAAAGTTGCTGATGCACCTCAAAGCTTCATGTCTCTAACTCTATGAATGATGGTTCCATTTTTCTGGAAATCTTAGAAAAATTCTGACTGGATCATATGTTTTATCCTCATCATCCTAATTGTATTTGAATCCCACTGATTGTACCTCTCTGTGTCACTGGGACCCATTCCTTTTCATCTCTCCTCACTGTCACTGCCCTCGTTCAGGCTCTCAATACTGCATGTGCATGACTGCAAAAGTCTTGTCACTTGTCTGCTTTCAGTGTTCCTGCATCCGATCTGACGGACAGTCTTTTTTTTCAAAGAACAGCTGCACGCATGACCCGTCCCAAAAGCCTTCAGTGCCTTCCAGTTGCTTTCAGGGTAGAATTCATACCTGCTGGTTTAGCATTCAAGGCCATTCATGACAGGTCCTAGCCAATCTTCCCAGTCTTATTGAGAGTTACCTGAAGGCTCTACGAAGCTGCTTGCAGCAGGTCTATCCTGATCTCACTCCCTAAGAAAAGGAGTACCTGAGAATTGGGGAAGGTAATGGAGACCAAGGGTTGAGAGGGAGTAGGGGGGCAAGGGAAAATTAAGTGGCAAAATGATTATTAGCAAAGAAATGAAACCATTTGAAAAATTTTGAATACAAGCAGTATCATTGGGGAACACATTTTATAATACTAAGCATAAGTTAACTCTGTAAGGTTGGGCAGTTCACTCTCCTTTTCTAGGCCTCGGTCTTCTCATCTGTAAAATGAGTAGGTGGTAGTTAGAGATCTCTGAATGCCCTTCCAAATCTTGTTCAAGTTCCAATCCTTGTTTCCTCCTCTAACATACTGTGGTCTTATCTCTTGGTGTCAGCATCTCCCTGGGGGCTAGAGGGTGGGGAGTATGGTAGGATATTTGGGGGGTTAGGAAATAGAGGCTTGGGAGACAGAGGAACATGACTGAAGTGAAACAATAAGAGAATATAATTTGGACATTTATGAGGCAAGGAAAATTTCTTTAGAAGTCCCCTCAGCCAAATGTACCGTGTGACGTGGGCCAGGTACCTCCCTCTCTGACACAGTTTCTCTATACGGTGAGGAGGCTGATCTTGATGCTACCTCAGCAACCTCACCTGAGTGTCCTAATGTTCCTTCCTTTCTTACACTGCTGGAGTGAGAGGTTCCAGCCATTTTCTTCCCAAAGCACTTGAGACAAAGTTGGACATCTGCATTTTAGCTGCCAGCCCCTCATTGCCATTCATCAGCATGCCTCTGAGGGCAAGAAGCAAAAATAATCAGAGGTGAAAAGGTTCCTGCGGTAGAGACTGGTGATAGGGTCTGATGGAGATCAGAGTCCTTAATCAACGCTACATGGGGACTAACTGGTGTTGATTTAGCTCATGTGGACAGCTGGTGTGGGATGGCCCCAGACTGCAGAGGCCACTAGCCAGGCCACCCTTGGGCCCCTGCTTTAGGGTCTCAGCCAAAGCAGTCCCTCTCCCCTGGCTTTGTCCCTCATCTCTCTAGCCTCTTTCACTCCTGAGTGCACCACACACACAATTAACTATGAATTAGTGTCTGGAAGAAAAGTATATGGGGAAGAAAACTCCCTCAAAATTGTGGCTGATTGAGGATGGACGGGAGGTGAAGACATCACACAAACAGCCTGCAAGCGATACACACGCAGGTATCTCCAACACCCAGGAAGGATCTGGCCCTAGTTGACCAAAGTAGGGATATCTAACATGGACGCACAGAGCTGGGCCTGATGGGGCAGTGGTTTGCACTCTTCCTGCTCCTCCCACCCTTCATCCCAGAGCCCTGCATTATCAGAGATTCTCAGATAAACCTGGAAGTGGCTTGGGGAGCCAAGGGAAATAGCCTGGTGAAAGGAAGAGGGCATCGGCTAGGGAACCAAGTCAATCTGAGGTTGAATCCTCAATCTATGAATTACTGACTATGCAGCTTAGATAAATCACTGGACCTCTCTGGGCCTGTTTCCTCATCAGAAAGTGGAAGTCTTAAACCCAATTTTAAAAATTGACACAAGGATTGGTGATAACTTATGGAAAACAATGACCACACTTCCAGATGTGTAGGCAGCATTCAGTAAATGGTAGTGATATTATTATCATTATTCCTGCCAGCACTGCTATCACTGTTATTGCTGGTATTGAAGCTCGGCTCCCCTAGACCATGTGTCCTCCGTGGCTTGGTGCTTAGCCCCTCTTGGCTCCTTCCCTGGCTTCCTGCTATGTTAATTCCTCTCCTTCTCCTCCCTATGTGGTTCTTGCCTCGTTTTCAGTCCAGACCTTACTTCTTCACACCAGTTGCCATTCTTCACAGTTTCTCTGTGCCTGGTAGAGGAGATACTGGGGCACAGAGATGGATCCATCTGATTCTCTGCCCTCAAGCAGCTGACACTCAAGCAGGGGAGACTGACAGGAAAATACATCACCATCACAAGATGTGATTCCAGCTAGAAGGAGAGTCTATGCAAAGTGCCTCCAGAGTCAGAGAAGGGAGCGTTGAACTCTGTCCCACGGTCAGGAGACACACCAGAGAAGAGGGAGGATAAGAATAAGAGGAGGGAATACAGAGCAGTTACTGACAGGAGGTGTTCTAAGTGCTTTATGTATATCAGTGTATGTGATCCTCACAACAACCCTATGAGGAGGAAGGTTCTGTCACCAACCCTATCTTACAAGAATAACGAGGCACAGAGAAGTTAAGTAATTGGCTTGCTTAAGGTCACAAAGCTAAGAGTGTCAGAGCCAAGATTTGAATCCAGCCAGCCTGGCTGCAGAGGGTGTGACAGTATGTCACTGCCACCCCGTTACTTAGGATATACTGCCACCCTCGCAAGGAGAATTAAGAGTTTTCCAGACAGAAGGAACAACAGGTACAAAGGTAGGTCACAATGCAAATGGCAATGGTGGGCCCTTTTGTGTTATAGGCACTGGAGGTAGAATCAGAGAACTTAAAGGGCACTGAGGAACCCAGCCCTCACTCTGCAGGTGTGGGCAAGCAGCCCCGGGCAGCCCCTACATCTCCTCTACAAAAATTTAAAAAAAAAAACCTCACTGCTGTCAAGTCACTTCCGACTCATAGTGACCCTTTAGGACAGGGTAGAACTGCCCCATAGGGTTTCCAAGGCTGTAATCTTTACAGAAGCAGACTGCCACATCTCTCTCCTGCAGTGTGGTTGGTGGGTTTGAACTGCCAGCCTTTTGATTAGCAGACAAGTGTTTAACCACTGTGCAACCAGGGCTCCTTTCTACAAAAATAGACATTGTAAAATGCTGAGTTCCAGTGTCATGGATGGAGAGAGGAAGTTTTAAGCAGAGGAGATAGATGCTAGAGTCAGAACAAGGGCTGAACTCTGCATTTGTCACCTAATGGCTCTGTGACTTTGTAAAATCCCATCTTTGGTGAAGACTCAGCTTCCTCATTTCTAAAAAGTAGGTTAATCATACCTGTCCCTCTCATTGAACAACGTGAAGAGTGCCTGATTCCCAGTATAAAACCAAACTAAACCAATCTGTTGCCATCGAGTGGATTCTGACTCATAGTGACCCTACAGGACAGAGTAGAACTCCCCCACAGGGTTTCCAAGGAGCAGCTGGTGGATTTGAACTGCAGACCTTTTGGTTAACAGCCGAGCTCTTAGCCACTGCACCACCAGGACTCTGTATAGATTGCATAAATATCACCTGTTATCGCTACGATTGTTATCAGAAAGCTAGTTACCTTAACGTTCTTTCCTGACCATGGCTTTTACCCGAGACACCTTGGTTACAACGTGGAAGAGGGAAAGGTTAGGGATGCTGATGGAGTTAGTTAAGCATGATGTGTTTGATCTACCATTTCTCTCTTTTAATCTGACCAATCACTTTGGGAAGCAGGTGCCAGTGTCGTACTAATTTTGCAGGTGAAGAAACAGAAGCTCCCAGGAGTTGAATGACTAGCCCTGGTTTACACAGTGAGAAAGTGACAGGGTAGCATGTGAATCCAGGTCTGCCTGATGCTGGAGTGGGAAGACTCCCCCAGCTCCCACGCTATGGAGTATGAAAGAGTTCAACATAACTCTGTGTCCCGCTCAAAATGGCCTACCTGACCACTTAGCAGACCTCTGCTGGAGCTTAAAGCGACGTAGGATGAGATAAGGTGGTGTGGTTTTCCCTTGAGTTGTTGGGTGGCCTTGCTCAAGCTATTTCATCTCTCGGAGCCTCATCTCTCTAACCCCAAAGATAGGGAACATAAGCCCTGTCCTTCTCTCATTCACAAGGATGCTGTGAGAATAAAATATATACTTAAACTCTTCAGAACCTATGATGATTAATAATGCAGTTGTTTCCTGCTTGAACAAAACCTGAAACAGCACACTGAAATATACAAAATAAATCAAGTAGGGAGTAATTACTTATTTTGCAAAAGGGTTCTTCACCCCACATAAGAGACTCACTGAAGTTTCTTTTTTCTCAAGCTTCAGCTATCTCTGTGTGTTTAAAATCAAATTTTCTTTATAAAATTAAACCAAAAAATAAATGATTTTGCAGATGTGCACTTTCTGTACAACCAGCCACACTTGTCCTGCCCATGGCATTGATAGCATAAAGCAAGGGGGTCCAGAGACCCACGGGGGGTCAGAAAAGGGCAGGGTCTTTGCCTGGATCTAGTCATGAATTTGGGGGAAATGAGGAGAACCTGTGGATAGAATGCAAGTGTCCACACTATGGTTCAGAGGGGTCCCTTCCTCACAGTGACCTAGACCTCTGTTATAGGTAGATGGTCAGCATCATGCCAGCTTCCCTGAGAAACTAGAGAACTGTCATTTCCAGGTATTTCCATCTGGAATATTATACCATTTTACAAAATGTGTTCAGTTCAGCAGCTGAACCCAACTGATTTTCATTTTGCTAATCACATTCCTAATTATATTCATGTTCATTTTTCTTGCTTTCCCTTCTTCTGTTCGATAGTCCCCCCACCATCTCTATTTATCCATATCTGTGTTTTCGTAGCTGTCTCAGTATCTCCCCTTTGTCTCTCCTTCTCTGTCTTCCTCTCTGTGTGGATCTCTATATTCCTCACTGTCTCTCTGTCTGTCTCTCTTTCTCCCTTTCTCTTGTAGCACTCTGCAGTGGAAAGAGCTTGAGTTTACAGTAAGAAAGTCCCAAGTTAAATTCAGATCCAACTTAATTTCCTTATCCACAAATAAGAAACAAAAAGTAGTCTGTTTACTTCAAAGGGTTGGTATGAAAAATAAGATACAGTAAAGATACAGTACGTAAAGGTGCCTGTTGTGTTGTTGTTGTTGTTAGGTGCCATTGAGTTGATTTTTGACTCATAGCGGCTCTATGTGACAGAGTAGAATTGCCCCGTAGGGTTTTCTAGACTGTAATTTTTTATGGGAAAAGATCACCAGGTCTTTCTCCCGAAGAGTTGCTGGATAGATTTGAACTGCCAACCTTTTGGTTAGCAGCCTAGTGCTTAACTGCTGGCCCACAAAGCTCCATAGAACACAGAATATATTCACTTCCTTTTAATTTCACTCCCCCTTCCCTTCTTCCTCTTATTCTTGATTTCTCTCATTTTCCTTCTTCCCCTTCCTTTTCCTTCCTTCCCCTGCCCCTCGCTTCCCTTCTCATCCTTTCCACCCTCTTTGCCCCTCTCATACATATACATACCACAGGCTCTCGCCCCAGTCAGCCCCTACTTTCTGGCAATGATTTAACCGCAAAATAGCGCAGGTTCCCATTACTAAGACTCACATTCTTTTACAAAACATTTTACAGTACATTTACTGGTATATGATAGAAAATCACAGCGAATCATTAAAATGAAGCAATGCATGATGAAGTGGCCCACATGAGGCTTCCCTAGGGAGTCAGGATCCACTGTTAATGTCCATCCTCTAGACCATTTGAGAGGTTATGACAGGCTATTCCCATGTCACCAGGCCTGGATTGTGTGGGGCATCTTGGATTCCTGAATCCTCCGTCCTCTGGGAGAGTCTCGAAGTGATCAGCATACAGTGCATACACCCCTGCCCCCATATACACACCGTGTTGCTTGTTAGAAATCCATCTGCTGTTGGGTGTCGTCAACTCTGTAGGATAGAGTAAGACTGCTCCATTGGGTTTCCTAGGCTGTAAATTTTTTTTTTTTTAGATTGGTAGCTTATTTTATTTTATTTTTTTATTTTTAATAAAAAACTAATCTGATTCTAAAGTTTATACTTTATTTTTATTGTACTTTAGATGAAAGTTTACAGAGCAAATTAGTTTCTCATTAAACAATTAATACACATACTGTTTTATGACATTGGTTGCCAACCCCATGTCATGTCAACACTCTCCCCTTCTCAACCTTTACCAGCTTTCCTGTCCCCTCCTGCCTCCTTGTCCTTGATTTATGGGCCTGTCTAATCTTTGGATGAAGGGGGAACCTTCAGTACTGAGTTAAAAGGGCATCCGGGGACCATACTCTCAGGGTTTTTCCAGTCCCTGTCAGACCAGTAAGTCTAGCCTTTTTTTGCGAGTTAGAATTTTGTTCTACATTTTTCTCCAGCTCTGTCTGGGACCCTCTATTCTGATCCCTGTCAGAGCAGTCAGTGGTGGTAGCCGGGCATCATCTAGTTGTGCTGGACTCTGTCTCATGGAGGTTGTGGTAGTTGTGGTCCTCTAGTCCTTTGGATTAATCTTTCCCTTGTGTCTTTGGTTTTCTTTATTCTCCCTTGCTCCAGACAGGGTGGGACTAGTAGAGTATCTTAGACGGCAGCTCACAAGCTTTTAACACACCAGACACTACTCACCAAAGTAGGATGTAGAACATGTTCTTTATAAATTGTTAACGCCAGTTGAGCTAGATTCCCCTGAGATCCTAGGCTGTAAATCTTTACAGGAGCAGATTGCCAGGTCTTTTCTCCCACTGACTGGATGGTGGGTTTGAACTGCAGACCTTTCGGTTAGCAGCTGAGTGCTTAACCATTGCACCACCAGGGCTCCTTCAGAAATACATCTAGTGACGTTTTAATTAAGAAATTATTCAATACTGTAACCAAATGGCTGGGACACATACACTCCTCCTCTTTAGAGGTCTTTATAGTCATCTTCATTGAAAGGAAAACTGCCTTCAGGTAAGTGGGAGAAGAGAGGATTGGGTGGTGCAATGGGTTGGCTCCCTACAGATGGTATCAAATAGCCAGAAAAGGCTAGTGCTCCTGTGAAGTGCTGCACTTTAAATGGTTTTGTGAGGCCCCTTCTGCCATAAATCTTCCATTGTGCCTTCCCTTTCATCATGATTAAGTCTTTTGTGGGTTAAGCATTGCCAACACTCAAGGGTTCTTTTTGCCCCTGATTTAATAATTCTCAGTTGTTGAACACTTGCATGCACCACATAATATAGCAGGTCCTTTGTACTGATTATAATAGTCACAAGGGTGAATACTTTTTCCTCATTAAAAAAAGCAGGCAATTGAGACTTCGAGGAAATTAAGTGATTTGCTAAAAATCCTATCAATAGCAAAAGACAGAGCCAAGATTTTAACCCAGGTCTGTCTGATTTCAGTGACTACACTCTTTCCATTTTGCTGACTGCCTCTCCAAAAACAAAACGGAGCCCAACCTAAACACAACTTGATGACGAGCTCCTTGGGGGTTGTGGCAGTGTCTCTGCTGCTTCTGTCCCTGGTGACCAACTCAATCTTGGGGCTCAGTCAATGTTTGTGAAAGAAAGGCATTAATGAAGGCTTATGGGGGAACTGGCCAGGCCCCAGATGCGCTGCACAGAAACCCTTATTTGCATGAATGAGTATACCTTGTCCTACCCTGCCAAACAAGCCTGCCGAAGCATTGCCAGAGCCAACATCTCCTTCGCACTTTTTGAAAAAGATTCCTGAAGGCCATCACTCAGGTTGCAGCTGGGGTTCTACATCCAAATGATGCAATACTTTACCTGCTTGAGATGTTCTCAAGAGGTAGTATAATCAAGCATTGGCATGGAGGCTCTGCAGACCTCTGCTTGGTCACTAACTTATTGACTGACCTGGGCAAGGCCTTGACACCCCCTGAATCTCAGTCTCATTAGGTGTAGAATGAAGGAGTTGGACTAGATGATCTGTATGGTTCCTTCCAGTCCTGGAACTCTTTGTTCTATGACCCTAAAACTTGCTACGCCTAGGACAGTCTTTGATGGCACCAAAGGAGGAGGGCTGGAGAGGCAGCTGTCATGAATTAATACTTTTCCCCCTTGCAAAGAGTCCACAAACTTGGAGTAAGCTAGAGACTCACACAGAATTTTTGAGTTGGCAACAGGGCCGGGACTAGGGTAAGGTGGGTGATGTCCCTATGGTGCCAAATTGAAGGGGGTACTCAGGGTCATGAAAGTGCAGCATTGGCACCTGAGAGTGAGCGTCTCCTTAAATGCTGCTCGCTGGCTTCACTCTAGTCCCAGCCTTGCTCCGCACAATACAAGATCATCAAGTAGCAGTTCTGTAAGGCTCTATTTAGCCCCCTCGCTGGCATCGCATTTTTTTTTTTCACTCTCTCCCTTCACCTCCCATCCTAGGTCCTTGGTGTCTTCATCCCCTTGGTCCTACCTTTAGAGACAGCATGAAAATGGTCTCACTCACACACACACGGAACATGACAGAGTCCTCATCTCTGATGTCAAAGTCTGAAATCGACTACACAGGAAGCTCCAAGGGGCAAAGTGTGCAGCATCTTTTGCTCACTATCCCCAATACTAAGCACCTAGCAAAGGTAAATACTTTTTCCTCTTGTTAAAAAGAGCAGGAAATTGATTTTAAGTGATTTACTCAAAATCCTACCAATAGTAAGGGACAGAGCCAAGATTTTAACCCAGGTCTGTCTGGCTTCAATGGCTACACTAAATAATTGGAAAAAATGAAATGCAGTATATCTGGATTCTGACCACTTTTCTTCACCCTCACTGCTACCACCCTGGCCCAAGCCACCAACATCTCTGACATGGATTATTGCATCTGTCTTCTAACAAGCTTCCCTGCTACCACACTTGCCTCTATCCCTTCAAAATTTTCTCAACAGACCAACCAGAGTGAGCGGGTTAAAATGTAAGTCAGATGGCAACACCCTTCTGCTCAGAGTTCTCCAGTGGCTCCCCATTGTGTTCAGGTGGGACTCTGCAAAGTCCCACGGGCTCTGGTCCTCTGACTTCTTTCTGACCCCATCTTCTATTATCCTCCTATCACCCAGTACAGCTCAGCCACATGCCCTCCATGCTCTTCCTCAAATATGCGAGGCACTACCCCCTCAGAGCCTTTGTACTGGCTGCCCCCTCTTCCCTCAGATAGTCACAAAACATGCTTTTGCTCTCTCACTTTTTCAATGTCTTCCCTGGCCAGCAGGCTTAAATTTGCAACCACCCCTCTCCTCAGTTCCCTCTTCCTACGTTTCTTCATAGCCCTTGTCATTTTCTAACATGCAATGCAGTTTATTTATTTATTCCTCCTCATATTTTAAATGTTTGTCCCTCTCTGCCCTACTAGAATGTGAGTTCCATGATGACAGAGATTTTTTTGACTGTTTTGTTGATTATGTCAGTGTCTGATATCCTGCTTAAATTGGGCGCTTGATCGATACTTGCTGAATGTTAAATGAACATATACATACATGAATGAACCCCAAAACCAGTCATTC
Organism: Dugong dugon; assembly: GCA_030035585.1. NCBI lineage: Eukaryota > Metazoa > Chordata > Mammalia > Sirenia > Dugongidae > Dugong > Dugong dugon. The sequence goes on from CM057471.1 coordinate 60,555,944, forward strand.
AACTTGCATGTTAAAGCATTAAATCAATCCATTAGACCAGGGGTCAACAAACTTCCTCCATTAAGAACCTGATAGTAATTATTTTAGGTTTCGCAGACCATAGGCTCTTTGTCATGTCTACTCAACTCTACCATTACAGCATGAGAACAGTCAGAGACAATATGTAAACTAATGAGCCCAGCTGTGTTCCAATGCCAACTTCATTCACAAAAAGCAATACTTGGCCTGTGGGCCATAGTTTGTTGAGCCCTTCACTAGACTGTAAACTCTGTTGGGCCAGGCACTGGGCTCATTTTGATTCCTTTTGATTCCCAGTTTATAGTACCGTACATAGCATATTGTTATCAGTCAATAAATATTCCCAATGAATGAAATTTAGTCCTGTCTTCGCTCTCTATCACAACACTGTCTAATAGCAATTGCTGAGATGACAGAAATGCTCTCTATCTGTGCTGCCCCGTATGGTAGTCAATAGACACATGTGGCAATGGCACCCTCGAAATGTGGTGACTTTGAGGAACTGAATTTTTTATTTTATTTCACTTTAATTAATTCAAATTTAAATTTAAATAGACATATAGCTGTATTACAATCATTCTTTTGCTGCATGATCTAAATCTAGGCCTTCTCCATCCAGGAAGCCTTCCCTAACTGCTAAGGCTCATAGTAACTATTTTTTTCTTTGTGATTCTACCGTATTTATTTCATTAAATCCATGTTTTGGACCACAATTGTAATAATAGCCTAGTTTATTGAATTCTATGTGCCAGGCACTGTGTAAGTGTGTAATATACTTTATCTAGTTCAGTTCAATCCTCATAACAATCCTCTAAAGATTTTTATATTATTATTACCTCCACTTTAAAGTTGAGAAAAGTGGAGGTATAGAGAGTAAGCAAAGTGACCAAGGTCATGCAGGTCCTAAATGGAAGACATGGGATTTTAAATCCCAGTCATTTTGAATCTACAGCCCAAGCTCCTGACCACCACAAAATGTTGCCTCTTATTAAGCACAGACACTTGTACTGGTCCCAAGTTTCCTGTGTGTATATGTTGTCTATCCTTCTAGAGAGAAAGAAGCATTTCTCATTCTCTTTGCATACCCTACAAAGTCAGAGTTGGGCCTAGTATTGAATTTCAATCCTGATTTTTAGTACACAGAATTATAAAGTATTACAAGTATGTTTAGAAGCTTTCTGGAATGTTTGGTGTTTCTTTTGTCCTTGGAAAATAATAGGACATATACCTATTGCATTGGGAAAATCTGCGGCAAAAGATCCCTTTAAAGTGTTAAAAATCAAAGATGTCACTTTAAGGACTAAGGTGTGCCTGACCCAAGCCATGGTGTTTTCAATCACCTCATATGCATGCGAAAGCTGGACAATGAATAAGGAAGACCTAAGAAGAATTGACGCCTTTGAATTATGGTGTTGGCAAAGAATATTGAATATACCATGGACTGCCAGAAGAGCGAACTAATCTGTCTTGGAAGAAGTACAGCCAGAATGCTCCTTAGAAGCAAGGATGGCGAGACTTTGTCTCATGTACTTTGGACGTGTTATCAGGAAGGACCAGTCGCTGAAGAAGGACATCATGCTTGGTAAAGTAGAGGGTCAGCGAAAAAGAGGAAGACCCTCAATAAGATGGCCACACAGTGGCTGCAGCAATGGGCTCAAGCATAACAACAATTGTGAGGATGGTGCAGGACCAGGCAGTGTTTCACTCTGTTGTACATAGGGTCGCTATGAGTCAGAACTGACTTGACAGCATCTAACAACAACAACATATATAACCAACATATTCATTGAATATAATTAAATACAGTCTGTAATTTAAACATCAGTAGATTATATTTGTGATAATAAAATCTGGTCTTAAAAGCAGGAACTCTCCTCCTTTTTGGTACCTGCACCCCAGAGATAATCATCAGAGATGTCTTAGGTTACCTTCTTAATACGCAAATTTGCAGTATGAGATTTTAATTCTCCCACAACCACTTTCTTTCAAGTGGAGAAGAAAAGGTCACCGTGTACTTTTAGGGGGACTGGCAAGTTCCCAGTAAGCAAGTTTTCAGGATCTCTTTTGTAGCCCATTCTAAACATCTTGTCCTTCCCAATTTTTGCTGCTGCAAGCTCCTTGAAATTTTTATGACCTCATCTTTGCCACAGATTGTCCTTTTTTAAAAGACCTCAACCCTCTTCCACAACATAACATTTTACAACACATTTAAACCAAATATAGCAAGACTGCCAAACAGAGATATAAAACGGTTTCTTTACAACTCATAAATGCTGTCACAGTTCCACCTCTCATTTTTGCATTTTTCCCTTGTCCCAATACAATTGGGTCCTTTTATTTTTCAAGTCAACTAATTCTGTGAATTCCAAAGGATTCATGCCTGCTTCTGAGAATTCTCTGCAAATACCTATCAAAGGAAGAATGTCTCTCTCTTCAATGCTAAGCAAACTCTTGCACACACTGACTCATCGAAACAATGGATTGTCTTTCAGTCTGGGTCCAAATCCCAGCTGTGATACTTAGTAAATATATGACTTTAGGAATGCTAATCAACTACTGTAAGGCACAGCTTCTTTTATGGAAAATGAAGGCAATAATAACTACCTAAAAGTGTTGTTATAATGATCAAGATGGTTTTATAAAGCTGCAGCATGGTGCCTGGTACATTGTTAAGTGAAAATAAATTGTAGATGCTATTATCACTTCAGTATTCAAGTAGATCCTCAGAGTTCACCAGAAGTCCACCATATCTCTTTTAACTGGAAGCTATATCTGGCTGTTGTCTAATCACTCCCATCTGCTATTTACAGATAATGAAGCTGCATCAAATACATCGATCTGATGAGATAAAGGGGCTCTTTTGATTAACTGAGTCATTTCATGGAATTTAAGAAGAAAAACCTAGGTTCGATGTTGTCTTGCATGTCTGAATAATAAGATATGACATTTATTAACTGAGACTTCATTTAGGTGAGTTTTGTTTGCAGGTTCTGGTCAAGTTCAGAACCAAGAAATGATGAGGTAGAGAGTATTATAGATTCTAAGGATCAGCCTGATTCCATGGAGGACCTGATTTCCCTAGTTGAGGCCCATGGAAGTAGCATCATAGTTGGACATGGGCTAATGCTGAACAGATAAAGGATAGATCTTACTTTATTTGAGTTCAAGAAAGACAAGTGGTATTCCCGCTCAAGGGAAAGGTAATTTTCAGAAGAGACTTTAGTGCACATACGCTTGAGACTGACTGTCATTTTTCAGCACCCTGAGAACTATCCATGGTACTGACACTAGAACTCTACATTCTACCCACTCACCAAGCTTTGACCATTCAGCAACTGGAACTTGTTTTTTTTTATTTTTTTCCCCTCCTCTCTTCCTTCTTCCCTCCCTACCTTCCTTCTCTCTCCCTTCCTTTCTTCCTTCCTAGAAAATATATATTTATATACATTTCAATCTCTGAGATAAAGAAATAAAAAGAACAATAAAAGTCCCAGTCTTTATGAATCTCATCTACAAACATATCCTCTCTGATCTGCCAGCAAGTTGGCTGTCTACGGATAAATCCCAACTCATTTAACTGTACATCTCACCTACACTTTGTCTCGTTTCAATCCTACATCCCCCATAAACCTCCCATGTTGCAATCTCCTTCAAGGCAAGAATGCTCTCCATCCTGCCCATTCTTGGACTTTAGAGCTCCATAAAGTCCTTGTATCCTTTTACATTTTAATAACACAGGGCTCAGAAAATAATAAAAACCATCTGTAAACATTAGAAATATCCAGTACACTATAAGACAGCTATATGACATAACTGCCCGCACTGCGTCTCATTTCATATCCTATTACAAATGAAAAGCAGCTGCTGAAGACATGAAAATAAACTGAATAAGATGGCGAACATGACCGAAGTTCATATCAATTGTAAAAGGAAAATTCAATCTACTTTAAATGCCCTTTACAAATTGTTTCAATTATACTTACTCTCTAAGTTATTAGTGCTTAAAAGGTCATAGAAACAGAGATTTTGAGCGAGGAAATATCTTAGGAATCATTTAGGGTTGTGATTTGTATCTTGCTACTAATTCACTGACATTCACCAACTTGTTTAGCCTTGGTGGTCCTCAGTCTCCTCATCTGTATCAGACTAGTTGATCTTTAGGGGCCTTTCTTGCTCTAAAAATTATGTTTTCCTTTATCCCCTTGTTAAAGAGGAGGACTCTGAAGTTCATAGAGTGTGAAATATCAAGGTCAAGTGGCAAATTTGTGGCAAAACTAGAACCAGGATTGAGAATATGTGACTGTTTCCATTGCACAAGTTTAAAAAGTCATACAAGAACAAAGTGAATCACCAGCAGATAGGAATGACCAGTATGTTGTAAGTTTCTCCACCAGGTGGGCAGCTCTTAGAGGGCAGAAACTATATCTTATTTTCTTCTCACACAATCTAATGCAGTTAAACATTTCTGGATTAAAGGTGTCTCATGAAAATTTATTGAACTAATAAGTGAAGACATAAACGACTGAATAACTGATTATAAAAATAAGAGTAGACACTATGTTTTGAGTGTCCATCATTTAACGGGTACTATGATAAGTGCATCTTAAATTTCATTTTTCTTTCATCTTATCCTCACAACTCTGCAAATTGCTATCCTCATGTTTGTGTTTATAAAAAAAGTGAGGCTTCACATGTTAAATAACCTGTTCAAGCCTCACAAACAATAAATGAAGAAGCAAAGATTTGAACATAGTTCTGTCTAACTCTAAAGAATATTCTATTTCACTATGGTTCACTAAATGTTTGAATGAATAAATACATGAAAGAATAAATTAGGGACTAAGTGAATTAATTTTCTTTTGTCACTTGCCTCATGTACATTGGGCCATATTGCTAAAGGTTTTCTGCATAGAACTCAGCATGATATCACACATGTGTAGAACTTTAGTAAAGCTGTTTCACCATTAGACATTGCCCATGATAACACTCTTGAGAGTCAAGGCCTAATCATTTGAATTGTTTGGTGCTGTGTTTTATGAGACTATAGCAAGTAGTCCTTTAGTGTTCACTTTCTCGCCTCGAGGAGATGAAGTAATGGTAGTATATTCTGAAGAGGAGCATAATGCCACTTTCTGGTGGCATTTTCAGGCCTTCACCAAGTCCTTCTTCACCTTGGTCCTTGATTGGTTTGTTTTCATACCATCCAGTACTGTACTGGTAAATGGCTGGCTTTCTGAAGGAAATAAACCCTGATCTGTATCATTTACCAATTTTGTTGGTGTAAATATCCTCGCCATAGCCAACGTCCAAGCTATCAATGTGACATCACTGAACACAGAGTTGGGAAGAGATGCTGACAATCAACTCTCTTGAGTCCATGGATCTTATTCCATAGCCAACCTTGTGGTTGGTACTAACTGTTGAAACCCCTAGAAGAAAACACCTGAGCTGGGCTGTGACTTAACCAGGAAATCTTGGCCAGGTTTACCCATGTTTCAAGGCACTTATATATTCTTCAGCAAGCAGCAGAATCTCCCCCACTTTATTCCTCCTTCTCTGTCACTTGGGAGGAATGATCCTTCTTATTGACATACTCCAAGAAAGCTATAAGGCATGATAACTAATGACTTTACTCCATGACTCTATCCAGTTGTACATATCTCAACCCACAGAAGGAGAGGCTTCTTTAAGGAAAACTAAAGTCATTTTTGACAGATCCAAGACCTAAAAAGTGTACAGGATTTGAGGTACAGTTTTTCCATGACTTCTCTCAAATTCTAATTCCTGATAGAAGGCATTGGGGGAAGGCATAGCTGTTTCATCAAGTAGTTAGATGCACCCAGAAACAGGTGGACAGATGTGGATGGTAGTCTCCCTGTTTCAGTGGCTAATATAGTCTCATGAAATCCTTTGGTGGTTCTCAGAGTCTTGAGATCCTTATATTTCTATGAACTGTCTCCATCTTACATTTACAGCTTCAGTTCTTTCAACTCCCCCAGCTCTCTGCTTCCAACTCATGTCTAGTACCTGCTCCAGATGCCAACTCAATCATGCTACTCTCTGGATTCTGGAACCATTCCAAATTATCTCCCTCTTTTTTTTTTTAATTTTTTTTTTATCATGTACATCCCTCTGCCTGAAGCACTCTCACTACTCATATGCCCTATCAATTCTACAAGACTCAGCTAAACGGTCATCTCTTCCATGATGTGATGTATCTCCTGAAATCCACTTCTAGAATGTCTCCTATTTTGCAGGCTTGAGATACTTTGTTAATGCCTCATTCTTTATTTGTCCCATATTGTGTACTTTTTAATAACTATATATGTGAACACTCTTTTTACCTGTGAGTATGTGAAGTCCATGATGGCAGGAACATTGTCTAATTTGCCTGCGATTTTCCATAGCATATAACACACAGACTTATGAGTTGTGGAATCTGGAAAATCTTGATTGAATCGATTCTAACAAATTGAAGTGACTTCTACAAAGTCAGTCTTAGGAAAGCCACAGGTATCTCGTATTCCCATTTACACTTCTTAACTATTGATAAGTTTCATCTCTTTATACTTTGAGTGACTCCTGTGAGTAAGGTGCTTTGCTGGACATTGGGATGGCAAGGATACAGAGACGAATAACACACAGTCCCTGGCTTTAAGGAGCTCACACTTTAGCAGGGGAGACAAGCTTCCAAACAATAACCCTAGTTTTAATCAAGTTTTTAGTCTTCAAAGAACCTTGATGATGCTGCAGAAGAACTCATCCATTCTACCTACAAGGAATGGGAGGCAATTAAGCCTAAGTTAGTAGAATTTTGGAAGGGAGATAATTAAAATATAAAAGGCATTTCAGGTGGAAGGAGGAGCCTGAACTCTAGTCAGAAGGTTAGATGTTACATGGGGTGTTTGCAGGAAATTAGTGGAGAATACGGAGAGGGATACTATTAGAGATGTGCCTGAATGAAAGAGTGAAACCAGATCATTCTAGAGGCCATCTGACTGTTCTACCTGACAGTTCTTGGTGGCTAAATTTCTCTAGATCAAATTTCTCTAATAGATTACACATATTTAATCTGAGCACATGTGTAAGTGGATACAGAGGAAGGAACTAGAACTGGGCATAAAACTGTTTCAAAGAGCATGGAAAAGGAGATGTCCTTCCTTCCTTCCTTTCTCCCTCCCTCTCTCTCTTCCATCTTTCCTTTCTTCCTTCTTCTCTGTGCGCTAATTATGTTAGGCGGTATGCTAAGGTTTAGAGACACACAGAGAGAAAAACTACGACAGATGGAAACACAGAGGGCTATGATAACTCAGAGGATGACCCCTTAATACAGCCAGGACTGGATTAGGGGGTCAGGGGATGCCTCTAGGAGGAAACATCTTTGAGGTGAATGATAAAAAATAAAAAGGAACCCCTGCCTTCCAGTAGAAGTAGAAGTGCATTTCAGGTGGAAAAGATAGCTCGTGAAAAGGGATAGAGGCATGGGAGGGCACATGGCCTTTAGGGAATTGCAGGTGGCTGGTGTGGCTAGAGCCAAGGGGATGTGGCAAATAGAGGCAGAAGATGAAGTGAAAGAAGTGAGTCTGGTATTCTCAGGATTATAAAATTTATGAATTTGGTAGCTAGGCCTTTCACCATGAGCACAGAATTTGAGAGAAATGGGGCATTAGTGGTTTAGTGGTAGAATTCTTGCCTTCTATGCAGGAGACCCAGGTTCAATTCCCAGTCAATGCACCTCATGTGAAGTTACAACCTGTCTGTCAGTGGAGACCTGCATATTGCTATGATGCAGAACAGGTTTCAGCAGGGCTTCCAGACTAAGACACACTAGAAAGGCCTGGCGACCTACTTTCAAAAATCAGACAATGAAAACCCTATGGATGACAATGGCCTAATTCACAACCAGTCATGGGAATGACACAGGACCAGGCACTATTTTGTTCCTTTGTGCATGGCATCACTATGAGTTGGTGGCCAACTGAAGACAGCTAACAACCCCGACATTTGGTAGGAAGAGTGTTTAGAGCCTTGCTGTGTCAGGTGCAGACCTTAGGCCAGAGGCATTGGCAATGACAGGCAGCATTGCCAGTGCAGAATGTTGGACCTCACTCTAGACCTACTGAGGCTTGAGAAGCACTTGTTTAGAGTATGGGCTCCAGGATTTAAAATACTGGTTCTGCCATCTTCTGGCTGTGTGACTTTGGTCTTGCCACTGTTCTTCTCTGGGCATTAATATCAACAGCATAAAATTAAGGAGGTAGAGCCAGTGGCATCTAGTGACATTTCCAGCTCTAAAATGTGTGTGTGTGCGTATGTGTGTGCTTAATTCTAGAGGATACTGGTGGAAGAACTGATTATCTTCAAAACTGGCAAACACATGCCTGCTCTCAGGATGACCCACTGTTTGGAATTATACCGTCAAGCCTGCAGCTAATGGAGAGATCATCACAAACCATGAACTCACACCCAAAAGCACATCAGCTGGGAAACCAGAAGGTCAAACCCTCAGGCTCTCACCACTCTGCCACTTGGGCTGCTAGGAGGGAGACCCCAATGCAAAAAAGAGGCTCTCTTTGTTCCCTCCCACCAATACTCTTTTTAAGTAGAGAAAAAGAAAAATAAAGAACTCAAGGAACCAGATCTGAGGCACAGAAATCCACAAAGGCTAATCTGACCGTTGGGTGGGGGACAATCAAGAATGTGTGTTGTATGTGTGTGTGTGTGTGTGTGTGTGTGTGTGTGTTGGGGGCAACGGGTACTGGTTAAGGTGACAGTGAATTAAATACCTAGAAGTCTTGATTGAAAGAAAGAAGCTTCCATTGTCTGGTCATGTGATGCACCAGAGCTGAGATGCATTTTCCAAATAGCTCCCCCTGTGCAGAGTAGAACTGACCCATAGGGTTTCCGGGGAGCAGCTGGTGGATTTGAACTGCTAACCTTTTGCTCAGCAACTGCAGCTCTTAACCACCGTGCTACCAGGGCTCCCCCATAGGCCTATGGAAAGGCTGCAAAAATGAGTCATAGTAGGCTCCTGACTAGGGGACAATAGGGATTAGAAAGCCAAACCCTGACCCTGCTCTGTAGAGACACAAGAGTTAGCCTGGAGACGCGTCCTCCTTACTCCTGAAATGGTGGCCCACTGAAAAGTGGACGAGTCCCTGGGGAGAGGAAGCAGACCCTTGACCTGGGCCATTGGGACCCAGTACCTCTACACAGACGTCAGCATGTATCACTGCAATGAGTCTTTCAGGCAAGCTGATCAGACTCCTGTTGGAAAGAGGAATGAAGTTCCAGAGAAAAGTAACAGACACAAATTACAAATTTCCTGAAAGTATGGGACTGTAGGAGGAGCAGAGAACAGGGGTATAAGGAGACATGGGGTTCTAATCCCAGCTCCATTTCTAATTCGCTTTGTGACCTTGGCAAGTCCCTTCCTCTCTCTTTTATTTCTGTATTTGTGCACAATAATATCTACCATTTGTTGAGCAACAATTATGAGTAGGATATCATCCATTTACTGAATATTTACTCTAAATAACATAGAGTCTCATGGCTTTAAATACCATCTACATGCTGTTGACTCACAGATTTTTATCTCCAGCTAAGCTCTCTTTTTTGAATTTGACTTATTGATCTAAATGCCCATTCTCCATCTCGTCTTTGTGTTTAGTAATCATCTCAGAATTACCATATCCAAAACAGTACTCTTGATCCCCATCATGCCAACCCTGGCCCTCGTATAGCATCCCCTGTCTCAGCAAAGGATAACTCCATTTGTCCTGTTGTTCAAACCAAACAACTTGGAATCATCCTTGATTTTCTGTTTCTCACATCCCACACCCAATAACAAATCCTGTCAAATCTACACTCAAAATACATCTAGAATCTGATCATTTATCACAGTCTTCTCCTCTTACCACTGTGGTCCCTACTACCATCAACTCTTGTCTAGAATAAAGTAACAGTGTCCTTAAACTCCCCCTAAGTTGAACTGCCACACAGCAATCAGAGTGGTCCTTTAAAATGTGGGCCAGATCACATGGTTCTTTTGCTCAGAATCTTCCAATGGCTTCCTCTCTCACTCAGAGTAAAATTTAAAGTCTTCATTGTCCTATAGTTGACCCTAAGTACATCTGCTTCCCCATCTTACCACTTCTCTGATTTCACCTCCTACTCCTAGCTTCTGCCCCCTCGGCCATGTGGTCTCCCTCTCAGTGCTGAACAAATGGCGTGTTCATGAGCTCCTGTTGCAGAGCTCCGGCTCTTGCTGTTCCCTCTGCCTAGAACATTTTTCCTCAGCCACCTCCTTCAGGCGCCTGCTCAAATGCCATCTTCTCAGAGAGACTGTCCCTGACCACCCTCTGTATAATGGCAACCTCACCCTCACTCCCCCAGCACTCCTTATTCTTTGTACTTGGCTTTATTCTTCTCCTTTCAGCATTTATCATCACATGACAGAATGTATATATTTACATGTTTGTGGTAGCACTGTATAAAACTTTCTGCATCAATAGAAACTCTCTATAACTATGTTGTCCTAAAAGGTAGTCAACTAATCACTTGTGGCTATGGAGCACTGAATATGAGGCTAGTATAACTGGGAAATTGAATTCTTTATTGTATTCAATTCTTTTAATTTAAATAGTCATGCATGGCCACTGGCTACAGTATTGGACAGTACAGGTTTATTTATGTGTCTCCTCCACTAGAATGCAAACTTAATTAGGACAAGACTTTTGCCTAGTTTATTCACTGCTGTGTTCTCAATGCCTAGAACAGTGCCTGATGTATGTATGGATATCTGTTGAATGACTGAATACATTAATATGCTAAAAGCTTTCTATGCATTATCTCTTTTAATCCTAACAGGCCTGTAGGCTAGGTGCTATTTCCATTCTCAGTTTACATATTGCTTTGCTGGAGTTGGACTAGATACTCTCCATGGTCCCTTCTGACTCTGAGAGTCTGTGGTTCTCTATACATTTACTCCCTCTTCAGGCACTTACCGTATATTGGATTGATGGACGTTTTTACATAAAATACCTGATTTCTTTTCTAGTCTGTCCCCTGGGTAGACCAGGTGAGAAGCCTTGTCGATCGGTCAATTGCTCAGAATCCATGATCTTAGGCACCCTTCAGCCCACTCCTTCCTCCCTTTCCCCCCAGCCTGCCCCCACGGCTCACCAGTCTCTGGGTCGCAGAGCTGCTCGCAGGCATCTGTAGTCCTCTGTCCACAGAGGTCCCTCACCCATGGCGAGGTGGCATTGATCTGGTAATACAGGGACAGCTTGGCCGGGTTTAACCAGTCGGAGATGTCCAGGTAGCTCCCTTCGCTCACCACAAAGCTGCTCCCTGTGGGTGAACAGAGAGAAAGACAGCTACTTTCTCCCCAATTTTAGGGTGCAGATGTGTCTTGCTGCTGGCGCTGCAGGCCGGGAACACAGACAGATGCATATAATCATTTCCCTCTCCCGCCCCCCACTGCCTGTTCTCACTTGTCTACAAACATACCCAGAGTGTTTACCATTCTCCAGTCATGATGTCAGGCACCAAACGAGACAGACAACAGATATGAGGCAGTTCAGCCTAGTGGTTAAGAGTGAGGACTTTAAGACTGAGGTGACATGGCTTCACATTCTGCCTCTACCCTTACTAGCTGTGTGACTTTAGGTAAGTCACTTAGCACCTCTGGCCTTGACAACTTCATCTGTAAATGGGAATACTGCAAACCCACCTCATAGGTTTGTTGTGAGATTGGAATAAGTTAATGTATGCAAAGTGCTTAGCTGATGCCAGACTTGTTTTAATAAAGTATGATTAAATATTACATTTTAAAAGGCAAAAAAAAAGCTAATGACCCTGTTACCCAGGTATTCCCTCTAGGACAAGGGACACTAATGCCCACAGGGCCAGGTGGGTGATGGCAATGGGAAAGACTGGCTAAGTGTAAGGGAGATATCATCCAACCCTCCTGGCCTAGCTTTTGTTCTGTTTTTCAATTTAATTTTGAAAGAGAGAGAGATGGGTTCATTGAAATCTCTAACTGCCCTAAGGGAAAAAGCAGCACCATGCAATGAAAACAATGCCTCAGTGTTAGGAAACAAGAGGACAAGGCAGAGCTTGGGCTGAACTGGACACTGCAGGCTCCACCAGAAAGGAACAGCCATGACACGGCTCCAGCCAGTTCTGGCCACATGGGATCAGTGGTGCCAGATCTTCATATGTTCTTTGAAAGAGGCTGAAAATTCAGATTTTTATTATACTCATTCAATTTTTAAATGATGATTTAAATTTGTTCTTGGAAGACTGCTCAGGCCAAAGAAAAGAGCCTAGCATTGCAATCTTTGTTCTAGTATGCTCCTCATTAATCCATATGTATCTATAATCTATATGTATATAAACATTTTGCCATTGAGTTGATATATATCTATATAGGTTTACATATATTATACACATGTATATACAATATATACATATACTTATATATACACACACATATGTATATATATATAAACCAAACCAAACCTGTTGCCGTCGAGTTGGTTCCGACTTGTAGCAACCCTATAGGACAGAGCAGAACTGCCCCACAGAGCTTCCAAGGAATGCCTGGTAGATTCGAACTGCTGATCATTTGATTAGCAGCCATACCTCTTAACCACTATGCCACCAGGGTTTCCATACACACACACACATACTTTTTTTTTTTTGGCAAGAGATAGAAGCCCATTCAGAGTGATCACATACTGTATGTAAATGGTAAGTGTACACATGTAGCAATAAAGCAGACATAGAAAAAGAGCTCAAACAAGACCAGGCTTCATGAGGGCAGAATTGGAGAGTGATTCTAGATTCATGGCTGATCTAGGGACTTCAGGAGTAGGGGATTTTAAATTGTTTTTCACAATGAATGTGACTCAGCTTTTTTCTCTAAGTCTGCCTTTCTCTACCGCACCATCAACCAGCAAAAATTGCATGCAATTCCCCGAAGAGGGGACTAATGGTAATAAGCAGCATATTAGTTTGACAGAGCCCCCTCTGTCAAGTCATCAGACCTTTTGGCTGACCTATGGTTGGGTTCCTCTGGGCTCTGGTGCCCAGTGGTTGTCCAATAGGCAATGACCAGGGAGGCAGGGTCACATCAGGTCTTAACTGGCTGCCAAAGTATAAGTGTATGAGTAAAGAAGTTTCCTTTAGAAGTTAAGGGCTTAGCAGGCAACGATAATCTTCTCTAATGCACACAAGTACTATGTTTATATACACTGTATGGAATGAATTCCTAAGTAAAGCACAATGGACAATGCGAGTTTTGGTGAGGATGAACGAGGAGTCCATGTGAAGCAGAAGGAGTAGATAGTATCAGGCTCTGAGATAAGGAAATGACCACATTTGAAGTTGGCCCTAAAGTCCTTGGCAACTAAAGGAAAAAAGGAGTCTGCTGGATTCCATATTTCAGATTTCTGGCAAGAGAAGATATGAAAATCTATCTGCAAAGCCATATTTCCCCCCTGGAACTAAGCCCAAGCAGAAACATGTCACATGGGTCCTTGTGCAAGGCACCGAAGATCAGTATCAACTACATATTTTTCTTTTTAAAAGCACAGTCATGCTGTTTAAATGGATAATTCTTGTATTTATTCTCACTAAAGACTGAGGGATGGATATTGAATTGTGTCCTAGGGCTGAGCTTGGCTAATCTCACTACTTCAGGAAAGCTACACTGTGCAGTGATAAAGAGAATAGAGTCAGCAAGACATGGATTCAAATCCTCACTCTCCTACTTACTAGATCTGTAAACTTGGTCAAGAAGACAAACCATCGGTTACCACATAGGAAATCCCTTCACAAGGTTAATATAAAGATTAAATGAGACAATGCATCTGTCTTGGGTCAGGTTCCTCAGAAAATGGACTCAAAAGCAGAGACGGAATGCAGGAGGTTTTGGGGGCATGTCTTAGTTTCTTAGTGCTGCTATAACAGAAATACCACAAGTGGGTGGCTTTAAAGAAGATAAATTTATTTTCTCACAGTTCCGATGGCTAGATGTCCGAATTAAGAATGTGGATCTAAGGGAGGTCCTTCCTTGCCTATTTCAGCTTCTACTAGTTGGTAATCTTTGGAGTTCCTGGGCTTGCAGATGCATCTGCCTTCATCATCTTCAGATAGCTTTTGACTTTCCCTGTGTTTGCTTGTCCCTGTGTCTATCCTGCTCCTTATAACTCAGCAGTGATTAGGTTTAGGACACACCCTACATTGATATGACCTTATTAACATAACAAATAAAACCTTATTCCCAAATGTGATTACATCCATAGGTATAGGGTTAAGATTCCAATATACATACATACATATACACATACATACATGCTGGGGGGCACAATTCAATCCATAACACAGGAATATTCTTTGGAATAATATTTTACCGGGATGAGCTAACTGGTATTGGGCAGTGCGTATTTGGTATTTGTCAAAATGCCCCTTTCCATGGAGGATACTGTCCCAAGAAGGACTCAGCTGACAGTGGTAAGACACTGACATTCCTGGAAGCTGGAGGGATAAGTGTCTATGTCCTGAAAGTGATCCTGGGTGTGGCACTACAGTATGTGAACTGCCTGGCACATTGTGAAATCTCAATTAACAGGAGCTATTTTGATTATCATTTGGATTTCTTATGAACTTGGAGGCTCTAAACGCAACAGCAGTTAACAGATTTCTCTCAAATATGAGTCTCCTTGGAAGGGTCTAGATCGAGAACAGGTTATCGTTAACTTCTGTAAGAAGATGGTACACAGAGTTATACCGCTGGTGTAATGGCAGCAGGGAAAAACTGTCCTTTGAGTGCCCTCTCTGTGCTGGCTCCTGAGATGGATGTGTTACACATTCTGCTCACTTAATCCTTAAATAGCCTTGCAGGTTAGGTATTTCCTCCATTCTGCAGAAGGAAAATATGAGGCTCAGAGAGAAACTGATCCGGAAAAATTTGCACAGCTAGTAAGTGATAAAACTAGAAATTGAACCCAGGTTTTTCAGCATCCAAAGCTGGGGCCCACCCACCCTTCCAACTGTCTTGAGAATTAAGGGCTTTGGATATCAGATGAAGTTTTCTTCTGTGATTCTTTCACTCTTCCTCTGGAATTCTGTGAATTCCTCTCTAATAGGTATGACATAATGCTGGAGGGTTTTCCTTCCTCTGATAAACTGTGATTCCCTACAGGGAAGAGGTTGTTGTTGTTGTTATTGTTTGGTGCTGTCTAGTCAATTTTGACTCATAGTGACCCCATGTGACAGAGGAGAAATGCCTCATAGGGTTTTCTTGGTTGACTCTTTATGGAGGCTTTTCTCCCGAGGAGCCACTGGGTATGTTTGAACTGCCAACCTTCCAGGAAGCAGTTGAGTGCTTAACCATTGTGCCACCAGGGCTCTTTTATGACTCACTAGTCCTTATTGATTCAGTCCTCAGTAAAATGTCTGGCACATACTACAAGTTTAGTGACTGTCAAGTGAATTAATGAAATCAATGTTCCATGCCTGACTAGAGGGAAGTTCAATTCACTTCATCATGGAATTATGAAGCAGGAATGCCCTTGTATTGAGCTCACAATTTTTTTTTTTTAAACCTGTGAGAGCCAGAGTATAAGATTGGCCATTCAGAGTCTCCCCAGTTCCAAACCAAAACTTCAACTTCACTACCGTGGATCCTGTTCACTTCACAGGCTTGTGATGTGGATGGCTACAGTAGAAACACAGGTAGAGGAATTCAGTGCGACATGGCACAGGAGAATCAGACAGAGAGAGGATGTAACTTGGTGCAAAATTTAATTCCTAAGACTCAATCCACCCATGTGTTCACTTAACCAACATTTATTAACCCCCTCTCAGTGTAAGAGAAATAGACGTAGAGATGAATGAAAAATGGGCCTAATCCCTGGAGAATACCATGGACTAACAAGGGAGATCAAATATGTATACAGATAGCTATAATACAGTGTAGAGTGAGGTAAAGGTCCCTGGGTGGAGCAAATGGTCTGCACTTTCCTATTAACCGAAAGGCTGGCACGTCAAACCCACCCAAGCGGTGCAAAGGAAGAAAGTCCTGGAGATCTGCTCCCACAAAGATTACAGCCAAGAAAATCCTATGGAGAATTTCTACTCTGTAACACATGGGGTCACCATGAGTCAGAATCGACTCAACAATGTGGTATGTGGAAAGAACTGCCTGAAAATGACATGGGTCACCTTTGGGAAAACAACATGGGTCACCTTTGGAGATAAAGGCAAGCAAAAAGGGGGGTCAGAGAGTAATCATGGAGGAGTTGGCCTTTAAGCTAGACCTTGAAACATGAAAAGAAGAACAACAAATGAGGTGAAGGAAGCACAGCACAATGAACTGTCTCCTCTAAAACATACCCATGTGGCCTTTGCCTCTTAAGGATCAACGCCAGACCCAACAGATCCTCCTCTTATTCTCTCTACTACTTACCAGGTATTTCATGCAACTAGCACCTATTATGTGTCATGCTAGAGATTAATTCACTCATTCTTCCATTTCTATATTTGTTCACTTAACAAGCAAAGCACCTACTATATGTCAGGCTCTGTCCCAGGCCTTGTATGAGTAAAATATGGTTTCCGCCCACTGAGAGTTTATAATCCAGGAAAGGAGATCAGGGCTGGCAACTCTAAGGCAAAATGTGTTTTGCTTTTTCTTTGTTATTTCCCAAATGAGACCATACCTCATTTAACTCTGAAATCACCATAGTGCTTAGGATATACTGGAGGTTTAAAAGATGCTGGGGCTGTTGGGTCATGGGTTTGTGTTTGTGTGTGTATGTGTGTAGAGAGAGACAGAGGTCAAAGACTGACAAGCATTTGTCTGAGTAAATTGTAGTATTACTTTTGAATAAAAACTACATAGAAAAGGAATGAAAATGCATTCTTCCATGTGTCTCATATTTCTCTTTCTTTCCTCTGGACCCCCTGTTTTATTTTCTTGACTTTCAATCATAAGTACCTTCTCTTTTTTAGGTGCTCTGAGATTCATGTCTGTGCTCAAATAGATCTCCCCAGAGAGCAAGGACTGAAATGAATCTCTGCCAAAATCTCAACTTCAAAATGTCATGTTCCCTTATTTTTAAAATATATACATATATATATTTCTCCCACTGGCTTGTGGAAATATACATCATCTAATTAGCCAAATGGATTTTCAGTTCAGCCCAATCATTTCCTTATCTAGCATCTGAAGCCCGCCGTTGCTCAGGGGACTGCACAGGCTCCGAGGTCCTCATTAACTCTGATCTTCAATTACATTGATTATAAGCCTGCTTCTGTAATTGTGCAGCATAGATCAGGGGTGAGCTGGGGAGCTCAGGCCATTCTGTAGTGTTCTCTGAGAAGCCACAGCCGCAAAGGCCCCCAAAGAAACAGAAAGCTACAGATGAGAACTAAAAATACCACAGAAGGAGGTATCACCAGACAAAATTGCCTGGAGAGCCAGACAGCAGCTGTAAATTCCTTTCATTACACCTCAAGTCATGAGACAGACCTCTGAGAACCATGGATAGGAGATTTCAAATGACGATTCTGATCTCAGCAGTGAATGGGGAGCTAAGGAAAGAAACATTGCATGGCTGAATAATGTCTTCAAAAATGAAGTGCAGGAACTTTTGGGAGCTTAAACACCTCAGTTCTTTTCTTTTTTTCTTCTTCTTCTGTTCCTTTGAATAAAAAATAATTAAAGGTTCCCTTCCTTCTGTTACATCATGTAGTACCCCCCGCAACCCCCACCCCCACCCCAGATCCCATCTCTCAGGGTCTTAGACCTGGGAGAAATGCCTTTCCTGGGCACAGGATGAAAAATGAACTCTGTGATGAAGCAGAGATGAGAACCCCATCTACTCTTAGCCCAACAGACCCGTGAAGAATGCACTCATTCCTACCCCTCTTCCTAGTCCACCTACCCTCAACTGGGAGCTATTTAAGGAGTGAGGGACCAAACTCTGCAGAAATGGGGATTGGTTGTTTTTAACAGTATGAAGGTTTGTGAGAGTGAGAAGAGAGGGTCAAGTAGTTGGGAGCTCTCAGCTGTGAGCAACAGTTCCTAGGGTCACCATGGGCAGGAGTGGCAGTGTCTCTTACAGTTGTCTGAGAGAGTGATCAGCCACCATCTCTATGCCTTCACCTCTTGATCTTCCCCTTTCAGCTCTCTTCCTTTCTACCATTCTCTGCCCCCTTTTCCTTTGACCAGCTTTAAACTCCTATTCCAGCTGATTGTCTCCACTTATGTCTTATGTGACAACAAATATCTCTTAAGCTAGCCATTTGCTTCATTTATTAACCGTGTGTGTGTGTGTGTGTGTGTGTGTGTGTGTGTGTGTGTGTGTGTGTGTGTGTATGTGTGTGTGTGCTCATGTGCCATGGATCTCTTTGGCAGTCTGGTGACACATACGAATTCCTTTTCAGAATAAAATTTTCAAATGTAGAAAACAAAATGCATAGCATTGGAAAGGTAACTAATTGCTGAAATATAGTTCTAGCTATGGATGTCTTGGGGGTTTGTGGAACCCAGGATAAAAACCCTGGTCTATTTGCATCCATTCCCCAGATGCCCAGTCTGCTGCCTGGCCTGGTTCTGAACACTTCCAGCATCACTGGATGGACAAAGGGAGCAGCAGAGGGATTATAATGCACATGCAATTCTGCTAAAGTATGTGACTGCGATGCAAACGACAAGGCGAAGAAGGAAGCGAAGAAAACACTGAGAAATTCCAATATGAACTCACCTAAAGGGGCGATTTTGAAGAGGGTCAACCTCTTCTCTTTTGTTCAGTCTACACGAAATTGAAATCTGCTGTGGTAATCACACAATAGCTCACAATTGAAAGATGCTGTATTAGTTTCCCAGGGCTGCTGTAACAAAGCACCACCAACTAGGTGGCTTAAAACAACAGAAATTCATTATCCCACAGTTTTTGAGGCTAGAAGTCTGAATTTAACGTATTGGTAGGGCCATGTTCCCTCTGAAATCTCTAGAGGAGAATTCTTCCTTGCCTCTTCCAATTTCTGGTGATGCCAGGCATTCCTTGGCTTGTGGCAGCATAACTCCAGTCTCTGCCTTTGTCTTTATACGGCTGTCTTCCTTTTGCATCTATCTTTCTTCTCTTCTTATAAAGACACCAGTCCTATTGGATTCAGGACATATCCTACTCCAGTATGACCTCATCTTAACTTAAGTACATCTGCACCAACCCCCACTTGTTATTTTTGGTGAGGAAAAGGCAATGCTGTATGTGGTGAGGTGTATACAGCTTGACCAAGGTAAATGATGACACTAAGAAGTACAGAATAAGGGACATTACTGGTAAATGTCAAATTTATTTCCAAATAAGTCCACATTCTGAAGTTCTAGGAAGGACATTAATTTTGGGAGGACACTACCCAATCTAGTACAGATAACTAAGTAAGTTATATATTTAATTTTAAAGAATATTATAAAACATGGAGTCTCTCCAGTCCAGTGTTTCTGAACTTCTTTTCATTATCACCCTCTAAGGAGCCTATGTCCTTAATTACCCTTTTCACGAAATTTGAGTATCACAGATACACTGTATGTGTCATTTATATACTGTTTTTGTACTGTGCTTTATATATACTAACAATAAGATTTTTTTTTGCCCCCGAGAATCAATTTTTGCCCTTTCTTGAGTGATATCATCCCTGTTGAGAATATATGATCTAGTTAGATGCCCTGTTTTAGAAAAAAGAAAACTTAGAGTTAAGGGAAGGGAGGGAAGTGCCCACGATCCTATTACTGAAATATCTACAACTAGAGCCTAGACTTTGGACTCCCAACCTCTAAGTACTGTGAGGGAAGTAAGGATCAGAGAGGTGAACTAACTTTCTCAAGGCCACACAGTTGAAAACTGTCAAAGCCAGACCAGAATCCATATGCCACAACCTGTAACGCAGGGCTCATTTCAGTATTTCACAATGACGATGAAGAAGAGATCCATGAAGGTAAGTGAGTTGTTATGAGGCTAGACTTCCCTCACTGGGAAATTGATAACATTGATAACATGAGAGGTCCATGTCGTGGAAGAAGCCATGCAGAATTCATGGTTAGATGTCCCAGACAGAGAAACATGGAGAGGAAAAGGCCATTGGTATTTTGAGTGTTTTATGTTAAAAAAGTAGTTATTTCCAAATAAAGTTGTATGAAAGCTATCTCCCTCTGAATGGAGGTTTCCCTGAAGTGCCAGATGCACATTTGCTCCAGGTAATTGTTGTGTTTCTACCATTTTCTGTCTTTCCTACCTCAAATTGTGATCAGTCTGGCTAGAACAGATTGCCACAGAATTCCACAAGACTTCATGTACCCCTGGTTTAGCATCAAAGTTGAATAGGGGTGTCTCAGTCTGGACAAAATAGATTGGAAGCTTCGACATTTCAAAAAACTTATTTTTCCTGCAGAGATACAACAATTTGGCACCGAGCTAGGCAACAGGGGAAAAGAACAAAGTCCAAAATACTTCTCGTTTTTCTTCTACTCATTAAATTTTTTTAAAGAAGAAATTTGGTTAAAGATTGAAAGCAGCTATTTATTTTAAACTGAAGAGTTTATCCTTTCTTTCTTCATTACTTCATTGAGAATTCATACATCAGACCCCATCTCAATGTTGGATTTCTTTTTGATCAAAGTCAGTGCTTCTTGAATGAGTATAGCAGACAGTTGCTCCCAAAACTTAAAGGTCTTTTAGCTCTGACTTCAAAATATTGAAAAACCGCCCTCTCTGTCATAGTGGCATCACTAGAGTTGGTGTCACCCAGTGTGGTCACTTATGGTACCACCTCCCCATAGACCTTCTCCTATACCAGACCATACAGAATCCTTAGTAATATTTATTATCAATTTTAATCATAGAATAATATGTGATAAATATTGTTGTAAATTGCTTAAATGTAATATTTCTTAGATTATATGAATACTAACAGCAAAATTGTTTTGTAAAATCTTTCTACATTGAATTACAAGATTATTAGTTACACATTATTAATAACTGAGTGGAAGCCTTTTTTAATTTTTCTCCTTTTCCTTTAATTACTTTATCATTCTCAAAAAAAGTTATTGATATAGGTTCACAAATACTAATTACCACAATATTGTAGCTAAAACACTAGAAAATTTGACAAAATCAGCAACTATAAAATCACCAGCAACAACAAAAACAATAGTGTGTACTTGTAGCGTGTAGCCATTGTAACTGGGTAATGACAGCTCTGACTGGAACGCATTAGAAAGTTCAAAAAGCAAATTAGGGTAGAGTTTTAGCCTTGTAGGTATATTGATACATGTAAGCTGGGATTACGAAAAATGGTTTTGTTGTTATAACTACAGCGATATTTTTATAAAAAATAATAAATTTCTGCTGAAACACTGCACAAAAATTTTATAGACAGTCATTTTGGTGTTGTCCCCTCTGACACTGTCACCGGATGTGGTCTGCACCTTCCGCACCCACCTAGTGATGCCACTGCTCTGTCAGCTACCCAAGTAAGACATGAGCTTAGATGTGAGGAGAAAGGCTGAACTCCAGAGTCATACAGGTTTGAATTAAATCCTAGCACAGTCACTGAGTAGCCGTGTGACCCTGGAACAAATCACTTAATCTCAGTAAACTTCTTCCATTCCTTACCTATACAATGTGAATAATGCTTACTTCATAGGGATTCTGTGACCACTATAGGAAATGCATTTAAATTGCCTAGGGTTGGGACAATGCCTAGCTAGGACTTCAGTGTTGTACTGTTTATTCCAGGGGGCACAATTTACATATCAAACAATGCATCTGATGTATAATTATATGTATATCCATATGTACAATATATATTATCGTGTATTTTATATGTTTCTTCTCATTTTGAGTTGTGCCACCTCAGCAAATGAAGGTCCCAAATGCTTTAATCCATCCACATCATTAAGATTGGCTCTACTTTGAGAAGGCAGCTCTTCCTCAGTCATATTTTGAGTGCCTTCCAACCCAAGGGGCTCATCTTCCAGAACTATACGAGACAATGTTCCACTGCTATTCTTTTCTCAGTTTTTTCAGAAGTAGACTGTCAGGTCCTTCTTCCTAGTCTGTCTAAGTCTGGAAGCTCCGCTGAAACCTGTCTACCATAGGTGACCCTGCTGGTATTTGAAATACTGGTGGCACAGCTTCCAGCATCACAGCAACATGCAAGCCACCACAGTACGACAAACTGACAGATGTGCACAGGGAAAGTCTGCTGCAAAAGACCTCTTTAAAGTGTTGAAAAGCAAAGATGTCACTTTGAGGACTAAAGTGCACCCACGGTATTTTCAATGGCCTCATATACATGTGAAAGCTGGACAATGAATAAGGAAGACCGAAGAACTGACACCTTTGAATTATGGTGTTGATAGAATTTTTTTTTCTTTTTATTTTATTGTTGTACTTTAAGTGAAAGTGTACAATTCAAGTTAGTCTCTCACACAAAAATTTATACATACATTGTTATGTGACCCTAATTGCTCTCCCTATACTGTGACAGCATGCTCCTCCTTTCCACTCCAGATTTCCCATGTCCACTCAACCAGCTCCTAACCCTCTCTGCCTTCTTATCTCACCTCCGGACAGGAGCTGCCCATTTAGCCTCATGTATCTACTTGTATCATTGTACATTCACGAGTATCATTTTATGTCCCATAGTCCAGTCTAATCTGACAAAGAATATTGAATACACCATGGACTGCCAGAAGAACGAACAACTTTGTCTTGGAAAAAATACAGCCAGAATGCTCCTTAGAAGCAAGGATGACAAGACTTTGTTGCACATACTTTGGACATGTTATCAGGGGGGACTAGTCCCTGGAGAAGGACATCATGCTTGGTAAAGTGGAGAGTCAATAAAAAAGAGGAAGATCCTCAATGAAATGTATTGACACAGAGGCTGCAACAATGGACTCAAGCATAACAACAATCGTGAGGATGGCACAGGACTGGGCAGTGTTTCATTCTGTTGCACATAGGGGTCACTATGAGTTGGAACTGACTCAATGGCACCTAACAACTAACAACAGCAGCAACGTTTTATATATGTATATATAATTGTATAATCACAGCTCAGTGGTTAAGTGTTTGGCTGTTAACCAAAAGGTGGGTGGTTTGAACCCACCAGCGGCTCCACGAGAGAAAGATGTGGCAGTCTGCTTCCATAAAGATTATAGCCTTGGAAACCCTATGGGGGCAGCTCCACTCTGTCCTATAGGGTGGCTATGAGCTGGAATCAACTGGATGGCACACATCAACAACAATGTATATACGCATCCATATACATACATGCACATCAAACAAACCCATTGCCGTTGGGTCGATTCTGACTCACAGTGACTCTATAGAATGGAGTAGAACCGCCTCCATAGGGTTTCCAAGGCTGTAATCTTTACAGAAGTAGGCTGTCACATCTTTCTCCCACAAGCAGATGGCGGGTTTGAATGGCTGACCTTTTGGTTAACAGCCACCAGGGCTCCCTATACATGCACATAAGCACACACAATTCTATGATTAACTCTATCCTATGTGGACGGTGCCTCCTGGAGTTGTGCTACATGGCAGTCCCGCCTGGGACACAGTGAGACATCGGTTTCATTAAAAAAGAGGCCCTTTGCTCTCACCTACCCAGGTTATGCTCATTTCCCCTAGGCTGACTCCCATCTCATCACAAAATCATCTCCTCTGGTTTTCACAATTTCCCTGCATGAGTTGGGTAGGGCAGGAACAAGGGATCCTACTTTAAGTCGTATTGTAGGACTGAGGAAACATTGTAAATGCCCTACCAGAATGCCTGGCACATATTAGGTTCAGTAAATTTGGAATGAAATACAAAACATGTGGCTGAGACGTTAAGGACTGACTGAATCAATAAACAAGTGAAGAGACCTTGTGACCCTTGTAGACCCACCAGTATGACTACCTTCCCTGTGCCATCCCCACCTCTTTGAGCTGTCCTTTTCTATGACATGCGCTTCTTTATGCCTTTCCTGGGGAATCTGCACAAATTTCAGGGGCTGTTTGGCAAAGACGGCTCACAACTCTGAGCACCAAGAATAACCACATTAGCAATTTCTCCCTGGATCTGTTTCATTACTACACTTTAGGTTTGATGCCAACCAACTGAATTAGGCCTGGGCACCTGGCTGCTTCTGTGGTCTCTTGCTCTGTGTGTGCGAGGGTGCATATGCTCACACACAGGCATGTGTTCTTTTCTCTCTAGATCTCTTGTTCTGTAATTTTTTCGCTGTTGTCTAGAAATGGCTTCAGTGGGAAGAGCCACATCTTCAAGTTGGCAAACTTGGATTCAAAGGTGCTCTTACCATTTATCATTTAAGTGACCATAGGAAACGCTTAATATTTCTTTCCTCAGCTTCCTTGCCTAAAAGAGGATGAATAATATTTACCTTGCATTGTTTGCATGAATATTAAATGTAATTATGGCTGTGCTTGACTCAGAGAATGCACTTATCAAATGGAGGTTTTCACTACCACTGCTGCTATGAATCTAATTGCTCCTAGAAATAATCCTGGAGGGTAGCCACTATTTTTGTCCCCATTTTAGAGATAAGACAACTGAGGCTGAAAGAGAGCAAAGTGACATGTCTAGATTGCAGAGTTAGAAAGTTGGAGATTCAGAACAAGAACTCAGTTCTGCCTGCCTCTGAGCCCAAAGCTCATGTATAAAATATTATAAAATACCATGCTGCTTCTTGCTTCAGGAAAGACCCATCCACATAACTAGGATTTTTTTTTTTAGCTCTGTCAGCATTCATCTCTGGCTATTTTTGCAAGTACTAAGCTTCTCAGGGAGGTGGCTAAAACATAAATCACAGTATGTTAAGAGAGAGAGAGAGAGAGAGAGAGAGATGGAGATGGCAGGAGCAGGGTGACATAGTATTGTAATTCAATACTTAATATCTCCAAAGACATGTAATATATCCTCATGACATTTCCAGGAGACATTTTCTGGAAACTAGAGGATAATTCAAATTAATGCGAAGCCTAAATCTAATTGTTTTATGATGCTACAAAGGACTACAAAGGCAAAGCTTCCAAAAATCAGGGTCTCAACAGTCATGTTGATGGAACAGATTTCACTGTCTGGCACAGATGAGAACAGCTGCCTAAATATATAACATTGGTACCTGGAGCAACATAATAAAGGAGATCTGCAGCTTAGCCATGCAGTAGCATTCTCAGCAGTCAGCTCTTCACCAACCAAACATGACTATGAATGCTGGGAAACAGAAAAACAGACCCAATTTTTATTTAAGGGGCAAATGAAGACCTTAGGACTCAAACAGGATACAGCCAGGATGAGACCCCCATTTCTGGTACGCGACACATGTAGGGTAAATTCTTCCTGAGGGAGTTGGTGGGGTGTAGCTTGAGGGAGCCTGGCTCTAGAGCTACACAGAACTGGTTAGAACGCTAGCCTTGTCATTTATCAGCTGATGGGCTTTATGATGATTACGTGACTCTCTGAACCTTGAGCTCTTCTGCTGAAAAATGGAGGCAATGATACCTACTACAAACTCCTATGTGTAAAGGCACAATAAGATGTCATGGTTCATGAGGATAGAAATTCACCAAAAATATACAGAACCTTATTTCAAGTTGGAAAAAACAAAGAGCAATACAGGGTATATGTGTGTGTGTAGCAAAAATTCTGGAAGGATATACACCAGAGCATCAAAGAGTCATCAACCCAGTAAACAAGGACAAGAAGTATGAAAGTGGGCACATTTACTATTTACTTCATTTACTCCTGTAATTATTTCTCTAATAAGAATAGTGATGATGATACTACTAGTACTACCACCACTTCCACCACTACTACAACTATTACTACTATTACTATTATTACTACTACACCAGTCTCAGAAGGCCTGGGGAACAACAAATCATAGAAGAGATATAAAATTATAGTATTAATGTCAAACACATAGTAGGGGCCCTGAAAGTGCTCGCTATTTCTTTCTTTGTCCCTGGTAACTAGGGAGCATGGTCTTCCCTCTCTTGGAATCTAGAAGAAATACAACCAGAATGTCCCTTAGAAGCAAGAATGATGAGACTCACCTACTTCGGACATGTCACCAGAAAAGATCATGTTTGGTAAAGCAGAGGGTTAACAAAAATGAGGGAAACCCTCAATGAGATAGATTGACCCAACAGCTGCAAAAAAGGGCTCAAATATACCAACAATCAGGAAGATGGTGCAGGGCCAGATAACGTTGTTATACATAAGGTCGTCATGATTCAGAGCCGACTCAGTGTCAACTAACAACGTAACAGCCTTTGGAATGGGGTGAGGCATGAGGAGAAGGGAAGTAACAGTTCACTAAATGGTGCCATTTGTTTCCTCTCATGTGTGTCCTTTGTAATCCTACCTCCTTGCCTTTGCTCAGGTCATTCCCATTTCCTGGCATGCCCTACTCACCATATGTATCCTCCCAGGCCCAGTCAAAGGCAAACTCTTCCTTCTCTGGTCCTCTCCCCTGGAAATGGTCTGTCCTTCTCTGCCCCCCACAGAGGTATATTCACCTCTCACTTCTCCTTACATAACAGTGTCACTACTGAGGCACTAGAATATTTTCTGGATACACTTTGTAAGTATCCACTATGTGGCAAGACATGGGGCTATGCAGATAAGCATACTGGTGTCTTATCTACCTCAGAAGTAGTGAGCTTTCTGAGGGGGAATCCGTACCTAACTCGTCTTTGAATTACCATCTCTAAACACAGTGCTGGGCACTTAGCAGTCAATTAGAAAACATTTTTTAATGGAGAGATGTTAAGAGGGACAAAATGGTACTTTCTACTGGTTATCTGGAGAATAAAAATATTCCTTGTTTTCAAAAGAAGTTAAAGAAGCAACAGTTCCCTCCAAACACTTTCCAATGGTGCCTCACATTACAGCTTGAGATTCACTAATGAGCCTTGATCATAGGCAATTTTTGTTTCGCATAAGAGACTTCATGACAATTTTACATACAATATCTCATTTGATCCTTACAGCAAGAGATAATAGAGACTCCGGGATCAGACATATATATTTAGCAATTGTGTGGCCTTGAGAAAGCTAATACCCTCTTTGGGACTCAGTTTCCTCATTTGTAAAAAAGAAAGAGAGAGAGACAGAGAGGAATGTAAGAGTTACTACCTCCTAGAATTATTGTCAGAACGAAGTAAGTTAATGAATGTATTTTTTAGAGTGGTTGCATTCAACTCAATTATACTGTGTATATACATACGTGTTCTAGGGAGTTGTCATCATTCTCATGTCACAAACGAAGAAGTTGAAGGCTGCAAAGCAGAGGTTTCTTGCCCAAGGTTACACACAATTATTTAATTGCAAACTTGGGACTGGAATCCAGATGTTCAGGCTTAAGTACTGAGCTTTATCTACTGTCACGTTCCTTATCAACATGCTAGTTATTGTGTTTAACTTCTCAATGTATTTATTCATACAGTCAAATACTGACTGAGCACTACACGTATGCCAAGTATTGAGTATTCAGCAGGGAACAAAAAAGACAGCCCCTGCCCATAGAGAGTATACAATGCCGAGCAGGAGATGAGAATTTAAAAACTAAATGCACAGACATTTTTATGACTACAAATAAGAATGAGTACAGTGGAGAAAGGAACAAGATTCTGTGAGAACCCAATAGGTAGTGCGTGCGTGCGTGCGTGTGTGTGTGCGTGCGTGTGTGTGGTGGGAGGGGGTTATTTTGCATTAAATTTTCTGGAAAGGTTTCACTGAGAAAGTGACATTTAGGCTGAGACCTAAAGGCTGAGAAAGAAAGTGAAAATCGTGCTTGTGTGCTGGCATGTGGAAAGAAAGGGGGTAGTGTCAGTGAAGTAATGGAATACTCCTTGCAAAGGAAACAAGATCTGCGAAGTTTCTGAGATGGAAAACAGGTTGGATTTTGTTTTCAGCTGGAACTCATAGTATAGCCAATGATGGTGGCTACACTAGAGGATATATAGGGCATTTGGCATACAGTTATGCATTTGCTTTCAAACTTAATTGTTCTTTCTGGAATGCTAAGTATCTGAAAGAACACCGTTAAATATCCTAACCACGAATTTGTGAATTAAAACCGAACTCCATGCTGCAATCTCACAGTTTACACAACAGGGATGGGCATTAGCAGAGGCCACGCAAAAGAGCAAACTTAAACTAACATAATTTCACTTTTGGAAAGAACTAGACAATTTCCTATCTTCTTTGTTGCTGTTAAATTCATTTAGATGATGAGGCCCTCTGTCTTTTATTGAGAGAGAATCTAGTGGAGTGTTTAAGAGCAGGAATACAGGGTCAGGAAGCCAGTATTCATGTTGTGGCCCTGCTGCTAACCAACCAAATGATAATGATCCAGTTAAATGGGCCTCAGTTTCTCAGCTATAAAAATGTGGATAACAGTCTCATAGGAATGTGGGAGGTAATATATGTAAATTAAACTTCCATTGTTTCAAATTACTCACTTTTAATGTAAATAAGGTAATATATGTAAAGTGCTTACAACAGTACCTGGCACATCATAAATGCTTAATGTATATTAGCTATTCTTATACTATTTCTACCTACATCTATTTGATAATCCTATTGTGAAATACATGGAAATGTTACCTTGTTCAAATACAGTTTGGCAAAAACAAACACAATAACCAAGACTCATTGTTTAAACAACATATTAGCTTTCAAAATAGCACCGTAAACAAAAGCCCATTCTGTGACTCGTTTCTGTTTTCCTAATTGCCTGCTCCTGCTCTGAACCTCAGCCAGGAGTCAGTCTTTAGCCACGGCATGGGAACATATACATCAGATTCTGAGTGTGCAATAGCACACGGCTCCTGTCGCCTCTGAAGACTGCAAAGAAACGACATGAAAAGTGAGTGATTTGAAACAACTGAAATGTAATTAAAAACAAAATTAAAAGTTGTTCCAAGCCTGGCGCTTCAGCCAGCAAAACTCAGAGGAAATTAGTAAGTGCTACTAATAGCTGGATCCAATTCACAAGCCTCTATGAGGAGACAGTTGGAGGAAAGAAGATGCATACTCTTTAGATGAAACAATTAAAGATCACTTCTGAGAAATAATTGCAAACAGCATCCCGGGGCAAAAAAGGGACATTATTTGCTGGCGTGCTTCTTTCTAATTTTCTCATTTCCATTATGGAAAAGTGCTCCGAGATTCCCCAGGTAGAACCTTCTATGGCAACACAGAGGGACACTGACTTTGAAAACTGGATTTCAATGAGTGGGGTGGGGATGAGTTGCTTACATAGCATGAGATGGGGCACATTCCTCAAAAAAAACCTATCTCCTGCTGCCTAATATTCCAACTTACCAATTTATTTACCCTGGGCAATTTTAAATACTGAAATAGCTTAGTAAAATTCTGATCCCTCCTCAAAGACTAGGCCCAGTGAAGTCAAGTGTGAGCTACGGGTTAGGAACTGGGCATCAGGATAATTAAATGAGGCGGTTGCTGGAATGTCATGTGGATGGAGACAGAGTGGGTGGCAGGGCAGTGTCGAGACAATGCACAGGGTCAGGGCCAACAGGTCAGTCTGTCCTCAGGTTCTCAGGGTAGCATGGAGACAGGCACAGGAGAAGAAGCAAAAACAAGGTCATTAACCAAGAAGATGCAGGAAATGACCTGAGGGCAATATAAGAGGGAGGAACGGAGTACAACTTTGGTGTGACCAGAGCTGGGGTGCTAAAAGTTTACATAAGTACTAACTGTCCAGGAATGGGCAGATCAGCATGGTAAACACACAAGTTGGGGCAGACAGCAAATGCAGCTTATGTTTGCTGGGCTTACCTCATCAGAGCTCAACCTCATTGAGCCTGTTTTCGTACCCAAGTAAAGGCAACCAGTTGCTGTGGAGTCAATTCTGACTCATGGAGACTCCATGTGTGTCAGAGTAAATCTGTTCTCCACAGGGTTTTCAAAGACTGATTTTTTGGAAGTAGATCGCTAGGCTTTTCTTCCAAGGTGCCTCTGGGTAGACTTGAACCTCCAACCTATCGGTTAGTAGCCAAGTGTGTAAACCGTTTGTACCATCCAGGAACACCATACAGGCAACAGGAGTGCCTATTCCATAGAAGATCTAGTCTCTGCTCACCTTTCCAATGTACCTCACCCACTCCACCCTAACTGCACTGACCTTGTTCCAGTTCCTCAGTCACCTCAAGTCACCCCAGGGGCTTTGAATTTGCTGTTCCCTCTGCCTGGAACACACTTTCCTCTCCTGAACGCTCTGTCTCTCGGTTTAAATGCCATCTTCTCACAGAGGTCTTGCCTGATCACCATCCCAACTCTCACCTTGTTTTCATTATTTTACACCATCTGTTTCCTTCACAGCAGCTTCCACGTGTTGCCACTACTTATTTAATCATTTTGGTAATTTACTTTGGTGTCTTTCTCCCTGCTGAGAATGAAAGCGCCATGAAGGCAGGACCACATCTGTCTTTTTCAGCACAACATCTCTACTGCTCTAGGACACACAGTGAACATGCAAAAAAAAATCTGTTCAATGGGTGAATGAGCACTGTGAAGATTAAATAAGATATTGCAGACAAAACACCTAGTATACTGCCTGCAATATCAGGGCAAGTGATGAATTTAGCCACTTTTATAATGATCTAGTATGTTAATTTTGATGCTAATAGTGAGCTTCTTCACAATGGGCAGAAGGATGGAGACTGAAAAAGGAACTGGAAGACTCCAAATGCAAACTTGCTGTCCTCACACTGTGTTTAGAACACCCAATATGTCACAAGGATGTGTTTTTCATATAGCTGGATCTTACTGGGGTGTCAGGGTAGGGAGGGGTGAGACTGGTTGCTGCAGAGGGTCAATGCAGCAGGTTGCTCAGGGAGAAGGGAGAGTCTGAGACCAGCCTCTGCTTCCACAGCAGGTCCTACGCCCAGCACATTCATGCTGCATTTGAATCTGTGCAGGAAGGGACACTCTGGGAGCTGTCACACCCCCAGGCAGGGACGGATTACCCAATAATCAAGGTACACACGGGCTTACTTGTGTTTATTTAATCTGTAGTGCACAATTTCACCTATATCATGGTGGAAAAACAGGTGAAATTGTACACTACAGATTAGTAAGTAAGCACAAGTAAGCCCGTGCCTACCTTGCTTACTGGTTAATACACCCCTGCCCCAGGTCATGTTAGCACTGGTGTGGTGGCCAGAAGCGATCACGTTCTTCATCCTTCATCCTGCCCGAATACTGCAGTGAAACGTCACCTGAAATATTACTCAAACAATTCAAACCTTCAGGAGAGCAGCCTTCGGAGGTCTGGTGAATTAATTTTGCTCACAGAACACAGTGACATCTCTTACTAATAATTTTCATCCAGGCAGGATTTGTAAAGGTCCTAGTAATGTGTAGTCTTTAAAGTTGCTTGCATTTTTACCCCATTTTTCCTGCAAATATAGCCAAGAGGTAGGCATCTGATTCTTGATCTCACATAGAGAGACTACTGCAGGAGCAGAATAGTAGTAATTGCTCACACTCCAGCGTGTTTGCCACGGGCCAGGTCCTTGCATTGAACTACAATAACAGTCTGAGTTTTTAATCCTCACAATAACAGTGAGTTTAGGTGCTATTAGCACCCCACTTGTGATAAGATGAAGCTGAGTCATGGAGAAGGTAGAGCTAGGATTTGAGGCCACGTACACTGGCACTGGTGTTCATGTCCTTAACGGCTAATCTCCATGGCCTTGCAGAAAAAGAATGTTTACTTGTGTTTTCCTATTTCAACATCTGGGGTCACCAGCCTCTCAGGATCCCAGGAGGTGGGTGTCAAGTCATCTTTGACTTCTGCCCCTCCTTGACCTCGACTTGTGATTAGTTGTTGAATTTCTAGCTCTATAGAAAAACCCTTATCTTCATTCTCACTCATGCAGCCCTTGTTCAGACATTATGATGTGGACTCAATAAAGCAGTCCCCTAAAGGGTTCCTTGCCTCTAGCCTTGATCCCTGAAGCTCACTTCCTGTGGCCAGTGAGCAAATCTTTTTTGAGGTAGCATTGTTGTTTGCTGCCGTGGAGTTTCCGCAGACTCATGGGGATCCCATGCACAATGGGATGGGGCTGTTGTGACCCACAGGATTTTCACTAGCTGATTTTTGTAAGTAGATCACCAGGCTTTTCTTCCTAGTCTATCTGAAACTGGAAGCTCCACCAAAACCTGATTCAGCATCATGTCAACATGAAAGGCTCCAATGACAGATGGGTGGTGGTTGTGCATGAGGTAAATTGGCTGGCAATCAAACCCAGGTCTCCTTCATGGAAGGGGAGAATTCTACCATAGAACCGCCAATTCCCCCAGGAAGCAGCATTAGCAGGGGCTGTTGTTTACTATTTCCTATGTTCTAAGAACCTGATAAGTGCTTTATGTACAGCCACTTGCCCTTTGAGGTAGTTTACCGTGATTGTTCACATTTCACAGATGAGAAAACTGAATCTTAGGGAGATTATATAACCAGCTCAAGGCCACACAGTTAGGGAATAATAGAGCCAGGTTTTAAACCCGGAGAGCGTGATTCTACAGCCTAGACTTAACCAAACTAGACACTGAATAAACAATTACAAACATACTGAGTGCGAAAAAGAAGAGTTCTGGACTATTTAACAGGGAGACCTAACTTAGACTAGTGGAGTGATGACGATGCCAATAAAAACTAACGGTACTGTAGAGTTCCTGTTTGTCAAACATTCTACTAAATATAGATACTACCTCACTTAGTCCTCACAACTGTAAGAGGGAGGTATTATTATTATCCTCATTCTACAGATGAAGAAAAAAAGTCCAGAAGGGCTAATAACATTCCTAATGCCAAACACCTAGTAATTAAATCATCAAGCCAGAATTCGAAACCAAATATGCCTGACTCTACAGCCTGAACTTTTAATCACTATCTCACATTGCTTTTTGTAAAGCAAGTGTCACCCTCACACTCCCTTGATTAAAATTTTTTCAGTGGTTCCATGACCCCCGCTGCTTCCACAATGATAGGTCTCTGTATTGGGGTCCTACTCTTCTCATCTTATCCTCCCGTTGGTCCAGTGCATGCTCCCAGAGCCCCAGCCACTCTAGATACTGTCTCCTCCTGCCGCACCATTGCCCATGCTGTTCCCTTTGCCTGGAAAACTGTCCTTCTCGTTCTCACCCTCTCCCTCCATCTCCAACATAAGTGCTCATTCTCACTCCCAAACCCTGTTCATCCATTTTCTTCCAAAAGAACAAGACCCAGCCCAAGTTCCTCTTGCTCCCTGAAGCTTTACCCAGATCTTCCCAGGTGAAAATACTTTAGGTTTCCCTGGAAACCTTGCTGACTCTTGCCTCTATGTCTCTCATGGTCCAGATTATGATCTGCCTTCTATTGTAGTTGTTTTGCTTTATAGCCATCCTATATATCATAAATAACATTCACAGTGCTTTTGGGGGCAAGATTAGCATTTGCTGAACACCTATTCTATGCTGTTGTCATACCACTGTATTTCATCCTCATCACAATCTCATGAAGCGGGGACTACTAGCTCTCCTTTTATGGAAAATTAATGGTTCCGATGGGGAAACAGATGGTTCAGAGAGGTAAGGCGACTCATAGGAGATCCATGGTCAGTAAGTGGAAGAGCATGGATTTGACAGTGAGATTTTCCGATTCTAAAACCTGTGTCCTTTTCCTTCTCTCTCTCTCTAATGCTGATTGTGTCTGAGTTCATCCCAGAGCGTGAGTCCTGGCTCTGAGCAGGCACTCTGCAAATGTCAGCTAAAAGTCGGAATGTACAGACTCACTGAGAAGGCCCAAATGGGTTCAGAGCTAAAGTAGAGGAGGGATTAAACAGAGGCTTCAGGGGTGGTCCAGGCCCAGGGGATGACTCCAGCTGAGGGTGAGATGCCCAGGCCCTTAGCAGAGGCTCAGAAAGCTGCCAGCAGCTGCCAGAAATCCCAAGGCTAAGCAGCTGCAGATGTATTTGGCTTGGATAACCCTGAGGGGTGGGCTGGGAAGGAAAGCCAAACAGCAAGGCTCTGCTGGGCATCAGGGCTGTGGAGAGAGCAGGTTTTAATTACTCCTCCCATCTCATCATGTCCCCACTGAATACGATGCATTCTCCCCTTCCCATACTCTTGCTGGTATCTGAGATGTTCAGGGCCCCTTGGCATCTGAGGCTGGGAGCTAGAGGTGGGAGCCATCTTTACACCAAGGCCTGGGTTCCCAACCGCTTCCTTTATCATTCAGGCAGCCTTGGGGGCCTGCATTCTCTGCAGGAGTTTGGCTATGATCCTTCTAAGCTTTTTTCAAATGGCAACTTGTGGGCTGTAAAAGGTTTGCTTAGCTGTCTCTGCTCCTGACATCCTTCCTCAGGGGGCTGCCTGGTTGCAAACTGACCCAAACCAGGGTCTAGAGAAGGGGGACTGGGGACTCTAATAAGATGACTCTGCATAAAGATTTGGGAGGTCAGGTATCTCATGAGATAAAGCGGGGTGTGTGTGTGTGTGTGTGTGTGTGTGTGTGTGTGTGTGTGTGTGTGTGTGTGTGTGTGTGTGTGTGTGTGTGTGTGTGTGTGTGTGTGTGTGTGTGTGTGTGTGTGTGTGTGTGTGTGTGTGTGTGTGTGTGTGTGTGTGTGTGTGTGTGTGTGTGTGTGTGTGTGTGTGTGTGTGTGTGTGTGTGTGTGTGTGTGTAAGATTTGCACAGTAGGGCAAGAAGGCATTTTAAATACCATCTTGTTCTCCTCCCACATTTTACAGTGGAGAAGTAGAAATCTGCCCAAAATCATGGCGAATTTGTGGTAGAGTTGGAACCCAATCTCAGTCATCTATTCTTCTACCACATCCTATAGCTGCTAATTTGAAAATATTCTGCTAAGCCACTTCCTGCCTGTGCAATATTGAAGTGGTCCTATAACCTCTGCAAGTTTTAATTTTCTTTAAGTTTTAAAAGGGGATAATAATTGGGTCTACTTCATGAGGTAATTAGCACAGGGCGTGGCACTTAGCAAGTATTCTTTAAATGTTACCAGTTATTGTTGTGATTATTATCATCATCACTGGGAAGTTTGAACAACAGGGTCTATGTAAATGCAATGAAAAGTGTTCAGGCTCCTCTCTGGGATGTCTGCCATTATCCATTACGCAACCCCAGGTAAATAACAACAGTCAGGCAGCACCTCATAGAGACATCTCCTTAGCACCACTCCCCATCTCCAGCTTGGGGTACTTGACTGCCTTTCATCTATGGTCCCAAGCACCCAGTACAACCCCCATTAGGACTCCTAATCATGCTGCGTTTCATCTATTTGCTTAGTGTCTCCCACCACCACTAAACTGGGGATTTTTTTTTTTAAATTTTATTGTGCTTCAGGTGAAAGTTTACAGTGCGGGTTAGTTTCTCATTCAAATGTTTATAAACAAATTCTTTTGTGACATTAGCTGCAATCCCCACAACTTGTCAGCACTCTCCCCCTTTCCCTTTACACCCCGGGTTCTTTGTATCCATTTGTCCAGTTCTCCCGTCTTCTCGTCTGGTCCTGTCTTCTCGTTTTCTTGTCTGCCCCAACACCTCTGGGGCAGGTGTTGCCCATTTGGTCTCCTATACTTGATTGAACTAAGAGGCACGTTCCTCGCAAGTGTTGTTTGTTTTATAGGCCTGTCTAATCTTTGGCTGAAAGGTGGACTTAGTGGAGTGGCTTCAGTTCTGAGTTAGCAGGGTATTCGGGGGCCCCAGTCTCGGGGGTTTCTCCAGTCTCTGTCAGACCAGTAAGTCTGATTTTCTTTTAAATTTTTTTTTATTGCACTTTAGAGGAAGGTTTACAGAACAAATAGTTTCTCGTTAAACAGTACACATATCATTTTATGACATTGGTTAACAACCCCACGACATGTCAACACTATCCCTTCTCGACCTTGGGTTCCCTATTACCACCTTTCCTGTCCCCTCCTGTCTTCTAGTGCTTGTCCCTGGTCTGGTGTGTCCCTTTAGTGTCCTCTTATTTTATGGGGCAGTCTAATCTTTGGTTGAAGGGTGGACCTCAGGAGTGACTTCATTACTGAGCTAAAAGGGTATGGAGGGGCATACTTTCAGGGTTTCTCCAGTCTCTGTCAGGCCAGTAAGTCTGGTCTTTTTTCGTGAGTTAGAATTTTGTTCTACATTTTTCTCCAGCTCTGTTCAGGACCCTCTGTTGTGATCCCTGTCAGAGCAGTCAGCCATGGTAGCTGGGCACCATCTAGTTGTACTGGACTCAGTCTGGTGGAGGCCATGGTAGCTGTGATCCATTAGTCCTTTGAGTAAGTCTGATTTTTTTTTTTTTTTTTTTTTTTTTTTTTTGTGAATTTGAATTTTGTCCTGCATTTGTTTCCCACTCTGTCCAGGATCCTATACTGTGATTCCTGTCAGAGCAGCTGGTGGAGGTAACCAGGAACCATCTAGTTCTTCTGGACTCAGGCTGGTGGAAGCTGTGGTTCATGAGGTCCATAGTCCTTTGGACTAATATTTTCCTTGTATCTTTGGTTTCCTTCATTCTCCTTTGCTCCAGATGTGGTGGAACCAATAGATGCATCTTAGGTGGCTGCTCACAAACTTTTATGGCCCCAAATACTACTCACCAAAGTAGGGTGCAGAATATTTTCTTTATAAATTATGTTATACCAATTGACTTAGATGTCCACCGAGACCATGGTCCGAAACTGGGGACTTTTTGAGGCCAGAGATTGTGTTGTATCCATCTCTGCATCTCTAACATCTCAGCAACCCATAGAGAAGGTAATTTGAAAATATTTGTTGATCACAGGAAGGGAGAGAAGAAGGGAGGGAAGAAAAAAACACTATATAAGAATAAGGGAATGGTGTTATAAAAGGTGTATGAGAACAAGGAGAGATCAGTCCCTGGAGAAGGACGTTATGCTCGGTGAAGTAGAGTATCAGCGAAAAAGAGGAAGACCCTCAATGAGATGGACTGACACCGTGGCTTCAACAATGGGCTCGAGCTTAACAACGATTGTGAGGATGGTGCAAGGCCAGGCATTCATGACTTATTAACTATTTAGCCAAGCCAGCCTCCCTAACATTGAACCTCCTACTTATCTGGCCTTATCCACTAAGACCCCATTCCAACCCTTCTATTGTCTCTAAAAAGTAACAAAGTTATGAACGAACAGCGAGAGAAAAGCACAATGTCCTCAAAATCAGGTCTACTCTCACAGACAGCAAGGTGCTTTCATACTTATCAGCCCACTAACACTCTTTTAAGGCAGGGAGTATTAACACTGATTTTGAATGAAAAAGCTGGGGCACAGAGAGGCGGAGTCTTATATGCAAGATCACAAAACTAGAAAGCAGAAGAGCTGGGACTAGAAGACACATCTCCTGGATCGTAGATCAGTGTGCCTACCTCTCTATCATGCTTCCTTCTTTCTCTCTCCCATGCACTGCCCCACGGCCCAAAGCTATGCCACTTTGCAAACACCATGCCAGTAATGATGGAACATCTAACACTACAGACTTGAGCTCCATCTTTTCAGAGCCTCCCCAACATTCTCACTTCCCAGTCTAAAAGTCAGTATGGTCTTCTGCTGAAAACAGTAGAATGGAATTATTAATGAGAGGAAATCAGGTTTCCCTACTCCTTGTAATAACCCCCTACCCCTAATTTCTAGGAACGTATTTTTGGACTCAATCTGCTATCAAAACACAAAAATTAGTCTCTAATTTTGGATGTCAAACTCAGTTATCTCTTTGGTTAGGGAGGGAAATTAGTAACAATTCATTCTGGTCTGAAGCCAAGCTAACAACTTAGTCCAGAGTGTCATTAAAAATCCCAACCTAACTGGCTGTTGTGATATATTTAAAAGCTTGAACACGGTCAGCTGTTTGAAATGGTTTTCCTGGGTTTGTTTTCGCTGAAACCCCTTGTCACTCTTAACCTGGGATCAGTTACTATTTAAAGTAGATATGACTTGAATCACTTTTCCTTCCCTGGTTTTGAGAATAAAAACAGATTCCACTTTTGGAGGTATCCACAGCTCCCAGCATCAGCTCCAGGTCATTGCTGAGCTAGCTGTCCGTTAAGTACAAGAAGAGGAAGAAGGGGAAAAAGTTTTCACAGTTTATAATTATATTACCAGTTTCATTACAGATCTCATTTTAATTCTGACTGAAACCTTACCTCGCTTTCCTCACATATAGTTATTAAGTCTGGGTTGGAGTTCAACCTATTCTTCCCGATTTCAGCATATTAATATGGTTTATTAGCATTTCATTGCTGCCTCCCCCTGGGTGTCCTGAATCTCAGCTCAATTTATATTTTCCTCTATTCCTGAGCTCTGGAATAAAGCTTGTTTCATTTTAGTGTTGGAGGGAGAAAGGTGAATTTGATTGCAGTTTGTCATCTTTAGGGATAGGAGCAAAGGCCTTGGGAAGTAAAGTCAATCACAGAAGAGGGCGCAGCCTCAGATTTCTTGCACTGCCATTCCCAGGATATATCTTCTTGGGGCATCTGGGTCCACCTGCCTGCCCTCTCTCCCTTCTTTCGTTTAAAGTCACAATTTATTAAATGCCTACTATGAGCCAAAACCTCTGTTAAGTAACACTGTAGGTTAGGCATGAATAAGCTATGATCCTTGTCCTTCAGGAAATTTAAGTCTAGTCAGTGAAATCACTACTTTTTTTCATTCAGTGAATGCTTTTTGGGGGCACTAATGCTATTTTAGGCACTGTCCTAGATGCTGAAATTAATGTGTGAAACAAACATGGTCTCTATCTTTATGGAGCATAAAGCCTAGTGGGAAAGGCCAATATTAACTAGATAAGTATATAATTACAAATTGAGAAAAGTGGAATAAAGGAAAAGAGCATAATTCAAGGATAATTATTAGAAAGGGAAGCTAATAGAGGCTGGGATGTGGAAAAGGGAGGTCAGTCACTGCAGAGTAAGTAAGATTTGTCCAGGACAAAGTGTGGTGGTAGGGAGAAATTTTCACACAAAGAGAACAGTATGTGAAAGGGCCCGGAGGCAGGAAGCAACAGAGAACATTCAAAGAACCGATGTGAAGAGAGAGTGGTGTGAGTCATTTAATGGTTTTATGGGAAGATGCAACATGCTGAGATTTTCATTTTAAACCATCCCTCTGTTTACAGTGTTGAGATAATATTGGGGGGGGGGCTACAACTAATATCGGGAAGGCAGTTCTCAGGATGATGGCAGTTGTCCTAATAACACATCCGTAGCAATAGAAATGATACAAAGTAGACTATGGAGTTATTAGAAAAGTACAAATATAGTTCTACAGAACTTTTGAGGAAGGAGAGATTATTTCTGATTTGGGAAATTATTGGAAAAAGTTTTCTGGATGAAGGAAAAAATTGAGTTACGTTTTCGAAGATGGGTAAGGTTGCAAAACATGGAAATAAGGAAAGTTACTCCTGGTGGAGAGCAATGCATAAGCAAAGGTATAGAGTGGGGCAGATACAAGGCAAGATAGTCCATTTGTCTAAACAGTATCAGGAGTGTGCAAAGCAGTTAAGGAAGAAAAAGGCAGAGACCATATTGTAGAGCACTTGCACACCTGAACTTGTTCCATGGTGTTCCAAG
Organism: Dugong dugon; assembly: GCA_030035585.1. NCBI lineage: Eukaryota > Metazoa > Chordata > Mammalia > Sirenia > Dugongidae > Dugong > Dugong dugon. The sequence continues at coordinate 60,595,654 of CM057471.1, forward strand.
ATCTGCAATTAAACTAAACATTGTAAAAACAAAGCCCCGGATGATTCCAGAGGGCAGGATGTCCAAGGAACTACTCTTTTTAGAAAAATTTTCTGGCAGTCTGTAGCTGGGTGCTTACTTTCAGTGTGGTGTAATTTTCCCTTCTAAGAGTTGAAAACACTCCTCCTATGTATTCAAGTCACTGTAAACTAACTCGACAGCCAGTTATGAACCTCCTTCTTCATTAGAAGCACAAAGCCCCATATTAGTGTGGTCTCCTAGGCTGAAAGGCAAGAAGTGGGGGTGGAAGCAAATAAATGCACACCAAGACTTGTTATACATAATTCTGTGTTCAAAACCAACTACACTGTGGCATATTAATGATTCTGGCCATCCTAATATGTGGACTGAAGGGTGGGCACTTCCACTTGATGATTTCATAGGCTCAAAAGGAACCCTCAGGCCCCAAATATCTCAGTTATCAGGAACATGAAAATACAGTTTTATGTGTGCGTGTATCACAGTGTGTGTGTGTATTTAACCAAGTAAAGTGATCAAGAGCTATCCCTGACCCTCACCCATTCCTGAGTCTCACCTCATTTCAGAGCCAAGGCAAAGATCAGGTGAAACTCAGGATGAAGCAGTAAAGAATAATACTATTATTATTATTAATAAAAACAGATTTTGAAAAAAAAAACTAAAAACCTACATTCTGATAAAATAATTCTGAATCAGAATATCCTATATCCAAGCCAAAACCATTCCTTCATGTCTCTTCTATGCCTCATAGAAATGTGGTCATCTATTCTCAAGAAATTCTCTATGATGGGGAACTCATTACCTTGCAATGACCCCCTTCCAATATTAAAAAAATATTACCACAACTACTAACATTTATACAATTTATTGAGCCATTACTAGGTCCCAGGTACTGAGGAAAAAGCTTTATGAGCATTATTTCATTTATTCTTCATAATAACTCTATAAGTACTGCTATTATCCCCACTTTATAGATAATGAGACTGAAGCTTGAAAAGTTGAAGTGACTAGCACAAAGTCACACAGCCAATAGTAGAGGAAAATATTTTCAGAATAAAGTTGTATTTTCTCCCACCCTGGCCACCATCACCACCTATATAGCTCTAGTTTTGCTTCCCAGGGCCTCCCAGAACAAGCCTGTTCCCAAGACAAATAAGAATGATCATGATCTATCTCTTCTCTGGAAGCTTGGGGCATGGAAATACCTTAGACTGGGTGGGGGGAGCATCATTTAGACTTTGGCTTTCATCCTTTGGTTCACTGCTCTCTCAATGTGTTAATCTGGTGAAATCACTTAACATCTCTGAGCCTGACTTTCCGTGTCTACAAAATGAGGATGCTAAGTCCTGCCTCACAAGTTTGCTATGACAATTAAATGAGGAAACTCATGTTAGTGTGTCGAACACTGCCAGATATACAACAGGCATGCTCAATAATATTAGCTTTACTTCCAGTTCAGTTTCCTTCAACTTTTCTGATAGAATGATTTTTTTTCCATCTTTTCATTAAAAGATAATCAGATACCTACAGTATATTTGCAACCTCTCACTGCCAAGTTCTCTCCTTTGGCCACGTTCCAGTGTATCATTCACAGAACAAAGAACTCTAGGTGTGATGTTAACTGCCTAACCTGTGTGATCAGGGCCGGTATGTTACAAAACTTAAGGGTGGGACCATTCACATTGTATTAAATATTATGGGAAACCCCTGAAGCTGTACCATGAAGCAGCTCCATTAATATAATTTTGATAAAGTCAAAGATGCAGGAGTCCAAAGTCCCTTATTAGGGTTCCAAGGGTCCTCAAGGAGTTATCCTAGCTGTTAGATGGGAGGAACCAAACACACATATATAGACACAGTACTCAATCTTCTTTTATGGACTCACCTGGAATCTTTGCTAAGAATATTAATACCTGGACTCCACCCACAGAAACTGTGCTTCAATAGTTCTGGGGATCATCAGCCCAGATGGTCCAAATGCAGATATCAATAGGCTACATCTAGAGAAACAATGCTAACTCCGGTAAGCTTGGAGTCAAACCCAGTCCACCTCTTTACTGTGTCACAGCTAGTTGTTCACTTCTTAGCAGGACAAATAACCACTGGAGACTTTGAGGAGATCTGGACTAAGAAAGGGGAGATTTGCCTAGAGCTCCGATGGGAGGCCGCTGTCAGTATGTACTGCTCTTGCCAGCTGGGCTCTGGACAAGTGCTGTGTAGTACTGACCTTTTCCACATAATGGGCGGTAAGCATCGAGTATAACTATGCAGTAACACAAGGGCAGATTTCATTTTCTTCCTGAAGACGGGGCCCATTACTCAGCTCTCGCCAATGCTTCAACACTACGGATAGTTCAGTGCTCAGGGCTGGCTGGGAGCTCTCTCTGCTAAGAAGGGTAAACGGTTCAGCAGCTGAGGGAGGGAGTTCATGGAGGAAACTGATAAAGGATGAGAGTTGCCATGGCCGTGGTCTTATGTGATATGGTGTTCAATGAAGCCCTTCCCATTTGAGGGGTTTTCTTTCATCCTGAAAGGTCTCACTCATTACTATCTGTGTGTGTGTGTGTGTGTGTGTGTGTGTGTGTGTGTGTCTGTGTGTGTGTCTGTGTGTTGGGTTTGTTTGTTTTTAACTTAGCCGACTGCACTGGATGGGGGTCTATATTATGATGTGGGTGTACAGGTATATGTAAAAAAAAAAAACTATTGAATCATACACTTACAATCTATGTTCTTTACTATATTTATGTTATATCTCGATACATTTAAAAATATTAATGTCAAGTGATGACAAGGGTTCAGGGAAATAGGTACATGATAGGAAACAGGCACTTTGCCTCTTGCCCTCCCCTCCATATAACTCTCCCCGCAGCCCCCCCAACACTTATCTATAAGAATCAGAGCTAGAAACCACTCTAGTCTAATCCATAAAAATTGGTCCTTGCTGGAGGTTTCTTTATCTTCACAGAAGACCAGATTTAACTCCTCTTTAAGTCCTACTTTCCTTATCTGTCAAATGGGTGGATAAAGACCACCTTGGAGAGCGATTGCGGGAATGGAATGAGCAATGCATACAGAGTATCTGACCCACAGGAAGCACTGACATCATGCTGGGAAAGGTTCTCAGAAATCTTACTCATCCCCCGGCCATCAAGACCTTCAAGTGTTAACATTTTCAAGTGTTAAAGTCAGTTGCATTTGGGGAGAGGAGCCATACAGTGGATTCCCTGCACCATTTCCCTAACTAAGAATAGCTACTTTCATCTAGGTAGTTTCCTATACCTTCTTGTCCTGCCATGTCCCAGCTTCTGAAGTTTCTTTCTCTGTGGATTGTTTTAAGGTAAGAGTAATAGTAGCTACCATCTATTAAGCAACTATAATGTTTTAGACACTCTAATAGGCATTTTACATACATCATTCAATTTTCTCAAATCAACCCTATTTTCAGACGAGGAAAATGAGACTCAGGGAGCCGAGTTGTCTCTCCTAGGTTTCACAGCAACTAAGCAGTGGAACTGAGATTGGACACCAAACCTCATTTCAAAGCAAGCATTCTTGATCAAGGCATTACAGCATCCGGGGGCAGGAGATTCCATTATGACTTGATACTGAGACCACACTTTGGGCTGGGTCCTCCCAAGGCTGCCTGCTGCTTGCTCCATCACATGCCCAGCACCTGCACACTCCATGGTTAGTCCCAGTTTCCTCTGGTCTCTATGCAGTCTGTGCCCTAGTTTTTCTTGACTCACTCTCCCTTTATGCTTAGAAATGCAATAGACAAATCACATAGAAACTTTCACAATTTTACTTTAATTCAAGCTCCATTCATTCCTTCAACACATGTTTTCTGAACTCCACCATGGACCAAACACTGTGCTAGTCACCAGGGTTATATTTCCCCCCTACAACTACTGCCTTTCCAGAGATTCTAGACTAGCAAGAGAAACAGACTAGTCCACAGGCAGTTATAAAGTTCTAAGTCCATGATACAGCTCAGAATAGGGAACACAGAGAAAAGACATCTTTTAATTCACCACATTTTAAAAAAATCCTTCCAATACATCAAGATAATTCTGTGGCTTTCCTGGGTGATCACACTTAATTTTGCTATTTCCCAGTGACATGCCATCTGAAGATCAGGTAAACATAAATAGAAGTCGTACTCTTCACAATAACCCTACAAGACAGGCACTATTGTTGTCCCCATCTTATAGGGTAGACACTGAGGTTCAGAAAGGGTAAGTCATTTGTCTGATCACTGGAGTGGTAGATGAGAGAACAAGTATTTGAATTCATGTCTGTATTATTCTAAACCCTGTGTTCTTAGTCATTAAGTTATTTTACTATCACCTTGAGCAAGTTACTTAGCCTTAACCTTAACCCTAAACTAAACACATTTAACAATAGTAATGCCAAGTGAGAACAAGATTCTGGAAAAACAGGCACCATGATATCTGGCCAGAGTATGTAAACTGGAACAACTTTTCTGAAGGGCATTTTAGCAACAGACATCAAGTACCTTAATGAATTTCTTGGACCATGCTTTGGGAATGACTATAGTGACTATAGTGTCTCACTAATTCAAATTAATTGAGTGAAGAGTAGCATGTAAAATACTTACAAAATACATTTACAGGGAATGAGATACGAGTACTCTCCAGGTAATTCCAAGAAAGCTCCTATCATCTTCCCTGTCATATGTTTTTAATCAGTAAATGTTTTGGGGGGAAGGATATTTGTAGTTTGGAAACATATCCATAGACACGATAAGGCCCCGTCGGTTCTCTGAAGTAGTTCAATCTTTACATCTGTAATCACGTTTGAATTCTTTGTCTATTTAACAAACACTATTCTTTTGGAGCCCTGATGGCACAGTGGTTAAGAGCTCAGGCTGCTAACCAAAAAGTCGGCAGTTCGAATCCACAGGCTGGTCTCGGAAACCCTACAGGGCAGTTGTACTCTGTCCTATAGGGTCGCTATGAGTCGGAACCGACTTGACAGCAACGGTTTTTTTTTTTTTTTTTTTTGATATAGAATAAAAGCAATCATTTGTTTAATTCAAATAATCTAGGACTCTAAGTGATAAAGGCAAGTTCCAAGGTGAGTTTAGATGTTCTTTTTTTCCTGCAATGAAATTCTGAGGTTGGTCATGCATGGAAGACATTTGACCAGCTGGGGGAGCAAGACGCCGAGTAGGTGTGGGACATTTCTGATGCTCTGCTCTTACCGTCTGCGATGAAGTGCTCAGGCACATGCAGAGTCACCTTCACAGTGAGTGGACAGGACATCTGGCTGCCACACACCATGGCCAGGATGCAGGAGCTCACAGCAATCAGCGTCAGGGCCGTCTTGTTCACTGGGCTTTTCAGCAAACCTAACAACACAAACACACACAAAGATACATAATTCCATGAGGCCAGGAAATGGGCATGGCACAGAGATTGGAAATCGTGTTGTTTTCCAAATGGGAAGCTCGAAAGAGAGACCATGTTTTTCAACCTCTGTTCCTGCAATGCTGACTTGGTGGCCTCTTGCTGGGTCCTGGTTTAACTCTCTGTACAATGGGCTTGTTATTCCACTTGGTAAAATAAAAGAAACAAGCTCTCTAAAATTGTGGCAATTCTCACACTTCCCCTCACAATTAGGTAAACTGTTCTTGATAATCATTAGATGATATTAAACTCTCTGCTTTCTTCAGAAGCAAGTGAGAAGACACTGTGTTGTTGAATTTAGTAGGGCTAGTAGAAAGAGCAAGGAGCCCTGGTAGCACAGCTGTTAAGTGCTCAGCTGCTAACTGAAAGGTCAGAGGTTCAAAACCACCAGCTGCTCCATGGGAGGAAGATGTGGCAGTCGGCATCAGGAAAGATTACAGCCTTGGAAACCCTATGGGGCAGTTCTACTCTGCCCTACAGGGGCTCTGTGAGTCAGAATCAACCTGACAGCAAAGGGCAATGGATAGTAGAATAAGCATGGGATTTAGAGTTAGACAACCCTGGGTTCAAATTAGGGCATTAGCCCTCATTGGCTATGTGAACTGCTTCATTCTCTGTTTTCCTATTTGTATCATGGAAAAAAAAAAAAAAAGTGGCTGTTGAGTCAACTCTGACTCATGTCAACCCCATGTATGTCACAGTAGAACTGGACTCCAAAGGGTTTTCAATGGCTGATTTTTTGCAAGTAGATCACCAGGCCTTTCTTTGGAGGTACTCTGGGTGGACTCAAACCTCCAACCTTTTGGTTAGCAACCAAGCATGTTAAACATTTTCACCAAACATCTCATAGGGCTACTTTGATGGTTATGTGGCATGATGTATACATAGTGCCTGCCATCAAGAAGGGGTTCATAGATAGTTAGATCTTCAAATCAATTTCACAAGCATTTACTGAGCACCTACTAAGTGAGATGCATGCAGAGTTGAACATAAGAATAGTTCCTGTTCAGGAGCTTAAAGATAGGATGCAAAGGCAGGCTCAGCCATAACTAATTAGGATCCAAGGCAAGTTTTGCTAAGAGCTAGGAGAGAAGGCAGAGGATGGGCAGTGGAGTTTTGTCTGGGAAAATTAAAGACAATTTCACAGATGCAGCAGAATGAGTAAATTGGATTCGCATAGCCAGGAGAGCGCTGGACCAGCAAAGAACTTCTATGGAATCAGTTCTGGGTTCCCTTCGTTTCTGATTCTTTCAGCTTTGCTATGTACATCCACTTTCAGGGGTTTGATTATCATTTTTAAAGCAACGCCTCCCTAAATTTCCATTGCCTGCCCATGCTTCTCTTTGAGTAATAAATTAGTTTATCCCCAACCTCCCTAGGCATCTTTCCATAGATGTCCACTGGGCATGCCAAATGCAGCAAGTTCAAAACTGAATACACTATCTTGCCGCTAAAGCCTCTTCCTCTTCCTGGGCTTCCCAACTTACTGAAAGCTCCACCATTTAGACAAGCCAGAAACAGACATGTCACCTTTCAGTGGTCTGTCTTCCTCATTTACAGCCTCCAAATGGCCATGTCGTCCCATGTATTCTATGTGTTTAGCATTTTCACCTCATTCCCCTCATCTCACCGATTGTCTGCTTCCTTGTGGGATGACGGAGGTGCGGGCACATCTGATCACTTCACTCCCTGCTGGAAACCCTTCAGCTGTTTTACAACATCTGGCCACAGGATGCAATCCATGCTCTCTATTAGCCTGGCATCCGAGGCTTTTCACGATAAGTTCCTAAACTTATATCTCCTGATGCATTCTCCTACCTGGCCCAGGTGCCGGCAGGACTGCATTATTGCAGTGCTCCTTCAATCAACAGTCATCATCATGTTAACATTAGTGTCGATTTTGCTTCTTTTGCATAGAACTCCACTCATTTCCTTGTCCATTCATCACTCTTCAAAACTCACCATAGATGTAACTTCCTCACTCTTTAGGCAGACAAACTGCCTACATTAATTATGCTTCCCAAAGTACCTTACTGAAACACTAGATAGAGTTCAGTAACTAGACGGCAAACTCCATGAGGGTAGACACCATGTCTTTTACTCCATCGGATCCCAGTGCCTAGCACAGTCTCTGGCACTAGGATCTCAGTAAGTGCATTGCAGCATTCAGGGATGATGGAAATAACATTACCACCAGCACTGCACCGGTGCTGACCAATCAGAAAGCATGCCAACCATAAACAATCGACAATGTCATACTGGTGGGTCCCAACAGGACAAAAACCCTGTAACAGCCCACTTCAGGATTGCTTGCATGGATATCTGTTTTTCTTAACACTGTAAGCTGCTTGTGAGAAAGAATTCCATCTTCCCCGGCATTGTGGGGCCTATGCCAAGCTCACTGCCTGGAACCTGGAAGTTAATATAAGAATAGGGTCCTTGTCTGTATTTTTCATCCTTTTATTCCCAACCCATGGCATATGGTAGGGATTATTCATATATTTGTTGTTGAATGTTTGTTAAATGTAAGAGTAGATAAAAAGATGGTTCTGGTGTCAGGAGATGGGAAACCACTAAAACCTAAAAGCATCACAGAAAAAAATGGAACAGGTTTTATCTCTTATCCAAGTGCTACAAAAAGCTGTTTCAAACTCTCATAATATAAACATTTCAGTAGTTAAATGGGTTAAGCAAGCTAACACAATGCTCTCTATTAGGAAGAGTATGGACTCTGGGTTGGTGCCTTACACAAGCCATGGTACTCCAAGCTCAGAGAGTTAACAATACCACCCAATAGCAGTTGGCAGCAGCACAGAGTTTATACTCCATGCGGTCTGTTCTGGGGGAAGCGTATGTGAGGATGAGTCCAACATGAAACATTTTTTGGGAAAGTGAACCAGACCCAGAGGGTGAGATGGGAAACATAGTTAGCGGCTCCTGGGTTTGGGGAGGAGGATGCCCTGGATGGCGAGTCATGGATGACAGTGTCCTGTGGATCCCTGAGGAGGCATCTCACACACCAGACCCAGACAGCAGCAAAAATGGATGTGACCAAGACATTCCTTCCACTAATCAGCTGGCAACCAGAAATACTATCCAGGCTCCACAAAGACTGACTTCTTGTCTGAGAGAAGAGGGTTGAGGGACAGGTGTAGGGGTGCTCATATTATCCTCCTAGGGCCATGTTGGGCTCATGGCATCCCCTGTGTCATTTAACCCTCACGAAATCCTGGGTCCTCAAGAGTCAATGTAGGAAGTGAAGTCAATTTAGCTGTTGGCCCTTAGTTTTCTCACCAGAAAAATAGGATCTAAAATGACTTATCCTTCAAGAATGTTCCAACAACTAAATGAGGCACCAAATGTCAAATGCCCAGTGAGTTTTTGACACATAGTAGGCCCCTGGTAAAGTATTTCACTGCCAACTGAAAGGTTGGCAGTTTGAACCCACCCAGAGGCTCCGCGGGAGAAAGACCAGAATAAATTAGGAACTGAATTGTTCTTTGCAGAGACTGAGACAGGAAGAGTGAAGGGAGGGACATAGGAAGAGGGAAAGTTGATGGGAGAATGTGAATGAGCAGTGTCCTGGGGCAACCACTTACTCATAGAGTACCTGGATGGCCATGGTTGTCTCTGAAGTCCAGGAAGAAGAAAACACACAGGTCAAGCCTGCACTGAGGCCAGATGCCTATGGAGCAGCCACTGGGGCTTGGGGAGTTGCCATGGCAACTAGACCTAGTAAAACTGCATAGTAGGCCTCAGACAAAGGTGACGTCTTAAGCATTCCTTCCCCAGGGCACTGAGCACCAGTATGTCACTTAGTTCTGAGTCTAGACAGTGGCAAAGTAGGAACTATCCATCCCATAAAGCCCACCCCTTCCCCATCCAGGCTCTGTACTGTACGGGAGGAAACAGAGATGGGAAAGGGGATCGGCATTTGCTGAGTGCTTACAACGATTCAGGTACTGTGCCTAGCACTTACAACCATCCATTCAACCAGCCATTCATATATTCAACCAATTTTTATTGAGTATCAACCTCTTCCACACAGTGTTCTAGGTATGGGGAATATGACAGTTCACAAAATAGCCAATGTCTTTGCTCATCTGCCATTTCCATTTTAGTGCAGGAGAATGATCTCATTTTATCCTCATAGCAAACTGTTACTATCATTAATTTACAGGTGAGCAGAGATACAGAGAGATTAAATGACTGGTCTAAGGCCACCCAACTTGTACCTGGCAGAGGTGGGATTAGAATCAGATCTCTTTCATCCTTTCCCCAACATCACACTATCTCCCACTTTACCAGGGAAGAAGGATCCCAGCATGGTGGTATGTAGTTGCAGAAAGAGCATGGCCTTTAGAGCCAGAGAGTTCTATGTCCAGATTTTGGCTTAACCACAAAATCTCTGAGACACTTGCAAGGTGATTTAATCTTCATAGAATATGTCTTCATCTGAAAAAAGGGGAAGAGTGACCTCCTTTCAGAGCTGACATGAAGACAAAATAAGATAATGGATTTAACTGGCAGAAAGAAGTGCTCATTAAATGAGAGTTCCAGATAACATCGTGAGGATTCTCAGATGGCGAAGGTCATGGTTCTCCCTGGTTCACATCCAGGTTTATAGTTCCCTCCCCATCACTTGCAGTGAAATGAATTGTGCAGCAGGAATAGAATTCCACCAGGGCATATTGATTGCTGGGACTGGAGAAAGTTAATAATCTAATTTCCCTTTCACTTCCCCTCCCTCTTACCCATCAACTCCTCTCACGGCAGCAGGGCACGACATAAAATGCATTGCTTGAGAAATTCAACCAGAAATCACTCAGCATTGTTGATCCACACACTGCCTATAATTTGAGGTTTGATTGATTCTCGGTTTGGAAATGCCAGGTTTAGAGAAGAAAATCAAATTAAAGTTAAATTTGGAATTGAATCAATCACATTTTACAATGAAGAAAATAGATCTAACCCCATCAGACCATTGTGCGTGGAAAACTTAGAGCTGCTATGCTCCCATTGATTCCTTCCTCCTGATATCCCTGAGGGACCATGGGCTAAGTCCTGAGCTGACAAGGCACTTCTTTCTTTGGGATGAGGGCGAGGGACTCTAGAAACCCAGGACATTTGGGTGGAGGAGCCCAGGAGGTAGACAGGCCATTTAGAATAAATAGGTGGAGGAGGCTGGGCTTTGACTCTAGGCGTGGAGGTTTAAACCCAAGCTCTTCCATTCTGTAGCTGTCTAACCTTTGGTAAGGTACTTAAACTCTCAGAGCCTCAGTCTTCTAATCTTTAAAATGGCAATGATAATCCCTAATCAGTAGAGGATTAAATCTGGAGGTCATAATTACAGAACTAAGCATAGTTCCCGACCCATGGCTAGGGCTCCATACACCCTAGGTCTTTTTCCTTTCATCTGACTTCCTCAAAACTCCACTGCCCCAATACACGGTGTCTACATGGGCATCATCAGAACAAGTGATGCTTTCCCCTATGCTGGGAATCTGGCTTTTACACTTCATTGCTGGCCACCATGAACAAGTCACTTTACTCTTCTGAGCTTCAATGTCCTTTCTGGAAATTAATTCATTCAGTAAGTGGACATACAGTGTCTACTATGAGCCAGACCTTGTGTTTTGTAGCCTGTCATATCCCCAGTGTCCATAAGCATGCCTGAATAGAGTAGGTGTTCAATAAACATCTGTTGAATGAATGAATGAATGCTAAAATGTCATTCTCTTTTCTACCAAGAGGTGTCAGTATTAGAATATTGCTATTGGTTCTTTTCTAGCCAAATGTATTCTCTCCCTTTCTCTGACAAACATCAGTCTTTGCCCTGACAGAAATCATATGAAAAGCTCTTGTTGAGGCCTCCAATCTGCCTGTATATCAGGGTGACCACTGCGGATTGCTGGCATTCCTTATTAACCTCACTGACTGCCACATGGGATTCCTGCAGCACCTGAGCTCCTGTACCTCTGTGCTTCTCTGTTGTATTTCTGGAAACTAAAATTGGGACACGTTGTCTGACAAGTACAAGTGTCATGCTGGAGGCAGGAAAAAATAATATTTGAAATTAGGGCTTTCTTGGAAACCTTAGGGTATGTGGTCCCATATCCTCATCCTCCCTCTTATACCTGGATTCTCCACTCACTACTTCAGTGCAATGTCTCCATATGGATCATCCTTCCTGCATCTTAACCACCTGGGTCCATGTCTCTTACAATCCCCTCTCTCTATCTTTGTCATGGACCAGTGTCCTGTGCTCTCTGATTCTGGGGCTCTAAAATCCATGGTACCCTTAAATCATATGTATTTTTTCCCCTATCACTCATCTTTCTAAGATTTTCTTTGATAAGATCTGTGCCAACTGTTCATTAAGCCCTTGCCTGCATACTTCTAGAGACAGCAAACTCAACCCCTACCAAGTAGCAATTCTATTCTGACAGTTTAGTGTACTAAACAATCCTAGAATTGCACTCTACAAGCCAACGGTAGTGCTGTCCACATCAAACAGGCTGCATCTAATACCTCCTCCCCAGGGCAGCTATTTCGTCAAAGGTGTCAATTATATTGTCTTGAACTTTCTTTCCTCCAAACCAAATAATGCTAGTTTTAATTTATTTCTCTGAGGTCATATTTTGAGTCTCTTTATTATAATTTATATAGATTTGCTTTTCTTAAAATGGTTTTCATAGTAAAAAATGTCACAATCACCATCATCATCATGATCACTACAACCACCATCACCAACATTCATAATTTATTATGTTCCAGACAATATAACTAAAAGTTTTTCATGTAGTATCTCATTTAATCTTCACAGAAAAATAATGAGCTGGTTTCTGTTATTGCTCACATTTTACACATAGGAAGCTGAGGCTACCACTTTTCAAAGTCTATGCAGCTCGAAAGTAATAGGGATGAAATGGAAAATGGTCGGTATAAAGAGACTTCAGAGTTCAGGCCATAAACTGCAACCCTCCACAACTGCTCAATCAACATGTTAGATGTGGCCTGAGTAGGGTAGAGACAATACTAACTGCGCAGCTGCTTAAAGACCTCAGCTTGCCCTGACCCTGTAGATGAACATTACTGTGCCACAGTTGCTGGTCTCATCGCCCCACCTGATGCTGACCACAGGTCTTCAGAGAACCTCTCCTCATCATCAGAGGAAACTTGACAAGGAGAACCAAAGGTGAGAGGGGCTAGCTAGATGGCTGTTGCTCCTCCTCCTTCAGCCCCAGGTCCTTGACTGCTTTTCAAACAGAAAGTACTACGTAGCCTCAACAACTCACAGTGTTACCTGTGGTCAAATCATTTTCTGTGAGGCCAACTTGGGGACACCTTTGACTTGCTTTGCTCCATGGATAAGGAGAGTTTCTAAAGTACAGGCTGGGATTGTGGCCCCTGTAAAGCCACTGGCAGCAGACACTGAATGGGGCTATAGAGAGCTGGAAATTTGGATCTCCCTGTAACAGTTACAGGTAGTAGGGCCTGAAAGTGCAAAGGTAATTTCAAGGTGAAATAGAGATGATGACAATGGTTTTGGTAATGAAGATGGTACAGATAGCACTTTATTTTTTCAGGTTTTATTAATTTATGAATTATTCTCAAATACCTCATTCACTCTTCACTAAAACCCTATGAAGTAGGCATTGCTGTTACCCCCATCATAACCAAACCAGACCATGAGTCAATTCTGACTCATGGCAATACCATGTGTGGTTGAGTGGAACTGTGCTCCATAGGGATTTCAGTGGCTGTGACCTTTCAGAAGTAGATCACCAGGACTTTCTTCCAAGGCCCCTCTGGATATCAACTGCCAATCTCTTGGTTAGTAGCCAAATGCTTACCTATTCGCAATATGCAGGGAGGGACTCATTACCCCCAGTATACAAATGACGAAACAGAGGCTTAATGGTGAACTCATGCTCACACACCATAGGAATAACTATGCCTCAGGGCTACATGCCCTGACTCTCAGCCTAATACTCTTCCATGACACTTTGCTGTGAGTGCCTGGCCAAGGTCTCACCAGCTGGAGTGTGAAGGCAGGGTTAGAATTCAGGACTCCTGCCTCCTGACCCATTGCTCACACAAGTGTATCCAAATGCTTAAAGAGCCATATGGCATTTCCTGCAAAACAAGATACACCTTTTAAGAAAATTTTCCATGTTCAAAAAATTCTGGGACATGGTACATTCTGTATTCCCCTCTTATAGTGCCAGAGGGTATATCTGATATTAAAATCTCTGAGAAAGCCTGCATTAAATTCTGTTTAGAAGAATTTAACCTGATATTCCCCAAAGGTATTGATAAATTGCAGAACCATCACTGCATGGAACAAAGTAGGGTAAACAATAAGCTAGTTTCATAACATACAAAGATTACCACTAGTAATAATAGCAGCTCCCAACAATTAATGGCTGCCTCTATGCCACACACTGTGTTAAAAATTTTATGTGCATTATTCTATTTAACATTTTCTAGAGCTATGCAAGGCAATAGCTTTAAAAAATGGAAAAACAAGACTTAGCCATTGGAAAGTGATAGAGGAAAGAGGATAGGATGCTCAGTCTTATTTGACTCCAATATCTGTGCCCTTCTGGTTCTGAAGTATTAGAAGAAAATGGAGTTCCAGAGTCACAAGAAAAAATGTGCAAAGAAGGAAATGAGGCAGGTAAAAGAGGCCAGTTCAGAAGGTTAAAGATTATTGGACTCATATTTAGCAGGCTGATGGAATGCATTAGGAAGAAGGAAAAAAAGATGCTATACTCAGTAGATGAAATTGCAGTGCATAGATGAGAAACAGTGGAAAAGATGAGTCAAAGACTAAAGCTCTGGAAAGGCTCAGAAATAAATGACAAAGAAAGAGGAAAAAAAGTTGGAAGTTGGGTTTCAGATTCAGAGGCGATCATCAGCTGCCACTGTCTTACAAAAATTTCTATTTGAAGACATTGGTGCCTCATCCTTGAGTTAGCCCTCTTTGGTTGTAAGCTGTTTAGATGGGTCACCACATTCAGCCCACGCTGGTGATGCAGAGGGGAGTAACACAGAGGAGCTAGGGACCAACTAGTGTGTCCTAAGGGACAGAACAAAAGAGAAGTCTAAAGTTTCCAGAGCTACCAAAGAGGATCAAGGTGAATCATCTTCCATCTCCATGAAAGACACATTTCTAGCTTCCTCGTTCCCAGAGCTTGCCTAAAAAGTAATTGTTCCTTTCTCCGAAAAGATGCCACTGGACTTTGACCCAAGGTTTGTGAAAGCACGAGGAAGGAAATCATGCTTGTTGTGCATCTAGTACCTGCTAGACCCTGGTGGCGTAGTGGTTAAGAACTACAGCTGCTAACCAAAAGGTTGGCAGATTGAATCCACCAGGTGCTCCTTGGAAACTCTATGGGGCAGTTCTACTGTCCTATAGGGTCACTATGAGTCGAAACCAACTTGATGGCAATAGGTTTGGTTTTTTTTTTTTTTAGGCCTAAAGTGATGCCCTTTACCTATATAATCTCTTTCATCCCATACGCCAACCATAAGTAATAGGCAATACTGTCATTATTTCCCACTGGAGAAAACTGAAGCTCAGAGAATCGAACATGTTCACATCTCGGCATTAGTACGGGGCAGACATGGAATTTTAACTGAGAACCTACCGACCACTAACTCAAGTTTCCTTCTGTTACTCACATTGCCTCTAAAAAGAAGGGAGTTTTCTCAAATCTCCATGCTTTACTCGTGCATGATTAAGGCCCCTTGCAGCTCTAAGAGACTACCAAGAGCTTCAGCCTGAGGAAGCAGGTCCCAAGGCCCTTGCTCATTGCCCAAACCTTCACTCTAGCCAGGGAAGGCTCTGGTGCCCTGCGGTGGTCAAGGACTCTGTCCTTTCTCAGATGTAGGGATTTGTCTGCGAAGCACCTAGAAACTTAATTAGAATAAACATGGCTTTCTCCAGCTCTTTAAATAGAGGGGCATTTTGTTCTGGTTTTCCAATTCATTGCCTCCTCTTCAGACTACTAACATTTCAGCAAAAGTACGTTTGCATTGTATTTAAACAACCATCTGGAGATAAACAGCTTTCCCTTTAGACCTTTGAGGAAGGAATATAGAAGAGGATAAAAGAAGAAAAAAATAACAGAGGAAAAAATGTTCTGTGAAGCGTTTCTGCCAAAACACATTTTCACTCGAGGCTTCTACCCATTCCATGCTGACCTTGTGGGCCTAAACCTTTCTGGAGGCCTGCTGCCTTAAATCTGCCACCTCTAAAAGAACAATAGCAGTCTTAGCCCAGGGGGCATTCTGGACCAACTTTCAGTCTAGTTCTTTAGCAGCAAGGGAGTGCCTGGGGCTGTGTGGAAGAGCTCTGTTCTGGGAGTCTGAAGCTCAAATCTGAATACTGGCTGTGCCATTACTCACTGTGCAGCCTTGAGCAAATCCCTCCCCTTTCTTGATTTCTGTCTCCCTGTCTACAACAGGAAAAAAGTCTATTCATTCAACAAATACTGAGAGCCCACTCTCACTGAGCACTATGCTAGAAGCTGAGGATACAGCAGAGGTGTCCAGGGCCTCAATATCCAGTGGAATAGCAGGCCTACGCACAGAGGGGTACAATGCAGAGGGATCACCCTGCTGGCAGACGTCAGCACAGAGGAGAGGACCACTGATACAGGTATGGGCATTCAGAGAAAGCTTCCCAAGAGCTGAGGCTTGTAAGGTACATGACAGCTAGATGGGTAGAGAAACAGGGGACATGTGTCCAGGAGAAGCAAACAGCAAGGTGTTCAGGTTACTACATATAGCCCACAGTGGCAGGAACACTGCACAGGCATAGCCCAGTATGGGCAGAAGAAGCCAGAGAGGGAGGCAGGGAGCAGCTCACGAAAGAAGCCATGGTCCATTACAAGGAGAGTGGACTTTATCTTAAATGATGTCTCCAGTCCTTTCAGGCCAGCCCTCTCCTGGCACTGTGTAAACCCAAACATCTCCTCACTCATTCGCTGTGTCACCAAAATGTGTTAAGTACCAACTAAGCGCCAAGCATTGTGTTGAGAGCTGGGAATACAGGAGGGGCCTCATAACTCCAAAGGGGTGAGCTGTCAGGTAGAACAGGATCTGACAGCCTTGCAACAAAGGATAGGACCTGTTATATCTACCTCTGGGGGGAAATGAAGGAAAGTCACTTGGATTAGAGGCAGAACTCTTCCTGCTAGGACAGTCTATAAGAACAGCAGAGGATGTTTACACCAGAGAAAGCTGAAGAACATCCTTCATAGAACTGGAGATTATGAAAAGTTGGTGATGAACTGTTCTTCAAGTATATGGACATGAACAAGCATGTGCTATCTTAAAGGAAAGAAAGATTTGGTATAGAGAAAAGGGAAGATGTCAGGGGGACCATGGTAGGCAGCTTCTAAAATGACTCTCAATGTCACTTCCAAGATCGGGTTACAGAACACTGTGACTTACATTTTGCTCACACTCTCTCTGACTCGTCTTTTTTTTTTTTTTTAAATGCATTTTTTAAAAAACAGTATTTTAGTGAGATGGGATGGCAGAGAGGGTTAGAAGCTGGTTGAACAGACATGAGGAATGGGGGTGGAAAGGAGGAGTGCGCTGTCACAGCATGGGGAGAGCAATTAGAGTCACATAACAATGTATGTATAAATTTTTGTATGGGGAAAAAAAAAGTATTTTATGGTGTTTTAGGTGAGAACTCACATCACAATTCCCATTTAACAATTTTTATACAAATTGTTCCAAGCCATTGGTTACAATTTTTACAATGTGTCAGCATTCTCATTATTTCCATTGTTTGTTCTGTTTCCATTGATCTAGCTTCCCTTCCCCTCCTTGCCTCCTCATCTTTGCTTTTGGGTAACTGTTGACCATCTGATCTCATATAGTTAACTGTTTAAGGGAGCATATTACTCACGGGTGATACCATTCATTTTATAAACCAATCTATTATTTGGCTGAAGGGTGACCTGAAGAAACAGCTTCAATTCCAAGTTCAAACGGTATCTCAGGGCAATAGTCTCCGAGGTTCCTCTAGTCTCTTATCAGTCCAGTAGGTCTGGATTGTTTTAGGAATTTGAGTTTTGTTCTTTCTCTCTTCTATTTGGGAACTTCTACTGTGTCCCTAGTCAGAACAGTCAGTAATGGTAGCCGGACACCATCCAGTCTCAGGTTAGAGGAGGTTGTGGTTCATGTGGACTATTAGTCCCATGGACTAGTTTCTTCGAGTCTTTGATTTCCTTCGTTCTCTTTTGCTCCATATGACTAGCGATCAATAGCTGTATCTTAGATCTCTCTGGTTGTCTTGATGCTTGCTCTGTGAAGCCAGCCAGGTTGTAAGCTGCCCTCTAGAGAAGCCCATGTGTCCAAGTACTGAGGTCAGTCTCTGGCCAATAAGCACTCAGTAATAGCCAGTGAAGCACTGAGGCCCTCAGTCTAATAGCCCTCAGGGAACTAGATCCTATCAACCCCCACTTGAGTGAGCTGGGAAGCTTATTCTTCCCAGTTGAGCCTTGAGATGACTGCAGCCCCAGTTGATACCTTCATGGCAGCCTCTTGAGAAACACTGAGCTGACGAACTCAGCCATGCAGTGCCTAGATTCCTGACCCACAGACACTGTGAGATAATAAATGGTTGTTGTTCTAAACTGCTAATTTTGGGGGTAATTTGTTATACAGCAATAGATAACTGATACAGGGATCTACTTAAATGGATAACTGAAAGAGGCTGAAAAGTCTTTATCCCTATGGGGAAACTCACAGACCTTCAAGTTTAGAAAACACTCTTGGTACCCAAATTTTTTTTTAGAAAACATTCCCTGAGCACTTGCTGTGTGCCAGACCCTGAACAAGTCACAGAACCTGCAATGGAGCCAGGCGCACACCTTACTCTTGAGGAGTGGACAGTCAGGTGGGGATAAGGTCAGGAGCAGGCATAGTTGCACAGAACCAGAATTAACTTTTTTTTTTTTTTAAATTGTGCGTTAAGTGAAAGTTTACAATTCAAGTTAGTTTCTTATACAAAAATTTATACACCCATTGTTATGTGACCCTAGTTGCTTTCCCTATACTGTGACAGCACACTTCTCCTTTCTACCCAGGATTTCTAGTGTCTGTTTAACCACCTCCTGACCCTTTCTGCCTTCTCATCTTGCCTCTGGACAGGAACTGCCCATTTAGTCTCATGTATCTACTTGAGCTAAGTATCACGAGTATCATTTTATGTCTTACAGTCCAGTCTAATCTTTGTCTGAAGAGTTGGCCTTGGAAATGGTTTTAATTTTGGGCTAACAGAGAGTCCAGGACCCATGTCTTCCTGGGTCCCTCCAGTCTCAGTCAGACTATTAAGTCTAGTCTTTTTACTAGAATTTGAGTTCTGTACCCTACTTTTCTCCTGCTCCATCAGAGACTCTCTGTTTTGTTCCCTGTCAGGGTGGTCATTGGTGGTAGCCGGGCACCATCTAGTTCTTCTGAACCAGAATAACTATTGTCGTTAGGTGCCATCAAGTCAATTTTTGACTCATAGCAACCCGCGTGACAGAGTAGAACTGCCCCATTGGGTTTTCTAGGCTGTAATCTTTATAGGAGCAGATCTCCAGGTCTTTCTCCTATGGAACCACTGGGTGGGTTTAAACCACCAGCCTTTCAGTTAGCAGCCAAGGGCTGAACCATTGTGCAACCAAGGCTCCTCGTAAGTTGTTTTCTAAAGGCTTCACAGTCTGGTAAGAACTGAGGGGAAGAGCCTCTGAAGATCACTCGATAAAAGTAGAGCTGGTTTCCCAGAGGAGGACATATGCAGGCTGCTTTCTTTGATCTCTACCAAGGCATCTCTTTCTACGGAAGAACCTAAGTTCACACATCAATCCTAGAAGCAATGTTGGTGAAGTGGAAGGCTTATTAACTCTGCAATCAGACAAATTATGTTTGAAGCTCAGCTCAATAATTTCTTAACACTGAGAACTTAGGAAGTCAATATAAAGGAAGAGCTAAGAACATGGCCTTTGGAGTCCCACAGAGCTGGGGTCCAGCATCAGCGCTGTCCATTACTGGTTGAGAGATATTAGTACAAGGGATTTGATTTTTCTAAGCCTCAGTGTTCCCATTTGTAAAACAAGAATAACTTTAAAATGCCTATTTTACAAGATTACTTGAGCTAAAGCAAGAAGTTGTTAGCAGAATGTCTGATAATAAGAAAGTCTCCAAAATCGTTAGCTATTGTTGCTGGGAAAGTTACTTAACTTCTTCATGCGTCTTTATGCACATTAAGCCCTCAGCACATTGCCTGGTATACACTGAGTGCTTGGTGACTGATAGGTGCTATTCCATTATTACTATTACCAGCAGAGGCCCCAAGCCCAGTGAATTCTTGAAGACCCTCCTAGACTAAGGGTTGGCCAGCAATAATGCATCCAAGTCAAAAAGCCTCATCTATTTACAAAAATGCTCCCTGACCCCCATCCCTAGGGCCGCCGGGCTCCTTGTGCTCGGATGGAGGGGTGCAGATTATTTCTGCAGATGGAGCTGTGCAGAGGCATCATTAAGGTAGAGATGGCGAGGACAAGGTAATGGTGGGTTCCCTAAGTAACTGTAATTCAGTTGATATACACACCTGGAGCTTCCTGTATTGCCGTTAAACTTATGGGACAGCAATGACAGTAACAACATTAGCACGTATTTATATATAAAATGCCCACACCTGAACAGCCTGAAGAGCTAAAATAGAAACCCTACTAAATTTTGTACAACTCTATATACATATGTGACGATGTGAATTTATGTGTAAGTGTATAAGAATTGAGATCAGGATGTAGGTATGCTTAGAGGAGAAGTAAAAACAGCCCTGGGAATCATGACTGTGAATTTCATCCCCCATTTCAGTCATCAGCCAGGACCAGCATTAATGCTGCTTCCTTCTTGGTTTTACAGTAGTCAGCAGCTCAAAGAATGAAAAATGTCAGAGCCAAAGTCAGCAGGGTTCAAACTCCCAGATTCACTCATTTCCGGCTGCATGAACTTGGGCTGGTCATTTCTGTTTTTGTGGTATCAGGTTCCTCAAGCCATGAAATGGACATAATAACCTGTTCTACTCAAAGTCTAGCGCGGGAGCTAGATACTCTCTCCCTTCCTCCATATTTCAAAGTACAAAGGACAAGTGTATGAAAATTCATTGTTTTTATAGACTAATCTCCTGATTGAGGAGCCTGGTTGCACAATGGTTAAGCACCTGGCTGCTAACCAAAAGGCTGGCATTTGAAATCCACAAATCGGCTCCGTGGGAAAGACCTGGTGATATGCTCCTCTAAAGACTACAGCCTAGAAAATCATACAGGGCAGTTTTACTCTTCGTATGGGGCTGCTATGAGTTGAAAATCAACTTGATGGCACCTGACAATAACAATCTCCCAACTGACCATTTACAAAGTTGATTGAGCAAAATTCTATAACCAGGTGTAGAGGAAAGTAGAACCTGTCTCCCTCATGTGATTCCATGTTCCTCAGGGGCATGGGCCCTGTCTCATTTTCTCTAGCATAGGGCTTGACCCCAAGTAACAGCTCAAATAATATTTGGTTACTGAATAAATAAATAAATGAATGACTGCACAGAGCTTTCTATCAATCACTTATTTCAGAGAGATGGGGAAGACTTCACGGGATCTTTCAGAGGGGGAAAAAATAAAATCCTGTTATTACCTCCTTGGTGCTGGGGATGAGGTAGGTCAGCATAAATTTTGGCTGAGGTATCACTTTGTCTCACGATAAAATACCTATAGATGCTGTAATTAAGCACTTACTCTGTGTTCAACCCTGGACTAAGTGCTTTACATAGAAGTATCTCATCTAACCCTTTCAACAACCCTGTGATAGTTACCGTTAATACACAGTCCCATTTCACAGAGTACAAAATTTGCCTATGTAAGTTAGATCACTTATCTGAGATCACAGAGCTAATAAATTTGGACCCAGGATGACTGACTGCTGTTTCAGCTTCTGAAACTCTGCCACACTGCCTCCCAGGAACAGCCTTCTGACTCCTGAGAGATTACCTCCAGACACAGCTAACTCTTCAAGCAGAAACTAAGCCAGACATTGCTAGGCACAGGGGACCTAAACAGAACCAGACATGGTCCCACCCTCATGAAATTTCCAGTCTGGTGGGAGTGGGAATTTCACAGACTTGAATATATTGTTATGCACTCTGATTCATGTCCAGAATGGAGAAGAACAGGGTGCGACTGATGAGGGACCTCTTTTAGGAAGGGGCATTTAAGCCCACTCCTGAGGTACATGGGGTGAGCAACGAGGAGATGGCAGGAAGCAGGGTCTCCCAGGCAGCAGGGATGGAATGTACAAAGGCCCCGAGGGTGCACACATCTGAAGAACTTCAGGAAGGTAAGTCAGGCTAGAATGCAGAGAAAAGGTAATGAGTGACATGAGATGAGGCTGGAGAGGTGGTAGCGGCATGCAAGGTCTTGAAGGCCAAGTTAAGGAGTTGGGCCTTTATCATAAGAGAAAAGCAGAGCCTTTCAAAGACACCAAGAAAGAAGAGGCACAATAAGATTATGGTCATGATGTTCATGCTGGCTGTTTGGGGAGAATGATGTCACTGCCAGAGGGACAGTGAGGAACAAAGGTGATGTGACTTGATCATGATGATGACACTGGAGAGGAAAAAAAGTCACCTAATACAAGGGGCAGACAGAGGCACAGTTGCTGGGCTTGGGATGGATTGATCTTCTAGGAAGCGGAATGGGTAGGAAGGGGATGAGCAGTGTTTTGACATCTGTACCCAAACTATTGCCAGGCAGATTTTCTTCAACTGGTGATCTCACTGGTGCCATGAGATACAGAATAATTATACAGATTCTACTAGTAAGAGGGTTTTGTGTCCTTAATCCAGGGCTGAAAGCATGATTTTCCACCCTCTACAGTTTTGATTATTCCTTAATCATTTATTCTTTAATTAACAAACATTGAGTTCTCGTAATGGGTCAAACCCTGTTCTAGGCACTAGAGACAAAGAGGACAAGATGGTAATTCCTATGAGATGCGTCCTTGGTTCTTCTGGTGGGTTTGGGGCAATGATGTGCTGGAGCTGGATCCGATTGGCTCCAAGAGCCAATAGTTAAATATTTAGGGATGTTGTATGGTAGTTGTTAAACCTGGTGGCTTGAAATCAGCTCCAGTAGGAGTATTTACACCATAGAAATGGGCAAATGCTACAGATCAGCATCCCCCCTCCCCTTCCAGAGAGCTGGGTTTCCAGCACATCACTGAGTTGGATCAGGTTGACTCAATGGGGTTGGCAGCAACATGCTTTTCTTCCAAGTTCAGAAAGAAGAAATATGTGAAGAAACCAAGGTCACAGTTACCAGCCACACACCAATTCTTTCTTTAAGAACTCCAAGAATTTCAGGCCCAGACACTTGGAGTCAGACAGACCTGAGTTTTTATCCTGCTGCCAGCATTTACTGATGATACAAATCGGTCAACTTACTTGACTTCTCTGATGAGGATCCTTACATTTAAACTGGAAATAATACATACACAGTATAATATTCGTAAGTGTTTTATACAGTGCCTGGCACTTCGTAAGCACTCAGTAAGTAATACTTACTACTATAGTTGTTCTTTTTCCTATGATTTTCTAGTCTATCCTCTCATCCCATTTTACTCTTGAGTATCCTTCGTAGCACCCAGCCTTAACTTACACACTTCCTGGAACAGGCTTCTCACAACTGTCACTGAAACTCATTCTATCTTTAGTCAGCACTGGTTATGGGGAAGTTCTTTTAAAACTTTCCAAGGGAACAGTATAATTTCTACCAATAGGCTTCATTTATTTAATAATATGCTACACATATATATTCACATGCATATTAGATTATTCAGGTTGCTCAAGGTCACAGACCAGAACAATCAATGATGTAATAATATAAGTTATGTCAACTCTACTGCTGAAAGGAGAGAACTGGCTCTGGAGCAAGAAGACATGGGTTCAAATCCCAGTTTGATGTTTACTAGCTGTGTGGCTACAAGCAAGTTATGTGGCCTCTCTTTGCCTCAGTGCCCTCATTTGTGTATTTATAATCTATAGGTTCTTGCCAAAATTAAATTAATTAACATGTACTGCATGCTTAAAATAGCACCTAAGTATACGTACTATATCAAATATAAACTACAAATGCCTCTTGAAACAGAGGAGGTAATATTGTTTTAGAGTATCCCTGCCCTACTTTGTGGTAAGTACTTGGGGGCCTAAAAATAAATAGGTAACAGAACTGTATATGTACAATAGTGGCAGGTGTCATTTTGAAAAGGAGGAGGCTGAGGCTCAGGATGCCAAGCCACTTGCCTAAAAGAAGCACGAGTTGTGTGCAAAGAACAGAATCATCAGAGTCCAAAACTCAGGGTCACTGTAGCTCCTCATTACAGCACACTTTTCCCATCTCCTTGCCTCTAAAAAGAGGAATAATGGCCATACCTACCTCATAAGTTGTTGTAGGGATTACATAAAATAGCATATGTAATATATGTACTAGAGTTTACTGATCGTTCGTAATAGAATTATCACCTCTTGGTACTGTGGTTAAGAGCCCAGGCTGCTAGCCAAAAGGCTGGCAGTTTGAATCTACCAGCCACTCCGGGGAAACCCTATGGGGCAGTTCTACTCTGTTCTATAGGGTTGCTATGAGTCAGACTCGACTCAGCAGCAAGTTGTTTTGTTTGTTTTTTGTGCGGAGACCTGAGTTTGATTCCTGGCCAATGCACTTTGTGAGGAGCTACCACCCCAGCAATCAGTGGAGGTTTGCCTGTTGCTACAATGTTGAACAAGTTTCAGCAAAGCTTCCAGACTAAGACAGACTAGGAAGAAAGGCCTGGTGATCTGCTTCTGAAAATCTGCCAGTGAAAACCCTATGGATCACAACAGTCCAATCTGTAATGTGGATGAAGCAGGACCAGGCAGCGTTTTGTTCTGTTGTACATGAGGTCAACTTGATGGCTGCTAACAAGAACAACAGTGTATCCAGTACAGGGTCTAGAATATGGCAGGTGTTCAACAAGTTACTGATTTGAGAATAAATGTGACTTTTCTTATGTCCCCAAAAGATCTGGCTGTGTGGAGGTGTGGGATTGGAACAGCCCATCTTCAGGCTTATTACTTTTCTCTGCATTATCCTCTCCAGAAACCCCGGAGTTTTACAAACCATGAATTCTTCCTTACTCACATTGAATCCAATTCCAATTCCATTTATTGTTTTGTTTTTTTTCTTTATGGAAAGACAGGCCACCAAAACAAACAAACAAACTGTTTTGCTGATTTGTAGTTCAGTTTTATTTTTTCAAATCATTCGCATAGTCTCATATGGGAGAGACTACCTGTCTGTTTCTAGGCACTGTCTTTACACACAGATAATTTAGATGCAGCTTAAGTGTCCATCTTGAGCCCTTGACACCTGGGAAGGAGTCAAGTAGGTAAATCCTGAAGTTAGTAAGAGGCTGTAAATTGTGTATTACAAATGCACACATTATGTGATTTGTTGTATAAATTATTAACGCCGGTTGGGGCTGTGGCATGTTTACATTCTCTGAACAAGGAAATAAATACTGTCATCCTTGTGCTTTCAGTGGGAGAGTGAAGCGAGAGAGAAGGCCCCCATTTCACAGTCCTCAGGAGACTGTCTTATTCCTGTGTAATGAGAGAAGAGGAAGGGAAGGAGAGCTGGAAGAATGGGAAGAAAGAAGAGAGGAGGGAAGAAAATATTTGGAAATTCACTGTGCTTCGTAGGACGATAGGTTCTTTACCCACATTATATTGTTTAAACTTGATTACAACACTGTCAGTACTTCTGCTACAGATGGAGAGAAGGGCTCAGGAAACTGTGTTACTTGCCCAGATCCATCTAGCTGGTAAGTGGTGGTGCCGGGATTTGAAGCCAGGTTTGAAGGAAGAGTCTTATTCTCTGTAGGATACTGAATTCTGCACAGCAAGGAGTATGACCCCAGTTCCAGCACAACTGGCCCTAAAGCGAGGCTGCTGAATGGCCCTGCCCTTACCCCCAGTGACACAGTCCTGGATTTAACAAGGTGTCAGCCTGCCCTGCCTACCTGCAGGATCCATCACTAATTAGAGCATCTTCTCACCTTGGACAATAAGTCTGCTGCCTCTAGACAGCCACTCCTAAACCACTCACCATACTTAAGACCTGAAGGTGAATCCCCTTCAATACTACCTTAGCCTTACTGAGCAGATACAGTGATGCCCCCAGCACAGAATATCCTATGGAGCTTGTTAAAAATACAATGCCCTGGGCTCTACCTAAGACCTAGTGAATCAGAACCTTTCGGGGTGGGACCCAGGAATCTGATTTTTAAATAAGTTCCTCAGGTGATTTTTTTTTTTTTTAATTGTTAGCTATTGTTCCTGCAGATGGAGCATCAGAGAAAGGCCATTTAAAAACCAGAGAGAAGCTATACATTCAATGAAATCTATATTCAAACCCCTGGTCATGTCCTTGGGTGCCCATGGGTGCTGATGCCTGCAAAGTAATAGTGGTGATGGTGTGAGTGTGTGGATGTGTGTATGTATGTGTGCACTACTCTGGCACACTGCAGAGAAATACAGAAGACGTATCTCTTTAAAAATTAACTTTATAAGGGATACTTATGTATAGTCAAAGCAATGCTATTTATATTTCTCATATATGGAAGGTTAATTAGGCTTGTAGGCTGAAAACCTAAGTCTTTATTCATAACCCTATCGATCTGTTGGAAGACTACGGATCCAGAAAACTTTCAAGGGGTTAAGCCTTGGAGCCAAAACACCACGTTTACAATTGCCATGGTTTAGACACACTATATTGTTGTTGTTGTTGTGTGCCATCATTGTGGCTCTATAGGACAGAGTGGAACTGCCCCATAGGGTTTCCTAGGCTATAATCTTTACGGGAGCAGATTGCCACGTCTTTTCTCCTGTGGAGCCACTGGTGAGTTTGAACCACGGACGTTTCGGTTAGCAGCTGGGTGCTTCACCATTGCACCACCAGGGCTCCTATGACACATTAGAATAGAGGTTAAATACAGGGTACATGCTAGCCTCAGAAGCTAATCAACCCTGTTTTCTTTCCTTACTTTAAGTGCATTGAAGATTAAGTACAATTTTTAAGCTTGGAACCCAACCACATTAGTTCATGCAGATTTTCATAAGTACTTACTATGTTACTATATCAGGTGTAGTTGTAATTCAAATATATCACATGGTAATGCGTCAACTGGGATTACTCTTAGAAATAACTAGTTGTAACCTTGACACTCTTCAGGTACATTTCTTCAGGTTACAGAGCCATTTGGGGTTCCTCTGGGGACCTGAGCATCCGACAGTATTCTAATATTTTGGACCTGTTAGAATCTAAATCAGGCTAGGCTGGGAACCTTTCTTGTTTATGTGTTTGTTTCTATGAGGAATCACACCTCGCATGCCAAATGATCTTACAAACAACCTAAGCGCCCATCAACAGATGAATGGATAAACAAATTATGGTATGTAGACACAATGGAATAATACTACACAATGATGAATTCGAAACATCTCACAACATGGATGAATCTGGAGGGCATTATGTTGAGTGAAATAAATCAATCACAAAAGGCCAAATATATGAGAGCACTAATATATAAACCCAAGAAAAGGTTTACACACAGAAAAAAAAACAAAAACGAAAATAATCTTTGATGGTTACAAGGGAAAGGAGAGGTGGGGAGGGGAAATCACTAACTAGATCACAGACAACTGTTAACTTTGGTAAAAGGAAAGACAACCCCCAATACTAGAGACGTCAGCACAACTTGACCAAGGCAAAACCACAGAAGCTTCTTAGACATATCCAAATACCCTGAGAGGCTGAGTTACTGGGGCTGAGGGCTGGGGATCATGGTCTCGGGGGACATCTAGGTCAACTGGCATAACATAATTCATAAAGAAAATGTTCTACATCCTACTTTGGTGAGTAGCATCTGGGGTCTTAAAAGTTCACAAGCAGCCATCTAAAACACATCTATTGGTCCCATCACGTTCAGAGCAAAGAAGAATGAAGAAAACCAAAGACACAAGGAAAATATTAGTCCAAAGGACTAACGGACCACATGAACCAGAGGATCTACTTGCCTGAGCCCAGAAGAACTAGATGGTGCCCAGCTACCTCCATGGTCCCTCTGGCAGGGATCACAATAGAGGGATCCAGACAGAGTGGGAGAAAAATGTAGAACAAAATTCAAATTACCAAAAACAAAATAAAGACTAGACTTACTGCTCTGACAGAGACTGGAGGAATCCCCGAAACTATGGCCCATGGACACCCTGCTAACTCAGCACTGAAGTCATTCCTGAAGTCCACCTTTCAATCAAAGATTAGACAGGCCTATAAAACAAACAATAACACATGTGGGGAATGTGCTTCCTAGTTCAACCAAGTATAGAAAACCAAATGGGCAACACCTGCCCAAAAGCAAAGAGAAGGCAAGAAGAGACAGGAAACCTGGATGAACGGACACGGGGAACTTGGGATGTAAATGGAAAGTGGGAGAGTGCTGGGAGTGCTGTCACATTGCGGGGATTGCAACCAATGTCACAAAAACAATTAGTGTATAAATTCTTGAATGAGAAACTAATTTGCACTGTAAACTTTCACCTAAAACACAATTAAAAAAAAAAAAAAAAAAAGGAGATCTTACAAACAAATTGCCGGCAACCCAGTGGGCTCCTAAGTTGAGCTCTTAGGGGCTACAGAGCAAAAGCTTACCAGGGGTGTTGTGAGCCATCGGATCACAAGAGTTGCATAAAAGCAGAGCTCACTGTGAGCTATAAATAGTGTGCCAAGTGACCCTAACAAGCTCTCCTATCCATTGGGGCTGCTCCAACAGCTTTCTCTTTCGGATACATGAAAGCAGCTGAAAGGATTGTTTTCCTGAGAGCTTTTTGGCTGCCCTGAGCATGTCGAGGGACTTTGCTGTTTCTAATTATCTCCCTTTATGTTCAGGCCGAGACTTGTTAATACAATAAACTGGCGTTTCCAGGATGTGCTCACAACGCAGAAGCATCTCAAGGTGTTTTACAAGCAGAAGATCATGTTAAATCAAATCAAATACCAATTAAAGATTAACAGCGGTGTTAGAGAGCTGTTATCACAGTCCAGCAAGGGCTGCTGGGACAGCCGGTGTTTCCTCCTAGTTGCTGTGGCCCAGCTTCCATCCAAATTGCTATTTTGGGATGTACTGATGCAACAGACTTTGTTTGAGCCCGAGGTCCCAGAATCTCGACACTGGAAAGATGTTAATGGTCATCCCACATGAGGCCCCCAATGTTTCAAATGGAGAAACTGAGGTCTAAACAGAAGAGGTGACCCAACATCACCCAGCATCAAGAATCTAAGCTCCTTGAGATGTTCCAAAGAGCCCCTGGTCATTGGCATAGGGCCCATCTAGATGCTTTCTAACATCTCTAAACCTTTTCTCTGCAGTCCCTTTGTGGTGGGTTGAATTGGGGCCCCCCAAAAATATGTCCACCTGGAACTTCAGAAAGTGACCTTATTTGGAAAAAAGGTTTTTGCAGATGTAATTAAAGATCTTGAGATGAGATTATCTTGGATTTTTTGTGGACATGAAATCCAATGACAGGTGTCCTTATAAGAGCAAGGCAGAAAGAGTTTTGAGACAGCGATACACTGACAGGGAGGTCATGTGAAGACAGAGACTGGAGTCATGGGTCTACAAGCCAAGGAATGCCAAGGGTTGCCCACAACCACCAGAATTTAGGAGAGAGCAAATTCTTCCTTAGAGTCTCCAGAAGGAATCAACCCTGACAACACCTGAATTTCAGATTACTGGCCTCCAGAACTGTGAAAGAATAAATTTCTGTTATTTTAAGCCACCAGGTTTGTGGTAATTTGGTACGGCAGCCACAGGAAACTAGTACACCTCTCCTCCTAGAATGTTCTTCCTCACGTCTTCCACATGGTGAGTACCTACTTTTTCTCAAGACTTAGTTTTAGTATGGCCACCAGGGTGTGTGTATCTTCCTGAAAGAATCTCCAGGTAGAACTGACCCCAACCTCCTTGTTCCTAAATGTTATGTAACCCATCAAGTTCATCTCAGCATCTGTAACACTTTCAGTTCCTTTCACCTTTTCTTCACCAGACTCTGAGTTCATCATGAACAAGGACTGTGATTCATTTCTGAACCCAGAACCAATTATACCCTTGGCCCATACAGGTGCTTAGGAAATGTCGGTTGAATGAATGCAAACATAAACAAATGACTTAATCCTTGCTCTCTGCCTTCCTTTCCAATTAGAGAACCCCATGCCCACTTCAGGGCCCTGGTGGCACAGTGGTTAAGCTTCATCTTCATGCCCATCTATTAACTTCCCCACTCCCAACTTGAAGTCTACTAGAACATAAATTCATGGATTTTCGGACCCATAAAGGAGGCGTTATAATGACGAAGATAGCACTAGTTTTGGAGTCAAACATACCCAGGTGTATACTCTGATTCTGCCACTTTCAAGCAAGTACTCTCTGAACTTCAGAGTCCTCAACTGTTAAATGTAGGCAAATGATTACGTAAGTTAATACATGCAATCTGGACAACAGCTCCTTTTGGGAGGCACCATCATTCCCATTTTAAAACCTTGATTAACACCATCATTCCCCAGATTAAAACCATGAAGCCAAGAGAAGTCAATTTTGCTCAGAGTTGCACAGACAACAAGTATTATTGCAAGACTTGAACCCAGGACTATCAAAGCACATGTTCTCAAATATTTCATTATACAGAATCCCAGAGCTCCCCACTGCCCCAACAAGATTCCCTCCAGTCACTTTTCTGAGTGACAGAAATTATTCTATTATTTCCATGAATGAAGACTCCCCAAAACAGCACACATTCTTGAATTTATCTTATTCTGTCTTCAGGCTCCCTGGGAGGCCTCTAAATCTGTATCTAATACAGTCTCCTCAAGCCTCAGCTAGTTTGAGACACTGTGAATCGTAATGCTGGGAGTATGAAAACAAATGCCTTCTGTCCAAACTATCGTCTTTCAATTACGGATCACTTTCTTTATTTGGAAGAGCTTCCCTTTGGATGCAGACATCTTGCAGTCTGGCACTAGTTAGAACTGATATGAAATAGAGTGGGAGCGGAGAGAGGGAGAAATGAGGGAAGAATGAGATAGGGAGAGGGGAGAGGGGAAGGACAATGACCACGGAATCATCAATTTGAATCGACACTTAGAGCTTCTTAGTTCAAGGCCTCTTGCATCACAGTTCCAGGGGCCTCATTCTCATGGACCTATGGACTGGCATCTGAGGAGTTGAATGGTGGCTCCTGGAGTGGTGGAATATGATGACACTGATGTAGTCCAACTTGTTAAAAAAAAAAAAAAAAAAACAGTGGATGAAATTAAGATACACTAAGTGGCTTTAGGAGCAAGGTAATGAAAGAACCAGGAACTCTGAACTCTAACCCAGTGCTCTGCAGTATTACAACGGGTTAAACCTGTTTCCATTGAGTTGACTCTGACTCATGGCAACCCCATTTGTTACAGAGTAGAACTGCTCCATACGGTTTTCTTGGCTGTAATATTTATGGAATCAGATCACCAGGCCTTTCTTCCACAGAGCCTCTGTGTACATTTGAACTGCCAACCTTTAGATCAATAATCCAGCAAAAACTATTTGTGCCACCCAGGGATCTACACATGGGGTTAGGTATCCAAATGAAAAAAGGAGGTATGGACAAAGGGAGTTTGGCAGAAAAGGGGAAATACAGTTGAGACTTGAATGAGGGAAAAGGAGAGAAAGAAGGGATAGAGAGATGGATGGAGACTGAGAAGGCATCTACAAAGTAGGAGCAGAGGAGAGATGGCGAACATGAAGACAGGGGCAGAAAGGTGTGAGAAAACAGGGAAAGTCAAAGACAATACAGTGCAGCAAACAGACAAGGGAAAAGAGAAAACAGGAAGACTACAGCGGCGGGGGGCGGGGTGGGGGACAAACACAAACAAGGTTAGATAACTGTTCTGTCACTCTCTAACTAAAATGCCCTGAGGCATCCCCATTGCTTCTATCCACGCAGGCCTGGTCTGAACAACTCCCTCAGTCCAGCTCTCTGCCTGCAGGGGTGCCTTCTGCTTGGACTGCCCTTCTTTTTTCTCCTTGCCCCTCCTAGATACTGCTGGGCTCATTTCACCTAGTCTTTTAAGATCTCATCTCCTTCAGGAAATCACCCCCTCCACACTTCCTAATGCCCACCCTTCACTCCAGCCAGGGCAGGGAGAACCTCCTCTGTGTTTCCAAACACCCCATAACCCCCATTGTATTATTTATCACAGTGAACCGTAAATCTATGTTTTAATGTCACCCTCTTTCCCTCAACAGACAATTTCCCAGGGCAAGGAACTGGATTTGATTCATTTTATACATACCACACCTACTCCATGGTGAAGAAGAAAATGCACGCTCAGTGTATGACTGATGACTGACTGACTGAATGAATGAATGAATGGGCAAACTAGTGAATGCCTCCTCCTCTCAGAGGACAGAAAAATTACCTCTAAAACCACTGGGGGGCGCTCCCAGGTAACTCCAGTGATGGGCACGTGGGGGAGTAGATACAGTGGAATTTTTTTCTGCTACCAACACCTCAGCAAAACAGAGAAGGCAAGAGTAGTAACAAACTGAAGAGATTCTCCTAGATTTTACCAGGTGAGGCTGCAAATAGGACAAAGCCTGCCCTGGTGGATTAAAGACCAAAATGAAAGTCAGAAAAACTGGACTCTGGTCTGGGGAACTGGTTAGCTCTGTGGCCTGGGGAAGTCACTCAGCACCACAGGGCCAGAGTTCACTCCATTCACACAAGCTCAGGCAGATGGCCATTATTATCACTGATCCTCACCTGCCAGGAACAGACGGATGAATGAGCAATGAAGTGTTTTGATCTCCTGCGGAAAAAAGGACCTTAATAATACAGGGAATGAGGGTATCTAGGATTCTTAATCTAATTGGCAACATCTACTGAATACCTAAACTAAAAAACCAAACTTGTCGCAGAATATATTCCGAGTCATGATGACGCCATGTGTTAGAGTAGAAACTGCCCCATAGGGTTTCCTTGACTGTAATCTTTATGGCAGCAGATTGCCAAGCCTTTCTTCTGTGGCAATGCCAGGTGGGTTTGAACTACCAACCTTCAAGTTAGTAGTCGAGTGCGAACCATTTGCACCATGCAGGGACCTTACTGAAAACCTACTAGGTGTCAAACCCTATTCTAGGCACTAGTGATGCAGGTATCACTGCCTCTGGTCACCAGTTTTTTAGAGGGGGAACAGGGGCAGACATGACTAGCCATGATTTGAAAAAAAGCAACAAGGATTTGATAATATATAAGATACAGGTAACATGCCACAGTGATATTTTGTCTGGAGGGAGCAGAGAGGGCTTCAGAAAGGCAGAGACATTTATTCCATCAAGGTCTGGAAGGACAGTCAGGTTTTATCAGACACGGCTGGGTCAAGATGGCACTCTAGGCTGAGGAAATAGTACCAGCAAATACCAGCAGGTGAAAATGTGCAGGGTGTGCTTGTGGAAGTGGGAGCAGATGATATCATGAAACGTTAAGGCCACAGAGGCAGGCTTGGCCAATATGAACAGCAGGTAATAGGAGTCAGAATAGTAGATGTAGCAGATGTGGCCAAAGCTGTCCTGATGGAGCAGAGTGCCAAGGACTGTGCTAAGGGTTGTGTCTACAATACCTCATTGAATCCTAAACATATACACACACTCACATACATACACATACACACACATATATACTCACATACCTATACATACACATAACATATACATATATATGGAGACCCTAACTGCAAAAACAGTTAAGTGCTTGGCTATTAACCAAAAGTTTGACAGTTTGAATCTACGCAGAGGTATCTCAGAAGAAAAGCTTGGTGATCTGCTTCTGAAAGATCACTGCCATTGAAAACCCTATGGAGCGCAGTTCTACTCTGACAAACATAGGGTCACTGTAAGTTAGAATCAACTCAATGGCAGCTGGTTTGATTTGTGTACACACACACACACACACACACACACATACAGATAGCTGCCGCCGAGTTGATTCCAACTCATGGTGACATTATGTCCAACAGAACGAACCATTGCCCAATCCTATGTCATCCTTTACAATTGCTGGCATGTTCAAGTTCATTGTTATGGCTATTGTGCCAATCCATCTCATCAAAGGTCTCTCTCAGCCTGCTGCCCCTCTACCAGATATGACACTCTCCTCCAGCGATTGAGCCCTCCTAATGACATGTCCAAAGCAAGCAAGTAAGACAATGTTCCGTTGTGATTCTTAAGGTCTTCATTGGCTGATTTTTGGAAGTGGATCACCAGGCTGCTCTTCTTGGTCTTTCTTAGTTTGGAAGCTCCACTAAAAACCTGTCCACCGTGAGTGACCCTGCAGGTATTTGAAATACCAATGGTATAGCTTTCAGCATCACAGCAACACACAAGCCACCACAGTATGACAAACTGACAGGTGGGTGTTGGATATACACACATATACATACATCTACACATACACAGATAGATAAATAGAGAGATAGATGGATAGTTACTACAAGAATACAAAACACAGAGGGACTAAGTAACATGTTCAAATGTAGTAGGCAGCACAGCCAGGGTCTACACTCAGGTCTGTCCATTTCCAAAGACAATGCTTTCAAATTCTTTGCTACACCTCCTCCACTGTCAGGCTAGGAAGATTAGAATTTATTATGAAGCCAAGAGGGAGCCATCAAAGTTATCTGAGAGAATGATATCGTCTAACAAATGTTTTTAGAAGATGACTCTAGTGCCACTCGTACTCCTACAGCCTTTGGCGATATCTGCCTTCCTATTCCTAATGAAGCCCCTTCTGGGGTGGTGGACACGGTTCATTTGCAGCAGTCCCCAAATCTCCCTGAGGAGCACAGGATGGGGCCCAGCTCTTCTGACAAAAGCTGCAGCCTCCTCCGTCCTCAGGGAGTGATTTATCAACGCAGCATCAGCGCCTCTGCCCAGCAGCCTGCGATCCAAGGCTGGCGCCCAGACAGGGTTTTTAATTAGCTGAGAGAGGGAAGAGACAAGCCCTCTCAGACGGAAGAAAGAGACACCAAGCAGACTCATAAATCCAGAACCAAGGACCCATCGACTGGAGTCTGGCAGTGGTAGATGGGTGGAGGGAGCTGTGCGTATGTGGTGGGTGATGGTGGGGAGAAAGGGAAGGAGGGACAGATAAACTTTCTTTTTTATGCTTCTTCATTGTCCCCCTTGTTTTTTTGGTCCAGATACTACAGAGAAGAATGGAATCTGGACCACCCCGTAGAGTGGAACACCTGGGGCCGTACATTTTTCTAGTGTGACTATGTGACTAGAAGTCAGGGAACCTCAGTTCCAGCTCCACCTTTACCACATAGTTGCTGTGCAATTTGAGGGAAAAATTACAACAAACATTTGCAGGCTTTGGGGTTAGACACAAGCTTAAATCTCCAGTCCATGATCCTTACTAAAACTGTGATTTGGGCAAGTTGCTTTCCCTCTCTGTGCCTGAGTTTCCTCATCTGTAAAACCAGGAAAATATCTCATATTTCAAGGATTAAATAACATAGGTAAAGTGCTTGGCACATAATGGGTGCTCAGTAAATAACACCCACTCAGTAAATAACAGCTACTTTTATTTTCTTCCCTCTTTCTGAGCCTCAGTTTCCCCATTTGAAAAGCACAAAGATGGGCCACATGATCTGCAAGGGTTTTTGTAGCACTGATTTTCTAACGGGCTCATTTAGAAGAACGGTACAAATTTACTCTTTGGAGAGGTCAAGAAGGTATGGCTGGGCCTAAATTTAGGATGCAATATCGAGGGATATATATTTCACACCAGCATAAATAAGATTTTTCTGAGTCAGAGACATTGGCTGCCTCAGTAGTGAGTGAGCTCCCCATCACTGGAGGAATGCAAGCAAAAGCTGGACAATAATCTGGGGTGGATGTCCTGAAAGAGATTCAAACATTTGTTGGGGGGCCAGGATTTTCCTTTTAAGGTCCATATCATCCCTGAGCATACCAGGGCATAATACTTAAGGGTGTTATTCACTTACTATATAGCTTCTCCTTTAACTATCACAACAACCCAGTAAGGTAGGGTGTATTAACATCTCCAATTTACAGATAAGGCAAATAAGACACAAAGGATTTTAGTCACTTGCTCTAGGTTGTGACCAGATAGTAAGAGGCAGAGCAAGGACAGAAGCTTTGGTGAGTCTAACTCCAAAGCTCCTCTTTCTGCTACACAGGCAGCTTTCCATCTCTCATTCTACACCTGATGGCAGAGCCTGAGCCTGGCTCTTATTGATTGCAGCTGTCCCTTCCTTCCTCCCCAACCCCTGTCTCTCTCCCCCGCCTGCTCCTCCACATGTATTTATGCTGGGCTGCCTGGTAACAAACGGCTCGTTACCATGCGGAGGGCAACAGTCGGGTGATTAGTGAAATTTGTTACCCATGCGTCTCTGAACAAAATTAAATTAAAAGTGCTGCTTCGCTGTCAAGATAAGGGCCAAGCTGCTGAGATAATTTTTCACTCTCAAACACTCAATTATCCAGTGAGGCTGGATCACATACAATCAAAGAGGAGAGAAAGAAAGAAAGAAAAAAAAAAAAATAGAGGCAGGACCTCCAGGAACAGATGTAAGAGTTGTTCTCTCTCTCTGGCCAGGGATGTTAAAGAGGCTGTTGCCATGGTGATGGGGCTGGACCACAAGCGGCAGGTAGGTAGGTGTGGCCTGTGGCCACACTTCGACGATGCTCCCTCCATCATCACTGCTCCTACCTTAGGTCAGATGATGTTGTTTTTCACTTGAATTATTACAACACCCCTGCCCCACACTGACTGGTCTCCCTTACCCCACACTTGTCCCCATTCATACCAGCTTCCACCAAAGCTAGAGTACTCACCTTACCACACAAATCTGAAACATCATTTCTTTTCTGAAAGCCTTTGATGGCTTCTCATTGTCATCAAAATAAATCCCAAATTATTTACCCAGGGTCATCTCTCTCCTGTGTCCCTCAAATTTTATATTACAATGAAATGAACTGAACATATCCATCTTTCCTTCCTCTATTCAGTAGGAATTTTTTGAGGGCCTACCGTATGCTAGAAGTCTCTGGTAGTGCAAACGGTTAAGTTGCTTGACTACTAGCTAGAAAGTTGGTGGTCTGAATCCACCTGGAGTGCCTCGGAAGACAGGCCTGGCGACCTGCTTCTGAAAGGTCACAGCCTTGAAAACCCTATGGAGAAGTTCTACTCAGCACACGGGGTTGCCATGAGTCAGAACTGACTTGACAGCAACTGACTAACAACAACAACAACAGTATGCCAGGCATTCTGTTTAATCTCACTATGTTTACACTTTTCCCTCTATCTGGAACGATCTTCTCCCACCTTCTCCACTTCTACAATACCCTCTTGTTCTTAAAACTCAGCTCAGATCTCTCCCCCCGCAACACGCCTCTCATGATTCCACCAAGCTGTCAGTTGTCCTTCTTTGTGCCACCATTTGCTTTTTCCCTCTACCATGGTGCTTTTCACAGTCTATCACAAAGGCCCATTTGATTGTCTCCCCTACCAAGCTGTGAGACCTGCAAGGGCAGAGACTCTGCTCTACTTATTTCTGCACTCCCAGGGCCCACAGAGTGGGATTTCAGCACAAGTCTTGTGAACTAAAATTACCTTGGACTTAAATGGAATGATGCCTACTGGAGGTCTGTCTCTTCAGGACACCAGAGGAGTCTCTTTTCTCCTTGTTTCCAGTTCTCCACCATACTTCCCTCCTGTGGAAATCCATCCTTGATTTACAGACCCTACGTATCCCACTTTATTACACAACATTCTGTTGTGATCCATTAGGTTTTCATTGGCTAATTTTCTGAACTAGATTGTCAGGCCTTTCATGTTCATCTGTCTCTGTCTGGAAGCTCTGCTGTAACTCTTCCACCATGGGCAACCCTGCTGGTATGCTGGCATAGCTTCCAGCATCATAGCAACATGTAAGCCACGACAGTAGGACAAACTGACAAATGGTGACACAATAGCTGCAGCAATGGATCAAATATACCAATGATCATGAAGATGGTGCAGGACCAGGTAACACTTTGTTTTGTTATACATAAGGTTGCCATGAGTTTCAGAGCTGACCAGGTGGAAACTAACAATAACACATATCTCAAGACCCTAACTCTATACCTCCTTGGCCACTAACACATGGCTTACATTATATTATCTTACTTTTGTTTAAAAAAAAAAAATTGCCATGCAATTAGAATCAAAGAACTGCAGGGCCAAGAAGGACATTATAGAATTATAATCTATTTTACCAGAGAAGAACTAAAGCCAAAGAAGTCAATGGATCTGGTAGTCTCCATGATTTCTTGTTCTCCCTCCCTTCCTCCCACAACTAGCTTGAAAATGCCTTGAGGGCAGGGACCATTAGTCTTAGCCATCTTTGTGTAGATCCTCAAGGCAGTGATTCTCAACTGTGGCTGTACCTGGGGCTCTTAAAAAAAAAAAAAGGAGGTGTCCAGGCTCTCCCCCAAACCTATTAAATCAAATTCTGTAGGATTGAGGCCCAACAACTGGTATTTGTTTTTTAAACCCAAGTGCATTTGCTGCGTAGCTAGGGTTGAGAATCATGCTAAAAGGGAAAATTGCCCTTTACTCAAAACATCATGCTTCAAGGACAGAAGCTAAGGAGATCATTCTCATGGCCCAGGACCCATCCCTCTTGGATATTTACTTTCGATTCTTCTTTATGTTAATTCCTCCCTCCCCCCATTAGGTAAAGATTAAATACTTGCCTTCAGAAATTCTAAGATCAGTCACACAATGGTTTGAACGAGTACTGAAAGGGGGAAGGGCAACATTTTTCAAAATTTCAAGTCAATTTAAAGATAGAACAGATCTTTGAGATCATCTGACCTAGCTAGTGAGATAGCCTCCCTGTGTGTACATTGGATCAACCTGATGCTATCATTTATCCATCGCTTACCACCCACCAAGAACTATGCTAAATACTTTATTTATATCATTTCATTTCAACCTCAAACCACTCATAGAAGAAGGAACTATGGGTATCACCGCCACACAGTTGAGGAAAGGGAGGTTCAGCGAGTTAGAGTGATTTTCCCAAGGTCACACTGACAGAACCTGAACTAGCTGTGTTTGACTCCAAAGACCATAAGTTAAACACTGCACACGGGGCTGCCTCCAGAAAATCCACCCACTTAAAATCCTTTTCTGGAATACACAAATTAAACGTAAGGATAAATAAATACATATATACTTAACACACTGTGATTCATTCACATATTTTTTTAATGACGTGTCCTGTTTGTCCTCAAAAGCAATCACTGTTGTTTGTAAATTCAGGTCTTAGAAAATCATTCTTCACAATTATCTGGCTGCATAATATTCCATCAGGTTGATGCATGGTAATTTACTTAGCCACTTCTCTGTCGTTGGACATTCAAGCTCCTTATACTTTTTCAATATTATAGATAATGCTACAATGGCTAACTTCAGGCCCAGAGCTTCATGAAGAATGTGTAGTGTCATGGAAAAAAATACGGTTGTGATATAATATCAAGTGAAAAAAACAGAGTGCAAATGTGTATGTTGATTACAGGTACAAGGGTGGGAAAGAGTACACATGTCAACAAGGATGGGAAAGGAATGAACTAAGCTCTTTGGTTTAGATGGTTTTTGTTTGCTTCTATTCATCTATTTTCCTTTATCGGCATTATTACATTATTTTTACATTAGGGAAAAAGTTAAAAAAATGATGAGCACACCACTACCAATGGCTGGAACATCTCAGTGCAGGGATGAGCTTCGGAGTCAGTGGTCTTGACTTCTTCGGCAGACAGAAACCAAGGAAGGAGCTTCTTGATGGTTGCAGCCATGTTTTGTTAACTCCTGATTTCCCAGAAGCCAGCACTGTTTCTGGAATCTACAGTGTGTGTTGAATGAATAAGGTCATAGAATTTCAGAGCTTGAAGAGGCCTCAGATCTAATTTATTCTAACACCCCAATTTAACGAATGGAGAGCCAAAGGGACTTGTTCAAGGTGCTGCAACATGTTAGTGCCAGAGCCAGATTTGACTCCAATCTTTCGAAAGCCTACTACAATTAGAAGAGGTAAATGGCTAGCGAATTTTCTCAGTGGGGACCAAGAAAGAATAGTCTTCTGCCAGTCCAACACAGAATGGGTTTGGCTCAGTGACATGGGGTATTATATATCATTACGCATATTGAGTGGGTTGCACTGTCAGTTACAGATATCCCCTGAGTCCAAATGACCTGTATCTTCTGAGGTGTTCTCATGACAAATGCCCCTGAGCTGTGGCTTCTGTGTCCTTCACCTGGAACACTTCAGGTGGTTTGACTGTACCTGAGGTATTGTGAGAAGGACATACATTTTCAGTTCAGAACCCATGACTGAGGGTCATACCCTCAGCCTCTTCAGTCTCCAGTTTACATCCTCTCCTAGCAGTCTCATGCCTTTATTTATTACCCTGTGGGAAGGTGAGTTCTAAAACAGTCCCAAAGATTCCCATCCCCTGTACACATCCTCCATAACCCCTCCCCTTAAGTGTGGATGAGACTGTAAATATGATGGGATAGCACTCCTCTGATTTGGTTACATTATGTGATAAAGGCGAAGGGACTTTTCAGATGTAACTAAGGTCTCAAATAAGTGACTTTGAGTTAATCAGAAAGTTTTTCTTGGAGGGTCTGACCTAATCAGGTGAGCCCTTAAAAGGAACTGGACCCTTCCTGAAGAAAGAAATTCAAAACACAAGAGAGATGTTCTCCTGTTAGCCTTAAGGGGCAAACAGCCATGTTGTGAACTATCTGTGGAACGGGCCATGCAGCAAGGACCTGGCTTAAGAGCAGACTCTAGGAGCTGAGCACAGTTCCTAGACGATAGCTAGCAAGGAAATGGGTACCGCAAACAATCACGTGGGCTTGGAAAAGAACCCCGAGTCTCAGCTGAGCTGGCAGCCCCAGTCAATACCTTGACTGCAGCCTTGTGAGACCTGAAGCAGAGAATCCAGATACATCATGACTGGACTTCTGAACGACAGAACTATGAGACAATAACTAGATGTTGTTTGAAGCTGCTAAGTTTGTGGTAATGTGTTATATAGCCATAGAGAACTAACATACCTACAGAAGGATGACTTCAGACTCTCTCCCCAGCTAGACCTCTCCTGAGCACATCCGTTTCTCTCCTGAAAAGTTGTTCCTCCTCCCTTCCGTGGCTGTGAGATCCCCACCCCGCCAGCTCCTAAGCCAGGAACCAACGCTCGTCTTCAGCAATCCTCAGTGCCTCGCCTTCTTATAGCCAGTCAGTCATCAGGCTCTGCTAATTGTAGCTTCAGCACGTTCCTGATATCCACCCATGCTCACTGGAGAATCCCATTCTATCTCAATAGCTCCTAACTGGTCTTCCTGCCTCCAGTCTCTTCTCCTTCCAGTTCTTCTACCATGAAAATAATGGTCTTCCCAAAAAAGAAATAGGATTATGGAACGCTTTTCCTAAAAACCCTTTCACACTACCCACTTCACATAGGCTCAAGTTCAAGCTCTTCTCTGCACACATGGTGGGGGTCATTGTTTAGCCCTTGGCCACCTCCCACTCATTCTGCAGGTATATGCTTTAATCTGAGTTCCTCACAGAGGCTTCTGTGATTCTCTCCATTTATATTAGTTTCCACTCTTCTTCAGAGGCACTGATCGCAGTTTGAAATGATATATTTATTTAAGTGTTTATTTCTGAACAGTTTCCACCACCCTTTCTCCCAGCCAAGACTATAAGCTTTATAAGGGCATACATACTATTGGTCTATTTCCTGCTGTATGTATATCTACCTGGTCCTTAGCATAGAGTCTGGAATAAAATTAGACATTTAATTAACATTAATTCATTAAATGAGTGAATAAATGAATGCACATGGCATTCAAATCCTGTCTTGATCTGGTTCAACTCACCCTCCCCAGGCTTTTTTCTCATTATCTTCTTTCACGTACAATATACCCTACTGACACATAAACTGTAAACTGAAACAATTACCTCCATTTTGGAGATGAGGAACCTGAGGCCTGGAAAGGTAAAGTAACTTGCCCAGTATTACCCACACCATGAAGTGGCAGAGTCAGGGCTAAATGGGTTCCTGCATGCAAACACCGACCACAAATCTGTGTTGCTTGCCACACAGCAGGTGGTCATGACCAATAAATCCACCTCTTTATCTGGAAAAGCATTTTTCAGGGGTAAGAGAATCTTGGCCATCCCAGAGGATAGGCAAGAAAGGAGATGACAGAGTGTTCATCCTTGGGGCGGGAGGCAGAGAGTCGCAATCTCTCACTGTAAGGAAAAGGGGGGAAAATTCCTGCTGAGCTTAGTTGAAAAACAAGAAAGCAAGAGAGACTGATTATTCCTTCTCGCTAGTGTAAGCAACTGAAAACGACATGTTTGCTTTATCGCCTTTGGTCTCCCATTTGATTCCTGACAGCCGTCTCCCTCCCTTCAATGCTGGGCTGTCAGGTGCTGAGCTGGCTGGCGCTGCAAAGGAGGAATAGAACTGAGAACAATTTAAACAATATTTCAGGGACCGTCACAGGCATGGGGAGGGAGTTTTTTAAGTTGTCTGACTCTCCCCTGCCTTCAAGGAGCCCTCATTTGCCAAGGCTGCTTTATGTACCTGCAAGTCTGAGTAAAGGCAGTTCAGTAGGGACCTTTAAAAGAAATTAAAAAAGAGAGAGAAAAGCAATGTCTATTTCCTCTGAGGTGTGAGGAAAGAGAGAGTAGAAAGACATCAAGCAGGAGCTTTTTCATTCCACAACAATTTCTGAATACGTAATTTTCTCTTCTCTAATGTCTCCTTCAACAGGGCTAAATGCAGGCATAGATCAAAGCTAGGTTTCTGCATTTAACTACTCTTTCAGCAAGAGAAATCTAAACTCCTAGTCTCGTCTTCCCATGAGGGAAAGGAGAATCTCTTCAGAAAGCCTGCATGAGCTATTGGAACCTTCTGGAGCTATTAGAACCTTCCATGCAGATATTCACCTACTGCAAATCACAAAGAGCTAGCCACCAGAGCAAGAG
This sequence comes from Dugong dugon, assembly GCA_030035585.1. NCBI lineage: Eukaryota > Metazoa > Chordata > Mammalia > Sirenia > Dugongidae > Dugong > Dugong dugon. Next base: position 60,638,375 of record CM057471.1, read on the forward strand.
CTATGATACCAGAAGGAAAGATTTAAGAGGCTTTCCTAGGAGACAGTCTTGGGATATTGTTACAACAGTCCTTGCAGTCAACTGGAACTCTGTTCAAGCCCCAGTCATGCCAATTATTACCTCTATGACCTTGGAGAAGTTACTCTGCCTGGTTTCAGTTTTATCTTTTTAAATATGGAGATGATGACAATAACTAATCTCGTAGGAAGATCAGTGACTCTGCAATGGGCCTGGCACATAGGTGACAATAAATGGTTGCTATACATTGTTATTCCTCTTGTAATTTTTAATCAATTTCCTGGCTTGGGAAAAGGGGGATATACTTGATAGGAGCGCAATTCCAGACCAAGAACAGAGATCTGCTCTTGACTAATGTGTCAAGGAAGCTATAGAGGTGGTATTCAACCCTGGCTGAAAATCACAGTCTAGAGAGCATTTTATACCAATACCCGGACCCCTTGGGCAGAGATTCGCATGTAACTGGTATTTTTAAAGAGCCCTCTAAGTGATTCTGAGGTTTGGTCAGGCTGGAGAACTACTACTATCCTAGCCCCTATAACCCTTCTCACCACTTGGCTTAGGTCACCTGCCCTGTGTTGGCTCCAGCTTGACCCAGGTTCTAGGACTCATTATTCCCTCAAGTAGGATGAGCCAGAACCTCCGACCCTATCTCCCATTTAAACCCTAAATACCCAGTCCTCCAGTTGGCCTTGTCTTCTGGCTATGAAAAAAGGATCCTCTGCCTGGGACCTTGGACTTTGTGCTTTGCTTTGTCTTCTGCTTAGTGCATCATCCTCTAGTAAAGATTTTGGATTGCTCAGGCTATTTCTGGAAACTAGTTCTTGAACCCCAGCCTGTGGTTACATCCCTACTTCCTACTGACCATTCTCCCCAGTGGTATGCTGGTAAATGTTTAACAACGGGCTTTGTAGCGTGGGGAAGAGGGAAACTTTAATTTGCAGTGTTTACTGATTTCCATGACAAATTGATGTTTATCAATTTCTATGATAAATTTCATGAAACTATCAACATGATGTCATTCACAGCAGGGTTGGGCAGAGATAAGCACAATCAGCTCTCACAAAGTGGTGAGTGCTGATGCCAGCACACCACTAAAAGTTCTCCCTATCACATGTTTTCCCACTCGACCAAATACCAGGACCCCCAGTGCTGATGGTGCCCTGGGAGGGTTGGTCCCCATGGATGCTGCTTTTTGTCCTCTGTGCCAAACTAGTTTCTTAATACCTGGGGGGGTTCTGCTCACCCCCATTATTTGTTCCAGCCCTCCCAGGCTGATCCCACCTAGACATGTTACGGAGTTGACAACCAGAAGTTCTCAGAGATCTTCTCACCAGGCTTTCTTCACCAGCACAGATATGGGTATCCTTCTCCTGTCTCCTATTGCCAGGCACTGAAGCAAGCTCTTGGCATGCATTATTTTAACCGCCTTATAATAGTTTTACCAGGTTTTGGAACCAAATAGCTTAGGTTCAAATCCCAGCTCCCCTTGTAGCCTCAGTTAAATGAGCTCTCTGAGTCTCAATTTCCTCACGTGTAAAATGGAGATAAAAATAGTTCCTTCTTCATGGAATTGTTTAGAATGATAAGAGATGATGCATATAAAGGGGGCAGCCCAGCATAGAGAGAATCCAGTGAGTCAGATATGGTTTCTCCTGTTCTTTTCCTCTTTCTCTCTCCCTTGTCTACATTTCTATCATGGACCACTGTCTGCTCTCTGCCAGCCTGCAGAGCACACCCCTAGGACCAGCTTCTCAGAAAAGAGTAAACATTGGAGGCAAATCAACCTGGATTTAATCAGCCTCTAAAGCCCTTGTAGCCAGAGTGACCTGGAAAAGAGGCCCAGGCTTGAGGGATGGTGGTATCAGGCGTGGGACAAAAAACAAACCAAACTCATTGTTGTTGACTCATAGCAACCCTAAAGGACAGAGGAGAACTGCCCCATAGGGTTTCCAAAGAGTGGCTGGTGAATTTGAACTGCTGAGAAATACTTGGAAAATATCAAGTTTCATCTTGTTGGCTGATAAATAGGAGACTATGACCCAAAACCTTACCCAAAGTCTGTAACCAAACAAGGGTATATTCAGGATTAAAAATCCAAGTCTTAGCCCTCCCAGTATTTTCATGAGACTTCTTGCTTGGTTCTTCCTCTCTGTCTCTGTCTATCTCCTTTCCTTTTAAGTGTACACAGCACTCTTGCTCCCTGGCTTTCCACCCTGGAGTAACTTACCCCTGCTTTCCCTATTCCCATGTCTGGGCCCTGAGATAACCAGATAAACCCACCCCCATGAAGGGGTTGATGAGTTCACCTATGTACCCTCCAGCTGACCTTTCATCTGGAACCTCTAGTAGTGCTATCCTCATCGAAAAATGTTTGGCTATTCTAATACAGCTGGGTTGGAAGAACCAGGTCCCTTGGGCAAAGAAGGGTGAGAGAAATAAGAACCCTGGAGCCTTGTTTTTGTTCCAAATCTTCCCCGTATCAGGACAACGTGTCCCACATTGGAGCCCTGGTGGCACAGTGGTTAACTAAAAGGTCGGCAGTTCAAATCCACCAGCCGCTCTTCAGAAACCCTATGGAGCAGTTCTACTCTGTCCTATAGGGTCACTACGAGTCAGAATCGACTAAAGGGCAACAAGTTTGGTTTATTTTTTGTCCCACACCTGACACCACACTCCCACAAGTCTGGGCCTCTCTTCTAGGTCACTCTGGTTACAAGGGCTTTAGAGGCTGGTTAAATCCAGATCGATTTGTCTCCAATGTTTACTCTTTTCTGAAAAGCTGGTCCTAGGGAAGTACCCTGCAGGCTGGTAGAAGGCAGATGGGTGTGTCTGTGAGCAAGCCTGTCTTTAGTCAAGGAGCAGAAGGCGGTGAAGAGGAAAGCTGTATCACAATGTCCCCAAGAGGACAGGCCCACCACATTTGTGTTCTTAACTAAAATGCTTACTTTTTTTTTTTTCCTAGTAGCAAGACTGACTTGGAAAGAGGCCTTGGAGCTGTGCCTGGCTCAGGCTCTGATTTGCTGTGCTTAACTGGATGCCATTCAGTGAACACTGAGCACATGGCAGGCACACTCAGCTAAGCATTTCCTTCACATACATTATCTCATTTAATCCCCATGACAAGCCTAAGGGAGAGTGGAAGGACAGATACTGCACTAACCCTCTCATGTAGCAATGGAAAAACCTGAGGCTCAAAGGAGGGATGTGTTTCATCCTAGGTTATGCAGTAGGGAAATGGTAGAGCAAGGATTTGAACTCATCTCTGCTGATTCCAAAGACTATGCTCAACCTAGAAGGGCTATCATTTGTTCTTAACTTTTTTGTCTGGAAATAATTTCAAATTTTCAGAAAGTTGCAAGGATAAGAAGAGCACAAAGAACACCCATATACCTTTAGCCCAGATTCACTTACGTTAATATTTGTCTCATGCACTTTATCATTTGAGGAATGACTTTAACCTTGAGCAAAATGCTCCCCTTGTAGAAGCTTTGGTTTCTACATGCATAAAATTAAAGACTGGATGTGATTATCTTTAAGACAGAAAAAAAACTTGTGGTTGAATGAGAAGAGATGGATAAAAGATCGGGTGGTTAACTTCATCAATGATTAAGGCTGGTTCCTTTTTCTTCAGCCTCTTCTCCTGTCCTTCCACCACAGCCATAGACTTGAGCTCCACCTGCTTTCTGGCCATCTCTCCCCATCTCCACCTCTGGTGCAGTACGCACTCTCTGCCTCCATACCTTTGCACATGCTGTTCCATGGATGCTCTGCTTTCACCCACCCCCATTTCCTGGACTCTTGATTCCATCTGGGCACGCTTGGCTTATATTTCAGAACAATCTCCTACTCTCAATCCCCAAAGGCCTCCTTCTCTGCACAGAAGAATTCTGGCTTGAATTTCCCCTCATCTCTCCCTAAAACAGGTTGAACCTGCTCACGTGCGTGTGTGTGTGTGTGTGTGTGCACACGCGTGTATGTATAGAATCATGAAATAAAAGATTCACACATACATACACAGGAGCACAAAGTTTTGCTTACGATTCAAAAATTCTTATCACTACACAAAATTGCAGTTTGAGAATTGCCAAGTTAAAACAAGCAGCTGAAACAAAGAAATAAGCAAAAACGGGGCATTCATGCCCTGGTTCTCTCTTCTTCTAGGGACTAACCATCAAGGCTCAGAGAAAAGTGCCCCAGGGTTGGAAGTATGAAAGCTAGGGTTTCCAGAACCAGCTAAGCAACCAGAGGATGCGAAGTGTGAGGTCTTAAAAGCAAGAGAGACTTGCCCAAGGCCACCAACCACCCACACTGAGCTGGGGTGACAATGCCCATGCTGGTGCCTGCATCGCTGAAATCTTCCAGCAGCTGTGGCTGCTTTGTCTCCTGCTCAGCTCTGAGCCTGCGGCTGAACACGCCATCTGCACCTCTCATCTGGACCTTCAATTATACACTAGCTTATACTGATCAGCACTGCTTGTCTGAGTGAGCTGCATCCCCCCAAGGAGATTATCACTTCCATGAGGCTGGGGGCCCAGGCCCTATTTGCCACACTGCCTAGCACCATGCTTCGTAAGGTTGTTGATTCCACAACTACAGGCTACACTGGAAAGAGCTTCAGACTTGATGACACGAAGCATAAATATTCTTGTTTTACAGATAGGAAAACTGAGGTCCAGAGAGGGTACAAGCTTGCCAAGAGTCACTGAGTGAGTTAGTGACATGCTAGGGACTCCAGCACACACCTCCTGGTTTGGAGTTCAGTGTTCTTTGCTGCATAGAGTATCATCTCTGGCTAATAAAGGTGACATTTTGCCCAGTGGTAACTTTTCTCCATCAGCTCTTCACTAGTCAATTCTGTAGAATACTGTCAGAACTGGGAAACCTGGAACAAGTGATGTATTGGATGATTATTTACTTGACCAAAAATAGAACTCTTTGCTTTGCAAATAGACTCCTTTAGGCAGCAAGATCATGTACAGTATAAGATCAGGTTCATTTCAAGAAGCACTGTGAAATTCACACATGCTTCCTGGACCAGACCCATAGGTGAGGACTATCTCTATGATGCATGTGATTTAAGCAAGGGGCCAGCAAACTATGCTTGCAAGTGAAATCTGGTCCAGCATTTGTTTTTGCAAATAAAGTTTTATTGGGACACAGCTACTCTTGCTCATTTATGTATTATTTATGGCGGCGTTCACAATAAAATGGCAGAGTTGAGTAGTTGCAACAGAGACTATATGGTCTGCAAAGCCAAAATACTTATTAATTGGTCATTCACAGAAGAAGGTTGCTGATCCCTGATTTAGAGAATTCCACCATGCACATATATTTTCTTTCTCAGTCTTTGTTTCTTAGTCCCTTTGTCTCCCTGCCCTCCACCACCACTCCTGGCCCACTGCATTGATTACCACTGTATTCTGTTCTGAGGAGAGACTCTACCTGACCACATCAGATACGCCTTCATAACTGTCCATTTTCCTTACAGAGAACCAGAGGCTCAGGGAGCCAGCACCCACTCTAGGACTAAATTGTAAATTTCTGACAGATACTGTTACCCAAAATAGGATTTTAACTGGTTTATTCTGGGGCTCAAAATGTTTTAGAGGGAAGGGGAATGTGGGAAACAAAAACAAATATTTCTTGAGCACCTTTGAGTGAGCCCTGAAACCTTCTATCTCTAGACTTGTTCACTCTGTGAGGTAGGGGTCAATAGCTCCATTTTATACAGAGGTTAAAAGCTCATCCAGGGCTACACATGGAGGAAGAGATAACAAGGTCAGGATTCAAAGCCAGGTATGGCTGATTTTAATGCCAGTTCTGTTTCTCTCACAGGATGTGCTAAGGAGAGAGACCTAGGTAGTAAAACCTGTCAGGACATTTCTTTCTCCTCCTAAACTCGCCCCATGATCAGCCCCAGGTGTGTCCTTCTCTGCAATGAGGCCTCTTAGCCTTAGTACAATCACACGGAAAAGTAGTGGCAAAACTGGAACTGGAAACCATGTGCCTGTCGCCATCAGATTATCCAAAACCCAACTGCCTTCTGAGCACTTCAAAGATGGCAATGGTTGAATGCATGGATGCAAGCCCACATACCCACAGATTTCGGGAACAGAACTCAGATCCCATTTTCAGATGGAATTGAAGGGAGTGTGGTTAATTAACATGGAGTTCCAAAGGCTATGAGAGAAGCATTCTTAACCAGCTTAGGGAGTCAGCCTTTCCTAGTATGTTCATCTTTTTCTTCCCCCACCTCACTATACTTCTTTATCTCCTTTGTGTCACAGATAGCCTGGCTCTCATGGCCCTCAGCAGACCATAGGCAACTGCTGACTCACTGCATTTCCTGAAAGCTCACAGAGGCAGAGGAGAGAGCTGGGGAGGATAGGGGCTCAGGCAGGCCTGGGGGTGGGAAGAGAAGAAGAAAGAGTAACCAGCACAGTCAAAGGGGATGGCAGAAGCCACTCTAATATCAGAGGTACACACCCTCTCCAAAAAGAGGAGCAGGAAAAGGGAGAAGCACTGGGCATAGGGGATACAAAGAGGATTCTCACAGGTGAGCAGTCTGCAAAGGTGAGCTGAAGCTGGAGGCCAAGCACATTTCAAGACCAGTGATTCTCACAGATACACAGTCCCACTGACATTTGAGTGAGACAGGATCTCAGAGATCAAATACAACCAACCCTCTCCCCTGCTCTCCCATGCTGCAGATGAGAAACAAAGGCCTGGACAAGTAGCATGACTTGGCTAGGGTCACACAGCAAGTCGGCAGTAGATCTGGGATAGGACTCTTGCCTCACAGACTCACTCCACTGACCCTATGTCTGTAACTTAGCTCAGTCACAACTTCTCCCCAGAAGTAGCATGATATAACTGAAAAAACTTTAGAAACCTGGTTCAAATGGTAGTTCTACCACTTACTAGCTGCAAGATCTTACAAGTAATTTAACTTCCTTAGGCTCCACTTAGGGAGCCCTGGTGGTGCAGTGGTTAAGTGCTCGGTTGCTAACTGAAAGGTTGGCAGTTCGAACCTACCTGCTGCTCCATGGGAGAAAGATGTGGCAGCCTGCATTCATAAAGATTTACAGCCTTGGAAGCCCCATGGGGCAGTTCTACTCTGTCTTATAAGGTCGCTATGAGTATGAATGCATAAGAGTAGCTTTTTTTTTTACAATGTTAGGTTGGTTTGTGTTTCCAGCGCCTAGAAGGAAGAGTGCCAGATATGTAGTTGTTGTTGTTAGCTGCTGTGGAATCAACCCCTGAATCATGCTGACCCCAGGCACAATGGAACAAAATGCTGCCTTGTCCTGTGCCATCCCCATGGTCAGTGTTGGACTGGGCCATTGTGATCCATAGGATTTTCACTGGCTGATTCTCAGAATTAGATTGCTAGGCCTTTCTTCCTAGTCTGTCTTAGTCTGGAGGCTCCAATGAATGCTGTTCAGCTTCACAGCAACACTCAAACCTCCACTGACAGACAGGTGGTGGCTATGCATGAGGTGTACTGGTTAGGAATTGAAACGGGATCTTCCAGCATGGAAGAATTCTACCACCAAAAACACCAATGCCTCAGCACCAGGTATATAGTTAGTGCTTAACAAATATCTGTGATAAGGAAGGAAGGGAGGGAGGGGGGAAGGGAGAGAAGAAAGGAAGGAAGGAAGAAAGTAAGGAAGGTAAGGAGGAAGGCGGGAAGAAGGGAGGGAGGAAGGGCTCATTAGGGAATAGCTGGGAAAAAACAGCAGACTGTCATGGGGAAAAGGCTGATGAGAAGAGAAAATAAAAACAGAGAAGGTAAAGAAAGGAGAGAGAAAGCGGGGAGAGAACAAAAAACAACGATAAGGAATAAAGAGAAGGAGGCAGGGATATAGCAAGGCGGGAAGAGAGGAAGGAAGAGAGAAGAAAAATAAAAAGAATAGAAACTGAAAAAAAAAGAAGGGAGTAAGGAGAACAAAAACAAACAAATAAGCAAACCCAGAATCCTGAGGAGGAAGTGGAAGATGTGATGGAAACAAGACGTAGAAGAATAGGGATGCACTATTACTGAAAACACCACATGTCTGTCAGTTTGTCATACTGTGGTGGCTTTCATGTTGCTGTGATGCTGGAAGCTATGCCAGTAGTATTTCAAATACCAGCAGTGTCACCCACAGTGGACAGGTTTCAGCGAAGCTTCCAGACTAAGACTAGGAAGAAGGACCTGGCAGATTACTTCTGAAAAAACTGTTCAGTGAAAAACTTAAGAATAGCAGTGGAACATTGTCTGATAGTTCCAGAAGATGAGTCCCTCAGTTTGGAAGGCACTCAAAATATGACTGGGGAAGAGCTACCTCCTCAAAGTAGATTCTACCTTAAGAATGTGAATGGAGAAAACCTTTCATAATCTTCATTTGCTGAAGTGGCATGACTCAAAATGAGAACAAACAGATGCAAACATCCATTAATAATCAGAACATGGAATGTAGGAAGTATAAAACTAGGAAAATTGAAAGTCATCAAAAATAAAATGAAACAGATAAAGACAGATATCCTAGGCATTAGTGAGCTGAAATGGACGGGTATTGTTCACTTTGAATCAGGAAATTATATGGTCTACTATGCCAGGAATGACAAACTGAAGAGGAATGGCATTGCATTCATCGTCAAAAAGAACATTTTAAGATCTATCCTGAAGTACAGTGTGGTCAGTGATAGGATAATATCCATATGCCTACAACGAAGACCAGTTAATATGACTATTATTCAAATTTATGCACCAACCACTCATGCCAAAGATGAGGAAAGTGAAGATTTTTACCAAATTCTGCAGTCTGAAATTGATCAAACATGCAATCCAGATTCACTGATAATTACTGGTGATTGAAATGCAAAAGTTGGAAACAAAGAAGATGGATCAGTAGTAGGAAAATATGACCTTGGTGACAGAAATGACATCAGAGATCACGATAGAATTTTGCAAGACCAATGACTTCTTCATTGCAAATACCTTTTTTCAACAACATAAATGGTGACTATCTACAGGGACCTTGCCAAATGGGAGACACAGGAATCAAATTGACTACATCAGTGAAAAGAGATGATGGAAAAGCTCATTATCATCAGTTAGAACAAGGCCAGGGGCCAACTGTGAAACAGACCATAAATGGCTCATATGCAAGTTCAAGCTGAAGCCGAAGAAAATGAGAACAAGTTCACCATGGTCAAAATACGACACTGAGTATATTCCACCTGAATTTAGAGACCATCTTAAGAACAGATTTGATGCACTGAACACCAATGACCAAACATGAGATGAGTTGTGGAAAGACATCAAAGTCATCACACATGAAGAAAGCAAAAGGTCACTAAAAAGACAGGAAAGAAAGACCAAAATCAATGTCAGAAGTGACTCTGAAACTCGCTCTTGAATGCCGAGTAGCTAAAGCTAAAGGAAGAAATGAAGTAAAAGAGCTGAACAGAAGATTTCAAAGGGTGGCTCAAGAAGACAAAGTAAACTATTCTAATGAAATGTGCAAAGACCTGGAGTTAGAAAACCAAAAGGGAAGAACATGGTCAGCATTTCTCAAGCTGAAAGAACTGAAAAAAAAATTCAAGCCTCTAGTTGCAATATTGAAGGATTCTACGGCAAAAATATTGAACGATGCAGGAAGCGTCAAAAGAAGATGCAAGGAATACACAGAGTTTCGGTACTAAAAAAAAGTTGATCGACATTCAACCATTTCAGGAGGTAGCATATGAGCAAGAACCGATGGTGCTGAAGGAAGAAGTCCAAGCTGCACTGAAGGAAATGGTGAAAAACAAGGCTCCAGGAATTGACAGAACACCAACTGAGATGTTTCAACAAATGGATGCAGCACTGGAGGTGCTCACCTGTCTATGTCAAGAAATTTTGAAGACAGCTTCCTGGCCAACTGACTTGAAGAGAGACACATTAGTGCCCATTCCAAAGAAAGGTAGTAGAACAGAATGGGCAAATTATCGAACATAATCTTTAATATCACACACAAGTATAATTTTGCTGAAGATCATTCAGAAGCAGTTGCAGCAGTACATTGACAGGGAACCGCCAGAAGTTCAAGCTGGATTCAGAAAAGGACTTGGAACAAGGGATATCACAGCTGATGTCAGATGAATCTTGGCTGAAAGCAGAGAATACTAGAAAGATGTTTACCTGTGTTTTATTGACTATGCAAAGGTATTCAACTGTGTGGATCATAACAAATTATGGATAACATTTCGAAGAACGGGAATTCCAGAACACTTACTTGTGTTCATGAGGAATCTGTACATAGACCAAGAGGCAGTCATTTGAACAGAATAAGGGGGATCCTGTGAAGTTTGAAGTCAGGAAAGCTGTGGGTCAGGGTTGCATCCTTTTACCATACTTGCTCTATCTGTATGCTGAGCAAATAATCTGAGAAGTTGGACTATATGAAGAAGAATGGGGCATCAGGATTGGAGGAACTCATTAACAACCTGTGACATGCAGATGATACAACCTTGCTTGCTGAAAGTGAAGAGGACTTGAAGCACTTACAGATGAAGATCAAAGACTACAGCCTTCAGTATGGATTATACCTCAACATACAGAAAGCAAAAATCTTCACAACCGGGCCAGTAAATAACATCATGATAAACAGAGAAAACACTGAAGTTGTCAAGCATTTCATTTTACTTTGATCCACAATCAATGCCCATGGGAGCAGCGGTCAGGAAATCAAACGACATGTTGCACTGGGGAAATTTGCTGCAAAAGACCTCTTTAAAGTGTTGAAAGCAAAGATGTCACTTTGAGGACTAAGGTGCACCTGACCCAAGCCATGGTGTTTTCAGTCGCCTCATATGCACGCAAACCTGGACAATGAGTAAGGCAGACCAAAGAAGAATTGATGCCTTTGAATTATGGTGCTGGCAAAGAATACTGAATATATACCACGGACTGCCAGAAGAAGAAACAAGTCTGTCTTGGAAGAAGTACAGCCAAAATGCTCCTTAGAAACAAAAAGAGCTTCTAAGGAGCATTTTGGCTGTACTTCGTCTCATGTACTTTGGACATATTATCAGGAGGGACCAGTCCCTGGACCAGTTACCTAGTTGGTAAAGCAGATAGTCAGTGAAAAAGAGGAAGGTCTTCAACGAGATGGATTTACACAGTGGCTGCAACAAATGTGCTTAAAGATAGCAATGACTGTGAGGATGCCGCAGATCGGGCAGTATGTTGTTCTGTTGTACATAGGGTCGCTATGAGTCGGAATCGACTTGCCTGAACCTAACAACAACAACATTAGTGGAAAATAAGTAGAGGCGAGAGACAAAGCAAGCAGCTTTGGCATTCAGCTGGCAGGAAGGCCAGGGAAGGGAAGAGTAGCCCCAGCATCCTCACTACCCTGAAAACAGAGCTGGCCTTCTGGAGTGTATGGAGGCACTGGGCCAAATTGTTTATCTAGTGTCCTGTGGTTTGCTTTTGCTTTTTTTTTTTTTTTTTTTAACTTTAACTCCAATTTATAAGGGGCACGGTCAGTGATGGATGTTTTTCCAACTAGCTGTAAATAGCCTGGTTGTGCAGAGGACACCCACTCACTTCCCCAGCCCTACTTCTGGCTGCTGGAATGGGGGAGGAAGAGGGCAGGTCAAGAATCATTGATCACGTACTTCCAAATCTCCAATGCAGGAGATACCAGAAAGCTGAAGAGTAGGAGGGAGTGGAAGAGAGTGAGAGGTAAGCCCAATTATTCCAATGGCTGCAGAGGCTGCTAAACCTTCCCAGGTAATATGTCAGGGGAGATACTCCCCACACACGGCCTTTTTGGTGATAGGCCTTGGGGGTAGGAAGATATGGTAAAATAACAAGAATTGAACTGAATCGACTTTATTTTGCCCTTATAATATATACTAGGCACTATGATACATGTTTTTGTATACCTTAGCTAAATTTTACCCCTAATCCTAATAGGCCCATTTTATAGATGGGCAAAGTGAAGCATGTTGTTGTTGTTAGCTGCCGGGGAGTTGGCCTCAGCTCATGGTGACCCCATGAACAAGGGGATCAGACTGTTGTGACAACTTTCAGAAGTAGATCACCAGGCCTTGTATCTGAGTCTGTCTTTGTCTGGGTGCTCTGATGAAACCTGTCCAGCATTATAGCAACACCCAAACCTCCAGTGATAGAGATAGTGGCTGGTTGTATCTGAGGTGCATTGGCTGGGAATCAAGCCCAGGTCTCCTCCACGGAAGGTGAAAATTCTACCACTGCCCCCAAGTGAAGCTTAAACCCATTGTAACTCAGTCCATTCCAACTCGTTTCCAAGGCTGTAATCTTTTATAGAAGCAGACTGCAACATCTGTCTCCTGCAGAGTCGCTTGTGGGTTCAAATCCCGGACCTTTCAGTTAGCAGCCGAGCACTTAACCACTGCACCACCAGTGCTCCCTAAGTGAAGCCTAAGGAAGTTAAATAACTGCTTAACATCTTACAACTAGTAAATGGTAGAACTACAATTTGAACCCAGGTTTCTTAATTCTGAAGTTATATCATGCTGCCTTTGGCAGGAAGATCTCACCTTCTAAAACTTCAAAACTAACACATAACTTTTAAATCGGTAGTTCAACTGCTTGTCAATTCAACCACTACTCAACTATAATAACTAAAATCTCTGAGACTTTCCAGAGACACTTCAGTTGATCTGTGTAACCTTACTGTGAGGTTGGAAGATTTTTTTTTTTCTTCTACTAGGATCATAGGCATTTCAGAGGTGCAAGGGGCATCCAATGCATTGAGCCCATTTTGCACTCACCTTCCTTCAATATGCAGATGAGCGAAAGCAGCCCAGAGAAGCTATGTGATCTGTGCTCTTTGGTGGTCTACCCTTCCATGGGTGGGGTTCATGCAGGATAATTTGCTGAGGGATATTCCCCTCCCTGCCCCAGCCACTTCTTTTGCCCACTTCTGTGCACAGGTGGGACACCATAAACCCTGCAACATGCCTTGATCAGCTGCCTGAATGTTTGCAAGCAGATATTAACTTCTTTCTGATTGGTGGTCAAAGCCCATGGATGTACCCCTAATCACTAGCATGGAATACATGTTTGTAACCCAAGGTCCTCTTCTAACAATGTAATATGGAATTTGCTGCTTCTGCATTCTTATAAAATGCTCAGTAACGCGAAATTGGAAACGCTGGTGGTGTAGTGGTTAAGAGCTACGGCTGCTAACCAAAAGTCGGCAGTTGGAATCCACCAGGCGCTTCTTGGAAACCCTATGGAACAATTCAACTCTGTCCTATAGGGTCATTATGAGTCAGAATCGACTCAATGGCAACAGATTTTTTTTTTTTTTAATGTGAAATTCCATTCACAGGTGATTGCTTGACATAGGCTGTATTTTACCTAAAGAGCAAGTTTAATCATCAGAGAACTGTGAACCTGGGCACCAGGTTTAGACCTTACAGAGTTCAGCTCCAGTATTTTTATATTGCCTTATACTGAGTGCTATTGTGAGAAAAAATTATTCATTGATACTTATTTTATCTCTTGAAGACAACATCTAGAAAGTCCTACTGTGTCCTATTTATAGGGACAAATTGGAGAACTTTCTCTCTGGCCTCAGTATCAGATAGAGTTTCCTGAACAAATGCTTGGTTCTATCCCACAAACCCTGTGAATTGTACTGAAAAGTGTGTTTCCTCTTCTGCACCTTGGCTGCTAGGAAGCTCCTTCTAAGAATTCCACAACATGGTATGTCATGAATTAACCTTCATCGATCTAACCCGAACTTGAATTATTTTCCTTTTAATCTAATTCCCTTAGTTATTTCATTTCCTGTGCTGCATTTTTTTTTTTAATGTATAAAATTTAAAACACTGCCCCAAATCCTTTGAGGGATGAAGTGGGAAGAAAGTAAATAAAGAATGGAGGGCCAAAAGATATAATGAAGATCACCAGTCCAGCCAGGGGCCCAGATGCTGAGCTCAGGACCAGGTTGAAAAACAGATTCAGTATTTGCCACTATGCTATGAGTTGGAATCAGCTTGACAGCAAGGGGTTTATTGATCACAAAACATATTTCCCAGGCTTTCCTACTGCAAACCGTGGTTCTGAAACCTTCCCAAGGAGTATGGAATCAGGTATCCGTTACCTTTGCTGCGGTGACGACTGCGGTACTGCTCCGTGTAGAACGTCAGCTGTGTTTCGTCATCTGCCTCTGAACCTGACATCCCTTTGGTTCTCCCAAAGGTGATTCCCCCTGCAAGGAAGCAAAAGTCATCAGTCATCCTTCCAGGCCTCAAAAGATTGTTAAATCCCTCAACCATCCCAAAGACCAGCAACCACATCCCCCAGACTTCTCTCTGTAAATCTCAAATGGCCCAGGAGGCTGCATGATGAATGGAAAGCATTCAGCCTACGCAGTGAGGCAGATCTGGGTTCCAACCACAGCTCGGCAGCATCCTGGCCATGTGACCTTGAGAGGAGACACCCCATCTTTCTGAGCCCTGGGTGCTTTATTTCAAAATCAGTTCAATAACTGTTAACCTTGTGGGGTTGGTTTGGAGATTAAAGGAGATATGATATATAAAATACCTGGTCCATGGTGAGTACTACATAACTGATAGCTATTCTTGCTTAGTATTATAAGCCCACCACTAAGAAAATACTCCAGGCAACATAATTTCACAAACATTTCAATCAAATGCTTACTATATGCCAGGCACCAGGGAAACAAAGATAAATATGGTCCAGTCCTTGCCAGCCAGGGGACCATAAGCTACTTGGGGACAAATGGAATCCTAAGGAGCCTTAAACCTAATTCATGGCCTATGTTTACCATGCAATGTGGTACTAGGAATATGGAGGGGAGTGCAATCCACTGCAACAAGGAGGTCTGTGAAGGCTTTGTGGATAAGGAAAGATTTAAGTCAGAGTTTGAAGGACGGATGGGGCTTCAGAGGTAGAAAAAGGCATTCAAAGAGAGGAAACAACTAGAGTAAAGACCCAGGGATGAAGAATGTGAGGCTCCACCTTGTTGGGCACTGGCTGGGAAGGACAGCTAGAGCCACATGGTGGAGGGCCCTGAATGCCAGACTGAGGACCGGGGCCTTAAGCTGCACGTCATGATGGTTTCTGAGCAAGAGAATGAGTTGATCAGCTGCATGTACCAGGAAGGACACTCTGGTGGCACAAAGAACTTGGAATGGGTTCCAAGCAGGGCGAGCATTTAGGAGGCTCAGTGATGATCCAGCTGAAAGCAGATGGAGGCCAGGGTGAGGGCAGGGGCAGTGAGTTAGGGAGAAGGGATGAGTCCAAGAAGTGCTTCAGAGACAAACTCAGAGGACCATAGAGGAGAAAAGGGCAGTGTGTTTATGCCATGAGTTTATCACAAAGATGACAGATAAAGAAAAATGGCTAGAAACAAATATGCCAACACTGTTGTTGTTATTAGCTGCCGTGGAGTCAGCCCCAACTCATGGCAGCTCCATGCACAAAGGGATCAGACCACTGTGATCTATAGGATTTTCACTGGCTGTTTCTTTTTTTAGGAGTAAATCATCAAGCTTTCCTTCTCAGTCCATTTTAGCCTGGAAGTTCCACTGAAGCCTGTTCAGCATCATAGCAACACGCAAGACTCCACTAACAGACGGTTGGTGGCTGTGCATGAAGTGCATTGTCTAGGAATCGAACCCAGGTCTCCTGCGTGGAAGGTGAGAATTCTACCACTGAACCACCAATGACTCATATGCCAACCTTAACAGTAGTTAATTCTAAAGGGAGGGAATGTTGGTAATTTTTGGTTTTCATCTCTGTGCTTTTCTGTATTTTTTAATTATTATTATTATTTTTTTAAGAACAAGATACGGAAAGAGAGAGAATAAAGAATTGGTAAACTCTTTCCCCAGATAGGAAACAGCAAGGGTAGTACTTCAGAGAATGTTGAGGGGGTGAGTGGATGGGCAGGGGAGAACAAGGACTTTGGTTTTGAAAAAAATATTTAGTTAGTGGGGCTTCATACATCTATACGAATAAACTATCTCTGGGAGGAGACTGGAGAATCTTGCAGAAGTGGTTGTCTTGAGGATGGAGAATTAAGTGGCTGGAGGACAGAGGTGGGAGGGAGGTTACTTTTCCCTATAAATCCTTTGTATCTTTTGAATCAAATATCATGTGAACATATTACTTATACAAAATTTCCACCTGAGGAAAAGAAAAACATACATTAGGGGGAAACGTTATTCAATTCACCAGAGGATTTACTGTGTAATTTCCTCCAGCAGGGGATTTGAAATGACGTTCAGTATGCAGCCACTCTTTCTTCAATATGGTTATTGTGCATTCATTCATTCCAGCAACAATCTACTATCCAGTAATCTACTATGTGCCTCCAAGCTTTGCATGTATTATTGCATACAGTCCTCATTAGATATACTTGGTGGGGGGCATTGCTGGTTCAGTGGTAAAGTTCTTGCCTTCCATATTGAAGACCCAGGTTCGATTTTCAGCCAATGGGCCACATGTACAACCACAACCCATCTGCCAGTGTTGCTCTGACGCTGAGCAGGTCTCAGTGGAGCTTCCAGACAAAGACAGACAAGGAAAAAAGGCCTGGCAATCTAATTCTGAAAATGAGCCATGAGAACCCTATGGATCACAATGATCTGAAGAACCTTTTGTGAATGGGGTTGTCATGAGTCTGGGGCCTACTAGACAACAGCTAACAACAGCAACAATTAATAAACTAGATAATAAAAGAAAGACTTGTTTGTAGATACATGAGACTAAATGGGTAGCTCCTGTCCAGAGGCGAGATGAGAAGGCAGAGAGGGACAGGAGCTGGTTGAACGGACATGGAAAATCCTGGATGGAAAGAAGCAGTGTGCTGTCACAGTAGAGGGAGAGCAACTAGGGTCACATAACAATGTGTGTATAAATTTTTGTATGAGAAACTAACTTGAATTGTAAACTTTCACTTAAAGCACAACAATGAAAAAAAAAAGACAATATAAAGCTACAATAATTATGAGTATGGTTAAAAAAAAAAGAAAGACTTGTTTGGGCAGAGTTACTTGCCTAAGGTCATGCAGCTGATGAGTAGGGAGTCAAGGTTCAGGGCTAGTCTGTCCAGCACAATGTGGACTCTGTAGTATACAAATTGCTTTTCTGGAAACAACTCAGGAGCAAACTTTGGGAGAGCAGATTTGTCCTTCCAGCTTCCAGCCCCCCACAAGTATATTGTAATGAGGATTGTATGCAATAAAGTATACAAATATTAGAGTCGCACAGTAGATTGCTGGATAGTAGATTGTTGCTAAGCACTGTGGTTTGAGTTTGGTATATATCATTGCATTCCAAACTCATATTACCCTTGGGGGAGTATTACTGTTCCCACTTTACAGAAAAGGCAACTAAGGTTCAGAAGACAAAAATGATTCTCTAATAAGGAGCGAAGCTGCAGTTTGAACCCAGCTGTGACTGATGCTCAAGCTCATATTCTTAACCATGAAGTGACACAGACTCTGGGTTTATTGCTCAGTTAAATGGAAATATTAATACCTAAGCTCCCTTCCTTTATACAGCATGTTCTAACAGGTGGGGAAGCACAAGGGACAGCAACATTTGGCATTTCCTCCCAAATGTGCCCTCAGCCATGGCCTGTCCCTGACTTAGTGCAAACCCTTCCCAATTCCTAGCAACTAAATAAAGCAGGTCTGTAGACAGCAGGAGACTCCAGGCTCTACCAGAAGTGCTTCCTTGTTTAAAAGCTCACATTTGAAACGGAGTTGGCAGGGACCTCATGGAACTTTTGGAAGAAGTGGGAGAGTGGCGGTCCCTAGAGGCCACCAGGGCTTCTTAAATTGCTATTACAATATTTTACTGTTACAAAAGAAAATTAAAGAAGAGAGAGAGGGAGGGAGCGTGGACTTTTGTTTACTAGGTGTAATTCTCGGCAAAGGGGAAAATGAGGGCATCCAATAAAGTAGGTCCGTCATGTACAGGGGACATCTGTCAGACTTCCTACTGTGTTTTGGGCAGCAGAGAAAAAAGGAGGGGTGTGTCCCTGTCAGGAGTCCACCCCAGACACTTCCCACATCCCCGTTTAGTGCAAACTCCATATTTTTTAACCCTCTCTCCATTCCTTCTTATTGTCCCTTTTTTCCCAAACAGATTCATCTCTCCCATGGTGAACACGGCATCCTGATTCTTGCCCTACTACGGCAGGCGAGAGCAGATGACAAAAAAGTCAACAGGCAATTCTAGTATAATAGTAAAAGTGAACACTCAAGTAGCACGGCCCACCTTCTAGGCATTATTTTAAATCTTTTGAATGTATTAACTTATTTAATTCTTACAACAACCCTAGGAGGTAGGCTACTACTTTTATTCCCATTTTAGGAGATGAGGAAACAAAGGGAAATTAAGTCATTTGCCCAGGTGACGCAGCTTATAAATAGTAGAACTACCATTAATCAAGGCAGTGGCTTCAGAGTCTATCCCCTCAGTTTCTAAGTTAGTGGACAATAAAATATGGGTCAATATTCATTTAATGCCCACAGCAGTCCCTCTAAGGAAGGTATTATGAACCACCCTCATCTCTCTCCGATGAGTATTAAGGGACTATTTTCAGAATGCAAACTGAGGCTGAGAGAGGATATCTTTAGACCAGGCCGTCCAATAGAAAGATACTGCAATCCACATACACAATTTTAAATGGTCTAGTAGCCACATTAAAAAGGTAAAAATAAACAGGTAAGATGGATTTCCAGAATATATTTTATTTGACCAATAAATCTAAAATATTATCATTTTAATGTGTAATTAACATAAATATATTATGACTGAAATATTTTATATTCTTTTTTTCCACAGTAAGTTTTCAAAATCCAGTGCGCATTTTATGCATACACTGAATTTACAGACCAACCACACTTTAAGTGCTCACCACATTGGACAGTACAATTCTAGAGGCATGCATAAAAAGTATTATTGAATACGCATTAAGGGCCAGGATCTAGGAACAGGAGAGAAAGACAAATAGATCACAGGTTCCACTAAACTGTTAAATCTTTTCTAAATGTGACTAAGATGAAAATGGTGGTCTTGGGACTCCATCAAACAACAGCTATGGTCTCTGCCCTCAAGGCACTTTGAGTCTAGTTGGTTTACGTTGTTAGCTGTTGCTAACTTGATGGAGTTCCCAACTTGATGGAGTTCGCATCAAGTTAACTCCAACTCATGGCTACCTTATGTACAACAGAAGGAAACACTGTCCTGTCCTGCATCATCCTCACAATCTCATCTTTGATTCCATCATCACAGCCATTGTGCCAATATATCTCACTGAGGGCCTCCCACATCCTTGCTGGCCCTCTACTTCACCAAACATGATGTCCTCCTCTAGAGACTTGATACCTCTGATGACAGGTTGGACAATGTTTTTGTGATACATAAGTTTTCACTGACTAACTTTCAGAAGTAGCTTGCCAGTTCTTTCTTCTTAGTCTGATACCTATCTACCATGGATGGCCTGATGGTATCTGAAATATCAGTGGCATAGCTTCCAGCATCATAGCAACACACAAGCCACCACAGTATGTGGAGTTGGCTTATATAACAGTTTAATCCATGAACCATGGCAAGTAATGCACCTCAGGAAAAAGAAATTAACATACTAGAGTCAGATATGAGTTCTAATTCTATTTCCTACTAATTAGCTATGTGGCCTTGGGCAAAGCACCTAACCTCTCTGGGCCCATCTTTAAAAGGGGGACCATAACTCTAGTTCATATACACGGTCATTATGAGGAAAATATATGTCAACATTTAGCTCAGAGACAAAAGAAGTGGGCTAAATGTTGACATACATTTATGCAATGCTTGCATGAACTTAAAAGAAGAAAAGGAAGCATTTGCTTGTGGGTGGTGACTTCCCTGCCTGCTGAGGCATCCTGGGGAAGTGGTAGCCACCCAAGACATGAAGCCTCTGAGGGTACACATAATCTGAAGAGGGCACAGGTCAATTATGAATGGACTTGGAGATGATTCAGATGTCTGGTAAAGGGCCCCCTCTGTTAGCATTTTAATATGAAATAGGTGATTTAGTGCGCTAAAATGCAGCCATTAATTACATGAGTTGCTCAGGTATCCCACTTAGGGGCTGAGAGAAAGTGAGAATGGTCAAAGACTGGCAAGAGAAAAGAAGAGGCTATTTGTCTGCTGGAACCAGCAGCTTCTCTGCCAGAGCTCCTTGTGTCTCTGCTTCTTCTGGTCCTGAATGGCAGTATGTAGCCATCAAGGAGAGGATGGGCTAAGGACATACCATGATGAGATAAGCACTGCACTGGGCACTTTACATACAGCATCCCATCTACACCACATAACAAGTCTGAGAAGCAAGAATCAACCTCATTTTACTGACAGACAGTCCAAGGATCAGAATCTCGATGTTGCTTATAGAAGATTACACAAATTACGAATGGCAGAGTCAAGATTTGAAACTAGCTTTTGTCTGATTCAAAAATCCTCTATTCTCATGGAAAGATAGATACTCATAAGAAAAGATACTCAAGGTCACCAGTCATTTGTAAATCAAAACCGGAATGAAATACCATGTCACATCCACTAGGTTAGTCACAATAAAAACAAAAAACAACCAAAAAAAAAAAAAAAAACTAGAAAATAACAAATGTTGGTGAAGATGTGAAGAAATTGGAATCCTCATACATTACAGATGTGAATGTAAAATGGGCAGCTGCTACAGAAAACAGTTTAGCCATTCCTCATGGTGATGGTTGAACAACATAATAAACAGAATTAATGGCACTGAATTGTACAGTTGGCCCTCCATATCTGTGGGTTCTACATCTGCGCATTCAACTAACTGCAGATCAAAAATACTCCGGTTGGGGAGAGAAGAAAGTTCCAAAAAGCAAAACTTGAATTTGCTGCATGCCAAGCTCCACGATGAATCCAAGCAAATGAAATGATATGTAGGCATATCCTACTGTAGCCCCCCGCCATTGCACAGATTGTCAGTTTCTCTCCAGCATTCCTTGTTTGAGCATTGTTTGCCTCATTACTCATTCGTTTGCTCCTTATGTTGTGTGCACCCTTTATTCTGCTATTTACATAGCATTAACATTGTATTAAATAAGTGATCTAGAGATGACTTCAAGTATACGGGAGGATGTGTGTAGGCTATATGTAAATACTACACCATGTTATACAAGGGTCTTGTGCATGTTCAGATTTTGGTATCTGCTGGGGTCCTGGAACCAATCCCCCATGGATCCAGAAGGACAACTGTACATGTGGAGAGTGTTGAAGTGGCAAATATTTTGTTACAAATACATTTACCACAATTTTAAAAAAGGAAAAAAAAAGTTAAAGATAGAATTACCATATATATGATCCAGCAATTACACTTCTATGTATATACCCAAAAGAACTGAAAACAGGTATGCAAACAAAAACTTGTAAATCCATGTTCATAGCAGCACTATTCACATGGCCAAAAGGTGGACTACCCAAATGTCCATCAACTGATGAATGGATAAACAAAATGTAGCATAGTCATACAATGGAATAGTATTCAGCCATGAAAAGGAATGAAGTACTGATGTGTGGGTTTATTTCTGAAATTTCAATTCTATTTCATTTGTCTATATGTCTATTCTTATAGTAATAAAACACTAGTCTAATTGTGTAGATTTATAGTATGTTTTGAAACTGGGAAATGTGAATCTTCCTATTCTTTTTTTTTTTTAAGATTGTTTGGCTATTCAGGGCCCCTTGTGAGCTCCGGTGGCACAGTGGTTAAGAGCTACGACTGCTAACCAAAAGGTTGGCAGTTAGAATCCACCAGCCGTTCCTTGGAAACCCTGTGGGGCAGTTCTACTCCATCCTATAGGCTTGCTATGAGTTGACATCGACTCAACGGCAACGGATTTGGTTGCTGGTTTTGTGATTTCATATGACTTTAAAGATTGTTTTTTCCATTTCTGCAAAAAGGCTGTTGGAATTTTGATAGGGATTGCATTGAATGTGTAAATACTTGCTTTAGGTAGTACCCACACTTTAAAATTCTAAGTCTTCCAATCTACGAGCACAGCAAGTCTATTTATTTTGGCCTTCTTTAACTTCTTTCAGCAATGTTTTCAGTGTACAAGTTTTCCATGCACAAATCTTGCCTTTCACTCTCTTGTTAAATTTATTCTCAGGTATTTTATTCTTTTACATGCTATTATAAATGGGACTTTTTCCTTCGTTTCTTTTTCAGATTGTTCATTTCTGGTGAATACAGCTGCTTTTCACCTGTTCATCTTGTACTCTGTAACTTTGCTGAATTCATTTATTAGCTCTAGCAGATTTCTTGTGGATTATTTGGGATATTCTATATATAGAAGCATGTCATTTGCAAATAGAGAGGCAGTTTTACTTCTTCCTTTCCAATGTGGACGCTTTTTATTTCTTTTTCTTGTCTGATAGCTCTGGCTAGAGCTTCCAATAAAACGTTGAATAGCAGTGATGAAAGCAGGCATCCTTGTCCTGTTCCTGATATCTGGGAGAAAGCTTTCAGTCTTTCCCCATAGAGTATGATGTTAGGGTGTGTGTGTGTGTGTGTGTGTGTGTGTGTGTGTGTGTGTGTGTGTGTGTGTGTGTGTGTGTGTGTGTGTGTGTGTGTGTGTGTGTGTGTGTGTGTGTGTGTGTGTGTGTGTGTGTGTGTGTGTGTGTGTGTGTGTGTGTGTGTGTGTGTGTGTGTGTGTGTGTGTGTGTGTGTGTGTGTGTGTGTGTTGAGTGCGCGTGCGCGAGCGTGCACGTGTATTTAATAAATGTCCTTTATCATGTTGAGGAATCTCCCTTCTACTCCTGGTTTGCTGAGTGTTTGTATCATGAAATGGTGTTGGATTTTGTCAAATACCTTTTCTTCATCAATTGAGATGATCAAGTGGTTTTTTCCTTTGTCTATTATTGTAGTGTATTACATGATTGATTTCCCTATGTTGGACTACCCTTACATTCCTGGGATAAATCCCAGGTGGTCATGGTTGTGAATGGTTAATTTGATGTTATGTGAATTCTACCTCATTTAAAAAAAAAAAAAGGTAAAACAAAACAAAAATCCCAAAAAACAGTTCTGTTCTCTTTGTCACATCACAACGGTGATGACAGAACTGTAGAATGGGAGACGGAAGTTTGGAGCACAGAAAAGATGTAACACAGCTGCACTGAAAGAGGACCAGAGCTCAAATTTCCTGATTCATAGCCCAGTGTTTGAGAGTGAAGAGGGTGACCGATTGGTCCCTCCTGGAACCAGTGATAACCTCAGATGATCACAACAACAAAACACATTAACATGTTCATTAATTCATTTAACAAGTATTTATTAAGTACCCATTATGTATGGAACTCTCTTCTAGGCATGAAGGATAAAGCAGTGAGGAAAACAGACAAAAATTCATTGCCATTTCAGCAAGTTTATTTTCTGGTGGGAGAAGCATTTAAGGTGTTCAATGCTTAATGCTAAGTCCTCTACATGGGAATTATTATCTGATTTTGCTGATAAATAAACTGATATAGAGGTACTTAGTTGTTTCCCCAAGATGATGTAGATATTTGGTGGTAAACTAGGGATCTGACCCTAGGTTTGCTCTGGGGCAAATCAGGGCATCCAAACAATTTGAAAGTCAGATTATGGGGCAGTCTGGAGCAGAAGCTAGGATGTACAATCTTTCCTAGCCTATGAGAGTTACTCATCGTTCTTCTTAGCAAATCTACCCCTCTGCCTGGGCTGCCTGCCCCATCCACAGACTTGCTTCACCAGCCTCTGGCAGGCCCGTCCCTCCACACTCCACCTCCTGTTCTTGCTATCATGATGGATGGCGGTGACATGTTAAATTATTCAGGCTCCGTGTCTTCCTCTAGCTGGTGACAGCCATATTGCATTTTTAGATTGCCCAGAACTGTGCTAGATAGAGAAATACGTGGCTCTGGAATGCAAAAACCCATCTGACCCCCAATCGCCCAGGGAATACAAATAGTGCCAGTCATGGGAAGAGGACAGAAGCAGCTCAAACTGCCCACGTCCCCTAAACCATACAACTCCCAATTGCCCTGAGCTCCAGGGCAAAACTACAGATGTTTTAAGCATCCACCTCTTGGAGATGCTTTGACCACAGAAGCTACTTGCCATTGGGCTCCTGCTAGAGGCTAGCCACTGTGCCAACACATACACTGGCAACTATGCCTAATCTTCCTGATGTAGAAACAGAGGCTGTGAGACGTACACAAATGCTCATAGTAGCACTATTCACAATAGACACAATAGAGGTCCTCATCTACAGTCACACACTCAGTAAGCAACAGGGCCTGGATTCAAACCCTGGCTTGAATTTGGTTTCTCTAATTCTCCAGGAAAGAAGATTCTACAGTATTCTTGAGATCCATGTTGAATTTTTAAAATTGATTGCTATGGTTAAAAATATGCATATGGTAAAATATAATTAAACATGATTGTTTATAAATTTGGGGGAAAACCCAGAGGTCTATTTATAGAGGACTGATAAAAAAATGATGGCATATCTCTAAAACTGGCTTTCATGAGACCATTAAATACAGAGACATACATCTATACTTATTGTCATACAAACCTGTCCATGATACACTGCTGAATGAAAAAGTGCACAGAGAAGAATGCAAAGAGGGATTCCACTTATGTAAGTTTATACACACTTGTTGGCATTTGGAGCCCTGGTGGTGCAGTGGTTAAGAGCTCAGGCTGCTAACCAAGAGGTCGGCAGTTCGAATCCACCAGCTACTCCTTGGAAACCCTATGGGGTAGTTCTACTCTGTTCTATAGGGTCACTAGGAGTTGGAATCGACTCAAAGGCAATGGGTATTTTTTGTTGTTGTTGCTGACATTTGGTGTGAATCCCACTGTTTGTATGTATATGTGCATGTGTGTAACTAAATATATATATATATATACATATATATATATATATATATATATATATATACATATATATATATATATATATTAAAAAATAAAGACGAAAGTAAAAAGCCATTCCTAGACATTCACAACCTAAAGTTATGAACTAAAGTTACAAAAGCATACTGCAAAACTCTAAGTACAAAACACTCCTATTCTGTTTTACAAATGCATCCACTTACTGCCCCCAAGTCAATCCCAACTCACGGTGACCCCATAGGGTTTCCGAGGCTATAAATCTCTACGGAAGCAGACTGCCACATCTTTCTCCCTTGAAGTCGCTAGTGGTTTCGAACTGCCAACCTTTCAGTTAGCAGTCGATTGCTTTAACCACTGCATCACCAGGACTACTTTAAAATGCACACACATATAAAATATGTAAATGTGTATGTATATGCACACACACAAACATATTGAAAGACATACATTAAAGCGCTATAGTTGTTATCCTCTAGGTGGTATGACTTGGGGTAGGTATTTTAAATAATTTTCTTATTGTTACTAAACCTGCATTTTATAATTTTCTTCCAATGAACATCTAATGTTTTAGGAATAAGAAAAAAAATTTCATAAAAGTTATGTTTTTAAATAAGTTATCTTTATTGCTTCAGTTTAAGCCCACTCCTCATTAGACCTTTAGTATAATATGGCCATCTCATAGGGAGATTGCCCCACCACCCAAGATTGAAAGCATCTCAATTTATCCCCAAACTTTGTCCTCAAATGTCTCACCTAGGGATGAGAAGCTCTTTAGTCAAGCTTAACTTAATATCTCATGAAAGTAAAGTTTTATTGTCTATAATATCCCTCCAGTATTGTTCCATGTGACTGACTGTATTTGCCAATGACAGCTACAAAACATTTTCCCATTCCATATGCTCTTCTGCAATGTGACCTTTGCCACTCTCCCATCAAAGGTAGAATCTAATTCCTCTCCTTGAATCTGGTCTAGCTTTAGGGAAACACTTGTAATCAAGAAGATGCAGTGGACGTGACTGTGCATGACTTCCAAGGTGATACAGCTTCTGCATAGCACTCTTGGAACGCTGGCTCTCCGGATGCTTCCTCTTTGGAAAGCTGCCACCATGCTGTGAGAAGTCTAAGCCACATGGAGAGGCCACCACAAGTACTCCAGTCAACAGTCCCAGTTGAGCCCAGCCTCTCAGGCATCCGAGCCCAGGTGACAGGAATATGAGAGAAGAAGCCTCCAGTTGACTCCGGACCTCAGCCATCTGAGTCACCCCAGATGTTTGACTCATCCCAGCTGAGCTCCCAGACATCACGGAGCAGAGACAAGCTGTCTTAGGCTGGGTTCTCTAGAGAAGCAAAACCAGAGAGAGAGATTTATCTCAAGGAAATGGCTCACATGGTTGTAGGGGATGGCAAGTCCCAAGTCCATGGGTCAGGCATCAGGCTAGAGGCTTCTCCTGACTCACGTAGTTGCAGAGGCTGATGAACCCAAGATTGGCAGGTCAGATGGCAGGCCATGAACTCACAAGCTGTGGACACTGAGAAATCCCAAGGCTGGCAGGTAAGACAGCAGGCCACTGGATCACAGGCTGCAGAAGCTGACAAATCTCAAGATCAGCAGACAATATGGCAAGCGGCTGGCTCAAGTCCCAAGAACCAGAGGTCAGATGATGAGTCAAATTCACGATCCAGAGCAAGCTAGGCAGCCTTGCCAGAATATCCATATATATATAGGATGTAGGCCATACCCCCGAGGAAACTCCCCTTACAACTGATTGGATGATCACACCAGATCACATCATGGAGGTGATTACATTAAACCACAAAATGGAGGATAAGTACATCATTACATAACTGCCAAACCTCTGAGAAACATGGCCCAGCCAAGTTGACACACAACCTTAACCAGCATACAAACCATTTCCTCTTTGTTCTTTACAGACTCCTAACTCTCAGAATCTGTGAGTATAATAAAATTGTTGTTGTTTTATGGCACTAGGTTTGGCACTGCATGTTATGCAGCAGTAGGCATCTGGAATACTCCCCTTCTCCAGCTCTACAAAGATAGCCACAATTCTTCCAACCTGTCACCATATGGCAGCCCTGGGAAATGGAAAGATGAAATGGGTGCCCAGAAACCCAAGTCCTATGCCTGCCCTGTTACCAACTTACCATGTGACTGAAAAAGGCATTAACATCTAGCAAATACTGTATAGCACTTACCACCTACACTTTCATCCCAGAGATAGTAACTCATGTGATCCTGATAATAACTGGATGAGATAGGTATTATTATCCCCATTTGAAAGATGAGGAGACCGAGGTTCAAAGACACTATAAATGACCTTCTCAAGGTCACACAGCTCATGAACAGCAGAGCAGAGACTACAAAACAGGATGAGGTTCAGAAGTTACAGTACAGTAACAGAGAAGACTGTAGTCTGTGAGGTAGGCCAGCAATCAGTTTCCCTTTAATTTCCACCCTCCTGATTCAGTCCTGTATTTTGAAGTCACAGAATCAGGTTGTTCCCCTACCCTATATGACAGTCCTTTAACTATCTGAAAACATGGCCCTTCAGCTGTCTCAAGATTGCTCATTCATAAACTTTCCATCCAAGTTAAGTATTCCTACTAATTCCTTCAGCCATTTCCATCATATTATTTGAAAATTATGATTTTCTGTATTATAAAGTCAATACATATTTATTTTCAAAAATTAAAAAAATAAGAAAATCACAAAGAAAAAAATAATAATCAAGTCAAACACAATCACTTCCAACTGACTTCTGTTACCACGTTTTTTTTTTGTTGTTACATGTTTTTAACCATGCATTTATATGCATATGTTTTTACAACTGGGTTTTACTTTTGAGTATATCATGTGAGTTTTGTAAAAAAAAAAAAAATCTATGCATATATTGGTTCATTCATTTATGTTAGCAATACATATTGAGATTCAACTCTATGCCTGACACTTTTGATGTTAGATAATTTACATATATCAGATATGTGTGTCTGTGCATGTACACACATCTGAATCTATATTTAATATCTCCATCTACACATACATCTGTAGCTATTCCATCAAAACGTTAACAGTTATTGTCTCTGAATACCAAGATTATTTTCATCTTTTTGTTTACCTTCTTTTTTTTTTTTTTACCATTTCTTGGAAAATGAACAGAGATTGCTTGTGAAATTAAAATAAAGCTAAGTAAAATGTCATGAACATTATCCCATGCCATTAACTATTCACCTCTAACATCATTTAAGCAGCTGCAACATATTCTACTGAATCAAGGTATTATCATGTATTTAACCAATTCCCTATTGTTTAAAATTTATATTGTTTTCCAAACTTTCACTATAACATTGCATAAGACATTCTTATAGATAAATCTTTCTACACATCCCTTTGCATACCTGTGTAGAATTTTCTTGAGATGAGAAAAGGAATTGTGTCAAGGGATATTGAAATATTTCATGTTCTTAAATCCCTATTTTAAAGTTCCCTTCTAGAAAGGTTATATCAATGTCAGCCTAATCAGGTGTATATTAGAGTGACTGCATCACTACATCCTCTATAACTTTAATCATTGTTTTCAAATCTTAGTGATTTTGATATGTATCCCATATTTCAAATTCATTTTGTCAGCTTCTTTTCAGTGTATTCCAATTTGCTCAAGTCCTTTTTGAGAACTGATGTCCAGAAGTAGGCGTGATAATCTGGGTGTGATGTGACCCGCACAGAGCAGAAATGGACTATCACCTCCCTTTCTCTGAACATGAGACTTATAATAATGCAGCCCAGAATGGCTGCATCTTTACTGTCTGCTGACTTGTACTCAATATGCCTTCAGTTCTTTGTTCACATGCACTGCAAATAAATCTGGTCTTTCCCATCACGTATTTGTGGAATTGACTTTTCTAAATCAAAGTAAGGAACATTTTCTACTATCAAATTTTATCTGTATACTTCCGCACTTTCTTGTAGTTTCCCAAGATTTTTTTTTCCCTAATTCTGTAATCTTATGTTTTCACAATTCCTTGACTACACACCTATGAATTGGATGAACATGAAAAGGAGCAGGTGAGAAAAGCAAGGAACAAATAGTTACCAAGTGCCTACTGTGTGTCAAGGAATGGGATCTAGAGGTTTACACATGTTAAAATCATTTAATACACCTAAGAGTGTAATTAAGTAGATGCTAGCATCCCTGTTTTAAATATGAGAAAAATGCTGCTTGCAGGGATTACTTTTCTAGGACAACGTCACACAGCCAATAAGGAGAAAGGAGGAGTTAGGAAGTCTAACTGGGATCCTTGCTATTCCCAGTATCCCAGACTAGGTGTGCCCTCATCTAAGGCATGGATGTCAATGTTAAAGAGAACTAAGCTGAGAATAGAACTTGACAAACTCATAGCTAGAACTCCTTAATGAACATGTAATTGAATAAAAGCAAACGCATGTGACTATTCTATCAAACAGCCTACAATTTTCCCCTCTGGAAACGAAAAATATTGTTTATTCCATAAATATCTGTTGAGATTCTAATGTAGATCAGGAAGAAGATATACTGGTGAATGAAACAGAAATACTTCTCACCATCATAGAGGTTACAGTTAATCGGGAAGATAGACTATACAAGTAAACACATGCAAAAATTAATTTGATTATGAGAAACTTTGTCAAATATCTTGCTGACTTCCAGATACCCAGTGTCTGTGGGATCTTCCTGATTTACCTGTACAACAAACGAATCCAGAGTTTCTACTCTGTTCACCTCGCATGACTTATTCTTGGTGAATTTATAATGGCTTCTAGTGCTCCTCACTTCCCTTCCCACATGCTCACCATGTAAACTTGTCTATCTCACTTCATTGTTGTTGGGAATCAAAATCAAGTTTTAAGAGTGCATCACCACCTACTGAAGGAAGAAGAGATTTAGCCGTCTCCAGATTTTTTAAAGTTCCTCTGTTTGCTTGGATTCCTCCAACATTATAACCAGTTCTGTGGTTCTACAAACAAATTTTCAAATTACTTTGTCACCTGAAAAAGTAATTTGCTTGGACCTGGAGACTGAAATTGAGGCAGATACTTCAAAGTAAATACTTACTACCTCCTTTGTGTAGAACTCCATTCCTTATGAAACATCTTTATTCTCCCTTTCAGATTTTTCTTGGCCTAAGTGACAGATATGACAGATTCAGAATGAATCCAGTTTTATACTGTCATCTTGTAATAAGGTTTCAGTTGTTTCATGCAATAGGACAATCATTTTCTTGTTTTTACTGTTCCAAAAGCAATTTTTTTCTAAAATTTATTTTGTTGTTGTTGAGAATATACACAGCAAAACATAAACCAATTTAATAGTTTCTACATGTACAATTTAGTGAATTACATTCTTCAGTTGTGTAACCATTCTCACCTTCCTTTTCTGAGTTGTTCTTCCCTCATTAACATAAACTCGCTGTCTCCTGAGGTTACTGTTATGGATTGAATTGTGTCCCCCAAAAATGTGTGTCAACTTGTCTAGGCCATGATTCCCAGTATTGTGTGATTGTCCACCATTTGGTTATCTGGTGTGATTTTCTTATGTGTTGTAAATCCTACTTTTATAATGATAATGAGGCAGGATTAGAGGCGGTTATGTTCACGAGGCATGCGGTTATGTTAATGAGGCAGGCAGTTATGTTAATCAAAATGTTCAGTAATGGTAGCCAGGCACCATCCAGTTCTTCTGGTCTCATGGCAAAGGAGGCAGTTGTTCATGAAGGCGATTAGCCACACATTCCATATCCTCCTTTTAGTCTCAGCTCTCCTTCTTCTTCTATTGCTCCAGGTGAATAGGGACCATTTATTGTGCCTTGGATGGTGGCTTGCAAGCTTTTAAGACCCCAGGCACTATGCAAGGGACTAGGAGGTAGAACAGAAGTACTAAACATGTCATTGGGCCAACTAACTGGGATGTCCCATGAAACCATGACTCCAAACCTCCAAACCAAGGAATCCCATGAGGTATTTGCTTGTACATAAGCAGCCTCAGCAGCTACTCTTTCTTTTTGCTGTTATTATAAATATATCAATCACACAACTTTTGCCAATTCAACTTTTTACAGATGTACAACTTACTGACAGCAATTACAATAATTGGCTTTGCAAACATACCCTTAATCGATGCAAATTTTCCATCACTGTTAATCCTCCTTTCTCCCTTCCTCCCACCCTTGGTAACCACTAATAAACTTCGGTCTGTATACATTTGCCTTTCTTGTCTTTTAATATAAGTGAGCTTATATAATATTTGTTCTTTTGTGATTGGCTTATTTCACTTTGCACAACGTCTTCAAGCTCCATCGATACTGTAGCATGTATCAAGACTTCATTTCTCCAGCTGGCTGAGTAGTATTCCATGTATATGTGCACTGCATTTTGTTTATCCATTCTGTTGATGGGCATTTAGGTTGTTTCCATCTTTTGGCTACTACAAATAGTGCTGCAGTGAACACTGGTGTACGAGTCTCTTTTTGAGTCTCTGCTTTCAAAGCCTTTTGAGTATATACCTAGGAATGTAATTGCTGGGTCACATGGTAGTTCTATACAGCAGCAATTTTAAAAAAAGCTTGCTTTATTTTTGTTTTCTTTCAAATTTACCTACCATGCATTGACAAATTTGAAGTTCCAATCTTACTGAGAGTATTCTGATAGACTTGGGCGAATCTGTTACACACTTTTGGCTGTTTTTCCATCTTTCAGTTTCCTGTGCAAATGCATCTTCTCTCTCTATGCTTCTAAATTTCTTCCCATATTGTAGCTATCTGTGATTAGTATAGATTGGTTCAGAACTCCATGTTTCAGAGTCTCCCTCTCTGCAATAGCCATATTTCATTTTAGAGGCTCTGGCTATGGAACCAGAAAAATCTCTTCTTTGGCATTAAAAAATATGCGTATATGGTTCATAAATTTTTGGTTATAATTATTCATCTTTTGAGTTAGAAATTTTTTCCCCTCTGTTTAATAATACCCAGTGTTGGCAAGGGTTTTTTAAAATGGTAATTTTCCTAAATTGCTGTAAGCAGTGCAAATTTGTACAGCCCTTTTGGGAAGCAATTTGGCAATATAAAAAAAGTCTTAAAAATGTCCATCTCTTTTGACCCACTTCTGGAAATTCACCTTAAGGAAATTATCCTAAATATAGGAAAGGCTTTATATACCTTTATACTCAATGCAATGTTATTTATAAATACTGGAAAATGGGAAATAATCTTATTATCCAAATTGAGGGAAATGGTTAATGATGTTGGAATATTAAACTGACTTCATTGTTATTGTTGTTAGTTGCCTTCAAGTCTGTGCTGACTCATGGCAACCTCATGCACAAAAGAATGAAACACTGCCTGCTCCTGAGCCACCTTTACAATCATTGGTTTGCTTGAGTCAACTCTTGTGGCCACTGTGTATTTTGAACACTTTCCATCAAAGTGGGCTCATCTTGCATCACTTTACTGAACAATATTCTGTTCTGATCCATAGGTTTTTCATTGGCTAATTTTCAGAAGTAGATCACCAGGCTTTTCTTCCTTGTCTGTCTTAGTCTGGAAGCTCTGATAAAATCTGTCCACCATAGGTAACCTACTGGTATTTAAAATACCAGTGGCACAGCTTCCAGCATCATAGCAATGTAAAAGCCACCACAATATGACAAGGTGACAGATAAGTGGTAGGGACAGACTTTGATGATGATGAGATGAAATGTTATTATAGAAAACACTTATGATTCAATATAAATTATAAGAAAGAACATAAAAACACATATTCTATATTAATAACCCTGTTAAGTTGAATATAGAGAATATTTTGCTTATAGTTATGAAGGAGTGAGGTGTTAACAAACCTATCTATCTGCAGATAACAGGAATCAACTCTGGACCAGAAAAAAAAAAAAAACCTACTTATGGGTTCTGGAAAGTAAGTGAATGATGGTAATTTTTAGAAAGGAGTTGAAATTTGGAGGAAGTAGCC
Source organism: Dugong dugon (assembly GCA_030035585.1). Classification (NCBI taxonomy): domain Eukaryota; kingdom Metazoa; phylum Chordata; class Mammalia; order Sirenia; family Dugongidae; genus Dugong; species Dugong dugon. The sequence goes on from CM057471.1 coordinate 60,671,366, forward strand.
AGCATAGTGTTAATTTCTCATTTTTGAAAACTTTGCCTTGAGGGTAGGTCACAGTTGCAGGATGGCTCAGGGCAAATAAACCACCAGTAGACATTTTGCTCTCTGGACAGAGGACCCAGGGGTGGGTACCAGACCAACCAAGGAACCAGAGAGTAAGGAAGGAATCCAGAAAAGGAGAGATCTAGAGAAGGTGAATCCACAATCTGTGTGTAATCTCTGCCCACTTCTATAACTGATTGATTTCTGAACTACACATGTGCATGGCAGACTTCAACCAGCCCAGCTAAAGATAATAAAATGACCGAGATTTGAACTGCTACTCACCACAGGCAAGCCATTTTTCAGGTGGATTCTAACTAAGTTAACTGCTTGCCAAAACAAAAACATCAACATTCTTTAAAGAAATATAACAGAATCCAAATCTTCATATAATAAATTTATAATGTGAAGAATTCAATCTAAACCTACTCAATATATTGTGAAATAGAAAAGTTTGATACATTCCCAAGGAAACAGACATCAGCAAAGGCCCACCCTAAGATAACCCAAATGCTGGAGTTATCAGATGTCATGGATTGAATTGTCTCCCCAAAATGTGTGTTAACTTAGCTAGTCCAAGATGCCCAGTATTGTGTGATTGTCCACCATTTTGTCATCTGATGTGATTTTCCTATGTGTTGTAAATCCTACCTCTATGATGTTATAGGGTCACTGTGAGTCAGAATCAACTCTACAGCAGTGAGTTTTGGTTTGGTTTTTGGTATGATGTTGATGAGCTGCAATTAGCAGCAGTTATGTCAATGAGGCAGGACTCAATCTACAAGATTAGGTTGTGTCTTAAGTCAATCTCTTTTGTGATATAAGAGATAGAAATGAGTAGAGACATGGGAACCTCATACCACCAAGAAACAAGGGCCAGGAGACTAGCGCATCCTTTGGAACTGGGGTCCTTGTGCTGAGAAGCTCCTGGACTGGGGAAGATTGATGACAAGGATCTTCTCCCAGAACTGACAGAGAAAGCCTTCCCCTAGAGCTGGCACCTTGAATTTGGATTTCTAGCCTACTAAACTGTTAGAGAATAAATTGCTGTTTGTTTATGTCATCCACTTGTGGTATTTCTGTTACAGCAGCACTAGATAACCAAGACATCAGACAATGACTTTAACACAACTATTATACTTGGCTCATTTAGATTAAGGAAACAATGTTCACAATGAACAAAAATATAAGAAATATTAGCAAGGAAATAAGAAATATAAAAAAGAACCAATGAAATTTTAGAAGGGAAAATTTTAAAAATCTGAAATTAAAAAAAAATCACTAGATAAGCTTAATAGAATGGAGATGGCATGGAAAATAATCATTGGCAATGAAGACAGATTCATAAAATTCTCTAATCTGAAGAAGATAGAGAATAAAAACTGAAAAAAAAAATTTAACAGTGTCTACAGGACCCATGGGACAATATTAAAAGGTCTCAAAAGAGATAACTGGAGTCACAGAAGAAAATTGATCAAGTTTAGCGTAAGATAAAAACTAACAAATTCATGAAGCTCAACAATATCAAACAGGATAAATGTGAAAAACAAAACAAATCATGCCTACGTATATTATACTAAACTGCTGAAAACCAAACATATAGAAACATCTTTGCTCTAGCCATTGCAACAAGACAAGAAAAAGCATAAAGATTAGAAAGGAAGAAATGAAACTATCTTTGTTTGTAAATGACATGATTGTTTATTAAGAGAATCCTAAGGAAACTACAAAACAATTACTAGAACTAATAAATGAGTTTAGCATGGTCGAAAGACAGTAAGATATATATACAAATTAACTGTATTTTTACATACTGGTCACAAACAGGAGCCCTGGTTGCACAATGGTTAAGAGTTACAGGGAGCTATGGCTGCTAACCAAAAGGCTGGCAGTTCAAATCCACCAGCTGCTCATTGGAAACCCTAAGGGGCAGTTCTACTCTGTCCTACAGGGTCGCTATGAGTTAGAATCGACTCGACGGCAGTGGGTTTGTTTGGTCACAAACAATTGGAAAATGAAATTTCAAAATCAGTTCCACTTCCAATAGTGAAAAAAAAAAAAATCCTAAAATGCTTAGTAATAAATTTAACAAAAGGAATGCAAGATTTCTTCAATGAAAGCAACAGAACGCCAGCAGGAGAAACTAAAGAAGATGTAAATAAATGGAGAGATGCACTGTGTGTGGATTGAAAGACTCAGTATTGGTTAGAGGTAATTTATCCTCAATTTTATCTATAGATTTAATGCAATCCTAGTTATAATCCCAGCAACATTTTTTGGTGGAATTAGACAAGATAATTCTAAAATTTGTATGCAACTGAAAATAACCTAGAGTAGTGAAAGTATTTTAAAATAGAACAAAATTGGAAGATTTATACTACCTACCTGTTTTTAAGATTTTTAAACTACAGTAATCAAGACAATGTGAGTTTGGCTAAAAGATAAGCATATAGATCAATGAAAAAGAATAGATAGTTCAGAAACATACACAATTCAATTTTGAAAAATTTGCCAGTAGAAAAGTCTTTTCAACAAATGGTTTTGGAACAACTGGATAGGTAAGTTCAAAAAGAAATCTACACAGACCCTTAGTTCATATCACATGCAAATATTAAGCCAAAATGGGTCATGCAACTAAGTATAAAAGCTAAAACTAGACATCCTCTAAGAGAAAACAGAGGATAAAAATCTTTGTGGCCTCTGGAATAGGCAACAATTTCCTAGATAGGAAATCAAATACATGAACCATATAAGGAATAATATCTAAATTGGTCTTTATAAAAATGGAAAACCTTTGCTTCTCAAAAGACACCACTAAGAAAAGGAAAACACATAACACAAAATGGAAGAAAATATTTGTAATATATTTATGAGACAAAGGACTTGTATTCAGAATATATTAGAAAAACCCTTGCTACTCTATAATAAGGAGACAAAAAACCCAATTAAAAAATTGGCAAAAGATCTGAAGAAATACTTCACAAAGGAAAGCATATGAATGGCAATAAGCACATGAACAGATCCTCAACCTAGTTAATCATCATGGAAATACAAATTAAACCACAATGAGATACCATTACACAACATTAAAATGGCTGAATTTTAAAAAAGATTGACCTTACCAATTTTGACCATGTTTGGAGCAACTGAAAGTCTCATTATGCCGATGAGAATGTAAAATCATGCATCTAATTTGAAAAAACTGTTTGGCAGTTTCTCAAAGTTAAACCTACAACAAGCATATGATCTGGACATTCCATTCCTAGTTATGTACCCAAGAGAAGTGAAAATATGTCCATATAAAACCTGTACACGAATTTCTGTGGTTCTTCATTCACTTCATTCACAGTAGTCAAAAGAACCAACCCGATGTACATACATCAACAGGTGAATAAACAAAATAAAGCATATCCAAACAATGGAACACTAATGAGTATTAAAAAGGAGCTACTGATACATGCAACAACATACATGAAACTCAAATCATTATGCTGAATGAAAGATGTCAGACACAAAGAAGTACAAACGGTATTATTCCATTTATATGAAATTCTAGAAAAAGCAAAAACCAATCAACAGTGACAAAAGGTACGTACTAGTTGCCTGATGCTGGGCAGAAAAGGAGGGGTATACTTCCTACAAAAGGAAACGAGGAATCTTTTGGGGTGAAGGAAATGTTTGACAGTGTATAAATCTTTTCAAAGCTCATTGAATTGCATCCTTTATATTGCTGCAGTTGATTGTATATACATTATACCAAATTAAAGTTGATATAAAAGTTGCATATAGAAACAAATTTTCTTAAAAAAGTTACAGCAAAATTTAAATGGTAACATTTGGATGATGGAATTACATGAAACTTTTTCTGTTTTCACTACTGGGAATTCCACAAACTTTCTTTAATGAACATATACCACTTAAATTAAAAAAGAAAAACAAAAATAGTCTATGGCATTTATCAGATTAAGGCCAGTATCCTATTACTGGATAAATGTATGATTAACACGAGTATTTTAGTCCTAGACAACCTGTTATCAATGTCAGATTTAAGAACAGAGAGGTAAACCCAGAGGGGTAATCCCTCTTACTTCTCTTCTACATTTTAGTCATGAAATTAGAACAGAGGCAATTCAATGATTTATCAGAAATTGTGTTTTTAGCAGATTAACTCTTCCTGCAACTATCTAGAGAACTGAGGCTCTCATCGATGCACTGCATTAGCTCTGAATTGTTTTGTGTATTCAAAATTCATCACCGGTATTTCAAACAGCAGCAAGGTCACCATGGTGGACAGGTTTCAGTGGAGCTTCCAGACTAAGACAAGAAAGAAGATCCTTCTAAGAAAGAAGGATCTGGTGATCTACTTCTAAAAAAACTGGCCAGTGAAAACTTTATGAATAGCAGCGGAACACTATCTGAAGGATAGCACAGGACCGGGCAATACTTCATTCTGTTGTACACAGTGTCACTGAGTTGGAACCAGCTAAAAGGCACCTAATAACAACAACATAGTACAGTAATTTTATATGTATATAAAATTATTTTATTTAGAATTAGAATACCTGAGTTTGAGATTTGGTCCTTTTATTCTATGATAATGTGGTGGTTTTAAACATGGCCTCTAAATTCTTTGGCACACCTCCCATTAAAAGGCAGAGTCTAGGTCTCCTCCTGTTGAGTCTGGGCATGTTTGTTACTCCTTTGACCAAAAGGGAATGGCAGGTGTGATGCTATGTGGCTTCCAAGGCTAGGTCAGAAAAAGCTATGCAGCTTCACCTGGTTCTCTGGGAAGACGTGCTCTATGGGAAGCCAATCACCATTCAGGAAGTCTACTACTACCCTGAGATTATCATGTTGGAGAGGCCACATGTCAGTCAACAGACCAAGTGGGCCCCCCAGTTGACAACTAGCATCAATTGCCAGCGGACCATTGAATGGGTCATTTTGTACATCCAGCCCAGCTGATCTTTTAAATGATTGCAGCCCCACCTGGTATTTTACTGTAAACACCCAATGGACCCCATGGTAGAACTGCCCATCCGAGCCCATTCAGAATTCCTGACCCACAAAATTTCGGACAAAAGAAAACGGTTATTGTTTTTAACAATGAAGTTTCTGGGTAATTGTCATGCAGCGACAATTGCCATAACAGTGATAGTGGGTGAATCACTTAACCTCTACAAACTCTATGCCTCACACTCTAAAATGGGAATAACATCTACCCCACAGTGCTGTGTCAAGGTTTAAATGAGACAATATATGTAAAAGGATGTTTAAAACTTGGAACACTAAACTAATACTGGTAATTTTGTTTTATTTGCTTATTTGTTTACTCAACATATTTGTTAAATAGCTGCTATATGTCAAGCCCTGTGCAGTAGGCTAGGAGTACAACTGTGAATAAGATACAGTCCCTCCCACCAAAGAACTCATGCTGATTGGGGAAGCAGTCAAGAAACCGGGTGATGAAATTCAAGTGTTGTAAGTGCCATCACAGAGGTAAGCACAGAAGCTGTGGGAACTTATGGCAGGGACTTGACTTGCTGCTACCATCTTGGGGGTGGCAGAGAGAGAGGTCGGAGTGAAAGCTTATATGCATGGCGGTTGGGGGAGGCATGACAGTGGAGAAAAGACCACTGCACAAGAGAAACAGGGAAGCTGGCTCAGTTCAATAGAGAGCGAGTTGAACCTAAAAAAAGACTGTTGCCTACTGTGCAGGGGAAGGAGTGACATGTGACCTATGTCTGTCTTTCTGAGGTATAACAGAGGCACTACAGTGCCTGTCTCCCATGCACCTTTCTGACTACTCAAGAATAAAAATGAACAAGCAAACAAATAATTAAAAAAAACAGACTCAACTGCCACCTTAAATAATCTTTGTAATTTTGGAGTTATCAAAAATAGGAGACAAAGCTAAGGTACAAGGTTTCAACTGAAATTTCTCATTCTGCACAATGCAAGGATAGGAGAATGGTAATACTGGGAGGCAACTGGGAAGCTTGGCTCCAAATCTTTGCTAAGCCCCTCTTCACAAGTCAGGCTAATGCAGGAATTTGCCTGCCTCCCACGGCCTAATGGTTGTCCTATGGCCTATAGAGTTATCCTTGGATGGTCTTGAGCATCCTTCTTCTTTTCTTTTGAAATGCCTCTTTGTTTTAATTTCTTATTTGATTTATTCTGTTGTTGTTGTTGAGAATATACACAGCAAAACATACAGCAATTCAACTGCTTCTAAATGTACAATTCAGTGACATTGATTACATTCTTCAAGATTTGCAACCACTCTCATCCTCATTTCTGAGTTGTACCTCCACATTAACATAAACTCACTGCACCCTAAGGTTCCTATCTAATCTTTCTAGTTTCTGTTGTCACTCTGATCCCATATAGATAGTTCTTAAAAGAGATTAATGCTCAAGACAGACATGTTTTACTAGTTAAGCTAGACTATTGTTGGGTTTTAAGAAGACTTCAGGAATATTTTTGATCTCAGGGCAATAGTTTCAGGGGTCCATGAAGCCTCCATGGCTCCAGAAAGTCTGGCGTCCATTAGAATTTGAAATTCTGTTCTCTTTTTCCCCTCTTTTGATCAGGATTCCTCTGTAGAATCTCTGATCAAAATGTTCAGTAACGGTAGCTGGGCACCATCCAGCTCTTCTGGTGTCATGGCAAAGCAGGCAGTTGTTCACAGAGGCGAGCAAGATTATTCTTAAAAAGTATATTTGTGTGCATGTGTATGTTGGAGGGGGGCCCTGACATAAGAAAAAAAAAAAAGAAAAGTACTTTCCGACTCATCATTTAATTAGTCTATGTAACAGCTCCATAACGTAAACAGAATGTCACATAATAGATGTGTAAGGCCACATGGCTAGGAGATGACAGTAAAAGAGTGGATTCAAAATTACTTCTTGAATCTTGTATCCAGTACTCTTCCCCTATACTTCTTCTGGACAATATGATAACTCTTAAGAATGGTGATTGCTGGTAATAATGGTGAGATTTTCAAAGCAACCAGGGCCTCACGCAGGCGAGAAAGACAGGGAAGGGGCCCCTATTTAGGACGGAGAGCTTCACTTTCTCCTTGGCTGAAAAAGGTTCACCATTCTCTGTGGCAGACACATGAAGGACTGTGTATAAATGCCAAATATAATTAGCTCAGATCCAAGTGAAATAGATTAAAACCAATTTGCTATTTGCATTCCTTCTTTTCTTTCTTAAACAAGTGTAAGGTTTTAAACAGCTCCGGGAGAGGGAGAAAGCAAGGTACAAAAGAAAAAGAAGAAAAAGAAAAACAAAGCAGATCTAATACCCAGAGCTGTGCCAAAAAAGCAGTTTTAGTTAAGAATAGGGGTTTCTCCCACTTTAGTTAAGAGTGCTATACAGGTGGAACCCCTTTTAAAAACTCTGTTATGGGAGTTCCGGCAAAATGGCGCTCTAGTTAGAAGCACCATGCCGTCCCTCCACAGCAAAGATCTGAAAAACTAAGCCAAACAGAGAATACAACAATCCTGAAACCCGAAAACATCAACTGAAGAGATAAAGAACTCAGCCAAGCACCAAATGGAGTGAGAAAACTTTGACAGAGAATGGACAGCGAGGAGAGATTCATGCAGAGGTCCCCTACCAGCTAACGCAGCACGGCTCCACCATCTTGGACTCCTATCAGAGACCAGCAAATGTGGGTACAAGAAATCAGCCTCACGGAGAGTCCAGCGGGAGACAAAACAACAGTCTCTCATCTCTCCATTCCAACGGCAAGCTCCCCTAGCATTCCTTTTTGTTTGTTTGTATATTTTTTGGCTCCTGTTCCTCTCTCCTCTCTCCCATATCCATCTTAGCTCCACACATAACAATCTCCCCACTGCATCCTGCCTACCTGCACCGTGCGCTTGACATCACACCACCAAGCAGTACAGGCACAGCCTACTGGAACCTGCCCAGCACTGATTACTGACCTGCCCTGGTGGCTGTAGTCAGTGCCACAAATAACCCGTCCCAGTGACTCCTCTTCAGCTAGACCTGCCCTGCTACACCATATCTGAGTGACTGACCCTGCCAGTTGGAGAAGGAGGTGAAAAGTATTGAGCGCACAGATGAGCAAACAACAAAGAACACACAGTCCGCCTCCTCAGACAAACACAAATCTTTTTTTTTTTTTAAAAGGGATGAAACAAACAAATCTACAATCAATAAATGAGAAAAATAACTACTGAATGCCCTGAAAACAGCAGACAATATCAAAACATTTACAAAAACAGGACAGGATGGTTCCAGTAGGCATCCAAATTAAAACACCAGAGGACTCTCTTCTGGAAGAAAATGCACTAGAAGTACCTGAAAGGGAATTCAAATCTCTAATACTCGGAATTTTCCAAGAACTGAGGCAAAAAGCTGACAAACATGAGAAAAAAATAGATGAATTCATGGAAAATACAGACAAAAAATTGGAAGAATTCAGGAAGGTAATGCAGGAACAAAATGCCAAAATAAATTCACAACTAGGAATAATACAAAGACAACAATTAGAAATCCAAAAGATAAACAACAAGATTTCAGAAATGGATGATGTCATAGAAGGGCTGAGAAGCAGATTTGAAACCGTGGAAGACAGGATCAGTGGAACTGAAGACAAACACTTGGATACAACTCTGTCTCAGGAAAACTCAGAAAAAAGAACAAAGAAAAATCAAGAGACCCTGAGAGTTATGTGGGACACAATTAAAAGCAAAAATTTACAAGTGATTGGTATTCCAGAACAGGGGGAGAAAACAGAAAACACAGAGAGGGTCATTGAGGAACTGCTGAAAGAAAACGTCCCCAGTATCATGAAAGATGAAAAGCTGGCCATCCAAGAAGCTCAATGAACTGCATATAGAAGAGACCCCAAAAGAAAATCACCTAGGAATATCATATTCATACTCACCAAAACCAAAGACAAACAAAGAATCCTGAGAGCAGGTCGTGAAACACAAGAAGTCACATACAGAGGAGAAACAATAAGACTAAGCTCAGATTATTCGGCAGAAACCATGCAGGCAAGAAGGCAATGGGATGACATATATAAAATCTTGAAAGAAAAAAAATTGTCAGCCAAGAACAATATATCCTGCAAAACTCTCATTCAAATTTGATGGTGAAATTAGGTCATTTCCAGATAAACAGAAATTAAGGGAATATGCAAAAGTCAAACCAAACTTACAAGAATTATTAAAGGGAGTTCTTCGATCTGAGGACAAACAGCTTCAGCTCACAGGCAGAACCTAGGATGCAGGATCGTACGAGCCAGATACCAATCTAGGAAATGAAATCGCGAGGACTATCCAAAACCAAAAGAAATACAACAGAGAATCAGAGCAGTCAATCGATAGATGACAACAACATCAACACAATGAAAAAGGGAATAAACGGCATAGGTATAGAACCTTCTAATGGAGACTAAGGCAAGGCGATACCATGTAATGGTAGACTGCTTCAAACTTAGAAAGATAAGGGTAAAATTCATGGTAACCACAAAGAAAGTTAACAAACCAACTAATAAAAACAAAGATGAAAAACATGAAGTCTCAGCAAAAACAAAACCTACAAAAACAAAAGAAATGAAAAAACAATCCAGAAACAAAAGTAACTCAGCACAAGAGAGTAAGAAGAACAAAGAAAACTTCAGCACCACAAAAAAAAGCACTACAAAATAACAGCAACAAACTCACATCTATCAATAATTACACTGAATGTAAATGGACTCAATGCACCCATAAAGAGATAGACAGTCACAGAATGGATAAGAAAACAGGATCCATCGATATGCTGTCTACAAGAGACACACCTTAGAAACAAAGATGTGAATTTATTAAAAGTGAAAGGTTGGAAAAAAATATATCAAGCTAACAACTACAAAAAAGAGCAGGAGTGGCAATTCTGATCTCAGATAAAATAGACTTTAAAACAAAATCTACCATAAAACACAAAGAAGGACACTATATAATCATTACGGGGAGGATTGATCATGAAGACATAACCATAATAAACATCTACGCACCCAATGACAGGGCTCCAAAATACATAAAACAAACTCTAACAACACTGAAAAGAGAAATGGACAGTTCGGCAATAATAGTAGGAGACTTCAACACACCACTCTCAGTAAAGGACAGAACAACTAAGAAGAAACTCAGCAAAGATACAGAAGACCTAAAGGGCACAATCAGCCAACTTGACCTCATAGACATATATAGAACACTCCAACCAACCACTGCAAAGTACACATTCTTTTCCAATGCACATGGAACGTTCTCCAGAATAGACAGCATCTTTGGCCACAGAGCAATCCTCAACAAGATCCAAAATGTTGAGATAATTCAAAGTATCTTCTCTAACCACAATGCCATCAAGGTAAAATTAAAACTAGAAAGAGCAAGGAAAAAAAACCAACTACATGGAAACTGAATAATACCCTGCTTACACATCACTGGGTAATAGAAGAAATCAGAGATGTAATCAAAAAATTCCTAGAATCAAATGAGAATGAAAACACATCATACCAAAACCTTTGGGACACAGCAAAGGCAGTCCTCAGAGGACAATTTATAGCAATAGATGCACATATCAAAAAAAAGAAAGGGACAAAATCAAAATATTAACTACAGAACTTAAACAAATAGAAAGAGAACAGCAAAAAAAGCCCACAACCACTGGAAGAAAGGAAATAGTAAAGATCAAAACAGAAATAAATGAAATAGAGAACAGAAAAACCATACAAAGAATCAAAAAAACCAAAAGTTGCTTCTTTGAAAGAATCAACAAAATCGACAAACCACTGGCCAGACTGACAAAAGAAAAACAGGAGAGGACACAAATAACCCAAATAAGAAATGAAATGGGGGACATTACAACAGACCCAACCGAAATAAAAAGGATTATGACAGAATATTATGAAAAACTGTACTCCAACAAATTTGAAAACCTAGAGGAAATCGCTAAATTTCTAGAAACACACAGCCTACCCAAAATACAATGAAGTGATGTTGAAAATCTGAACAGACCCATAACAAGACAAGAGATGGAAAAGGTCATAAAAAAACTCCCAACCCAAAAAAGCCCTGGCCCAGAAGGCTTCACTGGAGAATTCCAGAAAACATTTACACAAGAGCTTGTACCAGTACTACTCAAGCTATTTCAGAGCATACAAGAGGAAGCAACACTTCCAAATTCATTCTATGAAGCCACCATAATGCTGATACCAAAACCAGGCAAAGATGTCACAAGAAAAGAAAATTACAGACCAATATCTCCCATGAATATAGATGCAAAAATTCTCAATAAAATTCTAGCCAATAGAATTCAGCATCATATCAAAAAATAATACACCACGACCAAGTAGGATTCATACCAGGTATTCAAGGATGGTTCAACATTAGAAAATCAGTCAACGTAATCCACCACATAAATAAAAGGAAAGAAAAGAATCACATGATAATCTCAACTGACGCAGAAAAGGCATTTGACAAAGTCCAACACCCATTCCTGATAAAAACTCTCAATCAAATAGGTATAGAAGGGAAATTTCTCAACATAATAAAGGGCATCTGTGCAAAACCAACAGCCAACATCATTCTTGATGGAGAGAGGCTGAAAAGATTCCCCTTGAAAACAGGAACAAGACAAGGATGCCCTTTATCACCACTCCTATTTAACATTGTGCTGGAAGTTCTAGCTAGGCAAGAAAAAGAAATAAAGGGCATCCAAATTGGTAACGAAGAAGTTAAACCGTCACTGTTTGCAGATGATATGATACTATACACAGAAAACCCTAAAGACTCCACAAGAAAGCTACTGGAACTAATAGAAAGATTCAGCAGAGTAGCAGGATACAAGATAAACATTCAAAAATCGGTGGGATTCCTACACACCAATAAGGCGAACGATGAAAAGGAAATCAGGAAAACAATACCATTTTCAATAGACCCTAAAATGATAAAATACTTAGGAATAAATCTGACCAGGGATGTAAAAGACCTATAGAAAGGAAACTACAAAACACTACTGCAAGGAACCCAAAGGGATCTACATAAATGGAAAAACATACCATGCTCATGGATAGGCAGACTCAACATTGTGAAAATGACAATTCTACCCAAAGCAATTTACAAATACAACGCAATCCCGATCCAAATACCAACAACATTCTTCAAAGAGATGGAAAAACTAATCATTAACTTTATATGGAAAGGGAAGAAGCCCCGAATAAGTAAAGCACTACTGAAGAAGAACAATAAAGTGGGAGGACTCACACTACCTGACTTCAGAACCTACTATACAGCTACAGTAGTCAAAACAGCCTGGTACTGGTACAACGACTGATCCATTGACCAATGGAACAGCATTGAGAACCCAGATGGAAATCCATCCACCTATGGTCACCTGATCTTCGACAAGGGCCCAAAGTCCATCAGATGGGGAAAAGAGTCTTTTTAACAAATTGTGTTGGCAAAACTGGATATCCAGCTGCAAAAAAATGAAACAGGACCCATACCTCACGCTGTATACAAAAACTACTTCAAAATGGATCAAAGACCTGAATATAAAGCCTAAAACTATAAAGTTCATAGAAGAAAAAGTAGGACCAACACTTCAGGCCTTAATACATGGCATTAACAGGATACAAACTGTAACCATCAGCGCACAAAACCCAAAAGATAAGCTAGGTAACTGGGATCTTCTAAAAATCAAACACCTATGCTCTTAAAAAGACTTCATCAAAAGAGTAAAAAGAGAACCTACAGACAGGGAAAAAATTTTTGGACAGTATAAGTCAGACAAAGGTCTAGTCTCCATAATCTACAAGAAAATCCAACACCTCTACAACAAAAAGACAAATAATCCTATTAAAAAATGGGCAAAGGAAATGAACAGACACTTCACCAAAGAAGACATTCAAATGGCCAACGGATACATGAGGAAATGCTCGCGTTCACTAGCCATTAGAGAAATGCAAATTAAAACCACAATGAGATACCATCTCACCCCGGTATTACTGGCAAGAATCAAAAACACTGGAAATAACAAATGTTGGATGGGCTGCGGGGAGATGGGAACTCTTATGCACTGCTGGTGGGAATGCAAAGTGATACAACCATTTTGGAAAATGATATGGCGCTTCCTCAGAAAGCTAGAAATAGACATACCATTCGATCCAGCAATCCCACTCCCAGGAATATATCCTATAGAAATAAGAGTCGTCACTTGAATAGACATATGCACACCTATGTTCATGGCAGCATTGTTCACTATAGCAAAAGGATGGAAACAACCTAGATGCCCATCAATAGATGAATGGATAAACAAAATATGGTACATACACACAATGGAGTACTACGCAACGAGAAAGAATAGTGATGAATCTGTGAAGCATCACATAACATGGATGAAATTGGAGGACACTATGCTGAGTGAAATAAGTCAATCACAAAAGGACAAATATTGTATGAGACCTCTATTGTAAAAACCCATGAAAAAGTTCACACACAAAACGTTACAATCTTTGTTGGTTACCAGGGATGGGAGGGGTGGGGGGGAAATACTAAATAGGCAATAGATAAGTGGTATCTTGGGTGAAGGGTGAGACAGTACACAATACAGGGGAAACTAGCACAACCTGTACAAGGAAAGGTCATGGAAGCCCCATAGATACATCCAAACTCCCTGAGGGACTGAGTTGCTGGGCAGAGGGCTGTGGGGACCATGGTCTTGGGGAACATCTAGCTCAATTGGCATGACACAGCTTATAAAGACAATGCTCTACTTTCAACTTTGGTGAGTAGTGTCTGGGGTCTTAAAAGCCTCTGAGCGGCCATCTAAGATACTCTACTGGCCTCATCCCTTTGGGATCAAGGGAGAATGAAGAGAACAGGATACAAGGAAAAGATTAGTCCCAAGGACTAATTGTCCACAGCTACCAAGGCCTCCACCGGACTGAGTCCAGTACAGCTAGATGGTTCCCGGCTGGAACCATCCAGCTGGAGCAGGATGTAGAGCATAATTCTAACTCATAAAAAAAAGACCAGATTTACTGGCCCAAAGGAGACTGGAGAAACCCTGAGGGTATGGCCCCCAGACACTCTTTTAGCTCAGTGGTGAAGTTACCTCTGAGGTTCACTGTTCAGCCTGGGAGTAGACAGCCCCATAAAACCAAATAAGACTAACGAGGTACAGGAGTCCAGTGACAAGGGCCGGAAAGCAGAAGGGGACAAGGAAGCTGGTGATAGGGAACGCAAGGTTGAGTAAGGATATTGTTGATGTGTTACGAGATTGTTAAGCATTGTCATAGGACAACATTTGTAGTATCTGTTAAATGTGAAACTATTTTGTTCTGTAAGCCTTCATCTTAAGTGAGAATAACAGCACAATTTGAAGAGCATAGTCAATGTCACTGAACTGTGCATGTAGAAATTTTTGAAACGGTGTATCTTTGGCTATGTGTATTTTCACCAAAAAGAAAAAGAGATTGAGAAGTTAGAGGGTTGATATGTTGTGGGGTTGTTAACCAATGTCATAAAACAACATGTGTACTTCTGTTTCATGAGAAACTATTTGTTCTGTAAGCCTTCACCTGAAGTACAATAACAACAAAAAAAAAACTCTGTTATGGGAAAAAAAAAAAAAAACAAACCCATAATTTCCCCTATCCCATTCTTAAAAAAAAGGCCAGGCAATTTCACTTTTATTCAAAGGGATTCACTTGCAGGTTACATAGAATGACTAATAAACTACGATTTAGGATTCCTGGGTCTTCACCCTAGTTCTATCAAAGCTGCCATGTGGCTTCAGCTAAGTCATTTAACTTCCCTGATTTCTCTTCTAATAAAAGAGAAAATAATTCTGTCTTCCCCATGTATTTTGCAAAGGTACTAACAGGTTCATATGTGAGAGCTTCACATGGGCAGTTCAGAATTCTTGATAGTCCGTCATAAACCTGCTACTCTGCCAGTCTCACCCATTTCAGAAAACGTCATTTCCAACCATCCACTTACTTAGGCCAAACCATAAGAGTTATTACTAATATCTTTCTTTCTCTCCCAGAGAAGAGCAATCCATATGCAAGTCATGTTGTCTGTACTTTAAAGCATAGCCTACACTCTGATCATTCCTCATCACCTCTGCAGGTACAACCTTGGATTAAGCTACAATCTTCTCTCTACTTGACTATGACATGAGTATTCTTCACCCTCCCTGCTTCTACTTTTATATTACAAAAGCCTGTTCTGCAAGCAATAGCTAGAGAGGTCACTTAGAAATGTAAATCAAACTGTCGTTCTGTTCATAAGTCTCCAATGGCTGCTCATCTATCTTAGAAAAACACTTCAAAACCCTCCCCAGAACTAGATCTTAATCATGTAATCCCAGGCTATTCTCCAATCCTATCTTTTTCCATCCTCCTTCTCACTCACAGTACCCCACTCACCTTGTCCATCTTGCTGGGCAACAAACACAGTAAACTGATTCCTGCCTTGCGGTCAGGATATTGCTCTTTCTCCTGCCTGAAATGGCTCTTCCCCACTTCATGCAGGTCCCTGATCAAATGTCACTTCGTCACAGAAGTCTTCCCTGACCACCCTATTTATCTACTTCCTCCACCTCCATCACACTCTATCCTTTACCTTGCTATATTTTTTCTTCATAGCATTTATTACTACTTGAGATGGTGTTATATCTTTGTTTATTGCCTCTCTCTTCCATTAGAACAGAACCTTCAAGAGATTGGGACCTCTGTCCTACCACCACCGCACTCCATACCTAGTTGAGTGCCTGGCATATGTAGGCATTCAATAAACGTTTGTTGAATGAATAACTAGATAATGCATGTGAAAACATCTGGAAAAGTTCTAAGCTGCAGAGCGGAAAGGAAAATTATAAATTATCAGCTTTGCCTGCCCACTATAAAGAGAAGAGGATTTACATACAGATTTGTAAATTTCTTGCAAACACATAAAACTTTTCAAGAACTCACATATTTTGTTAAGTGTGGAGCTCTCTGGGGAAATGAAAGAAATGGATTTCATTTTACTAGACACGGTGTGTTATTTTCCAAATTGCTCTGGATTTCCCAGAGAATCGCTTCAAGATTAGAGAGTGAGAATACAAGGCTTGTTATAGCCAGAAAGGAAAGCCCTTATTGAGGACTTGATGAGCTTCCCCACTGTGTTCTGATAGGAAGGAAGACGAGAGAGTGGCCTCCAGAGACCCTTACGCCTCTCTCCAGCACTCCCTTCATTTTACTCCTTCAGTCATTGGTTCCAGAGTTTTTCACTTCATAGTCATTAATAAAGCCTACCCTTCGGAATCCACCCAACAGGAATGGGCTTGGTTTGGTTTTCACACTGGTAGAGACAATATGATTGGGGACTAGATTTGGAGCTCAGCCTCTTTCTTGTGTGATTTTGAGCAAATTACTTAAGCTCTCTGAGTCTTTTTGGTTTTGTTTTGTAACATGAAAAATACAGACACTAATTCTTACCTTGCCAGCTCTTCTCTGAGATGAGGCACTTGAAGGAGACTGGCATGAATTAGGAGATCCCACTGTGACATGTTCCTTATCCTGAATTTCACAGAGACGTATTGGGGACTGACCTTAGAAGCTTTCCTGTGGGTAGCTTTTGACAGACAGAGGTGAATGGACAAAATGGCACTGGAACTTGAAAATGTAATTCCATTACAACTCCACAGCTATTATTTCACATTAAAGGAAATGATATCTATTCAGAGATTTTATAATTGTAAAATGCTGGACAATTGCAAAATTTCTTGGCTTCTACTGAGTATGGAAGAGGGATGCAAAACTCTGAAATGGAAGAAGGCCGTGGCTCTTAGGAAATGTTTATCATATCTCAGTTTTGTGAATGACTAAAACCTCTACCTTTCCACACACATTCTGAACACTCCCTATAAAATGTGTCATCATGCACTGATGACAAGCATTTGGTAAGCATCTGCTATATGCCCACTTCCCAGGCTCAAACCAGTTCTCAGACCTGAACCTACTGACTGAAGGAGGGTCTGGGTCTCCACGAAGAAGGACTCTTTAACACCACAGTAAGTGTATACGTTAATGGCTCCTCCAGGGATTCCTCAAAGGGACTTATAGCCACTTACTTGGATGGTCATATACTGGGTTAAAGGGAACATCCAGACATTTCAAAGACAGTTGACACAGGGTTCAAGATGACATTGATATTCATGGGCCCAAGGTTCAATTATGACCTCCCCCCTACTTAGAGTGGGTTATATATGGATGCTGGTTAATAAAATGGAGTCCTGATCTATTTTAGTCAGGACTAAAACTTCCATTTTAAAATGGAGGTCTGGCTCACAGTGGGATAGTCATTTTCTAAGACCCCAAATATATGACTGAAATGGACATACTTGGTAGTTGGCAGAAACTTCCTTCCATTCTCTTTTTGGTCTCCGGAGTAAGAACCATGATAGAGGGGAAGACCAAGTGGGAGCTTCAGTAAATGCCCCCGTCCCCCACACAGAGAGGAGATCAAAAACAATACTTACCCTGAGGATAATGGAAGCTGTTAGTGCTACCCTTAAAGACCTAAAGGATGTAGTCATGGTGGTTTCTATCATTTCTCCATTTAATTCACCAGTCTTGTCCCTTCAAATTTTAGATAGGTCCAAGTTGATGACAGTGAGCTATCACAAACTCAAATAAAAAGTGGACCCAGTTACAGTTGCCAGATGTGGTGTCTATGCTACCGTAAATTAACAAAGAGCGTTAGATAATAGTATGAGGCCATTGATCTGAAAAATAAGTTCTTTTCCATCTCTGTCTTGAAGGAGGATCAGAAGCAGTTTACAGTCACATGGAGAAGGCACCAGTATACATTTACAGTCTTGCCCCAAGGCTATATTAATTCTCCCATCCTCTGTCTCAATACAATCTGAAAGGGCATGGACCACATGGACATTTTGCAGAATACCACATTGGTCCACTATATTGATGATATCATGCTAATTGGAACAGATGAACAAGAAAGGGAAATTATTGTTCAAGGACTTGTAAGATACGTTTTGCAGAAAGTGCAAGATAAATCCTATGAAGAATTAGGGAGTTCACCACATAATTGAAGTTTTTAGGGTTTAGCAGCCTGTGGAATTCCATAACATCCCTCCCAAAGTAAAGAACATATGATTGCATCTTACTCCTCACACCACCAAAAAGGAAGCAGAATGCTTGGTAGACCTCTTTGGTTTCTGGTGGAAGCATATTTCACATGTGGGAATATTGCCCTGACTCACTTTCTGAGTGGCATGGAAGGCTGCGACCTATGAGTGGATCACAGAGCAGGAAAGGCTGTGATGAAAGCAGTCCTGCCACTTGTACTATATGACTTAGTGGACCCTGTGGTATAAGAGGTATCTGTGGTGGTAAGATCCTGGGTGGTGCAAATGGTTAACCGCTCTGTTGGGTTTAGAGTCCACCCAGAGGCACCTCAGAAAAAAAGGCCTAATGATCTGCTTCTGAAATATCAGCCATTGAAAACACTGTGGATTACAGTTCTATTCTGACATGCATGAGTTTTCATGAGTCGGAATAGACTCAACAACAACTGGGTTACTGGTGGTGGCAATAAACACTGTATGGAGTTTGTGGCAAATATCAGTGTAGACCCCTAAACTTCCAGAGTAAGGCCACACCATCTACAGCAGAGAACTATGAATTTGGAGGGGGAAGAAAAGCTCCTGGTCCTATCAAGCCCAAGCTGCCCATCATTAACTGAATTCTGACAGACCCACCAAGCCATGTGGTAGAGTGCCAGTCTCAGCTTAAAATGGAAGTGGCAATCCAAAATCAGGACCAAGGGAAGTCAGAGGGCTCAAGAAGGAAACTGCAAAAGTGGATGGCCCCAATCCCATGCCACTGACTGCTGTTGTGCTGGTACCTTTCACCCAACTTACACTTATTGTCACCTGAGATAGAGGGATTAATAATCTACTGATGGTACAGGAAAAGGTTTGTATATGGATACAAGTCAAACATGGACTGCTACTGCACAATAGGTAGAATCTCGAAGGGTACAGCTGGTGACAATGAGGTCTGGAGAGGCAGGTACATAGATAGATTTATGTGAGTGGGTATGAAGAGTAAAAATCTTTCTACTGAATGTTACTGCCCACCATACCACAGAGCATCCATCACAAAAGATGTATTAAATAATCAAATAGGATGATGTGATGTCAGTCAGCCTCTATCAACAGAAACCCTTGTGCTGGCACAACGGCTGCCACTGACACCAATCCCTGTAATATTGCCTTAGGCTAAGGTGCCCATTTTACAACAAAGACAGTATGACAGTGGCCCTATGACCATGGATTCTGCTGGTTCTATCACATACCTTACTACCCAAAAGCTGTCTGTCTAACAGAGAGATGTAAAGGCCTTTTAAAGATATAGCTAAGGTGTCAGGTTGAAAAGAAACTTAAGAGAATGGGGTGCCAACCTCCAGGGTGTGGTATATATCCAAATAAGTGACATTATATGGTGATCAGTCTGCAGTAGGTAGACTACATGGCTCTAGAAACCAAAACGTGAAAGTGAGAGTGGTCTGCTCACCATAATTCCTAGTGACCAACTTGGGGAATGTGTGCATCCCATCTCCACAACTTTAGGCTCTGTGGTCTAACAGTCCTGTTTTCCAGAGAGGGACCACGTCTACTAGCGGACACAGAACGAGCCCATTAAACATCAAGTTACCTAGTCACATAAAAAAAACTCATGCCAAGAGACAAGCAGGCAAGGAAAGGAGTTGTCATACTGCCAGAGGCAACTGACTCTGGTCAACAGGAGGAGAATGGCTATCACACAATAGGGGCAGGGACCCAGGTGATCCCCTGAGGCATCTCGTGGTGCTACCTGTCCGATGTTAATGGTAAATAGACAAGAGCAACAGCCACAGCCTGAGAAGCTCATGGTGACCAGGGGCTCAGAATGAAAGTCTGGGTCGTCCCGTAAGATAAATCACCTAGCTAGCAGAGGCACTACCCAAGGGTAAGCTAATGGGTAAAAGAGAAAGGAGATAATGACCACCTATTGTTGCCACAAGACCAGCTGCAATAGCAGAAGCTGTAGGTTATCCCAGTAACCTTTCTCTTACATGTTTCCACAGGAAAAGAGATCAGTCAGAATCCTGAAGGAGTTGTTTTCATATGTGGTAAATTTACAATATGAAGCAAGTGGTTTTGGGTGGTAAAAGAAGTAAACTGTAATGTATCCTGTACTGTGCTGCCCAGAGCTGCCCTTTAGGACCAAGCGTTCATTCCCTCACTGCTGAGAGTGTTGGCTGAGTCCCTCTCAGGAAGCTGATCTTAGCTGAATGGAGCTGCACCCCCAAGGTTTTCCTGCCTTCCAGGAGTTAGCCCACACATCCAAAGACTGGTATGTGCAGAGGTACAAAGTCCTGGCCCCCTTGCCATGACTTGTTGTTGTTAGGTGCTATTGAGTCTGTTCTAACTCATAGTGACCCTATGTACATCAGAATGAAACACTGCCTGGTCCTGCGTCATCCTCACAGTCGTTGCTATGTTTGAGCCTATTGTTGCAGTCACTGTCAATCCATCTCATTGAGGGTCTTCCTATTTTTCACTGACCCTCTACTTTACCAAGCATGATGTCCTTCTCAAGGAACCGATCCCTCCTAATAACATGTCCAAAGTATGTGAGATGAAGTTTTGCCAACCTCACTTCTAAGAAGCATTCTGGCTGTACTTCTTCCAAAACAGATTTGTTCATTCTTCTGGCAGACTATGGTATATTCAATATTCTTTGCCAACACCATAATTCGAAGGCATCAATTCTTTGGTCTCCCTTATTCACTGTCCATCTTTTGCGTGTATATGAGGCAACTGAAAATA
Source organism: Dugong dugon (assembly GCA_030035585.1). Lineage (NCBI taxonomy): Eukaryota > Metazoa > Chordata > Mammalia > Sirenia > Dugongidae > Dugong > Dugong dugon. The sequence goes on from CM057471.1 coordinate 60,692,315, forward strand.
CCATGACTTGGCTCAGGTGCACCTTAGTCCTCAAAGTGACATCTTTTCTTTTTAACACTTTAAAGAGACCTTTTGCAGCAGATTTGCTCAGTGCAATACATCATGACTTGTGACTACTCTAAAGTGCCATCCTAGCTCCAGAGCTCCCCTTGCAACAGGCTGACGCCTCATTACAACTGTACTGGTCAGCTACTTACTCCCTCTGTTCATTCTTGCTTCCCTCATTTACTTCAGTTGTTGTCCCTGAGAACACTCCCAGGAAAATATCTTGCGTGTAAATTCCTGTCTCAAAGTTTGTCTCCTGGGGAAGGCTCTCCCTAGGAGGTGATTTAGACGTGAGGCCTGAAGATCCAGTAGGAGTTAGCTAGACAAAGAAGAGGTAGAGGGAAGATGTTCAGGCAGAGGGAACACCATAAGCAGTGACACTGAGGCGAGAAACAGTGTAGGGTGGTGTCTTAGGTTAGGTTCTCTAGAGAAGCAAAACCAGTGAAACGTATATATAGGTGTGTATGTATATATATGTATATATGTGTGTGTATATATATACATACATATATATTTATTTATCTATTTATCCCAAGGAATATATATGTATATTTATCCCAAGGAAATGGCTCGCGTGGTTGTAGAGGCTGGCAAGTCCCAAGTCCATCGGTCAGGCATCAGGCTACAGGGCTCTCCTGATTCACACAGCTGCAGGAACTAATGAACCCAGTATTGGCAGGTCAGATGGTAGGCTGCTGGCTCACAGGCTGTGAAGGCTGATGAATCTCAAAATCAACAGGAAATATGGCAGGCCACTGGCTAAAGTCCCAAGAACTGGAGGTCAGATGATGAGGAGCCAGATGCAAGATTCAAAGCAAAAGTCAGCCTTGCTGGAATGTCCATTTATATACTGGAGGAAGGTCACACCCCCAAAGAAATTCCTCTTTTAACTGACTGGCTGCTCATAACAGACCTCATCATGGAGGCAATTACATCACATCACAAAATGAAGGATGACTACATCATTACATAACTGCCAAATTACATAATTACATAATTGCCAAACTACATCATAACTGCCAAACCAGTGAGAATCATGGCCTAGACAAGTTGACACACAATCTTAACTGTCACAGACGGCCAGTTCATGGCTACGAAAATAACCAGCAAAGCAAGGCATGGGTAGAGAAGAGCCCTGAGAGGTGAACAGTGTCAAGATGTTGGTCAAGTTGTGAGGCTTGATCCTGTAGAGTATGTGAAGCCACCAGGTGCTTATGATCCCATCCCCGTTCCTACTTGTTCAGCATTGACTTTAAGAAACCAAGAAGGCAGTTCTGGCCATGGTTATCAATTGGCTATGGAGTCCCTGGGTGATGGAAACAGTTAACATGCTTGGCTGCTAACAAAACATTGGCAGTTGGAGTCCAATATTCCAAGAGGCACCTTGGAAGCAAGGCTTGGCAATCTACTTGTGAAAAATCAGTCACTGAAAACCCAGATGGGCATGGTTCTATTTTGACACACATGGAGTCGCCACGAGTAGTAGTCGGCTTAATATTAACTTTTTTTTTTTTTTTTTGATTGAGGAAAAGGCAAACAGAAACGACTGTGGAACTTCTTTTTTCACTTTTAGTGGTTCAGACACATGCATAACTCAGGGCTCCACACAAAACATGTCCAGCTCCCTGGAGCCTACTTACAAAGCTTTTAGCCTTCAACTACTTTTAAGCTGACTTTGATTACCCACTTAAAACAGAATAGCACCAAAAAAGAGAGAGACCAGATGAGTAGAACAAAGCTACAGAAGGGCCTGTAATCAATGGCCTACGGGTTCTCTCTGGTCCTGAGATTCCATGATGGAGAGATTCAAGGGTGGGAATGTATTTCCCAGTGCATGAGTCTTTCACTTAATCACGCATCAGAATCACCTGGAGGACCCGTTAGGCCACAGATTGCTGGGTCCCACGTATCAGTGGCAGGGTTCAATAATTTGCATTTCTATCAAGTTCTCATGGGAAGCTGGTACTGCTGGCTCAGGAATCACCCTTTGATAATCACTGTCATGAGCAATGGGGACTCAGAGGCAGACCTTGTTGAAACCACTCCAAGCTCAACACTCCACGCTCTAGAAGCCTCCTTCAATGAGGGGGCTGATATGTGTTGCAGTTCAGATCCTGGGCTTTGAAGTTTGGTTTGGTTCAAAGCGAGGCTCTGCCACTGACCAGCTATGTGATCTTTGGCAAGCGGACCTCACCTCGTGAGCCTCAATTCTCTTACCTGTCAAATGGGGGTAATAATAATATCTACCTTACAGGGATATTGCAAGGATTTAATTAGGTAATATCTGGAAAACAATGGTTGTAGTGCTTAGCACACAATAAGCCCTCGGTTAATAAGCATATGCTGACAACACGTGGCGTTAGTGTTTCACAAACTATAACGTGCTAGCCAAATATAATGTGTTCTACTGGCTTCTAGCCTTTTTTTTTTTTTCCCCCAATTCAAATATTCATCTTTGGAGACTCAGAAAACATTAGAAGGCAAGCAAAAAAATAGATATTCCCTCTGAAATTGGGGCTCCTCTCCCCACGCCTCTTCTCTTCAGCACCCTTCTCTATGGTCACTGGTCACCTTGTTTAAATTTGGACTTGGACTTCCCTGGGAATCAGTTTCACATTCTCTTACCCACCGACCCTCAGGTCTGCTCTGTGCCAAATGAGGGAGTAGCAATATTCTTTCCTGTGGTATTTATAACGTGCCCGTTCGTGCTTTTGCAGGCTGATGTAACCACAGCAGTTAGCACAATGCCTGGTGCATGATACATGTACAAACAACATTTGATGAATTAAACCTAATTTAAAGACATTGAGGTGACTGGGGTTTCGGGTCCATGTCTGCCACTAGGTCAATGTGTGATCTTAGATAAGCCACTCCCCTTCTCCATGCCTCAGTTTCTCATCTGTAAAAAAATATTTCTCAGGCCCCTTCCAGTTTAAGATTACAGCATGGTGTAGTGGACAGAGATCTAAACTGGAAGTCAGTACACCAGGGTTGAGGGACCAGATCTGCCACTAACTCACCATGAAGAAGTTGCTTCCTCTCTCTGTGCCTCAGTTTTTCCATCTGTATTATGGGATGATTTCTAAGTGCCCACCTCCTACTCTGTTGCCCTAAATTTTTACAATCTTTTATTTTAGGTCTTTTCGAGGTTCAAGGTCAAGGCCTTTGAGCAGTTTCTGGAATGGTAAAAGAAACGGTGTCTTTCCTTCTATTCTGAAGCAGCCACATTTGACGGGAGGCCTCTGGGATCTTGCTGGATGAATTCTCCCGTAACAACTCACAGCAGTAATGATCATTAATATTGCATGTAATCATTAAAATAAGTAGCATCATCTTACTCTCAGCTCTGATATTATCTTTTAGATGAGAGTTTGCTGATGCTTTAACAAAACAGATGCAGGTGAGGAGTGACTTCTATTTGACTCATACCCTTAAATCTTCCCTACATGCACCTTCAAACTCTAAAGGGAGGTAGTTTAAGGTAGTGAAGACAGTATCAGATCTGGCTTTAGAAGATGGCTTCAATGCCAGGTTCTTTTATTTCCTAGTTGTGCAACTGTTGGCAAGTTACTCAATCTCTCTGTGCCTCAGTCTCCTCATCTGTGAATGCTTCTCTGCTCACCTCATAGGGTTGTTGCAAAGATCACCCAACATAATGGATGTGAAAATGTGTTGTAAACTGTTAAGCTCTCTACAAACACAAGGCATTGCTATTACGGTAATGAAAAGCAAATGGCACATGAATATTTCACAAGCATGGACTGAGACAGATTATTTGTAAATATTTCCATCTAATGGGGTTTTGTAAGTACACACTCTCTCTCCTTATTACAAACTTCCTAATAATCTCTTTCCAAATCTTATCTTCCGACTCTTTGTCTCCCGTCATTTCTTCTTAATATTTCCTCTCTTGCATAGCTATTTATTTCTGAACTCTGGGTGGCATTAGGGGAGACGGTTGTTTAGGAAAATACACACGTACATATTTTATATAGAGACATAAACAAAATGCAGTCAGGGCACCTCAATTCTAAACCAAGATATTAAAAAATATACATCTTCTTGGTGGGTCTGTGGGAACTGCTCATATTAGTGATACTTGGTCGGAAATTAGGTTTAATAGCCCCATTCCTATACCTGGCCTCAAATCTGATCACACATGGTGTTAACATGGAGAGAGAAGAAATGAAACAGACTGGATGCATTTTTCTTTTTCTTTCTTCATCTTAAAAAGAAAAGTATAAGAGTTTTACAAATCCTTTTGGAGTCTCTCTTGGCTAAAAAGGAAATCCTTTTGCCATTAACCATTCCTGCAGAGAAAGCTTGCTAGCTGCAAGATCATGATGAGCGTAAGCATTAATTAAATCTAACTGTGAGTGAATAATTATGTACAAATATCCGTCAGGGCAAGTTGTCACTATCCAGTAACAAAGTTGGATACAAACTCCATCAGCAGAACTGTCAGGCGGCTGTTAAAAGGATATAAATGTGTCCCAAAAGGATCATTTCATCTGGGGGGGGGATTGGATTGCAAAGGATTAATGAGGCGAGGGGTCTGTGTTTTCAATTGGACATAAAATGCAAACCGAGTAAGTTGTGATATCATCATTTAACCTTAATCTTTAGCTACATTTGGATTTCTAACACGTGGTGGGGACAATTAGACCTTGTACATCAAACCAACATTTTCTGACATGAAATGAGATTAAAGGTTAGTTTTTTTTAAGTTAAATTGCACAGAAGTTTACACAAAATAATAAAATCTAATTCACATAGATGGCATATTCTTAATAATAATTAGGCAAGAAAATGAATGTAAATCCCACCAGGGTAATTAAGGGATTCTGGAAAGGGCCCTATTTTGTTGCTGCCTTCATTTCTGCCAAATTGAAGTCTATGCTCTGAGGCCTGTGTATTGCAGAGACCCCAGAAAGGTGATGTGAATTCAAGTCTCAGAGTCAGGCACCACAAACAGGCTGAGTCATAACACAGGAGAAAGGGCAGCAGTGTTGAAGTGGCTATTCTGAGTTTGCATGCAGGTTCCACCCCTAATTCTGTGAGCTTGGACAACTTACTTCATGTCTCTGAACATCAATTTCCCTTACAAAATAAGAATTAAAGGAGGGTGGCTGCAATATAGGCATCCCTGGGTGGTGGGCTTGCTGCTAACTGAAAGGTTGGTGGTTCAAGTCCACCCAGAGACACTTTGGAAGAAAGGCCCGGTGATCTACTTGAAACATCAGCCACTGAAAGCCCTATGAAGCACAGGTCTACTCTGACACCATGGAGTTTTCATGAGTTAGAATCAACTCAACAATAATGCAGTTGTTGCAGTTGCAGTAATACATGTGAAGGCACCTAGAACAGTGACTGGCACAACATAGGTGGCCGGTACTTCTTGTTGTTTCCTATCAGATATACGTCCAAAGGTTGGAAACGATAAAATGAAATCACAACATGGGACTCAGGATTTGTTTTTCCTGTAATTTCATCATTACTAGGGAAGTCACAGAAAGTGATGGTTTCTAGCCAAAGCAAAGGGTAGCAAGCCTGACCTGTTTCATTGCAGGCTTGGTGGACAACTACAAGAGCCAACACCAATGTCATTTCCTCCAATGCCCTTATAACAATTTGTTCTGTTGTACTTGAATGCTTTATTGATGGACTGCCTATTTCCACCTCCATACCTTGAACCTCACAAGGGGTGGGGACCACATGTGTCTGCTTTCCCACTGCAGTCTCAGGGCTCAGCATGCTGTCTCACTCTTGGTAGGCATTTAGGTGAAGGAATGAATGAAAGTCAGGCTGAAGACCCTAGGCAAGGATTTCGGCTTAGAAAGAAGCAGCAGGAAGGTCCAGAATCTGGGAAATGATGATCTATGGCAGCAGCACTAGAGAACAGTTAAGAAGATCTTCAGTCTGGTGGCTGGACTGACCACAGAAGTTGATTTTAGTCAGAGTGAAGAAAAAGAGACTATCAGAGATCCTAGCCATTCAGGGATGCTGCAATTATCTGTGTAATCACCTGGTCTTGAATTCTTTACTCTTTGTCCAAGTTCTCTCAAGAGTTATTTCCATGTGGTCCTGCCTGAAAGCATAACGACTTCTTCAAGACTTTTCTCCATTTGGAAATCTATGAAAACTGACACTGATATCACAACACTCCACTAAAGGGCTCACACCATCAGCTCCCTTGGCAAAGTAGCATGGCTCACAGATACAGGGAGAGGCCAGGCATTACAAATGTTCCTCCCAACCCTTCCCAACTAGACCATACACAGGTATCTTTCCAGAAGATATTCTGACAAAATGGACTACATTTCCATGGCCTGAAAGAGAAATATGAGAAATAGGATTGAAATAATATGCCATTATTTTGTCTAGTGGTGATCATTTTTCTGGAAGTATTTTCCTACAACCACAACCTCTCTTACCACCCCATCTCATGCCCTCCCCAAACGAAAGCAAAACCAAAAGAAAATCAGTGCACAAAGAGTGCTTCTCCTTCTCCCATCTCTAATTTGTATGAAATGTCTTTCAGCTGTATAGAAATTAAACCACATTTAGTCATAAATGTTACAAACAGTCATTAAAAATAAAGTAAAATTTCAGAAAATTGGGCCATAGCCCGAAAATTGAGGGCACAGGATGTCAAGACCCGTAAAGAAAATTTCTCACTTCTTGATAAAAGTCTTTAACTTCTATTTCTTGGGAGTAGAATTTTATATATGTCTATTTGATTATATGTTTAATAGTATAGTTCAATTTCTCTATATTATTATTCAGTCTACTTGTTCTAATCAAGAGATCTATAAAATGTTTCCCACTTCGACTATGTATTCATCAATTTCACTCTTTTTCTTTATATATTTTGAAGCTGTGTTGTCAGTTGTACGTAAGTATAGATTTCATTTGTCTCCCAGTGAACTGTTCTTTTATGATTAATTAATGACCCTCTTTATTCCTAATGATTTTTGTTTGTTTTTTGTTGTGGTTGTAAAGTTTATATTTATTTTTTCCACAAGCTTTTCTTTGATTAGCATTTGTCTAGTATATACTTTTTCCTTTTCTTCACTGTCAAACATTTTATGTCTTTATATTTCAAGAAGAGCTGCTGCAAACAGCATATAACTATTTATTTTTTTAATATAATCTGAGCATCTCTGAATTTAAACAAGCAAATTATATTTATTGTGATTGCTGGTGCTTCTAGACTTATTTCTACCACTTATCTTTTATGTTTTCCCTTGTTTGTGCTTCCTCTACTTTTATTTCTCATCCCACCCCACCCTGGAGCTTCTATGACATCAGCTCATAAACTTATAGCTTGGGCTTTGCATTCTCTCCTCATCCCTGACACCTGGGGAACAGGAACAAGGCCCCTGTCATCTTTGTCTGGCATACTGCTGAAAGTTTACTATACCCCTTGCCTTCTTTCTTCCATAAAAGGATGGGAGCTTTTGTTATATCAGCATTGTTGTTGTGGTAGGTACCCTGTTAAGTAGATTTTCGACTCACAGTGACCCCATTTGATGGAGTAGAACTGCCCCATAGGGTTTCCTAGGTTGCGTCGAGTTGTTCTGCAACACAGCCACTGGATGGGTTTGAACCACCAACATTTGGTTAGCAGCTGAGCGCTTAACCATTGCACCACCAGGGCTCCTTAATATATCAGCATACAAAATATTTTCTAGAATTTGGGCTCCCGTCAACAAAGATTGGAGCCCAGCATATAAATATAGAATAGAAACTTTAGAAAAGAGCCCCCATCTGCTCAGCAGCCCTCTCCTCTTCCTGAGCCCCTATTTGGAGCGGGTTTTAAAAGCCCTGACAATGGCTTATGCTCTCTACCCAAATCCTTAGGATGCTTAACCATGTCCATTTCAAACATGGGAAAATGCAAAGCCTTTTCTGCGTAATCTTCAAAGTGACTTGCCCGTTTGATTACAACTGAATTAGAAAAGAGATTCTAACGATGTGTTTGCCAGCATCTAACTATGTGTTTATCAAAATCCCCCAACAGTCTGTCCTTAATGCTAATACACTCCACATAATTTTACATATTCAAATTGCATGAAAAGAGGACTACTTTTCAAGCTAGGGGACTTGAATTCCACTCCTGGGTGAGTTTTCCCTCCATCATTTTCCATATCTACAGGCAGATTGGATCAGATCCCCTCGAATTTCATTTCCATTGCTGACAAAGAGAGCATACTTCCCTCATTGTGTGCTTGGGAGCCTGGGGCAACCATGGCTCTGAGATATTAAGGATCTGCCCACAGTCACACAGCAATTACGGGTTAGATCAGGATTCTCTAACAGATCTGGGATGATCCTTTAGACTGTTGTTATTTGTTGCCATCGAGTTGATTCCAACTCATGGTGACCCCATGTGTGCAGAGCAGAACTGTGCTCCATTGGGTTTTCAAGGCTGTGACCTTCCGTAAGCAGATCGCCAGGCCTGTCTTTTGAGGTGCTTCTGGGTGGGTTTGAACTGCCAACCTTTCAGCTAATAGTCTAGTGCTTAACCATTTGTGCCACCCAGGGACTCCTTTCCTCAGACTAGACAGGAACATGTGTCCCAAATTTGGCCCCACTCCCTGTTTTTGTATGGCCCATGAGCTAAGAATGGTTTTTACATTGTTAAATAGCTGAAACAAACCCAAAAAGAATAATACTTGAAGACCTGTGAAAATTACATGATATTCACATTTCAGGGCCCCCAAATAAATTCTATTCTTATTATTAGTAGACCCTATTACAACTCCCTGGAGAAGGACATCAAGTTTGGTAAAGTAGAGGGTCAGCAAAAAAAAGGAAGACCTTCAATGAGATGGATTGACACAGTGGCTGCAACAATGGGCTCAAGCATAACAATGATTATGAGGATGGTGCAGGATGGGGCAGTGTTTCCTTCTGTAGTACACAGGGTCACTATGAGCCAGAACCAACTTGACGGCACATAACAACAACAACTATTACAAGTATGGTACTCTATTATTATTATTATTATATTCTGAATTTCAACATTGAAATTTGTAGAAAATCATTTTTTCTCCTTTAACAAGTGCCTACATATCCTTGAGTTTGCCTCTTGGCCCACAAGACCTAAAATATTTGCTACCTGACCCTTTACAGAAGAATTTTGCTGATCTTGCACTAGACCACAGGCTCTTGCAAGAATGGAACTAGGATCAAAATCCACAGTCCATCCACACACAACAAGCCAGGCTGTATTTAACAATGGTTTGGGATCTAAACCTCTTTAGCCCTATCAAAGAAAATCAGAGTGGCAGAGGTGAAAGAGCACAGTCTTTGGATCAGCTATAAAAGTTTAGAATTGGGAGTCAGGTCCTCCCTTGACCAGCTGCACAGCATTATAGAAGTCCTTGCTCATCTCTGAGCCTCAGTTTTCCAGTCAGCAAACTGGGAATAATTAGGGCTGCTATGACTTAGAATCAACTCTACGGCAATTGGTATACTTAGCTCAAAGGGTTTTTATCAGTCCAAGCTCTCACATAAAACAGAAGTCCAATAAAATATCAGTATTTTCCAAAGTCATCCTAATACTTTGCAGTGTCTTCCACCAATAATCCCTTGAATCTGGGATGGCCTCATGACTTGCTTTGATCAATAAAATGCAGCAGAATGGATGTTATGTGCCTTCTGAGCTTAAGCTTCAAAAGACCTTGTAACTTCTATTCTTAGAATTCTCCAGCATGTGAGCAAGCCTCAGAAAGCCTGCTGGAAGCTGAAAGGCCATGTGGAGAAGAACTGATGCACCCTAGGTTTAACAGTCAGCCAGTCCTCAGCTGACTGAGTGACTGACCACAGACTTATGACCAAGGTCAGCAGAGCCTGCCCCACCCAAACCAGAAGAACTTCCTAGCTTAGCCCAGTCAAAATGTTTAACTTGAATTAATAGCTAAATAAACGGTGGCTGTTTTTAAGTTACTGAGTTTCAGGGTGTTTTATCATGAAACAAAAGCTAACTGGCATAATATTGTATCATTCTGATAAAATAAATATCCTAGAGTCGTGCCACCAGGCCCCAACAGGACGTGGTACCACAGTCTTCCTCTACAGCCTAAGCTACTGGCTTTTGGTTGCCTCTCCACCCCACCAGTCTGGACAGAATTGACTGAGAGTCCCTTGACATATTTCAGAGGAACAAGGAAAACTGCCTGGAAGAGACACACACTTTCAGGAACACAAACTTCTCTGAAAGACACATTAGGGAAGATCTATGGAGGCAACTGTGTGCTCTGACTGCAAAACAGCCCTCCCATGCCTCAGTTCAACACAACCTGGGGATCCCTGGGCTGATAGTGGTAATGAGCACAGTAGCATCTCTTGGGAGGGGCCTGTGGTCAAGAGACAGAAAGCCAGAGCCCCAGAGAAAAGGTTCCTTGATCGAAGATGCATGCCACCCTCAATCCTTGGTGCCAAGACTCTGATTCCAGCATACAGCTAATCTATATAGTCTTTTAAAGGAGTATTCCCACAAGCATTCTAGCACATTCTAGCACATGATTTTCACAACAGCCCTGACAAATAGCAGTGGCAGGTATTATCATGCCCTCAGCTGTTGGTAATAGAATCCTGAGGCGATTAAGCACCTACCCTGAAGACCCACTGCATGTAAGACAGAGCTGAGATTCAAACCAGTTTTTTAATTCCAAATTCTGCACCATTCACTAGACAACAATGCTTCCCAATAAAACCTATAATCAAAGACTATTTGAGTTGGAAAGAGCTGTGGAAATCATATAGCCCATCACATTTGCTTTCCAAATTAACATTAGCAAAGATTTATTAGTTCAGCGCAGCCTGCTGAGCATTTACATACATTAACTGTATATCTTCCCAACTTTCCTATGAGGTGGCCAACCTTGTGGATTCCATAGACATAAGTCATTTCCCAAAGTTGAGTAGGTTAGTGGCAGAGCTAGGATATGAATGCATCTCTAACTCCAAAACCTGAGCTTATTGCCACAAAGCCACACTCTATCTTTCATAGGGACATTGAAGCCTGGAGAGGTGAAAGTCTTGTCCAAGATCATGCAGTCAGTTGCTCAATCATCCAGTAATTCATCAAGCATTAATTGAGCATCTGCTATTTGCCAGGAGCTAGGCTAGTCCATGGGAACAAAGGCATGGCCTACACGTGTTTGCTGTACTTGAGAGGTTTAATTAGGGGATAAGACCAGAGGTGGCTACAGATTACTCCAATAAAAGGTAATAATAACAAGCATCTCAAGGGGGATAGGAAGAGGTCATCAAAGCCTGGAGGAAGTAGGCATGGTTTTCATTTGGGAAACTCTGAAAATGCCTCATGGAGAAAGCAGCTTTAAGGCTTTGCTTTGAAGGAAGGACAGGGTTTGGGCATGTGGAATTGGGGAAGGGGAGGCGGAGAATCAAGCATGGGACATGGCACAGAGGTGAAGAAAAAGGCGTCACTGCATCATTGGCTTAGGCCTAGACTCCAGGTAGCTGGACTCCCTGCTTAGTCTTCTTTCCCTCTTCTGTAACTGGCTCATGACATCAAGTCAAACTTCATTATTTTTGGCTGTAATTTTTTTTTTTAATTGTACTTTAGATGAAGGCTTACAGAATAAACTAGCTTCTCATTAAACAGTACACATATTGTTTTATGACATTGGTTAACAACCCCATGACATGTCAACACTCTCCCTTCTCAACCTTGGGTTCCCTATTACCAGCTTTCCTGTCCCCTCCTGCCTTCTTGTCCTTGCCCCTGGGCTGGTGAGCCCCTTTAGTCTCATTTTGTTTTACGGGCCTGTTTAATCTTTGGATGAAGGGTGAACCTCTGGATTGACTTCATTACTGAGCTAAAAGGGTATGCAGGGGGCATACTCTCAGGGTTTCTCCAGTGTCTGACAGGCCAGTAAGTCTGGTCTTTTTTTTGTGAGTTAGAATTTTGTTGTGCATTTTTCTCCAGCTCTGTCCAGGACCCTCTATTGTGATCCCTGTCAGAGAAGTCAGTGGTGGTAGCCAGGCACCATCTAGTTGTACTAGACTCAGTCTGGTGGAGGCCATGGTAATTGCGGTCCATTAGTCCTTTGGACTAATCTTTCCCTTGTGTCTTTAGTTTTCTGCATTCTCCCTTGCTCCCGAAGGGGTGAGACCAGTGGAGTATCTTAGATGGCAGCTCACAGGCTTTTAAGACCCCAGACGCTCCTCACCAAAGAAGAATGTAGAGTATTTTTTTATGAACTATGTTACGCCAATTGAGCTAAGTGCTCCCTGAGATCATGGTCCCCACAGCCCTCAGCGTAGTAGTTCAGTCCCTCAGGGAGTTTCTATGTATCTATGGAGCTTTCATGAGCTTGCCTTGGCCAAGTTGTGCTGGCTTCTTCAGTATTGTGTATTGTCTTACCCTTCACCAAAGTTACCACTTATCTATTGTCTATTTAGTGTTTTTCCATCCCACCCTTCCCCTCCCTCATAGCCATCAGAGATTGTTTCTTTTTGTATGTAAACTTTTTCATGAGTTTTTATAATAGTGCTCTCATACAATATTTGTCCTTTTGTGATTGACTCATTTCACTCAGCGTAACGCCCTCCAGATTCATCCATGTTGTGAGATGCTTCGAAGATTCACCGTTATTCTTTATCATTGCATAGTACTCCATTGTGTGTACGTACCATTGTTTATCCATTCATCTGTTGATGGGCATCTAGGTGGTTTCCACCTTTTTGCTATTGTGAACAATGCTGCATTGAACATGGATGTGCATATGTCTATTCATGTGATGGCTCTCACTTCTCTAGGATATATTCCTAGGAGTGGGATTGCTGGATCATATGGTATTTCTATTTCTAGCTTTCTGAGGAATTGCCACATTGTTTTCCAAAATGGTTATACCATTTTGCATTTCCACCAGCAGTGCATAAGAGTTCCAGTTTCCCTGCAGCCTCTCCAATGTTCGTTATTTCCAGGTTTTTTGACTCGTGCAAGTAATGCCAGGTGAGAGGGTATCTCATTGTGGTGACCTGCATTTCTCTAATAGCTAGTGATTACGAGCATTTCCTCATGTGTCAGCAAGCCACCTGAATGTCTTCTTTGGTGAAGTGTCTGTTCATTTTCTTTGTCCATTTTTTAATTGGATTATTTGTCTTTCTGTGGTAGAGGTGATGGATTTTCCTGTAGATTTTCGAGATTAGACGTTTGTTGGATTTGTCAGAGCCAAAAATTTTTTCCCAGTCTGTAGGTTCTCTCTTTACTCTTTTGGTGAAGTCTTTTGATGAGCATTAAGTGTTTAATTTTTAGAAGATCCCAGTTATCTAGCTTATCTTCCGTAGTTTGTGTGTTGTTAGTTATGGTTGGTATCCTGTTAATGTTATGTATTAGGGCCTCTAGAACTGATCCAATTTTTTCTTCTATGATCTTTAAGGTTTTCGGTTTTAAATTTAGGTCTTTGATTCATTTTGAATTAGTTTTTGTGTATGGTGTGAGGTACGGTCCTGTTTCTTTTCTTTTTTTTTTGCAGATAGACATCCAGTTTTGCCAGCACCATTTGTTAAAAAGACTGTCTTTTTGCCGTTTGATGGACTTTGGGCACTTGCTGAAGATCAGGTGACCATAGGTGGATGGATTTACATCTGGGTTCTCAATTCTGTTCCATTGGTCAATGTATCTGTTGTTGTACCAGTACCAGGTTGTTCTGACTACCGTAGCTGTATAGTAGGTTCTGAGGTCAGGTAGTAAGGGTCCTCCTACTTCATTCTTCTTCTTCAATAGTGCTTTACTTATCCAGTGCCTCTTTCCCTTTCCATATAAAGTTAATGATTAGTTTTTCTACCTCTTTAAAGAATGTTGTTGGTATTTGGATCAGGATTGCATTGTATTTGTAGATTGCTTTGGGCAGAACTGTCATTTTCACAATGTTGAGTCTACCCACCCACGAGCATGGTCTGTTTTTTTCATTTTTGTAGATCTCTTTTAGTTTCTTGCAGTAGTGTTTTGTAGTTTTCTTTGTATGGTCTTTTACATACCTGCTTAGATTTATTCCAGTGTATTTTATTTTTTTTAGGGTCTATTATAAATTGTATTCTTTTCCTGATTTCCTTTTTGTTGTTCTCTTTATTGGTGTATAGGAATCCAACTGATTTTTGTATGTTTATCTTGTATCCTGCTACTCTGCTGAATCTTTCTATTAGTTCTAGTAGTTTTCTCATGGAGTCTTTTGGGTTTTCTGTGTATAATATCATATCATTTGCAACTAGGGACAGTTTTACTTCTTCATTACCAATTTGGATGCCCTTTATTTATTTTTCTTGCCTTACTGCTCTAGCTAGGACTTTCAGCACAATGTTAAACAGGAGTAGTGATAAAGGGCATCCTTGTCTTGTTCCTGTTCTCAAGTAGAATGTTTTCAGCCTCTCTCCATTAAGAATGATGTTGGCTGTTGGTTTTATATAGATGCCCTTTATTATGTTGGGGAATGTCCCTTCTATATCTATTTTATTGAGAGTTTTCATCAGGAATGGGTGTTGGACTTTGATGAACTTCATTTTGATGCAGTTTCAAAACCTCCTTTGGCAACTGGAGCTGTAAGTCCTTGGTAGGGAGGGAAGACTCCTAAGAGGGCTAAGAGACTGGGGAGGACAAAGACTGCGAACTGAACAAAAACTGATCCTGGGGCTGCATGTTCAATATTTAAGCACAGCAAAACCCCAATAAGGCAAATCATTTAAAGTTATGTTTCTAAATATGTTTCCCCAATTAGCCAGTTACTAATAGAAAGCGAGAAAAAAAAAAAAAAAAAAAAAAAAGACCCTAAGCCTGCCTTCTGGGCACAGTGTCCCATAATGAAGGAGCATGTTGGGGCTTATCTATCAGGGAGGATAAAGGAGCCAGAATGTACCTCTCTTCCCCAATGGAGGACACAGCTGGAAGCATAGGAGCAAAGTCAAGGGCCTGCTTTTGACAGCGGGCCTGGGTGGGGCCTGTCCACCTCACTAGCGTCTGCCTTGTACTTATTTTTTCCCAGATATTCCCACAATGCTCTGGGCAGTTTCATTCCCATGTGTCTTTCTTTTACCAGCAATGCCTTCTTCTCTCCCTAGTTTAACACCAATACATTCCTGAAGTGTCACTTCCTCTGAAAAGACTTCTTTAGCTCAGGACAGCCCACACCACTTTCACATATCCCATTGTGGCATAAACGTTTAGTTGTCTGCCTCCTTCACTAGATTAGAAAGAGTTGGTAGGAGAGATCAGGGTGGCATATCCTATAAATGTATGGCATGCTAAAAAAGGTTGAGTAAGTGCCTTAGAAAGTGCACAGAGCACTTAAAAGTGCCATAACCATTGGGGATGCTGCTCTGGAGGACATGGCACTGGCTCCCTCAGGCCACAGAGAGCCTGGATGAGCCTGTCCTGACTCTATTAGGTCATAGAGGGAGATACCTACAAGAATCTTATAGCTCCTGAACATCCTCAGAACAGTACTGATGATACAGAAATTCTTGACAATGCAAAAAAAAGCTACGACTTCCTTCCAGTGTCTGGGCTAGGCTGGTGTAATTTTATAGCTGAAAGATATTACCCAGGGTAGCTAAGACTAGAACTCAAGTCATCTGGAAATTGAAATGGGTGCATTGAATTCAGATTGACTGGGCTTTGAATTCACAGCTCCATGATCTACTAGCTTGGTAAATCTGAACAAGTCACTTAACCTGGGTAGGCTAAGTTTCCTTTTTGTAGAATGGGCATAATTATAGTGCCTACCTTACAGGATTAATGAGTGCTTTAAATAATATAATATATATGATAAGCACAGTGCCTATAACATACTAAGTATGTACCTCCTTCTTCCCTCCCTCTCTGGCTGCCTCCCTCCCTCCCTACCTCCTTCCTTCCTACCTTTCATCCACCTATCTATCCATCCATCTATCCACCCATCCATTGATAAATTATCCCATTCAGTCAATTACTATCCTATGCCCATTCTGTGCTAGGCATTGGGCTCCAGAGGGAAATAAATCATTGTCCTTCCCATTGTGGGGCTGTCAGTTGAGAAGCAGACAGATATGTGCACATATCCTTATGATGGAATGGCTGCGATGGGAGCAGCACTGGGGCTGTGAGTGCTCACGGAAAGGAGTGGCTCATTCAGCCAGGGTTAGAGCTGAGAACAGGGAATGCTTTACAGAGAAGACTTTGACACTGGATTTTGAAAGATGAGTAGCAATTTGCTGCAGGGAGAAGGGGTGAGAGTCGAGGAGGGCAGGGTCTTCCAGGCTGAACATAATCTGCACAGACTTAGAAAGCAAGGCATGATGAGGGAAGGTGGGAATGGCCAGTGTGCTGAAGGCTGAGAATACAGTGGCTGGGGTGTGGAAGTAGCTGGAGGTAGGCTGGAGGCAAGGCTAGGAAAGAGCCTTGTATAGTAGACTCTGGTAAAACTTTAATCTTCTCAAACAGTGTGTCCTTCACCCTATAGGTTTTTGCTTCCAAAATTGGGTAAAAGTATCTCTAAGGGGTAATAATAATGACTAAAATAAATACAATAATAAGATCATTGTAAATATAGTAAATAATAAAATAATAGAGCACACATGTTCAGCACGCACCTTTCACCTCTTTCACCTGGCACTGTGTAAGGTGCTTTGAAGGCATTATCTCATTCAGTCCTATTATCCCAATAGGGTCACTGTGAGTCAGAATCAACTTGACAGCACCGTGTTTTTTTTGTTTTTTTGTTTTTTTTGGTTTATAATCAACATAATCCTGGTGCTTTTTCCTGGGGCATCAATATTACTTGCAGACCCGAGCAAATGTTAAATAACTGACAAGGAAAATAACATAGTTTAAACTAAAATAATCATTCACATACTATGAAACAGAATGGTATGGAATTTTTTTTTTTTTTTAAGATGGAGCCTGGAATTTGGGGCTTATGACTGATTTCTTTCAGGCATAGCTGCAGACCCTTTAGGAACGGGTTCACTCTCATCTGCCTTTAGGATGACCTCATGTAAAAGCTTGAGAAGCTCCCAATTCAAGTGACAGAGTAACAGAAAAATGTTTTCAAAAGATGCCTTCAGCCATCAGGTTTGGAAGATGGATTTGTGGGTGACAAGCTAGATGAAGAGGCTGCTTCGGGAATCTGGACAAGGGATAACGAAGCCTCAACCAGGTCAGAGCCAAGGAGGGGATGAATTTCTGAGATCCTGGGGGCCAGACAGTGATATAATACTAAAATCAAAAACCAAACCAGTTGTCCTTGAGTCAGTTCCAGCTCATGACCACCCCATGTTTGTCAGAGTAGAACTGTGCTCCAAAAGTTTTTAATGACTGATTTTTTAGAAGTAGATCACTAGGCCTTTCTTCCAAGGCACCTCTGGGTGGACTTGAACCTCAAACTTATTGGTTAGCAGTTGAGTGCATTAATATTACCCAAAAAACCCATTGCCATTGAGTCGATTTCTACTATACGACAGAGTAGAACTACACCATTACACCATAAGGTTTCCAAGGAGCAGCTGGTGAATTCGAACTGCTGACCTTTTCATTAGCAGCCGAATGCTTAACCATTGTGACACAGGGTTCTGCATTAACATTAGTCACTCTTTATTGAGGATCAGCTATGTGTCAGGCACTTGGCTAAGTAAACATTACCCACATGTAATGTTTGTATTATTAGCACTATTTTATGGATGAGGAAAATGAGGCTAAAAGGGTTTATTAATTTGCTTTAAGATCATTAATTCTGACCACCGTGAAGTTGAATTTCAAATGTAAAGTTCTACTTTTAAAAAACCCCTTCTTATAATGCTTGAACTTCATGAAGCTCTTCTTCACATCCAAACAAATCATTCCTTGCTTTATTTGAATGCCAATCCTCCTGTTCACTGCCCATGGACATTGGGGGAGGACTACTTAGCAACTGCCTCATAAAACCCTGTCACAGACATGAAGGCAGCAATTAAGTCCTCCTCTCGCCTTCCTCTCTCTGGCTAAGGATGATGCATTTCAGCATCCATCAGGCCTCTCAGGAGGAGCTGTAACTGCAAAAACACATTGGAGCTGCTTTTAACCATGTGCTCAGTTCCATAACACGGATTCTCTGCTACCCATTCCATCTGCTGGAAACCGCTGGGCATCGTGGACTGGGCGTGGAACCTAATGAAGCAGAGAAAGACCAGGTGCTCCCACTCTGGGCCAGAAGGCCCATGACCACCTCATGGCAGGGGGAGGGGAGAGACAGCACAAGCCTGGGATTTTATTTGGGATTTTGATGGACAGTGAAGGCAAAAGAAGCATTTCCAAAATGGTATTTCTATGGACACTTGTCTTCCATAAGATGTCAATAAATGATCTATGAGAAAAAGAGAGTCTGTGGTCAAGACGGTTTCACAGACATTAAGCTAAACAAAGCATCCCAGCTTTCTTTACTACAGGACTTCTCAGGGTCTCCAGTAGATTAAGATGCACAGGGGAATCTCTAAGTGGAGGATGGAGTGTGTAGCACTTGCAAACTTTTTTGACCATGGAGTCCTTTTGTCCAAGAAAAATTTGAGAATCTGTAGTAAACAAGTTGAGAAGTGCAGGGCTGACATATACTATCCTTACACTTTCTCTGAAAAAAATTTTATTATTCAGTGGTGCAAGAAAAAGCACAAACACTGTGTTACTAAGCCATTTTGAAAACTGCTGTAACAGCATCTACTTGTATACATTTAATGTGCTATCTGTCAGCGATTCTATCTATGAGGAGAACAGGCTCCCCTAGAGGTCTGTACCGGGAGGCTTTTGGCTCACCACGGATAGGCCTACACCACCACTTGGAAACTTACACAACTGAGCACTTTCCAATGATCTTGAATGTTAATACACTCATTTATTTAAAAAAAGATTAACTACTTTCTATGTATTAGGTTTATGAATACGAAGTTTATATTTTAGAAAGAAGACAGTAAACAAATAAATAAATATGATTTTAGCTTAAACTAGTACTACGTAAGAAGTAAAAATGGGTTATCTAACAGCATGTCCTAGTGGCGCAGTGGTTAAGAGCTACAGCTGCTAACCAAAAGGTTGGCAGTTTGAATCCACCAGCTGCTTCTGGGAAACCCTATGGAGTTCTACCCTGTTCTATAGGGTTGCTATGAGTCAGAACCAACTCAATGGCACCTAACAACAACAACATGTGCGGAATGGAAAGGAGCAAAACTTTAAATTGGGCAGTCATGGCAGACAGCTCTGAGGCGCTGATATCTGAACTGAGAACTAAAAGATAAGAAGGGGGTGGTCAGGAGAACAGTTGAGGGAATGAAGGGGAATGGCAAGCAGAGGGAACAATAATTTCCCTAGCTCTAAAGAGATGAGCCATTTGCTGTGTTCCTGTAACATGAAGGAAGGCATTTTGGCCAGAGCAGAGCAAGTGACGTTAGAGAAGACAGCAGGAACAATATCTCACAAGTTTATAAGCCATGGAGGGTAGTTTGGACTTAATTCTAAAGTTAATGGTGGTACAATGGTTAAGCTGATTGCTAACCTAAAGGACGGTGGTTCAAACCCACCAGCTGCTCCCTAGGAGAAAAGATCTGGCAATCCGCTCCCATAAAGATTTAAGCCTAGGAAACCCTATAGGACAGTCCTACTCTGTCCTATAGGGTAGTTATGAGGTAGAATTGACTCAATGGAACCTAACAACAACAACAATTGAAGGCTTTTAAGCAGAAGATGAGTTTATCTGGTTTATGTTTCTAAAAATATTACTGTGACTGATTTGGAGAGACTGAATCAAAAGGAGGGTAGTTGGCAGGGAGGAGGTGCCAGATGACAGTGATAACGATGATGATGAATAAAGGCAGGTCAGATTCAAGATACATTTTTAAGTTATAAATGAATTTCTTCATGCATTAGTTGTCTAAGGCCCCATCTAATTTATAGATTAAAATAACTTGGTCTCTAACTATCGTTCAGTCCAAACAGTAGTTCGTTTTTTTTTCCATTCGATCAAAATGGAATTTTTTCTTTTAATTGTACTCAGTATATATTTAACAAATTTTTTTTTTTATTTCAATATTGTTTACATGTACCAAAAAAAACACTCCCATAGAGTGGATTCCGACTCACAGCAACCCTATAGGACAGAGTACAACTGCCCCATAGGGTTTCCAAGGAGTGGCTGGTGGATTGAAACCGCCGACCTTTTGGTTAGCAGCCATAGCTCTTAACCATTGCGCCACCAGGGCTCCAAAACCTTCACTAGCAGCCGTTGGATGTATATGTACAATTCAGTGATATTGATTATGTCCATTTTGTTGTGCAACCATCACCACTATCCATTTTGAAATTTTTCCATCACTCTTAAAAGGAGCTCAGGGCCCCATTAGCAATAACTCCCTCTTTCCTCCTCCTCTCCATCCCTGGAAACCACCAGTAAACTTTAATCTCTGTACATGTGCCTATTTTAGATTTTAATTAATTTTAATTTTGTAATTTTCTCTAATAGAGGGAAATAGACTAACTCTGGAGTGAAGGCCAAGTTTTATACAAACAAACAAACAAACGTTTCATGTGACATTGTTTATAGAGGTGAAATATTAGAAACAGCCGATATGCCTAAGAAAATTAAGGTGCATAAAAAGGATATTTTTGAAGATTTCAGTGCCTTAATTTTTTTTTAGGATATGATACAAAACATGAAATTCAGAATGGTAGGGAAGAGGAGGGGAAACTATAGATTTGGAGTCAAGCGTGCTTTGGTGTGCGTATGTAGGTGTAGGGAGGAAGCTGGAGGGAGTCTCACTAAAAGGTAGAGGAATAAAAACAAATAGGCAAGACCAAGCAAAATTATAAGTGACCCTGAATGTCCAACCCAGAACAAATATAAGATGGCATTACTGATTTCCTGATACATGCTAGCTGAGTGACTCTACACTCATCATTTTATCAATCCTCAAAGCAACCCTCAGATGTAGGGATTGACATTCTCATTTTACAGAGGAGGAAACCAAGGCTCAGAGAGATTCAATGACTCTTCCAAAGTCACAGAACTTGAAATCCACAAGGCTGGGACTGGCCCCTGCTCTTTATCATTCTACAATCATTGGCATGTAGGTTTTACCACATGCATTCCAAGACAGAATACCAATAATATCCTCTGTCTCTGTTTATGGCCTCAGCTTAACATGAGGATCTTGGTTTTTCACCCCACAGGATTAAGGCCTAGACATTCTCTCAACAAATAGCGAGCATCTGTCATGTGTCAGGCAGGAATGCAAAGATGAGCCAAACAACAAGACAGTTACTACCTCCAAAGAACTCTGGATAATAGAGGAGAAAGCCAGGAAACAGAAAATCATAATTACACAAAAATGAAATCAGTGCTTGCTATGGAATGAATTACATCCCCTAAAATATGTGTCAACTTGGCTAGGCCATGATTCCCAGTATTGTGCGGGTACCCTCCGTTTTATGATCTGATGTAGTTTTCCTACGTGTTGTAAATCCTAATCTCTGCCTGTAGTTAATGAGGCAAGATTAGGTTATGTTAAAGAGGATTAGGGTGGGATGCAACACCCTTACTCAGATCACAGCCTGATCCAATGCAAGGGGAGTTCCCTGGGGTGTGGCCTGTATCACCTTTTATCTTACAAGAGATAAAAGGAAAGAGAAGTGAGCAGAGAGATAGGGACCTCATTGCCACCAAGCAAGAAGAGCCAGGAGCACGTGTGTCCTTTGGACCCAAGATTCCTGCACTGAGAAGCTCCTAGACCAGGGGAAAATTGATGACAAGGACCCTCCCCCAGAGCCAACAGAGAGAGAAAGCCTTCCCTTGGAGGTGGCATCCTGAATTCGGACTTCTAGCCTCCAAAACTGTGAGAGAATGGATTTCTGTTTCTTAAAGCCATCCACTTGTGGCATTTCTGTTACAGCAGCACTAGACAACTAAGACAGTGCTTAACACATGTATAGAGAAAACCTGGGAGAATTCAGAGTGGATTTTGACTGTGACAATCAGCGATATCTTCATGGAAATGTGCTATTCAAGTTAAGCTTGGAAAGATAGGTAGGGCTTTGCTAGTACAGAACATATTGATTAAGACCAAAGGTTAAGGACTCAGGCTGCTTGGTTCTCTCTGGATCTACCATTTACCAAGGTGTTCCCTTGGGCAAGTTACTGCAGCTCTCTGCCTTAGTGACCTCATCTATAAAATGGAAATCACATTGTACCTGCTCATGGGATTGCTATGAGGATCAAATGAGATAAGATGCATATAGCATTTAGCCTGCTGCCTGGAATGGAGTTAAGTTCTCAATAAATGACAGTGATTATTCATAGAGGTCACATAGTGGATTCCATGAAGAGGGAATGACATAGCAAAGAATATGGAAATGGGAGCACATGTGTTCAGAAGAGACAGCAGAGAGATTAGCTCTGGGCTGGCTTTGAATATCATGTCCGTAAGCCTCAACTTCTGACGGTACTGGACAACCCTGAAGCTATGGGAGAAGGGGAATGACATAAGAAGAACCAAGTAATAGGAACTGGAGAAGTGAGAAGCAGGAAGAAGAGAGACCAGCTGGAGCCTATAGAATGGACTGGGGGAAAAAAAAAAAGATGGAGTTTAGAAATCAGGCAATGATAAAGGGTTTCCTTCCATACACAAAGTCACACAGAAAGGCAGGGGAAGAAGAAGACGATGATGATGTAGAAAGAGAGAAAAAGGAGGAGGCAGAGGAGAAGGGGATGAACTACTTTTTATTGGATTCTGAGCTGGGTATTTTGCTATATGATATAACAACTATGTGAGATAGGAGTGGCTTGGAGAAGTAGAGGGACCTGCCCAAGGTTACATTATTAGAAAGCAGCAGAACTGAAATTTGAATCTTGTTCTATCAAATTTGCAATGTTCCTGCTCATGCCACTATATTATATAGTCCACTAAAGAATAGGGCCCACATCTGGGGTCTTAAAAGCTAGTAAGTGGCCATCTAAGATGCATCAATTTATCCTAACCCACCTGGAGCAAAGGAGAAAGAAGAACACCAAAGACACAAGGAAAATATTAACCCAAGAGACAAAAAGGGCCACATAAACCAGAGACTTCATCAGCCTGAGACCAAAAGACCTACAGGGTGTCCAGCTACCACCAATGACCACCCTGACAGGTAACAACAGAGAGTCCCTGACGAAGTAGGAAAAAAGTGGGGTGCAGAACTCAAATTCTGGTAAAAAGACCAGACTTAATGGTCTGACTGAGACTGGAGGGACCCTGGAAGACATGGCCCCTGGACTCTCTGTTAGCCCAGAACTGAAACCATTCCCGAAGCCAACTCTTCAGACAAAGATTAGACAGGACTATAAGACATAAAATAATACTTGTGAAGAGAGTGCGTCTTAGCTCAAGCAGATACATGAAACTAATGGGCAGCTTCTGTCCAGAGGCGAGATTAGAAGGCAGAGAGGGTCAGGAGCTGGATGAATGGACACGGGAAATCTGGCGTGGAAAGGAGGAGTGTGCTGTCATACTAGGAGAGCAGCTAGGGTCACATAGCAATGGGTGTATAAATTTTTGTGTGAGAAACTGACTTGAACTGTAAACTTTCACTTAAAGCACACACACACACACACAAAAAAGAATAGGCCCCAACCCATGTTCCTAGCTCCCAGCCTGAGAATGACTTCCTCAAGTTCATTCTGACTCTCTTGCTCTCTCAAGAATGACACCAGCTACAATTTAAAGGGCATCTACTGTGTGCCAGGCCCTGTGCTAGGCACTTTCTATACTGTTGCTGATCAATCACCCCAAAAGATGTATGATCCATTCCAAGTCCCAGATGAGGCAGCTGGGACTCAGAGAAGTTAGCTAAACACCTAGGGTCACACATCTGCCGTCTTCAAGGCCTCTGCTGAAATGACTTACTGGGGAGACAGGGTCAAAAGTTCTATGACCACAGGGAAGCCAGCGAAGAGGGTGCAGCTATCCCCAGCATCTTTGGAACCTGGGGCAACCTGCTGACTTCCTGACAAGAGGCACCAGGGGCCTACCTCGAGACTTGCTCCTCCGCCTCCGCTTCCCTGCTGACACGCTGCGTGGAGCTGGCTGCAGCTGACCGATCTCGATGGGTGTGTTAGCGCGGAAACTCTCCTTGAACTTCTGCATCAGGGACTCCACTGTCTCCTGCGTCGCCTCAGCTGCCGCTACAGGGTGGGCAACAGGGCTGAGGTTAGGGCTAGGCCCACCCCCAGCCCTTGGAGGACTGGGCCTGGCCACCCTGAGTCCCTGGAACTCCCTCCCTGACCCAATGCCAACACAAAATCACAATCCATTGGTCCCAGCACAGACGTTATCTGCTGGTTTATTCATTTATTTATTCAGTACCTTCTATGGTCCAGGCACTACCCTAGGCCTGTAATAGATGGTAGTGAAAAGCTAGACACAATCCATGATTCAACTAATTTGTAGTTTGGTAGGGCATATATCCAGGCAATCCCAAGACTGTGTGATATTTCTTTGATGAAGGAGTACAAAGGAAGTAATAGGAGAGTACCAGGACAGGTCATCTCATCCATCCTGGCAGTCAAGGCAGGCTTCTGGGAGGAGGCACTATTCAGGTGGAGACCTTAAGGATGAGTAGGAATTAGCAAAGCAAGGAAGATCAGGTTGGGGTTGGTAAAAAGATTTGGGAAGAGAGGGTCTTAGATAAAAGGAGAAGTATGTGCAAAGATCAGGAGCCAGAAACAGCACGATGCTTGGAGCAACTGAAAGTAGTTTAGCATAGCTGCAGCAGAGTATGCAAAAAGGGGGCTGTGGGAGACGAGGCTACAGAGGTAAGAGCATCTTGTAAGTTACATTTAGGAGTCTAGATTTTTACATAAATGGCAAAAGGTTGTCATTGAAAGGTTTTAAACAGGAAACTGACGTTTCCATATTTAGTCACTTGGATAACAATTACTAACTATAGAAGGGAAAACGCAAGTAGAGGCAGGGAGGGAGGCCAGCAGAGAGGATTTTGCATGAGCCAGCCAGGGGTGATGGCAGCCTCAACCAGGTAGTGGCAATGAAAGCAGAGAGAAGCAGATAAGTCAAACAACATTTTAGGAAATAAAATTGTCTCAGGGTGGTGCAAATAGGTAAGCACTGAACTACTAACAGAAAGGTTGGTGGTTCGAACCCGCTCAGAGGTGCCTTGGAAGAAAGGCTTGGTGATCTACTTCTGAAAGATCACAGCCTTGAAAACTGTGGAGTGGAATCTACTCTGACACACACAGGATTGCAATAAGTTGGAAATGACTCGACGGCAACTGGTTTGGTTTGGTTTTTGGTGGCTATGTGGATCACTCAGTACAACACTCCCACTTTACAGAGGGTAAATTGAGACCCCTAAACATGGGATATGACTTCCTCTATGCTAGTAAATGGTAGAGTCAGGGCTAGGCCTCAGGCCTTCTTACCCCTAGACCAATGTTCCGTTGCCAACAATACCCTCTAATGATTTGCTAGTAGCCACATTTCCTCAAAGTTTTAAAATTGAGACTGGCAGAAATGTTCCAGGAAACGGAGACAGTGAGGTCAGAGGGCAGACAGAAAAAGATAGAAGATAAAAGGATAAACAGCAGAAAAGCTTGAGAAGGAAGGAGAGAGGCAACATAAAAACCAATGAGAGGAAACCAGAAAGAAGAAAAGGAAATTCGCTGAATGGCCTCAGTGCTTCTGAGAACTTCCCAAAGAGAGCCCCAACTTTGAAATCTTCAAACTCAGCCCTCCCTCTATCTCTGCCTCCAGAGGCAGAGAAATTTCTTCTTCAGTTTGTGCTACATGCTGTACAATGCTGAGAGGAGACATGCAAAAAGATTCCTGTTTCTTTAAAGGGTGTTTCACCAGACTGGACAAAGAAGGCACCTGAACTTCCCAATGCCAATTTCTAATGAGTTCCTGCTTTTCCAGGAAAGCTTATCAGCTTAAACATATGTGGCAGCTCATACCCAGAGGGTTGTCTGTGAATTGGGCTCTGGGAGAAACCCCATCTTTGGGGAGGTGGGGGAAACTGTGTTTTCTAAGGACAAGAGAACTGGCAATGAATATGAACCATCTGGTGGCATTATAGCTTCCTCACGTGCCTCTCTTGCTACCTCTTTTCCATGCTATCTAGTTAGGTCTACTTGAAGGTGAATCAAGAAGATGTCAAATATGGCCTCCCTACGCCAACCCTGTGATGCAGCAACCCCCCAGCACCCTCCAACAAAAGTGTGCTCAAGTACAATTTTGAGAAGCATTGTCATGCCCGATTCTGATCCATTACACCCAGAGAGGAGAGTGACTTGCCCCAAATTGTAAAATGTGGGATGTACTGTGGTCAAGAGCCTAGAGTAAGCCAAAGTCTGGAATCCCCCAAGGGAGGGACACATGCAAGTCTGTCAACATTCATTCATTCATCTCTCCATTTATTCATTCATGCAACAAGTATTTTTGAAAAAACTATCATGCACCTGTGCTGAGCACAGGGGATACAAGGGTGAAAAAACAAGCAAACAAAAACCCATCAGCCACTGCCCTCATGATGCTTGCCATATAGAGACAAATATGAATAAAATAATTGACAAGTAGATGTAAAACTTACAAGTCATATGTACCATGAAGGAGTGCTGCATGATGACATACGAGGTTATATTACAGGAATGTGATTTTGTCTAAGAAAATTAAGGAAACTTGCCCAAGGCAGTGAGTAGTGTGACTAAGTTCTGAAAGGAGTATGAATTAATCAGGTGGGGAGAAAGTAGGGGGTGTAGGATGGGGTAAGGTGGGGACAGCAAAACAGGAAGAGGGAAGAGCCTAGGTAAAGCCCCCGGGAGGAGGAGAAACATGGAATTAGCTAATGGGGCTGAAACACCAAAAGCAAGTGGCATGAGATGATGCTGGAGAGGTGGTAAGAGGTCAGACTCCAGAGGATCTTTTGGGCTTTGATAAGAATGGGATATGCTGAAGGTTGTAGACAGGAGAGTGACTTGGTAAGATTTGCATTTAGGGTAAATCACTGTGGCAGAAGAAAGAAGACTTCATTGGAGAAGGACAGGGATGGAAGTGAGAAGACCAGCAAGGACATACAAGAAAGACAGTTCAGTAGTGCAGAAGTCCAAGTATGAAATGATGGTAGCCTGGCATAGGGGAACAGTGGTAGAGAGAGAAAAGCAGGCAAATTTGAGAGTATTTTGTAGGCAAAACTCACTCTGAATGTAGTGACTGATTGGAACTGGTGGATAAAGGAGAGGGAAGTTGGAGCATGACTCCTTGCACAGCTATGGAATGATGGTATCTCTCATTGAGAGGAGGAACACTGGGAGAGATCATGTTTCAGAGAAGAACACAAGTTGGATTTAGATATCAAAAGTGTGGGGTGTCTTTGAGACATCTAAGTGGAGATGTTGAGTAGACACTAAGGTTTGTAGGTCAGACACTCATAAGACAGAGCTAGACTCCATGAAGAATCTATCCATGCATTCTTTTTAAAAGGTAGAGAGGCAGTATAGCCTATTGGTTAAGAACATGAGCTTCTGAAACAGCTTAGGGAACAACACATATTCATTCCTGATCTTTACTGGTTGTTCTCCATGCGTACCCTCAGATCCATTTTCTAACCCTAGATTCCTTCCCATCCCACTCCATGCTCTGGAGGCAGATTCTATGGACTATCTTATCTAGCCTTTTGCTCTTTGGCTACTAGTTGGGTTTGGCCAAATGGTTGCTCTGGCAGAATACAGGGCATTTCCTTCCTTGCTCTATTCCTGCCTCTGCACCATACTTCTGATAGAGACCGACTCTGGACAACGACAGTTTCTGTCAGAATCCCCGACAGCTTGTTTCCATAGGTTCCAGTATAACTATTTCATATTCTTGCCTCTTCAGTTCTAGGGGCTAGTATTGACTTCCTGATATTTCTTATTCCTGGTGCCTCAATAACCCCACGTTGATTTCTTAACCATGTCTATACCTCTGTAACTAGTTGCTTGATTGAATTCTCTTCAAAATTACATCTGAGGGTGCCTTCTTTGTCCAGCTAGGACCTTGACTGATATGCCATCCTTTTTTTTCATGGCTCTGACATTCAGCAATTCCTAAAGGTCAGCCTCCTTGCATTCTGTTATTTCTGCTTTACTTTCTCCTAAGCAGATATAGATTTGACTAGCTGTGGGGAGAGGAGAATACACAGAGAGGAGAGGTTTGCTCTCCTGAGCTGCAAGGGGTTCTGATCCTGGCTGCAGCAAATCCCATCCATCTGTTTGGCTGCTCTTGCCTCACGACAGTGCCAAGACCCCAGACAGGTGTAGAGAGGAAAATACTCCTGCACATGCCTCCATGGCCAATTTCATCCTGGGTACCCCTCCCCCATTCCTCTCGACCCCATCTAGCAGCTCTATCAATACCAATATACCAAATTGTCCAAACAAGCCACACTACCTCCTGGTATCCGTTGAGCTCTTCCTCCCCAGAGCGACAAAATGCTCACCCTTTGCCTGGATGAATGCAACAGATGGTGCAGGAAAGGGCGGGGAGGAGTGGGAAAACCACCTCTTTCTAAATGATATATGAGAGATTGTCAAGCTTAATGGGAAAGAACCACTGGGTCCTGAGGAGAGGAGCTCTTGTGCCCAAGCCAAGATAGAGGAGAGGAAAAGAGAAGAGAAAAGGAAGAGATAGCATGAGCAGAGAGACAAACTGTGCAAGATAACAGAGGGCAGGGCAAAGGAAGTGGGCTGGGCAAAGAGAAGGAAGGCAGGGAGAAGGCAGGAGAAAATGAAGAGAGAACAGAGGAGGGAAGGGGTAGAAAGGACAAGAGAGAAGACAGAAAAGGCAAGAGAAAAGAAAGACAGCAGACAAAAGGATGGAGTCTGAGTCACTTTGCAAATGGACAAGAGATGTGTCAGTTTCCAGATACCAAACAAACATCAGCCTGGTACCTGACCCTGCTGAACAGGCACTGCACACAGCATCTACTCCGATACTCAACAACTCTACACTCAAAACTGTCATCTAGCTTCAAGTTCCTTTTCACTTTTATACCCTTTTTGAGTTTTTTAGACTCACCCAATCTATGTAGGAATAAAATTCACAAAACTTGAGCATCAAGTCTTTTCTAGGCAAGGGGCTGACATATCCATGTTTTCCTTTATTTTTCCCAAAATTGAAAGGTAAATATCATTAGTTCCTACTTAAAGATGAGGAAACCAAGACCCAGAGAAATTAAATAATTTCCCAGGGACACACAGCTTAGAAATGGGAGAGCTGAGATTTGAACCCAGGTTATGGTGACTCTGATGCCCTGGCTCCATCCACTGCATCACCCGAAACATACAATCACTGGCCTGCTTAGTGGATGGAGATGGGTATATCAACTTTGTAGATGACTTCTCTGGGCCTGGAGAGTCACTGTGACATGGCCCAGCCCCTCCTCCTTATATCATCTGGACAAGGAGATCCAGACAATCTAGCCCAGGTGGGAGCCAGGGGTTCAGATTGATGGAAGACTGGCTTGCTATGCCAGAGAAACCTCACTCAATGTTGATAGCCAAGACACTCCAGCTATAAGGTCCCAGGCTCAGCTCATGTCCCATTTCATCAGTTCTATCTCATTACAGAACTCTGTTCAGAAAACCAAGCACCAGGTGGCATTGCTTGGCCGTACTTCCTACAGCAAGTAAGAAAGCCCACTCAGGTCCCAAAGTTAACTCTGCTGCCATGTGGCCTTGAGCCACTCTCTTCACTTTTCCAGCCCTCAGTTTTCTCCTCGTTAAAATGTCTGCAGGGTTGTTGGGAGGATTAGATGTTGTTGTGTATATAAAATGTCCCTAACAGAGCATATAGAAAATAGTAAGTGCTAACAGAGTATTATGAAAAACTATACTCCAACAAATTTAAAAACCTAGAAGAAATGGATAAATTTCTAGAAATACACGGCCTACCCAAACTACAACGAAGTGATGTTGAAAATCTGAACAGACCCATAACAAGAGAAGAGATTGAAAAGGTAATCAAAAAAACTCCCAACAAAAAAACCCCTGGCCCAGATGGCTTCACTGGAGAATTCTACAAAACATTTACAGAAGAGCTTGTACCAGTACTACTCAAGCTATTTCAGAGCATACAAGAGGAAGCAACACTTCCAAATTCATTCTATGAAGCCAGCATAACGCTGATACCAAAACCAGGCAAAGACGTCACAAAAAAAGAAAATTACAGACCAATATCTCTCATGAATATAGATGCAAAAATTCTTAATAAAATTCTAGCCAGTAGAATTCAGCATCATATCAAAAAATTATACACCACGACCAAGTAGGATTCATACCAGGTATGCAAGGATGGTTCAACATTAGAAAATCAATCAACATAATCCACCACATAAATAAAAGGAAAGAAAAGAATCACATGATCATCTCAACTGATGCAGAAAAGGCATTTGACAAAGTCCAACACCCATTCCTGATAAAAACTCTCAATCAAATAGGTATAGAAGGGAAATTTCTCAACATAATAAAGGGCATCTATGCAAAACCAATGGCCAACATCATTCTTAATGAAGAGAGGCTGAAAAAATTCCCCTTGAGAACAGGAATCAGACAAGGATACCCTTTATCACTACTCCTATTTAACATTGTGCTGGAAGTTCTAGCTAGAGCAATAAGGCAAGAAAAAGAAATAAAGGATATCCAAATTGGTAGTGAAGAAGTTAAACTGTCCCTGTTTGCAGATGATATGATACTATACACAGAAAACCCTAAAGACTCCACGAGAAACCTACTGGAACTAATAGAAAGATTCAGCAGAGTAGCAGGATACAAGATAAACATTAAAAAATCAGTTGGATTCCTATACACCAATAAGGAGAACGACGAAAAGGAAATCAGGAAAACAATACCATTTTCAATAGCCCCTAAAAAGATAAAATACTTAGGAATAAATCTGACCAGGGATTTAAAAGACCTATATTAAAAGACCTATACAAAGAAAACTACAAAACACTACTGCATGAAACCCAAAGGGATCTACATAAATGGAAAAACATACCATGCTCATGGATAGGCAGACTCAACATTGTGAAAATGACAATTCTACCCAAAGCAATTTACAAATACACTGCAAACCCAATCCAAATACCAACAACATTCTTCAAAGAGATGGAAAAACTAATCATTAACTTGATATGGAAAGGGAAGAAGCCCCGAATAAATAAAGCACTACTGAAGAAGAAGAATAAAGTGGGAGGACTCACACTACCTGACTTCAGAACCTACTATACAGCTACAGTAGTCAAAACAGCCTGGTACTGGTACAACGACAGATCCATTGACCAATGGAACAGAATTGAGAACCCAGATGGAAATCCATCCACCTACAGTCACCTGATCTTCGACAAGGGCCCAAAGTCCATCAAATGGGGAAAAGACAGTCTCTTTAACAAACGGTGCTGGCAAAACTGGATATCCATCTGCAAAAAAATGAAACAGGACCCATACCTCACGCTGTATACAAAAACTACTTCAAAATGGATCAAAGACCTGAATATAAAGCCTAAAGTTCATAGAAGAAAAAATAGGACCAACACTTCAGGCCTTAATACATGGCATTAACAGGATACAAACCATAAAAATCAATGCACAAAACCCAAAAGATAAGCTAGATAACTGGGATCTTCTAAAAATCAAACACCTATGCTCTTAAAAAGACTTCACCAAAAGAGTAAAAAGGAGAACCTACAGACGGAGAAAAATTTTTGGACAGTACAAGTCAGACAAAGGTCTAATCTCCATAATCTACAAGAAAATCCAACACCTCTACAACAAAAAGACAAATAATCCTATTAAACAATGGGCAAAGGAAATGAACAGACACTTCACCAAAGAAGACATTCAAATGGCCAACAGACACATGAGGAAATGCTTGCAATCACTAGCCATTAGAGAAATGCAAATTAAAACCACAATGAGATACCATCTCACCCTGGCATTACTGGCAAGAATCAAAAACACTGGAAATAACAAATGTTGGATGGGCTGCGGGGAGATGGGAACTCTTATGCACTGCTGGTGGGAATGCAACATGATACAACCATTTTGGAAAATGATATGGTGCTTCCTCAGAAAGCTAGAAATAGACATACCATTCGATCCAGCAATCCCACTCCCAGGAATATATCCTAGAGAAATAAGAGTCGTCACTCGAATAGACATATGCACACCTATGTTCATGGCAGCATTGTTCACTATAGCAAAAGGATGGAAACAACCTAGATGCCCATCAATAGATGAATGGATAAACAAAATATGGTACATACACACAATGGAGTACTACGCAACGAGAAAGAACAACAATGAATCTGTGAAGCATCACATAACATGGATGAAATAGGAGGACACTATGCTGAGTGAAATAAGTCAATCACAAAAGGACAAATATTGTATGAGACCTCTATTGTAAAAACCCATGAAAAAGTTCACACACAAAACGTTACAATCTTTGTTGGTTACCAGGGATGGGAGGGGCGGGGGGGAAATACTAAATAGGCAATAGATAAGTGGTATCTCGGGTGAAGGGTGAGACAGTACACAATACAGGGGAAACTAGTACAACTTGTACAAGGAAAGGTCATGATGGAAGCCGCACAGACACATCCAAACTCCCTGAGGGACTGAATTGCTGGGCGGAGGGCTGTGGGGACCATGGTCTCAGGGAACATCTAGTTCAATTGGCATAACACAGCTTATAAAGACAATGCCCCACATTCTACCTTGGTGAGGAGCGTCTGGGGCCTTAAAAGCCTGTGAGCGGCCATCTAAGATACTCTACTGGTCTCATCCCTTTGGGATCAAGGGAGAATGAAGAGAACAGGATACAGGGAAAGATTAGTCCAAAGGACTAACTGTCCGCAGCTAGCAAGGCCTCCACCGTACTGAGTCCAGTACAGCTAGATGGTGCCCGGCTGCCACCACTGACTGCTCTGACCAGGACCACAACAGAGGCTTCTGGACAGAGCTGGAGAAGGATGTAGAGCATAATTCTAACTCACAGAAAAAAGACCAGATTTACTGGCCTAAAGGAGACTGGAGAAACCCCAAGAGTATGGCCCCCAGATACCCTTTTAGCTCAGTGAAGTTATCTCCGAGGTTCACCGTTCAGCCTGGGAGTGGACAGCCCCATAAAACCAAATGAGACTAACGAGGTACAGGAGTCCAGTGACAGGGGCCAGAGGGCAGAAGGGGACAGGGAAGCTGGTGATAGGGAACCCAAGGTTGAGTAAGGATATTGTTGATGTGTTGTGAGATTGTTAACCATTGTCATAGGGCAACATTTGTAGTAACTGTGAAATGAGAAACTATTTTGTTCTTTCAGGCTTCATCTTAAGTGAGAATAACAGCACAATTGGAAGAGCATAGTCAATGTCACTGAACTATGCATGTAGAAATTTTTGAAATGGTGTATCTTTGGCTATGTGTATTTTCACCAAAAAAAAATAAAAAGGTGAGAAGTTAGAGGGTTGACATGTTGTGGGGTTGTTAACCAATGTCATAAAACAATATGTGTACTACTGTTTCATGAGAAACTATTTGTTCTGTAAGCCTTCACCCGAAGTACAATAAAAAAAAGAAAAAGAAAATAGTAAGTGCTCAAGAAAGAGCAGTCATTGCCCATCTTCCTCTCACTAACCCTTTAGTTTCATAATTGGTTACTCCATTCATTCATCCATTCAGTCATTTTTCATTAATTCATTTTGAAAATCATCTGTGTTATGAAACATCCACTTTGGAAATGCTCTAAGAGTTTATGCTTTTCTCCATTTCTCAGGTGTGAAAACTGAGGCACTGGGAGACAAAGTGTCATGATAAAAGTCAACAACAATCCAAGGTCCATCAACTAAGTCCTCTGTTTTTACTAGTCTTTCCTACTTTCCCAATTTCTAGGATAATTTTAACCTCAACTGCCAGTTGTGTCCACAAACTTTGGATTAGGGCACATTCAAGCACCAGAATTAAGGGGAAAAAGCTAAGAGAAGACGCTTTGGTTCTAAACTACACCTCAGCTGGAAGATGTGGCATAAATGCAAAGAGCCATCAAATTTTAAGTTGTGAGATTCCAGTCATAAATTCCAACTTCCCACCTAATACAGGAGTCTCTTCTTCATGAAAAGAAAAAAAAAATTAAGAAAGAAAACAATGTCTGAATCAGATGAGAATGCTCTGCTACTAGGACAAATTTAAAACCCATCTACACGTTTTTAGAAATGGCCATCTCTCCCCAGTTCTCAGGGATAAAGAGTTGATAGATAGAATTGTCACACATTTTAGTTTTTTCTCTCATACATTTTCCCAAACCTTTGGTGCTTGGCACAGCTTATCTTCAAGCAAGTGCCTGCAGACAAGACAAATGAACAAACAGCATCAAATATAAATTGGAAAACTTGGGAATAGCCTTTTCTTATATACACGATCTTGGTCCTGTCAGTTAATACTGCAGACTTGTAGGGTGGTCATAATTTCTGCTGGGAGAACTGCATCAAGTTTGAATGATGGAATTAAATCTAGTAATAGTTTTCTCTGTTCTGTGAAGAACACAAGACCTTCCGGGTTCTCTGGAGCTGGTTGCACAGCTCCTAGCCAGGACACAGATGGTCTCTAAGATCCCTTCCAGCTCCATCAGCCTGTAGTTCTAAATGTAAATGAATGTGCTCCCAGTAAGAGGAACACAATAACCACAAGAACCACACTCCTCAGTTTGCAAAGCATTTTCACATCCTTTAAGTAGTGATATCCTTACAAACTTCCACTCTATAGAGCCCAGAGGGGTAAGAAGTATTTCCAAGGGTCGTGCTGGGAGTTGGAACCCAAAGCTCACAAGTCCTGTGCAAGGGAGAAACGGTCAAGAAGTCATTGTAGCTAGACAGGCTGGGTCAAAGACTTCTTGGTCACTTTACTGCCACTCTGATGGAAGGTGTGTCAATGGAGAGTCTTTGGAATCAGCCAGAGTTTGCAATGTCAACACATTTCTTACCAGCTACTGGACTTGTGCGAGTCATTTAACCACTCGGGAGTCTCAGTTTCCCCATGTGTTAAAATGGGGTTTGCAGTTCCAAATTGATAGAGATGTTTTGGAATTAAATAAGATGTTGAAATGCTTATCACAGTGCCTGATGCAGAAAAAGCACTTTAGAAATTAGAGTTAATAATTATCATTGACAAAACTATCTTAAACCATCCAGATCTTCTGCTCCCCTGGGTAACATGTATATGTCCAGAATCTAAAGGGACGATCACTAGACAGTTTCCTAGATTCATCCCTTTTGTAACATCATAGGGAAGCTATGTTATATGGCTCAGCACTCCTTGTGACTGCAGGGCCAATAATATTTTATAACTGGAGTTCTTCATTCAACACCATTAGTGGGTGCTGTATCCTGGAGTGAGTACAAGGGACATAGTGAATATTGGACACTGTTCCTTCTTTAGTACTCTGTTTAGTGGGAAAGACAGGTAAGCATAATGAAAATAAAGTGTGCTAAATGTCAAGGTAGAGAAGAAAGTGCAAGGTGGCAAGAGAACACCAAAGATGTGACCTGTAATCCCTTTTGGGAATGGAAAGGTTATGGAAGATTCCCAGAGGAGGTGCCAAGTGATCTGAGATTTATAGGATGTGGAATCAGTAAAGAGGATGGCATGAAGAGTAGCATGAGCAGGGTCAAACGGCAAGGCAGGTAAAGGGTATCTCACACAGTTTGGTTCTTCTAGAGCTTAAAGTGAGAGATGCTTTTATTGTCAAGAGAATCCATCATCAAGCTAGAAAAGAAGGGCCAGTTTCTCTACCTCTTCCCACCTCCTTACCCAGACCATAGTTCAAAAATCCCATCTTTTTAAGAGTCCTGTTATCCAACTCCACTACACTTCTCTGTGCCTGATACTGTTATGCCAGATGCCCTGGGCATAGAAGTCCTGGTAGTACAACTGGTTAAGCACTCAGCTGCTAACCAAAAAGGCTGGTGGTTCAAACCCACCCAGAAGCTCTGCGGGAGAAAGACCTAGTAATCTTCTTCCATAAAAGATTACAGCTGAGAAAACTCTATAGGGCAGTTCTATTCTGTCATATGGGGTCACTACGAGTCAGAATTGACTCAATGGCACCCAACACAGCAACAACAAGTGGCTACATGCAACGGCAGAGTCAGAAAGACTTGGATTTGAACTTCCATGCTATTACTACTCACTGTGTAACTTTGGGTATTATTTCATAACTTTTCTGAAACCCAGTTCCTCATCTGTAAAGCCTATAACATAAATCTCCCTCAAGAATTGTGGGGGGGGGGATTTTTTGGTTGTTAAAATTCAATGCCATAATATATGCAAAGTGCTCAGCACAGTACCCAAAACGGATTAAGCACTCAATGAAGTACAGCTTTTATTATCATTATTGTTATCCGGCTTAAGTGAGATAAGCCTGCAGAGGGCCTTGCACAGACTGAAAACTCAAAAAATACTAGGTCCTCTGCTTCCCTTCTGAGTAACTCATTGCTGTTGACTAAGGACCATGAACTCTACTCCCCATTGTCCCCTCATGTTTAGATTTTACCATCATTCCTAGTCCCTGTAATATGCAGGAGTTTCTGTCTCCATTCTACTTTGGCCAATTCCCATCATGGCTACACCCCAAATCTTGCCATAACCCAGGACTTGATATGGTGGCAACATTATCTTGGAAATACAACTTCTGCTCATGGCCCTCTGTCTAGTTTCATGCCCTACTCTGTCATGCTCATCAAGTTTGTGCTTTGACTTCTAAGAGATCACCAAACCAATCCAAAAAAACCAAACTCGTTGCTGTTGAGTCAATTCCGACTCACAGTGACCCTTTAAGACAGAGTAGAACTGCCCTATAGGGTTTCCAAGGAGTAGGCTGGTGGATTCTAACTGCCGACCCCTGGTTAGCAGCCAAGCTCTAAACTACTGTGCCACTAGGGCTCCACTGCAAGAGATCACCAGGTCTTGAATTTTAGGCATGTTATGGCAAAATTTGGGAAAATATATTTCTGCTGCTATAATTATGTGCTAGAGTAAGTTGTTTCTTTGGTAACTGGTTGGAAAGAAAGGAAAAATCCCAGTCTCCTCCTCCTTATCACTCCTTTCCTCCCCAGATATTTAACCTTCTCTTGGTGTTGCTTGTTTCCCTAAAGAGTTAGTTTGGACTTCTCTGGTTGATCTGTTACCAGAGTTCACCTACATGTACCAGCCCAATTTGCCAAGAATATCTCATTAGCCAGATAATCACAATCACAATAATAATAGCATTTACCATTTATGGAGTGTTTACAATGTGACAGGTATTATTTTAAGGTAAGTACAGCATGACTTAATACAATCCTCAGAATTACCTGTGATACATAGAATTACCAACCTCATTTCATCACCCTTCCCTGCACCCACACTGTTACTATAGACTGACTGTGGATGGAGTGTCCTTCTTCACCCCCTGACTTGGGCTTGGCTATGTGACTTGCTTTGGCCAATTGCATGTGAGTGAACTTTGATGACTAAGGTGCACCTGACCCAAGCCAGTGTCTTTTCAATTGCCTCATATGCGTGCGAAAGCTGGACAATGAAAAAAGAATATAGAGGAATTGATGCATTTGAACTGTGGTGTTGGAGAAGAATATTCACTATACTACGGTCTGCCAGAAGAACAAAATCCATTTTAGAAGAAACATAACCAGAATGCTCCTTAGAAGTAAGGACGGCAAGACTTTGGCTAGCTTACTTTGGACACATCATCAGGGAAGACCAACAGCTTGAAAGAGACATCATGGTTGCTAAATTAGAGGGCCAGTGAAAATGAAGGAAACCCTCAATGACATGGATTGACACAATAGCCACAACAATGGACTCAAATATACCAATGATTATGAAGATGGGGCAGGACCGAACAATGTTAAGTTCTATTATACCTAGGCTCACCATGAACTGGAGCCGACTCGATGGGAACTAACAACATGTGGGTGGAAGTCAGCATGCATCAGTTACAAGCCTGGGCTTCAAGACATATCATTTATTTCAGCTCACATAATGACATGTGCCACCACCATGAAGAGGACCTGTCACAGCTATCCTGCTGGTATCAGTCGGATGAGCGACATATGGTAAACTCACAGATCTGTAGCATGAAGCAGAGTTACCCTATATCCTACAGCCTAGGTCGCTAACCCCAGCAAATCTATAGATGATGAGCAAACCCAGCTGAAATAAACACAGCACTCCATCCAATCCTCAGACAGACGACAAATGTTTATTACTGGATGCCACTGAGATTTTGTAGTTATGTGTTAATGTAGCATTACTGTGGTAATGATCATCTCATACACAATCTTTCAAGATACATACCCTTACTTCCATTTTACAAATGGGTAAAATGAGGCAAATAGAAGTTAGTCAACTTGTTGAGGGTCTTAAAAATGTAAATAGTTATAAATAGCAGTGCTGGACAGATATCTTTAAATGCTACTTCATGGCTTGTTTCACAGTGGGACGAATTAACATGATTTAGTGAGCTGATTTCTACGCTGAAGTAGATGAGAGGAAGGGCCCCCATTCAGTCAGCCTTCCTTGTAGGTGATATCAGTGATAATTCTGAGGGTGATCCCATAAATGACACCCAGCTGAAACTGGGTGACACTCTTCAGTGGCATAAAGACTATCAACACATCAGTTCATAGCTTTTAAGGATAGGCTATGCTTGCTGAAAGATGAACAAATGCTTCAAGGTAGTATATGACTGGGCACTGAACAAGGGATATAAAAATGTAAATTTAGACTTGGGTACATTACCGACCCATGATATGGTGGGGGTTTGGTAGAGAGCAGGATATGGAATTTGGAGAATTCTCACTGCTTAACTGGCAGATTTTCCACCCATCTTTCTTTAAACTAAGGCAAATCCTCCCAGTGCAATAGGGCAGTTATAAATTTAAACACATGTAAGTCAACTATAGCAAATGGAGGGGATTTGGGAGTGAAATTAATGCAGCTGCATTATAAATATGTTCTATTTCTCAATATCAAACTCTTAAAAATAGGCTGGCTAAATATATAGACAATAATGGATTGAGGCTGAGTTGGCGTTACTATTAGGCTCGGGATTTTCCATTTATGACTTATAATTTCAATTTCCCATTTCTTCAAGACAGTAAGAGAAGGTTTGTTTCGTTATTCGTAATTACATGCCACCACCACACAAAAACCCAATCAGAAAGCCAGAGAGCAAGTCTAGGGGTGCAGTAGAGAATCCTGAGTTGGAGACTCAGCAGATCTGGAGACCCAGGAGATCTGGAGGCAGAAGATTCAGCTCAGCTGCCATGTGACTCCAGACACCTCACCAAGCCTCTCTGAGCTCCAGGAAATAAAAGTTTCTGTCAGATGTGTGTAAACGCATTTGGTAAGCTTGGCCACTATAATAGTTGGAAATATTGCCACTTCTCTATTACTAGTAAATATTACTAATGAAGAATGAACAAATCTGTCTTGGAAGAAGTACGACCAGAATGCTCCTTGGAAGCAAGGATGGCAAGACTGCGTCTTACAAACTTTGGACATGTTGTCAGGAGGGAATCGGTCCCTGGAGAAGGACATCATGCTTGGTAAAGTACAGGGTCATTGAAAAAGAGGAAGACCTTCAATGAGATGGACTGACACAGTGGCTGCAACAATGGGCTCAAGCATAGCAACGACTGTGAGGATGGTGCAGGACCGGGCAGTATTTCGTTCTGTTATGCATAGGGTTGCTATGAGTTGGAACAGACTCAATGGCATCTAACAACAATAACAAGTGAAGAATGGAGTTCTAAACTCTGCTCTTCATGTCCTTAATCAGCGACAGTATACAAGCAAAGGGGTGAGATGAAACAACATGGTAAAAACATGATGCAGATTATTTTATTACTATCTACACCAAAGTTCAAATCCTGGACTTCCTGTTAGCATCTGCTCACTCTTAGGTACAATGACGTCACCTCTCTGAGCCTCAATTTTCCTTCATTTACAAAATGGAATGAGGATACCTACAAGAAAGATTTAAATAAGCACAATAGTGATAACATTTAACTCACATTTGTTGAGTGTTTATGCCAGGCACAATTACTTCACACACTACTCTTCAGAAGCCTGAAAAATAGGTGGCATTATTATCCCCATTATGGGGACAGAGCCAGACTTGGAATCCAAGTTTGTCTGATTCTTTTGATCTAAACCACTGCTGAAATTATGCAAATAGGAGGAGGAGCAAAAGAGGACATGGAGCAGGCAAAGAGGGGATCAGCTGGGGAGTGTCCCAAGCATGGGTGGTGGGGGGCTTCCCTGTGAATATGGGGTCAAATGTGCAGGCCAGGAATGATTTTTACTCCATGCCTAGATAATACTGAGTATCTTCTTTTATTCTGCCTTGGTTAAAACAGGCTCAGCTAAGTATTATGGATACTTCTTTTCTTCTCTATCCCTTTCCCAGGGAGCAGCCAAAAGATTGAGCTAAGGCAGTAAAGAGGACTGGAAATCATGCCTTCAGTGGAGCAGAACAAATTCCTCCTCTGATGTTTTTTGGTAAAATAATAAAGATCCATCCTCCAGAGCCATTTGCACAGGCAGCCTCGTGTACACGGGTGGATGGGTCTTGAGGAATGCTTTCATTTTGCTCGATGTGCACAATGAGGTAGAGAAGTGACAAAAGAAAGAGGTAGAGAGAGAGGGAGACAGAGAGGCAGTGTTGGAACCTCCAAACTGGTCTTGTCTCATAGCAACACCAGAGATTTTGATAGCCCTCAAAGGAGGCTTGTGCTCCAGGCACTGTTCTGATAAGGAGATAGTCTAGGATTATAAGCACCATGTGCTATCTGCCTTCTCTGAGGGTCTGCCTCCTCTTCCACACCCTTTATCTTTTATCAGTCACCTTCTGATTTAAACCTTCAGAAGTTGGACCATGTACAGCTGGATTAGGGCTAGATGTCCAAGCAGATTTTTTGGAGTTCTCACCAATAACGTAATCTTATAGGAACACATTCAGCTAGGTGTCTGTGATGGTTAAGGTTGTGTGTCAACTTGGCCAAGACATGATTCTAGTGGTTTGGCAGTTATGTAATGATATAGTTTGGCTATATAACAATGTAATTTGGCAGTTATGTAATGATATACTCATCCTACATTTTGTGATCTGATGTAGTCATCCCCCATTTTTCAATCTGATGTGGGCAGCCAATCAGTTGAAAAGGGAGTTTCCTTGGGGATGTGGCCTGCATTCTCCCTCTGTATATATGGATATTCTGGCAAAGGTCACTCTGGATCCTGCATCCAACTTGTCACCCTCTGACCTCTGGTTTTTGAAACGTGAGCCAGCAGCCTGCCATCTGGCCAGCAGATCATGGAATTTGCCAGCTCCCATGACCCCATGAGCCAGCAGATTTCTGCCTTACCTGTCAATTTTGGGTTCATCAGTCCCTGCAACCACGAGTCAGGAGAAGCCTCCAGCCTGACTCCTGACGCATGGATTTGGGCCTCCACAACTGTATGAGCCATTTTCTTGAGCTGAATCTCTCTCTCTCTCTCTCTCCCCATATACACACATATATGTATGGATATATATCCATATCCATATATATGCATATACATATGATTCACTGGTTTTGTTCCTTTAGAGAATCCAGCCTAAGACAATGTCCTTCCCTCTTCTCCTCACTCACGTGATTTTCATTCAAGAGCTCAGGCATCAGAGAGCTCAATGTGAGTTAACAGTCATGTGACCCCAGAGAAAGCAACTTGTCTTCTTTGGTTATACTAATAGAAGCATACAATCTAGAACTAAAAAGGGAAAAGCTCCACTCTACATTGATCAGACCACACCTAGAGGACAGTATTGAGATCTGAGTGCCAGATTAAGAATATAGTCCAGATATGAGAAGCTAGATTGATTTGGAGGTTTGCTATATGGTATATAAGGAACAACAAGACTCTGTGAGGGAGCAGAAGTTAGTTACCTTCAATGATTTGAAAAGCTGTAGTACTAGTAGTATTTCTAATACTAATGTCTAACATTTATATTGCTATAGCTACATCCCATGTACCACTATCAATGCATTATATATATTCATTATTATAAAGGGGGATATTTTTGAGTGTTTACACTGGGCCAGACACCTGCTAAAGTGCTTTGCAGATATAATTTTATGTAAATCTCAACGATGCAATCTCCATTTACATTTCTTTTACAGGTGACATGCTCTCCTTTGGTGACTTTCACCGAAGAGGCTAGAACCCTGGATGTGTTCGGGGCTCTGGGCTACCGACAGCCCACATGCTCCTCCGCTTGGAGCCCTGGTGGTGCGGTGGTTAAGAGCTCAGCTGCTAAACCAAAAGTCGGTAGTTCTAGTCCACCAGCCGCTCCTTGGAAACCCTATGGGGCAGTTCTACTCTGTCCTGTAGGGTTGCCGTGAGTCAGAATCAACTTGACAGCAACGAGTTTCTTCTTTTTTTTGTTTTTTCACAGATGGGAAAACTGAGCATGAGAGAGGTTAAGATTCTTGACTAAATCAGAATTTAAGGCACTATTGATATTTAAAGAGTCCTGGTGGCACAGTGTTTAAGAGTTTGGCCGCTAACTAAAAGGTCAGCTGTTCGAATCCACCAGCCGCTCCTTGGAAACCCTATGGGGCAGTTCTACTCTGTCCT
Organism: Dugong dugon; assembly: GCA_030035585.1. Lineage (NCBI taxonomy): Eukaryota > Metazoa > Chordata > Mammalia > Sirenia > Dugongidae > Dugong > Dugong dugon. The sequence continues at coordinate 60,735,085 of CM057471.1, forward strand.
ATAGGGTCGGTATGAGTCGGAATCGACTCGAAGACAGAGGTTTTTTTTTTTTTTAAGTGACATTTAGGGCTTGGAATTCTTTGTTCAGGGGGTTGTCCTATGTATCGTAGGATATTTAGCAGCTTCCTTGGCCTCTTCCCACTAGATACCAGTAGCCCCCCTCCCAGTTGTGACAACCCAAAGTGTCTCCAGATATTTCTGAATATCCCCTAGGGGGCAAAATCATCCCTAGTTGAGAACCACTGGCTTGAGGTAACCTAGCTAGTAAGTGAAGGGTGGGAATCCAAACTCAGGTCTGTCTGACACCAAGATCCATGATCTTAAAAATCCTTTATTAAAAAATAATAATAAGCATTATTTTATAGCCCTACTGTCTCACAAAACATTCTAAATATAGAAAGAAGAGCCTGCAGAAGTAGTAAGTCCTCTGGAAATTGAAGTCATCAGACAGAGGTGATACATTGCAAAAATACATAGAAGACATTCAAGCATTAAATAAAGGTGGACTAAAAAGGTAGGTGAGATCACTTATTGCCCTTAAAGTCCATCATCTGTGAATTTAAAACATGAGGTTCTTATTTTTATCCTAAGTGCCTTTTAATAATTGCAGGGGAGGAAAAAAATCTTAGTTTGAAACATCTTATTAGTAAAATTCTGAACAAGTTCACCTTCTCTTACATGTATATAATCGGAAAGATGCCATTCCCAACCCCCTTTCTTCACCCCTCCAACACACACACACACACATAGTTACAGACCTTGTCCATGACCCTGGGCTCAGAAACAATTGATTTGTTATCTGGTGCTAGGCAGAAGAAGCTGAGATACAATAGCAAGTCATCAGCGGCAAACTGGCAAGTCTCCACTGGTTTGTAATGAGTTAATGATGCCTAAGAAAGGAAGACATTGACAGGAGAGGAGCCCACAGTCTCCCACTTGCCTCTTTTCACGGCCAGAGCATATAACCTCTGAGCTGTATCTGAACACAAATGAGGAAAGTGGAGAGGAGACAGGCACATCTCTAGCAATTAGAGACTGGAATGAAAAAAGACACATGGATCCAAGTCAGTAGGTAATCTGCTGAAAGCCAATCATCCAGATGGCATTTCAGAGTCAGTTCTCAAAAGAGTCTGATGATATAAGGAATTATACCACGATGAAGTTAAATTAAACCTGGACTGAGTCTTGGGCTGAACATCAAAAAGAGTTCTTCAATTAACTGGTGACTCAAGCACAGAAAGAAAAAAAAAAAAGGTTAAGAGGAAGGTGTGGAGTTCCAGATCCAGAAAGCCAAGTAGAGAGAGATGCCTATCTGTTTGGCTGACTTGAGCATTCACCTGCAAAAACACAGGGACTGAACCAACACTTTGATGCTGGGTGTGACGCATCAAAGAAGGATGAAAGAGTTTCTGAGTGCCATATACCGAGATGGAGAAGTTCAAAGTCACCTTCAATTCAGAAAATGATGAGTCATTTAATATGACTAGAGTTCAGTGTTCCTAGAGGGACGCTACAGTAAATGAGGTGAGAAAGAGGTTGGGACCACATCATGCAGGAACCTAATGCCAATCTAAATGTTTGAGCTGAAGTCTGTATAATAGGGATACATGAGAAGTTTTAAGCAGAGGAGTGACACTGTTAGAGATGTACTTAAGAAAGATCAACATGACAGGCATTGTGGAAGAGGGATTTTAATGAAATGAATGGATGATGTTGATAAAAAGAGCTGAAATTTATTAAACCACTCAGTGCTAGAAACTGCTAAGCATTTTACCTGAATTATTCAATTTAGTACTCACAACAATTTTATGAGGTGAGCACTTCAGTTATGTCCTTTTTATAGAATATAAATTTAAGCTTAGAATTCAAATTGTGCTCATGGTCCCAAATGCTAATTACTGGAGGAGACAAGATACTAATCCAGGTCTAACTCTAGTAACTATGCACTTATTCAAGGAGGCTATTTAAGTGCAAATGATAGAAGACATAAGTCCTAACAACAGCAATGTCAAAAGAAATAGAAAACAGGAAGATATTTGACAAAAAATATTTAAGGGTTAGAATAGACAGGAATGGAAGGACTTGGATATCAATTGGAGGGCATAGAGGGAAGTCATGAATGCATCCTGGTTTTCTGCTGGGAATGCCATATAACGAGCTGATTTAAGGATTAACTAGCTCTTCACTATAAGAAACCCTGGTGGCACAGTGGTTAAACACTCAGCTGCTAAACCAAAGGTCGGCAGTTCAAACCCACTAGCTGCTCTGTAGGAGAAAGATGTGTTAGTCTGCTTTCATGAAGATTACAGCCTTGGAAACCCTATGGGACAGTTCTACCCTGTCCTATAGGGTCACTGTGAGTCAGAACTGACTCGATGGCAACGGGTTTGGTTTGGTTTTAGTTTCAGTCCACTATACCCCAATATACCCAGAAGTTGCCTGAATGTTCCCTTTTTTAATTACAGAAGGATGACTTGTCTGTGATGCATTGTTTATCATGATCAACTTGCATACAGAACTAAATCAAAATATTCAATACAGAAAAACAAAACAAAACAAGTCATGGCATCACGAAATGTTTGTATCCTACCACTGACCATGGTAGGTGAGTGGTAGCAGGGCAGAGGTCAGTGGACTCTCAGATTTGGGCAGGACTGGAGAGAATTCAGGTGACAGCCAAGGACAACACTGGTTTAGGAAGCAGGAGTGCTTGTGGAAGACTGAACTTGAAACACAGATAAACAGACTTCATGCAAATATTTACATTCACTTTCAATTTGCTCATCATGAATATCTAAGTGGCTTTGACTCCTAAGTCCAATGCTTGCAGGGTCATTGTTCTCCTAGACGTCAGATATATTGCTTGCTCTGACCTGTGTGCCCAACTTCAGCAAAGTCAGAAACCCTTCTCTCACCCTTGTCCTCCTGGTTATGTCTGACCCTCCCTATTTCATCCTCGCTGCAGTCACAGCCCTCATTCCCTTCCGAGCTAATTGTCTCCACCGATGTGTGAAAACGAACCATTTATGGGAAATGCCACGGAATGTTAATTTCATTTGGAATTGGGTAACTGCAAAGACTGCTTCCATTTTTTTATTATATAGAATGAATAAGTATTGTATTAATAGTGCCATTTCCAATTATGAGCACAATCACAGGCCTGTCGTCTGCTAACTATGTGTTATTTTTTATAGAGGATTTTTCCGAATAGTTTTCTTTTTAAATCCCACCCCCATTCCCTTCTTTGCATCACTGTAATTAAGATAATGCACCATAATTATAAACACATATTGGAAGCTCAAATGCCAACGTGGACTATCAAACTAGTGCTCTGTGCTTATTGTAATCTCTCAAGCAAAAAAACAAAAAAAAAAGTGTTTGTAGTCACCACTGATGGAGAAGAATGAAGACTGGTGAAGTCAGCAAGGAACTGGCCACACAGTCCAGAAAACCTGGCGAGAATCCACGTCTAGTGAGCCAAGGGAGCTTGCTTGAATATTTCTAGAGACAACCAGGACGCATGCTCAAAGTTTTTGGGTGTTGAGAAGAAAATTTATTGACCATCTTCCAAATGTCAGGTCCTTCACATACATGATCTGATTTCCTCATCAAGGCAACTCCATGAAGTTTATTTTTTATTACTATTTTACAGATGAAGAAACTGAGAATCTAAGAAGCTAAGGAAGTTAGACAACGGGGACAGCCAGAATGGGCAGCTGAGATTGAATCCTTGATTCTAGTATTGGTTAGCTATTGCTAGTAAGAACTACCCCCATTTTTTCATTAAAGATTTTATTAATGAAAGATTTTATTCATCCATGTGTATTTGGGTCACACAGGGGTCAGATTATTAGGCTGGGCTCAGCTTGCCACAGCTTCCAGACTAAGATGGGCTAGGAAGAAAGACCTGGCAATCTACTTCAGAAAATTAGTCAAAGAAAACCCTATGGATCACAACGGTCCAAACCTATTGTGCATGGGGTCATCATGAATCATGGGCTGACTCAGTGGCAGCTGATAAAAACAAGGATGGTGATGATGATGACGATGATGATCAGCATTCCCTTAGCTTGTAGCTTTCCTTGGGGAAAGCATGTAAAAATAACTCTTGTAGAAGCAGACAGTAAAGGGCTGGGAGATCAAAGGAGGAGGAAGCACTTCTATCTGAGGGGAGCTGGTGCAGTCTCTTCCTTCATAAACTGATTCTAAACTGATCCTTAAAGGCCCTGTAAGATTCATATGTGTGGAGATGGGGAAGCAAAACCACAGAAAGGGTCAACAAAAGGAGAAAACGTAGAGGGAGAAATGGACAAAGGTAACAGGTACAACTGTCAAATAATGATCTCATTTCTTTTAGAATCTTTTGGTTTATCTAAGCCATTCCAGATTTATTATATCAATTGATCATTATAATAACCATGTACGATACATACAACAGTTGTTATCACCATTTTATAAATGAAGAAGCAGAGGCTCAAAGACAGTACATAATTTAACTTGGTAACCGGATGAAAAATGGAAATTCCAGCTGCAATCCCAACGTGACATACTAGATATGAAAATGAGTTGCAGACAGATCACCTAGGAGGCTATATGAAAAGCAAATATCCAACAGCCAGTTAGTAAACAATTCCACCCTATCAGAGGAACGAGAGGTGACTTTTGAAGAAAGAATATATAGGAGATTCATTGCGTTACTGTAAGCCCCACCTCTTTACTGGGGGAGGGAATAGGTAATATGGGAAGCAGAACTTCTTCGCAATCCTAGAGAAGGGCTCTTCCAGGGCTACTCAGAGAACTTCATGTAGCCAGTGGTCAAGTGCCCATGTCCAACTGCCACCAAGGAAATGTAAAGGGAGCAAGATGGGCTGGCCAGCTGCTCTGGTGAGAGTAAAACAGAGGTGTCTACATAGGGACCAGCCTGCACTCTCAGAGTGTCTTCAACGGTCTGGGTAGAAAAATAAGTCAGAGAAAAATGGTGTGGGGCTGAAAGACACAATGGTTTTTAGGAGCAAGGACTCTAAGCCAGACTTTTATTCTTGTTAGCTGTTGTCAAGTCAGCCTTCTGGCTCATGGCAACTCTATGCACAACAGAATTAAACATTGCACTGTACTACCCCACGATCAGCTGCAGATTGAACCATTGTAATACAGGGTTTTCGTTGGCTGATCTTTAGAAGTAGACCACCAGGCCTTTCTTCCTAGCCTGTCTTAGTCTGCAAGTGCCACTAAAACCTGTTCAGCATTGTAGCAACATGCAAGCCTTTACTGACAGACGGTTGGTGGCTGTGCTTAAGGTGCATTGCCAGGAATCGAACCCAGGTCTCCCATGTGGAAGGTGAGAATTCTACCATTGAACCACTAAACCAGACTGCTTAGGTTCAAATCCTGGATCCTTGACATTCTAACTGTGAGATCTTGGATAAGCTGTTTAGGCTCTCTAAGGCTCAGTTTCTTTATTTGCAAAATAGAGATGATAACTGTGCCTACATAGGATGCTATGAAGGAGCTCTGGTGGAACAAGGTTATGCCCTAGGCTACTAACTGAAAGGCTGGCTAAACCCACCCAGTGCCTCTGCAGGAGAAAGACCTGGCAATCTGCTCCCGTAAAGATTACAGCCTAGAAAACCCCATGGGACAGTTCTACTCTGTCACACAGGGTCACTATGAGTTGACAATGGACTCGACGGCACTTAACAATAACAACAACAGGATGCTATGAGGATTAAATGAGTACACATATGTAAGGTACTCTGCACACTGTAAATGCTATACAAGTGTTAGCTACTAAAACTGTCTTAAGTTCAGTAAAATAAAGCTGCAGGGAGGAGTGAACAGACCTCACCAGAGAGAATCAGGAGAAATCACTGGATTCACAGAAATAGGATGCATTCAACCACACTGAAGGACATTCATGGGAGGAATCATTAACGATGGGGGATGGTCCCTGCATCCAGGGGGGTGTATTAACTAGTAAGGAAGGTACACACGGGCTTGTGTTTTTGATATGGTGAAATAACAGGTGAAATTGTGCACTACGAATTAGTAAGTAAGCACAAACAAGCCCACGAGTACCTTGCTTACTGGGTAATCCGTCCCTGCCTGCATCAGTCAGGTTCTCCGAAGAAACAGAACCAACAGGATATTGGAAACTCAGGCAGGATTTGATGCTGAAGTCCTGAGGCAGAATTTCTTTACCAGGTAACCTCAGTTTTTGCTCTTTAAGGCCTTCAGCTGATTGGATGAGGCCCATCCACATTATAAGGGTCATCCCCTTTACCCTTCACCAGTTTAAATTCAACTGGTTATAAATGTTAACCACATCTACAAAAGACCTCCACAGCAACACTTCGATTAGTGTTTGACTAAATAACTGGGTACTATAGCCTAGACAAGAGGACACATAAGAGCAACTATCACAGTCTCTAAGGAACCCATGAAAATGCCCGCAAAAGGCCAGTTATAATGTCTACCAGGTTCATTGAAGGGGAAGCCAAGTTATCACAGTGCAAATTAAGTAAGACCTTTCCTGCTCCTCTTACTTTTCCTCCCTCCTCATCCTCACCCCAGCTCCAGAGGGGTTAGAAACAATAGCTAAAATGTAGAGGAGGAAATAAGTGAGAAGAGAGAAACAAGCAAGTTTGACCTACCTTCCCCCAACCTTGCAGCCGCCAGGATAGCTGCAGTCCTAGTTGGAAGAGCAGAAAGGAGGCTCACCATTGACTCGAGATCGAAGGGTTGATTATTATATGACATTGGATATTTCCGAACTGAGGCAGCGTTTTGCCACATTATCTAATACTGATCGAAAAAACTGTTAAACTGTCAAGGTTTTAATGCAGGGGTAGAAGGGAAACTAATACCAACTCAACAAACTTGAAAGTTGATAAGAGAATAAACCAAAGATGCTTTGTGACTGTGTCTTAAGGATCATTCTTGTACAACATACTGGGTTACACATTTCTATACTATTTTTGTTAAATTCACTCTTTTATTACATATGTACAGCTTTCCCCCACTTTACCTAGGATTTTCAGTGTTGTTTTGTTTGTCTGTTTTTTAATTTCAAAGGGCCATCACAACATATCACCTAGTTAAAAATTATTCAGCAGTGCAGTGGTAGAATTTGACTTGAGTCTACATTTACCAACTCATGAGCCATTCTCCATAACCATGAGCAGTCAATATATATAATTTATTATGCTAAATAATGCACTTTCTTACCTTTAGGTCAAGTTTGGTTTGACCATGAACAAGTCTTTCTTCTATCAGGTTAGATACTTTTGCTATATGCTCCCATCTTATCATGAACTCCTGCTCTTGTAACACTTCATATTTGTAATGATGTATGCTTTCTACCTTCCCTAATTGAAATGAGTTCCACATGGGTGAAGATCATGTTTGTACAATTTACTACTATTCTTCCATTGACGAGCATAGTGCCCGGCACTTAGTAAAACCAGTTGCCATCAAGTCAATTCTGACTCATGGCAACCTCATGTGTGGCAGAGTGGAACTGCACTCCATAAGGTTTTCAATGGCCGTGATCTTTCGGAGGTAGATTGCCAGGCTTTTCTCCTCAGGCAATTCTGGGTGGATTTGAACCACCAACCTTTCAGTTAGGAGCTGACCACTTAACAATTTGTGTCACCCAGAGACGCCGGGATAGTAGGCACTTACTATATGTCTGATGAATGAATGAATGAATCAATGAATGAAAAAACAGGGACTCTTATCATCTTCACTCTGAGTTTCAATGCACTGATCTCAGGTTAAGTGATTCTTGATTTGTAAACTATTAGCTTAATGCATAAAATTCTGTTTTTAAATATATTAGCAATAAAAAAGAAAAAGTCATGTTCCTTGGCTTTTAAAATCAGTTTTAGAGGTATGTGAAACTTTCAAAACCATCATTTACAGATGGAGACACTGAGTCCCACAGAGTGGAAATGACATCTGAGGCAGGGCCAGCATGAGAAGGTGAGCAGTCATCCATCCCTAAGTCCAGTGCTCTTTCTGCTGCCCCCAGCTGCTGAAGAACCCTTTGGTCCCACATGACTGATTGTTTCTATGGATTCACACTCCAGGGCATTACCTGGTGAGACCGCGTCTGAGTGTAAAGGAAAAGTGAACGGGAGTCTGGAGGAAGCTTCCATTCTGGCATTAATGAGCACATGGCAGAATCCCAGCCTAATGCTGTGTGAAGTCTGGCAAAGATCAATAACCACCAAGTCAAAACAGATCTTCAGCCTCCTGGTCTCCCAGGTCCCTGTCCCCGGCCCTTCCAGGCAGCCAGTGGGCCCTGAAGTGTGTTATTCATGGCTGGATTTGAGTCTGGTAATGAAATGTCTTTATGAAGCATGAGCCTGAATCAGAGCAGCTGAGGTTCCTCTGGGCACAGGAGACAGGGCTCCCTGATTTCGCAGCAGGGCAGCAGGCCCTGGTAAGGCCTCACCCCTCCTGCTGGGAACTCTAATGGGAGCCCTTCCCCCACAACTGGGCATCTGATTCTCAGCAGGCCTGCAGGAGGACAAATGGTGACGGGCAAGATTTACGGAGTGTCTCCCCATGTGCTAAGCACGTATATGGATTGTCTCATTTATTCCCGCCGTAATCCTATGAGCTAAAAAGCTTCTTATCATAGCCATTTTATGGATGAAGAAATTGCCACTCAGAAAAGTTAAATAACTAGCATAGAGTAGAGGAAGAATCTGAACACAGAGCCTGACTTCTGAGCCCACGCTCATAACCACTGAGCTTCATAACTTGGTGACATTACAATAGCTTGGTGGGGAGTGAAAAGTTACAACCTTCTCCTCAAAATGCCTCTTTTATGCTGCCCTTGAGTCTCTGGGTGGTACAAATGGTTAACACGCTTGGCTGCTAACCAAAAGGTTGGTGGTTCATGTCTACCCAGAGGCACCTCGGAAGAAAGGTCTGGCGATCTATTTCCAAAAGATTACAGCCACTGAAAATTCTGTGGAGCGCAATTCTATTCTGACACACATGGGGTCACCATAACTCAAATCGACTTTTTTTTTTAATTTTTTTTTTTTAATGCTGCTCTACTCAATCCTCGTCTCCCTCACCACATGCATTCACACTCATGTATAGTGTGTATGTGTGTGATTTGGTTGAACACTTAGCACGTGTCTTGTATAATTTTAGTACTTCACACCCAATATTTTACTTTGGCCTCTCCAAGGTAGGTATCGCTACCCTTGCCTCATCAATGAGGAAACAGTGACTCAGGGAGGTGGATCACTTCCTGGAGGTCACCTTCCCAGCAAAAAGCAAGGCTAAGATTCTGAGGGCAAGACTTGCGCTCCTTTCAAAGTGTCCCAGTGTAGCCCTCTCTCACTGTCCGAGCTTGAAATGATTCCCTCACCTCTGAACACCCACTCCTCTTTCTTTGTTCCTCTCATGGAATATGGTACCCCGTAGCGTGAATGTTTGATAGTCACTCACGTTAATGAATTACTTGGACCTTGAGACTACGAGTTCCTGGGAGTAAGAGTCATGTAATTTATCCGCATTCCCTACAAGCCCTTCGCCCAGCACTCTGCACAGTATATTGCTGTTGTTAGGTATTGTCGAGTCCGTTTCAACTCATAGTGACCCTCTGTACAATAGAATGAAACACTGCCCGATCCTGTGCCATCCTCACAATCATTGTTTTGTTTGAACCCATTGTTGCAGCCACTGTGCTGATTCATCTCTTTGAGGGTCTTCTTCTTTTTCACTGACCCCCTACTTTACTAAATAGGATTTTCTTCAGGGACTGGTCCCTCCCGATAATACGTCCAAAGTACATGAGATGAAGTCTTGTCATCCTTGCTTTTAAGGAGCATTCTGGCTGTACTTCTTCCAAGACAGATTTGTTCGTTTTTCTGGCAGTCCACAGTACATTTAATATTCTTTGCCAACACCATAATGCAAAGGTGCACACTATAGGTATTTAAAATTCCACTAGCAAAGCACTGTCCCCTTTCTCCATACCATCAACTGTGATTTGCTGAGCAAGTCACTTCACGCTTCTTCAACTCTCCTCTCCATGTCTAACAAAATGGGATAACACCACCTTCTCATAAAATTCGTTTGAAGATGAAATGAAAAATTAGATGTACAGTACCTAGTATAATACCTAACACAAAGTAAATGTCCAGTTTAAAAAAAAAAATCTGTGATCATGGGAACATATGCACTTGAAGCAACACACTGATTATCTGAGGTTTCTAAACCTCTAGAACACAATCCTGGACTCAAAAAAAAAAAAAAAAATCTCTGGAATGAAATAAAGAACACATGTACTTGCCAGTTAGTACTTATAACAAATAGTTCTTAACTTACTAGTTAACTGGCTTCTCAATATAAAGGCATTGGGTCTTATCAATGAAAATAATAACGATGATGCTGGTAGTAATATCAAAGATCTGGTAACACTCTATAGCTTTAAAGTGCACTCATTTATTAGGTGTGGAGTGGAGGCGGAAGACCGAAAACAAAGGTGCAGGCATGGACACTGAAGGCTCAAGTCCAGGGGAGGAGCCAAGAACATCTACGGTTTTTTTCTCTGATTCTGCAAAGCCTCTGGTTTGGCTCCATGTCTCCCTCCTCTCCAGTCTCACCCTCTCTAATCCACCTTCACACTGTAGCCAGTGTGATCTTCTCAAAGTTCAAATGTGATCTTTGGATTCACCAGTTTAAAGAGCTTCTGTGGTTTTCCACTGTCTTAAGGACAAAGCCTGTACATGGCTCACAAGGAAGGCCATTTATGACCTGGTCCATAACCACTTCCTCATCATTTGTCACACTCTACTCCTTCATGATCCAATCTAGCCTAACCAAACTTCTCACCGCTCCTTCAGCACCCTGTCTGTTCTCCCTCCTACCTCAGGCCTTCCTGTCCCCATCACTCCCTAAGCTAAGTGCTATTCATGCTTCCGATCTCAGGTCAGCTCTCTGTTCCTCAGAGAAGTCCTTGCTGACCCTTTGGGCTAGATGAGTGCCCTGTTAATGGCCCATAAAACCCAAAACCAAACTCGCTGCCATGGAGTGGATTTCAACTCATAGCAAACCTATAAGACAGAGTAGAACTGCCCCATAGGGTTTCCCAGCTTGTAAATCTTTACAGGAGCAGACTGCCCCATCTTTCTCCAACAAAGTGGCTTTTTGCTTAACAGTTGAGGGCTTAACTACTGCACCACCAGGGCTCCATAAACGGCTTGTAGAACCATCTAATTTTTTTCTCTTAATATATGCCTATAGTTCAATATCTTCCCCACACACTGCAAAACTCCTTAGAATCAAAGAAGATAGCTCGTGTCTCAGAGCTCAGCACAGTATCAGGGACATAATGTGATGCTTGACTCCTTTCTTCTCTCTGCCTCAGTTTCCTCAAATGGAAATGATGTTAAAAACAACTGTTCTGTCTGCCACACTCAGTTCATGTGAAGATAAAAGGACATGTATAGGAAGAGTAATTTTGCAACTTTCAATTGCTGTCCACATAACAGATATCTGTCTTATTATTTTTTAATTTAGAGATATCCCAAAAAGGCAAAATCAAACTACGCCAAAAGATAACCAGGAATTTTGAGAGGTAAGATAGGTGTATTTCGAAAAATTCTGTAAGTTAAACCCTGAACACCAAAAATTCCTTGACAAATGGAATATGCTCTATCTATCTATCTACCTGTCTATCTCATTAGTCAGACCCTGAAAATTCCTTGACAAGTGAAATTCTGATCCTGAAAACCCTCACATTCCTTGACAAGTGAAATTCTCTCTCTGAGATACATCTATAAATCTATCTGTATTATGCTGATCACACTCAAACATTTTTTTTCTCCAAGCATCTTTCCCTAACTGCTAAATTCTTATGCGTATAAGAAGCAGTGAGATCCATATAATCATGAGTCATCCTCAGTTAAACCAATAAAACATCATTTGGCAAGTACCTTCTGGTGTCCACGAGACTTTGGAGTAATTTAAATAAATTCCATAAAACCTCTGTGTTTTTCTTCCTCTATTTTAACCCAACTTTCCTGAACACAATGTCACGCTAAGGAAAGAAGCAATGCCAAAACACAGCATAGTGAATGCTTAAAATAATGTGGGGACATGAACTCATAAACCAAGAAATGACTCTCTGGGAGTTTGGAAATTCAACTGGAAATGTCACTGTCTTTCTTGAACCTGAGTGTGGTAGGCAAAATAGACTTAGAATCAACACACGCACACACACAAAATCCATTCAGTAGACAGTAAGCACCTATTATAAAAACAGGTCTGGACAAGGCAGACATTGACTCTATTCTCAAGAACTCATATTCTAGAAAGGGAAGCAGACATGAAATCAATTATTGAAATAACAAACTAAAGGATCATGGAGGAACAAAGAAAATGATGGGTATGCAAACACTTTACAACCTAAAAAGGCTGCCCCCATTAACTAAATTAATGGGAATAAAAGTTACCTAATTGGTATTTTAATTTCTACAAGGGAATGGATAGTGTGATGGATGCCTATGGTCACAGTCCCTTAATGGCAACCTGATGTAGTATGGGGGTTCTTATCCTTGGAAGAAGGAGCCATCGTGGCACAATGGTTAAGTTCTCAGCTGCTGAATGAAAGGTTGGTGGTTTGAACCCACCCAGCGGCTTGGCGGGAGAAAGACCTAGCTATCTATTAACATAAAGACTACAGCCTAGAAAACCCTATGGGGCAGTTCTACTCTCCAACACACGGGGTAGCTGTAAGTCAACTCAAAACTCAACTCGCTAGCACCCAACAACAACATACTTGGTGGTAGGAGCTTGATGCCCTTAAGAACAGAATGAAAGTAAGAGCTCTTTCCTTACAAAAAACGTTCAATGCGGGACAACTGTCCATACTTCTCACTGGTTTCCAGGTACACATGTCCTGAAGTTAGTCCATGGACCCCAGACTAGGAACTCCAGGTTTAGTAGAAAGAATTCAGTCTTTACAGCAGTCCCTTTCCAACTTGTCAGCCTATAACTCATAGTAAAATACATTATTTTATATTGCTACCCAACTGAACCAAAGTTGCATGAAGCAACACTAATGCAATATACTATAATGATTTCTATTCTCTCCTCCTCTATTTTATTTTATTGCAGTTTGTTATTTCATGTATTAAAAACCCATTAAGTTGAACCTTACTTACATTTGAACAACAAAGTTTAAAGAATGACAAGCATACATGTGAGTCTTGCCTCTGTCAATTCATTGCTGATGTGATCTTGGGCAATGCACTTCCTCTCTGAGTCTCAGTTTCCTCAGCTGTAAAATGGGGATAAAAATGCCCACTTTAAGAGTTGAGAGAATGAAGATGTTACTCTGGAAAAGCACTAAGTAGATCACCTGGCACAGAATAGGTGTTCAATAAATGATAGTGATTATAAACAAAGGATGCTAATGGGAAAATTAGAGCATAGCTAAATTCCTCTTGCAGAAGGAAGAAAAAAAATCTCATTCATTTTCTACCCAGGGGGTCTTTCTGTTTTCCAAACATAGCTATTTGCTGGGGAGGGGAACTTGATCCAAATGTCTCTGTTTGCTGTGACAAGATTTATAAACAAGTAAAATGCTTTATCAAACATTTATAGTTGTGTGTGAGAGTCAAAAAAAGAAAAGGAATAAAGGCACGTGGGCTTGGGTTTATTTATTGTCACTCCCTGTTTTCCCTCTCCAGTCACAGTTTCATAGCTTAGCTTTCATTTGCTTATGATCCTTCTTGGATAAACTTCACTTCCAACCAGAGGGTATTAATTATTAAAACAGAGATCAAAAAAAAAAAAAAAGCAGCCCACAGTGTTCCTCCTCGACAATGACAGGAGGATGCAGCAGAAGGAAGCCACCAGAAGGCCTTGGAATTGCTAACACATGTATTCCAACAGAGCCAATCCTTGGGAAAAGTCATCTGAATAAACATTCTGTGGGTACCTACTATGTGCAGCATGGGGGCTGTGCCAGACACAATGGGTGCTAAGGGGCAAAGATGGTACAGATGAATTAGACACAGTTTCTCATATTCATCTCCCAGTAAAGGGAGAGAGCTCCCAGCAATGGGAGGAAGGAGGTGTGTTAACACCAAACTACAAAGGTGACTAGTGCCTCTGAGCAAAGTGCGTTAGGAATGGGAGAACTGAAGGAATCCCTCTTAGGAGGCATTCTCTGGGGAAAGAGCAGCTTTGAGTCAGGCAGTCTCGGGTTCAAATCTCTGCTCCAGCACTTACTCACTCCGTGACCTTGCACATGCTACAATCATCTCATTTTTGACACAGGTGTGATAATACCTCCCTAACAAGGTCATTATGAGGATTAAATATGAAAATTCATGTGAAATACTGTACAAGTTGTAAGCCTTCATTAAATAGGAACTATTTAATAGTAATAATATCGGGCCTAACACATTGTCCACCAGCCACTCCTTGGAAACTGTAGGGGCAGTTCTACCCTGTTCCATAGTGCCACTATGAGTTGGAATTGATTTGACAGCAATAACTACATAGTAGGTTCTAAATAAATACTACTTCCTCTTTTCCTGTGCTTCAGATTATTAGTTTGACTCCAAATTGTACTCACCTTCCAGCAATCCCAACTATAGTATGCTTGCACATCACTGATACCCTGCCTCCTCCATTAAGTATATTCACCTGACCTGACCCCAGTCTCAGACGGCTTCCGAATTCATCCATTAATTCATTTACTCATTCATTAAATATTGATGATTCTCTGTGAGAATACTGATGTAGGCACTTGGGATTCAGCAAAGAAGAAAGACAAACCCCTACCTGCACCAAGCTTGCATTCTAATGGGGGAAAGAGTGGCAATAAACAAATGAATAAGTAAAATATAGGTATGTCAGGTGGTGATAAACACTAAAGAGAAAGATAAGGCAGGGAAAAGGGACAGGAATTGCTGGGGGTGGGCAGTGCTATTTACGATAGGGAGACCAGAGAAGGCCTTATGAAGAAAGTAACATCTGAGCAGAGACCTGCAGAAATCACTGAGGCAGGTGAGTGTCTAAGGGAAGGGAGTCCCAGGAGAGGGAACAGCAGGTGAAAATGCCACAGCATGCTTGACCTCAGACTCTGGTCTTCTGGAAGGAGGGAGGGAACAGAGTGATTTGATTTTGCAAAACAAGTCTGCTTTTCCCACACACTAATATAAGCACTCGGCACTGTGCCAGGTGATATTTATCCAAAGCCCACATTAGATTCCACAAATACATTTACAAAGAGACAGAAGCTTGGTTGTGTGCCCTACTCAGTAACTCGTGGGGAGGGAATATGGCTCTACATTTGGCTCCAAGGGGCTGGCGACTGCACCACCAGCCAAGTCATTCTCAGGTTCTGAGCTCTGCAAGGATGTGAACTCTCAGCAACATCCAAGAGTGCAAACTTTGGAATAATCACTGACTAGGTGAAGAGCCTTAGTGGTACAATGGTTAAGTCCTCGGCTGTTAACAGAAAGGTCAGTGGTTCAAATCCACCGGCTGCTTTGTGGGAGAAAGATGTGGCAGCCTGCTTCCGTAAAGACTACAGCTCTGGAAACCCTATGTGGCAGTTTTACTCTGATATGTAGGGTTGTTATGATTTGGAGTCGGCTCGACGGCAATGGGTTTGGTTTGCTTTTATGGTAGGCCTTGCAGGAGGAATTCAAACTAAATATGACTAGAAACAAAGTCAGAAAAAGAGAAACAAAAAGGAAACATGGAATAGAAATGGTTCTCAGAGTCCAATAAATTGAAATGCTCACAGATATGAAACGTCTTCCAGGGTACAAGTTAGGGGACTTAGTATTATATTCAAAGGGCACAGGCTCAAGAGGGATTCTGCCTGCCTTCCTGTCCTAGCTGTGTGACTTGAGGAAGGTTCCTTAACTTCTCGATGCAGGAGTTTTTCCATTTATAAAATAGGGGTAATAACAGAACTTATTTTAATGGACTGGTGTCGTAACACTGAAATGAGTTAATCTGGATAAATGGTTAGCATAGCACCTGGCTTGGAGTAAACTATCATGAAAAGTTAGTTAGTGTTTAGGGGAATGGATATATAAACATTAGTAAATTCATAAAATGGAATGCTACACAGCAATATGAATGCATGAATTATTGACACCTGCAACAACATGGATGAGTTTTACAGATGATAGGCTGAGTGAAAAGAAGCCAAACACCAAAGAGTACACACTGTAGGAGTTCACATAGAGATAAAGAATAGGAAAAACTAACAGATGATGGGAGAAGTCAGAAGTCAGAACTCTGAGGGGTAATTATCGTCTAGGAAGGGACAAGAAGGAAACTTAAAGGGTGCTGGCAATATATCATAGAGCTATCCAGCAGAACTTTCTGTGATGATGGAATTGTTCATATTCTGTGCTGCACAATACAGCAGCCACTAGCCACGTGTGGCTATTGGGTACTTGAAATTTGGCTTGTGAGACTGAGGAACTGGATGTTTAAGTTTATTTAATTTTAGCTAATTTAAATGTAAATAGCCACATGTGGCTGGTAGCCACTGTACTGAGAGGCATAGGTTTATATCTTGACTTAGATGGTGGTTACATGAGTGGATACATATGTAAAAAAAAAGTTATCGAGTATACACTAAAGATTTATGAAATTTTTATCATTCCACTGTATTTGGGTTACTCCTCAAAAGTTAGCTAGTATTATTAATCTAAATGCATTAACTCATATGATTCTCACAAGCTCAAGGTAACACAGGGAAGACAATTGTTCCCATTTCTATAGTTGTTCAACTGAGGCTCAGAGAAGTGGACATGATTTGTGAGGGGTCACATAGCTTGTAAGTGACAGAGTTGGCAAGGAGTCCAATCCAATCCCTCTTCTCACCAATGGGAGAAAGATAACTCAAAATTACCTGCTAAGATTATTTCATTTGACAATTCATTCAATCAACATATTTATCGAGAATCTGCTAAGTGTCAGGCTCTGTTATAGGTGTTTTAAATTGAGCAATGGACAAAACAGGAAAAAGTCCCAGCTTTCATGGAAATTGCATTAAAAATCTTTCCTCACTTCTGGCCACCGTTTCAGGGTCCCTCACCTGAGGTGACTTCAGTCATGGGCCAAACTGTATACGATCAGACATATCTAAATATTTACTGGTTGCCAATTTTCTCTCACTGAATCCTAGATTTGAATTCTGCATATTTTCTGAACCAAATAATCTACTAGCTTTTCTGTGCCTCAAGTTTTTTATTTATAAGAACCGAAAAAAACAAACCTTTTGCCATCAAGTTGATGCAGATTCATAGCAACCCTATAGGATACAGTAGAACTGATCCTGCGGTGCGATGCATCATGTTTGTGTGGTCTTTCTATCCATTGTCTTGTAACTCCCACCCAAGTGACTGTGTGATAGGGTAACCGTGGCCCACCAAAGGGACTGGTCAAGTTTTACCATCCTGCTGGGCTTGAAATGAATCACCCTAGAGAAGAGAAAAAGATAAGATCCCACCACAAGCAAGCAAGAACAGCCAGGAGCCAGCACAACCTTTGGACCCAGGATCCCTGCACTGAGAAGCTCCTGGAACCAGGAGACAGAGAGAGTTATAACACTGAAGGCAGTGAGAAGTAGCAGCAGAGACCCGGCAGCAAAGACCCAGCAACGGAGACTCAGCACAGGAGATGGCATGGTGGGCTTCCTGACCCACAGAGAGAGAAAGCTGAGTGCCTTTGGGCAGGGGCCTAGGGCCAGGGAGAGACATGCCTGCGATCACGAGCACGGCTGGGAAGAGGCTGTGCTCATGGAAGAACTGTATCCTGAGTGTTCCTGAGCCTCAATTGTAACTGTTACTTTCCTAATAAGGTCCACAATTGTAGGTATGGTCTGTAAGCTCTGTGTGGCCACTGCAATGAATTACTGAACCCAGCAGAAAAGTGGAGAGTGCCATAGGAGGGATGGTTGGTGTCAGAATTGGTAAAGATGGCGGAGAGAGGAGTCATGTCTAACCTCCACCTCATAGGAACTAGCCTTGGGCTGTTGATCTTGATTCTCCTTGTCCCTTGTAAAGTTAGAGGAGGTCAAACATTGCTCCCATGCCATTTTTATAGCTCCATAGGGTTTCCAAGGCTGTAAATCTTTACAGAAGCAGATTGCTTCATCTTTTTCCCTCGGAGTTGCTGGTGGGTTTGAACCGCTGATCTATCAGTTAGCAGCTGAGTGCTCAACCACTGCACCACCAGGGTGCCTTATTTACAAAAGAAGAGATACAAGAAGACATACTGGGAAAATACTAACTAAAAGAAAGCTAGTACATTAATATTAGGACAAATAGATCTTAAGGCAAAAAGCATAATTAACAATGAAGATTCTAATTAATGGGTAAAGATCAATTCTCTAGGGGGGAAAAAAAGAGCAATCTAAAAATGTATTCACTTAGCAACACAGCCCCAAATATACAAAACAAAAATTGGCAGAAATGAGTGAAACTGGCCAGTGTATAATCTGAGTCGAAGGTTTTAACGCGTCTATGTCACAACTGACACAACAACAAAAAACCAAGTAGAGAAAAAATTAGATGTAGACATTCAGATCAATAAAATTAACAGGTAGGATCCAATGGTTATAGATGAAAACTTCTGCCTGACAATTTGAAAATAGATGTTGTTTCTCAAGCACACAGGAACTATTTCAAAAAGTAGTCATGTCCCAGGGTACAAAGGAAGCCTCAGCAAATAATAAAGAATTAATCACATTCATGTCATATTCTGTCACAAAATACAATAAATGCAATGTCAATAACAAAAAGTTTTATATATAGATATGCTTAGAAATTTAAACAGAAGTATTTTATATAATAAATGGTTTAAAGAAGAAAGCCAAAAAAATGCAAAATATTTAGAACTAAATATCAACACACACTACACAGCAAAACATGAAAGCTAGAGATAAAGCAATACTTAGAAAAGAGTTACAACCTTTTTAAAATTTTTATTTTATTTGTTATTGTTGAGAATAAATACAGCAGAATATACACCAAGTCAACAACTTCTACATGTACAATTCAGTGACATTGGTTACATTCTTGGAGATGTGGAACCATTCTCACCCTCCTTTTTTAAATTGTTCCTCCCTCATTAACACAAACTCACTGCCCCCAAAGTTTCTTATCTAATCTTTCAAGTTGCTGTTGTCAATCTGATCTCATATAGATAGATGTTAAAAGAGCACAATGCTCAAGGCAGATATTCTTTACTAGTTAAGTTAAACTATTTTTGGTGGCAGTTATAATCTTTAATGAAGATATTCAGAAAGAAGAAAGATTGGAAATTAATGAGCTAGGCATTAAATCCAAGAAGTTAAAAAAGGATATCATGGAATTATAAAGGATGTAGAAAGAAGGAAATAATTAATGATACAGAAAAGAAAGAATATAGAGCATCAACAAACCCTGAGCTAGTTCTTTTAAAAAACTAATAAAATAGATAAAAAACCAACAAGACTGAGAGAAGTGGCCCAAGCAAACCCATATTTGGAATAAAATGGGGCGATCATTACAGAAATGGTAGGGATTTGTGGTTATATGAATAGGTACATGCATATACACACATACATACATATCACACATATACATATGCACATACATATATAATACTATTTACTAAGTATTTAGCAAATATCATTAAAAACACAATGCATGATATCCAAAAATGAGAAAACATAGACAAAAAATTAATGATTTTCAGGAAAAGAAAGTATCAAATACCAACACTTAAGAAGAGATGGAAAACTGCAATAGCCATATAAATAACAAATCAGTAGTAAGAAATCTACCAACTAATCAACAAACAAAAATATGAGGTACAGACAGAATTAAGAATAAGTTCTAGCAAACTTTATGCGATATTCCACATTTCATATAATAGTTATGCATACAAATAGTTATATCATAATAGCATCATAGCAGAAGAGGGAAGGCTGTGTAAAACCCATGTTTTTTATGTAGCTAGGATAATGCTGATATTAAAACTTGTCAAAGATGGTAGAAAATGTAAGGATGATTTATTAATAGTATATATATTAATGTAATGCACCATACAATCAGGTTAAAGGAGAAAATATATGATAATTTCACTTGATTTAACCCCCATTCATGATTTTTAAAATTCTTAGTAAACTAGATTAGAAGGGAAATTTCTTTACTCAAAATCTTAGGAATCTTTACTATTTGATTATCTACCAAAAACCTACAGAAACATTGTACATGATGATAGAAGTTTGGGATTATTCTCTTTAAATTCAGGAACAAGAAAATGATGTTCTCTGTCATCATTTTTACTCATCACTGGATAGAAGGCCCAGTTTATAAGTGCAATAAGACAAGAGACAACAAATACAAGATATACAGATTTGCAAAATGATGATTCTTGACAAATAATGATTTTTTTTCTATTTGAATATGAAGGAAAATCTAAAGGCAAGAAGTAATAAAATAATGCAGCAAATTTACTAGATTCGAGATCAATGAAAAAATAGTATTTATAAATGCAAAAAAAATGAAATGAAATTAAAGGGAAAACATATAATTTGCAACAGTAACAAAAGTTGTAATGTTCCTAGGAATTAGATATAATAAAAAGGATGTGATATGTCGGGTAGATTGGCCTCACCTCCGAATGGTTAAAGACAAAAAAAGATGTGTGTCAAGCACAAGGGACAGCTATGCCCCCAGTGCCACTCACTAACTGTTCAGGGCAAGCAGAGAAGGAAGGACATTTATGCCCTGGAAGGGACTAAATCAGAGGGGCAAGGTTCTCTGGTCCTGCTGGCAGGGGAAGGGTGGGGGGCTCACAGCCTGTCTAGCCCAGTGCCAGATCCCTCACATTTAGAGCTAACTAATGAAGGGCTCAGAGAAGCAGGCAGGGTAATCAAAGCACCAAGTACTTGCAAAACAGCATCTGCAGGGGGAGAGGGCTGGACCCAGCTGGGCCGTGCGGAGTGGTGCGGGCCATAATTAAGTTATTAGACACACACCACTGCAGCCTGGGTGCTTCTGGGCTGACCACCCAAGGCAAGGCTGGTTCTCTGGGTGGCTGATGACTAAGGATTCAAACCAGGCTGCCTCCAGCCCTCTCACAGCCCTCTGTGCAGAGGTTTTCATGCCATTTTGTCCTTTTTCCTTTATTCTTTTGTAAACATGGTGGGCCAGGCACATTCTCCTCCACAAGAGTAGTAACAGCAGTAACTTACACTTGCAAAAGCCTTTACAGTCCATGTTTCACATCATTTAGCTCATTGCTTCTATTTATTCAACCAATATGAACTGAGGGCTTACTATGTGTCAGGAAGAATTCTAAGTGGTGGGGACAGAGTGTGTGTGAACAGACAGACCTAACATTCCAACTGTCATGGAGCTTACTTTCTCATTTGGGGAGGGGCAAGACTACATATGTATATATGTATACATGTATGCATATATATATATATAGATATGCGTGTATAAATATATACAGCATGTTGTATATGTCATATATATTTACATGTGGAGCCCTGGTAGAGCAGTGGTTAAGAGCTTGGTTACTAACTAAAAGGTCGGCAGTTTGAATGCACCAGCTGCTCCTTGGAAACCCTATGGGGCAGTTCTACTCTGTCCTATAGGGTCTCTATGAGTCAGAATCGACAAGACAGCAACAGGTTTGGTTTTTTGGTTATATATATATATATATGTACATATACCTATGTTGTTGTCAGGTGCCATCGAGTTGATACTGACTCATAGCAATCCCATGTGACAGAGCAGAACTGCCCCATTGGGTTTCCTAGGCTGTGATCTTTACAGTAGCAGAGGGCCAGGTCTTTCTCCCACAGAGTCGCTGGGGAACGGGGAGGGAGCTCAAAACTGCCAACCTTTTGGTTAGCAACCAAGCGCTTAACCATTGTGCCACCACAGTTCCTTCCGTGTGTGTGTGTGTGTGTGTGTGTGTGTGTGTGTGTGTGTGTGTGCGTGCGTGTGCGTATGTATATATACATATATACATACACACACACATACGCTTCCCCCCAAAACCAAAGACACAAACCCATTGCTATCAAGTTGATTCCAACTCATAGTAACCCCATGTGTGTAGAGTAGAATTGCATTCCATAGGGTTTACAAGGACATGATCTTTCAGAAGCAGATTGTCAGGACTTTCTTTCGAGGTGCTTCTGGGTGGGTTCCAACTGCTGACCTTTTGGTTAAGTAGCTGAGCGTTTATGTCTGTGTCTATGTCACCAAGGGACATATTATATATATACACACACATATATGTATGTACGTATGTACATATGTATGTATATGTATACATAAATAAATAATGAGAAGCCCTGGTGGCCCAGTGGTTAAGTGCTCAGCTGCTAACTGATGAGTCAGCAGTTCGAACCCACCAGCCGCTCCTAGGGAGAAAGATGCAGCAGTCTGCTTCTGTAAAGATTTACAGCCTTGGGAAACCCTATGGGGTAGTTCTACCTTGTCCTATAGGGTCACTGTGAGTTAGAATCAACTTGATGGCAGTGGATTTTTTTTTTTTTTGGGTATATATAGATGTGTGTGTATATATATATATATACATATATGGAGCCCTGCTGACACAGTGGTTAAGAGCTTGGCTGCTAAACAAAAGGTCGGCAGTTTCAATACACCAATTGCTCCTTGGAAACCGTATGGGGCGGTTCGACTCTATCCTGTAGAGTCGCTATGAGTCAGAATTGACTCCACAGCAGTGAATTTGGTTTTTTTGGTTTGTATATATATGTACATTATATACATATATACACAAATATACATATATATACACACAATATCTCATAATATATATAGTAAGCTGGAGAGAAGTGACCCAGCATATATTATCATTTTCCACACAGTGGAAGAGACTCTCCATGAAGTAAAATGGAATACTTAGAATAAGACACCATCCTAACATGAGACTCCGCTGTTTGTAATGACAGGAAAGGGATCAGTGACGTTCTCCTTGTTCCTAAAAGGATATCAGTCTTCCTCCTCTTCTCTGTTGCCTCCCCTTCTTGCACCTCCTTCTTGCCTTGTAACTCCCTTCTTTCCCTCAATATATAAAAGTGCAGTCATAAGGAAATCAGGGTTTCCCTCCACTGGTTGCTGGACCAAAGAGTAGTGGCAAAGCCTTGATGCCTTATTCTTAAAATCCCCAACTCCAGGTTCCCTTCATGCCCTACTGCGGATCTGTCATTCATCTATCTCTTAAAAACTCGTGTTGGGAACCTGTTCTATCCTCCTTCCCCTTTATTTTGCCATCTCCTTACCTCAGACACTTTCTTCCTCTCTGCACTTTCTACAAAAGAATATGCTGTTGTTGTTAGGTACCGTCCAGTTGGTTCCGACTCATAGCGACCCTATGTACAACAGAATGAAACACTGCCCAGTCCTGTGCCATCCTCACAATCGCTGCTATGCTTAAGCCCATTGCTGCAGCCACGGCGTCAATCCATCTCATTAAGGGTCTTC
Source organism: Dugong dugon (assembly GCA_030035585.1). NCBI lineage: Eukaryota > Metazoa > Chordata > Mammalia > Sirenia > Dugongidae > Dugong > Dugong dugon. The sequence continues at coordinate 60,758,607 of CM057471.1, forward strand.
CTCTTTTTTGCTGACTCTCTACTTTACCAAGCATGATGTCCTTCTCCAGGGATTGATCCCTCCTGATAACACGTCCAAAGTATGTGAGATGTAGTTTTCCATCCTTGCCTGTAAGGGGCATTCTGGTCACACTTCTTCTAAGACAGATTTGTTCATTCTTTTGGCTGTCCATGGTATATTCAATAGTCTTCTCCAACACCACAATTCAAAGGCCTCAATTCTTCTTCAGTCTTCCTTATTCACTGTCCAGCTTTCACATGCATATGAGGCAACTGAAAACACCATGGCTTGGGTAAGGTGCACCTTAGTCTTCAAGGTGACATCTTTGCTTTCAACACTTTAAAGAGATCTTTTGCAGCAGATTTGCCCGATGCAATACGTCATTTGATGTCCTGACTGCTGCTTCCATGGGCGTTGATTGTGGATCCTAGTAAAATGAAATCCTTGACAACTTCAATCTTTTCTCCATTTATCATGATGTTGCCTATTGGTCCAGTTGTGAGAATTTCTGTTTTCTTTATGTTGAGGTGTAATTCGTACTGAAGGCTTCGGTCTTTGATCTTCATCAGTAAGTACTTCAGGTCCTCTTCACTTTCAGCAAGCAAGGTTGTTTCATATGCATAATGCAGGTTGTTAATGAGTCTTCCTCCAATCGTGATGCCCTGTTCTTCTTCACATAGTCCAGCTTCTCGGATTATTTGCTCAGTATACAGATTGAATAGGTATGGTGAAAGGATACAACCCTGACATACACCTTTCCTGACTTTAAACCATGCAGTATCTCCTTATGCTGTTCAAACAACTGCTTCTTCTTCATCTGGGTACAGGCTCCTCAAGAGCACAATTAAGTGTTCTGGAATTCCCATTCTTCGCAGTGTTATCCATAAATTGTTATGATCTACACAGTCGAATGCCTCTTCATAGTCAATAAAACACAGGTAAACATCTTTCTGGTATTTTCTGTTTCCAGCCAGGACCCATCTGACATCAGCAATGATATCCCTTGTTCCATGTCCTCTTCTGAATCTGGCTTGAATTTCTAGCAATTCCCTGTTGATACACTGCTGCAGCCGCTTTTGAAAGGTCTTCAGCAAAATTTTACTTCTGTGTGATATTAACGATACTGTTCGCTAATTTCTGCATTCTGTTGGATCACCTTTCTTTGGAAAGGGCATAAACACGGATCTCTTCCAGTCGGCTGGCCAAGCAGCTGTCTTCCAAATTTCTCGGCATAGACAAGTGGGCACTTCCAGCGCTGCATCCATTTGTTGAAACATCTCAACTGGTATTCCATCAATTCCTGGAGCCTTGTTTTTCGCCAATGCCTTCAGTTCCCCTTGGACTTCTTCCTTCAGTACCATCGGTTCCTGATCATATGCTACCTCCTGAAATGGCTGAGTATCAACCAATTCTTTTTGGTATAGTGACTTTGTGTATTCCTTACATCTTCTTTTGATACTTACCGTGTCGTTTAATATTTTCCCCATAGAATCCTTCAATATTGCAACTCAAGGCTTGAATTTTTTTCAGCTTGATAAATGCTGAGCGTGTTCTTCTTTTTTGGTTTTCTATCTCCAGATCTTTGCACATGTCATTATAATACTTTACTCTGTCCTCTTGAGCCATCCTTTGAAATCTTCTGTTCACTTCTTTTATGTTGTCATCTCTTCTGTTTGCTTTAGTACTCAACACTCAAGAGCAAGTTTCAGAGTCTCTTCTGACATCCACTTTGGTCTTTTCTTTCTCTTCTGTCTTTTTAATGACCTCTTGCTTTCTTCATGTATGATGTCCTTGATGTCATTCCACAACTCATCTGGTCTTCCGTCATTAGTGTTCAACCCGTCAGATCTATTCTTGTGATGTTCTCTAAATTCAGGTGGGATATACTCAAGGTTGTACTTTGGCTCCCATGGACTTATTCTAATTTTCTTCAGTTTCAACTTGCTACAGATGAGCAATTGATGGTCTGCTTCACAGTCAGCCCCTGGCCTTGTTCTGACTGATGATATTGAGCTTTTCATAGCCTCTTTCCACAGATGTAGTTGATTTGATTCCCGTGTATTCCATTTGGCCAGGTCCACGTGCATAGTCACCATTTACAGTGAAAAAAAGTATTTGCAATGAAGAAGTCATTGGTGTTGCAAAATTCTAGCATGTGATCTCTGGCATTGTTTCTATCACCTAGACCATACTTTCCAACTACTTTATTTCCAACTTTCACATTCCAATCTCCAGTAATTATCAATGCATCCTGATTGCATATTTAATCAATTTCAGATTGCAACGTTGTTAAAAATCTTCAATTTCTTCATCTTTGGCCTTAGTGGCTGGTGCATAGATTTGAATAATAGTCATATTAATTGGTCTTCCTCGTAGGAGTATGGATATTATCCTATCACTGACAGTGTTGTACTTCAGGATAGATCTTGAAATGTTCTTTTTGACAATGAATGCTATGCCATTCTTCTTCATGTTGTCATTCCCAGCATAGGAGCCCATATGATCGTCCAACTCAAAATGGTCCATACCAGTCCATTTCAGCTCTCGGATGCCTAGAATATTGATCTTTATGCATTCCATTTCATTTTTGATGATTTCCAATGTTCCTAGATCCATACTTGGTGCATTCCAGGTTCCGATTATTAATGGATGTTTGCAGCTGTTTCTTCTCATTTTGAGTCGTGCCACATCAGCAAATGAAGGTCCCGAAAGCTTGGCTCCATCCACATCATTAAAGTCGACTCTACTTTGAGGAGGCAGCTCTTCCCCAGTCGTATCTGGAGTGTCTTCCAACCTGAGGGGCTCATCTCCCGGCACTGTATCAGACAATGTTCCGCTGCTATTCATAAGGTTTACCCTGGCTAATTATTTTCAGAAGCAGACTTCCGGGTCCTTCTTCCTAGTCTGTCTTAGTCTGCAAGCTCAGCTGAAACCTGTTCTCCATGGGTGACCGTGCAGGTTTTTCAATAACAGTAGCATAGCTTCCACTATTACAGCAACACACAAGCCCCCACAGTACAACAAACTGACAGACACGTGGGGGACAAAAGGATATAGGAAGTAGAAAGTGGATGGCCCTTGAAGATCACTGCATCTCATTTAATAGATGGGGAAACTGAGGCCCGGAGGAGGATGTCAAAGTCACATGGTAGTTCTATAGCAGAATTTTGAATAAAATACAGGGAAGCACAATCCCAGACCAATACTGTGGTGCCTACAGGAGCATGCTAGCCCCTTACTTTTCATTTGGATCCCAGGGCCAGTATTTCATTGATCTCCCTGCCCCTATTCTGTTCTAACCAGATTGCTACTACTTGAATGATCTTTCTGGTAAGAAAAATATCTGGAAATGCCACTGCAGTTAAAAGGTTTCAGTGTCTCCCCACTGCCTTCAGCATAAAGTCCAAGGCCCCTACTCCCTCTCCAGTCTGCTGTTCCTGTGTGTACCCTTGTTCCAGCCACTCTGGACTTCTTGTCGTTTCTAGAATGTACCATTCTCTCTTTTTGCCTTAGGGCTTTTGTACATACCTTCCCCCTGACCTTTGGGTTAATTAATCAACTTCTCATCTTCAAGATGCAGCTCACAGTTCACCTCCTGAGGGAAAACTTCCCCACCGTCCCCGGCACATTTAAATGCCATTTCCCAGATGCTCCTAGAACACTGATCATATCCATATTTCAGCGCCCTCATAACAATAATTTAGTGTATGCTCACTATGTACTGAGCTCTGTTCTAAACACCTTATGTGGGATATCTCGTTTATTCTTCACAATAACTTACGACCTGGGTACAGTTTCACAGATAAGGAAACTTAAATAGCTTGCCCAAGGTCATATAGCTGTAAACGTCAGAGTCACGACTGAATGCTGACCACCCTCAGAGGCCTATGTCATATTGCTGTAATTACCTGTTTACCCAATTCACCACACTTTTCTTCCAAGGTGTCTCCGGGTGGACTCGAACCTCCAAAGTTCTGGTTAGCAGCCGAGTGCATGAACTGTTTGCACCACCCAGAGACTCCTAACTTAGGAGATACTGGCAGCCTACTAAGATAGTATGGAGGCTACAAAACATGGACTTTGAAATCACACAGACACAGGTCCCAGTCCTGGCTCTACTAATTCTTAGTACTTGAAATACTGAGCCTCTCTGAGTCTCATTTTTCCCGGTCTGTAAAATGGCACTAATGATGGTACCACACAAGGTAATAAATAAAGAAATCTATGAAAAGTGTGTCGTGTCGTGTCTGGAACTCAGCGAACAGCAGGTACTCAACAAACATTTGTTATGACGGCTGTTATTACTCAGTGTGTCCCTTCTCTTGACAGTCTCTCTCTCCACACCGCCCCCCCGCCCCCCGCCTTTAATCAAAAGGCGTGTCCTCTCAGCAAGACTCTTGCGGGGTCTGTGAAGGCTGAGAGGGGAGCGTGGTTGCTCTGGCCCACCAAGCCCAGCGCCTTCCTTCCCCATTCCACACGGCCACCTCCAAGCTGTGAAATGGAGTCTCAGCTCGACTGGGCCCCAAAGCCATCAGAAGGCTGCCAATTTCACAGTTCATGAGGCTGCTGTTCCCCCGATTAATGGGGTACCAGCAGCCATGGGCAGAGCCGTGACACCAGTCACATGGGGCTCTCTCTCTCCTGCCCATGCTTCCTGAGGAGGGGAAAGCGGACCAGTCTCATGCATATTTATGCAGAGAGAGAAATGATTTTGTACTGCATACTTTCCAGAAAAATAAATAAGATTTCATCTAAGTCCCGTGTATTTTCCTCTATGAACTCAGCATGCTTCAGGGAAGAAATAGCACACACACACGCACACACACACACACACACACACACAGCCAGTTATGAAAAATGGAAAACACTTTATACCAGTAATCCAAGCAGGAGAAGAGCAGGGCATTCTCATGCCTAGGATGACCCAGGGGACACAGGAGATATTAAATCCTGGAGCACGGACAGGGCTATTCTGAAATTAATCCAGTTCCACCCTGTAACCCAGGGGAATTAGAACTGATAAGGTCCAATCTCAGCTGTGCACTCGAGGCCTGCCCCACTATCTTCTACATTACTGCTTCTGGTCCACCCCATCCCTCAAACTCTGCCACAGCTGCTCTCTATCCCCTGTAAAAGCAAACCAGAATCAGCTTCCATGGTGTTCTCTCCCTGGTGGGGCAGAGGAGAAAAGCTTTCATCCCAGGCTGACTCCAGCCCCTGCATCATAGTCATGTAACCTCTGGGAGACCACATCAGCTTGCTGTGCCTCAGTTTCTCCATCTATACATAACAGAACAGTATGGCCCAATCTCTCTCACCACACTCCAGCCATGCTGGCCTTCTGGGTTCTCCAATGGGTCAAGCTCCTTCTCTGCAAAAGTCACTTCCTCTGTAAATTCTCTTTTTTCTTCTCTTCATGGGGCTAAACCCTACATCTTTCGACTCCAGCTGAAACCTTCTTTCCTCAGGAAGGCCTTCTTGGACACCCCAACTGAGCTCAGTACCCCGTTTCCTCTCGGATCACTGGGTACATTTCCTTCATGGCAGCTTTGTGTTAATAGCATTGGTAGTTGTGTGTTAGTTGGTTCGGGTTTCAAGTCTGTCTTCCCGATAAGGAAAAGGGGGTATAGGACAGGGGTCAAGAGGGCAGGGGTCATGCCAGCCAGTTCCCAGGGGGCATATAGGCAGGAGCCATGTCAGTCAGGGGTCACTGCTCTGTCCCAATGAGTATTTCACATCAGGGATGCATAATCTGATTTTTTCCATTTTAGAGATGAGGACCCCAGAGGTGGATATTTACTAATGTGCCCAATGTAACAACTAGCAACTATAGTAAATATCAGGGGTTTTCTTGGGCAGCCTAGCTCCCAAGCTACACTCCTAACCAGGAGGTTTTAATGAGATCTCTTTCCCCTTTCCTTTGGGACGGTTCTCAGCCTTAGCTACCCTGGTTGAAGCCACTTACCCACAAAGTCTTGCCTGATTTGCCAGTCCCACTCTCTTCTTAAAATCCACAAATCCGCTTCTGCAAACCTATGCATACACAATTGGGATTACAAAACGTAGCCCTTTATACAGAATATTCCCACCTCCCTCTGGCTCTTTTACAGGTGGTGGTGCGGTGTCGGGGGCGGGTGGCATCCACCTCATTTCCTAACCAATGTAAGAACTCAGTGCAGAAACTGCCTTCTCCTCCAGGGTCCTACCGGAAGAGACTCAGAACCCAGAGCCAAACATACCTAACACCCAGGGGCGTCCTCCTCTCCTAAAATGTTGATGTCACCATCCTCTTGAGATACCTACAAATTAAGAGCCAGAAGAGGGTATGGAAACCACACAGTCCACCTGCTCACATGCAAATAGTCAGACTAAGGCCCAGGGAGGTGAAGGATTCAACTCATAACACACGATCTACTGAAAGCCAAGCCCAGGCTCCCTGATGCCACTCCAGTGCTCTTCCCTTAGCATTCCCACTGCTTCCTCTTCCCAGAAGGAGAGCCACAGGCACAGCAAGCAGTCATTGCCAAGGACACAGCTGGATGAGATGGAGCTGCACTGAGTCGAAGCAGGCTGCCTCTCTGTCCACTGGGCTGGGCTGCTTTCCTGGGTGATGAACAGCGCCAATCAGGCGGCACTTAAAGTAATTATAATGAAGTGGCTGCATCTGGTCTCTGAAGGCTTCATTCACCAAGGAAATTATGAGGAAGTAATATCTCTCTTTGCCAACCTCCTTGAAACACTAACTGGAACTGCCCTGGAGCCAGCAGGCTATAGACATGGGTTCAAGATTACCTTTTGCTACTTATTAGCTAGGTCAGAATTGCTAGTTACTGACATCCTTTTCGCCTTCTGTATCAAGGAGGTATTCAGTAGATGTTATGGACTGAATTGCATCCCCCCCAAAAAAATACGTTGAAGTCCAAACCCCTGTACCTGTGAATGTCACCCTGTTTGGAAATATAGTCTTTGAAGATGTTATCACTTTGGTTACCATAAGTTCATACTGCAGGAGAGTGGGTCCTAATCCTATATGACTGGTATTTTTACGAACAAGGAGAAGATACACAGAGACAGGGTGACAGAAGAAGGACACCACGTGACACAGCACCTGCAAGTCAGGAACACCTGGAACTACCAGAAGCTAGCAGAGACATGGAACAGATTCTCCCTCAAAGCCTCAGAAAGAGTCACCAATTAGGCCAACACCCTAATCTCAGACTTCCAGCCTCCAAAATTATGAGACAAATTTCTGCTCTGATAAGCCACCGATTTGTGGTATTTTGTTACAGTAGCGCTAGGAAACTAATACAACAGATTAGAGTTTGCATGAAAGAAAATCTTCCTTTCTTCCTCTTAAAGACCTTCCCGGTTTTTCTAATAACCTCCCCACTAACAAAGGAGCCTTGGTAGCCCAATGGTTAAGCGCTTGGCTGCTAACTGAAAGGTCTGCTGTTTGAACCTTCTAGCAGCTCCGCAGGAGAAAAGACATGGCAATCTGCTCCAGTGAAGATTTCAGCCTAGGAAACCCTATGGGGCACTTCTACTGTGTCCTATAGGGTCGTTATGAGTTAGAGTCAACTAAATGGAACACAACAACAACAACAACCCCTCTAATATCCCCACCCCCTCTACACGATTATCAATGGCTAGCTGGATGATGGTACCAAGTTCTGGTTCCACTCTCACTGGTCTCATGCCATATGTACTTCCATGGCCCCAGAATTCTGGCAGAAAGGGGTAGAAAGTAAAGAATGAAAGAGTTTAGATCTTCAGTGGTTCTGTACAAATACTGAGTCCAAGCTGCTCATTATACAGATGGGAAGACTGAGGCCCAGAATGAAAGGGGGTATGATTTTCCCAAGATCATTAATATTTATGGAAGGCAGCCACTGCACCAGGCTTTTCATAAATCATTTCATTCCATTCTCAAAACCACCTTAGGAGTCAGACACTATTATTAAACCAGTTTCACAGATGAGGAACCTGAGCTTTAAGAGGTTATTTAACTTGTCCAAGATTGAGCTGCCATGTGGGGACAGGATTCATACCCACATCTGCCCCCATTCCAAAGCCACCATACTACCATAGGCAATTTCCCAGAAAGCCCAGCCATTATGGTTTTGCTTTTGTTCATAGACTAGCTTGTGTTTAAACATCTGGGTAAGCCAGAAGTTGGTTAAATCCCACCTTCTTTTACATGCAATAAAGGGGCGCTAAATATTGAAAGGAATCCTGTGGTGAATAATTTGGAAAATAAAGAATCGTTTAGGAAAATAATCTGTCAATCCCTGATTTATCTCTTTGCTGAACTGAGCTTTTCATAAATGAGCTTCTTTCGAAGCAGAACATACCAGCCCTGCTTGGAGCAGATGGGTCCCCCACTATTCTGGACAAGAAATGATGCTTTGAGGGCCTGCCATGCCCACAGATGCCTGCCTGAGTAAGAAGTAGCTGCAGGTGTTTCATAACCCATTGGGTACCTTGCTGGGGACCGCAAGACTCCAGCATCCTAGGCAAAGCTGATGGGACCAGAGCTCCAACTGTGAGCAAAGGCAGGCACCCCAGATTAGCTTATGGGTGGTGATGCAGCTTGGTGTGAGGCTCTGTCCATTCCATAAACCAAACCCACTGCCTTCGAGTCGATTCCGACTCATAGTGACCCTACAGGACAGAGTAGATCTGCTGCATAGGCTTTCCAAGGCTGTGATCTTTACAGAAGTAGACTGCCACGTCTTTCTCCCACACAGCAGCCAATGGGTTCGAACTACCTACCTTTTGGTTAGCAGCTGAGCATTTTAACTATTGTGCCACCAGGACCCCCTACTCTGCTCATGAGGACAGTCAATATGGGATAGTGACAAACTCTCTCATAGGGTGTTTGACTAGGAGACACAAGAAGAGAGTCAGGGACACAGTACATGTCTTGAGAGCAATGCAAAAGAGCCAGGAGCAGCATCTGTGGGGCAACAGAAGCCATAGGCAGGCATAGGTTAGGAGGTAAAGAGAAGTTGTCTCCAAACAGAGGCAAAAGAGACAGACACACACATGCCAATTCATGAATTTAGCAGAGCTTCATGACGCAGAAACAAAGTGCCAATTCTCGTTAAACCCTAAGCCATGACTCTTTCTCCATGAGGCCTGAGACTGTTTTCTGACCACCCCTGGTCCACGTGTTCTCAAACAGTAAAGGCAACAAAGAGCGCTGGTGAAAGGCAAGGACTTCAGAGTCACATAGACCTAGGTACCACTTCTGGCTCTAACGTGCCCTCACGGCAAGTTACCTGAGCTCTTCCACCTGCAGTTTCATCTGAAAAGGGGGCAATTAGAGGTACTGACCACACAGATTATTTTGTGAGGGTTAAATGTGTAAATATTTACTAAGTGCTGATCACAGAGCCTGGCCCATTCAGTGTTGCTAACAGTATTCTGATTATGCCAAACAACAAACCCCGTCAGCTGAACTAAATATCCTCCTTTATGAGACCTGAACAAGCCGAATTAAAACCAGGACTTCGAACTAGTTAGTTCAGTTTCGAACCCCAGCTGAGAATTTATATTTCTATCAAGTTTCCAGGAAGTTATACATAAGAATCACCTGGGGGTCTTGTAAAATGTAGATTCTGATTCAGTATATCTGGGGAGGAAATGCAAATTCTCAGCAGGGAACTTGCTAGAAAAGCAAATTCTCAGCAGGAGTTCCAAACAGAATGAACTGGTTTGAAGCCCTGATTAAAACACTCATTAGTCATTCATTGATTCATTTATTCACTCAATTTATCCATTCACCCAACAATTACTTATTTGTTGTCTGCTCTATATCAGGCAATGTTCTAAGCATTAAGCATACAGTATTGAACAAAACAGACAAAATCTGTTTTCATGGAGATTGTATGCCCACGGCGCAGAAGAGGCAATAGACAGATACACAGATATGTACACTGGGTCAATTGGTGGCAAAGGCTATGAAGAAAAAAGAAAGTGGGTAAAGGAAAATAAAAAGTGTGGTTTGTGCAAGTGATTGTGCATGATGTGGTGTTTTACATGGGGAAGATGACATATGAGAAAAGACCTAGAGGGAGTAGGGGAGTAAATCATGCAGCTATCTTGGGAAAGAACTATTCATGAAGATGGAACAGAGATGCAAAGGCCCTGTGGTAGCTCCCTCAAAACAAATTCCTACAGGCAATGATAAAATATTAGAATGTTGCAATAACATTGCCATCGTATGTTTGTATAGCACATTATACTTTACATAGATCATTTGCCTCTATAATTGTTTGGTTTTTCTCAGATTCATGTGAAACTGGTGGGACTGGTGTCATCTCCATTTTTCTAATGTGACAACTAAGACTTGGGGCAGGGTTTCTCAACCTCAGCACTATAGACATTCTGAGCTAGGTGTGTCTTTGCTGGAGGATAATTGTATTATAGGGTGTTTAGCAGCATCCTGGCCTCCACCAACTAAACGCCACCCCAGTTATAACATTAATCTTAACTGCATGTCATGTAGGTGCCTAGGTGGCACAAATGGTTTGCAACCAACTAAACATACAGGGTCGCCACGAGCCAGAATCGACTCAGTGGCAACTAACAACAACACTACCACCAATTAGCCTAAAGTTTGGTGGTTTGAACCCAATAGGGTTGCCACAGAAGAAAGGCCTGGTGATCTGCTTCCATAAAGATTACAGCCAAGAAAACTCTACAGAGCAGTTCTACTCTGTAACACAAGGGGTGGCCACTAGTCAGAATGGACTTGATGGCTACAGGTTTACTTTGTTATTATTATTATAATTTTGTGTTATGTAGTGTACTAGGGAGCAACTGGGGAAGTATAAGATGAAAAGGAACAGTGTGGGGCGGTCTCCATTTTGATGATCATTAGTCTCTGCTCCAGTACGCAACAGCCAAGCTAAGGGATAAAGATGCCCCTCTCCCCACTCCTGTATCATTGGCAGGTGCTGAGGAAACATATTGGCTGAGAATTCTTAAAAAACCAGACACTCGCCCTACCAGGGATGTTAACTACCCAATGTAAGATGGCCCCAGGCCAAGTTACGGGGTGCTTTTGTCTTTTGCATTCAATACACAGATAAGGAAACACGCATGAAAGATAGTAAACAACGTGCTTGAGTTCCCACAATTTTAAACTGCAAAGAAGAAAGGGCACTCAATAAATGCCCAACTTGGAAATGCCAGGAGCAATGTTTCTATAGGTTACTGACTGTCAGGGCATTCAAATTTTATGAGTCACGTAGGATTGCACCTCAACAAAAAGAAAACAAAAATCCTCACAGCTGGACCAATAAAACACATCATGATAAACGGAGAAAATATTGAAGTTGTCAAGGATTTCATTTTACTTGGATCTCCAATCAACACCCACGGAAGCAGCAGTCAAGAAATCAAACGATGTATTTTACTGGGCAAAGTTGCAGCAAAAGACTTCTTTAAAGTGTTAAACAGCAAAGATGTCACTCTGAGAACTAAGGTGCACTTGACCCAAGCCATAGTGTTTTCAATCACCTCATATGCATGCGAAAGCTGAACAATGAATAAGGAACGCCAAAGAAATGATAACTTCAAATTACGGTATTGACAAAGAATACTGAATATACCATGGACCACCAGAAGAACGAACAAATCTGTCTTGGAAGAAGAACAGCCAAAGTACTCCTTGGAAGCAAGGATGGCAAGACTTCATCTCATATAACTTGGACATGATATCAGGAGGGACTAGTCCCTGGAGAAGGACATAATGCTTGGTAGAAGGTTAGCGAAAAGAGGAAGACCCATATGAGACGGATTGACACAGTGGCTGCAACAATGGGCTCAAACATAGCAACAATTGTGAGGATGGTGCAGGACCGGGCAGTATTCTATTCTGTTGAACACAGTGTTGCTATGAGTTGGAACCAGTTCAATGGCACCTAACAATGGGAGCCAGGAACTTGCTAGTTGGGTAGTCTCTCTAAGTCTGCTGTGTGGCCAGGCAGACACTGTGCCTGTTTGAGTACCAGCCCATGACCTTTCCCCAGGGGCCTGGAGCCTCACAGCTGGCCTCCAAGGCTCATTCTGCTTTCATAACCCAGGTGTTGTCTCCTCTCCCACACCTGAGACACAGGAGCAGAAAGCCCTGCCCAGTAGACATCCTAACACTCTCATATATGAGACCCCCAGCTCCTAAGTAATGGTTTATGGGAGGAGAAAAAAACAAGAGGGTCTTGGGCTATGAGGAAAGGAAATAACTGCACTACAGTGTTCAGAGGACAGAGCTAGGGCAGGCAGCTGGCTCAGGAGAGCTGCTCTCTGACTATCCCCCAGGGACCAAACTAGTCCCTTTTGGTCAGTGATTCATTCATTCATTTTATACATATTTGGTAAACTTCTACAATGTGTCCCTGAGTGGTGCAGACCATTAATCTGTTTGGCTGTTAACCAAAAAGTTGGCAGTTCAAGTCCACCAAGAGGTGCCTAGGAAGAAAGTCCTGGTGATCTACTTCCAAAAAATCAGCCGTTAAAAATCCTGTGGAGCACAGTTCTACTCTGACACACGTGAGGTCGCTTTAAGTCAAAACTGACTCAACGGTGACTGGTTCTGGTTTACAATGTGTCAGATCCAAGCCTACCACATACATCCAAGATTTGGACAGAAAAAATTCACCCCTTCAGAAGTGGTGTGGCAAGGTTAAAATGATATCAGCTGGGGAATTAGAGTCCTCCCTACCCACCAGGGAACACACACACAGCCAGTATTAACTTGCTGTGTAGCTTCAAATAAATCCCATCCCCTCACGGGGCCTCTGTTTGCACAGTACAATAGGCAATTCAGAGAAAATAACAACCATACCTTCCGTTTATTGAGTCAAAGCACTGTGCTAAGTATTTTACATACATAAGCTCCTTTAATTTTCACAAGAACCCTGCAAAAGAAGTAATATAACCCCCATTTTACAGGTGAGGAGACTGAGTCTCAAAGGCATTAGTGACTTGCTCTGGTTTTCACACTTCGTGAGTTGTAGTGGCAAGACTTGACGAAGTATGTCTGACTGGACAGCTGGGATTCTTACCTAATTTCTACTCCTCTGTCAAAGTTCTCAAAGGTCTCTTGGGCTCTGATTTGCTTTAAAATGGTATCTATCTGGTTGGAAACACAAAACTCAAAAGAGTTGGAGGAAAGAGAAAGTGATGTCCTTTCCAGACACTAACAAGGGCCTCCCTGCCCTTTGGAATGGTGGGGAGAGGAGGTGCATATCTCCTAGAAAGTTCTAGAGATCCTAACGTCCTCTCACCCTTGATAAATAAAATATAAGGTCAATCGATTGCTCCCATGGACACCTGTTCCCACTGCTCTGACTGCAAGAGCTATCTCCTTTTTCTGGGAGAAGACTTTATTTTAAGAGCCCTCCGGGGCTAGGGAGGATTTATGTTAAGGAAGTGAGTTGGGTGGGGCTGGTGATGAATTGGAGAGAGCAGCCATCCAGCTCCTGCAAAGTGTTCACAGGCAAGAGACTGGGCATAAGGTTCCCAGATCTTCTGATAATCGAGTAAGACAGAAATGTGGATTTTGATGTGAAATTTCCTGATATATATAAATGTTGACAACTTGTTCAAAAATCTTAAATACATTATACATGCAAACAAAATCCTATCTAGGAGCTGAATTTTACCCATGAAGTTCCAGAGTACAACCCCTCCTCTCTGGCCTAACCAGTATCATACTTTCTGAATGTCAACTGCATGTCTAAGCTCTTCCTTCTCATTTTGACCCTAACTGCTCATCATCTTTGTAAGAAATCAATTCCTCTATTTTCCAATGACTTCTCATCCCACTTACAGCAAAAGCCAATGTTCTTGTTTCCAATGTCCCTATGGCCCAATTTGGTCTACTTCTCTTCCCATATGCTTTTCCATCCTATTCCTTGAGCTCTTCAAGTACATCAGTACAACAGGACCCTCACACTCACTATTCCCTCTTTCCTAAAATATCCAAATGGTTTATGGCTTATCTACTATAGATAGTTCGTCAAATGTCACTTTATCAGTGATGCATTTCCTAAGGGCCTTACTTCCTTTTCCTTTTTTTAAAAAAAAATTTTCCCCATCACAATTATCATTATTTGATATAATATATTTTTCTTGTTCGGTTTCTTTATTGTTCTGTACTAGCAAGTAAGCTTAATGGAAATACAAACGTGTATATTTTATTCACTGTCTTATTCTCAGTTCCCTAAACAGTGCCTGGTACATAGCAGGCACTTAACCTTTGTTGTATTAATGAATGAATAAGTAAGTGAATGATTATTTCCTTATTCAACAAGTATTTATGGAGACTTCCTGACACAAGGATGTTGAGCTAAACACGTATAAAGAACTTAGAACTTCCAGACCATTTGACCCAGTAATTCCACTCCTGGGCATATCCCCTGAGGAAATAATATAGAATAGCAAGCGAAAAAAAAATTAAGCCCAAAAATGTTTATTGCTTTTGAATATAAAACAGTGGGGAAAAAATGGAAACAACTTAAGTGTTCTCCAATAAATAAATTATGAGGTTGTCATAAGATAGACTCATAAGTATGTTGAAATGCTCATGATATAATATTAAGAATGTAATAGATAAACAATAAATTGGTTTTCACCTTCAATATGTAAAATATATGGGGGAGAAAAGATAGGAAAAAATTGCAAAAACATTACTATAGCTATTGAATGGGACCATCTGAAAAATAGCTTTTTCTTTTCTTTACGCTTTTCCTTATTTTTTAAGTTTTCTATAATGAGCATGCATAACTTCCATAATTAGGGAGCATGAGGAAATACACAGACCAATCATAATTGTGGGTAATGATGGTGATTTATTGCACCTCCAGGGTGGATGAAGATATCCCAGCCAGAGGCAGGCACATTCCCTGCAGGAAACAGGGAAGCTGAGCTGTCCTGGAGTCTCTTTGTGACAGTTCACCACTGTGCTATTTCCAGCCATTTCCAGGGAGGCCAGGACGGGAGGTACAGAGTCCCCAGACTGCTGGGAAATTGCTACAGCTCTGATCAATCAGGGAGCAGTATCTTCAGTCCCTGACATTTATCAAACCTCCTTCACCCTCATCTGTCACTGTGTGGTGGGGCCGCCTTGCCAGGCACAGTCTAATCAAGTCAGAATGCCCCAGGGTCCCTGGAGATAAGAAGAAAGGGGGCTCTAAGGAAGCAGGGAGAGGGAGGAGACAGGGAGATGACGAGAGGATGATGAGGGAGGAGGGAGAAAGAGCAACGTTCAGAGACGCCCATTTGTTTTGCTATCATGGCTATTAATGCTGGGAAGTGACATTTTAAGGGGCTCTGGTGACAGCTTGGGTGACATTCCTGTTTCTGATTCCATGACAAATCTCTGTCTATATCTTATTTTAGAGAGTATGGAGACAGCTCAGAGGATGGCTGTCTAGGGATGCCACACACCTGTCTGACTGAGGCACTGCTCTCTCCCTCTTTGCCTGAGTGGAGGCATTTCGATGCTAAGGCTAGAGTCCAGGAGGAAAAACAAAACGGCAGCGAAAAGGAAAAGAAATCAAAGGGAAAAGGCTTTGCTGCAAAGTCACGGTCTGGCCTTGTGTGGCTTTGCTAACTTCACCATATGGTGCAATTAATTGAAGCAAAAATGAACAGTCCACCATTCCACAAGCAGTATTTGTTTTATACGTCAGTTGGGGAGAAAAGAAAAACAAACAAAAAATGAAAGAGAACTTTCCAGTTCCGAATGCTTTCTAGAGTGGCTAGCTCTAGGGAGTTTACTTTCAAAACAAAACACAGATGTTGCCCCCTCTGGTTTCTAAGTGATCCTAAGAAGAAAATGGAACAGAAGAGCAGATTATGCTCAAATTTTACAACCTGAGAATTAGTAGGGATTGCTTAAATGGTATCTATTCTCCAACTCTGCTACACCATGCTTGATCCAGGGGCACCAAACAGGCCTCGTAAAAAGATGTTTTGCATGCAGAATTCAAAAAGCTCTTTGAACCGGGTGTGGGTGGGGGGTCACCTTACCAAGGCAGTTTGGTGTCAAAAAGTGATTTACAAACTTTTTCTTTTTTAAGGTGTAGAACCTGTCATTGCAAAAGAATCTTATGTGGATTCCCAATCCATGAACAAGTTTTAAGCGGTCCTGCTCTGTTTAAAGCAATTCTGCTCATCTACCTTTTTCTTCCTCCCAAAGTAGCCCTGACAGCATCTCCACGGTTTATAGCCCATAAGGCACAGTCAAGATGGGAGCTGTTGTAGGTGGGGGAGGGGGTCCTGTGCCATCTGAGAACCTCCATCTGAGGCTCCAGACTAGGTAGGAAGAGGGAGATGTTGAGCTAGGCTTGAAGGAAGGATGGGTGGTGATTCCCAGGCACTGAGTTGGAGGCGGGGCAGTGGGGGTAGTGAGTGTCACCAATAGACTGGCCACAGGTTCAGCAGGGGTCAGACATACAGCCCTCATGTGGGCCTTGCCTGTCTCAGGCACCATTCCAAGCCCCTCCATCAACTCCTAACCCTGAGTCCCTTGAATGATCTTCATCCTTCAGGTGTCAGGGCAAGGAGCTCCTCCAGGAAGCCATCCTGGATCCAGCCTGTCAGGAATCAGCCCCATGGTGAACCTCCCATCACTTGATTGACCTCTCTCAAGGAGAGGTTTCTAAACTGCAGGCTATGACCCACTCACAAATTGTGAAATCAACTTAGTGGCTCACATGAGCATTAAAAACATGAATTAGAAAAGCATAGAAAATCTCAGTATGTCACATGTAATAAGTATCCTTTGGAAGACATGCACACAGATTCATATACTTGTGTAGGGTCACAGTATAAAACATATTTCTTATCGTGACTGGTATTAAAATTTTTGATAAACACAGTTCTAAGCAACTTAACTTGCTAGCATCTAAGCATATGTGTTACCTTTCCTGGTCAAATAAAAAGACAGAATTAGTACACATTGTGAATATGCTTGGGTTTTGGAATCAGACAAAGCTGGGTTCAAATTTCTGGCTCCATTAGTTTTAGCTGTATAACTTTGAGATTATCGCTAAATTTTAATGAGAATAACTTCTTCCTTGTGAGGTGGACTGGAATATTCAATGAATCGTTAATTTGTAAATACTTAATGAGGTTTGTCTAGTTCAGAAGAAGGGTAAAAGAATTCCATGCAAAAGTTACAAGCCTGTGGAAAAGGACAAGACAGCCATCTATCCATTCATTAATTTGCCATTCCTCCATCTACTCATCCAACACATGTTTACTAAGTACCTGTTATATTCCAGGTACTCCATCAGGCACAAAATGAACCAAAAAGCTCTGATACCTGATATCATGGAACTCTCAGTCTAGCAGGGGAATTAAAATACTTAATAAACAAATACAAACAATAAAAAGTACTATTAGAGAAACAAATAGGGACGATGATAGAAGACAATAGAGAAGAACCCATATAGAGAAGAGAGCTTCATTTGATGAGAGGCATTTCAGCTGAGATCAGAATGACAAGGCGACAGCTACGCCATGAGATTCAGGAAGGAAAGAGATTTTCTTTCTTTCTTTCTTTCTTTTTTTTTTTTTAACCACAGACAGAGGAACCCATGCCATATGCAAAGGATCTGTGGTAGAAAAGAGCTTATTTGAAGAACAGAGTGGAGGCCATTATGGCTAAAGCATAAAGTGTGAGGGTTAAGTGCAATGAGATGACATTGGAAAGGTAATCCAGAACGTGCAGAAATTTGTAAACTGTGGCAAGGAACAAGAATCTACTCACAGTGAAGTGGGAAACCATGGGAAGGCTTTAAGCATGGAACTGTTATGATCAGAGATATGCTAACAGAGTGGCTGTGTGTGGATGGTGGATAAGGAGGGGAGGCGTGGACACAGAAAGCAAGGAGATCAATAAGGAAGTATGTGAGGACAAGGGGTTTGTAGGGATGCCAGGAAGAGTGATGTGGCTTGAAGAGAGGATGAATGGACATGGGGTAGAAGGGCGAGCAAGGGTGAAGGTGAGGGGGCTGGAAACTTAGGTGAGAGTCTCTGAGGAAAGAAGTTTGAATGTCAAACTAAGGCAATGAATGAATGAGGCATTGACTATGAAAATGGTCTGAAAATGTATAAAGTTCTACACAAGGTGACATCTGCATGGCATTCACAGAGGTGTCAGAAGGGGGAGCTAACAAACAGCTTCTCAGTCCTCTGCCATCCTTAAGTGCTTTATTGACACCAAACATGAGTTCTCTGCACCCTTGGGAACCACTCAAAACACTCCAAAGAAATAGGATCTCCCTGATGTAAAGTCCCATCTGCCAAATTAGAAGCTCAGAATTACTTTGTAGCAGGTTCCTGTCTCAGAGAACAGATGCTAATTATCCATTTTTTCCTACCAGATCTGTGGGTGACGCAAGCCCATGTCGCTATGCTTTACCCACCCCTGGAATTTCAAGGGCTCTATGCCTTCCCAAGTATTATAAACCTCAGTGTGGTGTGATGTGTTCGATTCCTAGCTGTGATGGTTAAGGTTGTGTGTCAACTTGGCCGGGCCATGATTCTCAGGTGGTTTGACAGTGGTATGATGTTGTGATCACTTCCATGATGAGATTTGATATGATGTGATCACCTCCATGATGGGATCTGCTGTGAGTAGCCAATCAGTTGAAAGGGAGTTTCCTTGGACATGCGGCCTGCATTGAATATAAGTGGATATTCTGGAAATGCTTGTGGGCTTTTGCTCGTCCTGGATCCTGCAACTGGCTCCTGTTTGTCTGACCTCTGGTTCTTGGGACTTGAGCTAGCAGCTTACCTGCAGTCTTGCCTGCCGATCTTCGGATTCCTTGATCTTAACAGCCTGTGAGCAAGAACCTTGCTCTCTGACCTGCCGATCTTAGGTTCGCCAGGCCCTGCGGCTACATGTCAGTCAGAAGAAGCCTCTATCCCGACCCAAGGACTTGGGACATTCTAGCCTCTACAACCGGGTAAGCCATTTCCTTGGTATAGATGTCTCTCTCTATATATGTATTTATATATGCTTTACTGGTTTTGCTTCTCTAGAGAACTCAGCCTAAGACATTAGCTCTACCCCTGACCACTCTACCTCTGGTGGTAGTATTGTAAATCTGGCTCTACCACTTTCTAGCTGTGTGACCTTGGACAAGTTACTTAACCTCTCTGCTTCAGTTTCTTTCTCTGTAGTGTGGGGACAATAGTAGCTAGTACCTACCTACCTCACAGGGTTATTGTGGGGTTTAAATGACATACTTCATGGAAAACACTCAGAACAGTGCCTGGATCATAGTGATAACTCAGTAGAGCTCAGATGTCATCAGTTTCAGCATCAGCATGATTAGTTTCTTGGCCATCCTTTCCATCCACCTTCCCTTTGGGGTTGATTACAAATGGCTCTATGAGATAGAGGCGAGCAGCCGGGTCCTTGGAATCACTTAATAAAAGTCCCTCCCCCCCACCTCTCAACAAAGTTCTTACTTGCTCTGAGGCTTCTCGGTCTATATTCGTGAGCAACAGTAAGGCTCAGCCTACTGACCCCATGTCAGAGAGACCGGTACCCTGCCCCATCTATCTCTTGCACTGCTGCTGGCATCTGATGCCATGTCTCTTCCCTCCCTCTACCCTAGGCCCTGAAGTGATGTAGGTGAGCAGAAAAAGCCTTTATTCTGCATCACTTCACTGAAAGGATCATTATATAGGGTAACTATGAAGACGGATTTTTGGCTAAGAAATTGGTCAAATTAATATTTGGACCAATGTTAATTTAAAAAAAAAATCAAGACAAAATTGCACATATAAAATGATGGGAACTATATGAATAAACCACCACCTGTCAGTTTGCCGCACTGTGGTGGCATACCTGTTGCTGTGATGCTGGAAGCTATGTCACTGGTATTTCAAATACCAGTGAGGTCACCCACAGTGGACAGGTTTCAGCAGTTTCCAGACTAAGACAGACTAAGAAGAAAGGGCTGTCAATCTACTTCTAAAAATTCAAAAAAAACCAAACAAACCAAACCCACTGCCGTCGAGTCTATGCCAACTTATAGCGACCCTATAGGACAGAGTAGAACTGCCCCATAGGGTTTCCAAGCAGCGGCTGGATTTGAACTGCCAAACTTTTGGTGAGCAGCCAAGTTCTTAACCACTGCACCACCAGTGAAAACCTTATAGAGCACAACAGTACATCGTCTGACTTGCTTGCTTTGGACACATCATCAAGAGAGATCAATTGTTGGAGGAAGATGTCATGTTTGGTGAAGTAGACAGGCAGCAAGCGTGAGGGAGACCCTTGGTGAGATGGACTGGCAAAACAGCTACAACAATGGACTTGAACACGCCAGTGATGATGAGGATGATGCAGGACCAGGCAGTGTTTCCTTCTGTTGTACACAGGATCACCAGGAGTCAGAGCCACCTTAGTGGCAGCTATCTCTCAATAGCTATATGAATAAAGACCAGAAGGGTTCATGATAATATCAAAATAGTCAAACAGTCAATGTGATGAGGTAGTGGCTTGTGTGGATTTGTGTGAGAGAGCGTATGCAGCCCCCCCTGGGGAGTATAAACACATTTTAAAATTAATAAATATGGCAGTAGTTACAAAATTACAAATGCGTGTACCTCTGACACACAGAGATTCTGCTTTTAGTATCTATCTGTGCTACAGCAATATTCTCACACTTTGCAAGAATACATATATGTATCAGGATGTTTTTTCTTTATGAACTGTTTATAAGGGCAAGAAATTGAAATTATGGTCAACAAGAGGGAGTAGATAAGTAACTTTTGGTATGCTCACACTAGGAGATCCTATATAGTTTACAAAAAGAATAAAATAGGTACGCATGGAAAGATGCTTTTTATATATTGTTTAGTAAGACTATCAAATTTCTGAAGAATGTTGTATGTGGGTGAGATGACCCCAACTGCTTTCATCTGGGCACAAATACATATAAACACATGCTTATAAGTGTGTATTATGTGTATATTGGAAAATGTTAGAATATAAATCAAACTATTATCGAGGATTTGCTTTGGGTCTTGCAGTGGGAACAGGATGGAGAGACAAGGGTAGACATTTTAGTTACTGCTTTGTACACCTCAGTTTTTTTTTCTTTTTTTCTCCGTCTCCTTATCCCTTTTCCCTTCCTTCCTGCCTCCCTCCCTCCCTTCTATTACAAGGAGCATGGATTTATTCCATAATAATGAAAAAAAGATAAGTAAATTAAATCCAATATCCAGTCAGCCATCCCTCACCCCATCTCTCATTGAAGTGATAAATTTGTTATTTTAATTTCCTTAAGCTTCCACACATAAATTTAAGGAGGGATAAGGGGAGTTGGAATTAAAATGGATCAAGTTTCTGTTCTGTACCAAGTACACTGCTGAGCTTTCACATATTGACAGAATTAAATTCTTAATGACTCTCTAAGGTGGTATCAGGGGTGATATTCAAAATACCTGACCACCTCTATGGCACAGGTACTAACCATCTAGAAAGGACACCAGCCACAGTACTGAAGCAGTGTCCGAAAGCCACTCCACTGCTGGATGGCAGGATGTTCAGGAGGGACCCTGGGGAGGGGTTGGGACTGCCAGGCAGCAGGAGGGCACTGGGAGCTCAGGGCAGCAAGCTCCCTACCAGCTGGCACAGAATAGCTAACAAAGGGTCCGGCCACACCAATATGTGTCAGCTGAATGTCAGCCCTGCTCAGTACAATACTCTTGAGACCTGGGACGCTGTTATGAATGAATTGTGTCCTCCAAAATTTATGCTGAAGTCCTAAACCCTGGCACCTCTGAATGTGACTTTGTTTATAAATAGGGTCTTTGAAGATGTTATCAGTTAACATGAGGTCATACTGAAGTAGGCTGAGTCTAATCCAATCTGAGTTGTGTCCTGTAAAAGAGAAGAGACATAGACAGAGGGAAGACAGCCATGTGAACATGAAGTTTTGCTGCAGCTGCAAGCCAAGGAATGCCTGCGGCTACCAGAAGCTGGGATAGAAAAGAAAGGGTCATCCTTTAGAACATTTGGAGAGAACATGGCTTACCCAACACATTGATTTGGGCTTCTGGTCTCCAGAACTGTGAGAAAATAACTTTCTGTTCTTCTAAGCCATCCAGTTTGTGGTATTTTGTCCCAGCAGCCCTGGAAACTAAAACCTCAGGCTGCTGTCACTTTGTAAAGAAACTTTCTCCTTCTGGTATCCAGACTGCCCCCTATATTATTTGAAGGTCCAAGTTGAAAACCAGGCTGATAAAGCTCGGGTATGAGCAAACAGTTTGAATTTATAGGCAAATTATAAGTATGAAGTGTGCCAGTGGGATTAGCCCTTGGCAATATAATTTCAAAAGGTGATAGGATTGCTTTTATACAGACTACCCAGCCTCTGAATACCTGCCCATTCTTGACAAAACTCATGGCTCTGCCCATGTAGCCTCCTAAAAGAGAGAGTCACATGGTTCTGTCCCCCAGAGCCACCTGCATTTGCTCTGAGCTACTGCTTGAGTTCTGCTGCAATCTGCCAAAGACTGCCTTCTGTTCAGGCAAGGCAGGCCCAGGTTCTCAGGGGCCATACCAGTGGCCATCAAGTAGACTGTGACTCATGGCAACTCCATTTGTGTCAGAGCAGAACTGTGCTCCATAGGGTTTTCAATGGCGGATTTTTCAGAAGTAGATCACTAGGCCTTTCTTCTGAGGTGCCTCTGGGTGAACTTGAATCTCCAAATGCTGTGTTAGCAGCTGAGAGTGTTAACCAATTGCACCACCCAGAAACTCCTCAGGGACCATATCAAACCAAACTCACTGCCATCGAGTTGATTCTGGCTTATAGCAATCCTACAGGACAGAGTAAAACTGTCCCATAGGGTTTCCAAGGCTGTAATCTTTACAAAACCAGACTGCCTTATCTTTCTCCTGCGGAGCAGCTGGTAGATTTGAATCACTGACTTTTTAGTCAGCAGCAGAATGCTTTAACCACTGCACCACCAGGCCTCCTTCAGGGACCACAGTGCTATAGAAACTGCCCAGCCCCTAGCACCCACCTATTCACCATCAGGATGAGCAATATCCTGCATGGAGTCAGGACAGGTGTACCCACTATCTTCTTGCCTAGGTTTCCTCTTCTCCTGCCCTTACTGGATCACAGACAGTCTAGACTAAGCTGGCTTTGTTTTATTTTAAATTTTATTCAGAAGAACTTAAAAAAAAATCATTTTCATTGGTGAAGACAGGTGAGTTCAAGAACTGGAGGTGCAAGGTGGCTAAAAGATTTCCCCAAGGCTAAGTGGCCAGTGAACTGAGGAAGAAGGTTCATGTCCAGGTCTGCCTGTCTCCACTCTACCAGGCTGCCTTGCAGGGACTTTGTCTGAGTTCTCATGTATCCAACACTCCTTCTCTTTGGACTATTTCTGTTATTTCTTAGTGCTAGTGTTGAGATTTCAGAGTATTACGGTCTGGCTTGATTATAGTTTGAATAGAGTTCTGCTTGATAGAACGCATAAGAGAAAGAGCCATCTCTAAGCCAATTGGGGCTAAGAGGTCTGAAAGTGTGCAGTTTCTTTTCCAGTGGGCGATGCATTCCCTTCTACTGGTCAGGGGTCAGCCTTGTGTGTCCTTTGGACCCAGTACCTGACCTGGTAGGAGGGGTGAAGAGCTGTGAGTCAAAGCAAGGACAAGGGACATGTACAAGACATTACAGAGAAGTGAGTAAACTCTGGTGACTGAGGTTTGGGGGCAGCAGGAGAGAAAGTGTGGCTGGATTGTGGAAGGTCTTCCAAGCACCAGGAAGACTGAAGGCCTGAGGTCTACAGATCTAGCTCTTAGGCATTCAAGAGTTATCATATACCAGGCCCTGGGTTAGGTATTTCACACACATTTTATTTTTATATTTAATCCTTCCAGTAAACCTTCAGTGAGGAAACTGAGTCTCAGAGGGTTGAATTCTCATTTGCCCATGCTCACTGCTGTATGCAGAATAATGGCTGCTCCCCAAAGATGCCCATGTCCAAATTCCAGAACCTGTGAATATGTTACCTATTTGGCAAAAGGGAGTCTGCAGACATGATTAAGGAGCTTGAGATGGGAAAATTATCCTGAATTATCTAGACGGAGCCATTGTAATCATATGAGTCCTTATCAGAGGAAGGCGGGAAAGTCAGAATGATAGATGTGATGACAGAAGCAGAGGTCAGAGTGACATGGAGCAATGAGATACAGAACCTGGGTGGCCTCTAGAAGCTGGGAAAGAAAATGATATGGATTCTTCCCTAGAACCTCCAGAGGAACACAGCCCTGTTGATACCTTGATTTTGGCCTAGTAAGATTCATTTCAGACTTCTGATCTCCAGCACTGGAAGATAATAAATTTGGGTTGTTTTAAGCCACTAAATTTATGGTAATTTGTTACAGCAACAATGGGAATCCGGTACAGTTACCCTGTAAGTAGTAGAGGGAGGATTTGAACCCACGTCCAGATGACTTCAAAACATGTGTTCTTCCTGCCTGCACCAGTCTACTCCCTCCCTGCAGCTTCTAAGCTTGACAAAAATTTCTCATTTACAAGAAGCCCCAGATCTGCCTGTCTGCCCACTGAGCGTCATGGAAAGATACTCTGACAGGGACAGCCTTCAGAGTAGGAGTGGCTCTCTGCAGAGTTCAGAGCTCTAGGGCTGGACCCAAGCAATGACAGTTCCTCCAGGCTCACAGAAGGAGTGGACAATGCTGGAAGTGAAATCTCCAGGCCAAACTTTTAACCCATCATTAGCACCAAGGCTACAAGGTCAATGAATAGAAAAAAAAGAACAGTCTAACTCACAAAAAAACACCAGACTTACTGGTCTGAGACTGAAGAAACCTCCAGAGTATGGCCCCCGGACACTCTTTTAACTCAGTACTGAAGTCACTCCTGAGATACACCCTTTAACCGAAGATTAGACAGGCCTATAAAGCAAAATGAGACTAAACGAGCACATCAGCCCAGGAGCAAGGACAAGAAGGCAGGAGGGGACAGGAAAGTTGATAATGGGGAACCCAAGGTCGAGAAGGGAGAGTGCTGACACATCATGGGGTTGGCAACTAATGTCACAAAACAATATGTGTATTAACTGTTTAATGAGAAACTTATTTGCTCTGGAAACCTTCATCTAAAGCACAATTAAAAAAAAGAAAAAAAACTGAAAGGGATCAAACTGATATGCAAATAACTTAACTGCCTGCCAGTACAAAGCCTAAAACTTTTTAAAGAAAGAGGGGACAAAAAAGCCAAATGCTTACCAACATATAATCTACAATGTTTAGTAAAAAATAAAAAAAATACTACATACGTCAAGAAGCAGAAAAATGTAACTGAAAAACAGGAGAGAAATAATCAACAAAATCGGACCCATAAAATGACATAGATTACAGAAGTAGCAGACAAGTGCATTAAACAGCTATTATAAATATGTAACAATATGTTATAAAATAAGATGAACATAATAAAGACGGGAAGAGATGAAAAATAAAAAAATAGAACTGTACCTTTAAAGCACGTTATTAAAGGAAAATAGCTAAATTCTACTTAGAATTATATAGCAGGAACTGTAGACACTTCATATGGTCATAAATAAATGCCTGTGTCCTAATAGACAATTATCCTCAAAAAAAAAAAGGCAAAGGAGATGGGTCTTAACAACAGCATATATGACAAAGAATGACAGTTTTTAGTACCAAAAAGTCCAAGATGAGCCAACAATAGCTGTAAAAAACAAATGTGACTGAAAGCTGCATCAACAGAAGCATAGCAGCTAGAAAGAAGGAGATGAAAAAGTCCTATTTTTCTCTGCACTGGAGCATCCCCACCTTGATGAAGAAGAGTGTCAGCTCAGATATTATGCTCTAGACATGAAAAAAATTAGAATCTCCATCTAGAGGATACCGACCAGTATGGTAAAATGTCTGAAATATATTTCACATGAGAAGAGCAGAAGAACCTGGGAATATTCACTTAGGTTAATTTCCAGAAGTCACAGGGTATCTTTTTTGTTGTTGTCAAATATCTTAAGAGCTACCTTGGAGAAGGAAGATCAGATTTGCTTTCTTTGTGGCCATGGAGGTACAGAGAAACAGATTTTATCTCAGCATAAGGAAACCCCTTATAATAGTAGCGTCTAGAAATGGAATAGACTATCTCATAGGTAGTGAGATCAGTGCGAAGGGAGGCAATCAAAACACACTGTAGAGGTGTTGGACTAGGTACCCTCTGACGTCCCTCACAACTCCAGTTCTAGAAACACTGATACACTTTTTTTTCCCATTACTACTGAAGGACCAGAGAAGACAAACTCTGATAATCCAACAGAGAGGTTGGCCATAAATCCAAATATCTTAGCCCAGAAGACACTGCCTGTGTCCCCAACCCTCTGGCTCCCGCACCTCTTCCCAAATCCGCAAAATGCCCCTAAGAAGGAGGACTCACCTTTCTTCTCAAAGTCTACTTTCTCTTCCCCTGGCCGGCCCAGGCTGTCCAGGGTGTGGGTCAGCTGGCTGCCAAATTCGTCTTCATGGGAAACATGGTTGGCCCCCCGGGGCGGGTCCTCATCCTCCTCATAGTCATAGTCATCGAGGATGGGGGTCTCCCGGATGGGCACACCGATGACTGAATTGTGGGCCTGCAGCCGGGAGGAGCGGAAGCTCTCCCGGGCCTGGGGCCCAAGCAGCACCGAGGGGATATAGTGGATCTCGTGAGTGGCTTCAGTGCTTGCGCTCTTCTGGGGGATGTGGCGCCGCTTCTGCCAGCGCCGCTGGGCATACAGGGCCACGGTGAACACGAGCAGGAGAAGCAGCAGCGCGATGAGGCCACCCTGGAGGAGGAGGAAAGCAGAACAAGCAAGTGGGAAGCTGTTCTTGCAGATAGAGAGCCAGAGGGGCTTTACCTGTCCACCACACTCAGCCCAGATCCTGGGTTTGGCTCAGAGCCTCAAGAACCACGAACCACAGCTCTGAAGTCAGACATCACAATTTCCAAACCTGGCTTTTCCACAAACAAGCTGTGTGACCTTGGGCTAATTGCTTGACTTCTCTGGGCCTTACTGTTCATATGTATAAGGAGGAATAAGATTCCCTGCTCCTCCTTCTTCACAAAGTTGCCACAAGGAGCATATATGATGATGGTTGTAACAGAGCAATCCAGACTACTAAACGCTGGGATGAGCCAGGGCTTTGGCTTCACCCAGGTGACTGTCTGAACCCTGACTCCGCCTCCCACCGTCTTCGTGAACCCAGGCGACTTGCTCACACTCTCTCAGCCTTACTTCCTCATCTCTAGAATGAGTTCTCTGAGGGCTCAAGAGATAGCAGACTTTCTTCTATCCTGCTGCAATCATACAGCATTGTTATATGTAACTTCTGCACAGGAGTCCCTGGATAGTACAGTTAACACACTTGGCTGCTAACACAAAGGTTGTAGGTTTGAGTCCACCCAGAAGTGTCTCAAAAGAAAAGCCTGATGAGCCTACTTCTAAAAAATCAGCCACTGAAAATCCTATGAAAATCACAGTTCTACTCTGACACACATGAGATTGCTATGAGTTAGTATTAACTTGACAGCAACTGATTTTGGTTTAATTGTTGCACACATTATGTTTTGTTCATTATCAAAAACTCTAGTCTTTTAATTTCAGATTCCAAACATCGGGCCTGGGACAAACTAGGTGTTTCATACATATTTTGAAGTAATATAAATAAAGGGATGAGTAAAAAAATGCACCTTTCTAGGGTTCCTTTAATCAGTAGTTTAAGATAAACTGGAGTTTATTTTTTTTAATAAATCCAACTCATAAATACAGAAGTTAATTTGAAATATGCTAAATTATGAACATATCTTATGTGATTCATGAAATATCCTGGCCTGTGAGTTTCTTGAGGGCAGAGGCTATTTCTAAAACATGTCTATATTCTCCATGGTGTCTTTCGGGGACTTGAGATGGAAGGTTCCATTCTCCTGGCCCCACTCATTCACTTGGTGCTCAGAAATCTCTCTGAAGAATAAGGGTTGGCCTCCGTCAGTTACCTTGCTTTTCTTCGCTTTACATAGTGATTCCTATTTGGGAGACTGGTGGCCATTTTGCTGAGCCCTTGGTTTTGCAGTCCCTGGAGAGGGAAGGATCACCCCATTAATAGAAGGAGAGTGGCCCTGGTGGCACAGTGGTTGAGAGCTACAGCCACTAACCAAAAGGTCAGCAGTTCAAATCCACCATCCGCTCCTTGAAAACCCTATGCGGCAGTTCTACTCCGTCCAATAGGGTCACTGAGTTGGAATCAACTGGACGGCCAAGGCTTGGTGAAATCAAGTGGCTCCGAAACTCAGAGGGTGAGTGGTAGAGCAAGATCTGAGCCTTGTTGTTTGTTTTGTATTTACTCAAAAACCTGAGTTTTTTCTACTGTCATCAGCGTTTACCTAAACTGTTTGGCTGACCACTTTTCCTTCACATAATTTCACTGAAGGCAAGAACAAGTTCTTTTACTACCTGTATAACATCTAACAAACATGGCAGATGTAAACTCTGACTACATTACTTGGGCAAAGAAGGTGACTGCTGTTAAGGATACCTGTTTAGGCCAAGAAGAACATTAATAACTAAAGTGACTCAGCTATCTTCCCGAATGCTTTGATACTGGCCTTGTTCTCGTTGATCAGTAAGCTGGAACCTCTCACTTCCATATGAGGGGCTGGTGGGGGTTAAGCAGTAGCCAGGCATGGCTGAGAGCGCTGGTGCAGAGGCTAGAACTCTGCTTTGACTTCGGCAGTGAGCTACTGTGGGATCCCGAGAAGAATTTTCTGGATGTCAGAACTTAAACACAAACACACAAACCAAGCAAAGTTATAGGCAAGTGTATTTATGTATGTGTGTGTGTGTTTCTGTATGATCTGTAAAAACATGTCTAATACGCGTGTTATTTTTTCACCTCTGAAGCCCTAGAAACACAAAAATACATATTTTTCCCTCCACAAAATACATGCTAGTGATTGTTCCATGTCTACTAATCATGTGTAACATGGCATTACTTTTTTTTTTTTTTTTTTGCATCAGAAGTAAGAAAAGAAGGAGACAGAGGAAGGGAGGGAGGAAGAGTAAGAAGAAAAAAGAATGAAGAGAGAAAAGGGGCAGGCCCACTCTTTGCCACTTTTACTTAATGCTGCTTTATTTAATCTTATGTATGGGGATTATAATTTAAAAATTAATTAGTTCAGGAGCTGTGATCTTGTCTAGGTCACTCCCCCTTTCACAATCTTGGTTTTGCCATTGGTTAAGTAAGGGCGACATTTATACTGTCACCACACTGGGTCATTGTGAGGAACAAATAACATGCTTGTAGAGTGTTTACTACAGTATGGGGCACCTGATAACTGCTCAAAAATTATTAGCATTATTATTGTCAACAGCATTCAGCAAGTACACATATTTAATGTTTAATGAATGAATAAATGGTTGAATGAATGAATGAATGACTTGGTCTTCCACCCCTCAATGCCTATTCTGCAAAACTTGTCCAAATCCTTCTCAATCTGGACCACTTTATATATGCTCTATCATTTACCTTTACAACTGTGCATGTTAGGCATCATTGTCCCATGGTAAGTGAGGAAATTGAGGCACAGCCTAAGAGTACTTCCAGAAACGAGGTGGCAGAGAGACCCCTCCTGCTTTGGCAGGGGCTAGTCTGAAGGTCCCTTTAGCTCAATGATCCACTGATGGCCATTTGTCACGAGCTCAGTTCAGAGGCTCCCTCTTCTCACTCTCAGCCTGCCCCAACCTCAGCTCGGTTACAGACAGGAGTATCATTGTCAGAACTTAGAAAAAGAAGAGTTCTAACACCCAGAGGTTCAGCGTGCCACTAACCTACTGAAACAGATGTCCCTGAGCTGGGGTCCTGGAGGGCTCTCAGTGGGCATTGCCCAAGGCACACTGGTCATCCAGGCCATGTTACAAGCACTGCTTTGACTAGTCCTGCCTTCCCAGACCCTGGAAAAGTCGTGGAGTATAGGGAAGTAGGAACAGACTCAGTGCATGCAGGAAAAAGGTTCAGGGTTCTTTACTATGCGACCTTGGGCTGCCAGGTCCTCTTTGGACCCTCAGTTTATTTATCTGTAAATTGAACTTGGCAGTACTTGAAATCATATAGCACATAGTTAGGGACACAGGCTATTGTTAGGCGCCATCGAGTCAGTTCCAACTCACAGCGATCCTACGTACAACAGAACGAAACACTGCCCAGTTCTGTGCCATCCTTCCAATTGTTGCTATGCTTGAGCCCATTGTTGTAGCCACTGTGTCAAACCATTTTGTCAAGGGTCTTCCTCCTTTTTTGCTGACCTCTACTTTACCAAGCATGATGTCCTTCTCCAGGGACTAATCCCTCTTGATAACATGTCCAAAGTATGTGAGATGTAGTCTCGCCATCCTTGCTTCTAAGGAGCATTCTGGCTGTACTTCTTCTACAGCAGGCTAGGGAGTCAGAAAGACTTGGTTTAAATTTCATACCGCCGCATATAATCTGGGTGATTTTAGGCAATGGAATTAACCTCTGAATCACAATTTTCTCATCCATATAACCGAGTCAAAAGTTTCCTTATAGAGGGGGGTTAGAAATGAGCTAATGAATATGGAGTGCATACCTCAGTGCCCGGCACATGGTACGCCCATGATACGGGAAATCTCTCATCCATGGAACTCACAGAATTGTTGTACAAATCAAATCTGGAAACAGATGTGAGATCCCTCACAAACCAAAGGGTGCTGTACACAAGCAAAGGGGCTCGAGAGAACCATTTGCCCACCTCTCTGCTGTTAGAAGAATCCATGGGTGGCGCAATAAGTTAAGCACTCAAATAGAAACCAAATGGTTGGTGGTTTGAACCCACCCAGAAGCACCTTGGAAGAAAAGCCTGGCGATCTGCTTCTGAAAGGTCACAGGCTTGAAAACTCTATGCAGCAGTTCTACTCTGTACACACGGGGTCACCAAGAGTTGGAACCGACTTGATGGCAAGTGGTTTGGTTTGTTTTTGGTCTAGTAGGAAAGCAGAGGAGTAACTCAGAATCAGAAAGAAACTATTCTGAATTCACCTGGGTTGGCCGAGGCTGCTGGACCAGTCCATGCCCACAGGGTTATACTCCCACTTCTTTATCAGCTTCCTTCACCAAGGGCAAGCAAACGGAAAAGCAGGAACAATCAGGAGGTGAGCAGAGCCCATGCATCCGGCCACTGAGTACACACACCAGGAGCAAGCATAGGGTCTGGCATCGGAGAAAAAGCTTCAGGGCAAGAGGGAAGCCATGGAGGTAGGAAAAGACGCAGGGGAGAAGGCTGTGAATTTATAGAGTGAGTTAAGAAGAGGCCAAGGCTTGAGGGGTGGCAAGCTGAAGTCCTGCTGACCTGAGGGACAACCCAGTGCCAAATCCGATTTGGGCTGTGTTCACTCGAGGGCAGCCCAAGACAAACAAGGCTGGAGAAATGACTGCGAGTTCCCGAAATTAAAATTCCCGTCTGTTAGGGTTTTGTTTCTGCGAGGTTGCAGCAGGTACAGGTTTGAGGGTGATTAGTTTACCTTTGCCTTACGAGTCTGAGGACTTCACTAAACTGTGAGGCAGGAAGTAGGCAAGAGATGAGAGAGGAGATGTGTGCCCCTACATTCTGGAACCTTCTGAAACCTTCCTTACCGAAGGCCTCTCCAGAGCAGATCGGCCTGCTCATTTTGTTCTGCCACTGACAGTGTGTCTCAAGTTACTCAGTGGAGTCAGAAAAGGATGAGGGTGGGAGATGTTACAGGCAGTATGATGTCATGGGGAAACCAAGTATCTGGGTGCACAGAGGCCAGTGTGTGAATCGCTGCTGACAAGCTGATATGATACTT
Organism: Dugong dugon; assembly: GCA_030035585.1. Lineage (NCBI taxonomy): Eukaryota > Metazoa > Chordata > Mammalia > Sirenia > Dugongidae > Dugong > Dugong dugon. The sequence continues at coordinate 60,790,524 of CM057471.1, forward strand.
TAGCCCACTGGGCCACAGTAGGCTCACCTTTAAAATGGTGCTGATAATTTTCAATATGAAGGGCTGTGTTGAGGATTAAACAAAATAAAATGTTTGGAAGAAACGATCTGGCACCAAAAAGTCAAGAAACACCAGCCTCATGCCTTTCACTTATCCCTCTAACCCAAACCAAATCCTTTCACTCCCCTTGCTGAAAACCCTTTCCTGGCTCCCCAAGGCTTTCCGAATGATGTCCAGACTCTCTAGCCTGGCCCTCATGACTGGATCCCCACTTCGTTTTTCTGCCTCAGCTCCTCACAAGGCCCACCTCATACTTTATCATAAAGCCACACTGAGTGATTAGCATTCCCCCAGTACAGTGCTCCCTCTCCACATCTACTGCTCCCTTAGTCTAGAGCACTCTCTCACTCCCTGTAACTGGTTAAATAATGTCCCCCCAAAACTCCTGTCAACCTGGAGCCTCAGAATGTGATCTTATTTGGAAATAAGGTCTTTGTGGATGTGATTAGTTAAGATGAGGTCATACTGGATTAGGATGGGCTCTACATCAAATGACTGGCGTTCTTATAAGGTCCCTGTGTGGCACAAACAGTTTGCACTTGACTACTAACCTAAAGGAGCCCTGGTGATGCAACAGTTAAGGGCTTGGCTGCTAACCAGCCGCTCCTATGGGGCAGTTCTACTCTGTCCTATAGGGTCACTGTAAGTTGCAATTGACTAGACAGCAATTTTTTTTTTTTTTTTGTTTACTAACCTAAAAGTTGGTGGTTCCATCCCACTCAGTGCCACAGAAGAAAGGCCTAGTGATGTGTTTCAATAAAGATTACAGCCAAGAAAATCTTACGTTGTTGTTAGGTGCCGTCTAGTCAGTTCCAACTCATAGTGACCCTATGTACAATAGAACGAAACACTGCCCGGTCCTGGGCCATGCTCACAATCGTTGTTATGCTTGAGCCCAGAAAATCTTATGGAACAGTTTTATTCTGTAACACACAGGATCACCATGAGTTGGAATTGACTTGACAGCAATGTTTGTGTGTGTATGTGTGTGTGTTCTTATAAGAAGAGAAGAGGATATATAGGGAGAAGAAGATCATATGAAGATGGAGGCAGAGATTGGAACAATGCATCTACAAGCCAAGGATCCAGGCACACCAGAAACTAGGAGAGAGCTCTGGAACAGATTCTCTCTCTGAGTTTCCAGGAGAAACCAAGACACCTTGATTTCAGACATCTGGCCTCCTGAACTATGAGAAAATACATTTTTATTGTTTTTTGCCACCCCAAAAACCAAAACAACCAAACCCATTGCTGTGGAGTTGATTTTTACTCATAGTGACCTTATAGGAGCAGAGTAGAACTGCCCCATAGGGTTTCCAAGGAGCAGCTGGTGGATTTGAACTGCTGACCTTCCGGTTAGTAGCCGAGCTACTGGGGCACCCAGTCTACAATAATTGTAGTAATTTCTGGCCTGCGAAACACATACACTCTCCTTCACCTGCTGACCTCAACTGACACAGCCATCTCAGCTTGGAGATCATGTCCTCAGGGAGCATCTTTGCCTCTTCAAGTTGGGGTGGAGCCATCCTCTCTTCTCTCACAGCTTCCCATGGTTACCAGTTGCTTGGCTGCACTGCTATCATCTCATTGACTGGTTGACCACCCTCTCACTCAAGGTTCTCAGCTCCCTGAGAGCATGGGCTGTGGCTCTCTCATTCCCTGCCTTTTGCTCAGCCTAGGATGCAGTGTTTGGCCCTGAGACAAAAAAAAAGAAAGCAACAACAACAAAACAGTTGCCATAGAGTCAATTCCGACTCAGGTGCTTCAGAGTAGAACTGTGCATCATTGGGTTTTCATGGCTGTGACCTTTCAGGAGAAGATTGCCAGGCCTTTTTTCCAAGGCACCTCTGGGTGGATTCAAACCACCAGGCTTTTTGTCAATTGCTGAACGCTTAACTGTTGTGCCACCCAGGGACTCCTGGCCCAGAAACAGTACTTAATAAATATCCAGAAGCCTAAAATCTTGAACAGACTTACCAGAGAAATGCAAATCCAATAGTCTTTGTATTAGTTCTGACCCCAGCCTCCACATGGCACCTGATCAAACCTTTTATGATCCCTCTTTGCTGCTCTGCCTTTATCCTGATGTTAGTTTCTTCATCTGGTTTGCTTACCTACACAACATCAAAAATGCACAAATATATAGAGATTTAAAAAAAAAAAAAAACCAAAGCACCCCACCAAGTGAGCCTTCTGAAAAGTCAAACTCAGAATGCCATTCAGCGTGGCCTCATTTTAATCTATTTTTCATGTTAAAATATCCACGCATGGGAGAAGGATCCAGAGAAAGGAAAGAAAGGAATAATGTGAGAAATGCTTTATTTGACAATGTGTCATTCGGAAACTGATTATTTCTGTCTCTGGCCTTTTTAATATTCCCTCACAATGGCCAAGCTGCAAGGGGATTTGGTATTCTAAGACTGGATTTATAATACTCTGTTCAGCAGTGATAAGAACACGGGCCTTTAATCCTCAGAGCTGTGAACATGCATATTTTCCCAAGTAATGTCCTTCTCTTCTTGCCACTTGTTTCTGGTTCCTGACAGCCAGCCCCATGATGGCTGGGGATTGGTGATGCCCACTGGGTATTCTCTTGGTCATCCACCCAGTGACAGAGCTAATAGGGAAAGGGACTGGGGCTCCAAGTCCTCTGAGAAGTCTCCTTTCTTGCCTCAGTCTGTGTTTAAGCTGGAAGGATTATTAGAAAATAGCCCAAACTCAGTGTTACAGAAAAGGAAACTGGGGCTCAGCCAGTGGAAGTGACTTGACCAAGGTTACAGAACACCCTAAAATGGGATTGGAGGCAGAATATGCAGCACATACCCTCCATCCAAAGCTGCTAAGAAATCCTGCAAATGCTGACAGATGGACCTACAAACTTCAAACTTTCCTCCCTCTCTATCCTACTGCTGCTTTACTGTCCCAGGCGTCAATGGTTTTCTGGTGATAATTTTAATACATGGTGAATGATCTCCCAGACGTTACTCCCCTCCTCGACTATTCTCAATTCATCTTTCATGCCATTAAGTAAGGCACAACTGCAAACAGGTCCCCTCCCCCTTGACCCAGCTAGAAAGTCTTGCAGTCTGACAGTTAAGGATTTTGTCACTCAGGCACCCAACTTTGTTGATTACTGTTATAGATTGAATTGTGTCTTCCAAAAATGTGTGCGTCTACTTGGCTAGGCCATGATTCCCAGTACTGTGTGGTTGCCCACCATTTTGTGATCTCCTGTGATTATCCTATATGTTGTAAATCCTAACCTCTATGTTAATGAGGCAGGGTTAGAGGCAGTTATATTAATGAGGCAGGACTCAATCTATAGGACTAGGCTGTATGTTGAGTCAATCTCTTTTGAGATATAAAGGAGAGAATGGAGCAGAGAGGAGGGGGACCTCATACCACCAAGAAAGAAGTGCCAGGAGTGGACTGCATTCTTTGGACCCGGAGTCCCTGCACTGAGTAGCTCCTAGACCAGGGGAAGATTGATGCCAAGACCTTCCCCCAAAGCCAATAGAGACAGAAAGGCTTCTCCAGGAGGTGGCACCCTGAATTCGTACTTCTAGTCTCCTAGACTGTGACAGAATACATTTCTGTTAGTTAAATCCATCCACTTGTGGTATTTCTGTTATCGCAGCACTAGATAACTAAGACAATAACTAAGACAGATACCTAATCTAATATCCTTCTCAAAACTTCTGCTTCATCCATATGTGCCAACAACCCTACTGAGAACCTACTATATAGCAGGCATGGGGCTAATATCCAATCACATTGGAACTCACTGCTCCCATAGTATATCCTATAATTTTGGCCAAGTCTGTTCCTCTGCCTGGAATGCTGCCCTCATTCTTATTTCCCACACTGACATCTGTACACCCAAATACCACCCAGAGTTCACCACTCCAACGCAACAACCTTTGTAAACTCTTCTGGGATCAACTCTCTCCATGCTCACCCAAAGGAATCTATTTATCCTGTCAGCTCCCACAGAAGACCATCTCACCTTCACGTAAGCAGCAATAGCGTTTTCTACCTTGTATTAGAATTATTGATGCTCATTATTTAGTGGTCCTACTGGATAATTATACCCATTGCATAGATGAAAAAATGGAGACCCAGAGAAGAAACTTTCTTACACCACACAACAATGGGGCAAATACATGCGATAAAACTCCCAACTAGGGAAATTTCCAGTAGACTGCAAGTCCACTCAGGGACCGGGAATGTCCACTGGAGTTGAGAGAGCAATTGGAGAAAAAGATTATAACACAGGTCACAACCAGACTGTAAAGGGAATGTCCCTTTTTTAAGCATTGAGGATCCAGAAAGTTTTATTTAAAAACAGTAGAGTGGCAAAATCAGCTGTGTATCTTGTAAAGATCACACTGAATGTGGTGGAGAGAGCAGGAACATTGAGTAAGATGTTAACAGTACTCTAAAAGAGTGGCTCTGACCTGGGGGCAATTTCTCCCCCAGGAGACATTTGGCAATGTCTAGAGACATTTTTCAATGTCACAACTGGGTGGAATGTGTTACTGGCATCTAATGGGTAGAAGACAGGGAAGATGCAGATATCCTACAATGCACGGGACAGCCCCATGCAGCAAAAAATTATATGGTCCTAAATGTCAATCATACAGAGATTGAAAAACCTAAGTCTAGGAGAGAGATAATGAGAGCTGGTATGAGGGCAGTTGAAGTGGGTATTCAGCAAAGTGGTAGATATAAGATGCAGATGACAGGTTGGGCAGACTTGGTGTCTGATTGGCAGGGAATAGGCAGAAAGAAGAAGGTGCTGACAAGGACACTGAGGTCTACATTCTGTCACTTGTTCACAGAGGAATATACCTACGTATTCATTTTCCTCTGAGTAAGCTCCCAAGAAATTATGCCAGAGGTTATCCCAGAACATAATCAAATGAAGAGATATGTTTACATGTGTGTGAACAATTAGAAGAAGATACATGCACAACAACAGATTCAGATATGCATATATGTACATATATGTCTTATGTATTTGTGTACACATATATGCATGCACAAACATAATACATACATATTCACATCTGTATAACTATAGTCACACCTGTCTTTATAGTTAGTTATATTTATCTCTTTGCCTCTAGACAGATATATGGTGACCTATTTAAGGAGGTCCCATTATAGAAAATGAAACTTTTTTTTTTTTCTTTTAAAGAGAAGCCATCTACCTAGCATGTATCTATTAGAGAAACTATTTTTTCCTCTAAGATAATGTCAAGAGAATAAGGTAAAAATGCCGTGGTTCTCTGGCACTTATCCATCCCCTCACCACCACCTCTCCTCCGCCCACTGCCCCAGCTCAACCTTCCTTACTCATTTTTAGATTAGATCAGACTGGGACTAATGCCTGAGAGATCATTGAGAACACTACAGAAATGTATTAAGGGGAAAGCTAATGAATACTAGGACACCAGCACTTGGCCAGGAGTCAGACAGATCCGGGTTTGAGCCATGGCTGTATTACCTTTTAGTTGTGTGTCTTTGGGTAAGTCACTTGAGTTTCCTCGTCTGTGAACTGGGTTATTAACATCTAACTACAAGGATTTTGTGAGGATTAAATGAGATTGCACTGTATAACACATTTTGCATCATGGCAGGTGAGCAGGAGATCTCAGGAAAGATTAGCATTCTTACTGATGCAGGGCCTTGTTTCCTGAAAAATTAGATACCAAATAATGGTGACATCACCATTTCCCCTAAACTATGGTATGAAATATTCTCCGTACAGTTCTCCAACACCAGCACGATTACCCCTGCTCTCTCACTGCAAGTTCCAAGCTGTGTGACCTTGATCATGTCCCTTCCCTTCTTTGGGGGTGAGTAGGTGAGTTCTGATGGTTTCTAACACTCATTCCAACCCTAATATTCCAGGAGATTAGAAAGACAAAAGTGAATAAGTATTTTACACAGACAAAATACATATACTCTTATGACACCCTGCCTGGTGTTACATTTGGATATGCATATACTAAACCAGTTAACTGCCCTGAATCCATCACACAATCTCACACCTCTGTGCTTTTTCTCCTTTAATCCCTCTGCCTGAAATGCCCTTCCTGTACTTCTTTGTCTGGTCCTTCAAGCCTCATTTTTGGGTCATGAGCTCCTAACACACCTTCCTGAAACCTGCTTTCTCTGGCTGTGTTACGTAGCCATCTGTCAGGCCTACCGTGATCTGCGCGCTCCTCTCCCAGAATACACAGCAAGCTTCATTACAGTTTGGTTACCCTCCCACCACCCTGAGCGGCCCTGGAGGGCAACCTTAATCTTCTCTATGTTCCCAAGACCTTGCCCTTCTCCAACACTGAGCATGCCTCATTATGTATTTATTGTGTTTCTATACTGAGAGACAGTAGAGGGAAAGACAGTGTTGTATTTATTTCTGAATGAATTTGAATGACACATGGCCCATAGTAGATCCTCAATTGCTTGTTGAAAGTATGAATGAATGAATGGATCCATTACAAATGCCTCCTTGAGGGAATGACTGAAATACACTTATATCTGTCTGGTACTTCTCCATCTGTGTGTGAGAGAGGGCTGAGGATCGTCCACGTGAGCCAGTTAGCAGAAATCAGTGTCCCACTCCATATCCTCAGGTGACCTCTCGAGCTCTGTCTCAAATCACACACTGAAGGATGGATGAATGGAGACGGTGGCAGAAAACACCTATAACAGGATTGGTTTACTTCCTATTCTTTGAGTCATGAAGATAAACAAATGAACCTGAGTGACCTGGGGGGAGGCATGCGCTCATTCATTGATCTACTCATTCACCAGGTGAAAGGTATGTCTGGAATTAGAACCAAGTTTGAATTCTTACTCTGCCACTCACCAGTGGTGTGACCTCGGAGAATTCTATCTGTGATGTTCAGTTTCCATATCATATCTAAAATGGAAATACCATCATTCACAAAAAGGCCTACAGTGAGGGTTACATAATATGATGTATGTGAATGAAATAAGTTACACAGCTGTTAGCACAGAGAAAACATTCAAATGCGGTAGTTATTGGCATAGTTGTTTCTACTATTATTGTTAGGCTTTGAGCCTGTTCCAAACCTCTGCTATGCATTAGAAACACAGAGATATGCCCTTAAAGAACTCACAGTCAGTTTGGGGAAATAGATAAGCAAGCAGATAATTACTGTAATGCATAGTTCGATAAGCGCTGTGCCAGAAGGAAGCATAGTAAGGGGCAAAGAGTTTCTCACGGCTTCCAAGTGCCAAAACATAGAAGAAGTGGGAATTAAAAGGACTTCCTTGCAATTCTAATTATATACAGCCAGGTTCCAAGGGGAGGGGTGGTGACCCATCCAATGAAATGTTGCTGTTATTGGGTGCCACAGAGTCCATTCTGACTCACAGCCACTCCATGTGACAGAGTAGAACCAATCCATAGTGTTTTCTTGGCTGTAATCTTTACAGAAACAGATTGGCAGGTCTTTCTCCCGCAGAGCCTCTGGGTGGGTTCAGAACCGCTAACCTTTCAGTTAGCAGCTGAGTGCTTAAGCATTTGCACCAATAAGGCTCCTAGTGTACTCACAGACACATTGTGATAGAATGATCAGATAACCAACCAAACAGCATGGTGGTTAATGGAGCAGGCTCCGAGTCCACAGCCCTGGGTTTGAGTACCTGCTCTGTCACTCTCCAGCTGTGGAGCCTTAGGTAGGTTACTCAATTTTTCTGAGCCTCGGCTTTATCATCTGAAAATTGAGACTAGCGGTCTTCACTGAACGAGGCTATTGTGAGACTTAAATGAGAAAATGAACAAAAGAGACTCAACGTAGTGTCTAGAACACAGTCCATTCTTGATAAATGGTAGTTAAAAAAAAAGAGAGATTCTGGCAGACGGAAACCACAAAGAAAGAAATTAGAAAATTTTTAGTCTGAGTCCCAGCCTTGCCCCTCATAAATTAAGAAGTTTGCAGAAAGTTCACAAGTCTTCACATGTATTTTTTTTCTTTTTTTTTTTAAATTCTACTTTAGATAAAGGTTTATACAACAAACTAGTTTCTCATTAAACAATTAGTACACATATTGTTTTGTGACATTGGTTGCCAACCTCACGACATGTCAACACTCTCCCTTCTCGACCTTGGGTTCCCCTTACCAGCTGTCCTATCCCCTCCTACCTTCTCATTCTTGCCCCTGGGCTGGTGTGCCCCTTTAGTCTCCTTTTGTTTTATGGGCCCGTCTAATCTTTGGTTGAAGGGTGAATCTCAGGAGTGACTTCATTACTGAGCTAAAAGGGTGGCCGGGGGCCATAACTTGGGGTTTCTCCAGTCTCTGCCAGACTAGTAAATCTGGTGTTTGTTTTCCTCACATATATTTTTTTTAATGAGGTGGCCATAGCATCAAATGAGCTATCCTTTTTTTAAAAAAGAAAAATTTTTTATTGTACTTTAGATGAAGGTTTACAGAACAAATAATTTCTCATTAAGCAGTCAGTACATATATTATTTTATGACATCGGTTAACAATCCCATGACATGTGAACACTCTCCCTTCTCGACCTTGGAGGGCCATTTTTGGTGAAAATATACATAGCCAAAGTTACACCATTTCAAAAGTTTCTACATGTACAATTCAGTGACATCGATTACATTCTTCCAGTTGCGCTGCTATTCTCACTATCTTTTTCCAAATTATTCCATCAGCATTATCTTCAACTCACTGCCCCCTAGGCTTCCCCTCAAACTTTTTGAGTTGCTGTTGTCAATTTGGTCTCACACAGATAATTCTTCTTTTTTTTTTTCCTTAGATAAAGGTTTGCCGAACAAATAGTTTCTCATCAAAAAGTTAGTACACATATTGCCTTATGACAATGGTTAACAACACCATGACATGTCAACACTGCCCCTTCTCAACCTTGGGTTCCCTATCACCAGCTTTCCTGTCCCCTCCTGCCTTCTAGTCCTTGTCCCTGGACCGCTGTGCCCCATTAGTCCTGTTTTGTTTTATGAGGCTGTCCAATCCCCGGCTGAATGGTGAACTTCAGGAGTGACTTCACCACTGAGCTAAAAAGAGTGTCCAGGGGCCATACTCACGGGGTTTCTCCAGTCTGTCAGGCTAGTAAAACTGGTCTTTTTTTTTTTTTTTTTTTTTTGGTGAGTTAGAATTTTATTCTACATCCTTTTTCAGTTCTGTCCAGGACCCTCTATTGTGATCCCTGTCAGAGCAGTCAGTGGTGGTACCTGGACACCATCTAGCTGTACTGGGCTCAATCTGGTGGAGGCCGTGGTAGCTGTGGTCCATTAGTCTTTTGGGCTAATCTTTTCCTTGTATCTTGTTCTCTTTATTCTCCCTTGTTCCTGAAGGGGTGAGACCAGTAGAGTATCTTAGATGGCTGCTCACAGGCTTTTAAGACCCCAGACACTACTCACCAAGGTAGAATGTAGAACATTGTCTTTATAAACTGTGTTATGCCAGTTGAGCTAGATGTTCCCCTAGACCATGGTCCCCACAGCCCTCTGCTCAGCAATTCAGTCCCTAAGGGAGTTTGGAAGTGTCTATGGAGCTTCCATGACCTTTCTTTGTACAAGTTGTGCTGGCTTCACCAAGGCTACCACTTATCTATTGTCTATTTAGTTCCCCCCCACCCCTCCCATCCCTGGTAACCAACAAAGATTGTTTCTTTTTGTGTGTAAGCTTTTACATGAGTTTTTACAGTAGAGGTCTCATACAATATTTGTCCTTTTGTGATTGACTTATTTCACTCAGCATAACGTCCTCCAGTTTCATCCATGTTATGAGATGCTTCACAGCTTAGTCATTGTTCTTTATCTTTGCATAATGTTCCATTGTGTGTATATACCATAGTTTGTTTATCCATTCATCTGCTGATGGGTATCTAGACTGTTTCCATCTTTTTGCTATTGTGAACAGTGCTGCAGTGAATATGGGCATGCATATGTCTATTCGTGTGACAGCTCTTATTTCTCTAAGATATATTCCTAGGAGTGAGATTGCATTTTGTAGTGGTTTTTTATTTTTATTTTATTTTATTTTTTTGTGGTGCTGACGTTTTATTTGTTCCTCTTACTCTCCTGTGCTGAATTCCTTTTGTTTGTGGGGTTTTTTTTCATTTCTTTTGTTTTTGTAGGTTTTTACTGAGACTTCATGTTTTTCTTCTTTACTTTGATGAGTAGGTTTGTTAACTTTCTTTGTGGTTACCTTGAAATTTACCCTTATCTTCCTAGATTTGAACCAGTCTATTATTACTTGGTATCGCCTTGCCTTCCTCTCCATTAGAAGGTTCTATATCTACACCATCTATTCCTTCTTTTATTGTTCTGATGCTGTTGTCATTTACAGATTAATCTCTCTGGTTCCCTGTTGTAATTCTTCTGGTTTTGCATAGTCCTTGAGAGTTCATTTCTGGCTAGTACAATCCTGTGACCTATATTCAGCCTGTGGTCTGATGTTGTTTGTTCTCAGATCGAAGGACTCCCTTTAATAAGTCTTGTAAGTTTGGTTTGGTTTTTACATAGTCCCTTAATTTCTGTTTATCTGGAAATGAACTAATTTCACCATCATATCTGAACGACAGTTTTGCAGGATATATTATTCTTGGCTGGCAATCTTTTTCTTTCAAGGTTTTTTATGTCATCCCATTGCCTTCTTGCCTGCACGGTTTCTGCTGAATAATCCGAGCTTAGTCTTATTGTTTCTCCTCTGTATGTGACTTTTTGTCTTTCCGGAGCTGCTCTCGGGATTCTTTGTTTGTCTTTGGTTTTAGTGAGTGTGATTATGATATGCTTTGGTGATTTTCTTTTGGGGTCTATCCTATGTGGGGTTCATTGAGCTTCTTGGATAGTCAGCTTTTCATCTTTCATGATACTGGGGAAGTTTTCTGTCAGCAATTCTTCAATGATCCTCTTTGTGTATTCTGTTTTCTCCCCGTTCTGGAACTCCGATCACTCGTAGACTTTTGCTTTAGATTGTATCCCACATAATTCTCATGGTTTCTTCATTTTTCTTTGTTCTTTTTTCTAATTTTTCCTCAGAGTTGTATCCAAGTGTTTGTCTTCAATTTCGCTGATCCTATCTTCCACCGTTTCAAACCTGCTCCTCAGCCCTTCTATGAAACTGTCCGTTTCTGAAATCTTGTTGTTTATCTTTTGGATTTCTATTTGTTGTTTCTGTATGATTTCTAGTTGTGAATTTATTTTAGCATTTTGTTCCTGTATTATTTTCTTGGATTCTTCCATTTTTTTATCTGTATTTTCCATGAATTTGTCTGCCTTTTCCATGAATTTGTCTATTTTTTCCTCATTTTTGTCTGCTTTTTGCTTCAACTCTTGGATAATTCTGAATACCAGAGATTTGAATTCCCTATCAGTTAGGTCTAGTGCCTTTTCTTCTACTGGAAGGTCATCTGCTGTTTTGTTTTGGATGCCTACTGGAACCATCCTGTCCTGCTTTTGTAAATTTTTTGAAATGGTCTGCTGTCTTCGAAGCATTCAGTGGTTATTTTCCTCATTTATTAACTGTAGATTTGTTTGTTTCGTCCTGCTTTTTTGTTTTATTTGGTTATGTTTGAGCAGGCGGGCTGTGCCTTCTTTGTTGTTTGCTCATCTGTGGGCATGATACTTTTCACCTCCTTCTCCAATGGGCAGGGTCAGTCACTCAGGAATGGTACAGCAGGTCATGTCCAGCTGAAGGGGAGTTGCTGGGATGGGCTGTTTGTGGCACATACTAGGGCTGACAGTGTGGACCGGGAATCAGTGCAGGGCAGGTTCCGGTATGCCATGCCTGTGCTGCTTAAGAGTGTGGTGTTCAGTACACTGTGTAGGTAGGCAGGAAGAAGGGGGTAGACTGTGATGTGTGGAGATAAAATGGGTATGGGAATGATGAGAGGAGAGAGGCACAGGAGCCAAAAACATAACACATAAACAAAAAAGAGTGCTAAGGGAGCTTGCTATTGGAGTGGACAGATGAGAGACTGAGAAATGGGGAAAAACAAAACTGAAAAAAAAAAAGAAAAAGGGTAAAAGAAAAAAATGAATAAATCATGAGACTGAAAATGAAGAAAGACAAAAAGGGAATAAGAGAAGAAAGAAAACAAAACAAATAAACCAAAAAAAAAACAAGAAAAAAGAAATGCCCCCAGGGATGTCCCTGTGCTTCTGCACAGAGTAAGGGAGTAGCTTTCAAGTTGAGCAGTACTGCCTGGCTCGAACAGGCTCCCAAGCAGAAAAGACAAAATGAAAACAAACAAACAAATCAAAACAGAACAAATCAGAGCAAACAAACAAACAAAAAAGCCCCGGGGGTCCCACCAGTGTGGCGGCACAGGCTGGGAAGCAGTTTCACAGTTGAGCGGTGTTTTGTAGCCTTTCAGGAAGAAGCAAAAATGGCGCATGGAGCCAGGTATTTGAGAGAAAGGAGGGGGAGGTGGTGAGAGGTAAGGAAGAAACTAAAGAAGTGGAAAAAAGCAACACCAGCAGCCAACAAAAGGCACTCACGGAGCTGGCCAATGCGGGCGGGTGGAATCCAGGTGACACTGGGGTGAAGCTCTTGCTTCCCGGCCAAGAGACTGTGGCTGCAGGAAGCAGAGGAGGCTACGTCGGGGTGAAGAAGGGTAGAGTGTGGGAAAGCCTATATTGCTGGTTACCGGTTGTTCTGTCTCCTGCTGGAAGCTCCGTGAAGCTGCTTTCTCATACCCCCTATTTGCTGATCTCTGATAGGAGTCCAAGATGGCAGATCCATGCTGCGGTAGCTGATAGGGAACCTCTGCGTGTATCTCTCCTCGCTCTCTGTTCTTGGTCAGTTTCTTATTCCATTCAGTGCTTGGCTGAGTTCTTTATCTCTCATTTGATGCTTAGGGTTTCGGGATTGACGTGTGACTCTGTTTGACTTAGTTTTTCTGATCTTTGCTGCAGAGGGCATGGTGCTTCTGACTATAGTGCCTAGTTGCCCAGAAGTTCTGAGACAGATATTCTTAACTTCATTTAGCAGATGAGGAAATTGAGTCTCCAAGAGGTTACTTTGTCCAAGGACACAGTCATTTAGTGCCAGGGCACACACTTGGTTCCAGAATTCAAAGTCCTTCTGCTACACACTGTTGTGACAATCCTGAAACTCTCAGTTCCTTGGAAAAGTTGGCAGTGTGTGGCAACTGCAGCCTTTCCACAGTGCATCATTTTCTGGATAGGTGTTACAGACTCATGGGACCCAGGGAGAGGTCCCTAACACTATGCTACCCCTAACACTGGTCAACAACAGAGCCTTCTGTGGTGGAAAGGCTCAAGAAGAGCTAGAGGCCACTAAGAGCTTGGAGCCTGGCTGATGCTTTCATTGCCATTGAATTGATTCTGACTCATAGAGACCCTGTAGGGCAGAGTAGAACTGCCCCATAGGATTTCCAAGGCAGTAATTTTTACAGAAGTAGACTGCCACATCTTTCTCCTGCGGAGTGGCTGGTGGGTTCAAACTGCCGACCTTTCGGTTAACAGTGGAGAGCTTAACCACTGTGCCACCAGGGCTCCTTAGGTTGATGCTTAAAATAACTTTCATGCTGGGAGGAAGCTTCTGAAGTAAGTGGCCACACAAAAGTAAGCCTGATGCTGGCTTCTTCAGAAATCATGGGTGGAGAAAGGGAAATCTGGTGTCAGGATGGGGGAAGGGGGTGCTAGTCTGTGGCTAAGATAGGCTTCCCATTGCACCCCCTCTTTAATAATGTCCGTGACCTTTGTCTCCGTTCTAGGATCTCTCTATCCCCTCTTCTTGCTTAAACTTTCTGTATAGCACTTACCTCTCTCTGCCATTATAGCATATACTAATGTGTTAACTTTGTTTATGACCATAATGGGATGGAGGTTCCATAAGGCAGAGCCTTGGTTTTGTTTATTACTGTATATTCAATGCTGAGAACAGCTCTTAATGGTTGGTTGATGCTCAGTAAATATTTCTGGATGGGTGGATGGATGGGTGGATGGAGAATGGGACAGATAGATGGATAAATGAGTGGATATATGGACATCTCCCCAAATAGCCTGATAGCTCCTTAAGGGCAAGAGCTGGGTCTGAATCATCTCTGAGCCCTCAGAATATAGCCTAGGGCTTAAAGACTAGAAGGCAGTGAATGAATTTAAAACAAAAAATGCTGTTAGTCCCTCCTAGGGCATGAGGTGGAGGCTCTGGCTATAGGGGTCATTAGGAGGCAAAAGTGACAACTGACTACTTCCCTCCTGATAAATGGGGCAAAGAGGAAAAGTTGGTCTGAAGTTGAAGTTCAGGAGACACTGAGCAAGAAAGTAAAGCAGTTAGGGGACGTCAGACCCAACTATTCATGCAAAATCACCTTCTACAGAAACCAAATTGATGCCTATGTCTATTCTTATATCTGGATGGAAATAATAAAACTTTTAAGTGAAAGGAAAGGGGGCATCCATGATGCAGCTTGAAGATCCCTGGATCTGGGCTCAAATCCTGGGCTGTCACTGACTAGTCTTACAGCCCTGGGCCAGGCACTTCACTTTCAACCACCTCTTCCTCAGTTTTAAAATAATCATGGTAACAGGTGTGCCTTTTTCTCTTTGTGTAATACTCTCTTTGAGAATCCTGTCTATACAAGAACTTTATACATTTCAAAGTGATTTGCACCTATCAGTGCTTACTACAATAAGTGTTGTTAAGGAGGGGGAAGAAACAAATACCATTGGTATCAACTCGGACAAAAAAAATAACAAGCTACAAAAAAGCAAAGCTGCAAATCCAGAGGCTTTCCGATATTTCTGATGCCTCCATCAGTCTATCCATCAGGCCTCTTCAAAATCTATTATGAATCACACAGTAGGGGTCTGTTATAGGCACTGTTTTGCTGCCATTTCCCAGCACTGGTGTTGGAGCTGCCAATTGTCTTGAAGGCATGTTGTAATGGCCTTGGGATCTCCCTTACCAGAAAAGCCCCAAGAAAGTTAGTTGCTAGGGCAGAGAATCAAGCACGAGATGCTAAGCAATGAGAAGGAAAAGGGGAGATGCCTCAATGGGAGGCTGGTTCATGCAACCACAGGAGCAAGAAGCAAAAGCTGGCCAATTGTCCCTGCGCCCTCATCAGGGCTGACCTGGTATGATTCACTCTTTCCTCTTCACCTTACTGCTTCTGAGTTTTTGCAAACATACAATTCAGTCTTTCCTGCGTACCCCAAGTTAGCAGAGAGATTTGCTCAGCCACCTATCATCTTACTCTTACCCCTTCTGAACTCAGAGACCCCTCCACTCTTTTCAACAGGGTAGACCATCCTGGACATAGGCTCCAGGGGAAGCTGGTAGGTAATACTTTTTCTCTTGGTTCAGGAAACATCCTAATTGTAACACTGATAACCTCTCACTTCTCCACCCCAGCCATGAATGATGAAAACTTCAAAATATGTTCCCTGGGACGGTTCTGTTTCTAGTAGACCTACTAGGCATCAATCCCAGCAGCCCCAAGCCTGCTTTCCAGGTTATGCTCCTTATCCCTTTCCTAAGAATCTGCATCTATATTGTTCCAAAACCCATCCTCAAATACAGTCCCAGCTGAGTTCCCAATACTGGATGGTTTCCTTAGTTTAAGTCCACAGTGAAGTCCAGGGTCCAAAGAACCAACCTTTCCTAGCTAGTAGAGACAGTGATTGCTCTCCAAAATTGACCCTCCAAGAAAACAAATTATTTGAGGGGAAAGGGTTACTCAAGCCCAGATGCTGGAAGGATGAGGCCTGAGAAAGGAATTGTCTAAGCTGTAGATGAAGGGCTGGATCAAATCCCCATGCTTACAGCCATAACTTTCCCATATTGGTGAAAGAAAAGGGCTCACCCAAGAACAGCTAGCCTGGGTTCTTGGCCTTGTGCATTCTGAACCAAACAGAACAACCTGAGAAGCAGGCGGAGGTGGGATGGAGACTTCCCCAGAGAAAGACTCTACTTCTGAACCTCATTTTGATCCTGAGTCTTCAAGGAAGCTAATGAAGGATGTCTGGGTCCATTATTTAGATCTAGGGGTTCCTGAAATAATCCATAGTATGTGAACTGAGGAGGTTTAGCCAGGAAAGAAAAGAACTTAGAGGTTGGAAACAGATTTCTTTTCCTATTCCTTCATGGCTATGGCGAGGTAGAGAGACCAAGTACTACATGCATTGTGGAAAGGTAGGATCAGGACCAGTGGGGATAAATTCCAGGGCAATAGCTTTGGACTCAAATAACAACCACAACAATAACCATTTATATCTGCCACAGCAAACTCAACTCACCTTTTAAGACACAACTCACATATCTCCTTCTCTACCCTCCCAGACAGAGGTGACCATTCTTTCCCTTACCACTACCCCTTGTATGGCCCAACGATAAATTTCCCAGTTTGTCATTCCCGTAAGAATCACCTGGGGATGCTCATTAAAAATACTTATTCCTGGACCTTACTCATCCATACAGAATCATATCTCTAGGGGACCATCTCCCCAGGTAGGTTTGGGGAGTGCTTGCCTAGTCGTTAAAGCATAGGCTTTGGAGTAGAGCATAAGTGTGTTCAAATTCCACCTATGGCACTCTCAGGTTCCACTGACTAGGCAGGTTCATTAACTCTCTATGCCCTGGTTATCCCATCTGTAAAGTGATATTAGTGATATTAACAGTGCTATCTACTTTTTTCCCCATTGTCATCGAGTCGATTACGACTCACAGTGACCCTGTAGGACAGAGTAGAATTGCCCCATAGGGTTTCCAAGGAGTGGCTGGTGGATTCGAACTGCCAAGCTTTCGGTTAGCAGCCAAGCTATTAACCACTGTGCCTCCAGGGCTCCACTATCTACCTTAGGATTAAATAAGGTAGTATATTCAGCAGAGTGACTAAAACAACAGAAATTCTTAGAGAAGAGCACAATCATCTATAATGCCCCTTATTCCATACTTTGGCATATATTTGCCTACAAATGTCTCTCTCTGGTTGACTGTTCATTTCTTATTCATATGCACCAAATTTAACTTTGCAATTGAAGC
Source organism: Dugong dugon (assembly GCA_030035585.1). Classification (NCBI taxonomy): domain Eukaryota; kingdom Metazoa; phylum Chordata; class Mammalia; order Sirenia; family Dugongidae; genus Dugong; species Dugong dugon. The sequence continues at coordinate 60,807,612 of CM057471.1, forward strand.
ATGAACTCTGAATCGCCTGACTAATGAATCTGGAATAAGGACTTGGCCTTGCATAGCTCTGTCCCCTTCTTTCTCCCTTTCTCTTTGGAAGCCTGTTGTCTCACAGAAGTAGGCTCCCCTCTGCCCCTCAATTCTATGGGAGGAAAATTCCCTGATCACTTTTATGGGGGGCAGATCTTCATGTGGGAGGACACAAGGGGCCCAGCACCTTTTCTGGGTAGGGAAGGGTCCATCGGTGCCACATCCTCCAAACTAACCTTTCTCGATAATAAAGATAAAATGTTCATCTCCGTCTGCTTTAGTCTTTTATCTACTCTTTCAAGCTGTCTTGAATTCAGGTAGAGAAAATGTAAAGTGTCCTTAAACCCCACACCCATTACCTGGTCCATAGAAGTTCTTAGTAAATTATTTTGTTATTATTATTATATTTACCAGAAGCCCTATTGTCTCTACTTCCTTTGTAAAGAATAGTTTGTTCTTGTTGTTTTCCTTTCTCTCTGTCTGAAAGCATTTATATCCCCCACCCCCTTTTTCCATACAGTTCTGAAATTTCATCACAATGTAACCAGTAGTGGTGCCCCACCCCCACACCTTTTGTTCTTCATTTGTTGTACTTGATGGACTCTTTTATTCTGAACATTTGCTCCTTTCTTCAGCTCAGGAAAGAGTTCTGGCATTATTTCCTTCCTCTTCTGGAGCTCTTCCCTTTGCTGTCAATAAGCCACATTTCTGGGGAGTCAGCAGGGGTTCCTGTTAGGTGGGTCTGAGTTGGGTGTGCCATCATTCCAAGAGAGCAGGCTGGGAATGCAACTCCTGAAGAAACTAGGGAGGAGGCATTGCCTCCAGTTCCCCAGGTGCACACAATCCTCCCTCAAAAGCAGATTCTGTGGATATCAGGAAAAATGCTGGACCTAAACTAGGATCAGGCCCTCAGTGAAAACCAGGAACTTGGAAGGTAATTCTCTTAATGAGCTCACAGGCCAGTAACTCAACCTCCTGTAACCTCCTTTTCCTCATCAGTAAAGTGGCAACAATAATCTACCTTATCTGATTCCCAGGGTGTTTGGAAGAATCAAATGAGATGGTGTGTGTGCAAATGCTTTGAGATTTATTAAGTGTCACATACACATGAGTGTACACAAACACAACACACATATATTTAAACTATACTTTCAAAATGATCACTATACAATAAAAAGTGAAACCTGTTAAACAAATTCCTGCTCCTCCTTCAAGATGAAGTTGAAATGTCCCTGTTCCTATTTATTTGATTCAGCACCTGTAACAACTGGCTTGAATTTAGAATTATGCTTTAAAAAGGAGAAAAAAAGCATATATTTAAACAAAGGACCCACACTCAGGGCAGAGCAGCTCTTACCACGAGCAGCGTGCATTGACAATGACAAGGCAGACAGCATCGGCATGATTTCCATCTCTTACTCTGCATTATAGATGCTCATTGAATGTTAATGGCAGGAAACATGACCTAACTTTTTAAATTTTTGCCTGTTTCTGACAAAAAAATATATAAGTTAATTCATGCAAATTAAATACACATATGATAGAACTCCATTGTTATAAAATGCAATTTGTATTGATCTTACCAACTGGATATCCCCATACAATTCCATTTGTACCACAGCTCCTTGCTAAAACTGTTGGAGGGCCATATCTCTCTGTAACAGCAGGGTGTCTTTGGAGTGTGTAGTATCCCATGGCTGGGTAGCAGGAAGAAGAGGTTATAGGATAAGGTGGGGGTTGTGGAACTGGGAGGGGGTTGGGTGGAAGGGCAAGAGGCCAGAGCTAACTCCTCTTCTCCATGGACCAGAGAAGGAGTCAAGAGTACCCAGCCGCTGGCCCCTAGGTTGAGAAGGCAGCCTCAGGCAGGGACAGACTTTGTTTGGGTTGGAGGGTGGACAATAACTCAGAAGAGACAAAACAAGACACGCTTGGTGTCCAGACCACAGTGCCATGATGCTGCCTCCCCTTTCTCTTCCAAGCTTCTCCAGTACTATCTAATCCCTTCTGAGCAGGTCATGTGTCTCATAGCATGCTGCACAGATGCCTGACATGGGCTGAAGGGGAACCAGTGGAAGTAGACATGCTCATCTTTCCTAACTAAAACCCCAACTTTCCAAATGTCAGAAATGGACAAGAACATGGAGATCTTACAGGCAGCCTACAGGCAGCCAATATAATTATAAGGACTATTACTCCTGAGTACTTTCTTTAAAGAAAATCTTAATGGCAAACCCATTTCTGAATAAAACCACTAAAAAAGGAGCTGTTGTTCAACTGGTAGTTCTAAAAATAAACCAAACCCGTTGCTGTTGAGTTGATTCCGACTCATAGCGACCCTACAGGCCAAGTAGAAGTGTCCCATAGGGTTTCCAAGGAGCGGCTGGTGGAGTCAAACTGCTGACCTTTCGGTTAGCAGCCAAGCTCTTAACCACTGTGCCACCAGGACCCCATGGAGCAGAACTAGAAAAATACTCTCATTTTGCAAATAGGGACATCAAGAATGAGAGAGGACAAGGACCTTCTCTAGGTCACAACCCAGCCAGTGGCAGAGCCAGGAGTAAAACTTGACTCCTGGGCTGTCAATCCAAGATCAGACACAAGCCAGAAAGCCATTTATAATCCCATGTATTAGTTTGACAAAATTAATAAAATTTTGATAGTTTTAGGTGAGTCATTGGTGTTTGCTGTGTTGCAGTGTATTAGAAGAGGAAAAAATGGGAAATCTCATTTCAAAGCCTCTGTTACATGTTACTCATTGGCATTGCCATATTAAGTGCACTGTCTAACTAAACCTTTCCTCACAGGAAATCTATGAGGGCAGTGTTAACATACCCATTTTGCAGATAAGAAAACTCAAAGAGGTCAAGCAATTTTGTTCCAGGTCACAAAACTAATCTGTAGCAGACTCATTATTAGACTCCAGACCTGTAAAACTCAGAAGAAAATCTGAGAGGATCCTTCAGTTTTCCAGAAAAATCTCCTCCCATCTGAAAAGTGTAGTATTATAACTACAAACAACAACATAAAACAAACCAGGCCACAACAGAACAGCAGCATTTGCACAGCACTTAAGTTTAAAAGCCTTTCCCCTCCATTAGTACCTCACTTGAGAAGCTCTGCATTGCAGGGTTGGGGCTGTAGTGAGACTAGCAAGGCACTTGACTTGCATGCAAAATTTAAGGGGGCACCAAAAGCTCAGTAATCCAGGTAAATCATATTTTACTGCAATATTTTTAAACAATCAAAATTAATGCATTATTGAGTTTTTGAGCTCCTTTTTAAGTTTTGCATACAAGGTGAATCAGGCACTCATTCCTTCACCCTAGCCCCACACCTACAGTCTGCAGCCCTATGAAATAAGGAGAAAAGGTATTTTTGTACCCATTTTACAGATAAATGAGTCTCAGAGATATTAAATAACATTTTCAGGGGACTAAAGGCTGGTTTTCTGACTCTAGGTCTTGAGCTCATCTTAATCCAACTAAGAGCCTCTCAGCTCTGGGAATCCAGTGACATAGATGTGATAGGACTGGGAAGAGAGGTCATCCCTATTACAGACATGACAAAACAGACATAGGGAAGCCAAACAAGTTGTCCAAGGACCCACGGCAACTGGGTGGCAGAACACAGAAATAACTTGAATTCTGATGGAACCCCAAACCCTATACTGCCTTCCATTGTTACCAAGACATCAGGATAAAAATGTCCTTGAACAATGCAAAGAAACACAAAGCTACTGAATGAGCCCAGAGACAGCCACAGTCTTGGAATAATGGTAATTGTGCTCTGTGCTTAATATCAACCTGGGGAAGTCACTCACAAAGGCTACGGTCCTGAACCGAAACGAGTGAGTTGAAGCGAAGTTGGTACCCAGGTCCTTCTCTTTGGTCCCTTGGCCTAGCCATGTGTGTCTGTGTCCAGCGGAAGGGGTTGAGCTTCCTCTGAAGATGCTCACTGGGGGACAGTGGGATGTCAGGGATGTAGGTGACAGAGACAGAATTCAAGTCCAGGTCTGACTGACTCTGGAAGGCTGCCATGATGAAGGACATTGGTCAAGCTCTTTCCCCTTTCAGAGCCTCAGTTTTCTCATCTATAAAAGAAAGGATAGTACTAGATGGTCCCAAGGGTCTTCCCCGTGCTAAGCATCTTACAAGTCTATAAACTGATAAACTGATAAATCCAACAGCTCTGGCTCAGGTCCAGCCCCTGGCTGGATCTCTTCAACAATGCCCTTCTCAGTTGGCCCTCCTGCCTCTCCTGAGCACACTCGGTGGCTAGGAAGTTATTACTTCTTGGCAGTGTAATAAGCTAGAAGGAATTTTGAATGACTCTTTCACCAACTAGCTGGGTGACTTAAGAGTGAATTCCCCTTCCTGAGTTTCATTTTAATCATCAGAGAAATAGGGATGCTGGTGCCCCTTCCAAGTATTGCTGTAAAGATTCAATGAGTTACCTCATGTGACGCTCCTGGCATCCAGTAGCAACTCAAAAACACTGGCTATTAATTTCCTGGTTGTGGAGCTGCCACCTTTTAAAAGCAAACGAACAGTTAACGGGAAAAACAAGACAAAACATGGTGCTTTGTTCTCCTGCAGATATTTAACTTTCTTTCATTCCCAGTTGTAAGCTCAAGGATCCATCAGGCCAGGAGTTCTTCTACACAGAACCTTAGACTCATTGTTTAATCAACGTGAAACCCTGAGGCCCAGAGAGTTCATCTGCCTTGTCTGAGGTCACAGAGCAAAGCAGCAGCAGACTCAGGATTCCTGAACCCCAAGCTTGTCACATCTTCACTTTGGTAACAGAGAGGCCCTGCTCCCAATATTATCACCCCAGGGGCAAAAAGACAGCTGAGTCTTTTTAATCAATCCAGTCCGCATTTCCTAGCATCTCTGAAAAGCCAGGCACTGGGAGAGGCGTTTGAAGCACAGAGATGAACAAGAAGTGGCCCTCCTCCCCAGGTGATTACAAGTAGGGGCAGGGCAGCAGGAGAAGGTGGTGAAGCCTGTCCACACACTTCTATACGTCCTCACTCCTTTGTTCTCTCTCTCTCTCTGTAAAAGGCCCAGAGAAGCAGACAGATGCTGGCAACACCTGTGCCATTGTAGGGTAGCAAGTGGCTCTGGGCTGCTGCTTGAAGAAAGATGTTGGTGTTAGGAATAATAATAGAGAGCTAACATTTGCCTAGTGCTTCCTCCTGTTTCAGGAGACATCCCCATCCCATCCCACCCCTATTCATTAACTCACATGATGCAGACAGTAGCTCCCTGAAAGCCACATAGAACTATTTCCTTTTCTTAGAAGGCAAAACTGAGGTTCAGAGAAGTTACACCATGTGCCCCAAATCACAGAGTTACACCACATGACCCAAATCACAGGGCTAATGGGGAGCTAGGGCCCACACATAAAGTCCCATGACTACTCAACTAGTGCTCATTCCCTCTGCCAGGCACAGGCCTGGGCTGTAAGCAAGTGCAGGAACTAATGCAGCCCTGTCTCTATACTTAAAGAAAACATTTGTGTGTGCTTACTAGGTACTAGGCTTGGTCTCACATGGTTTGTATGCTTACCTTGTTTGGTTTTCTCAACACTATGAGATAAGCATTACATTCATCCCAATTTTATAGATGCAGAAGTCAAGGCTCAGAGAGGTCAAGCAGTTTGGCTATGGTCACACAGCCACAGTGACTGAGATGGGTCACAGACAGAGTAGACAGTCTAGTGGTAGGTCCAAAGGGCTGGGATACCTATTTATTTGCCCTGCATCCTCCACAAACTGTGTAACACTCTTGGCAAGTGGCAGAGCTGGGATTTGAATCCAAAGCCAGTGGACTTTGAATGTGCCTGTGTGTGAGGTAGCAGAAGGGCATCAGGGAAGGCTTCAAGGTGGAGGAACTGAGCCTTGAAAAGTTGGATTCTTCCAGGTCGAGAAGCTAAAGAAAAAGGCAATACAGGCTGAAGAAACACCCTTGATGGATTATGCTCGGCACATCCATCCCCAGAACACGTGAATGGTATGGCTAGAGCAAGGTGAGAGGACAAAGAGGTACAGATGTACCACAGAACCAGAGAGAAGGGTCATGAGACCAGGCAGTGAGAACAGTCAACTGCAATTATAAATTCAGAGCAGAAAATGGAGCTACCCTTTGATAAACCTTCCAGAGTTGGCCTTTAGTCTGCATGCACTTTCTTTAGCTATCTGTGTCTCTCTGCAAATGTTCCTCTCTGACAAGGATCCTGAGAAGGCTTTCTCAGGCTTATCTAGTCCAATCCACATTTTGCAGATGGGTGTCTGAGACCTAGAGAAAGGAAAGGACTTGCCCAAGTCCACACAACACCCCAGGAACTTGACACAGGGTCCAACACAGGCTTTCTACCTCCAGGGCAGACTTTCTTTTCAAGCACTCCACACCAGCTTCTCTCAGACCTCATTTTCTGCTCATTACAAAGCTTTAGCACAAGATTTGGAGTCCCCGGGTGGTGCAAATGGTTAAATTCAGCTGCTAACCAAAAGGAAGGAGGTTGGAGTCCATCCAGAGGTGACTTGGAAGAAAAGTCAGGTGTCCTACTTCCAAAAAATCAGTCATTGAAAACCATATGGAAGGGACAATGCTAGAAGCCCTAATACATGGCATAAACAGAATATAAAACATCACTAAAAATGCCCAAACACCAGAAGAGAAACTAGATAACTGGGAGCTCCTAAAAATCAAACACTTATGCTCATCAAAAGACTTCACCAAAAGAGTAAAAAGACAACCTAAAGACTGGGAAAAAAATTTTGGCTACGACAAATTCAATTAGCATCTTATCTCTAAAATCTACAAGATACTGCAAAAACTAAACAACAAAAAGACAAATAACCCAATTAAAAAATGGGCAAAGGATATGAACAGGCACTTTGCCAAAAAAGACATTCAGGCAGCTAACAGACACATGAAGAAATGCTCACGATCATTAGCCATTAGAGAAATGCAAATCAAAACTATAATGAGATACCATCTCACATGAACAAGGCTAGCATTAATCCAAAAAACAGAAAATAATAAATGCTGGAGAGGTTGTGAAGAGACTGGAACACTTACACACCATTGGTGGGAACGTAAAATGGTACAACCAGTTTGGAAATCGATTTGGCACTTCCTTAAAAAAGCTAGAAATAGAAGTACCATACGATCCAGCAGTCCTGCTCCTTGGAATATATCCTACAGAAATGAGAGCCATCACACAAATAGATATATGCACACCCATGTTCATTGCAGCACTGTTCATGATAGCAAAAAAATGGAAACAACCTAGGTGCCCATCAACAGACAAATGGATAAACAAACTATGGTATATTCACACAGTGGAATACTACACAACAATGAAGAACAACGATGAAGCCATGAAACATCCTATAACATGGAGGAATCTGGAAGGCATTATGCTGAGTGAATTTAGTCCAGCATAAAAGGACAAATACTGTATAAGACTACTATTATAAGAACCCAAGAAAAGGTTTAAACATAGAAGAAAAATTCTTTGATGGTTACGAGAGTGGGGAGGGACAGAGAAGGTTACTCACTGACTGGACAGTAGATAAGAATTATCTTAGGTGAAGGGAAGGACAGCACACACTACAGGTGAAGTCAGCACAACTGGACTAAACCAAAGCCAAGAAGTTTCCTGAATACAAGGGACAGAGTAGCAGGGGCGGGGGTCTGGGAACCATGCTTTCAGGGGACATCTAGGTCAACTGGCATAACCAAGTTTATTAAGAAAATGTTCTGCATCCTACTTCGGTGAGTGGCGTCTGGGGTCTTAAAAGCTAGCGAGCAGCCATCTGAGATGCATCAATTTGTCCCAACCCACCTGGAGTAAAGGAGAATGAAGAACACCGAAGTCACAAGGAAAGTATTAGCCCAAGAGACAGAAAGGGCCACATAAAACTAAGACTTCATCAGCCTGAGACCAGAGGAACTAGATGGTGCCCAGTTACCACCAATGACCGCCCCGACAGGTAACACAACAGAGAGTCCCTGATGGAGCGGGAGAGAGGTGGGGTGTGGAACTCAAACTCTAGTAAAAAGACAAGACTTAATGGTCTGACTGACACTGGAGGAATCCCAGAAGGCATGGCTCTCGGACTCTCTGTCAACCCAGAACTAAAATCATTCCCAAGGCCAACTCTTCAGACAAAGATTAGACTGGACTATCGGGCATAAAATGATACTCATGAAGAGTGTGCTTCTTAGCTCAAGTAGATACATGAGACTAAATGGGCAGCTCCTGTCTGGAGGTGAGATGAGAAAGCAGAAAGGGTCAAGAGCTGGTCAAATGGACATGGGTAGACAGGGGTGGAAAGGAGGAGTGTGCTGTCATAGTATAGGGAGAGCAAGTAGGGTCACATAATGTGTGTATAAATTTTTGTATGAAAGACTAACTTGAATTGTAAATTTTTACTTAAAATGCAACAATAAAAAAAAAAAAAAAGAAAACCATATGGAGCACTGTTCTACTGTGACACACATGGGGTCACCATGAGTCAGAGTCAACTCAACAGTTAACTACAACTGAAGTATAAGAGCTCATCTCCCTTCTCAGACTATCTCAGTCCTGGATACAGTTCTCCTTTCCATCTGAGCCTTTCTGGGCTTCCCCTTTGTCCACCATAAAAGAGCCACTCAATATGAAAGGGAGAAAGGACAGTTCTCTCTATGCCAGCTGCTCTTTCCGAGCCTAAGGCCATTCAAAACCAGTGGGACCATCAGTTCTAACATGAACTGAGCCAAACAAACAAAACTCCGCTGAGGTGAATTTGTCCTTTTGATGCTTTCCAGAGTTAACACAGTAGCTCCTCAGAGTCTGCATGACTCATGAGCTCTTTCTAATAGGTTAGTTTGTTCCATTTTCAGCTAGAAGAAACTTGACAACTGTACTCCTATAAGTTAGGAGTACCTTCTAAAGGATCCATCTGGTTTCATTCAAGCTACAGGTAATTTTGATGTTTGTGTCACTGCAAGCAGTAAAGTAAACATCTTGTGAAGCAAACGGCCCAAATACAAATACCTACAGGGAACTTCAATCGGGAAGTAAGTAAGGTGCAACAAAGCAGACAACAGGGAGTGGTGAGGACTATGGCAAACTATGGCACACATGATCTTTCTAAAAGGGTATCAGCTACTCAGATCTAGCCAATTGTTGCCTTCTAGGAATGTGGACACACTGTATGCAGACCATACAATTAAAAAAAGATAGAATCTGCATTTTCATCTGAAATCGAACTTTCAAATTTTTGGCATCCACTTTTTTTAAAACTGGGTGGCCTAACTGTAGATCCAATGAGGCTCATCTATGGTGTAGATATGGTCTTTGGGGCCCTAGTTTATAGCATGTGTTCTACAGGGTCCTATTAGCTTCATTTAACTTGGAGCTAACTTTGACAGTTGCATTACTATAAGTCCTCTAAGAGTGTGTTTCCCATTTGGAATGTTCCCCTGGACTTTGCCATATCCTCCTAAGCATTCCTATAGACTGCTAGACTGAAAATTGGCAAGTTTCCACCTAGACGCTGTAACCTACAAATATATTTCAAACCTCCATTCCTTTTACACTCTGCCAGTGGATATAATTAAGTTTCTGTCTGTACCAAATGAGCTCTGAGTTCTTAGTACCTGATGTACTTAATGGAGGGAAGTCTGGGAGAGTCTGGAAAGGCAAGAATAACATGGAAATGGAAAGAGATTCACGGACTAGCGGTATCATAAAGGTTTTATCACCTCTTGTTAGAAGAGAAAAACATAAGTAATGTTACCATCTCACCCTCTGTGTAATAAACGCTTTATGGTACCCTGTCCAGCTACAGGCATACAGGTGGCCTGGAGACGAGGCTGAGGGCTCAGCCATGGCAAGGAGTCAATTCCCAAGGGAAGGTGAGTGGGCCTGAGGATGACTGGAGGTGATATTTGGTTAGGGAACCTACTCTCGCAGGGATATCATGAGAAGACTTTCCTAAGGGAGTCCCTCTACACATAACATGTGGTCCCTGTTGGTGTATGGAACTAGACAAGCAAGGCTGGGGCTGCCTGGGGCAAAAACAGATCTCGAAAATCCACAGTGCACCTAATTCTTGCATGTCCCCCTCTGTGTGGCTCTGCAGAGGGAAGACACTAACTCTAGGCTTCTAGTCTGCTCCTTTATTCATTCATTCTTTCAATAAACATTGAGTAAAAATCATCATGATCAACACCAACATCATGATCATCATCACTATCATTTATTTAGCATCTTCTATGTTTCAGGCCCTGGTGGCACGAATAGTCAAGCACGTGGCTACTAACCAACAGATTGGCAGTTCGAATCCACCCGGTGGCTCCTTGAAAGGAAGGCCTGGCGAGCTACTTCCAAGAGATCACAGCCATTGAAAACTCTATGGAGCACAGTTCTACTCTGACACGCATGGGGTCGCCATGAGTCAGACTCAACTTGACAGAAACATACCATTTCATAGATAATTCTCTTCAATTCTTACAAGAAATCTCTAAAGAGAATACTGCTATCTCCTTTATTAATAAGGAAACTGAGGCTTAGCAAGGTCATGTAATATGGCCCAGGTCACGTAACTAATGAAAGGCAGAGCTAGGGTATGAAACTAAGTTGTCTGACTCCCTAGATCATGGTTTTCTCACTAAACAACTCTACCTTCATAGTAGTCTAATGCTTTGCTCTTTGTTGAAAAGTCATATATAATTCTTTGATTCTCATAATGAGAGCAGATCTTATCTTTATTTAACAGAAAGGAGATTTAGTCTCAGATAGGTTGAGCAACTTTCCAGAGGCCATACAGCAATTGGACAGGTCTCAAACATAAGGCTTCTCACTCCAAGCCCAGAACTCTTTAAAACAGGATATAATATCCACCTCTATGGCTCTGTCAGCAATTATAATAATGACAACCCTAGAAAGTTATCAATTACTGATACTTCACTATGTGCCAGAAGCCCTGCTAAGCACACTTACAGAATTCACTCATTGAATCTTTGCATAAAGTAACGATGACTATTACCATAAAAAGGAAACTAGGGCTCAAAAAAGGTAAACAAAGCTTAACCAAGCTACACTGGTAGTAAATAGCAGAGCTAGCATTTATACCAAGGTTTACCTGACCTGAATTATTAACCCTCCCTATAATGTTCAAGGAAGGCCTTGTGAGGGATAATGACGTTGAATCAGACCCAGACACTCAGGCAAAGTCTTCAAGGTGACTGAATAACCCACATGCACTCTCCCTTTCTTCCTTAGTAACAGATCCTGGTTTTTTTTAAATTCACACACCCCCAGCTAACAACTGCACCTCAATCATGTGACTACATTGTCCCCAATAAGATGTAACTATACATGTTGTGAGAAACTTCTGGAAAAGACCTTAAAGGGAGCTGTTTCAGCTGGGACGTGTGCCTCATTTTGCCCTTTCTTTTTCCTCCTTTCTTGCTGCATGGGACTCGAATGATGGGCAGCTTTTCTGCAGCCATCTTAAGCCAGGAGAATGAATGTCACACATTAGGATGTAGAGGACATAGGAAGAAAAACAAACAAAAAAAAAAGTGGAGTCCTTGAAGACATGGTGGAGCAGCTAGGCCAGCCTTGGTTTTCCTATCATCAAAAAAAAATTTTTTTTTTTTTTTTTGAGAGAAAATCAATTACATCTCATTTAAGGCACTCTTATTTTGGTTTTGTTGGTTATATGCATTCAGACCTAATGCTAATGGATAGAGATCTGTCCGAAAGGAGCTTACAGTACTTCAGGGAAGATGGATATGCAGCAAACAGATAATCACAACTCAAGTAGAAAGTGACTGCAGCCATGAACCAAGGTGAGAGAGGGGCTCTATTTGTCCTTCTGTGGCCTCTGCATAACGGCCTGACAGGAAAATCCTGGCCAGGGCCTGCTCTCTGTGTAATGGCAATGGATAAGCTGTCCGTTCTGAAAGGCGAACACATCCATTTCAATTAGATGTGCCCAGTGCTAGGATTGTAACCAATTAATCCTGCCCATCTGAAGGCTGATTAGTCAGAATATTTGGGTAAGTGGATAATAACAGGCTAATAAGCCTGCTATCTGAATGCCATTGCACATCTTTTTTTTTTTTTTTTTGGACACAGTATTGTGAATGAGATCTCAGCATCTGTGACTAATCTTCAAGTGGCGGGAGGCCCAGTTTGCAGAGTGGCAGAGGGACAAGGCTTAGAGGCGCCTGGGATTTGGCAGCTGGAGCCGGCTCTGTCTAGTCTTCTGCCTCGGTATTTGGACCCAGGCGGCCCAGGCTCTTCCTCTAACATAACCTTCTGATTACTGAAAACTTGAGACCGTCAACACAGCCACAGAGACTAGACACAAGGCTAGGAAGCAGGAGGACGCTAATGGGCAGGAGGCCACGGTTATCATTTCAGGTCTACCTTGAATGTGTGCTGGGTACTCAGGCAAGTCCCTTCCTCTCTATGGGATTTACTCATTTGAAAGTCATTTGAACCAAGGAAGCAAAAACACCGATAAAGGAGATCATAATAGGAGGCTAGTGGAGTCTACCTAGAATTTGAAAGAGAAGAATGGAATGGAATGATCTTGAACCAGTCTTATTTCTGCCTCCTAGCATTTGCTCCTACTCTCCAGGCCTAGCACATTCTTTCCACCACTCTTTGCCTGGCTAAGTTCATCCTATTCTTTAGGTTTTTTCCTCCCCTGACAAACCTTCTCCAGCCACCCACTGCCTGGGGCTCTCTGTACTTCACTGAATCCTGTGCTTCTAGTATCCTAATACATATTACGTTCTATAAAAACTGGGTATTTACTAGTCTACTTCCCTCATTCAACTCTAAGCTCCATGACGGTGCCTGGCATAGAGCATGGCACAGAGAAGGCAAAATAAAAATGTGTTTACTAAAGTTTTGTTCCACCCATCCCACTGAACTGAGTAAGAAGCAAATGGAATCTGGAATTGAAAAAAAGTACTTTGCAAACCTCTAAATTGATATACAAATGTACAGAATTAGGAGTAATGAAAAAGTCTTTGAAGGTACAAAAAGAAAGCATTTCAATTTTTCTAAGAGCTTCACGCTTGCTCAATGTGTCAGCAATAATTACTCTGGCTTTTCCTTCTCTCATCTGTTGTAATTAAGATATAGTGTCTTCATTAGGGGGAAGCCCAAGGTCCAGAGCAGCAGAAATAACACAGTGGTTGACTCCTGCCACTGTGGCACACTGGTTGTGTGGCCCTGGACAAGTCACACAGTGCCTCCACATCTCAGCGTCCTCTCTGTACAATGGAATAAAACTCTCCACTGCCGAGCTCATAGGGTGGCTGTGAGAATACAATGGAGTTAATGTATATAAAATGGCTTGTAATCTGTACAATGTTATGAAAGTGTCACTTCAATAGCTTCCTGCTGGCATCTTTCCCAAGCACACAAGAGATATTAAAATTCTGATTTCTGATCCTTAAATCCTGATGAAGAGGACACAGGTAAAGAAGAGTGTGACGTATCAGATGCATTTTCTTCAATTATTCACTAAATATTTACTAAGCATTTACTATGTGGAAGAAGAATAGGGAATACGAGGTGAATAAAGTATGCCCTTCCCTCAAAGACCTTCCAGTCTGATGCCTGGGACGGGTAGGGAAATGGGGGAAGTACAGGCAGTGAACAAATGATTACCATACAGCACAGTGTGTCAGAAAGTTGTGAGCTGCTGGAATGGAAAGAAAGTGGACCCCTAACCCTGGAGTTACTGGTCAGATCTGATCCTGAGGGAACCTCTGGAATAGATGAAGGTGCATGCATCCTAGCTTGTGAGGGCTTTTGAGCAGGGGAACAACCCAATCCAAAGAAAATTCTGGAAACATGTAAGGAAGCAAGAGCACTGATAAGGGAGATCATAACAGGTGACCAGTGGAGTCTATTCAGAATTTTAGAGAGAAGAATGATAAAAGAAGAACCGTAATACAAAGGGAGAGATAAATACGAGGAAATCAGGAAGGAATGTTAATTGAAAATGTAAGGAAAGAATGTGTAATAAGAAATGAGCAAAGATAAAGACAGAAAAAGCAAAGATTAATGGCTTGCCTCCTTATCTTAAGGACTTTGGGGGCCGTCCTCTGCCTACACTATTCATCACCCAGGCCGTGCTCCTGGCTATAAGACCGAAACCTGTCAGAAAATATCCCCTGTCCAAAAGACCAGAGAAGCAGAGAGAAAGCACAGATACGGATCTGATCCTAGCTCTTTCTGGTGTGTCCCCACTGAGTGAGCTGGGAGAGTTACTTAACCTCTCTGATTTACAGTCCCTTCATTTGGTATAAGAGGACAGCAACACCCACCTCACTGGGTTGATGGGAGGATCAAGAAAAGGATATATGAATCCATCTAATATAGAATCTGAAGGAGCCCTGGTAGTATAGTGGTTAAAGCACTAGGCTGCCAAAAGTCAGTAGTTCGAACCCACCAGTCGCTCCACAGAAGAAAGCTGTGGCAGTCTACTTCTGTAAAGATTTACAGCCTTGGAAACCCTATGGGGCAGTTCTACTTTGTCTTATAGGGTCACTGTGAGTCAAAATCAACTCAATGGCAATGGCTTGGGTTTGGTTTTTAATATAGAGTCTAGGAGACAGGAGAGCTGTCTAGTCCTTCTCCCTCACCCATCCCAATACCCAATCCTGACTCAGATACAGCAAACAATATTGAGCACGGACTATACACTAGGCACGGAGGAAAGGGATGCCTTGCGTGGGTTCACGATCAAGGAGCTTGCTCTGGCTCACTGGACACTCAACACTGCCAGGAAGGAGGCAGGGATGCACCATTATGCAGATGAAGAACCTGAGGCTGAGAACAGGGAAGAGACTGGGTCTTGCACAGAGCTTGGATCTTCATGCCAGCTCCAACCTCTATGCCTTAGTTTTGACCAGGTTCTCAAGCTGTGATTCCAGGTTGGCCCTATGTTTCAGAAGAGCTTTTACCCAGTGATTATAGATACAGGCAGAGATCTGTTTGTAGTCTGTTCCTAAAGCTCAATACCTCACTAAAAGGTCCCTGTCTCTCCACCTCATCATCTGAACCCAGACAAAAAAATCTGGCAAGTTGTGCTGATGGCTTGTTCATTCAATAATTAATTGCCTGTGTAAACCTAAAGAAAAGGACTTCATCTCTTTGGACTTTGATTTCCTCATCAGGAAAATGGGAAAATTCTCTCCAATCCTGCCGACTTCACAAAACCCATTGCTGTTGAGTCGATTCTGACTCATAGAGATCCTATAGGACAGAGAAGAACTGCCCCATAGGGTTTCCAAGGAGCGGCTAGTAGATTTGAACTGCCAACCTTTTGGTTAGCAGCCGTAGCTCTTAACCACTGCACCACCAGGGGGCTCCACTGACTTCACAAGGGACCATTATTAGGATCTGATGAGAATATATGTGAAAGTGTTTCCATAATGAAAACATAATGCTTTTGACAAAGCTACTTTTTTTTTTATTGTACTTCAGGTGAAGGCTTACAGAACAAATAGTTTCTCAGGAAACAGTAGTACACATATTGTTTTATGACATTAGTTAACAACCCCACAACATGTCAACCCTCTCCTCCCTTCTCGACCTTTTTTTTTTTGTGTGAAAATATACATAGCCAAAGATACACCATTTCAAAAATTTCTACATGCACAGTTCAGTGACATCGACTATGCTCTTCCAATTGTGCTGCTATTCTCACTTTAGATGAAGGCTTACAGAACAAAATAGCTTCTCATTTAATAGTTACTACAAATGTTGCCCTATGACAATGGTTAACAATCTCACAACACATCAACAATATCCTTACTCAACCTTGGGTTCCCTATCACCAGCTTTCCTGTCCCCTTCTGCCTTCTGGCCCTTGTCCCTGGACTGCTGTGCCTCATTAGTCCCATTTGGTTTTATGGGGCTGTCCACTTCCCGGCTGAACAGTGAACCTTGGAAATGACTTCACCACTGAGCTAAAAGGATGTCTGGGGGCCATACTCTTGGGGTTTCTCCAGTCTTCTTTAGGCCAGTAAATCTTTTTTTTGTTTTTGTGAGTTAGAATTTTGTTCTACATCCTTCTCTAGCTCTGTCCAGAACCCTCTGTTGTGAGGGCACCATCTAGCTGTACTGGACTCAGTCCGGTGGAGGCCTTGGTAGCTGTGGTCCATTAGTCCTTCGGACTAATCTTTTCCCTGTATCCTGTTCTCTTCATTCTCCCTTGCTCCTGAAGGGATGAGACCAGTGGAGTATCTTAGATGGCTGCTCACAGGTTGACAAGGCTACTTTTTAACCAGAATCACAAAAGAGAGTTTGTATTGTATTACCAGTTGACTTAAAAAAACCAAAAACCAAACCTGTTGCTGTCAAGTCAATTCCAACTCATAGCAACCCTACAGGACAGAGCAGAACTGCCCCATAGAGTTTCCAAGGAGCAGCTGGTAGATTCGAACTGTTAATCATTTGGTTAGCAGCCGAGCTCTTAACCACTGTGCCACCAGGGCCCCAAGTTGACTTAAGTAAAGTCAAATAAAAGAAGAGTAAATGTTCCAGGTAGAGGGAAAAGTATGAGCAAAGACCTGATGGTGAAAACATCATGGAGCATCTTAGAAGCTATAAGAAGCTCAGAACATCTAGTACAGGTATAAAATATTAGGCGAGGATGGCAGAAGATGAAGTAAGTGAAGAAGTCTCCTGGTGTGAATAGTGAGGAGCCTTGGAATGAGCTAGGACTTCGTCCTTAAGGGAATAGGAGCCACTGGACCATTCCAAGCAGGGGCAAGATATGAACAGATATGTGTTCAGTTAATAAGCCAGCTCCTTGGCCCTTGTACGTTTCTCTTGAATAATATCAAGAATAGGTCTATATTGGTTGCACCTTTCTAGACATAGGAGCAGAGTCTGTAGTTTTTGCATATGTAGCTTATGCGGTTATGTATTTTATCAAAAAGCAGGAAGGTGGCATGTAGCGTAGACTCCAAACAGGTCATGAAGAGAAGGTAAAAGACATGTAAGACATAGTGCCAACAATCTGTATTCAAATTCAAGGTCAGCATCTCCCACATCGTCATGTAAAACACCCTGCCTTTCTGTCCCTCCAGTCAGGGGCAGGGCCTTGGCTAGATGGACTCTCAGGCTGTCTCACTGCTGATGGTGTGATTTTGGGCAAGGGTCTTCCCTCTCCAGGCTTCAACTTCCCCACCTGTACAATGGGAGTACTGCACCAGGAGCTCCCAGTGACTGTATCCACCTCTAGCATTTGATGAATCTTACTTCAAATGAATCAAGGAGTATTTAAAACATCTGTTCTCATGACCAACTTCTGTCAGTCACATTTGTAAAAGAAATAAAGAACATAGTGATGACTTGAGGATTCGTAACTGCCAAAGTCCTATCAAGTTCTTCAAGTACCTACCTGGAGTGAAGAAGAAGGAAAAAGTAATAAAACCGTAAAGGGAAGAAGGGAAAGAAAGAGTTCATGGGAAGTCTGTTCTCCCCAGTCTAAAATCTCAGAGACTGTTAGCCACTTCTTTCTGTCCTTCTCACTTAATTCGTCTTTCTGTCCTTCTCACTTAACTCGAGATCTGTCTCCCTGAAACCTGTCCTCTTTCCTTCCTCCATTTAGTACTTGAAATTGAAGGCTTTATTTTCACTCAGATTCTCCTTTTACAGACTGTCCAAACTGGAAAGCTATTTAAGTTCATTTCGCCCAGAGGTTTTCAGACTTTGTTTTGTAGCAGAAATCTTCATTCAAATGAAATTTTGCACTCCGAGGCCAATATACAATATCCGTAAAAGGAAAGTTTCTACACAAGCGAGGATGCAAAGCCCTACTTGCTTGTTCTTCTGCTCACACCTCCACCACCTTCCACATTGACCCTGGAGCGCAGCCACAGATCTCTGAGGTTCCAAGAAGCATGATTTAAAAAACACCGAGCTGTTTTTTCTTTTTTTTCCTCATTGTAAAGTTAGAGGTTGAAACTCTGATTGAAAAGCGCACTGCTCAAGTCACATAGCTGGAAGGCAACAGTTGGGACCAGAATCCAGGTGTCTGGGTGCCCAGTGACTCATGCCATTGTTCTGTTTGCCTTCTTTGTCCCAGCCTGTCGAGACTTGGCCTCAAGAGGCCTGTAAGGTGATGTTCTCCCCAGAGACTCTACCGCCTCCTCATCTCCCTTCTCCCTTTCCTTACAGAATCAACTCACTACTGCCTACACTCAGTGCCAACACCACTTTTTGGAAGCAATTGTATCAGCCTCACCTGACATGACAGACATGTTCTCTGAGCCTGGGGCTTTTCCACTGCCTGCTGCCCCCACAGGGATTTCCGAGCCCAGGTGGGACTAGAGGGCTTCCTCTGAACTACCCCCCCCCCCACTCCCACTACACACACACGCACACACACACACAAGCGCACACACATTCATCTCTATAGTCTTTAATGATGGAAATTACAGAAGCTGGCAGAGCCTGCAATGGGCTAGCGGTCAGAGACCAGGTTTTGAGGGCTGGTTCCATTCTTTTCAGCCTGGCTGATCTTGATTGACACACATTTCTTTGCCCCCTTGATCTCTCCACCACCCCATAAATATGTCTCTCCTACCTCACAAGTTTATTGTGAAGATCAAGTGCAATATTGGAGGCAGGCTTGACAACCTTTAAAGTATTTCATACATGTAAGGAATTACATTATTTGGTAATGTTTTTCATCATTTTCCCTTGGACAGAACATTTTTATCAATTTCAGTTAATATTTAACAAGTACTTCCATTTGTCTGCTAATTTATTAATGGATGCTTTTCTCAAAGCACTTTTGTATCCATCTGATCCTGCCTTGTAATAAAAAGCATTCATTCATTCAGTAATTCAACAAACATTTAAGAAGCACCTGGGCCACAAACTGGTAGGTCGGCCATTCGAAGCCACCAGCTGCTCCTTGGAAACCCTATGGGGCAGTTCTGCTCTGTCCTATAGGGTTGCTATGAGTTGGAATTGACTCGACAGCAACGGGTTTTTTTTTTTTTTTTTTTTTTTGACTCTATGTCAAACACTAGGCTCTAGTCGCCCTCACAAAGCTCACAGTCTCATGGAGATGCAGACACTGTTAATCCCGTGTGCAGTGCTACAAAAGGAGGAGACACAGAGATATGGGAGCACATGGGACACCATATCCCGGCTTTGGGCTGGGGGGATCACCAAAGGCTTCCAGGAGGAAATGATGTCCAAGCTAGTATCCGAAGGGTGAGTTGGAGTAATCCAGGTGAAGGGGGTGCAAGGGGAGATATGACAAAGGAATGCAGAAGACCATCCAGATGGAAGGAAGAGCAGGTGGAAAGGCTCAGAGATCAGAGGGAGAATGACATGAGTGAGCTTCAAGTGGGTCAGTGTGGCTGGACCAGGCAGGCAGTGGTCAGAGATGAGGCTTGGGCAGGGAAAAACAGGGGTCAGAGCATGAATGGTCTGTAATCAAAGCTAAGGATTCAGAATTATCATGGCATCTTCATTTCACAGAGAAGGAAACTGAGGGTCAAGGAGATGAAATGACTTGCCCAAGGCACAGATTGAAAGTATTGGGTGTCAGTGCATGTCTGTCCCTCTGCCTGGAACTCTACTCTCCCCAGACATCTTCATGGCTTGCTCATGCTCCTGCCTCATTCAGGACACCAAACAAATGCAACTTTTTTTCAGAGAAGTGCTTCCCTGTCACCTCATTTATAAAATAGCACTTATTATTGTCTGATAATAGAATTTAAATGTATTTGTACATTGACTTCTCCTCCAATACAAATGTAAGCTCCATGAGCATAGGAATGTGGTTCTAGTTATGTTGTATGCCCAGTGTTTACGCAGTGCCTGACACATGAAAGGAATTCAATAAGCATTGAATGAATGAAATGAATGAATCTCAATCTATCCAAGCCTTTCCTGTGATACTCTATGCTATATTGAGTTCTTATGGGTGATGCTCAGACTCTGACATTTTTATTATTACCTGCAAAAGGTTAACATGATAGGATTTGGCTTCAGGAAGTCCATGCTGGTGGCAATGTGGAGAATAAATCAGAAAGAGGTGAATCTGGAGCCTAAGAGGACAGCAGCAAGCTATCTGCACTAATCTCAGCCAGAGACAACGATGATCTAGACTACTAGCAGCAAGAGGGATAGTAAGGAAAGGCCCTCAAATGGACCCGAAGCTCCAGGTAGACCATCAGGCCAGGAGTTGGGAGCCTGCTAAGAGAAGATGTCATAGCAGGAAAGATACATCTCCAAGAAAGTAGAACTGTTCCCATTTCTGAATATTATACATGGAAGTGACTAGAATAGTCTCTCACATTAAATTGCTCCAGAACAATGTCCAATAAAATAATATTCTCTGTGGGTTGGAGGAGAAGTATCTTTGGAAAACGAAAAAGGAGATTTTTGAATTGCCTAATGACAATGGGGATGAATTCCTAAATAGATGTCTAAATCACATGAAGTCACCGCCAAGCATACTTGACAGTCAGAGAGAGAGATTTCTCAGAGGATGGAGCCTGGTACCTGAGGGGTAGGTAGCTGGCTGCCCCTGACAGCAATTCCAGCTTCCCTACTCTGTGCACATACATGGCCACCTGTGGCCAGGTCTGGAGAAGCAGAACTAAAAGGTGAGGTTTTCATTCCAAAAAGCCTGGACAGAAATTAAGAAGGTGCTGCAAATACCTAATTCAACTGCATTCATTCACTTGCTCATTCATTCATTTAATCAACCAATCCATCAGATAGTCATTCAGCTCATGCTTTCTGATATCCTCAATGTGCCAGTCACAGCGCTAGCCACCAAGGACAGAGCAAGGAACAGGCCAGACTCAGTCTCTGTCCACTTGGTGTGAATGGCCCAATGTTTCCCATCAATGTTCTTTATGCAAGGCCAGTAAAAATAATCAAATCATCCATTATGTTGGTAGAGAGTTTTTGTATCTGCCAGGGACTTGTACCATTTAATCAGCAACTCTATGATACAGTTATCATTACACTCATTTGTCAAATAATGAAGTCGGGGTTCAGAGAGGTTTAGAAATTTGCCAAAGATGACACAGCCTGGGGCACAGAAGCATGAATCTGAACCCGTGTCAGGTTTTGCCAAAGCCTTTCCATGGTCCTATGCAGCATTGTACCTTTACAAACATTGGGCTGGGAAGTCAAGGAGCCCTGGAGTGTCACCACGGTGTGGCCTGAAGCACTTAGAGCACACCTGGCTGTCAGGACGTGCTACGTGCTATTACATGTTGCTGCTGCTGTTGCTGTTATTAATAGGCAATTTGCTTCACCTCTGAGTCACAGCATCCTCCTCTCAGAAACGGGAACACTAATGCATCACAGAGTTTTGGCAGAGTTAGAAGATTTAAAGAAATTGTGTAGACTGTGCCCAGTTTGCGGCCTGGCACATTGGATGGTTAAAAGTACCAGGGTCAGTGTCCCTGGCTATGGCTGAGGGACATTCCTGCAGCCCTTGAGGGTAAATCCAAGCCTGGACATAGGCAAGGCCCCTTGATAAGGCTTGTCTTCCTTCCCACATCCGAGTCTATTGGTTCAGAGGCTTGTTGCAATCTCCCAGATCTATTCTACCATCGCAGGTTGTCTCCAGCAAAGGAAGGGGTGGGACAAGAAGGAGGAGGTACTGGGTCGTGAAGCCAGGAATAGCAATGCCCTCCAGAATGCCCTGAGGCCATCAGAGTCCAAACTAGGGACCATTTCCAAAGACCATCAAGGCTGTCTCCTTCCTGCTGTAAGGCTCCCCTGGGTTAGAGAATGAGCTGGCATGTCAGAGTCAGGAATCCAGCCCCCAAATTCAGCGGAGCACTGCTACTAAAGGGGATACCCCCATTTAGTGAGGGCCTATGCTGTGTCAGCCCTCTGCCTCCTGCTTTGCCTGTGTTCTCTGTTCTTATTCTCATCATATGTCTAAAACATAAGAATTACATGCTCCATTTAAGACAAAAAAACAGAAGTCAGGGAAGCTCAAGAGTTATTCCTTGTCCTCTGTCCCTGTGACCAGGAAATACGTGATGCGTGTGTCACAGCAGCCATGATGGGGAGTCAGGGCATGATGGGAAAGCGTTTGGGACTGTAATGACTATAATTTCCCCCCCTGCTGCCTTCTTGTCCTAGAACGAGGCTGAGCTCAGGCTGTGAGACAACTGGCCTCGGAAGTCCAGTTGCCTGAGCAGCTCCCATGCCTGCTGTTCCCCATCCTATCCAGTCACACACCCAGAAGTTATTGATCTGCATGAATTTCCTACTCCAGGAAACCCTTCTGAGACTGCCTACCTCACCTGTAGACTCAGCCTCCCTTCCTCACCTTCCCAGAATAGCCTACTAACATACTTAAAGAGCATGAAACCTTGAGCCTGACAGATAGCATGGGTTAGGGGTTAGGGTTCCAGTTTCAGCTCTGCTTCTACTGAAATTTACTTTCTAGGGCAAATGACTCTGCCTTTTTGAGCCTCTGTCTTTCACATCTGACAAATGGGTATATTAATGTTTGCATAAGAGGATGGTGTGAAGAATAAATGACATGCTGAACTAAAGTATGTAAGAGGCATTCCATAAGTGAGAGTAACTGAGGAGGTGAGTAATAATGATGATGGCTACTATTTACTGGACACTGTCAAGCTCTGTTCTAAACATTAACGTAGTGATTAATATCATTAAGTAGCACTTACTGTTATTATTAATTTAAAAAAACCAAATTCGTTGCCATCAAGTCAATTCCAACTCACAGTGACTTCATGTGCTAAAGAGTAGAACTGCTCTCTACGGTTTTCTTGGCTATAATCATAACAGAAGCAGATAGCCAGAACTTTCTGCCACATTACTTCTGGGTGAGTTGAAACCACCAACCTTTAGGTTAGCATATTTCTTCAAATCCACTCTATACTTTAGCAACCATATTTTATAGGAACTACTGTCACACAGTCTTGAGTATATCCAACCTGAATTCAGAGACTATCTCAAGAATAGGTCTGACATACTGAACATTAATGACCGAGGATCAGACAAGTTGTGAGATGGCATCAAAGACATCATACATGAAGACAGCAAGAGGTCATTAAAAAGACAGGAAATAAAGAAAAGACCAAAATGGATGTCAGAAGAGACTCTGAAACTTGCTCTTGAACGTAAAGTCGCTAAAGTGAACAGAGGAAATAAGCATGTAAAAGAGCTGAACAGGAGATTTCAAAGGGCAGTTCAAGAACACAAAGTATTATAATGAAATGTGCAAAGAACTAGAGTTAGAACACCAAAAGGGAAGAACACACTTGGCATTTCTCAAGCTGAAAGAACTGAAGAAAAATTCAAGCCATGAGTTGCAATATTGAAGGACTCTACAGGGAAAACACTGAATGATGCAGGAAGCATCAAAAGAAGATGGAAGGAATACACAGAGTCACTGTACCAAGAAAACTTGGTCGATGTTCACCTATTTCAGGAGGTAGCATATGATTGAGAACCAACGGTACTGAAAGAAGGATAAGGTGAACTGAAGCATTAATGAAAAGCACGGTTCCAGGAATTGACGGAATACCAACAGAGATCTTTCAACAAACGGATGCAACACTGGAAGCATTCACTCATCCATGTTAAAAAATTTGGAAGACAGCTACTGGCCAACTGACTGAAAGTGATCCATACTTGTGTCCATTCCAAAGAAAGGTAATTCAACAGAATGTGAAAATTATCAAACAATACAATTAATATCAACACAAGTAAAAATTTGCTGAAATCCATTGCCATGGAGTCGATTCAGACTCAGAGAGACCCTATAGGACAGAGTAGAACTGCTGCATAGGGTTTCCAAGGAGTGGAAAATGGTTGCAGCAATACATTCACAGAGAAATTCCAGAAATTCAAGCCAGATTCAGAAGAGGACTTGGAATGAGGGATATCATTGCTCATGTGAGATGGATCTTGGCTGAAAGCAGAGAATACCAGCAAGATGTTTACCTGTGTTTTATTAACTATGCAAAGGCATTTGACTGTGTGGATCATAACAAATTATGGACAACATTGAGTAGAAGACCCTCAATGAGATGGACTGACACAGTGACTGCAACAATGGACTCAAGCATAACAATGATTGTGAGGATGGCACAGGACAGGGCAGTGTTTCATTCTGTTGTATACAGGGTAGCTATGAGTCAGAACTGATCTGATGGCACCTAACAACAACAGCAGCCAGAAAATGAACAAAACTGTCTTGGAAGAAGTACAGCCAGAGTGCTCCTTAGAAGCAAGAATGATGAGACTTTACCTCAAGTAGTTTGGACATGTTATCAGGAAGGACCAGTCCCTGGAGTAGAACATCATTCTTGGTAAAGAAGAGGGTCAGCAAAAAAAGAGGAAGAAAAAAGGCATTTGACAAAGTCCAACACCCATTCCTGATAAAAACTCTCGATAAAATAGGTATAGAAGGGAAATTTCTCAACATAATAAAGGGCATCTATGCAAAACCAACGGCCAACATCATTCTTAATGGAGAGAGGCTGAAAACATTCCCCTTGAGAACAGGAACAAGACAAGGATGCCCTTTATCACCACTCCTATTTAACATTGTGTGGGAAGTGCTAGCTAGAGCAATAAGGCAAGAAAAAGAAATAAAGGGCATCCAAATTGGTAATGAAGAACTTAAAGTGTCCCTGTTTGCGGATGATATGATACTATACATAGAAACCCCGAAAGACTCCACTAGAAATCTACTGGAACTAATAGAAAGGTTCAGCAGAGTAGCAGGATATAAGATAAACACACAAAAATCAGCTGGGTTCCTATACACCAATAAAGTGAATGATGAGAAGGAAATCAGGAAAACAGTACCATTTATAATAGCCCCTAAAAAAATAAAATACTTAGGAATAAATCAAACCAGGGATGCAAAAGTCCTATACAAAGAAAACTACAAAACACTACTGCAAGAAACCCAAAGGGATCTACGTAAATGGAAAAACATACCATGCTCATGGATAGGTAAACTCAACATTGTGAAAATGGCAATTCTACCCAAAGCAATTTACAAATACAATGCAATTCCAATCCAAATACCAAGAACATTCTTCAAAGAGATGGAAAAACTAGTCATTAACTTTATATGGAAAGGGAAGGAGCCCCGAATAAGTAAAGCACCATTGAAGAAGAAGAAGAAGAAAGATGGAGGACTCACGCTACCTGACCCCAGAACCTACTATACAGCTACAGTAGTCAGAACAGCCTGGTACTGGTACAACGACAGATACATTGACCAATGGAACAGAATTGAGAACCCAGATGTAAATCCATCCACCTAGGGTCACCTGATCTTCGACAAGGGCCCAAAGTCCATCAAATGGGGAAAAGACAGTCTTTTTAACAAATGCTGCTGGCAAAACTGAATATCCATCTGAAAAAAATGAAAAGGACCCATACCTCACACCGTATACAAAAACTAACTGAAAATGGACCAAAGACCTAAATATAAAGCCAAAACCTACAAAGTTCATAGAAGAAAAAATAGGGCCAATGCTACAGGTCCTAATACACGGCATTAACAGGATACAAACCATAACCATCAACACACAAACCCTATAAGATAAGCTAGATACCTGGGATCTTCTAAAAATCAAACACCTTTGCTCTTCAAAAGACTTCACCAAAAGAGTAAAAAGAGAAACTACAGACTAGGAAAAAAATTTTGGACAGTACAAGTCAGACAAAGGTCTAATCTACAAGAAAATCCAACACCTCCACAACCAAAAGACAAATAATCCTATTAAAAAATGGGCAAAGGAACAGACACTTCACCAAAGAAGACGTTCAAATGGCCAACAGACACATGAGGAAATGCTCGTGATCACTAGCCATTAGAGAAATGCAAATTAAAACCACAATGAGATACCATCTCACCCCGGCATGACTGGCACGAATCAAAAACACCGGAAATTACAGATGTTGGAGGGGCTGCGGGGAGATGGGAACTCTTATGCACTGCTGGTGGGAATGCAAAATGATACAACCATTTTGGAAAATGATATGGCGCTTCCTCAGAAATCTAGAAATAGACATACCATTCAATCCAGCAATCCCACTCCTAGGCATATATCCTTGAGAAATAAGAGTCGTCACTCAAATAGACATATGCACACCTATGTTCATGGCAGCATTGTTCACAATAGCAAACCGATGGAAACAATGTAGGTGCCCATCAACAGAAGAATGGATAAACAAACTATGGTACATACACACAATGGAGTACTATGCCATGAGAAAGAACAACAATGAATCTGTGAAGCATCTCATAACATGGATGAAACTGGAGGACATTATGCTGAGTGAAATAAGTCAATCACAAAAGGACAAATATCGTATGAGACCTCTATTGTAAAAAACCATGAAAATGTTTACACACAAAAAGTAACAATCTTTGTTGGTTACCAGGGATGGGAGGGGTGGGGGAGAAATACTGAATAAGCAATAGGTAAGTGGTATCTTTACTGAAGGGTGAGAGTACACAATAGTGGGGAAACCAGCACAACTTGTACAAGGAAAGGTCATGGAAGCTCCATAGACACATCTAAACTCCCTGAGGGGCTGAACTGTTGGGCAGAGGACTGTGGGGACCATGGTCTCAGGGAACATCTAGCTCAATAGGCGTAACACAGCTTATAAAGACTATGTTCTACATTCTACCTTGGTGAGTAGCATCTGGGGTCTTAAAAGCCTGTGAGCAGCCATCTAAGATACTCCACTGGTCTCATCCTTTCGGGAGCAAGGGAGAATGAAGAGAACAAGATACAAGGAAAAGATGAGTCCAAAGTACTAATGGACCACAGCTACCAAGGCCTTCACCAGACTGAGTCCAGTACAGCTAGATGGTGCCCAGCTACCACCACTGACTGCTCTGACCGGGATCACAACAGAGGGTTCTGGTCAGAGCTAGAGAAGGATGTAGAACAAAATTCTAACTCACAAAAAAAAAAAAAAAAAAACAGACTTACTTGCCTAAAGGAGACTGGAGAAACCCCAAGAGTATGGCCCCCAGACATCCTTTTAGCTCAGTGGTGAAGTCATTTCCAAGGTTCACTGTTCAGCTGGGGAGAGGACAGCCCCATAAAACCAAATGGGACTAATGAGGCACAGAAGTCCAGGGACAAGGGCCAGAAGGCAGAAGGGGACAGGAAAGCTGGCAATAGGGAACCCAAGGTTGAGTAAGGATATTGTTGATGCGTTGTGAGATTGTTAACCATTGTCATAGGGCAACATGTGTACTAACTGTTTAATGAGAAACTATTTTGTTCTGTAAACCTTCATCTAAAGTGAGAATAGCAGCACAATTGGAAGAGCATAGTCGATGTCACTGAACTGTGCATGTACAAATTTTTGAAATGATGTATCTTTGGCTATGTATATTTTCACAAAAAAAAAAAAAAAAAGGTCGAGAAGGGAGAGGGTTGACATGTTGTGGGGTTGTTAACCAATGTCATAAAACAATATGTGTACTACTATTTCATGAGAAACTATTTGTTCTGTAAACCTTCACCTGAAGTACAATAAAAAGAGAATTAAAAAAAAAAAAAAAAAAGAGGAAGACCCTCAACGACATGGATTGACACAGTGCCTGCCAACGATGGGCTCAAACATAGGCAACTACTGCGAGGATGGCGCAGGAATAGGCAGTGCTTTGTTCTGTTGTACAGTGTCACTATGAGTTAGAACCAACTCGACAGCACCTAAAAACAACAACAACTGCCACAAAGCTCAGTGTTTCCTCAACTATTTGATTTGACCAACAGATCCTGACCTCCTATAAAGGGTGAGGCCCAGGGTTAAGGGATGGGGACAGGAATAACCCATAGTCCCTACCTTGGTCAGAGAGCTTAGCCTCAAGTTAGGAAAGAAAACAAGAGCATGGCTGACTCATGATAATAAAAAAGCAATGTCATTTAATTTATTTCCCACTGGGGCCCACAATAATAAATCCATATAATTATACGTACATATGTGTGTATATAAATACATAACTGACCCAAAAGTTTCATAAAAAAACCTTGCATTTACTATAATAGACGTACTCCAAAATGTTCTGTTCTGTTGTATTGTTGTCCACTCCATTTAATTTTATCCTTTTATATTCTAGTCCAGTCTATCATTTTCTATGCTATTTCATTCTATTCTGAACCATTCTGTTCCTTTCCATTCTATTCTGTTATTTCATCTTTCATTCCGTTTATTATTTTATATTCACTTCTATTTCACTTAAAAATGCTTGCTCTAACACTGCCGTGGAAGGGAAATGGATTGGTAGCAAGTGGCAGATGCCACTTCTTCCCAGTGGCAGTGGAGAGAAGGGACCAGATGAAAGGTGAGCCAATTTCTAGCAAACATATGGACTCCATGTTTGGGAGCTCTAGCCTTGACCAGAAGTGAGATCCAGGCACTGAGAATGGCCTACCTTGGCTGTCTTTGGCCTTGCCTTTGGCCTGAGGCTTGGATGGCTGATGGAATTTTGTGAAGGGTGGGGTAAGGAGGGTGGTGCTGCCCCAGCTATTCCTTATCATGGCAGCCTCCAGAGGAACAGTCCCCATAGCTAAGTGGCCCCAATGCCAAGATGCTCTGCTCAGCCCTTGTGCCAACCTCTACGTTTGTCAAAACTAGAAAAGGCTTCTCCTGACCTGTGTCTGTACACCAGGCCTCCTTGATAGAACTAAGGTGCTCAAACACAGGCTCCAATCCTGGAATCTTCCCTTGAGTGTGCTGCTGACTGTGACTGCTACTAAGAATATTTTTGCATTTAAGCTACCCCTTGTGTAGCAACTTAATCATAACATGGCAGTTTTATCTTCCCTAGAAATAGAATTATTTTGCCCCATGTGGAACTGTCTCTTTAGAAAGCAGGCCCCAACAGAAGCTTCTACTAAAGTGTTGCATTTCAGAGCACCAGAAATGGCAGTCTGGATAGTGACCCAGAGGTGGTGCAAATGGTGAACACGTTTGGCTACTAATCCAAAGTTGGAGGTTCAAGTCCCCAGAGGCATCTCTGAAAAAGAGGTGGTGATGTACTTCTGAAAAATCAGCCATTGAAAACCCTAGGGGGCACAGTTCTACTCTGAATCACATGGGGCTGCCATGAGTTGGCATCATGAGTTGACTCAATGGCAACAGGTAGAGTTTACAACTAAAAAAGAACTGGATCACTCATGAGTACTGGGCTCCTTAAAAAAATTACCTGTATGAAACCAAATGGTCAACAACTATTTTAAAACAAAAATGAGAGTGTAAGGGGGCAAGGAAACTAGATTAATGGAAATGGAACAACTAGAATGGAAATAATGAGAATGTTCATGTATTGTGAAGAATGTAACCAATGTCACTGAACAACCTGTGTAGAAATTGTTGCATGGGCTGTGTAAACTTTCACCAAAAATACAATAAAATATTATTTTAAAAAAAAAAAAATGCTTGCTGTGAGCCCAACTTGTACAAGGAAAGGTCATGGAAACTCCACAGACACATCCAAACTCCCTGAGGGACTGAATTACTGGGCTGAGGGCTATGGGGACCGTGGTCTCGGGGAACATCTAGCTCAACTGGCATAACCTAGTTTATAACGAAAATGTTCTACATTCCACCTTGGTGAGCAGTGTCTGGGGTCTTAAAAGCCTGTGAGCAGCCAGCTAAGATACTCCACTGGTCTCACCCCTTAAAGAACAAGGGAGAATGAAGAAAACAAGATACAAGGGAAAGATTAGTCCAAAGGAATAAAGGACCACAACTACCACGGCCTCCACCAGATTGAGTCCAGTACAACCAGATGGTGCCTGGCTACCACCACTGACTGCTCTGACATGGATCACAACAAAGGGTCCTGGACAGAGCTGGAGAAAAATGTAGAACAAATTCTAACTCACAAAAAAAGACCAGACTTACTGGCCTGACAGAGACTGGAGAAAGCCTGAGAGTATGGCGCACGGACACCCTTTTAGCTCAGTAATGAAGTCATTCCCGAGGTTCACCCTTCAGCCAAAGATTAGACAGACCCATAGAACAAAACAAGACTAATGGGGCACAACAGCCCAGGGACAAGGACTAGAAGGCAGGAAGGTACAAGAAAGCTGGTAATAGGGAACTCAAGATCGAGAAGGGAGAGTACTGGCATGTTGCAGGGTTGTTAACCAATGTCATAAAACAATATGTGGACTGTTTAATGAGAAACTACTTGTTCTGTAAACTTTCATCTAAAGTACAATAAAAAAAGAAGAAAAAAATGCTTGCTGTGAGCCACTAAATATTTTATGACCCATTAAATAGTCTTGACCCAGCTTTCAAAAAATACTGACATAAAGAAGTTGTTTCCAATTTTTTTATAGCTAACACATTCTCTTGAAATTAAAACAGAGCTTTTACTTAAACATGAGTAGTTGTATTTACTCTAACTGAAGAGGGGTGAGGCCCAGAACTCTGTAGCCACTTCCTCTGCCCTGGAAGCCCTAGGTATCCATGAGGACTAATTAGGGTGGATTATTAATCGTAAAGAGAGCCTTTTGGCGTCCAGAAATGTGCTCCAGAGAAAGGAAAGAAAGACTGATGTTTTTAATTCAATGAGTTTATGTGTATGTATCTGTCAGGTGCCTACTGTGTGCCAGGCCCAGTGCTAGGGCTGGGATACAGGAGGGAACAAGATGATTCCTAACCCTTGCTGAGCTTATAGCAAATGCCTACCATGTGCTAAAGCATGCTACACACATCATCTCATTAAACCCTCTCTGTCCCCTGAAAGGATGATTGGTTTTATACGCATTTTATAAGTTAAAAAAAATAAAATAAAATAGGCTTAGAAGCAGTCCAAGGTCATACACTGATGAATGCCAGAATTGAGGATTCTTTAAATCTAGACAGTTTACATCCCAGATTCTTTACTTGTATCTGGAAGAATCTGAGAAAGGTCAACAGAGGAGGTGGTTTTTGAGATGAATCTAGCTGTAGGGGTGAAAGCCCTGCCGTCCTCCCCCCCCACCCCCGGCCAAAAAAAATAAACAAAATAATGTGAGTAAAATGCAAGCAGAATACTGGAGCCACAAGGCATGTTTGGAAAACATGGAGAAGCCAAATCTGGCAGGAGCACAGAATGTAGGAGGGAGAGAATTTCAGTGTCTCTTGTAAGCAGTGCAGAGCCAGGGGAGAGGAGGAGGAAGGAGGGTCAGATCCCTCTTGGAGCAGTGGTTGGCTTGGGGCCTCGAGGGCAAGTCCTACACTGAAGGGCAGGTTTGACAGGCCTCTGGCAGAGATTGAGCTTCAGCCTCAATACAGAAAGGACATAACTCATGACTGGGAAAGGATTTCTTTAGAAGCACAGATCTAGAGATAGCCACCTATCTAAGACAAAGCATAATTGCTTTGAATTAAAGTGATGCCCAAAAAATAAAATCTTCTCATTTGGATCACTAACGAAACATTGCTTTATTCTCTATTCTACCTGATGCTCTCAACAGGCCTATGTGGCAGGCAGGGCAGGGATGATTGTGTTGCCCATTGGATGATGGGGTAATGCAGACTCTGAGTGTTGGGGCTTCCAAGCCCTAGGTCATACTGTCACCTCACCTAAGGCTGACACTACAGCCCTGTGAGGCCTCCTCCCATCCTTCCAGTGAGCTTGTTCCCCTTTCCTTAAGCAGGTGCTGCTATGACAGTGAGGAAGCACACATGTTGGTTCCTGGAATCCTAAAGCATCTTGAGCCGGCACACACCTCAGAAATTTTGCTCTTTCCAGAATGGCATTAGAAAGAAAATTCATCACCAAGAAACTCTTTTTGGAGAGATTCAGTCACATCTCCCTTAACCATCAGTGGTCTGGACTCAGCCCAATCTTCGGTGAAAAAAAAAAAACTGACTTCAACCTATGAGAATATGAACTTTACTGAGGGTGGGAGGTTGGGGGGTGCGGTGTAATGGATTGCTTTTGTGTGGCCTTTCTAGCCATGATCTTGTAACTTCTACCTAAGTGATTGGGTGTGACTGTGTGACAGGGTAATTGTGGCCCACCAAGGGGATTGGTCAACTTTGCCTTAAAAGAGAGCCAATTCCAGAGTACAGAGGAAGAGCCCACCACCACCAAAGAAGGAGAGACCAGCAGGAGAGAACCAGCAGCAGAGACCTGGCAGCAGAAGAGGGGACAGTGGGCTTCCTAGCCCAAGGAGAGAGAAAGCTGAGTGCCTTTAGGCAGAGACTGAGGGCCAGGAAGAGGCTGTCCTGCCGGAAAAACTGTATCCTGAGTGTACCTGAGCCTTAATTGTAACCTGTTACTTCCCTAATAAACCCCATAATCATGAGTATGGTCTGTGAGTTCTGTGTGCCCATTGCAATGAATTATGAAACCTAGTAGAGAGTGCTGTGGGAGGGACAGTTGGTGTCAGAAGTGGTAAAGATGGTGGAGAGAGGAGGCATGTCTGAACCCTGCTTCACAGGAATCAGCCTTGGGCTGTTGACCTTGGTTCTCCTTCCCCCTTGTGGGGCTGAAGGAGATCAGACAACCCCCATGCCGTTTTAACAGGGGTTGGGGAAGGGATACAAGGAATTCTTCTGAATTATACTGGTTCTACTATGTGAACTGCATGTTGGATAACTTATTCAATCGTGAAACTATATCAATGGTTAGGCACTGGGACCCCATCTTAAAGGCTTTGTCGTTGT
Source organism: Dugong dugon (assembly GCA_030035585.1). Taxonomy (NCBI): domain Eukaryota; kingdom Metazoa; phylum Chordata; class Mammalia; order Sirenia; family Dugongidae; genus Dugong; species Dugong dugon. The sequence goes on from CM057471.1 coordinate 60,840,357, forward strand.
TGTTGTTAGGTGCTGCCGAATCCATTTTCAACTCCCAGTAATGCCACGCGACAGAGTAGAACTGTCCCATGGGGTTTTCCAGGCTGTAACCTTTGTGCAAGCAGATCATCAGGTCTTTCTCCTGCTTTAGAATCACCAACCTTTTGGTTATCAGCCAAGTGTTTAACTGTTGCTACACCAGGGTTTCTTAACTGAGGCTTAGAGAGGTTAAAAGATTTGTCAAGGTCATACAACCAGTGAATGGAAGAGACTGGATTTTAACTTAGCCTATGTTCATTTCACCTCATCATTTCATGATGCCCCTTGATTTAAGACATGACAATGGAAAGTCTAGAGTGCAGCTAAAATAGCAATAAAAAAGATAAGCGGAAAGAGGAAGAGAAGGAAAAGGAGAAGAAAAAATAAGGAAGGAAGAAGAGAAAGCATCACTACTCTTTTTCCCATGACTACTACTAGTCCACCACTGCTATCTAACTCAGATCCCTTCAGTTTCTAGATTAGTTTTCTATTCAATGTCACATTTGATCCTTGCAACAATGGTGTGAAGGAGAGAGCACACAATCATCGTCTATGCGTTTATGAGATGGGGAGGCTGAGGTTCAGAGAGGTTAAGTAATTGTTTAAAGAACAGTCAGTTACAAACCTGGAATGGAATCCATCCAAAAGATGTTTAGCCTAAAAAATAAGACTTTGAACAATATTCCTAGAAATGCTTTTTGTCTGTTTTTTTTTTTTTTAAAATCATCAGGCAAAAAATAAACATCTTTTATTGGTACTCAGTGCACGGACTCACAGCCATACATACAAACCGTGCATCAAAAGTTTCAGAAACAAGGCTTGCTCTGACTTTCTACATTCTATTCTGATAGTCTCCAGTCTATTCTGTTCGATTCTATTCTATTTTGTTGTAGAAACACTGGTCCTGACTCATTAAGTGGGTTTCATATCTTTTGGCCAAACACTGGATTTGGGGAAAAATCACAGGCTTTCAGGGAGAGATGAGAGCTAGCTGAAAGGCGCCAAGGGACTCCAATGTAGAAGAAGAAATAGATCGTACTCCACTGCTACAGGTGGCAGAACTAAGACCAAAGGATGGGAATTGTATGAAGATGAATTTTAGGTCAACATGAAGAGGACTTTCTAGTAGGGTAACAGTCCAAAAGTAGAAAGACCGCTTTGGGAAGTAGTGAGCTCCCCGTCACTAGAGCCATGTTAACTGAAGCCTGAAGATGACTTAACAAGGATGCTGTACATGGAATTGAAGGTGACCTCCAAGTTTCATTCGAGGCCAGAGGCACAATTTTATGTCTTTTGCTCATTTTTCACCCCATGACAGCAGCCACCACAGGGAATTCTAGCTCTGATGTCTGAGCCAGAGAATCCAGAGGAAAAACAGAGATGCTGAATTTTGGTTCCACCGGAAAACTGGGGAAGGACATACATCTCTTGCTGTTCTCAGAAAGTAGAAGTGAGGAGCAAAACAAAGTCTAGGACAGGAATAAAGGTACAAAAGAGTATAGGAAACCAGAAAAAAGGAGAGATTTTTTTTAGATCCTGCTCTATTCTTTTCTTATTTTGAGACAAAGACCAGCCTCACTTTTCCCAGCTATACAGCGGGGACACAGTTGGACTATTTAAGTTCTCCAGTTCTAGGTATTCCTTGTTGCCTTATTCCTGGTCCACTGGCCATCTCTCGCAATACCAGCTCAGCAGCTGAGGAGGGTAAAAGGAGGAACCTAGAGTAGCTTAGCCTCTCTTTTGGAGGGACGATGGAAGGAATGATTATGGCCTGTCCTCATGGTCTTGTGCTTAGAGAGTCTCCTCCCATCAAACGCGTGGGTCATGGAGTTCAATTCATTAATTTTGGTGCTGGAGGGGGGACTGACAGGTCTGGTGCTGACATGAATAATGACGGATCACTGGGACAGGGCCCAGCAAAATCTGCAACCTAATCAGACCCAGAGAATCTCCTCCAGCATTAATGTAGGGCAAGTGCTTTCCAGCCAATCAGATCCCATTTCAATTTAATGTTGCAAATTGTTACCACGCAGCTCAGCTCTCAACTCAACTCAGACTCAAACTGGGTTACTCATCTGCTCCATTTTCCTGCTTGTTCGGAGGCACCTGCCTGATGATTGTGTGCTTGGAAGCTTGCAGAAGGGAAGCTGGCTACAGTGTGGCAGCAAGAATTCACACAGAGATATCCAAAGACCAGAGCAGGCATTCCTGCTCTGCTATTTCCTACTCATGTTTCTAGCATGCCTGCTTTTGTCTTGCTTACAATGACCTGCTGTTTCCCCAAGGCCTGCAGGATAAAATCCGAGGTCTTTACCATCTGACTTCTCTAGCCTTATGCTTCTCTTAGCCACAACAAACCCCTTCCAGTACTGAAAAAGTATGGTTGGTCCTTGCATTTTGAATCCTCTATGTGTTTGCACTACTGTGCCCTCTGCCGGGAATGTCTTTGTTTCCGCCCCTCTGTTTACTATCTAACTCATCTACCTATATCTATCATCCTATAATTTAGAGGGCAATGTCACCCCAGAAAAAGGCACACACGAAACTACCACTTGAGGGGCAGGGATTGCCTTTTCACTTCTTTCCCAGAGTACATACTCAATAACAGTAGAATAAATGAATGAGCAAATGAATGTATATCTTCGAGCAAAACACTCGAAGTTTCTGATCCTCAGTTTTCTCCATTAGAAAATGAGAACAATAATAAAATCAGCTCCTTCAAAGATGTTATTGTGGCTACTCATGAAGGATGCTTTCCTTTTAAGCCCTTCTATCTCCCCAGTGCTTTTCAGACTCCTCCTTGAGTAAAACTGTCAGTGTAAGCTCTTAACCTCCAAAATGCTGCCATTAGCTGCCCTGCGCTTCATATGTTAAATGTGGGTGTTAAACATGTGGTGTTGGCTAAATAAACAATAGACAAGTGGTAACTTTGGTGAAGGGTACAGTATACAATACTGGGGAAGCCAGCACAACTTGTCCAAGGCAAGGTCATAGAAGCTCCATAGACACATCCAAACTCCCTGAGGGACCGAATTACTGGGCTGAGGGCTGTGAAGACCATGGTCTCGGGGAACATCTAGCTCAGTTGGTAAAACGTAGTTTATAAAGAAAATGTTCTACATTCCACTTTGGTGAGTAGCGTCTGGGGTCTCAGAAGCCTGTGAGCAGCCATCTAAGACACTCCACTGGTTTCATGCCATGGGGAGCAAGGGAGAATGACAAAAACCAAAGACGACAGCCTCCACCAGACTGAGTCCCATATAACTAGACGGTGCCTGGCTACCACCACCAGCTTCTCTGACAGGGAATACAATAGAAGGTCCTGGACAGAGCTGGAGAAAAATGTAGAACAAAATTCTAACTCACAAAAAAAAGACCAGACCTACTGGCCTGACAGAGACTGGAGAAACTCCAAGAGTATGGCCCCCGGACACCGCTTTTAGCTCAGTAATGAAGTCATTCCTGAGGTTCACCCTTCAGCCAAAGATTAGACAGGCCCATAAAACAAAATGAGACTAAAGAGGCATATCAGCCCAGGGGCAAAGACTAGGAGGCAGAAGGGGACAGGGAAGCTGGTAACAGGGAGCTCAAGGTCGAGAAGGGAGAGTGTTGACATGTCGTGTGGTTGTTAACCCATGTCACAAAACAATATGTGTACTAATCGTTTAATGAAAAGCTAGTTTGTTCTGTAAACCTTCATCTAAAGTACAGTTAAAAAAAAGAAAATCATGTGGTGTTGGGAAGATTAACCACATTCATTCATTGCTGCCTTCAAAACAGATGTCAAATGGAGATTATTGGAGCAATGACTGTGAAAGTGAATGTCATGAGATGAAGTACAGAGTGCGTTCGCACTGAAAGCTTTCTGCCTTTCTTTACAGCCTATTCCTTTTCTACTTACTTCCTTTGCCTTTTATCCTGCCTTCCTTCACTCTTCTCTTACTGGTCCCTTTGCTCCTGCATTTTCCCCAAAGCATGATTTCAGAATTATCATGGCCTTGCGGGGAGGGGATCAGGCACAGCTTGGGTCTCTGAGGACAAATCTTTGGAGCCATCTACTCCTTTCACAGGACACAGGAGTGCTGAGCAGGGAGACCACAGTGATTCCAACCGTGCAACTGTTGTATGTGGTGGGCTTTAACACCTTTGAGCAACCGGCCATGTGAACAGAAGGGAGAGGGTTATTATTAATTAAGTGAATTGGGAGTCCCTGCTATTATTCTAAAGACCCATCATGAAAAACACAGCTTATCATTCCACTCTCCCTCCTAGTAAACAAGTACCAAGACTGAAGGTAGAGCTGAATAAAAGTTTCAGTTCCAAATCTCATTTCTTGGTAACATGCTGCATATCGTGTGTATAACAGGGATCCACACCCTCTCTGGGTTCGGTTTAAATAGCAATAATGTTGAAAAGAGTCAACAGGTTCAGGAATTACGATTACTTGAGGTGGTCTCTGAATTTACTCACCACAGTGTGGAAGTTGAAAGGTTCAGAGAGTGACACTGTATAGGGGATATACAAGAACTGTATGTCATAATTCTCCACTGTTAACTAAGTGGGTGACCTTGGGCCAGCCACTTCTCTCTGAATTTTAGTTTTCTCATCTGTGAAATTAGCCTAGTACAGTTCAACAAAATAAACTGGGCACTCACCATGGTCTTCCAGGCATGTAGTCAGGCACCAAGGATACAGAGACAAATAACATATATCTTAAATGGCCTGGGAAGATTGAATCTGAAAGTATGACATACATTATATAATGTGGTATAGAAATACTCTGTGGCTTTTTTTTTGAGAGAGTGTGTGTATACACGTATATATTATCCAAGTGATTAAATGGGAAAATGAGGACAATATGATTGACAAATTGCTCTGACCGAAACTTACTGAATGAGACATTGTTCTAGGTGCAGACACAGCAGCGAACATAATGAAGTCCCTGCTCTCAATAAGCACACATTCCAGTGGCAAGAAAGTTGCTTTTGAGAGGGCAGAAAGAAACTCTGGGATTTTTCACCCAGCTAGAGACATTCAGTGTGGGCCTTTGGTCACAAGAAAGGACTAAGGCAATTTGAGGCTGTGCTTATCTGCAGAAATTAGGCCAAGATGCAGGCTGGCCATGTGCTAATTCAGCACCTGGGACAGTGCCCCACATGGTTGATAATGCTTCAGACTTTGCTGGGGCAGCTTATCTATTAAATCTAACTTGGCATTGAAGGGCCTTAAATCAAAAAACCAAACCCATTGCCGTCGAGTCAATTCCAACTGATAGTGACCCTACAGGACTGAGTAGAACTGCCCCATAGGGTCGCCAACACTGTAAATCTTTACAGAAGCAGACTGGCACATCTTTCTCCCACAGAGTGCCTGGTGGGTTTCAACCACCTCAAAATACTCAGGGGTCTATGCAGGACCTAATTCCACTTTCATGACTATCCTAGATTGTTCAGGAGTTGTCTATATCGTCAAAGGCTTCCCGAATAAGTGCCCAGCCAAGCCCTTGTTTGGACACTTCGGACTCTAAAGACTAAAAAAAAAATAATACACACACACCACTTCTCCTAAAATGTCTCCCACGACTCTTTCCCATCCCTACCTCTGCTTTCTATCTCTACCACCATCTGTAGCCCTAAACTGTGCATTTGACTAGCAATATATCACTCAAGGCACCTGTGGTGGAGTGAAATTGGTTAGGATTTCATGGTCCCATCCAATTTCACTAGCAGCAGGCAAAGAGGGGAAAATGTTCAGTTACAGGCAGCCCCATACTCTACTTTTCTCAAAGCAAAGTTCTAGAAGGGTGGTTTATTGTTGTTGCCCTAGGGAACTTTGCCCCTGTGGAATTATTTGCTGAAGACTCATAGAATCTTTTGGGAGATGAACTTAAAAATACCCTTATTTGGTAAGGAAGATAGTGATTTTCTTTATTTCTTAAAATTATCATTTCAACCCTCTTTCTTATCAGTATTATCCTAGTGGCCTCCATGATCTAGGAATCAGATCACCACATAAACAAGATAGTAAATCCAAGTCTAGGAATTCCCAGAAACTCATCCAGCAAGAGGGGAAATTTCATATCATTAGAAGTGCTCAGCTATTTGTTTTACCTGTGGTTAGGTAGAGCCATAGAATACAGTCTTCAAAAATAAAAATAAAAAAACCAAAAAAAAATCTTAGCAGTCTCTCATTCCATCATCTACCTAATACTGAATATCCCCATCCCACACTATGAGTTTTTACTTCCTCTTCTCTCCTCTTTTATAACAAGGACCTAATTTTTCTTTGAGGGACTAGATGAGGCCACCTTCAACACTCTGTCCATGTTGTTTGGGTTTAGTTGGCCCAAGTATAGGTCTAGGAGTGACCCTGACCCAGGTGGACCAATCGGAGCAGCACAGTAACGTGTTTTGTGTTTGTGGTAGGCAAACTAGTGCCCCAAAGATGTCTCTGTCCATACTCCCAGAACCTGTGGATATGTTGGATTACATAGCAAGGTGGAAATAAATTTTAGGGTTGCTTAATAACCTTGAGATGAGCAGATTATCCTGGATTATCCAGGTTAGCCCAATGAATCCACAAGGGTACTTAGAAGTGGAAGAGGGAGGCAGAAGGGGAGATTAGAGTGATTTTGATGTGAGAAGAACTTGATCCACTGTTGCTGGCTTTGTAGATGGAAAAAGAGACCCATGAGCCAATAAATGCAGGCAGCCTCTATAAGCTAGAAAGAGCAAGGAAACAAATTCTTCTCTAGAGTCTCCAGAAGGAATGCAGCCCTGCTGAGCCATTTCAAACTTCTGAAATACAGAACTGTAAGAATATATTTGTGTTAACTTAAGTCATGAAGTCTGTGGCAATTTGTTATAGCAGCCACAGAAAACTAATAGAGATGGACACATGAGCAAACAATAATCTGCCCAGGCACTTTGGTTAAAATTAAGAAGCACTCCTTCCCACCCTGGCCCCAACCCCACCCTGCCCCTGCTGGAGATGCTAACCTGGTATAAAGTAAGCCTAGAGGCACTGGCAGTAGTATTACCATGACCAGTGATTGAGTTTGCCCAAGAATGAAACCTACCCAGAGAAAAACTGAGCCAAGGATTAGAGAAAGACTCCTGATAACTTTTGTGAACATTTTGATCTAGCCATTCCTGAAACAAGAGTTAGCCTAGATACTTCAGTTCCTTGAGGAAACAAGGACCTTATTTCACCTTTATCCAGTTTGAGCTGGATTTATATCACTTGCCAAAGGAAAAAAAAAAAAAAAGCCTGACTAACACAGGCATGTTGGAATAAACACCACTTCCTGAAATAACCTGCTCCAATTTTGGATGTTTTTTTATTGTTCCTCTTTTAAATAGAGCTGGAATCTCCTTCCATGTGGCTTCTACCCATAGATTCTTATGTCCTGAGGCTACACAGGACAAGTTTAACTCTCACCTCCCCTTGAGTGATATTCAGGATTTGAAGTAGTAATCTCCACCAAGATCCCCAAATCTTCTCTTCGCCAGCCTAAATCCTCCCAGCTGTTTTTAGAACTGCAGTAATATGGTTTTGAACCCTCTCTCTAACCTGTGGTTAACCTTCCCTGGACACACTCAATTTCTGATAAGTTCTTTTTCTTAAAAATAATACCACAGTTGAGCACAATATTCCAAGAAATGACTAACCAGATCACAACATCCTTGTCTAGGTGGGACGCTTATACTGATGAAACATAAATTGAAAAAGAAAGCCATTTTGTTTGTTTTTGTACCCATATCACACTGTTACTTCACTCAGCATTTATTGTCCAATACAATCCATATGTGCTTTTCCCAGGTGTTGCTGAGTCGTTTCTCTGCCCTTCCGCCTCTATTTAGTCCTTATGAATCATGTCTTAAAGTGCATAGGGATCTTTAGAGTTACACCTTCTGAATTTCATCATGTAGTAAAGCAGGCAGTGAGTAAAATATAGGCTTTCAATTCAGACCAGCCTGAGTTCAAACTCTGGCTCCACCACTAACAGTTTTTATGACCTTGGGTAGTTGCATAATCTCTTCACATCTTAGCTTCCTCATGATACAATAATAACAGCCCTTTCCTCATAGGATTGTTGTAGGAATAAATAAGGTAACGTACGGAGGGTGCCTGGCATAGCTCCTGGCATGTACTAGCTTTCCAAAAACGTTACCTATTATCACACTGAGTCAGAAAAAATAGGTCAGAGCATTCAGTCTTGGGCTAGTCCTCCTCCACATGTGCAAGCAGCGACATTGGTGGCAGAAGACAAAAGAGAAGAAGAGGGCAGACGAAAATGTGACTAGCCTTCCCCATATTCTGGGCTTATATCCAAAGTCAAAAAAGGGCACTTCTAGAAAACAGGGTGTTAAACCTCCCAAGCACTGTTAAGTGATTAAGCTTAAAAGTGTGTTTTGAAAAAGGGACCTAGTAGGTAGTAAGCATAAAAATTTCCTTTCAATTGAATTAGATAAATTCCTGGATATCATACATATAATCGAGAAAGGGAAGTGTTTGGAATTCGATATCTCAGAAATAAAACTCAGCAAGGGCTTTGGTTACTTCTAAGGAAATCTGTCCCCAAAACAAGTAAAGACTACAAGCTCAGAAAAAGAGAGAGTGTTTTCCCCTGTTTCAACCAGAAAATCTGTTTCAGAGACCCAACTGGAAATTGAGATCATTTTTCTCCCTGTTCTGGGTCCAGGATCCCTGATCAAAGAGGCTGTAGAAGCAGCCCATTTAATTTGTTTTTCTCCAGAAGACAGGGACTTGAGCTTAAGTAGTTTATTTAGGAAGTGGCTCCAGGAAACCTTAGTAGCGGAGTGAGGGAAATGAGGTGGGGAAGGGAAGGAAGCCAGTAAAGGACATGTTCTTCAGCCACATACCATTGTTCACAACAGGAGGGTTACCCCACTAGGGTACTCTGAGGACAGTAAGTATGCCGTAGAGTTGTCCCTCTATAGTAACAAAGGGTGTGGGGTTTGAATTAATCAACTTCCAACAATCGTCAGTTAGAGCCACACTTGGAGGGTCAATAAATTCCGGTACCCTTGCCTGGCCCAAGCGTAGCGCAGGGGAACCCAGCAGCCAGAGAGAGCCCCTAGCCAGAGTCATACATACTGAAAGTTGGAAACTGGATCAGCATTCATGGAAATGGTTAAGTGCTGAGGGGATACGGCTGGACACAAACAGTGTCTGCTATAAAGTCCAAATAGAAATGAGACAGACTCTGTCGCTGAACGGGCCTAATTATACCAATCAACCAGCAACTAACCCAAAAAAACAATTAAGAAACAATTACTGATACCAACTATGGCGGTGTCCTAAAACGTTGAAGATACAGAGAGAACATCTGAGTGCTTGATAACTTTGCTGATGCAAGTAGCCACATCCCTGAACAATAGTTCCTCAAAATCAGAAATAATTCTAGAAAAAGTGGGTAGGAAATCCCCTAATATTTTAATGACTAAGGAATATCTGGAACCCTGGTAGCACAGTGGTTAAGAGCTCAGTTGCTAACCAAGAGGTTGGCAATTCGAATCCACCAGCCACTCCTTGGAAACCCTTTGGGGCAATTCTACTCCTGTCCTATAAGGCTGCTATGAGTCAGAATCGACTGGATGGTAACGGGTTTGGTTTTTGGTTTTCAGAAGGAATATCCTAACATTTTTAGGTTCTTGCATGCTAACTCTATTCCCCGTCTTGAACACTCCCTGCCAACCTCAGTCCTTCAGAGGTCATCTCAAAGGCCATCTCTCCCATGAGATCTGCTTCAACAGCTAAATGACATGACCTGATATGCTTCCCTCCCACAGATCCACCCCAGATACCCTCAGGTTGTGCCAGTCCTTGGCCATTTATACATGTCCCTACACTCCCTCATCATTGCGTCTGGAGTTGGCCCATGTTTTAGAATCAAGATCTTATGGAAGCTCACCAAAGATTCGAGATATTCTAAATGATTACTCAAAGTTAAGGGCATAGCCAAAGGAAGCATCTATAACTCCTTTCCTCCCTAAACGTCATGGAACCTGTTAATAAGCATATCTACAAAACAAAACGACACACACACGCACAGAAAAACTATCAGGTTAAGAAACTTATCTTTACCAGCTTCCAAAACTAGATGTCTTTTAAGATGAAATCTGTAAAAAAAAACGCACAAGTTAGGTGTTATTACATTGCTCCACAGTGACCTTTCCCTAACAGAGTTAAAAGAATCTCTCTCAGCCTCAGAGTGTGACTGTTACTGATGGTGCCATGGTGATGCCAATTAGAAGGCACCCATATTGGAATGAGGTCATAAGGTTGGTGAGTACAGTGTAGCCCTTTTATCATTGACATGTACCCTGACCCAAGTCTAGCACCTAGAAAAGAGTTTGGCTGTAGCAAATACGCACTTTTTTTCTTCGTCATTTCCTATCTTCTTTTTTTCTTTGTATTTTTGTTTTTGTTTTGCTTTAAAAATTCCCTCCTCCACTACAGTAATTAGTCGCTGCAGGCAAGATCCACTCATGAATGCTAAAATTAGTGGAAAAAACTTCATGGTAAAATGTGATATTTGCATAGCCTCAAAGTTCCGCCCCCCACCAAAATATTTATTAATTGCTATGTGGTTTTAACAAATGTCCACAGGTTGTTTAATATGCCTGCCTCTAGAGGTGGACCTTAATTCCCTTCCCTTTGAGTGTTGGCTGAATTTAGTAAATTGTATCTAACATATAGAGTATGGAACAAAACATAGTAACTTCAGAGTGAAGAAACCTGATAGCCACAACCTTAACCAAGTAATCAAAGTGAACACTACCAGTGATAAATAATGGTGATATTATGGACCCTCAATAACATGCAATGAGAAGGGCAACTCACCTATTATTCCCCCGAATCCATAATCCCAGCCTAATCCTGATAAATCCAAAATCAGACAAAACCATATTTACGGACAGCCTACAAATCTCCTGACCAGTTATCTTCAAAAGTGTCAAGGTGATAATAAACAAGGAAAGGCTGAGGAATAGGAGACTAAGGAGACATGACAAGTAAATGCAGTGTGGGATTCTGAACTGGATGCTGGAAGAGAAAAGAGTATCAGTGGAAAATCCAGGGGAAATATGAATAAAGTCTTTAATTTAGTTAATAGTGTTGCATCCATGTTAAAGTCTTAGCTTTGACAAACATAGTATAGTTACGTTAGCATTAAGGGAATTGGGGTGAAGGATATATGGAAATTCTCTGTAATTCTCAACTCTCTTTGCAATGCTTCTGTAAATTTAAAAATTAAAAGTATTTCAAAACAAAACCACTAAACCAAACAAAAATAATTCTTTCTTTCTCTCAGTCGTATAGTAGAAAGGCTTGAGATAGGATACCAGATTGCAGGCTCCTGCCTTCAGTTTTCTCACTGACTCTGGTGATGCCTTGAATAAGACTCTTACCCTCTCAGGGATAATGAGGGGGGTTGGTTTAATAGTTTTCAAGTGATATTCCTGAGGCCACGGCTTTGGTGGTGTGTGGAGTGAACTGAAAGAAGCTGAAGTCCTGCCCCTCACCCCCCAAAACTTCCAGCCAGAGCTGACCCACTTTGATCTGTTATATATAAGGTTTAGGTGCCCACATAAATGGTTCCATTGGATGAAAGGCTTCTGCTGTAAAATGTTGAATGCTGCAGAAATAGATGATTTGTAACTTTCCTCAATACACTTTCATTCACTGCCCCTCCTTCCCACCCCCCACCCCCCAGCCTTCCCTGAATTAACTAAGAACAACCTAGACACTCTATTGCACTTTTTCTTCCCTCCCCTGTCTGTGATCTTCCAGTGGGCTGCAGCCATGTCTGCTTGCCTGTATTGATCAGCTTCAGCCCTTGTTGTGGGATAGAGTAGACAATACTGGGTGAATTGGTGTTGCGTAGGATGCTAAGGGTCTGATAACCTCTTGGAAAGTGAGGGAGTATGGGACACATCCCTAACCCCAGGGTCTTGCCAGTGTCATCTACTAGAAACTAAGAGGCACAAGTTGTAAATTATTGTCTGATGTCTAAATCATTTTAAGACCTGGATCAATTTCCCCTTCCTTCAGGAAGCCTTCCTTGACCCTAACCCCCCAAAGCTGAAAGGGATCTCTTCCTCCTCTGTGTTCCCACCACCTTTGCTTTATACCTCTGATCCTGTGCTCTCTTGTAGTCCCTGCGTACTTGTCTCAGCACTCTTATTCAAATGTTAGTTATGTATAGAAACCTTCATCTTGAAAAATCCCCTGCAGTGCCTAACATAGTTCCTGTGCATATGAGATGCCCAATGAAAGCTGAAGAAGTGAATGAATAAGCTTCAGGGCTCCTTGTTTTAAAGGGATCAAAACAGACCACTCCAACAGATCAGGTTTGAAGTCCAGCTCTGCCAGTTCTTACAGTGTGGCCTTAGACAAGTTGCTTAATGTCTCTGGGGCCTCAAGCTCATGCTGGCCTCTCTGGTTGTAAACATTTTGATAAACCCTATACCAGATCACAATTCCAGGCTCTAGTACAGTGGTGTGACACACAGTGGGTAAGTTGTTCAAGAAATGTAGTTGAATAAATAAGTTAAATGTAACCTTTCTGAGCTTCAGTTTCTTATCTGTAAATAACAACACAAATACCTACCTTGCATCACTGAGGTAAGATTAAACAGCAGAACCTAGAAAAGTATTCAGCACGATGCCTGGTGCACAGCAATTGCACAATAAATGTTTGTTTCTCTTACAGTCTTTTCCCATCAGGTATTCTCTCCAAAGAGGGGACTAACTCAAGCACTTCTCCCCAGCCATGTGCTTCATTATGGAGGCCAAATTAAGAATCCAAGGTGCTTGCATTTGAGAGAAAGGAAAAGATGCTAGACCACAGAGCGCAGCATGGAGTGTAATCTATTCACAGTAGCTCTGCTAAGTAAACATCCAGGCCCCCAGTTGAGAGACTAACACAGCATCATTAGCATAACAGGTGTCTTTGCTACAAGAATGACACTTTAAAGACAAATCCCCCCAATGCATTCCCAAACGCAGAAGCGCATATTTAATTACACTTAAAGCCGTCTTTCTTCTCTAGCTCTGTGCTTGGAGGGAACACATCATCTCACAAACTTGGGAAGGTTTTTATAGACATGGCTAGAATCCAGAAGTGCTTCTCAGCTCCAGTACCCAAAAGAAAAATGTCAACAGTGGTGCTTCAGGGAAGGAGTCATGGGCTTTCTTTGTTTGCCTGAAGAAGGACCAGCTGTGGGAAAATGATGGGGTAGGAAGAGCACTGCACATACCAGGGTCTGCGAGAGCTCAGGTTCACTCTGAGCCAGGCCCTGGGCTGATCCTTGTCATAGATTATTACTAGTGCACACAGCAAACAAAATGGCATAGGTATAATCATCATTCTAATCTGCACAGAAGGAAATTGAGCTTTAGACCATTTGAGTAATGTTTCCAATGTCACGTAGCTAATAACTGAGTAGCTTGGAGTTGAACCCAGGTCTTTCTGGCCCCAAGCCCATATCCACCCCATCCCCATCCACTGTCCCAATGGCTTTCACTTATTGGGCACATGTTCTGTACTCGCATTGCACCCTCAGCTTCATGTACATCACCTCATTGAATCTTTGTGCTCATTTACAGAAGAGGAACCAAGGCTCAAATAAATTAACTTGCCCAAGGTCACAGGCAGAGGTGCCAGGAAATTTGAGATTTAAACCCAAATTTTTCCATCTCTTTTCCTCAATGCCATATTAACTTGCTCTATGAGTCTGAAGTAGGGAGCTCCCTTCTTTGGGCACTGGTTTTCCTCATTTTTAAAATGAGGGTCTTGTAAGCAAAGACCTTGAAGGTTCCTTTTACTTCCAACATGCCATGATTTTATGATCCTCTTTGTCATGAGCTTTTCCTTATTTGCCTCCACAGGATGTCGCTTAGATTATCTCCAGGGGATGCCAAACTATCTGGTATAAGGAGATTTGGCTTTACCACTGAATGGCTGTGTGATCTTGGACATCAAGAACCTCCTCATCCATAAAACATGGCTAATAATAAGTAGAAGAAGAAGAACCGCAATTATCAGTGTCTAAATATCCAAGGATGATTTTGAGGATAAAATGAATAGTAGATGTTTGAACATTGTCTTGAAACTGCCAAGCACTGTACAAATATTAGCTATTATTATTATTATTGCTAAGGTGGAATGCATTCTTTAAGGGTGATTAACTTCTCTGTCAACATAGAGTTGATTTATGAAAGCATAAATGGTCCTCATTGGCCCACATATGAGAATTCCTGTGTTTTACAACAGCCTCTCTTCAAATTTCCTCACTTAGCTTTTAGCAGGCACTTTCAAATGAATACTCACAACATTTTACCAGGAAGGCGAGAAAACACTGCTATAGTATAGTAGTTGATGGTATAGAGCGTAGGCTCCCACAGCCCTTGGTTCAAGTCTGAGTTCTGTCACTTCCAGAAAAAGAGTTTGCCCTCTGACATTCCTCACATGTAAAAGGAAGGCAGCATAGCCTCCCCACTGAGCTGTTGTGGACAATAAGTGAGGTAACACACTTTTAAAGCATTTAGCCCCACTCCTGGCACATAGACAGCTTCAGCATAGTTTGCTATTATTCATACTAAAATTTTACCAATGCACAAACTGCAGCAGCAAAACCATGACAGGGCCCATGCATTTGAGCACACAGAAGTGGAGCAAGAAGAGGGCTCAGGTGTCCTGTCTCAATGTCCATTTCCCCCACGCCCCCTGCTCTGCTCTGATACGTGCTCTTTCACATAGTGTCAAAGGGTGAAAAATGCATTTGCTTAAAATCTATCTGCTTTTTATAACTTCCAGAGACATAAATCTGCATGGGCAGCAGTTCTTTGCTGCTCTTAATTAATTCCTGAACAAAGACCTCTCTGGCAGCAGCACAGTTTAGGAAGCCAGTTGACCTCCTGGTGCAGAAATGATGGCACAGATGTTGTTGCTGCTTCACAACGTCACTTTTTCACCTTGCACCACTTGGTGAGGCCAGCCATTTCTTCACCTTCCGAGGAGCAAGAGATGGTCCCTGGGGAGGCTCGGAGACCCCAACTGTCACCTCCCATGGCTGCAAGCCTTCCTCCACTCGGGGCCTCCAGCAGCTGTCTGGGGTGGAGTAGGTCAGAGAAACATGGTCTTTCATTGATCTGAGAGATTCTCAAATTGAAGACTCTCTAATCTGTAGGGTGCTTGGGGGGCTGTCAGGAATTGTAATCTCAGTCAACCTGAACTGAGCATCTATTTTGTGTCACGTACTATACTGGACATTCTGCCTGGGTTAGCTCATTTCATTTAGCATGATCTTTTAAGATATGAGTTATTATCTCCAATTCAAAGTCAAGGAAACAGGATATTGGAGATATTAAAAGAATTGTCCAAGTGTCCACAGCTCCAGAGTTGCCATTTACGGTATACAGGAGCCCTGGTGGTACAGTGGTTAAGAACCTGGCTGCTAACCAAAGGGTCAGCAGTTTGAATCCACCAGTCACTCCTTGGAAACTCTATGGGGCAGTTCTACTCTGTCCTATAGGGTCGCTATGAGTTGGAATCGACTCGACAGCAGTGGGTTTGGTTTTCTGGTTTTGAAGAGCAAGTTGTCAAGCATTTCCTTCTCATTACCTTGTTGAGACTGCACTTCACCACTGTGAGGCTCTAACAGGCTAGAGAACTGTTTCCGGGTCATACAGGTAGTAAGTTGAGGAAGAGAGACTTTTGACAAGGTGTGGGCCCCTATCCTCTGTGTTACCTGACATTTCAACTATTCTGGTCTTAATCAATATACTAGGGGGCATTGGTGGTTCAGCAGCAGAATTCTCATCTTCCATGTGGAAGACCAGGGTTCAATTCCCAGCCAATGCACATGTCTATCTTGGCTTGCATTTTGCTATGATGCTGAACAGGTTTCAGCAAAGCTTCCAGACTAAGACAGACTAGGAAGAAATGCCTAGTGATCTACTTCCAAAAATCAGCCAGTGAAAACCCTATGATCACAATTGTTGCATCCCATTATCATAGGGTTGCCATGAGTCTGGGGCTGACTCGATGGCAGCTAACAACAATAATCAATATACCAGTGGACAGAGCATAGACCTAGAATCCAAGTCTTGAGCAGCTATGTGAACTTGAGCAATCTCAGTTTCTTTGTATATAAAACGAATATATTTTTAAACACTTCATCTGTGAATAATCATAACAGGTACAGTTTTTATAAAATTTAATGAGTTAGTGTATGTATATTATATGAGTATGTGGCATATAATAGGCAGTCAAAATAAAAATAGTTGCTGTAACTAAGTGGAGGTTGTTATCAGTGCCTCTCCCTGCAACCTCTGAATCTGCATTTAGTGTCATTATATTAGGAAAATTTCACAAGCGCAATACACAATGAGATCATCCAACCATCTACCTCTCCACGCATCCATCTAACAGTTTACTGAGTGGCTATTAAACGCCAGACACTTCCCCTCTCTTCAGAAACCTCTCTGATCTTTTCTCTCCTTTTTCTCCTTTTATCAACCCTGTTCCCTTTCTACTTTACAATCACTTCTTCCCTTCTTTCCTCTTCTTGTCAGTTCTTTCACCTTTGTACCAGGAGCAAGAGAGGACAAGTCTGGGGAGAAAGAAGAGATTTATTACAGCTCCCCAGGTCCCTCAACTGTTTGGGGTGGGGAAGGACTAAACACAATTCCCTGCCATTCTGAATCTCAAAAGCAAGGGCAAGCTGAGTGTCCAGCCCACATTTCACCCAGGACCTTAAGTGATCCACCTGCAGGACCTCAGGGAAGTGTCCACCAATGGCCCCACCTTCCCCAGTGTGGCAGGGATTCAAAGGCTTCTCCTCCTGGCACTGACCAACTGTATAACCCCCAAACAAGCCCCTTCTTTGAGGCTCAGTCTCCTCTGCTGTAATATGATGTTAATAGGAACACTTACTTGTTCTTATATGTTCAATATATTGTCAGGAAGTTGTAATGAGATATAAAATGGGGACATGTTCTATTTATGTTAGTGGGTCAGGACTGAGTTTTAAGAATAGGTACAATATATTGAGAAATTATTTATCAGGCACCAGGGTTGGCACTTAACACGGATGATTCCATTCCTCACAATGATTTTATTAAGAGAGGGATCCTATTTTACATTTGTGCAAACCAAGGCTCAGAGAGGCCAAGCAGCTAGTCCGAGATCACACAGTTTACAAAAGGCTGACAGATCCAGGTCCAGCTGATTCACCTCTCTCCCCTCAGCCATAGTGCTGCAAGCAATGTAATAGCCCAGACCTGCCCTGCAGGTGACCCTCCCTCACCCCAGATCATCTGCAATGAAGGGACGGGGAGCTGCCCCACATCTCCCCCAGACAGCCTCCGGTGGCTCCGGGCACCATCTGAATAAAGCTTCCAGCACAGACGCCAACATATTTCACTCCCTATTAAGGAAGGCTGAGACAGGGTAGGTCTCTGGATGCTCCATTAAGGGAACATCAGGACACATATAAGAACTGTAATAAAATAGGAACTGAAGAGGGTGTCCGTGGGGAAAGTCCATGGCCACTCTTGCCTGTGCCCCAGCAGAATTTTAGAGAAGGAAGGGAGGGCTGGGGACACAGAAGGCTGAGGACAGGGACAGATGTGTGTAAGCAAGAGCTTTGCAGCCAGTGTCTGGATCCCGGCTCAGCCTCTCACTAGCTGTGTGACCGCAGGCAAGATCATTTAACTCTATGAATCTCAAGGTTTCAATCTGTAAGAGGGAGATAGCAATACCTGCCTGGCAGGGTTTTATGAGAATTAAATGCAGCAATGCATTTAAGTAGTCAGTAATGTCAAAATAATAATTTGAAAAATTAGTGGGCCAAGGCTGTGACTCTCCCACTGCTGGCCTCAATGAGCTGTAGGTTAACAATCCTCTACTTTTAATACTTGCAAACATTAGCTGCAGAAGCTGTCATAATGCAGATTCCCCAGACCCCCACACCAGATGTTCAGATCTGGCATCCCTAGGATGGGACCCAGGAAACTGCCTATTAAATCACCTGAAAAGATTCTGATGCATGGAGATCTTGTGCCACATCTTGTGGAATGTAAACAATAACAGTAAAACTTAATAATATTAGGCAATGTGTAAACATCCTAATGCATAGTGACAATGTGACGGGCTTTAGAATCAAGACACTTGGTTTCAAACCTTACCTTGCTTGGGTGAAACACTTAACATCCAAAATGGAAACAGCTACCCTAAAGAATTGCTTTAAGGATTAAATAAAACAATGCACATAAAGCTCCCAGCATAGTCCCTGGCTTATAGCAAGTACTCAGTATTATTCCTATGATCGATTCGTTTTCACCTAGCCCTTGAAAGGAATTTATAACCCCAGAGCTGTGGAAACTCAGGGGTGGGAATAGGGGCACACAAAAGAATTTCTTCCTCAATTCCAACCTCACATTTTGTTTAATCAAGCAATTTACAGGGAGCAAAAATAATTAGTGGTTTTAAATGTTTTTATACAAGCAGGCGCTGCAATCATGATAAATCATCTCTGACATGTGCCCAGCTCCTCCAAGTGACAGATGACAAACAGAAGCAAGACAAGGTCCTCCATCACAGGCAGAATCACTGAGTTAATGGAAGAATTATTGCTTCTGAAATCCACTCCAGTCCTGTTGAGGGGAACGTTCCAATTTATCAAAGCCAAATGAACATTAATTGCAGCAGTCTGGTAACTTTTCCAGCCGCTATGACCTTCATTGAATTTTAATCCAAAACAGATAAGATTTTCTTCCATACAAGATGAAACAACACAATTAGCTCAAAATGACAACTAGATTACGAAGTCACCACACACAAGCAACACACACGCATCCACACTCACGCACAATCCCTGTGAAAATATTGATTCTACTTAAGATTCAGCACAAAACAAGAAGGCCAAGAAAAGCTAAAAAAATACAATCACACATCTGCATACCTCCTCCCCACCGCCCTTCATTCAGGAGTGAAATTTGAGGCAGAAGCCAAGATCCAAAAGGTGGTAGGCAGTAATGGAGATAGAATTTCTGTTAACTGCTGTTAATTAACGTTATGTCTCATTGGGGAGGGATTAGGAAAAAACAGAGGAAAGGACGAAAAAACAAGTATTATTTTGCTATTAAAGATGCCCTTGAGCTGGGGAACATTAGCAACAGAAGTTTGAATTGGGTAATTGTTTGACTGTGGCTGACGATTTGCAGATGGGATGATTACCACAATGAGGTGAACTATAGTCGTGTGCTGAACCTATGCTGTTCACGGCTCCCACTTCATGGAACGAAGGCCTTCTGCTGAGTGCAGATCGCAGCTGGACTAGGTTTAGGCAGTGTGGTGTGGTGGGGAACACACACACTCACACATATACACGTGTGCACACACAGGCTTGCACATGCACGTACATGCACACACACCATCAAGAGATCTGGATTCCAAAAAAAAGGTCCAGAAGGGAGAGGGTTGACATGTCGTGGGGTTGTTAACCAATGTCATAAAACAATATGTGTACTACTGTTTAATGAGAAACTATTTGTTCTGTAGACTTTCACCTGAAGTACAATTAAAAAAAAAAGAAGGATCTGGATTGGAAGGTCAGCTCCATCATTGGCTTGCCACCTGACAATGGTCAAGTCACATTTTGAGTTCTAGAGGCTTTACTTTTGTATTCATTTTCACTCTGAAATAAAGGTATTGGACTATTATTATTATTATTTTAAGAATGAAATTGGAAATTTCTGCTTTCATTCCTTCTAAATATCCATGGCCAGGGAGCTATATATCGGCCTTAACAATACACACAGTCCAAGAATTGCAGGATTATAGAGATGATCCCTTGAAAGATCCTTACCCATCCTTGCCCCTCTACAAGAGGAAATATTCTAGAGTGGAGAGTTCCCTTGAAATCGGAAACTTCATTTAAATTGTGAGCTCTGATACTGGACACGTGATCTTAGAAGAGAGCTGTCTTAACTTCCTGGGCCTTAGTTTCATCATTTATGAAATAGGAACAATATAACAACAGGCATATCAATGTTATTAATGACACCACAGGAGGCACTGGTAGTTCAGTGGTAGAATTCTCACCTTCCATGCAGGAGACCCAGGCTCCATTGCTGGCTAATGCACCTCACGTGCAGCTAACACTCATTTGCCAGCGGAGGCTTGCATGTTGCTATGATGCTGAGTATGTTTCAGCAGAGTTTCCAGACTAAGAAATCAGGAAGAAAGGCCTGGCAATCTACTTCCAAAAATTAGCCAATGAAACCTTATGGATCACAGCAGTCCAACCCTCAACAATCAAGGGATGGCACAGGACCCGGCATGGGGTTGCCATAAGTCAGGGGCTGAATCAATGGCAGGTAAGAATAACAATGATGCAACACTTATACGGAGTTTGCATATGCTGCCTCATTTTCATCCCCTGAGGTCGGCCTTACTATCACCACCATTGTACAACAGAGGAAACCGAGACACAGAGAAGTTAAGTAACTTAACTAGTATCTCACTGCAAGTTCAGTTTTGGGGCCAAAATTCTAACCCAGGCAGTCTGGCTCCCGAGATGATATTCTTTTTTTTTTTTAACTTTTATTTTGAAAGAATTATAGGCTCACCATTTGAAACCGGTTGCCGTCTAGTGGACTCACAGTGACACGATATGCATCAGAGTCGAACTGTGCTGCACAGGGTTGTCAGTGGCTGACTTTCTGGAAGTAGATCATCAGGCCACCCAGGGAGTGCTGGTCAGTTATTTTGTAGAATATCCCTCACTTTGGATTTGTCTGATGTCTTCTCACGAACAGAATGAGGTTATGCATTTTTGGCAGGAATACCACAGAAAGGACACTGTGACCTTTGTAGAGCAAAATATCAGCAGATTCATGATGTCAATATGTTTCATTACTGGTGCTGTTAACCTTGATCACTTGGTTAAGGGAGTATAGTGCGTTGAATGGTGCCCTTCCAAAAGATACGCCTATGCCTTTATTTGTGAATGTTACCTTATTTGAAGAAAAAAAAAAGTGTTTGCAAATGTAATTCAGGATCTTGAGATGAGGAGATCATCCTGGATTATTCAATGGACGCTAAATCCAATGACAGATAACCTTAAAAGAGACACACAAAGAAGAAGACGTGAAGATGGAGGCAGAGACTGGAGTGATGCCACCACGAGCCCAGGAATGCCTGTAGCCACCAGAAGCCAGAAAAGGCAGGGAATGGATTGATTCTCTAGGGAACGCGGCCCTGCCAATGCCTTGATTTCAGACTTCTGGCCTCCAGAACTGTGAAAGAATAAATTTCTTTGTTTCAAACCACCAAGTTGGTGGTCATTTGTACAGTAGCTTCAGGGAACTAATACAAATGAGATTGCCAGGCTTCTCCCCTGAAAAGTTACTATTTTCCTTTTGTAATTAAAACGTATCTAGGGAGGGATACCTTGGTACTTTGCAAATATCCTGTTTCTCTTTACCCATTCATTTTAGTATATCTCAGTGGATCTTGCCTGTAGCAATTACTGCAGTGGTGATGGTCTAATGATGATTTCTATTTCATTCTTTCCTTTCACATGTATTAAATGGAATTCTACTGTTAGGAAGAGCTATCTCTTCTCCCCTACTTACTTATTTAGTTAATTATTTATATCAGTATTTTAGAGTCAATCTTCTTAATAACTACTGCCCAGCTTAGCTCAAAAGATTTTTGTGAAGGCCAAGCACGACAAAGAATTAGGAAGTTTTTTTTTTTTAAGGCAAAAGTGAAAGAACCTTCACTGAGCACTGTGCTAAGACATCAGCAAATTAACACTGAAGGAAAACTATTAACTAAATGGCAGACCTTCGTGTGCCTTTTGTCATTCATTTCTCACCTCAGCCCCATGAATGTGGTATTAATAATCAGAAAACAGTTGCTATGGAGTCTAATCCGACTCATGGTGATCCCGTGTGTGTCAGGGTAGAACCGCGCTTCATAGGGTTTTCCATGGCTGATTTTTCAGAAGTAGATCACCAGGCCTTTGTTCTGAGGTGCCTCTGGGTGGGGGTTAGCAGCTGAATGTTAATCATCTGCACCACCAAGGGACTCCTTGGTATCAACAGCCTTATTTAAAATTCAGGAGAAAGTGCAACTGAGAAAGGGTCAGTAATGTGCCTCCAGGCAAAGGACAGTAAGGGAAGGAGGCATGACTTGAATCCACATCCCTCTGACCTAAACCTACATTATTTCCAACCAAACCAAGTTGCCTTCTGAGGAGAAAAGATAGGGGAGAAGGAGGATTAATTGGTGAGGGAAGTGGAAGCTTCCAAGTGTCCAAAATTAAGCTGCCCTCCCACTTTTACCGTGGGCTGAATCGGAGCATGCCTGAAAAGGGGGCAAAGAGCATGAACAGTACACAGGCGCACTCTCCCCACATTTACTTCATGTTGTTGTTAGAAGACCCTACAGAAGCCCCTGGTTCTGGAAGGAAAAGGAGCCCTGGTGATGCAGTGGCTAAGCGCTCAGCTACTAACAGAAATGTCGATGGTTTGAACTCAACAGCTGCTCCGCAGGACAAAAAGCGGGCAGTCTGCTTCATAAAGATTACAGCCTTAGCAATCCTATGGGGCAGTTCTACTCTGTCCTAGTTGGAATCGAATCGACGGCAATGGTTTTTCTTTTTTTAAAAATTTTTTCTGAAGGAAAGTAAAATGTGGCACAAGAGGAAGCTAGAGCAGAGGGGAGTGGCCACAGAGAGGCTATTCCCCTTGACTCTCCTGCCAACCTGTCTGGCCTCTCTCTGATTTGCTATTCTGCAGTCTCTGGATCTCTCCCCTCCCTTCCTTCTCCAGGACTCTGTCCCCTCTGCTGACTCTTCCAAGATCCCCAGTGCTGGGTGTCCCAGCCTCCTGGTCCTCTAGAATTTCTGCTGGGTGCTGCTTCTGTCAGCCCTGACTTCCTTCTCAGCCTCTTCCTCACTCCTAGTGACTGCCTCCCCCCAATTCCCTATCCATTGCTCCTTCTTGGGATGGTGGTTATATCTGTCTCTCTGTTCCTCTCACTCTGCTCTCCATTTCTCTCTTTGCTCTTTCTGTGTTGCCTCCTCCATGCTTTTTTTTTTTTTTTTTTAAATCCTATTTCCTGTTTACCTGTCTCGGCTTTTATTGCCAAATCCTCTTCTGTCTATTCCTTCTGATTTCCCTTTATTTTTCTACATCTCTCTCACTGGCATTGGCTCTTTTTTCTTTCCATTCTCCTTTATTTCTCTCTGTCTCTGGTGGTTTCTACATACCTAGCATAGAATAGTTGTTCCATAAATATTGGTTGGTAGCTACTTTTCCCGTCTGTGTTTCTGTATCCTTCTGCCTTACCCAGATTTATATTTCCCTGGGCACACTCTCATCATGCTCTTCTGCCTCAGTCAGAAGGTTCAAAGGAACTGCCTTCAGGCCTTCTTTCCTGGTTGCCTCTTGCCAGGTCCAGGATGCCTTTGTCATCCCACTCTGGCTCAACCTGTTTCAGCTGGGTTTACTCACTGATCCAGCCTAACTGAGTAGGGATGGAGCACAGAGGACAAAGGGCCCAGGAACAGAAGCAAAGAGCAACTGGCCCCATGGAAACAGATGCCTTAGGCTCTAGTCCCTGCTTGATCACTTCTTGTGGTTTGACCCTCCCAAGCTCCATCATTTTCTGAGCCACATCTTCCCCATCTGTAAAACAAGGGTAGGGCATATTCTATTACAGTTTGAGATTGTTCCCACCCCCACTTATGTAAAGGATTGCATACCCCTGTCACTGACTTTGGGCTTGGCCATATGATGTGCTTTGGCCAATGGGACACGAGAAAACCCATGTCTGAGCATCAGCTGTAAGAGGCATCCTGAGTTCCTGCCAACTCTCTTGTTGTTTCCCACACACCTACGACTGAGGCTGTCCCTTCAGCTAAAGCACCAGAACAGAAAGACACACAGAGCTCAGCCACAGTGACTGTAGCTCCTGACAGATAACATGCATGAGAAATAAGGCATTGTTTGGCCAGTCACTGAGATTTGGGGTATTTTTTTATAGATAAATGAGCAAACACTGACTAACCTCGAAGAGTTGGATTCGTCGAGGTCTACGGTGCTTGCAGGTTTAACATTTACAACCATATTTTATAGTCTATTGCTTTTGGGAAAATCTAGCCAAATGCTTTCATGTGCATCATCTCAATTTAATGTTATAACTCTGATTTTATTTCCACTTTGCTCAGAGAGGTGAAATGATTTGTCCAAATCGCTAAAGCTGGTACATGGTAGAGTTAAATTCAAAACCAGGCCTCTTAACCCACAAATCCCATTTTCTTTCTGCTTTCCTATGCTACATCCCTAAATGTTGTGGGAGAGAAACCATGTTCCCTATAAGCAAAAGCCATGACTTATTCCCCTAACTTGCCCATAAGCCTGTCTAGAGACCCCGCTTTCCTACGCTACATCCCTAAATGTTGTGGGTGAGAAACCATGTTCCCTATAAGCAAAAGCCATGACTTATTCCCCTAACTTGCCCATAAGCCTATCTAGAGACCCCGCTTTCCTATGCTACATCCCTAAACGTGTGGGAAAGAAACCATGTTCCCTATAAGCAAAAGCCATGACTTATTCCCTTAACTTGCCTGTAAGCCTAGCTAGAGACCCTGCAGTCTTTTAGAGAATCCTTGTTGTTGAGAAAGTCAAGGCCAAGCTACAAGGTTCAAGAACTTTTTGGTTTAAAGAATTCCATGTTCTGAAAGAAAACGTGAATGGGATTCATGCAGTAGATGACCCATTTATGTAAAAACGTACTTACCAATACCAGTACCAGTTGCCGTTGGGTCGATTCTGACTCATGGTGACCCCATGTATGTCACAATAGAACTCTGCTCCATAGGTTTTTCAATGGTTAATTTTTCAGAAGTAGATGGCCAGGCCTTTCTTCCAAGGTGCCTCTGGGTGGACTTGAAACTCCAACCTCTGAGTTAGCAGCTGAGTACATAAACCATTTGCACCACCCAGGGACTCCAAAAATGGACTTAGGATATTTGAATTGCCAGGCTTCAATATGCCTTGGCAACTGATATAAGTTTGGTCATTTCAATTTAGCAATAGGACACTGAGACTGAGAGAGGCAATGTGACTTGCCTAAAGCCATGGAGCCCATCAGTGACACCTGAGTCCCAAGCCACAATTTCTTGTGTGCTATGTGTATAACTTTTTCCACCACTAGATTTTTGCCACCTTCCCTTTTAAAATAACCCCTCTTTGGAACACAACAGAGAGTCCCTGTTGGAGCAGGAGAAAAGTGGGGTGCAGAACTCAAATTCTAGTGAAAAGACAAGACTTAATGGTCTGACGGAGACTGGAGGGACTCCAGAGAGCATGGCCCCCAGACTCTCTTATCAACCCAGCACTAAAATCATTCCTAAGCCAACTCTTCAGTCAAAGATTAAACTGGACTGTGGGACATAAAATGATACTCGTGAAGAGTATGCTTCTTAGCTCAAGAGACTAAATGGGCAGCTCCTGTCCAGAGGTGAGATGAGAAGGCAGAGAGGGTCAGGAGCTCATTGAATGGACACGGGATATCAGGGGTGGAAAGGAGGAATGTGCTGTCACAGTATAGGGAGAGCAATTAGGGCCACATAACAATGTATGTATAAATTTTTGTATGAGAGACTAACTTGAATTGTAAAAACTTTCACTTAAAAATAACCTTAAAAATAAAATAACCCCTTTTAGTCGGGATCTGTTTTCATCACTGCTCTGCCTTCTCCCTGAAAGGCCTTTGAGATGCACAGTTTATGTCTTGGTTTGTCCTCCCCCTGGTTGCCTCCCGAGTGTCCTCCACTTAAATCACTTACAATCCTAACAGTAATATCACTTACAGGTAGTAGAGTTATACACTTACAAAGCACTGACTATGTGTCATATACTAGTTTCTGTGCCTTATGTATTTCGTCTTAGGTAATCCTCACAACAGCTCTCTGAGGTACAGAAGCAGAAAGAACAAACATGACCAAATCACATGGCTAGTAAGTCAGTTATGGAGCCAGAATCTGAACCTCCGGACAACGAGTCCACAGTTCCTGAAAGTTAGTTACCTTCTCTGTGTCAATCTTGTCTCAACAGCAGGACGAAAGTAAAAATATTGATGGAGTTGGAGTTATTATATGAATTAAATGATTTAAATATGTGTCAAATGCTTAGAACATACTAAGCACTTTAATATTGCTTATTACCATTATTGTTTCAAGGCTCTTCACTGACTTGATTATTATACTTTTTCTCTCTCTCTTAACATGTGGTCCCCAGAAGTAAACACTACATTTTAGGTGTCATCTAGAATCTCTGTTGTTCAAAAAACTAGTCTTTCATTAGTACATTTTAAAATGTAGGACTACTTTTATCAGTCAGATCGCGTAGTTGACTCATTCTGAGCTTGCGGTTGATTTCTTTTTTAATCCTTTTTTTTTTTTTTTCATAGCAGATAGGGTTTTCATCATTAGGTTTAGTAGGCAGATCAGTAGTTGTTGAATGACTGAATCAACAAAAGAAGGAATGAATGAAATGCTAGGAATGAATAAGTATAATGATTGGGGAAACGATCTAAAGTCATTGTTCACAGAAAGTTTTAAATAGTACTAACACAATATGACACAGATCCTTTAAACAAAGCTACTGATTGAGAACAGCAATAATGACTTGTTATACACGTTGTCCTCAATTTATGACATACTCAAGTTATGAACAACTGCACTTACGTTTGTCCTTTTTTATTTTTTACCTCTTACTGTTAGTAACATGTACTGCATACAATGTTGCAGTGCATAATTTGCTAATGTTATCATTCCCACATCAACCTCCAAAAACAAATAAAGACTGGATTTATAAAGACACTGATAATAAAAGGCAATAATAATGAAAACTAAAAAAAGAAAAAAGAGGTATTCAACTTACATCAGAACTGACTTAACACGGAGTTATTGGAACGGAACCCCGTCTTAAGTCAGGGACTACCTGTACTTATGTGGTATTTTATATCCCTCAAAGTATTTTTCTGTATATTACTATGTTAAAGAATCATAGATCTTCTAAATTTGGAGGAACTACAATTGTCATCAAATTTACTATCTGATAAATTTCTCCCAAAATCCTGAGTAGAGCTTCCAGACTCAGTCTGCATAACCCCAGGGACAAGGAACTCATTAACCATGACTCAGTTCACTTTGTTATTGGATAGCTCAAACACTTTGAAAGTTTTGTTCTGCCACGGACAAAATTTTGTTCCCTTGTAGCACCCTCTTATTGGTCCCCGCTAGTACAAAGCTGCAGCATTTTCTGTGGGATGGTCCTTTAGAAAGAAATGTGTCCTCAAAGGTCTTCTCTTCTTCCACTTCAAGCCAAACATCATTTCCTTTCATCTCTTTCTTAAACTATTTTGTCACCAAAAAAACAAAAGGGAATTTAAAAAAAAAAAAAAAAGAGTCACAAAGGAAGATACTGATCTTAAACAGTTTGTATCCAGTAACTTTGGTGGACATCTTTAAGACAAGACATGCCATATTAAAATGGTATGATAGTTCTCACTGCTCAGAAAAGTAGGGAGAGAGGGGAGTATAGTTACATGACTAACCCTCTGAGCCACAAGTGATAGCTATTTTTGTGGAAAGAAATTGTAATCAATGTCAAAGTAAACTATATCTTGAAATGCCAGTGTAACAACAACTAAAAAAAAAACCCCAAAACAAAAACCTAATGACAACAACAACATCTAAGTGCAAAGAATAAGTAAAAAGTTCTGATCACATTTGGTAGGATTTCCTTGCATTTAACCTCATGGTCATCTGAAGCAAGCAAGCTCTCCCCACTTTCTCAAAAGGGAAACTGAAGGGGCCTCTTCCCTTACTATTCCCATTTGCATATCTAGTTCCCAAACTGAGCTGATGGTAGTGAAGGGCTTGTCATATCTTATGCTGGTGATCAATACAAAGAGCATCTAGGAGCAGGATTCAAGCCCCTGTTCTCTTCTGACTCTCTGCACTGCAGCCAAGTCACTCAGCCTCCTCCAGTTTTATTTTCTCCTAGCTATAAATTGCTGGCATGAGCAACTCTCCTCTCCCTAACTGACACGTTTCCAAGTTCTATCAAATGTTTTGGGCACCCCGAGTGAATATCCCATAACTAACAGGCATGATGGACCCTCACTACAACTAACATTTTAATAATGGCTACTGCTTTTTCAGCACTTACTGGATGTCAGGTACCACACCATGCAGAATCGTGCCTAAGAGCACAGACTCTCAATTTGGACACACAGGAGTTGGAATCCCAGCTTTAACACTTATTGGTGGTGAGAACTTGAACAAGTTGCAAAACTCCAAGAACTCCCAGGTTCTTCATCTGTAAATCAAGGACATTAACTATATCTAACTCACAGAGGTATTAGGAAAAAATTAAATGGAAGAATGCATGTAGAAAGTCCTCAGTAATGGCAGCCATTATATTCATTGCGGAGCTCTGGTTGATGCAGTGGCTAAGAGCTCAGGCTGCTAACCAAAAGGTCTGCAGTTTGAATCCACCAGCCACTCCTTAGAAACTCTATGGGGCAGTTCTACTCTGTCCTGTAGGGTTGCAATGAGTTGGAATCAACTCGATGGCAACAGTATATATATATATATATTCATCGTGCATGGCACTTGCATAAGTGACTTCATTTGCTACTTAGAACAATTCTAAGTGTTGGGAAATACTATCCAAGTTTTACAGATGATCAAGTTGATCTGGCCAAGGTCATAAAGCTAGGGATAGAGCCATTACTCAATGTTGGAGTTGACTTCCAAGTCATGAACCCCCTTAATGTATTTCATAGGTTCCATGAATGGGGGAGTCTAAGAATTCACTCATGAAATCTGAGAATTTAAGCCAGAACTAGCGCACAGAGAAGACAGTAGTGGTCTGCTGTGCAGATTAAGTGCAGAGGCTCTGGGGTCAGCCCATACTGAGTGAAATATTGATTTTACCATTTAACCTTTAGGTAACCAAGGTCACACAGATAGCTATTTTTAAACATCTACGTTTCCTCAGCTATGAAATGAACATAATAATAGAGTCCACCTTAAGATTGACTGTAAGGATTAAAAATGATAATGCATAAAAAAATCTGGAACAATGCCTGACATACAGTAAATATTCAATAAATGTTAGGTATTGTAATTGTCTAGAACAGCAAAATAGCATCAAAAATAAGACCAAACCCAATGTCTTCTTAGTCCTAGACTGGAGTCCTTTAAACATAGCTGCAATGGTAATATTAACTGTGCCTGGGTGGCACAAATAGTTAAACAGTGGGCTACTAACCGAAAAGTTAGTGGTTCAAGTCCACCCAAAGATTCCCAGTAAGAAAAGCCTAACAATCTACTTCAAAGAGATCATAGCAATTGGAAACTCTATGGAAGACAGTTTTGCTCTGACACAGAGTCACCATGAATCAAAATCAACTTCACCGCAACTTCTCCTACTCCTGTCAACAAAACCCTGAGATTGGTATAATCACTTTTGTTTCACAGATGAGGAAAGTGAGGCTCAGAGAGGTAAAAGGACTTGGCCAGGGCAAGACTGTCAGGAAGCAGGAAGTAAGAGAGCCTGAATTCATAGCCAGATCCACTAAGTTCCAAACCTCTGTTCTCTTCTTTGCATCACACCACCTGTGCAACTAAGGAGGGCATGTGACTGCTTGGAGTAACTGAAGCTGAGATAGAGGACTAGAAAAGATGACTGTCCATTCTCTTTTTCTGGCCTGGGGTCCACTGAGTACCTCCTCATTGCATCACTCTTTGGGATAGTAATAGATGATGCAACCTTCTGGGACAAAGCAGATGCTCATTTCTGGACTTAACAAGCCTAAAAAGCATGCTGGATCCCCTCTAGCGGGCATGGATTGTAGCAGGTTCTGGTGACTGAGCAGAAGTTGGCTTCACTGCCTGGGCAGGCAGGGTATTTCTGCGGAGAAAGGGGGAGAGGGTACCATTGACCTTGGCCGCTAGATTTATTTAAGATTTTACTGGATGATTTGGATCTTCTCACAAACCATCTCAGGATCTTCACCAAAGATGAAAACATGGGACAATGGGCCGAGTCAGAACCATGATGTCATGAGCAGCCATGTAGCATAAGGTTCGAGTCTTGGAGAAAGCCTTGTCTCAGAACTGCCTTTGTGTCAAGCCATGGAGCCTTGGGCAACTCAGTTAAACTCACTGAGTCTCAGATTTCTCATCTGTGAAATGGGGAGACAGATCCCAGTCATCTTGATGCCATCTTGAACAATTGCTTGGGGGAAAAAAGGCAAAGACTCTTGTTCTTGCTGAATTGTCTGCGGGCAGAACAGTAAGTCCAGGTCTGAGCTGCAGAAATGCCTGGATTCCAGGCCAAGTCCACTGACTGGCCATGGGATCCTGGACAAGTCCAAGCCTATCTTTTGACCTCAGTTTATCCATTTATGAAATGAAAGGCTGTAATAAATAGTGCATATCCAACTTTTCAACTAAAACATCCTTAATAATGAAAACTATTATGTGCCAAGCTCCTCCGATATGAGTGTTTGATGTACCTACAAGATAAGTATTTGTATAATCCCCATTTTACAGTTGAAAAAAAAAAAGGCACAAACTCACTGCCACTGAGTCGATGCCCACTTCAGCAGGTGGGCGGGAATGGTCTGGAGTTGTGAACATCCAAACTTCTACTCACAGAGGCAAATCCTGCATTACAGACTTTCAGACATCTAGGTCTTAGTGAGTTCTTCTTCCCAAACCAAACTTACTGAGCAGAAAGGAAAGGTGAGTGTCTTAGGCTGGGTTCTCTCTAGAGAAGCAAAACCAGTGAAGCATATATATATATATATATATATATATATATATATATATATATATATATACAGATTTATCTCAAGGAAATGGCTCACATAGTTGTGGAGGCAAGCAAGTCCCAAATCTATGGGTCAGATATCAGGCTGGAAGCTTCTCCTGACTCATGTGATTACAGGGGCTGATGAACCCAAATCAGCAGGTCTGATGACAGGCTGCTAGCCCACAGGGCTGCAGAAGTTGACAAATCAGGTCAGACGGCAAGGCTGTTGGCTCATAGGGCTGCAGAAGCTGGCGAGTCAGTCAGTCAATAGGCTGCTAGCTCACAGGGTTGCAGAAGCTTGTGAATCCCAGAATCAGCAGGTCAACCAGCAGGCTGCTGGATCAAGTCCCAAGAACCAGAGGTCAGATGATGACAAGCTGGATGCAGGATCCAGAGTGAGAGAGAGATTTGCCAGAGCATTCATATAGATTGGATGCAGGCCACACCCTCAAGGAAACTCCCCTTACTTGAGCAAGGTGGTGACTTGAGTAATGTGAGTAAGGCCGTGACTCAAGATACACCTCACACTAATTCTGTCTCATAAACATATAGACGTTTAGACTTTATAACACATAATTACATAATACCATAAAGTGTAGGAAAATTATATCAGATCACAAAATGGAGGACAATTACAATACTGGGTATCATGGCCTAGCCAAGTTGACACAAAACATTAACCGTCACAGTGAGGAAGGTCTACACTCCTTGGGGAGGCACTGTGATACAGTGAAAAAACACTGGGCCTGCAGGCAGAGAAAACCCATTCGAGACTCATTTATAATCAAGATAATACTACCAAGGTTACTGAGTTACAGGAAGGATATATGTAAGTAAATGCTGTGCCCAGAACACAGAAAATGTTTAATACACGTTAGTCAAAATGGAGTCTAACTCTCAAACAATAAAAGAAGAAGAGCAGCCACATGCCCCATGCAAAACTCAGCAAGTACCCTGAGACGGTACTTATAAACTTGCAACCTAAAAGTTAGCATGCAGGCACCCATTTGGCTGGGTGTGTGGCTGCATCATTCGCTAAATATATATACGAAAAAAGTCTATCACACT
This sequence comes from Dugong dugon, assembly GCA_030035585.1. Classification (NCBI taxonomy): domain Eukaryota; kingdom Metazoa; phylum Chordata; class Mammalia; order Sirenia; family Dugongidae; genus Dugong; species Dugong dugon. Next base: position 60,872,385 of record CM057471.1, read on the forward strand.
CATTCCATGAATAACACAAAGGCCTTGATTTGTTCCTCCACGTGATAAGCATGCGTTAGGTCCAAAATTAACGTTGCTGTCTGGCTGGGCTATGTGTGTGTTTTTCCAAAAAGAGAAAACTTTCAAGCTCTTACTCAGCCCTAATCAGAATGTCTAACGCAGGGTGTTACTTGCAGATGAACAAGAAGAACAGAGACCAAAACCAAAGGTCTGCTCCACTGTAGACTCTCAATAACTATGTGTGGACTGTTGAATGAAGGAATCAGTGAAGAGGTGAGGAGGTAGCCCCACCTTTCTGTGTGGCCTTATACTAGGTGCTTCACCTCTTTGAGCCATGTCTTCCTGATACATAAGCTGGGGATAACAGTTTCTACCCTCATATATCTGGCAGGGTTGTGCTGAAGGAGAAAATCAGGTAAGAGTGGCTTTGAGGGGTAAAAAGCATTAGGGGGTGTCAGGTGTTATTATCAGATCTCTTACCGAACCCATTAGACCCTGTACTTTTGCATACTGAATTTGTTTTCTTCTATCTACCATGCTAAGAAATTAATTACAGCTTTTTAAAGAAACAATTTTAGACTACCACTCAAGTGATTACAGCCCTAGCAGCTCTCTCTGAGAAAGCTCTAGATTGGAGGCCAACAGAGGTGGAAGGCCATGTCACCTCTATGTCCACAACATCATCTCTAACATTGAGGTGACATGCCTAACATCATGCCTGCCTAGTGCCAGAACAATGGTATAATGCCCATAAAGGGGCCCAGCACAGTGCTTGACACCTGATAGATACTCAATAAATTCTTTCACTGAGAGAAAACAAAGTATAGAGGACACAGTTCAGGTTTTGTAGCCAGACTTGCTTGGGTTCAGATACCCAAGAGTGGCTCTGTTTCTTACTAGTTATGTGACCTTGGCAAGCTCCTCCGATTCAGTATTCACAACTATATATTGAGCACAATGGAGGGGCTGCCATGTGCAATCCCACAACTACCCACAGCCCAGCTCCAAGGGCCACCACACAGTATATACATTGCAAGGGTTGTTGTGAAGGTTAAAGCAGCTAGTACATCAAGGGCACTCCAGAAAGGGCAGCCCCATTCCAATTGTGTTTGTGCAGTCATTCCTGGAAAGGCCAGTTATATTCTGAAACACTGAACCTCGGCCCCCAACAAGGCAGGCCAAGCACATGACAGATGTTAAACAGCAATTCCCAGAGATGTCAGCCAAAACGCCGAAGAGTTAGAGACCCTTTATTTTCTTCTCCAAAGCACAATTAGTTTGTCACAGCTGACAGATGATGGATGTGTCTGCATCAGTCCAAGTGACACCATGGAATCCATCTGACCCTCCTTTTATCATTCTAACCTCTCATACATGGCCAGCTCTTTCCCTCCATCTGCTGGCAATCCCCCACCACCCCCTCCGTCTCTCTGCCTTGCCCCCAACCCGGCCCCTCATCACATCCCCAATCACTCACCATCACGGAAATGTGGAGGATGTGCATCTGCTCCTCTACAATCTCCGAGGGCTCCTGGAGCGTGGGGGTGGTGGCCTGGGCCAGCTGCCCAGAGCTGCTCATGGAGACGTGGAAGTACAAGGTGCCATTCTCCAGCCACTGCTGTCTCCAGTGTACCAGCGAGATGTCCGCCGCTGTGCCAGACATCTCTGCAAGACAAGACCCAAGGTGCCAGTGAGCTGCATGCCTGGCCTTGGTACTTGAGGGAGAGAAGGAGCCACGGGTATTCAGGAACTCAGAAGGCACTTACTTTGAGCCAGATACCTTTCCTTACATCAAATCTATAAGCCAGGGATCATCACTTCTATTTTATAGATGGGTCAACTGGGGCCAAGATGTGTCCTCAAGTAAAGGAGCTAGTAAGTAGCAGAGCAGGACTTAAACCCAGGCCTGTCTGATGTCAAAGTTGATGCCCTTTTTATAACACCATGCATAATAAGGTAATTCAATGTCAAACAGTGGAATCAAACTAAGCAAGTGGGTGAAAGCACTTAACACTCTTCTGTGGCCATGGAACTAGAAGAAGGCAAGGGAGGAAATCTGTGAGAGGAATGCAAGCTCAGAGTGCAAATTCCTTAGAAGCTGAGATGGACGTTTTCATGGCAAAACTGCAGAACCTCAGAGCTGGGAAGGCTCAAGAGAGCATTGGGCCCAACAGACACGTCTCAAGGTCACCTTGCATGGGAAGGGAGCTCGGCAAGGGTTCTTCTGGGACTCTCTTCTGCTTCAGTCAGAGTACCTCCATTTTTTGTAGCTTATATACTACATTCCCAAGCAAAAGAATTTTGGCAAAAAGGTTTCTGTGGTTTCAAAATATTTGAAAAATCATTGGCATACCCTAATATTCTTATATAATGAATGGCAAGTTGGGAATTTCTAGTAAATTGTTAAGTTGGGTCTCCTGATGTGAGGTTTCTAACTTTTGTCCCTGTTCAGCTTTTCCCTCTGTAGATACTTTTAAAAATAATTATCATTTCAATAGTATTACCATGCAACATTATGACTCCAATATAGTTCATTATTAGGTAAGAAGGGTGATAGCATAAGGCACCAAAAGTGTCATTGCCCTGGGATCATATACATATTTGCCCAGTGCCCTCTACTAAAGAGATCGTGTTCCCGGAAACATCCTAGGAGGACAAGGACTACTCAGTGCCTCTCATGAATAAATGAAAGGATGGTGGGGTTCTTGGTGAATTACTCAGTCTACACCCAAGTAAATTATTACAGGAGACAGAGCCAATTAATCAGTAGACAAGTATTGTAAATAGTGCCTAAGACTTGAAACTTTGATCCCCACTCCTAAGACATGGAGTTGTCCTGGAGACAGTATTCCTACAGCCCCAAAAGACCTCATAGCCATGCACACGCAAACCTGAGGAGGATTGATGGACAAGCCGAGTTAGCAATGCTCCTTATTCAATCAGTTCTCCCCATGCCTCACTGCAGTCCTGTCATATCTGGTGACAATGAATAAAAGAAGTCAGGCTTTGGAGTGATAAGAAGATGATGTTTGCTCATCAAACTCTACTAATTATTCTTGTGTCATCCACTCCAAATAGACTCTTAAATCCTTGAGGTTCACGACTGAAAGTCCTTAGGCTGGCATTTAATAAGTGCTAAAGAAGTTAACTATATATATTTATTATCATTATTATTAAGAACTGGATCTAATTCACCGCCAGATGCTCTGAAAAAAACCTTGAGACATCCTTGACTGCTCACTCTCTCTCTCATTCCTCATTCAAACCATCAGCAACTCCTTCCAAATTGATCCAAAATTCAACCCTTCTCAGCACCTCTACCGCAACCACCTGGACCTCTCTTGCCTGCATGTAACTCTTGACTTAGCTCTCTTCTTCCACCCTTGCACCTTCTGTCTTTTCTCCACCCAGAAGCCAGAGGAACCTTGCCAAAGCTTAAGTCAGCTCATGTCACTCCTCTGCTCAAAACCATCCAATGGCTTCCTACCTCATTCCAAGTAAAGACAAAGGGGCTGGAACAAAGGAAGTGACTGATCCAAGTGAAAACATTCCTGGACTTCCCTTGCTGCACCAATAGTTGAGGAGGGTTGGAGATAATCACAGAAGTTCATCAGCACTCAGAACATAGGCCCCAAAGAGCCCTGCCAACTCATTACTATGCCTAGGGAGAGGGAACTGGCTGGGTGCCCTACTGAAAAGCAGGGCTCTCCCAAGCACCTTCCCTCCTTCCAGGACTGGGGTAATCTGCTCCCTCACATCATCCTACCTCCCAGCCTCAGCACTGAAGCCTTGGCAGCAGCTTCTCTGGCAAGCAGCCAGCTGGGCCAAGGCAAGGTAAAGACATTATGGTAAATGGCCTTTCTCAGCACCTTGTTCCTTTTTCTCTCAGTGCATGAAGCCCAGAACCAGAGGCCCAGGGAACCCAGGACTGAGAGCTGCCTCTGGAAATAGTTGTCTCTAATTCAGCAGCAGGTGTCTCAGGGTGGTGCAGACTGTTAACGTGCTTGTCTGCTAACAGAAAGACTGGAGGTTCAAGCCTACCCAGAGGCACCTTGGACATCTATCTACTTATGAAAAATCAGCCATTGAAAACCCTACAGAGCACAGTTCTACTCTAACACACATGGGGTTGCTATGAGTTGAAATCGACTCAGTGGCAATTGATTTAGGAGTCTCTGGGTGGTGTAAAGAAGCTCTGGTGGTACAATGGTTAAAGCACTTGAATGCTAACCAAAAGGTCAGCAGTTTGAACCCACCAGCCAGAAAGATGTGGCAGTCTGCTTCCGTAAAGATTTACAGCCTTGTAAAACCTATGGGGTAGTTCTACTCTGTCCTATAGGGTTACCATGAGTCAAAATCGACTATGGCAGTGGTGTCTTTGGTGGGGTTTGGGTGGTATAAATGATTAACAAGCTTAACCTCTAACCAAATGGATAGAGGTCCGAGTGTACCCAGAGGTGCCTCGGAATAAAGGTCCGACAAACTACTTCCAAAAACCAGCCATTGAAAACCTTAGACAGCACAGTCCAACTCTGACACACATGGGGCCACCATGAGTCAGGACTCAACAGCATCTGGTTTAGGAGTTCCTAGGTGGTGCAAACAGTTAATATGCTTGGCTGCTAACCAGAAGGTTGAAGGTACGAGTCCATCCAGAGGTGCTTCAGAAGAAAGGCGATCTAATTCTGACAAATCAGCCACTGAAAACCATATGAAATACAGTTCAACTCTGACATACATAGGTCACCATGAATTGGAGTCAATGCAACGGCAACTGGTTTTAATTTAGGAGCTCAAGAAGGAGGGCCCATGTGCTGCTGCCTGGCTAGGCACTTAATGTGCTGAGATATGCTGGAATAGCACCAGGAGAAAGCCCCAAGGCAGGCCACGTTCTGTGTGATACAGCCTGGCACAAACAGAGGCAGAGTACGCTGAGGGAGGCTTGTGGAAATTTGGCTCCTTACTCCTGGGGCTCTCCTCAGGTTGTGCCTGAAATGCCACCATTAAAGAGGCTCCTGCTCCCTATTTCCAGATTAGAAAACAGAGAGTCATCGAGAGTTAGTGACTTGCCAAGGTTAATAGTGAATTTGTACACAGCTGGACCCAGTGGATTACCAGTACACGCAATTTTTACTACGCCAGTTGCTCTTACGTCTCCTCTTCCTGGACTAAATTAGCCCATGAACCACAACTAGATTGAGCTCTTTATTTGCTACAGCGATGAGTGCACCGTCAGCAGACAGTAAACGTTAAATGATAACAACAGTGTGTGAAACACAGCAAATATTGAGTCACAGAAAATAGCTGTGGACTTACTCTATTACAAAGAAAGGAAACTGTTGTTGGAGTAGGGGAGGGCACAAGAATCTCAAAAAGAAAACCATTTTAGTGAAAGCAAGCAGCTTTTGTCACTCATTCATTCATTCATTTATTTGTTTAGTTGCTTATTTATTCACTCAACACACACTACTGAGGACCTACTTGATTCCAGGCATTATTTAGGAGCTCAGAATAAGGAGTGAAATGAGACACTGCCTTGCCTCCGGGAAGCTCACATCCTTTAGTAGCAGCAATTCTATCATTTGTGCCATCACTCACACATGTGGACACCCTCCATTCTCTTGGCCATGAGACTGCAGTATCTGGCCTATCTTCTAGCATGGCTCTTTCCCCATGTGCTCCAAACCCACAGGACTTACAACTGTTCATCAGATAGGTCCAGCTCCCTCTTATCTCAGAGCATAAGTACTTTCTGTCCAGTTTGCCTGGAACTCTCCTCCCAGAGCTACAGGATGGAGTCTCCTCGGTGTTTGTCTCAGTCCAAATGACACCTGCTCAGAGAAGACTTGCCTGGCCACTCCAGCTAAAACACTCTTCTCAACACACATGTCCACTCTCTATAATATTCCTTTTACAAAAACATTCTATAGCATATATCACTATTAGAAATTTACCTCATGTGTTTCCTTGGACAAGTATTTATTGTCTGTCTCTCCAGGAGAGCAGGGACCTTGTGTGCCTTATTCCCTGCCCTATCTCAAGTACTTTGAAAAGTGCTGGGCACATAAATGCTCAATAAATAATTCTTGAGTTGCTGAGTATGAATACACACACACACGCTTATCCATAATAAGATGGTAGAGGTATTAAAGAATAGAATGTGGAGAATTAAAGAAAGGGTTACTGGGAACTCGAGGTGGGAGCGGACCCTGCTAGCTTGGAGACTGTATTAGTTTCCTAGAGCTGTGTAACAAAGTACCACAAAATTGGTGGATTAAAACAACAGAAATTTATTCTCTCGTAGCTGTGGAGGCTAGAAGTCCAAAATCAAGATGTGAGCAGGGCCATGCTCTCTCTGAAGACGCTAGGGGAAGATCCTTCTTTGTTTCTTCCCAGCTTCTGGTGGTCCTGGCGACCCTTGGCATTCCTTGCTTTGTAGATGCATCACTCCAGTATCTGCCTCTGTCTTCACATGGCCATCTTCTCTCTGTATCTCTATTTTTATAAGGATACCAGTCATACTGGATTAGGACTCAGTCTACTCTGATATGACCTCTTGTCAACTTAACTGATTGACGTCTTCAAAGACCCTATTTCCAAGCAATGTCACATTCACAGATACCTGGGGTTAGGACTTCAACATATTTTGGGGGGAGTACAATTCAAGGAGCAGAATTAAACCCATAGTAGAGACCAATAACTACTCCAAAAAGGTGGAAAAAGGTGGTGGCATGAACAGCGCAGAGGATGGGCATGTGTTGACTGTTGGAGGACAGAAGGAGGCTTAAGCATTGGCAAGAGAGTGGGTATCTCAGGCAGTGAAGCCTCGTGTGCATGTCAGAGCGTGGCAGAATGTCAGGTCAGATATGTCGTTTAGATGCAGAGTGAAGGGTTTTGAAAGCCGGGTGATAAAGTGCATATTTTATTCGGCATATGGTAGAGAAGCGGAAGAGTACACTTGATCAGAAAGCCAGTCCTGTGTCCATTAAAAACAGGTCAAAGAAATGGTAGCATGACCAAGGCCAGCTCTTGAAATTCCCCGCTGACTGATTTTCCAATTGCATTTTCCCTTTTCTCTCCCCTAGTCCTTCCACATAAACATTTCATTGAAGTCTTCAAGTCATATTACAATCAAACTTAAAGCAAAAGGGGGACTAAACGCATTTGGTCGGGAACCAAGACGATTCCCATAAAGGCAGATTATGCTGACATGATGAATATAAAATGAAACAGCAGATATTAAAGTGGGAGAATTGGTACCATGCCTTCTGGCCGTAGGCTGACTCCAGCCTGCTTCCCTCCCACCCCGAATGGCTCAGTTTTATCTTGGAATCATAAAGAAACAGAGGGATTGCCTTTTCACCTTCCACTTTTCTCCCCCCATGGGCTGCAACTCGTGAAATATTCAACAGGCTCAAATCCCCTCAACCACCCTGCTAATGCCAAGTTAGAGGATCAAGCCTCATCAGTGATTCTGGGTAGACTGCCATTCTGCCTCAGCAGCCACTGACGCCTTTCAGCCTCCCGGAAAAGAAATAAGAAAATCCCGGAGGCGTACTGTGCTTTTAATTGGCTTGTTCTTCCTAATCTATGGCACTCATTGTATTTTTATCTAATTCCTGAAGGTCATTATGAAAATAAGCAGCTCATCTGATCACCTGCCATCTTGGTAACATCTCCCAAGTGGCTAACTAACCCGCCTTCTGATTCCACAGCACCAGCTGACCCTCCAGGAGATTATTTGCAGAAGGCCAGAGAGAACTCGGGATGAGTTTACTGATGGTTTGGGCCTCACTGGGGCAAAGCAGGCATTATGTACAATGAGTTCACCACCTAGGCAGAAAGAGTGGCGAAAGGTAGTGATGTTGATTTCAAGCACCTTTGCCATTAGTTGTTCCAGCACTCATGGGCAGTCAACTCTATGCAGCAGCAACTTGCTCTAGCCTCAAGTCATCCTGAGTGGGCCTGTGAGGTATATTTCAAATACGCCTCCCTCATTTTCATCTCTACTGTGGTTGCCTTAATTCAAACCTTTGTCTCTTTGGTTAGGGACTAATGCAAATGGCTCAGTATCACTCAAGTCCCCTTGGGAAAGAGATGGCACATTCAGCAGTCATTGAGAAGTGTTAAATGAAGGAACCATTTACAAAGATTCGGGCAGGGTTAAGGCAAATCACAAAGGGATGGTGAAACACCCCAGGACTGTCAACAGCAGGGAGCTGTCACCACCCTAGGCCTGAAGGAATACAGACAGGAGTGATTAAATCCAGAAAGAGCCATAGGCAGAGGAAAGGGCTGCCAGACAGGAGCTATGGCCTTCAACAGATTACCTAGTCACTGTCAACACATGACCCAGCATGGAGGGTCTCAGGAGAATAAAAGTCCCAACCTCACTCTGTCCACCCTCCAATCTTTTGCAGGTCCTTCGGACTGGCCAACCCTAACCAAACATCCATGGGTGCCCGAGTGAAATGAATCACACAGGCCAGACTTCCAGGGCACAGAGCAGGGTGGAAAAAGGTGGAGAGTCAACCTCTGGGACATAAAGAGACTGTCCAACAGGCCCCTAACTGGAATCCCCACTTCCAGGCTTTCTTTCCCCCAGCCACTTTTCAAATGGCTACCAGGATGGTAGTTCTAACTTGTGAATCTGACCATGCTCCTCCCTTGCTCAAAGCCTTTCAGTGGCTCCTGATTCCCACCCAAGGGTAAAACATGACTTCAGAAGCCGGGCACACAAGGTCCTTTGTGACCTGGCACGACTTTTCTCTCCGGTCTTACCTTTTCACTGCTTTCCTTGTACCTATGTCTTAAATCTGATCCAATATTTATGTTTCCCCCAATATACTATGCTATTTCCTAATTAAAAGACTTCAGAGATGCTTTTCCTCAGCCTGGAATAGCACTCTCCAGCCTACCCCATCCCCTGCTCTGGAAGCATCCCTGATCCCTGTATCAGCTAGACACTCATCTATGCTTCCACAGGAGGAAATACTGCATGCTGCATAAGATCACAGGCTCTGGAGACCAATATCTTGAATGTGAATTCTATTTCCATTGCGTTTAGGTTGTATGTCTTTGGACAAGTTACTTAGCTTCTCTGTGCCTCAGTTTCCCCATGTACTAAATGAAGATAATAATAATAGCACCTGCCCCATAAATTTGTTTTGAGAATAAAATGAGATAACAAAAACAAATTAGCTTTCAGCATGGTCTTAATCCTTAGTAAGCACTCTGCAGTTACATTTCTTTTATATTACTTCATATACATTGTTTTACTGGTCTGATCCTTATCTACGTTAAAATGATCTGTTTCTACAGCTGACTTTTCTCACTGGACTCTACTGCAGGGACAATCAGAGCCACTTGTGTACACTGCGCCTGACACATGGCAGAACATAGAGAAGAGGCTTTGTAAGTGTCTAATGAGTTGAACCGAGCTTTCCCTATATCTGAGTTCAGATGGGCATCCCCAGAGGACTGAGAGAAGAGATGGCAAGTCAGGGTCTCAGTGCTGGCTTGATCCCCATATACCAACTCCACAGAAATTTATCTAACATCTGGCCCAAGGTTAGGTACCTTGAAGAATGCACATGAAAAGAAAGACAGTGTTTTAACTTGGAGGAGCTTGCATTCTCTACAAGAGAGAAGGTTTTCATATAGAAAATAAAACACTATAGTTCTGTTTAGATGTAAGTATCTGTTTATATAGCTGGAAAGAAGCACATTGGAATATCAAGAATGGTACTCTTTAAATGGTGAGAACAGGTGATTTTCATCATGTTCTGATTCATTTTTCTCTGAATTTTCTACACTGAATATTTGTTACTTCTGTAGTAGATGTGAACACATGCTCACTTTAAAGATTCATTTATTTAACCAAAATTTCCTGAGCACTGGCACTGGGGGACTCTGTCCTCAGGAACTCAATCCAAGGGGCTGAGAAAAGGCATACTATAAACAGCTATAAATCAAAGTAGGAAGCTTGGAGGAAGGGCGATGCCTTCTAGCTGATGGAGAAAGTTATCACAGAGGAGTCTTAAACGATGGGCAAGATTTCACTAAGTGGCCATGTGGACAGAGAACACTTCAGACAAAGGAATGGCACAAGCAAAGGCCAACAATGCAGGAGAGCTGCAAACGTGCAATGAAGTGAGAGGGCTGGCAGGAGCAAACACAGAAAAGAGAGAAAGACTGGTATAACAAGTCTGGAGGGAGGAAAGTAAAAAGGGGGGCTACCACCTCTTACTCATGGACTATCATCTAGCAGAATGGTATGAAGTGCAAGGTCTCACTTGAGGCTCTTTCACACAATCAGACCAAGGCCTGGTTCAAAGGCTCAAAAGCCCGCCACATGCCATAAATTAAAATGATAAGATGGGTGGGTGGATGGATGGATGGATGGGTGGGTGGGCGGATGGATGGATGGATGGGTGGGTGGATGGATGGATGGATGCATGGATGGATGGATGCATAGATACATGGATGCATGGATACATGGATGCATGGATGAACAGATAGATGAACAACAAATGGATGGATGGATACAGTCCAGTCTTTGTGAGCTAATCAATAACCAGACAGCCTGAGTCAGTAGAAAGAAAACTGGATTTGGAGTCCAGAGGCTTAGATGTGAGTGATTCTGCACCAGCTAGCTGGTTTATCTGAGGACAAGTCACAGAGCCTCTACAATTTTCTCCCTTTATTTATAAAACGGGGGTCATGATCTGTCCTACTTATATCACATCTAATGTTGAATTGATAGAAAATGAGGCCATAGATAGAAATATGCTTGACAATCTGCAAAGTCCTGCAGTTAGTTCTAAAACTAAGCATAATCATTATCCTCATCATTCAACAATATACTTCCCATAAATATTTATTGACTATCTAAAATGTGTCAGCCACTATTATGGATCCTGGGGCCAGATTGGAGGAAAAGATAAATGTGGATGCTGCCCTCACAGACCTTCCAATCTTGTCTGGATTTTTCTCATTTTCCATGAAGTAGCAGCAGCAGCAGCAGCAGCACTCACTTTGCTTCAGTTACTTCATTCATTCATCCATTTAATCATTCATTCATTCATAGCAGAAGACTGTGTCTGTCTCCAGTTCACTGACATATCCTCAGTGCTTGGCATACAGTAGGGCCTCAATAAATATTTGTTGAATAAATGCATCACTCAAGGGACACTTCCTGAGTTCCCTGACTTCAAGAAAATCACAATCTAAGTGGGCAGAATAAGGACAATCAATAAAGATGACACCCATGTGGCACTGGCCACAAAAGGGGATGTACAGGGTGCTATGGGAATATGTGTCAGAAGTCAGTGAATGTTCCTCATTTATCAGGGGTTTGGACAAGGCAAGAGGCAGAGTCTATAATCTGGCCCTTTCACAATTCTAAGAGATCCTATTGTCTTAGTCATCTAGTGTTGCTATAACAGAAACACCACAAGTGGATGGCTTTAACAAAGAGAAATTTATTCTCTCACAGTCTAGGAGGCTAGAAGTCTGAATTCAGGGTGCCAGCTCCAGGGGAAGGCTTTCTCTCTCTGCCAGCTCTGGGGGAAGGTCCTTGTCATCAATCTTCCCCTCATCTAGGAGCTTCAGGGACCCTGGGTCCAAAGGATGCATTCTGCTCCTGGCCCTACTTTCTTGGTGGCATGAGATCCTTCTGTTTGTCTGCTTGCTTCTCTCTTTTATATCTCAAAAAAGATTGATTTAAGACACAACCTAATCTTGTAGATTGAGTCCTGACTCATTAACATAACTGCTGCTAATCCCACCTCATTAACATCACAAAAGTAGAATTTATAAGATATGAAAATCACATCAGATCACAAAATAGTGGACAATCACACAATACTGGGAATCACAGCCTAGCCAAGCTGACACACATTTTTGTGGGACACAATTAAATCCATAGCACTAATGTTAGGCCAGAAATGCCTTTAGGACAACGCCACTGTTCTGCTGGGTTTGGGAGATTCCCTGGGGGACAGAAGGTTGTGGGATGGGGGTGGGGGGGAGGTTGCAACCCAGCCAAAGCCCTGTGGCAGGAGCAGGGCAACTTGGGAGTATTGCAGACCCATCCCCTCCTCCACCTCCCCCAGCTGTCAGCTCTCATTCTCTGCCTCTGCCTCCAAGCTGCCCATTTCCACCTCCTTTGGGAACTGTGTCTCTAACACAAAACTGCTTTCCCAAGCTACTTGGTGAAGATAAATAATACAGCTATAGCTGGTTAAATAAGGGAGGCGAAGAGAAGAATTAAGAGATATTGTCAAGGGAGAAAAGTATATCTTTTCAGATTAGATTTGAAAATAGATGGGGGTTGACGGAATTGATTCTCATTACTCCTAGTTATTCTCTCCTGAACTACTTCCCTCCCTCCTTGCTGCTTTTTTTTTTCCGCTTGGTCTTTCTTTGTCATTTAGCATGCTGTATCCCCTTGGTCTCTCTGTGTGTTTGCTGTTTTAGCTTGTTTTTTTAAATCCAACCCAACAGTGAGTTTCCACCAGGGCTTTGAACTGGTTCATTCTGGTTGCATTTCCACTCTAGGTATACTGAATCAGAACCTACATTTTTACAAGATCCCCAAGTGATTCTTATATACAAGAAATTTTGAGAACCACTGCTCTACTAGTGGTTCTCAGAACTGATCACTAACCAGCAGCATTAGCATCACCTTGGAACTTGCTGGAAATGCCAATTCTCAGCATGGGTTCAAACTGGACCAAGCTGGTTAGAAGCCTTGGTTTCCCCACCACCACTACCATCCCCCTCCCCCACAGCCCTACCTCATGGAATTGTAAACTGATGTAAAAATAGGATATTCAGAAAAATGGGGATAAGAAGTAACATTTACTTACACCCACATATGTGCCAGGCTAGGGGCTTTAAATCATTGTCTTGTTTACCCATCATGGGAAACCCAAATGGGTGAAGTAGTATCATGGATTGAATCGTGTCCCCCCCAAAATATCTGTCAACTTGGCTGGGCCATGATTTCCAGTATTGTATGATTGTCTACCATTTTATCATCTGATGTGATTTCCCTATGTGTTGTAAATTCTATCACTAAGACGTAATAAGATGGATGAGCTGCACTTATACTGATGAGATCTACAAGGTTAGATAGTGTCTTAAGCCAATCTCTTTTGAGATACAAAAGAGAGAAGTGAGCAGAGACACAGGGGGACCTCATACCACCAAGAAAGCAGTGCTGGGAGCAAAGAGTGTCCTTTGGACCCGAGGTTCCTGTGCAGAGAAGCTCCTAGTCTGGGGGTAAGACTGATGACGACGAGGACCTTCCTCCAGAGCTGACAGAGAGAGAAAGCCTTCTCCTGGAGCTGACACCTTGAATTTGGACTTCTAGCCTCCTACACTGTGAGAAAATAAATTTCTCTTTGTTAAAGCCATCCACTTGTGGTATTTCCGTTATAGCAGCACTAGATGACTAAGACAGGTAGATAGTATACCGTTTACAGCTGAGATATCCATAATCATACAAGGTGACAAACAGTTAAGCATTGAATGCTAACTAAAAGGTTGGAGGTTTGAGTCCACCCAGAGACGCTTCAGAAGCAAATCCTGGTGCTCTACATCCAAAAGGTCATAGTCACTGAAAATCCAATGGAGCACAGCTCTACTTTGACACACACGGGATTGCCGTAAGTCGCAATCGACTCGACGGCAACTAGAAAAAGTGACTAGACCTTCCCAAGATCTTCCAGCTAGTAAGTGGCAGAGCAATTCAAACCTAGTCTCCTGATTCCAAATCCAGGGCTCCGATCACTGTACTAACTGGGCTGAGAAAAGGATTGACATATTTGAGTAGAAAGATAGAGGGGTCAAGTCCACACAAGGGAGTATGATTAAGTACCAGGATAGGCATCCTCTTGGGTCAGTCAGATACTGTGTCTACACATTTCATCATGATTAACTCATGTGCTAGAGTTAAGTGTTGCCCTTCTGTTTTTCAGATGCAAATATCTCCTGGGAGAGAGGCAAATGAAGTGTTCCTTACAGTGAAAGAAACTGGGTGACCCGTAACAGGTAAAGTCGCCTCTCTGAGCCTCACTTGCCTCATACAGAAAATGGGAATCATAAAACCAAGCTCTCATGATTGTTGTGAAGATTAAGGGAGATAAAGTGAAGAAGTCTAGCACAGCACTTAGCATGTGGATTCCCTGTCAGTTGGCTGTCTTCTCTTCACTCTTCTATCTCACCACTGTCAAGACAGGAAGAGTAAGGTTGTCTTGAGAGCAATGGGGCTAGGTGGGCAGAAGAGGGAGTATAGTACTAAGTATAAAGAAAAAGGAGACAGAGGTCACAGATGAAACTTCCTAGACTTGCACTTCACTTGGAAACAGTTTCTGAGACCCTCTCACCTGGTCCCCAGTGCTCCTTCCCTTTCAAGCCATTCCTTTTTAAGTCACGACTCAGAATCATGGAAAACTACAGCAGAACAAGAACTTAAAGGAATAAGTGATCTAATCCACCCATTTTGTTGATGATAACAATGAGAACCAGAGAGGGATAGCAACTCGCCTGAAGTAACACAAACTCATAACCAGGGCTCTTCCGGTCTCACTGTTAGAAACAAGGATTCACAGAGGGGCTAGGACAGAGGTGAGAGGGGAACCCCTCTGGCCACATGGGAGGAGAATTCCCCCCTAACACCAGTTCTCCCACAGCCTCTCCTGAGGATGCTACCAAGAAGGCTACTGATGTCGATGTTGCTGAGTCTGACTTGTCATTGTCACTGAGTCTGACTTGTCATTCCTCATCCCCCTCGCCCTAACCCAGGGAACTCAGCATGTGAGAGCCATACGCATGGATTCAGATCTGATAGGTAACAAAACATGATGAGTCAGGAGAACAAGGCACCATGCGGTGTGGTGGGTGAGGGAGGAAAAACGAAACCTGTAAAACCCAGCAACAGAACAGAGACTAAGGGAGTGAACATACCTGACACCAACCTAACCAGCTATTTGCAGAAAGGTGGGAGAGGCCAGATTTGGAGGAACACCTTTGCATGATGAATTCGTCCCAGTGTCTGAAATTGCACTTAACCCATTGCCTATGTATTCTGTGCCATAGTCTGCTGGCCCCATGCAGCATTCCCGCCTGTGAGTCTTTGTTCATCCTGTGACTCCTTCCTGGAATACCCTCATCTCTTTGCACACACGGACACTACCCACCTTCAAAACCAGGTTGAAGGACCTCCTCTGAGCTCTAACCTCCTCTGGCAAGTTTCTATTCCCTTCTCTGGTTCACTAGCCTCACTCATACACGAGTCTCATTTTCTTGCCTAGGTCATGAGATTCTTCTGGGCAAGGAATTACTGTTATCTCCTCTCTCTCCCCCTTGGTAGCTCAGCTTTTATCTCCACTGCAAGTGACTGATAAACATGGGTTGATTGAAAGATTAAAATAGAAACCCAATAAAAGAGGAGAGCATGGTGAGACTCCCTCTTCCAATTCTACAGATGGGGATACTGAGGTTGGGAAAGATACTTGGAGGGACTGAGACCCAGAAGTGAAGTAGCAAGAGGTTCCACCTGCCCCCATCTCCACCCTACTTCACAGCCCCCTGAAGCATTTATCAAAACAGTACCAACCTGGCTCAAATGGCATTTGATAGGGTCATACCACAGCAAATAAGCACTCTTGTGCCCTGACGCTCCAGTTTTGTCATTCTCTTCCTGTTCTCTTGCCTTTATACTCATAACGCCATGCTCTTGTTCAGTGCTCTCTCTACCACTCTTGTTCGCTAATCCTTTATCTTCAGAACTCAAGTGTGAGTGGACTATACAGCCACCACCTCTTCTCCTTCTCACATCCACGCCCTTGTAATATGACATTGCAGGTCCCCTATGAAGGGGTGAGTCTATTTCCCCTCCTCTGACTTGTTTTGGTCAATGGATCAATACCAAAAGTGATACAAGCAGAGACTTGAAAAGTGCTCATAGACTGGGGCCTGCCTTCTCTTGCTGCTCTTGGAAACCCTGCAAGTGGCATGTGAAGAAGCTAGGGCTAAGCTGGTAGAGATGGGAAAAAACATAGCCAATCGCCCATGTTGCCCAGCCAAACTCTGCTCACTACCACATGTGAGTGAGGCCATACTGGATCCTCCAGCTACTAGCTAACCTGTCAGCTGACCGCAGATACATGGAAGAGTGCAGCAGAGAGCAGCCAAGACCAGCATAAGACCTGCCCACTGAACTCCACCCAAATTACCTACACACAGGATTGTGAGCTAAATCAGTGCTTTAAACCACAAAGTTCTGGAGTGGTTTGTTATGCAAGAATAACTAACTAGGAGAACAACCTAGATGTCACCTCCTTTGTGAAGCCTCCCTACCCCCAAGGCTGGGCTGGAGCTCCTTTACTGGGCTTCCTTTCATTACTCTGCTTATCACACTATATTGTAATCATGGCCACAGTTATTTCACACCTCGCGGATCCTCTGCTTTCCAAGTCTGTGAGCTTCCTGAAAATAAAGTTCTAGTCTCCCTTGCTGCCTTCTATCTTCCCTACACCCAGCTTAGAGTCAGCACTCAGCAGGCATGTGTAGAACACAACAAACAGTACCAAAAATGTCCCTTAGGCAGAACCTACCATATTTCTCTCAGTACCTCCTCCTCCTAATCAGTCTCCGCAGCACTGATTTGAAGGAGTGAGTGGATATCGATTGGCTTGAACTGCACTGCTTCAGAGCATAATCTACCTCTATATTCCTTAAGTAAGCTCTGTGTCTGTTCGGTGTGTTCACAGGGGCCTTGATTATAATTCAGCCTCTACTCCATTACCCTTATTTATTACTCAGAGCTGGAGCACAGAGCCCCAGGCATCAGTGGAATGATTACAGGACCCTTTTGACTTGCAATTCCACACTATTCAGTCCAATTTAGACTGGCCACAGATGGTGCCCTACGGCAGGGAAGGGACCATTAGAGTACGCCAGGCTGGGGGCAGGGAGCAGGGAAAGGACCCTCTTGGTTTTCTCTCTGAGTCTTAGGATGATGAAGAAAAGGATCAGCTTGTCCTAATGCCTCTCCTGACCAAAACAGTGAGCACCTGAATGATGGCAAATCACACCCCTCTCCAACAGGGCCAGTGATGACCATTGTTGGAGTGTCTTTTTATTTGGTTTAAATGTCAGCATCCTCTGTCCAGGTGACGTGACTGTTGTTCTCATATTGCCAGGCTGGCAGACAGGAAAGTCAAATTCCACTCTTGTCTCTGTTCTGTGACCCTAGGAAAGTCCCTTTGCATCTCTAGGCCTCAGTCTTCTCATCTGTCAAATGGGGAGACTGCTTCTACTTGTGACTCCTTCACTAATCATTGGAAAAAGTAAAGAGAAAATTTATGGAGAAGGTACTGGAAGGCACTTGGAATCAAGCATTCTACAGGCAAAAACCATTGCTATGGTTAAGATTAACCAACCTGATGGAAGATTCTGGCAAACTGAAAGCAAGTGGCTCAAACAGAAAAGGCTGAAACTCCTTCCCATTTTTTAATACCTTGCCTGCCATACCACACAGCGTCAGAGTGTGGTCTCTGAAATCACACAGCCTGGTTCCCATCCCTGCCACTATATTTATTAGCTGAGTAATCTTGCAAAGTTACTTAACTTCTCAAGGTCTTACTTTCCTCATACAAACTGGGGATGATAATGTTGTAATAATCACTGGAGTGTGAGTGCCAGGAAGGCAGGGACTGGGCTGTCTTATTCTTAGCTGTATGCCAGTGCCTAGAAGAGTGCCTGGTATAATGTAGCCACTTACTCTAAAAATAATAGAAAGACCAACGTTTATTAAGTGCCTTCTGCATGCAAGACTCTATTCCCAGGTGTTTGTGCGTATTATTTCATCTTCCCGAAATCTCTTACTTACGGACAACACTAAATCAACATGTACCTGCTCACCACCACATGTGGGTGAGGCCATCCTGGATTATCCCACTACTAGCTAACCTGTCAGGTGACCACAGACACATGGGAGGGCCCAGCAGTGATCAGCCAAGACCAGCATAAGCGTTGTTGAGATAACATACCATCACAAGGTTAGGTATCAGTACATGCTCAGTAAATGTTTGTAGCAGTGAACGCTGCCGCTACTATCTGCTCTTCTGTGCTACACAAATAGCTTTTCCTCAGGTTGATATGAACATTTGGGATCCCTCACTCGTAAGCACCAAGGCCTGTCTTTGATTGTAAATTCCTAGGAAACAGGAGTCACATCTGCTGAATATCTTCTTCACAGCACTGTGATTACAACCAGAATATTGTCAGGGTATCAGACTAGGAATCATGATCTCTGAATTATTACACCTCCCCTGCCCATACCCCACCTTTCTGGCTCCATTTCCAGAACCACAGAAACTCTAAATTTAGATTGAATCAACTCAGCAAACGTTTCTTGAGAGCCTTCACTATACCAGGCCCTTAGCTGGGAGCTTTCGGACATCGTCTCTCTGAGTCTCCACTTCTTGTTTAGAGTAGAGAAAAAGGAAACCCAGAGAAAGCAGGGAGTTGTTCCCGATTACAAAGTACGTCAGGGATAGGGGTGTTGAGAACTTAGCCTCTTGACGCCAAGGACAGACTCCTTCTACTGTATGTGTCTGAATCTGTGTGGCCTCCTGGCTCTGCCACTGACTTCCTGTGTCACAGTGGGAAGACTGCTTTCCGATATGAATCTCACTTTTCTCACCTGTAAAATGGGAAGTCATGCCATCCTCAGAGGGCTGTTCAGGGATTTACTAGAGAATGTACTTTGTGGGGGAGGTGATCTTATTCTCTATCTTAATGAAAACTGTGTCATGCTATCAGAGAGCATGGAGAAGTATGAATTTCGCCCCAGTTTACATAATGAGTCTCATACACATGTGTCAGTTCTGTCATGTTTCTGTTAGTCATAAATAGGAAGTAGGGGAAGAAAGGGCCACTCTCCCGGTGTCTTACCCACTAACCCCATGTGCCTCTGTTATAGGCTTTTTACCTTTTCTGAATTCTTCTCTTTAACTACCATCTGCTGGTGCAACTCCTACCACCATCACCCCACCCAAGTAACTGTCCATAGCATGATGTGGAATACACTGGAAGGAACCACGTCGCCAAAAGCTAGGAGGAATGTCCTTGTGATGGGCAGGTGTACCTATCACAGAGGGAGCCAGGTACTTTGCTGACATTTGGAATAAAGGCCAAGTTCAGATAAATCATCTCTGAAGAGTATAGGAGAGGAATCAGGCCAGGTGAGTCATAGGTATATAGGAAGTCATGTATGTACAACCTGAAATACCTGCAAGGATGCCCAGCCAGGTGAGCACACGTTTACATGTCTGTGCTCCCAAAGCACAAGTGTCCTCACAGATACATGTACTTCCTCGTGAGTCCACGCACTTGTGTACTGTCAGAAAAGCATTCATATCTCCTTGCACACACAAACATGTGTTCACATGTGGCCATTTCCTCACGCATATGCACACATGCACAGATTGATGTATTCATTTACGGATATAAATACCACTGCTACAAAACGTCTTTCGCATTTAGACTCATGTGCACATGTCTGAAAAACTGCTCCTGCCTTACACTGATGCTGTGAATATCCAGGAAAGCCTGCACATCCTGACATTCCCTGACACACGTGAACAGGTGCCTGCACGTATGTATATACATACATATATGGACACAAGACAGCAGCCAAAGTCATATGCTGGGACCTCACACACGCACACTCACACAATGTGTTCACCTGATTCATTTCATATACACGTCTGTGCTCCATCATGCACGTTCAAACTCACATGTGTACGCACTGATATCTTTACACACTGATGCAGATGGCTGCATTTATGGGCAGACGTGCACACATGTGTTCAGGTATATACATGCCTACAGTAATAGGTACATTTAACCAGAGAACACAGCCAGTCCCTCATTTGTCCTCACATACACAGGCACATAACCGACCTCAGGAAATGCCCCTCAGAGCCCCTGGAATATCTCTGGATCTGTCCTCAAGACCTCACTTTGTACTCAAGGAGAAAAACTAAATCCTCTCCCGCACAGCCTTCTGAAAGCCTATTTCCTCTTTTCTAGTATGACTGACAGCCCTTCCTAGAGCAAAGGAGAGCAGAACAGTCTCTGTTCCCAGGCTATCCATCTACTTAATCCTTTCTGATTTTGTTATGGGGAAAAAATTTCCACTGATTTGCTATTTCATCCCCTCTTCCTGATGTCCTTGAAAGAGACAGACTGACAGGAGACAGAAAGAGGCCTGCTGATGCCGGGCACCAGGTGGCCCTGGTGCCTTTCCCATGGGGCTCTGACTTCCAAGTACCATGCAGGAAGCCTGGCCAGAGAGCCAAAGCTGTGCCCTGGACCCTACAACAAGAGAAAGCAGAAGCAGAAATAATGAGTTACTACTCCTCACACTCTTCTTAAAGCCAGACACAATGCCTGGCATGGTCGCACCCTGCAAATCATTTAAGCCTCAGAACATTCTCAAGGGAGCTCTCAGCAAGCCCATTGTACAGACAAGGAAGCTGAGGTTTCCAGAGGTGAAGGCACTTACTGCAGTCAGTAAGCAACAGGAGTGAAGATGTGAACTCAGGTCTGCTTGTCCACAAAGGCCTTTCAGAACTCAGGGACATCTGGGAGGAGGCTGGCCACTAATGTGCTATTGCCTGGCCTCTGGAATCTTCTTCTTTTCATGTGCACTTTCAGGGGATCACTCCCTAGAACAGGACCAAGTGGACTGCAGAGGCATTTTCTCAGCCTGACCAGGGCACAGAGAACTGGATAAGGAAAAGAGGAAGGAGAGAAAAATAGGGGAGCAAAAGGAAGAAAGGAGTAAGGGAGGAAAACAGAACACTGTCAGAAGAGGGAGATGAAGAGATGTGCAAGTAAGAAAATAGCTTTAGGAGGGGCTATATTGTATCCCTCTTTTATCCTCATAACATGATCCCCTTCTCTGTGCTGAACCCTGTAAGCGATGCTGGCAGTACTGAGGGGAACAGGACAAGGTTTTCACCTAGGGGGCTCCTAGACTAGTGAGGTCAGTGCTTGTTTTATAGATCATGTTAAAGCCTGAGCTGACGTTTGAAAATATTTACCTAATTAGTTTCGAAAGCAATGAGGAAAGAGAGATGGAAAAAGGAAACCTCCAACATATGCTGCCCCTCCACAAGTCTTCTCAGAAAAACAACTGCTAATTATGTATCAATCTTTCTACATGTTTGCTCACACAATCCTCTCAACTACCCTTCAAGACAATTATTATATCTGGTTATATATTCATGCAGGCACGTGTGTGCATATGTATGTACATATGCTTGTATACGTATGTATGTATATATGTGTGTATATAAGGAGCCCTAATGGTGCTCCCCACAAATGTCAGTTTGTCATACTGTGGTGGCTTGCATGCTGCTGTGATGCTGGAAACTATGCTACCAGTATTTCAAACACCAACGGGGTCACCCACGATGCAAAGGTTTCAGCTGAGCTTCCAAACTGAGATAGACTGGGAAGAAGGACGTGATAGTCTAGTTTTGAAAAAAGTAGCCAGTGAAAACCTTATGAATAGCAGTGGAATACCATCTGATACAGTGTTGGAAGATGAGCCCCTCAGGTTGGAAGGCACTCAAAATACAACTAGGGAAGAGATGCCTCCTCAAAGCAGATTTGATCTTAATGAAGTGAATGGAGTCAAGCTTTTGGGAACTTTATTTGCTGATGCGGCAGGACTCAAAATGAGAAGAAACAGCTGCAAACATTCAGTAATAATAGGAACAGGGAATGTACGAAGTACGAATCTAGGAAAATTGAAGTCATCAAAAATGAAATGGAACACATAAACATTGATATGCTAGGCATTAGTGAACTGAAATGGACGGATATTGGCCATTTTGAATTGGACAATCATGTGGTATACCATGCCGGAACGGCAAATTGAAGAGGAATAGCCTTGCATTCATCGTCAAAAAGAATATTTCAAGATCTATCCTAAAGTACGACACTTTCAGTGATAGGATAATATCCTTACACCTACAAGGAAGACCAGTTAATGTGACTATTATTCAAATTTACACACTAACCACTAAGGCCAAAGATGAGGAAATTGAAGATTTTTACCAACTTCTGCAGTCTGAAATTGATCAAACATGCAATCAAGATGCATTGATAATTACTGGTGATTGGAATTCGAAAGCTGGAGACAAAGAAGAAGGAACAGTAGTTGGAAAATATGGCCTTGGTGAAAGAAACAATGCTGGAGATCACATGATAGAATTTTGTAAGATCAATGACTTCTTCATTGCAAATACCTTTCTTCACTAACATAAACAGCGACTATACCCGTGGACCTCACCAGATGAAATACACAGGAATCAAATTAATATGTCTTTGGAAAGAGATGATGGAAAAGCTCAAAATCATCACTCAGAACAAGGCCAGGGGCCAACTGCAGAACAGACAATCAACTGTTCATATGCAAGTTCAAGTTGAAGCTGAAGAAATTAGAACAAGTCCACCAGAGCCAAAGTATAACCTTGAGTATATTCCACCTGAATTTAGACACCATCTCAAAAAATAGATTTGACTCACTGAACACTAATGACCAAAGACCAGACATCAAGGGCATCATACATGAAGAAAGCAAGAGGTCATTAAAAAGACAGAAAAGACCACAACGGATGTCAGAAGAGACTCTGAAACTTGCTCTTGAATGTCAAGTAGCTAAAGCAAAAGGAAGAAATGATGAAGTAAAAGAACTGAACAGAAGATTTCAAAGGGCAGCTCAAGAAGACAAAGTAAAGTATTATAATGAAATGTGCAAAGACCTAGAGTTAGAAAACCAAATGGGAAGAACGCACTCAACATTTCTCAAGCTGAAAGAACTGAAGAGAAAATTCAAGTGTCAGTTGCAATATTGAAGAATTCTACAGAGAAAATATTAAATGACGCAGGAAGCATCAAAAGAAGATGGAAGGAATACAAAGCCACTGAACCAAAAAGAATTGGTTGACGTTCAGCCATTTCAGGAGGTAGCATGCGATCAAGAATCGACAGTACTGAATGAAGAAGTCCAAGCCTCACTGAAGGCACTGGTGAAAAACAAGGCTCCAGGAATTCATGGAACACCAGTTGAGATGTTTCAACAAACAGATGCAGAACTGGAAGTGCTCACTCATTTATGCCAAAAACTTTGGAAGACAGCTACCTGGCCAACTGACTAGAAGAGATCCATATTTGTGTCCATTCCAAGGAAAGTTGATCCAACAGAATGAGGAAATTATCATTAATATCCCACACAAGTAAAATTTTGCTGAAGATCATTCAAAAGCAGTTACAGCAGTACATCAGCAGGGAACTGCTACAAATTCAAGCTGGATTCAGAAGAGAATGTGGAATGAGGGATATCATTGTTGATGTCAGATGGATCTTAGCTGAAAGCAAAGAATACCAAAAAGATGTTTATTGTTTTATTGACTGTGTTTTATCGACTATGCAAAGGCATTTGACTGTGTGGATCATAACAAATTATGGATAACATTATGAAGAATGAGAATTCCAGAACACTTAATCGTGCTCCTAAGGAACCTGTATATACACCAAGAGGCAGTCATTCAAATAGAACAAGGGGATACTGCGTGTTTTAAAATTAGGAAAGGTGTGTGTCAGCATTGTATCCTTTCACTATATTTATTCAATCTCTATGCTGAGCAAATAATCCGAGAAGCTGGACTGTGTGACGATGAACACAACATCAGGATTGGAGGGAGACTCATTAACAACCTGAGATATGCACCTGACACAACCTTGCTTGATGAAAGCCAAGAGGACTTGAAGCACTTACTGATGAAGATCAAAGACCACAACCTTCAGTATAGATTACACTTCAACATAAAGAAAACAAAAATCCTCACAAATGGACCAATAAGCAACATCATGATAAACGGAGAAAAGACTGAAGTTGTCAGGGATTTCATTTTACTCGGATCCACAATCAGTGCCCATGGAAGCAACAATCAAGAAATCAAATGATGCATTGCATTGGGAAAATCTGCTGCAAAAGACCTCTCTGAAGTGTTAAAAAGCAAAGATATCACTTTAAGGACTAAGGGGCACCTGATCCAAGCCATGGTGTTTTCAATTGCCTCATATGCATGTAAAAGCTGGACAAAGAATAAAGAAGACGAAAAAAAAAAACAACTGATGCCTTCGAATTACAGCGTTGGCAAAGAATACTGAGTACACTGTGGACTGCTAGAAGAATGAACAAGTCTATCTTGGAATAAGTAGAGCCAGAATGCTCCTTAGAAGCAAAGATGGCAAGACTTCCTCTCACATTCTTTGGACATGTTATCAGGAGGGACCAGTTTCTGGAGAAGGACATCATGCTAGGTAAAGTAGAGGGTCAGTGAAAAAGAGGAAGACCCTCAACGAGATGGACTGACACAGTGGCTGCAACAACAGACACAAATATAGCAAAGGTTGTGAGGATGGCACAGGACTGGGCAATGTTTTGTTCTGTTGTACACAGGGTTACTATGAGTTGGAACGAACTCAGCAGCACCTAACAACAACAACAATGGTACAACGCTTAAGTGCTGGGCTGCTAACGATAAGTTGGCAGTTTGAACCCACCAGCCATTCTGCAGGAGTAAAGACCTGGCGATCTGGTCCCATAAAGACTATAGCTTAGGATGCCATACGGGGCAGTTCGATTCTATCCTATAAGGTCACTATGAGTCAGAATGGACTCGATGGCACACAACAACATGTATGGGGTCCGTGGGTGGCAAAAATGGTTTGCGCTCATACCTCATACCTCAAGGTTGGTGGTCTGAACCCACCCCGTCACACCACAGAAGAAAGGCCTCTTAATCTACTTCCGTAAAACTTTATGGAGCCAAGAAAACTTTACAGAGAAGTTCTATTCTGCAACACATGGGGTCTCCATGAATCAGAATCAACTGCACAGCAATCAGTGTGTTTTTCTGGTTTTATACATATTTATATACACACACACACACACACACACACACATGCACACATTTGGCTCTGAGCAATGAAGACACTAAGCAAAGATCACATAGGACTTCAGCAGCAGAGCCACACAGCCTAGCTCTGGGGTCCTCGATCAGCAGCATACTCTCACTGCCCCTCCTGCAGCTGCATCTTCTTCCTGAGGTGGCTGTCCAATCCCCACAAAACTGGCTATTTATCACTGGACAACAGAGGAGGAGGAGGGACCCATAGAGACAATCCAGTGATAACAAAGCTAAGGTCTGCAGAGCGCAATAAATATCTGGACTAGAACTAGGATCCAGATCTATACTTTGTTCAGACTGTGCTTTGTGGCAGGCCATGCACTGTCAGGAATGACAGACCCTCACAATGAGGTCACAGACCCACACAGACTGGAAGGCAAATACAGGAATGGAGATGCTTCGGGTGTCTCCTCTTCTCAAAAAGGGCAAAGGTGCAGGAAAGAAAGCAACCCTCTCACCCCTGGGGAAACAGGATAACAACCCACTGCCCTCGAGTTGATTCTGACTCATAGGGACCCCATAGGGTTTCCAAAGCTGTAAATCTTTACGGAAGCAGACTGCCACATTTTTCTCCAGAGGAGCTGCTGGTGGTTTCAAACCACCAACATTTCGGTTGGCAGTCGAGCACTCTGACCACTGATCCACCAGGTCTCCTTGAGGAAATAGGATTAGTAACCCTATTTTACAGATGATTCTGCGGAGGCCCAGAGAGGAAATGGATTTGCCTAAGCAAAAGGTGGGGCAGCCCTCTCAAATAAAATTCAGGATCCTCTCCCATAGAATCCACTCTGCACAGCAATGGAAGCAACCGACTGTAGAGGCTGAGAACTCAAGTGCGGAGACCGGCAGATTGGCAGTTCCCGCGGTAAATCACTTACTAGCTCTGGGCTCTTAGACCAGGCCAGCTTCACAGGTGAACAACCTGTGACATCACACAGGGCCCTGCAGTTAGGCTAGCCCCACACTTGGTTTAATGCTTTTCTGTTCCCATCTTGAAATTCATAATGCTTGAATACAGGGGTCCCTCAGTTTCATTTGCACAGGGCCCTGAAAATTATGTAGTCAGTCCTATTTTTGACACTTCCCATTTCTGAGCCTCAGTGTTCTGAACTTTGAAATGAGGTTAATAATGGCTAATAACCACTGCGCCACCAGGGCTCCTGTCCTTGTGCAGGGCAGACCAAAAGAAATTCAGGGAGCTTAATGCCCTCTCCCGAACCAGGAGAAGCCCTCAGTCAATGACAGATAGGAGGTGGAGAATAAATGCCCTGCTTGGGATCATTCTGTTCTATACTGTCCCCAGAGTTCCTCGATGGGACTGAGCCCCAGTTGCCCACAGCAGTCCCCTGTTCAATTATAAACCCTTCACTGGGTCCCTTCCCAGAAACCCTGGTGGTGTAGTAGTTAAGAGCTACAGCTGCTAACCAAAAGGTTGGCAGTTTGAATCCACCAGGTGCTCCTTGGAAACCCTATGGAGCAATTCTACTCCATTCAATAGTGTCACTATGAGTTGGAATCGACTCAAAGGCAACGGGTTTTAATGGGTTTGGGTCTCTTCCCTTGCCTGCCCCACTTCCCCTACTGGGGCTTCCTGGGACACTCCTCAGATAAATTACACTCATCTGCTTGTCTCAGGGTCTGCTTCTGGGGAACCCAATCTAAGAAAGGGCTGCTGTGAGCTTAATTGAGATAATGCATGTAAAATGCTTAATACAGCATCAGGCATAGATGCAAACCCTCAATAAACGGTAGGCTTACCAAAAAAAAAAAAAAAGTCACTTTACGAGAAGACATGAGGAAGACGACAGAACATTTATAATTGATTTCTAAATTTATCCTCCTAATAAAATCATCTCCGGCAGACCCTGCTCGTGACCAGTCAGGAATGATTTCAGGGCCCCATTTCCCACCAGAAACATAGACACCAGTCACTCTGGCTCCGAGAACCCAGCCCAAAGTGAGAGCTCATGGAACTGCCGCCCATTCCATTCCTGGCCCCCACAGCAGGAGGGAGCACAAACCCAGCCAGAATCTCAAAGCCAGGAGACGGGCCATCTTGTCCAACCCTCTGTTTAATGGATGGAGACACTGAGAGACAGAAATACGCCGAAAGTCGCCTAGTGTATGAAGGGCAAGATCAGAGCAAGACATCTTTACCCTCATGCTTTACTCATTTATTTATTCTTTTTAATTGCCACACAACACACACATACCAGAAAGTGAGGCCCATGACTGCAGGGAATTTTTTCCTGTGTTGTTCACTGTTTGGTTCCCCTGGACCCTAAAACAGTACCTGGCACATAGTAAGTGTTCACTAAAAAAAACAAAAACCAGCTGCTGTCCAGTTCCAACCCACAGTGACTTCATGTGTGTCAGAGCAGAATTGTGCTCCATAGGGTTTTTAATGGCTGATTTTTTGGAAGCAGATTATCAGTCAAGCCTTTCTTCTGAGGCACCTCTAGATGGACTCGAACCTCCAACCTTTCAGTTAGCAGTAGAGCATATTGACCATCTGCACCACCCGGGGACCCCTAGTGCTCATTAGTATTTATTAAATGAATAAACACTCTTTCGATGCCACCCATAGTGAATCTCCCCTGAAGGTCCTCTTGGCCTCAAAGCAAACAATTATTCCAAAGGGCCTCTACACTCGCCCCCAGTACAATCAGGATAGCATGGTTAAGAGAGGGACTCAGGAGTCAGAATGCCAGGGTGAACCCCAGCACCATACAAGGAGTCTTTAAATCAGGCAGCTGACAGTATTCATCAAAGGAGGTACTGTATGAAAAGCAATAACCACAGGGTAAGCACTCAATACATATTTCTTATTATTCAGGTGGAGTTCCTGGGTGGTGGTGCAAATGATTAAAAGGGCTTGGCTCCTAACCAAAAGGTTTTAGTCTAGCCAGAGGTGCCTTGGAAGAACAATGTGGTGATCTTCTTCCAAAAACTCAGTCATATGAAGCACAGTTCTACTCTGACACACATAGGGTCACCATGAATCGGAAATGACTCAACAGCAACTGGTTTTTATTATTATTCTCATCATGAAGGTAAGAAGCAAAGCCCTGCTACTCCTAAGGCTTCTCACTTGCTGCTAATATAGTAGGGACAATTTTCCAAAGTGTGCGAAAATGCACCGATACTGGCACGGAGGGTGACAGCATACAGTACATTTTCCTAGAATTAGTTAATAGAGAATCACAAAATGAGAAGTTCTATCCTCTCCAGTCTCTTCCAGCCCTTCTGTTAACATCAAGGTCGAAATGCCAGTTAGGTGCTCCAATGTCTTTAACGCCTCCCTAACTCCTGCTGATCTCCTTTCTGAACCCAGAGAGACTGGGGCTCAAACTCCAAGTTGGCTGCTAGCACCAGCTGGCTAGCATGTAATAACATGGTGTGGATTTCTTTGTACTTATTTTTATAGTGGCCTTCTAATTTAAGAAGTGATGCTAGTTTTCCATTCATCAGTATGACACTGAAGTCTGCTTTTTACAATAGATACATTACTTTAAAATAAGGCAAAAAAAGAGAACGTAGATACAACCAAAATGATGAGAAAACACCAGTTGCCGCTGAGTCGATTCTGATTTATGGTGACCCTAGGTGTGTTACAGTAGAAACAGACTCTGTAAGGTTTTCTGTGGCTGCCTCTTCGAAAGTAGATTGCCAGGCCTTTCTTCTGAGGTGCCTCTGGGTGGACTCAAACCTTTTCAACATTTTGGTTAGCAGCCAAGTGTGTTAACTGTTTGCACCAAACAGGAACTCCAAAATAATGGAAAAAAAGAGAAAAAACCCATCGCTGTTGAGTGGATACCGAGAGGTGGCCCTGAAATGACCGAGGTTGGGAAATTCTGGTCTAGTCTCAGTTCATAAGGCCCCCTGGGACAGGGGCATGGGGTCCAGAGCTCCAGCACAGCTCTGTCGTTCATTATGTTCTGTGACTTTAAAGAAACCCATTCCCATCCCCAGGCCTCAGTTCCCCTATCTCTGAAATGAAGAGATTGAAGTCCAAAGCTCCTTAAGGTCTTCCCATTTATGACATGTGCTGAATCCTTGCTAGATACCAATATAAACTGTACCAAACCCGTGGAAAATGCATCAAGGCCACGTGGCCGCCCCTGCCTGCCTCTGTGATGTCTCACTCCCAAACTAAAGTCTGCAAACTCCCAAGACTTGTTGGCACCCATTTGTTTATTAACACGGTTTCACATTTTATGTCACCTCCCCTCTCCCTGTCTAACTCCTGACAAAGGAAATAAAGCCAGGATTTAAGAGCCTGTGTTGAGAAACTTCACTCATTATAGCACCCATGGAGTTCACAAGCAGGACTGGTGGTGGCACTTTAATCTCCTTCACCCCCTCCCTGTCTGCACTTAAGTCTTGTGTGTAGTGCTTTGAAGGAAAGAGCCCAGGGTGGGCACAGCTGTGGTTATGGTAGATTCTCCGAAAAGCAGAAACCTGGGTGTGGGTTCTGACTCAGCTATTCTGTCTGAATTATCTCATATTTACTGTGCTCTCGGTCCAAGGCAGATCTGAGCTACATGGGCCCAAGAGACAGGAGGCAATTAGACCTAGTCTCCCTGCCTCAATGAGGCCTCAGGTTGGTTGGGTGGACACTGAGCTCACCAAATACAAGAGAATGCAACATTAGAAGTGCAGCCCCAAAGCATGCCCTTGACGGAGAGGTAGCACAGAGAAGGGGAGGACTGATCTTGCCTTAAGGGGCAAGGACAGAAGGTTTCTTGGACAGTTGATGTCGGGGAACAGTCATGTAGAATGGACACGTGTTTGCCAGGTGAAAGTGGGCACAAAGGTATAAATCCCCATGTTGAGGATATACAAGTCACTGGGGTTCAGTGGCTCATAAAGCAGAGGCTGTTGTCTTCAGGGTGATCTCTGTAAAGCCTACTATCCAAATCCCCTGAATTTTGTCTTGCTGAAACAATACGGTGATTACACTTCCTGGGCAGCCCTCAGCACTGCTCAGTCCTAACAGGCATCAGACACTCAGGAAGGACTCAGATGGTGAGACATGTGGTCCCCATGTGAACAGATGGTTCAGGACTCAGTTGTGGGTATACAGTGAAGAACAGGAGCCCAGTACCACAAGGCAAGTTGGAAAAAAAAGGTATAGAGAGCTTTGAAAACCTGATCCAATAAGACAGACCCAAACTATCTTTCTTTAGACTTCTAAATTTTCTCTGCATTTTTTTCTTCCCTTTGTGCTTTGACACTTATGCCCCTGCTTCCTAAGCTCTCCTTCCCACTCCTCTCTTGCCACAAATCCCCTCCTTTTCAGAAAGAAAACAAAAGCACTATGTATCACTTCCCTAACTCACAGGCAGCAGCTTTTAACAGATTTCTAAGGCACCGCTAGATAACTCCTTCAGGCTTGAATCCCCAAGGACACCTTGTGAAAAGGATAGAGAAATCTGCAGTTTTTGGGGTTTTAGGTTTTACTTTTTTCATAAAACAATAATAAGAATGAGTCTGTTTCACTCACATGTAGATACACACAAAGCTATTCTACTCGCCTCCCACCCTGAATATTTAACTATAGTGACATACGTTGTTGTTGTTAAGTGCCATTGAGTAAGGTTCCGACTCCTAGCAACCCTATGTACAACAGAACGAAACACTGCCCTGTCTGGTGCCATCTACACAATCGTTGCTATCTTTGAGCCCACTGTTGCAGCCACTGTGTCAATCCATCTTGTTGAGGGTGTTCCTCTTTTTCACTGACCCTCTAATTTACCAAGCATGATGTCCTTCTCCAGGGACCAGTCCCTCCTGATAACATGTCCAAAGTACTGAGATGAAGTCTCACCGTCCTTTGGTTCTAATGAGCATTCTGGCTGTATTTCTTCCAAGACAGATTTGTTCATTCTTCTGGCAGTCCATGGTGTATTCAATATTCTTTGCCAACACCATAATTCAAAGGCACCAATTCTTCGGTCTTCCTTATTTATTGTCCAGGTTTCGCATGCATATGAGGCAACTGAAAACACCATGGCTTGGCCAGGTGCACTTCAGCCCTTAAAGTGATATCTTTGCTTTTTAATACTTTAAAGAGGTCTTTTGCATCAGATTTGCCCAATGCAATGCATCGTTTGATTTCTTAATCGCTGCTTCCATAGGTGTTGACTGTGGATCCAAGTAAAATGAAATCCTTGACAACTTCAATCTTTTCTCCGTTTATCATGATGTTGCTTATTGGTCCAGTTGTGAGGATTTTTGTTTTCTTTATGTTGAGGTGGAATCCATACTGAAGGCTGTAGTCTTTGATGTTTATCAATAAGTGCTTCAAGTCCACTTCACTTTCAGCAAGCAAGGTTATGTCATCTGCATACCACAAGTTGTTGATGAATCTTCCTCTAATCTTGATGCTGTGCTCTTCTTCATATAGTCCAGCTTCTCAGATTGTTTGCTCAGTATACAGACTGAATAAGTACAGTGAAAGGATACAACTCTGACGCACACCTTTCCTGACTTTAAACCATGCAATATCTGTTCTGTTCGAACGACTGCCTCTAAGTCTACGTACAGGTTTCTCACAAGCACAATTAAGCGTTCCGGAATTCCCATTCTTCATGATGTTATCCATAATTTGTTATGATCCACACAGTGGAATTCCTTTGGATAACCAATAAAACACAGGTAAACATCCTTCTGATATTCTCAGCTTTCAGCCAAGATCCATCTGATATCAGCAATGATATCCCTCATTGCATGTCCCCTTCTGAATCTGGTTTGAATCTCTGGCAGTTCCCTGTCAATGTTCTGCTGCAACTATTTTTCAATTATCTTCAGTAAAATTTTACTTGTGTATGATATTAATGATATTGTTTGATAATTTTCACATTCTGTTGGATCACTTTTCTTTGGAATAGGTACAAATATGGATGTCTTCCAGACGGTAGCTGTCTTCCAAATTTCTTGGCATAGAGTGAGTGCTTCCAGTGTTGCATCCATTTGTTGAAACATCTCAACTGGTATTCTTGAATTCCTGCAGACTTGTTTTTCACCAATGCCTTCAGTGCAGCTTGGACTTCTCCCCTCAATACCATCAGTTCTTGATCATAGGCTACCTCCTGAAATGATTGAATGTTGACCAAATCTTTTTGGTACAGTGATTCTGTGTACTCCTTCCATCTTCTTTTGATTCTTCCTTCATTGTTCAATATTTTACCCATAGAATCTTTCAACACTGCAACTCAAGGCTTGTATTTTTTTTCTTCAGCTCTTTCAGCTTGAGAAACGTCGATGCGTTCTTCCCTTTTAGTTTTCTAACTCCACGTCATTGCACATTTCATTATAATAAGTGACATGTAGATGAAGGTCTAATTAATTCTGAACAAACATTCTCCCATCATAAGTGATGAGGATATGGGGCTCAGAGAGTAGGTGTCAGTGGCCACACCTGGAGGAGCAGTTCTCCCTCTCCCGAAACCCAGTTCAGATCTCTTTTGCCAAGATCTAAATATAGCTCCCCTTTTTACAAACACTGGTAGTACCTGGGTGGTGCAGACGGTTAAAGCTCAACTGCTAACCAAAAGGTTGGGGGTTTGAGTCTACCCGAAGGCACCCTGGAAGAAAGGCCTGGAAATTTACTTTCAAAAGGTTGCAGTCATTGAAAGCCCTATGGAACACAATTCTACTTTGACACACTTGGGGTTGCCATGAATCAGAACCAACTAGAAGGCAATTTTTCTTTTTCTAAAACAAACCATGAGCCAAGGGCCCATGGCCCTATGGCTACCCTCTTAGCTGCCTGGGTTTTCTTAATGTATTCATTCCCCTACTCAGTTCGAACCTCTCATCTGATGACTAATTCTCCTACATCGTTCCTCTACCTGCTGCTAAAACCTACCCTTTCTGTGTCGTATTATTGGATATTGTATAGGTGATGACTCAGATTCTTGCTGATTAACATTTCACCAGAAATTGCTCCCTGAGGCTACTGTGTTAGTAAAGAAAACTCTTGGAAAGTGTTTTTGAGACACTATAGTAGGTCCATGATGGAAGAATTTCTCAGCAAGGTACCTTTCAGTTGATCCCTTCAAAACACATCCATGACACAAATACCAAAATTCTACTCTGATATACTTCGATGTTTAACACCAAAACCTCCTGAATTTAGCCTTGCTAGAAAAATAAGGTGATTTTTTTTTCTCCAGTTGCTGTTGGGTTGACTCAGACTCATGGCTATCCCATGTGCATCAGAGTAGAACTATGCTCTATAGGGTTTTCAGTGTCTGATTTTTCAGAAGTAGATCTCCAGGCCTTTCTGCCAAGGTGCCTCAGGGTGGACCCAAAACACCAAACTCTCAGAAGCCAAGTGTGTTAACCATTTGTATCACCCAGAAAGTATAAGGGGATCATACCTCCCTAAACACACCAGAATGTTTTATGAACTTTAAAATATTATATAAGGTAGTTTCCCCCCCTTTCCATATTTCAAAAATAAGCACAGCAACGTTTAAGAAGTCGTTATGTAATCCTCAGTGATGCTTACTTTCCAGTTTCTTTAAGAATAACAGTCCAGAGGTGCTTATCTCTGTACTTAGCTGAGTTATTGAAACACTGAAGTTGCATTGCTTTGTCAGCTTCCCCTCAATTGCCAGCCTATGGCCATGGATGGGTAAATGGCAAGCACATGGCTCTGGACCAGCCTGAATGATGATCTCAGCTGGACTCCTTAGCAGACCTGTGAACTACGACAAATCACTTTTAACTCTCTAAGGCTCAGTTTCCTCTATCTGTAAAAGAAGTGTTGCTGTGGTTTGGGCAGGAATCTGGCATAGCAGTTACGAGAAAATGTTAGTTCTCTTGTCCTTGTCTTTAAAACTTTGTGCAGTGGTTTCTTTGGAAACATGAGTCGAACTTTTCATTGTTTTAAATATTAGTTTCTTAAATACGGCCATCATGGAGGGCTTAGCTCTCCTTGCTTCTCAGCCCTTAAGATTTGTCGCTGCCTGGAGACTTCTTTTTTTTGTATAAATCTATTTTATTGTACTACAGATGAAGGCTTACAGAACAAATAGTTTCTCATGAAACACTAGTACACGTTGTTTCATGACATTGGTTAACATCCCCACAAAATATTAACCCTCTAAATTCTCAACGTTTTTTTTGTGTGTGTGAAAATACACATAGCCAAAGATACACCATTTCAAAACTTTCTACATACACAGCTCAGTGACATTGACTACGCTCTTCCAATTCTGCTGTTATTCTCACTTACGATGAAGGCTTACAGAACAAAATAGTTTCTCATTTAACAATTACTACAAAAGTGGCCCTATGACAATGGTTAACAATCTCACAACACATCAACAATATCCTTACTCAAACTTGGGTTCCCTGTCACCAGCTTGTCCCTTTCTGCCTTCTGGCCCTTGTCACTGGACTCCTATACCTCATAGTCTCATTTGGTTTTACGGGGCTATCCACTCCCAGGCTGAACAGTGAACCTTGGAGGTAACTTCACCACTGAGCTAAAAGGGTGTCTGGGGGCCATACTCTCGAGGTTTCTCCAGTCACCTTTAGGCCAGTAATCTGGTCTTTTTTGTCATGAGTTAGAATTATGCTCTACATCCTTCTCCAGCTCTGTCCAGAACCCTCTGTTGTGATCCTGGTCAGAGCAGTCAGTGGTGGTAGCCGGGTACCATCTAGCTGTACTGGACTCAGTCCGGTGGAGGCCTTGGTAGCTGTGGACAATTAGTCCTTCCGACTAATCTTTTCCTTGTATCCTGTTCTCTTCATTCTCCCTTGTTCCCAAAGGGATGAGACCAGTGGAGTATCTAAGATGGCCACTCACAGGCTTTTAAGACCCCAGACACTACTCACCAAGGTAGAATGTAGAGCATTGTCTTTATAAGCTGTGTCATGCCAATTGAGCTAGATGTTCCCTGAGACCATGGTCCCCAGAGCCCTCCACCCAGCAACTCAGTCCCTCAGGGAGTTTGGATGTGTCTATGGGGCTTCCATGACCCTTCCTTGTACAGGTTGTGCTAGTTTCCCCTGTATTGTGTACTGTTTCACCCTTCACCCAAGATACCACCTATCTATTGCCTATTTAGTATTTCCCCCCCACCCCTCCAATTCCTGGTAACCAACAAATATTGTTACATTTTGTGTGTGAACCTTTTCATGGGTTTTTACAGTAGAGATCTCATACAATATTTGTCCTTTTGTGATTGACTTATTTCACTCAGCATAATGTCCTCCAGTTTCATCCATGTTATGAGATGGTTCACAGATTCATTGTTGTTCTTTCTCGTGGCATAGTACTCCATTGTGTGTATGTACCATAGTTTGTTTATCCATTCATCTGTTGATGGGCACCTACATTGTTTCCATCGTTTTGCTATTGTAAACAATGCTACCATGAACATAGATGTGCATAAGTCTATTCGAGTGACAACTCTTATTACTTTAGGATATATTCCTAGGAGTGGGATTCCTGGATCGAATGGTATGTCTATTTCTAGCTTTCTGAGGAAGCGCCATATCATTTTCCAAAATGGTTGTATCATTTTGCATTCCCACCAGCAGTGCATAAGAGTTCCCATCTCCCCGCAGCCCCTCCAACATCTGTAATTTCCGGTGTTTTTGATTCGTGCCAGTCATGCCGGGGTGAGATGGTATCTCATTGTGGTTTTAATTTGCATTTCTCTAATGGCTAGTGATCGCAAGCATTTCCTCATGTGTCTGTTGGCCATTTGAACGTCTTCTTTGGTGAAGTGTCTGTTCATTTCCTTTGCCCATTGGAGGTGTTGGATTTTCTGGTAGATTATGGAGACTAGACCTTTGTCTGACTTGTACTGTCCAAAAATTTTTTCCCAGTCTGTAGGTTCTCTTTTTACTCTTTTGGTGAAGTCTTTTGAAGAGCATAGGTGTTTGATTTTTAGAAGATCCCAGTTATCTAGCTTATCTGTTGGGTTTTATGCATTGATGGTTATGGTTTATATCCTGTTAATGCCATGTATTAAGGCCTGAAGTGTTAGTCCTATTTTTCCTTCTATGAACTTTATAGTTTCAGGCTTTATATTCAGGTCTTTGATCCATTTTGAAGTAAGTTTTTGTATACGGTGTGAAGTGTGGGTTCTGTTTCATTTTTTTGCAAATGGATATCCAGTTTTGCCAGCACCATTTGTTAAAAAGACTGTCTTTTCCCCATTTGATGGACTTTGGGCCCTTGTCGAAGATCAGGTGACTGTAGGTGGATGGATTCACATCTGGGTTCTCAATTCTGTTCCATTGGTCAATGGATCTGTCGTTCTACCACTACCAGGCTGTTTTGACTACTGTAGCTGTATAGTAGGCTCTGAAGTCAGGTAGTGTGAGTCCTCCAAATTTATTCTTCTTCTTCAGTAGTGCTTTACTTATTCGGGGCTTCTTCCCTTTCCATATAAAGTTAATGATTAGTTTTTCCATCTCTTTGAAGAATGTTGTTGGTATTTGGATCGGGATTGCATTGTATTTGAAAATTGCTTTGGGCAGAATTGCCATTATCACAATGTTGAGTCTGCCTATCCATGAGCATGGTATGTTTTTCCATATATGTAGATCCCTTTGGGTTTCATAGTGTTTTGTCGTTTTCTTTGTATAGGTCTTTTACATCCCTGGTCAGATTTATTCCTAAGTATTTTATCTTTATAGGGGCTATTGAAAATGGTGTTGTTTTCCTGATTTCCTTTTCATCATTCTCCTTACTGGTGTATAGGAACCCAACTGATTTTCGAATGTTTACCTTGTATCCTGCTACTCTGCTGAATCTTCCTATTGCTTCCAGTAGATTTCTCATGGACTCCTTAGGGTTTTCTATGTATAGTATCATATCATCTGCAAACAGGGACAGTTTAACTTCTTCATTACCAATTTGGATGCCTTTTATTTCTTTTTCTTGCCTTATTGCTCTAGCTAGAACTTCCAGGACAATGTTAAATAGGAGTGGTGATAAACAGCATCCTTGCTTTGTTCCTATTTTCAAGGGGAATGTTTTCAGCCTCGCTCTGTTAAGAATGGTGTTGGCCGTTGGTTTTGCATAGATGCCCTTTATTATGTTGAGAAATTTCCCTTCTATACCTATTTGATTGAGAGTTTTTATCAGGAATGGGCGTTGGACTTTGTCAAATGCATTTTCTGCGTCAATTGAGATGATCATGTGATTCTTTTCTTTCCTTTTATTTATGCAGTGGATTACGTTGATTGATTTTCTAATGTTGAACCATCCCTGCATACCTGGTATGAATCCTACTTGGTCGTGGTGTATTACTTTTTTGATACGATGCTGAATTCTATTGGCTAGAATTTTGTTCAGAATTTTTGCATCTATATTCATGAGAGATATCGGTCTGTAATTTTCTTTTTTTGTGACGTCTTTGCCTGGTTTTGGTATGAGCGTTATGCTGGCTTCATAGAATGAGTTTGGAAGTGTTGCTTCCTCTTCTGTGTTCTGAAATAGCATGAGTAGAACTGGTACAAGCTCTTCTGTAAATGTTCTGTAGAATTCTCCAGTGAAGCCTTCTGGGCCAGGGGGTTTTTGTTTGGGAGTTTTTTTATTACCTTTTCAATCTCTTCTCTTGTTATGGGTCTGTTCAGATTTTCAACATCACTTTGTTGTAGTTTGGGTAGGCCGTGTGTTTCTAGAAATTTATCCATTTCCTCTAGGTTTTCAAATTTGTTGGAGTGTAGTTTTTCATAATATTCTGTTATAATCCTTTTTATTTCAGTTGGGTCTGTTGTAATGTCCCCCATTTCATTTCTTATTTGGGCTATTTGTGTCCTCTCCTGTTTTTCTTTTGTCAGTCTGGCCAGTGGTTTGTCGATTTTGTTGATTCTTTAAAAGAACAAACTTTTGGTTTTGTTGATTCTTTCTATTGTTTTTCTGTTCTCTATTTCATTGATTTCTGCTCTATCTTTACTATTTCATTTCTTCCACTGGTTGTGGGCTTTTTTATTTTTGCTGTTCTCTTTCTATTTGTTTGAGTTCTGTAGTTAATGTTTTGATTTTGTCCCTTTCTTCTTTTTTGGTATGTGCATCTACTGCTATAAGTTGTCCTCTGAGTACTGCCTTTGCTGTGTCTCAAAGGTTTTGGTATGATGTGTTTTCATTCTCATTTGATTCTAGGAATTTTTTTATTCCATCTCTGATTTCTTCTATTACCCATTGATGTGTAAGCTGGGTATTATTCAGTTTCCATGTAGTTGATTTTTTTTTTCCTTGCTCTTTCTATTGTTAATTTCTACCTTGATGGCATTGAGGTCAAAGAAGATACTTTGAATTATCTCAAGGTTTTGGATCTTGTGAAGGATTGCTCTGTGGCCTAAGACGTGGTCTATTCTGGAGGACGTTCCATGTGCATTGGAAAAGAATGTGTACTTTGCAGTGGTTGGATGGAGTGTTCTATATATGTCTATGAGGTCAAGTTGGCTGATTATGCCCTTTAGGTCTTCTGTATCTTTGCTGAGTTTCTTCTTAGTTGTTCTGTCCTTTACTCAGAGTGGTGTGTTGAAGTCTCCTACTATTATTGTGGAACTGTCAATTTCTCTTTTCAGTGTTGTTAGAGTTTGTTTTATGTATTTTGGAGCCCTGTCATTGGGTGCGCAGATGTTTATTATGGTTATGTCTTCATGATGGATCCTCCCCGTAATGATTATATAGTGTCCTTCTTTGTGTTTTATGGTAGATTTTGTTTTAAAGTCTATTTTATCTGATATCAGAATTGCCACTCCTGCTCTTTTTTGGTAGTTGTTAGCTTGATATATTTTTTTCCAACTTTGACTTTTAATAAATTCACATCTTTGTTTCTGAGGTGTGTCTCTTGTAGACAGCATATTGATGGATCCTGTTTTCTTATCCATTCTGTCACTCTCCGTCTCTTTATGGGTGCATTGAGTCCATTTACATTCAGTGTAATTATTGATAGATGAGAGTTTGTTGCTGTCATTTTGTAGTGCTTTTTTTTTGTGGTGCTGAAGTTTTCTTTGTTTTTCTTACTGTCTTGTGCTGAGTTACTTTTGTTTGTGGATTTTTTTTTCATTTCTTTTGTTTTTGTAGGTTTTGTTTTTACTGAGACTTTATGTTTTTTGTTTTTATTTTTGTGAGTTGGTTTGTTAACTTTCTTTGTGGTTACCGTGAATTTTACCCTTATCCTTCTAAGTTTGAAGCAGTCTACCATTACTTGGTATCGCCTTGCCTTCCTCTCCATTAGAAGGTTCTATACCTATGACGTTTATTCACTCTTTCATTGTGTTGATATTGTTGTCATCCATTGATTGACTGCTCTGATTCCCTGTTGTATTTCTTTTGGTTTTGGATAGTCCGTGAGATTTCATTTCCTACACTGGTATCTCGCTCGTACGATTCTGCATCCTAGGTTCTGCCTGTGGGTTGAAGCTGTTTGTCCTCAGATCGAAGAACTCCCTTTAATAATTCTTGTAAGTTTGGTTTGACTTTTACGTATTCCCTTAGTTTCTGTTTATCTGGAAATGACCTAATTTCACCATCAAATTTGAATGAGAGTTTTGCAGGATATATTATTCTTGGCTGACAATTTTTTTCTTTCAAGATTTTATATATGTCATCTCATTGCCTTCTTGCCTCCATGGTTTCTGCCGAATAATCTGAGCTTAGTCTTATTGTTTCTCCTCTTTATGTGACTTCATGTGTTTCACGAGCTGCTCTCAGGATTCTGTTTGTCTTTGGTTTTGGCGAGTGTGAATATGATATGCCTTGGTGATTTTCTTTTGGGGTCTCCTCTATATGGGGTTCGTTGAGCTTCTTGAATGGCCAGCTTTTCATCTTTCATGATATTGGGGAAGTTTTCTGTCAGCAGTTCCTCAATGATCCTCTCTGTGTTTCCTGTCTTCTCCCCCTGTTCTGGAATGCCAATCACTTGTAAATTTTTGCTTTTAACTGTGTCCCACGTAACTCTCAGGGTCTCTTCATTTTTCTTTGTTCTTTTTTCTGAGTTTTCCTGAAACAGAGTTGTATCTAAGTGTTTGTCTTCAGTTCCACTGATCCTGTCTTCCACGGTTTCGAATCTGCTTCTCAGCCCTTCTAGGACATCATCCATTTCTGAAATCTTGATGCTTATCTTTTGGATTTCTAATTGTTGTTTTTGTATAATTTCTAGCTGTGAATTTATTTTGGCATTTTGTTCCTGCATCATCTTCCTGAATTCTTCCAATTTTTTGTCTGTATTTTCCATGAATTTGTCTATTTTTTTCTCATGTTAACATGTCAGCTTTTTGCCTCAGTTCTTGGAAAATTCCTAGTATTAGAGATTTGTATTCCCTATCAGGTACTTCTAGTGCATTTTCTTCCACAGGAGAGTCATCTGGTGCTTTAATTTGGACACCTGCTGGAACCATCCTGTCCTGTTTTTCTAAATGTTTTGACATTGTCTGCTGTTTTCAGGGCATTCAGTAGTTATTTCTCATTTATTGTTTGTAGATTTGTTTGTTTTGTCCCTTTAAAAAAAAAAAAAAACTTGACTGTGTGAGCAGGCGGACTGCGTGGTCTTTGTTGTTTGCTCATCTGTGCATTCAATACTTTTCGCTTCCTTCTCAAACTGGCAGTTTCAGTCACTCCGTTATGGTACAGCAGGGCAGGTCTAGCTGAAGAGGAGTCACTGGGACGGGTTGTTTGTGGCACTCACTACAGCCACCAGGGCGGGTCAGTAATCAGTGCTGGGCCGGTTCCAGTAGGCCGTGCCTGCACTGCTTGGTGGTGTGATGTCAAGTGCACAGTGCAGGTAGGCAGTATGCAGTGGGGAGATGGTTACGTGTGGAGCTAAGCAGCTGTTTTGTCTCCCGCTGGATGCTCCGTGAGGCTGCTTTCTCGAACCCCCATTTGCTGGTCTCCGACAGGAGTCCAAGATGGTGGATCCACGTTGCGTTAGCTGGTAGGGGACCTCTGTATGAATCTCTCCTCGCTCTCCGTTGTCTGTCAGTATTCTCACTCCATTTGGTGCTTGGCTGAGTTCTTTATCTCTTCATTTGATGTTTTAGGGTTTCAGGATTGTCATATTCTCTATTTGGCTTAGTTTTTCGGATCTTTGCTGTGAAGGGACGGCGTGGTGCTTCTGCCTAGAGCACCATTTTGCAGGAACTTGCCTGGAGCCTTCTTAATTTGAATCCACCCCCTCCCCCCAATAGGAAACAAACAAGCAAAAATCCAACGTTAAGTATTTGGACACAGAAGAAAACAGACAGTAAACTCCAGGCATGCACGTACAGGCTGCCCTGATTCTACCCAAAATCTTGTGACGATGGTAACAACAACAGGTAACATCTACGAGGGGCAGTGGTGGTTGAGTGGTAGAATTCTTGCCTTCCATGTGGAAGACCCCGGTTTGATTCCTAGCTCGTACACCTTATACATAGCCACCACCCATTTGTCAGTGGAGGTGTGCATTTTGCTATGATGCTGAACAGGTTTCAGTGGAGCTTCTAGAGTAAGGCAGACTAGGAAGAAAGGCCTGGTGGTCTACTTCTGAAAATTAGCCAAGGAAAACCCTATGGATTACAATGGTCCAATCCACAATCAATTATGGGGATAGAGCAGGATCGGGCAGCATTTTGTTCTATTGTGCATGGGGTTGCCATGAGTCAGGGGCTGACTCCAAGGCAGCTAACATCAACATCTACTGAGTGATTAGCATGTGCCAAACACTCTTCTAAGTGACCTAAATAACTATCTCATGTAACCCTCCCAACAACACTAGGATGTAGGGTCTCATATCAATCCCATTTTGCAGATAAAGAAACTGAAGTCATTAAAGATTTGTAACTGATCACAAATCACACAGCTCAGACTTACACTTTCATCTGTCTTGCTCTCCAGCCTGTGTTACTAACCGCTCCTCCGCAATGGCTTCCCTGATTATGGGCTTTTGGAAACCAGCAGCACAGAGGCATAGTGAGGGTAAGGAGTCCCAATCTCAAGATGAACAGACATTGATAGCTGCATCAGCAGAAACGCCTTCCCCTCTCTTTTCCGGCTAACTCAGTCAAGCACTTTTCATATTTATGACACCTCGGAATGTCACTCCGCAACTCATCTAGGTCCCCTTGGGCTTGCACCTGGGGGCGAGTGCCCCCTCTGCACACCCGCCCGCCATGCCACTGAGGTGGCATTGGAAGGACTACTGGCTTCAACACAGATTACCTGAGTACCTCTGGGCGAGTCAGTTCACCTATAAACTGGGGATAATGACACCGAAATTTCAGGACAGTACTGAGAATGCAAAAAAAAACACAATACAGTGTAAGGAAAATAAGCTGGCCTGGCCCTTGCAACCAATGTCACAAAACAATTGGTGTATAAATTTCTGGAATGGGAAATTAATATGCTCTGTAAACTTTCACCTAAAGCACAATAAAATGTTCAAAAGAAAAAGAAAACAAGCTGGCCCATAATGGGCCCTCTCTAAGTGGTATTGTCTTTATTTTCTCCCATACAAGAGCCTCTCTGGGAGAAGAGTGGGTAGCTGAGGGTGGTGGGAAGAGTCACACTGTGGTTCATGGACAAGAAAGCATGGGCCTTGGCACTCTCAGTGGTCAGGAAGGAGCCAGAGCCCTGCCCAGGAGGGATGTGGGATAATGCCCTACATGCTGGGAGGCCCTCTGGCTGAGGACAGTGACTATCCGAGGACTGTTTCCTTCCCCACTGAATGGCTGGAATACTCTGTCTCCCTAAAATCAGAACACCACCGGGCTTCTTACCTTCAGGTTTCCTTGTGGATACTGTGGGGAGGGTGAAAAACCAGACACTGGCGAGGGCGGGTGGCTTCCTGACGTCCAGATAGCTGGTGGGTAGCTGACATACATAAACTCAGACTTAGAGGCTCTTTTGCCCCTGGGAGCCGAGAGGGGTAAGAAGCTGCCTCAGAGTCCATGGAGAATGGAGCAGGGTTGGACGGCAATGAGGAGGGATTACTCTTCGGGTAAATCTGTGTTCCAGGGGCATAAACAGAGAACCCTGCAGCTCTGTTTCATTCTTCCCTCTTGCTTCAACTCCCGTTTGCTGCTACTTCCTCCTTTCTTCCCCAGTTCCTCCCTTTTTCCCTTTTAGCTCCATTTCCCTCCTCCATCTGTCCTTATCTGTCTCTGTCTCTCTACCCTCCCTCATTCCCTCCTCCTCCTCCTCTCTCTCTCTCACACACATACACACACGCACACACACACACACACACACACACACGCAAATAAAAGGAATCACATCTTCCTCAGGATGCTGAATAAGACAATTTGGAGCCCTTTATGTTGCTGAAAGCATCTTACATCCCTAGACAGAATTTCAGGGCCTCAGAAAGCTGCCTCCATAAACCTTCCCCACCTGCCTATCATAAGGCTCAATGGTAACCCCATAGCTTGAACTATTATTCACTGCAAAGTCAGCTGAGCTTAAAGCAATGCCTGGGCAATAGCAGGCACTAACATGGATTTTATGAATGAATAAATTAATGAAAGAAAATTCTCGACCTCATTTTACAGGTGGGAAAACTGAGGTTCCAAGACAGCAAAGCTTCCTGCTCAGGATCATGTAGTGAGTTAATAATAGCACCACGATTTGAGCCCATGTCTCCTGACTCCCAGCTCATTCCTAATCCCCACACTCTCAGGATTGTCAAGCCAAGACCTTTTACCTAAAGCACTGAAAGCACCCCTATGAGCCTGCAGATTCTCTGGGGAGGAGCAGCACTTCCATCCATTGCCAGCCATTAACATCAGAGCAGAGTTAGGCTTATCAGCTCCCCAGTGCTTGGAAGAACTGATTCGAGAATTCCTTAGGAGCAGCCCTCACTGGCAGGGCCCTGGCTTGCTGTGAAGTCAGGCTGAGTGTCAGCCCTGATCTGTCCACTTCAGAGAGGGGCTGTGACCTCTGGTGGAGAGATGGCAGTCCTGAGGTGGGAAGGTGGTCATTCCCCTTCCCCTGTACGAGTTACCCAACAAGGGTACCAGGTTTAAGGATCCCAGGAACATCAGCTCCTTCCCCTTTGAGCTCATTCTTCATTCTTTTGGACTCCTGCTGTAGTTACAGCAGAATGCAAGCAGAAAAGGGACTGTATTGCCAAAGCAATCACATTCATTAGTGAGGCAGTGTAACACAGAGACAAAGGTATGGTCTCCAGAGCCAGCCGGCCTGAGTTCCAATCCCATCTCTGCCACTATGAATTTGTGTATCCTTGTAAGTTGCTCATTCTGTCTATGCCTCAATTTTCTACTCTGTAAAATGGGAATATTAATAATATTAATATTAATATTAATTAATACCACTGGGTTTTATGAGAATTAGATACATTCTTATGTGCAAAGTGCTGACAACTTTGCCTGGCAGATGTTTTATAAATATTAGCTATTATTATTATCATTGTGCATCTGAATCCAATTTAACCACGGTAACTTTACAGTTCAAGTTATTCCAAACTCTTCAAGTCCCCACTCATGGCTTGGTCCTTCTTAGACTTCTCTCCTTCCTGGCTGGAGGAGGAGGAAACTTGGGAATCATCCAGTGCTGAGAAGCTCGGAGCCAGAAATCCAAAACCAAGGCTAATGTAGCCATGTTGTGCACCCTGGGGAATGAGGTACCCCTTTTCTGTTTGCCCAGCTTGGGGCTCTCTCAGTCAGGCTTCAGGTATAAATGAGCTATCATGTCCCCCAAATATGAAGCTTGAGGAGCTTTAGAATGAACACATGCATTGCCCTCATTTTGTGATTGAAACCTGATGCCCCTAGTGGGTAAGGGGCACGGCCGCGACCACCCAGCCCATGCCCTTTCCAGGTGATCAC
This sequence comes from Dugong dugon, assembly GCA_030035585.1. Classification (NCBI taxonomy): domain Eukaryota; kingdom Metazoa; phylum Chordata; class Mammalia; order Sirenia; family Dugongidae; genus Dugong; species Dugong dugon. The sequence continues at coordinate 60,917,258 of CM057471.1, forward strand.
CTAAGTCCTGGGTCTCAGAGATCCACAGCTGCTTCTCCTGCACTGGGATGCCCTGCAAAAGGCCTGAGGCTGCAGCATCCCAGGAACTCACTGTTATAAAGCACTTTGCGGAAAATGAATTGCTCTAGAAGGACCCAGCCTGGCGCTGGTTTGGTTGCTCCTCTGAGCCAGGGGCCTCCAACTAGACACTGTGGGAGGTAAATTAAGGCACATTTGTTTTGAGCAGGGCACCACTTAGAAAACTGCTTCTTCCCAAGGCTCCTGGGAAAAAATTCCTTCTCTTCCAAGGGGTGAGCTATTTGCTCTAAGAGAACCATTCATTCCCATAAGATCAAAGTAATCATTAAGGGCCATGCTCCTCCCTAAACGTGCTTTTTTTATTAAATATGTAGTGAGGCCCATAAAGTGATGTTTTATGCTGATCCAGAGTTGCACCTTCCAAGTGATAGTCTCATACTCAAAGAGCTTTCACATATATTTTAGCCCAAGGTTTCCTCCCAGCAGCATAGTGAGGCATTTGGCGCAGGAGAAACAAATAAAAGCTGGATTCTACCCCTTTATAACTGTGCAACCTTAGGCAGGTTACTTTACTTTACTCGCCTGTGAAGTGGGAATAAGAAATTCTTCCCAGTCTACCTCACAGGATTGTATCAGGAGTAAATGTGGTTTCTGAATTCACTCCCTGTCAACTACTCCCATTTCACAGACGTGGCAACTGAGTCCCAGAGATCAGAGATGGAGATGGCAAAGCCCAAGACTCGCAAGACATTTAACGGGAGAAACAGGCTGCCCACTTACCAGCCCCTTAAATCTCTACTACAGCATGGGCTCCACATAATATCATTGGAATTGAGGCACTGAAAGTTGAATCAAGGGTACCAGTACCACTTGTCATGGAGTCGATTCTAACTCATGGCCAACCCATGTGTTTCAAAGCAGAACTGTGCCCGTAGGGTTTTCAGTGGCTGATTTTTCAGAAGTAGATCTCCAGATCTTTTTTCTGAGGTGAGCGGACTCCAACATCTAAGCTTTTGGTTAGTAGCCAAGCATGTTAACCATCTGCACCATGCAGGGACACCCGATTTAAGGGTAGGAGTTGTTTAAAATAAGGATAAGATGCTCTTTTCTCATCTTCAAAATGGAGATAATGATAATATCTACTTCACAGGGTAGGTGGGGGAGTGCGGTCAAATTAAACATCAAGTGAGCTTGCTTTGTAAGCAGTAAAGAAATATACTAATATAAGGGATTATAAAAGGTTGTTTTTCCTGTTTAACTGTTGAGGAAACTGAGGCTTAGCAGCAGTGAGGACTACTTGGATGCTTGTTAAAATGAAGATTCCCAGGACAGACTTTAGTTGGACTCAACCAGGAACTCTGGGAGGAACTTAGGAATCTGCATTTCAGTGAGCTCTTGCCTGGAGTGACTTGTATGCATTCTTAAGTTTGACAATCAACTAACCAGAGGGCTTTGCATGACTTTCAAAGGATAAGATGAAGCGTTTACCAGGAGCCAGGCCCTTTACATATAGGATCATACAGAATCACTCAGTCAAAGAGGAAACAGACCAAGAGCAGGTAAGCAACAAGCCGAGGTCACAGAGCTAGAAAGTGATAGTTCTGGGCTCCAAATCCCAGGCAAGTCTAATTTTAAAGTCCATGTTGACTCTGTAACTACCCTACCTCTGCTCCTGCTTAGCGACTAGAATTACTACCGCTTGCCTCCTTTAAAGGCACAGTTAACAAAAAAACAGTTGCCATGGAGTAGCTGCTGTCTGTGGTGACTCCATGCGTGTCAGAGTAGCACTGTGCTCTGTAGGGTTTTCAATGGCTGATTTTTCAGAAGCAGATCGTCAGGCCTTTCTTCCGAGGCACTGCTGGGTAGACCTGAACCTCATACCTTCCCATTAGCAGCCAGGCACCGAACCATCTGCAGGAATTCCACTTCGACCTCAGCCTCTGGACAGCTTTGTCACATGAATTGGTCGCCACTCCCTCCGTTCTTTGATTTCTTACCGATAACCCACCTAAGGAGTCAGACAGTCCCCTCACCTACCTCAAGCTCCCCTAACTGCCACCTACACCACATTACGCAGCACAGCCAATCAGAGGAACACAACAGCAAGAATCAAAAACAGCCTTTGGAAATTAAAACATGAAGTGTGCAGAGGTAGCCCGAGTCAATGGGCAGCCCAATGTTCTGGTTTGGTGTTTGTTCATGCATACTCTAGATGCATAAAAATACACAGCTCCTCTATCACTCTGTCCAGAGGGATACGCGTTGCTCCATCAGCTTCCTTCACGTAACGCTGTCCCAAAACCAAACTTAGGTGGTGAAAGGGACATAACCGCCTTAGTACATGGAAAGGCCACCAACCTGGGAATTAGGCATCCTGCAAGTTAGTACAATTTGTTCTGTGGTTTCGGACCTCAGTTTTCTCACTTATGAATTGGGGTGGTAATAGCCAAACCATGAGGTCCAGCACCTCACAAAGTGCCTGACATACAGTGGGTGCTCAGTGAATATTTGTGGACTGAGTGGAGGAATCAATAGGGTCATCAAAAGGTCTATAGGAGATCATGTAGTGATGTGCCTATATCAGTACCTGATCCTCCTTTTGCCCCTGGGAAAACCACTTAACCCTCTCTGGCTCCAGGGATCAGCCTCAGATGAGAGAGACCCTCCTCACTGGGATTCCCTGCCCTCTAAACCATCCAGTTCCCAGAACCCAGTTTCAAAATTTTATAAAGCCCCATCCAAAGCTGTGTGTCTCAGTCCTAGAGGCCCTTGATAGATGACTGGATAATCTGATGAAGCAATTGAGACTAAAGTGGAAAACGGCTAGGGACTAATCCAGACAGATGGAACCAAGTCCCAGATACCTGAATTTCATTTGTCGTCATGAATATTTGATACTAAGAGGAGGCTGGCCAGCACTGTGTTAGATTATGGGATATTTGGAGCAGGGGTCGGGAAGGGTCTATGGCTCATCTCAAATCAAATAGGTAACTGCCTTCTGTCTGACTGGTTCTGATGTTCTAGAGCAGGGTTTCTCAAACTCAGAACTATTAACCATTTTGGGACAGATAATTCTTTGATGTAGTGGCTGTCCTGTGCACTGTGGTATGTTGAACAGCATCCCTGGCCTCTACCTGCTAGAGATGCCAGTTGCACCCTCCCCCCAGTTATAACAACTAAAAATGTCTCAAACTCATTGCTGTCGAGTCAATTCCAACTCATAGCGACCCTACGGGACAGAGTAGAATTGCCCCATAGGGTTTCCAAGGAGTGGCTGGTGGATTCAAACTGCCGACATTTTGGTTAGCAGCTGATCTCTTAACCACTGCACCACCAGGGCTCTTAAAAAATGTCTCAAGGCCAAATGTCCTCTGGCGGGTAAAATTACCTCCTGTTGAGAACCGCTATTCTAGAAAGAAAATAATAAAAGTTTGATAATCCCTTAATACATAAAGAATTCCAGTTTCTTGAACACACCACGGTGTCTCTTACCACCCTGCCCCTGCACGTATTCTGTTTCCTCTGCCTGGAATCACACATCCCTTCCCCACCTCCTTCCCACCTCAGCACCTGGCAAGTCCTTACTGCTCCTCAGTTGAAGGATCACTTCATCTGCAAAGCCTTCCAGGATCTACTAAAACTGGGGTGGGACATAAGAGCCTCTTCTGTACTTCCCTCTATCACACTAGGCTGCTTTCTCTGCACCTTGGAACTAAACCCCGCATTCTCTGAAGGCAGGTGCTCTGTCTTATTAACATGCTTAAATTCCTAGCTCCTCATACCGTGCCCCAACACGGAGGAAATAAATGCATGAACAGAATGATAACACTTAATGATTGTCTATTATGTGCCAGGCCCACCATGCATCCTATTTCAGCTCATCCTCCTGTCCATGGTGCGCCATATGTTATTATTACTCCATGTTACTAGAGTGTAATTGACAGCCAGAGAGCAGAGGTAACTCACGTAGCATCACACTGGGAGCACACAGAACAAAAAGGGATATGGACTGAAGTCTGCGTGTTGTTCCCACCCTGACTTTGTGTATTTCCACCTATATTCTTACCTACCTTGCTACGAACAGTAAGCCAACTGCAGGGGCCTCTGCCCTCAGTCCTTGGGCCCTGAGATGCACCCCATCACTTCCTCCTCACCAGCCCCACGACTTTGCTGACTCTGGGCAGTTAAGGAGCAGGACAGTCGGTGTGAGTGTTGTGACGTGCATGCCCTGACCCCCAGCACAGGGCAGGTAGGGTTTACAGGCAGCCAGAGACCCAGGGTGATGGGAGCTTTCTCCAAGCAGCATCCCAAGCCAAAGCAAGATTGTGGGCATTTTCAACACCCCCCCCCCCGCAATCTCTGCAAGTGTTGTTAAACTCCTTCAACCTACCCAGTAATGGGGACCTCCGGGGGCTGGAATACAAACAATGATTTTTTTTTCCCCACTCTCCTAGAGTCAAGTCCAGAATTTAATAAAGGGGGGAAAAATACTAAAGTATTCTAATCCCTTCTCTCTGCAGAAAAAATTTTTTTAAAATTTACTTTTAGCCCTGATGTTAGATTAACAGTCCTGGAGCTGAGTGCATCCATTCCCATAACTGGTCTAGGGCACAGCTACAGTGAGTCATTTTTATGCATACATGCACACACACACACAAACTCACACATACACACACACGCACAGAGTGAGAAACGAACCATTTCTTTTTCAAAAACAGAAAATCCGCTACTTTAAATTGACCCAAACACAGCCTATCTGCCTCACTTCTGACCCCAGAAGTCCCGTTTTTAAATGTAAACTGACATTCCAGGCAATCAATCAGGGCGTTCCCTCTTGCCAACCACCATGACCACCGCTTGATTCTACCTGCTTTCACCCAATTTCAGGATCGACCTCTTAGCTCTGACCTTCCTAGACACAGCCTCTTCAGGGTCTGTGGACCTTCACTTCCAAAATGGTTTATGCTTTGCAAGCTCGGGGCCCCCAAATGTCTGTGGTGAGGGGCCCCACTCCAGCCCCACCCTGCAGAACACCATCCTACTTCCTGCTCTCACCACCCTACCCTGAACCACCAGCCAGGGCTCCACTCAAAGTGGTTGGGAGCAGGTGGGGAGGATTCAGTGATCACCTCTAAGAAACCTTCAATATAAGAAACAAGCAATGTTTTCAGTGTGAAATAAATCCAGGACTGGCCCTCTTCCTAATATAAATTACTTCCCTCGTATGGAAGCATGGTGCAAACATTCTAAATTTTTTCTTAATGTATATTTTCACTTTTACTCCTCATTGTAACTAAGTAGATATTGTGACACATAGTCTTTATAGGTGAGGTATTAAATAAAGCCTCAGAGTAAAACTGAGTGGACATTAAACTAAAGTAAAAAACTAGTTGCTGCTGAGTTAACTCCTGCTCATGGCGACCTCATCTGTGTCAGAGTGGAACTGTGCTCCACAGGGCTTTCAGTGGCAGATTTTTTAGAAGTAGATGGCCAGGCCTTTCTTCCAACACACCTCTGGGTGGACTCAAACTTCCACCTGCTTAGCAGCCAAGTATGTTAACTATTTGCACTACCCAGGGACTAGACCTATTTGATTCCATTCATTTAATTAATAAACATATATTTCCTGATTACCTAACTATCAGCTGGGGACCATGCTAGATACTGGGGACATGATAAGAAACACAAAAGACATGGCCATGTGTCCTCCTAACTAGGGAGAATCAGCCCTTACTATACCAGGACTATGTGAAAGTGCTTGACAGGGTAAGCACAGGGGGCCATGGGAGTCGAAGGAAGAGACCCAGCCCAGCAGCAGTAGTGCAGGCTCAGGGAGAATGTGGCTTTCTATGTCAAGAGCAAAAGGACGAGTAGAGTTTCCCAAGGGAAGAGGCAGGACAAAAGCATTTCAGCCAGAGGGGTCAGATGTGAACATCCAGGAAGCAAAGAGAATATGGATCCTTCAAAGAATTGGAAAGCTTCAGCATGGCTGACATATAGATTTGGGGAGGCAGGGACAGTGCACAGCAAGAGACAAGGCTGGAGAGGCAGGTGGGGGTTGGGCCATGCATGCTAGGCCTTGCAGACCATGTTTAGGATGGAGAATTTCCCGTTATAGCCAAAGGGAGGCACTGACAAGTTTTTACCAGCTTAAGAAGAGACAAGACAGGGAGGCTGGCTCTCTGTCTGCCTCCAAAAGGAAGATGTATGATCTGATGGCAGCTGGAGTCAGGAGGGAGTAGTGTGAAGGGAAACAAAGGAGGAGGCAGGGCTTGTCCTGGATCCCTAGGGCTGGGGATTCTGAGATGAAGGGAAGGGATGGGGATCCTGAGACACAACTGGTCTAAGGCACTGCATTTTTTTTTCCCCCGGGGAACACTGAGTTTGAGAGGACAGGAGTTAGATGCTGCTGGAGCAGCTGGTTAGCGGGAGACTGTGGCATCATCCATGTAACTTATTTATTAATAAAACTGGCAGACAGGAGACGCCATCTGAAGTGTAGACTCAGCCCCAAGCCCTGAGGGAGAGACTGACGACAGGCGAGACTCCTGCCAGTCCAGAGCAGAGTCTGGCCTCCCCCTCCCAGACAGCACAATAAGGTTCCAGATTATCCATTTGGGGATGTCTGGGCCATAGAGCTAGGGCTGCCCTATCACCTGCTGGCCCTACAACCAGATGCAGACAGCACAGCCCTGTTCCCATTTCTTCGAAGCCTTGGGCCCTCTAGGCACCCTGTCTGCGTTAGAGTGGTGGCAGGCCCACCAGTCCTGCGTCCAAACTGGGCAGACCCATGATCAGGTGACCCAGGAGCTGGGCACTTGGGGCCTGCAACCCTACTCTCCCTTCCGGATTCAGAGTCTCCTCTGTCCCTCTTCCTTTCCCACCAGACGCATTAATGATCAAAAGTGTCTCATCAATCCCCCCACTAATTACCTGCAGTGATGTCCTTACGGAGACAGATAAGGAAGTAATTAGGATGGGCATGCAGGGATTACAGGAAGGGAAAAATGTTCCCTTGTCAAGATAATGCCATGTCCCCTCTCCCCCCACCCCCCCACCCCCACGCCTCCCTCTCTGACAAATGGCTAAGCAGGATTTGGGGATTTTTAGAGATGGAGAACCTGGAAGGGGAATGAGGTAAATCGATGGAGTGCACATTTCAGAGCAGAAGGAGCCCTTAATGATCATCTAATTCAGGAGCCCCACACTCAAAGCCTTCAGACACCCCGCAGGTTTAATGAGTATAATGACGCAGACTGGACGGAAGAACAACAGCAGCACACACGTGATGATAAATGACAAGGGAGATAGGGATCCAGGGATCGGGGGTTACAGTGAGCTGAGGTGGGGCTCCTGGGGACCTGGAGAGTTCACATCCCTTCCAGAGGCAACAAGACAACTGCCTCCCCCCGCCGCCACCCCTCCAGCACATTGCCACACAGGAAAGAAGCCCAGTTTTGGCAGCTCTTCTAATATCTCATGAGAAGCTAGAAATCCAGCTGTTGTGTGAAATTTCTCATTTTTTCTGTTTCATTTTGGAAACCTATCTTCTTCTTTTTTTTTAAACAGAATACTTTACGAGCCAAGCAGAATGCTATCTGCACGCTAGATGTGGCCTCTGGGCAGCCAGTTTGAAATGTCTAATTTTAGCCTAACACCTTCTTTATTGATGGGGAATATTTATAGTGGAAATTAAATGGGTGTTTGGAGATGAAAAGGGACTTGCCCAAGGTCACAGAGCAAGTCAGTGGTGGAGCCAACACTCAAACAAGCGTTCGCTCCCTACTCTCCCACCTCCCACAATACTGAAAAACTGGAGGCTGATCACAGATCATGGGAATTAAACAGACACATAAATAACACCAACTACTGCAAGTAGCCATACCAAATTGCCCAAAGAAATTCTACAGAGGGAAATGTAGAAATCACTTCCAAGTGGTGGCTGTGGGGGAGTGGGAGGGTAAACAAAAGGCTTCATTCAGAATGGACTAGACCATTTATTGCTCCAATAAAAAAACCCTGGAGCACCCACTGCTGTACTAGAGTACTGAAAATGAGGAGATGGACATGGTCTCGACCTTCCAATTAGCTCATAGTCTGGGGTGGGGGAGGCTGGCCCCTAAATTAATATGCGTGATGAAGTGTCAAGTGCCAAGAGAAAGAAAGCTCAAGAAACTGAGGTGAGCCAAGGTAAAGAGGAGTAGACTCTAGGTCGAGGAGATGGTGACAGGAAGGTCCTCAAAGATGGAGACTGAAGGATAAATTAACCAGTTAGTGGGAGCAAGCAGGAGAATATAAATTTAATCTTCAAGGACACAGAGAATTGGGACATCCTGAAACCTAGTGGAGGGGTTGAAATTGCAAGCAGTGGGACCAGATAAGCAATGGTTCTGAGATGACAACGCACAGGAGTGTGTGTAGCTGGGAAGAGATCATTTTAACTAGAGTGTATATTCAAGGAAGGTAGCCATGGGAGGCCACAACCAGTCTGTGAGTCTGCTGTACTGAGGTGGCTTGAGTGTTGCTGTGTTGCCAGATGCTTTGCCACACTAGTATTTCAAACACCAGCAGGGTCACGCATGGTGAACATGTTTCAGCAGATCTTCTAGATTAAGACAGACTAGGAAGAAAGGCCTGGCGATCTACTTCCAAAAACTAGCTAACAAAAACCCTATGAATCACAATAGAATATTGTCCAATATAGTGCTGGAAGATGAACCCCCTACGCTGAAAGGCACTCAAAAGGCACAGTGGCTGCAACAATGGACTGGAACATACCAATGATCATGAGGAATGCACAGGATTGTTCTGTTGTACATAGGGTCACCATGAGTCAGAGCCAACTCAATGACAACTAACAACAATAGAACTATGGGAGGCAGGGAGGAAGAGGGAAATTGAACCCATATATGAGAGGGCTGAGTGTCAGGCAAAGAAATATGTATGTTGCTAGGTAAGAAATGGGTAACCTCCAAAGGTTTGTAAGGAAGGAATGAAGATGGTGACATTATCAGTGTTGTGTCTGGGGAAGATTCACCTGGAAGTACATACACAGTGAACTGGAGGACAAGAGACGTGATGCAGACGCCCCTGGGGAGGCTGCTGAGAGCTCATTCATCCTTGATCAGCAAATATCTGTTGAATAACTACCATGTACCAAGCTCTATGTGTTAGGAGCTGGGGACACAGCAATGAATAGGGCAATTATTCAACACTGTCAGTGTGCACCCATTTGTGCCAAGTATCTTGGAGGGCAGGATTCTACCTTATTCATCTCTGAGCTGAGCACAGAGTTTGGCATACAGCAAGTGCTCAGTAAATGTTTGCTCCATCTAAATGAACAGGCCCAAAAGAAAAAAGCTGAAAGACTGAGCTTGAGTAATTCCAGTAGAGCTCAGAGGCAGAAATGGGTGGAAAGGAGGTAAGGGGAGAGAAGATGCATGGTGGGATAAAAGATCTCTGATTCTCAGATCCATGTTCTGGGTTTTCGTCCTGAGTCTTTATAATTATTATCATTCCCTTTCCCTGCCCAGGGGTCAGTTTCCACACGTGCAAAATGGCGGAGTTTGAGCTAGTTTCAAAGTTCTTCTGTCCGGATGGAGGCAGTGATGGTTCAGTGGTAGCAGTCTCACCTTCCACGTGGGAGACTCAGGATTGATTCCCTGCCAATGCACCTCATGTGCAGCCACCACGCTTCTGCCTGTTGCTGTGATGCTGAACAGATTTCAGTGGAGCTCCCAGACTAAGATGGACTAGGAACAAAGGCCAGGCAATCTACTTCCAAAAAATCAGCCAATAAAACCCCTACAGATAACAATGGTCCAATCTCGTTGTGCATGGGGTCGCCATGAGTCGGGGGCTGACTCAGTGGCAGCTAAACACAGCAACAAACTATTCCGATGGCCATACATGAAATTGACCGGATGATTAGATGGAGGAGGCTGAGGTGGGGGAGATAGTATAGAATGTGCAGAATCTCTGTGGCTGGAAAACCAGAGTGCCAAGAAGAGGAAGGAGAGGAAAGCCAATTTGGGGAACATTAGGGGCTACTCTGAGCCACTGAGCTGGGTATCTGCCAGCGTTCAGAATCACCTCTGCCATGACCTGCCCCTTGAAAGACCTCGGGCTGAAGGGCTACTGCTGTTACCCGGCACTTTCATTATTATAATTACTGAGATCACTGGTGTTCTCTGGGTGTTCTATACACTGTGGAAAAGCACTTTCCTGATCGCTGTTAGTAATTAATCCCTTACCACCCATGCCTGGCAGGGACTGCTTAGTGGCCTCATTTTTCATCCAGGGGAAATGGGCACAGAAAGGGGCTGGAGCTTGACAGGGTCACTAAGCCAGGCTGAGGCTCGTTCAGGACTGGACATGGGGCCTTTCTCCAGCCATTCACCACCTGCCTGCGGGTGGCTCGGCCAGACAGGCACAGAGGCTAAGCAAGGAGTTGCTGTGAGAAGTGATGGCAACTCCTTTACAGAGTCGATGATGCATGGCAGTCTCGCAGAGAGGACAAAAAGAGTGGATGGATGCCCTTTGGAGGTTGAAAGGGAAAGAAAGGTAAATTGAAGGTTTGGATACCATCCCAAAGAGTCTAAAATTTGTAGGAATCCCAACTGGAATTCAGGGGAGGGAAAGGTGACCTCTGGCTGGAGGGTCAAGGAAGGGTAATCTTTGGCTGGAGGGTCTGAGAAGGGTGACCTCTGGCTGGAGGGTGTGGTAGGGTGATCTCCAGATGGAGGGTCATGGAAATTGAATGGTGACCTTCAGCTGGGGAGTCATGCGATGGTGACCTCAAGCTAGAGAGTCATGGAAAGCTGACCTCCTTCTGGAGGGCAAAGAAGACTTCTAAGAAGAGGAGGTGCTTGAGCTGTCTGAAGTTCAAAACCCAGAGGCCAGAAAAGGAGCAGATGCATTAAATTGCTGTCACAGCTCTGGGCAAGAGGCAGCTGCCCGCCTTCTCTAGGCTAAGCAGTTAATTTGTCCAACTCACTACTTCTGAGTTCTTCCTTTTATAACACACTTTCAGGGTCCCTGTCACCTGGTGGGTGAGGATGAATCAGAATTGGGTTTGAAGGGAGGGACAGAGGAGGAGAACCAGCAGGAAAGGGGGAGATGAAAACTTGCTGTTTTGAATCAAGTAAATGACAAAGAAGGAGGAGCGCTGAGGAAGTAGGGAGGAGGGGCAATATGCACTTCCTTCTCTAAGATCACTGGGCAAGAAGTGGTAGCTCAAATGACTCCATCTAAAGTGGCCATGCACAGGTTTTGCTGGGGTCATACACGCAGGACCCAGAAAAGCCAGGCAATCATAATGATAGTAAAAACTCAAACTGAAGCCGCTGCTATCAAGTTGATTCCAACTCACAGTGACCACACAGGACACAGGAGAACTGCTCAATAGGGTTTCCAAGGCTGTAATCTTTATAGAAGCAGACTGCCGCATCTTTCTCCTGCAGAGTAGTTGGTGGGTTTGAACCACAAACCTTTTGGATAGTGGCTGAGCGCTTAACCACTGTGCCACCAGGGCTCCTTCATAAAGATAACAGCTACCACTTATTGTTCACTATGTTCCAGGAATTGAACTTGGCACTAAAAATGATAATGGATATGACTACCATTTTTGAGCATGTACTGTCTTGAGAGCTTGTGCTTGGTCCTCTACATACAGTCTATCATTAATTCTCAAACTGCCCTATGAAGTATGAATTGTTATCAATTCTATTTCCAGGAGAAGAAACTGGGACTCCCAGAGGTTACATAGTTCAGCCAAGGTCACCAGTAACTAGCAAAGCATGCGCTCAAGCCCAGGGCCTTTGTGACTCCACAGCCCTTTCTCTTAACCATTATGCACCTGTTTAAGGATTAGCTTCTTTGTACCTACAGGCTCCCCATGACCAAGGAAATAATCTGACTGGCCAGAAGTCTCTGAAGGAGAGGCTACCCAATCAGGCCTATTACACCCTCTTACCAGGTCGTTTTAGCCAATTTCCAGGAAGGAATGATTTTGAGGCCTAAAGGTGGTAATGGACTCCTGCTAATTTTTATGCACATCCCTGAGGTTTCAGGAAACCCAACTGACATGGTAGGAAATGAATCCAGCTAAGACACAGAGGAGGGAGCTTTGCCAGATGCCATGGGTAAATGTCAACACACAGCAGAGCTTTTCATCCTGAGCTTCTTTTCAAAGTCTCCTAGGTTGGTTTCTGAAGGACTCCCGCATGATTGGTTAGTGATCTGGATGCAGAGAACAGAAGGGAAGAAGATGGAAGGAGGGAAGGCAGGGAGCCTTGGGAGCCTGGCATGAAGACAGCCAATGGCTCACATTCGCCCATCCTGACTTCAACACTTCAGCTCGATCTTTGTCGCAAGACCATGCCTCCAGCTCAAACCATCTTTCCTCTGTCCACTTCTCACCACTGAGTCCCTCCTCTGTGTCGGCCTTCATGAATACAATTGGGGAGAGAGAACGTAGCAGAGACTCCTTGTTGCCCAGCTAATATACAATCTTATCCTTTTCAGCAGTAACAGAATCCCCCACGTTTTGCCAGGCAATTTCTACCCTCCTTTGGAATTTTGACTATGAAACTCGGTTCTGGCTAAAGGAATGTGAATGGAAATTAGCACAACTTGCAGAAAATCTCTTAAATGTACTTGTCTCCTCTACATGGATGGAGTGTAGATGTGATAGAGAGAGCTGGGACCACCATGTAGGTCCATTAGGTGAACTTGGGAAAGCAGACCATGCACAGCAGAGTAACAAGGTAGAAGGACCCTGAGTCCCCAACACAATGACCTGCAGCATGGAACATCTACCAGAGAAACAAGTAGCTATCTTGACTAAGCCACTGTAATGTTGGATTTTCTGCCACTCATAGCTAAATCAATACTAACATAGGAAGAGAGAATTAGATAGCAGAGACTACATACGTCTTAATTGCAGGGGTTGTATTTCCTGTGACTTGTGCTTACCTCCAACTGTATGGTATATAGAAAAAACAAGGGCTTTGAAGACAGGGGTTCCAGTGGGTTTCGACTACTTACTATCTGTATACACTTGGATTGCTTACACTCACTGAGCTTCAGTGTTCTCATCCATTAAATGGGGCTCTGAGGGTTAAATGAAATAAGCTGTGCCTTCATGGAGGAAGGCCTGTGTCTGTCTCATTCACTGATGCATCTTTTCACCAATGCTAGCAAAAGCCCTGGTGCCTAGTAAGTGCCACATACAGAACTGCTGAATAAATGGATAGTGTGTACACCAAGCCAGTGGCCCATTGTGGGTGCTCTTCATCCATTACCAACTACCAACACTTTCCCCATCAGAGTTTTTGAAGATTAAACCAAAAGCACATCAAGGACAAAAACTAGGTCTTTGAGTTAAATTTTTGAGTTCTGCTGCAAAAATACTTCGGAAGGGTCTCTTTGCCCTTTTAAAATCAGAAAACAGAAAGAAAACTAACTTCTTCTTCCTATAGCTTCTTCATCCCTCTCTTCTCAACAACCCCCCTCCCTTTATGCCCCATTTAATTTTCTAAGATGCTAATTTTCTTTCAGACTTCACTGGGCAGGCTCCTCAGCTCCTGTCTGAAAGGGACATAACCCTGAAAGCTGGGAAATAGAAGGCCCATGGGGAAGGTCAGCTCTCTACCACCTAGGAGCCTCTAGGCTTACACAAAAAGGAAGGAAGAGGGGGAAAGAATAAACTCTTTTTTTTTTTTCTTTTTTGAGAATCTACTTTTTCTTATAATAATAGTAAACAACTACTTATCAGGCTCTGTGCTAGATGTTTTACATATATTTTCTTATAACCCTCACAACAAGCCTACAAAGCAGGAATAAGCCTATATAACAGATGATATAATGGAGGCTCAAGGGGCTCAAGCCACTTGCCCAAGGCAAGAGCTGATGTCTGTCCACACAGAAAATTGTACATGAATGTTTATAGAAGCCTTATTCAAGGTGGAACAACCCAAATGTCCAGGAACTGATAAATGCATAAACAAAATGTGATATATTCATACAGCGGAAAATTATTTGGCCATAAAAAGCAATGAAGTATTGATGCATGCTACAACATGGATGAACCTTGGAAACATTATGCTAAGTTAAGGAAGCCAGACTCAAAAGGACAAATACTGCATGATTCCACTCATATAAAACATTCACAAAGTAGATTATTTGCTGCAAAGGACTGGAGGAGACTGCATAGGACTGGAGGGGAGGGTAGAGAAGTGATAGCTAAAGGTTACAGAGTTTCTTTTTGAGGTGACGGAAATTTTCTAAAATTGACTGGTGATGGTTGCACATATCTGTGAATACATTAAATTGCACTGAATTGCAAACTTTAAATGAATGAATTGTACGTATGTGAATAATATCTCAATAAAGATGCCTAAAAAAAAAATAAAAAGAGCTGATGTCTGAACCCACATCTGGAAGGCTTCCAATTCCTGTTTATTCTACCTCATCACCTGCTCTCGGTACGTACGACCTCACTGAATTCTCAGAATGATTCTGTGACACGTAGATGATGATTCTCGTTTAATAAATAAGGAAATCAAGGCCCAGAGAGAAAAAATAATGTCCCCACTTGCCATAGAAGAATTTAATTTACAGGGAAGAAAAGTGATGTTCCCAATATCTCTATATATGGGGAACACATCCATGATCATCATAAACAGACAATGTGAGAGCTGAAAGGGACCCCACAGATAATCTAATCTATTGAGTGTCAAGTTGTCCCCAAAGGGCCATACCCTAAGGATACCCATAAAGGTGTTCAGAGATTAGGAGGCTTAAATACAGCAGTGTTTAAATTCTACTGTAGATATTGGGCTTCCACATAAGACTTTAATTCTAAAATTGTTTAGAAGCCACGGATCTGATCCTACTTGTCCATTTTACACATAAGATAATTGAGATGGGAGAAGGAAAAGGTCTCTTTGAGTCACTTGTTGAGTTAATGCCAGTGCTAGGCAGGGGACCAGTTTTCTTTTCCCTCCATATCATATGCATGTTTTTAGCCCGGATTAATGGCCTGGTGCAAGAAGACTAGATTGGAGAATTTGGTTCTGCTCACCAGCTCCAAAGTAGGAGGAAGGGAGGCAAAACACTTTTTTCTGTAAAGAGCCAGTTAGTAAATATTTTCGGCTTTGCAGGCCATACTATGTCTTTCGCAACTATTCACCTTTGCCACTGAAGTGGGAAACCAGCCATAGACAATACATAACAAAGGGTGTGGCTGTGTTCCATAAAATTATGTTTATAAAACACATAGGGGACCAGATTTGGCCCATGGGCCGTAGTTTGCTTACTCCTGCTCCAAAGAGATCCCTTAATGTCAGTCATTCCCATACCCAAGGATGAGAGGGATGGGGTGTGATAAGAGAAGCCATCAATCTCCCATACCTCTGTTGGAACTGTCTCTGGGGGTAGTGTGGTATTATGGAAAGCACTTGATATGTGCTCTGGCAGATCTGTTTTCGTGTTCAGGCTTCAATCCATTTACCTCAGAGACAAGGATATGCCATCTAGAGCTTTAAGATGATTTTCTATCTGTAAAATGGTGACAATAATGTCTATCCCTGGGGTCACTATAAGGCTTACATGAGAAATGGTATGCCAGGGCTTCTTATGACAGTGGAAGAACGTTGATAAACAAAGCCAGGCACCATTCTTCACCTTCATCTCCTATCATCTCCCTTTCCCCACCAAGCTCCAGCCACACTGGACTCCTTGCCATTCCTTTTAAACTCCAAGCCTGTCCTAGCCTCGGCAGCTTATCCTCACTCTTCCCTCTTCTTGGAATGCTCTTCCACATACCTTCCCATGGCTCATTCTTTTCATTTTCCAAGACTCAGTTCAATTTCAACTTCCTGGCAGAGTTTTCCTGAAACTCTGTCTAAAATAGCAACCCCATCCTGCACCCTCACACTCCACTACATTACCCTGCTTTATTCCCCCATAACCCTCACTGCGATCTTAAATTTCATCACTTATGTATTTAATCACTTGTTTATTGTCTGTTTCTGTCTAAGCTCCATAAGGCTCTTACTGGATCTTTCTGGTTTCCTAGAATCAAGAATAATGCCTGGAACATAGTAGGCCTCAGGAACTATTTGTTGAAAGAAAAACAGAGGAATAATGATTTCCAAATTGCTCCTATTTTCTAAATTGCCTCTTCCACCTTCAGCTCCTGTTTTGGGAACTATTAGGCTTTAACATAATACAAATACCTTCATGTTCGGAAAGTCAATCTAATGATGCATCCTTCAATTAGATGAAGATTTACTGGGAGCATAGAAATTCTGTCTTAGGGATTATCTGGGTATCTAATGACACTGACTGCCAGGAGCTAGCAATGCACCCAGGTTGTAGGAAGGTCATTTCCTTAGTATCCATATTAAATTAGACCTAGAAGGGTCCTTTAACTCTATCCCTACTTCCATTTTACTGATGGGGAAACTGAGGCTCAAAAGGGGGAATGGACATTCCCACAGTCTTGTTCTTCACTGAATGAAGAACCTTTAAAAATCAGTCAAGTCATAAAATGCCAGAGCTCAAAGGTCACTTAGAAATCATTTCCTCTGACAATAGAAATGGGGAGCTCAGGGCAAGTGAGCAAAAGGGACTTGCCCAAGATGGCACAACATACCAATGGCAGAGTTAAGACTACAACCCATGACTATTTGTACCCAGAGTTGGAATCTCACCATTCCCCCTCCATGCTGTTCTTTGGAGAGAAATAGAGAAGGAAGAAATGGAAAAGGAATTATTCCAGGCACACATTTAGCAATGTTCATAAATCCTGACAATATTAACAACACACGACAGCTTCGTTGAACAAATTGGCAGAGAGTGGAGGCAGTTTAAGGAGGCAGGAGGTCTGAAAAGAAAAAACATAAGACCACCAGGCACGCAAAAATCTTAGCATTCTGCTCTTTTCTACGTCTGTCTGTAAAACAAGGGCTCAGACAAGAGGTGCTGGGGTGTGGGAAGAGTTTGAAGGAACTGCAAGCAGAGAGAGACAGAGTGTGAGTGTATGAGTGTGTGTGTGTGTGTGTGTGTGTGTGTGTGTGTGTGTGTGTGTGTGTGTGTGTGCACGCACAGCTTCCAAGAGACTGCAGAGGGAATAATCCATTCCTAAGATGTCACTCATCTTTTATACAAATTAACCTCCACCCTACTCATGCCGGGATTAATTTGTTCTTTGTCTCCTTGACATTCAGCTGGGGAGATCTCAGAAGAATGAAAGAAAGTTCTCCAAGAGGTAAAAAGGGAAAGTCAGGGCTTCTGGGCCTGGAGCCCTGGAGAATCAGCCCCTGCTGCAGTGCTTCCATACAGGGAGGGACAAAGAGGGACCTTGCCCTGTTCCCATCTCTCCCTTCTGCAGGAGGAAGCCCACCTTAGCCTCTAGTTTCTGGTAAGTAATAATACTAGCTCATATTGATTCT
This sequence comes from Dugong dugon, assembly GCA_030035585.1. Lineage (NCBI taxonomy): Eukaryota > Metazoa > Chordata > Mammalia > Sirenia > Dugongidae > Dugong > Dugong dugon. The sequence goes on from CM057471.1 coordinate 60,934,735, forward strand.
GGGCCTGGACTGTGTTGAGCACTTTACATGCACCAGGCTAACTCCCAGCAACTCACCGCCATCAAGGCTCTGGCCAGTATAGGTCTTCTCCAACGTTCCTGACCTCACCTAGGATGTATGATCTTCAACCCTGACAAACAGCTCTGGTAGTACAAGGGCCTCTCCAATACCTCTCCCACTTCCCAGATGGCACCCAGCCCACTGTTCTCTATGCAGAAGCTCCAGGTCCATGTGTGTCTGTGCCCTCAGCTGGGCCATGTCAGGTTTCTCTCCCAGAACTGGAAGCTTTAGTCACTGTGAAAAGTGCTCAGATAAAGGGAAAATTTTAAAACAAAAGCAAGGCACCATGAAATATATATTGTAAAATGGACCTTCAATTTTTCCCCTTAGTTTTGTATTTGTTTGCTCTGTCAGTTTGCATGAATAAATAAGCCATCTAACATTATTTTTGGAAACAGGAGTCATATAAATAAATAAATACATAAATAAGAATAAATAATGCTAGCAATGAATTAATGAAGATGGATTTTAAAAATACATATATGCAAATCACATTTAATGTGAGGAACTGAAGGAATCACACTTATCTCTACCACACCTCTGCATGCTGCAACACATCGTGGTAAAATGAAGAGTTTCCATTTTACAGAGGGGTCCACACAGGCCAATGGAAGAGGGTACAGCCATAAGTTAAGTGGCTTATTCAAGAAACTAGAATTATTTAGTTGCAGGACAATTAACTGACTTCTAGTTTCCAGAGATCAAAATTTCTGCACATTAAGGCCCATACTAACAATCTGAGAAGTTAGAACAAGGAGCAATGAAAAGAGAGGTAATTTTCATCTTTACTACCTACCATATGTTGCACATGATCACATGCCTGGCACTGGACTAGGTGGTTTACAAGCACTGTTTCATTCAACTCTCATAACAATACCATGAAGTAAAAACAGTAAACCCATTTTTCAAATGAGGATATTGAAGATTAGAGACAGAAAGTGACTTTCTGGAGGTAAAGCTGCTATTAAGTGTATTTTGTGCATTTTTCTAACTCCAAAATACATGCAATTTTCACTGTTGAGATTTATTTTTAATTATGTGGATATTAGGAAATGAGGCATTACAGGGGAGCGGGGGGGACGTGGGGAACTTCTCTTCAAATAACCAACACAGAGAGACTCTATTTTGGGTACACTCACAGTAAAAGAGAGAAGACAAGAGCACACACAACTAAGCTAATATCCAAGGCACGAGGTTGGGAACTGAGTAGGTGCTCATGACATTGGGCAAACCAGTCTGAGTGTCAGCTTGTCATCTGTCAAATGGGCATAACAAACTGGCTCACCTTCCTTCACACAGCTAAATGAGGCAACAAATGTGATCATACTTTGCTGTGCGTTATGGATTAAATTGTATCCCCCCAAAATGTGTGTCAGTTGGCTAGGCTATGATTCCCAGTATTGTGTCTTTGTCCACCATTTTGTGATCTCATGTGATTATCCTATGTGTTGTAAATCCTAATCTCTATGATGTTAATGAGGCAGGATTAGAGGCAGTTATGTTAAAGAAGCAGGACTCAATCTACAAGATTAGGTTGTATCTTGAGTCAATCTCTTTTGAGATACAGAAGAAAGAATCAAGCAGAAAGGAGAGGCACCTCATGCCATCAAGAAAGAAGTGCCAGGAGCGGAGTGTGTTCTTTGGACCCAGGGTCCCTGCACCGACAAGCTCCTAGACCAGGGGAAGACTGATGACAAGGACCTTCCCCAGAGCCAAGAGAGAGAGAAAGCCCTCCCCTGGAGTGGCACCCTGAATTCAGACTTCTAGCCTCTTAGACTGTGAGAGAATACATTTCTGTTTGTTAACGCCATCCACTTGTGGTATTCCTGTTATAGCAGCACTAGATAGTCTAACACACCATGTAAGAAGGGTTACCAAAAGTCTGTATTCCATGGATTCAGGAGGGATCAGTCCGTGGAGAAGGACATCATGCTTGGTAAAGTAGATGGTCAACAAAAAAGAGGAAGACCCTCAATGAGATGGATTGACATAGTGGCTGCAACAATGGACTCAAGCATAAGAACAACTGTGAGGATGGCACAGGATCAGGCAGTGTTTCATTCTGTTGCACTTAGGGTTACCATGAGTCAGAACCAACTCAACGGCGCCTAACAACAACATTGGCACCATGAAAGAAAGGCCTGTCAATCTGCTTCTGTAAAGATTACAGCCAAGAAAACCCTATGGAGCAGTTCTACTCTGTAACACAAGGGGCCACCATAAATCTGAATCGACTCAATGGCAATAGGCTTTTTTTTAATTCTCTGTTATTATTCATAAGAATAAATAAATCAAATAGGGAATCAACGACAAGCTATCTATCTATAATTTTTCAATGTTTAACATTTTCCAGTTATCTTCTCATCTTCATAGCCTACCTGGAAAGAAGCTTTAGGAAGGTTAGGGAAAATTCCCAATTTGCAAACGGCAAAGTAAAGACACCAATCCTCTGAGCAATATTTGGCTGTTTAATATATGTATATATATACATACATACATACATACAGATAGTGGAGCCCTGGTGGCACAGTGGTTAAGAGCTTGGCTGCTAACCAAAAGGTGGGCAGTTTGAATCCACCAGCCGCTCCTTGGAAACCCTATGGGGCAGCTCTAGTCTGTCCTATAGGATCGCTATGAGTTGGAATCAACTCAACAGCAACGGGTTTGTTTTTTAAATACATATATATATATATTCTATTCAAATCATCCTTTAGGACATCTAATGTCCCAGACCATTCCCATGCTCCACATGACCTCAATGGATGTGTCTTCCCAATCTTTTTACTCCCCAATAAAATATTCCAACTTAGTCTCTATTCCTTCCTCAATCTACAACTAAAAACTCCTTTTTTTAATCATATAAGCACCCTAAAGCCGCCGGCACCTTAGTGATCCATTTATAAATTCATCCACCTGTCCATCCATTCACACATCCATCCATACGAAAATCTTTCCAAAACCTTTTACATGTGGCCTCTTATGTGCTGGGCATCATAAGAAAATACAAAAATATAAGACAGGGTCCTTGCTCTCGAGGCACTTACAAATGGTTGGAAAATAGATCATATTCACAGCATACTCTAGACATAGAAGAATATAACAAATGAATCGGGTGTAACAGATAAAGATCTGTCCCTATGCAAGCTCAGAAAATAGATGGGGAAATCAGGTAGACCTCATGGCGGAGGGGTGTTCTTGTTTACTAAGGACCCATATGTGCCAGGCATCACATTAGACACTTCCCATTTATCATTTTACTTACTATTTACAATGAGATAAATCGACTATATGAGATAAATGTAGAGGAGTCTCTACCCTATCCCCACCCTTATCTCTACCACGAATCTAACAACCTTTAACTCTTCAATGGTTTGGTCAGAGCTTAAGAAAATGATTGGACCACCTATCCTCTCAGGCTAGGTTCCCATCCATGGGAACTCTCTTTTCTACCTCTTATGACCTCACAGCTGAACAGGTAAATTCAATCACTCAGTTTGACTGCTCTCTCTCACCAATGACAAGTCCATGCCGCTATCCAGGACAGTTAGACCACATGATTTAGATTGACCAGAGTGGGTGATAATGGGGAAGGGTTGCAGACCCCACTTGAGCTGCTGCTTAAACTGCTGGCTTTATCCCAGCCTTTCCCCCAAGTGCTGCACTGGTATATTCAATAAAGTGTTCTTGGAACCTTCAGGAAAAGAGACGTAATGGGCAGGACAGAAGTCAGGCATCACTGGGCTCCTGGCTATAACACTGTCCCAACCCCAATCTTTCTCTTAACAATTAGTAATTTTCATTTTGCAGATGAGGAAACTGAGGTTCAGTAAGGGGAACTGATTTTATTCAAGGTCACACCACTTTTAAGTTGCAGGGTCAGGCTAGGAACATAAATGAGTCTAACTCCACAATTAGTGCTCCTTCTGCCATGCCACGTCTGAGCCGAGATTTCAAGGGTTCATAGGATTTGAGTATTGTAGAGGTGGGGAGTCCTCCCTCTCCTGCTCCAGATATCACACACATAAACACACATACAATCTATTGTTGCCACATCTCAGATGTCATCAGACCACCTGCCCTCATAGATGCCCAAAAAGGAACCCCGTTCCTGATGCTCCATTTGCAAAGAGTACAGAAGAGAAACACCATTCCTCTTCCTGGAGAAACTTTTTCCCTGTTGAGAAGCAAGAACCCAACAGCTTCCCTGAGACCCGTTTTCCATCCGATTAATGTCAGACCTCCTATGTTTCCTAATGAAATCTGACACTAACAGAGAAAAATGGATACATTAATATTGAGTTCATTAGTAAATAGATTACCCAAATGTTTGGGGTGAGGGGAGGAGGAAGGTGAAGGAAGGAGAAAGGGAGAGAGAGGCACACATACCTACTCAGCTATTCTGGCAACAGCCTCTCTGAGGACCACATGGTGATCAAATATTTATGGATTTTAATGCATTGATCTGTTAAGTCAGGAAATGCTCTCTTTTACCAAAATATAAAAAGAGACCTCACTTGATGCTGCAGCATTTTACTAAGAAGGAAAGTGAGGCTTGCTGAGGAAAAGTCATGGCCCAGAGTATAAATTTTGTCCCCTGGATAGGAAGTACAAATGACTGCTTTCCTGAGACCTCATAATTCCTCCCTTCCCCTCCCCCCACCAATCCCCTCCATGCCAAGAGAAAGTGGCATGGGGGAGGAGGGAGGCGTGGTGGTCTGGAGAGAGAGATGAAGACTGGTGAGAACAGCAGTTGGAGAAGAATAACAGCCTATGTCGCCTGCTAAGTTCTCCCTTCCCCTCCAAAGAATCAGTCAGCGGCCATTACCATTAGCATGCTAGGTCCCTTGGGCAGACTGAAGCCCAAACAGGGGTGGAAGAAGCATGTGGTCAGGCACAAATAGAGCAGAATAGAGTCTGGTTCTGTTACTTCCTTGGTGTATAACTTTGGCCAACTCTTCTCACCTCTTGCCTCTGTAAGATGGAGATGATAATAGCAGTGTTGGCCTGTCTCACAGAATCACTGCCACTGTGGTCAAATGAAGTCCTGGGTAGCGAAGCTGTTAATATAAACTGTAAAGTGCCATGAAAAGCATGGTGTTGATGTTTCTATAAGACATCCCATCCCTTCATGTCTATGTGATGAAGTGAAAATGAAAGCAAAGAGGCCAGGACACCAATCCTCACTCCTCCGGCTACTCACTGGGTGGCTCAAGGCAAGTCCCTTTATCCCTGCTTGCCCATCAGAAGCATGGCCAGGCTGGATCACTACGTAATACCTCAGGGCCTTTGCACAGTCTGGTGCCCATGACAGCCCAGAGGAGACTTCAGGAGGAGCCTACCCACCTGTGAAACAGCTCCATCCTGGGGCTTGCCTTTCTAGGGCCAGAGTATCCTTAATTAAGGTCAGGATGAAGAGACATAGGGAACTGGGTGATCTCTCAGAACTACTGTCATACTAACATTTGTGGCTCTCGAAGTCGCTGAGCAAGAAAATCTCATGTCATGCTCCAAAAGAAAAACAACTTAATAAAAGCAAGGACAGAAAGAAAGAAGGAAATAGTCCAGGTAGCAACAGACCCCAGAGAAGTAGATGTTCATGAATCAAATAGTTTCTCTTCTGGTTGCTGCATTTCATTCTGTCACGGGCACTTTATTCACTAAGATAGGAAGGCTCTGCCAAAACATTTTTACACACTACGGAGACAGACAGATGGTGAGAGACAGAGGCAGACACAGCCTCTAGGCTAGAAGCAGAAACTTTCCTGTTGTTTGTAAGCAGGAGATTAAGAAAACAAAAAGAAGAAAAAAAGGGAAAGAAAAAAATAATAAAGTAGCAAACAATTAGGCAAAAGACAATGCCACATTCAGGACAGGCTCTTTGTATTCCACACAACAGTAACATTTCCTTAAACAGCAAGCTGAATCAGTGCGAGCTTTTGCCACCAAAATTATAAGCAGAGAGAGAGAAGCATGGAATAGAAGGTGTAGACTGTATAGGAAGATACAAAGCAGGAACCAAAAATGGATTTTGTTCCCCAAATCTTCTAATATGACTCACTAGCTCTATTGTGACAAAGCGAGAGGCCTCTGAGGAGCTCATTTCACATTTCATCCATCCTCAGAGTAATGGGAAAATCCTGCCTTGTTCCTGCAAAATATCAGCACACACTGTGTGCCACATACATTCAATTCCATTAGACATAATGGAATAAGATTGTCCCAGAACTTGGTTTCAATTGCTTGAGTGCATTCTTCATTTAAGGAAACAAGAATATATGAGCTTTGTGACTCAAGTTGAAGTGTGGACCCAAGTTTTCTTATGGATGGCTAGGTAGAGACCTGGTCAAATATCACCTCTGCCCATGGTTGAAAGAGATAATATTTAGCATCTCTATTTCATGTCATATATCACCAGGCAGGACACAGAGATTCATTATCTACTGTTAACTAAACATGGTTCCCTGAATGGTCCATGCCTACAAAATCATTTCTGTTCCATGAATGGGACAATCAGGCTCCGAGATGGAAGAATACACAAGCTAATGGGCCATATGGCCAGGAGTCTGAATCGCCCCTTCTGCCACTTGTTGCTGCTTGACATTGGCAAGCCACTTAGCCTCACTGAAAATGAATTTTATCAGCTGAAAAACAAAACAAAAAGAATACATATTTGTTGGAATAATTCAACGTGAGGTGGCAAGGAAGGTGATAAGCCTGTTGGAAATTGTATAGAACTTGGAAAATGCTAGTGAGTAGCGAGTTGGTTCCCAAAGTGAGCCCTACCTCTGAACCTGCAGATGGTTTTGCACAGCCCTCCTCGATGTGTGATTAGAATGTCGGGCTTTCAGTACCAGGGAGAGAAACCCAGGGACCTCAAGAAGTACTGTGACTAATTTACTAGGAACCCTGGGCCAATCATCTCCCCTCGCTGGTCCCTGTGTCCTCACCTACAAAGTGAGGGGGATGGACATGATACATAATTTAGCAATTTTCAAAGTGCATTTTTTAAGAAAAGAATCCTTTCTTTATACATGGGTTTATACAGAAATAGAATATGTATAACGTGAGAGAGAATAAAATGGGTCTGGGGATCATGAGCCCCACTTATACTGGTGACCCTGACCCCCCATAGTGGCACTAGAAAGTCTTCTGGGGAAGCTCAGGGTATCAAGAATGCCACTGCCTCGATGACATCCGAGGTCCATTCCAATGGTGTCACAGACTAGGAGCAGCGTGGAAATTTCAGAACCTTAGTTGTCTGGACAGCTCCTTCCTGAACCTGGCTTCCAGAGCTGGCTACTGATCTAGCTGGGGAAGAGGGATATAGGACTGCCTCACTCACTGTGTCCACAGAACAACCAGGGCAGGGAAAGCTGATGAGACATGCACCACTTCTAAGTAATAAAAGACTTCCAACAGGGCCCCATCCACTGTCACTTCATCTCCCACACATGGACAGGCTAAGGGATCATCCCTATGCTGGGCTGGAAGTACACAAGAAAATCATTATTGTTTGTATTAGTTTACTATGGCTACTATAATAAATTACACAATCAGAAATGTATTGTCTCACAGATCTGGAGGCCAAAAGTCTGAAATCAGTATCAAACCCAAACCCGTTGCCGTCAAGTCGATTCTGACTCATAGCAACCCTATGGGACAGAGTGGAAGTGTCCCATAGGGTTTCCAAGAAGTGGCCAGTGGATTTAAACTGCCAATCTTTTGGTTAGCGGCAGAGCTCTTAACCACTGTGCCGCAAGACTCTGAAATCAGTATCACTGGGCCAAAATCAAGCTGTCAGCAAGGCCATGCTCTCCCTAGAGGCTCTAGGTGAGAATATCTTCCTTGCCTCTTCTGGGAGTTGCCGGTAGTCCATCTCAAGACTATTAATTTAATCACACCTACAAAGACGACTTTTTTTTTGTTCCATATAAGGTAACACTCCCAGGTTGCAGGGAGTAGCATGTGGATATCTTTTGGAAGTCATCATTCAGTCCATCACACTGCTGTCTCTTGTTCACTCACAGTCACAGCGCAAACTTTAAAAATGCTGACAGGTACACCTGATAATTCACCCATGGTATGTTTTTAAACTCTAGAGGCACTTTGCTCCTTCTGTGCCTTTTATTCAAACTACACACTGCTCTCACCCCAAATTTCACGTGTACAAAGCCTACTCACCCTTAAGGACCAGCTTGAAAATAACTCATCCGAGAAGCTTTCTCAGATCAGCCCAGGGCCTGAACTCACTTGTCCCTGGGACAGACTTGCAGAAAACATTAGCTAAACTTCCATGATGTCATTGACAAGTAATAACAACAGTAACAACAAATAATGCTTGTACAGTACTTACTAACAGTCATTTTGTTCCCACTTTGTATGAATTACATTATTGCAACCTCACAAGCCCTATGAGATAGACAGTACTATTTCCACCTACATTTACAGATGAGAATACCAGGCCTGGAGAGGCTGAGTAACTTTCCCAAGATCACTCAGCTAGCAACAGGTGGAAAGAACACTTCGATAGCACCCAGATATATGGTTCCAGATCCAAGCTCTCAACACAATCTATACTGTCAACTCGCCTCCTTGTCGCCATTTCTACTCCACATTAATTAGTTCTGTGGCATCTTTATTTTTCCTACTAGAATGTGCATTTCTTAAAGGTAAAGCTGGTGCTTTTTGCATCTTTGTACCCCTCTGGCATAATCCCTGGTTCCATGAACTAATGAACAATTAAGTGAGAAATGAAGGGGACTGGGAGGAAGAAATAAAAAAAGAAAATGAAGGAGGAAGGGATAAAAGGAAGGAAGAGAGGACAGGAGGAAGTAGATTGATTGAATTCTGACTCAGGATGACCCCATGTGTTTCAGAGTAGAACTGTACTCCATAAGTTTTTCAATGGCTGATTTTTCAGAAGTAGATTGCCAGGCCTTTCTTCCAAGGTACCTCTGGGTGGACTTGAATCTCCAACACTTCCTTTAGCAGTCAACTGCATTAACCGCTTGCACCACCCAGGGACTCCAAAGCAGAAAATAAAAAACCAAAAACACTAAACCCATTGCCATCGAGTCGATTCCGACTCATAGCAAGGCTATAGGACAGAGTAGAACTGTCCCATACGGTTTCCAGGGAGTGCCTGATGGATTTGAACTGCTGACCTTCTGGTCTGCAGCTGTAGCTCTTAACCACTATGCCACCAGGGTTTCCAAAGTAGAAAATAGAGGGAGAGAAAGAGGAAGGAGAGGAGGAAGGATGAAGGAGCAACACTATCAGCAAATTTCACCCAGAACCTCTCCCTGTTAGAGTTACTCCAAAAATTCCTGAAGCAGAAAAGCATCTCCCAAGGTGGCCCCATCATTAGTTCCAGTAAAGAGAGAGAGAGAGAGAGACCGCGACCGACTTGTCTGCAGCATAGCACGACTTTAAAATAAAAAGCAGCAAAATAAAAAGCATCCACACAGCACGTGGAAGAAAACCCCATCCTCAAAGGCAATATTAACAGGAGAAAATTAAATCCTACACCATGAAACAGCTAATAAGACTTCAAAGCTCTCTACATATGGAAATGAAACCTGCAGGCAGATTTGGGAGGGAGCCGCCCAGCACAAGGCTGATGAGGAAAGCACAGGCACTGCAGTGATTTGCTGAGCCATAATGAGCCCAGAACCCTAGAGACCCTGCTCAGCTTCATTCATCCCCCAAACCCTGGAAGGAGTCCCAAAAGGAAAGGAGTTGTGTTAACTTTCAGTACCGCAAACCCTTCAGGAAGCCATCGGCTGTTCTGGAAGGCAGCAGGGCCCAGGGATGGCCCTGTTAATTTGCGTGTACACACACAACCTGTGCACACACACCCTACACAGTGGCACAGAATCATCTCTACCCTGTACAGGAAGCTGTGTTTTCTTTATGCGACTTCCCCCCCACTGCGGGATGATTTATTTTGTTTTCATTTCCTCATCCCTGAGCCTAAAATTAAGGAAAGAGGAAAGAATGAACAGGGGTTTCAACTCTAGACCTCAGAGTAATGAAAAGGTGAGGCAGGAGGAGTACAGGGGAGGAGAACAGGCTGGGGGAAAGCATTGTGTGCAATACTGATGCAAACATCGCCTTTTCATTGCTCATTCTTCCTAAGGGCCCCTATACATGTTTCACCCAAACATAAATTATTTTTATTTATTTTTTTCTCCAGAATGTGGAGAGCGACACTGGCACACACCACTTGTACAAGGAGTGGGCGACATTTTTTTCTTCTGGGGCACAGGCAGGTTGTGGCTAAATGAAGGGGCTCAGGACCCTACGGACGCCAGGGTTAGAGGTGGGAAGGCCCATCAGAATAAAGAGGCGAACCCACTGTTTTTGCTTGAATCTGTCTTTACACAGCACAAAGGAACCAGGAAGTGACTGCCAGGAGCCAGCCTGTGGTCTGCTGAACGCCCAGCCTGCAAGGCTTGCTCTTGGGGATCACTCTGGTTTTTACCTTACATTCATTCTTTTATTCCTTCAACCAGTATATCCAAAGCCAAACTTACTGCCACGGAGTCAATTCCAACTCATGGCGACCCCATGTATTACAGTGCAGAACTGCTCTATAGGGTTTTCTTGGTTGTAATCTTTACAGGATTAGATCAACAGGCCATTCTTCCGCACAACCAGCACATACCAGATACCTAATATGTGCCAGGCACAGACTAGGTCCAGGGTGTTCAATAGACAATAAAACAGATAAAGGCTTGCCCTTATGGATATACAACACAGAGGACCAAATACACATGAACAAGTATCATTCAAAAGCACAGCTGAGTTTTGAGAGCTCTCAATATATCTTGCACAATTCTAAGTGTTTTAGACATAGTAAATCATTTCATCTTGATAAAATCCCTATTATGATCCTCAGGTCACAGATGAGGAAACTGTAATCCAGGGAGACTATGATCCTGCCCAAGGTCACGAGTCTATGGCTCTTAACAAGGAGAGAAGCGCTTCCTAGTTAGTACGCTCATTTCGCCTCATCACTCCCTAAGAGGTTGTCCCTATTAGTCAGGAGTCAGCTCCTCACTGAGCATACCATTGACTGGGCACCCTGCTAAGTCTCATCACATTCTCACAGCAACCCAGTGTGTAGGCCTTATCATTAGCCCCATTTTCTAAACGAGAAAGCCAGGGTTCAGAAAGGTTAAGAATTTTCCCAGAATCACACAGCTGCTTAGCAGGGTCGTCTGCTTTTTCTACTGCAGTTCTCTTTTCCCAGTGTATCCAGCTCTGTGTTGTTTATATATAAACAATTATGTATTTCTGGAAATCAGAAGTAAGGTCATAAATAAGAAACAAGAAGATAATGGCTGTAACCACACAAAGGCAGAAGCAGGCTCTCAAGGGCAGAGAGGGTGTGAATTGTTGAAAGGGAACAAAAAGGTGCACCTGACCTCACGCCTCTTGTAATGCAGAGTTCCCAGTACCGGGTGACAAAAGCCCAAGTGCTAAAGGGCAGTGAAGGCCTAGGGACGTAGGTGTTAAATGTCCAGCTTTCTGAAGACTAACATGGCGTATTAATTTAGACTCCAAAGCCCTGTGCGTGCAGCTTAGCTAAAATCTAGAGGAAATGAAAAAATGCTAATCAGAGAGTCTATTAACAGATCAGAAGATTACACTTTACTTACATTCTCATTATTTTTAATGTTTTCAACCAATACTGTATCAGGCTTAAAAGCAGAGAGGAGCGTAATCTGTTTATGAGTAAGTAGGTAGGGAACCGGGGAGGCCTGCTCAGCCTGGGCCTGGGAGTGCAGGTCAACCCTGCTCCCAAGGAGGGGAGGATTAAGCAATTTGGCCAAAGGCAAAATGAAGCTAGGATTCAAGGCAATCTTCCAGATAGTTCAGTCTAAAATTAACCACTGTGACTGAAGAAGCAAGACAATTGAGGACAAAAACAAAATACTGGGGGTTGGCTGTAGTTTTCTTTTAACTCTACAGATAACTTCAATTTGCTACTCTTGGTTGCGTAGACATGATACAGGAGGGCAGTGTCAGTTACAGTGTTTCTCAAACTATGTTCCATGGAACCCTAAGTCCATAAGGAGTTCTGGGGCCAAAATGGGGTGTCAACTAAAGGAGCCCTGCTGGTGCAATGGTTAAGCACTCAACTGCTAACCAAAAGGTTGGTAGTTCAAACCCACCAACTGTTCTGCAACAGAAAAGACCTGGAGATCTGCTCCTGTAAAGATTATAGCCTAGGAAACCATAAGACGGCAGTTCTATTCTGTCCTAAAGGGTCACTATGAGTTGAATCGACTTGACAGCACACAATAGCAACAATATAGTTAAGTAAATTTAGGAAATGTTGAGATAACAGAAGAGAAACAGGCCTCTTTACTGTAAGGCTCCCCAGAGGCTTTGATATGATGATTCTCACTGGGAATCTCTAATGTGTGTGCATGTGATTGGTTCGGTTGTGGGTGGCCATTTGTCCAGATTTTATTCTGAATCAGAGCTTGGGAAATTCTGGTTTCAATTATTTCATGTCTATACTAATGGTGGGAAAAAAGAGAGCCAGAGGCCGACATCGAGCTTTTATTTCACAAGTGATAAACACTCTCTTTAAAGCCAAGGGCTTCATTGCTATGATATTAGGTTGGAGTGTTTCATTAATAACTGATCTCCCAATTCATGTTTTATGATCCTGTCAATACACAGAGGCATTTGTCTCTGTCCAAAAGATGTAGCTCCTAATTGTGTGCTTCCCCTCCCTCTGCCCCATTAACTTGGAAAAGAAGAATCGCTGGAAAAGGTGGATGAAAGTCAAAACAATTGAGTTGTCTCTTTATGGATTTATTGAGTGGCAACTGGTGCCATAGAGAGAGCTAGGCGAAGGCGGTGAAGCATGCCAGGAAGCCCATTGATCATCAGGCACCTGGGTCAAAAAGGATTTTATCTTCTGTCCTCAAATCCACAGGGGCAGATTGAGACTGAGGGGGTTGGCAAAGACTCAGTCCTCCTCTCTTCAGCCCCTCCCATGCAGAGGTCTCCAAAGTCACAGTGGGGTGAAAGAACATGTTCATCATCTCTGCCTATACTCCGAAGGCACTGAGACAAGCCTGTTCATTTATTCAATGCGAAAAAATGAGCACCAGACAGCAGGCATGGCTTATTTAGGAGAAGTTAAGTTTGGGTTAAACTTGTTGCTGGGCATCTATCATGGACTAAATTTTGAGACAAATAATTAGACATAGTCCCTCACTCAGGAGTTCACTGTTTAGTGAGGGGAAGTCAGTCAAGTGAACTTATCCATGTTATTGACAGAGGAACATCCAAGGTTCAGAAATGCTGAGAGGGGGATGACACACTGGTACTTAGGGTCCAAGAAGGCTTTAAAAAAGGAGATAGTCACTCCTCACTTCAGGAGGTGGAGTCTAATTCCCCTCTTCTTCAGTGTAGACTAGACTTAATGACAGGAGTCTGATGAACAGAGCAACTTAAGGCAAAAACACTCACTTTGCAATAGGGAAACCCAGCAGCCACCACCTTGACTGAGTGATCAAGGTTATGATCACCAGTGATAAGGTTGATGTCATAAACTACCTGATATGATGTGATGAGAAGGGCAGTTCACCTTTCTGGTGTTGTGTTCCTCCCAAAACACATATAACCTCAGTCCAGTCATGAGAAAACAATAGATAAACACAAATAAAGGAACAGTCTATAAAATACTTGAGCAGTGCAATTTAAAACTGCTAAGGTCATTATCCCCCGAGCATCTGTCAGTTTGTCATACTGTGGGAGCTTGTGTGTTGCTGTGATGCTGGAAGCTATGTGACCAGTATTCAAATACCAGCAGGGTCACCCATGGTGGATAGGTTTCAGCTGAGCTTCCAGACTAAGACAGACTAGGAAGAAGGACCCAGCAGTCTACTTCTGAAAAGAATTAGCCAGGGAAAACCTTATGAATAGCAGCTGAACATTGTGTGATATAGTGCCAGAAGATGAGCCCCTCAGGTCGGAAGGCACTCAAAATATGACTGGGGAAGAGCTGCCTACTCAAAGTAAAGTCGACCTTAATGATGTGGATGGAGTCAAGCTTTCGGAACCTTCATTTGCTGATGTAGGACGACTTAAAATGAAAAGAAACAGCTGCAAATATCCATTAATAATTGGAACCTGGAATGTACCAAGTACGAATCTAGGAAAACTGGACATCATCAAAAATGAAATGGAACACATAAAATCGATATCCTAGGCATTAGTCAGCTGAAATGGACTGGTATTGGTCATCTTGAATTGGACAATCATATGGTCTACTATGCTGAGAATGACAACTTGAAGAGGAATGGTGCTGCATTCACCATCTAAAAGGACATCATCGTCAAAAAGGACATTTCAAGATCTATCAGTGATAGGATAATATCCATAGACTTACAAGGAAGACCAGTTACTATGACTATTATTCAAATTTACAGACCAACCACTAAGGTCAAAGATGAAGAAATTGAAGATTTTTACCATCTTCTGCAGACCGAAATTGATCGAACATGCAATCAGGATGCACTGATAATTACCAGTGATTGGAACATGAAAGTTGGAAACAAGAAGGATCAGTAGTTGGAAAATATGGCCTTGGTGATGGAAATGATGCCAGAGATTGCATGATTGAAATCTGCAATACCAATGACTTCTTCATTTCAAATACATCTTTATACCAACATAAATGGCGACTATATATGTGGACCTCACAAGATGGAATACACAGGAATCAAACTGACTACATCTCTGGAAAGAGACGATGGAAAAGCTCAATATTAACAGTCAGAACAAGGCCAGGGGCTGACTGCAGAACAGACCATCAATAACTCATATGCAAGTTCAATTTGAAACTGAAGAAAATTAGAACAAGTCCACAAGAGCCAAAGAACAATCTTGAGTACATCTCACCTGAATTTAGAGACCATCTCAAGAATAGATGAGAGACACTGAACACTAATGACCGAAGACCATTCCAAATGTTGTGGAATGACACCAAGGACGTCATACATGAAGAAAGCAAGAGGTCATTAAAAAGACAGGAGAGAAAGAAAAGGCCTCAAAAGATGTCAGATGAGACTTTGAAACTTGCTCTTGAACATCAAGTAGCTAAAGCAAAAGAAAAAAATGATGAAGTAAAAGAGGTGAACAGAAGATTTCAAAGGGCTGCTGGAGAAGACAAAGTAAAGTATTATGATGACATGTGCAAAGACCTGGAGATAGAAAACCAAAAAGGAAGAACACGCTCAGCATTTCTCAAGCTGAAAGAACTGAGGAAAAACTTCAAGCCTCAAGTCGCAATACTGAAGGATTCTACTGGGAAAATATTAAACGACTCAGGAAGCATCAAAAAAAGATGGAAAGAATACACAGAGTCAGTATACCAAAAAGAATGGGTTAACGTTCAACCATTTCAGGAGGTAACATATGATCAGGAACCGACAGTACTGAAGGAAGAAGTCCAAGCTGCACTGAAGACACTGGCGAAAAACAAGGCTCTGGGAATTGACAGAATACCAATTGAGATGTTTCAGCAAACATTCCAAGCAGCGCTGGAAGTGCTCGCCCTCTGTGCCAAGAAATTTGGAAGACAGCTACCTGGCCAACCAACTGAAAGAGATCCATATTTATGCTTATTCTTAAGAAAGGTGATCCAACTGAATGCAGAAATTACTGAACAATACCATTAATATCATATGCAAGAAAAATTTTGCTGAAGATCATTCAAAAGCAGCTGCAGCATTATATTCACAGGGAACTGCCAGAAATTCAAGCCCGATTTACAAGAGGATGTGGAACCAGGGATATCATTGCTGATGTCAGTGGATCCTGGCTGAAAGCTGAGAATACCAGAAAGATGTTTACCTGTGTTTTATTGACTACGCTAAGGCATTTGACTGTGTGGATCATAACAAATTAAGAATAACATTGCAGAGAATGGGATTTCTGGAACACTTAATTGTGCTCATGAGGAATCTGTACGTGGATCAAGAGGCACTCATTCGAACAGAACAAGGGGATACTGAGTGTTCTAAAGTCAGGAAAGGTGTGTGTCAGGGTTGCATCCTTTCACCATAACTATTCAATTTGTATGCTGAGCAAATAACCTGAGAAGCTGGACTATATGAAGAACCGGGCATCAGGATTGGAGGAAGGCTCATTAACAACCTGCGTTATGCAGATGACAAAACCTTTCTTGCTGAAAGCGAAGAGGACTTGAAATACTTACTGATAAAGATCAGAGACCACAGCCTTCAGTATGGATTACACTTCAACATAAAGAAACAAAACTCCTCACACTGGACCAAAAAGCAATATCATGATAAACAGAGAAAAGACTGAGGTTGTCAAGGATTTCATTTTACTTAGATCCACAATCAGCACCCATGGAAGCAGCAGTCAAGAAACCAAAAGACCCATTGCATTGGGCAAATTCGCTGCAGAAGACCTCTTTAAAGTGTTGAAAAGCAAAGATGTCACCTTGAGGACTAAGGTGCGTGTGACCCAAGCCATGGTGTTTTCAATTGCTTCATATGCATGCAAAAGCTGGACAATAAATAAGGAAAACCGAAGAAGAACTGACCCCTTTGAATTATGGTGTTGGCGAAGAATACTGAATATACCATGGACTGCCAAAAGAATGAACAAATCTGTCTTGCAAGAAGTACAACCAGAATGCTCCTTAGAAGCAAGGATGGTGAGACTACATCTCACATACTTTGGACATGTTATCGGGAGGGATCAGTCCTTGGAGAAGGACATCATGCTTGGTAAAGTAGAGGGTCAGTGAAAAAGAGGAAGACCCTCAATGAGATGGACTGACACAATGGCTGCAACAATGGGCTCAAGCATAACAACAATTGTGAGGATGGTGCAGGACTGGGCAGTGTTTCGTTCTGTTGTACATAGGGCATAGAGTTCCTGAGAGTTGGAATCATCTCAGTGGCACCTAACAGCAACAGTAACAATAAGAAGGTCATTATGGAAAAAAAAAAAAGAAAAAAAGACGATGACAAAGAAAAACTGAGAAATTATCCCAAATCAGAGTAGACCAAGGAAACAGGATGACTAAATGCAACATGGATTGGGTCCTGGGACACAAAAAGAACATTGATGGAGAAACTGGTGAAACTCACATAAAGTCTGTAGTTTAGTTTAGTTAATAGTATTAGTTTTGACAAATGTACCATAGTGATGAAAGTTGTTAACACTAGAGAAAGTTGGGTAAAAGGTATATGGGAACTCTGTATGATCTGTGCAAGTTTCCTACAAATCTAAAACTACTCCAACATAAAAGTACTATATATATATATTTGGGAATAGCACCTATATATATATACATATGGTGCTAAGAAGGATTTTAACAGTAATAAAAGTAAGGCAGGTTGGGAGGGAGGGAAACCAAAGAAAGACTCTGTAGCCAGAGGGAAACAGAAGTACAGAGAACGTGTTCAGAGCACTTCGTGATGCTTGGTATAGCTAAAGAGCACACTGGGCAGTGGGTAAATGAAGCTGTGAAGCAGAGACTCCCATAAAGAGATTCCCATAAAGATCCTTCTAGGTTAGGCTAAGAATGTTAGCTAGTCTGGGAAGGACTGTGAGCCAAGAAAACCTATGGGACATGGACAAACTATCTAGAAATCAAAGGATATGGAAAGCACAACCAGCAAGTCATGTTCAGTAATGAAGTAGCAAAGTGCGGAAAACAGGAAGTAAAATCCCAATTAAGCCATCCTACAAGAGCCCTGGTCTGACATGGCGTCTTTGCTGGGTGGTAGATGGGAGAAAGTGGAGGTGCTTTTCAAGTCTTGGGCTTGAAAACGTGAAGGTGAAAGCCTGTTTGCTCTTCTTGCACACCCAGCATCTATACTTGTAATCCCTCGAACAGAAATAAGCAACAAGCAACGTGGGGAAAGATACGGGAAATTGGGTGCAACTGAGAAACAGAGTCACCAAAAATTAAGATAAACCCATGACGGCAAATCTATCAGCAGATATAAACAAGCAGTAGGATTTAGAGGAACAGGTAATGGCAATTCCAATGCAAAAACCTTTAATATTTACCCAGTGCCTCCAAAATAAAATTCAAACACCTTAGCTTAGCACTCAAGGACTATTATTATTGTTGATCAACTACCTTTATATCTCACTTTTCTCCACATTGCACTGCATTCTACCACAGGTAGCCCCGCACATTCTTTTAAAAAAAAAAAAAAAAAAAAGCAACTGAATTTACAATTTTTGTGTCTTTGCAAAAGCTGTCTGTTAGCCTGAGCTGCACTTACTTGAGCCAAAATCTTACACCATCACTCAATACTTCATACACATGTCACTGCCTCAATGAAGCCTTCCCTGACTATACAGAAAGTACAGATTATTCCTTCCCTCAAGTTTCTACAACCCAACTTTCTCACTCATCTCTTTTAGGACTTACTCCATTTTACTATGTTTGTGATAGCTGAGAACATGCACATCTCCTTGAGGACAGACACCATATCCTATGAGTTCTATATTTCCATTGTTGTTACCTGCTCCAACTCATGGATGAAATGTTGCCCAGTCCTATGCCATCTTTATGATTGTTGGTATGCTTGAGTCTACTGTTTTAATCACTGTGTATATGAATACCTTCCAGTCAAGGCGGGGTCTGATCTTCCAGCACTATGTTGGACAATGTTCTGTTGCGATCCATAAAGTTTTCATTGGCTAATTTTCGGAAGTAGATCATCAGGCCTTTTTTCCTAGTCTGTCTTAGTCCAGAAGCTCCACTGAAACCTGTCCACCATGGTGACCTGCTAATATTTGAAATATTGGTGGCATAGCTTCCAGAATCACAGCAACACACAAGCCACCACAGTAAAACAAACTGACATATGAGTGGTGCTACATATCTATACCAAACCAAAAACCAAACCAGTTGCTATCAAGTTGATTTTGACTGATGGTGACCCCATGTGTTGCAGAGTAGAACTGCACTCCATTAAGTTTTCAAGACTGTGACCATTCAGAAAGGTGACTTTGTGTGGGTTCAAATAGCCAATCTTTCAGTTAGTAGTCAAGCATTTAACTGTTTGCATCACCTAGAACTCTTATATTTCCATAAACCAAAAGAAAAGAAAACCAAACCCATTGCTATCGAGTTGATTCTGACTCATAGCGACCCCATAGGGCTTCCAAGGCTGTAAATCTCTAATGACACCAACTGCTACATCTTTCTCCCACGGAGCTGCTGGTGGTTTTGAACCACTGACCTTTCAGTTAGCAGTCGAGTGCTTTAACCACTATATTTCCATAACACCTAACATGTGTTTATGTAAATCGTGTTGGCTGGTTACTCAATACCTATCTTCCACCCACTTCTTCCTTACACTAACAACCCCTATGAAGGATGAAAAGGTCAGATACTCAACTTCCCAGCCCTCCTTTACATATAGAGGTGGCCATGTGACTCACCTTTGGCTAATAAGTCATAAGGTAAAATATTGGGAGGCACTTCCGGAAAAGATTTTACTTCTAATAAAGGAAAAAGCTCATGAGGAGAACTGTTTCCTACCTGCCCTCCCTTCACTCCTACTTTAGATACTACGTTAGTTCATGCATCTTGGGGTGCTATCACTATCTTGGAACCTGAAGGGGAAGGTCAAGACAACTAGAGGGATAACAACCTGGGGCACTGACATCTTAAGCCACAAGGCCCTCCTATCTCTAGACTTTTTGTTAAATGTTAAATGTCCTCATTGTCTAAGCCTCTAGGATACAGATAAAAGTATCCTAAGCAAGATTGTTAAACATATTTTTTTAATTGAGTTGAACGTGAGGGTTTCCTAACATGTGAGTCCATTTGGGAGAGGAAAACCTGGCCTTCTCAATATACCTCCACCAGAGAAAGAAACTGTACCTTGGAACTCTGTGTCTACATCTCCAGCCCTCAATTGGACAGAACACAGGTCTGACCCCAGAAAACAATTATGCTCTCATGCGAATTTCTAATCTGGCCCAAGAAATGTTAAGGCCAAGTCATAATCTCCTTATGACTTCATCTACCTTTAAATGTCAAGTGATGATTTTCACCACACTTCCCCTGAGAGGAATATTAGTTTAATGAGGAACATGGGCCGTCATCTGCATCCCACATCTTGTGACACTGGAGAGGCATTATCTCCACCAACCTGGAACCCCCCACACATTAAAAACGCAGAGGTCAAATGAAATATTCTCCTCACATTTTACAGTCAAAGAATCAGAGCTGAGCTAATGGGCCCAGAGAGAATCAACTACTGGCAAACTGTTGAGCTCTATATGCACAGGGATCCAGGCACCAAAGGGATGGCAGATAGTAGTAGACAGAACAGACAAAGAGAACACTGCCCAACTGGAAACTTTATCCCAGGTATTTTATCTTTGGTATGCCTTCTGATTCTCACAGTAATTTTAGGATTTGAGAATTAATATACCCATTTTATTGAAATGAGGCTCAGAGAAGTGAAGCACATTGCTGAAAATCACATTACTAATATGTGATCTGACAGCACTTCAAGACCTATCTGCCTAACTCCAAAGTCCTGACAAATCATAAAGAGGTCCTCAGAGATTTAGGTCAATGCTGTCCAACAGAACTTGCCCAGTGATGGAAATGTTTTACATCTGCACTGTCCAATATGGTAGCCACTAGCCACATGTGGTTACTGAATGCTTGAAATGTGGTAGTGTGCCAGAGCAACAAGGTTTTAATTTTATTTAATTATAATTAATATAAATTTAAACAGTAACCATATGTCGGACAGCATAAGCCAAGTTGAAGAGCTGAGGCATAGATGCTCTTAAAGGGTTTAATTGTGACCCCCTAAAGATATATTGAAGTCCTAACCCCTGTACCTGTGAATGTGACCTCATTTTGAAACAGGGTCTTTGCAGATGTAATCGAGTTAGGATGAGGTCACTAGGGTGGCCCTAACCAATATGACAGATGCCCTGATAAGGAGTGGAGAAGAGACTCAGACACAGACACAGAGAGGACACCATGTGAAGATGAAGGCAGAGACTAGAGTGATGTGCCTACAAGCCAAGCAACACCAAGGATTGCTGGCATCACCAGTGAAGAGGAAACCATGAAACCAATTCTCCCCTGGAGCCTTCAGAGAGACAGTGTGGTCCTGTTGATTCCTTGACTGCAGACTTCTAACCTACAGAGCCTTGACAGAACAAATTTGTTTTTATAAGGCACCCAGTTTGTGGTAATTTGTTACAGAAGCCCTAGGAAACTGATACAGATGCCTAAGGATTCAGTTAACTCTATCAAAACAATGAGGCCCTGCAATTGAAAAGGTAAAGTCCTTTAAGTCAAGACTTCAATATTAAAAAAATGTGGGCCCAAAGGTCCAACACCTTCCATCACAGTCTCCAAATACTCCTTGATTCTGGTCCAACTTCACCCTTAATCCATCCATCACACAGAGTAATTCTGATAATAGCAGACCTGCTCATGTCACATGCTTTCTGAAAACCCCACTAAAACATAAACTACTACTAAAACTCACCATCCCATGGCACACAAAGCCCCTCATCTCCTTGTCTGTGCCACTTCTCCAATCTTTTTTTTATCACTGCCCCCTTGCCCTAGTCATCCACTATGCAAGCTCTCTAAACTCACCAAGATATTAATCACCCTAGAGCTTTTGCTTTCATTATATCCCCTGAGTTGAAGGTGCCTCATCTTTCTACTAGTGCTGCCTGGCAGACTCCCTTAGTTTTTTTTTGTTATTATTATTGTTGCACTTTAAGTGAAAGTTTACAATTCAAGTTAGTTTCTCATACAAAAATTTATACATACATTGTTATGTGACCCTAGTTGCTCTCCCTATACTGTGACAGCACCCTCCTCCTTTCCACTCCAGATTTCCCATGTCCATTCAACCAGTTCCTGACCCTCTCTGCCTCCTCATCCAGCCTCCAGACTGGAGCTGCCGATTTAGTCTCATGTATCTACCTGAGCTAAGAAGCACGCTCTTCATGAATATCATTTTATGTCCCATAGTCCAGTCTGATCTTTGTCTGAAGAGTTGGTCTCGGGAATGGTTTTAGTTTTGGGCTGAGAGAGAGTCGGGGGGCCATGTCTTCTGGGGTCCCTCCAGTCTCAGTCAAACCATTAACTCTGGTATTTTTACTAAAATTTGAGTTCTGCACCCCACTTTTTTCCTGCTCCGTCAGGGACTCTGTTGTGTTCCCTGTCAGGGTGGTCACCGGTGGTAGCCAGGCACCATCTAGTTCTTCTGGTCTCAGGCTGATGAAGTCTCTGGTTTATGTGGCCCTTTCTGTCTCTTGGGCTAATATTTTCCTTGTGTCTTTGGTGTTCTTCATTCTCCTTTACTCCAGGAGGGTTCGGACAATTGATGCATCTTAGATGGCCACTCACTAGCTTTTAAGATCCCAGACGCCACTCACCAAAGTGGGATGTAGAACATTTTCTTATAAACTTTTGTTATGCCAATTGACCTAGATGTCCCCTGAAACCATGGTCCCCAGACCCCTGCCCCTGCTACTCTGTCCCTCGAAGTGTTTGTTTGTATTCAGGAAACTTCTTAGCTTTGGTTTAGTCCAGATGTGCTGACTTCCCCTGTAGTATGTGCTGTCCGTCCCTTCACCTAAGATAATTCTTGTCTACTATCTAGTTAGTGAATACCCCTCGCCCTCCCTTCCCACCCTTGTAACCATCAAAGAATGTTTTCTTCTGTGTTTAAACCTTTTCTTGAGTTCTTATAACAGTGGTCTTATACAATATTTGTCATTGTGCAACTGACTAAATTCACTCAGCATAATGCCTTCCAGATTCCTCCATGTTATGAGATGTTTCACGGATTCATCGCTGTTCTTTATTGCTGCGTAGTATTCCACTGTGTGAATATACCATAATTTGTTTATCCATTTGTCTGTTGATGGGCACCTAGGTTGTTTCCATCTTTTTGCTATCGTGAACAGTGCTGCAACGAACACGGGTGTACATATATCTATTCGTGTGATGGCTCTTATTTCTCTAGGATATATTCCAAGGAGTGGGATTGCTGGATCGTATGGTACTTCTATTTCTAGCTTTTTATCCCTTACGTCTCTGAAAGCCTGAATTCCCCTCTTTGAATACTTACTTGAGGCATGAAAACTGAGTTACCCACTTCCTCCTTCATGCACCCATGCACTGATAAATCTATCATAGCTCTTATCATTGTCTTGTTACTCCAAATTGTCTGTCCTAATAGTCTCTGAGATTTTTCAGGGTAGATTTTATTCATCCTCACCAGGCCTTGTAGTATCTGGCCGCAGGCAGTCTCTTAAGCCTCCTGTCCCATCATTCCTTTCTCCCTTCCTCCAGCCACACTGGACTTCTCACCGTCCTAGAACACAGAGCTCCTCGTTGCCTCAGGCTTTCACGCATCTTTTGCCACTGCTAGAACTCACTTCCCCAACTAACTCACACTCATCCTTCAGCTCTCAGCTCAAACCCACCTCCTAGGGAAGCCCTCCCTGAACTCCGAGCCTGAAATAAATGCCTCTAAGTTCTCAAAACACTCAATGGTTTTCCTTCAAGGCATTTGTTACAAATGTATAGAAGTAATTATTTATGAAAATATTTGTTTAATTCTTATCTCCTCTTTTAGGCTTTAAGCTCCATATCATGATTCCTGTTTTTTTTTTTTTTTTTCCTTTCACAAGTTTATCTGTGGTGCCTGCCATATAGAAAGTTCTCAGTATGTAAGTGTTAAATAAATTTATTAATTTCTCCAGCTTCCAGGGTCTACCACTTGGTGAGTGCTTAACAATTATTTGTGAAATGAATGCATTTATTTTATCTCCAAGGTTTAGGGTAGCCCCTGACACAAAGTGGGTAAACGGCAAATCCAGTATTTGTTGAATGAATGAATGAAAAGTTCAGAAATCCTTGCACAAACTTCTCTACTCATTAATGGTAGAAACTATTTTGTTCCCTAAGCAAATTTCAGACTGAAGAGGCTGCTGCAAGCGAAGATAAAAATAATGAGCATGATGACAAGAGTTGTCTTCATTTATCAAATATTTTTTAACCTATAATCTCACATTATTCTTTCTGCTGTACACTGGGTAATACAAACCTACTTCTAGAAAGCAGAAATGGCATTCAGAGAGGTGACACGGCCCATCACATGTAGCACAGTGAGCTAGTGGCCAACCAGACACCAGCTGCCTGGCTCCCAGGCAAAGGGCGGGGGCAGAGGCTGAGAGGTTGCCAGGACAGAGAAGCAAAACAAGCCCTCCAGATTCCTGGGGGCCAACACCAGATGAGGAGCGACAGAATGGACCCTGATTACAATCTGAGGGGGATTCTTCTGCTGAAAGAGAGTTGATTGGATTGTGCTTTGATGCCTGAGTCTATGGGCAATCAAACATCCCCTGGCTACCTCTGAGCAACTGGAACTGGAAATTTGGTGGTAGAGGCTAGCCTGCTGCTAGGGGACACTCTGGGGACATGGGGGCAGCTCAGCATCATGCTACAGCTAAAGTCTACATGGCATACTTGTCCATTCCCAGCACAGCAGGTGAAAAACACTTCCCCTAAAGAAGGGGAGCAGCCCACAATGGAGGGCAGGGAACAGAGAAAGCCAGACTCAGGGAGTAATGGGAACAGTCCTTCATTGCAGGGCGTGAAAGAGGAAATAAAGCATTCTAATAACTTATATTCTCATTAGATCCTCCCCCAAGCCCTACAGAGGAAGTTGTTATGACCCTCATTTTACAGACACATATATCTAGGATGGTAGAGAAGAAATGTCTTGCTCAAATTGACAGGGGTGAGTGGTAGAAACAAGATGAGAATCCAAGTCTCCAAAAGGAGAGTCTCCAACATAAAGTCAAAATCTCAAAACACCAAGAGGGTTGTTATTTTCTAAGGGAGATGACTATGAAGCTGGATTGTTCTTTTTTTTTTTTTCTTTTTTTTTTAATATTTTACTGTACTTCAGGTGAAGGCTTACAGAACAAATAGTTTCTCATGAAACAGTAGTACACATGTTGTTTTATGACATTGGTTAACAACCCCACAACATATTAACCCTCTAACTTCTCAACCTTTTTTTTTTTGGGTGAAAATACACATAGCCAAAGATATACCGTTTCAAAAATTTCTACATACACAGTTCAGTGACACTGACTACGCTCTTCCAATTGTGCTGTTATTCTCACTTAAGATGAAGGCTTACAGAACAAAATAGTTTCTCATTTAACAGTTACTACAAATGTTGCCCTATGACAATGGTTAACAATCTCACAACACATCGACATGGATTGTTCTTGGACTGTGCACCAGCAGGCATTCCATAAGGGCCATCACATATAGCCGGTGCAAGTCAGACTATTATCCCACCTTCGATACGGAGGAAGAGTGAGGTTCTGAGAGGTGGAGTCATTTGCTGAAAATGCAGTGCCAGCATTTAGAACTAGACCCAAGTTCTTTAGATTTCACTTTTGAGAATTTGAGAAGCAAAATCAATGCAAAAAGGGAACTCCTTTACCCTCTCTCAAACAATATGCCTGAACTGGCTCTACAACAAAATGAAAGCATTACTTCCGTTCACTCTGATTGCCAAAGTACACCAGTTGACATGAGATATTTTAATGGACTGCCATGCAGAAGGTGCCTGACAATATATGGTTACTCAGAACATGAAAACAGAGTTGAAGTATATCAAGAATGGTCAAAGAAGAGGGGGTTAGAGAAAAAAAATGACGGAAGGTAAAGAGAATAAAAAAGAGGAGCTCTTTCCATACTATCTTGGGAAAGATAAAAAATTAGATACAAAGAGTGCACTTGCAGGACCAACTTACCCATTAGGCACAGTGCCAAGGGTCTACAGTGCTTTTAGGTGTTGATGAAAATGTTTTAATTTTTGTTAAAATCAGAAGCAAAAAACAAGAAGAATTTTTAAGATGAAGAAAATGTTTTAACATATAATATTAACAGTCATCTTTATACCAACATGGTTGGTATAAAATTCTGTCTTAGTCATCTAGCACTGCTATAACAGAAACATCACAAGTGGATGGCTTTAACAAAGAGAAATTTGTTTTTTCACAGTCTAGCAGGCTAGAAGTCCAAATTCAGGGTGTCAGCTCCAGGGGAAGGCATTCTCTCTCTCTCCATCGGCTCTGGAGGAAGGTCCTTGTCATCAATCTTCCCCTGGACTAGGAGCTTCTCTGCACAGGAACCTGGGGTCCAAAGGACACGCTCTGCTCCCAGCACTCCTTTCTTGGTAGTATGAGATCCCCCCGCTCGGTTCCCTTTCCTTTTATCTCTTGTAAGATAAAAGATGGTACAGGCCACATCCCAGGGACACTCCTTTTACATTGGATCAGGGATGTGACCTTAATAAGGGTGTTACAATCCCACCCTGATCCTCTTTAACATAAAATTACAATCACAAAATGGAGGACAACCACAAAATACTGGGAATCATGGCTTAATCAAGTTGACAGATATTTTGGGGGGACACAATTCAATCCATGACAATATATGACATATATATATAACAACTCTGTTGGTATAAAGACAGGAGAAGTGGTCCACAAAGATGCAAGTGTCTCGGTCCTTTAAAGTCATAAAGTGGACCTGCACAGTGGCTTTGAGATTATAACATTGATCGTCAGGTATAGATTTAAAACGAACTAAAGAGGATTAATGGAGTTGGGCTAGAGTGTTCAGCTATGTTCTGATGAGCATGTGCATGGGGTTATCATGGGCAGAGGTGAGCTTCTGAGCATTACCAACAGAACTGAAAATATGCTCCTAGGTGCAGATGGGCATTCTGTCTTTGGCTATGCCAGAAAGAAATGGCTAAATTACTTTTAGCTTTATCATTTTTTCCATCTCAGGACTCACACTTAATATGGGTCCTTGGACATAATGGTCTCCTGGAGATTGAAATCAATAGGCAGCTCTTTCACCCCTAACTAAATTCCGCCTATTCTAGTTACAGTCGTTGTTATTCTTTTAAGCGTGAAAATCTACATATGTTGCTCTTTCAAAAAAATCTTTGTGAGGGGTTTCCTTGTAATGGGGTCATTTTGGAAGTTTGAGAACCCACACCTTGGAGGGATGAAAAAAGAACATGAATGGAGCCAGAAGACATGGACAGCAGCAACAATTCAGACATGTATTGTATGTGAACTGGGGCAAGTCACTTGCCCCTTTTGGGCTTTAGTTTTCCCCTATTTGAAAAACAAGAGTTACTGGTGTACGTAAATTTGAAGGTCCCTTTAATACTGAAAATAAGGGATTTTTATGGCTGTTCCTATCACAGACCACCTTACAGTAAAATCAGTATTATAGTGAGGATCTATCATGTTTGGTGTTTAAGACACTAGTTTGTCCAAAAGCCAGGATATGACTTACAGTTTCTGCACATTAGCAAGAATTTGCAGAGGGAGAGAAATTAAAGGTCAGCTGGGTTAGGACATATATATATATATATATGTATGTATACACACACACATACATATACACCCATATACATATATGCCTAACACAAGATACCCAACACAAGAGTGAAAATCAGGGGCAATGCCAGGTCCAAGCACTGGAGACAGGGAGGGAGTGAAAGGTGGTTCCACAGACTGCATGAGTTGTCACATTACAAATACCTCAATACTGGGGTTGCAACTTCTGCTTCCGAACATGACAGTTAAATGAGAAATCCCATTTCCTTTCAAATCATGAGAAAGGGGCCAACACTAAACTGGGGGCAACTGTCTTTATATCACCCTGGGCACCACTTCTAATCACAAACTTGTGGACCACCAGCCTCTTGTGGCACAGATATGGAGTGTGGAAATTATCATGTAATTTATGACAGGCAGTGCCTGAAAGTGACTTTCTCAGCATCTGTTCTCTAGTTGTCCCAAGAGCAGGCAAATGAAGGAAGCGCAGAGTTGCTGAGAGATATAATCTCCTCCAGTTGCATCTAACCGTTAAATTGCCTCCCCCAAACTCTTCAAAGGGACCCCTTGCCTCTGCTTTCCTCATCCTGTCCTGCCTCTCCCATACTTGCCAACTGACCTTCCACCTATCTTTCAGAACTTCCTTTCGTAAATCCCACCTTTCTGCAAGAGACTGCCCAACCCAACTCACCTCCCACACCCTCCCTCTGGAATTTCAATCTCCATCATCTGTAAATTGGGGGCAAAGTTAAGTACAACCTGAATTCAACTCAAAATGTAACTGCTCTATAAATAATAAACCCTGGTTGAACTCTCACAGCCCTTTGATCTGTGCAACATCAAGCAGAGATTCAATAACAAGTATCAGCTAATGGAAAGGGGCGTCAAGCTTGTATTCTGGATTCCTTGGCTCTCACTCCACTTCTACATCTTCCTACTGCTGTGCGTGCCCTTGGGCAAGTCCCTTCACACCTCTGAACCTCAGATTCCCCAAAATAGAAAGACAGTGCTTAGCCCTTAATGGGTTGTTTTAAGGATATACAATGAAAATGCAAGGAATGATTGTTATTATCAGTCCAATAGGAACAACTGATATGTTAAGGAAAAGCACAAATAAACTTAATATTTTTCCTTTTGAGGGATTCAAGAAAGACACTCTGAGATTTATGTATTATATGCTAGGATAAGAGTTCAGTCACTGAGTTAAAAGAAATAATTATGTACCTTCTATAGGGTCGCTATGAGTCGGAATTCACTCAAAGGCAACGAGTTTTGGTTTTGGGTTATGTAGCAATCTAGGTTCCAGCAATTGGGAGAATCCCATCAAAATATGATAAAAGGAATTAACATGTGTGCCTCAACTTTGTTGAATTATATGGTTCTTAAAAGCTGTGGGCTCCTGTCAGGAGTATGGGAAGTCTTGACTGGAAGCTAGTAAAATGTAGGTATGCAGTCCAATAGTCAGTATTTATGAAATCACTGCACGGCTATTTAACAGGAAATGCCAGTAGTACAATTAAGAGTTGGTCTGGGTTCTCTAATGATGACAACACAAGTTAAAGAAATGATACAGGAACTTAAACCCATTGTTGTCGAGTAGATTTCAACCCATAGCGACCCTATAGGACAGAGTAGAACTGCCCTATAGGGTTTCCAAGGAGTGGCTGGTGGATTTGAACTGCTGACCTTCTGGTTAGCAGCTGAACGCTTAACCACTGTTCCACCAGGGCTCCACAGGAACTTAGATCCTAAACTATCAGAGGCAAGGGAGTGGACTGGAGATTGCAGATCTAATTCTGACTTGGCCACTCACACTTGGTGTGAGCCTGCGTAAGTGACTCTACTTCTCTGGGCCTCAGTTTCCCTGAAAGTTGGGAAGGAGAGTTGCAATAGCTATATAAAGCAAGAACAACTTGAAGAAAAACAAAGTAGTCAACTAACAATGGACAGCAGCTTTCCTTAGCAGGAATAAATCAGGGAATAAGAGAAAACAGACGGAAACCCATTGGCTTTGACCAGTTGCTAAATACGAAGTGGCAGAAATGATGAACATCTTGATGACTCTTTGACTCAGAGTGTGTGGGTGGCAGTCCAGCACTCTGAGATTCTCAAATTATAAAGTTCCAGCTATCTTGGTTTCACTCCTTTATGCATTTGTCAAGCATATACTGAGTATGTTTAATCCTGTGCTAAGCATATTTACTGGAAAAACAAGAGTAAACAAGACAGCCACCATCCCTGCCCTCACAGAGCTTATGGTGTAGTGGGTAAGACAGACAATTAATCAGGTAATGAGACTTCAGTGTAATGTGTATCTGGAAAAAGTCCAGGAAATACGGGAGTATACAACAGGGGGCATCTAATCTTGTCAGCAGACAGAGTGGGTCTCCCATCTGAAATGTCACATAATGTAAGAATTTAAGGACAAACAGAAGTTAGCCAGGCACAGAAGAGTAGAAACTATATCAGAGAAAGGAGAGAACAAATATGCTGGGGATACAAAGATTAGACATAATTAGACATAATTCCTGACCTCATGGAGCTCACCATCTAACAGAGAGAGTCATGCATACAGATATTCCAGTACAGTGTTGGGTGATTTGTACAGAAAACCAGAAATGAATGGTATCCCTTTCCACATCTATGACTCGGTAACCACAGTGTACATGGTATGGTGCAGGGGACACTGGACCAAACAGTCAACCTGATTTCAAGGCTTTGCTCTATCAGTGACCCTCCTTGTGACTGTGGACGAGTCCCTTCCCCTCTCTAGCTTTACTCGCCGTCTATAAAATGAGGGGGTTATATTAGATAATCGTGTATATACCTTTCTACTCTGAAAAGTCTATGCTCTGAAATGACTCAGCACTTTTTCACGATTCCTTTTTTACTTCTAATAGAATCATACATTTTTTCCTTCTACATTATGCCCATTAGCTGGAATGGGTGATATTATTTATTTCTCATATCCTCAGGACTTAAATTCCTGAATTATTCTAAATCTTGCCTAGGCCTGGCATCACAAATAAATTCTCAATCCCAGAGGGGTGGAGATAAATGGAGGCTGCCACTCTTGTGACTTCCATCAGGGATTTGCCTCTAAAACTCTACACAAGAGAAAGGTTGTGCCCAAGTCAGGTAGAGGGGGAAGGGAGACATAAAAAAAAGCAAGAAGAAAAGAAAAAAGGAAAGGCGGATACATAAGGCTAGGCATTTATGAAGAGACAAAATTGGCAGCTTTCCCCCTATATGCACCTCAAAGACCCCCAAAAGATCAAGGGAACTTCACGTTGAGTCTTTTCTTCTTATTCTCAAAAGGAAATGAGCTTCACTCTACGTGAGGCAGCCAGGCATAGCAGGAAACACCCAGGCGTGGGGCCATAGAGCTGACTTGGAGTTCTAGCTCTGCCCCCATTATAATCTGCTTGACCTTGACCCAGTCATTTCACTTCTCTCTGAGACTTAGTTTCCTCAGCCTAAAGCAAGGACACTATCACCTCCTCAAAGAGTTGCTATAAACATAAAACAAAACTCCTGTGTGAAAATGCCTAGTACAAGTGTGGGACACATAAAGCTTTTAATGAAGAGTTAGTTACCAGTTACCGTGGAGTCCATTCCAACTCATGGCGACCTATGTGTGTCAGAGTAGAAATGTTCAATATCTGATTTTTTTGACATTGATCACCAAGACTTTCTTCAGAGACACCACTGAGTCAACTCTAACCTCCAACCCTTCAGTTAGCAGCCGAGCACATTAAACTTTTGCCACCACCCAGTAGCTAAAGCAAAATCAAAGCAGGTCTGTGGAAAGGTGGAGGGAGGGGGAATGTCTATGGCTCGCAGATTACTAGTACCAGGTATCTCAGACATAGTGAGATGGGCATAGAGTGTGGTATAAAGTCTATAGCCATTGGAGTTGGGTGTAAATTTTACTTCCCCCTCCCCACTCTTTGAGAGCCTCTTAACCTCTCTGAGCCTCAGGTTCCTCATCTGTTAAAAAAAAAAAAAAAAAGGAATAACAATAGTACCTACTTAAAGCTGTTTTGTGGGTTTAAAAAGATACTGTATGTCAAATTCTTAGAATGCATCTGGCCCATGAAGTGTGTAAAATCAACCACGGCTAGCTAATATTTGGGATCTCGCTGGTTCCAAGTTAATTCCTACCCCTGTGCTGGTTATCCTGCATTTGCCCTGCTCTATCCTCGAACCATTTTCTGTCATGCTCTTTTGCCCCAGGAGGCTGATCTCTGTAGATTACATCACTCAGGTTCTCCTACCTCTGTTTCCAGTTGGGTTCTGCCAAGGAGAGGCACTAATGAGAGATCAGTGGGCCGTAGGTGAGAGAGTGGTTGGGGTATTTTTTATCCTCCTTCCCTCCCTGTCAAACTGTGGTTTCAACAGCTGTTGGAGTCCCCTGTGGCTAACCCCTGTAAGGGGACCATCACTGCTCATCCTCTTGGCCCCCTCAGAGTGATAACTGCTGACCCCTGCTGCTAGCCTGCAGTGCCTCACCAACACTGGTTGTTTCCCTTAGCCCTACCCACAACCTTCATTACACTCTCTTCTGTTACCTCTTCCGAGTGTGTTTAAAGGGAGCCATCTGTTTTCTGCCAGGACCGTGACTGATGTAGCACCAAAGGTCCATAAGTACATTCATTCATCAAGCAACTGTTAATCATCTACTACAAGTTACACTGTGTGTGAGGGAAATGGGTAGTGGTGGGACAGCAAACAACTGCTTTACACACGTTATCTTAACGCATTATTCCATTCTGTCAAAAGCCCTGTGAAACTGACATTATTAGCCCATTTTATAAGTAAAGCACAAAGCAGAAGAAATAAGAATATTGTTCAAAGTAACACAGCTTATTCACAGCAAGAATTTAGGACTGACTCCACTACAACCCTCCACCTCTCTTTGCAAAGCCTTGTTGTTGCTGTTGTTAGTTGCTGTCAAGTTGATTCCAACTCCTGGTGACCCCATGTATACAGAGTAGAACTGCATTCCATAGGGTGGTTCAAGGCTGCGACCTCTCAGAAGCAGATTGCCAGGCCTTATTTCCGAGGATCCTCTGCATGGGTTTGAACAACCAAACTTTCAGTTACCTTAGGCACAAATAACTGCAGTATGAGCTAGAACATGATACAAGACACACAGAGAGCATGTTATGAAAGATGAGCTGACAGAGACAGCCCATTCCTGGTTACAGCTAGGACCTGAGAGAAGGCAACATATATAACAGAGACGTGAAAGCATGGGCAAGCTTTGAATATATGGAGATGGGGAGTGAAGAGGGGGCAGGGCTACTTAGAGAGGATTTGTCAGCAATACTGGGAACATAACTTGAAGATGTGGGACAGCTAGGATGAAGTCTGAGCATTAAAGACCTTGGATGTCTTCTGCCTTCAGTCCTTAATGCAGCCGCTCCCCATTTACAGTCCTGAGGACACCTTTCCCCTAATCCACTAGGATGGTGTAGGGCATGTTGCTTCTTAACTGCATCTCAGTTCCCTCAACTATACAATGTGGAATGTTTTATTTTATATCCACTTCCTTAAACATGGATTAGGTCAGTTAGCAGCATCACAGTTGGTAATAGATCCTAGGAGTTAACACTTTCTGCTTCATATTCACAGTAACTTACATCCGTGTCTTACCCATGCACCTCCACTAACCCACAAGCCATGTGATTGAGGACATAACCCAAATCTGTTTACCCTTTAAGTCCTCACAGTACTCAGTGCAGGGCTGTTGTTGTTAGCTTCCACCAAATCAGCCACCAACTCATGGCAACCCCATGCAATGTTGCCCTGTCCTGTTCCATCCCCATGATCGGTGGAGGATATGACCATTGTGATCCGCAGATTTTTCATTAGCTGATTTTCAGAAGTAGACTGCCAGGCTGGAAGCTCCACTGAAACATGTTCAGCATCATAGCAACATACCAACCTCCACTGACAGACAGGTGGTAGCTGTGCACCAGGTGCACTGGCTGGGAATCAAACCCGGGTCTCCCACACGGAAGGCAAGAATTCTACCACTGAACCACCACTGCCCCCATAACGGTGCAGGGTAGGCATCCAGTAAATATTTTCAGAAGAATAAATCTAGTGCAGCCTCCTCCTCTGATAACTGAGAAAAGCAAGGCCAGAGAAGCTGTGAACCATCTGAGGTAACCAAGCAGAATAACGGCTCCCTCAGAGCATCAACCCAATCAAAACTCAACTATACAACTCACCCCACCCCCAAGGGCTTGTTTTTCAGGGCACAGGCCGTAGTTTGCCAATCCCATTTGACACCACAGATGGAAAGTTAAAACAAGAAATGGGCCAGGTGGGTCTTTCTTTCTGTGAGCAAAGAAAAATATAAGCCTTTCGAACTTGCCTGAATTCTCTGACAAGTTTAATCAAGTACAAAACAAAAAGCAGGCATGATTTACTTAGTTTTTCCAAAAGTGGTTGATGAGGTAGCTCATGAAAGATTACAGAGGAAGATAAACAACTGGGGGGTGGGGTATAAAATGTGGTTGTAGAGCAGGAGGCAGTTGAGCCTGGGGAAACAAAGGGCAGGCAGCTTCAAAGAGGCCAAGTTGCTAGTTGAGTGACCCCAAGATGAGCATCTGGGCTTTCAGAAGTAGCTGAGCTCAAACTTGGGTTACAAAGTGTATCAGGAATTGTGGGCCCCACACTGCATCAAGGATCATACAGAAAGGCACAGTAAATAAGAAATTAGGCATCACTGTGCTCTCCTCCCCTCTGACTTGGCCTTCCTCTTGTATCAGGTAGCAATGCTTAAACCACACTTCAGTAACAATCCACAGCCTCAGGGGCTTAAATGGTAGCAGTTTATATTTCATTCATGCTCCATGTTCATCCCAGGTTGGTAGGGAGCCTCTGCTCACCATTGCCTCCCAATGACCCAGGCAGATGAAGCAGCCACCATCTGAAACACTGCGAGTCTCCATGCCAGAGGGAAAAATAGAACTCTTGAGTCTTCCCCAGACAAACAAATGCTGTGGTCCACAAATGCTATACACCATCCCACTCACAACTCAGTGCCACGCGTCATTCAACTATAAGTAGGCCAGGAAGTACAATCCTCGCAAGTACCAGAAAGAAGAAAAATCAGAAATATTTGACAAAATGGTACTAAAAGGTTGGCCAGCAGACACTCCTGGGAAAGTCTGCTGTGTTCTGATAACATGGGGAGGATCAGCGTGGGTCTGGGCTTAGAGGGAGAAGGCAGCTTGGATCCCCATTGGGAAGGCCCTGAACCAAGAGTTCAGCAGTATCTTGGGCTGGCCACTCCCCTTTCTTCTGTGTGTAGGTGATACTCTCTGAGTTCCTTCCAGTTCTTTCCAAGAAGTAGATTCACCTTTGAAGACTGCAACAAGTTAACACAGCAGTCTGTTCGCTCTATGCTTCTGACATATTACATAAACTACAGAGCCCTATTCTGCAGTTCTCCAAGGACTCCTCTCATTTCCTCTTGTAAACCCCTTGAGAGCACAGGCCTTGTCTTCCTCATCCTGCAGTTCCCCCACAGCACCTAGCACAGCACTTTACACACTGGAGGCCCTCAATGCATGTTTATTTAAGAAAGGAACACATTAAATTTTCTGAAACTGATGACTTCCAGGAGTCAGCCTAGCCAGCTCTGTGGATACCCCAGTTAGTATATATGCTGACAACCATGATGATGCCAATGATCAACTGAAAATAATAATGGTAAATAGTAAAAATAATAAATAACATGGATGGAGTACTTTCTAATTTGCAGATCCTTTTCACCTCTGTTCTCTCTTTTGAAGCTCTCATAACTCTGTGTGGGAGGCAGAGCAAAGATGCCATCCCCATTTTATACATGTTAGATGAGGAAATTGAAGACTCAAGAGATAATGGGGCTTTCTTTAAGGCCACACAGGTAGTCAGTGTAAAGTCTTTGCCCATGATCTTTTCATAAGAATTCTCCTTTTCCCCCTGTTCCCTCCCATAACACAGAAATAAGTCCTTATTGTAATATGTGGACACAAATTTTCCCTATGAGTTCCAGGTTAGACTCCTGAGCCATGCTCGTGATCTCCGCTTTGGTGTCAAGCTCCCCACACCCACCGCAACCACCCACTTTGTCTCCCTATTCTAGCAACTCCAGTTCTCTGGGAACACCTGCTCTGAACCACAAATAGAATCAACTTCACCTTCTTCTTCAATAAGTTCTTTAATTAGTGAGGACATTTTCAGAGCAGAACGGAGCTTCAGTCTTAGGTGAACTTATTCCTTCTCCATTTTGTATGCTGCTCCGTAGCAACAAGAAACACAACCGAATGAACTACAACAAACCACGTCATACTTTTGTGCAGGTTTCTCATAGTGAGTCCCCATCATAGCTCTCTGGATGAAGCAGGGCCACCAGTTTCGCAGTTGGGGAGCATGAGGTCTACAGAAGTTACAGAAAAGGCAATGTACCAGTAGTGAGTGGTGAAGAGCCTGAGCCAGAAGAGTCAGCCAGATCTGAGTTCTAGTCCTGCTTCTGTCACATATCTGTTCTATAATCTTTAGCTGCTTCCTAATCCCTCTAAGTCTCAATTTTTTTCTCTGTAAAGCAGGGACATTTTCACAAGCTTCTTAGGGATGTTGTAAAGATAAATGAGGAAATGTACATGAAGTTCTTGTAGAAGGCCCTGCTCGTGATAAGCTCAGAACGCAAGAATGACTTATTCACGTTCGCCTCCTCCTAGGTGGTAACCATTGCAAAGTTAGGGGCTCTCTCTGTTAATTCACAGATCACTTCCCAAGTCCAAAAATGCCTTGGCTATCATAGATGCTTTCTAAAGTATTATAATTATCATGTAATTTGGTCAGGTTCATTTAGTTTACCTATAAGACCACTGAGGCCCTGGTGGCACAGTAGTTAAGCATTTGGCTGCTAACCAAAAAAAAGGTCAGCAGTTCAAATCTTCCAGCTGCTCCTTGGAAACCCCATCTGGCAGTGCTACTCTGTCCTACAGGGTTGCTATGAGTCAGAATCGGCTGAATAGCAACAGGTTTGTTTGGTTGGTTGGTTGTTTTTAAAAAGACCACTAATGCTCTTGCTTCTCAGACACAGATTTTGGCTATTGTTGTTGTTAGGTGCCATTGAGTCGGCTCCAACTCATAGGGACCTTATGTATAAATAAGGAAATGCTGCCCAGTCCTGCACCATCTTCATTATCACTGCTATGTTTGAGACCATTCTTTTAGCTATTGTGTCAATCAATCCATCTCATTGAGCGCTTCCCTCATTTTTTGCTGACCCTCTACTTTACAATGTCCTTTTCTAGTGATTGGTCTTTCCTGATGATGTGTTCAAAGAACTTGGCTAGCTCTCATCTAAAGTTCTTTTTAGGTTCCATTAGAATCACAGAAACCTGGAGGAAGGAGGGACTTTAAGCGAGCCCCCATCCATTTGCAAGAGTCATCTCTGCAATGCCCTGTCTTATTTCCACACAGTGAGTTATGTACAGTATTCTCCTCCACAGTACATGATCCTTTACAACTTACAGTAAACAACTTCCATTTGTAGTTCTTCAGTTTCTCACTTGTAAAACAGAATAGCAATCCCAGGCCTCACCGTGCCCACAGGAAAAGTGAGGGTAAATTGAAAATGACTTTCCTGTAGCTAACAATCCAGCAGTGGGCATGGCTTAAGCAGCGACTAGGGATAAGGGATTCACAAAAGTAGTGTAACATTCATGTAGTAATTCTTCATCGACCTTGAAAGTTAAATTCTGAAAAGTACAATAGTTGACAAGATTAGAATGGAGAGATCTAGAATTCTTACCAAACAGGGTTCTAGGAGACATACAATAAGCATACAAACACATGCACGCACACAGACAGGCACTCACAGTTGAATAGCTTACACTCAATACAAAATAAGGAAGGCGTCCATTAAAACAAAAATAAAAACAGATCAATAGGAGTTTGAAAAGCTGCTAAGGTAGCTATAATCCTGCATAATTACCTCTTCACTTGTTCAGAAAACATTGCTATGGTGTTGAGAATTGCTGAAGGAGATTCTCTCACGTTTCCCAATATGCAGCCTATACTTCATTCTAAAGTGTTTAGAACAAACAAATCTAATGTGTTTGGGGAGGGTATGATCATACCTTCAGTTTCCTTTTTAATTTTCCCAACGTGTGTAACAGCTGAGTTTATTACATTATCACTGGGTTAAAAGCACATGGGGGTAGGGGACAGTATCTTAACCCTGTACAGAAAAGTAAAGAGTAAACAGATGTATGTTCTCTATACTATTCCATAGGACTACCTTGGTTTCCAGGGACTCAGAATAACAACTGTCACATGCTGCTTAAGAGATCTTATCTGAAAAACTCATATATAAAAGTAACACAAATTTTTTAACATGTTTATTTATAAATATAAAATCCCATTATCACAAAGCCACAGTTGGCCAAGCCCCCACTGATGAAGGAATACTGTGCATTTAACACAGTAGGGAGAATAATCACTTGTAGGCTTAAGAAATGCCCTGAACTTTGATTGCAGGTGTCGACACAAAATAGCCCTACCTGAACTTAGGTCAAATGAAACAGGGCAAATTTGTATAAAGCACCATTTACTTAAGGGGAAACTAAAGTGCTGTTAATGAAGATAGAAAATCTTACAACAAACACAGGATAATACTTGTCAACAAAAGTACAGGCCAGCGCAGATTAATAAATTCTCTAAGTGTTCTTCTCTGCCATGGCTATTTGTTAAAACTGGAAGAGTGCTATTCATATGGAAGGTTCTTCTTGTTGTTAATAATATTATGTTATTTTTTCTAGGCACCAGTGATCCTGATTGCTCTCAGAACCTCTTGGGAAATGAGTCTCTACGTAACGTGATTATAATGATGCATTACATTTGTGGAGGGTTTTGTAGCTTAGAAAGCACTTCTCCATTCATTATTATCATTATTAATAATAATAGCTACCATTTATTGTGTGCTTTTTAGGGGCCAGGCACTGTTCAGTGAACAGTAAACACAAAATCTCTAATCTTTACAATAACTCTACAAGGAGGTTCTGACAGCCATTCTATATGGGAGAAAACTGAGGCTCCTGGAGGTTAAATAACCCGCCTATGAGCACGCAGCTAATAAGCTATGGAAATGGGATTGAAACTCATGCCCATCTGATCCAAGAAGGCCCAGGCTCTTTTTACTCTAACTACAGCATTTCATTTTATCTTAAAATTACCTGTTTACTACATATTATCCATCACTCTTTGAAGGCAAAAAAAAAAAAAATGTATTCTGTTCATAATTGTCACCCTAGTACCTAGCACAATGCCTAGGTACACTACAGTTCCTTGATGAATATTTTCTAAAAGAGTTCATGAACACGTGAGTGAGTGTATGCATGCATGAGTGAGTGAGTGAATTCCTACAGTTCTTTTAAGGCAAGAGAATTACTTGGTATTTTCCCTGTTAACAAACGGACAATATGGAATCTCTAAGAGGTGAAGAGAGTCCCTGAGTGGTACAAACAGTTAATGTGCTTGGCTACTACTAACAAAAATGTTGGAGGTTCAAGTCCACGCAGAGGCACCTCAGAAGAAAGGCCTGCCCATCTAATCCCAAAAAACCAGCCACCGAAAGCCCTATGGAGCACAATTCTACTGTGACACACATGGGATTGCCATGAGTCAGAACTGACTTGATGGCAACTAGTTTAAGAGGTAAAGTAACTACTTCTCCAAGGGTGCAGAGCTATTAAGCACTAGTGACAGAACTTCATCTTGATCCTTCTGACTTCTAGTCTCATTTTCCATCCACAGACCCAGGCTGCCTCCCTATTGCATCTAAAGTTAAACCATTCCCTTACTGCATCCAAAGCATGCACATTTGCTCTATCATGGCACGTTGGTGGACAAGCAGCCTAGGTATACTGCCCACCTCCCTCCACACCCCACCCCTCCATCAGCCCAGTTTGTAAGCCCATGAATGAATGGGAGTATAAATATGGAGGCTTCTACTTGGGGATAAATGTGGAGGTGGGAGGAGTAGATGGGGAGCTGACAATTCAGGCAGCCAAATTCAATTTGAAGGAATTTGGTTCAGTGCTTTCCATTAACAACACTCTAAGAAAAATAGAATTCCCAGGACTAAAGAAGGAAAGGAAGAAAAAAAAAACTTCATCGTGTGCAGTTCAACGCAAAGCAAATCAATCACACTTTCTCCCCTGGCCCAGCAATGCCTCAGTGAACACCAAAGGCCTCTGAGCTGTGGACGAGTCTTCAGTGTGGCACTGGCAAGAGAAGATTCAGGATAAGAAATACCTGACCTACAAAACGTTATCTACATCCCAGGCAATCTTCAACCATCCGAAGAAAACTTTACAGCTTAGAAAGCACTTCACCTACATTCGATCATTAAATTCTCACAAAAACTTTCTGAAGTAGGTATTATTATAATTCCTATTTTATAAATGACAAACTGCATTACAGTAATTAAGAAACTTGCTCAAGATCACACAGGTAGTAAGCAGTCAGCATTTGAACTCAGGTTCCTTTGACTCTGTGGGCCAAACACTTAAACCCTACGTTACCAAATGTCCCCAGTGAACCCAACAGAAAGCCCAGCCTAAGCCCAGATGAATGTTCCACAACCACAAGTGGGAGTTTTCCATTCCAATTTAAGCTCATCCCAACATACTAACTAAAGGGCCTATATATTTTTAATACAGTAACATCACTCCCTACCTCCCACTCTCCTCTACCCAAGCAAAACTTGAACAAAAATAGCAATGCCTTAAATTCCCTTAGTGCTATTCTTGTAAAAGTGTCCTCTCACCTGCCAACAGCCAGTTGGAAACCAATGTTTCCAAGGAAAGCTGATCTAAAGGCAAGGAAGAACAGTAGTTGAGAATGTGAACTAAGGAGCCAAACAACATGAGGTTGAATCTCAGCTTCACCATTATTAGCCTTGACCTTGAGCAAGTTTGGTAGCCTCTTGCACCTCAGTTTCTTGATTTGAAAAGTCAGGAAAGCAGCTGTACCTCACCACATATGAATGTTGTGAGGACTAATGAGATGATACCTGATGCATTTAAGACAGTGTCTGGAAGATGGAAAGCATTTCATAAAACAGTTATTATTATTGCTAGATGTCAAAGCACCAATGGAATATAGGATGCTAAATCAGAGAGAGTTTTGAAAAGTCATCTAGTCTAAATTCCTTATTCTACAAAGGAGAAAACAGACTCAGAGAGAAACCCCCAGCGCTGTCCCACACGAGATCATTAGGAGAGCCAGTGGCAGTTCTCCTATACAGATGGGGGTCTTCTGCTGGATTTGCACTCCTTTCTCAAAGTCTTGTATTCCCATAGGACTGTTCATCTGAAAAGAACTTCCCTTTAACCTTTGCTGAGCAATTTTCAGGGAATCCTTACCGCTATTGGGCAAAGCAGTTATGATATTTTCAGTGTCTTGTTGAGCATCCTCAATCCAGAAACTGCATGAGGCCAGACTGTAGTCCCCAGGGCCAATGTGGCCACATTAACTTCTGGCCAACGCAATGACTCAAGAGATGATTATGTCCTTGGTGATTTAGCCGTGTGCCTGGCTTTTCCTCTCTCCTTTGGATGCCCCTTGGTCATTTCATGGCTCATCAGTTCTTCCCCCAGAGGGTGAGGAGGGAAAGGGAGAGACTCTAAGTCACCAATTAGTCAAACACTAGTACTAGTTAGCAAGTCTTAGCAAGGCTGCCTGTGTACAAAACTATTAAATCCCTACTTTTCACTTCTTGACCACTTTTGTTCTGACACCAGCTGCACATGCAGCACTTCTTCCTCTGACCCTAACCATCCAGAGCTAGGTCAGATGTCACAAGTTATAGGGCTCAATCCTCCAGAATGCCCAATCTGCCCGAGATCTCAGATTCCAGCCACA
Source organism: Dugong dugon (assembly GCA_030035585.1). Lineage (NCBI taxonomy): Eukaryota > Metazoa > Chordata > Mammalia > Sirenia > Dugongidae > Dugong > Dugong dugon. The sequence goes on from CM057471.1 coordinate 60,976,204, forward strand.
AGCTTGGAAGTCCCCATGACATCCTCACTTATGTATGACCTGCTGACTATAAATTTGGGATCTTCCCACTACCCATTCAGGATGCCAGCCGCAAGCTCAGGGGCCCCTTGGGCCCCCATACTTCTGACCTGCTGGCTCCCACTGCTCCCTCAGGTTCAATAATGCACCAGAACTCATAGAATTCACAGAAAGCACTATACTTGTGATTACAGTTTTAACACAGCAAAAAGGGTACAACTCAGGGCCAATAATAAAGAAGAGACATATAAAGTGGGGTTTGGGAGGGTTCCCAACATGGAGATTCTGTGTCCCAAAAAGGAACATGCTACTTTCTCATGTGCACAGATGTCTTTAACCAACCAGGAAGCCCATGGCACTTCCATGTCCAGAGGCTTTACTGGGACCTCATTACATAGGCATGGTTGACTGATTCATACCACCCCACTCTGAGGTCTGCTGAGGTGTTCTTTCTGGCCTGGTCAGCCCCTACAGGAGTCACATCATTAGCATAAAGTCTCAGGTGTGGTATGGTGGCCTATAGATAACAAAGGAACCTCAATTACTCAGGAAACTCTAAGGGGTTAGAGTTATTTCTCAGTAACTAAGGATAAAGACAAAATTCTTTGGATTAAGTTAGTGTAAACTTCACAGCTGCAAACAAGGTCCTCTGTTCAGGTAGGCAACTGAGAGATGAGGGGTGATTCCACAGTCAAAAGCTAGGATCCTGGATTTGGAGGGTTCAAATTCTAATGCTGCCACTTATTAGCTATGTGCCCTTAGGCAACTCACATCTTCTCACTGAGTCTCATTTTCTTCATCTGTGAACTGGGAAGAATAATAGTACTTAGTTCAAAAGGTGTCAAGAAACAAATAAGATGATAAATACAAAACATGTAGCACAGTGCCTGGCATATAGTAGGTGCTGAATAAATTTTATCTATTATTAAAAATAATTTTAAAAATATGTGCTGGCTAGAGTGAGCTCCAAATTCTGAGTTTTTACAGCTCACTTCTTTTTCTCTGCTAATTCCTGGTTGAGCTGGCTGAATGGGAAAATCTTTTGTAAATTCATCTAGCAGGTTCTTGAAGAAGACTTCCACTCAATTCCCAAGGTTCCAATACTTTTTAGTTGTAGCATTATGTTTCCTGAGCCACTGAACTTCTCTGAAACTTGGTTTCTTCATTTCTGTATTGGGAATGATGGTATTATCTATTCTGCCACCTGAAAATAAGTGTGGGAAAAGGTGATATACTTACATATTTTTCTTGCTACCACTGACATCGTTATCATTATTGTTAGTGGAGGAGAGGTGTTTACAATTATTGAGTGCTAACTCTGAACCAGGGATTTCATGTATTTATCCCATTTTATGCCCAAGGCGGGGGGGGGGGGGGAGAAAACAGTATTAATCACTGGATTTTACAGATGCAGAAACTGAGGCTTATAAAGAAACTAGCCAAACCTCACTTCTATATCATTCTCTGACTCCCACCTGCTCAAACTCACACAAGACTTGTTTGTGTTCCCTTTGCTGCTAATATGATCTTTCACATTTTATAATCTGTCATTTGAGCGCACGTTTAGCTACGTGAGGTGCTCAAACCAAGGACGGGTTTGTCTTCATTTCTGTGTTCCTGGCACCTCACATGGCACCTTGCATTTAATAGACATCAGTAAATTATTATTCATTACAGTGAAAAATGTTCAGGTCAAAGAAAAAGATGCAGACCAGTGAAATATGCTATCATAGTGCTAGGAGCATCTGTTCAGAAAGGCCTCTTTTGAAGGGAAAATGTGATTACAGAGATGCTGAGATTATCAAGAGTTCTTAGAAGGAAACCAGATGGGAAATCAGACAGTAAACTGGAATATACTCCTGCCATCATAATGAGGGAAAAAGGAAATTAATGATGACTCTAAAGTGGCAAAGATCCTGAACCCATCTTTGATAATCTGACTTTTGCCAGAAAAAGAAAAAAGGAAAGGAGAAGAAATGTGAACAATTAGGCAGTAATTAAGATCTCACAGAAACAGCTATGACAGAAAGCAGTTAAGGGAACACTTAGCAATTTGGGGAAAAACACAAATCAGCTGGTTGGACAGCATGTATCCTAAGGTGTTACAGAGAAGACCGAATGTAGTTACTGAAGCACTTACAATTCTTGTGGAAAAGTCACTGTAGAGCAGCAGCAAAATATACACTTAAATTTTTAAAACATCAAATGTCATATTGATCTTTAGATAGAAGGGAAAAATACATGAAGTAAGAGCTTTAAGAACTAAGGGAAGGGGAAATATTTTCAACTTGTACGTGACAGCCATTTTCAGATACAGCATCCCATTCAATTATCCACTTGCAAGCTTATCGTTGTTAGCTGCCGATGAGTTGCCCTGACTCATGGCGACCCCAAGCACAGCAGGATTGGATCCTTGTGATCCACAGAGCTTTCCCTGGCTGATTTTTGGAAGTAGATCACCAGACCTTTCTTCCTACTCCATCTTGGTTTGGAATTACCGCTGAACCTGTTCAGCATCACAGCAACACACAAGCCTCCACTGACTGCTAGGTGGTGGCTGTGATGAGGTGCACTGGCCCAGAATCGAACCCTGGTCTCTCTCATGGGAGGTACGAATTCTACCACTGTATCACCACTACTTTTACTTTCAAGCTAGGCCTGTATTATTCCCATTTTCTAGACCAAGAACCCAGGCCTCGGGATAGGAAAGCAAATTGTCTGAGGACTGCACTAATCATTGCCCCAGCCAAGATTCAACCCCAGTCTTCACTGACTCAGTCAGGGCCCATGTCTTGCCATTTTTATTACTCTTCTATAACAAGGATTAACAAATTGGACACAACCCAGGAAAACAAAGGAATTATGAGGCTGCATAAGGCCAGGGTTATAAAAAAAGCACAGATCACGGCCTGCAAACATGATAGCTTTTCAACAGAATTACAAAGATGCTGGATGAAAAGATCACTAGATGACTTAATCTGGACCACAATAACTCAAAAACATTTCTTGCAAAATTAATTCAAATGGACTGGGACAGGCTGCATAACAGCAAGTTTTGATAATTAGCTCAAAGGCAGTAAACACAAAATAATGATGGAAATAATTCAAATACAACGGAAGGCTCCATGTCTGGTAGAGCTCAAAGCCCCTCACGATGTCACTTATTAATCCTCCTGACTATTGGCAATGCAGCGCGACTGCGCTAAGGGAGTGGGTGAAGCAGAGTCTTGTTGAATGAAGCCTCATTTTGAGGCCTTAGGTTGATAGATAAATGAGGGCACAGACAAGGGCTAGGTTACTTTCTCACCATGAGCACCCACAAAAGGTAAAGTGGACCTGGCGGGGGGGTGTTGTAGAAAGGGAAAATGAGTCAGGCTGGACCAAAGTGTGAATATCTGGACAAACAAAATACCATCAATGCAGAATTGGTGACTCATTATGGCAGATCCTACCTACCTTCTATGGATTCCATCCAGCCCACTCCAACTGATCTAGCCAGTAGACCCATCTTTAAAACCAGTTCTTCCTCCTCATTATCTCACTGATCCCAAGTCCTTACCTAGACTACCCTCTAAGATCTTGGGTTCACTCTGGTAATACTAGACCAGACTCCCCTCTAGCACAGTTTACTTTATGCAAAAAAATCCCCATGCACAACTGCAGCAGGCACTATGCTAGGTCTTAAGTACAGAGAGACAGGCAAGGCGGGAGTCCTCACCTGGCTTCTAGCTCAGTCTAGAGGGAAGTACTTGGGCCACAGTTTGCACAACTTATTCTTTTAACCTTGCTTTGATTTATGTTTGGAAGATTCATCATCCATTCTTCCAAGAGGTTTAGGTAAATTGTCCAAGCTCACAGAGTAAGCAAATACCACAGCTGACATTCAAAACTGGGTCTCTCTGGTACAAAAGCCCACATTTTCTCCACTCTCCTACACAAGCTAACCAAGTCTTCCCCAACCAATGTCTGTCCCACTAGTTCACGGCCATAAGTCAAGGATAATAATAACTCTCATGATGGAGCATCTGTTCTTTGCCAGGCAATTTGCTTAGCACATGATCTCTTACAATCCTATGAAAGAGTCATCACTACCCCTATTTTGCACGTGAAGAAACGGAGGCTAAAAGAGGCACAAGGTCACATGCAGCTTGTAAGAAAACAAGCGAGAGATTCAAGCTCAAGTCTCTCTGCCTTGCAGTATGAAGAAGTCCACCATTTCATGAGGATGTGTATTAGTTTCCTATTGTTGCTGTAACAAATTAACACAAACCTAGAGGCTTAAAACAACATATATGTATCTTCTCAAAGTTCTGGAGGTCCCAAGTCCAAAAGGGGTTTCATTGGGCCAAAAGCAAGGTGTCAGCAGGACTGTGTTCCTTTCTGGAAGCTCTAGGGGAGAACACATTTTCTTACTCTTTTCCATCTTCTAGAGCAGCATTCCTTGCATTCCTTGGCTCCTGGAATCCTCAAAGCCAGCAGCATAGTATCTTCAAACCCCTTTATGCCTCTCTTCACATCACCTTTTCTGAGTCCACCTCTTCTGCCTCCCTCTTCTAAGGACCTTTATGATTACATTGGGCCCACCTGGATAATACAATAGCCCCATCCCAAGATCCTTAATCACATTGGCAAAGTCCATGTTGCCATATGCCCTAACAATCACAAGTTCAAGGATTAGGACACGGACATATTTGGGGAGTCTTTATCCAGCTTGCCACAGATGGCAGAAGCGAACTTAACTATAATAAAAACCATGACTATTAAGCCCATTTACCTAAAATAGACACTGAGGCTCATGGAGGTGAAATGACTCTATGTTTTTCCCTTAACACAGCACATGCTGTTATTGCTGTTGTTGGCTGCTGTCGAGTCATCCCTTGACTAATGGGGACCCCATGTACAACAGAACAAAATGCTACTTAGGCCTGTGCCATCCCCATGATCGGTTGCAGATTAGACCACTGTGATCCATAGGGTTTTCAATGGCTGATTTTTGAAGGTAGATCAGTCAAGATGCAAAACAGGTTTCAGCTGGTACTTCCAGATTAAGACTACAGAACAGAGCCTCCAGGAAAATGTCACAGATAAATCATCTACTGGATTCAAATGAACAATCATCAAGCAAGAAGACCTCAAGACAGATTTGGTGATTCTCTGGGTTGGTGGGAAATGGTTGTGGATGATCTGCCCCCTTGCATTACACAGCCCCTCTCCCTACTGCTTTTGCGAATACCAAGAAATAATGTTTGTGGTTAGTTCAACTCTGACAAATGTGACCAAAGGTAAAATTTTTCCTTCTCAGCAGCCTGGCACAGTGAACAAAAGCGTGGGCAAGGAGGTCAGACAGATATGGATTCAAGTCTCAGATCTTCTAGAGACTTGAATCTAGCCGTAAGCAGACTGTTTCCCTTTCAAACCCTAGAGGACTCAGTTCCCTCATTTGAAAATAGAGGCGGTGATGCATTCTTGGGAAGAGTAAATGAGATGACGTCTATGTAGTGCAGAGTATTGCATCCAGTGCATAGCAGGAAGTTCGATAAATGGTGGGTATTTTTATTTTCTCTCTTCCTCTGTCCATACTCAGGTTCAAGAGTAAGAAACAAAGATATCTGAGCTTGATTTGAAGAAAGACCTCTAGCTGTCCAACAAATCTTTAAAAAATCAACCACTCTCCTCTTGCCTCTGCTCAAGGCTGAGTTTCAAGACAGGAGGCAGAAAAAGGAGGAAACGCAGGAGGAAGAAGGAAAACACAGCCATCCATTAGACCAGGAGAGGACAAATACAATGCATAATTCAGGGCATTTGGTGGTGGGCCTCGGCTAGGAATGGGTGAGGGAGCTGGAAAGGTCTTTTGAACTCCTCAGGACTTAGCTGATCTCCTAGCGAGGCCAGATGCCACAGCCCCTATTAGTCAGCTGTTTGCCAGCCCTTGGTGATCTGCTGAGACATTCTCAGGAAACCCAGGGCTCTGAGCAGGCAGGGAGGGGTTAATCAAGCCACCTCCCGCTCTGGAAAGGCTTTTCTAAAACCCCATTTGGGGAGCCATGCAAGAACTGAGCCACAGGAAACCAGGCACAGAAGGCACTCAGGGCAGGGCCTGCATCACCTATAAGCAGAGTCCCTAATGGCTTGCAGAGGGCGGTTTGAAGGATGGTTAACAGGGTCCCAGGTCCATAAAAATCCCCTTACCTTTCTTGCCACATCTAAAATTCCACCTTGACACTTTGAGTGTTAACTTTTTTAATAATTTACTTTTTGTTGCTGCTGTTAAAAATTTACACAGCAAAACATGCACCAATTCAACAAGTTCTACATGTACAATTCAATGACACTGGTAACGTTCTTCGAGTTGTGAAACCATTCTTTCTGACGGTAAACTGGCATAGCTTTTTTGGAGGGCAATTCAGAAGCAGTATCTATGCAAAATGAAAATGGCCATATTCTTCGACCCAGCAATACTACTCCTAGGTATCCAATCTACAGAATACACATAGCAGAAATCTGTATATTCAAAAAACCTTCACTGTAGAATGCTTTTAATAATGAAACACTCTAAGTGTCCATCAATAGGAAAACTATTAGATAAATTACAGTATATCCATATTAAAGATTATTACAAGGTCATTAAAAATAATGAGGTAGGTTCAAATGATATTGAAAGATTTCTAATCATTTTAAAATGAAAAGCATACACACACAATTTGCAGAATCATACACAGAGCAATGATCCTGCATATGGGTGGAAAATACACATCTGGATTAACACATACAGGTGGATGTAAATAAAGAGAAAAATAATTGGGAAGCATACGCACTGAACAGGTAACAGTGGTTCTCTCTGGGTAGGGAAGTGGGATGGGAGTGCTGACGGGGAACTGTCACTTTTCACTCAGAGAAAAAGATTTCGTTTGTATTATTTACAAAAAAGAACAACTCAATATATTATTTACATGATTTAGAAAGTAAAGATTAAAAAAAATTAAATCCATTTCCACAGAAAATCAGAGCAGGAAGAGCCTCAGCTGGTGGATCGAGTCCATCATTTCTCAGACGAGGAGAGCAAAGACAGGAAGTGACTTGTCCAAGTGAGTTCTGAGAGTAGACCCAGGGCTCCTGGTTCCCAGTCCAGAACTGTTTGCATTACTTGAAGAGTCTTTGGCTATCCACACTATAAATGTAAATTCTCACCAGACAACCAGTTGCCGTTCAGTAGACTCCGACTCATGGTAAACCCATGTGTTTCAGAATAGAATTATGCTGCATAGGGTTTTCAAGGCTGTGACTTTTCAAAAGCAGGTCACCAGGCCTTTCTTCCAAGCCACCTCTGGATGAGTTAGAACCACCAACCTTTCAGTTGGCAGCTGAGTGCTTAACCATTTGTGCCACTCAGGGATTTCTCTCATTGGATGTTGTTGTTGTCTGCCTTCGAGCTATTTCCAACTCCTAGCAACCCTATATGACAATAGCACTGCCCCACAGGGTTTCCTAGGCTGTGATCTTTATGGGAGCAGATCACCAGGCCTTTTCTCTCACAGAGCAGCTTGTAGGTTTGAACCACCAACCTTCTGGTTAACAGCCAACTGTTTGACCATTGTGCTCCCAGGGCTCCTTCCTCACTAGACAGAGGAGCTTTCATTATTATCAAAATACCTGGAGACAGCATGATGTAGTGGAGAGGTCTCAGTCACCATGCTCTCTCTGCCCCTTGCAGGCTTGAGGCCTCAGTAAATCACTTTTCCCCACTGAGGCTCATGTTTCTAATCTGCACTATGGGGCTATCACCACCCAGCCTATCCAGCTGTTAGGAGCATCAAAAGTTTATGCCCTTTCCTCCTTTCTAAGAAATACTCATTGACTGCCCTTCTCTCCTAAGAGGGATGCCATTCTTGGAAAAAGTTGAGAGACAACTAGATGGAGCGTATTCTCAAACTAGGGGTGCAAATGTCTGCTTTGCACCTGACCCACATGGTAGCCTTTGAGAAAGTCTAAAAACGTTTTCCACACTTCAGCGTCCCCAAATTCCCTGAATGCTTTTGGGATCATCATACTTATCAAAAGGAAAAATAAATATGTCTTTGGGTCAAAATGCTTTCTTCAGGACTAAGGATGTGCTCCCACATCACTGGGGTGTGGAGCCACAGGATCTGAAGAAGGAGAGGGATGTAAGGCAAGATGCCCTTGGAACAAAAACATGTACCCAATGTTCACCCGCAGCTGGGAGTGAGCCCAAGGCTGTTGCCATTGAGTCAATTTCCAATTCACAATGATCCTATAGGGCAGACTAGAACTACCCTACAGGGTTTCAAAGGCTGTAAATCTGTAAGGAAGCAGACTGCCACATCTTTCTCCCACAGAGAGGCTGATGGGTTCGAACCACCAGTCTTTGGATTAGCAGCCAAGCACTTTAACCACTGTACCACCAGGGCTCTGCCTGACAGTGAGAGCCTGCCCCAAATCCATGTGGAGTTAGCAGCCTTGATGGGGTGCTGTGATGATGATTGCTTGCCTGGCTCCAAACACATCTCCCCAAGGAGCCTGCCTAGGATGCCTTGAATTCCACCATTAATCCTTCCAGTTAAGTCTTTGAAGGCATCTGTTAACATGTAAATGTTTCTCTTGGGAAGAATAATAAAATTTAATTCAAGTGAACAAACATTTACTGACAGTTGGTTTAAACCAGGCACTTGTGAGGCCTAGTAGGGTGTCCAAAGATGAATAAGATATTTTCCTGTCCTCCAGGAGCTTACAGCTCATTAGGAACAATAAGATGTGTACCAAATAATTTAAAAAAGAGGAAAAACTTTTTTTCCCAAATAAAAAGAAAAAGAAAGTCCCATAATTGTTCTCAGTATATTTTATCCAGAGCTTAACTATAGTACTTATCACCATGGGGGGCTTCCATTGAATGGCTAAAAATGTTGTTCTTTATTTGGAATATAACAGGTAGCAATGGATGCTTTCTGAGGAAAGGGGAGGGAGTGGTATGATTTAAAAAAAAAAAAAAGCATTTTACAAATATCAATCTGACAAGGCTAGAGGCCCAAAGAAGATATGAGAGGCTAATGTGAAATACTATTTCAGAGATTAAGAGGCAACAGGGTATAAGAGTTGATTATAAAAGGCAGGAGAAGGTAGGTTCTGGAAAAGAAGAGATTCATTCATGCTTTTATTTAACAGATATTTTTTGAGCACTTACTATGTGCAAGGAGCCGTGCTGAGACCTCAAAGTAAAACATAAGAATCCTACCTTCCTTGAAATTAAAGTTTAATGTGGCGGTCACATAGTAATCCAACATCATAAAAATAAATGTATAATTCAAAAGCTTGATAATTACTCTTAATAAAAAGACTATAGGATGCTATGAAAGTACAGACAGACCTGTTCTTTCTTGGAGGGGAGGGTGAGGCCATTGGGGAAGTCTTCACTGAAGGAGTAACACTGATCAAGATCTAAAGGATGAGTAAGAATGAATTAAAGCGAATTGTAGTCAAGTCAATTCCAGCTCATGGTGACCCCATGTGTCAGAGTAGAGAACTGTGGTCCATAGAGGTTTGAATGACTGATTTTTCTGAAGCAGACTGCCAGTCATTTCTTCTGAGGCACCTCTGGGTATATTCCAACCATCATCCTTTTGATGTGCAGCTGAATGTGTTAAACCTTGCACCACCCAGGGACTCCAAGAATGAGTTAAGTGAATGAAATACCACTTTACTCCACTAAGATGGGTATTACAAAAAAGTTCATAACAGGTGCTGGTGAGGTTGTGGAGAAATCGGAACCCTCACACATTGTTTGTGGAAATGTAAATGGTGCAACTGCTTTGGAAAATCGTTTGGAAGTCTCTCAAAAAGTGAAACTTAGCATTACCATATGACTCATCAATTCCACTCCTAGGTATATATACAAGAGAAATGAATATATGTCCACAGAAAACACTAATGTTCATAGCAGTATTATTCATAATAGCAGAAAAAATGAGAACCCAAGTGTCCATAAACTGATGAATGGATAAACAAAATGTGACATATCCAGACAAGGGAATATTATCTGGCAGTAAAAGGAAATGAAGTTCTGCTACATGCTACAATACGGATGGACTTTGAAAATATACTAAATGAAAGAAGACAGACAAAAAAGGCCACATTATATGATTCCATTTATATGAAATGTCCAAAATAGACAAATCCACAGAGACAGAAAATAGATTAGTGGTTGCTAGAGGCTTGTGAGAGGAGGAGATGGGGAGTGACAACTAATAGGTATGGGTTCTTTTCTGGAATGGTGAAAATATTCTGGAATTAGATAATGCTGATAATTACACAAAGTTGTGATGATACCAAAAAATGATGAATTGTACATTTTATTTTTTATTGTGCTTTAGGTGAAGGTTTACAGAGCAAATTAGTTTCCTTTCAATAGTTTATACACAAATTATTGCATGACATTGACTGCAATCCCCACAATGTGTCATCACTCTCTCCATTACCACCCTGAGTTCCCCATCTCCATTCATTCAGTTTTCCTGTCCCTTCCTGCCTTCTCGACTTTGCTTTTGGGCATATGTTGTCCTTTTGGTCTCATGTAGACGATTGTTCTAAGAAGCACTTTCCTTAAGTGTGTTATTGTTTATTTACAGGACTGTCTGTTATTTGGCTGAAAAGTGATCTCCTGGATTGGATTCAGTCCCACATTAGAAGGGTGTCTGGTTCCTCCCGTCTTTCTCAGACCAGTTAAGCAGGTCTGTTTCATGAATGTGAATTTTTGTCTACCTATTTTTTCCCCACTCTAACCGAGACTTTCTGTTGTGATTCTGCTCAGAGTAATCGGTAGTGGTAGCCATCTAATTCTTCCGGTCTCAGGCTGACGAAGGCAGTGGTTCCTGTGGTTCTAGTCCTTTGGACTAATTGTTTCCTTTAGTCTTTGCTTTCCTTCACTCTCCTTTGTTCCAGATGGAAAGACCAACAGTTGTATCTTAGATGGTTGCTCCCAAGCTTTTAAGACCCCAGATGCTACTCACCAAAGTTCTTTATGAACTGTATTATGTCAATTGAACTAGATGTCCCCCAAGACTATGGTCCGCAGCCTTCAAGCTCAGTAACTCAGTCCTGCAAGATGTTTAGTTATATCTAAGCTGCGTCCATGACTGTGTCCTGTGCGCTCTATTATACATATGAATATACATGCAGCATATACAAATATCTGTGTAGAAATATCCATGGCCAAATCTACATATGCACATGAGTGTACTTCCATATGCCCTCCCACACTTATTCAGCATACATATCTACATATTCATCCACTCATAAATTATTGTTTGTTATTAGTGCAGGATTCTGCAGGTTATAGTATTTATCTTCATTGTCTTTTATTCTTGAGTACCTCTCAGTGTCTTCCTTTGCCTTGGTTATGTTGTGCTGACTTGCCCTATATCGTGTATTGCCTTTCCCTTCACCAAAGTTAGCATGTGTCTACTCTCTAGGTAGTGAATTTTCCCTCCCTCCCCCTTCCATCCCTGGTAATCATCAAAAAAAGTTTCTTTCTGTGTGTAAACCTCTTCTTGACTATCTATAATAGTGGTCTCACACAACATTTGTCCTTTTGTAACTGATTTATTTCACTCAGCATAATGTCCTCCAAATTCACCCATGTTGTGAGGTGTTTCTGGATTCATCATTATTCTTTATTGTTGCATAGTATTCCTTGTGTGTATGTACCACAGTTTGTTTATCCATTCATCCACTGATGGGCACTTAGGTTGTTTCCGTCTTTTTGCTATTGTGAATAATGCTGCAATGCACATGGGTTTGCATATGTCTATTCTTGTCACTTTAAAAGGGTGATTTTTTAATTATCTAGTGCTGCTATAACAGAAACACCACAATGGATGGCTTTAACCACAGAAATTTATTCTCTCACAGCATAGGAGGATAGAAGTCCGAATTCAGAGTGCCAGCTCCAAGGGAAGGCTTTCCCTGTCAACTCTGGAAGAAGGTCTTGGCATCAATCTTCCTCTGGGTCTAGGAGTTTGTCAGTGCAGTGAACCTGGGCCCAAAGAACACACTCCATTCCTGGCTCTTCTTTTGTGGTGGAAGGAGGTCCCTCTCCTCTCTGCTCACTGCTCTCTTTCATATCTCAAGAGAGATTGACTCAAGACACAGCCTAATCCTGTAGATAGTGTCCTGCCTCATTAACATAACTGCCTCTAACTCTGCCTCATTAATACCATAAAGGTGAGGATAATTACATCAGATCAAAAAATGGAGGACAACCACACAATACTGGGAATCACGGCCTAACCTAATTGACACGTATTTTGGGGGGACAAAATTCAGTTCACAACAGGTGAATTTTATGTTACGTGAATTATACCTCAATAAAAATAAAATAATAATGAACTAGGTGAAGATAGAAACAATAAATAGTGTTCTGGCCAGAGAGAAGAGAATGTATACATGACCAGGAAGGGAATATACGGTGCATTGTTTTTCCTTCCTAGTCATTTATACATTCTTTGGGGTCAATGTATCTGGAGTGTCAGGGACGATGGAAAGTTGGTAGCACATAATGCCAGAGATACAGGCACAGGCCAGATCATGTGTGGCCCTTTAGGCCACATTAAATAGCTTGGTCTTTATCCTCAGATCAATGAGATACTAGTGGGGAGTTTTATGCAGAGGAACAACAGAATCATTGTGTTCTATACATTTACCACTTTCTGTGCTGGCCAGTGTGAATTGGAGGGAGACAAGGAGGGTATGGAGGGTGACCAGTTGTATGGGTTCAAGCAAGATGGTGATGGTGGGGGAGGGGGCATGTACATGGAGAGTACAGGCTATGACCCTGACATTTTGGGAGTGGATGACTGGGAGGATTCTAAGCTCATTAATCAGGACAGGATGTACAGCAGGTTTGGGGAAACAGAACAAGTTTGTTCTGCAGAGACATTTATTTAGCACCTACTATGTGCCAAGGATTGAACAAGGCATTTTATATCCATTATTTCTTTTAATCCTCACAACAAACCAATGAGACTGGTGTTATTATCCCCACTGTTTAAAGAGGGAAACTCAGATTTGGAGAGGCTAAGTGACTTACCCAAATACACAGAGCTAGTAAGTGTCAGCACAGGGATTTAGACCCAAGTTTGTCTGATGCCAAAGCTCTTTGCATCTTTGCTCTACACTATAACGCTTCTAGACCAGAGATGGCAAGTGACTTCCAACACACACACAACTCTGATCTACTGATAGATAGACAATGTATATAATAATATACAATGCAGCACTGGGTTGAGACAAATTATAAGCCCAAGCCCAGGACCAGCAAGAAAATAGACCATGACTGATCAGGAGTGGGTGCCACAGGCACAGAAAGAGACAGCAGTGGGGGAAGTACACCATATTTGCCATTCCTGCTCTACATGTTCAAAGGAGGAAGACATAACATCTAGCTGAAGGGATTGAAAATGGCCACCTGGGAACCACACAACAATGGATGAATCTCAAAAACATCACATCAAACAAAGATTCAAGAAACAGAAGAGTGCATACTGTATCAAGGGCCAGGAAACTTTTTTTGTAAAGGGCCAGATAGTGAATACTTTAGTCTTTGCAGGCCATACAGTCCCTGTCACACTACTCATCTCTGCCAGTACAGTGCACAAGCAGCCACAGACAATACATAAAGAATGAGCATGGCTGTGTTCCAACAGAGCTATTTATGAACACCAAAATTTGAATTGCATATAATTTTTATGTGTCATGAAATATTATTCTTTTTTTTTACCTCCCCACAACCATTTAAAAATGGAAAAACCATTCCTAGCTCACAGGTCAAAGAGGTGATGGGTTGCATTTGGCTAACTCCTGTACTATACTAATCCATTTATAAAGAATCAAAAACAGATGAAATTTATCAGTAGTGACAGATTTCAAAGCAGTGGTAAGCCTGACAGGAATGTCAGGAAGGGGTCACAAGGGAACATTCCAGAGTAATGGAACACTCTATATCTTGATAAGGATGTTAGTTACATGGGTACATGCATTTGTCTAAACTCACTGAATTGTACACTTAATATCTGTGCATTTCACTGTACGGAAATTTAACCCAAATTAAAAAATATGTTTTGAGATGAAACACTGAGGGGTGGGAGATGGCTGCCTGGAAGAGGTGTCATTTGAATAAGCCTTGAAGAACAAATTCAGACTCCAAGGTGGAGATGGAAATGTTGAAGGAGAGTAAGGAAAAGATTCAATCAGGGCTCAAACACTGACAGAAAATGGGAAAATTTTTGTATTTGGCAAGAAGCAATGATAGTATACCCCTGTCCACCTGCCTTATTCTCCAAAAACTCTAGCTCAGAAATAATTGCCTTGCACAATTATTGGTGGATGCAGTAAGGGAGCTGATACAAGTGGAGATGTGTGCAATTTGGGGGGATTTGTTACGCTTAGCTCCCTTCTATCAATTCCAGTGGCTCAGATGTTCCTGACCTGTTGCTTGGCATATTGTAAAAACAGCTTTTATTTACTGCACTTCCATTAAAAGATGAAATCCACGAACAGGGGCTCACAGACCAGAAAATCACCATTTTCGTCTCCACTTATCTCCTGTCAGCGGCCGAGAGCCTTGTTTCCTCAGTGTCTGGGATCTGGCTTCCGCCTCCAGTTTCAGTGCTACATAGGAATGCTGGTACAGCAACGCAAACGTGGGCAATGGGATTGAACTGCTGGATAGGGCTGGGCTGAGTAATAACGGTAGGCCTAGGAAGATGAGCAGAGTGGCCACATAAGGTTATCCTGGCTTGCAAGAGAAGGGGATGTACGCTGGGTCAGGTTTTACCCAGATACTAGAATGCAAAGTGTCTTGTGAAGTCCAGGGATAGGGTGGGATGGTTGCTTAGAGCAGGGACTGGAGTAAGCTAGTGATTCAAAGGCAAAAATGAAATCCAGTGAAGAGTGTGCTTCTTAGTTCAAGTAGATACACGAGACTAAATGGGCAGCTCCTGTCCAGAGGCGAGATGAAAAGGAAAAAAGGGACAGGAGCTGGTTGAATGGACAAGGGAAATCCAGGGTGGAAGGGGGGAGTGTGCTGTCACATTACAGGGATAGCATCTAGGATCACATAACAATGTGTGTATAAATCTTTGTATGAGAAACTAACTTGAGCTGTAAACTTTCACCTAAAGCACAATCTAAAAAAAAAAAAAGAAAGAAACCCAAGATAACCTTAACCTGAGAGAATCACTGCTCCTTTTTCAAAATAGCACATGGCCAAGTCCCTGGGTGGTGCAAATGCTTAATGCACTCAGCTGCTAACCGAAAGGCTTGAAGTTCAAGTCCATGAAGAGGTGCCTCAGAAGACAGGCCTGGCAATCTACTTCCAAAAAATCAGCCACTGAAAACCATGGAGCACAGTTCTACTCTGACATGCATGGGGTTGCCATGATTCCAAATAGACTTGATGACAACTGGTTTTGGAGCCTGAGCAAGTCAGGAGACCTCTGCTCAAATGTCAGCTTTGCTGCCAAATGAATCACTAGCAATGTGGTGCTAGACTCTTCCCTTCCGAGTGTCTATTTCCCCAACTGTAAAAAGGGAGGAGGAATTAAACTAAGCTATCCATTTCAGCTCTAAAGTTCTTGGAATCCAGTCTTGGTTATACCACTAATTTGATGAGGAACTTTGAGCAAGCCGTTTCTCCTCTGGGCCCTGGTCTCACATTTCTACACTGAGAGGGTTGAATCCGAGTTCCTACTGTCCCTACTTCTGCTACCCTGAATGCTTCTTAAGGACTCTGACCCCACAATTATTAGCAAAGAAAATGGATGGATGGATAGAAGGGTGGATGGATAGATGGCTGTCTAGCTGAATGGGTAGGTGGCTGGCTGGCTGATGGAAAAGTTAATGGTACGGTGAGTGGATGGCTAAATGGATGAACAGGAATTTGGGAATATTGGAGAAAAGAGAGCTGGGAGGATGGACATTCACAAGCAATACCTAAATACTTCCTTTACTATCCATAGATCAGTCCCAGTATACTGAGTACTCATTATGATAAACTCCACTATACATACTCTCTTATCATTTCTGAAGTCTTCTGAAGCCCTTGCTTCAGAAAAGAGACTGTAACACATCATTTATTTCAGAGTAAGCATATGAATTACAAGCACACATAACGCTTATTAATATGCTAAATGTGAAAAGAACATTAGGGAATATGTGATCCCTTCACCTACTGGGTAGAGCCCTGGTGGCACAGTGTTTAAGAGCTTGGCTACTAAACAAAAGGTCAGCAGTTCAAATCCACCAGCCACTCCTTGGAAACCCTATGGGGTGGTTCTACTCTGTCCTATAGGGTCGCTATGAGTCAGAATTGACAGCAAGGGATTTGGTTTGGTTTGGGTTTCACCTACTGGGAAGGAGCCCTGGTGGTACAGTGGTTAAAGCATTCAGCTGCTAACTGAAAGGTCAGAGGTTCGAACTCATCAGCCACTCCACAGGAGAAAGATGTGGCAGTCTATTTCCATAAAGATTACAGCCTTGGACGCCCTATGGGGAAGTTCTACCCTGTCCTATAGGGTCACTATGAGTTGGAATCGATTCAACAGCAATGGGTGTGATTTTTCACCTACTGAGAAGTATAACTCAAATCCAGGGAACCAGGCAGTGTAGAAAACAAAATAATTAAAATTAAGGAAAAATAAAGGTGTTTGCTAGATTATGTGGCCCAGATAATAAGCACTGAATATGGAGTTTTAGGCTGAAAGAAATTTGCAAGAATGGTGCAGGGGAGGAAAGAGGACTAGAAGGAAAAGATTTCCCAGAGAAGAGCTCTGGAAGATGGGAACAGGTTGGGCAGGGGATGAGCACAGAGCATAGTGGGGGAGGAGGCTGCAGGGGTGGGAGGATTGAGGATATTGACAAACTGCTTGATGAAGGACAAGAGGACAAGAGTGTAAGGATTAGTTGGCGGTGCCTCACTGGGGGTTGTTGTTGCTAGCTGCTGCTGAGTTGATTCCAACTCATGGTGACCCCAGGTGTTACAGAGTAGAACTGCTCCACAGGGTTATCTTGTCTGTAATCTTTACTGAAGCAGATCATCAGGTCTTTCTTCCACAGTGCCGCTGGGTGGGTTCAAACCACCAACCTTTAGGTTAACAGTCGAATGCAAACCATTTGTACCACCCAGAGAGCTCAAAATCAACCAAGAACGCATAAATCTCTAGCCTTCTGCCTGTCCTAGGAAAGAGACAAGAGGAAGGGAAAGGAAAGGCAGAGAGAGAAAGGGAGAGACAAGAAGGACAAAGGGCAAACCATGGAAGAGGTGGTGAAGAAAAGACATGTAAAAGAAGAGATAGAGAGCATACAGAGAGATAGGAGTAGGGTTTTCTCTGCATCTAGGAGCTCTAATCCCTGACTGAAAAAATAGGAGGCTGAGTCTGAGGCCGAATTTGCTATGGCAGCAGATGAGACACAGGCAGCTTTGGAGCCCACCACAGCTGGATAGGAGTGGGGGTTGATAATGGATGAAGGGGACAATGGTGCCCTGCACAGAGTGTCCACTACTCATCAAGTGGGGCACTTGGAACCCTGTCTCCTTCTCCACTGCCAGCTCTAAGTTGCTAAGGTTACCTTCTCAACCGCCTAATTAGAGAAGCTGTCACTCTTTGACAAAGATCAGGGTGGGGGGGTGGGGGTGGGGGATGAAAGCAGACATTTCATACTCTTAGACAAAAAGAAAACAATAAAGCAAGTCCCACAATCACAGAAAGTCTGCCGGCAGTCAAAGGAGACTGTGCCTTCACAGACCACCCTCTGTCACTAGCTTGGAGAGAGCTGGAAATGAGCAGCTATTCCCAATTAACAGGGAGCTGCTGACAGGCCCTAGCAAGGTTAAATGGGAGAGTCAGGAAGAATGGAGATTTGTACCCATTTTGCTGCCATGGTCTGGCCAGTCTTGGTGACCTGGAAACATGGTGTCCTTCTTGGCCAGCAGGGGCAAAACTAAGCAGATGCATCCTCTGCACTGCCCCAGGACCAACAATCATTTGGGAGTCATATTTGGGGATCACATTGCTGGACCCAGGTTGGAGCATGAGCTATGGCAGTGCAGCCTCACCAGGCCTGCCTTCAGACTGCAGGCCCGGATGAGAGAGCTCAAAAAAAACATGGGAAGTGGGGAGGAGCAGGAAGGGAACAGAGACAGAAGTGGAAGGCGAGCTCCAGGAAGTCACAGAAACCGCAAGATCCCAGATGAACGTCCTCCCTCTGATAGCAAAGGGCACGCCACTCTGAGATGCCAGTTCAATTCTTCAGCACCCTTGGGTACTGCTGGAAGCTTCCTGGGTTGTAAAAACTAACAAGTGCTGCAGCACCCTCCTTTGCTTAAAAGAAAAAAAAAAAAATCAGTGGCCATCAAGTTGATTCTGACTCATGAAGTCCCCATGTGTGTCAGAGTACAACTGTGCTCCATAGGGTTTTCCGTGGCTGTTTTTTGGAAACAGATTGCCAGGCCTTTCTTCCAAGGTGCCTCTGGCTGGACTCCAATCGTCAACCTTTTGGTTAGTAGCCAAGTGTGTTAATAGTTTGCATCACCCAGGGATTCCAGTGGGGTTCAGAGAACAACTGGGAGAACAGCAAGATATGAGGTTGGAGACATAAACAGAGTTCAAACAGGAGGACAACACACTTTCTAGAATTGTTTCCCTAAGGTGAAACTTCCTTCTTTCCAGAGGAAAAGCTGAGTCCTGATTCTTGTGGGCATGGGTTGGGGCATGAATACATCAGACTATACAAAGGTTTTCATCTTTTCCAGGCAAGTGAGAGATTTCTAAGCCCTGTAACTACTTCCATGAATCACTAGCTCTTTATAGAGCCTTTGACTTAGATGTTCTGTTTTGCTGTGAAGTCTAGAGCTGAAAAGGGCCCTGGAGAACGTAAAGCCAGTGGTATCTAACTGTACTACACGGAACCCTGGGATCATCTACGTGGATGTTTCAAGGACCATGTCAGAGGGAGGAGGAGAAGCCTGTAGGGAAGGGCTTTGGGTCCCTCATCATCCCCCATCTCAGCCAGAGCTGTTTTGTCTGGTTTTTACAGTGAGCCTCTGCCCAAGACCCCATTTGAAGGAAGGCTTGTGATGCTAATGGAGGATTTTAAAAACCACTATCATTTTACAGATGAGAACACTGAGGTCCCTGACGAGCACATGTGTTTGTTGCTTTTGCTACCCACAAACCATTTTGGTGTGAATCCCTAGACTGGTGTTTCAGATTACACCTCCCTTCCAAGTATGGGCAGCCTTGGAGGGAAGGTCAATCCAGGTGTCCTCTTCTCCTCTCCCCTAAGTAAGGGGTAAATATGAGGCTCCCTGGGCCAATTAGACTCTCCCAAGAACTCTGAATGCTGAGGGGATAGAGGAAAGGATGGAAAAACGCTTGAAGCTCATTCATCCTGCAGGTAATGTTCTGATATGACTCTGCACTGGTTCCTGCTCCCAAGGTCCCAGAGCAGCCCTTTCTCAGTCTGCCTCTTTAGTTCTTCAACCGTTCTGTGAGCTATCCCAGATCCTTCCCAAAAAATCCATTTTGCTTAAGTGAACAGAGTTGGCTTCTATTTCTTGCAACCCAAGGACCTTGACTGATACTGCTTAGGGTGGATGGATGACTTCCTCAGGGTACACAGAGAGTTAGAAGTGTAGCCAAGATTAGAAGTCAGAGCTCTTTGACCACAGCCTCAGGTTGCCTGGGCCAGTGACTATTTGCAGCTCCACGTTAATCGTGTCCTTAATCCCCAATGTTCTGTCTTGTCCTCCCAGCCTCTTTTCCTATGTCTCTTAAGGACTAAGAATATAGTTGTCTACCCTCCTCTCTGTGTCCTCCAACAGAACTCACAGGCTATCCTGCCCTTGGGGTCCTTCCTCATAAATCTGACATCAGTCATTTCTCATTGGCCATAAAATAATTTATTGGATATGCAGAGAAACAAGTACAGGTATTATGCCAGGAGCTGGAAGTCAGGTCAAATAAAAGTAAGATAAATACTTAAATGCATCCAGCATCCAAACTGTGCTACTTCAATGGTGTATTTGTGTCTGTGTGTGCATGTGTGTGTATATGTCTCCTGCCCTAGCATGGATTAAAGGAATCTTTTGCAATTCTCCCTGCTTCAGAAAGCACCTGTGAATATCCTGTTTCTACATCACTCTTCCCTTTGCTCACAATCTAAAGGCAATTTAATTTCCTATATGAATGAAGCAGCAAAAGGGGTTGGTGATAGAGGGGAAAGAGGGCTTTTGGTTTTCTTTTCCTTTAAGCTTGCTCATTGACTACAGAGCTGTTTCCAACAGTAGCAGAAGTCACTCCCAAGACACCTGAAGGAGATGGGAACTCACAAGCCTAACTGCATTATACTGCAGTTTGACCAGGCAATCACTAACTTTACTGCAGAGAAAGAAAATGAAAATGACAGAGAAAAATTGAACTCATCCATTCCCTTACTGAAACTCAGGATTCAGGCCGCCAGCTGGAGGGCAGAGGGAACAGAGGGGAATGCTCTTGGGTTGTTAAGGAAATTACTTCCCCACGTGCTGCAGCACCCTTGAGGGAGTGGATGGGGGTGTACACACACTTCATTTTACCTAGCTTTAGTCATCCTCCACTCTTCCGAGATGGTCTCCTCTGACTTGCCACTATGGGGTAAAAATCTGTTGCCATTGAGTCGATTCCGACTCATCGCGACCCTGTAGGACAGAGTATAAACAGGGTGGGGGGAGGCATATTGAACTTCAGGATCTAATAATTCTTTTTTCTTTTCTTTTTCTCTTCATTCTTTCATTCAGTCAATATTAACTGAGTACCATATGTGAGCCAAATGCTTTGAGAGGCGCTGGGTATACAATGTTGAACAAAAGAGATACGGTCCCTATCCTCAAAGAGTTTGGAGTCTAGAGATACCAGCAAACAACATACATATAAAACAGATATCCAAGTACAATCTGGATAACTGAGCGACAAAAAAGAATAAGATGTTGTAGAGGAGGAGGGTGAAAGGAGACTCTAACTTAGATTGAATAGTCAGGGATAGCTTCTCTAGGACCTCTAGCAAGCAAGAGAAAAACAGCATGGAGGGAAGCACAGCCCTCAGGTGCAGTGGCTCTCAACCCAAATAGTAGATAGCTGTTGCTAGTTGCCATAGAGTCAGCTGCACTCCTGGAAGCCTTATGTATAACAATGAAATACTGCCTGAGCCTGCATCATCTTTATGATCATTAGTACGCTTGAATCCATTGTTGTGGCTGTTGTGTAGTGCCTTCCAACCCAGGGAACTCAAGTTCCAACACTATATTGTGCAATATTCTGTTGTGATCCATAAGGTTTTCATTGGCTGATTCTGGAAGTAGATTGCCAGGCATTTCATCCTAGTCTGTCTCAGTCTGGAAGCTCTACTGAAATGTGTCCACTGTAGGTGATCCTGCTGGCATTTGAAATATGGATGGCATAGCTTCCAGCATCATAGCAACATACAAGCCACCACAGTATGACAGTGTGACAGACAGCAAACTGACAGATGGGTGATAGAGCAGTAGATTACCCATTGCCATCGAGTCTGACTCATAGTGACCCTATAGGATGGAGCAGAACTGCCTCATAGGGTTTCCAAGGAAGTAATCTTTACAGGAGAAGTCTGCCACATCTTTCTCCCACAGAGCCGCGGGTGGGTTCCAACTGACCACCTTCGGTTAGCAGCTGAGTGCTTAACCACTGCACCGCCAGGGCTCCTTAGCAGCAGAGTACCCAAAATCCACTGCCATGGAGTCGACTCCAAATCACAGTGACCCTTTAGGACACAGCAGAACTGCCCCACAGGGTCTTCAAGGCTATAATCTTTACAAGGGCAGACTGCTGCATCTTTGTCCTGAGAAGCGGCTGGTGGGTTTCAACCACCCACCTTTTAGTTAGCAGCCGAATGCTTAACCAATGTGCCACCAGGGATGCAGGCCTTGGTTAGGGACCACACATTTCATTATAAGTGCAATGGAATGTCATCTTGAATTTAAGCAGAGAAAAAATATGATCTGATGCACGTGCTTATAAAATCATTCTGGCAACACATGGAGAATAGATTAGGAAAGGCTGGGTGGGGCGTCAAAGCAAGAAGGAATCTGGGAAACCAGGTGGAAATCTATTGAATTACAGGTCAGAGATGATAGTAACTTGGACCTGGTTAGAGACAGAAAGACATGGATGAATTCAAAAGACATGATGGGAGGAGAATCAATAAGCTTTGGCTATCAATTAAATGATGAAATCCTTGGGGAGAAATCCAAGGATTACAGAGATACTTCCAATCTGGCTCCAGAAGCAAATTTAAGTCTCCCCTGCAGATAAGCACAAAAGATCACTAGCCTATTTTATGTTGTGACCATCATCATTGTCGTCGTCTTCTTCTGTTTATTTGTTTTGTTTTGCTTTGTTTTTCGAAACAAGAGCTCCTCTTGACTCAAGACCAATTGCCATTTTAAAGGACTACTAAAATCCTGCAAGCTAATTGGGCACATGCTCCTAAGGTCAAACTCCAGCTCTACCACCTACACAAGAAGTGTCCGGGATATTGTTAGGATAGGTTAGACTGGCTCAAGTGCCTTTCATTGTGGGTTACAGCAAGGGGTTGACATCTGAGCATCTGAGGAAGGACTATCTCTTAAGAGGGTTTATCATTCTTGCAACTTTTCCTCAGAAACTTTCCAGCAGATGTTTCTAATGCCCTGAGGAAAATGGCTTCGAAAAAGCCGCTGATGAACAGTGCAAGAGCAGCAGGGAAGGCTGGGAAAGAGGAGGCCACCAGAGTCATAAAAAAAACTTTGGATATTTAGCAAAACAGGAGTAAAACACCCAGACCCTCTCTACCAGCTGCTCCCCAAAACCCACCTCGCACCAAAAATCAACGTCAAATTTGTACAAGGTGGACTAAGTGTTCACTGAAGCCTCTAAGCTTACTCAGGACACTTGGAATCACATTGGAAAGCAGGGGTAGCCCAAGAAGGAGCCCAGACAGGAGTGAGGAGGCCTTGACACTAGAAGGAGGCCAGGTCTGCACCCTGCGAGGCCCCATCCAACTAGGCCAAGAGCCTTACTGCTTTTCTCTTCTTTGCTTCAAATACCACACTGGAACATCTGGCTCTGACCAGAGGGAGCCAGCTCTGAGCTGCAGATGGGGCCACTTTGGTGAGCAAGAGGCTTAGGCTGGACTCCCTACTTAGGAAAAACAGACAGGAGTTACCTGTGTTCATGCTCAGAGGCTCTAAGGAGAACTTGGGGCTGGAGGGGTGGGGGTTGGGGGAAGGAAGACAGAGACACAGGGAGACAGGGAGGGAGAGAGAGAGGAAAAAGAGGTAGGCAGACAGATGGGCAGACACACAAACAGGGAGGTAGGAAGAAAGAAGAGAGATCAATGGTACAGATTAAGAAAGGAATACACCAACAAACGCAGACAGGAAAGAGGCAAGACCAAAGAGAGCAGAGAAAAGCTACCAAATAAAACAGAGAGGGGGAAGAGAGGAAACTGAGGAAAAAAAGGGAAGAATGAGACAAGGATGAGGGGAGAGAAAAGAGGAGAGATTGCTACATTCCATTCTCATCCCATCTCTTACAGGGGAGAGTTTTCAAGAGTCTTATCTCAAAGAACTACTCAGAAATCTTCCATAATACAACCAAGAAAGCACAAACCTGTGCATTCATGTCAGACAGTTCCATTCGCACTTGTCTCCCAGTGACTGAGAGCTCCTGAGGCTTCTCTTTGTAAGGCCCAGCTGCTGGGATGGGCCTGCTCCAGGGTGGGGAGGGAAGAGATAGGAAAGGAAAGGGATGGGATGGCTGAGAAATGGCCCAGTAGGAGCCTGGAATTCCTACCAGTAAGTGTGATTAATGGATTAATCTAAGACACCCTGGACTATAAGATATACCAGACTTTGCAAATGAAAGTTTATGAAGCAGTATTTTTATTAGAAAACCTTGGTATGTTTTAAAAATAAACTGCTCTGAACTTCCTCCCTACAATTGGATCTCTTTGGAGTTAGTGGTTACACAGTCTTGCTCTGAATATCAATTCGACCAACACTGATTGAACACCTATTCAATAACAGGCCCTTTACTAGGCAACAAGGGGCAAGAAAGACAAGACTTAGTCCTTCCCCTCAAGGATCTCATAGACAGTAGTGTTCAACAGAACTTTCTACAATGACGGAAATGCTCTGTCTCTTTGCTGTCCAATATGGTAGTCACTAAGGAGCCCTGGTGGTACAGTGGTTAAGAGATCAGCTGCTAACCGGAAGATTGGCAGTTCAAACCCATCAGCGGCACTGAGAGAAAAAGATGCCCAAGTCGGCTTCCATAAAGATTACAGCCTTGGAAACCCTCTGGAGCAGTTCTACTCCGTCCTAGAGGGTTGCTATGAGTTGGATTCAACTTGACAGCAATGAGTTTGGTTTGGGTTTTAGCGCAAATTAGGAAATAGATTGTTAATTTTAATTAAATCGTCTTAGGTGAAGAGAAAGACAACACACAATACAGAAGAAGTCAGCACAACTGGACTAAACCAGAAGCTAAGAAGTTTCCTGAACATAACCAAACACTTCGAAGGACAGAGTAGCAGGGGCTGGGGGTTTCAGGAGAACCAGGGTTTTCAGGGTTTCGGGACCATGGTTTCAGGAGACAATTAGGTGAACTGGCATAACAAAGTTTATTAAGAAAATGTTCTGCATCCCACTTTAGTGAGTGGTATCTGGGGTCTTAAAAGCTTGCAAGCAGCCATCTCAGATGCATCAATTGGTCCCAACTCACTTGGAGCAAAGGAGAATGAAGAATACCAAAGACACCAAGAAAACATTAGCCCAAGAGACAAAAGGGACACATAAACCAGAGACTCCATCAGCCTGAGACCAGAAGAACTAGATGGTGCCCAGCTACCACTAATGAACGCTGTGACAAGGAACACAGAAGAGAGTCCCTGACAGAGCAGGAGAAATATGTGGAGCAGAACTCAAATTTATGTAAACAGACCAGACTTAATGGTCTCACTGAGACTGGAAGAGGCCCTGAAGCCATGGCCCCAGATGCTCTGTTAACTCAGAACTAAAACCATTCCCGAAGCCCACTTTTCAGACAGTTAGACTGGATTATAAAACATAAAATAGTACTCATGAAGAGTGTGCTTCTTAGTTCAAGCAGATATATGAGACCGAATGGGCAGCTCCTGTCCAGAAGCAGGATGAGAAGGCAGCAAGGGACAGAAGCTGGTTGGAGGGACACAGGAAACCTGGCGTGGAATGGGGAAGTGTGCTGACATATTATAGGGACTGCAACTAGTGTCATATAACAATATGTGTATAAATTTTTGTATGAGAAATTAACCTGAGCTGTAAACTTTCACCTGAAGCACAATAATAAATAAATAAATAAAATAATAGCCACATGTGGCTAGCAGTTACCATATTATACTACATAGTTAGAGGATGAGGTAAGAATTGGACATAAATATTTTAATATAAGGGAGGTGGCCTAAGAGAGAGAAAAAGTTTTTTTGAATAAAGTAACTCACAGTTGAATTACAGGAGGAAGGAAATAGGAGGACAGAGAGAGAGAAGAATAAAGGTGGGTTGGGTCTCTAGAAGGGGGTGGGGGGGCTCAAATGCCAGGGAGTTTGCTACTAATTTCATAAGCAGTGGGGAGCCATAGAGGTTTCTAAGCAAAGGAGAAAACAGCTTTGGTGACATTTCTTCAGGCAGAATGTAAAGTGTCTACTGGAAGAAGAAACTGGAGCACTGTTTCAGGAGTCTAGAAGAGAAAATGTGACATGAAGGAGGGTGGGAGGGGATGAGGAAGGAGCAGCTGCTACTGGATTACAAGAGACAGGGCTACGTGGGGGTCTTATTTTTCTCAAAATTAGAGTAGCATCTGTCTTAGTTATCTAGTGCTGCTATAACAGAAATACCACAAGTTGTTGGCTTTAACAAACAAATTTATTCTCTCACAGTCTAGGGGGCTAGAAGTCCGAATTTCGGGCACCTCTCCAGGGGAATGCTTTTCTCTGTGGCGGTTCTGGGGATAAGTCTTTGTCATCAATCTTCCTTTGGGTCTAGGAGCTTCTCAGTGCAGGGACCCCGGGTCCAAAGGACACACTCCGTTCCCAGTACTTCTTTCTTGGTGGTATGGGGTCCCTTCCCTCCCTACTGGATTCTCTCTTTTATAACTGCTGCTAATCCTGCCTCATTATCATCATAGAGGTTAGGATTTACAACACATGGGATAATCACATCAGATCACAAAATGGTGGACAATCACACAATACTGGGAATCACGGCCTAGCCAAGTTGACACACATTTTTGGGGGACACAGTTCAATCCATAACAACATCTAAAAGTCTAACTCTAACTGTGGAATGTAGATCTCAGAAGTAATTTCCTGAGACAATGTCCTCGCAGAGGAAGACTCATCAAGCCCAGTGAGCTTTTTCACAGCCATTTGCCAGCACATTAACTCATACTGCAAGGTCCCTTCCCCCAGGGTCCATCCCATTGTGTCACCTCATAAGCCACCAGGGCAGGGTCCCTGAGAATTGGGTAGAAGAAAGGAGGCAGGAAAAGGATGAAAACGAGATGGAGAGAGGTATTTAAAAAAACACGTGCTAGTGAAGTCAAAACAAATTCCCAGCCATTTCTGCTGGAGGAAATTTTATGGGGCGAGACGTCCCAAAAATGGGTTTTGAATTATACTCCGCACCTCATAAAGCACAGGAACTCTTGGCAGCCAGCTCACACACACTGCCTGCTCATCACCTGCCCAACCCTCCCCAGCAGGTGGGCATGCTGGGAAACCCAGGGCTGTGCAGGTGATACAGTGGAGGCGAAAGAACAGTGGGCAGGGTGTTCAGAGGTCTGCATTCCTAAGCAGCTTCAGTCCCTTGACTGTAATCAAGGAACTGGCTTTCTCTGGGCCTTCGTCTCCCTCTGCAGTGAGAGGGTTGGTCTGGATGCCGCCTGGGGGCCCTGAGAATTCTAAATTTGGATTATCCAGAGAATTGGCAGAGTTATAGAAAGCCCCTGTAAAACTGTGTATGTTTATGGAAGGGGGTGTGCTGTGAGGATGAAGTGGACTTGTGGGGAACCCCTGCTCTAATTCCCTCACAAGGTGGGAACAATAAAATGTGGCCATAATATATTGGTGATGTGGTCAAATACATACTGAAGACCTACTGGTAAGCAAAGAGATGTTTGGAATGGTTTTCAGAAAATCAGAGTGACTTGGAAATTTAACTGTAGCTTTAACTTGCTGTGTATGTGGTGCCAGGTCACTTCACTATTTGAACCTCAGTGTCTGTTTGCAAAACGGGTGAAGCGCTTGACTACTAGCCAAAAGGTTGGCAGTTCTAACCCACTCACAGGTGTCTCAGAACACAAGCCTGGTGATCTGCTTCCAAAAGGTCACAACGTTGAAAACCTTACGGAGCAGTTCTGCTCTACACACACGGGGTCTCCATGAGTCAGAACTGACCTGATAGCAACTAACAAAGACAATTAGTTTCCTAGGGCTTCCACAGTAAAAAGAAGCTCTGGTGACACACTGGTTAAAGCACTTGGCTGCTAATCAAAAGGTGGGTGGTTTGAACTCACCAGCTGCTCTTTGGGAGAAATATGTGGCAGTCTGGTTCTGTTAAGATTACAGCCTTGGAAATCCTAGGGGGTAGTCCTACTCTGTCCTATAGGCACACTATGAGACAGAACAGACTCAATGGCAGTAGGTTTGGTTTTTTTTTTTTTTGTTGTTGTTAGGTGCCATCGAGCTGGTTCTGACTCAGAGGAACTCTGTGTACAATAGAACGAAACACTGCCCGGTCCTGTGCCATGCTCACAATCCTTGTCATGTTTGAGCCCATCGTTGCAGCCACTGTGTCAATCCAACTCATTAAGGGTCTTCCGCTTTTTTGCTGTAAAAAAGCAGCACAAACTTGGTGGCTTATAAGAACATCAATTATTGCCACACAGTTCTGGAGACTAGGCGTCCAAATCAACGTGTTGGCTGGGCCATGCTCCCTCTGAAGTCTCCAGGAGAAGATTCTTTCTTATCTGTCTTAGCTTCTGGTAGCCCCAGGTATTATTCCTTGGTATCTTCACTTGGCTATCCTCCTCTGTCTCTGAGCCTCATTTCCTCTTTTAAAAGGAAACCGCTCATATCCAATTGAAAGACCCTGGGTGTGCAAACGGTTAATGTGCTTGGGTGCTAACCGAAATGTTGGAGGTTCAAGTCCACCCAGAGGCACCTCAGAAGAAAGACCTGGCAATCTACTTCAGAAAACTCAGCCACTGAAAACCCTACGGAGCACAGTTCTACTGTGAAATTACATGGGACTGCCATGAGTGAGAGTCATGGCAACTGGCATACTGGATTTGGATCCACCTTATTCTGGTATGAAGCCCTGGTGATGCAGTGGTTAAGAGCTACGGCAAACTGTGGCTGCTCACCAAAAGGTCAGCAGTTTGAATCTACCAGCTGCTCCTTGGACACTCTATTGGGCAGTTCTACTCTGTCTTACATTTTCACTATGAGTTGGAATCGACTCGATGGCAACAGTTGTTTTTGTTTTTTTTTTTAATTCTGGTATGACCTTGTTATGGACTGAACTGTGTCTCCCCAAAATATGTGTCACGTGTCCGTCAGTTTGTCGTACTGTAGGCGCTTGCGTGTTGCTGTGATGCTGGAAGCCATGCCACCGGTATTCTGATACCAGCAGGGTCACCCATGGCAGACAGGTACCAGCTGGGCTTCCAGACTAAGACAGGACAGACTAGGAAGAAGGACCCAGCAGTCTAACGTGGAAATTACCGAATCAATATCATTAATATCACACGCAAGTAAAATCTTGCTGAAGAGCATTCAAAAGTGGCTGCAGCAGTATGTTGACAGGAAACTGCTAGAAATTCAGGCCGGATTCAGACGAGGATGTGGAACCAGGGATATCATTGCTGATGTCAGATAGATCCTGGCTGAAAGCAGAGAATACCAGAAAGATGTTTACCTGTGTTTCATTGACTATGCAAAGGCATTCGATTGTGAGGATCATAACAATTTATGGATAACATTGCAAAGAACAGGAATTCCAGAACACTTAATTGTGCTCATGAGGAACCTGTATGCAGATCAAGAAGCAGTTGTTTGGACAGAAAAAGGGGATACTGCATGGTTTAAAGTCAGGAAAGGTACGTGTCAGGGTTGCATCCTTTCGCCATACCTATTCCATCTATATGCTGAGCAAATAATCCGAGAAGATGGACTATATGAAGAAGAAAGGGGCATCAGGATTGCAGGAAGACTCATTAACAACCTGAGATATGCAGATGACACAACCTTGCTTGCTGAAAGTGAAGAGGACTTGAAGCACTTACTGGTAAAGATCAAAGACCACAGCCTTCAGTATGAGTTACACCTCAACATAAAGAAAACAAAAATCCTCACAACTGGACCAATAACCAACATCATGATAAATGGAGAAAATATTGAAGTTGTCAAGGATTTCATTTTAGTTGTATCCACAATCAACACTCATGGAAGCAGCAGTCAGGAAATCAAATGACACATTGCGTTGGGCAAAGCTGCTACAAAAGACCTCTTTAAAGTGTTAAAAAGCAAAGATGTCACCCTGAAGACTATGGTGCGCCTGACCCAAGCCATGGTATTTTCAATTGCACCATACGCATGCGAAAACTAGACACTGAATACAGAAGACAGAAGAAGAATTGATGCCTTTGAATTGCGGTGTCGGCGAAGAATATTGAATATACCATGGACTGCCAAAAGAATGAACAAATCTGTCTTGGAAGAAGTATAACCAGAATGCTCCTTAGAAGGAAGGATGATGAGACTACGTCTTACATACTTTGGACATGTTGTCAGGAGGGATCAGTCCCTGGAAAAGGACATCACGCTTGGTAAAGTACTGGGTCAGCGAAAATGAGGAAGACCCTCAACAAGATGGAATGACACAGTGGCTGCAACAATAGGCTTAAGCATAACAAGGATTGTGAGCATGGCACAGGACCGGGCAGTGTTTCATTCTGTGCTGCATAGGGTCGCTATAAGTCTGAACCTACTTGAGGGCACCTAACAACAACAACAAAATGTGTGTCAACTTGGCTAGCCCATGATTCTCAGTATTGTGTGGTTGTCCAACATTTTGTGATCCCATGTGATTATCCTTTATGCTGTAAACCCTAACCTCTAGGATGTTAATGAGGCAGGATTACAGGCAGTTATGTTAATGAGGCAGGACTCAATCTGCAGGATTAGGTTGTATCTTGAGTCATTCTCTTTGACATATAAAAGAGAAAATTGAGCAGAGAGGAAGGGACCTCATACCACCAAGAAAGAAGCACCGGGAGTGGAGCGCATCCTTGGACCAGGGGTTCCTGTGCTGAAAAGCTCCTAGACCAGGATAAGATCAATGACAAGGACCTTCCCCCAGAATCAACAAAGAGATAAAGCCTTTACAGGGAGCTGGCGCCATGAATTCGGACTTCTAGCCTCCTAGACTGTGAGAGAATAAATTTCTGTTTGTTAAAGCTATCCACTTGTGGTATTTCTGTTATAGCAGCATTAGATAACTAAGATAGATCTCACGTTAATTTAACTGATAACATCCTCAAAGACTATTTTCAAACAGTGTCACATTCACAGGTACAGGGAGTTAGGACTTCAACATATCTCTTTGGGCACACAATTCAGTCCATAATAGTGTGCCTACCTTAGAAGACTACTCAAAAGCAAAAGGGTATCAGCAGCAATTGCTGTGGAGTCTAGGAGGGGGCACGTACTCCTGGAGTCCAGTGACTTGAATTCAAACTCTAGTCAGTCCCTAACTCATCTCTGGGATTCAGTTTCCTCCTTTTCAAGTCAGACTTTGGGGTAAGATCGTATCTAAAGTCTCAATCACTAAATGTTCTATGATTTAATGCCTCTGCCAACCTGAAAACAAGTATACATAAAAGCTTTTAGCTGGTCTCCCCTTCATGGGCTGCCAGATTAACCATGCTTTACATTATGTCTGTAAAACGCCCTGCAACTTACAGTAATGCTCATAGCTAGTAAGGTCTTAGTATTTTACCACAAGTTAAGCTGTATTTTTGCAGAGTGTCAGTGTGGCTCCCAAACCTGTTTATGCCAGTTGTATTTCTTATAATTATAAAATTTAATGAAATATTATGCAAATTAAACTTTTATGAGTGCCAAAAGAAAGCAGTTTCTATGACAACTAAGTTGATTTAACTGTAAAAACAAAGGAAGTCACTTAAATATTGCTGTAGAGTTGGGTCAGGTGTGACACTATAAAAATTTAGAAAGGAAATCATAAAACCCTAGAAAAATTACTTGGCAAGCATCTTTAGGTTCTCAGTCCTCTTTAATGAAACCAACATTGGAAATCATATTTGGTGCACTATGAGTGTGGTTTATACAAGAAAGATGGCATGGAACTCCAATCAGCTGACCTAGACTCAAAAATGGGGCCTTGGGCATACATCAAATGACTGGCAAACATATATACATTTATATGTTTTAAGTTAAAATGTAATGTTTAAGGTGCATCTATTATTTTTTATGATTCCCTGCTTTAATAGACTTTTTCTATTAACTAACCAACTGCCATTCCAAATGGCTTCAGAAACTAGGGTTTCAAGGGTAAGGAATTCAAGCTAAAGCCAGGCAGTCCTCCCCTGAACATCAGTCCATCTTCCCAAACAAGTGAGAAGTTTAAGGAAGGAGAAGAGAAGAACTGCTTTATAAATCATGTCAAACACTGAGCTAGAAAGAGACACCCGCCCTTGACTCCTTTTTGATAACTGTTCCTCCCTTCATCGGTTCAGTTTCTTCCTTTAGTTCTCTAGCCCTAAGAGTCATTATCATCTTCTCTCTTTCTCTCTCTCTAATGTACATATCTGTATGCATGTATATATGTGTATGTGCGTACATACATGTGTGTGTTTAATGTGTGTGTATACACATACATATACACACACACATATACCTACACACATAAATGCTGGATGATGAAAATGGTTAACACATTCAGCTGTTAAACAAAAAGTTGGCAGTTCAAGGCCACCCAGAGGTGCCTCAGAAGCAAGGCCCAGTGATCTACTTCTGAACAATCAGCCATTGAAAACCCCATGGAGTACAGTTCTACCCTGACACCCGTGGGGCCGCCATGAGTCAGAAGCGACACAACAGAAACTGTTTTATATATGTATGTATGTGTGTGTGTGTATATATATATTTACAGAAATAAAGTAAGGGACAGTAAGAAAGAAAACTCCATGAGGCCTGGAGGAAGTCTGGAGGTGGATTCTAGGCACCATGTGTGCAGCAGCTTTCTCAATCTGACTAAGTATCAATCATAAGATGGCCAGTGAGCTTTCTCCAACCACGCTACCTCCATAAAATATTACGGCAGGAACATTAACCAACTTCTTTCCGATATATGGGGCATACAGGATGGTGCTGCGGGGTAGACACAGTATAGTGCTCATAAAGCTTTTTTTTTTTTGTTTTTAAGCTGTGGAATCTTTTGTTCAAATGAAATTGGAGCCTCGGTGTTGTAAACAAATAAAAGTGGAGCATCTCTATAGCAGAAGCCCAGAGCAATTCGCACTCCCCTGATCTCTCATAAAGTCCAGTTTGAAAAACCAATGCCCTAATAGGAAGACTATTTCATTTATATCCCTGAGCTGCCCGTAAGAAACTTGCCAAGTGACCTTGGACAAATCACTTCCCTTCTGCTGCCTCAGCAAAGGTGGCTGTTGGTGCATATATTCATTCCCCATGGTTACCAGCAAACTGGTCATCATGATCACCTCTGGGGAATGAGATTGAGTGGAGAAGAGATTTTTCACTTTTTCTCTTATGTCTGTATTATGTGAATTTGTTACAACAAGCTTGTATTTTGTTAAAATAAAAAAAATTAAGATTAAAAATTCACTAAACATGCATATACTAGCTGCTGGAGTAACAGATGTTAAAAAGACATGATATTTAACCTAGAAAGCTTACAGACTGGTAAGAGACAATTAAACGATCAAATTATTTCCATGAAAACACTGATTGTGCTGAATATACAAAGTGTTTAGGGGATGATCCTTCTTGGGGAAGTCAGGGAAGTCATCTTAGAGGCAGTGAAGGTATATTCAAGCTGGATACTAAGAGTTGGGTAGCACTTATGAAGCAGGAAAGACGTTGAAAAATGAATATATTTGGGAAAAATCTCACACATTAAGTGGGTGAAATTTAAATTTCAGAGGAATATCTTTGTATCCATGGTTGGGGCTAGATCAATGTTTCCCAAATAGTGAGATGAATTTAGGTGTCACATGAATGGTTTGTTTTTACTTTAATGGTTATATACTTACTTTTAGAAGCTCTCTTCTATTTACAGCAAGTTATTCTTGTTTACTATTTGTGATACAA
Source organism: Dugong dugon (assembly GCA_030035585.1). NCBI lineage: Eukaryota > Metazoa > Chordata > Mammalia > Sirenia > Dugongidae > Dugong > Dugong dugon. The sequence goes on from CM057471.1 coordinate 61,009,732, forward strand.
AATTTCCTTTTAAAAAGTAAATACAGCTAATTCCATGTACTATGTGACCTTGTGTGATGGACTTGAACTCTCTGAATGGCCATTTCTTCATCTGTAATATGGAGATACTAAAAATACCCACATACAGGAGTTTTATAAATCCACCAGTGCAAATGCTATTATCCCTATAGACTCTGACCTCCTTGCACATCTGTGCCCCCAGGGACACAGCGCAGAGTCTGCTATGGAAGAATCTAAGCAAGGAGGGCAAGGTGTTTCAGGTGAAGTAGTTTAGTCTAGTGACTGTGAATAGAATTCATCTCCCATGCCAACCCCAATTGATTGGTAGTGACTGATGAGAGCATTGCATTGAGAAGGAATCAGAGGCTGTGATGAAGTGATTGATTAGCAATGCCTGTCATGGATACATAACAACAGAGTAACAGTATGAACACCATGTATTTTCCCTCTCTTCCTTCCTTCCCTCTTTCCATTCTCCCTCCCTCCCTTCCTTCCTTCCTTTAATATTCAACAAATATTTCCTGAGTACCTATTCTTGGCTGTTAACCAAAAGATTGGGAGTTCAAATCCACCAGCTGCTCCTTGGAAGCCCTATAGGGCAGTTCTACTCTGTCCTACAGGGTTGCTATGGGTCAGAACTGACTTGATGGCAATGGGTTTGGTTTGGTTTGGTTTTATTATGTACTGTGTACAGCTTTCAGCACCTGGGTTCCAGCAGTGAAAAAGACTGGAAAGTTTCTCCTCTCCCATGCAACATCCTATATTGCTCAGTCTCCACCAGCTTCCTGAAGAAGAGCTAGCTCTGACAATATTCACTTAATCTTAACCGGACTGACCAAAAACCAAAGACTGTCATTTACTTGGGGCCACACAGCTAGTCAGTGATGGAACCAGGACTAGAATCCAAGGTGTCTGCCTCCAAATCCAGCAGAGTTTTGTACTTGGCTGACTTGCAAAACCTGTTTGGTTTTCCAAGCTTTGCAACTGCCCTTTCTCATCACTAGACTTCCAGCCTGTTGTCCCTGTTGGCGGAGGGGAGTCTTCTGTTGCCTGGCTGGGAGCAGGGAGGCAGGTGACTGGTGACAATTCCCCAGAAGCCTCTGTGGTTTGGAGAGGTGATTTAGAGAGGCCAGGAGAATAAAAAGGAAGAGAGGAAAAGAAAGGAGGGAGGGACAGTAGGAGTCCTGCTATTGGCAGACAGGTAATTGGTTGCTTTGGGCAGTCAGCTTCTGCAGCCTCCCTCCCTGGGGGAGGATAAAGTAATTGAAGAAGGTTCCCTAACAAATTAGTGTGAGACTGGGCTCGAAAACTCAGAGTTGCACCTGAGTTCAGAGCTGAGAGTTTGATCTTCAGAGGTCCTAGGAAGGATGCAAAGAGGGAGGAATAAGAGGAAGGAGTCGGCTTTATCCAGCTGCAGCTTCCAGCTCAGGAGCTCAGTGAGGGAGCCCTTCTCTCCTTCCTGGGTTCCTGCTGAGCTAGGGGGTCAGGAGGAGCCTCACAGGTCACTTGGCTTAGCATCATCACATTAGAGATGGGAGAAAGGAAAAAAGAAGAAGAAGGGACTGGCATACCAGAACCAAAAGCCAGGACTCTTAGGTCCTAGTCCTTTCCACCACATTAGCCCCCCACTGCGTTCCGTGAGGTCTTTACTCACAGGTCTTCCTTTGAATTGTCCTAAACTCTCTCCTTCCTTCTTACTACAAAAAAGGTGGAGGTGGAGGTGCTGGCTGGTACAAGGGGTTAAGGTACAGCCCTATTTATTTTTACTTAACATACACCTGTGTGCTTTTGGAGTCCCTGGGTGGAACAAATGGTTAATGCACTCAGCTGCTAACCAAAAGGTTGGAGGCTAGAGTTCACCCAGAGGTGTCTCTGAAAAAAGGTTTGGTGATCTCCTTCTGAAATCAGTCACTGAAAACCCTATGGAGCACAGTTCTACTCTGACACACATGGGGGCACAATGAGTCAGAAATGACTTGATGGCTACTGGTTTGGTTTTAGGAGGCAGTTTTGGATCTGTGGTAGAATTCTTGCCTTCCATGTGGGAGACCCAGGTTCCATTCCTGGCCAATGCACCCCAAGTGGAGTCAACACCCATCTGTCAGTGCAGGCTTGCATGCTACTATAATGCTGAACAGGTTTCAGCAAAGCTTCCAGACTAAACTAAAACTAGGTAGAAAAACCTGGTGATCTACTCCCAAAAAAATCAGCCAATGGAAATCCTATGGATCACAAAGGTCTGATCCTATTGTGCATGGTGTTGCTATGAGTCAGAGGCCAACTCAACAGCAATTAATGACAATAACAACAATAGGTAGCTGTTACTAAGTGCAAAACACAGCTCCAGATGCTTTACAAACTTTAAAAACTTCATGAACTTTTGAAATCCGTGTAAGAATCTACTAATAAACAATGTAACAATCCAATGAGCTGGATATATTCATACTCCTGCCCATGCTTCATTCATTTCATTCATTTTGTTAGGATTCACCTACTATGTGCTGTGGCCCGCACTATGTACAGTTCAGGGAGCAAAAAGATGAACAAAACACAGTCCCTACCTTCAAGGAGCTTTCAGATAAATGCTTACAAAGATTCTACAAACAATGGGATAGAAAGCTATAGGAGGTGGCAGGATGCAAAGGTACTACTTGGGTCAGGGGAAACTTACCGACAAGGTGATATCTGAGCTGTGATTTAAAAGATTAGAAGGGACTGGTCATGCAAAGGACTACAGGAAAGGCACTGTAGGCAGGGAGGAACAGAAAGTGTAAAGTGCAAAGTCCTTCAGAAAGCAATGACCTTGGAGTGCTTAAACAAGAAAAAGAGACAGAGAGAAGAAAAGAAACCCCGCATGGCAGAGTAAGCAAGGGGAAAAGCAGTAGAAGATAAAGTTGGAGTGAAAGGCAGATTATTTAAGATTTTGTAGAGCCTGAAAAGGGATTAGAATTTTATCCTAAAAGCAATGAGAATCAATTGACAACTTTAAACGTGGGAGTGGCAAAATCTAATCTGCCTTTTGGAAAAGATCACTCTGGCTACTGTATAGAGCAGAGGTTGGCAAACTTTCTAAAATGGGCGAGATAGTAAATGTTTTCAGCTTTGCAGGCCAGATCCTCTCTGCCACAACTACTCAAGTCTTCGAATGCAGCCACAGACAATATGCAAATGAATGTTTCTGTATTCCAATAAGACTTTATTTATGGAAGATGAACTCTGAATTTCATATAAATTTAATGTCATAAAATATTATTATTCTTTTGATTTTTTTTCAACTATTTAAAAATGTAAAAAAATTCTTAGTTTATTGGCTGTACAAAAACAGGCACAGGCCAGATTTGGCCTATGGGGTCAATGGGGTAGAGAATGGATGGGGGGACATACAGGCACCCAGATGACCAGTTAGGTGGCTGGTCAGTAGGCTAAGTGAGAAAGGATAGTGGCTCAGACTGAGGTGAGGAGTGAATAATTTTGAAAGTCATTTTAGGAGTAAAACCAACAGGGTTTGCTGACAGAAAGGATGTGAGAGGCAAGGGAAAGGAAGTACCAAGGATGACTTCTTGTCTTGAGTAACTGGTTAAGTGATAGCTGGACTTCCTGAGATGGGGGAAATATGAGTGGAGCAGGTTTAGGGAAATTCCACATTTAGTAATGTGATCTCTGCCAGGATAGAGAGAAGTACAGGGCCCCTGTAAAATTGTTTGCCCAGTAAAATATGGATTTCAGAAAAGCAACGAATACTTTTAGCATAAGTTTGTCCCAAATATTGCATGGAGCATACTTATACTAAACAAGTATTCATCGCTTATCTGAAATTCAAGTTCGACTAGGAATTCTTTGTTTTTATTTGCTAAACCTGGCTAACCCTACCAGCAGAGTACGGGCATTCAGGGGGGAAAAAAAATCTAACTAAGCCTGGGGCGAGGAGAAAGATAAGGGTTCTTAGAGGAGGTAATACCTGAGCTAACTCAAGCAGTTGGCCAGGTGAACCAGGCACAGAGGGAAAGCATTCCAAGCAGAGAGAACAGCACTCCTGTCACCAGGATGGGAACATGCAAGGTGCTCTCAGAGATCTGCAAGTCATCCATGAGGCTGGAGCCTCAAGTGAGAGAAGGAACGTTGGGAAGCAATGCTGAAGAGGTACGGAGGGGCCACTTCACTGAGGTTCTCCAGGGACATACCAAGGAGCAGGTGCACTTGTTTAAAAGTACAAATTCCCAGGCCTCTCCCGGGTGCCTCAGCAGGTCTGGGAGTGAGAACCTGGGCTCTAAGGTGATGCTGATGAGTAGCTAACTTTAGGAAAGACTGGGCTAAATACTCTGGGAGCTCTTTCACCTACAAATCCCAGGAACCTAGGAAGTTGCTGCTGACTCTGAAAGTCTTGCACAAGAGTAATCCAGGTAATCAGAGCAGAGGCAGTGTAGAGTAAGCATGCAGCCTCCCATCGGGACCATTTAGAATGTGGCTCTGTCCATTTGGAGGGAACTAGAGGTCCAGCCCTATTCCTGAACAGTCACGCTGCAGCATCTGGCACCTGGTTCTCCTTGGAGCTGCCTGTCAGCTTGGTGCAAGTAGACCAGACGTCTCCCGTGCCTTTCTATGCCGCCCCCCCCTTCCCTCCTCCGCCCACAGCCACCACTGAAATGATTCCCCCAAATGCAGTGATTACTGTGACTGGAAATCTCTTTACTGCTGATTCTGCTAATGGAAATGTTCCTTCCCTTTTCAGCTGCTTGCAAAGCCACTTGTGACTTCCCTGGGTGCCTGAGAGTTAAGGCTTTGTCAGCCAGCCACCACCAGAAGGGAGAGAATTAGGTCCCGCCTGCCTCCCCCAACACCCACCTGCCTTAGACTCAGTCTAAGAGCTTCTCTGTCCCAACTGTCCTCAGATAACCCAGGAATTCCCCGCTTCCCCCAGCTCCTGGAGAACTAGCAGAGATCAATGGTCAATTTCATCCTTTTGAGCCTTGCTGGGGGGGGGGGGGTGGCAGGGATAAGCATTGCATGCAGGAGTGGAAAGAGGGGTAAGGAGAAGGGAATTCACACTCATTTTTTACTCCTACTTCCAACTCTTTCCAAATAAAGGATTCCAGGTGGCTAACAGGCAGGAGCACAAACTACGCATCAGACGCTGTGATAGGGGCTTTGCACACATCATCTCCCCAATGCAGTTGCATCAACTCATAGAAACTCTGTGGGACAAAGAAGAACAGCCCCACTGGGTTTTCAAGGCTGTAAATCTTTACAGAAGCAAACTGCCGTATCTTTCTCCCACAGTGCAGCTGGTGGGTTCAAACCACCAGCCTCTGGGTTAGCAGCCTAGCGCTTTAATAACTGTGTCAACAGGGCTCCTTGGTTAACCTAGCAGTTTATAACATGCAACACCCTTGTCAATTTTTTACTTATTGACTGGGATGCTGGCATGTTCTAGTGTGCCAGTAAGTAAGCTAAAAATATTCTAATCCTGAATCTTATATTGTATACAATCATCACTCCCCTCAATCTCAATCAAAAGAGAGGTCTTCACTGGGGCTGTTGTCCAAAAGAACTACAGACAACAGAGAAAAGTAAGAGGAGAGGGCTAGCGATGGAGAATAGAGCAAGCCCTGCCAAGCACTGCCGCCTGCCTCCTTCCCAGGCAGAGAAGCTGCAAGCTCTGCTGGAAGGAAGGGAGAAACCAGTTCTCTCTTGCTATAGTTTATCTTCTGTTGCCACTAGCTGGTCAGTATGAGAACTTGGGAAAGTATCAGCTCTGTAAAGGAAGAATCTCCCTAAGGCTGCTGTACCCCAAGGTTAAATCAGACTCTCTTTCCTTCCCTGGAAAAGAGCAGGATTCTTTTGCCCACCCCCAAAAGTAGCTAGAGGAAAGGCAATGAGGCTTCTTCCTACCCAAGAACAAACTCCATCAGCCCAAGTTTGCAGGAGAGACTGGAGCCAGCCAGTTGGATACTCAGGCAAGAAAACAAATTCAATTACCCCAGGGAGATTTTTCTCCTTAGGTTTTTTTTTTTTTTTTTTTTTTGCAGAGGAAGGAGTAGAGCGTGGTGTACTTTATGATATTCAACCAAGTTGCAAACACTGAAATGTGTTTAAACCCAGTGCATTGTATCAGAGGTCCAGTGCTGGATGGAAAGAGGGATGATGTGGGATTCAAGATGACTGGGTTGAAGTCTAAACTGTGCGGCCTTGGGTAGGTTTCACCCTTGTCTGGACCTCAGGGTTACCATACAATATGGAGGGGGCAGATTCAATGAGCTACAAGAGTCTGTTATGCTCTGAGCCCATCAAAGCAGATGACTTCATGACTTTACCCAACTGGCAGATTCCATCCTTCTCTCCTCCTAGCACAAATTCTAAGGCAGCACGGCCTAATTTACAACAAAGGAAGGCGGTGAGAAGCCGAACTCATTGTAAATTAAAATTGTGGAATGATCTTGTGACCTGAGGGCCCAGTTCAGGAAAATGAGCAAGCTCTGGGTCACACCAAAGCTTGCAGAGCCATGCTGTCTCAGCTGACCTCACTGACCCCCATAAACAGCAGCTCTGGTTGGCTTTGACCAAAATTAAGCCTCTCTAATAGCAGAAAGGAATCCGCTCTTCCTACCCCATTACTCTCTCAACAACAGAGTGCTTTCTGAGGGCAGACAATACACTTCTCTCTACAATGAGTGAGCATTAAGTAGGTTTCACCAGATCTGAACTGATAAGTGGGGTTGGTGGGGGGAGGGAGGTAGAGTGTAGGAAGTGAGTGGGAAGGGGAAGAAGTCTCAGATCAAAGACCACTGAACAGCCAGAGCCTGGGACCCTTATTTATAATGTTCCAGAAACATGGACCAACACAGCAGGATGGGGCCTTGAAGGTTGAGTGTTATCCAAACGCCTCATTTAGTGATAAGAACCGTGGTATTCCAAATGAGGAAACAACACATTTGTTAAACCTAGCTTTGTTTTAAGACATCAAATTTTCCCTCTTGTCCATCCTGGTATCTCTCTCTCATACATACAGGAAAGAATACTGGAATTGAACTAATGAACATTCTGTGCTGTGAAATCCCTACAGAAGACAAAGCTTACAACTATCCACGACCATGTTTCCTTCCTCCAAATAATGGGCATCAAACCTCAGAATCAAACCAGAAACCAAAAAAGCCATATCAGTCCAAATACCTCTCAGTGTTTGCATCCTTTCTCCAAATGCCTGCCAAATAGTTTTCTAGTCTCTGCTTAAAGATCCTCTGATGAGGATCTTAGCACCATCAGGGGTCAGTACATTTGGTTGTTAGACAGCTCCATGGGGACATACCCTGGAGTGGGGCTGAGCTCCCTCTCCTTAGTGTTTGCACCCTTTGAACACTCCCTAGAGCCAGACAGAAAAAAAAGTATGTTCCTTATTCAGTTTTGACATTTGAAGGAACTTCTTGCAGCTCTTCATAGACTGTTCCTCCTAGGCTAAACTCCCTGGCTTCAGCAACCCTTCTGACCTGGTCCCTGTCCCTTCACTCCTCCCAACAGTTTTCCTCTTTGAGTATCCATTTTTATTTGTATTTGAAGGACCCCGTGTTGAACCCAGGAGCCCTGGTGGCACAGTGGTTTAAAGTGCTTGACTGCTAACCAGATGATCAACAGTTCAAATTTACCAGCTGCTCCTTGGAAACCCTATGCAGCAGTTTTACTCTGTTCTATAGGGTCACTATGAGTCAAAACTGACTCGATGGCAATAGGTTTTTTCGGTTTGGTGTTGAACTTGAGAAGCCCTGGTGGCACAGTGGTTTAGTGCTTGCCTGCTAACTGAAAAAGGTCAGCAGTTGGAACCAACCAGACACACCGAAGGAGAAAGATGTGGCAGTCAGCTTCTGTAAAGATTACAGCCTTGGGAACCCTATGGGGCAGTTCTACTCTGTTCTATAGGGTCACTATGAGACAGGATCAACTCAACGGCAATGGATTTGGTTTTTTGGTTTGGTGTTGAACCCACCAAGTTGGCATTTCAGACTGTGTCTTTCTCTTCCACCCAACCAATCCGCTTCCTGCAGAGAGCATCCTTTTCAGACTGACCTTCAGGTCACTGCCAGACCTACACTGGTGGGTGTATTTAAAGACACATTAACAACAAAAAAAAAAAACTGCTGTCAATTCTGACTCATAGCAACCCTATAGGACAGAGTAGAACTGTCCCATAGGGTTTCTAAGGCTGTAAATCTTTGGCAAAGCAGACTGCCACATCTTTCTCCCAAGGAGCGTCTGGTGGGTTTGAACCAATCTTTCGGTTAACAGCCAAGTGCTTAACCACTGCACCACCAGGGCTCCTTCTAGATGGCTTTTCCTTCTTCATATTTCCGTCCCACAGAGAGCACACTCCTTACCTGCCTGATTTACATGACAAAGCAATTTACTAAGAAATTTTAAGACAATGAGTGCTTACTCAATTTTATCTCTTTTTTCTCTCTTTTGCTGAATCAAGGCTGGTGGTAAACAGTTAGGCCTGGCCACTATCAAGCACAGGGAGAAACGGATGACATTTCCCTACCTGTGAGCATGAAAGCTAAATCCACAAGCTGACTCTGGGGCTGCCTGGGGGTAGGTGAAGACTGAGTGACATGCAGGTTCACCTCAGAAACCCTGTGCTCGCAAACCCTTTGCTTCTGTTCAAATTCTTTCTTTTCATTCAGTCCTTCCCAACACCCCCATGCTACAGGCAAGGGAAATAGACAGGGAGAAGCAAAAGAAGCTAGTCAGAGTCACGGAGTGAGCCAGGGCACTGCAAGTTCATAGAATCTTTATACCAAAAGATTATTTTAGGGCTCATCTACCCACTCATATTACAGTGCAAGGAATTGAAGCTCTAGGGGATAAATGACTTGTTCAAGGTCACAGTGTGCTAGAACTGAGATTTCCAGACGCTTACCAACAATAAGTTCCCAAGCTGTATTTCAGCATTCAACTTCCCTTCTCTTTGTCGGTTAAAAATCACCCTATCCTTCAAGGCCTAGCTTACTTCTGTCCTGTCCAGGAAGTCTTCCCGTCCTTGTGAAGTCTATAGAGATGTCTTCTCTCCCTAGTGTTAGAGCATCATTAAATACAGTGCCCTCTGACATTCCATGAGACATGGAACTTGGAGCTGGCAGGGTCATCGGAGCTCATTTAGCTCATGCCTCAATCTCAAAAACTCTCATACTTCCGCTCACCAATGTAGCTGAAGTTCGTTTGGAGGAAGGTTCTTGCCTGTTGATGATTGTTGTGTCTGCCCACAGGGCCAAGTACCATGCCACACATGTATGTAACCAGTCCCTCAATGTCTATTTGACTCACAAGGCCAGTTTAGCAATTACCAAGAATGTGGGTGTCTGGAAGACGGGGATTCCAATTCAGGCTCTGCCATTTACTCACAGTGTGACCCTGGACTAGGTACTTGACCTCTCTTAGAATGCTTTCTAATCTGTACAGTGGGAATAACAGGAGTGCCCACCCTATATATTTTATAAGCATTGAAAAATAAAAGGCAAGAGTAAAGCTCTTAGCATCACATTAAACATGCAATAACTATTTGCTATTCCTTTATCACTTTCATGGAAATTCACTTTGTCAATGTCATTGACTTACAATCAGACTCTAAAGAGGCCCAGACACAGAAACTTGGGGGATCTTTCACCTCTGGGGGAAACTTCCATCTATATAAAGAAAGTTGCAACATGACAGGAAGAGGAAAAATATTAGAGAGAGAGATGTGAAAAAAAATCTTTTCAGCTGGCATTAACAACAGCAGAACGGATAACTCAAACCAGAAAGGCAGAAGGGAGGGAGGCAGGGCCAGGTATGAAGGTGACTTTGGTGGATAGGGATGGTAGGCACGTGCAAAACTGCCTTGCAGTCCCCCAATAGGGCTTAGAATAAAATAGGAATTCTACCTTTTAATATTTCCTTTGCTCCGTTTAATGTTAGGGAACATTTTGCCACCACCACCTCTGGGCCCATATGCAGAGCGTGGCCGCAGGGCTTTGGCAGACACCATCACCCCCTAGCTGTGGCTCCACACACCCCCACCACTGGCAAAGTTGGCCTTTAATGACTCTGCATGACCAGCTCTATTACCGGACATCTCCAAACCCCTTGAAATGACAAGCTAAGCTTGAAAGACTCACCCACCCTGCTGGAGACAAACTCTAGGAGAGCATGTTTAGGTTTGGGGATGGGATGGGGCTGCCTTGGAACCCTGGGAAAGACATGGCCATAAACGGTTCATCGCTGCACCCCCCACCCTCATTTCCAGCCAGCCTGGCCCTCCCAGAGCTCATTGTGCACTCCATGTTTACATGCAAACAGTCGAAGACCAACACAAATAAAAAGCCCACGTCTCCCTACACAGCTCCTGCTATACACGGCCATCTGGTGACTACCTCGCTAGCCAAATCCCCCGCGGGAGTACTTTGGGCTGCCAGTTCAGGGCTTTGGGGGTTGAAGGAAGAGACGGGAACCCAAAGGGTTCAGTGCTGCCAAGGAGGACAGCACCCCATCACTCCTAAGCAGGCCGACCCTAGTCGCCCGGCTCACCGACCTACCGTCACAGAACGCGGAAGTCTCCAGGTGGAGGTCGCGAAGAGACTCTCAAGCTAATGAAAGGGTCCTGGGGAATTCAAGACTTCTAGCTCCTCATTCAGCTCCTCGCTTGAATTGCCCAGGGCTCAGGCACCTATTGCCTCCAGAAAGCCAAAGTTTAAAAAGGCATGCAGTGACAGCTTCCTGAATTCCAGGGGCGACCCTTATAGCTGGCTGGACCGAGTCCGCCACATCCTGGAGGAAGTGAAATGCTCTGGGGTACTCGCTTCTAAGTCACCCCACACCCAAGGAGCCCTTCCTCGTCATTTTAATGGCCATTTAGGGGGACTCCAACCCCAGACCTCTAAGCGTGTCCTGAAATAAAGAAACCGTGAGGGTAGAGGAAGAAGGGTGGGATTGGAAGAGTTGGCGAAAGGACCCCCTCTGGGTTTCGGAAGGGAACCTTTCCCGCGGGGAGGCAGTAGGGGCAAGTCTTGAGCCCGAGGTTAGCTCTGCTCCCTAAGGAACCCCACCTCCACTCTTATCCCCTTCTTTGGAAAGCAGTAGCCCACAGGCGCACGTGGGAAGGGTCGTGGGCGTGTTGGTGTGTGTGTGTGTGTGTGTGTGTGTGTGTGTGTGTGTGTGTGTGTGTGTGTGTGTGTGTGTGTGTGTGTGTGTGTGTGTGTGTGTGTGTGTCCGTGTGCGCGCGCACGCGTTAGCTTGAGTGTGTGTGCGTGTATATATGCTTGAGTCTATGCTTGTGTGTGTATTTGTGTGTGCGTTTGTAAGCCAGATGCGCAGCCGCGGGAAGTCCCCAGGGAGCCTGCAAGGCGCTCTCCCGCCTCGCCCTCCCAGAAAGCCCAGCACGCAGCACGCTCAGGTTACAGCCAGCTGGGGAGAGCCTAGGGGCCAGAAACCTGAAGGCTCAAACTCAGACCGCGAGAGGCCCCGGCACTCGCTCAGATCCCGACAGGCTGTCAGCCTGAAGGTGGGGTGGGGAGTAGTAGTCACAAAAATACACTTAAATTATTAGGGCTTCCAGGACACGAGTCTAGTCGACTGTTTGGGGTTTCTCTGGCGAGCAAGGAGTCAACCTCGGAGGTTCAGGCCGGCATCCTGAAGGCGCTGACCTCCAAGGCCTGTTCCGCCGCGATGCCGGAGCCGGATCCCGTGAAGGCAGAGACCCAGCGAAGAAGAACTCGAGAGTTTTCGGGCGAGCCCACCGGCGCCTTCCCGGCGCTGCTGTTGGCCAGACTCTGGCAACCAATCTTGCCATGCGCCCCAAAATGGGAGGGGAGAGCGAGCGAGCCGCGAGCGCAGGAAAGCTAAGGGGGAACAACATTTTTGTAAACGCTCTCCGAGATAATTAAGCTATCAATTACCGGAGTGGGAAATCTGCCGCGCTTCCCACAGCTCCACCAAAGGGCCGACTCCTCCGGGATTCGCGCCGGGAACCAGCAGGCAGTAAGCTGCTGGCGAACTTTCTGATTAACTTTTCTGTTTGAACCCCCCGCCCTACCCTTACCCTTTTCCTCTCCTCTTCCTGAGTTATCATTATCAGCCCAGTGAGCGAGCTAAGAGGACAAACCTGCTGTATGCTGAGAGACGGGTAGCAAATCGAAAGGGGATAACGAGGAAAGAGTGAAAATCTAAAAGTGGAGACTTGGGCTCACAATCCCAGTCCTCAGAAATTACTCAATCTTCCATAGCCCCATTTCACAGATGGCCGAAACTGAGGCCCAAAGACTAGAAACGATTTGCCCAAGGTCACGCAGCCCAAGCAAAAATAGAGCTTTCGCCAACTGGTTGATTCTACCTGGAGCTACTTCGCTGGGATTCTTGAGATAATCAGTCCGCTTAAGGGCTGACCAACAACTCAGATGACGGATCGAGGGGGCGGTAACCGCCAGCGGCGAGTGACTACGCCGGGAGAAGCAATGGGCGGTTGGACCCAGACCTTGCTCCGGAGCGGTAGACAGCTCCCAGTCCCTGGCCCGAACACATTCCAGCAATCCGGGGGTCCCGACGTGCGGGATGGATCCAGGCAGAGCTCAGAGTCGACGGAGATCGAGAGTCGTAGACTGATAGCTCCCCACTGCGGGAGCGGTGGCACGCTCCCCGGCTCCCGCCGTGCGCTCTTCGGGACCTCCTGCCCCACACTCCTCTCCAACCACCTGTGTGCCCTCCGAGCCCCTCAGCTGCCCTCTCCCAACCCCGCTCAGGGCAGCGGGGGCCGGGACCCCCAAGGGGCCCCCACCCGTCCAGCCTCACATAGGGGCGCACGGTTCCTGCGTGTGCCGGTGCCCAGCCTTACCTAGGGTGAAGAAGGGCAGCTCCGTGTTGTCTAGATCGTCCTGCACCGCGATGCGCCCCGGCAGCTCGTTACGCACAAAGAGCAGGAGACGCGACTCGGCGGCAGTGCCGGCGGAGCCCGCGGAGCCCGGGGAGGCGGCGGCAGCTGCTCCGGCCCCAGTCCCGGCGCCGGCGCGGGCGCCACTCCAGCCGATGTCGCTCTCCTGCAGGGCGGGCAGCGTGGACACCGTGACGGTTTTGAGTCGGCATGGGCTATCCGGCTCCCGCGAGGCGGCGGCAGTGGCGCCGGCCAACAGCGGCGGCGGCAGTAGCAGAAGCAGAAACAGCAGCAGAAGCGGCGGCGGCGGCGGCGGCGCCAGGTGGAAGCCAAGCCTCGGCCGCCCCCGGAGCCCCGAGCTGGGGCCGGGGCTGCGCCGGGCGCCGGCGGCGGCCATGGCGGGAGGGGCTGCGGTGCTGCGGGCCGCGGCGGCGGCAAAGGAGAAGGGAGAGGAGTCAGCGGCGGCGGCGACGGCAGACGCCGAAGCGAACCAGGACGCTGGAGCTAAGGAGCAGAGAGAGCCGCTAGCGAGCAGCCCCCAGCTCCGGGCTCCGCCTCCCGATCGGCCCTGGACCGCCCCCCCCCCCCCCCGCACCGCCTCCCGGGCCCCGCCGCCGGTCTCCCTTCTCCGGCTTCCCCTCACGGACCCTGTACGTTCCGGAGGCTCCGCCCGGCCTCGTGCGAATCCCAGGCGCCCCCTCCCCTTTCCCAGGATCCCCCAGTGTCGCCCCGAACGTTCTTTAGCCACACCACCCTTCCCCAAATTCCGAAGACTTGAGGACCCCTCGTGTCTCCCCCTACCCCGGGGCGCTGTCACCTTGCCAGGCTTTACCCTACCCCTGGTTCAGCCCTGAGGCTGCACCTGGGGGCACGCCTTAGCCCTGCCTTGCTCGAGACCACACCTTCTTGGTAGTAGGGGGCGCCGCTGAAGGCCAAGACTTAACTTTGTCTCCCCTTAGGCCCAAGAACGAGTCCTGTCTTTGATCCCTTACCCTTTTTAGTCCCTGAAATAACTCCTGTAGCTTCAGAACCCCCTCCCCAACCACTTGGCCACAACTCATGCATTCATTTTCCTGCAGTCAGGACCCTACCTCTTCCCTAGATCCAGGCCTCCGTTGCACCAACTGCTAATCGACAGAGGGGTGTCCAACTCAACCCTGTACCCCCGCCGTCCTCCTCTCCCCACCCCCCACCCCTACCCTCACCCCCACCCCCACCCCGCACGACCACCATGCTCTTTAGCCCCGTAGCTGCAGGCCTGCAATCCAGCCCGCTTATGCGCTCGTATCTTGGATCCCTGCTCCCAGCTTGGAGCTGCTCTACTTGGCTGCTGGGCTCTCAGTGTGAAATTCCTGAAAAGGGTGCGAGGTAGAGTCATTACCCTGTCTGTGCCTCCCTTCCGCGGGCCCCCACGTCCCATGTCCTCTGCCCCATTCCCAGAGGAGAGGTCTGCTCACCAATTCTTCACTCCTAGTCCTTCTTTTCCTAGATTCAAGCAGAGCTGAAAACCCTGGTCCTCACACGCAAGGCAGCCTTTCGTCTTGGGCCGATTCCATCTCTGACCCACATACTTCAGAGCCTCCAGGGAATGGTCACCTCTCTGGGCATCCAGTGCTTGTCGTCCCTCTTCCCCTCTCCCCTGCTTTTCTTCATCTTTCCTCTCTGTTCTCTCTTTCATCTCTCCGCTCATTTCCTTCTTCCTTATCTTGACTTTAATCTTATAAATACTTCCTCCCTATAATTTGTGAGCCATTTCCCATCTCTCTGTCTGACTTGCCTATCTGCACCTTTTGTGCAGCCTCTGTGCATTAACTTCTCTCTTCTTAGCTCTTCCTATTGTGTCTCCTTCCCCCTTTCTATCTTTAACCCTTCACTTGAATTGCCTTTCCCCTCTACCCATGGCATTGTCGTTGCTTTTTATATGACTTTGGATGTAGGCAAAAAACTGAAGATAAGACAAAGGGAAAATATGTTTTTGACCTTGAACTTAATAATACTGTTTATTAAACATTCTTCAAATGCTAGACATGCACATATGTTATCTTTAATACATAACCATAATGCAGTGAGGCAGATATTATGATTCCCATTTTCCAGATGACAAAACTGAGATCAACAGGGCAAGGAAGTGAAGGGACTTTCCAAGGTCACACAGTTAATGAGTGGCAGAGCTGAGATTTGAATTCCAAGCTCCTAAGCCTTGACAATTTCCATTAAATCACACTGTCCTTGGTGACCTTGGAAAACACTACCCGTCAAAGATGCCGTGAAAGGCATATTTGCATGAGAGCAGCTGGGTCTGTTTCTGTTCTGAGGTTTGTATGGTATGCTTCTCCTGTCTCAGTTTACTAATCTGTGAACCCAAGGGCCGGGAGGGAGAATCTGGTCTTTCAAGTCCTCTGATTCTAAACTGTCTCCTGCCTCTCTGATGCCTGCTCCAGTTCATTTACTCCTCCAAAATATGTCACCCTGCCTCCCTCAGTCTCTCCTTTGTACCCTTACAATTCGCCACTATCCTCTGCAATGGGGCTTTCTGATTCTCTATGCCCCTTTCTTCAAATATGCTGACATAGTCCATTTATAGAAGTGCACACCAGGAAAAAGGGCTCCCTTATGTAAGGCAGAGTCTGTGCAAGTCCTTCATGCACCTCTGGTACAAAGGCCTGTCGAATGAGACCAATACTTTCATTCATTCATTCACCACCAAATATCCAGCACTCCTACCAGGCACTGTATGGGGATGCAGAGATGGACAAACCCAGCTCCTGCCCTTGGAGAGCTTATAATGACACGAGGGGACATGAGATGTGCACAGAAATATCTCAGACACCAGTCAGGCAGGCAGGCAGACATGTGTTTCTCAGAGAAAGTGTTTGAGACTTGTGCTTAGAGAAATCAAAGAAAGCTTCACAGAGAAGGTGGTATTGGAGTTGAGCCATAAAGGACTAGTAGCATGCGGGTAGGAATTCCAGGTTATAGATGGCATTTGGCATTCTTTGCAAATTCATCATCTGAACCCCTTTTCTGCCTCAGAGAGTGCTTCACTCTCAGAGGTACAGCCCACCTCCCACCAAAGAAGCTGAGATTTCAAGATACTTTCAGAGGCTCCACTGCAGCTAGGACTTGGGCACATAACTCACACTTCACCAGTCAGATTCACTCACCTTAGAAGCCAGGAAGAAAGCTTGAATCAGGAAGAATTCATTTGGGGACCAAAGTGGCAACAGTTGGGGCAGCTACATTCATGTTTCATTGATAGAGGAAACAGTTGTACCCGCAGAAGCCAAAGCCTAGTATCACTGGTGTCAAAGTGTGAATTGCCCTGTTTATTTATGCCTGGCAGCAGCTGCAACAATATTTCCACTAGCCCAGTTCTGTGCTGTGATTTGGAGTGATGCTCTTAACTTCATGGACTCTAAGCCTAGATCCTGTGCTCGACAATCTAATATCACCTTAATGAATTCTGCTTCCATTATCCAGAATTGGTTTCTGTTGCTTGCAACTAAGACTCCTACGTGCAAGCCCAAGTGGAGAGCCCAAAATGTGGAAACAAATGGAGGTCAGAGAGAGCAAAGCTTATAAAGGGAAATAGAGGAACTTCAGTGAGGAAGAGAGGGAGTGATTGAAAACAAGGCTGAAAAGTCAGGCAAGGAATTTGATGTTCATTTTGAGGAGCTTCAGCTGTATCTAGAAGGCAGTGTCAAATCTGGAATAACCACAGAAAAAGAACTCATTTTTCTGAACACATACTCTGTGACTTCAGAACTTTATACAGTGTATCAGGAAATGATGAAAATGATTCTTGCCTTACAGTGGTTGTGAAGCTTCAGAAATAATTTTGCACAGTACTTAACACATAGTAGGTTCTCAATAAATTACAACTACTCGTTTGATGTATAATTCCTACAGCATCTGGAATAAGGATTGTCATTCCCGTTTGATAGATGTGGAATCTGAGGCTCAGGTAAGTTAAGAAAATTGACTTTGATCGTGTAGTTCCCACTGGTGGAACGTGAGTGCACCTGACTCCCAAATCCTTGCTCCATCTGCCACAGCACGCTGCCTCCCTGTACTGACCCTTTTCGACCCCTTCCCAATATGCTGTTGACTTCCTTTCTGATCCCTCTGTTGGGTGGCTGATGGCCACCTCCCCTCAACCCCTTATCCTCTCTCTTTTCTCTTCACTCAGTCTCTCAGTTACATTTCATTAGTGATTTAATTTATTTTCCTCTAAGGTCCCCTTGTACCCTTATCTCTGATTTAACCAATCTGAAATCCCTTTTCATTCTTTCTAACTCCTTTCCAGTTGTCCCAGCAAATGCTTCTTCTTGCTTCATCTTTCATATTTGTCTGTCTAGGTAGTTTTGTAACATTTTTTTTCTTTCCTTTATTTTCCCTCTCCTCCATATTCTATTCTGTTTTACAAAATTCCTTTTCTTCACATCACCTGACTGAGGCATCCTGGTGTAGTCGGAAAAGCAGGGGCTGGTAAGGCAGACAGGCATTCCCTTAGATATCATCTTTGGTATTTACCCACTGGGGCAAATCAATTAACAGTGCTCTCATGGGACTTTTTGTTTGTCATTTGTAAAGTGGGGAGAATAGGACACACTTTTCAGGATTGTTATGGGGATTAAATGAGACTGCACATATGAAAACATCCAGCACATATTAGGTTCTCGTGTGTGTGTGTGTGTGTGTGTCTGTGTGTGTGTGCGCGTGCGTGCGTGCGTGCGTGTGTGCGTGTGTGTGTGCATGTGCACACGGGCGAGCCCACACTGGATATTTTCATTTACATGGCCTCATCTAATCCCCCATAATGATCCTGAAAAGTCATATGCTATTTCAACCCCTGTGAAACATCTCCAGCTTCATGTCACAGGGTTCCCAACACCCCAGCCCACTCTGTTTGAATGACACTAGTCTCTTTTCTGTTCCTGGAATGTTTTAAGCTCTTGTTGCCACAGGATCTTCATAAGGCTTTTTCTTCTGCCTGGAGAGATTTCCTTCCAGTCCTCACCTGGAGAGATCTCTCTCCAGTCTTCACCTGGCTACCTTTTACTTTTCTATTGTTGTTGGGGAGTTGGCCCCCAAATCATGGCGACCCCTATAGGCCTTAGCTAATAATACACTTTCCCTGAGATTACTTGCCTAATTCGTCGTCATTAGGTGCAGTGGAGTCAATCTTTTATTCAAAGAGGCCCCATGTGGCAGAGTAGAACTGCCCCGTAGAGTTTTCTAGGCTGTAATCTTTTTTTTTTTTTTTGGTACACATATTGTTTTATGACATTGGTTAACAACCCCACAACATGTCAACCCTCTAACTTCTCAACCTTTTTTTTTTTTTTTGGTGAAAATACACATAGCCAAAGATACACCATTTTAAAAATTTCTGCATGCGCAGTTCAGTGACATTGACTACGCTCTTCTAATTGTGCTGCTATTCTCATTTAAGATGAAAGCTTACAGAACAAAATAGTTTCTCATTTAACAGTTACTACACGTGTTGCCCTATGACAATGGTTAACGATCTCACAACACATCAACAATATCCTTACTCAACCTTGGGTTCCCCATCACCAGCCTCCTTGTCCCCTTCTGCCTTCTGGCCCTTGTCACTGGACTACTCTACCTCATTAGTCCCATTTGGTTTTACGGGGCTGTCCACTCCCAGGCTGAACGGTGAACCTCGGAGATAACTTCACCACTGAGCTAGAAAGGTGTCTGGGGGCCATACTATTGGGGTTTCTCCAGTCTCCTTTAGGCCAGTAAATCTGGTCTTTTTTTTTTTTTGTGAGTTAGAATTATGTTCTACATCCTTCTCCAGCTCTGTCCAGAACCCTCTGTTGTGATCCTGGTCAGAGCAGTCAGTGGCGGTAGCCGGGCACCATCTAGCTGTACTGGACTCAGTCCGGTGGAGGCCTTGGTAGCTGTGGTCCATTAGTCCTTTGGACTAATCTTTTCCTTGTATCCTGTTCTCTTCATTCTCGCTTGCTCTCAAAGGGATGAGACCAGTGGAGTATCTTAGATGGCTGCTCACAGGCTTTTAAGACCCCAGACACTACTCACCAAGGTAGAATGTAGAACATTGTCTTTATAAGCTGTGTTATGCCAAGTGAGCTAGATGCTCCCTGAGACCATGGTCCCCACAGCCCTCCGCCCAGCAATTCAGTCCCTCAGGGAGTTTGGATGTGTCTATGGGGCTTCCATGACCTTTCCTTGTACAAGTTATGCTAGTTTCCCCTGTATTGTGTACTGTCTCACCCTTCACCCAAGATACCACTTATCTATTGCCTAGGCTGTAATCTTCACGGAAGCAGATTGCCAGGTCCTTTTCCCTCAGAAAAGCAGCCAAGTGCTTAACCGTTGTGCCACCGGACTCCTTACTTACCTAACTATCCCACTTACCTTAGCCCCCTCTATCTTCCCTGTTATGTCCTTTCATATCTCCTTATGCTTTTTAATTGCATTCATTACGTTTTGATTTTTGCTTGTCTATTAATGTATTGACTTGATGTGTCTTCCCTACTAGACTGTAAGCTTCAAGATGTTAAAGACCACGTTTACCATAGTAACTGGCATTGAATAGACACAAAATAAGTGTTGGGTCAATGAATGATCATGTATTCATTGACTGTCTACTTTGAGACAAGCACTGTGCTAGGCGATGGTGATACTTATGCAGTGAATAAAGCACAGATGGTCTTTGTGGTTTTCTACAACCAGTGCATTTTCCTTTCTTTCTTCCTTCCTCCCTTCCTTCCTTCCCTTTTCCCTGCTTTCCATGATTCAAGTGATTTTTTACAAAGTCTTTCTTCTTTAAACCTCAAGATGATCTCTATAACACAAATAAACTCCAATTCAGGAAAAGAAAGTGCTATCTCCTGCTCCATCTGTACTCTATCTAAGCTCAATCTTCTATCAATCCTCTTCCCACTCATGAATCTCCACCATTTGTTTTCTTGCACTCCAATCTTTGCCCTCTCTGTAACTCATGTTGTCCTTTTAATCCTGCCTCTCCCTGCAGCATGTTGGCTCCATTAATCACCCAGCAGATTCTGTTTTCTTTCCTTCCCTTCAGCCACCTTCCTCCAGACACTTTCTGTTACTGTCTCTTAGCCATAGCTCTGCCAACCTGTCAGCATCTTGACCCATGCAGAGCCCCACTCCATCAGCTGGTTTGGGAGCAATTACAAGGTTAAAGTCAATTTTGAAGCTTTTCCTTTTATTTTTGAGGGATCCGAAGTAGATCACTGTAAATATATCTGTCACTACTCTCTTTCTTTGACTCAGGAAACTCTCCTGGTGATGTAAGTCCAAATTCTTTTCTCTACCATTTGTTGTTAGTTGCTGTTGAGTAGATTCTGACTCATGGTGACCCCATGTGTGCAGAGTAGCACTGTTCTGTAAGGTTTTCAAGGCCTTTTGGAAGCAGATCAACAGGCTGTCTTCAGAGGTGTGTCTTGGGTGGGTTAGAACCACTTAACTGTTTGTGCCACCCAGGGACTTCTGACCACTTACTAGGTGGGTGATTTTTAGTGAGACTCTTAATCTCTCTGAGCCTTAATTTCTTACATGTAAGTGGGAGTAATGGGAGCGTTTAATGAGCCAGCTGGTATAAACGGAAGCCTAGAGCCGTCTGGCACATAGTAGATTCTCGGAAATAGTAGCTTATTTCCACCTCCAAATGTCTATTTAGTTGGTCCTTTTGTGACCTCTCTGTCTCTCTGCTTTTATTCCTCCATTTGTCATTTCCCTTTTCAGAACATTTCCACTATGTCTCATTTACAGCAAACTTTTACCATTGTCTTTAACTTCTCTTTCATGAAAAATGAAAGAATATTTTAATCACTATTGTCTTTCTTCATTTTCCACTTGCATCTATTTCACTGATTTCTCCTTCAACCCAGTACTTCTCTGACTCTTTCCCTTAACAATTCTCAGATTTATTATTCTTTTTCTCCAGCTCATACCTTTCACTACCTCCCACTTTCCCTGTCCCCGGTTCTCTAAATCAACCTCTTCTCATTCCATGATTTACGGCAGTCATTTTAGATCCTTCTCACACTATCCGGTCAAAATCCTCACAATACTCTTTCCTCATTCATTCTTTTGCATCTTCTTTTTCAAGTCCACTTATCTTAAATTCATCCCCATCATTCATGTGCAGGTGCCCAGTTGTCTGTACCTTTTTTGCCTACTTAATCCTTTAACCTATTCATGTTTCCTTCCTCCTTTGTTAGACTCGTCATCTTTCATCATTGACACATATTAATATGTGGTGTTCCTTTGGTCCTCTTCTTCTTACAAATATTAATAATGGGTCTCATTGGCTCCTCCTTTCTGGAACCTCTTCTCTCTGGAACAGTGCTTTATTTAAAAAAAAAAAAAAAACAATCCTTGTAGTACCTGCTCTTTATTTATTCGAGCTGAACTGCTAGCCTGGTGCATTAGAATGCATATTACTGATGAAAAGTGTAAGCTTTATTCTCTGCCATGGAATACTAGGTCATTTTCCTTTTTGCAGCACATTATTATTACTATTATATTTTGAGCCGATAAAGAAGATGTCAGCATAGAGTGACTTTTTCTGGAACATTGGCTTAGTGCTAGGCACAGGACACATTTTTTCTTATTTAATTCACACAAGAACACAGCGAGGTTGGGTTTTTAATTCCTGGTTTGCATGTGAAGAAATTGGAACACATAGAAAATGTATGGTCTGCAAACATGCTGGGCAGTTCACATCTAATAAAATCCCTGCAACATTTTTGGGTAGAGACAATATGGTGTAAGAGTTAGAGTTTCCCTACTTTTATAATAGGGATGATGACAGCCACTTTGCAGAAGCGTTGTTTACCATTTGTTTTCCCTACTAAATTATATTCTCCATGCGGGCAACAATCTTGTCAGTCTTTTCCCCTGCTGCCTGGCACATAGTAGGTCATAATTGAGTATTTGTGGGATGAATGAATGAATGAATGTTAAAATCACAATCTCTAGTATGAGGCAGCCTTGGTTTTGAATGTCCACCCTGACATTTAATACCTGTGTGACCTTGAGCATAATAGGGAGGGAGCAGATGTCTTCTAACAGTCTGTGCCTTATCTTTAAACTTTGTTAATGTATGCTGTTGAATGCACGTTGCCTTTAATTTTTATTTAACATTATTTAACAGTCTTCTGAATCAGGAAAACCAGGGTTCAAATCCCAGCTCTTCCACCTGCTAGCTTTGATGCCTTGGGCATGTTATCTCTTGAAACATGACTTTTTCATCTATAAAATGGGAATAATGCTCTCTCTCCATATATATCTCTCTCTACTAAAAGTCATATGCTAGCTTGATGGATCGTTTGGTGTGTAACTCCAAGACTGCTTGATTTCAAGTTCCCTGTACATTTTACTACATCGGAGGTCTCATTGTTTTGATTTCCAATTCCAAGAACTCCTTTCACTGTTTCTCCCACCATCTTAAGGAGTTTTATGTAAACATAACTTCCAAAGCCTTGCCCAGATGTATCTCAGAAAGGCAGAGGCCACCCCCACTCCTGACCCACTTACCAAGCTATATTTGATTACTGTTGTGTGATTACTGTAGACTCAGCAAAGCTGGGGCTCTGCAGGTTCCCTATCTCCTGAAGTCTCAGCCTCACTCCATTTTATCCTAGAGAAGGTTTCAGTAAAATCTATGGGAATCCCCTCTTCCCAGATCTGAGGCACAAGTTTTTTGTTTTTTTTTTTTTTTAACTGAGGCTGTGGTCTACAAGGGTAAAAGAAAAAAAAAAATTAAACTCAAAGGCACCCACCATTCCTTCTTTCCTTCCTTTCTTACTTCCTGCTACCCTCCCTCCTTCTCTCATTGTCTCCCTCCTTTTTCCCTCCCTGCCTCTTCTTCTTCCTGGAATTCTTATTGAGCACCTACTGCATTCCAGGCACGGGGTTAACAATGATGAATGAGACTAAAATGGTCCCTGCACTCATGCAGTTTACAATCAAGGGACAGACAAAAACAAATCATCAGAAGTGAATATACAGTTGAAAGCTTTTAAGTGTGCTATGATTAAAAAAAAAATTATGGTTCTGTGGAATAGAATAATGATAGGGGTATTAATGTAGATTTGAGGGTCAGGGAACAAATCTCTGAAAAAGTGACAATCAAAAAGAAACAAAGAAGGAATACCAGGCAGAGTTAAGTCAAGGTTTGGGGTGGGGAGGTGATTCCATGCAAGGGAACAACACACGCAAAGTCAAGGTTCCTAGACCTTGGCAAATTCTAGGAACCAACCATTTGAACTCAGTGTGGCTAGAGAGTTGAGAGGGAAGATGAGAAAAGAATGAACTGAGTCTCAGAAGGTTAGTATGGCTTAACTTAGTTCAGGTTTATGTAGGCTGTGGTAAGGAGTTTGGATTTAATTCTAATTTAAGTGGAAAGCCAAGGACAATTTTAAGTGAGGGGTGAAACAGTCAGATATACATTTTAAAAATGTTACTTTGACTTTTGGTAGAGAATGGATTTGAGTAGCGCAAGAGAGGACAAAAGGAGTCTAACATGGAGTCTATCTCAGTTGTCCAGGTGTAAACCTTTTCAGGATAGAGATTTTTCCTTTACAGTCTCCCCACCATGGGGTTCTATAGCTTATAAACATTGACAAAAGGGAGCTCACTATATCCACTGAAAAACTGACTCTACCTTGGGTTGGCTCTGACCAATTGATTTGTATCTTCCCTGTCGAACCTACTACCGATTGATTCAAATTCTGTATTCTGGGGAGGCCAAATAGAGACTGTATCATGAAAATGCCCCAAGTATTTGAAGCCATCAAGGAATGACTGTCCCTGTCAGCTATGTCCACTATACTCTGCCTGGGTAAAGACAACAACAGCAGTAATTAAGAACTTCCATTTACATTTAATGCTTCTACATATATCATTATAACGTTTGACTTCTTCCTTGTGAACCAGCAAGACAGGTATTTTTGGCTTCAATTTACAAGTGACAAAAATAAAATTGACAGATGCAATGTGTCCAAGGTTAAGCAAATAACAAGTGGAAAAAAATTGGGCCCTGAACCAAGTCTTACAATTCCAGCCCAAGCCTATTTTCACTGTAGAACAACAGCATACATGAAGGATAAGCTCATGGGTTCTGGCGTCAGATTGATTGCCTAAGTTCAAATATTTTTCTGATACTTGCTGTGTGACTTTGGGAAAATTACTTAACCTCTCTGGAATTTTGGTACCTGAATCTAAGAAGAACAAGAGTACCTACCTCATGTGGTTGGATGAGGATTAAATGAGCTAACATTTTAAAAACATGAAGCACAGTACCTTGCCTATATTAAGCACTCAGTAAATCTTAGCTATTTTCAACATCTTATATCTTCTTGATCAAAAGCAATAGTAGTTTTGGTGAGTGGCGTCTGGGGTCTTAAAAGCTGGCAAGCGGCCATCTAAGATGCATCAATTGGTCCCAACCACTTGGAGTAAAGGAGAACGAAGAACACCAAAGACACAAGGAAAGTATTGGCCCAAGAGACAGAATGGGCCACGTAAACTAGAGACTTCATCATCCTGAGACCAGAAGAACTAGATGGTGCCCGGCTACCACCAATGAACGTCCTGACAGGGAACACAACAGAGGGTCCCTGATGGAGCAGTAGAACAATGGGATGCAGAACTCAAATACTAGTAAGAAGACCAGACTTAATGGTCTGTCTAAGACTGGAGGTGCCCCGGAAAGCATGGCCCCTGGTCTCTCCATCACCCCAGAACTAAAACAATATCCGAGGCCAACTCTTCAGACAGGGATTGGACCGGACTGTGGGACAGAAAGTGATACTCGTGAGGAATGTGCCTCTTAGACAAGTAGATGTAAGAGACCAAACGGACGGCATCTGTCCAGAGGTTAGAGGGGAAGGCAGAGAGAGTAAGGAGCTGGTTGAATGTTCATGAGGAATCAGGGGCGGAGGGGAGGAGTGTGCTGTCGCAGAATGGGGTGAGTGGTTGGGGTCTCATAACAATGTATGTTAAAAAAAAATTCTGTATGGGAGACTAACTTGAAATGTAAACTTCATTTAATTACATCAATAAAAAAAGAAAAAAAAAGCAATAGTAGTGAAATAAAAGTTACTGGAGCTTTGGTATAAGGTGGTTTGGTTTGGAATTTTAACTCCGCCATGATGTGAAGGATAAGGCATTTAATCATGACCTGACTCTTCAGCTATAAGATAGGCATAATCATACCTACTTTACAAAGTTGTGAAAAATAAATTCCATAAATAATAAGAGAAATTGTCCAGCACCGACAACTATGGATTCAAAAAATGTTAGTTTCCCTTCTCTCTGCTTTGATTTAATGTTATTCAATCTAGGAAGATTTCTCTAATACCCTAGACTGGTTAGGCACCCCTCCACTGTTCACTTTTAGCACATTGCACTTATTTAAAGTAGTACACAGAACACGCTGCATTAAACGTATCTGTTTGTCTGCCTTCACCTTTAGACGGGAGCTGCTTGATGCCAGTAGCATTTTATAAATTTAATAATCATGTATATATAGCTCTTACTATGTGCCAGGTACTGTTCTAAGCACTTTGCAAATAATGATATATTTGATCCTTAAATGATCCCTATCAAGGAGGTACTATTATGATTCCCTCTATATCAATTAGCAAATTGAGGTAAACAAACAAAAAACGTTGTTGTCAAGTCGATTCTGACTCATGGTGACCCCATTTGTTACAGAGTAGAACGGCTCCATAGGGTTTTCTTGGCTGTAATCTTTACGGAAGCAGATTACCAGGCCTTCTTCCACTGCACTGCTGGGTGGATTCAAACCCAACAACTTTTAGGTTAGTAGTCCAGCACAAATCATTTACGCCACCCAGGGACCACCAATTAGGAAACTGAGGCCAGGGAAGGTGGAATCACATATCCTACAGCTGGCATAGGAGTCCCTGGGTGGCATAAATGGTTAAGCTTTTGACTACTAGCTGAAAGGTTGACAGATTGAATCCACCCGGAGGCACCTCAGAAGACAGACCTGGCAATCTGCTTTTGAAAGGTGAGAGCCTTGAAAATCCTATGGAGCAGTTCTCCTTTGCACACATGGGGTCACCATGAGTCAGAATCAACTCAATAGCAACTAACAACAACAACAACGGTTGGCAAGAGGGGGTGCTAACTTATCCCTTCGTGTTGTTCAGATCTCAGTGCAGATACCATCCTAGTCCAAAGGATTCACCCACTCACCATCATTTCCCTATTAACATTTTCTGCACTGCACCTGACTTACTGATTGATTGATGGATTGTTGGTCTTCCATCACTCAAATGTAAGCTTTCAGAGGAAAGTGATTTATTCTATCTTGTTTACTGCTGTGCACCCAGTGATTAAAATAGTCCCTGGCACTTAGTAGATGCTCAATAAATATTTTATGAATAAATGAAAAAAATGCATGTATTTATTCATTATCAAATTTATTCTGTAATTTAAAAACAATGTCTTATGTTAAACCATACATTCTTATGTTCTTGCAAAAGTTAGTGGCATACTGCAGAAAATTGAAACAGGACCCATACCTCACACCAAACATAAAAACTAACTCAAAATGGATCAATTACCTAGACATCAAACCTAAAACCATAAAATTTCTGGAAAAAAACATAGGGAGAAAACCATGCGACCCAATCTTCTGTAAAAATAAGATAACAAGCATTACAACAAATGCACAAATAGAAGACAAAATAGATAAATGTGCTCTCATAAAAATTATAAACTTCTGCTCATCAAAAGACATTATCAAAAGAATAAAAAGAGAACCTACAGGCTGGGAAAAATTTTTCAGAAAAGACATATCAGATAAGGGTCTAATCTACAAAATTTGTAGAAAACTTCAACAACTCAACAACAAAAAGACAAACAACTCAATTGTAAAATGGGCAAAGGATATGAACAGATCTTCACCAAAGAAGACATCCAAGCAACCAACAAACACATGAAGAGATGCTCATGATCATTAGCCATTGTTATTGTTGTTTGATGCTCTGGAGTTGGTTCCAACTCTTTGCAACCCTATGCATAACAGAAGGAAACACTGCCCAGTCCTGCACCATGCTAACAATTGTTGCTATGCTTGAGCCAATTGTTGCAGCCACTGTGTCAGTCCATCTCATTGAGGGTCTTCCTCTTTTTCAATGACCCTCTGCTTTCCCAAGCACGATGTCTTTCTCCAGGGATTGATCCCTCCGGATAGCATGTTCAAAGTATGTGAGACGTATTCTTACTATCCTCACTTCTAAGGAGCATTCTGGCTGTACTTCTTCCAAGACAGATTTGTTCGTTCTGCAGTCTATGGTATATTCAGTATTCTTTGCCAACTCAACAATTCAAAGGCGTCAATTCTTCTTTGTTCTTCCTTATTCATTGTCCAGCTTTCACATTCATATAAGGTGAATGAAAATATCATGGCTTGGGTCAGGTGTACCTTAGTCCTCAAGGTGACATCTTTGATTTTCAACACTTTACCTACCATGAGATACCATCTCACTCCTACTAAAATGGCACTGATTAAGAAAACATGTTGGCGAGGATGAGGGGAGATTGCAACAGTCATTCATTGCTGGTGGGACTGTAAAATGGTACAACCGCTATGGAAAACAGTTCGGTGCTTCCTCAAAAAACTAGAAATAGAGCTACCCTACGATAGAGCAATTCCACTCCTAAGAATATACCCTAGAGACCTAAAACTACTGACACAACCAGATGTATGCACTACTGTGTTCATGCAGCTCTATTCACAATAACAAAACAATGGAAACAACCGAAGCGCTGATCAGCAGATGAATGGATAAGCAAATTGTGGTATATACACACAATGGAATGCTATACTACCATAAAGAACAATGATGAGTCTGCAAAATACATTACAACTTGGATGGCCCTGGAGGACATAATACTAAGTGAAATAAGTCAAGCTTATAAGGACATGTATTGTATGATTCCTCTTTTATAAGAAGACAAGAACAAATATATATACCCATTGCCATTGAGTCGATTCTGACTCATGGTGATCCTATAGGACAGAGTAGAACTGCCCCATAGGGTTTCCAAGGAGCGCCTGGTGGATTTAAACTGCCAACCTTTTGGTTAGCAGCCATAGAGACCAATATTCATTGGTGGCTACTAGGGAGAAGAGGAGCGGGAGCGGTAATACGCTTTAGAACTTAGAGACTTGTTACTTTTGGTGGGGAAGTGTGGCTCCAAGTGTGGAAGTAGTGAGCATAGCACAACCACAGTAAAGATGAGTATTTGAGCACAAATGGAAGGGTATAGACAAAATTAAATAGAATGCTGACAAAGCGTGATAAATGTAACTAATGTTAATGAACAATTTATCTGGAAATTTGTAAAGATAAAAATTCTTTGGGGATATACAATTGTGCAACAATAGTAATAACCACTAAAAATATATGCTTGGTTACATAGATATATAAGTATGCATAAATGTACAGGAAGGCATATATGAATAACTGTAGGCATATGTATATACATGTTTATGTGTGCTGCATATATTTTTAAGAATAAAATAAAGCACATAGGGGCACAGTTATGGATACTTCCTAGACACAACCAAACACCTCACAGGATTGGTCTACTGGGTTTGACAGCTTAGGATCAAAGTCTCGTGGGGCAACTGTCAATTGGCATAATACAGTCTATAAAGACAATGTTCTACATCCTAGTTTGGTGAGTAGTGTCTGGGATCTTAAAAGCTTGCAAGCAGCCATCTAAAATACAACTATTGGTCTCTGCTCGTCTGGAGCTAAAGAGAAAGAAGGAAAGCGAACTCAAAGATGAAACTAGTCTGCAGAAGCAATCGTCTACGCAAACAATGCCATCACCTACCTTGAGACCAGAAGAACTAGACGGTGCCTGGCTACCACTACTGATTTTTTCCACCAGGGATCCAATAGTTTGTCCCAGAGAGAATGGGGGAAAAATGCAGAACAAAATGCAAATTCCTAAAAAAAAGGCAAGACTTACTGGACAGGTAGAGACTAGATGAACCCCCAAGACTATCACCCTGAGGTACTCTTTAAACTTGGAGCTCAAATCACTCCCAGACGTCACCTTTCAGACAAACGACAGATCGACCTATACAATAAATAATATTACCCATGAGTACTGTGCTCCTCAAAATAATCATCTAGATGAAACTAAATGGTTAACATTCACCCTAGACCAAAGATGAGAAGGCTAGGGGGAACAGGGAAGCTTGATTAATGGAAAAAGAATAACAGAAATGGAAATAACAGAATGCTGATATATTGTGACGAATGTAACCAATGTCACTGAATAATGTGTATATAAATTGTTAAATGAGAACCTAATTTCCTGTGTAAACTTTCACCAAAAACATAATAAAATATTTTTTAGAAATTAGTAGCATATTAAACTGAAGTTGGGTCGGGGCGGTGGGAAAGACTGCATAGATAGAGACACTCTCTTCTGCTCTGCACTGGGTCTTCTGGACTCTCAATAGCATCGCTTCTCTCCCAGCAGCTGGCCAACAGCTGGTGAGCTACCTTTCCCTTGGAAGGCAGGAGGATTTCTGCTCAAGGTGACAGGATGGGAAAGCAGAAGGAAGCTGTGCAGGGAAGAGATATACTGCAGTCATGGCATTAAGCCTGAGGTTTGAGATGCCCACTAAGATTCATCGGGAAAAAATAATACTTGAAAAAAGTGTAATGTCTAGTATTTATCACCTCGGTCTACTGGTAGTTCATTCTCCCTGGCATCTATGGAGATTCTCAGAAACTAATATATTGTCTAACACCTACCTTGCCAATGCTCTACGCACATTTTTTTTGTTGCTGTTTAAAAAAAAAATCATTAGCTTTAATTCTCACCTGTTGTTCTCTAATTAATTTTTGTTGCTCCAGGTCTTATGTAACCCATTAGCATGATATTCAAGTTCCCAAACAACCTTTCCAATCTACTCTCTTTTATTTTTCTTCTTCTAACCTATGGCCTCATCAAAATAAATGTCCTTACTAGTCCCTATATACACTCAATCCATATTCCCTGTTACCTTTGTCTAGATTATTTTCTGCTGACTAGCACCCTGCATGTACATAACCCATCCATCCTCCCTGACTCAGTAGAAACCTTCTCCTCCTTGAAGCCATTTCTGATTCTCATCATCTCATTTACATGTAATAGTTCTTTCTTTTACGTGTCCGTATTTTTTATTTGTACCTTTTTGATAACATTTATTGTTTTCTACCACTGTTGTTATTTCCATTCAAGGCTGAGAGGCTTTAGATTATGGTTCAGCAAATATTCACTCCCTCCCTCTTCTCATGGTGGGTTGAGACACTACCTCAGAGGCCATTGATGTTGGACTTGGCCATGTGACTTGTGTTGGCCAGTGAGATGTTGGCAGTCATGATATGAGAAAAGTTTGTGTAGTGGGGCTAGTCTCTTTGTACTTCTGCCATTGCCATGAGAGGAACGTTTCTTTCCTAGCCTGCTGTTCCAAGTTACGTGAGAGACAGAAGAGCAGACCTGGACCTAACCTGCAATTTGATAGAAGCCCAGCCAAGCCCAGCCTAAATCACAAGACCCCTCCAACCAACCTGCAAATGTTTGAATGAGAATAAATGAACGTCATTTTCAGCCACCGAGTTTTAGTGTGGTTTTATTACACAGCATTATTGTGGTGATAACTGACGGATACAAAGTTTTAACTCTTCCCTATATTCTGAGCTTCTTGAAGCTAGAGACAGTATGATGAATCTGTTTTTATTCGTGCAGAGTTCTGAGGCAAAATTCTAATGTGTATTTGTTGAATGCATGAATAGATGGATGAATAAATGAATGATTAAAGCGCTCTAAAGAATAAGAGATTCAAGATCCAGGGAGACACTCTGACTTTATGTATCCATTAGTTCACTAGGAATGTGTTGAATACTTATTTTATGTCAGCCAATGTGCTAGAGGAAGGGTATTCAGTGGTGAACAAACCAGACATGGCTCTGGATACTCCTTGGTGGCTTGAGAAAGCTTGAGAATCAGGAACTCAGAATGCAGTCAACGTGCAAACTCTGATTATCCTTGAATCATATGCGAGGGCACCAAAATAATCAGAGAAGTAGTAACAGATAGAAAAGAGCAGAAATATCCCTCTCTTATGGCTGATTCCCATAACCTCAGGTTAAGAGCAAATCCCAGAGAGATGGGAGGTATTTGCATCCATTTGAAGAAAATGAATTAGTAGGAGCTGACCCAAGGGATAAAATCAAAATATATGGGGATAGCTATTGGTGGGTCATTTTCTGATTGCTGAAATGACACCTCTTTCTCTTTCTACTATTATGGAGAGGCTGTTAGCATGCTGAACCTAAATGCCATTAACATTTGTAAATCAGAAACCTGGAGCCATGACGTCCAGTTTCCACAGTCTGACCTCAATACCCACCAAGGACTCTGCCTGGACCTTAATAAAAATCAGTATGAGTCCCTTTTCTGAAAAGTTTCTCCTGATTACTAAACATCTTTGTCACATTCTCCTGCCTACCTACCTACTAACTCCAAAGGTAGCTTGTGACTGATGAGCTCCATTTCACAGCTGAAGGAGCTCCAGGAATGAAGAGCATAGATAGCTCTTGAAATTCCCAAATCTGGAAGTCATCATGAGAGCCAAGACTTAATTTCAAGCCCAGGTTTCCTGATCTTGGCCTTGCTCTGGACACCAGCCACTGGGGAACAAAGTTCATCCATCAGTGTGCTTTAATATTACCTAAGGATTTTTGTTTGGTTCCTTGTTTTGAAAGAGCAGGTGGCTAGGACAGATGGGCTATTAGATAGAAAAGGCAACTTTTACAGGGCTCAAAGGATGACGCTCCAAAAAAGATGCATTGCTATTTGCAAAACTACCACCCTTGAGCTCCAAAGAATAAGCTGGGCTTTTGTACCACCTTCAACAAATACCACTTTGATATGCTAACAGATGCTAATGAAGACAGCAGCCAAAGGAAAATCAGCTTTTAGGTCAGGGAGATGGATGTGTACAGATATCTATTGTGTAATCACTGTGTAATTTCAATGTGATAATGTATGTACAGCATTTAGTACAGTATCTGGCATATGGCAGCAACAACAAAAATAATAAAAGTAACATTTATTGGGCACTTACAATATGCTAGGCAGTAGGCTAAATGTTGTTCAAACCTCATCTCATTTAGCCCTTTCAACAACTCCCCAAAAGCTAGAAACTATAAATATCCCCATTTTACATACGAGGAAACAAACACTCAGAAAGGTGAAATTTCTTGTCAAAGCGTCACACAGCTAGCAAGTAATGGGGCCAGGATTTGATTCCAGGCTGTCTTACTCTACCGCTCCTGGTTACAACCATTACTCCATATTCCCTCTCATAGTCAAGATTAGATACACAATAAATAATATGCTAATGTCATCATCATCATTTTCCTTATCATACTCACAATTATTAGGTGCCATAAGAAGAAAAGTCACTGCGTGAGGGTAGTTTTCTGGAATGTTCCTACTAAAAGAAACATTGTTAATTGAAATGTAGGATGGAAATTTAAGTGTGGCATTTAGGACTAAATCGTAGGAAATAGGGAAAGCTCTTTAGAGTCCAGAGGAATTGGGTTTAAGTTTTGATTTACCATACAATAGCCAAGCAAGGTACTCTCTGAGTCATATGAAAAATTGGAATTCAGTGAACTATATTATGGCCCAATTTTTCACCTCTCCCTTTGCCAAGCGATTTGCAGTTTTACTAAAGAGGCAGAGTATATTTCCCTATCCCTTGAATCAGGGTGAAGAAGCCCTGGTGGTGTAATGGTTAAGTGCTCGACTACTAACCCAAAGGTCGGCAATTCAAACCCATCAACCAACTGCTCCGTGGGAGAAAGATGTGACAGTCTGCTTCATAAAGATTACAGCATTAGAAACCCTATGGGGTAGTTCTACTCTGTCCAGTAGGGTCATTATGAGTTGGAATCGACTCGACAGCAACTGGTGAATCAGAACTTGGCTTTGTGACTTGTTTTGAATGACAGAATGATGGCGTGCAAAGTTTGAGCCCTGTGTGTTTCTGCTTGCTGTTGTATACTTCTGCAGTCAACAGGAGAGACACGGGCCTAGGTCAGCCTGTCGGTCCCAGAAGGTAGATGAGAAACACGGAGCAGTGATTTCCCAGCTACGGCGGCCCAGCCAAGCCCAGACGAGAGCTGAGTCCCAGTAAACCAGTAGACACATTGATGAGCCTAGCCCTGACTGGCCATCCTCCAATGAACCCACAGACATGTAAGCTGTAATAATAAATAATTTTTATTTTAAGCTACTGAATTTTGGGGTAGTTTGTTACAAAAATAACAGGTGACTGGTATGAGAATAATCATACATACCATGCCCAATGCCTGACACCTAGCAGCTGTTTAATATACAGTAATTCCCTTTCGTACCTCCTTAACCAGAGAAGTCCCAGTTCATCCCAGTGGAAGTTACAAAATGATGTAAAGCTCATCTGTCAACACAGGTGGAGGAAACCCACCAAGGGAGGCCATTTATCAATGCTTCCACTTTGGCCTTGTGCTGAGGGGAGAACGCAAAGCAATGGACACAGCGTGGACCTCCTGCACTGGGAGCACGCAGCTCCGCCGTCTGCACACGGGTGGCCTGACAGCCTCAGAACAAGCTTTCCTGAAGTAATTATTTTCTCCATTGTCACGATTGGTTATTTCTGTGTCAAAGTCAGTTCCCCTCTTCACTCCTGATTTTCCATTTCTGTAAAAATCACAGTGTCTGATTTAGCTCATGGAAGCTGACAGGGAGTTTGGGGAGGGACAGAGGCATGGAGGAGAAAGGCAAAGGAGAAAAGGAAAAAAATTACCCCAGTGGGCTTTACAAATATAAAGTGCTAATTAAATTCGAAACAACAACAATAATTATGCTTCCAAGGCCAAAGCCTCACATTTCTCACCATGAATATTCATTCACATGTTATCTTTTTAAGGAATAAAAATTGAGAGAAATAGGAATATGTGTGTACTTTTTTATTTTTCCCCTTTCTTGTATTCTGTTTTTACCTGGACCAAAGCAGGCCCCTGTCTTGATATTATCTGTATTCTAATATTCTTTGTGGCTGTGATTTGTGTCTTACTGGGTGTCCACATACAGCATACAGACGTCTTAACTGGAAGATGCTTCAAATATCAATAAAATGTAAGTTAAATAGAACTGGGGAAGGAAAGACTGAAACAACTGTCTTTGTAGCTGCTAAATGATCACAGGTGGAGGATCACTTTGACTTAGAGCTTGCTAGCCAGGAATCTGGACAAGGGAACCCAATGCATCTTTTACTAACTAGCATGGAAGATTAGGAGGTTACTGCCAAGCTATCAACAGTGGGGCACGATTTGCTGTCTGAAGTGGTCTTCAATTGGCACCCAAGCCCAGAAGTACATCTGTGCAGTGGCAGTCATTACCACACACTGTAAATATATATACAGTATGGTCAACTGCCTCTGCAGGCACTCACCGGGGTGGCAAGGTTCCCACTGTCACCAAGAAGGAAAAACACAGCTCATATCACCCAGCTATGATGTAATCAGTGGCCTATATTTCAGGCCTGAGAGTCAGAGTGTCAACACCTATAATAGCACTCCTCAGAGGGTAGGGGCAGGGGAAATTGGGGCAAGGTAAGTAGAGTGAGACAGGAATCACATTCTTCAGCAAATCCTATGGGAATAACTAGGCCCAGGAGCTGTGAGCCAGAGGGCTTCTTTTCCCAGGTCTCTGAAAAGCAGCCAGATTTGCCAAGTCAGCAATTAGGCAGAGAGCTCCAGAGACAGGAGAAGGGCCTCAGGGAATGGCCGAGTACTGGTGTGCCCTGGGAGAACTAGGCACTCAGGTCACTAGGCTGAGGGGGTGAAGGTGGGAGAGAAAGCTTAAGAATATGGTAAATGCTGACACATTAAGATTTCCTAAGACATAGGAACTGTGGTCATGCCACTACAACTTTGCTCATAATCCTTCAAGGGCTTTTTGCCACCTTTTTATAACGATCTAAAGTCCTTAACCTGGCATTTGTGGTTCTGCTTGCTGTGGTTTCAGCTTACCTTTCCAGTTTTTTGGAGACCACAATCACAGATAGCATTAAAAGAAAAAGAAAAAAGTTGCCATTGAGTTAATTACAATTTCAATTCTGTGTGTCAGAGAAGACCTATGCTCTATAGAATTTTAAATAACTGATTTTTTTGGAAGTAGATTGTCAGAACTTTCTTCCAAGGAGACTCTTTGTGGACTTGAACCCCCAACCTTTTCAGTTAGCAGCTGATCACATTAACCATTTGCACATCTAGGAACTCCAGCTAGACCAAAACCCAAAGCCCAAGTCCACTGCTGTCGAGTTTATTCTGACTCATAGCAACCCTATATGAAAGAGTAAAACTGCCCCATAGGGTTTCCAAGGCTGTAAATCTTTACGGAAGTAGACTACCACATCTTTCTCCCATGGAGTGGTTGGTGGTTTTGAACTGCTGACCTCTTGGTTAGCAGCGGAGTGCTTAACAACTGCATCAGCAGGGCTCCTAGCTAGCATTTAGGGAATGCTTATTTGGGATAGGCACTATTCTGAGCCCTTAACACACATGAACTCATTTAATTATAACAACAACCCTAGAAGGTAGGAATTACTATCCTAATTTTACAGACGGGGGAAATGGGACTCATGGAAGTTACGTGACTCAGCCAAGTTCACATAGTAAACAGTAGAGCTCAAATTCAAACCCAAGTAGTCTAACTCCAGAGCCCATGCTCATAAATATTACATGATGCACTTTCTTCATGAACTTTATATGACAGAATCTCTGGCCTTCTCCCAAACATGCCCCATATTTTCTGTTCCTGGGGTGTTCAACCTCATCCCATTCTCTGCAGATCCAAACTCTTGTCAAAATTCTAGGCCAAATGCAAAGGACGTCTCTTCCATGAAATCGTTCATGGTCCCCTCCCACGTAAGTGGTATCTCCCAATTCAGATCTCACTGAGTACTACATCTTTTCTTCTCTCATAGTGATTACCATTTGGAGACTGAAAAGATTGGTATGGCTGGAGCGGAGTGTGTCAAGTAATCATCACATACGAATGCATCAAAGCCCTTCTATAGGCTGTGAGCTCCATACAGGCCTGGGACACCTACATCAGCATGCCTCACAATCCCTAGAACAGTGCTCTGCACTTAGTGGTTGTATAAGCTGGTATTGAGTTTGATTGCAAGTAACAGAAAGCCAAAACCAGTGAATTCAATAAGATAGAAACCTCTTTATCTCTCTCATAAAACAAGCCTGGAGATAGCAGTGCAGAGATATGTTAGCAGCTCCGTGGCCATCAAGGACCCAGATTGCTGCCGTATATCTATTCCTTAATTCCTAGGGTGTGGCTCTGGTCTTCATGCTCCAGAACGGCTACTTGAGTTCCAGCCATCACATGTATGATCTACGTAGTAGGATGGAGTAAGATAAACCTTCCTATAAGTACAGCACAATGTTTCTGCTTATATCTCATGGACCAGACTTAGTTAATCTGCACTCCTAACTGTAAAGGAGCTAGCATGTCTTTTTAGTATTTTAGTTGGGGGGATGGCCTTCCAGATAAAAGCAAAAACCAAAGAAAACCTGTTACTGTCAAGTCAATTCAGACTCATAGTGACCCTGTAAGACAGAGTAGAACTGCCCTATAGGGTTTCCAAGGAGTGGCTGGTGGATTCGAACTGCCTACCTTTTGGTTAGCAGCCATAGCTCTTAACCAGTGTGCCACCAGGGCTCCAGGTAAAAGCAAGACTTATGTTTTTAAGGAAGAAGGGGTAAGTAGGTGTTGGAAGCAATTGATGATCTTGCCATAGTAGCTCTTCAGTGAGTATTCCATTCAATAACTATTTCTTGAAACTAATCCCTGTATGAAACACTAAGCATACAGATTTCAAAGGAAAGCCAAGGTGCCTGCTCTCTTGGAGCTTATAGTTTAGTTGGGAATATGTATAAAACATTACTTAGAAAGAAAACATTGCATAGGTGTGAGCTATGATAGGGTGAGTACAGGGTTCTTTAGGATCCCCGAGTAGATGAATCATTGACTGACTGACTTACTGACTGGTGGAATGGATGAATGATTTGAATACAAAGATAAAATAGGACCTTCTCGTGTTCCATCTTAGTTGGCATAGGTGATCAAGGGAAGATATATAGGTGCTGAGGGAACCTAGATTTGGAGGAAAGAATATAGTCAGATCTAATATATGCCGAATCTGGCTGGTCCACTTGCTGTATTTGAGCAAATTGGTTAACATCGCTAAGGCTTAGTTTCTTCTAAGTATAAAATGAAATTATATTGCCTCTTTCATAGAGTCAGTGGGAGAGCTGACATACCGTATACAACAGGAGCTCAACAAATGTTAGCTCTTCTCTGTAAGCCAAAGAAATCCAGCTATGACTACGTCACATGTTCCCTTCCCTTCTTGCCGTGACATAAGTCAGTTTTGGATGAAGCTGAGAGTGAATTTGATTTTTTTCCCATAAGTTGACATAAAGGGGTCTGTCCCTTAATTACTAGTCATTGCCCTTCACACAAAAAAAATTGTAACCCACTCAGCCCATCAAAGCATGCCCTTTGAAATGTTGAACTAAACAGTGAACAGAAAGTATCTGCCAAAAGGCTTCTTTTCTTCCAGAGATAAAAGCAACTTGAAATGCATGTAAGTCTTGCGCCCTTGTTGATTAATCAGGATTTGCATTAAAAGCTTAAACTTCTTTGATGAGCAAAGCTCAGAGAGCCAAAACCTTTTTTTCTGCTCTGTAGAGGGGAGATGTGTGGACAGGGCAGCCAAAGGAAGTGTGTTTGGGGAGGAGAGTGGATGTCTAGATGGTTTGTTGCCTACTAGGACAGATGTAACAGGCGGGGAGGGGGCGGGCTCCAAAGTGAGAGGACCACCATGTTGGTGCTGGTTTCACCCATTTATTAAAGAGAAACACAGGACTCTGAACTACCCATGCTTCTAAGATAGCTATCTACCTAGCACTCATTCATTCAGTGTGAGTTTATAGTAGGGACTGCTAATCATTCACGCAACGCATAATTACTGGCTTTTGGCTACATGCCAGGTTGGGGACACAGTAGAGAATAAGACACACTCCTTAACTTCTCAAGAGTCTGGCATAGTGGTTCTCAAATGGAGGTGATTCTGTTCCCCAGGGGACAGTTGGCTATGTCTGGAAACATTTTTGGTTGTCATAACTGGAGGGAGTGATGCTGGCATCTACTGGGTGAAGATTAGGGATGTTGCTAAACATCCTACAATGCACAGGACAGCACCCCCCCCCCCCGCAATAAACAATTATCCAGTCCAAAATGTCAATAGTGCTAAGGCTGAGACATCTGCAGCAGGAGAGACAAATATTTCAACAAGGAATTTCAATAAAGCATAGTAAGGGCCATGTTTTAGCTGAAGCAAACAACTCAGTGTCAGGGAAACCTCCTTGCGGAAGTGGTGTATAAGCTGAAGTGTGAAAGATGAGTCAGAGTGAAGGGGCTGGGCAGGGTGGGACAAGGAAGCAGAGGGAACAGCATGTGTAAACACTCAAAGGTGGGAGAGAGCAACAAGTGCTTGAGAGACTGAAAGGTCAGTATAGCTGGAGGGGAGAGCGAGAAGGGGGAAAAGGGTGAGAAATAAGGCTGGTAGGTGAAGAGGGGTCAGGGCAGGAAAAAGCTTGTGAGTTGTGCTCAGAAATAGGATCTTATCCTAAGATTAATGTATAGTCACTGAAGGATTTTAAAACAAGTAGTGGTATGATAGAAATATCTTTTACAGAAATACATTGCTAAGTACTGTCCTAGGAAAAATATCAAAATCCCAATTTTCTGACACCAACTGTAAGGATTTATTAAATCCCCACTTTCCCCTTCTCTGACACTTCTTCTCTGACGCCACCTGCACGTACAGCACTTCTTCCTCTGACCCTAACAACTTGGAAGTATGACAGACCTCACAAGATAAAGGGCACAGTCCTCCAGACTACTAAGTATGCCCAAGACCCCAGATGCCGGCTGCAAGCTTGGGAGTCCACACAACACCATCACTTCTAATTTGCTGACTACAAATTCAGGGGCTCCATCTAACCCCTCTGGATGCCAGGTATAAGCTCAGGAATCCCTAGCCCCCTCATTTCTGATATGCTAGCCCCCACTACTTCCTTAGGTTCAATAATTCACTACAAAAAATTACAGTACTCATGGAAAGTGATATACTTATGACTGCAGTTTTATCATAGGAAAAAGGATACAAATGAAGAGACACATGGGGTGAGGTCTGGGAAGATTCCCAGTGTGAAGTCTCCATGCCTCAGAAAAGGACACACTATCCTCCCAATTGCATTGTCTTTCACCAACCAGGAAGCCCGTGGAGCTTCCGTTTCCAGAACTTTTATTAGGGCCTCATTACGTAGAATGACTGATTGAATCAGCCTACCTCCCCTGAGGTCAACTGATACTATGAGGTGGTCTTTCTGGCCTGGCCAGCCTCTATGCAAGTTACCTCATTATCATGAACTCTTATGTGTGATCTAGAGGGTTACAGACAACAAAAACATTTTATCTCTAAGGAAAGTCCAAGGCTTTAGAGTTTATCTCTCAGGAACCAAGGACAAAGACCAAATTCTTTGAGTAAAAGTGTAAACCTCACGGGTGGAATACAAAGATCATTTGAATTTGGAAGTCTGACGGGAAAATAAAATAGGTCCTGAAATCAGGTGGCTGCTGGAATATAAATCACGTGTAAGAGAAGCATTGAGATAGGTTTATTTCCATTTACAAGGCCAAGGGAAAACCAGTCCTATTGGGACCAAAAGGAAGAAGGGATTCCAGTGTTGGACCAAACCAGGGAGGTGATTAATCAGCTGTGGGTGAGGGAGCTGGAGCTGAAGTCATAGCTTAAAGGGTGGAGCCCAATGTCAAGTGTTAAAGTGCCAAGTATAAGATGAAGTGGAAATGAGGAAATAAGTAAAGAACTTAGCTCTTGCCTACCACTAACCTTTGTCCAGCTCTCATGCTCCCCAAGGCCAACTGTCTTTCCATTCTTAAATGTAGCAGATTCTCTCGTTTCCCAGATATGCTACTTCTGTCTTCTATCCCTCCCCAACCCTACTTTTACCTGATTTACACCTTCTCAGTCTGCAGACCTTAGACTAGACATCACCTTTTCTGGAAATTTCTCCATGAATTTCCTAAGCTTGAAGATTGGAATTGTTTAGTTATCTACGATCCCCATCAGATTCGAATCCCATGAAGGCAAGGCACATTTGTGTTGCCCCTGTCTGGACCACATTACTTAGCACAATTCTAGCAAACACAGGTGCCTGATACCTACTTACTGACTTGAAGTTGGAAGCCAGAAGAATACAAACAGGGTGGAATCTAATTTGAGGAATAGTTCAGGGTCAGGGTCAGAGTTTTAGAACTGAGGTTTCAGAGTCAGAGAGGGTGGGAATCCCATTTATTGGATGCCAGCTGAATGCTGTGTGGGTTAACATGGGTGCTTAAAGTTCAGGGCTGCACCAGTAAAGTGAAACAAGCGCACAGATCTGTAAGACATTAATTCCTTCAGGAGGAGAGCGGAGCCAAAGAAATCGGTGTGGAGAAGGTGGCGTTTCAGCTTGGCCTTGATGAACAGACAGGTTCTGGTGCTGCTATTGTACGTGTATGTTTCCTCTGCCTTGGCACATGTTGATCTGCCAGACAGTTCTCTACACACCACTGTCTCCATCAGAGCATAGGTGCAGCTTAATGTGCAAAGTGTCACCTCGGTTACATCCCACAGAGGACACCTATTATGTGCTGCTGCAGACTGGGATTTCCAGGTGCACACATTCAAAGCACAAAACGCCTACAGCATATTCAACGCAGTGTATGTTGTGTATTCATGATCATGGATTGTGTTTGTGTGCGCAGATACATAAAAACTTGCATTTTGTTCAGGGTTTTAAAACTTCTACAACTAAGACCTCATTTCTTCTGCATAGCAATAATGTGATGTAGGTGAGAAAGACATTATTATGCTCACATTACAGATGAGGAAGCAAGGGCACAGAGAAGCTAAGTGACTTGCCCCAAGTTGCACAGGTAGAGTTATGCAACCGGGGAGGGGACCCAGGCCCCTTAGTTACCAATTAATCAATCCATTCTAGTCCAGTGTACAGTGTAGGCATATTCTCCACTAGATGGTGAGAAAATATGTCTTAATGTGTTCAAGGTAGCATCTGCTATCAGCCTACTGTGGAATGTTTACTGGAGTCTTAAATGTAAATGATGTTAATAGTAGGAGAAACTCTGGGTGTGTGTGTTCCCTTGATATGTGATCTTTAATTCCCGGCTTCTATCTTCCCTGATTGCAATGAAGAGGTCGTCAGTCTTGCAAAATTCTATTGTGCTATCTCTGGCATCGTTTCTATCACCAAGGCCATATTTTCCAGCTACTGGTCCTTCTTTGTTTCCAACTTTTGTATTCCAGTCACCAGTAAGTATCAATGCATTCTGATTGCATGTTCCATCAATTTCAGACTGCAAAAGCTGGTAAAAAATCTTCAATTTCTTCTTCTTTGGCCTTAGTGGTTGGTGTATAAATTGGAATAATAGTAGTATTAACTAGTCTTCCTTATAGGCATGTGGATATTATCTTATCACTGACAGCGTTGTACTTCAGGATAGAGCTTGAAATGTTCTTTTTGACGATGAATGAATGCAACGCCATTCCTCTTCAAGTTGTCATTCCAGGCATAGTAGACCATATGATTGTCCGATTCAAAGTGGCCAATACCAGTCCATTTCTGTTCACTAATGCCTAGGATAGCGATGTTTATGTGTTCCATTTCATTTTTGACTATTTCCAATTTTCCTAGATTCATACTTCGTACACTGTACTCATGAGGAACCTGTACATAGATCTAGAAGCAGTTGTTTGGCTAGAACAGGGGAAACTGTGGGGTTTAAAGTCAGGAAATGTGTGCATCAGGGTTGTGTCCTTTCATCATACCTATTCAATCTGTATGCTGAGCAAACAATCTGAAAAGCTGGACTATATGAAGAAGAACGAGGCATCAGGATTGGAGGAAGACT
Organism: Dugong dugon; assembly: GCA_030035585.1. Taxonomy (NCBI): domain Eukaryota; kingdom Metazoa; phylum Chordata; class Mammalia; order Sirenia; family Dugongidae; genus Dugong; species Dugong dugon. Next base: position 61,051,811 of record CM057471.1, read on the forward strand.
CATTAACAGCCTGCGTTATGCAGATGACACAGCCTTGCTTGCTGAGAGGGAAGAGTACTTGAAGCACTTACTGATGAAGATCAAAGACCGCAGCCTTCAATATGGATTACACCTCAACATAAAGAAAACAAAAATCCTTACGACTGGACCAATAAGCAACATTATGATAAATGGAGAAAAGATTGAAGTCGTCAAGCATTTCATTTTACTTGGATTCACAATCAACATCCATGGAAGCAGCAGTCAGGAAATCAAAAGATGCATTGCAATGGACAAATCTGCAGAAAAGACCTCTTTAAAGTTTTGAAAAGCAAAAATGTCACCTTGAAGACTAAGGTGCACCTAACTCAAGCCACGGTATTTTCAATCGCATCATATGCATGCAAAAGCTGGACAATGAATAAGGAAGACCGAAGAAGAGTTGACACCCCTGAATTACGGTGTTGGCAAAGACTACTGAATATACCACGGACTGGCAAAAAAACGAACAAATCTGTCTTGGAAGAAGTGCAACCAGCATGCTTCTTAGAAGCAGGGATGGCGAGACTACATCTTACATACTTTGGACATGTTGTCAGGAAGGATCAGTCCCTGGAGAAGACCATCATGTTTGGTAAAGTAGAGGGTCAACAAAAACAGGAAGACCCTGAATGAGATGGATTGACACAGTGGCTGCAACAGTGGGCTCAAGCATAACCATGATTGTGAGCATGGCCAGGACTGGGCAGTGTTTTGTTCTGTAGTATGTAGGGTCACTGTACGTCAGGATCAACTTGATGGCAGCTAACCACCACCACAACATCTTCCCTGACTGGCAAAGGAGGGAATTCATGTGTTTAATCATAGACTTGAAACTGTTTCTTCCCTGAATTAGAACATGAAGTCAAAGAGTGAGGAGGTAATTGCTAACGTCAAACCGCCTCTACATAGGCAACTGTAACTAGTTACACTATTGCATCAAGTCCTCATAAACCCTTTCACCTCAAACTTGATGCAAATGCAAACACACTTGCATTCTTTTTGTTCCCCTCCTGATTCCTCTCCAGCCAGTCTTTTCTGTTTTCCTTTTTCTTCTTTCCCACTTGCTTCTAAGACTGCTTCCTGTCTGTGATGTTTCATGTAATAAAGCCAGTGATAACGAAGTTTTGCTATTTCTGAAGAGGAAAAAAGTATAGTTGTGCTGAATTAGGCACGGATACATTATGTGGTCTAAAGCCTTTCAGCATCCTAAGTTTTCGAGCATTTGTGTAAGGAAGTGCCTCTTTACGGCATTCACGTTGTCTTTATCTCTCTCTTGCTGCTTTATGCACACGCACGCACACACACACACACACACACACACACACACACATACTTGCTGAGACAGAGGCTGTTCCTACGCAAACTTTGCTGAAACAGTGTTCTCCCACAGATAAATCACTTCCTTCCCGCGGAAGCAAATACCTTTACCACATGGCTGGGGTGGGCGGGCAGACTCTTCATCTTGAAATACTCACCCGGACTGTCAATCATTTAGCTCCGTAACTAAGAGAGCTTTCTGAACCCTGAGCAGTCAGGTGAGCTGCCCACACTGGACATCAGAGACAAGGCTCTTTCCTCAAGGTGACTCCATTTAACAGCTCCGGGATGGTCTGAAGGACCATGTCAGGAGACAGATCTGATTAGTGGTAGTAGCCCTCCCGAATGACTTCTGTGGTCTGCCTGAAGAGCAAAGCATACAGCAGCTTCCCAGAGCTACTGTCAAAACTTAGCTGAAGCCTCAGACAGATGAATCATGGCTTGGAGAACCTGCGGAGGGCACCTCACTCCTCCCACATTACTCAAGGGGGAAAAACACCCACACACAATCTACTGATGGGCTGCAAATATACAAATACTGATAATGTGCTTCCCCCATTACACGAAGAAAGAAAACACGTAAATGGGTTAATTAGCTTCTATGCAGAATTTAATTAGAGCATCTTTGTTCACTCTGCTTCAACCAGAATCTCAATTATCAATCCCTATTCCCAGGACTTTTGAGCATGGGCATAAATTTTCACTTGGGGCTCGCCACTTGAAGCTCGGGGCCTCAGCTGCCATACACGTGGCAGTGGAAGCCAATTTCAACAGAAAATTTTGATTACATTGAAGTCATTCCATTATTACAGGGAACAATGGCTCTTTTCAGTGCTCAAAAGATTTTGTTTGTTTAATTCCTCCCTTATATGTATATAGGAGCCCTGGTGGTGCAGTGGCTAAAGTACTCAGCTGCTAACTGAAAAGTCGGTGGTTCGAACCCGCTAGCAGTTCTAAGGGAAATAGCAGTCTGCTTCCATAAAGATTTACAGTCTTCGAAACCCTACGGGGCTGCTCTATCTGTCCTATAGGGTTGCTATGAGTTGGAATCAACTTGACAGCAATGGGTTGTATGTGTATAATGATGAATTGGCCTTTGGAAAGTCCAGATTGGAGTCAGGGCTGGAAACTCATGTGACTTTTTTTCTGTAAGATGAAACAATGCTAAGTAACCTTGGTCATGTTATATATTTAATCCTCACAGGAACCCTCCAAGGTAGGTATAATCAGCATTTGCTAAAGAAACTGAGTCACAGAAAGGTTAAGGGATTTGCCCAAGGGTTTGAACTCATCCTCTGATTCCTGAATCTATACTATTAACTACTGTGTTCTTATATCTCTCAATAATAAAATAGTCCATTGCTGCAAGAAAGCCAATATCAATTCTATTGGAATCAAATGGATCAAATTAATTCCTTTTATAAGAACTATATGATTTAGAGCTATTTTGATTCTGAGTGACAGAAACCAGATATACACTTAAGCAAAAGGGGAAATGTATTATGAGGTGGGGGATTTTTGAGGAACTCAAGGCCAGGAATGCATCTAAGCCCCAGAAACAACCAGAACAGCATCAGGAATCTCTCCCTGTCCTGCATCCTTATTTCTTTCTACTATCTTCCATACCTGCTTTCTTCTTCATTGTATCTTTGCGAAGAGCATCTTCCAAGTCTCTGATCCATAGTGTAGAAGCATATGCCCACATATTCTGAGCTTTATTTCTGACACTCTAGGATCCAAAGAAAGACTGCTCCCAATACTTGCAGAAAGCCCCAAACAAAAGATGATTATTATTGCTATCATCGAGGCCATTGTGGCGGACAACCCTACTGGTTTGAGTGTCTGGTGCTTGGAATGGCCTCTTTGCCCTACCCCACTAACAATGCTGCAGTAGAAGCAGCTGCATTTCAAAGTGCAAGGATTACAAGAGTCCCTAATCCTCACTGGGCCAGTAAGGAGCTGCCTGGGCTTTCTACAGATGTATAAGTACTTTTGGGCATTTGATGCTTGCAACAATATTGTAAGCAGGCAAGGGCGGTACTATTACTATTATTCTTTTTTAATAGATGAGAATAAAAAGACTCAGAGAGACTATGATTCTTCCCCACTTTTGCACTGCTAGCACTCGGCTGTTAACCAAAATGCTGACGTTTTGAACCCACCAGCTTCTCCAAGGGAGAAAGACGTGGCAGTCCACTTCTGTAAAGATTACAGCCTTAGAAACCCTATGAAACAGTTGTACTCTGTCCTATAGGGTCACTATGAGTTGGAATTGACTCGACAGCAATGAAGCTGGTTTGGTTCAGTTTTAGCAAGTGGCAGAGTCCTTGGTCAATGACTTTTTGTACAACCAATTCAAAATTCAGCTTTTGGTCCTCGTCAACCCTATATTGGAGAATCCAAAGACAGCACACTTGATTTGAGGATTAGGAGCCAGATCTACTAACTTTCAGTCTTGCCACAAAATATTTCTCTGTGCTCCTAAAGAATCTGAAGCACACATTATTTTGTCAATCCAGGCCTCAGAATTTCACCTTTCTCTAGAATCATTTCTCTTTGGCACTGAGTACGTACAATTTTCTTTTATTATTTTCTACTTAGCTCCTTGTTTCCCATGCCAACTCTGGATTCTGAAAAAGTGGCCAGCGTCGTAGTTTTCAAAAGCTATCAAATGTTCAGATTCCCACACAGAAGCCATGAGTACTTTTGCTCTGCCCCTACCTCCTTTTAAGAGTATTTCTATCACTGAACAACCTATCATTGATTGTCATCAATTAATGCATATGGTTATTCACTCCTTGGTGCTTCACACTGAGCTAGGCACTGCTCTCTGCAGGGGCTCCGGCAACATGTTCCCAGGGAAATTAGAACAGATCTCTTGGGTTAATGTTGTCCTACAAATCATGACTACCCAGTTTACCAGCTGTACAGCATCTCTCACTCTAAGGCACAAAATGTTGCTTTTAATTCTGAATGTAAAACAAGAGAGAGTCCGGCTGAATCTAAAAGAGAGCTCTTTGATCATCCAGGGAAAAAACACTGGCAGGAGACAATGAAGATGTTACATCTTTGTCTCTAGAAGCCTGTACCAGTGCTGACTGTTGTGGTGGTCAGCCTCCAAGGGAGTCCCCAATGATCCGCACTTCCTACTATTCACACCCTGTATAATCCCCTCCCACAAAGAATAAGGTTGTTCTGAGTAACCAATAAGATATTCCAGAAAGGACAGTGCATATGACTTCGGAGGCTGGGTCGTAAAATACTCTGTGGCTGTGCTTTAGTCGTTTTGAATCTCTTGCTCACGGGAAAGCCAGCTGCCATGTTGTGAGGACACTCAAGCAACTCATAAGAGGCCCCCATGCGGAGCAAGTGGAGACTCCTGCCAACAGCCAGCATCAACTGCCAGGCATGTTAGTGAGCCACTTTAGAAGTAAATCCTCCGGTCCCAGTCAAGCCTTAGGATGGCTGTAGCCCCAGCTGACATTTTAAGTATAACTGCATGAGAGATTTCAAGCCAGAACCACCTAGTTAAGCTGCTCTCAAATTCGTAACCCACAGAATGGTAAGGTAATGAGTGTTTGTTGTTGTTGTAAGTCACTAAATTCTGGAGAAATGTGTTATGCATATAGCTCTTAAATCCTGCTCTGTCCATACTCCTTCTTAGGGAAGCTACCTTTATAGTACCCCTAACATAAGACGTTGTCATGAGTTAAAGTTGACTTGATGGTAACTGGGTTTTTTTGTAATCAATGAGTACAGCTGTGCTCTGTGCCCAGAGAGCCCTTTAGTCTGGCCATAGCTGATTGGAACACGGATAGCCAGGAACGCACACAATGGCCTAGGCTAATCAGATTCCTCTTTAAGGAGTTCAGGTCTGGGTAACTGAATGTTTGAGCCAGTTACCAGTGGCCATTACTTCTGAAAAAGAAATAGAGAGTTAGGGTTGTGTCAGCTGCCATGAGCCAGGGATGAGCAGAAGGCAGAGGATGCTTGTGACAGGAAGAAGATGCAGAGGCACAGAGAGAAATTAGGGGGAGAAAAAAGAAAAGATAAGAGCTTTGGATCCCGGTGGCTTCTCAATGCCTCTTCTCAGGACACATGAAACCAACTCCAAGCTGCCAGGTCTCCATAAAATTCCAGATCCCTTGATTTAAACCAACCTAAGTTGCACTGCAAAGGTCCTGCCTAAAAACAACTTCAAGGGTCTTTACCAACTCCACTGCCATCAAGTTGATTCCAACTCATAGCAACCTTGCAATACAGAGTAGAACTGCCCCATAGGGTTAGCAAGCCTGTAAATCTTTACAGAAGCAGACTGCCACATCTTTCTACTGCAGAGTGGCTAGTGGGTTCAAACCGCCAAGCATTCAGTTAGCAGCCAAACGCTTAACCACTATGCCACCAGGGCTCCTTGAAGGATCTTTAGGTGACCAATCCTCCAGATGCTGGCCCTTTACTAGATGAAGCAACCGTTGTGAACTCAAGCTCCTAAGAAGCAGTGTTGTTTAGAGGACATAGCTTCCTTGTCATCGCTTCATTCTAAAGTTAAAGAAATGACTCAGAAGGAAAGTGGCTTGTACACTGTTCCATAATAACTTAAAGAGAGAGTGCTCTCTCCCTTGCACCAAACAGGGACATAAATAAGAAAAATATGCTTTGTGTAGACACCTATTCACTCCTTCCTACCAACCACAAGTTCATGAACAGAAGAGATTGACATATCTTTGGGACAATGACCTCTCCGTGCTGGACGCCCCAACTTGCCATGATGGATAACTCGAGCAGCAGGTTCAAGGAAAGACAGGCACATCCCTGCATCATTTATGACTGTGAACCTGTCTCAGGAAGAGGACACCTCCTGGAGGTTGGAATTGGCTCTCATATTGACTTGGCATTGAGTCTTCAGTATTACTGAGCCTTCAGTGTGCAGAGGAGCCATGCTTAAGAGCTTTCAGTCTCCATAAGATGATACAGTAAAGCTAAGTACCCAGATTATGTTCTAACTTCCTCCTCAGAAGGCATCTCACAAAAAGGAATCTTTACATGGGAAAAACGATGACAGCTTCTTTTGGTTTTCATTGTAAGAGAGTATAATAGACAGTATATGTGCACCTGAGAAAATTATATGTGTTTAGATACTCAAGGCTACAGGAAGTGGGATTGGGAAAAGGGTAGTGAGAATGGTTGCAGCTGAGGAAGTCTGTGTGGAGGAGATTGGGTATGAGCTGAACCTTGCACAGGTGGAGAGGTGCAGGGCAAACCCTGCAGGTCAGAGAGGTAGAGGAATACATCTCTTGTGCTAATTTCCAAAGGGAGCCTCATGATGTTTCCATCATGAATATGAAATGATGTCCTCTGCAAAGAATGTTTCATGCTTCCATAAAGAGCCCACGCCTGTGTGATTTTATGGGAGAAATTCTCCATAATGATGAGGGATTTCTACTTACAGGGAGTTTTTAAGTGAGCCAGTGATGTGTCTTCAATAAAAGAAGAAACGAACATCAGAGACACTTACAGGAACAGTCTTGGAATGTGTAAAAGTCTTTTTTTCCTGTTGTCTCTGGGGAACATAGGCTGCCTTGTTTGTGTTCCTCTTTCTCAGTCTAGGGGTTTGAAGCTTTGGGTCCTTTGGCCGCACTCACCTCTCCAGCCTCAACTGTCACCGTGCCCCCTTCCAAATCTGTCCCTTAGCTAAACTATTGTCCTTTCCTGGCGGCAACCTTCTTCTCTCATCTCCAGGCCATACCCCTGCTATTCTGTCTGCCTTGAATGCTCTCCAGCCCCATCTTTACCTGCTTAACTCCTTTTCCTCTCTCAGAGCTCTCTCATTATGTCTGATAACCTTTACATATTCCTTCTACTCTTCATTACCCCCCCCACCCCACCCTCGGCCCAATTCTCTAATGGATATTTGTAACGGACATTTGCCTTGCATTCTTGGATGCTCAGTAACTTTTGAGCAGTCCTTCCAGTTGGGTAATGGCTTGCCTTATTCTCATTTTCATTGGCTATAGGCCCAATCTGGCCGATCAGGCACACCCACATTAGACCTTGATTAGAAAGTCAGCAAAGTGAGGAAGGAAGTATGTACAAACTCTCTTTCCTGGTAAGGCTGGTAGCTGAGCATCTGGCTTTCAAGCTAATGGGAGTTCTGGGGCCTAGCACCCAGGGTCAGTAGTATGCACTGCTGTGTCTTTGGTCAGAAGCAGTAGTGGGGGCAGGTGGTCTGGCATATTCCCACACTACGGTCTGGGTATTGCTGCTGTGGTGTGGGGTAGAAGCCTGGCTCTCTGTGAGTTGCTTTTAATCCTTTCCTGTCACCAATTTCTTATTTGCTTAAACTACCTAAAATGGTTGTTTTCAGCTAAGAATACTGACTGAGGTGGCACCCCCTCTTCTGTACCCCAGCAGCCTCCTGACCTTCTGCCATCACTCCAGGCTGTGAGTTCTTCTGTCTGATTGTCTTCCTATCTGTATTCTCAATACCTGATGGTCAAGACCAGGTAAGCCTTTTTCATAATTATACCACATCTCTAATCACAGTGTCTGGTGAAGTAAATATTGGCTGACTAAATAAATACACAAATGAAGCTTTTCCAAATGCCTTTTACCATTCTCTGACTCAGGAGGACCCTTCTTAGTTACCGTTTCACTCAGAATGAGATAACCCCAGAGGACATCACTGTGGGCACCAGGAATCCTGGGCGAGCTGGTTAGGATCTGAATACGGGCAGGCAGTTACCCAGAACAGCTGAAATAAAACAGAGGGGCTTGTACGTAAAGAGGGTAGACAAGTTCATTACCAGACAAGCTCAATATCAGGGACCTCTGATGGATTCAAGAAGTAAGTGCAAGTTTCTGGGCAGAATACAGGGGAATCAGGGCACGAGCTGAGGGCAGAAAAGATCTCAGAAGTGCAGAGACAGGTGGGAGGAAGGATGAACAAGCACTTACCTGGCGATGAGTGGCAGAAGGTAGAGGGAAAGCAGACACACAAAGGACTTGAGGTGGGAAGGCCTGGGCACATACCAGGAATGGCAGGGAAGCCAGTGGGGCTGGGGGAGAGATGGGTCTAAAGCCACTGGCAGGGAGAATTCATCCTGCCTGAGAGTCTACTCTTTTTTCACCTGGAAATCCATTGCTCGGCCTTCACATCAGTTTGCTCCTAAGATCCCCACCAGGGAAATTTTTCTGACCCTAGACTTAGTTGGGGATCATCCCCTTTGACCTCACAGACCCCTGCTGTTTCTGTCCAAGCACTGTGGCATCAAAGTAATCATCTTTCTACATGCCTGTCTCAACCATTAATAACAATGGTTGTTACCATTTATAGTGTGCTTGCCGTATCCAGGCACTTTATGTACATTATTCATTTAATTCTGCCAACAACTCCATAATATAGGTACCCTTATTATCCTTACTTTCCAGATGGCGAGCCAAAGGCTCAGAGAGGTAACGTGACTAGCGTAAGGTTGCACAGCCAGAAGTGGCAGAAAGATTTGACTTCAGGTTTGTTTGATTCTGGAGTTGCTGCCCTTAAACTATAACTACTTTATAGTGACTTGAGGCAACTTTGCAGCTGAATAAACAAGTTCCAAGTTTCTCATCCCTTTTTTTAAAATTTTTTTTTTTTTATTGTTGTAGTTTAACTGAAAGTTTACAATTCAAGTTAGTCTCTCATACAAAAATTTATACATACAGTGTTATGTGACCTTAACTGCTCTCCCTATACTGTGACAGCGCTCTCCTCCTTTCCACCTCTGACCTCCCACGTCCATTCGACCAGCCTCTAACCTTCTCTGCCCTCTCATCTTACCTCTGGACAGAAGCTGCCCATCTAGTCCCATGCATCCACTTGAGCCAAGAAGCACACTCTTCACGAGTATCACCCTATGTCCCACAGTCCAGTCCAATCTTTATCTGAAGAGCTGGCCTCGGAAATTGTTTTAGTTCTGAATTGACAGAGAGTCCAGGAACCATGCTTTCTGGGGTTCCTCCGGTCTCAGTCAGACCATTAAGTCTGGTCTTTTCACTAGAATTTGAGTTCTCCATCCCACCCTTCCACCGCTCCCTCAGGGACTCTCTGTTGTGTTCCCTGTCAGGGCGGTCATTGGTGGTAGCCGGGCACCATCTAGTTCTTCTGGTCTCAGGCTGATAAAGTCCCTGGTCCACGTGGCCATTTCTGTCTCCTGGTTCAATACCTTCCTGTGTCTTTGGTGTTCTTCATTCTCCTTCACTCCAGGTGGTTGGGATCAATTGATGCATCCCGGATGGCCACTTGCCAGCTTTCAAGACCCCAAATGCCACTCATCAAAGTAGGATGCAGAACATTTTCTTAATAAACTTTGTTATGCTAGTTGACCTAGATGTCCCTGAAAGCATGGTCTCCAGAACCCTGCCCCTGCTACTCTGTCCCTTGAAGTGTTTGACTGTAGTCAGGAAAATTCTTAGCTTTGGTTTAGGCCCATTGTACTGACTTCCCCTGTAGTGTGTGCTGTCCTTCCCTTCACCTAAGATAATTCTTGTCTACTATCCAGTTAGTGAATAACCCTCACCCTCCCTCCCCACCCTTGTAACCATCAAAGAATGTTGTCTTTTGTGTTTAAACCTTTTCTTGAGTTCTTATAATAGTGATCTTATACAATATTTGTCCTTCTGTGACTGACTAAATTCAGTCAGCGTAATGCCTTCCAGATTCCTCCATCTTATAGTTCACGGCTTCATCATTGTTCTTTATCGTTGTGTAGTATTCCATTGTGTGGATACACCATTATTTGTTTATCCATTCGTTGATGGGCACCTAGGTTATTTCCATCTTTTTGCTATCGTGAACAGTGCTGCAATGAACATGGGTGTGCATATATCTACTCTTGTGACGGCTCTTATTTCACTAGGATACATTCCAAGGAGGGAGGTTGCTGGATCGTATGGTACTTCTATTTCTAGCTTTTTAAGGAAGCACCAAATCGATTTCCAAGGTGGCTGTGCCATTTTATATTCCCACCAACAGTGTATAAGTGTTCCAGTCTCTTCACAACCTCTCCAGCATTTATTATTTTGTGCTTTTTAGATTAATGCTAGCCTTGTTGGGGTGAGATGGTATCTCATTGTAGTTTTGTTGTGCTTTTCTCTAATGGCTAATGATTGTGAGCATTTCTTCGTGTGTCTGTTAGCTGTCTGAATGTCTTCTTTGGCGAAGTGCTTGTTCATATCCTTTGCTCATTTTTTAATTGGGTTATTTGTCTTTTTGTTGTTGAGGTTTTACAGTATGTTGTAGATTTTAGAGATTAGATGCTGATGGGATTTGTCGTAGTCAAAATTTTTACCCAGTCTATAGGTTGTCTTTTGACTCTTTTGGTGAAATCTTTTGATGAGCATAGGTGTTTGATTTTTAGGAGCTCCCAGTCATGTCGTCTCTCTTCTGGTGCTTGTGCATCGTTACTTATGGTTCGTATTGTGTTTATGTCATGTATAAGGGCTCCTTGCGTTGTCCCTATTTTTTCTTCCATGATCCTTATCATTTTCGATTTGAGATTTAGGTCTTTGATCCATTTGAAGTTCATTTTTGTGCATGGTGTGAGGTATTCGCACTCTTTTTGAAGCACAAGAATCCATGTGAAGATAGAAGAGTTAGGAAAGAACACGGACATGTTTGGGGACACAGACAGTGAACGGCAGAGCTGGAACTGGACCCCAGGTCTCTTGGTTCATCCCCAAGCCATCACCCTGCTTTGGTAGAACCATCTAGGAAGATGAGGCTAGCCCAAGTAGACTGAGGCTGGGGGTGGGAGAAAGGAACAGCTGGCTCTCTAGATGGGCCAGCTCTCAGGTGCTCAGAGTAAAAGATTTTTGCACCAACAGTTTGCAAGGCTGGTAATTAACGTCTGGTGAGTTTGGGAGAGCTACTGTCATGCAAAGCCTGGGAGCCTGTAGAGTCTTGCTGCTCCACTTGCCTGACACATCCAGACATTAGATGCTTCGAGGGGAAAATACCTACAATCTGCATTGGCTTCGTTCCCGAAAGGCTGAGATTTATGGGCAGGCCATGGTGGGGAGAGTCAAGACTGGCTTCAGGCCCTGTTTTGGCTGTCTCCATGGAGCCAATAGCCCTTTTCCTTACCTCCCAGCTGACAGGTGAAAGGGATACTGTTGTGTGCCATATAGTCGATTCAATCTCATAGAGAGCCTACAGGAGAGAGTAGAACTGCCCATAGGGTTTCCTAGGCTGTAGTCATTATAGGAGAAGATTGCCAGGTCTTTTCTCCTGCAGGGCTGCTGGTAGGTTCAAACTGCCAACCTTTCAGTTAGCAGCTGAACACTCTACCATTGAGCCACCAGGGCTCTTAAAAGGGATACTAGAGGTGCAAAATCACGGACCTGGTTGTGTCCTCTGGGGCTCCCTGGAATTGTAAAATTACCTAAGGCATTATGAAAACACACACATCTAAGCCCTATTCAAGACCCTAGAGGCCTGGCTATTGGCAGTATTCCAAAGCATCTTGAAGATGTTGATGATCAGCCAGGTGGAAGAATCTCTAATCTAGCCCAACAGACTGACAGTTCCATCTTACAGGTGGGAAAACAGAGGCACAGGGGAGGAGAGAAGCAAGCAGTATGAGAAAGTGGCTAAGAGCCTGGACTCTACCACATGCTGGCTTTGTGGCTTAGGGAAAGTCACCGAGCCTTTCTGAGCTCCAGTTTTCTCACGTTTAAAGTGAATGAAATAACAGAGCTTATTTCATAGCACTGTTGTAAGACGTAAGTGTAAAATTTTTAGAACAGTGTCTGACAAAGCAAGTGTTATCTCCTGCTATTAGTAAGGCAGCAGACAAGTAAAAGAAAAAATTATAATCTAGTAAGATAAATGTTTTTGATCATTATTATGGTTGTTGTTGTTTCTTTTCTTTCATGATTGTTTAAGAGATGAAAAGCTGCTCACCATTTTTTCCTCCGTACCCTGCTAGATTGAATCATACAAAGTCAGCACACGGTAGAGTCCAGGCTCTTAAGCACTTTCTCAAGCTGATGCCCCCATATATGTCTATTTAGATGAACTTCTTTGCTGTGACATGGTCCTCATTTTTGCCTCTGAGTCCTCCTCTCCCACCAGGTCAGCCTGCAATGACTTAGGCAAGCACTGCCATCAAAAACCCTCTAGAGTGGAGCAACTGGGAGAATAAGTTCATCTGTAGCCTGCACATCCAGTAGGAAAGGCATGGATAATTCCTAGGAAAACAGGCCCAAGGCTTGGCCCCAAAGCATCTCCTACACCCACTCCCAGGACCCCTTTCTGGAAAGAGACCAAATGCAAGAGCTGGCCAGTATTAATGTGTAGGCCTGGAAGTATTTGCGTATCTGCATAGAAATGCAGGTGCTTTGTGTTTTTCTGTGCATGCATGTGTGTACCCATATTTGGATGCACAGAGTAGGTGAGATTGGGTGCAAAGAAAAGGCACTGAGTCTTACACATCTTCTATGGTGATAGGTATGCAACGTGTGCTTGCTAAATGGATGAATGGATAGATGGTAGAATAAGTGAATAAATGAATGACTGAACAAATGAATAAACACATGAGTGTCTCAAATGGGAGCCAAGGGAAATGTCTATAAATACAAAATCTAGAGTCAGGGACTGACAAATCCATGTCCCTGAAAATATTTGTTCTTTCATTTGAGGTGGCATAAATTTGAAAGCCCAACAGATTTTGTAGTTAGACAGGCTTGGATGATAATCCCAGCACAAGCTCCTGAGCTTCTCTAAGCAGCAATTTCTTTGTCTGTAAATTGAGGATGTTAACTCCTACTTAATAAGATTGTGGAGAAGATGAAATGAAATAACATATGTATGTTAAGTGCCAAGTACACTGCCTATTACAAGGGAATTTAATAAGTCCTTCCTTCCATTCTCCCTTCCATCCATCCTTCCTCTATCCCTTCCTTCAGAGATACAGAGATGCATTACCTTCCAAAGCACATTACTAGAAATGTTGGCAGAAATTCTTGGTACTGGGATAGTGCCTGGGAAGGACAGCCTGGAGACAGGGGAATATTCAAGATGGGTCTTGGCATGCTTTCCAGACTTTAAGCCTTGTTAGGAGTTTACTGGTACAATTCACTTCCATCCTTCTAAGAGTCAGTGTTGGGCATCTGGTCCAGGTCTCGTCATGACGTTGGACTAGTGACCTTGGATCAATCCCTTCCCCTCTCTAGTCCTCAGTTTTTCTATCTATCAGATTGAATGAGATGAGGAACTTTATAAACCTACAATGCTAGATGAGATTCTAAATATTATGGGTGCTGGAGGGGAAGGCTTCACAGTGCCCAGAGTGCATGGCCCAGGATGCCAGATGGGGAGAGAAGTGGCACAAGGTTCCAATCAAATGCACCAGGGTCTCTGAGGTGATGATGGGATTGACTGGAGGATGCTGGCCCAGACCTAAGTGCAAAGGCAGTTCAGGAAAATGTGAGCTTGGGGGTTTGCAGTAATCAGGAAAGTCTCTCCAGATGTGAGGTGTTAGAACATCCCTCAAGAATGTCTCTTGACATTATTATTAAGAAGAAATAATAACTATGATGACGATAATAATCACCATATATTAAACATTTTCTCAATTCTAGGACCTGCACTAAGTGCTTTGCATGCAACATCTGGCATGTTTCTCACACAACATTGGGTTGATTCTACTATTGTTAGGACCATTTTATAGACTGTAAGTGACTTCAAAGGTGAGTGGCAAGGTAGGATGTGAACCAGGAGTATCTGACTCCACAGCCTGTGTGCTTCACAGCTACGATGCCTCACATCTCTGAGTGCGGCTATAACCTGACACTATTAATGCCTCTGCCACCACCACCACCACCAGAATTACGGCAAGAACTACTAATGGTTGTGATGATAGGCTACCCTTTACGTAGACATTTCACACTTTTCCAAAATGCTTTTTCGTACATCCTCCCCGTCATGGTTTGAATTATGTCCCCCCAAAAATGTGTGTATCAATTTGGCTGGGCCATGATTCCCAGAATTGTGAGGTTGGCTTCCACTTTGTGATTGTAATTTTATGTTAAAGAGGATTAGGGTGGGATTGTAATACCACCTTTACCCAGGTCACATCCCTGGTCTAATGTAAAGGGAGTTTCCCTGGGGTGTGGCCTGCACCACCTTTCATCTCTCAAGAGATAAAAGGAAAGGGAAGCAAGCAGAGAGTGGGGGACCTCATACCATCAAGAAAACAGTGCTGGGAGCAGAGCGCATGCTTTGGACCGGGGTCCCTGTGCAGAGAAGCTCCTAGTCCGGGAGAACACTGAAGAGAAGAAGGCCGACAGAGAAAAAGCCTTCCCCTGGAGCCGACACCCTGAGTTTGGACTTTCAGCCTACTTTAACTGTGAGGAAATAAACTTCTCTTTGTTAAAACCATCCACTTGTGGTGTTTCTGTTATAGCAGCACCAGATGACTAAGACACTCCCCACTACTTCTCAACACCATTCTGAGTGGAAGTCATAATGGGATTATTCCCATTTTGCAGAGAAGAAAATGAGGCTCCAGGAGTTTGAGTGACTTGAGGAAGAACACCTACTTAGTAAGTGACAGAGATCATACCGGGACGTCTGACTCCAAATGTCACCCTTTTCCTTAGTGTGATGTTGCAGTCTTCCCAGGGTGAAATGCGATTTCTACTCTAACAAGAGGTAAATTGAGACACTGAGCAGCCTGGCTGGGTTGCCACAATTCTTACAGGGAGTTGCAGGCAATTGCACTGGGCGCAGAGACTGGTCTCTCTGCTCACTGTGCTCTGTGCTTCAGCTGGCCCACTCTGCAAGTCTGCTGGAAGGTCCTCTGGCATCAGTTCAGACAAGAGAGCAGCCCTTGGGTAGATCAGGCTCCCTAGCGCATGTGCCGTTAAGAGAGGCACTCAGCAAAGAGAGCTCAGGTGTCATTTATCACTGTTCTATTTCCACAAAATGCTGTCATCCCCTGTCCCAAGCAAGGCAGACACCCCTGGGGGAGAAATTCAAGAAACAGAAGCCGAAGCATGTACCCCAGTACCAGATGGGAAGGAAGGGGCTGAGGTTACTGAAGTGTCAGAAATAGGGTTAAATCTTCAGAGCTTCTGTGGGGAAATCGCTTTGCTCAGAGACCCGTCAGACAACCAGAACCTCAGCCTCCTGGAGCAACTCACCCAGAATTAAATCCTGATGCCCTCTGTTGGTGTTTTCCAGTAATGGTAAGATTTTGGAGATTTAGAAAGGAAGTAACTATTTGTGAGATGCAGACTTAAACCCCATACAGATACATAAACACAAATTGACACACACCCCACTTTTTTCACTCCCAAAGCCTGCAAAGTGGAATCGTAGTAGTCAGAGGTGGAGGGACCTTATATACATCTGAGTCTTGTCCTTTCTTTTTTTTCCAGATAAAGAAACAGACGCACTGAAGATGGGAAGTGATTTCCTCAAGGCAAAATGTTAACAATTCTAATGGTATAGTACATTGAACACTGACTGTTATATGCCAGAAATATGCCAAGTATTTTACACACACCATCGCATCTAATCTTCACCACAGCCTTGTATAGTAGCTGTTATTCTCTCCCATTTACAGAGGAGGAAATGGAGGTGTAGGGAAATTATTTAACTTGCCCAAAGTTAGTGAAACCACTACATGGCAGGTCTAGGACACTAACCCTGGTGGGTTTGGCTCCAGAAATCATGCTGCCTCCCAACTTAGAAGTAGAGTTTCAACTTGAACCTGGACCTCCTAAGACTCAATCTTGTCACCTTTACACTGATACGTACAAAAATATAAACATTTGGTCTTTCTTAGTCCATGTGGAGACACAGTGGGCTAATGTTCATGCTCTGCCCTGGATACCACTGTGGAGCATAATGCTGTTCCAAGAAATAACATCCGATTTGTCTATCCATGTGTAGAACCAATTGAGAGACAGAGGAGACAAAACAGGAAATCAGACTATTACCTCTGATACTGCAAAAGCTGTTGGGCCTGCCAGTACATCATCCCTGAATTAGTTAAGCTCCCCTGCCCTGTCCCTGATACGGTGGACAATCACAGGTCTCCACCCACAGGGAGAAAACTTACCCAGCTAAGCTTACCGAACATCAAAGAGCAGTTAAGAATGCACCCTCCCTGCAGGCAGGCAGGCAGACCTTGGGGGACAGGAAATAAACAAGCCAGTGAGGATGCAGATTGAGCTTTTGACTCCCATTTCTTTCTCCAGAACTCACCAATCAGATAAGTGACTTCTCCTGCCCTGGGCATCATAGAGAGACCAGGAATAAATATGCCTATTTCCTCCACAGGGAAAAACAAGGAGTTGAGGGTGAGCTATTTCAACTAACACTGTTATTTCAGGGGTCCACTAATTCAGAGTACATAAAGTTCCTCTTTGCATTATCTGCAAAGTTTGCCAAGCAACTTAAAGCTGTAATCAAGAGTACGCAGAAAAATTAGACTCCTTTAGAGAGCAATTTTTCAAGCACTATATTATAACTGGCATATTATATGCTAATTACAAATGAATATTTTTCTATTTCTATAAGCATGCCCCCATAGAGGCTTGAGTTGAAGTCTACATGTGGACTTCTCAAGTTTAGGCTGACCTTCTCCTATGTGCTTGGCTGCTAAATGAAATGTTGGCAGTTCCAGTCCATTTAGAGGTGCCTCAGAAGAAAGGCCTGGTGATCTACTTCTGAAAAATCAGCTACTGACGCTCATGGGGTTGCATGAGTTGGAATCAACTCAATGGCAACTGTTTACTGGTTCTTCTAATTAGTCCAAATGATGGGCCTGGTTGTGTGCGGATGAGTTATACAGTCGAATTATGTGAGCTACACTGTCAAATGAAAGACAGCTTTTAACCCAGTTTTTCATCTGCTTTAAATTCTCTGAAAAGCCTTCTTTTGGATGGTAACTTGTCAGACCTATGTATTGTTGTAAGTTAAAGGAAAATCAATCCCACTCTTTGGGAGCTGGACTCAATTTGAAGGCAATAGTCTTGCCACATTTAATTATTTCACACTCCACTCACCAGGCCATGAAAGTGTCAATTTCACCTTAGGGATAAAGGGACCAGGGAAGGAAAATTGGCTAAAGTGTGGGAAAACACTAAGTTATGGTTAATAACAAGAGTAACATTTGGAAGTTAAGGCAGAAACTTTCCCCAGTGAGGGAGCAGAGAGAGAGGATGGAAGTGATAGACCTGCAAACTGATTTTCTCTTAAATTGTTCTCATAAAAAAAAATTAGAATTCTAGAAAATATGTGCTGAAAGGGACTTTAGAGGTTATCAAATCAAACTGCTTTAGTTTATTAATACAGTGACTAAGGCATCTTTGACAATTCAATAATAATAATAAAACAACTATCATTTATTCACCGTCTATTACGTGTCAGTCACTTGTCCAAGGTCCCCCAGCCGATGAGTGGGATAACATAGGCCGGAAACTAGGCTTCCTCATTGCTACTATTTTTATACTAAATTCTAAATTAAGCGAGGACTATGTAGAAAAGCCTATATATTTCTTATTTCCCTCAAATCCAAAGTATAGTAGAAGTTCAAATGACCTTATTTGTTTAACTCTAGCACAGAGTCCGTGGGTATTACAAGTGGTTAACATGCTCTGCCGATAACCAAAAGGCTGGAGATCTGAATCCATCCACAGGCACTTTGGAAGAAAGACCTGGTGATCTACTTCCAAAAAATCAGCTCTGAAAACCCTATGGAGAACAGTTCTACTCTGGCACATATGGAGTCACTAAGAATTAGAATCTGCTTGATGACAACTACTGGTAGTGGTGGCAGTGCAGACCATAGCATTAAATACTCTTTCCACAGCATCAGCTCACAGCTGATAGATTCTTTTCTTTGGATGTACGTCGAATGTAGAAAATTCATAATAGGGTACAATGTCTTCACTCATGTAAGGCTATGAAATGAATAAAAACCTATCCCAACTGTGTAATTTTCAATAGTTGGAGTGATGGAAGAGCGGGGGTTAAGAATTTTAAACTACAGGATCTTAGATCATGGAAAATGATTATTTGTTCCAAGATGTTAGATGCAGGAGACTAGAAACAATAGTTAATGAAAAATAGATTTTCCACACAAAATAAAATAATTAATGTAAGTATGTGCAATTGCAATCTGAGATTTCCCCTGCTGGGGAGCGTAGAAAGGTGGAACCATGTAGTATTTAAGGGAACTGATTTAAACTGACATGGCTTTGCTTCTCACCTCTGCCACTTACTTGCTGTGTGACTTTGGCTAGTAGCTCAGCCTTTTTGAGCTTTAGGTTCCCCATTTTAAAAATGGTTAGAATAATGCTTGTAGGGTTTTTTTTTTTTTTCCAGAATAAATATGATGGTTTATTGCGTGGAACATAGTAAAATCTGATAAACTGTAGATGATGGGGCTGATGTTGCTGGAGATGATGCTTTTGTCCAGGTTCCTTTTGGAAGGTCCTCTCCCCACATTTTCAGCTGTTCGAATTATATCCATCTTCCTGTTCACCTGGGAGTAAGGAAATACACACTTAAAGGTAGAAGAGCAATACTGGGATCCATGTTTTACTGGCAAGGAGCTGGGGAAACATCAGTCTTGGAGAATTTTTATTTCTCTTCATCTTTGTTCACTAGAAATAGGAACTTATTATTATTTTTTTTTAGCCCTCTAACACTCTGAATTTTAAAGATCTATTAAACGGGGCCACTTGTTGATAAACCAGTCCCCCGCCCCACCACTAGAACATTTTACTTTATCTCCTAGATAATATGTAGGATTTAAATATTTTTAGCAGATTTCTTATCTATTGAGACAAGATGTAAGGGAGGGCACAATGTTTTCATCAAGATGGTGAGGGCATTCCAGAGCTTCTGGTGGGTGCTTTAAGTTACCAGAAGTCAAGAGCCACAACAAGAAAGACATTTGCTGGACCAGCCTCAGAGTACATCTGTGAACTGGAGGTAGCAGTTGCCTATGGTCTTGCTTCTCTGTCTCTTCCCGTCATTCTTACACTGTTTTAATTAATTAATGATGGAATCAGTTAGTATATGTGAAGCATTTAGAGAAGATCCTAGTACAGGTTAAGAGATGAAAGTGTTAGTTATTGTTATCATGATTGTCAAGTTTATCATGGGATGCGGTTTTTTAGGGTGTTGGAGCTGCTGAAATGAGGGAGGGTTACAAATGATGAAATGAGGAAATAGTTATTTAAAAATCAATATGGTGGGACAATATTTTAAATGAACATGTTCTTACCTCTCATTGCCTTGCATCCTGTGTCTGTCCCCTAGACCAGGACAAGGGGCATTCCATCTTACCCTCCTAGGGAAGCTCGTCCCTGCAGATAAAGAAGTCAATTCTTAGCTTTTGAGTTTCAGAGTAGGATGTGGGAACTCTTGGTTTTGACAATAGTTTAAAAGAAAATGATTTTGTATTTCCAGAGTTGTGAATATTAAAAATAAAACAGCCAAATTTCTCACAAGGGGTGAGCGATGGATTTCCTGCTGCCATGATGCCAGAGCAAATACAATCATCTATGATTTTCTAAAGACTGGCCTTTGGCCAAAGCTACAAAGGAAAGCTGAAGTCTTGACCATTGTCACGGATTGAATTGTATCCCCCAAAAACTTCTGTTAACTTGGCTAGGTCATGATTATTTCCAGTATTGTATGATTGTCCACCATTTTGTCACCTGATGTGATTTCCCTATGTGTTGTAAATCCTATCACTATGATGTAATAAGATGGATTAGCAGTAGTTATATTGATGAGGTCTACAAGATTTGATAGTGTCTTAAGCCAATCTCTCTTGAGATACAAAAGAGAGAAGCAAGCAGAGAGACAAGGGGACCTCATACCACCAAGAAAGCAGTGTTGGGAGCAGAGCGCATCCTTTGGACCTGAGGTTCCAGTGCTGAGATGCTTCCAGACCAAGAGAAGATGGATGCATGACAAGAACCTTCTTCCAGAGCTGACAGAGAGAGAAAGACTTCCCCTGAAGCCGATGTCCTGAATTTGGACTTGCAGCCTACTAGACTGTGAGAGAATAAATTTCTCTTTGTTAAAGCCATCCACTTGTGGTATTTCTGTTATAGCAGCAGTATGTGACTAAGACAACCATAGTCATACCTTAATGGGAAACTCGTGTCACCTTGCGCCTAGATTTCTTTTGGGAATATGTGATCTCTCCTGCCCTGAGTCCCTTAGTAATTTTTTTTTTTTTAGATTTCTTAAAACTCTTAACCAATTCATATATTTTTAAAATTATACCCACTCCTCACTTATTGACATGGTTAGGTTCCAAAGACCAGGTCTTTATATGAAAATTAGTGTTAAGCAAAAATGGAGGATAATTACATCATTACATAGCTGCCAAATTACATCATTACATAACTTCCACACCACTGAGAATCATGGTGCAGCCAAGTTGACACCTAACCTTAACCATCATAGCTAGCATTACTCTCGCCTTGCACCTGAGCATTCATTACTGCTGGGCACATGTCATAAATGGGCAGACTATTCAGATAGTAATTATTTTACTATTGTTGTAAATGCAAAAAGTCAGATAACGAGATAGTCAATAAATGAGGAGTAGGTGTAATTTACAGACCATCTCAAGAATAGATTTGACGTATTAAAGGCTAATGACTGAAAATCAGATGCGTTGTGGGATGACATCAAAGATATCATACATGAAGAAAGCAAAAGTTCATTTAAAGACAGGAAAGAAAGAAAAGACCAAAATGGATGCAGAAGAAACTCTGAAACACACTCTTGAATGTAGAGCCGCTAAAGCAAATGGAAGAAATGATCACATAAAAGAGCTGAACAGAAGATTTCAAAAGGCAGTTTGAGAAGACCAAGTAAAGTATTGTAATGAAATGTGCAAAGACCTGTAGTTAGTATACCAAAAGGAAAGAACAGCTTGGCATTCTTCAAGCTGAAAGAACTGAAGAAAAAATTTAAGCCTCGAGTTGTAATACTGAAATATTCTGTGGGCAAAATACTGAATAATGCAGGAAGCATCAAAAGAAGATGAAAGGAATACCCAGAGTCACTGTACAAAAAAAAGAATTGGTTGACTTTCAACCATTTCAGGATGTAGCATATGATCAAGAACTGATGGTATTGAAGAAGTAAGTCCAAGCTTCACTGAAGGCATTGGTGAAAAGCAGTGCTCCAGGAACTGACGGAATACCAGTTGAGACGTTTCAACAAACTGATGTATTGCTGGAGATGCTCACTTATCTATGCCAAGAAATTTGAAAGAGATTCATATTTGTGCCCATTCTAAAGAAAGGTGATCCAATAGAATGCAGAAATTATTATTATTATTTTTTGTTTATTGTTGTAGTTTAAGTGAAAGTTTACATTTCAAGTTAGTCTCTTATACAAAAATTTATACATACATTGTTAATTGACCCTAATTGCTCTCCCTATACTGTGACAGCACACTCGTCCTTTCCATCCCTTGTTTCCCATGTCCATTCAACAAGCTCCTAACCCTCTCTGCCTTCTCATCCCACCTCCAGACGGAAGCTACCTGCTTAGTCTCATGTATCTACTTGAGCTAAGAAGCACACTCTTCACGAGTATCATTTTATGCCCCACAGTCCAGTCCAATCTTTGTCTGAAGAGTTGGCCTCAGAAATTGTTTTAGTTCTGGGCTGACAGAGAATCTGGGGGCCATGCTTTCCAGTCAGACCATTAACTCTGGTCTTCTTACTCGAATTTGACTTTGGCACCCCACCTTTCTCCTGCTCCATCAGGGACTCTGTTGTGATCCTGGTCAGGGTGGTCATTGGTGGGAGCTGGGCACCATCTAGTTCTTCTGGTCTCAGGCTGATGAAGTCTCTGGTTTATGTGGCCCTTTCTGTCTCTTGGGCTAATACTTTCCCTGTGTCTTTGGTGTTCTTCATTCTCCTTTACTCCAGGTGGTTGGGACCAACTGATGCATCTTAGATGGCTGCTTGCAAGCTTTTAAGACCCCGGATGCCACTCACCAAAGTAGGATGCAGAGCATTTTCTTAATAAACTTTGTTATGCCAATTGACCTAGATGTCTCCTGAAAGCATGGTTCCTAGACTCCCATCCCTGCTACTATGTCCCTTGAAGTGTTTGACTGTATTCAGGAAACTTCTTAGATTTGGTTTAGTCCAGTTGTGTTCACTTCCCCTGTAGTGTGCACTGTCCTTCCCTTCTCCTAAGATAATTCTTGTCTACTATCTAGTTAGTGAATAAACCTCACCCTCCCTCCCCACCCTCGTAACCATCAAAGAATGTTTTCTTCTGAGTTTAAACCTTTCCTTGAGTTCTTATAATAGTGGTCCTATACAGTATTTGTCCTTCTGTGACTGAATAAATTCACTCAGCATAATGCCCTTAAGATTTCTCCATGTTATGTTTCATGGCTTCATCATTGTTCTTTATCATTGTGTAGTATTCCATTGTGTGGATATACCATAACTTATTTATCCATTTGTCTGTTCATGGGCACCTAGATTGTTTCCATCATTTTGCTATTGTGAACAGAGCTGCAATGAACATGGGTGTGCATATATCTATTCGTGTGATGGCTCTTATTTATCTAGGATACATTCCAAGGAGGGAGATTGCTGGATCATATGGTACTTCTATTTATAGCTTTTTAAGGAAGAGCCAAATAGATTTCCAAAGTGGTTGTACCATTTTACATTCCCACCAACAGTGTATAAGTGTTCCAGTCTCTCCACAACCTCTCCAACATTTATTATTTGGTGTTTTTTTGATTAATGCTAGCCTTGTTGGGGTGAGATGATATCTCATTGTAGTTTTGATCTGCATTTCTCTAATGGCTAATGATCATGAGCATTTCTTCATGTGTCTGTTAGCCATTTGAATGTTTTCTTTGGCGAAGTGCCTGTTCATATCCTTTGCCCATTTGTTAACTGGGTTATTTGTCTTTTTGTTGTTGAGGTTTTGCAGTATCTTGTAGATTTTAGAGATTAGATGCTGATCAGATTTGTCATAGCCAAAATTTTTTTCCCAGTCTGTAGGTTGTCTTTTGACTCTTTTGGTGAAATCTTTTGACGAGCATAAGTGTTTGATTTTTAGGAGCTCCCAGTTACCTAGTCTCTCTTCCGGTGCTGGTGCATTATTACTTATGGTTCGTATTGTGTTTATGTCATGTATTAGGGCTCCTAGCATTGTCCCTATTTTTTCTTCCATGATCTTTGTAATTTTTGATTTGATATCTAGGTCTTTGATCCATTTTGAATTAGTTTTTTTGCATGGTGTGAGGTATGGGTCTTGTTCCAGTTTTTTGCAGATTGATATCCAGTTATGCAGCACTTTTTGTTAAAGCGAATGTCTTTACCCCAATCAATGGACTTTGGGCCTTTGTCAAATATCAGCTGCTCATAGGTGGATGAATTTATGTCTAGATTCTCAATTCTGTTCCATTTGTCTATGTATCTGTTGTACCAGTACCAGGCTATTTTGACTACTGTGACGGTATAATAGGTTCTAAAATCAGATAGCATGAGGCCTCTCACTTTGTTCGTATTCTTGAGTAATTCTTTACTTATCCGGGGCCTCTTCCCTTTCTATATGAAGTTGGTGATTTGTTTCTGCAACTCATTAAAAAATGCCATTGGAATTTGGATCAGGATTGCATTGTATCTGTAGATCGCTTTGGGTAGAATTGACATTTTCACAATGTTGAGTCTTCCCATCCATGAGCAATGTATGTTTTTCCACTTATACGGGTCTCTTTTGGTTTCTTGAAGTAGAGTCTTGTAGTTTTCATTGTATAGGTCTTTTATGTCTCTGGTTAGATTTATTCCTAAGTATTTTATCTTCTTGGGGGCTATTGTAAGTGGTATTGATATGGTGATTTCCTCTTTGAAGCTCTCTTTGTTGGTGTAAAGTAATCCAACTGATTTTTGTAAGTTTATCTCATATCCTGAAACTTTGCTGAAATTTTCTCTTAGTTCCAATAGTTTTCTTGCGGATTCTTTGGCTTTTCTGTGTATAAGATTATATCATCTGCAAATAGAGATACTTTGACTTCTTCCCTACCAATTTGGATGTGTTTTATTTCTTTTTCTAGCCTAAGAATGCAGAAATTATTGAACAATATCATTAATATCACACGCAAGTAAAATTTTGCTGAAGGTAATTCAAAAACGGTTGCAGGAGTTCATCAACAAGGAACTTCCAGAAATTCAAGCTGGATTCAGAAGAGGACCTGGAATGAAGGCAACCATTGTTGATGTCAGATGGATCTTGGAAAAAAGCAGAGAATACCAGAAAGATGTTTACCTGTGTTTTATTGACTATGCAAAGGCATTCGACTGTGTAGATCATAGCAAATTATGGATAACATTGAGAGGAATGGAAATTCCAGAACACTTAATTGTGCTCATGAGGAACCTGTACATCAATCAAGAGGCAGTTGTTCAAACAGAGCAAGGGGATACTGTGTGGTTTAAAAACAGGAAAGATGTGTGTAAGGGTTGTATCCTTTCACCATACTTATTCAATCTGTATGCTGAGCAAATAATCAGAGAAGCTGGACTATATGAAGATGAACAGGGCATCAGGATTGGAGGAAGACTTACTGACAACCTGCAATATGCAGATGACACAACCTTGCCTGCAGAAAGTGAAGAGGACTTGAAGCACTTAATGATGAAGATCAAAGATTAGAGCTTTCACGTATGTATTGTACTTCCGCATATAGGAAGCAAAAATCCTCACAACCGGGCCAGTAAGCATCATCATGATAAACAAAGAAACGACTGCAGTTGTCAAGGATTTCCTTTTACATCAGTCCACAATTAACGCCCATGGGAACACTGGTCAGGAAATTAAAGAATGTGTTGCATTGGGCAAATCTGCTGCATAAGGCCTCTTTAAAGTGTTGAAAAGCAAAGATATCGTTTTGAGGACTATGGCGTGCCTGACTCAAGCCATGGTATTTTCAATCCCCTATATGCGTGCAAAAGCTAGACAATCAATAAGGAAGACTGAAGAAAAACTGATGCCTTTGATTATGTAGTTGGCAAAGAATACTGAATATACCACGGACTGCCAGAAGAACGAACAAATCTGTCTTGGAAGAAGTACAGCCAGAATGCTCCTTAGAAGCAAGGCTTGCGAGACTTCATCTCATGTACTTTGGACACGTTATCAGGAGGGACCAGTCCCTGGAGAAGGACATCATGCATAGTAAAGTAGAGAGTCATCAAAAAAGAGCAAGACCCTCAATGAGATGGATGGACACAGTGGCTGCAACAATGAGCTCAAGCATAACAATGATTGAGAGGATGGCGCAGGACCGGGCAGAGTTTCCTTCTGCTGTACATAGGGTCGCTATGAGTCAGAACCGACTCAACTGCCCCTAACAACAACAGGTACAATTTGAGCACGTGACTTACTTCTCTTCTTAATCTTTAGAACCCTGGAGGATAGACATCGCAACTTATAAGTGTTATTAATAGTAGATCTAAAATTTTACTGTGCAGATCAATCACTTGGAGTGTTAATTAAAACATAGATTACTGATCTCCACCTATGGAGATTGAGATTTGGTAGATCTGTGAGGGCATCAAGTAATCTCTTTTATAAGCTATCATTCCAGGTGAGTCTAATGCAGGTCTAAAGCCCAAATTTACAGAAACAGTCCTTCATGCATAGAGAATTATGTCTTACACACAAAATATATGCAGAAAATGAGTGCTTAATTAATGCAAGAGTAGACTAACGGGTTAGCAACTTCAAGGGTTACTCCTTTTGGAGAGTTTTTCATCTGAAAAGATTCTTAGGAATGAGTTGGAAGGGAAATAGAATGCAGTTGAGTGCCTCACAAAGGCCATGATGATATTAGATGCATTATAAAGCTTAAACCAAGTTTGTCTGATGGCTCAAAAAATACATGTTGAATAAATAAATGAATGAACATTTTTTTGTTTTTTTGTACAAATAAATAAATTAATAAATAGACCAGTCATATGTGATAACTGAACAAGAGATCTATTTCAATGAAGTGAGTTCTCAAAAATTCTTTAAATCAGACAGATCCTTAAAATTTGACTCTGGAGCTAGGATGCTTAGGTTAAATATTACTCTGCTGCTTAGTAGCTGAGAGACTGGGTAACTTAAACTCTGTGATTCTCTCTCCAACTGTAGAATGAAGATAATAATCTACTTGCCACATAGGAATGTTTTGAGGGATAACTAAACACATGTAAAATGCTTAGAACAGTTCCTGGTTTATAATAAGAACTCAACAAGTGATAGTTATTATTATTACTATTATTTTATTTTAAGCTCTAAACTATTATAATTATGTAAAAACCCAAGTAAGGCAACTTCAGTTAACCCCATGTGTGTACCAAATGAGAGGGTAGAAAGTAAGCATCCATTTGGATCCCACTGTGTGCCAGTACTACCACCAAAGTGTCAGTTTGCTGTACTGTGGTGACCTGTGCGTTGCTGTGATGCTGGAAGCTATGCCACTGGTATTTCAAATGTCAGTAGAGTACTCATGGTGGACAGGTTTCAGCAGAGCTTCCAGAGTAAGACAGACTAGTAAGAAAGGCCTGGTGATCTACTTCTGAAAATTAGCCAATGGAAACCCTATGGATCACAACAGAACATTTTCTGATAGGTTAGAAGGCACTCAAAATACACAATGCCTGCAATAATAGACTCCAAAATGACAACAGTCATGAAGATGGCACAGGACTGGCAATATTTTGTTTGTAATGCTGTATATAGGGCCCCCATGTGTCAGAGCTTACTTGGGAGCAACTAACAACAACATGAGTGCCAGGAACAATATTCTTGCCATTTTATTTACACAAGAGGAAACAGGGTCAGAGGGTTAATCTCTTGCTTGAAGTAAAGCACCCAGTAAACAGAAAAAATAACCTTCACATAATGGTTGGTCTGATTTTGAAATCCCTGCTCTTTTCATTCCTCCATGCCCCGCCCCCTAGGGTATAAGGTTCAGACACTAGTGTTCAGAAACTATCCGTCTTAGTGATACTGAGAAAGGCATTTAACCCCTGTGTGCCTTAATTTATTATCTGCAATATAGGGGTAAAGATAGTTAATTAAATAGGGTGTTTTATGAGAATTAATCAGTGGAGGTTTGGAATGTAATGTGAAGATGTAAAAGCAGCATCTAATCATGCCATCATCATTATGAACAATAATAACATCATCACCATTGAGTTTATAATTTAATCCAAGAAGCATTGACCCACCAGCTCTGATTATTATTATTGATAATTAATGAGGATAAGACACGAGGTTAACGGAGATTCTTCATGACTTTAAATCTTTACTGGGTAGGAGGAGGGGAAAATTAATTCTTTTCTGTATACAAAATGTAACTGGATTTGGATTTGTTGTCTATTTTTGTGTTTCTTTATCTCTCCCTTAAAATTCCCAGAGGCCCACTTGAGATAACGGAGTAAATGAGTCAGTCTGTAAAAACGCATTTTAAAGCCCACAGTGGTGGTGGCTGCAACATGTGGTAGCTGAGACTGTGGCTCATCAGGGAAGTAAGTGTTGGTTCAAACAAAAGCTTGGCTGTTTTCTGAAATTCAGAGGAAGATGCTGGAGAGGAAGACCACTCCCTGCAAGTGTGAGCCTAGGAGTTAGGAAATCTCTGAAGGAGCTCTGACTCCATGCTTGACCAGATGTGTGCATTTAGCTAAGTTGTAGCACCCCTATGGTCAGATCTGAAAAATGGTGGTAGCTTTTCCTCAGCTAGCAAGGTTGTTTTCAGGATCAAATGATGTGGCATATATGAAAGTCCTATTGGTCATTAGCTCAGTTTTCAGAGGTGGTCAGAAAGAGAAAACAAAAAATTCTTTTCTTAGGCACACATACAATTGTGCAATTCATTAAAATATTCATTTCTAGAGGAATGATCTGGGTCTGATGTTAGGAACTTGCTGCTCCAAAGTGATGAATACCTTGCCTGAAAAGTCAAGCCACTAAGCCATGCCCCATCCAAGGCCCAGATTATCTACACGGGAACTTGTGAGCTGCTCAGCAGGGATATACCTCCTTGGTGCAGCAGAGACTAGGATACCCTAGTTACTTGCTTAGGAGAAGTTTGTTATTGAATATATTTATTGAATACAATTTTACTGGAGAAGTGTCCCACTTTTACATTTTTATCAATCCTAAATACTCAACACCTATTTGATACAATGCAAAACAACATTTTGATCATTTAAGAGAAATAGTTCCAGTAATAGAAACTTGTAAACTGATTGCAAAAATGGCCACATTTTTTCACCCTTCCTTGTATCTAAATCTTTTGCAATATGACTTGGTAACTCTTCCATCAAGGGATAGAATCTCTTCTCCTTCCCCTTGAATGTGGCCTTGTGACTTATGTTGGCTAAGAGAATGTGGTTGAAGTAAGAGTGCACCAGTTTTAAGCCTGGGCCTCATGGGGTACTTTGACTCGCCTTCTTTTGGTACCCTGACATTGTCATGCGAAAAGCTATGGCTAGCCTTCTGGAGAATCAGACGCGTTATGGAGAAAAGCCCAGCTGAGGCCACCCAAGATCAGCTTATAGTCAGCAGAGTTGTGTAACTGATATGTAACTGACTCTACATGCACAAGTGAGACAAGAACCACTGCTGATCCACAGACTCAAGAGCAATAATAATGTTTGCTGTTTCAGATGATTAAGTTTAGGGTGGTTTGTTACGCAGCAGTTGCTGACTCATATAAATATACAAAGGAGATGTCCAAGTATAGCATTTCTCTCATGATTTTATGAAAGAAAAAAAGGTGAAGAAAAACAATTCTCACCTAGCATAAGTTCACTAGTAACTAGATTTGTCAAATCTCTAATTGTAGTTTTATTTACTCACAGTATAAAAGAAAAAAAAAGCATAGTTAACAGAGGTCTGCAATTCAAGGAAACTGATTGAGGATACTTCCATGAGGGAAGGGATAAGGGGCAGGTAGGAAGAAAAAGGAAACTATACCACTGAGGAAACACTTATGAAAGTCACAGCCCCAAGACACAGCCCTACTGAAACACTGAGATTTAATCAGAATATTATAGAACAGAAGTGGAGCCAACATGGTGCTATAGATAGAAGCACCATGCCATCCATCTACAGCAAAGACCCAAAAAACTAAGTAAAACAGAGACAAACATCAATTTTGGAATCCTAAGCATCAAATGAAAAGTTAAAGAACTCATCCAAGCACCAAATGCAATAAGAAAGTGACAGAGAACAGAGGGCAAGAAGAGTTGCCAGTGGAGGTCCCCTATCAGCTAACACAGCATGGATCCACCATCTTGGACTCCTGTAGGAGGTCAGTGGACAGGGAGTATGGTAAAGCAGATTCATGGAGCTTCCAGCAGGAGACAGAGAACCCGGTAACCAGTGAGAAATGCTTTCCCACCCTCTACCCTGCATCCCACTACTTGGCCTTCACTGCTTCCCAGCTGGCCAATCCGAGGCTTCCTAGCAGACCAATTCGCTGCTTCTAGGGAGGCTGATGCCTGGCTTCCTGGAGGACTGATTTGCTGCTTCCCGGTGGGCTGATTTGCTGCTTCCTGGTGGGCTGATCTGCAGCTTCTAGGCAGGCCGATTCAGGGCTTCCCAGCTGGCCGATTAGCTGCTTCCTGGTGGGCCACGACTGCAGCACAGGAGGTGCTAGTTTCGTGCTGCTTGGATTCACCCCACCCACACCAGCTGGCTTCTTCACTGCCATTTCTTTGTTGCTGGTGTTGCCGCTTTCAGCCTCTTTTGGTTTCTTTTCTGCTTCTCACACCCTACCCTTCCTTTCGCTTGAAAACCTGACTATGTGTGCCATGTTTGCTTCTTCTTGAGAGGCTGTGAAGAGCTGCTTAGCTGGGGAACTGCTTCCCCGGTCTGTGCCGCCACACTGGTGGGATCCCTGGGGGCTTTTGTTTTTCTTCTTTTTCTTTTTGTTTGTTTTTGCTTTCTTTTTTCCTTTTTATTTTTCATAACTTCTTGGTTTCCTGTCTCTTTCTACTTATCTTCTTTTCCTGTCTCTGGAATACCTGGTGCTGTGGATCATCTCCACTGTTTCTAGCCTGGCTGTATTGTGTGGCTTGGGAGCCACTTCCCCAGTCTGCACAGCTGTGCCAGTAGGATCCCTGGGGACATTAAAAAAAATTATTTATTTTTCCTTTTTGTTTTTCTTCATTTCTCGATTTATTGTCTTTCCAACAGCAGGCTCCCTCAGCACTTTTTTTTCTTTTCCTCCTGTTTCTCTCTTTTCTCTCTCTTCTTTTCAATACTCAACCTATCTCCACACATCACAACCTCCCCCTCCCCCTCCCCCTCCCCCTCCTTCCTGCCTATTTGCACTATGTGCAGAACATTGCACACCCAAGTAGCACAGGCATGGTCTACCAGAACCTACCCTGCACTGACCCCTGGCTCACCTTGTTGGCCCCAGTACCTACCACAAACAACCCATCCCAGCCCTGCCCCTTTGGCTGGACCTGCCCTGCTGCACCATAGCTGAGCGACTGACCCTACCCGTTGGACAAGGAGGTGAAAAATATCACATCCACAGATAAGCAAATAAATCTACAATCAATAAATTAAGAAAATAACAACTGAATGTCCCAAGACAGCAGATAAGATCAAAATATGTAAAAAACAGGACAAGATGGGCCCAGTAGGCATCCACAATAAAACAGTAGAAGAAAAGGCACTATAACTACCTGATAGGGAATTCAAATCTCTAATATTCAGAGGTATCCAAGAGCTGAAGCAAAAAAGCACACAAAAATGGGGAAAAAATAGACAAATCCATGGAAAAGGTGGACAAATACATGGAAAATACAGACAAAAAATGGAAGAATTCAGGAAAATAATACAGGAACAAAATACAAAAATAAATTCACAACTAGTAATCATACAAAAACAACAATTAGAAATCCAAAAGATAAACAACAAGATTTCAGAAATGGGCAGTGTCATAGAAGGGCTGAGGAATAGGTTGGAAATGATGGAAGATGGGATCAGTGAAATTGAAGGCAAACGTGTGGATACAAATTTGTTTGAGGAAAAATCAGAAAAAAGAACAAAGAAAAATGAAGAAACCCTGAGAATTATGTGGGATACAATCAAAAGCAAAATTTTGTGAGTGATCAGAGATCCAGAACATGGGCAGAAAACAGAAAACATAGACTCATTGAAGAATTGCTGACAGAAACCTTCTGTAATATCATGAAAGATGAAAAGCTGACCATCCAAGAAGCTCAAAGAACACCATATAGGATAGACCCCAAAAGAAAATCACCAAGGCATACCAAATTCACACTTGCTAAAACCAAAAACAAAGAAAGAATCCTGAGAGCTGCTTTGAGAAAAATGAAAAGTCACATACAGAGGGGAAACAATAAGACTAAGCTCTGATTACTTGGCAGAAACCATGCAAGCAATAAGGCAATGGGATGACATATATAAACCTTGATTAACTGCCAACCAAGAGTAATATATTCTTCAAAACTCTCATTCAAATATGATGATGAAATTAGGACATTTCTATATAAACAGAAATTAAGGGGATATGTAAAAACCAAACTAAACTTACAAGAATTGTTAAAGGGAGTCCTTCAGTTTGAGAACAAACATCAGATGATAGCCTAGGACACAAGATCGCACCAGCCAGATACCAACCTAGGAAATGAACTCTCAAGAACTATTCAAAACCTAAAGATTTACAACATGGAACCAGAGAGGTTAATCTGCAAGTGACAACAACGTCAGAACAATAAAAGAGGGAATAAACAGTGTAAGTACAGAACTTTCTAATGGAGAGGAGGGCAAGGTGATACCAAGTAATAATAAACTGGTTCAAACCTAGGAAGATAAGCATAAATTTCAAGGTAAACACAAAGAAAATTAACAAACTTACTCATCAAAATAAAGAAGAGAAACATAAAGGCTCAGTAAAAACAAAATCTACAAAAACAAAAGAAATGAAAAAAAATCCACAAACAAAAGGAATTCAGCACAGGACAGTAAGAGGTACAAAGAAACAGTGAGTACCACAAAACAAAGCACTACAAAATGACAGTAATAAACTCACACCTATCAATAATTACACTGAATGTAAATGACCTAAATGCACCCATAAAGAGACAGAGAGTGACAGAATGGATAAAAAACTAGGATTCATCAATATGCTGTCTACAAGAGACATCTTAGAAACAAAGACATAAATTTAGTAAAAATCAAAGGATGGAAACAAATGTATCACACAAACAGCCACCAAAAATAGCAGGAGTGGCAATACTAATCTCAGATAAAATAGACCTTAAAACAAAATCCACCATAAAAGACAAAGACGAGCACTATATCATGATTAAAGGGATAATCCAGCATGAAGACATAACCGTAATAAATATCTACAGACCCAATGACAGGGCTCCAAAATACATAAAAAAAATTTCTAACAGCACTGAAAAGAGAAACTGACAGTTCCACTATAACAGTAGGAGACTTCAACGCACCACTGTCGGTAAAGGACAGAACATCTAGAAAGAAACTCAGCAAAGATACAGAAGATCTAAAGGCCACAATTAGCCAACTTGAACTCATAGACATATATAGAACACTCCACCCAACAGATGCAAAGTACATGTTCTTTTCCAATGCACGTGGAATGTTCTCCAGAATAGATCACATCTTAGGCCACAAAGCAACCCTCAACAAATCCAAACAATTGAAATATTACAAAGTATCTTCTTTGATCACAATGCCATCAAAGTAGAAATTAACAACCAGAGGATCAAGGAAAAAAAATCAATTACGTGGAAACTAAATAACATCCTGCTTAGAAAAACCAATGGAAAATAGAAGAAATCAAAGATGGTGACAAAAAATTCCTAGAATGAAATGAGAATGAAAACACTTCATACTCAAACATTTGGAATACAGCAAAGGCAGTGATCAGAGATCACTTTATAGCAATAGATGCACACAGCAAAAAAGAAGAAAGGGACAAAATCAAAACATTAGCTACACAACTTGAACAAATAGAAAGAGAACAGCAAAAGAAGCTTACAGCCACCAGGAGAAAGAAAATAATAAAGATCAGACCAGAAACAAATGAAATAAAGAATAGAAAAACAATGAAAAGAATCAACAAAACCAAAAGCTGATTCTTTAAAAGGATCAACAAAATTGACAAACCACTAGCCAATCAGCAAAAGAAAAACAGGAGAGGATGCAAATAACCCAAATTAGAAATGAATATCACAACATACCCAACTGAAATAAAAAGGATCATAACAGAGAATTATGAAAAATTATACTCCAACAAATTTGAAAATATAGAGGAAACATACAAATTTCTAGAAACACACTACCTACCCAAACTATCACAAACTGATGTTGAAAATCTGAACATACCCATAACAAGAGAAGAGATTGAAAAGGTAATAAAAAAAACTCCCAACAAAAAGAAGCCCTGGCTCAGATGGCTTCACTGGAAAATTCTACTAAACATTCAGA
The DNA here is from genome assembly GCA_030035585.1 of Dugong dugon. Taxonomy (NCBI): domain Eukaryota; kingdom Metazoa; phylum Chordata; class Mammalia; order Sirenia; family Dugongidae; genus Dugong; species Dugong dugon. The sequence continues at coordinate 61,085,703 of CM057471.1, forward strand.
GAGAGCTTACACCAGTACTACTCAAGCTAGTTCAGAAAATAGGAAAGGAAGGGATACTTCCAAACTCATTCTATGAAACCAGCATAATCCTGATACCAAAACCAGGCAAAGACACCACAAAAAAGAAAATTACAGAGCAATACCTCTCATGAATATAGATGCAAAAATTCTAGCTAATCGAATTCAGCATCATATCAAAAAAGGAATACACTGTGACCAAGTAGGATTCATACCAGTTATGCAAAGATGGTTCAACATTAGAAAATCAGTGAATGTAATTCACCACATAAATGAAATAGAAGAATCACATGATCATTTCCATTGAAGCAGAAAAGGCATTCGACAAAGTCCACAACACATTCCTGATAAAAACGCTAAATAAAATAGATATAGAGGGGAAGTTCCTCAACATAATAAAGAGCATCTATACAAAACCAACAACCAACATCATTCTTAATGGAGAGAGGCTGAAAACATTCCCCTTGAGAACAAGAACAAGACAAGGATGTCCTTTATCACTACTCTTATTTAACATTGTGCTGGAAGTCCTAGCTAGAGCAATAAGGCAAGAAAAAGAAATAGAGGGCATCCAAATTAGTAAAAAACTGTCCCTAGTTGCAAATGATATGATACTATACGTAGAAAACCCAAAAGACTCCACAAGAAAACTACTGGGATTAATTGAAAGATTCAGCAGAGTAGCAGAATACAAGATAAACATACAAAAAATCAGTTGGATTCCTAGACACTAATAAAGAGAATGACGAAAAGGAAATCAGGAAAACAATACCATTTATAACAGCCCCGAAAAAAATAAAATAGTTTGGAATAAATCTAACCAGGGATGTAAAAGACCTATACAAAGAAAACTACAAAACACTACTGCAAGACACCTGAAGGGATCTACATAAATGAAAAAACATACCATGTCCATGGATAGGTATACTCAACATTGTGAAAATGACAAGTGCACCAAAACAATCTAGAAATACAATGCCATCCCAATTCAAATACCAACAACATTCTTTAAAGAGATGGAAAAAACAATCATTAACTTTATATGGAAAGGAAAGAGGCCCAGGATAAGTAAAGCATTATTGAAGAAGAAAGTAGGAGGACTCGTGCTACTGATCTCAGAAACTACTCTACAGCTAAGGTAGTCAAAACAGCCTGGTACTGGTACAACGACAGATACATTGACCAACAGAACAGAATCGAGAACCCAGATGTAAATCCACCCACTTATGGTCACCTGATCTTCGACAAGGGCCCCAAATCCATCAAATGGGGAAAAGATAGTTTTTAACAAATAGTGCTGGCAAAATTGGATGTCCATCTGCAAAAAAATGAAACAGGACCATACTTCACACCATACACCAAAACTAATTTAAAATGAATCAAAGACCTAAATATAAAACCAAAAACTATAAAGATCATAGAAGGAAAAATAAGATCAAGTCTAGAGACCCTAATACACAGCATTTACAGGATACAAACAGTAACTAACAACATACAAACTCCAGAAGATAAACTAGGTAACTGGGATTTTCTAAAAATTAAACTCTTATGCTCATCAAAAGACTTCACCAATAGTGTAAAAAGACAACCTACAGACAGGGAAAAAAAAATGGCTATTACAAATCTGACAAAGTTCTAATCTTTAAAATCTACAGGAAAATCCAACACCTCTACAACAAAGACAAATAATCCAATTAAAAAATGGGTGAAGGAAATGAACAGACACTTCACCAAAGAAGACATTCAAGTGGCCAACAGACACATGAGGAAATGCTTGCAATCACTAGCCATTAGAGAAATGCAAATTAAAACCACAATGAGATACCATCTCACCCCGGCATTACTGGCACCAGTCAAAAAATCAGAAAATAAAAAATGTTGGAGAGGCTGCAGAGAGATTGGAACTCTTATATAATGCTGGTGGGAATGCAAAATGGTACAACCATTTTGAAAAATGATATAGTGTTTCCTTAGAAAGCTAGAAATAGAAATACCGTATGATCCAGCAATCCCACTCCTGGGAATATATCCTAGAGAAATAAGAGTTGTCACACGAATAGACATATGCATACCCATGTTCGCTGTAGCATTGTTCACAATAGCAAAAAGATGGAAACAACTTAGATGCCCATCAACAGATGAATGGATAAACAAACTATGGTACATACACCCAACGGAGTACTAGGCAACAAAAAAGAACAATGATGAATCTGAGAAGCATCTCACAACATGGATGAATCTGGAGGGCATTATGCTGAGTGAAATAAGTCAATCACAAAAGGACAAATAGTGTATGAGACCACTACTGTAAAAACTCATGAAAAAGTTTACATACAAGAAGAAACAATCTTTCGTGGTTATGAGGGAGAGGAGTGGTAGGTGTGGAAAAACACTAAATTAGACAATAGGTAAGTGGTAACTTTGGTAAAGTGTGAGACAGTACACAATACTGGGGAAGCCAGCAGAACTTGTTCAGGATAAGGTCATGGAAGCTCCATGGACAAATCCAAACTCTCTGAGGGACTGAATTACTAGGCTGAGGGCTGTGGGGACAATGGTCTTAGGGAACAGCTAGCTCAATTGGCATAACATAGTTTATAAAGAAAATGTTCTACATTCTATTTGTTGAGTAGCGTCTAGGATCTTAAAAGACTATGAGTGGCCATCTAAGATACTCCACTGGTCTCATCCCTTCAGGAGCAAGGGAAAATGAAGAAAACTAAAGACACAAGACAAAGATTAGTCCAAACGACTAATATACCACAACTACCACAGCCTCAACCAGACTGAGTCCAGTACAACTAGATGGTACCCAGCTACCACCACTGACTGCTCTGACAGGGATCACAATAGAGAACAATGTAGAACAAAATTCTAACTTAAAAAAAGACCAGATTTACTGGCCTGACAGAGAGTGGAGAAATCCCAAGAGTATGGCCCCCAGATACCCTTTTAGCTCAGTAATGAAGTCACTCTGAAGGTTTACCTTTTAGCAAAAGATGGACAGACCCATAGGACAAAACAAGACTAAAGGGGCACACCAGCCCAGGGGCAAGGACTAGAAAGCAGGAGGGGACAGGAAAGCTGGTAATAGGGAACCCAAGGTTGAGAAAGGAGGGTACTGACATGTCATGGGGTTGTTAACCAATGTCATAAAACAATATATGTACTAACTGTTTAATGAGAAGCTAGTTTGTTCTGTAAATCTTCGTCTAAAGTACAATTTAAAAAAAAGGTGGCAACCATAAAAAAAAAAAAAGAATATTATAGAACACTTTTGTGGTATGCTGAGTAATGGCCCCCTAAAAGATATCCATATCCAGATTCCAGACTTGTGAACATGTTACATTATATAGTAATAGGGACCTGAAGATGTGATTAAGTTGAGATGGGAGATTATCCTGGATTATTAGGGTTGACCCTAAATGTCATCACAAGAAGTCTGATAAGAAGGATGCAAGAAGGTCAAATGAGGAACTAAGAGATAAGAAGATGAAGCAAGAGATTGGAGTGATCAAGGGAGGAGTCATGAACCAATAAATGCAAGTGGCCTCCAGAAACTAGAAAAGACAAAGAAAAAGATTCTCTCCTAGAGCTTCCAGAAGGAAACTGCCCTGCTAACACCTGTACTTTAGTTCAGTGAAACAGATTATAGATTTCTGGTCTCCATAACTGTAAGAGAATACATCTGTGATGTTTTAAGCCACCAAGTTTGTTAATTTGTTACAGCAGTAATAGGAAACTAATACAACTCCCTGTCCCCTACATGTTAGCATCACACCAACAGGGTTAGAGTATAATGTCAGTGGATTACAGCCAAAAGAGCTACAAGACACAAACTCTGTCAAGTGGTACTTACTGAAGCCCAAGTTCAAGAGGGGATAAAAAAACAAGGACATTAGAAGAATTTGAAGACTCTGGCACCTATAGCCATACTAAAAATTAAACACAGTCCAACTCCTAGTCCAATTATCATAAATCCTCACACCAAAGACCTACTTACCACAATTTTTATTACCTGATACTATGTATCTGGACTTCAACAACAGCAACAAAATTATAAAGCATGACAAAAGGCAAGAAAAGACACAGTATAAAGAGACAAAGCAAGCATCAGATCATACTCAGATATGACACAGATGTTTGAACTATCAGACAGAGAATTTAGTATAACTATGATAAATGTGTTAAAGACTCTAGTGGGAAAGAGTAGACAACATGTAAGAACAGATGGGTAACGTAAGTAGAGAAATTGAAACTAGAGAAAAAAGAGCAATTTAAGCCTAAAGCAAGTGGCAGTAAAGAAATAATAAAAATTAAAGCAGAAATCAATGAAATTGAAAACATAAAATAAATGGACAAAATCCATGAAACCCAAAGCTGGTTTTTGAAATGATTAATAAAATTGATAAACCTCCTGCCAGGCTAACACTAGAAAAAGAGAAAATACTCCAATTATCAACATCAGAAGTGAAGGAGGAATTATCACTACTGATTCCCTGGGCATAAAAAAGGATAATAAAATAATACTACAGTTTTATGACCACAAATCTGATAACTTAGATGAAATGGACCAATTTCTTGAAAGACCTAAACTATCAAACCTCACACAAAGAGAAATAGATAACCTGATTATCCCTGTATCTATTAAAGAAATTTAATCAATAATAAATAGCCTTCCCATAAAGAAAGTATCAGGCCCAAATGGTCTCACTGGTGAATTCTACCAAACATTTCAAGACACAATACCAATCCTCCACAATCTCTTCCAGAAAATAGAACCAGAAGGAATCAGGCCTAACTCATTCTATGAGGCCAGCATTAACACTAAAGCCAGATAAAGACATTACAAGAAAACTATAGACCAATATCTCTCCCGATCAAAGACACAAAAATCCTCAGCAAAATATTAACAAATTGATCCCAACCATGTATAAAAAAATTATGCACCATGACCAAGTGTAATTTTATTCCAGGGGTGATGAAAGCCCTGATCAATATTCAAACATCTATCAATGTAATCCACCATTGTCAACAGACTAAAGAAGAAAAGTCATATGATCATGTTAACTTACACCAATAAGGAATTTGACAAAATCTAACACCCATTCATGATTAGAAAACAAAACCCTCAACACACTAAGAATGGGGACAACTTACCAACTTCCTTAACTTGATAAATAACATCTACTAAAAGCCTGTAGTAACATCATACTTAAAGGTGAAAGATTGGACACTTACCCTTAAGATTGGGAATGAGGAAAGGATGTCTTCTCTTACTACTTCAACTAAATATTGTAACTGAAGTTTCATCCAGTAGATTAAGAAAAGTAAATAAAAGGTACACAGATTGGAAGGAAGAATAGGTAAAGCATCCATTGACATGAAGTTGATTCTGATTCATAGTGACTCTATAGGACAGAGTAGAACTGCCCCAGAGGGTTTCCAAGGCTATAAATCTTTGCAGAAGTAGATTGCCACATCTTTCTCCTGCTGAGCAGCTGGTGGGATCCAGCCACCTATCTTTTTGATAGCAGCCATGTGCTTAACCACTGTGCCACCATCATTTCCTGCAGTTGAAGCACTGGGTATTATTTAGGACAGTGAAACTATTCTGTATGGTACTGTAATGGTGAATACATACCACGATGTATGTGTCACAACCCATAGAACTTTACAGCAGAAAGAGTGAATCTTAATGTATGCAAATTACAAAAAAAAATCATTTAGGAGGTCAGAGGATCCTAGGATGACATGCAGAACGTGGCAAAAGAATCTAACTATACTGTATTACAAACGTATGAAACAATCTCACTGAAAGAGGTGGGGGACTAAAGATGTTGCCCTAACTAACTCTGGAAATGAGTTGAGTCTGTATGACTAAAGGCAAAAGGAACTGTACATAAGCACTGTACTGTAGATGAAAAACTTGTTTCCCACAGGGTTATAGGTTAACAATTCTGAAACCATTATACATGTATGTGGACCTGAATAATTAAGTATAGCTGATCTTCACTGTTTGCTAATTCTGTATTTGTAAATTCACCTACTTGTTGAAATTTATTTATAACTTCACAATCAATACTCACAGTGCTTTCATGGTTATTTGCAGACATGTGCATGCATAAACCAAAACAAAAAGACAAAAAACTCATTGCTGTTGAGTCGATACCAACTCTTAGCAACCCTGTGGACAGAGTGGAACTGCCCCATAGGGTTTCCAAGATTGTGATCTTTACATATGAACTGGAAAACATACACATCAATATCCTATGCATTAGTGAGCTGAAATGGACTGGTAATGGCCATTTTGAATCAGACAATCATATGATCTACTATGCTGGAATGAGAAATTGAAGAGGAATGGCATTGCAGTCATCCTCAAAAAGAACATTTCAAGATCTATCCTGAAGTACAATGCTGTCAGTGATAAGATAATATCCATACACCTACAAGGAAGACCAGTTAATATGACTATTATTCAAATTTATGCATCAACCACTGATGCCTAAGATGGAGACACTGATGGTTTTTGCCAACTTCTTCAGTCTGAAATTGATCAAACATGTAATCAAGATGCATTGATAAGCAAAGAAGAATGAAGAAAACTAAAGATACAAGGGAAAGATTAGTCCAAATGACTAATGGACCACATCTAACACAGCCTCCACCAGACTGAGTCCAGTACAACTAGATGGTGCCCAGCTACCTCCACTGACTGCTCTAACAGGGATTACAATAGAGGGTCCTGGACAGAGCTGGAGAGAAATGTAGAATAAAATTCTAACTCACAAAAAAGACCAGACTTACCAGCCTGACAGAGACGGGAGAAACCCTGAGAGTACAGCCCCCCAGATACCCTTTTAGCTCAGTAATGAAGTCACTCCTGAGGTCCACCCTTCAGCCAAAGATTAGACAAGCCCGTAAAACAAAATAAGACTAAAGGGGCACACCAACACAGGGGCAAGAACCAAAAGGCAGGAGGTGACAGCAAAGCTGATAATAGGAAACCCAAGGCTGAGAAGGGAGAGTGTTGACATGTTGTGGGGTTGTTAACCAATGTCATAAAACAGTATGTGTACTGTTTAATGGGAAACTATTTGTTCTGTAAACCTTCATGTAAAGTACAATAAAAAAAAGATGCATTGATAATTACTGGTGATTGGAATGTGAAAGTTGGAAACAAAGAAGGATCAGTAGTTGGAAAATATGGCCTTTGTGATAGAAATGATGCCCAAGATGTCATGATACAATTTTGTAAGACAACGACTTCTTCATTGCAAATACCTTTTTTCACCAACATAAATGGTGACTATCACGTGGACCTCTCCAGATAGAATACAGAGGAATCAAATTGACTACATCTGTGGAAAGAGATGATGAAAAAACTTAACGTCAGTCAGAACAAGGCCAGGGGCCGACTGTGGAACAGATTATCAATTGCTCATACGCAAGTTCAAGTTGAAGCTGAAAAAATTAGAACAAGTCCACCAGAGCCAAAGTATAACCTTGAGTATATTTCATCTGAATTTAGAGACCATCTCAAAAATAGATATGACTCATTAAACACTAATGACTGAAGACCAGACAAGCTGTGGAATGACATCAAGGAAGAATGACATGAAGAAAACAAGAGGTCATTAAAAGACAGGAAGGAAAGCAAAGACCAAAATGGATGTCAGAAGAGACTCTGAAACTTGCTCTTGAAAGTCAGGTAGCTAAAGCGAAAGGAAGAAATGATGAAGTAAAAGAGCTGAACAGAAGATTTCCAAGATTTCTTCTCAGAAGACTTGAGAAGACAAAGTAAAGTACTGAAATGTGCAAAGACCTGAAGTTAGAAAACCAAAAGGGAAAAACACACTCAGCATTTCTTAAGCTGAGAGAACTGAAGAAAAAATTCAAGCCATGTGTTGCAATATTGAAGGATTCTACATGGAAAATATTAAACAATGTGGGAAAAATCAAAAGAAGATGGAAGGAATACACAGAGCCACTGTACCAAAAAGAAGTGGTCGACGTTCAACCATTTCAAGGGGTAGCATAGGATCAAGAACTGATAGTACTGAAGGAAGAGGTCCAAGCTTCACTGAAGGCCCCAGACTCCTGGAATTGATGGAATACCAATTGAGATGTTTCAACAAATGGATACAACACTGGAGTTGCTCACTTGTCTGTGCCAAGAAATTTGGAAGACAACTACCTGGCCAACCTTCTGGAAGAGATCAATATTTGCACCCATTCCAAAGAAAGGTGATCCAACAGAATGCAGAAATTATCGAACAATATCATTAATATCACATATTGGTAAAATTTCACTGAAGATCATTCAAAAGCAGCTGCAGCAATATATCAACACAGAACTACCAGAAATTCAAGCTGGATTCAGAAGAGGACATGGAACAAGAGATATCATCGCTGATGTCAGATGGATCCTGGCTGAAAGCAGAGAATACCAGAAAGATATTTACCTGTGTTTCATCGACTATGCAAAGGCATTAGACTATGTGGATCATAACAAATTACAGATAACGTTGTGAAGAATGGGAATTCCAGAACACTTAATTGTGCTCATGATGAACCTGTACATAGACCAACAGGCAGTCATTCGAACAGAATAAGGGGATACTGCGTGGTTTAATGTGAGGAAAGGGGTGTGTCAGGGTTGTATCCTTCCAACACACTTATTCAATCTGCATGCTGAGCAAATAATGTGCTGGACTATATGAAGAAGAGCAAGGCATCAGGATTAGAAGAAGACTCATTAATAACCTGCAATATGCAGATGACACAACCTTGCTTGCTGAAGGTGAAGAGGACTTGAAGACTACAGTCTTTAGTATGGATTACACCTTAACATAAAGAAAAAAAAATCTTCACTACTTGACCAATAAGCAACATAACAGTAAAGGTAGAAAATATTGACGTTGTCAAGGATTTAATTTTACTTGGATCCACAATCAATACCCATGGAAGTAGCAGTCAAGAAATCAAAAGACACATTGCATTGTGCAAATCTGCTGTAAAAGACCTTTTCAAAGTATTAAAAAGCAAAGATGTCACTTTGAGGTCTAAGATGTTCCTGGCCCAGCCTGTGGTATTTTCAATTGCCTCATATGCATGTGAAAGCTGGTCAATTAATAAGGAAGACCAAAGAAGAATTGATGTCTTTGAATAATGGTGTTGGCAAAGAATACTGAATATACCACAGACTGCCAGAAAAATGAACAAATTTGTCCTGGAAGAAGTACAGCCAGAATGCTCCTTAGAAGCAAAGATGGCAAGACTTTGTGCCACGTACTTTGGACACGTTATCAAGGGGTACCAGTCCCTGGAGAAGGACATCATGCTTGGTAAAGTACAGGGTGAGCAAAAAAGAGGAAGACCTTCAATGAGATGGATTGACACAGTGGCTGCAACAATGGGCTTAAGCATAACAATGATTGTGAGGATGGCGCAGGACCAGGTAGTGTTTAGTTCTGTTGTACAAAGCGTCGCTATGAGTCTGAACCGACCGAACGGCACCTAACAACAACAATCTTTATAGGAGTGGACTGCCACATCTTTCTCCTGTGGAGCAGCTGGTGGGTTTGAATTGGTGACCTTTCAGTTAAGCAGCTGAGTGCTTAACCACTACGCCACCAGAACTCCTCAGTACGCGCATGCACAGAGCAGCAAAAAACCTGAGTCCTTCCAAGAGCATGTTCCCAGCTGAGGTCAAACAAGGCTGGTTCAGTATTGCCTACTCCAGTGTCCATGGCTGCTTTACAGAACATAATTGCTGTGAATAATGAGAATTGATTGTAAGTGAGTGGCAGATGGTGGGAGCCCAGCTTCTCACTGTTGGAGTGGGAGGTTACAAAGAAGCAAAGGGAGAAACCTAGACTGACCCACGTGGTATTGAATTAGAGTTGGAGACATCAGTATGAACTCATGGTCTGCTTAATATACATACAGAGCATTATTTATATATTGTTGTTGTTGTTAGGTGCCGTCAGTTGATTTTTACTCATAGTGATCCAATGTGACAGAGTAGAGCTGCCCCATAGGGTTTTCTAGGCTGGGATCTTTATGGGAGCAGATTGCCAGGTCTTTCTCCTGCAGAGCTGCTGGCTGAATTCAAGATGCCAACTTTTAGTTAGTAGCTGAGTGCTTAGGCACCAGGATTCCTTCATTATATATAGAAATATTTATAGATGTGTGTACATACCTGGGTTAGTATATGCACATATATTTCTTTGCCCTATCAGCTGAGAGGCCATATAAGCAGTGGCACTCCAGTAGTAACGAGTACACCTAGTGTCTTGGTGTCTTGGTTTCTAATGCCTTTATTACAATAAAAGGAACTAGGGCTCCTTGGAGAAATGGCTGATTCTAGGACTGGAGTAGGAAATACATAAGATAAAGCCTAAGTACCTCATAGTGGCAGAAAGTAAGAAAATGCTTTAAAAATCCACCACAGTAATGGGGGTATGTCAAAGGGACAAAGGAAGCAATTGAAAGAACACCCCACGGCCAAAGCTGGAACAATTTGAGCAACATGAGAAATAAAGTAGTCTTTAATTATAAATCAAAGTATAAAATAAGTATCTGTGAGTTCATACTGATGTAAATAAATGATCGAATAAATAAATAAATTGGGAAATATAGATAAATATCCTGTGCAGAAACATTCTAAATAATTTACATATATAACAATTTTCAGAACATATATATACATATATACACACATATATGTATATTCTGTCCTCATGGAGGTGGAGCCTAACTCCCAATGCCTTAAATATAAGCTGTGCATAATGACTTCCTTTCAGAGAGTACAGTGTGAAAATGGGAAAAAAGTAATTTTACAGTGGAAAAACCTTGAAAAAACGCTGCCTCAGCCATGTGACTAAGTTAAGCATTATCAGTGATATGTCATGTTGATAGCATGTACCCTTGATAGAACGTGATGAAAATGGTACTTTACCTCCTCCCAAAAGCCCATTACCCCAGTCTAACAATGAGTAAAACATCAGACAAATCCAAATAGAAGGACTTCTACAAAATTCCTGACCAGTACTCCTTAAAACTGTCAAGGTCATCAAAAACAGGGGAAATCTGAAAATATGTCACAGTGAAGAGAAGACCTGATGAATAAATGTAATTTGAAATCTTAGAACAGAAAAAGGACAATAGATATAAACTAAGGACATCTGAATAATATAACGATGCTAGTTAATAATAGCATTCTCTGTTGGTGCTAACGGTTAATGCGCTTGATGCTAACAAACAGGTTGGAGATTCAAGTCCACCCAGAGGCACTTCAGAAGGAAGACCTTAGTGCTCTACTTCCAAAAAAAATCAGCCACTGAAAACCTTATAGAGCTTAGTTCTACTTTAACACACATGGGGTCACCATGAGTCAGAATCGACTTGACAGCAACAATTGGTTCATTAATTGTGACATACTAATGTAAGATGTTAATAATAGGAAGAACTAGATGTGAGGTATATAGGAACTTGCTGTACTAAATTTGTAATTTTTATGTAAACATAAAAAGTATCCTAAAGTTTAAAATGTTTATTAAAAAAGATATTGGACACTGCAGTAAGTTTGGTGGGAAGAATAATTGTAGGCAAAGAGGAAACCAGGAGATCATCATAGTGTATGGATACTGGGCTTTGGAGCTAAATAGACCAGGGTTCCAAGATCAACTCTGCCACTTTCTGGATACGTGCTGCTAAGCATTTTATTTCACCTCTGTAAGTCTCAGTTTCCTCATATGTTAAATAGGTATTATGTGATGATAACTTTTGACTTCTGTAAATTATGTGGTACATAGTGTGCACTCCATGGCTGGTACTGCCATTATCATTAGGACATAAGTCTCTTTTGTGTGGCTAGCCATGCTGGTTATCAGCATCCACAGGGTAGATTTCTATACTGTATTCAGATGACTACTACACACAGACAGTCCTTCCATGTATTCAACCCAAACCCAGCCTGCTGTCATTCAAACATGTCACCTCTTGAGGAGACAGAAAGCAGATGCTCCCCTTTCCTGGAACAAAACTGCCAGTTTTTCAGTCAGATTTCTCTGCAGACTTGAAGCTTCTTCTCTGTCTTTCGTGCTCATTAAGCAGGTTCTTTTCCTATTGCAGTTGAAGGAGACTTGAGGCTGGAATGTTTATTATGCATGTTATAAATGACTGTTAGTTACTTTTTCTTGTTACAAAAACAACAGACACTCATTAATAGAAAATTGACATATGATGATAATCAAAAGAAGACATAAAAACCACTATAAGGCCAAAGGTCATATGGTTTTATAACCTGTTTTTAAAGACTAACACATATATTGTGAACGTATGATCATGTCCCTAAATACTATCACACAATTTTTAAAAATTGCTGCATTGTGACTTTGCCATAATTTATTGGTTCAATTGCCTGTATTTGGAAGTTAGGGAGCTTTTATATATATATGTGTGTGAGTGTGTGTGTGTGTGTGTATGTATATTTCTAATACATATATATATTAGAAATAGTTTGGTGATGAACATCCTTGCAGTTAAATCTTTATGTTTTTAATTATGTCTTTGGGGTGGTGTGTTATTTGACACACATTTGACACACTTGGACTGGTGAGTACCATCGGGAAGAAGATTTCCATGGCCTTAAAACTAGTGCTCTTCTTAGGCCAAGGAGAGGGAGGGGCTGGATGTAGGGAGTTCAGAATTAATACTTGGGTGATTCAGTGTAAACAAAACTTGTATTTGTGTTAGTTTGGACTTTGAGTCTCACCATTAGTACCTAGGCTTCTGCCTCATTCTTGTGACAGAGCTTCCACCTACTGCCCTTTGTGGCTGGATATGCTTGGATATGAATTTCAGGCATGCAGCATGACTTGTGGTCTGAGCCTTGTTGTATTCATCTGTAAAATGGGGTAGTTTTTTTGGGGGGAAAAGGAGCCCTGGTCATGCAGTGGTTAAGCACTCGGCTGCTAACTGAAAGGTCAGCAGTTCAAACCCACAAGCTGCTCCACAGGAGAAAGATGTAGCATTCTGCTTCCATAAGGATTACAGCCTTGGAAACCCTATGGGGCAGTTCTACTCTGTCCTATAGGGTCGCTATGAGTTGGAATCGACTCAACAGCGATGGGTTTGGTTTGTTGTGAGAACTCAAATAATGCATGAAAAGCTCTCAGTACCTAAAAAGGGCTCAATAAACATTAGACTTCCTCTACCTGGGTGATGCTTGAATTTTTTTGCAGCCCACAGCAAGGCATTTTTTCCTGACCAAACTCCGGTCAATTTATAGCACCTTGGCAATGTTTTCCTTCTGAGAAAAGCAAAAGGACATTTTTTCTCCTTTCTGCATCCACAGAGGCCCAGGCCCTTCTGAGACTTCTAAGACCACAAAGTCACTTCTAAGAAGAATATCTGCATCTGACAAAAATGGTTTTAATTAATCAGGGGACCCGTGGCACCCAGGTGTCCAAAATACTTTATCTGGCATTTTCTTAGCCAACGCATGGTTAAGAAAGGAAAGGCAATATGCTACGTGTGGTATAAATCTAATAACCTTGAACATTTCACTTCTGCTTTTTTTTTTTTCCTTTTTGGAGCCACCCATTTTCAAATAGCCTCAGTTTTGCATCAAAAAGGGCCTGATGAAAGGGCATAAACTTTGGAGCCAGGCTATGGCTCCAATCTGTGACTCTGCCACTTACTGGCTTTGTGACCTTGGGCAAGTTAATTCATCTCTCTGATCCTTGCTTTCCTTATGTGCACAATGAGTATACCAACAGCTGTGGTTGTTAGGTGCCGTTCAGTTGGTTCCAACTCATAGCAACCCTATAGGACAGACTAGAACTGCCCCATAGGGTTTCCAAGGAGCGGGTGGTGGATTTGAACTGCCAGCCTTTGGTTAGCAGCCGAGCTCTTAACCACTGTCCCACCAGGGCCCCATACCAACAAATGGTTGGTAAATTTAATAATGACGATTTAATGATTAATATAAAATGCATCTGGTAGTACCTGATATTCTGACACGTGGCTTTTCTCCATTTGTTGGCTCTCCTATCCATCCCAACTTTTCCTGACTACATCTCTGTTAAAGTTACCCTAGGAGAGATAGAATATTTCATATACTGTGGATTGCCAGAAGAATGAACAAATCATTCTTAGAAGAAATACAATAGGAATGCTCCTTAAAGGAAAGAATGTCAAGACTCACTTACTTTGGAAATGTCATCAGGAAGGACTGGTTGCTAGAAAAGGACATCATGTTTGGTAAAGGAGAGAGGGTCAGCAAAAACGAGGGAAACCCTCAATGAGATGAATTGACACAACAGCTACAACAATGGGCTCAAACATACCAAGGATCATGAAGATGGCACAGGATCAGGCAATGTTTCATTCTGTTCTATATAAGTTGCTATGTGTCGGAGCCAACTCGACAGCAACTAACAACAAGAGATAAATTATTCATCATCATATCCCTTCATTGTGTCTTGAAGAGTGTTTGATTATAACAGATGCTTAAAAACCTACCTAACTAGACTTATTTTTACTCAACTAGACTAGTTCACTCATTCAGCATGTGCCAGGAATTATGTTAGACACTAGAAATGCCAAAATGAACAAGATGTTCTCTGTCCTCAGGGAGCTCCTACCCTACTGTGAGAGACAAACAAGAAAACATGAAATTATACTCAGTAACAAAGGATTAGTGTTGTGGCAGAGGGACACGTAAGGGCTTGGCAGAGCATGGACTATGCCTAACCAAGACTCATGGTCAGGAAGCCTTTCTAGGGCAGCTGAGCTGAGTTTTGATGAGTCAGTAGGAATTAGGTTTATATAAGCGAAAACATTTGTTTTTTATATGTCTGAATAATAGGTATTTCCATTTCACAAATGTGGAGCCTGAGGCTCAAAGAGACTTAGTTATCCAAGATCATTCTGAGGTGTGTGGACTCAATAAAACCCAAGGGGACCTGGATGGCTCCAAAGCTCATGACCTTCTCCCTGCACCATGCTGCCTCTTTAAGATGGAGAATAAGGCCATGATGGTGTAAGCTCAGGCACCATGACTAGATGGCTGCTTAGTTAAAGCAAGCCCCATGGCCTCCTTCTCAGCTTCTTTTCTAACGCCCTGTACCTCTTCCTTTTTCACACTGCAGCTCTTCTCTTTCCTCGGATATGCTGGGGATTTAGAGAAGGCAGGGACTCAGCTTTGCTCTCTCTGCCCAGCCCCAGGTCTGCACTGCAGGAGCCTCAGTCATTGCCCAATCATCATTCTTTCTTCCAGGGACAGAGTTATGGTCCCCAGGAGAGGTCTGTTCCACCAGAGTAGTCAGTTACTAATGAGCTTCCTGCTGCTTCTCCGCCCCTGGCTCCCCTGCTATCCTCCACCCCCAATCTCCTAGGTCACCTTCCCCTAGCAGCTGGAGACTGGTGGGAGTGTGTGTGTGTGTAGGGGGGGTGGTGCTCAGCCTAGAAGCTAAAGCATGCCCCTAGGACCCCCATGTATCCACTGAGTGTGGGCAAATCATAGAGGAGAGGGGTTCAGCTGCTTAGTCCAATGCCAAGAGCGGACAAGCCTGGCCTCAGTACATCAGTCCTATTTTTCACTCCCTTCTGGGGAAAAGCTAATTTCTTGGATGCCCACCAAGCTCTTGCCTTTGTCTGCCAGGATCCCAGGACCCCTCTGATGAGCCTGTCCCTGTCGAATAGATGATTGTATAATATCGTATGGATTCAAATGGGAAAAATCAATATAATAACAGCTACCATTTATTGGGAACTTGCTACATGACAGGTACTCTTATATACTTTATCTACATTACTTTATGTACTGCTTTCTATAAGACATGAAGTAGATACAATTATTATGTCCATTCTATAGATGAAGGAATTAAAGCTCAGAGAAGTTAACTTGACCATCATTCCACAATTAAAAATGATGGAGCCAGGATTTCATCCCCAGCAGCCTGACTTCAGAGCCTGCACTCCTAACTACCAACGTGTACTGAGAGGAGCTAATGTTTGAACACTCAGTGTGCGCCAGGCATCTGGCTGAGCACCTGGCATTGGTTATCTCAGTGATTCCTCTCAAACACCCTTTTTATAAGATACTATTATTATCCCTATTTTATGAATGATTTTCTAGGTCACGCAATGAGTAAGTGGAAGATCTGGGATTAAAACCCAAGGCAGCCTGACTCCAGAGTCCACCCTCTTAGGCACCATGCTATACCACCCGAGTACCATGTTATGTTCTTGAAAACAAAAGGCCAGGTTTGATGCATCCTTGGAGTTCTTTTTTGTTCCAAGAAGTATGATTTTATGATTCTCATCTAACCCAGAGGAGGGTCCTGGAGCTCCTGGGGTAGAGGTAAATGATCTAAAGGAAGCCATGGTAGCAGAGTGGGATCTAGCAGTATGAATCCATCCCTGCATCATTACATGAGGTCCTCCTGAGCAGGGAAAGTGTGCCTGAGTTTACTCTCTGGCCTTGGAAGAGTCAGTTAACCTGTCAGCCTCAGTTTTCATATCTATAAAATGAAAGTGAATATATACTTTCAATCGGGAGGATTGTATATGGTAGTGGATATACAGTGTCTGACACATTGTAAAAGTAAAATACACTCATTAGTCTCCACCTCCACCCCCTCAGGGGAGTTTCTTTGAAGGTGGTGGCATTTTGGGAAGGATGTTCCCAACAGGTGAGGAGCCAGTGCTATTTGGAGGTGGAAATTGAGGAGTCCAGGGTAGCTTCAGTGGGTCCTATGGGATGTTTGCCTGTATGATGGGAGTGGGGGGAGGGGGGCAGATGTTAGGCAGGATTCAACAGATAAATTCAACAAAACATGTGTTGACCGTCTTCTATGTCCTAGGCACTGGGCTAGGTGCTATTGTAGGGATAGAAACCCTCCCAGGAGCTACCAGATTGGGGTTGCTTGCTCTGCAGCAGAGTTTAGCTGCACCTTTCTATATTTAGATTCTATCTTTGTCAAGCAAGACTTGCTTGACAGGGCTCTGGTTTTTCATCCCTGAAAAGCCACTCATTCATAGAAGCTGGGGTGTGGGGGGAGAAGAAAGGGGGAGGAGATCTGGCTTCTCTCCCCAGCTTTGAACAGATGGGATCAGAACAGGGCCCTTCTACATCCCCAGCCAAGATGCCTGGGCCTTGGCAGCCGTCCCAGGACACAGACAATGAGGTCAGATGGCAGCTTCTCAGGCCTGGCTTTCCCTGGGTAGGAGGCTTCTCCCAGGGCTGGTGGAGTTGTTTCTTCAGACCCAGAAGCGGGATTTGGGGAGAGGGAAGTGGAGACTGCAATGAGGCAACTCCTGACAGCTTACCCTGAAAAACTAGGACACGGCTTGTGGGATCTTGGCCCAGAGGCTCTGTCACCTGACCCTTCTTCTGTCTCTGCCAGGAACATTGTTCAGGAAGATAGGCTGCACTGGCCCTGGTCTTCTGAGTGCTGAAAAGGGAGGACAGTGTATGCAGTGAGGGATGAGGAGAGGAGGGTCAAGTTGCTGGGATGGTGCAGTCGGTTGGTGGCCAGTGCTTCTCCTTATCGGTGGGGCAAAATCTGGGGGAAGTTGGTTGGAGCAGTTGGCTTCTGAGCCCAGCTAATGTAGAAAAGATTTAGCATCAGGTAGGGGGAGGGGTCCCTCTGCCCACATATCTTAGACACCGACTTGACAAATGAAGGAATCAGATCCTGAAGTCGCTTTCAGAGGTGCTTGAGTCCAGACTCCTGCCTTCAGCAAGATGAATTTCGAAACTACCCAGTCTCTCCATTCATCTCCTCTTGCTTGCATTGCATTCTAAACCACCTTAATTCCCCATAAGTCCTCAGCTCCCTCCCTTGCTGAGTAGATGAGTTACCCTTTTCTTTACTGAAATTAAGTCCATCTGGAGTGAGCTTTCTCAGTTTCTTCCCTTTCTGTCTGCAAATGTGTTTCTTTTCAGCCCAGCAGATTATAATCTCCTCAAGGGCAAGTGCCCTGCTTTAGTCCTCATCTAGGTGCCTGTCATCTTGCAAAAAGCAAGGGGAGAGAGTAGAGAGGAAGAAGGAGGAAGAGAGTGAAAAACAGGGAGGGAGATTAGATAAAACAGATAGATACGGATGTAAACATAGATATAGATACAGAGGAATGGAACAAAGCAATAAAGAGGCATGCAGAAAGAAAACCAGAGAGAGAACACCGTTGCTGTTGCTGTTGAGTCAACTCCAACTCATAGCGACCTTATGTATAACAGAATGAAACATTGCCTGGTTCTGTGCCATCTCTGTGATTGTTGGTAGGTTTGAGTCCACTGAGAGAATATTGCTCTTGTTGTTGCTGTTGGCTGCCACTGAGTTGGCCCCTGACTCATGGTGACCCCATGCATAATGAGATCGGATCATTGTGATCCGTAGAGTTTTTACTGGTTGATTTTTGGAAGCAGATCATCGGGTTTTCCTTTTAGTATGTCTCAGTCTGGAAGCTCCATTGAAATCTGTTCAGCATCACAGCAACACCCAATCCACCACTGACAGGTGAGTAATGGCTTCAAACAGTAATGCATGACAAATCCCTGTTATGTTCTAGGCACGTGCTAGATATGCCATATGCATTAAGGGAAAAAAACACACACACTTTGCTGGGTTTTCTATTCAAACTTCAAACGGAAATAAATGTGACACCTGCCAAATAACTCAGATATGAACACAAATAAAAGCAGTAATCTTCCCTTTCCTCTATCCACCCCTTCCCCATTAATAATAAATATCAACAATTAACTGTATTAACTTTTGTCCTACCTGGCTTTTCTTTATGCTTGTACAGAATAGGTTCCTTTTTCTTCTATTTCTTTACAAAAAACCAATATCCTAAGATACTCATTTACTCTGCATTTTGCCTTTTTCACTTACAATATATTACAGACATCCCTTTTGGTCAATATACATGGATTTAACTCATTTTTCTAATAGCTAAACAACTCTCCATAGAATAGATGTATCAGAATTATTCCACTATCGACAGGCGCTCAGGTAGTTTCCAGGCTTTGTTTTTTATGCCATGATAAACAATTATTTAATAAAGTTCCTTGGCCGTATATTCGTGGTGTTTTTCTTTTTGTATGCTGAATACTTCTAAGTGGAATTGCTGTGCTAAAGGGTATATAATTTAAAAAATTTTATTAGATACTTCCAATTTAATTTCCAAAAATGCAGCAGCAATTTATATTCTAACCAGTAATGTGAGCAAGTTTTATTTTCCCACCCTCTTATCAGCAACTAGATGGAATAAATCTTTTAATTTTTGTGCATTGGATAGCTGATAATTTTATTTCATTGTTGTTTTGATTTGTATTTCCTTAACGACTAGGGAAACCTAATTGTAATTTACTATTAGAATTTTCTCTTCTGATATTTGCCTGTTCATACCTTTTGCCTCCCCCCTCCTTTATTATTATTATTTTGTAAGGGTGCTTTGTATATTATACACTATACAAACTCATAGGAGCCCTGGTGGTGCAGTGGTTAAAAGCTATGGTGAGCTACAGCTGCTAACCAAAAGGTCGGCAGTTCGAATCCACCAGCCGCTCCTTGGAAACCCTCCATAGCAGTTCTGCTCTGTCCTATAGGCTCACTATGAGTTGGAATCGACTTGATGGCAATGGGTTATACATACCCATTGCTGTTAAGTTGATTCCAACTCATGGCAACCCCATGTGTTACAGAGTAGAATGTCTCCATAGGATTTTCTTGGCTGTAATCATTACAGAAGCAGATAGCCAGGGCTTTCTTCTGCGGCACCACGGGGTGGTGTTTGAACTGCCAGCCTCTAGGTTAGTAGACGAGTATAAACCATTTGTGCTACCCAGAGACCTATACACTACACATATTATACATATATTATTTATTATAATCTTTAGAATGATGGTTCCCAAATTGTGCCAAGGTGTCCAGGGTGCCACAGGAAACTTAGAGGAGCCTGAGGGATATTTAAAACTTTTGAGAAAAAACAGTAACGTTTGGTATCTGTGGGACACTCCAGGAGCTACTACCTAAAGGTAATTAACAGATTCAACATAGGATCATACTACATTCCTTTCAATGATGACATATGTTTGTGATGCTGGTTGTTTTTAGGACTTGCTGTGATAAAAAGCAAGTACCAAGCAAAGATCAGAGTGGAACAGGAAATGGGGATTGTGGTGTCAAACATTGCAAATGGTTAAGTGCTGGACTACTAACTGAAAAGGTGGCGGTTCAAACCCACCCAGAGACATCTCAGGAGCAATCTGCTTCTGAAAAGCCACAGCCTTGAAAACCCTATGGAGCAGTTCTACTCCGAGTTCACCACGAGTAGGAATCGACTTGAGGCAACTAACAACAACAAAAACGACAATCTGATTTCAAGTTTTGAGAATTGTGCAGTGCCCAGTAGGGCACAAATCCCATTAGCAAGTAATTGTGTTTATTTAAGAATAAAATCATAATATTATTTTTCTTTCCAATTAAGTGTATTGTGTGACTAGTACATACACACTTATTCAATTTTTGGACCAAATTTCTCAAAAAGTGGAACTGTTATGTATTTCTTTTGGCCTAGGGTGTTGTGAAGCAAGTGAGTTTAAAACTCTCTGCTTTAGAACAATCCAAAGAGTTAGATGATGGCATCCCTATCCTGAGGGTCAGAGCGGTTGTCCAAGATCAGAGAGTTAGAGAGTGATGGCATCAGGATTTGAAACCAAGTCCACCCTACTCAAAGCCCTGACAGTTTCCCAATTCAGCAATCTTATGTGATTCACTGATTGATCCAAATCTTTACCATGCCTTGTGTCTCAAAGGAAGGTGACCCTTCTCTTTTCTAAAGTACAGTCTTTCAATGGTGCCTTCGATCTCCTTATTGATTATTCCTTCTCTCTCTCATAACTTTAATGTCTCTGCCTCCACTGAATCCTTTTCTAGCCCATGAAAATGTTCAATTATTATCTTAGAAGAAATGGGAGAAAAAGGCCCTTGACCTCCATAATCCTTTAAGCCATTTTGCTACTGTTCTCCGAAGTATGCTGTTACCTGCCTTTCCTCACTTGCCATTCTAACTCCTCCTCTCAATATTATCCCACCTCCTGTACTCTACTGAAATGGTATTTGCCAAGGCCAGTAAATGATTTTCTAGTTACAAAGTTCAAGGCTCTTCTCAAGATCCCCATCCAATTTGCCCTTGTGCATACTGGAATTGCAGCACTACATGCTCAATGCATGTCTTGGACATAACTAGCTTTGCAAGCTTTCCTACAACACTTTTCCCAACTCCAGGCCCAGTGCAGTTTCTAGTTGCCTTATGTGCATCTCCAACTGAATGATATTCTGAAAGGATTAGCTCTGCAGATCAACTTTCCCAACTGCCTCTGAACTCCACCTGTCCCAACCTTAAGTTCTCCTGCTCTCCCTCTTTGTCTTTTCTCTTCATTTTGTGGCTTGGTGAAAGCGTGGAAATTTTAAATCTATCCAGAGCGGTTTGAAGGATTCCTTATGTGACCTCAAGCAAGTCATCTAACCTTTCTGCCTCAGTTTTCTCATCTGGGAAATGAAATAATAATAATATTCTATACATTTTGTAGCTAGTATAAGGATTAAATGAGAAGTTTCATGGCAAGTAAAACAGGGCTGACACTTAGCAGGATTCAGCACACGAAGGCCGTGTCAGTGTTACGTTATCAACACCTTCCCTGTCATCACTGTCCTTAGTGTCGTTTTCATCTTGTTCATCAAAATCACTGTCACACCTCGTCCACCCCCAACAGACTTGTTTCGCTTTTGCTGTTGAAAGAAAATGTACGTTAACAGAAAGAGCACTGGGTTTGGAGTCGGGCAATTCTATATTCCAAACCTAATCATACATGTGCTATGTGACTTTGGGCAATTACTTCACCTCTCTGAGCCTTCACACCCTCCTCCACAAAAGGCGAATGGTATCATTCACCCATAATGGAGTTCCCATGAGACAAGAGGTGAAAAGACACTTCATAACTTACATATTACAACGCTAGTCTAAGTTCTAGCTTACAGTTTATTACTGTGTCCACAGGGCTATCCTTGCAGGAGAAAAGCTGGAAGTCATTTCTGATGTCCAGCCTCCACCCACCTGCCCACACCAAAGGCACAGGGTCTGCCTTCAGCTCCTAACCTTGCTGGCAGTGGCCAGAGAAATGCACTGGATCGGGAAGCACTCCCTCTGTTACGGGTTGACTTTGGACTGGCAATTCATATTTAACCCCAAGCAGGGCAAGAAATTTAGCCTCTAGAGTGCTGCCCCAGCATCTTTTCCTAACACCATATGCTGTCTGCTTGCCTGATAAGGTTTTCTAACAAAGTGCAAATACTCTCGGAGTATCTCCATATCTTAATGGAAAATCCTCCTGCAACTTTTCAGGCACTTTATCTGTGATTAAATATTAACATTCCCAACCAGCATATTTTTCACTGGAAAGTGTGAAATATTACAAGATCCTCTCATGTCGTCTATTCATGCGATTTCCTGAAGCCAGCGCCAGATCTGGAAACTGACTGGAAATACAAAGGGCATTAAAAAGGAAAGATGACGCTTGGGGGTGGGGAAAGAGAGAATGCAAACAGAACCTGGGATAACTGCAGGAACTGGCTTGGAGCAGGTCTTTTTTATGCATTGATGGGCAGATACTTCTCGATGTTTGCAGATATCCGGTTGCCAACGGCTGTGCCCCTTGAGATTTATTTATATGACTCACAAAACAGGGCGGGCAAAATGCAACTGTCAGGAGGAGATTATAACCAAAATCTCTTTTTAATGCAAAATCTTTAACTCACCAACTTATCCATCTCCAGAAAAAGGTTTCCTTGCGCAAACCCCCTTACGTTAGAACTCTGGGAAATGTATTGGGGAGAGGAAGGGGTTCGCTTTAACCGATAGCATTGCCCGTTTTTTACCGTGCTATTCGTCTAAGTGACAAAGCCAGAAGGCAAACCCATACTTCTTTCTGACTTTTTATTGCTTTTTATCCCAGTGGGAACCAGCAAACAGGGAGAAAAAAAACTATCCTCTGAATGGTGAAATGTGCTTAAGACTTTTTTTTTTCAGAAGGAGGAAGGAAGAAAATGACCAAAAAATATGATTCAAGTTTGTTACAGGCTGGAGAAAAATGTTGTTGAAGTGTGGCTTCTGCAAATTCTATGTGACTTCTGTGGATCCATCAAGAGCCGAAAGGTAGAGAGGAGACAAAAGGAAAAAAGCTGTTGAGATTTGCACATTTTGGCTTAATATAACAGAGTTTGGAGAGAATTGTGCACACAGTGAGCTTCTCACCAAGGTAGTGAGGTCCACATCACCAGAGGTATTCAAGTATGTGCTGAATAACCACTGGTTGGAGGTGTTGCAGAGAGAATTCAGCCATTAGAGAGCAGATCAGGTGCATGGCCTCTAAAAACCTTTCCAGGCCTGAGAGTCTATGATTCTCTAAAGTCAGTTGAAAGAAGAAGGGTAAGGGGGCTTTGGTAGTACAGAAATGTTGTTATCTCCTTCTGACCAACCAGAATTGAGTCATGATCATTTTACTGAGTGTGATCTTTTTCTCTCTCATATCATAAAGGGAGGTTCTAACAATAATAATAATCTCAATGTTAGCAACAATTGTAGTGATAATAGATAACTTGTATTTAGTGTTGGCTATGTGCCAAGCACTGTGCTAATTGCTTTCCAAGCATTATCTACTTCACTCCTCAGAATAACCCTATAAAGGAGAATAGGTAATTATTGCTCCCAATTTAGAGCTGATAGAACTGAAATTCAGAGAGGTTGCATAAGGTCAACAGGACCTCCTTCAGATATGGGGAAACTGTAGTGCAAGGGGTTAAATGATTTACCCAAAGCATCAGAGTACATTTAAAGCAAGATGACCAGAAAGGCTAAGGGGATTTAGAATTAAAAAACTGGGGTTCTTAAGTCCTAGGTATTGAGTGTTAGTTATGTCTATCACTGTACTAGGTATACTATCTCATTTCATCTCACAACAACTCTAAGAGAGTGATATTATTTTTCTCTCCATTTTATAAATAAGGAAACTAAAGATCAGAGAGGTTAAGTAACTTGTCCAAGATTGCACAGCAAGGTAGAGGTAAAGCTTGACATTTTTAGGTGGATTTTTCTCTTAGTACAGGCAGACCTACCATGCTTCAAACAGATCTCAGGAAGGTCTCTTAAAATCATTTAGCCTTAATTTTCTCATTTGAAAAAAGAGATAGCATTACATGGGTCCCTGGCTTATCAACTGTCCCTGTTAGAGGCCCCAATAACACAGATAAAACCATATTGTGAATTAAGTGCAGAGTCTCTAATTATTGCAAGCAACAAGGTCTCCTGATGATAAGCCTGGGGAGAATCTCCTTACTTCTCGCTGTTTTTGTTGTCTCTTAAAGCTGCAACTGGAGGCCAGGACCTGAAGGTTCTGAAGGGGTCTTTAAGTGGGTCAGTGCTGTTTAAGGGCCAAGGCCTCAGTGTATAGCGGCTGTGCACCTGAAAGCAGATGAGAGCAGATGCTGTGCTTGACGGGTCTCAGAAAGCAGAGAGGCCAGAGGAAAATGTCCTTTGAGTGAGCCTGACACAATGGAACCAGGCTTCCTAGCTCATTATTCTTTCTTAAACAAGTGATGGAGTCTCTTTGGCCTAGATTGCACCTGCGCATATTTGTGGAGAAGCTGTTGTAAGTCCCTCTGCCTAGAAGGCTCTTCCAGCCTTTAGGCCTGTCTTGTGTGCTTTCAGTCTGGAGGACAGAACTTAACTGCTGAGTCCCTAAAGGCACTCCTTTCTTCTTTGATTGTCCTAAAATTGCTTCTTAATAAATTCAGTGGAAGACAAATTTTTCTCAACATGTGAGATCTATGGAAGGAAAAAGTGCTTAAACGTTTCAGAGTACTTGCAATTTGTACTAGCATTTGACTCCTGTCTCTGCTGTGAAAACTTGGGAAAGTCATTTTCACTTAAGAATCCTATGTCTTCTAGAAGAGATGGAGATGCAGAAAGAGAAGTACATGCCAGAGGGAGGCATAGGGATGCTGAAGGGCTTGGAGCAGGAGCTCATTTCACCCTGGGAGTCAAAGAGTGCAGTCTGTGAAGGCTTCCCAGAGGAGGTGTGATGAGGCTAAGACTTGAAGGATGAGTCAAAGTTAGCAGATAAACAGGTGGAAGAAGGACATTCTGCAGAGGGAATGGTGTATTCAAAGACACAGAGGAACAGCGAACGGGCTTGGTGTATTCAGGGACCACACACCGTTAGGTGTGGCTGGAGCATAGTGTGAATATCAAGGAACAGTGAGATTATATCATGAACAGCCTCGTCTTCAGCATGGAGAGTCATCAGAGAATGTCAGTCAAGCAGGGTGTATGAGGGGTACATACTAAAAAGGTCACTCTGGTTGCCATGTGAAGGGTGAACCAGAGGGGGCAGACATCTAGGGCCAGCTGGGAATCTAGCACAAAGCCCAGCAGAGGGATGGTGAGGCCTAACCTAAGTCAGGAGTAGTGAAAAAACGGTGCTGAGAATTTGAGGGTACAGCTTGATTTCTTGGGCTCCATCTTCCTTGTGAGTAAAATATGGCGGTCCTTGTGGTCCGAATCCCCTATCTTTTCACTACTAAGTTCTCCTTTTATAACTTTTCTCTCCATAGATCCCTGATATTGCAAGAACATATGTCTATTAAGCTACATTTATTAAGGGATATTTAGTTTTCCAATAAGTACCAATTTTAGTTGATAAAATTCCCACCAAATGTAATTAAAATCTGATTTTACTGGGGCAATATATGATTCTTGTTAGCATTTTTGAAATATTGAAAAGAGTTCATGGTCCTCCATTATACCTTCAGGGCTCTCCTTGCCAGAGACTATGAGACAGAGTTTGGAAATCACTGAATCTGTTCATCCGTAAGTTCACATCTGAAATTTTATGAGTCCAGAAAATAACCCTCTTTGACAAGTACTTCTTAAGAATCACTGTATA
The DNA here is from genome assembly GCA_030035585.1 of Dugong dugon. Lineage (NCBI taxonomy): Eukaryota > Metazoa > Chordata > Mammalia > Sirenia > Dugongidae > Dugong > Dugong dugon. The sequence goes on from CM057471.1 coordinate 61,111,744, forward strand.
TCACTATATAAGAGTGAGACATTGTTATAACTCATTATGATTATTTAGATTCCCCCAAAACATTAAACCTCAGATGTATGAGGTAGGAAGATAGGAGCTGCTATAATTTAACATATGGGAAACTGGAGGCTCAAAGAGGTTGAATGACTGGTTTGAAAATACCAGGTGAGTTAGCAGCACTTGCTCCTCCTGCTTTTACTTCCTTGGACACCTACTGATTTTAAAGAATATTTCAAGTCATCCTCTCTCTACTTTTCCACATCCCCATTTAGTGGGAAGTGGTTTATTCCTTGGTGCAAGGGAGCAAAGAATCAAGTGGTTGTGATAATCAGAAAATTAAAGGAGTATTGTGGGAACTCATAGGTAGAACTGACATTGGGGATGGGGAACTGAAGAGCTTCTCCTGCAATCAAGTCCAGAAGGAAGGGCAGGGACAGTAAGGAGTTGGAGAGAAGCTGGCAGAGCAAAACCATGGATTGTTTGAGGAAGGCTTTTTGAGGGCACTCAGTTTAGCCCCCTAGTGTAAGGAGCCTGAAGACCAAGATTACAAAACCACTAAGCAAGTGGTGTCAAACAAAAACCCCATGCTAACCTAAAACAGCTATGAAAGGAACATAAGGATTCTGAGTTTAAATATTAATATGCACCTTTTTTCTCCCCATGATTATTACTATTGTTTTTTTTGTATTTTGTGTTGTTGTAGGTTTATTTATTTATTTATTTTTTAGTGTAAAGGTATTTATGTGTTATATAATAACAAAGCAAATTAGGCTTATTTGAGACTCTGATAACATAACAACTCTGAAAATGAAAAACAAACAACTACAATACTTTTATTTATTCATTCAGTCTTTATTCAACCAGTACCTCTTGCAATCTTCATGTGCCAGACACTATTCTAGGCACTAGGGATACAGTGATGAACAAAACAAGCAAACCATCCTTGCTTTCCTGTGATGAGTGGAGATGTAATGAATACATAAGTAAAATATTTGATATGTTAGATGGAGGTATACTCTGTGGGGAAAAATAAAGGCAGAAGAGGTGTAGGAAGGACCAAGGAGGAATGTTGCAATTTAAAATAGGATGGATAGCCAGCACAACTTGTCCAAGGCAAGGTCGTGGAAGTTCCACAGACACATCCAAACTCCCTGAGGGACCATATTACTGGGCTGAGGGCTATGGGAACCATGGTCTTGGGAACATCCAGCTCAGCTGGCATAACATAGTTTATAAAGAAAATGTTCTACTATCTACTTTGGTGAATAGCTACTGGTGTCTTAAAAGCCTGTGAGCTGCCATCTAAGATACTCCACTGGTCTCACCCCATCTGGAGCAAGGGAGAATGAAGACAACCAAAGACACAAGGGAAAGATTAGTCCAGAGGACTAATGGACCACAAGTACCACAGCCTCCACCAGACTGAATCCAGCAGAACTAGATTGTGTCTGGCTACCACCACCGGTTACTCTGACAGAGATCACAATAGAGGGTCCAAGACAGAGCTGGAGAAAGATGTAGAACAAAATTCTAACACACACACACACACACACACACGCACACACACACACAAAAAAAAAAAAAAAAAAGAGATTTACTGGTCTGATAGAGACTGGAGAAACCCTGAGAGTATGGCTCCCAGACACCCATATAGCTCAGTAATGAAGTCACTCCTGAGGTTCATCCTCATCCAGAGACTAGACATGCCCATAAAACAACATAAGACTAAATGGACACACCAACCCAGGGGCAAGTATGAGAAGGCAAGAGGGGACAGGAAAACTCGTAATGGAGAACCGAAGGTCGAGAAACAGAAAGTGTTGACATGTTGTAGAGTTGGCAACCAATGTCACAAAACAATATGTGTATTGTTTAATGAGAAACTAGTTTGCTCTGTAAACCTTCATCTAAAGTATAATAAAAAGAATAATTAAAAAAAAGAAAAATAGAATGGATAGGAATGGTCTTGCTGAGAAGAGGCATCTGAGAAAAGGCCTGAAGTGAGGGAGGGAGTTATGCAGCTCTTTGGGGAAGAGCATGCCAGACATTATTTCTTTTAATCCTGTCCATAATCCTCACAATAACTCTGGGAGGAAGATATTATTAACATCTTCATTTTATAGATGGAGAAACTGAGGCTTGGAGAGGGGTGAGGATGCCAGGCTAGTAAGTGGAAGAATTGGGACTCAAAGATGCCTAAGCAGTCCGTCACCCTTCAACTATTTTAGTGGCTCCCTTTCTCCTGTAGCTATCTTCAGAAAAAGAATTGTGAGTTTGGGGAAGTCAGGGCAGCAGTAAGCCTGCTCAGAAGATGTGGGTCTGGTGGGTTGAGTCCTCCAGTATCACCTTTGTTGCCATTTTTGCAGCATTTGAAGTTGACACAGCCTCTCTCCCTCTCCTCCTTCTTTTTCCCTCCTCCTTTCCCCTCCTGGCATCTCTTTTCCTGAGTCTAGGTAGGATGCAAAGGTACAGGCAGAACACAGCAGATCATTTTGAACCTTCACACAAGCCTTCCTGTCAAACCTTGGCTCACTCAGTGCCCTTCTGACTCACTGATGACTGGGTAGGGGGAAGTGTGGTGATGTGGTAAGAGCATGGAATTTAGAGACCAAAGATCAGGCATCTTATCGTCTTTCAAGTGAACACGGCCAACCCTCTTTGAGTCCCAATTTCCAATTCTACATGGCCTAACTCACAGATTAGTATTGCAGACCAAATGAGAAGCAAATAACTTGATTATTTACACACACACAAACATATATGCATATAAGTATATACATATATATATATAGAGAGAGAGAGAGAGAGCGAGTGAGCACCCTGGTGGCCTAATGGTTAAGCACTTGGCTGCTAACGGAAAGGTTAGGGGTTTGAACTCACCCAGTAGCTCTGTGGGGGAAAGACCTGGTGATCTGCCTCTGTAAAGATTACAGCCACAAAAACCCTATGTGTCAGTTCTGTTCCTTTACATGGGGTAGCTATGAGTTGGAATTGACTTGACAGCACCCAACAGCAACATTCTTTCTGTCTGTCTGTCTGCCTGTCTATCTATCCATCTATCTACCTATCTATGGCAGAAGCAAGATTTGGATTTAGGTATTTTGACTCCCTGACACCAGGATGCAGGAAAAAAGGATGAAGTTAGAAATTTTGAGTCAAAACAGCAGATAAAGAGGAAATGTGTACATTTCAGTGGCAGAAGCAAGCATCTTGAGAAAGCAAGTTCCATCCTAGACAAGCTGATGCCAAGAGGAGTTACAAGACATTCATCTGATTTTAGCAGGGTAATGAGAAGAAGCAGAAAAAGACTGCTTCCAGGCAGGGCCCTGCGAGGACCAGGGAGCAGGTTCTGGCCAGATGATGTCTAAATGATATTCCGTAATTAGCTGGCAAATAGACACCAATACTTTCTTTAATTGCCTGGAACACAGCCCCTATATTGTGCTTCCAGCATAGAATCCCAGCTGCTGTCACAACTCCGGGTCTTTGTCAACTCCTACATCAAATGGATATCTGATTGACCATTTGAGAGCTTGGGTTGCCACAGTAACCCCATGAAGTTGCTCAATTGCTGTAGCTGATGCTTTATCATCTGGATCATGCCATCAGGTCCCCTTTGGGTCTTTGCTTTCTCCAGGAAGGAAGATAGGGGACAGCAGAGTAAGCTAAAAGGGAATATTGCAAAAGGAAGAAGCAATGGATTACTTGAGTGCTTCCTTCATTTGTTGCAGACAATTACATCTGGTGGGGTCATCAGATATTATTCCATCTCTCCCACTTTAGAGAGGGAAAGACTGAGGCATGGAGAAGTGTCTGATTAGAGTTCTCACACTGAATCAAAGCTAAACTGAAACCTCTAAACTTCTTGCATAATGTTCTTTTAACTACACCAAATTCCAGCTCAAACTGTCCCTGGTACCAAAGTTGAGAAATTCTGCTTTATTCTGTCCCCAGATTAAAGCTCTTGTTGGGTGGGGTTCTTGGAAATCATCTGGCTCCTTACAATAGAGTAAACAGAGGTCCAGAGATGAGTGACTTCTCCAAAGTCATACACCGAACCAAGGTTAGTGCCATGTCTTTGTAACTTCCAATTCAGCCCTAGCATCTACTGTGTCTCACTGTTGTTGTAGTTAGATGCTGTAGAGCTGGCTCTGACTCACAGGGACCTTATATACAACAGACTGAAACAATTTCTGTTCCTGCACCACCTTCACAATCTTTGCTATGCTTGAGTCCATTGTTGCAGCCACTGTGTCAACCCATCTCCTTGAGACTCTTCCTCTTTTTTGCTGAGCCTCTACTTTACCAAGCATGATGCCCTTCTCCAGGGACTGATCCCTCCTGATAACAAGTCCAAAGCATGAGACAAAGTCTTACTATCCTCACTTCTAAGAAGCATTCTAGCTGTACTTCTTCCCAGACAGATTTGTTCGTTCTTCTGGCAGTCCATGGTATAGTCAATATTCTTCGCCAACACCATAATTCAAAGGCATCAATTCTTCAGTCTCCCTTATTCATTGTCCAGCTTTCACATGCACATGAAGTGATTGAAAATACCACGGCTTGAGTCAGGAGCACCTTAGTCCTCAAAGTGACATCTTCGCTTTTCAACACTTTAAAGAGGTCCTTTACAGCAGATCTGCCCCATGCACTATGTCGTTTGATTTCTCGATTGCTGCTTCCACGGTCATTAATTGTGGATCCAAGTAAAACGAAATCCTTGAAACTTCAGTATTTTCTTCATTTATTATGATGTTGCTTACTGGTCTAGTTGTGAGGATTTTTGTTTTCTGTTTGTTGAGGTGTAATTCATACTAAAGGCTGAAGTTTTTGATCTTCATCAGTAAGTGCTTCAAGTTCTCTTCGCTTTCAGCAAGCAAGGTTGAATCATCTGCATAACATCTGCAGGTTGTTAGTGAGTCTTCCTGCTATCCTGATGCCTTGTTTTCACTCACTAGCCTGAGCATAAGTCAGGTACACAGTGTCTGATGAGGCAAGAAGAGAGATGCTATCCCAAACTGGCCAGAGGAAGTTGTCTTGACCCAAGTTTTATAGCATTCACTAATCATCCTGAATTAGAATACAAAAACAAAAACAAATCCTAGTGGAGCAAACAATCATGGTGCAGGCCATGGTCATCACAAACAAACTCAACACGTATCTATGAGGTGCCTGTTCCTGGCCAGGCAGTATGTTAAGCACTGAGGATTCAGTAATGGGACAAGACATGGTCCCTGCTCTCTTAGCACATACATAGGCACAAAAATTTCTCACTCCCCAAACTTTGAGGATCTAGCATTTGAATCCAGTCTCTGAATTCAAATTAACTTACTTCATATAGTCCTTTACCACATGTTAACTGGTGGCACTTAGACAAATAACCTCTCTAAACTTCAGTTTTTTCATCTGTGAAATGGGAATAATAATAGTACCTAGCTCATAGGATTGAGTGAGACAACATATAACATTTTAGTGTGTTTTATGGTGCTGGAAACAGCAAGTAGAAGTAAGACAAAAGTAGCAGTAGTGGTTGTAGTTATAATTATTATCAATCAAACCAAAGCCAAAACCAAGCCAAATGAGCCCAAATCATTTGTACCACCCAGGGACTTCTATTATAAACAGAAGCCCTGAATTCTTGTCTTGCTTCTCCCACTCTCAGCTGTGTAACCTTAGATAAATTACTTCCCATCTCTGGGTTTCAGTAAAATGAAGGGGTTGGACTAGTTCTTTGTGGGCTATGAATGTCTTCCTCCCAACCCCTAACCAAGTGATTCCCGGGGCCATCACCTTCCCTCTACTCTGGAAACTGCTCTCCCCTCCTACCCCATTCCAATGCAGTTCAGGCCCCATATCCCCCACAGCCCAGCCAAGGCTGAGTGACTGGATCCCTGCGATTCAGCAAATGGAAGTGATGACAAAGCTGTGGTTTCAGGTAGGAAGCTTCTGGGTCTGCCCGCTGGCTGCCGCTGGCTGCTTGGAATGCATATCACTGCCAGCCTGCTGTGACTGTGAACAAAGCCATTAGTGAGGAGATGGTGGTGTTTTTATTTTTAACCAAATGAGTCATTCCCCCTCAGGCAGTGAGCTGTCTAAGACTCAGGGAGGGAGCGGGAGATGTTAAGAAATGCAAGTTCAGGACACTTTTGCCCCATTGGGAGCCAACCGCAGAGGATGCCACACACTCTTGCTCAGCTTAATCAGGCCTGGAAAAAGGTGTTTAAACTAAAGAGGCTGTTTCAGAGCTGTGGCTATAAGGCAAGGGAAAAGAAAGGCAGTCACAAAACCAATAAGTGACAAAGGCAGAATTGGAACCCTGGCTAGGGGTAAGGGAAGATGCTGAAGAATGCTAATGTTTTGTGTGTCTGGGGGCAGAGTCTTTCCAGACCTTGGTTTCCAGCTGCTGGTTTAGATCAGGAGCTTTTTAATTGCATTTTTCAGAGTCATAGGGATTCCCCTGGAGCCCCCATATGGTTCCAGTTCTCTGCTTCTGCTTCAACTGGTGTGACTCTGCTTGTATTTATTTCACGTAATAAAATCACAAGAGTTAACATAATTATTGGGTCCTTATTATGTGCCAGGCACTGCACTATACACTCAATAGGTGTGAAGTAGTTTAGCTTTAGGACAACCTTATGAGATAGCCACAATGATTATTGCTGTTTTACACTTTATGAAACAGAGGCTTAAGCCAAGGCAAACCATTTGCCCTGAATCACAAGGCTAATAAGCACCTTTGCTAGAACTGGAAATCAGACTTGTCTGTCTGCAAAACCCATTTTCTTAACCATAATGCTACATGGCCTCCCATGCTGGGTTTCCGTATAAGGTTTTATTTTCAAAAAGAGTTCCATGGTTATTTTAAAAGGAATAAAATAAAAGTTGGAGAGTGACTGATGAGATGTTCTGAGATCCTCCCAGCTTCAAACTTCCAATGTTCATGATTTACTGAAGGAGGAAAACAGACGCTTTGTGACAAAGTTTGGTGGTGAGGGACAGTTGACAAGCTCTGGGATAAGAATAGCAGCTAACATTTGAGCACTTAATGGACCAGGTGTTGCTCTAAATCCTTCAGACACACTAACTCAGGTAATCCTTGCACTGACCCTGTACCAAAAAAACAAACAAACCAAACCCGTTGCAGTCAAGTTCTTTCTGACTCATAGAGACCCTATAGGACAGAGTAGAACTGCCCCATAGGGTTTCCGAGGAGCCGCTGGTGGATTCAAATTGCTGACCTTTTGGTTAGCAGCCAGGGTTTTAACCACTGTGCCACCAGGACTCCAACCCTCTACAGTAGGTGCAATTATCGTTATTCCCATTTCTAAGTAAGGCAACTGAGTACAAGGAGGTTATAGCTAATCTGAGGTCACACAGATTGAACCTGAGAGTATGACTTGAACTCAGGTAGTCAGGTTCCAGAGCCTGTGCTCTTCACAGCCATAGTCTGCTGAGATCACTTAGTCTGGAGGAAAACCACTTTCCTTAATATCGACATTTATTTTTCAACATCACAAATAGACATGCACATCAGCTGCCACTCTGGCATTCATGCCAGCTTCCCAGCGGAGACTTGATGCAACAGAATACAGCCATTGTTGCTGATCTGAGCTATCACAGTGGTAGACATTTCAAGAATTCCCAACATTCCTCAGGCTTGGACGAAACACATGTATATTTTGTAGTTATGTGTCTATACATGTGGCATTTAGCATTTTCTTTCTTAGAGATGCTTTTCAACTGTTGATCGTTGGCATCCACTGAAAGACAGATAATGATATCTCGCCTCTGTCTAGTATGCATTTTCAAATCGATTCCCGGATTTGGGTCTTCGGGGCAATCCTGGGAGGTAGGTAAGGCCAAGGTTTATCATCCCACATACATGGGAGGCAGCAGAGCACAGAAGGTCAAGGGAGTTACTTGGTGTCTCCCCAGAAGGTGTTGACTTGGCTTTTCTTTTGAAGTCTCTTAGCCCTTTGCCAAAAATTTTTCCTAACACTACCCTACTGCTTTTTCAGTTGGATGCAAAACAGCAAGTGCCAATTTGTTGTACAGAAAGAAAGAGGAAGGGAAGTGCCTCACCTGTCCCTTTAAAAAAAGGACACAAGCATTCACAGTGTAAGTGCAGCAGCTGAGTAAGGGAGAGAGGGGAATTAGGATTCATTGAGCACCTACTGTAGCCCTGGTGGCACAGTGGTTAAGACCTTGGCTGCTAACTAAAAGATCAGCAGTTTGAATCCACCAGCTGCTCCTTGGAAACCCTGTGGGGCAATTCACAACTATGTCCTATACTGTCGCTATGAGCCGGAATCAACTTGATGGCAATGGGTTGGTTTTGGAGCACTTACTGTGAACCTGGCAGTGTGCTGTGTGTTTTGGGTAGGCTGACCATGTAATTTAGCATCCCAAAGGGGACCCTTCTGAGAGTGAAAAGGCATGCTATTGATAATTGCACCAGGACCACAGGCATACACTGAGACCAGCTTGTGCAAACTGGGATGTACAGCCACTCTCACTGAAGAGATATTATTCATGTCATATTCACCACAGCCCTGTAGTGCAGGTGATTTCTGCCTTTTCTGAATCCCAGAAAGGTAAAGCTTGCCCAGGGTCACATAGCAAATACACGGCCGACCTGTGTCTGTCTGATTCTAAAGCTCTGAGTCAAGGTCAGAGACAGAGATGGGGACTCGTGACACCTCAGCTGCATAAAAGCTTTCTTTAAAAGTTGCTTAGTTGTCAAGGCTTTCATCTGCCCACCCTGTTTCTAGCCATTGTCCTTCCTTGACCACTGGAGCTCAGATGGGGTGTGATGACTGCGCCGCCACAGCAGAGGGCAGTGTTGCCATGCTGGCCAAGGCCAAGGGCTACAGGAAACAGGAAGACCACTTGGGCTAAGCAGGCCCGGTGGCTTGTGAAGCATCTCTAAAACAGCCAGCTTCATAGGGCTGTCTCCAAGCCAGCTGCTTCCCTGGCTCCCATTCCCTTAAAGCTCACCATGGATAAACCTGTTGCCGTTTTCACCTGTCTATTGCCTCCCCCATACAACACCTGAACAAATTCAAGAGGTCTGTGCCACCGGGGGTGGAAAGAGACCCAGAGAGAGTTTCCAGATTGGTAACAGGAACTGTTGCCATTTTCCTGTTTGCTGAGAATGACTCCAGAGCTGGGAGCGCTGTTGACATACGTGTTACCACTTAATCTTTCGTAAGGAATCCTTTTCATGGGGGAGCTGAGTTCTGGATCCATGCCAGCTTAGATAATTACATTCCCCCAGAAGATTGAAGCTGTGAAGGCTGCATTCCTTTTGCAGTAAGAGTCTGGGGTTTCAAGGATACAGGTTAGGCATGGGAGAGGGGGTGCCAAAGTGATCCAAGGGAAGACCAGGAGCAGGATATGATGAGGAAAAAAAAAACTCAAAGTGTCACCCAGTAACAGTTTCTTCTACTGTTTTTTTTTAAATTTCCCTTGGCCTCATTCAGAGTGAGATTCATTTGTAGTTTTTGTCTGTAACTAGGAATTCAATTTTTGCTCTTTTAAAAGAGACTGACTTACAGGGGGATGTGAAACAAAGCAGAAAATGATAAGAGGAGGGAAAAAAATAATCAAATGGAAAAAATGAAAAAGAAAAAAATCCTTTTAACAATTTCTCTCATCTAAAGTGGTTGGGACAGCATTTTTTATTTTAAGTTCAGCAGTTTTATTGGAAGGGGATGAAAATGCCCTGTGATCCTCAAACTAAGAATTGCTGGTGATTTTATACCCTCCTGCTGACATAAACCTTAATCAACCAGAAAACTTCAAAATGACAAACAAACAAAAGACAGCTTTGCTCTCTGAGGTTCATTTGCTCAGGCCAAGACTGAGAAGCGTCAGGCTGCGGCAGAAGAAGGCATGCTAGGATAGGCTAGCTTGAGAAGTCACTTTGTGGGCAATTTTTTTTTTTTTTCCTTTCTATTCTTCTCCCTCTAGTAACCAGTGGTATGTCTCGATTGTTTTTTAGTGCCTGTGCTTCTTGGAGTCAGTGGTGAGAAGAGCAAGGTTGATGGAGCAGGGGAGGAGGAACAGACTCTAGTGTGCTGGCTCCTGCACAGCTGTAAGTTATTTGCCTCTACTTTTAAGGACATCTGCCAGGATTATGAGGAGTCCTGTTGGCACTGTGGTTAAGAGTTCAGCTGTTAACCGAAAGTTTGGTGATTTGAACCCATCAGCCACTCTATGGGAGAAAGATGTGGCAGTCTGCTTCAGCAAAGATTTATGGCCTTGGAAACACTATGAGCAGTTCTACTCAGTCCTATAGGGTCTCTATGAGGGTAATGGGTTTGGTTTGGGGGTTTTGGCCGGGATTATGAGAATTGTAGCAAATCCAGACCAGGGTCCGCTCCTCATCTTCCTTCCCAGCCCAGCTTATCTTCCTCTGGTCCCTCATTTGTGTTCAAAGGCACCACCATTTCCTGGACATTAGACTAGAAATCCCAAGTTGCCTATTCCTACCCTCTCTCTTTCTATGACCAGTTTTCAAATCCTGTCAAAACATCTTCCAAATCTGTTTCTCTCTCACATATCTCCTCCCCTTCTTTCATTGCTCCAGGATTGGCCCTCAATATCTCTCCCCTCAGTAGCTTCCCAGCTGTTCTTCCAGTCTCTGTATGCACAACAGCCAAAGTTCATTTCTGATGGTGTAATTTCTGTCTTCAAAATTCTCCAGTGGCTCACTGTTGGCTATAGAATCGAGACCCAACCCCTTAGCTTGGCAATCAAGGTCCTTCGTGATCTGGCCCCAACCTTCTTTTCAGACTTCTGTTAGCATCCTGTGCCTCTCCTATCCCTGTACTCAGCCATGTAAAGCCCCCTGCTGCTCCTTGCCACCATCTCCTCCATACATTGTGATGTCTCAGTTCATTGCATGTTCTCAAATGATTCCCTTGGTCTAGATGGTCTTATCCAAATTCTGCCTACTCTTTATGCTTCAGCTTCCAGACCACCTTTTCTTGATCAACATGGAAACAGATCTTTTCTGCTTGTGAACTTCTACAGTATTTTACTTAAAACATTTAATCTGTATTGATCAAGTATTTAGCCTTTTTATTTACATACTTATATTCTCTCCTCTTACATGTGCATTCCACGAAAATGGGGAACCATATTCATTCTACACGCAGCTTAATTCAGTCCTTTTGGATGGTACGTTTTAAATGACAAAATTTGTTTAATGGATTAATGGATACTTCTAAGGATCCACGAATGAATGAGTGAATCACTGTTGCATGGATGCATGAATAAATGACTTTGTGCATGAATAAATGAATTTCAGTATTTATGTGTTCAAATATATCTTGAGAGCCTACTATGCAAATTATTCCAAGAATAGATGAATGCATACATGCATGGATGAATAAAACCATGCATGCATGAATCTGTGATTGAATGACAGAATGACTGGATTCATGATTCTTGGGATCGTACCTCACAGAGAAGTTGGCTAAGGTACTCTTATGTACTACTGGTCAACTGTACTTTCGCCAGCATTTTTGAGTACAAGTTGGTTGTAGTAATTATAATTAAGACCCTCGAATATGTTCATATCTTTAACCAAACAAATCAATTTTCTTTCCTTCCTGGCCTTTCAGATGAGGTTGGGCCACCTTAGACAATCAATAAATGCCACTATTACTAGAGGGGGAAGATCAGAACCATTGGAATTGGGCATAAATAGTAACATTAATTCTAGGCAGCTGCTCAAGTTGTCTCTCTCTAAATTTTGACTGGGATTCCTATTCAGCTCTCAGCTCTGCGTGATTTCTTTATTCCAGCACCCATTAGTTTCTATTGAGGATGTTTTCTGCTAACCCCAAGCCAAAGAATTCCAGGAGGAGATCATATTCTGATCATATTTGTACTGAAGCAGTTTAGTGGTTTCTCTGGGAAGGCAATAAATAATCAGCTCTTAACTACTCCCAGAAGGATGGCATCTTTACCTCTCTATCACAGTGGCCAAAGTCTATGGGTTTTACTCCAATCCATGGTAGAGCTTATCTATACTCTAAGACCTTGTTAGAGAATTTGATTGTGAACCGAATGAGAGCAAGTACTTCTCAGAGGCTCGTTTACGATATCTGATGTCTGATAAAGAAAGTCTAATAGACATGCTAACTATCCATTCATCTCCAGTCTCCACTGGAAAGGAAATACCTGGGTCACATTATCTCAGCCTGTGGCAGAAATTCCTTTCCTGAGTTATGGCTTAATATTTTGCTCTTTGCCTTTATGAAGGGTTGGTAGGAAAACTGCCCAGTACAAAACAGCACTTCTGTATTTTTGTAAAACTGTCATTGAAGATTGGATCCACTATTTTACTTAGTGGACCTCAAATTCTCTCCATATATATGATAGAAGGGCCCTAAAATTAAATAATGGGCCATACCATGAATCCAAGTAAGGAGCATGTGGCTTATGTTCCATCATAATGTAGGTGTCCAAATGAAAGGATATGGATGAGTCAGTGATTGATTTGGGCCATGTCTGACACAAGAAATATCACAGTGTAGGATGTAGGGCCTGGGACCAGGCCTGGGTCACAAGGTATCTGTTGGACAGAACAGGAACTCAGAGGTCACTAAGGGTTTTTTTTTTCCTATTTACCTCGCTCATCACCAAGTATCAGGAGTAGCAGTCAAGAAAGAATTCTGGAACAGAAGTCAACAAACCAGGCCCATGAGCTGGCTGCCTGTTTTGTAAATTAATGCATTGGAACATTATTGGAACACAGCCACATTCATTCATTTACGTATTGTCTATGGCTGCTTTCATGCTACAGTGCCAGGGTTGAGTAGATTCTACAGAGACCTTCTGCCCACAAAGCCTAAAATACTTACTATTTGGTCCTTTAAGAAAAAAATTGCCAATCCTTGTTCTAAAAGAAAAGGCATTGGGCTAGAGTCAAAGAACTTGGCTTAGAATCCAAATCTGCTAATTTGTGCCTTGTGCTGAGACTCATTACCTTCAGCAGCAAAATGGGATTAACAATACTACCCGTATTATTGATTTTTACAAGATTGAATAAGAAAATCTATGTGTACATGACTAGCATGGTGCTTGACATATAGAGCCACAGGTTTTAGACACCTTGCTTGTTCAGAGTGAGGCTTAGGGACCAGGACAGGAAGACACTTACTCTGGGTGCAGACATGGGCATGATCTCTTCCAAAGAAAACTCAATGCTTCATTTTCCCACCAGGAGAGCCACCCTCAGCAGAATTTTCTTCAATAAGGCATGATCTAGAGGAAGACCATTATCCTGCCAGAAAGAAAAGTGAGGCAATGGAGCTTTCTCTGTCAGCCCTTCTTAGAGCACAGGAGCTAGACAAAGATAGTCTCGGGTGGGAAAGGTACAATGCATTTCCTCCAGGACCTCATATATCAGGTACGATTTTAATTTCAGATAACGTCCAAACCAGATGAGAAGCCTGCTAGTAGTGTGAGGAGATCTCCTGGTGCTGTCTGTGCCTATGGCCAGCACCCTTCCCCTCCCCCACCTCGGTTCTAAGTGAGGTGAAACCCCATTTGGATGCAAGTGGACACAGCCTCGCTTTCCTCCTTTGTTGGCTGAAGTTGGATTCGTGAATGGGAATCACCACCTGAGGACCCAAGTTTGCTCCAGTCCCTGAGTTAAGCCATTCCTGATATACTTTCACGGCAGAGGCTGATGACAGAGACTAATGCTTGTTCAGCATTGTACCCCCAGTGCCTATTACCAGTACGTCCAATCACTCAGACCATTAAAATGGGCCCGGCCCATCTATGAACACAAATTCAGAGGACAGAATCACACCATCTGACACATTGCAGACCCTCAATAAATTCAATTAAAATTGATTTAAATGAGGTTGGAGTTGGGCCTTGTTGTTAATATGCTAGAGATGATGATGATGATGATGGTGGTGGTGGCAGCAGTGCGGATGATGGTGGAGTTATGGCAACTACACTTAAAGGATCAAAGTGAGGTTTTGAAAAAAAATTGAGATATATTAACCCAAGAATTGAATAAATGCTGAAAGTCTAGCTCACACCCTGATAGCTCTCAATTGAGGTGACTATACACATAAGAAAAAAATATCCATATGGGAGACAAAGCTCTTCTCTATTAATAGCTGAGCCAACCTAATAATCTTCAATGGATAACTCTGATGAAGTCTACCTGGAGTATGGGTCTTAGGCATCTAAGCCAGTTCCTTTTCCCTTTCCCTAAATTTGAGGTGACTGAGTCTGCAGAGTAGGTTACTGCAGAAGTTGCTCATTCAGTTGTAGGCACAAATGAGGTAGGACATAGAGACTTGGCTTATCTTTCTCAAAGGAGGCAAAATGTACCTGGATATACCCCATGAAATCAGGAAGTAACCTGCCCCCTGGTAAACATGGCCAACTCAACGTCCTGGGGATGACCCATAAGATTGGCTACTAAGGGTGCTGACACAGATGGAGGGAGATATGGCAATTTTTTATGCTAGAACACTGCTAAGTATTAACAATTTTCTTTTAATCCTCACAACAAACCTAGGAAATACATAAAATCATTTTCCATGTGACAACCAGGACCAGAGTGACTGTGCTCATTTTTAAATTGGATTATTTGTTTTTGTTGTTGAGGTGTTGAAGTATTTTGTAGATTTTAGAGATTAGACCCTTGTCAGATATGTCGTAGCCAAATTTTTTTCCCCAGTCTGTAGGTTCTCTTTTCACTCTTTTGATGAAGACTTTTGACTAGCAAGTGTTTAATTTTTAGGGGCCCCAAGTTATCTAGTTAATCTTCTGGTGTTTGTGCATCGTTAGTTATGGTTTGTATTGAATTTATGCCATGTGTTAGGGTCCCTAGAATTGTCCCTATTTTTTCTTCCTTGATCTTTATCATTTTAGGTTTTATATTTAGTCTTTGATCCATTTGAGTTAGTTTTTGCGTATGGTGTGAGGTATGGGTCTTGTTTCACTTTTTTACAGATGGACATCCAGTTATGCCAGCACCATTTGTTAAAGAGACTGCCTTTTCCCCATTTAATGCACTTTGGCCCTTTGTGAAATATCAGCTGCTCATGAATGAATTTATGTCTGGGTTCTCAATTCTGTTTTGTTGGACTATGTGTCTGTTGTTCTATTTCTAGTTTTATAAGGAAGCACCTTATATAATAGGTTCTAAGACTGGGTAGCGTGAGGCCCCTCACTTTGCTCTTCTTCTTCAGTAATGCTTTACTTATCCGGGGCCTCTTCCCTTTCCATATAAAGTTGGTGATTTGTTTTTCCATCTCATTAAAAAATGCTTTTGGAATTTGGATTGGGGTTGTATTGTATCTGTAGATCTCTTTGGGTAGTATTGACATTTTCACAATATTGAATCTTCCTATCCATGAGCAGCGTATGTTTTTCCATTTATGTAGGTCTGTTTTGGTTTCTTGCAGTAGCATTTTGTTGTTTTCTTTGATATAGGTCTTTTACATCACTGATTAGATTTATTCCTAACTATTTTATCTTCTTGGGTGCTATTGTAAATGATATTGATGTGCTGATTTCCTTTTTGAAGTTGTCTTTGTTGGTGTAGAGGAATCCAACTGATTTTTGTATGTTAATCTTGTATCCTGCTACTTTGCTGAAAACTTCTATTCCAGTAGCTTTCTTGTGGATTCTTTGGGATTGCTGCGTATAAGATCATATCATCTGCGAATAGGGATGGTTGGATAGTTTTACCTCTTCCTTACCAATTTGGATGTCCTTTATTTCTTTTTCTTGCCTTATTGCTCTAGCTAGGTTGTCCAGTACAATGTTGAGTAAGATTGGTGATAAAGGACATCCTCGTCTGTTTCCCGTTCTCCAGGGGAATGTTTTTAGTCTCTCTCCATTTAGAATGATGTTGGCTATTGGTTTTGTATAAGTGCCCTTTATTATGTCAAGGAATTTCCCTTCTATTCCTATTTTGCTGAGTGTTTTTTATCATGAATGGTGTTGGACTTCGTCAAATGCCTTTCCTGTATTGATTGAAATGATCATGTGATTTTTTTCTTTTGTTTTATTTATGTGGTGGATTGAGTTGATTGATTTTCTAATGTTTAACCATCTCTGCATACCTGGCATGAATCCCACTTGGTTATGATGTATTATTTTTTTTATATGCTATTGAATTCTATTGGCTAGAATTTTATTGAGAATATTAGTGTCTATGTTCATGAGGGATATTGGTCTCTAGCTTTCTTTTTTTGTGGTGTCTTTTCCCAGCATTGGTATCAGGGTTATGCTGGCTTCATAAAATGAGTTCAGAAGTATTCCTTCCTTTTCTAGGCTCTGAAATAGTTTGAGTAGTATTGGTGTAAGCGCTTCTCTGAAAGTTTAGTGGAATTCTCCAGTGAAGCTACTTGGGCCAGGGATTTTATTTTGTTGTAAGTTTTTGTATTGCCTCTTCCATCTCTTCTTTTGTTATGGGTCTATTTAGTTTTTCTACCTTAGTTTTTGTTAGTCTGGCCAGGTAATGTGTTTCTAGAAATTTGTCCATTTCCTCTAGATTTTGAAATTTGTTGGAGTGCAATATTTCATAGTATTCTGTTATGATCCTTTTTATTTCAGTTAGGTCTGTTGTGATATAACCTGTCTCATTCTTTATTTAGGTTATTTTCTTCCTCTCCTGTTTTTCTTTTGTCAGTTTGGACAATGTCAGTTTTGCTGATTTCTCCGAGGAAACAACTTTTGGTCTTGTTGATACTTTCTCTTGTCTTTTCTGTTCTCTATTTCATTTATTTCTGCTCTGATATTTATTATTTCCTTTCTTCTTGTGCCTGTGAGCTTCTTTTGCTGCTCTCCTTCTATTTGTTCAAGTTGTAGGATTAATGTTTTGATTTTGGTCCTTGCTTCTTCTTCTTCTTCTTGTATTTTTTTTTTTTTTTTGATGTGTACATTTATTGCTATAAGGAGCCCTTTTGGTGAAGTGGTTAAAGCAATCAATTGCTAACAGAAATGTTGGCGGTTCGAAACCACCAGTGACTCCATGGTAGAAAGCTGTGGCTTCCGTAGAGATTTATAGCCTTGGAAACTTTATAGGGTGGCTATGAGTTGGAATCGACTCAATGGCAGTGGTGGTGTTTTTTTTTTTTTTTTTTTTTATTGCTATAAATCAACCTCTGAGAACTACTTTTGCTGAGTCCCAGAAGTTTTGGTAAGATATGTTTTCATTCTCATTTGATTCTATGAATTTTTTTATTTTATCCTTGATATCTTCCATTACTCATCAATTTTTAGGCAAGGTGTTGTTAAGTTTCCATGTATTTGATTTCTTTTCCTTGCTTTTTCTGTTAATTGTTTTCTAATTTTATGACATCATGATCAGAGAAGATGCTTTGTATTATTTCGGTGTTTTGGATTTTATTGAGGCTTGCTTTGTGGCCTAAATGTGGTCTATTGTGGAGAATGTTCCATGTACTTTGGAAAAGAATGTATACTTTGCTTCTGTTGAGTGGAGCGTTCTGAATATGTCTACGAGGTCAAGTTTTTTGATTGTGGCATTTAAATCTTCCATATCTTTATTGACTTTCTTTTCTGTCCTTCCCTGAAAGTGGTATGTTGAAGTCTCCTCCTATTATTGTGGAACTGTCTATTTCTCTTTTCAATGCTGTTAGAGTTTGCTTTATGTATTTTGGAGTCCTGTCATTGGGTTTATATATATACTTATTATGGTTATGTCCTCCTGGTATGTTGACCTTTTAATCATTATATAGTGTTCTTCCTTATTTTTTATGGTGGATTTTGCTGTTAAGTGTATTTTGTAGGAGATTAATATTGCCATTCTTGCTCTTTTTTGGTTATTGTTTGCTTGATATATTTATTTCCATCCTTTGAGTTTTAGTTTGTTTATGTCTTTGTGTCTAATGTGTGTCTCTTATAGAGAAGATATAGACTGATCTTTTTTTTTTTGGTCCATTCTGCCACTCTCTGTCTCTTTTCTGGTGCATTTAGGCCATTTACATTGAATGTAATTATTGATAGGTGTGAGTTTACTGCTGTCATTTTGTTGTTGTTGTTGTTGTTGTTTTTTTATGGTGTTGACAGTTTCTTTGGTCAGCTTAATTTTCTGTGCTGAGTTCTTTTGGTTTATGGATTTTATTTTCATTATTGTTGATTTTATGTTTGCTGAGTCTTCATGTTCTTTTTCTTTTTTATTTTGATGGGTAGTTTTGTTAGCTTCTTTTGTGATTGCCTTGAAAGTAACCTTTATTTTTCTAAGTTTAAACCAGTCTTTTATCTCTTGCTATTACCTTGACTTCCTCTCCGTATAGAAGTTCTCTGACTACACCAGTTATTCCCTCTTTTTTGTTTTGAGTTGTCTTCATTTACATATTGATGTCTCTGGTTCCCTATTTTCAATTTTTAAGCTTTGTTTTATTTTTTGAGAATTTCCTGTCTCGGTTGGTATCTAGTTGATCTGTCCTGTGTCCTAGTCTTGGATTGTTGTCAGATGTTGTCTAACCAGAGGACTCCCTTTAATATTTCTCGTAATTTTGGTCTCGTTTCTACATAGTCCCTTAATTTTTGTTTATCTGGAAATGACCTAATTTTGCCATCATGTTTGAGAGACAATTTTGCTGGATATATAATTCTTATCTGGCAGTTTTTCCCTTCAAGTTTTTATATATGTCATCCCACTACCTTCTTGCCTGCATGGTTTCTGCTGAGTAATCAGAACTTAGTCTTATTAGTTCTCCTTTGTAGGTGGCTTTTTGTTTATCCCTAGCCACTATTAGGATTCTTCCTTTGTCTTCGGTTTTGGCAAGTTTGATTATATTATGTCTTGGTGACTTTCTTTTGGCGTCTACCCTGTATGGGGTTCATTGAGCTTCTTGGATAGATATCTTTTCCTCTTTCATGGTATTAGGGAAGTTTTTTAGCTAGGAAATCTTCAACAATTCTCTCTGTGATTTCTGTTATTCCCTCATTTTGGAACTCTGATCACTCATAGATTTTTTCCTCTTGATAGTATCCCACATAATTCTTAGGTTTTCTTCATTCTTTTTTCTGACTTTTCCTCAAACAAATTGGTGTCAAGGGATTTATCCTCAATCTCACTCATTCTGATGTCCATTGTCTCAATTCTGTTCCTATGACCTTCTTTTGAGTTGTCTAATTCTGAAATTTTATTGTTAATCTTTTGGATTTCTAGTTGCTGTTTTTGTATGGTTTCTAGAAAACTTTTTAGTCTGTCATTTTGTTCTTGTATTGTTTTCCTGAAGTATTCTATTTCTTTGTGTGTTCCTTGGTTTTGTCTGTATTTTCCATGATCTCCTTCTTGATCTCTTGGAGAGATCTGTGTACTAGTCTTTTGAATTCTTTATCAGGTAGTTCCACTGCCTTATCTTCCTCCAGAAGGTTTTCTGATTCTTTACTTTGGTCACTTGCTGGAGCCATTTTGTCCTGTTTCTTTATGTGATTTGATATTGACTATTGTCTTTGAGGCATCAAGAAGTTATTATATGTGTTTATTTATTGTATGTTTGTTTACTGCATTCTGAATTTTTATCTTGTTTTGTTTTGATAAATCCAAGTATGCTGGGCTTGTGTGCTACTCTGGTTGTTAATCTAGTCATGTTGAAGCTCTCACTTTTCATCTCTAGGTAGGTGAAGCAGCTACTAGGTGCGTGAGCCCAGGACTCTGTTCACTCTTCTTGAAGGGCTGCTGAGGATGTTCGTGGCATTTTTGGTGAGGTGATGTATCTGTCCTGCTGGTCACTTGGCCATGGGTGCAGGGGGTGTTCACCCTGGTTGTTGGGTGTTGTGTGTACGCTTGGCTGCCTGTTGGATGGTCAGAGCACAGATGTCAGGTTGTTGGTCACTGAGCGTGTGGTGCAAAGACTCACCTGGAGTCCTGGGAAGGCAGGGCTGCATGGGGGTGCTCAGTGAAGGCATAGGTCTCTGGTTGCAGTGGAAGGCAATGCAGGGGGTAAGGTAGGGGACTATTGACTGCCTGGTGCCCTGATGGAGGGCATACTCTGTTTGCTAGAGTGTGTAGTGGTGGGGGCGTAGGGAAGCTGGTCTTAGGCATCCAGTTCGATTGGTTGGGGGGATTGAGGGACACCACTCGTTCTCAGGCCCCTGTCATGGGTAGCTGGATGGAGTGGGTGGTACCACCAGGATTCATGCCCTCTGTGTGGGTGGTTGAGGCCCCTTCTTAGGGGGCAGAGCAATGGTCAGTGCCACAGATCAGCAGCTCCCACTTGTGTGCTGCAAGTAGGCTTCAGTTGGGATCCCTGCCTGACAAGACCTAAATAAGAAGAATGTGCTGTGCCAGCTTGACCAGTGAGGTACTGGTGCAAGGGATCAGAGGGGGTGAAGTGCACTACAAGCCCATGGATGCTGTGCCAGTGGCTGGATACAGGGTTAGGTGCCTTATACTGGGCTGAGAGCTACCAGCTTAGGGGGCAGGGCAGTGTTGAATGCCATAGATCTGCAGCTCTCACTTGGCTGCTACAGGTGAAAATGGGCTTCATCTGGGAGCCCTGCCAATTTTGTCCTAATGAGGACATGCTGTGCCTAGGTCATCCTGCAAGGCACTGGTGGGGGTGGTCAATGGGGATGAAGGGTGCTGCAAATCCGTGGACCCCCTGTGCCAGTGGCTAGGCTAAGGGGAAGGTGCCTGGGACTGGCCAAGAGCTACAGGCTTAGGGGGTGAGGTGGTGTCAAATGTTGCAGATCTGCAGCTCCCACTTGGCTGCTGCTGGTGAAAATGGGCTTCATCTGGGAACTCTGCCCACCTTATGTCAATGTGGGCATGCTATGGTGACTCGACAAGCAAGGCACTAGTGTGGATGATAAGAGAGGGTGGATGGTGCTGCAAGCCCATGGACCCCTGAGCCAGTGGCTGGGCAAAGGGGCTAGTGTCTCAGGATCAAGGTCATGAGTTTCTGGCTTAGGGGGTGTGGCAGTGTTGAACACCACCAGACTGGTGTCAAAGCGGCAAGGGGGATGGATGACAGTGAGGGAGTGGTCCTCAGCCACGGAGCTCTTGTGGGATGCTGTGATACGAGTGTTGGGTTGGTAGCGTGCACTTAACTTTCACAGGTCTGGTATCACTCCTGTTTGTTTCTGGAGGTGCGTGCAGTATTGCTTCTGCTTAGCTGCACCAGATGGGGTGAGTTTCAGCTTGAGATGCTGCTACGTTTCTCAGTATGTCTGCATTGTATAGTTTGGGTAGCAGGGCACTGGCGATCTGGCAATCTGTAATTCTGTTTCTGCTGTTTTTGAATTGTCTCTCCTTCCAGCTGTTGCTCAGTCTGATTCTTCAGCTTTGTCTTTGATGCTTAGGGTTCCTAGATTGTAATATATATATATATATATATATATATATATATATATATACACAATTCATTTGTTTTTTTCAGGTCTTTGTAGTAAGAGGGACGACATGAAGCGTCTGGCTATTCCACCGTCTTGGTCCCACTTTCTTCAATTGGTAGGTATTTTTAAACTGAAAAAAAAAAAAAAAAAAAGATACATTAAGGAGTAGAAAGCAAATGCTGAATGAATTTGAGACATAAGACTTCAGAAAAAAGTTGAACTTAAAGATGGCAAACTCTGCAATTATGTCCTGAAACCCTGAGGATATTCTCTGTTGGTGGTAGTATAAGTAGCACAGAAGTAGCAGAAGCAACAGTAGTAACAACATTGAAAACTATTGTATTAATTACTCGTTGATGTGTAACAAATTACCCCAAAACTATGTGGCTTAAAATAACACACTTTTCTTATTTCACAGTTTCTGAGGGTTGGGAATTGTGACAGGGCTTAGCTGGGTTCTCTACCTCAGGGTCTCTCCCAGACTATAATAATACTCTCGGCTAGGGCCCTAGTCTCATTGGAGTGGGGAAGGTTCCTCTCCCAAGATCACTCAGTGACTGTTGGAAGGATTCAGTTTCTCATGAGTTGTTGGACTGGAGGTCTCAATTCCTCACTGGCTGTCAGCCTGAAGCCACCCTTGGTCCCTTGCTATATCGGTCTTTCCAACATAACAAGTTGTTTTATCAAATTGTGTAAGCTGAGAAGGTAACAGAGAAACTCTAGCAAAATGGAAGTCATAGTCTCTTGTAATCTAATCGTGGAAGTGATATTTCATCATGTTTGCTATATTCCATTATTAGAATAAGTATGGTGAAAGAATACAGCCCTGACACACACCTTTCGTGATTTTAAACCATGCCATATCCCCTTGTTCTACCTCTCGGTCTACATACAATTTCCAGATAAGTGCAATTAAGTGTCCTGGAATTTCTATTCTACTCAGTGTTATCCATAATTTGTTATGATCCACACAGGCAAATGCCTTTGCATGGTTAATAAAACACAGGTAAACATCTTTCTGGTATTCTCTGCTTTCAGCCAAGATCCTTCTGACATCAGCAATGATATCCCTCATTCCCATGTCCTCTTCTGAATCTGGCTTGAACTTCTGGCAGTTTCCTGTGGATGTACTGCTACAAGCATTGTTGAATTATCTTCAGCAACATTTTACTTGCATGTGATGTTAATGATATTGTTCAATAATTTCTGTATTTTGTTGGATCACCTTTTTTGGAATGGGCAAAAATATGCATCTCTTTCATTCAATTGGCCAGGTAGCTGTCTTCCAAATTTTTTGGCATATATGAGTGAGTACCTCCAGCGCTGCATCTGTTTGTTGAAATATTTCAATTGGTATTCCAAGAAGCTGGAATTTCTGAAGAAGGATGTGTATCAGAATTGGTTGAAGACTCATTAACAGCCTGCGATATGCAGATGACATAACCTTGTTTGTTGAAAGTGAAGAGGACTTCAAACACTGATGAAGATCAAAGACTACAGCCTTCAGTACGAATTAAGCCTCAACATAAAGAAAACAAAATGTCTCACAACTGGACCAATAAGGAACATCATGATAAACAGAGAAAATATCGAAGTTGTCAAGGATTTCATTTTACTTGGATCTGCAATCAACGACCATGGAAGCAGCAGTCAAGAAATCAACTGACGTAGTGCATTGGGCAAATCTGCTGCAAAAGAACTCTTTAAAGTGTTGAAAAGTAAAGATGTCACTCTGAGGACTAAGATGTGCCTACCCAAGCCATGGTATTCTCATTCACCTCATATGCATGCGTAAGTTGGAAAATGAATAAAGAAGACGGAAGAAAAATTGATGCCTTTGAGTTATGGTGTTGGCAGAGAATAGTGAATATACCATGGACTGCCAGAAGAATGAACAAATTTGTCTTGGAGGAAGTACAGCCAGAATGCTCCTTAGAAGCAAGATGACAAGACCAGTCCCTAGAGAACGACATCATGCTTGGTAAAGTAGAGGGTCAGAGAAATAGAGGAAGACCCTCAAGGAGATGGATTGACACAGTGGCTCCAACAATGGATTCAAACATAGCAAGGATTGTGAGGATGGTGCAGGACTGGACAGTATTTTGTCTTGTTGTATATAGGGTCACTATGAGTTGGAACTGACTCGACATCACCGAACAACAAGAGACAGACCCACTTGCACCAGTTCCCAAAGTGTAAAAAAAGAGTTGGCAAAAATTTTGAATGTGTGTTTTATTTGTAGTTGAAGGAGAGAAGGATCTATGATTAGGGTAGAAGAAAGTAATATGCCAAGTGTCCTCAAAAAATAAAGACTTAGAAATTATAGCTTTGTGTCTGTTTCTGCATATTTCCATTGTTTTTTTCTTCCCTAGGACAGGGCAAAAAGGCGCTTCACCCCTCTGCGTTACCCAGAGCTCTGTATGTCTATGAATGTTACCTAGAAAAAAAACATGTTTTGTGGTCCGATAATAGGGAGGATTTAGTGTTAAACAGAG
Source organism: Dugong dugon (assembly GCA_030035585.1). Classification (NCBI taxonomy): domain Eukaryota; kingdom Metazoa; phylum Chordata; class Mammalia; order Sirenia; family Dugongidae; genus Dugong; species Dugong dugon. Next base: position 61,135,599 of record CM057471.1, read on the forward strand.
TTGAACAAGTTTCTTTACTGAAGGACTTCTCACAGCTTTTGGTAAGTAGTATGCATCATGGCACAATGTGGCGGTCCAGAGGACCGTGTCCCTTACATTATGAGATCAGACCTAGTGCCAGGTGGTCAGGCTCAGAGTAAGAAGTGCTGCATGTGCAGATGGTGTTGGAACCAAACCAAACCAAACCTTTTGCCACTGAGTCAATTCTGACTCATGGTGGCCCTATAGGACAGAATAGAAATGCCCCGCAGGGTTTCTAAGGCTATAATCTTTATGCAAGCAGACTGCCATATCTTTCTTCCTCAGAACTGCTGATGGGTTCAAACTACAGATCCTTCAGTTAGCAACTCAATGCTTTAACCTCTGCACCACTAGGGCTCCTTGGTGTCAGAAAAGAGGACAACAAAATCGATAATAGATTGATAAAGATTTTGTTTTCCTCACTGTTTGGTGTTAGATAACTGGGATTTAAATATTTTCCGTATGTAGTACAAAGTTCAATTCCAAGCCAACTCCTTCCTATGTTTATACCTGTGACTGCTTAAATAAAAATACCTAACAGGGATTAAAAACACCCACCTACGTCTAAGGCTATTCTTAAGGGCTGTGGGACCTAGGTCAAGTTAAATTTTTCTTAAATATAAACTGGTCAACATAATCCAGATGATACTAGATTAAGATGAAATGAAAGCATCCTTGAAGAGACATCATAAAATAGAGTGGGTAGAGCAGAACAGAATGGTTGAGAAGAAGTCATGAAGGCCACGTGCATGTTTAGAAATGCATGGGTGGGAGACCAGGGAAAGGCAATACACAGGTAGTGATGAAGGAAGGGAAGGGTATGGGCTGATTGTATCTATACGAAACATTACATTGTTGCAAACCAGCCAAGAGAAATATAGGATACTAGACATCAGCATATTTTAAAAGATACTATTTTCAGTGAGCATCCATTAAAAAAAAAATCACTCCACCGTAATAAAGCATGTTCTATTACAGTGTAGAGTACACAGTGACAGTATGATCTTATGGGTAGGAAACGACTTGTTGTTAATGTCAACATGGCTCAGCCACTCCACAGGCACAGCATGGTATGGGTTTTAATGGACAATGACCATGACTACACAGAAATCTAACTGGTAGTGTGCTTTATTTTTTGCAGAAATGTATTGACAGATAATGGTTTTTAAGCATTAGCTTGCAATTATGCAAACGTATATATATTACACATTAGAGTTTAAAACCATTTTAAGAGATCCAACTCCAGAAGTATCACTGCTCTTAAGAGGGCAAGTCCAAAACAGTTTTTGTAAACTATCTTCTACCACTTTGTCTGGTTGATCCTCTTTCCTTTCCACTTGTACTCATTACTTCTTTAAATCTTCGGCAAGGAGCTTCTTCATATGATCTTCATGTGGATTTAGGGGGTCAAGACATTCTCTGAAGTACCTAGGAGGAAATGCACTACCACCCCCGCCCCACCCAGGGAGAGTCTGTCATATTTACAAAGGGATACGTAAGAGCACCCACTCCCCCTTCAAAGACAATGTGAAGAACCGTTAAGTTAATGGCAAGGAACAGTGTACTGTGAAAAGAGCCATAAGTTTTTTTTAAAAAGATAGATCTAATTTTAAATTCTAAAAAAAAAACTAAAACAAAACCCAAAAAAACCCATTGCCATTGAGTTGATTCCGACTCATAGCAACCCTATAGGACAGAATATAACTGCCTCATAGGGTTTCCAAGGAGGAGCTGGTGGCTTCCAACTGCCAACCTTTTGGTTAGCAGCCAAGCTCTTACCCACTGTGCCACCAGGGCTCCAGATTTAAATTCTAGCTTCACAAACTTCTTTCTGGGGGATCACGAGCAAACAACTAAACAACTTCAAGTGTTACACCCCTACTTTATAAAAATAAGATAGTATCTGCCCTGCAAAGTTATTATTTAAATCAGATGAATATATATTTGAGAACATTTTATCCAGTACCTGGCATATAGTGGACAATCAGGAAGTGATGACTGACATTATAATTATGATTATTCTTGAAAAATCCTATTTCTAGCTGCAAAAAGCCAGGTCATGTCCCCTGATTGAACTTCATAAGGTTCTGTCTACACAAACTCTACTGTTCTTTTATGCGTGCCCCCAGACCCCATCTACCCACCCATAAATACATTTGTCCATCCCTGCATTTCTCTCCTGCTGAGCTACTTTATTGAAAAGGCAGCAGTTTGCTATGTCTCAGTTTAGTCAACCAGCTAAACTTAAACATTTGTGACTGAGTTTATTAGAAATAAGATTGAGTTTATTAAAAAAAATGTTCTTTGATCCTTAATCGTGGTTGAATATAATTCCATTTGGTCTTCATTATTAGAGTGGTTTATAACCAGCAGCTGCAGCCCCTGACTCAGCTAAACGCTTGCCCTGTATTATTACAATGAAACCAACACCACGGAATGAGATTTTCTTCCCCTCCTTTCTAGATGATATCATCACAGAGAATTAATGTTCTGGGTGTTTTCATTACTGCCTCACTGTCTGAAATATGGACTAAATCAAACCTCTGGTCAGATAGTTTCATCTACAATATTGAAGACTGGGGGAAAACAGCCATGAGTTCAACAGGTGAAAATCATGGTGTCAAGTAATCAGTGGAGATGTGCCATGTGCCACACAGCAGTGTCAGAAAAGAGGCAAGGCACAGAGAGAGTGTCACTTGAAGTTTTCTTCTAAACCAAGCTGTTCTGTGCCTTCTGTTTCAGTCAGTGACATTTTTTATCCTCACCAGTATGGAGGTCCAAACTCCATCTTAACAAAGGGTAAGTGTTGGAGCATTATTAAATTGTGTTCAGCTAGAGGACACATGAAAATACCCGGATCCTTCCTTACACCATCTATTTCTCCTCTCGGCAAGAATCTGAGGGTAATCAACACATAAGTGATGGCAAAAAACAAAAACAAAATTATTGCCTGTGGAGTCAGTTATGATTTATGGCAATTCTATATGTATCAGAGTAGAACTGTGCTCCATAGAGTTTTGAAGGTTGATTTTTTTCAGGTATAGATCACCAGGACTTTCTTCTGAGGTTCCCCTCGGTGAACCTGGACTTCCAACATTTGGTTAGCAGCTGAGTAAGCATGTTAACCATTTGTATTACCCAGAGACTCCAGCAAATGGGAAATCAAACTTCCACTTTATTTTTGGCAGGGCCTATCCCAGAAACCCAAGAAGCCCTGGTGGTATATTGGTTAAGTGCTCGGCTGCTAACTAAATGTTGGTGGTTTGAACCTACCAGCTGCTCTGTGAGAAAAGGATGTGGCAGTCTGCTTCAGTAAAGATTTACAGCCTTGGAAACCCTATGGGGTAGTTCTACTCTGCCCTATAGGGTTGCCATGAGTTGGAATCCGCTCGATGGCAACAGGTTTGTTATGCCAGAAAACCAGATTTGATCTTTTTGCTAGACTGGACTGGAGTTCTTAGAACCAAGGACTAAATGGGTGTAGAGGAGGAGAAAGAGAGACTATTTCTTCCATTACTTCCAAGTATAAGGCTTACCTTTAGTCCAGTGATTTTTCGCCTTGGCTGCATACTGGAAGCACCCAGGCAGCTTCAAAAATACTGTTGTTCAGTTTCCACCCCTAAAGACTGTGATTAATTTGTCTGGGATACAGTCTGGGGAACAGGAAATATTTAAATTCCCCAGGTGGTTCTAATGTGCAGCCCGAGTTGAGAATCATGCTTTTTAGCTAGTTGCCTGAGATCAAACTGATAACACATTCCTAGAATAGTACTTCTCAAACTTTAACATGCACAAGTATGGCTGGAGATCTTGTTAAAATGCAGGCTCTGATTTCGTAGCTCTGGGTGGGGCCTAAGTGTCTGCATTTCTACAAGCCCTCTGTTGATGCTGCTGCTGCTGCTGGTGGTGGTTCACGGATCACACTTTGAGTACCAAGGCCATAAAGTTCTTGACAGGAGAGGGAAGGGGAAGCTGTGGGTTTTGATCAGCCAAGTTAGTGTCCTGACTGCTTGGAGGGAAAAAGTAGAAAAGAGTATGACACATTTGTACATGACCTTTGAATGCTCAGTGACCCTACCCCGGAGGATGTCCACCCAATCCCCGTCCTGGAATCTGACTTTTCTTCTAAAACAAGGTAGGGCAGGGAGGGAATTGTATGGGAACATTTCTTCCCCAAACGGTAACAGTGATAAGACAGACAAGAAGAGGGGATTCATCTTTGGTTCTTTACTCTTCTTCACTCTTCTAATCAATCCATTGCCAACTGTGTTCTTCCTCTAAAATATCACCCACTTTCTCTTCCTTCTCTTCATTTGAACTATAACTACCCTATTTCATTATCTCACTGTCTAAAGTGGTCTCACTATCTCTAGTTTCTCCCCTGCCAAAATTTTCTACACATCATTGGTAGATTAATCTTCTTAGAGAACAATTCTGGTTATTCACAGCTCTGTTCAAAGTTCTCCAACGGTTCTCCTAGACAAAGCTAAATCTGAATTCCGCAACCTGTAACATGAACCTGGCTCACTGTGTCCCCAAATAGGCTATGTACTATCCGCCAAGACTTGCCATTTTCTGAATACATTATCTATGATTCTACTTATCCATGTATTAATTCATTCACATGTACATTCTTTCATTTCAGAAACATAACGGCAGACATGTAGGCAAAAAGTTACAACACGGTGTGACATTATCTGGGAGAATCAGGGAAAACTTCATAGAGGAGGTGATATTTGAACTAAGTCTTCCAGGAAAATAGTTTTCCAGGTAGATAAATCCATTTTGAGTCTAAGAGAAAGCAAGCGCAAGCCCAGAGATACATGAAACAAGGAGCATTATGTTCAAAGGTATAAATACATGGTAGTTTTAGGAGCCTAGAGTGAATAGGGAAGAAGAGGGAGTGTTAGGGCTAGAAATTAAAGAGTAGGGATTGTGGAGCACCCCAAATGTGTTTAGTCAGCGGGGACTCTTCAAGGATTTTATACGAGTACAGTTATATTGAGACGTACACTTGCCCACCTTTTGGCATTTGCCTCTGCTCTCCCCTGAAATATTCTGTCTCCTTCATTTTTCTGGTGAAAATCTACTTCCTCTCACATGCTTTGGTTGAAATAACCTCTCCCTGCTTGAGAGAATCAATCTCTGTCTTTATATTTTGGATTCAAGGTATTTAGGTGACATGTGTCTCTTGGCCTAAACTGTAAGATATTTAAACAGCAAATATTATGCCTTATGAATCTTTAAATCTCTTTACCCTTCAGCACCCAGCCTTTCTTCTGGCACATATTAGCTGTTCAGTAAACAGTTGTTGAATTGAATTAAACGAGGTCGGAAAGCCATGCCATCAATTACAGCTTAAGCATTCACCATCTCCACTCTCTTTCTGTTTGACTTGAGTGTTGATCAAAGCATGTTTACTAACGAAACCTTGTATTCACTCCAGTGCTGTCTCCACAAGGACTTTGCTGAAGAGCAAAGGGTCGGTAGTTAAAAAGCCTCTTGCATCACAGCTAAATTGATGGCTCAGTTTCCCCTATCAAGATTTCAAGTCTAGGTGCTGAGTACCATCACAAAGCACAGCTGGATCTTCTGAGACCAGGCTGAAATGAAGAAACAAAAGGATAGAAATGGCACCAATCATCTCACCTGCTCTTGGCACTAGTTCTTTGGGAAGCAAGAGCTGCTATCAAGGCATTCCTCAACCCCAAGTGCCCACGGCATAATAATAATAGCTATCATTTCTAGTGTGCTTATTATGTAACATGTTGTGTGATCAGCATGCCATGTGAAGTTTTACACATATTTATAATAATCCTGCAAGATAGACACTGTTACCAGCTTTTCATAGTTGAGGCTACTGAGGTAGCAAGTGGTTAAATACTTGTCCAAGGTCATTAAATTGGTACTGTTAAGTGGTGAAACTGGGACTTAGATCCAGGCTGTCTGATTCCAAATCCAAGTATTTAACTATTCTCTTGTATTGTCTCATGGAATTAAAGAGGATGCTCTGGGAATCAAAATGCCCTGACAGGTACAGCGAGGGCATGAAGAATTTCATGCCAACGCTTGTTGTTGTTGCTAGGTGACTTGGAGTCGATTTCAACTCATGCTGACCCCATACGACAGAGTAGAACTGCCCTGTAGACTTTTCTAGGCTGTACTTTTTTGGGAACAGATTGCCACGTCTTTTTCCCCGCAGAGCCTCTGGGTGGGTTCGAACAGCCAACTTTTCAGTTAGTAGCCAAGTGCTTAACTGTTGCGCCACCTGGGCTTCTTTCGTGCCAACTAGAAGTCTTTAAATCTTCTCCCTCATTGTTATCAGCTTGCACTGATGCAATAGTTGAGAATGTTCCTGTTGATTGGAAGTGAATAATTATTACCTTCTCTGTATTATGGATTCACTATCAGAAAGTAATAGCAGAAAATGCTAAGCAAGATTAATAGCCATGTTTCATTATTTTTAATGGAAACTATTGATTCTAAAGTGGTGTAAGGTATGGCAGTTTATTACGATGAAACAATAAAATAGACTATACGAAATAATTGAGAATAATGTTTTCCTTTTTTGCTGCGGCTATGTGACATAATGTGCCCTGCACGTGAAGGCATTTATGGCAGGCTGTATCCAACGATGGCAGCTTAAGCACTCTATAAAGAAGCACTTTGGAACTAGAGTGTTATAAATAATCGACAATAAAGCTGGTAAATGGGCCTTTAATTTGATTCCATTATGTCGAAGGATCACAAGGACCTAGGGGGTCCAACATCAAAAACACGAACTGCTGAGCTTAACACTAAGGTAAGAACATCAGATGGCCTCACAATGGCCTTCCCACCTTGGGAATTTCCAGGCAAGGGCTGGGTCATTGACATCAGAGTGTGAGGTATGTATTTCATATGAACCAATGTATTCACAGTCAATAAGACCTCCACTCTCATCACAAAAGAGTCCTTTAAGAATTTTCCTCACTAGGCATTATTTCTCTTGGTATCTTCTTGACTTTTATCCACTGTGTCCATTTTCACAGTAAACAGTAGACAAATTCAGAAGAAATTTCCTTCTGGAGTTGTTTCTGTTGATTGGGGTTTTAAAAGCTGCTAAATAACTTATGGCCTCATTGCCAGAAATAGACCATAATAAATGAAGTAGGTGATAGTCTTAACTTTACATGCTGTGCTAATCAGAACCACACCTGGAGCACTGAGTACAGTAGATTAACTTTGGGCACACTGGGTAGAGATAGTAGAGATAAGGGGAGATAGTAGAAGGTGAAACTATGTTAAAAGAGCAGTGGTGGCTAGACCTGTGGTCTGAAATGAGAGAAGATTCAGGGAGACGTAAGGGTTGACAGCTAATATTTGAAGGGCTGATGCTTGAAAGATGACTTAGGCTTGTTCTGTGAAGTCCCAGAGGGGAAAACTTTGGTGTCAGCTACACATGGGTTTGGGTCCTAGCTCTGCCTGTTTACCACTGTGTGACCTAGTGTATGTGACTGAAACTTGTTGTTGCTGTATGCCATCAAGTTGATTCTGACTCTTAGTGACACTATAGGACAGAATAGAACTGCCCCATAGGGTTTCCTAGGCTGTAATCTTTATGAAAGCAGATCACCAGGTCTTTTCTCCCCTGGAGCTGCTGGTGGGTTCTAACCACCAACCTTTCAGTTAGTAGCTGACTGCTTAACCATTACACCACCAGGGTTCCTGATCAAAACCTACTAAGGCTCAATTCCTTTGTCTCTAAAATAGGAATAATAATAATACCTACCCCATAGGGTTTGTGGGGCGAGGGGTAGATTAAGTGAGGCAAAGCATATCAAGTACTTAGCACAGGGCTTGGTACAAAGTAAAAGCTCTACAAATGTTAGCTTCTAAAATAAACAGCAACATTGATAAAAGCACAACCGGAGGGCAGATTTGTTGTTTTTGTCAGTTGTCACCGAATTAAATCTGATTTATGGCGACCTAATGTATAACAGAACGGAATATTGCCTGATCCTGCACCAACTTCAAGATTGTTGGTATGTTTGAGTCCATTGTTATGGCTATTGTGTCAATCCACCTCACTGAGGGTTTCCCTCATTTTTGCTGACCCTCTGCTTTACCAAACATGATGTCCTTTTCTAGCACTTGGTCTTTCCTGATGATGTGTCCAAACTAAGTGAGCCAAAATCTCTCCATCCTTGCTTCTAAGGAAATTCTGGGGTTGTATTTTTAGAGACTGATTTGTTTGTTTTTCTGGCAGTCCATGGTATATTCAATATTCTTTGCCAACACCACAATTCAAATGCACCAATTCTTCTTCTATCTTCCTTTCTCAATGCCCAGCTTTTACATGCATATGAGGTGATTGAAAAGATCATGGGTACCAGCATCTTAGTCATCGATTGACATCTTTGCTTTTTAAAACTTTTAAGAGGTTTTTTGAAGCAGATTTGCCCAATGCAATACCTTGTTTGTTTTCTTCATGGTTGTTTCCATGGACATTAATTGTTGATCCAAGTAGAATGAAATTGTTGACAACTTCACCCCTTTTTAAGGGACTGAAGCAGATGTAGTTGACACTGAGATTGGGGTCCTGGGGGCTTGAGTTGGCTCCACAAAATTATTCAAAGCATCCAGATGTTCCAGGTTAAGAGCAGAGTGGAAAGTCAAACAATCCGTATCCTTTAAAAGCACACTGGATTAAACACTTGGAAGCCAAATTCAGTCCAGTGTAAGAAGTAAGCATGAGGCCAGAGACAAAGCCAACCGGTGGTGTCTTAATCAAAGTTATCTAGGGTAACAGAACAAGTTATATGAAATATAAGGGAATGTCAGAAAGGGTGGGGCTTCCAGGAAAACTATTGCTTTCTTGATGAAAGTGTCTGCCTTTTTATCCCCCCTTCTTCTTGTTACGAAGGCTGACTTGCCCAGCCAACATGTAATCAAGAAAATTGTAGAAATTCAGGCCCTGATATCTCTAACCTTCTGAACCCAATGACAGCCACCACCTAACACAACTTTTGTAATATGAGAAAAATAAGCCTCTATTATAAATATATATATTTAGAGAGATTTGTATCAAGGAAACAGCTCACACAATTGTAGAGGCTAAAATATCCCAAGTCTGTGGATCAGGGCAGAGGCCTCTCCCAATTCACGGCGGTGCAGAAGCTGGCGAACCCAAGGTTGGCAGGTCAGAGGGGGGCTCCCGCTCACAGGCTGTGAAGGTCAACGAACTCCAAGATCAACAGACAAGACTGCAAGGTTTCTCCTGATTCACGTAGCTGCAGGGGCTGGCAAACCCAAGATCAGTAGGTTTGGAAACTGGACTCTTGCTCACAGTCTGAGAAGATCGATGAATTCCAAGATTAACAGGTAAGCTGCTAGCTCAAGTCCCAAGAACCAGAGGTGAGACAACAAGAGGCAGCTGCTGAGTCTGGAACAAGCCAAAAACCTTGGCAAGGCAAGCAGGCAGAAAGTAACCAGTGGAAGGCAGAGAGATGAAACTGAGGGGCCAGTGAGCTGCCACAGGCCCTGCCTCCGCCAGTACCACTCAGCAGATTCCATCATGGGGGTGATCACATATCAGATTTCAACAGGGAAGTGATCACAACGTTATACAACTGCTAAAACACTGAGACTAATGGCCTAGCCAAGTTGACATACAATCTTAACCATCACACCAGGGTTTTGATTACTTGCATCTGAAAACATTCCTAACCAATATGGAGAGAGTTGAATTTTAAGCTGAGGTATCCAAGTAATTAAAAACGAAGAGATACAAAAGTTGCTAGTGTGTAGGGAAGAGAGGATGCTACAGAATAGTGTTAGGGAATTGATGGGCATGACAGGGATGAAACCACAGACAGAGGATGGGAAAATCTGTAAAGATCCTTCAGCAGGAGTTCTCAACCCTGACTGCATATTTGAATCACCTGGGGATCTATTAAAACCTATGATTGCTCAGACATTGCTCCCTGAGATTCAAAGTGAATTGATCAGGGCCTCAGGAGTTTTGCTGTTACTGGAGGGAAACAGTCACGTTAGTGCTTTGTCAAAACCCTCCAGTGGCCCCGTGGAAGGAAGAGTGGAGAGAAATGGGGAAGGGAAACTATTCAGAAGATTACTAGAGCTTCACAGAGACGGAGACAGAAACCTGGACAGCAAACACACATTCAGCTGTACGTTACTCAGTGCCTAACTCTATGCCTGGTATATAACAACCAAATCAATATTTGGAAACAGAAAAAATAGAGGACAAGAGGAGGATTGATGGAAGAGAAAAAAAAGTTTAAACAGTGCAGATTTTGACTGAGATCTCTGGATTTTTGAAGAGAGGAAATCATGCAAAAATTGTACACAGAAGTATGGTAGGTTAACTGTCAACTTCCTAACACCTTTTGGAGACATTAAAAATTTTTCCCGAGTCCCCAGCTAGTGCATGTAGTTGGGGACAGAAGGTTAAGGCATCTTTTGGCATTTTGTTTTCTTCCTTTTGTTAGTAAAGGGGGAATTTAAATGAGTTTAACCTTTGATGATCTGGAGATTGTAAAAATCAACCCACCAAAGTTCAGGCGGTGTCAGATGCAGAGACACACTTTTCTGAACAGCTCAACTTCCCAGACCTTTCCCTGTCAAATGTCAAAGCCCAAATGAGCTTGTTTGGAAGGCAAATTACATGTTGCCAGCAGCCATTTCCTGTAGCTGGCAAAATCTATTCCAGAGAATTAAATAATGCAGCAATAGAAATGCTTTGGTCTTCAAGTCCAAACACAAGGGTGTAAAATTGTTTCCATAGTCTCTGGACTTTGGGGGAGTTCAGATCTTGAACCAGATATCAACAGTCATGTAAAAAGAATTGATCATTATTTAAGGACTTCACTCCGTTGGGTGTAGGGGCTGAGTTATGAGTGTATGTTATAATGGAGTAAGAGAAGAGAGAGAAATTAGTTCTTACTAGAAGGGGAAGAGGATCAGGGCAAGGTGCAGAGAGGGTTTAAATGAATGAGTAGAGCTTGGTCTGTGAAACTGAAGGGAAATTGTTTCTGGAAAGGTATGGCATCATCATAATCATCATCCCCATCCTCATCCTGCTCTTGGGTATTTTCATAATGGAAGCCCTTATCATTACATCCCAGTTTAATACTTGTAGAGCATACAAGTGAGTTGGCCTTCTCTACAGGTTGGTAGGGCCAATCTTACTACCAACATTTAACATATGAGTAAACTGAGGCTCAGAGAAATAAAGTGACATAAAAGATAACCTAGCTAGTAGGTGGAGAAGTCTGGAGGGTGAGGTCAGTGATGCCCCAAGACTTCTGATATCTGAGAGACACTGTGGCATAGAAGAGACAGCAAAGACTCTAGACTCAGAGAGAAAGAGGATTAAAAATTGGGCTCTGAAACCAGCTTTGTGGCCCTCACAGATCATTCAACCTCTCCGCATCCCAGTCTTCCATCACCTATGTCCCTTGATTCCTTCCTCCCACTCAAGGCCCTGTCAAGCCCTCTACTCTTCCAGCCCCCAGTGTGAACCGTACCCCATCCATTCACCACCATGTGATGAGACTAATCATTCTAGAACACATACTAGATCAAAATTAAATCATGCCTTCACTTAAAAACCCTTTCATGGTTCTCCATCATCTCCATATTCAAACCTTAACCCCATAAACCTACGCACAACTCGATTGAGATCTGGCCTCATTTATTTCTGAAATTCTGTCTCCTCTCACTCTTTCATCCCCTTGCACCCTAAATTCTAGACTTTTAATGAGTTAATATATGTAAAGTGCTTAGAACAGGTTCTGGCACTTGATAAGTGCTATAGAAGTGTTAGCTAGTGTATTACTATTACTATTATTATTACTATTACTATCATCTGTCTCATTGAACCACTTGGATTTCCCAGCAAGCATCATGTTCTCATTCTCTGTGCATATACACATGCCTCTCCTTCTCTCCTTCATCCAATTAACTGTAATTCTCCTGCAAAACCTAGCTGGCATGTTGCTCCCTTTTGAAAGACTTCCTTGATTCATCCAGCTGAAAGAGGTTTTATTTATTTATTTTTGTTGAAAATATACACAGCAGAACATGCACCAGTTCAACAATTTCTGCTTGTACAATTCAGTGGCATTAATTGCATTCTTCAAATTGTGCAACCATTCTCACCCTCCTTTTCTGAATCATTCCTCCGCCATTAACATAAACACACGGCCCCCTAAGCTTCCTGTCTAACCTGAAAGAAGTGCCTTTTGCAGTCCCTTGTGCTTCCTTTCTTGTAACATTCACCATATTGTATTTTAATTCTGTTTTTAAAAATTCTGACTAGCCACCCCCACTCCCCTTACCAACAAGGAGTTATATTTTTTCTCTATAACCACGGTACTTAGCACAGTACCTGGCACACACTGAATTCTCAGTATATGTTTATTAATACATCAGTGATATGGCTGTGGTTGGTCTGAAGCAAAACGAGCAGGCTTAGGTGCCTGCTTTCTGAACTGTTGTGCTTTGGGGTTCTAAATATCATGTACATGGCTATTTTCTCTTCTTTTTTGAAAACAATAACTGTGGACAAGCAAGTTATTTATTCTCTTCACTCTTTAGCCACACCAGTTAGTAAGCACATGTAATAAATACCCCAGCTCTGATCCAGTGGCTCTCTGGGGGTGGGAGCAGGCTAACCAGGTGGATTGGGGAAGGGACTATAACCCAGTGGCACTAAAGAGTCCCCTAGGAGCCATTCCAGTTGATTCAGCTCTGAATATGAGGGGGTGCTACATGTGCAGCAGAGGGGAAAACTAGCCCTTTCAGTCGGTGTATTTGAGTGTATGTGTATATGTGCAAGTGTGTATGTGTGTGTGAGTGTATACTCACGCATATACACTGACTCACACATACACTCACACACACGTACACACTCATGCACACACACTCACATCCATACACTTGCACATATACACACACACAGATCCCACACATACACCCACACACACAACACACTCTCACACCACACTTAAAAAATCTTTGCCCAGCTTCTGCTTTACAACATCCATATCACAAGTGATTCTTGAGCTCATTCTACGTGCTTACTGCAGAGATCAAAGTGGGGTTCCTGTCCTCGTGGAGATTGCAGTCTTGTAGGGAAGCAAGCTTGAAATAAGCAGATAAATCCAGAGGTAGCAGCTACAAGCTCATGATGATGATGACTATGATGGTGATGATAAAATTAATGCTCATTTCTTTCATAGTTACTATGCATCAGGCTCTGTACAAAGCACATTATGTGCGTTCTTTTGTTTAATCTTCTCAGTGATTGTACGTGGCATATGCTACAGCCTGTTTTATAGATGAGTAAACTGAGGCTCTGAGAAGTTATGTAACATGCTGAAGTTCACATTGTTAATAAGTAGATAAACTACATTTATCGTCTCCAAAGCCCAGGCTTAGAGGTGGTGAGAGTGAAGGGAAAGAAAGCAGAATGCAGAAAGAGGGGGGAATAAAAGGGGGAATGAGAATGCCTTGCTTCTGGAGGGTTAGCAAGTTGGGAAATGTTGAGAACTCAGGGCAGGTGAGAAATCCCATGGGTCATCAACGACAGTGGTTGTTACCAGGCTCAACCTGGAGGAGAGCGATAGCACTGCACATCCAAGAACACAGCCATGTAGAGAAAAGCGTGGGGTCAAGCATGTAGAGATGCCAGTGGATGGGGCAATGCTACATAGGAAGACATGCACCAGCATGGGAAGGTTTGTTTATGGGGGATGGCAGAGGAGTTAATACCATGGTCAAGGGCATTTCTTAGAAAACACACCCACCATGGGTAGGTTTTTGACTTACCTACAAATAATTAAAATTTGGGTTTTTGCTGCACCTCTCTCTTAATTTTTATGATGGAGAAACTCATAGGTGCCAGAAACTTCTGCAAAGTCTGACAATGAGTTAGTGACAGAGTAAGAAGTAGAAGCCAGGATCACCTGCATTATGCCTTTTCTGTCCTCTTCTGGAGGAGGGGTGTTTACTTCCACTCTGTGCCCCCACTCGGCACAGCCAAGAGTCTCCATGGCTCCCTGCAGCTTGGCCCCCAGTTGCTTTCTCTTCTCAGCTTCCTCTGTTTTTGGCTCCTTCCCTATGCCTTCCTGCTGGCCCCAGGTGCAGAGGCCAGCAGAGAGCCTGCTAGTCACATGTGCTCAGGCCATACCTGAGAAATGGTACATTGAGCTCCCTATCCCATTGGTACTACTTGGAGTGGGCCAAGTGCCAAAGCAAATGGCAGCCCCTGAACTGCAGGGGCCAGGCCCTAGGGGTCCTGATTTGGCAGGCCATCTTTCTCTGTCCTCCTCCCTAACCCTCTAGACAGATCAGTAAGTCCCTGGTGAGAGAATTAGGCTCTGGGCCAATAATGTTTTGCTAGAACAGAATCTATTTTGAAATGATGTATACCTTAAAAAGTGCATTATGGTCAAAAGTTCAGAAGCCAAACAACAAGTGACCATGTTCTAGGGGACAGTCCTTCCCTAGACATCTAGAAAATGAATAAAATTCATGTTTGCCTCTTCTTTTATAAAAAATCTTCCATGATATATTTTAAGTATTCCATAAATTCTCTTTAATTTTGATTTTCTTTCACAATTAAATCATAAAGTCAATTGGATTAAGTCGAATGAAAGCCAGAACTAATAAAAACAATAGATAGAATCACAAAGTAACCAGCTACCATTTATTGAAGGCTTGCTATGTGACAGATATGGGTTTTTCAATTTAATTCTCTTTACATAATATCACTCTAATTTTGTGGTTAAAAAAACAGGGCTTCAAACTGGTTTGAACCAGTTCAGTCATGGCTGATGAAGCAAAACTGGAATAGACCTGAAGTTTTATAACTTGAGTGATCCAGAACGACAAATGGAATGAGAAAAATTATGGTCAAAACCCTGAAATAGGAGACTTGAAAGAAGAGTAGCAAGCCCTTTCAGGAGCCTGATGCATGGATTTGATTATTGGCAAGACTGTGGAGAGCGACACACATTCAGAGCGGCACAGTTGGCTGCCATCTTTGAGCAGGGCACCACTGTTTCCAACTCTGCTCTAAATCCAAAGGGCAAGAGATTTGGTTGCTATGCAATGCATGTGCTGCCCTTGTTTGCTAAGAGGGAGGTTATGTTTCTAGCAGAGTTTCTACGCATAATTTTTCCTGTTTGGTTATTATTCCGGTTCACCCAAAATTTAAAAATTCTAGTCTGTTCCGGTTTCAATTCCTCAGCCATGACTAAACCGGGAAGAACTAGTTTGAAGCCCTGTGAAAAAATTAGGCACTAACAGGTTATATAATCCACCCCAAATCATGCAAGTAGTAAGAGGTAGAATAGGGATTCAAACCTAGATCACCAGACTTCTGAGTTTGCTCTTCTCCACTGTAACTTAATAAAACAACAACTGTCAAACTTTAGGTGCATCAGAATCACCCGGATGGACGGCTTGTTAATATACAGATGCTAGGCCAACCCTCAGAGTTTCTGATTCAGTAGGTCTGGGGTGGGGATGGAGGATATGCATTTCCAGCAAGTTCCCAGGTGATGCTGATGGAGCTGATCAGAAGACTTCACTCTGGAAATCATTGCCTTATAGGCTCTCTAAATAACACTTTTCAGGAAGGCACAATCCTTAGCGGATACTGAGCTTCTGTCAAGGGCGATGGAAAAATTTTGGAATGGTTAGTTGTGATAATTGAACAACATAGCGAATGTAGTTAATGTCACTGAACTGTACATGTGAAGATTGTTGAAATGGCAAATGTTATGTTACCTATGTATTTACCATAATACCGAAAAATACCTTTCAGGTATTGTAAAACATCTTTCATGGATTATGTAATCCAGTCTTCACACAACATATGAGAAAGGAATTATTATAATCCTCATTTTATAGATTTTATAGATGATGGAGCCTGAATTCAAAGCAGCCTATATTCAGAGCCCACATACATATTGAAGCATTATGCTGAAGTGATTTCCATCTTGTCTTTGATTGCATTAAGCTTATTATATCTCTGCTTTTGTGACAAGTAGCAGCACTTTCATTTTCCATTTTCCATTCACAATTATAAAAGAGGAAGGTTGCAATGCAATAAAAAAGGCTATCTCTTGGACAAACAAACCTTGCTTTATAGGCAGCACGGCAAAGCTGCCCAGTCTGACTGGGCATGCAGTGCCACTAGGTGGTAGCTCAAAATGTTGAATGATCAGCAAATGCACAGAAGTCCAAATTCAGTTTTTTATATGGCTTAGTAAAAGTTAAATATATGACTTTAGAAGATCGCTTCTATTGGCTTCTGATGATGGGTTCACCTGAGCCCTAGGCATTAGCCAGACCATCACAGTCCCATGTGACTTTGTGACCATGCCCGTAAGGCTAACACTTGCAGTTTGTACATATGGGCTCCAGAATGACATCTCTCCCCAATCTCAGACACATTTTTCCTATTTGTACCTCATAACCAAACTCAATGAAAGGAAAGTAAAATGAGTAAAGACATTAACAGCTGTCAAGTACTTGTATTTGCTACTTATCAACAATCCCAGGTCAGTTGGTTGAAAATGATTGGTCAAAATCATTTCTTTTTTTAGTCGCAGCAGCAGGACAGAAAGGAAGCTGTTCTGAGGTTATTTTTGTTTTGCTGATGAGGATGAGAGAAGATGGAGTTTTATATCTTAGTGTAGCCTTCTGTTTGACCATGATGGAGAATCCTCTTTCTTCAATCTCTCAGGCTTGGATTAAATGAGATTAAATGAGATCATGCTTGGTAAACTGTAAAGTGTAATGTCAGAGGGGCAGATTATTGTGATGAAACACATCAAAGTGAAATGGTCAGTTTTCTAGCTTTAGAGACAAACACATTGAAGTTTAAATGCCAGTTATGCTAATTAATAGTGGTATAATTTTGGAACATAAATTAACTTCCTCTGGGCCTCCTTTTTTCTAAACTATAAAATGGACATTACAATCCTATTTTATGAATGTAATTGAGGGAATAAAATATGTCAATACAGCATTATAATCAGATATTATTTTTGGATAATACCGGATTAGTAAATTAAAGACAAAGTCAAACTTTACCAAAAAAATCATAACTATGATATATTGACCAAAATTCTTAAAGATGCATAAAAAATTGCTAAATCATTCTCAATGAAAAATCATGAAAGAGAATATTCATTTTTGATCAGAATCTAGTCTTAGCTAATAGTTATAAGTAATACACAAACTAAGAAGTTGCCTGATGATATAAAAAGTATGGTTGTAAGACCTCAGAAAGATTTAAGATGGTGCCCAGTAGACCCCTTCAGTCAGACAAAGAGTTTCTAAGAATCTTAAGGGCATCGTTTCACAGAACCATAACATGAAACACATACCAAAGTAAAGAGATGTCTATCAAAAGAATTGTCGTTGTGGCTCTGTCAAATGCATTGAACCTTAAACAGATACATAGAAAACCTATCAAGCTTTTAAGGGAGTTGTATCAGCAAGTGGATCACCAGCTTGAACTAAAAGGGACTGAGATTGCTCATGTTTCTAAAAGGTTTCTAATTCCCCAACTTCCTATAGGCAGGAAACAAGCAGAGAAAATTATTTAGCTGTAAACAAGAGCCGTTTGTTACGAAATAGTAAGGACATCTCAGAGGATGAAGTCAAGATGCCAGAGGGCAGATTCAAGAGCTAAGGAGAATAAAGAACTAAAGAATGAATCCCAGGGAGCAGAACCAGGCAACAATCAAAGATTTGTCCCTAAATTATGGGGTAATTGGAAACCTTGTGACAGTTATGACCCTCTCATTCTCCTTCCCCTTAAATGAGATTATCCTTTGTTATTAGCTGGTCTCTATCACACCATTGTATGCTGAGTAATTAGGGGAAGATATTGCCTTTTCATGTCACAGGTGTCTGGATAAAGAAGAGCAAGACTCAAGCAGATGTGCCTGAGGAGTGTTAAACACATCGGGATCTGATTTAAATAATAACATTCTGAAATCTGAGCCTGATGTCATAATGGCTTTGGTCAATGGCTCCTCCAGTACAGTCATCAGAAAATAAAGGCAAAGTCAAATATTTCTGGGAGGAGAGGGTCTCCAATGGCCTCTCTTTGACAGTGCTATGGAAACATATCTTGGGTCCATTTGTGTCTTGCTACAGTATGAAAGATCCCTCTGGGGCTGTCATCCTATTTAGTAGAAGTTCTAGATGACTGAGGGTCTGCCATGTTAAACTTCTAAGGATTTCCTTTAAATAATATTTAGAGGAATGCATTTCTTAAATGTATCACATACTTCCTTGATTCTTGAAATAGTGAACTCAGAATATTTTGTGTTTTTCCACCTTTAAGCCTTACTCATTCTTTTTCCTTCTCCTATAACACTCAATCCACATGATTTCCACCTGCTGAAATCCTATGAAATCCTTCCCATCCACCAGAGGCTGTCGAAATACCATTTCTTTTGAGGAAAATTTCTTGGCTCTTTCTCTCCAACTAATTTAATAATAACATATAATTATCATGATGATAGCTATCATTTATTGAGGAGTTACCATGCACTAATTATTTAACTACATTATATGATTTAATTTTTACAATAGTTATATAAAGGTTGCCCTACTATTATTTGATCCACACATAAGAGTTAGGAAAATATAAGATTTAAAAAATAAGGAAACTGAGGTTTGAAGAGGTTTACTGAATCTCCAAGTAATAAGCTCAATGATACTTGTAAGTAAAAGAGCTAAGAATGGGTCCCAAGCTGTACTGCTCACAAATCAGTACTGTTTCCATTTCACGTATAAAAATCTGCCCAAATCAGGGAAAGGGTGATATGACTTTTCCAGTTCCTCTCTCACCTAGGATATGTTTCCATTCAATAGTAGGTTATTTTTATTAATAATGTACAATGTAAGGATTAAAAAGTCACTCTCGGAAATGAGGTTAGCTGGGCTAACTACTCTCTCTCCCCCTCACCAGCTGTTAGATCTTGAGCAGATCACTATGGGTAATAGTGAGTGGTGCCACTCCCATTCCCACTCCTAAATTACTGGACACACGAATCCTGGCTATGGAAGAAACAGTACCATATATTGGATACTGACTTAGAGCATACACAGCCTCCTGGAGAACACTGCCCCAGACCTGTAAGGTATTGCCACTTAGCTGGCACTGAAATTAAGTCTTCAGAAGACCATTCTATCAAACTAGCTATTTTAGGATGATGGGGAACATGGTAAGATCAGTGAATTCCATGAACATGGGCCCATAGCTACACTTTTTTGCTGTGAAGTGAATTCCTTAATCAGAAGCAATGCTGTGTTGAATACCTGACATAGTGAAGGTATTTTGTAAGTCTATGGACAGTAGTTGGGTAAAAGCATTGTGTGCACGGAAGGTAAATCCATATCCAGAGTAAGTGTTGATTGCAGTAAGAAGGAAATGCTGCCTTTTCCGTGATGGAAGTGGTCCAATGTAATCAACTTGCCACCAGGTAGCAGGCTGATCACTAGGGGGAATGGTGCCACATTGGGAACTTAGTGTTGGTATATGCAAATGGAAGACTGGGCACTCATCAGTGGCTATAACCAGGTTAGTCTTGGTGAGTGAAAGTCCATGTTGCTGAGCGCATGCATAACCTCCATCTCTTCCATTATGCTACTTTGTTCATGGGACCATTTGAGCCCATACTTCGATGATCTTACGTATAAAATAGTGGTAACAAGTTTAACCTCCTTACAGAGTTGTTGTGACTAGTCAATGTAATGATTCATGTAGAGCATTTAAAACAGTGCCTGACACATAGTAAGAACTCAATAAATGTTAGTTATTATTGTCTTATTCTTTTCCCATCCTTGCTTGCTCTTTCCCCTTTTCTCCTTCTTTTCTTTTTATGTTTCGAAGTTTAAAAAATAACAATTTGGCCTCAATTGATGAAGCTGAAAAGTAAATAAATAACAGGTGCAGATGGAAAGCAGATGGAATTCACTCTGGGCTTTCTTTCCTGTTAGCTTTGGACAGGTTTGCTGTTTGCATAAGTTGTTCTTTCCCTTCTTTCATACAATCTTGTATAGGTCTCTGTATTTGTCGTTTAATTCACAAGTTCCTCTCACTTCATTTTCTTCCAGATGTTCCATTCCATTTCCCTTAATATTAATAACAGCTATCATTTATTTAGTACTTACTCTATGCCAGACACCCTCAATATTTTCTCTTATGTAGTACTTACATTTTCCCTGAGATATGTTGTTGTTTTTAGGTGCTGTTGGGTGGGTTCCAACTCATAGCGGCCCTATGTACAACAGAATAAAACACTGCCTGGTCCTGTGCCATCCTCACAATCATTGTTTGCTTGAGCCCCTCATTGTAGACACTGTGTCAGAAGAGGTCTTCCTCTTTTTTGCTGACCCTCAACCTTACCAAGCATGATGTCCTTCTCCAGGGATTGATCCCTCCTGAAAATATGTCCAAAGTACTTGAGATGAAGTCTTGCCATCCTCACTTCCAAGAAGCACTCTCGCTGTACTTCTTCTAAGATAGATTTGTTCATTCTTCTGGCAGTCCATGGTATATTCAATATTCTTTGACAATACCACAGTTCAAAGGTATCAATTCTTCTTTGGTCTTCCTTATTCATTGTCAAGCTTTTGCATGCATATGAGGCAATTGAAAACACCATAGGTTGGGTCAGGCACATCTTAGTCCTCAAAGTGACATCTTCGTTTTTTAACACTTTAAAGAGGTTTTTTGCAGCTGATTTGCCCAATGCAACGCATCGTTTGATTTATTGACTACAGCTTCCTCAGGCTTTGATCACAGATCCAAATAAAATGAAATCTTTGACAACTTCAATGTTTTATCCGTTTATCATGATGTTGCTTATTTGTCCAATTGTGAGGATTTTTGTTTTCTTTATGTTGAGGTGTAATCCATATTGAAGGCTGTAGTCTTTGGTCTTCATCAGTAAGTGCTTCAAGTCCTCCTCACTTTCAGCAAACAGGATTGTGTCATCTGTATAACACAGGTTGTTAATGAGTCTTTCTTTAATCCTGATGCCATGTTCTTCTTCCTATAGTCCAGCTCATTATACAGACCGAATAAGGATGGTGAAAGGATACAACCCTGCACACATCTTTCCTGATATTAAACCATGCAGAGTGCCCTTGCTCTGTTCAAATAACTGCCTATTTGTCTATGTACGGGTTCTGGATGAGCACAATTAAGTGTTCTGGAATTCCCATTCTTCACAATGTTATCAATAATTTGTTATGATCCACACAGTTGAATGCCTTTGCATAGTCAAAAACACACAGGTAAACATTCTTCTGGTATTCTCTGCTTTCAGCCTAGATCTGTCAGACATCAGCAATGATATCCCTCGTTCCATGTCCTCTTCTAAACCCAGCTTGAATTTCTGGTAGTTTCCTGTTGATGCAAACCTCTTTGAATTATATTTACCAAAATTTTACTTGTGTGGTACTTAAGGGAGAAGTCCTAACTGCACTGAAGGTGTGGTGAAAAATAAGGCTCTAGGAATTGATGGCATACCAACTGAGATGTTTCAACAAACGGATGCAATGCTGGAGGTACTCACTCATCTGTGCTAAGAAATTTGGAAGACAGCTTTCTGGTAAATCAACTGGAGAGATCCATATTTGCACCCATTCCAAAGAAAGGTGATCCAACATAATGTGCAAATTATCAAACAATATCATTAATATCTCACACAAGTAAAATTTTGCTGAAGATTGCCCTGAGATATAAATAGTATTATTTTCTTTTTACATATGAGAAAATCGAGACTCTATAGAGATGATCTTTTAAATTTCTGCTTGTGATTGTCTAGTATGTATGTGAGATTAAAAAAAAAAGTAAGGCAGGTTTCAAGTTGTTTATGGAAATTTTTATCTTCAGTTTTTTTTCTTGCAGAAAATAGAGAAAATGACACTGTTCACAAAATATGTTTTAACAAAAAATTGTGACTGAGTCAAATGATAATTTTTAATCAGGAAACTTGTTCCAGGATGAAGAATGTTTTGATTTATTAAACACATTGTCCTCAGTAAGAGAAAGGACTATGCTGAGACGCCCTCTTCTCTGTCTAGCCTTAGAAGAAAATGAGCCAATGATCAATGAACCTCTCACGTATGATGGACAAGCCTTGGGGAGAAGTTCCAATGTGGTACTGCTTCTGCTCTGATAACAAGCGTAGGAGTGAGACTACTACAGTAGAAAAGGTCTGAGCTCTGGTTGCACACAGGTACTGTTGTATCTAGCATTGCATTCATCCTGCCATGGTGATGGCCTGAGACCCAGCCCCTCTCCTCCAGCTCTCCCTGGAAGAGAAATGGTGTGACATTCTTTAATCATCTCTGCAGACCATCTTCCTTAGACTTCTTATAGATTCCTGTTTCTTCATAACTACGGCTTGCACGTGGCTTTTCACACTGTGGTGCTCACTCCAGGCCTAAATGTCAATGTATCAGCTGGATTTTTCTCTGTTATGCTGTTCAACAAACCCTCTCAAAATATTATCTACAGATGTTCAATTCTTGCTCACACTTCTTGAGGATTATGGGTCAACTACAGGTCTGTTAGACTTAGCTGGATTCCACATATCTTCACATTCTGGAACCCAGGATGAAGAAGAAGCTGCTGTGTGGGGCATCCTGTTCTCATGGAGGTGGCACAGAGCAAGAGAACACAGACAGCCACTGAAGCTTCTGCTTGTGTGAGATTAGCATTAAGTCTGCTCACATCACATTGATCAGGGTATGTTTCATGGCCAAGCCCAAGGCAATGGGGCAGGGAAACATAGCAATTGTGGGAGAAAAAACAAATACGCGTGAACAAATAATATAATCTACAATAGAAGATTGTTATGATAGGACATTGGATCTGTCATTTCAAGAGCCCATTATCACCTGATTACAACTTATGTCTTAGGGAAACTTTTTATAGAAAGTGTCTCAGTCATTAGGATAGTCCAAACTATGGCGTGGTTTTCCTGGATCAGGTGCCTGTCCTTGAGCTAATCAGCAGTGGACAGGAAAAGGGGGATGCCATAACATTGTATAAAGGATAAAACAAAAGTTGTGGCGAAGGGCAAATTATTTAGAAGGAAATTATTTAGGAAGGGAAAAGGGATGTTAATTTACTAAACCTGTGTTAATTGGATATTGATTTGTTACTTTTTTCTGTATCATTAACCCTATCACCCTCACCATCTTCACTATATCATTAATCTCATCACCCTCATCATCTTCACTCACCACCATTGCTACCATCATTATCTTTATTGCTTTTACTACCTTCATTGCCTTGCTACCTCTTCGCCAACATAACCATCTTTATCATCTTCATGCATCACCATTTTATCATCTTCATCATCTCTACCATATCATCATTATCTTTACCATCATCATTGAACTGTACATTTTAGTATCCTTTCCAACATTTATTCCTTCTTTTAACCATTGTGTAGTAATCATGGAGTTTGAGAAGAAATTAAATTTCTCCCTAGCTTAAAGAGTTTGCTGTAGTGGCAGTGTCAACAAGCCTAATGTTACCACTCTTATTACAGTTATTGGTTCAGGGATGGATAAGTGACTCAATTTTGTCCAATCAGAGTGAGATTCAGAACTCTCTGGGTTAGTCAGAAGAAAAAGACAGCTTCTTTCTTATTGGATAATTACAAGGAAGTATGTGGCCCTGGGATGCTGCTAGAAAACATCTCATGACTATAAGAGAAATCAACCTTAGGATGAAGCCTATGCTACAGTAGACAGAGGAGACAGAAAACCAGTTGGTGTTTTTCCTGATGACATTGTTTCTCTATTGAAATAATCCTTACCTGAAACTTGTATTTTGTTGTTGCTGCTGTTAGGTGCCACCAACCTGGTTCCAACTCATTGCAACCCTACGTACAACAGAATGAAACGCTGCTCAGTCCTGTGCCATCCTCACAATCATTGCTATGTTTGAGCCCATTGTTGCAGCCACTGTGTCAATCCATCTCGTTGAGGGTCTTCTTTTTTTTTTGCTGACCCTCTACTTGTACTATCTACCCACGTTTCACATGTCTAATGTAATAAGTTCCCTTTATTGTTTAAGAGCAATATTTTTTTTTACTACAAGAAGTATCCAAAATGATAAAATCAAATTACTCACCTTAATTAACTTCATCTATATCAGCATCACCATGTCTATAAACACTACCATTTCCATGACCACCTCCACAACTTCAGCATCCTTATCTATGGAAGTCCTTAATTAGGGATCAACATGCAGATGTGAAAGAAGTGCAGAAAATTGGTAAGGAGATACTTTGTTTTCTTTTAATATTTTTTCATGTTTTAAAAAAATTTCTGTTTTTCCTGCATCATTAACATCATCAAAAATGTTGATTTTAAAAGCAATCTGTCATGCACAATGCATTTTATGTTCCAAATCCCATAAAATCATTTCATATCTGAAAGAGTTCTAGAAATCACTCAACAGGGAATGTAAATGCAGTAAGATATGGTGGGAAGTGTGTTGGACCAACTTCTTTCTTGAACAGCAGTCAAGAAGCCTGACTTCCAAGAGTTCCAGCCATTAACTTACCTATGACCTTGGGCAAATTCTTACTCCTCTCTGGACTTTCCTGTCTTCATCTCTAAATCGGTAGGGTTAGTCTAGGTGTTCAGTAATAATCCTTAGATTCTAAGGAAGATTTCAGGCTTTCTGAGGAGTGGAGAAAGGTATTTTAATAGAGTTAATGTTTCTGGACAAGTCATACATCTAAGTTCAGTAGCTTATAAGTTTATAAAAATAGAAGCAGAATCATATACTGTTAGAGACAGAAAGAACACAAATCACCTAATCCAACTCCCTTATATTTGAGATAAGGAAACTGAGATCCAGAGAGGTTAAGTGACTTATTCAAGGGCACCCAGGCAATTTCATAATCATACCCTTTACCCAACCTTTATGAACTTAATTTTACTTATTTTTCCTGGGATAATCCTTTCCTGTCACCACTTTGAATATTGAGAATTTCCCAGTGGTAGGTTAGTTAATTTATTTTTTCTTTCTCACATTGCAGATGAACCACAAGACTGTAAGCATCTCCAAAATGGGATTGTGACTCCATCATTTCTGCAGACAGCAGTCCCCAGCCTGACAACATACGCAAGCTGAATTAATGAACTCCAGTGAGAAGTAAGTCATCCCAACCATTCCTCTGCCTCTGAAAATGTGTTCCATAAACAGTTGCAGGTGAGTGGAATGGATGACTTTTAAGCCTTTAGGAATCAGGTGGGAAACGCATTGAAGACGTGAGCCTTTATGCCAACTATCTAAAAGATGCTGGGGAAAGACGAATGAAGCTTCCCATAAAATCATCTGCATTTCCATACCCCTGGTCTGGTTCACTCATTTCAAATTGGCCTTCCTTTCTAAAATATCAGTCAGGTAATCACTGAGAATGGACATGAATGGTGATTTGATTGTTTTGCAGTGAAATTGTCAGTTCTGCCAGCTAATAATCTATTAGCCTTCCTTGTCCAAAGAGAGGAGGGGCAGTTAATCCATGGCCTTTGCTGACCTCCGGAAGCTGAGAGTCCAGAGGGGAGAATTTAATTTGCAATTACAAGGACTAATGCAAATGGGGGCCATTTGGAAGTGGCTCCCTGGAGTCCTTCCTGTGAACCAAGATCTGAGATGAAAGTCATCAGCTCATTCTGCTTTGAGTAACCTGTAGGGGTCACATTAAGATCACACACTAAGTTCCATGTCATCTTGGAAAGAAAGAGAAAAATAATCTATGTATTTTCTGAGAAACTGTACTTGCAGGATCTCTGCAGGGAACGTGAGACCCATCTTCTGCTCAACCTCCTCTCTGGATCTCGAAGTTAACAGCTCAAAGTGAATATAGATAAACTTGCATCTTTGTGACCATCTTCACCTCTTCTCCTCTTCAAGAGGCAAGCAAGGTCATGGCGGCAGGACATGAGTCTAGCAGAATGCCCTGCCCCAAAGTCAGCATGTTAGGAAAGCAGCTGTGGGGTAGTGGACCTGCACTCGGAAGACCTGGGTTCAAACCCTGATCCTGCCACTTTCTGGTTGTGTCACTTTTTACTTTGTCACTCAGCCTCCATATATTCACCTCTTAGGTGGGGATAAGATCCCTAGGTGATGCTAATGCTTTGCACTCTTCTACTAACCTCAAGGTTGATGGTTCAAACTCACCCAGTGGTATTGTGGAAGAAAGGCCTGTAAACCTGTTTCCGTAACGTTATAGCCAAGAAAACTCTATGGATCAGCTCTACTCTGTAACACATGGGGTCACCATGAGTCAGAATCAACTGAACAGCAACAGGTTTGGTTTTGGTAGGTGAGACTAATACCTACCTCACAGGGTGAGTGTGACTTATAAATGACACGTGTAAGATATTTGGCCCATAAAACCAAAAATCAAACCAAACCAAACCCATTGCTGTTGAGTCAATCCTGAGTGATAGTGACCCTATACGACAGAGTAGAACTGCCCCATAGTCCAAGGAGCAGCTGGTGGATTTGAACTACTGATCTTTTGGTTAGCAGCCAAGTTCTTAATCACTGCGCCCATAGTTGCTGCTTAACAAATAGTATTTGCCATTATTATGATTTTAATAACCACCAGGGTGGGAGAAAATATTGCATAAGTTTCTTAAACTCAAGACCAGCATTTATCTAACATGAGGATGCATAGAAATGTCACTGGGGGCATTATTAAAACACAGATTCTAGACATTAACCTGAGAGAGTCAGAGTCAGTAGGGGTGAATCTAAGAATCTAAATTTTTAACATGAGCTCCAGGTGATTCTGATGCAGGTGGTTCATGATCCACACTTTGAGTAAAATGTCACGAAGAGGAAAATAGTAGCAAGCAGGCTTAGCAAATATTTGTTGATTCATTGATTGACTCATCGGGGACTCCTGCTCTCACCTGTCGAGGAGAATGAAGGTAGGCATCATTTTATCCCTGTAGTAATCAAGAAATCTCTCCTTATGCCTAATTGCATCCTTGCCTGCAATAACTAAAGTTGTTCCTCTTAGTAAAAATGAAAACAAGTGATCAGGAGTTCCATCATAAAAACTCTTCAGATATTTGCAGACAGCAGTCATGCTACCCTTTATCCATCTCAGCTTTTCACAAGAAAGTTCTTCTGTTTGTTATAATTCCAAATCACTACTAAGACTCAATAAATGGTTCCAGATGAATAAAGTCTTGGTAAGACAGGAATGAAAATCAAAGACTATCAGAATTCAATAAGACCTTGGAGATTTTCTAATATAAACCCCTCATCTCACAGATGAGCAAATTAAGACCTAGAGGTCACATCCCATGTTGGTGACAGAATAAGGATTTGTTGTTGTGTGCCATTGAGTCAATTCTGACTCAAAGTGACCCTATAGGACAGAGTAGAACTGCCCCATAGGGTTTCCTAGGCAGTAAATCTTTATGGAAGCAGATCACCAGGTCTTTTCTCCATGGAACTTCTGGTGGATTCAAACTGCTGGCCTTTTGGTTAGCAGCCAAGCACTTAACCATTGTGCAACCTGGTTTCCTGCATTCCAGTTAGTACTCTTACTGCTATATGACATTGATTTTAATTCATTTTACTTCTGTCGAACAGCTATTCTTTCCCAGGCATTGTTCTGGGCGCTGATGGGAGTAGGGAAGGTGTGTTGACCTAAAAGACCAGTTTTTGTATTAAAGGAGCTCACTGTCTGGTGGGGAAAACGTTAAGAGGCAATTGCAAAACAACCTACAATTATGAAGTAGGCGTTATTGTCCCTGTTTTACTAAGGTGGGAATGGAGGCTCAGAGTGGGTGAATAACTTGCCCAAGGTCTAATAGTATCTGAAAGAGCCTAAATTTGAAACATGGTATTTTAATTCACTGAATCAACAGATACCTATTGAAGGCTTGCCAACTATGTGCCAGTCCTACGGTAAGTATTCTCTGTATAATGACAAAAGGGACTTTCACTATGGAACATAATAAAACAAGCCCTAGAGTTCATGGTCTAGAGGTCTTCTGCTCCCTCTCTCTCTTTAAGCAAAAGAGTAACTGGCTTGCAGTTATCCTGGAACTTGCAAAAGGAAAAGAATGGCAGCTCCACAGAGCTCAGATAAGGAAAGCAAAGATTCTTTCTTGGCTAACGAAGGTGAAGACATAATCCTTGGAAAGTCAAATCCATCTTTTCCTTACTCTTGGGAAGCCCAACTGCTAAGCGCCCCCTACCCCCAAAGATGGATGGCCCACCCTGAGGCTGTAATTAAATTTGCCACAATTATTTTCCCAATGGTAAAACGCTGCGGCAATGAGGGAAAGAAACACATCCTGGGTGCCCCCACCCACGTTAAATGTTGAATTATCTTACGGTTGATAGTTCCCTAGATTCCTCGGCCTTTAAATGCTGAACACGACATGCCTGTTGAATTTTAATCAATTTATTTTTTTCAACTGGAAATGTCAGACTTCTGTATGGAATTACTCAGCGCTGCTGATGTGACAAAGACTGAAAGTTCAGTGTCTGAAGTCATGGACTAGCAGAGGAACCAGCATGCATCAGGAGACATAATTTGCAGGCAGCCAAATGAGGAAGTGAGGGAACATATATTTTTCATTAGCTTTCATTTAGAAGGCTTAGAGACCTGAATTTATTTTGTCTCCTATCCTTTAGCCTGAATAAATCTAGTCAGAACTTGTAATGATTTGAACAATGTCACTAACAAAGCTGAAGAAGGGAAGATAATATTGTATTTATAAAATGCCTACTATGTGTCTGAAGACTTAATAGCATTTAATCTTTACCCAAACACTGTGGTATAATAAAGGAGTTATGAATCCCATTTTATAGAAGAGGAAACAGGCTCAAAGAGATTTGCTAGTGGCTTCAGAGCTCATAAGTAGCAGAGCAGAGTTTAAACCTGGAACTTGCTGGCTCCAGAACTGCTGTATCCATTATGCCAGCTGCCCTGAACAGAGTCAATATTTCATTACCTTGTTTCATCTGAGAGTGAGAGTCAGTCTTCAAATGTGTTTAAGATAAGCACAACTGGCTGGTTCTTGTCACCCACTTTCCATCTGCTCTTGACTTGACTGGCCCAGAGCCTTCATATTTGTGTATTCATGTAAATAAATTCCATAGTTTTTGTCTTCTCTGAAAAATAACCATGTCTAGAATGTTCTCTGAATATTGAATATACCATGGACTGCCAGAAAAGCAAATCCGTCTTGGAAAAATTACGGTCAGAATGCTCCTTAGAAGCAAGGATGGTGAGACTTTGTCTCAAGAAATTTGGACATGTTATCAGGAGGGACTAATCCCTGGAGAAAGACATTATGCTTGGTAAAGCAGAGGGTCAGTGAAAAAGAGGAAGACTTTCAACAAGACGGATGGACACAGTGGCTGCAGCAATGGGCTCAAACATAGCAACAATTGTGAGGATCGCACAGGACAGGGTAGTGTTTCGTTCTGTTGTGCAAGGGTTGTTATGAGTTGGAACTGGCTTGATGGCACCTAACGACAACCAAGCATGTTGTCTAGGAGGCCCTGGGTGGCACAAGCAGTTAAGTGCTCTGCTACTAACTGAAAGGTTGGTAGTTGAAATCCACCCAGGTGTGCCTTGAAAGAAAGACCTGACAATCTACTTCTGAAAGATCACAGCCGTTGAAAACCCTATGGAGCACAGTTCTACTCTGACACACACGGGGTTGCCATGAGTTAGAATCAACTCAACGACATCTGGTTTGGTTTTGGTTTAGCATCTTCTCCACAGTATGACCACCCGTAGGAAAGGTACCTGATGTATACAAGCACCAGTTACTGTACAGTCAACTCTGACTCAAGGTGGTCCCATGTGTGTCAGAGTACAACTGTGCTCCATAGGGTTTTCAGTGGCTGATTTTTCAGAAGTAGATTGCCAGGCCTTTTTTCTGAGGTATATCTGGGTGGAATCAACCCCTGAACATTTTCGTTAGCAGCCTAGTGCCTAACGATTTGCACCACCCTGGGATTTTCGCATGATGCATAGTAGGCACCCGTAAATATTTGCTGAATTTGTCTCTTTTTGTAGTGCACTCTCACTCGCTGTCTCTCTATTCTTGCTCTCTCTCTCTCCCCTCTCTTGCATTCCAGCCCTGCATTTATCTCTAGGTTAAGAAAATGCCAAACTGATCTTAGAAATTCATGGGTCTCCCCTTCACTGAGCTATTATAGTCCCTCGGCTGGCTAAATAAAGCTAACATTTAAGTCACAGAACAGCCCCCAAGGTAAAAACGGAGAAGTAGGACTTCACTAATCACCGACTGAGTTTCACCTTTTAAGAAAAGACTGTTTCACCAAGCCCACAACCCCACAACCCTCCTATATGCCCACTTCCTGTCTAGAGAATTCTCTAAGTAGGTTAGCTGACTATAAATTCCTAGGCAAGAGTGGACTTGTCCAGGACTGTCCTTGCTTCCTGGCTCAATTTCCCCACAGAGGGGTGTGCTAAAAGCTTATTCAAGCAACCAAGCGCAGACAGACTCAGTCGCGTGGGTTGTTTTTTTTAATCAACCAATCCCTTGTGGAAAGGAATTTGCCAATCCCCCAATCCATCCCTGCAACTTCATCCACTGCCTCTTACTCTACCTCTTCTTACTCAAAGGGCAGAGTGCTTAAATGCACATAGCAGCTGAGCATTTGATATTTATTAGCGCAGGAGAACTAGAGGGTAGATATGTCCTGTGAAGGGGGCAGCTGTTACTTTGCTTCAGCCAATTTTGCCCACTGCGGGAAGCTGGCCCTCTACTGCCATGTCTACCAATTTTTCAAATGAATTCTGAAATCCAGATATGTATGTGGAATCTTCTAATCCCTAAATACTGTTTCAAATTTTCTAAAATTAGGTCCGTGGCTGTGACAACCTCTCCTCTTTTCTCCTGTGATTCCCTGTAAATGCCATGTGTTTTCTGATCCCTGGGCTTTTCTTCACACTCTTTGCTATACCTAAAATACTTGACCCTCTGTCCCCACCTATCCACAACCCAAGATGCTGCCTCCTGTAAGAAGACTCCTCCCAGCTGTAACTGACATTTCTCTCCTCTGAGTTCCCATGACATGCTTTATGGACTTCAATCAAATGTAATACTTTCTAGACTATGAGTTCCTTGGCAGCAAGATTTTTCTCAAATTTTCATTCCTCTGTTTCTATAGTACTGAGTTCTGGGATTAATTCTCAATAAATATCTGTTGAAAGAAAGAATAAATGAATGAATGAACAAATAGAGAGGCAGCATGGTATGATGGAAAAAAGCATGCATCTTGGTGGCAGACTTGGTGGCTTTTGGTTCAGATTTTATATCTGCCACTTACTATATGTGTGATCATGGAAATACTTCTCTTGCTTCCTCTAAAAGAGAGAGAAAAATAAGGTTGTTGTGATGATTAAAGTTAATGAGGTTCAGAGCCTGGGCTGATGTTCTCATTTCTCCTTGAGTTTCTCCTATCACAGTGTTTCACAAAAAAGGCTGATAATAAAAATCACTGAGTTGTTGTTAATCATCACCTTATTCCAGGGCCCACCCAAGGCATACTGAATCGACACTTCTAGGTAAAGAGGATAGTAATATGGATTTTTATAATCAAGAAAGCTTAGGAAATAAAGCATACTCATCTCCAGTAGCAGTCTTCTGGATGACTCAAGATATTTCAATCTTTTGGGATCAATCTTACTGCTAATATTTAAATAAAAATGGAACAAGCCTTTACTCTTTTCCTTAGTCTGGTTTTAAGGCTGTTTTCCCAGTAAAAACAACCATTAAAGATTCATCGATAGGATTCTTACTTTAGAGGTTATTAAAAAGATGTAACTCCTAATTCCATCAGAATGCTAGCTCCATACCAGCTGCCATCTAGCTGATTTCGACCCATGGTGACCCCACGTGTTTCAGAGTAGAACCGTGCTCCATGGGGTTTTCACAGCTTTGACTAAATTAAACTACAGTGATAAACAAATCCAAAATCTCGGTGGCTTAGCTCAAACAAAAAACTTACTATTTATTTTTTCCTAATGCAAAGTCCAGGCAACTCTCTAGAGCAACTATTCTCCATGTGGTGACTCTGTTATACAGGCTGATGGAGGCTCCACCCTCCTATAGCTGCATCATCTGAAGCACGTAGCCTCCGTGGTCAATTGGCAGATGAAGGGAATACAGAAGGGTTCCATATTGACCTTTAAGTATTTTGGCCTAGAAATGACCTACCTCACTTCCTCTCACAGCCCACTGGCCAGAACTAAACACATTGTCCTAGCTGACTAACCGTAAGGTATTACAGAACTGTAATATTATCGTGTGCCTGGAAGAAGAGGATACTAGAAATTTTAGTCACAGAATCATATTGTTCTATTACATTAAGTGGAAAAGGTGATTAATGAGTTATCATAGTGCTAATTGTAATTACTGTATTGAAATCATATGACAACCTTTAGCTGACTGATACGTGAACACAATTTTTAAAAGGTATTCTGGAGTACAGCCGGCAGTATACATGTCAATATCTCTATTAACATGAAAGAATATTCAGTAAGTGTTTACTGTTACTCTGAGTGGTGGAGGTCTCCAAAAAATTGCTTTCTGTGTCTCGATATGGGATCATGATCCTGTCAAATATAATTGGAATGCCATATCGAGAAGGCTACAACCTTTTAAGTCCTTTTGGGAGCAGAACTGTGAAGGATATGAAACAGAAGGGAAGAACCTTTTAAATCTCTCCATAGATTAAACCTTT
Organism: Dugong dugon; assembly: GCA_030035585.1. Lineage (NCBI taxonomy): Eukaryota > Metazoa > Chordata > Mammalia > Sirenia > Dugongidae > Dugong > Dugong dugon. The sequence continues at coordinate 61,168,450 of CM057471.1, forward strand.
TAGGGGTAGATAAAACATACCCAAATTGCTTTCAAGTCATCCAGCCATAAAGAAATTCTGTGCAACAGAGAGCTGTGTTAAACTGAAATAAGACACTGTGCAGACATGCAAGATTCCTAAGGGAAACAACCAGCTCTGCTATAGAGGTAATGGTTGGGGCTCATCATAGGCATCATAGCATGTCTCACAGTGCATGATGCAGGATACATTTAGCCACTATGTAATAATGGGCTATACTTTCCAATAAGACTTTGGAGTCCAAAGTCCTGAAATTGTGTATTGGGAAAAATAGCCACAGGGATAATAAAATATTTTATAGGCTTATAAAAATAGAAAGTATTTCAAAATGAATCATGCTATACAATTTGTACATCCATACAGGAAGAAAAATTGGTAATAGAGAGTTAATAAGAGAGAGCTAGATGAAAACTGTGCTTTCTTGTCCAGGGTATGATTTTATTTACAATGTCTTTATTGTGTGTAAAAAGTAAGATAGGCCTGGGAAGTAACATTGTCCAGACATGACCCCCAGAAGTGTCATTTTACTTTTGTTCTTATAGGCAATTGTGCTAAATTTGTAACTGTCCACAGATCCACACATCCTGAGTGTACACTGCTGGACCACAAGGGTGAATTTTTCCCAGCTCAGCTCAGAGTCCTAGAAATCTGTTCACTGAAGCTTCTGTAAACCCGTCTGGTTTTGCTCTAAGAAACAGTGGGTACCATATCTGACCACTCACCTGATAGTGAGAAAAGATTATTATTGTTATCTGCTGTCAAGTTGGCTTCAACTCATGGTGACCTTACGTATAACAGGATGAAACTTTACCCAGTCCTGCACCATCTTCATGATCATTAGCATGTTTGAGCCCATTATTGTGGCTATTGTGTCAATACATCTCATTGAGGGTTGGCCTTGTTTTTGCTGACCCTCTACTTTATCAGACATGATGTCCTTTTCTAGTAATTGGTCTTTCCTGGTGAAGCATCTGAAGTAAGTCTCACCATCCTCACTTCTAAGGAACATTCTGCTGGTATTTCTTCTAAGACTGATTTGCTCGTTCTTTCGGCAGTTCACAATATGTTCAATATTCTTCGCCAACACCACAGTTCAAGGGTATCAATTCTTCTGTCTACCTTTTTCATCATCCAGCTCTTACATGCACATAAGGCAGCTGAAAAGACCATGGCTTGGGTCAGGTGCACCTTAGTCATCAGATTGACATCTTTGCTTTTTAAAACTCTAAGGAGGTCTTTTGCAGCAGGTTTGCCCAATCCGATGCATTGTTTGATTTCTTGACTGCTTCTTTCATGGACACGGATTGTTGATCCAAGTGGAATGAAATTGTTAGATAATTCTAATATTGGGTTGAGAAACTATGTGTGTTCCTATAAATAAATCAACAAATGCTTTATTTCAAGGCTATGAAGTCCCTAACTGCTGGCACCAACTTATTGCTTGAGAGTAAATGGTGCACATTAAAAAGAGTCTACAGTGTTTGGGTCAAATTTTTGAGGGCTATGGGTGTTATTCTTAAACACGACGTTCAAAGTGAATTGGAAAGTACCTCATTTGTAGGTTATCTTGCTCTGGGTGCATCAGAAAAGGGACAACCTTATCTGGTAGTATATAAAAATTAATACAAGATGAAGGGAGCATAAAGTGGAAAATGCATGACACAACATGATATATATAACTCAAATTAACAGCCAATTGGAAACTTGTGAATGGAGATCTCTGACCTACAGAGGTAAAAACTCCCCATGCCTGGAAACCTGGACATTGTTAGGTTGACGGTTGCGCTTTCAGTGGTGCTATGCTGCCAGAAAGCAACAGCTTCCTTCTTTAATTTTGATAGGGATTCTGGCCAAATATAAAGATTTCTGTTCCTTGAAGATTACTGCACTGAGCTTTTCCAAATTAGTAATAAGAATTAAGTGGTAAATTGTGCCAAGATCCTTGGAAAATCCCTGGAAGCTTAGGCATTTTGACAGTTTTCATGATTACAAATCATTCCTTCATCTGGGGACAAGAATGGGCTTGCTACATTGTCACCTGGGGAACATGGACCACAAGGTATGTGCAATTTGAATCTCAAGAGATCGTTTATATATGTTACAGTAAAAATAGGATAGAAATATTGAGATGTTCTGTAGTCCTTTTGTCTTGTATTATATGACACGATAAATTTTTCATGCTTGTTATATTCCTATTAGTAATAGGAGAAGCCCGACCTACTTTGTAATATTTTTGGTAGGGGAGAAAGGAAGTCTAACTTACATAGCCCCAAATGAGAAAGGAAAAGTTATAACTGGTTGTTACTACTCTTAGACATATAGAGAATAGGTGACAGAGACATGTTCTGTCAGTCCTAGGAGTGTCCAGGTTGAATCAGCGGAGTCTGACAGGGGTGACCAACCACTTCTGCTCACCCCTTGTAAGATGGAGAAGGTGGCAGTGATCCTCATTGCTTCTAAAAATGTAAAAATTAAAGAACTAACCCCAAAAGTGTGATGAGAAGCCAGGGCAGGTATTTCATAATTGTTACAGTATGCTTTCTTGAGTAGAAAAATAAAAAAAAAAAAAACAAACAAAAAAATTGTTAAAGAAGATTCCTCCTTACAAGTGTTTCTTAAAATTCTACCATGTTCACTCAATGCTGTAGAAAAATAATCAAGTGCATCTTTGCTGAGCCCTAAAATACCAACAACCCTCTAGCACTCATGGGGTTCTTCCATTCCTCCTTGTCATATCTTCCTCTTACTGACTTGCATCTAAATTATTTATCTCATTTACATCTTGCCTCTTGCAGATTTTCCTTTCTCTCTGCCTGTCATTAAATCATGGAATCAAGACATTTTTTTCCTTAAAATACACAATATACCACTGACAAACAGATTTGGTGTCCTGATAGAGTTTAAATCACAGCATGGCAACCGAAATTAAATGTAACAGAATCAAATATGTTAATTTGGGGGGTTCATAACCTTCTTCCTCACTTTTTATTTCTCCCTGTTTAATTCTTTCTTCCCAGTGAGGATGAGAGAGGTGTTATTTATTGGTCTCCCTCAAGCAACAATGTAAATTCTAGGTAATTCTATGTAAAGGCTTTTTGCTATTCTTGCAAACTGAATTTTCTCATTAATTATCTCCTCTTCATGTTCAGGTGACTCTGGGCTCCCTTCCCTTCCAAGAGCGATCCCATCCCCAACAATGCATACCTATGTGCACGCACGTACACACACAGGCTTCTTCCTTTCTCCTCACCTGGCACCTGGCCTCCTTTATTTAGTTTCCCAGATTTACCTAGGAAACTCAAAGTCCCTCCAATTTTTTTAATGCGTGGTAATTAAACTCTCTGTTCATCTTACCCCAGCACATTCAGATGAAATATCCAGTTTGTATTTTCAATCAAAGCAGCTAATGGAAGTAGAGCTATTTACTCTAGAGAGAAACTATCACCCTATCCTAGAAGCAGTTCCAGGCAGTCATGAGGTACCGAACAGCAATGATCATAAACTCCATGAAGGCAGAGACTGTTTCTGTCATGTTCACCACTGAAACCTCACTTCCTAGAAGAGTGATGGGCACATTGTAGGCTCACAATAAATATTGACTGAAAAAAAAAAATTGGTGAGTATTTGTTTTTACACTTTAAAAGGCAAGAAGTCTCTTTGTTAAAGAGGTTGTCTTTTCCTCATTTAATGGATTTTGACCATTTGTCATATATCAGCTGCCCATAGGTGGATAGATTTACATCAGGGTTCTCAATTCTGTTCCATTGTTCTATGTATCTGTTGTTATACCAGTACCAGGTTGTTCTGACTACCTTGGCTGTATAATAGGCTCTAAAATCAGGTAGTGTGAGACCTCCTACTTTGTTCTTCTTCTTCAATAATGCTTTACTTATCCGGGGCCACTTCCCTTTCCTTAAAAAGTTCGTAATTAGTTTCTCCATCTTGTTAAAGAATGCTGTTGGAATTTGGATTAGGAATGCATTATATTTGTAGATCTCTTTGGGTAGCATTGACATTTTCAAAAAGTTGAGTCTTCCTATCATGGGCATGGTATGTTTTTCCATTTATTTAGGTCTGTTTTGGTTTCTTGCAGTAGTATTTTGTAGGTTTCTTTGTATAGGTCTTTTACATTCCTGGTTAGATTTATTCCTAAGGTATTTTCTCTTCTTGGGGGCTATTGTAAATAGTATTGATTTCCTGATTTTCTTTTCAAAGTTCTCTTTGTTGGTGTAGAGGAATCCGACTGATGCTAGGCTTGTATCCTGTGAAATTGCTAAAATGTTCTAGTAGTTCCAGTAGCTTTCTTGTGGATTCTTTGCAATTCTCTACGTATAGTATCATATCATCTGTGAACAGGGATAGTTTTACTTATTCCTTTCCAATTTGGTTGCCCTTTATTTCTTTTTCTTGCCTTCTTGCTTTAACTAGGACTTCCAGCATATTGTTAAACAGGAGTGGTGATAAAGGGCATCTTTTTCTTGTTCCCGTTCTCAGGGGGAATGCTTTCAGACTCACTCCATCGAGAATGATGTTAGCTGTTGCTTTTGTATAGATGTCCTTTATTATTTTGAGGACTTTCCCTTCTATTCCTATTTTATTGAGAGTTTTTTCTTTCTTCTTTTTTTTCAATCAGGAGTGGGTGTTGGACTTTATAAAAAGCCTTTTCTGCATCAAATGAAATGATCATGTGATTATTTTCTTTTGTTCTACTTAAGTGGTGGATTACGTTGATAGATTTTCTAATGTTGAACCATCCTTGCATACCCGGTATGAATCTCACTTGGTCATGGTGTATAGTTTTTCTTTTCTTTTTTTTTTTTATATGATGCTGAATTCTATTGGCTAGGATTTTGTTGAGAATTTATGCATCTATATTCATGAAAGATATTGGTCTATAATTTTCTTTTTTTGTGGTGTCTTTGCCTGGCTTTAGTATCAGGCTTATGCTGGCATTATAGAACGAATTCGGGAGTATTCCTTCCTTTTCTATGCTCTGAAATAGTTTAAGTAGTACTGATGTGAGCTCTACTGTGAATGTTTGGTACAATTCTGCAGTGAAGCTGTCCAGGTCAGGGTTTTTTCTTGTTGTTGTTGTTGTTGGGATTTTGTTAAATTACCTGTTCAATGGTCTTCTTTTGTTATGCGTCTGTTCAGATTTTCTATCTCAGTTTGTTTTAGTTTGTGTAGGTAGTGTGTTTCTAGAAATTTTTCCATTTCCTCTAGGTTCTCAAATTTGTTGGAGTACAGTTTTTCATAGTATTCTGTTATGACCCTTTTTATTTCAGTTTGGTCTGTTGTAATGTCCCCCATCTCATTTCTTATTTGGTTTGTTTGCTTCCTCTCCTTTTTTCTTTTGTCAGTTTGACCAGTGGCTTGTAGATTTCGTTGATCTTTCAGAGAAGCAACTTTTGGTCTTGGTGATCCTTTCTGTTGTTTTTCTGTTGTCTATTCCAATTATTACTGCTCTAATTTTTATTATTTTCTTTCTTCTGGTGTCTGTGGGCTTCTTTTGCTGTTCTCCTTCTATTTGCTTGAGTTGTATGGTTAATGTTTTGATTTTTACCCATTCTTCTTTTTTGATGTGTGTTTATTGACTTCAGAGCACTACCTTTGCTGTGTCACAAAGGTTTTGGTATATGTGTTTTCATTGTCATTTAATTCTAGGAATTTTTTTATTCTTTCTTTATTTTATTACCCAATAGTGACCCTATAGGACAGAGTAGAACTGCCCCATAGGGTTTCCAAGGAGCGCTCGGTGGATTCGAACTGCTGACCTTTTGGTTTGCAGCCATAGCTCTTAACTATTACGCCACTAGGGTTTCCTATTGTTTTTAAGCAAAATATTATTCAGATTTCATGTATTTGATTTTTTTCCTTGCTGTTCCTGTTACTGATTTCTACTTTTATGATGTTGTGATCTGAGAGAGTGTGTTATTTCAGTTTTTGGATATTATTGAGGGTTGTTTTGTGGCCTACAATGTAGCCTATTCTGGAGAATGCCCTATGTGCATTGGAAAAGAATTTATACTTTGTTACTGTTTGATGAAGTGTTCTATATATGTCTATGACATCAGGTTGATTGATTGTGGCCTTTAGATCTTCTGTATCTTTGATGGGCTTCTTTCTAGATATTCCATCCTTTTACCAAGAATGGTGTGTTGAAGTTTCCTACTATCATTGTGGAACTGTTTCTCTCTGTGCGGTTAGAGTTTGTTTCATGTATTTTAGAACTCTGTAATTGGGTGCGTAGACATTTATTACGGTTATTTCTTCTTGGTGGATTGTCCCTTTAATTATTATATAATATCCTTCCTTGTCTTTTATGGTGGATTTTGCCTTAAAGTCTATTTTGTCTCAGATTAGTGTTGCTACTTCTGCTCTGTTTTGGTTACTGTTTGCTTGATATATATTTTTTCCATCCTTTGATATTTAATATATTTATGTATTTGTGTCAAAGTGTGTCTCTTGAAGGCAGCATATTGATGGGTCATGCTTCTTATCCATTCTGCCACTCTCTATCTCTTTACCAGTGTATTTAAACCATTTACATTCAGTGTGATTATTAATAGGTATGAGTTTATTGCTGTTATACTGTTGTGCTTTTTTTCTGGTGGTGCTGATGTTTTCTTCGTTACTCTTACTTTCCCATATTGAATTCCTTCTGTTTGTGGGTTTTCTTTTCATTTCTTTTGTTATTACAGATTTTGTGTTTACTGAATCTTTTATGTTTTTCTTCTTTTTTATTTTGATGAGTTTGTTTGTTAACTTTCTTTGTGATTACCTTGAAATATATCCTTATCTTCCTAAGTTTTAATGACTCTTTTATTACTTGATATAGCCTTGACTTCTTCTCCATCTGAAAGTTCTATACCTACACCATTTATTCCTCCTTTTATTGTTTTGACAATGTCATCATTTATAGATTGACGTCTCTAGTTCCATTTTAAGTCTTTTAGCTTTGTTTTGTTATTGAGAGCTCTTTACCTAGGTTGATATCTGGCTGATGCTGATCTGTATCCTAGACTCCGGTTGTTGTTTGATGTTTTTGGTTCTCCAACCAAAGGCTTCCTTTTAATACTTCCTGTAAGTTTGGTTTGGTTTTTATGAACTTCCTTAATTTCTGTTTATATGGAAATGTCCTAATTTCACCATTGTTTCTGAGAGAGGGTTTTGAAGGATATATTATTCCTGGTTGGGAGTTTTTTTTCCTTCAAGGTTTCATATATGTCATTCCACTGCCTTCTTGCCTGCATAGTTTCTGCCAAGTAATCAGAGCTTAGTCTTATTGTTTCCCCTTTGTAAGTGACTTTTCTTTTTCCTTGAGCTGCTCTCAGGATTCTTTCTTTGTCTTCGGTGTTGGCAAGTGTAGTTGTGATATAGCTTGGTGACTTTCCTTTGGTATCTATCCTATATAGAGTTTGTTGAGCTTCTTTGATGGTCCGCTTTTTGTCTTTCATGTTATTTGGAAAGTTTTTTGCCAGTAAATCTTCAGCAATCTTCTCTGTGTTTTCTATTTTCTCCCCCGGTTCTGGAACTGCAATCACACACAAATTTTTCCTCTTGCTTGTGTTCCATGTAATTCTTAAGTTTTCTTCATTCTTTTCTCTGATTTTTCCTCAAACAAAGTGGTGTCCATGGAATTTTCTTCTATCTTGCTGATTCTGTCTTCCATTGTTTCAAATTTGCTCCTACAGTCTTCTATTGAATTGTCCATTTCTGAAACTTTATTGTTTATCTTTTGGATTTCTAGTTGCTATTTTTGTATTATTTCTGTTTATTTATTTTGATATTTTATGCTTGTATTATTTTCCTGAATTCTTCTATTGCTTTGTCTGTATTTTCCTTGATTTTGGCTGTGTTTTTATTGGTTTTGTCTGTATTTTCCATGATTTTGTCTATTTTTTCCTTGGTTTTGTCTGTGTTTTCCTTGATCTCTTTCCTAATCTCTTGGAGAGCCCTAAATATTAGTTTTTTGAATTCCATGTCAGGTAGTTCCAATGCCTTTTCCTCTAATGAAAGGTTATCTGATTCTTTATTTTGGTCACTAGCTGGAACCATCTTTTCCTGATTTTTTAATATGTTTTGATATTGTTTACTGTCTCTGATGCATTAAGGTATTAGTTTCTCTATTTATTGATTATATGCTTGTTTCTTTTGTTTTGATATATGGGGGCAGGTGGGCTGGGCATGCTTTGCTGCTTACTTGTCTATGGGCATGATACCTTGTCTGGGTGGGCAGGGAAGCAGCAGGCTGGGTGAGCCCACTTCACTGTACACTGGTTTGGTGAGGTTGTTGAGGGCAGAATTAGCGTGTGCTGTCTACCTCCTGATGTTGCTCCAGCAATGTGTGATCATTCACTACTCATCACCAGATAGGTGAGAGGTCGGATGGGGAGTGGTACAGGCTGTCTTTCCACCATTTAGCAGCTACTCAAGTGGCGGGAGGGGAGGGCAGTGCAGGCCTTGTGCTGTGGTGGGCCTGAGCGCTGGGGGTGCTGTAGTTTAGCAGCCACTGCAGGGGCAGGTGAGAAAGGGGAGGGAGATGGAGTACATGTCTGAGTGGGAGGAGAAAGCAAAGAAAACAGAGAGAAAAGAAAAAAGAGTGCAGTGGGAGCAAGTAGGTGGGGGCGAGGTGGACCTGGGGAGTCTTCAGGAAGGGGAGAAGTGGCATATGGGGATAGGTGAGAGGGAGAAAGAAAAGTAAGAAAGAAAAAAAGACAAAATGGTGGCACGGTGGGGGCCAGTGAGTGGGGGAAGGGTGGACCCAAGGGCCAGTAGAAAGGGAGGGGAGGTGGTGTATAGGGCTAAGTGGGAGGAAGAATGTAAAGAAAGAAAAAAATGGTGCTGTGGGTTTGCTGGCAGGAATGGGGAGAGGTGGCATAAGGAGAGTGAGAAAGAAAAGGGAGGAAAAAAAGTCATGCAGTGGGTGGGGGTGGGGTAGGCCCAGGGAGGGGAGCTAATATTGTGAACCTCAGCATGTGGTCTGCTGGGATAGGGGAATTCTTGCTTCTATTGACCAGAGCAGTGAGGGGTGGGAAAGTGTGTTTCTCTGGTTACCAGGTGCTCTATCTCCTGTTGGGAACTCCATGATGTTGCCTTCCCATACTCCCTGTCTGATGTCATTGCTGGCTGTGTTTCAAGATGACCATATTGTGCCATGTTAGTTCATAGGGGACCTCCTTTCCATCTCTCCTTGTTCTTTTTTCTGTAAATTTCTTCTTCCAATTGGTGTTTGATCTAGTTCTTTTCCCTTCATTTGATGCTCAGTGTTCCAGGACTGATATTTGTATCTGTTTTACTTAGATTTCCGAATCTTTGCTGGAGAGGGATGGCATGTTATGTCTGTCTATGGCACCAAGCTGGCTCCCTCTAGTCATTCTTAATTTCCCAGCTCAATATCACTTTCTGACCAATACTTGCTCTGACCCTATCTAGACTAGGTCATTCTACCTGTTGGATCAATCTTAACACTCTACTCTTGTCAGATAACTATATATGTGTAAATTGATTTGATAAATGTTCCTTTTCCCCTACTAATTTAAGGCTAGTACATACACTTAGTAGGATCTCAAAATTACTCACTGAACGAATTAATAGGAGGGGCCTCAGAGGTGGCAGATGTCATTATTTTGAAAGAATCATTATCTAGATCTGAGCTGACATTTGAAATAGTGAGCTGGACTGGTAGACAAAGAACACAGAACAGTCATGAACACAACAACAAAAACAACTCAAGAGAAAAACTCTTCACCGTGTTCTTTGCTAATCACAAGCACCATTCACATTTGAAAATGAGTTCAATTGAGGACTATTGATTTCCTCTTTGCTCTGCTTTTGGCTTCGTGCTGAGATTCCAGCTCTCAAGAGGTAGAACACCCTGCCCTGATTCCGTTTGGCCTTGGTTTACCTCCAGTTCAAATATGCCTGCCTGGCTGTCAGATTTAATTAAAGGGCAAGACAATAGCAACAACAACAGAAACAGGAGAGTCAAGAGACCTTGCTCGTTTTGTTAAGCAGAACATTAAGAGGGGAATTTTCAAAACGCAAATGAACAAAGCAAAGTTCTCTGTAGCAATCACTTACCTTGGCAGCAGTAGAGGAGGCAGCTCCAAGGTCTTGGGATCTCTTCCTAGTAGACAGGCAATAGGGGCCGGGGGAACAGCTCCAACCACAGTGACCTGAGAGGGCATACACTAGAGTTTCTGGAAGATAAGATCAGAGAAAGTACTCTGAACAGTCAGACCTGATCTGAGATGGCAGATGTTCAATCAGAAGTTGTTTGGACCTATAGCCCCCTGGTTTTGGGCAGACAGCATCTAGTAGGCTAAGGCAGCTGAGGGCAGGATATAAAAACACTAGAGAGTGACATGGTAGTGGAAGAAAGTAAGGTGCCCATGATAAAAAGAACGTAGGTGATGGTGGTGCAGTGGACCACCTTGGGGCAGATTTTCACTCTCTCATAATTTCAAGCCACGCTGTTCTCTTCCATAGTCCCCATCCAAACCCTTCTCTAATCTTGGCCTTTATCCTCTTGTCTCTCTTCTCCCGGTTCAGCATCACAACACCTCAAATAAATCCTCCTCATTATAAGAGAATACATGTGTGAGCTGGGGAGAAAAAACAAGTGAGAAAAATCAAAAACTGTTGTAATAGCCAGGGGAGATGAAAGGGTACTGACACTCTAAGAACTTTTGTCCCATCCGTAGGGATGCTTCGTAAGAAATACTACATTTTTAAAAAGGTGGGAGTTCTTCCATATCCCCTAAATTTTTATTTGAAAAATTTCCAACCCTCAGAGAATCTTAAAGAATGCATGTATATGCTTAATCTAGATTCATGATTGCTAACATTTGCCATTTTTCCTTTATCTACATGTTTGTGTACATAAACACAAACATATGCACACACACTGGCTTTTTTCTGAACTGTTTGAAAGTCACTTGCAGACATCGTGGCATTTCATTCCTTAATACTTGAGCATATATCTTCAGAGAACGAAAACCTTGTACTACATAACTATGGTATTCTTGCGCCGCAAAAATTTAACATTGCTGTGGTAATTGCCTAACATGTGGCCCATATTCAAATTCTCCCAAGTGTCAACCAAATGTCATTCACAACTGTTTTTTTCCTTAAATTCAGGATTCAAATAAACAACTCTCATTGTATTTGTTGTTATGCTTCTTTAGGCTCCTTTGATATACAACACCCCGTCCCTTATTTATTTATTTATAATTTTCCATGTTATTGGCATTTTTTTTTTATGAGAGTCTAGGCTACTTATCTTGTAGGATATCCCAAAATTTTGAATTTCTCTCACTGTTTCCTCATGATTAATTTCAAATTAAACATTTTTGGCAACGTATTGTGTAACTGACATTACATCATATCAGGAGGCACGTCATGTCATTTTGTTCCATTACTGCCCTGGCCATGTGTGATCACTAGGTTAAGGTGGTAATCCCACAAATGTCTCCATTATAAAGGGAACTCTTTCCTTTTATGGAGTCCCTGGACGGTGGAAATAATTAAGTGCCCAGCTACTAACCAAAAGTTGGCAGCTCAAATACACCCAGAGGCACTTTAGAAGAAAGGCCTGGTGATACACTTCTGAAAGATCATAGCTGTTGAAAATCCTATGGAACACAATTCTACTCTGAAACACATGGGGTTGCCATGAATAGGAATTGACTTGACAACAATTGTTTTGGTGTTTTTTGGTTCGTTTTATAGTTAAGTGACCTGTGTGATGATACTTGAAATCCCATAAATATCTTACCTTCAAAGTTTGCCCAATTATTTTAATTTTCACTGTTAATCCTTGCTTGAATCAAATATTCCTTTAATGGTTAAAAAGTGATGACTTGCTATTTCAATTATTCCTTCTTTATTCTTGTTACATTTATTAGCTGATATTCTTTTGTAAAGAATTCTCCCTTTCTTTTTCAAGGGGGAAGAGTATGGATTGTATCTTGAAGAAAAGATCTCAAAGGGCATAGAAATAAAGCCCAGAGTACTGAGGACATCCTGCTTAAAATGCTCTATATCAGGTTAGATGCTTTCCTTTATGATTGATATCGTTTGATTGCGGTCTCAAGCCCTCCTAGATCTTTGAATGTCCCAACACCACAGGTACATGCTTCTTCCTGGCTCTCTGAGCATGGGAAAATCACCAGCATTTTATGAGGAATTTGTGATATTCTATGTAGAAGTCAAAAGTATGGATACATATCTCTGATGATCTCTCTCCTTCGAGAGTGGGATTAACCCAGCAGAGGGCAAGTTTGGGATGAAATGAGATATAGAGTATTATGCACCAGGTTGGGTCAGTTATAGTTAGGGAGATATACATCAAGTACTACCAAGCTGATACAAGTTTAACTTCTAGTTCACAGACTGAGTAGGACAAGAAGAATAAAGGGGAATGTGCAAGAGATGGAGGTTCCACTATATGTCACAGATGGAAAGGAAAGGGGGACACTGGGGCTCCCTTGTCTACTTCAGAACTCTTTGAACTTACTGTGGATTCAGAGCACATTGAGCTCCCTCAGTAGGGTACACTGCTATGGAAGACAGGGAGATTAATGGCATCAGATCAGTCTGATTGGGGCTGCCACGTTTGTAGGGATGTTTGGCCACCCTGACACTCTAGTTCCTTCTCGTCTGGTCTCTGGGGCTCAGTTCCAGTGGGATTTGGTCTTAAGCATCATCAGGAACAAAGCTGAGCTATAAACTCTTCATCTATACCTGGCAAGGAAGTCCCTGCGGAGATTAGAGAAGGGAAAAGTGAGTGCAAGTGTGGGTGGGGGGCATGGTGGCAGGAAGGAGAGGGTGGAGACAAGTATGTTTAAGTTGGCCGAACAATCAGTATGAGGCTGGAGCAATTCTGAGATTATGCCTTTGGATTCTATTTTGTTTTATTTTTTATAAAAAGAAATGATCTCTCTCTGATGAAAAAGTCGTGCTGCTCTATTGTTGTAATCTCACCTCCACTCACACAGTTTCACACCGTTTCATTTCTGACCCACTTTCGTCATCTCCTTTGCTTGTTTCCTTCAAGAGCAGTTTTAGCGTCCCACCCCAGCCAGTGCCTTGCTTAAATTGCTTTAATCTCCAAGTGCTTCTTATATTGATTTTAAACAGTTAAGCTGCCAATCAACTCCTCTCCTTGTGCAGCAGCCTAGGGCAGAGAGATTAAAACAAGGAACAAATAAGGCTGGAGCTACGAAGTTGGTTAGAATTTCCAAATGAACGTCAGCAGCTACCAGAGGCTCCCCTTTTTCCCCTCTCTTCACATAGGTGCAAGACTATTACGCAGCGGCTAGACCTAGCTTTGTCGTATTAATAATAGCTAGCATTTAATGAGCAGTTGTTCTGTGCCAGAACAGTTCTAAATACCTTATTCCTGTTAACTCATTTAATACTCACAGCAATCCTATGAGGTAAATAGGATCATATCATAAAAGAGGTAAGTATCTCTGTTAACAGAAGAGGAAGCTGAGGAATGGGATGGTTAAGTGATTTCTCCAAGATCCCACAGCTAGTAAATGGCAGTCTGGTTCTAGAATAAAGCGCATAGCTGACAAGGTATAAGGACTCTCTCACATGGCCACAAAAATCTCCACCACGCTGGAATATCAACTTCCAGAAAAAGAAAGGAAAGAGTCAAAGAGTCAGCAGTGGTCAAGACAAAGGTGAAAGTTAAGTACGCTTTAATCCAATAAACATGCTTCAAGCCCCAATTATGCACTAAGTTTGATGTAGAGATGCAGAGATGGCTATGATGCTGTTACTGCCTACAATGACCTCAAAGTCTAACAGAGCTTAATTAAAGACAGGTAGTCAGTCCACTGCAGAAGACAGTGGTGAAGGAGAAAAAAGAAATTTAAGCAGCCCTCTATTCCGTTAGTCATAGCTCAAGCCTTACCTCTTCCAAGAAGTCTTCTCTAACAACTTTTGACTGCTTCTCTCTTGTCATATCACATACTGTTGAATACGGTACCTGTTGAATCCCTTGCTTGTCTCTCTCGCTAGATGAGGGGTTGACAAACTATATCCTGAGAATCAAATGCAGCCCACTGTCTGTTTTTATAAATAAAGTTTTATTGGAACACTGTCAAGATCATTTGTTTACGTATTGTCTACGACTGCTCTTTAGCTATAACAACAGACATGAGCAGTTGCAATACAGACTATCTGACCTGTGAAGCTTAAACTATTTAGCTGGCCATTTTCAGAAAAAGTTAGCTGATCCCTACCCTAGGCTATCAGCACTTTTGGGACAGGAAGCTTGCCCTTCACTTCTGAATTTGCGGTAGCCAGCACTATAAGGGTAGAGCCATTCTGGGTAAAGCTTTTATGCGTCATCCTTGCAGCATCCATCAGCATTTTAAGTTTGGCCTGGGGTAGACTCTTAAAACAACAGTTCCTGCTGGACTGAGAAGTAGAGGAGATGGTGGGGCTCCTACCCAGCTCTTCTGTTTCCCAGCTGAGTGAGCATCCAACCAATGGCACAGCAAATGGATAGGCAAGTTAGTAATCCAACCCAGCCCTTCTGAAACCACTCTGCAAGAGCTAACACACATAAGGAAGAGAGGCTTGGGGGCCTGCAGAAGGAATGAAGTAAAGATAAAGGAAAAATAGACCAGGTGTGGGATGACTTGCCACTTTAATTTTCCTAGAGGGTGACATAACTTCTGTGACAGGTAGGTTATTTTGGTTCTTCATTAGGACTCTTATTAATATGGTGTTGGATGTCTCTAACTGCACCTGCTGTGTTAGGGATCATAGAGTGGAGTGTACAATGACACATCTATCTTGGCAAGGACTGATCGAGAGATGGTGCGAGGGTGGGCAAGCAACAGATTGGATAGTGGGTAGAAATTACCTGTATGATTTCTGTGCCCTGAGCTTGTAATGAGCCCAAGGTATTTGAATGAACACTCCATTCAAACAATTTCTGGCAAGATGGCCGTATGTCTTGAAAGATTACATTTTGCCCTAATTGCAGCACCATGAAAGAGCTCAGCTGGGCTGAATGAGGCTGGTGTCTTGGCTGGCAGTTTACCCCCAAGTGGTGTGAGGGGACCAGCACAGAGTTTTCCAATAGTCTGGTGGCAACTTGCTGAGAGGCCCATGAGTCAGGAGGGAGATGTAAACCTGCTGAAAAGTGGTGTCCTGTATTTCTTCATTTACATGACTAAGAGATTTCCAGAGAGAAACAGGCCAAGTTTTTTTTTTTTGTTCTTGTTGTTGTTTTTGAAGAACTTGCTGTCTTGGGTCACATTTCAACCCAAATCTGAGGGCTCTGAAAGATGTTAGGGCCTGTGTTCTCCCTTAGCTGAGGGGCAGCTGAGAATCTCAGTTCCTCCTGTCAGTCATTAGTATTTCAGGTTTAAAGGGTCATTAAAAGTCATGAAGTTCTATCACTTAACTGGCCATTAAAATTCAGTCAGGAAACTCTTATGACTGATAGTGAGCAGCCTTTGCTTGACCACCACTTTTCTTGAAGAACTGAACCTTCCTAATGCAAGCCATTGTATCTTGGGCCAACTTAACTGTTACAAAACTGTAGACGGTTCACCTCATATTGTACCAAGAGCTGCCTCCCTGATGTAACAGAACGAGCCCAATCTTGCTTTCACATAATGTCTTCGCATATTTGCAGATGGTTTTCTTTCTACCCCTACCACCCACACCATAAATCTTCTCTTCTCTAGTTATATAATCCCATTTCCTTCAGTCTTTTTCATAAACATGGTTTTGAGTCCACTCACAACTTTGATCTTTTTCAAACATGCCTCAGCCTGTCTTTAGCCTGTTTTTACTTTGCTATCCAGAATTAATGTGATGCTCCTTTCCTCCTGCTAAAGGCATTTCCATCACAAGTTAAAGGCATCGAGAAACAGCAACTCGCATAAGTCAAAAATACTCAGCTCTCAGAGGCAAGCCCTCAAAACCTCACTGCAAGCATAAGTACAAAGAGAAAGAAAAATTCAATGGGTGGTGTTAAGCACTAGCACTATTTTTTGACATCCCTCCTTCCCCATATCAGAAGTACTTACCCAGACTGTAACTGGAACATTGAGTGCTGTAGCTTAGATTCAAAGTTAATATATATATATATATTTTAAATATTTTATTGTACTTCAGGTGAAGGCGTACAGAACAAATAGTTTCTCATGAAACAGTAGTACACATGTTGTTTTATGACATTGGTTAACAACCCCACAACATATTAACCCTCTAAATACTCAACCTTTCTTTTTTTTTGGTGAAAATAAACATAGCCACAGATACACCATTTCAAAAATTTCTACATACACAGATCAGTGACATTGACTACGCTCTTCCAATTGTGCTATTATTCTCACTTAAGATGAAGGCTTACAGAACAAAATAGTTTCTCATTTAACAGTTACTACAAATATGGCCATATGACAATGGATAACAATCTCAGAACACATCAACAATATCCTGACTCAACCCTGGGCTCCCTATCACCAGCTTCCTTCTCCCCTTCTGCCTTCTGGCCCTTGTCACTGGACTCCTGTACCTCGTTAGTCTCATTTGGTTTTACGGGGCTGTCCACTCCCAGGCTGAACAGTGAACCTCGGAGGTAACTTCACCACTGAGCTAAAAGGGTGTCTGGGGGTCATACTCCCGAGGTTTCTCCAGTCTCCTTTAGGCCAGTAAATCTGGTCTTTTTTTGTGTGAGTTACAATTATGCTCTACATCCTTCTCCAGCTCTGTCCAGAACCCTCTGTTGTGATCCTGGTCAGAGCAGTCAGTGGTGGTAGCCGGGCACCATCTAGCTGTACTGGACTCACTCCGGTGGAGGCCTTGGTAGCTGTGGACAATTAGTCCTTTGGACTAATGCTTTCCTTGTATCCTGTTCTCTTCAATCTCCCTTGCTCCCGAAGGGATGAGACCAGTGGAGTATCTTAGATGGATGCTCACAGGCTTTTAAAACCCCAGAAACTACTCACCAAAGTAGAATGTAGAGCATTGTCTTTATAAGCCGTGTCATGCCAGTTGAGCTAGATGTTCCCCGAGACCATGGTCCCCAGAGCTCTCCGCCCAGCAACTCAGTCCCTCAGGGAGTTTGGATGTGTCTATGGGGCTTCCATGACCTTTCCTTGTACAGGTTGTGCTAGTTTCCCCTGTATTGTGTACTGTCTCACCCTTCACCCAAGATACCACTTATCTATTGCCTATTTAGTATTCCCCCCCACCCCTCCCATCCCTGGTAACCAACGATTGTTACATTTTGTGTGTGAACTTTTTCATGGGTTTTTATGATAGAGGTCTCATACAATATTTGTCCTTTTGTGATTGACTTATTTCACTCAACATAATGTCCTCCAGTTTCATCCATGTTATGAGATGCTTCACAGATTCATCGTTGTTCTTTCGTGTTGCTTAGTACTCCATTGTGTGTATGTACCATAGTTTCTTTATCCATTCACCTGTTGATGGGCATCTAGGTTGTTTCCATCGTTTTGCTATTGTGAACAATGCTGCCATGGCGATAGGTGTGCATATGTCTATTCGAGTGACGACTCCTATTTCTCTAGGATATATTCCTAGGAGTGGGATTGCTGGATCGAATGGTATGTCTATTTCTAGCTTTCTGAGGAAGCGCCATATCATTTTCCAAAATGGTTGTATCATTTTGCATTCCCACCAGCAGTGCATAAGAGTTCCCAACTCCCCGCAGCCCCTCCAACATTTGTTATTTCCAGTGTTTTTGATTCGTGCCAGTAATGCCGGGGTGAGATGGTATCTCATTGTGGTTTTAATTTGCATTTCTCTAATGGCTAGTGATCGCGAGCATTTCCCCACGTGTCTATTGGCCATTTGAATGTCTTCTTTGGTGAAGTGTCTGTTCATTTCCTTTGCCCAATTTTTAATAGGATTATTTGTCTTTTTGTTGTAGAGGTGTTGGATTTTCTTGTAGATTATGGAGATTAGACCTTTGTCTGACTTGAACTGTCCAAAAATTTTTTCCCAGTCTGTAGCTTCTCTTTTTACTCTTTTGGTGAAGTCTTTTGAAGAGCATAGGTGTTTGATTTTTAGAAGATCCCAGTTATCTAGCTTATCTGTTGGGTTTTGTGCATTGATGGTTATGGTTTGTATCCTGTTAATGCCATGTATTAAGGCCTGAAGTGTTGGTCCTAGTTTTTCTTCTATGAACTTTATAGTTTTAGGCTTTATATTCAGGTCTTTGATCCCTTTTGAAGTAGTTTTTGTATACGGTGTGAGGTATGGGTCCTGTTTCATTTTTTTGCAGATGGATATCCAGTTTTGCCAGCACCATTTGTTAAAAAGACTGTCTTTTCCCCATTTGATGGACTTTGGGCCCTTGTCAAAGATCAGGTGACCCTAGGTGGATGGATTTACATCTGGGTTCTCAATTCTGTTCCATTGGTCAATGGATCTGTCATTGTACCAGTACCAGGCTCTTTTGACTACTGTAGCTGTATAGTAGGTTCTGAAGTCAGGTAGTGTGAGTCCTCCAACTTTATTCTTCTTCTTCAGTAGTGCTTTACTTATTCGGGGCTTCTTCCCTTTCCATATAAAGTTAATGATTAGTTTTTCCATCTCTTTGAAGAAT
Organism: Dugong dugon; assembly: GCA_030035585.1. Lineage (NCBI taxonomy): Eukaryota > Metazoa > Chordata > Mammalia > Sirenia > Dugongidae > Dugong > Dugong dugon. The sequence continues at coordinate 61,187,084 of CM057471.1, forward strand.
GTTGTTGGTATTTGGATTGGGATTGCATTGTATTTGTAAATTGCTTTGGGTATAATTGACATTTTCACAATGTTGAGTCTGCCTATCCATGAGCATGGTATGTTTTTCCATTTATGTAGATCCCTTTGGGTTTCATGCAGTAGTGTTTTGTAGTTTTCTTTGTATAGGTCTTTTACATCCCTGGTCAGATTTATTCCTAAGTATTTTATCTTTTTAGGGGCTATTGAAAATGGTATTGTTTTCCTGATTTCCTTTTCATCGTTCTCCTTACTGGTGTATAGGAATCCAACCCAATTTTGAATGTTTATCTTCTATCCTGCTACTCTGCTGAATCTTCCTATTACTTCCAGTAGATTTCTCGTGGAGTCTTTAGGGTTTTCTATGTATAGTATCCTATCATCTGCAAACAAGGAAAGTTTAACTTCTTCAGTACCAGTTTGGATGCCCTTTATTTCTTTTTCTTGCCTTATTGCTCTAGCTAGAACTTCCAGCACAATGTTAAATAGGAGTGGTGATAAACAGCATCCCTGTCTTGTTCCTCTTTTCAAGGGGAATGTTTTCAGCCTCTCTCTCTTAAGAATGATGTTGGCTGTTGGTTTTGCATAGATGCCCTTTAGTATGTTGAGAAATTTCCCTTCTATACCTATTTTATTTAGAGTTTTTATCCGGAATGGGTGTTGGACTTTGTCAAGTGCCTTTTCTGCATCAGTTGAGATGATCATGTGATTCCTTTCTTTCCTTTTATTTATGTGGTAGATTACGTTGATTGATTTTCTAATGTTGAACCATCCTTGCATACCTGGTATGTATCCTTCTTGGTCGTGGTGTATTATTTTTTTGATATAATGCTGAATTCTATTTGCTAGAGTTTTGTTCAGTATTTTTGCATCTATATTCATGAGAGATATTGGTCTGCAATTTTCTTTTTTTGTGACATCTTTGCCTGTTTTTGGTATCAGCGTTATGCTGGCTTCATAGAATGAATGTGGAAGTGTTGCTTCCTCTTGTATGCTCTGAAATAGCTTGAGTAGTACTGGTAGAAGCTGTTCGGTAAATGTTTTGTATAATTCTCCAGTGAAGCCATCTGGGCCAGGGCTTTTTTTGGTTGGGAGTTTTTTTTTAATTACCTTTTCAATCTCTTCTCTTGTTATGGGTCTGTTGAGATTTTCAACATCATTTTGTTGTAGTTTGGATTGGCCGTGTATTTCTAGAAATTTTTCCATTTCCTCTAGGTTTTCAAATTTGTTGGAGTATAGTTTTTCATAATATTCTGTTATAATCCTTTTTATTTCAGATGGGTCTGTTGTTATGTCTCCCATTTCATTTCTTATTTGGGTTATATGTGTCCTCTCCTGTTTTTCTTTTGTCAGTGTGGCAAGTGGTTTGTCAATTTTGTTGATTCTTTCAAAGAACCAACTTTTGGTTTTGTTGATTCTTTCTATTGTTTTTCTGTTCTCTATTTCATTTATTTGTGCTCTGATCTTTGCTATTTCCTTTCTTCTGGTGGTTGTGGGCTTTTTTTGCTGTTCTCTTTCTGTTTGTTTGAGTTTTTAATTAAGTATTTAATGTTTTGATTTTGTCCCTTTCTTCTTTTTTGGTATGTGCATCTATTGCTATAAATTGTCCTCTGAGGACTGCCTTTGCTGTGTCCCAAAGGTTTTGGTGTGATGTGTTTTCATTCTCATTTGATTCTAGGAATTTTTTGATTCCATCTCTGATTTCTTCTATTACCCACTGATGTGTAAGCTGGGTATTGTTAAGTTTCCATGTAGTTGATTTTTTTTCCTTGCTCTTTCTCTTGTTAATTTCTACCTTGATGGCATTGTTGTCAGAGAAGATACTTTGAATTATCTCAACGTTTTGGATCTTGTTGAGGATTGTTCTGTGTTCTAAGATGTGGTCTATTCTGGAGAACGTTCCATGTGCATTGGAAAAGAATGTGTACTTTGCAGTGGTTGGATGGAGTGTTCTATATATGTCTATGGGGTCAAGTTGGCTGGTTGGCTGATTGTGCCCTTTAAGTCTTCTGTATCTTTGCTGAGTTTCTTCTTAGTTGTTCTGTCCTTTACTGAGAGTGGTGTGTTGAATTCTCCTACTATTATTGGGGAACTGTCATTTTCTCTTTTCAGTGTTGTTAGAGTTTATTTTATGTATTTTGGGTGCGTCATTGGGTGCGTAGATGTTTATTATGGTTATGTCTTCATGATGAATCATCCCCTTAATCATTATATAGTGTCCTTCTTTGTCTTTTATGGTAGTTTTTGTTTTAAAGTCTATTTTATCTGAGATTGGAATTGCCACTCCTGCTCTTTTTTGGTAGTTGTTAGCTTGATATATGTTTTTCCATCCTTTGACTTTTAATAAATTTACATCTTTGTTTGTAGACAGCATATTGATGGATCCTGTTTTCTTATCCATTCTGTCACTCTCTGTCTCTTTATGTGTGCATTGAGTCCATTTATATTCAGTGTAATTATTGATAGATGTGAGTTTGTTGCTGTCATTTTGTAGTCCTTTTTTTTTGTGGTGGTGAAGTTTTCTTTGTTCTTCTTACTCTCTTGTGCTGAGTTACTTTTGCTTGTGGATTTTTTTTCATTTCTTTTGTTTTTGTAAGCTTTGTTTTTGCCGAGTCTTTATGTTTTTCGTCTTTATTTTTATGAGTTGGTTTGTTAACTTTCTTTGTGTTTACCGTGAATTTTACCTTTATCTTTCTAAGTTTGAAGCAGTCTACCATTACTTGGTATCGCCTTGCCTTCCTCTCCATTAGAAAGTTCTATACCTATGGTGTTTATTCCCTCTTTTATTGTTTTGATGTTGTCATCATTTATTGATTAACTGCTCTGATTCCCTGTTGTATTTCTTTTGGTTTTCTATAGTCGTCAAGAGTTCATTTCCTAGAATAGTATCTGGCTTGTATGATGTTGCGTCCTAGGTTCTGCCTGTGAGCTGAAGCTGTTTGTCCTTTGATCAAAGAACTCGCTTTAATAATTCTTGTAAGTTTGGTTTGACTTTTACATATTCCCTTAATTTCTGTTTATCTGGAAATGACCTAATTTCACCATCAAATTTGAAGGAGAGTTTTGCAGGATATATTATTCTTGGCTGACAATCTTTTTCTTTCAAGATTTTATATATGTCATCCCATCGCCTTCTTGCCTGCATGGTTTCTGTTGAATAATCTGAGCTTAGTCTTATTGTTTCTCCTCTTTATGTGACATCTTGTTTTTAATGAGCTGCTCTCAGGATGCTTTGTTTGTCTTTGGTTTTGGCGACTGTGAATATGATATGCCTTGGTGATTTTTTGGGGGGTCACTTCTATATGGGGTTTGTTGAGTTTCTTGGACAGTCAGCTTTTCATCTTTCATGATATTGGGGAAGTTTTCTGTCAGCAGTTCTTCAATGATCGTCTCTGTGTTTTCTGTTTTCTCCCCCTGTTATGGAATTCCAATCACTCGTAAAATTTTTGCTTTTAATTGTGTCCCACATAACTCTCAGGGTCTCTTCATTTTTCTTTGTTGTTTTTTTCTGAGTTTGCCTGAAACAGAGTTGTTTCCAAGTGTTTGTCTTCAATTCCACTGATTCTGTCTTCCACGGTTTCAAATCTGCTTCTCAGCCCTTCTATGACATCATCCATTTCCGAAATCTTGTTGTTTATCTTTTGGATTTCTAATTGTTTTTTTTGTATAATTTCTAGTTGTGAATTTATTTTGGCATTTTGTTCCTGCATCATCTTCCTAAATTCTTCTAATTTTTTGTCTGTATTTTCCATGAATTTGTCTATTTTGTTCTCATGTTTGTCAGCTTTTTGCCTGAGTTCTTAGAGAATTCCAAGTATTAGAGATTTGAATTCCCTATCAGGTAGTTCTAGTGCATTTTCTTCCAGAGGACAGTCATCTGGTGTTTTATTTTGGATGCCTACTGGAACCATCCTGTCCTGTTTTTGTAAATGGTTTGATATTGTCTGCTGTTTTTGGGGCATTCGGTAGTTATTTTTCTCGTTTATTGATTGTAGATTTGTTTTGTCCCTTTTTTTAATAAAAATTTTTGACTATGTCTGAGTAGGAGGAATGTGTGTTGTTTGTTGTTTGCTTATCTGTGTGCTCAATACTTTTCACCTCCTTCTCCAACTGGTAGGGTCAGTCACTCAGCTATGGTACAGCAGGGCAGATCTAGCTGAAGAGGAGTTACTGGGATGGGTTGTTTGTGGCACTTACTACAGCCACCTGGTTGGGTTGGTAATCAGTGCAGGGCAGGTTCCAGTAGGCCGTGCCTGTGCTGCTTGGTGTTGTGATGTCAAGCACATAGTGCAGGTAGGCAGGATGCAGTGGGTAGACTGTTATGTGTGGAGCTAAGATGGATATGGGAGAGAGGAGAGAGGAACAGGAGCCAAAAACATACAAACAAACAAAAAAGAATGCTTGGGGTGCTTGCTGTTGGAAGGGAGAGATGAGTGACAATGAAATGGAGAAAAACAGAAAGGGGAAGAGGAAGAATAGAAAAGAATGAATAAATAAAATCAGAAAGGTTAAAGAACTGCAAAGTTCCCAGGGATCCCACAGATGGAGCTATGAGGTCTGGGGAAGTCACTCTCAGGTGTTGCAGTACAGCCTGGCTAGAAGGTGTAGAGGTATACAATGCCTGGTATTCAGGGATCAGAAAGAGAAGGAAGATATAGAGAGACAAGAGACTCAGCAATGAAGAAAGACAAAAAGGGAAAAAGAGGGGAAAGAAAACAAAACAAACTAAAAAAAAAAATAAAGAACAATTACGGGCCCACAAAAAAACAGAAAAAAAAAAAAAAACCCAATGAAAAAAGAAATGTCCTCAGGGATCCCTCTGCACGTCTGTGGAAGCTGAAGGGGAGTTCCTTGCCATGCAGCTCCGCCTGGCCAGAATGGGCTCCCAACTCAAGAAAAGGAAAAGAAAAGAATCAAACAATTCAAAGCAAACAAACGAACAAAAGCCCTGGGATCCCACCAGCATGGTAGCCCAGACCAGGAAGCAGCTCTACACTCGAATGGAGTTCCACAGCCCGTCAGGAAGAAGCAAAGATGGCACATGGAGCCAGGCACTCAAGCAAAAGGAGGGGGAGGCAGTGATAGCCAAGCAAGAAATCAAAAGAAGGAGGAAAAGAAAAAAAAAAAAAAAAAAAGCAGCACCAGCAGCCAACAAATGGCACTCAGATTTCCAGGTAGTGCAGGCTGGTGTTTCTGGACAAGAGACTGTGTCCGCAGGAAGCATAGGAGGCTGAGTGTGGGTGAAGAAGGTTAGAAAGTGGGAAAGCGTACATCACAAATTGCCGGCCCTCTGCAGCCCGTCAGGAAGAAGCAAAGTGGTGCACGGAGCCAGGCACTCGAGTGAAAGGAGGGGGAGGTGGCGAGAGGCAAGTGAGAAATCAAAAGAAGCAGGAAAAAAAGCAGCACTAGCAGCCAACAAATGGCACCCAGAGAGACACCTGCTTGGGTGTGTGGAATCCAAGCAGCCGGCGCTTTCCGGTCAAGAGACCGTGGTCGCTGGAAGCACAGGAAGCCGAGCAGGGGCGAAGAGGGATGGGGGGTGGGAAAGCACACTCCACAAATTACTGGTTGTTTTGTCTCCCACTGGATGCTCCGTGAGGCTGCTTTCTCGTACCCCCATTTGCTGGTCTCCGATAGGAGTCCAAGATGGTGGATCCACACTGCGTTAGCTGGTAGGGGACCTCTACATGAATCTCTCCTCACTCTCCATTCTCTGCCAGTTTTCTCACTCCATTTGGTGCTTGGCTGAGTTCTTTATCTCTTCATTTGATGTTTTAGGGTTTCAGGATTGTTGTATTCTCTGTTCGGCTTAGTTTTTCAGATCTTTGCTGTGGAGGGACAGCGTGGTGCTTCTGCCTAGAGTGCCATTTTCCCAGAACTCTTGACAAGAGATTTTACTTTCATAGTTATTCAAATGACTCCCAACACATTTTTTTTTTTTGGACAAAAGACGTGTCATTTTGCTTGGGCCAGAACTTTCTAGAAAGTGCCAAATGGTAAGATGTCAGTAATGGGGGAAATCCAAGAAATTATCCAGCCAAGACTCTCACTTTATGGATGAAGAGAAGGTGAATGGCAGCGACAGTTGATCCTGGACCAGTTCTGAACATTAGCAAGACTTCTAACTGTCTTTAACTTGTGCCAAAATTGAGGTCTCACTAATATTCGTTTTTACCCTTACAGGGTGGTAGAATCAGAAATGCAATATTTGAAACCTTGACAATTTATGTACTATTTTTTTCCTTTTCTTTCTCCCGTGTCTTTTCCACAAATTCTTCTGGAAAATGTTAGTTTGTCTCAGCTACACTGATGGAAGATGAGGAACAGGGGGTTTTCCATCATTGGAGTAGAGTGTTAGAGAGGGAGCTGTCTATCCCGAGGCCTGTGGTGAGGGTGGCAACACAAATCAAAGTCAGAGAGAGTAGATAAGTAGCCTGGAGTGGGGCATGGCAAAGTCATCTCTATGGATGTGGCACGCTGGTGTACTGGGCACAGCCTGCACCACTGTTCACCACAGCCCCAGGGGAGAGTGTAGTTAGGGAACACTGTAGAAACTGTAGCCAGCTCCCAACATCTCCAAAGTCTCCCATTTTCATCTAAAAATTTTATGTGAACTGTAGCTTGCACTCCATAATACCATAATCCATAAAATCTAAGATGCATTTATCATAAGACACGTTTTATTTTTCACTAAGACAGAATAAAAAACACTGTAAATTAAGATGTGACACAGCATTGATTGTAAAATGCATTCTAATTTTAAAAGTGTTAAAACAATGTCTGAGAATCAATGAACTATTGGATACTTGTCTGTATTTAATATAAAAACATTATTCTCCTCCTACTCCCCATTTTTTAGTAAACTTGCATCAAAAAGTATGCCACGTTTATCCTTTAGGTGTGTGTACTGACTGGCAGATCACTACAAACCCCTAGAAGTATTCATATGCCCCTTTAAAAATCGTTAATTACACCATTTCTTGGAATCAGTGGTACAAAGAAGCTTTATGCTGGGGGGTGGCGGGAGTGCTGTGGAAACATTTTCAATTAAAATCCTACAGACCCAAGAGAACTGAAAGAATATATTCAAACAAGACCTTGTGCATGAACATTCATAGCAGCATTATCTATAATAGTCAAAGAGTGAAAACAATCCAAATACCCATCAACAGATGAATGGATAAATATGAAATGGTATATCCATACAATGGAATATTATTCAGACATAAAGAGAAATGAAGTACTGATACATGGATTAACCTTGAGAACATTATGCTCAGGGAAACAAACCGAACACAAATGATTCCATTTATATGAAATGTCCAGAATAAGCAAATCTATAGAGACAGAAATTAGATTAGTGATTGCCAGGGACTGGGGGAAGGGAGAATGGACAATAACTGTTTATTGGGTATGGGATTTTTTTTCTTTATTTTAGGGGTGATGAAAATATTCTGGAATTAGATATTGATTATGATTGTATTACATTGTGAATATACCAAAAACAACTGAATTGAACACTTTCAAATGGTTAAAATGGTAAATTTTATCTCAGTTTAAAAAATGGGGTTGGGGGCTAGAAACATACGGCCTACCCAAACTACAACGAAGTGATGCTGAAAATCTGAATAGACCCATAACAAAAGAACAGATTGAAAAGGTAATAAAAAAACTCCCAACCAAAAAAAGCCCTGGCCCAGATGGCTTCACTGGAGAATTCTACAAAACATTTTCAGAAGAGCTTGTACCAGTACTACTCAAGCTATTTCAGAGCATAGAAGAGGAAGCAAAACTTCCAAATTCATTCTATGAAGCCAGCATAACGCTGATACCAAAAACAGGCAAAGATGTCACAAAAAAAGAAAATTACAGATCAATATCTCTCATGAATATAGATGCAAAAATTCTGAACAAAATTCTAGCCAATAGCATTCAGCATCATATCAAAAAACTAATACACCACGACCAAGTAGGATTCATGCCAGGTATGCAAGGATGGTTCAACATTAGAAAATCAATCAACGTAATCCACCACATAAATAAAAGGAAAGAAAAAAATCACGTTATCATCTCAACTGACACAGAAAAGGCATTTGACAAGGTTCAACACCCATTCCTGATAAAAACTCTCAGTAAAATAGGTATAGAAGGGAAATTTCTCAACATAATAAAGGGCATCTATGCAAAACCAACAGCCAACATCATTCTTAATGAAGAGAGGCTGAAAACATTCCCCTTGAAAAGAGGAACAAGACAGGGATGCTGTTTATCACCACTCCTATTTAACATTGTGCTGGAAGTTCTAGCTAGAGCAATAAGGCAAGAAAAAGAAATAAAGGGCATCCAAACTGGTACTGAAGAAGTTAAACTTTCCTTGTTTGCAGATGATAGGATACTATACATAGAAAATCCTAAAGACTCCACGAGAAATCTACTGGAAGTAATAGGAAGATTCAGCAGAGTAGCAGGATAGAAGATAAACATTCAAAAATGGGTTGGATTCCTATACACCAGAAAGGAGAACGATGAAAAGGAAATCAGGAAAACAATACCATTTTCAATAGCCCCTAAAAAGATAAAATACTTAGGAATAAATCTGACCAGGGATGTAAAAGACCTATACAAAGAAAACGACAAAACACTACTGCATGAAACCCAAAGGGATCTACATAAATGGAAAAACATACCATGCTCATGGATAGGCAGACTCAACATTGTGAAAATGTCAATTATACCCAAAGCAATTTACAAATACAATGCAATCCCAATCCAAATACCAACAACATTCTTCAAAGAGATGGAAAAACTAATCATTAACTTTATATGGAAAGGGAAGAAGCCCCGAATAAGTAAAGCACTACTGAAGAAGAAGAATAAAGTTGGAGGACTCACACTACCTGACTTCAGAACCTACTATACAGCTACAGTAGTCAAAAGAGCCTGGTACTGGTACAATGACAGATCCATTGACCAATGGAACAGAATTGAGAACCCAGATGTAAATCCATCCACCTAGGGTCACCTGATCTTTGACAAGGGCCCAAAGTCCATCAAATGGGGAAAAGACAGTCTTTTTAACAAATGGTGCTGGCAAAACTGGATATCCATCTGCAAAAAAATGAAACAGGACCCATACCTCACACCGTATACAAAAACTACTTCAAAAGGGATCAAAGACCTGAATATAAAGCCTAAAACTATAAAGTTCATAGAAGAAAAACTAGGACCAACACTTCAGGCCTTAATACATGGCATTAACAGGATACAAACCATAACCATCAATGCACAAAACCCAACAGATAAGCTAGATAACTGGGATCTTCTAAAAATCAAACACCTATGCTCTTCAAAAGACTTCACCAAAAGAGTAAAAAGAGAAGCTACAGACTGGGAAAAAATTTTTGGACAGTACAAGTCAGACAAAGGTCTAATCTCCATAATCTACAAGAAAATCCAACACCTCTACAACAAAAAGACAAATAATCCTATTAAAAATTGGGCAAAGGAAATGAACAGACACTTCACCAAAGAAGACATTCAAATGGCCAATAGACACGTGGGGAAATGCTCGCGATCACTAGCCATTAGAGAAATGCAAATTAAAACCACAATGAGATACCATCTCACCCCGGCATTACTGGCACGAATCAAAAACACTGGAAATAACAAATGTTGGAGGGGCTGCGGGGAGATGGGAACTCTTATGCACTGCTGGTGGGAATGCAAAATGATACAACCATTTTGGAAAATGATATGGCGCTTCCTCAGAAAGCTAGAAATAGACATACCATTCGATCCAGCAATCCCACTCCTAGGAATATATCCTAGAGAAATAGGAGTCGTCACTCGAATAGACATATGCACACCTATCGCCATGGCAGCATTGTTCACAATAGCAAAACGATGGAAACAACCTAGATGCCCATCAACAGGTGAATGGATAAAGAAACTATGGTACATACACACAATGGAGTACTATGCAACAAGAAAGAACAACGATGAATCTGTGAAGCATCTCATAACATGGATGAAACTGGAGGACATTATGTTGAGTGAAATAAGTCAATCACAAAAGGACAAATATTGTATGAGACCTCTATCATAAAAACCCATGAAAAAGTTCACACACAAAATGTAACAATCGTTGTTGGTTACCAGGGATGGGAGGGGTGGGGGGGAATACTAAATAGGCAATAGATAAGTGGTATCTTGGGTGAAGGGTGAGACAGTACACAATACAGGGGAAACTAGCACAACCTGTACAAGGAAAGGTCATGGAAGCCCCATAGACACATCCAAACTCCCTGAGGGACTGAGTTGCTGGGCAGAGAGCTCTGGGGACCATGGTCTCGGGGAACATCTAGCTCAACTGGCATGACACGGCTTATGAAGACAATGCTCTACATTCTACCTTGGTGAGTAGTTTCTGGGGTTTTAAAAGCCTGTGAGCGTCCATCTAAGATACTCCACTGGTCTCATCCCTTCGGGAGCAAGGGAGATTGAAGAGAACAGGATACAAGGAAAGCATTAGTCCAAAGGACTAATTGTCCACAGCTACCAAGGCCTCCACCGGAGTGAGTCCGGTACAGCTAGATGGTGCCCGGCTACCACCACTGACTGCTCTGACCAGGATCACAACAGAGGGTTCTGGACAGAGCTGGAGAAGGATGTAGAGCATAATTGTAACTCACACAAAAAAAGACCAGATTTACTGGCCTAAAGGAGACTGGAGAAACCTCGGGAGTATGACCCCCAGACACTCTTTTAGCTCAGTGGTGAAGCTACCTCCTAGGTTCACTGTTCAGCCTGGGAGTGGACAGCCCCGTAAAACCAAATGAGACTAACGAGGTACAGGAGTCCAGTGACAAGGGCCAGAAGGCAGAAGGGGAGAAGGAAGCTGGTGATAGGGAGCCCAGGGTTGAGTCAGGATATTGTTGATGTGTTCTGAGATTGTTAACCATTGTCATAAGGCCACATTTGTAGTAACTGTTAAATGAGAAACTATTTTGTTCTGTAAGCCTTCATCTTAAGTGAGAATAACAGCAGAATTGGAAGAGCATAGTCAATGTCACTGAACTGTGCATTTAGAAATTTTTGAAACGGTGTATCTTTAGCTATGTGTATTTTCATGAAAAAAAGATGGTTGAGAATTTAGAGGGTTAATATGTTGTGGGGTTGTTAACCAGTGTCATAAAACAACATGTGTACTATTGTTTCATGAGAAACTATTTGTTCTGTAAGCTTTCACCTGAAGTACAATAAAATACAAAAAAAAAAAAAAAAAATGGGGTTAGTGGACCTGTAAGGAATACCCCTCTCAGTTAAAAGGAGAAGCAGCTTTCTTGGAAATAAGATTGGGGCTAGGGGGGATGTTTTAGCTCAGCCTGCTTGGCTCTTCTTTGTTCTTGCTCCCAAGACTGACTGCTGAGGTCCTTCTGCAGAACCCTGGCACTCTGAGGAGCCAGTCTGAAATCCACTACCCTAAACTCTCCCCACAAGGGAGCTGTATCCTCTACTTCTTCTTCCCTGGTGCACTGCAAGGCCAGGGGTCTCCTTCTTCTGGGATCAGGTTCCCTGCGTAGTGAGGCTAGTGAGCTGCTCCAACACTGGCCCATCTTTTCCTCTCCAGCTCTTCCAGGTATTCCTGATTCAAACTCCTTCTGCACTGGCATCACACTTCTCACACATTCTGGAGCCACATTTGTATACCACCCACATCTGCCATGAAAGTCCAGCTGTGAAGACAGCAGAGAAGCATCATGCTCTGCTAGAAAGACTTTTTTTCTCCCAAATCCTGAGTTTTGTCTAGAATAAGGCCCATGTACAGATACCTTTCAGATGCCTATGTAGAGCATGTGGTTTTCTCCGCCCCAGGTAATGCTTTGGTCAGAAGTGTCCAGTTCAACCTGCCTCAAACCCAGTACATTATTTTTAATTCTTTATTTTAGGAGACATTCTGTTATTTAGCTAAAAGCTGACCTCATGAGTGTAGTTTCAGTTCCATTCTATGTATGTACCACATTTTGTTTATCCATTCATCTGCTGATGGCCACTTAAGTTGTTTCCATCTTTTTGCTGTTATGAGTAGTGCTGCAATGAACACAGGTGTGCGTGTGTCTGTTCATGTATCTTCTATTAGATCTCTAGGATATATAGCTAGGGGTGGGATTGCTGGATCATAAGGTAGTTTTATTTCTAATTTTTTGAGGAAGCGCCATACTGTTTTCCAAAGTGGTTGTACCATTTTACAATCCCACCAGCAAAGGATAAGAGTTCCAGTTTCCACATATTGTTGGTAGCATTTGTTGTTTTCTGTTATTGTTTTTTTATCAGTGTCATTTTAGCAGGTGTGAGACGGTATCTCATTGTAGTTTTCATTTGCATTTCTCTAATGAGTAATGATCATGAGCATCTTTTCAGGTGTTAGTTGGACACTTGAATGTCCTCTTTGGTGAAGTGTCTGTTCATGTCCTTTTCCCATCTTTTACTTGGGTTGTTTGTCTTTTTGTTTTTCAGTTTTTGACTTTTTTTATATATTTAAGAGATTAGACCCATAGGGATATGTCATTCTGAATATTTTTTCCCTGTCTGTAGGTTGTCTTTTACTCTTTTGATAAGGTCTTTTGATGAGCGTAAGTATTTAATTTTTATGAGGCCCCGGTTATCTAATCTGTCTTCTGTTGTTCCTGCATTTATAGTTGTGTTTCATAATTTATTTTTTAAAATTAATCCCCATAGTTTTGTCCCTATGGTTTTTTCCCAAGAACTCTATAGTTTTAGCTTTAACATTTAGGTCTTTGATCCATTTTGAGTTAATTTTTGCGTACGGTGTGAGGTATGGGTCCTGTTTCATTTTTCTGCAAGTGGATGTCCAGTTTTCTAGCACCATTATTAAAGAAACTGTTTCTTCCCCCACTGAATGGACTTTGACACCTTGTTGAAAATCCATTATCCATAGATGGATGGATTTAAACCCAGCACATTTTGGTCCACTTATTTGCTCCATGTTGTGACTTTAATTTTTTTTTTTTAACACTAACTTTCCTGTCCCTGACTTCCATATTTCCAGTTTCAGGTCTGACAAAGAGCCTCTGGCTCTAACCTCAGGTTGATCTGTTACTCATTATGCCATATGTGGAGTTTGTCCTTCTAGTAACAGACTCTGTTTGGCTCTAATGAGCAGCCAGAGCCCTAGGCTCCACTGGCACTAAATCAGCAGAAGGAGCTCACAGTCCTGTTTCCCATTTCTTTCTTTATGCTATTTTCTCTACTTGAAATACTCCTCCCTCCTCTTTTTGCCTGACTAACTCAGTCTTTTTTCAAGGCTTAGCTCAGATCCAGAAAATGGAAGCTTAAGCATATATGGAAGGACTCATCTCATTTCCCACTCCACACACATAAAAATGTTAGATAAAATATAATTAAAATAAATAATACACAGCCAATCTTAAAGCACAGAAAGGAAATCTCAATGCCAGCACTGAAGAGGAAATTGGAGTTGGAGCTGTGTATACAGTGTGAACCCCAACTACTCACAGGGGTGGGGAGGAGTGATATATGGATACACCAAAAAAAAGAAAAAAGAAAATAACCAAACCAGTTGTCGTAGAGTTGATTCCAACTCATTAGTGACCCTATAAGACAGAGTAGAACTGCCCTATAGGGTTTCCAAGTATGGCTGGTGGATTTGAACTGCTGAGAAAAACTTGGATGTAGGCTTTGTAAACTGAGTTGAAATAGAATCCAGAGTAAAGACAGGAGCCTCAAAAAATACCCTGTCTATGGAATGAAAATTCTACCAACTACCCCCTGCCCTTAGCTTCATAATTAGAACCCTATTAGAAATCAGAATCCCTGGCCTAAGCCAAATATAGTTGTGGAGTTCAAGTTCACATAACCTTTGTGATGTCACAATTTCAAGATAAAAATTAACATTACAGAACTTGTGAAGCCTGTAACGATACTTCTATAAGACAGAACACAGAACACAACAATAAACAAGTCCTACTGTGGGATTTAAAGTCAGGAAAAGTGTGCGTAGGCATTGTATCTTTCACCATACTTATTCAAACCTGTATGCTGAGCAAATAATCTGAGTAGCAGGACTATATGAAGAAGAATGTGACATCAGGATTGGAGGAAGACTCATTAACAACCTGCATTATGCAGATGGCACAACCTTGCTTGCGGAATGTGAAGAAGACTTGCAGCACTTACTGATGAATATCAAAGACCACAGCCTTCAGAAGGGATTACACCTCAACAAAAAGAAAACAAAAATCTTCACAACTGGACCAATAAGCAACATCATGATAAACAGAGAAAAGACTGAAGTTGTCAAGGATTTCATTTTACTTGGATCCACAATCAACACCCATGGAAGCAGCAGCCAAGAAATCAAAAGACACATTGCACTGGGCAAATCTGCTGCAAATGATGTCTTTAAAGTGTTGAAAAGCAAAGATGTCACCTTGAAGACTAAGGTGTGCCTGACCCAAGCCATGGTGTTTTCAATCTCCTTATATGCATGTGAAATCTGGATGATGAATAAGGAATACCAAAGAAGAATTGATGCTTTTGAACTGTGGTGTTGGAGAAGAATATTGAATATACCATGGACTGCCAAAACAATGAACAAATCTGTCTTGGAAGAAGTATGACCAGAATGCTCCTTAGAAGCAAGGATGGTGAGACTAAATCTCACATACTTTGGACATGTTATCAGGAGGGATCAGTCCCTGGAGAGGGACTTCATGCTTGGTAAAGTAGAGGGTCAGTGAAAAAGAGAAAGACCCTCAGTGAGACGGATTGACACAGTGGCTGTAACAACAGGCTTAAGCATAACAACGATTGTGAGGATGGTGCAGAACCAGGCAGTGTTTCATTCTGTTGTATATAGGGTCGCTATGAGTTGGAATCGACCCAACAGCACCTAACAACAAAAACTGAAATGATCCACAGGGTTTTCAGACACAAGGCTGGCGAGACTTTGACTCACTTACTTTGGGCATATCTTCAGGAAAGACCAATTATTAGAAAAGGATATTATGGTTGGTAAAGCAGAGGGTCAATGAAAGTGAGGGAAGCCCTCAGTGAGATGGATTGACACAACAGCTGCAACAATGGACTCAAGCATGCCAACAACCATGAAGATGGCACAGTACCAGGCAACATTTCTTTCTGTTATGCATAAGGTCACCACAAGTTGAAATTGACTTACAGCAACTGACAACAGCACTGAAATGATTTCCTAGTAAAAATGATGTGTCTCACAAAGAAACAAATCACAATGAAGAAGAGTCAGCATATGAAGCAAACTGAAGAATATATGCTTTATGAATCAGTTGATTGGACAATGTGAAAAGGATTTTTAAGTATGTTTAAAATGGTAAAAAGAGATAAATGAAGGTAAAACACATAAAACAAGAACAATGAAATGTGTAAAAAGAATAGAAAGATTTAAAAAAAGAATTAAATTGAAATTCTATAAATTAATGTAGTTATTGACAGTTAAAACATGGTGGGTGGATAAAGAAGACTGGAAGAAGAGAGAAGTAGTGAGTTAGAAGTTAGCTCTGAGGAAATTACCCAGAATGCAGTTCACAGGTATAAGGAGATTAAAAAATATGAAAAATAAAATTAGATCTAGAGGATAGAATAAGAAGTTAGCATGTATCTAATAGAGAGAATGCAAATTCAGAGGGAGAGAGATGTAAATAGAGCAATAGTTATATTTTTCCAACTTTAAAAAACATACCAAAGTAACAGTCTTGAGAAAGAGTAATTAAAAAAATCTATATCCAAGACATATTATATAGATATGATAGAATATCAAAGTCAAGTTCTTAAATACTACCCAAAAGGAACAATTAATTACTTACAAAGGATCACTATTAGTCTGACATCAGATTTTTCATCAACAATAACTACCAAAGAAAAACAACTGTCAACCTAGCATTGCATACCCAATGTGATCTATCATTGGGAATAAGATTAAAATAAAAACACTTTCAGACAGAAAAAAGATTGAAGTAATTGTCTACTCACTGACTTCTTCAAAAGGACTGTAAAGGATGAACTTGAGTAGAAAGAAAACTGAACCTAAACAAAAGCTGTGGGATGCAGAAAGCAATGTTAAGTAAATGTTATTAAACAGGCTGTTAATACTAAATAAGTGTGTGTTTGTGTGTGTGTGTATACATAAATATATAAACAAATCAAGGGGTTAAAAACAAGGTAGAAATACAATACTTGCCAATTACACAGAAGACAGGTGAAGGTATTTCATAATTAGAGGGTTTTATAGGCCTCACAGGAGCCCGGTGGTGCAGTGGTTAAGAGCTTGGCTGCTAACCAAAAGGTCTGCAGTTCAAATCTACCAGCTGCTCCTTTGAAACCACATGAGGCAGTTCTACTGTGTTCTATAGGGTTGCCATGAGTCAGAATCTACTCAACGGCAACCTTTTTTTTTTTTCTCATGGGCCTCACAAGGAGTCCTGGTGGTTGCTAACCAAAAGATCAGTGGTTTGAACCCACCAGTCACTCTGCTGGAGAAAGATGTGACAGTCTTCTTCTGTACATATTTACAGCCTTAGGAATCCTGTGCGACAGTTCTGTTCATCCTATAGGGTCTCTATGAGTCGGAATTGACTCGATGGCAACGGGTTGTGTAGTTTTTGCTTCTGTGGGCCTCACAATATTCAAGTAGAAAAAGAAATGTTAATTAAGTTTAAACCTTATTAAATATAGCATTCATGTTAAAATTTAAATTAATCCAAATAAAATCTATAGCTTCCAAATAAAATGAATGAATTAAAGATAACTTTGTCAATCTAACAGAAGGCCAGAAAGGAAGAAAAAGAAGAGGCCAAGCCATGGCAAAGCAATAAAACACTGTCTGGAAATGGGTGTGAATGTCCATACACATGAACATATACACACACACAAATACATACACACATATGTGTATACGTATATATAAAGTAGCCCTGGTGGTGCAGTGGTTAAGCGCTCAGTTGCGAACCCAAATGTTGGCAGTTTGAACCCACCAGCGGCTTCACAGGAGAAAGATGTGGCAGTCTACTCCTGCAAAGATTTACAGATTTGGAAACCCTATGGGGCAGGTCTATTTTGTCCTATAGGGTTGCTATGAGTCAGAATAAACTTGACCGCACACAATAGCAGTATACGTGTATACATATACATACATATATACCTACTCCTCACTTATCGACTACCTCATTATCTGACATTTCACATTTATGACAATAGTAAAAAATCTACTGTCTGACTATTTTGCACATTAATAATGTATGTCTGGCAGTAATGAACCCCGAGCTTCAAGGGAGAGTAATGCTGGCTGTGATGGTTAGGGTTATGTGTCAATTCTGGCTGTGATGGTTAGGGCTATGTGTCAACTTGGCTGGGCCATGGTTCTCAGTGGTTTGGCAGTTATGTGATTATGCAATATGGCAGTTATGTCATGATGTAGTCATTCTACATTTTGTGATCTGCTGTGGTCATCCTCCATTTTTGCATAATGCAGATTTTCATATAATGACCTGGTCTTTGGAAACTAACCATGTTGATAAGTGAGGAGTGGATGTATACACACACACACACACACACACACACACACGTGAAACACATTATTCAGAGGAAACAAAAACATTGACAAATTTTATGTATGGTATTACTATATGTACTTCTTATAACACATGAAATCGTGATGTCTGTGTTGTTTGTAGATATTGACAAATATAAAAATGTTGTTGTGAAGTTTTACCTCCATTACCAGAACAGGAGTTGCTTCTGGAGATAGATGAAAGGGAAAGGAATTGAAAGGATCACAAAAAAGTTTTCCACTATATCAGTATTCCTTTGTTCTCTGTAAGTTTTGAAACATACATGAAAAAAATGTTGATATTTATTAAATCTAGTTTGGGAGTACAAGTGTTTTGTCATGTTATATTACTTTGTGCTTTTCTATTTTTGAAATATTTTCTAATTTTGAAATATTCCACACTGCAAAGAAGATTTAGTTCAGGACACCCCTCTTCCAGGGAGCCTTCACGGGCCCTTTATCCCTACACTGCATTCAATACCTCTCCCTTGTGCCCCCACACACCATGCACTTCCCCTATCAAAACACTTATCACAGGATGGCTTAGGCTGTATTTTCTAGAAGCGAAGCCTGAGATAGAGATTTGGGCCCGAGTGATTTACAGAGGGAGAAGTCTTCAAGAAAAATCTGTAAAGGAGGAAGTGAAGCAGGGTAAGGAAGAACTGATTGGTCTTAGGCTTAGCCTAGCTTTGACCTGATCCACAGGGGTAGAGATAGGCTCTGAAGCAAAAATCCTCAGGACAGGGTTGTCCCCCTTTGAGGTAAGATGACTGGCCTTTTGTAGCTCAGTATCCATTTGGCTGTGGGCTGACACCTAGTGGTGGTGGATGGCTCCAAGCAGCCCAGGGCAGTTCTCCTAAGATGGTGGTGGTAGTGGGGTGGTGGGGAGAGCTGTGAGCTTTAGTAGCCAACACTCATAGCAGCTGGAATAGCCTGATACACTAACCTGTCAAGGGCATCTGCAAGGGGCACCAAATAGCACTTACCATGCATGTATCTTCATTAAGTGTTCATGTGCCTCCCTACCTTTCTAGACCGTGAGTTTCTTAAATTGGGGCCTGGGTGCTGCTCAGCTTTCTGACCACTGGGCCTAGCACAGTGCGTGCATATAAAAGACTCTAAAACACATTTAGTGAACTGAAATGAACCTAGAAGAAAATGACTCAGTAATGCTAAACGGGGGAGGTTGGTAAGAAAAAGGCTAAAAGCCTTATATTACTCTGCATCTGAACTC
Organism: Dugong dugon; assembly: GCA_030035585.1. Taxonomy (NCBI): domain Eukaryota; kingdom Metazoa; phylum Chordata; class Mammalia; order Sirenia; family Dugongidae; genus Dugong; species Dugong dugon. The sequence goes on from CM057471.1 coordinate 61,205,958, forward strand.
ACTGGTGGAGTGCTGACTTGTTGACTTCCTGGTAAAGATACACACGTGCATGCATCCATTCTTCAAACATTTATTCAACATCTACTACATGTCAGGCACTGGAGATTAAAAGCCATCTACGATAATGCTTATATCCTTGAGGATGTTCCTTTTAGTCAAATGAGCAAGGCATTTGATTTCCATCAATTAATATTTACTGAGGGTCAGCTCCAGGACTGGTGTGAGATACCATGTTGAATAACTGATGCTGCCTGCCCATAAACCTTATAATTCAAGAAGAGAAACAGGCATTCACATAAGGAAAAATCTGATACCAGAGAAGCTGTTATAGGTGCCATAACTTGAATTTAACAACATGTTACATGTTCAATATGATATAAAATTCACTCATTCATTCAGTTCTTCATTTGTCATTTCTTCTTTAAACAAATACTTAATGAAGGTCTGTTGTGTACTAAACGCTGGTTATAGAGTGTTGAACAAGACAACACGGTTCCTCAATTTACGCAGCTTACAGACTAGTAGGAAAGATGATCGTTCTACAGTTAGTCATAAATACATAATGGCAAACTGCAGTAAGTCTTTGAATGAAAAAACCGAGTGTCATGAAGCAAGGTAAAGGGGAAAATCTTGATTTGACTTCAGGAGTTATGAAAAGCATCTCGAATGACATTTCTTTGATATAAATGAAGAATAGGGGAAAGCAGAGTGGAGGAAAAGGATATTCTAGATGTAAGAAAAGGGATTGCAAACTTTCTGATGTTGGCATACACTTAGCACAGGGGTCGAGTGAGTTAGAGAGTGGCTACAGTGAGGTAGCTGGGGGCTGGATCTTGTATTAACCCTCAGTCCTCATTAAGATATGTTAGTTTTTGTCCCAAATGTAAAGGGAGGTCATTAGAACATTTAAGCAGAGGCGTGGTAGGATCTGATTTGTGTTTTCAAAAAGACTAGTGTACTGCAGGAAGGAGAATGGAATGGAGAAATGGAAGAATGGATATGAGAAGGGACGATAAACTGTTGTTCAGTGGTGAGATGATAGTGGTTTAAAGTAGGTATGACAGATTCAATATCCAAGTTGACAGTTGGATGGATAAGGGTGGGTGATGGGCTGGATATGAGGGATGAGGGAGAGGAAGTATAAGAATGATTCCAGATTTCTGGCTTAAGTAACTGAGTAGATGAAAGGACAATTAACTGAGATGGAGAAGAATGGGTTAGAAATTAATTCTGACTGAGAAGACTCAGGAAGGTCTCTAGGGGTAGGTAATATTTGGGCAGGAGCTAGAAAGGAGGGCATTCTAAAAGATTCATAGTGGTCAAGGGGGTTGTTCTAGGCAGGGAGAAGGACGTAAATAAAAACCTGGGATGGAAGAATGCATGGTTCAGAGAATGGCAGTAAAAGAGTATGGCACTGGGTCTGTGAAGTGGCAAAGTTTGGGGAGGTTGTGCATTGGAAGTAAGATTGAAAAGTTAAGTAGGCATTGAGAATCAAAGTATTTGACATTAGTGCCATATAAAAAGATAATTTTTGAAGGTTTTTAGGCAGTGGAACAACATGTTCAGACTTATTTTTTTTTAGGACGGTCTCCAGAATTTTTGGAGCTCTGTAAGGGAGAAAAAATAGTTGCTGTTGGAGAAAGAGACATTTTGGGAAAATTGAAATATATGCGATCTTTTTTTAGCATCTCTAACAGATCAGTTTAAGAATATGAGCATGCATTATGTATAATTTGGGTTGTTGTTAAAAGCATAATTTGTTATATATAGAGCTGCGAAGGCCTGGACAACTCTTGGAATAGATTTTACTTGCCCATTGGGATGGGGGTGGGACAGTGGTGACTACCCAGTCGTCAGCAATATTTCCAGGTCAAATCCTGTTATTTCCAACCTGCATCTTCATATCTCTTTTATAATTCAAAAAAGGCAGGCTAGTTTTGTTTTTGGATGGTCTACTCCATTGCCAATGAAAATATTCTTTGTATCAAAAAGCCAAGGGGGAAAAATGCAACTAGAAAATTATGGGACAGCATATACTATTTAGGATGTAGGATGGTAAAATATATATATATATAAAATTTTGAAAATTCATGCTTTCTTTGTCCTTTGTGCATTTAAAAAAAAAAAAAAAAAAAATCAAAGCTGTATCTTTGACCCAGAGTCAGCAAACTTTTTCTGTATAAGACTAGCTGACTAATATTTTTGGCCTTGTGTGTCATACAATCTCTGTAGTAACTACTCAACTCTGCCTTGTAGAGTAAAAGAAGCCATAAAAAATCAAACTAACCCATTGGTGTCAATTCCGACTCATGGCGACCCCAGGTGTAACAGAGTACAACTGAGCTCTGTAGGGTTTTCTTGTCTGTACTCTTTATGGAAGCAGATTGCCAGGCCTCTCTTTCATGGTGCCACTGGGTGGATTCAAACCACCAACCTTTCAGTCAGCAGCCAAGGGCAAGCCTAGGGACCTTCGAAAGCAGATAGACAATACACAAATGCACATGATTGCGTACCTGTAAAATTTTATTTACAAAAGCGGGTGGTGGTCCATAGTTTACTAATACCTGCCCAAGACCTTGACTTCTGATAACATTGTAAGTTTTATTTGTGTGTGTGTTTTTGCCACTATTTAAAAAAAGGGTCTGTTTCTACTTTGATATACCGTATATGATTTACAAAACATTGCATTACCGTATCTCATTTGTCACTCACAAAGATTGTTCACTTTAACCTACTCATGTGCAGCAGGGTCAGTACCCAATAAAAGTGAGCCTTAGGTACAGCAGCCCTTTGTCTTGATCACAGTTATCAAATTTTGTGTACAAATCTTAACTTATTTTTGTGTCCACCCACTTTTGCTTTGTCTTGAGGTTATTTTAATCTTTCTGTTGTTTGATGACTAATCAGTTGTCCCCCTTGGATAAAATTCTCACTCACCCTTGAGAAGAGAGTGGGTAAGGGAAACAGTTGGAAGAGGACGAGGAAAATGATTGCAAACAAGAAGAGGTGGGGAGCATAAGGAGAAGGAGGATTACATTATTTTTGGAGGAGGTCTACCCCTTCCAAAACTTTGCAAATATTTAATTCCCTTACCAATACTAAAGTAGGTTGTTATCACCATTTCAATATTGACAAGAATAATTTTAGTTTCTTAACCAGCAGACACTGGAGCAAGGATCTGAGTGCAAATAGTAATACCAGGAAATAAGGTGAGGGGTGAACATATGGTCCTGTAACGGGAGAAAAGCCAGTCATGGATGTGGTATTGAGATGAGACAACTGATGGTCTGTCCATCTGGGGACCCTCTTGGAGACTGCGTAGAACATACCTCATAACTGTCCTACTGAGAAGCAAGGACAGTGGGGCATTTAACTATCAACTCCCATTTCTTGTTGGTTAAGTTTGCTCCTGGGGCCATTAACTCTTTGTGTCTTCCATCCGGTCCCACATGTGGGCTGATAATATTCCCGAAGGCCAAGAAAGCATTTAGGGAGAGGCAGACAAATGTTTGAGGTAGGAAGCTGATGGCACATACAGGAATTGTCCACTAGACTTTCAGACAACCTCTGACTGGGCCAAGGGGATATGGATGGGACATCAGCAACATAAGCTACAGTCACTGAGGCAAAGTCTCTAAGGCATGCTGCTATTTTTCCTGACTCAAACCCATTATTTTTGCCCCACTGAACACCATTATCAGTCCTAGAGCTACAAGGAAGGCAGGAACCAATTTCCAGGAGGGACTTTAACTACTAACTCTTCCAGTTTTTCCAAGAGCTGTTTCTTCCCAGTGTGTCAGAGCCTGCCCTTAACACAAAGACTCTTGTTTGCATCTACTCTGGCAAGTAAAATATTAGTGGGAAAAAAATCAAAGCTAAGTAGTCAAAATCCACTAAATGATTCACAGCCTGGTGTTTACCTGTGTAGAATACAGATGTAGGATTTACTAGGTAACCAACATCAGTAGGTATTGTGGTTCACAAGTCTAATCACGGCTATTTGAACAGCAATGGTGAATGCTCTTCATTTGGAACTTGTAGGCAAAAACCTAGGAATGAGGAAAAAAGGTGTTTAGAAAAAAATAGATTAAATGCTGTATAAAGTGCTTGCTAGTATCACTGATTTTTTTTTTCATAACTGACTAATTTTTAACATTCCCTCCCCTACCCTGCTTTAGATCCCTCTTCTGAGTTGGAATCAGCAGGAGGTTGATATATTTATAGCACAGGGCTAACATGGGAAAGGCATGAAGCCTATTTCTATGTACTTCCAGAGGTTAGATCCAGAACTGATGGGGGGAAAACTCCAAGACATGATTGAACTCAATATGAGGAAGAACTTTCTAGCAGTTAGCCCACCTCTCTAAAACTAAAGCTATATTGCCTTGTGAAGCACCGAGCTCCCTGCCATTGGAGGTGCTGGCTTCTCATTTGTTGCAGTTAGAATGGTAGGAACTATGGGGATCCCTGGGGGTGCAAACAGTTAACTGCTTGACTGCTAACAGAAAGATTGGTGGTTTGAATCCACCCAGTGACTCAGCCGGAGAAAGACCTGGCAATTTGCTTTTGGAAAAGATTACAGCCAAGAAAACTGTATGGGGCAGTTCTATTGTGTGACATGGAGTCACTATGAGTTGAAATGGCATTAGGTGAAAGGTGGGAAGAGACGATCACTGCAATTTCCTTGAAATAATCATCTCTGGTATCTGAGAGCCTGGGTTTCAATCTTGGTTCTGTTACTCTGATCTTTAGTTCCCTGATCTGTAAAACGCGGATCATAAATTTTCATGGATTTGCTCTATAAATTTCATAAGATAATGTATGTAACATGTTTAGTGCAGTGTCTCACCACACTAATCACTAAATTGATAAAAAAAAAAAAAAAACCAAACAAAGTTGATTCCAACTCATAGTGAGCCCATGTGTGTCAGAGTAGAACTGCCCCATGGGCTTTTCTTGGCTGTAATCTTTACAGAAGCGGATTGCCAGTCCTTTATCCCACAGTGCTGCTGGGTGAGTTCCAACCATCAACCTCTAGGTTAGCTACCAATCACAAACTGTTTGTGGCACCCAGGGACCTTATTAAGTCGATAGCATTTTTATTATTCATCACTATCATCCTCACCACCCAGGAGCTCAAAACAACGTAGGGCTTTGCATAGAAATTCTCTCAGCAAACATGCACTGAACACCTTCTTTGTCTTAGACTTGAGCTGGAAACGGATACACTGGTTCTTTCTGGCAAGGAACTCCCAGGGTGCACGTGCTTGTGTACAAGGATCTCCTAAGGTTAATTAGTCCAGAGAGCCCTCCTGAGCTGGGTTTCAGGAAACGACATCTGGCTGAAGCCCAGCAGCTCTGCCTAGGAGAGAGCTAGCCTTATGGGTAATTGAAAAAGTGAACCATATGGTCCAGTTCCATTTCTAGAGGGATAGAAAGCAAGCCTGGTAAACTCTAGAGGACTGTAGGGAATCAGACAAGCAAGTCTTAAATGCTTTTTTAGGGAAATTCAAATGAATGCTAAAGTTGGCCTTCAGGGTAAAAAGAAGTCTCAAAAAGTCAGGCTGACATCTTGTATGGGGGTTAGCAGGCCCATGAAAACAGTAATTAGGGAAAAGAGGGACTTCGACGAACTACAGTTTGTTGAACACTTACTAAATATCAGACATTGCCCTCAATAATTTATGTACATTTTTTGTTGTTGTTAGATGCCGTTAAGTCGGTTCAGACTCATAGTGACACTGTGTACAACAGAAGAAACACTGGCTGGTCGTGTGCCATCCTCACAATCCGTTGTTTGAGTCCATTGTTGCACCCATTTTGTCAATCCATCTCCTTGACGGTCTTTCTCTTTTTCACTGACCCTCTATTTTACTAAGCATGATAGCCTTCTCTAGGGACTGGTCCCTCCTGATCGCATGTCCAAAGTACATGGGATGAAGTCTCCCTATCCTTGTTTCTAAGGAACATTCTGGTTGTACTTCTTCCAAGACAGGTTTGTTAGTTCTTCTGGCAGTCCATGGTATATTTAATATTCTTCACCAACACCATAATTTAAAGGCATCAATTCTTCTTTGGTCTTCCTTATTCATTGTCCAGCTTCTGCATGCATATGAGAAAATTAAAAATATTATAGCTTGGGTCAGGTGCAGGTTAGTCCTCAAAGTGACATCTTTGCTTTTTAACACTTTAAAGAGGTCTTTTGCAGCAGAATTTCCCAATGCAATACATCGTTTAAATTCTTGACTGCTACTTCCAAGGGCAGATCCAAGTAAAATGAAAACCTTGACAACTTCAGTATTTTCACTGTTTATCATGATGTTGCTCATCGGTCCGTTTGTGAAGATTTTTGTTTTCTTTATGTTGATGTGCAATCCATATTGAAGGCTATAGTCTTTGATGTTCATCAGTAAGTACTTCAAGTCCTCTTTACTTTCAGCAAGCAAGGTTGTGTCATCTACATATCACAGGGTGTTAATGAGTCTTCCTCTATTCCTGATGCTGTGTTCTTCTTTGTACGGTCCACCTTCTTGGATTATTTGCTCAGCATACAGATTGAATAAGTATGGTGAAACCACATAGTATCCCCTTGTTCTGTTTGAACAACTGCCTCTTGGTCTAGTACAGGTTCCTAAAGAGCACAATTGTGGGGATATGTGCCATTAAAATATGTATGTATAAAGGCCTCTGTGCTGCACAGCATGTTGAGACTCGTGCCCAACATGTTGAGACTTGTCACGACTTGTTTTTCCAAACCCGTTACTGATTGGCTTGTTTACCTGAATTCCTTCTCCCTTGCCCGAAACTTATTGTTATTCACCCAAAGCCCATTGTTCTGTTATTTGCTTCACTGCTTGCTGTATTGACTATAAAATAAACTCCTGGGACTGAAGCTGGGTTCGACTCCTCAGAGTGACTCTCCTGGCCCCACTTCTCTGTAACAGTTGTGGCATTGGTTACTGTCTCCGCTGCCCCGACAATCGCTGCCGCCCCGACAATCGCCGCCGCTGCGACACACAATTAAGTGTTCTGGAATTCCCTTTCTTGAACAATCCATTAATTTCTTCTGATCCACACAGTTGAATGCCTTTGCATAGTCAATAAAATACAGGTAAACATCTTTCTGTTATTCCCTGCTTTCAGCCAGGATCCATCTGACATCAGCAATGATATCCCTTTTTCTACACCGTCTTCTGAATCCAGTTTGAACTTCTGGCAGTTCCCTGTCTATTTACTGCTGTAACCAGTTTTGAATTTTCTTCAGGATAATTTGACTTGCTTGTGATATTAATGACATTGTTTGATAATTTCCGCATTCTGTTGGATCACGTTTCTTTGGAATGGGCATGAATATGGATCTCTTCCAGTCAGTTGGCCAGGTAGCTGTCTTCCAAATTTCTTGGCATAGACAAGTGAGCGCTTCCTACATTGCATTACAGTATTTAATCTGCTCAGTAGCCTTCTGTGATAGGTTATACTACTATCATTATCTGCATTTTATAGAGAAGAAACTGAAGCTCATAGAGGTTAAATGACCCGCATGGGTCACATGGTACACAGGTAGGAAGCCTCCTCAGCTAACAGTGTGTTCATGAGGGAAGGATGGTCAGTTCAACAACCATTCTCTAGCTATTTGATCTTATTTAGAAATGATACTGGCTGTGGCTTTTGGGATTTGTGGGGATAGCTGAGCATTCTAGACCTGAGATCTGCTGCTGGCTTTTTTGTGCCTTCTGTGTTTCCCCATCTGTAACCTGAAATCACACCTGTCTTCAAAACTGCTTTGAGATGAATAATATGAAATGGGGAAAGAGGAGAGAAGTGGTGGTTGCCATGGAAATGCAGGAAGCTTTGTATAGCCCGATTCTGGATGATGACACTCGTAAAGGTGTGTGAAAGGAGAACCTTTCTTTGATACAACAGAAAAGTGGGATTACAAGTGAGACCACTTCTCCAAAACAGTGGTGGGTTGGGTTGACCCAGGCTGGGGCACAGAAAGGGTCAGTATTCATAGGTCCATGGTTTATGCTGTTTTCTAGCTGTGCAATCTTGGACAAGACATTTAACTTTCTTAGTTTCAATTTCCTTTAGGTAACTGTCTACTTTGCAGAATTGCTGTAAATATGAAATGAGTTACTGATACAAAGGATCAGACATTAACTGTTGTTGTTAGGTGCCACTGAGTTAGTTTAAAGTCGTGGTGACCCTATGCACAACAGGACAAAATACTTCCTGGTCCTGTGCCATCCTCACAATCACTTGTATGTTTGAGCCCATTGTTGCAGTCACTATGTCAATCCATCTCGTTGAAGGTCTTCCTCTTTTTCACTGATCCTTCTCTAGGGAGTGGTCCCTCCTGATAACATGTCCAAAGTACAAGAGACGAAGTCTCTCCATCCTTGTTTCCAAAGAGCATTCTGGCTGTATTTCTTCCAAGATAGACTTGTTCTTTCTTCTGGCAGTCCATGGTATATTCAATATTCTTTGCCAACACCATAATTCAAAGGCATCAATTCTTCTTTGATTTTCCTTATTCATTGTCCAGCTTGTGCATATATATGAAGCTATTGAAAATATCATGGCTTGGGTCAGGTGCACCTTAGTCCTCAAAGTGACATCTTCACTTTTGAACACTTTAAAGAGGTCTTTTGAAGCATATTTGCCCAATGTAATGCGTTGTTTGATTTCCTGACTGCTGCTTCCATGGGCGTAGATTGCGGATCCAAGTAAAATGAAATCCTTGATATCATCAATCTTTTCTCCATTTATCACGATGTTGCTTATTGGTCCAGTTGCGAGAATTTTTGTTTTCTTTATGTAGACGTGAAATCCATACTGAAGGCTATAGTCTTTGATCTTCATCAGTAAGTGCTTCAAGTACTCTTTACTTTCAGCAAGCAAGGTGTCATCTACATATCACAGGTTGGTAATGAGTCTTCCACCAATCCTGATGACACATTCTTCTTCATATAGTCCAGTTTCTTGGTTTGTTTGCTCAGCAGATTGAATAAGTATGGTGAAAGGATACCAACCTGACACACACTTTTCTTCATTTTAAACCATTCAGCATTCCCTTGCTTTGTTCAAATGACTGCCTCTTGGTCTATGTACAGGTTCCTCATGAGCACAATTAAGTGTTCTGGAATTCCCATTATTCCATAATTTGTTATGATCCATACAGACATTAAGTAGGTTCTCTATAATTGATCCACTACGCTTCTGTCAGTTTGCTGTACTGTGGTGGTTTGCAGGTTGCTGTGATGTTGGAAGCTATGCCACCGGTATTTCAAATATCAGCAGGGTCACCAATGGTGAACAGATTTCAGTGGCTTCCAGACTAAAGAAGACTAGGAAGAAACACCTGGCAATTTACTTTTGAAAATTAGCTAGTGAAAACCTTATGGATCACAACAGAACATTGTCCAACTTGCTTGCTTTGGACACACCATCAGGAGGGTTCAATTGTGGGAGGAGGGCATCAGGTTTAGTGAAGTAATGGGCCAACAAGGGCAAGGAAGACCCTGGATGAGATGGATTGATATAATAGCTGCCAAGATAGACTCAAACATTCAGATGATGCAGGACAGGGGAACTTTTATTTATTTTTTATTGTTGTACTTTAAGTGAAAGTTTACAATTCAAGTTAGTCTCTCATACAAAAATTTATACATACATTGTTATGTGACCCTAATTGCTCTCCCTATACTGTGACAGCACACTCTTCCTTTCCACCCCTGATTTCCCGTGTCCCTTTAACCAGCTCCGGACCCTCTCTGCCTTCTCATCTCACCTCTGGACAGGAGCTGCCCATTTAGTCTCATATATCTACTTGAGCTAAGAAGCACACTCTTCATGAGTATCATTTTATGTCCCATAGTCCAGTCTAATGTTTGTCTGAAGAGTTGGCCTCAGGAATGGTTTTAGTTCTGGGTTGACAGAGAGTCCGGGGACCATGCTTTCTGGGGTTCCTCCAGTCTCAGTCAACTGTTAAGTCTGGTCTTTTTTACTAGAATTTGAATTCTGCACCCCACTTTTCTCATGCTCCATCAGGGACTCTCTGTTGTGCTCCCTGTCAGAGCAGTCATTTGTAGTGGCCAGGCACCATCTAGTTCTTCTGGTCTCAGGCGGATGGAGTCTCTGGTTTATGTGGCCCTTTCTCTCTCTAGAGCTAATACTTTCCTTGTGGCTTTGGTGTTCTTCATTCTCCTTTACTCCAGGTGAGTTGGGACAATTTGATGCATCTTAGATGGCTGCTTGCTAGCTTTTAAGACCCCAGATGCCACTCACCAAAGTAGGATGCAGAACATTTTCTTAATAAACTTTGTTATGCCAGTTGACATAGATGTCCCCTGAAAGCATGGTCTCCAGACCCCCACCGGTGCTACTCTGTCCCTTGAAGTGTTTGATTGTATTCAGGAAACTTCTTAGCTTTGATTTAGCCCAGTTGTGCTGACTTCAGGACAGGGGAACATTTTGTTCCCCTGTATATAATGTTACCATGAGTTGTTGATTCAGTGACAGCTACTTATGGTCTACTTACCTATCTATCCATCTGTCTGTCTGTCTGTCTATCTATGTATCGATCTATCTATCTCTCTATAATTGGTTGGTACTAGAAAAATATTTTAGAATATGAATCATAATATCAGACTTTATGTGTGACCTTGGGTTTATTATTCTACCTATCTTGATTGAGTTTTATTCAACATAAAAAAATGGGCATGGAACTCAGCTCTTTTCTGAACTGGCAGCAGAGTCAAGGTGGGAATAGTTACTTTTTCCAGCCTCAGCTAGGTCTGACCTTGAGCAAAAATCAAACACACAGCATCTTATACCAAATCCCCGTAGGAACAGGCATGTACAGGGGTCACTCTTGCTCTGGAAACTATTGGCTTTCTTTCCTGCACATTTTGGGGGAAAAGAATTTCATTGGTAAAACAAAACCCACTATGTCCAACAGAACAGCAAGGGGCAGGACAAGGTTTCCACTCTCCACTCCCTTGTTGCCAATATATATCTAGGCCTACTGATGAAAAAGCAACATCGGTGTTACAAGGTTGGCAGCTGCAACAGGAGTAGTGATACCTAAGGCCTTCCAGAGTGATGCAGCCCAGACCTGTAAGCAGAAACTGCTCTCAAAAAGAAAAAAGAAGAAAAAAAAAAAAACAAAAAAAAAAACAGGCTGGACATAGGCAAGATAAAAGGACTTTGAAGATATGAAGATACGTGGAAGTTTCCCTGTGTTCCATAATGATTCTAAATGCATTCACCGGAATTAGATACCTGCTCAGATCCTTCATATCTCTACTCAACCAGCACCCCTCTCAACAATCTTGTTAATGTAAAATCAGTGAGAGACCAGCAGGTAGTTTCTAGAGAAACCATTTTGAAATGACCACTCCCCTCTTTCTCTCATAACTATGCTGGCTTGGACAAATGACTCTGCCCTTGGAGTTTCTGTTTCTTCCACTGTAAAATGAGGACCTATCCAAGATCATTATGAACGCAGAGATTTCCTGCCAACTTGTGACTCAATGAATACGTGCTAGATATCTTTCTGAGAACTGGGGATGCAGAGGTGAATAAGACTAGGTCGTTATCATCCTCAAAGAGCCTATATTCTTGTAGGGAATAAATATAAGAAATAAATACATAAACCAACAGTTAATTTAAGCTTCTGAGATAAGCTATAAAGAAGATTTGTAGTTGTTTTTAGCTGCCGTCAAGATGCACCAACTTATGGAGACTCCATGCAAAATGGAACAAAACGCTGCCTGCTCCAGCCCCAGCCCCGTGATCAGTTGAGGATTGAACCATTGTGATCCATAGGTTTTCTTTGACTGATTTTTGGAAGTAGATCTCCAGGCCTTTCTTCCTAGTCTGTCTTAGTCTAGAAGCTCCACTGAAACCTGTTCCAGTTCATAGCAGCACACACGCCTTCACTGACAGATGGGTGGTGGCTGTGCATGAGTTGCATTGGCTGGGAATTCAATGCAGGTCTCCCACATGGAAAGCAAGAATTCTACCACCGAACCATCATTGTCCCCCTGAAGAAGATAAAACAGATAAGTAATAACTCAAGATGCTACTTTATTTAAGTGGTTAGAGAAGGCCTTTGAGGAGATGACATTAGAGTTGAGGCATCAATGTGAGAAGGTGTCACTACGCAACCTGAGGGAAGGATATTACTAAGAGAAGGAGCAAATAGAAAAGCCCAAAGATGGAAATACAGCTTTGAATACTGGAGGGTTATGGCTGGAGATGGTAAACAAAGGAAATACTGGAAACAGATGTGTCTACATCTTACAGCGTTCACCTCCCGAGAGTGACTGCCTGACTCTCAGCTCCAAAGCTAAAAATCTCAGTGACAGGAATCATTCGTACAGCTTAGGTGAGGTCTCCACTCCTGAACCTGTCGGCTCTGAAGGGTCCGGTTTATTTCAGAACATGGTAGGTCCAATGGGAATCATATGGATGGAGTGAGGGGAAAATATAGATTCCAGGACGAAAAGGAGAAGAGTGCTCTTCCCAGAAGGAAGGGACAATAGCTGGTGCTTGGCGCTTAAAGTGAGAATCTTTCAGTAAACCCGCTTCAGTGGTTCCAAAGAAATTTGCCCTTGAGATAGGTTGGGCAGGTCATCATAGCTCCAATTCACAAAGAGGAATCGTACCACAGAGGCTTAAGAGTCTTGTCCAAAGTTACACAGGTTATAAAAGACTCAGAAAGACAGGAATCCCGTTTTATGTCTAGATCCTTGGACACTGCTCTTCTCTCTCATTTGTGTTTATTGAATATTTATTATGTTCTAATGATTTTTGCCCTCTAAAAGAAGTTTGGAAAACCCAGCCTACTATCTATTAGCATAAAAAACAATTTCTTTTAAGCACAGCATTTATTAAAATTTCTTTGATCACTTAACTTGCCTCCTACTATGTGAAATGGTAGCCTAAATTCCTTTTAGTTATTCCTTATTCATACAAAAAGTACGTATCAAATACCTACTGTAAAATAAAATGGAAAGGACAAGGAGCTGGAAGTCAGAAAGTATGGTTTAAATTCAATCTCTGATGTGTGATCTTAAGTAAATCACTTACTATCTGTACCATGGGTTCCTATGTCTTTATCTATAAAATGAGGGGAGGTGTCAGACTAAATGAGGCTAAAATATCTTCCTGTTCTGCTAGTCAGTGATTGTGTTTCTATTCCTCAATGCTGTGAAAGATACAGACAAGAAAAAATATGGTCCTTGATTTCAAGGAATTCATACTTTGCTTACAAAAAGAGACCGCATGCACACACGTGTGTGCACGGGCACACAAATAAAAGACACAGAGATCATAAATGTGTGATTATACAGTCTTAATTATATACTACATTGCTCATCTCAAGGTGAGAGTAAGGATAATGGTGTTTGGTTGTTGTATGAGGAGCACGGTGACACAGAAAGCTTAAATGATTTTCCCAAGGTTACACGATATTTAATTGCATTTAATAATGGCACATGTGTCCACAGAAGTTTAGGATGACCTCAAGTTAACTGATAACCGACTCCTTGGAATAGAATTTATGCTGTTTGGATACTGCACAGTGGATAAAATAAGAACAAATATTTGCACAGCCCTTTACAGTTTACGAAGAGTTTAGCTTGAACATATTTCATCCAATCTGCACAGACTGGGAATATATATGGATATATATGTACATATTTTCCTATACAGAGGTCCTTTGGTGGTACAAATGGTTAATGTGCTTGACTGCTAACTGAAAGTTTGGAGGCCTGACTCCATCCAGAGGCACCCGGGAAGAAAGGCCTAGTGATCTACTTACAAAAAAATCAGCCATTGAAAAAATCCTATGGAGCACAATTCTACTCTGATGCACACTGGGTCACCTTGAGAAAGCTGCAGCTCAGAGGGTTTAAGCACTTGTCCTAGGTCTCGTAAGTGACAGGAATGCTTCTTTCCACCTCTGTAGCTGACTTACTGACTTAGAGGGAACATCGTATTATTAGACTTGGAGGTTGAACAAGGGTGATTCCCTTTCTATACTGAAGTTCTAATATTTCACATAGAATAGGAAAAAAGGTACCACCCCCATTCTCTTTTCCTCTCATAGATCCTGAGTATTTTCATTCCCAATTTTGTTTTGGCAGTTGGGATATCTGCGGTAGAAGGGAATAAAGGGGATTAAAGGCATAGCTCATTTCAGTAAGTACCGTGCTGCTCACTCTCCTGGCACTTAGTCCTTGATGTTAGAACATAAAACGTATTAGCTACATTTTATGCCTCCACCCTTAGCTTCCTGGAAAAATGGTTCTCATGGAGCTATCGATAAATGAAATATTATACAGACAGAGCACAAGTGAAAGCCAAAAGGTCCTAGTTTTTGCAACTTATAGGCGACGGAGTCTTAGACAGTTTACTTTGCTGAACCTCAATTTCCTAATCTATGAAATGGGAGTAATAACGATATTTCAATAATCAATTGCTGTTGTAAAAATCAAACAAGATAAAATTTGAGTATGTATTGTAATCTTTCATGAGAGGTGCACTTACGAGGAAGTACTGCTTTGAGAATGAATATTATGTGGATAGTTTTCAAGGAAAGTGTTATAACCAGATGAAGAAAGCATTGTTGCTAGGAGTCAAGTACTGGACTACAGACTTCTTTGTTCTACAGAATTTTTTGTCATTGTAATTTTTAAAATGGAATTTGACCTATATTCAAGAGAGACTGTCGCTAGATGTTGGAGTCAGGATGCTTAAGAGACAACGGGCAGTAGGAAGAAGATGTGAAGGAGAGAGAAGACACAATAAACAAATCAAGATTGTATAGATCAGCTTCCAGGAGAATCAAATACTTTCCCCGGCAGCTTTCATGCCAGATCTGTGTAAATACACTTTGTCAGTCATCAAGGCCATGTGCTCTTCCCTACCTTGTGTACTACCTATCAGTCGCAGCATCTAAGCCCTCACAATGGAGAAGAGGTCAAGGGTGTGTCGTCTGTTATATGCAAGCTTCTTCAAGCAATGTTTCAGTAGCCAGAGGAGGGTTCAGTGAGCACTCTCCAGCTGGGATAAGTTTCCAGATCCCTACCACGAAATGAATGCTGGTTTTTGCAACAGAGGTTGAGTTTTATTACTTTTTATGAAGGCTCCATTCTACTTATTTTATGAGATAGGGACTTTGGAAACAGACCTGGGTTGGTTTAGAAGGTCTTGAGCAAGTCACTGCACTTTTTGAATGTGTTTTCCTCCTTTACAAAAAGAATTCTTCCCTACTTATCTCAGGGAGTTGTTGGAAGAACTACAAAGGTTAATGAGTAAAAGAGATCAGTTGACTCTACCAGTAAGCTAGTGGCCGACCCAACATTTAAACCTGGGAGTTTTGACAACCAGTTTGGTGCTCCTTTCACTGTTTCTCCAAAGGGCCAGTGCCCTTTGAACCAAAGGCTGAAGCCTCAGAATGCAAAACCTGTACTTTCTGTCAAGATGGTAGAGTAAGATACACTTTGACAAATCTTTTCTATGACCACAGGATAATTGAAACTACAATGTTCAATGACTCCTTAAATGTGGAGAGCTACATCCACCCTATGGGAAACTGAAAAACACAAGCTTCCAACTGCTAGTACAGGTGATGATTTCTATAATGTTGCACCCCTAGTGATGAGGGGGGACACAGACATAGCCTTGCAACCAGGAAGTAAACAAAGCCCCTACTGATTTAGTTCCCAGATCTGAAGAACCTCTGTATTGATGCTTCTCAGACTCTCTGTGTTAAAAGAACAGTTTTTTTTCCTACTTTATCACAAACTTTTTTTAAGTAAAACACAATTAAAGTGAATTAAAAGATGAAATCAAACATAGACATAAAAAATACAAGTCCAAGTTTTGTTCTAATAGATTCAACAGAAAGCTACTCTGTCAAATGGCTATCTAAGTTTCCAGAGGCCAGTTTCTATAAATGTCTCTCTGCGGACAGGTTACAGTTTGCAGATCAGCATCTATCTGTGGACCACACTTTGAGCATTATTGCTCTATATCAGTGCAGTGCAGGAGACCCTAGCCAATATTCTGGACTGAGGGCTCTGAAGGAACAGGTGAAGGCAAATATAAAAAAATTAACATGCTATATGACTTACATATGTATTATGTATGTAAACTTCCTCTGGAATGTAATCTTCATATAGTCAGGAATTTTTGTATGTCTTATACACTATATATCCCCAGAGCCTAGAACTGGTCCTGGTGTACATGACTGAGTAGACTCAGTAGGGAGAGGTGAAAAGAGGAAGAGGGAGGAAAACAAAAATCAAAACATACACACACATACACAATTTTCCCATAAGAAAAAAATTAATGCTAAGAAAATTAGCAAGTAAGACTAATAATCAAAACCTGAATTCACTACAAATTAAGTTACTTCAATAAAATGCTTGACAAAGATTTATAATAAGTATATATAGGATGCTCAGAGAGACATAAATGGATCACATCAGAAATTTTATATCCAGCTAAACTATTAGTCAAGTTTTAAGGAAAGATAAAGCATTTTTTGAATGTGAAGACCAAGACAGTGCAACATTCCCAGACCCTTGATAGAAGAGATAATGCCGGATGCAGTTTATTAAAAAAAAAAAAAAGTGAAACAAGAATGAAGATGTGCAATACAAAAAAAGTGGTAAAAGTTAAAAAAGGAAAGAACAGAAGAGTGTCCGTGAGCTTAGAAATTGACAAAATATCAGTAAATATTTAACTTTTGAATGTAAAATTGATAATTATTTTTGTGTGAAAATTAAAACAAACTAAACAATAATTAGTCTGATAGGTGCTTGTGTTCAGTGGTAAATTAAGTGTTCTAAATATACTTGTATTTAGAATATATTAAAAATTCTGAATAGTTTTAGACATGCCTCAAAAATTTAATAATTACTTACGTGTGTTAAAAATGTAAGGGTAACCACTTAAAGTTTAGACATACAATCTATAGCTATTAAAACATCAAAGAGGAATAATAAATATAGAAAAATATACCAATCCAAAAAGAATCAGGAAAAAATAAAGGAAAAAAAGAGGGTAGAAATAAGTAAACTATATCTGTAATCTCAAATAGTGTAAATTTTAAAAAATTGCCATTATAAAATATAGTTTCAGACTAAATTAAGAAACACAATTATAATATTGTTTAAAAGAAAACCACACAGTATGTTTGAAATGAAAAGTCATAAAAATGATATACTGTGCAAATACTAACCCAATGAAAATTAATGAAGCAATAATTAATAATAATAAAATGTAATCCAATGCAAAATCATTGTTAGAGGTAAAGAGATAGATTACTTAGTCATAAAAAACAAAACAAACAAAAAACAAACAAACATAATGATCAAGAATATTGATGGGCTTAACAATATCCTGAAAATATAAAAGGTAAACTTATGTCATTATTTGCAAAATGGGAAAACACTCAGTCATCAGTAGGAGATTTTAAAATGTCTTTATCAGAAACTGGTAGATTAAATAGGCAACAAACAAACAGGCTAAATTACATATGTGTGTGTATACATATGCAAATATGCTTAAATACATCATGTATACATCTATTGGTAATAGATTTTTCTAAAGTACACAAGGTACACAAACATGTAAATATGTATACATGCATGCACACACACAAATCTATACCTACACACACACACACACACATATATATATGCATACTCATTCATACAGAAATACATATTCGATCATAAAATTTATCAAACATTTTAAATAATTGATATTGAATAGATCACATTTGCTTGCTGCAATGCAGTTAATTTAGACATTGACAATAAAATTATAGACATGTCCTATTACCTTTCATTTGGTAACTATAATAAAGTGAAAGAAATATTTATTTATAGCAGTGGTTCTCTCACTGACTGAATATTGGAATCGTCTAGCGGCTATAAGAAATATTGATGTCTGGGTTCCATTCCCAGAGATTCTGATGCAATTGGTCTTGCTGTGTGACTGAGGCATTGTGATTTTTAAAAGCTCTTCAGGTGATTCTAACATGCAAAGTTGAGAACCAACGATTTAGGGTCTGAAGATATTTCTACACTGTAAGTGCTACAGTAGAACTTCTACAGCCTTTAAAGATGGTATCACAAAGACAAATGCCTTTGCTTTCCTTCAAGAGTTATCAACAAGATAGAATCTTCATTGAAAGTCAAATAACTGGTGATGTCATCACCACAGCAGCTGTAGAAGTGCTTTCAGTCACTGTGACCAAATTCCTCCATCTGTCCCTTATTTCACTGGCTTGCAATCAAGCACACATCTTAATTGACCCTTAAACAGAAGACATCTGACTGTGAGTTGCTATGGTCTCCACATATGAAGAGGTCTGAGTCAATCATTTTGTTCACCCTCTCATGGGAAAGGAAAGCAGCAGACACTGCTGAAGCATCTCTACTTGGTGTAATCAAAAGGCCATACGTGACTGGGGATGAAGCTCTCCGTGAAAAGGAGTGAATTGGAGTGAAATCCAAATGTTCTTGTGTTGGCCAAAAGTGAAGATTGCTGACTGAGATTTGCAGTAATAGAATTCTATATAGTTTGATGAATTGCAAGTAATAAAATATAATTTATGACTATGTGGGCTTTGACATCAGACAGATTGGGAACATATCCCAGCTCAGTTAATCTTTAGCTATGTGACCTTGGCCCATTACTTATTTGTAAAATTTCTAATGTTTAAATAAGATGATGTAGGTAAAGTGCTTAGTGCAGTGCCTGGCACATAATAAGTGGGTGGTAAACGATATCCAATATTATTGTAATTATTATTGTTTAGTAATTCTCTAAAGATGCATACTACATGAGTCATTCTGGATGTCAATTTTTTAAAGTTAATGCATCTTTCTTTCTTCCGTTATAGGGATCATTGGATGGGCCAGGAGGAAGGAGAAATGTCTTAGATAGTGAGAAATATAAAAATATAAGTCCAGAGAAAGAGAGAGAGAGACTTCATATTAGCATTGAAATGCCTCAGTAGCACCCATTTCTTGGTTTCTATGGGTAGTGAGCTCCCTTAAAAAAGGATCACCCTGATGAAACAAGATTATCTAAAGCTTCAGAGTGGAGTTTGGTAGGTGACACTCTATTTACATCATTACCTCAACTGAGGGAACAAAGGAGTGTTTAAACTTAGAGTGGACTACGGCACTCTAAGTGAAGCAGAAAGCTGATTGTACATCTTGTAATCTTCTGCCAGGAATTCACATCCTTCTCCCCAACAAGATACAGACAGACACACATATTCTGCCTCCTCCTCTTCTAACATTGCAATCTAAAGACAGGTATGCAATGATTTACAGGTTTTAAGTTGGGGCTTTTTGGGAATTCATCAATTTCTGAGATTCCATTCTAAGTCTTCCTTCCTACTTTGCTATACTCGAAGTTTTCCGTTTCTTCGTTTGTAGAAATACACCACTTATTGCTTTCCTATGTTCTTCATGAAGGTTTGTCTCTCACGCCATAACACCTCCTCATTGTGCCACAAGTATTTGTTGAGTACCTAGTATGTACACGGAGCCCCTGGGTGGTGTAAATAGCACAGTTGGCTGCTAAACGAAAGGTTAGAGGTTCAAGTTCACCCAGAGGCATCTCAAAAAAGAGGCCTAGTGATCTACTTCTGAAAATCCAGCCATTAAAAACCCTTTGGGGCACAGTTCTACTCTGACACACATGGGGTCAATATGAGTTGGAATAGACTCGATGGCAACTGGTTTTATTATGTACACTGCACTATGTGTTAGGGGTATGAGGAGAAAGATAAAGTCTCTGATCTCTATTTAGCCTAGTGGAAGAACATAGGAAACAGGTTGTGTCAGGAATGCAGAGAACAGTAACCCAACCCAGAGTTGAAGTAGGAGAGTCTTGCTGTGAGTAGATAAAGTTGGCTTTGAGCTAAGGCATAAGTAAGAGCTAATCAAGCGAAGAGCAGGAGGAAGAATGTTCTAAATAGAAGGAGTAGCTCTTCAGAAGCCCAGAGGAGAAGGTCATGAAGTAGGTTTTCCAGCAGAGGACCATCTGATGCAAAGGTAAGGTTTTTAGGCACTATCCTGAAGACAATGAAATGCCTTTAAAGCTGTGCTGTCCAGTAATGTAGTCACTGGAGTTATTTGGCTGTTGAGCATTTGAACTGCTGTGCAAATGGCATGGCAGGGGTGTCTTCTGACCTCCTCTAACTTCACAAGGGGGAAGGAGAATCAAGATCAACAACTCAAGCTGATTCCTATGAGGTGGAGGTCAGACATGCCTCCTCTCTCGGCCATCTAAACCAATTCTGATACCAACCATCCCTCCCATGGCACTGTCTACTTCTCTGCTGAATTGGATAATTCACTGCAGTGGCCACACAGAACCCAGAGACAATATTCACAATTATGGGGTTTATTAGGAAAGAAACAGGTTACAATTCAAGTTCAGGAATGCTCAGGATACAGTTCTTCCATCAGGACAGCTTCTTCTCAGCTGTGCCGACAGGCATGCCTCTCTCTGGCCCTCAGCCTCTCCTCTGCTCTGGCAAGTGTTACACAGCTCTTTTAGCTCTTGCCAATAAGTGCCCAGAGGCACCCCGCTTCGTCAGTTAGCCTTGACCTGAAGGCACTCAGCTTTCTTGCTCCGTGGGCTGGGAAGCCTACTGCGCCATCTCCAGCTGGTCTTCTGCCAGTCTCCTGGTGGTACTACATCTTATGCTGCCATTTCTCTGCTGCTCCTTCTCGCCATCTTCAATTTTATAGCCCTCTCTCTCTGTCTTCTGAATCTAGGAGGGTCTCAATGCAGGGATCCCAGGTCCAAAGGACATGCTCTGCTCCACTTCTGGCTCTTTTTCCTTGGTGGTGGTGAGATCTTCTCCTTCTGCCTCTGGGATGGCTAATATTAAGCCTAGCAGAATGGCAAAACTAACCAATCCCCTTTGTGGGCCACAGATACCTTATTTGCAAATGACTGGATGGGAGTTACAAGATCATGGTCAGAAAGGCCATATAAAAGTGATCCATCACACTGCAACTGTACTAGTCTTAATAGAGATGTGAGGAAATTGTAAAACACACACTGATTTCAAAGACTTAGTACTAAAAAAGAATGTACAATAAATATTTTAATATATCATATAGTAATTATTATACTAATTATGTAATAAAATAATATTTTGGATATATTGGGTTAAGTAAATATTACTGAAATTAATTTTACTTGTTCTTTTTACTTTTTTAATGTGGCTACTAGAAAAAATAAAATTATATATGTGACTTGCATTTTGCATTATATTTCTTTTGAACAGTGACACATTAGAGGCTTTTGAAAAGGTGTGATCAGGTTTCACAATATTATTCAGTCACATTTTCTTAATATAATAAATATATTGCTTAATGGAGAAGTACTAAATGCTAAAGGTATTCCCATTTAAGTTAGGAACAAATAAACAAAAACCAACCACCAACAAAAACAAACCCACAATTATTACATATATATATACGTTTTCAGAAAATGCTAGACAGTGCCATGAGGTAAAAGAATCTAAGACATAAACATTAGAAATGAATACGTAAAATTATCACTGTTGTAAATAATATTATTGTATAATTGGAAAACATAAGAGAATAAAGTGAAAAACGGTTACAAATAATTGGAGAATTCAGTTAAGTGACTGGACACAAAATTAATATACTAAGGTTAATAACTTCCATAAATACAAATAGAAAACACTTAGAAAATACAATGGAAGAAAAATCAACTTACAATAGCAATAAATAAGAAATGTTCAAGATCCATATTAAAGAAAGTTGTGAAATACTCTGGAAGACTTGAAAACGTGGAAAGACAAACCATGTTCTTTGACAGGAAATGAATTCTCCAGCCCCAGATGCTGCATGAGGATGGAAGTTCTCTCTCCCCATTAGGCCCTCTCTGAAACCACTGTGGCCGGGAGTAGGTAAGAGTATCTTGCTACTGCTCCCCACCCTGGCTTCCTCTGACACCATGGGGTAATGGCCCCATTATTAATAGATGGTGGTGAAAGTCTTGATTCTTTACTAGGCTTCCTCTGACAATCCCAGTGGGGAAAATGAAGGGTGCCTCCTTACTGCTGGGTCCAGGCTCCCCACGTGGTCTTGTTATTGCCTGGCAGTGATGAAAGTCCCATCTCTCTACTTGGTCTTCTCTGACATCACTCTGGTGGGGTGATTGGGGTGCCTCATTGTAGCCTGGTGAAAGTAGAAGTCTAGGTTCCCCACTTGCTTGCATGTGTGAGGGTGGGCCCACAGTTCATTCTGTGGTGCCTGGCTGAAGGAGAGAAGTTAGTGATAGTGTATCAGTTTTCTGCCTTGCGAGGCTGCCTCTTTGCTGGTCCTTTGGCTACAGAAGACAGACTTTTGTTAAAGCTTTTTGTCTTTTCTTCTGTGCCCATTTGTATGTCCAGGGGTTTCTGTTCCGCTTAGCAGGTGGGATAAGGCAAATTGCATCTACTGCATCTTCCCAGAAGAGAAAATTCCTCAGTGTTTTTTTGAGTCAATTTTCTACAAGTTAGTATATAAATATAACAAAATTTTGGCAAAAATATAAACATAATTTTTTGAACTACAGATCTGATTCTACAGTTCACATGGAAGTTTAAACAAGCATGATGAGTAAGAAAATTTTGAAAAAAAAAAAGAGTAATAAGGGAATAGTAGCCCTATAAGATATATAAAAATATAACAAAGCTATAATAATTAATTCACTGTGGTATTTCCCCATGAATAGACAGACGAATCAATGCAGCAGAACAGAAAGCCCAGAAATAGTACTAAATACATGTGGAAATTTGTTTTATATTGATGGCATTTTATATCAATGGAGGAAAGATGGGTTAACTCACTAATTAGTGTTGAGAGAAAAGAATAATTATTGGAAAACAAAGTGACTCAACATCTCCCTCTTTGCTTTAGAACAAAAATTCCAAAATACCAAAGCTAGAAATGTATAAAATGAAACCCCAAAAGATTATAATAAACCTAGAAAATAAAATAAAAAAAATCTTAGGGTCAGGAATGTTCTAAGTATGGTATAAACTTCCAATTCTATAAAAGACTTACACATTTGAGTATATTAATTTTTTTAAAAGTCTCTTTTGCAAAATCCATTATAAACAAAGTCAAAAGACCACAACAACAACAAATGAAAAAAAATGTGATAAACTCAGATTACAAAAGGCTAAGTTTACTCATACACTAAGAGCTCCCACAAATAACTCAAATGAAAAATGGGCAATGTATTTGAATACATAGCTTAATAAAAATAAATACAGCTTGTCTTAAGCATGTGAAATTACACTCTGTCTTACTCAGGATAAGAGAAAATCTAATTAAAACTAAACCGAAACAATAACTTCCGCTTTTCAGATTACTTTTACTAGGCCACCTCTGACAACCCAAGTGGGGAAAATGCTCAGACCCAAAAGTTTGATTAAACACACCGTTGATGAGAATGTGAAGAAATAGGCAATCTTGTATATTGCCGGTGGGATTCTAATCTGGTAAGAGCTCTGTGGAGGACAATTTGAAAGTATTTATTTATGGATGCATTTACTCATTAACATACAACAAGAATGCTCCTTAGAGGTGAGGATGATGAGATTTCAGCTCATTTAATTTGGAAAGACCAATTACTAGAAAAAGGACATCATGTTTGGTAAAGTGGAGGGTTGGCAAAGGGGAGGGAGGCCCTCAGTAAGATGGATGGACACACTGGCTGAAACAATGGGTTCAAACATAGCAATGATCATGAAGATGGAGCAGGACCAGGTAACGTTTTGTTCTGTTATACATAAGGTCTCTATGAATTAGAGCTGACTTGATGGTGACTAACAAAAACAATAACACTCTTGAACACCTATTCCACCTCTAGTACTTTGTCCTACAGAGATACTTGAATGTATGCAAAATCGTGAATAGATAATTTATTACAGTACTGATTATAAAAGCAAAGGATTTCAGACACCCTCTATGTCCATCAATAGGTGACTTGTTAAATAGGGGACTTATATAGAATGGAATAGTACAAAGCCATAAAAAGAATGAGGGATCTTTTCACACACAGGTAGGAAATCATTTGTAAGTCACATTGGTAGACGGAAAGTGAAGGATAGGTTGAATAGTATGTTATTATTTGTGTAAAAAGGGGAAAAGAAATATCGATACCTGTTTGCTCATACAGTGAAACCTGTGAGATCTGGAACTCGATAGGACTGCCTTATTTTTCTGGGTCTCACAGGATTTCTGCCTTTCCAGGGTGCAGTCTTACCACTTTTCTATCGCTCATTTTAGTGGAAAATATTTAAGTTTTCCAACTCTGACAGGTTTTCACCTTTCACAGGTTCCAACTTTCTCAGGTTTTACTTATATGAATAAAATACTGCTTGAGGGCATATACAGAAAACAGAAAACATTGGTCACCTTTGGTATGGAGAACTGTATTGCTAAGAGAAGAGGTAATGTATGCTTTTGTATTTTGAGCAACATGTAGTTTTAGGTACTCACAAAATAAATTTAAGAATACTCAAGTAAAATTTGCATATAGATGGTGAAAGGGGTTCTGACAAGAATATCAGGGGAAGAGAAAATAATATGGGCAAAGTCAGGGAATAAGATAATTTTGATAGTGAGAGGAATTAATAAGCGATGAGTTCAGCAATATGGTGGATTGGCTAAAGGGGCAGGCTGTTGTGGCAGAAAAACCAGGAAGAATATACCAACTTTGTTACTTCCTAGCTTGGAGACAGTTGGCTGGTTACTTAATTTTTTAAGCTTTGTTTCCATGTGTAAAATGGTGATAATAAAACCAACTCCATCCTGTGAAGAATGGCATAATAAGTAGGTATGTGCACATCATAGACAGTGTGTGGCACAGAAGAGGCATTCAATAAAGGAGACTTACCATTTTTTTTCTTTTTTGCATTTATAACAGTACATACACGCAAATACAATCTTGCTTTATAAAAATAAGATCATACTATAAAAATATAATAAGTCAAATAATCCTATCAAAAAATGGGCAAAGGAAATGAACAGACACTTCACCAAAGAAGACATTCAAATAGCCAACAGACACATGAGGAAATGCTCGCGTTCACTAGCCATTAGAGAAATGCAAATTAAAACCACAATGAGATACCATCTCACCCCGGCATTACCTGCACGAATCAAAAACACTGGAAATAACAAATGTTGGAGGGGCTGCGGGGAGATGGGAACTCTTATGCACTGCTGGTGGGAATGCAAAATGATACAACCATTTTGGAAAATGATATGGCGCTTCCTCAGAAAGCTAGAAATAGACATACCATTCGATCCAGCAATACCACTCCCAGGAATATATCCTAGAGAAATAAGAGTTGTCACTCGAATAGACATATGCACACCTATGTTCATGGCGGCATTGTTCACAATAGCAAAACGATGGAAACAACGTAGGTGCCCATCAACAGATGAATGGATAAACAAACTATGGTACATACACACAATGGAGTACTATGCCACGAGAAAGAACAACAATGAATCTGTGAAGCATCTCATAACATGGATGAAACTGGAGGACATTATGTTGAGTGAAATAAGTCAATCACAAAAGGACAAATATTGTATGAGACCTCTATGGTAAAAACCCATGAAAAAGTTCACACGCAAAATGTAACAATCTTTGTTGGTTACCAGGGATGGGGGGGGGGGAATACTAAATAGGCAATAGATAAGTGGTATCTTGGGTGAAAGGTGAGACAGTACACAATACAGGGGAAACTAGCACAACCTGTACAAGGAAAGGTCATGGAAGCCCCATAGACACATCCAAACTCTCCGAGGGACTGAGTTGCTGGGCGGAGGGCTGTGGGACCACGGTCTCGGGGAACATCTAGCTCAATTGGCATGACACTACTTATAAAGACAATGCTCTACATTCTACCTTGGTGAGTAGTGCCTGGCGTCTTAAAAGCCTGTGAGCGGCCATCTAAGATACTCCACTGGTCTCATCCCTTCGGGAGCAAGGGAGAATGAAGAGAACAGGATACAAGGAAAAGATTAGTCCAAAGGACTAATTGCCCACAGCTACCAAGGCCTCCACCGGCCTGAGTCCAGTACAGCTAGATGGTGCCTGGCTACCACCACTGACTGCTCTGACCAGGATCACAACAGAGGGTTCTGGACAGAGCTGGAGAAGGATGTAGAGCATAATTCTAACTCACAAAAAAAAAGACCGGATTTACTGGCCTAAAGGAGACTGGAGAAACCTCGAGAATATGGTCCCCAGACACCCTTTTAGCTCAGTGGTGAAGTTACCTCGGAGGTTCTCTATTCAGCCTGGGTGGGAGTGGACAGCCCCATAAAACCAAATGAGACTAATGAGGTACAGGAGCCCAGTGACAAGGGCCAGAAGGCAGAAGGGGACAAGGAAGCTGGTGATAGGGAACCCAAGGTTGAGTAAGGATAGTGTTGATGTGTTGTGAGATTGTTAACCATTGTCATAGGGCAACATGTGTAGTAACTGTTAAATGAGAAACTATTTTGTTCTGTAAGCTTTCATCTTAAGTGAGAATAACAGCACAATTGGAAGAGCGTAGTCAATGTCACTGAACTGTGTGTGCAGAAATTTTTGAAAAGGTGTATCTTTGGCTGTGTGTATTTTCACCAAAAAAAAAAAAAAAAAAAAAGGTTGAGAAGTTAGAAGGTTGATATGTTGTGGGGTTGTTAACCAATGTCATAAAACAACATGTGTACTACTGTTTCATGAGAAACTATTTGTTCTATAAGCCTTCACCTGAAGTACAATAAAATATAAATTATATATATATATATATATATATATATATAAAGTGTTCTACAAATTTTGGTTTCAGTTAAAAAAAACCCATGCGCATCCTTCTGTATTAGGACATATGTTACCCGAATTGTTAAAGCATCTGAATACTGTGACTACTGTGACTTATGTTATTATTCCCCTGGACAGGGGCATTTAGGTTGTTTCTAATACTTTATTATTAAAAGTAAGGCTTAAGTGAACATTTTTGCCTGTATTTCTCGGCACTTATTCTATAGAATATTTTCCTAAACTAGATGATACACTGATAGCTGCCATCAAGTCGATTTCAGCTCATGGCGACCCTATACATCAGAATGAAATGTTGCCTGCATCATCTTCACAATCACTGGTATGCTCGAGTCCATCAGTGTAGCTGTTGTGCCAATCTATCTCACAAAGAGTCTCCCTCACCTGCTCTGGTCCTCTGCTTCACCAAATGCTATGCCCTCTTCCAGCAATGGATCCCTCTGGATGAGGTACCCAAAGGAAGTGAGTTGGAAGACATGCTGTTGTGATCCATAAGGTTTTCATTGGCTACTGTTTTGAAAGTAGATTACCAGATCTTTCTTTCTAATATATCTTACTGTGGGAGCTCCATCGAAACCTGTTCATCATGGGTGACTCTGCTGGATTTCCAGTACTGGTGGCTTAGCTTCCAGCATCACAGCAACACACAAGTCGTAACATACAACAAACTGACAGATGAGTGGTGATTCCTAAATTAGTTACTATTATTTCTATGTACTTGGCTGGGAGGTTTGATTAATAAATGGATTTTCTCCTATATGTCAGTAGAGATTCTCAGAACTCATTGCATTGTTTTTTAAGATGCGCCTACTTGGAGGTCTTCCTCTGCAAGACTGGAGGATCAAATAATCACTGTGACCCTGGTGGAGAGTGTCTGTGTCCCTGCAGTTTCTCTAATCACTCTCCTCAGCTTGATGGATGATAAAGGGAGATAGATGCCTGTTGGCTGGGTAATTTCTACAGAACTATAATGGTAGATCATTTTTAAATGAGCAAATCTTGAGCAACACATTCTAGTAATGAGGTGGGGAGTAGAGTAATGAGCAGAGTTCAGGGTATGAAAACACCGTGCTAAAGGAAATTGCTTTGGAGCAGAATGACTAAGAGAGTGATTAAAGAGCAATGTTGGGAATAAAATGGTCCTGGGGCAATAGACAGACATGGAACCATAGACCTTAGGCTTTCAGAGGCCATCTAATCCTTTCCCTCCTTCTAGGTAGAATTACAGGCTGTTAGAGTAGGAAAGCATTTAGAGACTCTTGAGTCTGGGCCAATTGATAGGAGTCTGTGAGATCCATAGGTATAGTCTCAGAGGTCCAAAAAAAAACTATGAATCTTTCATTTGGAGGAATTTTAAACCTACAAAACAAAATAAAACAAGCAAACAAAAGCACAGCAGAATAATAAACAACCATGCACTCAGCTGCTCAGAATTAACAAATATTTAGATTTTGTTATTTTTTGCCTTTGCACTTAAATAAACATTAAAAATAAAATCGAAGGCTTTTCGTGCCTCTCATAGTTCCAGGTTTTGTCAGTCCATTAAAATATTATAAATATTAATATATAATAAATATATTAAATAAATATTTAATGTATTATATATAAAATATAATAGACTATAAATATAATTTAATATAATATTGAAATATTATAAGTGTGTGTGTATGTATACACGTTTTTGTTGTGTGCCATCGAGTCAGTTCCTATAATTGCATTGTTTGCAACAGTACATGACAGAGTAGAACTGTCCCACAGGGTTTCCTAGGTTATGAATCATTACAGGAGCAGATTGCTGTGTCTTTTCTCCCACAGAGCCGCTGGGTGAGTTAGAACTGCTGACGTTTCAGTTAGCAGCCAAGTGCTTAATCATTGCTCTACCAGGGCTCTTTATAGGTATATATGCATATATAAATACATAGAGTTAGTCTTAAAAATGGCTTCCATAAATTCCTCCCTTTCTTACATGCTCATGTGTTATGGTTTGAATTGTGTACCCTCAAAATATGTGTTGGAATTCCAACTCCTATACCTGTGAATGTAATGTGATCCAATTTATTGTAATCACTTTCCATATGCAGTTGAATATAAAGTAATACATCAGTTCAGGTGATACTAATGTAGAGTAGATCCAACACTTAATCACTTCTGAGTTATATAAGGAGCAGCATAGACACAGAGACAAGTGTGCACATACTGGGGAAGACAGATGTCATGTGAGGATCACCAAGAACCAAGGAATGACCATGGCTACTGACAAGGAAAGAACCAACATGGTTGAGACCCTGATTTGGACTTTTAGCCTCCAAATTGTGAAAAAATACATTTCTGTTCTTTAAAGCAACCCACTTGTGGTATTTGTGTTACAGCAGCACTAGGAAACTAAGACATCATGCTACCACTCCTATCAAGAGGTAAGATGTATTTCCTCTCCCCTTGAGTCTGGGCTTATGACTTGCACTGACCAATAGAATTCAGAAGAAGTGGCATTCTGGGGCTTCTGACCCCAGGCCTAAAGAAGTCTGGAATCTTCAAAATCCTCCCTCTGGTAAGCCAACCATAATGTAAGAAGTCCAACCACTCTGAGATCTTTTTTTAGAGGGGAAACTGAAGCTAGCCATGTGAAAAGCCTGCATGCAAGAACAACAAAGCTCCAGACATGTGAATGAAGTTTTCTTGACTCTTCTAGACCAGCTTGTCTGCCAACTGAACTCAGCTGAGTGGAAATCTAGTCAATGCCTCGTGAAGCAAAAGAGTCATCCAGCTGAGCCTGGTTAGGCAATAGAATTATGAGAAAGGATAATATGTTGTTATTTTAAACAAGTAAGTTTTGGAGTGGAGTGGTTTGTTATGAGCAATAGTTAGATGAAACACAGATATGTATATATATGTGTGTGTATATATATGTGTGTGTATATATATGTGTGTGTGTATATGTGTGTGTGTGTATGTGTGTGTGTATATATGTGTGTGTATATATACATATGCATATGTGTGTATATATATATATACAGTTGTTGGGTGCCATCAAGTTGATTATGACTCATAGTGACCCTATATGACAAAGTAGAACTTCTCACAGGGTTTCCTAGGCTGTAATCTTTACAGATGCAGACTGACACATCTTTCTCCTGCTGAGGAGCTGGTGGGTTCTAACTGCCAACCTTTCAGTTAGCAGCCGAGGGCTTAACCATTATGCCACCAGGGCTGCTGTATATATATAATATTGATAGTGAGTATAACAACAGCTGCTTACTCTAAAGACCAAACAAGTTCCTATCAGACTAGCCCTCCCTTAGTTGACAGCAATAAACTCTGAATAAAATGTAACAGATAAATTCCTGAAGAAAATGGAGAGTGACCAAAGTGGGTATATCCTGGAGAGAAGTCAACACTTGGAATAAAAGTGAGGTTCCCTTATTCATGGCTTATCTTAGCCTGAGGGCAGGCTCTAGTCTGCACCATGCAGGGCAGTGAAAACTCTGATAGAAAGCCCACAGCCTTTCAAGCTTCAAACACAGAGGTCAAAATCTGAGGCTATCACACTTGATGGAAATTGAGGGGGGAGATTTTAGAAAGAACAGAATCAGAGAGAGAGAGAGCGCACACCAAATTTTGCGTATGAACTCTGTCCAAATCTCTTTCTTACCATTTTAAAAGAACTAAACTCAGATTTGAGATGCTGTCCAAGATACGGAGTGTTGTTTGTGTCTAACCAAGTTAACTTCTACTAAAACAAGCAAAAAAAAAAAAGATCAAACTTTTTGGAAGAATAGAACAGAATCCACCATCTCCATAACAGGGCTTTTACAATGTCCAGAAGATAATTATAGGTTACTCAATATACAGTATGAAGAAACAGGAGCATAAGACTCATCCTCAAGAGAATAATGACTATAGCAACAGCAGCTGCTAATATTTAATGCATATTTTCTATATTACAAGCCCTATTGTAAATATGTTTACATGTATTATGTAAGTCCTCATGGCACCTCTATTATGTAGATACTATTACTAGGAGCCCTGGTGGTGCAGTGGTTAAAGCACCCGGCTGCTAACCGAAAGTGTGGCGGTTCCAACCCACCAACAACTCTGCTGGAGAAAAATGTGGCAATCTGCTTCCGTAAAGATTACAGCCTTGGAAACCCTTTGGGGAGCAGTCCTACTCTATGTTATAGGGTTGCTATGAGTCGAAATCAACTCAGCAGCAATGGGTTTATTATTAGATTAGTCAATATGGAGTCAAGAAAACAGAAACGAGTCTAAGTATTCAGGCAAAAACCAAACCTGTTGCCGTGGAGTCAATTCCTACTCATAGTGACCCTATAGGCAAAGAGGGATTAAACACATGGAATTGAGCTATTCAATTGTTAGAAGGACTGAAAAAGCAAAAGAAAAAAAAGAGGACAGTGTTATGCAGAAATGAATAACTGCAGAAAGCCACTACCGCCCTAGTGCTGCCACACTAGGTCATCTGCTGCTACTATTACCAAAAACAAACCAAACCCATTGCCACTGAGTCCGTTCCAATTCATAGCAACCCTATAGAACAGGGGAGAACTGCCCCTTTAGGGTTTCCAAGGAGTGCCTGGTGGATTCAAACTGCTGACCTTTTGGCTAGCAGTTGAGCTCTTAACCACTACGCCACCAGGGCTCCACTACTATTACAGAAATCAGCTATTGCATAGCTTCTAAAGGAGCCTACTACTGCCACCACCTTCACTAACAGAGGTGTTTGCCTGCTGCTACCAGCATCACTACCCTGTATTAGTCCATTTTAGTCTGTTGTCACCTTTGAGGCTGGACTAAAAAGGAGAATGGCTTTTATCTTTCTTCTGCCTTATAATCTTGCAGAAATGCCTTCCACTGGTAAAACCTACACTGGAATGTGAATAATAACAAATTATGGATAACACTGTGAAGAAATGGAATTCCAGAACACTTAATTGTGCTCATGAGGAACCTGTACATAGACCAAGAGGCAGTCGTTCAAACAGAACAAGGGGATATTGCACGACTTAAAATCAGGAAAGGTGTGTCAGGGTTGTGTCGTTCACCATACTTCTTCTGTCTGTAAGTTGAGCAATAATCAGAAAAGCTGGACTGTGTGAAGAAGACTAGGGCATCAGGATTGGAAGAAGACTCATTAACAACCTGTGACATGCAGGTGACACAACCTTGCTTGCTGAAAGTGAAGAGGACTTGAAGCACTTACAGATAAAGATCAAAGACTACAGCCTTCAGTGTGAATTACATTTCATCATAAAAAAACAAAAATCTTCACAACTGGACCAATAAGCAACATCATGATAAATGGAGAAAATACTGAAGTTGTCAAGGATTTCATTTTACTTTGATCCACAGTCAACACCCATGGAGGCAGCAGTAGAGAAATCAAATGATGTAGTGCGTTGAGCAAATCTGCTACAAAAGACCTCTTTAAAGTGTTGAAAAGCAAAAGTGTCACTCTGAGGACTAAGGTGCACCTGGCCTATGCCACGGTATTTTCAATCACCTCATACGCTTGTGAAAGCTGGGCAATGAATAAGGAAGACAGAAGAAGACCTGATGCATTTGAATAATGGCTTTTGCAAAGAATATTGAATATACCGTGGGCTGCCAGAAAATGAACAAATCTGTCTTGGAGGAAGTATAGCCAGAATGTTCCTTAGAAGCAAAAATGGCAAGACTTTGTCTCATGTACTTTGGGCATGTTATCAGGAGGGACCAATCCCTGGAGAAGGACATCATGCTTGTCAAAGGGTCAGCAAAAAAGAGGAAGACAAGACGGACTGACACAGTGGCTGCAACAATGGGCTCAAATATAACAACTATTGCGAGCATGGCCCAGGACCACTCAGTGTTTTGTTCTCTTGTACACAGGGTCACTAAGAGTCAGAATCCACTCAAGGGCACCTAACAACAATAACACGCTGGAATGCTAATGACAAGGGGATATGGAAAATGCAGTTTCTAATCTTCTAAACCTTGTAATACAGGGAAGAGATTAGAAGGGTAGGGACTGTGTGAATAAGAACAGCCAATATTTGGCACAATTACTATCATTATTTTA
Source organism: Dugong dugon (assembly GCA_030035585.1). Classification (NCBI taxonomy): domain Eukaryota; kingdom Metazoa; phylum Chordata; class Mammalia; order Sirenia; family Dugongidae; genus Dugong; species Dugong dugon. The sequence goes on from CM057471.1 coordinate 61,238,947, forward strand.
TATTTGAGGAAACAGAAACACAGAGGTTTAAGGAACTGTCACAAGATCACACACGTAGGAACAGACAACATTTGGACTCAGGAAGCTGAACTCCAGAGGCTATGCTCCCAATCTGAGGGATATTTACCTTGTTCTTAATCTTTTCACAACTATAAACAAACCCACAGGGGATACACTTGTTCACATGCTGATTATAATTTTAATGATGACCTAAAAATAATTACCTGTGTTTATCCAAATAACGCGCTACTTATGTTTTCTTTGCAAACTGCACAACCTCCTTGCGTGTTAGTTTCCTATCCGTACTGTGCATTATATGAAAAAAAAATACGGTAATGTTAGCATTCTCCAGATTTTCCAAATTACTACCTTACAACCTAGAACTACCATCTAATTCCAGAACGCTTATTGTATTTGCTTTTCATAATTATGTCAATGCCAGGTTATAACACCAAATGACAGCATTTAACTTTTAATGTGTTGGTAAGCGAGTTTGACAGCATGTAGTTTTCATGTTTCAATGTCAAAATGACAATATTTGTTCTGCATCTGCCTTTGTACTCCTTCATTATTTTAGCATTTATAATATAGACAAAATTATTCTTTGCAGTGATGAGTGGTAATCAAAAAATATTTTCATTGACCAAGAAATTAATTTATTGACTTATTTAATAAATTAGGAATTTAATTTGACATCGTGAAAATGATTCAGTGAAGGGGAGTACTATCCTATCTTAAACTGTAAGGGCTAATGAGAAAACTCTACTGCCAAATACTTCATAATAAATGTTATATTTGAGCCAAGTGAAGACCAGATGACCTCATGACAAGCTACAGGGACAAATAGTCCTTGGAACTTTGAACAAAGAAAAGCGGTGGGAGAATTCAGTCACCAGAAGGCACTCAGTGGTATTACTAAAAAAAAAAAAAAAACACAATAAAATCTAGGCCACTTTATTATTTACTCACATATTTAAGTTTTGAGCAAACCTACAGCATAGAACACTCCTTTGGAAATATTATCTAATATGAATCTAACAATAAATTTGTGAGTAAAAACATAATAAAGAATTTATATACGTATGTATATCCAAAACAAAAGTCGATTCCGACTCACAGCAACCCTCTAGGACAGAGTAGAACTGCCCCATAGGGTTTCCAAGGGGTGGCTGATGGATTAGAACTGCTGACCTTTTGGTTAGCAGCCTGAGCTCTTAACGACTACGCCACCAGGGCTCCATATACGTGTGTGTACACACACACACACACACACACACAAATGCATATCAATACATATTACCCGCTGCTGTCCAGTCGATTCTGACTCATAGCAACCCCATAGGGTTTCCAAGGCTATAAATCTCTACGGAAGCAAACTGCTACATTTTTCACCCACAGAGCCACTGGTGGTTTTGAATCATCAACCTTTTGGTTAGCATCAGTACACATACACACATATATTTCATTTTTATTTATAATGCTAGAGATGTCATCTGTGTTTTTCTTCAATTCTAGAAAATTTCAGCAATTCTCTTTTGAAATATTAGTTCTCCACTGTTTATTCTGTTCTGTTCTTTTAGAAATTATATTGAACCACATTTTGTCTTATATACCTCATAATCACTGTTTTCTCATGTTCCATTATGCCATATTCTGAGAAATATCCTCAGATCTATCTTTAGTTCACTGATGTTCTCTTCGGCTATGTCAAATCTGCTGCTTACTCTACCTGTTGTGCAAAATACATGAAAAAACAGCATGTGGTGTAGATTGAAACTCACAGACAGAGAGGTCAATAGTCTGCAGAGAGAGAGAGACGTTTGTGAGCTAGGATGCTGCTGAATACACCATGGGTCTCTGCTCAAGGATAAGGTCCCTTAGATGTCCTCTTTAATTTCTTAGCTTAAGATTCCTGCAATATGAGGGTGCTGTAAATTCAGACTCAATTTCTGCAAATGGATGTGTATAGGATGTGAGAATTTTTATTTTTAATTTTTTGTGGGACTTTTTTTTTTACTACGTAGCTCTCTGATCAGAGACAAACTTTTTAGGCTAATGGTTGGAAGTTTTTTTTTTTTGTTTTGTTTTTCCATCTTCTTTCATGGAGCAGACTGTCCTTCCGAGATCATAATTTTATGCAAGGATCTTCCTCACAACTTTTTTCTTTTTTTGCCTCATGTAGCATGAAAGTTACATATTCTATCCCTGAAAATGTACCAAAACCATATCGTTAATCCCAAAGGACAAAAATTTGGGTCTAATATTACTGTAGTTCTCTTTGGTGTTCCCTAGAGTATTTATTGAAGCTCTGGTGGCACAGTGGTTAAAATCTCGTCTGCTAACCAAAAGACTGGCAGTTCAAATCCACCGGTCACTCTGTGGCAACCCTATGGGGTGGTTCTACTCTGTCCTATAAGGTCGCTATGAGTCAGAATTGACTTGACGGAAAAAGGTACAATGGGTAGAGTACTTATTGTTTGTCTTTGTTTCTGGAATTTCAGACTATCTTTTTTAAAGTTTTACTAATTTAATTATTTCTTTTTCCTTTTGAGCATAATTTTGTCTTCATTTATTGTTAAAAGTTATCATGCCTTTCAAGGTATTCATAGACAGAAGCCACCACTCGTCTATTAGTTTGTCCTACTGTGGTGGCTTTCATGTTGTTGTGATGCTGAAAGCTGTGTCACCAGTATTTCAAATATCAGCAGGGTCACCCATGGTAGACAGGTTTTGACAAAGATTCCAAACTAAGACAGATGAGGGTTTCTTCATTTTTTAAAATTCTTTTATCTGATTTTTCCTCAAATAAGTTGGTGTTGAGTGCTTTATCTTCAATCTCTAATTCTGACTTCCATTGCCTCAATTCTGCTCCTATGACTTTCTATGGAGCTAATTCTGAAATTTTATTGTTAATCTTTTGGATTTCTGTTTGCTGTCTCTCTGTGGATTCTTGCAGCCTGTTAAATTTGTCATTATGCTCTTGTATAACCTTCTTAAGTTCCTCTATTGTTTTGTCTGTATGTTCCTAGGCTTGTTCTGCGTTTTGTTTGATCTCCTTCCTGATCTCTTGAAGAGTTCTGTATATCAATCTTTTGAATTCTACCTCTGGTAATTCCAAGAAATTCTCTTCCTCAAGAAGGTTTCTTGATTCTTTGTTTTGGTGGCTTGCTGAAGCCATCATGGTCTGCCTCTTTATGTGATTTGATATTGACTGTTGTCTCTGAGCCATCAATACGTTATTATATTTATTTATTTTATGTTTTCTTACTGTGTCCTAGCTTCTTGTTTTGTTTTGTTTTGATATGCCCAAATAGGCTGTCCATGTGAGCTAGATTGATTATTGGTGTCTTGAAGCTCTCACAGCCTATCTCCATGTGGCTAGGGCTGTTATTAGGTATGTGAGCCCAGGAGTCCGTTTAATTTTCTTGTGTCGATTCAGCTCAGGAGTCCAGGTAGTTGGTTATTGAGCGTGTCATGCAGGATCTCACCTATAGTTCTAGATGGGCAGAGGTGATTGGAGTAGGCACAGGTACCTGGATGCAGTAGGGGGTCATGTACTGACCAAAGCAGGGGCCTGACTGCTGTCCCTGAGTGGCTGGGTGGAAGGTATGTCCCTGTACCCTAGAGTGAGTAGACAGGTGGGTTTTGCAGCCAGACTATGAGCGCACAATGCTGTTTGCTGTAAAGACTGGGAGTCACCACTTATTCTTGGACACCAGCTGCAGGTGGCTCAGTGGAGTGGGTGGAGCCACCAGTCTTTAGGCCCCTGATGAGGGTAGGTGAGGACCCTTCTTAATGGGCAGGGCAGTGTCAAATGACATGAATCTGCCACTCCCCCTTATAGCTGATGCAGATGAAAATAGACTTCAGATGTATACTCTGCTGTACTATGCTAGTGAGGCTCTACGCTGTTGAAATGGGCCCACGCAGGTCTATGCAGGGCTGAAGGGCATTCAAAGTCTGTGGACCCTTACGCCTGAGCGTAGGCAGATGGGCTGTGCCTACCTTGAGTTCCCAGCTTAGGGGAGCTAGCAGATTATTTTTTCCTGTTTGTTAATTTATTCCCTCTCCAAAGCCAAGAGAATGGGTCAAGGCATGTGATGGATCCTACTTCCAGTCCAGGGGTGCAACATTCACTGAAGCTGAACTGGGGCCCAAAGCAGAGCGGGGGAGGGGGCAGGTAAATGGGAGAGAGGTACTTTCCAAAAGGGGGGATTGATCCGCACAGTGGGTTAGATGCTTGTACTTATCTTTGGCTGATTGACAGCCGTTTCTTACTGGTTCTGGAGGGTTGAGCAGACTGTCCACTGCTCAGTCTCTCCTGATGTGGAAAATACTTCCTGAGCACCACTGCTTGCCTCACCCCTTGCGCGGTAGCTGATTCAGCCTGCAAGGTGCCAGTGCTGGCCATGTCAGGTCTGGCAACTCCTGGCTGCTTCTGAACTGTCTCTCCCTTTCCCTGATGCTCAGCTAGATTCCTCAGCTTTGCCTTTGATGTTCAGGGCTCCTAGATTGCCATATATAATCAATTCACTTGTTCTTTCAGGTCTTTGTTGTAAGAAGGACCACAAGAAGTGTCTGACTACTCTGCCATCTTGGCCCCACCTCCTCCTAGACAAACTAGGAAGACGGACCTGAAGATCTACTTCTGAAAAAATTGGCCAGTGAAAACCTTATGAATAGCAGTGGAATGTTGTCTGATATGGTGCCCGAAGATGAGCCCCTTAGTTTGGAAATCACTCAAAATACATCTGAGGAAAAACTGCCTTCTCAAAGTAAAGTCAACCTTACTGATATGGATGGAGTCAAGATTCCAACCTTTATTTACTGATGTGGCATGACACAAAATGAGAAAAAACAGCTGCAAACATCCATTATTAATAAGAACACGGAATGTATGAATTATAAACCTAGGAAAATTGGAAGTTGTAGAAAAGGATTGACCGACTTCTGCAGTCTGAAATTGATCAAACATGCAATCAAGATGCATTGATAATTGCTAGTGATTGGAACGCACAAGTTGGAAGCAAATAAGAAGGACTGGTAGTTGGAAAATATGGCCTTGGTGAGAGAAACAACACCAGAGATCCCATGACTGAATTTTGCAAGATCAATGGCCTCTTCATTGGAAGTACTTTTTTTCAACAACAAGTTCAAGTTGGAGCTAAAGAAAATTAAAACAAGTCCACAAGAGCCAAAACATGGCTCTTGAGTATATTTCACCTGAATTTAGAAACCATCTCAAGAATAGATTTGACACACTGAACACTAATGACTGAAGACCAGACAAGTTGTGGGATGACATCAAAGACATCTTACATAAAGAAATAAAAAGATCATTAAAAAGACAGAAAAAAAAAAAGACCAGAATGGATGTCAGAAGAGACTCTGAAACTTGCTTTTGAACATAGAGTAGCTAAAGCAAATGGAAGAAATGAGGAACTAAAAGACTGAACAGAAGATCCCAAGAGTGTATCAAGAAGTAAAGTATTATAATGAAATGTGCAAAGACCTAGAGTTAGAAAATCAAAAGGGAAGAACACACACAGCATTTCTCAAGCTGAAAGAACTGAAGAAAAAATTCAAACCTTGAGTTGCAGTATTAAAGGAATCAACAGGCAAAATATTGAACAATGCAGGAAGCATCAAAAGAAGATGGAAGGAATACACAGTCACTGTATCAAAAAGAATTGGTCAATGTTCACCCACTCTAGGAGGTAGCGTATGATCAAGAACCGATGGCATCAAAGAAAGAAGTCCAAGTGGCACTGAAGGCATTGATGAAAAACAAGGCTCCAGGAATTGACAGAATACCAACTGAGACATTTTAACAAATGGATACAATGCTGGAAGCATTCACTTGTCTATGCCAAGAAATTGGAAGACACTTACCTGGCCAACTAACTGGAAGTGATCTATATTTGTGCCCATTCCAAAGAAAGACGATCCAACAAAGTGTGGAAATTATCAAACAATATCATTAATATCATATGCAAATAAAATTTTTTGGAAGATAATTCAAAAATGATTGCAGCAGTACATTGGCAGTGAACTACCAGAAATTCAAGCTGGATTCAGAAGAGGATGTGGAATGAGGGATATCATTGCTGATGTCACATGGATCCCGGCAAAATTAGAGAATACCAGAGAGATATTTACCTGTGTTTTATTGACTACACAAAGGTATTCAACTATGTAGATCATAATAAATTATGGATGACATTTCAAAGAATGAGAATTCCAGAACACTTAATTGTGCTCATGTGGAAACTGTACACAGACCAAGAGACAGTTGTTCAAACAGAAAAAGGGGATACTTCATGTTTAAAATCAGGAAAGGTGTGCCTTCAGTTGTATCCTTTCACCATACTTATTCAATCTCTATGCTAGTAAATAACCCAAGAAGTTGGACTATATGAAGAACAGGGCATAAGGATTGGAGGAAGACTCATTAACAACCTTCAATATGCAGATGATACAACCTTGCTTGCTGAAAGTAAAGAGGACTTGAAGCACTTACTGATGAAGATCAAAGACTATACCCTTCAATATGGATTATACGTCAACCTAAAGAAAACAAAAATCTTTGCGACTGGACTAATAAGCAATATCATCATAACTGGAGAAGGCACTGACATTGTCAAGGATTTCATCTTACTTGGATCCATAATCAATACCCACGGAAGCAGCAGTTGGGAAATAAAATGATATATTGCATTGGGCAAATCTGCTGCAAAAGACCTCTTTAAAATATTGAAAAGATGTCACTTTTAGGACTAAGGTGCAACTGATTCAAGCCATAGTATTTTCAATTGCTTCATATGCACGCGAAAGCTGGGCAATAAATAAGGAAAACTTAAAAAGAATTGATGCATTTGAATTATGGTGTTGATGAAGAATATTGAATATACCATGGACTTCAAAAGAATAGAGCCCTGCTCTACAACTCAAACATATAGAAAGAGAGCAGCAAAAGAAGCCCTCGGATACTAGAAGAAAGCAAATAATAAAAATTAGAACAGAATTAAATGAAATAGAAAATAGAAAAATAATTAAAAGAGTTAACAAGACCAAAACCTGGTTCTTTGAAAAGATCAACAAAATTGATAAACCATTGGCCAAACGTACAAAAGAAAAACAGGAGAGGAAGCAGATAACCCATATAAGAAATGAGATGGGTGATAGCACAACAGACCCAACTAAAGTTAAAAGAATCATAACAGAATACTATGAGAAATTTTACTGTAACAAATTTGAAAACCTAGAGGAAATGTACAAATTTCTAGAAACACATTACCTACCTAAACTAACACAAACAGAGTTAAAACAAATAAATAAAACTATAACAAAAGAAGAGATTGAAAAGGTAATTTAAAAACTCCCAACAAAACAACAAAAAAAAACCCCTGGCCCTCCTGATGGCTTCATTGGAGAATTCTACCAAACTTTCAGAGAAGAGTTAACACCACTACTACTAAAGGTATTTCAGAGCATAGAAAAAGATGGAATATTCCCAAACTCATTCTATGAAGACAGAATAGCAAAACTAGGTGCTGGCATAATTTGATATTCATCTGGGGAAAAAAAAAAAAAGAAAATGGAACAAGACCCATACCTCACACCATGCACAAAAACTAAAAATGGATCAAAGACCTGAATATAAAATCTAAAATGGTAAAGATCATGCAAGAAAAAACTGGGACAATGCTGAGAGACCTAATATATGGCATAAACGGATTAAAAACATTACTAAAAATGCACAAACACCAGAAGAGAAATTAGATAACTGGGAGCTCCTAAAAATCAAACACTGATGCTCATCAAAAGACTTCACCAAAGGAGTAAAAAGACAACCTACAGACAGGGAAAAAATGTTTGGATACGACAAATCTGATCAGCGTCTAATCTCTAAAATCTACAAGATACTGCAAAACCTCAACAACAAAAAGATAAATAACCCAATTAAAAAATGGTCAAATATATGAACAGGCACTTCACCAAAGAAAACATTTAGGCGGCTACCAGATACATAAGGAAATGCTCACGATCATTAGCCATTACAGAAATGCAAATCAAAACTATAATGAGATACCATCTCACCCCAACGAGGCTAGCATTAATCCAAAAAACATAAAATAATAAGTGTTGGAGAGGTTGTGGAGAGACTGGAACACTTATACACTGCTGGTGGGAATGTGAAATAGTACAACCACTTTGGAAATCAGTTTGGTGCTTCCCTTAAGAAGCTAGAAATAGAAGTACCATGTGATCCAGCAATCTCACTCTTTGGAATATGTCGTAGAGAAATAAGAGCCTTCACACGAACAGATATACGCACACCGACGTTCATTGCAGCATGGTTCGCAATAGCAGAAAGATGGAAACAACCTAGATGCCCATCAACAGATGAATGGATAAACAAATGATCGTATATTCACACAATGGAATACTAAGGAACGATAAAGAGCAATGATGAAACTGCAAAACATCTCATAACATGGATGAATCTGGAAGGCATTATGCTGAGTGAAATTAGTCACAAAAGGACATATATTGCATGAGACCACTATTGTAAGAACTCAAGGAAAGGTTTAAACACAGAAGAAAACATTCTTTGATGGTTACAAGGGTGGGGAAGAGGAGAGGAGTATTCACTAACTAGATAGTAGACAAGAATTATCTTAGGTGAAGGGAAGGACAGCACACACTACAGGGGAAGTCAGCACAACTGGACTAAACCAAAAGGTAAGAAGTTTTCTGAATACAACAAAACACTTTGAGGGACAGAGTAGCAGAGGTGGGGGTCTGGGGGCCATGCTTTCAGGGGATATCTAGGTCAATTGGCATAACAAAGTTTATTAAGAAAACATTCTGCATCCCACTTTGATGAGTGGTGTCTGGGGTCTTAAAAGCTAGTTAGCTGCCATCTAAGATGCATCAATTGGTCCCAACCTACCTGGAGCAAAGCAGAATGAAGAACACCAAAGACACAAGGAAAATATTAGCCCTAGAGACAGAAAGGGCCACATCAGCCTGAGACCAGAACTAGATGGTGCCTGGCTACCACCATTGACTGCCTTGACAGGGAATACAACAGAGAGTCCCTGACAGAGCAGGAGAAAAGTGGGGTACAGAACTCGTATTCTAGTAAATGGGCACCTCCTGCCCAGAGGCGAGATGAGAAGGCAAAAAAAGACAGGAGCTGGTTGAATGGGCGCAGGAAATCCAGGGTGGAAAGGAGGAGCGTGCTGTCACAGTATAGGGAGAGCAACTAGGGTCACATAACAATGTGTGTATAAATATTTGTATGAGAAACTAACTTGAACTGTAAACTTTCACTTAAAAAAAAATGTCACTTTGCTCTGTCACTAACTCCCTGGGTTTTTCCCCTTCACACTCAATCTACCCACCAAAAAAATGAAGGAGGTGGAGGAATAGATTTTGAAGATAGCTTCCAGGTCAAAAACTCCATCTTTCTCAGACCAGGCTGCCAATTTCCCCACGTCAGGCCCAGTGGCCAAAAACGCGCGGCAGGACCTTGTCGATTCTGTAATAGCAGGAGAAGAAAGGTGGAGGAGCCACCTCGGGCCAAACTCGTTAACAGTTGTTTCATTAATCACAGTTTGTGTTTCAAATCCAAAGACAATCTGTCCAATTAACATTAAAGCTCTGGCAGCCGTGAAGAGACCTTTAGGAAAAGGCAATTTGACACGATTGCTAATAATCCTAACATTTAGGAAAGTGCTCCCAAATATTATGTTCTCCTGGTGACAGCTTGAGTCCAGTCCAAAGCAGGAGCACAGGCTCCAGGCACCTCTATAGTCTGACTCCTTCCTCTGTCCAGCCTCTTCACCGTGGACGCCTGTTACGTGCCAGCTGTTTTAACAGAATCAGTCTTCCTGAGCATGCTACTGTTACTCACACGTCTGTGCTATTGTCCATCTGAACCCACAGAATACATGCCTCCCTGTTTGTCTTTGCCGCAGTAGAAGCTCCTCTATACCACTTTCCTAATAATATTTATTTCAACAAATAATTCTTGAAGTGTGTTGAGACTTGATTTGAATCTTGCTTCAATGAATTATTAACTTGGATGTATTTTATGTTTTTTATTTTCAAGTGATACATATACACAGCCAAAAACATTCAAATAATGCAAATAATTATATAGCAAAAACCTAAATCTCCCTCTCTTCCTGGCTTCCAGACTCCTCCTTGGACACAATCTTGGTTACCAATGTCTTCTATCACCTTCCAAAGATAGTTTTTACCTATAAAAAAATATAAATACGTATATATATACATACACACAAACACAAATTTCCTTTTACCCACGTACCAATCCTACTATATTATACACACTATTTTATACCTTGATGAACAATGATTCTTTCAGATTATTCCATGTCAGTATGAATGATTGTTCCTAGGTAGGATTATGTGAAGCGTAAATCAAGTGATGCATATGAAAACTCTGTAGAGGTGAGGTAGCTTTAACTGCGAGGACATTATTAAGGGGATCCTGTATTTGATCTTAATATAATCAAACCCCTCATTTGATGTGCTTGCCTGACAGCTTTTCCTACTTTTAACCTATCCTACAACAGTTACCAGGTAGCAGAAGATTCCATGCAGATGGTTATAAAGAAGATTCAGGCAGATATGCAATGTGGCTTTTGCCATCTGTCTATTCATAACAATACCTATCCAGCGGTTAGGGTTATGGTTAGCAGGAGACTCACGGAAGTGGAAGAAAGTAAGGACCAGGAGAGTGTCAGTACTCCAGAAAAAGTGACTGAAGGTCATAGTGGATCCTCGGTCCTTGAAGTGTGATGTACTGAAAGAGGAGAGAAGAGAGGCACCTGTGCCAGAAATACTCTTCCTCCTGATCAAGTTTTAGTTCCAGGCATCATTGCTAGCACTGGCAGGTAAAGACAGCCTATTTTACAAGTGCTGGTTTATTTCAGTGAAAATTGGGGTATTCACGATGGGAGAAACTGAGCTACTTTGAGATGCCTAGGTATCCATGACTTACCAAAAAAAACAGTTGTCATTGAATCAATTCCCTGTGTCAGAGTAGAACTATGCTCTATAGGGATTTCAGTGGCTCATTTCCTGGAAATAGATCACCAGGTCTTTCTTCCTAGGTGCCTCTGGGAGAACTCAAACCTCCAGCCTTTTAGTTAGCAAGTGAATGTGTCAAATGTTTGCACCTCCTAGGGACTCCATGACTTATTCAGTATACCCTAAATGCTGAATCTAAGGCTGATGATATGGTTTCTGTCATGAATGGGAATGGCTCAGGGACTACAGAGGGTCCTTTGGGAGAGGCACACATGGAGAAGTGAGGAAAAATCAAAAAGGAGGCCTCAAGTACTGCTGTAAACTTCCCAGAGTCTGGCCTTCTGAGAGGGTTGGGCGTCCCATGGCTTACTGGTAATTACCAGCAGCACTCAGCTGCTCAGCAGGCTGAGATGGCAGATGATGGTGCCTCCCATGCTTCTCCTCTCTCCTCCCACTGGCTGGCTCTCCTTGGGTGCCCTTGCCATTCTTTCTGCAGGTTCTTGCCAGCTGTAGTGCAGCAGCAGACACAACAAAGGTGTCTTGTTGATTCTTTTCTCTTTTCCCCATGGAATCATTGAAATGCAACTGGGGAAGGGGAGTGAAAGGAAATGGAGGGGTCATTAAATATCAGAGGAGAGGGAGACCTTTGGTAGAATGTTTTCTGGGTGACACCTGAAAAATCCAAGCCTGCAATTTCCCCAGTGAATGTTCAGCCCCTTTACATGCATCCTCTAATGACAGTGTAGGCGATGGATACAGACGGGGCAGTTAAAGGTTAAAATATCTGCCAAGGAGATATTAAAAGCAATATAACTACCTAAAAGTGGAGAAAATAGGCAGGAGAGCAGGAGAGGATGGGATAAGAGGTCCTGCTGGTTGTCTTTTAAGATGCTGGAATCATCTTTTGTTCGTTCTTCTATTATTCCACACACCATCCCCCTGATTCATCCTAATGCCTTCAATATCTCTCCACTTCCTCTCTATCCCCAAAGTCACCGTTCTAGCCTAGACCCTAATTACCTTTCTCTTTGACAATTACAGTAATAGACTCCCTGGCCCCAGACTCTGCCATCTCCAGTCTACCCTACAGATGTCACCAGACTGAACTTCTTGAAATATCACTTTGCACATGTCATTTTTCTGCTCAAAAACTTCAATGATTTCCCATTGTCTGTAAAGTAAAGGCAAAAAATCTTAGTCTCGAAATCATTGCTGCCAAGCCTTAGACATTCTGTGTCTACTGTCAAGACTGGGAGTAAATCATATTTATTTCTGTCCCCAATACTAATATATAAGCTGCATAAGGGAAGAACAGATTTATTCTTCATTGCTTGTCCATAATAAGCACTCAAACAGTATTTATTGAAAGAATGCGTTGATTAGCTCATTAATGATGCTTGGCATAGGACATTATAGGTCTCCAGCAAATGTTGAAATTAGAGATGAAGGGAGATGGGCAGAGGAGGAAGGAAGATGTGTTATTAACACAGACACAGATCATAGATGAATGCCGGGTGGAATTACGGTTATTTAGAATCAAAACAGGACGTTAACAACTTGACTGTAGGAGTTAAAATATGAATGAAGCACAGGCTTAAAGCAACCTGAGGTTTAGGCCAGGTGTTGGGAGTAGGAGAGGTCAGAGGAAGACCAAGTGGGCTGAAATACTAGCTATGGAAGCCAGGTGGTGAGTAGGGGACTCAGCAGCCAAATGAGAGGATTAGTGGTCATACATCATCTGGGTGAGAAGCCAGAGACTCAGAGAGTTGGCACATCAGAATACGCTGGGTAAGTTTTCATAGCTGTTATGAATAACTTATTCTGTATCAGTGGCATTTAAATTTTGAAGATCATGAATGTCTTTGAGATTTTAAAGAAAGCTGAGAAACCATTTGTCAGAAAAAATAAATAAACCCACATGATTTTACACACAATTACAGGGGCTTAGAGATTTCTCTGAAGTCAATCCCCAGGTTAAGAAAACCTATTTTAAGGCAATAGATAAGTGGTAACTTTGGTGAAGGGTAAGATAGCACACAATACTGGGAAGCCAGCACAACTTGTACAAGGCAAGGTCATGGAAGCTCCATAGACACATCCAAATTCCCTTAGGGACCGAATTGCTGGGCGGAGGGCTGTGGGGACCATGGTCTCAGGGAACATCTAGCTCAATAGGCATAACATAGTTTATAAAGAAAATGTTCCTTGGTGAGTAGTGTCTGGGGTCTTAAAAACTTGTGAGCAGCCATCTAAGATACTTCAGTGGTCTCACCCCTTTGGGAACAAGGGAGAATTAAGAAAACAAGGCACAAGGGAAAGATTAGTCCAAAGGACTAATGGACCACAACTACCATGGCCTCCACCAGACTGAGTCTAGTACAACTAGATGGTACCTGGCTACTACCACTGACTGCTCTGACCGGGATCACAACAAAGGGTCCCAGACAGAGCTGGAGAAAAATGTAGAACAAAATTCTAACTCACAAAAAAAGACCAGACTTACTGGCCTGACAGAGACTGGAGAAACCCCGAGAGTACGGCCCCTGGGTACCCTTTAGCTCAGTAACGAAGTCATTCCCAAGGTTCACCCTTTACCCAAAGATTAGACAGGCCCATAAAACAAAATTAGACTAATGGGGCACTACAGCACAGGGACAAGGATGAAAAGGCGGGAGGAGACAGGAAAGCTGGTAATAGAGAACCCAAGGTCGAGAAGGGAGAGTGTTGATATGTCATGGGCTTGTTAACCAATGTCATAAAATACTATGTGTACTAACTGTTTAATGAGAAACTATTTGTTCTGTAAACCTTTGTCTAAAGTACAATTAAAAAAAAATCTATTTTATGTAGTTGGAATACCTCACATTTACATCTTATCATCTATAAATTTAATGACATTTATCATCCATGAATGGATGCAACTCTATGAAATTGGTAATGATTATTCCTATATTGAGTAAGCTGAGCCACAGGGAAAAGACACGCATTGCCCAAGTGAGGAAATATATTTATGGGGTAGGAGTCAGGTATTTAGGTTTCAAGTGGAGTTGTTTTTCTGTCATACGTCTATCAAAACAAGCTGTGCTAACATTTTTACATGAACCAGAAATCCCTTTTACAAGGATTGATCGAGTGCCTTGAACAAGCACCCTATTATGCACTTGGGATATATTGGTGAACAAGAACAGACCAAAACTCTGGTCTGGTAGAGCTCCAGGCTCAACTCTAATTAAGTGCCTACCCATCCTGAAAGCTCGATTTGGCATTCTCTGGTCATATAATATTTACTCAGGTACTGGTTGTTTCCTGAACAGCTGTTGAGCCAGTAAGCATCATCCTAGGTACCAGTTGTTGTCAAAAGTAGATTTTATGTCAACTAATATTGAACATTTCTCATATCTTATCACTAACTAATCATAGACTCCATTAATTTTCATTTCATTTTTATCCCTTCAACTTTAAAACATTAAGCTCTAAAGCCTAACATTTTCCCATCTTACCAATAGAAACAAGGCCCAAATAAAACATTTAACTCACAGTTGTTCAGAAGAGGACAAATAAAAACCAGACTGATAGTTGGGAGGTCTGGGCCCTATTCCCAGCTCGGTCATTGGCGATGTTACTCTGAGCATGACCGATTAAAAAAAAAAAAGAAAACCCATTGCCCTCAAGTCAATTCTGACCATAGTGACCCTGTAGGACAGACTATAGAACTGCCCTACAGGGTTTCTGAGAAGCAGGTAGTAGATTTGAACCGCTGACCTTTTGGTTAGCAGCCCAGATCTTAACCACTATGCCACCAGGGCTCCACTTGGAGCAAGTCCTGCCTTTTCCTTAGGTCTCAGTTTCCTTACCTGTAAAGTGCATCTGGAAGTTTCTATGCTCCTTTTTCGCCCTGAGGGCCCTGGTGGCACAGGTTAAGAGCTGGGTTGCTAACCAAAAGGTTGGCAGTTTGAATCCACCAACTGCTCCTTGGAAACCCTATGAGGCAGTTCTACTCTGTCCTATAGGGTCGCTATGAGTCAGAATCGAATCGATGGCAATGAGTTGGGTTTGGCTTTTTTCTTTTTTTTAAATCCCTAACATGGTACCAGGCTGTGAATGCCTGACAACTTTGAGCCTGCTCAAGGAAAAAAAAACTTTATAATTTCATGGTGATAAGAAATAGATGGCAAGAGAAAACTCGCCCCACAATTAGGAGCTGCCTGCCCCTATTCTGGGAGCTAAGGGGTTCTTAGAAGAGTGGGAGTGTAGGAAGCAGGAAGGGCAAGAGGCAGGAGGAAAGCTTGACTTCTTATCAGACAAGGAGCAGGACAGGTCTGTGAGCTGACGCCGTGAACGCAAAATGTCAGGTGTGTTTCTTTCTGAAAAGGTCAGTGCCCTGCCAAGCCAGGCCTGTGACGTGGTGGCCTTTAAAAAAAGCAGGTTGTCGGAGAGGCTGTCACCGAGCTCACGGGCGTGAAACGAACTCAACTCACGGGCATGTCAGAGTAGAAAGGACTTAGTCGCAATGGTCCAATTCCCCTCTTTCATTTTGCAGATGGGGGCACGGAGGACCAGGGTGACTTGTCCCAAGTCACAGGTCTTGCTCTCAGCACACCCATGACAAGAGCCCAGGACTTCTGAACACTGAAGGGACTCTCCATTGTTACTTGAGTAAAGTGAACTTCCTTTTCTTCTGCTTATTGCCTCCTCTACTAAAATCATTATTTTTCTTTCATCTGCTGCTTGCTTAGTATCTCAGAATAAATTGTAATAGCAGTTACCCTTCTTGACAGCACGGAATCTGACACTTAAAAATGGAAGATATGACTCATTAAATCTCTAGGTATGTTTTTTAGAGTCCTTTTGTAAAGGCTACCTGTTTATAATGAGAGTTGCCAAAATTGTATCTTTGGTTCAAATGCTTTGCTCCATTCATTCTCTTCCTCACGCTCCACCCGGTCAGAGTTATGCCTCCAGTGAAAATATTAAAAGCCTCCCCGCCTGCTTGTGCCTAAAATATCTCATTTGATCCTCATAACAGTTATTGGCTCCCACTCTATACAATGACTTGCCCTTTCCTACCTCCTGGATTGATTTATACACCCTCCCTCAACCCTACTCTGATCTATTGAAACGTTATTGGTTAAAGACTTCCGGGAATGCAGACTTCCTTTGTGCCTTGAGAGTAAAGTGATCTAGGGCAAAAGTTTTAACCTATTTGTGCTTAGTTGGAGGTTGCGAAAAATGGAGGCAAAGATGATTCCTAACTTTAAGTTATTGCAGGGTTAAATAAAAACAATACCTAACACCTCTAATGCCTACTCTGTGCCAAATGCAAGCATTTTACACATATTATTTTATTCACTTATAATCATTCTTATTACCTACATACTTTTGAGCAAAACAAGGCAGGCATGAAAAGAGGCTGTAGGAATCCATTTATATGAAGTTCATAAATAAGCAGCACTAGTTGATAGTGTTAGAACCCAGCATTGTGTTTACTCTTGGAGGAAGAATGACAGGGATGGGTATGGGGCTACTTTAGGAGTGCTGGTGACGTGCTATCCCTTCATCTGCATGTTAGACAGTGTTCTCACTTTCTGATTACTTATTGAGCTGCACACTTATGAGCTGTGCATTTTTCTATTTGTACTTTATATGTCAATAAAAATTTTAAAAGAAGTTCTTTTTTTAAATTTTAAGATAGAGACAAAACATTTAATGAGCACCCACTATGTGTGCTATCTTACACAGCATCTCACTTAATTCTTGAAACAATCCTGTGTGTTTCTAAGCTTGCCTGAAAGCAAAAAGCACTATGACACTTCTTAAAATTAGAAAATCACTACATCCTATTTAAGACTTCTAATGTTTCAAAATCTCCAGGGGGAGGTCCTGGACATCAATCTTTGGAATAGGTGAATTTATAATCAGTTGAGTTTGGCATACGCTGGCAGATACACGTATCGAGGAGTGAGATTTAATGTGATGTTTAACAAATAATATGAACTTAATAAATGGAATCACTTTTCGTTTTTAGGTACAATGATTGTTGTAGATGAAGGACTGAGGTGCACAGAAGGAAAATGCCTTATCTGACATCACTGACCTGGAAACAAAGGTTTTACAGGAGTTATCTCCATTCATGCTAGTTACTGTTCTGGGAAATAGATTCCATTAGGCTCATCTTACCCATGGGCAAATTTTGGCTCAGGGAATTTAGGTAACTTGCCCAAAGACAGTTAGCAAGGAAATGGGGAGCCAGGTCAATCTAACTCATGAGGTTCTGATCAAGTCACTTTTCAAATTCCTGCCATAGGGTAGGAGAGATGGAAAGAAGACAAATCCAGGAGCACATAAAACAGACTTTCTTTTTTACACGTTGGGATTCTGGCCTTTAATGTTAACATGCTTTCTCTTTCCTGTACAGCATCTCTCCCTCTAAAGTGACATAGTTGTCACTAGCACCCTCTTCCTTCACAAATAACATTTGGGCTGTTGTCATCACCAATCAGAGAAAATCTAAAGCTAAAAGGCAGCTACCCCATCTTTGTGAAAATTTCTTTAGTTTTTTTGGCAGCCAGCTGTTTGGGGGTCATCGTTTGAAACAAAGCTTACTCTTGTCCATCTTCTACTTGGATAAATAATATTTCTGGAAATTGAGATGTTAGCTGGAATCTATTATTGAGTCACAAGCATTGTTTAATCTTTATTGTCAAGGAGGGAGAATGCTTCTGTCTCAGGCTGGGGTAAAGAGGGTAGATAAACCCTGATGGCATAGTGGGTAAGAGCTATGGCTGCTAACCAAAAGGTCAGCAGTTCGAATCTACCAGGTGCTCCTTGGAAACCCTATGAGGCAGTTCTACTGTGTCCTATAGGGTTGCTGAGTTGGAATTGACTTGATGGCAATGGGTTTAGCTTTTTTTTTTTTTTTCAACTCATATGTTAGAATAATCTTCAATTTCATTGCCAACTACTTTTACTAGTTCAATGCCATAGATTAAAAACCAGGACCAGGTTTTTTTAGTGGGTAGAGTTTTCCTGCATTAAAGAAAGAACCAGAAACTGACCTACATTTTTTCACTTCTTATACTTAAGTGTCATCCATTTTCAGTAATCAATGCTCGTATGTTTGAAAGGACCAGAACTTTCTTCTCCTTAAGTAGGAGGCTCTGAAATCTCTACTCTGTTCTCCTCGGCTTGCTTTGGAACTCTGGACACAGAGTAAAGAGTTTAGGCCGCCTTAACAGTAGGAATCAAAGGGAAATGTGTTCTTTGTTGTCTGTCTCATTTCTTTTTCCAATGCGTCTGGTGGATGTGATTTTTGACTTAACTTTTACTGGCATTGCAAGGGCAAGATCTTGACCTTGGTTAAAATTTCAGTGAAGAGGAAGCAGAAAGCCCTGTCTAACACTTCTGGCTAAGCTGAAATCTCCAATCCAGCTTTTATTGAGAAAGTCACATTTAGTTTCTAATTTGCGAAGTGCTCCTTGTATGTATAATTTCCTTGCTAGGAGAACCCTCCATAATCTGTCTATCTTCCACCATCATTTTAGCTGTCTGTTTTTATCACGATTTTCATAATTATCTCTATCCTTAACCCGAGAAATCCTTGACCACTGCTGACCGGAAGTTGACCACCATTGACTGATGTCTCTCTGAGGGGGGCAGCATTATGTTGGGCATATTGAGTGATCCCCACTGAGGCACCGCCCTCTCAGTCATTCAGAGAGAGAAGACATGGGCAAGCACCCGCTTCCTCCTCATCCTGGGGAGTTGTTTATGATGCAGACCTGACCATGTTTATCACAGTTCTGGATGAACACAAAAATGACAAAGACCTCTGAGTGCTTATGCAATTCCTCCTTCCCTGGGAGGTTCCTAAGCAAATAGAGCGGCTGAGCAGTCAGCTGGGGAAGCTGAAAACCAACCAGACTTGGAGTTGGACAAACCAACTGCAGCCATTTTTCTAACCTTCTGGCTTTGATCAAATATCACAGTTTTGCTCAGAGCAATTTTGCTCCTAATCATTTAACTCACATGTGGTGGTGAAAGGTACATTAATCAATCATGTTTTAGATTCATTGACATTCAGCCCAAACATTCTGGTCTTGTAAGAACAGTCCAATTTCCCAGATGCCTACGGGCACGTGCTAAGCTGTTGCCCTGCACTTCAGAGAGAGAAAAGTATCCCTTTGTGCAAAAGATGTAAATTCTTAAATCAAGAGAATGGGGCTGAAGAGAGAGACGAAGGGAGTCAGGGAGGGATGGGGAAAAAAGAGAGAGAGAGAGAGAGACCCAGAAACCTCTCCTTGCTCTTGCTCAGCTTTTTCATTCCAAAGAGGGGAGTCTGACCAGGATGAAAGGATAAATAGAACCAGGCAAGCTTTTAATTAAAGAGACAGGGTGGCACGAGGGAAGAAAAGGCTTTGGAGCCAGACAGTTGAGATTTGAGACCTGGTCCTACCACTTCTCAGTTGTGTCATTTTGGGTAAGTTTCCTTAATTCTCCACTTCTCAGTTTTCTCATTGGTAAAATGGGGATAAAATGCCTGCTTTTCAAAGGTTGTTTTATGTATTATAGAAAGTGCACGTGATATAGGTACTAGTAAATTGCTTTGCTTTTTAATACAAGGAAATTATTAGTTTTCTTTTGGGGTCCCTTGGTGGTGCAAACTGAAGGTTGGAAGTTTGAGTATACCCAGAAGTTCTTTGGGAGAAAGGCCTGGTGCTCTACTTCCAAAAAATCAGCCATTGAAACCCTAAATACCACAGTTCTACACTGAAACACATGGGGTTGCCATGAGTTGGAATCAACTCAAAGGCACCTGGTATTATTCTTTAATTCCAGGTAGGGGATAGACTTAAGGATACGAAAGCAAATAGGCCACATACCTGCTCCTGTAGGAGAACGCTGTGTAGAAGATGAGATACAATGTTACCCAGTTACCATAACAAAGGAGGGTGATTATAAATTCAAGTTTGATTATGGCACCACAATTGTTCCTGTCATCCAAGTAGAAAGCTGGAGGTCATCTCAACTCTTCTCCATCTCTCTCTGCATCTAATTATCCTACCACTTCTAGTGCTACAATATTTCTCAAATTCAAACCTCTTCTTTCTGTGTCTATTTCTACTGCCCCTGTTCTAGTTCTGTACCTATTATCTCTATCCCAGGCTGTTGTAGTTCCTCCTAACTAGTCTCCTCTTATCTTTCTCCGCTTTAATCCGTTTTCCTAACAAGTTATCTTTTTGACACAGCTCATTTTCTAATCAGTATTTGATGATTCCATATCATCTACTAAACAGGGTCTTACAGTTTGTCTTGGTAGGCAAGATGTCCCACATTTTGGTTCTAACCTCCCTATATAGCCAGATGTTCTCAGCCAAGGGTGGTTTTGCTCTCCAAAGGACATCTGCCAACATCTGGAGCCGTTGCTGGTGAAGGATGCTGCCTAGCTTTCTATAATGCAGAGGACATCTGTCCATAATACAGACTTATTCAGTCCAAAACGTCAATAGTACCACGGTTGGAAAACCTTGCTTTATAGCCAAGATAATCGTCATAAAGAATAATCCAAGGTCCAGAGCAAGGCTGTAAACATAAAAAACAACTGCTAAATTGCTAGTCAATAGCTGGGAGGCTGGGAGAAGGCCAGATGAGAGGTTCAAGAAGAGACCCTTAAGAGTGATGTGCACTTCTTTTATATGATTCACTGTACATGTAGGAAGTGAGCATGGAACATTAAAGAAATTGGTCTTCACTGGACCACTGGGTATAAAATATCCTTTAAGAGAAATTGGGCCTATCCAGATGTGAGGTGATCTGGTGAGCGTCTCAAATGGAGGTAATGGGAAAGGAGAGGAATGTTGCATTTTCTCTTAAGATGCCTCGATTTTTCTTTTCTGTTAAGAAACTACCTATTGTAAACAGATTAATCATCTCTCCCAGAGGTACAGGCAGATATTTTCAGTAAGTAAATGCAAAAAAATATATGAAGGGACCATTTCTGGAACTATAAATTTAAAATATCAAAATCTAAGATCAAATTAATTCAAGTAACGGAAGTTCAACAATAACGATGATGATACTAACCATTATGATAGTGGTTCAGATTAATATCCCGATCATTGGATGAGAGAAAGGAATCTGAATTAAGTTTCTATAGTGATATAAGGAATTGTGTGATAAAACCTTTAGTGGTGCTATTTTCAGATAAAATATATATCTCTAGAGTTCCAGATGCAAGGCAGTGAAAGTTGTTTTTTTTTTTGTTTGTTTTTTTCCAATGAGTCCCTGAATGTGAGACAATTTAAAAGGAAAATTTAATGATAAGATTTATGCAATGAAGTTATTGACAGGGCGACAGCTATGCGCCTTCCCACTATGAGAATAAGCAGCACTGAATTTTTTAGGTTGCTGTGGCTGATTTGTACTTGCATTAGGACCTCTGTGAGGTGACATGTATTATTAATCACTAGAATCATTATTAATATCTCTTAATATAGAAGATGGATCATTGTGTATCTAAATTGCGCCCTGCCTCGGCTGTTACCTAATTAAAAAACTGAGACCAATGGCCAGGGAGAAATATTAATGGCATGCAGTTTAGTTTAAATCTCAGTTCACAAGAGATCTCAAAAATAGTTGTATATTGAGAGGATCGCAACTAATGTCATGAAATAAAATGTGTACAGATTACTGAATGGGAAACTAATCTGCTCTGAAAACTTTCACCCAAACCACAACAAAATGTTCAAACAAAATTATACGTTTTGCCGTGAGGAATACCTGTTATGCAAAACCCATTCTGGTACTAATTCCCTTGCTCTCCAGATCAGATGAATGCCCGTTGCATATTAACACATTTACTTTATCTCCGGTTGTCAATAAGGCTGTGAGAGAAGAGCTTTGGAGAATACCAAGGAGCAGTAAGGATACAAGTGTAAATTACGGGGTGAAATGAAGAATTTATTTTTAACCTCATGGAGGATTGGACTTTAATGAGACGCTACTTTAGGTTTGAAACGGTAGGTTTGCAACAAGATTGAATGGGATTACTAACCCGCTTTGTTTCCACCAGATGCTTTCTAAATGACCATAGCTTACCTGTGGATAATACTGAGCCATTTATATGTGGAGCACTTATATGTGGGTTATTTCATTTGATGTTACTGCCAACTAGTTGTCAGACACGGCAGGAGGTGTTGCTGTTAGCTGCCTTTGAGTGGGCCTCCATGCACAAGGGACAAAACACTGCTGGATCCTTTGCCATTCACATGATGGGTTTCGAGTCAGACTGTCATAAACCACAGGGTTTTCACTGGCTAAATTCTGAGAGTAGATCAATAGGTGTTTCTTCCATGGCAGAAAGTACCGTCCCCATTTTACAGACTAGGAATCAAATCAGTCAGAACAGATAGTTATTAAGTAAAAAATCACACAGTAAAATAACCCCACTCTATCTGGTGATATTTACAGCAGGTTTCTTTTTCTTTCTTTCTTTTATTTTTTATTTTTTTTAGCACTAGATGACCATTACAGTCTATTCTAGAGTTGGTATTCTAATTTTTTTTTTTTTATTGTACTTCAGGTGAAGGCTTACAGAACAAATAGTTTATCATTAAACAGTAGTACACATATTGTTTTATGACATTGGTTAATAACCCCACAACATGTCAACTCTCTAACTTCTCAACATTTTTTTTTGGTGAAAATACACATAGCCAAAGATACACCATTTCAAAAATTTCTACATACACAGTTCAGTGAAATTGACTACACTCTTCCAATTGTGCTGCTATTCTCACTTAAGATGAAAGCTTACAGAACAAAATAGTTTCTCATTTAACAGTTACTACACATGTTGCCGTATGACAATGGTTAACAATCTCACAACACATCAAAGGTATCCTTACTCCACCTTGGGTTCCCTATCACCAGCTTCCTTGTCCCCTTCTGCGTTCTGGCCCTTGTCACTGGACTGTTGTACCTCATTAGTCCCATTTGGTTTTACGGAGCTGTCCACTCCCAGGCTGAACGGTGAACCTCAGAGATAACTTCACCACTGAGCTAAAAGGGTGTCTGGGGACAATACTCTCGGGGTTTCTCCAGTCTCCTTTAGGCCAGTAAATCTGGTATTTTTTTAAAAATTTTTTTAATTTTATTGTACTTCAGGTGAAGGCTTACAGAACAAATAGTTTCTCATGAAACAGTAGTACACATGTTGTTTTATGACATTGGTTAACAACCCCACAACATATTAACCCTCTAACTTCTCAACCTTTTTTTTTTTTTGGTGAAAATACACATAGCCAAAGATAAACCATTTCAAAAATTTCAACATAAACAGTTCAGTGACATTGACTACGCTCTTCTCACTTAAGATGAAAGCTTACACAACAAAATAGTTTCTCATTTAACAGTTACTACAAATGTGGCCTTATGACAATGGTTAACAATCTCACAACACATCAACAATATCCTTACTCATCCTTGGGTTCCCTATCACCAGCTTCCTTGTCCCTTTCTGCCTTCTGGCCCTTGTCACTGGACTCCTGTACCTTGTTAGTCTCGTTTGGTTTTACGGGGCTGTCCACTCCCAGGCTGAACAGTGAACCTCGGAGGTAACTTCACCACTGAGCTAAAAGGGTGTCTGGGGGCCATACTCTCGGGGTTTCTCCTGTCTCCTTTAGGCCAGTAAATCTGGTCTTTTTTTTGTGAGTTAGAATTATGCTCTACATCTTTCTACAGCTCTGTCTAGAAACCTCTGTTGTGATCCTGGTCAGAGCAGTCAGTGGTGGTAGCCGGGCACCATCTAGCTGTACTGGCCTCAGTCCGGTGGAGGTCTTGGGAGCTGTGGACAATTAGTCCTTTGGACTAATGTTTTCCTTGTATCCTGTTCTCTTCATTCTCCCTTGCTCCCGAAGGGATAAGACCAGTGGAGTATCTTAGATGGCCTCTCATAGGCTTTTAAGACGCCAGACACTACACACCAAGGTAGAATGTAGAGCATTGTCTTTATAAGCTGTGTCATGCCAATTGAGCTAGATATTCCCCGAGACCATGGTCCCCAGAGCCCTCCGCCCAGCAATTCAGTTCCTCAGGGAGTTTGGATATGTCTATGGGGCTTCCATGACCTTTCCTTGTACAGGTTGTGCTAGTTTCCCCTGTATTGTGTACTGTCTCACCCTTCACCCAAGACACCACTTATCTATTGCCTATTTAGTATTTCCCCCCCACCCCTCCCATCCCTGGTAATCCACAAAGATTGTTACATTTTGTGTGTGAACTTTTTCACGGGTTTTTACAATAGAGGTCTCATACAATATTTATCCTTTTGTGATTGACTTA
This sequence comes from Dugong dugon, assembly GCA_030035585.1. Taxonomy (NCBI): domain Eukaryota; kingdom Metazoa; phylum Chordata; class Mammalia; order Sirenia; family Dugongidae; genus Dugong; species Dugong dugon. The sequence goes on from CM057471.1 coordinate 61,263,349, forward strand.
TTTCACTCAGCATAATGTCCTCCAGTTTCATCCATGTTATGAGATGCTTCACAGATTCATTGTTGTTCTTTCTCGTTGCATAGTACTCCATTGTGTGTATGTACCATAGTTTGTTTATCCATTCATCTGTTGATGGGCATCTAGGTTGTTTCCATCATTTTCCTATTGTGAACAATGCTGCCATGAACATAGATGTGCATATGTCTATTCGAGTGATGACTCTTATTTCTCTAGGACATATCCCTAGGAGTGGGATTGCTGGATCAAATGGTATGTCTATTTCTAGCTTTCTGAGGAAGCACCATATCATTTTCCAAAATGGTTGTATCATTTTGCATTCCCACCAGCAGTGCATAAGAGTTCCCATCTCCCTACAGCCCCTCCAACATTAGTTATTTCCAGTGTTTTTGATTCGTGCTGGTAATGCCGGGGTGAGATGGTATCTCATTGTGGTTTTAATTTGCATTTCTCTAATGGCTAGTGATCGCAAGCATTTCCTCATGTGTCTGTTGGCCATTTGAATGTCTTCTTTGGTGAAGTGTCTGTTCATTTCCTTTGCCCAATTTTTAATAGGATTATTTGTCTTTTTGTTGTAGAGGTGTTGGATTTTCTTGTAGATTATGGAGACTAGAACTTTGTCTGACTTGTACTGTCCAAACATTTTTTCCCAGTCTGTAGGTTCTCTTTTTACTCTTTTGGTGAAGTCTTTCTTATTTATTTATTTTTATATTATTATTATTATTTTTTATTGTATTTCAGGTGAAGGCTTACAGAACAAATAGTTTCTCATGAAACAGTAGTACACATATTGTTTTATCACATTGGTTAACAACCCCACAACATATCAACCCTCTAACTTCTCAACCTTTTTTTTTTGGTGAAAATACACATAGCCAAAGATACACCATTTCAAAAATTTCTACATGCACAGTTCAGTGACATCGACTACGCTCTTCCAATTGTGCTGCTATTCTCACTTAAGATGAAGGCTTACAGAAAAAAATAGTTTCTCATTTAAAAGTTACTACAAATCTGCCCTATGACAATGGTTAACAATCTCACAACCCATCAACAGTATCCTTACTTCACCTTGGGTTCCCTATCACCAGCTTCCTTGTACCCTTCTGCCTTCTGGCCCTTGTCACTGGACTACCGTACCTTGTTAGTCTCATTTGGTTTTACGGGGCTGTCCACTCCCGGGCTGAATGGTGATCTTTGGAGATAACTTTTTGGTGAAATCTTTTGAAGAGCATAAGTGTTTGATTTTTAGAAGATCCCAGGTATCCAGCTTATCTGTTGGGGTTTGTGCATTGATGGTTATGGTTTGTATCCTGTTAATGTCGTGTATTAAGGCCTGTAGCGTTGGTCCTATGTTTTCTTCTATGAACTTTATAGTTTTAGGCTTTATATTCAGGTCTTTGATCCATTTTGAAGTAGTTTTTGTATACGGTGTGAGGTATGGGTCCTGTTTCATTTTTTTGCAGATGGATATCCAGTTTTGCCAGCACCATTTGTTAAAAAGACTGTCTTTCCCCATTTGATGGACTTTGGGCCCTTGTTGAAGATCAGGTGACCATAGATGGATGGATTCACAACTAAGTTCTCAATTCTGTTCCATTGACCAATGTATCTGTCGTTGTACCAGTACCAGGCTGTTTTAACTACTGTAGCTGTATAGCAGGTTCTGAAGTCAGGTAGTGTAAGTCCTCCAACTTTATTGTTCTTCTTCAGTAGTGCTTTACTTATTCGGGGCTTCTTCCCTTTCCATATGAAGTTAATGATTAGTTTTTCCATCTCTTCGAAGAATGTTGTTGGTATTTGGATCAGGATTGCGTTGTATTTGTAAATTGCTTTGGGTATAATTGACATTTTCACAATGTTGAGTCTGCCTATCCATGAGCATGGTATGTTTTTCCATTTATGTAGATCCCTTTGGGTTTCATACAGTAGTGTTTTGTCGTTTTCTTTGTATAGGTCTTTTACATCCCTGGTCAGATTTATTCCAAAGTATTTTATCTTTTTAGGGGCTATTGAAAATGGTATTGTTTTCCTGATTTCCTTTTCATTGTTCTTCTTACTGCTGTATAGGAATCCAACTGATTTTTGAATGTTTATCTTGTATCCTGCTACTCTGCTGAATCTTCCTATTACTTCCAGTAGATTTCTCGTGGAGTCTTTAGGGTTTTCTGTGTATAGTATCATATCATCTGCAAACAGGGACAGTTTAACTTCTTCATTACCAACTTGGATGCCCTTTATTTCTTTTTCTTGCCTTATTGCTCTAGCTAGAACTTCCAGCACAATGTTAAATAGGAGTGGTGATAAAGGGCATCCTTGTCTTGTTCCTGTTTTCAAGGGGAAGGTTTTCAGCCTCTCTCCATTAAGAATGATGTTGGCCATTGGTTTTGCATAGATGCCCTTTATTATGTTGAGAAATTTCCCTTCTATACCTATTTGATTGAGAGTTTTTATCAGGAATGGGTGTTGGACTTTGTCAAATGCCTTTTCTGCAGCTATTGAGATGATCATGTTATTCTTTTCTTTCCATTTGTTTATGTGGTGGATTATGTTGATTGATTTTCTAATGCTGAACGATCCTTGCATACCTGGTATGAATCCTACTTGGTCGTGGTGTATTAGCTTTTTGATATGATGCTGACTTTTATTGGATACAATTTTGTTGAGAATTTTTGCATCTGTATACATGAGAGATATTGGTCTGTAATTTTCTTTTTTTGTGATGTCTTTGCCTGATTTTGGTATCAGCATTATGCTGGCTTCATAGAATGAATTTGGAAGTGTTGCTTCCTTTTCTATGCTCTGAAATATCTTGAGTAGAACTGGTACAAGCTCTTCTGAAAATGTTTTGTAGAATTCTCCAGTGAAGCCATCTGGGCCAGGAGTCTTTTTGCTTGGGAGTTTTTTTTTATTACCTTTTCAATCTCTTCTCTTGTTATGGGTCTGATCAGATTTTCAACATCACTTTGTTGTAGTTTCGGTAGGCTGTGTGTTTCTAGAAATTTATCCATTTCCTTTAGGTTTTCAAATTTGTTGGAGTATAGTTTTTCATAATATTCTGTTATAATCCTTTTTATTTCAGTTGGGTCTGTTGTAATGTCCCCATTTCATTTCTTATCTGGGTATTTTTGCCCTCTGCTGTTTTTCTTTTGTCAGTCTGGCCAGTGGTATGTCGATTTTGTTGATTCTTTCAAAGAACCAACTTTTGGTTTCGTTGATTCTTTCTATTATTTTTCTGTTCTCTATTTCATTTATTTCTGCTCTGATCTTTACTATTTCCTTTCTTCCAGAGGTTGTGGGATTTTTTTGCTGTTCTCTTTCTATTTGTTTGAGTTCTGTAGTTAATGTTTTAATTTTGTCCCTTTCTTCTTTTATGTTATGTGCATCTCTTGCTATAAATTGTCCTCTGAGGACTGCCTTTGGTGTGTCCCAAAGGTTTTGGTATGATTTGTTTCATTCTCATTTGATTCTAGGAATTTTTTGATTCCATCTCTGATTTATCTATTACCCAGTGATGTGTAAGCAGGGTATTATTCAGTTTCCATGTAACTGATTTTTTTTCATTGCTCTTTCTAATGTTAATTTCTACCTTGATGGCATAGCGGTCAGAGAAGATACTTTGAATTATCTCAACGTTTTGGATCTTGTTGAGGATTGCTCTGTGGCCTAAGATGTGGTCTATTCTGTAGAACGTTCCATGTGCATTGGAGAAGAATGTGTACTTTGCAGCGGTTGGATGGAGTGTTCTATATATGTCTATGACGTCAAGTTGGCTGATTGTGCCCTTTATGTCTTCTGTATCTTTGCTGAGTTTCTTCTTAGTTGTTCTGTCCTTTACTGAGAGTGGTGTGTTGAAGTCTCCTGCTATTATTGTGGAACTGTCCATTTCTCTTTTCAGTGTTGTTAGAGTTTGTTTTATGTATTTTGGAGCCCTGTCATTGGGTGCGTAGATGTTTATTATGGTTATGTCTTCATGATGGATCGTCCCTTAATGATTATATAGTGTCCTTCTTTGTTTTTTATGGTAGATTTTGTTTTAAAATCTATTTTATCTGATATTAGAATTGCCACTCCTGCTGTTTTCTGGTAGTTGTTAACTTGATATATTTTTTCCAATCTTTGACTTTTAATAAATTCACATCTTTGTTTCTAAGGTGTGTCTCCTGTAGACAGCATATTGATGGATCCTGTTTTCTTTTCCATTCTGTCACTCTCCGTTTCTTTATGGGTGCATTGAGTCCATTTACATTCAGTGTAATTATTGATGGATGTGAGTTTGTTGCTGTCATTTTGTAGTGCTTTTGTTTGTGGTGCTGAAGATTTCTTTGTTCTTCTTACTCTTGTGCTGAGTTAGTTTTGTTTGTGGATTTTTTTTTCATTTCTTTTGTTTTTGTAGGTTTTGTTTTTGCCGAGACTTTATGTTTTTCGTCTTTATTTTTATGAGTTGGTTTGTTAACTTTCTTTGTGGTTACCATGAATTTTACCCTTATCTTTCTAAGTTTGAAGCTGTCTACCATTACTTAGTATTGCCTTGCCTTCCTCTCCATTAGAAGGTTCTAAACCTATGCCGTTTATTCCCTTTTTTATTGTTTTGATGTTGTTGCCATTTACTGATTAACTGCTCTGATTCCCTCTTGTACTTCTTTTGGTTTTGTATAGTCCTCGAGAGTCCATTTCCTAGATTGGTATCTGGCTGGTGTGATCTTGCATCCTAGATTCTTCCTGTGAGTTGAAGTTGTTTGTCCTCAGATCGAAGAACTCCCGTTAATAATTCTTGTTAGTTTGGTTTGACTTTTACATATTCCCTTAATTTCTGTTTATCTGGAAATGACCTAATTTCACCATCAAATCTGAAGGAGAGTTTTGCAGGATATATTATTCTTGGCTGACAATTATTTTCTTTCAAGATTTTATATATGTCATGCCATTGCCTTCTTGCCTGCATGGTTACTGCTGAATAATCTAAGCTTAGTCTTATTGTTTCTCCTCTGTATGAGACTTCTTGTTTTTCATGAGCTGCTCTCATCATTCTTTGTTTGTCTTTGGTTTTGGTGAGTGTGAACATGATATGCCTTGGTGATTTTCTTTTGTGGTCTCTTCTATATGGGGTTCGTTGAGCTTCTTGGATGGCCAGCTTTTCATCTTTCATGATATTGGGGACGTTTTCTGTCAGAAGTTCCTCAGTGATCCTCTCTGTGTTTTCTGTTTTCTCTCCCTGTTCTGGAATTCCAATCACTTGCAGATTTTTGCTTTTGATTGTGTCCCACGTAACTCTCAAGATCTCTTCAGTTTTCTTTGTTTTTTTTTGTGAGTTTTCCTGAAACAGAGTTGTATCCAAGTGTTTGTCTTCAATTCCACTGATCCTGTCTTCCGCCGTTTCAAATCTGCTTCTCAGCCCTTCTGTGACAACGTCCATTTCTGAAATCTTGTTGTTTATCTTTTGGATTTCTAATTGTTGTCTTTGTATTATTTTTAGTTGTGAATTTATTTTGGCACTTTGTTCCTGCATGATTTTCCTGAATTCTTCCAATTTTTTGTCTATATTTTCCACGAATTTGTCTATTTTTTCCTCGTGTTTGTCAGATTTTTGCCTCAGTTCTTGGAGAATTCTGAGTATCAGAGATTTGAATTCCCTATCAGGTAGTTCTAGTGCATTTTCTTCCAGAAGAGAGCCATCTGGTGTTTTTTTTTGGACGCCTACTGGAACAATCCTGTCCTGTTTTTGTAAATGTTTTGTTATTGTCTGCTGTCTTCAGGGCATTCAGTAGTTATTTTTCTCGTTTATTGATTGTAGATTTGTTTGTTTCGTCCCTTTTAAAAAAAAAAAAATTTGACTATGTCTGAGCAGGCAGACTGTGTGTTCTTTGTTATTTGCTCGTCTGTGGGCACAATACTTTTCACCTCCTTCTTCAACTGGCTGGGTCAGTCACTCAGATATGGTATGGCAGGGCAGGTCTAGCTGAAGAGGAGTTACTGGGATGGGTTGTTTGTGGCACTTACTACAGCCACCAGAGCTGGTCGGTAATCAGTGCAGGGCACGTTCAGTAGGCTGTGCCTGTGGTGCTTGGTGGTGCGATGTCGAGTGCATGGTGCAGGTAGGCAGGATGCAGTGGGGAGATTGTTATGTGTGGAGCTAAGATGGATATGGGAGAGAGGAGAGAGGAACAGGAGCCAAAAACATACAAACAAACAAAAAAGAATGCTAGGGGAGCTTGCTGTTGGAGTGGAGAGATGAGAGACTATGAAATGGAGAAAAACAGAAAGGGGAGGAGGAAGAAAAGAAAAGAATGAATAAATAAGAACCAGAAAGATTAAAGAACCATAAAGTTCCCAGGGTTCCCACCGGTGCAGCTATGAGGCCTGGGGAGGTCGCTCTCAGGTGTTGCAGTACAGCCTGGCTAGAAGGCGTAGAGTTGTACAACGCCAGGTATTCAGGGAACAGAAAGAGAAGGAAGATATAGAGAGACGAGAAACTGAGTAATGAAGAACTACAAAAAGGGAAAATTAGGTAAAAGAAAACAAAAGAAATAATAAAAAAAAAAAGAACAAGAAAGGCCCCCCAAAAAACAGAAAAAAAAAACAACAACAAAAAAAGAAATGCCCTCAGGTATCCTTCTGCACATCTATGCAAGGTGAGGGGGTAGTCTCCTTGCCACGCAGCACTACCTGGCCAGAAAGGGCTCCCAACTCAAGAAAAGGAAAAGAAAACAAACAAGTCCAAACGAACAAATGAAGAAAAGCGGCTCCACACTTGAACGGAGCTCCACAGCCCCTCAGGAAGAATCAAAGATGGCACACGGAGCCAGGTATTTGAGTGAAAGGAGGGGGAGTTGGTGAGAGGTAAGGAAGAAATCAAAAGAAGCAGAAAAAAAAGCAACACCAGCAGCCAACAAATGGTACTCAGAGAGCCAGCTAGTGCGGGCTGGTGGAATCCAAGCAGCAGGTGTTTCTTGGACAACAGACTGTCCACAGGAAGCAGAGGGGGCCGAGTGTGGGTGAAGAAGGGTAGGGAGTGGGAAAGCTCATATCACAAATTACCAGAGCTCTGTAGCCCGTCAGGAAGAAGCAAAGATGGCACCCAGAGCCAGGTATTTGAGCGAAAGGAGGGGGAGGTGGTGAGAGGTAAGGAAGAAATCAAAAGAAGCGGAAAAAAGCAACACCGGCAGTCAGCAAATGGCACTCAGAGAGCCGGCCCCTTCGAGTGTGTGGAATCCAAGCAGCCGGTGTTTCCTAAAAAGAGATTGTGGCTGCAGGAAGCAGAGGAGTCCGAGTGGGGGTGAAGAAGGGTAGGGGGTGGGAAAGCATATATTGCAAATTACCAGTTGTTTTGTCTCCCGCTGGAAGCTCCGGGAAGCTGCTTTCTTGTACCCCCTGTTTGCTGGTCTCCAATAGGAGTCCAAGATGGCTGATCCACACTGTGTTAGCTGGTAGGGTACCTCTGCATGAATCTCTCCTCGCTCTCTGTTCTCTGTCAGTTTTCTCACTCCATTTGGTGCTTGGCTGAGTTCTTTATCTCTTCACTTGATGTTTTAGGGTTTCAGGATTGTTGTTTTCTCTGTTCGGCTTAGTTTTTCAGATCTTTGCTGTGGAGGGACAGCATGGTGCTTCTGCCTAGAGCGCCATTTTGCTGGAAGTCCTCTGGTGTTCTAAAATTTTTATGTTTAAATGTAATTTACATTAATGAAGTATTGTATGGTTTATGTACTGTTTTCAAATCTATTATCTCATTTCATAGTTACAACAAGCCTCCAAGGTAAGTATTGTCATCTCTAACTTAAAGAGGAGGGAATTGATGCTCAGAAAATTTGAGGTACTTGCCCAAGGTCATCATTTTTGAGACATGGCTAAAACTTAAGCCCACATATTCTGAGCACAAATTCACTGTAAGGCTCTATGATTCTTATTCTGAAATGCAGCTATGAAGTCAGTGGATGTCAAATTCCTAGGACTATTTGACTTTTTAAAAGACATTCAAATCTCCAAAGTCTTGAAAGAAACAGATAAATGAATCTGTCGTGTTAAAAATTCAGGGACTTCCAGGGATTGGCTAAGGACTTCTTTTTCGCTTGGCTGCCTTTCCAAGTGCCCTAACCCTTAGTGTGTGGGCAGCTACTAACTGTGCTTAGGATAGCTTGCTGGAGAAACTGACCAGTCTCATTCTACTGCCCAAATGGAAAGAAACACAAAAAAGTAAACATGCAAGACAAATGGCCAGTTAACCTTCTTCTGGGGGACTGGGGATGGGGAAGGCTATAAAGAAGTCATTTATCATTTTAAAAGTGACTCTGTCCCTTTAAATGCAATCTGTACTGACTTATGACTTCAGCGACCCTTCTTGATCACTGCCTGTTGCCTTTCATTATCACCATGGAAACAGCACTGTTGCCAGCTCTGTGCTTGGTGATGGGGTGGAGGCAGTGCTGTTGGCTGGGGACAAGAGGCTAGTGCATGTGGGACTCTGGATTTACAGGAATTTTTTGCAAGAGGAGATAAATGGCGAGGACATGGCTCTTTCCCTCCCACAGAAAGCCTCTAGATGGGGTATAGTCCAGAGGCGAGTATAGAGCAGATGGTCTCAGTGCCCTTGTCTCTCTCTGGAAAGGAAATAAAATGAGATCAGAAGCACTCTAGTCTGGAAGATAATCCACCAGGCAGCAGAAGGCATGAGGAAGGGGCAAACTGCGTGCAAATTTCATTAACACAATTTCTCATGGAGATTCTTCAAACCTGTGAGCCAATCTTCTCAGCTGCCTCATTCCTAAGCCTCCAGGGTGTGACTGCTCCAAGGGTTATCTGCAAAGTCCACCCAGAATCTCCCTTCTTGACTTCGTCTCAATTCTATGCCTATCTCCCTTCTAAATTGCTTTTCTGCCCCCTCTTCACTCCTTCCCGGATTTGCCCCTTAACCTTTTCTTATGCTTGCATATGTCTCTCAGTTCATTTCTAATTAATGATTCTAACAAGTTAGACTAGGAAGAAAAGGATAAATTATCTATCCCAACCTCCTCCTGTTAAAGATGAGAAAACTGACATCCAGACTTGTTTCAGGAACCTGCCAAAGCCACACAGAGAGTCCTTGGTACCAAAATCCAAGTGTTCAAATTCCCAGCCCCGTGCTGCTTCTACCGCATGTGCTGCTTACTCATATTTTTTCCCTCTCTACTTGGGCTAATTCTCTGCCATGAAAAAGTATAGTCAAATCTTAACTCTCCAGGCTGATTATTATTTAGTGCAGGGTAATCCTTGCTTTCCTAGAATGTCTCTTTCTGCAGAACTTGGTTTGCTCCAGAGGCGTTATAGGATTCATCCTCATGAGATATTTTGGAGGGAGGGGAGCAGGGAGAGGATGCCTTACTCAGTTTCTACTTTATTTAGAGTGACTATTAAATCCTAGGACATGGAGTGGCTTGAAATGGGCATAGAAAAATGGGTAGGAAAATCAGAATTATCACTCTGCGCTGCTGAACTCTGCTTGGGCTGCAGGCTTCTGGGGAAATGAGAGACATCATTTCCAGGTTTACTGCAAATGAATATGTTTCACACAAACATCATTTGGTTAGCAAAATTTTTTTTTTACACGTGACATTTATATTCAACTTTTACAATCTCTGGAGAATGCCCACAGTCTATGCATAGTGTTAAGATAGAGGCAGGTTGGTAAAGTGAAAAGTGTACTGAACTTGGAGACTGCTGCTCAGGATAGCTGTCCTGGTTCTGAACCTGAGCTCATTATGAAGCTGCAATCGATCCTCTTCCCCTCCCTGGACCTCTGTGCTCTTGTCTGTGACTTCAGGTTGTGGGTTAGGGTTATTCCCTAGAAGAGCCTCTCAAACTACGGTATAATAGTAGAGATAACAGCAGAGGCAGAAATTTCTACCTTTTATTGAGCCCTACTATGTACTCTCACCTCACACGTCGGTCAGTTTGTCGTACTATAGTGGCTTGTGTGTTGCTGTGATGCTGGAAACTATACCATCAATATTTCAAATACCAGTAGGGTCACCTGTGGTGGACAAGTTTCAGCAGAGTTTCCAGACTAAGAGAGACTAGGAAGAAGGACCTGGAGATTTACTTCTGAAAAAAATTGGCCAGTGTAAATCTTATGAATAGCAGCAGAACATTGTCTGGTATAGTGCCAGAAGATGAACCCCTCAGATTGGAAGGCACTTAAAATATGCCTGGGGAATAGCTGTCTTTTTCAAAGTAGAGTTGACCTTAACGACTTGGATGGTGTCAAGCTTTTGGGACTTTCATTTGCTAATGTGGCACAATTCAAAATGAAAAGAAACAGCTACAAACATCTGTTAATAATTGGAACGTGGAATGTATGAGGTATGAATCTAGGAAAATTAGAGGTTGTCAAAAATGAAATGGGACACATAAAGATCTATATCCTAGGTATTAGTGAGCTGAAATGGACTACTATTGGCGATTCTGAATCAGATAATCATATGGTCTACTATGATGGGAATGGCAGATTGAAGAGGAATGGAGTCGCATTTATCATCAAAAAGAACATTTCAAGATCTATCCTGAAGTACAACTCTGTCAGTGATAGGATGATATCCATAAGCCTACAAAGAAGACCAGTTAATACAACTATTATTCAAATGTATACATCAACCTCTAATGCCAAAGATAAGGACATTGAAGATTTTTACCAACTTCTGCAGTCTGAAATCGATCAATCACACAATCAAGATGCAGAGATAATTACTGGTGACTGGAATGTGAAAGATGGAAACAAAGAAGAAGGATTGGTAGTTGGAAAGTATGGCCTTAGTGATAGAAATGATGCCAGATATTGTATGATAGAATTTTGCAAGACCAATGACTTACTCATTGGAAATGTCTTTTTTCAACACATAAAGGATGACTATACACGTGGACCTCACCAGATGGAATACACAAGAATCAAATCGACTACATTTGTGGAAAGACATGATGGAAAAGCTCAATATCATCAGTCACAACAAGGCCAGGGGCTGACTGCAGAACAGACTATCAATTGCTCATATGCAAGTTCAAGTTGAAGTTGAAGAAAATTCAGACAGGTCCAAGAGAGCCAAAGAATGACCTTGAGTATATCTCACCTGAATTTAGAGACCATCTCAAGAATAGATTTGATGCATTGAACACTAGCGACCGAAGACCAGATGAGTTGTGGAATCACATCAAGGACATCACACCCAAAGAAAGCAAAAGGTCATTAAAAAGACAGAAAATAAAGAAAAGACCAAAATGGAAGTCAGAAGAGACTCTGAAACTTGCTCTTGAATGTTAAGTAGCTAAAGAAAAAGGAAGAAATGATGAAGTAGAACAATGGTGAACGGAAGATTTCAAAGGGCAGCATGAGAAGACAAAGTAAAATACGATAATGAAATGTGCAAAGACTTTGAGTTAGAAAGCCAAAAGGAAGAACGTGGTCAGCATTTCTCAAGCTGAAGGAACTGAAGAAAAAATTAAGCCTCGGGTTGCAATAAGGAAGAATTCCATGAGAAAAATACTGAATGACTCAGGAAGCATCAAAAGGAGATGAAATGAATACACATAGTCACTGTACCAAAAAGAATTGGTCGACATTTAGCCATTTCAGGAGGTAGCATATGCTCAAGAACCGATGGTACTGAAGGAAGAGGTCCAAGTTGCACTGAAAGGAATGGTGAAGAGTAAGGCTCCAAGAGCTGACGGAATACCAACTGAGATGTTTCAACAAGCAGACGCAGCACTGGAGGTGCTCACTTGTCTTTGCCAAGAAATTTGGAAGACAGCTTCCTGGCCAACCAACTGGAAGAGATCCATATTTGTGCCCATTTCAAAGAAAGATGATCCAAAAGAGTATGGAAATTATCAAACAATATCATTAATATCACACACAAGTAAAATTTTGCTAAAGATCATTGAAAAGCAGTTGCAGCAGTACATTGACAGGGAACTGCCAGAAGTTCAAGCCAGATTCGGAAAAGGATTTGGAACAAGGGATATCATTGCTGATGTCAGATGGATTTTTGCTGAAAGCAGAAAATACCAGAAAGATGTTTACCTGTGTTTTACTGACTATGCAAATGCATTAGACTGTGTGGATCTTAATAAATTATAGATAACAGTGAAGAATGGAAACTCCTGAACACTTAATTGTGCTCATGAGGAACCTGTACATAGACCAAGAACAAGAACCAGGAGATTTGAACAGAACCAGGAGATTTTGTGTGGTTTAAAGTCAGGAAAGGAGTGCATCAGGGTTGTACTCTTTCGCCATTCTTGTTCAATCTGTATGCTGAGCAAATAATCTGTGAAGCTGGACTGTATGAAGAAGAACACAGCATCAGAATTGGAGGAAGACTCATTAACAACCCGCAACATGCAGATGACACAATCTTGCTTACAGAAAACGAAGCTAACTTAAAGCAGTTATTGATGAAGACCAAAGACTACAGCCTTCAGTACTGATTGCACCTCAACATAAAGAAAACAAAATTCCTCACGACTGGACCAAAGAGCAACATCATGACAAATAGGGAAAATATTGAAGTTGTCAAGGATTTCATTTTATTTGGCTCCACAATCAATGTCCATGAGAGCAGCCAGCAGGCAAAGCTGCTGCAAAAAACCCCTTTAAAGTGTTGAAAAGCAAAGATGTCACTTTGAGGACTAAGGTGTGCCTAACCCAAGCCATGATATTTTCAATTGCCTCATATGCATGTGAAAGCTGGATAATGAATAAGGAAGACCGAAGAAGAATTGATGCCTTTGAATTATGGTGTTAGTCAGGAATATGGAATATACCATGGACTGCCAGAATAACGAACAAATCTCTCTTGGAAGAAGTACACCAGAATGCTCCTCAGAAGGGTAGGATGGCAAGACTTCGTCTCATGTACTTTGGACATGTTATATCAGGGGACCAGTCCCTGGAGAAGGACATCATGCTTGGTAAAGTAGAGGGTCGGTGAAAAAGAGGAAGACCCTTAATGAGAAGGACTGACACAATGGCTGCAACAAGGGGCTCAAGCACAACAACCATTGTGAGGATGGTGCAGGACTGGGCAATATTTTGTTCTGTTACGTATAAGGTCATTATGAGTTGGAGCTAACTTAGGGCACCTAATAAAAATAATAACCGCTATGTACCCAGGGACCCTGCAGACATCATTACCTATTAATGCTTACACCCCCTCGCGTGGGTATTGTCGTTTCATTTTAGAATAAGTTCTCGTTGATGTTGTTAGGTGCCGTAGAGTCTGTCCCTCACTATGGCAACCCCATGCACAAGGGGACAGGATGCTGCTTTGTCCTGCACCATCCCCATGATCTGTTACAGATCAAATCATGTGATCCATAGGGTTTTTGTGTCTGATTTTCAGAAGTAGATCACCTGGCCTTTCTTTCTAGTGTGTCTTAGTCTGGAAGTGCCACTGAAACCCGTTCAGTATCACAGTAACATGCAAGCCTCCACTTATGGACAGACGGGTGAGGACTGTGCATGAGGTTCATGGGTCAGGAATCAAATCTAAGCCTTCCGCATGGAAGGTGAGGATTCTGCCACTGAAACACCACTTTCCTCTCAGAAATAAATACATGGATTCAAAGAGATTAAGGAACTTGCCTTGGGTCATTACATTCTAATTTAAACGGCAGAGACAGGATTCATACTCAGGCTTGTAACGTCAACACCACTTCCTCAAATAACACTGTCTTTGAATGTTCTATAACTTTGTTTTCCCCTCTGACGTCTTCAAAGCTGCATGATCACTTATTCAATATGCATTTACTGGATGCCTAATATGTGCAGCTTTCTAAGGAGCTGGTGATGCCTGTTGCCATCAAGTTGATTCCGATGCATAGAGACCGTATGATACAGCGATGAACAGAAGAAACAAATGACCTGTCACCTGAAGCTCACCCTCTTGGGGGAAGAATGTGACAGGTAGGGAATAAAAAGGACAGAGTCTTGAGAAGAGAAAGTTTGTCTTATTTAAGGAACAAGTAGAGTGGGGATAAAACAGGAATGAACCCTAGTGAGCAAGGAAGAGGATGTCAGGTGATATGGTAAGAGGGGTATACAGGGGCTAGATACGTACAACCTTGAAGGCATTGTAAAACCATTGGACCCCATTTTAAGTGTGAGATGACATCAAAAACATTGAAGCATATGTAACTGGAAGTACTTTTGTGAATACACACCTGGAGTCCATGAATGGTGCAAACTTTTAACACGCTTGGCTGCTTAACCGTAAGGTTGGAGGTTCAATTCCGCCCAGAGGTGCCTTGGAAGAAAGGTCTGGTAATCTACCTCCAACAAATTAGCCTTTTGACAACCTTATTGAGGACAGTTCTGCTCTGACACACATGGGGTCGCCATGAGTTGAAATCGACTTTTTTGTTTCTTTGTTTATTTGCTTGTTTTATTGAGGAGTCTGAACTCTCTGGAGTATATATATGGAATAGTTTTAATTTTTCCAACAACTACCTCAACAATACTAAAGGGAAATCTCTGTAATAAAATTTTGACCATGTTCCTTTACTTCTTAACCTCTTCCAGATATTAGAACACTTTTTTAATTATATTTAATTCTTAATCCCAGTCATTTCAATGTTAATCTCAAAAGTTCATCCAGGTTTTTTCTTCCTTATCTCCTCAGTACAGACTAAACCTGTCCAAGGCTCTAGTGCAGGGATTGACAAACTTTCCTGTAAAGGGTCAGATAGTAAATATTTTAAGCTTTACAGGCCATGTGGTCTCTGTTACAGCTGGCCTGTACTCAACTCTGCTGTTGTAGTGCAAAAAGAGCTATAGACAATATATAAATGAATGTGTGGCTGTATTCTAATATAACTTTATTTAAAGATGCTAAAATTTGAATTTCATACAATTTTCACATATTACAAAATTTTATTATTTAAAAAAAATTTGTCCCCAACCATGAAAAATGTAAAAGACATTCTTAATTTATAAGCCAAACAAACAGGTGGCAGGCAAGATTTGGCCCATGGGTCATCGTTTATAGATGCCTGCTGTAGAGATGGGGAGTTAGGGGAGGTGTATGGAATATTCTACACTATTTATTGTTGTTGTTAGGTGCCATTCCTGCTCATAGCAACCCCACGTACAACAAAACAAAACACTGCCTGGTCCCGCACCATCCTTGTGATCGTCGCTATTTTTGAGGCCGTTGTTTCCGCCACTGTGTCAATATATCTTGTAGAGAGTCTTCCTCTTTTTTGCTGACCCTGTACTTTACCAAGCATGATGTCCTTCTCCAGGGACTGGTCCCTCCTGATAACATGTCCAAAGTATGTGAAGCGAAGTCTCGCCATTGTTGCTTCTAAGAACATTCTGGCTGTACTTCTTCCAAGACAGATGTGTTCATTCTTCTGGCAGTCCATGGTATATACAATATTCTTCACCAGCACCATAATTCAAAGGCATCAATTCTTCTTCTGTCTCCCTTATTCATTATCCAGCTTTTGCATGAACATGAGAAGATTGAAAATACCACGGCTTGGGTCAGGCTCACCTTAGTCTTCAAAGTGACATCTTTGCTTTTCAACACTCTAAAGAGGTCTTTTGAAGCAGATTTTCCCATTGCAATGCATCATTTGATTTCTTGACTGCTGCTTCCGTGGATGTTGATTGTGGATCCAAATAAAATGAAATCCTTGACAACTTCAATATTTTCTCTGTTTGTCATGATGTTGCTTACTTGTCCAATTGTGACGATTTTCTATTTTTTTTTATGTTGAAGGTCTCCTGTCTGGTGAACAAGGCTGGAGGAGAGAAAAGTCTTATGTGACAGTTCCTGGTCATTTTCTTATATTCTTCCTCAGACTAACACTAAATGGGAGGAACAGCAACTTTCAATGCCCTATCCATATCCCCTCTGCCCTTATCTTTTTCATGCAAGCCAGCTGACTTCCAACTGCCAGTACATATATGCCTTCTCTTGAGGGCTTTCCTAACTGCCAGTCTCCTCTTCCTGTGCAGTAGCAGGCTGGGAGTGTTGGGGAATTCATATCTCCTAAGAGAATCCCTCAAGCAATGACTGACAGGAGCTGGTGGATAAAAACCCAAGCTCCTTGTCTTCTTAGGATAATTCTGAGGTGTGTTTTCCACATTGACCCTAGAGTTCCCATGAAGGATTTAGTTCCAGTTGTACTCAGTGGTAATTTGCTGGATAACACACTTGTTATTGGTTGCCCCTACCCTTGTCTCATTTCCTCACTCCCATACAGGTGTTTTTTAGGGTCACCTCCCTAATAAACTACTTGCATTGAACCCTTATCTCAGGGCCTGCCTCTAGGGGAACTCAAGCCAAGATAACGGGCGTCCAGACCCTCTGAGTCAGCCAGTGTCCAATGCTACCCCCCTCTTGGGACAACACATGGGTGGGTACTTTGAAAGTCTCTATATAAGGTTAGAAGTAAGTAAATGTTGTCTTCAATTATCAGAGATATATCACTGAGAGGAAGGATTTGATTTAAAACCAGTGGCTCTAGAGGGCAGAAATGGAGTCATAAAACAAAAGGCATGGAAAGATATAGCTCAGGTAAGGAAGAGTTCAGATAAGGAAACTCACTGTTTTATACGTTGAGTTCCTAGTCAGTGGAGATGTCCAAATGAGATTTGGCTGGCAAACTCCTGATAGGGATGTTAAAGCGTATACAGTCATCTGACTGAGGTTAAACTGGCAAATGCTTTAACGTCTCATCACACTCTTACATTCCTGGATCCTGGGATTAAATATAGAAGTCCTGAAGCACTGGTAAAGGCAAACAAACCAAACTTTAGGAATTGATGTACAACAGAAAAGAATCTTTATCCAAGTCGTGATGACAGAGTTTGGCAAATGGTCCTTTAGCCAAAACCTCACACTGGTTTCACAGGATAGTTTCCTAAGGTTCTAAAAATTGTTGATGTAGAGAGCGGTAACTCACAGTCCAACCTGACACCTCTTCATACCTGCAGAGAAATTGATCAGTAGTTGGACAACCGTAATCTCCCCCAAGAAGAATTACGGCACAATTATCTTGCTCTCCAGTGCCTCTTTATTTCCTTCCTCCTTGAGAAAACTGTGGGAAAAAAGTAAAATATCTTATTGCTCTCAAATTCATGTCAAATACTTATTGGTGTAATTCTCTAATTATCACCACCAATTACAAACCCTGGTCATGCAGTAAATCTTATCAGTGTCAGACTCATTGAAGAGACCAGTCTGACTTGGACACTAGGTTAGTAGGAATATTTTATTCCCTAGAGAATAGGATTTTAAATTTTCATCTGGGAACTGGCAGAGGTGATGGAGATCAGGAGGTGGCCAGAAAGTACCAGAAAGAGAATGAATCATTTAGAGTCTTCAGCTTCAGAGTTGTGGTGGGGAATGATGGGACTAGCATATAGGTTACGGTGTCAGCTAACCAGAGTTCTAATCTCAATTTTGTTCCTAATTCCTTGAGTGATAATAGGCAAGTCAGTTACCTTCACTGACTTTCAATGTTTTCATCTGTAAAATGAAGAGATTTTACCAGGGATTATTAATGTCACCTCAGCTTTCAAGTGTGTGATTTCCAGCTGTATTTATTATTATTCTTTTCCTGAGTAATTTTTCTATGCATTTACACAATAATCTGAGATAAATACATACATAACACACACACACACACACACACACACACATATCTATATATGTCATTGTTAGGTGCCTTTGAGTCAGTTCCGATTCACAATGACCCTGTGTACAACAGAACAAAACACTGCTCGGTCCTGTGCCATCCTCACAATCATTGTTACACTTCAGCCCATTGTTGCAGCCACTGTGTCAATCCATCTCATTGAGGGTCTTCCTCTTTCTCGCTGACTGTCTACTTTATCAAGCATATATATATATATACACACGTATGTGTATATATACATATATATATATAGACACACATATATATACATATATATATATATATATATATATATATATATATATATAGAGAGAGAGAGAGAGAGAGAGAGAGAGAGAGAGAGAGAGCTCTGGTGGCACAGTGTTTAAGCGCTTGGCTGCTAACTGAAAGATTGGTGGTTTGAACCCACCAACTTCTCTGTGGGAGAAAGCTGTGGTAGTCTGCTTCCATAAAGATTACAGCCTTGGAAACTCTATGGGGCAATTCTACTCTGTCTTACAGGGTCACTATGAGTTGCAATTGACTTGACAGCAATGGGATACACATGCACGCACACACACACACACACACACACACACACACACACACATATAGATGTCTATGTTTACACATGCCTGTAGGTGGGTGTTTGTGTGCATAAGAATGTGCATGTATAAATAAACATACACAATCATATGTATATATGTCTACACACGTGTGTGTGTTTGTCCATGTATATGTCTATATGTATAAAAAAGTAAGAAAGGAGACTGAGAAACCCGTGGCAGAGAGGTACAATGTCAAGGCAGGTGAGAGATGGGGAAACAAGTTGCTCTACTTGCATCAGTTGAAGAAGGCTTCCTGGAGGAAGTAAAATTTTATTAGCTATTTGACTAAGAAATTCTGAAAACTGTATAGATTGCAAAGGACTTGAATGGACATTTCACCAAAGAAGATATACAAATGGCCAACAAGCACATGAAAAGACTCTCAGCATCATTAGTCATTAGGGAAATGAAAATCAAAACCACAATGAGATACCACTTCACCTCTTGTCTTAGTTGTCTAGTGCTGCTGTAGCAGAAATACCACAAATGAAGTCTTTAAAAAACAGAGATTTATTCTCTCACAGTCTAGGAGGCAAGAAGTGTGCATTCAGGGTGCCAGCTCCAGGTGAAAGCTTTCTCTCTGTTGGCTTTGGAGGAAGGTCCTTGTCATCCATCTTCCCCTGGGCCTAGGAGTTTCTCTGCGCTGGAACCCCAAGTCCAAAGGACATGCTCCTCTCCTGGCTCTGCTTGCTTGATGGTAATGAGGTCCCTCTCCTCTCTGCTCAATTCTCTCCTTTATATCTCAAACGGGATTGACTCGAGATATGATCTAATCCTGTAGATGGTGTCCTGCCTCATTAACATGACTGCCTCATTAACATCATGGAGGTTAGGATTTACAACACATAAGATAAATACATCAGATCACAAAATGGAGGACAACCACACAATACTGGAAATCGTGGCCTAGCTAAGTTGACACACATTTTTTGGGGACACGATTAAATCTATAACACTCTCTAAAACAGCTATGACTGAAAAAAAGGAAAACAACAGGTACTGATGAAGATGTGGAGACATTGGATCCCTCTTCCATTACTGGTGGGAATGTGAGATGGTACAGCCACTTTGGAAAACATTTTGATGGTCCCTTAAAAAGTTAAACATGGAATTACCATAGGACCCAGAAATTTCACTCCTAGATGTATAACCAAAATGATTGAAAGCAGGAATGCAAACAAAAACATGTATGCGAATGTTCATTGAAGCACCATTCATCAACAGATGAAGGAATAAACAAAATGTGGTCTATACATACAATGGAATATTACTCAGCGATAAAGAAAAATGCAGTGCTGACACTTGTTAAAACAGAGATGCCCCTTGAAAACATTATTCTTATCAACATAAATAAGTCACAAAAGGGCAAATATTGTACTATTCCATTTAAATGAAATATCTAGAAGAAGAAAACCAATAGAAGCTAAAGTTCATTAGTGGTTACCAGGGCAGGAGGGACGGGGCACTGAGTTCCTGTTAAAGGTGATGAAAAAATTTGGAAGTGGACAGTGATGATGGTTGCACAACATGATGAACATAAATAATGTCACTAGATTGTAGACATAAAAAATGTTGATGTATTGATGGTGGTGATAGTGAGGTGATAGACACATCGTCATGTTGACTTAGTGTCCTCTTAAAAAAAATCGGCCCACTCAGATACAAGTCTAGTCTCAAGATATTCTTTGTGATAGTGAGCACAAAGAATATCTTGAGACTAGACTTGTATCTGAGTGGGCCGATTTTTTTTAAGAGGACACTGAGTCAACATGACGATAGGCATGGGCAGACATTTTCATTTGGATTAGAAGAGTAATTCAATATTGTGTTTCAGCAATTTGTTTTGCTGAGTGTTTATTTTGACCCAGGCACTAGAAATACCAAAATAAATAAGATGTAGTTGCTGCTTTCAAGAAGCTGACAGCATGATGAGCGATAAAGATGGAACAAAAAGTTCAATTATTAAAATGTGTACCAAGCTCAGAGTAGCAAGGAAGGAGGAGAGGAGAAAAGAAACACAAAAAGAGCAAACAACGTAAAAAAGCTTAATGGCAAGTAATAGAGACAACTGATTGAGTGCAGGGGCCATAAGGAATCAATGCTGATGAGTATGAAATGAGGAACAAATTGTGGCTAAAGGGAGGTTGGAAATGTCAGATTGTGAACTCTTTAAATGCTATGTTAAGGATATTGAAGTTTATCTTGTTTTATGCAGAGGACTGACATGGTCTTATTTTGCATCTATTGGAGGAAAATTTGGAGGGAGACCAGACTGGAAGTAGGGAGACAGAGGCTATTCCAATAATCCTGATGAGAAGAGGTAAGAGTCAGAACACAGATATCAAAGTAGGGCAGGAGAGAAGAGGGCTGTATTAGTTTCTTAGGACCGGGGTAACAAATTGCCACAAACTTAGTGGCTTAAAACAACAGAAATTTATTCTCTAGACAGTTCTGGAGGCCAGAAGTCCGAAATTGTTGGAAAGCCTCTGGGAGAGAATCTGTTCCTTGCTTTTTTTAGCTTCTGGTGGCTCCTGGTACTCTTTGGCATTCCTTGACTTGTGGCTGCATCACTGGAGTCTGCCTCTGTCTTCACATTGCTTTCTCTTCTGTGTGTCTCAAGGCTCTGTCTTATGAGGATACTTGTGAGAGGGTTTAGTTCTCACACAAACAATCCAAGATAATCTTCTTATCTCAAGATCTTTAACTTGGAGGGCTCCTAGCTGTAGCCTCCCCTCTACCACCCCCTTCAACTGCCTGGCGCTTCCTCTCCGCCTACCGCGCTCCTGCTGTACCCCGCTCCCGCCCCTGGAGCCATATCGCCAGCCCCTCTCCCAGCCATGGGGGACCTGCTGGGCCTGGTGCGCCTCTCTACTCCGCTGCGCATCCAACCCAACCACACTCCGGTCTTCTTCAAGGTGGACGGAGCACTTCTGCCAGAACCGCACCATCAAGCTGCTCACCAGCTCCTGCTACAATGTGGAGGTGAAGATTAAACCCACCACGCTGCAAGCCCAGAGCATTTCCATTGGTAGCACGCTTGTCTCGCTGGGACTGAAGTCTAAGGAACCTGATGGAGACAGAATTGTTTATACGGGCATATATGACACAAAAGGTGTGGCCCCAATCAAGCGTGGAGAATGGCAGCCCATCCAGGTCACCCTGCCGTTCACGGATATTGGGATCTTTCAGGCGGTGTGGCAAGTCAAGTTTTACAACTGCCACAAGCGAGATCATTGCCAGTGGGGAAACCCTTTCTCCGTCACTGAATACAAACGCAAGCCCAAAGAGACACGCGGTCTCATGTGGGTGAAGAAGGAAGCCTTTCTCTTGTTCTTTCTGATGTTGCCGGACAATTTCTTCAGAAATCTACCTTTAGGTAAACCAGCACAAGCCTTATCCAAGGCATGCCACACCATTGTTGTTTCCCATGTGGTACTGATGACCTACTAGCTCCAGTTACCTTGGAAGTGTAATTTTCCTCAGATGCAATATCCCTGACGTAAAAGATTATGATGCACCACTCCTGAAAAGATTCCTTTCTGTATTATTGTGCTGGTGATCCTGCACCCAGTTGTTCTCAGTCATGCTACTGATTGCTTGACTGGAGCTCAGTAGAAGTGCCAGTATGTCCTACGCTTTTGGTTCCATTGAATGACTATGATATGTTGTTTCCAAGTTGAGTGATTCCTCCTTTTTTGTTAAATATTTAATAATAATAATGTGTATGGGTTCTCCTACGTGTAATATGGTAACATGTAACTTGCAATGTTTTCCAACTTTCAAGGCAGACTTTGTGAAGTGAAAACGTAACACAAACAGCCGCGAGTGGGGCTCAAGTTTGGCTTCCTATAAAAAGCTTTACTTGTTCAGGGAGGGATAATGACAAATGAAAGGATAGATATTTGATAAATAAGTATTTATAACTTATTAAAACTCTTTCAAGTAACTTAAGATAGTCCACTTATGTCCTAGTGGAAATGGGAAAAATCATTGTTGTGGATCAGTGTTATATAAGGTTTACCCCTATGGCAAGCTACCACAGTGTTCAAACATGCATACAGATGGCCTTTCCTACACTCCCCTCCCTTGAACTTTGTACAACTGTGTGTATGGAACTGTAATCAACTTTTGAAATTCCTTAATAAATGCATTGAGAAGCAAGAGGGAAAAAAAGATCTTTAACTTAATCACACTTGCAAAGCTAACTTTTTTCCCCAAATAAGCTGACACAACTTCCAGGGAAAAGGCCGTAGACATATACTTGAGGTCACCATTCAGCCCATTAAAAGGGATAACAGTGGAAATATAGAGGGTGGAAAAACTACAAGATGAAGGAGAATCAGGAGAAAAGTCAAGTCTGCTATATAAAATTCTAGCCTGGATAATTGGGTGAATAGTGGTGTCAGCAACTAAAATAGAAAATATCAAAGGAGGGGCAGGTTTGGAAATGAAGATGACGAGTCTTAATTCGAACCTCATGAGTTTAAGTTCCTCTTGGTCGTTCAGATAAAGACTTATGGTTCTGAAGTTAAAATAAGATGTCTGGGCAGGAGACACTTATTTGGGAGCCACTGTCTATAAATATGCTGGAGAAAGATGTGGCAGTCTGCTTCCATAGAGATTTACAGCCTTGTAAACCCTATGGGGCAGTTCTGCTCTGTCCTGTAAGTCAAAATCAACTCTTGCGATGGGTTTGGTTTTGATATCTATAAATAGGAGTCCCTGGGTGGTGCACATGCTCAGCTGCTATCTGAAAAGTTGGAGATTTGAGTCTGCCCAGAGGTGCTTCAGAAGAAAGTCGTGATGATCTGCTTCTGAAAAAAAATCATCCGTTGAAAACCCTATTGAGCACAGTTCTACTCTGACACACATGGGATTGTCATAAGTCCAAGCTGACTTGACAGAAACTAGTGTTCGTATAAATAAGTCCAGCGCCAATGAGATCACACAAAGTGAATGTATGGTAAGGTGAGCAGTAGGTCAAGGATAAAATCGAAGGGAACACCAACTTGTAAGAGGCAGGTGAGGACAAGGAAGAGTAACAGATTTAAAATGGGCAGAGAAAAAAATGGTCATGTATGAAATGGGAAAATGAGTTGAGTTCATAGCCATGGAAGCTGAAGGAAAATAAAATATCAAGACCTAATACTCAAATTCTAATCGCCTCCTAATAATAACGTCTGATGTTTCCTGACTGTCAGATCTTCTGATAAGTTCTATACATGCATTACATCCTGGAATCCTCAAAACTTTCCTGTGATGTAGGTGCTACTATTCTACCTATTTATAGACAGGAACTGGGACTCATAGACGAGAGGTTCTTGATCCAGGATGAAAACACTAACTGGTGGCAGAACTCAGCTTCAAATGCAGGTCTATATGATTCTACCATATACGCTCTTATGCATTCCCCTATTGTCTACCTTTTCAAGAATAGCTCAGAGTGGATGGGGGTGGGGGAGGAAGGAGAAGGACATGAATGTAGCAAGTTCACTGGTCTTCTCAGAGATTGCCTGATAAAGGAAAGGCAGAGACTGGATGGTTAACAGATGGTAACTGCAGGTCAGATTACCTTTTAAAGAATATGTGAGACTTAAGTATGCTTATAGCATGAAAGGAAAGGTCTTAAAAGGACTAAAAGGAAAGGGTTAAGTGTAAAAGCAAAGAAGTTATAGGCTGATTACTTCAAGGTTTTTGAAAGGCGGAAGGGGTGTCAAAGGCACAAATGGTTGCACTGGCTCTACAGTCTCAGTTTTCTCGTCTGAAAAATGTGGACAATAACCCACCACTTATAAGAGTGTAGTGCGGATCGAATAAAATAAAGTCCTGGGGGCACTTTTAAACTTATCATACTAATCATTGGTTTGTTATAAATTAAGTAAGTATGGTGAAAGGATACAACTCTGACACACACCTTCCCTGCCTGGGAAGTTAGGATATTTTAAATCATAGCAACTGTGTGTTTTGGGATCCTAACTGGCAGAATACCATGGGTTGCATTCTCCTTGCCTTTCCCTATCTTCTGATGAGAAATAAATCCACCACAGTAAAGTTCCAGCTAAGGATATAGGAGACAGTAACACTTGCATGTACACAGTGGAGGGAAACAAGGTTGGATTGAGAAAGAGGTGTGCTGGCAAATGTTTGTTGTTGTTGTGTGCCAACGAGCTAATTCCAACTCAAAGCGATCCTATGTTGTTGTTAGGTGACATGTTGTTGTTAGGTGACATCGAGTAGATTTCGACTCATAGCGACCCTATAGGACAGAGTAGAACTTCCCCACAGGGTTTCCAAGGAGTGGCTGGTGGATTTGAACTGCTGACCTTTTGGTTAGTAGCTGAGCTCTTAACCACTACGCCACCAGGGCTCCAGCGATCCTATTGGACAGAGTAGAACTGTCCCATAGGGTTTCCTAGGCTGCAATCTTTACAGGAGCAGATCTCCAGGTCTTTTTTCCCATGTTGCTGCTGGTGGGTTCAAACTGTCAAACTTTTGGTTAGGAGCCAAACACTTAACCATTGTGCTACTTTCAGAGGGAAAAGCCCTTACGTAGCATTTCCTGATGTCCTGGGAAAATATTCCCACCATGGCCAATTTCAAGCTACTAACTGAAAGTGGAGTTGAAAAGAGGTGAATACAAGTAGCTCTTGTGAGGCACCGTAAGTTGGCTCCAGCACACCACTGGTTAGGGATCAAGAAAACAAAGAGTTTGGATAGTGAATATTTTAATTCCCATTTTAAGAGGTAGAAACAGGGGCTTATCATGGTGGAGAAAGTCTCACCTAGTTTTATAGCTAGCCCATGGGAAGGACATGAAGTTAAAAACAATAGTTGCACGTGCAACATTTTATCTTTCCTCTTGATTCAAGTGTTGAGATTCCAAATCACATAATCTTTCTGTTAACCTCTGAGAAAAATTTTAGGCAACTTTGATTATTTCAATTGCCCTGCCTGGCAGGTGTGTTTGGAGGTTTTCAATTTTCAGTCTTGTTAAAATCCAAGAGGGCCTGAAAGATTTATAAAATCCTTCTTCTCAGTCCAAATTTTGGACCAACTGAGAAATAAATCAAATAAGTAAGGCAAGCGGAGTTCGAAATACTAACTTCATTATAAAATAAAGTTGATATCGAAAAAATGGCTTAAGCTGTCCAGACATAACCTTCCTAGGACTGAATCCCAGAGTTAGACAGACTTACACACCCAGGCCATGTTGGACCAAGATTGGTCTTTCCTTGTTGAAACCTGTGGCATTGAAGGGCAGAGAACAAGTCCTTCCTGAGAGCAGTTAACTTCTAAGTGGAAGAGAAAGAAGGGGAGGCTCCTAATGTCTAGTTCCTCTTTCCAAGCTCAGTTATCAAATATATCACTCCGCTTTCTCTTGTATGGGAATCATATTATTTTTCTAGGGTTGTCATAACAAAGTTCCACAAATTGGGTACTTTAGAAGAACAAAAATTTATTATCTCACAGTTCTGGAGTCTAGAAGTCTGAAATCAGAGAGTAGACTGTGCTGATTCCTTCTGAGGGCTCTGATGGATAATCTGTTCCATGCCTTTCTCCTGGCTTCTGGTGATGGTTGAAGATTCTTGGCATCCCTTGGTTTGTAGATGCGTCACTCCAATTCTCCCTCTCTGATCATATGGCAGTGTTCCCTCTGTGTGTTTCTATGTGTTTCTTCTTTCTTATAAGGACATCACTCATATTGGATTAGGACCCTCTCTAATTCAGTATGACATCATATAGATTTAACTGATAACTTGTCAAAGACCTTATTTCTAGAATAGAAGTTCCGGCAAAATGGTGCTCTAGGCAGAAGCACCATGCCGTCCCTCCACAGCAAAGATCCGAAAAACTAAGCTGAACAGGGAATACAACAATCCTGAAACCCTAAAACATCAAGTGAAGAGATAAAGAACTCAGCCAAGCACCAAATGGAGTGAGAAAACTGACAGAGAACTGAGAGTGAGGAGAGACTCATGCAGAGGTCCCCTACCAGCTAACGCAGCGTGGATCTGCCATCTTGGACTCCTATCGGAGACCAGCAAACAGGGAGTACGAGAAAGCAGCCTCACGGAGCTTCCAGCAGTAGACAAAACAACCGGTAATTGGCGATATACGCTTTCCCACCCACCACCCTTCTTCACCCCGACTGGGCCTCCTCTGCTTCCAGTGGCCACAGTCTCTTGACTGGGAAACAGCGGCTGCTTGGATTCCACACACCTGAATGGGTGGCTCTCCGAGTGCCATTTGTTGGCTGCTGGTGTTGCTTTTTTTCCGTTTCTTTTTATTTCTTCCTTGCCTCTCCTCACCTCCCCCTCCTTTCACTCGAGTACCTCGCTCTGTGCGCCATCTTTGTTTCTTCCTGAGAGGCCGCAGAGCTCCAGTAATTTGTGATTTACGCTTTCCCACTCTCTACCCTTCTTTACCCAGACTCGGCCCCCTCTGCTTCCTGCGGACACAGTCTCTTGTTCAGAAACACAAGTCCACACTAGCTGGCTTTCTGAGTGCCATTTGTTGGCTGCTAGTGTTGCTTTTTTTTTTTCCTGCTTCTTTTGATTTCTTACTTGCCTCTCACCACCTCCCCCTCCTTTCATTCAAGTACCTGGCTCCGTGCACCATCTTTGCTTCTTCCTGAGGGGCTGCGGAGTTCTGATAGAGTGTGGAGCTGCTTCCCGGCCTGGGCTGCTGTGCTGGTGGGATCCCGGGGCTTTTGTTTGTTTCTTTGTTTTGAATTGTTTGTTTGTTTTCTTTTCCTTTTCTTGAGTTGGGAGCCCTTTCTGACCAGGCTGAGCTGTGTGGCAGGGAGACTCCCCTTCAGCTTCCACAGATGTACAGAGGGATCCCTGAGCACATTTCTTTTTATGCTGGTTTTTTATTTATTCATATTCTTTTTTGCTTCTTTGGGTGCCCTTCTTTTTTTTTTTTTTTAATTTGTGTTGTTTTCTTTTTCCTCTTTTTCCCTTTTTGTCTTTCTTCATTGCTCAGTTTCTCGTCTGTCTATATCTTCGTTCTCTTTCTGTTCCCTGAATACCTGGCGTTGTACAACTCTACACATTCTAGCCAGGCTGTACTGCAACACCTGAGAGCAACTTCCCCAGACCTCATAGCTGCACTGGTGGGATCCCTGGGAACTTTGCGGTTCTTTAACTTTTTCTGATTTTTATTTATTCATGCTTTTCTTCCTCCTCCCCTTCTGTTTTTCTCCATTTCTTAGTCTCTCATCTCTCCACTCCAACGGCAGGCTCCCCTAGCATTCTTTTTTGTTTGTTTGTATGTTTTTGGCTCCTGTTCCTCTCTCCTCTCTCCCATATCCATCTTAGCTCCAGACATAACAATCTCCCCACTGCATCCTGCCTACCTGCACCGTGCGCTCGACATCACACCACCAAGCACCACAGGCATAGCCTACGGGAACCTGCCCTGCACTGATTACTGACCTGCTCTGGTGGCTGTAGTAAGTGCCACAAACAACCTGTCTGAGTAACTCCTCTTCAGCTAGACCTGCCCTGCCGTACCATATCTGAGTGATTGACCCTGCCAGTTGAAGAAGGAGGTGAAAAGTATTGTGCCCAAAGATGAGCAAACAACAAAGAACACACAGTCTGCCTGCTCACACAGTCAATATTTTTTTAAAAAGGGATGAAACAAACAAATCTATAACCAATAAATGAGAAAAATAACTACTGAATGCCCTGAAGACAGCAGACAATAACAAAACATTTACAAAAACAGGACAGGATTGTTCCAGTAGGCGTCCAAAATAAAACACAAGATGGTTCTCTTCTGGAAGAAAATGCACTAGAACTACCTGATAGGGAATTCAAATCTCTGATACTCAGAATTCTCCAAGAACTGAGGCAAAAATCTGACAAACATGAGGAAAAAATAGACAAATTCATGGAAAATATAGACAAAAAATTGGAAGAATTCAGGAAAATCATGCAGGAACAAAATGCCAAAATAAATTCACAACTAAAAATAATACAAAGACAACAATTAGAAATCCAAAAGATAAACAACAAGATTTCAGAAATGGACGTTGTCACAGACGGGCTGAGAAGCAGATTTGAAACGGTGGAAGACAGGATCAGTGGAATTGAAGACAAACACTTGGATACAACTCTGTTTCAGGAAAACTCACAAAAAAAAAAACAAAGAAAAATGAAGAGATCTTGAGAGTTACGTGGGACACAATCAAAAGCAAAAATCTGCAAGTGATTGGAATTCCAGAACAGGGAGAGAAAACAGAAAACACAGAGAGGATCACTGAGGAACTTCTGACAGAAAACTTCCCCAATATCATGAAAGATAAAAGCTGGACATCCAAGAAGCTCAACGAACTCCATATAGAAGAGACCACAAAAGAAAATCACCAAGGCATATCATGATCACACTCGCCAAAACCGAAGACCAACAAAGAATCCTGAGAGCAGCTCATGAAAAACAAGAAGTCACATACAGAGGAGGAACAATAAGACTAAGCTCAGATTATTCGGCAGAAACCATGCAGGCAAGAAGGCAATGGCATGACATATATAAAATCTTGAAAGAAAAAAATTGCCAGCCAAGAATAATATATCCTGCAAAACTCTCCTTCAAATTTGATGGTGAAATTAGGTCATTTCCAGATAAACAGTAATTAAGGGAATATGTAAAAGTCAAACCAAACTTACAAGAATTATTAACGGGAGTTCTTCAATCTGAGGACAAACATCTTCAGCTCACAGGCAGAACCTAGGATGCAGGATTGTACCAGCCAGATACCAATCTAGGAAATGAACTCTCGAGGACTATTCAAAACCAAAAGAAATACAACAGGGAATCAGAGCAGTTAATCAGTTAATGACAACAACATCAAAACAATAAAAGAGGGAATAAACGGCATGGGTATACAACCTTCTAATGGAGAGGAAGGTAAGGTGATACCAAGTAATGGTAGACTGCTTCAAACTTAGAAAGATAAGGGTAAAATTTATGGTAACCACAAAGAAACTTAACAAACCAACTCATAAAAAAAAAGAGGAAAAACATAAAGTCTCAGCAATAACAAAACCTACAAAAACAAAATAAATGAAAAAAAAAATCCACAAACAAAAGTAACTCAGCACAAGAGAGTAAGAAGAACAAAGAAAACGTCAGCACCACAAAAACAAGCACTACAAAATTACAGCAACAAACCCACATCTATCAATAATTACACTGAAAGTAAATGGACTCAATGCCCCCATAAAGAGATGGAGAGTGACAGAATGGATAAGAAAAAGGATCCATCAATATGCTGTCTACAGGAGAACACCTTAGAAACAAAGATGTGAATTTATTATAAGTCAAAGGTTGGAAAAAAATATATCAAGCTAACAACTACCAAAAAAAAGCAGAAGTGGCAATTCTATCTCAGAGAAAATAGATTTTAAAACAAAATCTACCATAAAAGACAAAGAAGGACACTATATAATGATTAAGGGAACAATTCATCATGAAGACATAACAATAACAAACATCTATGCACCCAACGACAGGGCTCCAAACTACATAAAACAAACTCTAACAACACTGAAAAGAGAAATGACAGTTGCACAATAATAGTAGAAGACTTCAACATACCACTCTCAGTAAAAGACAGAACAACTAAGAAGAAACTCAGCAAAGATACAGAAGACCTAAAGGGCACAATCAGCCAACTTGACCTCATAGACATATATAGAACACTCCATCCAACCGCTGCAAAGTACACATTCTTCTCCAATGCACATGAAACGTTCCCCAGAATAGACCACATCTTAAGCCACAGAGCAATCCTCAACAAGATCCAAAACGTTGAGATAATTCAAAGTATCTTCTCTGACCACAATGCCATCAAGGTATTAATTAACAATAGAAAGAGCAAGGGAAAAAAATCAACTACATAGAAACCGAATAATACCTTGCTTACACATCACTGGGTAATAGAAGAAATCAGAGATGGAATCCAAAAATTCCTAGAATCAAGTGAGAATGAAAACGCATCATACCAAAACCTTTGGGACACAGCAAAGGCAGTCCTCAGAGGACAATTTATAGCAAGAGATGCACATATCGAAAAAGAAGAAAGGGACAAAATCAAAACATTAACTACAGAACTCAAACAAATAGAAAGAGAACAGCAAAAAAATCCCACAACCACCGGAAGAAAGGAAATAGTAAAGATCAGAGCAGAAATAAACGAAATAGAGAACGAAAAACAATGGAAAGAATCAACAAAACCAAAAGTTGGTTCTTTGAAAGAATCAACAAAATCGACAAACCACTGGCCAGACTGACAAAAGAAAAACTGGAGAGGACACAAATAACCCAAATAAGAAATGAGCCAACTGAAATAAAAAGGATTATAACAGAATACTATGAAAAACTATACTCCAACAAATTTGAAAACCTAGACGAAATGGATAAATTTCTAGAAATACACGGCCTACCCAAACTACAACAAAGTGACATTGAAAATCTGAACAGACCCATAAAAGGAGAAGAGATTGAAAAGGTAATACAAAAACTCCCAACCAAAAAAAGCCCTGGCCCAGATGGCTTCACTGGAGAATTATACAAAACATTTACAGAAGAGCTTGTACCAGTTCTACTCAAACTATTTCAGAGCATAGAAGAGGAAGAAACACTTCCAAATTCATTCTATGAAGCCAGCATAACGCTGCTACCAAAACCAGGCAAAAACGTCCCAAAAAAAGAAAATTACAGACCAATATCTCTCATGAATATAGATGCAAAAATTCTCAACGAAATTCTAGCCAATAGAATTCAGCATTATATGAAAAAAATAATACACCACGACCAAACAGGATTCATACCAGGTATGCAAGGATGGTTCAACATTAGAAAATCAATGAATGTAATCCACCACATTAATAAAACGAAAGAAAAGAATCACATGATCATCTCAATTGATGTAGAAAAGGCATTTGACAAAGTCCAACACCCATTCTTGATAAAAACTCTCAATCAAATAGGTATAGAAGGGAAATTTCTCAACATAATAAAGGACATCTATGCAAAACCAACGGCCAACATCATTCTTAATGGAGAGAGGCTGAAAACACTCCCCTTCAAAACAGGAACAAGACAAGCATGCCCTTTATCACCACTCCTATTTAACATTGTGCTGGAAGTTCTAGCTAGAGCAAAAAGGCAAGAAAAAGAAATAAAGGGCATCCAAATTAGTAATGAAGAAATTAAACTGTCCCTGTTTGCAGATGATACGATACTATACACAGAAAACCCTAAAGACTCCATGAAAAATCTACTGGAAGTAATAGGAAGATTCAGCAGAGTAGCAGGATACAAGATAAACATTCAAAAATCAGTTGGATTCCTATACACCAGTAAGGAGAACGATGAAAAGGAAATCAGGAAAATAATAGCATTTTCAATAGCCCCTTAAAAGATAAAATACTTAGGAATAAATCTGACCAGGGATGTAAAAGACCTATCCAAAGAAAACTACAAAACACTACTGCATGAAACCCAAAGGGATCTACATAAATGGAAAAACATACCATGCTCATGGATAGGCAGACTCAACATTGTGAAAATGTCAATTCTACCAAAAGCAATTTACAAATACAACACAATCCCGAACCAAATACCAACAACATTCTTCAAAGAGATGGAAAAACTAATCATTAACTTTATATGGAAAGGGAAGAAGCCCCGAATAAGTAAAGCCCTACTGACGAAGAAGAATAAAGTTGGAGGACTCACACTACCTGACTTCAGAACCTACTATACAGCTAGAGTAGTCAAAAGAGCCTGGTACTGGTACAACGACAGATCCATTCACCAATGGAACAGAATTGAGAACCCAGATGGAAATCCATCCACCTAGGGTCACCTGATCTTTGACAAGGGCCCCAAGTCCATCAAATGGGGAAAAGACAATCTTTTTAACAAATGGTGCTGGCAAAACTGGATATCCATCTGCAAAAAAATGAAACAGGACCCATACCTCACACCGTATACAAAAACTACTTCAAAATGGATCAAAGACCTGAATATAAAGCCTAAAACTATAAAGTTCATAGAAGAAAAAATAGGACCAACACTTCAGGCCTTAATACATGACATTAACAGGATACAAACCGTAACCATCAATGTACAAAACCCAATAGATAAGCTAGATAACTGGGATCTTCTAAAAATCAAATACCTATGCTCTTCAAAAGACTTCACCAAAAGAGTAAAAAGAGAAGCTACAGACTGGGAAAAAATTTTTGGACAGTACAAGTCAGACAAAGGTCTAACCTCCATAATCTGCAAGAAAATCCAACACCTCTACAACAAAAAGATAAATAATCCTATTAAAAAATGGGCAAAGGTAATGAACAGACACTTCACCAAGGAAGACATTCAAATGGCCAACAGACACATGAGGAGATGCTCGCGATCACTAGCCATTAGAGAAATGCAAATTAAAACCACAATGAGATACCATCTAACCCTGGCATTACTGGCACGAATCAAAACCACTGGAAATAACAAATGTTGGCAGGGCTGCGGGGAAATCCGAACACTTATGCACTGCTGGTGGGAACGTAAAATGATACAACCATTTTGGAAAATGATATGGCGCTTCCTCAGAAAGCTGGAAACAGACATACCATTTGATCCAGCATCCCACTCCTAGGAATATATCGTAGAGAAATAAGAGTCATCACTCGAATACACATATGCACACCTATGTTCATGGCAGCATTGTTCACAATAGCAAAACGACGGAAACAACCTAGATGCCCATCAACAGATGAATGGATAAACAAACTATGGTACATACACACAATGGAATACTATGCAACGAGAAAGAACAACAATGAATCTGTGAAGCATCTCATAACATGGATGAAACTGGGGGACATTGTGCTGAGTGAAATAAGTCAATCACAAAAGGACAAATATTATATGAGACCTCTGTTGTAAAAACCCATGAAAAAGTTCACAAACAAAATGTAACAATCTTTGTTGGTTACCAGGGATGGGAGGGGTGGCGGGGGGGGGAATATTAAATAGACAATAGATAAGTGGTATCTTGGGTGAAGGGTGAGACAGTACACAATATAGGAGAAACTGGCACAACCTGTACACGGAAAGGTCATGGAAGCCCCATAGACACATCCAAACTCCCTGAGGGACTGAATTGCTGGGCGGAGGGCTGTGGGGACCATGGTCTCGGGGGACATCTAGCTCAATTGGCATGACACAGCTTATAAAGATAATGCTCTACATTCTACCTTGGTGAGTAGTGTCTGGGGTCTTAAAAGCCTGTGAGCGTCCATCTAAGATACTCCACTGGTCTCATCCCTTTGGGAGCAAGGGAGAATGAAGAGAACAGGATACAAGGAAAACATTAGTCCGAAGGACTAACCGTCCACAGCTACCAAGGCCTCCACCGGACTGAGTCCAGTACAGCTAGATGGTGCTTGGCTACCACCACTGACTGCTCTGACCGGGATCACAGCAGAGGTTTCTGGACAGAGCTGGAGAAGGATGTAGAGCATAATTCTAACTAACAAAAAAAAAAAAAAAAAAACCAGATTTACTGGCCTAAAGGAGACTGGAGAAGCCCCAAGAGTATGGCCCCAGACACCCCTTCAGCTCAGTGGTGAAGTTACCTCCGAGGTTCACTGTTCAGCCTGGGATTGGAGAGCCCCAGAAAACCAAATGAGACTAATGAGGTAAAGGAGTCCAGTGGCAGGGGCCAGAGAGCAGAAGGGGACAAGGAAGCTGGTGATAGGAAACCCAAGGTTGAGTAAGGATATTGTTGATGTGTTGTGAGATTGTTTACCATTGTCATAGGGCAACATTTGTAGTAACTGTTAAATGAGAAACTATTTTGTTCTGTAAGCCTTCATCTTAAGTGAGAATAACAGCACAATTTGAAGAGCGTAGTCAATGTCACTGAACTGTGCATGTAGAGATATTTGAAATGGTGTGTCTTTGGCTATGTGTATTTTCACCAAAAAAAAAAAAAAAAAGGTTGAGAAGTTAGAAGGTTGATATGTTGTGGTGTTGTTAACCAATTCATAAAACAACATGTGTACTTCTGTTTAATGAGAAACTATTTGTTCTGTAAGCCTTCACCTGAAGTACAATAAAAAAAAAAAAAAAGACCTTATTTCTAATCAAGGTCACAGTAGTGGAGGTTATGACTTCAACATATCTTTTTAGGGGACACAATTCAATCTATAACAGGAATTAACACCAATCCCTCTCAAATTCTTCCAAAAAATAGAAGAGGAGAAAACACTTTTAGCTCATTCTGTGAGGCTAGTGTTACGCTGATACCAAAGCAAGACAAACACATCAGAGAAAAGATAACTACAGAGAAATATCCTTTATGAATATAAAGGTAAAATTTCTCTGAAAAAACACTAGCAAACTGAATCCAACAGTATATAAAAAGGATTTATTATACACTACGACCAAATGGGATTTATCTCAGGAATGCAGTTGGTTCAATAAAAGGACTGAACAAAAAAGGATCAATATGAATTCATTAATAGAATTAAAAACAAAACAAAACACATGACCATTGCAATGGATACAGAAAAAACTTTTTACAAAATTCATACCCTTTCATGATAAAAACACTCAACAAATTAGGAAAAGGGAGAAAATATCTGAAAAATGCAAATAGAGCTTCTTCCACTTGGGAGGAAACATCATTGAATTGATGAAAAGACTCCTTTATAAAAAAAGAGTGAATTTGGTCAATCTGCCTGATTTCCTGACACTTGTCTGAGAAGGGTCACTCTTGGACATAAAAATTTTTATGACTGGGAGAAAGGAAGAGGAAAGTTTTGGAGCAGGCCTAGGTAGATTGCATGGCATAATAGTATTATATAAATCTTTGCTTGAATTCTGGCAATACTACTTACTAGCTTTGTGAATTTGTAAAAGTCTTAACTTCTCTGGGACTCAGCTTCCGCATCGGTAAAATGATTACGGTAATACTTATTTCCCAAGGTTGTCACAAAATCAAGTTTAATATGTGTAAAGAGTCTACCATGGTGTTAGGCTCAGATTAGGCATTACACAAAGGTCGTTTTACTATTACCGATAGTCATGGGGAGGATCGCTGCTGGATGGGAGGAGGAGTCAGGTTGGCTGCAGGAACACAAACTTGAGAAGTGGAGTGGGATGGCACTCAAAAGAGAAGAAGGAACTAGAAGTTCTCTCTGGTTTGTTCTTATGACAATTTGCACAATCTTGGGTAAGTCATGAACCTTTACTGGCCTTCCCTTCCCTCAACTGTAAAATAAAATAGGTGGGTTAAGTGATCTTTGGAATCTCTTCTCACACTAAAGTTCAGTGACTTTAATAAGTGGGAGATGGCACAGAAGGAGGGTAGGAGAACATCAAGGACATCCTTTTGAGGGTAATTGCAGACCTTGTTGAATACAAGCCCCGATTTGCATACGCCACAGGTAACAAGAGGAAAGAACATCAAGATGACGACACAGTCTTTTTGGCTCTGACAGGCATCCAGATTGTGTCTAATTTTAAATCACTTTCTGGAGGCCAAAGAGGTGCCTGTGGACAGCTTGGTGATTAATCTTTCAGCACACATAACTCTTCTTGTCATCTCAGTGTGAGGAACGTGAGCACTTTAAGCTCCCTCCTTCAGAGGCGTCAATCTGGCATCTGTCACGAGCATCTGATTCATTATAAAAATATTTAATTCTTCCAAGAAGAATTGGCAGAATGTCCAAAGGGAGAGGAAAAAAATGGCACAGGGGAAATGAAAAGGCATTTTGCAGTTTTCAAGGAGGGCTTCTGCTTGGCTCTGAATCCAATAAATATTTTTAGAAGGAAAGAAAACCCAATGGTTTCCTTCACGATCAACATCACTAGTATCATTCTGGAAAAATCCAGAAGTCATGTTAGTAACCTCTTGGTTGTCTTCGCCTCACAGTTCTCTAAGATTGTCTCCTATGGGGATCTTTATCTCCACTAATCCTTGGTAGTCCTCACACATTCAAAGTCACAGCTAAGGAAGTGTTTATCTTGTAGAACTGTTCTACTTTCAAGATTTCAAGCTCATATAGCCCTCTTTCTAATCACAACCTTAAAAGACCTTTGAGAGCTTCCCACACCTGTAAGATAATCTTCAAAGCCTATGCTTTTGGAAATCAATTGTCATCTACTTCAACTTATCTTCCCTGCGTAAAGACATTTCCATCACTCTAAATTAATCTCGACTCCTGGCTTTATGCACACCTTGTTCTGGAATGCCCTTTTTAAATATCTACTTAACAGTTTCTCAACCACAGAACTACTGGCATTTTGAGGTAGATAATTATTTGTTGTGGGGTGCTGTTTGTATATTGTATTATGTTTTGTAGCATCCCTGGCCTCTGCCCACTAAATGCCAATAGCACCTGACAACAGTTTCCTCCTTCAGAAGTGTCAATCTGGCACCTGTCACTAGCATCTGATTCGTTATAAAAATATTTAATTCTTCCAGAAGTTGGCAGCATGTCCAAAGGGAGAGAAAAAAAAAAAAATGGCACAACAGAGATGGAAAGGCAAACAGTAAAGTCTGCAGATAATGCTAAACGTCCTCTGGTAGTTGGGTGGGGGGCGGGATGGGGAAAGGGGAATTGCCCCTGTTTGTGTACCACCGCATTACTTGAAAAACTTGTAATCAGCCTACAATAACCAGCTTCAGCTCTGCCTCTTCTTTAGTCCCTTTACTAACTTCTCTAGGCAAGCCAACTCATTTCCTCCCATGACTCTATTATAACTATCTTCATGTCCAAAAATCCATTGCCATCGAGTCAATTCTGACTCATAGCAACCCTAAAGGGCACAGTAGAACTGCCCCAGTAGGGTTTCCAAGGAGCGGCTGGTGGACTCGAACTGCTGACCTTTATAATTATTTCAGTAGATGATTGTTTCCTCAACTAGACTCCTCTAAGGATCTTGTTTTGTACATTACTGTAGCCTCATCGTCTAGCATAATACCTGGAAATAGAAATATGGTTGGTCTTCAAAATCTACTAATTTATCTGATATCACTCTTATGAAATTTAAAGAGAAAATCATTTTTTCCATTAAGCAGATACACTTCTCATTGCAAATGACAGAAATATAATTCAAACTGGCCTGGGAAAAACAAGACATTTAATGGCTTATGTATTTAGAAAATCCTGAGTTGAACTTCAGGCATAGCTGGATCCAGGTGACTAGATTCTGAAAAAGCAAACACAATACGTAATTACTACAGATTATTAGTGCAGGAACTTGAGTGCAGAAGGTGAAGACATTTTAGTGAGCTAGACCAAACCACAAAGTTAGATTGGGGGTTGAGGATGGGAGAAAATGACAATGTGGATTTGGTTCAGGTTTGCTTTAACGTTGGTTCTCCTAATGCCTCTGTAAGTAGAGTAAAAGATGCATTTGAGATAAGGAATCCGTTTATAGATGTGGCTCTCTATTATCTCTCTTATCTCTCATCAAATGTACCCAATGTTCACCTTCATACCCTGTGTAAAGTGCTATGTTTTCCAAGTAGAACGAACTCAGAATGTGGGATTTTATAATCTCAGCTACATCACTTCCCAGAATTAACCTAATTTAGGCAATAATTCTGCTATTCATTAATCCATGTCACCCAGACTTAATACCCGGGCTCTGAGCCTTGAACTATTCACTGTGCCAGCACCAGATCACTCTACCTCTCTTTGCCTGCATAATAGACCTAAGCATTTTAAATTCATGTTCTCTTAGAAGGGAAAGTCTAACCATGGACCACACAGCAGGGTAGCTGGGACTTGAAACTAGGTACTTTAAACCATTGGTGATATGTTTTCTTTTTCATTATATTGCAAATCAAAACTTGATAAACTTCATGCTAGGGCATATTGCAGAAGGGTAGGTAGCTGACTTCCCTGAAGGTTTCTCAGGGATCTGTTGTTGTTGTGTTGTTGTGTGCTGTCCAGTAGATCTAAACACATTGCCGTTGAGTTGATTCCAATTCATAGCGACCTTAGAGGACAGAGTAGAATAGCCTCATAGGATTTCCAAGTAGGAGCTGGTGGATTTGAACTGTCAACTTTTTGGTTAGCCATATCACTTAACCATTGTGCCACCAAGGCTTTGTCCAGTAGATCTAGAGGGTTACAATTTGAGGATACCTTATCTGACAGCTCTTACTCAGAACAAGACCTCCAGCATAGACTGGGAAGCACCCAGTGTAGAAGTGTGGCAACCTGGACCTAATCTATCTTGCTGAGACCTTGGTCAAGTCATAGAACCACAGAATGTCAGCGCTAGAAGAGATTTTAAACATCATCTGTAAGTCTCTTACTTCTGATGACATGAATACTCGTCCAGAGAGACAAAGTGGCTGGACCAAAGGCTTACAGTGGCAGAATCAGGATTGGAACCAAGATCTGTTAACGCTTTCCATTCACATCAGTATCTCCCTTGATTTCATAGCTTACGTATTATATAGGTATTGCTTGTATCATTCCATTTTTGAGTAGTACCATTTGGGTCCAAAATGACCTGACCAAGATCCTTTAGTAAATACCAAAAGCCCATTGTCGTTGAGTCAATTCTGACTCAGAGTGTCCCTAGAAGATAGAGTAGAACTGCCCCATAGGGTTTCCAAGGAGCAGCTGGTAGATTTAAACTGCCAATCTCTTGATTAGCAGCCTGAGCTCTTAACCACTGTGCCACCAGGGCTCCTTTAGTAAGTAGCAGCATTGAAATTAGAACTCTGGAACAGATTTCCCAATTACCAGCCCAGATAGCTACCTGTTAACACAGTCTATAAAATAAGAAGCTGAAGAATAAGGGGTCTTCCTGTTCTATGATTGCTAACCATGACCTCTGCCCAGTGGAGCCTTCCTCAGAAACCATTCAGTGTATCATAGTGAGCTTACTTGAAAGCAGTTTCCTGAGAGTCAAGGCAGATGCACTTTGAAGAAGAGGACTTTGGGAAAGGCAAGGGAAGTTCAGATAACAAGGGTATACTATGAATCAGTGGTAGTTCAGTGGCAGAATTTTCACCTTCCATGAGGAGACCTGGGTTCTTCCCTAGGTCAATTCCCAGCCAATGTACCTCATGTGCAGCCACTATCCATCTGTCAGTGGAAGCTTGCCTGTTGCTATGA
This sequence comes from Dugong dugon, assembly GCA_030035585.1. Lineage (NCBI taxonomy): Eukaryota > Metazoa > Chordata > Mammalia > Sirenia > Dugongidae > Dugong > Dugong dugon. The sequence continues at coordinate 61,302,788 of CM057471.1, forward strand.
TGCTGAACAGGTTTCAGAAGAATTTCCGGATTCAGACAGACTAGAAAGAAAGGCCTGCTGATGCACTTCTGAAAATCAGCCAATGAAAATCCGGTGGGTCACAACGGTCTAATCCACAGGGCTGGGCATAGTTTCATTCTATGGCGTACGGAGTCTCCGTGAGTTAGAGGTGACTGGATGGCACCTAAGAACAACAACAATGAGTCAGATAGTGTGCTTAGCTTTTTCCTCTCATTGTCTCTTTTTATCATCACAATCAGCCTCGGATTAGGTCTTGTCTTGCTTGACAAAGGAAGAAACTGAGCGATGCTGTGATCAGCTCAAGGTCATCCATTCAGTAAGACAGATTCATATCTGGATGTGGTGCCAAACCTGCCCTCTTCCTCATATTCCCTCTGCCCTATTCCATTCCGAGCAGCAGAGTAGGAAAAAAGAAAACCTGATTTCCTTGCTTACTAAAATTTATGTTAAATTCATACACTTCCTTAGCCACTTGTTCACCTGTCTTGTACATTTCAGCCTCAGCTTCCTCAATTTTGTGCATAAAGCTGAAATCAGACTCGAACCCATTTCAGAGCACTCCACTCAGGTTTTCTCTCTGGGCTCTACATTTGTTCTTGTCAAATGGATATAAGAGATTCCATTGTATCTGTCCCAGACGCAGGTAACAGAGATCTGCTCCCTCTGATCAACCAGAAATTCAAAGCTTCTGATGGCTCTATGACCTTTTCAAGTTACATATTTTACAGGGATTTTGGGAAGTTATGGGGAATACTTTTTAAAATCTGAAAATAAATTAAAAGGTCAAGGATGGCTGACTTGAAGGTGTTTATAGTGTTTTGGAAAACAGAAATGGTCTAAGAGTAAAATGTATTTAGGTCCAAATATTGAATTTGTCACTTACTAGTTATGTTACTGTGAGCAAGATCTTCTACCTCTCTGAGTTTTTCTCTGTCTCCTCATCTGAAAATAAAGAGAGAGAGAGAGAGAGAGAGAGAATAATAGTAGAGACCTTATCATTGATATAAGGATAGTAACACACACCTAATGACATAGCTGTTTTGAAGAATAAATGATATAAAATATTTTCATACTTAGTACCAACCCATAGTAGGCTTTCAATATATATCAATTACTATCCTACTAGTCAGGGAGGTTTAACATTTTTAAATTTTATTTTTCTCATCTATAAAATAAGGGTAATAATCCTTTCTGGGATTGCAGAGATGTTCAAATGAGATATACAGGAAGGCACCTGGCACAATGCTAGTGGGTATTTAACATATGTAAATTGTCAAATGTTAAGAAAAAGCCAGCAAAGTAAATGCATACCTTTCTGCTTTATGTGTTTCTTTCACGTAATCCTTAGCCTGCATTCAGTCTCCGAATGGTCACGTTCTCAGATTGTTTCCCATTAGAGAAGCATTTATACTAGGGTTCCCTTGCATGTGGAACTCAATGACAGAGCTGGAGCAATGAGTCTAAATGCCATAGCTCTCTAGGGAAATAATCAGAGATGTGCACTTGGTTGATTATCACAGAAGTGTTTTAATATTCAAATATTGTCAAAACCCACAATCTACCAGCAGAGGATGGTAGATTAAATTATTAAACATCTACATGATGCAAACTTATACATCCAATAAAAATAATCACATACAGGATGCTTGACAAACTGGCCTGATCATGGGAATGTCCTAGGGTGATTTATAAAAATACAATTGCTAGGCCCTGCCCTAGACTTACTAAACCAAAATCCTTCCTTAGAAGCTGATGCTCTAAAGAATTAGAAGAGTTTGTGCATTTCTTGGGCCAAGCCCCCAGAGGTTGGGTGTTGCTTGGAACCTCTGATACAACAGGTTTCATTACCCATTGGGTTAGGTGCATGCCAATCATAACTTTTCGCCCAATGCGCTAAGACGAAATGTGGAGACTGAACTCCTAGGGAGGAAACTAAAAGCTCCTTGGGTAGGCAATGGTTAACACGTTGCCACTCTGTGACAGCGAAGGGAGTGTGTATGTGTGTGTATATGGGTGCACACGTGCCAGGGGGTGGTGAAGATCTGAAAATTTGTTAGGAAAAAAGCTCTAGATCATTTGGGGTTTCTTCAGATGCATGAATCCCTGATCCTGTTCTTCAGCCTAACTGGACTCCACCTCCACTTCCTGCAGGGAGCTTTTGTGGACCCTGAGGTGGTGGCCCTGGAGCTCTGAGCTTGCATGGTACTTAGAGCTTCAAATCCCAGAGAGGAGAAAGCATCCTTATAGATAAATCTGGTAAAGTCTCAGGAGTGCTCTCATTAGTTTGGTGTAGGCCATGTGCTTACATTTGAACCAATCACAGTGGCCAGGGTGACAAGAAGGAAGGTGTCACTAAATGAACTGGAGAAAGATTATTAGAGAAAGGTCAAGAGGTAGTATCCCAAAGGAAAGGGTAGTGGACAGATTAAAAAAAAAAAAATTAAGATAAAGGCTATGTCCTGTAATCCTTCCCTCTTATTTTTCAGAAAGAAAACTAGGGCCCAAAGAAGGGAGCTGATATGCCTAAGGTTACACACAGCAGGCCTTGTTCATAGTCTTTGCACCACTATTTTGCTGTACCTTTGGATGCTTCTGGGCTCATAAGGGACCATGAGAGAATTTAGAACTTTAAAATTAAGTCAGAAAGAGCTTTGAGCAGCTCTGAGAAACACCTAGGTAAGCGTAAACCAATAACTAATAAATGCTCTCACTTTCTGGGCTACCTCACTCACTAATAAACAGTCTCTTCTGTTCGGTCCATCCCTTCAGGGCCTGAAAGAGTTTGATTTTTATTAACTTTGTTTCTCTTTCATAATTCTCCTTCCATCCAAAGCCAGGAAAATTACAGGTAAGTGGCCAAGTGCCAGAGCAGCGTTAGGGAGATCTGCTGATTGAAGGGCTTGTTCCAGCCCTCACAGCTGGATGTGGTCACCTGGAGAGCTGGGTGACCTTGGGCAAGTCACTTAACCTCTCTGGGTTTCCCTGCTCTCTGCTTTTGGATAACAACTCATCAATTTTTGCCCTCTCCCTGCATGCAGATTTGGGACTAGAGAAATCTTCGATGGCAGGAAGTCTGGTTGCCGGCCAGAAGGATGATTTGTGTACTCTTCAGTGACTGGTTTTTCCACCTACACTCACCTAGTGCCCTAATTCTCCTCTGGTTCGGCTGTTCTCGCATAATGAGTTGACATTTCTGGCTCATGAGAAATTCAGTGAGATAAATTCTCTGGGCTTGTATGTAGGTGGTTAAGAAGGTGGAGAAAGTAGGCGAAAAACAGAAAGAAAAAGGGAAACGGAATAAAGTTCTTAGAAAGTAGATAAGATTCATTTCAGGCTTCAGGTTCAACTCTGGCACTAACAAGAAGAGTTCATTTATGTATTTACTGGCCCGAACTGCTGAGAAGATGCTACTGTGATTGGACTGAGTCACCTCCCTGTTCATTCTCTGCTTACACAGCCCAGTGGACAGAGATGAGGCCAACATGAGGGAACCTCGCAAACCTTTCTGAATATTCTACAAGTTGGATAATTTATCCCTAGATAACTGAAAACTATTTAAGCTGAAAATAAAAGAAAATCAGTAGCTGCCAACTAAAAGTAATTATTAATTCATTTTATAGACATATACTGAGCAACCAGATGAAGTCATTTGTTCATTTAATAAATACATGTGTATCGAGTACCTTCCATGTTTATGCTCCTCTAGCCACTGGAAACAGAACAATAAACAAAACAGATAAAGTGTCTTCCCTCATGGTACTTTAATTCCAGTAGAAGGAGATAAACGGTAAACATATAACAGATAAATAAGTAGGACAATCTCTGAGAGTGGTAAATGCTATGAAGAAAATAAAAAGGTAGAGAGGTACTGGGGTTGGAGCTAGTTTAGACAAGATAGTCCCCCAAGGCCTTCCGAGGAGATGGTGTTTGAAGCAAGAGCTGAGAGATAAGGAACACTGATCAGCTCAGAGAAACAGCTGGGTAAGTGAAACCCAAAACTAATAAGTAATCTCGCCTTCCAGTCCATCTCCGTCATTAAAAAAATGTTCTCACCTGACCTGTCCATCTCTCCCGTGCTTGTGTCAGTTTGATTTTTATTAACTTTTTTTTTTTCCTTTTCATACCTCTGAGTCAGCTTCTTTTGAGTTTTGTGAAATTTTGGGACAGAGCTTTCCAGGCAGGGGAAGCAGTATGTACAAATGCCTAAGACGGAAGCAAATTTATTTGCAAATTTTCTGAGGAATAAAACAAAGCTTAGTGAGTGAGGGGAAGAGTGGAAATGGATGAGGCTGGAGACAGGTAAAGGGCCAAACTGTGCAGGGCCTGATGCCATGGTGGAAGTTCGGATCTTGTTCCAAGTTTGGAAGGTTTGCATAGGAGTGTAACATAATGCGATCTAGCAGCAGAGTTTGGCTGTTCCTAGGCACTGACTGTGACATGACAAGAGTGGAATGCCTCACTTTGAGAAGCTCATGGGTAAGGAGGTAAACATCTTAACAGATGATTATGTGACATTGGGATGATTCAAGATCGGTATCTATTGAATACATTTTCCAGAACAAAAATGGGGTGTACAATCTTGCATACTTACTGATAATTAGACACTGTAAAGAGTCAAGCCATTCACAGAATACCTGTGTAGAGAGTATACAGAGAGATAGAGTAGCAAAGAGGTAGGAGTGACGAAGAAGGGTCCTAGCAGAGATGACATTCATACTAAGTCATAAATAATGAATAAGATTTTGCCAACTAGATAGAAGATGATGGACTTTTTTAGACAGAGAAGGCAGTGCTAACAAAGATCCAGAGTCATTAAAGTTCAGGACATTGAGCCAAAAGTGACCAGAAAGGTCTTTCTAGGGGGTAAAATGAGTGGGTAGGGAGCAGCCGGAGTTGTGTGTGGAGGCTAAACAGAGGACAGTTTTAATAGGATTTGTTTGCCATTCTAAGGCATCTGGACTTTATTTGCAGGCAACGGGGAGTCAGTGAATATTTTTGAGCTGAGGAATAACTGGACTCCTGTTGTATTTTTTGAACGATCACTCTGGTGGCTGTATGGAAGACAGACTTAATGGAATCACAATAGAGAATGGGAGGCCAGTTAGAAGACTCTAGCCATAGCTCAAAATAGAGGCAAGGAGTCCATGAACTAGGACATAGAAATGGAAAAAAGTGCCAGATTACAGAAAAGTTCCTCTGATCCCTATGCTATAGGTTAATAACCAGTGATGTAATTGGTTTCTAGACTCAATAAGCCTCTGGTCCTGGATAAGTGTCAGGTTAATGGGTATATGATGTCCAAATGTGAATATTTCTCATATGGTAGAAAGATCATAGCCTCAGATGAGTACCATGCCTAAATATCAAAGTGCTCGTCTAGCTTTCCCATGTAACATGGTGTATTTTTAAAATTGGAGTTTCTATTGTTGCTTACTGAATCCAGTGCTCTACAACAGTGTCACATATTTGTACATTGCTTTACGGTTTGTTTTTACAAACACAGCTTGGGTGAGTTTAACTTTTATTAACCCTTCCCTGCCTCCCTCCCTCCCTTCTGTCCTTCCTTCCTTCCTAACTTTATTAACTTTCATGACCATGTTCTCATACATCACAAAACTCCAGTGAGGTAAGAAGAAGGAGAACAACCACACCCATTTCATAAAGAGTGAAACTAAAGCTCCAGGAGGACAAGATATTTGAATATGTTCATACAACCACTACATGATAGCGCATTCAAATTCAGCGTTCTAGTCCAAATCCCAGCTCATCCCCTACATCCTGGAGGCTTTGAAGTCAACTTGTAGGAATTGCACTTGATCCCTGATGGCAGAAGAGGCGTACATTTGGCTACTTCTCTTTCCCACTCCTGGCAGACATCACAAACCAAACACAGCACTCTTTCTCACTGAACCTGGACTTTGCCTTGAATCCTTCTAAATGTGGCACTCCAGGTAGCCATGACCAATTAATTAGGGTTAGTCGTAAATAAAACCTATTTGCCACCCTGGATCACATGATCTCAGAGTTTCATTCCAACTTTGAATTCTGCAGTTTTATATTTAGTTTTGATGGTACAAGGAACTAGATTTAATTCAACTAAAATTTATTGGAAGCCTGTAGTATCCTAGGCACCTTTTATTCATTTTATGAGTAAGATATGTTTTCTAACATTTTACACTCACAATCTGGTTGAGACAAGAGGCAGATATAAAAGTAACCAGTTAAGATGTATCAGTAAATGTTATGGAAGAACAGAGGAGGCAGAAGTTAATGTTCAGTGGGAGTAAGGATGGTGCTAGATAAAGACAACCCATAAATCCTTGTGAAAATGTGGCGTTTGAGTAGAGCTTCAAGAGAGGGAACGACAGAGACATTTTTAAGCCTTGACAAATTCTTGAGAGAAGCCTTCATATCACAGGGAGAGTTGCAAGTGGTAGATGATAAGCTTCCTGAAGGCAGAGTGCAGATTTTTCTGCTGGAGTCCCATAATGTGTGAAATCAATAGGAAAAATAATTAGGCAATCAATAGCAATGCAATGATTTATTCACTGAATAATTTAAAAATACCAAAGGAAAAAGAAAGTGCTCATCCTCAAAAAGCTAGCAACTGAAAGGGAGAAGGAATGATGTTTTGGATATCAGACAATCTAGATTCTAGTTCTGATTGTAACTGCATAGCTTTGGGAAAACATTCTCCAAGATTTAGGATTTGAAGGTTAGAATATAAGTTCCATCTTAAGTGCAAACCTTGATTAACCTGTAGTACTGTGTAGAAAAGATGCTCTGGAACATCTTGGACACATTGGGACTCAAATGTTTGATGAGTTAGTAGAGTCTGCCATGGGTGGGAGTTGGGAGAGTGGCAGAATCAATGCTATGTATTTGCCATTCCCAGACAAGTCCATCTCCAAGATTCCTTTGAATTTTATATTCCTGCAATTCCTGGGACAATCCTTATGCTATAGCTTAACCCAAAAGAACAGCATGGTGAGTAAATGTGGCCATTTATTCCATTTTAATAGGAAAAGAGGCACACAAATTACTGGCAAGAAGAAAGAAAAACTCCTGGCTACTCTCTTTTATTTTAAGATAGATTTTGGAAAATTCTTGGTCTCAGCATTCTCAGTTCCTGGCCATCAGCCATGGTAAAATCAGTCTCTTCTGGCCCTTGACAAATTAAATAATCATAACCCTATTCATCAGAAATATATACACAGAAGGGTTGCATGAGCCAGCAATTAGTATTAAGGCTTTAAGCCTTGCATTGACTACTCCAGGGCCCTCCTGGTGACTGTGTAACTCGCGACAGTGAGCATCCCAGGCAGCGGGCAGGGACTGCCTGCTCTTGCCTAGCTCTGCGCTTCCAGTGTGGCGATTCTTCAAGCGGTCAGATTGGAAGTAGATGTCTTCTTTGCCTTGTTCCTGGCATGTGCTAGAAAGTCTGATAATATTTATGGAAAGAAGAGAGCGTCAATAGGCAATTGAGCTGGACATCTTATTAAGCACATACTATGTGCCTAAGCCACTGCTAGGCAAAGGAAGAGGTTTCCCTGAATACAATATGGGCTTTCTGGCTTCCTACGCTTCTGTGAAAATATGAGAGGTTAGGCTGGATTATGGCTAACAATCTATGAAATAGAATGTGACCAGTCACAGGAGAATTCTGTTGAGCAGGGTGGTTTTTCAGGTGATATACTTTTGGATGACAGCTTGAGAGGGGCTTTTGAAGCCAGGCCAAGAGTCCATGGCTAATGGTGCCACTGTTTGCTGTTCCCTGCTCGTGTCTGCCTTGGGATGTCTTTCTTGTGCCGTCCTCACTGCATCGCAGTGCCATCTTCCCTACCATCTAGAACCAGATTACTTTTACTGCTCATTTTATTGACCCTCTAAGAAGCTTTCTAAGAGAAGTCTACCACTTTGTATTTAATGTCACCAGCCTTGCTGTTTTTATTTTCATTTTTTTCCAGCATGCTGGTGTTAGGAGTTCTGAGTGGAGCTGTATGATGTTGGTTGTGTACACCTATTCTGTAGTCATTTTGCTTTGTATTGCAATTTGTTTTGTTTCCATTCAACTTTTTTTCCTGATATTTAATGAGCACATAATCTGTATAACCAGGTCCTGTGCCTTAGGGTGAGTGGGGAAAGGTTACAACTATGGTGCATCTTGTCTTTCTGAGTACACTCAGAGCTCTGTGAGTTACGTCATGTTGCCATTGTTCTTAACTGTAATTGAGCCGGCTCCCAACTCATGGCAATTCCATGCTCAAAGGAACAAAACGCTGCCACGTCCTGAGCCAACCCCATGAGAGATCGCAGTTTGGATCACTGTTATCCGTAGGGTTTTCATTGACTGATTTTCAGAAGTATATCACCAGGCCTTTTTTCCTAGTCTATCTTAGTCTGCTGAAATCTATTCTGTTATAGCAACACAAAAGCCTCCACTGACTGACAGGTGGTGACTGCGCATGAGGTGCATTGGCTGGGAATTGAACCCAAGTCTCCTGCGTGGAAAGCAAAAATTCTACCGCTGAACCACTAATGCCCTCGTAGTTATGTCATAGGCTTTTTAAACTATCCATCATTCATCTGAATGAGACCTTAGTGATTGGTTTGATTCAATCCTCTCTTTATACAGATGGGAAAACTAAGGCTCAGAGAGGGAAAGTGGCGTCCCCAAGGGCACACAGCTGATACAGGCAAATCTAGTTGATGGCTAGTTCAGGGTTTCTTAGGTCTATGCCCACAATGTTCAGCACCATGCTAGGAAGAGTAAGGGAGGGTTATCAAGGTAAGTAAATGCAGGGTAGCTAAGGGAATTAGTGGGTTATTTATTTGCAGGATTTTCTTCTTCCTTTAATACACATTTACAGACCTCCTACTATTTGCAAAGTGTGAAAATAACATGGTCTCTGCCATCTGCCAGTTCACTTCCTGGTAGGGGAGAGAGAAACATACACATTTAACTTCCTTGCAGTTTAGTATTTTGGCAAGTGCTACAATAACAATAAAGACAATAAAACATCTGTTGTAGGTCAGAGAGATTAATTTGCTTGGTCATCTGGGCAAGTTCCTTACACTACAGTACTTAGAGTAATGGGAGAAAAGGCATTCCACAAACACCAGCCCAGAAGCAAAGACTAGAAGGCAGGAAGGGACACGAAAACTGGACGAATGGAAACCAGGGTGGAGAAGGGGAGAATGTTGACATATCGTAGGGTTGGCAACCAAGTCACAAAAAAATTTGTGTATTAACTGTTTAACGAGAAACTAATTTGCTCTGTAAACTTCCACCTAAATCACAATTAAAAAAAAAAAGGGGGGGGGGAGGAATGGGGGACTAGGAATAGCATATAGAAAGATGTGCTCTTTCATCTACTCCAGGGAGGGTCTCAAGGGTGAGTGGCCAAAGCAGGTAATCATCCAAATATATTTTTGCAGAATATACTAGCTGTCTTTATAAGAACAAAGAAAGACTCCACTTACGTCCTGTTGGAGGTCAGCCCCAATCTTACTCCATATCCCAAATCCATTTAAGCGCTCTCTGGTTTCTGCGGAAGCTTAAGTGGCTGTAGTGCTAGCTTTGGTCACACGATGGCAGTGCAAGGCCATGAAAGGGTTGAACACCCTCCTGTACTTTTGAAAGGTGTATTTGAAAAACGCCAGGAAAGATGGGTGCCCCAGACTAGAGGCCAGAGTAGTCCAAGGCACTCCTAGAGGGACAGTAGCCTTCAAAACTGGGAAGGCAGGTACTGTCCTTCAGAATCTCGGATCTGTCTGGAATCTCTGCAAATAATATAGATATTATCCCAGGTGCAACTCAAGAAGAAAGAAGGAAGCCCTTTTGAGTTGTACCCATTTTAAAGAATAAGAGGACTTATGAAACCCCACCCCCAGGCTCCCCTCAAATATTTCTCCATTGTCAGGCATAAATATGCCGAGGTCGAGGGGGAGTGGCTTATTGCCACCTTGGTTGGAGAAAATAAAAGCTGGCGATTCAAGGTGGTGGTGGAAAAATGAATAAATAAATGTTGCAAGGGTCTCAAAGAAAGTATACAGAGAAGAAAAGGACCCAGTTCAACGCTTCCATCTGCACTTGCCTTGCTTGAGTCACTCTCGTCAGTGATTTGTTCATCTGTGAAATGCATGTGGAGGCACGTGATTGCGTGTGTGCAATTGAGTGTGTGTCTGTGAGTGTGTGTGTAGTAGAGGTGTTGGTAGTTACAAAGGTGGTGGTGCTGGTGTAAACCGTAGCTAAGGTCCCTTTCTGGCTTTGCGTGGAGTGTGAGACAGAAAAAAGGTGAGAGAGAGAAAGAGCGGGAGAGTTATCCAAAGATTCCTAGGGTTAGGGAAATGATTTGATTTTGAATCTCTAGAAAAGAGTGGGTTTGAAATTAAATTTCTTTTCTCTTACCACTGTTCCCTGATTTTTCAATTTTCATTTCCCCTCATACATTCTCTGTGTCTGTTTTGATCTTTCTATTTCAGAATAGTTCTCTGTCTCTCTAGATCATATCTCTTTCTCTCTCTATCTCCCCCCACATTCTCTCTCACCCCCTCCCCAGTTTCCATCTTTTTATTACTCTCAAATAGAAGCGTTCTGGGGAAGGGAAAAGGGAATAGAGGCCAGACTCTACCATCCTCTCAAGGAGAGAAACAAAAGGATGCTGGAAGAACCCTTGCTTCTTTGTGTGTGTGTGTGTGTGTGTGTTGGGGGCATGGGACATGGGGCTGAGGACAGGAGCAGTGTTGGAGGAGGGGAATGACGAATAGATAAGCCTCCAAATCAAAAACGCTGCCATGCAGGAGAAAGCCTGCTTTATGGCTGCAGAGGAGAAAAATAAGGACAATGTCCAGGAGATGGGGTGGGGGAGTTGATGAGATGGGTGATGTTTGTGTGTGTGGAAATTGAAGCTTTCCTCCTTTTTATTTTAAATAGGCAGAACTTCTCAATTTTTAAGTTACAATCAATTTCCAGAAATCGTTTATTCCCAAACACTGCCAGTCAAATACCCCATTTCTTTCTGCTTGTAGAATTTGAGTGAAATTGATTTGTGTTTTTAATTTTAAAGAAAAAAAAATTGTTCGAATGTCCCTCCGGCTTGGAAATTCCAGGCGTGGGCTTTCTTTCTCCTTCCTCCCCTCCCCTCCCACCCACTCTCCTCTGGTCACCTCATCTACCCCAAGGAGGGTCATAGAGGTGCATGGCCAAGGTGGGTAATCATTTTAAATTGCTTTCTCTTTACTATCTATGATGTAACACGTGAAAGATTTTTTTCCAGAAGTTGATATTTGTAAAGATCATTTTCAAAGAGGTACAAGTAGGAGAAGCTGTGTGGGTGAGATTTGAGAAAGAATGTGTTGTTTTTTTATTATCATTATTATTTGCTAAACTTTTACTCAAAGACTGTGATGGAAGATTGACAAAACAACTCTCATCCCATAATCAGTTGTAGCTGGAAGACAATAAATAGCTATTTAACGTTTCGTTCGTGTTCTGGGAAACAAGGATGTTTCGACTGCTTCTTAAGCTGGGAGCCTTTACATAGAACTGGGTGGGCAGTCAGAATTGGTTCTTTTAATCCCGTAATTTCTATGAGCATGGTATAGATAAATATAATAATGATAATAATGACAAAAATAATAATAATTTACACTGACATTAGATATTACAGTTCATAAAACAACTGTGCATGCATTATGCTATTGAATTCTTTCAACTGCCCTGTGAGGCAGGTATTAGTATTTCCGTTTTACAGATGAGGCAACTAAGTCTCAGAAAGCTTGGACTTGCCCCAGTGTTCTTCTCACTACATCCATGCAGATCAAGAGGAAGGCTAACATGTTATACTTCTGTATGAAGATGCCAAGGCTAAGCTAGATGGAATATCCTTAACTAGAAGAGAGGCAGGATGATGAACTGTGCCTAGAGACTATACAGTGAGTAGACTCAGGGTAGAGAATTCCTTTTTCTGCAGACCATTTTTCAAGTTCTGACTTCACTGTTGCTAGGTCAATTGGGAATACTCATTGACTTCTCTAAACATTTGTTTCTCTATCTGTAAATGGGAATAATGGTACCTACTTCTTGAGAAGATTAAATGGAAGGATGCATGCAAAGTGCTTAGTACACACTCAATACATGCTACCTGTTATTACTCCAGCTAGTGTCCACGTGGACTACTAAGTCCCTGGCCCACATTAAGCCTTTACGGGACCTGAGTAAGAAAGAACCTATATCTATGGCTGTGTAATAAATTACCTCAAAAAAAAAAAAAAAAAAAGTACCAATATCCGCTGAGTCAACTTGGCCTCATGGTAACCCCATGTGTGTCAGAGTAGAACTCCACAGGGTTTTCATGGCTGATTTTTCAGAAGTGTATCTCCAGACCTTTCTTCCAAGGTGCCTCTGGGTGGACTGGAGCCTCTGACCTTTTGGTCAGCAGTCAAGCACATTAACCATTTGTACCACCGAGGGACTCCCCTCAAAACATAGCAGCTTAAAATAACTAACTAACTAAATAAATAAGTAAATAAAATAAATGTGGATTTTTCTCACATTTCTGAATTTCTGTGGATCAGATATTCAGAAAAGCCTTACTAGGCTGGTTCTTGGGTCCCTCAGGAGGTTGCCATCATGATGTTGGTCTGGGTTGTGGTCACCTGAGACTTGACTATGGCTGGAAGACCTGCTTCTAAGATGACTCCATCACATGCTTGGTGAGTCAATAGAGGCTGCTGCAGGAGGCCTCAGTTCCTTGCCATGTGGGCTTCTCTGGAAGGCTGCTTGAGTGTCCTCCCAATATGGTATCTGCCTCCTGCAGAGCAAGTGAGCCAAGTGAGCCAAGTGGAGGCTGCCATGTCTTTTATGACTGGTCTCAAAAGTCGAACTTGGCCATTTTTGCAAAACTTTGTTGGTTACTCAGGTCAGCCCTATTCAATATGGGAGCTGACATCACAGGGTCATGAATTCCTGGAGATTAGAATTATTGGGGCCATCTTGGAAGCTGCCTGCCACAAAGCACCTCCCTGCAGTCTCAGGACCAATAGTTTGGGGTCAGGAATTAGTTTTGGAAAGGCCTCAGCCCTTGTAGCTCGGTGGTGTTGACGAGATAGCTCTTGACAACAACTTCTCAGAAAACAAAACTGGGACCAGCTTCAGAAAGCATTGCATGGACCTGTAGAAAAAGTATGAGGCAGGCAGAACAACCTCACACATGGAAGCAATTCAGGCCCAGAGAGTTTTTTTTAAACCATAAAATTAATATATTTATTTCCAAACAGTTATTTTTCAATACATAGAGCATGTACAGTTTGCATGCCATACTAGAATTTTTATATTTAGAACATGCCCCTGAAAATAACTCCACCTGAAAGTTAACATTTATTTAAATTTACAATTAAAAATTAAGAGAATTTCTTGAAGTACCTTATTTAAAATTATCTTTGTGTTTAAAAAAATTTTTTTTTGATTTTTTATTGTACTTTAGATGAAAGTTTACAGAGCAAACTAGCTTTTCATCAAATAATTAATACACGTATTGTTTTGTGACATTGGTTGACAACCCCATGACATGTCAACACTCTCCCGTTCTCGACCTTGGTTTCCCCATTACCAGCTTTCCTGTCCCCTCCTGCCTTCTCGTCCTTGCCCCTGGGCTGGTGAGCCCATTTTGTCTCATTTTGTTTTATGGGCCTGTCTAATCTTTGGCTAAAGGGTGAACCTCGGGAATGACTTCATTACTGAGCTAAAAGGGTATCCAGGGGCCATACTCTCAGGGTTTCTCCAGTCTCTGTCAGGCTGTTAAGTCTGGTCATTTTTTGTAAGTTAGAATTTTGTTCTACATTTTTCTCCAGCTCTGTCTGGGACCTTCTGTTGTGATCCCTCTCAGAGCAGTCACTGGTGGTAGCCGGGCACCATCTAGATGTACTGGACTCAGACTGGTGGAGGCTATGGTAGTTGTGGTCTATATCAGTCCTTTGGACTAATCTTTCCCTTATGTCTTTGGTTTTCTTCATTCTCCCTTGCTCCAGATGTGGTGACACCAGCGGAGCAACTTAGATGGCCGCTCACAAACTTTTAAGACCCCAGACGCTACTCATCAAAATAGAATGTAAAGAACGTTTTCCTTATAAACTATGTTATGCCAGTTGAGCTAGATGTTTCCCGAGACTACAGCCCTCAGCCCAGTAATTTGGTCCCTCAGGGAGTTTGGATGTGTCTATGGAGCTTCTATGACCTGAGGTCTGGAGAGTTTAAGTGACACACTGGTCTCCCAGTTTCTAACCTGGCCTTCCTTCTGCTATCTGGGCCTTTTATTCCCTTAACGCCAGCCTGCCACAAACAGGAATTCAGCTCCCACCGCCCAAGGCAATATTTCCCTAACTCGCTTGGCCATAAGAATTGTTAAGGGTACTTATTGAATTTAAAGATTCTCAAGTGCCTTTTGGAGAGATTTTGACTCAGGAGGCCTGGAGCAGAGGCTGGGAATCTGTGTTTTAGCAATTATCTCAGGTGGTTCTTAATATTAAGCAACTTAGTAAGATAGCTTGGAGTCCCTGGGTGTTGCAAAGGAGCGCTGGTGGTGCAGTGGTTAAGCACTTGGCTGCTAACCAAAAGGTTGGTGGTTCCAACCCGCCAGCCACTCCACTGGAGAAAGATGTGGCAGTCTGCTTCCGTAAAGATTTACAGCCTTGGAAACCCTTGGGGCAGTTCTATTCTGTCCTAGAGGGTTACCGTGATGGTTAAGATTGTGTATCAACTTGGCTGGGCCATGATTCTCAGTGTTTTGGCAGTCATATAATGTTGTGATCTCTTCCCTGTTGAGATCTGATATGTAATCACCCCTATGATGGCATCTGCTGTGAGTAGCCAATCAGTTGAAAGGGAGTTTCCTTGGGTTTGTGGCCTGCATCAGAATATAAGTGGACATTCTGGCTTTTGCCTGCTCTGGATCCTGCAGCTAGCTCCTGTTTGTCTGACCTCGGGTTCTTGGAACTTGAGCCAGCAGTTTACCTGCCTATCTTGGGTTCACCAGCCCCTGCGGCTATGTGAATCAGGAGAAGCCTCTATCCTGATCCACTGACTTGCGACGTTCCAGCTTCTACAACTGCACGAGCCATTTCCTTGATGTAAATCTCTCTCTCTATATATATTTATATGCTTTACTGGTTTTACTTTCTAGAGAACCCAGCCTAAGACAGTCAGTATGAATCAGAATCAACTTGACAGCAATGGGTTTTTGGGTTCTGTTAACACAGTCAGCTGCTAGCCAAAAGGTTGAAAGTTCACATCCACACAGAAGCACCCTGGAAGAAAGGTCTGGTGATCTACTCACAAAAAATCAGCCCTTGAAAACCCTATGGAGCACAGCTCTACACACATAGGGTTGTCATGAATTGGAGTCAACTCCACAGCAACTGGTTTTGGTTAAAGTACTTTACTCAGAAGCTGGTGGAGGGATAAGAGACCAGAGTCTCTCTCCCAGTCACACAGCATGTACATTGGAGGGCCTGTGGCCCGGATCTTTGGCCACACAACCTTTGCTAGCCTTAAGTATCCTCCAAGTGTTAGATCCTCTCCTTCTCAGCTTACGTATGTGCATTTCTGGGCTCTGATACTGCTCTCCTCCATGGCCAGCAACAAATTAAAACCCCACAAAAACACACATAGAATGTCTGTGTGTTTTGTCTGTTTGGACAGGCAGGGGTGTTCCCTGGGCTTTTGGAGATAATTTCTTGGCTAAATTATATTTATTCCTTTTATGTTTGAAAAAACAAATTGGCTTCTTTACAGTAGTCTCCTCTCTCCCTCCTCATTTCCTACTGTGAAGACAAATCCCTTACTTTTTTAAAAATGCCTGCACCACACAAGTAATCAGTCTGCTTACAAACCAACATTTTCAGCCAAAAGTATTGCATAGATAGGAAGAAAGTGCAGGGGAAATCCTTTTTTTAACCACAGAAATAATTCCCTAGATTTCCAGTGTTCAAGAATGACCTCTTGGATGTTAAAATTATCATGGCCATTTTGCAAAAACTTGTGAGGTCCACCATTTCTATGCCCATATATATACATATAGATAGATATATAGATATATATATGTATGAGCATAGAGTTGCTCATATATATATATATATATATATATATATATATATATATATATATATATATATATATATGAGCATAGAAATGGTAGACCTCACAAGTTTTTGCAAAATGCATAGAAATGTGTGTGTGTGTGTGTATACTGAATTCTTACTATGTGCACTTTTTAGAAAGTAAACACATAAAACTTACACGACTTGGCCCTCAACTAGTTTGTAGGAGAAAGATGGGAGGACATACAGAGTTTCGATACAAGGTAGAATATGAAAAGCGTCTTAAGAGATGAGACATAAACATCAAGTTTTAGGGAAGCTTGAAAGAGAGGAGAGAATTCCTGGGGACATCACAGAAGGCACTGAGTAGAACTGTTAACGGTATGAGACTCTGGAGCCAGATTGTGAGGTTTGAATCTCAGCTCCACTTCCTATTGGCTGTTTAATTGGGGGAAATCCATTAACCTTTTTGGCTCTCAATAGCCTTGTCTGTGAAATGTGGATAATAATGCTAATCACCTTAGGGTTGTTATGAGAACTCAGTGAGTTGACTCAGAGAAAGCACCTAATCTGCATCTAATACACTGCATAGACTCAATAAATGTTAGCTTCTCTTGAGCTGAGATGAGCTTTGAAGGATGGGTGAGTTTGAACACGTATAAATGGAGATGGGCAAGGAAACAATTCTAGGCTAAGACAACAATGAGATAAAAAATAAAATCTGAGGACTTGCCAGGAGTATATGGGGTTAGGATGGTACAGTTTAGCTGAATTAAAGGATGAGCAAGAAGTAGACGAAAATCTGGTGGAAAGATATGTTCAGATCATATAATCCTCTTTTTGATGGCTTGCTTATTTCACTGATGACTATAATAGAGTGAAAAGTTAATTGTAGACTGTTGATGTTGAGTATATGAGTGTTTACCGTAAAATTCTTTCAACTTTTTATTTGGGAAGAAATGACTAAGATGGGGGGTCCTTTTATTATTCTCTTTCACTTTGCTACATATTTCATCTCAGGAACTATTTCTGGTAAAATGTCCTCTAGCCGAATAATGAAAAAGTGCAAACCTATAAGGCATTGATATTTTTACCCTGGCAGCTTGGAGACGGCCTTTTACAACATTTTACAAGGTTTGAATATGGTAACATATTTGCCTTGTTTTGAAGACCGTCTAATTCTTTCATTCCCTCCTCTTTTAGTTAGAAAGAAATGCTCTCTTTCATGGCATGGCTCATATACTGTTGTTGTTTGGTGCTGTCGAGTGGATTTTTGACTCATATTGACCCCATGTGTTACAGAGTAGAACTGCCCCATAGAGTGTTCTAGGCTGTAATCTTTATGGGAGTAGATAACTAGGTGTTTCTCCCGTGGAGTGGCTGGGTGGGCTCGAACCTCCAACCTTTAGCTTAGCAGCTGAGTGCATTTAATCATTGAGCCACCAGGGCTCCTTGGCTTCTATACTTTTCATCTGGCAACCTTTTGGTTAATAGCCAAGCTCTTAACCACTTCACCACCAGGGCTCCATACTTTTCAGACTTTTTCCCAACTCGGTTGGCAAATGGACTGATTTTCAGGAATTTCGGATACAGAGGCAGGATTTCCCAAGGAGTCCTTTGCCCAGTTGGGCCCTGCAAGCTTCAAGAATTTCCTTCTGCTGAGCAAAGTATGGAAGTTTGGACAGACAGCTGAATTGCTGACGACAGCAGAGAACAGGGTATGTTCTGCCTGGGGAAAATCAGAGAAGAAGTAATACATTCTTGATGGGGAAGGAGAAAATGAATGGTGGAAATTAACACTTCTAATAAAGATTTTTGGGTAGAATGCTGTGGAATATGAGATAAAACAATCTACTCCATCTCCTTGAAATACTTACAGTAAAGTCTTTAAAAAAAAAAAAAAATCAAACATTGCTGGAAGAAAGACACAAAGGGGCCCGAGTCCAAATAATGACTGGTGAAGGGCCGAACCCACATGGTCAAGAGGGCAGGTTTTCATCTAGCATCACAAAAGGAGCTTCTTTTATCTATACAATAGCCATATGGTAAGGAGGTAGTCTCCCCTGATACAGAGGAGGACACCAGGAATTAGAGAGTTAAAGTGACTTGTCTGTGGTAAATGACAGGCCTCATCCCTAGACTGTAGGCTGCTGAACTGTGTGCTCTAGAAGCCTGCACAACCCTTCTCCGCTCACACAGGGATCTCACCTCATGCATCTTGTGTCCTCTCTGCCCAGCACGGTGTAGATTTTCAATGCTTGTTTACTGCATGAACGTTTCCAAAGCACGTACCAAGGACAAGGGAGTCTCCTGCATACAGTGCATGGGGGTATTTATTTAGTGGAGAAAAACAACTACTTAACTAGCACTAAATCTGGTTGGTGGAGTGATGTGGGGAATTAATAATGCTCAAGGGCGTGAATAATTCTAAGTAAACCTTCAAGAATGAGTAGTACCTCTCTGAGGTGCAGGAAGTAGATTTCACAAGCAATTTCTTCCCCGTCAAGAATGTATTACTTCTTCTCTGGTTTTCCCCAGGCAGAACATACCCTGTTCTCTGCTGCCGTCAACAATTCAGCTGTCTTCCTAAACTTCCATACCTTGCTCAGCAGAAGGAAATTCTTGAAGCTTGCAGGGCCCAACTGGGCCAAGGAATCCTTGGGAAATCCTGCCTCTGCATCTGAAATTCCTGAAAATCAGTCCATTTGCCAACCAAGTTGGGAAAAAGTCTGAAAAGTATGGAGCCCTGGTGGTGAAGTGGTTAAGAGCTTGGCTATGGGGGCTGTGGTAATGGACTGTAACCATTTGCTTCTAAAACTGTGAGTCAAAGTTTGCATGTGACATAGGTTGCCAGATTCTCTAACATATTGGCCCAGAAAAGAGTAAGCCATGACTATACCTTCCATGTAACAGGTTGTCCTCACAAGCTGTGCACCTAATTAGACTCTGATAATCTGTATAAATTAGCATTTGCTGGTGATAAATATCACAACCAAGCCTTAAATAATACATTAGACTTAATTGAATAAATGCATATATTATGGCCTTTAGTGCATATTTGCCATAATGAGTTATCTTCCATGCACAAACAAACAGCAATTCTGATTTATCAGGTGGGGCAATTGTGCTATTAAAACTCTAGGTTCAGCAAGAAAGATCTCAGTGTTGGTCAGGTGAGAGAAAAAAAAAATGTTTTCCTTAACTATGTTAGATGAATTTCCTATCTTTGGGAATCTCCATCTCCTTGAACTCCTGGGTCTTCACAGTGATATGCAAGTCTGTACCCTTTCCCCCACTCCTAAATTCTGGATTTGAGCCTCCAACTTGCTACTTACTAACTCTGTGATATCAGAAAACTTATTCAAATTCCCTATGCCTATTTGTTCCTATAGATACAGAGAGAAATAATAACACTAATCTTACCGACTGGGGACAATTAGAAGTGCTGTATGTAAAGCCTTTCATTTGATGATAAGCATATAGAAGGTGCTTGGTAAATGGAAGCTATTATCATTATGAAAGATATTGCAAATCTTGCAATCCATTATCTTATTCAATCATGACGAGAAACACGTGGAGGAGGCAGAGCAGGTATTATTATGTCCAGTTTTAAAAGTGCAAGAAACCACCCCAGAGATTAAATAACTTGTTTATCCATTCAACAGGCATTTATTCATTACACAATGCCAAGTGTTGGAGGTATAAAAATACTTAACCTCTGCCTTAGTGAACTTACAGTGTAGTGAAAGTGGAGACGATATTGAAACATTACCAGTAATTATTATTTTGCCATCATGGAAGTATACACAAAATGCAAAAAAAAATCA
Source organism: Dugong dugon (assembly GCA_030035585.1). Taxonomy (NCBI): domain Eukaryota; kingdom Metazoa; phylum Chordata; class Mammalia; order Sirenia; family Dugongidae; genus Dugong; species Dugong dugon. Next base: position 61,322,734 of record CM057471.1, read on the forward strand.
AGGAAAGAGCCCCCAAGTTACTCCCTGAAAGCCAAGGACATACTCAAAGAGATAACCAGAGGTGAGCATAAATTTGGAAGAGTAAGAGTCTGCTGGTTGCTTTGGATTGGGGAATGCTTTCCAGAAAGAGGGAACAAGGAGAGAGAGAAGAGACACGAAGTACCCATGCAAACTTGGGTATCTGTAAGAATTTCAGTGTAGCTAGAGTAGTGTTTTTCACCCTCAACACTGTTGACATTTTAGCCAGATAATTCTTAGTTGTGGGGGGTTGTCCTGTGTTTTGTAGGATGTTCAGCAGCATCCCTGATCTCTCTTCACTAGATGCCAATAGCACCCGCTCCTCCAGTTGTGACGATGAAAATTGTTTCTAAATTGCCAAATGTCCCTGGGGGTGGGAGTATAATCTCCCACGATCGAGAACCACTGTTCTAGAATGTAGATTGCAAGGGAAGAAATCACGGAAAGGAGGCTGAAGCGACGGCCAGATCATGGCAAACTCCTACAACCATACTAAAGCAGTGTCTTGTTTTCTTTTTGGTGATTGGGAACAATCTTGTTCATAAGCACATGTGAGGAGCCTCTTAATATAACTTACGTAGAATCCAAATTTTTTCCGTTTTACCAGTCTGTGAATTCATTAACCGCAATAATTCAAATTGCATTTGTTGCCTGCATCCACCTGCTGACACAGGGCATAAAACTTTTTTCACTCCTGCAAAACCTCCTCTTCTTCCCTCCCCTTAAGTGTGTGTGTGTGCGTTTTGAGTCCCTGGAAGTTTCCAGCATATGCTTCTGGACACATTTAGGGTCCACAACTCCCTCTGCTCCATTAGGAACTGCTGCTGTGCTGGACAGCAGAATTCCACACAGATGGCCAGAAAGGCATTGCTGAGACAACACTTATAATCCATGAGCTTTGTGGTCCAGTTTTAAAGCACTGTATCAGGCGACATGATCCAGTCACCCAAGTGCATTTTAAGAATAAATTTATCTTCTTTACCTGCAATCTTCAAACATCATAATAGCAATGCCATAAATAGACTACATCTACATTCATTGAAACCCCACTTTTCCTTTTAGTGACTTCCCAGACATTTCATCATGAGTTTTCTGGCACCATTCCCTTAAAACAGATAAATGACCAAAAAGCAAACAGATAGATAGACCAACAGATAGACAGACAGACAGACAGACTGAATACCTTCCCCACTCCATCTTTATGAAGCCTGGCTTCGTGCTTCAAAAGAAAACTTCCAGCCATAGTCCACATGCACCTCTTGCTCTTCCTTTCTCCTTTTCCTCCTGTCTCTATGATTCTTCCTCTATTTTCTGTTTTCTTTGTCATAAAAGCATAGAGAGCAACAAAGCAATTCCAGAAACGTCCTTGGCGGTGAGGAGATGGGAAAGCCTGAAAACCTTTAGAGGCCAGAGGCAAGAACAAGGCTAAGAATTTTGGTCCCATCCCAGAAGAAGTAGCAGTCTCCCTGGGGCACTATCACCGATTGAGAAGTGCTGTCCTGGCGGCCGTCATTGCTTCACCAACCTCTGTCATGTCCCTTCTTGTCCGCAGTGTATACAGCTTTCCTGGCTGGGCATTCCTGTCCTCTGTCCACTGTGCATTCTCTTTTCTCCTGTTGCTCAAAAGTTTCCTACTGGGATTGCCACCAACCTGCCAAATGTCACCAGGGATCGCCCTGAGCATCATAGAGCACAAGATTCTCAGCTGCCTGAGAAGAAGTTGATGAGGATTATTAATCTCCCCCACTTCATGTTACATATCATTAGAGACGTCTATGCAATGTAGACTGTTCTGTCGTGCACAACAGCATTCACTGTGCTTTTTCCTCATAGCGCAGACATCCTTCCAGGTGACTAGCTCAGCAACAGATTTGAGAAACAACCATAGTACTCTAACCAAACTCGTTATTCCCTCTGATGAGTCGTTCTTGAGTCAGATGATTTTGCTTTTCTTGGAATCAACTCAACGGCAACCTTTTTACTTTTTTATCTTTCCTTAGGAGAAATATACGGCCCCTCCCCCCATGGTGTTTCTCAGTCTCCGTGCCTTTAGGCTTCCACTGGGCCACCTGCCTCTCTGCCGGTCTTGGCCCTGGTGACCGATCTCTATTCTTGGATGCACCTTATGTATAAGTAGATATTTCCACTATAATATATTCCATGATCCTCATTTTTATGGATTTATTTATTTCTCACTATCAGGTGGCATGTTTTTCCTGTAAGTCATTTCAAACTCTTTGTGGAATGAGGTAGGTGATAAATAAAGACATGAGTGAATCCATACATTAGAACAGGACATGAAATGGATGTGGAGGGCAGATAAGAACCAAGTGCAAATAGCGTCCTGAGTGAAAATAGCTAACCTGCTGGAAGGCAAAATAGGTAATACGGGATAAGAGGCAAATAACCTCTAATCAAGTGTAAAAATATACAAAGATTAGGATGGCAAACACAGCACTGTTGTTGTTTATCAGGCATTGCCACAAAAGGAGGCATTCTACTTAAGTGACTTTTTCTGAAAACAGAAGCTTATTCTTTTCAAGAGGACCCATTTTTCTTTTTAATCGTTTTTATGGAAATCATTGTAAAAAGATTACAAACTTTCAGAAATCTTTAATAGAGACTGACAAGTTGTTTCTATACATTGCCAACTGTCGCTGGAGGAAGGGGGGTCTCCCACAGTTGAGAATTACTGCCCTAGAATGTTGGTTGTGAGGGAAAGAATCCTGAAATTTAGACTGAAATGATGGCTGAACCTTTGCTTGATTACTTAAAATCTGTATTGTGAGTATCTCTTCTGATACTATACCCTAGCACAGCACTGCTCCAGTGTCTTCTTTTTAGTATCTTTTAATATCATGTATATATCGAGCAAGGTCCCTGGGTGGTGCAAACAGTTTGCTTTTGACTGTTAACCTAAAGGCTGGTGGTTCGAATCCACCCACTGGTACTGTGGAAGATAGACCTGGTGATCTGCTTCCTTTAAGATTACATCCAAGAAAACGCTATGGAGCTCAGGCTCAGGTTTACTCTGTGACATGTGGGGTCACCATGAATCAGAATCTACTCAATGGCAACTAACAATGACAACAGCATTATATTGAGTGGTTGCTCTGTGCCTGGCACTGTGCTTAAGGATCACATCCGTTATCTCATGTGATTCTCACAAGGGGTATCATGTTGAGGAATGCCAAGCTTTTTGCCCTTTCACAAGACAACGCCATGTATGTTGCTTTTTGGATTCTTACGCCCGCTTTTAATAATTTTTCCATCTCCTTGCTTATCCAGCTTCTAATTTTTTACTTTTAATCTTCTTTGCATTAGGACACCTGGAAAAAACATTTTATAAAATCATGCATCAAGAAAGTTGAGAGTCTAAATGAGAGTTTGAGGGTTTGGTTGGATTAAAATCGATGCATGACTTCAGAGAGTACAATCACCCAGGAAGCCACACTGTGTTAGCGATGGGGCCAGGCAGAGAAATCCCAGACCCCCAGCCAGCCATCTCTTTCTATCTACAGAGTTAAGCTGGGCTTGGCTTTTATGCAATAGCCTCTAAATGCATAGCTTCCAGTTATGGAAAAACACATGCTCTTATTTTATAAATGTTGATATTGACAGGTGACGGGTAGGTAATAACTGCTTATTAGAACAGAATGTTTCTAAGCATTTAATTAATCTTTTAGAAATTAATCTTAGAGTTTCAGCACCATGTAGCTCTAAGAAAATATCACTAGTCTGAACTTAATGCAGTGGCTAAAAAGGCTTTCTAAGAATTGTTTGTACCTCTGAGTGTAACTTAGTGAGAGACTTCTGATACAAGTTGTTTAAATTTTCTGCCACCTGTATTTAGTATGACCTACTTTGAGTTGCTCACTGGATTCATTACGAGTTCTAGCTGAGATTAAGATTTATTGCATTTATAATAAAATGTGTGAATAAAGAAATAAAAATGTTAATGTTTATTAAAATATATCAGAATCTGACAGAGTAACACAGCTAGGCTTGATACGGTAGCAGGTTGGGATGCTGATTTTTTGGTTGTGTAGTCTTTCATTTAATTTTTATTGTGATTAAATATACATAACAAAACATTTTCCAATTCAACCATTTTTATACATACAATTCAGTAACATTAATTACGTTCACCATATTGTGCAACCGTCACCACTATCCATTTTAGATTTTTTCATCACCCTTAATAAAACTCCGTACTCCTTAAAAATACCTTCCCCTTTCTCCCTCCCATCTTCCCCTGATAACCACTACTAAACTTCGGTATCTAGGAATTTGCCTGTTCTAGATATTTTATGCAAGCGGGATCATACAATACTTGCCCTTCTGTGTCTGACATAGTTTGCTCAGCATAATGTTTTGAAGGTTCATCCATGTCGTAGCATGTATCAAAACTTCATTCCTCTTTATGGCAGAGTAATACTTCATTGTGTATATGTGTGTGTGTGTGTATATATCACTTTTTGTTTATCCATTCGTCTCTTGATGGACTCTTGAATTGTTTCCACCTTTTGGATATTGTGAACAATGCTGCTATGAACATTGGAGTACATGCTTTCTTTCCAGGTTTGTAGACACCAGGGTGAACCTAAAAGAAAGATCTGTGGACACACATTTCTACAGAGGTCTTGAGGTTTGGAATAATATAAGAAGATATGCAGCATAGTGCTATATGTCTTTCTTATGGGTAAGGACATACGTCTGCGTGACTTAGTTGCTGGAGCCTGGTCCACTTATGTCATTTGGGCCTTAACCTGAAGATGATCTTGCTTCGATAAGCTGTGATACAGATAAAAATCATGTGATCTTAAAAAGGGAGTTCCATGTTCAGAGTTGTGGATCATCTCATAATGAGAAGGCAGCAGAATCAGCATGTTATGGAAATTATAAGAGATTGAGGAGGGGGTCTAAGGATCCAGGCCTGGTCTCCATCTCTATCACCCCCTAACTTCATGGTTTCTAGAAACTGACTTTTAATTTTATCTCTAAGTTGGAGAGAGCAGTGATACCCACCTCAGAGGGCTGTTGGGAGAACTACAGAGAATGATGTGTGTCTGTGAAAAGCATTTTGGAAACTTTAATTTGCCCTAAGTATATTTTTCTTAATATTTAGGGAATATTTCCAAGGTTTAATCTCCTCTTACATCATCATCTGGACACAGGTGATATTTAAGGTATGAGCCCTCATGGAAATAAGGATCAGTGAATTTAGTGAACCTTTAAAGAGACCTCTTTGAAGTGAGCCATGCACCTGTCCTTTTGTATTTCTGTGTTTTCTTGAAGCAGTTTGTCAACAAAGATCATTGATTCTAATCAACCGTAGGGAAAATTCTTTCTGCTTCCCCTCTATAAAAAGACTCAATGAGGAAAGATTCCCAGACAACCTAGCAGGGATTTGTCATTTTGGTCCAGTCCACAATTAGCCTAGATCACTATTTTTATGGTGTCTGAAAATCTTTCTCTCACTGGAAAGATCATTCTGCACAGTGAGCACATCCTTCAAGAGGCAGGTAAAGAGACCTAACATGTAGTTCACTTAAGATGTGCACATTTAATGGTCCATCACAACTGGTCCTCAAACTGACCTTGAGAAAAAGAGATTACAATCCCTATATTACAGATGAGAGCATTCATACTCTTAAAAGTTATTTACTTATGTTCATACCGATAATAATGGGTAGAGATCCACTTAACTTTCATCCTGTCTAACATCTACATCAGTGTTGGTTTCAGTACAGCATGCTGCTTTTCAGAATATTAAGAGGCAGCTTCCAAAAGTGGTGGCAGCTGGAGCAGGGCCCACATGTGTGAGAGTTGCTCTGATGGAAATCAAATGGAAAAAAAAGTTCACAGGAAAGTGTACAAAGGCACCACAAGAAAAGAACAGATTTCATAAAAGCTGGTTCTTCAAAGACATCCCCACGAAGAGTTGTTAAGGAAGGTGGACCTAAAGTCACATCTAAGAACTTTGAGACAAGTGCTATAGAACCTGTGAATCAGTTCAAGAAGAAGCAGCAAGGGGATAAAGTACCAAAGAACATATTCCAGCAAGCAAACAAATTCAACAAGAAGAGAAAATTCCAGCCAGACAGTAAAAGTGATGAATCAGCCACCAAGAAACCCAAACAGGACGATTTGGAAAAGGTGAAGAAAGAGCTAAAGCAGAGCAAACAACTCAGTGACAAAACCAATTGTTGCCTGGGAAAAGCAGATCTGGGAGACCTTAAGATGAAAAAACTGTGACAAAGAAGAAAGAGTGAAGTTGATGAGCGATTTGCAGAAGTTTATTCAAGGGAAAATTGAAACTATTGCCTTTGTACGTGGTTCCACGCATGTGAACCAGTGTTACATTCAGTATGGAAAAGAAGAACAGAGAAAAGAGAGTTTTGAAGACTTGCAGGATAATTTGGTTGAAATTGAGTAAAGGCAAATATTCCAGAAAGGTTGTTAAGAAATTTCTCATGTATGGGAGTAAACCAGAGATTGCAGATATCATCCGTAGTTTCAAAGGCCACGCGAGGAATATGCTGCAACATACAGAAGCCTTGGCCATGGCAGAGTACTGTATAACAAAAGAGGAATGGAGCGGAGGAACCTGCTGACCCAGGAGATTTACAGCAATACTTTTCAGCTCTACAAGTCAGCAGATCACCCAACCCTAGACGAAGTATTAAAGGCACCGTCAGCAAAACTGGAGCTTATTATGGATGAAATGAAACAGATTCTAACACCAATGGCCCAAAAGGAAGCTGTGATTAGGCACTCATTGGTGCATAAAGTGCTCTTGTACTTTTTCACCTATGCACCCCCAAAACTAAGATCGGAAATGATTGAAGCCATCTGAGAAGAGGTGGTGTACCTGACGCGCAGCCATAATGGTGCCAAAGTGACTGAGTACTGCCTCTGGCATGGCACCCTTAAGGACAGGAAAGTGACTGTGAAAACTATGAAAACTTACATTGAAAAAGTGGCTATTGGCCAATACTACCATTTGGTTTTACCGGCAGCATTTGATTGTATTGATGATACTAAGCTCATGAAGCAGTTAAACATATCAGAAACTATCAGTCCCTTGCCTAACATAGTAAATGACAAATATGGAAGGAAGATCCTGCTGTATTTACCAAGCCCCAGAGATCCTGTGCGTACTGTATGAAAAAATCATCAAAGTTCTGCAGCAAAGAGATGGAAATGCACACAGTAAGAAAGATACAGAGATCTACTGGTGAGAGCTCTTAGAGACCATCTCCCCAGCTTTGTTCAGCTACCTGCAAGGACACGCCCAAGACATGGTGCTAGATAAGTCTATGTGTGTGCTGCTGATTGACATCTTGGGATCTGTCCTTGGAGACATCTAGCCTGCCATGAATGTCATTGACCTCTTGGCAGCAGACGAGCTGCATCCTGGTGGCTGAGATGGAGATCTTCACATTGTGGAACCCCTGCAGGCTATCTGGTTCTGAAGTGGCTCACAGAGCAAGACAGAAAGATGAAAGAGAGCTGAAGAGAAAGTAATTTTGCAAGAACACTCATGGAGCATGTTGGGATGAAGAATCTAAAGTCCTGGGCTAATGTAAATTGGGGTGCCATTATTCTCTCCAGCCTTCTCCAGAGTTCTGATCAAGAAGTTGCAAGCAAAGTCAAAACTGGGCTGAAGAGCCTCATTCCCAGATAGGAGAAGACCAAAAACATCAGCAAAGAAATAGAAACACTATTAGAAAAACTGACTGCATAGGTGGAAACAGTCAAGACCAAAACAGAATCATTGCTCTTGTTCTGCTCTGCTTTCCCAGGGCAGGAAAAAAGACTTGGTGTCCACCCTGCTGGTAATTCAGGTGCTCTGTACATGTGTTTATTTTGTATGAGAATCTATTTATAAAGTGGTTTCCAAAAAAAAAGGCAGCTTCCACCTGCCTCATGTTTAGGAAGGGCCAGAGGATTCCACCGAAGGAGTCAGAAGACATGTGTTATAGTATTGCTTTGCCATATTGTATACTTGAGAAAATCATATAACTTCTTTTAACCTCAGTTTTTTCCACCCTTGCATATATCTTCAGCTTGTTGAGGATCAAGTGGAATAAATGGAAGAAAAACTGCTTGCTAGGCTGTTGAGTGCTCTATAAAAGTGAAGAACTGGTATTATCCAAAGAGACTTTATTCCATTTTGTCTGATGTTTAAGAGGGAATGAGTGAGACTATCACTTAGCTACTACTTCCAGAAAGCAACATTTTTACTCCACCCAATGGGTTGGCATAGAAGATCCAGCTACTTGTGTTCTTGACAATGATTGTTGTTGTTGTTGTTGTTAGGTGCCATCAAATTGCTTCTGAATCATAGATGGATCCTATGTAAGTACTGCCCAGTCCTGTGCCATTCTCACAATCCTTGCTATGTTGGGGCCCATTGTTGCAGCCACCGTGCCAATCCTTCTTGTTGAGGGGTCCTCCACTCATTAATCAGAGTTGTGTTTGACTTATGGTAGAATCTAGATTTAATGGTGTCAGCACATTTACCACTCTGAGTGTTAGAAAGTTCTTCCTGGGCCCAGCCTCCCACTTTATTAACTTCTTAAATCTGTGCTGGAAACTGTGGGGTGCCTACTGTACCTCCTCTGACCTATTCATGGAGAGGACAACAGATGTGATGGGACTATGTTAATCCTCAAGTTTATTAAAATCACATATAGTAATAATGTTAGAGCTGGAAGGGAAAGTTTATAGATCAACTAATCATTATATTAAGAACTCTGTGTGGCAGGCACCATGCTAGGGACTGGGGAGACAAAAATGAAATCAAAGAGCTCCTGCTCTCCACAGGCTCTAAGTCTGGGGAAATAATATGACTTCCATATATTCCGTAAGTCATTTACTAAATGTATAATTATTAGTTAGTGCCCAGATTAAAAAAAAAAAAAAAATTTAAGCCAGAAAAGTTTGTAGGTAACATTTTCTTCAACCACTCTTTGGAAACAGTTGAACATAGGCTTTGATGTGGTGAAAAACAGGTGAAATTGTGCACCACAAATTAGTAAGTAAACACAAATAAGCCTGTGCGTACCTTGGTTACTGGGTAACCCGTTCCTGAAGTCTTGTATGCATTAGTCGGCATTTCAGAGCAAGGTGTACAGACACATCTTGGCATCATAATTCATGGTTTGTTGCATGTTTGAGTCACATGTGCATGTTGGGAAAGGATGTGGCGGAGAGCATAGTCATGAATAACCGGACTTTGGAGTCAGCCACGTCTGACTCCACACGTACTTGTTATGAGACTGCCCAATCATTTAATCCCTGAAAGCTTTATATATATATATGTAGTCTGTAATTGGGAGTAATAATATGCACCTGATAGGGAGTTGGGAGGTCGAAAGCAAATAATATGTCTCAAATTGCTAGTGCAGTATTTGTTACAAAATGTTTAAAAAACCTTGTAAATAACCACATATACACATGTGTTCATGCAGCAGCCTGGGAAGAGACCTGGCCCCATGTGGACTCTGACACATGCTCTCTGTCAGGCCTTGGGGAAGACACCTTATTTCTCCAAGTCTTCATTTCTCTCTCTGTACAGTATAATGAATTGATACCTATCCTTCGGGGCTGTTGTTGTTGTTGTTAGTTGTCATCAAGTCAGCTCTGACTCATGGTGACCTTACATATAACAGAACGAAACGTTGCCGGTCCTGCAACGCCTTCATGATTGTTGATATGTTTGAGTCCATTGTTGTTGCTATTGTGTAGTGCTTTCCAACCTATAGGGCTCATCTTCCAGCAGTGTATCAGACAATATTCTGTTGTGGTCTTAGTCTGGAAGCTCGCTGAAACCTGATCACCATGGGTGACCTGCCTGCTGTTATTTGAAATACCAGTGTCATGGCTTCCAGCATCATAGCAACACACAAGCCACCACAGTACAGCAAACTGACAGGCAGGTGGTGGTCCTTTGGGGTTACTGAGGAGATTTTCAATTTATTTATGCATTTATTCATGTGTATGTGTTGAGCCCCAGTCACGTACCAGGAAACGTTCTAGCTGTTGGAGAATCAGCAGTGAACAAGGGGACATAATACGTGTAAAGTACCTGACAGATAGTAGGAACTTAATAAATACAAGCTAACCTCATGTTACTAATAATTACAGCACATCTGCTATTACTATGCAATCAAACTTGGTTATAATAATAATTAGTATTAATATTATCTATTCCAACTCAGAGTTTGCCCCATTTAACACATTTATTTTCTTGTGCACATAAGATTTTAATATACTGATAATCTTAACAGTCCATACAGGTTACAGAGACCACTGGGACCAAACATTAGAATTTCCAGACATTTGCATGTATTTCATCTTCCCTGGGACCCTGCATTTAACGTCAACTCCAGCCTCTGAATTTCCATTTAATAAGAACCTGAGTGAAAATCAGACCTTCACCCTAGGAAATCCCTCTGCTTCCACTTGTGTTTACAAAAATTGTAATGTATGTCTTAGTCATCTAGTGCTGCTATAACAGAAATACCACAAGTGGATGGCTTTAACAAAGAGAAATTTATTTCTTCACAGTAAAGTAGGCTAAAAGTCTGAATTCAGGATTTCAGCTCCATGGTTAAGCTTTCTCTCTCTGTTGGCCTTCTCATCAATGTTTCCCTGGACTAGGAGCTTCTCCGCGCAGGGACCATGGGTCCGAAGGACACGCTGTGCTCCTGGCACTGATTTCTTGGTGGTATGAGGTCCCCCTGTCTCTCTGCTCACTTCTCTCTTTTATATCTCAAGAGATTGCCTCAAGACACAATCCAGTCTTGTAGATTGAGTCCTGTCTTACTGACACAATTGTCACCCATCCTCCCTCATTAACATCATAGAGGCAGGAGTTACAACATATAGGAAAACCACACAATACTGGGAATCATAGCCCAGCCAAATCGATACACACGTTTTTTGGGGGACATAATTCAAACCATGACGTTCCACCCTTTGGCCCCCCAAAAAATCACATCCTTGCAACATGGAAAACATATTCACTGCATCAGTAGTAAAAGTCCTAACTCCAAGTCCCAAATCCAGAAATTCCGCTTCATCTGTGAAATCTAGAATACAAGTTATCTGCTTTCAAAGGTACAATGGCAGAACAGGCACAAGCTAGACATTTCCATTACAAATGGGAGAAACTGGAGGGAAAGAAGGGTTAACAGGCCTGAAGCAAGTCAGCAGAACACATTATATTAGCCCTAAAGGTTTGAAAATAATCCTCTGTTCTCTGAGACAGTTTACACAATGGTCCTGCCCTCCAGACTTGAGGTATTGGCCACACTCTCCAGATTCTGAGTGGAGGCCCCTCGGCCCTGGGCTTCAGCTCCACCTTCCAGGCCCACTGGGACAGCAACTCTGCTCCCTCCGTTTCAGGCGAGCACCATTCTCCCAGTCCATCTGAGTGGTGACTCCACCCTTAGAAGCACCAGAGGCCATGGCTCTACCCTTTGAAACTCCTGAGGTCATGGCCATACATTTTGAGACTGAGACATCTCGGCTTCTTGTGTTCCTTGTCTGCTCAGCTTCTACTTCCTGTGGCCTCTAGGGCCCTCAGTCCTCACGCTGCACCTGCCCTGCTGGGGCAAGTGTCCCAAAGCTCCATAGCTCCACCGGTAAGTACCCGGAGGCACCCCACTCTACCAGGAGGCCTCCTGCGCACAGGCACTCAGCTCTTTTGCTCCATGTGTCGCCTGGAAGCACCCCACTCCACCAGGAAGCCTCCTGCACACAGGCACTCAGCTCTCTCCCTCCGTGGGTTGGCTCTAGTACTGTCTTGTGCTGGTCCTACTGCTGTTGGTTCTCTGCCACTGCCGCATCTCTGCTGCTGCAGGTTCTCTGTTGCTGCTGGTCCTCTGTCGCTGCTGCTCCTCTACCCATTCACAGTTTCAAAACCACTTCCACATTTTAGGTATCTGTTAGAGCAGCACCCCACTCTCTCGGTACCAAATTCTGTCTTAGTCATCTAGTGGATGGCTTTAACAAAGAGAAATTTATTTCTTCACAATGAAGTAGGCTAAAAGTCCAAATTCAGGGTGTCAGCTCCAAGGGAAGTCTTTCTCTCTCTGTTGGCCTTCTCATCAATGTTTGCTCAGACTAGGAACTTCTTGGCTCAGGGACCCTGGGTCCAAAGGACACCCTCTGCTCCTGGCACTGCTTTCTTGGTGGTATGGGGTCTCTCTGCTCACTTCTCTCTTTTATATCTCAAGAAATTTCCTCAGGGCACAATCCAGTCTTGTAGAATGAGTCCTGCCTTACTAACACAACTGCCACCCATCCTCCCTGATTAACATCAGAGAGGCAGGATTTACAACACATAGGAAAATCACACAGTACCGGGAATCATGGCCCAGCCAAACCGATACACATATTTTTAGGGGGACATAATTCAATCCATGACACTGTATTACAATGAACTTGCTCCTCTCACCGATTTCTCCTCATAATGTGTTTAGAGGATCAGTAATAATAATTTAGTTCTAAGTTCTCCCTTGATTTAAATGGTTGCACCAGCAACTGTGAGTTTTATTTCTTTGCAAGGTACATCTACCTCCAGGTGTATTAGCTCTGTGTAATAGGTCTTGAGAAGTACCTCATTAGGCACTGAAGGTGATATTCTGCTGGGGCAGTAGAGGTCTCTATCAGTTGCTCATGAATGTCTTTATTTCTTATCTGAATCTGGAACCACCCACAGATCTGCTCTGTCCAGGTGTGGAGCTGGCCTGGAAGTCACGTGGTGTAGACTTTGGTTTGCTGACCCCTGATGTGGTGTGTAATCACATAGAACACCCCGGAACGTGAGTAATTCGCTTACTTGGTTCAGCTAAGGATGAGGTTGTAAGTTCAGACCACTTCCCCTGTCCCTCACATATTATACCTCAACTGACCCATAGAAGCAAATGCTTCTAGGCAGTGGTTTTCAAACTAGGGGTCTGTGGAAGTGGCTTTGAGTCAGCCCGGGTTGAGGAGGGGCAAGGCAGTTCTTTAGGCTCTAGATACTGTTGCTGTTGGGTGCTGTTGAGTAAGTTCTGACTCATACTACCCTATGTACAACAGAACGAAACCCTGTCCAGAGACCTCGTCTTACATAACCTTCTTTTAATGATTCAAGTCAAAACATCATTTCACATCCTTAAACGTTTATCTTTCCCCATCCTTCTCTCCTCTACTCCACATTTCTGCCCAGAAATACCAGTAGTGACTCTGGAAGACAATATATTCATAGAATATCCTAACATGGTTTTAAATGGTATGATCTTTGGTGGGTAAAATCATCTAAGATCTTATATTTAGAACTTCAAAATTAAAACGAGGGCTGGTAGAGTGTGACATCAACAGAGAGGAGTTAAGAGCAACGTAAGTTCTGATTTGCTCTTAGAGACGGGAAAGAAAATGTAGATATTTTCTTTTAATGATTTCTAAAGTTATAACCACCTATCTATATTTTATATGTTTTCTCTAACATAAGCACATTCTAGACCAAGCACTGGGTAATGACACACTATTTGATTTGTTTAAGGAATATTCAACTCCATCATCTATTACTCGTTTGCATCCAGGAGGTGTGAATGGTATGATCTCATTTATATAACATTGTGTGTATATGTATGAGTTTAATTGCAGCAAGAATAAGAGAGCCACATGTAGGATGGATTTGAGGTAAGGTGGATAGAAGGAAGGGACCCAGTTAGTTGAACTATAACAGAATCATTCATTTGGAACACAAAGTATACAAGCTACGTAACTCTCTCCAATCTTCCCACATTTCATTATTAGTGTGTTTATCGGTAGTAGTATTATCTTAATTTCCAACAACTTCTTCACCACCTTCTCTTTCATTATCTTCTCTCTCCTGATTTTCTTCTTTTTTAAGTTTCTCCTTTTATTTCCCCTCACTGGTCACTTTATTTCTTGTCCCTTTCACTTTTCTTCATTTGTTCATTCACCATTAATTCTTTGTTCTCTTTTCCTTATATCTTATCTGCTGCACTGTCACTACCTTTTTCCCCATTCCCATGTTTTATTGCTCTTTTTCTTTTTCCTTGTCTTTCATCTTCATTTTTCTTTTTCTTGTGATTCCTTACACATAATTCTTCCCTCTCTTTCTCCCTTTGATTGTCCTTCTCTTTCCTATACTTCCTTTTTCTTTTATTTCTCCTCCCCCATTTCATTGTTTTTTTAAAAAATCCCTTACCCCTCCTCTTCTTGCACAGCCTAATTTACTCTTTACCACTTACCCCCTCATTACTTTTCCCATCTATCCTGTCCCTTGTGTTTTCCTGAAAGAACACTGCTGCTTTCCTTTCATCATTTTCCTGCAAAGATGCTTCTAGGAGTAGATGTGTTCCATAAGCGTGGGATGCAACAGAGCAATGCAGCAGATGGTGAGCAGCCAGCTCTGGGGAAAAGTTCTTGTGTGACAACCTGACCCCTACTTCCTACCTTATTTCTTTTATTTATATTTTCTTTTCTCATGAAAATGTCTGCCTATGAAATTTTGTTACTTTCCTTTGAGGAATCTTTGCTGCCATCCTTTGAGAGGAATAGCAATAGGGTACAGGGTATTTTTCAGACTAATGCTGAAAACTGTAGAGGCTCAAGAAAGTCATGGATAGCTCAGAGGGCCCAGATTTAATCACCAATTGTTATTTTATTGTTATTATGATAAAATAATAATAAACTATTATTTATTGAGCTCTCACTGTGGGCGAGATGCATAAATCATCTCATTTAATTCCCATAACATCCTATAAGGTAGGTACTCTTAGTATCTCTATTTTACAGATAAGAACCTAGCCTAAGGGGATTAGAACTCACTCAAGACAACAGAGCTGGTGCATAGTAGCAGATCTTGGAACCACACCTTCTTCATGATAGGCATAATTTGCACAGAGCAATTTGAAGTGGGTAGTTGGGTTGGTGACACTTTTATGGGACATCTAATCTTTATGAGGCAGCATGATATAGTAGAGTCATCCAAACATGGATTTAAGCCTTAGCTCTATCAGTTACTAATCATGGACCATAAAGGCATTCTCTCATAATAATCCTTACAGTAGTCTGTTAGGTCAGTATGATTTTCCCCATTATATAAGCAAAAGACCACTTAGCCAAGGCTGTACAGCTCAGACTCTAAAATATAAATTTTTTTACTACATTATATGGGCTTTATGGATGCATAGAATTTTCTTAAAGCAAATTCTCTAGGCACAGGGGAGGGAGTCTGTAGTCTGAACACAAAATCAGGGAAGAAATGAACATGGTATTTATAAGGCAGTGGAGATTGGTCTTTCTGGCTTATTTGAAAACTTGAGTGAGTCACTTACATTTGTAAGTTGAAATTTCTTTATATGTGACATGGAGATAATAATATCTGTCCATATGATTGTTATAGAGAAACGTAAGCATCAGAAGTCTGTTTTTATACTGTTTTTGAACAAATATATTTCCCAGTTAAATAGCATGCCTATGAATACATGAAAATGTATTAACTATTGCTACAATAATGTTTCATGGCAAACCATCATCAAAATCTCAATGGTTTACAACCAATTTTTTTTCCCTCCATTACAAGTCTACAGGCTTATTGGGAGTCTCTGGTTTAGGCTGTAGGTTGGTTCAGGTCTATTCTTTCTGTCTGTTGTTCCAGGATCCAGGTTTAAGGAGAAGTGGCTACTGAGCACACTCTTGTTAGGGTGTAGGGCAGGAACAAAAGAGAGCAAGCCAAACAACACAAGCAAATATAGAGCCTCTGGTTGCTATGGTGTACTTTTACATTGGCACAAGTCATTGACTGAAGCAAGCCGCATGGCTAAGCCCCAAGTCATCAGAGTGGGGAAGTATAATTGTTCCTCAGTGAACATTGACAAGGGTGGGGAGTGAAGGAACATTGTGATTCATATTACAATCAACCACAGAGAAATCATCTGAAGTTGACATGATAAACCTTATTTAGTGAAAGGCAATATGACTCTCCCTTCTGGAGGGGATAAGAAATGGGAAAGAAATATTCAGCTTAATGGGTGGTACTGCTCTTCCAGGAGAGCTATATGCAGGATAGATCTGTATTAGGATGGTCAAAGGAGGTAATTTTCAATAGAACATTTACAAATTGAGTTCTTATAACTCAAGCTGTGCATACATTTTCATTTTTAGTTCATTATGTTAATGTGTATAAAGTACTTAAAACAGTGCCTGGAACAGAATAAGGCTACTGAGTGTTTGCTCTGATGAAAATGGTGATGAAGATGATGATAAGGTCAACATTGTGAAGCATTTTGTTCTTTGTATATTTCCTTTCTCCTGTTCTAACTCAGTAACAGGTTCTGCAAAATAGGCCAGAATTCTAAAATTGTAATGAAAGGACAGAACCTTTTTTAGCTTGCAACTCCCATAACCAAGAAATATATACCAACATCTGGCAGTGCTAAGCATTTTTAGTAATATAATTTTCCCTAAAAAATTAAGAGTGAATTAGTTACAAAGAAGTTTTTGGGAGTTCATGAGAAGTGTGTAAGAGATATGTTTTTCTTCCACCCACATCCAGGCTTAACTGCTGAATACATATCGTGGTTGGAAACAACTTCTACTTAAAGGGATGAGGTTTGAGAGAGAATGTTATCACAAAGTATGGCCCAAAATGAGCCAATTTGGAAAGAGGATTCTAGATGCTACTGCATAAACAGGTAATCTTTTAATTAATTTATTGAAATAGGATAAATTCTTAACAAATAGTACAAATCTTGTAAATAACCAGATTAAATAACCAATGTCCCAAAATATTCAGCCAAAGGTGTTTGACCTTGAGAAGTCCTCACATAGCAAAATAATAGAAAATGTTTTACCAAGAATCAAGTGCCAAGATACTAACAGAATCAAGGTAAAAAATTAATTCTGGGATAATAAGGGATTCATTCATCATGATGTTCTCTTTCTGTTTGGGATACTAAAGGAAGATTTGTTTGGGAAACAAAAAATCCTTCCCATTCCATATCATCATAGGTTTGGGATTAAAGTCAATATAATCTGTTCTTCTTGAATACATCTAAAAGAATCTTACAATCCTAGAATGTCTGAGCTGGAAGCCCTTGAAGACCACACTGAGACAGTGAGGGCAGAGAGTTAATGTCACATTCCGAAGTTCATGGTAGATGACTAAAAGAACAGGGACAAATGAGCCAGATGTTTTCATTCTAAGTCCAGTGTCCAACACTGGGCCAGATTTCATATAGTCTTGCCCCCAACTGCTTGCCTTTTAGAAAAATCACTTCAGTGTTAACATTTTCCTCGTCAGCAAAATGGAAGGGTTGGGCTAAGTCAGCGGCTTCTCTAAGGAAGCTCCTTCCATTCCATTATTTTGATCCACTTCTTTTGAACCATTCCTCATAGAGACATGTCTCCTCTCCCTATTCATCATCTGTGCAACAACTTCAAAACTTACCAATCAAATAAACCAAGGATCATTTGGGAAGGAAAACTCTTGAGGATCCCATGTGTAGCATGTTGAACAACAGACAGATTACTTACTAGTCTTCATTTCTTTCAAGGATAGTTATTTCTTCTAGAAGAAAAGTTTTTGCATAGATTGCTTAGAGAAGTGACCTTTGGAAGATATCCAACTCAGGAAGATGAGGCCTTGTCCAACCTGGTAACTTTTTATTAATGTGGTTAACCGATAATTATCAACACATGCCTTCTGGTGCATGAATCAGCACTTTCCGGTTTGAATATCAGAGACTGTTAGTTTCAGTTGTTGGTGAATATTCAACGTCGGGGCTCTCTTAACCCTTATTGTTAAACTTTTTTGACCTCTCCTCCTGTGGTTGCTTAGTCACAATGTTTATGGTCTAGAAACAGATACTTAAAAAAAAAAAATCCACAATCAGTCTTTTCATAAAGCTAGAAAACATCTAGTCCCATTATATTACATTACATTATATTACTAGTTCAGGACTTCTATATGAATGATTTCTCTGTTTGCACATTTCTACCTTCAAATTCTCCATGTCACAAAATTCTCTTAGTGGCAGGATTTGGGAAAGGCAGACTCCTTAGTCTTCTCTTCCTCCCTCCATCAAGGACTGAGTTTCATTATCATTTGTATATTATGTCTACACCGCCTGCCTCTTTATTAATCACCTCCGTGGAATCTATTGTTATTAATCATCAAATGCGTGTCTGAGTGTTACCGGTAATTGCCTCTGAACGTTTGTTACCGGTTGTTTTAATTACTTGTTTTCCACCAGGAGCACAGGGTGTTCCAGGTCCTCGTCTCTGTTGTGTCTACCTGTGTGTGTACATGAACGTGTGTGCATGAATTAGTGTGTTTATGTTGTATTTTGATTTTTTTTTCCCTTGTAAACTTCTACTGTCATGGCGTGAAATAAAATTGTATTTCAAATAAGGATTCTTAATCCACTTTCACCTATGAAACCACACACTTTTTTTTGTATGTGAAGACAGACAATTACGTATAGCCTTTGATCCTCTTTCATTTAATCTTACATGTTCTGCAACAAATTTTTGAAGCCTTCTCTAAGCTAATGGATTTTATTTATTTTGTTTCTCCCAGAATAAGCACTGTATGTGTCATGAGGTTTAGAACTCATTAGACCCTATTGGGGAACCAGTAATAAATGAGACCAAAGTACATGCTCAGTAGCTGTCTACTCTTAGGGTAAATATACACAGAAGGCTCTATTCCTCTCTTTTGGACGTATGGGAGCAAAGAGGTGATTTCTATATGTTAAGGGTGTTTTATTCTGCAAAGCATACCCATAGGTCTCTCAGCCACCTCTGTCTAGAGAAGAAGAACAAATGAAATAGATGCTCACTCTTCTTTGAGAATGTCATTTCACTATAGTAGGAGAGTACCTGCCATCAAAGAACATTGAGTCAGAGAGAGGCAGAAAAAGAAGAGGAAAAGAAAGGAATGAAACTCACATTTGTTGGATGCCTACATGTACTATTCTGTGTAGGTTCTGTTATCTCAGAAAATTTAAATGATTTGCTTGAGGATGCTCAGATGGTAAGTAGCAGAATTGGAACTTAAACCTAGATCTGCCTAACATCAATGTTCATGTTCTTCTACTATACCATGCTACCACAAGGTGAGATATGTATGTAAATAATGTCAAATGATGCATGGATGTAGGAATTGGGAGAAGTATAGATAATGTTGTTTTAGAACTCAAAAAAGGGATTCAGACACTTCTAGATGGGTTGTTCAGAAAAAGCTTTATGGAGATGACATTTGAACTGAAGAGCATACAGAATGAAAATGTCTAAGCAAGTCTGGTGTGTGTTCTTGTGTGCACCTCTCCACAGCACTCCTTACTCGAATTTTATGTCATCCCTCTATTGAACTTCATGGAATCTATGGCTCATTTCAGTATCGAATGCTGAGAAACATTGAGGCACAGGCCTGTGGGAAGATGTGCTGTCTTTTTGTTAGCTAGACATTGTCTGGAAAAAAGTCTTGATCCAACACACATGCGCACACACACACATACACACAATTGTTTAACCTAGGAGACTATTTCTCTTTTCCT
This sequence comes from Dugong dugon, assembly GCA_030035585.1. NCBI lineage: Eukaryota > Metazoa > Chordata > Mammalia > Sirenia > Dugongidae > Dugong > Dugong dugon. Next base: position 61,342,344 of record CM057471.1, read on the forward strand.
CACTATTGAAGACAGAGCACTGTTGGTGCAATGATTAAGTGTTCAGCTGCCAACCAAAATGTTGGTGGTTTGAATGTATCATGGTTTTGTAGGAGAAAAGTCCTGGCGATCTGCTTCTGTAAATATTACAGCCTAGGAAAACCTATCGGGCAGTTCTCCTCAGTCACATAGGGTCGCTATGTGTTGAGACTGATAAGACAGCACACAACAACAAACTGACTCTGAGAGTCTTTATCTTCCAAGATATCTCTACCGCCAATTTATCCACAAATCAGCACTGATTTTTGGGGGCATCACTTCCTTACCCAGCACTACCCTATCAACTATGGGACTTGCAGAGATGCACTATGGGAGACATAAGACATGGTCTCATTTATCAAAGAAGTTATAACTTATTCTGAGATATAATAATTGTAGCTTACAGTTATTGACCTTACTATGTGTCTGGAACTCGCCTAAGTACTTTTCCAGATGTGTTATCTCATTTAATCCTATCAACTGCTCTAAGGTGGCCTGTATTATTCTCCCCACTTTAGAAAATTCAGGTAAAGACAGATTTACTAACTTGACCAAGGGCACTCAGTAAGTGATAGATTGGGGATTGAAATGCTCCCTAGTAAGAAGTTAAGATACATGCATTTAATACTGCTGTGAGGTAACAGACAACACAGGAATCATAGAACAATACAGGAGAAAGAGACTCAAAGATCAACTCAACATGAGAAAACAGAAGCCCACTTTTTTCACCTACAGATGAGTCATACAGCATGTCAGTGGTAGAGCTTGGACTAAAATCAAGATTTAAGAACTTCTGTTCTATTCCTGGGAAACCCTGGTGGCGTAGTGGTTAAGTGCTACAGCTGCTAACCAAAGGGTTGGCAGTTTGATTCCACCAGGTGCTCCTTGGAAACTCTACAGGGCAGTTCTGCTCTGTCCTATAGGGTCGCTATGGGTTAGAATCAACTCCAAGGCAATGGATTATTCTATTCCTGGAGCCCTAGTGGCACAGTGATTAAGAGCTTGGCTGCTAATCAAAACGTTGGCAGTTTGAATCCACTAGCTACTCCTATGAGGCAGTTCTACTTTGTCCTAGAGGGTCGCTATGAGTCAGAATGGGTGTGTGTGTGTGTGTGTGTGTGTGTGTGTGTGTGTGTATTCTATTCCCATTTCCTACATGACAAAACTCAACTTAGAGATGACCCAAATTTACATACTTGGGAAATTGTGAAGCTGAGAGTCAAATTCAAGTTGGATCAGTTCTAAAACCTGCTCTATTTCCATTCTACCATGATGCCTTTGCTCAAGTGGAATCGAATCTGCTATTTGAATGTTCTGTAGTCCTCACCATTAATTATACCTACATTTGACCATAACCACTTATCCAAAGGCTAAGGAATGTTTCTTAACTGCTTCAGGGAGGAATTATTTTCAGGACAAGATTAAAACTCCTTTCTCCTTTTAACTATTCTCTTCTTCCTGTAGGTAATGTCATATGTCTTCTGAGGAGCGAAGAAACTAGATGAAAATATTTTCTGAAGGTCAGATCTTTGATCTGATGATTTCGTGCACCTGGTGTATCTTAAGAAAGTATCTTCTCTTCTTCATGTCAGTGGAATTCTGATGTCTGTGGAATTTGGCAGAGAAGGCTGCTAGGAACTTCTTGTTTAGAAGTCTGGCCTATTTGGGAGATTTCTTATTGCAAATACAGAAGTGAGGCATTCTGACATCTGGGAGAAGTAGGATATGCCTCAATTTCCCTTGAATAGTTAGATATTGTACTTTTATTCCCCCATAGACAAATTGGGTATATTTTATTAAATTATCTGTTATTGTACTTTTATGTGTTTGTATTTGCAACAGATAACTTCTGGCAACTTCTGTTTAAATGAAGATTATGTTTTGTGCAGTAAAGGAGATGAATTCCCTTCCTCCCAGAATCATCCAGTTCATCTTCTCACTCTCTCCTCTTCCTGTTCTTACGTTGACTATTTAATTGAGATGTTAAAGTCCCTCACAGCTCTGAGTGGCAATTTTAAACCAGATTTCTCCATAGACTAGGAAGCTAGCAGCATTTGTGAGATGAGGCTGATCCAATTATCTAGGCTGAAAACTCTGGACAGATAAGATTTTCCAAACTGATGTGCTATGTCTAGTGTTTTCTCTTTGTTAAAAATATACATTTCTAAGTTATAGTCCCTTTGTTTGAGCTAAGCGTGTAATTGAAGAAGGAAGTGTTCTTTTGGAAGCTCAAGTGGAGTGTAGCATCTTATAATCTTATGGCTTCAGCCACTTTCCCTTTAGATTGTTTCACCTAATTAAAAAAAAAAAAAAAAAAGTCTTGCCCTTGATTTTTTTCATTCCCTGGGAATTTGCTACGCTTTCAATTTGGTTTCATCAAAGGCCTTTTTGCATATCATGTCAGAATCTCTGAGCAGGAAAATAACATAGCAGACCTCCTTTCTTTACAGATGAAATAATTAAAGTAGAGATGTAGGGGCTTTGCTAAATATTTCATAGAAACATTAGAGCCATGAAGAATAGATTCCCAGTCTCCCTGTTTTGTTTACTACACTCTCTTCTAAGGTTAGTAAGTTACTTTTCTTAATTTTCCAATCTGATAATATGAACATTTTATTATTTCTGTGATTAATTCATTCAATGTCATCATTCATCTGATGGATTGAAGACTAACTTTGAGCATATCATTGTGCCAGTCTTCCTCCATCATTGGTGAGGGTTCTTAATTGTAAGTTTTCTCTGGCTAACATAAGAGAAAGGAAACACATTGGGAAGCTCTCTGAGGGTTCCTCAGGGGAGTAAGTAGGAATAAGCAGGAGCTCTGGCGGGGCAAGAAGCAGAATGTACAGCAACTGTGTTTTTGCCAGAGTAGTCCAGTCAGAAAGCCAATGCTACTATGAAAGCATCTCAAACCTATCTCTTCTTCCTTATGTCGCTTGCTTTTTGTTGAAGGTCTTAGGAAAGAATCCAAATGGTCAAGCATAGGACATATGCCTCTTCTTAAGTGTGCCAAGGCAGAGGGAAGACACTCTTGTATCCTCACTTTCTGAAGACAGGGACCTGGAAATGCCTTCCCATCCACATTACTCAGTGGGAAGAATTAGTTCCCTAAGGGAAGTTAGAAAGTCATTTAAAAGAAGTAGTCAAGAACATCTGGATTAATAACAGTTCAATATAAAATTCTACCTATTCACCATGTTTTATTATTATTATTACTTTTGAAAATCAGAAATAAAGTATTTCAGAATGCAGAGAAAGACATAATGGGAAAAAACATCTATAATTCCACCATCTGGAAATAACTACTTACCCATGTGTATTTCTTCTATTTATACAAATACATTATGTAAAAATTAACTCATATAATTATGAATATATATTTTAATAATATGTCACCATCGAGGTTATTCTGTTTGTAGAGTTTTTTAACGTCCTTTCACTAATATTATACTTATTCCTTTCACGCAATAATTTTTGAAACACCTAGTATATACATGGCACTGCAGGAAGCAACACAGGAAATATAAAGATGAGTCCAACACAGACCTTGTCTTGGAGAGCTCACAATCTAGTAGAGTAAATGAGACGTGTAGATAAACCCTTACAGTATGAGGAACAAAGGATACATTTCATGAAAGAGACACAAATAAATGAAGAGAAGTCAGAGAATGGAGAGAACGAAACTCTAGGTTAATAAGGGTGCTTTCTGGAGGAAGTGACATTCAGTCTGATCATTGAAAGATAGGGAGAAGTTGTGTATGCTGAGACAGAAGGGGGAAAAGCAGAGTTTTTTGTGTGAATTCCATATCAATTTAGGGAAACTCAACACATGGATAAGTGAGAAAATTGGGTGATGTTAGAAGGTGAGGCAATGCATGATGAAGGGCCAGAATGAGGTATATCAACATTAGGTCATTTGCTCCATACCAAAGGTCATCCTGACTAAACTTGGCCATATATGACTGTTTTACCCCTTTTTAAAATATCCTCTTGCTCCCATTTCTTCCTCCATTATGAGTGTTTTCCATCACTGTTCCCCATTTCCCTTTCCTTTCTTTTTGCCCCATTCACCTCCCATTTACTATTCTTTTTGCCCATTGCTTGTGTTAGGATTATTGGCCTTACTTATCTTTGGTGTAGAAAATATCTACTTTTCAGGAACTCAGTGAGGGTTCAGTAATATATTGTGGTCTAAGTGCCTCCCTGACACATGAGCTGGTGCTCGTTTAATGAACCAATGGTGATAGTGACAAGAGTCCCATTGATAACGTTGTATTTCAAAGTTTTAAGATCCTTTATTTTTTCTTGTTTCTGTTCGTCCTGTGATGAGTCTCCCTTTTTCCATATTAAAGTTTTTCCCCATTGTCTACTTGTTTGTTGGTTTCTTTGTTTGACAGTATACTTGGGTTTGAATCCAGGCTCTACCACATATTAGTTGTATGAAAAAGGGCATTTGCGTATCTAAGTCTTTGTTTTCACAAAGAAAAAAATGTGATTTCTCCAGGCTCATGAAAACAAGAGCTTCCCTTCTTGGGACACTTGACTCCATAATCAAGACTAATGATATACTCAAACTACTGACTGACCCAGTCAAGAGTTCTAGAATCTGACTCAACTATGATAGCGCTCTTCGTACTTGTAGGGATTATGGCATTGGTAACGGAGTAAGGAGGAGAGGGCATGCTGTGAACAAGCATTTTCAGAGATAGGTCCTGAATTGTCTACTTTCCTGTGTGTCCCTTATTCTTTATTTTTTTATTCTGTTTTGTTGACCTCCCAGTTTTCCTCTGTACTCCCTTCTCCTCAGGCCTTAAAGCTTGTTATAAAAATTATCTTCCATGCTTCGACCACAGAGCCTCCCTCTCCATTTGTGTTCTCATTTTATTGACTAGGAAGAAGCTAGCTATTTGCATGGGTCTGATTTGTCCCCACCTATAGCTTGCATAGACATGACCTAGATCTGCAGCTGACACCTAGTCAAGTACACCTAAAGTCACATTTTTATTGGACAGACCACATTTTGAGTTCACAGACTGAATCCCTAACCCTAACAATTTACTTCACATTGATCACATAGATACTGCTCTGCACCTTACTTCACCATGACCAACACAAGCTTTTATGTGGATGCTGTATTATGAGCCTCATTTCCCACCTGAAGGACAGGCCATTCAAAATACAGAACTCCAACCCTACCACTGCTTCTTGTGTAAAGAAAGATGGAAGATGAGCTTAAAGATGCTACAGATCAGCAATGAGCAACCTGCAACCATATGCTGCTCCTCAGCTTTGCCATATGGCTCTGAGTCTAGTTTCCAACTTCCTTTTCAGCACATTTAAAGGCGAAGAACTTAGATGCGGACGGGGAATCTCCATGGAAACCACCTTCCAAGGGTAGAAGAGAGATTTTAGAATGGGTAACTCCAAGCATGCATTCTCCAGCTGGGCTGTGACAGAAGCAGGAATAAAGGCTTGTGGTTGGTGGAAATGAAGCAAGTGTTCCTTGAGAGGTCCCAAGGCAGCTAGACTCATGGGCTTCATTGTATAACTCTGACTGTGAAGTCCCCAGAGTCTCTTATAAAAAGGAAATGGATAGTGTATTCACTTAAGTTTCTTTCTCTTAGCTGCATTGTTTTTGAGCTTCACATTATGCTTTATTGCAGGGTCGAATTATTTTATTTTGTTTGAAGGGGTTATGTTATGGATAATTTTTCAGTCTTTACTTTTAATTTATTGCACTTAACAAGTCTATTAATTTATTTTCCTTCTTTTCTTCCTTCCTTCAATTAATTGATTCTTACTACAGAGCAAAAGAAGCCCTGGTGGCATAGTGGTTAGGAGCTTGACTGTTAAGCAAAGGTCAGCTGTTTAAATCCACCAGCCACTCCTTGGAAGTCCTATGAGGCAGTTCTACTCTGTCCGTTAGGGTTGCAGTGAGTCAGAACTGACTCAATGGCACCTAACAACAACAACAGAGCAAAAAGGAGCCCTGGTGGCACAATGGTTAAGCACTTGGCTGCTAACCAAAAGGTCGGTGGTTCTAACCTATTGGTGGCTCCACTGGGAAAAAAAAAAAACAAACCTGGTGATCTGTTCCCATAAAGATTACAGATTACAGCCTAGGAAACCCTACTCTGTCCTACAGGATTGCTATGGGTCAAAACTGACTCAATAGCACACAGTAACAACAACAACAGAGAAAGTGCTGTGTAGATATCTTAGGCTGGGTTCTCTACAGAAGCAAAACCAGTGAAGGGAGAGAGAGATTTTTATAAAGGAAATGGCTCATGTGGTTATGGAGGCTGGAAAGTCTCAGGTCCTTGGGTCAGGCTGGAGGCTTCTTTTGACTCACGTAGCTGCAGGGGTTGCCATACCCAAGATCGAGACCATGGAGGATGATGAATCACGAGATCAGCAGGCAAGCTGTTAGCTCAAGTCCCAAGAACCAGAGGTCAGATGAACAGAAGCCAGCTGCAGAATCCAGAGCGAGCAAAAGCCAGAGAGCCTTGCCAGAAATTCTACCTGTATTGGATAAAGGCCACACCCCCAAGGAAACTCCCTTTCAACTCATTGGCTACTCACAGCAGATCCCATCATGGAGGTGATCACATTATATCAGATCTCATCATGGAAGTGATTACATCATTATATGACTGTCAAAATGCATCATAACTGCCAAACCACTGAGAATCATGGTCGAGCCAAGCTGACACACAACCTTAATGATCACAGTAGAATACATAGATATGCAAAGCAAGGCACTTATTCTGGGGAAGTTCAAGGTCCTTAGGGGATATAAACTGTGATAAAATTCCTTTCAATGCATATCAGTATTCATAAGGACCATGGCATATTTCTACAGAAATTCAGAGAAAAACAAATCACTTTGACTTGGTATGTGTAAGTGTGTGTGGCTGGGAGTAAAAAATGCTGATGAAAATGTCAGAGAAGGCTCCATAGATGAGGTCAGCTTTGAGCTGAGTCCAGAGCTTTGGAGGACCCATTTGTTTCCAAACACTCTAGGTCGCTGTCTCCTTTCCATACTTCGTTTCAGTAAGCCTAATTAAGGAAACTGTGTGTACAATTACTGAAGAAAATGGACTGCAGGTGTTAAACTCTAAGATACAAAGTAATAGGAGTTCCATCAGACATTTGCTTTGTATCTTGATAAGTCATGGGACTCTCCAACTAACTAAAAGATACATTAGAAAGTTAATCCAGAATAAACCATCTGTGAGCAGAAAAGTACCTTGGATGTTAACCTTCCACTAACAATGAGAAGTCTTCATCACATTTTACCACGAAAAACAATAATAAATCTTGCAATTGTCATAATCTTCACCTACTTTACTTCATTTTCTCCTTACTACAAGCATTATACAGAGACGGAAACTAGTGTTATCAATATTAAGTGATTTGAAGTGATAGGGCAAATATCAGAAGCAAGGACTCCCAATCTAATGCTTAGTCCTTGCATTTTGGTCATTACTCCACACCAAGTCACCAAGTCATTTGGGAAACATTCATTTTATATTTACCCTAAACAATTCCCTGTTTTGAGCTCTAGAATAGTCTAAGATGAAAAAGAGATGTGGTTCCTTTGATGTAGCTCAGAAGGGCACAGTCAAGATAGAAACATATTGGTTCTTACCTCAAACACAATTCCCTTTCCACAATGCCACACCAAATATTCCTCTCTTCCTTTCTCTCTTTCTGTCTCCCTTTCTCCGTCTTCCTGATGCCTGGGTGTCAACCTTCCAAGACTAAGGCATTAGGAAGAAACTTTTTTTTTTCCTTCCTATTTTGACTTAAGTCAGGAAAGGAGGCAAATACTTATATAAGCACAAAATAAAAAATAACTGGCTGAAAAGTGTTTTGTCTTTACCATGTAAGTTGATGCACCTTTTTGTTTATTTTTATTAAGTTTGATTTTTTTCCACCTGATGATCATTCTACCACAAGGGCCTCTTTGTCCCACCCTCTTCTTCTCAGGATCTGTAGATTCCTCCTTCCTCCAATCATTAATAACACCAGGAACAACAGGAAATAACTAACAATCTATACTGAAGTATGTGGTCGCTCGAATGCCTGGAATTTGGAAGGAAGAGAAGGGTTAAGGACCAAGGGTCTGTGGGGGTGGAAGAGAGCATATGAGGAACAGGGCTGTGGGACAAGCCTCTCTCCAGCGGAAAGGATGGCTTATTAGTAGGGCTTTCACAAAGGTTAGGGGTGAAGCTGGGAACCCACAGAGGATCCATGAGATAAGTTAATTCCACTACGAATGACATGCCAAACCCCACACCACCCTTTAGATCTAATCATATCTCTTGAACATCAAGTAAAGAATTCATTGGATACTTTCCAGTATTCCATGTGTATCTGCCCAGTTTACATGTTCGCCCATTATCCTCCCGATCTGATCACCTCCAGATTCCTGGATTCCTCCAGTGTAGAATATAGGAGAAAAACAACCACTTTTGGTATCAACCAGCTAGTTGACAAATAAGATTTACTTACTCATGTCCTTATCTCCTTCCTTTCAAAGGCAAGCGTCATATGGCCTCAGATTACCTAAGCATGTGCTGTCCACAATGATGAGTTATAATGTGACCCACAAGTACAGCTCAGGTTTGCATAAGATATAAACTCAAAAATATTTTGTCATGGGTTGACTTCTAGAAAAAGGAGAAGCTATTCCTTTTAATCTCCTTTCTCTTTCTTGGAGGAAGTTGCTAAGAAGAGGAGAAATAACTGAACACTAGACAAAGGCCTGCTTTTATATATAATCTACTCATTATTTCATTCAAACAATATTTATTGATAACTTATTAAGTAACTTGGTTGTGACTAGGCATCAGGGCTACAACTTGGACTGTAACGGACATAATGTGTCCTGGTTTATGTTAAGCACTCAATACATATTTGGTAAATAGATAAATGAAAAATGAGACTCAACATTTATGTAAAGCTATAACATTTACAAAGTACACCCACACATATTATGTCCTTAACATTGAAATAATATCAATTAGGCCACAATATTATTTGCAATGTATAATTAAGGAAACTCAGTGAAGTTAAATAACCCATACAATGAAATGATGATGCCAAGAATTACATAGGATAATTAAATATTTTGAAATAATAGCACTCCGCATTACTTCACACTACTCTGGAGTCTGAATGGACAAGCAGGATTTGCTGGCAATTGGAAGGAGTAGGGAGAGATAAGAAGGTGGGAAAAGCCTCTTGGCCATAATGAAACTGGCTCTGCCTCAGATTCATGAGTAAAAGAGGCAAAGAAGATTTTTATATTACAGGAAAAAGTACAGTATTTACTGCAACAAGAACTTTTATCCTAATACATTTTATCTGACTCTGACCTCTGTGTTGCTTCAACTGGAGCCTTGGTACCGATAGGGAATAGAAAGAAGGAGTAAAATGCAAGAGAAGTCTCAGGATAATCAATGGACATCTTATAAGAGAGTCAAATTATTCAATATGGAAAGGTGGCAACCACTGCAAAATACTAGCTACATATTGAAAAAGAGTTCAGATATGTTGTTCATTGATTCATTTACCAACTATTTATGCACTCAATAAACGTGAACACTAGACAAAGCCTCTGACCTCACGAAGTTTACATTCTACTGGTAGAGACAGACAGTACAGAGATAGAAAATACAAATTAATTAAAAACAATAGCATGGGAAACGTCACAGGCATTTAAGACTGAGAGGAGAAGGCTTTGCTTAGGGCTGTTTGCCCTGAGATCCCCTGTGGAGAGCACTCACTTGCTTCTGGTACTAGGTGCATTTGGGAGGAAAATACTGAGGTGTACAGAGAAGTACTTCATGTGAAGACCCAGCCTTAGATACAGGAATTGGGTCACCTGGAGCCAGGAGAATACCCTTTATGCACATGCTTAAAAGCACCATTTTCCATACCATACACCACAGCAGTGTTGGTCCATGGTGTGTTAATGGATACTGTCAATGGATACTGTCCGAGAATAAAAGAGCTACATAAGTCAAAAAAGTTGAGAAATACTGAGTACTCCACCTCCCTTTGTAGATACGAAATACACACTAGACTAGCAAATTTTCTAAAGAGTCCTTAGGAAATAAATCTGTTGTTTCTGTTGTTTAACTCATTGCTTCCTTTAATTACTTGAACATAAGCTTTTTTTATTCTCTTAGTGACAAAAGTGTACTTCACTGGATCTCACACTGATTGTAAAATGCACCACTTTCTTTGCCACTAAGAAAGAAAAAAAAATTCTTCAAATTATAATTGTAATATATAAATTACTGTACATGGATTAATTGTAATTTATCAATGTCAGTTTGAGACACATACTGATTTCAGAGGTGTTAACATGTGAAACTTAGAATCAGTGGATGGAATTGGGGTTGGTTTTTACATACACCAAACTAAAGGGGTCTTTCTTGTCTAAGCCAAGTTGTACTGTGATTGCTCATTGTTATTATTTTCTTTTAATCACCATGAAATGGAAATTACAGAATTCCAAGGTCATGGCACAGATAGCCCACTGATCACCAACATTTTGTGTTCCCCTTCCATAATATAGAGTCGGTGCTGCAAAATGGTGCCCACCAGTGTCTCTGTGTGTCTGTGTGTGTGCTTCAGTGTGTCCTCGTGTGAGAGAGTTTTGGGTAGGGGCAGAAGGCTTGAGGCTTAGGCTATAGCGAGTCCTTGCAAATGGATGTGGTCATAAAACAAGTTTCGGCCAATAGGATTGGAACAAAGGTGATATGTGTCATTTCTGAGCAGAAGTAGTTAAGTGTCTGGCTGTTTTCCTCATGTACTTTTCACATTTCTTAGAAAATCTGGAGGCAATATATTTAATATGACAGCATAATAAGGCAGAAGCAATCTGAAGCCATGAGTCATCCTTAAAATACTCCCAATCAGGAATATCTTTATTGAATACTTAGTGAGCAAGAAATAAACTTTTTACTGTGTTAAGCTATGAAATTTGGAGTTTGATTTAGGAATTATTCTAATCTAGCCCTGGTGGTGCAGTGGTTGAGAGCTACGACTGCTAACCAAAAGATCGGCAGTTTGAATCCACCAGCTGCGCCTTAGAAACCCTATGGGGCAGTTCTACTCTGTCCTATAGGGTGGCTATGAGTCGGAATCGACTCGACACAACAACAATGAGTTTTATTTATTTTTTGGTAGCACAGGCCGTACAGTTTTGTTGTTTCTTTACTTCTTACTGAATATAGTGCCTACCAAATAATACCGAACTTTTTTTCCAGGTGTCTAGTGAATATGAGATTCCTCCATTGACTGAATGATTATGGACCCGGAGTTGACCTTGCTTGTCATAAAATAGATGGAAAACCAAGTGGCTTCCCAGGCCTTCTGACTGAGTCTCTACTATGTTGCTCAAGGTATGATTATTACTCTACTGCAGTGGAACTTCTAGGCCCATGACAACGAATTATTACTACTCTCTTACCTCATCCCAACACCGTAGGGATGGTAGGCTCATAACGGGAAGGAAATAAGATTTGATAACCAAGGGGTTTAAAGATCATCTTTTATATTTGATACGTAAGTTGTGTTCTGGAAGAGGCACACCGAACTTAGATATCTTTGATTGAGGTCGGTAGATGACCTTCATTTCCCATGAAAAGAAAACATCTTTACAAGGCACTATCAGGCATTCTCAAGTCACAAAATTTCCCAGGGAGGTTTCTATAAAACACATGTATTAACAACTCATGAAACACAGCTTGCGGAATGTCTAGGGATCTTCTTGGGCCCTTTTTCTTAGGCTTCATCTTGACCATTAAGGGTTTCGTCTCAAATGGTGGGAGGAAAGGGCATTTGCCCCTTACGTGCTTCTGTTACTCTATTCACTTAAACTCTGTGTCCTGATAATGGGGTCTAGTTATGCTTGCTCTTGAATAACAAACATGCTTGTTTCTCCTTCAGAGCTGAACCATGTCTGTGTCTGTGTGTGTGGTGGTTGTGGTAGTAGGAGCAGGGGGTATAAAGGCCAAGAAGCTCAAGGCCTACGCAATATATAGCCTCAGAATATTTTTGACAGAACATGAGATAATCATATTTGTATTTTAGAAAATTGCTTTGATTGCAGGATGAAGAACGAATTGGAAGAGATGAAGCATAGGAAGAGACAAATCTGGGCCCTGGGATGCCATTAAGAGTATATGTACTAGTCCAGCCCATGAAATATGTTCAATAGTAATAGTAATAGACATGAAGTATGACATTAGAAAGATTTTATAAATAAAATCTCTAGGATATAGTTTAAAGTTTGATGTAAAAAAAATGATGAAGTTAGAAGAGTAAAGTCAAAGAGATTTCCATCTTGGATGACTATGTGGAGGTGAAATGTCATTAACTCTCTAGGGAACTAAACTTTATTGAGTACCTACTATGTGCTAGGCACTGCTCTAAGAGATATACATAAACAGCCTCAATTAATCCTCAAAGCAAAGTTTTGACAGGGAGACTATTTGTAAGTTAATTTTACAGATGTGTTGGAGGAAACTCATATATAGTTACAAGATCGAATTCAGTCTCAGTCCATTCCAACATGCTCCTTCACAACTTAGCATTAGAAATGCTGGAGTTGAGGCACCTGCAGGACATCTCAGTAAAAATATCTAGGACACACTACCATAATACCCACATTTGAAATTATGTCCTTATTCAGCAAATACATTGCACTTGCTACATCCCAGGTATGAGCTTCACAAATAGCAGCTCATTTAATCTCATAGCAATATTAAACCCATTGCCATCAAGTCAATTCCAACTCATAGCGAAACTATAGGACAGAGTAGGACTGCCCCATAGGGTTTCCAAGGAGTGGCTGGTGGATTCAAACTGCAACCTTTTGGTTAGCAGCCAAGCTCTTAACCACTGCACAACCACAGCTCCATAGCAATACTATGAAGTATGTAGTATTATTATCCTCATTTTATCCACATTCTTAATCATCTTAACAGCTACCATTTATGAAATATAATGATGAACCACGCACTAGGCAAGGAATTTTATGCAAGCTAACTTAATTCAACTATGCAAGAAAACTCTTATCATCTCTATAAAGCTCGGTGGTTTGTGTAAACTAGCTAATGTCATGTGGCTTTCTTTGTACCAGTTTCTAAGTGTGAACCCTGTTATTATTAAGCACTATTATCCCCGTTTCATAGACCAGAGATTAAGGCTCAGTAGGTTAGGTGACCCAATTAGTGCCACATGGCCATAAAGTCACTGAGTCTGGATTTGGATTTTAGTACATTCGATTCTGAATTCCAAGTGTTTTGAAATATGCCTGTTCTTTTAAAAAAATGTTCCACTGGAGCTTTATTTTTAAAATCATTTTCAGAAATTTGAACTTCTACAGATTTCATGGGAGAGTAACTTTTGACTACTAGAACAAAGTTTGTAAACCACTCTCCTAGATAGTTACGTGGACTGTTTGACCACAGTCTGATTATTTTCCTAGGTTTACCAAGCCCAGAGGTCAGATGACTTCCTGGGATAGAAGCCAGCTTCCTTTTGCTGTTACTCCAGCCACTGCTCTGCATACTTTTTCTTCTTCTCATTCTAACTTCCCCTCTGTGACAGGGTAGATAAGTATTAGAGAAACAAAAGTCCAGAATGCTAAGGCTGCCACTCTCACTTCCTCTTGCCCCTTGCCCAGCTCTGCTTTGAGTACAATAATTTCTGTGGGGCACCAAGCTGGGGAGAGAAGCCACCGGTGCCTCAGAGCTGCCTGGTCAGGCCGCTACAGCCTGTCATGCTTTCAAAGGGCCACTGCTGGTCACAGAAAATGCTGGGATGATGCCCTTTTCACACCTTGCTGGGACTCTGATACCAGCCATGACTTTCCTTTCCTACCTGAGACCCGAGAGCTGGGAGCCCTGCGTAGAGGTAAGTGGTTGGGGTCAGCTCTTCTGTGAGCTTTGCCTTGCTTCCGGAAAAACTGCTGTCTGCCCTGTACTTCCCACTGTGTGCCCTGGTTAATTTATTTTGCAAAAGGAGTCAAATTACTATAAAGACCTGAGGAACTACAGAGACCAAATCATTGCTATAGGGAACAGTCAGTGGATGGGGCCGTGTCACACTTAGGACTTTAACTGTTAGTAAGGGCTTTAGGTCAGGAGGATCTGGTTAAGATCACTCTTCTATGACTTGCTGACTGTGTGACCTTGAGCAAGTTATTAAACCTCTGTGAGACTAGTTTTCATATCTTTAAAATAATTGCAATAATATCTCCTTCAAAAGAGAGTAGTAAGAAGGCTGTTTCAGTGTCGTTCCTTTTTGCTGGTGGTTTGTACACTCAGGTTTAAGCAGTTACTCTGCCTCTTTCAGTCACAGGAAGAAGGTATCTTTTTTTTTTTTTTTCTCAACAGAAAGAATTTGCAAAGTGTATTTCACACTTCTGCAACCACTCATACAGTTCCCACTCAAAGGATGAAGAAATGAAAGAGAATGGAAAAGAGAGGTAATGATGAGAGAGAGAGAGGAAAAAAGAGATGTAGAATGTCAGCTAATGCAGCAGTGGTTTTCTTTGTGAAGCACCAGTCAGCTGGTTTGCAATCTCCTTCATGATGGATCTCTCCATGTGGGTTTTCCCCCACATCGACTGGCAGTTGCTTTGGAAGCCCATAGCAGAACTTAACAGTCAAGAGAGCGTTCTGGAATTTAAGGTGAAGCAGGGTCAGAAAGTTAGAAACAGAGAGAGCCAGAGTCCTCAAGTTGAGGACATGGGAGAAAACAGCATCCTTTAACGTGTAACAAAGACTAATTCATCATTGCAAATCCCTCTTCTTCCCCCATTCTCTGCCCACAACCCTATTTCTCATGATCCTTCCTGTATCCTTCATGCTGTTAGGTTAATGGAGGTAGATTTCCCAGTCAGGGTTATTCCAGGGTAAACCCACAGCCACCCTTAGCTCCTCCCTTTCCTCTTGATCCATATTCTGTCAGTCCCTAAAGCCTGTCTCCTTCCTTGCTCATCCTCTCTGTGCCCCCCAGGTGCAGGCCTTCAGCTCAGCTGGTCTTGACTCTTGGATAGTGACTGGTTTCCTAATGCCATAGTCTTCTTCCTTTAATCTATTCTCCATTTTTTGTTAGTTGTTTATTGTTTTTTCTAAGGCTTGGATCTAACAAATTATTCTTCTCTTTAAAACTCTCCATTTTCATTAAGACAGTTTCCTACCACAGGGCCTTTGCAATGACTCTTCCCTCTACTTGGAATACTTTTCCCCTACATCTGTTCAATGACGAAGATATATAATTTTAAATTTTGTTATGGTCATATTAAAAAGGTAAAAAAGAAACTGGTGAGATTAATCTTTTTTTTTTTTTTTTATACTCTAGGTGAAAGTTTACAGACCAAATTAATTTCTCATTCAACAATTTACACACAAATTGTTTTGTGACATTGGCTGCAATCTCCGTGATGTGTGAATACTCTCCCCTTCTCTACCCCAGGTTCCCAGTTTTCATTCATCCAGTTTTCCTGTCCCTTCCTGCCTTCTCATCTTTGCTTCTGGTCTCATTTACATGGTTGAGTTAAGGAGCATGTTCTTCAGTTGTGTTATTGTTTTATAGACCTGTGTAATCTTTGGCTGAAAGGTGAACTTCAGGAGTGACTTCAGTTCTGAGTTAAAAGGGTATCTGGAAGCCATAGTCTCAGGGTTTTTCCAGTCTCTGTCGGACCAGTAAGCCTGGTCTTTTTTTGTGAATTTGAATTTTGTTCTACATTTTTCTCCCCCTCTGTCTGGGACCCTCTACTGTGATCCCTGTCAGAGCAGTCAGTGGTGGTAGCCAAGCACCATTTAGTTGTTCTGGGATCAGGCTGCTGGAGGCTGTGATACTTGTGGTCCATTAGTCCTTTTGGACTAACACTTCTCATGTGTCTTTGGTTTTCTTCATTCTGCTTTGCTCTGGATGGGATGGGACCAGTAGATGTATCTTAGATGGCCGCTTGCAAGCTTTTAAGACCCCAAACACTACTCACCAAAGTGGGATGTAGAACATTTTCTTTATGTACTATGTTATGCCAATTGACCTAGATGTCCCCCGAAATCATAGTCCCCAGCCCTCAGCCCAGTAACTCAGTCCCTCAGAGTGTTTCGATGTGTCTATAGTTTCTATGATTTTGCCTTGGTCGCATTGTGCTTACTTCCCCTATAATGTGTACTGTCTTTCCCTTCACCAAAGTTAAAACTTACCTACTATCTAGTTAGTGACTTCTCCTCCCCACTCCTCTCCTCCCTGGTAACCATCAAAGATTGTTTCTTTCTGCATGTAAATCTTTTCTTCAGTTTTTATAATAGTGGTCTCATACAGTATTTGTCCTTTTGTGTTTGATTTATTTCACTCAGTATAATGCCCTCCAGATTCATCTATGTTGTGAGATGTTTCCCTGATTCATCATTATTCTTTATCGTTGCATAGTATTCCATTGTGTGTGTGTACCACAGTTTGTTTATCCATTCATCTGTAGATAGGCACTTAGGTTGTTTTTTGCTACTGTGAATAATGCAGCAATGAACGTAGATGTGCATGTCCATTCATGTGAAGGCTCTTATTTCTCTAGGATATATTCCTAGGAGTGAGATTGCTGGCTCGTATATTTCTATTTCTAGCTTTTTAAGGAAGTGCCATATAGTTTTCCATAGTGGTTGTACCATTTTACATTCCCACCAGCAATGTATAAGAGTTCCAGTCACTCCACAACCTCTCTGATATTTGTTATTTTCTTTTTTTTTTTTTTTTTTTTTTTTGATTACTGCCAGTAATGTCAGGGTGTGATGGTATCTCATTACAGTTTCGGCCTGCATTTCTCTAATGGCTAATGATCGGGAGCATTTCCTCCTATGTTTGTTAGCTGCCTGAATGTTGTTTTTGGTGAAGTGTCTGTTAATAGGTTTTGTCCATTTTTTGATAGGATTATTTGTCTTTTTATTGTTACTGTGTTGGAGTATCTTATAGATTTTAGAGGTTAGACCCTTGCTGGATATAAATTTTTTCCCCAGTGTGTAGGTTCTTTTTTTACTCTTTTAGTGAAGTCTTTTGATGAGCATATATGTGTAATTTTTAGGATAACTCAGTTATTTAGTTTCTCTTCTGGTGTTTGTGCATTGTTAGTTATAGTTTGTATCCTATTTATGCCATATATTATGGCCCCTAGCATTGTCCCTATTTTTTTCTTCCATGATCTTTATCATTTCAGTTTTTATATTTTGGTCTTTGATCCATTTTGAATTAGTTTTTGTGTATGGTGTGAGTTACGGGTCCTGTTGCATTTTTTTACAGTTGGGCATCCAATTTTGCCAGCACCATTTGTTAAAAAGACTGTCTTTTTCCCATTTAATGGACTTTGGGTCTTTGTTAAAGATCAGCTGACTGTGGGTAGATAAATTTACATCTGGATTCTCAATTCTGTTCTATTAGTCTATGTGTCTTTCGTTGTACTAGTACCAGGCTGTTTTGACTACTGTAGCTATATAGTAGGTTCTGAGATCAGGTAGTGTGAGGCCTCCTACATCATTGTTCTTCTTCTTCAATAATGCTTTACTTATCTGGGGCCTTTATCCTTTCCATATAAAGTTAATGATTAGTTTTTATATCTTGTTAAAGAATGTTGTTGGAGTTTGAATCTGGGTTGCATTGTATCTGTAGATAGCTTTGGGTAGGATTGACATTTGTACAATGTTGAGTCTTCCTATCCATGAGCATGATATGTTTTCCCATTTATGTAGGTCTCTTGGTTTCTTGCAGTAGTGTTTTGTAGTTTTCTTTGTATAGGTATTTTACACTCTCTGGTTAGATTTATTCCTCAGTATTGTATTTTATTAGGTGCTATGATAAATGGTATCATTTTCCTGATTTCCTTTTTGAAGTTCTCTTTTTTTGGTGTATAGGAATCCAACTGATTTTTTTATGTTGATCTTGTATCCTGCTACTCTGCTGAATCTCCAGCAATTTTCTTTTGGAATCTTTTGAGTTCTCTATGTATAGTATCATATCATCTGCAAATAGGGATGATTTTACATCTTCCTTAGCAATTCTGATGCCCTTTATTTCTTTTTCTTGCCTTATTGCTCTATCTAGGACTTCTAGCACAATGTTAAATAGGAGTGGTGATAAAGGGCATCCTTGTCTTGTTCCTGGTCTCAGGCAGAATGCTTTCAGCCTCTCTCCATCGAGATGAGTTGGCTGTTGGTTTTGTATAGATGCCTTTTATTATGTTGAGAAAATTTCCTTCTATTCCTATTTTATTAAGAGTTTTTTTTTATCAGGAATGGGTGTTGGATTATATCAAATGCCTTTTCTGCATAGATTGAGATGAGTATGTGATTCTTTTCTTTTGTTCTATTTATGTGGTGGATTATTTTGATTGATTTTCTAATGTTGAACCATCCTTGCATACCTGGTATGAATTCCACTTGGTCATGGTGCATTATTATTTTGATACGATACTGAATTCTATTGGCTAGGATTTTGTTGAGAATTTTTGCATCTGCATTCATGAGATTGGTCTGTAGTTTTCTTTTTTTGTGTTGTGTTTGCCTGGCTTTGGTATCAGGTTTGCGCCAGCTTCACAGAATGAATTGGGGAGTATCCCTTCCTTTTCTATGCTATGAAATAGTTTGAGAAGTACTGGTGTGAGCTCTTCTCAGAATTTTTAGTAGAATTCTCCAGTGAAACCATCTGGGCCAGGGCTTTTTTTTTGTTGTTGTTGTAAGTTTTTTTTTTTTATTACCTTTTCAATTTCTTCTCTTATTATGGGTCTATTCAGATTTTCTACCTCAGTTTGTGTTAGTTTAGGAAGGTAGTGTGTTCCTAGAAAGTTTT
Organism: Dugong dugon; assembly: GCA_030035585.1. Lineage (NCBI taxonomy): Eukaryota > Metazoa > Chordata > Mammalia > Sirenia > Dugongidae > Dugong > Dugong dugon. The sequence goes on from CM057471.1 coordinate 61,361,238, forward strand.
CTATTTCCCCTAAGTTTTAAAATTTATCAGAGTATGGTTTTTCATAGTACTCTGTTATGAACCTTTTTATTTCAGTTGCGTCTGTTGTAATGTCTCCCATTTCATTTCTTATTGGGGCTATTTTCTTCTATCCTGTTTTTCTTTTGTCATTTTGGCCAGTGGTTTGTTGATTTCGTTGACCTTTTCAAAACACCAACTTTTGGTTTTGTTGATTCTATTGTTTTTTCTGTTCTCTATTTCATTTATTTCTGCTCTGATATTTATTATTTCCTTTCTTCTGGTGGCTGTGGGCTTCTTTTGCTGTTCTACTTGTTTGAGTTGTAGGGTTAATTTTTAATTTTGTCTCTTTCTTCTTATTTGATGTATGCATTTGTTGCTAAAAATTGACCTCTGAGCACTGCCTTTGCTGTGTCCCAAAGGTTTTGGTATGAGATGTTTTCATTCTCATTTGATTCTAGGAATTTTTTTAAAATCTCATCTTTGATTTCCTCTATTACTCAGTGGTTTTTAAGGAAGGTTTTATTCAGTTTCCAAGTTATTTATTTTTATTTTTCCCTTGCTCTTCCTGTTATTTTATTTCTACTTTTATGGCCTTGTGATCAGAGAAGATGCTTTGTATTATTTCTATGTTTTGGATTTTATTGAGGGTTGCTTTGTTGCCTAAAATATGATCTATTCTGGAGAATGTTCCATGTGCATTAGAAAATAATGTATACTTTGCTGCTCTTGCGTGGAGTGTTCCATATATGTCTCTGAAGTCAAGTTGACAGATTGTGGCTTTAGATCTTCTGTATCTCTGTTTTTTCTGTATGTTTTATCCTTCACTGACAGTGGTATGTTGAAGTCTCCTGCTATTATTACGTAACTGTCTATTTCTCTTTCCCATGCTGTTAGAATTTGATTTATGTATTTTGGAGCCCTGCCATTGGTTATGTAGACATTTATTAAGGTTATGTTGTCTTGATGGATTGTCTCTTTAATCATTGTATGATATCCTTCTTTGGCTTTTATGGTGGATTTTGCCTTAAAGTCTATTTTAACTGAGATTAGCATTGCTACTCCTACTCTTTTTTGGTTGCTGTTTGCTTGATATATTTTTTCCATCCTTTGATTTTTAATATTTTATGTCTTAGTGTGTAAAGCGTGTCTCTTGTAGGCAGCATATTGTTAGGTCATGTTTTTATGCATTCTTTCATGCTCTGTCTCTTTATGGATACATTTAGGCCTTTTACATTCAATGTGATTATCAATAGCTGTGAGTTTATTGCTGTCATTTTGTTGTGCTTTTTTATTTTTATTTTTTGTGGTGCTGATGTTTTCTTTGTTCCTCTTACTTTCCTCTGCTGAGTTCATTTGTGGAATTTCTTTTCATTTATTTAATTATTATAGATTTTGTGTTTACTGAGTCTATGTTTCTCTTCTTTTATTTTGATGAATAGGTTTGTTAACTATTTTCGTGTTTATGCTGAAATTTGCACTTATCTTCCTAAGTTTAAACAAGTCATTTATTACTTGATATTGCCTTGATTTACTCTTCATTACAAAATTCTATACCTACACCATTTATTCCCCCTTTTATTGTTTTGATGTCATCATGTAAGATTAACATCTCTGGTTTCCTGTTTTAAATCTTTTAGTTTTGTTTTATTATTGAGAGTTCTTTACCTAGGCTGGTATCTGGCTGATGCTGTCCTTTGTCCCAGCCTCAAGTTGTCTGATGTTGTTGGTTCTCTAACCAAAGGACTCCCAATTTTTGCCTTGTTTTGTCTGTGTTTTCCTTAATCTCTTTCCTAATCTCTTAGAGAGCCATAAATATTAATCTTTTGAATTCCATATCAAGTAGTTCCACTGCCTTTTCTACCAGAAGGTCATCTGATTATTTTGGTCACCTGTTGGAGCCATCTTGTCCTGCTTTTTTATATGTTTTGATATTGTCTGCTGTCTCTGAGACATTCAGATATTATTTTCCTTATGTATTGTGTGTTTGCTTTGTCCTGCCTTTTTTTTTTTTTCTTCTTTTGATATGTCTGGTTGGTTGGGCCAGGCGTGCTTTGTTGCTATCTCGTCTGTGGGCATGATAGCTCTCACCACTTTGTCTGGATGGGCAAGGCAGGTTGCTTGGCTGTGATGCAGCAGGGTGAGGCTGGTGAGTAGGGAGGGCATGGAGCCAGGATGCTCAGCTTCTGGGCATCTGTACAGGGCCAGTGGGAAGGCAGGGATATGTGGCTGGGTTGCTAGGCTGTGGCACAATAGGATCAGACTGTAGAGGAGAGAGGGGCAAGGAGCCTGGTCATCCAGCTGCAGCACAGTGGGGTGGAGCTGGCAGGGGAGAGGGGCACGGAACTGTTGCCTGGCTGTGGTGCAGTGCACTAGAGCCAGTGGGGGAGGGAGAGGCATGGGGTTGGGTCTCTCAGCTGCAGTGCAGTGAGGCAGAGATGGTGGAGTGGAAGGGGGCATGAGGCCAGGTTGCTCAATTGTAGGGCAGTGGGGTAGGGCTAGTGGAGAGGGATGGGCATGAGCCAAGACGCTCAGTGTGGGATAACAGGGCACAGCTGGCTGGGAGGGAGGGGAGGTTGGCATAGGCCTGTGTCTTTTGGCTGCAGTGCAGTGGCTTGGAGGTGGCAGGGAGGCAGGCACACAGGCTGGGGCGTTCATCTGTGGGGCTGTGGGGTGGAGCCAGCAGGGAGTTAGGGGCATGAGCACAGGGCTGAGTTGCCTGACTACAGTGCAGTGGCTCAGAGTCAGCGTAGAGGGAAAGGGCATGGGTCTGGGTCATTCCACTGTGATGCAGCCAGACTGGTTAGCAGGGAGGGAGGGATGCAGATCTGGGTCATTCAGCTGCAATGTAGTGAGGTGTGGCTGACAGGAAGAGGGAGGTGGGAGGAGGGGTGAAGAGGGGGTGAAGAATCTAGAAGGTGTGGGGTTTGTACTATGGTCCCCAGCAGTCTGGGCTGCTTGGGTGGGGCGGTTCTTGACACCACTCACCAGAAGGGTGGGGTTTGTCAGAGCATGCGCCTCTGGTTACCACGTGAGAGTGTAAGGGCAGTTCCTTGAGCTGCAGCCGACAAACAGGACCTTGCTTTGCTCTGTGTGTGTCCGCACCACTCCTCTATCTTTTGTTGGAAGTTCCATGAAGGTGCCTTTATGTACTCTTGGTGTGCGGTTTTTGGCTTTATGTCAAGATGGTTGTGCTGCATCATGCCAGTCTGCAAAGAACCTCCACTCCATATCTTTACTTGTTTGCTGTTTTCGATCAATTTCTTCTTCTCAGTGGCTTCTGATTTCATACTTCATCCTTTCATTTAAAGTTCAGGGTTCCAGGATTGATGTCTGTATCTGTTTTACTTGTTTTTTCGGGTCTTTGTTGCAGAGGGATGGCTTAGTGTATTTGACTAGTACGCCATCTCTGCTCCAACCCTGGTGAGATTAATCTTGACAATATTTTTACTTAACCCAATTATTCAAAAAATTTCAAAAGGTAACGCGTATTAAAAAGTATTAATGAGATGTTTTACAACTTTTTTTGGTATTAAATCTTTAAAATCTAATATATAGTTTACATTTACAGAACAAGTTAGTTTAAATAATCCACATCTCTGGTGCCCAATAGCCACGTGTAGCTACTTCCTACTGTGTTGGACTAAGTAGGCATAGATATTTTCATGGCTTAATTCATTCTTCACTTCATTCAGATCTCTGTTTAAACATCACCTCCTCAGGAAAGTCTTCCTCATTGCCCCGTGTAATAGAACTTCCCAGCCCCCTATATTTGTCTTTAGTCTTCTTATGCTGCTTTATTTTTTTCCATAGCACTTCATTATTTATTTTTATTTTTTCATTGTCTGAGTTCCCCTTGGGAATAGAATATGTAAGAGGTAAGGGCCATTGCTGGTTTTATTTATCACTATATTCCTAATGCCTGGCACGCAGTGGTGGCTCAATTGTATGTGAGGTGCCTCCTGATCTGGCTCTGGCTACCCATCTGGTTTAGGCTCCACTACTCATTTTACTTGTCAGAAAACCTGAATTATTTTTCTACCCCTTCCATGCTCACGTTGTTCTCTTTTTATGAAATATCCGTCTTCCTCTTTCTGTGTATCCAGATCTTACCCTCATTCAAGACCCACCTTAAAATCTCCTCCCTCTAGGAAGCCTTCTAAGACTTCTGCATCCAGATCCTGAGCTCTCTGGAACATATTTCCCAAACCTTTTTTATGACTCTTTCAGATAGTGTTAGTTGTGTTTCTATCTTAACTATTACTCTGGACTGTGAGCTCATGGAAATCTGGTTTACAGAAAATTAAAAACAAACAAAAAACCTCTTGCCCCAAATTGCAAGGAAGAGCTAGGATGAAACTCAGAGCTTTCAGCCTCCAAAGCCTCAGCCCTTCATCACTTGACTCCATTTCCTCTTGTTAAATGTTGCCATAGTTAGAGTAGAAATTAGAACATGAGTATATAGTAGTTGCTCTTTTCTTCGTAATCTAGAGTAGGATGTTTAACAGGTATGAAGTGAGTGTGTATGAATGAACGGGGATGAAAGAAGGTTGACTGGCCCCTGTGCTCATGCTAGAGGCACTCTAGACACTATTCTAGGACGAGGAGAGTTGGGACGCTGGTCCTTACGAATACATGCAGCAAGACACTGCATCTAATGTGTGATCTTTGCAGGTGGTTCCTAACATTTCTTACCAATGCATGGAGGTGAATCTCTACAAAATACCTGACAACATCCCCTCATCAGCCAAGAATCTGGACCTGAGCTTTAATCCCCTGAGGCATTTAGGCAGCCATAGCTTCTCCAACTTTCCAGAACTGCGTGTGCTGGATTTATCCAGGTAATGAATGAGCTTTTACACAATTCCTGAGGTGAGACATTCATTGTCCTATCACATCATTTTTGGGCCAGAAAGCCTGGTTGGTAGAGTCTCAATCACCATTCATTTATTTAACATATTTACTACTTGCTATGAGCTACAGTGAGCTATGGCTGCTAACCAAAAGGTCGGCAGTTCAAATCTACCAGCCACTCCTTGGAAACCGTACGGGGCAGTTCTACTCTGTCCTATAGGGTTGCTATGAGTTAGAATCGATTCGATGGCCACAGATTTGGTTTTGAGTTTTATATAATCTTAGGCAAGCCACCTCCCTTCTCCAGGTCTCAATTTCTTCATCTATGAAATAGGCAGCTTAGTGAGATGGTTTATAAGGACAATTCTACCTTTGGATTTTTTTTTTAAGTCAGTGTCTTAGTTATCTAGTGCTGCTATAACAGAAATACCACAAGTGGATGGCTTTAACAAAGATAAATTTATTCTTTCACAGTCTAGGAAGCTAGAAGTCTGAATTCATTGTACCAGCTCCAGGGGAAGACTTTCTCTCTCTGTCAGCTCTAGGGAAGGTCCTTGTCATCAGTATTCCCCAGTCGAAGAGCTTCTCAGCACAGGGACCCCCAGGTCCAAAGTACGCACTATTCTCTTGGCTCTTGTTTCTCGGTGGTATGAGGTCCCCATGTCTCTCTGCTCATTTCTCTCTTTTATATTCTAAAAGAGATTGACTTAAGACACAACCTAATCTTGTAGATTGAGTCCTGCCTCATTAACATAACTGCCGCTAATCCAACTTCATTAACATCATAGAGGTACGATTTATAACACATAGGAAAATCACATCAGGTGACAAAATGGTGGACAATCATACAATACTGGGAATCATAGACTAGCCAAGTTAACACACATTTTTGGGGGGACATAATTCAATCCATAACATTCCACCCTTTGGCCCCCAAAATTCATGTCATTGCCACATGTAAAACACACTCATCCTGTCATATCATACCAAAAGTCTTAGATCAACTCCAAATTCAAAATCCAAAAATTCATCTTCACCTGTGAAATCTAGAATACAAATTATCTGCTTCCAAAGTACAATGGTGGAATGGGCACAAGCTAGACATTTCCATTACAAATGGGAGAAACTGGAGGAAAAGAAGGGGTAACAGGCACCAAGCGAGTCAGCAGAACACATTACATTAGCCCTCAAGGCTTGAAAATAATCGTCTGTTCTCTGAGACCATTTACACAATGGCTCTGCCCTCCAGACTCTAGGTTTCAGCCCTGGGCTTCAGTTCTGCCTTCCTGGCCCACTGGAACGGCAACACTGCTCCTTCATATTTGGGTGGCCCAATTCTCCTAGTCCATCTGAGTGGTGACTCCATCCTTTGAGACCCCAGAGGTTGTGGTCCTACCCTTTGAGACTGGGGCAGCTCTGCTTTCTGTGTTCCTTGTCTCTTCAGCTTCTGCTTCCTGGTTCTTTGGCCTCTTGGCCCTTTGGTCCTCACCACCCATGTCTTCCCTGCTCGGGCAGGTGTTCCAAATCTCTTTATCTCTACAGATAAGTGGTCGGGGGCACCCCACTCTGCCAGGGAGCCTCCTGCACAAAGCCACTCAGCTTTCTTGCTCGGTCGGTTGGCTCCAGTGCTGTCTCATGCTGATCTCCTGGTTCTGCTGCTGCCATTCCTCTGCTCCTGCTTCTCACCATCTGTGCCATCTCCATTGTAACAGTTCTCCTCACTTCCTTCTGTGTCTTCACCAAAACTGTCTTTGATGTCCATAATTCCACCAACAGTCTCCTCAGGGCAATCTAGGCTTTTACTATTAGGCACTTTAAGAAACTTCCAGCCACTACCCATTCAGTTTCAAAACCGCTTCCACATTTTAGTTATTTGTTAGAGCAACACCCTACTCTCTCAGTACCAAATTCTTAGTTATCTAGTGCTGCTATAACAGAAATACCATAAGTGGATGACTTTAACAAAGAGAAATTTATTCTCTCACAGTCTAGGAAGCTAAAAGTCTGAATTCAGGGTGCCAGTTCCAGAGGAAGGCCTTCTCTCTCTGTTGGCTCTAGGGGAAGGTCTTTGTCATGAATCTTCCCTGGTCAAGGAGCTTCTCAGTGCAGGGACCCAGGGTACAAATGACACGCTATTCTCTTGGCTCTTGTTTCTTGGTGGTATGAGGTCCCTGTGTCTTTCTGCTTCCCTCTCTTTTATATCTCAAAAGAGATTGACTTAAGACACAACCTAATCTTATAGATTGAGCCCTTCCTCATTAACATAACTGCCACTAATCCTACTTCATTAACATCATAGAGGTAGGATTTATAACACATAGGAAAATCACATCAGGTGATAAAATGGTGGACAATCACACAATACTGAGAATCGTTACTAGCCAAATTGACACACATTTTTGGGGGGATACAATTTAGTCCATAATAGTCAGGATAGAAGATTGACTTAAACTCTCATCAACAGATATTTCTTGACCACTAGCTATATATTGTACACTCTGATATAAAACAAGAATATATTGATATGTAACATACCACCCCCTCTATTAAGGAGTGCATATCCACTTGAGGGGACCCTGGTTTTTGTTTTTGTTCTAAATATATTTTCCAATCCTAACATTCCATATTATGTTATAATTCTACACCCCATCTGCATTCATTTTCTAGGGCTGCCAGGACAAAATGCCACAAACTGGGTGGCTTATAAGAACAGAATTTTATTTTCTTATAGTTCTGGAGAGTAGTTCTGGAGACTGGAAGTTCAAATCAACATGTAGGTCAATCCATGCTCCTTCTAAAGTCTTTGGGGAAAGACCTTTTCTTGTGTCTTCCAGCTTCTGGAAGACCCAGACATTCCTTGGTTTATAGATTCATGTTCCCACGGCCATCCTTCCCCTGTCTTTCTGTGTCTCTTATCCTCTTTTATCAGGCACTACTCAGATTAGATTAGGATCTACCCTACTCCAGTATTACCTCATGTTGACAACATCTTCAAAGACCCTATTTTCAAATAACATTGCATTCACTGATAAAAGTGGTTAGGACTTCAACATATCCTTTTGGGGGACACAATTCAATCCATAGCACTCCATGTATCATGATTGCACCTACTTCAGGACTTTTGTATCTGTTGTTCACATTGCCTTCTTTTCTTGTTAACACTTACTCATCTTTCATATTTCAACTTAAGTGTTCTCGGAGAAGCCTGCTTTAATCCTCCTAGTCTGGGTCAGTTTCCTTGATATAAAATTTCATAGCACGCTTTCCGTTTTTTTTTTCCCCCAACAAAACTCACTCATATCATGTATTACTAACATTTACCTGTGATAAGGACACCATTCAAATATCTAGCTATCTTCAGAAATTTTCATAAACATTAAAGGTATCTGCAACACTTGTAATTTTTTATATCTTTGAAATTGACCTTCATCAGTCATTTATCATGCCTAACAACTATCTCCATCATCTGTATGAATCAGATGTATAATCACAATTATTTGTAGTAGGAAATGGATAAATTTGATCTTAAATAATATTACATACTCTACTAGCCACACAGTTGTCATGTACCCCAATCATTACTCTTATGTGAATTTCTTCTAATGGCTTTCCTCTCTGCTAAACATGTGTGCCAAGTATAATAAAAAAGAGTGCATCAGTGTGGCCAGTGTGACAATATTGGATCCATGGGAACTTCTTGTTTGTACATGCCATCATCTGCCCTCCTTGATATCTTTACCAGGACACAATAGTATAGCAAGTCACATCCTATGAAGAACTGGATAACTGGTATTGTTATTCCAATTTGGGTTTTTATTCAGCAGAAGTATTGCATAATCTGTATCTCTCTTCCATGTAGGTGTGAAATTCAGACAATTGAAGATAATGCATATCAGGGACTAAACCATCTCTTCACCTTGAAATTGACGGGAAACCCTATTCAGCGTTTAGCCTTGGGAGCCTTCGCTGGACTATCAAGTTTGCAGAAGCTGGTGGCTGTGGAGATAAACCTAACCTCCCTAGAGGACTTCCCCATTGGACATCTTAAAACTCTGAAGGAGCTTAACGTAGCTCACAATTCTATCCAGTCCTTTAAATTACCTGAATATTTTTCTAACCTGACCAACCTGGAACACTTGGACCTTTCCAATAACCGGATCCAAAATATTTATCATAAAGACTTGCAGATTCTACATCAAATTCCTCTACTCAGTCTCTCTTTAGACCTATCCCTGAACATGATAGACTTTATCCAACCAGGAGCCTTCAAAGGAATTAGGCTTCATAAACTGACTTTGAGAAGTAATTTTGATAAAATGAATGTAATGAAAACGTGTATTCAAGCTTTGGCTGGTTTAAAAGTCCATCGGTTGGTCCTGGGAGAATTTAAAAATGAAAGGAACTTGGACAGGTTTGACAAATCTGCCCTGGAGGGACTATGCAATTTGACCATTGAAGAATTCCGGATAGCATACTTGGAAGACTTCACATCGAATGATATTGGCGTATTTAATTGCGTGGCATATGTTTCTGCAGTTTCTCTGGTAGATCTGCAGCTAAACAAGTTAGAAAGTCTTCCTAAAGATTTTAGATGGCAATCCTTAGAATTGGTTAACTGTAGATTTGAACAATTTCCTGCATTGGCACTCCCCTCTCTGAAAACGTTTGTTTTAATGGCCAATAGAGATAGTAAGACTGTTGTAGATTTTGAACTACCAAGCCTTGAGTTTCTAGATCTCAATGGAAATGGTTTGAATTTCAGAAGCTGCTGTTCTCAGTCTGATTTTGGGACAACCAGGCTAAAGTATCTAGATATGAGCTTCAATAATATTATTGTCATGAGTTCAAACTTCCTGGGCTTGGAACAACTAGAACATCTGGATTTCCGAAGTTCCACCTTGAAACAGGCCAATGATTTTTCAATATTCCTATCACTCACAAAACTACTTTACCTTGACATTTCTTACACCCGTACTCGAGTCGTCTTCCACGGCATCTTTCATGGCTTGTACAGCCTCAAAGTCTTGAAAATGGCTGGCAATTCTTTTCGGGACAACATCCTTCCAGCTATCTTCACAGACCTGACTAACTTGACTTTCTTGGACCTCTCTCATTGCAAAGTAGAACAGGTGTCTCAGAGAGCTTTTGACTCACTCCTCAGACTTCAGGTGATAAATATGAGTTACAACAACCTCCTGTTGTTGGATATACTTCCCTTTAAATATCTCCACTCCCTTCAGGTTCTGGACTATAGTTTCAATCATATAGTGGCCCCCAAGGTACAAAAACTACAGCATCTTCCAAGTAACCTAACTCTCTTAAATCTTACCCAGAATGACTTTGCTTGTGTTTGCGAGCACCAGAGTTTCCTGCAGTGGGTCAAGGACCAGAGGTGGCTCTTGGTGGAAGTTGAACAAATGATGTGTGCGACACCTTTAGATATGCAGGGCATGCCCGTGCTGAGTTTTAGGAATACCACCTGTCAGATGAACAAGACCATCATCAGTGTGTCAGTTCTCAGTATGCTCATCGTATCTCTGACACTAGTTTTGGTCTATAAGTTCTATTTCCATCTGATGCTTCTTGCAGGACGCAAAAGGTTCGGTGGTGATGAATGCACCTATGATGCCTTTGTTATCTACTCTAGCCAGGATGAGGACTGGGTGAGGAATGAGCTGGTAAAGAACCTGGAAGAGGGAGTACCCCCCTTTCAGCTCTGCCTTCACTACAGAGACTTTATCCCTGGTGTAGCCATCGCCGCCAACATCATCCAGGAAGGTTTCCACAAAAGCCGGAAGGTTATTGTCGTGGTATCTCAGCACTTCATCCAGAGCCGCTGGTGTATCTTTGAGTATGAGATTGCCCAGACCTGGCAGTTTCTGAGCAGTCGCGCTGGCATCATCTTCATCATCCTGCAGAAGGTGGAGAAGTCCCTGCTCCGGCAGCAGATGGAGCTGTACCGCCTTCTCAACAGGAACACCTACCTGGAGTGGGAGGACAGTGTCCTGGGGAAGCACATCTTCTGGAGACGACTCAGAAAAGCCCTGCTAGCTGGTAAACCACAGAGTCCAGAAGGAGCAGTAGATGCAGAGAACAACTAGCTTAAAGCAACAACTCCCACGTGAGGTGAAGAAACTCCTGTGACGCTTTCCCACCCAGCTGAGCTCAACACTTATTCAGCTAACACTCCCCCCAACTCCTGCAAAAAACAAAACACTGCCATTGAGGTGATTCTGCCTCATAGTAACCCTATAGGACAGACTAGCACTGCCCCACAGGGTTTCCAAGGATGTAAATCTTTACAGACGCAGACTGCCACATCTTTTGTCCACATTCAGCTAACAAGCATATTAAATGCTGCAACATACCAGTCACTGTTCTAAGCGCCGATGATTCAGTGGTGTGCAAGATAACACACACAGGCTGCTCATCTCATGGAGCTTACAGTGCAGAGGGAATAGCTACCAGTGCTAAAATACAGAGCCTTCTAGATTGGTGTTTTAGGCAACTCAACTAAGGAGTCAACTCAACTCAGCCCACCAAATCAAATTAGAACTAAGAGTGAAAGCAGAAAGGAACACTATTCTTTTCCTGAGCATTTGAATAGAAACTACCTCATGTAGTATGTTTTGTTGTTGTTAGCTCCTGTTGAGTCAACCCTCAACTCATGGTGACCCCATGTGCTACAGATCAGAACTGCTCTATAGGGTTTCCTTGGCTGTAATCTTTACAGAAGCAGTTCACCAGGCCTTTCTTCCATGGAGCAGGTAAGTGGGCTCGAACCAACAACCTTTAGGTTAGCAGCCGATTGAAAACTGCTTACGCCACCCAGGCTCATAACATATTTAAGCCACCTTAAAACAAAACATTTTTGGTGGTTTCAATGGAAACTTTTCCCTTTTCCACCGAATGCAATTTAAATTCTACTTGATGATTCCAAAGGCACCTGATTCAGTATCTTCCTTGCACTTCAAGGCAGTTTTCTTCCAAAGGTAGAACTCTTGTAACTAATTCCTGAGGAATTACAAACACTTACAAATTTATGAACATCCTAGTCATTCCTTAGCACGTTGTATTTATTAATTTAAAATCTGATACATATTTTGTCTTTATTAATCCCGTTCTCATTTTTTATATCTTCTCTACACTCCCATATCATAAATAAGGCTGTTGGGGATGTGCTGGAAATATCTATATTTAACCATGATTTTTTTAAGCAAATATAAAAAATACACTGTCACTTTCTGTCATTCAATGTCATTCAAAAGTTGTACACCTGTAAAAAGTTGAATTTACAAAATTTGTGTGATAAGTATATTTACAACAATGCCAAAAAGAATAAAAAAGAGAGAGAGAGAGAGTAGCTGTTGAAGCTGCTTATGTACAACCAAACACCTCATGGGATTTGGTTCCTCAGTTTGGAGAGTCAGGGTCATGGTTTAATGGAATATCCCAGTTAATTCACCTGTTGTTGTTAGGAGCTGTCAAGTCAGTACAACAGAATGAAACACTGTCTGGGTCTGAGCTGTCCTCACAATCCTTGCTATGTTTGAGCTCATTGTTGCAGCCACTGTGTCAATCCATCTCGTTGAGGGTCTTCCTCTTTTTTGCTGACCCTTTACTTTACCAAGCATGAAGTCCTTCTCTAGGGACTGTTCCCTCCTGACAACATGTCCAAAGTACATGAGACAAAGTCTCACCATCCTCCCTTCTAAGGAGCATTCTGGCTGTACTTCTTCCAAGACAGATTTGTTCATTCTTCTGGCAGTCCATGCTATATTCAATATTCTTTGCCAACACCATAATTCAAAGGTATCAATTCTTCTTTGGTCTTCCTTATTCATTGTCCAGCTTTTGCATGCATATGAGGTGACTGAAAGTGCCATGGCTTGGGTTAGGTACACCTGAATCCCCGAAGTCACATCTTCACTTTTGAACACTTTAGAGAGGTCTTTTGCAGCAGATTTGCCCAATGCAATACTTCATTTGATTTCTTGACTGCTGTTCCCATGGGTGTTGATTGTGGATCCAAGTAAAATGAAATCCTTGACAACTTTAATATTTTCTCCATTTATTATAATAATTGGCCTAATATCATGTTTAGTGCTTTTGTTCTACCTCCTAGTTTTCTGTGTAGTATCTGGGGGGTCTTAAAATCACACACACGGCCATCCAAGGCACAACAATTGGTTTCTATTCACCTGGAGCAATAGAGGAAGAAGCAGAGTCAGGAATAGAAGGAGGATATTGAGTTTGTGGCTAACTGCCTCCATGAAAAACTGCCTCCTTTGTCATCAGACCAGAAGAACTGGATGGTACCTGGTACCATAACCGAACATTTTGATCAAAGATTCCATAGAAGAATCCTGATCTAAAGGGGGAAAATGCAGGACAGAATTTCAAATTATCATGGACTCTAGATTTTCTAGAGTCATGGAGCCATGGAACCCTGAAACTATTGCCCTGAGATAATCTTTAAACCTTAAACCAAAAAATATTCCCTGAAGTTATCTTAAAATCTAACAATACCAAAAAACCCAAACCTGTTGCCATCCAGTCGATTCTGACTCATAGAGACCCTATAAGACAGAGTGGAACTGCCCTATAGGAGCAGCTGGTGGATTTGAACTGCCAGCCTTTTGGTTAGCAGCCAAGCTCTTAACCACTACACCACCAAAGCTCCATATATATATGTGTGTGTGTGTGTGTGTGTGTGTGTGTGTGTGTGTATGTATACATACATACACACACACACACACACACACACACACACATATATATCTCTGTTAGAAGAGAGAATGAATGACTAAAAAGATAAAGCCAAAATGGAGTGGTTATATCTTAATGGTGGTATTTTAAAAAAATGAATATGAGGGTTTTTCTTTTTTTATAATTAGGAGTAGAATTATTTTCAATTTGGAGAAAAAGTTATCATAACATGTAAGGAAATTCAGCAATGTAATGTTTATGTTTATTTTTTTGAGATAGGTAGATAAATTTGGTATATAGGTTAATTAGTAATAAAGGTCTGCATTGAATATTATGCTCTTTTAAGCACTATCTGTATGGAATCAAGGGGACAACAGCAACTCCAAAGACTAGATAGAAACTTTAGAGGCCAGTGAGTTTATGTTAACGAAGGAGAAACAACTCAGAAAAGGAGGATGAGAATGGTTGCACAACTCAAAGAATGTAATCAATGTCACTAAATTGTATGTGTAGAAACCGTTGAATTGGTGTATGTTTTGCTGGGTATTTTCTCAACAACAACAATAAAATAAAATAAAAAACTTATTATCTACTAAATTATGGCTTTTAGGGAGACGGCATTAAAATAATTTGGTTGAAAGTGGCACTTGTTTAAAGAAGCCTGACTTCCTGGTCTCATAAGAGGTAGTTCTGGTTAGAGGTAAGGGGAAGAATGGGAGCTTAGGAAGTCACCTCTTCTTGACGATCTCAGACTCTTTTGGGCTATTGTAGCTGAGATGAACGCATGAAATGCCTTGCAACAAAGGTCTCTTCTCAGAGTAAGTACTGTTTGGTGGAAATTTGAATGCCTTTTGAGAGACACAGAGGGCTGGGGTCTCCCCACCTCCCACTGCCAGGAGAACTGTTTGTGAAAGGATTCAACATGGGGAACTCACATTGCTACTTTCTGTGGGAGCATCACTCCCGGACTACATTTAGAAACAAGTAGAAATTACCACTGAGAAAACAATGTTCCTGAGGTTAATGGGGATCATGGTAAGGGGAGTTCTCAGAAAATCACACTTACCCAACTTCCCCAGAGCTGGTGCCTTCAAAGAAAGGGCAGTGAGGACACGTGGAAAATCCAGTTGTCAAGCAGTGGAGATAAGGCCACACTCATGAGTGTGTTTGTAACAGTGTTTCAGAGTGTATTTCGGTTTGAGCATGGCTGGCATTGCTGAACATGCCTGGTGTGTTTGTATGTCTCGGGTGCTAGTGAAAGCAGGCGTAAACATTTGTGCACATACTTCTGTGAGTTCCTGTCAGGGTTTGTGTGTATGTGAGAGTGGTGTTGTCTGTGTGAACATATCTGCATGGAAGGGAATGTGATTATATTGCATAGGGAATATGTGCTTTTGATGTAGATGTTTACTGCTGTTTGATATAAGTTCTGTACGTTTATTTGTCTTTGCACATGATTGCATATATACAAATGTTTGAGTTAGTTTCTGATTTGCTTGAGGCTGTGCGTTTGTGTAAGTCCATGCTACATGTGAGTGTGCTTGTGCTTATATGTGAGTACGCATTCTGCATATGAATGTTAGTTCAAGCAAATACACAAGGCTCCAGGGGTGAAAATCAAAATACAACTGGAGTGTTTCCTTTATACAAGGCTGACACTGGCCCCTTCCCATCTGTCCCGTCTCCCAGACGGAGAATTCTGAAACTTGCAGGTGAGGTGGGCAAGAGGGAGAAGAAATAATATGGACAGACGCAGAAAGAGAAGAAAGAGGAAAGTTAGGTCTAGGATGGGCTCCTTGCAGCTGTTTAAATCCTCTGGATGAAAGAGAGATGAAGCATGGAGTAGAGATAAATTAATGTTAATTATAATGCTGTAAATTTATGTCATACCCTACAACTTGTAACACAATCACACAGTTATAATCACTTTTAAATCTCTCATTAGCCAGGTGAGGTAGGCAGATCAGGGATCATTATCCCCGTTTTACTGATGTGAAACCTGAGGTTCAGTGAAGTAAATTTATTGTCAATAGGCCACTGAGTGAGCAAGTGACAGGGGCTGAACCTGGGCCTCTGGCCCACTCAGCACAGCTTACTTTCCACTACACCCTGTGGCTTCATAGTTTAAGTTGGCAAAAGGAGAAGTGAAACCCCTGTAGTTTCACCCATAGAACCCTGAGAAACCATCCCTGTGGTTGACACCAATGGAGGGTTTTTCACTAAAGCCATGACTCATTAGGCAAATACATATCCATATATATTATATATACATATCAAATAATTTATGACACAACTCTTTCCACATAAGACTTGAAGGAGCTTCAAATAAAGTATACATGGGTAATAACCAGTTGCCATTGAGTCAGCTACAACTTAAGGTGACCCCATGTGTGTCAGAGTAGAACTGTGCTCCATAGGGTTTGCAGTGGCCTAGTTTTTTGAAAGTAGATCACTAGGCCTTTCTTCCAAGCTACCTCTGGGTGGACTCAAACCTCCAATCTTTTAGTTAGCAGCTGAGTGCATTAACCGTTTGCACCACCCAGGGATTCCACATGGATAATAGAGTCAATCAATTAGAAGGAGAAAATCTGGACAAAGAAAAAAAGAGGGAGAAAAGGTACTAAGAATAAGCTTCAGCATTGTTTTTCTAGTGTTAAACTCCAGAGAGACCCCCCTGGTGCTTTGGATCATGTGACTTTTGGAGAAAACTCAAACTCAAATTCACTACTTACAGTTAGCTGTGAGACTTGGGCTTCACTTCTCTGAAAGTCTAGTTATAACTCAAAGGAAAATTGAGGATAAGAATATTATTTTGTAAGGTTGATTCAAGGATTGAAAATCATGTATGTTCAACACAAGGAACACAGTTGTCTTATGGGTGAGTGCTGCTCTGGAACTTTATAAAAGGGGCACAGGGAAAAGCATTGGCAATCACCATTAGCAACTGCTGTGCTTCTCCAGGCTGTGAGATCACAGGAGTGACTTAACTGTAACTAGGCAGTTTCATTCTGACTCAGCCTCCACCCACGGGATTGTCAGAAGCCCAGCTTCCTTCTGGACTTCGTGACCCTTCTGAAAATCACCGGCAGGTTTCTAGAGGGTTTTCATGGACTCACAAGAGTCCCCACTGGATTGATTTTGAGCTCTGTGATGGCAGAGAGCATGTGTGTTCACACTCCTGCTTCTCCATCCCTGAGCACGATGTCTGGAGCATAGTAAACAGGCAACATTTATTTATTTGAAGAACTGATGAATAAGCAAAGCTCCATTTCCACAGATGATGTTTTCGGTGCCTCCCAGTCAAGGCTGCAAAGTCCCAGACCACAGTTCTCTGTTGCCCACAAAGCTCCAGACTTCCATGGTTGTCTTCTATTCCTGTTCTTGTCGACTACTTCTTCCACTCTGCTCCTTTAATCCCAAATATTCCAAACATTACTTTGTGGAAGGGGAGAGAAGAATACCCTTGTAGTACATATCTTTAATGACTATCTCTAGGTCTTATTTTGCTTTATGCATGTTATCTGTTCATTTGTAATAGAGCAGACTCTTGGTGGAGTGATCACTTGAGATCTGGTTCAGGCTCTCCATTTACTTCTTGGGTGATTTTGGGCAAGTCATTCAAGTCCCTTGAGGCTCACATTTCAATACTTAAAGTGGGGATAATAGTCTTTTCTCACTTGGCTGTAATGATAGTAATAATTACAAAAACCATTAAAGAAAACAAAACAAAACAAAAAACCTGTCAAGTCCATTCTGACTCATGGCAACCCGTGTTACAGAGTAGAAGTGCTCCATAGAGTTTTCTTGGCTGGAATCTTTATGGAAACAGTTCTCTAGGCCTTTATTCCACCGAGCTGCTGAGTGGGTTTGAATCACCAGCCTCTAAGCTGCTTGCACCACCTACGCACCTTACAATAACAGTAAACCAAAAAAACAAAAAAAACAAACCCGTTGCTGTCGAGTCGATTCCAGCTCATAGAAACCCTATAGAACAGAGTAGAACTTCTCCAGACCGTTAATTGAGCAATCATATTGTGCAAGGAGTTTATATGAATTATCTCATTTACTTCGTCACATCAACGACTTAAGAAGATATTAAGTTATTTCCAATTTACAAACGAAGTGACTGAGGCTTGGAGTCATTATATAACATGCCCAAGGTCACCTACAAATAAAAGGCAACTCTGAGATTAGGATCTAAGTCCATTCTAAATAAGGTACTATGCCAAGAGTACCCCTCTCCCACAGAAATGCATATTATCTCATCCCAGCGAATTTATGTTAACTAAAGGGGGCTATTATTATTGCTAATGATGAGGAAATGGATGCTCAGAGAAGATGAGTAACTTGCCCAAGGTCACGTGCTTGCATGTATTACTTACCACAATAGCTACCACTTGCTGAGCTTTTGGTACATACCTGAGGCAACTTTAAGTTATGCATTGATTCATTTAATTATTAAAATGACCCTATGAGGCAAGTATAGGTAGTTTTGTCATTTTAGAGATGAGAAAAATGAGGTGCAAAGAGAAAATTGTCTAAGTGCCCTACAGTTGGGAGGGGTAGAATCAGGGTTTGAACCCAAGTCAGCCTGTTTCTCAGGGCCGTGTTCTTTCTACCACGTGATGGCTGCCTTAATACCCTGGGCTGACTCAGGATAGACTGCGGAGTGACTGGAGAATAATTTAGACAAGGTCAGTAACTCCCATGCCATCTAGAAATTGAAAATCTAGAAGACAGAGTATGCTACCTTCCTTGATTTCAACAGCAATAGAGATGATACCTCCCTGTGACAGCTCTAAGTGACAATTCTGAATGTAAATGTGCTTTTTTGGCACAAATTTCCCTGTCCTAATAGTCTTGATTATAATTATAAAATAATAGGTTTCTGAAATGCTGCAAGCAGTTCTGGAAATGGCAGTAAGTGTTTAGAAATGACACACTGTTACAAGAGAAGTGTTTTGTGAAAATAAAACCCAAGTTTAGGAGAAAGGATTGTGTTGTACCCGCCTAAGAAACTATCTCACTATGTAATTAAATCAAAACCAGTCAGTTGCCAATTTGAGCTCTCATCTCACACTAACAGCACTCCATCTCCCATGTACTAAGCCAGGCAGGGCTAGCCTGAAATAACCACAGTCTGATTCTCATCTGCTGCCTCTGCACAACCTTGTGCCCCTCATCTTTCCCAGGCCCGAATGGGAGATGCTACTGGGTGGTGCTCCTTCTTCCTGGGACACTGTGTATCTTTCTCTCTTAGACTCTGTTTTAGAGATCCTCCCAGCTCCATGAAAAGAAATGCACACCCTTCCCATTTAAGGATTTACTGGGAAGCACTATATGGAAATGTTGTTATTGTTGGCCTCTAACTCATGGAGACCCCTGGCACAATGGAACAAAATGCTGCCCGGTCCTGCACTATTTCCGTGATCAGCTGTGGATTGTGCTGTTGTGATCCATAGGGTTTTTATTGGATAATTTCAGAAGTAGATTCCTGGCCTTTCTTCCTAGACCGTCTTAGTTTGGAAGCTCCTCTGAAATCTGTTCAGCATCATAGCAACACAATCATAGCAACACAGAAGCCACCACTGATAGACAAGTGGTGGCTGTGCATGAGATGCACTGGCTGGGAATAGAACCCAGGTCGCTCGCCTGGAAGTTAAGAATTCTACCACTGGACTACCGCTGCCCACTGTATGGGAATAGTAAGTAGAAAAAAAGTGTATACATATATATATTGGAGACGTTTCAGAGCTTCAGAGCCTCTCACAAAATCCTGAGAAGTTGTCCTTGACGTTCTTTCTTAGATGAGTAAAAGAAGTCTCTCTTCAAAAGTTAGAAAAGTCTTCTTTCCAAGATTCTGAAGTTAAACTGCTTAATCTAACTTATTTTGTTTTTTTTCTCTAGATCTCTCTCTCTATATATTATCTGCTCTATTTTCCAACCTCTCCCCTACCCCCAAGGACTTTGAGTAGCTTACAATTGAGATTGTTTCAATAGAACTATTAAAATGGAAATAATATTTCAAGATGTTAAAGATTACCGGGCTCCAGACTCTGACTTTCAAACAACTACTTGGCTTAAGAATCCCTTGAGGACTTTAATTTTATATCAGAGCATTGCTGGAGATTCTGATTCAGTATTGGAGAGTAAAAGTAAAGAATCTGTATTTTTAAATATTCCCCAGGTGATTTTAATGCACAGACGTTGGAATGATTATTATAATAGGGAAATGGAGGATAATATTCCAAGTTTAATATGGTTACTGGTTTTGCCCATGAAGTATACCCCTGAGAGGCCTGATAGTCAAGATAAGAATGTCAATCGGATGGAATATGTAACCTTTCCTTATTCAGTTAGACAATTTCTTTCCTTAGCACTGTACAATTGATTCTTCTCAATCCTATTAGATCAGATTTTTTTTGGGATACTATTGCTGGTCTAAGGAGCCCTGGAGGTACAAAGGTTAAGTGCTTGACTGCTAAGCAAAAGGTCTGCAGTTCGAAACCATCAGCGGCTCTGTGGGAGAAAAGACCTGGCAATCTGCTCCTGTAAAGATTACAGCCAAAGAAACCCTATGGGGAATTTCTACTTTGTCTTAAAGGGTCACTATGAGTTAGAATTGACTTGATAGCACACAACAACAGCAGCATCCGTCTGTGATTCTGAGTTTACCATATCCGTTTAGACTCTGTGACTGGGCAATTGTTTAGTTCTCCCAGTACCTACCTAGTGTGTTGGCAATTTCCTGTTTTCATCCTCCGGGATAGCTGAGGACCCAGCAAAAACTCATACCAGAAAAATGCCATGGTCTGCCCTGAACTCTCCAAAGTATCTGCCACCAAATTTTCCCCGATTTTTCAGTCCGAAGATAAAAATAAAAAATGTCAGCTCCACTTTTGCAAATAGAGTAGCCAGCTTGCTATTGACTATCACGGTTCCAGAAACAGCATTCTCTGGAAAACACTAGGACCTTCTGTGCAAAGACTTGCTGGGCTACAGTCAGAGTCTCCCAGGAACCTCTTTTTTATTACTGTTGGGGATAAGGGGCAGTCAGCAGTGAAGGTTGGCCTTCAGTAGCTTTGGTCTTTAAGCTTGAGACCCTGAACCCTCTGAAGGAGTTCTTCTGCTCTCCAGTTGAGAAATACTAGCTGTAGAAACATCCTGCTTCCAAAGAGCACTTTTGAAATTAACAACGGGGTGAATCACTGGCTACTGCTCACTGCTGGGTCCGGCTGAGTCCTTTCTATGACACATCATCTTTGGCCGTGCTGGCTGTAGTGGCACTTGCTGGTCCATAGCTGAGAACCCAGCGTGAGTAGAGCAGGGAACATCTTTGTCATTTATTGGAATATGAGCAGCTGTAATCAGGCAAGTGAGCACAGGCTGGGGGCAGTGTGGCTCAGGGTGCTGATCTGCCCCTGGGAGCCGCTGGGCTCAAGTTTCTCACCTGTAAAATGGGAAGTTTGGATCAGATCAGCATTCTCCAGACTGGGGTATGTTAGTAAATGAGGTGATTTTATGTGGTTGGCAGGTCAGCATATTGCCTTTAATGGCTACGTATTTATTTTTATGGTGATTTTCTCTTTATGATAAACTTTGCGAACAGTAAGGAATCAATGAACCTTTTAAAAATGTATTTACATTTATAATGTAGGCCTATTAAAAAATAGAGAACAAGATGAATTATACAATATATGCAGATGTGGAAAAAAATTTGAAGATGCCATGAGAAAGACCCCAAGTTGGAAAGCATTGGGCCAAATGCCGGCTGAGGGTCAGGCCAACTCTCTGATTTTCCCGCACTTTCACCTCTCCAGGTCTACTTCCTTATCTATAACATGCAGTGTTGGAGTCAATGTCTTTGAGCACTTCTATTCTATGATTAGGGGTGTAAATTCCATCATTCAGATGTTTAAGCATCCTTAACAGGTGGTTCTAGTATTTTAAAACTCCTGATACTACATGAAAAAGGATTACACATTAATCAAGTAGTGGTTTATTCACACATTTATAATTTTTCCCACTGTTCCCCCTTTCTGAAAAGAATTCAGTAAGCAAGTGAGTTGAGTCATGGAAGAGGGAAGCAGGAGAACTGGGTGGTGATTTTTGTCCATCATCTACTAGCTATTTAACAAAAGCAAGACCCTTGATCTCTTGGTCCATTGGTTTCTGTTTCTTTGTCCATGAGGTGAGATGGTTTATGGAGTTGCTTTTACGATAGCTTTGAGGATTAAATGGGACAGAAGATTGAAGGAAATTGAGGGAAGTGATATATAAATGTGAGGAATTATTCTCAAACTTAATTGAAAACTCCTTGAAAGAAGGATTCCTCTTCTGCCCAACTGTATAATCCCAGGTATACCTTCCATCCTGCTTAAAAATTGCTGTCAAGCTGATTCCAACTCATGGCAACCCATGCGTTACAGAGTAGAACTGCTCCACAGTTTTCTTGCCTATAATATTTACAAAATTAGATTGTCAGGATTTTTTTCCATAACACGGCTGGGTGGGTTTGAATCATCAACCTTTAGGTTAGTAGCCAAGAGCAAATCATTTGCACCACCCAGGGACCTTCTCCATTCTGCCTACGTATTTAAAAAGCTTTTAAATGAAGCCATGTGTCATTTTTATAAGATTCTCCTTTATTTCAGAAAAGTGTATACTTGGCTACTGTGAATGATCTCAAGAAGAAGAATAGAGTTTGCCTGCATCTAAGAACATTCTTGGACAAATGCTTGCAATTATCCTTCCCCTATCCTGCACTTGACATTTAAAATGATATCATTACAGACCGATATCCCCCCCGAACATTGACGCAAAAATCCTCAACAAAATTTTAGCCAATAGAATTCAGCAACATATCAAAAAAATCATTTACCATGATCAAGTGGGATTCATACCAGGTATGCAGGGATAGTTCAACATTAGAAAAACAATCAATGTAATCCATCACAAAAATAAAACAGAAGAACCACATGATCTTATCAATCGATGCAGAAAAGACATTTGACAAAGTCCAACACCCATTCATGATAAAAACTCTCAAAACAATAGGAATAGAAAGGAAATTCCTCAAAATAATTAAGGGCATGTATACAAAGCCAACAGCCAACATCAGCCTAAATGGAGAGACTTTGAAAGCATTCCCATGAGAATGGGAACCAGCCAAGGATGCCTTTTATCACCACTCTTATTCAACATTGTGATGGAGGTCTTAGGAAGAGAAATAAGGCTAGAAAAAGAAATGAAGGGCATCCAAATTGGTAGGGAAGAAGTCAAAGTATCTCTATGTGCAGATGATATGATCTTATACACAGAAAACCCCAAAGAATCTGCAAAAAAACTACTGGAACTAATAGAAGATTTCAGCAAAGTTACAGGGTACAAGATAAACATACAAAAATCAGTTGGATCCCTTTACACCAACAAAGAGAACTTTGAAGAGGAAATCACCAAATCAATACCATTTACGATAACCCCCAAGAAGATAAAATACTTAGGAATAAATCTAACCAGAGATGTAAAAGATCTGTACAATGAAAACTACCAGACACTACTGCAAGAAACCAAAAGAGACCTGCATAAGTGGAAAAACATACCTTGCTCATGGATAGGCAGACTCAACATTGTGAAAATGTCAATTCTACCCAAAGCGATCTACAGATACAATGCAATCCTGATCCAAATTCCACTGGCATTTTTTAATGAGATGGAGAAACAAATTACCAACTTCACATGGAAAGGGAAGAGGCCCCGAATAAGTAAAGCATTACTCTTGAAGAAGAGCAATGTGAGAGGCCTCATACTACCTGATTTTTGAACTTATTATATGGTCATGGTAGTCAAAACAGCCTGGTACTGGTACAACAACAGATACATAGACCAATGGAACAGAACTGAGAATCCAGACATAAATTCATCCACCTATGAGCAGCTGATATTTGACAAAGGCCCAAAGTCTGTTAATTGGGGAAAAGACAGTCTCTTTAACAAATGGTGCTGGCATAACTGGATATACATATCTGTAAAAAACTGAAACATGACCCATACCTCACACCATGCACAAAAACTAACTCAAAATGGATCAAAGACTTAAATATAAAATAAAAAAAGATAAAGATCTTGAAAGAAAAAATTAACACTAGGAGCCCTAATACATGGCATAAACACAATATGAACCATAAGTAACAATACACAAGCACCAGAAGAGAGACTAGATAACTGGGAGCTCCTAAAAATCAAACACTTAGGCTTATCCAAAGACTTCACCAAAAGAGTAAAAAGACAACCTACAGACAGGGAAAAAATCTTTGGCTATAACAAATCCGATCAGCGTCTAATCTCTAAAATCTATAAGATACTGCAAAACTTCAACAACAAAAAGACAAGTAACCCAATCAAAAAATGGCAAAGGATATGAACAGGCACTTTGCCAAATAAAATATTCAAGCGGCTAACAGACACATGAAGGCTCACAATCATTAGCCGTTAGAGAAATGCAGATCAAAACTACAATGAGATATCATCTCACCCCAACAAGGCTAGCATTAATCCAAAAAACACAAAATAATAAATGCTAGAGAGCTTGTGGAGAGACTGGAACACTTATACACTTTTGGTGGGAATGTAAAATGGTAAAACCACTTTGGAAATCAATTTGGCTCTTCCTTAAAAAGCTAGAAATAGAAGTACCATACGATCCAGCTATCCCGCTCCTTGGAATGTATCCTAGAGAAATAAGAGCCGTCGCACGAATAGATATATGCATACCCATGTTCACTGCAGCACTGTTCACAAAAGCCAGAAGACAGAAATAACCTAGGTGCCCATCAACAAATGAATGGATAAACAAGTTATGGTATATCCACACAATGGAATACTACGCAACGATAATGAACAACAATGAAGCTGTGAAACATCTTATAACACGGAGGAAGCTGGAGGTCATTATGCTGAAGTGAATTTAGTTAGTCACAGAAGGACAAATATTGGTTACGAGGTGGGGGGGAGGGTGAGCGTTATTTACTGACTAGATAGTAGATAAGAATTATCTTAGGTGAAGGGAAGGACAGCACACACTAAGGGGAAGTCAGCACAACTGGACTAAACCAAAGCTAAGAAGTTTCCTCAATACAATCAAACACTTTGAGGGACAGAGTAGCAGGGGTAGAGGTCTGGGGACCATGCTTTCAGGGGACATCTACGTCAGTTGGCATAACAAAGCTTATTAAGAAAATGTTCTGCATCCTACTTTGGTGAGTGGCATCTGAGGTCTTAAAAGCTTGCAAGTGGCCATCTAAGATGCATCAAGTGGTCCCAACCATCTGGAGTAAAGGAGAATGAAGAACACCAAAGACACAAGAAAAATATTAGCCCAAGAGACAGAAAGGGCTACATAAACCAGAGACTTCATCAGCCTGAGGCCAGAAGAATAGACGGTGCCAAGCTACCGCCAATGACCGCCCTGACAGGGAACACAAAAGAGAGTCCTGGATGCAGCAGGGGAAAGGTGGGGTGCAGAACTCAAATTCTAGTAAGAAGACCAGACTTAACGGTCTGAGACTGGAAGAACCCCAGAAAGCATGGCCCCTGGATTCTCTATCAGCCCAGAATTAAAACAATTTCCTAGGCCAACTCTTCAGACAGGGATTGGACTGGACTGTGGGACATAGAGTGATATTCGTGAAGACTATGCCTCTTAGCTCAAGTAGATACAAGAGCCTAAATGGGCAGCTTCTGTCCAGAGGTGAGCTGGGAAGCCAGAGAGGGTTAGGAGCTGGCTGAATGGACATGGGGAATCAGGGGTGGAAAGGAGAAATGTGCTGTCACAGTATGGGGAGAGCAATTACAGTCACATAACAATGTATGTATAAATTTTTGTATAGGAAGAAATAAAATAAAATAAAAATTTTAGGACACATCAAAAATAAATAAATAAAATGATATCTCACAGGCTCCCCCTTAGCAGTTAACTATGGAGGCATCAGCCGACCCCTTTCACCTCTCATCATCTGTGAATTCTTGCCATTGGTGAGTAAATATCCTGAATAAATTTCACAGCTGGAGCTTCATAATGTCAGGGGCCTCTGGTTCCTCATCCCCTTCTGCTTTCCTTCTTAAAATGCCATCTGTAATTGTCCCTTGTTTCACTGTGGTGCTGCCATCGTCCCTCATCCATATGCCACTGCAAACAGCCAGCAAAGGTGCACACAGTGGCCAGGCTGCCAGGCTTTCCAGGCACTTCCCTTCTTAAACAGCAGGGTCAAGCTGCTCTGTTCCTGAGTTGTGACATCTGCCTCTGAATCATTCTTCCTCCTTCGCCTGCTGCAGGCCCTGTCTTTGCCTTCACTCTTTTCTGGCTCCTGAAATAGTTTTAAAGAAAACTCCTCCAATTTTCTGTGGTTCAATGCTGGTGCCATTCTAACCTGTCTAAATGTCACCACCATCTTCCTTCCTTGGCACCTTCTTGTTGGACACTAAGTTGGTTCTTGCCTAGTAAGTCTTGTCTCTCTCTCTGCCTTAAGCTGTTAGTATCTGAACTTCTTTATTTTTTGATGTACATTCCTTTTTTCTCTTTCCTTTCCCTTCTTAATCTTTTTTTTTTATTGTTGTAATTAAATGAAGTTTACATTTCAAGTTAGTCTCCCATACAGAATTTTTTTTTTAACATACATTGTTATGAGATCCCAACCGCTCACCCCTTTCTGCTACAGCACACTCCTCCCCTCTGCCCCTGATTCCCCATGAACATTCAACCAGCCCCTAACTCTCTCTGCCTTCCCCTCTCACCTCTGGACAGAAGCTGCCTCTTTGGTCTCTTATATCTGCTTGTCTAAGAGGCGCTTTCTGCACAAGTATCACTTTATGTCCCACAGTCCAGTCCAATCCCTGTTTGAAGAGTTGGCCTTGGAAATTGTTTTAGTTCTGGGGTGATGGAGAGACCAGGGGCCATGCCATGCCTCTAGTCTTAGACCATTAAGTCTGGTCTTCTTACTAGAATTTGAGTCCTGCATCCCATCGTTCTACTGCTCCATCAGGGACCCTCTGTTGTGTTCCCTGTCAGGACGTTCATTGGTGGTAGCCGGGCACCATCTAGTTGTTCTGGCCTCAGGCTGAAGAAGTCTCTGGTTTATGTGGCCCATTCTGCCTCTTGGGCCAATACTTTCCTTGTGTCTTTGGTGTTCTTCATTCTCCTTTACCCCATGTGGTTGGGACCAATCGATGCATCTTAGATAGCCGCTTGCAAGCTTTTAAGAGCCCAGACACCACTCACCAAAGTAGGATGCAGAACATTTTCTTAATAAGGTTTGTTATGCAAATTGACATAGATGTCCCCTGAAACCGTGGTCCCCAGACCCCGCATCCCTGCTACTCTGTCTCTCAAAGTATTTGATTGTATTCAGGAAACTTCTTAGCTTTGGAGTTGTGCTGGCTTCCCCTGTAGTGTTTGCTGCCCTTCCCTTCACCTAAGATCATTCTTATCTACTATCTAGTTAGTGAATAACACTCAACCTCCGTCCCCAACCCCATAACCATCAAAGAATGTTTTTTTCTATGTTTAAACCTTTTCTTGAGTTCTTATAACAGTGTCTTATACAGTATTTGTCCTTCTGTGCCTGACTAAATTCACTCAGCATAATAAATTCTTGCTTCCACCAAGTTATACGATGTTTCACAGCTTCATCATTGTTCTTTATCATTGCATAATATTCCGTTCTGTGGATATACCATAGTTTGTTTATCCATTTGTCCATTGATGGGCACTTAAGTTGTTTCCATCTTTTGGCTATTGTGAACAGTGCTGTGATGAACATGGGTGTGCATATATCTATTCGTGTGACAGCTCTTGTTTCTTCAGGATATATTCCAAGGAGTGGGATAGCTGGATCATATGGTACTTCTATTTCTAGCTTTTTAAGGAAGCGCCAAATTGATTTCCAAAGTGGTTGTACCATTTTACATTCCCACCAAAAGTGTATAAGTGTTCCAGTCTCTCCACAACCTCTCCAGCATTTGTTATTTTGTGTTTTATGGATTAATGCTAGCCTTGTTGGGGTGAGATGATATTTCATTGTAGTTTTGATCTGCATTTCTCTGAGGGCTAATGATTGTGAGTATTTCTTCATGTGGCTGTTAGCTGCCTGAATATCTTCTTCGGTGAAGTGCCTGTTCATATCCTTTGCCCATTTTTTAATTGGGGTATTTGTGTTTTTGCTGTTGAGGTTTTGGAGTCTCTTGTAGATTTTGGAGATTAAATGCTGATTGGATTTGTCATAGCCAGAAATTTTTTCCCAGTGTGTAGGTTGTCTTTTCACTCTTCTGGTGAAGTCTTTGGAAGAGCATAAGTGTTTGATTTTTAGGAGCTCCCATTTGTCTAGTCTCTCTTCTGGTGCTTGTGCATTGTTACTTATGGTTTGTACTGTGTTTATGCCATGTATTAGGGCTCCTAGAGTTGTCCCTATTTTTTGGTCCGTGATCTTTATCGTTTTTGATTGTATATTTAAGTCTTTGATCCATTTTGAGTTCGTTTTTGTACATACTGTGGTATATGGGTCTTGTTTCAGTTTTTTCCATACAGATATCCAATTATGCCAGCACCATTTGTTAAAGAGACTGTCTTTTCCCCAGTTAAGGGACTTTGGGCCTTTGTCAAATATTAGCTGCTTATAGGTGGATGAGCTTATATCTGGATTCTCAACTCTGTTACATTGCTCTATGTATCTGTTATTGTACCAGTACCAGGCTGTCTTGACTACTGTGGCAGTATAATATGTCTTAAAATCAGGTAGTGTAAGGCCTCCCGCTTTGTTCTTCTTCTTGAGTAGTGCTTTATTTATCCAGGGCCTCTTCCCTTTCCATATGAGGTTGGTGATTTGTTTCTCCATCTCATTAAAAAACATTGCTGGAATTTGGATCAGGATTGCATTGTATCTGTAGATTGCTTTGGGTAGAATTGATATTTTCACTATGTTGAGTCTACCTATCCATGAGCAAGGTATATTTTTCCACTTATGCAGGTCTCTTTTAGTTTCTTGCAGTAGTGTCTGGTAGTTTTCTCTGTAAACATCTTTTACATCTCTGGTTAGATTTATTCCTAAGTATTTTATCTTCTTGGGGGTTATCGTAAATGGTATGGATTTGGTGATTTCCTCTTCAACGTTCTCTTTGTTGGTGTAAAGGAATCCAATTGATTTTTGTATGTTTATCTTGTATCCTGAAACTTTGCTGAAATCTTCTATTAGTTCCAGTAGTTTTCTTGTGGATTCCTTGGGGTTTTCTGTGTATAAGATCATATCATCTGCGAATAGAGATACTTTAACTTTTTCCCTGCCTATTTGGATGCACTTTATTTCTTTTTCTAGCCTAACTGCTCTGGCTAGGACCTTGAGCACTATGTTGAATAATAGTGGTGATAAATGGCATACTTGTCTGGTACCTGTTCTCAAGGGGAATGCTTTCAAAGTCTCTCCATTCAGGATGATGTTGGTTATTGGTGTTGTATAAATGCCCATAATTATACTGAGGAATTTCCCTTCTATTCCTATTTTTTTGAGAGTTTTTATCATGAATGGGTGTTGGACTTTGTCGAATGCCTTTTCTGCGTTGATTGATAAGATCATGTGGTTCTTGTCTCTTTGTTTATGTGATGGATTACATTGATTGTTTTTCTAATGTTGAACCATCCCTGCATACCTGGTATAAATCCCACTTGATCATGGTGAATTATCTTTTTGATATGTTGCTGAATTCTATTGGCTAAAATTTTGTTGAAGATTTTTGCATCAATGTTCATGAGGGATAGCAATACGTAATTTTCTATTTTTGTGGTATCTTTACCTGGTTTTGGTATCAGCGTTATGCTGGCTTCATAGAATGAGTTTGGGAGTATTCCATCCTTTTTATGCTCTGAAGTACCTTTAGTAGAAGTGGTGTTATCTCTTCTCTGAAAGTTTGGTAGAATTCTCCAGTGAAGCCATCTGGGCCAGGGCTTTTTTTTTGTTGGCAGTTTTTAAATAACCTTTTCAATCTCTTCTTTTGTTATGGGCTTATTTAGTTGTTCTACCTCTGTTTGTGTTAGTTTAGGTAGGTAGTGAGTTTCTAGAAATTTTTCCATTTCCTCTAGGTTTTCAAATTTGTCAGAGTACAATTTTTCATAGTATTCTGTTACGATTCTTTTAATTTCAGTTGGGTCTGTTGTGATATCACCCATCTCCTTTCTCATACGGGTTATCTGCTTCCTCTCCAGCTTTTCTTTTGTCAGTTTGGCCAATGGTTTATCAATTTTGTTGATCTTTTCAAAGAACCAGGTTTTGGACTTGTTAACTCTTTCAATTGTTTTCCTGTTCTCTATTTCATTTAATCCTGCTCTAATTCTTATTATTTCCTTCCTTCTGGCACCTGTAGGCTTCTTTTGCTGCTCTCTTTCTACTTGTTCCAGTTGTAGGGTTAGTGCTTTGATTATGAGCCTTCCTTGCTTTTGGATGTGTGCGTTTATTGCTATAAACTGACCTCTGAGCACTGCTTTTGCTGTGTCCCAAAGGTTCTAGTAGTATGTGTTTTCATTCTCGTTTGATTCTAAGAATTTCTTTATTCCATCCTTAATTTCTTCTATAACCCAGTAGTTTTTGAGCAAGGCATTGTTCAGTTTCCATGTGTTTGATTTTTTTCCTTGCTTTTTGTGTTGTTGATTTCCACTTTTATGGCTTTATGGTCAGAAAAGATGCTTTGTAGTATTTCAATGTTTTGGATTCTGTTAAGGCTTCCTTTATGGCCTAATATGTGGTCTATTCTGGAGAATCTTCCATTTGCTTTGGAAAAGAAGGCATACTTGGCTGCTGTTGGGTGGATTGTTCGGTATATGTCTATGTGATCAAGTTGGTTGATTGTAGCATTTAGCTCTTCTGTGTCTTTGTTGAGCTTCTTTCTGGATGTTCTGTCCTTCACTGAAAGTGGCGTGTTGAAGTCTCCTACTACTATTGTGGAGCTGTCTATCTCTGTCTTCAGAGCTGATAGAGTTTGTTTTATGTATTTTGGAGCCCTCTCCTTGGGTGCGTAAATATTTATTATAGTTATGTCCTCCTGGTGTATATTTTTTCCATCCTTTGAGTTTTAGCCTGTTTGTGTCTTTAAGTCTAAGGTGCCTCTCTTGTAGGCAGCATATAGATGGATCATGCTTTTTTATCCAATCTGCCACTCTCTGTCTCTTTATTGGTGCATTAAGTCCGTTTACGTTCAGTGTAATTACTGATAGGTATGAGTTTAGTGCTGTCGTCCTGATATATCTTTTTGTGTGTTGTTCACAGTTTCTTTGTTCTCCTCAATTTTCAGTGCTGAAAGTCGTTTTTCTTTATGTATTTTTTTTTTTCATCTTTTTCTTTGTTGTAGATTTTGTGTTTGCTGGGTCTTTATGTTTTTCTACTTTTTTATTTTGATTTGTAGGATTGTTAGATTCCTTTGTGGTTACCTTAATATCTACCCCTAATTTTCTAAGTTTTTACTAGTCTTTTATTACTCTATATTGCCTTAACTTCCCCTCCATATAGAAAATCAATGTCTCCATTTTTTAAGTCCCTCTTTTTTTGTTTTAATATTATCCTTTTTTTTTTTTTTACATATTGATATCTGTTTCCCTATTTTCAATGTCTTAGCTTTGATGTAATTTTGATTTCTGTATCTGAGTCAATATCTGGTTGCTCTGTCCTGTGTTCTAGTCTTGCGTCATTAGCTGGTGTTATTGATTATCTAACTGTAGGACTCCCTTTAGCATTTCTTGTAATTTTGGTTTAGTTTTTGCAAATTCCCTGAACTTCTGTTTATCTGGAAATGCCCTAATTTCACCATCATATTTGAGAGAAGTTTTGCTGGATATATAACTCTTGGCTGACAGTTATTTTCCTTCAAGGCTTTAAATATGTCATCCCATTGCCTTCTAGCCTGCATGGTTTCTGCTGAGTAGTCTGAGCTTATTCTAATCAACTCTCCTTTGTAGATGACTTTTCTTTTATCCCTAGCCGCTCTTAAAATTCTCTCTTTTTCTTTGGTTTTGGTAAGTTTGATTATTGTATGTCTTGGTGACTTTCTTTTGGGATCTACCTTATGTGGGATTCGATGAGCATCTTGGATAGATATCTTCTCATCTTTCATGATATCAGGGAAGTTTTCTGTCAACAAATCTTCAACAATTTTCTCTGTATTTTCTGTTATCCCCCCGTTCTGATACTTCAATCACTGGTAGGTTATTTCTCTTTATAGAGTCCCACATGACTCTTAGAGTTTCTTCATTCTTTTATCTGATTTTTCCTCAAATAAGTTGGCGTCAAGAGCTTTATCTTCAATGTCACTAATTCGAACTTCTACTGCCTCAATTCTGCTCTTATGACTTTCTATTGAGTTGTCTAATTCTGAAATTTTATTGTTAATCTTCTGGATTTCTGATGCTGTCTCCTTATGGATTCTTGCAGCCTATTAAATTTGGCATTATGTTCTTGAATAACTTTTTTAAGTTCCACTACTACTGTGTCTGTATGCTGCCTGGCTGTTCTGCATTCTGTCGAATTTCCTTTCTTATTTCTAGAAGAGTTCTGTATATTAATCTTTTGTATTCTGCCTCTGGTAATTCCAAGAATTTCTCTTCCTCCAGAGAATTTATTGATTCTTTATTTTGCGAGCTTGTTGAGCCATCATGGACTGCCTCTTTATGTGACTTGATATTGACTGTTGTCTCTGAGCCATCAATAATTTATTATAATTTTATTTTGTGTTTGCTTAGTGAGACCTAGCTTCTTATTTTGTTTTGTTTTGATATGCCCAAATAGGCTGTTCGTGTGCACTAGTTTGATTTTTGACACCTTTTGATCTCTAATCTGTCACCAGGTAGTTACTGCTGTAAGTATGTGCATGTCAGAGTCCGTTAAAATTTCCTGTATGGGATCAGCTTGGGTGTGCAGGCAGTCGGTCACCAACTGTGTGATGCAGGCTCTCACCCCCAGTCCTAGAGAGGCATGGGTGATTGTTGCAGGCACTGGACTCTGGCTATGGTAGGGGATCACGCGCTGAGCCAGGCAGGGAGCTGACAGCTGCCCCTGAGATTCTGAAAGAGAAACGTGTCCTTATTCTCTAGGGTGAATAGGTAGGTGAGTTTTGCAGTCAGGCTAAGAGTGCCCTGCTATGTTGGCTGTAAAGACTCGAGGGCACCACTTTTTCTTGAACTCCTGTAGCAGGTGACGAGGCACTTTAGGAGCTACCATCAGTCCTCAAGACCCTGCTGCAGATGGATAAAAGCGCCTACTTGAGGGGCAGGGCTGTTTCGAGGATAATAAATCTGCCCGTTCACAGCTGAAGCAGTTGAAGTTACACTTCCGATGTTTGCCCTGTTATTCTGTGGTAGTGAGGGCTAACGCTGTTGAGATGGGTCCCCACAAGTCTGTACAGGGGTGTATGGCACTCAGAGTCTGCGGACCCCTGATTTCTGTGGCCAGCAAAGGAGCTGTGCCAACCTTGTGTTCCTGGCCTAGGGGAGCCAGCAGCTTAATTTTTCCCTCTCCAGGGCCAGGAGAATGTGTCAGGGCACCTTTTGGGATCTACTTCTGGCCCGGTGGACTCCTGATGCAGATGCAGAGCACGGAGGTAGGAGGTAAAAGGGAGAGAGGTTTTTCCCAAAATCTGGTGCAGAGCCCAGAGGTAGGAGGTAAAACGGATAGAGGATTTTCCCAAATGGGCTTTTTTTTTTTTTTTTTTAAATCTCCACAAAACGGTGCGTGTGTGTACTTACCCTAGCCTCTTTGGAGCTGGTCTTCACCGGTTCGGAGTGTCCAAGCAGAATCTTTGCTGCCGGGTCTCTCTCGATGTGGAAACTGCTTCTCGAGTGTGTGCACAGCACAGCTATTTGCCTGCTTCACTGCGGCCTGACATGGCTGTGTCTGTGCAGTATTGCCACTGCGGCTCTAGCCCTTCTCACCTCTTCCAAACAGTCTTCCTCTCTGGTATGACTCAGATGGATTTCTTAACCTTGCCTTGTTCAGGGCTGCCAGATGTTCACATAGAATCAAATCACTTGTTTACCCAGGTCTTTGTTGTAAGAGGGATATAGGAAGCATCTAACTAGTCCGCCATGTTGACCACACCTCTCCCTTCTTATCTTTTAATGCTATTAACTGCCTCTGCACGTGACAACAGCTACTGCATTCCCCAAAGTTTGTGCTGTTCCTTCTTCTAATGTATTTGAAGAGTGCTGGTGGCACGGTGGTTAAAAGCCTGGCTGCTAACCTAAACGTTAGCAGTTCGAATCCACCAGCCGCTCCTTAGAAACCCTATGGGATAGTTCTACAGTCTACTGTGTCCTGCAGGGTTGTTGTGAGTCAGAATCTACTCGACGGCAATGAGTTAATATATTTGAGAGAATACAGACTTGGAGACTTGACAAATGTTTGTTTTAATACTAGATATAATAGTATATATTTTTTTCCCTTACCTCAGCTGTAAAATGAGGATAATAATACCTCCTTTTAGATTTGTTGGGAAGCTAATGAAAGTTCTCACCTCCACTTTTCTCCTTGAAAGTTTTCTTCATTTTGCTAATTTGTTTTCATTTAATATTTATTGATAAGCTGTTACATTGTAAGGAGTCCCTGCCTGATGCAAACGGTTAATGTGCTCAGCTGCTAACCAAAAGGTTGGAGGTTTGAGTCCACCCAGGGATGCATCAGAAGAAAGTGCTGGTGATCTACCCCAGAA
Source organism: Dugong dugon (assembly GCA_030035585.1). NCBI lineage: Eukaryota > Metazoa > Chordata > Mammalia > Sirenia > Dugongidae > Dugong > Dugong dugon. The sequence continues at coordinate 61,395,534 of CM057471.1, forward strand.
AAACCAGTCATTGAACATCCTGTGGAGCATAATTCTACTCTAACATGCATGAGGTCTCCATGAGTCGGAATCAACTCTACTGCAACTGGGTAAACTCTGTTATAAGCACACTGCAAGGCACACGGGGTTGCAGAGATAAATAACAGACTCCTGAAGTTGTGAAGCTCAGATTAAATTTGGCCTATTGCCATCAAGTCAATTCTGACTAGTAGTGACCCTATAGGACAGAGCAGAACTGCCCCATACGGTTTCCAAGGCTATTATCTTTATGGAGGCAGACCACCACATCTTTCTCCCACAGAGTGACTGGTAGGTTCAAACTGCTGACCTTTTGGTTAGCAGCTGAGCACTTAACCACTGCACTACCAAGACTCTTTTTGGCAAAGGAGACATAGTAAACACACATACAAACTGTTATGCCAACGTGGTCTGGGATGGGGGTTCTTTCTAGAGGCAATCAGGGAAGTCTTCACAGAGAAGGTGCCATTCCAGCAGGAAATTTTAAAAGAATAGCTTTGTAGGTGAAGCATGGTGGAAGATGAAGAAGGGGGAATTGTTAGTCGAGCAGATAGTGTGAAAGTAAAGGACAAGTCTGGGAAACAGCAAATAGAAAGCATGAATACAGCACAGAATGGTAGACAGAGACAGTACAGTAGAAATAATTAATTGGCATCAGGTGACCTTGGCAAAGTCATTTATCAGAACTGTGTCTCAGTTTTCTCATTTGCCAGATAAGGATACATACTAAATGAGTTAATACAAAGTGCTTAGCACTCTTTAAGGCACTTAGTATTTACTCAAAAATATTAATATTTTATGTGTTTTTGTTGAGGGGTGGGGAGGATGCAATAAGAACAGAGGCCCAGAACTTTCTTAGCATTAAGCTCACTGGTTCCTGGTGCTGGGATTTAGGAGGCCAGGGACTGAAACTTCTTATCGTGGTGTTGCTCTAAACTTTCTGTGTGAGGCTGGAGAAAGTATGACTCAGACTCAGGTGCTGTGGCTTGTTACTTGTTTTTTACTACTTTCCGGGAATTGAGGTGACCCCACCCTCCTTTTCAAGAAACAGGCGGACATCCTGGAACATTACAATGTCAGGGATGGAGACTCGCTCTTGTCATGTGTTCCACTGGCTATAAAAGTGTTGTCAGTTTTGTAACAGGGTTATGTAATTTTTCCTTCCTCTATTTTTATGCTAAAGGTCAGATTCATGATACAGCATTTTGCTTCCCCAGAGATGACACTCCAGTTGAATGGACTCCCCTCACCTAGAAATTAGCAGCGATAGAGCCAGCACCAAGAGAGTATTCACTGAAAGCAGAGACTTAGACCAGATGGTGAAAAGGCACAAAGGGAAGAGAAAACTACCTCTTGCCCTCATGGAAATGCTCCTTGATCAGTAGCGACAAAATGTGAAACACTAGAAAGTCAAACCTTCCAAAGAGCTCTGCCTGGTGGGGCGTATCAACACAGCCCACTCAGACCATGCCTCCCTTTCCCCTCTCAGCTGGCCTCCTGTCGTGCCTAATGCCACAGGACCAGGGAGAAGCATGGTTTGGGTGTGAGCCAGATCTGTCTGTTCCCGCTGCACAGTGCTAACTTTGTATAAAGAAGACACTGCCATAGTAGGGGTGGTGGTGCTATTAGTAATAGCAGTGAAATGATATTACTACTACTACTAATAATAATATAAAAGGGAAGAGACAGAGGAGAAAGGGTACGGGAGCAAGTGAGGAATCAATGGAGCTATTCTACCTGAAATCTGCTTTAGTTTTTGGCTTCTCGTTAAAGGTTTTTTTTTTTTTTGTGGGGGGTAGGTCATTTTAGAAACTGCTGCTCAACATCCTATCCAATGCAGAAGTGCCTTCCACTACCCTAAAACAATAATAATAATAAATAAACACATGCTTGTTAATTCCATTTATACTAAATAAAACAATCTTTGAACAGTTACCATGTGCCAGGCAGCATACTGAGTGTTTTACTTCAATATCCCCAGGGATGGATTACCCAATAATCAAGATACACATGGGGCTTAATTGTGCTTACTTACTGATCTGTAGTGCACAATTGCACTTGTTTTTCACCAGGTGAAACTGTGCACTACAGATTAATAAGTAAGCACAATTTAGCCCTGTGTGTACCTTGTTCACTGTAAGCTGGTGCATACAGTGCTTACTGGTTAATCTGCTCCTGAATACCCCATTCAATGTTCCCTGTGAGGTAGGTGCCCTCATCATCACCATTTGACAGAAGAAGAAACTCAGGCTGAGAGAGGTTGAACTGATTTGTCCGAGGTCAGTTAGGTAGTAAATTACAGCTAGTAAGATGTGCAACTTGAACCCATGCCTGCCTGATTCCAAAGCCTGGGCTCTTAAATCCTGCCTTCTACTATCTCTGATACATGGGTGTTAATGTTATGCTCCAAACTCCAGTGCTTTGGGCTGATGAATTCCCTAAGTGTCTTATTTCATTGTTTGGCAGGTCTATTGACAGACAGAGATTAGATACAGATATAGGTATAGGCATGTTGTTGTCGTGGTTAGCCACTGTCAAGTTAGTCCCCGACTCGTGGTGACGCCGTGCACAACACAACAAAACATTGACCAGTCTCTCATCTCCATGACCAGTTGCAGATTGGACCTTTGTGTTCTGTAGGGTTTTCATTGGCTGATCTTCAGAAGTAGATCACCAGACCATTTTTCCTAGTCCATCTTAGTCTGGAAGCTCTGCTGAAACCTATTCAGCATCATAGCTACTTGCAAGCCTCCAATGACAGATGGTAGCTACATATGAGATTTACTGGTGGAGAATCAAACCCCAATCTCCCACATGGAAAGTGAGATTTCTACCACTGAACCTACTCTGCCCCTCAGGTAAAGGGTTAGATAGAAATATAAATATTTAAATTGAACCCAAATCAGCCTCCCTGTGCATGAGAGCTAGTCCATCATTTTCACCTGGGATACGAACTAAATGCTGGGAGCTGTGGCTTTACATGTATTTGGATGTGAAATAAAGGCTTGTCTGGAAGGGCCGTTGGATCAGTGCCCTGCCCTTTGTCCGTCAGGAACTCGTGGCTGGCCTGGAGCAGAAAGCCTTTTTTCCTGGGGTAGAAACACCATTAGTCCGTCTGGGAGAAGCCTCCTGCAGAGACCTTCCCTTTTTGTAGCCAGGCTCTTCAACCCTCAGCAAGGCCCTACTTGGGCTCTCTGGGAGGTAGAAATTGCTAAATGAATGCACACAGATGCTCCCTCCACTGTGAGTTCCAGGAGGAATGTAGCTTCATCTGTGTTGTTCACCAGTGTCTCCCCAGTACACAGGAGTACTGTCATGTAAGGTGTTTACATGAAATGGAGTAATGCATGTGAGACACTCAGCAGAACGCTTGGCACATGCTACTTGTGTGGTCCTGACACATGGCTGGCTTCACTAACTAGCTGCTGAACAAATGTTGCATGAGGTATCAGGAAGCAGTAGGCAAGGGTTCAGGAGATAGGAGGCCTGGAATCCAATCCTGGATCTGCCATTTTCTGTGTGGTTCTTGTACAGATTGCTTAACATATCTGTGTTCTTTTTGCCCACCTGTAAAATGGAGATAAAACTATTACTGACCTCAGAAGTTTCTTACAGGATTTAATGAACTTAATGCCTATAATGCCATCAGTCTTAGTGGAAGTACAGCCAGAATCCTCCTTAGAAGCAAGGATGGGGAGACTTCATCTTGCCTATTTTGGACATGTCATCAAGAGGAACCAATTGCTGGAGACGGACATCATGCTTGGCAACGTAGAGGGTCAGTGAAAAAGACAGAGACCCTCAATGAGATAATTGATACCATGGCTGCAACAATAGACTCAGTCATAGCAATAATTGCGAGGCTGGAACAGGACCGAACATTTCTTCTGTTATACATTAGGTCATTATGAGTCAGAACCAACTGCACGGCATCTAACTATAAGAATGCCTACGAATCATTTGCATACAGTCGTTGGCAGTTACTACCACTCTTTTTATTACCATAGTATTATTAGTATCATTATTATTATTTTCCCTAAGCACCAGTGTTAATGAAAGCTGAAGAAATTTTGAATTTCTAGGAGATGGTGTCCTTCTTCAAATTCATAGGAATTCCAGAGCTGGAAGGAACCTTGGAATTTGTCAAGTCCAAAAAGTTAATTTTAAAGATTAGTCAAGTGAAGCCAAGAAAGGGGAAGTAACTTGCCCAATGTCATCCAGCTAATACATGTACACCTTGTCCAGCTCCCTCCCCACAACAAGTTTATACTATTTCTCTCTGAAGTTGTACTATTTTCTCTTTGTTTCTATTGTATGTGTTTTATCTCCACAAGAAACTTGTTCTTTCAGGGCAGCAACTAGGGGGTCATCTTATTTTTCTCATTTTTCATAACTGCTTGATGTTTCTTGGTGTTTCTTTGAGTCAGACTGGTATGGACTTGAATATCTGCATTGAGCAGCTGTGTGACCTTGGATATTCTATGACTTTCTCATCTGTAATGGGGGTATTAATACTTCTCTCATGGAGTTGGTAAAAATCTGGAATTCATTAATAGATGCAAATATATAGTTAAGCTTGGAGGATCCCTGGTGGAGCAGTGGTTAAGCCCTCGGCTGCTAATGAAAAGTCAGCAGTTTGAACCCACTAGCCAGTCCACAAGAGGAAGATGTGGCAGTCTGCTCCTGTAAACATTTACAGTCTTGGAAACCCTATGGAGTGTTTCTACTCTGTCCTATAGGTCACTATGAATGGACTCAATGACAATGGGTATGAGCTTTCAGCAAAAACTCCCCTCTTCTATAATCCCAAGAGGAAGTGTTTGATAAATAATTTGTGATTGATAAATTTTCCAGAGTAGACTGGCACAATGATCTTGTATGGATTTTCTCCTCTAAGTTCTTTGCTGCCTTATTTTCTGGGACAGATTGAGTCACAGCCACACTCCCATGCTGCATTGATTCCGAAAACTGGAGGAGGCAACTGAGAATCCCTGTCTGGTAGGCTCCTTGTCCCCCCACAACCCAGATCACAGAATATGCTTAATCCAGAGCACTGTGCCCACTCACTGAGCAATCTTGACTGAGCTCATGCTACCTGCTGGACCCTGAAGGGGGTTGGTGCCAAAACCCAAATAAATCACAGCCTTCATGCTCAGGAGAGTCAAGGTCTAGCTGAGTAGACAGGGAAGAGCAGTGTGATGATAACCTTTCTAAAAGTGTGTGCCAAATGCTGTGAGTTGTCAGGGAGCCAACTGATCATCATGGCTGCTATTTGTGGAGTGCGTCCTCCATGCCTGGCACTATTTCAAGTGCTTAATGTGAATTAACTTATTTACTCTTCACATCAGACTCCACTATACAGACAGGAAACCAAGGCACAGAGCTGCAAAGAACTCAGCTCAAAAACATGACAAATTCAGAAAACGACAGAAGCATGACTTGAACCCAAGTAGTCTGGTGCTAGACTCAGCCTCTTAGCTGCCTTTTGCCTACCTCTAGAAAACATAATGAATATTACACAATTTGGAAAACATTTACTGAGTGCCTGTTTTAGCTAAGGATGAACACAGTGACAGACAAAGCATTATTCTTAGTTTCTAGAAGTTGATGATTTAGTTGACAGTGAGAGAGACTTGTGAACACGTTGCACTGTAGTGTGATATACAGAAGGCAAACACTGAGTAATTTAGAGTGTGTGATTTGGTGACAGACCTAAATCCCAGATCTACCATATATAAGCTGTGTGACCTGGGGCAGGTTACTTAACCCCTCTGTTTCTAAGTTTCATAATCTTTCCTGGTAAATGGGGAAAATGCAAATACTTGTTTCAGAGAATTATAATGGAATAAAAATAAACAAATATAATGAGTATAAGGTGGTTATCAAACTATCACATAGTAAGCCCTCAATAAGTGATTCCTATGATTATAATTGGAGTCCTTGGGTGGTGCAAATGGTTAAGTGCTTGCCTACTAACCAAAAAGTTGATAGTTCAAATCTACTCTGAGGCACCATGGAAGAGAAGCCTGGTGATCTGTTTCCAAGAAATCAGACATTGAAAACTATGGAGCACAGTTCTACCCTGACACACATGGGGTTGCCATGAGTTGGAATTGACTTGATGGCAACTTTTTTTTTTTTCTTAATCATTATTATAATTATTTTAGTAACGAAAGTATGGACAAGTTAAACAGAAGAGGCTGAAAAGACAGCCGGGAACCAGATCCTGCAGGGCCTTGAATGTCTTATAAAGGTGTTGGGAAACAGAGAAGCTCTTTATAATTCTAGGAAGGGACAAGATCAGAAATATGCTTTAGATCTGTTACTCAGAGGATGGTGTGTGGGAGGATCGAGGCAGAAAAGGCTGGAGGGAAGAGACCAGTTACTAGAAGACAGAGGCTAAACTTCCAACTGTTTTGATGAATGTCAAAGAAATTCTTGAATTTGCTACAGAAGTGACTAAAGGATCAGGAGACCTAGAAACTTTGGCCACTTTTAGCATGTCCCGTAAAGTGTGGAGCGAGACCTTCAGGGCCAGAAGCACAGTCAGTTCTTATGGGGAGAAGGAAGCAACCATGATGTCTCCTGTGGCCTGACCAAAGAATGTAGGCCTGCTCATCTATGTCAGGAGCTCAAGCACTAGATATATATAGTACCATGGTGACAACAGGCAGAAGGTAATTTAATCTGAGCAAAGGCCCCAAGTGGAAGAGACAGGCAGCCCTTCTGAGTGGAAATGCCTAACGTGCGTGACTTTGTTTTTTGTTATTTTTTAATCCCCTAGCAAAGGCTTAGTTTCTTCATGACTCCAGTTGTGTTTGGCCAAACACCAGAGGGAAAAGAGACATAATCTAGGCCAGCAGTTAGGAAAGGAAAATCTCTTTTCTGAGAAAAGAGGAAAAAAAAAAGAAAGCCTCTTAGTCCCTTAGAGGGTTTGAAAGAGGAGAGTGAGATTATCGGTAATTCTCTTGCTATCCTTCACTTCCTGTGAGCTGAGAAATCATTCTCTCCTAGATCCCCTAAACTCGTCCCAGAATATATTAGCCAGAGGACAGTGGGATAGGCCTGCTTAGGTTGTAATAAGCGCTGGTGAGTGCTCCTGTGTGTGTGTGCTTGTGTGTGTGTGTGTGTGTGTGTGTGTGTGTGTGTGTGTGTGTACGCACGCACCACCCCCACCTCTGCCTGCATGTGACTGTTTTTTCCCCTCTTTTTTATGTAGATATTCTTCTTGCTTCCTCTGCAAGCAGCTGTTCTGTCATTGTATTCTTTGTCTGGGGTTGAGTAACATGCTTCAAGTCTTCTGAGACTTACCGATCAGACAACCTGGGCAAAATCCTGATGTTTACCATTTTCTGCATGAATGGTTTGAGCAAGTCATATAACCTTCCCCATCCTCAGTATGTTCACATGCAAAATGAGAATGAAGATGCTTACCTTCTCAGATTAGGGTGGGGATGGGGTTAGATAACGGAAGTAGAATGCCTGGCATGTAGTGTTGTTGTTAGCTATAGTTGAATTGGCCCTCGACTCATGGCAATTCCATACACGGTGGAACAGAAAGCTGCCTGGTCTCTGCTATCCTCATGATTGGTTACACATAGGATCGTTGTGACCCACAGAGCTTTCTCTGGCTGATTTTCAGAAGTAGATTACCAGGCCTTTCTTCTTAGTCTGTCTTACTCTGGAAGTTTCACTGAAACCTGTTCAACATCATAGCAGTATGTAAGCCTCCACTGAAAGATGGGTGGTGGCTAGGAATAGAAACTGGGTCTCCTGCATGGAAGGAGAGAATGCTACCCTTGAACCACCACTGCCCTTGGCATATAGTAGGGGCTCTATAAAAGATAGATCCCCACTCAGTGACAGTATGGTCCCCAACTGCCCTCCTGGCCTTAAAATCCTTCCGCCATGCCATGTCTATGGGCTTCTCCCTGCAGGCAAACCCCATAACCCCATTTCCATCTCCTCAAATCCTCTTTATGATTCAAGGCCCAGCTAAAACTCGGTATCTTCTATGAAGCCTGCTCTGACCAGGGCAGTTCCCAATGCTTACTGGTACATTAGAATCCAGTAGGATTTCCAGGCTATGAGGCTCCCTTGGATATTTCCTAGGCACGCTCAGGATGCCAGGTTGTGTGCTGATATATGTGTCATCTAGACTCTGCCTGACCCTGCAAGATAAAGCTAACAGTGATGGATGGACATTATAGGAGAGACAGACAGATGTGGATTCAGTACAAGTCAGAGTTCTTGTGAGAACCAGACTTGACGAAAGTTGGAATGAATGTCTCTGGAAGGCAGTGACTTCCCAGGCAGTGCTCGAACTCAATTCTTAGCTGCTCCAAATGCTGGTGCAGGGGATGATGCAAGAGAAACATCCAAAGGCCAGGCTGGGGCGGTAGCTGGATATGAAATTACCTTAGCTTTGGCTGACAGGTACAGAGCTGAGATTCAGTTCACTGGTCACCAAACCTGGCTGGTCACCAAATCTCTCAGGGTAGGCAGCATGCTAATAAAAGAGAGACTTGTGGAGCCGAGCCCCTAAAGACTTAATGAGACTTTTCTGAGTTAGAGACAGGAAGTACATATTTTTTAAAGCTCCCTGGGTGATTCTGATAATCAACCAGCTTTGAGAAGTACTAGTGAAACACATCCACTGTAATCCACAGGCAGACAACTGTATTTTCAGTCCTCTCTTGCTCTGACAGGAGTTTGTTGTTGCTGCTAGCTGTCTGCTGTGGAGTTGGCTTCTGACTCATGGCAACACCATGCACAATGGAATCGGACCATTGTGAGCCATGGAGTTCTCACTGACTGACTTTTCAGAAGTAGATCACCAGGCCTTTCTCTTCATAATAGGAGTTTGGGCATCCCCTCCATGTTGCTGTCAAATTACTTCAGTGTTTGAAAGATTAATTTCAGCTATCACCCTAGAATAGTCAGAAAATGGAACATATTTTCCTCTAACACTTAACATCTCTATTCTTGCTTACCCATACATCTTATTAATTTTCCAGGCCCAGTTTCTGGCTAAGTATAGTTGTGGAAGCCTGTAGTGATTGATTTCTGTGTCCCAGACACTGTATATATTGCTTGACTGCGCTGCTTCCTTGAATCCTATCCACTTCCTTTGAGCTCACTGCTATTTTCCTCAATTTACAGGTGAACTTGTAACTCAGAGAAGTTAATTAACTGGACTAACATCCCACAGCTAGTAATTGGAAAAGCCAGAATTGAAGCCCAGAGGAATTTATTCCAGAAGCTGCTTTCGTAAATATCACTAATACTCATCAGAATTTTAACATAGGTGTCAGAATATCTGTTGTCCAATCCCACGTTTAAACAGGTAGCTTCATAGGTAATACTTAGCCCCTTCCCAAAGGCAGTTCTCTAAGGCAGTTAAAATCTTCTTCCAAATTATCCCTTTTTATTGCTTCAAGAAAATCATCTTGTTTCTACAAGTGTATTTTTCTTTTGTGTTTTCTGGGGAAAGGAAAATTCATTAAAAAACAAGCTGGGTGCCCTTTTCTATGATATAATATGTAATAGATGGGGTATATTCACTGCTGTGTTGGTGAATGTTTAACAACCAGCTCTCCAGGATGTGGGGCAGGGGGAGTAGGAAATCTTGATTTATACTCTTTGCTGATTCCTATGGCGTAAATAAAGGTTTCCCTGCTATCTAAAAGTAGAACGTTCCTATGAAACCTTTCATAAGCCGAAAATGGCGTAAAGCAAAGAAGCAATTACCATTAATATATACAGGGAAAAATTTTTGAGCGTTCTCAGATACAAAAAATAACCTACCAAATGATAGTAAATAACACTTAAAACCTAAAACACTAACTCCTAAAACCTAAAATAACACTAACATACAGTAAAAGCAGGAATGATAGGATAAATACGCAACCTGCACGTAAACGGTACGAATCGTGACGCAGGCAAGTTCAGTGCACGCACGATGTCTTCATTTTGTTCAGCACGATCGAAACGCTTAATTACGTCCAGTTTTACGCTAAGCTTAACACCTTCCGAGCTCTCTTAGGCTTTTCTGATACCTTAGGATACATCTTGCTAATGGATGCACAAAATAAATCGAGATGAAGTACAGATGCTCACACAGTTCAGAGATATGCCGGCTTGATATTGAGATGTTGAGTGCAGTTCCCGGGAAAGGAGCTTGGCGACTACATTCTCGATGCTCGGAGTGCGCGCTGCCTCTTCAATGGCTCCGTGCAAAACAAACGCTCAACATTATTTTTGCTTTTTGTCTTTTTTCTTAAAAGCGAAAATCCTCTTCGAGTTTCTTTCGGTTAGCGAAAATACGTATGAATGTAGGTCTTTCGTAAAAGTGAAGTGGCTTGTAAAGTGAACTTTTGAAAAGCAGGGGATACTTGTACTCCCAAATGTCTAATTTCAAGCTACCAACGTGATATCACTAAACATAGAATTGAGAAGGGATGCCTTACAATCAGCTTTCAGTAGCTGTGCAATCAGATGTGGTGGCTTCTTTTCCTCTAACATGTACAATCTCTACTCTTGCTCACACATAAATCGTATCAATTTTCCACATTTAGTTTCCGGCTAAGTAGTCATGGAAGGCAACGTTTACTGAGTAATCTGTGTCCCAGGCACTGTGCAAACCATTTGTTTTATTTTAACATCACCACTTGTATTTGTACATCAAATAGTATGTTAAACATTATTTCCAAATTTATTTTGCTTGTATAAAGTTTGTATAAAGCCCACCAACTTTGATAGAGGCAGGTTGAAATATGGGGAAAGAATTGACTCCGGACTTTGGACATAGGTGCACCTCCATTTTAGTCTTACCTTTACTGCTGTAAGAGTTGTGACTTTAGTCAAGACACTTAATCTCTCCTGGATCTGGAAAATAGGGATAAACATGCTGACAACATAGGGATGTTAGGAAGATTATAAGAGACCATATGTAAAATGCTAGATGCATTGCAGATAATCAGTAAACGTTAGCTATCGACCCCTGATCCCTTCATAAATCATTTACATTGTCTCAGTCCACATTGCCTTCTTTCTAGGGCTCAAGTTACCTCCAGTCGTTCTTCACTCAGAGCTGACATGCTTACTTTCCTATTTGTGTTACATGTCCTCTATCCTGAGTTGTGATTTCTCTATATCTGCCTGATTCTATCCTTCAATTTCATCCTTCAAGGCTTCCTAGCTAAGCTTCTTGGCTTTTCCCCTTGGTGTTACTACTTTTTTCCTCAGGCTTTAACTTCCTCAGTACTGAATTTCTCCTACTGGGATGTATGCTCCATCACCACTGGGATTCTTAGTCTCAACTCTTTGCTTTTTCCTCCATTAATTTCTCACAATACCCCTCCCTTCTTCCCCTCTGTGGACTTCACACAAAGCCATCTTTACCGATGTGCGCTCTGTTTGCTTTTCTACACAAGAGCAGTCTTCACTCTGCTCTTTATTTGTTGCATCTTGTACATCCCTGGCTTCTGCCCGCCCTCCCACACAACTCCCAAGTGCTTCCACTGCCTCAGCCCGAAACCCACTATCTTTATTTTCCCATTTTTTCCCAAAGGATGCCATATCCTTCCTCTATCAGCTCATTATTTTTATTTCCCTTTCATTTTTCCCTGAAAATACTCTGAGTATTTTTTCATGATGCAAAGGACTCAGGGGCAATTTGTGTTGATATAGCTACCACAAGGGTAAGACTCTCGGGGTGTGTGTAGCTGAGTTCTTGTCACTCACTTGTGACAAAATGCTTCTGTCTCTGCATAAAATCTCTTTCATGGGTCCCTACACAGAATTACAGTGTGGGATAGTGGAAAGAATATGGACCGAGACCTAGATTCATATCCAGTTTGTCAAGCTGTGTTATCCTGAGCAAGGGAATTAAGCTCCCTAGGCCACATTCTCCCTGACAGTAAAATGGGAAGCCTCACAGTGTAGGATGTAAGATCTGACTTTGGAGACAGACATATCAGGATCCAATCACTGGCTCATCCTACCAGTCACTCACTTCCTCTCGATGGCAAGTGCTTCTTCATCTATGAAATAGTCAGGTAACTCTCAGAATCGATGGGAGGATTCAATAAGATCATACATGTCAAATACTTAACCTATTAACTCGTCCATCACAAGCATTCAGTACTGGGACACTTATACTGTTCTCAGATGTGACATGGTCTCTTGTGAAGGTCTGACTTTGTTCATGCTGCTCCCTCTACTTAGAATGTCCTTTCACTTCATCTCTGAAGTGCCTTTCACTACTCTTTCTATTCATCTTTTGCAAAACCTTCTCCAACCACATCATTGCCCTAAACAAAATCAGTCATCCCCCATTGTCTGCTCTCAGAGGACTTTGTACATCGTCTGTTTATAGTTCTAATCACCGTACTCCGTAGCTGTCAGTTTATTTACTGGTTTCCTCCTTGCACATCAGTTTAGACTATGAACTTCTAGAGAGTTACACCATGTATTTTTTTTTTCTTGATTTCTCAGCACCATACACAATGTGTGACAAATAGGACATGCTCAGTACATGTTTGTTAATAAATGGATTGATGAGGACAAATGATAGGTGCTCACTATACATTTGTGATCAATGAATACATGTGGGAAAAGACTCAGATTCTATAAGTAGGCCATAAAATCAAAAAATCTAAACCAGTTGCCATCAAGTCAATTCTGAATCATGGTGACTGAGAATGTTTCAGAATAGAACTGCGTTTTGTAGGGTTTTCAATGGCTGTGGTCTTTTGGAAGTAGATCACCAGACCTTTCTTCCAAGATGCCACTGGGTGGATTTGAACTACTAACCTTTTGGTTAGTAGCTGAGCACTTAACTGTTTATGCCACCCAGGGCCTCCCATTAGGCCATAAGGCAGGGGCATATGCACAAGCCATCCAGGCAGCATCCCCAGTTTGTGGGACCAGGGTAGATCTGGCCAACAGGCTAGCTGACTTGCTGCTGAGGTCCTGAGTTGCTGGTCGAGGACCTTTAATGTTTATGTAGATGGAGGCACAGGGCTTGTTCCAAAGTGTGGAGTAGGTTGGAGCACAGGAAGAGGGTTAAAACGCCCAGCCAGCCTGGAAGATAAGAGCAACGTAGGGCAGAAAGCCAAGCAAGTCAGTAGAGTAATCTGGTTTATTTGGTTCTGTCAAGTAGTAATTCCCAGACAATTTGGAGATCTGAAATCTTATCATCCTCCATTTTATTTCCTTATACTTGTACTTATTTTCTCATACTTATGAAAATGATACAGGAAAAAGTAAAGTGAAATGGGATTTTTTTTTTAATAAAGTGAACTAAAATTACAATACCTCCCTGTCTCCCATTCTTTGCTGACACGTTTGTGAATAAGAACAACTTCTATCCTGACTATGACATTATCAGGCTTTCCCTATTGTGGAGTGTCGTGTTCCTGGGGGCATAATTTAATCTGTGAAACAGAACACTGCAATCATTCATTCAATAAGCATTTACTGAATGCCAATATGTTTCAGGAACCATGTGACATATCAAGAATAATAAAAAGCGACAGAGAACAGACTTTAAAGAGAAGTCAACTTTAGAATATCCTAGCCTGTGACTCCACCCTTATTAGCTTTGTAATTGGGGATAGACCATGTGAATTCCCTGACTACCAGTTTCTGCATCTCAGAAATTATCATGATAAGAGTTGCTTTATCTACCTCACAGAGCCACAAATGAAATACAGGCAGTCCTCGGATTAGGAATGAGTTCTGTTTCTATCTTTAAGTAAGTCAGAACAGTTAGATAGGGTTTGTATCTAAGATCAGTCAAATGTTTGCCTTAGTATATAGCACATAGTGTAACTTTCTATGTATAAAAAACATTAAACACTTCCAGATACACTAAAATATCTTGAACATGATAATACAGTAATAATAATAACAATATTTTCATGTGTGTTGCAAAGTAGCTCCTGCTTGGTATTATGAACCATTGCATGTATCTTGAATTTTTAATACAATAAGGTTCACAGGGTTAGTTTGTAACTATGGGTTGTACGTAAGTCGGACTTTCGTAACCCAGGGACTGTCTGTAGTGTATTAAAGAGCTTTGAAGACTAAAAAATGTTAACACGTTTACGAAGAATAAATTAAGAATTTTTTTTTCCCAGTCAAATATCATGAGCTTAATTTTGAGGAAATTGGTATAAGCCAAATATGAGAATCAAAAATAAAATCTGGCAAAATGAGACATACGACCATTCCCCAAGTTATGACTCTGGCACACATTAGCTGTGTGTTTTTAGTCAGTTTACCTCTCTCATCTGGACCTCAATTTCCTTATCTTATAAAATGTAGTGGCCATATCTGATGAGTGCTAAAGACCTTTCTAGCTCTGACAATGTTCTTCTGTCTTTCCATGGAAATGACTGTCATTAGCTCAAATTTAGTAGTACGTTATGATTATAACTCTACTCACTGACAAAGTAAAAGTGGTAGGACACGATTGGTATCTTTAGGGCTAGGAACACAGCTTGTATGTGGAAGACCTAGGAAGCAGAGGAGTTCCAAGTCTAAGATCTGAGAACATCAACATGAGATGAAGTAAGATGAAATTTTGCCATTCTTGCTTCTAAGGAGCATTCTGGCTGTATTTCTTCCAAGACAGATTTGTTCATTCTTCTGTCAGCCCATGATATATTGGATATTCTTCACCAACACCATAATTCAAAAGCATCGATTCTTTTTCAGTTTTCCTTATTCATTGTCCAGGTTTTGCATTCATATGAGGTGATTGAAAACACCGTGGATAGGGTTAGGTGCACCTTAGTCCTCAAAGTGACATCTTTGCTCTTCAACATTTTAAAGAAGTCTTTTGCAGATTTGCCCAATGCAATACATCCTTTGATCTACTGACCACTGCTTTCATTGACATGAATTGTGGATCCTAGTAAAATGAAATCCTTGACAACTTCAATCTTTTCTCCATTTATCATGATGTTGCTTATTGATCCAGTTGTGGGGATTTTGTTTTCTTTATGTTCAGATGCAATCCATACTGAAGGCTGTAATCTTTGATCTTCATCAATAAGTGCTTCAAGTCCTCTTCACTTTCTGCATGCAAGGTTGTGTCATCTGCACATTGCAGGTTGTTAATGAGTCTTCCTCCAATCCTGATGCCCCGTTCTTCTTCATATAGTCCAGCTTCTCTGACTATTTGCTTAGCATACAGATTGAATAAGTATGGTG
This sequence comes from Dugong dugon, assembly GCA_030035585.1. Taxonomy (NCBI): domain Eukaryota; kingdom Metazoa; phylum Chordata; class Mammalia; order Sirenia; family Dugongidae; genus Dugong; species Dugong dugon. Next base: position 61,410,774 of record CM057471.1, read on the forward strand.
AAAGAATGCAACCCTGATGCATATCTTTTCTGACTTCAAGCCGTGTAGTATACCCTTGTTCTGTTAGAAGAACTGCCTGTTGGTCTATGTACAGGTTTCTCATGAGCACAATTAAGTGTTCTGGATTTCCCATTCTTCAAAATGTTATCCATAATTTGTCATGATCCACAGAATTGAATGCCTTTGCATAGTCAATATAACACAGGTAATCATCTTTCTGGTATTCTCTGCTTTCAGCCAAGATCCATCTGACATAAGCAATGATATCCCTCATTCCCTGTCCTCTTCTGAATCTGGCTAGAACTTCTGGCAATTTCCTGTGGATGTTCTGCTGCAACTGCTTTTGAATGATCTTCAGCAAATTTTTACTTGTATGTGACATGAATGATATTGTTCGATAATTTCCACATTTGGTTGGATCACCTTTCTCTTCCAGTCTGTTGTCCAGAAAGCTGTCTTCCAAATTTCTTGACATAGAGGAGTTAGCACCTCCAACACTGTGTCTGTTTGTTGAAACATCTCAGTTGATATTCCATCAGTGCCTGGAGCTTTGTTTTTCACTGCTCCCTTCAGTGCACCTTGGACTTCTTCCTTCAGTATCATCAATTCTTGATCATACGCTCCGTCCTGAAATGGTTGAATGTGGACCAATTATTTTTGGTACTGTGACTCTCTGTATTCCTTCCATCTTCTTTTGATGCTTCTTGTTCTGTTCAGTATTTTCCCTGAAGAATTCTTCAATATTGCAAGTTGAGGCTTGAATTTTTTTCTTCAGTTCTTTCTGCTTGAGAAACGGTGTGTTCTTCCCTTTTGGTTTTCTAACTCCAGTTCTTTGCACATGTCATTATAATACTTTGTCTTCTTGAGCTGCCCTTTGAAGTCTTCTCTTCAGTTCTTTTACTTCGTCATTTCTCCCTTTCACTTTAATGACTCAACGTTCAAGAGCAAGTTTCAGAGTCTCTTTTGATATCCATTTTGGTCTTTTCTTTCTTTCTTATGACCTTTTGCTTTTTTCATGTATGATGTCCTCCACAACTCATCTGGTCTTCGGTCATTAGTGTTCCATGTGTCAAGTCTATTCTTGAGATGGTCTCTAAATTCAGGTGGGATATACTCAAGGTCGTATTTTGGCTTTTGTGGACTTGTTCTAATTTTCTTCAGCTTCAACTTGAACTTGCATATGAACAATTGATGGGCTGCTCTGCAGTCAGCATCGGCCTTGTTGTAACTAATGGTTTTGAGCTTTTCCATGGTCTGTTTCCACAGACATAGTCAATTTGATTCCTATGTATTCTATCCTGGGAAGTCCACCTGTATAGTCACCGTTTACGTTGTTGAAAAAAGGTATTTGCAATGAATAAGCCATCGGTCTCGTAAAATTGTATCATGTGATCTCCAGCGTCCCTTCTATCACCAAGGCCATATTTTCCAGCTACTGATCCTTCTTCTTTGTTTCCAACTTTCATATTCCAATCACCAGTAATTATCAATGCATCTTGATTGCATGTTTGATCAATTTCAGACTGCAGAAATTGGTAAAGTTTTTCAATTTCCTCATCTTTGGCATTAGTGGTTGTTGGGCAAATTTGAATAGCAGTCGTATTAGCTGGTCTTCCTTGTAAGCATACGGATTTTATCCCATCACTGACAGCATTGTACTTTAGGATAGACCTTAAATGTTCTTTTTGACAATGAATGCAACATCATTCCTGTTTAATTTGTCATTCCCAGTAGGCCATATGATTGTCTGATTCAAAATGGCCAAAATCAGTCCATTTCAGCTCACTAATGCCTAGGATATTGACCTTTATACATTCTATTTCATTTTTGACAACTTCCAATTTTTCTTGATTCATACTTCATACATTCCATGTTCCAATTATTAATGGATTTTTGCAGCTATTTTTCTTATTTTGAGTCATGCCACGTTAGCAAGTGAAGGTCCTAAAAGTTTGACTCCATCCACAAGTCACTGAGGTCAACTCTACTCTGAGGAGTCAACTCCTCCCCAGTCGTATTTTGTGTGCCTTCCAACCTAAGGGGTTCATCTTCCAGCACTATATCAGACAACGTTCTACTGCTATTCATAAGGTTTTCACTGGCTGATTTTTTTCAAAAGTGGACTACCAGGTCCTTTTTCCTAGTCTTTGTTAGTCTGGACGCTCCACTGAAGCCTGTCCATCATGAATGACCCTGTTAGTATTTGAAATACCAGTAGCGTAGCTTCTAGCATCACAGCAACATGCAAGCCATCACAGTATGACAAACTGACAGACCCATGGGGATCTAGATATACATGTGTAGGTATATAATTACAGTTCATGATTGCATTGATATAAAGTTTACTATAATCCCAGCTGGATTATCTTTTTTTCCAGATTTTAAAAGAAATTTAAACCTTTTGTGGCCCTCTAACTTGTTGTGGGCCATAGGCACTATGCCTACTACGCCTAATTGATAATTAGTCCGGGTAAATTCTAAAAATGGTAGTACATTTTACTCAAAGGGCATGCAGATCACCAGCAGACTGAAGTTTGACTCCCTTTTAGAGAAGAGTTTCTCAGCCTTGGCACTATTGGCATTTTGAGCTGGATAACTCTTTGTTGAGGGGGGCTGTCCTGTGTGTCGTAGGATTTTTAGCAGCATTCCTGGCCTATATATATGTATACACACATACACACATGCACAAATACAAGTGTGTGCATACATACATACATATATATATATATATAGCCCCTGGGTGGCACAAATGGTTAAGTGGTGGGCTACGAGCTTAAAGGTTGGCAGTTTGAACCCACCTAGAGGTGCCTCAGAAGAAAGCCTTGGTGATCTGCTTTGGAAAGTCATTGCCATGAAAACCCTATGGAGTTCAGTTCTATTCTGCAACACATGGGGTCACCATGTATTGGAATCAACTCGACCGCAACTGGTTTATATATATATAGAGAGAGAGAGAGCAAGAGAGAGAGAGGCAGAGATAGACCGACACACCCACAAACACGCACACACACACGCAGAGAGGCTTCTCCGTAGCCTTATCACCTTCTAACATACTATAAAATTTAATTATTTACTGTGTTTATCACATATTGTCAGAAATCTTTTTTTTTTTAATCTGTTTTGTTCGTGAATATATCCCACACCTGGTACACAGTAGGTGCTCAATAACATGTGTCACATTGCATTGAACTCAATTCAGTCCAATCGAGGTAGCCCCCTCTGTCTTTGAACAGGCCCCTTAGGAATTTTTCCTTCCTCTGACCCCAGATCTGCATCTCTGTCTCCCTTGCCTTGTCACCATTCCTTCTGCGGTGGAGTTTTGTGTCTTTCTGAAGCACTCCCACTCTCCCCTGACCGTGTTTCTGTCTGTTTGTGTCCGTGATCCCTTTTGTTCCTGGCCTGCCTGAAGCAGCACCTGGATGCCCTGGTTTTGAAATAGCTGATTTCTCACTTCTTATAGCAGTTCCACCCGCGAAAATGAAGGATTCAAAAGAAGCTTGAAAAAGCTAGAGCTTGCCATCCCTGCCAGTACGAAGAATGACCGTAAGAACAGAGGAGCCCCTTTTGATTTTTGTGTACAGAAGTATTTACTATTGGAGCCACTGAATAGAAGGCATAAGCTATGGGGTTATTATGTCCTCCTCTCAAAGTCGGCTAGGGAGACACAGCCAAGGAGTCTTTGCAGCTGGGGCTGGCATGTGGGGACACCACGAGCCCACGTCTTGCCAGAGAAACAGCTCTCGCTGACCCAGTTTCAGCACAACACCGCCTGACACAGAACTGCAATCCGCAGCTTTAATAACTTGGTGACATACAAAGCAGTTTTGATGCAAAGTGGAGCTGACAGAGCAGCGGAGGGAAGGCTCTGCTTCTCACTGAGCTGCATGGGGAGTCCATTCAAGGTGACTGCAACCTTCGTAGCCCCACCGACTATCCGCATCTTCTCTTGCAAACAACGAAAGCTGTTTTTTTCCAGTAGGGAGGACACGGAGGTGGCAGAGTGTAAGTGGAACTGACTTGGAAGGACTGGTTGATGCCACCTGTCTCTTCGACTTTGATACTATGCCCCTAATATTCTTCTCTTCATCATCCCTGCTGCCCCTGCCAGAAGTCAGGTCTCCATCACCTGGGCTGTTGTAACAGCTATCCAACATTCTCGAGCTTTATCCCCACCCATTCCATGTAGTGCACAATCAACAGAGTGATCTTCAAAAGCAAATCAGTAATCAAGTGACCACTGATCACTTCCCACATCAAATCCTTCCACGGCTCCCTACTCCTCCCAAAAAACTGTTAATGCAAAACAAAGTTCTGTCTGCTAGCTACATTTTTAGTGTGTCTCATTCAGTCCTGCATGTTGTCCATCACTACTTGCCACCACCACCTACATTTCCCAAACTCCAGTTTTCTCTTTGTAATTTAGTGGAAATACACCACGTTTTTCATTCCCTAATGTCTTGATGTATCTGATCATTTAATGTTCACTTGAATACTTCCTGTTCTGGGGAACTCACTACCTAACGTGACAGCCTTTTCTAATACTGAAAAGCTTTAAAGCTCTGCCAGTCTTTCCTTATGAAACAAACTCTGCTTCATAACTCTTATTTGTTGTCCCTGGGCCTGCCATCTGGAGTCTCACAAAACATGTCCTGTCCCAGGACACACTTCTGAGAACTGAACTCAGTGAAACGCATCCTTTGAGCTTCTTTTTATTTGTGCCAAAGTTCTGGGCTCCTTTGCCCATTTTTCATATAAGGTTTCTCCTATCCCAGCCCGCTCCATCTCCCCTTTTTGCACCCACCTCATACATTCAAGATTCCCCTTAGAATCAATAGGGTAAATGTCATATACCGTGCATTTGAAGATAATAACATTTAGCAACAGTAATAATAACAATTGCCAACTGTTCTTGGTATATGGAAATGGATGTTTTGACCTAGGCTGTGCAATTTGAATTATTTATTACAGTATTTAGTATTTATTCATTTATTATATACATATTATATATATATATATATAGAGAGAGAGAGAGAGAGAAAGAGGAAGAGAGACAGAACAACGTGGGTGCAAAAAGTAAAACTCAATACCCGTCTTCCAGCATTTCCCCGTCTGGGGTTGGGGCTGGAGGTGAAGGTATAATCACGTAATCACCAATTACAAATCAGTATGATTAGCGTTACGATGGGGGCTCTGCAAGGATTGAAGAGGGGCCCCTAACCCAATACGGGAAGACTATATAGCAAGGCAATAAGAGCCCTGGTAGCGCGACTCGGCGCTAACCAAAAGGTCAGCAGTTAGAATCCACCAGCCGCTCCCTGGAAACGCTATGGGGCAGCTGCACTCTGTCCTATAAGGTCAGTATGAGTCGGAATCGACTCGACAACAACTTTTTTTTTTTAGTATAATGAGGCAAAGAGATCAAGAAAAGCACTGCAGAGGAATCGCAGTCTACACTGAGGCTTGGAGGATAACAGGAGTTAGCCAGGTGAAGGGAGTGGGTAAGGACATTCTGGGTGGCAGCAGGAGCAAAGGCACAGAGATAAGAGAGCGTGGAGGATTCAGTGACCGTGAAGATTCTTACCAGGGCAGTGTATATTAAGAGGTCGATTGCTGCGTCCAGGCTGTAGTTCTAATGGAGTTCCAGAAGAGAGAGATTACTGGGGCTTGAAATTGTCAGGGAACTCTCCCTGGAGTTGGAGAGTCCTGAGGTAGGCCTGGAAGGAAGAACAAATTATGGAGAGCAGAGAGGAGGGGAGACGGATATCTATATGCAAATACGTCCACACACATACATCTGCTTCATGTGCATTTAAACCTTAAATTGACTTTCACTTGCCTTCCACTTTGGTTTCCATGGTAACCCTGGCCACTTATTTTTCTTTTAACCTCCTTTTCATTGTTTCAGGATGAGGTGGTCTGCGTGAGGGTTAACCAGTCAGAGGAAGACAGGAGATTTTAAAGCAATTATTTGGTTTTATTTTTTTTAAGAAAACTGCCAAGTTTGCAATTTAATGCCAACTGTCTCCTGTATATCTGCCCTGAAGGATGCTGTAGGGAGAAGCAGAAGCCAAAATCCTTTTTGCCCCCTCCTCCCTGACTTCTATTATTACCGTGCACTTACTGCTAATACAGCATCTAAACTTACAATCTCGGTAACTATGGCAATAAAATGAGTGAGATTCCCCTCCATTATGACTTGAATTGTTAGGGCTTTGCAAAGAGCACGTGTGTTTGGACAAGGGAGGGGGAGGATGCACTGCGGGCAAAATAGTTATTTCACCTCCCTGTGGGGAGCTCGAGACTGTTGTCTATCAGTCATCAGCACCCATCCACACAGAGAATTATCACCTTCCCTAAGTCAGAAGATGCAGTCATAGTACCTATTAGTTACATGTTCATTCAGAGCTAGCAAAACACTCTCATGCTTGGCCTTCAGGGCCAGGAGACCAGGTCTGGACAGAGTTTACAAGAGATGGCACGCAGGAGGGGAGATAAGAAGAGCTAATCCACACGCCAGCAAACTTTTTCTAAAAAGGGCCAAGTAGTAAATATTTTAGGCTTTGCTAGCCATATAGTCTATGTTGTAACCACTCACCTCATTTGTTGCAACACAAAACGCAGCCATCTGTAAATAAATGGGTGAGCTGTGTTCCAATACAATGTTGTTTATGGACACGAACATTTGAATTGCATATAATTTTCGCATGTCAGGAAATAGTATTCTTCTTTGGAATTTTACCCCAACCATGTAAAGAACCATTCTTAGTTCACTGGCTGTACAAAAACATGTGGTGAGTTGGATTTGGCCCATGGACTGTCATTTGCAATTCCTTATTTAATCTATGCCACCAACCACGCATGCCACACTGGAGGATTTTCATTATTATTAATATTACTTGTTTTAATTTATCTTTATTACTGTTGTTGTCATTGTTAGTTGCTGTTGAGTGGATTCCAACTCATGGCGACCCCGTGTGTGCAGAGTAGAACTGCTCCATAGGGTTTTCAAGGCTGTGACCTTTTGGAAGCAGATTGTCAAGCTTATCTTCTGAGGTGCCTCTGGGTGGGTTTGAGCTGCCAAACTTTCAGCTAGTAATTATTTGCACCACCCAGAGACTCCTATTATTATTACTGTAAGTAACAATATTAAGTACTACTACTACATATTGGTTCTCATTTTTATCACTTACTATGTGTCAAACACTGTATTAAGTTTTATATATATACACACACACACAATGTATTTTTTTGCAAATAACACGCCTACGTAAATAATGTGCCCACACATATAATGTGCATAGTGTACCTAAGAAAATAATGTGTGAAGGGGTTGTGCTGTTGGCAAAAAAAAAGTATAAGTATATACGTATATACATATTTACATTAAGTACTATACATAGTCTTATTTCATTTCATATATATACATAGATAGATACATAATCTTAATTATAACCAAAATCTAAGAACAGTTGAAATCCACATCCAAGGTCTGTCTGACACAAACTCAGTAAGGCTCTCACCCACTTGACAACTTTAGACCTGGGAGAGTGTCTGCATCCACAAGGCCCTGACAGGACCTACACTCAGAGGGCTGGACCGTCAAACCTAACAGAGATACACCCGTGGGGATAAGGCCCAGGATTTTCAAGAGCCGTCACATTGCAATGACCCAGTGTCCACAATAATACATTGGGAATGGCATTATATCCAGCCTAGCTCCCAAGCCTCTGGATAGCCCCTGATGGACCTAATTTCTGACCTGCTCTTTGCTTGGATTGGAGACCTGGTGGTGTAGTGGTTAAGAGCTCAGCTGCTAACCAAAGTGGCTGTAGTTCAAATCCACCAGCCGCTCCTTGGAAACCCTGTGAGGCAGTTCTACTCTGTCCTACAGGGTTGCTATGAGTTGGAATTGACTAGACGGCAACGAGTTTGGTTTGGATTTTTGCTTAGACTCTGTAATGCCACATTCACATTTACCATCTCCTGACTCTGGCTATACCCCAGGAAGAGTTCTTAGCTTTCCAGCCTGCCTCCACCTCCTCTTCCAGACTATGCTTCCTCCATGCCTTTGCTCTCCTGTCTCAGTGCAGACAGCTCATCCCCACAGCCCATAGACTTCTTCATTGGTCAGCTATTCTCATCCCCACCTCCAGGTCCTTTGTGTAGTTCCTGGAACTTGAGACGCTTAGTAGGGAGAGAAGAGTGCTCCAGGAAAAAGGTCGCTGTCTTCTAATCTCCAAGGAGGCAGGCGATTTTAATTATTCAGGACAGTCCTAAGGGGAAAAACTAGGAAAAAAGCAGGAATGGAATTTACAAAGTGGCAGATTCCTGTCTTACAAGTCTTATACTAGGTCCCTAAACACACCTTCTGTCACTGGTGATCTTGATGTGGTAGAGAGAGGACTGAACTGGGGGTCTGAGGTTCTGTGTTCAGGACTTTAGTCCCTTCAACTGTAATAGCTGAACCCAACCATCCTATAGTCATTGAACAAAGTGACTCTATGGCTTTGAGAAATGTAAAGTTTGGCCACAGGAAGTTTCCTAGGTGGCGCAGATGGTTTGTGCTCAACTGCTAACCTAAAGTTGGTGGTTCAAACCCACCCAGTGGTACTGCTAAAGAAAAGGCCTGGAAATCTGGTTTCATTAAGATTATAGCCAAGGAAACCCTATGGAGCAGTTCTACTCTGTAACACATGGGGTCTCCATGAGTCAGAATCAACTCAATAACAGCTAACAACGACAACAAAATTCACCCACAGCTGGCCTTGCTTCTCTTCATGGATTCTATGACCTTGTGAAACTCAGGCTCCCTTCTCTGGGCCTTACCTGTCTCATCTATGCCATCTGAGCAGTAATCCCCTCCAGCTCCAGAGACCACCAAGATTGCAGCCCTTTCTGCTCTTCTCCTGAGAAACAGACACATCTGTTTTTGGATCCATTACTTTGCAAACTTTTAAGGGATTTTTTTCCTCCTCTCAGTCCCTAGGAAATTACTGCAGCTCTTTCTTTGGAAAGAACATTAGCCAGGCCCTGTGCTAAGCAAATGCATTCAGCATCTCCCTATCTGATTTCCCTTTTTCTCATTTGTCAGCAAAGGAGAAACCTCCCAGCTATTAATCAAACTCTTGGTTGTGAATGGCTTTAAAGGCAGAAACCATTGCTGTAGGAGGGATGCTCAGCTTTTCCAAAGAAAGCTGGCTGCCTAGTGCAGAAAAGAAACAATTAATTACCTGTTCTTCCTGTCCCCAACAGAGATGCAGATGAACTAACAGTAGTGCTGCTGGCACCAAATTCTCCCTTCCCAAGGTGGAGGGAAGCTAATGCAAACTCAGATAGCATTCAGGAAAGTAGAATGCCCAAATAGAAGTTTAGCTGTGAGGCTCTGGTGGGACCAAAATTGCCCCACTATCTGGTATCTTTACTTTAAGAAGGATACTGACAACCTCCAGTCCTTATTGAGGAAAGGAACTGGAGATGTTGACATGCCTGAAAATCGTATTCTCCAAGGCAGAATCGTACCTGGAAACGTTAAATCCAGAGAAGAAAAGTTTAAGGTATGAGAAAGAGTGCAATTTAGGGGAGGAAAAAGAAGAAAAAGGTCAGGATAGACGAGATCACCAGTATTTTGAGAGTCCCAATAGAGAGAACTAGAATCGTGGGTGTAATTTACATTATCCTATAAGAAGGAACCTTTGGGACTTGGATCTGTGTGCCTACGGAAAGGGATGCCCCCAAATATAGTCAGTTTCTTGTCTCCGGAGGTGCTCAAAATCCAGCGAGGATGTTGTAGGAGACTCTTTGCATTGAATGGGAAGTTGATTAAAATAATCTAAATAATCTTGAACAGGGTCTTATTTTACTAGTATCTTTGGCTTACTCCAAAGCCTAGCATGACGGACAACATAGAACGAGTAAAGGGTGGGGGGAGGACCGAGCCCAAGACTGGAGTCTGTTTGAAGTAAGGTAATGTATTAGAGCTAATGCTGGAACATTTTTACTTATATATTTATTTTCAGATCTTCAATTGCCATAAGGATATGACAGTCCCTTGGGAATTTGGTAGTAGGAACCATGCCTTTTTTTTTTTTTTTTTTTTTTTCTTCCTTCATTCAGTGCCTAGCAGATGCCCATCCCAGGGGAAGTCTTCAAGAAATGTTGAAAAAATTTTTCATTGAGTCATATTTAAACTTGTACTTCTGCTACAAGTCCTGGGAGGCAGTACTGTACCATTATGAAGAGTATGAACCCAAGTCAGGCTGCCCTGAGCCTGGAGCTTAGCTCTTCATTTACTAGATGAGTGAACTTGGGGCAGGTGGCATAAACTCTCAGTCTCTCAGTTTCCTTACCTGTCAAATAAGAATTACCTCATGGCATTGTCCTGAAGGTGCAATGAGTTATACATTCAAAATATTTGCATCAGCACTTGACACATAAATAAAAACAAAACAAAACAAAAACCCGCTGCTGTTGAGCTGATTCTGACTCACAGTGACCCTGTAGGACAGAGTAGAACTGCCCTATGAGGTTTCCAAGGCTGTAATCTTTAAGGAAGCAGATTGCCATATCTTTCTTTCACGGATCAGCTGGTGATTTTGAACTGCCGACCTTTAGGTTACCAGCTGAGAGCTTTAACCACTGCACCACCAGGGCTCCTTGACACATAATAGTTGATATTTATTCAGCACTTAAAACATGCCAGCACTGTTCTGTATATCGTACACGTATTCATTTTAATTCTCACAACAACTCAAGTGTTGAATATGACGCTGACAGAGAGGTTAAGCAGTGTGTCCAAGGTCACACACAGAGGAGATTGTAACACTGGAGTTCTAACTAAGTGAATGCTCTTGACCACTACCGACTTCCACTTGATAAGCACTGGCTGTCATTTGTATTATTATCATTCCGACCTGTTGTTGTTGTTGTTAGGTGCCAGTGAGTCGGTTTGGACTCACAGGGACCCTATGTACAACAAAATGAAACACTTCCCGGTCCTGCATCATCCTCACAATCATTGTTATGTTTGAGCCCATTGTTGCAGTCACTGTGCCAATCCATCTCATTGAGAGTCTTCCTCTTTTTTCAGTGACCCTTTACCTTCCCAGGAAAACTTGGTGGCAGAGTGGTTAAGAGCTACGGCTGCTAACCAAAAGGTTGGCAGCTCGAATCCACCAGGTGCTCCATGGAAACCACGTAGGGCCGTTCCACTCGGTCCTGTAGGGTCGCTGTGAGTAGGAATCGACTTGACGGCAACGGGTTTGGTTTTCTGTTTTGTTTTTTTTTTTTTAACCTTACCAAGCATGATGTCCTTCTCCAGGGATTGTTCCCTCCTGTTAAGATGTCCAAAGTACATGAGATGAAGTCTCACCATCCTTGCTTCCAAGGAGCACTCTGGCTGCACGTCTTCCAAGACAGAACTCTACCTCCCAGTAAAGGTTAGTTTCCGTTCTTTCCTCTCCTTTCTACCTCTGCTACATGTATGAATATACATACTAATTCTCCACTGGGCAATGAGTTCCCAGAGTGCTGGGACCTTGTTTGATTTGTCTTTTTCAATAGATCCTTGTATGGACTTTGCACTTGATGGATGCTCTTTGCATGTTGGTTGAGTGAATGACTAGCATAAAGACGTCATTTGTTTAATGGGGCCATGTTATCTGGACAATGGTCTGTGGATCTGCATTGAGGCGCCAATCTCTTTAGAGTACCAGACTGGAATCCTACCTAAACCAACCTTTTTCCTTTATCTTTATTGGATTTGTTGGTTTATTTCTTTATCTGTCTAGTTGTTCATTTATCTGTGGGCAGAATAGCGTGTTGAGAAACACAGGGCTGTGTTTGAATCCAGGCCTCAGCACTACAGGTGTGTTAACTCAGGTAAATTACCAAATTCTCAGAGCTTTGGTTTCCGTTCTGTGACGGAAGCAAAGTAAAACTTATTTTTGAGATTCACCGGTGATAATGGGGAAGTGAATTAACTGGGAAGCCTTCTTTGAGGGTAGATGATTTCCACATTTACTCGCAAACCTGCAAAACTACAAAAAAGGAAATATGTGGCTTACTCCAAGAAGCCACTGCAGTTCCTGTAGGTGACTTCCCCTGTCAATCCCCTGGTTTGGGTTTACTTCAGTTCCTGGTAAGCTCAAGGTTCCCATCCTTCACAGAATTGTTCTCACTGTAGTTGAAATGTAGTGGGTCCAGTATGGGGGAAGGAGAGGATCTTAATGTCTTCATCCTTGTCTTTTCGGTTGTTTGAGCTATTGTTTAATTACCTTTTTTTTTTTTCCTCGTTGCTTGAGGTATTTTTCGTTGTTTTTTTTTTTTTTTTTTTAACTCTTGGTCTTTCTTCTCTTGCTTCCTTCTATCAGGCTTCCTCAACAGCTTCAAATGTTCAACTTTGAAGTAAGTGAACTTAAAAGAAGAACTGAAAACTCATCCTCATGGGTCGAAGTCCCCTGGGTGGCCTTGCCACAGTAACCACTTTACCTAGAGCTCATTAGTAAAGACTGTTCTCATCAGCGCCACCGAGGACGGTGACGCCAGCCCTCCCCGCTTCGAGTCTGGTGCGAGTCTAGCGCCTTCGCAGGGGCGCTGGCGCTGCATCTCGCTGTCGGGGCGGACGCCTCGCTCACAGGGCCTGGGCTGCCCCGCGGGGACCCGGCTCCGCGCGCAGCCTATTGTGCAGCGGGCGCCAACCAGCAAATTACATCTAAGCCACCTTTCAAGCCACCGGCCGCTTTCAAAATGGGACTTTGAAAGCGTGGGCTCCCCTGACTCTGAACTGGAGAACGGAACTCGGCTTTTCAGAGAGGACGCGTTGACACACACGTGCCTGCCTCTGTGGCTCTCGCCTGGCATTTATAGTGAGAATAAAAGGAAGACTTTGTCTGGTGGGTGTTCGTGTGCACGGTTCCATCCCTTTATTTACGAAGGAAACGTTCCGACTCCTGGAGTTCTGACTGGCCATTGGGGGATGAATGGATGAATGGATGAATGGAGCTATTTGAAGTGAGAGCATTGAAAGTTTTTCTTTGGGCTGTACACAGATGTGTGTGTGTGTGTGTGTGTGTGTGTGTGTGTGCTTTCCTCCCCTTCTCAAGCTCTGGTGGTATCCTTTTACTTAAGAATCCAGCAGCTGCGGGAGAGGGAAGGACCATGCAGATACATGCAGAGTTAAATTGGATGGTTGAAACTCTGTTTGGGGTTTGGGGATCCTATTTCTATTCACTGGAGTTCCTGGTGGTGCAAAGGTTAACGTACTCGCTGCTAACTGAAAAGTTGGTGGTTTGAATCCACCCAGAGGTGCCATGGAAGAAAGACCTGGTGATCGACTACCAAAAAATCAGTCATGTAAAACCTTATGGAGCACAATTCTACCCTGACACACATAGGGTCTCCATGAGTTGGAAAGGATTGGAGGTCGAGTAATTTTGTTTCTATTAGTCAGAGAGGAAGTAGCGGTTAAGTGCTCAGCTGCTAACTGAAAGGTTGGAGGTTCAAACCCACCTGTGGAAAAAGATGTGGCAGTCTGCTTTCTTAAAGATTACAGCCTTGGAAACCCTGTGAGGCAGTTCTACTCTGTCCTATAGGGTCACTCTGAGTCAGAATTGACTCAATGGCAGTGAGTTTGGTTTGGTTTTAGTCAGAGAAGGGAGACAGTAGCTAGCTGCCACCAAAAAAAAAAAAAAAAAACCAAACAAAAAAAAACAACCAAACCCATTGCCGTCGAATCGATTTCAACTCATAGCAACCCTATAGGACAGAATAGAACTGCCCCATAGGGTTTCCAAGGACTGGCTGGTAGATTTGAACTGCCAACCTTTTGGTTAGCAGCTGAGCTCTTAACTACTGCACCACCAGGGCTCCTAGCTGTCACAACAGCCCCGTTTTTTTTGCTTTTGCCCCAGGCCTTTTGGCACCTGATTGAATGAGCCTCTTTCCACACAACAGGAGAAGAGGTAGGAAGATACAGTTGCTAGAACTCAGGCTCTGGAACAGACAGATTAGGTCTGAATTTTCTGCAAATCACTTAACATTGTGAAGGTTTCAGACACACAACAGCTATTCAGCCTTTTCTCTCAACCAGACATCACCAGAAGGTATCCTTTACCTTTTTATCTTGGGCCTCCTCTGACTCCTATATATGTCATTCTTTCATTGCACGAAAGTAGAGTTCATAACAGTTCACAGATCTGCAGTGCTTTCTTTACCAGCGGCTCTTACTTGTTGTGCCCTCCCTTAGTATAACCGCCTTCATACACTTATACCTACTTCTCCAAACTCAACTTCTTCCAAATCATCAGCTTCATATGTTGTTGTGTGCCATCAAGTTTATTTGAGTGCATAGCAACCCTACAGGACAGAGTGGGACTGCCCCACAGGGTTTCCAAGGCTGTAATCTTTACCAAAGCAGATTGCCACATCTTTCTCCCACGGAGTGGCTGGTGAGTTCTGCCTACCTTTCGGTTAGCAACTGAGCAGTTAACCACTGCATCACCAGAGCTCTTGCCCCTTCATATAGGGCACCTGATTCTCCTGTTTTAGGAGCATGGTTCCACCCTTAGTATGCCCAAAGCCAATCAGCATATCATACTGGCTTAGAAAGGAAATAAGTACTCTGCCCTAGAACACTACTGTGCTTGGAAGGACCATACCTTCTGGGTTTCATAGGAAGGTTATCAATGAGTCAGTATCAGCCTGCAAAAGCATATTGAAATGAACTTTTCCAGAAAGGAAATATGGATTCAGTGCAACAGTCCTTGAGGCAGGTCTTGTTATCTGCTTCTTACTCTTAAGGAACTAGGATTTAAGGATCTCTGTGAATTCCAAGTAGGACCATCAGTGGTTCAATTGCAGAAGTCTTGCCTTCCATATGGGAGACCCAGGTTCGATTCCCAGCCAATGTACCTCATGCAAACCCACCACCCGTCTGTCACTGGAGGCTTGCATGTTTCTGTGATGCTGAGCAGGCTTCAGTGGAGATTCCAGACTAAGATGGACTAGGAAAAAATGCCTGGCGATCTACTTCCGGAAATCAGCCAATGAAAACGCTATGGATTGCAAAGGGATGGTGCAGGACCAGGCAGTATTTCATTCTGTTGTGCACGGGGTCTCCGTGAGTTGGAGACTGACTTGACAGCAGCTAACAACAATATAACATGAATTCCCAGGCAACATAGAAAGTGATGAAGCCAAAACACAACAAAACGTAGGTTTTCTGTTGCCAAGGGGGTGCTCTTTCCACAATATCACATAGCCCTTCCTCTCTATTCTAGGTTAGAACTCTGTCTCTTAATTCCTCACTTTAAACTTGGGTATCCTAAGGCCTTATCCGGCTATGACAGGCAGGCCTGGGCAGACAGCTCACTCAGTACCCTGTGAATAGTACAGTTTCAATTTTCATACACAGATCATGTCATGTACCAAAGCCTTACTCCCTTTAGCGGAAGAAAACTGCTAATTATAGACACTCATGGGCTCTGTGTTCCAAAAAGATCCAGTGCATGTCTTTGTGTCTGGCCCAGCCCAGCAGAGAAAGGCTAAATTGTGTTTGAAAGTATTACAAGGGGAACTTTAATTGAGGCATAAAAACATGTGCTTTGATCTTCCTGGGACCTGTGGTTCTCCCATTACCTGCATCATGCTCCTGATGACATAGGTTGGAGGGCAGCCTGCACCGAGACCTGTGCCAAGGCATCAAGCAGGATGTCATAACTGACACCCTGCTCCTTCTTTCCATCAGCATTGAAAGCTCTGTCTGTGTATATTTATCTGTCAGATACACTTGAAGTGGCCCCAGTCCTGATCACCATAATGATCTTCCTGTCCTATAACACAGGCCTGTGTCCTCAGCTTTCAAATATATCTGTAAGCTTTTCTATCCTCCCCTTCTAGAACCACGCCCTTGTTTCTCATATTTGTCCCGACCTCCAGACTTGATTGTATGGCTTACCAACAACAGCTGAATTTCAGTGTTTTGCAGCATGCCTCATTCATTCACTTAATTTCTCCTTCACTCATTTACTCATGTATCTCTTTATATATTCACTGATTTACTTGCTCCATTTTCAGTCTTTACTTATTGGGCCAAAGGAGACTAAATGTGTAGTAAGTTGACCAGAATCGTTGTAGAAATATATGGATTCCTGTGTACATGTGTCTGTTTGTGTTAGTGAAAATGGCTGGAAGGGGCTCAAGAGGGCCTCTGATCTGTGAAACCTCCAGTTCCCACAGAAAATGCTTGTTCGGGGGTTGTTTAATGGCCCAAGGTTGTAAATAATGAGCAAGCAAATTCAGTGTAAATGTTTGGGACTGAAATAAACGCCTCGGTTCAAATTTCAGCATTGCCACTTATCAGCATTATGATTTGGGGCAAGATGCTTGACTGTTCTGGGCCTGAATGTTTTTATTTATAAAAGAGAGACATTAATACTTATCTTACGGATCATCACGGAAAAAGAGGCAATGCCTGTAAAGGGTCTAGCCAGGGCCTGGTATACTGTTAGAGAGGTTGATATGAGTATTATTATTGTGCTGCTTCTGTTCCTCATTCATGATGAGAAAAGTGGCTTCAGATCCATCAAGGTAAGCCTGTTGGTGAGTCCCTGTGTCCTCTGGGAAATCACAGGTACCCTGATGCGTTGAGACAAAACCCAGAAAGTGAACCTTTCTTGAGGAAGACTTCAGCCGAACATAAAACTCTTGGTGCTCTAGGTTTCTCCTTCATCACTTCCTGGAGGAAGCCAGAAGCCCATGTCTGCAGGACACCAGGAGTGACATCTGGAAGAGTGGGAGAAACAGGTGAGGGAGTGTGCATGATGGCAGCACCATGTAATCAAATCAGTGATGTCTTAGCTTCCCTGCCTCCATTCATTCATTTCCCTGTTCACTTGCGACATATTTATGTTTGATCTGCTGAGCTCTGGGCAGAGTACTAGAGGGCCCAGAGAAGCCTGTCCTGTGTCTGTGTTCCTCTTCACTGATGCTGCATTTCTAAGGTAGTTTTCAAGTATTATTATTACCTCCCCACCTTTTTTTTTCCTTGCAGCAGCTCCCCTCTGTTTAGATGACATCCTCCTAAGAAATCCAGTATGTAAATCAGATCGGAGGGGATGTTCTAGTTGAAGTCACAGTCAGGTTCACGGAGCCTGCCCTTTCAAGCTCCCCCAACCCTGCCTCCCATCCTGTGTAGCCCCTGTAGGTGTCCTAAGGAACATCCTCTAGTTTAGAAACTAAAGAATCAAGACATTATAAAGCTGTTGACAATGGGCAAACCTGTTTCGTAAAAGGGTGGAATCTTAACCAGGATTGATCAAACACACAAAAGAGCTCAATTTTGATGAAAGGAGGTATATGACACAGTTCAGGAGTATGCATCTCTTTGAATTCCAAGTTAACACAGAAAGTGAAGCCAGGACACAAGAAAATGTGCATTTTCTGACCCAAAGGGAGCACTCTCGAGGCATAGGAAAGACATGGATAAAGATGTTTTCACACTTTTTATCACATTGAATTGTTAGCTCTTCCTATGACATTAGGAAAGTTGCAGCATTGCTATTAGCGTTCCAGTTTTATGGACTAGGAGACTGAAGCTCAGAGTGGTCACTGAGCCAAGAAGTGGCTAAGCTGAAGTTTGAATTCAGGTCTTCTGACCTTTCTCCATAATCCCCATAGTGCTTCCCATGCCTTCCCCTTCACCTCCATGAGCACTCTATCAGCTGTCCCTCTTCTCCATGCAAGGGGTAGGGGCACGACCCAGAGAATGTACTCCCTGCTCATCAGATAGCCACTTCTCCTTCCCTTCTT
Organism: Dugong dugon; assembly: GCA_030035585.1. Lineage (NCBI taxonomy): Eukaryota > Metazoa > Chordata > Mammalia > Sirenia > Dugongidae > Dugong > Dugong dugon. The sequence continues at coordinate 61,428,579 of CM057471.1, forward strand.
GCTCATTATCCCATTATCTTAACCTGAGGCTGACAGATTAGCATGTGCTTCAGAAAGATAAATGACCCCTCAGATTTCTGACAGAGATGTCTCATCTTGGGAGAAATGCTTACAATATCCCTCCTAGATCCAACCAGACAGGAAGATTCAGAGATCATTGTCTTCCCCCTTCCTCAGGCTTCAAGGGAGAGGTTGAAAAAGGCAGAGCTGAGTGTGGTTGAGGGAAGGTTCCAGATCTATTATCTGAGGTCACTGTCCTTAACTCCCCCTTGTAACTCACCTTTCAAGTGAGAAAAGAGTTGTGCCAAGAGGAGATAACAATTATGGTTTCCCTGTAGTCAAAGAGAAGGTCTGCAAGCTCTCCAAGAAAAGAGTGAAAGGACATGGTGTAGTGTGGGGCTTCTCATTTGGCTTTAGAAGTGCTTGGAGATCCCCACAGGAAAGGAAGCCACTGATCATGGAATCACTCCTTGTCATTTGAGCAGAGCTTTGCAGAATTTAAAAAAAAAAAAAAAAAGCTTTCTTGTGCATTATCTTGTTTGATTCTCATAATGGCTCCCTCAGTTAAGGAGGACAGAGATGATCAAACCCATTTTACAGAGGGGGAAACTGAAACTCATAGTGATTAAGAAACCTGACTAAGATTACACAACTATGACGCAGCAGTGCCAAAAATTAAATCCAGATCTTTTGACACAAATGCAGGAATATTACTATACTCAGTGGTGCTCAATTTTATGAGAATATTTATCTCTGCAGTGATGACACTCAAATTTATCAAGGATGGAGTTTTGAGGTCAAGTTTCTTGCAGACCATTTAGGTAAGCATTTAATAAAACATTACATATAGCATTTTGTAAGGAACTAGAAAGGTCTATGGTCTTTCGAACAGAATAAGGGAGTACTGCGTGGTTTTAAATCAGAAAAGGTATATGTCAGGATTGTATCCTTTCACTATACTTATTCAGTCTGTATGCTGAGCAAATAATCCGAGAGGCTGGACTATATGAAGAAGAACACATCATCAGGACTGGAGGAAGACTTATTAACAACCTGCGTTATGCAGATGACATAACCTTGCTTGCTGAAAGTAAAGAGGACTTGAAGCACTTACTGATGAAGATCAAAGACTACAGCCTTCAGTCTGGATTACACCTCAACATAAAAAAACAGAAGTCCTCACAACTGGACCAATAAGCAACATCATGATGAATGGAGGAAAGATTGAAGTTGTGAAGGATTTCATCTTACTTGGATCCACAATCAACACTCATGGAAGTAGCAGTCAAGAAAAGTAAGGATGTATTGCACTGGGCAAATCTGTGCAAAAGACCTCTTTAAAGTGTTCAAAAGCAAAAATGTCACTTTGAGGACTTAGGTGTGCCGACCCAAGCCATGGTATTTTCAATCACCTCATATGCATGTGAAAGCTGGACAATGAATAAGGAAGACCAAAGAAGAATTGATGCATTTGAATTATAGTGTTTGTGAAGAATACTGAATATACCATGGACTGCCAGGAGAATGAACAAACATATCTTGGAAAAAGTACAGCCAGAATGCTCCTTAGATGTGAGGGTGGCGAGACTTTGTCTCACATACTTTGGACATGTTATCCGGAGGGACCAGTCCCTGGAGAAGGACATTATGCTTGGTAAAGTAGATGGTCAGTGAAAAAGAGGAAGACCCTCAAGGAGATGGACTGACACAGTGGCTGCAACAATGGGCTCAAACCTAGCAACAACTGTGAGGATGGTGCAAGAGCAGGCAACTTTTTGTTCTGTTTTACTTAGGGTCTCTATGAGTTGGAACCAGCTCGACAGTGCCTAACAGCAACAACATTGTCAAATTAGCAACCCCACCTTCAACATTTTGCTTCCGTTTAAGACAGTAAATAACAGTTCTGCTCTAATAATATCTGGCACCTGCATTTTGGAAAACACATGGTCACACTTCCACAGAGTAAAACTTAAGACTTTGAGGAAAACTGTATCAGTCAAACTTTCCTGGGCATTAGTTGTTCATATAACAATTTTATGAAAGAGAAAAGGAATTCAATAAATTGGTGCATGGCTAGGGATAGAGGAACAATACATGAGGAAGACAAAGTGTTTAAATGAGAAACGGCACTGGCCAAGCTCAAATCCCATTTTCCACACCATTTTTTAGGAGGGAGCTCTGTTAATGTAGTGTTATTGAGTTCTGGGCTCCTCTTCTGCGCAATCCCACATATACGCATCAATAGCAGATTAGTCTCAAAGCCCGGCTCTGGGCACATCACTAATGGTCCTGCTTGGACACTCTCAGTGGCTCCCCATTGCCTGCTGGATAAAGTCAAAGCGTCTTAGCCAACTATCTCAGGCACTTAACACCATGGCCCTAATTAACCTTTCCAAATTTATCTCCTAGAACTGCCATTCTTTTTCATGGCAAACTGCTCTGCTTATTTACCCTGCTCTTCACTGACTTTGCAACTCCCTATCCCCAGATTCCTGAATGCTAGCCAACTCCTGCTTTTGCCTCCTCCTCTCTCTATACATCTTGGGCTGCTGAATCTCATATGCAGCCTCAGCTCCAACCCATTTGATACATCACAAAGTAAGACATGCACATCAGTGATCGGGGGCCCAGCATGCAACTAGCCTGTACGTTTGCCCCTTTGTGATTTAGCTATTAGGCTCCTGCCTGATTTCTAAGAAGACCCTCACCTTGGGCCCCAGATATCCTTGGGTCCCTATCTAAATTACCTGCCAAGCCTGATATTACTGCAGGACTGAAACCTTTCTTGTTGCCCCAGGGCCCTGTCTCCTCTTTTCAGGAAACCAGGCTCCTTTTCTGGAACCCTAGACTGATGATTAGTTGGTAGCAATTGCCTACTGGATCTCCCAATACTGGCTACTCCTTAAAAACTTGAATACCTTACTGTCCCTGATGGAGCAGTGGTTAAGAGCTCAGCTGCTAACCAAAAGGTCAGCAGTTCAAATCCACCGGCCGCTCCTTGAAAACCCTATGGGGCAGTTCTACTTTGTCCCATAGAGTCACTATGAGTTGCAACGGGGTTTTTATAGGCCCTGGGTGGTGCAAACATCTAACACACTTAGCTACTAACTGAAGGTTGATGGTTCAAGTCCATCCAGAACCTCCTTGGAAGAAAGGCCTGGCAATCTACTTCTGAAAAAATCAGTCATTTAAAACCCTATGAAGCACAGTTCTACTCTGACATACTTGGCGTCTCCATGAGTCAGAGTCAACAGCAGCTGGTTTTATTTTCTGATAGCTAAGCAGGACACTCTATCTCTCCATGATGACTCTCATCTAACGTTGACCATTTGTGCTTCCCACCCCCTCCACTTGTTGGCTGCTAATCCACCCTCTGGATTCAGTGTTCTTCATACTGGGTTGCCAAATGCCATCTCTTCCTAGAAGCCTTCTGTAATCTCTTCCGCTTCAGCTGATTCTCCTTCTAAGGTTCTTCATTGGCGGGACTACAATCTTGCAACATAGTCATATGCAGTGCTGAGCTGGTAAATGCTCAACAACTGGCTCTTAAAAAAAGAGCCCTGATGAGTACTGTTGACCAATTCCCATTGTATAAATAACCTGTCGTGGTGGATTTCAAACTACTATGCTAGTTGGCGGAGATAGGCTCAACTGGCTCTCTCCAGCCAATATGAACTGGCCTCGGTGCACCCTGGTTATGTGCATCCTTGCATCATCTCTCCTGTTATCCCTTACTCTCTATTACAGCCACACTGAACTTCTCTCAGCTTCAATATGACATGCTGCCTCACATTTCTGAACATTTATAAATGTTATTTCTCGGCCAGCCACATTTTTCTTTACCTTTGTCCCAAGTCCTTACCCTTTATCTGTCGAACTAATATTAGTTCTTCTTCTGTTTAAATATCATTTATACCTCAGCTTAAGTATCACTCGCACCAGATACTCTTCCCTTCTCCCCCAAGATTGAGTGAGGTAATTCTCTGGGTGCCACAGCTACTTTGCATTGTTGAACTTTTTATTGTGTTTGTTGTATGGCCATCTCCCCGCTGGACTGCGGGCTCCGAGAAGCAAATATCATGCTTATTTAGTTCCCCACAATATCTCTAACCCTGAGCTCTTCGACTGACACACTGTAAGCACCACTGCATGCCTGTTAACTATTTTATAATCCCTTACTGGATGATAAGCTTTTATCAGTGTGTTTCCTCTGAGAAATGCATACGCATTTTCTGTATAAATGTTGGACATCAAGCAACCAGTTGTGTCTTCCTCTTCACTTCAGCGACAGGATGCTCAAAACTGATTTTACTGCTTAAATTTAATAACCTTTATATGCTGGACACTGCATATCTTGGTTCCAGTATTTTTTTTACTTTGGTCTGGACCTTCTGTTTTGCCTATGTTTGTAGTTTGCAAGTTCAGTGCAGGCATTTGTGAAGTCCGCCTCCAATTCACTGGGTTACGAAGTAGGATATAAACAAGTACATATTTCTTCAGTGCAATCTGTTGGTTTCATCACTGAGCATAAATCCTCATCTTCCCTAAAGCAGAACCTCACACCATTTCTTACAGTGGAATGAAGCAGAGTGGAAGGGTTAGGACACAGGATTTGGAATGATAGAGACCTGTGTCAGAATCCCAGTCTGTCACCGGTTTGCAATGTGGCAAGTTAATTGGCCTCTCTAATTGGAAGTATTTTATCTGTTATGTGGAGGTGATAATTTATTCCTCACAGTGTGGTTATAGAGATTAAATGAAATACTGTATGAAAAATGTTTAGCGAACTTCCTAGCACTTGGCAAGTACTCAATAAATGACAGGTACAATTACAAATAAAGCTGTTGAAGAAGACATGAATCACGGCAAGATCATAGAATCAGGGGTTTGGCAAAAGCCGGTTTATTTGCAGCAACCTCTTCTACCTTCTCCCATCCTTCCAGCGCTGCCCCTCTCCCCACCCATCTCTAAACATCACAAAACATACCAATGTTTAGTCTCTGATTTGCTAAGAGTTCATCATTAATTCCCCCAGGGATAATGCCTGGTTGAAATCTCCCCTGGTCTCATTTGCTGGAAGAGAAACTTTAATTCAGCACACTGAATAAAATGCAATTTGGTATATTTAATCAATTTATTGCTACCTCAATTTGCTCAATTTGTGCAGAGAAGGGGAGGTAAAGACATTTAAACCAAGGTGTAGCATGCTTCAGATTGTACAAGACTCAAATGCAGGCTTATTTCTTGGCAGATTTTTGCTGAGATCTTACACCTCTGTTTGCATGAATCCTGACTGGCATCTGTGGCTTCTACTTATTTACCCAGAACCCTGTGTCAGCCTCTCAAGGGCTCTAGGAGATGACACATGTAGGCTCATTATCTGGCTTTTCCTACAGAGAATTTTGAGTGAATTTGATGAAGTTACTGTGGTCTTCTCAGATTTTAGCATTAAAGTTGGTGTGTGCTTACTCTCAGCATCATTTTTTCAAGCATATTAAGAAATAACTCTATAGGGGATGTTCTCGTCGGCACACCTGATTGACGGTTGATATGCACCAGTTTTCTATTAAGAATCCCTGGTGGTGCAAAGGTTAAGCACTCAGCTGCTAATTGAAAAGTTGGCGGTTTGAACCCACCCAGCGGCTCTGTATGAGAAAGACCTGGCAACCTGCTCCTGTAAAGATTACAGTCTAGAAAGCCCTATGGCACAGTTCTGCTCTGTCACATGGGTTGCTGTGAGTTGAAATAGACTTGTTGGCACATAAGAACACCAGTCTTCTGTTCTAGATAAATTGATTTCCCCATAGTCCTTTAAGATACCTTGGCTCCCCACACTAACCTGCTTTTGTGTGTGTCCTTCTTAGCTTGAAATGCCTTCTATCCTTCTCTGAGAACAAATTCACAAGCTTCTATTTCAATCCACATTCAGCTAATATTATGATAAACCACTATTTGTTCATTCTTCCAGTCATTCTTTCTTTAAGTGAATGCTTAGTAAACATTTACTATGTGTCAGGCGCAGTGTTTGATGCTGGATACACAACAATCAGTAAAATGACCTGGTCCTTGGCCTCAGAGGCCCCATGTCCTACTAGGTGGGACAGGCAATAATAAATAAACTCAAATAAAAGACTAAATTACCTACTACTTATGGAACACTCATTATACATTAGAAGTATTATAAATTGACAGTCTTAATCCTCAAAAAGGCTTGAAAAGTAGGTAATTTCCTTTTAATAGAAAGAAAATGAATTTTACTGAAGTCCTATAATCCTGTAATTTGTCCAGTGTCTATCAGTTATAATGGCAAAATTGGAATTTGACACCATGTCTGTATGTCTTCAAAGCAATTGCTTTTTCTACTATGCTACTTTACTTGCTGGAAAGCTGTATGTATGTGTATTTATATATGTATATATATGTGTGTGTGTATATATGTATGTATGTATAATATGTTTATATACATATATATATAAAAAACTGTTGCTGTCGAGTCAGTTCCAACTCCTAGCGACCTTACAGGACAGAGCAGAACTTCCCCATAAGGTTTTCAAGGCTGTAATCTTTACCAGAGCAGATTGCTGCACCTTTCTTCCATGGAGCAGATGGTGGGTTTGAATCGCCAACCTTTTGGTTAGCAGCCAAGTGCTTAACCACTGCACCACCAGGCCACCAGGGCTCCATATACATACATACATATATATATATATATATATATATATATATATATATACACACACACATACTCTATAGCTGTGAAAATCACTTGAGTTAGAAAGTCTTTACCTGTTAGGTGTGAGATCCCAGACATATACAAAGAAGTCACAAACAGGGGCTATAGATTTGGGATATGTAGGAAGCATGAATGGAATACCATCACGCAATGGTGGAGGGAGAACCTCCCTCAGGGATGGCCTGGCGTCAGACACTAAGTCAAATTCCGAAGTGAAGGCTAGGCAAGGGTGGGCACCAGACTCTGAGGATCTTCCCATTGCCTGCTTAAACCTTGGTAAGAAGGCAGCAGACAGGGATTAGGGAGAGTGCTTGGTGGTTCTGGAAGAATTAGTGTAAATGATGTCCTGCAGTCATAAGATCTATTCTGAAGTTCTAAGACGTACCTCTTCCTACCACCTCCTGTTCCTGCCATACCCTTCTTTTATCTCTTTGTTGCTGTTGAAGGTGCAGCTCTCTCGAGTCTGCAACTAGCCAGCATTTGGATTGCTGGACCAGTCTCTTGAGCCAGGTAAGGCCATTAAAGTTTTCTTGAAACAGAGCACTCACCTGAGAGTCCAGGGACCATAGTAGTGCCAACCATGCCATCTTAGTCTGCGATCTTAAGCAAATCACTCTTTTCTCCTCCAGCTTTCACTACCTCATTTTAAAAACATAGGAACGTAAAATACATGAAGGGAGACGCAAGTGACTGCTAACAGCAGCTGACTCCGGGGAGGGCACCCAGGGCTCTGAGGGGAGGGAAACATGTTCTTTTTGTAGCATTTTAAGTGGTTTGCATTCTTAGCAAATTCATCTATATAATTATATATTTCTTCACTCTGTGTCTATGTGTATAAAATTTGATCAAATCGTAATTACCACCTATTACATTTCAGACCCTTACTGTAGTATACTGGATTGTCAATCAAAGAGTTTGCATCTGCAATGAGCGGTGGTCTCTTAGAGGGCAAGGATGGAGTCTTGGTCATCTTTGTCTCCTGGAGGCTAACACAGGATCTGGCACATAGTAAGTTTTAAGTAAATTTTGTTGATTAGTTTTTAAAAATAAATAAATCTGTGGAATGAAATATTAGACAAGAATCTCCCAAGGTGGGCCTTACCCAGGAGATTCTGCTTCACCAAGCCTGGGGTGGGGCTTGGGAATCTGTATTAAACGTGCCCCCTAAGGGATTCTTATAATTAGACAAGTTGTCAATCTCTGACCATCTTGCTCCTTAGTCTGGGATGTCAGTGCCCACGGTCTGGGAGGTCAGAGCAAGCATAACAAACCAGAAGCAGTAATCGTCCGTTTGGTTCCTGGGCTGGGGACTGTTTATGTCTTCTGATCTTTGCTGTGAGTCATGTCGAGGGCTTCCAGGTATTGGTAGCCAATGATCAAGGCAAAGCTCAGGGGTGTATCCTCTCCCTGGAGAAGGCAAGGAGCAAGACTGGAAGGTGAAGTCTTCAAGGAAATTTCTGAGTACCAAGCCTTCCCCTCGAGCGCTGTGCAGGAGCCGGTGCTGTGGGGGGTGACTTCCTCCTAGGAGCCGGGCTGTCAGCTTCCAGGCCTTTTTCTGTGACATCTGCTCTAGCAGCCAGGAGCCGGGTCACAGGCTTCCTTCCTTCTTCTCTTGCTTCTGTGCAGTGTGGTCCGGAGGCAATGAGGAACAAGAACGAGGGGAGAGAAAACGTTGTGTATGCAGAGTTTAAGTGATGTCTTCAGGGCTTGGAAAAATATAATTTTGTTTGAACAGTTTGCTGGCAGTTTTCCAACTTATCCCCCTGAATTAGGGACCAAATGAAGTCATTAGGCCCTAATCAAAAGCAGCTAATCAGGAGTCAGTGGGAGATCTACCAATTAATCGCGGCTGGAACACAACGAGCTGAAGTACCCAAGCTGGATGAATAAAAGTAACGAAATTAAGTATCAGCGCCAAGCAATACTGCACAACCCCATAAATGGGTTATGGGCTGCTCACTGCTTCCTGCTGTATGAGAAACAGAGGCTCAGTGCCAAATCATGGGTGAGTTGGGAAGCGACTTTGGTGCTTGCCCTGAGCTTTTTCTGAGGTCAAGATGCATGTAAGGCAGGGATTATATGAAAACGATGGTGGAGGTTGACTTTGGTAGGTGTAATGGTGTTGTTAGCTGCCATCAAGTCAACCTCCGACTCGTGGCGACCCCATGCACAATGGGATCAGACCATTTTGATCCATAGGGTTTTCACTGGCTAATTTTTTAGTAGATTGACTGGCCTTTCTTCCTAGTTTATCTTAGTTTGGAAGCTCTGCCGAAACCTGTTCAGCATTATAGCAACATGCAAGGTTGTGCATGAAGTGCATTGGCTGGGAATCAAACCTGGGTTTCTCATGTGGAAGGTGAGAATTCTACCACTGAACCACCACTCCCTTCTTGCAGTTGTAATACTATAGTGGAAATACATCTTTCATAGCATTTAACTAATTTAGACTCAGATTCTTTGCTGATATATTTTTCTTTCTTTGCAGCTAAACTATGAAGACAGGTTTTATCAGACTTGTCTCTTTTCACACACCCAACACAGCTCCCGGCACATGCTAAATAAATAAACATAAAATGATTTAATTAATTCAGAGGCATTTAAACCAAGGTTTTTCTAATCCAAAGCTTTCAGACTGTTCCCTATGTCACTCAGGCAGAAGGGTGTCACTGCACTCATTTAATCAACATAAGAGTTGTTAACTGCCAGTGGTTTCTGGTTCAGAAACGTTCATATACTTTAAATTACAGCTTTAGGGAATCTTATAGACTGTCAAGTCCAATCCTCTAATTTCACAGGCAGAGAGACAAGGCCAGAGGGTGACAGCAACTTGCCCCAGGTCCTCCAGAAAATTTGTGGCAGAAGTAAGACTACAACCAAGGTCCTAACTCTGGGTTCAATCACTTCCCTCAGTACCTGGCCCTTTGCTTTCATTATTGACAGTCATCCTTTCTAAGTGGAATTTCTTTGTCCTCTGAGATTTCCAGGGCTATTTGTCTAGATTGGAATCAATTAAAGGTTTGCAGAAGGGTTTCTGGAGTCTGTCCTGATGGCCAGGGCAGTGAGTCTGGGCCACGGGGGACTCAGGAGTCATCTTGGGCAGAGGGATCATCCTCACTAGGAGGCCTGTGTTGAAAAGAAGAGAGGCCTCCTTAATTTCTGGGGAGATGTCAACTGTAAGATGTTTCTGAGTGAAGGCTGGGCTCTAAGATAAAATGGGTAAGTGTTTGCGAGAGGAGAGCACTGTGGTCGGAGTGTGTATGTGTGTAGATGTGAGTGTGTGATTATACACAGGTGTGTTTTATTTGTTAAGCAGCTTACATGTGGTTTTGTATTTGAAATTTGGTACTTGGACTTGTCTTCAGGAATGCATATGTGTGAGGGAGTTCATTTGAGTGTGAGTACTTATGTGTGTCCATGAGGTATGGATAGCTTCTAAGAGATGGCATGTGTAAAGAATATTAAGGGTTATTGTATGTTAGTATGTGTGCTTATATGTATTTTATTTTTTATTTTCCTTGCACTGTTTTCCTAGATTGCTCTCTTGCATGTTTGTGGGTCTGAGAATCTGTTAGTGTCTGTGCCAATGGGTGTGCCCTCTTGGTGCAGGGAGAAGAATTTAAGCAAGGATTTGAAAGTGCGTGTTTAGAATTTGAGGGCATCTGTGTGTTCTGGTGAATGTGTATGCACGTTCTGTGATGGTTGAAAACTTTGTGTTTTCTTGGTGGGAGAAGGGCTGTTCAGTGTTTTTTATGTGTGTGTGCATTGTGTGTGTGTCTCTGTGTGCATTGTGTATGTGTCTCTGAGAATGCTATGCTTTGTTGGGCGATGTACCTAGTACATTGGAAAGTTAAGGAGACCATATAATTTCTCATTCAAATGGGGCACATTCGAGAATGAAATGTTGGAGGGTGTGCATGTATGTGATTAATAATTACACAAGGACAACAGCAGAAATCCATAGCTGTCACAGGTAATACAGGATGTATTGACACCTGTGTGTTGAGGGGGAGAAAGTATGTCCCTGAATGGACTTTGGGGTGTATTTAATTTTGTGTATGTTATTAGTGTCAGAAATTCATAAGAAGACTAGGAGAACAGGTGAAGCCATAAATTATGTAGGTCTTTCTTAGGTTGTAGGCTCACAACAGAGGCATTAATAGAATTAACGACAAGAGCAGATCAGCCCCAAAGAGATGTGTTTTTTTTTTTTTTTTTTTTTTTAAAAATCAATGAACTGAGAAAAGAGGCCATACATATCTTGTGGTGACAGAAATCCACATGGTTTAAAAAAATGAGCACAGTCAGTAAGGAGAAGAAATGTGAACTACATTGCGCTGGGAAGTGTCTTTCATGTACAACATGAGCTTTGCTATGTCCTCTTTATGCCTCCTGCCTCGTTCCCCATGAGTAGGTCTGGCTTGTGATGGCCAAGATAGCTGAGACCTTTCATCCTCTTACTGCAACAGTTTAGAAAAATAACTCAGTGTGACCTCCATCACATAAGACACAGAAGGAAGCTGGGGAGAGTCAGCTGCTTCGTTTTGGGTGATTCAGAAAAGAGATCCCAGGTGTGCTCCTGGCATTCTCACTGCTTTTCAGAGAGTGAAACTGCTTTTCACTCCCTGGTTTATACGAGCATCCCCAGGGGCTGGGAAATCCACTTGCTTAGTTCTCACTAGCTTTGTGGGAGTGAAGTAAAGAGGTTGGCAATGCTGCTTCTCCATCTACTCAACCACACCGGTGCACTCATTACTCAGTGACCTTGTGCCCTACCAGTCACTCCTTCTCCATGTACACTTTACATGCTCATCTCAGTGGAGTATGTACTATTGCTTCTCAATGTTATTATAGTAATAATAGTACTAGTACTGTGGCAAATTTGATGGCTATAAATTCCTTGCCCATTGAAAGGGGAAGTCTAAATGCCTTCTTTTGAATCTGGGCTGGCCTTAGTGAGTTATTTGACCAACAGAATGTATCAGAAGTGACTTTCTGAGACTTCTGAGGCTATATCTTAAGAAGCATGTGGCTTCTGCCCAGGCCTTTTCCTCCTCTGGGAAATCATCCATAATTCTGTGAAAAGCCCAAATCACATAGATACACCCCTCTGGGCTATGTAGACATCTAGTCAACAGCCAGAGCCAAATGCCCAGCTAACAGCTAGCATCCTTTCCCTACACAAATGCCATGCCAGCACAGGCACCAGACAACTGAGTGAAGAAGCTGACTTGGATGCCAGTGTTCCAGTCCCCATCATCCCAGCCAATGCCGCATGAATCAGAAACAAATCTCCCAGATGAACATTTCCTGAATTCCTGACTCACAAAATAAAATGATTGTTTATCAACACTAAATTTTGGAGTGGTTTCTTCCATAACAAGTGACCAGTTACCATTGAGTCTGTTCCGACTCATGGTCACCCTATGTGTTTCAGAGTAGAACTACCCTCTGTATGGTTGTTGTGGCTGTGACCTTTTGGAAGCAGATCACCAGGGCTTTCTTCCAAGATGCCTCTGGGTAGGTTCAAACTGCCAACATTTGTTTAGTAGCCCAGTGCGTAAGTATTTGTGCCACATCCAGGGACTCCCAGTTTCTTCTATTAAAAAAACAAGCCAAACCTATTGCAATGGAGTTGATTCTGACTCATAGTGACCTACAGGATGGAATAGAACTGTCCCCAGGGTTTCTTCCATAGTGATGCATAATTGGAATAGCAATACTAGTAATAGCTACCATATATTGAACAACTGCTATTTTGTAGAGAGTGTTATTAGGGCTTTACATTATTTCATTGTATCTTCACAATAATCTAAGGAGGTTGGAGCTCCTATTATTCCCATTATACAGATTAGGAAGCTGGCCTGGATCACACAGTGAGTAATTGGCAGAGATACATTCAGACCAGGACTTTTTCTTAACCACCTCATTCCCTCATAGCTCTGTGCCTTTGTTCATGATAATGAGGATGCTTAGAAACACAGTTTTTGTTTTGCTTGCAGTAACTTTCCTATTCACCTCCCAACTCCCTTTATTAAAACTGACAAATTCCTTCTGATCCTTCATGGTCTAGGTCTGTGGAGGCTCTTCTGACATGGAAAACCTCTAACCACATCCACTTCACACACAAATTCAGGTAGATTTATCACAGCAGGCACATGGTACTACTCTGACTTGTACTAGCTATGTAAACACAAGCAGGCCACTTAACTTCTCTAAGGTTCAGTTTTCTCATCTGTAAAATGGAGTTAAAATACCTTCCTCCCAGATTTGTAGTGAATATTAAGTAGGGTAAGAGATGATAAAATGTTTCATATATGTTGTTGTTTTTATTAGGTGCTGTTGAGTTGGTTCCAACTCATAATGACCCTATGAACAATAGAACAAAATCCTTCCCAGTCTTGTGTCATCCTCATAATCCTTGCTATGTTTGAGCCCATTGTTGCAGCCACTGTGTCAATCCATTTCATTGAGGATCTTCCTCTCTTTCATTGACCCCCTACTTTACCAAGCATGATGTCCTTCTTCAAGGACTGGTTCCTCCTGATAACATGTCCAAATATGTGAAACAAAGTCTCGCTATCCTTGCTTCTAAGGAGCATTTTGGCTGTATTTCTTTCAACACAGATTTGTTTGTTCTTCTGGCAGTCCATAGTATATTCAGTATTCTTAGCCAACACCGTAATTAAAATGCATCAATTCTTCCTCAGTCTTCCTTATTCATTGTCCAGCCTTCCCATGCATATGAGGAGATTGAAATTTCATATATGGAGGACCACAATGCACAAACTAACCATTATTAGAGCTGAGCTGCAGACCTAAAGGATTACTCCCATTGTCAATTACTTTTCGCCCTATGACTCTGGGAAGACACGGATGCCTAAGGCACCACTCATGCCTTCAAGGAGCTCATAGCTCAGTGGAACAGAGACAAGTAAAAGAGCCAATATATTAATAAGATTCATGATGGGGGTGGGGCACAGAGTCTTGGAGCCTCAGAGCAGAGGCTCTTAATCTCTTTGGTGGTGACAAGTGTGTCATGAGAGGTTTCCTGGAAGATGGGAAGGTATTAGTGAGGTAAAGAAAAAGAAAAGTCAGGTATTCCAGGGAAGAACAAACTTGAGCAAAATGTGAAGGAACCCAGGAGTAGGGTGTATGGGGAGAACTCCAAGCAACCTTTGTAGCGTAATAGGGTTCAAGTGGCGGTGGCCTGGAATAGAAGGCATGAGAAGCATTTAGGGAGGACATTGAATTCCAAGCTAAGGACTTTATCCCAAGGTCAGTGAGACACTACTGAAGGGCTGAGAGCAGAAAGGTGATGAATCAAATCTGCATTTTAGGACAATTACTTTGGAGACTGCATTGGAAGAGGCAAGAGTGGAGGAACAGGGATCAATATGGAGGCTCTGACAATATTCTAACAAAGGGTGATGTAATGTGCCCCAGGGCCATGGGAGTAGGTACTGGAAAAACATCAAAGCAAAATAATGGTGGAAAGTTGGTGACTGATTGGATAAGAGGGGGTGTGGGTTGGCAAAGGAGCTTTGGTGGCTCAGTGGGTAAGCACTTAGCTGCTAACTGAAAGGTCAGCAGTTGGAATCCACCAGCGTCTCAATAGGAGAAAGATGTGCCAACCTGCTTCCGTAAAGATTACAGCCTTGGAAACCCTATGGGGCAGCTCTACTCTGTCCTATAGGGTCGCTATGAATCAGAATCGACTCAAAGGCAACAAGTTTGGTTTTTTTGGTTTGGTTGAGTTGGCAACTTTGTTTCTGAGTTGAGTGATTGACTTTATGGTAGCAGCCAACACTGAAATAGAACTAAGAGAGCACAAAAGGAGGGGCAGTTTTTTTTCCCTCCTGGTGAGTTATAAAGCAGGGAGGACAATGGGTCATGTAGCCTCAGCGGGGTGGGGTCACAGACAACTTGGAGCAGCAAACCAAGCAGGTCATTACAGGCATATCAACATCTGTGATGAAAACTGAACTCTAATTGTGCCAGGCCCATTCTAGCATAATAAGTGTGGTTTTTAACATAATGCACTGCTGGAGTGAAGTTGTCAGAAAAGCGGGGGGGCGGAGGAGGTAATCTGTGAGACTTCAAAGAAGAGAAGATTGAAGCCATTTAATGTGGCTTGAAATGAGTCATTTGTCAGCAATGCCAACAGGCTGTCAGCTCCAGGGGGAGATGACTGGGCACCCTGGGGGGAGGACTGGGGAAGGTGTCAACCTGCAGTCACCGGAGGCCATGTGTGGGGTAAGAAGTGTCAGTCACATCCCATCCCTGTCCTGACCTGGGTTAGAGAGAAACCAAGGTCACAGCAGAGCGCTTAACTTTGTAACCAAGGAACGTTTTAACCTGCCTCTGTCAGGAGGGAACTAATGTGCTCAGCATTCTCAAAGACAGTTCAGAGCTTCAATTCCCAAGGAGATTTGCAATTTAAAAGAACATGAGAGGGCAAAACTTAGGAAAAAGAAGAGGCAAGAGTGGATTTGTGGCACAAGGGAGAAGAAACTTCTGAGCAAGGACCTGCCTAAGGTCACTGAAAGGGTACGACATAGATGAACACTCCTTTGCTCTACCTAATTGGCAATTCTATTGGGCGGGGGGTGGGGGTGGGGGTGGAAATCACTGAGTCTGAACAGCTTGGAAGCCATTCAAATGAGCAACAACCTCTGGATTGTTAAAACCCTGTTTTTAAGACATTGCATTGCCTGACAGCCCCCAACCCCAATTATGCCATTATCTATCACTTGGACACTTGGGCACTGCAGCAGGCAGCTCCTAAGTGGTCTTCTTGCTTCCAATTCTGTGTTCTAACCCATTTGGCTCATTGCAGCAATAGGGATCATTTTAAATTTAAACTGAATATTCTCTTTTTCCTGCTCACCTTGGCCTTCTGGGCTGTGTGATCTGGCCTCTACCTACCTATAAGGTTTCATCTCAAGCTGCCTTGTTTTCTGCACTCCAGATGCTCTTGCCCTCTTTGAACACATTCAAGCTTTTGCCACTCTTGGGGCCTCGGCCCAGGTTAGTTTCTCTTCCTAGTAATGCTCTTACTCACATTCTTTAATTGGTTAGTCTCTACTTACCCTTCGGCTCAGCTTAAATATTGCTTCTTCGGAGAAGTGCTTCCTGACTTTCAAACTAAGTCCTCCTCTCTCACCACACATACAGACTGTTTGGTCTCATAACATTTTTTTTTTCCTTTTGCCATTTTTATGGTTATTTTCTTATTTTTTTTGTTGTTTATTTTCTGATGTTCCATTATGATTCTTAACTCCACGAGGTCAAAAATAATGTCTGTCTTGTTTGCCACTGCATCTACAGTGCCTAAAATAGTTCCTACCATATTATAAATGCCCCTCTCATATTTATAGGATGAATAATACCAAAAGCACAGGCAACAAAAGAAAAAAAATACATAAATTGAACTTAATCAAAATTAAAAACCTGTGCATTAAAGAACACTATCAAGAGAGTGGAATAACAGCCCATGTAATGGAAGAAAATACTTACAAATCATATATTGATAAGTATGTAATACCCAGACTATATCAAGAACTCTTATCCTTCAACAACAAAAAGACATACTACCCTATTTAAAAAATGGGCAAGGACTTGAATAGACATTTCTCCAAAGAAGATATACAAATGGCCAACAAGCACATGAAAAGATACTTAACATCATCAGTCATCAGAGGAATGAATAAATAGATGGATGAATGAATAGGTTAGTAAATAAATGTTCTGGTGAGCAAAATAATTTGGGACTCAATATACCAGGTAACATCAAAGAAGTGTGACTTGTGTAGGCAAAGAGAAGGCAGGAAATCAAGGCGTTTTATAATAACTTTCCTGCCACTTGTAGCTCTGGGTCTCATTCATACTTTCTGTGCCAGGGTAATTTTAAAATTTTTTTTAGTTTTCATTATTATTGTCTTTTATTATCGGTATCTTTATAAATCCAATCTTTATTTGTCTTTGGGGGGTGGAAACATTACTTATAAACTTACAGATATATTTTAATACATACATACATAAAAAAATATGTCCATAAAAAAATGAGAGACATTGGCATTCTGTCAGTTGTGGTAATAACTCCCCTTGTGGAAGGTTCTGGATCATTCATCTGGATTATCCCTGGGAATGGGGATTGTGTTTCTAGTTGAAAATTAGTGAGAATTGCCTGTATGGTCCTTTTACATGCTGCAACATTGTATGTAGTATGTTACTAACGATAAGATGCATCAAAAAAAAAAACCCAACAGATGGTTTTATGTGCAGTTCTTCGTAACTTGAATACATCATAAGTCGGGGACTACCTGCATTTCTTATAAGTGGAATCATATAATATTTGTCCTTTTGTGTCTGGCTTATTTCATTTAGCATTATCTTTTAAAGGTTCATCCATGTTATAGCGTATATTAGAACTTCATTCTTTTTTTATGGCTGAATAATATTCCACTGGGTTCCAATTTCTGTACATCCTCTCCAACACTTGTTACTTTCCTTTTTTTTAAAATTTATTATAGCCATCTTAGTGGGTGTGAAGTGGTATCTGATATGCATTTCCCTGATGGGTTTTGATGTGCATTTCCCTGATAACTAATGATGTTAAGCATCTTTTCATGTGCTTCTTGGCCATTTGTGTATCTTCTTTGGAGAAATGTGTATTCAAGTCCTTGCCCATTTTTTAAATAGGGTAGTTTGTCTTTTTGTTGTTGAAGGATAGGAGTTCTTGATATAGTCTAAGTATTAAATACCTGTCAATATATGATTTGCAAGTATTTTCTTCCATTATGTGGGCTGTCATTTCACTCTCTTGATAGTGTTTTTCGATACACAAATTTTTTAAATTTTGATTAAGTACAATTTACTTTTTTTCTTTTGTTGTCTATGCTTTTGGTGTCATATATAAGAAAGTATTACCAAATCCAAGGATTTGTAGATTTGTCTGTGTCTTAGTTATCTAGTGCTGCTATAACAGAAATACCACAAGTGGATAGCTTTAACAAACAGAAATTTATTCTCTCAAAGATAAGGAGGCTGTCGTTGTTGTTATTGTTAGGTGCCATCTAGTTGGTTCCAACTCATAGAGACCCTATGTACAACAGAACGAAACACTGCCCAGTCCTGCACCATCCTCACAATCATTGTCATGTTTAAGCCCATTTTTGAGTGCCTTCCAACTTGAGGGGCTCATCTTCTGGCATTGTATCAGACAATGTTCTTCTGCTGTTCATAAGATTTTCACTGGCCAATTTTTCTTCAGAAGTAGACTGCCAGGTCCTTCTTCCTAGTCTTCTTAGTGTGGAAGCTCTGCTGAAACCTGTCCACCAAGGGCAACCTTGCTGGTAATTGAAATACCAGTGGCAAAGCCTCCAGTATCACAGCAACACACAAGCCACCACAGTATGAGAAACTGACAGATGCATGGTGGCTAACAGATGCACAGTGGAGGCTAATCAGGGTGCCAGTTCCAGGGGAAGTTTTTCTCTCTCTGTTGGCTCTGGGGGAAGGTCCTTGTCATCAATTTCCCCCTGGTCTAGGAATTTCTTAGCGCAGGGACCTCAAGTCCAAAGGATGTGCTCCTCTCCTGGCTCTTCTTTCATGGTGGTAATGAGGTCATTGCACTGAGATGCTCCTAGACCAGGGGGAGATTGATGACAAATACCTTCCTCCACAGCCAACAGAAAGAGGAAGATACCCCCTGGAACTTGTTCCCTGATTTCAGACTTCTAGCCTCCTTAAGTGTGAGAGAATAAACTTCTATTTGTTAAAGTCATCCACTTGTGGTATTTCTGTTATAGCAGCACTAGATAACTAAGACAAAATTTCATACCAGGATTGAGGTGTTGCTCTAACAGATATCTAAAATGTAGATGTGGTTTTGAAACTGTGAATGGGTAGAGGCTGAAAGAGTTTTAAAGTGCCAAATAGTAAAAGCCTAGATTGCCTTGAAATGACTGTTGGTGGAATTATGGACATCAAAGACAATTCTGGTGAGGGATCAGAAGGAAGTGAAGATAGCTGTAACATCAGAGTTGGCACAGACGGCGAGAAGCCGCCATAGAGAAATGGTGGCAGCAGAACCATGAGACCGGCACAAGATGGTGCAGGAGCCAGCCCAGGGAGCAAGAGAGCGGACAGCCTTCGGGCCAAGGCTTACTGGCAGAGTGAGGTGCCTCTGGGCACTTACCAGTAGAGCTAAAGAGCTTTGTAACACTTCCCCGAGCACAGCAGAGGCCAGGCCAGCCCAAGAGGCCTGAGGGGCCAAGAGGCAGAAAAGCCAAAGAAGCAGGAAGCAGCAGCTGAAGAGACAAGGAGCATGGGAAGCAGAGTTGCTTCCGTCTCAGAGGGTGGGACCACAACTTCTTGGGTTTCCAAGGGTGAAACTAAGGCCCGCTGGGTCTCAAAGGGTGGTGCCACAGCCTCCTAGGTTTCAAAGAGTCAAATGTTCACCAACTCAGTTCCAGAGTATAGGGCTGACATTCATGAGTGCCAGGGGAATGGGGCTAAATCCATTGCCCAATACTGAGGGTGCTGGGCTGCCATGCCAAGGGGCAGAAGAACAGGATCTGAAGGGCTGAGGGGGTAGGGTCACCACTCATATGGACTAGGAGAATGGGGCAGCCCAACTCAAAGGGAGCAGAGCTGCCTTCCCAGTTGGCCTAGGAGGCAGAACTGAAGCCCAGGGCTGAGGAGCCTCCACCCAGAATCCGGAGTGTGGCCAACACCCAGAGACTGGAGGTCAAGGCTATTGCTTAAATGGTCTTAGAAAACAGAGTATTATTTTCAAACCTTGAGAGCTAATATAAATTTCTCTTCTGGGTTTTTGACTTGCTTAGTGCCCACTATTCCTTTTTTCCCTCCAATTTCTCTCATTTGTAATGGAAATGTCTACCTTGTGTCTGTTCCACCATTGTACTTTGGAAGCAGATAACTAAGACAGTCCCTATGTTTTCTTCTAAGAGTTTTATAATTTTTTCTATTAAATTTAGATCTTTAATCCATTTTAATTTTTATATATGATATAATACAAGGGCACAGCTTCTCTCTTTTGCATGTGGATATCCAGTTTTTCCAGCACCGTTTGTTGAAGAGACTATTCTTTCTCTGGTGAATGGTCTTGGCACCCTTGTTGAAAATCAGCTGACAGTATATGTGAGGGTTTATTTTTAGGCTCTCAATTCTATTCCATTGGTCTATATCCTTATGCCACTACCACACTGTTTTGTAATAAGTTTTGAAATTGGGAACTGTGAGTAATCCAACTTTGGTCTTCTTTTTCAGTATTGTTTTGACTATTCAGGGTCCCTTGAAATTGCATATGATTTTTTTCTATTTCTGGAAGAAAAACAAAACAAAAAATGATATTGGGATTTTGGTAGGGATTGTACTGTATCTGTAGATCTCTTTGTATAGTATTGCTCACCAGGGTAATTTTGAGGAACTGAAATTGCAGAACAAATGCTGTTAGACCAGTGGTTCTCAAACTCTAACATGCATCAGCATCTTCTGGGTGGCTTATAAAAACATAGGTTACTGAACCCTGAGTCCCGTCCCCAGGGTGGAGCTCTGGTGGTGCAGCAGTTAAGAGCTCAGATGCTAACCAAAAGGTCAATAGTTCGAATCCGCCAGCTGCTGCTTGGAAACCCTATGTGGCAGTTGTACTCTGTCCTCTAGGGTCACTGAGTCAGAATCAACTCTACGGCAAGGAGTTTGGTTTGGGTTTTATCTCCAGAGTTTCTGATTTAGTAGGTTTGGGATGGGACCTGAAAATTTGCAGTCTAACAAGTTCCTAGGCAATGCTGTTGCTGCTGGTGCAGGAACCATACTTTCAGAACCTCTGCATTGGACCATAAACTCTAGGTCAAGGACAGAGCTTTTCACATTCACTATGGTTATATATAAATGATGTTATATTGGCACAAATAGTTAAGTGCTTGACTACTAACTGAAAGGTTGGCAGTTTGAACCCACCCAGAGGTGCCACAGAAGACAGACTTAGAAATCTGTTTCCAAAAGGTCACAGCCTTGAGAACCCTATCCAGCAGTTCTGTTCTGAAACACATGGGTTTGCCATGAGTTGGAACTGACTTGACGGTAACTGACGACAAGAACATAAAAGCGTATATACTGTAACATAGTATGTGCTCAAGAAATATTTGTTGAGTAAATGAAAGAATCTTGGTGGGCATTTGTGCTCATTCAGTTGGTTCTGTCCCCAGGGCCACTGCATGTTAGATGATCAACACCATTGCAACGCCCATGCCCACCAATCACTTGACCTTCTCCAGTAGCTTTCATGTTTCGGGGCCTTCTGTTATGGATGCCCAACATCATGGAGAGACACATTCTATCTTTATTTTATTCAGTGTCTACTAAGGCCCTGATGATTCTGATAAGTCTCTTCAAGTTACAGTGTTAACGAATAATAGCCGACCAACATGTTACCTCTCCAAAGAGAAACTTTATTCTAAAGTTTGAACAATTGTATCCAAAGAACATTAATTAATAGCGGTGGTCATCCTGGGTGTGCAATAAGAGCTTGATGGCTGAAATAAGCCTTTGCAGATATTGTTTAAAATATTTTATTTAACAAACCATATAGCATTGCAAAGATTGCAGGTAAGCAATGATAAGACATCTTAAGAGTAGAAATTGCTTCTCTGTACTTCAGAAGCATCCACATATATGTTATTAAATGGTGTCCTAATTAAAAGAGTTTCTTATGTATCCTACAAGGATTTTATTCAGCAATATTTTGATATAGTATGTAGACTTGCCACTTACATCTGAAAAAAGAAATGGATGCATTATCGTTGTTAGTTGTCGTCAAGTTTATTCTGACTCATGGTGGTCCCATCTGTGCAGAATAGAACTGCTCCATAGTTTTCAAGGCTGTGGACTTTTGAAAACAGCTCGCTAGACCTGCTTCTAAGGCACCTCTGTCTGAGTTCAAATCACCAATCTTTTGACTAGTAGTCAAGCGTTTAACCATTTGTGCCACCCAGAGATTCCCTAAACGCATGCAGATGTATATACAGACATAGGTTGATAAACATATAGGAGTATACCTTTTTTTCTTCATGAAATGCTGAAATTCCCAATTTTTAACTAAAGAAACCTTACCTGACTTTAGTTCATATGAATTAACTTTTAGTCTATGAAGTGCTATATGCTGCAACATGCATCATCTCTTCCCATACATACTAGATTATATGTCATTTGCCTTGCATTCATTAAAAATAAGAGTTAACTAAAATTTCTAAATGAATGACCTATGCTAGACCAAGATGGACACTACAGGGGACTTGAAGTGAACTTTTTTTTTAAATTGTACTTTAGATGAAGGTTTAAGAACAAACTAGTTTCTCATTAGACAGTTAATAGACACAGTTTTATGACATTGGTTAACAACCTCACAACATGTCAACACTCTCCCTTCTCGACCTTGGGTTCCCTATTACCAGCTTTCCTGTCCCCTCCTATCTTCTCGTCCTTGCCCCTAGGCTGTTGTGCCCCTTTAGTCTCATTTTGTTTTATGGGCCTGTCTAATCTTTGACGGAAGGGTGAACCTCGGGAGTGACTCATTACTGAGCTAAAAGGGTGCCCGGGGGCCATACTCTTGGGGTTTCTCCAGTCTCTGTCAGGCAGTAAGTCTGGTCTTTTTTTGTGAGTTCTACATTTTTCTCCAGCTCTGTCCGGGACCCTCTATTGTGATCCCTGTCAGAGCAGTCTGTGATGGTAGCTGGGTACCATCTAGTTGTGCTGGACTCAGTCTGGTGGAGGCCATGGTAGTTATGGTCCATTAGTCCATTGAACTAATCTTTCCCTTGTATCTTTAGTTGTCTTCATTGAAGTGAACTTTTTTGTTTTGTTTTGACTGTGAAGCATCACAATCCCTGAGCAATACCAGGTCCATTTAATTCAGTCACTTCCATGCTTTCCTGTAGATCTACCCTAAATCTCCAGCTGAACAATGTTAGGAATTGATGAAATGTCCTACCCTATATCACACATACACACAAAGCTCAATTTCAGTACTGATACTCTCATCTACAGCTTTGGTTCTACTTACGGAATACTTTCTTTCCTCTTGAACCAGATAGGTGCTTTTGACAGTAAGGAATGAGGAAGAGAACTAATGCACCCAGCACATGGCATATGTCAGGCCCTCTTTGTATATCAGAAATGATCCCCACACTAACCCTGGAAGTGAAATTATATGTTTGAGGTCATGCACCCAGCAAATGGCAAAGAATGGCTTTAGACGCAGGTCTGTCTGTCACCAAAAACTATGTGGTACATTTGGCTAGGTCAGTGCCCACAACAGAAACACATTTGGCAGCTATATGCCAGCTTTGGAGATAATAACTAAGAAACACCAGCAGTCAGAAAGTCTTGCAAGCATTTCCCTCCATCCATGTAACTCCAAGGAGAGTGTGTAGTGTCTTTTTTTCTAGCACATTTCAAGATAAATTTTGTTTTTTTGTTTTTTTTCACCACTTTGCTAAAACTTCTCAGTAGGCCTCCTTCCCACACCTTTCTTTTTGTTTTAGCTCATTTTGAGAACCAAATACAGCCCCCTCATGAATGAATTCTATTCTCATTCCACCACTGGAAGTAACCTTTCTTCATTCAGTTCTTCTACAGTCCTGTGCCTTTTATATAGATAGTATTTAACACTTTGCAACTTGACTTATAGCTGTTTATTGTCCAGGGATCCTAAGGTTGATGAAAGAGATGTAGGAGGTTGAGCTTTTGGATCAAATCCATGACATTAATTTGTAAATCTCTGATTTTATTTCCAAAATGAGAGAGAACAAAAACAAAACAAACAAAGAAACAATAGGATTAATTGGTATTTCCAACCAATTCTCTTTGAAGTTTGATTTCCTCCTCTGTTAAATGGGAATAAAAATACTTTTTATGCCTCTCTTACAGGGCAAAATGTGAGGATCCAATATGATAATATAAAGGAGGGCACTTTTTAAACAAACTCCGAAGTGTGAAACACACAAATAATTGTTATCATTATTATTACTGTTATGGCAACAATAAAAACAGAACCAAAATATTATGAATCCACGAGAAAAAAGTATCATGAGAAAAATCTTTTTCTCTTTAAGTTAAAACCCTTAGAAGACTGCTCACAACTATAGTACATGCTTTGCTTGCCTTGTTTATTCAGAATTCCTAATAAAGTTCAGGTTATTTGTTCACTTTAATATTTTAGAATCAGGAGAAATTTTAACACGTCAGCCTATTTTTAATAGGCTTTCTAGGCAATAAAGGATGGGGGGAGAAAAAAAAACCCCACCACCAATGGGGTGGGTAAAAGACTGTTTAAACTATTCAAGAAATAAACCATTATTCAAGAGTTCATAAAATGTGTTTAGCTGCATCCATTGCTTGCCAAGAATACGCAAGTCATCCCTATTTATATTCAGTTCTTCATATCTCAGTAAATCTGCATTTATTAAAATGGCATTTAAAAATGAACATAGTCTAAACCCCTCTAAAGTTTCCCAATGTAGAGAATGTGAAAAAGTCAGCAGATTGTAGTGGTTCTTAGTTTTCCCACCTGTAAAATTGGGAAGTTGGACTAGATCAGGAATAGAAAGAATATGGGAAGTTAGCACAACACTTTACAAGTTCTGGCCCATGACAGACATCACTAATGGATTCTAGCACTTTCTCACTGAGCTAGGAAGTAGTTTCAGATTCACATCTCATTGTTCCCTGCAGTCATTATCAATCAGTTGAGGCTTTGCCATTGCAGGATTAGAAGATCTCTAAGATTTCATTGTTCAGCTTTGATATTTTAAAAATCTATAATTCCAATAAGTTTACCTAACTTTTCAAATTCATTGTGTTAGGAAACAATCTGTTCCTATTCTCTGGAAGGTAATGACAAATTTCAGCATTTAAGTTGGCATTTCTCGCTCAGTTGTGTGTCTTCTTTGTTTGCCGTTCTGTGAGTGGTACCGGTGTCTCTCACTAGGAGGTGCAAAGTAAATGAAGCTGCCCAGGAGGAAACCCTGCTTGCCAATTCCAACAAGGCTTAAAGAATTGGTTTCCTCATTCGAACAACAAAAGTTTCTAATCTGGTGAATATACTAGTTCTAGGCATGATTCTGACGGGGTACTTTACCTGAACAAAATATCGAAGCATAAGGAAGAGCACATACTTGATAATGATGGGATTGTACACTCACCTTAACTACTAGAGATAAAAATTCTCTTGTAATGTATTATCTGAGTTTATATAATTCAGTCCTGAGGACAGAAGGACTTCATCTCCTGGATGCGAATTGCCATTTAATGAGCTTCAATTATGTGCCAAAAGAAGCCAAGGTGGCTCAGTGGTTAAGTGCTCAGCTGCTAAATGAAAGGCCGGTGGTTCGAACCCACCAGCCACTCTGTGGGAGAAAGATGTGACAGTCTGCTTCCATAAAGATTTACAGCTTTGGAAACCCTATGGGGCAATTCTACTCTGTTCTAAATGGTCTCTGTGAGTTGGAATCTACTCAATGGCAATAGGTCAATGAGAATTATGTGCCCAGGCTCTTTGTGCTTATTATTTTATTTAAATCACAATACTAATTGTCAACCTGTATTAAACCTTTCCTAAGTGCCAGGGACTCGTCTAAGCATTTCATTTGCTTATTGAATGAGCACGTTTGCTCCTCACAAGAGCTCTGTTTAGTAGGCATTGTTGTTGTTAGCTGCCATAAAGTCGGCCTTGACTCATGGCAACACTATGAGCAACAGGATCAGACTGTTGTGATCCATAGAGTTTTCACAAGCTGATTTTTCAGAAGTAGAACTCCAGGCTTTTCTTCACAGTTTGTTTTAGTCTGGAAGCTCACCAAAATCTGTTCAGCATCACAGCAACACACAAGCCTCCACTAACACATGGGTGGCCGGTGGGCTTGTGGTGCATTGGCCAAGAATTGAACCCGCATCTCCCATATGGAGGGCAAGAATTCTGCAGAGTAGGTATTACTAACATTTTATCTAACAAATTAGGAAATAGAGGCAAAGAGAGGTTAAGTAACTTGTCCAAAGTCATATAGCGGTTAGTGGTTTAGCTTGCGTTTGAACCCTGGAAGTCTGGATCCAGAGTCCCAGCTTTCCCCACTGTATTATACTTCCTCATAATATTCCAAAGAGTTGATTGTTATTTTTATTTTTTTCTGGTATATAAACTAAACTTTAGAGAGTTTAGTTATTTACCCATTGCCTCCCAGCCTGTAAGTGGCACAGAGTTGGACAGGGGGGTAGGGTTAGCACTTTTCATCTGTTATTTAATCCCTGCAACAACCTCATGATGAAGATGCTAGAATTTTCCCCATTTAACAGATGAAGAAACAGAAGTTCTAGGGGGTTATAGCTTGTGCAGACCACACAGTAAGTAAATGGTAGAACCAGGCATTGAACCAGGCAGCCTAGTTCTCTGTGTACATACAATACCTGTTCTCCAGGAGCTGACAATCAGATTGACGAGGAGGAACATTGGAAGCATAAAAAAGTCTTCCAGGAGGCAGTGCTAAAAGAGGGCGAGGGGCTCAAAGAAAGATCAGAGTCGGGGTTAGGGGGCAGTTTCAAGGATGAGGTAGAATATCAGTTTACTCATAAAGAATAAGTAGAGGGTAAGTTAAAAGGTCGTCAAAGAAAAGAGAGCTTTCAGCATCTAAGGGAGGGTGTGTTTGGATGTATGTGAGACATGTTTGAGGATGAGTACTAAGGAGACAGTCACCCTCCCAGGGTCAATTTACCTAATAAGCAAGGTACACACAGGCTGATTTGTGCTTACTTACTACTCTGTAGAGAACAATTTGAAACGTATGTGAAATTGTTCACTACAGATTAGTAAATTAGCACAAGTCAGCCCATGAGTACCTTGTTTATCGGATAATCTGTCCCGGTCAGGGATTGCAAATTTGAACAGAGGCTTTGATTCTATAGGGAGGTGCTGTGGGGTTGGGAGAGAGACACATCTAGAAGCAGGATCTTTGGTGTGGTGAAAAAATGTCAAACTGTTCACTACAGATGATCTGGTAAGCAAGGTAAGCATTGTGCTTACCTTGCCTATTGGATAAACCATCCCTGTCAGGACCTAGCACATTAATCCTCTGAAAGGCACTAATAATTGGTTAATGATGGAAAAGAAAATTGCATGAAGATTTCTTTGTTCAATATGTGCTTCGTCAAATGCAGTGAACAAGTTTCTGAGCCTTAACTGAGATCTCAGAGAGAAAGATCCTAGAATTTAATTTCCCTAATTTATTCTCTCTCTCTGTTTCTTCTTTCTCCCTCTGTGTATCTGCCTTTCTGCCAAACCTCGCAGTATGCTTGGGCTCTCTTTTCAGCTATTAACAAAATGTTGGTCTTTGAGCTGGGCTTTTAAAAATTGTGATCCTTAGTTTATTTTCACTGCATTTCAGCCTTCATGTCTTGGTAGTAAATAACTCTCAAATTCATTCCTGCCAACCCACCCCTCTGCTTTGCCATTTATGCTGCTCCTCTGCCTTTCATATATACATATATATACATATACATATATATATATATGTACATAAATAAATTATACACATATATAGGCTACACACACACATTCATTGCTCGCTGTCTCTAGTTTTGGGGTTTGGGGGTTGTTGGGTTTTGTTTCCCAATCACCAGCAATATTTCCATTCCAGT
Organism: Dugong dugon; assembly: GCA_030035585.1. NCBI lineage: Eukaryota > Metazoa > Chordata > Mammalia > Sirenia > Dugongidae > Dugong > Dugong dugon. The sequence continues at coordinate 61,456,024 of CM057471.1, forward strand.
GCCATCCTCTAGAGAAGCCCTATAAAATTTGACTCATGAAGAGAGAGAGCGAGAGAGGGAAAAAAATCCAGGAGACGAAAGTAATATGGGGAGAAAATGAAAGAGATTTAGTGCAGCTATCAACCGACCGTTGTGCTGTCTTTAAGAGTCTGTTGAAACAACATAATAAAAGGCAATAAAGGTTGGATTTATAGCCTACCTGGTGGAGATGGCTGCCTGTTTGTATCTTGCCCACTCCTAGCCCACCCTGTGTCTTTGTCCTGGCAGTGAGATCTTTTTTCCTGGAGGGAATGTCCTCTTTCCACCCCCAACCCCCAAACTTCAGATACATAAGGTCACCCTGAGAGCATCCAAGTCAGTTAAATGTCCCTCTGGATCCTTCCGCTTCCCTTATTTCTCCTGGGATTTACTTATCTATTTTAAAAGATTGGTTTGATTCAGTTTGCCTAGGAAAGCCCTCAGTGATTCACTAAAATAGGCAAAAGGACTTTGAACCTTAAAAATAGTCATGTCAGCCCCCTGGGGATCGAGTTCTGTTTTTCCTTCAAGCTCAAATGAATCTCCATAATTTTCTAAATAGTGCTAATGGGTCCCTGAGAAGATGGTAGCACCGATTCCCAAGCTAGCATGGAGCAGTTAGGGATCAGCAGAACAGGAGAAAAAGGTTGGCATATGTCCACAAAACTGTTCCAGACCATGTGCCAGAGGCAGTGTGACGGCTGTTAGTTCCCTGAATCTGTAGTGCTCTCTGACCCCCGGTGGGCGATCAGAAGATTGAAATGAAGTTTGTTCATTCTTTCAATCATTTACTCATTCATCCGTCAAACATTTGTTCAGCATTAACTTCGAGCCAGGCCTTGTGCTATTGACAGAGCTACATAAATGTATAAGACCAGGTCCTCATCCTCAAGAAGAATCCAGTCCCTTTAAATACATGATTACAAATGCAGCATTGAGGTCAGTAATGATGGGGTATCTTTGGGCTCAGGAAGTACTAAAGGGAGGTAGGGGCCAAGCTGACCGTAAGAATTTTGGAAGTCCTCCAAGTGGAACTGGCCCTTGATTTAGTCACAATAATTTGTTTAAATAAGGAGCTCTGGTGGCACAGTGGTTAAGCGCTCAGCTGCTAACGGAAAGGTCGGTGATTTGAACCCACCAGCAGCTCTGCGAGAGAAAGATGTGGCAGTCTGCTTTCACAAAGATTGCTGCCTTGGAAATCCTATCAGCCAGTTCTACTCTGTCCTGTAGGGTCACCATGAGTTGGAATTGAATTGATGGCAATGGAGTTCGTGTGTGTGTGTTTTTAAATTTGCTTAAATGTAGGAATAAATTAATAAATTGAAAGGATAGAGAGGAAAGAAGAGCCACAGGTTCAGGTACTAGATCTCCCACTCACTGTGAAATCTTGGGAAAGTCTCCTCCCCTCCCTGGGCCTCAGTTTCCTCATATAGAAATGAACCCTGAGATTTTCACCTGTCTGTAAGTTCTCTTCCATCTCTGACATTCTAGATTATATTAAGGAGAGTAAAGGAATATAAACTTTTTTTTTTTTTTTCAGGTTTGGGTTCTTGGTAACAGTTCTGAGACCTCCCTCCTGTCTCCCTAGAAAATAAGCCACAGTTTCTTCATACTGTATGTTTTCTCGCTGCTTCTTTCAGAACTCAATCTTGTTGAGTGGCTCTGCGAGGCTCCAATTGTTCGCAAGATAGAAGTTACAGTCACCACACCCTGCTCGCCACCGTGGATGGTGGTTGAGGTCAACAAGGAAACTAAGAAACAAGGGAGGATGGAGGTGGGGAGGCGAAATGGAGTCTTTGGGGGAACCAAAGAGGGGGGCACCAGCAGCAAAGCACTTAGCCCCCAGAAGAGAGACTCATTACTAGGGCAGGAGTTGCTGTAATAGGCTGAATAAATCCCCATAAAGTCAGGGCTAATGGCATCTGCTGGAGCCTGCCTCATGCCATAAACACGGAGGGGTGGCTGAGCCAAGGCTGCACTAATTGTCAGACCCAATCAGAGAGGCCAGCGAGCATGAAATGAAGGATTAGTTTAGGGTGGTGAACACCAGCCTCCCTGGAGACGCTGGCTTGGACTCCTGGTTGGCTAGAGCTCCTCAGTGTGAGGGCTGGGCAGGGTAAGGACAGCCTGAAGGAAGGGCGAATGCTCTCACAGAGGTGTCCCTAGCCTGGATCCTGGGGCCAGGGAGTGACCCCTGACCTCCAAGTCACAGTGGGATATTGGGATCCTTCTCCCAGGGACCTCTTTATTACTTTATGCCCCTCTGTTTCTCTCAATTGTCTTTTCCCTTCCCTCCTTATTCTTTTTCTTATTTTCTTTTCTCTTTTTTTTTTCTCTTCTCCCATCCTTTTTCTTTCCACGTGGGAGCATCATCATTTTCTCCTCCTCTGTTCTTACATTTCTTATCTTTTTCTTCTCTTCCCTCACACCCCTCCTCAAGCTCCCTCTCTCCTCTCATGTCTTTGCTCCCTATTTTCTTTACCTCCATTCTCCCTCCTCCTTGCCTCTCATAATTTTCCTACTCATCACCCTTTTCTCTCGTCTACTGTTAATTCTTTTACTTATTTTTACAGGTTCCTCTTTCTCCTGACTTCTTTCTTCTCTTCTTCCTCCTGTTTTTTCTCTCTCTCTCTGTTCTCTTTCTTCTGTTTGCTTCTTCTCATCTGTCCTCTTCCCTCCCCTTATCCAAGCTTGACTTTAAGTTTCCTGGGCAATTACCCAACCAGATAACTGAACTCCCTGCTTCATCATCATCTGCAACACACCTTTATGATTTAGTTCTCACAACGACCTTCTGATGAAGACATATATATATATATATATACATTTCCAAATAAGAAAATTAAAGTCACAAATGCTAAGGAACGGGCCAGACTCACATGGATGCTGCGTAGAAGAAATGAGATTGCATCTGGATGTCTCTGAAACCAAATTTCCTAGAGTTTAGAAAGGGGGTGTGGGTAGCAAAAGAACCAACCTTAGCTCATTGGCAGTGCTAGAGAGTGAGACGTGCCCTCTCAAGATTAAGGGGGAAATGCAGCAGCAAGCTCATCAGTCCCCCTTTCTCCTCCTGAGGAACTGGTTTATTTAACAAACATTGAGTGGCCACCATGTGCAAGCTGTATTCTTGGTGCTGAGGATACAGAACAAAATGACTCATAGGGGTGATAGTCAACAAACCAATAATGAAGTACCTGTATAGTATAAGGGACTATGAAATAGGTGTCAGCAGTTCTGGGAGCTGTTGGGAAGGGGATGGGGTTGGTGAGAGAGGGCACTGGAAATTATTATAATGTGGTGCTTATAAAATCTTTGTGAAGTTCTCTTCCTTTGTGAGTTAGGCTTGAACACAACCTATACCTGACCCCTTCACTATGGGGTACACCATTGATTAATAATATAAGATAAACAAAGTAAGATTTTTATACTAAATGCTCTCTGAGATAATTTTGGTTACCCAGGGACCCAAACAACCACTGCTACAGAGCACTGGGTGCTAGCTGCCATTACACGCTGCCTCATCATGGCAGAATTCAGCCTGTTTTCTGTCTCCCAAACTGAGCTCTTTTCTTCTTCTTTCTTCTTCTTCTCCTTCCCTTCCCCTTCCCCTCCCTCCACTTCCTCCTCTTCTTCTCCTTCTTCCTTTCAGCCCTTGTCTTCTGTGTCTACCTGTGACTGAGCTATTTCACAAGCTCAGTTGCCTGTGTAGTGGGCAGTAGCCATCTGAAGACCTTGCCATCGGAGCAAACAATGTCTCATTTTAGTCACAAGAACTTTTCAAAACCCGGTTCTCCTGTTCACTGCTGGGGGAGGATAATTATCCATGTCCCTTTTTTGGATAGAAAATGGCCCTAGAGAAGCTGAAGAAACTGGATGGTGGCTCCCTATGTGACTTTAGTCACTCTTTACCCCATGTTCAGAACACCCCTTGCCTCAACATACAAATTTCACCCTATCTTCAAAGTCCACTTCAGATGCTACCTTTTCTGTGAAGCCTTTCTTAATTACTCAACGATCTATCCATTTTCTGAAGTCTCATAGCAAAACCTGCCAAAGGCAGATTGGTCCGGATTCATACCCCTGCTTCCACTACAGACAGCTGTGTAACTTAAACACTTTGGATGTTTGTTGCAGATGATTGAAGTCACATCTCCCATTCCACAGGCTCTTCTGCAATGTGGCCTTTTTACTTCTCCATAAGGAACTGGAGATTAATTGCTCTCCCTTTTAATCTGTACTTGCCTTAGAAGCATCCTCATAACCAATAGAATATGGCAGAAGTTCCATTTCATGTCTTCTGAAGCTAGATAGGTCAGGAGAACCCAGCTGCCAAGCTATGAGAAGCCCAAGCGACATGGGGAAGACATGTGTAGGTGCCTCTGTAGACAGTCCCAGAGGACCCCATCTTTCAAGTCATCCCATCTCAAACTGTTGACTTGTGAGTGAAAAAAAAATCTCTCGATGATTCCAGCCTCCAGCCATTCAAGACTTGCTCACTGCTCCAGATATCATGGAGTAAAGACAAGTTATCCCTTCTGTGCCATGTCCTAACTCCTGACCCACAGAATCCATGAGCGTAATGAAATTGTTGTTTTACACTACTGCGTTTGGGATATTCTGTTATGCCACCGTAGATAGTTGGGACAACATTTCAGTTTTTAAATCAGCAAAATGGGGTGATATTATCAATCTTAGAGTGCAGATGAAAAATTAATGATATACTATATAAAAGGTACCTTCTAGTGCCTGACATAAAGAAGATATTTAACGAATATCATTTTCCCTCCTCTTAGCTTCAGAAGGTTTATCTGTCTACATGTCTTATAATTTGCTAGAATTGTTGCTCCTTCAAGACAGTGGTTGAATCATATTCAGATGGTAAGCCCTGAATGACCTATTGTGTATATATTATATGTTTATAAAATATTTGTTGAATAAACAGATAAATGAATAAATAGAAAGAGCAGTAGATTTGGAGTAAGGAACTTAGTTGTTAGCTGTGAGATCTTGGCCAGGTATCCCTCTGTCTTCCTTATGTGCAAAATGGCCATGCTTGGACTGAACGAGGGAATACTGTGGCCAGGGGGAGGATGTGACAACTGACCTCAAATTCTTAAAGAGCTGTCTTGAGGAAGAAAGGCAGAATTCTCTGTGTGACCCTCAAATGGTACAGCCAGGGCCCCAGATGGAATACATGGACACAAGACAGTGAAGAACGGTCTAAAGTATCAGAAGTATTCAAAGATGGAGAAGATGCCTCATGAACTAGTTAATGCCCTGTTCCTGGAGCTGTTTGCCTGGGAAACTGAATGACATCTTAGCAGCTCTGCTTTATAGAGATTCAAGTATTGGACTAGGCAGACTTCATCCTTGATTTTCTTAATTCTACCACTGGGAAATTTTTTCCAGCTTTGAGGATCTTTCAAATTCTCAACAGCCAGTTTGACCCTGTGGTCTCTGTGATTTCTAGGTCTAGGTCGGTGGGTCTGGAATGGTGTGCAGGGAGAGCTGGCAAACACAGCAGCCTGGAGTGTAGGCCTCTTGGGGATGGATAGTCCAACTTGTTTGTCTCAGTGATGCGGGGGAAGGGAATAGGGTGGGAAAGTGGAGGGAGGAATATTGATCCAGGACTGAATTTTAAGTGCACTCCTAGAGATGATTACAGCGACAAGATTAATGGTCTGTAGGAGCTCACCAGGGGAGCTATAAGTGTAGCGAACTGGAAAAACCTCTGGTAAGTTTAGGGTACAGAAAACCTGATTAGGGGGACCTTAAAGCCCAAAAGGTGGGTTTGCAACTCTTCAAAGGAGCATCCACATTTATCAAGTGAGAATGGGTTATGCTGCATTAACACACAGTCTCCAAATGTCTTAGGATTCACACTGCAAAGGTTCATTTCTCACTTACAGTAAGTTCATGCCTCTCTTCAGGGCAGCAGCTAATATCTCCGCTGGTTTGGTTTTGTGGCTCCATTTTCTCGACAAAAAACTGCAACAAGAGAAGGAAGCGCTCAGAGTCTTGCACCAGCAAGTAAATGCTTTATGACCCCAAATGATACATATACTCCTACTCACAGCTCATTGGCTAAAATTAGTCACATGACCCTTCATAACTATAAGGTGGCAGGACTCTAGTCATTCTGTGTTTCCAGAAGGAGAGAAGGATCAGATATGTGTAAGCACCAATCATCTCTACTGTAGGAGGAAAATGAATGAGAAATGAGAGAAAACCACAAAGTATTTGAGAGGCTAGGATGGAAAAAAAGTAAGTGGTCTCACTAAATCTGTTTCCTCAACTCTCAAGGAATGTTGATCACACCTACTGTACTAAGGGTGTCATGAAGTTTAAGTGAGAAAACGCACATGATTATTTTAACCCTAATCCTTTGTCAATGGAAAAACTTTTAAAAAACGGAAGTATTGCTTTATAATTTGTGATTGTATTACTATGAAACCATAAAATGCTGTATTTTATGGTGTATAAAGGATTGGTATAACTTTAACTCTGGTACAAGAACCTTTATTACTGTAACAGATCCTAAATATGACTGAAAGGCAGGATCTGCTGGGAAGGTACACACATGGACAATCTGATTCAGAAGGAGTGGGCAGGTATTTCGGGGCACTGAATTTTTTATATGAGCCATAAAGAATGCACCAGATAAGAAGTTGGCAGGATGGCTGGAAATTTTCAAAATGCACAGGTCAACTGCAAGAAATCAGATGCTACTTTTGGGAAACTGTAAGTTAAAAATAGTCATGGTTTCCTGGATATAGCTTATTTTGATAATCTTTGTGACATAGTTGTTATTCCCATCTCTGCTCTGTTCCAGTGGTTTGTTCCTCCTTTGACCATGCACATCTGCAGCATTCAAAGTTGCCTCAAAAACCTTTGCCTTCGTTCATTGATGTTTTAATTCACATACTTGTTTATTCCCTCATTTGCTTATTCATCCATTTATCCTTCCCTTTCTTTCCATCAAGTCATCTAGTTTTTTATTCAGAGAATGAACATCTATTGAGCACCGACTGTTCTCCAGGCATTGTGTTAGACATCAGAGGTTCAATGGGAAAAAAAGAGAAAAAAAAGGGCAGTGTAGTTAGGAATATAGACAAACAAACACATAATTACAAAACCAAGTGCAGCGTGCAGTGGGAGTACAGATGCATGTCTACCAGCCTCAGACTGGGCAAGTAAAGGAAAGCTTCTTGGAGGAGGTGATAGTCAAGGTGAGGAAGGTAGGAAGGGCATCCTAGGCAAATGGGACAGCATGTGAAAATGAACCAAGTATAGGGGATCATGGGATATTTATGGATCTGCAGATATTCTAGGGGCTCTTGTTGACTATACATCTGATGAACGGAGGCAGTTGACTAAACTCAGGGGCCATGGGTGAACTATTTAAACTCTACCTTAAATGTAGGTTGTAAGGATTGAATGTAATAATTTAGGTGAAGAATCTAACAGAGTGCCCGACACATAATACATCAGTAACAAACTAGTTGCCATCTAGTCGATTCCAACTCATGGCAACATCGTGTGTGTCAGAGTAGAGCTGTGCTTTATAGGATTTTCCATGCTGATTTTTTAGAAGTAGATCATCAGGTCTTTCTTTCAAGTCTACCTCTGGGCGGACTTGAACCTCCAATCATTCAGTTAGTAGCCAAAAGCATTATCCATTTGTACCACTCAGGGACACCTGGCATAACAATAAAAAAAAAGAAAAAGAAAAAAAAAATTTGCCCTTGAGTTGATTCCGACTCATAGCAACCCTATAGGACAGAGTAGAACTGCCCCATAGGGTTTCCAAGGAGAGGCTGGTGGATTCAAACTGCCGACCTTTTGGTTAGCAGCCAAATGCTTAACCACTGGCCACCAAAGCCCCAAAATAAGCACTAGAAAAATGCTGTTTCTCAGCTCCCATTTCTTTGCATTCTTTGCTTTCCCAGTTCCATTGTGCCTAGCAGAAAGTAGCTGTTCAATAAAGCTCCCTTTAATTTCATTCAATTACTTACTACTCAGTTCCAGTTTTAGCTATCCTTCTTTTCCTACCAGGACCCTGAGGGCCTCAAACAGGACACCCTCTTCTCAAAGTCTCCCAAGGCTCCTCTGGTTGGGGAAAGAGCTTGTGCTCTGTCTCCTCTGCAGTCTGTTTCTATGCCTCTGGGGAATCTCATCTCATGCAAATCCTCCAATTAGAGGCTCCCACCCCCTCCACTAGAGCTACATCTGCTTTCCTAGATATGCACCCATTTGATTGTGAAGAGATAATCACTGGGGTTGCTACAGCCTACAGCTTAGTGAAGACAGAAAGAGATTCCCAGTAAATTGGTTTCAAGAGCAGGGATGCCCTTCTTACATCACACCACAGCTTCCTCTCTGCCTGCACACGAGTACTCAAGGCTCAAAATCTTGTTTGTGCATTAGTTTATCAAAAACCATGTACACTGGGCAAGAAATAAAAATATTCCCTCCTTTTTTTTGATAGATGTAGAAACTGTGGTTCAGAGAGGTGAAGCCTTTGGCTTATGCCGTGGTCACCTAAGTCTAGCGCAACCTTTGAATTTTCCCGCTACCTGCTTTTATTGGCTCCATAGGGCAAAGCAAAGCAAAGGATTTTTCTCTTGGGATTATCTGGTTTTGATATGTGTGTGTGTGTGTGTGTGCGCACATGCAACATCTATATATATTATTAATTCCAATCATGTATTCAAATTAACTTTTCAAAAATATTACAGATAGTTGCACATTGCAAGAAATGTATAAACTATGAGAAAGTATAAAAAAGAACCTGAAGTCACTCACTACATCATCATCCAGAAATTCTTTCTGGTTGATTAATACAGTGTGAGTATGCGTGTATATAATTTTTTTTTACAAAATTAGGATTATAATACACACATGGACAAGTAGGTGATTAAATATTCACTGTTTAATAAGCTTCTTTTCTGTGGACCTCAGTTAACCCGTCTGTGAAATGCGGTTGATGGTGGCCCTTCTGCCAGGCACACAGCATCATTTTGAAGCTCATGTGAAGTCGTAGTGATGGGTTTATGTGGGAACAGAAGATTGCCAGGTGTTGCCTTGATTGCCATGTTGGCGAGGATTCTTATTGCTGTTTTTTACCTGCACAAGCACAGAAACCTCCCGGCAGGTGGGTTTTTACCTTTTTCCCCAGGCAGCGCTTACCAGGGCGGTACAGTTCACAGGAAGCACCTCTGCTCCAGTTGTCTTCCTGTATTGTCTGTCTTGATGAAAAATGACCAGTTATTATTTCCTATCTTTGGTTCTAGCAGGCACAAAAGAAATCAGTAGCCACATAAAATAGCTGCTGTTATTGTAACAGCCTTTACATTGATGGATTTAAGTGTGAGTCGTTTGGTATCGATCGGCAGCAACTGTCCTGGAGAGGCTGGGCTGTGGGGAAAACTGTGATAATGGTGGGTACAGCATTACCAGGGGCGCAACATGCTGAGTGGTTTCCATGAAGCTGGCGGGAAGACTGTGTTTGGACGACGGAGACATCTTTGCAGTTTAAGTGTGCACCTACAAAAGATGTTTTAAAGGTGCAACCGTGTAAAACAAGTGCTGCTTTCATACTGGATTGCACTCGTATTTGAGAGATTTATAATTTTCATTTCCGATTTGATATTCATTTGGCTCCTAATTCTTTATCTTTCAATATTTTCGGTCTTCCTTCTCTGGAGATCAATGTTTAAAGGCAACACGTGAACCAATAATGAAATGTGCTTTATGTTCTAAATGAGTCCTGTAACATAATGAAACACATTTTAATATTTGTTCCTCTTCCTTCCTGTCGGTCATCTTTTTTCTCTGTTCTCCCTTTCATGCTTGCTTTTCCCCCCACCCTTTCTCCATTCAGAAAACAAAAACAAAACTGAGTGTCTACTACATTTAAAACAACATGCCATGTTAAGCACTGTGGAAAATGAAAAGTTGACTAAGAGGCTTCTTTGCTCTCAAAGAAACCCACTGACATAGAATTTACAATCACATGCACATTTTCATGACACAAAGAGCAGAGCAAATTGGGAAGAAGTCAGAAAAGTACAGAATAGTAGATGGAATGACAGAATTTTAATATGTTACAGCTCAAAGAGGCCCTAGTACACCATAGGGTGAGTCTTCCATCATCACATATATGGAGCAGCTTGAGTCCAGGGAAGTAAAGCATCTGATTCTAGGTCTTCTCAGGACCAGGCCCTTGCTTTTGATTTACATCCTGAGGCTTTTGGGTCTGAAAGATCCAGGTCCAAACCCTGACTCTGCTATTTATTTACTATCGACTTAATTAACCTATTTGGAACTTGCTTTCCTTATTCATAAAATCGCACCTTACGTGACGGTTGCGATTGTGAGCATGACAGTGAAACCATATATGCAAGGCATCTGACATAATAGTGCTCATTATGTGCCCTCCTGTCCTCCTCCCCAGCCAGCATCATCTTTGGATAGTCACGGGGACTATTGTAAATCATGTGGCCTCTGTTTAGCAGTATACATTCTCCTCCTGTGAACCCAGATGGATGGGGATACACTTTGGTAGGGCTGTTTGGGTGTTTGTCTCAAATGGTAATGATAGCTCACTTTGGCAGAAAAACACACTCAGGCCAGTGGGGTTCTTGGAATATTCATCCGATTTGTCAACAAAAGAATCATTCCAACAGCAGGACCTAGGGAGAAGGCACTTCACACTGAGAGCTTCAGAGGCACAGACGTGATGACTACTACCCTGTCACAGGCAGCCCCGGAACCATAACTTCTCAGATCTAGAAGATGCTACAGAGTCTCCTAATACTCACCCCCCAAGCCGCCACTAACCCCTCCATACATGAATTGTTAAGACTGGAAGATCAGAAAGGGAAAATAACTTTCCCAATATCACACAACATGCTGCTGGTGAAGGCTGTCAAAGAATCCAACTTTCTAGAACCTAGTGAAAGTGATTTATTTCTCAGTGAGATAAACTTTTTGTGTGAAGAGCTAGTCTCCCTGTGTGTTCCACTCTGTAAAAGAAAATATTCTGCCATGAGTGGTTGAGTGTGTGTGACAGAAACTGAGGCAGTGAAACAGATCAAGACCCAGGAACCAAGGAATTCAGAGAGCTGGACTGAGAGATAGCTTGAGGCAGAGGAAGCAAAAGCAAACTGAAATTAAGAAAGAGAGAGGAGAGAAAGATGCTAGAACAAAGATGTAGGGGAAAGACACAAGCGACACACAGAAATGGTAAGGAGACAGAGCTAGACACTTAGATAACATAAAAGAAAAGCATAAAGAGAAAAAGAACTAGCACAATGATACCAAGGTAGGGAAAACCAAGAGTGAAGACAGGAGAGCAACCAAGCAAATGTGCTGTTCTTGCAGCCAGCAACCAGCGGCCGGCAGCAGGGGGCATCAGAACTCCATGGATATTAAAAGATGCCAGCCGGAGAAAGAGATTACTAGAAGAGACAGAGGACAGAGAGTATGTGTGAGAGAGAGAAAGAGGGAGAGACAGCTCCTCCAGGCATTGTCCTGCTCCAGACTGACACTGATGGTAAGAGGTTGTTTAAAATTTTATAGAAGACCACCAAGAGATTGATGTCAGGACACTGCTTTGTTTTGTTTTGCCCCATTTTTGCTTCTCTGTGTGTCGGTCTTATTCTCTCAGCCTTGTCTACATTTTGAAGGACATGGCTCCTGTTTTATCTGGTGTCACCTCCTTAGTCTCTTACCGGAGAGAAAGAGAACTTATTTCCAATTTCAGTTAAAAAAAAAAAAAAATCCTGAAAAAGTTTCTGATTGGCTCATCTTGCATCTGTACCCACCCCAAGGACCAATCACTGTCACCAGGGGAATGTCATACTCTGATTGGCTCAGGCTGAATCACATGCACACCCCTGTACAGGAATGGGAATGGGATGAAACAGGGGGCCGTGAGGGTCAGAAGGAGGGACTAGAATCATGATCCCAGAAGCCGTACAAAATTTAGGTATACTAAGTACATCTAGGAAGCCCTGGTGGCATAGTGGTTAAGGGCTCAGCTGCTAACCAAAAAGTCGGCAGTTCAAATCCACCAGCCACTCCTTGGAAACCCTATGGGCAGTTCTACTCCATCCTGTAGGGTCGCTATTAGTTGGAATGGACTCGAGAGCAACGGGAAGTGTATCTTGAAGACGTGGGCTGACTCTGAGCTGCTTCTCTGATTTGTCAAATGACATCAATTACACCTGCCTTACCTATCTCCTGGAGTTGTTATGGTGGTATGATTAAGATACAGAGCAAATTGCAAGGCTTCCTACTAGCAGATGTGTAGACAAGCAGTGAGGTGAAATGAACCAGATGCAGGGCTCATAGTCAGGCGGCTCCAGTGTTAGTTCTAGGTCTAACTCTGACATAAACCAGCCTTACGACTTTGGGCAAGTAACTTAATCTCTATAGACTTAAATATCCTCAACTATAAAATAGAGACCTTGACTGGGTCAATTTATTATTTTTTTAGCCTTTTTTTTTTGTGGTTGTTAGACCTTGTCGAGAGTCTGAGGAAATATAGGTGCCTCCACCTCCCCCTCCAAATGTGCTTGCATGCAAAATGCTGTGCTCAACGTAAGGAAGCCAAGGATTCCTCGCAAGCCTATCCACAGACCCCAGGATAAGAACTTCTGGATCAAATCATCTATCAGGTAATACTGACTCTATTCGATTGATTGAAAAGAGGGGCTACAGTTTCAGTGGAAAAGACAACTCTGTCAATGAAGCTGCTACATATTTCCTTTTGGTTTGAATCTCCTTCTTTGAAATAGCAGAAACATACTTGCTATTTCTTTATCTTCTTTCTCTGGACTATTCCTTCTCTTCTCTTCCCCTCCTTTTCTCCCTCCACCACCTCATCTTTCCTCCACTACAGGTAGTCAAGTGAGGGTGTGATTGAAGTTTCTTTTCCGTCTGTGTTAACGGCAGGCTGTGTTGCTATCAGGGAAATAAATGGCACATGTATCATCTCTTCTCTGTATCTCTAAGAACTTAAATTATTTCTTTCCTCCAACCAAAGTAAATCACAGGAGAGAAATTTTAATTGTAGTCATCAGGTGGTGAATTCAATACTTTCACATGAGTCTCGTCCTGGCAGTGTTGTCTGACGAGGTTGTCTCTCCAGGCAGGAGGATAATGGGATAGCGAAAGTGAGGGGAGGAGAACTCTAGGGATTAGAACAGCTGCTCCTTGGTGGGAAGGAAACAGCCAGGCAAGGCCTGTTAAATAGAAAGGCCAGAGAAATATTGCATTGTGTCAGAGTAGTTGCCACTCATAGCTTTGTTTTGAACAACTTCACCAAAGGACTCATGGGGATTGCTTACACATCATTGCCCACAAAATCTGAGGTGGATCCTCCATACGACATTAATTTCCCTTGATCATTCAGTTTGGAGCAGTGGACAGAGCTCTAACTTAGGCCTCGGAGAAATCCAGACATATACACATATATCCACTTTCACTATTAACTGTTATACTTGAAGCTTTTCGATTAATGAATATTTCCTGAGTGCCTAGTACTTGTCTAGGTAGTGAGGATATGTCCAGTTTCTTGTTAGTTGCCATTGAGTCGGCGCCAATGAATAGCAACCTAAGTGTAACAGAACGAAGTGTTGCCCAGTCCTGCACCATCCTCACAATCGTTGCTATGTTCAAGCCCATTGTTGTAGCCATTGTGTCAATCTATCTCACAGAGCGTCTCCCTCTTTTTTGCTGGCCCTCTACCAAACGTGATGTCCTTCTCTAGCAATTAGTCCCTTTTGATGACATGGACAAAGTAAGCAAGATGAAGTCTCACCATCCTCACTTCTAAGGAGTATTCTGGCTATACTTCCTCTAAGACTGATTCATTCATCCTTCTGGCAATCCAGGATATATTCCATATTCTTTCCCAACACCACAATTGGAATGCATTAATTCTTCTTATGCCAAGTAGTGGGGATAAATCTCTGAAAAATAGAGATTTCCATCCAAGTTAAATATACACTTACCCTATGACCCAACAATTCAACTTCCAGGTATGTACCTAAGAAAAATGAAAACATATGTCCACAAAAAGGCCTGGGCACCAATGTTCGTAACAACATTATTCTTAATAGCCCCAAATAGAAACAACCCAAATGTTCATCAGTAGATGAATAGATAAACAAATGGTGGCCTATTCATCGCAACGGAATACCACTTAGCAATAAAAAGAACCAAACTACTGATCCTCAGAATAACATGAATGAATCTCATAAACATTATGTTGAATTAAAGGAACCAGACACAAAAGGGTACATATTGTTTGATTCCATTTATATGAATTCTAGAAGAGTCAGGACTAATCTATAGTGATAGAAATCAGATCAGTTTGCTGCTTGAGGTGAGGAATGGTCACAGGCAACTTTTTGGGGTAACAGAAATGTCCTATTGTAGTAGTGACACTGATGCATATATATGTCAAAACTCATCAAACTATACATTAAGATGGATGCGTTTTATCTTATGTAAGTTGTAATTCAGTAAAGTTAGCAGAAAAAAGAGAGGTTTAACCCACATGGAGCTTACTTTCTAATAGGTAAATAAATATGCACATTTAAAATATAACTAAGAAGTGTGGCATATACATAAGGAATGTGGCAATCAACACCCATGGAAACAGCCGTCAAGAAATCAAAAGGTGCATTGCATCAGGCAAATCTGCTGTGAAAGGCCTCTTAAAATGTTGAAAAGCGAAGATGTCATCTTGAAGACTAAGGTGGGCCTGACCCAAGCCATGGTATTTTCAATCACTTCATATGCATGCGAAAGCTGGACAATGAGTAAGGAAGATTGAAGAAGAGTTGACGCCTTTGAACTGTGGTGTTGGTGAAGAATATTGAATATTCCATGGACTGCCAAAAGAACCAACAAATCTGTCTTGGAAGAAGTAAAACCAGAATGCTCCTTAGAAGCAAGGATGGTGAGACTACATCTTACATACTTTGAACATGTTATCAGGAGGGATCTGTCCCTGGAGAAGGACATCATGCTTGGTAAAGTAGACGGTCAGCGAAAAAGAGGAAGACCCTCAACGAAATGGGTTGACACAGTGGCTGCAACAATGGGTTCAAGCATAACAATGATTGTGAGCATGGCGCAGGATCAGGCAGTGTTTCATCCTGTAGTACATAGGGTCTAACAACAACAACAGCAAGGAGTGTGGCAGGTAGGATAAGTGATCAGATGAAAAACAAAGTAGCTTTAAAGGCTTAGCGAATGCTAGAAAAGGTACAGTTTCTTTTTTATCAGGATGCCTCCCATGTTGGTCCAAGCAACTGAAAAGATGGAGTTACTACTGTGTGACATTTGGCAAGACACATAAATTTTCTCATTTTCAGTCTATTTATCTGTGTAACGGAGGTACTAAATCCTGCTTCACAGAGTTCCATTATGGAATCAGGAAGAACATAAGTGAAGTGCCTGTTGTTGTTGTTAGTTGCTGATGAGTTGATTCAGACTATGGTGACTACTCCATGTGTAGAGAGTGGAACTACTTTGTAGGGTTTTCAGGGCTGTGACCTTTTGTAAGCAGATCTCCAGGCCTGTCTTTTGAGGCAGTGGGTCGAACACTTAACCATTTGCACCACCCAGGGACTCCAACTGGAATGCATAGCACAAGAGAAATTCAATATCTTAGAATATATTTGGTATTCATTAATGAAATGCAAACTATTCTCTTTCATAGAGGAATTCTAACTTTCTTGTCTCAGTGTTTATCATTTCCAGTATCTGGAAGCAACCTTACACGCCTTCTGCAGAACTAACTAGCACTTAAAAGAGGTGAAGTGATTTATTTGTTCAATGTCAAAATTGTGACAAAGTGCTAGACCCCAATCCAGGATTGTTAATGTCATATAAAGTCAACCCAGTTGTCCTGACTCCAAATTTATTGCCCTCTTCATATTTCCAGCATCTTTTCTAGAATTTTAGTTCAATTAAACAAACATTTCCAAAATATCGACTTTAGGTGGACTCTAGGGAGAAAATAAATGGGCCACAGCTATTGCACTCCATTGTATCTTTCTTTGTCTCCTCTTCTTCAGATGAAAATCATCATGACTATAACTAAAAAAGAAGTGTATATATATATATATATATATATATACACATACATATATATTGGCTAAATAAGTGAACACCCATATTTTTCCTTGCATATCGTCTAATATTCACAGCTTCCCTATCATGTAGGTTTTATAATTCCCATTTTATACATGAAAGTGAAATTTTGAAAATGTGAGTAACTTATATAAAGTCAAAAACCTAGGTATTATAGATTTCTTAGATCTGTCTGACTAGAAAACTCTTCTCCATCATGTAATATTGCCTCTACTACTTGCTGACCCCATGTCATGGTCCAAACAGGGGGAAAGCAGTAGGTAGTCTGTGGTGTCACTAGCTGCAATAGCAGCCCAAGAATGTTGGAGAACCCAGTGAATCTTGAAGGTCTGAGTCCCAAGAAGTTCTCAGGTGGACAACCGACAGAACCTAGGTCCAGAGTTGGAGAAAAGGGATATCTAGTGGGTTCTGAGACTTGAACACAAAGGCCAAGAGAGTTATTGCAACTGGCCAAATGTCAAAATTTGCTCAGCTCAGATTTGGAGCTTTCTGTTGCCTTTGTGGAGATGCCATTAGGCAAATGAGCTGGTCTGAAGGAGGCAGATAAGGCTCAGGAAGAGAAAGTGGGAGTCTTCCCAAAGAGGGTCCTTTGAAGCAGCCACAAAACTATAAAGCTGCTGGCCTGAGATAGGAAGGGCCTTGAAAAATAACCAAATGAGGACCTCTTCCCTAATTTCTTAGAGCTGAATTTTATCAGTAAGGCTTCTTGTGCTTACAGAAAGCTGTAATCGCTCATGGTGGGAAGTATATTCTTTCTGAGGCTGCAGTTGATGGTCTGGTCTAAATGTTCAGGATCCTGTCTAAAGACACATTTCTCACTCTGCTTCCTGCCTATTCTGTTCTTGTGACTTCCTGTAGGATTTCCAAAGCATGAGAATTATTCAATGATTCCTTAAGAGTCATATTTGCCAAAGACTACTGCTTTCTTCCAGGAGGGCTAAGTTTTGAGATCTGTTGGGGAGGACAACGTTGGCTGTACCTGCCCTGTCAGATCAGCCTCAACTAGGGTGAATCACGGGCACATGACCACCTGCCCACGCTCTCCTTCAGGACTGATGGTTGTAATCCTTGGTGTTAAGAGTGATTGAATCCTCAAAGGTCTCTTCCTCTTTCTGAGTTTTGTTTTGTTTTGTTTTGTTTCCCTTTGGGCAGTGGAAAGAATACTGGCATTGGAATCAGAAGACCTAAGTTCCAGTGCCGATTCTTTCTCTTATTTAAACTTGTATAAATGATTTTAAGTGTGTGCTTGCCCCATGGTTTGGGTACTTTCCCACTTTCTGTTCCCTGTACTGGTGGTGTTTAAAGAATTTCTGAAGCCCCTTAGGAAACATGTTTCAGGCACAGCAAGGATTGGTGGGAAAAAGTTAATATTTGTCGTACTCTTTCTTTGTCCCCTACGTTCTACATGTGATAGCTCACTAAATCTTCTCTGTGCAACTGTTACAGGTGAGCATACCTGGGCTAACTGCCATTTGCTCAAGAGCTCATCTAGTTAGTTCACATCACACATTCAAACATAGGTCTCCTAACACCAAAACCCAATTTTCCCAGTATACAATACTACTCCTCAAAAGAGCAAGAGTCTTTGATACTCTTATAGAACAGAACAAAAATCCCAAATGGTTGCTTATGGGTAAGTGACCATGAGAAGGAAAAGAATCAGACTGTGGGAAGAATAAAGGAGGTGCCTAGTGATCCAGTCTGGAGACACAGCTGACTTAGAGCAGGGAAGATAATGATAAAAGGTCCCTTTGATTCCTTGGAGCAGCCATTCATCAATAGTCCAGTGGCTACAGAGTATATGAGACTTTTTCTTCCTTCCTTCTGCATTTTGGGAAAGCAGAAGAGAAAGATATTTCTGAATAGAGAGCTCCCACAGTTCACTTGGCCACATACATATTTCACTTCTTAAAAGCTGCCCACAAACAGTGAGATTCATTTTAGCACCAGCCTACCATAAATTTCTTTGCTTGTTAAGGCAGCTTCCCCAGTTCATGTTTTTGCTAACTAGGAGCATAAAAATGTCAGTCTGTCCTCAGGGGTGTATCAACCTCATGATCTGAACACGGTAATAAGATTAGAGTGTAGACTGCTCAAGCACAGGCTGCCTAAGAAGCCAGGCATATTGGAATGTTAATATCAGAGAATCCTACAACAATAGAACAAGAATTGTTGAATCTACGAGCTCTGGTGACACAATGGTTAAGCGCTCAGAGGCTAACCAAAAGGTTGATAGTTCAAACCCACCAGCTGCTCCATGGGAGAAAAGACCTGGAGATCTGCTCCTGTAAAGATTACAGCCTAGAAACCCTATGGGGGCAGTTCTACTCTGTCATACAGTGTTGCTATGAGTCAGAATCGACTTGATGGCACGCAACAGCAGACCAGTAGGCTCTTACAAGTAGACAGAACCTTAGGACTTAGCCTTTTTTATTTGCTTTTTGTTTTTTGTAATTGCCCCTACCCCTCCATTGCTTTAGTTTTATTTTATATGGTACTGATTTTTAGGGAGGATAGAAAGATATAAAGTGACCAGTCATCTGATCTGATATTATGTTAACATACTAATGGGCATCCTAGCCTACCTTAAGACAGAAAGAGGAGAAAAGACTGGGTACATTGGTAAAACTCTATTTGACCTCAAGAGGCCCTTGATACAAAACAAAGGCATAAATATTGACACGGTTCCACCCTTATCACTGTAGCAGATATTTTTGTTTATTTAAGGGTATGCTTGCCTTCTAAACCTTATTTTGGCCGAAAGTCCTTGCTTTTCCTTTGGAGACCCATCCCTCCCAAATATTCTCTCTATGGGGGACTGGCCCAATCCCCTAGCCCCTGCCTGGCCAGTTAGCTTATTTCATTCCCCTGGCCACAGTGTTTAGTTCATGAATAAGCATAGCACTCCAGTCAGTCAAATGAGAGGGAACACTGGGACTTTGTTAAAACGTTTAGAAAAGACTCTCTCTTTTCCCTTGTGTTGCTGCTTTAGTGAGATGTTAGCTTCATCTGTTAGTTGCCTTCTGGCCATCCCGTAGTAAAAGCCCAACTGAAACTATCAGAGAGAAAAGCAGAGCCCAGATGCAGGGTGACAAAGGCCTGATAGGCAGAAACAGTGACACCCCACAATCGTTAGCACCCTGCAGTGAGTCAGGCCATGTGACAAGTTCAGGACAATGATTTGCGTACAGAAGTTACATACACTTCAAATGGCAATGAGTTGCACTTAAAAAAAGAAGCAACTAAAAAGTTAAATGTTACATTACCACTGGAATTCTAGGTATTACTCAAGAGAAATGAAAATATATATTTATACAAGGTCTTCTATGCAAATATTCATGGCACCTTTATTCATAATAGCTGAAAACTGGAAACAACCCAAATGTTTAGAAGAAAGGATAAAAAAATATTATGGTATGTTCATAAAGTAGAACACTCTTCAGGAATTTAAAGGAATGAACTATTGATACAATGTGGGTGAATCTCCAAATAATTATACTGAGTAAATGAAGCCATACAAGATAGAATACATGTTATAAGATTCAATGTATTAAAAAAATTCTAGAAAATAGAAATTTATCAATAGTTACAGCCAACAAATCAATGGTTGTCTGAAGACAGACGTGGGGGGGCAAGGGTTGAGGTAGAAAGGGATTACAAAGGAATATGTTATAATTTGGGGAGGGGATGATAGGCATGTTTATTGTATTGATTGTGGTGATGATTTCACAAACGTTTTCACATGTCAAAATGTATTAAATTATATAATTTCAATATGTGTAGTTCATTGTAAGTCAACTATGCTGCAATAAAGCCATTAAAAATAAAAAAAGTGGAACTTGTGCCAGTCTTGGTCCCCTAGTAGAGCAGGGGCCACCTCCCACCAACTGCTGACCCACATTGGATGTTGTATTACTTGACTTTTGCCACAATAATGCTATATCACAAATTTTCCCAAAATTCAGTGGTTTAAAACATTGACAATTTGTCACATTTACAAGTCTGTGGATTGGATTCAACTTGGCTATGCTAGACTGGACACCAAGATCCAAGCTGCATGTTGGATTCATGTCTATTCCATGAGTTTCTTATTTTACTTGGAGCAGCAGCTACCTAAGCCATGAAGTCTGCTCCATGTATCTCCCTCAGTATTCAGGCTGATGGACAGTAGCTACCTGGGCCATACTCTTTTCATGGTAGATCACAAGAGTATGAGACTCCAAGCTAAAGTGGATAAGCGTGTATATGGCACGTGCTCATGTGGTACCTGACAATGTTCCATTGGATAGCACAAGTCTTGGTGAAGCCCAAATTCAATGGGGTGGAGAACAGACTCAGTCCACAGTGGGAGGGGAAGGGAAGTGAATATTTCTTCATCAGTAATCTGTTACATATATAATCCAAAAACCTGAAAGCGAATCTTTGAGTGTTAAACCATTGTGATTTAGGAGTTCTTTTACAACATATGGATTACTGTCCATTTAGAGGATGATATCAGATGTGCACCTCAATCCAGTAGTACCTGGGACTTTTAGTTTTGTCAGCCAGTAAATACCCCCTTTTGCTTCACCCAGTTTAAGTTGGTTTTCTGTCACTTGAACTGAAAGCATCATTACTAAATGTAATTGTGCTGAACAATGGCAAGGGAAGGAAAGAATGGAATCTAGTTTTATATATATACATATATATATATATATATATATATATATATAATTAGTTGAAAACTTACTATGTGACAGGCACTTCACATAAGTTATTTCATTTAAGCCTCATCACCCTGCAGCAGGGTTGGTATTTTATTACATACTGTTATTTCATTGGAGAAACTGAAATTCAAGGTCTCAAGACAAAGACAGAGTTGAGAATCAAAGCCAGGCCTGTCAAAGTCAGGGTCTATTCTCTTTCCAGTTTACCATGTTTTTGCTCGTGAAACAATTGACAAAACACGGCACCAGAGGGATTTATTATATTTCTCTGTCCCCAGACAAAGCTGAAGCTAGTTTCTTTCTGAGAGATCAATATCTATTCTGTATTTTTTAACACTCTGCTCCAACCTCCCTGGATTGTTGTTGTCAGTATTTATTAACTACCCTTAGACCATAAAATTCTTCCTCAGTTTCAACAGTGTCAAGTACATTGAGAAAGATGTGGCTGTGTTATTCAGGGGCATGGCTTGGAATCCAAGATCTTCCGTTTACTAGCTATGGGATCTTTGGGAAACCACTTAAACATTCATTGCCTCAGTTTCTCCTTTTATCAAATGGGAAAATAATGTATCTCCTGTCTACCTGTTTTGAGAGTTAAAGATGATATATTGAAAGCAGTGTATAAACTATAAAGTGCTTTAAAATTGTATACGGGATTGATGTTATCGTTACAATTAAAATCGCTAATAATGATTCAGAGAAACCAATCTCTGTTGATAGAATTTTGGTTGTTAGAACAGGTGGTAGGGGAGATTTATGACTCAGGGAGAGGGTGCTTGCCCAGTGGGTTTTAATTTAGACCGTATAGACACTGCCTATGCCTTCATATAAGATTGTAACCAGAGCTACATCTGGTAGATGCAACCGAGTCTTGACCCCCTGTTCAACCTCCTACTGAGAATTTGCATTTCCACCCCAGATATACTGAATCAGAATCTACATTTTAACAAGACCCCGCCAGGTGATTCTAAATAAATAAATAAATATTTATAAGAATTTCTATTTTAAGAATCTGGGGTGGAAATGCCAGCGCTCAGCAGGGGTCAGATCAGAACGAACCATTTCAAAGCCCTGGACTCAACACATCTATCTCTAAGGCCTCTAATTACCCAGGGCTTTCTCCAGCAATCTGAAACCCACTCCATGACATCAAAAGATCTTTATTAACTTCTGAGCCTCTGCTGTGGCCTGGAGGGCTAGGTAGGTGATTAATGTCCCCTGAATTATGATCCAACCAGAAAGGCTGTTGGTGGAAATTTATACTCAGAGTGGTGAGCTAAAATTCTTTCAGCCCAGGTACTCGACATTCATTGCACAACCTAATTACAAAGAGTAGTAGTTAATGAGAGCACAGGGGAAGAGGGTAAAAGAGAGCTGAGAGTCTGGGCTGAAGGCCAGTGCTCCCAGGGGTAAAGTTCCACCTGGGAGGGATGAATCACAGGGTGGAAAAATCACAGCATTGGCATTGGGTTTTCATCATCACTATTTTATCAAAGAGGAAACTGAGGCATAAAGAGACTGATACCACTCCTTTTTAGTACCTTCTATAAGTCAAGCTCTAGGCTGAAAACTTTGCAAGCACCAAATATAAGCTTGAAAACAACACTGCAAAATTAGATACTATCATCATTATTCTAACGGATGAGAAAGTTGAGGCTCAATGACTTGTTCAAGATTGCACAGCAAATCTCGGTTGTGGAATTATAAACAAGATCTGTCTGGACTTTGAAGTTTCTGCTCCTTCCAGTGTATCGCTACCATAATCATTACCATTATTCTTTGCTGCTACCACCGATGGAGTGTTTACTATATGCATTTTATCACTGTTACACTCATTTTATAGATGAGTAAACTGAGATTTGGCACAGGTAAGCAATTTGCCTGAAGCCCTGTGGTGAGTAAGAGACAGACAGCTGAGTTTCAATTCCAAGTCTGTCTGACTCTAGGGATGATATTCTTAGCCACTACCATACCTGTTTGCTGCTGCCATTAATAACCAACACTATCACCATAATACTCAATGCTATAGATTCAAATCTGTCTTCTAAAATACATGAGACTGCCTGGTTTTGTCAGCAAACTAATCTGTTTGAAAGTATTAGGACGAGATGAAGTGGAGGAAGCAGAGGCAGAAAGCAAAAGGGTATGCATGCTGCTGAACCTTCTTTTACTACTGTACTACATACTCAGTTCATTGGCATGGAAGAGACCCTGTTTTGGTAATTGACCATGACATTTATCTGTCCATGAAGTCGTCAGGGATCATGAGTTGAAAGTTAAAGAGTCAGCCACTTCCTACACAGGAAGAATCCAGGTGCTTGATGAAACCACATTGTCCTTCTAGCTGATTGGAAAAGTGGATGAACCAGGCTGCCAACATGCATGCAAACCACTGAGCCTCAATAAGCTTCTCTAAGTAAATAAATTGCAAAAATAAAGTATCATTTTTACTTGCACATAAAGACAAGCAAATGAACGCCTTTTGCATAACTGCTGCAAAGGGCCCTCACCAGCCATTCCCATTTGCAATTTCGTATTTCAATAAAGTTTTATTTTCATTTGCAAGTGAATTTGCTGCTTGTGAAAAGAAGACTCATGGCTCTGACTGGTGCCAGGTTGTGAGGAATAGCTTCTACCACCAATGACCGCCTTTTAGCAGACCAGATGACCTCTGAGCTTGTCTCAGTTCCCTCCCTCTCTCAGCTGCCTCTACTTGGCTCTTGGAACCCAGCTGCTTCAGACTCCCTGGCCAGGATTGTTTCACCATTGCCATGCCACTCCTTCCAGGGAGGCTAGGACAGAAGGCATGAGGCACGGTGCTGAAATTTTTCCAAATGGTTGGGAGCTTCGTCCAAGCCACCTCAATATGGAACTGCTCACCTGGTGATGAATGTTGTTATTAGTCTTCACAGCACTTACTGTCCAGTGCTTATGCAGAGGGATAGTGATTTATGACTGTGTTACATGTCTGGATTTGGCAGAGGCAGAAGGAGAATGATGAATGGAATGGCCTGAGGAGTTGGCTTTCTTTAGCTATGACCAATAACAGCTATTTCTTGATTCTACAATATCAGTCAGATTTTCCTCTGGATCACTTGTACTCTTTTTCTCTGTTGCCCTCCACTTTTTATTTCTTGCATTTCTTTGATCAGATCCCAAAGTTCCAAACTAATAAGCCCAGCAGGACCTGTGTCAAAGGGAAGGTAAGGGAAAATGATGTTTTTAAAATATTTTCAGTGTACTAGGCATTGGGCTAAATGTCCATGCTTGCTTCTCCACTTAAGCTACCCAAAATGGTGCTGAGAAGGGTAATTGGCCCCTATTGTGCAAGTGAGAAAACTTGCCTAGAGTTCACAGAGTTAGCAGGTAATAAAGTTGGAATTCAAACTCTGGTTTATCTCACTCCCAAAATGTGCTCTTTCCATGCGTCTTCATTTCTATCCCTCTTCATCTTTTCAATACATCTTCCCACTCTTTGTCCTGTGTTCTTGACAGCCCATTCATTTAATAAACACTTACGGAACTTCTAAGGGTCCCTAGGTAGTGTAAAGGGAGCCCTGGTGGCATAGTGGTTAAAGTGCTTGTCTGCTAACCAAAAGGTTGGCAGTTTGAACACACTAAACACTCTGTAGGAGAAAGATGTGGCAGTCTATTTTTGTAAAGATTACAGCCTTGGAAACCCTGTGGGGCAGCTCTACTCTGTCATATAGGGTCCCTATGAGTTGGAATCAACTTAATGGCAACAGAGAAGGTGTAAATTATTTGCGCTCCACTATTAACCTAAAGGTTGGGAGTTGAAACCCACTCAGCAGTACCTGGTAATCTGCTTCTGTAAAGATTAGAGTCAAGAAAATCTTACGAAGCAGTTCTTCTCCGTAACTCATGGGACCTCCATGAGTCAGAATAGACTCGAGCAATGGGTACTGAACTATTATGTACTAGACACTGGAGATTCCAAAATATATAAAACAGTGCCCACCCTCAAGCAGCTCCCGGGTCAGCGAATGTATATGTGTACTTGGAGGTTGTGGTGGAAAAGTGCACATTCGTGAAAATATCGTAAGACAGAACATTTATTCATTCTTTCAGCAAATGTTTATTAAACACCTATTCTATGCCAGGCATTATTCTGTGCCAGTGTTTATCAACCTTGCCTGCATATTAGAATAACCTAGGGTGTTTCTTTTTTTAAATAAAGCTTGTAGAATGTTTTAGATTTACAGAAAAGTTGTGCAGAAAGTACAGAGAGTTTTCATACACCTCCCCTTTCCCACTGCCCACTATTTCTCCTATTACTAACATCTTGCATTCCTAAGGTGCATTTGTTATACTTGATGAACCAGTATTGATGCATTACCATTAACTAAAGTCTATAGTTGACATTAGGGTTCACTGTTCGTGTTGTGCAGTCCTATGGGTTTTGACAAATGCATGTCATGTGTCCACCATTATGTACTCTGGACATGTTATCAGGAGGGAGCAGTCCCTGGAGAGGGACATCATGGAAAAGTAGAGGTGCAGTAAAAAAGAGGAAGACCCTCAACGAGATGGATTGACACAGTGGCTGCAACAATGGGCTCAAGCATAACAACAAACGCGAGGATGGCGCGAGACCAGGCAACGCTTCCTTCTGTTTTGCACATAAGGTCCATATGAGTCAGAACTGACTCAAGGGCACCCAACAACAACAGCAACCATTACAGTATCATGCGGAATAATTTCATTGTCCTAAAAATGCCTTGTGATCTACCAATCCATCCTTCCACTCACACCCTTGAGCCCCTAGAAACCGCTGATCTGTATAGATTTGCCTTTTCCAGGATGTCAGATAGTTGGAATCTACAGTATGTAACTTTTTCAGACTGGTTTCTTTCATGTTAGGTTCCTCCATGTTTGTGTGTGTGTGTGTGTGTGTGTGTGTGTGTGTATGGTTTGATAGCTCATTTCTTTTTATGGCTGAATAATATTACATTATATGGATATGCCACAGTTTGGAATAATCTCCATTGTATGGATATGCCACAGTTTGCTTATCCATTCACCTGTTGGTTGCTTACAATTTTTGTCAATTATGAAGAAAGAGGCTATAAACATTTATGTGCAGGTTTTTATGTGGACATACATTTCAAACTCATTTGAGTAAATACCTGGGAGCATGATTGCTGGATTGTATTATATACTTTTTAAAAAAATACTAATGCCTAGCCACATCCAAGTGATTCTATTTAATTGATATGAAGTGGGGCTCTAGCATCAGTATATTTAAAAAACAAAAAACCTCCTAGGGAATTGTGATATGCAGTGAGAATTGAGAAACACTCTTCCCAGCTCCAGGGACACGGCAGTGGACAAACAGAAAAAGAAGCGCTCATGGTATTCATAGGCTATGGATTCCCCTTATTTAGATGGATGACGTGGAAGATAACGGAGGAGAGAGGAATATGCAGCTGGAATGGCTGATTGCTCACGAATCATCTCAAGTCAGGGAATCAAGAATTCGTCCTAGGGACCATGCAGAACTTTGACAATTTGAAGCAGGGAACTTGCGTAAAGACTGAGGTACGTTCATATTCTACATTTCTGTGATCGAGACTGAGTAGAGGGATCTGCTTCTCTAAGAGTTTTCTTCAGCTTGACTGATGCAGGTATTTTCTATAGAGAAAGGGATGGGCTTGTTTGTCTGAGACTAGGGTTTATTCATTTATTCAGCATCATTGACATTCAGGTGAATGGGTCATAAGAGAGTAGGAAGAGAAGAGAAGAATTCTCTCCTAATCTTAGTAAATTGTTGGGTCTCACACTTGACCATGCCAGGTCAGAGGTGGAAGTTCAGATGTACCGAGAGAGTCTTTCAAGTGGCCTCAAGTTTTGGCCATACTTACACCAAGAGCTTCACTGTGTTTATGCTACTCTTGGCTTTGGAGTCAGATAAAACTGAGTTTGAGTTCCAGTTTGGCAATTTACTAAGTGGGTGACCCTGGGCAAATGGTGTTATTTCTCAGTGCCTCAATTTCCTCACCTGTAAAGTGGATTTTAATGTAGTATTCCCTTTCTAGGGGTTCTGTGAAAGTTAAAGAAGTTCAACAAAACTACTGCATTTCCGACTCAGAGTGAATGCTTACGTAATATCGGCTGTAATTTTTAGCATCTTATTTTCCCAACATTTTTATTATTACATGACTTTGTGTATAAGTAAATGTGAAGAAATAAGAAGGATGACTAAGTGTATAAAAGTGAGTGAATATGTGAGGGCAAACGAATGGGATTTATACATTTAATATACCTCAATAACACTTATTATATGGGAAGCACCTCTCTATATATTTTATGAATATTAACTTCTCATAACTCTGAGGAGGGTGCTATATTTTTACATTTTATTACAGATTTTTTTTTTTTTTTTAGGTAGAGAGAATAGTATAAGAAGCCTCTATGTACCCATCACCCAGCTTCAACAGTTATCAACATTTTGCCAATCTTTACTATCGCATTCTACTAATTTTTTCTGGAGTATTTTAAGAAAACTTCAGGGCACCATGTCATTTTGCTTATAAGAAGTCTGCAGTTAGAGGGAGCAGCATGGTGTAATGACCTTCCTAGGCCATGTTCCAGAGGCTCTTTACTTTGAAGGCAAACTTTTGAAGACTAGGAGGAGTGGCATGATCAGATTTGCATCAGTAAGTTGCCGATGGCTGCTCTGCGGATAATGATGGCTGTTGAAGAGAGAAAGGGGGAGGCTAGGTGACTGCGGTGATAAAGGTGATGAGGAGATAGGAACTTTATCAAATAGGGAGTGGTGGGGAGATTCTAGAGTCTCAGCTTTGCAACTCCAAAAACTCTACCTTAGCTCTATGCCAAAAGATAATGGGATACTGAAGGAAAAATGGTGTCGTGAAATGAAAATAATACCAGGGGGCAGAAGATATGGGCATTTGTTCTGCCTTCACCACTTTCTAATGGTGCCCTCGTGGGCATGCCACTTTACCTTGCTGAGTCTGTGTCCTCATCTATGAAATGGGACCATCCTAGCTACATTCTAATTTAGGGTTCTTGGGAGCCAAGGCACATGAAAGCATTTTGTAAACTGTAGAGAACTTTACAATCAGGCATCATATTTTAGATTCTCAGAGCCAGTCTAGGACCCCAAGTAGTATTAATGTGGACCAGATAGAAGGCTGGGGCTCCTGTGGACTCTAGAATAGACTTAATTTTTTTTTGTACGGACTTTGACTGCGTTAGCAAATCTAATCCCAGAATATCCTTATAGGCCACATGTTTATCTCTTCCCAATTTTGCAACCACATCAGTTTCTGATTAGAGTTACAATTTGAGTGGGGAAGCAAGACTGCTGTCAGCAGATGGGGAGGGGATCAAGAGGGAGAAAGGGAGGGAGCCTACGGTAACGCTTGTTCTGGTAGGGATTCTGAATGAATATAAAAGGTAAGCAGAAAACCAGTAAGTACTCCCTGAACTTGGCCCGTGTTATCTCTGTGAACACACAACCTCCTCCATCTTTTGCCTCCAAAGGACAGCAGGCTTCCTGTAAAGGTTTTGCAAGGAAAGTTGCAGACCAAGAGAAAACAAAGCATAAACCAACTCATGGCCATTTCTGCCTCCTGTAGTACTTCTTATTCAAGGTTTTCTGTGAGGATTAATCACCACCTTCTATCTCTGAGTGCTAAAAAGATGATTGTTCCATTTATTAAGTTCCTACTATGTGTCTTGGAAGAAGTACAGCGAGAATACTCCATAGAAGTGAGAACGGCAAGACTGCCTTGCTTACTTTGGACACATTATCAGGATGGACCCATCTCTGGAGAAGGACATCATGCTTGGTAGAGGGTGAGTGGGGAAAAAAAAAAAAAAAGACCCTCAACTAGATAGATTGACACAGTGGCTGCAACAATGGTCTCAAACATACCTACTATTGCGGTGATGGCGCAGGACTGGGCAGCATTTCACCTGTGTATAACATGTGCCATTTTGTTGTTGTTAATTGCAGTTGAGTTGATTCCAACTCATGGTGACCCTATATGGGCAGAGCGAAGCTGCTCCACAGGGTTTCCAAGGCTGTGACCTTTTGGAAGCACATTGTCAGGCCTGTCTTCCAAGCTGCCTTTGCGTAGGTTTGAACAGCCAACCTTTAGGCTAGTAGTCGAGTATTTAACGACTTGCACAACCTGGGGACCTAGTACTATGTGCCTGTGCCATACATGCCTTCTTTTCAAAACTGCATTAAATGCTGGTATTATTGTCTCCATTTTATGGAGAAGGAAACTGAAGTCCAAAAAGGCAATGTAGCTACCTAGCTACTGAGCAAAGGATCAAAGGCTTCTCATGTCTTAACTCATTCAGTTCTCAAACATTACTGTGAGGTAAATACTATTATTCTTTCCATTGTATTACTCTTTGGCCAAACATCCCTGTTTCCCTTTCTGCAGTGCCTCTTCTTATGAAAAGATAATACTGCTTATACATTGAAGGCATCTTGGCTATGCAGAAGGTGAGTAGAAATGATAGGCGTCCCTGTTGAGAAGAAGCTTTAAGAATCTGGATCTGGTTTATCATATCTCTTTTTTTTTTTCCTTTACCATTAGAACAGCAAAGTTCCAGACTGACACTGTTCAATCACCCTCAGTCTCAAAGTAAAGACAACGCAGGGGAGAGTCATAGCCATATGTGGACACGTAGCATAAGAAATCTTGAGATTCTGGAGTCATTTGTTACACAATATAGCTTAGAGTAAATAGAATAATACTATTTGAAGAACTGAAGTTAAGAGAAGTTAAGTAGGAACCCAGTAATGAGGTGGTGCAGCTGAAAGTTGAAGTCAATTCTGTCTTACTCCAAAGTATGTAATCACGACCTTTGTATTATTCTTCCTCTCTGGTTCTGGTTCCACGAGATTTTCCTTTATTTTACAGTTAGCCCCTAAAAACAACAGCAACAATAAATGATAGCTAGTTTGAATAGATTTATTTTTCTTGCCACGAAATAATTGCAGAGGCAAAAAATGTACACTCAGTGTGATAGCTATTTTAAGCTCTAAAGTCTTTGCACTCCCTGGGAAGCCTGTGAAATTTTGGAAAAATACTTTTAAACCATTGAGGGAAGAGACCACACGTCTGCAGTACCAGCTTAAGGACCTAGTAAAGAGCTAAACTGGATTGTTGCTATATTGTGGATGTAAATTAGCCAATGATAGTTTGAACCCATGCACCCTAGTGAGAAATAGTATTTGGTAACTCAGATGGGTTGAGAGTAAAGCTGGGTAAGAAAAGCTGGTGTCCAGTTTCTGCCAGATATAATGGGGGCCCAGGAAGTTTTATTGCTGCTGTGCTCTTAAATTATTATCATCCATATTGTACATGAGCTAAAATTTTGTCCCCATGTCACACTCTGGAAGCAGACTTCGAGAGTCCCTGGTTTGTATCTTGATCATCTCACCATTTCGATTTTTATTTCTTTTCTCCTCATCCCCTACTGAAAGCAAAGGTAAGAGGCTGCTTTGAAAAAAGAAATCATGCAGAGCAGCTCTGGGAGGAAATGATGACGTGACTGGACAAGAGCTGCTGCATTTTCTCTGTCTTCCCTGTCTTCTCTGGGCAGCCCCTGGCCCACCTGCCAACCATGTTGTATAACCACCATCATTAAGTCTCTCTCAGACAAGAAAGGGCAGCTGGGGTGGGTGAGGAAGGTCTTATATAAGGAAGGAAAGTGGGTTAGGACAATGCTTTTTAGTTTTAATGAACATGCAATTCATCTGGGAATGTTGTTAAAATGCAAATACTGATCTAGTAGGTCTGGAGTAGGACCTGAGTCTATTTCAAACAAGGCCAGATGACACTCATAGTGCTGGTCTTTGGACCTCTTTTTGAGTAGCAAGGATCTAGGCTATGCTGGTCAGTTCGCCATGGTGATAGTGGAAAAGTAAACTAGTGCAATGTAGCATTAGGAATGCGTAAGCAGGACTGGGACTAGAATACAACAAGAGAAGCACTTAGGGAGCATGATTTAAGGAGGCAAAGTCGAACAAGTGCTAACACTGTACTTGGAGTTTCCTAAGAGTACATGCCTCCTACTTTGGTCTTCTATGATTTGTTTTTACGTTGATTCTAACAACTTAGTTTGAAAGTGAGTTAATACAGAGTCAAAGAGTGTGCTCAGATTTTACCTTCTTCACGTTAGTTCTAATGTCATTGACCACCATCAGGCTATCCCAAAGAGAATGTTCTTAATACCAGAACAAATGTATACTCTTTATTCTAATCCAAAAATAAATTGCTTCATATTTGGAACATACTGTTATTTTTGGTTTGTGTGTTTATGTCCAGCAGTTTCTGATTATCTTTGTTTTTGCATCCATCCCTTGTTCACATATTCAAGTTTTTCCAAGCTTGCCATTATATCAGAGTATCCCTCAAATCACTTCCACCTTTAACTTCCCTCAGAAAATTTCTTCCTACAATTTTCTGTGCTATTTTTCCAAACTGAATATTGCTATAACGTGATGTTGGATGGATTTTTTGGTTCCCTTTTGTCTCTAAATTGCATCTAAACCCCAAAGCTGAAGATAAAATGCCCCTAGTCACCCATATTCTAAAGAGAGAACTAAGCATCACCAACTTTAGTCCCAGACCCTACCCTGGCCCTAAGGTCTTGCCCAGAAGTGACAACCAACTCTCTACCCTAGCTACTAGCATCCCTTTTTTTCCATTTGCCAGTCTACCTAACAGGAAGACTAGGTCAGACAAAGGGAGCGGGGGTCATTAGAGTCACCCGAGTCATTGCTGTTCTTCTGAGAAACTTAATTTCCTTGATAACTGGTGCTCCCTTCTTTTCCCATGAGGCAAGGAAAAGGAAATTCTCAACATAACCCGATTCAAGTGAAGGAGTGCCAAGAAAAGAACTCACAAAGATTTGGAATGCCTACAAGAAGGGGAGACTGACACATTCCTTCCCTTATAGATGAAGGAGTCACAGGACCTGTGGGACCCCTTGGTGGTGGGCGATTCTGAGAAAGCTTCACATCTGTAATCTGTTGGGCAGGTTAATGCCTTCTTCATCTAAAGTCTCCTCCATGCACACACCAGGATGTGGTTTCTCACTCCGCTTCGTTAGTCAACTGTCCCATCTGATTCTGAAAAATGTTTACATTCTCTTGCCTGTGATGGCCCCCTCCTGTTTTCCTTTCTTTCTTTTTTCTTTTTTTTTTTTGTAGGTTAAAGTTTTCTGCTTTTAAGCATCCCTTTACATCTATTATAATAGGAATCACAGGAGGCAGGAATATTGATGCATGTTCTCTCAGTCCCCTATTTTGAAATGCCAAGTCTCCTCTATAGCACTAGCTTCTGCTTCCATTAGTTGAAGTTTACTTATATTGCACATGGTTGTTTTGTATTGTTTACAAAAAAGTCTGGATGATCAGAGGGAAAACTTTGAGTTTAAAAATTTTACCAGCCTGGATTAAATTCTGGCTCCGTAATTTACTAGTTACATGATCGTGGGCAAATTTTATGTTTTCCTCTCCTAGATATGTGAATACTAACAATAAGAACAAAAATAGCAACAGTAATGACAAAGTCAGCATCAACAATACAAACATGTACTTTACTTGGTTGTTGTCAAGAATAGATATAGAATATTTAAACACCTAATTCATGAATTTGATGAACACATATTAAGCAATCACTATGTGCCTGGTGCTCTGATGGGCAGTGAAGATTCTACAAAGAATAAGAGAGATATTGTCTGTGCCCTCATAGAACTAAAGGTCTAGTGCAGGGGTTGGCAGACTACTGCATGACCTGTGCCCCAAATCTTACCTTTGGCCTGTCTTTGCACAAGCATGAGCTGAGAATTGTTTGGTATTTTTAAAGAGTTGTAAAAAATATATATATGAAACAGAGACTCATATCATGTCCTGCGAAGCCCGAAATATTTACTATCTGGCTTGTTACAGAAAAGTGTGCTCACCCCTGGTCTAATGGAGCATGTGAGAAACATTCAATAAATGCTTTTTTCACGCCCATTCTCTCTTAGTCTGACATTCCTTACAAGGGTTTCTGATTAATCTCTGTATCCTTTCAATTTCCCCATAGACTTATCATTGCCCTTGTGTTAAAAATCCACATTTTAGGATGGTTACAACTCCTGCACTGGTGTCCCTGGCAGTCTCCAGCTTCCTCTAATTTTATTCTCCCCCCATTTTATACTCCTGCAGCACTAGGTTTCTTTCAGCAAATATTGTGCAAATTACTCAGTCCAGGGTGTCCTTACTTCCACCCCTTCCCCTAGTTTACTTTCTATTTATCTTTCAGAGTTCATTTCTAAAGTCACTTCTTTTGGAAAATTTCTTTGACCTCGCCTTACTAGATTAGTACCCTCCCCCATCCCTTTATCTGCTCTCAGGCTCCTGATACAATAAGTTTATATTCTCTTTTGAAGTCATTTTATTATTGTCACGTCTACAAGTGAGTTCTATAAGGCCAGAGGCTGCATCTCTTTTGTTAATTATTTTATCTCCAGCATCTAGCATTCTCGCCTGCTGCTCAATGAATATCAGGTGAATAAATGGAAGAAAGAAAGAATGATTCAGGGTCAAGCCTATTGAAATCAAATGGGTCAGAAAGCTTCTAGGTAACTTGCAACATGAGAGCACCTTCCTTTTCCTGGAAAATAAACCCTCAAATGGAATTTCTGTGGCTCCTCTTAAATAGTCTCTTCATTCTTCCTGTATAATTAATGGAGGCCTAGTGAGCTGTTTGTGCTGATACATCATCTGCATCACACAGCAAATGCATTTGTTACAGAGCTATCTGGGCTACAGCTAATGAAACATTTGCAAATGTCCTGATTTACAAAGAGAAAATTGGTTCACCTGAATGACAAGGTTTGTGTGCAAGGGAAATGTTCTTCTTTGCAGTTTTCTAGCTGTATTCTGGGAAGCTTCAAAATCCTGAGGGAACACACGTCAGCAGCCATGTCTAAAAGAGAAAGACTAGAGGTCACCTTGGAGGAGGACTAAAAGTTCTAAGAGCAGCATTCCCTCATTGGGGTCTTATATGAGCTCCAGGATACCTGTGAACCCTCTAAAACTGTACATAGGATGCGCACTTACACACGTACACTGTTCTTGAAAGTACCAAGATGTATCAGCTTCTCATTGGAGTTTGAGAACCAGTGATCTAAGGAAATCCAGGGCTTCCCTTTCTATGAATTTATTTTAAAAAAAGAACAAGGAAAAGAATGAGTAGAGGTAAATATAAGTCCTCTGAAGGGATCCTTCGTATTTCTAGTCACAACCTTCCCTTACCAACTGTGCAAACAAGGAGATTGAGATCAGGTTGGAGAAGTGAATTTCCTAGAGCTTTACAGCAAGTGAAACACAAACCCAGGGTTCAAACTCTGCCAGGTCAATGTTCTTTCCACTACAACCAGCAGTCCACTGATGTGATTTTCATTTATTACTTGTTTCATTTATTTTCACATTCACACACCCAATTTCCTTCCCACTTACTTATTCTTTCTCACTGGCCCACAGTATCATTTTCCCAACACAATTTTTAAAAATTATTGATCATTTGTAACCAGATCATTTCTAAGAATAATTCTGACTTCAATAAACAATTCTTCAACAAGACTGATAAATTAGAAAATGAAATACAATAGGAGAATACATTTATAATTTTCCATCTTAATGCATCTCTCAAGTGATAGCAACATAATAAAAATCGTATAAATCCACAAGGACCAAGAGGATGGAAGAAGAAAGGGCAACACATGAGAGACTTCAAGTTTTAGAATTTGAATTCAGCAACGGGAGGAACCTACAAAATAAGTGCCTGAAAAGGGAGACACTGATGAGAAATAAGCTTTCAAATCTATTTTATATGTCTAGAAGAACAGGCAGTAAAGGATCAACTGACATTTAGGAAAGATTCCAAAATGAGAGAGAAAATCTTTAAAAAAATAAATAGGAGAGGAAAAGACCTGAAGAAACCAAGATAAGTTAAACCAAACCAAAACCAAACCTGTTGCTGTCGAGTCAATTCTGAGTCATAGCAACCCTACAGGTCAGAGTAGAACTGTGCCATAGGGTTTCCAAGGAGCGGCTAGTAGATTCGAACTACGATGACCTTTTGGTTAGAAGCCAAGCTCTTAACCACTGTGCCACCAGGGCTCCAACATAAGTTAAGGAATAGAATAAAATTTCAGAACAGAAAGTATTTAGTAATTTAAGCTCAGCTATTGTATATATAAACAAAGAATAGAATGTTATGAAAAAATAACAAAAAGAAAACTTAGAAATCATATATACATATACATATATGCGTATACACACACACACACACACGCACACACATATGGAGCCCTGGTGGTGCAGTGCTTAAGAGCTTCGGCTACTAGCCAAAAGGGTTGGCTGTTGGAATCCACCAGCCCCTCCTTGGAAACCCTATGGGGCAGTTCCCCTCTGTCCTATAGGGTCACTGTCATTATGAGTTGGAATCGACGGCGGCAAGTTTTTTTTCCTTAATATATATATACTGTCTTAATCATCTAGTGCTACTATAACAGAAATACCACAAGTGGATAGCTTCAACAAAAAGAAATTTATTTTCTCACAGTCTAGTATGCTAGAGGTCCAAATTCAGGGCGACAGCTCCAGGGAAAGGCTTTTTCTGTTGGCTCTGGAGGAAGGTTCTTGTCATCAATCTTCCCCTGGACTAGGAGCTTCTCCGCGCAGAAACCTCGGGTCCAAAGGACATGCTCTGTTCCCAGCACTGCTTTTTTGGTGCTATGAGGTCCCCTATTCTCTGCTTGCTTCCCTTTCCTTTTATCTCTTGTAAGATAAAAGGTGGTGCAGGCCACACCCCAAGGAAACTCACTTTATATTGGATCAGGGATGTGACCTGAGCAAGGGTGTTACATCCCACCCTAATCCTCTTTAACCACAGGCAGAGATTATGATTTATAACACACAGGAAAATCACAAAATGGAGGACAGCCACACAATACTGGGAATCATGGCCTAACCAAGTTGACACATATTTTATGGGGACACAATGCAATCCATGATATATACACATACACACAACATGAAATATCAAATTCAATAAAATAAATTATAAAAATTAAATAAAATTGAGGAAATATTCAGAAAAGTAGAAAATATACAAAGATAAAAAGTGTGGGCCAATTATCCATATATTGTCTCAGTTCCAAATGCACCCTTCATTGCCTGCTCTGTGACAATAGAGATATTATGAATATTTCTCCTGTGCCAGTTGGCAGGCTGTTACACTTTGTGTAACAAACTTGATTCGAACTTGTAATGGCCCTATAGGACAGAGTACTACTGCCCGGTAGGTCTTCCAAGGAGTGGCTGGTGGATTCCAACAGCCAACCCTTTCGGCTAGCAGCTGAAGGTCTTAACCACTGCACCACCAGGGCTCCATGGAAACTGGAGAATGAAGGGATTTTTCTTCCGGGTTCCAGTGTGTTTCCCCCCCCAGGCTCTGGTCACGCACAAGGCTTCTGCAACACGCAGCTCTTGTAGAGTAGCCAGCAGGGCCCAGTGGTCAGCAGCACAAGGCACATTTCGCATCATCATCTTGTGTGGTTTTGAGATGACTTCTTAAGCCCTATGAAGGGCTCCCCCCTGACACCACCCCAGAGTGCAGACTACATTGAGTCCTGGTGGCAAAGCACCTCAGAGACTTCTCTGCCATCCAGGAGCCACTGCCATGTTCCCCAAATAAGACTGGGATATCACCCTGGGAGTAGTAGAGGTGTTCTTCCTTAGGTGCTTTATCTTAGCCCTGTGGGTGGTAGCTACTACCAGTAGCTGTTATTCATATATTCCTTAGATATTTCTTTACCTTTTATTAGCCAACTCCCCATTACTACCATGCCCTGTTGTAATTATTAATCATGTACATTAAACTTTCCCTGTTATAATTATTGTGTGGTTTCTGTCTCCTGATTGGACTTAACAGATACGTGAGAGATGAAATAAAAGAGCGTTAGAGAATTGATTTAGGAAGAACACATACAAA
The DNA here is from genome assembly GCA_030035585.1 of Dugong dugon. NCBI lineage: Eukaryota > Metazoa > Chordata > Mammalia > Sirenia > Dugongidae > Dugong > Dugong dugon. The sequence goes on from CM057471.1 coordinate 61,492,979, forward strand.
TAATAATTCTATAAAGAAAATACAAAAAAAAAAGGAAATTTTTTGACCTGAAAGATAAAAATGTCTCCAGATTGAAAGTTCCAATAAGTAGCAAGATTTTAAAAAGTTGGCTAAAAAATACCCTATTAAGTCACATCATCACAAATTTTCATAACCTGACCTTAACTAAAGGCATATAGAAGATTCTAAATGAATCCAGTTTGGATTGGGGAAGATTATCTATAAAAATGTAAAAAGAATCAGAATTTATCAATCCTCTCAAAAATAATGCAGAATCTTAGGAGACAAGAAGTAATGTTTTCAAATTCTTGAGGGAAAGTGTCTCCATCCAGTTGAATTATAAATACACACTGAGTGTGAAAGAATGATAGCTTTAGACAAGCAGAGATTTATAAATACTAGTTCCCATATCTGTTCATAGTATGTTACTGGAGAATATGCTACAATAAGATTTAGAGACTAAACCTTAAAGATGGGAGCCATGAGATCTGTGAAACTGGCTAGCCAAGCTCAGAGGAAACTAAGTCCCACAATTACGGAGGAGGGAAGTTCTAGAAGGACCATTTTATACCAGGTTTAGGGAAATCTATTCAGAATGGACAAGAGGATAAGATGCCTCTAACTCATGGTTTTCAGAATGCAAACAAATAAACAAAATAAACTGCAAGTTATTTGAAATGATACGTGAAAAAATAATTGCAGTGTGTTTGGTGGACATGATGGGGTACTAAAAATGGTGTTAAGTCTACAGAAGGTTATGAAAATAAGGAAAGACTATTATTAACCCTAGGAAAAATGCACTCCAAAAATGTTCAAGAAAGGAAAAGTGATTTCCATGTTTACATATGTCAATATAAACACAGATATTTTATTTAAACTAACATTGTATTATAATTATGTTTGCTTTATGGAAAGAGATTAATGTAGAGAAAATAAATATTGTCTCAAGTTGATAAACCAAACAATATTACCAGGAACATAATTGTTAGAAATATGGTGTTGAATACTATAAAATAATGCTAAAATTGATTTTAAGAAATGATTCCTTTTGCACAGTAAGATTAGAGATGAGTATCCTACTGCTATTTTCACATTATCAGTTTTTCTGCTTTTTCAAACCATGGGCATGCAAATGTTTTGATTGACTTGTTAAACAAAAAGTAAAAATAAATACATAAACTCATGTTGGGGAGCTAAACCACTTAATGAATGGAAGAAAACAGCACAGTGCTTGGCTGAAGTTAGCATTCAATGAGTGGTGGTTATGGCGTAGTAGTTGTTAAAGAAATAGATGAGGAAAAAAAAAAAAACTATTGGGATCTAGCATTAAAGCTGGACTTTATTAACTTAAAGGAAAATGGTTTATAACAGGTAAAACACATCTCAACCCAAGTAAACATATCCATTTTTAAGACAGCACACATTTTTTCTGACATTAAATTTTAGATAAAGGTTATCAGGCAGGTAGTTCACTTTAAACAGCTTAGACAAGGCTTTGGTCAGAAAAAAAAAAATCAATTTTTCCAGGAGTATTTCTTAAACACCTGCCTTACAACTAACAAACCAGCAAACCATCCAACCAACCAACAAATTCAACCAACCAACAAACAACTCCCATACAACAGTAACAACAATAACACAGATAATGGCCTTAAAATCTTAATAGAGATATCAATATGCATATGAAATAACATGCATATGAAATAGTTGATGAATATATACATATTTTAAAAAACTGTAAACCCTGAATCAATTTGTGTGGTTGGACTCTAAAAATTGTGACAGTCTAATTGATAAAAGATTCAAAGACAGAATATTTGGAAGAATGGATCAATAACAAGGTTTCAACAGCTCCGTTCCAGAATTCAGGTTAGTTAAAGCACTTTGACATCATTAATCGGCCTCTATTCATGAGAAGTCAGGCACAGGATGATCAGATGCCTGAAGGATGCCCAGTAATTCAGAGATGGGTTGCCCAGGAAAAAATGACTCACCAAGCCTTTAAAGTATATTGCTGAAACCAATCACACTCTTACATTTCAAAGCTAGCATCATGCCTAAAGTCAAACTGATGGATTGTGATCAAGTTGCACGAGCAAGTTTTGATTTAAGGCGGACAAGCTACATTTTGGCAACAAAAGAAAGTTCCATTACTAGATGGTATTTGCATAAGAACCTATCCAGGGGATTCCTATCAACACCCCTAAACATTTCTTAATAAAATTCTCTGAGAGTGATATAGTACAGATACACACACAGGCACACACACACACATGCATATACACACTCTGTCTGTCTCTATCCCTATCTCTCTATCGTTGTTGTTAGGTGCCTTCAGGTAGGTTCCGACTCATAGTGACCCTACGTACAATAGAATGAAATGCAGCCTGGTCCTTCACCACCCTCACAATCGTTGCTATGTGTGAACCCATTGTTGCAGCCACTGTGTCAATCCATCTTGTCGAGGGTATTCCTGTTTTTCGCTGACCCTCTCCTTTACCAAACATGATGTCCTTCTTGGGACTGGTCCCTTCAGGTAACATGTCCACAGTAAGTGAGATGAAGTCTCAACATCCTAGCTTCTAAGGAGCATTCTGGGTGTACTTCTTCCAAGACAAAGTGTTGTTCATTCTTCTGGCTGAACGTGGTATGTTCAATATTCTTTGCCAACACCATAATTCAAAGGCATCAGTTTTTCTTTGGCTTTCCTTAGTGATTCTCCAGCTTTCGTACGCATGAGGTACGAGGTAATTGAAAATACCATGGCTTGGGGTAGGCATGCCTTAGTCCTTAAAGTGGTATCTCTGCTTTTTAACACTTTAAAAAGGTTTTTTTTGCAGCAGATTTGCCCAACGCTACACATTGTTTGCATAAGAACCTATCCAGGGTGTTCCTATCAATGCCCCTAAACATTTCTTAATAAAATTCTCTGAGAGTGATATAGTATAGACACACACACATGCACAAATATTTATTCACTACTAGGTCCATGAGCATTGATTGTGGATCCAAGTAAAATGAAATCCTTGACAGCTTCAATATTTTCTCCACTTATCATAATGTTGCTTATCGGTCCAGTTGTGAGGACTTCTGTTTTCTTTATGTTGCCATGTAATTCATACTGAAGGCTATAGTCTTTGATCTTCATCAGTAAGTGCTTCAAGTCCTCTTCACTTTCTATATATCGGAAGGCATATGTGAATACATATGTATGCATATATAGGTGTATATGTAGGCATATGTATATACATGTTTGTGTGTGCTTCATATATATCCATATAGCTATATATATAAAATAAAGCACATGGGGGCACAGTTATGGAGACGTCCTAGAATACCTAAACAACTATTGGGATTGATTTACTGGGTTAAAGAGATTAAGACCATAGTCTCATGGGACAATTTAGTCAATTGGTATAACAGTTTATAAAGTTAATGTTCTACATCCTAGTTTGGCGAATAGCGTTTGGGGTCTTAAAAGCTTGTGAACAGTCATCTAAGTTCAACTATTGGTCTCTACTCATCTGGATCAAAAGAGAATGAAGGAAACCAAAGACTTAAACTAGTCCACATGACTAACGGCCTGCATGAACCACAGCCCCTTCTAACCTGAGATCAGAATAACTAGATGGTACCTGGCTACCAGTACTGACAATTCTGACCAGGGACACAATAGAAGGTCCTTGATAGAATGGGAGAAAAATGTAGAATAAAATTCAAATTCCTAAAAAACTAGACCTACTGGTCCAATAGAGACTAGAGGAATCTCCAAGATTATTGCCCTGAGATACCCTTTGAATTTGGAACTGAAGCTATTTCTGGAGGTCACCTTTCAGTCAAATAATAAATTGGCTTACAACACCTGTGAGTAATATGCTCCCTTAAACAATCAACTATATGAGACCAAATGTTCCACATTTACCAAAAAGCAAAGATGAGAAGGCAAGGAGGGGAAGGGAAGCTAGATCAATGGAAACAGAACAAACAGAATGGAAATAATGAGAATGCTGACACATTGTGAAAATTGTAATCAATGTCATGGAACTATCTGTATAAAAATTGTTAAATGGAACCCTAATTTGCTGTGTCAACTTTCACTTAAAACACAATAATATATAAACAAACCAACTACAGAGGACTTTGCTGTCCCAGTTCTCCTATGTATATCAAGAATCAATGCCTGTCTGCCTACATTCCCAGATTCTCCCAGGCTGAAGGGTGCTACTTGGAAGCACGTTTGCTAGTTTATCAAATATTCACTCGTCAATCATTTTGAGCAAAGCCCTATGCTAAGTTCTTCAGTTGAGTCAGAAGAATGGATTCAAAACTACTTCTTGGTTTCCTAAATGGTAAATGGGAATCTTTGCCCTCAAGAAGCTTACAGCTGATCTGTCAAATCATGGCATTGCTGAAATGGATAACCCTGGAAACTATATGACAAATTCCCACATAACTGACCCACCGGATACATGGCATTGAGGCTCAGAGATAAGAGAAATTAAGTCCAACTGAATCAGGGGAAAGTCAGATGACCAAGAGGGAAAGCAAGGTTCTGGATAAAGGGAGAGAGAAGGAATAATTATATGTTGTGGGCCTACTGTGTGCTAGACACTGTGCTTGATATCTTATAACTACTATTTTACTAGATCTCCCTGCAGCTCTGGGAGGTAGGCATTTCTATCTCCACTTGACAATATAACAAACCAAGGCTCAGGGAGATTAAGCAAATCAGAGAGAGAATGCAAAAATACAAGGGTCGTAACCATGCATTGATGTTTTCAATGCCTGTGTGCTTTCTCTGATGGTATAATGAATCATATATATATGACATCATTGGTGTATCTGTGAAAAGATGATCAATTAGGTGATAGAATCGATAGGTACTTTATAGAGACATTGATACAGATAATTATAAAAATGTTAATAGGTAATAGGAATCAATCATAGGTGATAGATTATAAAGATGAATGAGAAATGAAGATAGATAAATATATAATCAAGTTAGATTGATAGCTATGTTCATATATATTCATACAGGGGCACTATCAACCCTGGTTTGCAGAAAGTCTGTTTGGCCAGATATAATGTGCTATAGCGCAAAGATAATCAGGCAGTTATGGGGAAGCCACGAGCTGCTCCTACATCTTCCACGGCCTCTGTGGCCTGTGTCCTTGTCTTTTCTCATCCTCAGTTTCATCATCTGTAAAACGAGAATAATAAACCGAGCCAGGCCTATTCTCACAGAGTAGCTTTGAGAGTCCTACAATGTAATTGTTGGGGAAGCACCTTAGAAACTGTAACATGCTCAGTTGCCCCCTGGGGTTCAATCTGGGTAGTTTTGCAACTTCTTTTGAGAAGAAAGTCGGCCCCATCTAAGGTGAGGAAATGGATTAGTTTTGAGAGGATGCACGTCCTTGGCTGCCGCCTGCCCGTCACTTGATATGTGTTTTATCAGCTTCCACATCGCATTTACCTTGCAGCTCAGCTCATATCATCAAAAGCCACTTTGGTGCCCTCTATGTCAGCAAATGGTTGTTTGTCTGTTACATCTGTTGCACCATCTCCAAAGCTGAGCTTGGTAACAACCCCTTTTTTGATGCCAGATGATCTGAAAGAAGGATGAAGAGTCAGAGAATGTTTTCTCAGTTAAGATCGATATGCCTTTAACCTTCCTTCTCTGTATCCTTAGGGAAACATCTCTTCTCACCTCACTGGTAGCTTCTGTCCTATCACCCTCCCGTCTTTCTCTCATTTTCCCCTCCCTCTACTCCGAACCTTCACTACTGCCTGGTTAGTATTCAGTATATCTTCCACTTGGAACTCTTGGATTAATAGTCATCATTAATAGGTGCTGCTGGGTGGCCTTTCCTATATACAGAGCTCCCCACTGCAATGCACCAAAGAAACCAAGCAGTTACCCTCTTGGAGTCATGGCACCCAGGTCTGACTCTTGCTCTGTCATTGCTAGCAGCATGACCTTAGAGAAGTGACTTCACCTGTCTGAGTCTTGGTTTCCTTATTACAAACTGAGGATGAGAGTACCTGTCCCATTCATCCATGTAAGCGTGGAGCATTTACAGTGGAAATTTCCTAGATATTAAATCCTAAATTTGAAAATATTAGGCACAAGCAGTTTATGCTATTTTTTTATTTTAAAAAAATGCACAGAGTACTTTTTAAAAGTTAGTTATTGTCATAATAATTTAATCTGAATGATAGCCTTATAAGGTATGTATTACCACTATCCTCATACTACAGAGGATGTATCTGAGGCAGAAAGGTAAGAAAATTTGCCCAAAATCACACATTTAGTAAGTGGTGGCATCAGGATTTGCACTCAAGCACTTGGGTTCCAGAAACAGTCATTTTAACCACTATGCTGTGTTGTCTAAAGCAACTGACAATCCATTACTGGGGCAGTAGATGGGTATACTATTTTGGAAGTAAACAATGAAGTACTTATTTAATACTTGATAGTGACATACTAGCATAGACTAGGTAATGCTACGGTAATCAAAGAGCACTATCAGAAGTTAGTTGGTACCCTAAAGAATGAAGAGAGGCTATGCCTTCTTTCTTGTATCAGTCAGGGTTCAGCCAATAATAAAACAGAAGCCATTCTATGTATTCCATGTAAGAAGGACATAATATGAAAATTAAAGTGTTACCCAACCACTGGAAGCTGAGGGAGCAAAGGTCAGGAAGATGCCACAGAAGACCTTGGACTGAAACGCAAAAGTGAATGGTTCTCAAGTATCATCCAGAACACTACTGCAATTCTTAAAGATCTTTGGGAAGATCCCACCAGCTGTCTGAGTCTGCAGTAGGGATAGCATGAGGTTCTTAAGAGCTTGTTGCGAAGCCTCTGTAAATCTCATGTCTTCCCAACAGATCTGTCTGCATCTACCCCAGATAGTGGTAGACTCCCTTTCCCACTGACTTTCAAATCTAATGCCTGTTACTGACAGCCTCTAACCTAGAACCATATGGGGCTTCTGGGAAATACAGTTTGATTTCTCCTACACAGTGCAAAGGGGACCTTAGAAGGGTTAGTAGGTGATGTGAGTTGAAGACAGTCACAGAGCATAACCCTTTTATTTCCACTACCCCAAATATGGTATAAATATAATTAAAATTTATTCATAATTATAATCCTCTATTCCAGAATACTTTACCTTGAGGTTTATGGACTGTTTGGTTTTTAGTGGAGTCTGGATAGATTCTAATATATCCCTCCATCAGTGGAAATATGTGCTTATCTGTGTGTGTGTGTTTCTAGAAGGATTCATCACCCTCATCATCTTATTGAAGAGTTCTAGGATTCCTCAAATAGGTTAAGCTCTACCATACTGCTATGTCTGCCAGATTCTGTGCTCCTTGAACGCAAAGCACATTGTCTTTTTTATGTACTTCAGAGCTTAGTACTGTGCCTGGCAGAGAGTCAGTGCTAAGTAAATGTAAAATAAGTGATTAAGATAATAAACATATATAATCTTCTTGCACTTAAAGTGGAGAATATCCAGTGTCATTGAAATTTAAAAATTCAGCTACTCATAGTAACATATTCAAGTCTTAAATCAAACCCTTTCCAATGTGTTCTAGCCAAATCTATCTCAGTACCAGATGCTGAAAGAGATTAGACAATTGTGCAGATAACATAGGTAACACCCTCATTCTCAATAAGGAGAACACAAAAGACAAGAGCCAGGAGGAAGGAGAGCAAACCAGTGGAACAGACTCTGCTCATAGGTCAGTTCAACAAGCCAGTGAGAGCTACATGCCCCATCACTATCCTTACCCCTCCCTCATGTTCATGGATGCCTCTGCTTCTTCAGTACCTGGGCGGTCCTGAAAGCAGCTGCTGACTCATACTGATCTCACTCTGTGCTTTGAGAGCCTGCTTAGCGTCACTAGAAGTGAGAATATATGGTTCAAGTCCTAAAACTGTCCTTTCTATTTCTGTGAGCTTTGGAAAGTCACTTAACATATCTGAATTTTAGTTTTCCAGTCTCTAAAATGGGTGTAATGATGTATATTCTAGCAAACTATTATATGCCAATATAATTTAGGCTATTAATAATAATCTTTATTACACTCACCCTAGGATCCTCATAGTTGTCAGGGCCTGGAAATTTTACTCTTGGCTTAAATGAGTCAGTCAACAGCTAATTTTGGGTCCCAAAATGTCAGCAGTTACTGAATAGGGAGCTAAGACTAATATCTCCTAATAAACTGTAATAGGGAGCTAAGACTAATATCTCCTAATAAACTGTAACTCAAGCCCACACATTTTATGAGTTTAATAGCTTCTGATTAATTAGCTTCTCTTGTATTTTTCCCTTCCCATTTCCTGGGTTTATAAAATTTTCTTTGCCAGCTAAGACCTAAATCCCTGAAAATCTGAACTGAACATGCTAGGTGCAATTGTAACTGCCCATAAACAAACTCAGGATTTAGTTAAGGCCCCTTGTGTCTGAGCTAAGCTTTCATCCCCATTGGGATTGTTTCTAGGAAATCCCTAGACACTCCTCCACCCTCACACTCTCTAACTCTCGATCTTCCTGAAATGTAATTAGATTCTAGAAAAGACCATGGTGTGTGGAAAGAACCTACAATTATGCAAACAGGTGAACTGGCTTATCTTCCTTGCTCAGTCCATCATTTTAGCTTGTAATTTCCCCTCTTCAGACCTCAGTTTCCTCATCTGTAATATGAGGGTGATAGTTCCTGACCTGCCTACCTTAGAGGCAATTAAAGCAGAAAGAAAAATTTCGCCTAGGGCATTAGAAAATGCTTCTTATAGATGCCATTGTAGTTGGAATTTTAAGGATAAGAAAGAAGTGGAGAAGGTGGACAAGATTTTACAAGACTTTGATATTTGCTATTGAAGGTAGATCAAATGTCACCATTGGAGAAGACCAATCGAATAAATAACATTAAATAAAGCATGAAAAGATCAAAATCTATGGCACATTCAGATAAGGGAGAACACTCCGGTACAATTGGATTTTCTGGTGATGCAGGAGAGCAATGGGAGATAACACTGGAAAATTGTGATTAAGCCAAACCGTGAAGGGTCTTGAGTGCCATGCTTGGAGTTTAGAATTTATTCTATGAGGACTGGAGAACTGTTTAAAAAAGTAAATATAATTAGATCTATTCTTTAGAAAAATTACTTCAGCAGCTGTGTGAAGGCTACAATATAAACATACCCCCAAAGAATGGAATGTTGTTAAGGTACAAGTTCAACTGGTTATTCAATGGTACATGCACAAATATCTACACACACACACACACACACACACACACACCTACTTACACACATAAACACACACACGGCCATCACCCATAGTAGTCAAGCAACAAATATTTGTTGAAAGAATGAATGAGTCAGTGTTACTAAATTTTAAATTTAACCAAGCTAATCAAGATTATTTTAATAACTTATTTAATTGTGAAATACTAGGCATATATGGAGTAGAGCATAAAACATGTATGTACAGGTTAAGACATAAAACACAACCAGCATCCAGAAGCTGTCTGTGTGTCCTCCAACCACAACTTTTTCTCCACTACAGTTCTGACATTATGATAATTACCATCTTACTTTTCAATATAGTTTTACCACATTCATGCTTTAAAGTTATATAAACGAAATTTTATAGTATGCGTTGTTTTGTGTCAAGCTTCTTTAACTAAACGTTTTTTCTCCAAGTTATTATAAAAATTTTTCAAACATTCAAAAAATGCTGAGAGAATAGTACAACATTAATCCTTCCAGCTAGCTTCAATATTTTGTCATATTTGCTTTCTAACTCTCTGTGTGTGTGTGTGTATATATATATATATATATATATATATATATATATATATATATACATATATATATACATATACATAATTATTAAATCCTCCCTGAATTATATGAGAATAACTTGCAGACATTGTGGCACCCTTAAGTACTTCAGCATTTCTGTCTGAAAAATTAGGATTTTCTCTTATATAACCTAAATACCATTTTGACATCTAAAAAAATTAATAATAATTCCATAATATTGTCTAATATTCAGTCCGTATGTGAATTTTTCCATATATTGGGCAATTTTCCATTGTAATACATCCAAAAATAAGCTAAGAGCTTACTTGCAAATCATGGGCATGGTAAGGCAGAGCATCAACTCAAATCCCTCAGTCCACACACACACACACACACACACACACACATACACAGGCATAGGTGCAAACATACAGTCAGCCCCTTGTCTAGGTCTGAGTCTTGATGGTTGGAAGGGCTTTGCCATAAACTTGATGTTATGTTTGAACAAAATATTTGTGAACAAAGGGATTCTAGGTCCAAACAGAGATATTTTGTGACCCAGTTCACACAGAGTAGAGGGGAGGCCATTCTATCGGCTCTACTCAGAGGATAAGAGACTTTGGGAATATTGGGCAATAAAGCCCTTGGTCCAGGCGCTGATGGCTTTCAAGGGGCATGTCAGCCACAGCAGCTTCAGGGGTAACAGACATTGACAAGCAGGAGAGAAAGAACACGAGGACTCTTCCTGGTGGCTGTGACTGTGGCTGCCAGCTTGGTTTGTGGACACATATAAAGCTCTCCAAGAACTCCTAGAAACCAGTAGGATAGAGAAAAGGGCAGTCAGGGTGGGTGGGGTGAGTCACTGTGTGATTTTATGATCACATGAAGGTTCTGAGGCATTGTAATTTGTGCATAAATGTCAGTGATCCCAATTGTCTCCCAGGCTGGGGAAGACTGAGACATGAGTTACACATGGGAAAAGAAAATGAAGCCAAAGCCGAAACTCTTGTTCATTATTTACCCCAAAGAGACTTGCATTCCCATATCCTAAACATGACTTTTCCCATCATCTCCCCTTTTGCACTTGACAATCCAACCAAGTAAAAAGGGACCAAACCTTTTGAGTTGACTCCAACTCATGGTGACCCCTTGTGTGTCAGGGTAGAACTGTCCTTCATAGGATTTTTAATGGCTGATTTTTCAGAAGTAAAAGATGGCCAGGCCTTTCTTCAGAGGCACCTGTGGGTAGCTAGAATCTCCAACCTTTTGGTTAGCAGCTGAGCATGTTAACCGTTTGCACCACCCAGGGACTCCTAAGAGAGACTTATTAATATTCCTTTTTCTTCCCACCTCCACCACTTTGTACTAGCCTGGGAGGTAAGACTAGTTCTTTTAATTTCAGTTTTCTGGTTTTTTTTTTCAGTTGTGCTTTAGGTGAAAGTTCACAGCTCAAGTTAATTTCTCATACAAAAATTTATACACATATTGTTATGTAACACTAGTTGCAATCCCTATAATGTGACAGCACACTCCCCCTTTCTACCCTGGTTTCCCCATATCCATTCATCCAGCTCCTGTCCCTTTCTGCCCTCTCATCCCACCTCCGTACAGGAGTTGTCCATTTAGTCTCGTGTATCTACTTGAACTAAGAAGCACACTCTTCACAAGTATTATTTTATGTTTTATAGTCCAGTCTAATCTTTGTCTGAAGAGTTGGCTTCAGGAATAGTTTTAGTTCTGGGTTAACAGAGAGTTGGGGGGGCCATGTCTTCAAGGGTTCCCCTAGTCTCAGTCACGCCATTAAGTCTGGTCTTTTTACGTGAATTTGAGTTCTGCACCCCACTTTCCTCTTGCTCTGTCAAGGACTCTTTGTTGTGTTTTCTGTCAGGGAAGATTAGTTCTTCTACTTAAAAAAAAAAAAAACTATCGGTTTTGCAAGGGGGTTGGCGATTACAAGATATGAGGGAGAGACATGGGATTAGAATGTATGTCAGCTGGTGTATGGTGTAAGTTGTTTACACGCGTCTGGGGCAATAGAACAGCGACACAGTCAAGTCCTTGGCAAGGTCCTAAAAGGTAGATGTAAGAAAAGACAACTGCTTTCTATGAGAGGGTAACCCCTTTCAGGGTCAAAATCACTTTCCCGAGTTGCTGAAGCGAATCTTTATTTTTTCCTACAACTCAACAGACAGCGTCTTCAGATTCTAATTTGATTTTGATTGATTTTTGAAACTTGAAACACTTCTAAACTAATTTTCGGTATATTACTCTTGTCAACGCTTAAAGATTTTGTCAGGAGGAATTTGCTGAACAGACACAGTAATTTTGTTTCTCATTCTGGCATTTCACCCCTAAAGAGGAAGGCTGGGGAGGCTGTGGCTCCGTTACTACAGCTGCCGCTATTAGAATGTACATTGCAATTACTTTGCTGCTATTTTGGGGGCCTTCTCAGACAGTTCATGCTGCAACCCACGGGAGCTGCAAGTTCTGAAATAAGAATCACGGAATCGCCTACTCTTGGGTCAGACCTGGGATGTAGATAAGGGACTTGAGGCCCAGAGAGGAGAAGTGATTAATCCAAGGTCATGTATTAGTTTAGTGGGCCACCTGGGACCTGGGACTGGAGAACATCTTCACACTTCTAGCCCAGTTCTCTCCCTAGTGTACGGGCAGTAAGAAACCAAGTCAGACCTGCGGTGGCCATGTTCCAAGTTGAGACTTATTAAGTAAATACACTAGTGACAACTTCAGTGGGAGAAAGGCCTGGAATTGCAGTCAATACGCCAATCAATAGACAGTAAAAGCCACTCTGGAAGCCCAGCACAATGCTGCCCCTTACAAAGTGCAGGGGCTGCGTTAACAGTGCCTCCCCTTTTGTCTCGCTACGGTCAGCAGATCCATTGGGGACCGTTGGAAATAACAGTGACATTAAGGGATAATAACCTCCGCTCACGCCAGCATTATGCCAGGAGGGCTGTCAAAGAACACTTTCTTTTTATTGCTTTTTTCCACCCAGGGTCTGTGGCATGCGGACAGATGGACTGGCTCATCTTAACAAATAAGCAACGGGGACAAACTGTGCTTCCTCAGAGCAGCGATCTCTGCTCAAGGCTGAGCCATCCAAGCAAAGCCCTGAGGGTGCCTGGGTCGGCAGATGGAAAACAGAAAATTATTCAGGGGAGCAGAATAGATGAAGGGCTGGCCCATTGTGTGACCAAATAGGCTCAAGGAGTTTTGTGTGCTACAAAAGAACCTTGATTTGGTGGGGCCTGGCTAAACATAGGAAACACTGGTGGTGGAGAGGTTAAGTGCTACGGCTGCTAACCGAAAGGTCGGCAGTGTGAATCCAGCAGGTGCTCCTTGGAAACACTATGGGGGCAGTTCAACTCTGTCCTATAGGGTCGCTATGAGTAGGAATTGACTCGATGGCAATGGGTTTGGTTTTTGGTTTGACTAAATGTAAAGAGAAAGAGCATTCACAGCAGAGGAGAAAGCTGGACATTCTGGAGTTCTCTTTTAGACAGTTAAATCTGTTTTACAAGACGCAGTAGCCAATAGATGGAAACTAAAATGTTGAATTGATACGTATTTATTAGTAAGTATTTATTAATTAGGAAGTTCCCAATACATCTCTACACATGTAATAAGCTGACTGTGGGTAAATTTGAACCCCAAAGTTTTTTGTTTTTTTATTATGGTAATAAATACATATATAACAAATAAATATATATACATAAAACATTTGCCATTTCAATATTTTTTACATGTCGTTTCAGTGACATTAATTACATTCATCCTGTTGTGCAACCATCACCAGTGGTGTTTGGAACACTGAGTAAAGAGAGACTGAAAAAAGAAATGGGCCACTGATATTTTAAAGATGTGGGAAATGAGCTAAACATTGTAAGATTAAATTCAGGTAAGGCGGAGCTTCTCAAAGTATTGTTCTTGGACTGTAACGTCACCTGGGAACTTGTTAGAAATGCAAATTCTCGGGTCCCAGCCCAGTACTACTGGGTCAGAAACTCGAGATGGGGCCTAGCGACCTGTGTTTTAATGAGCCCCCAGGTGATTCGGATTGCCATTCAAGTTTGAGGATAATGAAGTAAGGCAGAAAGCAACACAGTAGATGTCCAGCCAGAGTTGCTTCTGCCAGCCAGTCTGCCACATTTGTGAGAGTCAGGCAACTGAGATTTACTGATTATCAAGGTTTAATAACAAAAATACAGTTCACTTCCATATCCTCACATGGCTCACAAAATATACTTTCTGTACTACATTTTGTTGTTATATCACTCACGAAAGTATTATTAGTACACATTGCTTCTGTTTATAGATGAAGAAACTGGGGATCAAAGAGGTGCTAGTACTTGTCCAAAATCACAGGGGTAGTAAGCAGGAGAGAAGATGGAAACCCAGGACTTCTGACTCCTAATCCGGTGCCCTATATCTTGCTATCTTAAGTCTATGTGTTCCTTTCCTGTCCATGATAAGTATTCTGGAATCTCCTGAAGTTCCAAAATTTTCCTAGCATGTGGCTGGCATCTTTCATTCTGCCTCTGAATATTGATAGGGATTTTTGGAGGACTCTCTTAAGAAGAGTCTGAGGATGCTTCTGGAATCAGTGGGAAAGAGTGCTATAATGATCTAATGGTGTCTGCTGTGAGCAGCAAATGAGAAAGTGGCAGCACATGTGTAATATATCAACAACAAGCTTTTGGCTTGGATCTCACTCCATTATTTGGCTAGGTCCCAAGAACCTATAACCTATAGACGAATACGTCTGGTGAGAAATGTTAAATAGGGATGGAGATATGAAGAGAGGAAGGTTTATTCTCACATGTCCTCATATTAGCTCATTAGGTATTGGATTCTTGCTCATTCCAACCAGCTTTCACTAATTTTCAGAGAAAATATCACAAATGTTCACACCCTGATTTGATCCCAGACAGAATCCACTGCCCTAGAAACTTACGCATCTCAAAGGCTGACATGTTCTTACTGACACGTTTTTCGCATGCCAACTTCATGGAAGGATTTGTATGTGTAATGTCTGCCAATTCTCTTGAACAACCCTAATACTACACTCTCAGAAATGAGTGGTTTTCTCTTCTTAGCCTTCCCTTAAAAAAAGAAGAAGAAGAAGAAGTACAAAATAAATAAACAAGCACACAAAAAAGATAATACACTGAACCAACCAAAAATCTCTACAACATCAAGTGCTTGCAAACATCGGATTGCTATTGTCTTTGGATGTGAGTCACTTGCAAACTCCGCTCAGTTTTTAATTGCTCCCAGTTGCCACTTTGCACTGAACAAACAGACCAAACCTTTGTCCAAATCATGTGTGATAGAGCAATATTTTCATTTTCTGTGATGCCAGCAACTCACATTAGCTTTCACTCTGGCTTTTTGCTAATTCCCAGGGATTTTGCTGCAATGTTGAGAAAGGCCTCTCCCTGTGGAGGCCACTGTTTCCAAGCCATGATGGCTTCCTGGCACTGTTCTCCAATTGTCCTTCCACCCTTCGCTAATATCATATCTGCAGTCATTACTCCATTTTATTCTGATTTTAATCAGAGGACATGTGGTATCTTTTAATATTCTTCTGCACATTGAGGCTCCTGAGCACTTGTTACCAACCAATGCCTCAATATAATTTAGAAGCTGTGACTTCATAAGCAAGGCCTCCAATCTTTTGATATTAAATTTTCAAATTAATCTCTGCTGTATGCATCAGTGGTGATTATCTTGGCCTAAATTATGCATCCTTCTTAAAGCTGGAAACAACAGCCCTTCCCATCTGACAGGAAATCTATGCAAATACCGTTATCTCTAAGGGGAGGTTTGTCTTTTAACCCTCTACGGTTGTAAACAGGATGTCTTTTATTCCAGCCTAGGTTGCTCTCACCCACACACTGCCATCACCACTCCTCATAAGAGCAAAACTGACCCTGGGAGTCCCCTTTTACAATGTTTGGGGCTTCCCATTGCCTCGAGGAAAACTCCAAAACCAGAAAAACAATCCGGTTTCCTTCCAGCCAATTCTGACTCACGGTGACCCCATGTGTTGCGGAGAAAAACTGAGCTCCACAGAATTTTCAAGGCTGTAACCGTTCAGAAGCAAATCACCAGGCCTTTCTTCTGAGGCACCTCTGGATGAGTTCTAACTGCCAACCTTTTGGTTACTAGTTGAGTACTTAACCCTTTGTGTCACCCAGGGACTAGAAAAAATCCAAGCCCTAATTTATTCTTCAAAAAATAAAGAGTTTAAATATCAAGTGAGAGTGATATAACTATAGTGTTAGAAAAAAACACGTGGGGTTAACTGGTAATTGTTTAGGGTCTTATTCCTCAAAGGGAGATAGTATGGTGTAGTGGGATGCACATAGTATCCAGAGTCAGAGGAACTCAGATTGAGATCCACTATATTTATTACTTGTCCCACTTCTGGCAAATTGCTTCTCCTTTCTAACCTTCAGTTTTTATTATCACAACTAGCAGGTTGCTGTGCTGACCTATACTATGTTCTCAAAAGACACGTTTCTCTTCCCTCTGACTTCTTCTCCCCCTAGGTAGTTACTTTTATGGTAGCCTTCAAGACCTGAAGGATTGAATGTAAATATAAACAATCAGGCAATGTAAAGACAGATTCTTGGAATTTTTGGAGTCTTATTTTTGGAGGTGGAATTGAGAGGAGCACATAACCTTCCTGGACTGGCCATAAGGAAAGAAATAATGAAATTAGCTACTTTATTGAATACCCCATATGTGGTTCTGTGGGCTCTTCCAGCTGGGGGTGGGAGCTGTTCTCTTGGCTTAATTCAGGTCCCTTGGATCCTGGTTTAGAAGTAGACTACATAATCTGATTATGATCATTTTGTTAGCAATTGTATCACAGTGCTCAAATGAAGCCACTGTTCCATCAAAAGTTCCAATAAATAACCTTCCAGAAAAAAAAAAAAAAAAGAAGAACAAGACAATATGACAATTTTTATGGTCGACATGACTACATCAGAAACTCAACGTGAGAACACAAAAATGAAACAGGAGCGTAAGTCTGGGTTGATCACGTCCCTAGACAATTATGGTCTATCCTCAAACTCAGAGAAAAAATTGGACGAAACAAGACTGAGAACTCAGATCAAAACAATTCCCTGCCCTATGTTCAACAATACTGGGAACATGCATTCTTTCCTCTTTCTGGGTTAAACAACTCTAGGATAAGGTATACTTACACCAGTTTCTTTGCTAAAATAATGAAAATAAAAATAACTTAGCTGCATGCTCTATGAAATACTTGCTCTGGAAGACGGGACTGTGAACCAACTAAACACCTTACTTATCATGACTAACACCTTATTCGTCAAGAACTGCTTCAACAGTTACTGATGCTGCTTATGTAGAGACAAACACCTCATAAGATTTGTTTCCTTGGTTCAAAGACCTTAGGGTCATTGTTTCATTGGTTATTTCAGACAACTGGCCTAATATAATTGTTAGTGTTTCTGTTTTATTTCCTAGTTTGCTGTATGGTGCCTGGAATCTTAAAAACCAGATGATGTCCAATTACCATTTATTGAATTTTTTGACAAAAGATTCTATAACAAGATCATGATCCAAAGGAAAGAATGATGAGAGAGTTGTATATAATTCTCCTGGAATCCAGATTTCTGGCTTTCAGGGAGGTTGAGGCAACCCACATGGGATATTTGCCTTTGGGTGTACTTTTGAACCCTGAGCTTTGAGAAAAAAACTGGTTCCTGAAGACACTTCGAGTCAAACAATGGTCCAGATAAACTAGTAAGACCATTTTGCTCAGAGTATTGAGCTTTTTTTTTTTTTTTAATTTTAAGAATTCAGTCTGCTTTAGGAAACTAACTTCAAAGATCAGACAGAGTTATGTTTAGCTTAAATTAGTAATTAGTTTAAGCAGTCTTTAAGACAATGTCATATGAAATACCTGTGTAATGTTTGTAATCAAACTGTCACCCTCTTACGATGCAGAAAATTACGTATCTTAAAGAAAGAAGATTCTCAGAGGAGATTGACCTCATGGCTCAGACTCCGTTTTATCTTTGGTTCCATTTCTGCTTCTGAGAAAGTGACTCATAACTGTTAATAGGTAAACCAAGGAGGGGCAGCTTGCCCTTGGGAAGAACACTTAGTATGTTTTAAACAGACTAACTGAAGACCTCCTACAGGAAATGCCCATCCTGTATTATCTTGCTAATCATTAGTTCTCTAATGAAAACTTGTTACATGTAAATTTTTCTATACCTTCTGTTTCTTCTAGACAAACTTCTTGTGCTTCTTATGGATATATGTTTCTGTGTAGATATGTTTCTAATTTAGATGATTCCTTTCCAACTGATAGTGAATTTACATGGGCAATCTTGTTTAAATTACTGACGAATGCATGGACGATGCACTTTGGAAACTTTAGGATTATCTTTAAGTATTCATAGTAACAATGCTAGTAAATGCTGGAAAGTAATATTAAATTGTTACATATTGTAAAATGAAAGCCAGAAGAAAACCCATTGGTCCAACATTCAGGGTATGGTTGGTAGCTTTAATTCCTACTTATGGTATATCTGAGTTGGAGAAATCTTTAAGAAAAATTTGTCAGTCACTAAGGGACAAATAACAGATGAGATAGAAGCACAACAGTGATCTCTTATCTCACAAGCCAAGGTGACACGAGCTAACAAAATAACCTTAGATTTTTTTTATTAGTCCAAGAAAGTGTAGTCTGTGCTATAGACAAGAGATACATAGAATTAGACAGCAAGCTACTTGATTACACACTGTCACACCTTTACAAACACCAGATTTGTTTGGTTGGTTACCGTCAGGAATAAGTACATGGACTAGATCACTATCGCAAGGAATGGTAATATTCTTAGTCTATATCCTGAGTATTAGGCATAATAAAATTTATTGTCTTACACACGTAAAAGGCAAAAGAAGGCCTCAGGCTAAAATGTTGATGTACATTGAGTCTGCTCACTCTGGCAATGCTATTGATGGGAACATCGCTCTTACTTAATAACCTGGTGAAGAACCAGATGGTATCCGGTGGAAAACCAGCACCGTGAGTTTAAACAGCCTGCACTGGCCGCCATCTAGGAGCTTGACTAAGTCCAGGTATTGCTCATCGATGTGTTATCTCCAATCTCCGATCAAAAGGAGGGACTGATTTAGGAAATAATATTGGAGTTATCATTCCCTCTCCTTGAGTGTACAGAATGTGACCCAGCTGAAGCTGGGCTCACAAGGGCTCATAAGGATTCACAAGGACACATCAACTGGGCCCTGAGGCATAAAGATAATAGCTAAGATAATCTTGGAAAATATCTTTTAGGGAAACTTTCACATAAATCCCATCAAACAGAACACAAAAGACTTTCCAGCCTTATCTTTTTCTATTAGCATTTAGTGCATAGGAATTTTTTGGACCAATGAAGATACTCCTGACTTTCGTTACTGAAACCCATACCAATGATTGTTAAGAAAGATGATTCAAAATGTAAGATTACAATTTCTAGCCAATCAGTGAAAAAGTGATGCTTTCAATGATTCTACTCATTTTGTGATGTTGATATATACTGATGGCTCTGTAACCTTTCTTTGGACTCTGGCAGACATGGCTGTGGCAGCATGCTTGTCCACTTTCCCACTTTTGTCCTTTTGAATCTATGCCAAATAAAAGTTTCTTTTTGCTTTAAAAAAAAAGAAAGAAAAGAAAAGAATTGCTTCAAGATCCTTACTGCATTGTGCTCATCAATCCAAAGTTACTATGTCATAAATTCTGCCCAAACCAAACTAGTTCTCATCTTGCAAGCCCCAGTTAAAATCATCTAGCCCCGGCCTTAGAACTTCTTTCAAAACACTACTAAGACTCTGTTTTCCTGCAGCAAATCTGATAAACTTAGCTATTCTTAATCAATATATTTTCTGGTGGAGTTTTGGGAAATTGACAGTCTACTTCATAATGTACATTATTACTAGACTAATTATATTTAACTTTCTTTAAATTTATTTTCCACTTGGCCTCCACCAGACTGAGTCCAGTACAGCTAGATGGTGCCCAGCTACCACCACTGACTGCTCTGACCAGGATCACAATAGAGGGTCCTCGACAGAGCTGGAAAAGGATATAGAACAGAATTCTAACTCACAAAAAAAGACCGGATTTACTGGCCTGACAGACTAGAGAAACTCCGAGAGTATGGCCCCCGGACACGCTTTTAGCTCAGTGGTGAAGCCTCTCCCGAAATTCACCATTCAGCAGGGGACTGGACAACCTCATAAAACAAAACAGGGCTAATGAGGCACAGCAGTCCAGGGACAAGGACTGGAAGGCAGGAAGGGACAGGAAAGCTGGTGATAGGGAACCCAAGGTTGAGAAGGGACAGTGTTGACATGTCATGGGGTTGTTAACTAGTGTCATAGGGCAATACGTGTACTAACTGTTTAATGAGAAACTATTTGTTCTGCAAACCTTTATCTAAGGTACAAAAAAAGAGAATTGTCTATGTGAGATCAAATTGACAACAGTAACTCAGAAGGTTTGATGGGACGCCTGGGGGCAGTGAGTTGAAGATAATGGTGATGGAATAATTTGGAAAATGATAGTGAGAATAGCAGCACAACTGGAAGAATGTAATTGATGTCACTGAATTGTACAAGTAGAAACTTTCAAAATGGTATAACTTTGGCTGTGTATATTTTCACTAAAAAAAGGTCGTCAAGGTTGAGAAGGGAGAGTGTTGACATGTCATGGGGTTGTTAACCAATGTCATAAAACAATATGTGTACTGACTGTTTAATGAGAAACTATTTGCTCTGTAAACCTTTATCTAAAGTACAATAAAAAAATTTTTTTAAAAATTTATTTTCCATATTTCATCCTTTTATTTATTCCTCCAAGAAATATGTATTGGGTGCCAGGGCCTATGCTAGACACTGAGAACAGGCTGTCCCTGCCTTCAGGGAACATACATTCCAGTAACGAAAGAAAAAGTTTTTTTTTAAGATGGCAAAAAAGAGTTCTACTGTTACAACTGCAATCAGTGTGTTAATTAAAAATCTCTGAGAGCTGAGCAAGCATGTTAGCAGGGGAACCTAATTTAGCTTGGAGTGGAGGTGTACTGTCGGAGAGCTGGAACAGCATCCCTGAGGAGGTGGCATTTAAGATAAGACAGGTGGTCTATTGGGAGAAGTGCTAGCAGGCCCAATGGCTCAATGTCAAAAGGAGCTTGACTTGGTGCAGGGACAGATAGAAGGCCTGTCTTGGGTAACCATAGACAGCGTGAGCAAGTTTGACTAGAGGTAGGCAGGACCATATTAATCAGATATGTCAGACATGGTGTTTACACTTGTATGTTATTTGCTGGAGGTGCTGGAGCTGTTTCACCGATTCTAAAAGGTTTCTGACTCTGAGACTCGCAGACTCTCACATGTAACTGCTAAAGATGCTGTCCATATTAGTGTCTCCTTTTGTTCTGTCTTCTGCCACCATTTGCTACCTCTTCCTTTTTATCCTTTCTGTATTTTACCAAACTGCTTTAATTCCCTGTGTTTGCTCTCTTCCCCTTGGTCTGCTTTAGGGTTAGGGCCCCCACAGCCAATATTCCACCTTATTTGGAGCCTCTTGGGGACTGAAGGGCCTCCTGCCTCCTTGGAGTAAGTCTCTCAAATAGAGCCTTTAAAAGGACATAGTCAATGAATGATTCTTATACCTTAAGTAACAGAATGTATTATTGACTCTTTCCAGACATAGGGTCCCCACTGCTACTGTCATTGATGAAGGAACTTTTCCTAGATCACAGGAGTTAACAGGCCTCTGGTGTTGCTCAACTTATTCCTGGAACAGTTTTCTCCCTGGGGAAGCCTGGCTGTCTCAACTGCATCTCATGTTGAGAGGTGATTTCAGAAATGGTGTGTTTGTAGAATGGTTGTAGCAGTTTGGAATATGCTAGATGCTCATGCCCCTTTACAGTGAGACTCTTGTTCTTCACACCACATCTTGATGTTCTCTATCACAAACTTTGGTGCAGAGATTTTTAAACTTTGATTTAAAACACTGGACTCTTACATTAAACTTATTCTTGTTCAGAATCCCAGTGTATAAAACAGACACAAGCAAAGCAGCTGTGCTGAAAGCAAGGGAAAGGCTGAGAGCTGACACATTGGATACCTGCTTTCTGACTGCCACATCCCGAGAATCCACTGAAGAACCCCATATTGAAACACCAATGCTTGAGTCTGGGTTACAGCAACATGATAGACTAGATAAACCAAAAACCCTCCTACAATGAATGCTTAGATTCTCAACAAAATCTCACAAATTTTCTTATAAATGTGTAGCCAAGCATTTAGGAACAAAAGAGAAATTTCTGAGTGTCGGGAATAAAAATGGAACTGTAGTAAGAATAGAAATGCATGATCTGACACTGTAGCTGGGGGTGAGGATGACCCTTAAACTAGGAACTAGGGAATTTAACACACATGGACAGACAAGAGACATGGCCTTGGATTTGCCAGAGATGAAGATGAGACTTGGTTCTAAGACCCATTAAAGTGGATGGAAAGAAAGACGTATATAAAGCCACCCATCAGCATAGTGAGACATCAAGAAAACTTGTCCATCTCTATTCCGGTCTCTGGATAGAAAAAAGTTCTCGAAGGATCTGTGAAATTAAAATCATAATCCTGCTTCACTTTTGGGTTTAGGATTTGAATTTAAATAATCTTGTTTGTGAAGCCACGAGCTTTGCTATTAACATACAAAATAATCCCAGGTCCTTCGTGCCTTTTGGGCACCAGAAAAATTCCAACAGTTTCTCTCTAGAGGGATATGCCCTCACCTCAGGCTGCACAAGAAGATCTTACAATCCCAAATCTCAAGCACAAGAGGAAATAATACACCACCAGCAAGAGGCAACAAATAACTGATTTAAATCAGCTACAACTTGGTGCAAAGGGAAATTCCTTCGTGCCAGGGAAAATAAATGGAACTGAAAAGAATAGAAATGCATGCTGGAAGACGGTAGCTGGGGGTGAGCTACATAAGCTTGGCTGCTAACCAAAAAGTGGGTAGTTCAAGTTTACCCAGAGGTGCCTCAGAAGAAAGGCCTGGTGACTTACTTCTGAAATATCAGCAGTTGAGAACCCTATGGGGTACAGTTCTACTCTGATGCACGTGGGATCTCCATGAGTCAGAATTGACTCAATGGCAACCAACAACAACTTCAGTTAATAGCCATATGACATAAACTACAAAGTAGGTGTATTTAAAAAGATTAAGAACATACAGAAGGAATTAACATCATAAGAATTGAATAAAACAATGAAAAACCGCAGATAGACTAAAAAATAGAAATAAAATATTAATTTGATATCAAATACTCATTGGATTGGAGAAATGGCACCTTAGACACAGCCAAAGAGAGAATTTGTGAGCAGGCCTTGATTCCCTTATACATAAACTGTGAACCAATTCTTGTCTCAGTTTCTCCCAGGTGCTTGAAAAACTAGACCAATGAGACCTAGGTTAGAGCAAGCACTACTTCCTGTGTACATCCTTGTAAGACTGCCCTAAATCATCATTTTAGCAGAATAGCCTTCAAATTGTTTGATGTTAGAAATCTTCTGTAACTGTTTCTGAGAAACAAATGGCCACCTCCTACTAGTCTCTGGAATGTTACTAAGGTCTGTCTTAGATCAGAGAAGATTTGATCATTTGGTGTAACATTCCTAACATTGGAACATCACGTCCACTTGTTTTTACCCCTTCCGAAATTTCTTTAATGGACAGAAAATGCATTGATATATGGGCAAACTCAATGGTTAGCAAAATTCCCCTTAAAGAGTGGCAATCTAACTCATGGAAAATTACTGAATACCCTGGGTAGTGCAAACAATTAAGTGGCCCACTATTAACAGAAAGGGTGACAGTTCAAACCTACCCAGAGGTGCCTTGGAAGAAAGGCCTGGTGATCTGCCAAAAGTTTACAGCCTTGAAAACCCTACAGAGGGCAGTCCTACTCTACAACACATGGGGTCACCATGAATCAGGTTTGACTGAATGGCAACTGGTTTGGTGTTTTTGAGGTATCAAATTTCATACTTTCCTGAAACCTATCAGCCTTCAGAAGCCCTGATGGTGCAGTGGTAGGTGCTTGGCTGCTAATCGAAAGGTTGGCAGTTTGAACTCACCAGCCTCTCCTGGAGAGAAAGATGTGGCAGTCTGTTTCCATAAAGATTATAGCATCAGAAGCCCTATGGGGCAGTTCTACTCTGTCCTATAGGGTCACCATGAGTTGGAATTGAATTGATGGCAATGGGTTTAACAGCCTAGTAAACCAACATAGTAGCATATCTTTTGCATTATAATGGGTAATTTTAACAATCTTAAGAGTTAGGGAATTTTTTTTTTTTAAAACAAATAAGGAAAATGAGGCCTACAGAGACTAAATAAATTATCCAAATATAAGCAGACCCCAGTCGCTTAACACCAAAGTTCATGCACATAATCAGTATTCTACACTTCTGTACTACATGCCTTTCCTTGCATTCTGGATCATATTAATTGGTTTAAAATTGAAATCTTGAGCACTCATACCAGAGTTTTAAGGCCAGCTGCCAAATGAATGTGAATTTTTGGTTTCTTTATCTTATTTTGTTTTTACCCAACCTAGTGGTAAAGAAAAGAAATTAAAAGGAAAATTCAAACCTACCACCTCCTGCTAGGGTCAGCTGTTCCTTTAAAACAGGGCTGCTGGAAATGCTTAATTCAAATTTGACCTGAGGTTCAACTTATGGCAAAAATGTGTCTCTCCCCAGGTCCCTTTGGGGACTCCTCAGCAACACAGAGCAGCAGTTGTGTTTTAGGACATTAAAAGTTCATCACTGAGAAAGAGACAGTGAGGCAAGAAGGACATGGGGGTTATAGAAAGCAGCTCCCTTGTCGGGCAGGTATAAAAGCAAATGGCAGAAAAGAAATAGAAAGCATCACAGGGCATCGGACAAAAGGGACACTGGGTTCAGCAAAGGCTCCTCTGAAGGAATAATGGAAATAGACTTTAAGGAGCACTTAAAATTCTCTGTCTTTTTTTTTTTTTTCCTTCCACTGCAGATCTTCTTTGGATCTCTACTGTCGCCCCACTAACCCTTCAGAACCTATTGTAGGAAGAGTGAAACACCTGTGTATTTGTTTCCTTAGGCTTTCAGATCTTTCTTGTTGTTGTGTTTGTGTTATTATTACTGACATCATCGTTATAATCACTGCTTACTCATTCTGCTACTATTTGTACATGCCTAAACAAAGCTAGGTTCTTTAGAAGTACTGAATCATTTAAACTTAACAGTCTCACAAGGTAACTATTTTATAGACAAGAGGAAACCCAAGAGATGTTAGCCTGTAAGTGGAAAGGCTAGACTTTGAAATTAGGTCCATCTGTCTCTGTGGTCTATGTTCTTAATCATCATGATACACTACCCCTCCACATTAACAGGTGTCAAGAACAGTAATAAAGAGGGTGCTATGGTTAGTAGGTTTGAGAAATGCCATGTTAATCTAATTAAAATGGTTGATATGATAATATGCATGGGAAATTCTCCAAAAGAGAATTGAATGTGGGGTATTTTCAAAATTTGACTAGAGAGCCTTTTTTTCACAGAACATTTTAGAAGACAACTGTTCTGTAAAATACACATTGAGAAATGCTTCTATAGGCAGATACCTCACCTGAGTGAACTCTATTCGACTGTTGTAGATACAACATAGGTGCTCAGAATGAGCACAGCCTCCTTGCAGAGAATTGTTTTGGCCAGACTGTTTTCTGTCTGAATTTGATCTAAGTTTTCCTGAACATCTGGAAGAGACGTGTCTTCACATAACCCCAGTATAGTGTGGGTAATGTTAATGACACTCAAGTTTCTTCTTCCAGAAATTTCATGACTCTCTTCTCACTTTTTCCCCTCAAACACCATAAAGAATTTTTTTTTTGTTGAAAATATATACAGCAAAACATACACTGATTCAACAATTTCACATGCACAGTTCAGTGACACTGATTACATTCTTCAAGTTGTACAACCATTCTCACTCTTCTTTTCCAAATTCTTCCTCTCCCATTAATACAAACCTACTGCCCCTCAAGCTTTCAATCTAACCTTTCTAGTTGCTGTTGTCAATTTTATCCCATACAGATAGTTCTTTAAAAGAATGCAGTGCAGACAGTCCTTACTAAATAAGTGAAACTATTGTTGGTGTAAAGAGGACTTCAGGGATACTTTTGGTTTAAGGCTTAAAGTTTAAAGATTATCTCAGGGCAATAGTTTTAGAGGTTCATCTAGTCTCAATGGCTCCAGAAAGTCTGGATTCCATGAGAACTTGAAATTCTGTTTCACATCCTCCCCCTTTTGATCAGGATTCCTCTGTAGAAACTTTGATGAAAATGTTCAGTAATGGTAGCTGGACACCATGCAGTTCTTCAGGTCTCCTGGCAAAGAAGGCAGTTGTTCATGGGGGCAATTAGCCATGCACTCTATTTCCTCTTCCTATTCCTGATTCTCTTTCTTTCTCTGTTACTCCAGTTGAACAGAGACAAACTGTACTTTGAATGGCCACTTGCAAGCTTTTAAGACCCCTGACACTAAACCATGAACTATAAGGTAGAACATAAATATTAAAAAGGATATTAGGCCATTGGGATTTGTTTTCTTGGTTTGGAGGTTTGGGTCATGGTTTCATGGGACATCCCAGTTAATTGGCATAAAGACTTTTTATTCAACCAGAGATATTTAGCAGAGCCACTCAACTGATACATTACAGAATCTTTTCCTTGAACTCTGTCTTAGGCTGGGTTCTCTAGAGAAGAAAAACCAGCAAATCATATAAATATATATATATATATAGATTTATATCAAGGAAATGGCTCAAGCAGTTGCAGAGTGTGGAACGTCCCAGCTCCGAGGTTCAGGCTGGAGGTTTCTCCTGATTCAGTAGCACAGGGGTTGGTGAACCCAAGATTGGCAGGTCAGTCAGCAGGGCTTTTGCACACAGGCTGCCAAGGCCTATGAATCCCAAGATCGCCAGGAAAGACGGCAGGTAAGCTTAAGTCCTAAGAATCAGAGGTCAGATGAACAGGAGTCAGCTGCCGGATCCAGAGCGATCAAAAGCCCATGAGCCTTGCCAGAAAGTCCACCAACATTGGATGCAGGCCACACTCCCAAGGCAACTCCCTTTCAACTGATTGGCTACTCACAGCAGATCCTATTATGAAAGTGATCACATTATATCAGATCACATCACAGAGGTGATCACATCATCATACAACTGCCAAACTACATCATAACTGCCAAACCACTGAGAATCATGGCCCACCAACATTGACACACAAACTTAAAGATCATCAACTTGATTTCTGAACTAAAATGTGTGAAAAAGTTATTTAAAAAAAAGACTTGAGAGAAAGAAAAGATTTGACTTAATAATTCTCATCTAAATGAGAAAAAAATGTTGCCAATCTTCTTACAAGATGCTGGTCATTTCCAAAACAGTTTCCCGACAAGGACTAACCATACAATTGATATTTACACCTTGTTTCTCTCTGCATTGCCCTCAGTCCATGGCCAACTACTATAAAGGAGATAATCAATGCTGAAATTAAATGGGAGAAAAACGGATGGAATGTGGAAAAATGGAGAACTATTCCCTGACAGATGTGAAGGAAGAAGCCTAGAATGTTAAAGGGAAGTGAGGGTGGGATGTCCTTGTTGTTGTATAATATTGGACCTAGGAAATAGCCTATGGGATTTTCCAACTCTTGAATGGTCTATGTTTGTGGAGCAGGAGGGAAGGGGGTAGAATTCTATTTGCCAAGCCCTACATGGCCTAGAGTTCTTACAGATAACACCCAGAATTTCTAGTGGGAGACAACACAGTAACTGGGAGTGGTGGTGGTGGCAACAATTCTGGAGAGATCAGTGGGGGAACCCTCCTCCTGCTGCCACATCCTCGAATCATAGAATACTTGAGTTAAAGTGACACTTAAAAGCATCGAATACAGTGACTTTAAAAATGTGTTACAAAGGGACCTTTGAAGGTAAGGGCTCTGGGTTCCCATTCTTTCCTTCAGTGAGAACAGCCCCATGTTCCTACTGAAGAAAAATATGAAATTTCTTTTAGGTGGTACTTCTAGCTAACATGGCATTCAGAGTTCATGCTGTTACCTCCATGACCTGCATATAACTCCTGAAATGTCAAATACTACGTTTTTAATTGAGTAATGCAGAGACATGTTCAGAATAGAGGCTGAGAGATGATAGATGATAGGATTTGATAAAAGGAAGTAGTAGCTTCAGAGACTTGCTGGTAACTGTGGATAACACTAGAAGGCTAAGGGCAGCACCATGGGCATTTCATATCCCTGGCTGTGAATGCCAAACGCACGAGGGCAGGAGGAAATTACAGAGGTCTGGGGGTAGCCAAGCTTGGTGAAGAGTCCCTGGGTGGTGCAAATGATTAACATGCTCAGCTGCTAATCCAAAGTTTGGAGGTTCAAGTCCACCGAGAGAAGCCTCAGAAGAAAGGACTGGTGATCTACTTCTGAAAAGTCAGCTACTGAAAACGACAGAGCACAGTTACATGCTGAAATATATGAGGTTGCCATCGGTTGGAATTTATGGCAACTAGCTTTTAAGATCTATGAACCATCAACTCCAGGCCTGCTGGAAAGGCATTTGTGACCAGAGGGACGATTTCTAGTGGGAGACAACACAATAACTGGGGGTGATGGTGGCAGCAACAATTCTGGAGAGGTCAGTGGGGAACCCTCCTCCTGCTGCACATCCTACCCACTCCTTAAACTAATGAAAAACAACAAGGGGAAGCCTTCAGTAGAACCTTTCCCATTTTGTCTTTTCAAGAAGAGGCAGCTGACGGTCTTGATGCTGAACTCAACTGTAAACATAGTTCATGGGAAATAATTACAAGATATGTGAGAATAAGCACAATGAAAGGGGACAACACACAGAAAAACAAGGCTGATAGGAAAAGCAGAAAAGACATGTATAGTAAGCATAATTTATACTAAGTAAGCAAAAAGGAAGGTGGAGCATCCGGGAAGCAAAATCAAGAGATTGTATATGAAAGAAGGAACAGGAGATCTTTGAAATGAAATAGAAATAAGAATAAGAATACTAATATCAACAGAAGAGATAGATGTGATAGAATAGACAGAGTCAAGGAGAGGTTGGTGATCTGAATGATCAAGCTGTGAAAATCTCCCAGAATGCACCTCTGCCATACGAGGTGCACTGCTCAGATCCCCTTCAAGAAAGGACTCACTGTCCAGCTGCAGGGAGTGTGGAGAGCTGATGGTTCTTTGGCTCTTAGCTTCATAAGGGTCCTCCTTGGCTTTTCAGTGGAGGCCATGCTATTTTCTCCTGGCAGCCCGCAGCCAATGGCTGAGCAATGCAGTGGTGATGTGGGACTCCTCTAATGAGCAATCTTTGCTCTAAAATTTTCTTTCTGGCTGGCCAGGACTGCCTGGTAAGCATAGAGTCTGACAGGTCTCTGGCCCAATCCTGCCACTCTTTTTTGCTTTCACAGGTGCTGTTGTTAGTTGTCATTGAAACAGCGCCATCTCATGGTGAGCTTCTATATGACAGAACGAAACATCGCCCAGTCCTGTGCATCCTCATGATTGTTTGAGCTCATACATAGATGTTACTCCCCAATAAAGCTTTAGCACTCCTAATTCCATTGGAACATCTGCTTCCTGGAAAATCAAACCTGCCACAGCATCAGAAAAGGATAGGGAGTTGGAAAGTACAAAAGATAATTTAAGAATCATGACAATGGATACACAGTGTGATATAGGCAGGATATTAAACTCCCCTAAGGCATCCACACCCTCATCCTAGGAAACTGTGCATCTGCTACCTTACAGGGCAAAAGCGTCTTTGGCGATGTGATTAAGGATATGGACCGTGAGATGGGGAAAGTAGCCTGAATTATCCAGATGGGCCCAATCGAACCACACGCATCCTTAAAACAGAAAATGTTTCCTGACAAGAGCTCAGAGAGCAAAGCGATGATGGAAGAAGGATCAGAGAAATGTGACAACAGAAGTGTTTGACCTGCCATTGGTGGCATTTAAGATAGAGGAAGAGGGCCAAGGAAAGTGGGCAGCCTCTAAAAGTTGGCAAAGGCAAGGAAATGGATTCCTTCCTAGAGCCTCCAGAAAGTAACGTAGCCTTATCAACACCTGATTTTAGCCTAGACCCATGCCGTACTTCTGATCTAAAGAACTGTAAAGTAATACATTTGTATTGTTTAAGCTACTAACTTTGTGGTAATTTGTTACAACAACAACAGAAAACAAATAAAAGTCCAAATAATTCTTAAGGAGAGAAAAGAAAGAATGAAGGGGAGACAATACTTGAAGAAGTGGTAACTCAGAATTTCACAAAGTTACATAAAATCAATGATCATTAGAATTCCTCAATTCCTATGCAAGGGTAGAGGGAGTCTTTAACCTAGACATATCTTAGTGAAAATTATGAATGTGAACGATAAAGAGAATATTAAAAGCTATGAGAGAGAAAGAACACCAATTACCTACAAAGAAATAGGAATCAGATAAAAATTGGATTTTCTCTCAGTATTATTAGAAGAAAGGATAAAATAAATTGATGTCTTTAGGTGTTCAAGGAAAATGTATTTAAAATAAGAACTCTATATCTAACTAAATTTTAATTTGAATAAAAGAAATGAAGGTATGTACAGACATACATAGACTTAGAAAGACACTATCCAAAAATATTCCTAAAGAATTGTTAGAGAATATACTTCAAAGAATCCAGAAGGAAATAATGATAGATAATAATCAATGGTGAGTAAAGAAAACACATTAGTATCCAAATTAGATATATAACAACAATCTGGAATTAAAATTTCAATTCTACCAACCAAGTGATAAGAGTTAAAATAGAATAACTAAATTTTGTTTCTTGAAAATATGAAGGTTATAGATACTGATTAATGTTAGATCTTGCTAGAAAAAAATAAATAAAATGTTTACTAACAATTTAAGAAAACCACTAAAAGAATAGAATGTGTAACTTTCAAACGATTAAGAGAGAAAAATAGAAACAAATCAGAAGCAGGAAAGGGAGAATTAAAACAAAACAAAACAAAAAAACAGAGAAACAGATAAACAAAAAATTAAGAAAAATTATACCCAGCAATATGCTACTTAAAAAAATAATCACTCAAAAAAGTAAAAGATATACCCATAGACATAAACAAAAATAAAGCTTGATAACAATTATTAATATCAGGTAAACTGAAATGTAGGGCTAAAAGTTTTATAAGAAAGAAAAGAGAATGTTTTATATTAATAAATGTAACAGTACACTGAGACGAAACATTTATGAACTTTGTTTCCACCTAACAATATAGACAGATAAAGACCAAATGGAATTTTAGCAAATTCCAAATAAGTGTACATTACACAGAGATATACTCTGATCAAAGCAATAAAATTGGAGCTGACATAAGAAATCCAATTAATCTCAGTTTTGTGGATACTAAGACTTTCATTATGAAAAATAAAAATAAAAATGGTTCTATTGTTTAAAGTATTTGAAAACCAATGATTTGATCCCATTATACTGATGGAGTGGTTTTCAACTGCCTCATGTGCACACAAAAGCTGGACAATGAACAAGGAAGACCGAAGAAGGATTGACGGCTTTGAATTGTGGTGCTGGAGAAGAATATTGAATAGACCATGAACGGCCAAAAGCATGAACAAATCTGTCTCAGAAGAAGTACAACCAGAAAGCTCCTTAGAAGCAAGGATGGTGATACTACATCTCACATACTTTGGACATGTTATCAGGAGGGATCAGTCCCTAGAAAAGGACATCATGCTTGGTAAAGCAAAGGGTCGCTGAAAAAGAGGTAGACCCTCAACGAGATGGATTGATACAGTGGCTGCAACAATGGGCTCAAGCATAAGAAGGATTGTGAAGATGGTGTGGACCAGGCATTGCTTTGATCTGTTGTACATAGGGTCACTATGAGTAGGAACAGACTCGACAGCACCTGACAACTAACAACAACATAGACTTTTCAGTGATTTGGCCAAGGCCATGCAATCTATTCTAGAAACCAGTTGTGCAAATCCAAACTAAAAAGTAAAATTCAGCTGCTATAATTCCTTATCAACAAAATTCAGCTGAAGAAGATTTTTGGTTGTTGTTTTTGCTTTTAGTTTTATAAGAGTAAAATGTAGAATGAAATTAAGCAAGTCAATAAAAACCAAAGCTGAGTAGATCCAAACTCTACCATGGTAGCTGCTCTTCTAACGTGGCATTAGGACTCTGATTTAAAAATGAGTACAGAGAAGGCTGGAAAAAGATTAAACCTAGCAAAACCCAAAAGATTCTTGGAATAATCCTGGATAGTGGCCATAAAGATGGAGTGTTCATGTTACAGCTGAAAGATCATTTTACCAGTACACAATGCACCAAGTGCAGATATTTTTCTTTTCGAGGCCCCTTGGTAAATTACACCAGAAAATGCTCATTCTAATTTTTTTTTCTTTATGAGCAATGTTTTCCCATGTGAGGCTCAAATTCATAGAGCATAGAGCAATCTGGTTAGGGTGAACAACTGTACCACATTCTCTAAAGCATAAAATAAATAATGGATAAAAAATCAATTACCTTTACCAATAGGGAGTCATTGGTAGCTTGGAGAGAGACCAACATCAGATAAGAGAAGGAGGCATAAGCCACACTTGGGGAGTTAGGGGTACTAAGTGGGGAGGATATGTAGGCAATTACTAGGTTTTCTGTTAGAAAAATTGGGCATAAAGGGGAATAAGGGAATAAGATAATAAGTCAGGATATAATGGGGTCAGATGAAGTCTTTTGAAAATATTGAAATAACTCGTGTGTTTTTGAAGGAAAAGCGAGAAGACATAACAGGCAGATTGGTTTAATCTGGAGGCATTTGGAGATGGGAGGAATTAGTAAGGTTGTGGACTGGCCTGGTGAGAGTGCAAGGAACTGAGAGAACCTTGCGTGGGAATCAACATCACTGAGGCCATGGTGCTTGTCTGTAGGGGCAAAGTGATAAAGAAACTTTGAGCACTCAGTATTTATATAGGGTCATTACTACCACCAGGAGCATCACTGATACTGATACCCTTGAGGAAAATGGAAAGCACAGCAAACTGTAAGCTGCTGCTGCTGTCCTAGAGCATCATCAGGAGGAGACACACACACACGAAGGCTGCAAACAGAAAGTGGTATTTGGGTTTCTGGAAGTGGGAGACATGAAAAGCACTCTCTAACACCCCACTCCTTTCTATATTGGGGGAAAATAGAAAGAAAAGCTGTATGGTTTGGGGTCTCATACGGATTTAATTGGAAAAATAGAAGCTCTATTTCCTAGATGTATGGAGATAGGATAAGTTGAAGGCAGGCAGGTAGAAAAAAGGCTGTGTGGTGCTCTGGAAGAAGGGATGTTACAATGGAGGATCTTATGGGATTAATTAGAATTTAAGAAGTCTAGTGGTCTAGTCTCATTGCCTCCACTAGCTATGGTAAGCCACTTACCCTCCTTGAACTTCAGTTTCCACAGCTGAAATACAAAACACTAGGCTGACCCATCTTTGAGGCCCCTTGCAGCTCATTCTGGTTTCAGCATTACTGCCTAATTAACTGTGTGCCTTTGGACTCATTAAGTAACCATCTGAACTTAAGATTGTGTGTGTGTGTACATTTTATTTAGGTTCTATTTCAGCATCAATATCCTATGAGGCTGTCATACACATCAATCACTTAATGAATGATGACACCAGGCATTTTGCTAAGCACTTTACCTACTTTCTAAAGCTTCTTTTTCACTCTGACAACAACCCTGGAAGACCTTCAGAAACTTCTATTATTATTCTCCTTTTTAAGGATGAAAAACTAAAGCTTAGTGCAATCTGTTGTACAGGGCAGATCCAGGATTCAAAACTGGGTCTGCCGGTTCCCAAATCCATCTTGTAAACCACTTGCTACTTTAGTCTGTCAGGTCACAAAATGGGATAAAATGTAGTTCCTTTCACTGAGGAATATTTCAACCCTAACCAAAGACAGCTCAGTGATCCCAGACCTTGTCCTTACATGATGATAAAAGCCTTTCTTTTATGTTTTGCTGTATCAGTGAAGGTGAATAGAAAAAAATATGGAAGCCCTCATGGAAACACTTATCTGGCAATCCAGTCAAAAGTACACTTTCCAGACACGTATAATAGATAAATATATCCCTGTCTCTTAAACCAGCATATCTATTGAAAACAATATCATTAGTGCAATCATTGAGCTAAATGAAAATTGTACCAAATGGGCACAAATTTATATGGATACGCAGTTTCAGCAATTTCATGGAAAATTGCTTCCAAAATTACACTCCTAGAAGGGACCCCCATTAATATTGCTCCTTGAGGCCACATGAGTTCCTTTGGATCTTTTGCTTTGTGCAATTAGATGCACTGGAAAGCATCCGGCTTTGAGAGGTAGACTTAGTTAATGAAAACATAGTGGGATTTCTTTCAGAATGATTCTAAGATTGCCATGGACACTGTAGACGCTCCCACAACCAAAGGAAGACGTGTCTCCAGTGAGAGACTTTGACCCAAATCTATAAAATCATGATAGCAATAATGATATACACATGTAAACAGTACTTTGCTGTTCACCAAATATATCCAAGTCCATAAACTCTTGTAATCTTTACAACTACTCTGAGAGGTAGAAGCAACAGATCTTTGTCCCTCCATTAGTAACAAGGAGGAAACCAAATCTCAGAGATGGTGACTGATATACTTAAGGCTAGAAAATAGACTTGATGGCACCTGATAACAACAACAGGGCCAGTACAAAGTAGAGTTGAGACTTGAACTTGCTTAATCATGAGAAAGAGAAATGTTTCTGTTTTGTTTCATTTTTATGTTTATTGTGGACCAGGAGCTGGGTCAGAGTTTTACATAAGTTACTTCATTCACCATTTAAAATTCTACTATTTGTCATGAGGAAGGGCTCCTGGGTGGCACAAACAGTTTGTGCTGGACTGCTAACCTAAAGATTGGCAGTTCAAACTTTTGATTAAGCAAGACTGGCAATTTGCTTCTGTTAAGATTAAAAAACAAAAACAAAAAAACAAAACAAACCTGTTGTCATCCAGTTGATGCCAACTCATAGCAACCCTGTGGGGCAGAGTAGAACTGTCCTGTAGGGTTTCCAAGGCTGTAATCTGTGCAGGAGCAGACTGCCACATCTTTCTCCTGTGGAATGGCTAGTGGGTTGAAACTGCCGGCCTTTTGGTTAGCAGCTGAGTACTTAACCACTGTGTCACGAGGGCTCTTACAGCCAAAAGAATCCTATGCAGCAGTTCTACTCTGTAACACATTGGGTTGCCATGAGTCAAAACTGACTTGAAGACAACGGGTTTGGCTTTTTGGCTTTTGCCATGAGAAGAGACAGCGAGTGAGCCAGGGTGAAATTGAGAACAAGTGAGAGAGAGAGAAATGTCCAAGGTTTACATCCTAGTGGACACTCAACTGTTAATAAATGTGGATGCTCAGAATTTAAATGTAGTCTTGTATAGATATGATGTCTTTTTTCCTCACTGTACCACAGAGATTTCTACTAACTTCCTTTGCCTTTCTGTTTGCACTTCTGAAGCCAGGCTAGGAGGCCAAAACCCATCAAACTCCAAAAGGATGGCAAAGTAGTGGCGGGTTTTGAGGTACATTCACAGGAATTGGGGAATAGAATTTGAGCTGAATACATTGTCGGCTGTTCCCAGGTAGAGTAGATGACGTTCTCCTTTTTGGGGGGCCTGACTTGTGCATTCCTGTCTTTGGATTAGGTATCAGATTCTAATGCAATGAAAATAAACAAGAACACTTATCCAGAAAGAACTAGGTAGAATGCAGTTGTGGTTGGACTTTCTGTGCCTTGTCTCCTTGAACCTTCTATCATGATGTGTCTTTCCACTCAGAGCCCTCAGTCATAGAATTCAGGAAACTTCAGGGAAAAAATGCCTTGTATATTTCTGCCTCATTGACTCTCCATCTCATTTCCAATCTCATTCTGAAAACACATCTTTTTCTGTCTCGACCGCATCTGTTAATTGCCCTTTCCCACAGCTATTATTTAACTAGAATATATGTGATCACTTTAACAAGGGCATTTAACTTCGTGGGGTTGTTGAGATGTTGTTTTTAATAGTTTTGTATAGAAAATCTAAGTGTTTGAAGTTTTAACTGGGCAAGGTCCTTTGGAAAACCCCACCAACATTTCATCTGGGAGAGTTTCCTAGTCTTTAGCCAAGGCTCTTCCTGACACTTCAGAACAGATTTGTTGAACATTGAATTACATAGCTTATATTATGAGAATAAAGGGTTGTTATTTTAATTTCAAAATATGCATTTTAAATATTTATTATGCTTTTTCAAATTAGACAAGTTTTTCCTACCCTCCCCACCCTGAAAGAGCCCATCGTGACCCCCTACCCACCTGGTTTCAAATCTTGGCTTTACCACTTTGTAGCTGTGTGAACCTTGATATGCTACTTAAATATTTGAAGGCTATTCTAGAATTAAATAAAATGATCTCTCCGAAACTCCTAACATATTTAAAAATTCATATAAGCTCTTATGGAGTGGGGTAGGGAAGCATGTGTGATACTTGGATAACTCTTAAAATTCTTATTGCACTAGAATGCAAACTCTATGTGCGAGGAGAATACCTAGGTTTGTGCCTGACACATAAGATGCAATCAAACTGTCTGTGAATGAATAAGTCTCTTTCACCATTCACAACTACTTCACAGTTTAAAAAGCACTTGCAAATCTACGATCTCATTTGCGCCTCGCAACAGTTTTGTACCAAATATGGTGAATGGTTATGACTAGATCAGGAGAAAGGGGGATTCACAATAAATTCTGCTGCTTTGGGGTTACCCTTGATGTCACCTTTCTTCTAGCTCCCTAAAACCAGTCAGTAACCTAGTCCTAACAGTTCTACCTTGTAAAGTTTTCTTAAGTATTCTTGCCACTCTTGACACAGGTCAAGTGGTTAGTATTCTTCCCCTGGGCTGCTGCAGCAAGTTCTGTTGCCTGACTGCCTTCCAGAAGCCACTGCCACTCACACATGCGCTAATCCTGCAAATATTTTTGGACCGCCTATCGCAAGAAAAGTGCTCTGTTAGGGCCTTAGAGGAAGTGGCAAACCAGATATGACCCTTGCACTTAAGCATTTCGTTTTCTACTGGATCTTCTTAGGACATTAAGTTGACCGTTCTCTATTGTCCAGTGACCACCCCTACCCAATTGCATACAGGATTCCTTGGCATGGAATTCCCTGGCATCTTATTTGTCTCTCCAACTCATCTCTTTAACTATCTACCATATTTTTACATGAATAACGTGTGCGTTATACATTTTGTTGCCAACCACACAACCCCCTCTAGCATTATTTTCCTATGGACACTATGCTCGTTTTATGTGTGGGTGTGTTATTTCCAAAAAATACGATATTAGGCTTTCTGCTCTTCATCCCAATGCATAGCATTCAGTGGCCTAATTGAACTTTTTGCTATTAATTCCAAGAATATGCCATGCTTTTCCATGCTCCTGAACTTAAAGTTCCCTTTGTATGGAATGTTCTGCTCAAATCTCTCTTGCCTCTTCTCTATCAGAAGTAATTGTAATAGTGATAGCTACATTTTGAGTGATCGTTCTCTGAGAAACAGGGCTAAGTACGATATGTAGGTGTACTTATATACACCCCCACGTATAATTTCATCTGGTTTCCTTTTTAAAAGAACAATTTATTTATGAAAAAAAAATTGAAATTCAGGAAAACGGAAAGTTACTTAACTTGTCCAACGTTACACAGATAGCCAGTGACAGAGCACCATTCCAAACCCAGTCTGACCCCAAAGCCTATGTTCTTAATTGCTTTGCTCTATCAAAAGTGGATTTGTAGTCATCCTTCAAGCTTTAGTCCAAGGGCACTTCATGTCTGTAATCTTTCCTGACCTGTCTAGGCCAAGAGAGTAGTTCTCTCCTTGGCATTTACTTTACACATATCTCTGTGTGGTGTCTTTTGCATTTATCGTATATAAACTTCTGCATTTGTGATCTGTTTATAAGTCTATTTCTGTTGTTAGCGCATTTGAAGTCACTGACTTCGACTTATATATCACCATTTTTCCCTGGGCCTAGCACAGTAACTACCAATAATAAGTGCTCAATAAATAGATTTTGAATGAATGAACTGGCTGAAGGATCACTCCTGACTTGAAGCAGAGTGCCAGTGATAGAGGGTGCCAATGATGAACAGCAAAGAGAAATAGTGGGAAAGGTAGGTAGGAGCAGTTAATGCAGACTCTGCCCACAGGTCAGCATGCAAAGGTTTGATCTGATTTAAAAGAAAAGCCAATCAAATTTTGCTAGGAATGGTGGAGACAAAAACACCAAAAAATTTGTCCATTGCATTTTACATTTTTCATCTGGTTGTTTTGACACCGTGCTGACACTCATAGCTTCAGGTCAGGGCTAAGTTTACCTGGGCTTCATTGGAAAGTGCATAGACTTGTTTCGGGGATGCTCTTTGGGAACAACTAACCAAGAGACCTCTGCTATCAACCAGCAGACATAGCTACCTACATGAGGATTTCAAAAATAAACAAAAATCTATTGTGTTCTTCAGCTATGTGCCTTCCATTTTTGGTGGCCATCGTGCATCTCGTTAGTTTAAGAAAAAGAATGAAGACAGTGTGCCCTGATTTTCCCTAAAGGCTGGTTTAGGGGTGATGTGAAAAACACGTAACCCATCAGTAGTAAATTGATTACATTAATTGCCCCAGTTATTTGCCCCTTTGCCCCTTTGATATATACCCTTTCCCCTATAATTTTTCAGTGATTCCAACTTTTACTCTGGGCCTGGCCACATTACCAGACAAGATGACAAACTGTCCTGGTTTGTGGTGGACTGTCCTGGTGTTAGTACTGAAAATTCCACTTCTCAGAAATTCTCAGGAAAGCTGGACTAGCTGGTCACCCTACTGGCCAATGGGATGTTAGCAGACATGACATAAGCAAATACTTGAGAAGTGTTTGCTTGGTGGACTGTTCTCTAGTTTGCCCCCTTCCATCACCATGAAAACTTGCCCAGACTAGCCTACAAGAGGATAAGAAACACATGGGGGGAGAACCAAGTGATTCCAATTGCCCCTGACCAGTACAATCTAGAACACCAATAAAATGACTCTTAGGTCCGGTGAATAACATAGAGATTCATTATACATGGATGCAGACCACAGAGACACTTAAATGTGAAGTATAAGCAGAATAATAAGTAGCATATAAATTCTGCCTTTACATAGCTGAAGGACTATCATTAGAACAGAGAGGAGATTCATTTTGTCTGTGCTCCTTTGATGAAAATGACCACTGTACAGAATCTTTAGGAAGACAAATATAGGTGAAATTAGATTTTTTTTATGAGAAAAACTTTCCTAGAAATCACAGCTGTGCAAAGATGGAGTTGTCTCCTTGGCAAAGTAGTGAACTAGCCGTCAGAGGAGACACTGATGCAGAGGCTGGAGAGTGAGTTGACAAAGATGTTGTAAAGTATTCAACTCAACTGATATTTATTGAACTTGTCAAATGTGTTGAGCACTATCTTGGGGACAGGAATACAAAGATTAGTCTCTTCAAGAACTTACAGTTAAGTTGTGGAAATTAAAAAAAAAATCACTGTTTTTTATGATAAGGGGAAAATACTACGTAGGAACCAGACAAAAGTAACTTAGAGGAGTGATTTTTTTTTTTTTTTTTGTAACTCTTGTATGTGTTTGTGTTGGGGTGGAGGATGAGGACTGCTTAGAAAAACTTTCTCTGAACAAGTGACAAGTGAGTTTAGCTTTGAAGAAAAAAATTGCCAGAAGGATTGGGGTTATATTGGGGTCAGGACTAGCTATTTGATTTGTAAGTCCTAGTACAAAATTAGGAGCCCTGGTAACACAGTGATTAAGCAGCTTGGCTGCTAATCAAAATGTCAGTGGTTTGAACCCACTAGCCAGTCCACGGGAGAAAGATGCAGCAGTCTGCTTGTGTGAGGATTACAGCCTTGGAAACCCTATGGGGCAATTCTACTCTATCCTACAGGGTCACTGCAAATCGGAATTGACTCGATAGCAATTTTTTTTTTTTAGTACAAAATTGCAGTGTAGAGCCTTTTGTTCAAAAACTGGTATGAATTACAAAGCAGTGATAGCAGAGCATTAAACCAAGCATTGGACCCTTCTGTGTTCTGGCTCTGGTAGGAGTAAGAAATTCCAGGCAGGGGAAATAGTACATACAAGGATGCATGCAGTGGCCTGATGGGCTTGGGATCTTGTTAGAATAAGGTGTGTGCATATTGGTATAGTATGTAGATGGGTTTGTAAGTGCTAATATAGAGATAGGCAACAAAACTGAAGCGATAGTATGGTGGGTTTGTATTATGTCAGTTTAGCTAAGCTGGTACTGAATTTCCAAGAATTTTCTTCCTTGAATAATACAGGGCTAGTGTGGGCCACAAGAAATATTTTATACAAGATTTAGAAGTAGTTAGGGAAGCTGCAATCACATTCTGTTTATACTTGGAAGGTCCATATAGGGCACTGTGTGCTGTTGCAGATCACCCGCACAGTTGCTTGTCACCTAGCTCACCCTGTGGCATAGGGCAACAGTAGGCCTGCAGCTCTTTCATTTCCCATCAGATCCTCTTAAGCTTCTCCAGCTCCCCATAATGAAGGAAATCAACTTTTCTTGCAGGTCACCTACCAACACCATCACATTTGGAGGCTTGGCAATATTGAGAGACCAACCCAAATTCCACTTCATCCTTATGTGTGCTAGTTCATCTTCACAGGTGTTTTTGCTCTTGCCCACTTCCTGTCTGCCCTTCTTTCTCAACTACTTGCCATGTAGACTTCAGGCCACAGCACCACATACCAAAGCAACAACTATACACAGACTGTTTAACCAGCATCCAAAACTATATATAGTCAGCTTCTTATAAATCTCTTATTCCATATCACTTCTAGTGGTTCTGCTTCTCTGATCAAATACTAACTGCTACTGATAGGGGCATTGGAAGATGGACTGCACGAGAAAATCTTCTAAGATGTCTTAGACTGGATTCTCTAGAGAAGCAAAACCAGTGAAGCATGTATATATATATATGTGTGTGTGTGTGTGTATGTGTATATATACATAAAAGTATATATATGTATGTATGTATATATATGTATGTATATATATATATATATATATATATATACATACATACACACACACACACACACACACACATATATATATAGAAAGAGAGAGAGATTTATCTCAAGGAAATGCCTCATGTGGTTGTAGAGGTTGGCAAGTCTCAAGTCCATGGATCAGGCGTCAGGCTGGAGGCTTCTTCTAACTCACGTAGCTGCAAGGGCTGACGAACCCAAGATCAGCAGGTCAGACAGCAGGCTGTTGGCTTACGGGCTGTGGAGGCCAACAAATCCCAAGATTGGCAGGCAATATGGCAGGTTGCTGGCTCAATTACCAAGAACCAGAGGTCAAATGATGATGAGCCAGATGCAGGATCCGGAGTAACTCAGCAAGCTTTGCCAGAAAGTCCATATATATATATATATATATTGGATGCAGGCTACACTCCTGAGGAAACTCCCCTTTCAACTTATTGGCTGATCACATCAAATTTCATCATGGAGGATGACTACATCATTACATAACTGCCAAACTACATTATTTCATAACTGCCAAACCACTGAGAATCATGGCCCAGCCAAGTTGACACATAATCTTAACTGTCACATAAGGTGACAGCAAACATGGTTAAAAGCACAGACTAGGGATTCAGACACAACTGAATTTAAATCCTACTTTGTTACTGCCTCTTTATTACTTGTGTGGCTTTAGTCTGTGTGGTAGGCAGCCTTCAAGATGGCTCCCAATGATCTCTGCCTCTGAGTATGTATGTCCTTGTGTATGGTGTGTGTGACCAGTAGAATGCCATACAGTTACGGTATGTCACTTCTGAGGCTAGGCCGTAAAAGACATTACAGCTTCTGTTTCCCCCTCTCTTAGTTCGCTCTCTCTGGGGGAAGCCATTCACCATGTTTTGAGGAGAGAACAGTGTGGTGAGGAACCAATGTTTCTTGCTAATAACTACCTGACTGTCATTCAAAGTGAGTTCTTCAGCCCCAATCAAGCCTTCAGATAACTTCATTACTTACCAACATCTTGATTAAACTCATGAGAGACCTTGAGCCAGAACTACCCAGATTTCTGAGTCACTCCCTGATTCCTGACCCTCAGAAATTGTGTCAGATAATACTCATTGTTATAAGCAGCTAAATGTGGAGTCACTTGTTATATAGAAATAAATAATAATAGAGGCTGTATGCCTCAATTTCCTCTAAGGTAAAATGGAGACAACCACAGTACATATCTCAGTGAGTTATTGTCAAGATTAAGGACAAAAATGCATATAAAACATGTAACATTGTGTTTGGCATGTGGCAAATGATCAATAAACGTTCCCACTGCTGTTGCTGTTAGGATGATTATTGGTGCCAGTGTTATCTCTTCCACATTTTACGTTCTATGATTCCTTCACTTCACACTCCAATGGTGGGGGAAGCCTTCAGTGAGAAGATGACATTGAGTCTGAAAACTTTAAATTTATATTGCCTGCCATCTGAACATCACTTGATGGTGGTTGAGGTGGAAAACACAATACCTGCCCTCTTTTAAGGTTGTTTTTCTTAGCGCCGGGAAGGCCCACGCAGCCCTTTCCCCAAAGGAAGAATCCTACACTCAGATTTAGATGGCAACTGATAACATTAGCTCGTGTAGGTCCACCAATGGCCCAAGGGCTGAAGAATATTAAAGGTTGAGAATTAAATTCTGTCGCCTGCCTGGAAAATTAACGCAGTTGGTAATGGAGAGTTATTAGAAAGTTACAAGAAGCATGGACACCTTCCCAGGACTTGATGGTGCAAACAAATTGACTGGCATTTAACATATCTGATTGTTAATGAAATGGGGTATTAATTGTGGAGTGTTAATTCCTTCCCTTCAGCAGTGACTGCTTGCTTTGACTAGAGGTATTTTATATCTGAATAATAAAACTTTGGGGCTTGGAGGGATTTTTTAGATGAATGCAGCCCTCTACTTTTTACAAATGAGTAAATTGAGGCTTGGGAAGATTATATGTAAGTAGATGCATAATCCCAATCTTGGTCATTACTAAGGGTGGGGAAGTGGAGTTTCTTTGGTTTCCTAAACAGAACCATTTAGTGGTTAAGAGTACAGACTTCAAAATCACATAGAACTGGATCAAATTTTACCTTTAATGCTTGCTGACTGCATTATTTTGGATGAACTAACTTGCACTGAGAAGATTACTTCTTTTTTCTAACCCTCAATTTTCTCATCTGTAAAACAGGAATAATAATGTGTATTTTATCACAGGGTACTGTGCTATGAAGATCAAGAAATGCTTGGCCCATGGGATGCACCCCTAAAATTGCAGTTTCTAACATTCTTTATTTTATGTGCAAAACCATAAAGTTATAGGCTGTATACCAGGAAGAAATAGAATGAGTGCAAATGTTGAAGATATTCACCCAAATTCTGAGCTTTGCTTGAAAAAATTGCTTAAAAATTTTTAGTGAATCATGTCTAATTGCAAAATATTGAAAGTGATGAAATTTCCTATCACTCATCAACTTTCAGTTTCACAATACCTGAGGACCACTCTGATTACCTTCCACAGGTTGGTTTAACACAGTAAAAGAAGATAAATCCAGAGGCTCCTTAGGAAGGGAGAAGTATCCATTAACAGGGATCAAAGACCACCTCCCCCATAATCAATAACATATACCCAAAGTGTTATTCTGAGC
The DNA here is from genome assembly GCA_030035585.1 of Dugong dugon. Classification (NCBI taxonomy): domain Eukaryota; kingdom Metazoa; phylum Chordata; class Mammalia; order Sirenia; family Dugongidae; genus Dugong; species Dugong dugon. Next base: position 61,536,853 of record CM057471.1, read on the forward strand.
GCTTGATCCTCAACAAAATGAGAACTAAATCTCCCTTGGTCTCCTGAACCCCACCTTCTTCACTTGGTTCTTTGCCCTTTGGTAAGAAGTCTTCTTTCTAAAGAGCTTAGGGGTCTTCATACTCCCACTGTTTTCTCATTCACATTCTTAGTCTTTGAGAAATAATGGAAACTCAGGCCTGACCAAGTTAGGAAATTCAGGCCTGACTTAGTTAGGAAAATCTAGTATGAGAGACTGCAATGTGTCATAGAAGGCAGGCATAACAGGACGTGAGGCAGGTGATATTCCAGAGGGGTCACAGGGAAGTAGGAGCTGGGAGCTAAGTCATGGACAAGATTTAAGCCACTGGAAAGATTAGTGAAAAGAAGACTGGATCCAGCAAAAAGAAATGAGTCCAGAGTAGTCTGCTAAAGCAGAGACTCTAAAACTAGAAAGGCAATAGATGGGATTACAAAATTGAATTTGGGAAGATGGGCAATTAATCCAATCATCCAAGATCAAAGTAGGACCTGTCATTATCTGTCTTGAATCTGTTGTTTTTAGCTACTCACTTACCTCGGGAATATAATTGAATTAACACTGTGGAGGGCCTAACATATATGAGGAACATCATTTATATTATCTCACTTTATTCATAAGACAACTTGGAATAGGCATTAGTTTTTCCATTCACCGGTTGAGGAAACTAAAGCTCAAAGCACTTGACTTTCTCACAGTACCATAATTAGTGGAGCCAGGACTTGGACCTTGGACTTACATCTGCATAAGTACAAAGCCTGAGTTCTGTCCACTATGCAGAGGATTGCTTAGGGTTGGGGTAGAGGTGGAACTGCAGATAGGAATCAAGTAGGTCTACTTTGTCATTTGTGTGTGGTGGAAGTAGGGATGAAAAGAATGAGAATCATGGTGGTCATCTCATAGCAGGTTCACAGGCCTATCTTCAGGTGGAAAATGGTAACATCATTCCTTTTTGGGTGCTCCTTCCTCTAACACTGTGATGAACACACTCTCCATCACCAAACTGAGACATGAGAAAGAACGTTTGGGATGAAAACCCATTGTTCATGGGAGACTTTTACCCTTTTGGAAAGAATGGCCTGCATTCCTTTGAGTAGAATCCAGTCTATGTTATTCACAAACTTTTTCCACCAAGGCAGGAAAATGGCAGAGGGGTTTTAGAGACATTTTGAATACAGATTGCATCAAGACCATTGTAACTTCACTGTCACTGAGAACTTGGTGAAAAAGATACTTGAATAATTTCAAAAGGTATGAGTTTGAATCCTGGTTCTGTTTTTAACCAACTATGTGGTTTTGGGGTCTGTCTCATCTCTCTGTACTTGCTCTTCCCCTTCTTTAAACAGTAGAACATGCCTGCCTTGCTTAATAACCCAAAGTTGATACGAGGAAGTCGAATGAGATATGTGTGAAAGAATTTTGTAAATTCACTATATGCTTGTAGATGTTGAAAATTTTCTGATAACAATGACTCAAGTCACCACTTGACTGGGATTAGAGGATGCCCACAGAAAGGGAAACTGGTACTTGTTTTCTGTTTCTAGAACCAAGAAGACAGCAGTGCTGCTCTGTGCGAAGAGCAGTGAACTAAAAGTCGAGGTGTCTGGGCTGCCTCGCATCTCTTCCACTTAGCAATATGACCCTGGGCAACGATCCCTTCACCTCTCTGAGCCTTACTTTCCTCACCTATAAAATGAGAAAGGTAAAGTAAAATCTAGATGGCTGGTTCTCAACCAAAGCCGAAAATTAGACTCGCTTAGGAGTGCTGCCAAAAGAAAGAACAAATCTATCTTGGAAGAAGGATAGCCAGAATGCTCTTTAGAAGGGAGGATGGTAAGATTTCGTCTCACATACCTTGGTCGTATTATCAGGAGGATCAGTGACTGGAGAAGGACATCATGCTTGGTAAAGTAAAGGGTCAGCGAGAAAGAGAAAGACTCTCCATGAGATGGATTGACACAGTGACTGCAACAATGGGCTTAAGCATAACAACAATTATGAGGATGGAACAGGAACAGGCAGTGCTTCGTTCTATTGTACATAGGGTCACTATGGGTCAGAACTGACTCAACGGCCCTAACAACAACAGGGGTTCTTTTAAAAGTCTGATGCTCAGGAGTTCTGGCAAAATGGTGCTCTAGGCAGAAGCACCACGCCGTCCCTCCACAGCAAAGATCCGAAAAACTAAGTCGAACAGAGAATACAACAATCCTGAAACCCTAAAACATCAAATGAAGAGATAAAGAACTCAGCCAAGCACCAAATGGAGTGAGAAAACTGACACAGAATGGAGAGCCAGGAGAGATTCATACAGAGGTCCCCTACCAGCTAACACGGCGCGGATCCACCATCTTAGACTCTTATTGGAGACCAGCAAACAGGGGTATGAGAAAGCAGCCTCATGGAGTGTCCAGCAGGAGACAAAACAACCAGTAATTTGCGGTGTGTGCTTTCCCACCCCCCACCCCTATTTGCCCTGGCTGGGCCTCCTCTGCTTCCCGCGGCCACAATCTCTTGAACGGGAAGTTCCTGCTGTTTGGATTCCACACACCCAAGCGGGCGGCTCTCTGGGTGCCATTTGTTGGCTGCTAGTGTTGCTTTTTTTTTTTTTCCCGCTTCTATTGCTTTCTCACTTGCCTCTCGCCACCTCCTCCTCTTTCACTCGAGTGCCTGGCTCCATGCGCCATCTTTGCTTCTTCCTGAGGGGCTGCAGAGCGCTGGCAATTTGTGATACACGCTTTCCCACCCTCTACCCTTCTTCGCCCACAGTCGGCCTCCTCTGCTTCCCAAGGACACAGTCTCTTGCCCAGAAACATCAGCCTGCACTAGCTGGCTCTCTCAGTGCCATTAGTTGGCTGCTGGTGTTGCTTTTTTTTTTTTTTTCCTGCTTCTTTTGATTTCTTGCTTGCCTCTTGCTGCCTCGCCCTCCTTTCCCTCGAGTGCCTGGCTCTGTGCACCATCTTTGCTTCTTCCTGAGGGGCTGCAGAGCTCCTTTCGAGTGTGGAGCTGCTTCCCAGTCTGGGCTACTGCGCTGGTGGGATCCTGGGGCTTTTGTTCGTTTGTTTGTTTTGAATTGTTTGTTTGTTTTCTTTTCCTTTTCTTGAGTTGGGAGCCCTTTCTGGCCAGGCGGAGCTGCGTGGTAAGGAACTCCCCTCCAGCTTCCACAGACGTGCAGAGGGATCCCTGAGAGCATTTCTTTTTTCGTTGTTTTTTTTTTTTTTTTTCTGTTTTTTTGGGGGGCATTTCTTGTTCTTTTTTTTTTAAATTTGTTTTGTTTTATTTTCTCTCTTTTTCCCTTTTTGTCTTTCTTCATTGCTCAGTTTCTCGTCTCTCTATATCTTCCTTCTCTTTCTGATCCCTGAATACCAGGTGTTGTATACCTCTACACCTTCTAGCCAGGCTGTACTGCAACGCTTGAGAGCAAATTCCCCAGACCTCATAGCTGCATTGATGGGATCCCTGGGAACTTTACGGTTCTTTAACCTTTCTGATTTTTATTTATTCATTCTTTTCTTTTCTTCCCCTTCCCCTTTCTGTTTTTCTCCATTTCATAGTCTCTCATCTCTCCATTCCAACGGCAAGCTCCCCTAGCATTATTTTTTGTTTGTATGTATGTTTTTGGCTCCTGTTCCTCTCTCCTCCCTCTGATATCCATCTTAGCTCCACACATAACAATCTCCCCACTGCATCCTGCCTACCTGCACTGTGCGCTTGACATCACTCCACCAAGCAGCACAGGCACGGCCTACTGGAACCTGCTCTGCACTGACTACTGACCTGCCCTGGTGGCTGTAGTAAGTGCCACAAACAACCTGTCCTGGTAACTCCTCTTCAGCTAGACCTGCCCTGCCGTACCATATCTGAGTGACTGACCCTGCCAGTTGGAGAAGGAGGCGAAAAATATTGAGCGCACAGACGAGCAAACAACAAAGAGCACACAGTCCGCCTGCTCAGACATAGTCAATTTTTTTTTTTAAAAAAGGGACAAAACAAAAATCTACAATCAATAAACGAGAAAAATAACTACTGAATGCCCCCAAAACAGCAGACAATATCAAAACATTTACAAAAACAGGACAGGATGGTTCCAGTAGGCGTCCAAAATAAAACACCAGATGACTCTCCTGTGGAAGAAAATGCACTACAACTACCTGATAGGGAATTCAAATCTCTAATACTCAGAATTCTCCAAGAACTGAGGCAAAAGCTGATAAACATGGGGAAAAAATAGACAAATTCATGGAAAATACAGAGAAAAAATTGGAAGAATTCAGGAAGATGATGCAGGAACAAAATGCCAAAATAAATTCACAACTAGAAATTATATAAAAACAACATTTAGAAATCCAAAAGATTAACAGCAAGATTTCAGAAATGGATGATGTCATAGAAGGGCTGAGAAGCAGATTTGAAACCGTGGAAGACAGGATCAGTGGAACTGAAGACAAACACTTGGATACAACTCTGTTTGAGGAAAACTCAGAAAAAAGAACAAAGAAAAACGAAGAGACCCTGAGAATTATATGGGACACAATCAAAGGCAAAAATCTGCGAGTGATTGGAATTCCAGAACAGGGGAGAAAACAGAAAACACAGAGGGGATCATTGAGGAACTGCTGACAGAAAACTTCCCAATATCATGAAAGATGAAAAGCTGGCCATCCAAGAAGCTCAACGAACCCCATATAGAAGAGACCCCAAAAGAAAATCACCAAGGCATATCATAATCACACTCACCAAAACCAAAGACAAACAAAGAATCCTGAGAGCAGTTCATGAAAAACAAGAAGTCATATACAGAGGAGAAAGAATAAGACTAAGCTCAGATTATTCGGCAGAAACCATGCAGGCAAGAAGGCAATGGGATGACATATATAAAATTTTGAAAGAAAAACATTGTGAGCCAAGAATAACATATCCTGCAAAACTCTAGTTCAAATTTGATGGTGAAATTAGGTCATTTCCAGATAAACAGAAATTAAGGGAATATGTAAAAGTCAAACGAAACTTACAAGAATTATTAAAGGGAGTTCTTCAATCTGAGGACAAATAGCTTCAGCTCACAGGCAGAACCTAGGACACAGGATAGTACCAGCCAGATACCAATCTAGGAAATTAACTCTCGAGGACTATCCAAAACCAAAAGAAATACAACAGGGAATCAGAGCAGTTAATCAATAAATGACAACAACATCAAAACAATAAAAGAGGGAATAAATGGCATACGTATAGAAACTTCTAATGGAGAGGAAGGCAAGGCGATACCAAGTAATGGTAGACTGCTTCAAACTTAGAAAGATAAGGGTAAAATTCATGGTAACCACAAAGAAACTTAACAAACCAACTCATAAAAATAAAGACAAAAAACATAAAGTCTCAGCAAAAACAAAACCTACAAAAACAAAAGAAATGAACACAAAATCCACAAACAAAAGTAACTCAGCACAAGAGAGTAAGAAGAACAAAGAAAACGTCAGCACCACAAAAACAAGCACTACAAAATGACAGCAACAAACTCACATCTAGCAATAATCACAATGAATGTAAATGGACTTAATACACCCATAAAGAGAAGGAGACTGGCAGAATGGATAAGAAAACAGGATCCATCAATATGCTGTCTACAAGAGACACACCTTAGAAACAAAGATGTGAATTTGTTAAAAGTCAAAGGTTGGAAAAAAATATATCAAGCTAACAGCTACCAAAAAGGGAGCAGGAGAGGCAATTCTAATCTCAGATAAAATAGACTTTAAAACTAAATCTACCATAAAAGACAAAGAAGGACACTATATAATGATTAAGAGACAATCCATCATGAAGACATAACCATAATAAACATCTATGCACCCAATGACAGGGCTTCAAAATAGAAATAAATTCTAACAACACTGAAAAGAGAAATTGACAGTTCCACAATAATAGTAGGAGACTTCAACACACCACTCTCAGTAAAGGACAGAACAACTAAGAAGAAACTCAGCAAACATACAGAAGACCTGAAGGGCACAATCAGCCAAATTAACCTCACAGACACATATAGAACACTCCATCCCACCACTGCAAAGTACACATTCTTTTCCAATGCACATGGAACGTTCTCCAGAATAGACCACATCTTAGGACACAGAGCAATCCTCAGCAAGATCCAATACGCTGAGATAATTCAAAGTATCTTCTCTGACCACAATGCCATCAAGGTAGAAATTAACACTAGAAAGAGCAACAGTGAAAAATCAACTATATGGAAACTGAATAATACCCTGCTTACTCATCAGTGGATAATAGAAGAAATCAGAGATAGGATCAAAACATTCCTAGAATCAAATGAGAATGGAAACACATCATACCAAAACCTTAGGGCCACAGCAAAGGCAGTACTCAGAGGACAATTTATAGAAATAGATGCACATATCAAAAAAGAAGAAAGGGACAAAATCAAAACATTAACTACAGAACTCAAACAAATAGAAGGAGAACACCAAAAAAAGCCCACAACCGCCAGAAGAAAGGAAATAGTAAAGATCAGAGCAGAAATAAATGAAATAGAGAACATAAAAATGATAGAAAGAATCAACAAAACCAAAAGTTGGTTCTTTGAAAGAATCAACAAAATCAACAAACCACTGGCCAGACTGACAAAAGAAAAACAGGAGAGGACACAAATAAACCCAATAAGAAATGAAATGGGGGACATTACAATAGACCCAAGTTAAATAAAACGGATTATAACAGAATATTATGAAAAACTATCCTCCAACAAATTTGAAAACCTAGAGGAAATGGATAAATTTCTAGAAACACACGGCCTACCCAAACTACAACAAACTGATGTTGAAAATCTGAACAGACCCATAACAAGAGAAGAGATTGAAAAGGTAATAAAAAAGCTCTCAACCAAAAGAAGCCCTGTCCCAGATGGCTTCACTGGAGAATTCTACAAAACATTTACAGAAGAGCTTGTACCAGTTCTACTCAAGCTATTTCAGAGCATAGAAGAGGAAGCAGCACTTCCAAATTCATTCTATGAAGCCAGCATAACGCTGATACCAAAACCAGGCAAAGACGTCACAAAGAAAGAAAATTACAGCCCAATATCTCTCATGAATATAGATGTAAAAATTCTCAACAAAATTCTAGCCAGTAGAATTTAGCATCATATCAAAAGAATAATACACCACGATCAAGTAGGATTCATACAAGGTATGCAAGGATGGTTCAACATTAGAAAATCAATCAACGTAATCAACCAAATAAATAAAAGGAAAGAAAAGAATCACACGATCATCTCAATTGATGCAGAAAAGGCATTTGACAAAGTCCAACACCCATTTCTGATAAAAACTCTCAATAAAATAGGTATAGAAGGGAAATTTCTCAACATAATAAAGGGCATCTATGCAAAACCAATTGCCAACATCATCCTTAATGGAGAGAGGCTGAAAACATTCCCCTTGAAAACAGGAACAAGACAAGGATGCCCTTTATCACCACTCCTATTTAACATTGTGCTGGAGGTTCTAGCTAGAGCAATAAGGCAAGAAAAATAAATAAAGGGCATCCAAATTGGTAATGAAGAAGTTAAACCATCCCTGTTTGCAGATGATATGATACTATACGTAGAAAACCTTAAAGACTCCACGAGAAATCTACTAGAACTAAGAGAAAGATTCAGCAGAGTAGCCAGATACAAGATAGACATTCAAAAATCAGTTGGATTCCTATACACCAGTAAGAAGAACAATGAAAAGGAAATCAGGAAAACAATACCATTTTCAATAGCCCCTAAAAAGATAAAATACTTAGGAATAAATCTGACCAGGGATGTAAAAGACCTTTACAAAGAAAACTACAAAACACTACTGCATGATACCCAAAGGGATCTACATAAATGGAAAAACATACCATGCTCATGGATAGGCAGACTCAACATTGTGAAAATGACAATTCTACCCAAAGCAATTTACAAATACAATGCAATCCCGATCCAAATACCAACAACATTCTTCAAAGAGATGGAAAAACTGATCATTAACTTCATATGGAAAGGGAAGAAGCCCCAAATAAGTAAAGCATTACTGAAGAAGAAGAATAAGTTGGAGGACTCACACTACCTGACTTCAGAACCTACTATACAGCTACAGTAGTCAAAACAGTGTGGTACTGGTACAATGACAGATACATTGACCAACGGAACAGAATTGAGAACCCAGATGTAAATCCACCCACCTACAGTCACCCGATCTTTGACAAGGGCCCAAAGTCCATCAAATGGGGAAAAGACGGTCTTTTTAACAAATGGTGCTGGCAAAACTGGTTATCCATCTGCAAAAAAATGAAACAGGACCCATACCTTACACCGTATACAATAACTGCTTTAAAATGGATCAAAGACCTGAATATAAAGCCTAAAACTATAAAGTTCATAGATAATAAAATAGGACCAACACTTCAGGCCTTAATACATGGCATTAACAGGATGCAAACCATAACCATCAATGCACAAAACCCAACAGATAAGCCAGATAACTGGGATCTCCTAAAAATCAACCACCTATGCTCTTCAAAAGACTTCACCAAAAGAGTAAAAAGACAACCTACAGACTGGGAAAAAAATTTTTGGACAGTACAAGTCAGACAAAGGTCTAATCTCCATAATCTACAAGAAATTCCAACACCTCTACAACAAAAAGACAAATAATCCTTTTAAAAAATGGGCAAAGGAAATGAACAGACACTTCACCAAAGAAGACATTCAAATGGCCAACAGACACATGAGGAAATGCTCGCGATCACTAGCCATTAGAGAAATGCAAATTAAAACCACAATGAGATACCATCTCACCCCGGCATTACTGGCACGAATCAAAAACACTGGAAATAACAAATGTTGGAGGGGCTGCAGTGAGATCGGAACTCTTATACACTGCTGTTGGGAATGGAAAATGATACAACCATTTTGGAAAATGATACGGTGCTTCCTCAGAAAGCTAGAAATAGATATACCATTCGATCCACCAATCCCACTCCTAGGAATATATCCTAGAGAAATGAGTCGTCACTCGAATAGACATATGCACACCTATGTTCATGGCAGCATTGTTCACAAAAGCAAAACAATGGAAACAATCTAGATGCCCATCAACAGATGAATGGATATACAAACTATGGTACATACACACAATGGAGTACTATGCAACGAGAAAGAACAGGAATGAATCTGTGAATCATCTCAGAACATGGATGAAACTGGGGGACGTTATGCTGAGTGAAATAAGTCAATCACAAAAGGACAAATATTGTATGAGACCTCTATCGTAAAAACCCATGAAAAAGTTCACACACAAAATGTAACAATCTTTGTTGGTTACCAGGGATGGGAGGGGTGGGAAGGAAATACTGAATAGGCAATAGATAAGTGGTATCTTGGGTGAAGAGTGAGAAAGTACACAATACAGGGGAAACTAGCACAACCTGTACAAGGAAAGGTCATGGAAGCCCCATAGAGACATCCAAACTCCCTGAGGGACTGAATTGCTGGGTGGAGGGCTGTGGGGACCATGGTCTCGGGGAACATCTAGTTCAACTGGCATGGCACAGCTTATAAAGACAATGCTCTACATTCTACCTTGGTGAGTAGTGTCTGTGGTCTTAAAAGCTTGTGAGCGGCCATCTAAGATACTCCACTGGTCTCATCCCTTCGGGAGCAAGGGAGAATGAAGAGAACAGGATAGAAGGAAAAGATTAGTCCCAAAGACTAATTGTTCAACAGCTACCAAGACCTCCACTGGACTGAGTCCAATATAGCTAGAAGGTGCCCGGCTTCCACCACTGACTGTTCTGAACAGGATCACAACAGAGGGTTCTGGACAGAGCTGGAGAAGGATGTAGAGCATAATTCTAACTCACAATAAAGAACAGATTTACTGGCCTAAAGGAGACTGGAGAATCCTCCCGAGTATGGCCCCCAGACACCCTTTTAGCTCAGTGATGAAGTTACCTCTGAGGTTCACTGTTCAGCCTGGGAGTGGATAGCCCCATAAAACCAAATGAGACTAACGAGGTACAGGAGTCCAGTGACAAGGGCCAGAAGGTAGAAGGGGACAAGGAAGCTGGTGATAGGGAACCCAAGGTTGAGTAAGGATATTGTTGATGTGTTGTGAGATTGTTAGCCATTGTCATAAGGCAACATTTGCAGTAGCTGTTAAATGAGAAACTATTTTGTTCTGTAAGCCTTCATCTTAAGTGAGAATAACAGCACAATTGGACGAGTGTAGTCAACGTCACTGAACTGTATGTAGAAATTTTTGAAATGGTATATCTTTGGCTATGTGTATTTTCACCAAAAAAAAAAAAAAAAATGGTTGAGAAGTTACAGGGTTAATATGCTGTGGGGTTGTTAACCAATGTCATAAAACAACATGTGTACTACTGTTTCATGAGAAACTATTTGTTCTGTAAGTCTTCACCTGAAGTACAATAAAATATAAAATATAAAATAAAATAAAATAAAATGAGAATAGCAGCACAACTCGAAGAATGTAATTGATGTAACTGAATTGTACATGTAGAAATTTTTGGAATGGTGTGTCTTTGGCTATGTATATTTTCACCAAAAAAACCCAAAAAGATCCAAGACCGAGAAGGGAGCTTGGGGTTGTTAGCAATGTCATAAAACAGTATGTGCACTGACTGTTTAATGAGATAATATTTGTTCTGTAAACCTTCACCTAAAGTAAAAAAAAAAAAAAATTTTTTTTTTTAAATCCAGAAACCTTAAAAAATTTCTACTTTTTGACCTAATAACCAGCTCTTGTAAACTCATAATCAAAAAACGCTGTCTTGCAGTCCAGCACGACTAGATGGTGTCTGGCTACCACCACCAACTGCTCTGACGGGATCACAATAGAGGGTCCCGAACAGAGCTAGAGAAAAATGTAGAACAAAATTCTAACTCACAAAAAAAGACCAGACTTACTAGTCTGACAGAGTCTGGAGAAACCCTGAGAGCACGGCCCCAGACACCCTTTTAGCTCAGTAATGAAGTCACTTCTGAGGTTCACCCTTTAGTCAAAGATTAGACAGGCCCATAAGACAAAACAAAACTAAATGGGTACACCAGCCCAGCGGCAAGGACGAGAAGGTGGAAGGGGACAGGAAAGCTGGACCAATGGAAATGGGGAAACCAAGGTCGGGAAGGGGAGAGTGTCGACATGTCGTAGGGATGGCGGCCAATGTCACAAAACAATATATGTATTAATTGTTTAATGAGAAACTAATTTGCTCTGTAAACCTTCACCTAAAGCACAATAAAAAAAATAAAAATAAAATGCTGTCTTGCATTAAAAAAAAAAAAAAAAAAAAAAGTCTGATGCTCAGGAAGCACCCCAGGTTAATTAAATAGGAATCTCTGGAGGTGGGATATAGGAATCAGTATTTTTTTTTAAACTTCCCAGATGATTCCAAAGTACAGACATGACTGAGAACCACTGGTCATTCTAGATGTTTTTAGGGTCAGGCCCTTTTCATATATAATATTCTAATATTTTGAGAGAACTTCTGGTTACCTCCAGGTTGGGTCATCTCAATTCCTCAACAGGGTTGGGCACCAGCATTGAGAATCAGATATACTAGTACTAAGTAAATCTGGATTTCAGGAATTGGGAAGGGCATGGTTTCTGGTAGGCAACTTCCTGAAACCTTCATGGCTGGTTCCAAAGAAAGACTGATTCTCACGCACAATGTAGCACACTCTTGCCTCTGTTCTCTACCTTCTCTTGGGATTCCATGACCCTTGCCTGCCACCTCAAAGTCTCTGGGTGGCACAAATGATTAAGCAATTGACTATTAACTGAAAGATTCAGAGTTTGAAACCACCCAGAGTCACCTTGGAAGAAAGGCCTGGTGATCCACTTCTAAAAGGTCACAGCGTTGAAAACTCTGTGGAACACAGTCCTATTCTGCAACACATGGGGTTGCCATGAGTCAAGATTGACTCTATAGCAACTGGTTTTGTGTTGGTTTGCCTGCCCCCTCATCTCTTCTCCATTGATCCCTACCTTTCCATAAATTTAGAGCAACCAGGGAGACCCTGGCCCTTTTATTTGCCAGTTTAGAGATTTTCCACTGAGCATCTCAGCCCCACTTCCAATACCTCTAGTTATTAAAATGCAGCTCAGGATGTCTCACTCTGTCTGTTACATTATCAATTCTTCGTTAGAGACTCCTCCAGGGCCTGAGACATCCCTGCACCGACTTTATAATTACAAAGTCAATTTCTAAACAGACATTTGCAAATAAGTCAATTTAAATACCGAGATTTGCAAACAATAATTAAGCAGTAGCTTCTTTTTTTAATCTCTCTCTATATAATTAATGCCTGTGGGCTTTTCATTTTACCTTGCAACTGGGTAGTTTTGCAATTGTTTGTTGAGTTAAAGTGTTCTCTGAAAGCAAATCAAAGCATGGGGGAAATTTTGGAAGCGATTTAAGACAGGATTTTCCTCTTCCTCCTTCATCCCTGCCTTACCTGATTGGCTGTGTTCTTCATCAGTAGGGACTATGACAGAAGAGGGAGGCTGCAGCAGAGGCATTTTCTGCATTTAAAAAGCAGGGCTCTGGTCCAGAGATACGCTGCCTAATATGACTTCTTAAGTCAGATATATAGTCAGTGAGTCTCTCCTCACTGGAAGCCTCAGTCCCTACCGATTGCAGTATCATCTACACAGCAACAACTTTCAGTAGTGCAGCTTTGATGGTGCTTTTCCTCTGATTTAAAAAAAAATCTTTTTCTCAACAGATCGCTGTGCCTTGTAGGATAATATATTGATCCTGGCATTCAAGGGTCTTCACAATCTGGCCTTAACCTCTTATTTAACAAGCCTTTATTGAAAACTTACTGGATGTCAGGGAAAATACTAGCTAGTAAGGGCACACTAATAAACAAAACACGGTCTATATCAGAGTCTTGTGGAGAGAGAAACGCTGAAAAACTAATTTCATAGATGATGAGCATTACAAAAGAGGAAGTAAGAGGACAGCTAGCCTGGTCTGGAGACTCAAGAATGTCCTTGCTAAGAAATTGATATTTAAGCTGATGTCTCAAGTACGAGTAGGGATGAACAAGGTGAAGACTGAGGAAAAGGGTTATTCCAGGTAGAGGAAAAAGCCTGGGAAAAGTCCTAGAGTTAAGAGCACAAGGACTCTTTGAGAAACAAAAAGTGGGCCTGAGTGTTATCTAAAATAGGGGCAGGAAAGCAAATGAGGTGCAAGGCGCATCTAGTGACTCATGGGCTAGAATCTTGAAGGCATTGTTGACCAGAATGAGAAAGTTGAAACTGTGTCCTAAGGACAATAGGAAACCATCAAAGGGTTTTCAGGGAGATATGTGACCAGTTTGGCTTATGCTGGCTGACCCAGCTGTCTTCCAGCCAAGCTAGTCAACTCCTCCAAGTTAGTCGGATAATCCAGCAACTTGTTTGAGATTTGTGTTTCTTCCCAAGTCCTCATATCTGATGAGGATGTTTCCCCAAATATTCCTAAACCAAAACACCTTGCCATAGAGCCAATTCTGACTCATAGTGACCTGATAGGATAGACAGGAACTGCCCCACAGGGTTTCCAAGGAGCGGCTGGTGGATTTGAACTGCTGAACTCTCAACCACTGAGCCACCAGGGCTTCCCAATATTTCTAGCTCAGTTAAATACCTCACCCTCAAAGTCTAATTCTGAGGTCACAGGTTCTGTGAAATGTCCTCAAACCCACTGCCACTGTCCTATAAAAGTGGATTGCCCTAATCCATGCTTCCAGAGCATTTTGTTTAAATCTTTGGTTCTACACTTACATTATGCATGTTATTAGTAAAAGCTTGCATTGTTTTTGAGTTAATGTATATATAATACTCAACATGGTGCTTAGCAAATAGTAAAAGCACTTACTACGGTTTATTATTATCTTCATCAATTTGACCAACAGACAAAACCATAAGAATTTTTCAGTGAGAGAGTCCCTGTAAGTGCTGTGGCAGGAGCTAGGAGGTTTTGCCTTCAGAATGTCGTCAAATACAGTCGTAATTGTCCTTAGTTTGTGGGCATTCCTACTCAGTTCATGAGAAAAGCAAAAGCTTCCCCTCAGGTACAGGGAGACTGACCAAGGTCAACATTCTTCAAAAGAGACTGAGACGCAAGACTCCAGAGTTCATAAGGGGTCAGAGGCACTGATAGCACTTAGGGAGGTGCTAAAATTCTCAGCTTAAAACACAGGCAGGGGAACCCCATTGACCCATAGGATCCTGTTTTGCCCTCTGCCTCAGAAATAAATGTCTTTCTCTTTCTTCATGTCCATTCTTATTAGAACCAACCCACCAGTTACCCTTGGGTAGATTTTGACTCATGGCAACCCTGTTTGGATCAGAGTAGAACTGTGTCATAGGGTTTTCAGTGATGATTTTTTGCAAGTAGATCTCCTGGTCTTTCTTCTGAGGTACCTCTGGGTGGACTCAAACTTAGAATATTTCAGTTAGCAGCTGAACACACTAACCATTTGCACCACCCAGGGACTCATCTTATTAGAAAAGCAGGCCAATTCAGTCCCACACAGGACCTGGGCCCTAGAAAAGCCAACTCTACTCCACATGGTACACAGTTCTACCCTGAGACATATAAGGTAGCCATGAGTTGTAATGTACTCAACAGCAACTTTTCTTTCTTTTCTTTTTTGAAATATCTTTTCCAACCCTGATATTCTGTATTATGCTACAATTTTATATTCCATTTGTATTCTGCAGTGTGATGAATTACTTAGTATGGCCTTTCTAACCATGGTCTTGTAATTCCCATCCAGGTGATTGGGTGGGGCTGTGCAAATAATGTAATTGTGGCCCACCAAGGGGATTGGTCAGTTTTACCTTAAAAGAGAGCCAATTCCAGAGCAGAGAGAAAAACCCACCACCACCAAGGAAGGAGAGACGTGCAGGAGAGACTCCCAGGAGAAACCTGTAGGAGACGGTGCGGTGGACTTCCTGGGCCAGGGAGAGAGAAAGCTGGGTGCCTTTGGGCAGAGGCTGAGGGCCAGAGAGAGGCGTGCCTGCAAGCACAGCTGGAAAGAGGCTGTTCTAATGGAAGAACGATATCCTGAGTGTTCCTGAGCCTAAATTGTAAGTGTTACTTCCCTATTAAGCCCCATAATTGTGAGTATGGTCTGTGAGTTCTGTGTGGTCATTGCAATGAATTATTGAGCCCAGCAGAGAAGTAGAGAGTGCTGTGGGAAGGATGGTTGGTGTCAGAACTGGTAAAGATGGCAGAGAGAGGAGGCGTGTCTGACCTCCCCCTCATAGGAATCAGCCTTAGGCTGTTGATCTTGGTTCTCCTTCCTTCTTGTGGGATTGGAAGAGATCAGACACTGCCCCCAGACTGTTTTTACGCATTCATTTCCTAGGGCTGCCTTAACAAGATGCCACAAACTGTGGGCTTATAAGAACAAAATTTTATTGTTTCACATTTCAGAGAATAGAATAGGTCCAAATCACACGTTGATTGGGCCATGCTCCCTCCAAAGTCTTTCGGGGCAATATCCTTTTCTTGTCCCTCCCAGCTTCTGGTAGTCCCAGGTGTTCCCTTGGCTTGTAGATGCATCTCTACATGGCTGTCCTTCCTCTGTCTCTCTGTGTTTCTTCTCCTCTTTTAATTGGACACCACTCAGATTGGATTAGGACCCGCTCTACTTCAGTATGACCTCATGCTAACCGATAACATCTTCATAGACTTTATTTCCAAACAAGGTCACAATCTCCAACACCAGGGGTTAGGACTTCAACATATCTTTTTCGGGGATACAATTCAATCCATAGTAACATTCTTTTCTATTCCACTTCTTCCCTCTTCTTTATCTCCTCTCTCTGTATAAGTTTTTCAATGTTGAATTTTGAATAAATGAAGGATGGCCCTTTTAGTCCTCTTTGTACCTACTTTTTGGTCTGTCTTCAGGGGTTCACAACAAAGCCGAAGCCTATTATACAGAAAGGTCAATACACATAGCTAAACAGAAATGCTCTAGTTCATTCCCTGTACTGAGATTTTATTTATGTTTTCTTCCCACTGTGTGTGGACTTCTGTTTTCCTTCCTCTTAAAGTCTCCTCACTCTTCATCACCCAACTCAAATTTCTCTTCCACCATGAGCATTTTCCTTGATTATTCTAGCCCTCTTTGATCTTTCTTTCTTTTGACCAAATAGAACATTTATACTTGATCCTTAAAACTTAATACTTAAATATCATTTCCTATCACTTTGTTTTGTGTTGTATATTTGTGACACTGTCTGAACCTTGTGAACATTGATTATGTTATATGTTGCTGGAGGATAGAAACCTCATTTTTTTCTTCTTTTTTCATTCCTTAGAGTATCAAGTGCAAGGTTAAGCATGTAACATGCACTTAAAGTAGGAATAGAGAATATCAGAAGTTTTTCAACTCCTTAGATAGAAGGCTGTCCAATCCCCAGATATTTTACATATGAAGAAACTGAGGCTCAGAAAGGCAAAACGACTTGCAGTGAGTTAGTGGCTAAGCTTGACTAGATGCTAGGTCTCTTTAGTCCATTCCATTTTCTGTGTTGTTTGTTGGCTGATTTATTTTGCAATGCCTAAATAGGGCCCAGATCTTCAAGAGTATAGGCCGTTTAACCCATTGTGTTTCCACTTTTGTATAGCTTAAAAGAGATGTATCTCCCATTTAAGGTGCAACTATTGGTCTCTACACATCTACAGCAAAAGAGAAAGAAGGAAGCCAAAAACTCAAAGAAGAGACTAGTCTACAGGACTAATAGTCTACATGAACCACTACTTCACCTACCTTGAAAGCAGAAGAACCAGATAGTGCCCAGCTACTACTACTGACTGTTCCAACCAGGGGCACAATAGATGGTCCCGGGTAGAATGGGAAAAAAAATGTAGAACAAAACTGTAATTCCTAAAAATAAAAGCCCAGAATTACTGGACTGGTAAACACTAGACTATTACCTTGGGATACCCTTTAAACCTGGAACTCAAAGTGCTCCTGGAGGTCACCTATTAGCCAAAAGACAGAGTGGTTCATAAAATAAATAACATCAGCCGTGAGTACTGTGTTCCACTAAACAATCATCTAAATGAGACCTAATGGCCAACATTTACCCTAGACCAGATATGAGAAGGTAAGGGGGGCAAGGAAGCTACATTAATGGATACAGAACAACCAGAATGGAAATAATGAGGATGCTGACACATTGTGAAAAGTATAACCAATGTCACTGAATAATATGTATAGAAGTTGTTAAATGAGAACTTAATTTGCTATGTAAAAAAAAAAAAAATTACAATAAAATATTTTAAAAAAGAAATGTATCTCAACATGATATATGCCTGATATTCTTCAGTAAGTAAGTTTTAAATTAATAAGTGAGTTAATTCGTCCACATAGATGTCTCTTTGTTAAGGAGGCAATGGTGATGTAGTCAAAGGCACTTTTGGCTTGGGCTCTGAAGCCTTGCCCTTAGGCTTAGGCTTACTACTTCATGTCTCTGAACCAAAGTTTCCTCTTCCATATAAGAGAGCCTAAATAGTCTCATTTAACAGATTATTGGATGAGGTAATGTTTGCCTTTTGTTAACTGTGGTGAGCTATAACACGGAAAAAACAAACAAACAAACAAAAAATCATTGCCATGGAGTTGATTCCGACTCACAGTGACCTACTATAGGACAGAGTACAACTGCTCCACAGGGTTTCCAAGGCTGTAATCTTTACAGAAGCAGATAGTCGGGTCTCTTCTCCTGTGGAGCAGCTGGTGGGTTGGAATTGCTAGCCTTTCAGTTAGTAGCTGTCATGGATTGAATTGTGTCCCCCAGAAAATGTGGATAGCAACTTGGCTAGATCATGATTCCCAGTATTGTATGATTGTGTTATCTGATGTGATTTCCTTATGTGTTGTAAACTCTACCACTATGATGAGATTATATGTGATCTCCTCATGTGTTATAAATTCTATCACTGTGATGAGGTTACACTGATGAGGTTGACAAGATTAGCGTCTTGGTGCAATCTCTTTTGAGATATAAAAGAGAGAAGCGAGCAGAGACACCTGGGAACCTCACACCACTAAGAAAGCAGTGCCGGGAGCAGAGTGTGTCCTTTGGACCTGAGGTTCCTGCACAGAGAAGCTCCCAGATCAAAGGAAGATTGATGACACAGACCTTCCTCCAGAGCCAACAGAGAAAGCGTTCCCCTGGAGCTGATGCCCTGAATTTGGACTTGTAGCCTACTGGACTGTGAGAGAATAAATTTCTCTTTGTAAAGCCATCCACTTGTGGTATTTCTGTTGGAGCAGCACTAGATGACTGAGACAGTAGTCAAGCACTTAACCACCACGCCACGAGGGCTCATTTGATGAGCTGCTTCTGTAGCTGACATTCATGTCCTTTATACTTTCTTATTGTTGATTAATACTAGTAGGAGGATCCCTGGTGGTGCATGGTTAAGTGCTCGGCTGCTAAGCAAAAGGTTGGCAGTTCAAACCCAACAGCCACTCTGTGGGAGAAAGATGTGGTAGTTTGCTTCAGTAAAGATTTACCGCTTTGGAAACACTATGGTGCAGTTCTACTCTGTCCTGTAGAGTCGCTATGAATCAGAATATACTCGATGGCAATGGGTTTGGTTTTGGTTTTTATTAATAATAGTGAAAAGATCCATATTTGATATTTATCTGATATTTCTATAGCTCATCTGAAATATCAAATATGGCTCTTTTCACTATTGTTAATAAACAATAATAAAGTACAAAAGACACTAACACCCACTACTAACGCAGCACCCTAATTTTGCTGCTTGAAGCTTTACTCAGCGGGCAAGAAGCCATCATCAATATTGGAGACAATTACATATACCTCCTTCCACCTTCTTATATGTATGCAAGACCATAACTTAAAACCCTTGCTGCTATTCAGCACAAAGACAAATAGCAAAGCAACTCTGGCTGTGATATATTTCAACAGCATAACTTAGACTTGCCACCATTCCGTTAAATTATGAATATCTATCACTTGATGGAGTCAGTGCTTTTATCTGGAATGTGGAAGGAGGGAGGCAGAGAGGTTGGCGTTGGCGAAGGAAAAAAACACAAGACGATGCAGTTGCTATAGCGATTAACAATGGGTATCCTTCGAACAGGGTTTAGGGATGCTGATGCAGCTAAAACAAATGTTTGTGTTTGGAGCCGGTGGAGACGGTGACAGATTATGGAGTCTTGGCCTTGAGCCTTGATGTAATCCAATTCTAAACAAATCATAAATCTAAGTGCAGACTGGTAAGGCAGAAAGAAAACCAATTCAGGCTAGGCAGAAGCAAGCGGGTAGTGGTGACCAGGATTGATTATGGGGTGGAAGGTAGGGAGGGACAGCAGAGGGAGGGATAGCAGAAGGAGGACCGTGACCAGCCTGCAGGGATGTACTTCTTTCTCTTCTGGCCTTAGCCAACCCCGACTGAGCTGCCAGACCTCAATAGTGCGAATGAGAGATCACTGCAGAATTAGCCACAAGGCTAGGCATTCTGCCACCTGCTAAATTTTCTTGGATAAAGGAATTTTTCATCATGAAAGGTGCTGAATTGCTAATGTTTGGACTTGTTTCATCAGTCCCTCCCTTGGAAGGACCCAACAGTCAGCCCGATTTTCTCTTAGGCCTAAGTCACGACCGTAGTGTGAGAAGATGCTGCTGAGAAAGCACCTGGAATGTGGAAGCGCCATTCACTGGTGTGAAGGGGAAAGAGACACAAAGACAATTGTTAATACCTACTGTTCATATTTTTTCTTATTTCCTCTGTCTCCTAAGAGAAAGAGGCCATGAGTAAAGGGTGAAATGGAGAACCAAAATGCTAGCTTTATTTTCATTGGAAAGGACAGAGATACTCTTGGGAGGAAGGAAGGCTCCAGAGGAGTGTGTGGAGAGGTTGAGAACAATATGAACAGTCATAGGCTGGGTGAGTACCAAGGAATTTTAGCAAGTTTGGAGAGAGAGGAGGGGGTATGTAATGATTGCTGAGGAGGTTAAATATTTGGGATTTCTAGAGATTGTGCTATGTTTTTTTTTTTTTTTGATTCCCTGTTAACTACAAAAAGAAGTTGTAAATTTCTTTTCAAATTCTTTGGACATCAGACCAGAGTTCCTTACAAATGTAAGATTGTGTTAAAATAGGCCATGGAGTAACCAAATTTATTTCCTTCTGGAGGACACATCTAAGGTTTGAGATCTAAGGTACAATTCTCAGCTTCAACTCAGACCCAGTCATCACCCTGCAAATGAAGCCAACACTGTATTTTCACCATGACTTCCAGCTTAATGGTTCTATGGTACAAGGGGTAAGATGTACACCCAATGTGAACAACTATGGTTCTGGGGATGATCTTCATTGCTAGAAGGAAACTGTAGACCCCACTCTGAGATCAGAATTATATTCTTTGGACAGTGTAGTTTAAAAGTGGATGTTCCCTAAACTGAGTAAGTTTAAAGAACATTAGTGTGGAGCATCAGATACCAAGACAGGATTGGACATGCAATAGATTTATTAGGGGAAAATGACTACGAAGGATAAAGGAGATGGAGCAGGAGAAGGCAGGGAGAGTGTTCAGACTGAGGTGCAGGTCTGATATCTGTGAAAGAGAGGAGGAAAGAAAGAAGACTGGAAGAATAGTCTAAGACTACAGTGCAGTTTTAAGAAGGGCCAAAGTCACGCATTAGAGGAGTCGTGCATCTCACAGGAATTGGATGGCATTAGTACCTTCATTCTGCTCAGTCATAGGCTAGGAGGATTCCATAGGAAGCATGGGCTCTGAGTTGATGTATACACAGGGGCAATAGCTGGGGCTGAATCACAGCTATGCTCCCCACAGCAAGAGATTTAAGCCATGAATTTCCATGACTGCCACTGTGAATCTGTCTATATGTCTGTCTGTCTATCTATGTTTATCAGCTTCTAGGGATGTTCAGTATCTCAAAGAATTACATAATCTAAAGAATTAAAAAATTTCCAGTTTGCAACTGACTGCTAACCTAAAGGTGGTGTTCGAACACACCCAGGGCCTCCGCAGAAGAAAAGAAGAAAGGCCCTGTGAACTGTTTCCATAAAGATTATAGCCAAGAAAAATCCTATTAAGCAGTTATATTCGGTAGCACATAAGGGTGCCATGAGTCAGGGGCCAACTTGATGGAGGCTAACAACAACAATCAAAAGGGAGAGGTGGCCAGTGTCAGACACAATGCACTAATTCAAGGCTCTTGCCTGGACTAAATGGTTGAAAGAAAATTCCTGAGAATTAAGCTTCTGCTCTGGGACACTCCATCATGCAAATTTTGTAACCGATATTACAGACTACAACATGATGGCATTGTATGTGATTTTGAATTCCGCATATTAGAAATATCATCATATGAAATATCAGTAAGTCTCACTTTATGCACAATATTTAAAACTATGCGACTCACCCAAATTAAAAACAATTCATCAGAAATTTCATAACTTTAGCATTGGCTCAGTGAATTATAAACTGTGTCTCTGTAGGGCCACAGAGCAACATGACTTTAGCTGTTAAACAGGAAGACCTACACCCCGTGTCAAGATTAATCTTTAATTATGTAATGTTTCTAGAGTTACAATCTTTGTACAAAAAAAAAAAAAAAAAAAAAAATCACAATTCTTTTCTTCCTCCAAGAAACCTGAAAATGTACAGGTCTAATTATAACAACGTGAGAAGAAAAAGCAAACAAATGAAAACAGAGTTTTGGATAAAACTTGGAGTGAGGCAAGAGGTGGAGGAAGGAGGAGGAATGTTGGTAATTAAGTGAGTCTACAGGGTCTATGATTAGGATGTATTTATGCACATCTATTTTGGTTGTGGGCTGCCTGACTGAATCTCTTAGAAAGAGAGAAGAGTGGCTGGAATGTTTGTGTCTAGTTGATGGCTGCACATTGACAGGAAGGGGACTTACAAGCCACATACTCTTTTAGACTGGGGAGATGTCTGCAGCTAGTAATTGGGCAGCATGTGGTGGAAGGTGGCTTGGAAGATCAGAAACTCCTAGATCAGGTCAGTGCAGTAGCAATTTACAGTCAATAGTATAAAACTACCTCAGACTTCACCAGCTATGTGAGGAAATGTCTGAATTCTTGCTGTTAGTAAAGCTAATTAAAGATGGTGGGGGCTGGGGGCTGATCATGATGTCTCCTTGGGAACAATTCAAATAGCAGAACTCAGAATGAGACTCCAGATGAGGCTTGAGACTCTGGAAGTTCTATGGGCAGGCGACGGCATCCTGAATTTGGATCTCCTAAGTTATTTTCACTATAAGGAAATTGATCCCAAGGGAGAATGATCCCTGATAGTCTGTAGATCCCAGCACAGAAGGGGAAATATCAAGAAAAAAATGAAGGTGAAGAGGAATATCAAGTGATTCACAATAACTGGAGCAACAAACTTGATAGACATTCTGTCTTCATTCCTCCTCAGGAGAAACAGAACCATTTTCACTGTTTCTCTGGCCGAATAGAATCAGGACTGGGAAGTGGTTGAATCCAAAAACCAGCTTGCTTGCTACTCTGGAAAGGTCTAAGTTACACCTAGACTTGCTAGAAATAACTTGAATGGGCACGGTCAAAGGTTGGCCAGAGATCTTTCTGCTGCCTCTACAGGAAGAAAGAGAAGAACAATTGAGAAGGTCCAGGCTGTGGATGCAAAGAATCTATGGGTGACATGAATAGATGTGTTGCTGTTCTTTGAGGTGGTCCTTAAATATCAGAGCCTCCCTGCTTACCTGCCTTCTAAGAGAGTGATATTCAAGGTTAATTGGTGAAATGAAGAACTGGAGAAAGAGGAAAGATCAACTTGTTTTAAGACAGAAAGGGCAGAGAAATACTCTTAGGATAAGGTAATAGAGCTATAAAAGAAGGAGAAATTTCATCAGGGCCAAATCTTGAAGAGTTTTGGGCTTTTGAAAAGACAAATATTTCGGAGAGTGGGT
The DNA here is from genome assembly GCA_030035585.1 of Dugong dugon. Taxonomy (NCBI): domain Eukaryota; kingdom Metazoa; phylum Chordata; class Mammalia; order Sirenia; family Dugongidae; genus Dugong; species Dugong dugon. The sequence continues at coordinate 61,559,913 of CM057471.1, forward strand.
AGCAGCCATCCATTTGAAGAATAAGGAAAATAAATACATTAAGAAAAAATATTCTAAGAAGTGTTCTTAGTATGAAGCTTGGGATCTCTTTTGTTTTTTTTTTTAAATAAATACAGATTTAAGTAGCCTTTCAATTTTCAAATCTTTGTTGATACGGAGTTAGAGTTTCTTCTGAGTTTGACATTGTACTGAGGCGGACCCTAGAATAGTCCAGTTTTGTCTTGGTTATGCTGTTATAGTCCATAGCTGAGCATCTATATTTTTCCAGTAAGAATTATATTAAAATATAAATTATCCAAATTTCATTCTTAACTGGAAATGTTCACTATAAATTAAGGAAAGTCAAAATATTAGAGAAACAAGTCAGCTGTATAAAGACCTGAGAATGGGTTGGAATGGAAATCTTAGGGGTTACAGGAATTTACAATCAGAGCCTTAAGATTGGAAAGGGTTTTGTAAAATCATTAAGTTCAACCTCCCAGCAAGTCAGAACTCCTCTCTGCAACATGACTGACCGTTGGCCATTTAATCTTTGCCGGAACCTTCCAGATGGGATGATCTCCACAAGACTGGCCAACTCTGTATTTGGACAACTCTTATCATTATAATGTTTCTTGTATTTAACTCAAATCCGCCTCTCTGTGACTCACAATTCTTGGTATTTATTCTACCCTCTGCATGCTTTAGAACATGGCTGAGAAGAAGTTCCCCACCATTTATTAGCTGTGGACTTAGGGCAAATTATTAAAATGAATAAGAACAAATTTCTATGCTTATACAACGGACAGGGTGACTGCTTGGTCACTGGTTTCTTTTGAGGATTACTATAATTATATGTACAGTGAATTCAACACAGTGACTGATACATAATATACTCCCAATAAATGTTAGATTAAATTATACCAGTGCTACTAATAAAAATATTACCAGAAGTTCAGGATCCGATGCTTAAGGATTCCTGGTTATTTCCTTCCTGTTAGAATTTGCCTTTGTGGTCTTATGTTGCTTTAAGCAATGAATCTCAATTTTGGAATGAGTCTCTGCTCCCCTTAACTGACTGTAGTTGCCCATGTACTTGATTTGGTAATCTGGCTCTGACCACTTGAGCTCCCAAGCTCGCAGTCTTTCTGCTGTATGGTCTTACTCCGCACTCCTGATCTCTGTGCATCTAGCTCAAGCCTGGTAACTAGACGACTCTTTTCTTGCTGCACTGTGTGCCTGAATGGGGACTGAACAGTAATTCCAGGGTGATTAGGGAAAAGGGATGAGTCCCTTCACTTGGTGTTAATATCAACAATGCTGCAGACTCTTCGTGTTTTTCGCAGATACGTCCTCAAACTTGGGCATAGTTGTATTCAATTAAGAGGGTAATAGTTTGTTTACTTTGGTGGGAGCAAGGGCTCAGATGTTTCTGTGACTTCTCACAGAATGCCCGTCTGTTGATTTCCATTTAGAGAGACCCATAGGACCTTTTTTTTTTTTGAGGATTGTAGAAGACGCAGCCCAGATCCCCCTCAAGGATGGGGCAACTGCCACTGGTAGAGATGTGGTCAGCAAACATTTTATAGCTGCCAGTCCCTTCCAGGTCTGTCTCAGCTGCAGAGAGCAGCCTAACTGAGATTCCAGTGTTGTGATGCCAAACCATAGTCTGATTACACACATTAGGAACTAATCTCTTCTATGGAGTCAGGAATCATTACTAAACACTACAGTAACAGCAGAGACACTGAAGAAGACAGTGTGTATGCTCAGCAAAGCTTGATTAAGTAAGCTTCAAAGACACAGAAAGAAATGCACTGTGATCCGTTCTCTGCAAAAGACGTGATATATTTAGATTTTCATTAAGATGGCTGAAACACAAAATGCTCTCAGTTATCCAGGAAATGTAATTAACTGCTTTCTAAGATTCCTACTTAATCAATGCTATTTCTCCCCATATTTGGTTAATTAAACTGTCAGCCTCCACTGAGGTCTAGGGTATGTGAGCAACTTGGCCAACAACATCAGGGACATTCAAACTCAAGCTTATTTTTTCCCCTCTGAAATAGCCTTCTGATTTTGGCTATAAATCCTCATCCTCTTCTATGTGAAATATACATTCAGTATAAACAGACACATTTAAAATACATTTTGAAATTAAGATAAAGAATGTTAAAGTAGTGAGGTATGTATTGAAAAAACATAAAAAGGTTTGGAGTCAAAAAGATCTAAATTTGAATTCTTGCTCCAACCTTGGGAAAGTTATTTCTCAGTTTCTTTTTCTGTCAAATGGAGCTAATATTAATTGCTTCTTCATAGTGTATTGTAAGAGACTAAAGATCGTGTTTAGATAGCACCAATATCACATAGTACACATGTAATAATAAATTACTATTATTATTATTATTACTATTATTCTTAGTCTTCCAGATTGCATACAAATATCCAAAAAGGTCCACAATTTTATGTGTATGAAATGATCTCGTTACTCTCATGGAGCATCGATATGTCTGTACCCTGTGAGTGCTATCAGGGTGGGGAACATCTTACTGGTACGGACAAAGGAGATGTGTGAGCCCCTTTTCCACGCTGCTGCTCAGCTTCTTTTCCAATGAGACTGTGCTGACCAAACTCCCAGCATCACTGCATGGTGTCTGGGCTTTCAGCCACTTCCTTCAGGAGGTGCCAGATTTGCATCTCTAACTGGTCTATGACAGTGACACAGTCAGACTTTCAACTCTAGATACCACAACTCCTATAGAGTGGGGAATGAAGAGTTCATTTGTCTGTTCCTTCATCCAGCAGGTTTACTGAGGGCCAGCTAAGTGCCAAGCACTCTGCTGGTTGTTGGGGAAACATAATAGCTACCTAGACATAGTGCCTCCCTCAAAGAATGCAAAAATGAATGTGGGAGACAATAGGATTCAACAAACCAAAATTTGTGTTTTGGAGCCAGACAGACCTGTGGTCTAATGTAAGTTTTGCCTCGATTAGCTGTTTGATTTGGGGTAATTTGACTGCGCCTAGCCTCAGATATCTCTTCTTTAAAATGAGAATAGTACCTACTACAGGTAATTGAGAGGACCACACAAGTGGATGCGTATGAAGTGCTTGGCACAGTGTTTTGTACATAGTAAGAAAACTGCTGTTGTTGTTAGTTGCTGTCAAGTCAATTCCAACTCATGGTGTCCCCTTGTGTGCAGAGTAGAACTGCTCCAGAAGGTTTTCAAAGCTGTGACCTTCAGGAAGCAGATCACCAGGTCTATATTCTGAGGCACCTCTGGGTGGGTTTGAACCACTAACTTTTCAGCTAGTAAAAAAAAAAATCCATTGCCATCGAGTCGATTCCGACTCATAGGGACCCCATAGAACAGAGTAGAACTGCCCCATGGGGTTTCCGAGGAGCAGCTGGTGGATTCGAACTGCCAACCTTTTGGTTAGCAGCCAAGCTTTTAACTACTATGCCATCAGGACTCAGCTAGTACCAAGTGCTTAACTGTTTACATCATCCAGGGACTCCTAGTAAGAGTGTAGTAAGTATAATAGCAGTAGTAATAATAAAACTAATTATGATGACAATAATTATTATTAGTGTTATTATCAGTCCAAGAGTCTGACACAGATAGCACAGGGATAGAGAAGACATAGAAAGTTGAGGCAGGAGATGTAGAAGGGGAAGGTTCTGAAGAGCTTCACGGAGCACAAGTGGGCAATGGAGGGCAACACTGCAGAGTTTTACTAACAGGAGTTTTAAACAGGGGAAAACAACTTAGCTTTCCACTTCTGAAAGATCGCTCACCCCCAGGGTGGAATTTTAAGTGCCTACAAGGCCAGGATTGGTCCTTTCTCATGACCCACAGGTGTCCCCCTCCTTGATATGTGGTGAAAAATTAAAAAGAGGACAGTTTAGTCAAAAGAGTGTCTGTGAAATTAATGAGCCCCTTTGCCTTCAACACCTGGTAATTATATCTTTCAATTAAAGCAACTCTCTAGCTGTCTATGATCTTATAAATTAACTCACAGCCTTACATCTTTCCAGGCAGCCAGATCTTCCAGGCTCAAACCTGAGAGGACAGAGACAAAGAGTGAGGTCAGGGAAGGCAAATTAAAGGACCTCATTCACTCCTCTTCTGCTTGTCACAGAAAGACCCGAGTCTCTTTTCTCTCAGCTTGGCTACCAGACCCAAAAATGTTTGTTGTTCCGTCAGTGATAGTCAACTTGGTCTGTACTTGGGCATATCTCATGGCTCACTGCAAAGGGAGAATGGAACTAATGAAGCTGGTTGTTGAGTCTGATTTATATAAATTAATTCATTAAATTTTTGAGAACAAAGAAATCTGCTAGGAGGAGAAGAGATGATGTTCTCTGAGCCATGGATAATCTCTGTCATGAGAGAAAAATACGAACCATGGTTTTAAAACAATTCAGCTCACTTGTATATTCATTCTTCATTCACCAGATGATTTTTGAGTTCTTAATATGTGCAAAGTAGTGAACATTATGATAAAGGAAGGTATAGGAGGATATAACAGAGGATCTTCAACTGATCTTAGACTCAATGAATCACTCCAAGAAACAGTGACATTTACATTGGGAGTTGAAGAGTCCAGAGAACCAGGGAAAAGAGTATTAGGAGCAGAGGAATGTTGTAGGATTGGGAAGCTCATGGAACAGAGAGTTTAGTGGAAATGGAGTATAGAGCATGACAGAAAGGTTAAGTGATAAAATAAGAAGGGACCAGACCTTGCATGGTCTTATAATGTGATTCAGGAGTTTTGGATTTTAAAATAGAGAAGTTGTGGAAGGATATTAAAGTGAGGAATTATCATGACCTTTATTATCATGACATTTTTCGTAGTATTTTTAAATGATCACCTGGCTTTCAATGTAAGGAAGTGCCTGGAAGGTAGTGAGACTGGAAATAGAAAGATGTGTTTGAAGATCCCTGTGGAAGTCCAAGAGGACTAGAAGAGGAACAGCAGTGATGGAGAGAGATGTAGAAATTCAAGGAGTAGATGATTGATTGGATTTACATGGTGAGGAGATGAAAATTTAAAGAAAATTTCCTGAAAACGATTCTGAAAATACAGCTAACAGAGCTGCTTAGAAGGTAGGTGGTTGTCACTGCGGTTCTATCAAATGAACATAGGGACTGTGTCTTTGATAATCTGCACATGGAAATCACACACTGAAACTACCGAGTATAGAATTTAGACTTCTTTCCAGTAATACATAAATATATATGGACACACATGAATAACCAAGCAATTTCTAAAGACAATATAAATAGTAAGTTCTTAATTCTTATTTCCTTTATTCACCCTAAACAATGTGATAAACTCACATTTTTAGAGGCAAGGAAACAGAAATTAAAGAGTTACAGTGAATTGGTACATATGGAATATTAAGTTAAGTCTTCCTAATTTGTGTCCTAGCTTTTTCCAGATTAACACTTGTATCATCAGCCACACATACTTAGAGAGAACATCTATGCAGAGCTGTTATGACATGTGAAACTTAGTCTTGTCAAAGGCATGATTCTACCAATGGATTAGTCTTCAAAGCTGAAGGGAGGAAAATGCCCCAGAGAGAAAGTACATTGAAGTAAATACTTGTGCTTTTTCTACCTTCTACAGTAATACAAAGCAGACAGGTCTGCCTGGGGTAGGAATTCCAGAAAGCAGCACTTAGAGCCATCCAATCCTCAGAATGTCATAATATAATTCACTCTGAATGCTGAAACATTACAGTTGCTGTATCCTTTCCTATTGCTCATGGGACTGTCACAGAGAAATTTAATGTTTAGGCTGCTCCCTTCAAGATCATTACCTGTATCCCCAGACTCTCCAGGATGTTTTTCATCACTATGGAACTCTCCAGGATTGTCTGAGACCCAGTTTTCCCTCTCTGGTCTCTGTCTCAGGAAAAGATTACAAAACCTGAGCTTTTTGACCTCTTGAATTTCACTGTCAATTTAGATGGAAAACTCAGCAAACGTTTTTATTGGACATTATATAGCCCAACAGTTATTGGAGCAAAGTGTGGAAGTCCAGACCCAGGGCCCGTGTTCTGACTGCTTGATCTAGATTGAATATGACGAAAGGGCACAGAAAGTGATCTGAGTAAATGAAAATACATGATTAATCCACAATCCTTCTTAAAAGCAAAGCCTTTGGAGTCAGACATCTCTGGGCTTATATCCCAGCTCTCCTAACTCCTAACCCTATGACTATAGGCAATTTATCTAACCTCTTTGAGCCTCAGTTTTCCTCTGTATAAAAGAGAATTTAATAAACTATGCATGTGAAGTCTCTAGTAAAATATATAGCACATACCTAGCACAATAAAGGGAAGTTTTTTTTTGTTTGTTTTTTAATATTGACACATTCTTTGCACTTGATGATCCCTGCTGTCCAATATCCACTCTCATTTACTCTTAAATAATTACTTTGTGAATTAGCACAATTACAGTGGTTTTCGTGTAAATTTTTACTGATATTTTTCTATTCGTTTAATAATAAAACAATGCAATTGGCTATGTATATACAGAATAAACACTGAGTATTTTAATTGGGCCCGGCACGACACTAAATGTGTCACATGAATTTATCACTAGTAATGATTATAACAATCATATTATATAGAACTGTTATTATACCCTCCCCTTTTTACAGATTATGTAAAATGAATAATCTAAGATCACAAAAAAAAAAAAAAAAAAGAAAATGCAGAACATTGAATTTAACACTATGGCTGTTTGAGTCAGCTATCCTATATGACACAAACTATTAGTTATTGAACGTCCTTTGAAATAATACAGTTTTCTTTAAAAAAAAATGCTGTACCTAGGACTTTTTCCTAGTTTAGATCGTTTTCTTTAACTGTTCGATTGCTTGTTTTCGAATCAGAGAGTCAGTGTCCTTCAGTGCAAGTCAGTAAGAATTTTGGAGAACACATTGATGAAATATTGTGAGGGCACATCTAGTGTGTCTCTCATAAGTAGGAGGAGATGGTTGTATGAAAGGATTATGATTATTTGTGTCTTTATTTTTCCTGAAGAAATGCAGGAGCTGCCTTTATTCTAGACCAATATCAGAAGCCACTTACCTTACAGGACACGTGTTGTGTGCAGTCACAGGTTTCAGAAGCAGATGGCACGTGCTAAACCGTGTATGTATGAATTAGCTCTGGGAGTAACTTCTGTTCAGGGTATAAAAGAAATTAGGAGGTGGGCCAAATTAAAAATGGGCAGCAGGCCTACGCAAAATGGTACTCTTACGGCTCCTTTTCCAATTGTGTGTGTGAGTGTGTGTGTGTTTGTATATAGACACAGTGTGTGTGTGTTTGTAGGTTGACACAATATGTTTGTGTCTGTGTAGAGAGAGTGTGTGTATGCAAGTACTTAACACACACACACATACTTACTCATATGTCTTATAAATGTGCTATGTGTTTCAGAAAAATCAAAATAATTATTCCTTGACATATAAGGCACTGGACTAATAGAAGTGTGTGTAGGATTTTGGTCCTTTTTGAGTATACCTGATTGATATGAGATATTGAGAAATTCACGTAGCATTTCTGGGTCAAATATCTGTTATCTGCAAAACAAGTTCATTGAGAAAGATTGTCTTTGTTTTCTTTTAAACTATTGTTCTATGTACGGGATTCTATAAACATCACCTACCTAATATTGCAAAATTGTAGACTATGTTTAGAAAACTAATCTCCAATATCCCCTGATAACTCAAACCGACAAATACATTCCTGTCTACACAGTTTAGACTATTGTTGCTGTTACTGTTGTTAGGTACCATTGAGTCAGTTCTGACTCATAGCGACCCTAGGTACAATAGAGCAAAACACTGCCCGCTCCTGTGCCATCCTCACAATTGTTGTTATGCTTGAGCCCACTATTGCAGCCACTGTATCAATCCATCTCGTTGGATTGACCCTCTACTTTACAAGCATGATGTCCTTCTCCAGGGGCTGGTCCCTCCTGATAACATGTCCAAAGTGTGTGAGACGAAGTTTTGCCATCCTTGCTTCTAAGGAGCATTCTGGCTGAACTTCTTCCAAGACAAATTTGTTCATTTTTCTGGCAGTCCATGGTATATTCAATATTATTCACCAACACCATAATTCAAAGGCATCAATCCTTCTTAGAGCTTCTTTATTCATTGTTCAGCTATCACATGCATAAGAGGCAATTGAAAACACCATGGCTTGGGTCAGGCACACCATAGTCCTTAAAGTGACACTTTAAAGAGGTCTTTTGCAGCAGGTTTGCCCAATACAATGCATCATTTGATTTCTTGACTGCTGCTTCCATGGTGTTGATTGTGCATCCAAGTGAAATAAAATCCTTTATAGTTTCAATCTTTTCTCTGTTTATCATGATGTGGCTTATTGGTCCAGTTGTGAGGATTTTTGTTTTCTTTATGTTAAGGTGTAATCCGTACTGAAGGCTGTGGTCTTTGATTTTCTTCAATAAGTGCTTCAAGTCCTCTTTACTTTCAGCAAGCAAGGTTTTGTCATCTGCATATCATAGGTCGTTAATGAGTCTTCCTTCAATCCTGATGCCGCATTCATTTCATGTAGTCTAGCTTCTCGGATTATTTGCTCAGCATACAGACTGAATAGGTATGGTGAAAAGATACACCCCTGACACACACCTTTCCTGATTTTAAACCATATAGTATCCCTTGTTCTCTTCAAATGACTGCCTCTTGGTCTACGTACAGGTTCTGCATGAGCACAATTAGGTGTTAGGAAATTTCCATTCTTCGCAATATTATCCACAATTTATTGTGATCCACAAAGTCAAATGCCTTTGCCTAGTCAATAAAACACAGGTAAACATATCTTTGGTATTCTCTACTTTCAGCCAAGATCCATCTGACATCAGCAGTGATATCCCTCCTTCCACATCCTCTTCAGAATCAGGCTTGAATTTCTGGTAGTTCCCCGTCAATGAACTGCTACAACTGCTTTTGAACGACCTTCAGCAAAACTTTACTTGCCTGTGATATTATGATATTGTTTGATAATTTCTGCATTTTGTTGGATCACCTTTCTTTGGAATGGGCACAGATATGGATCTCTTCCAGTCAGTTGGCCACGTAGCTGTCTTCCAAATTTCTTGGCGTAGAGGAGTGAGTGCTTTCAGCGTTACATCTGTTTGTTGAAACATCTCAGTTGGTATTCCATCAATCCCTGTAGCCTTGCTTTACACCAATGCTTTCAGTGCAGCTTGGACCTCTTCCTTCAGTATCATCAGTTTGTGATCATATACTACCTCCTGAAGTGGTTGAATGTCAACCAATTCTTTTTGGTACAGTGGCTATATATATTCGTTCCATCTTCTTTTGACGCTTGCTTCGTTCATTTAATATTTTCCCTATAGAATCCTTCAGTATTGACAATAGAAGCTTGAATTTTCTTTTCGGTTCTTTTAGCTTGAGAAATGCAAGCTGTTCTTCCCTTTTGGTTTTCTAACTCTAGGTCTTTGCACATTTCATTATAATACTTTACTTTGTCTTCTGGAGCCATTCTTTCAAATCTTCTGTTCAGCTCTTTTACTTCATCATTTCTTCCTTTTGCTTTATTCATCATTTCTTCCTTTTGCTTTAGCTATTCTATGTTCAAGAGCAACTTTCAGAGTCTCTTCTGACATCCATTTTGATCTTTTTTTTCCTTTTTTGTCTTTTTAATGACCTCTTGCTTTCTTCATGTATGATGTCCTTGATGTCAGCCACTTCACAATTCATCTGGTCTTCGATCATTAGCGTTCACTGAGTCAAATCTATTCTTGAGATGGTCTCTAAATTCAAGTGGGATATACTCAAGGTCATACTTTGACTATTGTGAACTTGTTCTAATTTTCTTCAGCTTCTGTTGAACTTGTGTGTGAGCAGTTGATGGTCTCTTCCACAGTCAGCCCTTGGCCTTGTTCTGACCAATGATATTGAGCTTTTCTATTGACTCTTTCCTTATATGTAGTCAGTCTGATTCCTGTGTATTCCATTTGGTGAGGTCCACGTGTATAGTCACTGTATATGTTGTTGAAAAAAGATATTTGCAAAGAAGAAGTCATTGGTCTTGCAAAATTCTATCATGTGATATCCATCATCACTTCTGTCACCAAGGCTATATTTTCCAACTACTAGTCCTTCTTCTTTGTTTCCAACTTTCACATTCCAATCACCAGTAACTATCAATGCATTTTGATTACACGGTTAATCAATTTTAGATTACAGAAGTTGGTAAAAATCTTCAATTTCTCATCTTTAGTCTTAGTGGTTGGTGTTTAAGTTTGAATAATAGTTGTATTAACTGGTCTTCCTTGTAGGCGTAGGGATATTATCCTATCACTGACAGCGTTGTACTTCAGGATAGATCTTTAAATGTTCTTTTTGATGATTAATGCAATGCCATTCCTCTTCAATTTGTCATTCCTGGCATACCATACCACATGAATGTCTGATTCAAAATGGCCAATATCAGTCATTTCAGCTTACTAATGCTGAGGATGTTGATGTTTATGCATTCCATTTCATTTTTGATGATTTCTGATTTTCTTAAAAATTCATACTTCATACATTCCATGTTCCTATTATTAATGGATGTTTGCGGCTGTTTCTTCTCATTTTGAGTCATGCCACATCAGCAAATGAAGGTCTCAAAAGCTTGACTCCATCCACACCATTAAGGCTGACTCTACTTTGAAGATGCAGCTCTTCCCCAGTCTTATTCTGAGTGCCTTCCAACCTGAGGGGTTCATCTTCTGGCACTGTATTGGACAATGTTCCACTGCTATTCATTAAGTTTTCTCTGGCTAATTTTTTTAGAAGTAGACTTCCATGTCCTTCTTCCTAGTATGTCTTAGTCTGGAAGCTCAGCTGAAACCTGTCCACCATGGGTGACCTGCTGGTATTTGAATACCGATGGGATAGCTTCCAGAATCACAACAACATGAAAGCCACTACAGTAAAACAAACTGACAGAAGTGTGGGGAGGCTATTGAATGAATCAAATACCAGACTTGCAGTGTGCAAAAAAAAAAGTTATAATTCTTCTGGCTTCCTTGTATCCACAATCTGCAATTTTCCACTCTGTGAATCTGAGCTGGGCTTGTGATCTGTTTTGATCAATAGATTGCAATAAAATTGACATGTTGTAAGTTCTATAGCCTAGGCATCAAGAGGTTTATATGCTTCTCTTTTTCTTGGAAACCTGAAAACCTGCCATGACGACAAGCTTAATCTAGCCTGCTGGGGGATGAGAGACCACACGGAGCAGAGTTGAGCCAGTATAGCTAAAGCTATCTTAGACAAATCAGCACCAGGAAACTTGGTTGCTTACCACGTAGCTTAGTCTGGTTTCTCTAGAGGAGCAAAACCAGTAAAACATATATATAAGTATATACAGAGATCTACTTCAATCTCTCTCTATATACATATGTTTCACAATGACTCACGCAATTGTGGAGGCTGGCAAGTCTCAAATCTGTGGGTCCAGTGGCAGGCTGGAGATCTTTACTGAGTCACAGGGTTGCAGCTGCTGGCTAATCCAAGATTTGCAGGTCAGGTGGCAGGTTGGAGACTTCTGCAAACTTGCATCCCAAGAATAGTAGGTCAGGCTACGAGAAAAGTGCGGGGTCAAGAAAGAGTGAGTTTTGACAGAACATTCAGGCCACATTCCCAAGGAAACTTCCCTTTCATCTGATTAGCTGCTCATGACAGATCACAAAATAGAAGGTGACATGCTAAACCATTGAGAATCATAGCCTAGCCAAGTTGACACATAACATTAACCATAATACCACAGATGCATGTTAGAGCTTAGATGAGACCAGAATTTCTCAACTGAGCCCAGACTGAATTTCTGACACACAGAATTTTGAGCCAAATTAAAATTTGTTTTTTAACACCACTAAGTTTTGGAGTGCTTGTTATGTGGCTAAAGTGAAATAATACACTGGGCTTTCTACTTGAATTTCTATTCTCTTAGGAAAATCTTCACACTGAGTTCAAGAATCCTGTCTGATTCCATTTCTTCAGTGAAGTCTGCTCTAGTAATTTTAACCATATTCATTCATTTATTGAACAAAAATTTAGTGACTTTTGTATAATCTGGTCCTTCATTACGTTGAATATTGCCTGCACTTGATTATAGGTTAGCATCTGGTAATATGGTAATATTAGGCCATATCCTATGTCTCCTATATCCTATAAATCCACATTTCCCAGACCTCTTTCTCAGCCTAGTTCCAGTTTAGGTTTTTATCAGGAGAGGTTCTGTCAAGATATCTGGAAGATAGGAAAGAAGAAGAAATCATTATTAGTCAGGCAGCAGTTGAGGCTGGACTTTCACAGACAGTGGGTGCGATATTTTGTCATTGGCTCACATGCATTTTGCTCTCGATTACGTACTACGATGATCTTAGCAGCTGATGATTGGCAGAAACTATCTGAGATTCTGGTACTTTAATTTCCTGTATTAAATTTCTTTCTGTTTAAAATATCTAGACTGGTTTGTGTTTCCTTGACTGAACCTTGACTTTTTTTTTTAGTATATATATTTTTCTTTTTTATAATTAAATTATTTAGAGCTAATACTGGGCAAGGAGTCTGGGTGACCCAAGCATTTTGCAACTGGCTGCTAACCCAAAGATTGGCAGTTCAAACCCGCCCAGTGGCTCCGTGGAAGAAAAGGGCTAGCAAACTGCTTCCATAAAGATTATAACCCAAACCACTGCTGTCAAGTCAATTCCAACTCATAGTGACCCTAATGGACATAGTAGAACTGTCCTATAGGGTTTCCAAGGCTGTAAATCTTTTACTGAGGCAGACTGCCAAATCTTTCTCCTGAAGAGTGGCTTGTGGGTTCAAACCACCAACTTTTCGGTTAGCAGCCAAGCACTTTAACCACTGTGCCACCAGGGCTCCTTCTGTAAAGATTACAGCCAAGAAAACTCTGTGGAGTAGTTCTACTCTGTAACACATGGAGTTGCCATGAGTTTGGGCCAATCCGACAGCAGCTAACAATAATACCAACAATATTGGGCAAGTAATTATATGTGGTTCAACACTCTAGTTTTAAAAAACAGGTAGGTTGAGATCCAGAGAAATGAAATTACTTATCCACAATCAGTCATTACTTAGTGACAAAGCTGACATCACTATGGTCATTGATTAGCTTAGTCAGACCTGAAAATTTCCAATATAAGTAAAACATGAAGTCCAATGCCTATTTTGTAACAGAGCAGGCTACTGTGGGGTGAAATGCAGGAGTGCTAGGGCTTGGGTGGAAATCAGGGGATAGTAAGACTTTGGGGTTCCAGGCTATCCCCCTTCGCTTATATCAGAGCAGCTCATTTTAACCTATTACATGTATGTGGTCAGTCATTTCGTTTACCCTTATGCTATATCTTTTAATTACCTTTTAGATAAACTAAAAATAAGAAAATTTAAAAAAATTCCATTTTACATTTATTTATACCTATTCTGATGCTCCCCTTTTCTTAATGAAGATCCAAACTTTTAACCAATATCATTTTCTTTCTCTTTAAAGCATTTCTTTTAACATTTCTTGAAGTGCAAATCTGCTGATGATGGAATTCCTCAAGCTTTTTTTTAATATGTATGTATATACATATATGTCTGTGGTTATATATATATACATACATACATATATATGTGTATATATATATAAATACATATATATACATATATATAATTTAATCTAGGAGAATCTTTATTTTTCCTTCACTTTTGAAGGATTGTTAACTGGATATAGATTTATAAGTTGGTGAGTTTTTTTTTTTTTTAACACTTTATATATTTCACTCTAATCTCTTCTTACTACATGGTTTCTGGTGAGAAATTCACTGTGATTCTTACCCTTGTAACTCTATAGGTATAATGCTTTTTTCCCCCTCTGGCTTCTTTCAAAGTTTTCTCTTTTTCTTTGGTTTTCTGCAGTTTAAATATGTTGTGCTTAGATGTGGCTTTTTGGTTGTTGTTATTTTTTCTGCTTTGTCTTCTCTGAGCTTCCTTGATTAGTGGTTTGGTGTCTATAATTAATTTTGGAAAATTGTCAGCCATTATCACTCCAAATGTTTTTTCTGCTTCCTTCTCTTTCTTTTCCTTTAGGTAATCTGATCTTGTGTATGTTATATCTTTTGAGATTGTCCCATAGTTCATCAACATTCTGCTTTTTTTTTTTTTTGTATTTGCAGCTCAGTTTGGAAAAGTTTCTGTTGACCTACTTTAAGCTCATTGATTCTTTTACCTGGCTATGTTGAGTCTAATGATCAAAGGCATTTTTTATTTCTGTTACTGTGCTTCTGATTTCTAGCCTTTCCTTTGGATATTTTCTTAGAAGTTCTATCTCTCTGATTACATTGTCCTTCTGTTCTTTCATGTTGTCTGCTTTTTCCATTAGAGACCTTAATGTGTTAATCATAACTATTTTAAATTCCCAGTCTGAAAATTCCACATCAATGTCATATCTAAGTATGTTTATGATGCTTGCTTTGCCCTTTATTCTGTATTTTTCTTGCCTTTAACATGGCTTTACCTGTTTTTTTGTAAGTCAAAATATGTTGTATCATGTAAAAGGAACTGATATAAATAGGTCTTTGGTGTGATGATTTATGATAATGATTTATAGGTAGGCTGTGCTTAATGAATGATTGCTGCAGCTACAGGTCCCAGAGGCTTCAAATTCTTCTATTGTCTTTGTTTTTGTTTCCTCCTACAACTTTGGGCTTTTGTACACTTTCCTCCTCAGAGAAAATCTTTGTCTTGCTGACCTTTCTGCTGAAATTCATTGTTATTATTCTGAAGTCTTGTTTGCGTGGCTTTAAGGTGTGGCAGAGGGGGAGTATTCTATAATATCCTGACTAAATCTCAGTATTTTAGTAGGCCTGTGTCTTGGAAACCTGGTGACACAGTGGTTAAGTGCTATGGCTGCTAACCAAAAGTCAGCAGTTTGAATCCACCAGGCGCTCCTTGGAAACTCTATGGGGCAGTTCTACTCTGTCCTATAGGGTTGCTATGAATCAGAATTGACTCAGTGGCAATGGGTTTGGTTTTTGGTGTCTTGGGGTTATGACCTGAAGAAGTGTTCCTCCTCTGGTATAGCTTGCTCCTCCTCATACAACTTTTCTCCTACTCCCTGCACTGGCTAAGGAATTCCAAGTCTATTTCAGTGAAGCTTTAACCCTTGTTGACTGTGACTATTTTGCTCCTCATATGAGACAAGAAGACTCCAGAGGGCTGGAATGTGAGGAATGCCCTTATTCCAGCTAAGATAAATCTTTGGCAATTCTTTTCCCTTTGTAGAGTAGGCCTTTGCTATGGACAAAACTTTGAGTGTATTTCACCCAGATTAATCTTCCCCTCCCCTCGACAGAGCCATGAGGGGATATTTCTCACATCTCACCACCAGAATCTGGTGGGGCATTTAGGGGTAAAACCCATGAAAGTGTGGGGGCCCTCTAAGACTGTGGTCTTCAGGAGTTTCTCATTGTCATGCTGATTGACCCTCAATTTCCAGCTATTTTTCAAATTTCCTATTTATATGTTCCTACTAGTTTATGCCACCACATGTCTGTCTGTTTGTGTCAGTTTGTTGTACACTGGTGGCTTGTGTGTTGCTGTGGTACTGGAAGCTATGCCACTGGTATTTCAAATACCAACAGGGTTATCCATAGTGGACAGATTTCAGCCAAGTTTCCAGATTATGACAGACAAGGAAAAAGAAACTGACAGTTTACTTTTGAAAAAATCTGACCAGTTAAAATCTTATGAATGACCTTGGAACATTGTCTGATATAGTGCCAGAAGATGAGCCCCTCAGGTTGGAAGTCACTCCAAATATGACTGGGAAAGAGCTGCCTCCTCAAAGTAGAGGCGACCTTAATGACATAGATGGAATAAAGCTTTTAGGACCTTCATTTGCTGATGGGATACCACTGAAAATGAGAAGAAACAGCTGCAACCATCCATTAATAATTGAAACATGGCATGAACGAAGTATGAATCTAAGTAAAATAGAAATCGTCAAAGACATAATGAACCGCATAAAGATCTATATCCTAGGCATTAGTGAGCTGAGATGGTCCAATATTGGCCATTTTGAATCAATCTTATGGTATACTATGCTGGAAATGGCAAATTTATTGTCAAAAAGAACATTTCAAGATCTATCCTGAAGTACAACTCTGTTAGTATAATATTCATACACCTACAAGCAAGACCAGTTAATACGATTATTATTGAAATTTACACACCAACCACTAATGCCAAGGATGAGGAAATTGAAAATTTTTTAACAACTTCTACAGTCTGAAATTGATCAAACATGCAATCAAGATGCATTGATAATTACTGGATATTGAAATGTAAACGCTGGAAACAAAGAAGGATTGGTAGTTGGAAAATATGGTCTTGGTGATAGAAACGACGCCGGAGACTGCATGGCAGAATTTTTGCAAGAGCAACCATTTCTGCTGTGCAAATACCTTTTTTCAACAACGTCAACAGCAACTATACATGCATGTGGACTTCAACGGATGGAAAGCACAGGAATCAAATTGACTACATCTGTGGAAAGAGACGATGGAAACGCCCAGTATCATCAGTCACAATAAGATCAAGGGCTGACTACAGAATAGATCATCAATTATTCATATGTAAGTTCAAGTTAAAGCTGAAGAAAATTCAAATAAGTCTACAAGAGAAAAAAATAGGACCTTGAGTATATCCCACCTGAATTTGGAGACCAGCTCAGTAGATTTGATTCATTGAACACTAATGACTGAAGACAAGATGAGTTGTGGGATGACATCAAGGACAACATACATGAAGAAAGCAAAAGATCTTTAAAAAGACAAGAAAGAAAGAAAACACCAAAAAGGATGTCAGAAGAGACTCAAAACCTGCTCTTGAACATCAAGTAGCTAAAACAAAAGGAAGAAATGTTGGTGTAAAAGAACTGAACAGAAGATTTCAAAAGGCAGCTCCAGAAGACAAAGTATTACAATGAAATATGCAAAGACTGGGAGTTAGAAAACCAAAAGGGAAGAGCAGCTTGGCATTTCTCAAGCTGAAAGAACTGAAGAAAAAATTCAAGCCTCTAGTTGCAATAGTGTAGGATTCTATGGGCAAAATGTTGATCTATGCAGAAAGCATAAAAAGAAGATGGAAGGAATACACAGAGTCACTGTACTAAAAGGAATTTGTCGATATTCATCCATTTCAGGAGGCAGCATATGCTCAAGAACTGATGGTATTGAAGGAAGAAGTCCGAGCTGCACTGAAGGCATTGGTATAAAGCAAGGCTCCAGGAATTGATGGAATACTAATTGAGATGTTTCAACAAACAGATGCAGCACTGGAGGTGCTCACTCCCTTATGCCAAGAAATTTGAAAGACAACTACATGTCCAACTGACTGGAAGAGACCCATATTTGTGCACATTGTAAAGGAAGGTGATCCCACAGAATGTAGAAATTATCGAACAATATTATTAATATCACACAAAAGGAAAATCTTGCTGAAGATCATTCAGAAGTGGTTGCAGTAGTACATCGACAAGAAACTGATAGAAATTAAAGCCAGATTCAGAAGAAGACATGGGACGAGGGATCTCATTGCTGATGTCAGATGGATCTTGGCTGAAAGAAGAGAATACTGTGTTTTATTGACTATGCAAGGACACTTGACTGTGTGGATCATAACAAACTATGGATAACATTGCGAAGAAAGGGAATTCAGGAACACTTAATTGTGCTCATGCGGAATCTGTACAGAAGCGAAGAGGCAGTCGTTGGAACAGAACAAGGCGACACTGTGCGGTTTAAAATTAGGGAAGGTGCGCATCAGGGTTGTAGCCTTTCACCATACTTATTCAATCTGTATGCTGAGCAAATAATACAAGAAATTGGACTATATGAATAAGAACGTGGCATCAGGATTGGAGGAAGACTCATAAACAAGCTATGTTATGCAGATGACACAACCTTGCTTGATGAAAGTGAAGAGGACTTGAAGCACTTACTGATGAAGATCAAAGACTACAGCCTTCAGTATGGATTGCACCTCAACATAAAGAAAACAAAAATCCTCACAACTGGACCAGTAAGCAGCATTATGATAAATGGAGAAAAGACTGAAGTTGTCAAGGATTTCATTTTTCTTGGATCTACAATCAGTGCTGTCAAGAAATCAAATGATGTATGGCATTAGACAAATTTGTTGCAAAAGACCGCTTTGAAGTGTTGAAAAGCAAAGATGTCACTTTGAGGATTAAGGTGTGCCTGACCCAAGCCATGATATTTTCAATCACCTTATATGCATGCAAAAGCTGGACAAGGAATAAGGAAGACCAAAGAAAAATTGATGCCTTTGAATTATGGTGTTGGCAAAGAATATTGAATATACCGTGGGCTGCCAGAAGAAAGGACAAGTCTGTCTTGGAAGAAATATAGCCATAGTGATCCTTGGAAGCAAAGATGGAGAGACTTCGTCTCACATACTTTGGACATGTTATCAGGAGGGACCAGTGTTTGGAGAAGGACATCATGCTTGGTAAAGTAGAGGGTCAACGAAAAGGAGGAAGACTCTCAAGGATATGGATTGTCACAGTGGCCGCAACAATGGGCTCACACACAGCAAAGATTGTGAGGATGGCATAGGAATGGGCAGTGTTTTGTTCTGTTGTACACTGAGTGGCTGAGAGTCGGAACCAACTTGACAGCACCTAACAACAACAACTACTTGTTTTGGCTCTAGCGACTTCTGCTCCAGGTGAGCAAATCTTGACTATTTGTATTTGAGTGCATCTCTCTAAAATTCAGGTAGAGTTTTGCCCTGAAATCACCGCTGATTATACACACACACACACACACACACACATATATATACTTTCAATTTATCCAAATTTATCTTGTAAGATTGGATGGCTTCCAAGCTCCTTACATGTAAGAATTGAAACTGGAAATCTTCTCTCATTGTGGTTTTAACTTTCATTTCACAGAAGTGAATTTTTATAATTTTAAGAAATATACTAGATTTGGTCTGGTTTTTGTTTTGTTTTGTTATCTTCCCCTATCCTTTTTTGTTGCTAAATGCCACCAGTGGTATGTGACTTCAATGAGATTTGAAGGTGAAAGCATAACTTAATTCTATATGTATCTCTGATATCTAGCATGGTGCATGGAACTTGGTATGTGCTTGATAAATCCACATTAAAAGAATGATACTACACCAGAGTATGGGACTCCATTAAGAAACCATCTCTAGGAGATCAAAAGATCAACAATTTCTCTAAAGCAAAGATGAGAAGACAAGGGGGACAGGGAAACCGGAGTACTGGAAATAGAACAACCAGAACTCAATTAATGAGAATGTTGACTCATTGTAAGAAAATGTAGCTAATGTCACTGAACGACTTGTGTAGAAATTGTCAAATAAGAACCTATTTTGCTATGTAAACTTTCACTAAAAATACAATAAAATATTATTGAATGAAATAAGTTTAGAGAAAAACAATCTAGTGGAGAAAGATAAAATCATTAGCATCAAGAAGCTTGCAAAGGGGATATTGACGAGGATAGTAATAACAATGTGCAAACGGTTGCACTTTTTGAGCATTTGCTGCATGAAAGTCCCCATGAAAGAGTTTTAACACATTAGCTCAATTAATTCTAACAAAACTCTCCATCACAAACTTGAGGAAACTGAAGCCCAAGAAGTTAACTGGACTGGCCAGATTTTACAGCTGGTTAACGGCCGCAACCAACAACAACAGCTGTGGTTAATGCCTTAACCATTACCCTGTTCAGCAGTATTTCTGCTACCAGTTGGTAGTGGTGAATGTGCAATAATGAGCCATTGAATGGATATTAATTCAAACAGCTGAAGCCTTTCAGTCCAAAAGACTAGGTTAGAATTGGGCTGTACCATGTAACAGCTCTGTGAACTTGTACAGTAACCTTCGTCTTGTTGAATCTCAGGATTTCATCTGGACACATAAGGAAAATAATACTTTGTATGTTGCTTTCAGGGTTCAGTGTGACTTAATGTACTTAATTAATAGCAGTTTTCTTTCCTTGTACTCCTTTCAATGGACTGCAGAAAATGGAAATAATTAAAGCCCTCTCTTAAAACTTCTCATTTTCTTATTTTATTCTCTGACCTTCTTTGTTTAGTCTCTTTGGAGTGATGATTCATAAAAACACCAAATTCTGTTTGATTGGCTAAGGAGAATGGAAGAAATTTAGTATTACACTGATCCCAGTACTTCACTGGATGATCTGGAAGTAACTTACTGACTCCGGAGACCCATCATTATGAACCACAGGATTTGCTCTTAACTAGGAATGACATTTTATAACTAGGGAGTGGCCGTTGATAGAATATAGTCATCATCTTTTGCTGCAGATTTTGGGGTGGTCAAATGGGCAATTCGGTATAGTGCTTAAGAATGTGAACTCTGGAATAAGAAGAATACACATTCATAACTCAGCATCACCAACTTCTTGTCTGGGCAACTGGGATAAGAGGAACTACATTTATTTATTTATTCAACAACTATTAATTGAGCCCTTTCCTAAGCAATTAAAGCAATGAACAAAGTGGACAAAACCCCTAGTATTAGAAAAAGAGGAGGAATGGAGTTTGTAAGTACAGATACTGGTACCCAAAAACTGAACCTGTTGCCACTGAGTCGATTCCGACTCATGATGGTGACCCCATGTGTTACAGAGTAGAACTGCTCTATAGAGTTTTCTTCACTGTAATCTTTATGGAAGCAGATTGCCAGACCTTTCTTTAGTGGTGTTACTGAGTGGGTTCAAACTGCCAACCTTTAGATCGCCAACCTCCTTTTCAAACAGTTTCTGCCACCTAGGGACATACAGATGCTGGTAGGTTGATGGAAAAAGCGCTGGGATCTTGCGGAAATTCTTTCCTGATTGTGGTGAAAAGAAATGATTTACCGAACTCAGACAGGTTTGGCTCTTAAGGGCTTGACTACTAGATAAAAAGTTGGCAGTTAAAACCCACTCAGAGGTGTCTCGGAAGACAGGCCTGGTGATCTGCTTCTGAAAGTTCACAGTCTTGAAAACCCTATGAACCAGTTCTACTGTGCACACATGGGGTCACCATGAGTCAGAGTCGACTTGACAGCAACTGACAACAACAATAGGTTAGGCAGGGTAGCTAATGTTAGCCTCTGTAGTAAACAACTCCAAAACTTTAGTAGCTTAACAAAACAAAAGATTATGTTTTGCATACATCACGTTTCAATATGAGTTAGCATAGGGGCTTTGGGAAGAAGGTGCTAATCCATAAAATCATTCAAGTATCAAGGCTAACGGAAGAATTACAATGTTTAATCATGTACAGAGCATGGCACCAGAGATTGACCTGAGCATTTATATCCATCCAGAAGTTGGGGAGAAGATAGAGCAGAGATCATACAGGACATTTTATTGGCAGGCTTGAGTTGGCCAGAATTCAATAGCATGGCCCCGATTAGCTGCAGGTAAAGTTGGGAAATGTGGTTTTGCTTTGTGCCCAGAAGGAAAACGAAACAGGGTTGGTAAACTCCTAGCATTGTCTGAATCTTGGTAACCAAATAGGATAATGTTTGAAAAGCACCTGGCACAGTGCCTGGCACATAATAAGCCCCCTATAAATGGTAGCTTTTACTACTACAGGGAATTTTGTTTACTAGAATATAACACACTTCTACTGAATTCAGGTAATTACAGAATGGAACATTTTATTCTGTGTCAACCCATTTGATTATAAGAGTAGCAATGCTATATTGTACTTGCATTACACTTTATTGTTTATGGAGCACTTACATGGATATGATCTCATTTTATTTTCATTTATTCTTCTCCATACTCTGTGAAATAGGTAGATAACATTCCTCTTCAAACAGGCTCAGAGAGTGGATTCTTGGCCAAGGAATCACAGTTAATAAGTGATAGAGACAGGACCTGAATTCAGATCTTCTGACTTGAAGGTCAAGTTTACTTCTTTGCACTATGCTGCACTAAAATCCACCACTGTTCTCTATTGTTGAGAGTTTGGCTATGATGCTAGCAAAGCTGGGCTACTTGTAAATTCCCAAGATTGCTCTTTCCTGTGATCATAGAACCTCCTTCATGAATTCTTAAAATTACAGTTTTTTTTTATGTTGGAAACACTTAAAGACATATTTATTTTCAAATAAGCAAACCTGCATATACTTATAAGGAAGGATATTTAACCCTTTCATGCTCATGGGTATCTCTAGGGACCAAGTACTTTTTCTGCCTCTGAAGGTTTATTAGGAAGCTGCTGCACCACTAATAGTGTATGCTGCCACAAAGCAGGGGCCTTTATGACTGTTTGAAACAGAAGAAATGGGCATGTGCCACAAATTACTGTTTTTACAGGGTATTGTATACGGTGTCTGCATTTTAGTTAGGAAAATTAAAAATTTTGGAAAAAATTTGTTACACTTATGTACCAATAGACCCTGGTGGGGACTCTGGGGTAACATTTGTGGTACATTATATGTACCACTAAATACTTAGGGTAGGCTTGTGGGAGAGGGCAAGAAAAAAAACTCATACTACCTACCAAAAATTCAGACACACTTGGTGATTCAGCACACTTCCATTAATGACAACACATTGTACCAGAATATTCAAAGCAGAAAATGATTGGTTCATGAAGGGGTTATAATTGAAAATAAATCTTATCACGTTTTACTTATGACTTAACAAACATGGCATAAGAATAGTTTTCCTTTTTTTTTTTTTTTAAAGAAGATGTGTTGACAAAGCTCAGATGTCTGTAATTTTCAGAGCACACATCATAATATTTTTCAGACTTGTTCTATACTTATCCATTTGTTGGTCACTACAAATGGGTATTCTGGAAGAGGAAATTAAGCTCTCTGAGCCTGAGTTTTATAATTTATAGAATGGGGAAAAGAATACCTACTGCACTGGGTTATTGGGGAGAGTAAATGAGACATAGTGTATAAATTACTTAGCCCAGCTTCTGGGGTGTAATCAATACATGCCATCTACCCTACGTCGGTGGTGATGATAACGGTGATGAAATGTGTTAGTTGAAAAGAACTACGAAGAATATTGCCCCAATTCCTTTATTTTGTAGAGATGTAAGTTCATGTACCCAACCTCACACAGTTGGATGGCAGAGGCAAAACCAAATGCTAGCATTCTTAACTCTTAGTTAGATTACTACTCACAGTATTTTAAAAGCACATTTCTTATTACAGGGGGATGCACAATTCTAAAGAAATTAACTGCTCATTGACCTCTAGAATACTGAGTACCATATTTTTGGAAGGAATTTGAAAAACTGGATCACATCTGTAAAATAAAAATTGAGAAGATGAGAGGATCTGGAAACAATGTTAAACAAGTTATTCATGATGAAACTAGATATAATTACGTAGTAGAAAATATTAAGGAAAGACATAGTTATTGCACTAAAGTATTTGAAAGACTCCAAAGAAAGATTCAATTCTGTCTTCCCAATGATGAAAATCATTCTTACATTCTAGATCTATGAATTATTTAAGGATATATCCTTAAATAATTCATAGATCTAGAATATATATATAATAATAAATATATATTCTGGATCTATTATAGATACATACATACATATATATATATATATATATATGTATATATACATCTTCAACCCACTGCCCTTGAGTAAAATTCAACTCATAGCAACCCTATAGGACAGACTAGAACTGCCCCATAGGGTTTCCAAGGCTGTAAATCGTTATGGAAGCTGGCTGCCACGTCTTTCTCCTGCAGAGTGGCTGCTGGATTTGAACAGGTGACCTTTCAGTTAGCAGCCAAGCACTTAAACTACTCTGCCACCAAGGCTCCATATATGTATATGTATACATACAACATATATGTGGGTATATATATATAACACATATATTTGTATATATGCATGTGTATACAACTGTATATATAGTTGTGTCATTGAGTTGATTTCGACTCCTAGTGACACTATAGGACAGAGTAGAACTGCCCAGTAGAGTTTCCTAGCAGCAGATCACGAGGTCTTTTCTCCCATGGAGCTGCTGGTGGGTTTAAACCGTGTTAACAGCCGAGTGCATAACCATTGTGCAAACAGGGTTCCTTGACTATATCCTTGAATCCTAGTATACTGCCTGGTACAGAGTAATGACTCAGAAAATTTGGGGAGTAGGTGAGTATATATTCAACATATAAAACAAAGCCATTTGTCAGATATTGAACAGATGAAAATGTCAGCTTTATGTAGAGAAGAGTTATTGAACAATAGATGCTGTATGATGATGGAATAGAGGCATATGAGGTGGTGAGCTCCTCTTCTCTGAAAGTAAGCAAATTCATGTCCATAATTGCTGCACGAAATAGAGAATTGCAAAATCAATCTCTAAGCTCCTTTCTATTTTAAGATTTTCACAACATTTTGACACAAACAATGTCATGCCATGAAAGATGCATGGATGGTCGTCTGGAATGTGGTGCTTTGTGCTCCTACACCTGAGGTGCTCATTAACAACATCCAGCAAGCTTCCCTTCAGAAAAGCAGAGATAACCCATCATATATTCCTAGGCTATTCCATTATTAACTCTTAGTTTTGTGCTCCTTTGTGCTCCATTTTCTCCTCCTCTCCTCATAATCTTATATCCCCCAGGAAGCCATCTAATTATTTCTTGAATGTCCTTAGTATTTCTCTCTATATTTTCTTGGCTTTAAGGACGTCTCCTGCTAGGTCTTCTTACACTGTTATGATTCTCTATGTGACAAAAGGTTTTTCAACTCCATTTTGAATGAATATTTCTTAAATATCTGGTGTCCAAGAATATAGAATTTTATCTTGGCATTATCTAAGCCATTGTCAATTAAAATGCACTTTCTATGGCCACGAATTTACACTAATAATACTTTATCAAGTCCCTGTAGCAGGTATATAAAATTTTTCAAATACCACCCATATCTATTATTTTATTTCCCCTCCATAGTCCTGTGAGGCATACAATAAAAATCTTATTATCCCCATTCGACAGAAGAGAAAATTGAAGCAGAATGAGGTTGAGTGACTAATCCAAAGCCACTCAGCTCATTACTGAAAATTTTAGAAATAGAATTCACATCTTACTATTTCTACCCCTCTGCTGTCCCACAGCTGTACCTTACCTTCTGGATTGCTTTCCATTTATCTTTATTATGCCTGGTCACAAGCATGCCTTTGCTGATTCTCTCATAAAGATCTTTCTTTCTTTTCTTTCCTTCTATCTTAACTGGAGTTGGGAAACATGGGCATTGACAGTGTAATAACAGGTGAATAGAAAAACAGAGACATACCTGACACTCTGCATGCAATACTAGGCATTGCTGCTACAAAATTTGATCTTGATGAATATAGTATACCTACTTCACTGAACAGGAGATGAAATTATCATCCTAGGCATTAGGATCACTACTTAAGTCCAAGTGAAGAGGGATGGAAGAGACAGGCTTTAGAGTAAGGAGATCATTGATTAAGACGATCCTCAGAGACTCCATGCAATCAGCTACATGCTCCTGCATATGAAATTTCTCAAGCTAAAATTTATAACTGACTTAGAGAATAATCATAAAATCTATTGTGGTTTATTGGAAGGAAAAGCATACACACTCTTACACTGAGGACATAACATGTCATTGACTCTTTGATAACCAGTGGATGACATCATGAGGAGCAACGGTTAAAGCAGTGGTGGTACAGTGGCTAAAGAGCTTGGCTGCTAACTAAAAGGTCAGCAGTTCGAACCCACCAGCTACTTGGTGGGAGAAAGATGTGGCAATCTGATTCCATAAAGATTTACAGCCTTGGAAATCCTATGGGCATGTGATGGTTAAGGTTGTCTGTCAACTTTGCTGGGCCATGGTTCTCAGTGGTTTGGCATTTATGTAATGATGTAATTTGGCAGTTATGTAATGATGTAGTCATCTTCCATGATGAGATCTAATGTGATCAGCCAATCAATTGAAAGAGGAGTTTCCTCGGGGGTGTGGCCTACATCCAATATATGTATGCATGTTCCGGTAAAGCTTACTTGCTTGCTCTGGATCCTGTGTCCATCTCATCATCATCATCATCTGACCTCCAGTTTTTGGGACTTGAGGCAGTGCCCTGCCATACTGTCTGCCAATCTTGGGATTCATCAGTCTTAGCAGCTTGTGAGCCAGTAGCCTGCTGTCTTACCTGCCGATCTTGAATTTGTCAGCCTCCACAGTCAGTGAGCGAGCAGCCTGCCATCTGACCTGATGATCTTGGGATTCCTCAGCTTCCACAGCCTGTAAGCCAGCAGCCTGCCATCTTACCTGCCAATCTTGGATTCATCAGTCTCTGCAGTCCATGGGCCAGTGGCTTGCTGTCTGAACTGCTGATCTTGGGTTCGTAAGCCTCTGCAGTTGAGTGAGTCGGAAACTTCCACCCTTATGTCTGACCCACGGACTTAGGACTTGCCAGCCTCTACAACCATATGCACCGTTTCTTTGAGATAAATCTCTCTCTCTCTCTGCCTTTCTCTGTCTCTCTCTCTGTATATATGTGTATGTATATTTATATCCAAAAAAATCCAAATCCATTGCTGTCAAGTCGATTCCGACTCATAGTGACCCTATAGGACAGAGTAGAACTGCCCCATAGGGTTTCCAAGGAGCACCTGGTGGATTTGAACTGCCAACATTTTGGTTAGCAACCAAACTCTTAACCACTATGCCACCAGAGTTTCCAAAACATATATACGTATATACCTATACACACACACACACACACACACACACACACACACATATATATATATATACACATCTATACACACACACACACACATATATATATGCTTCACTGGTTTTGCTTCTCTAGAGAGTCCAGGCTAAGAAATTTGATACTGAGTGTTGTCCTAGAGAAATAAAATCATAAGGATGAGTTTTCTAAATTGGTTCTCAAGTCTAAATAGTCTTAAGGGCATTGATGACTCTGCCTCCAGTAGTAAAGAGGGCGCTGATAATTCTTGGTGTGAGGTGGCAATATGAATATGTAAAATATCACCACCAATAGATCAAGTATTGTGAGAAACAAGGCTCTGGGTGATTGCATGTTTGATAATTTTCTACGATTTTGTCAGAAAGAGAAGTATAGGAAAACTGATTGATTGGTTCCACTTTCGCTACACAAAGTGGTGAAAGAAAGAGATGAGCTCAGGACTTCAGAGCCACAGTCCAAGAGCCACATAAAAGACCTCAAAGTTATCATTTGTGCCTTGAAAGAAAGCCTTATTTCTTGTAGTGGTAGAGCTGATATTACCGGAAACCAAACCCAGAGTCTTATCATAAGAATGGCCGAATTACAATGCCTACTGAATTCCCAACTACAAACAGTGTCTAAAGTTAAAGTGAAGACACTGATTGGGAAGAAATGGGATCCTCAAACTTGAGATTGGGACATATGGGCAGATAATCAGGAAGGTAGGGACATTGAGCCCCTAAATTCCATTGAATCATTCCTGCCAACAGAACCTGCCCTCTTACTCCCATCTGAAGAGATTAATCCATCTTTGTCTGCTAAACCACCCTCTCCAGTAAAACCATTATCCCCTCCACCCACATCTGATGAGATTAACCCCTCCAGTGTCTGAAGTGTCTTTGTCTGAGATATGGCCTAGGGCAACATCTGAGTCATTGCCTGGCCGACATCTGAGTAATTGCCTGGGGTATCACCTGGAGTAAGGTGCCTTGCAAGACATTGTTGAATGCTCTCAGGACACACCCCCACCACCTATTTTTACTTCTAGACCTATAACTAGACTTAAGTCCCAGAAAGCCCCAAAAGGTGAAGTACAAAGTATGACTCAGGAAGAGGTATGCTACACTCCAAAA
Organism: Dugong dugon; assembly: GCA_030035585.1. NCBI lineage: Eukaryota > Metazoa > Chordata > Mammalia > Sirenia > Dugongidae > Dugong > Dugong dugon. Next base: position 61,587,876 of record CM057471.1, read on the forward strand.
GAACTGCTTAAGTTTTCTAATATGAGCAAACAGAAACCTGAGGAATATGTGTGGTAATGGCTGTTAAGGGTGTTGGATAATGGTACAAATAACATAAGTTGGATCAGTCTGAGTTTATTGATATGGGCCTGCTAAGCACAGATTCTTCATTCAGAGTTTTAGCTTAAGAGGTTAGGAAAGGATCTAATAATTTATTTCATTGGTTGCTTAGCATGGATTACTCAGTGGCCTACACTAAATCAAGCTGAAGTACCAGACCTGTCTTGGTATACTGTAGAAGAAGGTATCCAAAGGCTTAAGGAAACTCACATTAGAGTGGATTTATTAGGTTAAACGCATGTCCCATACACAGAGTATCCAGAGGACACACCTTTTACCACAACAGTAATGAACAAATTTGTAAACGGAGCTCCATCTTGAAGACTGCTGTGATTGCTATTTTATGTAAGTCAGACTTGAGAATGGGAACTGCCCAAACTGAATTAAGACACCTAACTACAATAGGGGCTGATTGGAACCCATGGTGGTAGGGGCCAAAAGACAGCACTCAATTGACAAAGACAAGGTGGGTGTGGTTACCATAACGGACAGCAGAGTGACAGCAGTAATAAGAATAGTCTGACTCATATGAACTTATGGTGTTGGCTACTTAGTGGTGGTGGCCCTAAGTGAAATAGATAGGAAATCTACTAAATATTTACTTGATCTGTACAAGCAGAATTCTAGGTCAAATGAATGGCAGTCTAACTCAAATTGCCACAATAGAGTCATGGGCCCTCAATCAATTCCCAGAATTCAGCCAGTTTATAGACCCAAAACTCCTTGAATGAAGGGGAGCCTTGGTCCCCTTGAGGAAGGAACCCACTACACTGCCAAAAATTCATACTGTTAATCTTTCTCCCAGCCTTCCCCCAAGTGATCTACAGCCTTTTATGAGAGTGACTGTTTATTAGGGAAAAAGAATTAGGGATTACTGGATACTGGGTCTGAACTGACACTAACTACAGGATACTCAAAATGTCACTGTGGCCCACCAGTCAGAGTGGGATGTATGGAGTTCAGGTTATTAATGGAGTTTTAGCTCAGGTTCAGCTCACAGTGAGTCCACTGGGTCCCTGAACCCATCCTATAGTGATGTATTGAGTTCCAGAATGCATACTTGGAATAGATATACTCATCAACGGTCAGACCCCCATAAACTGGATCCTTGACAAGTAGAGTAAAAGCTATTATGGTAGGGAAAGCCAAGTGCAAGACATTAGAACTGCCCCTACCTAGGAAAATACTAAACCAAAAGCAATACTGCATTCCTGTAGGGATGCAGAGATTAGTGCCACCACACAGGACTTGAAGGATGCAGGAATGGTGATTTCCACCATCTTCACATTCAACTCACCTATTTAGCCTGTGCAAAAAACAAATAGATCTTGGAGAAAAACAATGGATTATCATAAACTTAACCACATGATAACTCCAATTGAAGCTGCTGTTCCAGATGTGGTTTCATTGCTTGAGCAAATGAATACATCTCCTGGTACCTGGAATGCAGCTATTGATCTGACCAATGTCTTTTTCTTGATTCCAGTTTCGATGGAACACCAAAAGAAGTTTGCCTTCACCTGGCAAGGCCAGCAATGCACCTTCACTGCCCTACCTCAGAGGTATATCAACTCTCCAGACCTATGTCATAATTTAGTCCAGAGGAACCTTGATTGCCTTTCCCTTACGTAAGATGTCACACTGGTCCATGACATTGAAAACATTATGCTGATTGGACCTAGTAAGGAAGAAGTGTCAAAGACTCTGCACTTACTCGTAAAACATTTGCATGCTAGAGGGTGGGAAATTAATCCCACAAAAGTCAGGCACCTGCTACTTCAGCAAAATTTCTAGGAGTCCAGTGATTTACAGCATGTTGAGATATTCCTTCTAAAGTGAAGGATAAGTTGTTACATCTAGCCCCTCCCACAACTAAAAAGGAGGCACAATGCCTGGTGTGCCTCTTTGGATTTTGGGGGCAACATATCCCCAATTTGGGTGTGCTACTCTGGCCTAGTTATCAAGTGACATGAAAAGATACTAGTTTTAAGTGGGGCCCAGAACAAGAGAAGGCTCTGCAACAGGTGCAGGCTATCATGCAAGCTGCTCCGCCACTTAGGTCATATGATGCGGCAGATCCAATGGGGCTTGAAGTGTCAGTGGCTGTTAGAGATGCTGATTGGAGTCTCTGGCAGGCCCCTATTGGTGAATAACATCTCAGATTCTTAGGATTTTGAAGCAAAGCACTTCCATCCTCTGCAGATAACTACTCTCCTTTTGAGAAACAATTTTGGCTGGTTACTGGGCCTTAGTAGAGACTGAATGCTTAACCATGGGCCACCAAGTCACCAAGCGGCCTGAACTGCCCATCAGGAACTGGGTGTTGTCTGACCCACAGAGCCATAAAGTCAGATGTGCACAGAAGCACTCCATCATTAAATGGAATTGGTATATGTGAGGTCAGGCCTGAGCAGGACCTGAAGGCACAAATAAGTTGCATGAGGAAGTGGCCCAAATGCCCACGGTCTCCACTCCTGTCACATTTCCTTCCATCTCTCAGTGTGCACCTGTGGCCTCATAGGGAGTTCCTTATGATCATATGACTGAAGAAAAGAAAACTCATGCCTGGTTTACAGATGGTTCTGCCCAATATGCAGGTACCACTTGAAAGAGGACAGAGGCAGCACTACAGCCCCTTTCTGGGACCTCCCTGAAGGACAATGGTGAAGGAAGTTCCTCCCAATGGGCAGAACTTCAAGCAGTGCACCTGGTTGTTCACTCTACTTGGAAGAAGAAATGGACAGATGTGTGATTGCATACTGATTCTTGGGCTGTGGCCAGTGGTTTGGCTCGATGCTCAGGGACTTAGAAGGAACATGATTGGAAAATTGGAGACAAAGAGGTGTGGCGAAGAGGAATGTGGATAGACCTCTCTGAATGGGTCTAATAAGAAGATATTTGTGTCTCATGTGAATGCTCACCAAAGGGTGACCTCGGCAGAGGTGGATTTTAAAAATCAAGTGGCTAGGATGACACGTTCTGTGGAAACCAGTCATCCTCTTTCTCCAACCACTGCCATCATTGCCCAATGGGCTCATGAACAAAAGTAACCATTGTGGCAGGGATGGAGGTTATGCATGGGTTTAGCAACATGGACTTCCACTTCCCAAGGCTGACTAGGCTACAGCCACTGCTGTAGCCCACTGAGTCCCCAATCTGGCATCATTTTTCAAGGTGATCATCCAGCAACCTGGTGGCAGGTTGATTACATTGGATGGCTTCCATCATGGAAAGGGCTGTGTTTCCTTCTTACTGGGATAGACACTTACTCTGGATACAGATTTGCCTTTGCTTCACACAATGTTTCTGCCAAAACTACCACCCATGGACTCACAGAATGCCTTATCTACCATCATGGTACCACATACTACATTGCCATGGATCAAGTGGCTCACTTCGCAGCAAATGAAGTTTGACAATGGGCACGTACTCATGGAATTCACTGTTCTTACCATGTTCTCCATTATCCTGAAGGGGCTGGCTTGATAGAACTATGGAATGGTCACCTAAAGACAAAAGTACGGCACCAGCTAGGTGGCAATACTTTGCAGGGCTAAGGAAATGTTCTCCAGGAGGCTGTATATGCTCTAAACCAGCTTCCAAAATAGGCTGCTGTTTATCCCATAGCCAAGAGTCACAGTTCCAGGAATTAAGGTGTGGAAATGGGAATGGCACAACTCACTATTACCTCTAGTGACCCACACGAAAACTTTTTACTTCCTGTCCTCGTGGCCCTGAGCTCTGTGGGTCTAGAGGTCTTAGTTCCAAAGGGAGAAATGCTTCCACCTGCAGATACATCACTGATTCAATTGAACTGTAAGTTAAGAAGCCGCTCGGCCACTTCGGGCTTCTTGTGCCTCTGGATCAACAGGCAAAGAAGCAAATTATCATATTGGCTGGTGTGATTTTCCCTGACTACTTAGGGGAAATCAGATTAGTATTGCATAATGAAGTAAAAAGAGTATGTCTGGATTACAGAAGATCCATTATGGTGTCTCTTAGTACTACCATGGTCAGTGGAAAACTACAGCAACCTAATTCTGACATGACTACTATTGGCCCAGACTCTTCAAGAACGAAGGTTTGGATCTCTCCATCACGCAAAGAACTACGACCAGGTGAGGTGCTTGCTGGGGGTAAAGGGAACATGGAATGGGTGGTGGAAGTAAGTGCTTAATAAATGGTAAAATATTATTGTATATAAGTCATGGATTATTTTTCTCTTAACCTCAGATGGTCTAACCTACTCTGATACTCATAAGTACACAGTCATTATGTATTTTATTATTTCCCCTTCAGTTCATATTTATAATCTTATTTTCTTTTCCTTATGGGCACTTATAAATTTCCTATTAAAGTATTTCCTTTCAATACACTTTTATATGTTTATTTACATGTACTAAAGCCTGAAAAATGTATGGTTTGTTGAATGGGTGTATGAGATCAAAATTTTGACAAATAGTATTATATTATAAATATTGGTTTCATAACATTTTTTTTCTTAACATCTTGTTTTCAGGATTGAACCACATCACTGCATATAGATATAGCTCAGTGCTTCTGATCATTACATGATTTCAATCTTAAGCATGTGTATCATTTTATCAATCTGTTCTCTTATTGATAGACTCTAGATTTCACCCAACTCTTTACTTCCACATGTGAACGTGGGGCAGAATACAAAAGAATGTACAGTCTTGTGCACATATGTAAAATCTCCAGCATCTATATATATTTTAGAGTATGTACATGACTACTGGGATAAATAGCACATGATTTCTTTCCCCTATGGCTTGATAGTTTACATCCCATCTGCAGTACATGAAGGCTCCTAGCACTTGGGGTGAAATTTTCTAATTGTTGCCATTCTGATAGTGTACAATGGTGTTTTGATACTGTAGTGATTTTCATCACTCTGATCAGTATGGAGGTGGAGCATCTATTCCCTCATGCTATTCAAATAATTTGAACATTTTTCTTTTGGGCTTCATAGCTTTTTCCTGCTGTTTTACAAGAATTCTAATTAATTCTTTGACAATTATTAATTTAGCTATTATCTTCTCTGAGTCTGGCACCTGCCTTTTAACTTTATCTATAATATCTTTCATTAAACAGTACTCTTCAATTTTGATGTATTAAAATCCATCAATGTTTCCCTTGTGGTTTAAGAATTTGGGGTCTGGATTTTAGAAAGACTTCTTAATTTCAAGGTCATTAAGATACCTGCCCCAGCTTCTAACTTTCTTACTTTATCCTTTCCATGTAGGAACTTAAACCATATGGAGTTCATAATTGTACAAAGTGTAGAAATTACGCTACCTTTTTACATTGGTAAGGACGTTGGCCGATGTGCCGCTGGTTGCAGAAAGAGGTGCATGGCAGACAGTATGGATGGATAGAGATGGTTAACATTTTCTTCTGTAACTTGATCTAAATATATCTATAATTAAATATAATTAATTAAAGTATTAAACTTTATTTATCAGTCATTTGAGTAGAGGAGTTTTGAACTGAATGGGGGAAGTCTGGCTCACATTCAGATATCAGCTTGGCCATGAGTTGTCTTTTCATTTTTCTTAGTTAGAGCACACAAACACACACTTAGGATGCAAGCTAATGGAGCAGATGAGAACACAGATTTTAGAATCAGAAAAATAGAAACTCAGATTTTAATTCTGGCTCAATCTCTTATTTGTAATTTAACCTTCGGTAAGTGTGTGTCTTAAGTCACAATTTGTTTGTCTGCAAAATAGCTATGTGATGCTTACAATGCTTTGTGATAGTTGAAAAAGGTTTGCTTGCTGATTTATGTATTTACCTACTTACTTATCTATTATTGAACTAGAATTTTTGATAACACTGATCATATCAGACTTAATCATTATTTTTCCAGCAGCTATCACAATGCCTAGCCATAGCAGGTTTTCAATATTTATTTGTTGAATTACAAGGAATAGGTTCAAATGCTAAACTATTTTTCTTTTTCCTTTTCCTTTTTTTTGTTTAGCTTTTTTTCCTGATTTTTTTTCTCATTTTAAGTAATGCCAGCTAACACTTATAAAGGCTGAACTGTGTGTCAAACACTGTTCTGTGTCTTTTTGCATGTTTAACTTAGTTTTGTCTCATAGCAACAACTGACATAGTTGCCAATAATAACCCCATTTTACAGGTGAAATAATGTAGGTAAAGAGAAGTTAGGTAACTTACCCAAGGTTTCACAGTTAATAAAGGGTAAAGCCTATATTGAACCCGGGAACCTTGGCCTCTAAAGGTGCATGTTCATAGCAGTTGCACCTTGCTGTTTCTCTTTAGAGTCTGAAGGACTATCTGCAGGACTGTTGAGAGCCTGCAAGTTGAATTTGATTTCTAGTTCTACCTCCCACTAACTGTGTGATCATGGACAAGTGGCTTGACCTTACTCAGCTTCAGTTTTATTTCTTGAAAAATGCAAAAAAAAAAAATCACCCAGTCTCACAGAGTTCTTGTGAAGACAAAATGAGATAATCTACATGAGGCAATTAGTACAGTGCCTGTACATAAACATTTAACACACATTTTTAATACTATTTCTATTACAACTATATATTTCATTTTGTCTATAAATTAAATAACTAAGTAAAGTATTTCACTCTTTTTAGTATTTACAAACCACAAGATGCATTCAAAATGGAACATGCTAAACCACTTTATAGAAATTTCAGGTGTACTAAATGATGTATTTCAAAAATGCCCGTATGCCACCACCTCCACTCTGATTATGCCACTAATTTTATGGTGTCTATCTTGGCCATCTAGTGTTGCTATGACAGAAATACCGCAAGTGGATGGCTTTAACAAGGAGAAATTTATTCTCTTACAGTCTAGTAGACTACAAGTCCAAATTCAGGGCATCGGCTCCAGGGGAAGGCTTTCTCTGTCGGCTCTGGAGGAAGGTCCTTGTCATCAGTCTTCCCTTGTTTTGGGAGCATCTCAGTGCAAGAACCTCAGGTCCAAAGGACACGCTCTGCTCCTGGCACTGGTTTCTTGGCAGTATGAGGTCCCCGGTCTCTCTGCTCACTTCTGTCTTTTATATCTCAAAAGAGATTATCTTAAGACGCTATCCAATCTTGTAGACCTCATCAGTGTAACTGCCACTAATCCATCTTATTACATCACAGTGATAGAGTTTACAACACGTAAGGAAATCACGTCAGATGACAAAATGGCAGACAATCATACAATACTGGGAATCATGACCCAGCCAAGTGGACAGATATTTTTTGGGGACACAATTCAATCCATGACAGTGTCTAAGAAAAGACCACTTATTCTCTTTGAACTTTTGTAAAGGAGAGGTTTAATTTAGGTTCTCTTTTAGGCTTTTCCTGACCTTGACTGTCTATGAGTCTGCAATGTGAAAAGACAGAAGAAAATCGGGTTATCTGGGTGAGATATTTCCAGGGGTTAAGCAGTAATGGGCTTGGATGATTTAATTCTATTTTTACTGTTATAAGAGCAGATCTCAATATTTCCCCATGCTGCCTTTTTATCCTCTACCTACCAACCCTGGCCAAGGTCGTCTTGCTCTTTGGAGGCTCTAAGTCTCCTGCCACTGGTTTAATGGCTTCGCAAGCACAGAGCAAGTTATGAATGTGAAGTGTCTGTCAGCTACTAAAAGCCTGTGAATTAGTGTTTCCTGCCCCTGTCCGTCAGGAAGCATACTTTTATCGAGAAATAACTTGTCTCTATGAATAGGCTGACCTCTCACTAATCTGCTCTGCTCCACTAGGCCCAGCACCCCTCCCCCAGGGCCCTCAGAAAGAAGCTGCCTCCTCTGTTCCATACAGGGCCCTCTCAGGCACCTGTGTCAATTCAGGCTTCTTCCAAGTCAGAGGAGGTTTTGAAAGGGAATATTACTCTTAGGTTCAAAACTGGTCTGAATTTTCTATTAAAGAACATCCCTTAACACCTGTGCACTCAGATACCTTGAATCTCCCACTTTTCTTGCTCTGATTCTTCCTGCCTCCTTCTCCAGAACCTTCACTTTGGGGCCCTCAGAGTCCGTATCCTCTCTGAAAGTGCTGGAGAGCACATTTGCTTTTAGTGCTTCATGCCATTATATCCCCTTGAGAGCACATGCTCTGCAAGTCCTTTGAGCTCTAAACTGCAGCTCGAATTTATGGCAGAACAATACTTTTTCTCTTGTGAAGAAAATTTCAGGAATCAAGGAGCAATTTTAAATGGTACTATTTTGGGAGGAGACTGTTGACACTTTAAGGAATGACTAGCTATCTACAGCATTGTCTACAGAACGTTGTATAATATTTTGTGTTTTTCCAAGCATTATCCTGTCATTTTGTCAATCTAACAGCATATCTTTTGTTCTCATGAGAAATGGTTGAAAGGTTTCACTTCCCCCATTTCACAGATTCATAAAGTGAGGCTCAGAAAGGTGAAGTGAATTGCTCTTGGTGGTCTAACTCACAAGTGATAACTGCAAGGACACAAACTCAAGTCTTCGGCTCCCCTGCCCCGCAATTTTTATTTCTCTGTATCATGGAATTCTTGGATGACTTTGCTAGACTGTGTATTACCTTGTGCCCTGGAGCTGACTGTCTCCTAGGCCCTTATCCCAAGTTCTTAGAAAGCAGGAGTTGGTTATGATGAAAGCACGTATCCTAAGGGCTTTATTTCTCTTGAGACATTGTTAGTGCTGCTAGACGCAGAATTCAACACTTAAACAATTAGCATTTCCTTAGGACAATCTCAGAGCATTTTCAGCACGAGTGTAGACTTTTAAGTCCAGACACGATAAAGCATTGTGCTGGGCTAAGTGCTCATGTCAGTCCATGTAGTTGTTGTTAGTTTCTGTCTGGCTCACGGCGACACAACATTGCCCAGTCCTGCACCATCTTCATGATTATTGGTGTATTTGAAGTCATTGTTTTGTCTATTGTGTCGATCCATCTCATTGAGGGTTTTCCTCATTTTTGCTAACTCTTTACTGCACCAAACATGATGTCCTTTTTTAGTAAACTGGACTTTTCTGAGGTTCTAAGGAACGTTCCTGTTGTATTTCTTCTAAGCTGATTTGTTTGTTCTTCTGGCAGTTAATGGTATATTCAATATTTTTCACCAACAGTTTGAATGCATTGATTCTCCTTCTGTCTTTCTTCATCATTGTCCAGCTTTCTCATGCATATGAGATGATTGAAAAGACCATGGCTTGGATCAGAAGCATCGTAGTCATCAGAGTGACATCTCTGCTTTTTAAAACTTTAAAGAGCTCTTTTGCAGTGATTTGTCCAATGCAGTATGTCATTTGATTTCTTGACTGCTGCTTCATTGGCACTGGTTGTTGATCCAAGTAGAATTAAATCATAGACAACTTCAATTTCATTTTCCACGATTTTTTTTTTAATTGGTCCAGTTGTGAAGACTTTCGTTTTCTTCATGTTCAGGTGTAACCTATACTGAAGACTGTGGTCTTTGACTTCCATGCAGTTAAACTGAAAAAACCAGTTGCCATAAAGTCGATTCTGACTCATAGCGACCCTATAGGACTTAGTAGAACTGCCCTATAGAGTTTTCAAGGAGCACCTGGTGGAGCCTGTGCTCTTAACCACTACGCCATCAGGGCTCCACCATGTGCTTAGGTCATCTGAAATTTCATAAATGGCAACTCATTTTTTTCTTTTTGATAGAGTGATGATATAATTTTTTTTTTTCATAATAAATAGCGTAAGAATCCAGAAAGTTTCTAAGAGAATCCACCTGATAGGGTCAAAGCAGAGAGTAGATTATCATCATCTGATCTGTTTTTGTTATTACTAATTTTAATTAAGTAATGGTAGGGATGATATTTTTGAACTGCTACCAGTCTATGTCCTTCATCAGCATTACCACAATCTGCTGCATCAACTTGTAAGAAATAAGCACTGGTTGAAACCTTATTTCACAAAAGCCCCCTGGATGCCTGTTTAAATGCAGAATCTTGGCCCCTATTTCTAGATATTCTTGTTCGTTTTTACTCTACTTTTTGAACGAGTGGCCCAAATGATTTTGCTGCAGACAGTCCACATTCCACATATTGAGAACACTGGTTTAATATAACCAAAACAAAAAACCAAACCCATTACCACCGAGTCAATAGCACAGAGTAGAACTGCCCCATAGGGTTTCCAAGGTTGTAATCTTTATGGAATCAGACTGCCACATCTTTCTCCTACGGATTGGCTGGTGAGTTTGGACCCCCAACCTTCTGGTTAGCAGCTGATTGCATAACTACTGCGTCACTAGGGTGCCCCTGGTTTAATATGTACATCCTTAATTATGGCAACGTATCTGGGAAGGGGAAGGAAAAAGCTTGCCAAATATATGAAATAATATTATTTATTTAACACTTTACGAGGTACTTTCATCTACATTTTCTCATAATCTTCATATCAACCACATGAGTTTGATAAAATGGATATCTATTTATCTTCTTTTTTTTCAGATGATAACTGACAGAGACTCAGAGAGATTAAATATCGTACCCAAGGTCATACAACCAGTAAATACTGGAGATAAGATTAAAATGCAAGTAATGTTTTTCTTTTTCTTTCCCTATAAGGCCAGTAACTTTGAAAATACGCTCATGTCTAGGCCCACTCCAGACTAACCCAGATTAATTGAATCTGTAAGGTGTGGAAGTCATGCTTTGGTGTTTTCTAAAATCTCCCCCAAATAATTTTAAATCCAGGGGTGAGAACCACTAGAGGCTAGATGATGACCCTACCCATGTGGATGTGTGCCTAATACTCATGGGAAGGGATCCCCTGCATGTCTGGCTAAGGTCCAGGATAATGAAGCAACTTTGAGCTCTGTGGAGAGGTGTTTACACAATTCTCCTCTGACCTCCCTTTGCAAATGTCACTAACTGAAAGGAATGTAGCTGCTTCTCTAACTGAGAGGACTTCAGGGGCTCAGAGACCCTCGTACCTCACCAGTGACCCCTTCTCTGCATCTGAAAGGTGACCCCCCACCAGAGCTGCGCTGGAAGGACCTTTCTCCTTTCACCTCTTGGAAAGCTACAGAGTCAGTGGTATCTCTGTCCTTTGCCCTTTCCTCTGAGCTTATAGGAGTAAGATTACTGTGACAAAAGGCCCATGTGTCAGTAGAACGTTCTTCCATGTTTCTCCTAAATGAATTTGTCTTTTCTAATTATAAAAATAATACATAGCGGTTATTTTAAAAATACAAATAACTATAACAAGAAAATAGGATAAAAGTAAAATTTAAGTGAGCAGTGCTCTAGATATCCATCCTACTGTGCATATGTGTAAAACAAGCATACACAAAAAAAAGTGACACAAATTTGATGGCATTAGTACAGTGCCTGGCACTTCGCTTTTGCTCAATATATATTTGTTACATTCATGAATACCCCTACATGCTGGTTTTGAACCTGTTTCTCCACTAATCGAAAAACAACATATTTTCTCATCTTTACTTATAGATTTACTTCTTTCTTTTTTAAAAGCTTATAAATCCATTCAGTTGATGGGTCATGGTTCACTCAACTAGTTTCCTAACTGGATGACATTTAGATGCCTTACAATTTTTTAATATTGCAATATCTATATCTGAGGAGCCCTGGTGGTGCAGTGGTTAAGAGCTCCGCTGCTAACAGGTCAGTGACTCGAACCCATCAGTGGCTCCATGGGAGTAAGACGTGGCAGTCTGCTCTCATAAAGATTACAGCCTTGGAAACCCTATGGGGCAATTCTACTCTGTCCTACAGGGTTGCTATGAGTTGCAATCAACTCGATGGCAATGGGTTTGGGTTTGAGATATCTGTATCTGTCTACCTATCCATATATTTATTTTACTCTTATGCCATCTGTCCCTTATGATTAATTTCTATAGTAGGATTATTAGGTTAAAGGGTCTTTAATTTTTAAGTTTTGTCTATAGTGTCAAACTGTCCTCCAGAAAGGGTGCCCCATCAATACTATCACTAATATGCACTGTCATTTTAAACACTTTCTGCTTCATCATATATTACAGCAAGGGGACCCTCTGGGTTAGAGACTAAGCGGGTATTGGTGGCAATGTCCTTCCTCTCAGCGTGTCCCTTTAGGACAACAACCCAGAGAGGTTTTCACGGGAAGGTATACTTTTAGGTCCAGCTAGTGGCCACTTAGAACCTAGAGAGTTAGAAACTAAAACTCTTGGTGTTTGGGGACATCATGCTTTTCTAGGCTTATTTCCATTGCCCTGAACCATCTTCAACTGAGAGTATGGGTGAAGGAAAGAATGTGGTGGCAGGTAGAAGAGTACAGTGCATTTTTTCATGAAAGTTAAATCCATTTATTATGTGCTTTAGATGATGGCTTGTATCTGAATAGAAAGAAGAAAGAGTCTACCAAATAGCTATTTGATCTTAAACAACATACTTAAACTGGAAAACAGTTCATGCATGAACGCAGCAATGATTTTCACTGAAGCACTGTTTTCGTCCGGCGATGTGGTGCAGTGGTAGACAATTGATTTCTACAGTACAATGGCCTGAGATCATGTGCCTGTTTCTCAATCTCTTTTTTGTTAGATCTCGAGTAGTTTACTTAAATTTTCTAGCCCTCCATTTCTTCATAAGTAAAATGGGATAGTGCTAATAAACCAAAATCAAACCGGTTACTGTTGAGTAGATTCCAACTCCTAACGACCCTACAGGACAAGGTAAAACTGCTCCATAGAGTTTTCAAGGAGTGACTGGTGGATTCGGACTGCAGACCTTTTGGTTAGTAGCCGTAGCTTGCCATAGTTCTTAACCACTGTGACACCAGGGCTCCACAGTGCTAATACACTATAAGTTGAAAGTTAGTTTCAAGGTTTAAATTAGCTGAGGCACATAAAGCCATAGAAGAGTGTTTGCCAAATACTGAAGCTGTCAATAAATGGAAAGTATTATCATTTATCTGGTAAAGAATGTGGTTACCCTTGGAATTAGAGGGTTTCAGCTGGAGTCGGAGTATTACCACTTACCAGATGTGTAGCCTTTAGCAGGTCACTCTGCAGAAGGCCACAGCAGGGCCCAAGACAACTCTGAATCTTTTTATTTCCTTCTCTGTACATTGGAGCTAATAGATTATGCTTTATCCACCTCAAGATATTTTGGAGAGGTTCAGAACTGAAATATATAAAATATGTGGAAATATGTTACACCTGTGTTATATACGGAATTGTATCCCCCAAAAAGACATGTTGAAGTGCTAACCTTGGTACCTGTAAACATGATCTTATTTGGGAATAGAACCTTTCTTTGAAAATCTTATCAGTTAATGAGGTCATGAAGGAGTAGGGTGGGTCCTAATCCCTTCTGAGTGGTGTCTTATAAAAGGGGAGGACAGATTTGGAGACAGAGTCACACACGGGGGAAGGCACCACGTGAAGACACATCTACAACCAGCAAAGAAACCAAAAGATTGCCACAGCCACTAGAAGCTAGGAAAACGGGGTGGGATAGTTCCTCTCTCACTCTTTCAGAGACCTCAGAAGGAATTGTCATGCCCAATATCCTGATTTGAACTGCTAGCCTCCAGAACTGTGAGACAGTACATTTCTGTTCTTTAAAGCCACCGACTTTGTGATATTTTGTTATGACAGCCCTGGGGAACTACGACAACTAGTAAATCTGTATTTGAATGTAAAGCATTTGGAATTTTATCTCCAATATCACTTTTTAATTTTTTTTTTTATTTTGATGAAACTATACTCAGCCAAAGATGCCATTTCAACAATTTCTGCATGTACAATTCAGTGATATTGGTTATATTCTTCAAGTTTTGCACCATTCTCGCTGTCCTTTTTGTTATTATTTCATCAGTGTTATCTAAAACTCACTGTTCCCCAAGCTTCCCATCCAACATTTGAGTTGCCATTGTTAATTTGATTTCTCATAGATAATTTTTTTAAAAGAGCACAATGCTCAAATCAGACTTACTTTACTAACTTGAATAAGCTAATTTTGTTGTTGTTGTTATTCAAAGAAGACTTCAAGGGATAGATTTGGTTTAAAGTTTGAAGATTATCCCTGAAATAATCCAATATTACCTTTGACTGTCCCTTCCAGTTCTATAATTCCAGGATTCCCTGGTCTTGAGATATCACAAGAGGATGAAAGGTTTAGGCTAATCTATGCCTTTGTGTTCATGGGCACACATGAGCACGGGGTTACATAACAGAGAGAGAAAGAGAGAGAGTTAGCCAGATGTTGTGAATAGACGGGCTCTGACTCTGAGATTCTGTCACTTACCAGCTACATAATAACAGATAGTCACTGAAACTTTCTCAGTCTAAGTTTCTTCATCTGGAAAAAAAGAATGATTGTGGCAAGTGTATCATGCTACTAGATGAGGCTATTATCACTAGCACATAGTAGGCACTCCAAAGCTACCATTTATGTGTCAGACACTAGGTTAAGCCCTTGGTATATCCCCTCATCTAATATAACACATAACACTCAAGGAGGCAGTTTGTATTGCTACTTGTCCCATTTTTCAGATGAGAATACTGAGGTTTAGAGAAGATAAGTGATGTGTGTATATCATACAGCTGGTGAGTGACAGAAAAAAGACTAAAACCAGGTTTGTCTGTCTAACAGACAAGTTAGGGTTCTTATCCACTGTACTCCTAAATATTTGTAGATGCAAATCCTTATTCAAGCGTTTGGTGGTGAAGTAAAGCTTATTTCAGAAGATCCCCTTTCTTTCCTTTCCCATGCTATAGACAGTGCAATCCATATGTGTGTGTATATATGTGTGTGTGTATGTCTGTATGTATGTATAAACATATACACACAGACATAAACATTTGACAAACCTGCACATGGCAATATCAGGGAAGGAATAGCAATGTCCTGTGAATCCAAAATAGGACTATTACACTTAGAATCCAGTAATGGGTTAGTCACAACAAGAGCTGTCAGATTGTGAAAGGAAGTTACATGGTTTGTGAAATCTACTTTAAAGTATTATTATCGGTGGTGTTTCAATTAAAGTGTTCTCTACAGAGTCTCTAGCTCAGGGCCTTAAAATAGATTCTCAATAAATATTTACCAGTTCAATAACTAGAGACACATTAAGACTACCAAACATAAAGGTAGAGGAATTACCAAAATGGTGCCTCAAGGATTTATGATTTCAGATGGCTTTTAGAATCATTATCCAAAGACTCTGTTCTTCCTCCTAAGAATGACTGTATTTTCATGGAATGAAAGGTGACATGGTCCTTGAGTGTTTGGAGTGAGAGGAAAGCAGTACATTTATGAATTCCCTTGGTCATTGGAGAGAAAGTAAAATTGAATAAGAACAAAACAAAACAAAACAAAAACTCAATCCCAGAAACTTAAAATATTTCAGTCGTTTTCAGGCAAGGAAATCAAAATAAGTTCACTGAAATATCTCAAGGGTCAAGGCTGATGTACATGTAATTTGCCCTCAGAGTCCTGAAAACAACACCTTCCTTAAACCCTTGCTTTAAAGCATCCTGTAGAGTATGTAAAGACTTTTCATTAACAGCTCATAGGATTGTAGAATGTTCCAGCTGGATACAGGGTTTAGAGTTCAGGTAACTTGCCCATCAATCGGTCAAATAGAAATATAAAAAAGGAAAAGAAAAAAAGAAGCCTCTAAAAGTTTTTTTTTTTTTCCCCAACAGGCAATATAGAAACATTAGGTATTCAATATCTACCATTGTTTCAATATTTGTATTCAATATCTACCATTGTATCAATATTTGATAACAAAGTATCCATTCTGACAGCATCTGACTCAAGAAAGTAAGCAATAGACTATTTCATTTTTCCCTACAGTCTACTCAAGCACAAATATGAGGACATACTCCTCCTTCTTTTATGGAATTTGGGGCAAGTACTACATTTTTCATCCATTTTTAGAGAATAAAGAAGTCCTTTGGACACTTTCAGTTCTAGTCTTCTTTCTGTGATGAGAATTTCTTGTCCAGTGCAAGAATCCAAAAGCTGCCAGATTTTAGTTCATTTAGAGTTTCTGCCTCTTCTGGTGGGTACTGCTTTTGGCATCAAGGCCTGTAGTAAGGAAGGGGTCTGTGGTCAGCTGATTCTCCTTCTTCTAGCCCCATCTCTTCTCCCTCCGAAAGACCTAGGTGTTTGTTCCGTGGGTGGCACAAACAGTTAAGCACTCAACTAATAACCAAACGTTTGGTGGTACGAACCCACCCAGAGTTGCCTTGGAAGGAAGACCTAGTGATCTGCTTCCAAAAGGTCACAGCCTTGAAAACTCTATGGAGCACAGATTTACTCTATATATGTGGGGTCACCATGCGTTGGAATTGACTAGATGGCAATGGGTTTAGGGTTTTTTTAATATTTTTTTTAAAGTGGGGCTCAGGGGAGGAGAGGAAGAGGAGCTAGGGCAAGGGTGGGAGGAGAGGAAGAGGCGAAACACAGTCTTTGGTGGCCGGGGCAGTTGTAATCTATACCTGACTGATACCAAAAGCTGTTCCTTTCCTCAGGGAATTTAAGAAACTGTAGCATCTCCTATAGATGATCTAGAATTTGTCTTCCACCTGTGGAAATTCTGGCATCTACCGATATTTCCTTTATCCTTGGCATCTCAGATGAAACTGAGATAGAGAGCATAAAAGTTGAACAACTGATAAGAATGGTTATGCTGTGAATATTTTGATGATGTAATCTATTATGAGGCTTGTAAATGGACTTTAAGGAGGGCATTTAGGTTATTCTACTTTCTGACTAAATGGTTATAAACTCAGTGCTTCTTAACCTATTAGGGGCTAGGCATATCTTTTGAAGAGGACTTGAAGCACTTACAGATTAAGATCAAAGACTACAGCCTTCAGTATGGATTACACCTCAACATTAAAAAAAACAAAAACAAAACCAAAAATCCTAGCTGGACCAAGAAGCAACATCAGGATAAATGGAGAAAATATTGAAGTTGTCAAGAATTTCATTTTACTTGGATCCACAACCAACACCCACAGAAGCAGCAGTCAAGAAATCGAATGCCGTATCGCATTGGGCAAATCTGCTGCGAAAGACCTCTTTAAAGTGTCAAAAAGCAAATATTTCACTTTGAAGACTAAGGTTCACCTGGCTCAAGCCATGATATTTTCAATCGCCTCATATGCATGCAAAAGCTGGACAATGAATAAAGCAGACTGAAGAAAAGTTGATGCCTCTGAATTATGGTGAATTATGAACTGCAAGAAGAATAAACAAATCTGTCTTGGAAGAAGTACAGCGATAATGCTCCTTAGAAGCAAGGAAGGCAAGACTTTGTCTCACATATTTTGGACACATTATCAGGAGGTACCAGTCCCTGGAGAAGGATATCATGCTTGGCAAAGAAGAGGGTGAGTTAAAAAGAGGAAGACCCTCAATGAGGGATTGACACAGTGGCTGCAACAATGAGCTCAAGCATAAAAACGATTGTGAGGATAGTGCACGACTGGACAGTGTTGAGTTTTGTTGTACATAGGGTCACTGTGAGTCGAGTGCAAACTGTTTGTGCCACCTGGGGACCTTAAGATAGACAGATAGAAAGATAGCTAGATAGACAGATAGACAGTCTTTCTTTGAAGATGTTTTCAGTCAATAAATTCATACCAGAATAGGGTGGGTTATAATCCCTTCTGGGTGGTACCTTATAAAAGGAGAGACCAGACACAGAGACAGAGTAACATTGGGGAAGATGCCATGTGAAGATACATCTACAAGCCAAATAACACCAAGAGGCACCTGGGGCTTCCAGATGCTGGAAGAGATAAGCAAGGCTCTTTCCCTGGAGTGGACAGAGAGAGCATGGCCCTGCCTATGCCCTAAATTGAAACTCCTAGCCTCCAGAACTATGAGACAATAAATTTATGTTCATTAAAGCCACTCACTTTGTGGTATTTTGTTACAGCAGCACTAGGAAACTAATACAAGTAATAAGACAACATCTTGCAATTTACTGTCAAATGGTTCCGTGGGGAGAGGGAGAGAATTTTTTGTTGTTGTGTATTCTTGCAACTGTTTTCTAAGTTTGAAAATATTTCAAAATAAAAGCAAAAAGAAAAAACATGTCTTAAATATTTCCAGATAAATGGAAAACAAACAAACAAACAAAAAACCCAAAACCAGTCATGTGATTTCTTTTTAACAGGTCATTACAAATGTTAACATCCTTATATAAGAAATGGGAAAACTGAGTGGAAAATAAGGTCAGTAATTTTACCCAAAGTCACACAGTTAGTTCTTGGCAGACCTGGATGTGCGACCCTAGTTGCTAATACTTTGAGATTTCTCTGTCATACATAAAACCCAAAAACCAAACCCACTGTTGTCAAGGTGATTCTGACTCACAGTGACCCTGTAGGACAGGGTAAAACTACACCAGAGAGTTTCCAAGGATGTAAATCTTTACGGAAGCAGACTGCTACATTAGTTGAGGGAATTTCAGGACATTAGCATGGGTTCAAACCATGGACTTTTTGATTAGCAGCCGAGTGCTTAACCACTGTGATACCAGAGCTCCTTCTGTCATACGTAGTCATGTTAAAAAAAAAAAAATTAACTATTTTCTCTGCTGTTTAACCTGATATACAAAAGAAAAAGACAAGTTAACAAAAAAGAAAAAAAAAAATTACTCTCTCTGCTATTTAACCTGATATACAAAATAACTTGTTGATTTTGTGGGTGTTTTTCAGGTATATTCACGTACACTGATAAAGAGAGAGCACTAATGAAATGTGTTTTTAGTAACACTGCTTTATTCGTGCACCACCCCCCACTATATGCTATAGATGGAAGGGTAATTACAGTCCATTACCAAATTACTTGCAGTTATCCTTTGATCTTGCAGTTAATTCAGGGAACCTTCATTTGCATAAATAGTATTAGCATATTTCACACCCCACATTTGGATCTTTTTTAGGAGTGACTGTTGCCTAGTTAAAGGATATCAACTTGGAATATTTTCTTTCTTCCTCCTAGTCATTCCTGGGAGAACTTTCAGACCTGGTGGCAGAACCAGGATGAGCAAGGTGCTGTATCAAGGAGAGGAGTGTGGGCTGCTACAAGTATGAACTTTCTGAGGTTGAAAATGACTTTTATCTATCTCTGTATTCACAGAATCCAACAGAGCACTTGGCAGAAATTTGGTGCATTATACTTACCATCTTCACTTGAAAACCTCACTGGCATCTTAAACTTTATCTGTCCAGTATTAAACTCTTTATTTTTGTTACTTAAAAGCTTCTCTTCTTCAGTATCCCTGTCTTGGTAAGGGCACCACCACCAACCCACTTTCCAAGCCAGAATCCTTGAAGTCATCCTCAAAAGTGCATCCTTCTCTCTCTTCCTCTGTCTTCTGTTTCTCTTTTTCTTCTACCAGCCATCAACTGTCATAGCCTGTCATTCTAAACTCCTAAAATCTCTCAAATCCATCCACTTCTCTCCCTTTCCTCTTCAAGCAGCTTAGTCCATGCCACCGTTATTTCACACTTGAATGATTACAATAATGTGGATTCCCTACATAAGTATTTGCTCTCTCCAATCCCTTCTTCATAAAGCAGTAAGAGGTATTCTTTTGAAACACAGATCCTCTCTCATTGATTCATAGTTTAAACCCTCTCAGTTTCTTCTCTATATTCTTTAGAGAAAATCTGAACTTTTAACTATGTCTCTATGTGATCTGGTCCTAGTCTATTCCTCCTTCTTGTGACTCCCCCTTGTTCTCATCACTCCTGCCATACTTTGTTCCTTAACATCTCAAGGTCTTTGTGTATGGTGTTTCTGCTCCCTGTACTGTTACCCACAGTCCCTACACTTTAATTCCAATATATGAGTCCTATTTATCCTTCAGAGCTCAGATTATCAACTATTTCTCTTTCCTCAGCTACCTTAAGTCAGTCGCCATATCTTGTTCTTATTACAAACTGGTTTTCTTTTTATATAACCTATGACAACTTAAATTAATTAATTATGCAATTTATGCCCACCTTACCCTCTAGATTAAAAAACAATACTGGAAGGCAAAAGTCATATGACTTGCTACTTATTCCCAGTGTCTAGAAGCGTTCTTGGCTGACAGGGTTCAGTAATTATGTTTACTGAAT
Organism: Dugong dugon; assembly: GCA_030035585.1. Classification (NCBI taxonomy): domain Eukaryota; kingdom Metazoa; phylum Chordata; class Mammalia; order Sirenia; family Dugongidae; genus Dugong; species Dugong dugon. The sequence continues at coordinate 61,608,099 of CM057471.1, forward strand.
GTATGAGTGAACTAAATATCTGAGGCATAGTTACCAGAAGCTTCTGGTCCTGACTGTATCTCTAATTTTCCAGGTGACCTTGGGGAGTTACTTTCCTCATCGTTAGTGGGATTAGATATATGATGGCATGAGAGTATAATTGTGGGATGTGAGGTCTGGAAAAATAGGAAATAATATAACAGAAAATATTTCTTCGCCAAATCTAGTAACATATCTGCTTCTATATCCACATAACAGTTTTTATTTTCAGTTATAATAAGTAAGCTAACCATATTCCTATCTTCAGCCAACACTTTCCATCTCACCCATTCAAAGATATTGCTTTCTCAATGTTTAAATTTTCCTTTCTTCCAGACCATTCTATTCAGCATGCAGACATGTTGTAATACAAGCAATTTTCACAATGGCAATAGTCACAAAGAACAATAGCTTCCTTGTCATCATAACCCATCCAGGTGCTAGCGTATTCCCGGTTCCCCTAAAAAATGAACAAGCAAAATCTTCTTCAGGACAGTGTTCTGTACTTACTTTCCCCACTTCCGTTCTCATAATCCTTCTTAAACCACTCTACTCAATTAAACCACTCACTGCAATTACCCTTGTCAAGTTTACCAGTGACCTTTATGTTGTCAAATCCAATGGCTAATTCTCAGACTTTGTCTTCTGCTCTGTTGACAGAGAATAGTTGAGCACTCCCTCCTTGATACAATCAATAATGGTATGAATAAAAATTTTTTAATCAAAACTCAAATATGCCAGTGTGGCTCTGGTCAAATATGCCTACTCAAATATAAGTTCAGAGTCTGCAGAGGAAAGAGATAAAAAGATAGATAGTAGCTAGCTAGCTAGATGGATCTGTTTAGAATTTCCTTATTGACCCAAGTCTTATTAAGAAGAGACAAGAAACAACGTGCTACATACATGTGTTCATTTTTGAGGTTCTACTCTGTAACACATGGGATCACCAATAGTCAGGGGCTGAGCTCATGGCAGCTAACCATAATAACAAATTCTCTGCACTCTGACCAATCAGATCAGTATCTCTTTCCCCCTTGGGAGAGGGAACTGATGATTAGATGGACAGAGGCACATAAATATGAGAAGACACATAGGGAGGCACCCTAATTGTGTCAGTATGATTTAGAACAAATGACTTTGGCACACATATGCACACTTGATCCCATCCGTACCTTTCAGTTCATCTAGGACTATGTGATTTCCCACTTTTTGTACTGGTAATGGATCTAAGTCATTGGTAGGGAAGAATGAAGAAAAGAAAATTGGGATGGAGAGAGAAAGAAACAAATAAATGAAGAAAGGCATCACCAACTATGGGAATATCTGAGTGGATTTTTCCTTCCTCAGTCTCCAGATTCCAGTGCTTTTTAAAGAGCTTCTACATAATATGATTTTTTCTTGTTTATATGTTTCCCTTCCCTATTAAATTGTATCACCCTGGCTTTCTCATCAACTCAAATGGTAAGTCCAATCTGATAAACTAGTGTGTGCTAAGACGTTAACGACTACAGTTGCTGAGCTTACAAAATGAACAGTGGACTAACTCTGGACAAGTACTCAGAAGACTTGAGCCTAAATTTTAACTCTAGACCAAAGTTAGGACTCACTCTAGGCAAGTCATCATACCTTAATCCACCTTCGTTTTCTCATTCCTAAAATGGAAATAATATTCCTAGCTATTTCCGTGAACACCAATGAAAAAATAACTGATGTTAAATTGCTTTTCATTACACAGGCTGCCAGAAGTTCTAAACCCTAGCTGCAAATCACTATCACGTAGGGAGCTTTTTAAAATACACAATCTTCAGCTTCACCCTCAAAATTCTCCACATATGGTCTGCGGGAATCTGTATTTTTACAACAAATCTCCTAGGTTAGTGAGCTGTGTCTGGCCTGTCAAATTTGCCGTTTTTAAAAGATTTTTAAAAAGAGTATTAAAAACCAAATCCAACTTCCCCATAGGGTTTCCAAGGCTGAAATCTTTACAAAAACAGCCGACCACATCTTTCTACCATGAAGAAGCTGGTGGGTTTGAACCACTGACCTTTCAGTTAACGGCCAAAAGCTTAACCACTGGGCCATGAGGGCTCCTTTAAAATAATATTACAAAGATTTTAAAAATGAGGGCATTTCAGGACATTAGCGTGGGATTTGGTTTCTGCGCCAGCTGCTATCTTTACAAGGGATTCTGGAGTTCAAGACAGTGTGTTGCATATCTCAGCAGAAGTGAAGTGACCCTCCATGGCCTATAGTCATCCCATGGAGTCATTCTGGAGGTCCTGGAGGCAAATCTGAGACTGAGACTGAAAGCATCAACTTGTCCTGAGTATAGGGCAGAGCCAGAGGATTGATGTTGTCTTTTATAGTGTTTCTAGCCTGAAGACAAGCTGTAAGACTTTTAATGGACTTAAAAGCTTGGCTCTGATAAAGTACCACTTAACACAAATTAACAGGACAGATGAATGATCTCAGAGAACCAGCCTCTTCACTTGTCTTCTGATACACTTGAAGTTGAGGAACAGGAACAAGAAACATCCAGGAGGAGAGGTCAGCTGAGCCGAGATTCTAATCCTGTTGTTGCTGTTTCAACTTGTCTCTCTGATAAGAGTTAAGGTCATTCACTCAACAAACACTCACTGAGACCCTACTCTAGTCAAGGAACTTTTTTAACCTCATGTATTCCTTGCCTCATGTTGTTTACAAATCAGTAACGGAAATAAGGCATGTGCGCACATATTTTTTTTTAATTATTGCAGTGAAAATATACATAACAAAACATATTGTTGCAACAATTTCTGCATACACAATTCAGTAACGTTGATTACATTCTTCAGGTTGTACAACCCTTCTCTGCTATACTTTTGTACATCATTACACCATCATTAACATAAACTCAACGCCTCTAAGTAAAAACTCCTTTCCCCCTCTCTTCACCCGTGGTAACCACTAATAATCTTTGATTTCAATAAATCTGCTTATTTCATATAAATGATATCATCCAGTAAGTATCCTTTTGTGATTGACTTGTTTCGCTCAGCGTGATGTTTTCAGGATTCAGCCATGTAGTGGCATACATCAGGACTGCATTTCTCTTTATGGCTCAGTAGTATTCCATTGTGCTTATATACATTTTATTTACCCATTCTTCTCTTGATAGATGTTTGGTTTGTTTCCACCTTTTGGCTATAGTGAAAAGTGTTGCAATGAACATTGTTGTACACGTGCATATGTATTTTTAACCAACTTTAAACCAAAATCTACTGCCATAGAGTCAATTCCGACTCATAGTGACCCTATGAACTACCCCGTAGGGTTTTCAAGGCTGTAAATCTTTACAGAAGCAGAATTCCACATCTTTCTCCCACAGAGTAGCTGGTGGATTTGAATGGCTGACCTTTTGGTTAGCAGATGAGCACTTTAACCACTGTGCCACCAGGGTCCCTTGACCAACCTTAAGAAGTGAAAAGCATTCTCTAAGAGGGATGGATGGATGGTTGTGTTAAGCAAAAGATCACATCAGTTTGGATGGGTAGAAACCAGGGAAGCTTAGCCAGAAAGTAGGCATTTGATCTCTTCTTTGAAGGAGTAGAAAAATTTATAAAATTCCCATATCTGGTTCAAGCTAAATGCAAAGCAATTTTTAATGTAAAAGTAAAAAGATATACCCCCTGAGGCAGGGGGAAGAGGAAAGTTATTGAAGCTCTTAGGTAGGAGGTGGTGGTGGTGGTGATGGTAGCTGGGACATGGCGGTGCTCTGAAGAGAACTCAGGCAGAGGTTTAAAGGAGAAATGGGATATTATTTAGCCTCAACTCAGGGATGGGCATGAGATCAAAGCAGAAGAGATTTATTTATTTTTGGTGGAGAGGACAATAGAGGAAAATTAGAGATAGAGAAAAGATAGGCTATGTTGGTAACACGGTAATTTTTCATAGTATAGAGTTTATGGTTTGAAGAAGGACTTTTATTCAGAAATATACCTAAACAAGCAGTTTCAGTGTGGCTTGCTTATCTTCATGATATAGAAATCTTTGCTTAAAAAAATTAAAAAAATACATGTTTTTCACGACCATGTCCCTTTGGGGAAAATCTCCTGCTATTTCCTTTACCATCATGGGGTTGGAAGACTAAACAGAAAAGATTTCTCTGTCTTTAACAGTTTTCAAATGACTTTCTTTAATGGTTTAGGGTGGGCATATGTCATTTGAGTTAGTGGGAAAATTTGGCATGAGCAATGGCAACCATGTAATTGAAATGTGAGGAGTGTTTCCCCAGCATTGTGATGAGGCTATGGGAAGTGAAGACTAGTTGATTGTGGCACAGCTGTTACGGAAGCTGATTAGTTTAGAATTGCATTGGCAGAAAGGAAAATTGAAAAGGATAAATGAGGTTAAGTAGAGTGAGGGAAGTGACTAGATGGTCTAAGAGTTACAGGATGTGGTAGTTTGGATGGACTTTAGAGATTACTTAGTCGAACTCCCAGACTTCTTGAGGACTCTCAGCAGCGGAGGCTAAATGACTAACTTAAAATCACACAGTCAATTAACAGAGTATACTCTGAGCCAGGACTCGGAGCTATAGACTCCCAGTCCAGCACACTTTCTATTCAGGATCAGTGAGAAAAATCACCACGAACAGTTGCAGTTGAGTTGACTCCAACTCATGACAATCCCCTGTGTGTCAGAGCAGAACTGTGTTGTATAGGGTTTACTTTTTTAAAAAGAAAAAAATTATTGTATTTTTGGTGATCCAGAGGGTTTTCAGTAGCTTTTTTTTTTTTTTTTTTTAAGTACATCACCAGGCCTTTTTACTAGGGTGCCTCTGGGGGAACTTGTACCTCCAATATTTCACTTAGCAGCTGAATGTGTTAACTGTTTGCACCACTCAGGTAAGAAGAATAGGATGGAGGAAAACAGGGTCTTTTCTGGAGACTTAGACTGTGACAGGTATGCAGTCAGGGCTTTATAAGCAAAACCAGTGAAGTGTAAAAATATATATATGGAGAGAGATTGATATCAAAGAAATGGCTCACGTGATTGTAGAGGCTGGAACATCCCAAGTCTGTGAGTCAGGATAGAGGCTTCTCCTGATTCACATAGCTGCAGGGGCTGGGGAACCCAAGACCAGCAGGACAGACAGGAGGGCTCTTGTTCACAGGCCATGAAGATCGACAAATCCCGAGATCGGCAAATCCCAAGATCGGCAAGCAAGACAGCCAGTAAGCTGCTAGCTCAAGTTCCAAGAACAGGAGGTCAGATGAACAGGAGCCAGCTTCAGGATCCAGAGCAAGCAAAAGCCCCTGAGCCTTGCCAGAATGTCCACATATATTCGATGCAGGCCACATGCCCAAGGAAACTCCCTTTCAACTCATTGGCTACTCACAGCAGATCCCATCATGGAGGTGATCACACTATATCAAATCTCATCACAGCAGTGATCACATCATCATATGATTGCCAAACTATATCATAACTGCCAAACCACTGAGAATCATGGCCCAGCCAAGCTGACACAGAACCCTAACAATCACAGTCCACCCTTTGTCAACTTGGCACCTGTACACATCTCCTTAAACCATGCATAATCTCGGAATAAAGACAATTATAAAGTCATACTTGCACCAGACTTGATAAAACGGACACACATACAACCAAATATGCAAAAACTCTGTTTACGTCTTATATTTTATAAATGAAGAAAGCAAAAATATTTGATGCACACATATAAGGCACAAATACTCATAACAATTACAGTCCTCATTTCTGCAACTGGTCATGTGGTTGTAAACAGTATTTAGAATTACCTTCTTCTACCATCCATTCTAAATTCCTTTTGCTCTCAGCAATCACCTTGGGCCCATACGTTCAGAAGGGCTCTGTTATAGATTGAATTGTGTCCCCCAGAAATACATGTTGAAGTTCTGGTACTTGTGAATGTAATTTTTTTTGTTGTTGGAAATAGGGTCTTTAACAATGTTATCAGTTAAATTAACATGAGGTCATGCCGGAGTAGGGTGTGTCCTAATACGATGTAACTGATGTCCTTATGAAAGAGAAGAGACACAGAGACAGAGACACTAAAGGAAGAATGCCATGTGACAATGGAGACAGAGATTGGAGTGATCTTTAAGCCAAGGAATGCGAAAGATTTCTGACTGTCACCAGAGGCTACGAGGGTGGCATGAAACAAATTCTGTCTCAGAGCCTTAGAAGGAATCAATACAGTCAATATCCTGATTTCAGACTCCTAGCCTCCAGAACTGTGAGACACTAAATTTCTGTTCTATAATCCACCCTATTATGTGGCTTTGTTACAGCAGCCCAAGGAAACTAATACAAGTCCTATGCTTGGGTTAATGCTCTGTTGTTGCTGTCTTAAAATCCTCAATAATTTTGGGACACTCCTTAAAAACCTGTAGTTGTCGAATCAATTCTGACTCAGCGACCCTACAGGACAGAGTAGCACTGCTTCATAGGGTTTCCAAGCAGCAGCTGGTGGATTCGAACTGCCATCCTTTTGGGTAGCAGCCAAACTCTTAACCACTGTGCCGCCAGGGCTCCCAAATTTTCATTTTGTTCTGGGCAACACAAATTTATGTAGCCAGTTCTGCATGCTATAGACTTGACCTTGCTGAACCCAGATGTGAACCGGTTGAGTTGCCTCCAGGACCTTGCTGGCAGTGAATGTGTGCACCACACCTCAGTGGGTTAGGAAACTGGGAACGGGCCAGGGCTGAGGCTCAGTCATCGCTTAGAAAAGACTTGCCCAGTTTACCAAGGTCTGGAACAGGAATTCATGGTTAAACATTACTTTAAAAAAGCCTTGGGTTGGGACACTCAATGACCCATGATACTGAGACTGTATTAATTGATTTTGAGCAAAGTCGTTTAACCTTCTCTGTCTTATTTTTTTTCCTTTTTCTTTTATGAAATTGGGCATACTAAAAAAAGGAGACTTCGCCTTGTTGCAGAAGATTAAAAAGGCAATAATATTGTAACTTATAATGTGTTATATAACATTGTCATTAAGGCAGCTCTTTGTTAACTTCCTGTGGCATTATCAAGCATGGGAGGTAATGTAACCATTAAGAGTAGAGTATTCAGTGTCAAAGAAACATGAGTTCCAGTCCAGTCTCTGCCTCTAACAGATGTGACCTTCAGTTAATGACCTGAGCAGTCTGAACCTTGTTTAGCTGATGCACCTGCAAAATGGGGACACAATTTACTACTCAGCTAGATTATTTACAAAATAAAATGATATAGTGTATGTAAAGTACTTGGCATGGTGCTAACTCATAGTAGGTACCTATTAAATAATAGTCACACTATTAATAATAAACTGACACTTTTGATCTTGATTCATTTCTTAAGTATTGGAATCCAGAACCCCTTCATCCAGAAGGCTTGTTCCTGGCCTCTGAAATATTTCCCAGACTTTCCAGAAGGACTGGTAACTATTTTGAGTAGATGCTGGGGAGAGGGAGAAAGCATTTGCTTCCGCCAAGTAGGAGCCATCCTCTTGTTGGATCCAGGATTTTGCCCGGCTAGACCTGCTATGCATATTCACAGCATCCAACAGCTTGCTCTGTCATGCCCAGAATATGAATTATTGCACAGGCCCCCAATGTTTCACTCACAAGCTGTCCTTTCCTATACCAGACCCTGATTGGTACTGTGACAGGAGGTATGGGGGGTGATTAGGGTTGGTGGGAGGCTGGGATAGAAACAGATGGTGGTTTGGCAGAGTGATTAAAACACTAGATCTCTGTTTTAATAAATTGCCCACCCAGCAGATAAAATATTGCAATAGTCAGTCCGAGTCTACTCAGCCAGTAATTAAAGTCTTATTTACAGAGGTTGTTTGCTACTGGTAAAGCCATGCATTTTCCAGTGTCCCTTTGAATGTCATTGGTGTAGAATTATAAGTGTGGAGATGAGACATTTAGATAAGCAAGAGGAAATAGATTAAACAGCTCCCTCCCAACCTTATACCAATCTGGAAGATCCGCTGAGCAGTCAAATATTCTGTGTGATTTTTGGTGAGTCACTTAACCTCCCTGAGCTTCTTTTCCTCTGTTTAAAAAATGCAGCCAACACTTGGGTCTCCTATCTACCTTATGGTTAAATGATGATGAAGAGATGAGGTTCAGTTTATAATTCACTTTGGAAGAAAGATACTATGGTAACCATTAAACTGTGTTGTCAAACGACCAGCAGGAAACCAAAACAATCAGATATGCAACTGCTGACCTTCAGGATCAGAATGACTTTTACACATTTGGGAGCTAATATTTCCACCTGCAAATTAGGAACTATTATGTGTAATAATGATTTAATGTCCTTCACTTAGCAGGAGGACAAGAAGAAACCCACTGACATTTCACTGCCTGCAAAAACTAATTTGTAGTTGTGTATTAATTAACTGTATTGATGCAGAACAAACCAATCAGAATTAAGAATCCCAGGTTAATGCTAGTCTTCCTGATTCGGTGGCTGAGGTAATTCTCCCTGGATTTGTGTATTTCTAACTTTTCTTTCTTTAATAGGCACACTAACCTTAGAAGGATCAAATTGTCGATAAACACAAGAACTAATGCCCCTAATATTTCTTCCAGGAATCTCACCTTCTTTACCTGTAAAATGGAGATTACTGCACATATCACAAGATTACTGGGGAATTAAGTGAAATGAGTATGAAAGTAGTTGGTAAATTAAAAAGCACTGTAACAATTCTAGCCATCTTGCTATTTTATTATTACAATTATTATCAGACTTTCTTTTTGTAAATTTTCAAAGACATTGAGTGAAAGCAAAGGAGTAGCAAATATGTTAATATTTGAAGGTATATTTTTAAACAGGACTTCATGACAAGATAAAAAAACAACAGTTATTAAGTGCTAACTCAATCTCCTAAATAGTAGTGCTGTGGCACCTTGACAAATCTTGATCCTTCATGAGGAATATTGAAGTTAATGGCTTAACAATAATACTTAAGGTGCAAAAGTTTTCAATAACTTACTTTTTATGATCAATTAGACTGGAGTTTATACATTATTTTGTCACTCACTTAAATTCTAATATGCTTTCTTGAGTGGGTAAGAAATGGATTTATAGCTAATTGGGTGGCAATTTCACACAACCTTGAGTAAGACCAGAAGAATGTGTTGCATGTTAAGATTGAGAACTCATGATCTAGTCAGTTAAGTGAGTTATATAACTTTGAAGATTATTATTTTCAATTAGAACACTATAAAAATCCTAATGGGTCTATTAGGCTGATAGGCAGGTTTTGTCTGAGAATAGTTTTGATGTCATCTTGTGAATGACAATAGCTTGATAATAAAGGTAACCTTTAACTTACAAATCACAATGCCCTAAATTAGTCCCAAATGCTATTTAGGATACTTTTTTGGAAGCTCAATATTTAGACATATAAGACTTCACAAAGCTTGAATAAAAAGGAAAGGAAGGAAGGAAGGAAGGGAGGGAGGGAGGGAAGAAGGGAGGAAGGAAGGAAGGAAAAAGAAATGAAGAAAGAAAGAAAAAAGAACCCCTAAACACACACACACACACACACACACACACAAAAACTCTCCCAAAACATCAAATTTAAGTCAAAGACTGGAAATCATTCCTTAGTTCCAACATCATTAGCCATGTATCCTGAAGTTAGTAACTCATTACCTCTGAGCCTTAGTCTCTCAAGTATAAAAAGTAGACTGTATAAACCAATGACCAAACTTTTTGTGCAAATTAAATACTAGGTTATGGGGCATTACAAAAACGTAATGGAGTACTATTGTCAATACCTGTAGTATCAGTACCTTTTCAGTGATATGTTTTCAATGAATTGGTTTTAACTGAGAGGAGCAATGTGGGGATTTAGGGCAGTATGGGGAATCAAGCTTTGATCGTCACTGGCTGAGGTGGCAATTTAAGGTGAGGATACATTGGCTGGTTCTGACCTCTCAGAGGTGGAATTCAAAGTGTGTTTACTTACTGTCGTTGTTAGTTGGCATCAACTTGGCTTGGACTCATGAAGACCTTATGTATAACAGAACAAAATTTTGCTTGGTCCTGCACCATCTTTGCTTCTTGATCATTGGTATGTTTGAGTCTATTGTTTCGATTATTGACATCTCTTATTTTAGGCGATCCTCTTCTTTTCTCAAAGTACAAATGCTCTCATAAGTTCTGTTAAGCAATATGTCTTTAGCAGGACAGGGCCTGTTTTCTAGTCTCTTCTGCAAAGGAAGTGGGTTGGCCTATTGTTGTTGATATTTTCTTATTTCATCTTAAGTCTCAAGAAGAGGGGATATGGTATAACTGATATCAGTTTACTTGTAATGTCATCTCTCTGGGTCCTGTGGTCTGAATAATATTTTTGATTCATAATATATTTCTACCAAAATAAACTAGTTTTCCGAACCACTGGCCTTTTGATTCTATTTTCAAGGAAAGAAACATCAAGTGCAAACAAATGCCCATGTTTATACGTGGTCATGCCAACATCCAAGATTAGAAAATTATAAATGGAACTTTGAGAATATTCTCAGTATCTGTTTAGAAGGTCCTCCCCACCTTTGTTCAAATGGAAAATTCCTACTGTGCATTAAAAATTCCCCTTAGATATATCCTTCTCTCTAAGGAATTTTCCCAGATGTTTGCCCAACCAGACAATAACTTCCTTCTCTGTGCCATAATTCTGTTATATGTTTATTATAATTTATTATAAATGCCTATTAATGTTACTGTCTTCTCTATTAGACTATAAGCTCCTGTAGGAATGAGCCATAATTTATTTATCTCTTTTTCCTTAACGTCTACTACAGTACATATAATAGATTCCCAAAACTTATTTTTTTGATGTAAATTTGTGAGCTTGAGTCTAGATTTTTATTAAATCTCCAAAATGTCTCACCTTAGCACATCTGCTAGCTGTCAGTCACAGAATAGTGGTATTTTAGGATGGAGACAAATAACAGACCTAAATGGGGAAATTCAACATTTAACATTGGCTGCAATATCTTCTGACATTAAAACTGAAAACATGAAACTGGAACTTAAACTGAAAATACAATTAGCTTGCTGTAGCCATAGATTTAAAAATTAACTAATATTATTCCTGATTTTTTCCAGGAGGAAGAACCTAATCTTGCAAGTCATGTGTATAGAACAATGTTCACTAAATATGTCAGAGAAAGGCAGGAGATAAGAATAGCAGGTATGCTAAAAAAAAAAAAAAAAAGAGAATAGCAGGTATGTAGGAATTTCCCAGCATTTTTCATCATCGAGTCTGAAATAATTATATTTTTAAAAGGGGTCCCAGGCCAATTTGATTTGCAAAACATTAAATATAGTGTACCAACCCCTTAGAGAATATCAATACACATCTGAAACTCAGTCTTGTATTTCCTAAACATTTCTTACTGCTGAATTTATTTTTTCAAGTAATAGACCAAGGAGCTTTATAAACCAAATTTAATGATGAGAATAATCATGACCAAAATGAGTAAGTAATGTGCCCATTGATATTCATGCTTTTGAGGCACAGAGGTAACTGAATACGCACACACATACACACGTGTGTGTGTGTTCATGTGTATGAATATGTATATGTATATTAGATCTTAGTCTTCTTATTATGGAAGGTGTGACTCCTGGATTAAATAAATTTAGAGGATTTATGATTTCTCTGTGTAAACAATCAGACTGATAAATAGAGGCATTTCCATAGGTCTAGCATGATGCTTTTCTCCAGTACATTCCTAAAAGTTATAAAAATAAGTTTTAAAATGAAGCATACAGTCATGACCTCTTGCAGATGCACAGCACAACGCATACTCCTTCACGGTGCCAGCTCCATGAGTGCAGATATCATCTTCCTCTATCTTTAGGGTCTATTACAATGCTTGGTGCGTAAGAGCAACTCAATAAATATTTGTGGAAAGAATCAAAACATACATTAGGGCTATTGCATTCTGTGGTCATAAAGTTGCCCACTTATCCACCAGACCAAAACTTAATTATCTTCCAAGGCCCAGCTCCAAAAATCACATTTCCCCTTTCAGTACAGTGGGAGGAACCAGTAAATATCTTCTGTGTGACGAAAAGACTAATAAAAGTGATTATGGATACCATGTTTTTGAGCCACCATTATGTGCCAGGTTTTCTAAATAGAGTTACTCCAATTCTTCCAATAATCCTTTAAGGCAGAACTTGCCGCCCCTGTTCTCCATTTGAAGACACTGAGGGAGGCACAGGTAAAGAATATGCCCAAGTTTATATAGCTAATAGTTGATAGATGTAAAACTGGAAAACAGGCTCCTCTGTTTACAGACTGTGCTTTCCCAACTATGCCATGCTTCTTCCCACATTTCAAGAAAGGCTGTAATACGCTAATTTAAATAGGCATCATTTGCATTATTGAGCAGCTGTGTGGCTCTCCAAATTGACTTGCTTTCCAAACTGCATGGGAAATAATATCTAATCCATATTAATTATAAATACATAACCCTGTGTTTTAAATACAGGGTAATTAATGAGTAGTGCTGAGCTAAATTTTTAGTACGTGATAAAAGTTAAAACCTTTGGCAGGCAAGCACATCTCAGCAAAAGCTCAATATTAATACTGTGGTATTTTAAGTCTTGAAGGGACCTTAGAAATATTTGGTTCAATACTTTTTAATGAGAGTACTGTTTGCATTTTAGGCAAGAATGATCTTTGTTGTGCAGACCTGTCTAGAAAAGAGCTGAATATTTAGTATCCCTGCCTCTCCCTCTGCTCAAGGCCAATTGCACTCCTGTCCTTGGGACAACAGAAATACTACTGTACCTTTTAAAGCCCTCCCATGCATTTTAAATGCCCTTTTAGGGGAAGGAGGCACCACCAGCTAAGGACTGTTGATTGTCTAAACCCATCTTGCGTGGAACCTATGCGTATAGAGCTTATGGGTGATCACCTTACTCAAGATCACACAGTAAGTAAAAAGCAGAACCAGGATGGTTCTAAACAGTAATAGCAACATCTAGCACCAGGCCCCACACTCTGGGATTTACATACAACATCTTCTTTGTTCCTTATAAAGACACAATGGGCACATATTACATTGGCATAGTGATTTAGAGCATGGGCTCTGGAGTTAATGGCCCAGATTTGAACATTGCCTCTACTACTTACTAGATGTGTAAATGAGTGAGCTGATTTCTCTGTGTCTCATTTTCTTTATACAATGAGGATAATAAGAGTGCCGATCTCTTAGGGTTCTTAGGAGAACTAAATTATTCAGCCATAGAAAGTGCTTAGACTACAATCTAGCACAGAGTCAGAGCATCATGCATTTCAGCTGCCTTTATTGTTATTATTGCTCTCATTTTATAAATGAGGAAACTGAGGCTGGGGAAGTTAAATACCTTGTTCAAGGTCACTCAGCTAGTGAATGTAGTGAAGGATGGGGCCGGAATTGAAAGTCACAGCTGGATCTGGTTTTCTTTCCATGATGCACTATTTCCTCTCTAAGGAGACGGCGTGTTAGCTGCTGTGAAGTCAGCAGCCCCTCCCCATCATTGTGGCCCCATGTACAACAGAATGAAATGCTGCCTAGTCCTACACCATCCACATGATGGGTTGTGGATCTGACCGTTATGATCCATAGGTTTTCATGGTTTTGGAACTAGATCACCAGGCCTTTCTTCCTAGTCTTTGGAAGTTTTGCTGATACCTATTCAGCATCACAGCAACATGCATGGAATATGAGAATTCTACCACTGTACCACCAGTGACAATGAGACAGAGTATAGGGGCCTAAAGCGAATAAATCTGGCCTCTGATGACCCTTTTATTGTTTTAGAAGCATTGTATTAGAAGACACTGAGAATAGAGAAGCAGCAGAAGAAAGATCTCCTCCCATCTTGAGTTTGCATTTTGGTTGGAGAAGCAATGAGAAACTATATTCTTATTAAAAGTGTGCAAGCGTTCACTTGATGAAGGAGGTGATTCAGAGGTAGCTGTTGAGATGACGAAGCCCCTGAGTGGTGCAAAAGGTGAACACGCACTAGGCTGCTAACCTAAAGGTTGTAGGTTCGAGTCCATCAAGAGGCACTTCGGAAGAAGGGCCTGGAAATCTACTTCTGAAAAATCAGCCATTGAAAACCCTATGGAGCACAGTTTTACTCTGGCACATATGGGGTCTCCATGAGTTGGGGTTGATTCAAAAGCAATTGGTGATGGTGTTGGTGGTTGAGATGACAGAGAGGTCAGAGAAGGCTTAAAAAAAAAAAAAGAGCTAGAATCTTATCTGAGCCTGGAAATATGAGAAAGAGCTATATTCATGAAAAAAGGGAAGAGATATTAGATAAATAATGAGAGCAAAGGCATTTGAAATGAGCATATTGCAAGATAGGTATGTGTGTGTGTGTGTGTGTGTGTGTGTGATGGAGTGGCAGTGGAAGATAGGTAATAAAGAGCAAAATGGGATTGGAGAATGGGAATATTAGAACACAAACCAGATTTGGGCTGACTGTTCCCTTGGAGGGAACAGTTTATCCGTTCGTGGCCCTTTAACCATAATCCCAAGGACAGTAAGTGAAGAGTGAAAGTAATCCCAAAATACTGAAAAGGCACTAATTGTTTTAAGTTTCATAAGCTGGTGATTTGAGAGTATGTTCAAAGGGTCAGATTTTTTGTATAAGAAAAAAAAGAAAACAAAAGAGCAATGTTAGAGGGAGATATAATGAAAGACCTGGAATATTGGAGCAATGGGAAACGAAAAATAATTTGGATGGATTAGACCAGAAAAAGGAAGGTTTAGAAAAAAAGAAGGTAGAGAGTGGGAAGTGGAGGGGCATTTGAGGAAGCATAATGTTCAGCATATATTTTTTTGTGCAGAACACAGTAACACAGTCGATGGCAATATGGAATATAGAGAGATGATGTAGATGCGGTCTCTAAAGTTTACAGTCTTCTAGAGTCTATATAAGGAATGCAAATAAGTAACTTTAGTAAGACTTAAGAAATGATAAGTGCTCTGGTAGCTTAATGGAGAGAGAAATTGCTGCCAGTTTGAGGGAGTAGGGTGGGCCATTTCCCCGTTGAGGTTATAGAAACAGCATGCATTAGAAGACATGAGCTATATATTCATATCCTGGTTCTGTCCTTTAGTAGCTCCGTGACATTGGGCAAATTGTTTCTTTTCTCTAGCAATGGTTAAGTGCTTGGCAGCTAATCTAAAGGTTGGTGATTCCAATCTACCCACAGAAAAAAGACCTGGAGATCTGCTCCTGTAAAAATCACAGCCTAGAAGAGCCCTGGGGACAGTTTTACCCTGTCATTTGCTATAAGTCAAAAATCAACTCGTTATTAGTTGCTATAGAATCATGGCAACCCCATGTACAACAGAACAAAATGTTGCCCCATCCTGCACCATCTTCACCATTATAGGTATACTCAAGTCCATGATTGTGGTCACTGTGTATTTTGAGTGTCTTTCAACCTTGAGGACTCATCTTCCAGCACTATATTAAAAAATATTCTGCTGTACTCCATAGGATTTTCATTAGCTAACTTTCAGAAGTAGATCACCAGGCCTTTATTCTTTGTCCTTCTAAGTCTGGAAGCGCTGCTGAAACCTGTCCACCGTGGGTGATCCTCTGGTATTTGAAATACTGGTGGCATAGTTTCCAGCATCATAGCAACATGTAAGCCACTGCAGTAAGATAAACTGACATATGGGTAGTGGTCTTCTCTATACGCCAGTGTTTTTGCTTGTTTGGGTTTTGATTTTCTATTTTTTGCTTTTTTTCTTATAGTCTAGTCCAGTGTTAGAATCACCTAGGGAGCTTCTGAAAAGTACAAAGACTTATCCCTGACTAGTTAAGTAAAACTACTGTAAACTGGTCTTGGGCATGGGCACTTTAAAACACTTTCTAGGTGGTTCTAATGTGCAGCAGATTTGAGAACTCCTTAGCTTTACTTTACTTACTAGGATGGTGAGTGCAATGGGGCTCAATGATGTTAAATTCACTTCCAGTTCCTGAATTTTATCATTCTGTTCATTGCATCTTCTCATTTATAGATGGCCTCCTTCTTTTACAGATGAAGAGACAGACATTTAGACAAGTGTGACAGCCTCCCCAAAAGCAGGCAAGTCTCATAACTGGAAAATGACGGAGCCTAAATGGGGACCCCGAGCTTCTGCTTACTAATCCTGTGCTTTTCCACTCCATCACTTAACCAGTCATCCTCCTCAACAGATTCTGAGATCGTCACCAAGGGAAAGAGTCAGGTTAAAGACTTAGAGGATTTATTAAAGTAAAATACAATCCATCGTCTCTCTAGAGCTGCAGCGTGATTCGTGATTCTCCCACTCACCCCCTCTCCAACGTTTGCCCCTGTTTAAAAGCAATCAGGCAGAAGTCACTGCTGCGAAGTCTCCGTGCACTTAAATGCCTGGCTGCTCCCTTGGCTGAACAGCGGAGGGAGACAAACCTCTGAGTTTGCCTTAATGGGCTGTTTGACCACCAAGTTCTAGTTTTGATTTTCTCTGAAATATTGTTTTTATGAAAAACATCTATAAATGACCCTCACCTTAGAATTACAAAGAAGATTAGATTAAAAGTGCTGCAGGGAGACTTGTGTGCACGATCTCAAAGTAACAAACTCCGGAAGGGAGGAGGGAAAAAGAGAGACTTGGGACCTAGCAGCGGGTGGGCACAAGGGCTGGGCTTAAACGTTCATCAACCAAGGAAACGCGAGCATGTAGAGATATGCGTGTTCCTAGGCAAAGGGGATAGGAAGGATGTGAATAAGGGGAAACAAGTTGGGCCTTGGCAAATACATTGTAACACTGACCTCATGTTTTTGGGCTAAGAGTAAACTCCTTACTGGCCATTCAAAGTCATTCTCGTTTTTCTTTCTCTTCTAATTTTTCTTAAGGGGAGAGCTTGTAAACTATATGACAAACAGAGGGCTGTGAGCTTCAGGAAGGTAGGAACATGGCAGATTGGTGCAATCCTCTGACAAGAACCTAGCACAGTGCCTGACCCATAATAGCTACTCGCCACATAATCGATTCTGCTGAATGCATGAAATGAACACTTACCTGTCAGAATAGGCTTAATAGTTTTCTTCTAAACCATTTCTATAGTTATATGTTGATCCCTGGGTGGTACAAGCAGTTAACATGCTCAACTGCTAACCAAAAAGTTGGAGATTCAAGTCCACCCAAAAGTGCCTAGGAAGAAAGTGCTGGCAATCTACTGCCAAAAAATCAGCCACTGAAAGCTCTTTGGAGCACAGTTCTACTCTGATACAAATGGGGTTGCCATGAGTCAGAATCGACTGGATGACAACTGGTTATATTTATACGTTCCATTTGCATAGGTAAGCAAATTGTACAATTTGTATAAATTATATAATTTGCTTACCTATGCAAATGGGACATATAAATATTACCATTTGCCATTGAATCGATTGTGACTCATGGCAAACTCATATGCATCAGAGTAGAACTGTGCTATGAAGGGTATTTTCCTGTGTGATATCAAGAAGAAGCCCTGGTGGCACAGTGGTTAGGCACTCGGCTGCTAACCAAAAGGTCTATGGTTCAAACCACCAGCCGCTCAGTGAGAGAAAGATATGGGTGGCAGTAAGCTTCTGCAAAGATTTACAGCCTTGAAAACCCCATGGGGCAGTTCTGTTCTGTCCTATGGGGTTGCTGTGAGTTGGAATTGACTCGACGGCAGTGAGTTTGGTTTTTAATGGGTATGTGATATCAGAGTTTTGGCACAGTTTGCTTAGCTGGCAGGTGGTGTTGAGTTCTCCTAAAGTGCTTTTTGTTCTTAGTACCTGTTTGTTGCTGATCTCTGCTCGGTATGCCTCGCATCCTCTGTGATCCTGCACACAATGTTTCAGCTAAAGAAATTCACCTTTATTCTAGGTAAAAATGGCTTCCAGATATATTGCCAGTGTTACTGCCAGCTCACATTAATTTTCACAGTCTCTGAACAACTGGGAAAATAACTGCTGACGTAGCCGCTGTTGTAATGCTCCCAGGTAATTCAGGTATTTTTGCATGTTATTGGTGGATTGATGACATTGTTTAGAGTTACATAGTAGTAGATACATAGTATTCATTCAACAGATTTTGATATTTAAATTTGCTTCTCCATTCCTAGAAATATTGCATTTTAAAACATTAATAATAATTAAAAAAATAATGGTCACTAATAGAGAATTTGTCTCTGAACAGTTAGTGGGAGGCTGTACAGGAGAGCTGGCTTATGTGGGTTTTCCTTGTTTATTTATTGATTTGCTTGGGTTTGCTTTGTTTTGCTTTACCCTAGAGAGAGCTGTGATAGAAAGTCAGCTTGGGCACATTTAAGAGAGTAAATTCACTTTGAGTTAATGAAAGCAGCATCTCACATGCAAGACCTTAGAAGGGTATGAACAGCCCCTAAAAGGTTGTGTGTGGAGTCCCATTATCTGGGAGAGGGAACCTTCGAATGAAATAGGACTCTGAATTTCTAGGATTGAAAAGGACTCATGGTTCAGTCTTGGGGGTGTGGATCCAGGCAAAGAAGAGGCAGTGATTTTTAGTCTGCAAGGAGCGAAAACACAAACCAAATGTGACTCACGGTGATTGGGAAGGCTAGTTGCCTGGGGCTTGTCTGCATATAGGAATGAAAGATGCAAATATCAAGACGTACAAGTCTAAGAACTCAAGCAAGGGGCACTGATGGCTGATTTTAGCACTAAGGGAGTAGAATGAGTCTTCCTGAGAGGGCAAGACCTGTTCACGGCCCTGAATCAGCAGTTCACTACTATGATTTGTTGAGCAGTCCCTTTATTCTCACAAGATTGTGCGTGTGTGTGTGTGTGTGTGTGTGTGTGTGTGTGTGTGTGTGTAACAGTGGTAATAACCAGCAGTAGCTGACTTCTGATAGGGAAGCTGGGCTTCCTATGAACTGTGTGGGCTGACAGATGTCTTCCACAATTCAGGGGACACAAGAAATTCCAAATGGAAAATATGGGACTTCCTGCTAAAATATCAGTGGAGGCCTGACTCTATTGCATTTGAAAAGTAAAGACATGCATTTCTACATGTTGGAATCCTGAGTTTGTAGAAGAGTTCATTTGGGATATAGGAAAACTTTGAGGTGGTTTCGGTACATTTAAAGTTGAGTTAATGAGGGTAATGTCACATCTCTGTTTCTCAGTGTTCTCAGTTGTTAGAATCTTTGTTTCTCAAGTATTTCTAACTGTGTCACCATTACTGTCTGTTGTTGCCAAAGACACTCTCCTTTAGGAAATAGTAGCGCTTTTCATGGCTTCCATGGCAACAGACTTTCTTGGTTGTTATTCACCTCTCTTGCCTTTCCTCCATTAGTTTTTGAGACTCTTTGGCTGTTACCCAACTTTGAAGTTGGCTGTAGTCACCTGAACTGGAGGAACCCTGGTGCTGCAGTGGTTAAGTGCTCGGTTGCTAACCAGAAGGTCAGCGGTTTGAACTCACCAGCAGCTCCATGGGAGGAAGATGTGGCAGTCTGCTTCCGTAGAGATTACAGCCTTGGAAACCCTATGGGGCAGTTCTCCTCTGTCCTGTAATGTTGCTACCAGTGGCAATTGACTCGATGGCAACACATCTGGTTTTGGTAGTCGTCTGACTTGTTTTGGCCAACAGAACTTGAATGGAAGTCAATTGTATGTCTTCTAGCGAGCAGCATACCCTCAGCTGGCAGCTCCTTCATCAAGCTGGATCCCAGAACGAGAACGATGTGCAGCTGGGCCCTCAGGTGATCTCTGGTGGACAAGGAATTTGGAATGAAAAATTTTTTTGCCTTAATTCACTGAGAGTTTCTTACTGTTTATTACTGTCGCACAGCCTCCATTATCCTGATGGATATAGTAATGGGTACCTAGAAAATGAACGTTGCTATTAAAAAATTAAAAAATTTAAAAAAACCCTGAAAGATATAACATTGGCATAGTAATTGGCTGACAGGTAGTGAGAAAACTAAGCAGAAGCAGGAAAGATCATAATTCTTATTTTTCAGAGGCAAAGCATTTAGCAAAACTGTTATCTGTGGTAACTTAATCATGTATATTATAAACTTGCCACTCTAGAAGAAATGGCCACGAAAGAGAATTTAGTGTTGCTGGCCCCGTTTGGCAGGATGCTAATAAAGATGATCCCAGAAAAGTGTTGACTAGCTTGAAAGAAAAAAAAAAAAAATTGAATGGAATAGGGAGATTCATGATTTCAAGGACTTTTAGAGTAGGAAAAGAAAATTAATTCTCGGTACCAATCAGTAAAGAATAAAACTGAGAAGGCCTTTGAGTGGTAAAGGCTAATTAAAACTCATACTTGTAGCAAGATAAAATTAAAGATAGGGCTTTGCACCCATTGATATAACCTCTGAAATGATGAAAATGTGTGAAAGAAAAGGATCAATTAATGATGTTATGCACAGTAAATCCATTCAACTCCCCAAAATGGCCCAGGGAAAAGAGTGGAACCCTAAGAGGCCCAGGATACCCACAATTAAGGAGAGAGAGAAAGATTAGGGAGAGATGGGGAGAGTGAAGAGGAGGAAGGAGAAGGAGAGGGAGGAAGAGAGGGGAGATCGGAAGTGAAAAGACAAAGAAATAGATTGTATTTAAGAAGTTAAGAAGTGTGATTAGAAGAGGGCTGTGTATGTTGCTATTGGCACAAGAAGCTGGCTGGAATCAAAAGATAAAAAAAAAACAACAAAAAAACACAACACACGTGCACACAAAACTCAGTTTTTCGAAAGAGTTGTACTAACAGTGAATCACAAACCTGGACAAGATCCTCAAGATTATGTTACTTGGTAAACTAGTTGAGGAACCTTGGAATGTTAAGCTTGAAGAACGAAAGATTTGTGTAGGACACAATACATCTTTCAGGCATATTAAGAGCGGAAATGTAAAGGAAATATCATATGTAGAATTAGAATCTAGTTCACATAGAACAGCGAGCACAATTTACCACTGATAAACCAAACCTGTTGCCATGGAGTCGATTCCGATTCATAGTGCCCCTATAGGACAGAGGAGAACTGTCCCATGGGCTTTCCAAAACTGTAATCCTTACAGAAGCAGACTGTCAAATCTTTCTCCCAATGAGTGGCTGGTGGGTTTGAACGGCAACCTTTCTCAGTTAGCAGCGGAGCGCTTAACAATTGTGCAACCAAGGCTCCTTACTTTATCACTAGCACATATGAATTCAATATAAGGAGGTCATTGCTAATGACCAATTTACCCTGAAAGAAGTGACTGCGCTAATGCTGGTTACAGTTTTGGGGTGTTGAGGGGGGTAGTATACGGCATAATTCATTGGATGAAACTTTCAGTTTTTTGTACTTTTCATATATGAATACTTACTAGCTAGGCACAGTGCTAAATGATTTCCCACACATTTAATTATCAAGCCTACACTGCAAACACACGAGATTCTTCTCCGCATTTGACTGATGAGGAAGCTTGCCAAACTTCCTGTAACTAGTAATTCTCAAAGCTGGAACTGAAGCCTGTCTTTTGAAATCTTCCAACTCATTGCATGCATGAATCAATTATCTACAGCTTCTGCTTATTGATATTTGCTTCTCCACCTAATGGTTTCTTTTAATAAAATGAGATTAAGGATTCTTATTCCTCATAGGATAGTGCTTCACAGCACAATGTGGATAGATCTAGTAGAAGAAATTTTTAAATTCAAATCAGAAGACTTAGTTTCTTGGGCAAACCATGTTTTACTAAATTTGGTAAAACCATGAGCCAAAGCTTGAATGTGCTTTTTAGTTCTGTTGTGTTTTTGTTCTTAATTTGTAAAAAAAAAAAAATACTCTGTCATGTATCCCTGCCTATTTCATAGGTTTCCACTGAGGATGGGATCATATTTCACGAATACCATTCTTTAAAAAAAGAATGTGATCTGTTAGCAGATGTTTCAAAGTTTTCATAATTCACAACAGAAACACTTAACAAGATGTTCTTGTCTGTATGTTTCAGCAGACCATTCCTTCCCTCATTAGTCCTCTTTAGCAAAGCAAGGTGCAATCCCCAAGACTTCTCAGTTTATGGAGGAGGAATCCTATGATTCTCAGTATAATTCCTTGTTCATTTCCTTCTTCAGCAACACTTGTCAAAGTCCTGCCTTCTGCCAAGTTCTCAGCTAAGTTCTCAACCAACCTGGGACAAGTGGGCACTAAAATACTTTTTTGCCATTCACTGAGCAATTAAGTACTGAGTTCTGTGCTAGATGAGTAGATTGGTCAGTCAGTTTAATCCTTACAATAATAATTTTGGCTTTATTTTACACATGAAGAAATCAAAGCTTAGGTAGGTTAAACAATTTCATCCAAAATTCTGCAGCTGGTCAGTATTAATCTGATTCCAATGCTCAAGTTCTTTCCACCATGGATGTACCGTTTTCCCTTCTCCTTAAGCTAACCCGTATCTACTGCTCCATTTTCTGTGGTCACTCTCACTGGGAGGTCATATCACTGGGAGGCACGTCCTTCTCCTGCATGGCTATTCTAACTAGGAAAGTCTCCACCAATCCCCGCGGCCCATCAGTAGGTTTTGAGAGTCAGTGTCGATGCATCGTCATGAAATGCAAATTCTTCTACTGGAATTGAAGGCCCTCCATTGTCCAACCTCAGTATAATTCCACACTACTACCATTGCTCCCTTTTTTGCACTCTCTGATCCAGCCAAATGGAATTGCAAGTTTTTTCCCAGCTAGAACACAAGCTCCACGAGAACAGAATTACTTTATCTGTCTTGTTTACTGCTGAATCCCCAGTCCCTAAAACAATGACTGCCACATAGAAGACACTCAATTAATAGATGCTGGATAAATGAATAAATAAGTGAATATGCTACTGTAACCTGATTCTGCATTCCTTCTGGATTACCTTACACCCACCTACACCTATCTGACTCCTACTCAACATTCAAGGTCTATCTTGAACATGTCCTCTTCCATGAAGACTTCTTACACTTAGAGCCTATTTATTCAGTAGTGAATATATAACATCTCTACTATTATATTCTCTTCTACGGATTGGAGGGAAGGAAGTAGCAACACACTTGCCAACTATTTGCTGTAGTTAAGCTCATTTCTTTTTTAACTTTGTGGATGGAAAACTTAGATTCAATGAGGGGCAGTGATTGCGCCAAAGTAACACAAAGAGTAGCCAGTTACTGGCATGGACAGGAAAGAAATCCAGGCTTCTAATTCAATCCAAGTTTAATAATCTTTACACTTATCGAAAAGTTAATGAATTAGAAAAATTTGACACTTACAGTTGCTAAAGGCTAATCATTATCTTTAAATGCATACAAAGATACATCCAAACGGTATATTTCCATGGTAACCTTGTGAGAAAGTGCAAGTGTTTAGATAGTTCATCAAAAAGACAATCTGGAGGGTTCTGGCAAAATGGCGCCCTAGGCAGAAGCACCACGCTGTCCCTCCACAGCAAACATCTGAAAAACTAAGCCGAACAGAGAATACAACAATTCTGAAACCCTAAAACATTAAATGAAGAGATAAAGAACTCAGCCAAGCACCAAATGGAGTGAGAAAACTGACAGAGAATGGAGAGCGAGGAGAGATTCACACAGAGGTCCCCTACCAGCTAACGCAGTGTGGATCCGCCATCTTGGACTCCTTCTGGAGACCAGCAAACAGGGGGTACGAGAAAGCAGCCTCACGGAGCGTCCAGCGAGAGACAAAATAACTGGTAATTTGTGATATACGCTTTCCCACCCCCCACCCTTCTTCACCCCAACTCAGCCTCCTCTGCTTCCCTCAGCCACAATCTCTTGACCGGGAAACACCAGCTGCTTGGAGTCCACAAACCCAAATGGGCCGGCTCTCCGAGTGCCATTTGTTGGCTGCTGGTGTTGCTTTTTTCCGCTTCTTTTGATTTCTTCCTTACCTCTCCCCACCTCCCCCTCCTTTCGCTCAAACACCTGGCTCCGTGTGCCATCTTTGCTTCTTCCTGAGGGGGTGCAGAGCTCCGGTAATTTGTGATATATGCTTTCCCACTCCCTGCCCTTCTTCACCCACCCCTCTGCTTCCCGTGGACACAGTCTTTTGTCCCAGAAAGACCAGCCTGCACTAACTGGCTCTCTGAGTGCCATTTGTTGGCTGCTGGTATTGCTTTTTTTTTTTTTTCCTGCTTCTTTTGATTTCTTGCTTGCCTTTTGCCACCTCCCCCTCTTTCGCTCGAGTTCCTGGCTCGGTGCACCATCTTTGCTTCTTCCTGAAGGGCTGCAGAGCTCCGTTCGAGTGTGGAGCTGCTTCCTGGTCTGGGCTGCCATACTGGTGAGATCCTGGGGCTTTTGTTCGTTTGTTTGTTTTGAATTGTTTGCTTCTTTTCTTTTCCTTTTCTTGAGTTGGGAGCCCTTTCTGGCCAGGGGGTGCTGCGTGGCAAGGAGACTCCCCACTTGGCTTGCACAGACGTGCAGAGGAATACCTGAGGGCCTTTCTTTTTTCATTGTTTTTTTGGGGGCCTTTCTTTCTTTATTTTTTTTTAATTGTTATGTTTTCTCTTCCCTCTTTTTCCCTTTATGTCTTTCTTCATTGCTCAGTTTCTTGTCTTTCTATATCTTCCTTCTCTTTCTGTTCCTTGAATACCTGGCATTGTATACCTCTACGTCTTCTAGGCAGGCTGTACTGCAACACCTGAGAGCGACTTCCCCAGACCTCATAGCTGCACTGGTGGGATCCCTGGGAACTTTGCTGTTCTTTAACCTTTCTGATTCTTATTTATTCATTCTTTTCTTTTCTTCCTCCTCCCCTTTCTGTTTTTCTCTATTTCATAGTCTCTCATCTCTCCACTCCAACGGCAAGCTCCCCTAGCATTCTTTTTTGTTTGTTTGTATGTTTTTGGCTCTTGTTCCTCTCTCCTGTCTCCTATATCATTTTAGCTCCACACATAACAATCTCTCCGCTGCATCCTGCCTACCTACACCATGCGCTTGACATCACACCACCAAGTAACACAGGCACAGCCTACCGGAACCTGCCCTGCACTGATTACTGACCTGATCTGGTGGCTGTAGTAAGTGCCACAAACAACCCGTCCCAGTAACTCCTCTTCAGCAAGACCTGCCCTGCTGTACCGTATCTGAGTGACTGACCCTGCCAATTGGAGAAAGAGGTGAAAAGTATTGTGCCCACAGACGAGCAAACAACAAAGAACAAACAGTCTGCTTGCTCAGACATAGTCAAATTAAAAAAAAAAAAAGGATGAAACAAACAAATCTACAACCAATAAACGAGAAAAATAACTACTGAATTCCCCGAACACAGCAGACAATATCAAAACATTTACAAAAACAGGACAGGATGGTTCCAGTAGGCATCCAAAATAAAACACCAGATGACTATCCTCTGGAAGAAAATGCACTAGAACTACCTGACAGGGAATTCAAATCTCTAATACTCAGAATTCTCCAAGAGCTGAAGCAAAAAGCTGACAAGCATGAGGAAAAATTAGACAAATTCATGGAAAATACAGACAAAAAATTGGAAGAATTCAGGAAAATAATGCAGGAAAAAAATGCCAAAATAAATTCACAACTAGAAATTATACAAACACAACAATTAAAAATCCAAAAGATAACAAAATTTCAGAAGTTGACGGTGTCATAGAAGGGCCGAGAGGCAGATTTGAAATGGTGGAAGACAGGATCAGTGGAATTGAAGACAAACACTTGGATACAACTCTGTTTGAGGAAAACTCAGAAAAAAGAACAAAGGAAAATGAAGAGACCCTGAGAGTTACGTGGGATACAATCAAAAGCAAAAATTTTTGAGTGAATGGAATTCCAGAACAGGGGAAAACAGAAAACACAGACAGGATCATTGAAGAACTGCTGACAGAAAACTTCCCCAATATCATGAAAGACGAAAAGCTGGCCATCCAAGAAGCTCAACGAACTCCATATAGGATAGGCCCCAAAAGAAAATTAAGAAGCCATATCGTAATCACACTCCCCAAAACCAAAGACAAACAAAGAATCCTGAGCAGCTCGTAATAAACAAGAAGTCACATACAGAGGAGAAAGAATAAGACTAAGCTCAGATTATTGGGCAGAAACCATGCTGGCAAGAAGGCAATGGGATGACAGATATAAAATCTTGAAAGAAAAAAATTGCCAGCCAAGAATAATATATCCTGCAAAACTCTCATTCAAATTTGTTGGTGAAATTAGGTCATTTCCAGATAAACAGAAATTAAGGGAATATGTAAAAGTCAAACCAAATTTACAAGAATTATTAAAGGGAGTTCTTTGATCTGAGGACAAACAGCTTCAGCTCACAGGCAGAACCTAGGACGCAGGATCATACGAGCTAGATACCAATCTAGGAAATGAACTCTAAAGGAATATCCAAAACCAAAAGAAATACAGCAGGGAATCAGAGCAGTTAATCGATGGATGACAACAACATCAAAACAATAACAGGGGTAATAAATGGCACAGGTATAGAACCTTCTAAAGGAGAGGAAGGCAAGGTGATACCAAGTGATGGTAGACTGCTTCAAACTTAGAAAGATAAAGGTAAAATTCATGGTAACCACAAAGAAAGTTAACAAACATACTCATAAAAAAAGAGGAAAACCATACGTCTCAGCAAAAACAAAGCCTACAAAAACAAAAGAAAAGAAAAAAAAAAATCCACAGACAAAACTATCTCAGCACAAGAGAGTAAGAAGAAGAAAGAAAACTTCAGCACACCAAAAAAAAAGCACTACAAAATGACAGCAACAAACTCACATCTATCAATAATTACACTGAATGTAAATGGACTCAATGCACCCATAAAGAGACGGAGAGTGACAGATTGGATAAGAAAACAGGATCCATCAATATGCTGTCTACAAGAGACACACCATAGAAACAAAGATGTGAATTTATTAAAAGTCAAAAGTTGGAAAAAAATATATCAACCTAACAACTACCAAAAAAGAGCAGGAGTGGCAATTCTAATCTCAGATAAAATAGATTGTAAAACAAAATCTGCCATAAAGACAAAGAAGGACACTATATAATGATAAGGGGACCATCCATCATGAAGACATAACCATAATAAACATCTATGCACCCAATGACAGGGCTCCAAAATACATAAAACAAACACTAACAACACTGAAAAGAGAAATTGACAGTTCCACAATAATAGTAAGAGACTTCAACACACCACTCTCAGTAAAGGACAAAACAACTAAGAAGAAACTCAGCAAAGATACCGAAGACCTAAAGGGCAAAAATCAGCCAACTTGACCTCATAGACATATATAGAACACTCCATCCAACCATTGCAAAGTACACATTCTTTTCCAATGCACATGGAACGTTCTCCAGAACAGACCACATCTTAGGCCACAGAGCAATTCTCAACAAGATCCAAAATGTTGAGATAATTCAAAGTATCTGCTGACCACAATGCCATCAAGGTAGAAATTAACAATAGAAAGAGCAAGGAAAAAAAATCAACTACATGGGAACTGAATAATACCCTGCTTACACATCACTGGGTAATAGAAGAAATCCGAGATGGAATCCAAAAATTCCTAGAATCAAATGAGAATGAAAACACATCATAACAAAACCATTGGGACACAGCAAAGGCAGTCCTCAGAGGACAATTTATACCAATAGATGCGCATATCAAAAAAGAAGAAAGGGACAAAATCAAAACATTAACTACAGAACTCAACAAATAGAACAGAAAAAAAAAAGCCCACAACCAGCGGAATAAAGGAAATAGTAAAGATCAGAGCAGAAATAAATGAAATACAGAACAGAAAAACGATAGAAAGAATCAACAAAACCAAAAGTTGCTTCTTTGAAAGAATCAAAAAAATCGACAAACCACTGGCCAGACTGACAAAAGAAAGACAGGAGGAGACAAATAACCCAAATAAGAAATGAAATGGGGGACATTACAATAGACCCAAGTTAAATAAAAAGAATTATAACAGAATATTATGAAAAACTATACTCCAACAAATTTGAAAACCTAGATGAAATGGATAAATTTCTAGAAACACACGGCCTACCCAAACTACAACAAAGTGATGTTGAAAGTCTGAACAGACCCATAACAAGAGAAGAGATTGAAAAGGTAATAAAAAAAAACTCCCAACCAAAAAAAGCCCTGTCCCAGATGGCTTCACTGGAGAATTCTACAAAACATTTACAGAAGAGCTTGTACCAGTACTACTCAAGCTATTTCAGAGCATAGAAGAGGAAGCAACACTTCCAAATTCATTCTATGAAGCCATAACGCTGATACCAAAACCAGGCAAAGATGTCACAAAGAAAGAAAATTACAGAGCAATATCTCTCATGAATATAGATGCAAAAATTCTGAAAAAAATTCTAGCCAATAGAATTCAGCATTATATCAAAAAATAATACACCACGACCAAGTAGGATTCATACCAGGTATGCAAGGATGGTTCAACATTAGAAAATCAATCAACATAATCCACCACGTAAATAAAAGGAAAGGAAAGACTCATATGATCATCTCAATTGATGCAGAAAAGGCATTTGACAAAGTCCAACACCCATTCCTGATAAAAACTCTCAATCAAATAGGTATAGAAGGGAAATTTCTCAACATAATAAAGGGCATCTATGCAAAACCAACGGCCAACATCATTCTTCATGGAGAGAGGCTGAAAACATTCCCCTTGAAAACAGGAACAAGACAAGGATGCCCTTTATCACCACTCCTATTTAACATTGTGCTGGAAGTTCTAGCTGGAGCATTAAGGCAAGAAAAAGAAATAAAGGGCATCCAAACTGATAATGAAGAAGTGAAACTGTCCCTGTTTGCAGATAATATGATACTATATATAGAAAACCCTAAAGACTCCACAAGAAATCTACTGGAACTAACAGAAAGATTCAGCAGAGTAGTAGAATACAAGATAAACACTCAAAAATCAGTTGGATTCCTATGCACCAATAAGGAGAACGATGAAAAGGAAATCAGGAAAACAATACCATTTTCAATATCCCCTAAAAAGATAAAATACTTAGGAATAAATCTGACCATGGATGTATAAGACCTGTACAAAGAAAACTACAAAACACTTCCGTCTGAAACCCAAAAGGATCTACACAAATGGAAAAACATACCATGCTCATGGATAGGCAGACTCAACATTGTGAAAATGGCAATTCTACCCAAAGCAATTTACAAATACAACGCAATCCCGATGCAAATACCTACAACATTCTTCAAAGAGATGGAAAAACTAATCATTAACTTTATATGGAAAGGGAAGAAGCCCCGAATAAGTAAAGCACTACTGAAGAAGAAGAATAAAGTTGGAGGACACACACTACCTGACTTGAGAACCTACTATACAGCAACAGTACTCAAAACAGCCTGGTACTGGTACAACAACAGAAACATTGACCAATGGAACAGAATTGAGAACCCAGATGTAAATCCATCCACCTATGGTCACCTGATCTTTGACAAGGGCCCAAAATACATCAAATGAGGAAAAGACAGCCTTTTTAACAAATGGTGCTGGCAAAACTGGATATCCATTTGTAGAAAAATGAAACAGGACCCATACCTCACACCATATACAAAAACTACTTCAAAATGGATCAAAGACCTGAATATAAAGCCTCAAACTATAAAGTTCATAGAAGAAAAAATAGGACCAACACTTCAGGCCTTAATACACAGCATTAACAGCATACAAACCATAACCATCAATTCACAAACCCCAACAGATAAGCTAGAGAACTGGGATCTTCTAAAAATCAAACACCTATGCTCTTCAAAAGACTTCACCAAAAGAGTAAAAAGAGAACCTACAGACTGGGAAAAAATTTTTGGACAGTACAAGTCAGACAAAGGCCTAATCTCCCTAATCTACAAGAAAATCCAACACCTCTACAACAAAAAGACAAATAATCCTTTTAAAAAATGGGCAAAGGAAATGAAAGACACTTCACCAAAGAAGACATTCAAATGGCCAACAGACACATGGGGAAATGCTCACGATCAGTCACTAGCCATTAGAGAAATGCAAATTAAAACCACAATGAGATATCATCTCACCCCGGCATTACTGGCACGAATCAAAAACACTGGAAATAACAAATGTTGGAGGGGCTGAGGGGAGATCGGAACTCTTATCCACTGCTGGTGGGAATGCAAAATGATACAATCATTTTGGAAAATGATATGGCACTTCCTCAGAAAGCTAGAAATAGACATACTATTCAATCCAGCAATTCCACTCCTAGGAATATATGCTAGAGAAATAAGAGTCATCACTCGAAGAGACATATGCACACCTATGTTCATGGCAGCATTGTTCACAATAGCAAAACGATGGAAACAACCTAGATGCCCATCAACAGATGGATGGATAAACAAACTATGGTACATACGCACAATGGAGTATTGTGCAACGAGAAGGAACAAAAATGAATCTGTGAAGCATCTCAGAACATGGATGAAACTGGAGGACATTATGCTGAGTGAAATAAGTCAATCACAAAAGAACAAATATTGTATGAGACCTCTATTGTAAAAACCCATGAAAAAGTTCACACACAAAATGCAACAATCTTTGTTGGTTACCAGGGATGGGAGTGGCGGGGGTGGGGGGATACCAAATAGGCAATAGATAAGTGGTATCTTGGGTGAAGTGTGAGACAGTACACAATACAGGGGAAACTAGCACAACTTGTACAAGGAAAGGTCATGGAAGCCCCATAGACACATCCAAACTCCCTGAGGGACTGAATTGCTGGGTGGAGGGCTGTGGGGACCATGGTCTTGGGAAGCATCTAGCTCAACTGGCATAACACAGTTTATAAAGACAATGTTCTACATTCTACCTTGGTGAGTAGTGTCTGGGGTTTTAAAAGCCTGTGAGCGGCCATCTAAGATACTGCACTGGTCTCATCCCTTCGGGAGCAAGGGAGAATGAAGAGAACAGGATAGAAGGAAAAGATTAGTCCGAAGGACTAATTGTCCACAGCTACCAAGCCTCCACCACACTGAGTGCAGTACAGCTAGATGGTGCCCGGCTACCACCACTGACTGTTCTGACCAGGGTCACAACAGAGGATTCTGGACAGAGCTGGAGAAGGATGTAGAGCATAATTCTAACTCACACACAAAAAAGGACCAGATTTACTGGCCTAAAGGAGACTGGAGAAACCCCGAGAGTATGGCCCCCAGACACCCTTTTAGCTCAGTGGTGAAGTTATCTCTGAGGTTCACCGTTTAGCCTGGGAGTGGACAGCCCTGTAAAACCAAATATGACTAACAAGGTACAGCAGTTCAGTGACAAGGGCCAGAAGGCAGAAGGGGACAAGGAAGCTGGTGATAGGGAACCCAAGGTTGGGTAAGGATATTGTTGATGTGTTGTGAGATTGTTATGCATTGTCATAGAGCAACATGTGTAGTAACTGTTAAATGAGAAACTATTTTGTTCTGTAAGCCTTCATCTTAAGTGAGAATAACAGCACAATTTGAAGAGCGTAGTCAATGTCACTGAACTGTGCATGTAGAAATTTTTGAAACGGTGTGTCTTTGGCTATGTGTGTTTTCACCAAAAAAAAAAAAAAAAAAAAGTTTGAGAAGTTAGAGGGTTGACATGTTGTGGGGTTGTTAACCAATGCCATAAAACAATATGTGTACTACTGTTTCATGAGAAAGTATTTGTTCTGTAAGCCTTCACCTGAAGTACAATAAAAAAAAAAAAAAAATGTAAAAAAAATTTAGAATACCATACTAAAAAAAAAAAAAAAATGACAATCTGTATATGTGATGAGGAGGTAAAGATGTAACCAACAGTAAGTGCATTTTTTTTTGTTCTGTACTGCCTGAAAATCCATGACAGACACGGTAGCTGATAAGACAGAGGAGCAAGGGGATTCTGACCTAGCCCGCTTGAATGAAGGGATGAAACATATGAAACAAACTTTTCGAAGCCAGAGTAGTGGTAATCTCTCTTGCACACGCTTTAGTGAACTCAGTCTCCCAGATATAGTTTTATAAAGAACAACGTAGTAATCCACAGATGGCAATGTGAAAACCAGCTTTATAGGCAAAATCTTCGAAAGAAGGTGGGGAAAAGACACAGTGCAGAGGATGTGTGTATTGTACATTGTTTTTTATTTCCCCACCCCACAATTTTGTTGTTTGCATAATGTCTTTTTAGAAGGATGATAGTAATATCTTATGTACCATTATGCGTAGGTTACAAAGTGCTGTTGTTTAATGATATTCGTTATCTTATTTGATTCTCACAACAATACTGTGAGGAAGGCTGTCATCCTCTTCTCCTTCTCTTCCTTCTCCTTCTTCTTTGTTTCATTCTTGTCTCAATGTTATGAAGGAGGAAACTGAGGTAGGAGAGTGGGCGTTCTGGTAGAATGAACACCATGCAAGTCCTAATCCAGTAATTTTTTAACCATGTTATGATATAAGACCAACCTGCTGGTTCGCAGATATGGTGTTATAACAACTAGTCATCATTTAATTGGTTCCAAAAATCTAAAGTTGATGTTTAATTTTCTCTCTCTGCCTTGCATCTCTGTCCCTTTACCTTCTTTCTGACTCTTTCTCTCTTCCCCTCATCCCACATGTGCTCTTTCTCTTGTTCTCTTATTCTTCCTCTTGCTCTGGCTTCCTCTCCAAATACTTTACTCTCTCTTCTTCTCTTTCTTTCACTTCTTGAAGAAGTTAAAAGTTAACAGCTTTGTTTAATCCAACATTAAATGCTATGATTTTGAAATGTTTAAAAGACTAATAATGCTTAACTCCTGAAACTAAAAATGTAAGTAGAAAGCAAGATCCCCAGACTAGAAGAATTAGATTATTTCCAGTTACCACCAACCACCTTCCTGAGAGGGATCTCCACAGAGAGTCCTGGGCAGAGCAGGAGAAAAATGTAGAACAGAATTCAAATCCACATGAAAAGACCAGACTTAATGGCCTAAAAGAGATTAGAGGAACAAACAAAACTATGGCCCTGAACCCTCTGCTAATCCAGATCTGAAAGCATTCCTGAAGTCCACTTTTCAGACAAATGTTAAACAGGTGTATAAAACAAAAAACAAGACAAGTGAGGAATGTGCTTCTTAGTTCAATCAAATATACGAGATTAAACAGCAGCTCCTGCCCAAAAGCAGGACAAGAAGGCAGAAAGGGACAGGAACTGGACGAACGGACACAGGGAACCTAGGGTGGGAAAGGGGAGCATGCTTTCACATTGTGGGGATTGCGACCAATGTCACAAAACAATATATGTATAAATTTTTTGAATGAGAAATTAACTTGATCTGTAAACTTTTGCCTACAGCACAATTTAAAAAAACAAAACAAAACAAGACCTCCAGATGCAAAACTTTATGTACAATATGTGATAATAATGGTGATATCTTATTTCCATGTCATGATTAAGAGAGATAGGTATGATATACACAAATGTACACACACACACACACGCAAAAATACATTCCAGCCAGAGATGCAGAGATGGAATGATTACAAAGAGAGGAACATGATGAGTCCCAATGAAATTAAATGAAGAAGACTCTGAGGAACAAATGGTGCCTAAAATAAAAACTGATGTTCTTCTGAAACCATTTCTCATATTAAGTTCTTTTAGGGTATTAGTATAAAACTCAAGTTATGTTTCTGCAACTTAACATTCTTACTGACATTTTGATCGGTCAGAATGTCATCAGGAACTAGATTTAGTCCACAGTTCAGAAATTCTTATCAAGAAGTGTAGCAGTTCAAATAACACTGACCTGTACTTACAGAAATAAAAGGAAAACAGAAAAATAAAAAACAAACATAAACATCAAAACATGTTGATTGAAAGAAGTCGGGCACAGAGGTCGCATATTGTATGATCCCATTTATATAAAATATTTATAATAGTTGAATTCATAGAAACAAAATGTTGATTGGTCATTGCCAGGGGCAGGGATAGGGGTGGAAAGGGGAGAGTGGGGAGTAATTGCTTAATGGGTGTTGTTGGTGGTGGTGGTGGTGCCCATTGAGTCAGTTCACAGTGACACTTTGTACAATAGAATGAAACATTGCCTCATCCTGCATCATCCTTACAATCGTTGTTATGTTTCAGCCCATTGTTGTAGCCACTGTATCAATCCGTCTCCTTGAGGGTCTTCCTCTTAATGGATACACAGTTTTATTTTGGAGTGATGCCAGTGTTTTGGAACTAGATAGAGGCAGTGGGTGCACAACACTGTGAATATACTAAATGCCACTGAATTGTTCACTTTATAAAGGTGAATTTGATGTTATGTGGATTTCACCTCAATTGAGAAAAAAAAATCATCACTGATTTCTCTTTCTATTCCTTTTGCTTTACCTCAGAAACTGGGCCATCGTTGTAGGCAACTGTTCAAGATCTTAAAATCCAAATACGCATTTGTACAAAGTCACAGGCTCTAAACTATTAAGAGATAAAGTTGGTAATTCTTGGTCTTTGAACAAGAAAATTTATTTTTGATTATGAACTGTAAATCTGATAATTTGGGGTCCTCTTATGCAATATATAGACTCATGGCTCCCTCCTGGAGAGAAAAAAAAAAAAAAAAAAAAGGCAGCAACCCAAAGAAACTTATCCTTAATTCTGATCCTAACTTCTGCTCATTTGCCATTTGCAAATTTTAATCCGTGCATACCCAAACCCATGGTCAAAAAGCTATGTCTACAACATGTAGGCAGTTTACACAGATTCACAGGATGTAGCCAAAATGGGACAGATGAAAATCTCGGGCTTCATGGTACAGCAGAATCTCCAAAATAAAAAGTAGATATCCTTGTTTAACACAACCCATGGGTCACCAGGGGTTGCAACTTCCCAGTCTATTCTTGCATCATACCTTCAGTTTCTGCTCATTTTCTCCATCAGTGGCATGCAAGATCTTTTTGGGTGGTGTTTAACCAATTCCATTTTATGAGTTGTCACTGCCAACTTGCTTTTCCCACTACATCATCCAAGAGTTGGAGCAAACACTCTGCTAAGAACATGCTATGCCTAAGGAAAAAGCTGTGTCCACTTAGAAATGAGAGGGCAAGATCACAACCTGAACTTTGGAAGCTGTTTTTATTCCACAAGCTGCTGTTGTTTTAAGTACTTATGATGCAGCCTGGAAAAGACAAATAGTCCTCTGAAAATATCTCTACAGGAAGAGCCTTCTCCCCAGTACCTATAAAACATTCATAACACCTTCATTGTGCTGTAAATCCTTAGCAGGAGTTGATAACAGTGTATGAATTTTTAATGTAACATTTATAAATGGTTATTAAAACTATCCTTAAAGTAAAGTGTCAGTTTATTTTTAATTAACTGTTGGCTATTTAGGCTCCCAGATGGCCTGGGGAAAGACCAATAGGCCCACATGTCAATTATCCTCCTTACCGCTCCATCTTTAACCCCTTGTTGTCTGTTGTCATGAAGACCAATGCACGTATGCTCTAAGGGCTTAAATAAACTCCAGATATGGTCTTGGGAACATTTTATTTCTTATTAAAATAGTCCTGGGATATCTGTCAGCTACCATAGCTACCACAAAACTGTGAGTTAAGCACACCTGTTCTGAGTTCTAACAGCCCAAACCAACTTCTATATGAGTATATCCAACTAGAGATTAAATTAGGGCAAAGAGAAGTGATTGGTGGATTCTAGAACACAAGGACTGAAGCTTAGGATTCCAACTGAGGCTGTATGCAATTCTACATGTATGATCTTGAGAAAGTTTCCACTTCCTGGAAGCTACTTCTTTGTCTGGAATGGTGGGGAGATACTACAAACTGTACTGCCTCCCTCAAGAGGTTGTAAGTATCAAATTAAAATCTGGGTATGGAAATTCTTTAAAAACTATAATAAGCTGTCCATACATATTGTCTTCTTTTTCTTCTTCCAATTATTAGCCATCATCCTCATGGTCTCCTTGTATGGATATCACCAAATTCTGTAAGCCATTTCTTTCTGGAGCCTAGATATCAGGGAAACCCAGTTTGTCCATGTGCTTTAAAGTTTCATTCCTTCCCAGAACTGGGAAGATTACTTTACTCAGGGTGCAAATTCTTTCTGCATTATCTCCTGAGAATGCCTGTGTGGGCTCAGATGGCAGACTCAGGAGCAAGGAGCTTACTGCACATTATAATTAGAAAATCTAATTGTTAGCAAGATCAGTTTGGTTCCTTTTGGGCCAGTGAGCCCCTAGATGTGTTTGCCCTGCTGACTCCCACCAAGATGCTTGGAATAGACTCTTCCCTACCTGTTTCCCTGGCCATGACTCTTTGCCTGTGTTGTATCATCTGTCCTGAGCAGCCCAATATACAAAGTTCCTTCCCTTTCTTCATTTGCCTCAGGATGATATTACCCAGTTCAGTGTGGGGATTATTAACATCCAGGAATCTTGTCCTCACGGGATACATGTATGTGTGTGTGTATGTGTGTGCAGAGGAGGTGTATAAACTTTCAAGCATCCAATATTAGACTGGAGGACTTGTTAATGTTCATCAGCAAATGAAAAACTTAATCTGCTGGACGTGCACCCAACTTCTTTAGAACAGCATTCAAAATCCTTCATGGTCTGGCCTTAAATGTGCCTCTGGTTTCCTCCCCCACCACTGCAACTCTGCCACTCTGGGCTCTAGGAAGACTGAATTACTTACCACTCCTCTGAATGAACCTCACCTGTTTGTATTTCCTTGCTGTTGCAATACAGTACTGGGTGGTGCAAAAAGTTAATTTGCTCAGCTGCTAACCGAAAAGTTGGTGGTTCCAGTCTATCTGGAGGTGCCTTGGAAGAAAGTCCTAGTGACCTACTTCAGGAAAAAAAAATCAGCCGTTGGTAACTCTATGGAGTACAGTTCTACTCTGTCACATATGGGGTCACCATGAGTCAGAATCAACTTGATGGCAATTGGTTATTGATTTTGGAGCCCCTGGGTGGTGCGGGTACTCAGCTGCTAACCAAAAAGTTGGAGGTTTGAGTTCACCCAAAGGAAGAAAGATCTGGCAATCTACTTCTGAAAAATCAGCCATTGAAAACCCTATAGAGCACAGTTATCTGACACACATGGGTTGCCATGAGTCCAAATTGACTCTACAGCAACCATTTATTTTATTTTATTGACTTAGTACATCAGTGAAGTTTGAGTGATTGACATCACAGAAATCTGGAGTCAGGAATAAGAGGTGATAGGTACTTCTGAAGTCAGGGATGCAGGGTAGGGCTGGAAATAGGAGAGTTGGTTGAAAGTGTAAGGAGCAGTTAGACCCTCACATAAACTCCTCCATAGCAGGCAGCCAGGTGCCTGCCACTCACCCTCCCCAGAATAAAGCAGGAAACTTAATCCCTTAAAAGACTGAGTCAAAGAAACTCTGGTCTCAAGAACACTAGGAGGCTCATCTGAGGCTAGACAAGATTCAATGCACTGAAGACAGAGGTATTGATTGGAAATCTTCTCCCATCTGGCTTCCAGAATTCCTCAAATAAAACTTACGATCACAGATCAAAAAAATAAAGACTCGTTTAAGAAAATGTTCTGCATCCTACTTTGGTGAGTGGTCCTAAAAGCTTGCCAGCGGCCATCTAAGATGCATCAATTGGTTCCAACCACTTGGAGTAAAGGAGAATGAAGAACACCAAAGACACAAGGAGAGTATTGGCCCAAGACACAGAATGGGCCACATAAACCAGAGACTTCATAAGCCTGAGACCAGAAGAACTAGATGGTGCCCGGCTACCACCAATGAACGTTCTGACAGGGAACACAACAGAGGGTCCCTGATGGAGCAGTAGAACGATGGGATGCAGAACTCAAATTCTAGTAAGAAGACCAGACTTAATGGTCTGACTAAGACTGGAGGTGCCCCGGAAAGCATGGCCCCTGGCCTCTCCATCACCCCAGAACTAAAACAATTTCCGAGGCCAACTCTTCAGACAGGGATTGGACTGGACTGTGGGACATAAAATGATACTCGTGAAGAATGTGCCTCTTAGACAAGTAGATATAAGAGACCAAAGGGGCAGCTTCTGTCCAGAGGTTAGAGGGGAAGGCAGAGAGAGTTAGGAGCTGGCTGAATGTTCAGGGGGAATCAGGGGCAGAGGGGAGGAGTGTGCTGTCACAGAATGGGGTGAGCGGTTGGGGTCTCATAACAATGTATGTTAAAAAAAAAATTCTGTATGGGAGACTAACTTGAAATGTAAACTTCATTTAATTACAACAATAAAAAAATAATAATAAAGATTCGTTTCTGGGGAAAGTGACTGATCTAACAGAAAAGACCAATGTAAGCAAACATCTGTCAGTATAATGCCTAGGCTCTTGATCAACCACCTTATGGTGAAGCCCAGCAGTTGACAAGACCCACACTTATACACAGCTTTGAGAAAACTTCTTAGTGATATATACAAAGAATTAAGGTTCATATGAAAGAAACCAAAAACAAATAAATTTTAGAAAAGGAACTTTAAGGAAATACAAACAATGTAGAGAGCAAAAAAGAAAGTGTCTGGAAAAAAAATAGAATTGTTCTTTAGAGAGGAAAAAAAGACATTTAATCTATGAAACAAACAAATAAAAAACATGTTGTAAAAATGTTATAGAGAAAAAGAAAGAGCTCTTAAAAATTGAAAACATGATAGCAAAAACTAAATATATGTAATATATTATATATATATAATTCAAAAGGAGGATGCAATGTAAAGGTCAAGGAAATCTCTTAGAAAACAAATAAAAAAAAAAAGAAGATATAAAATGTGAACCAAAAGATTAAGATTGACACAGGAAGTCGAATATCTGACTAAAGTAGTTGCAGATGACAGAGAAAACAGAAGGAAAGTATTTACCAAAGAAATAATTCAACAGGGCCCATGAAGTACCCAGTATATTATTACAAAATTTCAGAACATGACAAGTAAATCAAACATCCTTAAAGCCTCCAAAAGATATAAAACAGATCATATACAGAGGACTGGGAATTGGAATGGCACTAGACTTTCCTATGAAAGAACATTGGAATTTGCCAGACAGAAATCATTCTGAGAGAATGATTTCAAACATAGGATTCTTTTCTAAACCATTATTTAATATTAATCCGACAATATTTCAGACATACAGGGATTCAAAAACTTAACTCCCATGTACACTTTATCAGGAGGATGGAGGATGCATGCTACCTAAACAGAGAGTAACCCATGAAGGAGCAGAATGATAGTTTACAAGAATCCTGGGTCAAGAGCTGTCAGCAACCTATGGACCAAGCGTTCTGATAAAAGAAGGAGATGGGGAGCTCCTGGCAGATGGCTCCAAGACAAAGGAGAAGGACCAATGCATTAATATGACCTGATGCATTTCAGCACATGGAGCAAAATGACTGACAAGGAATTAGTGATAAATACATAGAAAAGGAAGCCAGTGGAGAAAAATATGAGTCAATTGTTAATTTCAGGAGAACAGTCTTTTGTGTATGTGTATACATACACACACACATATATATATGTATATATATCTATGTATACATGTTTCTGTCAAATCAATTCTGATTCATCGCGACTGTATGTATGTCAGAGTAGAACTGTGAGCCTTAGGATTTTCAATGGCTGATTTTCAAAGTAGATCACTAGGCCTTTCTTCTCAGGCCCCTCTGGGTGGACTCGAACTTTCAATCTTTTGGTTAGGAGCCAAGTGTATTAACTGCAACACCCGGGGGCATCTATGTATACACACACACACGCGCACACACACACACACACACACACACACACACACGTATATATATTTATACATACATACATAATCATAGTATGCTGTATGCCTCAGCTATGAACAATGTTTATATTTTCATAACAATATAAATTCTGAACATAGATTTAAGACAAAATATAAATGCTGATATGACTCTATCGGGAGATTAGGGAGAATAATTTCAGTTTAATTGATAAATCATGTAACAGCGTCAAATTCTCTTCTTTCAGAGTAGGAATCCAAGATGGTTAGGTATTTTTATAAACAAATAAAACAGCGTACCCTTAGGACTTAGAAATATGAAGATAAATACTTGAAGAAGCCGTTAAAAAATGTTGAAAGAAATTAGCTCTGGGGAGAAATGAAGTAGGGGACTGCCTTTTTTATTTTTATTTTTATAAGCTTGTATTATTGACTTTCATTACTATAGCCATGCTGTTTAAAATAAACTGATGAAGAGAGAGGGGGAAAAAAAAACCACTTGGGGAACCGCCTTATGTAGAAGGGAGACAGAGCGACCAGAGGATGAAAATAGAATCATAATCAAGCGTTCTCATGCTAAAATGGGAGAAGATGCGATTCCAAAAAAAGGGGGGAGGCTGTCGAAAGAGAAATGCTTCAGAGATATCAAGTCAGGATGAGGATGGAATAAAAATCATTGAATTTGGCCACTAAAAGTTCATTGATAACCTTCAAGAGGGAGTTTATGAGGTCACTTAGGGTCACTTGAGAATCTGCCTGAGAAAGATATTCAGACAAATCAAGGATATAACCCTCACTCCTACCCTAGACATATGTGTATGTCATCAGCTTAGCCACAGTGTCTCTTGGAATTTTTCCATCTTGTAGGTAAACCATCGTTGTTGTTGTTAGTTGCTGTTGAGTCTATTCCAACTCATGGTGGCCTTACGTGTGCAGAGAAGAACTGCTTCATAAGGATAGGGCTTTCAAGGCTGTAACTTTTCTGAAACAAATCACCAGGCCTTTCTTCCAGGGTTCCTCTGGGTGAGTTTAAATCACCAGCCTTTCAGCTAGTTGTTATTAGGTGTCATTGAGTCAGTTCTGACTCATAGTGACCTTACGCACCGCAGAACAAAACACTGCCAGGTTCTGTGCCACGCTCACAATTATTGTTATGCTTGAGCCCATTGTTGCAACCATTGTGTCAATCCATCTCGTTGAGGGTCTTCCTCTTTTTTTCAGACCCTGTCCTTTACCATTTCAGCTAGTAGTCCAGCGCTTAACAGTCTATGCCAGTTGGGGGGCGGGGAGGAGGGGGAGCCAGAATCCTTCCCACTAGGGCCAGGAAATTGCTGTTTCAATCAAGGAACAACTCAACAAGTGTTTCTTGAGCTTTTCCCGTGCTCTGCTTACTGGTTGTATGCACAATAAAAGACATGGCCTTTGCCATCACAGAACATACATTTTACTTAGAGTGGAAAGGCCACATCACTTGAAATAAAAGAAATATAGATGGGAATAAAGAGTCAAATGATAAAATTGTGATTCA
Source organism: Dugong dugon (assembly GCA_030035585.1). Classification (NCBI taxonomy): domain Eukaryota; kingdom Metazoa; phylum Chordata; class Mammalia; order Sirenia; family Dugongidae; genus Dugong; species Dugong dugon. Next base: position 61,649,460 of record CM057471.1, read on the forward strand.
GATTTAAACTATTAAAGAAGCTGATGAGAGCTAAAATAGCTGGGAAGCCTCATAAATAAGGTCTAAACCTCACTCACAACTTGAGGATATTATGGAGCAACGAGAGGAAAAGGTGAGGAAGGCAGGGAGGAGAGAAGGTTGAATGCGCTTTTCCAGAAACATACTCTAGAAATACAAACCCCCTGACTAGGTGAATATGAACCTCCCCTTCTTCATTTGGGTCTCAGCTTTAGCATCTAATGGTTACATGACTTTGGGCAAAGATAACTTTCTTATGTCTAAACAGCAATAATTGTATCTACCTTGGGTGATGGTTCTGAGGACATCATAGAGACAAGGGCTTTTATTGCATGTTTCAATGGCACAAACAAGCAATCAGTGATGGGAGTTGGGGTGTTGGACCTTGTGACTGTCATTCACTCATTAATTTAATGCACATATGTTAAGCACTCAGGTTTGAGAGAGGAATAAGACAGTCATTGTACCATGTAAGACAGACTTTTGCAACTAATTACACAATTAATTATTCAATGTCTTGACATGGCTCATCAGGGTTTGCATTATCTGCTTTCTGCCTACCTCAACCTTTCATGTCATATGGCTCATGGGAAGCAATCACACAGGCCTTCTTTCATTTCCACAGACATGCTGCGCTTCTTCCCCGCTCAAGAACTTTGTGCACTTCTCTCTGTTTCTGTTCCTTTTCCCTCCTCTTTCTCCTCCTCCTTCAGGTCTAAACTAAAACGTTCACCCATCAGGGAAGCTTTCAAATCCCAACCGAGGTCAGGCCACTCTGCTTTCATTGCATCGTATGACTCTCTATTGGAGATTAGAGAACCAACCAAAAGTGTAAATACAAACTGAGCACGTGATTTATTTAATTTCTGTGGTTCTCTGCTAGAATATATGCCTCAGAAGAGCAGAAATTCTTTCTTTTCACCTAGGATGACACCTGCCCATATTCAAAACATATTTCCTGAATCGCTGGCCAGACATACACAAAAGCTGTTCTCAGAATGGTGGTTCTGGGTGGCAATTAATCTTCATGAGTCTCTAACTTTCTTTAACAACCTGTTACAGATCTTCTCCAGGTGTATCTAGCCATCTCAGCTTCTGTTTACATATACTTGCAAGTCCTTAAAGTTATCTCAGAAATGTCAAGCCCAGAAGCTAACTATGTAGTCTTTGTCCACTGTCGCCAGAAATCAAAGGCTTTTCTTTTTCTTCTTTATTTTTCAATTTACTTGTAAAACTGGGGGAGTGAGGAGAAAGGCTACTTTAACAGGGGCATTTATTGCGGTATGGAAATAACTGGTAATTATGCTCTCTAAATGAACTTGACTCCGTGGCTGGTGTCAGGTTTTGCTAAGTGCCCTGGGCCCAACTGAGACTAATTAGGACTGCATTAAATATTAAAGCTTTCTGACATCCACGTTTTGACAGTGACAGAAGAAGAAATCCTGTAACCTAATCTGCACCCAACAGGAGTAATTTATGTTCACTTCTTATAACAAAAGAAAATCCAATTATGTAGCTGGCTGGAAGATATATTTAAAGGAGAAGTTAATGTAAAAAAATTGCATAAACACATACACAGAGTACATAAAATAACCCCAAAATGTCAACAGATAGTCCCTGTTTGCCGCCAACTACATCAAATGTCTATTGATTGTTCTCCTATAAACTTGTGTTTGGATAGGAAATAGCTTTTTGCCTATAAATGTGTTCAATACAGTATAAGGGCATGGAGTCAGCATGTACCTTTGGATAGTAAATGTATTAAAATATGATAATGCCACTTTTGTGTAGAAAAAAGTCCAATGTATGTGGACCTCATTTACAATCCATCACAGGAACATACCATTTTGTTCCTTCAATCATTGCGTTTGCAAAAGGACAACTTGCTTTTTTGCACAGATAGGGGACAGCCCGGCATTAAGAACCGTAGTTTATGTCCCAGCTCTTCTCCTGGCTGGATGCATGGGCCTTAGATGAGTCACAGAACCTTCTGGGCCTTTCTTGTATCCACTCCATAAAATGTTCCTAGTGTGTTGGTTATATTCATCTCTGAGAGTGATGGGCTTAATTGAGGTAGGAGAGTAGTTTTCACCTTTACAGGCAGCAAAAATCTTTACTACAAACAAATCTTACTTGACACCTTGATGTAAAAAAAAAAGAAAAAGATAAACACAGCATTTTTATTTGTGTAAATGTATTCTATGAATCCATATCTATGTTGTTTGCTTTTTGTGAAACCATTCAGTGAGAAATATATAACTTTTTTTTTTAATGTAAAAATTCAAACCCACAGAAAGGTAGAGACACCATCTAACTTGGTTAGATGGTGTATGAACTCCCAGGTACTCATCATCCAGATTTAATAATCAACTCATAACCAATCCAGGGGTTTCATCCTCCTCACCCAACCCCCTTATTTTGAAGCAAATCATTTCACTCATAAACATTTCTATATGTAAATTGAAAAGATAAGGACTCTAAAATAATAAACTATGACATCAAATTAAAAAGTAACATTACTTCTTAAACAAAAACGTGGCTATTTTGATGAACCAAAAATATCAGGAATTAGAGGTCTTAAAGGATCATTACCATTGTTCCAACATCATCACCCTATTTATTCCTGTGTATATTTTTATGGTAGAGTGCAAAAATCCTGACTGGTTTAGAAAAATGCTTGCAAATAATAACGGCTTCTCAGTGATGCACTTGGCAATATCAAAATTATATTTCAAATAGCGGCATTGGCAAAATAATTTGAATGCCAAATTCTACACAAAAACAAGTTAACTGGCTAGTTAAGGCAAAGAATGTTAGTTTTCTTATTTTGTTAAAATATGGCTTATAACATTTGGGGTGTGTGTTATTTATTATTTTTATTATTGTTATAATTTTTAATAGATTATTGGATGTACCTTAAGGGTATAGTACAGAAATCAGCACAGTGAGTGTCTTCAATATATATTTATTAAATGAGAAATGAATAACAAAAAATGATATTTTAATCAAATATTTGTGAAATGCTGAAGCATCTGTGAAAAACCCTTGGAAATCAGTTCTTAAAACCACTGGAATTCTAGATAAGCAAAAAAAGTCTTAAAACAGTTAAATAACTCGAAGATAATGTCATCCAGAGGGATGAATCACTAGAGGAGGACATCATGTCTGGTGGAGTAGAGGGCCAGCGGGAGTGTGGAAGAATCTTGGTGAAATGGATTGGCACAATAGTTGCAACGATGGGATTGAACATGCCAGAGATTGTGAGGATGACTCATGACCAGGCAACATTTCATTCTATTGACGTAAGGTCACCTTGAGTAGGAGTTAACTCAAGGGCAGCTAACAGTAATAACAGCAATGCCATTATTAGTATTTTATTGCTTTCTAATTATAGCTAAATTACTGGATATTCAGACATCCTCTCTGAGCTGTTACCCATTTAATTTCTTGAAAATTTAAAATAAAGAGAAACCTCATGCAGGAAGCAAAGACAAAAAAAGCAAATGAGATTGTCTACTTAAAAAACAAAAGTGTAAGAATATCGTATTGCAAATCAAGATACCTGTGTTCCAGACCCTTCTCAGCCACCACTGTCTTTAGGATCTTGGTTGTGTTATTTTCATTCCTGGTACCCTAGTGTCCTCATCTATGCAATTAGGGGCTGAACAAGATAATCCTCCCAATCTCTTTCCGTGTCTAATTTCTGTGATCCTCAATATATGGGTGGAGGGAGCTAATTAAGTAGGTTTCAGTAATGTACATCATTTGAAGAAATAACTTTTCAGTAGCATTTTAAGGACTGTCTGAAAACTTGGGGACAACTGAGACTCAGCATCAGCCTCCCTCTCCAAACTGGGCTGCCACACTAGTGTTAAAAATAATTAAAGTGTGGGTAGTCCTAGAGCTCTCTTGAATTGCACAGTAAGGAGGGCCTTTCTGAGATGATTGGAAGAGAGAGTGATTTCCTTATGAATGGGCGGTGTAATCAACTTGGAGAGAATATTACAACCCTTCATTGCCTTGCGTGAGCGCAACGGCCTCCAGAGCCAGACTTATTTATTTATTTCCCTACTTTCTTCCCCCACCCCTCCAGTGAATCACATTATGAAATCATGGAAAAGCCATTTTCTATCCAAAGGCAGCTGGTTGCCACGGGTTACAAGAGCCTTATCTATCCCCAGTGTGATTTTGCTGACAGGAACCATTACAGGAGGGAGGGGCTGAAGAAGAGAGAGAGTGAGGCAAGGGGACCAAATCCCAGCACGCTTCTGCCTAGACTCCTCCAGAGCCTGGGCATGAGGTGATATGTTAGAATGCTACCTCTGAAGCCCAAGTGTCACTTACAGGCATGGCATGCAATGGGGGCCTGTCTGACGCAAGGTAGTTGGGAGAAGATGGCATAAGAAAGTGGTAGGTTAGGTGCCTAGAGAAATATTTCCGATGATGAGATGACAAAAAAAGCACCAAATGATGAAACATGGAAAGAAGCTCACAAAAGAATAGATCTCTCTCCCTCTGTCTCTTTCCCTATATCTCTTTCTCTCTCTGTCTCTGTAACTATCATTTTAGAATAACTTCAAATTAGAGTTGAAGGTCAGTATAGATTTCCATTTGATAGTCAGCCCTCAATAAGAGCTCATCTAGTCTCTGTTTGAATTCCTAAAGGGACAGGGAGCTCACTCCCTCCTAAGCACAATCACCCAGTTGGAAGGTTGTTTAAATTAATAGTGCTAATAAAATATATTCATTAGATGGTTTCTATATCCTTGGTTTTGTACTAATTGCTTTCATGTCATTCTCACAACTAACCAGTGAGGTTGGTGTAGTATATACCTGTTTCTCAGATGAGAAAATTAAGGCTTAAGGTGACTTGTGCAAGGTCATACATCAAGAAACTACAGGGGCTTGGATTTAAACCAATGTTTGAAGGAGTCTAAGGTGTCTGCTCTTTCAACTGCACCCTTCTGCCTATTGTACACTTTATTTTCTGTTTTTCTCTCTTTTTAGATATATATCTCCATTCCTTCAATTTCATGTTTTCATTTTCCTCACCTTCCTGGTGGCTCTTTTCTGTGCCTTCTGCCCTGGTTAATGTCTTTCTTAAACTGTCATGTCCTGAACTATTTATTTAGTCTAGACAGGTTGATTACGTGGAGGAAGAGCCCCTCTTTTATACTCTATATTTTATTTCTATTAATTCATTCCAAATCAACTATACATTTCAGCCCTGTGCATGTACTAAATCCCTAAACAATGTGGAGCCAGCTGAAACCCCCATGCCTATTTCATCCATGCGAATTATGTCTCTTCTCAGTCTCTACAGTTTTTAAGAGGATAGTGGCAGGTGTTTACACTTCTTCATGTGAAATGCCATCAAAGTGATTAGTTTTATCATTCCACGTTATGCAAACTGCTTTAGGTATTATTTTTTTTCATGTAAAATGTTTGGTTTGACTATAACAAAGACTTAATCCGTGGCATGAATTAAAATATAATGATAATTATACAGAGTGTAGACAAAGACAGAGTCTCAGGTACAAAGATCTAGAACCATAATGTCATGGATCATATATTCCTCTCTCCAGTTGGTAAATAGAAGCATATGACAGAACACTGAAGGAAGATGTGCTTTTGAGAGGAAGCTGATGAAAAATAGCAGCTTTGAGATACAGGTTGCTGGTGGAAGTACAATGAAGGGAGACATGTGAGGCTCTAAATCCCAGTAGAGACACCAGAGCCTGTGCTGGTACTGGCTCTGTTTATGTAATGTTAATCATTTTGTAAAATTACTTAAAAATCAGGTAAACATTAATTCAGATAGCAAACACTTAATCAGCACTTACCAGGTAATTATCAGGAATGATTTAAAAAAATCGTTTGCTTATTCTTTTATTATACAAATTTTTATTGTCATTGTTTTCTCTCTGCCCCCATGGAACTTGGAAACCTTGGTAGTGTAGTGGTTAAGTGCTACGGCTGCTAACAAAAAGGTTGACAGTTTGAATCCACCAAGTGCTCCTTGGAAACTCTATAGGGCAGTTCCACTCCGTCCTATAGGGCCACTATGAGTTGGAATCGACTCGATGGCTACAGGCTTTTTTTTTCTCTCTCATGGAGCTTGCAGTCTAATGAGAAAATAGAAGTAAACCCTCAGGTAGATTGTGGTAAGTACTACAAAGAAACATAATTGAGTTTTAAGAGAGGAGAGAGTAGATGCACTGATTTAGATTGATATTCGAAGAATCCTTCCCTGAAGAAGTAAGCAGTATTTGAAATGAGAACTGAGGGATGTATACTCTTATATGGACAAAGAGTAGAAAGAAGAATGTTTCTGGCAGAAGGCCTCGAAAAAGAGAATGGGAAATCCAAGAAACTAACTGGGTACCAAAATAGCTGAAGAGCAGTGAGCAAGAAGGCTGGTGAGAGATGAAGTGTGAAATGCAGACTGGGCCAGGTCACTAAAGCCTTTGCATAAGGAATCTGCACATTATTTTATGTCTAATGAGAATCCATAAAACCCATTAAACCCATTGCTGTTGAGTCAACTATGACTCATGGTGACCCTATAGAACAGAGTAGAACTGCCCCATAGGGTTTCCAAGGAGAGGCTGGTGGATTTGAACTGCTAACCTTTTGGTTAGCAGCTGAGCTTTTAACCACTGCACCACCAGGGCTCCACTGAGAATCCATAGGAGGGTTGGGGGGAAAAAATAACTTAATTAGATTCATGTTTAAAGAAGACTGCTTTAGCTATGATGTAGAAATGAATTGAAGGAAGTTAGAAATGAAAATAAGGAGATCGCTTAATGGGTGCTGTAGAGCCAGAGGTCCAGGGAGAGATGGTGACAGCTCTCACTTGGGGGGGAGAAGTGCAGATGAGGAGCCCTGGTGGCTCAGTGGTTAAGAGCTATGGTTGCTAACCAAAAGGTCGGCAGTTAAAATCCACCAGCCACTCCTTGGAAACCCTATGGGGTAGTTCTACTCTGTCCTACAGGGTTGCTATGAGTTGGAATTGACTCAGTGGCAACGGATTTGGCTTTTTTTTTGGTTTAGTGCAGATGACTTGGGTATTGGTGGTTCAGTGGTAGATTTCTAGCCTTCCATATGGGAGACCTAGGTTCAATTCTGGGCCAATGCACCTCATGTGCAACCATCGTCCATTTGTTATTGGAGGCTTGAGTGTTGCTATGATGCTGAACAGTTTTCAGCAGAGCATCTAGCCTATGATGGACAAAGAAGAAAGGCCTGGAAATCTACTTCTGAAAATCAGCCAGTGGAAACCCTGTGGATCACTATGATCTGATCTACAACCTGTCATGGGGATGGTGCAAGACTGGGCAGCATTTTGTTCTGTTGTGCATGAGGTCATCATGAGCTGGAGGCTGACTCCATGGCAGCTAACAGCAACAGTGCAGGTGGCAAGTGGGCAATATGGAGAGCTAATCTGGAGGTAAGTTCTATGGGACTTGAAATTAGATTGCATGTATATGGTGAGTGAGGGAGATGTCAAAAATTATAAAATTCAAGTAGCCACAGATTTTTTTCTTGATGATTTTATAGTCTTAGCAGGGAGATAATCTGCACACAAATAAGAAAAGTTTTGGTCTAAAGAGATTTGGGGAGCACAGATGGAGGCTATTTTATATTGAAGGACATTAGGGAAGGCATAGAGGTGATGGTCTTTGGACCAGGTCTTGACATATGGCTTTATTTTAGGAAGTAGAGGTGGAGGAGACAAACACAATTATGATTACAGATATTATGATACATTATAGAGGCTTTCCACCTCTATAGGTTTTTATGTAGTTATATATTTGACACAATATACTAAATGCCTACAATATGTCAAGAATTTTACACATTTTAATACAACATCTAATTATATTTAGATACTTGTTTTTACATATTATACAGAAACATAAAATCATAGAGTTTAAGTAAGGTACTCAGTAGCATCCAGCTTGTTTAAATGACTTTGTGTATGAACTTAGATCTACTGAACTTAAAAAATTTTAATTAATAATTGCATCATCTGTCCCCCAGAACTGCATGCCTTATTTTTTCCATGATATTTACACTATAGGACATACTATATATTTTAATTGTTTATTTGCTCTTATTTCCTGCCTTTTCTACTAGAAGTGTAAGCCCCCTGAAGGCCAAGACTTACGGTCTTAGGCCTTACCACTGAATCCCTAGGACCTGGATGAAGCCTGTACGTAGAAGTTACTCAACAAGATGAATGAAGTCAAAAATGGATGATCATAAGCCCATTTCCCTCCCACTAACCAAGGCCTTGTATTTAATTAGAATATATCAGCTTTTTAAATTTATCGATCTAGTTTTACCAACTCAATCCATATTTGATATTAACCTGCTTTTTTTTTTATTACCCACCAATCAATCAACAAACATTTATTGACTTATGTGCTAGGCTCTAGGGTGACTAGAAAGGCATACTAGACAGGCTGTGCCCTCAGGGAACATATGATATATCTGAAGACACATCACATAATCATTTAAAGGGTAAGTAATACTAACACAGTGATATAATCAATATCACAAGACTGCATTAAGACAGAATTGAAGTGTCCAAAAGAACAATAAGGGTAATAAATGCTATGGGAGATAAGAAGAGAAAGCATTGAGGGTTGAGCTGATATATTTTAGTTTCATAGAGGAAAGAAACTTGACCAAGATTCTAAACATGGGTAGAATTTCTTAGGTAAAGTGAAGGTATTAAGATAAAAGAGTGGATGAGCCTAAATAAGGTGGAAGAACAACAAGTAGAAAGCATTGGCTAGAAAAACATGAGTTGCCTGAGGACTATGCCCCAAGTCAGAGAAGTGGAATTTACAAATACAGTGAAACCTCTAAGAGAACAGGACTGCCTTGTTTTTCCGGGTCTCACAAGATTTCCACCTTTGACAGTGTTCAGTCTTACCACTCTTCTATTGCTCTCTATTAATGGAAAATATTTGAGTTCTTCTTCTCTGACAAGTTTCCATCTTATACTGTTTCTGATTTTTGCAGGTTTTTCCAGAAAACTGGGGTTTACCAGGACATATTGATTTTAAGTCCTGACTTAGGATGGCCTAGCAGTTTCACTTTTGAGCTACTTCATTATGGCAACGTAAACAAACCAAGCCAAACCCTTTGCCATTGAGTCGATTCCGACTCATAGTGACCCTATAGGGCAGTAAAACTGCCTCGTAGAGTTTCCAAGGAGCAACTGGTGAACTCGAACTGCCGACCTTTTGATTAGCAACTGAGCTCAGGTGAACACAAATATCTCAACATTATACATTAAAGAATCAGGGGCAGGTTTTATCAGGGAAACTTATAAGTCAAAGGTTAGACATATCCCCTATGCTGTCATCATAATGAAGAGACGGGTCTTGGGCTTTCATGATCTGCTGGAAAGATAATTGATTTGGATCTTAGAGGAAAGATCCTGCTTTCTTGCTACTCTACTATGGAAGAGTGAGCTCAACTTTGAATGAGTTTGGTGCCAAGTTTCCTGGGGCAAATGACAGCAATGCAGGAACTTGTTAAGAATGGCAGCCTCCAGCACCTAGCGGCCTTGAGAAACATTATATGTGAGCTACTGGACAAAAGGGATTCCCTTGTCCCTTGGGAAGCTGGGGTACCTATTGCCACACAATCTAAGTCTCCAGAGGTAGTCCCTAAAGCAATTCTAATTGTCTTTCTCGATGTTCCTTGATGAATTGAGCATCTAAGATATGTTCTATTGATTTAAAAGAATGAGAATTGATTCATTCATTCAGAAATGTATATGTTATACTTTAATTATAAAAGCATTATAACTACTACATGCCAGCACTAACGTGGGCATTAGGAACATACTAGTGAATAAGATAGAGCCCCTGATCAGGGCTGATAACAGAGTGAGGGAGACAGAAGTAAAGACCTGGTTTAAAATGCTCTGTGATGAGGGCTATGAGAAGAGCAGCACTGGATACTGTGGAAAGGAAGAAGAGGGGCACCTAAACTCAGATGAGCCAGGGTTGACCTGCAGGAAGGAAGGACTTTCAAGATGGAATAAGTAAAGGTCTACAAGTGAGGAGAAACAGGGCTCAGTGGTGTGGCTACAGGTGACTCAGTGGGGTAGCAACATAGGGGCAGATGAAGAACTGAACAGGGCTAAGATCCTGAAAGTCTTCAAGCCACATTAGGGAATTTGACTACTTTCGTGGGGAGTCTTTGAAAGGTTTTAATCAGAGAACAGAATGATCAATCAGATTATGTTTTTAAAGGGTCTGCCTGACAGCACTATTCAATATAAATATAATATGGAATGTGATGGTTAGTTTTATATGTCAGCTTGGCTAGGCTATACCTGTTGCTGTCGAGTCGATTCTGACTCATAGCGACCCTATAAGACAGAGTAGAACTTCCCCATAGGGCTTCCAAGGGATGGCTTGTAGATTCGAACTGCTAATCTTTTGGTTTGCAGCCATAGCTCTTAACCACTGTGCCACCAGGGCTCTGGGAAAACCAAACTCATTGCCATCAAATCAGTTCCAACTCATAGTGACCTTATAGGACAGAGTAGGTTATAGTACCCAGTTATTCAGTCAAACACTAATCAATGTGCTGCTGTGAAGGTACTTGGTGGATGTGGTTAATATCTATTATTAGCTGACTTTAAGTAAAGGAGATTATCCTCAATAATCTGGTAGGACTCATCCAATCAGATGAAAGGCCTTAAGAACGGAACTGAGGTTCCCCTGACAAAGAAGAAATCTGACCTGTGGACTGAAGATTCAGCTCCTGCTTGACTTCCAGTCTGTTGACCTCACCTACCTAGACCTCAATACCTTGAAATAAATTTCTTAATACATATACACATACACATAGACATACACATATACTTACATACACACACATACACATACATAAACATATTTATATCTTTCTGGTTCTGTTTCTCCAATAGAATGATGACTAATACAGTGAGCCACATAAGTAATTGTAAATCTTCTAGCAGCCACCTTTTTAAAAAAGGTAAAAAGTAATAGGTCAAAATAATTTTAGTGATATATATTTAATATAATGTATCCAACATATTATTATTTCAACATAAAATCAATATAACATTATTAATGGGGTATTTTACATTCTTGCATTTGTACTAAGTCTTGGAAATCAATGTGTACTCTACTGTACATCTTAATCTGAACAAGCCACATTTCAGGTACTCAGCAGCTACGTGTGGCTAGCGGCTCCTGTATTGGGCAGCACAGAGCTAGAGAGAGTGGCAAATGGAAAACAGTTTGAGGGTAGATATTGGCTGAGGGCAGGGTGGCACAAGACCTGAAGGAATCATTAAGCATCATGCTTCTTGTGGGACGGGTCAGGCATGGATGTTTGGATTGGTTCTAGGCAAGCAGATCCAGCTATGAGGAAGTTAAGTAAGGAAGCTGCTAGGTAGAACAAAGCACTGGACAGGGACAGCCACCAACAACAGGTACACTTGTAACACCCACCTGAAATTTGCCTCCAGAAGGTTCCACACGTCATCACCCTGGCAAGGAGAGGGATGGGATGAAGGATCAGGAGCTAGATGTGGAAGTAAGCATGCAGGCAGGCAGCAGCTAGAAATCTGTCTGAATGGAATAAGAGCCAGGCCTAGGTCTGGGTTTCTGGGCAGATCTTCAGACCCTGCAAGGCAGAGTGTGGCAAGACTATGTTAGGGAACTATCTAGAAAGGAAAGAAAAGGCAAGAAAAAGAAAGAGGGGGAAAAAAAAGTTAGTACTTATTAAGTGCCAAATCATTTATTTATACAACCAAAATTTCACCAGATAGATCACATCAGCCTATGCAAATATATGAAAATATATGTGAAATTACTGAAATCCCCATTCTCACAAGCCTCACGCTTGTATATACAGTTATGGATCCCCAGCTCAAGTCCAGCTATAGTCATTGATAACCAAGCTGAAATCCACCGAGCTTGTTGCCTTCACATTGCTAAAGTGCAAATCCTGATTTCACAGGCCCCTAATGCTCTCAAACCCTCACCTTGCTGTGAAGAGAGAGGAAACAGCAAGCTTCCCTCTGCGCTGTTGTGAGTTAGAGAGGACCATTCAGCAAGGCTGTGTGGTTGCAAATGCGCTGGAGTTCATGCGACAGCTTCGCTGGTAGCAGGCACAGCCCCTTCATGCCCAGTGGGCTCAACATGCTGACAGCAGCTGTGGTGTGCATAGGTTTAATTCAGAGTCATGACCTTCTGGTCAGAACCACACCTTTCCACCCACCTTTAGGCCCCATCACCCAGTCTAGTTTATCTCCCCAAATTCCACACCCTGTCATGAGTTGGGAATGTTCTCTCTCAGTAGACTCATAGACAGACCCTGTTTCCAGTATACATCCTCACTCTAGGTCCACTAGTTGTATGTGTAAATATCTCACAGGGATGACAGCTTCCATACAAATAGATGCCTGGTAAATGGAAGCTCAGGCAGACTTCCTCAACTCCACATGTCAGACAAGTTTACACTCTGGTCCTGTACCAATCAGAACGCCCTGGTGTGCTTTTATCCTATTATGGAATCCTTCCTTCCATTTTATGGATGAGGAAACTGAACTTCAGAATCATCACATAAGCTTCTCCTGCAAGTGTGTGGCAGAACCAGGATTCAAACCTAAGTCTGCCTTACTCCAAAGTCCATTATTTTTTTTTCTAGACGACTCTGCCTTGGGGTCCTGGACACATGATGAAATCAAGGATCCAGTCAATAGAACTGGAGCACACACTGGTTATAAGGTCCAAGAAGGAAGCCCAAGGCTCAGGATCAGAACTGAGCTTCAAGGTCAAATGGAAAGAACATTGTAAGAGAGACTGAATTCTGAGCCCAGTGGTGTTCCACTAGAGCCCTGCAACCATTGTTACACCTCCTGGATCAAGTTTACGGCACCATTATTTAGTAGCATGGAAGTCGGAAGCCCAGCCTCTGAAGCCAGATTGTCTGGATTTGAACCCTGGCTCCATCACTTGCTAGCTGTGTGGCTGGGGGCAATTTACTTAGTCTCTCTGTGACTCAGTTTGCTTGTCTGTAAACAGGAATAAAATAACATCTACCTCCTAGAGTGGCTTGAGGATTGATATTTGTAAAATTTTTAGAAAAATGAATGCTTAGTGCCTTGTACCTAGTAAATGCTTCATGAATATTAATATTTACCAGGAGTTGGCAAACATTTTCTGTAAAGTGTCGGATAGTAAATGTTTTAGGATTTGCAGGTCATACAATTTCTGTGACAAATTCTTCCTTGAATTTTTTAAAATAAACTTTTAAAAATATAAAAAACAGTTTTAGCTTGTGGGCCCTACAAAAGCAAGTCAGGGGCCAGATTTAGCTCATGGGCCATAGTTGACCCCTGATATAAACCACTATTATGGTAATGTATGCTACTAATAAATATTAGTAATAATATTTACTAATCTGTATTTTGTAATAAAGGATCCCTGGTGGCACAATGGTTAAGTGCTCAGCTGCTAACTGTAAAGTCCACTGTTCAAACCCACCAGCGGCTCCATGGGAGAAAAGACCTGGTGATCTGCTCCCTTAAAGATTACATCCTAGGAAACCCTATGGGGAAGTTCCATTCTGTCCTATAGGGTCACTATGAGTCAGAACACAACAACAACAACATTTTATAATAAGTACTTTTATTATTTATATGATTATTGCTCTTATTACTGTTATTATTAATATTAGAGCATTGAAACAGGAGATGTGTTTTCAAATAACATGGCAGGGAGACTTTTGGAGAGTTCAGCCTACAATCCCATTTTGACTGGTGCTAAGGAGCCCCAGTGGCACAGTGGTTAAGTGCTTGACTGCTAACTGAAAGGTTGGCGGTTCAAATCCACTGAGCACTCAGGGGGAGAAAATGTGGCAGTCTGCTTCTGCAAAGATTTACAGCCTTGGAAACCCTATGGGGCTCTTATACTCTGTCCCCTAGGGTCACTGTGTCACGGAATCAACTCAATAGCAATGGGTTTGGTTTAGGAAAACCAGTGCTACACAAAATTTGGGTTCTTATTCTGAGATAGACTTCCTCAGCGAAAGTTTGGAAATAAGATGTATAAAGAGAAATAATTTCTGTTTCATGCATTGTTTGACATTTTATTTCTTGGTCCTATTGTATTGGTTCACTGAATAACTTCATCTAAAAGGGAATGGCATTCTGCAAGTGCTGTCTGTATTGTCAAAAAATAATTTTAAATTCTCTGATTACCACTTTGGCTGAGAGATTCTTCTCTTCTATCTTTGTTTGCCATTTCCCAAAGTGCCCTCCTTGCCCTCACTGTTTTCTGCCAAAAGAAAACTCCATTTCCCACTTTGCTCAAGTAAAAGGGGAAATAGCCATGGATTAGACTCCGACATGTTTCTCATACTTCCTGGGTCTGGAATTGGTGCAATAGGAACATTAGCAATCGCTTACCTCAAGGTTCATATGAATTAGCATTAATAATGAACAGGGAGAAAAGGAATGGTCTTTGAGGTTCAGGGACTGTTCAAAATTGTGGCATGGGGCTCTCTGCAATATTGACTAATGAGCAAGAACCAGAAAAATCATTTTAAAGATTCAAACCAGTTGTTTTTTAATTCATGTGAGCGTCAGTCTCATTTAATTCTTAAATATTTGCCCTTCTTCCCAGAAGCAAGATTTGCTGTGGGAGTGGACAAATTATGTGGCATTTGTCTAAAGTGATAGGTCTAATTATCGCTCTAAAGTCCTGAAATATTTCTGAGCTTCCACTAAAAAGTCAAATGCAGAGGAATTTATAATGATTTTAAAATTGATTCGAGGCCCCATTTCTCCATGCTGAGGCTGGAAGTGGGAGGATCAAAACCTAAGCAAAAAGGAAGACTTTCCTTCAACAGGGCACCCTCTGAGCTTTTCAGTAGTTGGGCAAGAGTTTTAGAAAGAGAATACAGTATAAAAGATAGGGTACTTTTGGTTGAAAACACTGAGAATGGGTCGGCTTGATTCTGATCAAACAAGAAAGATCCATGTGGAACCTAAAAATAGATGTTTCTGGAATTTTCTATATTTTGGAAACACAGCTTTACCAAACATGTTCAAAGGAAGTGGGTTTCTCTAAACCCAAAGGGTGTGTTTCTGTAGAAATCAGAGTGCCCATCATTTTGTAAGTCGCGTCGCATGCTCACTGAATCAAAAGTACATCCTGAGCTGAACCTGGAGTGATACTTTTTGGAAAGCATATCAATATTTTAAAATGTGCAGAACCTGCTCAATAGTTTATCTGGCTTGTCAAAATAAAGCTCTGTGAAGAAGGCATTTCTTAAACTGAAGAATGTTGTTGTTGTGTGCCATCAAGTTGACTCTGGCTCATAACGACCCTATAGGACAGGGTAGAACTGCCCCATAGGATATCCAAGGAGAGCTGGTAGATTCAAACTGCTGACCTTTTGGTTAGCAGTCGAGTTCTTAACCACTGTGCCACCAGGCTCAAACCACCAACTTTTTGGTTAGCAGCTGAGCTGGGTGGATATGACTGAAAGCAAAGTGTCTAATGTCAGCATGTGGTTGGATCAGGGTGTAGAAGTGTTGGTGTGGCTGGTGGTTAATTCAAAAACACTTAGGAGCAAGAAGGCTTTCTTAAATCTCTGCGCCTTTACGTAGGTTGTTCCTTTTACCTGTCATCTCCATTTTCTCTCCATGTCTTTAGTCTGTAATGTTCAACATATATACACCCTTCGAGATTCATTTTAAGCAATGCTTCCTCTTCAGTGTATCCTGAGGCCCCAGCTTATCTTATGTCTTCCTCTATTCTTCTCCTGTCCATTCTGCTTTCTTAACAGCTAGCCCATCCTCTATCATAGCACTTACCTCTCTGTAATTTTGTCTGATTTCCCATCTTTCTACTCCTCTAGCCTACCATCTTTGATGGTTTGAAACAAAATGTTCTATATAATATAGTAAATGCTCAATTATATGAATCAGTGAATGACGGGGTGAATGAAGAGCTGGATAGTTGGAAGGGCTCTTCTACTGCCTCAGATAGTAGTTTCAATCCAGGTAAGATGAAAATAGCATTTCTATCAACTGGTTAATGTGTGTAGGAAAAAAGTCCATGTTGCCTGTCTTCCCAGGGAAATTGATAGCCATAGCTCTAAGGGTATGTTTTGCCAAATGAATAGTGATACAGGCAGAGTGTGTACACATTACCTCTCCACCTTTTTAATCCCTTCTTAGTGCCTCCATTAGGAGTCCCTGGGCAGTGCAAACGGTTAAGTGCTCAACTACTAGCCAAAAGCTTGGCAGTTGGAACCCACCCAGAGGCCTCTCTGAAGATAGGTCTGGCAATCTGCTTCTGAAAAGTCAGTTTTGAAAACCCTATGGAACACAGTTCTACTCTGACATATGTGGGGTCACCATGGGTCAGAATCAAGTCAATGGCAACTAATAAGAACAACAATACCTCTGTAAAATTGGGTCAGAGGAGTTTATTGACCTCCTGAGGCCCATTTGTGGGACCCTAGTGGTGCAGTGGTTAAGAGCTCAGCTGTTAACCAGAAGGTCAGCTGTTCGAATCCACCAGCGGCTCCTTGGAAACCCTATGGGGCAGTTCTACTCTGTCCTATAGGGTAGCTATGAGTCGGAATTGACTCAACAGCACCTAACAACAACATACCCATTGCCACTGAGTTGATGGCATACAGGTATGTGTACACACACACACACACACACACACACACACACACACAGCTCTGGTTGCACAATGGTTAAGCACTTGGTTGCTAACTGAAAGGTTGACAGTTGGAACCCACCAGAGGCTCTGCAGGAGAAAACACTTCTGCTGTAAAGATTACAGCCTAGGAAACCCTATGGGGCAGTTCTGCTCTGTCATATAGGGTCACTATGAGTCAGAATCAACTCGATGGCACACAATAACAACTATATATAAATAAGTGTGTGTGTGAGTATGTATGTGTGTGTGTGTGTGTGTGTGTGTGTATATATATATATACATACTGACACCTTATACCAGGGATCAGGACTAGTTGCTGGGATGAAAGGGTGAAGAAATCATCTGGTGGTAGGAGGCAGATGGGGAGCCTTAGAGCTAACTGAAATAACAAAGCTAGGCTGATTATGTAATTGAGTTAATCCTGAGGGGAATCTGTGGGGAGCATTCAAGTAGAAGGGCACCAGCTACATTTTCTAATTCTCCTCTTTCCAAAAAGAAAGAAAGAAGAAAAATCAGATGTCTTTACAGGTTAATGGATTTTGGAGGGTGGGGGAGTACTTTTAAAGATACCAATTTAATACAGGCAGTCCCTGGCTTACGACGTATTCAAGTTATGGCCAATGCACTTACAACCGTCCTTTTTTGTTTTGTACAGCTTATCGTTAGTAATATGTACTACATACAGTGTTTCAACACATAATTTGCTGATGTCATCATATCTGTATGTTTATATGTAATGTTTCCAACCCCCAAAGACAAATAAAGATTAGATTTATAAAGATACTGATAACAAAAGGCTATAATAATGAAAACTAGAAAAAAAAATGAGGTATTCAACTTATGTCCCAACTTAGGACAGAGTCATTGGAACTAAACCTGGACTTAAGACAGGGAATGCCTGTACTGTCAGTTTTCTTCACTGAGCCTCATCTAGATTATCCATAAATGGAAGCGGTATTTTTTGCCTCAAATACCTCTTAGTCTATGGTGAGATTCAATAACGATGTAAAATCATTAAATTGCTAGATGCTATATAGCTATATCCGTGTACTTAGGTACTTGCTCTCTGTTGAGGAAACTATAACTGAAATACCAAAAAAAAAAAAAAAAAAAAAAAAACCCAAACCTGTTGCCATTGAGTTGATTCTGACTCATAGCAACCCTGTAGGACAGAGTAGAACTGTCCCACAGGATTTCCAAGGAGCAGCTGGTGAATTTGAACTGCTGATCTTTTGGTTAGCAGCTGAGCTCTTAACCACTGAGCCAACAGGGCTCCAAACTGAAATTGTGTTCATGTAATAATAGATGTTGGAAACTCTAGTGGTGTAACGGTTAACAGTTCATCTGCTAAGCAAAAGGTCGGCAATTTGAATCCACCAGGTGTTTCTTGGAAACCCTCTGGGAAGTTCTACTCTGTTCTATAGGGTCGCTATGAGTTAGAATCAACTCGACAGCAACAGCTTGGATGGTTGGTTAATAATAGATGTCAGGTGTGTTCATATAATACTAGATGCCAGGAGGCTTACAAACAATATTATTCCTAACACTGGACAAGTCATACAGGGCAAGTCTGATAAAATTAACAAGGCACCAATATGAAGTGAAAATATTTAGGGAGCTAGTGGGTGGAAAAGCACTAAAAAAACAAACAAACAAACAAAAAAAACAACAAACCCATTGCTGTCTCATGGGCACCCTATGTGCTACAGAGTAGAACTGATCCACAGGGTTTTCTTAGCTAATCGTTATTTAAGCATATAGTGAAGCCTTCTTCTTCTTCTTCTTCTTTTTTTTTTGCTGCACCACTGGTTGGGTTCAAACTGCCAACCTTTAGGTTAGTACCAAAAAAAAGCCCCAAACCTGTTGCCATTGAGTTGATTCCAACTCATAGCAACCCTGTAGGACAGAGTAGAACTGCCCCATAGGGTTTCCAGGTAGCAGCTGGTAGATTCAAACTGCTGACCTTTTGGTTAGCAGTCAGGCTTTTTACCACTGTACCACCAGGGCTAGTAGTAAAGTACAAATCATTTAGGCCACTTAGGGACCTTGGAAAAGTACTAAGAGATCTTTTTGTTCTTTTGGTGATGTAGATGGAGAGGTGAGGGATTAAGCCTGCCTGCATCCTCTGCTTTTCATACTTTCAAGAATCACTGAGGAGCTTTGAATGTGCCGTTTCCACAGCAGGAGGCAACTTAATAGAAAAACTTGGGGAAAATCCCCCAAATTTCCAATCCCTAAATTGGGGGAGTAGAAGGGAGTCAGAGGACACTATTAGAATCTAATTAAAGTTATAAATCATTTCCACCCCCCCAAAAATCATCGCATGCACAAAATTATCATGTATTTTCAGAGTATTTGCTAATTCCTTAGTATCTTTGGAACCCAGATTAATAGCCCCTACCTTTTATTATAACTAGAGAGTCATGTCTGATGCATAGAAACCACAATCTATTGAGTTCTTCCTATATATCAAGCACTGTGCTATAAGCTTCCCATGCGTTGTATCTCATATCATCCTTAAAATAGCCCTAATAGGTAGGTCCTATTCTTTTCCCTGGGGGGTCCCAGGGTAGTGCAAATGTTTAAGTGCTCAACTACTAACTGACAGGTTGGCAGTTGGAATCCTTCCAGAAGCAACTTGGAAGAACGTGCTTGTGATCTACTTCTGGAAGATCATAGCCATTGAAAATCCTATGGAGCACAGTTCTACTCTATAAGACATGGGGCTCCATGAGTCGAAATTGACTCAATGGCAACTGATTCTGTTTTTTTTAAATTATTTTCCTTAATTTGCTTATGAGGAGACTGAGACACAAAACAGTTGAGTGAATTATCTAAGATCACACAGAGAGTAGGCTGGGAATTGAACCTAGAACTAGCTGTTTCCAAAGTGAACAAGGCAGAGCTAGGGGATTTGATAGACTGTTATAGAAATCTAGGTTGCTGTGGAACAGAGTGGTATACATGACCCCACTATGAGGAATGAATAGAGTGAGATGAGGTTCCTATTGCTCCTGGCCCAGGAAGATATTGGAGCAATCACACCGCACAGCCATGCTGCCCAGAATAGCACCCCAGGGACTGAGGTCCTACCCTGTCCTCTCTCTCCTTTCCTTCCACTATGCAAAGAGCCCAGGAATGCAATTGGCTTCATTAATTGTGTCTCCCTGGGGATGTGTGACAGCCCTTAGAGTTGTCACTGTGGGTTGGGAGTGGCAAAGCAGTCCACCTCTGAATACAGAGGGGACAGCCCTTGTGTCTTGGGGGAACCTGTGGGTTGCAGGTGGCACTAATTTCACCTGAGAGCAAGGTGTTTGCCAAAGAAGGACAGATGGTTCCAGTCACCAGTTATTTATTTCTATAATTAGCTGCATGCTGTGATCTTGGGTTGTAAAAGAATTGCCACTTCCTATGGAATTCCTCCCTTCATTAGAGAAGAAATGGGGATTGGAAGCCAAGAAGATGGTATTTTTTGAGTGGTAACTCCTCAAAAACATGGGCTGGCAGCTGTGCTAGAAGGGAAAGCATGGCCTGGAAAAATAACCTGAAAACTGTCAGCCCAGGAGACAGAGTTTTTAGTCCAAATTTAGCAGAACAATGTGGTTTCACCTAGAATTTATCATTCTGGGTTTCATGTTCTTCATCTATCAAATAGAAATATTATGGGAAGTAAGTTTATTCATGGATGTGAAGAACTACCGTAAGCTATGCATGGTTGGATCCATGAAACATAGTAAGATAAAAAAAAAATGATATCTGCATCTTATGTATTAGATAAACAGACATGAGTCTGAATCAAGGTACACCCATTTATTAGCTAACTGCCCTTGAACAAGTGACTTGAAATTTCTAATCCTTGCTTCCTCTGTCTGTGAAATGCGAATAACCTAGCAGAGGCCTTGTGAGAATTGAATTTGGATCAATCCCATTGCTATAGAGTCGATTCCGACTCATAGTGACCCTATAGGACAGAGTAGAACTGCCCCATAGGGATTCCAAGCAGCAGCTGGTGGATTTGAACCGCCAACCTTTTGGTTAGCAGCTGAGCTCTTAACCACTATATTCTTAGTTCAGTGGTTGGCCCAAACTAGGCACTCAATAAATGGGCACTTATTTTATTGCTTTAATTTAATAGAGAAGACAGAGATCTAAAAACAAAATATTTATCTAATGTGACATAGAATAACTCTAATGCTACATTGCCCTAGGGACAATTCGTCTAAGACTGTTGACTATGAGGAAGGAATAATTTGTACTGACTGCATTCTCTTTTCCGTCTTTAAACAATAGACTCATTCTCTAGCAATTCTCTTGCTGTGACACAGATTTCTGGCACTAACCTTGAGGATTGCTACTTAGATCCGAATTAACATTGCTTTCTATATTCCCTGGCCTTGCACTCTCCTTTAGAAGTGAGATTAGAACTCAGAACATGTTAGTGTCTATATTACTGACACACTCTGCAAAATTAGCACCTCAAACATCCCATACCAAACAAGAGAGTTTGTGTAGATAAACTGAATAAAAAAGAATCATCCTTGATATGACAGGTATCCTTACAAAAGAGAAGAAACAGAGAGGCAAGAGATGACGGCCATGCAAAGATGTATCTATTAGCCAAGGAATACTAAGCATCGGTGGCTGTCATCAGAAGCTAGGAGAGAGACATACAACATATACTCTCTCAGAGCTACCTCAGAAGGAATTAACATGGCCAACACCCTTGTTTTGGTCTCCTAGTTTTCAGAACCGTAAGACACTAAGTTTCTGTTCTTATAAGTAGAAAAAAAGGATCATCCTTTTTATGCAAGCCAAGAAAGGGAAGAAAACAGACTTACAAGACAGCAAGAGCCTGTCTTCCCACTTATTTATTTATCCTAATGATATTTTCAAGCAGTACTCCTCTGAAGAGCTTCAGGAACTCTGTGTATATTTGTTGCAAAACCTCCCACTGACTCTGTGTGGTGTAAGAGAAAGAAAATAGTCCTAGTAATATCACCTTACACAAGTATTGTATTCAATCATGTCATGTCTATTTTTTCCTTTAAATTACAACAAACTTAAGAAGGTGGGTGTTGGTAGAGAAAGTGAACATTATGATAACATAGATCGTCTCATACCTCAGACTCACCAGGATCAATATCTAGCTGCCGTCTTCCTCAAAAATCCAGTGGCCTCTACCTCAGTTAATGGTACTCCCATCCATCCAGATGGGCAACCAACACCTTTAGAGTCATCCTTGATACCTATCTTTCCATCCATGATCACTCTGGGTGCAGTTTAGAGAAAGGATCTGAGGTAAAAACCAAAAACTTAACTAGTTGTCATCAAGTAGATTTGAAGTATGGTGATCCCATGTATTTCAGAGTAGAACTGCACTCCAAATCCATAGGGTTTTCAATAGCAGTGATAATTTCTTCTGAGGCACCTCTGAGTGGATTTGAACCACCTATCTTTTGCTTAGTAACCAAGCGCTTAACTTTTAAGCCACCAAAAGTCTCCTTGGATTAGAGGTAGTACAAAGAAAAATGGTACTGGAAGGGGTTGATCAGATGGAAATATATTGCAAAAGTCTAGACAATATAACAATAGCTTGGATTAAGGTATTAGCAATGGAGAAGAATAAAAGTGGATAGAATCAGGAGCTATTTAGAAGATGTAAATAATGTTGCATAAGGTCCAAAAGTTAGGATATGATAGAAATGGGAATCAAACTTTAGTGTGTAAGCCTAATTCTAATTCCAATACAATTTCCTCTTAACTGCTCTCTTAGAACGTACTTTAAATAAAAGCATATCTTGGTCAGAAACTTAGATATTCAGGTTTTTTTTTTTTCTTTCTTTTTTTAATGTAAATGGGCTAATAGTGGTACCTACCTCCACTGGATTATTGCATTACTGTGAGGATTAAATTAGATAACATATGCAAAGTGTTTGACACTTTGCTTAGGACATAATGAAAGCCTAATAAATGTATACATATGAAGGTATGTATTTTTCTATATCTTATAATAAGATAATTATTACAAGGTTAAAAAGACAAATCAGCAAAGGGACATTTTAGAAAAGCAAGATTGCCGCAACCTTTCTGCATCTGCTTCATGCAGTGTCTCATTTTATTGGAATCAGAACCTGGGCAATCTGAGTCCTTCAGTCAGGCCTCCACCTAACACAGATGATGGGAGGTTGTAAAAAGTCATCTATTCTGCCCAATCTTCTGGCTGTGTGTGTATGTGTGTACGTGTGTGTTTCAGATTAATTTTGCAAGACAAGCAGAAGATGTTACCTTGATCTGTCCTTGGAAAGAGCCCTGCTTTACTTGATTGAAGAAATATTTTTTACAGCTAAATGTGCAGGTCAAAGTAATTTTTTGACAGGTAAGATACTTAGCTGCGACTCTCCATGAATCTTCTTCCTTTTTTTTTTTTTTCCTGCATCCCCTCTCTCTTGCCCTGTTAATCTCTATCTTCTCATCTTCCAAAGGCCTCGTATCAGTCTGTCACTGTCTCTCTCTGACCTGCCAACACCTCCATTGCTTCTTTACTCTGCGTTTTCTCTGATTCTTATCCTGTTACAATGGAATGCTGGCTCTGAATTTTCTCTCAGGGCCTTGACCTCTTAAGTCCTTGCATCTTAAACTGAGTACCTCCTGGGGAAATTAGGAAGATGGTGTAACAACAGGGATCGAAGCCATGGGACGATAACAAAACATCTTACTGAGACTCAGGCCACTTTATTTTTAATAATTTATTTTATTTGTTTTGGTTGTTGTTGAAAATACACAAAACAGAACATACACCAATTCAACAATTTCTGCGTTTCCAGTTCACTGACATTGATTCCATGCTTCAAGTTGTGCACCCATTCTCACCATCCCTTCCCGAATTGTTCCTCCCCCATTATACTCACATCACTTTAATTGAATCCTAGTTAACTTAAAGCATGGGCTTTTTTTATAAGTGAATAAATTAAGGTAAATGCTGGTCTACCATTTAACAATTTTGTAAATTTGAGGAATTTCTTTACGCATCTAATCACAGTATCTTATTCTGCAAAATACTTCCCAGGAGTGAATAAACGTGTGAAGCACTTATCAGAGATTTGCTTAAAAAGTGTTTAATTTTATTTTTAACTTTAAAATAATCTCTCTCTGAGTTACAGGTACATAAACTGAATTTCAGAAAATCTTAATTATTCTCCCCAAATCAGAGCTGATAAGAGACAGACCTGGGATTTGAGAATCTTTCGACCCTGATTGGCCTAACCCAAATCCACATTCCAGACCGCTAAGCGACATCTCAAACACATGAGACACTTTGGGCTATGCCCAAGACCCCCAAGATTATGAATTCGCCTCACTTTGCTTTTAACGATAAGCAGTTAAGAAGTAATCTTATCTTTAATATCTTCTTCCTGTTTCCCTGAATAGAAGACTATGGTTGGTTAAGCCAGCAAACAAACCAATACCTTTCTGTCAATTGGGTGCACTCCAACAACCATGGCTTTTGCAAAGCAAGCCTGTTGGAAAATAACCTCTTCTCGCTCTGGTTCATGATCTTTCCTTTTGCCCTTCTTTCTGTTCACCGCTGCCCTTTTTGTTCAGTTCCCCACCCATTTATATTGCTACCTCAGTATCTTTTTGTGTTTCCTCCTCCAATAAATAGCAAACCCTGCTTTATCTCCTTCTGGAAGCTTCTTTCGTATTTATTCTATCTGAAACACTCACCCCTCTCTCCTAGCCCAACCATCCCCCAGCCTCTCTAGCTGTTATCTGTCCCCACACTTCCTGTTTCGCCATGGATGATGCTTCCTCTAGGAAGCCTTTGTGATATCTCTCCGTATCCCCACTATAGCCAACACAAACACAGTTAGGCAGGGGGTTGGTACCTCTCCTCTGCATGCTTTTATATATCACCGACTTCGTTCATCACAGCAATTTTCTCATAGTATCATATCAGGTTACCAGTCTTTATCCCCAGATAGACTATCAGCTTCCTGAGCCTAGTGATTTCATCTTGTTCCAGTTAAATTCCAGGCTATTAGAAAAATTCCTGAACTAGTGTATTCTCAGTAAATATTTTTCAATACATAATTTGATTATAATTACTGTGTTAGCCAAAGTCTTCTGAGAAGCAGATACTAAGATAGGATTAAATGTGCAAGTATTTATAGGGGAAATGTCTGTGAGAGAAAATGGGGTGGGAGTAAGCATATTGCTCGGAGACATGTGAGCTCACAATGCAAATCAGACCCACAAGGAGAAAGAAAAGGAAGATTGGGTGGAAGCATCTTAGACTGCCAAGCAGCCTAAGGAAAGTTCAGCAAAGGAATTCAATGTCCCCCTGGAAGGGGCCTCCCTTAGCATCCCTGCTGTGCTCAGTCATGGCTGGGAACAGCACTGGGGAAACCTGGGCTGGAAGTGAAAGCAGTGCTGAGTTTCAGAGCAACAGCTGGTCCTCAGACAATTACCCTCCATTAAGGTGGACATCCGTGAGGAACATCACCATGATGGCCATAAATATTAAACTGAGATTATTATCCACTCTCTCCCTGCCCACTCCCAGTATTCTATTTATTCAGCCAATACTTACTGCAAGGCTTTTTTATGCTAAGAATAACGTCATAGATAGGTAAATGGAAATGAAGGAAAAAGTATTCGCCTTTAAAGAGTTGGCATTCTAGGAGGGACACTTACCCAGATCACTCCAGTGTGCTTCTAAGTGCTGGGATAGAGGTCATATAGAGCTCCTTGGGAGCACAGAGAAGGGATTAACTATACCAGTTGCTGGGAGAAGGAGAGAACCAGGAGGGAATGTGATACTTGAGGCAAGTCCCTCAAAGTGAAGTTGGAGTTCTGCCGGAAGAAAGAGAAGGAAGAACATCCAGGAAGAGTAATGAATGGATCTGTAAGCAGTTTGGACTCCCTGGTGCTTTAACTATGATGTTGGCAATCATGGGCAATGAAACAGGGCCCGTTTACACGGGACCTACAATGAGTCAAAGCCTGAGTTAGGGCTGGGGACACAGAGTGGACTCATACCTGGCCTGAGATCTCAAGGAGTTTACACTCTATAGCCAGACAGCCATAGTAATAATAGCAATCCAGTATCATAAATGTGTAGGAAGCAACCAAATTCCTGAGGAGGGTACCTACTCTAGACCGAGAAAAGGGGAGGATACGTCAGGAAAGGTTTGCAGAAAGCAGCAGCAGAACCTCAATTTTTTTTTTTTTTCCTCTCCCCTTTGGAGAGTTAGCAGCCTGATATTGAGCCCTTAGATTTGTAGAAGCAGGGAAACTGAGGAACAGATGGATAAAACAGACATCTTTCATGTGCTTCTCAACAAATTTTGGCACCATTTAAATTAGATTATGTCATTTCCTGGCTTAAACTCATTATGTAAAGAAAAAGTCAAGCTCCTTATCCTGAAGTTAATCGTCCTACATGAACTGCCCCTTGCCTGCCTCTCTGCCCTCACCTCACACACCTCTATCCTTCTGCTCCAGCCACCATAGTCTTCTTTTGGAACCACAACCACACAAAAGTTCTTCCCACTTTAACAAGCTGGCTGTGGGTGTTCTCTTGGCCTGGGATGAACATTACTCTCCAGACCTTCCCAATTTTGTATCCTTGACATTTGGTTCTCAACTTAAAGAGAGACCCTCCATGGACTCCAATCAGGAGTGGCCACCCAGTTTCCATTACATCAGCCCAATTTATTTTTACCACAGCATGGATTATTACCTGTTATTTCATCTTGGGGTGTGTGTATGTGTGTGTGTGTGTGTGTGTGTGTGTTTATTTGATTGTCTACTCTCTCTACATGTTAGGGCCTTAAAAATCTCATCTGCCTTTTTCACAATTCTATCCCAGTGCCTCAAATAACACCTGACTTTTAGCGGGCATCACGATATATTTATTGACTGGATGAAGAAATAAACGAGTGGATAGATGGAGAGCTGTCCTTGTTTCACATGTCCTCTCTCTTCATGCTGTTTCTAGAGGCTGCAGGAAGGAGAAAAGTAATCACCAAAGAGCACACTTGCTCCTGAGAAAAAGCACACTTTGAAAAATGAAGTATTCCTTGTCATTAGCTTTCAGTCAAGCATCACATAAGGAAACTTTTGCATCATCTACTGTGATTGAATCTTGAGGGGGGATGCCTGCGATGCGGGACCCAGCCCTCCTGTGAGCTGGAACAGATGGTTCCTTCACACATATCTAAATAAAGCTGTGAGGGGGTTGGCCTGCAAACACAGCATAGGTGAACCTTGCTTTACAAAAGAGAATGTGTTTCTGGGATGTTAGGTGAAAATCAATTTCTACAGTGCCACTGGTTTTCATTTTAGATACAGTTTATCTCTGTTTGGATGTCTCATCAATGGACTGCTATTCTTTCTAGTCTATCCTAGCTGAGTACTAGCATGCCTCCAGAATATCTCCCCTTACCCCCACCAAGATGTCTTGCACACTCTATCAGGGTTATAGTCTTAGAGCATCACTCCCACAGTGCACCTCTGTATCTGGGTAATGAGTCCTTTTCGATTATCCGGTCAAGATAGAGAATCATACACAACATGTGTGTAATTAGGCTGTGCTCTGATTAGCGAGTTGACGGTGTAATGACAGCTGATGCCTCACAGCACAGGAAATATCTTGGAAAGATAAGTCTGTGCATTGTTTGGAAAGAAAGTCTAGTAGGACAACAACAAAGATGCTGCATAGAAAAGAAAAGGAAAAGACAGTAGTGCACAAGAGGTTATGATGTATAAAAGTATAAAGACGGTGTTATTCTTTCTCCCAACCACTTAAATTATGAAGTTCAAGGAAGTAACTGGAAGCACCCCAAGGAACGAAGAACATAGGTGAGGATGTTTTAGCACTCTCCAAGCTCATTATTTCCCTTTCTCCCTTCCAGGACTTAAGTTCCAGGAGCTTTGGGACCATGTATATTTTCACCACCATTGTATCCCCATTACTGAGCACAGAATGTAGGGCTTAACAGTGGTTTTTGAAATAATAAATAAATGAACACTGGAGGTGATACACAAGTAGGGACTCAGCAATGATTAAAAAAAAAGAAGCAATAACACCATATTAAAGACACCACATGGAGGGCAGTGAGGAAGAAGCAGCAAGGAGCTGTACCTCACCTTTTCCTGGACTGTGAGTGTTGTGGAGGATTACAAAAGTGGGTCTTGGGGGGACACAGAGAATTTTAAGTATTATACTGCATTGGTTATAAATGCCGTTTATGTCACTTTATTTGTTTTTGTTTGTTGTGGGTTAGATTTTAGCAAGGACCTTGAAATGTATTTCTAGTATTGCCATGGGTGCTACAGGGTGTAGTATGGAGGTGAGTGGGCTTGGGACATGACAAGACATTATTCCATGCAAATCCCATGCTTAGAGAACTTGTGGATGAAAACAGACCCTCACATGAGAAAGGGCAACTATTTTATTAAGTAACTATTATGTGCTGGGCCCTGATGGATAGATTAAACCCATTAATCCCATGTAATTCTCAGAGCAGATGTGAGAAGCAGGAATCATATTTGCTGTTTTACACAGGAGGAGTTCATATTTCAGAGAGAGAAAATTACTCTTCCATAACACACAGCAAGTACAGGTTAGACCTGAGACTAGAATCTAGGTTTCCTAATTTCTAGAGAAGTACTTTTATCCCAATGTTATCCCCAAGAGATATTACTAGAAGATAGAACATAGTCTCTTCCTCATACATCACTTAAATATATCTTTAATAGCTCTTACTGTGTCCAAACTTTCCTGTTTTCCAAAGCACTTCCACAGAAAGTTAAAAATTGGGATGGAAAATGCACAACACATATGTAATTTCTCCCACCACTTGGCTGGCATCCCCAATTAATTTTAGCATTCTTTCCCTTGGAGTTCAGATGCCGCCTCAGAATCTTTCTAGGCACACAGCTCCAAAATCTACTAAAAATTTATAAGAATTCACACATTAAGATAAAATTTATTTGCCATCCCTATTTAGATATTCCTAGAGGAGACAGTGAGAGCAATAGAAAGGGGACTGGGATAGAAATTAGAAACCTACATTTCAGATCCACAAGCTGTCATCCCCTAATTGACTTTGAGCGGAACACTTCTTTTCTCTGAGCCCCCATTTTCCCCCTTAAAAGGAAAACTCTAAATTAAATCAACACTAAATCCTCTTATTTAACTAACATTTTGGAAGTGACAGGGGTACTTAGAACAATTTACTAGTTGTCTAGCACATTCCCAGAAGGCTAGCTAACCTGATAAGCTAATCACTGCTAAGGTTTTAATGAGTTCCCTTACTGTATGTGTTCATCCTGTTGGAAACATTCTTGCTTTTCAAAAAAAGGCCTTCAAGAAGATAATGCTTATACTCAAAAGACGGGCTCTGAAGGTGGAATTTCACTGTTTATGGAGAGAGACACCATGTGATAAGGGTATATGGATTCTTTTTTCTCTTATTTCAAACACAAATTACTGAGAAGAGGAAGGGATTTCTGGGTAGAGAAATTCAGGCTCCTTATCATGTTTCATCATGTGAGCAAGAATTAAGAGGATTCTGTTGACATTAGTGGACTGAGATGTTGGCCCCTATGGTCTCCTGTTAATCCAGGAGTAAGATGACTTTTTATACTTAGATAAGGACAGATATCACTTAAGGAGGGCCTGTGTGAGCAGAGATAAAGAAGATTCCCACAGTTGTGCCCATTTGTAAATCTGAGCCTCGGACTCTGCACTTACTTCTCCTCTTAGACTCCTTGGGAGTCCCTGTGTGGTGCAAATGGTTAACAAGCTCCCCCAATAAGCAAAAGTTTGGAAGCTCGAGTGGAAGAGGTGCCTTGGAAGAGAGGTCTGGCAATCTACTTTAGAAAAATTAGTCATTGAAAACCCTATGGGGCAAAGTCCTACTCTGACACATAAGGGGTCTCCATGAGTCAGAGTTGACTTGATGGCAACTGGTTTGGATTCCTTGACTATAGCCGGCCCATGGAGGACATTCATTTACTTCTAGACCTGCATGTACAATAGTCAGTAGACACATTTGAATATTTAAATTAAAATTAATAAAAAATTAGGTTAAATCAAAAATTCAGTTCCTCAGTCACTCTAGTCACGTCTTAATTGCTCAATAGCTAGTGGCTAGTTCTTTCATACTGGACAGCATAGATACAGAGCAATTCCATCATTGCAGAAAGTGCTATTGGGCAGTGCTGTTCCATACAAAGGCATGTTTGTAATACTTTGATACATGTCCTGACACTGCTCTTTGTGTTAGCAGGAGAAAATGGTTTCTTCCTCTCTAAGTTTTTGCTTTTTCGTGCCAGCTGAGTTCTGGAAACCCTGGTGGCATAGGGGTTAAGAGTTTGGCTGTTAACCAAAAGGTCAACAGTTCAAATCCACCAGGAGCACCTTGGAAACCCTACGGGGCAGTTCTACTCTGTCCTATAGGTCACTATGAGTTGGAATCAACTCGACAGCAATGGGCTTTTTTTTTTATTTTTAAGCATTACCTGAAGTCAAGATAATTTTTGTCACACTTCACCCTTGCTCATTCTGATCATAACAGTACACAGTGAGACTTGTGGTGGCTGTTAAGTGCCATCGAGGCAATTCTGACTCACATTAACTTTGTAAGAAAGAGCATAACTGCCCCATAGTGTTTCCTATGAGTCAGAATCGATTCCACAGCACAGAACAACCATCTTTTTTTAAAAATTGTTGTAGTTTAAGTAAAAGTTTACAATTCAAGTTAGTCTCTCATACAAAAATCCATACATACATTGTTATGTGACCCGAATTGCTTTCCCTATACTGGGACAGCACGCTCCTCCTTTTTACCCCTGATTCCCCATGTCCATTCAACCAGCTCCTAACCCTGTCTGCCTTCTCATCTCACCTTTGGACAGAAGCTGCCTGTTTAGTCTCATGTATCTACCTGAGCTATGAAGGACACTCTTCACGAGTATCGTTTTATGTCCCAGAGTCCAGTCCAATCTTTGTCTGAAGAGTTGGCCTCGGGAATTGTTTTAGTTCTGGTTGACAGAGTCCGGGGGCCATGCTTTCCAGGGTTCCTCCAGTCTCAGTCAGACCATTAAGTCTGGTCTTTTTACTAGAATTTGAGTTCTGCACCCCATGCCTTCCCCACTCCGTCAGGGACTCTCTGTTGTGTTCCCTGTCAGGGTAGTCATTGGTGGTAGCTGGCACCATCTAGTTCTTCTGGTCTCAGGCTGATGAAGTCTCTGGTTTATGTGGCCCTTTCTGTCTCTTGGGCTAATACTTTTCTTGTGTCTTTGGTGTTCTTCATTCTGCTTTACTCCAGGTGGTTGGGACCAATTGATGCATCTTAGATGGCTGCTTGCTGGCTTTTAAGACCCAGATTCCACTCACTAACGTAGGATACAGAACATTTTCTTAATAAACTTTGTTATGCCAGTTGACCTAGATGTCCCCTGAAACCATGGTCCCCAGACCCCCGCTTCTGCTACTCTGTCCCTCAAAGTGTTTGATTGTATTCAGGAAACTTCTTAGCTTTGGCTTACTCAATGTCATGGATTGAGTTGTGTCCCCCAAAAATATCTGTCGGCTTGGCTGGGTCATGATTCACAGTATTGTATGATTGTGTTATCTGATGTGATTTCCTTATGTGTTGTAAACTTTATCACTATGATGAGATTATATGTGATCTCCTTATGTGTTGTAAATTCTATCACTGTGATGAGGTTATACTGATGAGGTTGACAAGATTAGTGTCTTAATGCAATCTCTTTTGAGATATAAAAGACAGAAGCGAGCAAAGACACATGGGAACCTTATACCACCAAGAAAGCAGTGCTGGGAGCAGAGGGTGTCCTTTGGACCTGAGGTTCCTGCACTGAGATGCTCCCAGACCAAGGGAAGACTGATGCATCGCAAGGACCTTCCTCCAGAGCGGACAGAGAGACAAAGCCTTCTCCTGGAGCTAATGCCCTGAATTCAAACTTGTAGCCTACTGGACTGTGAGAGAATAAACTTCTGTTTGTTAAAACCATCCACTTGTGGTATTTCTATTAGAGCAGCACTAGATGACTGAGACACTCCAGTTGTGTTGACTTCCCCTGTAGTGTGTGCTGTCCTTCCCTTCACCTAAGACAATTCTTATCTAGTATCCAGTTAGTAAATAACCCTCACCCTCCCTCCCCACCCTCGTAACCATCAAAGAATGTTTTCTTCTGTGTTTAAACCTCTTCTTGAGTTCTTGTAATAGTGGTCTTATACAATATTTGTCCTTCTGTGACTGATTAAATTCACTCAGCATAATGCCCTCCAGATTCCTCCATGTTATGTTTCACAGATTCATCATTGTTCTTTATCGTTGCATAGTATTCCATTGTGTGAATATACCATAATTTGTTTATTCATTGGTCCGTTGATGGGCACCTAGGTTTTTCCATCTTTTTGATATCATGAACAATACTGCAATGAACATGGGTGTGTGTATATCTATTCATGTGATAGCTCTTATTTCTCTAGGATATATTCCAAGGAGCAGAATAGCTGGATCATATGGTACTTCTATTTCTAGCTTTATAAGGAAGCCCCAAATCAATTTCCAAAGTGGTTGTACCATTTTACATTCCCACCAACAGTGTATAAGTGTTTCAGTCTCTCCACAACCTCTCCAACATTTATTATTTTGTGTTTTTTGGATTAATGCTAGCCTCTTCAGGGTGAGATGGTATCTCATTGTAGTTTTGATCTTCATTTCTCTAATGGCTAGCAATCATGAGCATTTTTTAATGTGTCTGTTAGCTGCCTGAATGTCTTCTTTGGCAAGGTGCCTGTTCATATCCTTTGCCCATTTTTTAATTGGGTTATTTGTCTTTTTGTGGTTGAGGTTTTGCAGTATCTTGTAGATTTTAGAGATTAGACGCTGATCGGATTTGTCACAGCCAAAAATTTTTTCCCGGTCTGTAGGTTGTCTTTTGACTGTTTTGGTGAAGTCTTTTGACGAGTATAAGTGTTTGATTTTTAGGAGCTCCCAGTTATCTAGTCTCTTTTCTGGTGTTTATGCATTGAACAACAACAATCTTTATGGAAGCAGATCACCAGGTCTTTTCTCCCACAGAGCAGCTGGTGGGTTAGAACCAGCAACCTTTCAGTTAGTAGCTGAACTCTAACCATTGCGCCACCAGGGCTCCTTCAGTGAGACTTACCTGTTGCTGTTGAATTGATTCCAACTCATAGCAACCCCATAGGACAGAGTATAACTGCCCCATAGGGTTTCCAAGGAGTGGCTGGTGGATTTGAACTGCAGAATTTTGGTTAGCAGCAGAGCTCTTAACTACTGAGTCACCAGGGCCCCCCTCAGTGAGACTTAAGAAGCCCTAAATAATTATTTCACTTTTATATCATTCTTAAAAATGATATTCTTCTTCTGATCATTAGGTAAGTTCTGAATGAATGGCAATGTTCATCAGAATTTTGCTTCTAATACTATTAACTAATTATTTCTATCAATTTTCAATAAATACCCTTAAGTTTAACTGGTATAGTAAGTAAATGTATTATCCAAAATCTTTAGGGTACCACCAAAATCCTGCCTCCTACTGAAGTAGTTATAGCTCTTACTTATCTTTTCTCTAATAATCTTTTGATCTAGAGAGACATTTCATTTTTTTCCCCCAGGTTTTGTACCAGTGAAATACTGTGGCCACATTACCCTCAAATTGCAACTCATATCCCGTTTGTATTTTCACCCTGGGCCACTTCTTAGTCCATTGACCTCATTCAGAATGGTCTCTCATTTATCATTTAAGGATGATAATAATGAAGGTAACTGAAATTGGTTTCAGAGAAACTATTCTGGACACCTTACTTAATCAAAATATTTTTTGTTTAATATTTCTCTTGTTTTCTCTCTATGTACATTACAGCAGGAGAGAAAAAAATTGCAGCACTCTAATGATACATTTATATGCCTTCCCAAGGCAATTCAACAAGGCTATGAAGAAGCTCCTCTCTGAGAAGGGTATATTTTGAGTGAACTGAACAGTTAACCAAGGGTTAATGGGGACAAGGTGTGGAAGGATATTTTTTCAAACATCTTCCTGTGTTAATGCTGATATTTAACTAAATGCTTTGGTCACTGAACAGTGCTGCAGTAGAGTGAGCTATTCAAACAGAGGCAAGAAAAATAAGAGAGACTCTCGAAGCCCTGTAGAAAAATGGAGTGAACCAGGAGTTTCTGAAGGCCTAGTGAGCTTTTGAGAAGCCAGTTGTGAAATGAGGCTGAAGCATTCAGTGCAGTAATTTTTATCTTTTAATCCAAAATTATTTTAGTCCAAAACCCAAAACTTGAAAGGAAAGGAACTTAGTAGGCTGCAGTAGTCTTTGTTGTTAGGTGTAATCAAGTGGTTTCTGACTCATAGTGACCCTATGTACAATAGAATGAAACACTGCCCAGTCCTGCACCATCCTCACAACCACTGTTATGTTTGAGCCCATTGTTGCAGCCACTGTGTCAGTCGATCTCCTTGTGGATCTTCCTCTTTTTCCCTGACCCTCTACTTTGCCAAGCATGATGTCCTTCTCCAGGGACTAGTCCCTCCTGATAACATGTCCAAACTACATGAGACGAAGTCTCACCATCCTCGTTTCCAAGGAGCACTCTGGCTGTATTTCCTCCAAGAGAGATTTGTTCATTCTTCTGGCAGTCCATGGTCTATTCAGTATTCTTAGACAACATCATAATTCAAAGGAATCAGTTCTTCTTACGTTTTCCTCATTCATTATCCAGCTTTCGCATGCATATGAGGTGATTGAAAATATCATGGCTTGGGTCAGGCTCACCTTAGTCCTCAAATGGACATCTTTGCTTTTTAACACTTTAAAGAGGCCCTTTGGAGCAGATTTTTCCAATGCAATACATCGTTTGATTTCCTGACTACTGTTTCCAAGGGCATTGATTGTGGATCCAAGCAAAGTGAAATCCTCGACAGTGTCAATCTTTTCTCCATTGGTCATGATGTTGCTTATTGGTCCATTTGTGAGGATTTTTGTTTTCTTTATGTTGAGGTGTAATCCATACTGAGGGAAGTAGTCTTTGATCATAATTAGTAAGTGCTTCAGGTCGTCTTCACTTTCAGCAAGCAAGACTGTGTCATCTGCATGTCACAGATTGTTAGTAAGTCTTCAACCAATCCTGATGCCATGTTCTTCTTTATACAGTCCAGCTTGTTGGATTATTTGCTCACCATACAGATTGAATATGTATGGTGAAGGATACAACCCTGACACACACCTTTCTTGATTTTAAACCACGCATTATCTCCTTGTGATGTTTGAACAATTGCTTCTTGGTCTATGTACACCTTCCACATGAGCATGACTAAGTGTTCAGGAATTCCCATTCTTCAAAATATTATCCATAATTTGTTATGGTCCACACATACCAGAAAGAATTGGTTGATGTTCAACCATTTGAGGAGGTAGGATATGATCAAGAACCAATGGTACTGAAGGAAGAATTCCAAGCAGAACTGGGGGCATAGGCGAAACACAAGGCTCCAGGACATTGACAGAATACCAACTGAGATGTTTCAACAAAGGGATGCAGCGCTGGAGGTACTAACTCATCTATGCCAAGAAATTTGGAAGACAGCTACCTGGCCAAGCAACTGGATGACATCCATATTTGTACCCATTTCAAAGAAAGGAGATGCCATAGAATGAGAAAATTGTCAAACAATATCATTAATATCAATTAGTAGGCTAGACTGCTAGAAAAACTGTTGTGTCACACAATATGGACATTTAAATTTATGATAAATACTTACAAATTGTCTTTAAAAAATGCCACTGAATGAGCTTTTGTTAAAAAAACAAAAAACAAAAAAACAAAAACCTGTTATGGGGCCACATAAACTTGAAAAGTACCAAATAAATTGAACTTAAGATCTCTTTCAGGTTTGGCAGAGTTGACCTGGTTGAAGAAGAATGGGGCCCTGTCTTGCCTGTGGCCAAAAGAAAACAGTTTCCATGGAGTCAATTGTGACTCATGATGACCTCATGTGTCACAGAGTAGAACTATACTCTATAGGCTCTGTAGGATTTTCAAGGCTGAGACCTTTCAGAAGCAGATCACCAGGCCTTTCTTCAGAGTCACCTCCAGGAGCGTTCAAACCACCAACCATTCAGTTAGTAGTAAAGAATTTAACCATTTGTTGGTGAGTAGTGTCTGGGGTCTTAAAAGCCTGTGAGCAGTCAGCTAATATACTCCACTGATCTCACCCTGTCTGGAGCAAAGGAGAATGAAGAAAACCAAAGACATGAGGGAAAGATTAGTCCAAAGGACTAATGGACCACAAGTACCACAGCCTCCACCAGACTGAGTACAGCACAACTAGATGGTGGCCAGCTACCACGACCGACTGCTCTGACAGTGATCGCAATAGAGGGTCTGGAACAGAGCTGGAGAAAAATGAAGAACAAAATTCTAACTCACACACACAAAAAAAAGACCAGACTTACTGCTCTGACAGAGACTGGAGAAATCCCGAGAGCATGGCCCCTGGACGCTCTTATAGCTCAGTAATGAAGTCACTCCTGAGGTTCATCCTTCAGCCAAAGATTAGACAGGTCTTAAAACAAATGAGACTGAATGGGCACACCAGCCCAGGGGCAAGGACAAGAAGGCAAGAGGAGACAGGAAAGCTGGTAATGGGGAGTGCAAGGTCAAGAAGTGGAGAGTGTTGACATGTTGTGGGATTGGCAACCAACGTCACAAAACAATATGTGTATTAATTGTTTAATAAGAAACTAGTCTGCTCTGTAAACTTTCATCTAAAGTACAAAAAAAAGAAAAAAGAAAAAAAAAGAGTTTAACCATTTGTATGACCCAGTTACTCCTTGGAATTTCTTGGCTTAAAAAAACACAAACGAAACTCAAACATGCTTTTAGCTCTTACCAGTTACTCTATCAGCCAGATTCTTTGAGCTTTTCTACCACCTCCTGTGATCTTTACGGTTCTGTAAGCTCCAGAAGGCCTGCTTTTTCCTCATAACCACCAATACGCTTTGAGTTCTGCGACCTGCATCGCCTTTTTAGGACACTGGGGACCCCTGCTTGGCCATCGTGGGTGGCTTCATACTAGTTAAAGGCAGCCACCATCCCTCTAAGGAACAGCTCGTC
This sequence comes from Dugong dugon, assembly GCA_030035585.1. Classification (NCBI taxonomy): domain Eukaryota; kingdom Metazoa; phylum Chordata; class Mammalia; order Sirenia; family Dugongidae; genus Dugong; species Dugong dugon. The sequence goes on from CM057471.1 coordinate 61,686,415, forward strand.
TGAGGGTGATTCAGGAACCAATAAAGGATGGAAAATCGCTTTATGGAAATTAGCTTTTAATTATTCATTGGCAATTTGACTGCAATCCGGCAGGTGTCCTAATAGGATGAAGATGAATTGATGAGTGGACTTTTTTTTTTTCCTCTCTGTAGGACATATTCAACAATTCATTCTCAAAACCCACCTGAAATTATCCAACATGAAGAGGCCATGGGAAAGAACAAGTCCATCTCCTCTAGAATGAGTAATCTCAGTGAAGATGTTATTATTTTGTTATTCATTTATTGAATGATTCTCATCTGCTGATGAATTGTTTTTGGAAGAGCTAAGAAAAAAGATTGATAAAAAAATTAAAGTAATATGACATGAGGTCATATTTAATTTTTCTCCCTCCGCCCATTTCCTAGAAGAGAAGCAGTGTGAAGTGAGGGAATGTGGTGTTATGGCAAAAAAAATAAATTTAGACCAGGCAGACCTGGATTCAAATTACGGTGTCACCAGCTATTGCTATATGATCCTAGCACATCAATTAACCTTTCTGGCCCTCAATTTCCTCATATGCAAATACCAGGATATTCAATCCTTGAACAGCTTTTGCACAGAGTGAAAATATAAAGTGTATGCCTGGAAACATGTAGGTCTTTATATATGAGAGTAGATGTGATCATTGTAATCCAAACTGATCTTTAAAGTGTCTTGGAATGCTAATCTCCAGCTATCCAGCTATCTCGGGCCTGAGGGCATTTGAACAGTTAACAAACTGCCCACAGGTCCATTAGTATATGATGATATTTGTGAGGCTTGGAGAAGCATATTCAGAAATTGGCCAATAACCTTATCAATCTTCCTCTAGTAGGATGAAAACAAAACAAAACAAAACACAGGTGTCAGCTAGTCAATTCCGACTCACAGCGACTCTTTAGATCAGAGTAGAACTGCCTCATAGGGTTTCCAAGGAGCGGCTAGTGGATTTGAACTGCCAGCATATTGGTTAGCAGCCAAACTCTTAACCACTGTGCCACAAGGGCTTCCCTAGTAGAGAAAGGTCTCTTGAATGATCTGTAGATTCAAGCTTGGAGACAGAAGAGAATCCAAGCTTTGCAGAGAGAATAGAAAATGACTTCTTCCCTCTAATCTTATCACTAGGACAATGACCATAGATTGAATAGAGCATGTGACAAGCTCTGAGTTGCTCTTCAGACATAATAACAACGGCATCTCAGTATCTTAGACTTGCAAAAGAGCTGATTATTACTGATGAATTATATAAATGTAACTAACTATTGGGTGCCCATACATGAAAAGCAAAGAAAAGATAGGTGGATAATAATAAAGCTCCGTCCGAGCTTGATACATGGGTTTCAGTTTCTTCCCTAATTTAACTCTCCAAGACATGCTAGTGAAAACCCAGGGGACTACTGTAATTTTTTTTTTCCTACTCTCCCTCTTTTTTTGGCAGTACATTTTGTTCCTCCCATCTTCCCAATCCTCTTTATTTTCCTACAGTTGAAATTATTTTGTCAAAATTCAAAAAGGGACAGTATAGAAAAATAACTCAGAGATTTTTGGTTTGTAAAATAGTTCACACTAAGTTTTGTTCATGATTTGGCTCCTTCTTATCTCTCTAGCCTAATCTTCCACTTATATGCTCTTCAGTCCATATGATCCAGACTTTCTGAAGATCTATCCTTTACCTCAGGAAGTACATACCTTTTCTCCTTCTACCAAATTTTCATCTGAATCATAGAAACTCATCCCTTAGGTTTTAGCCAAAAAAGCACATTCACACTCCATCATGTTTTTAGCCACTGTTGCTGTGCATCCTCATCACACCTCATAACACTCGAACTTCATTGCAATTGCTTGCTTAATTGCCTGGATCCCTACAGTTGATTGTAAGTTAATTGGAAATGTTGTTAGGTGCCATCGATTCGGTTCTGATTCATAGTGACCCTATGTACAACAGAATGAAACACTGCCCGTCATGCACCATCCTCATAACTGTTGTTATGCTTGAGCCATTGTTACATCTTGTTGAGGGTCTTCCTCTTTTTCGCTGACCCTCTACTTTATCAAGCATGATGTCCTTATCCAGGGACTGGTCCCTCCTGATAAAGTGTCCAAAGTATGTGAGACAAAGTCTTGGCATCCTTGCTTCTAAGGAGCATCTGGGTGTACTTCTTCCAAGACAGATTTGTTTGTTCTTTTGGCAGTTAATGGTATATTCAACATTCTTTGCCAACATCATAATTCAAAGGTGTCAATTCTTCTTTGGTCTTCCTTATTCACTGTCCAGAAATAGGGTCATCGGAAATAGGGTCTATGTTTTCCTTATTAATCACTGGAGCACAGTGCCTGGCATATAGGCCTCAAACAACTATATATTGAATGAACATTTAATACTGGGCTGAGGAACCATAGAAGGCCAAAACCGGTAGAGCCCTTAAATATCTAGCCCACTCTCTTTTATTATAGATGGTAAAATTGAGGCCCATTGAGATAAAGTGAAGACCCCAAGGCCACAGAACATAACTTTTATTCAGTAAGCATTAGAGAGACATCATATTTCTTCAGCAGGGGAGCAATATGAAAATAGTCATGTTTTAGAATAGTTTGTTCATCTCATGGCATTATTTTTCCCACTTCTCCCTGGTAACAACAGTTACTATTTCCTCATCACTCAATGTGTTTAGTGCTGCACATATAAGGATGCACACTTATATTCCATCTTGAAACTAGTTTGGTGAAGTGAGTGTTTGCAAGGATGGAAAGGATCCCTGGGCTATCAAAAGTTACATTACATAGATCTTGCCCAAGTTCTTAAGACCAGACAGGCTAGGACCCCACCTCAGGGGCCCTAAATCTGACTCATGGCTATTCAACGCGAAGCACAAAGCCCAAAGGGAAAAGGCGTCTAAGGACCAACGTGAAATCTGAGAGAAAAGAGAAGGCAAAGTCTATCCCAAAGGCAGGGGCAGCATGGGAGGAATATGCACTGCTTTATGCCACAGATGCTTCTACCACAGATGCTTTCCCACAGGGGGAAAGAGGACTGAAGCTGAGCATACTTGCTTTCCTACTGCTCTTGCCACATCTGGAACCTGTTCCATCCCTCCCCTGGAGAAAATGACGGGATCTGAGATTTTCATAGAAAAAAGAGAGAAAGAGACAAGGAGTGAGAGAGCAAAAGTGAGAGAAAAAGCTGCTAGACTGCATATCTATAGACTGAAAGACACAAAGAAATAAGAAATAGTGAAAAAGATAGAGAAAAACAGGCAGATAAAAAAGAAAAAAAGGAGAAAGAGCCAGAGAGAAAAGGAGAAAGCTTGAGACATGGGAAAGAGAGATTCAGGGATATCTAGACCTAGAAAGAGGGGGGGAGAGAGAAGGAAGGGAGAGAAAGAGAGATCTTGAGAGGCAGATAGAACAAAACAAAGGAAAATGGAATCATCTAAACTCTTGGGACAGATGGTAAGTGCCACAAAGAAGGGTCCAGGCAAATAATACTGTGTCAAAGTCAACATCAGATTAAATTAGAAAACTTGGGAGGAAATCATGATAAAATTAAATCTATTGGAATTGAAAAGAGGTGGAGAGGAGGAGAAGGCACCAGATGGTTGGAGCAGAGAGCAATGAGGAACTGAGTTAAAAAAAAAAAAAAAAAAATCCAACAAAGGCACAGGCATGCATTTCAAATGATATCCTGAGGTCTCTGGAAATGTTTGGATGAAACCTGGGAGGCAGTGTAAGGAGGAAGTAAAATCAAATGCAAGCCATGGAAGTTCTTGGGCCTTGAACCACATGCTTGGGTTAGGATACAGAGACCTGACTCTGATGTTGGTCCTCTCACTCATGAACAGCGTGACCTGGACAAGTTGAGTCATCACTCAAGACCTGGGTTACTAGAGCTGTGAAATGTGAGGGACAGCCTAAGTAAACTGTGAGACCTCTAGTAACTCTAAGAGGGTTTTGACATCTCAAAGCTAGGGCCGAGGCTCCAAAACAGGTGGAAATGTGGGACTCAGGATGAGTTGTGGATTGCATGTTGAACTGAGTTGTGACAAGAGCCTGAGTATCTGGAAAGCCACACCACAAAGTGCCCTGTTGTCGACCCTGGTGGAGTGGAAAGAAGCCTGGATGCTCTGCTTCAGTCTCTGCCAAAAAAGAGTTGTGTGACTTTGAGCTGCCTTGGTCTTATTTTCAATGTATACAGTGTGCATGTGTGTTTGAGTGTGGGGTGGGAGGTTAGATGGCTTTGACTAAATCCTGAATAACTTAATCAAATGTCTGTAGTGACAAGGCAGCCAGTAGAACAGGCCAGCTAGGGACAGTGGAGAACTGGGAGTGCCATGCCCTGCTTGAAAGGGGGTAGTTGGTACTTGGCTCCAATTAATTATTCCCTGTATGTGTGGGCATGATCTTCTGATGTTTTCAAGAAGAGTTTGAATTCCTGATTTTAATGCAAAATGCACTGATCAAACAAAACATCACTGGGGATTTCAGTCAAACAAATTATGAATGGAACCACCAGGCTGCAGCGTGCAACACCTGGAATAAGTGCTTTTTTAAAAGGCCTGTTCCATCCTCTTTGATTCTGGGATTCTGTAACATAAAGAATGGTGAATTATTTGACGTGAAAATAAAAATCAAAGGTAAATGATAGAGGAAGTGGATTGGGGAGAGGTTTAACACAATTTTCTCTTCTATTGTTTGCTTTTCTTCCCATGTTTGATTGGTTTAATCCTCCTAATTTCAGCCCAAAGTTACTAGAAGCAGGATCTCTTCAATGCCACTCACGTCTCTTCAATTTCTCTTCTATTCTTGTCTTTGTCCTTTCCCTCTCAGAGCCTCTCCCTACTCCATTTTTATTCCCACCCCTGTTTCTCATTCTGGGACTTTCTTTATCTCTTTGTTGCCTCCATCCTCCTGCTTTCTGTCCCCTGGGGTGGCACCAGCCCAGGTATCTGAAGGGAAGTGAAATTCAGCTGTATGGAAAAGTTAAAAGTATTTCTGCGGTGGGCTATTTAATCATTTGAATCCTTGATAGGAATAGTTCTTTTTATGTCTTCCAGCAATAAATCCAGGCAGTATCTAATCTCTGATCTCAGAGAGAAGAGAATTAACCAGCTGAGAGTGTGACTAGAAATGAAACCCACAGAGAAGGGAGTGAAAAAGAGACCACTTTATCTATGTGCGCACACAGCACAGTAACATGGTATCGAAGAGAAAATGGAAAAAGAGCTATTCTTGGACGCTCCTTCCTCATCAGTCTACAATACCTCTTAAACATGGGATTTTTCCTTTTCCAAAATCATCTTATTTTTGCTCCTCTAGCATCCTTACTCTACCCCAAGGAACCCCTTGCCTGTTACCTGCCACTTGCTTAGATAATCTCTTTTATCATGTCTTTTCTTGTTTTTTCTCTCTCTCTCTCTGGTTTCTGCTTCTCTCACGTTTTGATGTAGTTGTTTTTTGTTTCCCCAATAATACTGTAAACTCCATGGTGTGGAGTCAGAATAGTTTCTGGCTCATTCACCACTGTATCTTCTTCATTTATTGCATGTTTGGCATGGAGTGGATATTCAGTAAACTAAACCAAACCAGTTACCATTGAGTTGATGTTGACTCATGGTGACTCCATGTATGTCAGAGTAGAACAATGCTCCATAGGGTTTTCTTAGCTGCAATCTTTAACAAAGAAGATTGCCAGGCCTTTCTTCTGTAATGTTTGAGCAGATCTCAAATGGCTTGTGCCACCAAGGCTCCTAGGTACTAAGTAGTCTGCCTAAACTCATCTCTCCATCACATACACATACACACACACACACATACACAGTCGTTACACTGATAGTCTTCTCACTTGGCTCTCTTGGGCGGTGTTTACTGCTTATCAAGGCCATATAGCACTTCCACCAAACATGGCATATCGAGGGTATACAATGCACCTCTACTAAGCTCTCTGAGCTTGGAATCCAAGACCTGTATTTCTTCTACTGCACCAAAATATTTCTTAACTCATAGCAGTGACTCTGTTTTATATCAAATTTGGGGGGAATAAAATTACCTAAATTGAAACTCAATTCTCATCATCCATGTGATCTCGGTCAGGCATTTCAACTTTGAGATTCAGCTTTCCCATCTCTTAAGTGAAAGACTAGATGCTTTTGCAGGTTTCCTTGCATCCTTAGATTTTATAATTCAACTGTTGGAATATTTTTTTCTCCATACTCCAGATAATTCCTTTGAATAAAAGTAACATGAACACATGGTTCCAATTCTTTATTCAAGAGCACATCCTGCTCAGGACCAGGAGAAGAAAACAAGGTTAAATGCAGGATAATAGAAAAAAAAAAGCAACCCAAACCCTGTATGTAAATAGCCTACTTGGAAGAAATACTTCTCCAAATAGCAGAGCAGTTGGAGCTACGGAGGAATGTGGCGGGTGTGGTGAAATGAGTTCCTTCTTGTGGTCTTTTGCTTTGGTTCTTTGGAAAAACAGTTTGGGAGATTTTTTTTCTTCCCCTAAGCCCTGAAAAGTTACCTTTGCCCTAGTTCTTTCTAGCAGCAACTTGGGGAGAAGCTTCTGGGTTGTTTCCTACCCCAGAGAGTTTGTTACAGGGGATTTCTCCAGGTTGATTGGTATTTCCTGGGTAAGCTATAAACTATTTGATGGTTTGATACTTTTTGTGCGGTCTGGGTTGCAGTCTGCCCTTTGATTGGTCTATTTTATGCAATTTGCAGTGACGGATCAGTTTACTGTGCAAATTGAGTGACTTGTGGTCCACTGAGGGGATTGATCTGTTTGTGGTCCTGCTGGGAGGGCCTTGCCTTGAATTAACAAGGAGTTTGCTTACATAAGCAGCCAATCACACAGAGGTTTTTTCAGAGAACAGAGAAGAGAGAGAGGGAAGAGATTGAAAAAAATCAGAAGAGAGGAGGAACCTCCTAAAAGAGTTGTAATATGGGTGAAGGACTATAACACTGAAGATGGAGAGAAATGGTGCAGTGGGCTTGTTGGTTGACAGAGAGGGAGAGAGAGCCGGTGGGACCCTCCAGACAGGAGGCTTGCTGGCAGAGTTAGAGTTGTAACACTTGCCCTTGCAGGGCAGAACGGGCCTGCACAGCCTAGAGAGACTTGCATAGCCAAGAGGAGTCCTGCACAGCCAAGAAGGGGCATGCAGGGCTGAGAAGGGGGCATGCATAGCTGAGAAGGGTCTGCTGGCTTGCACAGATGAAACAGAGAGCAGCTGAGAGAGCTGTCCTGGTTGGAAGCTGTCCTTCACTGAGGAAGAGAGGGGTGTGTTCTCCACCTGGGGGAGTCTTCCAAACATCTCTTATGTGCTTCCTGATCTTGATCTTGAGTTGTAGCCTGTTACTTCCTTAATAAACCGTGTAACTGTGAGTATGGTTTATGAGTTCTGTGTGGCCACTGCAACAAATTATCAAATCCATCAGAGAAATAGAAAGTGCCATGGAGGGACAGCTGGTGTCAGAGATGGTGAAGAAGTTGGAGAATGGAGGTACATCTGAGCACCTCACTGAAGTCAACTTTGTGTTGATCCTTGTTCTTTTTCTTCAGTAATCTAGATGAGCTGTTCTTAAACTAGACTACAGGGAGTGAGAGGAAGACCATAGACCATGTTTGGGACCTCACTCAGCAAACCATGTCCCTTCATGGGGCTCACTCTTTCTCATATGTAAAAAAATAATCTTTACCATTTCCTCTGGGCTCTGAAATTCTAGGATTGGACAAGATGCAGTTTAGAATTAGATGGTGTGAGTTCAAATTAGAGAGGGACTAAAAGTAAATTACTCTTATACTTGCATTATAAAGTAAATCATATCTTACAGGATGCTAAACATTGGGGTTTCAGTCTTAACACGCTGACTCAGGAGTGTACGCCTTGCCCCTATCTTGACTGTAGTTCTGTAAAGCCCATTTTTCCCCCATATATGCATTTCTCACTTTACTTTTCTTGTTTCCTTGTCTTCCTGTCTTGCAGTCTTTGACATCTTGTTTACTTTTAATACTTGAAATGAATTTTTATTTCAGATGCACATTCTCTTTGACTGTCAACACACTTAAAAGAACATGTTCAATACATCAAAGGCACCAACTAATTTAAGTAAAGAAGAAAAATACACAAAGTAGACAAAGGTATCTTCTCAGAAATATGTTTTTGTGCTCTGATTAGGAAAAAAAAAATTCACATGCAAATGAATTCTAAAATCTCCCATCTCTTCTCCTATTCTCTGTTTCTCCAGCCAACATTATCTCTATCTTCAGAGATTTTCTTTTTTTTTTTTTACGTTTACCTTTCCTCACTCCTCTTTATCTTCTTCTCTTCCCTTTCTCTTTTCTTTTCTTCATATGAACTACCCGTTCCTCTTTGTCTTCTCATAGATAGGTAAAGAGAAAGAGAAATGAATATAAATGTAGATACATAACAATGAGGTTAATTTTATAGTGGTTACTTACTTATGCCCCAGTGAGAGTGGATAATTTATAGTAAAGTTAAAATAAATAAATACCCACATCAAAAAATTGATCTCTTTTGTTGTTTGGCAGAATGACCATATGCAGATTCCTATGAAGCAGCAATTCCACCCCTCAGTACATACCCAAACCAGTGGCCATCAACTGATGGAGACCCCATGTGTGCAGAGAGAATTGCGCTCCATAGGGGTTTCATAGTTGTGACTATTCAGAAACAGATCTGGCTGGGTTTGAATTGATTAAAACTGCCAAGCTTTTGGTTATCTAGCCAAGTGCTTAACCATTTGCATCACCCAGGGATGCAGTATATCCCCGACCACATGTTCACCAAAAGACATGCGCTTGAAAGTTCATAGCACTATTTTGATAGGTAAAAATCAGAAACCATCCAAATGCCCATAGAAGGTGGGATCAATAAAACAATTGTTTATAATCACACAACAGATTACCACATAGCGATTAGATGGAATGGCTAAGTGCAACAATATGGCTGAACTCTGACTTCTAAGCACTGCAAGACTGTGGAAGATTTCATTCTGGTTTTTCAGCCCTTCTCTACCCTCTCCTTTCCACTTCAGCACTTAGCAAATATCATGTGGGCAAAATTGGCTCAGCATTTGAGGCACCACCAGATTCCAACCCATCACCCTGGCTCACATTGCCATAAAAAATTCTTCTGGTTTTTATTTCTCTCAGAAGAGTCTCTCTGCCTAATGCAAGCCTGATCCCTGCCTGTTCCCAGACTCAAAACAAACAAACAAAAAAAATGCCCCAAGAAAAGAAATCAGTCAACAAATTCTACTCATCTGATCTCCAAGAGTCAGAATTGACTCAACACCGACCGGTTTATTGCTTTTTTTAAACAAAGGTCTCTTTTTTCTATAGAATTTAATTATTCTATACCACTCACCTTACACAGATTTTTGATGATTTTTAAAAAACTTATTGTTTTTGTAATTTATATGTTTTCTCCCCTAGTACTTTCAATAGGAGCAAACATTTTCTGTTACTGTCTACAGCCTAACCAGAAGTAAAAGTCTTCTCAAGTTTTCTTCTACTGATGAGCTATGTAAACTTAAACAAGTTGTATGAGATTCAGCTTCTCATATTTAAAATTGAGATGATAATAGCACATTTTCCACAGGGCTATTGGGAGGATTCAGTATGATAATACACGTAATACTCTTGAAAAAATGCCTGGTGTATGATAAAATTTTTTTACAAAATGGTATTTATAGACTAACCAGATTTTGTAGGACTTAAAATTTATAAAAGAAGCTCTACTGATACAATAGTTAAGGGCTGGTCTGCTAACCTAAAATCTGGCAATTCACACCCACCAGTCACTGTGGAAGAAAAGACCTGGTAATCTGCTTCCACAAAGATTTCAGCCTTAGAAACCCTATAGAGCAGTTCTACTCTGTCTTATAGGGTCACTGCGAGTCAGAATCAACTTGATGGCACACAACACGATAATAAAATTTATAAAAGTTTTGGAGCTCGCTTTAAAAAAAAAGAACACAAAAAGATAAACACAAAATAAAGAATGAAAATGATATTTAGTTAGGAAAAAAAAAAAAAGACAATGCTCTTTTTTAAAAAAATCCCCAAATCCACAAAACAATAAATTTGTTTAAGAAAAATAATTAACTTCCTGACATACTTCTATAATGCTTTTTTCCTACATTTTTTGGCTTCATTTGATTGTGTCTCTATATAATAACATTTTTATAATATTCTCTAAAGAGAAAATAAAAAGAAATGTCTTTTCTCTAGTACACCTACCCTTCACTTATCAACTGTCTTCTTATCAGACTTTCCACATTTATGACAATAGTAAAAAATGTACTATCCAACTATTTCACACATTAAGGACATATGTCTGGCAGTAATGAATGATGAGGTGTAAGGCGAGAGTAACACTGGCTGTGATGATTAAGGTCATATGTTAGCTTGACTGAGTCGTGATTCTCACTAGTTTGGCAGTTATGTAATGAAGTAATTTGGCAGTTAAGTAATGATGTAATTTGGCGGTTATGTAATGATATAGTCATCCTCCATTTTGTGATCTGACGTGTTCATCCTCTATTTTCACATAAAGCTAATTTTCACATAATGACCTGGGCTTTGGAACCTAACCATGTTGATAAGTGAGGAATAAGTATATTGTTGCTTAAAATTTGTTTTTCATTAAGGATAATGATTTAGAAAAGTTTCTTTTGACTTCAAAACTAATTATTGCAATGCCATGTAACTTTTTAAGATTGCTATCAAATTTGTGAAAATTTCTAAGAGGTTTGTTTCATATATGCACTGTAAAATTTCAAATCATTACATGTTTTATTTGGAAGAAATCAATCTTGTGCATGTTTTGCATTGATAACGTTAGGAATATTCCTGAAAGCCATTCCTACGCTGAAATGGTTAGAAATGCCTTATATGTACACAAAAGTAACTGTAAACCATGTAAATATATGTTACTTAACATAAACTCTGTGTATTACCAACTCAACTTCTAATTATCCAAATTCCAAAACTGTGCATGGACAAAGTCATCGCTCAACATGAAATAAAACACTACATAATGGAAGCCAGAGTGGAAAGAGACAGCTGTTTTAAATTATTATGGTTAACACATCTTACTTTTGCAAATTTTACAGTAAAATATATGATCATGTGAAAAACTCCCAATGCCTTGGATAGAACCCATGCAAGGGAGCAGCCAGCACTGAAGCTTAAGCTTCATTATTAGCCTCTCAGTAAATCCTCCTGGGTTACTAGCTGTTATTCATGACTTTTCCTTCCCTGATTGATACAAGCACTTTGCCTGCCTGCTTCATCCCTGCTTCTTCAGGCCCTGCCAGCTTCTGTTTGTCCAGCTGTTGATAGTACTATAGCATTCTCCAAAATGTCTTTCCTAAAACACTAGTCTCTAGAGCTCTGCTGTCTAATATAGAATCCAATGGCCACATGTGTGGTTCAGGCTGCTAACCAAAAAGTCAGCAGTTCGAATCCGCCAGCTGCTCCTTGGAAACATTATGGGACAATTCTACTCTCTCCTATAGGGTCACTATGAGTTGGAATCAACTCAAATGCAATGGTTTCTTTTTTTGTTTGTTTGGTTTGGGCCACATGCGTCTATTTATATTTAAATTAGAAATTAATTAATCTTGAATAAAATTTAAATTTAGTATCTTAGGTGGGGCCATGATGACGGAGTAGTCAGACGCTTCTGGTGGACCTCTTAAAGACCCAAAAAAACAAGTGATTCAATTATATATGGCAATCTGGAAGCCCTGAACATCAAAGGCAGAGTTGAGGAACTGGACTGAGTGGCAGGGGGAGGGAGAGATGGTTCGAAAGCAGCGAGGAGTTGCCAGACCTGAGCTGGTGAGAGCCTGACTGAGCCCTTCAAGCCTGAGCAGCTCATGGGTGAGTGGTGAGGCAGGCAAGCAGCCGTGCTCAAGAGGTGCATTTTCCAAACCGGGAGAGACCCAGCCACTAACAGTCTACTCCACCACACAGAACCAGTGAGAAGCAGCCCTCACCGAAAGATGAGAACTTGAATACGGCTTACTGCGTAGATCAAAAACACTCCCCTTAGGGAAAAACCTCTCTACCACTGACCTCCCCACTCCCTGCTCTGCACTGGGTCCTGGACCGGCTTGAGCAATTGCCAACTCCCCTGGACCGGAAGTAAGATCTGTCACATGCCTGGAGCTATTCTCCCTGCCTTGGAGAGTGAACAAATTAACAAACAGGGGAAAAAATAAACTACTGGCTCCTCTAAGCCAGGAATCCAGGGTAGGCACAGCTCCTTTGCCTAGTCACAGGCATAAGGGATCCATGGACTTTGAGTGCCTTTCCCCCTGCATAGACTCGTATGGGCCCATCTCAACAGCATAGGGCCTCATTACCACAGTACAACAGGGTATATACTGGAACTCTAACTTCAACTGTTTCAGCTGGGAAGTGGCAGGTTCTTGACATTTGAAACTGTTCTGCCCATTAAACAGGGTCTTCACCTCCCCACATTAGGGGCCTGAGGACTGATGGCACCGCCCATGCCACCTAGCCACTTGCAGTAGGGGCCCATGAATAAGAGGTGCCCTCCAGTCCTTACAGCCAACAGCATTAGGTGCTCATAGTCAGGCTGCAAAACCCACCCACCTATGTGCTCTAGGGAACAGGAACACACCTTCCTCCTAGACACTCAGGGGCAACTGTCAGCCTCCCGCCTTGCCCAGAGTGTGTCCCCCTGCTGCAGCCAGACACCTGTGCCTACACCAATCACCCATGCCTGTCTAGGACTGTAAGTGAGAACCTAAACCACACACTTAGTGGCTATCTACCTGGGCACCTGAGCTGAATCCATATAAGAGGAGTGGGCAGACTTCTGAGCTCACATACCCAGTAGCAGCTCTAACCACCTGGTGACAGGACATTAGAGCTTCAAAGGTGCCAATAACCAAACTAGCTCATTTCAGCAGCCTATTTGGGCATAGCAAAACAAAACAAGAAGCTAGGACACAGTAAGAAAAAATAGTAAAATAAATATAATAGCTTACTGATGGCTCAGAGACAACAGTCAATATCAAATCACATAAAGAGGCAATCCATGCTAGCTTCAGCAAACTCTCAAAATAAAGACTCTAAAAATTTTCCAGAGGAGGAAAATTTCTTGGAATACTGGAGGCAGAATACAGAAGATTAATATACAGAACTCTTCAAGACATCAGGAAGGGAATTAAGCAAAATGCAGAATACACAAAAGAGGAAATTAAAAAGATTAGAGAAGAGCATAATGACAAATTTAACAGGCTGCAAGAATCCACAGAGAGACAGCAGTCAGAAATCCAGAGGATTGACAATAAAATTTCAGAATTAGACAACTCAATAGAAAGATATAGGAGCAGAATTGAGGCAATGGAAGTCAGAATTAGTGAGATTGAAGATAAACCACTTGACACAAACTGATTTGAGGAAAAATCAGATAAAAGGATTTAAAAACTGAAGAAACCCTAAGAATTCTGTGGGACTCTATCAAGAGGAACAACCTACAAGTGATTGGAGTACCGGAAGCGGGGGTGGGTAACAGAAAATACAGAGAGAATTGTTGAAGATTTGTTGGCAGAAAACTTCCCTGATATCATGAAAGTTGACAAGATATCTATTTAAGATGCTCATCAAACCCCACATATGGTACATCCTAAAAGAAAGTCACCAAGATGTATTATAATCAAACTTGCCAAAACCAAAGATAAAGAGAGAATTTTAAGAGCAGCTAGGGATAAATGAAAAGTCATCTACAAAGGAGAGTCAATAAGAATAAGCTTGGACTATTCAGCAGAAACCATGCAGGCAAGAAGGCAATGGGATGACATATATAAAGCCTTGAAGGAAAAAAACTGCCAGCCAAGAATTATATCCAGCAAAACTGTCTCTTAAATATGATGGTGAAATTAGGGCATTTCCAGATAAACAGACATTTAGGGAATTTGGAAAAACCAAACCAAAATTACAAGAAATACTAAAGGAAGTCCTCCAGTTAGAAAATCAGTAACATCAGATGACAACCCAAGACTAGAACACAGAACAGAGCAACCAGATATCAACCCAGACAGGAAGTCACAAAAGGAAATCAAAGCTAAAACACTGAAAATAGGGAAACAGATGTCAATATGTAAAAGATGACAACATTAAAACTAAAAAGAGGGACTTAAAAAATGTAGACATAGATTTTTCATATGGGGAGGAAGTCAAGGTGATATAAAGAAAGAAAAGACTGTTATAAACTTAGAAAAATATGGGTAAATACTAAGGTAACCACAAAGGAAACTAACAATCCTACAAGTCAAGATAAAAAAACTAGAAAAATGTAAAGACTCAGCAAACACAAAATCAACAACGATGAAAAGAAAATACATAAAGAAAAACAACTCAGCACAGAAAATTAAGTGGAACAAAGCAACTGTGAACAACACACACAAAAAAACCCATCAAAATGACAGCACTAAACTCATATCTATCAATAATTATGCTGAATGTAAATGGACTAAATGCACCAATAAAGAGACAGAAAGTGGTAAATTGGATTAAAAAACACACTATCTATATATATGCTGCCTACAAGAGACACACCTTAGACTTAAAGTCACAAACAAACTAAAACTCAAAGGATGGAAAAAAATATATATCAAGCAAACAACAATCAAAAAAGAGCAGAAGTGGCAATATTAATCTCTGACAGAATAGACTTTAAAGTAAAACCCACCACAAAGGATAAGGAAGGACACTATATAATGATTAAAGGGTCAATACATCAGGAGGACATAACTATAAGCAATATTTACACACTCAATGACAGGGCTCCAAAATACATAAAACAAACTTCAACAGTGCTGAAAAGAGAGATAGACAGCTCCACAATAGTACTAGGAGACTTGAACACACCACTTTCAGTGAAGGACAGAACATCCAGAAAGAAACTCAACAAAGACACGGAAGAGCTAAATGCTACAATCGACCAACTTGATCTCATAGATGTATACCGAACACTCCACCCAACAGCAGCCAAGTATACTTTCTTTTCCAATGCACACGGAACATTCTCCAGAATAGGCCCCATATTAGGCCATAAAGCAAGCCTTAACAAAATCCAAAGTATTGAAATATTAAAAAGCATCTTTTCTGATCTTAAAGCCATAAAACTAGAAATCAACAACAAACAGCAAGGAAAAAAAATCGAACACATGGAAACTGAATAAGACCTTGCTGAAAACTACGGGGCTATAGAAGAAAATAAGGATGGAATAAAGAAATTCATAGAATCAAATGAGAATGAAAACACATCCTACCAGAACCTTTGGGACACAGCAAAAGCAGTGCTCAGAGGTCAGCTTACAGCAATAAATGCACATATCCAAAAAGAAGAAAGGGCCATAATCAAAACATTAACCCTACAACTGGAACAAATAGAAAGAGAGCAGGAAAAGAAGCTCTCAGGCACCAAAAGAAAGGAAATAATAAGAATTAGAGCAGAATTAAATGAAATAGAGAATAGAAAAACAATTGAAAGAGCTAAAATGACAAAAAGCTGGTTCTTTGAAAAGATCAACAAAAATGATAAACCGTTGGCCAAACTGACAAAAGAAAAACAGGAGAGGAAGCAGATAACCGGTACAAGAAATGAGATGGGTGATATCACTACAGACCCAACTGAAATTAAAAGAATCATAACAGAATACTATGAAAAATTGTACTCTAACAAATTTGAAAACCTAGAGGAAATGGACAAATTTCTAGAAGCTCACTACCTACCTAAACTAACACAAACAGAGGTAGAACAACTAAATAAACCCATAACAAAAGAAGAGATTGAAAAGGTAATTTAAAAAACCCCAACAAAAAAAAGCCCTGGCCTGGATGACTTCACCCGAGAATTCTACCAAACTTTCAGAGAAGAGTTAACACCACTACTACTAAAGGTATTTCAGAGCATAGAAAAGGATGGAATACTCTGAAACTCATTCTATGAAACCAGCATAACCCTGATACCAAAACCAGGTAAAGACACCACAAAAAAAGAAAATTACAGACCAATATCACTCATGAACATTGATGCAAAAATTCTCAAAAATATTTTAGCCAATAGAATTCAGCAACATATCAAAAAAATAATTTACCATGATCAGGTGGGATTTATACCAGGTATGCAGGGATGGTCCAACATTAGAAAAACAATCAATGTAATCCATCACATAAATAAAACAAAGACAAGAACCAAATTATCTTATCAATCGATGCAGAAAAGGCATTTGACAAAGTCCAACACCCATTCCTGATAAAAACGCTCAACAAATTGGAATAAAAAGGAGATTCCTCAATATAATTAAGGGCATTTATACAAAGCCAACAGCCAACATCATCCTAAATGGAGAGACTTTGAAAGCACTCCTCTTGAGAACGGGAACCAGACAAGAATGCCCTTTATCACCACTCTTATTCAACATTGTGCTGGAGATCCTAGCCAGAGCAATTAGGCTAGAAAAAGAAATAAAGGACATCCAAATTGGTAAGGAAGAAGTCAAAGTATCACTATTTGCAGATGATATGATCCTATACACAGAAAACCCCAAAGAATCCACAAGAAAACTACTCAAACTAATAGAAGATTTCAGCAAAGTATCAGGATACAAGATAAACATACAAAAATCAGTTGGATTCCTTTACACCAAAAAAGAGAATCTCGAAGAGGAAATCACAAAATCAATACCATTTACAATAGCTCTCAAGAAGATAAAATACTTATAAATGTATCTAACCAGAAACATGAAAGATCTATACAATGAAAACTACAAGACACTACTGCAAGAAACAAAAACAGACCTAAATAAGTGGAAAAGCATACTTTGCTCCTGGATAGGTAGACTCAACATTGTGAAAATGTCCATTCTACCCAAAGAGATATACAGATACAATGCAATCCTGATCCAAATTCTACCAGCATTTTTTAATGAGATGGAAAGACAAATCTCCAACATCATATGGAAAGAAAAGAGGACCGGAATAAGTAAAGCATTACTCAAAAAGAAGAACAAAGTGGGAGGCCACATACTACCTGATTTTAGAACCTATTATACCATCACGGTAGTCAAAATAGCCTGGTATAGGTTCAACAGATACATAGACCAATGGAACAGAATGGAGAATCCAGACATAAATTCATCCATCTATGAGCAGCTGATATTTGACGAAGGCCCAAAGTCCATTAATGGGAAAAGGCAGTCTCTTTAACAAACTGTTCTGGCATAACTGGATATCCAACTGCAGAAAACTGAAATAAGACCCATACCCACACAATGCACAAAAACTAACTCAAAATGGATCAAAGACTTAAATATAAAATCGAAAACAAAAAAGATCATGGAAGAAAAAATACAGACAACGCTAGGAGCCCTAATACATGGCATAAACAATACAAACCATAAGTAACAATGCACAAGCACCAGAAGAGAGACTAGATAAATGGGAGCTCCTAAACATCAAACACTTACGCTCATCAAAAGACTTCAGGGAAGAGTCAAAAGACAACCTACAGACTGGGAAAAAAATTTTGGCTACGACAAATCCGAACAGCATTTAATCTCTAAAATCTACAAGATACTGCAAAATCTCAACAACAAGACAAATAACCCAATTAAAAAATGAGCAAAGGATATGAACAGGCACTTCGCCAAAGAAGAAAATTCAGATGGCTAACAGACACATGAAGAAATGCTCACAATCATTAGCCATTAGAGAAATGCAGATCAAAACTACAGTGAGATACCATCTCACCCCGAAGAAGCTAGTATTAATAAAAAAAAACACAAGATAATAAATGTTGGAGAGATTGTGGAGAGACTGAAACACTTACACACTGTTGGTGGGAATGTAAAATGGTACATCTGCTTTGGAAGTGGATTTGGCACTTCCTTAAAAAGCTAGAAATAGAAGTACCATATGATCCTGATCCTTGGAATATATCCTGGAGAAATAAGAGCTGTCACATGGATAGATATATGCACACCCGTGTTCATTGCAGCCCTGTTCATGATAGCAAAAGATGGAAACAACCTAGGTGCCCATCAATGGACCAATGGATAAAGAAATTATGGTATATCCACACAATGGAATACTACCCAACAATAAAGAATAACGATGATTCCATGAAACATAATATGGAGGAAGCTGAAGGTCATTATGCTGAGTGAATTTTGTCAGTCACAGAAGGACAAATACTGTGTAAGACTGCTATTATAAGAACTCAAGAAAAGGTTTAAACACAGACAAAAACATTCTTTGATGGTTACAAGGGTGGGGAGGGAGGGTGAAGATTATTTACTAACTAGATAGTAGATAAGAATTATCTTAGGTGAAGGGATGGACAACACACACTACAGGGGAAGTCAGCATAACTGGACTAAACCAAAGCTAAGAAGTTTCCTGAATACAAGCAAACACTTTGAGGGGCAGAGTGGCAGGGTTAGGGATCTGGGGACCATGCTTTCAGGGGACCTCTAGGTCAATTGGCATAACAAAGCTTATTAAGAAAATATTCTGCATCCTACTTTGGTGAGTGGCGTCTGGGGTCTTAAAAGCTTGCAAGCATCCATCTAAGATGCATCGATTGGTCCCAACTACCTGCAGTAAAGTAGAATGAAGAACACCAAAGACACAAGGAAAGTATTAGCTCAAGAGACAGAAAGGGCCACATAAACCAGAGACTTCATCAGCCTGAGACCAGAAGAACTAGATGATTCCCAGCTACCACCAATGACCACCCTGACAGGGAACACAACAGAGAGTCCCAGATGGAGCAGGAGAAAGTTGGGGTGCAGAACTCAAATTCTAGTAAAAAGACCAGACTTAATGGTCTGACTGAGACTGCAGGAACCCCAGGAAACATGGCCCCTGGACTCTCTATCAGCCCAGAACTAAAACAATTTCTGAGGCCACCTCCTCAGATAGGGATTGGTCTGGACTGTGGGACATAAAGTGATACTTGTGAAGAGTGTGCCTCTTAGTCAAGTAGATACAAGAGACCACAGGGGCAGCTTCTGTCCAGAGGTGAGATGGGAAGGCAGAGAGGGTTAGGAGCTGATTGAATGGACATGGAGAATCAGGGCTGGAAAGGGGGAGTGTGCCATCATAGCATGAGGAGAGCAATTGGAGTCACATAACAATGTATGTATAAATTTTTGTATGTGAAAAAATAAAGAAAACACACAAAAAAAATAAAACATAAATTTAGTTTCTTAGTTGCACAAGCCACATTTCGAGGGCTCAATAGCCATATGTGGTTGGCGCTCACCATGTTGGTTAAAACAGATAAAAAATGCCCACAGTTACAGAAAGTTCTATAGGACAGCAGCACTCTAAAGCCATTCAGAAAAATGAGTTGCAAATTCAAGCCGATTTTTTTAAATTTTCTTTTAATTGTGGTGAAAGTATATATAACAAAACCTTCATCATTTCCACAATTTCCACATATAGAATTCAGTGACATTGATTAAAATCTTCATGTTGTACAACCTTTGTTGCTAACCTTATTATTCCATCTGGCATAAACTGGATGCCCCCTAAGTAAAAACTACCCCTTTCTCCCTCCCTCCCACTCCTAGCACTAATATTCTTTGGTTTCTATATGTTTTCTTATTTCATATAAGTGAGATCATACAGTATTTGTTCTTTTTTGACTAACTTATTGCTCTCAGCATAATGTTCTTTAGGTTCATCCATGTTGTGACATGAATCAGGATTCTATTTCTCTTTATGGCTGAGTAATATTCCATTGTATGTACATACTGCATTTGCTTATCCATCTGCTGATGGACATTCCAGTTGTTTCCACCTTTTGGCTATTGTGAAAAGTGCTGCAATGAACATTAGTGTACAAGAGTCAGGTAGGTTTTGAAAATACTGCACACCATGTCTTCCTTTGATACTAGTAACAATGAAGCATGAAAAATCTTACCCTAAAAGGTCAACTAATCCAGTTTTCTTCAAAGTTATTTGATGGTGGAATTCTCTTCTTCTTTTTTTTTTTTTTTTTTACTCTTTAGTCATATTATCTAGGTACATATTTCACAGTTCCTACCAAGGCAAATAACATAAAAAACAAATGAAAAGAAAAGCTATTAAATCACTGCCCGGTACCAGACTCTCCATTCATTATATTACATAACCTTCATAATACTTCTAGGAAGATAAATAAATAATTTTATTTTATGGAAGAAGAAACAGGGTTAACTGAGTTAAGAAACTTGCTTTAAGTTCATAAATCAAGTAAAGGATAGAATTGGAATCAGCCGACTGAGTCCTTGACCACCAACTTACTTCCCTGCCTTCTTTCATCCTTGACTAAGTGTCAGGATCGGTTGCAGACCATTTAGTAAATCTAATTGGTGGGCACAGCTCCATCACTAAGTTCCAGAACAGATCTTGATGGTCTTCTTGGAGGTGATGAATGGGAGAGATGGTAAATGGGAGGAACAGAGGTAGATTTAGAACACATTTAATAATCCTAACATCTCCTTATCTTTCTATTATGTTTTGCAATTTACAAAGCATTGTTTCTTCCAGATGTTATAGAATTTTATTCTTACATGAAACTCTGATGTAGGGATTATTTAATACTATCTTCCTTTTTACTGTTGAGAAACTGAGGCTCAGGGGGTCGCCATTAGTTGCTAAAGAATCGAGTTCTAGAGTTCTAGTAGAGAACTGAGACTTAAATGCATTCAGTGGTATCCAACCTTTTTATGTTATTTATTTTTGTATCATTGGAATGTTTTGTTCAAATAAAATCTTATGTGGTAGCATAAAAGGGTTGGGGGAGCTGCTCCAATAAACTTGGCCTTCTCTTTGCTCTCACCCCTCACAGCCTTGGAACCCTGTAAGACCTCAATGACTCACTAGGATTTTGTGGAGTAAAGTTTGGAAATGATTATAAAATGCTCTGTGGCTTCTTTGCCACATATCACTGGAACTGTCCCTGAAAAGTTTGTAATATAAAGGAGAAACCTAAGAATAGTAACGCAATTATATGCTGTAAACAGAAACTTTAAAATTCTTAATGAATGATTTGAAAACTTGGCACTGGTCTTGTCATACCAACTATTCTTTGGTTATCTACTCAGACAGGACATGGGGTTGAATAAAGCATGAGACTTATCCATAGGATCATTACAATTTCTATGTGTGGGTGCCTTCTTATCAGAACTTCTAGATCTAAAGGAGAGTTATAAAAGATAAATGGTTGGATGACCATCTTTCTCAGGGTTTGGATCACATGGCTAATAGTGAAATTAAAAGTATAAAAGAGTAAAAGTGCAGAGAGCGGATGTATGTCCTACACTGATTCTAGCTACTTGAATTAGTCCAACTTAGCCTTTCTGATATTAAATAATTTCTCTGTCTCCATCTCTCTCTTTTTCACACACACATGTGCACACACGCACACACACACAGACACCTGTCCATCCATCTTGAAAAGTTAATCATTGAAGAGTGAAAAATTATGGTATGCTTTATAAATTATAAGTAATTCCATAAATGAAATAAATCTTTGTTACCCTTATTTCCGTTTTCCTTCTCTTTCTCTCTGATACTAGACCAAAGGCAACACTGTCAGGAAGGTGGATGGCCGACAGGCAAAAAGCCCTGGTTACATGAGGTTTTAGCACAACCTGTGCTTGACACAACTTGCCTTGAGCAATAAGTTTGGGGATGACCAATGTAATGTATCTGCAAGCCCATAGGGGCATCCTTTGAAAGACAGAGATTGCTCCTCCTGTACCACCTGCCTGCACTAGAGCAGTTTTGTTGTTTGCAAGGTTATCCACGGAAATATGAAATTGCTAAAAAGAACATGGAACAGACAGATTGACAGTGAGAGTGTTTTTCTTTGTGTGCGTGTGGCGGGGGGGGGTGTGAGTGTGTGAGCATATGCTTCTACAAGAGGGGGCACTGCGATTTTTTTGTTCTAAAGGGCAGCTTTCCTCAGAAGTGGCCAATCAGTCACTGTCACTGGGGGAGGAGGATATAGGGAAGGTAGTGGGAAGGTGGGGACATGCCAAGTTTGCCCAGAATACTCATTGCGCAGGATGCTCCCTACAGCTGTTGCACACCCAATGTAAATATGGACAGCCCCATTCATCACCGGGCTCCCTTCCACTGCA
Source organism: Dugong dugon (assembly GCA_030035585.1). Taxonomy (NCBI): domain Eukaryota; kingdom Metazoa; phylum Chordata; class Mammalia; order Sirenia; family Dugongidae; genus Dugong; species Dugong dugon. The sequence continues at coordinate 61,708,636 of CM057471.1, forward strand.
CACGTCCAAAGTGCAGCTATGATTTAGTGCTTGCAGCTGGAACTTCACTACATTTCTCTAAAACAGCAGTGTTTAAAAATGAGGAGGTGGAAATGGAGAGGAGGTAAGGGTTACAGGGAGGGGAGAACCAATTTTAGTTTTCTGAAGAGAGGCGAAAAGGATGACAAGAGTGAGCAACTCCAGGGGACAATCCCCTTGCTTTGTCTTTAGTTTCTCCCCAAATTCACTGACTTTTCTGTAACTCAACCTAAAATTTTTGGACCAGTATTGTCTCTGCCTTACAGCCTGCCCATGTCCCTTATGGCATATACACTGTGGTCTCAGGATCTCTTCTTCAAGCAGTATTGATCCAGATCTTCTGGAAGCCTCTAAGTGGGAAAACATTGTGCACACCCAAAAGGAGTGGGAAACAAATAGCTCGATTTTCTTCCTGTAAGATGTACGTATATGCCATTCACTCACTCTTGTATACATTCATGCATTAATTTAACAAATGGCTTAAAGTATCCATTATATGCCAGATTTTCTGCAGACTATTGCAAGTACAAAACATAAATAAAAGAACTGCCCTTGAGGCATTTGCACTTTAGTAAGTGTGACAGACTCATCAAATAAACTGTGAAGTTTTTGAGGCCTGGAACATAATAGATGTTCAGTGAACACTGAAGACCAGAATAAAGAATGTTTCCAAATGCTGTGGGACAAATTTTTGTTTTGTTTCTTTACAAATGAGATAAACATTTTTAGGAGGGTTCTCAGAGTGGAGATGGAGTGAAGACTATTTATGGTTTCTCAGGCAAGTGTGTGAAGGAACTATGAGAGTTTTTGAAAGGTTTTCAACATGTAATGTAAGTTTGTTTTTTGTTTTTTTTTCACTTAGAAAAATAACTAGTGTGGAGGCACAAAGTATGGATTTGAGGGAGGACAGACTTGAGACAGAGGCACAAGTTAGTAGCATATTTTTACAGTCTGTGCATAAGATGATGAGAACCTGTACCATGGGCATGGCAGCAGGGAATAAGAAGGCCGTGAGACATTCTAGGACTGTGTCCAAGGGAGAAATTACAGGACTTAATGGTCCAGTGCAAAAATTACTGTCTCTGGATTCTCATTCCACTTTCTATTCTTGTTTTGTGTTGCTGGGACTGGGCTTTTACAAATATGTATCTTTTTTGGCACCTGGCCTCCTGGAAGTTTCTGTCATTGAGGGCCACTAGAAGACGATAGGAGATAGGTAAAAAGGACTTTTGACTTTTCTGTTTTGCTTTGTCTTCTTGGCAGCATTGACCCAGAAATGACACTTCTACCTTGGCTGCACAATTGGTTCCATATCCCAGCTTCTTTTAGCTTTCACATTGCACCTTACTAGAGGACTGGGCCAGTCCCTCTCCTCAGGTCTCAGGGCTCTGACTCCTTCTCTGAGGTTCTAGGTTATAACCAGCACAATTTTTTCTCTTTGTTCTTGAATGGTAGGGGTGATAGTTGTTTCCTACAGCCATGAATTCTGTTCTCTCTCTCTCCCTTTCTCTCCAGTTCTCAATTTCCTGTGTTAAATCTTCTCTCTTAAAAAATATCTGATGTGGCATGTTTTCCTGCCTAATTCCTGACACTGACCAATGCAGGAATCATTGACAATTCTAATGGATCTGGTCCTCAGGTTTTATGAGAGGGGAAGACTGTTACAAAGATCACAGGAGAGCAGATTTGCTAAGACAAGGCAATGAACTTGATTTAGACACAGTACTTGTGGTTGACATATAGAAATATGGGTCTGAAAAAAAGAAAGAAAATAATTAGAGTTGGAGAAGATGATATAGAAGTGATAAATATATTAAAAAAAAAAAACCCAAAACTTCAGAATAAAGGAAGATGCTCTAGAAGATGCATACTATTTTGGCAGTGTCACAGAAATGTGGGACAAACTTCCCGAACTAGTGAAGTGTGTTTACTCTACTGCCTGTGATTTACACAGAGCCCTGGTGGTGCAATGGTTAAGCAATTGGCTGCTAACCGAAAGGTTGGTGGTTTGAACCCACCCAGCGGCTATGCCAGAGAGAGACCTGGTCATCAGTTTCTGTAAAGATTATAGCCTAGAAAACTCTGTGGGGAAGTTCTACCCTGTCACATGGGCTCACTATGAGTTTGAATTACTTGATGGCACCCAACAACAACAAGCAAGCATTACACTGTGGAATTTACCTCATATATTAGAGGGTATGCCTTGAAGTTTTCTAACGTCTATAAAGTTAAGTAATCCCTCGAATATCCCTTTGTCGTTGTTAGTTGCAGTCAACTTATGTTCTTGAGTTCTCCTAACTTCCTAAGCTCCTTAGAATTGAGGATGGCCAGACTTCATCTCACATATTTTGGACATGTTATCAGGAGGGACCATCCCTAGAGAAGGACATCATGCTTGGTAAAGTAGAGGGTCAGGGAAAAAGAGGAAGACCCTCAACAAAATGGACTGACATAGTGGCTGCAACAATGAGCTCAAACATAGCAATGATTGTGAGCATGATGCAGAACCGGATGGTGTTTCACTCTGTTGTACGGTCACTATGAGTTGGAACCAACTCGATGGCACCTAACAACAATAACAACAACAACTTCCTAGTAGGGAAAATTTTGTAGGTGTTAAAATCTTCATTTTATGCATGAAAAATTCAAGACTCTTAACAAATATAAGAGCTGGAACTACAAACCAGCTTACCTCTATTCAAATCCAAATAATATATGTGTTCCTGGTATAGTAAGTAGAATCAATATTTAAGAGTAAATACTTTGGATTGAAAAAGACTTTAGATAAAATACATAGATGTGTAGGAAAGGAATAGATTATGCAGAGCCTTAAAATCTAATCCAGGGTGCTGGACTCCCAAAGCCCCGTTGACTACATATCAGGAGCAGCATTCTGGAAAGATTAATCTGGCTGTAAGGATTTGATTGTGTGGAAGAGCAATAAATTCAGAATGGTTATTGCCTAGTGGCAGGTATTTGGGAGATTGTTGCAATAACATAGGCATACAATAAGATGCTTATCTCAGTTGGGTCTACAACAGTAGAAATTAAAATTAAGAAGCAGATGTTTCTGAAATTAAAAAAAAGGTATTGAGATGACTAGATGAATAAATGGGTACAGCATTTACAGGACAGAGTTAGTTCAAATAGAAATTTAAGTTATTAATGCTCCTAGGCAGGGAGAAAGCAAGTAAAAAAGACATTCACTGAGTCTGGAGGAGCTGATTTGTTGAGGTGGTTTGTCATAGAGAAAAGCTGAGTTCAGGTTTCAGATGTTAATTTTGACTTGATAAGTTGATAGTGAGGAATCATGGTGGCAAAGTTCAATCAGAAATTGCAGATGTGTGGATTCGCTTGTTTTTCAGGAAGGAAAAAAGATTGCTTTGTTCAAAACCCTTGCTGGAGACTCATGGTGAGTATGTGTGCTATTTCCCCACTCTTCCCCATTTACAGTTAAGATGAGAGAGAGTAAGAGCAAGACGGAAAGAGAGGGACATCTCACTTTAAGAACTTTAAGAAATGAGTTGTTTTCAAGCTTTTCTTTTGACTCTTAAATAAATCCCATGAGAAAATCCGGTGTGCAAAACAGATCAAAGCTGACCTCCTCTGATTGAAGTGGAAGAGGCTCCATGAATCCATTTCTGTGTAGCGCTTCCACTATTCTCTGCCATTCACTCCTGCAAGATGGCTTCTGAGGCCCTGCTATGGAACCCAGATATCCACAAAACACAGCCGGAAAACCAGTAAACTAAGTCTAGTTTTATACATGAGGTAACCACAGTCAAGAGAAATGAAATCACTTCTAGTCATTTTAGTGAATCCGCAACAGAATAATCCAGAGACGATCCAATGTTTCCTAACACCAGTACCACCACTTTCTAATATCCTGAATCGAAAATTCATGTATTGAATCCTGAAAAATTGTAATTGGATAAGAATGATTGCACAATTTGAAGAATGTAATCGTTGTCATTGAATGGTACACATAGAAACTGTTGAATTGGTATATGTTTTGCTGTGTATATTCTCAACAACATCAACTCGATAAATAAAAAATTTTTAAGTAGTTTGTTTTATTAGATGTGTGTTGTAAGGAGAGCAGGGTACCTTCAACTCACAGAAAACTGTTCCAACCACTTTGGACCATTTTTTTCCCCCCAAGTACCATCTTCTCCTTACCAGGATTTCAATCAGTGCCATGCAGCTCTTAAAACATCATTTTAAGTAATGATAATTTAAGGTTCACCGGTAAAGGTTGCTTCTCTGGGAAGAATTCTTTTGTGTTAAATGACTAATGAATGTGATCTGGAAAGACTGTCTGGGTGACTGTTAGACAGATGTTTCCAAGTGTGTTGGTGGAGCTGGAGTGACAGCATGGGGTGATAGAAAGTACACTGAACTAGAAGCCACATGACCTGGATTCAATCCGAACTCTGCCTTTACCATATAAATAACTTATAATTAACTCTCATGATCTATATGAAGAGCTTCACATATGGAGGTGAACATTAAGGTAAATGATCACCCAACAAATCTTGTCACTCAACAAACTTTGAACTTGATGGCAAGCGTTGTCTTTTCCTAAAATAGTAATGTAAGACTAGAGTGCTGTCTTGGGAGCAGCATGTAAGATCATGTGATACAATCTCTTCATTTGGAACATCTGGACATATTTGGTCTAAGGAAGTGACCAGTCTTAGGTCAGGTTGCGGTTTAGGAAAAGAATCAAAACTAACATCCAGGTCTTATTTGACCTCCAGTTCTGGTGCTTGCACCTTATACTAAAGCCAATAGCTGTGTTAATGCTATTGAGATTATTTATTTAATTTGTATCTTCAGTATTCACTGTAGCAAATTCACGAGATCTGTGTTATAGAAAAGACACTGATAAACAAAATTAGAGATGATTCTTTGGATTACAATGATCAGAAAGCAACCTAAGATAACTTAAAGAAAAAGTGGAGGGTTTTGTAATAATATTGGGCATCTCATTAAGTCCAATGAATAAAATGAACAAGGCTCATGAGAAGTGGAAAACAGGGAAATTCAGGGGAAATAAGGAGTCAGAAAGCAGATATTTCCTTTACATAATATTATCATTAATATGGCTCATCTGTCTTTCCCTTCAAAATTAAGATTTCCCACAAGAGAAAATCTGACTGTTCCAGTTGTGTCAGCTCTTCACTCCAGTATAAACCTGCTATGGACAGAAGTGTGCAGACAAAGAAGACAACATGGTGGTTGGGTCTCATACCTTGCAGTCCCTCTAAAAAGGGGTCTAGCTTAATAAAGCACAGCACCTGAATTTAATGGGCTTACTGTCTAACAGGGGTGAGAAGTATGTAAAAGGAACTAACAGGAGCCAGAAATCCATATGACACGATAGAAGCATAAAAAAGGACTATACAAAAAAAAAAAGGACTATGTCAGCTCAAAAGGTAGAGAAAACCTTTGATAAGGGAATCAGACTTTTTCATTCACTGTTGTTTTCTCAAATTTTCCCATTACTGTGAACATCTAGAATTTAGGTAAAAGGTGTTTTTGATTGTTCTCCAATTTCCCTAACAAAAGGAAAAAAAAAAAAAAAAAAAAAGAAGAAGAACATGGAAAATTATTCTACATAAGTAACATTTGAGAAAGTGGGCATAATGAAACAATCCCAATTTGCAAAAGCCACATTTACAAACCTGTTTTGAATCGGAAACTTCTTATCTATCCCACTAGAGTAATGCAAGAGAAAAATAAAAAGAAAATTGTGGCACATAAGTAAGACTATAAAGGAGTACAAAGAATTTATTCTATTTAGCAGAAAATAGAGTTGTGGTGCAAAGGCAGAAGGTGGTTGATCTGTCACAATCTTGAAGCACACTCGGAAAGTCACTCTTGATGAACTGGGAGGACCTGTGACTAGTCAGTATTGGAGACATTGCCCGAGACTCTAACTTGAAATAAAGCAAATGACTCAAGAACAATGAATATGCTGCTCATGAGATAAAAGAGCTAACATTTTGGGATAATGGGTATGTAAGTGGAGTTCCCAGTCTAGACATAAAGCATGCCCTTCCATTCAATACAGATAATGAGAATCATTACACTATCTCCTGTACTCAGCACCATGCTTCTACTTCCTCCCGTCTCAGTTTGTAAAGACTCTGTGTTCCTTCTCAAAGCCTTCTATTGTGTTCCCAGTGCTAATTGAGTAGAATCCAGATTCCTTTGATAATTTTAAGAACTCCAATAACATGATTGCTAAACATCTTTCTGGTCTCATTTTCCAACTGCATTGATCCATGAATACTATATTCCTGCCATATTTTGCATTTCCACTTACTTTGTTTTTCTCATGTTGATCTTATGAATGATTTAGAACTTAGCTCAAATTCTTCATCTATAAAGCCTTTCCTTGATTCATAGCAATTTGTGTGTGCCCACTTGCTTTCTTTATTTTTATCTTTCATGTTTCATTTACGTATTTCTGGGCCTTCAATAAACCATAAGATTACTGAGTAGGGACTGGGTACTGCACTGGAAAGAGAAAGGTTTATATTCACTGTGTGATCTTGGAAAAGTCATGTAATTTCTCTAAGCTTCTTTTTATTCCCTTGGTAGATGGGATAATGATATCAGTCTTGTGGAAATAAATGCAAAGTACATGTGATTTTAAATAAATTGGTTTGTAAGTTAAACTATTGGAATTATTTTTACCGTATTTTACGCAAATAGCATGTGCCTTCTATCTTTGTTTGCCAACGGTGCCCTCCCCCCAAGAGGTATTTTCATAAGTGTGCTATGCTAATTTTTTCTCCCAACAACATGTAAAAAAAATCGGCATGGTGGCATTTATGAAAATGCCTCACGGGGAGGGTGCAGTTGGCAAACAAACGTAGAAAGTGCATGTTATTTGTGTAAAAATACAGTAATCTGTGTTTCTATTTTAACCAGGTCTCCTTTGACTGAAGGAGAGAGGAAATAGATCAACTAACATAAGGGAAGTCAATACCTCTCAGAATCTAAGACAGTTTAAGTAACAAAATGGCGGAAGGTGGAAGGAGGCAGATGAAACTTAGATACATTGGGGGAAAGTGACTCAAACTCCACCAGGAATGTCTTTCCACCTCTCATTTCTGATTCTTTGTGCATGTTAGACTAATTATCTCTACAAGATGGGCAATATGGCCACTGCTATCTAGAACTCCACATCCTACAGTTTCTGTCATGGAAAAGACTCAGTCTCTAAGAGTTCAAAACAACCCTGAGAAGAACATTGATTGGCCTGACTTAAGTGCCCACTGTTGACTAACAATAACCTTTGGTCCATGGAGTGGAAACATAGCAGAATATGGCATCATCTTTTATTGTTCTGTGGAATGTGGGCACTTTCCAGTAAAAGGGGGTTCTTGGCAATTAATACCATTGATGTCCATCCATAGACTCACAGAGTCTCTTACATAGGCATCCAATAAATACTATATAACAAGCACAACAAAAGAGATGAAGTACTTTTTGTTGTTGTTTTTTAGAGAGGAAGTCTCCATACAGAATTGAAGGTTTCTGGATTTTTTATAACCCTGAAGTTAAGTGTACAGATAGTCTTCAGACTCATCAGAGAAAGCTCTCAATTAATTGCATTCAGAAATTCTTTGCCAACACTATCTCTTGTCATGACCCATTTCTGTAGCGCCTTAGTCACTTGGTGGTCAGACTACAGATAGACAGAATTTGATCCAACTTCCTCTCCAACACATAATCCATGTGATTTTGGTTAAATAGCTACTATATTCTCTTATCCGTATTTATACCTGCTAGAGGTGCCAGCCAAAAATCATTTGTCAGTTTGTTGTACTGTGGTGGGGTGCATGTCACTATGAGGCTGGAAGTTATGCCACTGATAGTTCAAATACCAACAGGGTCACAAGTTTCAGTGGAGCCTCCAGACTAAGACAGATTAGGAAGAAAGGACTAGCAATCTATTTCCAAAAATGAGTCAGTAAAAACCCTATGGATCACAACAGAATATTGTCCAATATAGCTGGAAGATGAGCCCCCAGATTGGAAGGCTTTCAAAACACACAATGGCCACAATAACGGACTCAAACATATCAACAATAATGGATGTGGTCCAGGACCAGACGTTTTGTTTTGTTGTACATGGAGTCACCATGGGCTGGAACCGACTCAATGGCAAGAAACAACAACAGCAATAGTTCTCAGCCATTGGTTCTTCCTTAACTGTAAGATTGAAATGGAGTTCTGATGGGGGTAAACAAAACAAACCCATGCTGTCAAGTGCATTCCTACTTATAGCAACCCCATGAGTCAGAACTAACTCGACGGCAATGGGTATAGCTGAGAGGGGGTAGCAGTATTTAATCATAGAGGTATAATAAGTACAAATACGGCTTCTAGTTCCAGCTGTGTCATTGATCAGTTATGTGGGATTAGGCTAGTCTCTTTTCCTCTACAAAAGGTAGGGTTGAATTCATAAGATGATTCTGGGTGATTCTAAAATCTCTTCCAGTTATTGAATATAAGGATCTCATTTTAACTGAATCAACAATCAATGCCCGTGGAAGCTGCAGTCAGAAAATCAAGCCATGTATTGCATTGTGCAAATCTGCTGCAAAATAGCCTCTTTAAAACCTTAAAAAGCAAAGATGTCACTTTGATGGCTAAGGATGCCTGACCCAAGCCATGATATTTTCAGTCACCTCACATGCATGGGAAAGCTGGACAGTGAAAAAAGAAGACCAAAGAACAATTGACACATTTTAATTATAGTGTGGATGAAGAATATTAAACATATCATGGACTGCCAGAAGAACAAACAGATTTGTCTTGGAGGAAGGAAGTACACCCAGATACATCTTAGAAACAAGGATGACAAGACTTTGTCTCATTTACTTTAGACATGTTATCAGAAAGGACTCATTACTGGAGAAGGACATAATGCTTGGTAAAGTAGAGGATCAGTGAAAAATAGGAAGACCCTCAATGAGATGGATTGACACAGTAGCTGCAACAATGGGCTCAAACATACCTACCATTGTGGGGATAGCACTAAACTGGACAACATTTTGTCCTGTTATATGCAGGGTCACTATGAATCAGAGCCAACTGGATGGCACCTAAAAAAATAAAAAATAAGCCTCTTGGTATCCTCTTTAATTTCTGGACTTTATAATTTTGCAGGGACAAGTTATGCACGGGCTCTTAAAAGATCTGTTGAACATCTGCTATATTACAAAAACTGCTAGGCTTATAAAAAGAGAGATAAATAAGAGAAGGTTTGATTCTGGGCAGTCTTTCCATTTTCCTTCTGTACTTCTCCTTTATACCTGGCTTGCCTCAGGTACTTGAAAGAAACACCTGGATTATCGATAAAAATGCCCACATTGAGTCCGGCAAGATGGCCCTCTAGGCAGAAGCACCACGCTGTCCCTCCACAGCAAAGATCCGAAAAACTAAGCCAAACAGAGAATCAACAATCCTGAAACCCTAGAACATCAAATGAAGAGATAAAGAACTCAGCCGAACATCAAATGGAGTGAGAATACTGAAAGAGAATGGAGAGTGAGGAGAGATTCGTGCAGAGGTCCTCTACCAGCTAACGCAGCCCGGATCCACCATCTTGGACTCCTATCCGAGACCAGAAAATGGGAGTACGAGAGAGCAGCCTCACGGAGCACCCAGTGGGAGACAAAACAGCCGGTAATTTGCGGTGTGCGCTTTCCCACCCCCCACTCCTCTTCACCCCGGCTGGGGCTCCCCTGCTTCCCATGGCCAAGGTCTCCTGGCTGGGGGGCGCCGGTTGCTTGGATTCCACGTGCCCAGGCGGGCGGCTCTCTGGGTGCCGTTTGTTGGCTGCTGGTGTTGCTTTTTCTGCTTCTTTTGGTTTCTCACTTGCCTCTCGCTGCCTCCCCCTCCTTTTGCTCGGGTGTCTGGCTCCGAGCACCATCTTTGCCCTTTCCTGCGGGGCTGTGGGGCTACATTCGGGCGTGCGGCTGCTTCCAGGTCTGGGCTGCCACGCTGGTGAGATCCCGGGGCTTTTGTTCATTTGCTCCTCTGCTTCCTGTGGCTGCAGTTTCTTGACCGGGGGCCGCCGGCTGCTTGGATTCCGTGCGTCTGGGTGGGTGGCTCTCTGGGTGCCGTTTGTTGGCATGAAGAAGTTAAACCGTCCCTGTTTGCAGATGATATGATACTATACGTAGAAAACCCTAAAGACTCCACGAGAAATCTACTGGAACTAATAGAAATATTCAGCAGAGTAGCCAGATACAAGATAGACATTCAAAAATCAGTTGGATTCCTATACACCAGTAAGAAGAACAATGAAAAGGAAATCAGGAAAACAATACCATTTTCAATAGCCCCTAAAAAGATAAAATACTTAGGAATAAATCTGACCAGGGATGTAAAAGACCTATACAAAGAAAACTGCAAAACACTACTGCATGAAACACAAAGGGATCTACATAAATGGAAAACATACCATGCTCATGGATAGGCAGACTCAACATTGTGAAAATGACAATTCTACCCAAAGCAATTTACAAATACAATGCAATTCCGATCCAAATACCAGCAACATTCTTCAAAGAGATGGAAAAACTAATCATTAACTTTATATGGAAAGGGAAGAAGCCCCAAATAAGTAAAGCACTACTGAAGAAGAAGAATAAGTTGGAGGACTCACACTACCTGACTTCAGAACCTACTATACAGCTACAGTAGTCAAAACAGCATGGTACTGGTACAATGACAGATACATTGACCAATGCAACAGAATTGAGAACCCAGATGTAAATCCACCCACCTATAGTCACCTGATCTTCAACAAGGGCCCAAAGTCCATCAAATGGGGAAAAGACGGTCTTTTTAACAAATGGTGCTGGCAAAACTGGATATCCATTTGCAAAAAAATGAAACAGGACCCATACCTTACACCGTGTACAATAACTGCTTTAAAATGGATCAAAGACCTGAAAATAAAGCCTAAAACTATAAAGTTCATAGATGATAAAATAGGACCAACACTTCAGGCCTTAATACATGGCATTAACAGGATACAAACCATAACCATCAACACACAAACCCCAACAGATAAGCTAGATGACTGGAATCTTCTAAAAATCAAACACCTATGCTCTTCAAAAGACTTCACCAAAAGACTAAAAAGAGAACCTACAGACTGGGAAAAAATTTTTGGACAGTACAAGTCAGACAAAGGTCTAATCTCCATAATCTACAAGAAAATCCAACACCTCTACAACAAAAAGACAAACAATCCTATCAAAAAATGGGCAAAGGAAATGAACAGACACTTCACCAAAGAAGACATTCAAATGGCCAACAGACACATGAGGAAATGCTCGCGATCACTAGCCATTAGAGAAATGCAAATTAAAACCACAATGAGATACCATTTCACCGTGGCATTACTGGCACGAATCAAAAACACTGGAAATAACAAATGTTGGAGGGGCTGCGGGGAAATCCGAACACTTATGCACTGCTGGTGGGAATGCAAAATGATACAACCATTTTGGAAAATGATATGGTGCTTCCTCAGAAAGCTAGAAACAGACATACCATTTGATCCAGCAATCCCACTCCTAGGAATATATCCTAGAGAAATAAGAGTCGTCACTCGAATAGACATATGCACACCTATGTTCATGGCAGCATTGTTCACAATAGCAAAACAATGGAAACAATGTAGGTGCCCATCAACAGATGAATGGATAAACAAACTACGGTACATACACACAATGGGGTACTATGCAACGAGAAAGAACAACAATGAATCTGTGAAGCATCTCATAACATGGATGAAACTGGAGGACATTATGCTGAGTGAAATAAGTCAATCACAAAAGGACAAATATTGTATGAGACCTCTATTGCAAAAACCCATGAAAAAGTTCACACACAAAATGTAACAATCCTTGTTGGTTACCAGGGATGGGAAGGGGGGGGGGGAATACTAAATAGGCAATAGATTAAGTGGTATCTTGGGTGAAAGGTGAGACAGTACACAATACAAGGGAAACTAACACAACCTGTACAAGGAAAGGTCATGGAGGCCCCATGGACACACTCAAACTCCCCGAGGGACTGAGTTGCTGGACGGAGGGCTCTGGGGACCATGGTCTTGGGGAACATTTAGCTCAATTGGCATGACATTACTTATAAAAATAATGCTCTACATTCTACCTTGGTGAGTGTGTCTGGGATGTTAAAAGCCTGTGAGTGGCCATCTAAGATACTCCACTGGTTTCATCCCTTCGGGAGCAAGGGAGAATGAAGAGAATAGGATACAAGTAAAAGATTAGTCCAAAGGACTAATTGTCCACAGCTACCAAGACCTCTACCGGACTGAGTCCAGTACAGCTAGATGGTGCCCGGCTACCACCTCTGACTGCTCTGACCAGGATCACAACAGAGGGTTCTGGACAGAGCTGGAGAAGGATGTAGAGCATAATTCTAACTCACAAAAAAAAAAAAAAAAAAAAGACTAGATTTACTGGCCTAAAGGAGACTGGAGAAACCTCAAGAGGATGGCCCCCAGACACCCTTTTAGCTCAGTGATGAAGTTACCTTCGAGGTTCACTGTTCAGCCTGGGAGTGGACAGCCCAGTAAAACCAAATGAGACTAACGAGGTACGGGAGTCCAGTGACAAGGGCCAGAAGGCAGAAGGGGAGTAGGAAGCTGATGATAGAGAACACAAGGTTGAGTAAGGATATTGTTGATGTGTTGTGAGATTGTTAACCATTGTCATAGGGCAACATTTGTAGTAACTGTTAAATGGGAGGCTATTTTGTCCTGTAAGCCTTCATCTTAAGAGAGAATAACAGCACAATTAGAAGAGCATAGTCAATGTCACTTAAATGTGTATGTAAAAAATTTTTGAAACGGTGTATCTGGTTATATGTATTTTCACCAAAAAAAAAAAAAAAAAAAAGATGAGAATTTAGAGGGTTAAAATGTTGTGGGGTTGTTAACCAATGTCATAAAACAGCATGTGTGCTACTGTTACATGAGAAACTATTTGTTCTGTAAGCCTTCACCTGAAGTACAATAAAATATTAAAAAAAAAAAAAAAAAAAAAAAGCCCACATTTTCCTTGGGCTTCAGCCACCCCTGGCTTTGAATATGTTCTCTGTTTCTTTTAATCTATATTTTTTCAGTCTGTTCTAATTATGTCCCCTTGTTGGGAGTAAGAGAACTGCTACTGTCTGTTGCAATGTAAGGGTGAGAAAGGTTAATTAAGACTGAAGACAGATCCCAATGGCCCCCAAATCACACCGCTGTCCGTATGGGTTAGACTGTGAGAGCCTGCCCTGGTCTTCTGTGACCTGGTGCTGCTCATGACTCCCTGACTGCTCCTCTCAGTCTTTCACATGGCTCCCTTCTTTTCTGAGTTACCTCCAGAGCATTCCATCCGAAGGCACACATTCCTGCTAATGTGGCAAAAAGCCTTAGTCACGGGGTAGCGGGCAACTTGTAGTCACAGTAGAAAAGGCCATGTAGAACTGCTTTTTGTATCACTCCAGATTCAACCAGCAATACCTGGGGGGGTGTGGTCCAGCTGTGTTAAGGTCACTTAATGCACACAATGGCTTGAAGAGTTAGACAATGCTATGATCACTTTGCAGACTAAAGGTAGGAGACTCAGGGAGATTAACTAAGTTACCTATGGTAACAGCTAGCAAGAACCAGGATTCAAACACAAATTCAGTGTATTTTCTACTATCAGCTGCTTTTTTTCAACTTCAAACCCCCTTTTGTTTTATGTCTAAGGAGTCCATCCCTTTCTCCTTCTTCCATTGCTTCTATTTTTCTGCTAATTTCAATGATTGGATGCCTTGTATTCTGCTCTCATAGACCCTTATTCTTTTCCTCTGCCACATATTCAAACTTTTTGTAATTTGAAAAACTGTTTTGTTTAATGCTAAAAATATCTAAACTATAAATGCCATGAAAGCAGAGAATTAGTGATGATTCACCAGTGAATTTATAGCACCTAGCAGGTGCATAATTAATAATTATTCATTAAATAACTTCAATAAATAAAAACTATTTTCATTTTTATTGATATGAAATCATATTTATTAAGTATATACAGTCCACTGCAAGGTAAATTGAGAGCTACAGGAGAAGTAGAAGACATTGCTTTTAGGACTTTAAAATTGATTGAGGGAGCTAGGAAGAATACAGATTTTAACGTTAATTTATCCATTCATTTATTTATCAAATACCGACGTTTATTGCTAAGTCTGAAATAATAAATATGCCCATTTTGTTTTTAATTCACAAAGCTTAGTTGTAGAGATAGACATCTAAACAAATTGTTATACTATCAACCGATAATGCTGAAGAACAAGGAGGAAATGGGGCCATGGGAGAGCAGGTAACAGGTACCTGGATTCATTGTTTCAAAATTAGAGAGGCCATCCTGATGACAGTGGTATCTATGAGCATCATAGAGTAAAGAAAGTTGTTGTTAGGTGCCCTCAAGTCGGTTCCAACTCATAGCGACCCCATGAACAACAGAAAGAAAAACTGCTCCGTCTTGTGCCATCCTCACAATCATTGCTAAGTTTGAGCCATTGTCGCAGCTACTGTGTCAACCCATCTTGTTCAGGGTCTTCCTCTTTTTCACTAACCCTGTACCTTACCAAGCATGATATCCTTCTCCAGGGACTGGTCCCTCTTGATGACATGTCTAAAGTACCTGAAGTGAAGTCTCCCCATTCTTGCTTCTAAGCAGCATACTGGCTGTACCTCTTCCAAGACAGATTTGTTCATTCTTCTGGAAGTCTGTGGTATATTCAATATTCTTCCCCAATGCCATAATTCAAAGGTATCAATTCTTTGGTCTTCCTTATTCATTGTCCAGCTTTTGCATGCATATGAGGCAATTGAAAATATAATAGCTTTGGTCAGGCGCACCTTAGTCCTCACAGTGACATCTTTGCTTTCCACAACTTTAAAGAGGTCTTTTGCAGTAGATTTGCCCCACCCAATATAACTTTGATCTCCTGATTGCTGCTTCCACGGACTTTGATTGTAGATCCAAGTAAAATGAAATCCTTGACAACTTCAATCTTTTCTCCATTAATTGTGATACTGCTTATTGGTCCAGTTGTGAGGATTTTTGTTTTCTTTATGTTGAGGTATAATCCATACTGAAGGCTGTGGTCTTTGATCGTCATCAGTAAGTGCTTCAAGTGCTCTTCGCATTCAGCAAGGAAAGTTTTATCATTTGCATATCACAGGTTGTTAATTAGTCTTCTTCCAATGCGGATGCCCAGTTCTTCTTTATATAGCCCTGTTTCTCGGATTATTTGCTCAGTGTATATATTGAATAAGTACAGTGAAAAGATACAACCTTGACACACCTTTCCTGATTTTAAACCACGCAGTATCCCTTTGCTCTGTTTGAATGACTGCCTCTTGGTCTATGTGCAGGTTCCTCATGAGCACAATTAAGTGTTATGGAGTTACCATTCTTCAAAATGTTATCCATAATTTGTCGTGATCCACACAGTCCAATCCCTTAGCATAGTCAATAAAACACAGGCAAACATCTTTCTGATATTCTCTGCTTTCAGCAAGATCCATCTGACATCAACAATGATACCCCTCATTCCACGTCCTCTTCTGAATCCAGCTTGAATTTCTGGCAGTTCCCTGTCCATATATTGCTGCAACCGCCCTTGAATGACCTTCAGCAAAATCTTACTTGTGTGTGATATTAATGATACTGTTCAATAATTTCTGCATTCTGTTGGATCACCTTTCTTTGGAATGGCACAAATATGGATCTCTTCCAGTTGGTTGGCCAGGTGGCTGTCTTCCAAATTTCTTGGCATAGACAAATGAGCACTTCCAGTGTTGCATCCGTTTGTTGAAACATCTCAGTTGGTATTCTTTCAATTCCTGGAACCTTGTTTTTTGCCAATGCCTTCAGTTCAGCTTGGACTTCTTCCTTCAGTGCCATTGGTTCTTAATCATATGCCACCTCCTGAAATGGTTGAATGTTGATCAATTAAGGAATAAGAAAAAACATTCACTGAAAATTGAAAAAAATAATAATAGAAGTGAGTTAGTATCCCTATATGGCGAAGTTTAAGGTGAGAAATCCTGAAAGACAAAGCTAGGTAGATTAACGGTGGTCCTAGAATTAGCAGCATCAGCATTACCTGAGAGCTTGGTGAGTGAAGCACCTAAGGCACAGACATTAAACAGGCACTACTCTTAGATTCATGCAAGTATAAGATTAGCACTAGCACTGCCCTTGGAGCTAGTGCCTCCTTAAATTTTTCACCTAAGGTGCCTCACTCACTTCACCTTAGTCCTGGACCTGTACCCCAGATCTACTGGATCACAAATTACATTTTAAGAAGATCACCAGGTGATGTGTATGCACATTAAATTTGAGAAAAACTTCTCCAAAAGGTTTGTAAGACATACTTGAGTTTGGAGATTACCCTGGGAGCTATGGTGGTGAGTTATAGGCTCTAAGCAAGAAATAGGCTTGATCACATTTATTTATAAAGATCTCTCTAACAGTATACAGAACATACTGGAGTGGGCCAAGTCAGGAGCTAAAGAAGCCAGTCAGGAAGCTGTTACATGACTCTAGGACTGGAGGAGTAGTCAGATTTGAGGGTTGTCTGGACAGATTTGGAGTCCCTGGATAGTGCAAACGGTGAAAGTCTGTGAACTGAAAGGTCAGAAGTTCGAGTCCACCAGAGGTACCTCCGGAGGTGCCTGGTGATCTACCTCCAAAAAATCAGCCACTGAAAACCCGGTGGAGCACAGTTCTTCTCTGTCATGCATGGGGTCACCCTAAGTCACAGTCAACTCATTGGCAATTGTTTGGTTTTGGCCTGATTTAGTAAAGGGTTTGAAGTAGGAGTAAGGGCAAAGGAGAACTCAAGAACACCTAACTCATGGTTGCAGTAACGAGGTGGTTGGCAGTACCACTCATTGATGTGGAGAACACAGAAAAAAGCACACACATATTTAGAGAAAATAATGAACTAA
The DNA here is from genome assembly GCA_030035585.1 of Dugong dugon. Classification (NCBI taxonomy): domain Eukaryota; kingdom Metazoa; phylum Chordata; class Mammalia; order Sirenia; family Dugongidae; genus Dugong; species Dugong dugon. Next base: position 61,725,707 of record CM057471.1, read on the forward strand.
AACATGGAGAAGTCCAATTGGATATACTATCAAATTATCTAACACAATATATGGATGTCTAGCTCTTGAAGAGAGATGGAATACTGACAGAGATTTTACAACTGTCAAGCTCTAAGTGGTAATTAAGGTTATGAGAGAAAATAAAGAGTTTTTAGGAAGAGTGTATGAAACAAAAAAAGAACTAAAGATTAAAATAAAATCTTTACTTAAATGTTGGCTGAATAACAACATTTAGGCAATAGCTGAATAATTATTTGTATTTTTAAAATTATTTTCACATCCAAGGTATCATTTAAATCATACAAACTTTCTTGGGTAGGCAAGGAAACATTATTATCCTCACTTCTTAGGTAAAGAAACTGATGCTTATAATTTTTAAGTTGTTTTGGCTAGTAAATCATGGAGACCAATGTGCACTGGGAGCAGTTCCAAATACATTGTAAAGCATACAATTAAGAGAGAAAATGCACTGTACATTTAACACGCATGGAGAAAAAATGACGTAGACTAGTGGAGTTAGCTAGTCCTTCATAGTAGTTTCCATTATTTCATCAACTGTTATGAGTCTTTTTGGGAGATAGAGCTTTTGGTTAGATATTTATGGTTCAATATTTTAACAGTTGGTATTTTTGGTGTCTGTTTTGAAGTTCTAAACAATTATTGGTAAAAGATAAATAAGTGTTCCACAGTTTACTCCAGTATTATTGAAGATTTTATAATGATTTAGTAATTTAGAAAGATTCAGTAACTGATTTATACCATGAGCCATCATTAAGAGGAAACTTTTGACTGTATTAATCTCTTAACCTTGGGTGACTCAGAATCAACTAGAACAATAAACTCAGTTCTTATAAACAGTTTCCATTTTATTCACAGAGAATTTACAAGCCACATCCTTATCCCTTAAAGTGACCTAAGTTTCTGAAAAGTTTAATAATTACTAATAACAATTATATGGTTTGTTATATTGTTGAAGTATTCTGACATATAATATTTAATTTGATAATCATTAAAATCTTATAAGGAGGTCAAGATAAGAAGTTTTATTCCCTTTTTTTTAAATGAGAGAAAATGGAGTTTCTGGAGGTTAATTAAGTCTTGCTCATGTTAAAGCAGTAATTAATAGCAATAGGTTTAATATAAATAATTTACTAAGAGCTTACTATATGCCAGGAATTGAGCCAAGTTCTTTACACTTATATTTTACTTAATACTCACAATGAGCTAAGTATTATTATCCTCATTTTACAGATAGTGAACCTGAACTTTGAACAAATCAAGAAAACTTGTGCCAAGTTACATAGAGAGTATGTAATGGAACTGGCAAATGGAGCTAGTCCTAGGCTACCTTTATACTTTCCCCTATTAGCCATTCAGTAATTTTTGTTCGGCAACAGTAAAGGCTGAGGTACAATTAGACACCCTAAAATTCTAGAAGTTATTGTTTTACATATAATATAGAGATCCTAGAATAGCAAAAAATAAATAATTAAAAGACACTTTAAATAATATAAAAAAAAAATGTAGACATGGCTCCTCTTTCAATGAACTTACAGTTCGATGGGCTTTTATAAAGAAATAATTCCAAAATAATGTGGTGAGTTCTGTAATGGAGACAGGAATGCAGGGAGGCCTGGGATTTAGAGAAGACTTCACAGAAAATTGACAATTAAGCTGGGCCTTTAGGTAGTTAATAGGAGTTTTCAGTCTACAAAGAGTGAGGCCAAGGGGTCAGCATATAAAAAATTCATATAGTTGTAAAAAGTCAATTTAGAAAAAAAAAGGAAGTAATGGGTGGCTGCACTAGAGTTGTAAGTGTGAAATGGTGTAAATGAGGTCATTGGTACTAGATGGTCACACTTGGACTAGTCAAAGGAAGCATTAGAGATATTAAGCCAGAACATGCAACTGGGAGGCTATTGCTTAGAGCAAGATGCCCACTCAACAAGAAAAGTGGTTAGAATTGCTGTGGAGCAGTCCAGGAGAGGGATGAGGAGGGCCCGGCTTAAGCAGTGGTAATGGGCGCAGCATCAAGGTCATGAGGTTAAGAGTCTGAATGAACAAACCATCGGCTGGCCTTCTCAGAGCAAGGACCGTAAATATACTCCCTCTATTATTATGTTCCCAAACCTATTTTATTTTTATCAATGTTTTTCCAAATATGCACAGCAAATACCACACCCTCTATTGAAGGTTTTTTTGATAGATCTCACAGCTGGGATCAAACTGTCTTTCTGCTGAAGTCCTGTTGCTATTCCTCTGTCAAGGTGCTTAATGTAGTTTCATTAACGTCAAAGTTACTTCTGTCCATGTATTACCTGACTGGTCTGCAAACATGTATAGAGGAGGATCAATATCTGATGCATCTTAAATCCACCACAAACCTAACTCAATGTCTGAAGCATAGGTAACTACTTAATTTTGGTTGAAAAACAAATTTGTACTTACACATTTCCGAACTAGTTCCTCTACTAACAAAGTAGGGAGCCCTGAGCTTAATAGGGAACTTAATTCATGGCTGGATGCTTCTGATGCTCCCCCCACCCCCACAATAACACTCCATAACTCCCACCTTAATACTTATAACCATGCAATGTAATTCACTTCAAGATTTTGTTAGTTCTGTCCATCATTATACTCACTTTTTGAAACTTAGTAATGACTTAATTCATTAATTAATAAGCCACTAACTACTGTATTTCATTGTCTGACTCCCAGATCTTTGTTTTGTTTGTTTGTTTATTTCTTTTGTCCTCTATACAAGACTGTTTCATGTATCTTAGCATTACCTGCCCAACAACCTCAGCTCTCAAGTGTACAGTCAAAAACCACCAACAAGCCCAAAGAGACCTCTGTGTAGTCAAAATGGCCAAAAGCATCCATTTTGGCCTCTTCCTGAGCTGTACTGTGAAACCGGAAGACACAGCTTCCAAAGTTGTTATTCCCATTTTCATGCATTCATTTGGCAAGGTATCAGGCCACAGCACTGCAAAAAATTCTGCTGCAGAACTTATGCTGGAGTCATAACTATATGTATATATATATATATATATATATATATATATATATATATATATTACTTAGAATGTCTAGTGCAAATCAAAGGATGTTGATTTACAAAGCTAAGGGAAAAGATTACCACTGTTCAGTTCCTGCTAACTTGAAAACACAACAGGCTGTCATACGATTTTGTGGTGGTATCAGCTGGGTCAGAATCTACTCGACGGCCACAGGTTTGTTTTTTTGTTTTTTTTATCAGCTGGGTTAACCCATACATTGGCACTAAATGAAACTTTAATGGGAAAACTACTTTATTTGAATGAGGGAAGTTTCAATAACAACTTTAAATGCAGATAAAATGTCTCTTGATCTTCCTTATCCACATCACATTAATCACAAGCTTCTGCGCCAATTCTACTACCTAAATATCAATTCTTACTACCTAAACATTCTGAAATAAATGTTATTTATTCCGATTTCTGCTACTCTGGTTCAGGGTCTCACTGTTCACCCGATGTTGTTAAAATGGTGTCCTTATTTATCTCAATCTCTAGTGTCTCGCTACCCTACTATCCATGAACTGCCATTACTTTACATAGTCTCCACACAACCTCTAGAATGACATTTCTACTGTTTACATGCAATCAAGCCACTTGCCTGCTCAATATTTGATAATGACTCCTTTCAACTGTGGCAAAAAAAATCTTGATTTTTTTTGTTGGGCAGGCAAGTATCTGTGTAGTGCTGCTTCACACCAAACTTCTTGAAAACAAGCAAACAAAACAAAATCCAACATCACTATTTTACAGACCTTCCTGTCTTTTGCACACGGATGTTCCTGCTGCCTGGCATGGCCTTCTCTTGCTTGTCTACCTTCATAAACCCTACTTAATCCCTTAAGTCTCAGCTCAGATAGCGCCTCTTTTGTATTGTTTTTGCTTATCACCTTACACAATGAGAGAGGTAATCTTATCGACCATCTATGATATGGAGATTATTTACCCACCTACATCTCCACCAGATACTCAGGTACGTGAGTCAAAGGGGACCTTGTCTTTTCAACTCTTTATCCTCTGTGCTCAGATATATAAGAATGAGCCAGAGTAGGAACTCTGTTTGCTGAATGATCTATTCATACCTTTAGGATTAGTGGCAGGTATGGTCCAGTAAGACACTCCTGTGCCAGTCATCTCCATCTGTAACAGGACAAGCCCTGAGCAGCCATTATTCAATGAATCCTAGGTGGCTCCCATATTTCAGCTGGTACGAAGTCAACCTTCATGTAAATGGCACCGCTGCTCTGGTTTGATCACCAAGAAGCCAAGAGGTTAGGTAGATAATTGATGGGTGTCAAGTGTCCCTTTGTATAAAAGACTTTTGCTTCTGGACTGATTGCCTGGGGGCTCAAGAGACTTCTAGGAGACAGCATGAATGCCGCCTTCTTATTTCCTCTGAATATCTGCATTTTCCCCCAAAATTAAGGCACCAAGGACAAACTTTGAGTGAAGCAACGGCCTCAGGGCTGGTGCATTTAACAAGAAATCTTCTTTCCAAGGGTAGGTCTGCTGATACCTTGTGCTAAGCATGCCTGGCCTTGACGAGATGGGATTGTTGTGTACCTACTTACATGAAAAAAAAAAAAAACTTATGATTTACTAGGGCTTATTAGTTTTAGAGGTTTATGACAACTTGATTTGCTCCCTCTTAATTAGTTAATGGTTGGTTCAGGCTGTGACAGCCTCCAGCAAGGCTTATAGGTTATACTTCAGGCTTATAGCCTTGAAATATAGGCAGTAAGCTCACAGCGGTTGGGAAAAAATAAATAGAGAAGAGAAAGTGTCTATCCCCCTCCTATTCTACAAGGAACTGTAGAAGCTTACTTTTTTCTACAGACTGAGAAACTGATGCTTAGAAAATGAAAGAACTAAAAGTGGCTTGCTCAAATTCATGAGCAGTTTTTATTGCAGAGTTAGGACTAGAACACTGGTTTTTGACTTCCAGTCCAATGTTCTTTCCACACAACACTCTGCTGCCTCCTGCAAAATGCATCTGTTAAAAGTTACAGAGATAATCATTGAGGCAGGAAATAGATTAGAGGTTACCAGGGACGGCGGGAGAAGGGAATGAGGGAGTTATTGCTTAATGGGTACAGAGTTTCTATTTGGGGTGACGAAAAACTGTTGGAAATAGATAATGGTGACGGTTATACAACATTGTGAATGTAATTACTACCAACTAAATTGTGCATTTAAAAACAGCTAAAATGGCAAATTCTATGTTTTATGTGTGTGTATATATATGTATATATTAGCACAATAAAATTAAAAAGAAAAAGCTAAGAAGATAAAATCCCAATCTGACACTCAATAGGAAGATGGAGAGGAAAAAAAAAAAAAAAAAGGCTGGAGGAGCTGCCGAACTTGTTGACTGGTATTGCTTAATGCAGCTACATGCCTACTTATACCACGCCAGCCCACTGATCAGCATTTTCTTTTAGTGCAGACTTCATAGCCAAAGAATCAATACATCATTAGCCTGCAGGATGTTGTTTTCTGGGTACCAGAAAAGCTCCTGGGAGCATTATCTGAGTCATAATGACAGGGGTTGGAATGTAATGAAAGTCCTGAATTATGCCACATTAAGAATCATTCCCCCACAAAGCTGGTAAGCTACTCAAATATTCCCTCGTGTGGCTTCAGACACAACCATCAAATATTTAACATGGGTTTTGGCTAATGTGCTTCGCTTATCCCCAAGATATTCTTCTAAAGCAAGAAGCTGGTATTACTACCTGTTAAGAGATGAGGAAAGAGAGCCTTGGAGATATTAACTGGACAAGACATGCATCCTGGAGTAGCCAAATCAATCCCTTAGATCCCTTTACTACAATAGCCACTCCCTGCTTCTTTTGGCTTCCAGACAGGCAGGATTTTGAAAATTCTCTTCACGGACTATCTCCAGCTGCTGTATCCCCAGCCAGAGAGCTCATGGCCACTGGCTGGCATTAAACATCATCACTCTCTCTCCTCCACTACCATTCCTGAGCCTGTCCCTCCCTTCCCAAGGCTCAGAAGCCTGTTCTCCCTCAGCCTCTCCCAGTCCTTACCTCCTTCCTCTCTTTCCCTCAGTAACTCATTTTGTTTACTGAGCAGAGAAGCTAATAGAATGCAGCAGAATTTAAGCTTCCAAGGGACTTGCTTTACATGCTGACAAAATCATTCTTTCTCTCTCTGTTAAATATTCATGGCTCTCAGATTTTTAGATACAAAGGTACATTTTGTTTTAAAATGTGCTGATCCAAGACAAACTAGTTTGCACTGATTTTCTCCTCTTTGCATTTCTGTTGCATTTGAAATAAAGAGGTTCTCATTCACTTCTTCTGAAATACAGACGTGAATTTATCTTTGGTTTCTTTTTAACTTGGTTGTTATTTGGTGAAAGGGTTGATGTTGGTAGACATTTTGCATATTTGTCTGTTTCTCTATTGGCATTGCACACACACACACACACACACACACACACACATACACATATACGCATGCCCACACAGAGAAAAAAATCACAATCTTTTCCAGGCATCTCAGCCTAATGTTAATATAATTTTGGAAGGATTTTAACAAAGATTAGATCTATTACAGATTTCAACTATTTGCAATTTGGGATAAAATTAAATAGAGATATATTTGCAGAAATGAAGAAGACGCTCACTCTAGAATTGTCCAGAAAGTGTAGAAAATGAAATGGGAGCAGGAGAGTCTCCATTTTAAAAGAGGAGCAATGAGAGAAATGGCATGACATAGGAATTATGGAAAGAGGATAAATGGGGCATGCAGAAATAGATAGAAGTCCCGATTAATGCAGGTTGCTTGACAGAATCTTATGATGTATAATATGAGTGAATTAAATGTAAGACAGTCAGATTCTGGAAGTTACAGGGGATTTTTTTGCCCAAGCTGGTCTCACGTACATTGTCACATGAAATTAAAAGAGAAAACAACCTGCTGATAAGAAAAAAACTCAGTTTATTCTTAGAGTGGTAAGAAAATATATTACCTTGGCAGAGTCTAAGTAAAGCCTTGGAGAAATGAGGATAGAATTGGGATATATTAGGTTTTAGGGTCTTTCAATGCAGAAGTTTGATTAGGATTGGGTGAAGATTCTCATATAGTAGTTTAGGATGGGTGAACATTTTGGTTGGATGAGTCATCTGAAGCTTTCCAAGAGCTGAGCCATTTGATGTTTATTTAAATGGATTTTTTTTTTTCTGAAGATTCTGGAATGAACAAGAAAGTTATTTTCACTTTTTATCTTTGTGGGCAACAGTTCCTTGTAATAGCAAACTCATGCTGATGAAAAACTAGATCAGCAAAATCATGTTATTGTAAGCGATTGGTTGTGTGGGTATATGTGATTGGGTTCTGAAAGTTTATGTAAGCCTAATCTCAACCTGATTCCAGAATCTCCTTTATGATATGTCTACCAATGGCTCATTCAGCCTCTAGGAGATTGAAACCAATGCAAAGCAGTTCTGGAGACTTTGGCAGCCGGCATTGGTAGATATTTGCTCTAGGTTCCACAATTAATGTAATTTAGGTATTCCATCATTCTCTACTTCTCTTTCCTTTTTGTTAATTAGGTCACTAAAAACCAGCTTCATTGCTTTTGCTTATTCATAGCGTCTACATGTAGGGTCGCTATGAGTCGGAATTGACTTCCCGGCACACAACAAGACGCATTTGCATTGATGTCACATAACTTGCTCACCCTCCCTCCTCTACCTCATAGTCTCTATGGAAACTTTCATTTTCACTTCCCCACAGATATCAACATCATTCTCTAAGTGTTTGCCCATTCAAATTTCTTAAAGAGGAAATATGATTGGTCCAGCTTATCTTTTACCCCCGATTATTTTATGGGTGCTGGACCAGTCTGCGGACCAGCAGTTTCTGGGGACAAGTGCCCAACTCTGCTTAATCAATTGTACCCTGGGATGGGGAGTGATGGCAGAGCAGGGTCCTAGAATAACAGCAGTATGATATCTCTTCCTGTGCAAGGACTATTCTGGGATTATTTCCCTAATAAATACTATGGGTGGGAAGTTTTTTTTTTTTTTTTTTCCAGATGAAAATATCAAACTATAGTAAATATATCTAAATCAGAGGCAAACCACCTACTTTGATAATCATGGACATTAGTTTTTAAAAAAATCATATTTTCAAAACTCTTGCTCTTCAAAAGTTGTGTGATATATTTACAACAATGACAAAAAAAAATAGAGTAGCTGCTGAGCTGCTAAGGCTGCCTATGTACAACCAATAAACTTATGGGATTTGATTTCTTGGGTTGCATGTTTAAGGGTCATGGTTTCATGGCACATCCCAGTTAATTGGCCTAGTAACATGTTTAGTGCTTCTGTTCTACCTTCTAGTTTGATGCGTAGTGCCTGGGGTCTTAAAAGCTTTTAAGCGGCCATCCAAGCCACAAAAATTGGTCTCTATTTTTCTGAAATAATAGAGGAAGGAGAGTCAGGAATAGGAGGAGGGCATGGAATGTGTGGCGAATTGCCTCCACGAACAACTGCCTCCCTTACCATGAGACTAGAATAACTGGACAGAGCCGGCTACCATTACTGAACGTTTTGATCAAAGATTCCATAGAAGAATCCTGATCAAAAGGGAGAAAATGCAGAACAGAATTACAAATTCTCATGGACTCCAAACTTCCTGGAGACAAGAAGGTTGGATAAACCCCTGAAACTATTGCCCTGAAATAATCTTTAAACCTTTAACCAAAAATAGTCCCTGAAGCCTTCTTAAAACCAAACAATAGTTTAGCTTAACTAGTAAAAAATGTCTACCTTGAGCATTATGTGTTTTTAAGATCTCTCTATATGGGATCAAATTGACAACAGAAACTCAAAAGATTAGACAGGAACCTGAGGGGGCAGTGAATTTATGTTAATTGGGGAGGAACAACTCAGAAAAGGAGGGTGAGATTGGTAGCACAGCCCAACAAATGTAATCAATGTCACTAAATGCTACATGTAGAAACTGTTGAACTGATGTATGGTTTGCTGTGTATATTCTCAACAACAACAACAACATAAATAAATAAAACTATTTAAAAAACCCCAAACTAAACAAACAAAAACTCCTGCCATTGCTTTAGATGAGATATTCTTGATGTGAGGTCCAAAGATTTGGATGCACATTTGGGAACCGTGACAACACTGAAAGTACTTACAACATTAAGTGTCACCATGAACAGTTTAGTAGTTAGATGTGGAAACAAAATCTCTGAGCACCTTCTTTATAGTTTCTGATAAAGTTTCTATGTTTAACTCTCCTATTCCTTCAACTATATCCTATGCCATTAAATAACCTCTTAATTTCCTTCATCCTAAATATGAAAATCAATTATAATTGCATTTATTCTTTATGCTTTTGAATTATGATGTTGGTGAAGAATATCGATCATACCGTGGGCTGCCAGAAGAATGAACAAATCTATCTTGGAAGAAGTACAGCTAGAATGCCCCTTAGAAGCCAGGATATTGAGACTTCATCTCACATTGGACATGTTATCAGGAGGAAACAGTCCCTGAAAAATGACATCATGCTTGATAAACTAGAGGGTCAGCAAAAAAGAGGAGGACCCTCAATGAGATGGATTAACACAGTGGCTGCAACAATGGGCTCAAACATGGCAACGATTGTGAGGATGGCACAGGATCAGGCATTGTTTCGTTCTGTTGTACATAAGATCCCTATGAGTTGGAAGCGACTAGATGGCACCTAACAACCACCACATTCCCCATTAAAATTAAGCGCCGCTCCATTTACTGTCTTGTTCACCATGTATTCCCAGTGCACAGATACCTGTTGAATAGAAACAGAGTAGTGTAAAATAAATAGGGTTGCAGAAATAAGTAGGTAAATTAATACAAGCCCAGTGGGACTTCATTATCCTTGTATGGTGACCTGAAACACTTTGTTACCAAAGATATATAGTGGGATATGGAGACACACAGTACCTCCTACTCTGACAACTTTGCTTGTTAAGGGTTTAATATGGTGTCTTTTCCAAAAGTGCCTGCACTGTTGTGAGAACACAGATCATAAATATAAAACTTACTGATGAAGAACATAAATATTGAGAAGAATCCCCTATCCGCTGCCTGACTTCAGAAAATCCTCTCCTAGGGTCATTACTTTCAGGGTTTTTTTGTTTGTTTGTTTGTTTTGCACTTAATGGTACAACTTAACTGCAAACAGTCAAGGAAAAGTGGAAGGAAAACTAACTTACTGATGACATACTCAGATTTTGGAAATAGTTTTGCTTTCAGATCCTGGCTCTGCCTCTTAATATCTGTAAGACTGTGTGCAAATGGCTTCGTTATTCTGAGTCTCAGCTTCTATAGCTGTAAAACGGGGATATTTATCTACCTTATGGAGTGTCTAAGAGACGTACATAAAATAAAGTAACTACTGATGCGTGGTCGTAAGCAATATCTATATTTATTACGCATTCTATGTTATTTAATTGTTGCCTCATTGTCACCAGGGACATTGGAATTTTTGTTTCTATTTTTACATGTGAAAAAAATTGAGGCTCAGAGAGTTGAAGAACCAACTTACTTAAATTACACCTTATAAGCCACAAGAATGGGATTTGAACTCAGTCATCGAAAGGGATAAAGGGAAGAAGAATGAGGAAAATATAAACGGGAGGGTATAAATTCAGAGATTTTACAAGTTTCAGTAAGTAAGAATCATCTTTGCTATCGATGCAGACACCTAGGTTACCACATAAATGTCAGTAAATTTGCATTTTCACAGAAACTATGGGCTATTCTGATGGTTAACATTTGTTCAAGGCTTACTCTACCGGCACTACGCTAAATGGTGAGTGCTTTGTCCAGTATCTCACAGCTGGTAGTTGGCCAAGACATCTAACTCAGCTCTAGACACCATGTTCTTAACTACTACACTCCAGTAGTATGCGCTAGATCTTAAATCAGTACCTCAGTGTGGCGTAGAATAGAAATTCTGGACTAGAAGTGAGGCAGTGTGGTATCAGTGTAGGTCTACATTAATAGGCCAGTAGAACCAAACAGAGTGTCCAGAAATAGACCCATACGTATTTGGATATCTGGCGGGGGGAGGGGGTGGCCAAAGACAGATATCTGTATTTTTGGCAAAGGTGCATCTCTGAGTCCAGTAGTTTGTGCATCACACTTTGAGAAACACGGAGATAAATGACTACAGAATATGGGAGGTGTGGTATCTGGGACAAATCACCAGATGGAATCTATCTAAAATTAACATGAGATGCAGCCTTGAAAATAATGCCTGGCCCAACATGCTCAATTAATATTTGTTGGATAAATAAATGTTTATATGAGTACAACAAGAAGTTTTCCATCTTACAAGACGAAGTATTCATTTAGCCATGGACTCGTTGAAAGTCAAAATTAGAAGAAACTTTAAAAACCATCAGGATCAGCCCCTGATAGGTACCACAAGGCCCTCCACAATATTTCAGACTCATAGTTACACAGTGACAGAAAAGAGCAGCTTATGGCTTGGAGTGAGGACACAGAAGGAAAAAAGACCAGAAATCCGACCCACAGAGAAACTTTAAATGCCAGTGCCAAAATAGGCTCCTGATTCCAGCCAGGTATTTGATGGATGAGAGAAAGAAAGATAAATATTGCAGTAATGATAGCTACAATCACAGAAGTGATTCTCCAACAGCAAAAATATGTTTATGGACATATGGGGCCAGTGTGAGCTTATTGATTTCTCTCACAATCTCTTTTTTTGCTCATCTTTTCCCATTAGCTCATGCAGCCAGTGTCTCAGGGAGTGCGTTCCCCTTGGGCCTGCCAACCTGATTGTTGATGAGCAGCCATGAAACACGAAGTCCATGGGCCCTTTAATGGACAAGTCGCAGTTAATAATGCAATGGAGATGCTTAGAGATGGGCAGGCTGGTGGTAGAGAGAAAGGCAAAATGAGAGAAAAAGAGAAATAATCCATGAATAATTTCATAGAGAGAGGGGGGAACAAATAGAGCAAAAGAGAGTCACTACACAAAATTCAGTCCACACAGCACTGATAATAGATATGACTCCAGATGCCCATTTCTTACTTGGACAAGTAAATAAACTTTTCTAGTCTTCCAAGATCAAAATTATCTGATCTCAGGGATTGTTGGCGAGATTGCTAGTATTTACAGTCTACTTGATGCTCACTGGGTACAAAGAACCATTTTATACTAGAGTCATTGAATCTTAGAATCCAAGTGGTAGATCTGTCACATAAAGCTGAGTCTCCTCACTTCCAGTTCAGAACTTCTATTTCTACGCCACACTGAGACACTGATTTAAGATCAGTGCATACAATAAAACTCTGCTTAATCTCCAGAGAATCTTTCCGAAGAGTTTGGCTTAATTCCTGGTTTAAGATAAACAGGGAAATGTCAATGATAATTTATCATGAAAATCAGGGTAGTTGAGTGGCACTTAGTGCATCTTATTAGAAACGAATAAATAAAAACTGACATTTAGATAATGCATTTATTCAGCTGTCTAACAAATAATTATTGAACATTTACTACATATAAAAAGAATTATGCTCAGTTATCATGAGAATACATGATAACTGAGGTACTTGCCAACAACAGCATTCTCTCTAGTGAGGAAGAAAAAGGGAAGAGCAGACAGAAAATTACCATATCAAAGGATAAGTGCTATAATAGTGTTATGGAAGAGAAAATATAGTGAGTTATGGGACCACAGAAAGGAGAATCTCAGCCAAACACAGAGGACAATGAGGGCTTCCTGTAAGCAGTGCCATCCAGCCAGAGACCTAACCAGTGAGCAAGAGTGGGCCAAAGAATGTTTGGAAGAGCATTCCAGGCAGAGGAGACAATAGGTACAGAGAGAGTCTACAGGTTCATTTAAGAAAGTTCAAAACAAAACAAATCTATTATGGTTGTATATTCATTCTCTCATGTGGTACAATAAGAGAAATGTTGAGGGATGATACTAGAGAGGTGATCAGAGACCAGAATATCAAATGGCCTTGCAAGCCTAGTAGAGTATAGTGTTTGCACCAACAGAATTAAGGGACCTTTTCAGGCTACTAGGGCTCAGTCTTTCTAGTATGTGACACTCATTCGGGTTATTTAATTTTTCTGAACCTTTAGTTACCACCTTGTATTCTGTTTGAACTCTCCCCTGAAACTTTTTCCTACATAGTTTAAGTTACCACGGAATGCACCAAATAGATGCATTTTTTTTTTTAAGACCACAGTGTCATCCATAAACCCATTTCTACTCCCCTTCCTTGATGAAATGGGCATACTGTGTCCATAGGTTAAAAGATTCAATATTGGTAGGGTGTCAGTTATCTTCATATTGATCTATAGAATTTAACACAACCCCGAACAAAATCCTAGCAGGCTTGTTTGTATAAATTGATAAACTGATTCTAAAATTCATATGGAAAAGCAAAGGACCTAGATAGGTTCTTTTTCAAAAGCGCTTTGAAAAAGGAAGAATAAATTTGGAAGACTTGAACTACCTGATTTCAGGACTTATTAAAGCAATTTAAACAGTGTATTGGTTTAAAAGTATATTAACAGGTTAATAGAACCAAATAGTCTAGAAATAGATTCATATATATTCAAATACCTGTTGTTGGTTTTTGCCTGTTTTGTTTTCACAAAGGTGGAAAGGCAATTTAGTGGAGAAGGGAAAATCTCTTCAACAAATCATACAGGAACAATTGTAGTCCATACACAATAAATAAACTTTGACTCATGCCTTGCACCATATAAACAAATTACTTCAAAATAGATGGTAGATCTAAATGTAATACCTAAAACCATAAAAATTTTAAAAGAAAACAAAAAAGGAAATATTTGTGATTAAGAATGGAGAGTCACAGTTATAGCCTATCACAAGATCTTTCTATAAGGCTGATAAATGGGGTCAAATCTATACAGATTTCAAGACCCAAATGGGACTACTGTTGGGAAAAAGAAATGACACTGGGGACTCCTAAGCAAAGACTACTATCATATTGGAGAGCTTGGCATCTCTGGAATATCACCAAATAAAAGAATTCAGAGGTTGATGTTCTGATGGTGACATAAGGTTATGCTGCTCTTGATCCCATTGAATCTAACAGATTCTTTGGTTCAGATTCATGTTGTAGCATAATTACAAAGTTACCACTCAAACCAAACCCTGGGAACTTATTTATTTATTTATTTTTTCAGTCCTTGCAGATTATTCACTATGTCATCTAATTTATAGTAAGTCAGGAAACAGTGGTGACATCAGTTATTGGTAGCAACAAAATATCTGCTGTCATTGTTAACATTGGTTGATGTCACATGTTGGCATGGTTTATACCAAGTTAGATTATTAAAGAAGAAAAGACATTTACTAGAAAATTACATCCTCATCCTTACCTTTATATATAACATTTCCCTAAGGACATTCTGCTTATTCCAGGGTTGGCATGAATTGCCACTTTATCCATTTTGAATGACAGATACCTAGCTATAGAATGTGTAACTGTGTATTTATGTTTCTGCATGTGTACACTATATCTCCACTATATCTCTCAAAATGTGTTTCAGGGATAATAAAAGCAGGGAGATCATCAAGAAAAGAAGGGACATTTTTCAAACTTTCACCATTCACTCCAAATTTTATTTCACTTTCCTAAGTCATAGCAAAGAGGGTCTGAGGAGAAATCTCATGATGATATGATTGCATCCTTTCAGCTACTTTCTCCCTATTAAGGAGACTGGAAAGAAAGTGAAGAAGTAAGTGTGACTAATAGTTTGCCCTATGACGATCTTACTGGTCTCTTGGGGTCCTCAATTTCTAATTCTCCTAGCTGGGGAGGCTTCACCCTTACTGTAATAACTCCTCTGCTTGGAGCCTAGTAATCAGTATGGTACCTCAACCCCTCATTTCAGAACCTGGGACTATTCTTTGACCTAAGAGCAAGGCCAACACTGTACTCTATTTTACTTACAGGTTCACACCTTGATTCCTAGTTTTGAGTTTCAGTCTAAAAAACTAGGGACCTACTGTCTTTTTTCACCTCTGTCTGATAATTGTCTACCAGCTCAACACTGTCTCCATTTATCGCCAACTCACTGCAATCTGCCTTCCTATTAACTCCTATTGGGTCATCTACATGTCAACCTTGTCTACACTCAGGCCCAGTTTCATACCTAGCTCTACCTTCTTGCCAGTTTTTTTTTGTTTTTCAGCACTTGCAGTTGAATCCAGCTTTATGAATCCAGTCTCTGTTTACTGCACCGGGTCTGGCCTGACCACTGTTTCTGAATACCTGATTTTTATACCTTTATGAAGCATCTCAGGGATTGCTAAAGTACTTCCTGAGACCACAGTGGACAAACATCAAACAGATAAGAAAGAACAGAAAAATAGGGTAGGTTTTGGAAATTCAAAATGTTTGGAAATTAGGAGAAGAAAATAATTTTGGTATGGCTTAACAGGGAGGTATAGTTGGATTTGTTCTTTCATTTACTTAAGCAGTAGAAGTTTAAAAGGTACCTGCTTTTTGAGAGAAATGATTCTAGGCTCTGAGATTTTACCATGAACAAGATAAACTTACATGGAGCTAAAGGTGAAGAAATATCTGACACTGAAATTTTTCTTTAGGATGGAGTAAGAGTGTTTTAGTGTGGGAAGGAGGCATTATAGTGCCTAGTATACTTTTTCCTCTCTATCTACAATCTATTACAGGATTGTTTTACTTATTAAAAAAATATAATCAAGTCATTTTATTGAATATTAAATAATAGAATGTAATAGTGAATCATATTCATTGATGATTTTATTTTAAATTAAAAAAATGGAAGCCCAGAAATGTTAAATGATTTTTCCAAGAACACTCAGCGAAGCTCTGAATCTCATGTTAGGTCCTATCATGTGTCTCTATTCTTCAGAATTCAGATCCAGAAATCAGTTTTAGAAGTCAATGTCTATCCCATTTCTTTATCCTTGATATTAAGGATGTTAAGAGATCTAGGTACACAATGTTAATTTTTAGTCTTTTAATTTTTTTTTCTATTTCTCAAACTTTACATTTTTTGAAATATTATAAGACTAACCAAAAAAGTTTCAAAACTAATAGAAAGAATTCTTATATGCCCTTCACTCAGATTCTCCAAATTTAATATCTAACCACAGTACTATTATCAAAATCAGGAAATCAACATTGATAAAATACTATTCCCCTACTTATCCCACTGACATCGTTTTCTGATTCTAGATGCAATCCAGCATCACATGTTACATCTAATAATTAATCTATAACATTCCTCAACATTTCTTTGTCTTTCAAGATAAAATAACTGTCCAGTCGTCTTGAAAGTGACTGGCCAGTTATTTTGTCAAATATCCACCAATTTGAGTTTGCTGAATGTTTCCCCATGATTAAATTTAAATTATGCATTTATTTAGGAAAAGAATACCTGTAGGGGTAAAGAAGCCAACTTTGAATTTGGTCTTTGACCTTGATTTCTGAGAAATAACCTTTAAAACCTTGGATTTTATCTCCTGAGTAAAGTGTCTTTGATGAGGATTCTAGGCCACACATAAGGGTCTATGACTCATGTTGGGTGAGGACTGACTATGCCAAAAAGACCTATCATGTCAGCCTTCTGAGATTAATCTAGTGATAACGACCAACCTCAGAGGAGAGGGACTGGAGTGTAAATTATGTAATGAGACTCCCAATAAAAGCATTGGATACTGAAGCTCCCTGGGCTCCCTGGTTGGCAAAAGATATCAGCGCATGTGGGAGGGTGGTAATCCTATTTTGGAACATGAAAGCTTCACACTGGTAACCCTCCTCACTTCACCCTGTGCGTCTCTTAATTTTTTGTTTGTTTTTGTTTGTGTTTTTTGCTGTAATAACACTGTAATCATAAGTATAGCACTTTCTGTGAATTCTAGGAGTCATTTTAGTGAATTATCAAACCCAAAGGAATAGTAGGAGCCAGTAGATAAGAAGTGAAAGGGAGCCCTGGGAACCTCTAAACTTACAGCTGGTATCCTGAAGTATAGAGGGAACCCCCGAATTTATAGTCAAAAGGTCAGAAGTGATGGTTTTGTGGGGACTTCAAGCTTGTGGCAGGCATCTGAAGTCTTGGGAAGACTTGCCAATCTGAAAGACTATGCTCTATAACTCATGAGATCGGACCTAGCTCTGGATGGTTAGAGTCAAAGGAAAAAATACTGAATTATGCAATTATTGGGAGAAGTGGAGTTAATAAATAGATTGCATTAATTTGATCTACACATTTTGTAGGATTTGATTTTCCCACTTACCATAGAAGTGATGTCATATTCTTCTCAGTCACTGTCCTGTTTGTAATATTTACTGATTTGTCCTATTACTGATAATGTTATCTTTTATCACTAGGCTAGGGAAGTATATGACACTTTTGTCTATTGTCAAATGAACATATTTCTTTTAAATCAATTATCTTGTGAGAAGATACTTTGAGATCATGTAAACAGAGTTGTGACTTTTGAAGGACGAGTAGCCAACATGGCTTCAGGATAGTATAATGAGATAGTCATTGGATTTGGACTCTCAAGACCTTGGGGTCAGTTTCCTCATCTATAAAATCAGGGTTTGGACTCAAATGATGATTTCTAAATGCCAGGTAGGGTCTTGCTGCATCAGAATCATCATGCTAAAAATATGTATTCCTGGGCCAAACATCAGACCTCCTCCAACAGAATTTCTACAGATGCTAGATCTGTAGAAGCCATCATTAAACATAGTCCCCACATGATTTTGAGGTTTAGGGGAACTCCTGCAGCACATGTTCTCTAAGACTCCATTCAGCTGTGAAAACCTCTGCCTTGTTGGTTTCCTTTGCTGGGAATGCTAAGGCAGAAGGTAGAGAGTAGGGAGAAGATACGCCCAGAAAAAAATGTGTTGTTTGTTTAGAAGTATCATGTCACAGTTAGAGCCAGAACCAACAGCAAGGGAGGGAGAGAGATGGACACGCCAGAAACATTTCTTCTGTAGCTGTTGCTTTATTTGGTGACATTTCATCCATCACAGAGACTGTTTTCATGGACATTTTCCACATATATATGGTGTAGAGATATTATTCAATGATTGTCAGCAGTGAGAAATGCATGAAGAGATAAAGAAAGGAGTTTTCCTCTGGGTGACAGTATATAAGGATCTATTTCCTCTATCAGAGAATCTAGACTCTAATGGATGGATCCCATAATGTCTATCCATCACGTGCACAGGAAGCATAGCAAGCGCCACTGCTCAGTCAGCCAGCTACCTGGGCCTCGGCATGCCATTGCACCCATGTGCGCATCTCCTGTGGATGCATGAACCATCACTGAGCATTTCCTCCCAGGCCACAAGTATGTTAGTCTAAAGGGAGAAGAGAAGAAGCCTCAGAAGTTACTAAAATGATGCGGTGGGAAGATTTTGGTGCTAACCTGAAAGAGATTGTTTTTCTCTTCTAGCACATCAACTGAGCTCACAGCCTCAGGCTGGTCTGTCTCTTGCTGATGCCCTTTAAAATCAGACCCCTTCCTTCTCATTTGAACCTAAGAAAAAAAATTCACATGTTTATAAAAATAAACAAGAGTTATATCCAGATGATAAGACTGCCGGTAATATTTACTTCTTTTTTGTGTATCAGCACATTCTAAATGATACACATCAGCATGTAGTATTCCTCCTGAAAATAAAAGCTTGTGTTGTTTTTTTTTTTTTAAGCTGGTACAATTATGGTAGTATAGATTAGTATAACTTCTTTGGAGGGCAATTTTAAAATATCTTAATTAAAGCTCATGTACCAAAAAAACCAAACCCACTGCTGCTGAGTCGATTCTGTCTCATAGTGATCCCATAGGACAGAGTAGAACTGCCTCATAGAGTTTCCAAGGCCGTCAATATTTACAGAAGCAGACTGCCACATCTTTCTCCCTCGGAGTGGCTGGTGGGTTAGAACTGCCAGTCTTTTCGGTTAGCAGCAGAGCCTTTAACCATTGTGCTGCCAGGGCTCCTTAAAGGGCATATACTCTTTTGTTATTAAAATTTCACTTCACGAATATATTCTAAAGAATAATTATCAAGAGTATGCAAAGATATATTTATAATCATATTCATGACAGTATTTAAGAAGCAAAACAGGAAATAGCCTAGATTTCCATCAATAGCCAGTAAATTAAAATAGATTATGGCTCTTCCATATAGCCGAATAGTCTATAACTGCTATATGAAAATGATAGATCTATACATGAATGGAGAGATCACCAAGCTATTTTATTAAATGAAAAAAGTAAAGTGCGGAAGAGAGTTTCTGATATTCTTTTTCATTTTGTTGCTTGATCTGAGTGCAGCTAGTTACATCTGTGTGCTTAATTTACAGAAATTCAATGAGCTATACATTTAAAACACTTGCATTTTTCTGTATGTACATTATACTTAAGTATAAATCAGAAACAAATCAAGCACTATTATATATCATGCCACGGTGATTTTAAAGAGGTAAATACTTATATTAAATGGGTATTTGTACAAACTTCTAGAAGGATACATACCAAAAAAAAAAAAAAACCAAACCTGTTGCCATTGAGTCGATTCCGACTCATAGTGACCCTGTAGGACAGAGTAGAACTGCCCATAGTGTTTCCAAGGAGCAGCTGGTGGATTCAAACCATCAGCCTTTTGATTAGCAGCCTAATGCTCGGCTAATGTACCACCAGGGCTCCGGAAGACTACATATCACATTATAAACAATAATGACCACCGGTATAGGCGAAAGGAAGTTAGGACATGTAGACATCTACTTTTAATTCTGTATCTTTTGTACTCTTTGAGTTGTGTTTCATTTATAAACAAGAGAAAAGAAATAGTTAAAATTATTTTTAGTACTGCTACAAAATCCTGGAAAAAGCACAATAACTTCTGTCTTCATCACTCAGAGTCAACTATCAACACCTGTGGTGTTTTCCCTAACTGGATCTACACTCTCAAGCTCTACAATTCTTCATAATGTATCAGCAATGCTCTCCTCTCTTCTCTTGGCCTACCAGATCCTCTCGCCACATCTTCCAAGGCCTCCATTCCAAACCTAAGTGGGTAAGCATCTGTTAAGCAGCTATTACTTCCAACTTGAGACAGGACTATGTTGCAAACATGGGTCCAGGATAAGAGTTATTCTGAGTGGAAAATGGCTTGGCAGGGCCCAATGCTCTGGGAACCATCTGAATGGAAAGATCATTAATGTTAATCTAACTGAGCTCAGGGTGGGAGGAGGTGAGCTGTGGTTTCTGAACGAAGTGGTTTGAGCTACCGGCTGGTTTTATTTGACAGAAACAACGAGGAATCACTTGCCTGTGCTAAAAGGAGACATGAGTATCTATAATTGATACATGATTTTCAGCTGCCTTCTCTGCTCTGGTGCAGAGGAACCATAAAGAAGCAGTAAGGAAGTCAGGTCACGGAGCCTCACCATGGGTAGGAGCCTTGTTCTGCCTTCAAAGCTGTGCTCAAGTCTGAGGCTTGGACATTTTCAGTCTGGGTTAAGAATTATAGGATTGCTTACACAGAACTGCTTATTTTTGGGTCTCTTCAAACTAAACCAAACCCATTGCAGTTGCATCAATTCCAACTCATAGTGACTCAATTGACAAAGTAGAACTGCCTCATGGGGTTTCCAACGCTGTAACTTTTACGGAAGCCAACTGCCACATCTTTCTGTCATGGAGAGACTGGTTGGTTCGAACTTTCGACCTTTCAGTTAGCCCCTGAGTGCTTTAACCACTGAGATACCAGTGCTCTTAGGTTTCTTACCAGTTGCCGTCGAGTTGATTCCCACTTACAGTGACCCTATAGAGTTTCCAAAGCTGTAAATATTTACAGAAGCAGACTGCCGCATCTTTCTCCCACAGAGCAGCTGGTGGAGTCAAACCACCAACCTTTTAGTTAGCAGCTGGCCACTTTAATCACTGTGCCACCGGGGTGCCTTTAGGTTTCTTAGATACCCTTAAAATCATATCAATTGACTACCAAAAATTAGATATACTGTAGCTGAGTGGGTAGGAGGAGTCCCTGGGTGGTGCAAACAGACAAGTACTCGAATACTAACCAAAGACTGGCAGTTTGAACCTACTACCCAGCGGCACCTCAGAAGAAAAATCTGGTGATCTGCTTCTGAAAGATTACAGCCTTGAAAACCCTATAAAGTGCAGTGCTACTCTGAAACACATGGGGCTGCCATGATTTGGAACTGATTCAGTGGGAACTGGTTTGGTTTTTTGGTTTCAGGGGCTAGGAGCAAAGAATCTGGAACCAGGCTGGCCTATGGATGAGTCCTAATGTTAACACTAACTGGCTTTGTGTTCTTATATGATCTTCTAAACATCGGTGCCTTCATCAATCAACGGGAAATAATAATTGTATTTACCTCATGAAGTTCTGTTTAGTGATTATTAATGATAAATGACATTTGTGGAATGTTTTAAGTGTCATGGTGCTTGAAGGGAATTACTTGGAGAAATTTCACAGGGAGAAGGGTTGAATTCTCTTTTTGGGTGCACGAGTGAGGAACAAAGATTTCTGAGAAGAACTATTTAAAAATCCTGATATTCCATGTGGTAGAAATAAGCCCTCTGTTGCCCTTACTTCATTGCCTTACGTTTTTATGAACTGAAATATATTCCACTCACACAAACCACTTCGACATCTTTTGTTTTTAATCTTTCCGACAAAGGAGAACAAATTTAACAATGAGATTCTGTTTCTGTTCTGTACATGTGGAATAATTAAATTTGCATCCCACTTCAGAGTTGGATCTTTTATTTGAAGGGAAATGTATCAATTGGACACATGCCCCATGAATTCTAGTCTGCAAATAAGGCACTTGGAGGAGGGGGTAAGAAAAGCAACATCTTTCTCCCAAGCAATAATCGCAGTAAAATCTTCAGTTAGTGACAGCTTGTTCAAGACTGGATTAATTCCCATTTGAGAGGGGTGAAAGGGGGCAAGGAAAGGAAGACAGGAAGCGGGAGAGATGTAGAGCATAACTGTAGAAAATACTAGGGGACTCTGCAAGGAAGAGTTTGCAAGAGAGTTTAACTGGCAGATATACCTGGAAATGACCTTGGTCAGGGAACCTTGGGACCTCTTTCAGTCTCTGACTTATTTCCAAGGTCCTGATAATCTGCTCACATAAAGATTACAGCCGAGGAAACCCTATGGGGCACTTCTACTCTGTCCTATAGGGTCCCTAAGAGTCAGAATCGATGGCACACAACAACAAAATAATAAGAACAACATTCTCTCGTGGCTCCCTGGGTGACACAAATGGTTGTGTTCTACTGCGAACAGAAAGGTCGGCAATTCAAACCCACTCTGAGGTGCCTTAGAAGACAGTCCTGGCAATCTGCCTCCAAAAGGTCACAGTCTTGAAAACCCTATGGAGTACAGTTCTACTCTGCACACATGGGTCACCATGAGTTGGAATCGGCTCTACAGCAACTATTAAAAAAAAGAAGGAAAGAAAAAAAGCCAAACCCCTTGCTGTAGAGTCAAGTCAACAGCAACTACAGAACTCAGAAACTTGGCCTGATTCATGAAAGACACAAATGTTGTAGGGTACAATCAATGCTTGGGTTTGAAAGTAAGGAGATGAACTTGGATTTCAATCTCAGTTCTGTTACTCTGGGTATCTCTGAGACCTTGAGTAAATTCCTTACCATCTCTGAAATGTTTTCCTTCTTGGTGAGAAAGAGCCAGTAATTATTTCCACTTCACATTGAAAATGCAAAGCAAAAAAAGGATAACATAAAAGCTCTTGGCACATATTAGGTACTTAAAAAATATTTTCCTACATTCTATCCTTTTAATGGCACTTCTACATATTCTATCCCTTGAAGATACCACTCATTTGGTTTAAAGGAATTGTATTTCTAAGTGTAGCAGAGGTTGGCAGGGGGTAGCCGCAAGAGGAGAAGTTGCTCATGTAAATGGTCAGAGTCCAGCGTATTGACTGACAAAGGGTCCTGTATTTATTAAAAAAAAAAAAAAAAAAAAGAATCAGCTGGTGCTTGCTTGCTTCCTTCTCTCATTGATTTCTGCATGTCTTTCTATTCCCTGGCTCTTTTTACTGCTCCAAGAATTTGAATAAGTAAACTTTATTTTAACAATATTTCTTCCCCACTGGCCAGTAGTCTATATTAAGGCAGGAACCATGTCTGGCTTGATAATACCCACGTCACTACTCTGTAGCCCAGAATCCGGCATATGTGTTCAAAAAGCATGTATAGCATGAATGAGTGAATGAATGAATAAGTAAATTATTTTTTGCCCTATATTATTTCATGCCCAAGGATTTTTACAGAACACAGAGAGAAAACAGTAAAGAATGTTTGGTTTGACTACAGTAAAGACCAATTCTGATTTGGGCAATCGAAGAGAAATTTGCCTTGCTCCCTCCTCCATTGGGAGTTAGATGGTATCTCCCAAAGTCTGGAGATGAGAATTCATTTCGGATTGAAAAATGAGTTTGTGGAATAGTTCCTACTACATTAAAGACTATCCAGGTCTACAAAATGCAGAAATAAAGACAATAACAATATTTTTCACAACTTAAAAGAGTTTTCTTTGTTTGTTTGTTTTTAAACAAAATGGATTCAGGCATTTCATTGTCCTTGCCTTCTCCTTCTTTTTGGGCGGCGGTGTGGAGAATGGGTTGGAGAGTCCCAGGAGTGGAAGCAGGGAAACCTATTAGAGATAATAGCAGCAGTCTAGGGGATTTATGAAGGAGACCTTGACGAGGGTGGGAGCAGAGCAAATGGGAAGAAGACACATTTAAATACGTTTTTGAATTAAAATTGAAAGAACCTGAAGAGCTTTTGGAGGTGGAGAATGAGAAAAAGGATCAGAAAAAGATTGACTGCTAGGTTTTATACCCGAGCTAACAAGTAGCCATTGGTGCCATTTACTGATATTGGGAATAATACTGAGGAAAGAAAAAACTCTTGTTTTTTGTTGGGGGGAGGGAGTTATACAATATGCAAATTACTTTTGTCCTTTTCTGTTTGGAAATATTATTTGTGATGCCTAACACATCAAAGAGTAAATTTCTAATTGGCAGTTGGCATTATAAACCTGGAGTTCAAAGGTGAGCTCTAGAGTAGAGATGAATTTGGATTTCTTCAGCATTGAGGGGATATTTGAGGCCATAGGATTGGATAAATCAGCTTCTTAGGAAATTTTATCCTCTTCCCTTTTGAACATAGACCATTCTCAATTGAGTCCAATGGGTGTTCAACTTCCAAAACAGGGCCTGCATCCGTCTTGAGAGCAAGGATAATATGCACTCCAAAGTCATGAATTCAAGGGAAAAATATTGGGAGAAGTTAAAGCCTTGGAGACAGTATTCTGGAGCTAAAGTCTGGGAATAGTTTAAATGTTTGTGGAATATCCTTAGACCTGGAAAAGCATAGAATTTCAGAGTTAGGTGGTAGTTTAAGTAATTTTTAGGATTTAAAATTTAGAATAAATCCATACAACATCCCCGACAAGTTATAAAAGTCAGTGCTTACACATTTCCTGTGATTGGAAGCTCGCTATCTTGTGACACAGTTTGACTGAGTTTACTTTTACTTATTTGGGTCATAAAGACTTGACATAATTGTTCTTTCTCATAATAATGCTACCTCAATGGCAGGTCTGAGCCGCCCGTCACAGAAGCCAATACTGAGACAGGGGTGAGGTGAGCAGCAAGAGTGTTTTATTGTATATCGAAATACAGGAGACAGAGGGGAATGAGCTCCTCCAAAAGACCTGTCTCCCCCACTGGAGACTGGCTGAAAGTTTTTATATGGACAGGATTATAGTCTCTCTTCAGGTGGTTACATTCTGCTTGCCCCAGATGATCTAACTTCTTACTGGCTATCCTTGAAGGTCATCTGGCTTTGTTATAGTCATGTCGCAGAAGAGTTAATCCTAGTCCTTGAGGGTTATCAATTTGTTCTGCAATTCTCCAAGAAGAAACTTTAGTTAATCTTACTAGAATAGGAGGAGGGAAAAAGAAAATATCATGGGAAAGCAAGAGGGAGGACAGGAGGAAAATAAATCAAAATCATAGGAGCATGCAGAAGTGGATTATGCAAGCTAGGCATTAACAATACCACAATACCCAGGAAGCTAGGCCTATACTGCTGGCAATAAACAATAAATGTGAAATTTCCACGCAGCCCCTTTCAATAATGCTGTAGATATTTGAAGACAATGATCATACCTCTCTCTTTCCAACCAATATACATATTCCTTGGTCCTTTCAGTCTTTTCTCATAAGTCATGATCATTCTAATCCCTTCATATCCTCCTCATTTCCCTCTAAATGAGTGACCATTGTGTACATAGACTTCAAAGGGCTTGTATTTCAAGATGTGTTATAATAATGTTAAAACATACATTTTTGATGGTCAATAGGTAGGACATTTGGTTGAAAGAGATTCTTGGAATGCATTCTAGGTAGGCAAAATACATTGCATGATACCAGCAGAAAATTGAGGGTGACAGACACAAGTCAAATGTTTCTGAACTCTCTTAGCACCATTAGAGGTGCACAGTTCATTTTCCAAATTGTAGGGAAGTAACACTCATAAGTGAGAATATTTTTGCTGTTAATCTCATGTTTGGGCCTCAAGCCATAAAACAGGGAATTTCTCTCATATTTGAACTCTTTACTCTATCTTCATTCTTTCTTTTCCCCATGGGAAAGAGGAGATGCTAATCTAATGAACTACACTTTACAAGTGGGCAGAGACACTGAGAAAAATTAGTCTTTATAAATGAAAAGCTTTCTTACCTTTTCATGCCTTTTTTTTCTCCATGTAGTGAGCAAATCAGCTGGGGTCTGCAGTCCTGACTGTTGTCCTCTTACCTTTGTCTTCTGTCTCTGACTGTGTCGGGGAGGCAGACTTACGTGCCCTATCCATGCAGCTAGCTGGCGAATGAGCTATTTGCCTACTCTTCAAATCCTTTCTTAGTTCACTCTCATTTTGCAGACATGTTTGAATGTATGGATTCCAATATAGAGATATAAAATGGGAGATTGGAGGCTGAGCGGAGCTTCAAGTCTAAGCTATGTTCTTTTACTCCCCCATTAACAGAGCTTTACAAAAGCAGATCCAGGTATTCACACAGTCATTTATAAATAGGTACTTCACTGTCTGTTTAGTTAATCTTCTTTTAACATCTATGACATTGGTCAAAACTGCCAAGAAGCAGACTGTGAGTAGTACTCCAATATCCCCAACAAATATGAAACATTATTTTCCGTCTTCCACAAGTGAACCTCATTGACAAAGCTTCTTGATTTACACAGATTCACATTGATTTTCTTTCTGGTTTTTTCAGCATTTATAGCCCACAACCGTAGGCTTAAGTACTAAATTATCATCTGTTTCAAATATGATAGTAATTGTTTTATGTCCCCTAACTAAATTATAGCATCATTGAAGGTGGAACTGGTTATTATATTTGAACACATTTTTTGGAGTCCCCTAGCAGATGAACATGGAGCTGACTACCTACTATAAAGTCCACAAAGACTTTTTGATATTATAAAAAGTATCACCATTTTATAATACAGTCACAAAATCCCCAGATAATTCAACTTTTTCTTTTTATCATGTAAATGGCCAGTTGCATATATAAAGTTATATACTGGTAAACGGAAGGCATCAATAAAGTGAATCAAGCTGGAAAGACAGTCTTTGCATATTTAATTTTAAAATTACTCTGCCTCAAAAAATCTAAAGACAGTTATTATTTCCTTGTTTTAAGGTAAACACAGACATCTCCTCCAGCCATTGCCTTTCTTCCACTCTCTATTATTTCTCACTCCCTACATTGACCTGGGGCCCTGGTGGTCCGGAGGTTAAATGCTTGCCTGCTAACCGAAAGGTCAGTAGTTAGAATCCACCAGCTGCTCCTTGGAAACCCTATGGAGCAGTTATACACCCATAGTGTCCTATAGGGTCACTATGAGTTGGAATTGATTCAATGGCAATGGGTTTGCTTTTGGCTTTGGACACTGATCTACTCTTCTGCCACCATCTCCTTTGCTTTTCATACCTGAATCACATGGCATCCAAAATATTTATTTCTAGTTCACAAAATACAATCCATCAACACTTCTTATATTTTGCACAGAAATGAATCCATCTTTGCTGGGGAAGTAGATACGTCAATTTAAGTGGAAGGTTTTTGACGCTTTAATTCAAATTAATTCCACTTTATTCAATTAGAGGGGATCTGAGAGGTGATGTAGGAGGTTGGGGGAGATAGCACAGCCTATCAGAGGAAAACAAATGCATTTCTCCACATTAAACATATCTGTGGATATTTTTAGTTAAAAAAAAAAAAGCGACATCATAATAAGTTGCTAATTTATGCTCCCTCAACAAATGGTGAATTACTCACTTCATTATATATCACTTTTTCTTTGCTTTTTGGCTGGATTCTGACAGTGTTGAGAGATTACAGGAAGAAAGAGATGAACTATTTTCCAACTTTGGAGTTGGCTACACTCTGTTGGCCATGATTCATTTAACGGAGCTTTTGCTAAAAGGCTTGATCAATACATAATGGCATTGACATTTTCAGGACCTAGACTGTTGAATTTGAGATGAGAAAGCCTGCACCATACAGTATTTTTTGAGTATCTGATTTTTTTTTGATCATCAGAGTTCAACTCTATTAATATACAGTGCTCAAATAAAGTTTGTAAAAGTCTGACTTATGGAGAAAAATTTGACATACTACAAATCCCTACAGGAAAACGCTGAAACAATAATCACAAATCCAAACGCCTACAAAATCTAGAAAGTAATTAGATGAAACAGATTGGAGTAAGGCAATAGGGAGTACTGAGGGCTAGGTAAAAATGGAGAGTATGTGCCTCATCTAAAAGCAGAAATGACACAGTACTTTGTTTTTGCTCATTATGGTCATGGGGAAAATACAGGGACGATTTTACTGGATTTTTCAAGATAAAATAAAAATCCAGAAACATATGTGAAATCTTCTGATTTTTAAACGTTAATGCAGGTCTTATAAAGCATGTCTGGGGCTGGATTTGATCCTCTACTGTGTGTCACCTTTTTAGAGCCTTGTGCATTTAGCAAATACACACTTTGCTTGACAATGCTTCTCTGCTCTATTGGTCATGGAAATCTCTTCCACAAATTCTAGAAATGAACCAAAAATTCTTCCCAACTGGCACTTCAAGCAGCCACTACCAACCATTCAGAGTTGGTGGGCAAGATGAATTCTATCACAGTTTTAGACACAGAAGAATTAGTCATCACATTTAAGGATTTTACCATGTATGACAGAATATTTTAAAACTTGGATGAAGAACTGGATCAGAAACTAAATTATAATTATTATATCTCATTATTTGATTATCTTGTTCAACTTATAAATCATGCTCAAATATCTTTGTTAATTAGAGCCATTAAGATCCTTATGAGGTAGGATGGAAATTGTGTCTATATTTAAATGAAGAAAACAAATATTCAGAGAAGTTAAGTGAGTTGCCAAAGATCATGCATCAGTAATTAGAGACATAAAAAATAGTAGCTCAAGTAGCTGGGGCTGTTTAATAATAATAATAATTACAAAGAAAAAAATCCACAGGAAAAGAAGTAAGTTCATAGTACTATAACAGAAAGAAGCGGTGAAAGATTCCTCTGAGGGGTCAGTTAAATTCTACAACCAAACCTGTTGCCATGAAGTCGATTCTGACTCATTGCAACCCTATAGGACAGACAGAGTAGAACTGCCCCATAGGGTTTCCAAGGCTGTAATCATTAGGGAAGCTGACTGCCACATCTTTCTCCTGCAAAGCAGCTGGTGAGTTTGAACCACCAACCTTTTGGTTAGCAGCCCAGCACTTAACCACTGTGCCACCAGGGCTCCTTCTCAGTTAACTAACAACCCCCTTAATTATCATGTGCAACTGCGGAAACAATTGTCTATGCCTGTAGAACAAGCCTACAGCACTGATGGTGGGTGACCATTCCTCTGCTTTACGGTAACCTTTGTCATACTCCCTCTGTTAGCATTAACCAGTGTTGGAAAGTAAGAAAGCTATACTGAGACGTTCAGATCAGAGAGACTCCAAGAAAAAGCTCTTCTGTTCATAGCTGGTCAGCTACAGAGAAGCCAGTCCCTTCATTGTTCCTTCTAGTTTTATTTCTCACCTGAATAATTGCACTGCCTGCTAGAACACCATGACGACCACCCAAGAATTACTCTTGTGTGAGTCTGAAAAATAATTAACTTGCTTCCTTCCGTGCATGTAATGGAGAGAATTGCCCCATAGG
This sequence comes from Dugong dugon, assembly GCA_030035585.1. NCBI lineage: Eukaryota > Metazoa > Chordata > Mammalia > Sirenia > Dugongidae > Dugong > Dugong dugon. The sequence goes on from CM057471.1 coordinate 61,755,158, forward strand.
GGCATAACTGCCGTTGGTCCTGCCAACACAAAGGAGTTGCTCTAGACTCGTATCACCATTCATCAATCACAATGCTGCTGGATGATGATAATGATTAATAGTTATATTAATAATCCCTCTCTTTTGTACATTTTTAATGGACTACAACATACTTTCACATATTGCTTTACATTTGATTGTCACAAAAACCTTCTTAGGTAAACAGAGCAGGTAGTACAAGAGGTAGAAAGATCGATGCCTGCATTCTTCACCAATTAAATGTTAAAATCAAATCAAATAAAAGCAATAGCAAAGGCTAACATTTGCAATGCAGGAACTCAGTGAGGGGGGTTTTAAGACTAATACCAGCAGACGCAGGAGAATCGTGCAAAGATCATTTAGCTGCTAGAACTCCACACACAACACCCACCCACTCACTTCAGTTCAGTAATTCTTGGCTTTTAGAGTTAGTTCTTTTGGAGTAATAGCCCTTATGGTTACCAAACATGAATAGATTAGGACTAGTCAATTGCCCATGCTGATCTTTAGTGAAAGTGGTACTATTTGTGAACAGGGTAAGTGTACAGAGAAATGGGAATCATTTTTTAGCACAAATTTTATAACATTTTAGGAATATGTTATCATGTGTGGTGCGATTCTCCAATTGTGCTTCAATCCTGAATTTTTAGCATATCCAGAAAAATGGAATTTGTTCTGTTCAGTTCTCTGATTGTTCTTCATACAAATAATTTTGCTGATAAGGAAGTTACCTTCAGCAATTCCATTCATTCCCAATGTTACTATGCAGACTTTCTAGTATTCATTTATGCCAACTACTAAGTCCCATTTAATTGAAAAAAAATCCATTTGAATACCCTGAACTTACACCCAGTATTCCTTTAATGTACTCATATCCAGAGTGCTTGTCTTACAGGTCCACATATTTTTTTACATAACAAAATCCGTAACTTTTTATCCTGAAATTATTATCACTGTATTACTAACTCAGAGGATCATTAAGCTCATAATGATTTATTCATCTGTTCACTTATCCATCCAACCAGCTATGCATCTATCCATCCATCTATTCATTTATGATGTCACTCAAAAGTATTTACTGAGTGCTAGCTATAAGCCAGATCCTAGTGACTAAGACGGTCTCTGTGTTGGAGAGGTTTATTTTCTAGGACATACGTCTCATCTAAGGCGGCATGTTAGAGACACATGAGGATTTAAAAAAAGTACGGACACCTGAGATCCACCCCAGAAATTCTGATTCAGGCAGTTCAAGGTGATGCTCAGGCATTTTAACTTTAAAACAAACAAACAAAACTCAGGTGATTTTGATGTATAACCCAAAAGAAGCCTTGCGCTATTAATCTCATACCGGTACCTAACATTAGTATTCCCATTTTTCACTGTGATAACTGAACTGCTACATGGCTTAATGAATTTTTCAGGATCACAAGCTAGGAAAAAAAAAAATGACAAAAAGCTGGCTTTAATACAGAACTTTTTCTTTCACAACACTGTTGTGTTCACATTCCTCCTTCTATCGAGATACTTACTGCTTCTAATTCATGCCAAAAAAATCAAAACCTGAATCTAATCAGTCTCTATCAAACTACATGATTATAGACCATACAAAAATCATGAAAAATGCTAACTGATGCCACAGAGTGTAAATATCCAGACTATGGGAAATGCTACAGAACAAATAAACTAATTTTTTTTTCAACAAATAAATCACAAGGAAAAAAAATAGAGAGGAGGGAACTTATAGATTAAAAGAGACACAGCCACAAATTACAATATATGAACCTTATTTCGATTCTAATTTAAACAAACCATTAAAAAAAAAAAGAAGAAGAAGCAATCAGGCAACTGTGGACATTGATTTTTTTATCTGATGTTAGCAAGAGATTTCTATTCATTTATTTTAGGTCTCAAATAATATTTTGTGAATTTTTAAAGAGAGCTCTTATTTTTTAGAGTCACCATTTGAAACATTCACAGATGAAATAATGCCTTGGATATATTTTAAAACAATCTGAGTTGGGAAAGGGTGGGGGTGTATATAAAATAGAATTGGCCATAAGTTGATCATTGTGGAATCCAGGGACTGTTGTGTGGGAGCTAACTGTATATTTCTATTTTTGTGTATATTTGACATTGTCCGTAATATATATATATTTTCTTTTTTTTAAGTATGGCTTCCTATGCTGCCTGGCAGCAAAGTAAGATCAGCTTGAAACTGGGGCCAAAGGCAGTGCCTGGCCCCAGAAAAGCAGACCAGAGATTCTGAAAATCCACTTTTGGAAGGGGGCAAGATAGAAAATGGAGCAAAGTATGAATTCTTGACCCTTCTCCCATATATTCTACTTCCATCCTCCCAGTTTCTTAAGCCAGAAGTTTGAATTTCATTCATGACATCCAACACCATCTCCCTCAACCCCCATCCCCACCACTTGCAGTGAATTTCTAAGAGCTTTCAATTGCATCTGCAAATGGCTTTTTATGATTTGAGAATTATGAGTCTTTTCTGCATCTCTACTGCCACTTGTTTAATCCAACGTTTCTTTCCTTGCTGACTGTACATCCTAACTGACATCCCTGACTCTAATCTTAAACATGTACAATCAGTCCATTTTCCATTAAAAAAAAAGTCATCTTTTGAACATAGAAATTTGATCTTATCACATTCCTATTTCAACCCTTCCAACGGCTTCTTACTGTATTTAGAATCAAACCTTAAAATCTTGTTAAGATATGCAAGGTACTAAATGATGAGGTTTCAGCCCAACGCTCTAACTTCAATCCTGAGTCTCCTTCAGTAGGCTTCAAACTTACCACTGGTAGTAAGAGATATACATTTCCAACCTTCTCTCCTCCACATTCATCTTATCCAGTGCAGTAGATTTTATTATTGCCCCAATTCTTCATTTTTCCCCGTGTTGTTGTTGTTAGGTGCTGTGCCATCGAGTCAGTTCCTACTCATAGCGACCCCCTGCACAACAGAAGGAACACTGCCTGGTCCTGCACCATCCCCACATTGTTGTTATACTTGGGCCCATTGTTGCAGTCACTGTGTCAATCCATCTCATTGAGGGTCTTCCTCTCTTTCACTGACTCTGCTTTACCAAACATGACATCCTTCTCCAGGGACTGGTCCCTCCTGACAACATGTACAGAGTATGTGAGACAAAGTCTTGCCATCCTTGCTTCTAAGGAACATTCTGGCTCTACTTCTTCCAAGACAGATTTGTTCGTTCTTCTGGCAGTCCACGGTATATTCAGGATTCTTCACCAACACCGTAATTCAAAGGTATCAATTCTTCTTCGGTCTTCCTTATTCATTGTTCAGCTTTCACATGCATATGAGGCAACTGAAAACACCACGTCTTGGGTCAGGCACACCTTAGTCCTCAAAGTGACATCTTTGCTTTTTAATATCTTAAGGAAGTCTTTTGCAGCAGATTTGTCAAATGTAATGCATTGTTTGATTTCCTGACTGCTGCTTCTACCTGCGTTGATTGTGGATCCAAGTAAAATGAAATCCTTGACAACTTCAATATGTTCTCAATTTACCATTTTCTCCCCATATCCACATTCTTTTCCAGGTAAATTGCTGCGCCCTTCCTTGCATGTGAGGTGTACTTCCTGCCTCCTTACTGTGGATTTGGCCATATAATTACAAGTAGCCAATAAAATGTGGTGAAAATAACGGTGTGCCAATTCTGAGGCTCCGCCCCAAGAGGCCTTGTGTGTTCCTCCTTGGCCTCCTTGTGTTATGTACACACCATGAGAAGAACAAGCCCAAGCTGGCCTGCTGGTCCCAGGAGGAAATTAAAGGCGCAGGGAACAGAGTCCCCTCCCCGCCAGCCTAGGTCAGCAGACCCCCAGCTGAACCTAAGACTCATGAGCTAAGTAAAAGGCTTATCGACCTACTCTGCTGCTGTCGTGTAGCTGCTTGTTATACAGCGTCAGTGCATCCGTAACTGATTCACACACCTTGGAGAGCAGGATTTGCAAATTCCCACCATGCTTCTCAGAGTTACGGTGAAAAAAGCAAATGGTCTGTTCTCCCCAGCTCTGGATCTACTCCTTAGACATTGTTTGGTCTAGGAAGTTCACTTCATCTCACAGAGACTCAGTTTCCTTAATTAAATGAGGATTTAAAAAATCCCTCTTTGCCCCCTTCAAGTGACCATAGACTAAAGTAAGGGATGTGAAAGGGTTTACAAACTGGGAAGCCTGAGCTCTCTGGGTCAAAAGATACTTTTCCCCACCCCCACCTCCCTGTCCCTCAGTCCTCTGCCAACCCCCTGGGCATATGTTCCATTTCCAAACAGTAACAACTTGTCTGAGCCTAGAGTATTCCTCTACAGATGGAATTTATAGCCTTATAAACTCGGAAACACTGTGTCTAATAAAGAGTCTTGCAGGCCTGAGTGGTATCCAATTTCATAATTGCTGGAGTAACTCAATCATTTTCAAATATGCTGTTTCAGCAGCCAGAGACCTTGGGGACTGTGCAGTTTTACCAAGCGTGCTACCACCACCCTTAGGCTGCTCCACCCAGACAAGCCTGTTCTCCATTCTCTAGTGGTACAGAAATCTGAACAAATGAGCTAATATCTGGAGTCTTTACCCTTCTTAAATTTTGATTTACTAAACTGAGTTTTTCCTAGGTAATTAGTTGAGAGGAAGAACTGATTTTAGCTCTGTGGAGGTAAGGCATCAAGGCGAGTTAGTACTTTTGGTTTTCAAATTTTTCATTGCTGTGTGTTTATATATTCATGTATAGGAGGGGGAGAAGAGGAGTTTGGGTAATGATACCAAAAACCCAAACCTAACCCATTGCCATCAAGTCAATTCTGACTCCTAGCGACCCTATGGGACAGAGGAGAACTGACCCATAAGGTATCCAAGGCTGTAAATCTTTATGGAAGCAGACTGCCATGTCTTTTTCCCGAGGAGCAGCTGGTGGTTTCGAACAGCCAACATTTCAGTTACCAGATGAGTGCTTTAACCACTGCACTACCAGGGCTGTTTTGGGTGATGATAGGGAAAATAAAGATGAGAAGAAACCTGTTCTTTTTTTTTTTTTTTCCTATTGTCAGACATTTGAGTCTGGGAGGTAACTCAAAACTACTGTAAATTTATCAAACACTTCCTGATTACATACACGTCTCAGAGATTGCACAAACTATTACCTCTCCCTTTAAAATCTCTATTTTTTCCCTTCCATTCCCCTTTCTTTCTCTGCAGCAAACACACACCATTTTTGACTCCTTATCCTTCAGGTCTTAGTTTGGACAATACTGCATAGTGGTTAAGAGGTCAAGCCTTAGAGATGAGCCACCTAGGAGCAAATAATTGAGTTACCCTGCGCCAGTCATTTAACCTCTGTCTCACAAGGTGTCTTCATCTGCAGAACAGGGTATAACAGAATCTACCTCATAAGATTACAATATATAAATGCGACTGGTGCTTGGCACACAGAACTGCTACCTAAGTGTTTGCAGTTATTTTTACATATCCCTTCCCTGGAAATTGTCCCAAACCCCCAGTAGGGCTTACAGACACCTTTCACTCTTTCGTAGTAATCACGTTCTTATTTCACATTAGACTGTAATTAGGAGGGGAGAAACAACGGCCATCAATGGTTTGTACTGAAAACCTAGTATAGTGCTGACTGAATAGATAAGTGAAATCACAAAACTGGGGAAACTTTCTAGGTCATTTCCTCCAAACTTGTTCATTTTTTCTTTATGTTGTCCTTTATACTTATCTTACAGCAGGCAATCCCACTTCAGTTTGGACACTTCTAGTGACTAGGAGCTCAAAATCTTCCAGATATACTCCTGCACAGCTAATTGCTTGAAGCCTGTTTGTGTGTGTGTGTGTGTGTGTGCGTGTGTGTGTGTGTCTGATTTCTAACCATTTGAATTAGGTCTACTACCTTCAGACACACAAATTGTCCTCAGCATGACATTTCTTTAAATTTCTGATAATGAATAGTGTGTTTCACTAAAGTCTTCTCTTTGACAGGTTAGTCATCCAAAATTTCTTCTATCACATCTCATTCTACATAGTTTCTAACTATCCCATATTCCCTCCCCAAGTGCCTCGTTATTGATTTTAGTAGTGTACATACCAGTACAACAAACATTCCCCAAGTATATTCTAGGGAATGGTATCTCCACAGAAGTTAGGAGATATGGACAGAAAATAAAAATGTTGCAATAAGTTTGGGAAATATTGTGGTAAACAACATTAAATTAGCGTCTTTTCTGTAAGATTTCTTATCCTTTTTGATACTCTAATGTGCTTGGTGAATATCCAAAGCTTCTTGCAGTAGTCAGCCTGTCTCAGAATTATTTGACCGAAGAAATGTTGTTGTTTTTTGTTTTTTTTTCTCCTGGGGCATCTTACAGGACTATTGCCCAATGGAAAATACATTGTAAGATGCTGAACCAGTGTTAGTTTAAGCTCTTGGTTAAATATCCTAATTTCTTAAAATTTTTATTCGTTTATTTTTTAATACAATTTTAATTTTAAAACAGTTATAGAGTTAGAGAATTATTGCAAAGATAGCACACAGAGTTCCTGTATACCCTACACCAGTTTTCCCCTATTATTAATATTAATATTATTAATATCTTACATTAGTATAGTACATTTGTCACAGTTAATGAACCAATATCGATACATTATTATTAACCAAGGTTAATGCTTTGTTCGGATTGCCTCAATTTTTCCATAAGGTCCTTTTTTTGTTCCAGGATCCATCTAGGATACCATATTACATTTACAAGCGATATCTCCTTAGGCTTCTCTTACTTGTGATAGTGTCTCAAATTTTCCTTATTTTTGGCCTTGACAGTTTTGAGAAGCATTGGCTAGATAGTTTATAAAATGTCTCTCAATGGGATTTGTCTGATGGTTTCCTCATGTTTAGAAGAGGGCAATGTGTTTTTTGGAGGAAGACCGCAGAGGTACAGTGCCATTCTCATCATATCATACTAGGCTATATACCATCAGTAAGTCTTGTCATCTGGATCATTTGTCTAGAAGTAATGTTTGTCAGGTTGTACCACTGTGAGGTTACTCTTTTTCTCCCCTCCCTTTCCACACATAAGCAGTAGGGAATAATGTTCCAGAACCTTAAAGGGAGTTTACAACTTAAATTATTTGGAATTCTTCCGCATGAGACTTGTCATTTATCACCTACATATTTATTTATTCAATTATTTATTTGTACTGGTATGGACTCATGCATATTTATACTTTGGGTTATAACTCAATGCTAATTTATTTATTTTTCTTTGCTCATATTGTTCCAACTTTAGCCATTGGGAGCTCTATAAGTTAGCTCCTGTGTCCTCTTGATATAATGCCATCATCGTGTGTGTGTGTGTATTGTGTGTGTATGTGTGTGTTTTTTAGCACTTTCTTACCTTCTGGCACTACAGAATGTTCCAGGCTCATCTTGGATATTTCTTGCTTCAGTAGATGTGCTTCTTGCTACTAAGGGGTTGGTAGTTCATGTTGCATATTCTCTATTCCATCCTAGAATCAGCCATTTCTCCAAGGAGTCCTGGTTCCTTTGATTAGAGAATGGTATTAGAAACCATTTAAGTGTTCCTACCAGTTAATGGCTGCAGCAACTTGTGCTTCAGGGAAGCAGATCTTTTTGTACTTTGCCTTTCCAAGTTTCAGGGTGGTGGTTTGTCCTGCAATCTCAGTTCTTTGACGGACCCAAGAAAATTATTGGATTTTTGTTTTTTCTGTATTTTTCTAGTCCTAAGTGTGGTAATAATGACTTCCAAGCATTTACACATCGGAACTGAAACCGAAAGTTCCTCATTCATTCATTTTTACTGTAATATTTATTTTACAGACACTAATATAGTGCCCTGGCAGCGCAGTGGTTAAGAGCCATGGCTGCTAACTAAAAGGTCAGCAGGTCAAATCCACCAGCTTCTCCTTGGAAACCCTATGGGGCAGTTCTACTCTGTCCTATAGGGTCGTTTTGAGTTGGAATCTACTGGACGGCTACTTATTTTTTTTCTTTTAGTACAGGGTTGCTATGAGTGGGAATCAACTTGATGGCAACACGTTTGGTTTTACTCTTGATATTAAGGATCCCTGGTGGTGCCATGGATAAGTGCTAGGCTGCTAACTGAACAGTTGGCGGTTTGAACCTACCAGACACTCCATGGGAGAAAAGACCTGGCAATCTGCTTCCATAAAGATTACAGCCTAGGAAACCTTATGGGGCAGTTCTACTCTGTCATATGGGGTCTCCATGAATTGAAAACAACTCAACGGCCCACACCACACACCACAGTATTGATATTAATTTTTGTACTTTTAAAGAAGAGCTTTGTTGGTAAAGCAAATATTTCAATAATGATACATGATGGTTGGGTGGTCAGAACTAATGGCTATCAAGCCCAAATTACACTACTAATTTCAAAATAGTTTTCTCTCTTAATTATCTCCTCTCCCTCACCACCACACACATAGTTTGAATCTTCTTGAAAACTATTATCTAACAAAAACTTCTCTTGTTTCAGATTTCCCTCAGCCTCCAACTATTAGGAAATAATCTGGCTCTGAACAGGTGAGATTTGTGATCATAGGCAATAGCAAAGTTAGCAGGCTTATCTCATCTGGGTCGCTATATTGTTAATACTTGCCATGAACTTTATTGAAGGATGATATAGGGGATTCCAAAAGGTTGTGTTTGAGGCATACTATGGAGTCCCCTTTCTCCATAGACTCTAATTCACTCATCTGCATTTCTAATACTGTCTTCTACATTCTGATGTGATAGATTTTCCTTGATGATGACTCCTGTGACCCAAACTATTTTGGAACTAAATGCTTCCGGGTGTATATGGAGTACCTCATGAAAAAGAACACTGCTTATTGAATGTATATTCAGTGCCAACACTCTGCTTGCTTCTATTCACCCATTCAATATTCAAAGCAGTCTGTGAAGAATGTTACGTTTTACTAATGAAGGATCAGACGTTTAGGAACCTTAAGTAACTTACTCAAAATTACATAACTACAGTAGGGCAAAAATACAACTCAGTTTCATTTCAACTTAATTTTGCATAAACAGTCTTCAGATGAAAAAGCCTGCCAAACCTCTATTAAGGCCAAAAGCCTGTGTGTCCATATCATTGCATTGTCACTTTAGGTGTATCTTGGATGGCTTTTAGAGGATACAGAACTGTCTTATTCACAGCTTATATCCTCAGTACCTAGCGTGTGACCAGCACACAGCGGAAACTCAATAGAAGTAGAAACTCAACCTCTTCATATGTATTATTGCAGCAAGTGTGATATGCCGTGGTCGTTACAGAGCCAATGTTTTCAGAGTGTATCTTATTATCTTCCTTTTTCTTCCTCTTCCTCATGCCCCCACCCTCACTATCTGGTCTATTAATTTTTTCTTTCCATATAGTCCTTACTTGGTATTGGTATTGTCGACACTGGAGTCAGAAGACTGGGGGCCATCAAACGATTCTCCATGCCCTTCACCACCTCCTTTACAAGCAATTGTTAAGTGTGTTTGCTCTACCTTGAGGGTTGGATTTTCCTGGAGCCTATCTTCTCCCTCAGTGAATGTCAAAGCCTTATTTGGTTTCTAATCCCCTCTGCAGTTTCAATGACAGGTATCAGAGCACCTTTTGCCAGGTCTCAGAGGCAACCCCAACAAAGAGACAACTCTTAGGCTTGAAAGCTAGTGGCAGAGCAAGCTACTGAATGTTAAACTGTTGCTGTCGAGCTAATTCCAACTCATAGTGACCCTATAGGACAGAGTAGAACTGCCCCATAGTGTTTCCAAGGAGCAGCTGGTGGATTTGAATGTTAGACACTGTAAATAAAAACCTGTCCCATCAATAAGTCCTAAGGAGATTCTGTATTCACAGGTTATCCATGAAGCTCCTGAAGAAAAGGAGAGGTTAAGTTTTCCCCTGGATGAATATTTGATAAAAATAATTTTAAAGATGTTTAAAAATTGAGCATGAAAAAGAAAAAAAAAATCCATTTTTTTTCAACCATAAGGAATCACTTTAGTTGGCTTGACAGCATTGACTGAATGATTTGAGATGGGAATGTGAGCTGTGGGTGGGGGGTAGATTTGGTTAGAACAGTACTCTTAACTCTTCTCCCCACACACCCTGGAGACAGAACATTAATCAGTCTCAGCTGACTATCTGTATTATTCTTCTTTTAAATAATACCTGTTCCAAAATGTGGGATGATGCATGCGTTTAATTCCTAGAAGAGATGGCTCCAGATACGGAGTTCATGGGAGAAAGGATGTAATTAGAGAAGCGTGCACTAAGAAGGCTGAGGTGTGTGCAGAGATGCTGGAGTTTTATTTCTGTTTTAACTGATTTCTTGGAAATCCTGGAACATCAAACTAATATAGCTGGCAAAGGGCCTTACAGAAAACTTAGTCCAAATGCTTGATTTTAAAAATGAGAAACTGAGGCCCAGAGAGGTAAGTGATAGTACCAACATAAGGAACTCAGAGCTTCTGATTCTTATCCCAGCCAAAAATTTACTACACCACGTCATTTAGGTAAAATAATAGCATTCTGCTTAGGATCTATTTTCTCAGCATGTAATCTTTGCTAAATTCCTTGCTATTTGGCCACTACTCTATTGAAAGTGCTCCCTTGTGCTAATGATAAATTCATAGTCACCAAAATCATCTGTACTTTTTGAACATTCTGAACAATTTACACAGTGGACACTGAAAATCTTCATGACAGTTTACTCTGACACTCAGTTACCTTTGGTTTTCTTTCTCTTTAACTACTCTCGTTCTGACTCTTCTTAAAATTCTTGTCCTCTATATTTCGTATGGAGTCCCTGGGTGGCACAAACACTTAAGCGCTTCACCATTAGCTGAAAGGTTGGCAGTTCGAACTCATCCAGAGGCACCTCAGAAGATAGGCTTGAAGCGTGATGACCTGCTTCTGAAAGTTCACACTGAAAATCCTATGGAGTGCATTTCTACGCTGATACACGTGGGGCCACCACGAGTTGGAATTGACTCGGTGGCAACTAACAACAATATTTAGTATTGTGCCAGTAAATGTTTAACAATAGACTGTGGGGGGAGGGGCATGATTTGTAGTATTTGCTGATCTCGGTGGTTCTAAATACTGACACTATGGCCTAGATCAAACTACCAATGTGTCAAGTCAAAGAACAAGGAGTTGGAAAGAGATGTTGAAAATCCACTTATGCGAGCCTGAGTGAGCCGGCTCCAGCTCCAGCTCCAGCTCGAGCATACCACTACCCTCAAGATTCTGTCCCTGGATCTCTCATTTTCTCCCTCTCTTCACAAATTCATCTGTTTACGTACTTTTTAATTTTATTTAAATTACTAAGATCTATTTTCTCCAGCTCTGATTTTTTTAGTTTCTATCTAGCATTTCTACCTACTGTGTGCTATGCATCTTATGCTATATTTGCAATGACTCACAGCTTTGCCCTCCCCCCAACAAGCCTGGCCCTTCAAGTTTGCCATTTCATGCATCACCAACTTTCTGATTAACTAAGGGTGAGACTCCACACACTCCACTTTTCACTTTGTAGTCTTTCTGGCCCCCACATCTCGACAGTACCTCAGTCCTATTAAATCGACGTGCACATTAATTGTTGCATCCAAACTATCTTTTTCATGACTCATGACCCAAAGATTACTTGGATCACTGAAAGAGAACCCAAAGTATCCTCCTGTCTCAGATATCTCCCTTAACAAATGTACCATTCACATCTACTATGAGCCAGTCTTTCTAAAGATAAGAACGTTCAATTTTCCACTGTTCAAATACCTCTGGTGGGGAGCATCCCTTAAAATGTTGTACAAAGTCAAAGTGCAACCCAGAACAAACAAACAAACCTGTTACCATCGAGTTGATTCTGACTCATAGCAACCCTATAGGACAGAGTAGAACTACCCCATAGGGTTTCCAAAGAGTGGCTGGTGGATTCGAACTGCCAACCTTTTGGTTAGCAGCCATAGCTCTTAACCACTGTGTCACCAGGGCTCCCAAAGTGCAAACAACCTTCTAAAATTCAGAGATTGCTATTCCTTGCCCCTGGATTTCATTTCCTATTCTTTTTATTGTTTTTAGTCTTCTACCCAAAGCTTCTCTAAGAATTTCTTAATATGTTCCCACCTCTACGCTTTGCTCATACTTTTAAATCTTCCTTTAATTCCCTTCTCCCTACATTGCTTCAGTCTTCAAAATACTAATCTATTTTAATGACCTACTACAAATATTACCTCTTTTAAGAACCCATCTGCCCAAATTTCGCCTGCTGTGATTTTACAAAACTCTCTATTCTACATTGCTTATAAATAATTTCTTATATTTTGCACTATTGAAGGAAGTAATAAACATATTGCTGTGATTAAATTCTCACAATTGTCCTATTTGGAATGTTGTTTTCATTTTTTTAGTTTTTTTTTTTTTTTGATTGTACTTCAGGTGAAGGTTTACAGAACAAATAGTTTCTCATTAAACAGTAGTACACATATTGTTTTATGGCATTGGTTAACAACCCCATGACATGTCAACCCTCTCTCTCCCTTCTCAAACTTTTTTTTTTTGTGGAAATATACATAGCCAAAGATACAACGTTTCAAAAATTTCTACATGCACAGTTCAGTGACATGGACCACGCTCTTCCAGTTGTGCTGCTATTCTCACTTTAGATGAAGGTTTACAGAACAAAATAGTTTCTCATTAAACAGTTAGAACACATGTTGCCCTATGACAATGGTTTACAACCCGACTACATGTCAACACTGTCCTTACTCAACCCTGGGTTCCCTATCACCAGCTTTCCTGTCCCCTTCTGCCTTCTAGTCCTTGTCCCTGGACTGCTGTGCCTCATTAGTCCCGTTCTATTTTATGAGGCTGTCCAATCCCCAGCTGAATGGTGAACCTCGGAAGAGACTTCACCATTGAGCTAAAAGGGTGTCTGAGGGCCATACTCTCGGGGTTTCTCCAGTCTCTTTTGCGTCAGTAAATCTGGTCTTTTCTGTGTGTGTGTGTTAGAATTTTGTTCTACATCCTTCTCCAGCTCTGCCCAGAACCCTCTGTTGTGATCCTGGTCAGAGCAGTTGTTGTTTTCATTTTATGTAAAAAAAAAAAAAATGAGCCACAGAATTGCTAAGAAAGTTGCCAAGGTAATACTAGAAAGGGGAAAAGCCACCATTCAAATACGGGACTTTCTGAAGTTTTGTTTCACTAAAGCACTACTCTGTCTTCCATAGGATTTATTTAAGCATTAAGTAACTTAAATAACCTCTTACTCTACAACCTGCTCCCCTCCTTATCAGCCCTCCCCACCTCACATAATTTCAGCTGCTATGTCAGAATCATTCTTGAGTCTTCCATTTTCCTTACTCTCCACATTTAATTTGCAAACATGTTCTGTTGGTTCAAGGGCCTGAGCAGATCTTAAAATCATCTTCTTCTTTACATCTCTGCTGCCACCACCCTAAGCCAGCCTCCATCCTCCCTCACCTGAACTACAATAGCCTCCTAACGGGTCTCACCTTCACTATTTATTTTGTCCCTGCCTGTCTCTAGCTCTCCAAATTCTTTTTGTGTCACTATTTAATATGCTTACTACATTCCTGCCTTCTTTCATTCTCTTGCACAGTCCAGGTTATTTCTGGCATCAGAGCATTTGCACCTGTATTTGTTTTCCATTACTGCGTAAAATTTACCATACACTAAGTAGCTTAAAACCATGCCCATTTATTAGTTCACTTTTTGTAGGTCAGTGATATTGCACCTTGTGGCTGGATTCCCCGCTTACCTCTGTTCGGTTCAAGGCTAAAACCAAGATATTGGCCAGTCTGAGTCTATTCTGGAGCCTCTGGGGGAAAAGTCCTCTTCAAAGCTTATTCTTGTTGTTGGAAAAGTTCAGTTCCTTACGCTTCTAGGATTAAGGTCCCTCTTTACTTGCTGTCTGTCAGCCAAGGGTTGCTCTCAGCTCTTAGAGGCTGCCTGAATTCCTTCCAAAAGGTCATCTCCGTTTTCCAACCAGCAACAGCATGTCAAATCATTCTCATTCTTCGAATCACTAACTTCCTCTTCTGTGATCAGCCAGAGAAAACTCTCTTCTTTAAAGGGCTCATCTGATAAAGTCAGGTCCATAGATAATCTCCCTATTTTAAGGTCAATTGATTTGGGACCTTACTTATAACTGCATAATTCCTTCACAGCAGGACCTAGTGTAGTGTTTGATTGAATAACTGGGAGAAGTTGGGTGCATACCCAGGGCTGAGAATCTTGTGGGATTATCTTGGATTTCCAACTACCACAGCATCTATTGATCCTATGCTTGGAGAACTTTTTGTTTTCACTCTTCCTTGACATCCTTTAGGTCAGAGCTTCAATATTACCCCCCATGGAGGATCTTTGTTCACAACCCTAAATTCCAACTATCCCTTTCCAGTACTGTCTGTCTCAGTCCTTTGTTATCTCCACAGTAATTATTAAAATCCATACTCATTTTATCTAATTGCTTTTTTCTTTTCTGTCTTTCTCCTTCCCACCAGAATGCAAGCTCCATGAGGGGTAGAGAAAGGTTTTGTTTTATCCAGCAATATATTATCCATATCTTCTGCTAAAACCAAACCCATTGTTGTCGAGTTGATTTACTCTTAGTGACCTTGTAGGACAGAGTAGAACCGCTCCATAAGGTTCCCAAGGCTGTAAATCTTTACGGAGGCAGTCTGCTACATCGTTCTCTCCCGCAGCTGTTTATTGAGTTCGAACCACTGACCTTTCTGTCAGCAGCTGTGGGCTTAACCAGTGTGCCACCAGTGCTCCTTATATCTTCTGTAGTAGGCCCTTCATAAATATTTGTTAAATAAATTATTAAATGAATTAATAATAATTTATTATAAATGATTAAATGCACTAATAAGAACTTAATTTATTGAGTCATTTAATGCTTGATGATGACAAGTAAAGGCCTAAGAAAATGTTTGGAAAACTACCACCATTCTTCATAGAAAGTTTCCCCACATTGTCATCTAAAATCAGCAAATACTCAGTATAAGAGTTAAATACATTTTTTTTCCCTTCTTTTTTTCATTATGGAATTTTTCAAATATACATAAAAGCAAAGATAATAGTATAGTGAACCCCAATACAGCCAGAATTCACCTTCAAAATATATAAATATTTGCCAACCTTGAGTCATATAAATTCTCAACTTATTTTTTTCTGTATTATTTTAAACCAAATCTTGAACATCTAGTCATTTCTCTTATAAATATCTTGTTACATTTCTCTAAATAACAAAGATTGATAATAATTTCTTAATATCATCAAATATTATTTAATACCTAATGCATATTCAAATTTCCTTATTATTTGTACATTTGAATCAAGATCACATAAATGAAGTATACACATCCATTGCCATTGAGTCGATTTCAACTCATAGTGACAGTATAGAACAGAGTAAAACTGCCCCATAGGGTTTCCAAGGCTGTAGTCTTCATGGAAGCAGACTGCCTCATCTTTCTCCTGAGGAGTGGCTCATGGGTTTAAACCTCCTATTTTTCGGTCAGCAGCTGATCCCTTAACCACTACACCACCATAAGATGTATTATGTCTTTTAAATCTCTTTTATTCTGTAATTGAGCATTCCATTCTTAAAATGCTATTGATAGCACTACCTGTTTATTTGCCTTGTGTAACATCTCACCTTTGGAATTTAACACATTTCCTCCTGTATCTATTTTCTCTATCAAGCAGTGGTAAAGAGCTACGGCTGCTAACCAAAAGGTCAGCAGTTTGAATCCGCCAGGGGCTCCTTGGAAACAGTATAGAGCAGTTCTACTCTGTCTTTCAGGGTCGCTATGAGTCAGAACTGACTCAACAGCAGTGGTTTGATTTGGTCTCGTTTGGTATATCTTAGTCCTCTCTGTACCGTGTTATCATTGTTCCCAGACTTTTGAGTAGGCAGGCTACAAGTTTTTAAGAGAAAAATATTACAAATTCATACGATATTTCTAATTCAAATTTAAAACTACAGAGATTATGTGTAACTTTGATTTTAAACTTCTATCATGTCTATTATATTGATAATTTTGATTTCTAATCAACAACATATGCGTATATATATAGACGTATATACACATAAGTGGGTCAATATTACTGCTAACAAGACTACTTAATGTAGTTTAAAGATTACTTTGTAGTTCTTTTGTTCTTAGAATATGTCCTATCAGGGGTAACATAAATAAAAAATTCTGTGTTATAAAATCACAGAAGTTAACTTTTATTTCTATGTAGTAATGCCTCCAACTTGATAAGTAGTTTAGTTCATTTGTTAAACTTTGTTTTTATTTCTTTTCTTTTAAAATTTACTTTTAATTTGTGAAATATTTACATGGTTCCAAATTCAAAATTATAAAACAAAATATATTCATAAAAGTATTCTACTCTTCCCTATATTTTCCTCAACTTTGTTCCTTCCCTGGCCTTATAGATAATGATGTTTATTAGATTTGCTTTATCCCCCCATTGCTTCTGGGTGTGTATGTGTGCGTCTTAGATACACACAATATAGCTAATTTGTAATACTGATCTTCACTTACTCCTTCATTCACCCACTTAACAATATATTCTGTATATCAATCCATAATCTATTTAAAGAGATCTTATTTATTCTTCTTGTACCCTTTTATACTATTCCATTTTGGAGCTATGTAACAGTTTATTCATGGAGTCCATTATTAAAAGATATTTGGGTTGTTTTCAGTCTTTTGTAGTTACAAAAATAATACAATGAAGTGCATTGTTAAGTGCACATGTAATTTTATATTTTGACAGTTTAGTTAACTTTTGATGAAACTTCTCTGAATCGTTGCAAAACTCATTCCATCTTCTCTGCCCCTACATCCCTAAATGCACCTTCTTCTCCAGGGAAGGATGTTGGCTTTATTGTTCTCTGTGAACTATATGTAAAGCCCCACTTCAGAATCTTTAAAACATACAGAAATTACTTTCTCTAACACTTCTATCTAGACATATTTTATTCATGACTCAGGGCACATAGTGAACTCCAGATTTTCCATATATTCTTCCATAGCCAATTCATCTACTATTGCATTTTTTCTGCTTTGAAATTGCATAACAAGATTATTCCTCTTGGAACATAATCAGTAACCATCCTATAGTTTTATTGAGGTGTAGCGTATGTCAGTATCATATTATTACAATGAAATATTACCTTCCTGTAAGGCAGAAATTGTTGCGTTTTTCTCCCTGTATCTCTCAGAGACTCTATCATTGGAGTGATTACAAGATAAGCATGCAATCAAAGTACTTACTGAATTGAATTAAATCCAACTGAATTGATTCTCCTGAATCATCGGCATTTTCTAGAGCATGGTATAGAGTTATTCTACTCTGAGAATAGAATCTGAAGCACACAGGAGAGTGGAACTTTTTTCTTATCTGGTTTCAAGATATATCTTATCCAACAAAGAAAAACATTGGCACATAAACAGAGAGATGGGTTACAACACAAACAGAGGGGTATTACCGTGGTGCTGATTTAAAAGTACTTTGATTGGTAATAAAAGAAATAAATAAACACATATAAAAAGTTGCTAAGAAACATAGAGTCCACACACGAAATTCTTCACTGAGCGGAATCAGTGCCTATTAACAAGAGGGAAATATAGGAATTTTGATCAGTAGATCTGTCTCTAAATCCCAGTTTGTCACTTACTAGTAATGCTACATTGAGCAAGTTAACAAACCTCATTGAGATAATGTGGATAGTAATAATAACCCTAACAAGAGGATTGGCTATCATGAAACATTAAAATGTGATTACTGACTATGGACATGCTACTTATAATGTCGTAGATAGAGAATTAAAACCAAGAATGGTGAAATGACTTGGATAAAATCACAGAAGATAGTTGGTGACCATTTTGAAACCTGAAATGAAGGTCTTTATTTCAGATCTACTTCTACTTTCACCAGGCTTTCAATACTTTACCGGACAGCTTTCTAAGACCAAAACATTGATGAGTTTCCTGGTATTGCCTCTAGTCTCCATGGAACAGGGAAACTAACACCCTATAACTAACCACTGTTGATTTGTCTGCTACAATTTCACCTGGAATTAGCATAACACTGTTGCCTTTGAACTACCTAAAGTGGAAATTTTTCTTATTAGAACTAGAGCTTTGGCCTGCCACCTTACTGGGTATGGATGAAAAATTATCTTTCCAGAGTCATGACTTGCAATCACTTCAAGCTGTCAACCCAGAAGTGTAAAGTTCTGCATCTCATAATGTATTCTTGGAGTCAAGTGGTCTTTCCAAATGAGATTTTTTATTATTATTATTATGTTTAAGAAAACCAGTATAGCATTCCTTAGCCCCTCAGACTTCAGGTCTCCAATGTCAGTTACTGAAGTAACTAGAAAACCTGCCAAATCTGACCTTCCTTAAACAACATATCTCTCTCTTTTCCAGTGGAAAACTGTAAAGATCAAGTCACAGCTGCACGTAGTACCTAATTAAACAAGTGTAAGAAAGCCGAGAAAGGTCAGGTTGTCAAAAATCATTGCTGTATCTTTACTGGATTGTATTTAAAGACTGATTGCAGAGAGAAAAATAACTCAATAAGGTGTATGAGACCAGAATAACAAATGAACTCAAGGGGCAGATTTCTGCCTAGCGTACAGCAAAAGGTTTGGAGATAAAAACCGGGGCGGGGGGGGGGGGAAGGAAATGAAATGGAAAGAGTATGTGGTGAGTAAAACAAACAGCTAACATTAATATGGAAAACAGGATCCACAGGTCAAGTTTAAAGAAGGAACAGAACAAAATTATAGACAGTTTTAGACTTGAATTATGTTTTTTTTTCTTTTAAATTGATGGCAAAAAAAGAAAAAGCATGTGAGAGACTGTGTAAAAAGTAAAAAACTGATTACATGATCATGAGAAAATAGACAGAAGGGTAAATTAAACATTCTAAAACACTTTTAGTAAGGTGTGGAAAATACTTTTAATTACCTGTAGTGTTTGAGAACTTCCAGGTTGCATGTTGTTTACCTGAGGGGCCTTATAGGCAATTTATTTTCTTCCATCCATCCTTTCAATATGGCTTGTAGTCAGAGAGACCTCAAAAGAGTTCACCCCAAGGAAACCATAGTACACAAGCATTGCTCCAAATTATCAGCTTCTGCCTTAAGAAAGGAGAAAGTGGAAGCATCTTTTTCTTCTTCAAGTCTACTTTACCTTTGAAATATTATAGACTTAAGCCTACTGGGAAATTCTGTGGGGTGCTAGTTAGCGTCTGGGTGTAATTTTCAGTTCAGTACACTTTGGTCTGTTTTCCAACTCTCTCTGGAATCTCTGAGGATGTGGTGTAATCTGAAGGATAGGCTCTGTGGCCTTTGGGAATGAACTGCCTGTATTTTTGTAAGTGAGCTGGAGTGTACATTTTGATTGTTGTTTGAGACAGCCTACTTATCCCAGGGAGAAAATACTCTCTATAGCATAAATGCTAAACAAAATAAGTGTGAATGTGGTTCTGTGTGTGTGTGTGTGTGTGTGTGTGTGTAATTAAAATATTTCTTCATTTATTCTGCCTAAAGTCCTTGAGTCGTTTTTTCATTGGCACCATATAAATATTCATGAACTAAGCTACAATCGAATCTATAACTTGCAAGAAAAGGAGAGAAGTACATTTTTATTACTGTTACAGAAGAGAATTCTACGTTTCATTCGAATCCTCAGAATGGCCTAGGTGCCATCTTGCCATGAATAACTGACAATGCATTTCAAAGTGTACTATTGCAAGTATAATTTCAATTTGTTGTAATTTCTGCTTAAATTCCTCCCTGTTACAGTTGATTTATTTTGCAAATCAGTGCATCTAGAGGGTGTACTGTGTCACATTATGGGCCTTTGATATAGAACCTTTGTTTTATAACAGAGAAAATAATTAGCTTTTGGATAAGCTTGAGTTGTGATGTCAGGCGCTATCCATAGTGCTGAAAGAAGTTATTAGCGTTGAGCTAATGAAGGCACTCAGCCAGGCCCTGCCACCTTACTAATTTGTCTCTTTGGGATTTTAGCAAAATTAAAAATGAGATAAGCACAAAATGGGATGAATTTTATAGGAAAAATACTAGTAAACTTGTCGATAAACTCTATAGAGACTCCTGACAAAGCCAAATTTCATCAACCAAACGGTTTGTTTGCCATCCAAAAACTAGCTCCCTTAGTGTTGGTGATGAAATTGTTTAGGCATATTTTAATTAACTTTTTATATAGGTTTTTCTGTTTGGAATTACAAAGCTTTCCTTGAAATTATCAGCAAGTGGTAACATCACCATTTGTGCTATGACAAGTAATGGTCTATTTCAGGGCACTCTTTTCCAGACTTTCTGGTACAGTGACCCGTGTATTCCTTCCATCTTCTTTTGATGCTTCCAGCATCATTCAATATTTTACCCTTAAAATCTTTCAAAATTGCAACTCGAGGCTTGAATTTTTTTCTTCATTTCTTTCAGCTTCAGAAATGCCAAGTGTATTCTTCCCTTTTGGTTTTCTAACAGGTCTTTGCACATTTCATTATAATATTTTACTTTGTCTTCTCCAGCTACCTTTTGAAATCATCCGTTCAGTTCTTTTACTTCATCATTTATCCCATTTGCTTTAGCTACTCTACGTTCAAGAGCAAGTTGCAGAGTCTCTTCTGACATAGATTGTCTTTTCTTTCTTCGCTGTCTTTTTAATGACCTTGTGCTGTCTTCATGTATGATGTTCTTGAGTCATTCCACAACTCTCTTGGCCTTTGGTCATTAGTGTTCCATGCATCACATCTATTCTTGAGATGGTCTCTAAATTCAAGTGGAATATAAGAACCATTTCAGGAGATAGCATATGATCAATAGGTGATGGTACCGAAGGAAGAAGTCCAAGCTGCACTGAAGGTACTAGTGAAAAACAAGGCTCTGGGAATTTACAGAATACCAAGTGAGATGTTTCAACAAACGGATGCAACACTGGAGGTGCTCACTCATCTCTGCCAAGAAATTTGGAAGACAGCTACCCGACCAACCAAATGGACGACATCCATATGTATGTCCATTCCAAAGAAAGGTGGTATAACAGAATGCAGAAATGATGGAATGATATCATTAATATTACACACAAGTAAAATTTTGCTAAAGATCATTCAAAAGCAGTTGCAGTGGTACATCTACAGGGAACTATCAAAAATTCAAGCTGGATTCAGAAGAGGTTGTGGAACAAGGGATATCATTGTTGATGTCAAATGGATCTTGGCTGAAAGCAGCGAATACCAGAAAGATGTTTCCCTGTGTTTTATTTACTATGCAAGACATTTGACTATGTGGATCATAACAAACTCTGAATAACATTGCAAAGAATGCGAGTTCTAGAACACTCAGTTGTGCTCATGAGGAACTTATCCTTAGGCCAAGAGGTAGTCATTCTAACAGAACAAGGGGATAGCGTATGGTTTAAAGCCAGGAAAGTTGTGTGTCGGGATTGTACCCTTTCACCATACTTTATCAACCTGTATGCTGAGCAAATAATTCAAGAAGCTAGATTATATGAAGAAGAACGGGTCATCAGGATTGGAGGGAGACTCATTAACAGCCTTTAATATGCGGATGATACAACCTTGCTTGCTGAAAGCGAAGAAGACTTGAAGCACTTACTGATAAAGATCAAAGACTACAGCCTTCAGTATGGATTGCACCTCAACATAAAGAAGACAAAAACCCTCACAACTGGACCAATAAGCAACATCACAATAAACGGAGAAAATATTGAAGTAGTCAAGGATTACATTTTCCTTGGTCCACAATCAACACCCATGGAAATAGCAGTCAAGAAATCAAACCACATATAGCATTGGGTAAATCTGCTGCAAAAGACCTCTTTGAAGTGTTAAAAAGCAAAGGTGTCATTTTGAGGACTAAGGTGTGCATGACCCAAGCCATGGTGTTTTCAGTAGCCTAATATGCATGTGAAAGCTGGACAATGAATAAAGAAGACCGAAGAAGAATTGATGCCTTTGAATTATGGTGTTGGTGAAGAATATTGAATATACCATGGACTGCTGCAAGAACGAACAAATCTGTCTTGGAAGAAGTATAGCGAGAATGCTTCTTAGAAGCAAGGATGGCCAGACTTTGTCTCACATATTTTGGACATGTAATCAGGAGGGACCAGTCCCTTGAGAAGGATATTATGCTTGATACAGTAGAGGGTCAGCAAAAAAGAGGAAGCCTCTCAATGAGATGGATTGATGCAGTGGCTGCAACAAGAGGGCTCAAGCATAACAACGATTATGACGATGGGGCGGGACAGGGTATTATTTTGTTCTGTTGTACACAGGGTGAAAACCAACTCAAGGGAACCTAATGACAACCACCTTTCCAGACTACAAAGTAGATTTGCATTATAGGTAAATAGGACAGGAGAGGTGGAGTTAAATGAGTTGATACTTGGTTGTGAAAAGTATTTATTTCACTCAAAAGTAACTCATACTTCTCTGTCTCTTTCTTTGATTTTCTAAAGTACAATCTAATTGTCAAATGTTTCATGCTTCCTAGGACTTTTGATAACTCTCTACTGCATTGAAACTTGTTTGTATTGCAACCAGCATGTGTCACTTGATAACTGGTTAGGGGGTGTATTTAGGCTCAGCTCTAAACAAAATCATCACCAGTTGGTTATTTTATACTCTTATTAGGTTATAAAATATCACTCAGGTATACAACAGTAATCACAAAGCTGTGGTGCTGGAAAAAAAAATAATCATGTTAAATTGACCTTCATGAATAATGAGTAAGGTTCCATTTTGTTTCATTTCTGTTCGTTTTAAAACCAGCATTAGCTTTTCTGGCACGTAAGTTTTCATTGTTTGCTGAACACAGCTCTAGTAGAATGATTCACTGTCTTTAATATTAGTGATTATAGTCCATTTCAATTACACAGTGTGTTATATAGTTTGTTGTATTACTCTCCACATCTCTGCTATTTGACTTTGCTGGAAAGGATTAAATGCAGCAGGGGTGGTAAGAAGTTGGGGTTCTGTGGGTGGAAAAGAACCCCCATAAACATTCACATGATAATGTGGAGAAAATTTTATTTATAAGTAAGATTTTCAGAATTATAAAATACCAAGGTGAGATTACCTCAACTTATTCTGTCATTTGACACTGATACTTTAGTTATCTTCTTGTCTGTCATACTTTGATAAGAGTACACATCCATAAAATCACTATATCAATCATATTGTAGAATATTTCCATCATCCCACAATGTTCCCTCCTGGCCTTTCCTGTCAATCTGCCCTACCTCCCACCCCAGGAAAATTGTGATGTTATTTCTATAACAATTGGTATATTTTGACATTTCTCTAACTTTATATAAATTAAATCATAGGGAATTTATCCTTTTGTTTCTGGCATGTTTTGAGATTCATTAATGTTATGGGTTTGAGTAGTTTGTTTTATAGGTTAGCAGTATATTATTTTATGACTTTAACACAACTTGAGTATGCATTCATGAATGACGGATTTTGGATTGTTTCATCTTTGTGGCTATTTTGAATAAAGTGGATGGGATCATTTGTGTACTGTTTGTGAGAGAACATATGTTTTCATTTGTTGTGGATAAACACATATGATTGTAATTGTTGTGCCACGTAGTAAGAATATGTTTAACTTTATGAGAAATTGCCAAAATGTTCTTCAAGGTAGCATTTTCAATCCTACCAGATTTGTATGATGTTTGCTGTAGCTGCACATCCCAATCAACACATGCTATTTCCAGACTTTTAAATTTTAGTTATTCTAGTAGGTATGTAAGTAGTACATTGTTGTGATTTTGAAATTAATTTTCCTGCTAATTTTATAAACCTTTTAATGTGCATATCAGCTATTACGCCATCTCCCCTTATTAAGTATATGTTTACATCATTCTACCACTTTGTGGAGTTGTTTTATTCTTATTTTTAATATTTTTCTGGACAAAAGTCTTTGATGTAAAATGTATATATATATATTACTATCTCTGAATGTGGAGTTTAAAAAAAATAATTATCAATATCTTTTGAGGAATCCCAATTAAATATGTTGACATTTACGTTTAGTACTTTTTGTGCCCTATGAAATTTTTACCTATGTCAAAGTTGGAAAGATTTTCTCTTACATTTTATCCTACTTTTGCAAAAAGGTTTATACATATGAAACCATCAGAACAACTAAGGTAGTGAACATACACAACATCTCCCAAAATATCCTCATGTCTCTTTGTGTTCCCTTACTCCAACCTCTCCTGGAACCTACCTACCTGTAGACATCAATTATCTGCTTATTGTTGCTATGGATTCGTTTCTATTTTCTAGGTATTGACATAAATAGAATTACACAGTAAGCGTTCTTTTATTTGTCTGACTTATTTCATTCAGTATATTATTTTGAGATTTATTCATGTTGCTGCACGTACCAATAGTTCACTCCTGTTTGTTGCTGAGCAGGATTAGTGTTTTAATTAATACATTTAATGCAATTATTGATAATATGGACTGAAGTCTACCATCTTGCTAATTTTTTTTCTGGTTGTTCTACCTTTTCTTTTTTCTTTTTCCTTGTTTTCCAGCTTTCTTTCTTTCTTTCTTTTTTTTTTAACATACTCTGTTGGCTTATTTGACAGAAATAAGCCAATATACATCTTGATAGGACTCTTGTTTAATTATTTTCACTGGTTACTCCAGAGTTTGCTATATGCATTTTTTACTTTATCAAATATACTTTCAAATAATATTATAGAAATTCATATATAAGATCCTTAAAACAATGTCTTCTATTTTCTCCCTACTGTCCTTTGAGCTATTATTTTTATATATTTAATTTTCCTTGTAATAAATCCCACAATGCATTATGATTTTGTTTTAAATGGTCAATTATCTTTTAAAGATATCAAAGAGAAAGTTACTTTATATTTATCAAAATATTATTTATTTTAGTTGTTCTTCATTCCTTTGTTTCCATCTCCTACCCTTTTCCTTTAGCCTACACTGCAGCTCTGTTGTGAACAAATTCTCTCAGCTTTTATTTGTCTGAACATTTCTCCGTTTCACCTTCCATTTTGGAGAGTGGTATTTTGAAGTATCTTCTTGAGAGAGATGTTTTTAAGGTATATTTTGGAAGATATATTTTTCCTTCAATATTTTAGATAAATTATTTTATTATCTATGTTTCTAATTAGAATTCTGCTGTTATTCTTACATTTTCCTCCTTACCTAATATGTCTTTTTTATCTGGGTTATTTTAAGATGGTCTTTGAATTATTAGTTTTAAACAAGTTGGTTATGAAATGTTTTTGTGTATTTATTTTCTGTGTGTTTCTCTTTCTTGAGGTGCATTGTCTTCTTAATTCTAGGTATTTTTTTCAGCAAAAGTGTAATATTTAATCTCTCATTTCTTTCCACGTACTTTAATGTGAACCTTCTCCTTCTTAGATTCCAATTACAAATAATTATGACTACTTGGTATTGACCTAGAGGTCGCTAGAGAACTATTCTCTTTTTTCAAACTTTTTTCTCTCTAAATTTATGTATGGATAGTTTCTATTACCCTGTACTCAATTTCACTGGTCTTTTCTTCTTTGGTTTGAGATCTTCTATTAAACCTATCCCTTGGCATTTTTATTTCAGATATTATACTTTTATATTCTAGAATTTCCATTTGGTTATCCTTGTAAGTTTTCATTTTCTTACTGATATCTCTCATGTGTTTACTCAGCCTGTCTATCTTTTCTTTTAAATAGTTAAACATACGTATACTAGCTGTTTTAAAATCCTTGTCTATAATTTCAGAATCTCTATCATCTCAGAAGAGACTCTGAAACTTGCTGTTGAACATAGGGTAGTTAAAGCAACAGGAAGAAATGATGAAGTAAAAGAGCTGAACAGAAGATTTCAAAGGGCAGCTGGAGAAGACGAAGTAAAATATTATAATGAAATGTGCAAAAACTGAGAGATATAATACCAAAAGGGAAGAACACGCTGGGCATTTCTCAAACTGAAAGAACTGAAGAAAAATTCAAGCTTTGAGTTGCAATACTGAAGAATTCTACAAGGAAAACATTAAGTGACACAGGAAGCATCTAAAGAAGACGGAAGCCAGAAATTCAAGCCGAATTCAGAAGAGGATGTAGAACCAGGAATATCATTGCTGATGTCACACAGATCTTGGCTGAAAGCAGAGAATACCTGAAAGATGTTTACCTGGTTTTGTTGAGTATGCAAAGTATTCAACTGTGTGGCTTATAACAAATTATGGATAACATTGCAAAGAATGGGAATTCCAGAACACTTAATTGTGCTCATGAGGAATTTTACTTAGACCAAGAGGCAGTCATAAGAATAGAACAAGGGGATACTGCATGATTTAAAATCAGGAATGGTATATGTGTCAGGGTTGTATCCTTTCACCATACTTATTCAATCTGTATACTGAAGAAATAATCTGAGAATCTGGACTGTATGAAGAAGAACGCGACATCAGCATCCGAGGAAGACTCATTAACAACCTGCAGTATGCAAATGACACAACCTTGCTTGCTGAAAGTGAAGAGGACTTGAAGCACTTATTGATGATGATCAAAGACCACAGCCTTCAGTATATGGATTACACCTCAATATAAAGAAAACAAAAATCCTCACAACTGGACCAGTAAGCCACATCATGATAAATGGAGAAAAACATTAAGTTATCAAGGTTTTCATTTTACTTGGATCCACAATAAACACCCATGGAAACAGCAGTCAAGAAGTCAAACGACACATTGCATTGGACAAGTCTGCTGCAAAAGATCTCTTTAAAGTGTTAAAAAGCAAAGATGTCACTTTAAGGATTAAGGGGCACCTGACCAGAGCCATGGTGTTTTCAATCACCTCATATGCATGTGGAAACTGGACAAGGAGTAAGGAAAACCAAAGAAAAACTGATGCCTTTGAATTATGATGTTGGCAAAGAATATCAAATATACCATGGACTTCCAGAAGAATGAACAAACCTGTCTTGGAAGAAATACAGCCAGAATGTTCCTTAGAGGCAAGCATGGCGAGACTTCATCTCACATACTTTAGAAGTGTTATCAGGAAGGAGCAGTCCCTGGAGAAGTTCATCATGCTTGGTAAAGCAGAGGGTCAGCAAAAAAGAGGAAAACGCTCAATGAAATGGATTGACACAGTGGCTGTAACAATGAGCTCAAGCATAACTATTGTGAGGATAGCGCAGGACCAGGCAGTGTTTCATTCTGTTGTACATAGGGTTGCTATGAGTTGGAACCGACTCGAGGGCACCTAACAACAACAGAAAAGTTCTTAACCCTTTGTGATGGTTAACATTGTGTGTCAACTTGGCTGGGCCACGATTCTCCTTGTTTTAATGTAATCACTCCCATGATTGAATATACTGTGAGTAGCCAATCAGTTGAAAGGGAGTCTCTTTGAGCATGTGGTCCGCATCTGAATATAAGCAGACGTTCTGGCTTTTTGCTCTCTCTGGATCCTGCGGCTGCTTCCTGTCGTCTCATCTCCCGTTCTTGGGACTTGAGCTGTCAGCTTATCTGTCGAACCTGGGAGTCATCGATCTACACAGCCTGTGAGTGGGAGCCCTGCTCTCCGACCTTCCAATCTTGGGCTTGCCAGCTTCTGCAGCTGTGTGACTTGGGAGAGGCCTCTACCCTGATCCACGGACTTGGGAGGTTCTAGCCTCTACAATCGGGTGAGCTGTTTCCTTGATACAATCTCTCTCTACATATATATTTATGTACTTTACTGGTTTTGCTTCTCTAGAGAACCCAGCCTAAGACACCCTTATTCCTCAGTTGTGGCCTTTTTGGCATCTTAATTAAATAACCCAGACTGTTCAGGAAGGTTCTTCTACTCTGGCTGATCAGAATGCCTGTTTCCTAGCACTGTGTGACCTCTGAACACACATCTCACATATTCCCTGTACTTTCTTTCTGCCAGTCTCACAGAGTCTTACCCCTACATTCATAATTTTAAATTTTATGATCCCCTGTATCAATTTTTAAGGAGTCCTTGTGGCACAGTGGTTAAACTCTTAGTTAAGCACACAATCATTTCATGGGAGAAAGATGTGGCAGCCTGCTTCTGTAAAGATTACAGCTTTGGAAACCCTATGGGGCAGTTCTACTCTGTTCTTTAGGGTCGCTATGAGTTAGAATCAACTTGACAACACTGAGTTTGAGTTTTTTGGTATTGATTTCTGGATCTTCTTTTCTGTGTAGCTCACTTTTCTCTGCTACCCTTCCCCACGTATTCCAGCCACCTCAGCAGCCTTTACTGTTGTTGTTAGTTACTGTTAGTTGCTGTGGAGTCAACTCTGATTCATGGAGACCCATGGCAGAGTAGAACTATGCTTCATAGGATTTTCAAGGCTGTGACCTTTCAGAAGGTTGGTTAAAACTGCCAACCTTTTGGCTAGTAGTCAAGTGCCTAACCATTTGCATCAACCAGGGGCTCCACACCCTGTTATCTTCCTTCAGATTTAATTGGAATGAACTGTTCTACCTGGGCTCCAACTTCCTGTATCACAGTCTGGAAAGTTCCTCCAGTAAAAAATCTGAGGCTATCATGTGAACCCTTCTCTCATGGATCATGAGCTTGTGCAACCTGCTATCCAATATCTGAATACTGCTGTGTCATATATTTTACACACGTTCAGAGATGTCTATGGCAGGATAAGTGGGGCCTTGGTGGCTGTCTTAGGCCAGGTTCTCTAGAGAGGCAAAACCAGTAAAGCATATAAATATATATAGAGATTTATATCAAGGAAATGGCTCATATAGTTGTAGAGGTTGGAACATCCCAAGTCCGTGGGTGACAATAGAGGCTTCTCCTGATTCACGTAGCCACAGGGGCTGGCAAACCCAAGATCAGCAGCTCAAAGAACAGGGCTGTTGTTCACAGGCTGCGAAGATCAATGAATCCCAAGATTGGCAGGCAAGACCACAGGGAAGCTACTACCTCAAGTCCCAAGAACTGGAAGTCAGATGAACAGGAGCCAGCTGCAGGATCCAGTGCAAGCAAAAAGCCCTCAGCCTTGCCAGAATGTCCACTTATATTCAATGCAGGCCACACGCCCAAGGAAACTCCCTTTCAACTGACTGGCTACTCACAGTAGATCCCATCATGGAGATGATCGCAACATTATATGACTGCCAAACCACTGAGAATCATAGCCTAGCCAAGTTGACACACAACCTTAACCATCACAGTGGCACAGTGGTTAAGAGCTCAGCTGCTAACCAAAAGATCGGCAGTTCAAATTCACCAGCCACTCCTTGGAAACCCTGTGGGGCCATTCTACTCTGTCCTATAGGGTAGTTATGAGTTGGAATCTATTTGATGGCAATGGGTTTGCTTTTGGTTTTATGGCAGGATAACTAGTTTGATACCAGTTACCCCATCAAAGCCTAAAGTAAGCACACAAATATTTTAAATCTGCCGGATCAGTGCCCTACTTTCACAGCTAGAAACCTAGACTTCAAAAGGTATTCTTTCTTCCACCCTCCCATGTTTCATTCCCTCAAGTTCTACTCTTTAGAATTATGACAATAATTGCAAATCAACTTTAATTTGGTAAATCAATGGTTGATTTTATGTAAACTAAAAGTAGTATATGAATGCATGATTTAACCTCTGTGGAGTAAACCTGAGTATAAACAATGAGGAAGAGCAAGGAACAGATAATAATTTTTATGCTCTTCAAATAGCATAAAGCATCACTAAGACGTTCAGATGAGCAACAATGGGCTCAAGCATAGCAACAATTGTGAGAATTGCCCATAGGATCACTATGGGTTGGAACCAACTTGACAGCACCTAACAACAACAAGACGTTCAGAAGCTTGCACAAAACTTATGCTGAACTTCAGGAGTATGAACCTTGACGTTAAATCTTACTCAAATTACATCTTGAGCTTTCTATTCAGTTCAACATCCATCTGGTTTAAAGACATAATATTGAAATATCTTGGGATAACTCATGTGTCATCGTCCCATCAGGAATGTGGACTTAATAGTCTAAATTAGGATGAGAAGTGAACTCAAATGAAATTTGTAGGATTAATTGGCAACTCTTTTCTCTCTCTCTTCTCTCTCTCTCTCATACACAGACATACACCCTTATACACTGCTTGAGCTTTTCATTATGCTAATCAAACTTGTGGGCATTTTATCATATTAAAAATCAATCTTTTTAATTTTTTTATTAGCCTCAATAGAACCAATATCACGTATGGGTTAATGATGGGGAAAAAATCACAACATTCTTTCTAATATTTAACATAACCGGCTAATACAATGACGGTCGATATGGAACCTATTGACCAGATGTAATCACATAGTCATATGCAAATACTATATTACATTGCTACCACACACATTAGGTTGCAAAGAATCTCCTTATTTGGTACTTAATTTCACTTAACAACAATATTGTTAATAATTATATCTATTTGTATCTTACAAGCCAAATAAAGTAAGACGATTGGCTAAAGTTATATCATTAATGGAGGGTTGAAACTTAAATGGGAATTCAATATTCTGAAGATATTAAATTTTTAACTATGTCATACTTTGCTGTTTTAGTTTAATAAGTATAGTGAAACTACATCAGAATGAATGAATGGAGTTCCTCATGTGTAATTCAATAATTTGCTGGTCTTGATAAGTTTTTGCAGCCTCAAATGAACGTCTAAGGCTTACAGTGAGATTGGGAGTCTATTAGGTTCTGGTTTTGAGTAGGACATTCTATTTTCATCAATGTTCTTTAGGGTAGAACCGGGCTGCTATTGAGAAATGGTTGCACTCTAATTTTATTTAGCCCCCTATTTGTTCAAAACCCATTGCTGTCGAATTGATTTTGACTCATAGCAACCCTATAGGACAGAGTAGAACTGTCCCCATGGGGTTTCCAAGGAGCATCTGGTGGGTTAACCAGTACATGACCAGGGCGCCATTTGTTCAAAGAACCTCCAAAATAAATATACATAAAAGATATCGAAAAACGGGATATAAGCTACTTTTAATCCCTTGCCAAGGTTTTACCTTAAATGCCATTGAAAATGATTATGGTGATCTATAAAGTATCATATAATTTAATCCAAATACCTAAAACGTGAAACGTATATGACTGGGGTTGGGGAAGGGACTCTCCCTTACCTTAAGTTAAAAATCCAAATATGTGGTCAAGAAGGGAGAAGGTTGACATGTTGTGGGGTTGTTAACCAATGTCATAATACAATATGTGTACTACTGTTTCATGAGAAACTATTTGTTCTGTAAGCCTTCACCTGAAGTACAATAAAAA
This sequence comes from Dugong dugon, assembly GCA_030035585.1. Taxonomy (NCBI): domain Eukaryota; kingdom Metazoa; phylum Chordata; class Mammalia; order Sirenia; family Dugongidae; genus Dugong; species Dugong dugon. The sequence continues at coordinate 61,786,637 of CM057471.1, forward strand.
AATAAATAAAATAAAATAAAAAAGATTATTATATTAAAAAAAAATCCAAATATGCATCCTTGAAAATCTATTAGCTACAGGTACAGGAGGTCAAAGATAATAGGGTGCATAAACACGTGTTTGATAGGTAAGAAAAGTAATATAGAATTTGTCTTTGGAAGAAATAACCCTGTGGCATTTTACATATCTTCTTGAACACATGGAAAAGAAAAGAAACTACCTCCCTCATTGTGCATGACACCTAAGTTAACAATGATCCTTCCCTCCATTAAATACGGCTGAATCATTTTCTTGTATTTCAACAAATCATATTAGCAATTCAGCCTCCCTGAGTTAGGGAAGGAACATAAATTAAGGATTTGAAGAATGATTGGAAAACTTGAATCTATTTCTTCCCTTGTAGGCTATTAGAGTTGGAGTTGGTAGGAAAAATTAAGAGAAATAATAACTTATTCCCAAATGGAATTCACAAACTATCAGAAACCCTTATTATACAATCAAAAAATATATATATACCAAGTAGACATTTCCATTTAGATATGGTGAAATAGTCAATCCAAATATGCACAGATCATTACATATCAAATATACATTACCTGGAGTCATAGTAAATCTGCATTTTTACTTAACTTTATTCCTGGGGATACTGATTTTTATGAGTCTTATCCATATTTATTTTTTTCTCTGTCCTCCAAAAGATTTTGCCTAGACTTATGTAAAGATTACAATTTGGGTTAAATATATATTTATTAATATATATGCAAATATATACATATACAGATGATAATAACTATATATAACAAATATATATGGGTTAAATATATATATGTGTGTGTGTGTTTGTGTATAGAAATAGAATTTAAAAATTTTTTTTATTGTACTTTAGATGAAGGTTTATAGAACAAATAGTTTCTCATTAAACAGTCAGTACACATTGTTTTATGACGTTGGTTAACGACCCCACAACATGTCAACACTCTCCCTTCTTGACCTTGGATTAATTTTTTTTTTTTGGTGAAAATAATCATAGCCAAAGTTACACCATTTCAAAAGTTTCTACATGTACAACTCAGTGACAGCGATTACTTTCTTCCAGTTGTCCTGCTATTCCCACTATCCTTTTCCAAATTATTCCATCAACATTGTCTTCAACTCACTGCCCCCTAGGATTCCCATCAAACCTTTTGAGTTGCTGTTATCAATTTGATCTCACATAGATAATTCTTTTTCGTTGTTGTTCCTTAGATGAAGGTTTACAGAACAAATAGTTTCCCATTAAACAGTTAGTACACATATTGCCCTGTGACAATGGTTAACAACCCCACGACATGTCAATACTGTCCCTTCTCAATCTTGAGTTCCCTATCACCAGCTTTCCTGTACCCTCCTGCCTTCTAGTCCTTGTCCCTGGACTGCTGCGCCTCATTAGTCCCATTTTGTTTTATGGGGCTATCCAATCCTCGGCTGAACTGTGAACCTTGGGAGTGACTTCACCACTGAGCTAAAAGGGTGTCTGGGGGCCATACTCTTGGGGTTTGTCCAGTCTGTCAGGCCAGTAAATCTAGTCTTTTTCTGTGAGTTAGAATTTTCTTCTACAACCTTTTCCAGCTCTGTCCAGGACCTTCTGTTGTGATCCTGGTCAGAGCAGTGAGTGACGGTAGCTGGGCACCATCTACCTGTACTGGACTCACTCTGGTGGAGGCTGTGGTGGCTGTGGTCTGTTAGTCTTTTGGACTAATCTTTTCCTTGTATCCTGTTCTCTTCATTCTCCCTTGCTCCTGAAGGGGTGAGACCAGTGAAGTATCGTAGATTGTTGCTCACAGGCTTTTAAGACCCCAGAAACTACTCACCAAGGTACAATGTAGCACATTGTCTTTATAAACTGTGTTATGCCAATTGAGCTAAATGTTCCCCTAGTACATGGTCCCCACAGCCCTCTGCCCAGCAATTCAGTCCCTAAGGGAGTTTGGATTTGTCTATGGAGCTTCCATGACCTTTCCTTATACAAGTCGTGCTGGCTTCCCCAGTACTGTTTACTGTCTTACACTTCACCAAAGTTACCACTTATCTATTGACTATATTTAGTTCCCTCCTACCTCCCCATCCCTCATAACCAACAAAGATTGTTTCTTCTTGTGTGTAAACTTTTTAATGAGTTTTTACAGTAGAGGTTGCATACAATATTTGTCCTTTTGTGATTGACTTATTTCACTCAGCGTAATGTCCTCCAGTTTCATCCATGTTATGAGATGCTTCACAGATTTATTATTGTTCTTTATCGTTGCATGATACTTCATCGTGTGTATATATCATAGTTTCTTTATCCATTCATCTGTTGATGGGCATCTAGGTTGTTTCCATCTTTTTGCTATTGTGAACAGTGCTGCCATGAATATGGGTGTGCATATGTCTATTCGTGTGATGGCTCTTATTTCTCTAGGATATATTCCTAGGAATGGGATTGCTGGATCATATGGTGTTTATATTTCTAGCTTTCTAAGGAAGCACCATATCACTTTCCAAAATGGTTGTATCATTTTGCATTCCCACCAGCAGTGCATAAGAGTTCCCATCTCCCCGCAGCCTCTCCAGCATTTGTTATCTCCAGTGCTTTTGATTCGTGCCAGTAATGCCGGGTTGAGATGGTATCACATTGTGGTTTTAATTTGCATTTCTCTAATGGCTAGTGATTGTGAGCTTTTCCTCATGTGTCTGTTGGCCGCTTCTTTGGGGAAGTGTCTGTTCATTTCCTTTGTCCATTTTTTAATAGGATTATTTGTCTTTTTGTTGTAGAGGTGTTGGATTTTCTTGTAGATTTTAGAGATTAGACCTTTGTCTGACATGTAATGTACAAAAATTTTTTCCCAGTCTGTAGGTTCTCCTTTTACTCTTTTGGGGAAGTCTTTTGAAGAGCATAAATGTTTAATTTTTAGATGATCCCACTTATCTAGCTTATCTTCTGGAGTTTGTGTGTTGTTGGTTATGGTTTGTATCCTATTAATGCCATGCATTAGGGCCTGTAGCATTGATACTATTTTTTCTTCTATGAACTTAATAGTTTTTGGCTTTACATTTAGGTCTTTGATTCATTTTGAATTAGTTTTTGTGTATGGTGTGAGGTATGGGTCTTATTTCATTTTTTTACAGATGGACATCCGGTTCTGCCAGCAGCATTTGTTAAAAAGACTGTCTTTTCCCCATTTGATGGACTTTGGGCCCTTGTCGAAGATCAGGTAACCATAGGTGGATGGATTTACATCTGGGTTCTCAATTCTGTTCCATTGGTCAATGTATCTGTCCTTGTACCAATACTAGGCTGTTTTGACTACCACAGCTGTATAGTAGGTTCTGAGGTCAGGTACTTCGAGTCCTTCTACTTTATTCTTCTTCAATAGAGCTTTAATTATCGGGGGTTTCTTCCCTTTCCATGTAAAGTTAATGATTAGTTTCTCCATCTCTTTAAATAATGTTGTTGGTATTTGGATCAGGATTGCATTGTATTTGTAAATTGCTTTGGGTAGAATTGTCATTTTCACTATGTTGAGTCTACCTATCCATGAGCATGGTATGTTTTTCCAAAAATAGAATTTTTTTTAATGAAAGAGTTATGAGAGGGAGTCTGGCAAGATGGCGCTCTAGGCAGAAGCACCACGCTGTCCCTCCACAGCAAAGATCCAAAAAACTAAGACAAACAGAGAATCAACAATCCTGAAACCCTAGAACATCAAATGAAGAGATAAAGAACTCATCCAAACACCAAACGGAGTGAGAATACTTAAAGAGAATGGAGAGCGAAGAGAGATTCATGCAGAGGTCCCCTACCAGCTAACACAGCGCGGATCCACCATCTTGGACTCCTATCGGAGACCAGCAAATGGGAGAACGGGAGAGCAGCCTTGCGGAGCGTCCAGTGGGAGACAAAACAGCCGGTAATTTGCGGTGTGTGCTTTCCCACCCCCCACCGCTCTTTACCCTGGCTGGGGCTCCCCTGCTTCTCATGGCCAAGGTCCCTGGGCCAGGGGGCGCCGGTTGCTTGGATTTCACAAGCCCGGGCCGGCGGCTCTCCAGGTGCTGTTTGTTGGCTGCTGGTGTTGCTTTTTCTGCCACCTCCCCCTCCTTTTGCTCGGGTGCCTGGTTTCGAGTGCTCTCTTTGCTCTTTCCTGCGGGTCTGTGGGGCTGCACTGAGGCGTGTGGCTGCTTCCATGTCTGGGCTGCCATGCTGGTGAGATCCCGGGGCCTTTGTTCGTTTACCTCTCTGCTTCCTGTGGCCACAGTCTCTTGACCTGGGACTGCCGGCTGCTTGGATTCTGTGTGCCTGTGCGGGCAGCTCTCTGGATGCCGTTTGTTGGCTGCTGGTGTTGCTTTTTCTGCTTCTTTTGGTTTCTTGCTTGCCTCTTGCTGCCTCCCCGTCCTTTTGCTCGGGTGCCTGGTTCCGAGCGCCGTCTTTGCTCTTTCCTGCGGGACTGTGGGTCTATGTTTGGGTGTGTGGCTGCTTCCAGGTCTGGGCTGCAGTGCTAGTGAGATCCCAGGGCTTTTGTTCGTTTGCTTCTCTGCTTCCCGTGGCTGCAGCCTCTTCACCACGATCCGCCGACTGCTTGGATTCTGCGTGCCTGGGCAGGCGGCTCTCTGGATGCTGTTTGTTGGCTGCTGGTGCTGCTTTTTTTTTTTTTCTTTTTCTTTTTTTCTTTTTCTCCTGCTTCTTTTGGTTTCTCGCTGGCCTCTCACCGCCTCCCCCTCCTTTCACTCACGTGCCTGGCTCCGTGCACCCTCTTTGCTCCTTTCTGAGGGTCCCCAGAGTGCAGGCAATTTGTGATATATGCTTTCCCACTCTCCACCCTTCTTCACTCACACTCGGCCTCCTCTGTTTCCCATGGACACAGTCTCTTGTCCAGAAATACCAGCCCACACTGGCTGGCTCTCTGAGTGCCATTCATTGACTGCTGGTGTTGCATTTTTTTTTTTATTTTGTTTTTTGATTAGTCTTGTTTTCTTTTCCCTCTTTTTCCCTTTTGTCTTTCTTCACTGCTCAGTTTCTCATCTCTCTATCTCTTCCTTCTCTTTCTGATCCCTGAATACCAGGCATTGTATGCCTCTGTGCCTTCTGGCCAGGCTGTGCAGTGAAACCTGAGACTAACTTCCCCAGACCTCATAGCTGCATCGGTGGGATCCCTGGGAACTTTGCAGTTCATTAACTTTTCTGATTTTTATTTGTTCATTCTTTCCTTTTCTTTTTCTTCCCCCTTCTGGTTTTCTCTATCCCATAGTCTCTCATCTGTCCATTCCAACAGCAAGCTCCCCTGGCATTCTTTTATGTTTGTATGCTTTTTTGCTCCTGCTCCTCTCTCCTCTCTCCCATATCCAGCTTAGCTTCACACATAACCATCTCCCAGCTGCATCCTGCCTACCTGCACCGTGCACTTGACATCACACCACCAAGCTGTGCAGGCACGCCCTATTGGAACCAGGCCAGCACTGACTACCGACCGTCTGGTGGCTGCGGTGAGTGCCACAAACAACCCATCCCAGTGGCTCCTCTTCAGCTAGATCTGCCCAGCTGTACCACAAGGACGAAACAAAAAAATCTACAATCAGTAAACGAGAGAAATATCTACTGAATGCCCCCAAAACAGCAAACAATATCAAAACATTTACAAAAACAAGACAAGATGGCTCCAATAGGCGTCCAAATTAAAACACCAGATAACTCTCCTGTGAAAGAAAATGCACTAGAAGTACATGATAGGGAACTCAAATCACTAATACTCAGAATTTTCCAGGAACTGAGGCAAAAAGCTGACAAACATGAGGAAAAAATAGACAAATTTATGGAAAATACAGACAAAAAATTGGAAGAATTCAGGAAGATGAGGCAGAAACAAAGTGCCAAAACAAATTCACAACTTGAAATTATACAAAAACAACAATTAGAAATCCAAAAGATAAACAACAAGATTTCAGAAATGGACGGTGCCATAGAAGGGCTGAGAATTAGATTTGAAACCATGGAAGACAGGATCAGTGGAACTGAAGACAAACACTTGGATACAACTCTGTTTCAGGAAAACTCAGAAAAAAGAACAAAGAAAAATGAAGAGACCCGAGAGTTATGTGGCACACAATTAAAAGCAAAAATTTACGAGTGATTGGCATCCCAGAACAGGAGGAGAAAACAGAAAACACAGAGAGGATCATTGAGGAACTGCTGACAGAAAACTTTCCCAATATCATGAAAGATGAAAAGCTGGCCATCCAAGAAGCTCAACAAAACCCATATAGAAGAGACCCCAAAAGAAAATCACCAAGACTTATATTCACACTCACCAAAACTAAAGACAAACAAAGAATCCTGAGAGTAGCTCGTAAAAAACAAGAAGTCACATACAGAGGAGAAACAAAAAGACTAAGCTCAGATTATTCGGCAGAAACCATGCAGGCAAGAAGATAGTGGGATGACATATATAAAATCTTGAAAGAAAAAAATTATCAGCCAAGAATAATATATCCTGCAAAACTCTCGTTCAAATTTGATGGTGAAATTAGGTCATTTCCAGATAAACAGAAACTAAGGGAATATGCAAAAGTCAAACCAAACTTAAGAGAATTATTAAAGGGAGTTCTCCGATCTGAGGACAAACAGCTTCAACCCTCAGGCAGGACCTAGGACGCAGGATCATACGAACCAGATACCATTCTAGGAAATGAACTCTTGAGGACTATCCAAAACCAAAAGAAATACAACAGGGAATCAGAGCAATCAATCAATGGATGACAACAACATCAAAACAATGAAAGAGGGAATAAACAGCATAGGTATAGAACCTTCTAACAGAGAGGAAGGCAAGGCGATACCAAGTAAGAGTAGACTGCTTCCAACTTATAAAGATAAAGGTAAAATTCATGGTAACCACAAAGAAATTTAACAAACCAACTCATAAAAATAAAGACGGAAAACATAAATTCTCAGCAAAAGCAAAACCTACAAAAACAAAAGAAATGAACACAAAAGTCCACAAACAAAAGTAACTCAGCACAAGAGAGTAAGAAGAACAAAGAAAACTTCAGCACCACAAAAAAAAAAAAAACACTACAAAATGACAGCAACAAATTTCCATCTATCAATAATTACACCGAATGTAAATGGACTCAATGCACCCATACAGAGACAGAGAGTGGCAGAATGGATAAGAAAACAAGATCCATCAATATGCTGACTACAAGAGACACACCTTAGAAACAAAGATGTGAATTTATTAAAAATCAAAGGTTGGAAAAAAATATATCAAGCTAACAACTACCAAAAAAGAGCAGGAGTGGCAATTCTAATCTCAGATAAAATAGACTTTAAAACTAAATCTACCATAAAAGACAAAGAAGGACACTATATAATGATTAAGGGGACGATCCATCATGAAGACATAACCATAATAAATATCTACGCACCCAATGACAGGGCTCCAAAATATATAAAAAAAAAAAAACTCTAATAGCACTGAAAAGAGAAATTGACAGCTCCACAATAATAGTAGGAGACATCAACACACCACTCTCAGTAAAGGACAGAACAACTAAGAAGAAACTCAGCAAAGATACAGAAGACCTAAAGGACACAATTAGCCAACTGGACCTCATAGACATATATAGAACAATCCATCCAACCGCTGCAAAGTACACATTCTTTTCCAATGCACATGGAACGTTCTCCAGAATAGATCACATCTTAGGCCACAGAGCAACCCTCAAGAAGATCCAAAACGTTGAGATAATTCACAGTATCTTCTCTGACCACAATGCCATCAAGGTAGAAATTAACACTAGAAAGAACAAGGAAAAAAAATCAACTACATGGAAACTGAATAATACTCTGCTTACACATCAATGGGTAATTGAAGAAATCAGAGATGGAATCAAAAAATTCCTAGAATCAAATGAAAATGAAAACACATCATACCAAAACATTTGGGACACAGCAAAGGCAGTCCTCAGAGAACAATTTATACCAATAGATGCACATATCAAAAAAGAAGAAAGGGACAAAATCAAAACATTAACTACAGAACTCAAACAAATAGAAAGAGAACAGCAAAAAAAGCCTACAACACCAGAAGAAAGGAAATAGTAAAGATCAGAGCAGAAATAAATGAAATAGAGAACAGAAAAACAATAGGAAGAATCAACAAAACCAAAAGTTGCTTCTTTGAAAGAATCAACAAAATCGACAAACCACTGGCCAGACTGACAAAAGAAAAACAGGAGAGGACACAAATACCCAAATAAGAAATGAAATGGGGGACATTACAACAGACCCAACTGAAATAAAAAGGATTATAACAGAATATTATCAAAAACTATACTCTAGCAAATTTGAAAAACTGGAGGAAATGGATAAATTTCTAGAAAAACACAGCCTACCCAACCTACAACAAAGTGATGTTGAAAATCTGAACAGACCCATAACAAGAAAAGAGATTGAAAAGGTAATAAAAAAAAAAAACTCCCAGCCAAAAAAAGCCCTGGCCAGACAGCTTCACTGGAGAATTCTACAAAACATTTACAGAAGAGCTTGTACCAGTACTACTCAAGCTATTTCAGAACATAGAAGAGGAAGCAACACTTCCAAATTCATTCTATGAAGCCACCATAACGCTGATACCAAAACCAGGAAAAGATGTCACAAAAAAAGAAAATTAGAGACCAATATCTCTCATGAATATAGATGCAAAAATTCTGAACAGAATTCTAGCCAATAGAATTCAGCATCATATCAAAAAAATAATACACCACGGCCAAGTAGGATTCATACCAGGTATGCAAGGATGGTTCAACATTAGAAAATCAATCAACGTAATCCACCACATAAATAAAAGGAAAGAAAAGAATCACGTGATCATCTCAATTGACTCAGAAAAGGCATTTGACAAAGTCCAATACCATGCCTGAGAAAAACTCTCAATAAAATAGGTATAGAAGGGAAATTTCTCAACTCAATAAAGGGCATCTATGCAAAACCAATGGCCAACATCATTCTTAATGGAGAGAGGCTTAAAACATTCCCCTTGAGAACAGGAACAAGAAAAAGATGCCCTTTATCACCACTCCAATTTAACATTGTGCTGGAAGTTCTAGCCAGAGTAATAAGGCAAAAAAAAGAAATAAAGGACATCCAAATTGGTAATGAAGAAGTTAAACTATCCCTGTTTACAGATGATATGATACTATACACAGAAAACCCTAAAGACTCCAAGAGAAATCTACTGGAACTAATAGAAAGATTCAGCAGAGTAGCAGGATACAAGATAAACATTCAAAAATCAGTTGGATTCCTACACACCGATAAGGAGAACAATGAAAAGGAAATCAGGAAAACAATAGCATTTTCAATAGCCCCTAAAAAGATACAATACTTAGGAATAAATCTGACCAGAGATGTAAAAGACCTATACAAAGAAAACTACAAAACACTACTGCAAGAAACCCAAAGGGACCTACGTAAATGGAAAAACATACCATGCTCATGGATAGGCAGACTCAACATTGTGAAAATGGCAATTCTACCCAAAGCAATTTACAAATACAACGCAATCCTGATCCAAATACCAACAACATTCTTCAAAGAGATGGAAAAACTAATCATTACATTTATATGGAAAGGGAAGAAGCCCCGAATAAGTAAAGCACTACTGAAGAAGAAGAATGAAGTTGGAGGATTCACACTACCTGACTTGAAAACCTACTAGACAGCTACAGTAGTCAAAAGAGCCTGGTACTGGTACAACGACAGATACATTGACCAATGGAACCGAATTGAGAACCCAGATGTAAATCCATCTACCTATGGTCACCTGATCTTCGACAAGGGCCCAAAGTCCATCAAATGGGGAAAAGACAGTCTTTTTAACAAACGGTGCTGGCAAAACTGTATATCCATCTGCAAAAAAATGAAACAGTACCCATACCTCACACCGTATACAAAAACTACTTCAAAATGGATGAGAGACCTGAATACAAAGCCTAAAACTATAAAGTTCATAGAAGCAAAAATAGGACCAACACTTCAGGCCTTAATACACGGCATTAACAGGGTACTAACCATAACCATCAACGCACAAAACCCAATAGATAAGCTAGATAACTGGGATCTTCTAAAAATCAAACACCTATGCACTTCAAAAGACTTCACCGAAAGAGTAAAAAGAGAACCTACAGACTGGGAAATAATTTTTGGACAGTACATGTCAGACAAAGGTCTAATCTCCATAATCTACAAGAAAATCCAACACCTCTACAACAAAAAGACAAACAATCCTTTTAAAAAATGGGCAAAGGAAATGAAAGACACTTCACCAAAGAAGACATTCAAATGGCCAACAGACACATGGGGAAATGCTCACGATCAATCACTAGCCATTAGAGAAATGCAAATTAAAACCACAATAAGATACCATCTCACCCTGGCATTACTGGCACGAATCAAAAACACTGGAAATAACAAATGTTGGAGGGGCTGCGGGGAAATCCGACCACTTATGCACTGCTGGTGGGAATGCAAAATGATACAACCATTTTGGAAAATGATATGGCGCTTCCTCAGAAAGGTAGAAACAGACATACCATTTGATCCAGCAATCCCACTCCTAGGAATATATCCTAGAGAAATAAGAGTCGTCACTCAAATAGACATAAGCACACCTATGTTCATGGCAGCATTGTTCACAATAGCAAAATGATGGAAACAACCTAGATGCCCACCAACAGATGAAAGGATAAACAAACTATGGTACATACACACAATGGAGTACTATGCAACGAGAAAGAACAACAATGAATCTGTGAAGCATCTCATAACATGGATGAAACTGGAGGACATTATGCTGAGTGAAATAAGTCAATCACAAAAGGACAAATATTATATGAGACCTCTATTGTAAAAACCCATGAAAAAGTTCACACAAAAATTGTAACAATCTTTGTTGGTTACCAGGGATGGGACGGGTGGCGGGGGGAATATTAAATAGACAATAGATAAGTGGTATCTTGGGTGAAGGGTGAGACAGTACACAATATAGGAGAAACTAGCACAGCTTGTACAAGGAAAGGTCATGGAAGCCCCATAGACACATCCAAACTCCCTGAGGGACTGAATTGCTGGGTGGAGGGCTGTGGGGACGATGGTCTCGGGGAACATCTAGCTCAGTTGGCATGGCACAGCTTATAAAGACAATGCTCTGCATTCTACTTTGGTGAGTAGTGTCTGGGGTCTTAAATCCTGTGAGCGGCCATCTAAGATACTCCACTGGTCTCATCCCTTTGGGAGCAAGGGAGAATGAAGAGAACAGGGTACAAGGAAAAGATTAGTCTGATGGACTAATGGACCACAGCTACCAAGGCCTCCACCAGACTGAGTCCAGTACAGCTAGATGGTGCCTGGCTACCACCACTGATTGCTCTGACCAGGATCACAACAGAGGGTTCTGGACAGAGTTGGAGAGGGATGTAGAGCATAATTCTAACTCACAAAGAAAAGACCTGATTTACTGGCCTAAAGGAGACTGCAGAAACATGGAGAGTATGGCCCCCAGACACCCTTTTAGCTCAGTGGTGAAGTTACCTCCGAGGTTCACTGTTCAGCCTGGGAGTGGACAGCCCCGTAAAACCAAATGAGACTAACGAGGTACAGGAGTCCAGTGACAAGGGCCAGAAAGCAGAAGGGGACAAGGACGCTGGTGATAGGGAACCCAAGTTTGAGTAAGGATATTGTTGATGTGTTGTGAGATTGTTAACCATTGTCATAGGGCAAAATGTGTGCTAACTGTTAAATGAGAAACTATTTTGTTCTGTAAGCCTTCATCTTAAGTGAGAATAACAGCACAATTCGAAGAGCGTCATCAATGTCACTGAACTGTGCATGTAGAAATTTTTGAAATGGTGTATCTTTGGCCATGTGTATTTTCACCAAAAAAAAAAAAAAAAAAAAAAAAAGCGGTTGAGAAGTTAGAGGGTTGATATGTTGTGGGGTTGTTAACCAATGTCATAAAACAACATGTGTACTTCTGTTTCATGTGAAACTATTTGTTCTGTAATCCTTCACCTGAAGTACAATTAAAAAAAAAAATTAAATAAAAAAAAAATGTGATTGTGATGGTAAATTTGATTAGAAATAACAGATAGTCCCATGGGCTGATTGTGTAGACACATATTTAACTGCTTAGAATATCCACAAACTTCTTTTTTATGTTAGATTCTGATTCTTACATTCCAAATCTATACCAATAAAACTGAAAATTTTATTCTGAGAATTAAAATACATAATCAATATGAAAGAAATTTAACAGTTAAAGTTGCTATGAAGACAATAATAATTATGATGATGGCAAAAAGCCAATGAAGAAGCTGATAATGTTAAACTCCTGAGTCCCTGGGTTCTGCAAATGGTTAAGTGTCAACTACTAACCAGTTCTAGCCCACCTAAAGTCTCCTCAGGAGAAAGGTTTTTGATTTGCTTCCAAAAGGCCACAGCCTTGATAACCCTATGGAGTGCAATTCTACTCTGACACACATGGGATCACCATGAGTCAGAATTGATTTGATGGCAAATCCAAAACCATACCAAACTCATTGCTGTCGTGGCGATTCTGACTTATAGCAACACAATAGGACAGAGTAAAACCGCCCCAGGGTTTCCAAGGAGTGGCTGATGGATTCGAACTGCCGACCTTTTGGATAGGAGCCGAGCTCTTAACCACTGCCTGACCAGGGCTCTGATTTGATGGCAACTAGGTTTTTTTTGGATTGTGATGATCTTTATCAAGTAACTGATGAATACAGGAGTTTGAAAGCCCAGCTCCTTTGCCAGTTAAACAAACTGATAATAAGTTACACTAGAGTTTTCCCTTGTGGCGTAACCTCTTGGGTCTTTTCTTGAAATTGCACTATTGTGTTGCAGCCTCTCCTGTCCTGTCCTGATCTCCCTTTCCCTTATTAAGTTTTTCCAGAATCATTTCCTTAGAATCTTGTGCAGAGACAGTTATCTCAGAATCTGATTCTGGGAAACCCAAACTAAGACAATGATGATTTCCGCTATTATATAAAACTTTAGGTTTCCCCTCCTTTATTATTTTATTGTATCTGTAATTCATCTAAAATTTGTCTACAAAAAAGCCTTTAAAGGTTAAGTAATAAGCCTGAAATCATACACACACTGAAATGGAAAGTCAGAACTTAAACTTGAATTTTTCCTGGTATGTTAGAAGACATTCCATTTGACTCCCATCCAAGTCTATATTATTAGGGAACACTTTGGTTTGCAAGGTTTCCCTCTGTTCAGTGGGGAAAAAATTGGCACAATTTCAAGCACTTTGGAGATATAAGATAAAAATAACACTATTAGAGAAAGATAACCTTCTTTTACTTGTCTATAATATTGGTAAACATAAGAACCTATGAGATTTAGTTTTTAAAAATCCGACTTGTTACTGATAGTGTCAATTGTGAGGAACCCCCAAATAAAAGAAAAATGTGACTATATTAAGGGTCAAAATAAAACAAAGAAATTATATGTTTCTTCTAGGTAGACTAAGGAGTAAAACACCCATTTTGAATATCTAATATCCCACCTAATTTAATATCCTATCTAATTTAATACATACTTGAAATATTACCACTGGTGATTGCATAATATTACTGCTGGTGGTTACAGTTGAAAGCAAAATAGTTGCACATTTTAATCTTTTCCAAGCTTTTAAATAATAAATTAAAATATGAAGTCTGTTAAATAAACAGGCTACTCGGTTACATAAACAAATGTCAACATGAATGTTTTCTCCTAATATCCTGAATATTGATGGAAATTAATTGTTTACCATGGAAAAACACAGGATGGGTTTTCCAGCCTGATTTCCTGAAGTATAAGTGGGGCACGGAGCATTTTCTGTATTGCTAAGGATTCTGAGACTGTATAGTATATCAAGGGGAAAAGGAATCTGGATCCCTATACCAATTTTCTAAACCTTACATTAATCTGAAGAGACTATTCAAGGTAAATTATAGCCTTGAAAAAAAAAATATTGATGACTGTGTTTCTAGCCATGCAAAGTAACTGCTACTGGGCTAAAACTTTAAGGGCAGAAATAAAGAATTATACGAATCAACTGTTGTCAGATGTAAGACAACCAGCAGCACAGAATTCTGATCTCTAAGAGAAGAACACAATGTGAGCTCCATATTGCTCTTGTTTTCAGCATAGGAGGGGAAACCCATACAGAACATGGTGGCCTGGTTGAGATGAAAAGATAATAATCATAATGTGGGAAAGCCATGGGGGCTGGAATTTATAGGGCAGAGTATCAAGTGGAAAGTGCTCAATCATTGCAGAAGAGTATCCTTAACTCTGTGGCTAAATACTGAAATGTGCATGTATGAGTTAGAATCTCTGAGGTCAGGCAAAGAACTATCATTAGTGATACAATGACTCCTGCAATCTGTAGTTGAACAACTTCTGGAGTTCACAAACATACGGGAGACATGCAAGTTCTGATCAGACAAGAATGAAGGACCTTTGAATACCTGGAACATTAAGAAAAGAACCTAGAAAGGCTGAAATGTAGGAGTAAGGTTAAACCACCCTGGAGTAAAGACTACTCTAGACATGGCTTCCAATAAGTACCTCTTAAAAAAGAGGATATCATGCAAAAGCACTGAGAAGGAGTGAGTGTGATATATCTGAGGATCAGAGAGAAGGTCAGTGTAGGGTGAAATTCTGAACCAAGGAGGTTGTGGTCTAAGAGAGGGTCAGAAAGGGAGGCCAGGATTAAATCATACCAAGTCTCTCAAAACAGGACACAGAGTTCAGCCCAAGCTCCAGCAGAGTGGTGTAATTTTCTGTGCCCGAAGAACCAGATTCCTGCGGCAGAGACACGTTAGGGTCGAGGAGCGTTTTCAGAAGCATCTTATGAAGTGAATTTTCTTTTCTAATCAACAGTGATGCGAGTTCTGAGAGGGAGTGGGGGGGACACTAGCAGGAGTCTGACCCAAGTGCAGTTAGTTCTTTCTCAGATACAAGCCAGATATGTTGAAAGCAACATGATTCTCGAGAGTTGATGAATTCTTCCTCAGAGATGGTTCTTAATTATGAACACTCATGAGGTTAAGACAATAGCCTAAAGCTCTGCCTTGCCTTAATCTTACCATCAGTTCTCCAAAAGAAAGTAAATATATTTTCAGAGGAACAACGGATGTTTTGTCTATTGCAAAAATTGTCTGTGTTTAGCTCAGAACAATGGAAAGCAAATTAAAAAGCATATTGAGTCAGGGATAACCCCACCTCAGTGCTTTTGCAAGGTACCCAGACTCAGTATGCTTCGTTAGAATGTATAAAGTTATGCCATTTAAAGTAACCTTCAATAATTTTAGGAAGACTATTGAAATCTCTGTTGTCACAGGTTAAATGGTGCCCTCCTAAAAAATGTACATTGAAATCTTAAACCCCAGTATCTGTGAATGTGACCATATTTGGAAATAGAATTTTAGCAAATGTAATTAGTGAAGTTATCATGAGTTCATTAGACCATAACAAACCAAACCCATTGTCATCGAATCTATTCCAACTCATAGTGACTCAACAGGACAGGGTAGAACTGCCCCATAGGGTTTCCAAGGAGCAACTGGTGGATTTGAACTGCTGAGCTTTTGGCTAGCGGCCGAATGCTTACTCACTTAATCACCAGGGCCCCGAGGTCATTAGAGTAGGCCCTAATCTCTTTATGACTGGTATCCTTATAGCAGAGGAGGAGAAACACAAAAGAAAGATGGTCATGTGAAGACAGAGGCAGAGATTGGAGTTACACTGCTGCAAGCCAACACACGCCAAGGATTGCCAGCCTTTGCTAGAAGCTGGAAGTATGGAACATATCCTCCATCCGAACTCACAGAAAGAATCAACACTACTGACCTGCTGATTTTAAACTTCTGGCCTCAGTAACTGTGAGAGAACAAATTTCTGCTGTTTTAAGCTGCCCAGTTTGTGGTATTTTGTTATGGCAACCCTAGTAAATTAATACACATGTCTTCAGAGTGACATTCACAATATAGCCTATAAAAACATATGCTCTCCTATAATTCTACTCCATACCTTTTCTTTTCTCCTAAAACCTCCAATACCACCTGTCTTAGTCATTTAGTGCTGCTATAATGAAAATACCACAAGTGGATGTCTTTAACAAAGAGAATTTTTTTCTTCACAGTAAAGTAGGCTAAAATAGTTCAATTCTACCTTCAAAATATCCAGGATGCTACTATAATGAACAACCCTCCCCCCGCCAAAAAAAAAGAGACCAAATCCATTGTCATCGAATCAATTCTGACTCATAGTGACCCGATAGGACAGAGTAAAACTGCCACATAGGGTTTCCAAATCTTTAAATCTTTATGGAAGCAGACTGCCACATCTTTCTCCTGAAGCCCCACTAGTGAATTCGAACTGTCGATGTTTCAGTTAGCAGTTGAATGCTTAACCACTGCACCACCAAGTCTCCTGTTATGAACAAAGTTTTCATTATTTCTAGCCTGGATTATTACAATGACTTCCAAGCTGGTCTTCTACTTTCCTTCTGCTCCATCTACAACAGTGGTCATCAGTGCAGGGTAATTTATCCTTCCCCAGGGGAGAATTGGCAAGGTTTAGAGACATTTTTGTTGTCACAACTTGGAGTTGGAAGGTACTACTATATGGGCATCTAGTGGATAGAGGCCAGGGATGCTGCAATGCACAGGATAGCTCACACCAGCACCAACAAAGAATTATCAGGCCCAAAATGTCAATGGTGCCAAAGTTGAGAAATCCTGGTCTACAGTCTGTTCTCAACACAGCAGGCAGAGTGAGGCTGTGCAAAGGTGAGTCTGATCAAATCTTTCCTCTGCTCATATCTTCCAGTGGCACTCATTTCTCTATGAGTAAAAGCGCAAACACTTTTAATGGACCACATGGCCCTCAATGATACAGTGCCCATGCTATATTCCTGACTACATCTCCACTTACTTTTATAGACACATTGGCCACTCTACTGATTCTTGAACATCCCTCATCCTTTCTAGCTCAGGTCCTTTAGATTGGTCATTTCCTCTGGTGAATCACACAGTTACCTGGTATATACACAATGCCCAATCCTTCTGTTCTCTCGAAATTTGTGCAGATGTCATGATCTCAGTAACATCTGCTCTGACTATCCCAGCTACTTTTTCTTTTATTCATAATAATTATTAATTCTATCATACAGTGACAGAAGTAATAGTTATTATGGGGCTGACTGCAGAACCAACCATCAATTGCTCGCATGCAAGTTCAAGTTGAAGCTGAAGAAATTTAGAACAAGTCCCCAAGAGCCAAAATACAAACTTACGTGTATCCCACCTGCATTTAGAGACCTGCCCAAGAATAGATTTGCCACATTGAACACTAATGAGCAAAGACCAGACAAGTTGTGGAATGACATCAAGGACATCATAAATGAAGAAAGCAAGAGGTCATTAAAAAGAAAGAGGGAAAAAAAAAAAGACCAAAATAGATGTCATAAGAGACTCTGAAAGTTGTTCTTGAATGTAGAGTAGCTAAAGAGAAAGAAGGAAATGATGAAGTAAAAGAGCTGAACAGAAGATTTCAAAGGGTGGCTCCAGAAGACAAAATAAAGCATTATAGTGAAATGTCCAAATACTGGAGATAGAAAACCAAAAGTGAAGAACAAGTTCAGCATCTCTCAAGCCAAAAGAACTGAAGGAAAATTCAAGCCTCGAGTTGCAATATTGAAGAATCCTGAAGGGAAAGTATTACACGACACAGAAAGCATCAAAAGAAGATGGAAGGAATACGTAGTCACTGTATCAGAAAGAACTAGTCTGTGTTCAACCATTTCAGGAGGCAGCATATGATCAAGAACTGATGGTACTGAAGGAAGAAATCCAAGCTAACTGAAGGCATTGGTGAAATACAAGTTTCCAGGAATTGACAGAATACCAACTGAGATGTTTCAACAAACAGATGCAGCACTGGAAGTGCTCACTCCTCTATACCAAGAAATTTGGAAGACAGCTACTTCATCAACTGACTAGAAAAGATCCATATTTGTGCCCATTCTAAAGAAAGGTGATCGAACAAAATAAGGAAATTATAGAACAATATCATTAATATCACACACAAGTAAAATTTTGCTTAGGATCATTCAAAAGCAGTTGTAGCAGTACATTGACAGGGAACTGCCAGACATTCAAGCTGGATTCAGAAGACAATGTGGAGCAAGGGATATCATTGCTGATGTCACATGGATCTTGACTGAAAGAAGAAAATACCAGAAAGATATTTACCTGTGTTTTATTGACTATGCAAAGGCATTCGACTGTGTGGATCATAACAAATTATGGGTAACATTTCAAAGAATGGGAATTCCAGCACACTTAATTGTGCTCATGAGGAACCTGTACATAGACCAAGAAGTAGTCTTTTGAACAGAACAAGGGCATGCTTGCTGTGTGGTTTAAAGCCAGGAAACATGTGTGTCAGGGTTGTATCTTCACCATACTTATTCAATCTATATGCTAAGCAAATAATCTAAGAAGCTGGACTATATGAAGAAGAACAGGGTGTCAGGATTGGAGGAAGACCCATCCCCATCAACACCCTGCAATATGCAGATGACACAGCCTTGCTTGCTGAAATTGAAGAGGACTTGAAGCACTTAGTAAACCCAACCTGTTGCTGTCAAGTTGGTTCCAACTTATAGGGACTCTGTAGCACTTACTGATGAAGACTAAAGACTACAGCCTTCAGTATGGATTGCATCTTAATATAAAGAAAACAAAAATTCTCACAACTGGACCAACAAGCCACATCACGATAAATGGAGAAAATATTGAAGTGGTCAAGGATTTCATTTTCCTTGGATTCACAGTCAATGCCCATGGAAGCAGCAGTCAAGAAATGAAATGACATACTGCATTGGGCAAATCTGCTACAAAAGACCTCTTTAAAGTGTTAAAACGCAGAGATGTCACTTTAAGGACTAAGGAATGACTGACCCAAGCCATGGTGTTTTAAATCTCCTTATATCCATGTGAAAGCTGGACAATGAATAAGGAAGACTGAAGAAGTATTCATGCCATTGAATTATGGTGCTGGCAAAGAATGTTGAATATACCATGGACTGCCAGAAGAATGAACAAATCTGTGTTGGAGGAAATACAGCTGGAATGCTCCTTAGAAGCAAGGATGGTGAGACTTCATCTCACATACTTCAGACGTGTTATCAGGATTGACCAGTCCTTGGAGAAGGACAACATACTTGAAGAAGTAGAGGATCAGTGAAAAAGAGGAAGACTCCCAATAAGATGGAATGACATAGTGGTTGCAACAATGGGCTCAAGCATGCAATGACTGTGAAGATGGTGTGGCAGCGGGCAGTGCTCCCTTCTGTTCTGTTGTACATAGGGTCACTATAAATCAGAATTGACTTGAAGACCCCCAACAACAACAACAATTACACAATGCAAATTTAGTTATGTGTTATATATATTGTTCATTTTTCGTCTTCCTACATTTTATTGCAATTTTTATGAAGACAAGAATTTTTGTCCTTTATTTTTTTCTTACAGATGCATAAAATGTTTCTTCCCCAAAATCAGTACTTAGCAAATGAAGAAAGTGAGACACAGAAAATTTAAGTAACTTGTGCAAGCTTCTAAAAGCAGTGAAATAATGGCAAAGGCAGTGCAAACTCCAAGCATACTAATTCAGATGCAGTTTGGCAGTCTTTTGAACCACATAGCTGCCTTGGCAAAGAGGGTGGAGAAACCCCAGAGCAGAGCTCTTGCAACAGAAAATCTCAGGTTCATCACCAATCCCTGTATACTATCCCACTATACACATCAAATCAGCAGTGGGGATGGACTGCCAAACCCATCCAACTGTTTAAGAAACACATTTAAATTGTTTATGAAGAATAAAATATATAAACCTATTCAGGTTACAGTACTTTTCATTGCATAATGAGAGAGAAAAGAAGAGGAAAAATGAAAATCCTAAAGAAAAGAAACAGTGGAGAAAGCACTATATGGGTTTCATGGTTGTTTCTGTGCTTACTAGCATGGAAGTCAAACCTTTAATTATGAATAAAAAATATTCACTTCTTGCCTCTACCCAGGATAAAATTCCAGTTTAACACATTAGCCCCTTTCTCTGCAATCATGCCTACGAGCTTGCCAAATCAACCAATTTATATACAATTAACAGAGAGGTTCCTGATACAGGGAGAGCTTTGTGCTCATGGAAGAACATTTCTGTGTTCTCATCTCTCACGGTCGTTTCCTTTTAACCAGAATCATCTGCCTAAATTAATAAATAAGTGAAATAAATAAGTAAATAGGACGAGGTGAAGGGGGGAACACCCTCTTTGATTGAAATCTATTTTCATATCATGAAAAATACCTTAATTTTCACTTATATTCCATGCCTGTAGCTGAGGGCCATTAAAACTAATAAAGCTAAATCATTTGTGACAGATCTTAGAAAACAGTTTCTGCGATCCACTGCGCTCTCAAATGCTTGTTAGAAATAGTGGTTTTCTTTTCAGAAGAATGCTCACTGAATGCTTAAAACGTGTTCCCTCCAACTTTTGACAAGTTGAACTGGTAATGGAGGGTTTGAAGCAACGTCCTGACATAAAAAAGATGTTGCACAGCTATACCAAATACGACTGGGAAGGACGCATGAAAGCAGAAAACTTTAGGATGCAAGGCAGTTGGAGAAGAGCAAGGATCAACACAGTGATTTCTGCTTTTGACATTTTCTGGCATCAGAATAAACAAGGAATTTGCTTTTACTGTATGCAGAATAGTCCACAAAACTTTGAGTTAGCAGTTCAGTCTCTTTCCTTAGGAGTCAAATGGCCATTGGCCAAATATCATGAAAGCCCTTGAAAATATTTTTATATTCACCTCTAAAATGGGAACAATAACAAAAACAACAGTCTCAATGATAATGGTTACCTATACCACATAATTTTTATGGGGGTTAAGTACAAGAGGGTACCATAAGAATTTTTTTAAATGTTTAAATTATTAAATGGATATTAATGTTTATTATTTGTAACCACGATAGCTATTACTGAGCACTTACTATATGCAATTAATTTTATATTTAAGATTTCTATTTCTCACATTGGGCTCTAAAAATAGTTAAAATTAGCTCATGTTACAGAATTAGATACTTGGGGACAGAGTAATTATTATATTAATATTAGCTAATATTTTAATATTCATAACATATAATAATATTAGCATTACCAAAGAAACATTACTTGAGACACACAGACATAAAAGATATAATTAAAAGTTAATTAGAAAATCTGTATCAATCAGAGTTCAATCAGAGAAGCAGAACAAATATTAAGGCATGTGTTTATAGGGATGTGACCTTACGCAGCTCAGAGAGCAGGCTAAAAAATCTGTCAAGGCTGTAGTCTTCACGTCTGATGCTGGAGCTTGGTATCTGCCAAGGCAGGCAGTTGGGAAGAAAAGATGTAAGACTGGGGACAGTAAGGTCAAGGTGTTAACCTGTGAACATGAGCTGGAATTCACAAGCACATGCTGGAACCCTTGAGGACATACTGGAACCTATTATTCATTTCATTGCCTCCAACCTTGATAAAATGGACGTTCTACAGAAGAAACTGGTACCTTTCATCATGGAGCTAAACACACACCCCGCCTACGAGTCAAAGAAGCTAGAAGAGTATCCAAGGGTGGGGGAAGGAGGGGCAGTTGCAGGCTCACCTGCAACCCCAAGCCAATGAGGCAAGTCAGTAGATAAGCAACAAGATGTGTGAACACAAAAGCACCTGCCCCAACTGTCCAATCATTAAAAAATAAAAAATCACGGCTGCTTCACTTGTTGTTGGGTACTGTCGAGTCGATTTCCACTCATGGTGACCCCATGTGACAGAGTAGAACTGCCTATAGGGTTTTCTAAGCTGTAATCTTTATGGAAGCAGATCATCAGGTCTTTCTCCCACAGAATGGTCGAGTGGGTTCACACTGCCAACCTTTTGGTGAGCAGCCAAGCGCTTAACCGGTGCACCACCATGGCTCCTTGCTGCTTCACTTATACCCTCCAAATCTTATGCAAAGTTTGCCTCTTATGGCCTACACTAACTGGAAACACACACAGAAGGAAATGGTGAGAAACAGTGCTACCAAGCCAGCTGACACATTACAAAGCTGCCACTTCTTGCCAATTAACACACACATATTGATATCAAAATAAAGATGGAATACTCACAACCATTATAGTCCTCATTTTTTTAACTGGTTATGTAACTGGTTACAAAGTCACCACAAGTTCCATTTCTGGGTGACCCCTATATTTCTCTATTTGGGAAAAAACTATCTATTATTTCAAATTTTTGCAACTTTTTTGCTGTTAATAATCCATGGTTCAAACCCAGTCAACTGCTCCATGGGAGAAAGACCTGGTGATCTGCTCATATAGAGTATAGCCTATGCGCAGTTCTACTCTGTCACATGGGGTTGTGAAAATCAACTTGACAACACTAACAACAACAACTTTCTACACTGTTGGTATTTATGCCCTGGTCTCTCAATTCTAACATCAGGAGTTGTATCTATCAATTTTTTTATTCACAACTTGGTTTTCTTACCCCTATTATGGGAATATTAGCACCTTGCCTGTTGATCTCACTCACTGGATTCACTTGGTTATCGAAAGCAAAGAGGAACAATCCATTTGAAAGGACATTGTAAAATGGGTAACCCTTTCTAAATGAAAAAGTATTATCATATTGGCTTGTTTCAAAGTTAATTTGATAAGTGTTTGAAAATCACCTGCACCTCATCAACAGAAATATCATTTTTTTCGTCTGTTGGGATGAGGTTGAAAGGCTGCAGAAAGGTAATCTTGATTCTTATCTTTGTCAGGGAAATGGGAACAAATGAAATAAGCTCAACGTTTTACTGTGCAAGATGGCAGATGGAAATGGACAACTAAACACTTCTTTAGTGTTTGAAAGAGAAATGAAGGCAGAGGGACTAACAATTGCTTGATGTTTCTATGGAACTTTTTTTCAAAACCCCTTGCTGCATGTGAAGTTCCCATCTGCTAGCTACACTGAGAGCACTGTTTCTTGTACACGCAGCAAGAGAACAGGGTGTAAAGGCACATTGATCTGGACTGAAATAACTCACCCGTTACTCAAGTACCAATGTGGTCTGCGTGGGCTTTACGCACAGAGTTTGATTATCTGCACTATTCATGCTATGAAAATTTGGTTTTTAAAGAGAGACAGATGTCTGTCTGCACATCTGGTAGGATAAATAACTCAAGCAAGTAAGCGAGAGTTTGGGAGATTATGGGAAGGGAAACTATGTCCAATGTAGAATGACTGCATCCAATGAAGATAATGAGAGCAGATTGTTGAAAAATAACACCTTACTTATTACCAAGTGAGGCACTGACAGAGATGTGTTCTCTTGTTAAAACATTTACTATCAATGTGGGGACATGAATTTTATTCCCCAGGAAAGAATTAACAAGACAAACCAAGAATTCATGTTCTGGGTTGAGGTTCTATGTGGTAAGTACAGACTAATGATGCAAAATATTCTGAGGAGGAGTAGGAATAATATCAAATCTATGGTCAGAAAAATAGGGTTTGACTACTAGCTTTGCTACTTATTATAGTGAGACTTCGAATTCTTAAATTTGAATTGAGAGAAATAAGCTCTCTTCACAAACTTCTATGATTGTGCAAGATATTATATTTGAAAGTTTGTATTTGCAGGCCACTTACAGGCTTATTAAACACTTTTGAAACCTTTAGCTCTGTGAGTCCCAAGAAAAGATGGTCCACCAAAATCTCTGGGGAAAAAGAGTAGGGTTAAACATGTACACACACATGCAAGCACATAGACATCTTTTTTTTTAATGATATGATATTTAGTGTATTTTAAATCTTGTAATACCCTTTACAGAACATATGAAATTCTTCTGTTCATTCAATAAAAGAAATGGATTAACAAATGTTATGAAACATTTTATTGATTCATTCAAAATAGCCCTGTGAGATACGATGTGAAAAACGATTCTCCCCATTTCACTGATAAAGCAATTGATGTTCAGAAAGATTAAGTAGCTTATCAGAATTCACCCAGAGCTAAGGCTCTTGGATATAAGCTGAATCCCCCATACCTGCTACCTAGGCACCACGGACCATGTTGGGAAGGCATTACAGAAAACTAGAGCTTGCAGCAGGATCTTGAGACCTGGACAAGAAGTCAATGTACAGAAATCAAGAGGGCTTTTGTGGATGTTAGGAAAAGTAGGAAAGTGGGACTTCATCCAGCTGATTAATTCTTATTCTAAAGGAGAGAAGAGAAATGGATACATTTAATTTGTGGTGTTGTTATTCCATTTTGTTTTCACCCATTTAGAGAGACCTCTGAAAATGTACATAAACCAGAGACTAGGGCAACCGGGAAGTTCCAAACAGAAGAGGATCCAATCACCATCTTCTCAATCTTTCATAGAAATTTATGGTTCAACAAGGTACTGTAAAAAATATCAAGAATCAGGAAATCTTCTAGTGCCTCAATGATCACAGAGCCATGAGCCATAGTGGGCTGGCCCTATTGACAATAAATTGTTCAAGGGAAACTTGATTACTTTTTTGAAAGAATTAGAAGATTAGTTGTCAGAAGGAATGGCATTGATGCAATATATCTTGACTTTTTTTTTTTTTAAGAAGTAATGTCCATTGGGGAATTTTACGTAAAAAAAATTAATTTCAGATGGCTTGAATGTAAAAGCCTTGTCAAGAAGGGAAAAAACACACTGATGGGTCGCAAATTAAAAGCAATTAAGAAAAAATAAAGAGAGAGAGAGAGAAATGGAGAAAGGAAGAAAAGCAGAAAGAGAGAGAAAGCCCAGGAATGTATTAAGAAATGAAGGAATTTGTCCCATTAAGACAGTGTATTCTGGTGCTAAAGTAATTTTACAACTTTCATCAAAAATGCAATTCCTTGTAAAATGGTACAAACCACTTTGGAAATTGATTTGGCGCTTCCTTAAAAATCTAGAAATAGAAGTACTGTAAGATCCAGCAATCCCACTCCTTAAAATGTATCCTAGAGAAATAAGAGCCATCACACTAATAGATATATGCACACCCATGTTCATTGCAGCTCTGTTCACAATAATAAAAAGATGGAAACAACCTAGGTGCCCACCAACGGACAAATGGATAAACAAATTATGGTATATTCGCACAATGGACTACTACTCTACAATAAAGAACAAAGATGAATTTGCAAAACATCTTGTAACATGGATGAATCTGTAAGGCATTGTGCTGAGTGAAATTAGTCAGTCGCAAAAGGACAAATATCATATGAGACCACTATTATAAGACCTCAAGAAATGGTTTAAACACAGAAGAAAACATCCTTTGATGGTTATGAGGGTGGGGAGTGAGCGGGGTGGGTATTCACTAACTAGATAGCTGGCAAGAATTATCTTAGGTGAAGGGAAGCACAACACACAATACAGGGGAAGTCAGCACAACTAGATTAAACCAAAAGCTAAGAAGCTTCGTGAATACAACCAAACACTTCAAAGGACAGAATAGCAGGGCCTCAAAAGGACAGAATAGCTGGGGCAAGGATCTGGGGACCATGGTCTCAGGGGACATCTAGGTCAATTGGCACAGCAAAGTTTATTAAGAAAATGTTCTGCATCCCATTTTGGTGAGTGGAGTCTGGGGTCTTAAAAGCTAGCAAGCAGCCATCTAAGATGCATCAATTGGTCCCAACCCACCTGAAGCAAAGGAGAATGAAAAACATCAAAGACACAAGGAAAATATTAGCCCAAGAGACAGAAAGGGGCACATAAACCAGGACTCCATCAGCCTGAGACCAGAAGAACTAGATGGTGTCCAGCTACCACCAATGACCGCCCTGACAGGGAACACAACAGAGAATCCCTGATGGAGCAGGAGAAAAGTAAGGTGCAGAACTCAAATTCTAATAGAAGACTAGACTTAGAGGGACCCTGGAAGACATGGCCCCCAGACTCTCTGTTAGCCCTGAACTGAAACAATTCCAGAAGCCAATGCTTCAGAAAAAGATTAAACTGGACTATGGGACATAAAATGATACTCATGAACAAAATGGGCAGGTCCTGTCTGGAGGCGAGACGACAAGGCAAAAAGGGACAGAAGCTGGTTGAATGGACATGGGGAAATCTGGGGTGGAAAGAAGGAGAGTGCTGTCACATTATAGGGAGAGCAGCAAGGGTCACATAGCAACATGTATATAAATTTTTGTATGAGAAACTAACTTGAACTGTAAACTTTCACTTAAAGCACAATAAAATAATACATAAATAAAAATGCAATTCCTGATGAATCTAGGATTTTAAAAAAAAAGTGCATTGATCATCCTTGTCAGAGTCAGAGACCTTAAGAGATCATTAAGACAGGACCTCTAACTTTAGTGGAGTGTATGACCACACGGGTTAAGTGGAGAACTGTTCTTTACACAATCTTCAGAGTAACTTGTGAAAGGTAGCCAGGATGGCTAAGAACAAAGATGATGGGGTTGGTAGAGTCTGGGCTCAAATAAAGGTTTTAGCACCTACTTGGTTCCCTCTTCTCTTATCAAAAGGTTGAGTCTAATTTGTTCCCCCTTTGAATGTGAGATGACCTTAGTAACAGAATGAACAGAATGTGTTGTAAGGGACATGATGTGACTTCTGAGGCTAGGTTATATAATGTAGTAACTTCCACCTGGTTCTCTTCCTCAGGGTATATACCACTGGAGCCATGAGCCATGTATGAGAAGTATGGATACCTTGAAACTACCATGCTGGAGAGACCACATGGAGAGATCACATGAAATATAGAGATGCATTAGCAGCCCCATCTGCTCCAGTCCCCAGCTGATTGAATGTGTCCAGCCCGGGAGTGTGACAGTTGAGAGAATAAGTCTTAGAGATGACTACAGCCTCAGTCAATGTCTGACCTTCACTACATGCAAAACCATAGCTGAGAACCAATCAACACCCAACATCATGAAAGAGAATAACAAATGCTCTTGTTTTATGCCACTGAGTCTGGGGTGATTGGCTATGCAGCAATAGATAACCGATACACTCTTTGCGTGATCATGGGCAATTTTCATAAGCTGTACATTTACGTTATAATAATACCTATCCCATGAGTTATAAAAATTGAGATAATGTACTAAAATTCTTAGAATAGTGCCTAGCCAATAGTTTTCAGCTTTTGTAGCTAGTAAAGACCTTGATAGTGATCAAACTATTAAAGTTAGTATTACAGTAAAATAAAGGTAGTCTTAAATAGTTGTAAATATCATATTAAGTGGCCTAGAAAACTCTTACCCCACAAAGAAGACCTTGTTAGTCAAACTCAATCTGTTATGTCCAAATCCTATCTCATCTCAGATGTTTCCAAATAGAATTAATGTATCTTGTCCCTTTTCCTACAGAATGTTATTTATATTCAGTTGTAAGACTTATCACAATGAGCCAGCTTTGTTTTCTGAACAAAGATATATGAGTAAGATCTTAGAATGGTGATATTATGATCAGGGATTCAAAAAATTTCAAGCCACCCCTCCCTCTTAGAGGGTTCTGGAATATGCTGTAGACAGATGAGACAAAACAAGAATAAAGAAAGAAATTGCTTTAATAATAGATCTGCAGGTACCAAATAATCTCTAATGCAGGTTTACTTATAACCAACCAAAACCAAACCTGTCGCTGTCGACTTTATTCCAACTCATAGTGACCTTGTAGGACAAAGCAGAACTGCCTCAGAAGATTTCCACAGAGTTTCTTTAAGGGAACAGACTGCCACATCTTTCTCCTGGGGAGTGGGCGGTGGGTTTGAACCACCTAACTTTTGGTTAGCAGCCGAGCACTTAACCACTGTGCCACCAGGGCTACTTAGATCATCTTAAAGGCTGAGACAAATGTAATAAAGAAACGGAGTGTCTTCATTTAAGGAATTATAAACTTACCTGATAATAAAGCATAGCCCAGTGGATATCCTGGGCTCATACTAAGCGGAATGAGTATCATCTCTTCCCTTAGGAGAGAGCTAAGCAGGGGGTGGGAAAAATTGGGTCTGGCATAGGAAGAGGAGACAATATATACCCCTCCTCTACAAAGGACCCAGATAATTCTCACTGAATTATGTTGAAGAAGTCTTGGCTGTTTGTGCCTGATGAAGTGAACTCTGTTATCCAGCTCACAACTTAATTGTCCTAGGCATCAACACCCCAGTGAAGTACAGGCTGAAATAAAAAAAAGACAAATACGTCTGGGGTAACTTTTCATGAAACTGTGCCCAATGGTGGCAGTCCCAGTTAGATGTGACAAGTTGATCTAATGAGATCTTTTCTGCAGGCAAAATAGATACCAAGTACATAGAAAAAGAAGGGCTGCTTTAAGTCCAGAGTTTTAAAGGATACAATATATGTGTGTATATATATATATATATGTATATTATGGAAACCCTGGTGGCATAGTGGTTAAGAGCTACGGCTGCCAACCAAAAGGTCGGCAGTTTGAATCCACCAGGCCCTCCTTGGAAACCCTATGGGGGCAGTTCTACTCTGTTCTATAGGGTCGCTATGAGTTCGAATCAACTAGATGGCAAAGAGTTTGGTTTTTTTGGTTGTATGTATTATACTTCTGATTTCTATCAAATTTACTACAATTCCTAATCTTGGACTCAGGGTACATGTACTGCCATGAAATGATATCTAGGATATCTCATGTTTATTTTGTTGTATCCTTAGAAAAAACTTCAGAAACAAAGCTTCCTTAGGCTTTTCCTTCATTGGAGCTTAAAGTCCTGACTAATATATTTATGGGCTTATCTATGTCAAAAGATTGAGTAACTTACTTTGTATCTGCCCCCGCCCTGCCGACTGTCTGTGAACCACAGCACCAAACTTACTATTTTGTTTAGTGTTTGCTATACAAATTAGTTTGGAGTCTTCTTGTTGGTTCCCCCAAAAGCTAAATTCTCTCTCTCTTCATATACGTTGTTGTTACTGTTGTCCAGTTGGCTCTGACTCATAGCGATCCTATGTACAGCAGAACTAGACATTGCCCAGTCCTGTGCCATCCTTACAATCTTTGCTATACTTGAGCCATTTTGCAGCCACTGTGTCAGTCCATCTCATTGAGGGTTTTCCTCTCTTTTGCTGACCCTCTACCTTACCAAGCATGATGTCCTTCTCTAGGGACTGGTACCTTTGATAATAAGTTCAAAGTAAGCAAGACAAAGTCTTGCCATCCTCGCTTCTTTCTTTATATATATATATATGCACGTACATACATATATATATATGTATGTATGTATACATGGAATTTTTTTCTCTTATGATTTTTCTTATGCCTGAAGATCAGAGACAAATCACTCCTGAGTCTCTTCTGCAAATAGATGCCTAAACTTTCTTTAGTTTCTTCTTTTTTTTTTGTGACTTTTTTCCCGTCTTTCAGGTCATTCATAATCTTTTCTTGATCTTCACCTCCAACTAATTCTCAGCCTTCTAAGAATGTAGTGATAAAAACTAGACATATTTATTTAATAATAATCTGATAGAGCCAGAATAGAGGACAAGAATAATTTCCTTATGCCTGAATACCATATTCCTTTTTGTATATATTTTAGTATCATATTTTAAATTTTTACCAAAAGAACATTATGTTGTGATATACTGTAAGTTCCTAGATAACAATTTACATGTCTAGCAAATGGTAGCTTGATTAATTAGAGAGCTTTCAAATAAGATAGTCCTCTGTGGATGAGTAGTCTACTACTGCTCCTTCTAGAGAAGATAATAGTGAGTAAACTCAAGAGCCACAGAGAAGTTATCCCTTTTGACAAGAAGTGTTTTAAAAAGATCACTATTGGGGAAATCTTTTCTGGTTGTGCTACCTTTTGAAACCTAGGAATGAGGATGGATACCTTTGGGAAACACAAATGGCATAATTAATCTCTACCAATTCTCTATCATGATCTTGAAAATAGATGTTTCCTTCTTATGAAAGAACATAGTAGAGGTTTAAATTCATAAAATTTAAATTAACCCAACCCAGCCTTCATCCTAAAAACATTAATGTATATATCCAACAGTCTAGTTCTTTAATAGAAAGTAGAGAAATGCAGATGTGGAATTGTATGGGAGACCATAGAGGATTGTCTGAGCTATCTAGTGCTGCTGTAACAGAAATACCGCAAGTGGATGGCTTTAAAAAAGAGAAATTTATTCTCTCACCGTTTAGGAGGCTAGAAGTCTGAATTCAGGGTGCCAGCTCCAGGGGAAGGCTTTCCCTCTCTGTCAGCTCTGGTGGAAGGCCCTTGTCATCAATCTTTCCCTGGTCTAGGAGCTTCTCTGCACAGGAACCCAAAGTCCAAAGGATGCCCTCTGCTCTGGGTGCTGCTTTCTTGGTGGTATGAGGTCCCCCACTCTCTACTCACTTCTCTCTCCTTTTATCTCCTGTAAGATAAGAGGTGATACAGACCACACCCCAGGGAAACTTCCTTTACATTGAATCAGGGATGTGACCTGAGTAAGGTTATTACATCTCACCCTAATCCTCTTTAACATGATAACCCAATCTTACTTTATTAACCACAGGCAGAGATTAAGGTTTACAACACATAGGGAAATTACACAATCACGAAATGGAAGACGACCACACAATACTGGGAATCATGGCCTAACCAAGTTGACATACATTTTTAGGGGACACAATTCAATCCATAACAAGGATCATAAAATATCCAGTGTCAGATAGGACCTTAGAAATCTCTCAATACAACGTCTTTGTTTAGGAGATGAGGAAACGCAACTGGAAAGACATCACAATAGAAATCAGTTGCAAAGCAGGGAATAGAGCTAATATTTT
This sequence comes from Dugong dugon, assembly GCA_030035585.1. Lineage (NCBI taxonomy): Eukaryota > Metazoa > Chordata > Mammalia > Sirenia > Dugongidae > Dugong > Dugong dugon. The sequence continues at coordinate 61,817,631 of CM057471.1, forward strand.
ATTATCTCAAACCCGGTGTTCCTTCCTCCATGTCCCACTGCTTTTGAAATCTCCAAGAAACCTTTCCATGATCTCATAAACTTGAGTTCCAGGAGGACTGAAAGAAAATCTGACTGCTTTTCATAGTCCTAGGTACTATATCTAGAGTTCCTGGGTGGTGCAAATGGTTGAAGTGCTTGGCTGCTAACTGAAAGGTTAGAGGTTCAAGTCCACCCAGAGGTGCCTCAGAAGAAAGCCCTGGTGGTCTACTTCCAAAAAATCAGCCACTAAAAACCATATGGAGCACAGTTCTACTCGGACACACATGGGGCCACGTGTGTGACTCGATGACCAGTGTTTGTTTGTTTTAGTTTACAATCTCCAGTTGGACATCTTGCTCCATGACTTTTCTCTGATCCAGCAGTGGACTTATCTCATCACTTCTCCACCTCAGCCCCATCTGCCTACCTCCAGGAAATGAAGTCTGCCTCTCTATTTCTTAAGTTATACTTTCTGGAGCTCTTCTCTAATTCTAGTTTCCCTTTTCTTGATAAACTAACTTAAACAAGTCCTGCTTAAAAGTGCCTCTTTCTCATCAACCCTCTTTAGACCCTCTCCTCACCTTATCTTTTTTTTTTTTTTTTTTAATATATTTTATTGTACTTCAGGTGAAAGCTTACAGAGCAAATAGTTTCTCATGAAATAGTCGTACACATGTTGTTCTATGACATTGGTTAACAACCCCACAACGTATTAAGCCTCTAAATTCTCAACCTTTTTTTTTCTTTTTTTTGATGAAAATTACAGATGGCCAAAGATACACCGTTTCAAAAATTTCTACATTCACAGTTCAGTGACATTGACTACGCTCTTCCAACTGTGCTGTTATTCTCACTTAAGATGAAGGCTTACAGAACAAAATAGTTTTTCATTTAACAGTTACTACACATGTTGCCCTATGACAATGGTTAACAATCTCACAGCACATCAAGAATATCCTTACTCCACCTTGTGTTCCCTATCACCAGGGGGCTTCCTTGTCCCCTTCTGTCTTCTGGACCTTGTCAGTGGACTATTGTACCTCTTTAGTCTCATTTGTTTATTTTTTATTTTATTTTATTTAAACACCATTTCAAAACTTTTTACTTACACATTTAAGTGATATTGACTATGCTCTTCCAATTCTGCTGCCATTCTCGCCCAAGATGAAGGCTTACAGGACAAAACAGCCTCCCATTTAATAGTTACTATAAACGTTGCCCTATAGCAGTGGTCAACAATCTCACAATACATCGACAGTGTCCTTATTCAATTTGTGTTCCTTATCATCAGTTTCCTACTCTCCCTCTGCCTTCTGGCCCTTGTCACCGGACTCCTGTACCTCGTTAGTCCCATTTAGTTTTACTGGGGTGTCCATTCCCAGGCTTAACATCGAACCTCAAGGGTAACTTCACCTCTGAGCTGAAAGGGTGTCTGGGAGCCACACTCTTGAGGTTTCTCCAGTATTCTTTAGGCCAGTAAATCTGGTCTTCTTTTTTTTTTTTTTTTTTTTTTTGGGAGTTAAAATTATGCTCTACATCCTTCTCCAGCTCTGCCCAGAACCCTCTGTTGTGATCCTGGTCAGAGGAGTCATTGGTGGTAGCCGGGCACCATCCAGCTGTACTGGACTCAGTCCCGTGGAGGCCTTGGTAGCTGTGGACCATTAGTCCTTCGGACTAATCTTTTCCTTGTATCCTGTTCTCTTCGTTCTCCCTTGTTCCCGAAGGGATGAGATCAGTGGAGTATCTTAGATGGCCGCTCATAGGCTTTTAAGACCCCAGACACTACTCACCAAGGTAGAATGTAGAGCATTATCTTTATAAGTAGTGTCATGCCAATTGAGCTAGATGTTCCCCGAGATCATGGTCCCCAGAGACCTCTGTCCAACAGCTCAGTCCCTCGAGGGGTTTGGATGTGTCTATAGGGCCTCCATGACCTTTCCTTGTGCAGGTTGTGTTAGTTTCCCCTGTACTATGTACTGTCTTACCTCTCACCCAAGTTACCACTTACCTATTACCTATTTAGTATTCCCCCCCCACAATCCCTGGTAACCAACAAGGATTGTTACATTTTGCATGTGAATTTTTTCATGGGTTTTTACAATAGAGGTCTCATACAATATTTGTCCTTTTGTGATTGACTTATTTCACTCAGCATGATGTCCTCCAGTTTCATCCATGTTATGAGATGGTTCACAGATTCATCGTTGTTCTTTCTCGTTGCATAGTACTCCATTGTGTGTATGTACCATAGTTTGTGTATCCATTCATCTGTTGATGGACATCAAGGTTGTTTCCATCATTTTGCTATTGTGAATAATGCTGCCATGAACATAGGTGTGCATATGTCTATTCGAGTGATGACTCTTATTTCTCTAGGATATATTCCTAGGAGTGGGATTGCTGGATCGAATGGTACGTCTATTTCTAGCTTTCTGAGGAAACGCCATATCATTTTCCAAAATGGCTGTATCATTTTGCATTCCCACCAGCAGTGTATAAGAGTTCCCGTCTCCCCGCAGCCCCTCCAACATTTGTTATTTCCAGTGTTTTTGATTCGTGCCAGTAATGCCAGGGTGAGATGGTATCTTATTGTGGTTTTAATTTGCATTTCTCTAATGGCTAGTGATTGATCGTGAGCATTTCCCCATGTGTCTGTTGGCCATTTGAATGTCTTCTTTGGTGAAGTGTCTTTCATTTCCTTTGCCCATTTTTTAAAAGGATTATTTGTCTTTTTGTTGTAGAGGTGTTGGATTTTCTTGTAGATTAGGGAGATTAGGCCTTTGTCTGACTTGTACTGTCCAAAAATTATTTCTCAGTCTGTAGGTTCTCTTTTGACTCTTTTGGTGAAGTCTTTTGAAGAGCATAGATGTTTGATTTTTAGAAGATCCCAGTTATCTAGTTTATCTGTTGGGTTTTTTGTGTTGATGCTTATGGTTTGTATCCTGTTAATGCCATGTATTGAGGCCTGAAGTGTTGGTCCTATTTTTTCTTCTATGAATTTTATAGTTTGAGGCTTTATATTCAGGTCTTTGATCCATTTTGAAGTAGTTTTTGTATATGGTGTGAGGTATGGGTCCTGTTTCATTTTTCTACAAATGGATATCCAGTTTTGCCAGCACCATTTGTTAAAAAGACTGTCTTTTCCCCATTTGATGTATTTTGGGCCCTTGTCAAAAATCAGGTGACTGTAGGTGGATGGATTTACATCTGAGTTCTCAATTCTGTTCCATTGGTCAATGTATCTGTCGTTGTACCAGTACCAGGCTGTTTTGAGTATTGTAGCTGTATAGTAGGTTCTCAAGTCAGGTAGTGTGAGTCCTCCAACTTTATTCTTCTTCTTCATTAGTGCTTTACTTATTCGGGGTTTCTTCCCTTTCCATATAAAGTTAATAATTAGTTTTTCCATCTCTTTGAAGAATGTTGTTGGTATTTGGATCGGGATTGCATTGTATTTGTAGATTGCTTTAGGTAGAATTGCCATTTTCACAATGTTGAGTCTGCCTATCCATGAGCATGGTATGTTTTTCCATTTATGTAGATCCCTTTGGATTTCATGCAGCAGTGTTTTGTAGTTTTCTTTGTATAGGTCTTTTATATTCCTGGTCAGATTTATTCCTAAGTATTTTATCTTTTTAGGGGCTATTGAAAATGGTATTGATTTCCTGATCTCCTTTTCATCGTTCTCTTTATTGGTGTATAGGAATCCAACTGATTTTTGAATGTTTATCTTGTATCCTGCTACTCTGCTGAATCTTTCTATTAGTTCCAGTAAATTTCTCGTGGAGTCTTTAGGGTTTTCTATGTATAGTATCATATCATCTGCAAACAGGGAGAGTTTAACTTCTTCATTACCAATTTGGATGCCCTTTATTTCTTTCTCTTGCCTTACTGCTCTAGCTAGAACTTCCAGCACAATGTTAAATAAGAGTGGTGATAAAGGGCATCCTTGTCTTGTTCCTGTTTTCAAGGGGAATGTTTTCAGCCTCTCTCCATTAAGAATGATGTTAGCTGTTGGTTTTGCATAGATGCCCTTTATTATGTTGAGAAATTTCCCTTCTATACCTATTTTATTGAGAGCTTTTATCAGGAATGGGTGTTGGACTTTGTCAAATGCCTTTTCTGCATCAATTGAGATGATCATGTGATTTTTTTCTTTCCTTTTATTTATGTGGTGGATTACGTTGATGGATTTTCTAATGTTAAACCATCCTTGCATACCTGGTATGAATCCTACTTGGTCGTGGTGTATGATTTTTTTGATATGATACTGAATTCTATTGGCTAGAATTTTGTTCAGAATTTTTGCATCTATATTCATGAGAGATATTGGTCTGTAATTTTCTTTTTTTGTGATGTCTTTGCCTGGTTTTGGTATCAGCATTATGCTGGCTTCATAGAATGAATTTGGAAGTGTTGCTTCCTCTTCTATGCTCTGAAATAACTTGAGTAGAACTGGTACGAGCTCTTCTGTAAATGTTATGTAGAATTCTCCAGTGAAGCCATCTGGGCCAGGGCTTTTTTTGGTTGGGAGTTTTTTTTATTACCTTTTCAATCTCTTCTCTTGTTGTGGGTCTGTTCAGATTTTCAATATCACTTTGTTGTAGTTTGGGTAGGCCGTATGTTTCTAGAAATTTATCCATTTCCTCTAGGTTTTCAAATTTGTTGGAGTATAGTTTTTCATAATATTCTGTTATGATCCTTTTTATTTCAGTTGGGTCTGTTGTAATGTCCCCATTTCATTTCTTATTTGGGTTATTGGTGCCCTCTGCTGTTTTCCTTTTGTCAGTCTGGCCAGTGGTTTGTCGATTTTGTTGATTCTTTCAAAGAACCAACTTTTGGTTTTGTTGATTCTTTCTATTGTTTTTCTGTTCTCTATTTCATTTATTTCTGCTCTGATCTTTACTATTTCCTTTCTTCCCGTGGTTGTAGGCTTTTTTTGTTGTTCTCTTTCTATTTGTTTGAGTTCTGTAGTTAATGTTTTGATTTTGTCCCTTTCTTCTTTTTTGATATGTGCATCTATTGCTAGAAATTGTCCTCTGAGGACTGCCTTTGCTGTGTCCCAAATGTTTTGGTATGATGTGTTTTCATTCTCATTTGATTCTAGGAATTTTTTAATTCCATCTCTGATTTCTTCTATTACCCGTTGATGTGTAAGCAGATTATTATTCAGTTTCCATGTGTTTGATTTTTTTTCCTTGCTCTTTCTAGTGTTAATTTCTACCTTGATGGCATTGTGGTCAGAGAAGATACTGTGAATTATCTCAGCGTTTTGGATCTTGTTGAGGATTTCTCTGTGGCCTAAGATGTGGTCTATTCTGGGGAACGTTCCATGTGCATTGGAAAAGAATGTGTACTTTGCAGCGGTTGGATGGATTGTTCTATATATGTCTATGAGGTCCAGTTGGCTGATTGTGTCCTTTAGGTCTTCTGTATCTTTGCTGAGTTTCTTTTTAGTTGTTCTGTCCTTTACTGAGAGTGTGTGTTGAAGTCTCCTACTATTATTGTGGAACTGTCAATTTCTCTTTTCAGTGCTGTTAGAGTTTTTTTATGTATTTTGGAGCCCTGTCATTGGGTGCATAGATATTTATTATGGTTATGTCTTCATGATGGATCATCCCCTTAATCATTATATAGTGTCCTTCTTTGTCTTTTATAGTAGATTTTGTTTTACAGTCTATTTTATCTGAGATTAGAATTGCCACTCCTGCTCTTTTTTGTTAGTTGTTAGCTTGATATATTTTTTTCCAACCTTTGATTTTTAATAAATTCACTTCTTTGTTTCTAAGGTGTGTCTCTTGTAGACAGGAAATTGATGGATCCTGTTTTCTCATCCATTCTGCCACTCTCCGTCTCTTTATGGGTGCATTGAGTCCATTTACGTTCAGTGTAATTATTGATAGATGTGAGTTTGTTGCTGTCATTTTGTAGTGCTTTTTTTTTGTGATGCTGAAGTTTTCTTTGTTCTTTTTACTCTCTTGTGCTGAGTTACTTTTGCTTGTGGATTTTGTGTTCATTTCTTTTGTTTTTGTAGGTTTTGTTTTTGTTGAGACTTTATGTTTTTCGTCTTTATTTTTATGAGTTGGTTTGTTAACTTTTTTTGTGGTTACCATGAATTTTACCCTTATCTTTATAATTTTGAAGCAGTCTACCGTTACTTGGTATTGCCTTGCCTTCCTCTCCTTTAGAAGGTTCTATACCTATGCCATTTGTTCCCTCTTTCATTGTTTTGATGTTGTTGTCATCCTTTGATTGATTTCTCTGATTCCCTGTTGTATATCTTTTGTTTTTGGAAAGTCCTCTGTAGTTCAGTTCCTAGAATGGTATCTGGTTCATGTGAACCTGCGTCCTAGGTCCTAGGTCCTGCCTGAGGGCTGAAGCTGTTTGTCCTCAGATCGAAGAACTCCCTTTAATAATTCTTGTAAGTTTGGTTTGACTTTTGCATATTCCTTTAGTTTCTGTTTATCTGGAAATGACCTAATTTCACCATCAAATTTGAATGAGAGTTTTGCAGGATATATTATTCTTGGCTGACAATTTTTTTCTTTCAAGATTTTGTATATGTCATCCCATTGCCTTCTTGCCTGCATGGTTTCTGCTGAATAATCTGAGCTTAGTCTTATTGTTTCTCCTCTGTATGTGACTTCTTGTTTTTCATGAGCTGCTCTCAGGATTCTTTGTTTGTCTTTAGTTTTAGCAAGTGTGAATATGATATGTCTTGGTGATTTTCTTTTGGGGTCTCTTCTATATGGGGTTCGTTGAGCTTCTTGGATGGCCAGCTTTTCATTTTTCATGTTATTGGGAAAGTTTTCTGTCAGCAGTTCGTCAATGATCCTCTCTGTGTTTTCTGTTTTCTCCTCCTGTTCTGGGATGCCAATAACTCGTAAGTTTTTGCTTTTAATTGTGTGCCACATAACTCTCAGGGTCTCTTCATTTTTCTTTGTTCTTTTTTCTGAGTTTTCCTGAAACAGAGTTGTATCCAAGTGTTTGTCTTCAGTTCCACTGATCCTGTCTTCCATGGTTTCAAATCTACTTCTCAGCCCTTCTATGACACCGTCCATTTCTGAAATCTTGTTGTTTATCTTTTGGATTTCTAATTGTTGTTTTTGTATAATTTCGAGTTGTGAATTTATTTTGGCATTTTGTTCCTGGATCATCTTCCTGAATTCTTCCAATTTTTTGTCTGTATTTTCCATAAATTTGTCTATTTTTTCCTCATGTTTGTCAGCTTTTTGCCTCAGTTCTTGGAAAATTCCGAGTATTAGTGATTTGAGTTCCGTATCAGGTACTTCTAGTGCATTTTCTTCCACAGGAGAGTTATCTGGTGTTTTAATTTGGACGCCTATTGGAGCCATCTTGTCTTGTTTTTGTAAATGTTTTGATAGTGTTTGCTGTTTTCGGGGCATTCAGTAGATATTTCTCTCGTTTATTGATTGTAGATTCTTTTTTTTTTGTTTGTTTCATTCTTGTGGTACAGCTGTGCAGATCTAGCTGAGGAGGAGCCACTGGGACGGGTTGCTTGTGGCATTCACCGCAGCCACCAGGACGGTCGGTAGTCAGTGCTGGGCAGGTTCCAATAGGGCGTGCCTGCACCGCTTGGTGGTGTGATGTCTAGTGCACGGTGCAGGTAGGTAGGGTGCAGCGGGAAGATGGATATGTGTGAAGCTAAGCTGGATATGGGAGAGAGGAGAGAGGAGGAGGAGCAAAAAGCGTACAAACATAAAAGAATGCTAGGGGAGCTTGTCGTTGGAATGTACAGATGAGAGACTATGGGATGGAGGAAACCAGAAGGGGGAAGAGAAAGAAAAGGAAAGAATGAACAAATAAAAATCAGAAAAGATAAAGAACTGCAAAGTTCCCAGGGGTTCCACCGATGCAGCTATGAGGTCTGGGGGAGTCGGTCTCAATTTTCACAGCTCAGCCTGGCCAGAAGGTACAGAGGCATACATCACCTGGTATTCAGGGATCAGAAAGAGAAGGAAGAGATAGAGAGACGAGAAATTAAGCAATGAAGAAAGACAAAAGGGAAAAAGAGGTAAAAGATGACAAAACTAATCAAAAAAGGAAGAAAAATAAAATTGAAAAAAAAAAAAAAAGGGCAACACCAGCAGTCAGTGCCTACAAATGGGACCCAGAGAGCCCCCACTCAGGGGCACGAATTCCAAGAAGCTGGTAGTCTCGGGGTTAAGAGACCGTGGCCACGGGAAGCAGAGGGGCCAACGAACAAAGGCCCCGGGATCCCACCTGCGCGGGAGCCCAGACCTAGAAACAGCCACACGCCCGAACGCAGCCCTACAGCCCCGCAGGAGAGAGCAGAGACGGCACTCGGAACCAGGCACCCAGGCAAAAGGAGGGGGAGGCGGCAGAAAAAGGCTCGCTAGCCACCAGCAAACGGCTCCCAGAAAGCCGTCAGCCCTGGCGTGTGGAATCCAAGCACCGGTGCCCCCCAGCCCAGGGACTTGGACCACAGAAAGCAGAGGGGCGAACGAACAAAGGCCCCGGGATCCCACCCGCGCGGGAGCCCAGACCTAGAAACAGCCATATGCCCGAACGCAGCCCTACAGCCCCGCAGGAGAGAGCAGAGACGGCACTCGGAACCAGGCACCCAGGCAAAAGGAGGGGGAGGCGGCAGAAAAAGGCTCGCTAGCCACCAGCAAACGGCTCCCAGAAAGCCGCCAGCCTAGGCGCGCGGAATCCAAGCACCGGCGCCCCCCAGCCCAGGGACCCTGGCCACGGAAAGCAGGGGATCCCCAGCTGAGGCGGAGAGGGGTGGGTGGTGGGAGAGCGCGCACCGCAGTTTACCGGTCGTTCTGTCTCCGACCAGATGCTCTGCAAGGCTGCTCTCCCATTCGCTGGTCTCCGATAGGAATCCAAGATGGTGGATCCGTGCTGCGTTAGCTGGTAAGGAATCTCTGCCTGAGTCTCTCCTCGCTCTCCGTTCTCTTTTAGTATTCTCACTCCGTTTGGTGTTTGGCTGAGTTCTTTATCTCTTCATTTGGTGTTCTAGGGTTTCAGGATTGTTGATTCTCTGTTAGGCTTAGTTTTTCGGATCTTTGCTGTGGAGGGACGGCGTGGTGTTTCTGCCTAGAGCGCCATCTTGCCCCTCCTCTCCTCACCTTATCTTTTATCTTCCAGAACTTATCTCTTTGTATTTTAAAAAACAATGGATACAGTTTTTTACTGAATCTGCATAAGAAGGGTAGGGACTGATGTATCACTTATGCAAACATATGCCACTGATGCCTCCTGTAATACAGCAGGGTTCCCTGGATAACACATTTCCATTTCTGCCACTCTGCATATTTCCCTTGGGGCCAGCCAGAAAGCTATGCTGCCTTTCAGTATTTGAGAGACCTGGATTCTATTTCAGGTGCATAAAAATAGGGAATGCTCTCCTAGGATTTGTTTATGCCATTTCTGTGCCAGACTCTAAAAGGGAAGTGGCACTTGATATCCACCCCTTGCAGACATCAGGGGAATTTATTTTTCTGGGGCAAACACCCTAGGTATGGGAAGTGATTATATCCAGATACAAATGCTGTTAAAAGGAAATTTATCTAGTAGATTATATACCAAAAGAACTCTTTCCCAGGATTCCTGTTCCCTCTGGAGAAGAAATGTTTTAGCAGGGAGTGTGGTCTGTGAGTAATAATGCCTCTTGCAGCTGCCATCTATATACTCTTTCTTCCTACAGATTAGCCCCATGCCTGATCAGTTTTCATGGTCATTCCATTCAGTGGGGTGATATGTTCAGATAAAATGGAAAATTGAAATGGAACTGGTGCTGGCTATAGCATCATCTGCTTTTTCTATTTTGTCAAAATGCCCTGGCTGCTCATTTTTTCATGGCCATGAGTTGAAATAAATTAAACTTCCCAGCTGTGAAACTTCTCTGAGATCAAATTGGAATATATTGATTAGCTCCTTGAGGGCTGATGGATTGGAAGTTGTTGCTTTATAAACACATTTACAAACCCTCCTTAAAAGAGTTGCTTAGCCTGGGGTAGACTGATTGTGTTTATTTAAAACTGTAGAGAATGGTGTACCTGTAACCCCCGATTTTAACCAATCAATGTTTTTGTCCCAGATCAATGGTGACAAGTGAAGTGTTGCTCTCTTTTGTGACTTCTAAGACCAGCTCAAGTTTGGCTTGTCCAGTGATGTGTCAAGTAATACATCAAAGTATCAGGAACAACTTGACTTGTAATAGAATGCTAGAATAATAGAGCTAGAAGAGGCTTAAGACATCATCTCCTACATCTTATGAACCAATTCCTCCAATAGTTTAATTTATTCTGCTTACAACATAGATGTCTTTAGAGAGAATTTTTGAGTTATAAAGGATCTTAGCAATTTTCTATAGCAAGGCTTAAAAATTCAAATGAAGCCAAGTGTATAATGTAAGTGAGTCAAGTGGATCTGATCTGGTGGGCAGTGCTGTGAGGAGGAACATGGGCCTGATCTAAATGGGGTGGTGGTTACCCAACTCTGGATGATTATTTTCATAGAAGAATGTGGGCCTAAACCAAAACAAAAAACCAAACCCATTGCTCTCTAGTTGAATTGCGACTCTTAGCAACTATAGGACAGAGTAGAACTGCCCCATAGGGTTTCCAAAGCTGTAAATCTTTATGGAAGCTGACTGCCACATCTTTCTTGCACAGAGTGGCTGGTGAGTTTGAACCACTAACTTTTCAGTTAGCAGTCAAGTGCTTAACCACTGCACCAGCAGGGCTCCTAATGTGGGCCTATCATTGCCAAATAGACCGATTTAAAAAAAAAAAATGTGGACACTGTGTGACATCTCTTAATTTTCAAATGTTGACAACTAATTCCATTTCTTTAAAACAAAATAAAACAAACAAAAAAACTTTGACAGTAAACAAAACACAATGGCAGGTTGAATTTAGTCTAAGAGCTGCTAGGATATGGTATCTGGCTGAGTCCCATGATTTCCTTATGCTGGTGAGGCAAATGAGATTGAGAAAAATGAACGTCATGGGATGAATGGCATAGAAGACGCAAGAAACACAAATTTCTGTACTAACAGAGGACTACCTCACATGCTACCTTACTATGGAAAACATCTGGGAATTACAATCTTGCAGGGCACTGGAGGTGTTTGGATGGAATTGTTGAATCTTGGGACTAGGATATAATGCAGCCCAACTCCAACCATAACTTTCAAGAGCTGAGAACCCAGCCTCTGAAGTGGTTTTTCCAAGATCACAGTAAGAATGAGGAAAGTAGAGACAGGCCTGGTGTAATGCTACTTCTACTACATGCCTCTTCAGAAAACTGAGGCTTATACTTCTTTAGACTTTCTAGGGCTTGCATCAAGCCATAGTATTTAAAATAATAACTGAAAAGTACTGAAAGTCCTCAGAAATGAAGCAAGATATTTTCAATTGTAATTAATAAAACCAAATAAGCAATACACCTGACTTAAACAAATTAGATTTTATTTAATTTATTTTCTTTCACATAACAATGGTGTTAACATTGTTTAATATCTCAACAAATATCAGAATGGGTGTTTCTGATAACCTTGCTCTTGCCCTCACAGTCATTGACGCGCACTATCGAGCTAGACATCACAGAAACATTTAATTAATAAAGGGTGGTACTCTTGTAGTTCACCTTTTTTTTTTTTTTAATCCAGAAAATAAAAGCTTTTCAAGGAACCTTCATAACAGATGTCTACTTATGTCTCTTTGACTAAAAGTGTGTCACATGGTCACCCCTTGCTTCAAGGAGTTTGAGAAAGTATTTGTCTCTGCTGGAGGCTGGAAGTTAACAGGGGGCTTGTCAGTGGGAGTGAGATCAATCAAGCTACAATATCTTCAGTCAGAGGGAACCTCAGCATTTAGGAATATTCACAATCAAGGGTGAAATAAGGAAGATTCGGTAGTTCACTCCACCTTATAACCAGAATGCTCCGTTCTTGTGAGAACTCTAAGTGATAAAAGTTGATTGTACAGCTCCCTGATCTCTTGGACTGTGTCCTCTCAGGCTATCATGTAACTACTTGCTGATCATCTTTGGCTCATCCCTACTGAGCTGCTTCCTCCCTTCATTGAAATGTAACCCTTGTAACTGCTTAGAGATAGCTATTGGATTCACAGAGGAGAGAGTTATGAAGCACATCGGGAACACTTGGGGAATGGAGATGCAATTCTGCTCAGATTCTATTAGAGTAGGAAACATGCTGGATATCAAAGGGAAATTTATGTAATGTATTCCAGCATTGTTCGGGGTATAGCATCATGTTTTATGCAAGCAGAGGCAGCCGGAGCATGCAGTGTGAGAACTCTGCTACACGCCCTGAAATAAACAATAAAACAGTGAATGGGCAATGGGCAGAAAATAAACCCTGGTTTTTATGGGAAGCATTCACAATCTCCATCTATACCAAGACCTCCTAGTCTATCTCAGCAAGAGAGTCTTTCTAAAAGCTTATAAGAAATTTCTTCTATTGTTTAGTTAGATGGATTCCAAATGAATAAGCACCTAGCTCGTTTAAGAATCTATGCCATATAATTTAACCAAATGGGTCAGCCTTGAATAAATGAAAGGGAATTAATGAAGGAGAGAGATGTAGTGGTGTTGCATTCATCTTCTCTAGAAGGAAGATCACTGTAACTCAGAAGCAACAAAATGAAAGGGAAGCCTCAGAAGACTAGGATTTCCAAGTGAAAGCAGATGGGAATGAGTTGGGGAAACTAAAAGCAGGTACTCCATTGTTGTTGAGTCGATTCTAACTCATAGCAATTCTATAGGAGACAGCAGAACCACCTCATAGGGTTTCCAAAGCTGTAATCTTTACTGCAGCAGACTGCCACATGTTTCTCCCACTAGTGGCTGGTGGATTTGAACCACCAACCTTGGGTTGGCAACTGAGTGCTTAACCACTGTGCCACCAGAACTCCTTTAAAAACCTATTGCCTTCAGTTGATTCTGGCTTTTTACTAGTTTCTGTCAAGTCGATTTCAACACATGGCGACCCCATGTGTTGCAGAGTAGAATTGTGCTCCATAGGGTTTTCAATGGCTGTGACATTTCAGTAGCAGTTTCCAGGCCTTTCTTCAAAGATCCTTCTGGGTGGATTTGAACTACCAACCTTTCAGTTGGTAGTCGAACACTTAACCATTAGCACCAGCCAGGGATAGAAGGATCAAGGAAGTTGTAAATATGTATTAACACTTACAGCAGTCAGAGAGGGCTCTAACTTGGGGGAACTTGCAGAGCCAAGGATTTCTTCTGTGAACACACTCCTGGACTGACACTAGCTTTTAGTATGTTGATCTTTGCTTGTTTATCTATTCCTTTCCTTCACACGGAGTAGTTTGTGTGAACTCCTCAGGGTAAATGGAGCTGGATTTTCAGTTTTTAAGAGGCTACATTGGGGCATCAGTAGTATCTGTTGAGGTGGACACAATTAGATATTTAAATAAATTTAAACTTATATATAACTCATGCACCATTACTTTGCAAGGTCGATTACAACATTTGTCCTTATGTGAATCTGTGTCATTGACTTTTGGGCCAATTAGCCCACATATAAATCCAATTAGTTAGAAATCAGAGATGTCCTGATCCCACCTGGGTCTTACTAGATGTTATACTCACATCAGTGATCAGAGCTTTCTGACAAACTAGTAATTGCCTTTGCTGTGTCATATATGGAAAACGTAGATCAAGATAAAAATTGAGTTGGCTCTTTTAATAATAATAATAGTATATTGTTGTATATTTTACTCATTAAATGCTACGTATAAAGGGAAAGAAATATTTTTAAAAATGTAAGTAGCTAACAGTTGGAGGTAGCTTACTGTGTCCCTACCAGTCTTCTAAGTAGTTAAAGGCAAAACACATCTAATTCTTACAACAAACCTTCGTGGAAGATATTATTATACGCACTTCTCACTTATAAACATGGTTAAGTTCCAAAGAACAGGTTGTTATAGGAAAATCAGTGTTATGCAAAAATGGAGGATGAGCATATCAGATCGCAAAATGGAGGATGACTACATCAGTACCTGACTGCCAAATTACATCATTATATAACTTCCAAATTACATCATTGCATAACTGTCAAACCACTGAGAATCATGGCTCAGCCAAGTTGATACCTAACCTTAACCATCACAGCCAGCGTTACTCCTGCCTCATACCTCGGACTGCCAGATGCCTGTTGTTAATGCAAAAAATACTCATATAGTAAATTTTTTTACTGTTGTAAACATGAAATATTGGAAAACGAGATAGTGAGGAGTGGTGTATTATCCATGTGTTATAGAAGAGATGTAAGGCACAGAGGTTATATATCTTGCTCAAGTTCACAGTTTGTAGCTTTTGGATTTCAGTTTGAATCTATGCTGTGTGACGCTCGAGCTTATGCCACTAAATTCTGCCATGACTAATAGGGTTTATAAATGTTAAATCAGCATATTCCAAAATACAATTGTGGATGACTTCAAAAAAATTAAGTTTCTTTATGTGAATTTTCCTATACTGTCTTATCCGTTCTAAACTCACTTCTGCCAACAGGTAAATACAGGCAAGACACATAGAACCTATATACTATAAAAATGTATTCAAGAAGTATTGATAATAAACAACAACAACAATTGCCATCAGTTGATTCAGACTTCTGGCAACCTCATATGTGTCAGAGTACATCTGTGCTCCATAGGGTTTTCAATGACTAATTTTTCAGAAGTAGGTCACCAAGCTTTTCTTTGGAGGTGCCTCTGGGTAGACTTGAACCTCTAATCTTCCCTTTATCAGCTGAGCTCATTAACCATTTTCACAACTCAGGGACTCTGTTAATAATAAAATAAATAAAAACTGGTTGCCGTTGAGTCACTTCTAAAGTACAGTGACACTACAGGACAGAGTAGAACTACCCTATAGGGTTTCCAAGGAGAAGCTGGTGGATTTGAACTGCCAGCCTTTTGGCTAGCGTCCTAACACTTAACCACTGCACCACCAGGCTCCCTTATTAATAATAGCTACTATTAATTGAGTGCCTAGTATGTACCCTGTACTGTATTTTTTTCTTATTATCTAACTAGCCCTCACTATAAAGCACCTATTATTTATCTGCATGGTAGACATGTGAAAACTAAGGGGCAGAGAAACTAAATAACTCACCCAGAGTCATGTGGTTTATAATTAGAGGACTGGGAGTTTAATTCATATCTATCTGATTCCAAAGTCTTTAAGTCTTAACCACAAACTATGTGCTATGCATTATGTTGAATGCTATACATGTATTCAACAGAAAAACATCTTGAGATGTTAAGTGGAAGAAAGGGAAAATAAGTATCAGAGAAGCAATATGGATCCATTAAGTTTGTAGAAAATTATAGACTTTGTACTTAACTTTGTTAATTATGTTTCCCCCCTTGTTCTAATTGGAGGTGTATTTCTAAGTATTTAATTCATACATTTAAAAAAATTCAAATGCTTTTATTTGATTTTTTTATTAAGAAAATATAGTATGTTTTTTGGACATTGGGACATGTCCAGTGCTCATCCCACAATCCCATGCTTGGTTCACCTTCCTAGCTTTCTACTCAAGAGGAAGTGTTAGTAATCTTATTAAAATGTCCAAGAATGTTAATGGCTAGTAGTTAATATTTCAAGTTCATACTTTTTTTGTTGTTGTTTTTCTCATATCAGTCCTGAGCACAGCCTTCCTTTGGGGGCCTGTTCTGGGCATGTCTACCCCTGTCTTGCCTGCAGCACGACTAGAAAGCTGGACTAGCATTGGCTCTGGAAATAAGAGTCTTAGATTCAGTGAAGAAGATGCAGAAAGCCTCGCTTAGACCCTGCGCCTGAGCTGCATCTTTCAAAGCATATGCAGCCATAGAAGCTTTCAATAGGATAGGGAGTGCTTACTTAACCATTAACAAACAAGATACTTTCATCATCGTTCTGCTTTGTTTTTTGTGTATTTTTAAAGCATCCCCATAGGAGGGATTCCTCTCCTCCTAATGACATTAAATCTCTACCTATAACTTTAACACCAAGTATTAAGAAAGGACGTTATTCCATTGCCCATAAGTACAATGAACCTATCAATGGAGTTTAAGCTTGCATCACAGGATACAGCTTCGAGGGTGCCTATGAAGGAACGGAAACCCTTCTCTAAGCCTAAAATCTCAAAAAGTATTAAGAGCACCTATAGAGGAATTTTTGGGAGACCTGGTGGCACAGTGGTTAAAAGCTCAGCTGCTAACCAAAAGGTAGGCAGTTCAATTCCATCGGCCACTCCTTGGAAACCCTATGGGGTAGTTCTACTCTGTCTTATAGAGTTGCTACGAGTTGGAATTGATTCCACGGCAATGGGATTCATTTTGTTTTAATGGACGAATTTAAGTCTTCTCTGAACTTTTTTTGGCTAGGTTTTTTGTTTTGTTTGTTTGTTTGCAAACTCCAGATTGGTTTAAGTGTAGAGCCTTCACAGAGGAAAATGAACTGTCCCTTGAAGAGATGAACTAATACCGTAGAAATGCTGAGATGGAAGTGCAAGAACATGGGTGACCCTGGATGTCAAGAACCTCACCCTGTTGTGTTAATGATCTGGAAACTGGATAAACATCTACCCTAGAGGAATATTTGAGCAGGTCCAGCAATCTTTCCTGGTGTGAATGGTCACCAGAAATTCCATCTGTGGGGCCAAGCCTGACTCACTGTCATCTGACAGAAAAAGCTGACACATCCTGCCTCCCTCCCACTAGCCTCCATTTGCCAATTCCCTCTATTTCCTCCCATTTATGTGAACCAGGCAGTTTGAGAAGTGCTTATACCTCTCTTGACCAAACATTACTTCTCCCTTCTTCCGGTTGAATAGTAGGCTCAGAAATCTCCGTATTTCACACTTCACTGGGGAAGTGTTTGTGACCCTTCTTAAAATGCAAATAGACTCCCATGTGGGAAACTTAGGAAACCATCATTATTCATAGACACCGTGGTGTGAATTAGCTCTTCAGAACCATTACCTAGCAACACTAGGATAGCCTGGGAATTTATGATCTGAGATGAAGAATTTAGTATTGATTAACTGTAATGGCCTGGAGAATGGAAGAGTGTTGAGAAGGGCATTGGCCCCCTCAGAGATCAAGGACAAAGCAAAGGGAAGATTTTACAGCAGTGACTATGAACAAGGACTCTGAAGTCTGTCAACCAGGTTATGCATTTTGGTTCCACTGCTTATCTTATGTAATTATGCATTGAACTTATTGTTGTTGCTGTTGTCATGGTTATTCACACTGTTATTTTATTATCATGTGAGCAACCTCCAAAACAAGAAGATAAAATTCATATAGTTAAAGGGAAGTGAGCCTTTAGAATACAGACTTCTCTGACTTAGACTAAGAGATTTGGGGCAAGATAGCAACTTTCTGAATAGGTGTCTTTATCTGTAACTTGGACTAGTGATTCCTATCTCAAAGAATTGTTGTGGAGATTTAATGCGATAGTTTGTTTCCTTTTTTTTTTTTAAACTAAAAAGACTGTGTGTGTGTGTTCTTAAATAATTTTATATAAAAGAATACTAAAATAGAATCTGTTGACATGTATTCATATTATCAAGGTTTAATTGTTAGTCAGAGTGAGTAAAATTATGCGTACAAACAGAAAAACTTTACAAGTCTCCTCATGTCTATCCATTTCTAAGAAGTTGGTAGGTACCAAAGACAGAATAGCTCATATGCCTATATATCTGCCTTTCCTTTTATTCCTCCCACTGGTCCAACCTGTTGTTTTAGGATGAACCTGCTAATCCCTCATAGTCTTTGTGCTTATAGTCTGTTATGTGCATATTAGAGACTAGACTTCCCCTCTGGCCTCTAAAAATTAAAAGATTTAGAATAAGCAGGCTTTGGTGCCAGAAAGTCTGAGATTGTTGGAAAGAGTCCCAAGTCATAGGCTTCCTCTGGATGTCATAAAGTACATGATTCTTATTATCTATGTCTATGGGGGAAAAAAAAAGTTAAGAACATCTACCCTAGAGAAGAGCCCTGGACTGCAAAATACTTTCTATAAATCTTTGATAATACCTATAAACATAAGGCATTTGTTTTTATACATGTGAATTTATTAGGATAGCAAAATGAAGCCAAAATAGCTTTTTTAACACATAATACGATGGGGAGGCTCAAACTGTCTGTCTCCAGAGTAAGTCCACATAGATAGCCAAAAGGAGCTGCTTAGCCATTATCAAGCAAAAAGTGACAGCGTTGGGTGTGGCTCAATTAGCAGCTACTCAGACCAAGGGGAACCTGCCACCTCCTGTGCATTGTCCTCAAAGCACTGTGTGTGGCTCAAGCCAGTCAAACCCAGTTTACTAGCCTACATGCCAAAGGAAAAAAAAAAATGCAATTTCTCTAACTGCGCCTGAGTGCCAAGATAACCTGTGTAGCCCATAATGTTTGTATGTACCCTCTTGTGAGAGACGGTGCAAAAGGTTCTGCCTCCCTTTGTTCTGAGCATTCGATCTGAGGTATACACCTCCTTGCTCCTTGCCTGTGTGCTTGTGATACATGCTCTTCCTCCCTCCTCACCTGGCTGTGTCTTTATTGACAAGAAGCCGTACCTAGCAGGGCTTGTTTTGGATAACTACCAGAGTGTAAAAAAGTGGCCCAGAAATCCAAAGTCATGCTTCTGTGGAGTTGTTACGAAGGGTCTGAGATTTCACCCTACCTATAAGTTGGCAACAGATGAGAAAACTGAGGCATAGAAGACTTAAGAAGCTGGGCCTATGACACATGCATATTAAACAGAAGAGCCAGAATGTGAACCCTAACCTTTTGACTCCAGAGTCATTGTTCCTAATCCTTATTTCATTAGTTCCATCAGCAGTGTGGAAGATAGATGGGACAGGAGGGAGACGGAAGGGTGAAGAATATGTAAAGAGTATAAACAAGATGAAAGTAGTGAGAATCCTATATATGTGGAGAAAGGGTGAGGAAGGCATATCTTTAGAGGTTGTTTTGTATCATTGAGTCAATTCCGACTCATAGCGACCCTATAGGACAGAGTAGAATTGCCCCACAAGGTTTCCGAGGCTGTAATCTTTATGGAAGCAGACTGCCATATCTTTCTCCCACACCTTTAGAGGTAGAACAGGTAATAGTTGATGGTGTGAAATGTGAGAAAGAATTCTGAGTATGAGAAACTAGCTTGTGGTAGATGAATCTTTTTGCCAAGAATAATTTTTATACTTGGATGAAATAACAATAATAATAATACCTCTGCTTGAAGACATTGAATAAGGGCTATGGAAGGCAGGATTTGTGGCATCAATAGCCCAGACAGAAGGGAAATGCAATGAATAATGTTCTAAGCTGCTTTGCCCAGTAATAAATTTTCTGATTGATAAACAATATGGACAGAGAGTTGGAGAAGCTGGGCAGAAAGCAGCTGCCAAAAAAGGTAGAGAGAAAATGAGCAGCGATTTTGACATCCTCACAGGACTGGAGAAAAATCTTGAGTTACAGACTACCACAAAGGTAAAATCTGAGGATCCAAAATTCCCCACCTATGGCTTGGTAAGAGTTTTTAAATGGGAAGAGACTGCCTTTTTAAAGTATGGTGTGAACTTGAGAGAGATTGGGAACGGTGTATATTCTGCATAGTGTTGTTTTTTTACTGAAATGCCTGTTACTAAAGAAAAAAAAGTCGAATACTAGGATAATCTTCTCTCCAGCCCCCACAATGACACTCTATTGGATGTGTTCTTTAAAATCCTCAACAATCTCCCCAGGCTAGTAAGCTGTTGGAAGTAAGAAAATAACCAAGAGACTTAAGTCTTTTATTTTATTTTTATTTTTTGGCCCAAGCTGTCTCTGTGTGAGTGTGAATATCTACATACAACAAAGCAATAAGGGAAGTAACATTAAGAGACAAAAGGAAATTTCCATTTTCAGAAATTATCACTATGTAAAAAAGCTTGAATTGCCATGGAAACAACCTAGTCTCATCGTTTTGAATGGTTATTTTTCCAAAGGAGTCCTTGAGACTTCTTTTGTTTCTTTGAGATTGGGTGGATTTAGGCCATGTGTGTCACAGAAATGGGGGATGAGGGATTCTCCATCACTGCCATTCAGGGAGCTGGCATCCACTGAGAGGGAATATATTCAGCTTGTTCTTCCTGAAGAACTTTTCACCCCAGAATGATCTGAATAGGTGTTTTCTTGGGGGAAAGGTGGAAAAGTGTGTGTGGGTAGTAGAGAGAGTCAGAGAAGCTGAGACTCAGAATATATACATTCTGAGCTATGTTTCTAATCTAGGTCTACCATTCCATGCACTATAGGTCTGATGTCCACTTCCACACCACCATCTGAGGCTAGGTCAACATCATCTCTATTTGGATCACTGCAAAGAGCCTCCCAACTAGATTGCCTGCATCCAGACTCACCATTCATTCAAATCAATTAAGAGGTCAGAATGGTGTTTAAAAATGTAATTCTGATCATATCATTGCCCAGGTTAAGAGTGTGCACAGATTGCTCACTCTCTTTAGAATAAGGTTGATGTGTCCTGAGCCATCTCACAATCAACCCGGTCTACGTTAAACTGTTCAGCTTCATCCCTCATCTCTCTTCTCCTTGTTCCTTAACTTCCAGCAGACGAAATTTCCTTCATTTTCTTAAATTCATTGTTCTCTCTCTCTCTCACCTTTTGCCCTGAGTTCATTTCTCTACCCTCTCAGACTAGAAAAACCTTATGCATTTCTCTCTCCTCTCCCATATCCTTCATCTAGTTAATTTTGACTCATCTTTAATACCCATCCTGGCCTATCATCTATTTCAGGAGACACCTGCTTTAAGCAATCCCATCACTTTCCACTGATCAGTATTAATGGCCTCTTACATTTTCAACATTGTTAATGTGTTCCTTCTGTCTTTTTTTCTTGGTTAGCCTGGCTAAAAAACTATCAATTTTATTAAGCTTTTCAAATAACCAGCATTTGTTTTTCTCTATTTTTCTCTTTAAAATATCTTTGATTTGTATTCTAATTTTCATTATTTCTTTTCTTTAGCTCGCTTTAGGTGTAATTTGCTCTTTGTCCATTTTCCCACTGTGTAAGCTTAGGCTGTTGATTTTAGGTCTTTCTCTTTTTTTAATACATGTATTTAATGTTACAAATTTCTCTGCCTTTGCTTCTTTCCATGCATTTTGGTAAACTGCATTTTCATTTTCAATTATTTCAGAATATTTCTTTTCTTGAGATTTCCTCTTTGGGTTATTTAGAAGGGTGTTGTTTAATTTACAAATATTTGAAGATTTTACAGCTGTATTTATGCTATTAAGTTCTAGTTTAATTCCACTGTGGTCTGAGAACATACTTTGTATGATTTCTATTCTTTTAAATGTACTTAGGTATGTTTTACAGCCAGAATGTGGTCTGTCTCGGTGAATGTTCCATGTGAACTTGAAAAGAAGGTTTATTCTGCTGTTGTTGGATGGAGTATTCAATTACTGACAGATGGAATGTTAAAGTCTCCAACTATAACAGCGGATTTGTTGATTTCTCCTTTCTGCTCTATCAGTTTTGCCTTGTGTATTTTTATGCTCTTTTGTTAGAGGCATACATGTTTAGAATTGTTATGTCTTCTGGATAATTGATCCCTTTATCACTATGTAATGCCCCTTTATCCCTAATACACTTCCTTGATCTAAAGGATACTCTGAAAGTAACATAGCTACCCAGTCCTTGATCTTGGTCATCCTAATCCTGAATTCTTAGGTCATACTTTGATTCCATCAATCAGATGTTGTTGTTTTCTGTATTTAATTTAGCTTTCTATTATTCTTAGTGCATGTGTTGGTCGGCCATAAATTATTCCATTTTAGCTAGAAGTGGTTATTTACAATATAGTCTTCAGTTTGGTAGACACAGTAATTATTCTTCCTATTTTAAATATTGACACTGAAGCTTAAAGACATATAAAAACTTGTACAAAATCACCTACTCAACAAGTAGAAGGGGTGGGCCTGGAACCTATGTTTTCTGAAGTGCAATCTAGTATTACCTACAACACTTCAGGTAATTTTCACTTCAACTAATCGACTAATTATTGTTCTAGCAGAAAAATCTATATGAATGCAAATTACTTTCAGCACATTATGGTATGAGCATGACATGAAATAAAGGCTGTTTAGTGACATCAATTGTTGGTTTCTGAAATTTCAAATAGCGTATTTCTCCACTTTTCTCTGTAGGGTTGTCCTTTTAAGAATGTCAGTTATTCCCTCATATTTCTTAAACATATACCATAAAGTAGTTTTTGCATTGTGTTTAATGTTCAGTATTTTGTTCCCCATCAAAATCTTATTTCTGAGCTGTTTACCCATGTAAATAATTCTCTATTTAATATTTCCATTTGAATGACACATTTATACCTTAAATTTAAACCAAGTATTATTTTACCCCCTGCACCATTTTTCCTATTCCCGTTGCTGAAGTCAGAAATCCAGGAAACATCATTGATTCCTTCATCTTCTTTTCCCTTCACATCTAGTCCATTTCTAAATCCTCTTTCCATCTCTAAATTGTATTTCAAATGCATCTACTTCTCCACATGTACATTGCCATATTCTCATCCAAGTCTTTGTTATCTCTGCCTTCCAAGAGCCTTCTACCTCATCTCCCTGCCTACATTCCTGCCCAGTTTCCTCTCATAATTACCATCTTACAAAAATGCAGATTTATCATGTTTCTGAACTGCTTAACACTGATTCACTTAGAATAGTGCAGTGTTGTATCACAATTTGACAACCACATATATGTTTGCTTGTCCTCTATTTCTTGTCAGTTTCCCACTCTAGACTGTAAACTCCAAGAAGAAAGGGATCAGGTCTCTAATGTTCATAATCCCCTGCCACGCACTGGCATTCAGGTGTCCAGCAAATATCACCTACATGAATAAATAGGTGAATTGAACTTTTTATTTTTGATGTGTGTTTATGTCCAAATTTGTGTTCTCCCCTAGAATATGACTTTCTAGAAGAAAGAAATATGATTTTTTTTTTCCTTGCTGTCTCAGTGTCTAACTCAGGGCTTGGACATTGAAGGTCTTCAAAATGCTTGTGAGACCAATGATGTCCCACTGATTAATTATACATGGACAGTGCTGAAAACACAGACACTTTTTCTTGTGAATGTCTTTTCTTCCATCCTTCATGCAGACCACTTCCATTATATTGCTACTTTATTACTACAGACTCTTAAATTATGGTAGAATTGATTGATTTACATATTTTGGTCTCCTCTAGAATTATTGATGTTCATGAGTAGGTCTTAAAGTTACATTAATTAAAGTTCATCCCTTGGATTTATGAACTTGGTTATATTAGACATATTCTGCTTTCTGATTGACTTTGGAAAAACCTGTTCTTTGGGGTAGACACATAGACAGTCTCACAGTCTGATCACTAACAAAATCATCAAGTGTATTTTAAGTCAAATTTCTTCCTTAACAACTGATTGACTTAATATATATCTATTGAATAAAATTAAAAGCTAATCTGTGTCTAATCAATTCTACTAGTTTCAGTTTCAAAAGTTAGTGATTTCTAATACTGTTCCTAATTTTTAAAGAAAGCAGATAATTTTAATTAGTCCCTTCAGTGGTGAACTGGGAAGTGAGATGGGGATGGTCAGGATTTTGAACTTGATCTGTTGTGTATAGCAGATATGGGATTGGGAAAACTGACCTCCATATAGTAATTGTTCTGTTGGGCAAGGCAGAGTATGCTAACTCTCTAGACCAGGAGCCTCAAATTCCAATGTCTAATGGACCACACAAGTACTATAAGTGAGGAAATCAGACCAGTGGGGACTTTGGTTAATGGAGAGTACATGGTTCCCCTAAAAGTAGTTGTAGCAGAGCAGAGATGTCCTATACTTAGCCTGTACTTAGTTTTTGTTGACTCTGGCCAAGCAGGCATGTGACCTCTGTATTATTTTCTCTGGGACAAATGTTGTGCTCTGGCTATCAGTTCACAGCCTCTGGTTCAGACAAACAGAGAGAAACAAAGGCTTGTTGATGTTTTGAGGATCTCAGCTACTGCACAAGGCACAATCATGCTGAACCTGAAAATGATGACTGCTAATCAGGAGGTTGGCAATGAAGAGAATTTAAACCAAAAAAAAAAAAAAAAATCAAAGTCAGGCTACTGAGGAGGGGCGTAGAAACATGTGAAACTTGATACTGCATTCTGAAGAGAAGAGAGAACAGGAAAGTTAAGGAATGTCTAAAATTATACAGGGAACCTAAATAAAGCACAATCTAATTATAGAAATTCAATCAACAGCTATTTATTGAGTACTTACTAGGTACCCCCCCATAAGTAAAAACAAAAACAAAATCAGTTGTTGTCGAGTTGATTCTGACTCATGGTAACCCCATGTGTTTCAGAGTAGAACTGTACCCCATAGGGTTTTCAATGACTGTAACCTTTTGGATTATGGATAACATTTCGAAGAATGGTTTATTTCGAGAACACTAAGTTGTGCTCATGAGGAACCCGTACATAGACCAGAGGAAGTCATTCGAACAGAACAAGGTGTGCATCAGGATTGTATTCTTTCACCATACTTAATTCAATTTGTATGCTGAGCAAATAATCTGAGAAGCTCGACTTTATGAAGAGGAAAAGGGTATCAGGATTGGAGGAGGACTCATTAACAACCTGCATTATGCAGATGACACAACCTTGCTAGCTGAAAGTGAAAAGGACTTGAAGCACTTACTGATGAAGATCAGCATGGATTACACTTCAACATAAAACAAAAATTCTCACAACTGGACCAATAAACAACATTATGATAAATGGAGAAAATATTGCCATTGTCAACAATTTCATTTTACTTGGATCCACTATCAACGCCCCTGGAAGCAGCAGTCTAAAAATCAAAGGCCATTTTGCATTGGGCAAATCTGCTCCAGAAGACCTCATTAAAGTAATAGAAAGCAAAGATGTCACTTCAAAGATTAAGGTGCACCTCACCCAAACCATGGTTTTTTCAATTGCCTCATATGCATGCAAAAACTGAACAATGAATAAGAAGACTAAAGAACTGATGCGTTTCAGTTATGGTGTTGGTGAAGAATATTGAGTATATGATGGAATGCCAGAAGAACAAATAAATCTGTCTTGGAAGAAGTACAGCCAGAATGCTCCTTAGAAGAGAGGATGACGAGACATTGTCCCATGCACTTTGTGCGTGTGTGTGTTTTGCTTTAGATGAAGGTTTACAGAGCAAATTAGTTTCTCATTAAACAATTAATATGTTTTGTAAAACTGGTTGCCAACTCTGCTGCGTGTCAACACTCTCCCCTTCTTGAATTTGGGTTCCCCATTTCCGTTTGTCCAGCTTTCCTGTCCTTTCCTGCCTTCTTCTCCTTGCCCCTGGGCTGATGTGTTCATTTAGTCTCACATACATGGTTGAGCTATGTGTATTATTGTTTGTTTTATGGGTCTGTCTAATATTTGGCTGAAGGGTGAACCTCAGGAGTGATGTCAGTACTGAGTTAAAAGGATGTCCAGGGGCCATACTCTCGGGGTTTCTCTAGTCTCTGTGAGACCAGTAAGTCTGGTCTTTGTTTTCATCTCACACACTTTGGACATGTTATCAGGAGGAACCAGTCCCTGGAGAAAGACATTATGCTTGGTAAAGTACTGGGTCAGCAAAAAAAAAAAAGAAGACCCTCAATGAGATGGATTGACACAGTGGCTGCAACAATGAGCTCAAACATAGCAACAATTGTGAGGATGGTGCAGGACCTGGCAGTGTTTCCTTCTGTTGTACATAGGGTCGTTATGAGTCAGAACTGACTAGATGGCACCTAACAACAACAACAACCTTTTGGAAGTAGATCACCAGGCCTTTCTTCAAAGGCACTTCTGAGTTGATTCTAACAGCCAACCTTTCGATTAGTAGCTCAGTGCTTAACCATTTGCACCACCTAGGGACTCCTTAGTATGGACCAGACTTTGTTAAATATGCTAGCAACAGAGTTTTGCTACTGTCTGTCATAATTTTGATAGTACCGCCTTTGATACTTTCTACTAATAGGGTTAGTAGTAGTTATAATAGCAATAATAGTAGTAGTTATAGAAATGCCTTTTATTTTTACTTGAAGTCCTAATTTAATTCTCATCAGACTGTGAAAAATGGTAAGGTAGATAATATAACTCCACTTTACACGCAAGGAAACTGAAGTTCTGTGGCAATGAATGACTTGCACAACATCTCACTCCAGTATTAATTAAATACTGGAGTCGTAGCAAAGCAGGGATGTCCTGGACCAGTCTGTTGCTCCCTCCTGTAAAACATTAATTTCCCACTCTGTTTTATATTGTTTTGGAATGCAATGCCCTTGTCTCCCTCTCTACTGTAATCTTTCAGTTTAGACATGCCCTGACTATTTGGTGGATTACACCAGCCTGGCCCACACTCCATCTCTTCCCTTTTTGATTCAGAACACTTTACTTTCCTGCTCCCTGAAAACAACTGAGTGTAATGAGAAATGAACTGGCCTGGGAAACAACAAGCCTGAGTTCTGCCTCTCATTAGCTGTGTGACCTATGTAACCTCTCTGATCCACAATATCTTGGTCCAAAGAAGAGGATCAACAGCAGCCACTGAGTTCTTTAGAAGATTGGTGGTCTGCATTTTGTAAACTTAAGGAAAAAATAATGTTGCCTTCAAGTTGATTTCAACTCGTGGTGATTTATTTATTTAAAATTTGAAGTTTTATTAATCTCCATTGTGCGCCCCACAATCTCAAAAAAAAAAAAAAAAAAAAAAGGCTCCCTATGCCTCATGGATAAGTCACAGTTCCTGCCAAGCCAGGAGGTATTGTTTTTTGGACTCTAGCATCCTTCTCATTTCTATGATAGCCCATCTCCCCCAGGTAGCTCTACACTGCAATCAGGCAGATGAGGTCTGCAAACACAACTCATTTTAGATTCAGCTAGAGTGTTTTCTCTTGCTGGATAAATCCCAGCATGTCAGCACTGCGCAGTTCTCTGATCTTGGGTGTACCAATTATGAATTCACCAGAGTCACTGTGTAAAGACAAGAAAGTTGGCACCATCAATTACCTCCCTGGATACCACTGTAACCCACACTCTGCAGAACCCAAGGGCTAATTTATTGAAACGGAAGCTACTGGTGGTTCCTGTGATTGGTGATCCCAGGGAGGAAGATCCTCTCTTTGATGATTACTCTCATGGAAGTGCTTTCTCTTTTCTTGGCTGCTGTAAAGTGTTAAGACTCCTTGGGTCTATCTAGCTTATGTGTTGTATGCTCCATAAAAACATGAATACCACTACAAATTTTTTTCATGGCTTAGACAAGTTTGAAGATGTTTGAATGCGAATGTGACGGTACGAATTGCCATTGAGTTGATTTTAACTCATAGTGACCCAGTAGGACAGAGTAGAATTACCACATAGGGTTTCCTAGGCTGAAATCTTTATGAAAGCAGACTGGCACATCTTTGTCCCAAGGAGTAGCTGGTGGGTTTCAACCACTAATCTTCTGTAAGTAGACAAGCACTTTAACCACTGTACCACCAGAGCTCTGGGATAATAAGAATAATGATGAAGACCATTTACTTAGACCTAATAATGTGTTTTGTGCTTTACATGTGTTATCTCAGTTAATCATTTCCACAACCTATTTATAGATATTCATAACCAATTTTATATAAAAATTAGAGATTTTAAATAACGTAATCAAGACCACACGAGTAGTAAGTGGTGTGGTATACTCAGGGTAAGAACCAAGATTCCTCTGCCATCGAAGTGAATGCTCTGACCCATTTTGCTATTTTATCTCGCTGAGTAAGATTTCTGGGTACCATAATCTTTTGCACCATCCTGTCTTCAACCAGATGAAAAGGGAGAAATAGTTAATTATATTTTTCTTTTTTGAGATAAGAAAATTAACCAACAGTGTCTATTGAAGAAACTGTGAATAACATGTTGGGAGCCTCAGAGGTTCTAATGAAAACTGTAGGGAGAGAGACATTGACTGAAGAGATTGACCTAAAAGTTCAGGAGAAGTCAAAAATTGTTTGAACATCTATTGAAAAATGGAGATATTAAACTAGTGAAGAAACAACTCTGGAGAAATATGATCACTTCCTAAAGATATCTGTAGGGTTACCATGGGGAAGATGAAGAACATATATTCAGTGAGACACAAAAGCAGGACTAGGACAAAAGAGAGATGATGCATCAGAGTGATTAAGAACAGAGTGAGAAAGACTTGAGTTCAACCTCAGCTCTGGCATCTAATAGACTGTGGACCATATGAAAGCTTTTCCTATATTCCAAGCCTAAATTTCCCCATATGCAAAATGGGAGTAAAAATATCTACCCCATTGGGCTGCTGTAGTATTATAGGACCAAACACATGTGAAACATGTAGTACTGTCTTAGAGTATAGCACAAATTAGCTAAATGTAGTTTCTCTCCTTCTGCAGTGTTTTTCCTTTATCTCAAATCCTTCTCCTTCTCTTCCCACTCCTCCTCGTCTCTATTCTTCTCTTTGCTCTTTTCACTTCTCCCCATTCCTTTTCCTTTTCTCTTTCTTCTCTCCTCCTCATCCTTCTCCTGCTTTTCCTCCTCTTCGTCCTTTTCTGGTGTAAATCACAATGTGAAATGACTATTGATCCACAAGCACAACATTGTTACAACTTCTAGTAAACAAAACACAACACAACAACAACAAAAAACCCAAACCATTGCCATTGAGTGCATTCCGACTCATAGTGACCCTATAGGACAGAGTAGAACTGCCCCATGTATTTTCCAAGGAGTGGCTTGTGGATTCGAACTGCTCATCTTCTGGTTAGCAGCCAAATTCTTAACCACTATACCACCAGGGCGGCCCCCTACCAACTGTTCCTTGGAAACCATTTGGGGCAGTTCTACTCTGTCTTGTAGGGTATCACTATGAGCTGGAATCAACTTGATGGCAACGAATTTGGTTTTGGTCTAGTAAATAGCAGGTTTTAATACTGGAACAGGTTGCCTCAAGGGGTACAGCGCCCCATCATAGAGATTATTCAGTCAGTCAGTTGAAATCCATGTGAAGAAGGATGTAGATGAATCATGCTTAGAGTAGAATGCTGAAGAAAAATCAATCAACATAATTTAAAGAATAAAATATTTATTAAGATTTTACTGTATGCTTAATGGAATTTTAGTTACTGAGGTATAGTAAAGAAGAAAGAAAACATCCCCAACTAGAGAAGCTAAAGAATGAATATCAGGGACAGAAGCTGAGGTTAAGCTTCGAGCACCTCGCTTTTATGAGCTCCTACTTCTCTGAGAGTTAATTATACTAGATTAAACTTGTATCCTTTTCCTATGGCTCCCCTCCATCATATAACCATTTATGCTAGAAGGTTTTGGACACTCAGACTCAGAAGAGGTGAGTAGTTAGAGTTTAATGGGACATTTTCACCCTGTTTACAAACATTTAAGCGAGACTTTAACGAATTAAGAGTTTGCTAGACTGAAATGTGAAAGAGAAACCACAAGGGAAAATGGTTAGATGGTATGGGTGTATACAATCCAGAAGGTGGGGGTTGATGACAGATAAGGCTAGGCTAGGAGGTTTAGTTTGAGCCACACTGTGAATGGACTGATCTTAGTATAGGAAAAGACGTTGCAAAAGAAATTTTTAAGCAGGAGAATGAAACGAGCATAACAGAATGTAGTATAAAGGGCATGGGTCAGAGAGACCTCGATTCATATCCTATTTCTGTCTGCAAGAAATGTGTAGGCTTGCAAAATGTGTTTAAACTCACATATTACACTGGGGGAAACCAGCATAAAGGTTGAGAGTATAGGTCCTTGAGTTTGCCTGCCTGGCTGTGAAGGAAGCTTGGCTTCACCATTTACCAACTATGTGACCATGAGAAGGTTGCTTACCTCTGTGAGTCTCAGTTTCTTCATGTTTGTAATGGGCTTAGAAAAAACTCCTGCAATTCTTAGGGAGGATTATGAGGTAGAGAATGTGAAAAATCTGGCCAAACGAGAGTTTTAGTTATACTATTTTAATTTTTCCCCATACAAAAGAATAATTCTTGTCTCAGGGAAGATGATGGGTTGTGGAAAGCGGCGGGACTGAAGACGGTAACACAAGAGAGATGAAGACTTAGATGAAGACTGTAGCTATGGGGATGTACAAAGTGAAGAATGGATTTGAGAGGCAGAATAATCGTAGGGCTTGTACCTTGTTGAACAGGCAATGTGGGGTGGGGGGATGACACTGCAAAGTGACAGACGCCTTTATCCTGAATTACTGGGGTTGGTGATGTCCTAAGGATGATATGGGTGGAAAAAGAAAAAGTCTTAATCAAACTCCTTTATACCGATGGGGTGGGGGGGGGTGGGGGGCAGAATAAGAAAGGTGTATCTTACACTATCCAAAGAAAAGACTGACAGCCAGGTCCTAAGAATAAGGCAGTTCCAGGGCAAAACAGTCATTCATAGTCTCTTAGGTTGGTGTTTTACCACGAGTATGACTCAGCTCCCCAGTCCCTGAGACTCTTGGGTCTTATTTAAAATTGTTAGAAAAGACAGACTAATAGGACTTGGCCAGGTTATTATGTCTCATTTTCTGGCCAGGTATCCTACACCATGAGACGTGGGAGGGGGTTCTTAGAGAAGAGAGAGGTGTCTACTACAGATGATTATGTTATTAATTAAGTAAGCAGTGGGAATGGAAATGAAGTGCCTTTTAATTCTGAAGTTCTGCAAAACCAAGGAACTCCAGGCTCAGTGCTTGATGACTGCTTTGGCTGTAATCTCTAATGGTTCCCTTATTTACAAAAATCGTCTATTTATTTGCTCGTTTATTCAAGACATTCACCCCATGAGGACTTCTCAGCACTCACAGATGTGAAGCTGCAATAACCTGGCAGGTGGATTTTAAATTGCTCTCATTGACAGAATTGAAGATCTTCTGCATTGCCAACTTGCATCTATATGAGTTGTATCTTGTGTATAAGAACAATCGACCAGCGCAGTTGCTTGCAAACCGACAGTGATCTGTTACATAACCAGGTCCATTAAAGAGTCAGTGTAATTACTCCTGCTTATTGGCATGACAGAATTTAAAGCCACTAGGCTCTGGGATGAAGTGATGTGGTTAAGATTCCTTTTAAGCTCTCCACCTTGTCTTGGTTGGTTTCTAAGCAACCTGCTTAAACAGGTGACTCAGCCCTCAGGTCATGGATTGATTTGGAAAATATATATATAAGAATTATAGAGACAAGAAATTGCGAAAAGGAGAAGAAAGTCACAGCCATTCACTTTTCTTGCAGGTCCACTTAATAGGTTTTCTGAAATCCAAGGATCAGATTGGCTGAGGCAGAACCTCATCAGGAGCACAGCTGGGACAGGCAATGTAGCATAAGTGAGCCTTGACCAATCGAACAGTAGGAGCACCTAGCAAAGGATGTTCTGTGATTTGTACTGAGTGTCTTTATATAAGACACTCTGGATCCTAGAGAAAGCACTGGATGCTTTATCAGAAGACCAAGGCTTCAGTCCCAAAACTGCCATTAATTCCCTTAGGTTATTAGTGGTACCTCAGTAAGTGTATCTCTTAAACGCTAATCATAATAGAGAATTCTCTCAGAGAGTTTATCTGAAGAATACAAGAGATGATGCATGCTGAGGTGTTTTTGAAACTGTAAAATGCTACACAAATGCTAAGTGTAATTGTTAACTTTTATACTAGAAGCTGTAGCCAAAATGGATACGTCTATTTCCCAGGTAAGGCCCACATTTCACCATTACTATGTCCACACAGCCAAGTCATTCAAATCCATAGCTATTTCTTATTGTGATTGGCAGTATAAACACTGCTAGTTTTGCTTTTTTTTTTCATTTAATCCTCACAATCCGTTGCCGTCCAGTCGATTCCAACTCACAGCGACAGAGTAGAATTGTCCCATAGAGTTTCCAAGGAGTGGCTGGTGGATTTGAACTGCCGACCTTTTGGTTAGCAGCCAAACGCTTAACCACTGTGCCACCAGGGCCCTTTAATCCTCACAAAATATTATAAAATAGTAGACATTATCACCATTATAAAGATAAAGAAACTGAAGCTGAGAGGGATTAAGTAACTTTTCCAAGATATGTGGTAGATCTGGGAATCAAGTCCAGGTCTATTTAAGGGAAAATACTATACTCATTAAAATGTGATACTTACTTCCCTTCAAATGCCACCTTTTTCATGAAGTCCTCTTTGATATTGCAAATCAAAATTAACCCTTTCTTCTTTTAGGCTGTTTTATAACTTTGAGCAATTATATTCATTTGGATAATTTCCTGAATGCCTTTTGTTGATAAAGCACTTTCTAAGAGCAGTGGCTTCAAAGATGATAAGAAATGTGTACCTCTGTATTACTCAGTTTAGGCTGTGATACACTGTGCAGCAAACACTCATGAAATCTCAGTGGATTATTGCGATCAAGACATTTTTTCTTCTTCATGTTACATATCCAACCCTATGCAGGTTGGTGTGGGGCTCTGCTCCATGTAGTCCCTCAAAGACTCAGATTGATTGGTCTCAAACTGTGAATGTGGACTTTGCTGAGTGAGGCCAATAAAGAGGGAGAATGGGAAATCACACATGATTCTTCAACTCTTCACTGCTTCAGCCTAGAAGTGGCACTCATTATTTCTGCTCACACCTCATTGGCCAGAGCTAGTCACATGGCATTGCCTAACTTCAACAAGGCAGAGGAATTGAGGACAGCAAATGGACTGTCTCTGCCATATCCTTGCCTCCAAGGAACTCATAGTCCAATGGCATTTTCTAGAATGTAAGTGTAAGTGTACAAGAACAGTGACTTTTGTCTTTTTTGTTCACTGATATATCGTCAGCACTTATGATAATACCTGGCACATAGTCAACACTTGATAAATATGTGCTGATTGAATTGATTCATGCAGAAAGCCAAGCAACAATAGTTATTTTGATCATTTGTATATATGTGTTTTGTCAGTTACCAGACACAAAGTTTTGAGGAAAGTATCTGCATTTTATGCATCTTCATCTTTCCTGCCTTTCTCCTCAGAACACCTAGCAGATCATTTTATATATCGAAGAAAATAAATATTTATTGAATAATCACATAATGCATTTCTAAGCTTTGTGGGGGGGTTGTGATCCTTTGTATCTCATCACTGCGTACTTGGAAATATGTGCATTATGTATTCAAAGACAATGTGTAATCAATACATTTCGTTCACACTCGGCCTTGAAGTGGCTCAGAGATGCTGCTAACTCATCTTTGAAATGAGGAGGATGTGGCTGTTTTTCTTTTGCTCTCTTTTTTTATTTGTAAGAGCAAGACACTGACAGACCCTACTCTCCAGGTTGAAAAAAAAAAAAAAAACTGTGGTTATCAAGTCAATTCCAACTCATAGGAATCCTATACTACAGAGTAGAACTTCCCTGTAAGGTTTCCAAGGAACAGCTGGTGGATCCAAATTGCTGACCTTTTGGCTAGCAGCCAAGTTCTTAATCACTGCACCACCCAGATAAGTAGTTTCAAATCTTAAAAAAGCTCCTGTTGGCTCAAATCAATTGTGGTAATCTCATCTTGCTGTTGTTGTTAGTTGCCATTGAGTCCATTCGAACTCATGGTGACTCTGTGCAGAGTAGAACTGCTCTATAGGGTTTTCAAGACAATGACCTTTTGAAAGCAGATTGCCACGCCTGTCTTCTGAGGCGTCTCTTGGTGGATTCAAATTGACAAACTTTTTGCTAGTAGTCGAACACTTCATAATTTGTGCCACAGTTTGCAAGAAACCAATTTAACCCTTGTTTTTGGTGTGGTCACAGTGCGGCGGGTATAATCAAGAGATAATTTGGCTTGAGGCCTCATCCCTGTTTGTCTGGAACGTAAGCTCCATCTGTCTTCCTTGGTGGTCAGTCACTCTCATACAAGGTACAAGAAAGTCAAGAAACGGTATATCACAGCGTGTAGGAGCATAGGTTTTTTTATTAATATTTTACATTGTGATTTTTTTTCCCAAGCAAAGTTTGTGCATTGTAAAATATGCAAATGAGTGTAGAGTTTAAAATGATCAGTGGGATTTAGCAATCAAACAAGTTATACTTGGATCTGGATGAATAGCCTTGGGCAAGCTAATTATTAGTCCTTTGTTTTGTAATAAATACTGTATTAAATAATACTGAGAAAATGCTGAGTATTTGAAAGGACTGTTTTGGGGATTCAACGAGATAACGTATACAAAAGATTCAGTCCAGTGCCTGGTCAATGGGAAGCATTCAATAAACTATAAAACCAAAAAACCAAACCTGTTGCCATCAAGTTGATTCCAACTCATAGAGACCCTATAGGATAGAGTAGAACAGCCCCATAGGGTTTCCAAGGGGCTGCTGGTGGATTTGAACTGCCAACCTTTTTGGTTAGCAGCCTGAGCTCTTAACCACTGCACCACCAGGGCCCCAATAAATCATAGCACAGACAAATAAAAAGAGCATGCTCATGGTAACTCTTGATGTGATAAGTGTAGCAAACTCAGGAAACAAGTGATATGTAAACAAACCAAAAAAAAAAAAAAAAAACTCTTTGCTGTTGAGTCTACTCCAACTCATAGCGACCCTATAGGACAGAGTGGAACTGCCCCATAAGCCAGTTTCTCCAGTGGAGCCACTGGTGGGTTTGAACCACTGAACTCTCAGTTAGCAGCTGAGCGATTAACCATGGGCCATCAGAGCTCCTAAGTGATATGTAGCCAAGATTAAATAGGAGAAGTGAAGTGACATTAGAGTCAAAAACCAGTAGCCAAGTGACTGTTGGAAGCTTGATGATCACAGGAAAAAGTACAGTCAAAGGGGCAATGGTGAGTGTTATACCAGA
Source organism: Dugong dugon (assembly GCA_030035585.1). Classification (NCBI taxonomy): domain Eukaryota; kingdom Metazoa; phylum Chordata; class Mammalia; order Sirenia; family Dugongidae; genus Dugong; species Dugong dugon. The sequence goes on from CM057471.1 coordinate 61,852,594, forward strand.
TTTCTTACATTTTTCCATGACACTGTCCAGTTCTGAAATCTTGTTGTTTATCTTTTGGATTTCTAATTGTTGTTTTTGTATGATTTCTAGTTGTGATTTATTTTAGCATTTTGTTCCTGCATTATTTTCTTGAATTCTTCTGTTTTTTGTCTGTATTTTCCATGAATTTTCTGCCTTTTTCATGAATTTGTCCTTTTTTTCCTCATTTTTGTCTGTTTTTTGCTTCAACTCTTGGATAATTCTGAATACTGGAGATTTGAATTCCCTATCAGTTAGGTCTAGTGCCTTTTCTTCTACTGGAAGGTCGTCTGGTGCTTTATTTTGGACACCTGCTGGAACCATCCTGTCTTGTTTTTGTAAATGTTTTGATATTGTCTGCTGTCTTTGGGGCATTCAATGGTTATTTTCCTAGTTACTTATTGTAAATTTGTTTGTTTCTTCCTGCTTTTTTGTTTTATTTGGTTATGTCTGAGCAGATAGGCTGTGTATTCTTTGTTGTTTGCTCATCTGTGGGCACGATACTTTTCACCTCCTTCTCCAATAGGCAGGGTCAGTCACTCAGATATGGTACGGCACGGCAGGTCCAGCTGAAGGGGAATTGCTGGGATAGGTTTTTCGTGGCACGTACCAGGGCTGACAGTGCGGACCAGCAATCAGTGCAGGGCAGGTTCAAGTAGGCCGTGCCTGTGTTGTTTGAGAGTGTGATGTTCAGCACACGGTGCAAGTAGGCAGGAAGGAGGAGGTAGATTGTGATGTGTGGAGCTAAGATAGGTATGGGAAAGATGAGAGAGAGGAAAGAGGAACAGGAGCCAAAGACATACACAAACAAAAAAGAGTGCTAAGAGAGCTTGCTATTGGAGTGGAGAGGTGAGAGACTGAGAAATGGGGAAAAACAAAAATGTAAGAAAAAGAAAAGAATAAATCGAGAAACTGGAAATGAAGAGAGACAAATAGGGAATAAGAGACAGAAGAAAACGAAACAAAGAAATGAAAAAAAAAAAGAAAACAAGAAAAAAGAAATGCCCCCAGGGATGTCCCTGTGCATCTGCATAGAGTAAGGGACTAGCTTCCAAGCCACATGGTACAGCCCAGCTAGAAGGGGCTCCCAAGCTGAGCAAAGAAAAAGAAAACAAACAAATAAAAACAGAACAAATCAGAGCAAACAAACAAACAAAAAAGCCCCAGAGGTCCCACCAATGTGGCCACACGGGCTGGGAAGCTGTTTCACAGTCGAGTGGTATTTTGCAACCTTTCAGGAAGAAGCAAAGATGGCGTAGGGGGCCAGGTATTTGAGAGAAAGGAGGGGGAGGTGGTGAGAGGTAAAGAAGAAATCTAAAGAAGTGGAAAAAAATAACACTAGCAGCCAATAAATGGCACTCAGGGAGCTGGCCAGTGTGGGCCGGTGGAATCCAAGAGGCACTGGGGGGAAGCTCGTGCTTCCCGGCCAATAGACAGTGGCTGCAGGAACCAGAGAAGGCTAAATGGGGGTGAAGAAGGCCAGGGGGTGGGAAAGCCTATATTGTGGGTTAACAGTTACTCTGTCTTCTGCTGGAAGCTCCGTGAAGCTGCTTTCCTGTACCTCTTGTTCGTTGATCTCCAATAGGATTCCAAGATGGCAGATCCATGCTGCGGTAGCTGATAGGGGACCTCTGCATATATCTCTCCTTGTTCTCTGTTCTCAGTCAGTTTCTTATTCCATTCGATGCTTGGCTGAGTTCTTTATCTCTTCATTTGATGGTTAGGGCTTCAGGATTGACATGTGACTGTTTCACTTAGTTTTTCTGATCTTTGCTGCAGAGGTATGGTGTGGTGCTTCTGACTATAGCACCATGTTGCCCTGAAGTCTCTTTTATACTTTTCCAAATCTTAAATTCTCTGTTTTAAATCCTAAAGTGGTTTTCCAAATGGGGAACTACAATGATAAATTTAGTAATTCTGATCGTCTGTTATGGGCTTATGGTAGATTGGGTTATTATTCCCAATATTTCACTTCTTCTTAGTAGTAGAATTATATATCCACACCCTTTGCCAAGTGACTTTTCTATTTCTCTCAAGAGAGTATGCAGAGTGTATTCCCTACTCCGGTGATTTTGGCCTCAGTCATGTGATGTGACTTAGCCTATTAGATGTCAGTATATATAGCATAAAGAGAAACTTTTAGCATGTTTCTGTGGTTTGCTTTATCCTCCTATGCTTTTGCCATTAGAAGAGAATACCCTGGGTAGCTGTTGGTCACAGAATGAGGAAACATGTTGAACAGATGTGAACATACATATTGCCAAGAGCCAAGCCCACTCAATCAATGTAGAATCACAGCCAACACATAGAGTTGAGAAATAAGCTTTTCATAAGCCACTGGCATTTGAGGTTGTTTATTTTACAGTTTATTATGGCAATTTATAGTGCAATACAATGAAAGGAAATTTTCTCTTACTATATCTCATTTAATGCTCATTATAGTCATGCATGCCATCCTTATTTTATAGTTAAGAAACTGAGGTTCATAGATGTTACCTCAGTTGACTGATGGCACAAAGTTAAAAGGTAGAGGCCTCTTAGGCTCATATCTTCCTAATGTTCCAAACTATCTGTCTTATAAGACCTTTCCACTTTTTCTCATGGGTTGTTATGATTATCATATAAAATAATATACTAAAAATATCTTTGTCTAGCATAGGACACCTGTCATGGATTGAATTATTATTATTTTTTTTAATATATTTTATTGTACTTCAGGTGAAAGCTTACAGAGCAAATAGTTTCTCATGAAATAGTAGTACACATGTTGTTTTATGACATTGGTTAACAACCCCACAACGTATTAAGCCTCTAAATTCTCAACCTTTTTTTTTTTTTTTGATGAAAATTACAGATGGCCAAAGATACACCGTTTCAAAAATTTCTACATTCACAGTTCAGTGACATTGACTACGCTCTTCCAACTGTGCTGTTATTCTTACTTAAGATGAAGGCTTACAGAACAAAATAGTTTTTCATTTAATAGTTACTACACATGTTGCCCTATGACAGTGGTTAACAATCTCACAGCACCTTGTGTTCCCTATCACCAGGGGGCTTCCTTGTCCCCTTCTGTCTTCTGGACCTTGTCAGTGGACTATTGTACCTCTTTAGTCTCATTTGTTTATTTATTTTTTATTTTATTTAAACACCATTTCAAAACTTTTTACTTACACATTTAAGTGATATTGACTATGCTCTTCCAATTGTGCTGCCATTCTCGCCCAAGATGAAGGCTTACAGGACAAAACAGCCTCCCATTTCATAGTTACTACAAATGTTGCCCTATAGCAGTGGTCAACAATCTCACAATACATCGACAGTGTCCTTATTCAATTTGTGTTCCTTATCATCAGTTTCCTACTCTCCCTCTGCCTTCTGGCCCTTGTCACTGGACTCCTGTACCTCGTTAGTCCCATTTAGTTTTACTGGGCTGTCCATTCCCAGGCTTAACATCGAACCTCGAGGGTAACTTCCCCTCTGAGCTGAAAGGGTGTCTGGGGGCCACACTCTTGAGGTTTCTCTAGTATTCTTTAGGCCAGTAAATCTGGTCTTCTTTTCTTTTTTCTTTTTTTGGGAGTTAAAATTATGCTCTACATCCTTCTCCAGCTCTGCCCAGAACCCTCTGTTGTGATCCTGGTCAGAGGAGTCATTGGTGGTAGCCGGGCACCATCCAGCTGTACTGGACTCAGTCCCGTGGAGGCCTTGGTAGCTGTGGACCATTAGTCCTTCGGACTAATCTTTTCCTTGTATCCTGTTCTCTTCGTTCTCCCTTGTTCCCGAAGGGATGAGATCAGTGGAGTATCTTAGATGGCCGCTCATAGGCTTTTAAGACCCCAGACACTACTCACCAAGGTAGAATGTAGAGCATTATCTTTATAAGTAGTGTCATGCCAATTGAGCTAGATGTTCCCCGAGATCATGGTCCCCAGAGCCCTCCGTCCAACAACTCAGTCCCTCGGGGGTGTCATGGATTGAATTTTGTTCCTCTAAAAATGTGTGTATCAGTTTGGTTGGGTCATGATTCCCAGTATTGTATGATTGTGTACCATTTTGTAATCTGATGTGATTTCCTTATGTGTTGTAAACTCTATCACTATGATGTAATAAGATGGATTAGTGGCAGTTATACTGATGACGTATACAAGATTGGATAGTGTCTGTCTTAGTCATCTAGTGCTGCTATAACAGAAATACCACAAGTGGATAGTTTTAATGAAGAGAAGTTTATTTCCTTACAGTAAAGTAGGCTAGAAGTCCAAATTCAAGATGTCAGCTCCAGGGGAAGTCTTTCTCTCTCTTGGCCTTCTTTTCAGTGTTCCCCCGGACTAGGAGCTTCTTGGCACAGGGACCCTGGTTCAAAGGACGTGCTCTGCTCCTGGAACTGCTTTCTTGATGGTGTGAGGTCCCCAACTCTGCTTGCTTCCCTTTCCTTTTATCTCTTGAGAGATAAAAGGTGGTGCAGGCCACACCCTAGAGAAACTCTCTTTACGTTAGATCAGGGAAGTGACCTGGGTAAAGATGATGTTACAATCCCACCCTAATCCTCTTTAACATAAAATTACAATCACAATATGGAGGCCAACCACACAATTCTGGGAATCATGGCCCAGCCAAATTGATACACATATTTTTTGGGGGACATAATTCAAACCATGACAGAGTCTTAAGCCAGTCTCTTTTGAGATATAAAAGAGAGAAGCGAGCAGAGGCACATGGGAACCTCATACCACTAAGAAAGCATCACTGGGAGAAGAGCGCATCCTTCGGACCTGAGGTTCCAGTACAGAGAAGCTCCCAGACCAAGAGAAGATTGATGACATGGACCTTCCTCCAGAGCTGATGGAGAAAGCTTTCGCCTGCCTGGAGCTGATGCCCTGAATTTGGACTTAGCCTACTGGACTGTGAGAGAATAAACTTCCCTTTGTAAAAGCCATCCACTTGTGGTATTTCTGTTATAGCAGCTCTGGATGACTAAGACAGACACCTGTACCAATTTTCAGTCTATATATTTCAAATGGGTCTAAGTCTGCCAAATGGAATACTCAGGAATCAAATCACTGTATCTGTGGAAAAGATGATGAAAAAGTTCAATATCATCAGTCAGAACAAGGCCAGGGGCCAATTGAGGAACAGACCATCAATTGCTCATATGTAAGTTCAAGCTGAAGTTAAAAAAAATTAAAACATTAGAACAAGTCAATGAGAGCCAAAATATGACTTTGAGTATATCCCACTTGAATTTAGAAACCATCTCAGGAATAGATTTGATGCATTGAACACTAATGACAGAAGACTAGACGAGTTGTGGAACGGCATCAAAGACATCACACATGGAGAAAGCAAGAGGTCATTAAAAAGACAGGAAAGAAAGAAAAGACCAAAACTGATGTCAGAAGAGACTCTCAAACTTGCTCTTGAACGTCGAGCAGCTAAAGCAAAAGGAAGAAATGATGAAGTAAAAGAGCTGAACAAAAGATTCCAAAGGGTAGCTCGAGGAGACAAAGTCAAGTATTATAATGAAATATGCAAAGGCCTGAAGATAGAAAACCAAAAAGGAAGAACACACTAGGCATTTCTCAAGCTGAAAGTACCAAAGAAAAAGTTTAAGCCTTGAGTTGCAACGTTGAAGGATTCTATGGAGAAAATACTAAACTATGCAGGAAGCATCAAAAGAAGATGGAAGGAATACAGAGAGTCACTGTATCAAAAAGAGCAGGTCGACATTCATCCATTTCAGGTGGTAGCATATTAATCAACAACTGATAATACTGAAGGAAGAGGTCCAAGCTGCACTGAAGGCATTGGCAAAAAACAAGGCTCCAGGAATTGACAGAATACCAACTGAGATGTTTCAACAAATGGAGCAGCACTGGCAGTGCTCACTCACCTATGCCAAGAAATTTGGAAGACAGCTACCTCATCAACCAACTGGAAGAGATTCATACTTGTACCCACTCCAAAGAAAGTGATCCAATGAATGTGGAAATGACTGAACAATATCATAATATCACAGACAAGAATCATTCAAGGGCAGTTGCAGTAGTACACTGACAAGCAACAGCCAGAAATTCAAGCTGGATTCAGAAAAGAACATGGAACAAGGTTGCCATTGCTGATGTTAGATGGATCATGGCTCAAAGTAGAGACTATCAGAAAGATGGTTACCTGTGTTTTATTGACTATGCAAAGGCATTTGACTGTGTGGATCATAACGAAGTATGGATAACAGTACCAAGAGTGGGAATTCCAGAACACTTAACTGTGCACTTGATGAACCTGTACTTAGACCAAGAGGCACTTGTTCGGACAGAACAAGGGGATACTGCGTGGTTTAAATGAAAGAAATTTGTACACCAGTGTTGTATCCTTTCACCATACTTATTCAGTCTGTATGCTGAGCAAATACTCCAAGAAACTGGACTATATAATGAAGAATGGGGCATCAGGTTTGGAGGAAGACTCCTTAATACCCTGCAATATGCAGATCACACAACCTTGCTTGCTGAAAGTGAAGAAGACTTGAAGCATACTGATGAAGAACAACGACTATAGCCTTCAGTGTGGATTACACCTCAACACAAAGGAGACAAAAATCCTCACATATGGACCAGTAAACAATGTCATCATAAACAGAGAAAAGATTGAAATTGTCAAGGATTTCATTTGACTTGGACCCATAATCAACATTCATGGAAGCAGCTGTCAAGAAATCAAAAGACACATTGCACTGGGCAAATCTGCTGCACAAGACCTATTTACAGTGTTAAAAAGCAAAGATGTCGCTTTGAGGACTAAAACGTGTCTCACTGAAGCCATGGTGTTTTAAATTGCCTCATAATGAAAGCTGGACAATAAACAAGGGAGACCAAAGAAGAATTGATGCCTTTGACTTATGGTGTTGGCAAAAGATTTTGAATATACCATGGACTGCCAGAAGGATGAAGAAATCTGTCTTGGAAGAAGTATAGCCAGAATGCTCATTAGAAGCAAGAATGGTGAGACTTTGTCTCACATACTTTGGATATGTTATCAGGAGAGATCAGTCACTGGCTGGAGAAGGGCATCATGCTTGGTAAAGGACAGGGTCAGTGAAAAAGAGCACAGTCCTCAACGAGATGCATTGACACATTGGCTGCAACAGCAGGCTCAAGCATAATTACAACTGTGAGGATATTGCAGGACAGGACAGTGATTTGTTGTTTTACATTGGGTCGCTGTGAGTCGGAACCAACTCGAGGGCACCTAACGACAACAACAACAAGACCCAAGCATGCCTGAAGCAAACTACACAGAGGATACCACAGCTGAGAGACCAAAAAAGATCAAGTTCTGGTGACATCAGTTGAATTTGTGGATCCAGTTAGTCCTGAAGTTGTACTTGTCCTACTATAGGAGTCATCAGTATTATAAATTTCCTATTTTTGCTCCAAATATTTTGAGTTGGGTTTTTGTAACTTGCAGCTGAGAGAAACTAGACTAATACAAACAATGGAAATGAAAGTATCTTATGAGTACAGAGATTTTACAAATATAAATTATTCTTTTTTGGCCAAAGGATGAAAAACTATATATTATATTAAGCTCATTAGAAGTGTATAGTGACCCTTGAATATGAATTAAAGAAAATATCCTTGGAGTCACACAAGTTAGCTACCTTTTACTACCTTCTGCATCTTAAAATTCTCGTGTACAAACATAGCCAGGTTAATTAAGGGGTTGACATTGTTGGAATCCGATTAATCAACGAATCATTGTAATTGTTTCCAAATTTTGCTGATCTTTCTGAAGGGCAACAAAATCATTTTGTGGCAAAGCTAACCTTTAGCACGCCACCTCCCCCACCAAATTAAAAAAAAATAATCCAGACTACCCTTGTCTAGCTCTTATAAATAAGGATATTATTTTTGGGTATGGTATTTTAAATCTTTGTGCAGTGTGCAGTTCAATGATCTTCTATACTCTTGAGTAAACCAAAGATGAGCCTGTCATATGGAGAAAACATAGTGTATTACAGTGTATTACTGCTGACACATTCCTTATTCTTTTAATTTCACATATCATAGAGCTGGTTACAAAAGGATGGCTTGACGATTTGATGCTCTTCCCTTTCTGATTTGCAACAACCTACTTCCACTCAGCTCCTGCGTCTCAGAGTCTGTTGTCCCATATGATGCCTCTTTATGCAGCTTTCAAGCATTTTCAAGAAGTATGGATTCTGGTGGGAGAAAGCAAGGTATGCTAATTATCAGGGAGAAGATACCATAGTCCAGTTAACATGGTTCACTGGAATCTCTCTGGAGCACTGAGAAAATATGACTGGCATTTATATCTTCATAGCAGGAGAGATTTGCAGGACTTGGAAGAGAACAGAGAATATTTTTTTAATTGTTGTAATTAAATGAAGTTTACATTTCAAGTTAGTCTCCCATACAGATTTTTTTTTTTAACATACATTGTTATGAGACCCCAACTGCTCACCCCATTCTGCGACAGCACACTCCTCCCCTCCGCCCCTGATTCCCTGTGAACATTCAACCAGCTCTTAACTCTCTCTGCCTTCCCCTCTCACCTCTGGACAAAAGCCACCCCTTTGGCTTCTTGTATCTACTTGTCTAAGAGGCACATTCTTCACGAGTATCACTTTATGTCCCACAGTCCAGTCCAATCCCTGTCTGAAGAGTTGGCCTCAGAAATTGTTTTAGTTCTGGGGTGATGGAGAGACCAGGGGCCATGCTTTCTGTGGCACCTCCAGTCTTAGTCAGACCATTAAGTCTGGTCTTCTTACTAGAATTTGAGTTCTGCATCCCATCATTCTACTGCTCCATCAGGGACCCTCTGTTGTGTTCCCTGTCAGGACGTTCATTGGTGGTAGCCGGGCACCATCTAGTTCTTCTGGTCTCAGGCTTATGAAGTCTCTGGTTTATGTGGCCCATTCTGTCTCTTGGGCCAATGCTTTCCTTGTGTCTTTGGTGTTCTTCATTCTCCTTTACTCCAAGTGGTTGGGACCAATTGATGCATCTTAAATGGCCTTTTGCTAGCTTTTAAGACCCCAGACGCCACTCACCCAAGGAGGATGCAGAACATTTTCTTAATAAGGTTTGTTATGCCAATTGACATAGACTTCCCCTGAAAGCATGGTCCCCAGGCCCCACATCCCTGCTACTCTGTCTCTCAAAGTATTTGATTGTATTGAGGAAACTTCTTAGCTTTGGTTTAGTCCAGTTGTGCTGGCTTCCCCTGTAGTGTGTGCTGTCCTTCCCTTCACCTAAGATCATTCTTATCTACTAACTAGTTAGTGAATAACCCTCACCCTCCCTCCCCACCCCTGTAACCATCAAAGAATGTTTTCTTCTGTGTTTAAACCTTTTCTTGAGTTCTTATAATAGTGATCTTATACAGTATTTGTCCTTCTGTGCCTGACTAAATTCACTCAGCATAATAAGTTCTAGCTTCCACCAAGTTATACGATGTTTCACAGCTTCATCATTGTTCTTTATCATTGTGTAATATTCCATTGTGTGGATATACTATAGTTTGTTTATCCATTCATCCATCAACGGGCTCTTAGGTTGCTTCCATCTTTTGGCTATTGTGAACAGTGCTGCGATGAACATGGGTGTGCATATATCTATTCATGTGACGGCTCTTGTTTCTCTAGGATATATTCCAAGGAGCGGGTTAGCTGGATCATATGGTACTTCTATTTCTAGCTTTTTAAGGAAGCGCCAAATCGATTTCCAAAGTGGTTGTACCATTTTACATTCCCACCAACAGTGTATAAGTGTTCCAGGCTCTCCCCAACCTCTCCAGCATCTGTTATTTTGTGTTTTATGGATTAATGCTAGCCTTGTTAGGGTGAGATGATATCTCATTGTAGTTTTGATCTGTGTTTCTCTGATGGCTAATGATCGTGAGCATTTCTTCATGTGTCTGTTAGATGCCTGAACATCTTCTTTGGTGAAGTGCCTGTTCATATCCTTTGCCCATTTTTTAATTGGGTTATTTGTCTTTTTGCTGTTGAGGTTTTGGAGTATCTTGTAGATTTTAGGGATTAAACTCTGATCAGATTTGTCATAGCAAAAAATTTTTTCCCAGTCTGTAGGTTGTCTTTTTACTCTTTTGGTGAAGTCTTTGGATGAGCATAAGTGTTTGATTTTTAGGGGTTCCCATTTATCTAGTCTCTCTTCTGGGGCTTGTGCATTGTTACTTATGGTTTATATCGTGTTTATGCCATATATTAGGGCTCCTAGCATTGTCCCTATCTTTTCTTCTATGATCTTTATCGTTTTTGATTTTATATTTAAGTCTTTGATCCATTTTGAGTTAGTTTTTGTACATGGTGTGAGATATGGGTCTTGTTTCAGTTTTTTGCATATAGATATCCAATTATGCCAGAACCATTTGTTAAAGAGACTGTCTTTTCCCCAGTTGATGGACTTTGGGCCTTTGTCAAATATTAGCTGCTCATAGGTGGATGAGCTTATATCTGGATTCTCAACTGTGTTCCATTGGTTTTTATGTATCTGTTGTGAGAGCAGAGAATTTGATCAATGGGAAAGAAAGTGATAATTCAAAATACATGAGAATTTACCCTTAAATTAAGTCACCAAAAGAAACGAAGAAAGTGAGATGCATCAGAAGTAGAGTTTGTCTTAATATCTTTGGTTTAATAACCCAAACCACAGCTAGGAAATTCAGCAGCCAAGAGTCAAATTCAGGTTTGTCTGACACCAGAACATATATACTTGATAGCTGAGTCCGTTACACCTGTCCACTAGTACATTTATGCTTTTGGAGCTAAGTAGATTTATGTAAAATCCTCTGAATTTTTTCAAGAGAAAACTCATTAGACAGTTATACTTAGTTTTCATGTTCCTGATGCTATTCTCTAGGCTACACCTCTCAAATTATTTACCAAGTACCTTCAAAAATTTGGTTTATGTGTCTACAACTAAGAAGATATGATGATGATGGTGATGATCCACGCTTCCAACAGATACTTAAAGTAATTGCTATGCACAAGATCTGCTCTGGGTGCTTAGGATACAGAAGTTAACAAAACAAATAAGAAAATCTTCCTGTATGGAGCTTATATTCTAGTGGAGGAAGAAAGACAATGAACAAAATAAATAAGTAAACTATAGTATGTTAGAAGAGAGTAAGTGTATAGAGAAAAAAAAGTATTTGCTGCTAGTCAAATACTTCTGTTTCTCTCCACTTCTAGAGCAAATGGCAAGATGGTGCTTCCCGCCTCTTGCAATTAGTTGTGAGTAGTGTATAAATGATGTGTGTTATTTTCAGGCATTGAAGTTCCACAGTATCAGCCCCCAGAACTCTCTTCTCCATCTCATATGGAACCAGCAGCATTCAAGATGATCACTTTCCTGTCAACCTGGGTCTCTGAGTGATCACAGTCACCTTTGATAGACAAGTGGCAGGAGAGAGATAATACAACTTGTTCTTTTAATCCATTAATATTTAAGGGCTTTTTAAAATTTTCATTACTTTACATGAGCAAGACTATCTTGATTGATAGAAAATATATTATGGACACTATACAAAGCATATGGTGCCATTACTTAATGTAATCTTTACAACAATACCACAAGATATGTATTACTATTTCCATTTTATATAGACATTAAAGATATCACACAACATTCAATTTATCCATTGTGTATAACAAACTAAAACCAAGTGACAAAAAATTTACTCTTATCTCTCAAGGTTGTGTAGTTTGCCTGGTTCACTTGAGTGATTCTCAGTTGGGGTCTCTCATGAAATTGCAGTTGGAGGTCACTGGGGTTACAATCACCTGAAGGTTTGACTCTGCTGGATACCCAACAGGGCCCACACACATGGATGGAAGGTGATGCTGGATTTATGCTTGGAGTTTGGCAGGGGTTGTCAACTGAAGCTCCTACATGTAGCTTCTTCATGTGATTTGGGCATTTCAAGCATAGCAGCTATGTATTACAGGGAATATTTTAAAAGGCACAGGTAGAATTTTCATGTGTTAGCCATGGGAGTTCAAGAATATCACTTTCACCACATCCTATTGGTAAAATCAGTTACTAAGGTTATGATATGAAGCACATGTCTGCACAGTGAGAGAAGTAATGGACAATGGCTATCTTTGGAGTCTTATATGTCCTGTGCAATTCATAAGTACAACCCATTTTCTTGGTAAGCTTAAAATATATAAGAGCTTGAGATATCTCATTTAAATAATGAATATAATACACTGGTGGAATGTGGGGATTGAAGCTGGGCAGGGCATGGTGTTTGATATACCATATGTAGGTTTAGAAATATCTCAATTAGTATTCCATCAATTCCTGGAGCCTTGTTTTTTGAAAATGCCTTCAGTGCAGCATGGACCTCTTCCTTCAGCACAATAAGTTCTTGATCATATGCTACCTCCTGAAATGGATGAACGTCAACCAGCTCTTTTTGGTACAATGACTCTGTGTATTCCTTCCATCTTCTTTTGATGCTTCCTGCATTGTTTAGTATTTTCTCCATAGAATCCTTCAATGTTACAACTTGAGGCTTCAGTTTTACTTCAGTTCTTTCAGCTTGAGAAAATGCCTAGTGTGTTCTTTCTTTTTGGTTTTCTATCTCCAGGTCTTTGCACATTTCATTATAATTCTTTACTTTGTCTTCTCGAGCTGCCCTTTGAAATCTTTGTTCAGCTGTTTTACTTCATCATTTCTTCCTTTTCTTCCTTTTGCTTTAGCTACTCGACGTTCAACAGCAAGTTTCAGAGTCTCTTCTGACATCCATTTTGGTTTTTTCTTTCCTTCTTGTCTTTTTAATGACCTCTTGCTTTTTTCATGTATGATATCTTTGATGTCATTCCACAATTCTTCTGGTCTTCAGTCATTAGTGTTCAATGCATTAAATCTTTTCTTGAGATGGTCTCTAAATTCAGGTGGGATATTCTCAAGGTCATACTTTGGCTCTCATGAACTTCTTCTAATGTTCTAAATTTCTTCAACTTCAACTTGAACTTGCATATGAGCAATTGATGATCTATTCCACAGTTGGGCCTGGTCTTTTCTGACTGATGATCTTGAGCTTTTCCATAGTCTTTTTCCACAGATGTAGTTGATTTGATTCCTGAATATTCTACCTGGTGACGTCCACGCGTATAGTTGCCCTTTATGTTGTTGAAAAAATGTATTTGCAATGAAGAAGTCGTTGGTCTTGCAAAATTCTATCATGATCTCTGGCATCGTTTCTATCACCAAGGCCATATTTTCCAACTACTGATCCTTCTTCTTTGTTTCTAACTTTTGCATTCCAAATCACCAGTAATTATCAATGCATCCTGATCATGTTTGATCAATTTCAGACTACAGAAGTTTGTAATAATCTTCAGTTTCTTCAACTTTGGGCTTAGTTGTTGGTGGATAAATTTGATTAATGGTCATATTAACTGGTATTCCTTGTAGGTGTATGGATATTATCCTAGCATTGAAAGCATTGTACTTCAGGATAAATCTTGAAATATTCTTTTTGACAATGAACAGGACATCATTACTCTTCAATTTGTCATTCCTGGTATAGTAGATCATATGATTGTCTGATTTAAAGTGGCCAATACCAGTCCATTTCATCTCCTAATGCCTAGGATATAGATGTTTATGCATTCCATTTCATTTTTGATGATTTCAAATTTTCCTAGATTCATACTTCATACATCCACATTTCAATCATTAATGCACGTTTGTAGCTGTTTCTTTGTGCCACATTAGCAAATGAAGGTCCTGAAAGCTTGACTCCATCCATGTCATTGAGGTCAACTCTAATTTGAGGAGGCAACTCTTCCCAGTTGTATTTTGAGTGCCTTCCAACCTAAGGGGTTCATCTTCCAGCACTATAGCAGACAATGTTCTACTGCTATTCATAAGGTTTTCACTGGCCAATTTTTTCAGAGGTAGACTTCCAGGTCCTTCTTCCCATTCTGTCTTAGTCTGGAAGCTCCACTGAAATCTGTCTACCAAGGGTGACCCTGCTGGTATTTGAAATACCCGCGGCAAAGCTTCCAGTATCACACTAACATGCAAGTCACCACAGTACAACAAACTCACAGACACCTGGAGAAAAACAAGGCTCCAGGAATTGACGGAATACCAAATGAGATGTTTCAACAAACTAATGCAGTGCTGGAAGGGCTCTCTCGTCTATGCCAGGAAATTTGAAAGACAGCTACCTGGCCAGCTGACTAGAAGAGATCCATATTTTTACCCATTCCAAAGAAAGGTGATCTAATAGAATGCAGAAATTATCCAACAATATCATTAGTATCACAAGCAAGCAAAATTTTGCTGAAAATCATTCAAGGGCAGTTGTAGCAGTACAAGGACAGGGAACTTCCAGAAATTCAAGCCAGATTCAGAAGAGGATGTTAAATAAGGTATGTCATTGTTGATGTCACATGGATCTTGGCTGAAAGCAGAGAATACTAGAACGTTGTTTATCTGCATTTTCGTTGACTATGCAAAGGCATTCGACTGTGTGGATCATAACAAATTATGGATAACATTACCAAGAGTGGGAATTCCAGAATACTTAATTGTCCTTATAAGAAATCTGTACCTAGACCAAGAGTCAGTCATTGAACAGAATAAGGGGAAACCACATGGTTAAAAGTCAAGAAAGGTGTGTGTCAGGGTTGTATCCTTTCACCATACTTATTCGTAATATGTATGCTGAGCAAATAATCCAAGAAGATGAACTATATGAAGAAGAATGGGGCATCAAAATTGAAGGAAGACTCAGTAACAACCTGTGATATGCAGATGAAACAACCTTGTCTGAAAGTGAAGAGGACTTGAAGCACTTACTGGTGAAGATCAAAGACCACAGCTTCAGTGTGGATTGCATCTCAACATAAAGAAAACAAAATTTCTCGCAACTGGGCCAGTAAGCAACGTCATGATAAACAGAGAAAATATTGAAGTTGTAAAGGATTTCATTTTACTTGGATCCACAATCAACACCCATGGAAGCAGCAATCAAGAAATCAAAAGACACATTGCACTGGGCAAATCTGCTGCACAAGACCTCTTTTTAAAGTGTTAAAAAGCAAAGATGTCACTTTAAGGACTAAGATGTGCCTGACCCAAGCCATGGTATTTTCAATCACTTCATATGCACGTGAAAGCTGGACAATGAATAAAGACCAAAGAAGAATTCATGCCTTTGAATTATGGTGTTGGCCAAGAATATTGAATATGCAATGGACTGCCAGAAGGATGAAGAAATCTGTCTTGGAAGAAGTACAGCCAGAATGCTCATTAGAAACAAGAACGGTGAGACTTCGTCTCACACACCTTGGACATGTTATTAGGTGGGACCAATCCCTGGAGAAGGACATCATGCTTGGTAAAGTACCGGGTCAGTGAAAAAGACGAAGACCCTCAGTGAGATGGGTTGACACAGTGGCTGCAGCAAAGGACTCAAGCATAACAATGATTGTGAGGATGGTGCAGGACTGGGCAGTGTTTTGTTCTGTTGAACATAGGGTCACTATGAGCTGGAAGTGACTCAATGGCACCTAACAACAACAATGTAGGTTAAGATAGGCTAGATATCTGTGTGAAAGTAAATCAGCCTAAATCTCGTAGACTTAACAAAATGAATTCACTTCTTGTTTACGCTGCATGTTTAAAATTGATCAGAGGTGAGTCTGCTTATTATAGTTGCTTAGAGATTCAGATTGGTAGAGTTTCATTGCCATGGACTCCACCTCTTTATATATTTCCAGTATCAGTATAACACTAGAAGGAAACACAGTCAATTGCATTCTGGATCTTAAAGCTTCTACCTGGAAGTGACATGTCATTTATTCACATACCGTTGGCCAAAGACAGTCTCGCAGCCCCGTCTAAATTCCTGCCATGTTCCTAGAAGAAATATCAGAATATTTTGAGATAGCCCTAATAAATCCATTCTCTATCATCTTAACTCTTATACATTGAGAACAAATTGAATTTAGAGAAAAGTGAAACTTGGAAACCATCTTTTTCTTCTGTTTTTCATTACTCTGTCAATGGTTATTACTTTCAAAGACTATTAACTTTGTTGAGAGTAGTGGGTCAAATAATTACCTTAATATTTTATATCTTACACAACTTTAGAGTATATGTGAAGCTTGTACATATCTGTCTTTTCTGGTTCTCTTTCTCTTGCTTTCCATTTCAATTTAAGTAGAGGGGCTACTTGCTCTGGTCAATCAAAAAGTAAAGAGTCAGTAATTTTCTCAAGGTCGCATTGTACATTTGTTTGATGCCTAAACCAAGCACTTCTCCCCATACCTGGAATCCTGAACTTAGGGTCCTCTAAGGGCTCAAAGTATCCCATAAAGTCCATAAAACTGCAACATTGTATTGGTACATGGGTGTGTGTGTGTGTATATGGTCTTGGGTTGATTAGATTCACTATACCACATCATGCTGCCAATGATTAAAAGGTATATGTGAACTTGAGATTGGAATGTTATCGATTCACCTGGTTCTTAAAGCTGGAATCTGCCTTAAGTTTATTATGTTGGTGAAGTGTTCAAGGAAAGACACATACCAAAAAACCCACTGCCATTGAGTAGATTGCAACTTATAGTGAAACTACAGGACAAAGTAGAACTGTCCCATGGGGTTTCCAAGGCTGTAAATCTTTACGGAAGCAGACTGCCACATCTTTCTCCTGCAGAGCTGCTAGTAGGTTCAAACCATCGATCTTTTGGTTATCAGACGAGCGCTTTAACCACTGTGTCACCAGGCCTCTCCTGAAGGGTGCCATAGGGTTTCCTAAATCTGCTCACTTACAAGCTTCACACTTGGGCATCTTGCTGACTCATTTTTTCTGTCTCTTGCCATTGTTGTTGTTGTTGTTAGGTGCTGTAGAGTCAGTTTTGACTCTTAGCGAATCAAAGTACAATAGAACGAAACACTGCCCAGTCCTGCACCGTCCTCACAATTGTTGTTATGCCTGAGACCATTGTTGCAGCCACTGTGTCAACCCATCTCATTAAGGGTCTTCCTCTTTTTCACTGATCCTCTACTTCACCGAGCATGATGTCTTCCTCCAGGGACTGATCCCTCCTGATAACATGTGCAAAGTATGTGAGACATAGTCTCTAAGACATAGTCTTTGTCTCTAAGGAGCATTCTGGCTGTATTTCTTCTAAGAAAGATTTGTTCATTTGTTTGGCATGGGCTGTAAAAATTGAGACTCCCTTCACAGGAAATAATGAACAAGAAATGTTATGTTTTAAGTGCTAAATCCGTAATTTCCAGTGTGGCTCATATCTCGGTGGAAGGCAGAGCTTCCAGGTGACTTGAAGAAGATTCTGCAAGAATGAAAACTCTCTCCCACTGATTTCAGACCCCTATTTTTTTCCATTAAGTAATTATTTTCATTTTAAATCTTTATTTACACTTATCAGAACCCTTTCAACTCAATTTGAAAAGGATGATACATATGTGTCTACAACAGTACATTGCTATTTTAGTTGAGGTCACTTTCATTCCACTGTCATTTTCTGAATACCTACTTTTTGTAATACAGCAATACAAGAAATTACAAGCATAAGGCGTGGGCCATGTCAGTCCTGCTTGCAAGTAAGTAACTAATCTGAACATCAGCGTACATAAATAAACACAGTTTAGAGGCAACAAACTGACTTGGTTTGAATCCCTGTTTTCCAGCTAGCTCTGTTATCTAATGTCCTTGAATTTCAGAGACTTCACCTATAGAGATGGGAACAGTGAGTCCTACTAAAGAATTACTGTGAAGATTTTTGTAATGTATGCAAAATATTTTTTCAAATTGATGATAGCACAGATGAAAATACCCAGAGGATAGAAAGTGCCTGGCCTGTTTAAGGAGTGAATGTTGAGCATAATAAAATAACTACAAGAAAACTGTGGAAGAGTGAGGCTAGAGAGACCGTAGTCTAAAATGTCAGGCTCACTCATTGGACTTCATTCTGAAGTCAAAGGAAAGCCAATAAATGGTTGAGAGAAGATTAGAAAACATATAATTGATTTTTAAAAAGCTTTTTATTTTGAAATAATTTAAGACTTGACAAGAAGTTGTAAAAAGTAGTACAGAGAGCTCCCTTGTATCCTTCAGTACCATCTTGCATAACTCTAGTATAACATCAAAACCAAGAAATTGATATTGGCCCAATATTATTAAATAAACCACAAATTTTATTCTGATTCTCCTGTTTTTTCCATGCATTCGTTTTTTGTGCATATTACTACGAAATCTTATCACATATATAAATTACTGTAACCACCCCCACAATCAGGATACAGAACTATTCCATCACCACAAAGAAACTTTCTCATGCTACTCCTTTATAGTCAAACCATTCTCCAGCCCTAATTCCTGGTGGCTACAGATCAGCCCTTTATCACTATAATTTTGTCAATTTCAGAGCATTGTATAAACAGAGTAATACAATATGTGACCTTTTGCTATTAGCTTTTTTTTCACTCAGCATAAAGCTCATAAGATTTATCTAAATCACTGCAATATCAATACCAAAAAAATGCCAAACCTGTTGCTGTTGAGTTGATTCTGACTCATAGTGACTCTATAGGACAGAGTAGAACTGCCCCATAGGGTTTCCAAGGCTATAATCTTTATGGAAGCAGACTGCCATATCTTTCTCCTTCAGAGCGGCTGGTCTGTTCAAACTGTTGACCTTTTAGTTAGCAGCTGAGTGCTTAACCTTTGAGCCACCAGGGCTCCTCACTGTATCAATAGCTTACTTCTTTTTATGATTGAGTAGTATTACATTGTATGGATGTACCACCTTTTGCTTATCCATTTCCCTGCTGAAAGAAAGATATTTGAGTTATTTCCATTTGGGGATTATTACAAATAAAGCTACAATGAATATTTAGGTACAGGTTTTTGTGTGGACATAATCTAATCTTACTTTAGAAAGATAATAGAGGATATGTTATGACTTTATTGAAGAAGTAGATCAACAAGTTTGAGAGATACAATCCATGTGATACCGCACTAATCCTTTCAATTATGGGGTGCCTAGTTAGAGCAGAAGGAGCCCTGGTGGGCCAGGGGTTAAGTACTCAGCTTCTAACTGAAAGGTCAACAGTTCAAACCCACCAGCTGCTCTGAGGGAGAACGATGTGGCAGTCTGCTTCTGTAAAAGATTACAATCTTGAAAACCCTATGGGGATGTAATACTCTGTCCTATAAGGTCAATATGAATCAGAATCAACTCAACAAAACAGGCTTGGTTTGGTTTTTAATTAGAGCAGTTAGGATAGAAAAGAAATGTTAGGCTAGAGCAATCAGGCAAGAAAAGGAAATAAAGGGCACCCAAATCTGTAACAAAGAAGTAAAACTGTCCCTATTTGCAGATGATATGGTACTATACATATAAAACCCAAAAGACTCCATAAGAAAACTACTGAAACTAATAGAAAGTTTCAGCAGAGTAGCAGGATATAAAATAAACATACAAAAATCAGTTGTGTTCCTATACACCAGTAAAGAGAATGACAAAAAGGAAATCAGGAAAACAATACCATTTATAATAGCCCCTAAAAAGACAAAATACTTAGGAATAAATCTAACCAGGGATGCAAAAGATCTATACAAAGAAAACTACGAAACACTACTGCAAGAAACCAAGAGACCTACATAAATGGAAAAACATACCATATCAATCGATAGGCAAGCTCAACATTGTGAAAATGACAATTCTACACAAAGCAATCTACAAATACAATGCAATCCTGATCCAAATACCAACAGCATCCTTTAAAGAGACGGAAAACTAATCATTAACTTTATACGGAAAGGGAAGAGGCCCCAGATAAGTAAAGCACTATTGAAGAAGAATAAAATAGGACTTACACTACTGACCTTAGAACCTACTATACAGCTATGGTAGTCAAAACAGCCTGGTTCTTGTAAAATGACAGAATCATTGACCAAAGGAACAGAATTGAGAACCCAGATGTAAATCTATCCACCTACAGTCACCTGATCTTCAACAAGGGCCCAAAGCCCATCATATGTGGGAAAGACAGTCATTTTAACAAACAGTGCTGGCAAAACTGGATGTCCATCTGCAAAAAAATGAAACAGAACCCATACCTCACACCATACACAAAAACTAATTCAAAATGGATCAAAGACCTAGATATAAAACCCAAAACTATAAAGATGATAGAAGGAAAAATAGGATCAATGTTAGATGCTGTAGTACACAGCTTAACAGGATACAAACCATAGCTAACAACACACAGACTCCAGAAGATAAGCTAAATAACTGGGATCTTCTAAAAATTAAACACGTACACTCATCAAAAGACTTCACTAAAAGAGTAAGAACAGAATCTACAGACTGGGAAAAAAATTTTGGCTATGACAAATTCGACAAAGTTTTAATCTCTAAAATCTGCAGGAAAACCCAACACCTCTACTACAAAAATACAAATAATCCAATTAAAAAATGGGCAAAGGATACGAATAGACACTTCACTAAAGAAGACTTTCAAGTGGCTAACAGACACATGAGGAAATGCTCATGATCATTAGCCATTAGAGAAATGCAAATCAAAACCACAATGAGATACCATCTCACCCTGACATTACTGGCACAAATAAAAAAAAAAAAACCAGAAAATAACAAATGTTGGAGAGGCTGCGGGGAGATTGGAACTCTCATGCACTGCTGGTGGGAATGCAAAACGGTACAACATTTTGGAAAATGGTATGGCTCTTCCCTAGAAAGCTAGAAATAGAAATACTGTATGATTCAGCAATCCCACTCCTAGGAATATATCCTAGAGAAATAAGAGGTGTCACATGAATAGACATATGCACACTTATATTCATTGCAGCATTGTTCACAACAGCAAAAAGATGGAAACAACCTAGATGCCCATCAACAGATGAATGGATAATCAAACTATGGTATATACACACAATAGAATACTATGCAGTGATAAAGAACGATGATGAATCTGTGTAGCATCTCACAACATGGATGGCATTATGCTGAGTTAAATAAGTCAATCACAAAAGGACAAATATTGTATGAGACCTGTACTGTAAAAACTCATGAAAAGGCTTACCCACAAAAAGAAACAATCTTTGATGATTATGAGGGAGAAGAAGGGTGGGGATGGAAAAACACTAAACAGACGATAGGTAAGTGGTAACTTCGGTGAAGGGTAAGACAGTACACAATACTGCGAAGCCGGGACAACTTATCCAAGGTAAGGTCAGGGAAGTTCCATAGACACATCCAAACTCCCTGAGGGACTGAATTATTAGGCTGAGGGCTGTGGGGACCATGGTCTCAGCTCAATTGGCATAACATAGTTTATAAAGAAAATGCTCTACATTCTACTTTGGTGAGTAGCGTCTGGGGTCTTAAAAGCTTCTAAGCGGCCATCTAAGATACTCCACTGGTCTCACCCTGTCTGGAGCAAAGGAGAATG
The DNA here is from genome assembly GCA_030035585.1 of Dugong dugon. NCBI lineage: Eukaryota > Metazoa > Chordata > Mammalia > Sirenia > Dugongidae > Dugong > Dugong dugon. The sequence goes on from CM057471.1 coordinate 61,874,115, forward strand.
AAAACAACCAAAGACACAAGAGAAAGATTAGTTCAAATGACTACTGGACCACGAACTGCTCTGATAGGGGTCACAGTAGAGGATCCCAGACAGAGCTGGAGAAAAATGTAGAACAAAATTCTATCTCACCAAAAAAAAAAAACAAAAAACAAAAAAAACCAGACTTACTGGTCTGACAGAGACTGGAGAAACCAGAAAGTATGGCCACGGACACCCTTCTAGCTCAGTAATGAAGTCACTCTTGAGCTTCACCCTTTGGCCAAAGATTAGACAGGCCCATAAAACAAAACGAGACTAAATGGGGTCTTCATTCCCAGGGGCAAGGACTAGAAGGCAGGAAGGGACAGGAAAGCTGGTAATAGGGAACCCAAGGTCAAGAAGGGGGAGAGTGTTGACGTGTTGTGGGGTTGACAACCAATGTCCCAAAACAATATGTGTACTAATTTACTAACTGTTTAATGACAAGCTAGTTTTTTCTATAAACTTCATCTAAAGTACAATAAAATAAGTAGATAAATAAAACATAAGTTTCTCAGAAAAAGAAAAGAGATGTTAGGGAAAAGGCCATTGAGATTGCAGAATGAACTGGACGTAGTGATTCAGTAGATACGAGTAGTAGTAAATGGGATGGTGTGTAGATAAAGGAAGCTCTAAAATTTCTGGTTGGGGGGTTAGGTGCTGATACTGTCATCAACTAAAAGAGTCAAGAACATATGTTTGGGTAGACGGAGGAAAGACTTGTTGTAACTGTTCAATAGGAGAGTGTAGGGGGCATCTATATAGAAATGTCTAGCTGTCAGTTGGAGATTTAAATCTGGTACTCAGGACTGAGATCAATGGTGGTACTGTAAATATATTAGTCACTGCTATGGAGAGGATAAATGAAGCCATGTTTGAGAGAAAGTTGCTAGGGAAGAAAAGGAAACATTCTCATAGGAGATATGGGATATGATTTCAACACCGTTGTTTCTAACCTACATATCAGCAGGAATCTATAGATTTTATGCATCTAGACTCATAAGATCACTTCAACCCCTAATTTGTGTTTTTTGGAAGTCCACAGGTCTCTCCTAGTTTCCCATCAATTCCCAAAGGCATCTTTTCTCATGATCATCTCTGGTCCTGTGGATGTGTTTCCACACGTGCTGTTTCTGTTTGGCATTGTGCTGTTGTAAGTGCAGACATGAGAGCCAACATTTTTCTTGATGCCAACAACCACATACCCCAAAACTAAGTAAAATAAAAAGAAACAATGTCAACAGCAAAACTTTTCTACAAACCATTAAACATTTATTTAATAAATATTAATTCACCTCTTACTGTAATGTCAAAGCAATTGGTTACATATTTTGAGCAATAAAACTATCATTACAGTTGTTTTCTCCAATCTGATATTTGTCTTAGTTATCTAGTGCTGCTATAACAGAAATACCACAAATGGATGGCTTTCACAAAAAGAAATTTATACTCTCACAGTCTAGGAAGCTAGAAGTCCGAATTCAGGGTGCCAGCTCCCGGGGAATGTTTTCTCTCTCTCTTGGTTCTGGGGGATGGTCCTTGTCATCAATCTTCCCCTGGTCTAGGAGCTCCTCAGGAGCAGGGACTCAGGGTCCAAAGGATGCACTCTCCTCCCAGCGCTTTCTCGGTGGTTATGAGTTCCCCATGTCTCTCTGCTTACTTTTCTCGTCTATATCTCAAATGAGATTGACTCAAGATATAGCTTTATGCTGTAGATTCAGTCCTGCCTCATTAACATAACTGCCTCTAATCCTGCCTCATTAGCATCATAGAGGTTAGGATTTACAACACATAGGATAATCACATCAGATCACAAAATAGTGGACAACCACACAATACTGGGAATCATGGCTTAGCCAAGTTGATAAATATTTTTGACTTGTAGAGTCATTTCTGATCTTGCCTGTGTTTACGAATTCAGCCGTGCATCTCTCCACTACCCAACTCACCTTATCATCTGTAGACACAGCTCACCATACCATCTGTAGACCCAATTTGCCATCCCATCTATAGACTCAGCTCATCATACCATCTTTCTGTATGCTGTTCCTTCTTCCTGGAATACTCCTCTTCTGCCTCTTTATCTCATCCCCCAGGATACTGCTTCATCTTCCTTTTGTCCATGAAGCAGTCTTTAAAGAGGCCCTTGCTTATGTTACTATACTAACCTTATTTTTTTCTAATACAGCATTCATCATTCTTTATTCCATTCACTTCTTTAGTTGTATTATCTACTGTTTGAAAAGCAAACTCCCTGAATACAGGGACCACATACACCGTACTTGTTCACCATCATATCTCTAGCACTTAGAAGAATCATCTTGCAGGATAAAAATTTGTAGCCCATCTTTAGGAGGTGTGAGGATTATAGGGATGAAAGAGATATAGTTTCTTCCTTCAAGACATTTACATCTACTGGATAACTTATTTTTTTCCCCTTATATTCATTTAATACTTAGCAGAGTCTCAGCTTGAATTTTTGGCTTTTCTTAGGATGGTTTACATGTTCTCTCGATGGATGAATATGTGTGGCCACTTAGGTCACTAGGAGACTTTCTTATTTGACACTGCAAATTCCACAGCAGAATATAACTCCAGGCAAAGAAGAGCCAAGTTAAATGCCTGTTGTAGAGTCCAGCAACAACAGAGCCTAGATTTATGGGGAGCTGTTTACAATGAAGAGACACAACCTATTTTTATTTGATCTGCACCATCCAAAAAGAAAATTGGAATTATAATTAAAGCAGGGGAAATGATACCTTAAGCATTGATTTTCCCATAAATGTGCCAACCCTCAGAACAGTGGCTGGTCTCTATGTTCCATATGCTGCTGCGTAACTTTAGATGAATGAAACCTTCTTTGATAACTAGACTTACATCGTAGTATATAAATTTCAGCTGTTATGCCCTGATGACTCATCTTTATAACTTAGATGCCTCTCAGGGTTTGGATTAAAGGAAGAGACCCTTAGAAAAGTCAGGAAGAGGTATCCTATTGGGACAAACAGCTTGCTATCAGAGACTCTTTACAGGTCTGCCTCTGATAAACATTCAGCCCCATCACTATTTTAGATTTCCCCAAAGTCTTATGGAGATTAAACACAAAGGAATTACCATTTATCTGTGAAGGTAAAATTTATATCACCTATAATCCTTTCATAAAGATCTATCAACCACCACATTAATACAAAAGTGCAATCTGAAGGCAGAAGGCCATTCTATTTGCTTACTGTCAGATATAAAGCTGCAGTTGCAAAGCATGCATGATTTTAATAAGCTTTGATAATATGCAATCAGCTGATAGGAGCTATAGATTTAACTCTTATAGATTTTTAGCTTCAGCTCCAAATAATCAATCATGTCAAGATATGAAAATTATTTCATTCCCTTCAGTAGAAAAGAAGATGTGATTTAAAATGTCAGCCCTTGGATATTTGAGCAGGATTCCTGTAATCAATCATGCAAAATAAACCATCTTATTTAGTAGCTCTTTGGAAGAAGAGAAGCTTTGGGGAAAAAGAAAACAAATTTTTTTTTTTTTTTTTGCATAATGTGGATGAGGCTCACACACCGTATGCATATAAATAACGGAAATGTACGTAGACCTGGGTGTTCTCATTTGCTTCTTCCTTGCCAAGGTCAGTAACCTTGGCAAGGAATTAGATGGATTTGGATGACCTCAAACCACAGGGTACGGGAGGACAATATTGTCTATTGCATCCAAGCACTTTCAACAATGAATTAGGATCTGAATTCAAACCCAGGTCACCTGACTTCTTTTAGAATTGTCTACCTGGGTTTAGTTCAGCCCTATTACTGCCTGGCTGAATCACCTTGAACAAATCTTTGAACTTGAGCCTTAGCTTGCCTGTTTGTGACCAGGACAATTAACATCTATTCATATTCATGCAGGGTATCCTATTATAAAATGGATGTGAAAGTGCTTTGCAAATGGAAACTCTATGACGCTCTCTACAAACCTAAGTGGCTAAACCACAGAATGTTAAAAGGCAGCAGTTTTACTTCTTGGAAAACCATTATGAAACAGAGCAATGCCCTTGGGTTATGTCTTGCTGGGCTGAAATCTCAGAGCAGAAGGACTTGTCTGAGGATATTGCCTTACTCTCAGTGAGTGAACTATAATTACAGATTTTGCTAGCTTGCTGTGTGGCTTTAGACAAGTCCCTTAACCTTTCTGAACTGTCTTTTCCTCATAAGTAAAATAAACGATTTGGATTAAATGATCTCTAAGGTTAACCCTAGCTCTAAAAATTGGTGTTTCTCTGATTCAGCATTAACCCTGGTGGAAATACAGATCACAGCTGAAACATACTCCTTCCACACATGATACAAATTTCCCACTTGAGCCAAACATTTTTAACTTGCACAGAATTTGGAGAAGTCCTATCAGATTTTGGCAATAAAACTGTTATGACAAGAAATAATATATGTACAGTGCTTTTTAACAAAGTATTTTTATATGTTATATTTAATAATATTTAGTTGGATTACCATAATCTCTTCCAAATCAAAGCCTTTCTGGTTCCTGTTTAAATAAGCCTAACAAAGCGTGATGGAACAGAAGTCCTTGGGAGACCTATTATATTGATTCATTTTGAACACCAATAATTATTTTGTTAGCCCTTACTTACTCCTAGGTGTTTTAAAGTGTTTTGGGGAATTTGAAAACAGTAAATTATCTTGGTCTGTTTAAATATTTACCCAGTTGGGTTATATATTTATGAAAATAAAAGACTTTATTAAATTAAGGGGAAGTTTAGTAGCGTCCTTTTTCTGAATGCTCATGATGCCAAAATTCATGGTTACTGGATAAAAAGTGTTTAACAAAAGTTGATTTCATTCCATAGAAGCCAAAAGCACCATAAGAAGGCACAGACTAAGATAGCCAGTGTAGAAAATGAGTTTGACATTTGCTGACAATATGCAGAATTCATGGATATATACATACATTTATATATACATAAAATTCATATATATACACACACACATATCTATAAAATACCTTACCTTCCCATCCTCAGCAAATCAACCTTGAAGCTCTCTTTTCTCCTATCTCAGTCTGTGTGTGCACAAGAATATGTGTGTGTTTTGCATATTTCTCTGTCATTTTGACTGGTTGCCAAAAGTTGCTCATATTTTATGAAGCACGGAGAGTGGTATGATAAGCGTTCCTTGCTCCATCATTTCTCCGTACCAGGGCAAGACAGTTTTCTCTTTTTCTTTTTGTTCATTAATGATGCACGAAGCTGAGACTTTTAACTCTCTCTCTAGTTTTTGCCTTTCAGTTTCTTAGGAATTTCTCACGTTACTTGACATGCATGGTTATATGATAAAGACTCACTAGGGCCGTTTTATCCTGCTGGTATGCTTCCTGAGCAATCTCGGCTCATCAGCTGGCTGGAAATGTAGTTTCTGTCATTTTTGCAAAATAACCATGCTATCTTTAAAAAAAGGAAAAATTACCATGCCCTGAACATCCAGTAATCCTGATGATGCTACTATCTTCTCTGACTTCAAGAACAAGGACCAAGACTTTGACACTTTCTCCATTCTTTCAAAAAATAATAAAAATAGAGGAGAGGGGCAAGATGGCGCTCTAGGCAGAAACACCACGCCGTCCCTCCACAGCAAAGATCCGAAAAACTAAGCCTAACAGAGAATCAACAATCCTGAAACCCTAGAACACCAAATGAAGAGATAAAGAACTCAGCCAAACACCAAACGGAGTGAGAATACTAAAAGAGAACGGAGAGCGAGGAGCGACTCAGGCAGAGATTCCTTACCAGCTAACGCAGCGCGGATCCACCATCTTGGATTCCTATCGGAGACCAGCAAACGGGAGAGCAGCCTTGCAGAGCATCTGGTCGGAGACAGAACGACCGGTAAACTGCGGTGCGCGCTCTCCCACCACCCACCCCTCTCCGCCTCAGCTGGGGATCCCCTGCTTTCCGTGGCCAGGGTCTCTGGGCTGGGGGGTGCTGGTGCTTGGATTCCCCGCGCCTGGGCTGGCGGCTTTCTGGGAGCCGTTTGCTGGCAGCTAGCGAAACTTTCTCTGCCGCCTCCCCCTCCTTTTGCCTGGGTGCCTGGTTCCGAGTGCCGTGTCTGCTCTCTCCTGCGGGGCTGTAGGGCTGCGTGCGGGCGTGTGGCTGTTTCTGGGTCTGGGCTCCCGCGTGGGTGGGATCCTGGGGCCTTTGTTCGTTCGCCCCTCTGCTTTCCGTGGCCGGGGTCCCTGGGCGGGGGGGCGCCGGTGCTTGGGTTCTGCACGCCCGGGCTGGGGGCTTTCTGGGAGCCGTTTACTGGCACCTAGCGGACCTTTTTCTGCCGCCTCCCCCTCCTTTTGCCTGGGTGCCTGGTTCCGAGGGCCGTCTCTGCTCTCTCCTGCGGGGCTGTAGGGCTGCGTTCGGGCGTGTGGCTGTTTCCAGGTCTGGGCTCCCGCGCGGGTGGGATCCTGGGGCCTTTGTTCGATGGCCCCTCTGCTTCCTGTGGCCACGGTCACTTAACCCCGAGACTATCGGCTTCTTGGAATTCGCGCCCCTGAGTGGGGGCTCTCTGGGTCCCATTTGTAGGCACTGACTGCTGGTGTTGCCCTTTTTTTTTTTTTCTCAATTTTATTTTTCTTCCTTTTTTGATTAGTTTTGTCATATTTTACCTCTTTTTCTCTTTTGTCTTTCTTCATTGCTTAATTTCTTGTCCCTCTATCTCTTCCTTCTCTTTCTGATCCCTGAATACCAGGCGATGTATGCCTCTGTACCTTCTGGCCAGGCTGAGCTGTGAAAATTGAGACCGACTCCCCCAGACCTCATAGCTGCATCGGTGCGATCCCTGGGAACTTTGCAGTTTTTTAACTTTTCTGATTTTCATTTGGTCATTCTTTCCTTTTCTTTCTCTTCCCCCTTCTGGTTTCCTCCATCCCATAGTCTCTCATCTGTACATTCCAACGACAAACTCCTCTAGCATTCTTTTATGTTTGTACGCTTTTTGCTCTTCCTCATCTCTCCTCTCTCCCATATCCAGCTTAGCTTCACACATAACCATCTTCCCGCTGCACCCTACCTACCTGCACCGTGCACTAGACATCACATCACCAAGCGGTGCAGGCACGCCCTATTGGAACCTGCCCAGCACTGACTACCGACCGTCCTGGTGGCTGCGGTGAGTGTCACAAGCAACCCATCCCAGTGGCTCCTCCTCAACTAGATCTGCCCAGCTGTACCACAAGAACGAAAAAAAAAAAAAAAAAATCTACAATCAATAAACGAGAGAAATATCTACTGAATGCCCCGAAAACAGCAAACACTATCAAAACATTTACAAAAACAAGACAAGATGGCTCCAATAGGCGTCCAAATTAAAACACCAGATAACTCTCCTGTGGAAGAAAATGCACTAGAAGTACCTGATACGGAACTCAAATCACTAATACTCGGAATTTTCCAAGAACTGAGGCAAAAAGCTGACAAACATGAGGAAAAAATAGACAAATTTATGGAAAATACAGACAAAAAATTGGAAGAATTCAGGAAGATGATGCAAGAACAAAATGCCAAAATAAATTCACAACTCGAAATTATACAAAAACAACAATTAGAAATCCAAAAGATAAACAACAAGATTTCAGAAATGGACGGTGTCATAGAAGGGCTGAGAAGTAGATTTGAAACCATGGAAGACAGGATCAGTGGAACTGAAGACAAACACTTGGATACAACTCTGTTTCAGGAAAACTCAGAAAAAAGAACAAAGAAAAATGAAGAGACCCTGAGAGTTATGTGGGACACAATTAAAAGCAAAAACTTACGAGTGATTGGCATACCAGAACAGGGGAAGAAAACAGAAAACACAGAGAGGATCATTGAGGAACTGCTGACAGAAAACTTTCCCAATATCATGAAAGATGAAAAGCTGGTCATCCAAGAAGCTCAACGAACCCCATATAGAATAGACCCCAAAAGAAAATCACCAAGACATATCATATTCACACTCGCTAAAACTAAAGACAAACAAAGAATCCTGAGAGCAGCTCGGGAAAAACAAGAAGTCACATACAGAGGAGAAACAATAAGACTAAGCTCAGATTATTCAGCAGAAACCATGCAGGCAAGAAGGCAATGGGATGACATATATAAAATCTTGAAAGAAAAAAATTGTCAGCCAAGAATAATATATCCTGCAAAACTCTCATTCAGATTTGATGGTGAAATTAGGTCATTTCCAGATAAACAGAAACTAAAGGAATATGCAAAAGTCAAACCAAACTTACAAGAATTATTAAAGGGAGTTCTTCGATCTGAGGACAAACAGCTTCAGCCCTCAGGCAGGACCTAGGACCTAGGATGCAGGTTAACATGAACCAGATACCATTCTAGGAACTGAACTACAGACGACTTTCCAAAAACAAAAGATATACAACAGGGAATCAGAGAAATCAATCAAAGGATGACAACAACATCAAAACAATGAAAGAGGGAACAAACGGCATAGGTATAGAACCTTCTAAAGGAGAAGAAGGCAAGGCGATACCAAGTAACGGTAGACTGCTTCAAAATTATAAAGATAAGGGTAAAATTCATGGTAACCACAAAAAAAGTTAACAAACCAACTCATAAAAATAAAGACGAAAAACATAAAGTCTCAACAAAAACAAAACCTAGAAAAACAAAAGAAATGAACACAAAATCCACAAACAAAAGGAACTCAGCACAAGAGAGTAAGAAGAACAAAGAAAACTTCAGCACCACAAAAAAAAGCACTACAAAATGACAGCAACAAACTCACATCTATCAATAATTACACTGAACGTAAATGGACTCAATGCACCCATAAAGCGACGGAGAGTGGCAGAATGGATAAGAAAACAGGATCCATCTATTTGCTGTCTACAAGAGACACATCTTAGAAACAAAGATGTGAATTTATTAAAAATCAAAGGTTGGAAAAAAATATATCAAGCTAACAACTATCAAAAAAGAGCAGGAGTGGCAATTCTAATCTCAGATAAAATAGACTTTAAAACAAAATCTACCATAAAAGACAAAGAAGGACACTATATAATGATTAAGGGGATGATCCATCATGAAGACATAACCATAATAATATCTATGCACCCAATGACAGGGCTCCAAAATAAATAAAAAAACCTCTAACAGCACTGAAAAGAGAAATTGACAGTTCCACAATAATAGTAGGAGACTTCAACACACCACTCTCAGTAAAGGACAGAACAACTAAAAAGAAACTTAGCAAAGATACAGAAGACCTAAAGGACACAATCAGCCAACTGGACCTCATAGACATATATAGAACACTCCATCCAACCGCTGCAAAGTACACATTCTTTTCCAATGCACATGGAATGTTCTCCAGAATAGACCACATCTTAGGCCACAGAGCAATCCTCAACAAGATCCAAAATGCTGAGATAATTCACAGTATCTTCTCTGACCACAATGCCATCAAGGTAGAAATTAACAATAGAAAGAGCAAGGAAAAAAAATCAAACACATGGAAACTGAATAATAATCTGCTTACACATCAATGGGTAATAGAAGAAATCAGAGATGGAATTAAAAAATTCCTAGAATCAAATGAAAATGAAAACACATCATACCAAAACCTTTGGGACACAGCAAAGGCAGTCCTCAGAGGACAATTTATAGCAATAGATGCACATATCAAAAAAGAAGAAAGGGACAAAATCAAAACATTAACTACAGAACTCAAACAAATAGAAAGAGAACAACAAAAAAAGCCTACAACCACTGGAAGAAAGGAAATAGTAAAGATCAGAGCAGAAATCAATGAAATAGAGAACAGAAAAACAATAGAAAGAATCAACAAAACCAAAAGTTGGTTCTTTGAAAGAATCAACAAAATCGACAAACCACTGGCCAGACTGACAAAAGAAAAACAGCAGAGGGCACAAATAACCCAAATAAGAAATGAAATGGGGGACATTACAACAGACCCAACTGAAATAAAAAGGATTATAACAGAATATTATGAAAAACTATATTCCAACAAATTTGAAAACCTAGAGGAAATGGATAAATTTCTAGAAACATACGGCCTACCCAAACTACAACAAAGTGATATTGAAAATCTGAACAGACCCATAACAAGAGAAGAGATTGAAAAGGTAATAAAAAAACTCCCAACCAAAAAAAGCCCTGGCCCAGATGGCTTCACTGGAGAATTCTACAAAACATTTACAGAAGAGCTCGTACCAGTTCTACTCAAGTTATTTCAGAGCATAGAAGAGGAAGCAACACTTCCAAATTCATTCTATGAAGCCAGCATAACGCTGATACCAAAACCAGGCAAAGACATCACAAAAAAAGAAAATTACAGACCAATATCTCTCATGATTATAGATGCAAAAATTCTGAACAAAATTTTAGCCAATAGAATTCAGTATCATATCAAAAAAATAATACACCACGACCAAGTAGGATTCATACCAGGTATGCAAGGATGGTTTAACATTAGAAAATCCATCAACGTAATCCACCACATAAATAAAAGGAAAGAAAAAAATCACATGATTATCTCAATTGATGCAGAAAAGGCATTTGACAAAGTCCAACACCCATTCCTGATAAAAGCTCTCAATAAAATAGGTATAGAAGGGAAATTTCTCAACATCATAAAGGGCATCTATGCAAAACCAACAGCCAACATCATTCTTAATGGAGAAAGGCTGAAAACATTCCCCCTGAAAACAGGAACAAGACAAGGATGCCCTTTATCACCACTCCTATTTAACATTGTGCTGGAAGTTCTCGCTAGAGCAGTAAGGCAAGAGAAAGAAATAAAGGGCATCCAAATTGGTAATGAAGAAGTTAAACTCTCCCTGTTTGCAGATGATATGATACTATACATAGAAAACACTAAAGACTCCACGAGAAATTTACTGGAAGTAATAGAAAGATTCAGCAGAGTAGCAGGATACAAGATAAACATTCAAAAATCAGTTGGATTCCTATACACCAGTAAAGAGAACGATGAAAAGGAGATCAGGAAATCAATACCATTTTCAATAGCCCCTAAAAAGATAAAATACTTAGGAATAAATCTGACCAGGAATATAAAAGACCTATACAAAGAAAACTACAAAACACTGCTGCATGAAATCCAAAGGGATCTACATAAATGGAAAAACATACCATGCTCATGGATAGGCAGACTCAACATTGTGAAAATGGCAATTCTACCTAAAGCAATCTACAAATACAATGCAATCCCGATACAAATACCAACAACATTCTTCAAAGAGATGGAAAAACTAATTATTAACTTTATATGGAAAGGGAAGAAACCCCGAATAAGTAAAGCACTAATGAAGAAGAAGAATAAAGTTGGAGGACTCACACTACCTGACTTGAGAACCTACTATACAGCTACAATACTCAAAACAGCCTGGTACTGGTACAACGACAGATACATTGACCAATGGAACAGAATTGAGAACTCAGATGTAAATCCATCCACCTATGGTCACCTGATTTTTGACAAGGGCCCAAAATACATCAAATGGGGAAAAGACAGTCTTTTTAACAAATGGTGCTGGCAAAACTGGATATCCATTTGTAGAAAAATGAAACAGGACCCATACCTCACACCATATACAAAAACTACTTCAAAATGGATCAAAGACCTGAATATAAAGCCTCAAACTATAAAATTCATAGAAGAAAAAATAGGACCAACACTTCAGACCTTAATACATGGCATTAACAGGATACAAACCATAAACATCAACACAAAAAACCCAACAGATAAACTAGATAATTGGGATCTTCTAAAAATCAAACATCTATGCTCTTCAAAAGATTTCACCAAAAGAGTTAAAAGAGAACCTACAGACTGGGAAAAAATTTTTGGACAGTAGAAGTCAGACAAAGGTCTAATCTCCATAATCTACAAGAAAATCCAACACCTCTACAACAAAAAGACAACCAATCCTATCAAAAAATGGGCAAAGGAAATGAACAGACACTTCACCAAGGAAGACATTCAAATGGCCAACAGACACATGAGGAAATGCTCGCGATCACTAGCCATTAGAGAAATGCAAATTAAAACCACAATGAGATACCATCTCACCCCGGCATTACTGGCACGAATCAAAAACACTGGAAATAACAAATGTTGGAGGGGCTGCGGGGAGACGGGAACTCTTATACACTGCTGGTGGGAATGCAAAATGATACAGCCATTTTGGAAAATGATATGGCGTTTCCTCAGAAAGCTAGAAATAGACGTACCATTCGATCCAGCAATCCCACTCCTAGGAATATATCCTAGAGAAATAAGAGTCATCACTCGAATAGACATATGCACACCTATGTTCATGGCAGCATTATTCACAATAGCAAAACGATGGAAACAACCTCGATGTCCATCAACAGACGAATGGATACACAAACTATGGTACATACACACAATGGAGTACTATGCAACGAGAAAGAACAATGAATCGGTGAACCATCTCATAACATGGATGAAACTGGAGGACATCATGCTGAGTGAAATAAGTCAATCACAAAAGGACAAATATTGTATGAGACCTCTATTGTAAAAACCCATGAAAAAATTCACATGCAAAATGTAACAATCCTTGTTGGTTACCAGGGATGGGGGGGGGGGAATACTAAATAGGTAATAGGTAAGTGGTAACTTGGGTGAGAGATGAGATAGTACATAGTACAGGGGAAACTAACACAACCTGCACAAGGAAAGGTCATGGAGGCCCTATAGACACATCCAAACCCCCCGAGGGACTGAGTTGTTGGACGGAGGGCTCTGGGGACCATGATCTCGGGGAACATCTAGCTCAATTGGCATGACACTACTTATAAAGATAATGCTCTACATTCTACCTTGGTGAGTAGTGTCTGGGGTCTTAAAAGCCTATGAGCGGCCATCTAAGATACTCCACTGATCTCATCCCTTCGGGAACAAGGGAGAACGAAGAGAACAGGATACAAGGAAAAGATTAGTCCGAAGGACTAATGGTCCACAGCTACCAAGGCCTCCACGGGACTGAGCCCAGTACAGCTGGATGGTGCCCGGCTACCACCAATGACTCCTCTGACCAGGATCACAACAGAGGGTTCTGGGCAGAGCTGGAGTAGGATGTAGAGTATAATTTTAACTCCCAAAAAAAAAAAAAAAAAGAAGACCAGATTTACTGGCCTAAAGAATACTAGAGAAACCTCGAGAGTGTGGCCCCCAGACACCCTTTCAGCTCAGAGGGGAAGTTACCTTCAAGGTTCGATGTTAAGCCTGGGAATGGACACCCCAGTAAAACTAAATGGGACTAACGATGTACAGGAGTCCGGTGACAAGGGCCAGAAGGCAGAGGGAGAGTAGGAAACTGATGATAAGGAACACAAATTGAATAAGGACACTGTCGATGTATTGTGAGATTGTTGACCACTGCTATAGGGCAACATTTGTAGTAACTATTAAATGGGAGGCTGTTTTGTCCTGTAAGCCTTCATCTTGGGCAAGAATGGCAGCACAATTGGAAGAGCATAGTCAATATCACTTAAATGTGTAAGTAAAAAGTTTTGAAATGGTGTTTAAATAAAATAAAAATAAATAAATAAATAAATAAACAAATGAGACTAAAGAGGTACAATAGTCCACTGACAAGGTCCAGAAGACAGAAGGGGACAAGGAAGCCCCCTGGTGATAGGGAACACAAGGTGGAGTAAGGATTTTCTTGATGTGCTGTGAGATTGTTAACCATTGTCATAGGGCAACATGTGTAGTAACTGTTAAATGAATAACTATTTTTTCTGTAAGCCTTCATCTTAAGTGAGAATAACAGCACAGTTGGAAGAGCGTAGTCAATGTCACTGAACTGTGAATGTAGAAATTTTTGAAACGGTGTATCTTTGGCCATCTGTAATTTTCATCAAAAAAAAAGGTTGAGAATTTAGAGGCTTAATACATTGTGGGGTTGTTAACCAATGTCAAAAAACAACATGTGTACTACTATTTCATGAGAAACTATTTGCTCTGTAAGCTTTCACCTGAAGTACAATAAAATATATATTAAAAAAATAAAATAAAATAATAAAAATAAAAATCTAGTGATTCACTGAATCTGTGATGGAAGCATGCTGGGCCTGATGACCCCTGCTCCAACATTCTCCTTGTGTTTGGAGATAGAATCAGTAAATCTGAGGTCTAACATCAGCCTTAAGTAACTCAAGGTGTGATGTCAACTCACTATTAACTCTGTGCTTCTTGACACTTTCTTTGCTTGGTTTCCAGTCTTTGTACTCCTGCCTCTTCCAGCAGCTTACTCCTTCTTAGTCTCTTTTGCTTGTTTCTCTTCATTTCTAAGATTACTTATAACTGGAATGCCCCAGCGTCTGTCTTTGAAACTTTACTCCTTTCCTTCTACTCACTCTCTTGGTGATCTCATTCAGTCTCATGGCTTTCTTGTTAGTTGACATAGAGTCGTCTCCAACTCATGGTGACCCTATGCACATCAGAATGAAATGTTGCCCAGTCTTGCACCATTTTCATGATCATTGGTGTACTCTAGTCCATTTGTAGGGGACACTGTGTATTTTGAGTGCCTTCCAACCTAGGAGGCTCATATTCCAGCACTATATCTGACAATATTTTCGTGTCATTCATAGGATTTTCACTGACTGATTATTGGAAGTAGGCCTTTATTCCTAGCCTGTCTTGGTCTGGAAGTTGTGCTGAAACCTGTCTACCAGGACTCACCCTGCTGATATTTGAAATACCAGTAGAATAGCTTCCAGCATCATAGTAACACACCGGACACACCTTAGAGACAGGTGGTGGCTCATGGCTTTAAATACCATCTTGAAGATTGAAGATGCTTTATACTTCACACTTGAAGATTGTGCACTCATCTAACTTGAGCCCAGCATGTACTTCTGTCCCTGTTCCCTACGTCTGTTTTTTAACATGCTGTTCTTGTTAGGTATTGTTGAATCAGTTTCAGCTCACAGTGACCCTATGTAAAACAGAAAGAAACACTACTGGTCCTGGGCTATCCTCACAATGATAGCTGTGTTTGAGCTCATTTTGCAGCTACTGTGTCAATTCATCTGCTTGAGAGATTTCCTCCTTTCCACTGACCCTCTACTTTACCAAGCATGATATCTTTCTCCAGGGACTGGTCCCTCCTGATAACATGTCCAAAGTACACGAGATGATGTCTTGCCATCTTCACTTCTATAGAGCATTCTGGCTGTACTTCTTCCAAGATAGATTTGTTTGTTCTTCTGGAAGCCCATGGTATATTCAATATTCTTCCCCACACCATAATTCAAAGTCATTGAATCTTCATTGGTTTTTCTTAATCGTTGTCCAGCTTTATCATGCATATGAGGTGATTGAAAACACCATGGCTTGGGGCAGGTGCACCTTGGTCCTCAAAGTGACATCTTTGCTTTTTAACACTTTAAAGAAGGTCTTGTGCAGAAGATTTGCCAATACAATATGTTGTTTCATTTCTTCACTGTTGCTTTTATAGGCATTGATTGTGTATCTAAGTAAAATGAAATCTTTGACAACTTCAATATTCTCTCTGTTTATTATAATGTTGCTTATTGGTCCAGTTGTGAGGATTTTTGTTTTCTTTATGTTAAGGTTTAATCCATACAGAAGTCTGTTTCGATCTTCATCAGCAAGTGCTTCAAGTCCTCCTCACTTTCAGCAAGCAAGGTTGTGTTATCTGCATATTACAGGTTGTTAATGAGTCTTCCTCAAATCCTGATACCACATTCTTATTCATAATGTCCAGCTTCTTGGATTATTTGCTCAGCATACAGATTGTATAAATATGGTGAAAGTATGCAACCCTGACACACACCTTTCCTGATTCCAAACCTTGTAGTATCCTGGAGTTAGAAAACCAAAAGGGAAGAACACATTTGGCATTTTTCATGCTGAAAGAACTGAAGAGAAAAAATTCAAGCCTCATTTTGCGATATCGAAGGATTCTACAGGGAAAATATTGAATGATGTAGGAAGCATCAAAAGAAGATGGAAGGAATACACAGAATCACTGTATCAAAAAAAATTGGTCCAGGTTCAACAATTTCAGGAGGCAGCATATAATCAAGAATCAATGGTACCAAAGGAAGAAGTCCAAGCTGCACTGAAGGGAATAGTGAAAAACAAGGATCCAGGAATCGACGGAGTATCAATTGAGAAGTTTCAACAAACAGATGCAGCACTGGAGGTACTCACTCATTTATGTTAAGAAATTTGAAAGACAGCTTCCTGGCCCACTGACTGGAAGAGATCCATATATGTCCCATTACAAAGAAAGATGATCCAACAGAATGTGGAAATTATCAAACAATATCATTAATATCACACTCAAGTAAATTTTTGCTGAAGATCATTCAAAAGTGGTTGCAGCAGTACATGGACAGGGAACTGTCAGAAGTTCAAGCCAGACTCAGAATAGGTTCTGGAACCAGGGCTATCATTGTCAATGTCAGATGGATCCTGGCTGAAAGCACAGAATACGAGAAAGATGTTTACCTATATTTACTGACTATGCAAAGGCATCTGACTGTGTGGATAATAACAAATTCTGGACAACATTGCGAAGCATGGGAATTCCAAAGCACTTAATTGTCCCCATGAGGAACGTGTGCATAGACGAAGAGGCAGTCATTCATACAGAACAAGGGGAAACTTCATAGTTTAAAGTCAGGAAAGGTGTGTGTCAGGGTTGTATCCCTTCACCATACTTACTCAATCTGTATGCTGAGCAAATAATCCGAGAAGCTGGACTATATGAAGAAGAAAGCAGCATCAGGATTGGAGGAAGGCTTATTAACAACCTGTAATATGCAGATGACACAACCTTGCTTGCTGAAAGTGAAGAGGACCTGAAGCACTTACTGATGAAGATCAAAGACTACTACTGCCCTCAGTATGGATTGCACCTCAACATAAAGAAAACAAAAATCCTCACAACTGGACCAATAAGCAACATCATGATAAAGGGAGAAAAGATTGAAGTTGTTAAAGATTTCATTTTACTTGGATCCACAATCAGTGCCCATGGAAGCAGCAGTCAAGAAATGAAACAGTCATTTTGTATTGGGCAAATCTGCTGCACAAAACCCCTTTAAAGTGTTCAAAAGCAAAGATGTCACTTTGGCTACTAAGGTATGCTTGACCCAAGCCATAGTATTTTTAATCACTTCATATGCATGGGAAAGCTGGACAATGAATGAGGAAGACTGAAGAAGAATTGATGCCATTGAATTGTGGTGTGGGGGAGAATATTGAATATACCATGGAATGCCAGTAGAATGAACAAATCTGTCTTGGAAGAAGTACAGCCAGAATGTTCCTTGGAAGTAAGGATAGCGAGACTTTGTCTCACTTACTTTGTATGTGTTATCAGGAGGGACAGATTCCTGGACAAGGACATCATGCTTGGTAAAGTAGAGGGTCACCGAAAAAAAGGAGAACCCTCAATGAGATGGATTGACACAGTGGCTGTAACAATGCGCTCCAGCATAAAAAAGATTGTTAGGATGACTCAGGACCGAGCAGTGTTAACTGTTGTATGTAGGGTTGCTATGAGTTGGAATTGACTCCACAGCACCTCACCTAACAACAACAAAAGGATCCCCTTGTTCTGTTAGAATGACTGTCTCTTGGTTTATATACAGAGCATAATTAAGTGTTCGGGAATTCTCATTCTTTGCAATGTTATCCATAATTTGTTATGCTCCACGCAATCGAATGACTTTACATAGTCAATAAAACACAGGTAAGCATCTTTCTGGTATTCTCTGCTTTCTGCCAAGATTCATCTGACATCAGTAATGATATCCCTTGTTCCATGTCCTCTTCTGAAACCAGCTTGAATTTCTGGCAGTTCCCTTTCGAATTACTGCTGCAACCAGTTTTTAATTAACTTCAGCAAAATTTTACTTGCATGTGATATTAATGATATTGTTCAATAATTCTGCATTTCTTTGGATCACCTTTCTTTGGAATGGGTGCATATACAGGCCTGATTGCCAGTTGGCTAGATAGTTGTCTTCCAAATTTCTTGGCATAGATGAGTAAGCGCTTCCAGTTTGCATCTGCTTGTTGAAACATCTCAATTGGTATTCTCTCAGTTCTTGGAGTCTTGTTTCTCCCCATCCCCTTCAGTGTAGCTTGGACTTCTTTTTTCTTTGTTTCCAACTTTCAAATTCCACACACCAGTAATTATCAATGCATTTTGATTGCATGTTTGATCAATTTCAGACTGCAGAATTTGGTAACAATCTTCAGTTTCTTTATCTTTGGCATTAATGGTTGTTACGTGAATTTGAGTAATAGTTTTATTAACTGGTCTTCCTTGTAGGCATATGGATATTATACTGTCACTGACAGCGTTGTACTTCAGGATAGATCTTGAAATGTTCTTTTTGACAATGAGTGCAATACCATTCCTCTTCAATTTGTCATTCACTGCATAGTCGACCATATGATTATCTAATTGAAAATGGCCAATGTCAGTCCATTTCAGCACACTAATGCCTAGGACATCAATCTTTAAGTGCTCCATTTTATTGTTGACAACTTCCAGTTTTCCTTGGTTCATACTTCATACATTCAACGTTTCAATTATTAATGGATGTTTACAGCTGTTTCTTCCCATTTTGAGTCATGCCACATCAGCAAATAAAGATCACAAAAGCTTTACTCCATCCACATAATTAAGGTTGAGTCTACTTTGGGGAGGTTGCTCTTCCCCAGTTATATTTTGAGTGCCTTCCAACCTGAGGGCCTCATCTTCCAGCACTATAACAGAGAATGTTCCACTACTATCCATAAGATTTTCACTGGATGATTTTTTTTTTCAGAAGTAGATCACCTGGTCCTTCTTCTTATACTGTTTTAGTCTAGAAGATCTGCTGAAACTTGTCTACCATGGGTGGCCCTGCTGGTATTTGAAATACCAATGGTACAGCAACACACAAACCACCAGAATGTGACAAACTACTTGTCAGTCATTTTTAACATAGCAGGAGTAGTCTTATTAAACATAACATGGCATGCCAATTCTCCAAAGCCCCTACGACATCTTTTTAGCTCATTGAAGCAAAAGCCAAAGCCCTTCCAATGACTTGCAAGGCCCTACAAAATGGCCACCCTACCCTCTTCATCTCTCTGAGCTTATCTCCTAGTACTTCCCCTCTGGCTCACTCTTCTTCAGCTACATTTGTCTCCTTATTCCCTGAAAGTGTCAGGCATAGTCTCTCCTCAGGGTTTTACAGTTGTTATTCCCTTTGTCTGTAATTTTCTTCCTCTGGATATGCCCCTGGCTTCTCTCTTACCTCCTTCAAATCTTTGTATAAAGTCTACCTTCTCAATCAGGCCTGTCTTGACTTTGGTATTTAAAACAACACAAAACCCAGCAATCCCTAAACCCAGAAGATGTAAACTGCATGGGAGCAAGGATTATTGACTGTTTTGTTTGGGATGTATCCTCAGTGCTGAGGGTAATAGCTAGCAAAAAATAGCTGTTGTTGTTAGATGCCGTCTAGTCGGTTATGACTCATAGCGACCCTATATACAACAGAATGAAAGACTGCCCAGTCCTGTGCCATTCTCACAGCTGTTGCTATGTTTGAACCCATAGTTGCAGCCACTATGTCAGTCTATGTCGTTGAGGGTCTTCCTCTTTTTTGCTGACCCTCTGCTTTACCAAGCATGATGTCCTTCTCCAGGGACTGATCCCTCCTGATAATGTCCAAAATATGTAAGATGAAGTCTCGCCATCCTGCTTCTAAGGAGCATTCTGGCTGTGCTTCTTCCAAGACAGACCTGTTCGTTCTTTTGGCAGTCCATGGTATATTCAGTATTCTTTGTCAACACCATAATTGAAAGGCGTCAATTCTTCTTCAGTCTTCCTTATTCATTGCCCAGCTTTCACATGCATACGAGGTGACTGAAAACTCCATGGCTTGGGTCAGGTACACCTTAGTCCTTAGAGTGACGTCTTTGCTTTTGAACACTTTAAAGGGGTCTTTTGTAGCAGATTTGCCCAATGCAATAAGAATTGCAAAAAATAGATAATACCTAAATATTTGTGGAATGAATAAAAATGAAAGAGAGGGAAACTATGGCCCCTTTCTTCTTTTTCTCACTCCTCCTCAACTTTCTGTGATGATTCCAACTACTCTGAAACTTCTTTTACATCTTGAAATGTGCTAAAGTCTTACTAGACTCCAGACCTTTACCTGCACCATTCTGTATTCCTCAGCTCTCCTTTCAATGAGGAATGTTTTCAGACACAAGTAACAGAAATAACTGTGAACAGTGGCTTAAAAAATAGTAAATTTTTTGTCACCTAAAGATACATTTGAAAATGAATGTCTGCATGGTATTGATTCAGCATCTCAATAACATAAAGGCTCTATAATATAATAATAAGGCTGGTTTCATGATTCTATGGACTCTTGCCTCATGGTTACAAGATAGCTGCAATAGCTCCAATCATTACACTGCATTCAGAGGCAGGAAGCAGTTTTCTAAAGGGCAGACAGTTTCTTTGTGTATCCTTTCCTTTCAACAGGTAGAAAAAGATCTTTTTCCAGAATGCTATCCTTCCCCTGAATATAATGCACCCTTATATTTCCCTGGACTGAAATAGGCCTAACCTCCCTAAACAAAAATGACTTTTGTGTAGGCAAAGGATAGTATCAGACTCACTCCTTTCTCCCTTACTCCTAACCCTAATAGGTTACTCCTAACCCATTTCCTCTTCAGGTCTTAACTCAGACATAATTTAAGGCTCATTTGAAATAAAAGCCAAAACCCTTCCAATGACTTGCAGGGACCTTCATTTGTAACATACCCCACCTGTAACAGATACACATTCTAAGCTTCTCAAACCCCCATGTGTCTGTCAGTTTGTCATACTGTGGGGGCTTGTGTGTTGCTGTGATGCTGGAAACTATGCCACTGGTATTCAAATACCAGCAGGGTCACTAATGGTGGACACGTTTCAGCTGAACGTCAAGACTAAGACAGACTAGGAAGAAAGACATTGCAGTCTCCTTCAAAAAAAAAAAAATCATTCAGTAAAAACGTTATGGATTGCAGTAGAACATTCTCTGTTATAGTGATGGAAGATGAGCCCCTCAGGTTGGAAGGCACTCAAAATATGACTGGGGAAGAGCCACCTCTTCAAAGTAGAGTTGCCCTTAATGATGTGGATGAAGTCTAGTTTTCAGGACCTTCCTTTGCTGATGTGGCACGACTCAAAATGAGACGAAACAGCTGCAAACATCCATTAATAATCTGAACCTGAAATGTATGAAGTGAGAATCTAAGAAAATTGGAAATCATCAAAAATGAAATGTAATGCATAAAGATCGATATCCTAGGCATTAGTGAGCTGAAATGGACTGGTATTGGTCATTTTGAATCAGGCAATCATATGGTCTACTATGCCAGGAATTGTAATTTGAAGAGGAGTGGTGTTGCATTCATTGTCAAAAAGAACATTTCAAGATCTATCCTGAAATACAAGCTGTCGGTGATAGGATAATATCCATACATCTACAAGAAAATCAGTTAATACGACTATTATTCAAATTTATGCACCAACCACTAAGGCCACACATGAAGAAACTGAAGATTTTTACCAGCTTTTGCAGTCTGAAATTGATTGAACATGCAATCAGAATGCACTGATAATCACCAGTGATTAGAATTGGAAAGTTGGAAACAAAGAAGAAGGATCAGTAGTTGGAAAATATGGCCTTGGTGATAGATAAGATGCTGGAGATCACATGATAGAATTTTGCAAGACCAACGACTTCTTCACTGCAAATGCCTTTTTTCACCAACATAAATGGTGACAATACACATGGACCTCACCAGACGGAATACACAGAAATCAAATTGACTATATCTGTGGAAAGAGATAATGGAAAAGCTCAATATTATCAGTCAGAACAAGGCCAGGGGCTGACTGTGGATCAGATTATCAATTACTCATATAAAAGTTCAAGCTGAAACTGAAGAAAATTAGAACAAGTCCATGAAAGCCAAAGTACAACCTTAAGTATATCCCACCTGAATTTAGAGATCATCTCAAGAATAGATTTGACGCATTGGACGCT
Organism: Dugong dugon; assembly: GCA_030035585.1. Lineage (NCBI taxonomy): Eukaryota > Metazoa > Chordata > Mammalia > Sirenia > Dugongidae > Dugong > Dugong dugon. The sequence continues at coordinate 61,896,305 of CM057471.1, forward strand.
AATGACTGAAGACAAGACAGGTTGTGGAATGACATCAAGGACATCATACACGAAGTAAGCAAGAGGTCATTAAAAAGAGAGAAGAGAAAGAAAAGACCAAAATGGATGTCAGAAGAGACTCTGAAACTAGCTCTTGAATGTCGAGTAGCTAAAGCAAAAGGAAAAAAATGATGAAGTAAAAGAGCTGAACAAAAGATTTCAAAGGGCAGCTCGAGAAGACAAAGTAAATTATTATGATGACATGTGCAAGGACCTGGAGATAGAAAACCAAAAGGGAGGATCACACTCAGCATTTCTCAAGCTGAAAGAACTGAAGAAAAACTTCAAGCCTCAAGTTGCAATACTGAAGGATTCTACCGGAAAATATTAAACAACACAGGAAGCATCAAAAACAGATGGAAGGAATACAAAGAGTCACTATACCAAAAAGAATTGGTCAATGTTCATCCATTTCAGGATGTAACATATGATTAGGAACCGATGGTACTGAAGGAAGAAGTCCAAGCTGCTCTGAAGGCATTGGCAAGAAATAAGGCTCCGGGAATTGACAGAATACCAACTGAGATGCTTCAACAAACGGATGCAGCACTGGAAGTGTTAATTCATCTACGGCAAGAAATTTGGAAGACAGTTACCTGGCCAACTGACTGGAAAAGGTCCATGTTTATGCCTATTCCCAAGAAAGGCATTCCAACCAAATATGTAAGTTATCTAACAATATCATTAATATCCATGAAAGCAAAATTTTGCTGAAGATCATTCAAAAGCGGCTGCAACAGTATATCAACAAGGAACTGCCAGAAATTCAAGCCAAATTTAGAAGCGGATATGGAACCAGGGATATTGTTGATGTCAGATGGATCCTGACTGAAAGCAGAGAATACCAGAAAAATGTTTACCTGTATTTTATTGACTATGCTAAGGCATTCAACTGTGTGGATCATAACAAATTATGGACAACATTGTGAAGAATGGGAATTCTGGAGCACTTAATTGTGCTCTTAAGGAATCTGTACACAGATCAAGAGGCAGTCATTCGAACAGAACAAGGGGATACTGCTTGGCTTAAAATTGGAAAGGTGTGCATCAGGGTTTTATCCTTTCGCCATACTTATTCAATCAGTATGCTGATTATTTAATCTGAGAAGCTGGACTATATAAGAAGAACAGGGCATCAGGATTGGAGGAAGATTCATTAACAGCCTCTGTTATGCAGATGACACAACCTTGCTTGCTGAAAGTGAAGAGGACTTGAAGCCCTTACTGATGAAGATCAAAGACCACAACCTTCAGTATGGATTATACCTCAACATAAAGAAAACAAAAATCCTCACAACTGGACCAATAAACAACATCATGATAAACAGAGAAAAGATTGAGGTTGTCAAGGATTTCATTTTACTTGTATCTGCAATCAACACCCATGGAAGCAGCAGTCAAGAAATCAAAAGGTGCATTGTGTTGGGCAAATCAGCTGTAAAAGACCTCTTTAAAGTGTTGAAAATCAAGATGTCACCTTGAAGATTAAGGTGCACCCGACGGAGCCATGGTGTTTTCAATTGCCTCATATGCATGTGAAAGCTGGGCAATGAATAAAGAAGACAGAAGAAGAATTGACGCCTTTGAATTGTTGTGTTGGAGAAGCATATTGAATATACCATGGACTGCCAAAAGAATGAACAAATCTGTCTTGGAAGAAGTACAAACAGAATGCTTCTTAGGAGCAAGGATGGCAAGACTACATCTCACATACTTTGGACATGTTATCAGGAGGGATCAGTCCCTGGAGAAGGACATCATGCTTGGTAAAGTAGAGGGTCAGTGAAAAAGAGGTAAACCCTCAATGAGATGGATTGACACAGTGACTGCAAGAATGGGCTCAAGCATACTAACGATTGTGAAGATGGTGCAAGACTGGGCAGTGTTTCGTTCTGTTGTGCACAGGGTTGCTGTGAATCGGAATTAACTCGAAGGCACCTAACAACAACAACAACAAGCTCCTCAAGACAGAGACCACGTTTCTGTTGTTTACATTGAATCCCCATTTATAAAATAAGTGAACACATATATGAATGATAATAAAAAAAGAAGAAAGTTTCTCTTAATGGTTTTTAAAATTGATTTCAGCATTATGCCAATGTTTCCAAGATTATTGTATCGATGGCCCAAACCAATATTTGAGTTATTATTTTATGCAAAGTCTTGCCTTTCCCCATTTTTAAGGTTTAAAGCCTCATCATTTAAATAATTCAATTCATGTGACTAATATCTTAAGTGACATTTGACTATTGTTTGGCGCAATTGGGGAAACAGATTTTGACATAGGTACAATTCTCAAGATGCAGGTAAAAAGATAAAAACAAGCATCATTTGTTCTCCAGTTATCACGATAGACGTATTCTGTCCCTACCATGGATGTACCAGGACTTTGCCTGGGACCAAAGGGTGAAGGATATGGTCTCTTTTGCTCAAGGATATGGCGATACTAGTGATGAACAAAGACACACCATGGTTACTGATAATAAACAGTAGTTAATATTAGAGCAGAGAAAGGAAGCATTTCAGAATGGGTTAAGAGTCCAGGTCCTAGTAACACTGGCCTGAGCTCACCTTCTAGCTCTGCAAATTACAGGCTGTGTGATGGTGGGCACATTAATTAACAATTCCAAGCCTCAGCTTCTTCATCTGTGAAACGGGAATCACACTGGATATCACAGTGGGATTGTTCTGAGTTTCAAATTATTAATAGATACTGCTTCTAAAGTGATTAGTACAGTCTCTGGTACACAATCCACTCCCAATAATTTCTAAAATTTATTATGGTCATTATGATAAACAAGGTACTATTCGATGATAAAACATGAAGTAATAGACTATACAAAATTATGTATTAATTATAACCAATTATTTTAAATCAATATTTGCTTCTCCTAATGGCTGGTAACACAGTGTTCTATTTCTCCTACTTCTAGATCTGGCTATCCAAAGAGCTGGTCCACTACAAAAGAGTAAAATTGACAAAATTTCATCATGGGTCCCACATTTTCTGGCTCCCTGTTATGCCTTTCTCTTTTCACAGAAACATACCATTTAATTCAGCTTCTCATTTCTACTAACTGTAATATCGATGTGAACTTTCAGGAACTTTAAATCAGAGTGTCTTTAGAGATAGAGGGTATCTTCGAGTTCATTTGGCACAATCCCTTCATTGTGTAGATGAGAAAATGAACCCTTCTGTGATTGGCTTGAGATTGGAGAGCTCTTTAGTAGAAGAGCTAGAGTTGAAACACAGGTCATTGGAATCCATACCTACTCCACATCTTACATTGCCTTCTACTAAATTATTCATGGGAGCAGGGAGTAGAAATGGGGAAGTGGTTCATTTTATAAGAGGATTGCAGGACCAGGTCAATTTTAGCATTTGACACATGGGTGGTAGAGATAATGTTGGATGGGCAATGGGAAGTAAATATTCTTAATTGTCTGCAATTATTCTGCTTTTCACTGAAGACAGGATAGGTGTCTGAACTGCCTATCTGTCAAGGATGAGCTTATCTTCTAAGACGAGATAAGTAATAAACAATAAATATAATATATTAGTACATTTACAGTAGTCTAAGTCCCTGGGTAGCAGTTAACTTTCAACTACTAACCAGATGGTTAAGGGTTCAAAACCACCTGGAGGTGCCTCAGAAGAAAGACCTGGTGCTCTGCTTTCAAAAAGTTACAGCTTTGAAAACTCTATGCAGCACAGTTCTACTCTGCAACACATGGGGTTACCAAGAGTCAAAATCAACTCTATGGCTACTGATTACTGTTGGTAAACCAGTACAGTAGTCTAGAAGGTCATAAATATCATTATTATTTTAAAAAAGAAAAAAATAAATGAAGGCAGGTAAGGAGAATGGAAGGCTACAGGGTGAGGAGATCACATGGTAGCATTAAATAAAGTGGTCATCCTAGGGCAAGGGAGATGTAGAGGAGGCTAAGTATGGTTTCTAGTCTCACAAACCTTCCGTTTAAACATCTCATTTAGTCTTTTTTCCTAAACAGTGTATTTCCCAAGAATGTGTTTAAACATATGTGATTGCCTAGGAATGAATGTGAATGTATATCAATTGTATAACTCATGGCTGCATTAAGGACCTTAAAGATCATCTGTTTAATCCTTTAGCCAGCGTTTGAATCATTTCTATGGTAGTATTATGAGCTCAGATCAAATGATAGGTGAGAACAATTAGAAAGTTCATGAGTCAATGATTTGTTTACACATCTCTTATGAAGGCTAATTACTTGTTAGCTCAAAGATGTGCCTCTGCTTTTATTAGAGAAACCAGTATAAGGGAAAATTGACTAGAACCTGGAACTCTTCTGTTAAAAGAAAGCTGTCAAGAAACTAACCAGAATGGTTAAAATTCTAACCTTTTACATGTTGCCATACAAGGCTTTAAATAAAAGGCAAAATCTTATTGAAAACCCACATTTGTCTCTCTCTCTCAAGTTCACTATCACTCACACACCTCAAACCGCTAATCAGATCTTTACCTAGTACTGAATTTTAACTACCAACCTACGCCATATTTAATAGTTCTTCATTTTCAACACTAGAGTAGATAAGTATTTGGGGTTGCCAGACCAAAAATAGGATGCCCAGTTGAATTTCAGATAAACAACAAGTCTTCCAAATATCCATGGGACACATTTATACTAAAAAAAAAAAAGAAAATTGTTTATCTGAAATTGAAATTTAACTAGGTATCCTATGTTTTAATTAGCTAAACTTAGCAACCCTATAGATCTTAAATTCCCCATAGAGAATTCTAGTCAGACAGTATCTTTTCTCTTCATCTTTGCACTCCTAACTGGCGCAGCCACATAAGCCTGAGGGGTAGTGCTATATGATTGCCTGTGCTTCAATTATTAATTCGTTTTGAATTCGTTCGTGCAACACTATTTTTGTATGCCTACTATGTGCCAGGCACTATATTAGATGGAAAGCTAAATATATCTGATACAATGGTAATATAAATAGATCTGAATCATGTCCTCACTAAGCTTATAATTTAGTAAGTAAATAGCTACCTACTAAGTATTGTTGTTAGTTGCTATTGAATCAGCTTTACCTCATAGCAATTCTGTGTACAACAGAACTAGACATTTCTGGGTCCTGGGCCATCTTCGTGATCGTTGATATGCTCGAGTCCATCATTGTAACCACTGTGCGTTTTCACTGCTTTCCAATCTAGGGAGGTCATCTTCTAGCACTATATGGGGCAATACTCGGTTATGATTTATAGGGTTTTCAGTGACTAATTTTCAGAAATAGATTTTCAGGCCTTTCTTCCTAGTCTGTCTTAGTCTGGAAGCTCCACTGAAACCTGTCCACCATGGATGACCCTGCTGGTCTTTGAAATACCAGTGGCACAGCTGCCAGCATCATAACAACACGCAAGCCAGCACAATAGGACAAACTGACAGACAGGTGTTGGGTCTACTAAGTAAATGTCCAAATTGTGGTAGTGATATGTGGACAGAGCACAGATCACTAATATGTAAATTTGAAAATATACATGGCGTAAGTCAATAATCAACGTTCTAACATCCCTTGCATAAATGAAAGAGGGGAAATTTTTTAAAACAGTGTTTTTCAGATGCTGAGTTTATATCAGTGCTGCACACATTGTTTCATGATAGTAGATGGCATTTATTGAGTGCTTTATGTTTGTCAGACACCATGACAGGCTCAGCACTTTTATACAACTAAAAGCAGCTCAATGACATATACAGTGATCATGTCCATGTCACTAATGAGGAAGGTGGGACTTAGAAAGTTAAATAAATTTCTCAATGTTACACAACAGGAAGTGAGAGAACTGGGACTCTAAGAGAGGCCTGACTATATAAAAGAGATATTCTTAACCCCTGTGCCCTGCTACTTGAGAATGACTTAGGAAGCTTGCTAGCTATTATAGATCCCCAGAGTTTCTGAATCAGTAAGTCTGGGAAACGGTTTGGAGAATGTATTTTTAACAGGCTCCCTAGGTGATTCTGATAGCAGCAAGATTTGGGTTCCGCTAATTTAGAACATCATAACCTAATCTAATCAAAATAACATAGAGCACTACTGTATAACTCTCACTTGTACAGCTCTAAGTTCTCATGACCTCAGCTATAGGAGTTTTCCATTACAGGGCAGTGGGAGGCAGACAGATAGAAGAGCTATAAATAATCAGCGTTCTCAGCACATATGTACCTAAGTTCTATTTTTCAAACTGAATTTTTCCAGTTTGCATAATCATGCCTCAGATGGCGCAGCTTCAATGCCCCTTCCTTTGCTTACCCACCACTAAGATTGCACCGGGTTAGTCAAGTTAGTGACAGGTTTAGAATTAAGCATATATTCTTTCCCAGACACGGCTTTTCCACGGCAGATTAGAGGAGAACTACCTTATATCTCTGGCTTGTCCTGATGCTTCCGTTACTTTCGACAAATATGGGGGCCACAGATGGAGGAAGGATCCAGGAGAGAAGACACGCATGGCAGACACCAACACAGACTTCCAGAAGGAGTAGGTGAGAATTAAATGCAGAACTGACATAGTTGAAGGTGAGGTCTTCACAGTGAGGTGGTGGGGATTCCAACAGTTGGATGATACATAACAAAGGTGAATCAACATTATTTTCTTTCTTTCCTTCATTTCTTTTCTCTTTCTCCCTTTTTTGTTTTTCCTTTCTTCTCTCCTTTCCTTCTTTCTTCCTTCATGGAATAAATATTTGTTTATTTAACTTTTTTTCTTTGAACTTTAATTAAATACGGAAAAGTACACAGATCCTGAGTGTACATCATGATGCGTTTTCACAAGAAAACACACCATGTAACCACTACCCAGATGAGAGAAGAAATATTACTAGCACTCTAAAAAATCTCGCACTACCCCCCACCTCAACCTCCAGGCCTATTACTATTCTTTCTCCCAATGATAATCGTTATTGTATCTCATATCACTGGAAATTAATTTGACTGTTTTGGGATTTTATGTAGAGGGAATAATATTTCATATACTGTTTAGGTTATGGCTTATTTTTCCCAGTGCTATGCTTTTGAAATTTATACAAATTGTTTGGTGTGGTGGTAATTTGTTCTTTTTGATGACTAATATTCTCTTCTGTGCATTTATCAAAATTTATTAATTCTACTCTTGATAGGTACTTGGATTGTTTTCAGTCTGGGGCTATTACTAATAAGGCTAGTAATAATACTAGTATTAGTACTAGTAATTAGTACTAACACTAGTACTATAACAGTACTGCTATGAGCATTCTTGCCTTTGGGCACACATACGTGCATTCTGCTTTTGGATATATAACCAGGAATGAAATTGCTGAGTTTATTTATTTACTTTCGTTCTGGTGTAAGATAAAGTTCAGAATTATTTTTTTTTTTTTTAATGTGAACATCCAATTGACCCAGCATCATTTACTGAAAAGATTCTTTTCTCCCCATGGAACTTCTGTTACACCTTTGCATTAAATGGCGAGACAACATATTTTCAACCGATAGCCACTGACCACTTACTCTGCTCTGAGTTTTGTAATGAGTCTTGGTAGCCGAGATAAAATGTTTATTGAGTATGTACACCAGTCTAAGCCCTATACTTCAAACATGATAGAAACAATCTTTTCTATTCTAGTCTATATCTAATTGGGGAAACATAACAAATAAATGAACTGTCAAATAAATAAGGCAATTTTGGCACATGCTGAGTAGGAAAGGAGATGGAAAAAGCTGAGGGGGTAGGGAGTTGGGGGAGGGGCAGAACTGTAGGTGGGATAGAGGAAGAACTCTCTAGGAAGTCGCATTTAAACTGAGGCCCAAAGAGAACATGTCAGGAGCAGAAAGAAATAGTACTTTTAATATAAGAAAAATAAACTACACAGTTACTGGCGTAGCACCTGGCTCGGCACATAGCAGGAACTGTCAGAAGGGTGGAATGGCAGGACAGGTGTGAATGATGCAGAAAATGGCAGTCAGAAGGATCAAGGAGAAAGCACTAGGTCACCTAGGAGCCATGGGCCATAATCAAGGTTCCTATTTTCTCCTCAGTGTACAATGGAAAGTCACTGCAGAGATGTAAGGAGGAAAATGTTACAGTCTGCCTTATTCGATGGTATAGAAAATATAATGGGTGTGGGGAGGTGCAGCAAAACAAAAGAGGCAGTGAGGATGTTGCCATGGTGGCAGCTATAGTGGCTTGGAGTAAGGGCGTAAGGACAGAGCAGTGGGGCCAAGCAATGGCTCTTTCAGTCTCTGTTTGCCCAGTTGAGTTTTTTGTTGTAGTTTAGTGGACAATGCTACTTATTTTCTCTGTCTCTAAAGGATCTAAGCATTTACAGGATTTTCCAACTAATCCAGCAGGTCATTCTCTGTGATCCTATTTTCTTCCTTCCTTAATTGTTCCCTATGCTTGAATCCTGCTGGCTCAGTCAACTTACATATTTTGTGAAGAAAAAAAAAAAAACAAAACAAAACAATTTTTCCCCCTGTGTTCTTCAGGATGGAAGGCAGAATAGATTCTAAGGGAGATAAAAAAGGTAGAATTATTGACTTTAATTCTGACATTGGAAGGCCAAGAAATCTCTGAAACATTCAGATAACACTCTGTGAGGGAATGGAAATCCTGAACTTGTAGAAATCTTCGGTAGTGTGGCTGAGACTTGGTGTCAAGAAACAGCTATTTGGGGTTGGAGTTTTGGACCTTCCATTTGCTCTGTATGGACTCAGTTTTCTCACCTGTAAAAGGGAGGATGATTCTTTCACTGGGGCCTGTTTCTCAGGGTTAATTTGAGACTAGAATGAGCTGTTCAACAAATAAATTGTGGAGTGAGTGTCAGTGGAAAGGGACTGTTAATACATTCAGCATATTTTGATCCAATAGCAGCCTTCTGCCCACTAATCTCTGCCATTACCATCAGGGCTATCGCTTTGTGCTCAGGCATGGTGGGGAGCCCAGAGTTTACTTAATTCCCTGGGGAACAGCAATTAAATCATATTAAAGGCTTTCTTTTGAACAAGCTGCTTCACTGCCAGCCATCCTCTGCCGTGACTATTAGGACTAGAGCCTTGTCTCATAGTCCACTAGATGGCACCCGAGTTCCTCTCTGCCTCTCCCTCCTCCCTGTTACCACCCCTCCAGCTCCAGCCCGTTCACTTTTGCATCTGTGCAGGCTCCACTGGGGCTGTGATGGATTTATTTTCTGGGAAAATCATTGCTCCCTCTGGACTCTGTGAGATAGAAAATACCTTGTGGCATTGGCGATTGTGGAACTTTCTCTTTCCTTGGTTTTGCTTGGATTTACCTCCCCATAGCTTCCCTATCCCCTCAAAACTCCACTCTTCCTAAAATTTGGAAGGAAGAAAAAAATGAGGACAGTGGTTTATGGGAGTTTTCATATCTCTGCGAACCGTATTCCTGAGGCCAAATCACACACCACTTCTGTTTGTATACACGATGCATGATGCATGTCAAGCTTTTTCTAATGAAGACATTATCTGCCTGCCTCTTTCCATCCCTAAGCATCAGAAGTGAATTCTCCCATATTGTCCCTGCTTCCTTTCCAGGTGGCCAGAGAAACCCTTCCCCTGATTTTGTCCCCGTGGGATCTGTAGTCATTAGTTAGGACAGGTGATGCTCTCCCAAAGAGCAAATTCATTCTGCAAGCAGCTTATCAAGCCAGCTTTCCCTCCCATTAGTAACATGGGGTCTCTTTTGCTCCCTTCTTATTCAGGGACCACAGGAGTACAGCACTTCACAGATGGCAAGGCTGATGGAGCTTTTTATATCATCTAGTCCAGTGGCTCTTGAACTTCAGCATCATAATCACCTGGAAGCCTTGTTAAAACACAGATTGCTGAACCCTACACCAGAGTTTCTGGTGGAGAATGTCTGGAGTTGGACCCGAGAATTTGCATTTTTTACAGGTTCCCTGCTAATGCTGATGCTGATGCTGTCGTTCTGGGGACCACAGTCGGAGAACCACTGGTCCAGTCCAATGCTGCCTTTCGCAAGTTCTGAAATTGACGTTCAGTGAGGTGAAATGACTGCTCAAGGTCACAGAACAAATTGCAATTGGCCAGGACTAAGAATTCAGGAGTCTGTTAAGCAGAAGATTTTTAAGTCCTCATTCAAATTGGAACTGGTTAGAAATTTTCTTTTATACTCTTTATGGAGAAAGGATTCACTGAGCAAATTTACAGAGGAAATCAGGTGGTAGGGGAATTGTTTAATCTGTATTTAATCACTTAAAATAGAGTTCTATTATTTTTTAGTTTAAATTAAAGCATGAACTTAGAGGAACCTGTATCTAAGTAAGGGGTCTGACCTTTTAGTATTGCCACCACCGTGATGTTCTTTCTAATGAATTGCACTTAGGCAGGATTCCAGGGAAACTTGTTTAGCTGATTGATTTTCTTCCGACTATTCGTCTCTAACTTTTACCCTACCCTATCTCTATCCAATACCGGGATTTCTTCTTGTAATAACTTGAACATGCTGCATTTGTTAAAATAGTCAAATGGAAATGGAATCATTTAAGTCTTACTTAAAGAGATAGATTCTAACGCATTTTTCCACAATTGTGGTGCTCTTAGTATTTGTGATGAGTGGCATCATGTTAGGTACATGGGTTTGTATCCGTGTGGGTGTGTGTTGTGTGTCTGTCTGTATGTAGTTATATTAGTAATAATAGTTATAATTATGAATTTATTGATACTGGTGTCTTCTATTTGGGCCCAAAGATACTGGTTTTCCAGTAGTTGTGGTAATGATATAAAGTCCCATTTTAAATGGGAATCAATTTAAAGAAAAATATATCTAATGAATAATAGAAGATATGATATGCAAGTTTAGCTAAAACTCATTCAGATGATATTTGAAGGAAGTTTGGCAAACACCGTGCCAGTAACTGAAATAATTTACTTCTGCAACTGGAGTAAGCACATGTTCATTTTTGGCGATGTTCAAGGATGGGCTGAGTGACCTGGAGTAGAGATGATGGAAGCATCCCTATGCCTTAGGTGATTTCTAAGCCCCCACCAGCCCTGTAAATCTTGCTTTTCCCCACTATTCCCTTAATCTGTCAAATCATGCCAACCTCAATGATCTCCTATATGTAATTCCATTTTTGTTTTTTGTTTTTTTTTTTGTAGGGAGGCCCTATTTCTGCTGGTACAAATTTACTCAAAGTTTGGCCCATGTCAAGAAACCTTCCCCAAAACCCTCATTCTTTCCTGGCTTCCCTCTGTTCTCTGCTCTCTTGGTTTCTATGGTCTGTGACTTCAGTCCAGTTGATCCAGCTAACATTTATTGACTACCTACAATAAGCCAGGCGTTGTGCTCAGGTTGCCATCAGGTTGTTGTTGTTGTTGTTAGGTGCTGTCAGATAGGTTCCCACTCATAGTGATCTTATGTACAACAGAAGGAAACACTGCCCAGTCCTGAGCCATCGTCATAATCATTGTTATGCTTGAGCCCATTGTTGCAGCCATTGTGTCGATCAATCTTGTTGAGGGTCTTCCTCTTTTTCACTGGCCCTCTACTTCACCAAGCATGATGTCATTCTCCAGGGACTGATCCGCCTCTGCTAACATGTCCAAAGTATGTGAGACTTAGTCTCGCTATCCTTGCTTCTAAGGAACATTTTGGTTGAAAATTTTCCAAGGCGGATTTTTTCATTCTTTTGGCAGTCTATAATATGTTCAATATTATTCCCCAACACCACAATCGAAAGGCATCGATTCTTCTTCTGTCTTCCTTATTCATCATCCAGCTTTTACATGCATATGAGATTGGAAACACCATGGCTTAGGTCAGGCGCACCTTGGTCTTCAGGCTGACATCTTTGCTTTTCAACACTTTAAAGTGGTCTTCTGCAGCACATTTGCCTAATGCAATCAATGCCTCTTGATTTCTTGACTGCTGCTTCCATGGGTGTTGATTGTGGATCCAAGTAAAGTGAAATCCTTATCAACTCCAATTGTTTCTCTGTTTATCATAATGTTGCTAATTAGCCCAGTTGTAAGGATTTTTGTTTTCTTTATGTTCAGGTGTAATCCATACTGAAGGCTGTGGTCTTTGATCTTCATCAGTAAGTGCTTCAAGTCCTCTTCACTTTCAGCAGCCAAGGTTGTGTCATCTGCATACTGCAGGTTGTTAGTCAGTCTTCCTCCAATCCCGACGCCACATTCTTCTTCATACAGTCCAGCTTCTCAGATTATTTGCTCAGCATACAGATTGAACAGGTTTGGTGAAAGGATACGATCCTGACGCACACCTTTCCTGACTTTAAACCACGCCGTACCCCCTGTTCTGTTCAAACGACTGCCTCTTGATCTATGTACAGGTTCCTCCTGAGCACAATTAAGGGTTCTGGAATTCCCATTCTTCACAAAGTTATCCATAATTTATTATGATCCACACAGTCGAATGCCTTTGCATAACCAATAAAACACAGGTAAACATCTTTCTGGTATTCTCTGCTTTCAGCCAGGATCCATCTGACATCAACAGTGATATCTCTGGTTCCACATTCTCTTCTGACTCTGGCTTGAATTTCTGTCAGTTCCCTGTCAATATCCGTCCGGCTGCAGCGGCTTTTTTTTTTTTTTTTTTGGAAGGTGCTTTTGAATGATCTTCAACAAAATTTTACTTGTGTGTGATATTAATGATATTATTCGATAATTTCTGCATTCGGTTGGATCACCTTTCTTGGGAGTAAGCATAAACATGAATCTCTTCTAGTCAGTTGGCCAGCTAGCTGTCTTCCAAATATCTTGGCATAGACAAGTGAGCCTTTAGATAGGTTCACACATTAGGCAAGAGGGAAGGTAAGCAAACAATGGCACTGAGGTATGAATGTTCAGCAAGGCTAACGGGTGTAAAAATTTTTAGAAAGAGTGTCTGAGTGAGGCTGTCAAGGGTGAATATGAGTTAATTAGGAACATAATTAGAAAGGGCATTCTTAAAAGAGAAACAAGTGCCAAAAAAAAGGTTATCGTCTAGAAATACAGGCACATATGCACAGTTAGGTGCATAAGAGTGTCCACTGAAGTATTGTTTCTAAAGAAAACTTAGAAAAAATAATAGAAGTCTATAAATAGGGAAAGGTTAAGAAGAACAAATATACCTATAGACAATTACTTGGAAAATTCTCAGAATCTATCTCCTGTCTACTTTTAGATAAAGAGTGTCCTATGCTGTTGAGAGAGAAAAACGCTGGAGTACTTTTTTGCCAGATGAGTTCAGAGATTTAAGATCAGCCAACAAGATAAACATACACAAATAGTACTTACAAGGCATTTATAATGTGAAAATCACTCAGATGATTGGAGTGATGCTTTGGAGATGAAATAAAAGGATGATTGCCATAGAAAGTGGTGTGATGAAGAGGAAAGACTGTATTATATTTACTTGGCAGGAAGCTCTGTGAGGGGAGGACCCATTTGTCTCCTATTCACTTTTGAATCTCCTATGCCTAGCATAGCTCCCGGAACCTGTTAAGTGCTAAATAAATTTTTTGAATGAACGAATGTTAGAAACCTAAATTACAGTGCATGAAGACTGATGCTTCTGTTTCTAACATAATGTTGTTGTAAGGTGAGAAGTAGGTTAATAGATATTAGGTTTTTATCTGCATGATAAAGATGGTATTTGAGCAGAAGTACATGTAGCAGTCAAGCCAGTACAATATTAAAGCAAGAATGTGGGATGGTTAAAAGCATAGGCAGAACCAGTTCTATGTTCTGGCTCCTCCAGGACCTACATAACCTTTCTGAGATTCCTTTCTCTCATTTGCAAAATGAGGACAATCTGATTTTTTTTAAATGTAGTTTTTCTAATTATAAAAATAAACATTCTTACTCTTCATGATTTTAAAACCACAGTGAAGATAAGGAAAAAATAATAAAATAACCTTTTTCCTCACCTATCAGGAAATAAGCATACGTAAAAATTTGGCATATTTTCTTTCAACTTTTTTTTTTAATATGCATTTATATACATTACAAAGTTGGCATCATTCTGAATTTTCAAGCTTGTAAACACTGTTTTTTCACTCATATTTTATAGTGACTATTCCCTTATGCCTCTAAATATTCCTTCTGAACACCATTTTAATGGCTTTATAACATTTCAGGGAGCTCCTGGGTAGTGCAAATGGTTAAATGCTCTGCTGTTAACTGAAAAAATGGGAGTTCGAGTCCACCCAAAGGCATCTCAGAAGAAAGGTCTGGTGATCTACTTTTGAAAAATCAGCCACTGAAAACTCTATGGACCACAGTTCCACTCTGACACACATGGGGTTGCCATGAATTGGAATCAACTTGAAGGCAACTGGTTTTGTAATATATCAGAGTATGAATTTAACATAATTTATTTAATCATTCTCCTAATTTTAGACACTTAGCTTACTTCCAGTTTCCACCAGTAAGGGTGGAGCCTCTTGGCACACAAAGTTATGGACAGAAATTTCTAAGTCAATGTCATGGACTAATCTTTAAAGCCTCAGATATATATTGTGAAAACTTATAAAAGAAATATAGTGCAGTTTATGCTCCTATTATATTTGTTAATTTTTTCTAGGTTAACTGCAGTAAAAACTTTGTCAAAATTTCAGTGGGTTCAACAACCAAGGCTGATTTCTTGCTTACAGTATCCATAGGTTGTGGGTCAGTTGTGATTCTTATCCATGCATCTCCTTTACTTCTTGGGTCCAGGCTGAAGCAGCAGCTCTATCTGGGACATGCTATTCTTAAGACAGAAGGAAAAGAGTAATAGCACAACCATAATGGCTCTTAACCATGCCCACCCACTGCCAAACCCACTGCCATCAAGTGGATTCCAATTCAAAGCGACCCTATGTGACAGAATAGAATTGCTCCCGTAGGGTGTCCAAGGCTGTCAGTCTTTATGGAAACAGACTGCCTTATCTTTCTCCTGCAGAGAAGATGGTGGGTTCGAACTGCCAATCTTGTGGTTAGCTGCAGAGCACTTTAACTCTTAACCATATGGTGGCTCACCAATTAAGAGCAACATGCCACTTCTGCTCACATCCCATTGGCTAAAGCAAATCACATGATCAAGCCTGATACATTATGGAGGGAAACATACTACTCCCACAGAGAAAGGCACAGCCAGGGTCCCTGTAGGGATGGAACTGGTAGAGAGGGCTGACACATATTTAGAACAAATAATACAATCTACTAACAATGTGTGATAATTATGATTTTCCCTCAGCCTCACCAATACTAAGTATGACAATTTTTAAATATTTCAGATTTGATAGGGGAAAATGGTAGCATATCTTGTTTTAACTGCATTGCAGTATTTATGACCTTTCGGTTAGCAGTCATAGTTTTAGCCACTACACCACCAGGGCTATTTACCTGTGAGGCTGAAAATATTATCATGATGTATGCCAATTGTGTTTGGTTTATTCAGGTTTCTCCTCCTCTTTTCATTATATTTTATTTTTTGCAATGAAGGACTTTTTAAAAAGAACATCAAGATCTTACTTATCAAAGTTAGTGTTTTTTTTTTTCCCCTGATTTTACCATAAATGTGTTCATACTATTTTTGATAAATGGCATGTTAACATTTCCATGTAGTCAAATTTATCATTTTTTCTTTGTAATTTATTCCATGGTATTATGCTTAGGAAGTGCAGCTGTTCCTAATAGCATATACATTTGAACCTATTCATTCTTTTACATTTTTTCCTTCAATCCTTTAATCTATTTAAGACTATTTTGTAGTACACATATGAGGTAGGAGCCCTGGTGGTGTAGTGGTTAAGAGCTTGGCTGCTAACCAAAAAGTCAGCAGTTCAAATCCAACAGCCAGTCATTTGAAACCCTATGGGGCAATTCTACTCTTTCCTATATGGTTGTTATGAGCTAGAATGGACTCGATTGCACACAACAGCAACATATAAGGTAAGGGTAAAATTTGACCTCCCAATAATGAATAAGTATATAAATTATACATATCTGTATTTATCACTTTCTTGTTTACCTTTTTAATTGGAAACAGAAACTCATAGCAAAAAGCACACTGAATAGGAGGTCAATTTATATGAGTTCCAGAAATAGCTCTGAGACTAAATTGTTACATGACCTTAGGAAGTTACTTTTACCTTAGTTCAGATAACTTTTCTGGTTCTCTACCCACTTCATCTGTAATATTAAAAAAAAAAAAAAAATTGAATCTCAAAGAGCCCATCCAGCTACAGTTCTCCTTGGTTCTTCCGTAAGTGTGGAATAGTCCCATCACATATCCCATCATTACCTGCTTCTGGCCATGGTCCATGTGGCTAAGGCAACAGGCCACTCCTTCTTTCTGAGTGTGAAATGGCCAGAGAATCCTGTTCCTCATACCTATCCAAGAAGCTGCTGAACAATCCTGCTAACTGAAACTTACCTGCCAGAATTACTCTAAGAAGTCAGAATTTACTGTGCATTCCTAATTAAAATATCTGTTCTTAGGTAAGTCTGCTCATTCTGTTCAGAAATTGCCTTCTATCATGCACTTTAAGACCCATTTTGATCCTATTAATATCCAACATTCTAATTCAACTGCCCTTGGTCCCATACTAATTTTTGTCTATATTTTAAAGATGTGCTCAGATCATTGTAAGGTCATGAGATACATATGCTTACACATATTTCCAGTATTTGCAGCCTAGTTGCCAATGAATTTAGCTATAATAGATAACAGTAGTGTTATCTCTTATTAGAATATTCGTTTTTACTGAAACAAGAAAGAGTATAAAAATTAAAATAGTCATAATCTGTTAGAGTTGGAAAGAATTTCATATAATCTAGTTTGACTCATTGTATTCACAGAATAGTCATGCATAACACAGAGATATCAATGGACTCTGTGGCATTCATAATATAAAACAGCAATTTAGAGGCAACCAGGTTCTTAAATCCAATTCAAGGACCAAAGGCTAATGCAGAGAACTTTTAAAATACCCTACAATAAAATGGCTTCACTAGCATTAGGAGAGTGCTTTCAACTCACGGTGTTAGTATATGAGGTCCGAAATCACAGCTGTTCTGATTTTAAGCAGTATCACAACTTCTTGCCATTCTGTACTTAGCAATAGCACAATTGTTCAGCCCACATTTGCTCATTTAGTGAAGAGAGACCCCACAGTAGCCTTCCTTTGCCCTAGTAGTAGATACGTGCAATCTATGTGATTTTAAATATTTAACTACTAACCCATTGTTGCTGGACATGATGGTCCAGTTAAGTTCATATTCCTTAGTGTTTATGGAAATGGAATGATGATCATAATCTGTCCAGACTTCACAAGAAAAAGGCTGAAGACTCCTCCTAGAGAAAATATTTGAAGGTTCAAAATTTATTTATACTATTTCCACTGATAATATTTTCTTCACATTGTATTCCTCCCATCTTCTGAGAGAAGAAATGCACAGTCTTGGTGCAGATGAAATGTTTATTGTAGTATCAAGACTGTCTTAGTTTCCTAAGGCTGCATAACATAATATGACAAAGGGGATGGCTTAAAAACACAGACTTATTGTCTCCCAGTTCTAGAAGCTATAAGTCAGAATTCAGGGCATTGGCAGGACCATGATCTCTCTCTATTCTATGGAAAGCTCCTTCCTTGTGTCTTCCTGGTAGCCCCAGGTGTCACTTGGAATTCTTTGGCTTGCAGTTCCTTCTACCTCCATTTTCACATGGCTATCCTTTTTCTTCTATGACTTTGTTTCAATGTCTGCTTTCCTCTTTTATAAGCCACTTCTCAGAAAGTTTTACGATTGTTGTTGTTAGGTGCCATCAAGTTGGTTCCTACTCATAGCAAACGAGACACTGCCTGATCCTGCGTCACCCTCACAATCTTTGTTATGCTTGAGCCCACTGTTGCAGCCACTGTGTCAATCCATCTCATTGAGGGTCTTCCTCTTTTTCGCTGACTCTTCATTTTACCAAGCATGATGTCCTTCTCCAGGAACTGGTCCTTCCCAATAACTATCCAAAGTACTTGAGACGAAATATTGCCATCCACTCTTCCAAGGATCGCTCTGGCTGTACTTTTTTCTATTCAGACTTGTTCGTTCTTCTGGAAGTCTATGGTATATTCAGTATTCTTTGCCAACACCTTAATTCAAAGACATCAATTTTTCTTCAGTCTTCCTTATTCATTGTCCAGCTTTTGCATGTATATGATGCGATTGAAAATACAATGCCTTGGTTCAAGTGCACCTTAGTCCTCAAAGTGACATCTACACTTTTTTTTTTATATATATATATTTTTTATTGTACTTCAGGTGAAAGCTTACAGAGCAAATAGTTTCTCATGAAATAGTAGTACACATGTTGTTCTATAACATTGGTTAACAACCCCACAACGTATTAAGCCTCTAAATTCTCAACCTTTTTTTTTTTTTTTTTGATGAAAATTACAGATGGCCAAAGATACACCGTTTCAAAAATTTCTACATTCACAGTTCAGTGACATTGACTACGCTCTTCCAACTGTGCTGTTATTCTCACTTAAGATGAAGGCTTACAGAACAAAATAGTTTTTCATTTAACAGTTACTACACATGTTGCCCTATGACAATGGTTAACAATCTCACAGCACATCAAGAATATCCTTACTCCACCTTGTGTTCCCTATCACCAGGGGGCTTCCTTGTCCCCTTCTGTCTTCTGGACCTTGTCAGTGGACTATTGTACCTCTTTAGTCTCATTTGTTTATTTATTTATTTTATTTTATTTTATTTAAACACCATTTCAAAACTTTTTACTTACACATTTCAGTGATATTGACTATGCTCTTCCAATTGTGCTGCCATTCTCGCCTAAGATGAAGGCTTACAGGACAAAACAGCCTCCCATTTAATAGTTACTACAAATGTTGCCCTATAGCAGTGGTCAACAATCTCACAATACATCGACAGTGTCCTTATTCAATTTGTGTTCCTTATCATCAGTTTCCTACTCTCCCTCTGCCTTCTGGCCCTTGTCACCGGACTCCTGTACCTCGTTAGTCCCATTTAGTTTTACTGGGCTGTCCATTCCCAGGCTTAACATCGAACCTCGAGGGTAACTTCACCTCTGAGCTGAAAGGGTGTCTGGGGGCCACACTCCTGAGGTTTCTCTAGTATTCTTTAGGCCAGTAAATCTGGTCTTCTTTTTTTTTTTTTGGGGGGGAGTTAAAATTATGCTCTACATCCTTCTCCAGCTCTGCCCAGAACCCTCTGTTGTGATCTTGGTCAGAGGAGTCATTGGTGGTAGCCGGGCACCATCCAGCTGTACTGGGCTCAGTCCCGTGGAGGCCTTGGTAGCTGTGGACCATTAGTCCTTCGGACTAATCTTTTCCTTGTATCCTGTTCTCTTCGTTCTCCCTTGTTCCCGAAGGGATGAGATCAGTAGAGTATCTTAGATGGCCGCTCATAGGCTTTTAAGACCCCAGACACTACTCACCAAGGTAGAATGTAGAGCATTATCTTTATAAGTAGTGTCATGCCAATTGAGCTAGATGTTCCCGGAGATCATGGTCCCCAGAGCCCTCCATCCAACAACTCAGTCCCTCGGGGGGTTTGGATGTGTCTATAGGGCCTCCATGACCTTCCCTTGTGCAGGTTGTGTTAGTTTCCCTTGTACTATGTACTATCTCACCTCTCACCCAAGTTACCACTTACCTATTACCTATTTAGTATTTCCCCACCCCTCCCATCCCTGGTAACCAACAAGGATTGTTACATTTTGCATGTGAATTTTTTCATGGGTTTTTACAATAGAGGTCTCATACAATATTTGTCCTTTTGTGATTGACTTATTTCACTCAGCATGATGTCCTCCAGTTTCATCCATGTTATGAGATGGTTCACAGATTCATTGTTGTTCTTTCTCGTTGCATAGTACTCCATTGTGTGTATGTACCATAGTTTGTGTATCCATTCATCTGTTGATGGACATCGAGGTTGTTTCCATCGTTTTGCTATTGTGAATAATGCTGCCATGAACATAGGTGTGCATATGTCTATTCGAGTGATGACTCTTATTTCTCTAGGATATATTCCTAGGAGTGGGATTGCTGGATCGAATGGTACGTCTATTTCTAGCTTTCTGAGGAAACGCCATATCATTTTCCAAAATGGCTGTATCATTTTGCATTCCCACCAGCAGTGTATAAGAGTTCCCGTCTCCCCGCAGCCCCTCCAACATTTGTTATTTCCAGTGTTTTTGATTCGTGCCAGTAATGCCGGGGTGAGATGGTATCTCATTGTGGTTTTAATTTGCATTTCTCTAATGGCTAGTGATCGCGAGCATTTCCTCATGTGTCTGTTGGCCATTTGAATGTCTTCCTTGGTGAAGTGTCTGTTCATTTCCTTTGCCCATTTTTTGATAGGATTGGTTGTCTTTTTGTTGTAGAGGTGTTGGATTTTCTTGTAGATTATGGAGATTAGACCTTTGTCTGACTTGTACTGTCCAAAATTTTTTTCCCAGTCTGTCGGTTCTCTTTTAACTCTTTTGGTGAAATCTTTTGAAGAGCATAGATGTTTGATTTTTAGAAGATCCCAATTATCTAGTTTATCTGTTGGGTTTTTTGTGTTGATGTTTATGGTTTGTATCCTGTTAATGCCATGTATTAAGGCCTGAAGTGTTGGTCCTATTTTTTCTTCTATGAATTTTATAGTTTGAGGCTTTATATTCAGGTCTTTGATCCATTTTGAAGTAGTTTTTGTATATGGTGTGAGGTATGGGTCCTGTTTCATTTTTCTACAAATGGATATCCAGACATCTACACTTTTTAACACTTTAAAGAGGTCTTTTACAGCATATTTGTCCAATGCAATATGTCATCAGATTTCTTGACTGCTGCTTCCATGCACATTGATTGTGGATCCAAGTAAAATGAAATCCTTGACAACTTCAATATTTTCTCCCTTTATCATGATGTTGCTTATTTGTGCCATTTGAAGATTTTTGTTTTCTTCATGGTGAGTGCAATCCATACTGAAGGACCCACCATATTCCAGGATAACCTTGTTTAACTTAACCAGTAGCAAAAGAAAAGCACTAATTCCAAACAAGATCACATTTAGAGGTACAGGGGTTAGGACTTCAACATATTTTGGCCGGGGGTGGGTGGGGGGAACGGACACAATTTAATCCATAAAAAAGACTTACACATCTGTGTGTTCTCTCTCTCTCCCTTTGAGTCACTTTTAGACCTAGTCCTTACATTACTCCTATGACAATGGGCTATGGACTCTGCATGACATGACAATAAAAATCCTGTTACCAATATCTCTGTCATATATTAAATTATCTTGTTGTTGTTGTTGTCAGTTGATTCCAACTCATAGTGACCCTATAGGACAGAGTAGAACTGCCCCATAGAGTTTCCTAGGTTGTAATCTTTGAGGAAGCAGTTTGCCAGGTCTTTTCTCTGGCAGGGCCACGGGTGAGTTTGAACTGTCGACCTTGTGTTTAGCAGGTGAGCATTTAACAATTGCCCCACCAGGAATTCTTAAATTACCTTAGAACTCATGAAATTCCCACTCATGCTATGTGTGTGGTACAGAAAAGGTCAAACTATTCCAACACTCTTATTTTATAGCTAAAGAAATCAAAATCAACTAGCCAAATATTTCTAAGGTTGCTATTGACAGAATAGAACTAGAATACAGATCTTTAAACTTTCAAACCCAATGCTTTCCAATATATTAAAACCCTTCTCCTATAAAGTTAATCACAACTCCTTCCATCCACTTCAAGGCCTGGGGCCATAAGCATTTCCTTTTAGTTGAGCAAGAGGGGGAATGAAACATTTACTTTTTGTTTTCCATTGCTAGTGGCAAAAGGATATTGATGTGGCTGAGATGGAGCATTAAAATCAAAATTATGTAGGGAATAGAAAGGCTGCATAAATTAGAAGCATTTGCTTCCACTGTGGTTTAAAAGAGTTAGCATTACGCCAGCCTCATATAACATTCCTGGGGGTGAGTTTATGGATGGATTGGGCAATATATCAAAAACAGCATTAAAGACTAATGAGTTAGATATGGCAAAAGGCCACTTCAAATTAAATGAATGGTAATGAACAGAGGCTACTCTCAGGGAAGATTGAATTATTTTCTCTGAAATACATTATGGTAGGACATGCACAATTACAGAGTATTCGAGGTAGAAGGGTTTATTGTTATGCTCTGTTCTAAACCCTTTCATTAGTTTAGAAGGTTGAGGTTAAGTAACTTATCCAATGTCAAAGAGGGAGCTAAAGGAATAGCAGATGCATTCTTTATCTATTGCTGTATAATAAATTACTTCAAAACATAATGACTTAAAACAACAGTAAACCTTTAATATCCGTTATAATTTTAGTCAGGAATTTTGGAGAGAGTTATCTGGGTAATTCTGTCTCAGGGTCTCTCATGAGGTTGCTGTCAAGGTAGTGGCTAGGTCAATTGGTCCCAACCCACCTGGACTAAAGAAGAATGAAGAACACCATAGACACAAGGAAAGTATTAACCCAAGAGACAGAAAGGACCTCATAAACCAGAGACTTCATCAGCCTGAGACCAGAAGAACTAGATGGTCCCCAGCTACCACAATGACCATTCTGACAGGGAACATAAGAGAGAGTCCCTGACAGGGCAGGAGAAAAGAGAGGTGCAGAATTCAAATTCTAGTAAAAAGACCAGACTTAATGGTCTGACTGAGACTGGAGGGGCCCTGGAAGACATCACCCAGGGACTCTCTGTTAGCCCAAAACTAAAACCATTCCTAATGCCAACTCTTCAGACAAAGATTAGGCAGGACTATGGGACATAAAATGATACTCGTGAAGAGTGTGCTTCTTAGCTCAAGTAAGATACATGAGACTAAATGGGCAGCTCCTGTCCAGAGGTGAGATAAGAGGGAAGAGAGGGTCAGGAGCTGGTTGAATGGACACGGGAAGGCACGGGTGGAAAGGAGGAGTGTGCTGTCACAGTACAGGGAGAACAACTAGGGTCACTAAACAATGTCTGTATAAATTTTTGTATGAGAGACTAACTTGAATTGTAAACTTGCACCTAAGGCACTACAATAAATTTCCTTGCATTGAAAAAAAAAAAAAAAGATGATGGCTAGGATGTCAGTCATCTGAGTATCACTGGGGTTGAAGGAGCTGCTTCCATGGTTGCTCACTTATATGGTCAGCAAGTAAGTAATGACTGTTGTAGGGGGCCTCAGTTCCTCCCCAGGTGCTCCCCTCCCCACAGGCAGCTTGACTGTCCTCTTGACATGGTGCCTGGCATGTCCAAGAGTTAGGGATCCAAATGAAATCAAAACAGAAACCCCAATGACTTTTAAGACCTAGCTTCAGAAGTCACACGCCATTATTCCTGCAATACCCTGCTGTTTATAAAGTCAGCCCTATTCAATATGGAAGGGGACTACACAAGTGCATAAATATCAGGAGGTGCAGATCACTGGAGGCTGGCCACACAACAGACTTCGTGTTGAAGTGTTTGGAAGAGCACCCAGCGTATAGTAAGTGCACACTCAGTCTTCTTATCATTAGTATAATTATTACTATTATAATTAATATGTATGTGGCATATTAATTTTAAAGAGTCTATATCATAATTCTAAACATTCATGATTTTACTTTTTTTATCTTATTAACTGTAGTTTAATTTTTGATTAAAGAAGACCAAGAAGATTTGTAAGAAAGTGAGAAGTAAGATTCCTTGATTGTGATCTTTACAACCAACCTAAGTTGTAAATTTGTCCTTGAGACAAATAAGAGAAAAATAATAAATGATATAACAATGTTTTGCCTACATTTGAACATGGATGAGGCATATGGATGAGTAAAATATACAAATAACTATTATACACACTATAAAGTAACAACAAGGATAACAAGAAAAGTTCAGAAAAACATTCTATGGGAGTTTGGAAGTTTTGAACATTTTATGGAATCAAGGAAGACTTTATGGAGGAAAGTCACAGTAACAGATTCTTTAAAGATAGAATTTGAATAGTGTAGAAAGTGAATTACACATGGAGGGAGCAGAATGAATTAATGCATAGTGTTGTGAAAGAGAGCAAGGTGTTTCATTTGTCTGGAAAATTGGATGAAAATGAAGAGTATGCAAGTGAAGGATGGCCTGACTGAGGAGAAATTCATCGGGCAGTTTTTATAGAGTGGACTAGAAAAGTAAGGGTATGGACACAGGGAGAGCATTAAATTTTAATAAAGACACCAAATCTCTGTTCTTTCTGTCTATCCCTACAACAGGGTTTCTGGTGAGAGTAGGAGAAAGTATTCTCCTATAGAAAGTAAGTACACAACTTGAGATCCGGATAATCCCACTTGAGTTAAACCTTGAGTCAATATCATCTGCCAAAATCCTACTGATTCTCCAAGGCTCAGATCAAATGTAATCTCCTCTAAGAAGCCCTACTTGCCTGTCCTTAACCAGAAACAAACACTCACTCTTAGAATTGTTGACTGACAGCCAATTTTCCCTTTCAAATTATAAATCCATTGTGAACATAGATCTTTAGATCTATATTTGTATCCCCTGCATTTCATATAAAAGGTCCTTGCATACAGTTGTAAATAAGAGATTATACTAAATTATTCCTTAGAACTCTTCCAAATCTGGTAATATATTGGAATATCTCAATCCACTTTCATTGATACATCTGATTTTGGTGAACTGCCATGGGGCATACAGGAACTGAATCAATGATCTTGGTTTTATGAGCCTCTTGAACCAAGAAGCAGAAAAGAAAAAATCATTCAACATCTATAATGTCCCAGAAAATGTCCTTTTTAAAACATGATTTATCTCATGTAATATTCAAAATAACACTATTGTGTAAGTGTAATTTTCCTTTTTTTTTGTTTTGCAAATGAGAGAACTGAGTCTTATAAATATTAAATGACATTTTGAAGGTCACATATCCTGTAAATAATAGAGCAAGAATTCTACCCAGGTGTGTATTATTCCACTAAATCACAATCTACATGGCAAATGAAATGAACAAATGAGAAGTGATGGCAAATTCAAAATGTTGAGAAAACAGTGGGCTGCAATAAAATGGATATGATGGATGTCACATTGGGGCATAGTTTGTGGAACTAATCCCACAGTGCCATAAACAATTGGTTCTGGGAAGAGTTAAAACTGAAGTTTATAAGACAAGGAGCTATTTTTAACTCAGTCTTGAGTAAAACACTGGTGTCGTCAGAGGCATTAAAATAGGTTGCAATGCTAAGGCACAATGATAGTTATATAATTAAGTTTGACATCTTCAGTGGAGATCGTATCAGGTTCTGCTGGCATAATGACCTTTAAGAAAAAAAAAAAAAAGAGTGAGTTAGAAACTGCCTAAAGGGAAAGTTAGAAAATTAAAATTCATAGAATCCCGAGGAAATAATGTTTAAGAATAACGTATGAAAACCCCAAAAGTTTGTTGGTTACCGGACAACCAAAAAAATAGGAGCTAAGAGGGTGATAATAGAACTAGACTAGTTGGATGTAGGAATAGAAGTTGATTCAGGTCAAGGAAGTTTATTTTAAACAATATAAGACAAGTCTGTGTGATTCCAACAATGAAAGCTATATCTAAGGGAAAATAAAATAGTAAAGAAAATAAAAAGGATATTTCCTTGAAGACAATTTTGTAGATATCTAAGATAAAGACCTACATTTTATCAAATACTTTATGAAGCCCTACATATCTCACAGTTACATAATATGAGAACTGAGATGAAACTTTGTAGACACTGTGGCAGAGCACTAACACTTTACCAAACCCAATTCCTCTACCTGAGTACATATTTCCCAACATTCCATGTTTTATCTGTGGCCGTATGATTGAGTACTGACCAATGCAAGATGAGTAGAATTGACGTGTGCTACTTCAGGCTGAGATGGCCCTGAGTGCTGCAAATGGTTAAGTGCTTTGCTGCTAACTGAAAGGTTGGTGGTTCAAGTCCACCCAGAGGCACCTCAGAAGAAAGGCCTCGCAATCTACTTCTGAAAAATCAGCCATTGAAACCCTGTGGAGTACAGTTCTAGCTGACACACATAGAGTCTTTATGAGTTGGAGTCAACTTAATGGCAAGTGCTATTCTAGGCTGAGCCCATAAAACCTGCTATGTGTGACTTTCAAAGTTAGAAGGACTCAGTAGATGTCACAAATTAATGCAATAAATATCTTTTAAAACTACTTAAAAATAACAATCATTTCTCCACAAACAACTCAATATTTTTGAAAGTCTTTAACCAAACGCTAGTTGATAGTCATTGCTTACTAAAATATATTTAATGAATATTTTCTTTGGAAATTTAATGAGAGATGGTAATGGAGGCAAAATTATCAACAGCTTTTTAAACTGGCAGAAAAGTAGAAATAAATAACTCAGATAAATGCCACAATATATAAAATGTACATAAGAATAGGTAGGGTTCAAGTGACCTAGGCCTTGATTCTGACTCTCTCATTAATTTGATGGACATTGAAAAACTCATTTAAATCTATCTTTTAGTTCTTGAATTTGTGAACTGGAATTATGAGTGTTGGTTTCTAGTTTCTGCTGAAGGTCAAATATATGAGACATATCAAAATATCATGAAAATTGCAATATGCCAGGGATACTATCTGAGCTCCATTATTAGTAAATACACACTTGGCCCAGTGGTTAAGCACTTGGCTGCTAACCAAAAGGTTCAAACCCATCAGTGGATCCAAGGGAGAAAAGGCCTGGGGATCTGCTCTCATAAATACGACAGGATAGGAAACTCTAGGGGGCAGCTGTACTCTGTCCTATAGGGTTGCTATGAGTCAGAATTGACTCAACAGCAGTGGGTTAGTGGGAGTACTTATCATAAGGGGAAAGCCAGCTTATACCCTACAACTTGACAAAATTGGGCAAACCTCTCTGAAAAAGCATTTATTTAATTCTTTGAATGATTTTGAGATGGAAATTTCAGGACACCTGGAGAAGAGATCAGTAAAAGGTTTAATTCTCTCTATATTCCCTGACAAATGCAATGGTAATTCATATTCAGATATTTCCCACACAGTGTTTCTACCGCCTGACCAAAGACAGGAGTCTTTTTTTCTTGAATCTACCTAGTCCTTCAATTGATGCTTTTTCTTTGCTATTTAGGTATAGACAAAACGGGGGGCGGGAGGGAGCACCTTCCTTATGACTGAGTCTCTGTATGCTTTTCAAAAATGAGGCCTGGGAACTACCCTCCTCCAAGACAGAATTTCTTGGCTAAAGGTACCATTAAATTATGACCCTCTTAGCTCACATAATATACCAAAGGGCAAGTTTAGAAAGCAAGATAGCACCATCTCCAAACAAAAAGTCTTAAGCACGCAGTTCATCATGTTTGACTTCTTTATCTTACCTCAGTGTGGTCTATTTTTTGGGACAAAATTTACTTAGAATGTAGCCCAGACAAGAAGCCTAGATGATAGTCACTATCTGCCAATGCCATCTTCTTCCATTAAGAAAGGCAACAATGAGGAGTTCCGGAAAAATAGCGCTCTAGGCAGAAGCACCACGCCCAAGATCAGAAGGTCGGAGAGCAGGGCTCCCACTCACAGGCTGTGCAGATGGACGAATCCCAGGTTCGACAGATACGCTGACAGCTCAAGTCCCAAGAACGGGAGATGAGATGACAGGAAGCAGCTGCAGGATCCAGAGAGAGCAAAAAGCCAGAACGTCTGCTTATATACAGATGCGGGCCACATCCTCACGGAGACTCCCCCTCATCTGATTGGCCACTCACAGTATATTCAATCATGGGAGTGATTACATTAAAACATGGAGAATCACAGACCAGCCAAGTTGACACACAATCCTAACCATCACAACATGCATTCTAAAAGTGCACATTGCTGTTGATATAATTATTATTATTTTTCTTCAACTCATTACCAAGAATAAATTTCAGAGAAGTTCCGGCAAAATGGCGCTCTAGGCAGAAGCACCACACCGTCCCTCCACAGCAAACATCCGAAAAACTAAGCCTAACAGAGAATACAATAATCCTGAAACCCTAAAACATCAAATGAAGAGATAAAGAACTCAGCCAAGCACCAAATGGAGTGAGAAAACTGACAGAGAATGGAGAGCGAGGAGAGATTCATGCAGAGGTCCCCTACCAGCTAACGCAGCGCAGATCCACCATTTTGGACTCCTATCAGAGACCAGCAAACGGGGGTACGAGAAAGCAGCCTCATGGAGCGTCCAGCGGGAGACAAAATAACCGGTAATTTGTGGTGTGCACTTTCCCACCCCCCACCCCTCTTCACCCTGGCTCGGCCTCCTCTGCTTCCCACGGCCACGGTCTCTTCACCAGGAAGCACCGGCTGCTTGGATTCCACACACCCAGGTGGGCGGCTCTCTGGATGCCATTTGTTGGCTGCTGGTGTTGCTTTTTTTTTTTCTGCTTCATTTGATTTCTCACTTGCCTCTCGCCACCTCCCCCTCCTTTCACTCGAGTGCCTGGCTCCGTGCACCATCTTTGCTTCTTCCTGAGGGGCTGCAGAACGCTGGCAATTTGTGATATATGCTTTCCCACTCTCCACCCTTCTTCACCCACACTCAGCCTCCTCTGCTTCCCGCGGACACAGTCTCTTGTCCAGAAACACCAGCCCACACTAGCTGGCTCTCTGAGTGCCATTTGTTGGCTGCTGGTGTAGCTTTTTTTTTTTAATTTTCTGCTTCTTTGGATTTCTTGCTTGCGTCTCGCCACCTCCCCATCCTTTCGCTCGAGTGCCTGGCTCTGTGCGCAATCTTTGCTTCTTTCTGAGGGGCTGCGGAGCTCCATTTGAGTGTGAAGCTGCTTCCCGGTATAGGCTGCCGTGCTAGTGGGATCCTGAAGCTTTTGTTCATTTGTTCCTCTGCTTCCCGTGGCCACAGTCATTTGACTGGGAAGCGCTGGCTGCTTGGATTCCACACACCCAGGTGGGCGGTTCTCTGGGTGCCATTTGTTGGCTGCAAGTGTTGCTTTTTTTTCCTGCTTTTTTTGATTTCTCTTGCCTCTCGCCACCTCTCTCTCCTTTCACTCGAGTGCCTGGCTCCATGCGCTGTCTTTGCTTCTTCCTGAGGGGCTCCAGAGCACCGGCAATTTGTGATATACCCTTTCCCACTCTCTACCCTCTTCACCCACACTCGGCCTCCTCTGCTTCCTGCGGCACAGTCTGTTGTCCAGAGACTCCAGCCAGCACTGGATGGCTCTCTGAGTGCCATTTGTTGGCTGCTGGTGTTGCTTTTTTTTTTCCCTTCTACTTCTTTGGATTTCTTGCTTGCCTCTCGCCGTCTCCCCCTCCTTTCACTCGAGTGCCTGGCTCCGTGTGCCATCTTTGCTTCTTCCTGAGGGGCTGCGAAACACCATTGGAGTGTGGAGCTGCTTCCTGGTCTGGGCTACCGCTCTGGTGGGATCCCAGGGATTTTGTTCATTTTGAATAGTTTGTTTGTTTTCTTTTCCTTTTCTTGAGATGGGAGCCCTTTCTGGCCAGGCGGAGCTGCGTGGCAAGGAACTCCCCTTCAGTTTCCACAGACATGCAGAGGGATCCCTGAGAACATTTCTTTTTTCATTGGTTTTTTTTTTTTCTGTTTTTTTGGGGGGCCTTTCTTGTAATTTTTTTTTTAAATTTAATTTGTTTTCTTTTCCCTCTTTTTCCCTTTTTGTCTTCCATCATTGCTCAGTTTCTCGTCTCTCTATATCTTCTTTCTCTTTCTGATCCCTGAATACCAGGCGTTGTATACCTCTACACCTTCTAGCCAGGCTGTACTGCGACACCTGAGAGTGACATCCCCAGACCTCATAGCTGCTTCGGTGAGATCCCTGGGAACTTTGCGGTTCTTTAACCTTTCTGATTTTTATTTATTCATTCTTTTCTTTTCTTCCTCTTCCCCATTGTGTTTCTCTCCATTTCATAGTCTCTCATCTCTCCATTCCAATGGCAAGCTCCCCTAGCATTCTTTTTTGTTTGTTTTTATGTTTTTGGCTCCTTTTCCTCTTTCCTCTCTCCCATATCCATCTTAGCTCCACACATAACAACCTCCCTGCTACATCCTGTCTACCTGTACCGTGTGCTTGACATCACACCACCAAGCAGTACAGGCATGGCCTACTGGAACCTGCCCTGCACTGATTAACGACCTGCCCTGGTGGCTGTAGTAAGTGCCTCAAATAACCCATCCCAGTAACTCCTCTTCAGCTACACCTGCCTGACTGTACCATATCTGAGTGACTGACCCTGCCAGTTGGAGAAAGAGGCGAAAAGTAATGAGCGCACAGACTAGCAAACAACGAAGAACACACAGTCCACCTGCTCAGACATAGTCAAATTTTGTTTTAAAAAACGGGATGAAACAAACAAATCTACAATCAATAAACGAGAAAAATAATGACGAATGCCCCGAAAACAGCAGACAATATCAAAACATTTGCAAAAACAGGACAGGATGGAACACCAAATGACTCTCCTATAGAAGAAAGTGCACTAGACTACTTCATAGGGAACTCAAATCTCTAATACTCAGAATTCTCCAAGAACTGAGGCAAAAAGCTGACAAACATGAGGAAAAAATAGACAAATTCATGGAAAATACAGACAAAAAATTGGAAGAATTCAGGAAGATGATGCAGGAACAAAACGCCAAAATAAATTCACAGCTGGAAAGTATACAAAAACAACAATTAGAAATCCATGGGATAAGCAACAAGATTTCAGAAATGGATGATGTAATGCAAGGGCTGAGAAGCAGATTTGAAACGGTGGAAGACAGGATCAGTGGAAATGAGGACGGGCACTTGGATACAACTCTGTTTGAGGAAAACTCAGAAAAAAGAACAAAGAAAAATGAAGAGACCCTGAGAGTTATGTGGGACACAATTAAAAGCAAAAATTTACGAGTGATTGGCATTCCAGAACAGGGGGAGAAAACATAAAACACAGAGAGGATCATTGAGGAACTGCTGAAAGAAAACTTCCCCAATATCATGAGAAATGAAAAGCTGGCCATCCAAGAAGCTCAACGAACCCCATATAGAAGAGACCCCAAAAGAAAATCACCAAGGCATATCATATTCAGGCTTGCCAAAAACAAAGACAAACAAAGAATCCTGAGAGCAGCTCATGAAAAGCAAGAAGTCACATACAGAGAAGAAACAATAAGATTAAACTCAGATTATTCGGCAGTAACCATGCAGGCAAGAAGGAAATGGGGTGACATATATAAAATCTTGAAAGGGAAAAATTGTCAGCCAAGAATAATATATCCTGCCAAACTCCCGTTCAAACTTGATGGTGAAATTCGGTCATTTCTAGATAAATGGAAATTAAGGGAATATGTAAAAGTCAAACCAAACTTACAAGAATTATTAAAGGGAGTTCTTCCATTCGAGGGCCAACAGTTTCAGTTCACAGGCAGAACCTAGGACACAGGAGCATACAAGGCAGACACCAATTTAGGAAATGAACCCTTGAGGACTATCCAATCCCAAAAGAAATACAACAGGGAATCAGAGCAGTTAATCAATAAATGACAACAACATCAAAACAATGAAAGAGGGAATAAACGGCATAGGTATAGAACCTTGTAATGGAGAGGAAGGCAAGGCAATACCAAGTAATGTTAGACTGCTTCAAACTTAGAAAGATAAGGGTAAAACTCATGGTAACCACAAAGAAAGTTAACAAAACCAACTCAGAAAAATAAAGAAGAAAAACATAAAGTCTCGGCAAAAACAAAACCTACAAAAACAAAAGAAATGAAAAAAAAATCCACAAACAAAAGTAACTCAGTGCAAGAGAGTAAGAAGAACAAAGAAAACTTCTGCACCACTAAAAAAAAAAAGCACTACAAAATGACAGCAACAAACTCACATCTATCAATAATTACACTGAATGTAAATGGACTCACTGCACCCATAAAGAGACGGAGAGTCACAGAATAGATAAGAAAACAGGATCCATCAATATGCTGTCTACAAGAGACACATCTTAGAAACAAAGATGTGAATTTATTAAAAGTCAAAGGTTGGAAAAAAATATATCAAGCTAACAACTACTAAAAAGGAGCAGGAGTGGCAATTCTAATCTCAGATAAAATAGACTTTAAAACAAAATCCACCATAAAAGACAAAGAAGGGCACTATATAATGATTAAGGGGATGATCCATCATGAAAACATAACCATAATAAACATCTACGCACCCAATGACAGGGCTCCAAAATATATAAAACAAACTCTAACAACACTGAAAAGAGAAACTTACAGTTCCACAATAATAGTAGAAGACTTCAACACACCACTCTCAGTAAAGGACAGAACAACTAAGAAGAAACTCAGCAAATATACAGAAGACCTAAAGGGCACAATCAGCCAACTTGACCTCATAGACATATATACAACACTCCATCCAACCACTGAAAAGTACACATTCTTTTCCAATGCACATGGAATGTTCCCCAGAATAGACCATATCTTAGGCCACAGAGCAATCCTCAACAAGACCCAAAATGTTGAGATAATTCCAAGTATCTTCTCTGACCACAATGCCATCAAGGTAGAAATTAACAATAGAAAGAGCAAGGAAAAAAAATCAACTACATGGAAACTGAATAATACCTTGCTTACACATCACTGGGTAATAGAAGAAATCAGAGATGGAATCAAAAAATTCCTAGAATCAAATGAGAATGAAAACACATCATACCAAAACCTTTGGGACACAGCAAAGGCAGTCCTCAGAGGACAATTTATAGCAATAGATGCACATATCAAAAAAGAAGAAAGGGACAAAATCTAAACATTAACTACAGAACTCAAACAAATAGAAAGAGAACAGAAAAAAAATCCCACAACCACTGGAAGAAAGGAAATAGTAAAGATCAGAGCAGAAATCAATGAAATAGAGAACAGAAAAACTATAGAAAGAATCAACAAAACCAAAAGTTGTTTCTTTGAAAGAATCAACAAAATCGACAAACCACTGGCCAGACTGACAAAAGAAAAACAGGAGAGGACACAAATAACCCAAATAAGAAATTAAATGGGGGACATTACAACAAACCCAACTGAAATAAAAAGGATCATAACAGAATATTATGAAAAAATATACTCCAACAAATTTGAAAACCTAGAGGAAATGGATAAATTTCTAGAAACACATGGCCTACCCAAACTACAACAAAGTGAAGTTGAAAATGTGAACAGACCCATAACAAGAGAAGAGATTGAAAAGGTAATAAAAAATCGCCCAAACAAAAAAAGCCCTGGCCCAGATGGCTTCACAGGAGAATTCTACAAAACATTTACAGAAGAGCTTGTCCCAGTACTACTCAAGCTATTTCTGAGCATAGAAGAGGAAGCAACACTTCCAAATTCATTCTATGAAGCCAGCATAACGCTGATACCAAAACCAGGCAAAGGAGTTACAAAAAAATAAAATTACTAACCAATATCTCTCATGAATATAGATGCAAAAATTCTGAAAAAAATTCTAGCCAATAGACTTCAGCATCATATCAAGAAAATGATACACCACCACCAAGCAGGATTCATACCAGGTATGCAAGGATGGTTCAACATTAAAAAATCAATCAACGTAACCCACCACATAAATAAAAGGAAAGAAAAGAATCACATGCTCATCTCAACTGACTCAGAAAAGGCATTTGACAAAGTCCAACACCCTTTCCTGGTAAAAACGCTCAATAAAATAGGAATAGAAGGAAAATTTGTCAACATAATAAAGGGCATCTATGCAAAACCAGTGGCCAACATCATTCTTAAGGGAGAGAAGCTTAAAACATTCCCCTTGAAAACAGGAACATGACAAGGATGCCCTTTATCACCACTCCTATTTAAGATTGTGCTGGAAGTTCTAGCTAGAGCAATAAGGCAAGAAAAAGAAATAAAAGTGCATCCAAATTGGTAATGAAGAACTTAAACAGTTCCTGTTCGCAGACCATATGATACTATACATAGCAAACCCTAAACTGCACGAGAAATCTACTGGAACTAATAGAAAGATTCAGCAGAGTAGCAGGATACAAGATAGACATTCAAAAATCAGTTGGATTCCTATACACCAGTAAGAAGAACATTGAAAAAGAAATCAGGAAAACAATGCCATTGTCAATACCCCCTAAAAAGATAAAATACTTGGGAATAAATCTGACCAGGGATGTAAAAGACCTATACAAATAAAACTATAAAACACTACTGCATGAAACCCAAAGGGATCTACATAAATGGAAAAACATACCATGCTCATGGATAGGCAGACTCAGCATTGTGAAAATGGCATTTCTACCCAAAGCACTTTACAAATACAATGCAAATACCAATCCAAATACCAACAACATTCTTCAAAGAGATGGAAAAACTAATCATTAACCTTATATGGAAAGTCAAGAAGCCCTGAATAAGTAAAGCACTACTGAAGAAGAAGAATAAAGTGGGAGGACTCACACTACCTGACTTCAGAACCTACTATACAGCTACAGTAGTCAAAAGAGCCTGGTACTGGTACAACAACAGATACATTGACCAATGGAACAGAATTGAGAACCCAGATGTAAATCCATCCACCTATGGTCACCTGATCTTCGACAAGGGCCCAAAGTCCATCAAATGGGGAAAAGACAGTCTTTTTAACAAATGGTGCTGGCAAAACTGGATATCCATTTGCAAAAAAATGAAACAGGACCCATACCTCACACCGTATACAAAAACTACTTCATAATGGGTCAAAGACCTGAATATAAAGCCAAAAACTATAAAGTTCATTGAAGAAAAAATAGGACCAACACTACAGGCCTTAATACATGGCATTAACAGGATACAAACCATAACCATCAATGCACAATACCCAACAGATAAGCTAGATAACTGGGATCTTCTAAAAATCAAACACCTATGCTCTTCAAAAGACTTCACCAAAAGAGTAAAAAAAAGAACCTACAGACTGGGAAAAAATGTTTGGACAGTACAAGTCAGACAAAGGTCTAATCTCCATAATCTACAAGAAAATCCAACACCTCTACAACAAAAAGACAAGTAATCCTTTTAAAAATGGGCAAAGGAAATGAACAGACACTTCACCAAAGAAGACATTCAAATGGCCAACAGACACATGAGGAAATGCTTGCGATCACTAGCCATTAGAGAAATGCAAATTAAAACCACAATGAGATACCATCTCCCCCCGGCATTAACTGGCACGAATCAAAAACACTGGAAATAACAAATGTTGCAGGGGCTGCAGGGAGATCGGAACTCCTATGCACTGCTGGTGGGAATGCAAAATGATACAACCATTTTGGAAAATGATATGGCGCTTCCTCAGAAAGCTAGAAATAGACATACCATTCGATCCAGCAGTTCCACTCCTAGGTATATATCCTAGAGAAATAAGAGTCATCACTCGAATAGACATATGCACACCTATGTTCATGGCAGCATTGTTCACAATAGCAAAATGATGGAAACAACCTAGATGCCCATCAACAGATGAATGGATAAACAAACTATGGTACATACGCACAATGGAGTACTGTGCAAGGAGAAAGAACAACAATGAATCTGTGAAGCATCTCAGAACATGGATGAAACTGGAGGACATTATGCTGAGTGAAATAAGTCAATCACAAAAGGACAAATATTGTATGAGACCTCTATTGTAAAAACCCATGAAAAAGTTCACACACAAAATGTAACAATCTTTGTTGGTTCCCAGGGATGGGAGGGGTGGGAGGGAAATACTAAATAGACAATAGATAAGTGGTATCTTGGGTGAAGGGTGAGACAGTATACAATACAGGGGAAACTAGCACAACCTGTACAAGGAAAGGTCATGGAAGTCCCATAGACACATCCAAACTCCCTGAGGGACTGAGTTGCTGGGCGGAGGGCTGGGGGACTATGGGCTCGGGGAACATCTAGCTCAATTGGCATGACACAGCTTATAAAGACAATGCTCTACATTCTACCTTGGTGAGTAGTGTCTGGGGTCTTAAAAGCCTGTGAGCGGCCATCTAAGATACTCCACTGGTCTCATCCCTTCGGGAGCAAGGGAGAAAGAAGAGAACAGGATAGAAGGAAAAGATTAGTCTGAAGGACTAACTGTCCACAGCTACCAAGGCCTCCACCGGACTGAGTCCAGTACAGCTAGATGTTGCCTGGCTACCACCACTGACTGCTCTGACCAGGATCACAACAGAGGGTTTTGGACAGAGCTGGAGAAGGATGTAGAGCATAATTCTAACTCACAAAAAAAAAAGAAAAGAAAAAAAGACCAGATTTACTGCCCTAAAGGAGACTGGATAACCCTCAAGAGTATGGTCCCCAGACATCCTTTTAGGTCAGTGGTGAAGTTACTGCCGAGGTTCATCGTTCAGCCTGGGAGTGGACAGCCCCTTAAAACCAAATGAGACTAACGAGGTACAGGAGTCCAGTGACAGGGGCCAGAAGGCAGAAGGGGACAAGGAAGCTGGTGATATGGAAACCAAGGTTGAGTAAGGATATTGTTGATGTGTTGTGAGATTGTTAACCATTGTCATAGGGCAACATTTGTAGTAAGTGTTAAATAAGAAACTATTTTGTTCTGTAAGCCTTCTTCTTAAGTGAGAATAACAGCACAATTGGAAGAGCATAGTCAATGTCACTGAACTGTGTATGTAGAAATTTTTGAAATGGTGTATCTTTGGCCATGTGTATTTTCACAAAACAAAAACAAAAAAAAAACGAGGTTGAGAATTTAGAGGGTTAATATGTTGCGGGGTTGTTAACCAATGTCATAAAACAACTTGTGTACTACTGTTTCATGAGAAACTATTTGTTCTATAAGCCTTCACCTGAAGTACAATAAAATATAAAAAAATACAATAAAATAATAAATAAAATAAAACAAGAAAGGCAACAATGAGATATAGTGATATCTCAGTGTTTCAAGTCCACTGGGGAGTCACCAGACGGTCTCATACAGGGAAGCACAGTACTGGGACTTGTTATCATTTCTAACTTCCATCTATTCATTAATAGGTAGGAGGCAGGGAAGTAGAAAATGTATTGGTATAATCTTTACACTGGGACATAGAGATCAGGAGATGATTAAATTTAGTTAGTTTGAAAGCAATTATTTCTAATAAAACCGGGGGAAATTCCTAAGAGGTTTGAGGAACTTGGCAATGTAATAGCAGATGAGATTCCGGATGGATGAGTGAAAAGAGGTGCTGGTGGAAATTATGACTTTGATGACTCTTTACCTTCTGATGGCTACTGAAATACATGAAAGCTTTTCATGAAAGAGCTGAACGAATCATGGCAGGAAGCAAAATAAAGACTTCAGAGACTGGTGCAAACTGACAGTTGACAAACTTAGTTTTATAAAAAGAGAGAACTGTATTTAACAGCTACGTGAGTCACTCTCACAGGTTATGTTTTCAGGTTAATAACACTGAAGGGAAGAAATAGAACAGTTTTGGAAAAATGAATTGACAATGTTAGTCTACTGGGCACATTTTAAGTTTAGAGAATTTGTTGAAAATAAACAAATGAAAAGAATGATCAGGGATATTGATATACTAAAATATGTCTACAAATTTGTCATTACACTAAAAGACTAGGAAGCCATTTCAAAGAAATAGTGGAAAAGCATGGGTACATTTTTCCATAAGAAGAGAAAATATGAGGGCAGCCAGATAGCCATATTCAAATATTGTAGGGCTCCATTTAAGAAAAGGGGAAACACTGGGTAAGAAGATGCTTGAATATGGCAAGTAACATACTGTACATTTTAGCTACATTGTCCCTGTCATGGGCTGAACTGTGTCCCCCAAAAATATCTGTCAGGTTGGCTGGGTCATGATTCCCAGTGTTGTAAGATTGTGTAATCTGATGTGATTTCCTTATGTGTTGTAAACTCTATCACTATGATGAGATTATATGTGATCTCCTCATGTGTTGTAAATTCTATCACTGTGATGAGGTTATACTGAGGAGGTTGACAAGATTAGATAGTGTCTTAATGCAATCTCTTTTGAGATATAAAAGAGAGAAGCAAGCAGAGACACATGGGAACCTCATACCACCAAGAAAGCAGTGCCGGGAGCAGAGCAGTTCCTTTGGACGTGAGGTTCCTGTGCAGACAAGCTCCCAGACCAAAGGAAAGACTAATGCATCACAAGGACCTTTCTCCAGAGCCGACAGAGAGAGAAAGCCTTCTCCAGGAGCTGATGCCCTGAATTTGGACTTTTAGCCTACTGGACTGTGAGAGAATAAACTTCTCTTTGCTAAATCCATCCACTTGTGGTATTTCTGTTATAGCATCACTGGATGACTAAGACAGTCCCCTTCCATCCTCACAATGTACAGTATTCCTTATTTTGTAGATGAAAAAACAAGATTCAGAGAACATGAATAAATAGCTAGTGTGTGAAACCTTGGATCAGTTTTCACTTCATGAGTCTGAGGGCCTCTAAGATCCACTAAAAAATTAGTGGATTTTTCCCTTTCTTTAGAAAAATATAAAATTTACCAGCTATAACTATTAAGTACTTTATGACAAGATCTATGTGCACCATTCTCAAAGATGTATTTCGCATGTTGCAATAAATACTCTATGTAATGCTTGAAAATTTCTGAAAAATGTCTCTGCTTAAAATGAGCACCAGTCTGCTCTTTTTTAAATCTTAAGCTTTTTTTTACCACTTCTCAAAATTTTATAATCTTAAAAGTTTCTACAAATTATTTGTATGTGCATATATTAATATATATTAAATATATATATTTTTCTAAGAGTTTCTGGTTTGAAACATTTGAACATTTCCTGAAGAAATACACACATGATCTTGTTATAAACAAATGCCATCTGTTTCACAAATATCTTGGGCATCTTACAAATTTAAACTTTTTAACCTAGAGCTTGACCCTTAGAAATCAATCCTAAGAAAATAATACCAGGCACAGATTAGGCATTATGGAATCAACCCCATAAAGAATGACATGTTAATTTATTTATAGTACATTCATTTGAAATGGCAAATACGTATCAAAATATGTATACTGACTTTGTAATAAATGAAAAAATGCATGCATATGAAATGG
Organism: Dugong dugon; assembly: GCA_030035585.1. Lineage (NCBI taxonomy): Eukaryota > Metazoa > Chordata > Mammalia > Sirenia > Dugongidae > Dugong > Dugong dugon. The sequence goes on from CM057471.1 coordinate 61,935,488, forward strand.
GCACTAAGGTGGTAAATTAGGATATCAATCATTCAAAACTTACCTGAGACAAATGGATGGAAATTATCAAAATATAGCCAAGACTTTGAATCATGAGATAATGCAGGAGATTTACCCTCTTCTTTCAATGTTGTATATTTTTCCAAATTTTTAGCTATTATCTTTATAATTCACAAATCCCCAAATGATTGTTATATTAATTCACTAAGTTTTAAAATATTTAAAGCCTGCAAAAAGTACAAAATCCAAGGCAGGGCCAAGATGGCAGAGTAGTCAGACATTTCCAGTGGTCCCTCTTACAACAAAGACCTGAAAAACAAGTGAATCAATTATATATGACAATCTAGGAGCCCTGAACATCAAAGGCAAAGTTGAGGAATCAGACTGAGTGGCGGGGGAGAGAGATATGGTTCAGAAGCAGCAAGGAGCTGTCAGATATGACCAGGCAGGAATCAGCACCCTGCAGGCTGGATCCGCCAGTGTTTGCGGTGAGGAAAGCAGTGGTGTTTGGGATACATTTTCCACATTGGGAGAGACCAAAAGGCAGATAGTCTACTCAAGCCTCCAGAACCAGTGAAAAGTAGTGCTCAATTGGCAAATGATAAGTACATGCATCTAACATATTGTGCGGATCAAAAAACTCCCTGTTTGGGAAGAACCTCTCTCCTATTTACCTGCTCCTTCCCTACTCTGCCCCTGGTCCTGGGCCAGCTTCAGCAATTGCCACATCCCCTGGACTTGAAGTAAGACCTGTCACGGGCCCTGAGCCATTCTCCTGTCCTCAGAGAGGGGATAAATTAACAAACAGGAAAAAATAATCTGCCAGCTCCCCTAAGCCAGCAACTCAGGGCAAGCATAACTCCTTAGGCACAGGCATAAAGGGTCCATGGACTTTGAATGCCTTTCACTCTTGCATAGGCCTGTGTGGGCCCATTTCAACAACATAGGCCCTCATTAGCACAATACAACAGGGTATATACCTGAAGCTTAACTTCAACTGTATCAGCTATATGGTGGAGTGGCAGGTTTGTGACATTTGACACCATTCTGCCCATTAAGCACGGTCCTCACCTACCCACACCAGGGGCCTGAGAATGGTGGCTCCACCCATACCACCTAGCCACCTACAACAGGGTTCCAAGAATAAGTGGTGCCTTCCAGTCCTTAGAAGCAACAACATTAGTGCCCATAGTCCAGCTGCAAAACCCACCCAACTACACACTCGAGGGAACAGGGACACACTTTCCTCCCAGCCACTCAGGGACAACTGTCAACCACCCGTTTTGCTCTGCATGTGACCCCCTACTGCAGCCAGATACCTGTGCTTACTCCAATCAATCATCGCTGTGCATCTAGGACTGTAGGTGAGAGCCTGTACCACACACTTGGTAACCGACTGCCTGGACATGAGAGCTGAAGCCATACAAGAAAAATAAACGGACTCCTGGGCTTACATACCAAGTAAGAGATTTAACCACCTAGTGACAGGACATTAGAGCATCACAGGCACCAATAATCAAACTAGCTCACATAAGCTAGTTGCTATTTGGGCATATCAAAACAAAACAAGAAGTTAGGACACAGTAAGCAAACATAAAGTAAATAGATATAATAACCTATTGATGGCTCAGAGACAACAGTCAATATCAAATCACATAAAGAGGAAGAACATGATGGCTTCAGCAAGTTCCCAAAATGAAAAATCAAGAAATTTACCAGAGGAAGATAACTTCTTGGAATTACTGGAGGTAGAATATAAAAGATTAATATACAGAACTCTTCAAGATATCAGGAATAAAATCAATCAAAATGCAGAACAAGCCAAGGAACATACAGACAAAGCAACTGAGGAACTTAAGATTATAGAAGAGCACAATGACAAATTTAACAGGCTGCAAGAATCCACAGAGAGAGAGCAAATCCAGAAGATTAACAATAAAATTTTAGAATTAGACAACTTAATAGAAAGTCATAGGAGCAGAACTGAGGCAATGGAAGTCAGAATTAGTGATATGGAAGAAGAAGCACTTGACACCAATTTGTTTGACAAAAAATCAGATAAAAGAATTTTAAAAAATGAAGAAACCCTAAGAATTATGTGGGACTCTATCAAGAGGCATAACCTAGTGCTTGAAGTACTAGAACAGGGGGAATAATAGAAAATACAGAGAGAATTGTTGAAGATTTTTTGGCAGAAAACTTCCCCTGATATCATGAAAGATGAGAAGATTTCTATCCAAGATTCTCATCTAACCCCACACAAGGTAGATCCCAGAAGAAAGTCACCAAGACATATTATAATCATACTTGCCAAAACCAAAGATAGAGATAATTTTAAGAGTGGCTAGGGATAAACAAAAAGTCATCTAAAAAGAGAGTCAATAAAAATAAGCTCGGACTACTCAGCAGAAGCCATGCAGGGAAGAAGGCAATGGGATGACATATATGAAGCAATGAAGGAAAAAAATTACCAGCCATGAATTATATATCCAGCAAAACTGTATCTTAAATATGATGGTGAAATTATGGTACATCCAGATAAACAGAAGTTTAAGGAATTTTCAAAAACCAAGCCAAAATTACCAGAAATACTAAACGGAATCCTCCAGTTAGAAAATCAATAACTTCAGGTAGAAACCCAAGACTAGAACACAGGAGAAAGCCACCAGGTATTAACCCAGATAGGGAAGTCACAAAAATATATCAAAGCTAAAACACTGAAAATAAGGAAGCAGAGACATCAATATGTAAAAGATGACAACATAAACCAAAAAAGAGGGACTAAAAAAGGTAGTCATAGATCCTTCATATGGAGAAGAAATCAAGGCGATATAAAGAAATAAAAGATTTGTTTAAACTTAGAAAAAACAGGGGTAAATATTAAGGTAACCACAAAGGCAACTAACAATCCTACATATCAAAATAAAAAAATAAGAAAAACATAAAGACTCAGCAAATACAAAATCAATAACAATGAAAAAGATGAAAAGAAAATACATAAATAAAAATGACTCAGCACAGAAAATTAAATGGAACAAAGAAACTGACCACAACACACACAAAAAAAGACATCAAAAAGACAGCACTAAACTCTTACCTATCAATAATTATGCTGCATATAAAAGGTCTAAATGCACCAATAAAGAGACAGAGAGTAGCAGAATGGATAAAAAACACGATCTGCCTATATGCTGCCTGCAAGATACATACCTTAAACTTAAAGACACAAACAAACTAAAACTCAATGGATGGAAAAAAATAAATTATCAATTATTAACAACAATCAAAAAAGGTCAGGAGTGGCAATATTAATCTTTGACAAAATAGACTTTAAGTAAAATCCACAACAAAGGATAAGGACGTACACTATATAATGATTAAAGGGTTGATACACCAGGAGGACATAACCATAATAAATATTTACACACCCAATGACAGCGATCCAAAATGCATAAAATAAACTCTAACAGCATTGAAAAGTGAGATAGCTCCACAATAATAGTAGGAGACTTCAACTTACCACTTTCGGTGAAGGACAGAACATCCAGAAAGAAGCTCAATGAAGACACCGAAGAGCTAAATGACACACTCAACCAACTTGACATTATAGATACATACAGAACACTCCACCCAACAGCAGTCAAGAGTACTTTCTTTTCCAACACACATGGAACATTCTCCAGAATAGACCACATATTAGGCCATAAAGCAAGCCTTAACAGAATCCAAAGCGCTGAAATATTACAAAAAGCATGTTCTCTGACCATAAATCCATAAAATAGAAATCAATAACAGAAAAAGCGAGGAAAAAAAAATCAAACACATGGAAACTGAACAGCACCTTGCTCAAAAACTATTGGGTTATAGAAGAAATTAAGGACGGAATAAAGAAATTCACAGAATCAAATGCGAATAAAAACACATGCTACCAGAACCTTTGGGACATAGCAAAAGTGGTGCTCAATTTATAGCAATAAATGCACACATCCAAAAAGAAGAAAGGGCCAAAATCAAAACATTAACCCTACAACTCGAACAAATAAAAAGAGAGTAGCAAAAGAAGCCCTCAGTCACCAGAAGAAAGCAAATAATAAAAATTAAAGCAGAGTTAAATGACACAGAAAAACAACTGAAAGTGTTAACAAGACCAAAATCTAATTTTTTTGAAAAGATCAACAAAATTGATAAACCATTGGCCAAACTGACAAAAGAAAAACAGGAGAGGAAGCAAATAACCCAAATAAGAAATGAGGTGGGAAATATCAGAACAGACCCAACTGAAATTAGAAGAATCATAACAGAATACTATGAAAAATTGTACTCTAACAAACTTGAAAACCCAGAGGAAATGGACAAATTTCTAGAAACTCACTATCTGCCTAAACTAACACAAACAGAGGTAGAACAACTAAATAAATCCATAACAAAAGAAGAGATTGAAAAGGTAATTAAAAAACTCCCAACAACAAAAAAAAGCCCTGGCCTGGACAGCTTCAGTGGAGAACTCTACCAAACTTTCAGAGAAGAGTTAACACCACTACTACTAAAGGTATTTCATAGAAAAGGGTGGAATACTCCCAAACTCATTCTATGATGACTGCATAACCCTGATGCCAAAACCAGGTAAGGACACCAAAAAAACAGAAAATTACAGACCAGTAGCCCTCATGAACATAGATGCAAAAATCCTCAACAAAATTCTAGCCAACAGAATTCAACAACATGTCAAAAAAATAATTCACCATGACCAAGTAGGATTCATACCAGGTAGTTAGGGATGGTTCAACATTAGAAAAACAATCAATGTAATCCATCACATAAATAAAACAAAAGACAAGAACCACATCATCTTATCCATTGATGCAGAAAATACATTTGTCAAAGTCCAATACCCATTCATGATAAAAACTCTTAGCAAAATAGGAATACAAGAGAAATTCCTGAGTATAATTAAGAGCATTTATACAAAGCCAATAGCCAATACCTTCCTAAATGGAGAGAGTCTGAAAGCATTTCCTTTGAGAATGGGAACCAGACAAGGATTTTCCCTTTATCACCACTCTTATTCAACATTGTGCTGGAGGTCCTAGCCAGAGTAATTAGGCTAGAAAAATAAATAAAGGGCATCCAAATTGGTAAGGAAGTAGTAAAAGTATCTCTATTTGCTGATTATATAATCTCATATACAGAAAACCCCAAAGAATCCACAAGAAAACTATTGGAACTAATAGAAGATTTCAACGAAGTATCAGGAGAGAAGATAAACATACAAAAATTAGTTGAGTCCTCTATACCAACAAAGAGAACTTCGAAGAGGAAATCACCAAATCAATACCATTTACAATAGCCCCTGAGAAGATAAAATACTTTGGAATAAATCTAAACAGAGACATAAAAGACCTATACAAAGAAAACTACAAGACACTACTGCAAGAAACGAAAAGAGACCTACATAGGTGGAAAAACGTAACTTGCTCATGGATAGGTAGACTCAAAATTGTGAAAATGTCAATTCTACCCAAAGCAATCTACAGATATAATGCAATCCCAATCCAAATTCTAATGTCATTTCTTAAGGAGATGGAGAAACAAATCACTGACTTCATATGGAAAGAGATGAAGCCCCAGATAAGTAAAGCATTACTGAAGAAGAAGAAAAAAATGGGAGGCCTCACACTACCTGATTTTAGAACCTATTATACTGCCAAGGTAGTCAAAACAGCCTGGTACTGGTACAACAACAGATACATAAACCAATGGACGAGAATTGAGAATCCAGACATAACTTCATCCACCTATGAGCAGCTGATATTTGACAAAGGCCCAAAGTCAGTTAAATGGAGAAAAGACAGTCTCTTTAACAAATGGTGCTGGCATAACTGGATATCCATCTGCAAAACAATGAAACAAGACCCATACCTCACACCATGCACAAAAACTAACTCAAAATGGATCAAAGGCCTAAATATAAAATCTAAAATGATAAAGGTCAAGGAAGAAAAAATAGGGACAAAGCTATTGTTTACGCCTTAATACATGGCATAAACAGAATACAAACCATTAATAACAATGCACAAATGCCAGAAAAGAAACTAGATAACTGGGAGCTCCTAAAACTCGAACACTTACACTCATCAAAAGACTTCATCAAGAGTCAAAAGACAGCCTACAGACCGGAAAAAAATTTTTGGCTGCAACAAATCCGATCAGCGTCTAATCTCTAAAATCTATAAGATATTGTGAAACTTCAACAACAAAAAGACAAATAACCCAGTTAAAAAATGGGCAAAGGATATGAACAGGCAATTCACCAAAGAAGACATTCAGGCAGCTAACAGATACATGAGGAAACGCTCATGATCATTAGCCATTAGAGAAATGCAAATCAAAACTACAGTGAGATACCATCTCACCCCAACAAGGCTAGCATTAATCCACAAAATACAAAATAATAAATGTTGGAGACATTCTGGAGAGACTGGAACACTTACACACTGCTGGTTGGAATGTAATAGGGTACAACCACTTTGGAAATCTACTTGGTGCTTCCTTAAAAAGCTAGAAACAGAAGTACCATATGATCCAGCAATACCATTCCTTGGAATGTATCTGAGAAAAATAAGAGTTGTCACATGAATAGATATATGCACACCCATGTTCACTGCAGCACTGTTCAAATTAGCAAAAAGATGGAAACAACCTAGGTGCCCATCAACGGATGAACAGATAAACAAATTATGGTATATTCACACAATGGAATACTACACAATGATGAAGAACAAAGAGGAATCTGTGAAACATCTCACAACATGTATGAATCTGGAAAGCATTATGCTGAGTGAAATTAGTCAGTCACACATATTGTATGAGACCACTATTATCAGAACTCAAAAAAAGGTTTAAACACAGAAGAAAATATTTTTTGATGGTTACGAGGGTGGGGAGGGAGGAAGAGGGGTAGTCACCAACTAGATAGTAGATAAGAATTAGCTTAGGTGAAGGGAAGGACAACACATAATGCAGGGAAAGTCAGAACAACTGGACTAAACCAAACACTAAGAAGTTTTCTGAATACAAGCAAACACTTCAAGGGACAGAGTAGCCGGTGGGGGTCTGGGGACCATGGTTTCAGGGGACAGCTAGGTCAATTGGCATAACAAAGTTTATTAAGAAAATGTCCTGCATCCCATTTTGGTGAGTGGTGTCTGGGGTCTTAAAAGCTAGCGATCGGCCATCTAAGATGCGTCAATTGGTTCCAACCCACCTGGAGCAAAGGAGAATGAATAAAACCAAAGACACAAGGAAAATATTAGCCCAAGAGACAGACAGGGGCACATAAAGCAGAGACTACATCAGCCTGAGACCAGAAGAACTAGATGGTGCGTGGCTACCACCAATGACTGCCCTGACAGGGAATACAACAGTGAGTCCCTGATGGAGCAGGAGAAAAGTGGTGTGCAGAACTCAAATTCTAGTAAAAAGACCAGACTTAATGGTCTGACTGAGACTGGAAGGACCCCAGTAGACATGGCCCCCAGACTCTCTGTTAACCCAGAACTGAAACCATTCCCAAAGCCCACTCTTTAGACAAAGATTAGACTGGACTCTAGGACATAAAATTATGCTTGATAAGAGAGTGCTGCTTAGCTCAAGTAGATATGTGAGACTAAATGGGCACCTCCTGTCCAGAGGTGAGATGAGAAGGCAAAAAGGAACAGGAGCTGGTAGAATGGACATGGGAAATCCAGGTGGAAAGGAGGAGTGTGCTGTCACAGTATAAGGAGAGCAACTAGGGTCACATAACAATGTGTGTATAAATTTTTGTATGAGAAACTAACTTGAACTATAAACTTTCACTTAAAGCACAATTTTAAAAAAAGTACAAAATCGAATGAAAACAAAAAATCTAAAGTGAAACTCAAAACTCCTCCTTCTACCCCTGAATGACCTCTTTTCCTTCCCCAAACCAAACCAAAACCCAAACTTAATCGAGTCAATTCTGACTCACAGTGACGCCATAGACAGTGTAGAACTGCCCCACAGGGTTTCCAAGGCTGTAAACCTTTATGGAAACAGACTGCCACATCTTTATCCTGCGGAGTGGGTGGCAGGTTCCTACCGCTGACTTTTCAGTTAACAGCCAAGCCTTACCACTGAAATACCAGGGCTTCTTTCCCTTCCCTAGAGGAAGGCAATTAAATCACTGTTATCTGCTTGAAGTGTATCATTCTTGACGTAGTCTGTGGAAACGTATTATTTATTTAACCATTCCCCTATTGATGTATAATCAGGCCACCTTAGATCCAGCAGTGTGAAAAAAAGAGCTACAGAGAGTATCTTTGAAATTCAGTAATTTACAAGTATACGTCTAGGTATCCATCATTTTGTATCCACATTTCCTGGTAAGGTTCTTCAATCAGTGGTTTAAGTTCTGTTCGTAAATTATCTTTGTTTATTTATTTTTTGATGACTATAGAAATGAAACTACGGTCTGTGTGAATTCTTCATAGGACACTGTTTTTCACAACTCCTCTCTCAAAATTAGATTTACTTTGTATTGTTCTGAAAGGCACAACTAGAGCCGAAGAGCTGAAGTCATTAGAGGCATAACTCCGGTCACTACAAGGAAGTGTGTTTTATTAGGAGTGCTAATGACAGTGGCAGTAAGCTCTATTTAGCGTTTCTAAAGACCTTTCTCATGAGCTACCTTATGAAGTAATAAGTTCTTCAGCATTGCAGATATTCAAAAGAGCTTGGGGTGACCCATCAAAAATGTTGAGGGGATGACCTAAAATAATTTTAAGATCCCTTTTAAGTTCAACTTCCTCTTTGGTCTATGTTAGGACATTGGAGTTAAGAATTTAGTAACACCCTAATGAACTTGTTGTGAAGGGTTGGAAAAGTCACTTAGCTGTTAGTTTTCCACACTGTAAAAAGAGTGAATGGAAATAGTCATGTCAGAAGGATGCTACGCAGATTAATTAGCTGATGTCTGCACGGTGATAAAGAGTATGCAATACCAGGTCTACCCAATAATAAGGGTTGCCAAAAGGGCCAGTTGGACTTTTCCTATTTACCCAGCACTTTGTAATGGTAAAATGGGGGCCAAAGGGTGAAATGGCCAAAGAGAATCAAGAAAAAATAAATAAAGTGCATAACACACAAATGCAAATGCCTAAAAAACATGCACACAACAACTTAATTAACCTGTAGAAACCTCTACCACCCAATGGTTTCGAGGCAAATAGATTAGAAAGGATATTTAAAAGGGACTATGGTTTGTAATGAGAAAAGGATCTGCAGTTAACCAGCACATCGTAGTATAGGCTTTTAAAATGACCTTTATTTTAACACTTTTTAAGTAAACTTTATTTTTTAGAATAGTTGTAGATTTACAGAAAAATGCATAGGTGGTTCACAAAATTCCTATATACCCCATACCCAAGTTTCCCTATTATTAACAGCTTATGTGGTACAATTAATAGATGACTCAGTATTTATACATTATAATTAACTAAAGTCTGTACTTAGATTTCTGTAGTTTTTACCTGGAGTCCCTGAGTGGTATGAATGGTTAAAGCACTCAGCTGCTAACCGAAAGGTTGGAGGTTCCAGTCCACCCAGGAGAATCTCAGAAGAAAGGTCTGATGATCTACTTCTGAAAAATTAGCCAGTGAAAGCCCTATGGAACACAGTTCTCTTCTGACACACATGGGGTTGCCATGAGTCAGAATCGACTGGACAGCAACTGGTTAAGTTTTAATCTAACATCCTTTTTCTCCCCCAAGAGCTTATCCAGGATACTACATTACATTAAATAGTTATGCCTTCTTAGGTTCCTCTTGGCTATGACAGTTTCTTAAACTTTTCTTTTTACGAACTTCACAGTTTTGAGCAATCTTATAAGGTATTTTGTAGAATATCCCTCAATCGGGATTTGTCTGATGTTTATCTCACAATTAGACGGGTTATATGCTTTTGGGAGGAAAACCACAGAGGTGAAATGACATTTTCATCACATCATATCAAGAGTACATACTATCAACATAAAGTATTACTGTTGATGTTGACCCTGATCACCTGAGTAAGGCAGTGTTTGTCAGGTTTCTCCAACAAAGTTACAATATTTCCCCCTTTCCATACTAAACTCTTTGGAAGGAAGTTGTTATGTGCAGCCTACACTTGAGGAGTGGGAGTTATGCTTCAGTTCCTTGAGTGTAGACTATCTACATGCTTTATTTGGAATTCTTCTGCATGGATGATTTGTCTCTTCTTCCCCATTAATTTATTTAGTCAATCCTTTATTTATATCAATATGGATTCGGGGATATGTATTTTATACTTTGGTTTATAATAAATATGACTTTATTTATTTTGTTGCTCATATTATTCCAGCTTTGACCATTGGGAGCTCTTTCAGTTAGCTCCTTTGTCTCTTTGACATACTCCCCTCATTGTGTGTTTTTTTGTTTTGTTTTTGTTTTTTCGGTAAAAACTTTCTGCCACTACCAGATGCTGCAGGCTCATTTTGTACATAGACTGCCTCAATTCTAAAATCAGCCATTTCTCCAAGGAATCTTGGTTCCTTTTACTGGAGAATGGTAGTGAAGACCACAATCTGGTCACTTATTATGATATACCATTGCACTTTTGAGGCAATTTTTATTTTTTCTCCTTCTTGGAGTTATTTATTGAGAGTTTCTGCTGTTGCTGAGAAGAAACCACTTAGTTCTCATGTTAAGAAGATGGTGTATGTGATGATTTTAGTAAACTACTATATGCAAGGAATATCTTCTCTTCATCTATATTATAGGTCTTAGGCTGAATGGACCCACTGACTGTGTCTGCACATGAACTAATGGGTAGCAACCAAAGAAATAAGAGAAAAACTTACACAAACACGTATCTATTCAGTCATTTTCAGTCACTAGGATTGTTAGTTTCCAATTTTCTAAAAATCAGAAATACTGTGCTCTTTTCAAATAGATCTAATTCTTCTGGTGTTATCTATACTTGTAACTCTTCAGTTTTTATTTACCTTTTCTGTAAGTACCTTCTACTGGATTTCAAGGTTTTTTGTTTTGTTTTGGCATTATCTCCTGCACAGAGGGAGTCTTAACATTACAGCACAAATCTAATCATCTAATTTTGAAGAGTGCAAACATTTAATTGGTTCTGAAAAGGCCACAATAGTAGACTAAAATGACTGAACGTATTGATGAAAAACTTTCAAGCAAAATATAAAAAAAGAACAGACTATGACCATAAGACAGTGGATAGAATGCACATTGAGGGTTTGTTGGTTAAGATTTTCAGTTTCGTGAAAGAAGCTGACTAAATCCTTAATATAGGAAAATTAAAGTGCTCTTCTTTTCAAAGGCTGGTAGGCAATACTCTTCTGGGTCAGCCTATGAAAAGGCAGGTCATGCAGTTTGTCTTAGTTATCTAGTGCTGCTGTAACAGATATACCACAAGCGGATGGTTTTAACAAAGAGAAATGTATTTCCTTACAGTAAAGTAAGCTAAAGTCCAAATTCAGGGCATCAGCTCCAGGGGAAGGCTTTCTCTGTTGACTCTGGAGGAAGGTCCTTGTCATCAGTCTTCCCCTGGACTAGCAGCTTCTCTGCGCAGGAACCTCGGGTCCAAAGGACATGCTCTGCTCTCGGCACTGCTTTCTTGGTAGTTTGAGGTCACCCGTCTCTGCTCACTTCCCTTTTCTTTTATCTCTTGTAAGACAAAAGGTGGTGCAGGCTACACCCCAGGGCAACTCCCTTTACATTAGATCAGAGATGTGGTGTTACAATCCCACCCTAACCCTCTTTAACATAAAATTACAATCACAAAATGGAGGACAACCACACAACACTGGGAATCATGGCCTAACCAAGTTGACATGTATTTTGGGGGACACAATTTAATCCATAACACGGTTTGAATGACCTTATTCAGTATTATACTAATGCATCTGCATGTTGTTGTTGCTGGGTCCTCTGGAGTCGATTCCAACTCATAGTGATCCCATGTGACAGAGTAAAACTGCCCCATAGGGTTTTCTAGGCTGTAATTTTTAGGGGAGCAGATCACCAAGTCTTTCTCTCATGGAGCTACTGTGTGGGGCTGAACCACCAACCTTTGGTTAACAGGCAAGTGCTTAACCACCGTACCACCACCAGGGCTCCTGATATCTACATAAGTAGATATAATTCTTATAAGATAAACTCTTTCTTTACTTGGTTGGGCCTGGGTTTTAAAGGGCTGACTTTTAATACATCTGAGTTAATTTTTGTTTTTTTTAGCTCTATCATCATGATTTTACATAACCTCCATGATTTTCCCTATACACATATAAACAAAACCTTTCCACTGTTATGAGAATTAAACTCATCTTCTTACCACCGTTGATGGGATCCTGCATGGTCTGATCTGACTGTAGCCTTCTGCTACAGCCTTGTCTTGTATTCTTTTTCCCCTTGTTTTGTAGGCACAGGCCACACAGGCTTTCTTTCTTCCCCTCAGACAAGTCAAGCTAATTTCCAAGACTGGCTCCTTACTACCATTTCAGGTCTTAGTTCAAATACTACAAAATATTTTTCATAGTGCCTAATTGTTTTTGTAGCCCATTGCTCTTTTTTTATTTTCTTCATAGTACATGTCATCAACTGGCTTGATGATGCAGTTATGGCCACATACCATACCATCATCTCATTGTTCTATTTAGTTATATTCATAAGTCCATTAATCAGATATCAGAGAGTACCCTCTATGTGCCAAGCACTGTTGGTTCCATGCATGTTAACTATAAACAAAATAGACCAAAGTCCCCAGTTGTGTGATTCCTACTATTACTGTGGTATACAAGAGTCAATTAAAAATAAAAAAAAATCATGTTCAAATATGTCAAATGGGTGTAAGTATTATACAGACTAATAACAAAGAGGAAGGTGGGTAAGCGGTCTAAGGGTTATAGGCGGGCAGGTGGATTATTACTTCATTTAAGATGGTCAGGGTGCCTGTCTTTAATAAGATGACATCTGAGCAGACTTGAAAGAAGAATGGAGTTAGTCATGTGGATATGAGCAGAAAAGGCCTCTAATTAAGGATGGACTTGTATTTGAGACATAGCATCCAAGTCAGATGGCTTGAATGGAGCGGGTGAGGCAGGGAGTGGAAGTTGGTGAAGATGGAGAAGTAATGAACATGTAGGGGCTTGTGGCCACTGGGAGGACCCTGGCTCTTGTTCTGAGAAAGACGGGAACCCATTGAATGGCTTTGAGCAGAAGAGTGACATGATCTGACTTCAATTTTAAAAGGACCAGTCTGTGGCTCTGCTGAGAACAGACAGTAGGAATGTAAGGGACTTAATGTGCAGGAAAGGGAGGTTAATATATTTATACTCATTTCTCTAATAAGACATAAACTTTTGAGATCAGGGACTGGTCAGCCTTGTTCAAAACTTCATACCCCAGGGCCAAACGCAGTGCTCCTACATGGTAGCTAGGCATTCAAATAAAGTCCGTGTTGAAAATATGAATGAACCAATGTTTTTCAAGTTTTATTTTTTAAGCTTTAAAACTTTTATCTATAGGAAAATATTTTGTAAGACCTCAATATGATGAGTTCCTCAGGTAAAACTGGGATGCAAGTTCTGCAGCTATGGCCACTTACCTTGAGACTTACCCCCAGGGGCATCTAACCTCTACAGAACACAAGCTGAGAGTAAGTAGTCCCTCCCGTCCACGATATTGTATGTGTTTATCAATAAAAAGTGATGAATAGAGTTATCACACAAACCCAGGATCAGTTCTTGTCCATCATTTGCCTCCTTTATTAATTGTGTATCTAAAGTTACATGAATAACTTTTTCTTGGCTTTGGTTTGCCTCATCTTTAAAATGGGGGAAATAATACTTCCTTCATAGGATCATCATAGGGATTAAGTAAGATAATAATCATAATGTTTTAATCTCTCTTCACAAAAGCAATAAAAATTTCTTTTTTATTTGAACCTTTTTAAGAATGATTCAATGAAAGACTAATTAATTGAGCTCCCCATACATATGAAGGCACCCACTCTATAGGCAGTGAAAAAAAAGATTTCCCAACCTTTCCTCTCCTCTCACCCACACAAACAGAGGAGAACTATTTTTATTACCCCGAAGAACTGAGATCACAGTTGGGTCAGGAGAGATGAAGATGGTAAAATATCAGAGTTGAATTACTGGGATAGTGACTGCTACAGCTAATCCATCAGGTCTAGTTCAATGATTATTTAAATATGTTATGAATACTCTTTAGCTTAAAAAAACACACTAAAACATTCTTCCACAGTTATATGTTCTGAAAAAAATATTAACCATAATTATTTACATTTAATATGTTAGCTTTGAAGTAGTTTAAAAAACTAAGCTAACATTTTAATAAGTAGTATTTAATATTGTTAACCGCGTGTGTGTGTGTGTGTGTGTGTGTGTGTATAAATTAGCAGAGCCATGCTACCAAAAAACTCCATTCCTTGGTCATGTTCTTGCTGTAACCTTCATTCTTGGTTCTCTGTTTAAAGTTAGCATCGTCACTGGATATATGCACTGGCAGTGCCCATAGGTCTCTGCATTTCTTATGGGAACTACAAAAATGGCAGACATTTATGGAAAGTAATATTAGGAGTACTATTCTGACACATCGTTTTGAGCTAAATATGATTCAGAGATGGTATTCTATCCCCTTTCACCACAAACATTGCATTTATAATAATTGTGCAGATCTCTTTAATTTACAAAGTGCAATCACATATATGGTTGCATTTGATTATCATATCCATCTTTGAGAAAATCAAGCCTGGTTTTGCTATCTTAATTCTATAGATAAGAAAACAGAATTGCCTGTGATCACCTGGAAAGTCAAATCACTGGATTCAAACTGAGATTTTTGAAGACCAAAGAGTTGCGTATTACAAGTAATGTTTCTACCCAATCTTAACGTTTGGTGGATCCTTTCATTCCTGTTTATTTTTCCCCCTTTTAGATGCCTAGCATTGTAGACTGAGGAAGTCATTAGGGGCTATTCAGCAGTTTTTAACTATCATATTTAACTGTACCGAAACTGGTTAATCCTTTCTTCATTACCGATGTCCCTGCAGTAGGCCACATTATTTCTTTATTGGAACACCAGATTGGTATCCCAGGCCAATTTAAAAGGCATAATAGCAGGACAAAAACATGCATCACAAAGGGTAACCCATCATCCCTCCAACTGATTTGTGCATTTTTTGAAAATGAAAGCAGTGCTGCCCGGAGGTGTAAAATGATGCTTCTGTGACAATTTTGGACCCCAGTTTCATTCCCAACTTGGTCATTTGGTCTCCAAAACAAACTGCTATCTTTCCTTGTGCAATAAGGTTGAGATCTGTGCCCAGTTCACAAGGGCGTTGTGTAGCTTATTAAATATAGGTAATGTGTTTTGGAACTGTCCTTGGAATGAATGAGTCAGATGCAAAACGAGGTTAACCTCTGTTGTGTGGCTGTTCTGAGTCTGATCAAATTCATAGCACATCTTTTTCAAAATGTACTTGGGAAAATCTACAATATATGCAGATGTTAATAAACTTTCCCAAGCTTTTATGATCCCCGTTAGGACATGACATATTTTAGTTGTATTGTCAAATGTGTTTGAAAGCCACATTTGGCTGTGCATAATGTACATAGGAGAGAAAGGTATTTTCTCCATCTAAGGAAATTCATTTTATCACACTGAATGATTGATACCATGGTTGGAAGAAAGGGAGGTGCAGCCAGCATGAAATTGAATCAATTTACTTGCTTAAAGCAGACACCACAGCAACCTGCTAACTCCACTAATAGTAATAATAATTGTAATTATGACTGGGGTTATTAAAACACTATAAAAGCTATGTAACTTTTTTTCTACAGCTAAAAAAGCACCTTAAAATCCCTAATGATCCCATGTAAGTTTTAGTTCTCTTATTAAACACTCATTCATTCATTCATATCTGCATTTGATGAATATTTATCAAATGCCTACTGCATGCTAGGCACTATGCCAGTGCTTAGAGATACAGAAGTGAATGAAAACATGTAAAATCTTCTCTTCTCATTGAGAATGCATTCAAGTTTATTGGTTTATCATAAAGTTAAGGTTATTGTATTAAATACAACATGTCAGGTGGTAGTAACTGATTTGGGGGAAAAAATAACACAACGAATGCGGTGGCAACTGTGAGAACAGGGCTGCATTTTTAAACAGTGTGGTTGGGGAAGGCCACTCTGAAAAAGAAAAGTTAGAGCAGAGACCTGAGGGGAGCGATGACTGAGCCATGCAGATTTCTAGGGTGAGAGCATTTCTGGCAGAGAAGAAGCAATCGCGTTGGACCCCAGGCAGGAGAGCATGCTTGGCAGGTTTGATCATGTGGCAAGACTGGAGTGAGTGTGGAAGAGAGAAGAAGAGATAAGGTGAGGCTAAGGTGAGAGTAAGGAGAGTAAAGAGATAATGGTCAAGATCCACTAGGGTTTTGTAAGCCATTATAAGTACCTGTGAGGTTTGGAACCAGGAAGAGATCAATAAATTAGGGGGAAACGAGGGGATCATTTCTTCCTAGAAACCAAGAGAGGAGTTTCAAGGATAGTTTTAATAGTATGCTGTACTATCACATTGTAATAAAAGTAATTATTTTTTCATTGCCGGTGATATTCACAATACTGTAAGCCCTGTGTAAGTAGCCACCGTATTTTTTTGTCTTCTCCATTCTTTGTCCACCAACTAGTCTAGTGCCTGACTTACTGAGGACACTTTTTAAAATGGTTGACTACATTTTCTAGCTTAATGAACATAACATTATTGTTAATTACCCTTCCATTTTACAGATGAGGGATAGAAGACCAAGAAAGGGTAAGGGACACCAGGAGGCACCCTCAGGTTTTCTGAGCTAATATTCAGTGCTCTTCCTGGTCTTATTAATAGAGCCCTAAATTTTCAGAGCAAATGCCTGAGATCTGTGACTGTCCCTCCTCTCTTGGAGATCAGAAAAATCTAACCTTACCTGCTGCTTATGGCTGGCTGTGAATACACCTCTTGGTGCCAATTTTGCCTCCCCACTCTCAGATGTCACCAGCTACCCTGCTGAATTCTCATCTTGCCAGCCATGGCCTGGTTTGGGCATCAAATGGCCAGGGTAAACAAACAAAAAATTATCACTTGGAACAAACATCCGATTATCTCAGCAGCAATTGCAATGAAAACAGAACATGGGAAAGGGCAGCTGCCTGCTTCACTGTTTTCATTCCAGGTTCCGATTGTTACCAAATGAGGTGGCCTTTCTACCTGGCATTGAATCATAGGGCCAGGTGGTGCCAGGTGGCTTGGACTGTAGGGAAGAAGGTGGAACAACTGTGACCCACCCATTCAGGTCCTGATGAGTCTCTTCAAGTCTCCAGGGCACCCTGATATGGAAAAAAAGAAAGAAAGAGGGATTCCTGAATCTGGTTTGGGATCCTGGCTTTACAATTTTTGGATTGGTGATCCTAAGCAAGTTATTTTTCCTCTTTCAGATACTGTTTCATCAATGGTAAAATTTTGGTAATAATGCTTAACTCACAATGTTGTTGTAAGACTTACGAAAGAGTAAGAGCTCTTTCATCATATAACTGGTTATTGTAGAGAATACAGAATGTTAGTTGACTCTGATGCAAAATGGTCCTTCTAATGTCCACCTTACTAAAGTTCTCTGTTAGGGTTTGGAGCAAAAGCATATTCAGTTAATAAAATACGATGTTGCTTTTCTTGGGCACCATACAGCAAGATCTTTCTGTGCCTAAGGGCGGAACTTTGGTATTACTGCATCTCCTAATATTCTAAAACTGCCCAATATTTTCTCATAACCTCTGCGAGAAAATTTACCTCTTATCATTACATATGTTTAATTTCTATACAACACATACCATGGGCTACATGGATAAGGTGTGTGATCTTTTGGCTTCATACTAGAGATAAGTTGGGAGATAGCTTTAACAACACTCATTCCCTTATAAGGTACATCTGGGTCTTAAGTATTGCATGAGATTGATTCCCACAGTCCTCTATGGTTGAGGAATGTCTTTCTGAGAAATAAGTGGGAAAAAGTAAGGTGAGTGGCAGAGGTGACATAGTTAAATTTTGCTGGATTTGTAAAAAAGACGTGTATTAAATTGTGTCCCCCCAAAATATTTGTTGGAATCCTAACCCTTATACCTGTGAATGTAATCTAATGTAATGTAATCACTTTCAATATGTGACCTGAAGTAATCAGTCAATCAGCTAAGGTCATATCAGTGTATGCTCTTAGCTGTAAAAAAAGCAGCATAAACACAGAGACATGCATGCAGAGGGGGAAGACAGAAGCTATCTGACCATGTGGGAGGCAGAGGTATCTACAAGATCAGAAACTTCAAGAATTGCTGGCTTACTAGAAGCTGAAAGGGGCCCTGGTGGCATAGTGGTTAAAGAACTCAGCTGCTAACCAAAAAAATTGGCAGTTTGAATCCACCCACCGCTCCTTGGAAACCCTATGGGGCAGTTCGAGTATGTCTTATAGGGTCTCTATGAGTCGGAATCAACTCGACGGCAATGGGTTAAGAAGGTGAAATGTACTAAGAAGGATCCTTCCCTACAGCCACCCCCTGAATTCAGACTTCTAGCCTCCTGAACTGTGAGAAAATAAATTTCTGTTCTTTGAAGTCACCGATTTGTGGTGTTTCTGATTCTGCAGCACCAGGGAACTAAGACAATGGGCATTTTACTAACATGAGTCTCAGAAACAATTTGTCCTGTGCCTCTGAAGATGGACAGGGAGCAGAGAGAGAACAAGGCCAGTCAAGACGTGTATGAATCCTTTGGGGATTATACCTAGTGGGTTAATGTAGGCAGCGCCAGTGCTAGTCCTAAGGGACTTCTGTGCAAATCAGAAAAAGGCACCCGTTACTCCACACACTTTACTGCTATCTGCCAGAAAGTTGTGATGAATATGTAATTCTGCCATAACTACGACATGTTTTACAGAGCTCTCATTTGCAACCCTTAGAATGAGAAACTTTTAATTTGGAAATTTAGCTATTAAATGCTTGGCAGGAAGGAGAAGATATCTGTATGTAATGCCTTTAACTTAGCCTTCAATATTCAATAATTTTGTTGTATTTTGTGCCAGTTCTATTCATTAGTTTCACCTGGATATCAGATGAAAAAGATAAGAAAAAGGAAGACTATTTTATGAAACATAGCCGGTGGTGCAGTGGTTAAAAGCTTGGCTGCTAACCAAAACGTCGGCAATTCAAATTC
Organism: Dugong dugon; assembly: GCA_030035585.1. Lineage (NCBI taxonomy): Eukaryota > Metazoa > Chordata > Mammalia > Sirenia > Dugongidae > Dugong > Dugong dugon. Next base: position 61,954,810 of record CM057471.1, read on the forward strand.
ACCAGCTGCTCCTTGGAAACCCTATGGACAGTTCTACTTTGTCCTATAGGGTTTTTATGAGTCAGAATCGACTCAGTGGCATTTTTTTTTTTTTTTTTGGATACTGTGTGCCAGACACTATGACAGTCACTTTACATGTATTTTCTTATTTCATTCTCATTAAAAAAAAAAAAAAAAAGATCAGTGAGGTTGGGAGATTATTCATCTCATTTCATGGATGAGAGGACTCAGGCTCAATGTGGTTACAAACGTGCTGGTATGTAGTGGACTGGTATTTGAACTTAGGTCTGTCTGATTCTAAAATTAATGCTAGAGAGAATTATACAACGTAAAAGTAAAAGCAAATAAAACTCACTGCTACTTCTATTGATCTAGTCTAGCTCTACCAGCAACTGACATGGGAAAGTCATCCTTTCTCTTGAAGCCTGCTTCCCTTCTACAAAGGATGAAAGTATTCCAGTTCCTTGCTGTTCAGAATAGGGTCTGTGGATAAGTAGCATTGGCAGTATCTGGGGGTTTGTTAGAAATGCAGACTCTAGGGTACGACCCAGACCTGCTGAGTTAGAATCCACAAAATAACACTATCCTAGGCAATTTGTTCACACATTAAAGTTTGAGAAATACTGATTTAGGCCCTGGAAGTCCCCTCCAAATTTCATATTCTTTGAGCCTCCTGTGATATTTGCCTGCAGTTCTTTGTTCTAAATGTGGCAGCGTGTTGTAGTAGAACATGCATAAGGTTTGGAATCAGTAAGTCCTGGTTAAAATATGAGGTTACCACTGTCACCTAAGTCACCTTGTGTGGTTCCTCATCTTCTCTGGGAAGCTTGAAAATGGCCTGAGTCCACAGCCATCTCATTAGGTCCCGTGGATAGAAAGATCTGGCCCGTCTCCCTCACTTCTGTGTCAGACTGCAGAGTTTAGAGTCAAATGTGCTCACATTCTAGGAAGATGCAAGCTCCTTTGAGTCATATGCCTCACCCCATGTCATAGAACCCACCATGCCCTCCCTTCTAACCCTGAACTCAATTGCTGTGTGGCACCAACAATTGTGCTTTAATGCCCCTGCTCCCTGGCTATTGCTCAGGGACACTCTGATTAGCTGCTTCCTAAGGGATGACAAATGGATGCATAAGCTATTTCTATTTTTGTGGTGATGCTGCTCTGTGATTAGATTCCGGAAGGAGGGTGAGCCTGTGGTGAAGTTTGAGTAACCTCTCCCCAGCCCTTTGGCAAATAAAACAAAATTTTTAAATCATCCGTGCTTTGAGGTCATCTATTCTGAGTTTGGATACCCCTGCTTTTCAAATCCTATTTTAAAAACTTCCCTTTGTAGCTAGCAAGCTGTGACAGATATATCATTTCCTTGTCATTACTCATCCTCCTCTGAGTCCACCTGTCTTCCTGGGTCCATATCTGGAGAACCAAAGGTAAACTGAGACTACTGGTCCACTCATAGGGGTGCTTCTCCCAGACACCATCCTGTGTGTGATGCAGGTAGAAATACTGGAACTAGGCCAGGAACACAGACAAGTGAGGAGGAAACTATGGGCTGGAGAGAGAGATGAATATATAGACAGGGAAGGGGGAATGGGAAGGGAAAAGGAGAGCTTTAGAGAGAATGAAGACAACAAATAGGAATAGCTATTTGATAGGAAGGATGACTAGGGAAAATATGTGTAGGAAAGAATGAAGAGAAATAAAACGTATGAGTAAAAAGAAGACTTAAAACCAGCTTCTGTCGAGTCAATTTCGACTCATGGTGACCCCAGGTGTTGCAGAGTAAAACTGTGCTCCATAGGGTTTTCAAAGCTGTGACCTTGTGGAAGCACATCTCCAGGTCTTTCTTTTGAGACAACTCTGGGACGGTTCAAACCTCAAGCCTTTCAGCTAGTAGTTGAGTGCTTAATTCTTTGAGTCACCCAGAGACTCCTTAAACATCATTAAATGGATTGTCAGGACATACTTTCCTTCTAAAATCTTGTTATACGTTCAGAATTTTTCTTAACAAACTATTTCAGGGAGCCCCAGTCAACCAAACTGTGACTAGACTTGTCATCTGGGAGTTAGATGGTCTTGGTTTTTTTTTTTTTTTTTAGTTCTTACAGTCAATTTTCCTTTAATGTCTCTCACATATGACTCAGTGGTTCCTTTCCATTGTCAGTAAATATCCAGTCCAAGTAAACACCACTTCATTCCTGAACCATTAGGAGGGTTTTCTTAATGGTTTTTCTAATTCCAATCTCTTTCCCCAAAATTACAGTGTAATATTTCAGAAGCATAACCAATTTGTAGAATGATTTTAGATGATTTAACTACTAGCCCATTGTAGCAAGGTCATACAACCACTCACACAACTCTGGTATGCAGAGGAAATGCAGTTTTTAATTTTTTTCTTAACAGGTGGTTAACACAGTCTGTAAACTGTGCACAGTCTAGCCCCGCCTATCAGACTAGTCTCATTTCACTTTCCTCTTCTTTTTCTCTCTGCCCTTTAACCACATAGGCCCTCTTTCAGAACCTCAGTTATGAGCCATACTCCTCCATCCTCAGGCCATTCAGATATGCTATTCCCTCTGCTTACAGCTTTTCCCTTTCCTGCCATTTTGCCTGGATAACTCTTAGCAACACAGCACTGATTCTTAATCTCAGTTTATCAGATCCAACGTCACTTCCTAAGAGGCCTCTTCCCTGACATTCTAATCTAAGGTAAGTGTCCTTATTACATGCTTTTGTACTTCTCTATTATAGATTATTGGGGCCCTGGTGACACAGTGGTTAAGCACTCAGCTGCTAACCAAAATATCAGCAGTTCGAGTTGACCAAGTTTCTCCTTGGGACCCCTGTGGGGCAGTTCTACTCTGTCCTATAGGGTCACCATGAATTGGAATCAACTCGACGGCAACAGGTTTGGTTTTTTGGTTTATTGCAGATTTATCACAATGATAAACAAATAGTTAAATTCTAGATGTTAATATCTCTTTCACAATTAAATTAAAAGTGTCATGGGAGCAATAGCTACATCTCTGTTTATCTCCATCAGCACATAGGCAGTCCTAAAGACTCTTTGCGAAATGAATGAATGAATGGATAATGAAACTACCACCCAGAGTAATTAAATGACTTATCCCAACTAAATGTGCTTACTAATAGCAGAGACTAGACATGAATACAGTCTTTCTGCTCCTGTATCCAATATGTATATGTCTGAGTGAATAAATTACCCAAAACACAGCACTGATCCTGAATCTCAGTTTATCATTTGAAAGAAAAAAAGGAAGAATAAAAGAAAAGGAAGATGGAAGAAAGTAAAAAAGGAAGGAAGAGAGTATGTACTGGGCTAATCACAGAAGGAGTTATAGAAGCAAGGCATCTCTCTGTTAATTCCCTTTAGTGGTATCTTTAGTACTTGACTGAAAAAAACAAGAAAGAAAACCAAAGACCAAGAAAACCTCTACTTGACAAAATGAATAAATAAAACATAGACTGGGATCAGCTGAAATGAGAAAAACTGTTAATGATTAGCAGTAATTTGAAAGGATTTTTCAAATGGAAAGAACTCTGGGATCTGAACAGAAGCTTATTTTTCTTAAAGACTTCAATCATAATAAAGAAAAAAAAATATTTACCAAGCTGTTTTTTTTTTATATGTCACATACTGTTCTACGTATTTGACAGTGTATTTTATCCTTCCAACATCTCAAAAGGTAAATATTATTACTGTATCACTTTTGTAGGTGGGGGAAAATAAGCCATAGAGAAGTTATAATGAGTGATAAAATACTCCTGAATAGTTCTCATGTGCCAAAATTAGAACTATCCATTGCTAGTGAGTATAGAGAGGAAAAGGCACTTTCATATACTGATGTGGGAGTATAATTTTGTACAACCATTTTATAGGGCAACTTAGCAGTACATATCAACAATGTAAATGTGCATATCCTTGGCTCAACAAATATACTTCCGGAATTTGTCACAGCAATTCCTGCTGCATTGTATATAACAGCAAACAACAGCAGCACACTCTAAATATACATCAATTAAAAATGACTTAAACTCTTATATCCAAACTCTAGAATAGTTTATTATGCAAAGAATAACATTAATTATTGTGGCGAGCAAAAGTTCAGTTCTTGGGGGTACAATGGGTTCCCTTATGAGGCTTTCTGGCCCTGATTTACAATCTGCCTAAGAGGATAGGTCAAGCTGCAATCTGCCAAGTGATTGGTTGGATTACTATTTGCCTAAAATGGTTGGTCAGGCTAGGATCTTGCTAGGAAAGTCCCACCTTGAAACTGACAAGGACTTTTCCTATATACACAGTCCCCAGGATTACGAACGAGATCCATCCTTAAGTCTGTCTTCAAGTCAAATTTGTAGGTAAGTCAGAACAGGTACATAGGATTCTTTTTTAGCACCAGTTAGTCAAATGTTTATCTTAGTATACAGTACATTATTTACCTTTCTATGCATATAAAACACCTAAATACTTCCAAACCATGCAATGTTTCCATGAGCATCACAAAGTAGGATGTGTGTTCGTTATTACAAACCATTATATTTAACTCAAATTTTTAATATAATACTCTTTATGGCAATCCATTCATAAGCACGAGTTGTCTGTAAGTCCAATATTCATAACCAAGGGACTGCCTGTATAAACTGCCAACTCCAAAAAGGTCTTGGGGCCTCCCATGAGGTTGTTTTAATCTTTATTTTCTTCAAACAGAATATATTACTTCTATAATTTCAAATATATATATATTACAGAGAAAGAAATTCATATTTCAGTCATTTTAACCATGGTTTCTCACCCTAGCATTAAAAGTCTTCAAGCAGAAAGAGACGTAGAATGTAGCACACTTATACAGAAAATTTTGCATCCACAATATAACAGATGATACTCAACCCACTCATTGACTCCTTTGAATAACAGGCAGATACTTTCTTTGTTCATTCATTTGTTCATTGGTTGAACAAAAATTTTTGAGTACCTACTCTATATTTGTTTTCGTTCTTCCAGATGTATGTTTTTGTGTATATTAAAAAGGCATAAGAGTTGGTTATTAATATATTTAAACAAAGAGGCTAGATATGGAGAAAAGTTTATGGTGCTTATAAGAAAATAGAATATACTTAATTTAATATTTATGGAAATGTGGGGTTGTAAAAGAATTAAATGAAACGTGAGCAAGTATTTATTATTCTTCATTCCACAGTTATTGTTTTGATTATACTTTTAATGTTTAATCCTCAAAATATAACTTGCATGTGGATTTTATTCACTTTCTTATTCCCACAACCCAGCCAAATTCTTGGTATACAGTAAATACTCTACATAAACTAGTTAGATTAATTGCCTTAGTAAAAATAAACGAGATAAGTATGAAACATTTTTAAAAGCATAGCATGCTGCACAGGAGGCTCCATTCTATGGTGAAAAGACCCCTGGGCTTGAAGCCTGCCTCCCTGGGTTCAAGACCATCTTTTCTCACACATTAGTTGTTCATCTTCCAGGAACTTCTCTGAGCGTTGTTGCCCCCAGCAGTAATTAGCAGGCCTTAATATTGTGCCTAAATATGTTACGCGGTTACTTTCAGAATAAAATGAGATAATTGACCCTGTGGGTTTTAAGAGTCTTTGACTTTTCTATAAATATTAGGAATTCTTAACATTTCAAATGCAAAGAAATTCACTCATCCATCACTTCCTTGGTTAAATTCCAGTAGCACAATGTTAGTACTTGATTATAGTTTATTCATAGGGTCATACTGTTGTTGGCCCAAGAATCTGAGCTCTTCGAAAGGGAAGAGTGTTTTTATGTATTTTGATTTCACAGGACATAGAAAATTGTCAGGTATATCGTCAAAAATATTTATGTCAATATTTCTTAATGGAAGTTAGGATATTTTATTTGATTTATAATAATAACTTCAGTTCCTAAAGTAACACATGTTTATTGTTAGTAATGATGATCATCATCATTATTACAACAAACACAGAAAAACGCATATAAGCAGAAGGAGAAATAACAAAACAAAACAAAAATCTATCTTACTACCTCCTGAGACAACTGGTTTTAACTACTTAGATTATGACTTTCTAGACCTTCTCTAAACACATTTGTAGGCTTGTATATAGCACAGTGAGACCCATGAGATTTAGCGAGATTTGGATATGCTATGGGCTCTGTCTACTGGGTAACTAGAACATTGAACTCTACGTAACTCCATTAAACTCAGTTTTCTCATCTTCAGAATGGGAACGATAGCAGTACACACCTCACAGAGTAGTTGGTAGGTTAAGGAGATAATAGCACATGTGAATGGCTTAACGCAATGCCTATTTATTCCTATATTCTGAGCATGTTCACATGTCAGTGAACATACTTTTCCAACATTATATTAAAAGATTACAGAATATTCCGATGGAGTTCACGTAAACAGACATGCAGTTGAGTTTTCCCTTAAAGTCCCAGCCACTTTTGGATTGTTACCTACTTTCTCTCTACGGAGTGATCTCTCTGCTGGATTTTACTTTGAAGTCCCACTTGCACAACTATTGCTTCATGATGTCTTATTGCCTGTTCAGACTCCATTTCCCTCAGTACCTCCTTACGACACACCAGTAAAGATAACAAACCTTGAGCCAAGAACCTATGCTCACTAAACAAAACCTGTCTGCTGGCACGGCTCCTGGACTGCTATCATTCCTGCTCTATGGAGCTGATAAGATAGATGGGAAATGACCCAGATTTCCCTGACTCTACCTTTTAAAATAATTCAGTGTTCCACTTGGGTTGGGAGTATAAGAGGGTAAAAAATTGAATATGCAAATATAAACTCTCACCTTTAATTCTTCCAGAATGGCGTATTACTGGTAAGTAGGGGAAATGCCCTCGCTCTACAGACTGGGAGGAGACGATTCTGTATACAATCACAAATACTGCTTTTAAGTCCCAAAGACTTATAACAAGGGAGTGGTTGCCATTTAAGAGGATGACCCATTCCAGTTCTAAAATTAGTGCACAGAATCTAGAGTTGGAAGATCTGAGCGTGACTGCTGACTTTGCAGTGTACTTGCAGTATGACACCGTGAAAGTTCTTTAGCTTTTCTAAGCCATAGTTTCTTCTGTACAACATGGTTCTAATAAGAATATTCACCCTACCTACTAATGGGGCTGTTGTGAGAAATAAGGATAGGATCATATTTATGATATAATTATACATTACTAAATGCTTACAATATGCTAGGTTCGTTAAATTTCTAGTAGCAACAAACCGATTTTTTTGTTTGTTTGTTTTTTGGAGAACAGCTCACTCCCCACAATGAGTCAATACAGTCTAGGTGGTTCACCAGCCTTTTTCCCTGTGGGTTGAAACATGACCCAATCACATCCATTCAGTGTATTCCAATTCCTGTGTTAGTGTGGTTTCGTTTCACTAGATTCATTTGGACCGACCAATCTCAGAACCATTGTTGGAACAATTGGGAAAGAGATGCTGTCTTGTTTCTGGAGTTGCTCTAGATGGTTAAATGTGAGCCTATAGCTGCCAGGAGCATTACTTATAAGAAGCCTACCCAGAGGGAAGCCAACCCAGAGAGAAACACTATCCAGAGATGGAGATGATTTTGTTTAAGCTGCTCCTTTCAAACAAATTGTCAGTAACATAAACAAATAGCTTCCCCTTTATTCTTAAACAAGTGTGTTTTGAGTTCTCTATCATGTAATAAATGAGTGCCAACTAATAGAGGTATTATCACACATTTCAGATAAAGAAAACGAGCTTGAGAGAAATTAGATGAGTTGCCCAGTGCTTATAGCTAGAAAATGGGACACTAAACAGTTTTGTCAAAGTGGTTTCAAAGCCTAGAGTCCTGGAGTTTAATCCTAATTCCATTATTCATTAGCTCTATGACCTTGGACAAGTTGCTTAAATTCTCTCAATTTCTTTGTAAAGTAGGCTCATAGTCCCTACGTCATACACTTGTATTCTGATATAGATATATGTATATGTAACTATTTATCTACCTATCTAAAGACCAAAAGCCAAACCCATTGCTGTTGAGTTGATTTCAATTCATGGCAACCTCTTATATCACACACTGGAACAACTCAATAGGGTTTTCTTGGCTATAATCTTTACAGAAGCAGATAACCAGATCTTTATTTCATAACATCACTGGGTGAGTTTGAACCACAAACCTCTAGGTTAGTAGTCAAGCACAAATCTTTTGTGCCACCCAGTTACTATATATATTGTTGTTGTTGTTGTTGTGTACTGTGGAGTCAATTCTGACTTACAGAAACCCTATTTAAGAGAGTAGAACTGCCCAAAGGGTTTCCTGGGCTCTAATCTTTACGGGAGAAGATCACCAGGTCTTTTCTCCCATACAGCCACTGGTGGGTTCAAACTGTTGGCCTTTTTGATAGCAGCTGAGTGTTAAACCATTGCTCCGCCAGGGATCCATATATATATATACATATATTACTTAAATAGTGCCTGGAGCATTTAAGCTTTAAATAATTGTTAGCTATAATATGACAAAAATAATAATAGCTAATAATTCTTCAATAAAAATGAAAATTATGTGATGATAATAACCAAAACCAAACCTGTTGCTGTATAGTCGATTTCTACTCATGGCAACCCCATGTGTTACAGAGTAGAACTGCTCCATAAGATTTTCTTAGTTGCAATCTTATGAAAGTAAATTTCAAGGACTTTATTCCACAGCACCTCTGGTAGGTTAGAACCACTAATCTCTAGGTTAGTAGTCGAGTGCATATTTTTTGGGCCACCCAGGGACCTTTTATGTAATGATTTTCTGTTGTTGTTATTTCTTTGATATTAAGTCAATTTTCAACTCATAGTAACCCTGTGTGACAGAGTAGAACTGCCCATAGGGTTTTCTATGCTGTAATCTTTATGGGAGCAGATTCCCAGGTCTTTCTAATACTAATTATTATTTAGGATCCAAATTAACACCTCCGATTTCCAATCTTGTATTTTTTTCATGATGACTCTCTTATTAAGATGCGTGATACAAAGGGAGCTAAAGAGCATGAGTCACTGAATCCCATGGTATGAAGAATGAAGAGATTAAAGGCCTGGTGACGGGGCTCTCACCACAATAATCCCCGGTCTGAAGTTCTAGATTTCACAGTTAGGTGGTAGCAGTGGGAATGGAGCAAAGCAAGGGAAGAGGCTTTTCAGGTCTTGAAGTGTAACCTGTTTGCAGGCAGCCATTTGAAAACACCGCCACAAATCTCTCTGAGATTCAGCACCACTGGCCTGACCACTTCCCTAGAGATCTCATCTCCTCGCCACTTACATGAATTCCTCTGAGGGCAGAATGGCAGCACTGAATGGCACAGACTCCACCTTAAATCACTGCTTATGCTCCAGCCCAGCTGCTTGCCTATATCATAGGCAGCTTGGAACACTGCATCATTGTCTCTGAGCAGCTTGAGGGATGATAGATGGCACAGATTCAGTCAGGCAGCTGCTGGGACCCATGTTTGTTTCTCCTCCATGGGAGCTGAGTTATCTGGTGACATCTTATTTCTTAAGAAAAGAAGAGCCACTCTGACAGCAATTCCATATAAAAAGAAGTGAGACCAGAATGCTGAATCTCAAAGTGATCGCCAACCACTGCTCTCACTTCTCAATCTAAAGCTAAAATCCAAGATTTATCGTAATTTGTGTAATTAGTGGTTAAGAGCACAGGGTCTGTGGTCAGGCAGAACTCTGGGTAAATCCCATCCCTGTTGTTTAACTAATTCTGGTAATCTTGGATAAATTGCTTAACCACCTGAGCTTCAGTCTCCTACTACCTAATTCTCAAGACTTGTATCAGTTACCTATTCCCATTATAATTCTATAACCAAACACAGTGGTTTTAAACAAAGTCACTTATGCTTGGTTGACGGGGACTGGACTCCAATGGGGAACTCTTCTCCAGGCTGGCGTATCAGAGGCAAATCTATTTCTCCGTGTTGGTCATTGGCTTGGGTGGCTCTGCTCCACCTGTCTCATCTCCTTTAGGTCAGCAGGTTGACTAGGGCTCATTCTTCCCCTGGTAATGACGGAGGAAAAATAGAACATGCAAAAGCATATGAAGCCTCTTCAGCCTAGGTTTGGAACCAACACATTGTTACAACCACCTTACGTCTTTGGCCAAAAGAAATCAGATGGCCATGACTCAAAGCCCAAAACTGGGAGGGACATTTAGTGTAGGATCAAGCCATGGCAAGAGCTGGGTTACAGAGAAGGTGTGAAGAACTTGGCCAACCTAACTGAAGACTGTTGAGCAGATAGAATGAGATATGTATGTAACATGCTAGGCACAATACTTGGCCAGTATAAACCGCTTAATAGATGGTAATGAAATTATTTCCTATCTATTTCACTACAAACATCATGCTGTAAACTCTGTACTGATTATTTGACTGCTTGCTTTCAAATCCATTCTTTGTCCTTCCCCTTTATGAATCACAGGGAACAACATTACTCCATTTTTTGGGATCCCTTGCTCTTCGACCTGCTGGTAGGTTAGCCAATGAGAAGCACTAATGGACAACTGGAAAGCAGAGGAAGGAGGACTTCAGAGTGCTTCTTTCTCTCTCACTCTGCCTTACGTGGCATCTCCCCAGCGTCATCATCTCCTCTGTGGCTCCAGCTCCCAGTGGCCTGCTCCCATCATCATGCCAACCCTGGGTTTTGGCAACTTCACCTCCTTCTATTGCACCTCTGGCCCTAAAGGTGATAATGACTTACTGTTCTTGGAATTCTTAGGTTAATTCAGACTCCTTTATTTGGATTCTCAGATTCCTTTTTTTAATCTGTGTGACCAATTAAGTTAAATGTATGTACATTCTTTTATCTTGTCAGAATCACTGTATGATACAACCTGATGATAACATTTAAATCTTACTTGAATCAGGCTAATAATTAAATTGTAAACTAGTTGTCCAGAAGATCTTAGTAAGTTAAAAAAAAAAAAAAAAAAGCTTTAAACACGTTTAAAAAGAATGAATGTAAAGTCCTGAATTTAGTATTTCCCTAAAACATCTTTTACCAGTTGCCATTGAGCCTACTCAAAACATCCTTACGAATAAGGAAATAAGAGCACCAGTATCACATGTGAAATTAGTTGTCGAATTCAATGTGTAGCAGCCTTGTAAAACAGCCACTCTGAGAACTAAAACAATTTAAGGCTAGATTAAAGAAGTATAATATCAAGCCCCAGGTAGGAGATAGCGCTGCTTTAAGCTTGCTGGTAAAACTATGCCAGTTTTCAGATAGCAGAATTTAAGAGGGATCTACGCAAATAGAAATAAATGAAGAGGAGAAAAATCATGATATGTGGGGTCTCTAAATCATGCCATATGGGTAAATTTAGTCTGAAAGGACTAGATTCTGGGGTCAAACAAGTAATATGAATATTCCCAGGAGATACACTGACCTGTGTAGCTCAATGTAACAAAGAACTGTCTTCAGTCAAAATTGTCTCATCACAAACTCTAATGGCCTCAGGAGTGGGAGAAGGGGAAAATGGGCAGTGTCTGCTTAAATGGTATAGGGTTTCCTTTCAGGGTGATAAAAAAGTTCAGGAAATAGACAAAGGTGACAAATGCACAACATTGTGAATGTTCTCAATGCCACTGAGTTGCACACTTTAATGTGATTAAAATGATAAATTCTGTGTTATGTGTATTTTATCACAATAAAAAAAATGTAATGACCTCGATGAAGTTTTTCAAACCAGATTCTGGGTCAGAATCATCTGGAAGGATTTGTTAAAAATATATACTTGACACCTTAGACTGGAGATTCCTAATCAGAAAATCTAGAGTGAAGCTTAATAATTAATTTATTTAACTGATATTTATTGAACACCTAATATACCCCGGCACTGTGCTATCACTGAGCTGGAACATGGCCTGGCATTTGGGATCTGCTTACCTAGAAGTGTGAGTTTCTTATTAATGCAGGCATTCAAGCAGTGACATCGGTGATGCCCTTCCAGATTAAAAAGTGAGTGAGCCTAGAAGACCTCTTATTTCTTGTTCAACTCCCAAAATTATTTGAATTGATAACAGTGCAAGAAATCAATCACAGTTTATAGTGTATCTTGAATTCAATAAGAAGGTGAAAAATGCTTCCATTTCTTCATTGTGCAAATAATATGATGCCCAAACTGATCTCAGGTTTCAGGGGAAATATACATGCTTATTTTCCAAATTCCCCACTTGTAATGCTTAAATGACTAATTAAGGATGCTCAGAGTTGGTATACAATAGTGACTTAGAGTATGAGTTTGTTATCACATGGGTTCAGATACTGATTTTAGCTTTTACTATCTATGTAACTGGGGCTTGTTTCTTAATCTTATTGTACTAGGTGAGGATCCTTGAGAAATAGACACACTCAGAGATTTGTGTGCAGGAGGTTTGCTGAAAGTGTTTTTGGGAACAGTTATAAGGGGGTGAAGGAAGCAGGTTTGGGCAAAAGGAAAGGTTGAACTTCAGTGCTTTTACAATAAAGGCCTTGGCACAGCTGTGAGGACTTCTGGGGCTGGAATGGACTGTCAGTATTGTCCTCTCTGGAGGCTAGGGAGCTTGGCCTTTACAACACATAGCCCACATATTCTAGTCACTGGATACAGGTGGAACCTGTGAATATGATGAGATATAACTCCCATGGTTATGTTACATTATATGGCAAAAGAGAAATTATCCTCCGTGGGCCTGATCTAATCAGTAAGCATTTTAAAAGCAAAGAAAAATTTCAGGCTTATTGCAGAAGAGGAAGCCAGAAGGACATGCTCTGGTTAGCCTGGAAGAAAACAAACATCCATCTTGTGAACTCCCTATGGAGGGGGCCACATGGAAAAGACCTGAGACCAGCCTCTAGAAGCTGAAAGTGGTTTTCAGCTGACAGTTGTCAGAAAAACAAGAACCTCGGTCCTACAGCCACAAAAGAATAAATTCTTCCAACAACCACTGAGCTTGGAAGAGCCCATATGATAACTGCAGCCCTGGCCAACACTCTGATTTCAGCCTGGTGAAATCCTGAGTCAAGAATCCAGTCACTCTGTGACCAAACTATAGTTGAGACAAGCTGTAACATAAAATGCTAGTTTGTCAGGAAATTTCCACTTATCCCGTTGTCTCAGAAGAGTTAATAATTGTACCCCTTTTCATCCTTAAGGGTATTGCGGTTGGGATGGCAAATTATATCATCACCTCACAGCTTACCCACACAGTCCTGGATCCAGACACATTAGGAAAAGTTTCTTCCTTCTCATCAATTGATCGATCCTTATCAAATATTTGCTAAGCGCTATGTAATATGGATACAACACTGAGCAATGTAAGACTAGTAGCTCCTTAACCCCACACATCCTTCACAGAGTTTAGAGTCTGAGGAATAGAAACAATTGGACGTGATTATGCAATATCGTAAATTCTGTGATTGAGAGAGATGGGGGCCGTGAGAGCACTGATGGAAGTTTGATTTTGGATAATTAGGGACACTTCTGAGAGAAGTGAGTGAAAGGAAGCTGGACAGAAAAAGAAAAAAAGAAGAGAGTCTTACCTGCTAACTACTTACGTTAGTACGTTTGGACATTTTCCTAAGGGAAATGTTGAGATGTTGAAGTGTTTAAAGCGGGTAATTAAATGTTCCACTGTTTTTCCATATCCAAGACTTTATTTATGTTGTACCTGCCAACTTAAATGTTTCACACCCCTTTGTGCCTATCAACATCTCCTTCTACTTCTGAAGTTCCACCTGCTTGTGGTAGTTTTATTTCCCAGTGCTTGTGAACATTTTATTTTGTACAGGCTTATCTGAGCCTTTATTTTGACATAGTACATCCTAACTTTTTATTTCAATTACCTAGATGTATGTCTTATTTTTCCAAGATAAGACTTGACTATGAGCTCATTGAGAACAATGATCACGCCTAAGAGAAGTTTTTGCCTGTAGTAGATTTCCAGTTACCATTTAAAAGCCCACATAAATGATTTCAGCACATATGCAATAGATGCTTATTGTTTGTGCCAGGCAGGTGAGGCTACAAAGTAGAACAGAACACTCTTCCTGTTTTCAGGGGCTCATACTGCACTGGATGAGACAGACAAGACAAATAAGAACAAGGTTAGAGGCATGGGCAAGAAACTACAGGAAAGCAGAGAGAGCCTCTAATTCTGGCTAAAAGACTTATGAAAGGAAGATAAGACCAGGGCATGATTTCAGACATGTTCCTGCCACTGAACAGCTTTGTGGCCTTGTACAAGTTACTTCATCTCTCTGAGCCTCAGTGTCCCAGCATGAACAATGAGGGTGCTGGATCAACACCACAACCCCATCAGAGGCCCTTAGGAGGGCTGAGTGGGGCCAGTCGCGAAGACTGGGGTGTTAGGCATTTACCTCTACTTGAATCAGAGCAGAGTTGCTTTCATCTGTTTTCACATACTGGAAGCAAGTGTTCGTAAGTATGAAGTCATGCAGGCCATCTCCCCCTACCCCCACCCCAACATACACATATGCATCCAAGTCTGAGAACAGTTTGAAGAAGAGAGAGTTCTCCCTTTGTCTCCTCCTCCATGATTGTTCAGGAAATCGTCCTGGGAATCTGTTGGAAGAGGTGAAGGTGTCCAAGGTGGAGCAGATTGTCAGAGGTAAGTAAAATCCTCTGTGGTGGCTGCAGTGAGCTCCAAGAGCATCCTCATCAGTAAACCGACCACACACGGCAATTCACCATGCTGCATAGGACTCTCAGTGCTCTCTGTCTACATCTGTCTCTCATTACAGCTCCCCAGCCCCACCCTTTTATTCCATTCACACATTTCAGTCAACAGTAAACTCCAGATCACTAATTCATGTGCTGTAAAGTGAAAACAGTTGGATGCACCATGGATGTGACCATGGCATTATTTCTCTTTTCTGGCAACATCTCTGGAATCTCTCACTGTTCCCTCTTCTTATCTTTGGTGCCCTAGTTTATACTTCATTACCTCTCATCTTGTCTATTTCAGTAGTCTCCTAGCAGGTCTCCCACTGCCAGTCTCTTTCTCCTTCAAACCATTTGCACATACTACTAATGCTACCTTTACAAAACACAGTTCAGGTCATGCCACGCCTCCCTTTGCCACCTTCCCTTGCTCTGTATTTGTTGTTGTTAGTTTCCATCAAGTTGGCTCTGATTTATGGTGATCCTATGTATAATAGAACAAAACATTGTTTGGTCCTGTGCCATCTTCATGATCATTGGTATGTTTCGTCCATTGTACTGGCAATTGTGCCAATCCATCTCACATTTTCCACGTTTTCATTAGCCCTCTACTTTACCAAACATCATTTCCTTGTCTAGCGATTGGACATTCCTGATAACGTGTTCAAAATAAGCAAGCCAAAGTCTCGCCATCCTAACTTCTAACGAACATTCTAACCAGAATTTCTAGCATTTCTTCTAAGACTGTACATCACTGTAAATTCCATAGAACCTAAGTGTTCCACATCTCGGCCTCAATCTACCCCCCAGACACATCTCCTAAGATGTAGTCTCACCAATCCAAACAGCAGGTACATTGGATGATCACCCCTGCCCTCAACCTTTTTCTCCTACTTCCGCAGTTATTAGTCATCCTCCTTTTTCTAAATATTGTAAATGGTGACTTTCTCCATAAAACTCTTCCTATCAGTCAAAAGAAACTGATCTTATCCTAAAGGTTGTCTGGTATTGTAATAACTTGCTTACACATCAGTTTCTCCCCCCTGGATATAAGAATTTCATACATCTGTAAAATTTATGTATTTTTTAGACTGGAACTTGGACGGCATTAAAATTAATCTAATAAAATTTGAGGATCATTGCAATTTTCTACATTTAAAAATATATAACTATTATATCTTTGCTTTACCCATTTTTGGATATCATTTTTTATCTAAGACAGTTATAATTGGATGGCTTAGTGATAAGCCAGATTCCCCAAAATATATTCTTTCTTTACCAGTGTTGGGCAGTAGTAGGGCATAATCCATTTTCCCTCCTCCATTATCTCTTAAACCTATTTCTACTTAGGCTTCTATCAGCATCAATCCTCTGAAAATGGTATGATCATCAAGGATAGGTTCCCCCGAGTTGCTTGGTCACTTATTTATCTCCTCTTATTCAAACCTGCAGAACTATTCAACACAACCAACCACTTTCTTGTTTTTAAAACACTTTCTTCTCTTGGTTTCTTGTACAACGTAATCTCCAGTTTTTCACCCTACCTCATTAGATTTTCCTCCATTACCTTTGTTGTTAGTGGCTCTTTCTCAGGCTGACCTCTCTTATTTGGTGTGGCCAAGGGATCAGTTTCTGGCCATCTCCAATGTTATCTCTGAACTTTTTTTCCTAGTTTGAGCTCAGCTAGCCCCTTGGCTTTAATTACCATCTGTTTTCCAGTAAGCACCACATTTTTATCTCTAGACCTGACTTCCTTGAATACCACACTCTGATATGAAATGCCATGAAATGACAAAAAAGAGAATTTTTGCACCTTTGTCCACTTCACAACATACTTCTACCCCAGTCTTTCTCATTTTAGTATGTGAATCTAGAAGCCATCCTTGATCCCTCCCTTTTGGACTTCATCGTGGTATCACTAAGTTCTGTCAATTGAACATTCAAAATAGTACCACTAATTCATTCACTTCTTCCCATCTCCATTATTCCTGCCCTAGATGAAGCCATCACCATTTCTTAGGGTTATTTTAATACTCCTTATTGGTCTCACTGTTTATACTTTTGTTCCATGAAATCCATTCTCCACATAGAAGCCAGTGTGATCTTCTGAAAAAAAATGTATCAGATTGTGTATATTACTGTGTAAAAACTTCCAATTATTTTCCATTGAACTTAGAGTAAAATAAAAAATATTACTCTAATTCTAAAGTAGATCATGAGGCCCCTTACATATCAGACCCCCGATTATCTCTTCAGCATCACTTACACACTCTTTACTTTCCTCACAGGCCTCATCTATGTTCCTCAAACAGTTCAATGACATTCTAGTCCTATGGCCTCTGTGCTAACTCTTCTGTCTTACCAGAATCTTTTCTTTTCAGAGAGTACATGGCTTCCCTTTCATGTCATTTATATCTAAAGGGGCTTCCAACTACACAATCTAAAATAACCAATTGCTTACCATCCCTCACATGATCATGTTTATTTTCTTCACAGCATTTATCACTACCTGAAATTATGTTATTTACTTATTGCCCATATCCTATGAATATAATATAAACTTCATAAAAGCAGAAACTTTGTCTATCTCACACACTGTGGTTTCTTCCACTTAGAGAGTTCTTGGCTTATCACTGGTACTCTATTACTTGTAAATAGGTAAGTAGGTAAGTTATAATTTGCAGAGTCATAGAAAGCGGGGTTTAAGTCCTAACTCTTCTATTACCTGTTATTGTAACTCTTGGGGCGGGGGCACCATTGCCATTGATTTGATTCCAACTCGTAGTGACCCTGTAGGACAGAGTAGAACTGCCCCACAGAGTTTCCAAGGAGTGCCTGATGAATTTGAACTGCCGACCTTTTTGTTAGCGGTTGTAGCTCTTAACCACTATGCCACCAGGGTTTCCAACTCTGAGAAAGTCACTTGAATTTTCTGAGCCTTGGTTTACTCATTTATAAAATGGAGGCAACCGTACCTTCTTTTCATTGTTATTGTGAAGCTTAAATGAGAGTATGCTGCTGAAATCCCTAATAGAGTAACTGAAACATAAAAAGCACTCAAATAATAATAGTAGTTATTATTATCATCATTATTATTACCATTGTTATCATTATTAGTTAAGTGACTGACATTCTCATCATTATTTTCATTGATTTTGTCTAAGGTTTATGGATTTTAAGATATTAATGTTACTTGTCAACCATCTTCTCCTTATAATCTTCTCTTCAGTCTCTTATCTTTGAGTGGAAGAAGGCAAAACTTTGAGGGAGTAAGCAGATCAACTTAGGAAGACCATACCCAACTTATCCTCTGCATTTCATTACCCCTTCAACAAGTTCACATTTATCCTGGAGGAAAGGTGAAATAGCCCACACCTACGCTGACTAACACCAAAATGGAAGTTATTTTTGTTGCAGTATACAGTCAGATATCTTTTGGTGTGTAATAAACCTTCCTAAAACTTAGTGCTTTAAAACAGCACCACTTAATTGACTCATGATTCTATTGGTTGACCATTTGAGCTGGGCTCTGTTGGTGGTTCTTCTACTGGTCTTCGCTGGTCTCACTCATGCATCTGTGTTTGTTCATGTAGGCAACTCCAGGGACTGACTGGTTGTCGGTTGAGGTGTCACGGGCCATCTGGGCCCTGTGCCTATAATCTCCAGTAGGCTTATTCACATGCTGATGGTAAGCTCTTTCTGGGAAATAAGAGTGGAAGCTGTAAGACTTCTTGAAGTCTAGGCCTGAAACTGGTACAACATTTCTTTCTCCAAATTATTTTGGTTCAGTCAAGTCACAAGAGCAGCCTAGATCCAAAGGGAGAAAGAGACCTACCTTCCTGATGAAAGTTGATGCAAAATATCATAGTCATTTTTTCAGTCTACCACAATCAAATTGCCTCTGTAAAGTATGATATATATCAGGATACACAGTAATATGTGGAACAGTCAGCTCCCACCGTTCCCCAAATAATGTCAGACCAGCTCGTACTCTATCTACCACATCTCCTTAGTAGAAGTTCTTCCATACACCTTTTGAATAAATGACCTTTCCCCAGCTTCTTTTTGTTTTATTAGCTTGTATTCTCCACTATTCTACCCAGTGGCTAATGTCCTTATCTTCTCTGATCCTTTATGGGTATGTTCTATCAGAGAAATAAAAAATGTAGTGTTCCTTTCTGTCTTATATAACCTGCCCTCTGCTCCACACCTTCAGGACTCAACTAAAAGCCACTGCTTAACTAATGATCAATTCATTAAATTATATTACTAGCTAATCATGATTTCCCATCTTAGATTAAATTTGTGAATTTTGTTATGGTAGAGTTTGTTAGGTAGAGTTTTAGGCAAAGTCACTGGGCCAGAGAAAGAAACACAGTGGAGAAAGAAAGGTAGTCTCTTTTAACTTTGGAATGGAGTTACAGATGTCTATCCATAAAGTCGACATTATTTCCAAGGTCCCAACAGTTATGGTGGCAATGTTAAGACTTCAAAATGATAATTAAATGTCTTACAAAAGACTTTTGCTGTCTTCCCAAACAGCCCTAGGGAACACCCTATGTTTTCTATATGAATCACATGTCTATGTAGCTCCAGAACACCTGGGAAATCTAGTGCCCAAATTAGTCAAACTGATGATTTGGCATCCTATAGACCAAGTATCTAAACAATCAACAAAACATATTGAAATTACTGGGGTTCAGGATATAATGTGAAAAGACCAACAGGGCTAAGAAATTGTTGTTTGACAGGTTGGAGCTGCCTGGCTGGCTGCCTGAAGCAGATGGGGACCCCACTGGTTAATGGCCTTCTTCCCGAAGGCAGTAGTGCATGGAGTGACTATGGACAGAGGCCTCTTTTTCAGTGATATAGTCAGTGTCAGCTGGCTGGCTTCAATCAGCCAAAGCAACATTCCATGCAAGCACAAGCTGTCCCCTCAGAGGGTTTGGCAGAAGGGTTTCTAGTGAGTGGACAGTCACCCCTCACATGAATATAATACAATTTACAAAGCACTTGCACATGCACTTTCTCATTAAGATGGAGCATTGGTTTGTTTTTGTTTTTTATCAATACATTATAAATGAGAAAATACACTCAGAGAGCTTACTGATTTGACCAAAGTTACCGACAAAATAGCTGAGCCAGGCCTAGGATTGTGATGTTCTGAGCCTGAGATACTCTTTTGTATGCAGAGATGAGGGAAGCTAGCAGCAAGAATGACAACATTGAATAAATGGGGAATGCAATTGCTGATATTTAACATGTAAATGATATGGGAAGGTGATCAGAGAAGACAACAAGACAATAGCCCATGGTCATTTGGAGTGGGGATTATATTAGGTATAATCTCTCTCCACCATGAGTTCAAGAAATGAGTAAGAACAAGATAGAGTTAACCATATATAATCTAAGCAAACTCAACCCAAAATCATGGAAACACAGTTATTCTTTTCTAATTGACAGAGATATTTTTGTCCCATGAAGAAGGATAAATTCTCCTGAATTAAAGAGGGCCAAAAATTCTTTGCTATGATCCCCTTAAAAACTAGAATTTATTCTTCCTTCCTTTGAATCTGTGCTGGCCCTGTGAATGCTTGCCACTAGAATGAGGAAGAAGTGATAAAACAACACGTCCAGGCACAACCTTTACAAGGGCTGGAAGATTTTCCTTCTTCCCTTGTAGAACACTTTTCTTGTGATGCTCTTTTTCAAAGCCTAGCTGCCATGCGGTGAGAAACCTGAGCCACATAGATAGGCCATATGTAGGTACAACAGCCCCAACTGAGCTCTCAGCCAACAGCCAGAATCTAATCCGACCATGTGAGTGAACCATCTGTGTCACTTGAGGTACTCAGTCTCCTAGACTACAACAACCCCAGTCAACATCACATGAAGCATAAAACCATTTAGCTGAGCCCAGGCAACTCAATAATCATAAAAGATAATAAATTGTCCTTGTTTTAAACCGTTTAGTTTTGGGGTGATTTTTTATACTAGAGAACCAAAACAGAAATTAGTACTTGAAAGCATGATGCTGACTTAACAA
Organism: Dugong dugon; assembly: GCA_030035585.1. Lineage (NCBI taxonomy): Eukaryota > Metazoa > Chordata > Mammalia > Sirenia > Dugongidae > Dugong > Dugong dugon. The sequence goes on from CM057471.1 coordinate 61,975,601, forward strand.
AATGTATATATGTGGCACTGACTTTGACATTGAGTGGCAAGCAGGATGTGATAGGCCCTCAAAGAGACTGTTGGGGAAAGTGGGAAGGGCAGGGAGAAACATATTATTTGAGACTGAGAAAATAGCTACCCATGTTACAAACTGGTGAAAAGTTTGGTAACACTGTCACCTAAGATGACTTAACCACTTACTGTTGAGTTGATTCCAACTCATGGCAACCCCACGTGTATCAGAGTAGAACTGTGTTCTATAGGATTTTCAATGACTGATTTTTCAGAAATAGATCACCAGGCCTTTCTTTACAGGCACCTCTGGTTGAATTCCAACCAACCTTTTGGTTAGCAGCCATAGAATATATACCTAATGAACTTGTAGATTTAGCTGACAAGATTTATAGGCAGAATGTTGAAGGAAGGGTTATTACACAGCAGTCGATTATCAAAACAACAAACAATTTGTATATTAAACTATTTCAATTTACAATAAAAGGACAAAAACAAACAATCAGACAAACAAAAACTATAATGCTCAAGGTAGATTTTACAGTTTAAACTCCTATTTTTATAGACAAAGACATTAACATCTTAATGAGGGCAGAGCCGTTTTACAAAGCCACAAATCTTGTTAGGATTGAACTCATCCTGCTTTCTAACCCCTATCTAATATTCACTCCATTTTATCTGGTTTTTTGACTATTGTCTGACTTCTAGTAAAGTTGACAAGTATATTACAGACCTTACACAGATTCTACCCTTATGCCTCAGGCTTATCCAGCAAATCATGAAAACTCAACCCCAACTAATCCCCAACCCAGGAAAAGTATCCACCTCTACCTTGTAGCGTTCAACGTATTTCTAGGCACTTACTTAGCAGCTATTGTATTTGAAGAGACATTTGTGCAATCATTCCATCTCTTTTCTTCAGTATCTCAAGCAATATGTGTCCAGGTAGACTCAGTCATCACTTGGAGTTTAGCAAGTATTTCTTAGCTTTCTTCTATATGCAAGGCATTGTGCTAAGCAAAAAGTTGAGGTAGCATGATGAAGTCAGTATATTAAAATTCATTTGGAGCTCTCAAACACTTAAGTTTGAGTTATGTGTGAAAACAGAAACGTGCTTGTATATGAAAACACAAATACAATAACAATATTAGCTTGTTTGTAAGAGCGATATAAAGTATCACATACACTTTTCGTGAAAATTTTCAAAAAAGAGCAAAAACATGCACACAATCACCCGGTAAGTGTGCCTGTGTTAGTGCATGCACACACACACACTCACACACACACAATCTCTCTCCACAACTTTTTTCTGAATTATGAGAGAGTGACCAAAGAGTCCTTTTTCAAGCTGAGAAAGTTGAGGAAATTTTTTGTCCATCAATAACTCAAAACCTAAATGAAGAAAATCATACTTTAGAGTTGACAGCTGACTGGAACTCCATGAGGGATTGTCTCCTACTAAAGTCCCAAGATGGAAAAGAAGGAGAAAAATAAATATAAATTGCATGAGTCCATGAAAAATTGCTTCTGAACTATGGCTGTTAACTCCATCATGTTGTGTAATGGTTCACATCTATGTTCAAGCAGGCCTTGAACATAATTGCCATATAATCTTATTAAACAAAATGTCACCCCATTTTAAATTTCCAGGCAGTTCAGCTCAAATTTCCTTCAATAAGTTTTTTCTTGACTCACCTTATCCTATTTGAAGTCCTCCGTGTTTTAAATATCAATGATGCCTACATACGTGTGAACTTTACTTATTTTTAGTAATGGTAAATAATAATAATAACTCATGAAATGTTCACTATGTGACAGGCATTATTTATGTATATCAATTCATTGACTCTCCCCCCAGCCCTATAGTTTTAACAGAAGAGGAAATTGAGGCAAAGAAAAGTTAAGTAACTTTACCAGAGTTTTTTTTTTTTTTTTAAATCACAAGATATCCAAAAATGGGATACAATAATAATCATAATTTACTGAGGATCCATTTAGTGATAAAACTTTTTATTACCAAAAGTCAGGCAAAGTAACTGAGGATCTATGAGGTTAAATAATTTGTTCAAGATCATGCTGGTAGGAAGCAGTGAAGTCTGGATTTAAATCCATCTCTGTCTGACTAAAAAACATGTACTATTTTCAGTATACTATCAACATTCTGAAAAACAGCTGTTGAAACCTTCCCATTATGATATGCCTGAGATAATTCGACTCATTGGACTCAATGGCAATGAGTTTGGGTTTGGAGATGGTTACTATGTATGAATGAAGGAAAGAAGGAAGGAGAACAGATTCAATGAAGACTTTTGGGAATGGCATTAGAAGTAGATTTATATAACTGCTGGTTTGGCCAAGTCAACAGTTATGATCTCTTCTTTTTTCAAAATTCCTTGAGAATAATAACATTAAGAGAGATGAACAGCCAAACTCTTGTTTGATTGCCTGGGATAAATGCCTTGAGGCAGGAGCTTAACAAATGTGATGATCCCATCAATTTGCAGCCAAGTGAAAATATGCTAGGGCTTTGGGACCTCCTAGTAGTGGGCTTTTTCAGGACCAAGCAAAGATCAATTTTTTCTTTTGTATTTTCTGTATAATGCAGCAATTTCAGAACAAAGAACTTGTGTTCACATTCATTCAATTTACCCTTCTCATGGAAAAGATCTCCTTATCTAGGAGTGAGTGAGTGTATTATTGATGTGACTTCTTCCCTTTGTTTTCTTCAGCCATGTGTTACGTTGAAAGGCAAATTTAAATGTAGCGTGAAAATTAAAAATATCAAACTCGGAGTTCCAGCAAAATGGCGCTCTAGGCAGAAGCACCACATAGTGCCTCCACAGCAAAGATCCGAAAAAACTAAGCCAAACAGAGAATACAACAATCCTGAAACCCTAAAACATCAAATGAAGAGATAAAGAACTCAGCCAAGCACCAAATGGAGTGAGAAAACTGACAGAGAACGGAGAGCGAGGAGAGATTCATGCAGAGGTCCCCTACCAGCTAACGCAGCATGGACCCACCATCTTGGACTCCTATCGGAGACCAGAAAATGGGGGTACGAGAGAGCAGCTTCACGGAGCATCCAGTGGGAGACAAAACAACCGGAAATTTGCAGTGTGCACTTTCCCACCCCCCACTCCTCTTCGCCCCGGCTCGGCCTCCTCTGCTTCCCGCGGCCACAGTCTCTTGACCGGGAAGCACCGGCTGCTTGGATTCCACACACCCAAGCGGGCGGCTCTCTGGGTGCCATTTGTTGGCCGCTAGTTTTGCTTTGTTTTTCTGCTTCTTTTGATTTCTCACTTGCCTCTCGCCATCTCCCCCTCCTTTCACTCGAGTGCCTGGCTCCGTGCGCCGTCTTTGCTTCTTCCTGAGGGGCTGCAGAGCTCCATTTGAGTGTGGAGCTGCTTCCCGGTCTGGGCTACCACGCTGGTGGGATCACGGGGTTTTTGTTTGTTTGTTTGTTTTGAATTGTTTGTTTGTTTTCTTTTCCTTTTCTTGAGTTGGGAGCCCTTTCTGGACAGGTGGAGCTGCGTGGCAAGGAACTCCCTTTCAGCTTCCACAGACATGCAGATGGATCCCTGAAAGCATTTCTTTTTTTTTGTTGTTGTTGTTTTTCTTTTTTTCCTTCTGTTTTTTTTGGGGGCCTTTCTTGTTCTATTTTTTTTTTAATTTGTTTTGTTTTCTTTTCACTCTTTTTCCCTTCTTGTCTCTCTTCATTGCTCAGTTTCTCGTCGCTCTATATCTTCCTTCTCTTTCTGATCCCTAATACCAGGTGTTGTATACCTCAAAGCCTTCTAGCCAGGCTGTACTGCAACACCTGAGAGTGACTTCCACAGATGTCATAGCTGCATCAGTGGGATCCCTGGGAACTTTGCGGTAATTTAAACTTTCTGATTTTTATTTATTCATTCTTTTCTTTTTCTTCCCCTTTCTGTTTTTCTCCATTTCATAGTCTATCATCTCTCCATTCCAACGGCAACCTCCCCTAGCATTCTTTTTTGTTTGTTTGTATGTTTTTTGGCTCCTGTTCCTCTCTCCTCTCTCCCACATCCATCTTAGCTCCACACATAACAATCTCCCTGCTACATCCTGTCTACCTGCACCGTGAGCTTAACATCACACCACCAAGCAGCACAGGCACGGCCTACTGGAACCTGCCCTGCACTGATAACCGACCCGCCCTGGTGGCTGTAGTAAGTGTCACAAACAACCCATCCCAGTAACTCCTCTTCAGCTAGACCGGAGCTGCTGTACCATATCTGAGTGACTGACCCTGCCAGTTGGAGAAGGAGGTGAAAAGTATGGAGCGCACAGACGAGCAAACAACAAAGAACACACAGCCCACCTGCTCAGACTTAGTCAATTTTTTTTTTTTTTTTAAGAAAGGGATGAAACAAAGAAATCTACAATCAAAAAACGAGAAAAATAACTACTGAATGCCCTGAAAACAGCAGACAATTTCAAAACATTTACAAAAACAGGACAGGACGGTTCCAGTAGGCATCCAAATTAAAACACCAGATAACTCTCCTGTGGAAGAAAATGCACAAGAACTACATGATAGGGAATTCAAATCTCTAATACTCAGAATTCTCCAAGAACTGAGGCAAAAAGCTGACAAACATGAGGAAAAAATAGACAAATTTATGGAAAATACAGACAAAAAATTGGAAGAATTCAGAAAGATGATGCAGGAACAAAATGCAAAAATAAATTCACAACTAGAAATTATACAAAAACAACAATTAGAAATCCAAAAGATAAACAACAAGATTTCAGAAATGGATGATGTCATAGAAGGGCTGAGAAGCAGATTTGAAACAGTAGAAGACAGGATCAGTGGAACTGAAGAAAAACACATGGATACAACTCTGTTTCAGGAAAACTCAGAAAAAAGAACAAAGAAAAATGAAGAGACCCTGAGAGTTATGTGGGACACAATCAAAAGCAAAAATCTGCGAGTGACTGGAATTCCAGAACAGGGGGAGAAAACAGAAAACACAGATAGGATCATTGAGGAACTGCTGACAGAAAACTTCCCAATATCATGAAAGATGAAAATCTGGCCATCCAAGAAGCTCAACGAACCCCATATAGAAGAGACCCCAAAAGAAAATAACCAAGACATATCATAGTCACACTCACCAAAACCAAAGACGAACAGAGAATCCTGAGAGCAGCTCGTGAAAAACAAGAAGCCACATACAGAGGAGAAACAATAAGACTAAGCTCAGATTATTTGGCAGAAACCATGCAGGCAAGAAAGCAATGGGATGACATATATAAAATCTTAAAAGAAAAAAATTGTCAGCAAAGAATAATATATCCTGCAAAACTCTCATTCAAATTTGAAGGTGAAATTAAGTCATTTCCAGATAAACAGAAATTAAGGAAATATGTAAAAGTCAAACAAAATTTACAAGAACTATTAAAGGGAGTTCTTCAATCTGAGGACAAACAGTTTCAGCTCACAGGCAGAACATAGGATGCAGGATCATACAAGCCAGATACCAATCTAGGAAACGAACTCTCTAGGACTATCCAAAACCAAAAGAAATACTACAGGGAATCAGAGCAGTTAATCGATGGATGAAAACAACATCAAAACAATGAAAGTGGGAATAAACAGCATAGGCATAGAACCTTCTAATGGAGAGGAAGGCAAGGCGATACCAAGCAATGGTAGACTGCTTCAAACTTAGAAAGATGAGGGTAAAATTCATGGTAACCACAAAGAAAGTTAACAAACCAACTCATAAAAATAAAGATGAAAAACATAAAGTCTCGGCAAAAACAAAACTGACAAAAACAAAAGAAACGAAAAAAAATCCACAAACAAAAACTAACTCAGCACAAGAGAGTAAGAAGAACGAAGAAATCTTCAGCACCACAAAAAAAAGCACTACAAAATGACAGCAACAAACTCACATCTATCAATAATTACACTGAATGTAAATGGACTCAATGCACCCATAAAGAGAGGGAGAGTGACAGAAAGGATAAGAAAACAGGATCCATCAATATGCTGTCTACAAGAGACACACCTTAGAAACAAAGATGTGAATTTGTTAAAAGTCAAAGGTTGGTAAAAAATAGATCAAGCTAACAACTACCAAAAAACAGCAGGAGTGGCAATTCTAATCTCAGATAAAATAGACTGTAAAACAAAATCTACCATAAAAGACAAAGAAGGACACTATATAATGATTAAGGGGACGATCCATCATGAAGACATAACCATAATAAACATCTATGCACCCAATGGCAGGCCTCCAAAATACATAAAACAAACTCTAACAACACTGAAAAGAGAAATTGACAGTTCCACAATAATAGTAGGAGACTTCAACACACCACTCTCAGTAAAGGACAGAACAACTAAGAAGAAACTCAGCAAAGATACAGAAGACCTAAAGGGCACAATCAGCCAACTTGATCTCATAGATGTATATAGAACACTCCATCAAACCGCTGCAAAGTACACATTCTTTGCCAATGCACATGGAATGTTCTCCAGAATAGACCACATCTTAGGCCACAGAGCAATCCTCAACAAGATCCAAAACTTTGAGATAATTCAAAATATCTTCTCTGACCACAATGCCATCAAGATAGAAATTAACAATAGAAAGAGCAAGGAAAAAAAATCAGCTACATGGAAACTGAATAATATCCTGCATACACATCAGTGGGTACTAGAAGAAATCAGAGATGGAATCAAAAAATTCCTAGAATGAAATAAGAATGAAAACACATCATACCAAAACCTTTGGCACAGAGCAAAGGCAGTCTTCAGATGACAATTTATAGCAATAGATGCACATATCAAAAAAGAAGAAAGGGACAAAACCAAAACATTAACTACACAACTCAAACAAATAGAAAGAGAACAGAAAAAAAAGCCTACAACCACTGGAAGAAATGAAATAGTAAAGATCAGAGCAGAAATCAATGAAATAGAGAACAGAAAAACAATAGAAAGAATCAACAAAACCAAAAGTTGGTTCTTGGAAAGAATCAACAAAATTGACAAACCACTGGCCAGACTGACAAAAAAAAACAGGAGAAGACACAAATAACCCAAATAAGAAATGAAATGGGAGACATTACAATAGACCCAACTGAAATAAAAAGGATTATAACAGAATATTATGAAAAACTATACTCCAACAGATTTGAAAACCTAGAAGAAATGGATAAATTTCTAGAAACACATGGCCTACCCAAATTGCAACAAAGTGATATTGAAAATCTGAACAGACCCATAAAAAGAGGAGAGATTGAAACGGTAATAAAAAAAACTCCCAACCAAAAAAAGCCCTGGCTCCGATGGCTTCACTGGAGAATTCTACAAAACATTTACAGAAGAGCTTGTACCAGTTCTACTCAAGCTCTTTCAGAGCATAAAAGAGGAAGCAACACTTCCAGATTCATTCTATGAAGCCAGCATAACGCTGATACCAAAACCAGGCAAAGACGTCACAAAAAAAGAAAATTACAGACCAATATCTCTCATGAATATAGATGCAAAAATTGTGAACAAAATTCTAGCCAACAGAATTCAGCATCATATCAAAAAAATAATACACCATGACCAAGTAGGATTCATACCAGGTATGCAAGGATGGTTCAACATTAGAAAATCAATCATTGTAATCCACCACATATATAAAAGGAAAGAAAAGAATCACCTGATCATCTCAAATGATGCAGAAAAGGCATTTGACAAAGTCCAACACCCATTCCTGATAAAAACTCTCAATAAAACAGGTATAGAAGGGAAATTTCTCAACATAATAAAGGGCATCTCTGCAAAACCAACTGCCAAAATCATTCTTAATGGAGAGAGGCTGAAAACATTCCCCTTGAAAACAGGAACAAGACAAGGATGCCCTTTATCACCACTCCTATTTAACATTGTGCTGGAAGTTCTAGCTACAGCAATAAGGCAAGAAAAAGAAATAAAGGGCATCCAAATTGGCAATGAAGCAGTTAAACTGTCCCTGTTTGCAGATAATATGATACTATATATAGAAAACCCTAAAGGCTCCACAAGAAATCTACTGGAAATAATAGAAAGATTCAGCAGAGTAGCAGGGTACAAGATAGACATTCAAAAATCAGTTGGATTCCTATACACCAGTAAGAAGAACAATGAAAAGGAAATCAGGAAAACAATACCATTTTCAATAGCCCCTAAAAAGATAAAATACTTAGGAATAAATCTGACCAGGGATGTAAAAGACCTATACAAAGAAAACTACAAAACACTACTGCATGAAACCCAAAGGGATCTACATAAATGGAAAAACATACCATGCTCATGGATAGGCAGACTCAACATTGTGAAAATGGCAATTCTTCCCAAAGCAATTCACAAATACAAGGCAATTCCAATCCAAATACCAGCAACATTCTTCAAAGAGATGGAAAAACCAATCACTAACTTTATATGGAAAGGGAAGAAGCCCCGAATAAGTAAAGCACTACTGAAGAAGAAGAATAAAGTTGGAGGACTCACACTACCTGACTTCAGAACCTACTATACAGCTACAGTAGTCAAAATAGCGTGGTAGTGGTGCAACGACAGATACATTGACCAATGGAACAGAATTGAGAACCCAGATGTAAATCCATCCACCTATGGTCACCTGATCTTCGACAAGGGCCCAAAGTCCATCAAATGGGGAAAAGACAGTCTTTTTAACAACTGGTGCTGACAAAACTGGATTTCCATTTGCAAAAAAATGAAACAGGACCCATACCTCACACCGTATACAAAAACTACTTCAAAATGGATCAAAGACTTGAATATAAAGCCTAAAACTATAAAGTTCATAGAAGAAAAAATAAGACCAACACTACAAGCCTTAATACATGGCATTAACAGGATACAAACCATAACCATCAACGCATAAACCCCAACAGATAAGCTAGATAACTGGGATCTTCTAAAAATCAAACACCTATCTCTTCAAAAGACTTCACCAAAAGTGTAAAAAGAGAACCTACAGACTGGGAAAAAATGTTTGGACAGTACAAGTCAGACAAAGGTCTAATCTCCATAATCTACAAGAAAATCCAACACCTCTACAACAAAAAGACAAGTAATCCTTTTAAAAATGGGCAAAGGAAATGAACAGACACTTCACCAAAGAAGACATTCAAATGGCCAACAGACACATGAGGAAATGCTTGCGATCACTAGCCATTAGAGAAATGCAAATTAAAACCACCATGAGATACCATCTCACCCCGGCATTACTGGCACGAATCAGAAACACTGGAAACAACAAATGTTGGAGGGTCTGTGGGGAGATGGGAACTCTTATGCACTGCTGGTGGGAATGCAAAATGATATGACCATTTTAGAAAACGATATGGCACTTCCTCAGAACGCTAGAAATAGACATACCATTCGATCCAGCAATCCCACTCCTAGGAATATATCTTAGAGAAATAAGTGTCATCACTCAAATAGACATATGCACACCTATGTTCATGGCAGCATTGTTCACAATAGCAAAACGATGGAAACAACCTAGACGCCCATCAACAGATGAATGGATAAACAAACCATGGTACATACACACAATGGTGTACTATGCAACGAGAAAGAACAACAATGAATCTGTTAAGCATCTCATAACATGGATGAAACTGGAGGACATTATGCTGAGTGAAATAAGTCAATCACAAAAGGACAAATATTGTATGAGACCTCTATTGTAAAACCCCATGAAAAAGTTCACACACAAAATGTAACAATCTTTGTTGGTTACCAGGGATGGGAGGGGTGGTGGGGAAATACTAAATAGGCAATAGATAAGTGGTATCTTGGGTGAAGGGTGAAACAGTACACAGTACAGGGGAAACTAGCACAACCTGTACAAGGAAAGGTCATGGAAGCCCCATAGACACATCCAAACTCCCTGAGGGTCTGAATTGCTGGGCGGAGGGCTGTGGGGACCATGGTCTCGGGGAACATCTAGCTCAATTGGCATGACACAACTTATAAAGACAATGCTCTACATTCTACCTTGGTGGGTAGTGTCTAGGGTCTTAAAAGCCTGTGAGCGGCCATCTAGGATACTCCACTGGTCTCATCCCTTCGGGAGCAAGGGAGAATGAAGAGAATAGGATACAAGGAAAAGATTAGTCCAAAGGACTAACTGTCCACAGCTACCAAGGCCTCTACCAGACTGATTCCAGTACAGCTAGATGGTGCCCGGCTAACACCACTGACTGCTCTGACCAGGATCACAGCAGAGGGTTCTGGAAAGAGCTGGAGAAATATGTAGAGCGTAATTCTAACTCATACACACAAAAAAAGACCAGATTTACTGGCCTAAAGGAGACTGGGGAAACCTCGAGAGTATGGCCCCCAGACACTCTTTTAGCTCAGTGGTGAAGTTAACTCCGAGGTTCACTGTTCAGCCTGGGAGTGGACAGCCCCATAAAACTAAATGAGACTAATGAGGTACAGGAGTCCAGTGATAAGGGCCAGAAGGCAGAAGGGGACAAGGAAGCTGGTGATAGGGAACCCAAGGTTGGGTAAGGATAGTGTTGATGTGTTGGGAGATTGTTAACCATTGTCATAGGGCAACATTTGTAGTAAGTGTTAAATGAGAAACTATTTTGTTCTGTAAGCCTTCATGTTAGGTGAGAATAACAGCACAATTGGAAGAGCGTAGTCAATGTCACTGAACTGTGTACGTAGAAATTTTTGAAATGGTGTATCTTTGGTTATGTGTATTTTCACCAAAAAAAAAAAAAAGGTTGAGAATTTAGAGGGTTAATATGTTGTGGGGTTGTTAACCAATGTCATAAAAGAACATGTGTACTACTGTTTCATGAGAAACTACTTTTTCTGTAAGCCTTCACCTGAAGTACAATAAAATATAAAAAGCAAAAAATAATAATAAAATAAAAAGAAAAATACATCAAACTCGTTTTCTGAAATCTTGTTTGGGAACATTCTCTGGAAATTTACTTGCCATTGGATGAGTCCTTTAAACCCTCTGTGACTTCCTTTTCACAGCTAAGCAGGAAGGGGGTTGCCTTGATCTAGAATGTCTATTCTTCCTCTGCAGATTTTGTCATGGTTAAGCACATGGGCTCTGGGACCAGGAAATGTATGCTTGAAATGTCAACTCTGCCATTTCCAGCTGTTTGATTCTGGACAAGTCACTTAACCTCTTTGGATGTTAGCTGCCTCATGTCTCAAATGGGTTAATAAAAGCTCTCCCACCTACATGTTGAGAGAATTAAAAAATGAGATAATGCAGCCAAAATGCTTATCTTAGTGCCTGGCTCATAGTAAAGGATCAACAAAAATGATCAACAGCTAATATTATTGTATATATAATGTAATTACTATCACTAATTGAACATTTAAATTTCTGTTATTGAAGGTAGGTGAGATAGAGGGTCATAAAACTTTAAAAACTAAGTCAATTATATTGTTTCCATTAGCTCCAGCTAAAACATAGCTTCGTGATATATAGAAAGTGTATTTTTTGCATGAGTAAGTGTATTTGGATAGATTTTTGTTTAGGTGGAGCCCTAGTGGTTCAGTGGTTAAGTGCTCAGCTGCTAATCAAAAGGTTGGCAGTTCGAATCCCCCAGCCACTCCTTTGAAACTCTATGGGTCAGTTCTACTCAGTCCTGTAGGGTTGCTATGAGTCGGACTAGACTTGACGGCAACGCGGTTTTTGTTTTATTTAGGTAGATATTTGTATTGAAGTAGAATGTCAAAAGTCCTGAGAATGAAAGAAGAAAGAAAGAGCTAGAAAATATAGTGCTGTGAAGAGTTGAAGTTCCCCTACTAAGTGTTCTAGATTTCAGTCACTGCTCATGTGCATGTGTTACCAGTGCAAGGGGAAAACTGAGCTTATTTTTATAATATTTATTTAGGTAAATGTTCCCAGAGGGTTTCTGATGGCACGTTAGATTTAACGTCTTGAATAATTATGACTAATGCTTGAGTGTCCACATGTGAAAAGATATGAAGAGATACGTGGAACCCACACATAATGCAGATCTTTATTTGAGAAAATTGTTTTCAATTTATCCCCTTGTTTGCTATTCAAAGAAGAACAGAGGTGACTGAAGGGAATTTTAACCTCTCTCCCCGTTTCAGTAATGCCTGTGTATTCTTCCCATCTTACAAAGCTGCCTATGTTCTCAGAGTTACTAATATTTTGTTTATTAAAAAGAAAAGAAAGAAGAAGAAAGAGAGGAGGAGGAAAGAAAGTGGGAGAAATCACATGGCACGTTAGGGTTCCTACAGGGCTTTCCCAGGCAGTGGCTTATTTGATTTGTACTGTTTTTCACCTACTCCATTTAGATCAGCCGATCTCCAAATGTTTTTTTTGTGTTGTTTTGTTTTTACCTCCTTGCACCCATTACTGATGGAATGCACATATGCTACAGACTCTCATGAGCATTCGGCCAATTACAGAGTACTGTAATTCTACCATTCCTCTTACATCGGAGCAATATATCAGAATGCAAGTGAGTGTGTGATAAGTCACTCTTATTTACATTTAAATCACTTGCAAACTTTAGGAGTTTATTTATATTTAATAAATTGTCTGCATTGCAAACTGAATTCTCACCAGGGTAGATTTTTTACAAGGATCATCTCATTTAATCCTGCAATAATCCTATGAGGTAGAGATTAATATTCTTGTGATATAAATAACCAGCTGTCTAACCAAACATGCTCCCCCTTCGCACGGTGTATGTATTTGTTTCCTGCCAGATGTTTGAAACCAGTTTCACCAAGGTGTCAGCAAGATGGCACTCCCTCTGAAGGCTTTAAGGGAGAATCTGATCCTTGCCAATGCCAGCGTCTAATGGCTGCTGGCATTTCTTGACTTGTGGCCACATTACTTTAATTTCTACCTCTGTGGTCAGATTGCCTCCTCTTCTTCTTTGTGCATAAATTTCTCTCTTCCTCTCTATTATGAGGAAACTTACGATTGGATTTAGGGTCTACCTAAATAATCCAGGAGCCCTGGTGGTACAGTGGTTAAGAGCTTGGCTGCTAACCAAAAGGTCAGCAGTTCAAATCCACCAGCCTTTCCTTGGAAACCCTATGGGGGAGTTCTACTCTGCCCTGTAGGGCAGCTATGAGTAGGAATCGACTCAACGGCATTGGGTTTTTGGTTTTGGTAAATAGTCCACAATGATCTTTCCATGTCAAGATCCTTAATTTAATCATATCTACAAAGACCCCTTTTTCCTTAAAGATAAAAATGACAAGTTACAGAGATTAAGACCTGATATCTTTGGTCATTACTCATCCTATCGTAGTTTAAAACTGTCCCTGGGAAACTGGGCTCATTAGATTTTACATTTCTCAGATCCCCTTGCGTATATGTGCAAACCAAGTGATTAGTTATTGACAATGGAATATGAACAGAAATGATAATGTGCTATTCCTGGGAAAAAGATTTTAATAAGTAGAATATTGATTTCCATGTTCTTTTCCTCCTTTAGAATAGGGATTGCAAACTATTATAAGGTCCTAAAGAGCACGAGATGAGAGGGGCTGGGGTACTGAACCACTGAAGAGAGCTAAAGATGACCAGAAACAACAAACTTGATTTGCCATAAAACTGAGAAAATACTTCTTACTGTGTGTTTGAGCCATTGTTTATTTTTTATGGTAGTTCATCCTACCTAATTAATAGAATCCCCACTATAGCTATAAAAGAGCTGAGCTTGAGAGAAGTTGAATTCCTGTCCCATACCCACACAATTAATAATGATAGAGCTGGGATTTGAGCCATACTCCTGTGCCTGAAGTTTGTTTTTAATTTTTTTTTAAATAATACTTTATTGTGTTTTTGGTGAGGGTTTACAGAAAGCAGATTAGGTTCCCATTTAACAATTTCTGCACAAATTGTTCAGTGACATTGGTTACACTCTTCACCACGCGTGATGTGACTGAAATTCTAATCAAAATGGTATCCTTTGCCTTATTCGTTATATCTGAAGTTCCACGTTCAACACCAATAGTATGAAGATTGGGTCCTTATGGGTCCTAGGTCAAAACCTCTGTCCACATGCCCAGTCCAGCTGAATGTTATGGGACAAATCACACCTAAATCCCAAGTCATGAAGGATCACACATACACATACACAAATAATCACATATAAACACACACACACACACATACACAAACACATGGATATACCCCCAGATCATGGTTTCCCTTCCATCTGTCTAAAGAAATATAAACATAACTTCTGGCGGCCAAAGCTCCCCTTGGTCTGTAACTTGAGTTTTAATCCCACTCTGCCTGAGCTCCTGACCAGCCTCCTTGCTTGAGCTCACATCTCTGCAGCTGCTTCTCACTGACTCTGGACCTTGCCAGCCTGTCTTTCTTTCTCTCTTGGATGACCTCCTTGGACATGACTTTTGGCCCTGCTGACTTACAGAATCAGCCAGCTCCCTCTGTCTTATTCAACCTTCACGTCTTTCTTGTTATGGTTAGCTCAGTTTATTTTTTGAAGAAGACCTGAAATACATGTGGGCACAAACCCTTACCTTTGAAATACTCAAGTAAATTGGTTTTGGGGAAAACTAGAGAATAGTGTGGATTCAAAAAAGCCCAAGTCATGTTGTATGTCTTGGGCAGGGACCAAGTATGAGTTGCACACTTATAAATCTTGCAAAGGAGGTGAATATTCTAATGATATGTCCTGAGAGATGGCACTGAATTGTAATCGGCCTATAACTGGACTTCAGCGAGTTCATCTAATTAATTCACACAAAATATCCTTTCCAAAACTGAATCATTTAAAGACACTCCCTCCAAAGAGGCTCACTGTAGGGCTACCTTTTGCTTTTGGAAATTTACTGTCTGTATCTAGTATTGTAAACAAATTCCTTTGTCCTCTTATTGTACATTGTTTCAGATCCTTTGGGAAACAGCAGACTGTTATTTGCCACTAAGAAAAGAAACAGCTTCATATTAACTTTAAAACAAGGGCATCCAAAGTGGAGAATAAAGGAAAAAAAAAAAAAAATAAGCCCATACTCATAAAATAATCTCGACAATCTGCTCCCCAGTTGGTTCCTCAACTCTGGGAGGGCTCCTATGGCACTGATTTTTTAAATTTTATTTTAAAAGTAATATACTGGCATCAATAAAAGGAATTATTTTCAGGTTAAATAAAGATCATCCCATTATTCTAAAACAACAGCTGTAATCACTTTTACCTGAATTGATTCTCAGAAAATGTTGTACAATTTTCTTCCCTAGGAAAACTTCTGAGTTAAAACACGGGGCAACTCTCATCCCGAATTCCCTAAGGCATATGCCCTTACTTGCTGTGTCCTTTAATTCAGAGTCATACTCACCAGGGAATTGGTTACTGATTTAACAGGAAGTACACAGAAAGGGCTACTAGGTGTGAATTCAGTTAATCTGGCTTCTAAGGTTGGCTGTTTCTTGTTGTATTACCTTGGGTGATACGTTTTATTTGCATTCCTCGAAGAATCTTTATAATTATAAAATAACAATAAAACAAAACAACAAACAAATGCAAAAATACAAGTAAACCTTTTTGACTGAAATGCATTCATCAGTATATTATCAACATTACGAGAGCTCAGGGGGAATGGTGAGGAGGACTCAAAAGAGGCCTAAAACAAAACAAAAAAACAAACCTATTGCCGTCAAGTTGATTCCAACTCATGGAGATCCCACATGTTACAAAGTAGAACTGTTTCTTAGGCTCTTCTTGGATGTAATCTTTATTGAAGCAGATTGCCTGGCCTTTCTTCCATGGTGCTGCTAAGTTAGTTTGAACCACCAACATTTAGGTTTGTAAAACAAAACTCGTTGCTGTTGAGTCAGTTCTGACTCATAGCAACCCTGTAATGGAGTGTAAACAGCTTGTAACACTTCACAAGAAACCTAGCCAAAGTACAGTCTTATCTAGTTGAAATCTTCCATGGAAAGCTCCTGACTGTCACATAGTCTCTACTCCCAGCTCTGGTCTTGCATATGTACACTCTGATCCATATTTGAACACCTACTACCTTCCTGGGACATGGTATTCCCACTTATCACCTCAGTGCCATACCTTGGAGTCTTCAAAATGCTACTTGGTCTGTCTAGTTCCTCTAGGATGGTGCTCACAGCCTAAAAGGACAGTATCTTGCTATTCAGTCAAAGGGAAAATATCTACCCTTGGAATTTTCTAGTGACAGAGCCCTCACTACCTTTCCTGGTAGTTCATACATTTTGAATCACTTGGATGATAATATAGGGGTGGGGTGGGGTGAGTCTGGCTCAACTACTCACGTATATTTGTTTAAAGTAGGGAGACAGGTTGACTGGAATCTCCATAACCCATCAGAGATACTGGAGACTATTGCCCCACTGCTGTTCCTGAGGTGAGACCAAACAGGGAACAAACATTGTTTAGAGCCAGTTTTTCATCAGTATTAATTCACTAGGGTGATGGGATATTGCATTTTGTAGATAAATTATGCTTTTAATTTTGCAAATGCATCTGGAGCTGCAAAGGCACACACATCTAGATGTAAAATTAAGAGCAATGCCTTAGATTAGAAAGCTTCCTGATTTGCATTCTGCTGAGCAGGACCAATGACCATGGAGTGGTCTGCTTGTCTCATTTTCTGCTATTTAACATCCTATGTCTCAGCAACTTTGCTGTTGTGTTCTATTTTCCAAAACATGTTTCCAGAGAAACATGTTTATTTGCTTTTAATTAAAATATATATTCTAAATAACAATATAAAGGAATGATGGTCGAGAGTCTTCATTCCTCAAACGTGTTGGGGATAGGAAGTAGTGCTAAGGCTATATTTAAGTAGCAGCACATTTCTCCCAAATCTTGGGCTTGATTTAAAATATTGACTTTAAAAATGTTTGCTTATTCTTTACTTTATTATTAAAAATAAATTAAACCATTTAAAACAGTAAAGGACTGCCTTGGTAGGAATTGGAAGTGGATAGAATTCTATTCTTTTCTTCACTGAGCTCCCCTATTTCTACCTCTTTGAGTAAAAGTCAGGGTGAAAAATCAAAATAATAGCCATACTCATACACACCCACTCATATGTTCTTGCACAAATGTATGCATATTTGTATAGATAAACACGTATGCACGTGCAAATGCATAGCTACATATTCACACACATAGAAATAAATGCCCCACATCTATGTCACGTGCGTCTACCTAGGCTCCACACACGTAGAAAACCTTAGGCATATAGTTGTATAAACATATTCACATACACAGAAGCCAGGTAGATATTCCAACTCAGCCAAGTATACAAGCACAGAAACCCCATGAATGAGAATTCTCAGCCAGGCTCATTCATTCTTACCATAATGTTAATTATAAAGTCCTCTCTCACCTCTCTTCCTCAACCTCTATTTTCTTCCCTTGGAATTGCTATTTGCCATTTGCTATCCAAATCCAACTGTGCATGTGACTGTTGTCGGGAATCCACTTTTTATTAACATGAGTGACCAGTCCTATGAGAAGCATCTCCAGGTGCTGGACGACAGCTAAACTCTCTAGTAAATCATAAATCATTACTTTTCTAAAGAAATCCTTCTCAAGACAGCAGGGAGCTAATCTTTGTCTGCAGGTTTTTAACTGAATAAAGCAAACAATGATGAAACCTTCTCTAGATACATTTGAGTCCTTTTTGGTGCTGATTAACAACAATCTGGAGCTTTCCCTTGTTGGTCTGCCACCCTCTGGTTTTTGCCTGGTTGCTGAGGTTGCATTAAGGGAATTTGTGAACATCCACAGAATTGGATTTTATGGTGGTTTGAAGTGGAAGAGTACTAGAAGAAGAAATTGAGAAGATTTATAAAAACAGACATTAATTTATCATCCATCAAATTCATTTACTCAATGAATGCTTATTAGAGTATTTGTTATCTGCCAGGCACTGCACAGGTAGGTCCTGGAGATACAATGTGAGCATACATAGTCATAGTTTCTGGCATTATGGGGTGGACAGTCAGGGGAGAAAGAGACATGAATGAAATAAATGATCACAGAAATAAATGTAATACTACAATCACGGTAAGTGATTTGAAAGAACTTAAACCTAAAGGAATTTGATGAATTTGAGATTTCAAAAACAGCTTCCCTAGGAAGGTGACATTTCAACTTAAATCTGAAGAATGAGTAGGATATGAAGTGGTCTGAAAATAGAGAAAACAGATAATTGCCTATAAAGGCTTATTTCCATTGAATATTATATGTGTATTTATCTTATACTTACATCATCTGTTTCTCCCACCAGAATCCAAACTCAATGGGAACAGGGACTTGATTTTGCTTGCTGCTGTACCCCCAGGAGAATATGGCTTAGTGCCTATGGGGTGTTCAACAATATTTGTCAAAAGTATGAATTCTTGCTCAATACTCACAAAATCCCTAAGAGGGTGATACTATCATAATCTCTATGTTATTAATAAAGGTGTTCAAATGTGGGATTAATAAGTGACTCTCCCTAGAGGATTCAACCCATGTGTGTCTGACTCTTCATCACTGCCCTCCTGTCTTGGAACTCACACCAGTGCATTCATAATAGGACGAAACATGGAGACAGCAGACATTCCCAGAACAGGAAATGGTCGTGCAAGGTTGTAGCAAGGTGTGTCGTAATGATAAATGATATGATTCCATATAATAATAACATATAATTAGATACTTTGTTAATAAAACCCCTAATGAACTGTCATACATGGGCATTCTATATACCATAAAATATTCTTTAAAAATATTTATTAGTATTTATTACGTGCAGGAACCCTACTAAGCTGTAATGGGATATAGGAAAACAATTCTGACATGGATCCTATCTTCAGGTTTCTTATAGTCTGTTTATAGTCACAGAATAGGCTGTGAAACTAAATCCTTCTTCCATTCTTTAATAGTTTTGGAACTTTGGGCAAGTTAGTAAATTTCTCTTAGACTTGGCTTTCTCCTTCATTAAAAATATGGGGAAAATAACTCTGTCTCTAGAGTTCTGTGAGCACTGAAGATAATGTTTTTAAGTATATGGTTTATGGTGGGTGTTCAGTGAATGCCATCCGTGATGATGATGCAGATAACGATATGATGACAACAGGGCAGACGATGAATTGGGCACAGAGAATCATACACAGATAGCAATAATGACGTGCAATGGGGTATTATGAGTGCTGCGAGAGAAGTCTCCATATTTCACAAGGGAAGTTCAACGTAGGGAGATTATGTTTATACATAATATTCAGGGAAATAAGTTATGCTAATTAACAAAAAGAGAGCATAAAATAATAAATGTGTGCCCTGATTACATACACGTAGGCATTAAAAAGAGCCTCTAAAGTGGGCTGAGATGATTTCAAGATTTTTCCAATAGAGTTACTTTAATCCTTAGTAAAACATGCACACGTACTAGCCAAGTGGGGTTTTTTTCTATGGCAATGAGGTCTTTTATTCACACTGACCTTGGCCTCTAGAGCACAGACTTCATTACCAGTGAAACCTCCTTTGGGAGTTATGACAAATGAGTCCGTGGCTTTGGTCCAGTTTGTAATGGACACCTGTCCCAGTGACTAATACCCCCTTTTAAAATGGATATACCTGGATCCCTTGGCTGTCAGATTACTACAAAGCGTAGAGAATCATTCAAACTCCCTTCCTCTTTCAGAAGGCTGAGATGATCCTTGTGGGTCACAGTGTCTTACTTCTATCAAGTAGCCTTGGAAAGTGTGTATGCATTGAGGATGGATAGCAACTCACGTGAGGAGGTTCAGAAAATCCCAGATGACAGAGATAACAGGTAGATAGCAGGAAAATTTTGTTTGTAGGGTAAAAGTGGCCACACAGAGTAGGTGCAGTTCCTCCTATCTGGAGATGGAGTCTCTTTTTCAATCTCTTGGATCTGAGTTGGCCTTTTGACTTCCTTTGACTAATATAAAGTGTCAGAGGGGTCACTGTACAGGTTCTAGGGCCTAGGACTCAAGACACCTTCAATGTCTGTGTTTTCTTGTTTAGAAAGTTTCTCTGACACCACCACGTAAGGAAACTGGACTAGCATACTGGAGAATGAGAGACAGAATAAGGAGTACAAGCTGATTGCTAGCACAAAGTGCCAGACACATATGTATGGTCATCTTAGATTTTCTAGCCCAACTGAAAGTGACTGTACAGGTGAATCCAAATAAAACAGTCCAGCCAACCCTCTGAATTCTGAAAAATAACAAATCACTGTTGTTTTAAGTTACCAAGTGAAGGAGTAGTTGATTATATAGCAACAGATAAAACTGATGCGTTTGGTCATGGGGATCAAGGGAATTCTGCAAGTGTCTTTCTGTTTTTCTCCCTGCAAAGCACCATAGATAACACAACTGGAACCGGTGACATCTGTAACCATAATAACATAAGGAGTGGATGGCCAATGATTATGGGCCCCACAATTAGAACAGATTTATTCATTTAATAGCTGTATGGGAATATGGCCAACACTTGCATTGTCTCTGTACTCTGAAGCTCACTTCATTTTGTTTGCTTTCATCCTCCCCACCATTCTCTCTTCACCTCCCCACTCCCCCATTTATCAGGGAACTGAAGAATTTTGCCCTCTATTATGCAGAACAGTTCACTTTCTTCTGCTCATATTCATTCATTTATTCACCCATCCATTCATTCTCTCGCTCATCAAATATTTATCGATTATTTAGTCTATGAAAGGTAATACGCTAGAAATGTAATGGTATGTTGAAAAAAAAATGTCCTACCATAATCACATATCCCAAACCCATCAAGGAGCCCAGCAAGGAAGATAAATAAATAAAAGGACTTTCCATTTCAAAGTACTTGCTTGACATGAAACAAAGATCTGGTTATAAAATTGGTATTTTTCTCGCACTACATGTGTGTATGTCTATGTGTCTGTGCATATAGGTTTAAGTGTGCGTATGCATTATGTGGGAGCCCTTGAGTGGCACAAATGGTTAAGTGCTCCACCACTAACCAAAAGATGGTGATTCAAACCTATCCAGGGAAGCCTCGGAATAAAGGCCCAGGGATCTGCTTCTGGAAGGTCTCAGCCATGAATGAAGTTTTACTCTGACACACAAGGGATCACCATGAGCTGGAATTGACAGGAACTTTTTTTTTTTTTAATGAATTATACGAGGGGCAGTGGGAAAATTCTTACCTTCTATGCAGGAGACCTAGGTTCAACTCTCAGGGAGTGCAATTCAAGTGCAGCTACCACCCATCTGTCAGTGGAGACTTGAGTGTTGTGGAGCTTCCAGACTAAGATGGACTAGGAAGAAAGGCCTGGTGGTGATTTACTTGTGAAAACTCAGCCAGTGAGAACTCTATGGGTCATAGTAGTCCCATCCATTGCGCATAGTGTCACCGTAAGTTGGAGAACTACTCAATGGTAGCTAACAACAACATCATGCGTTGTATGTGAATTGTGTGCATTTTTTTGCATGAATTTATGAATGTGTTTTTGTGAGTATTTAAGAATGTACTTAGATGTGACTGCATCTGCTTTAGTTGCTCTATGCAAAAATACTCATCTGGGAGTGTGGGTATAACATACATGTTCTAGCCTGTGGGTGTGTGTATGTATGTGCACACTTAGAAGCAGAAAAGAGTACATGCAAAATGGGCATCCAGTATCAGTGCATTTATGCTTTGAGTCTAGATATACGAACATGTGTATATAATGAGGGGAAAAAAGAAACACGTGAGAAAGATCTAGTAAAACAAAACTAAACAGGTTCTTTATCTGTTGCTAGTGAAGTAGGGACTTCCTGTGTTTATCATTTTGGCATCCTTGCCTTGACATTCTTGAAGCTGTCAAAAAAGGGAAGAGAAAAGAGTCCCCAAACTTTCCAAATCCTTCGAGATTCAGTATTTGATTTATTCAGCTATTTATTCATCTCTAAGCTTCACTCCAGCACTGATAACCCTAAAAGAAAACAGTAGTCATTGTTTCAATAAACAGATCAGTCCCAACAGAATCATTATGAAACACAGTCAACAAGAAAATATTGGTAAGGAAGCTGTGAATATGCCAGTATTTAACAAAACTGAACATTGGTTTGACATTTTATGCTGCCTTTATAGAAACAATAAGCTCATCAAAGAAAGGGCTTAGTTATACAGAGTGACCACATCAGCTCCACTAATTAAAGACCAGGGAGCATCCCTGAATCCATTGATGACATGGATTGCTGATAGCAGGTAGCAGCCATCACCTGTTTAGAATGAGTTACTTGCTTCTGTTCCACACTGCACCCTGAGGAAGTCGTAATGTGTTTTATTTTTCTAGATTTAGCAATCATGTAAGATAATGATGCAGTGAACTTCCCATTGTCTTACCTTAGAGACCCTTGCCTGCTCAATATGTTCAACAGTTATGTTTGGAAGTTTCCAGCCTCATAAAGAAATTTCAACCTCAAACAAACCAACAGAACTATTATGTAATTTGCGGTTTTACCCTCAAAGCAAACTTCTTATGTGTCTGAAACATCTTCACAAATCTCCCACTCTGCTAATCATGCTTGCTACAAATAATATGTAGTACGTTATTTGAAACAGAGCTGTAACAACAAAGACTTTTCTATTTTTCAGTGATATACATACATGATTTCATTTTCTCTTTACAAGTGCTCTGGTAGCTCATTATTATGACACTTATTTCAAGGACGGCAAAATGGAGACACCAAGAGGATTGAGGGACTCACAGTGGCACACAGCATGAAGATGGTGAGATCTGTGTTAAAACCTATGTCTGCCTTATATATCTTCACTCATTCACCAAATATTTGCTGAACACCATCCAGGTACTAAGCCTTACGCTAGCAGCTTGGAATACAGTATTGAACAAAACAGGTGAAAATCCCTTCCCTGAGGATTGATGATTGGATTTCACAATGTGGATATCATTGCTGACTTGGATAAAAGCAAATTTAGTGAAGTTGTGAGTGACTGGAATACTCAGAGTGGGAGAAAAGAATAGGGGACAGAGAGTTAGGCATCACTTGGGAAGCTTTTTGGTAAAATGGAGCAGAGCAAAAGGGCAGAAGTTGGACGGGCACAGGGAGTCAAGTGAATTTTTTTCCTTTATGTGTCTGAATTACATCGTGTTTGTGTGGTGATAGGAATGATTTAGTAGAGAAGGAAAGTGAATGATATTCGGGAAGGGGAAGGAATGACTGCTAGTACCATATCTGAATAGGTGAGAATGATGTGAGCTAGTGGATAAGTGAAGGGGTTGACTTTGGGTGGGAACATAGACGGTAAAAGAAACACTGGGAAGTAATATTAAGCATAACGCTAATGATAATAATATCAATTTAGGTAAAGGGGGGTCAGAGAATATAAATCTTAGGTGCAGGAATGGATTACCCAGTAAGCAAGGTACATACAGGCTTACTTGTGATTGCTTACTAATCTGTAGTGCACAATTTCACCTGTTTTTCACCACCTCAAGTGTGGTGAAAAACAGGTGAAATTGTGCAGTATAGATTAGTAAGTGAACACAGTTAAGCACATGCGTACCTTGCTTAGTGCAAGCCTGTGCGTACCTGATTTACTGGTTAATCTGCCTCTGCTTAGGTGTGTAGATAAAATAACAGGGGGATGACAGCTTGTGGAAATTCTCTTCTGATTGCTGCTATGTTCTTAAAGAAATAGGATGCAAAGCCATTGGTTAATTCTGAGCATGGGCAAGGAGAGTTCAGAGGTATGAGGAGAACAAAAAACGTAGAGATAATCATCTAGAAGATTGAGAGAACAGAAGGACTTGTCGTTAGTTGCCATCAAGTTACCTCCAACTCATGGAAACCTCCAGTTTAGCAGAACAGGACATTGTCTGGTCCTGCACCATATGTATGACTGCTGGTATGTTTGAGTCTATTGTTGCAGCTATTGTGTTAATCCATCTCATTGAGGGTTTTCCTCATTTTCATTGGCCCTCTACTTTACCAAATATCATGCCCTTTTCTAATGATTTGTCTTTCCTGATGACATGTCCTAATCAATGAACCAAAGGAGCATTCTGGTTGTATTTCTTCTAAGACTTATTTGTTCTTTCTTCTGGCCAAAACCAAATCAAACCTATTGCCACTGAGTCCATTCTGACTCATGGCGGCCTTATAGGACACAGTAGAACTTTCCCATGGGGTCAGTTTCCAAGGTTGTTGTTGTCTTTAAAGAAGCAGACTGCCACACATCTTTCTCCCTTGGAGCGGCTAATGGGTTCAAACCTCTGACTTGTCTGTTAGCAGCTGGGCGCTTACCCACTGCACCACCAGGGTTCCTTGTTCTTCTGGAAGTCTATGATATATTCAATATTCTTCAATAACACAATTCTAATAATCAGAACTTGTATCTTCCTTTTTTATTGTCCAGCTTTCATATTCATATGAGACAACTGGAAACCATGGCTTGGGTCAGGCCTTCTTTAGTCATCAGTTGAACTAGGGATTAGTAATACGATGGCTAGGTAGCATCAAGGACCAACCTGAGATTGACCTTGCTTTTAACTATTGCACCGCACTGCCTCTTTTAATAATTTTTCCTCTTTACATTGTCCTATTTCTTGCTCTCTTTTGTGCAGAAGTATAAATCTGTGGTTACAGACTTTATCTAAAATTAGAAATACTAGATCCTGACAACAAATTAACCATTTTAAAACATTATGACTTGGGCTTTTCAAAGTTAAACCTATTTCCTCCCTTATAAAATGGAGTCAATTTTATATATGACACTGTTGTGAAGTTCAAATAGCATATTTTATATTAAAAAGCATTGTTTTCCTAAAGTGCCGTACTCATATGAGTCCTTTTTTTTGCCATTATAATCTGAAATTTATATAATATACGTCTACATAGTATTTTGATGTCATTCCACAACTCATCTGGTCTTCTGTCTTTAGTGTTCAATACATCAAACCTATTCTTGAGATAGTCTCTAAATAGGTCATACTTTGGCTCTCGTGAACTTGTTCTAATTTTCTTTAACTTCAATTGGAGCTTGCATATGAGCGGTTGATGGTCTGTTCCACAGTCGCCCCAGGCCTTATTCTGAATAATGATATTGAGCTTTCCCGTTGTCTCTTTCCACAGACATAGTTGATTTGATTCCTGTGTATTCCATCTGATGAGGTCCATGTGTATAGTCTCTGTTTATGTTGTTGAAAAAAGTATTTGCAATGAAGAAGTCATTGGTCTTGCAAAATTCTCTCGTGTAATCTCCAGCATAATTTCTATCACCAAGGCCATATTTTCCAACTACCAATCCTTCTTTGTTTCCAACTTTTGCATTTCAATTGCCAGTAATTATCAACGTATCTTGATTGCATGTTTGATCAATTTCAGACTGCAGAAGACCAGATGAGTTGTGGAAGGACATCATACGTGAAGAAAGCAAGAGATCATTAAAAATATAGGAAAGAAAGAAAAGACCAAAACGGATGTCAAAAGGGACACTCAAATTTGCTCTTGAATGCAGAGTAGCTAACATGAATGGGAGAAATGATTAAGTAAAAGAGCTGAACAGAAGATTTCAAAGGACAACTCAGGAAGACAAAGTAAAATATTATAATGAAATGTGCAAAGACCTGGAGATAGAAAACCAAAGAGAAGAAAAAGCTCGGCATTTCTCAAGATGAGGGAACTGAAGAAAAAACTCAAGCCTCAAGTAGAATATTGAAGGACTGTACCAGGAAAATATTAAATGACATGGGAGGCATCAAAAGAAGATGGAAGGAATACACAGAGTCACTGTACCAAAAAGAATTGGTCAACGTTCAACCATTTTAGGAGGTAGCATATGATCAAGATCCTATGATACTGAAGGAATAGGTCCAAGCTGCACTGAAGGCATTGGTGAAAAACAAGGCTCCAGGAATTGACAGAATGCCAATTGAGATGTTTCAACAAACAAATGCAGCGTTGGAAGTGCTCACTCATCTATGCCAAAAAAATTTGCAAGAGAGCTACCTGGCCAACCAACTGGAAGAATTTCATACTTGTTTCCATTCCAAAGAAACGTGATCCAACAGAATGCAGAAATTATCAAACAATGTCTTAATATCACACACAAGTAAAACTTTACTGAAGATCATTCAAAAGCTGTTGCAGCAGTACATCAACAGGGAACTGCCAGAAATTCAAGCTGCATTCAGAAGAGGACATGGAACCAGGGATATCATTGCTGATGTTGGATGGATCTTGAATGAAAGCAGAGAATACCAGAAAAATGTTTACCTGTGTTTTATTGACTATCCAAAGACATTCGACTGTGTGGATCATAGCAAATATGAATAACATTGGGAAGAATGAGAATTTCAGAACACTTAATTGTGCTCGTGAGGAACCTGTACTTAGACCAAGAAGCAGTCATTTGAACAGAACAAGGGGATATTGTGTGGTTTAAAGTCAGAAAAGTTGTGCATCAAACTTGTATCTTTTCACCATACTTATTCAAACTGTATACAGAGCAAATAATCCAAGAAGCTGGACTATATGAAGAAGAATGGGTCATCAGGATTGGAGGAAGACTCAATAACAACCTGCATTATGCAGGTGAGACAAACTTGGCTGCTGAAAGTGAAGAGGACTTGAAGCACTTACTGATGAAGATCAAAGACCACAGCCTTCAGTATGGATTACACCTCCACATAAAGAAAACAAAAACCCTCACAACTGGACCAATAAGCAACATCATGATAAACAGAGAAAAGATTGAAGTTGTCACAGATTTCATTTTACTTGGATCCACAATCAACACCCATGGAAGCAGCTGTCAAGAAATCAAAAGATGCATTACATTGGGCAACTCTGCTGCAAAAGACCTCTTTAAAGTGTTAAACAGCAAAGATGTCACTTTAAGGACTAAGGTGCTCCTACCTAAGCCATGATGTTTCCAATCTCATATGCATGTGAAAGCTGGACAATGAATAAGGAAGACGGAAGAACAATTGATGCCTTTGAATTATGGTGTTGCTGAAGAATATTGAATATACCATGGACTGCCAGAAGAAGGAACAAATCTGTCTTGGAAGAAGTACAGCCAGAATGCTCCTTAAAAGCAAGGACGGTGAGACATCGTCTCACATACTTTGGACATGTTATCAGGAAGGGCCAGTCCCTGGAGAAGGACATCATGGTTGGTAAAGTAGAGGGTCAATGAAAAAGAGGAAGACCCTCAATGAGATGGGTTGATATAGTGGCTGCAACAATGGATTCAAGCATAGCAAGGATTGTGAGGATGGTGCAGGACCGAACAGTGTTTCGTTTTGTTGTACATAGGGTCGCTACGAGTCAAAACTGACTCTACGGCACCTAATGACAACGGCCTGTAGTATTTATGGTTTATAATACATATTTGCATACATTAACTTGTTAGTTATTTTAGTGTCTATCATAATATTGAAAAAAACCTGGTGATGCAGTGGTTAAGCACTTGGCTTCTACCTGAAAGGTCAGTGGTTTGAACCCACCAGCCCCTCTGCAGGAGAAGGATGTAGCAGTCTGCTTTCGTAAATATTTAGTCTTGGAAACCCTATGGGGCAGTTCATTTCTATTGTATATGGTCGCTATGAGTTGGAATCAACTTGATGGCACACAACAACAACATCATATTGTGTGTTATCTGGGACAGATAGTATCTTCCTCATTTTGGAGGAGGAAACAAATGTTCAGAGAGTTTGAGTAATTCACCCAAAATGACCCAGTCCACTGTGGCTCCTATAGAAACTCAGGGCATCCAACTTATGTTTTAGAGGTTTTGGTCACAGACCAAGAACAGATTTGTTAAAATAAGAGGAAAGCAAATTCACGTTCAGAACCTTAACATTATTCCCCCATGTTTCTATGACAATTTAGGTCTAATGACTTTCGATGACGCTCAAGTTCAGGGGCCTCTGCCTGAAGAACTGTCAGCAGCAAGATCTAAAGATAGAGACTTTTAGGGCACTCAGAGTTCCCACTCAGAGTAGCAGAGAGAAATAAAGAACTGCACAAAGAGGAATCAACTCTGAATAATATGGGTGTTTTTCTGAACCACCTAAGTAATTGCAGATATGTAAAGGAAGATACTGAGTCTTTCTTTAGAAGGCGAGACAGAGAAAGAGGGCTAGAATAATAGGCACATCTTCAAACCTTGAATCTCATGTTTAAAATATGCACAACACATTTTAATTATCATCACTATTATACCATTCATCACCATGCTGCATTGTAATAAGAGGTAATAGGATACATTGTCCTTTTCTTACATTAAACGTGTCAAGTACCATAAATAGGACAATTGACATAATTGTTGTAAATCCCTGGTGTGTATGTGTGTGGGTGTTAGTAGGGAAATGATCACCCAAGCCTCACTCACAATATTTCAGAATAAATTTACATAATTGGGTCTAAAAAGGGTATGTCATCATTAAATATACTCACAATTCTTGCCTCTGGCTCACCACCACCTTCTCTCCCGTTTTCTGGGAGGAGGGGTTGCTAGCATTTTCATTGGGTTCCTGTAAACCCTTCTTTTTATTATCTGGGCCGATTGGACAGACAACGTAGGGCTGATGTTATTGGAAATAAATTCATTAGTTTATTAAAACAAACCTTAATTAACTGCCTTTGGGTGGGGAGGAGGAATAGGGGATTTTATATTTTCATGAAAAATAGACAAATTTATATTGAACAACCTCATCTAAAATATTTATATTCTAGAACGTGTCTTGACACATTTGTAAGGAAGAAGGCCAGGATGAGCCATCTCACAGGGATTGTGACTAAAATTTCCCTAGAAAAAAAGATTGTGAACTTGTTCTGCTATATTATCTCCTCTTTGAAAATCACTCTAAAACAAACATAGTGGGAGATTTGCATGGTAGAAACACTGCCCTCCTCTCCCTCCAAAAAATAAGGTAGAAGATGAAAAAACTTGAATTCAAGGTCTGGCTCATTTATTGAGATACCTGGGGAAAGTGGTCACTTTACCTTTGGTTACCTCCACTCCTTCATCTGTAAAAATATGGTTTCTGAAGTCCTCTCTGACCTCATCTCTAATTCCAACATTCCCTGAAAGGACAGGTCTTCTTCAAAGAGACAAGCACTTTTTTGGAAAGGTGAATAAGAGGGAGAAATGATATTTTCACAAATACGATTTTCTTTTATCCTCATAACAGCATTGAGGTAGGTATTTTATAATTATCCCTGCCATCTTCTTATAGAGGTAGAGATTGAGGTTCAGGCTGGTTAGAATTTTCCCCAAGTGCCCCAACTACTTTGTGCTCTGTTTGAAATTCAAACCCAGGAGGTCAGACTTCGGAAATCCACACTATACTCTGCAGACTTCTAGAAAACATTGAACACTGCTTTTTTCCTTCCTTCCTCCCTCCCTCCCTCCCTTCCTTTTTTCTTTCCTTCTCTCCCTCCCTTGCTCTCTCCCTCCTTTCACTCTCTGTCTCTCCTTTGTTTCCTTCCTTCTCTTCTATTTTTTTTATTATTAATTTTTTTGAAATTTAAAAAATGAAGGTTGACAACAGAAACCAATGAAAGCTGGAAGAGGTGGTACGTTCCTGGGTTCAATTCCATTATCCCATTAAGATAATCTGAACAGATCATTCTAATCTGTAAAACGGCTGAGACTAGTCATAGACATGCATACCTTGCTTTTCGCCTTTGACCGGAGGATTGCACCCTTCATTCTTTCCTTAATATTGGCACCTGAATTCTTTTTGTAAAAATCACTTTAATACCCCATTAAGGTAATTTTTATTCTCTCTAAAAGGGGTCAGTGTTTCCCAAAGTGCCACATTTAAAGAGCAAACAATCTTATTCTAGTGCTCACTTCAATTCATTCTCCATAAGGCATCTAGAGGGTTTCTTCTAGAAGTTTAGATGTATCCTGCCACCACCCCTGCTCAATAAACTTTACTATCTTCCCACTGTCATTAGGATAAAATTCAAACTTGGTAGCATGTTTGAAAGGTTCTTTTTGATCTAACTCCTGTCTAACATTACAACCAACATTTATGGACCACAAATTACATGTTAGGCCCTGGGGATGTAAGGAAGATTTTGCTGAGGAATCTGATGTCAAAGAGATCATAAATATAAAAGTACCATTACATAAACACTGAATCAGGACCAGCTCCTGTTCATCACTGTAAGGCAGATTAGACATATACCATGGTCCACGTTTTAAAGATGAGAAAACTGAGGTACAAAGTAGATAAGTAACTTAATCAAAGTGACTCATGATTCATTTGTCCTCAATAATTATTTCAATAATTCAACTTCACTGACCAAGACTAATAGGAGAAAATTACTCCAAAGAAATAAAATATCTAAACTGATGAGTCTTTTCAAACAAATATGTTTGCCTTATTTCATATGAAGATAATAGCACAAACTCATTACTAGTAGTGTTACCAAGGCTTAAATGATTTTTTTAATAAATAGACAAGATTATGATTATCACAGTTCACAGGTTTTAAAAATTATTCTATTAGAGTTCTTAAAAGCATCCTAAATGCATTGACCCTGGAAAAGGTGTTTATATTGTTAATGTACTCAGTTAGTTCTTTCTTTTGCTTATCTTTAGAATTTTATCTTTATGATGACTCTCGCTCTGATCACACCAGATTATTATGTCCTCCAGTATAATTCATGCTCTTTACTATACCTTGAATCACTCTGTTCACTTGAACATCATGGAAACATTACTCCTTCTCCAAGACCTCTCTCAACTAGTAACTCCTCTCCTGACTTCCCCAGGCAGAATCAATTGAAAACCCATTTATGATCCCAGAACACTTATCAATATTTCTACAACAGCATTTTACCCTATGGTACCACAATTATTTGCTTATGTACCTGTATTCAATATATACTCCCTGACTTATCCATCATTGTCATTATTGACAGTAACAGTGAAAATAATAGCTACAATATGTTAAGTCCTTATTAAATTATAGGATCTGTGTTCCAGACTTTACAAGAAATATCTTATTCTAACAACCCAGCTAATACGAAATCCATTTTACAAATGACAAAGCTGATATTTAGGCAAACAATTTTCCAAGGTCATACAAATATCAACATGGCAGTTCTATGATTAAAATCTAGGGAAGCCTGACTTCATAGCCTAGAGATTCTTTAATTACTCCACCAGAGCCTAGCTCTGTGCCTGACACTCAGGCTTTCACCATTTTTTTTTCTTAATTACATTAAAAATCACATTTAGAGGTCATCTGGTAGAATACTTTGATCTAGCTGTAGTCAAATAAGCACACATTGCAAATTAGTGAGGTCTAGATTAACGAGGCCTAGGCAGAGTTCTGGTGGTGTTGTTAGCAGATGCTATTATGATCTATTATTATAGCTAATAATAATCATAATTACAGTCTGAACTATGCCTCTTGGCTACATAATATTCTCTCACTCAGCCCACAGCACTAAACTTGACAAAGATATGCTATTATCTGGTGTTTGTATTGCAGATATTTTAGGCCAGTTGAATAGTTGAGGGAAAAATCAAAAATCTTGCATTAAACTCTATTTTTT
The DNA here is from genome assembly GCA_030035585.1 of Dugong dugon. NCBI lineage: Eukaryota > Metazoa > Chordata > Mammalia > Sirenia > Dugongidae > Dugong > Dugong dugon. The sequence goes on from CM057471.1 coordinate 62,007,207, forward strand.
TGGTAACTTAAAACAAAATAATAGCAAGAAGGAAAACAGAATTTTGGTCATTGTTGAGCCATCCCTTAGAATCATGCTATCTAGAGGAAGCTAAAATTATGTTTATTGAGCACCTACTGTGTGTCAGATGGTTTATTTCATTTAATACCCTAAGATATTAAGAGGGCTAGTAATTCTTTTCCCTAATATGTAAAATAAGGAAACAGAAATTTCAAAGTAAACAGATATAAGTTACCTAGGAGAGAGGTTACTGGTGGAAAAGGGAGTTTGCACACCCTAGGTCCTCCAGCAAAATACCATGTAATAGCACTGTAAACCTCACCTTACCCTCTAGCATAGACAATCTTCTCAAAGCCTCCAGCCAGAAATACCACACTTTCATGAGGAAAGATTCCTTACTCTTCTATTCCAACAATAATAATAACGTATTTGTGCCTAGTGTGTTACTCTGATGTACACTATTTCATTCAGTTTTCAAAAGCACACTTAGATAAGGGATTAATATTCCTGTTCTAGAAATCGTGAAAACAGTTTGGAAATGTGTTTGTTAGGATTATTTTGGTTGCAAGTGACAGAAGCCCAACTTGTGCTAACCTAGGCAAAACAAAGGATTCATTGGAAGCATCTCATAGAATCGAACAACAGGGAAGACTTGGATAAATCAAACAAAACACAGGAACTTCACTCCCACTAGGGCTCCCTCTATATACCTCTTGTATTTGCTTCGTTTTGTATGTCTCTTTTATTTTCTGTCAGTGCAGAAGAGCTATCTCTACAGTGTAAAAAACATAGATGCTGACAGTTCCTTAGTGTCGTATCTTGTGAATCCCATCACAAGAGGATGGCAAATGCTCTTTATTCCTGCAGTTTGCATGTTAATTCCCTGGAAAAGACTCTTTTTAGCCTACCTTGGAATAGGTGCCTATCCCTATACTAATCAGCGCAGCTGATAGTTGGAGAATATGGTTAAAATAATGCAGTACCTGTGCAAACATATGGCCTGGATGGAAAAATAAACAAAGGTTACAAGAAGGGGAGATTACTGGGCAGACAGAGAAATAGGTATCTATTACAGGAAGGTTACAATAAGGGATTTACCCCCAAGTTACTTAGTAACTGGTAGGCGAGAAGCTCAAATCTAAGGTTTTTTCTTCCCAAATAAATGTATACTCCTCTACTTTATGCTTCTTCACACTCAAAGAATTCCCCACCACTTTGACTAGGTCAATCTCTCCAATTTGTCCTATGCATGGTAGCCTCATGCCCACCTCCACATCATCATTCTTTCTGATCTCTCATATGTGTAAACTCTTCCCCAACTACTAACTATTCTTTTCAGTCCATATGTCTCCATATTTTTCAAGATCTCTCTCCTCCAGCATTCTACAGCAAGTATATTTGACCCCTCCCATTTATTTTTGTTATTTTGACATTTATTTGGATCCCTTAGTTATGCATTTTGTGGATACCCATTTTTTTTTCCTGTCTCTAAGCAGAATATAAGCTTTTTGAAGTCAGGGAACTTATCTTAAATGTCCATGTACATAGCAAAATTTAGTAGGAGATTGAGCTTATAAATACTGCAGAGTTAACAAAATTCAATTTAACAAATATTTATAGAATACTCACTATGAGCAAATCACTGTTCTAAGCACTGGATTAGTTACTTTTTCTTTTTAATGACGTATATCAATAGTCTGTAGAATATTGGGCAATCAATTGTGATCTACTCCTCTATCACTTTCCCCCATTGTGTCCCCACTCCTCAATCTCTTAACTACTGTACCACCAAGGCTCTATACCATTACCTACTCACACTGAATTACCTATTAGTCCACAAACATGCAGTGCTTTTTAAAGAGTTCAAACATTGGACGTGCAATTCCCTCTGGAATCATTTTGTTATACCATCTCTAGCTTAGCATTAACCTTAATCTTGATAGCTCTTAGTAAACTCTCAAAAATCAGACCAGTGATTTTTCTTTTAGGAAGCTACTATGATCACTATCTTGGTACATAGTAGGCCCTCATTACTCATTTAGAAAAAACATATATATATACCTCACATCCCATCCTTTTATTATTACTATTTGAGAAAGAGAGGCTATAGAAACAAGCATGCATTTTCCTGGCATGTGTGAAAAATTGGGCAAGGAAATAGAAGCCAGCTGCAAATCCACCCAGAATGGTCTCAGCTACCATCCCATAACTGAAAAGTGTCACTCTGAGGGGAAATGGCCACTCAAGGAAGCAACTGGAGCAGACTGGTGTTTGTCAAATTGCATCTTGCTATTTTTTAGACTAGTTCCTGCTGAACTTTTCCCCTTCCTTCTGACAGCTTCTCTGCTGCATAGCAGCACCATGGGGAATCAGTGTGGCTACTTTGTTATTGAAATACATTGGCTGTGCTTTCTTTCTTGTTGCCTTCTCTTTCTTGTGGGGAGAAAAAATGATCATGGCGTAGAAACCAAAGAATTTGATCCAATCGAAAAATTCCCAAGATGGCAAGAATTTGTTTTTAAGCACAGAGCCGCAGGTATTTTATTTCTAATAACAATCTGAAATATAGATTTTTTTTTTTTCTGATTTGCTTTTGTTTATAACTCTGGTGACTGAGGTTATTATAACCATCAGGCTGAAATAGAAAAGGGAGGCTGGGACAATCAAGCCAAGAGGAAGCCAAGAGCTTTTCGGATTTAGTTCTTCAAAGCCCAGCCATGCTATATACATCTGTCCACATGTTTTTCAGTCAGGAAAGACCATTGTCTGCTTTGCTTGGAATCAACTTTGACTATCCCTCTCTCACTTCTTGCCCTGAAACACAGTATCGGTCCCTTGGTTGCTCCTCACATAAGCCAGCAGACCCAGATTCAAGCTCTGCTCCATTACTTCTTAGTTGGTGACCCTGATTAAATCCTTTAACCTCTCTAAGCTTCTCTCCTTTCTCATTTCTAAAAAGATACCTAGCTAATAGGGATATAAACAATAAACATATTACAGAGGTTTGCTCAAAGTATCAAAATAAATAATGAATATGAAAGGTTTAGTGAACCAAGTATTAAACAATGAGTTTTAAGATGCTTCTATTTACTATTGCTCAGTTTTTCATACAACTGTTGTCCTAGTTTCCTAGTACTGCGATAACAAAAATACCACAAGTAGGTGAAATTAAAGAACAGGGATTTATTGTCTCATTTATTGTCACAGGAATTTAGTGGAGGCTAGGAGTCAGAATTCAGAGAGTTAGCAGGCTATGCTCTGTCCACTCCAGGGGAAGATCATTCCTTGTCTCTTAGTTTCTGGGGGGATGTTTCTTGCCATTCCTTGACTTGTAGATGAGTGTTTTCCATCTGCATGGTGTCTTCCCCCTATGTACATCTCTCTGTGTCTGTTTTCAGTTCTTATAAGATACCACTCAGAAGGGATTAAGCTTAGGACCTGCTCTACTCCAACAAGACTTCATTAACATAACAAGAGAAAATCTATTTCCAAATGATCAGATTCACAGGCAAAAGAGTCAGTACCTCCATGTATCTTTTGTGGGGGCACAATTCAACCCATGACTATTGTAGATGCTACTTTTTCCAAGTTACATGTCTGTTCAGGACCAGCGAGAGATCTTCCAACCAAAGGCTCAGATCCCAGACTTCATCTAACCTTTTTCATGTTTCTCCAAAATAGAAATCTGGCTATAGTAAAACCGGTCTCTTTACTAATAACTAAAAGTATCACGAATTTCCCCACCTCTAATATTTGTTCACACCGTATGTGCCTTCTGCCACAAAGCATACCAGCTTTTGCACTACTCAGATAAACTCCACCTATACTGGTTTTCTTTCTCATATTCTATCCTGATTATTCTCCCCGAAAAGGCCTCACTTAAACATTTTTAAACATCTGTAACACATATGTGTGAACTTAATCCTTTTCGTTTGTATTGTTATTCGTCTTTGCATATTTCCATGTCTCACATCTTCAATCATTTCAAAATTTGTAGGTTGAGCCTGTCTTAGTATTCCAATTCTTTGTACATTATAAAAGTCAAAACGATGATGATGATGTTAATGATGATGATGATGGTGGTGGTGATTTTAAAATCTGTCACCTCTAGGTCATAGGTGGTAATGTAGCAGCACAAGTGCGAGAAATGTAGACTATAACCATGAAATAATAGATGGGAGACCATAGCTAAGTTCCAGTTAGTGTAGCAAGAGGGAGTGTGTGGGTACTAAGAATTCAGATAGTACATTTAAGTTCAGAGCCTACTGTAACCCTATGAGATCTGAGTAAGGGATATTTAAACTGTTGCCAAATGGACTGGCAGTAAATATAAGTCAGAAAGGAGCAGGTAAAAGAAGGGTTTGGAGCATTAACTTGATGATTGAAGCAGGCGCCTACAATGAATCTGGAATGGGAAGTTGTATAATTTTAGATGCCACCCGTTAGCTTTGTGATGATAAGCATGGATTAGGGAAGTGGACAGGACCTTATCAGGATCCTAGTTTTGCCACTTACCAATTTGGTTATGTAATACCTCTCAGGATCTGTTTCTTCTGTTTCATGAGATAGTAAGTCTCAGAATTGCTGTATGATTAAAAGAATTAATGTTTGTACAGTGATTTTCACAACTTTTGGCACATCATGAAGTTTCAATTATACTGGATAAATAAAATAAGGATAATTCAGTGAAGGAGGTGGCATTAGAAGATCCTTCAGCTGGTGTTCAGAGAGACAGGCAGTAGTGCCTTTTTTAATAGGGATCTATTGATTTACAGGAGGATGTTACAAAATTTTGAGGTACAGGACCTACCAAGGCCTTGCAGGTGTCAGGACTATAACCAAAATGGTTGAGGCAGAAAGCAGAAATTCAGATGGATCATAGAGTTGGAATGTCAGACAAGGTGACTGAGGCAGAATCCCAGGGCATACAAATGGGACCAACGTAACAGGAGAAATTGGGAGGAAAAAAAATTACTGTTCATACAGGTTTTGGGAACGTGTCCTAAACACCAGATACCAGGTGCTTGCTTAAGGCAGCAGGACTCTCATCCCATACCACACACTCTGGTGGGCCTGGGGTGAGTGTACCATCTGCCCTCGTCAGACTGACTCAGGAACCAGCTTAGGCCAAGTTTACAAATGAAAGATAACCATGACTCCAATGCCCCAAGGAAGATGGGGATGTTCAGCCAAAGGAGAATTGCCCAGGTGTGTAGTCGAAGTAGCAGGCTAACTCTGTTCCCTTAGGTCTGGGCCAAATGTGAGGGCCCTGGAAGAAGGGAAAAGCAAACATAGAGGAACACTTCAAATATGTCATGGAAGATGCACGTAAGGCAGTGGGAAAAATGTGTCTTAGAGTCGAACGGATACAGGCTTAAATCCTGACACTTATTAGTTCTCTGACCATGAGAATGCAGCTTTAGCCTTCCAGACTCACTTCATCTTTGCCTATAACAATAACAATGATAACTGCCATTTGTTGAACAATGACCAGGTACCAAGCTTATAATGTTAATCACCTTAGACCCACTCTCTTATTTCAACCCTATAACAACTTAGGAAAGAAAACTTTATTTTCTCAATTTTCAGATGAGGCCAGTGAGGGTTAGAGAAGGTAGATAACTAAAGGTAGCCAAAAGGAGTCCCTGGGATACACAAATGGCTAAGTGCTCAACTACTTAGCAAAATATTGGTGGTTTGAACCCACTTAAGTGCCCAGAGGCGCTTTGGAAGAAAGAACTGGTGATCCGCTTTCAAAAGGTCACAGCCATGAAAACTCTATGGATCAGTTCTACTCTGAGACATATGGGGTCCCCATGAGTCGGGATCTACTTGATGGCAGCTGGCTTTGAGGTGTTTTTTTGGTATATAGCCGAGAGTTGGAGCCTAGATTTTAATCTAGGTCTGTTTGAGCCCTTAATTACTACACTTTATAGCAGAACCCAACTTTGTGGGCTTTTTTTGTATGACAAGTGCCTACAAATGTTTCATATGTAATTGGTGTTAGGGTTCTTTTGTTGAGTTAGCTTAAAAAAACATAATTAAGCAGAGAACCAAAATTAGCATCTCAGACTCCAGTAGATGTCAGGTCTATCCATGAGTCCAATCATGATGTAAGTGTTTTCTTTAGGTGAATGCCACTTTTCCTCTATCCCAGGGTTTCCAAGAGCAGCATTACTGACATATCAGTTCTTTACTGGGGTGTGGGGGCTGCACTGTGCATTATACAATGTTTAGCATCTTTCTTGTACTCTACCCTCTAGATGATAATAACACTTCCTCCCTAATGGTGACAATTAAAAAAAAAAGTCTCCAGACATTGCCAAATGTCCCCTCAGGGGCAAGATGGCTCCAGGGTTGAGAATCACTGCTTTATTTAATTTATAACTTCCTTTTTAGTATCAGGAATGGAAGGCAGGCTGAGTAGGCTGCTCTTGAAGGAGAGGCTTGGCACTGCTGGGGTGAGTGGTTTTTTGTCACAGGGTAAAGACAGTAACGGTTTGTTTAGGGAGTCTGTGATGCACTAGCACTATATGGTAGTTAATAGCATGAATCCTGATCAGGCAGATGTGAGTTCAAATCCAAGCTCCACCACTGGCTAACTCTGTGAAGTTGGACAAGTTTTGTAACCTCGCACAGTCTCCATTTACCCGTCTGTAAAACAGGGACAATAACAGAATTTATATGAAGAAGAAGTAATCTGTGAAATGGTGATAATAGTGGGATTTATCAAATAAAGATGCAATAATTTAACTGTTGTAAAGCACAGTGTAAAAAAAAAAAAAGAATAAACTGAGTGCATGTCAACTATTATTCTTAACTATGTCTGGCCTTATTCTATAATCTGTTGCATTTTTATCCTTCCAACATGGCTGCTAACACTATTAGACAGTAAACTCTGTACCACAGCTGCACAGGGGCCAAGTCTGGGCTGTTTACTGATGAATCTCCAACACCAGGGCAGTGCCTGGTTCAGAATAGATGCTCAGTAAATGCCCAATGAATGAATAAATGGATTGAATGACAGAAGAGAAATCTAAAGTAATAGGCTAAGAAGAACCAGTTTCTGTAAGCATCATTCTGCCTTCATTATTTCAAGAACGGGGGCTATAATGCAAATAATCAAGAGTGGAACGGAAAGAAAAACAATATGTACTTTAAGGGTAGGGAAAGAAGAAATCCATATACCAGCTGGCTGTCCAAACTGGCTAAAAAGTAATTTGCATTTGAAAGTTGATTTATCTGACTTTCCCTTACCTATGGACAATGCAGACCTTAATCGAAACATACACTCCTAGGACCAGAGGAAGAACAAGCTGTCTGCTGAGATGTTCCCCACCCCCTGAAGGAAAGTAAATGGGGTCCCATGAGGGATGCCTTTCTTCCCTGGGCAGAATGGGTCTGGTAGGGCTCAGCTGTACCAATTGGGAAAAAAGAACAAGTGATGTGGGGTATAGGGAAGAAAGGAATGACTGCATCTACGGGAATCTGAATAGGTTTATAGGGAAGGTGGCATCTAACTTGAACTTTCACCAGGATTAGAGAGGGATTCGTACAGGTGGGAATAGGGAGATAGCCTAGTGGTTACATTTATATATTCATAACAAACAAGGGTTATAAATCACACTTCCATCACCCACTTCCTAGCTATGTGATGTTATTTTTATTTTACTTTATTTTTTTTAATCTCCTTTTAAGCTCCAGTTTCCTTATCTAACAGATGGGAAAAATAATACCATATTCTTCATAAGATCATTGTAAATGTTAGATAAGATACATGCATAAAATTATTTGGCATGGTTCCTGGCACACAATAAGTACCAAATACAAGCTAGTGGTTATTACTGACGTTTTCATTCCTCCTGAGTTTGCATCCCATAGGGTGAAGCAGCATCAACTTGGTGTATAAACAGAGCACACAATGAAGAAGCTGGAAGCCTGTTTCTGTTTTTGAGAAGATGCAGAGGAAGGTAAGAATGGAAATGTAGATAGGAGTGAAATTGATGAGGACATGAAGTGTGATTCTCAGGATTTCAGGCTTTAATGAAAGGAGTGAGAAAATAGAGATATTTTTGGTTTTCTGGCAGTCAGAGGGCTTATTTAGGAGTGAAGTAGGCTTTCAATCCCTGTAAATCAATTGGCATAGGTGACCTGGCCCAAATTCTCTGTCTGAGAAGGAAACGGAGCTTGTGGCAGGATTTTTTCCCTAGCCAATCTTTTCCATTTTCCTGCCAGAATGAACGCCTCTTTCATTGTGTGATGGAGAGAGAACGCCACATGTAATTAGAGGGAATGAGCAGAGAGGAAGAGAAAAGGCGGCGAGCATGTCACCGTGCTGGCGGAAGTCTCCCAGGAACAGAAGGTGATGCGTTGTGACAGATGCCTTTGTTATGTTGTTTGTTAAACACTGCGTGGCTGCATTTCACAACATTTTCAAATCGGCCCCTGTGTTCCCTGGGCATTTTGGCAGCAGGGAATAGATGCTGTTGATGGTGGGGGAGAGAAGTAGAGAGTGAGGAGCGGCCAGAAAAATTGATGTAGTGAAATTTGTGTTCAAAGTCACCCAAACATATCACCTTCACACAATCACTACCTGTACCGGGGTCTCATCAGTTTAGAGATATAATCATTGTGTCCAATTAAATTGAAATCAAATAAACATTTGAGTACCAGCAATGCGCCTAACTACATTAGGCTCTGGGGATAGAAATAGAATAAAACACTAAAATAAAGCACATTCTCTATCCTTAAGGGATTTACACTTCTGTGGAGGCAATTAGAACATCCTCCCACCACACACACGCATGCACACACACGCACGCACACACACATATAAACACATAGAGCAAAGTGCAGTGAGATTTTAAAGGAACCAGAACTGATTGGCGTTTGAAGGAAATTGATGCTTTGGCGAGACTGGCTTGTGTTGACTTGGCCTTTGTCACATAGTTGTGTGAACTAAGCTGGTAACAACATAACTGAGCCTCGGGGTTCTCATCTGCACAGGTGAGGTAAATAAACCTACCTGGAGATATCATTGTGAAGACAGAATGACTTTTGGCATTACTGTTGTGATTATTATTTTTATTAAGCCCTTAATTTAAAGCAGGCCATGCATTAAACATTTTTATAAACATTATTTGATTTAAACCAACAGCAACTTGTAGCGTAGAAACATTAGGCTATGGAGTAATCAGCAAAAAATGGGTTTGAGTCCTGGATCTACTGCCTCCTGGCTGTGTGACTTTGGGTAATTGCTTCACCTCTCTAAGCCTCAAGTTCTTTATTTTTTAAAACAAAATAATATGATTTGGTGTGATTCAAATAAAAAATAAAAAATGCCAAAATACTAATGACATCTGAAAACCTACTATGATTCCATAACTGGAAAAAAATAAACAAATCTATGTTTTTGGAAATAAGAGAGGTTATTGTTGGAGAAGAAGGAGAAGGTAGTTCTTAGGAAATGGTACAAGTGGGGTCTCAGGACTCGGGGGTGATGTAAATATACATGTAAATACACTCATGATAAGTATTTATATAATACATCAAATAAATATAATAAATACATATTATGTGTATACAGCATGAGAAATTTCATAAATGAACTCACTCATTATATCAAATATACATATATTTATATCACCCCTGAGTAAATGTAATGTTTTTAAAAATTATTGTGAATCATATCTCTGGAGATCTATTTCTAGATTTTCTATAAAAATCCTCTGGTGTATTTTTCATATTAATTCAGATAATATTTCTTGAGCTCTTTCTTATGTGCTTGGGATATATCAGAAAACAAAAAATGATCCCTGCCTTCAAGAGCTTATATTCCATCTATTTCTACACAACATCAGATTAAACTGTTAGTTTTATAATATGTTCTGAGATCTGTTTAAAAAAAAAAGGCCCCCTTCTCTGATATTTTCCCCCAAATTTCTTGGCTTTTCTTTGGCACCAATTTTTTTTTTTTATTATGGTGGTAGATATATATGTAATCTAATGTTTGCCATCTCAATGTTCTTCTCGTGTACAATTCAATGGCATTAATTGTGTTTGTCACAACCATCACCAGTATCTGCCTCCAAATATTTTGATCACCTTTAACAGAAGCTCCGTCCTTAAAGCAATCAGCCCCTTTTTCTCATCCCTCCCACCTACTCTGGTAACCACTAACTAACCTAACATGGATGAATCTTGATAACATCATGCTGAGGAAAATAAATCAGTCACAGACAAACAAAGCAAATACTGTATGAGTCCACTTAAATGTCAGATATGTAGAATGGGTAAGTGTATACAGGCTACCTATTGTTTTTTATAAACTTTGAAATTATGAAATCTTATTCTAAAATTCCTGCTGAGATATTAACTGGAATTGCATAATTTAAAAAATACCGATTAAGACTTCCGGCAAAATGGCACTCTAGGCAGAAACACCACGCTGTCCCTCCACAGCAAAGATCCGAAAAACTAAGCCAAACAGAGAAAACAGCAATCATGAAACCCTAAAACATCAAATGAAGAGATAAAGAACTCAGCCAGCACCAATGGAGTGAGAAAACTGACAGAGAATGGAGAGAGAGGAGAGATTCATGCAGAGGTCCCCGATCAGCTAACACAGCGTGGATCCGCCATCTTGGACTCGTATCAGAGACCAGCAAATAGCGGGTATGAGAAAGCAGCTTCACGAGCTTCCAGCGGGAGACTGAACAACTGGTAATTTGCGATATACGCTTTCCCACCCCCCACCCTTCTTCACCCCCACTTGGCCTCCTCTGCTTCCCAAGGCCACATTCTCTTGTCCAGGAAGCACCAGCTGCTTGAATTCCACCCACCTGCACTGGCTGGCTCTCTGAGTGCCATTTGTTGGCTGCTGGTATTGCTTTTTTTCCGACTCTTTTGATTTTTTCCTTACCTCTCACCACTTCCCCCTCCTTTTGCTCAAATACCTGGCTCCGTGTGTCATCTTCGCTGCTTCCTGAGGGGCTGCGGAGTTCTGGTAATTTGAGATATACACTTCCCCACCCCCCACCTTTCTTCACCACCATTCGGCCTCCTCTGCTTCCCATGGCCACAGTCTCTTGTCTAGGAAGCAACAGCCACTTGGATTCCACCCACCAGCACAGGCTGGCTCTCTGAATGCCATTTGTTGTTGCTTTCTTTCCGCTTCTTTTGATTTCTTCCTTACCTCTCACCACCTCCCCCTCCTTTCGCTCAAATACCTGGCTCCGTGCACCATCTTTGCTTCTTCCTGAGGGGCTGCAGAGCTCCGTTCCAGTGTGGAACTGATTCCCAGTCTAGGCTGCCATGCTGGTGGGATCCTGGGGATTTTGTTTGTTGGTTTGTTTTGAATTGTTTGTTTGTTTTCTTTTCCTTTTCTTGAATTGGGAGCCCATTCTGGACAGGCGGTGCTGCCCAGCTTGGAACCTACCCCCTCAGTTGCACAGACACACAGAGGGACCCCTGAAGACATTTCTTTTTTTGTGGGTTTTTATTTTCTGTTTTGTGGGGGGGGGGGTTCTCTTGTTGTTGTTGTTTTTTTTTAATTTGTTTTGTTTTCTTTTCCCTCTTTTTCCGTTTTTGTCTTTCTTCATTACTCAGTTTCTCATCTCTCTATACCTTCCTTCTCTTTCTGTTCCCTGAATACCTGGCGCTGTATACCTCTACGCCTTCTAGCCAGGTTGTTCTGCAACACCTGAGAACAACTTCCCCAGACCTCATAGCTGCACCGGTGGGATCCCTGGGAGCTTTGCTGTTCTTTTTCATTTCTGATTTTTATTTATTCCTTCTTTTCTTTTTTTACATTTTCTTTCTTCTTCCCCTTTTTGTTTTTCTCCATTTCATAGTCTCTCATCTATCAAATCCAACAATGAGCTCCACTAGCACTCTTTTTGGTTTGTTTATATGTTTTTGTCCCCTGTTCCTCTTTCCTCTCTCTCATATCCATCTTAGCTCCACACATAACAATCTACCCCCTGCGTCCTGCCTACCTGCACCGTGCACTTAACATCACATCACCAAGCAGCACAGGCACGGCCTATTGAAACCTGCCCTGCACTGATTACCAACCCACCCTGGTGGCTGTAGTAAGTGCCACAAACAACCTGTCCCAGTAATTCCTCTTCAGCTAGAACTGCCCTGCTGTACCATATCTGAGTGACTGACCCTGTCAATTGGAGAAGGAGGTGAAAAGTATCGTGCCCACAAGCAAGCAAACAACAAAGAACACACAGCCCGTGTGCTCAGACATAGCCAAATAATAAAAAAAAAAGGACAAAACAAACAAATCTACAATCAATAAATGAGAAAAATAACTACTGAATGCCCTACAGACATCAGACAATATCAAAATGTTTACAAAGACAGGACAGGATGGTTCCAGTAAGCACCTGAAATAAAACAAAAGATGACTTTCCAGTGGAAGAAAAGGCACAAGAGCTACCTGATAAAAAGATCTCTAATACTCAGAATTCTCCAAGAGTTGAAGCAAAAAGCAGACATAAATGAGGAAAAAATAGACAAATTCATGGAAAATACAGACAAAAAATTGAAAGAATTCAGGAAAATAATGCAGGAACAAAATGCCAAAATAAATTAACAATTAGAAATCCAAAAGATAAAGAACAAGATTTCAGAAATGGAGGGTTTCATAGAAGGGCTGAGGGGCAGATTTGAAATGGTGGAAGACAGGATCAGCGGAATTAAAGACAAACACTTGGATACAACTCTGTTTGAGGAAAAGTCAGAAAAAAGAACAAAGAAAAATGAAGAGACCCTGAGAGTTATGTGGGATACAATCAAACGCAAAAATTTTCGAGTGATTGGAGTTCCAGAACAGGGGGAGAAAACAGAAAACACAGAGAGGATCATTGACGAACTCCTGACAGAAAACTTCCCCAATATCATGAAAGATGAAAAGCTGGCCATCCAAGAAGCTCAATGAACACCATATAGGAGAGACCCCAAAAGAAAATCACCAAGGCATATCATAATCACATTTGCCAAACCAAAGACAAACAGAGAATCGTGAGAGAAGCTCTGGAAAAACAAGAAGTCACATACAGAGGAGAAACAATAAGACTAAGCTCAGATTATTCGGCAGAAACCATGCAGGCAAGAAGGCAATGGGATGACATATATAAAACCGTAAAAGAAAAAAATTGCCAGCCAAGAATAATATATCCTGCAAAACTCTCATTCAAACATGATGGTGAAATTAGGACATTTGCAGATAAACAGAAATTAAGTGACTATGTAAAAACCAAACCAAACTTACAACAATTATTAAAGGGAGTTCTTTGATCTGAGAACAAACAACTTCAGCTCACAGGCAGAATCTAGGACACAGGATCATACCAGCAAGATACCAGTCTAGGAAATGAACTCTCAAGGACTATCCAAAACCAAAAGAAATACAGCAGGGAATCAGAGCAGTTAATCAATAAATGACAACAACATCAGAACAGTAAAAGAGAGAATAAACGGCATAGGTATAGAACCTTCTAATGGAGAGGAAGACAAGGTGATACCAAATAATAATAGACTGCTTCAAACTTAGAAAGATAACGGTAAATTTCATGGTAACCAAAAAGAAAGCTAATAAACATACTCGTAAAAATAAAGAGAAAAAACATAAAGTCTCAGCAAAAACAAAACCTACAAAAACAAAAGAAACTAAAAAAAAAAAAATCCACAAACAAAAGTAACTCAGCACATGAGAGTAAGAAGAACAAAGAAAACGTCAACACCACAAAAAAAAGCACTACAAAATGACAGCAACAAACTCACATCTATGAATAATTACACAGAAAGTAAATGGATTCAATGCACCCATAAAGAGAAGGAAAGAGACAGAATGGATAAGAAAACAGGATCCATCAATATGCTGTCTACAAGAGACACACCTTAGAAACAAAGATGTGAATTTATTAACAGACAAAGGTTGGAAAAAAATACATCAAGCTAACAACTACCAAACAACAGCAGGAGTGGCAATGCTAATCTCAGATAAAAGAGACTTTAAAACAAATTCCACCATAAAAGACAAACAAGGACACTATATGATGATTAAGGGGACCATCATGAAGACATAACCATAATAAACATCTACGCACCCAATGATGGGGCTCCAGAATACATAAAACAAGCTCTAACAACATGGAAAAGAGAAATTGACAGCTCCACAATAATAGTAGAAGACTTCAACACACCACTCTCTGTAAAGGACAGAACAACTAAACAGAAACTCAGCAAAGATGCAGAAGACCGAAAGGGCACAGTCAGCCAACTTGACCTCATAGACATATATAGAACACTCCATCCAACAGCTGCAAAGTACACACTCTTTTCCAGTGCACATGGGACGTTCTCCAGAATAGAGCACGTCTTAGGGCATAGAGCAACCCTCAGCAAGATCCAAAACGTTGAGATAATTCAAGGTATCTTCTCTGACTACAATGCCATCAAGGTAGAAATTAACAACAGAAAGAGCAAGGAAAAAAATAAGTTACATGGAAACTGAATAATACCCTGCTTACACATCACTGGGTAATAGAAGAAATAAGGGATGGAATCAGAAAATTCCTAGAATCAAATGAGAATGAAAATACATCATTCCAAAACCTTTGGGACACAGCAAAGGCAGTCCTCAGAGGACAATTTATAGCAATAGATGCACACATCAAAAAAGAAGAAACAGACAAAAACAAATATTAACTACACAACTCAAACAAATAGAAAGAGAACAGCAAAAAAAGCCCACAACCACTGGAAGAAAGGAAATAGTAAAGATCAGAGCAGAAATCAATGAAACAGAGAACAGAAAAACAATAGAAAGAATCAACAAAACAAAAAGTTGGTTCTTGGAAAGAATCAACAAAATCGACAAACAACTGGCCAGACTGACAAAAGAAAAACAGGAGAGGACACAAATAACCCAATTAAGAAATGAAATGGGGGACATTACAACAGACCCAACTGAAATAAAAAGGATCATAACAGAATATTATGAAAAACTAAACTTCAACAAATTTGAAAACCTAGAGGAAATGGATAAATTTCTAGAAACACACTACCTCTCCAAACCACAACAAAGTGATATTGAAAATCTGAACAGACCCATAACAAGAGAAGAGATTGAAAAGGTAATTAAAAAAATTCCCAACCAAATAAAGCCCTGGCCCAGATGGCTTCACTGAAGAATTCTACAAAACATTCACAGAAGAGCTTGTACCAGTACTACTCAAGCTATTTCAGAATATAGAAAAGGAAGCAACACTTCCAAATTCATTCTATGAAGCCAGCATAATGCTGATACAAAAATCAGGCAAAGATGCCTCAAAAAAAGAAAATTACAAACCAATATCTCTCACGAATATAGATGCAAAAATTGTCAACAAAATTCTAGCTAATAGAATTCAGCATCATATCAAAAAAATAATACACCAAGACCAAGTAAGATTCATACCAGGTATGCAAGGATGGTTTAGCATGAGAAAATCAATCAATGTAATCCACCACATAAATAAATGGAAAGAAAAGAATCACACGATCATCTCAGTTGATGCAAAAAAGGCATTTGACAAATTCCTGATAAAAACTCTCAATCAAATAGGTATACAAGGGAAATTTCTCAACATAATAAAGGGCATCTATGCAAAACCAATGGCCAACATCATTCTTAATAGAGAGAGGCTAAAAACATTCCCTTTGAGAACAGGAACAAGACAAGGATGCCCTTTATCACCACTCCTATTTAACATTGTGCTGGAAGTCCTAGCTAGAGCAATAAGGCAAAAAAAAAAAAGAAATAAAGGGCATCCAAATTGCTAATGAAGAAGTTCAACTCTCCCTGTTTGTGGATTGTATGATACTACACATAGAAAACCCTAAAGACTCCACGAGAAAACTACTGGAACTAATAGAAAGATTCAGCAGAGTAGCAGGATACAAGATAAACATTCAAAAATCAGTTGGATTCCTATACACCAATAAGGAAAACTACGAAAAGGAAATCAGCAAAACAATACCATTTTCAATAGCACCTAAAAAAATAAAATACTTAGGAATAAATCTAACCAGGGATGTAAAAGACCTATACAAAGAAAACTACAAAACATTACTGCAAGAAACCCAA
Organism: Dugong dugon; assembly: GCA_030035585.1. NCBI lineage: Eukaryota > Metazoa > Chordata > Mammalia > Sirenia > Dugongidae > Dugong > Dugong dugon. Next base: position 62,023,348 of record CM057471.1, read on the forward strand.
AGGGATCTACCTAAATGGAAAAACATACCATGCTTAGGGATAGGTAGACTCAAAATTGTGAAAATGTCAATTCTACCCAAAGCAATTTACAAATACAACACAATCCCTATCCAAATACCAACAACATTCTTCAAAGAGATGTAAAAACTAATCATTAACTTTATATGGAAAGGGAAGAAGCCCCGAATAAGTAAAGCACTACTGAAGAAGAAGAATAAAGTTAGAGGACTCACACTACCTGACTTCGGAACCTACTATACAGCCATGGTAGCCAGACAGCCTGGTACTGGTACAACGACAGATACATTGACCAATGGAAAAGAAATGAGAATCCAGATGTAAATCCATGCACCTATGGTCACCTGATCTTCAACAAGGGCCCAAAGACCATCAGATGGGGAAAAGACAGTCTTTTTAACAAATAGTGCTGGCAAAACTGGATATCCATCTGCAAAAAAATGAAACAGGACCCATACCTTATGCCATATATAAAAACTAATTCAAAATGGATCGAAGGCCTAAATATAAAGCCAAAAACTATAAAGTTTATAGAAGAAAAAATAGAACCAACTCTACAGGACTTAATATACTGCATTAACAGGATACAAACCATAACCATAAAAATACAAACCCCAGAAGATAAGCTAGATACCTGGGATCTTCTAAAAATCAAACACCTATGCTCTTCAAAAGACTTCACCAAAAGAGTAAAAAGGGAACCTACAGACTGGGAAAAATTTTTTGGACAGTACAAGTCAGACAAAGGTCTAATCTCCATAATCTACAAGAAAATCCAACACAGCTACAACAAAAAGAAAAATAATCCTTTTAAAAAATGGGCAAAGGAAATGAACAGACACTTCACCGAAGAAGACATTCAAATGGCCAACAGACACATGAGGAAACGCTCGTGATCACTAGCCATTACAGAAATGCAAATTAAAACCACAATGAGATACCATCTCACCCCTGCATTACTGGCACGAATCAAAACCACTGGAAATAACAAATGTTGCAGGGGCTGCGGGGAGATGGGAACTCTTATGCACTGCTGGTGGGAATGCAAAATGATACAACCATTTTGGAAAATGATATGGCGCTTCCTTAGAAAGCTAGAAATAGACATACCATACAATCCAGCCATCTCACTCCTAGGAATATATTCTAGAGAAATAAGGGTCATCACTGGAATAGACGTATGCACACCTATGTTTATGGCAGCATTGTTCACAATAGCAAAAAGATGGAAACAATCTAGATGTCAATCAACAGATGAATGGATAAACAAGCTATGATACATACACACAATGGAGTACTATGCAATGAGAAAGAACAATGAGGAATCTGTGAAGCATCTCATAACATGGATGAAACTGGAGGTCATTATGCTGAGTGAAATAAGTCAGTCACAAAAGGACAAATAATGCATGAGACCGCTATTGTAAAAACCCATGAAAAAGTTCACACACAAAAAGTAACAATCTTTGTTGGTTACCAGGGATGGGGGCGGGGTAATACTAAATACGCAATAGATAAGTGGTATCTTGGGTGAAAGGTGAGACAGTACACAATACTGGGGAAACCAGCACAACATGTACAAGGAAAGGTCATGGAAGCTTCACAGACACATCCAAACTCCCTGAGGGACTGAATTACTGGGCAGAGGGCTGTGGGGACCATGGGCTCAGGGAACATCTAGCTCAATTGGCATAACACAGTTTATAAAGACAATGTTCTACATTCTACTTTGGTGAGTAGTGTCTGTTGTCTTAAAAGCCTGTGAGCTGCCATCTAAGGTACTCCACTGGTCTCATCTCTTCGGGAGCAAGGGAGAGTGAAGAGAACAGGATACAGGGAAAAGATTAGCCCAAAGGACAAAGGGACCACAGCTACCAAGGCCTCCACCAGACTGAGTCTAATACAGCTAGATGGTGCCCGGCTACCACCATTGACTGCTCTGACCAGGATCACAACAGAGGGTTCTGGACAGAGCTGGAGAAGGATGTAGAATAAAATTCGAACAACAGCAACAAAAAAAGACCGGATTTACTGGCCTAAAGGAGACTGGAGAAACCTCGAGAGTATGGCCCCCAGACACCCTTTTAGCTCAGTGGTGAAGTCACTTCCGAGGTTTACCGTTCAGCCGGGGAGTGGACAGCCCCGTAAAACAAAACGGGACTAATGAGACACAGCAGTCCAGGGACAAGGGCTAGAAGGCAGAAGGGGACAGGAAAGCTGGTGATAGGGAACCCAAGGTTGAGTAAGGATAGTGTTGATGTGTTGTGAGGTTGTTAACCATTGTCATAGGGCAACACGTGTACTAACTGTTTAATGAGAAACTATTTTGTTCTGTAAACCTTCATCTAAAGTGAGAATAGCAGCACAACCGGAAGAGCATAGTCGATGTCACTGAACTCTGCGTGTAGAAATTCTTGAAATGGTTTATCTTTGGCTATGTATATTTTCAGAAAAAAAATAAAAAAAAGGTGGAGAAGGGAGAGGATTGTTATGTTGTGGGGTTGTTCAACAATGTCATAAAACAATATGTGTACTACTGTTTCATGAGAAACTATTTGTTTTGTAAACCTTCACCTGAAGTACAATGAAAAAAAATCAATTAAAATTTTAATTAGTTAAAACATTAATTAAAGTTAAATATTTAATGAAATTGTTAACGTTTGGTTTTATAGTTTTTTGGTAACTACTGTGATTTTATGTTAAGTTTATTTTTGTAACTGATTTAATAGAAATTTTCTCTTTTATAAATGGTGTTTACTGCCTGTAAAGAGAAAGTATATTGACCCTTGGATATTTGTCTTGTATCCAACCGCCTTACCAAATTCTCAAAATGATTCTAGTAGATATATATTATTAAGTATGGAGGACAGAGATGAGTTGGATAACTGAGGCATAGAGAAAAAATGTAGGTCCTCATGATCACGTGATAAATTGTTACTTAAACACGGTCAAGAATAAATATCTACCAATTTACAAAACTGCTTTCACAAGGAAGTAGTACTTTCACAGAGAAGGGAAAAAGTCACTTCAGAAGACAACAGAGACATATTACACTACCACATCTGCCAACGGAGTTTCCTCTGCTAACTACAAAACCACCTGGCTCTCCTGTGGCCATCATGCCCCAATCCAGCCTAAACTCCCACTAAATGCTTCTATTTTATTTTATTTTTTTCTGCCTCTGTAACTCTGCTTCGTAACTACCTCCCTTAGCCTTCCCATTCCCAGCCTCACATACTCCGATTATGAAGAACCACTTCAAAAGCCACAGATGCTCTTCTGCATTGGGTGTGATATTTCTTTTCAATTGTACTTTCTTTTCCTTCATTGCTTTTCCATGACAAACTCATGTTTTCCCCATTTTTTTAAATAGTAAAATATGACCATTTAAAAATACATAAGAAGTGCATAAGTAGAGTAAAAGTGAAAGTCCTATTAATGCTATTCTCCAACAGAGTACTCTTATTTTTATTTTCTAGTTTATAGTTTTCTACATTTTTTTTTATATATATACATTTAAATGCTCCATTTAGTCTGAAGGTACTTTGAAAAGAAAACCACCGTTCTGGCCATAGATATATTGTCAGGTAATAAAAACAGTTATAAAGAAAAATGAAGCAAGGTATAGGCAGAGTTTATAAGAATAGAAATCTACCTGGGGAAGCAACAGACACGTAATGGAAGCAGGAATATTTCTGGTAGTGAGTTATAAAGACTTAGAGGAAGAAGAATTTTTGGATCTAAGGAATCAGAAAAAGCATCATTGGCAGTAAGCTATTGAGATTAGCAGTGTAGGAGGTTTTCTCTCTGTGTCGGCTCTGGAGGAAGGTCCTCGTCATCAATCTTCCCCTGGTAGAGGAGCTTCTCAGTGCAGGGACCCCGGGTCCTGGTGCTACTTTCTTGTCTCTCTGCTCTCTTCTCTCTTGTATATCTCAAAAGAGATTGACTTTAAATACAACCTAATATGGCAGATTGAGTCCTGCCTCATTAACATAACTGCCACAATCCCACCTCATTAATATCATAGAGGTAGGATTTACAACACAGAGGAAAATCACATCAGATGAAAAAATGGTGGTGGATAATTACATAATACTGAGAATCAAGGACTAGCCAAGCTGACATACATTTTGTGGGGACACAATTCAATCCATAACGATGCTAAGTGTGGACATTACTGGTAAGAAGTACCCTGTAAGCAAAGACACAGAAGGGGAAGTAAACACAGTGAGGGAAGGAAAGTTAAGTAGATTCTTTCCATCTCTTCCCCTTCTCATCTCTTCATCAATCACTTTAACTCAATGGTACTTTTTATTCTGTTCGTTGTCTTGATCACCCCAGACTGTAGGCCCAAGGCACTCCCCTCTTGGTGGTGTTTCCTGACCCCGTCTACTTTTCTTTATCAAGATTCCATCTTGCATATCTGGAAAGCTACCAAAAGCACACCACTCTCTTACACACGCACATACACTCACACATTTCAGCTTTCTTTTTTTCTTTAATTTTGTATTGTGGTAAATATATATGTAACAAAACACTTGCCATTTCAACAATATTCACAGGTATAGTTCAGTAACATTAAATAAATACGTTCATCACGTTGTTCAACCATCAGTCTTAACTGTTCCTGAATTCTTCTGTCTCCCACAACAGAAGCTCAATGGCCTCTAAGCATTGAGTTCTCTTTTTCCCCTCCCTCCCACCTGCCCCTGGTAACCACCAATAAACTTTGGTCTCTATACACTTGCTCAAAGAGCTCTGGTGGCACAATGGCTAAGAGCTCAGCTGCTAACCAAAAAGGTTGGTAGTTCACATTCACCAGCGGCTTCATGGGAGAAAAGATCTAGTGATCTTCTCCCATAAAGATTATAGCTGAGAAAACCCTATAGGGCAGTTCTACTCTGTCCCATAGGTTCACTATGAATCAGAATCAACTCAACGGCACACAGCAATAACATACACTTGTCTATTCTAGATATTTCAGGTAAGCGGGATCATACAATCTTTTTTCTTTTGTGACTGATTTCTTTCACTCAACATAATGTTGATATTTACATGAATTCCAAAATAATATGCTTATGTGGCGTTTTATTCATTTTTCAATTTTTGATAAGAGCTACTGACTGTTTACTAAGGAGGATTAGAACTTAAATCTTCTACACCACTTCCAAAATTCCCTTTCTCACTCTCCCCAACATATACACATATACTTCCTACATATTCATCATCCTATATACCTGCACTGTTATGCAGACATATTTTATATTATTTGACTATTTAAATAGCATCCACTGCTGAGCCCCGGAGCGCCGGTGGAACAGTGGTTATGAGTGGGGCTGCTACCCAAAAGGTCAGCAGTTGGAATCCACTAGCTGCTCTTTGAAAACCCTATGGGGCAGTTCTACTCTGTCCTATAGGGTTCTAAGAGTCAGAATCAACTCGACGGCAACAGGTTTGGGTTTTTTAAAATTTTTTTTGGTTTGGTAGTTTACTACGATTACTTGTGTTTTCTAACTTTTTTTTTTTTTTTGAAGAGTGATTATTTCCCTACTTTGCTATTTACTTAATTTTCAAACATTATGATTTCAGTCTTAAATTCCCCAACAATACCACTTATAGAACCCTTGTTAGAGTTAAATGGTATGTATGAATGTATGTATGTATTTAGAAACATCCTTCTCTAGAGTCCGTGCTCTGCTCAATTCTGGATTTATTACTCTCTCATAGGAATTCATGGCTATTTTCTGGGAATCTCTCTCAACCATAATTTTGCAATTACCTTATTCTCTTTTCTGGGGTGAATCTGCTATTCAAGATTCTATGTCTTCTCTTTCTTTTTTTATACTTTTTTATGATTGTAGTACATCTTTTAGTAGTTTCTTGCATGGGAGGTATATTTTTAAGATCTTGTATATCTAAAAATGTCTTTGTTCTGTCCTGATTCCTGATGATAGATTATTTAGATTTGATTTTTTTTCTTGTGTTGCAAATAATTTTCCCTCAGAATTTTCACAAAATACTTCCATAGTCTTCTAATTTCTATACTGCCAAGGTGATTCTGATACTTGAACGTGGTATGTGCGGATGGGAAGAGATTGAGCAGGGGAACATTGTCTTTCTTTGTGGAATATTTTAGGGACTTTTCTTTATTCCTACCATTCTGAAAATGTACTCATACGTGCCTTAATGTATCTTTCCATTATCTGGGATGAGAATTTATTATGGTTCTTTAATCTGAGATCTAATATCCTTTAGTTCTTGAATGTTATTTTTTTAATAATTTCCTTCTTCTACATTTTTTTCTATTTCCTATTTTTCCATTCCCCACTGCACCACCAGGCCTTCTGTTATGCATATATTTGACTTCCTGAATTTGTCCTCTAATTTTATTCTCTTTTCTCTCCTGTTTTCAATATTTCAATATCTTTGTCTTTTTAGTCAATTTTCTGGGGGATTTCTTCAAATTTCTCCTCAAACTTAGCTATTGTGTATATATATAGATATATTACATGTATATAATATATACATATATTATAATATATACATATATATATATAAACTTATCTGGGCTTTTTATTTCTGAAGTCTCTGAACTTTTAAGGATACTAATTAAATGTGTATGCATGTGCACAGTTTTGTAATTTCTATTTTTTCTGAGTTCTATTTGCTGTTGTCGTTCTATTTGTTTTAGCTTTTCTTCTATAGTGTAGAGACTTTAATTATAAGCCTGGTGGTCCTACTCTGTCCATGCATGTTAAGGAAGGAGGTACTAACATGCTGAGTGTAAGATCTGTGTGCTTGTGAAGTAAGTTTATATCAGTGGGCCTCAGTGTACGGCAACCTAGAAAGGATCAAGTTGCTTGTTTAGGGAAACCTAAATATCAGTATCTGTAGGTTAATTGGAGTCTCCGGGTGGTGCAAATGGTTGACACGCTTGGCTGCTAACTTAAATGTTGGAGGTTCAAGTTTACCCAGAGGCAACTCAGAAGAAAAACCTGGAAGATTTACTTCCAAAAAATCAGCCATTGAAAACCCTGTGGAGCACAGCTCTACTCTGACACACATGGGGTCTTCATGAGTCAGAATCGACTCAAAGGCAACTGCTAATCCAGGCCGAGCTCATAAAACTTTACAACGTATGAAAAGACAACAGTTATGAATTGGCTGTCATACACAAAGCACCATGTTAAACAGTATAGTCTTCCCTATCACAGTTGATGGCAAGCCCATTCTTCTATTTACTCAGGAGACCACTACCCCCACCCCATCCCCCTCAAAAAAAAAAAAATACAGTCACTTTTGTTTCCTCTTTTTATCTTATATTCCGTATCCGGTCAGTCAGGAAATTATAAGCTGTACCTTCAAAATATATTTGGAATCCACAACATTTCACTACTTATACTAACAACTTCCTGGTTCAAGCCATCAACATTTTTCACCTGGATTTATGCAGTAATCTCCTACCTGTTTCCCTGTATCAATCCTTGGCCACTTAGGGTGGTCAGAATGATACAACAGCCAGAATGATACTTAAAAACAAAAAAAGATTAATATTTTAAAATAATTTTTTTAAGTGACAAGATAATCATTACAAAAAGCAAGTGATACAGAAATGTGTAAGTAAAAAGTGAGAAGTCACCAACAGACCTACCATCCAGAAACAAATGTGATTAATATTTAGTGGCTATTGTCCCAGACATCTCTGTAAGGAATATATAAACACATAAATTTATAGATTAATAGTGAGACAAACAAATAAAAATGTGATGTTGTTATAAGGGTTATTTTAAAAGAAAGTAGTTTAAATTTAGTTTTAATGGAATTTAATATTATGAAAAACGTATTGAAGGAAGCATGAAAGAATTGATGAATGTTAAATAAATATTTCTTCACCACAAGGAAACATTTACATCTAAAAAAACCTGTAGATTTAAAGAAAAAAAGGTAACAGGAAATTTTAAGTTGTTGGAATCTTTTTTTAAAAAAAGCTATGTCTTTCCGAATGTCTATTGACTCCCTGCAATGAGGAAACTAGTGTTCCCATAGTCTCTTTCTCTCCCCCCTCTTTCTGACTGTGTGTGTGTGTGTATGTGGTCTTTATCTCTTTTTCTTGTATGCTATTATTAGTAAAGTTTACAGTATTTATGTATTGTTGCCTGGAACCACAGCTCTCACTGGTGTTTCATTTTAGTTATATATGAAATAGAATCTGTGCTCATCTGCTCTTTCCCAACACTACTCATTTTCAGTTACTTTATTCGCATTTATCATTTTGTTTTTCTGATTCTATCTTCAAAAAGTTTTTTTTTTTTTTTAATTCTAATAATATATTTTATTTGACCCTATCTATCCAAAATATGGAGCCCTGGTGGCACAGTGGTTAAGAGCCTGGCTGCCAACCAAAAGGTCAGCAGTTCAGATCCACCAGCCACTCCCTGGAAACGCTATGGGGCAGTTCTGCTCTGCTGTATGGGGTTGCTATGAGTCAGAATCAACTCAACAGCAATGGGTTATCCAAAATATTAAGCGCTTGGCTGCTAACCAACATGTCGGTGGTTTGAGCCCACCCAGTGTTTCCATGGGAGGAAGACCTGGCAATCCGCTTCCAAAAAAATTACAGCCTAGATAACCCAATGGGACAGTTCTACGCTGTCACATGGAATCAGTATGAGTAGAAATCAACTTCACAGCATCTAACAACAATACATTTAAAATATTATCACTCCAATGTTAATATTAATGAGATACTTACAAAATTGTTAATGAGATACTTACAGTTGCTTTTTCTATGTCTTCAAAATCAGGCAAGTATTTTAGACATATGGCACATTGCAATCACACTAGCCATATACCAGATGCTTAATGGCCACATGTGACTCGTGGCTATTGTATTGGACGGCACCGCTCTAGACTCTCATCTTTTTTTCATCTCCCTTGTCCACTTCCTACTAAATTATGAGCCAACCCCCAGCACTCTCTCCTAATTGTGGGGTCTTCTCTTAGAAGGAACCCCTCAGGAGTCAGCTTTTTGTTTATTTTTTCCTTATTTTTGAAACCTTTTATTTTGAGATACATACTTTTAAGCTAACATGCCATTGTGAGAAATAATATAGAAGATTTTTTCAAAGAGAGATCAGGGGTCCTCACTTCCCTGATTTTGTGCATGCTTGAGGATATCTGTATTCTGTTTTTATACTTGAAAGACAACTTCCTTTTGCAACATAAGCAAGATCATGTCACTCTTCTTTTTAAAACCCTGCCACATCTCTCCATTTCACTCAGAAAAAGTCTACATCCTTACATTGGCCAGCAAGCCATCCATGATCTGGCCATTGGACAGTCCTCTGCTTTCTTCCCCTCTTCTACCCTCTACTTATTCTGCTCTGGCCACATTGGAGACTTTGTCATCCCCACCTTTAAGGCTGTATAACTCTTTCCTCTGTCTAGCATTGTCTTATACCAGACATTCACATGGTCTATTCCTTTACTGATTCAAAGTTTTGCTCAAATGTTACCTTCTCATTGAAGCCTACCTTGAACACCCCATATAAAATTGCATTATCTTCCCGCCTCCCTATTCAGCACTCCTGATCCCCTCTCAGGCCACTCATTTTATTTTCTTCTTTTCGAAGGCACTTTGCATTTTCTAATACTTCATGTAATTTACTTATTTATTATGTTTTTGTTTATTTACTCCTATAGCCAAAAAGTAAGTGTCTTAGTCATCTAGTGCTGCTATAACAGAAATACCACAGGTGGATGGTTTTAACAAAGAGAAGTTTATTTCCTTACTGTAAAGTAGGCTAAAAGTCCAAATTCAGTGTGTCTGCAGGGGAAGGCTTTCTCTCTCTCTTGGCCTTCTCATCAGTGTTCCCCCAGACTAGGAGCTTCTCTGCGCAGGGACCCAGGTCCAAAGGATGCGCTCTGCTCCCGGAACTGCTTTCTTGATGGTATGAGGTCCCCAACTCTCTGCTTGCTTCCCTTTCCTTTTATCTCTTGAGAGATAAAAGGTGGTGCAGGCCACACCCCAGGGAAACTCTCTTTACATTGGATCAGGGATGTGACCTGGGTAAAGGTGGTGTTACAATCCCACCCTAATCCTCTTTAACATAAAATTACAATCACAAAATGGAGGCTAACCACACAATTCTGGGAATCATGGCCCAGCCAAATTGATACACACATTTTTGGGGAAACATAATTCAATCCATGACAGTCAGCTATGCCAATTACTTGATATTGATCATGGAGGTTAGTTAACCTCTCCGTGCCTCAGTTTCCCCATCTGTAAAATTTAACTAAGAATAATTATTTGCATTTATCAAGTGACTACTATTTGCCAGGTACTGCAGTATTTTCTTTACATATATTTTGACAGATAAACATTACAGCCTCTGCCAGGAAGGTTGTCCCCATCTAACAAACGAACAGGTAAGAAAGGTTAAGTGACTTGTCCAAGGTCTCACAGCTAGTGAATACAGCAACCTTGTCAGGATTATAGGAGATAACCCAGTGATCCATTTACTATAAGCAACCATCAATAAATGCTTATTTAAAAATACCTTTAATTTTCCATCACACCCTATGCTTTATACAATTAATTGGAGTATACAGATGAAGAAACTGGGCTCACCAGAGGTTAAAAGTTTTGGTAATTAGTGAAGCTGGATTTCACCTCAGGTTCCTCTTGTTCCAAAGCCCAGGCTCTTTTATTATATTAAAAGTCATCCAAAGCTTGCTGGATGAAAGAACAAATGGGCTAATATGCTGCTTTTCATTTTCTCTGGTTAAATATCAAATTTCTTCTTCTAATACTTTTTAACACATATAATTTTCTCTGGATAAAATTCTTCTAATGAATTTAGACAGTGAGAAATCAACAACATTTCAATAAATTGGACATGGACATTTGTGAATTGCTCTCTACTTACTCCAATTTAATGGTAATCACTGTTCAATCCCTGAATGCTGTGAGGCTTCCCACTGCCATCAATCATCCCTCTTCTGTTCCTGATATCAAAGCCTTCACTTGGGGGTCCCAGGTGCCAAATAAAAGGTCAGTTAATGGGTCCTTACTCTTTTGAGCACCATCCAAAGCTTCTTCTTCAATCAGCTTCTCAGGGAAAGATCCAGGTGGGGGCAAAGAGGCAGGTCACCTCAGCTTCATGTCCTCGGCTAACTACACATGAATGTGATATTAGCTCATGACCTTGGACAAAATGATCCCTAATCACATCTTCTGTGCCCCTTAGGACTCAGTGACTCCTTTGGCAATTTCCTGTGACCCACTTTAATAGCATGGCTTTCAACAAGGTAGACTTCCTACCTCAAGCAGACAGGACCAGCAAGCAATTACCTCAGTGCAAAGCTTGGAACAGAAAGGGTCTTTGCAAGAATTCTACAACGGAAGTAGCTAAAATATGTTACTAGGAACCGAGGCTCCAAATAGACCATTCTTGTTGGAGTATCTCAGCTCCTAATTAACTCTGAGTCAATTCAGTTCTGACCTAGCTCATTTCTAAACCCCACATAAAAGATAATGTGAATTAAAAAAAAAAAATGTGTTTAAAGAGAAATCTTTGAAGGAAAAGAGGCTGCATAAGTAAGAGGACACACAAAAAGGTCAAAGTTAACTATCTTCAAATATGTCAGATGCAGTTATGTGAAAGAAAAATTAGAGTTGGGCTGATCTCTGGAAGTATTATCACTAGGAGACAGTTATACATAGGCACTGTCTCCTTGGGAGGTTTGTATATTGTAATGGTTTTACGCTCAGTCACTGTGGAGTCAGGAAGATATTTGTATCACAACTCTCCCTTTTACACAGTGTGTGGCTGTGTGTAAATGTTCAGTTTTCTGTATCTATATTTCCTCTTTCATGAAATAGAGATAGTACTGGTATTCCTTCATTCAAGATTTATTGAAAATCTACTCTTTATCCTCACAGAGATACTGTGAGGATTAAATACACTAATTCATGGAAGCTCTTAGCTTAGTGCCTGGCACATGACGTGTCTTAGGCTGGGTTCTCTAGAGAATCAAAACCAGTAAACTGTATAAATATACAGAAAGAGACATTATATCAAGGAAACAGCTTACGCGATTGTAGAGGCTAGAACATCCCGAATCCGTGGATCAGAGGCCTCTCCCAAGTCGCACAGCTGCAGAAACTGGCAAGCCCAAGATCAGAAGGTCAGAGAGCAGGGCTCCCACTCACAGGCTGTGCAGATGGACGAATCCCAGGTTCGACAGATACGCTGACAGCTCAAGTCCCAAGAACGGGAGATGAGATGACAGGAAGCAGCTGCAGGATCCAGAGAGAGCAAAAAGCCAGAACGTCTGCTTATATACAGATGCGGGCCACATCCCCACGGAGACTCCCCCTCATCTGATTGGCCACTCACAGTATATTCAATCATGGGAGTGATTACATTAAAACATGGAGAATCACAGACCAGCCAAGTTGACACACAATCCTAACCATCACAACATGCATTCTAAAAGTGCACATTGCTGTTGATATAATTATTATTATTTTTCTTCAACTCATTACCAAGAATAAATTTCAGAGAAGTTCCGGCAAAATGGCGCTCTAGGCAGAAGCACCACACCGTCCCTCCACAGCAAACATCCGAAAAACTAAGCCTAACAGAGAATACTATAATCCTGAAACCCTAAAACATCAAATGAAGAGATAAAGAACTCAGCCAAGCACCAAATGGAGTGAGAAAACTGACAGAGAATGGAGAGCGAGGAGAGATTCATGCAGAGGTCCCCTACCAGCTAACGCAGCGCAGATCCACCATTTTGGACTCCTATCAGAGACCAGCAAACAGGGGTACGAGAAAGCAGCCTCATGGAGCGTCCAGCGGGAGACAAAATAACCGGTAATTTGTGGTGTGCACTTTCCCACCCCCCACCCCTCTTCACCCTGGCTCGGCCTCCTCTGCTTCCCACGGCCACGGTCTCTTCACCAGGAAGCACCGGCTGCTTGGATTCCACACACCCAAGCAGGCGGCTCTCTTGGTGCCATTTGTTGGCTGTTAGTGTTGCTTTTTTCCACTTCTTTTGATTTCTTCCTTGCCTCTGGCCATCTCCCCCTCCTTTCACTCAAGTGCCTCACTCCATGCGCCATCTTTGCTTCTTCCTGAGGGGCTGAGGAGCTCCATTCAAGTGTGGAGGTGCTTTCCAGTCTGGGCTACTGCGCTGGTGGGATCCTGGGGCTTTTGTTCTTTTGTTCGTTTTGAATTGTTTGTTTGTTTTCTTTTCCTTTTCTTGAGTTGGGAGCCATTTCTGGCCAGGTGGAGCTGCGTGGCAAGGAACTCCCCTTCAGCTTCCAAAGATGTACAGAGAGATCCCTGAAAGCATTTCTTTTTTTGTTGTTTTTTTTTTTTTTTCTATTTTTTTTGGGGGGGGGGCTTTCTTCTTCTTTTTTTTTAATTTGTTTTTTTTTTCCCCTCTTTTTCCCCTTTTGTCTTTCTTCATGGCTCTTCATCCCTCTATAGCTTCCTTCTCTTTCTGATCCTTGAATACCAGGCATTGTATACCTCTACACCTTCTAGACAGGCTGTATTGCAACACCTGAGAGCGACTTCCCCAGACCTCATAGCTGCACCGGTGGGATCCCTGGGAATATTGCAATTATTTAACCTTTCTGATATTTATTTATTCATTATTTTCTTTTCTTCCTCTTCCCCTTTCTGTTTCTCTCCATTTCATAGTCTCCCAACTCTCCACTCCAAAAGCAAGCTCCCCTAGAATTCTTTTTTGTTTCTTTGTATGTTTTTGGCTCCTGTTCCTCTCTCCTCTCTCTCATATCCATCTTAGCTCCACACATAATAATCTCCCCGCTGCATCCTGCCTACCTGCACCGTGCGCTTGACATCACACCACCAAGCAGCACGGGCACGGCCTACTGGAACCTGCCCTGCACTAATTACCAACCCGCTCTGGTGGCTGTAGTAAGTGCCACAAACAACCCGTCCCAGTAACTCCTCTTCAGCTAGACCTTCCCTGCTATAGCATATCTGAGTGACTGACCCTGCCAATTGGAGAAGGAGGTAAAAAGTATTGAGTGCACGGATGAGCAAACAACAAAGAACACATAGTCTGCGTGCTCAGACACAGTCAAATTTTTATTTAGATAAAGGGATGAAACAAACAAATCTACAATCAGAAAACAAGAAAAATAACTACTGAATGCACCGAAAACAGCAGACAATATCTAAACATTTACAAAAACAAGACAGGATGGTTCCAGTAGACATCAAAAATAAAACACCAGATGACTCTCCTGTGGAAGAACATGCACTAGAACTACCTCACAGGGAATTCAAATCTCTAACACTCGAAATTCTCCAAGAACTGAGACAAACAGCTGACAAACATGAGGAAAAAATAGACAAATTCATGGAAAATACAGACAAAAAATTGGAAGAATTCAGGAAAATAATGCAGGAACAAAATGGCAAAATAAATTCACAACTAGAAATTATACAAAGACAACAATTAGAAATCCAAAAGATAAACAACAAGATTTCAGAAATGGATGATGTCATAGAAGGGCTGAGAAGCAGATTTGAAATGGTAGAAGACAGGATCAGTGGAACTGAAGACAAACACGTGGATACAACTATGTTTGAAGAAAACTCAGAAAAAAGAACAAAGAAAAATGAAGAGACCCTGAGGGTTTTGTGGGACACAATCAATAGCAAAAATCTTTGAGTGACTGGAATTCCAGAACAGGGGGAGAAAACAGAAAACACAGAGATGATCATTGAGGAACTGCTGACAGAAAACTTCCCAATGTCATGAAAGATGAAAATCTGGCCATCCAAGAAGCTCAATGAACCCCATATAGAAGAGACCCCAAAAGAAAATAACCAAGACATATCATAGTCACACTCGCCAAAACCAAAGATGAACAGAGAATCCTGAGAGCAGCTCGTGAAAAACAAGAAGTCACATACAAAGGAGAAACAATAAGACTAAGCTCAGATTATTCAGCAGAAACCATGCAGGCAAGAAGGCAATGGGATGACGTATATAAAATCTTGAAAGAAAAAAATTGTCAGCCAAGAATAATATATCCTGCAAAACTCTCATTCAGATTTGAAGGTGAAATTAGGTCATTTCCAGATAAACAGAAATTAAGGGAATGTGTAAAAGTCAAACCAAACTTACAAAAATTATTAAAGGGAGCCCTTCGATCTAAGGACAAACAGCTTCAACTCACAGGCAGAACCTAGGATGCAGGATCATATGATCCAGATACCAGTCTAGGAAATGAACTCTCGAGGACTACACAAAACCAAAAGAAATACAACAGGTAATCAGAGCAGTTAATAAATAAATGACAACATCAAAACAATAAAAGAGGGAATAAATGTAATAGGTATAGAACCTTCTAATGAAAAGGAAGTCAAGGTGATACCAAGTAATGGTAGACTGCTTCAAACTTAGAAAGATAAGGATAAAATTCATGGTAACCACAAAGAAAGTTAATAAACCAACTCATAAAAATAAAGACAAAAAACATAAAGTCTTGGCAAAAACAAAACCTACAAAAACAAAAGAAATGAACACAAAGTCCACAAACAAAAGTAACTCAGCACAAGAGAGTAAGAATAACAAAGAAAACGTCAGCACCACAAAAAAAAGCACTACAAAATGACAGCAACAAATTCACATCTATCAATAATTACACTGAATGTAAATGGACTCAATGCACCCATAAAGAGACGGAGAGTCACAGAATGGATAAGAAAACAGGATCCATCAATATGCTGTCTACAAGAGACACACCTTAGAAACAAAGATGAGAACTTATTAAAAGTCAAAGGTTGGAAAAAAATATATCAAGTTAACAACTACCAAAAAAGAGCCAGAGTGGCAAGTCTAATCTCAGATAAAATAGACTTTAAAACAAAATCTACCATAAAAGACAAAGGACACTATATAATGATTAAGGGGACGATCCATCACAAAGACATAACCATAATAAACATCTATGCACCCAATGACATGGCTCCAAAATACATAAACAAAACTCTAACAGCACTGAAAAGAGAAACTGACAGTTCCACAATAATAGTAGGAGACGTCAACACACCACTCTCAGTAAAGGCCAGAACAACTAAGAAGAAACTCAGCAAAGATATACAAGACCTAAAGAGCACAATCAGCCAAATTGACCTCATAGACGTATATAGAACACTCCATCCAACCGCTGCAAAGTAGACATTCTTTTCCAATGCACATGGAATGTTCTCCAGAATAGACCACATCTAAGCCACAGAGCAATCCTCAACAAGATCCAAAATGTTGAGATAATTCAAAGTATCTTCTCCGACCACAATGCCATCAAGGTAGAAATTAACAACAGAAAGAGCAAGGGAAAAAAATCAACTACATGGAAACTGAATAATACCCTGCTTACACATCAGTGGGTAATAGAAGAAATCAAAGATGGAATCCAAAAATTCCTAGAATGAAATGAGAGTGAAAACACATCATACCAAAACCTTGGCACAAAGAAAAGGAAGTCCTCAGAGGACAATTTATAGCAACAGATGCAACTATCAAAAAAGAAGAAAGGGACAAAATCAAAACATTAACTACAGAACTCAAACAAATAGAAACAGAACAGCAAAAAAAAAGCCCACAACCACCAGAAGAAAGGAAATAGTAAAGACCAGAGCAGAAAGAAATGAAATAGAGAACAGAAAAACAATAGAAAGAATCAACAAAACTAAAGGTTGGTTCTTTGAAAGAATCAACAAAAACGACAAACCACTGGCCAGACTGACAAAAGAAAAACAGGAGACAACACAAATAGCCCAAATAAGAAATTAAATGGGGGACATTACAACAGACACAACTGAAATAAAAAGGATTATAACAGAATATTATGAAAAACTATACTCCAACATACT
Organism: Dugong dugon; assembly: GCA_030035585.1. Lineage (NCBI taxonomy): Eukaryota > Metazoa > Chordata > Mammalia > Sirenia > Dugongidae > Dugong > Dugong dugon. The sequence goes on from CM057471.1 coordinate 62,040,300, forward strand.
TGAAAACATAGAGGAAATGGATAAATTTCTAGAAACACACGGCCTACCCAAACTACAACAAAGTGAAGTTGAAAATCTGAACAGACCCATAACAAGAGAAGAGATTGAAAAGTTAATAAAATACTCCCAACCAAAAAAAGCCCTGGCCCAGATGGCTTCACTGGAGAATTCTACAAAACATTTACAGAAGAGCTTGTACCAGTACTTCTCAAGCTATTTCGGAGCATAGAAGAGGAAGCAACACTTCCAAACTCATTCTATGAAGCCAGCATAACGCTGATACCAGAACCAGGCAAAGACGTCACAAATAAATAAAATTACTGACCAATATCTCTCATGAATATAGATGCAAAAATTCTGAACAAAACTCTAGCCAATAGACTTCAGCATCATATCAAAAAAATAATACACCACGACCAAGTAGGATTCATACCGGGTATGCAAGGAAGGTTCAACAATAGAAAAACAATCAATGTAATCCACCACATACATAAAAGGAAAGAAAAGAATCACATGATCATCTCAATTGACTCAGAAAAGGAATTTGACAGAGTCCAACACCGATTCCTGATAAAAACTCTCAATCAAATAGGTATAGAAGGGAAATTTCTCAACATAATAAAGGGCATCTATGCAAAACCAATGGCCAACATCATTCTTAATGGAGAGAGGCTGAAAACTTTCCCCTTGAAAACAGGAACAAGACAAGGATGCCCTTTATTCCCATTCCTATTTAACATTGTGCTGGAAGTTCTAGCTAGAGCGGTAAGGCAAGAAAAAGAAATAAAGGGCATCCAAATCGGTAATGAAGAAGTTAAACTGTCCCTGTTTGCAGATGATATGATACTATACATACAAAACCCTAAAGACTCCATGAGAAATCAACTGGAACTAAAAGAAAGATTCAGCAGAGTAGCAGGATAGAAGATAAACATTCAAAAATCTGTTGGATTCCTATAAAGAAGTAGGGAGAATGAGGAAAAGGAAATCAGGAAAACAATACCATTTTCAATATAAAAAGATAAAATATGTAGGAATAAATCTGACCAGGGATGTAAAAGACCTATACAAAGAAAACTACAAAACACTACTGCATGAAACCCAAAGGGATCTACGTAAATGGAAAAACATACCATGCTCATGGATAGGCAGAATCAACATTGTGAAAATCACAATTCTACCCAAAGCAATCTACAAATACAACGCAATCCTGATCCAAATACCAACAACATTCTTCAAAGAGATGGAAAAACTAATCATTAACTTTATATGGAAAGGGAAGAAGCCCCAAATAAGTAAAGCACTACTGAAGAAGCAGAATAAAGTTGGAGGACTCACTACCTGACTTCAGAACCTACTATACAGCTACAGTAGTCAAAACAGCCTGGTAGTAGTACAACAACAGATACATTGACCAATGGAACTGAATTGAGAACCCAGACGTAAATCCATCCACCTATGGTCACCTGATCTTCGTCAAGGGCCCAAAGACCATCAAATGGGGAAAAGACAGTCTTTTTAACAAATGGTGCTGGCAAAACTGGATATCCATCTGCAAAAAAAATGAAACAGGACCCATTCCTCACACCGTATCCAAAAACTACTTCAAAATCGATCAAAGACCTGAATATAAAGCCTAAAAGTATGAAGTTCATAGAAGAAAAAATAGGACCAACGATACGGGCCTTAATACATGGCATTAACAGGATACAAACCATAACCATCAACGCATAAACCCCAACAGATAAGCTAGATAACTGGGATCTTCTAAAACTCAAACACCTATGCTCTTCAAAAGACTTCACCAAAAGAGTCAAAAGAGAACCTACAGACTGGGAAAAAAATTTTGGACAGTACAAGTCAGACAAAGGTCTAATCTCCATAATCTACAAGAAAATCCAACACCTCTACAACAAAAAGACAAATAATCCTTTTAAAAAATGGGCAAAGGAAATGAACAGACACTTCACCAAAGAAGACATTCAAATGGCCAACACACATGAGGAAATGCTCACGATCAGTAGCCATTAGAGAAATGCAAATTGAAACCACAATGAGATACTATCTCACCCCTGCATTACTGGCACGAATCAAAACCACTGGAAATAACAAATGTTGGAGGGGCTGCGGGGAGATCGGAACACTTATGCACTGCTGGTGGGAATGCAAAATGATATGACCGTTTTGGAAAATGATATGGCGCTTCCTCAGAAAGCTAGAAATAGACATACCATTCGATCCAGCAATCCCACTCCTAGGAATATATCCTAGAGAAATAAGAGTCATCACTCGAATAGACATATGTACACCTATGTTCATGGCAGCATTGTTCACAATAGCAAAACGATGGAAACAACCTAGATGCCCATCAACAGATGAATGGATAAACAAACTATGGTACATACACACAATGGAGTACTATGCAATGAGAAAGAACAAGGAATCTGTGAAGCGTCTCAAAACATAGATGAAACTGGAGTACATTATGCTGAGTGAAATAAGTCAATCACAAAAGGACAAATATTGTATGAGACCTCTATTGTAAAAACCCATGAAAAAGTTCACACACAAAATGTAACAATCTTTGTTGGTTACCAGAGATGGGAGGGGTTGGGGGGAAATACTAAATAGGCAATAGATAAGTGGTATCTTGGGTGAAGGGTGAAACAGTACACAGTACAGGGGAAACTAGCACAACTTGTACAAGGAAAGGTCATGGAAGCCCCATAGACACATCTAAACTCCCTGAGAGACTGAATTGCTTGGTGGAGGGCTGTGGGGACCATGGTCTCGGAGAACATCTAGCTCAATTGGCATGACACAGTTTATAAAGACAATGCTCTACATTCTACCTTGGTGAGTAGTGTCTGGGGTCTTAAAAGCCTGTGAGCGGCCATCTAAGATACTCCACTGGTCTCATCCCTTCGGGAGTAAGGGAGAATGAAGAGAACAGGATAGAAGGAAAAGATTAGTCCAAGGGACTAACTGTCCACAGCTACCAAGGCCTCCACCGGACTGAGTCCAGTACAGCTAGATGGTGCCCTGCTACCACCACTGACTGTTCTGACCAGGATCAAAAGAGAGGGTTCTGGACAGAGCTAGAGAAAGATGTAGAGCATAATTCTAACTCACAGAAAAACGACCAGATTTACTGGCCTAAAAGAGACTGGAGAAACCGCAAGAGTATGGTCCCCAGACACCCTTTTAGCTCAGTGGTGAAGCTAACTCCAAGGTTCACTGTTCAGCCTGGGAGTGGACAGCCCCGTAAAACCAAATGAGACTAACGAGGTACAGGAGTCCAGTGACAAGGGCCAGAAGCCAGAAGGGGACAAGGAAGCTGGTGATAGGGAACCCAAGTTTGAGTAAGGATATTGTTGATGTGTTGTGAGATTGTTAACCATTGTCATAGGGCAACATTTGTAGTAACTGTTAAATGAGTAACTATTTTGTTCTGTAAGTCTTTATCTGAAGTGAGAATAACAGCACAATTGGAAGAGCATAGTCAATGTCACTGAACTGTGCATGTAGAAATTTTTGAAACGGTGTATCTTTGGCTATGTGTATCTTCACCAAAAAAAAAAAAAAGGTTGAGAAGTTAGAGGGTTAATATGTTGTGGGGTTGTTAACCAATGTCATGAAACAAAATGTGTTCTGCTGTTTCATGAGAAACTATTTGTTCTGTAAGCCTTCACCTGAAGTACAATAAAATAAAAATTAAAAAAAAGAATACATTTCAAAAAATCAGAGCTGCTAGATACGGTTGCCTTACAGGTGTCAAGCTCTCTGACACTGGCCAAACTGTGACAGAGACCACATGCGAATGAGACATTAGTCCATAGTAGAGGTTCAAGTATTAGGACTTTAGTTGGACTACAGACTTTGTAAGTTCCTTCTCATTGTAAGATGCCATTATGCTAGTGATGTGTAGTCTTTCCTCACTATTGACAAGGGTCTAATAGGAGACTTCTCCCTCTTTTGTGAGGTCAATATGTTGGATGGAAGCATCAGGTGTCACCAAAGGAAAGTAGCAGACAAATTGCCAATCTCTTTTGTATTTTATTCCTAACCTTTCATCGTCTTAGCCCTACAGATTCTATCTAGCTTTATTTCTCTTTTATCTTTTTGCATATGCTACTGCTAGCCACTATATCCCCCTTCATGCTAGGAGCTCTGCTGGGATCTGAGAACACACTGAGGAAGACAGTCTGCCTTAGACATCTTAAAGCATCTGTTCTGGTGAGAGAGGCAAATACACAAAAATTACATAAGCACCCAGTTTTTCACATTTGGAATACCACACAAGAGCAAAGTTAAATGGCATAAGTTTATACCTATCAACATGACTACATTCAAACATTAATGAGATTGGAGGACAAGAAAAAATGTGATAACACATAATACTATGGTTTGTGGAGGTATAGGCAAAGAATGATAGAAGCCAAATTCAGGATAGTACTTACCTCAGGGTAGGGATGGGGAAGAGATAGAGGAATGAAATCTAGCAGTAACATTTGGGGAACTTGACTTCAGGAAGTTTTATTTTTTACCCTGGGAAGTGAGGATATCAATGTTTTATACATATATGTGTGTTTGTGTGTGTATATGTATACATACATACATACATACACACACATATATATATAGTTGTTGTTAGGTGCCTTTGAGTTGGTTCTGACTCATAGAGACCCTATGTACAACAGAATGAAACACTGCCCAGACCTGTATTATCCTCACAATCGTTGCTATCTATGCTGGTTAAAGTTGTGTGTCAACTTGGTTACGCCATGATTCTCAGTGGTTTGGCAGTTATGAAGTAGTTTGGCAGCTATGTAATGATGTAATCACCTCCATAATGAGATCTGCTATGAGCAGCCAATCAGTTGAAAGGGAGTTTCCTTTGGGGTGTGGCCTGCATCCAACATATATGGACATTTTGGAAAAGCTCTCTGGCTTTTGCTCGCTCTGGATCCTGCATGTCACCTCCAGTTCTTGGGACTTGAGCTAATGGCATACCTGCTGATCTTGGGATTCATCAGCATCCACAGTCTGTGAGCCAGTCGCCTGCCATCTTACCTGCCAACCTTTAGACTCATCAGCCTCCGCAGACTGTGAGCCAGAGGTCTGCAGTCTTACCTGCCAACTTTACGGTTGTGAGCCCTGCAGCTACGTGAGTCAGGAGGAGCCTCCAACCTGACCCACAAACTTGGGACTTTGCATCCTCTAAAACAGAGTGAGCCATTTCCTTGATACAAATCTCTCTCTATATATGTATACATATACGCTTCACTGGTTTTGCTTCTCTATAGAACCCAGGCTAAGACATTTGGTACCAAGAGTGGTTCTAGAGAAACAAAATTTTAGGATGAGTTTTCTGAATTTTTTTTCAAGTCTGGTTAGTCTTAAAGATATTAATAACCCTGTTTTCAGTCATAAAGAGGGCCTGCTAACCCATGAAGTGAGGCGGCAGTAGAAATATGTCAAATATCACCACCAATAGATCAGTTATAGGTGACAGGCAAGGTTCTAGGTGATCGCATGTTTGATACCTTTCTACAATTTTGTCAGAAAGAGAAGTATAATGAAGCTTGTTGGTTGGTCCTACTTTTGCTAGACCAAGTGGTAAAAGAGATGAGCTCAGGACTTCAGAGTCACAGCTCAAGTGCCACATAAAAGACCTTCAAGTTTCCACTTGTTCCTTGAAAGAAAGCCTTATTTCTTGTAGTAATAGAGATGATATGCCAAAAAGCAAACCCAGAGTCTTATCATGAGAGTGGCTGAATTACAATGCCAACTGAATTCCCAACCTCAAATGGTATCTGAAGTTAAAGTGAGAGGATTGATTGGGAAGAAATGGGGTTCTGAAACTTGGGATGGGGACATAAGGGCATATAATCAGGAAGCTAGGGACATTAAGCCCCTAAAATCTCTCTCACTCCCATCTGAAGAGAATCCATCTTTGTCTGCTAAACTACCTTGCCCAGTAAGACAATAAGCCCCTCCACTCCCATCTGATGAGATTAACCCAGTTGTGCCTAAAGAGCCTTCGTCTAAGTCATCTCCTGAGTAGGCATCTGAGTCATTGCCTGGGGCATCACCTGTGGCAGATGCCTTATAAGACGTGGCTGAATGTTCTCAGCGCACATCCCCACCACTCATTTTTCTTCTGGACCTATAACTAGACTTCAGTCTCATTAAGCCCACAAAGGTGAAGTACAAAACGTGACCTAGGAGGAGGTACACTACACTCCAAAAGAACTGCTTGAGTTTTCTAATATGTACAATCAGAAACCTGGGGAATATATGTGGGAATGGCTATTAAGGATCTGGGATAATGGTGCAAGGAACATAAAGTTGGATCTGTCTGCATTTATTGATATGGAACCACTAGGTACAGATTGTTCATTCATTGTTTCAGCCTGAGAGGTTAGGAAAGGATCTAATAGTTTATTTGGTTGGTTTCCTGAAGCATAGATTACATGGTGGCCTACACTAAATCAAGTTGAACTACCAGACCTGCCTTGGTATACTGTAGAAGGAATCCAAAGGCTTGGGGAAATTGGTATGTTAGAGTGGATTTATCAGGTTAGACCCACATACCCACGCATGAAGTGCCTGAGGACATACTTTTTACCAAAAAGGTGAGAAACATACTTGTGAAGGGAGCCCCAGCATCCTTGAAGACTTCTGTGGTTGCTGTTTTATGTAAGTCAGATTTGAGAATGGAAATTTCCCTAACTGAATTAACACACCTAACTACAATGGGGCTGATTGAACCCTGTGGTGGTAGGGGCCAAGTGAAGGCACTCAACGACAAACACAAGGTGGATGTGGTTACTATAATGGACAGAAGAGTCAAAGTAGTAATCAGAATAGTCTGACTAGTATGGACTTATGGCATTGGCTACTTAGTTATGGTGTCCCTAGGAGTGAAATAGATAAGAAATCTACTAAATATTTATGTGATCTGTTCAAGCAGAAGAATTCTAGGTCAAGTGAATGGCAATCTAACTCAAATCACCAGAACAGATAGTCATGGCCCTTCAATCAATTTCCAGCCTTGAGCCAGTTCCAGACCCACAACCCCTTGAATGAAGGAGAGGCCAAGTCCCCTTGAGAAAGGACCCTACTACACTACCAAAAAATTATACTGTTAATCTTTCTCCCAGCCTTCCCCAAAGGGATCTATGGCGTTTTACGAGAGTGACTGTTCACTGGGGAAAAGGAAATAATCAGACTTTTGGGGCATTACTGGATACTGGCTCTCAACTGACACTAATTCCAGAGAACCCAAGTCACTGTAGCCCACTAGTCAGAGTGGGGGCATAGGAAGGTCAGGTTATTAACGGAGTCTTAGCTCAGGGTTGGCTCACAATGGGTCTGGTGTGTCCCCAAACCATCTTGTAGTGATTTCTCCAGTTCCAGAAGGCATAACTGGTATAGATACACTCAGCAACGGGCAGAATCCCCACGTTGGATCCCTAACAAAAAGAGTAAGGACTATTATGGTAGGAAAACCCAAGTGGAAACCATTAGAACTGCCCCTACAGTTCCAGCATGAGCACAATTAAGTGTTCTGGAATTCCCATTCTTCTCAATGTTGACCATAATTCGTTATGATCTACACAGCTGAATGCCTTTGCATAGTCAATAATTAACAAAGGTAAACATCTCTCTGGTATTCTCTGCTTTGAGCAAAGATCCATCAGACATCAGCAATGATATCCCTTGTTCCACGTCCTGTTCTGAATCAAACTGGAATTTCTGGCAGTTTCCTGTTGATATACTGCTGCAATCATTTTTGAATTATCTTCAGCAAAATTGTACTTGTGTGTGATATGAATAATATTGTGTGATAATTTCTACATTCTGTTGGATCACCTTTCTTTGGAATGGAAGCAAATATGAATCTCTTCCAGTTGGTTGGCCAGGTAGTTGTCTTCCAGATTTCTTGATGTAGACGAGTGAGCACCTCCAGTGCTGCATAAGCGTGTTGAAACATCTCACCTGACATTCCATCAATTCCTGAAGGCTTGTTTTTCACCAATGCCTTCATTGCAGCTTGGACTTCTTCCTTCAATAGTATTGTTTCTTGATCATATGCTACCGCTTGAAATGGTTGAGTGTCAATTCTTTTTGGTACAGTGACCTTGTGTATTCCTTCCATCTTCTTTTGATGCTTCCTGTGTGGTTCAATATATTGCCCATAGAATTTTTAGGTATTGCAACTTGAGATTTGAATTTTTTCTTCAGTTGTTTTTAGCTTGAGAAATCCAAGCACGTATATATACAGTAAATAACCAAAACCAAACCCTTTGCCGTTAAGTCATTTCCAGCTTATAGTGACAGTGACCCTATAGGAGAAAATAGAACTGCTGCATAGGGTTTTCAAGTAGCAGCTGGTGGATTTGAACTGCCAACCTATTGGTTAGCAGCTATAGCCCAATACAGCTCTTAAACACTGTGCCTAGTTTCTAAAAATAAAAATATTCCTACAAAAATATTACAGATTGTAAAAAGTGTTTTAAAGGGCAGTATGATATTAATCTAGAATTATGGGTTCTTGATTTAGTAGGAGCATATGATAGGAATGACTCTTCTGCGGAAATACTCTTCAGTGGGAATTAGCCATATAAATGATAGGGATGAGGGGTAGAAAAGAAAAGTGCTCCACTAACTTTATCCATCTTTTATCCACTCCTTTGTAAGCATTATGACATAAATTTATGGTCTCCTCAATTGAACAGGAATCTCCATTAAGTGATTGAGTCTTTTTTTACTTTGTATTAACCAAAGCACTGAGCAAAATCTTTGTCATGTTGAACTGAATAGAAATAAAAGTAGAGATCTAGGACCTCATATAACTTGAGGGTCAAAAATATGCTAAATGTTGAATTCGTATTTCTTTTTTTATCTATACCTCATTGGCAAGTTGTCCAAATTTATGAAGTATTTAAAAGCATCCTTATTTGGACATTTTCTACCCTAATATTTCATCTGAGTTCTCAACAAAGTAATGAAGGATGTCTTTAGATCATGCTATTTTCTCTATGTGAAATTTACTTTCTTTCTTATCCTTCAGCTGTCAAGTTCAATCTACTCTATCCTTTAAGGTCCTGCTTGTATGTCTCTGCCTCCATGAAGTATTTTCTTATTAGGTCAGTCCAAAGAAGAAGTTTCTTCCCATGGACACTTTTACAAAATTTGGTCATCATTTGGTCTCCAATTCAACTTCCAGTCTTCTGATTATTGTTGCATATGTATGTATCATTGCTATCTCCCCTGGTAAGGTCTACATTTCTGAAGGCAGAAAACATTTAATAATAATAATAATTCATTGTTTCTTTACAATGACCCAGGAACTATGCTACATAATTTATTTCCATTATACAATTGATTTCTTACAACAGTCTTATTAATGTGATATCACTTCTATTTTAAACAATAAGAAGCTTGTAGATGTTTGGTAACTTGTCCAGCATCATACAACTATTAAGGGGTGCATATAGGATTTAAATCCATATCTGTTTGACCACAAAGCTCTTAACCTTTGCACCTTTCAGTCTAATTCAATTCTCTATCTCCCACAGTTTAGCACATAATTGTTTTCTGCATATAGCGGCTGTTCAAAAATGAAAGATTGAAATGAATACATAAACCTTGAAGTTACCAACATGAATTGTGTTTATCACTCCCATTGGAGATGTTTCTCAGCCTTGCAAGCAACCACCTTGTACTCCAAGGGGTGGAGTTATTTATTGTTTGTATAGGGTAGCTCTTTGACAAACAAACAAAAATCTAAGCTGGCTTCATTAAAAAGGATGGATATAAAGCGGCAACATGTCTATGTTGAGCCATTGAAAGTGAAATGGGATAAATGCTATAGTTACAATGAGGCTGATCAAGCTGAGAAAAACAAGTTTCAAATTGTTTCAATCAGTCTTAATCCAGCAGCGTTATTAACAGTGCTCTACCCTGGTACAACTGCATCTGCTAACTCAAGATAATGATTTATATCACAGTTTATGAATGTTCCAATTTATCCTAATTCAATAAGTGAAACCCAGCAAGGCAGGCAGGAGACATACATCGCACTATGACTAGAACCCCCACTTCTTTTTCCTCACCTGCCATCCCCAGACCATCATGGCTGTCTGTGAATCTGCTTGTCAAGTATTTTCCTTTGTGGACCTAAGCTGAGGGAGACAGATCAGCAGGTTGGAGTAGAAGTGCTTAATCACACCCTCAAGTTGGAAGCCCCAGCAGGAAAGAATGTTTTGAGCAAAGCCAACATAGTAGAATCATACAATGAGAAGTATCTTGGAGACCTCTGAGTTCAGGAGTTCTTAACCTGGAAATTATGGGCTCCTCAGTTGGAAAGTGAGTACACAAACCATGAACACTGCAAAAGTCTGTGTGCGTGTGTATGTGTGTGTGTGTGTGGTATATATGCATGTGTGCAATTTTCTCTCATTCAGAGTGTTCATCAGATCTCAGATTGTTCTTGCCACCTAAAGAAGTTATGGACCACTGACTGATCTAATCCCCTCTGTTATGGATTGAATTGTGTCCCCCTAAAATGTGTGTCAACTTGGCTTGGCCATGATTCCCAGTATTGTGTATTGTCCTCCAATTTGTGATCTGATGTAATTTTCCTATATGTTGTAAATCTTAATCTCTGCCTATAGTTAATGAGACAAGATTAGGTTATGTTAAAGAGAATTAGGGTGGGATGCAACACCCTTGCTTAGGTCACAGCCCTGGTCCAATGTAAGGAGAGTTTCCCTGGGATGTGGCCTGCATCACCTTTTATCTTACAAGAGAGAAAAGCAGAGAGAAGTGAGCAGAGATAGAGGGACTTCATTACCACCAAGCAAGAAGAGCCAGAAGTGGATCACATCCTTTGGACCCAGCTGTGCTAAGAACCTCCTAGATCCAGAGGAAGATTGATGAGAAGGACTTTCCTTCAGAGACAACAGAGAGAAAGCCTTCCCCTGGAGCTGGTGCCCTGAATTTGGACTTCTAGATTCCTAAACTGTGAGAGAATAAATTTCTGTTTGTTAAAGCCACCCACTTGTGGTATTTCTGTTATAGCAGCACTAAATAACTAAGATACTCTCACTATAAAAATGAGAATGCAGAGAGAAGGATGTTAAGATAATTTTCTTACCCCTGCACACCCTTTTAGCTCAGAAATGAAGCCACTCCTGAAGTTCCCCCTTCAGCCAAAGATTAGACAGAAAACAAATTGAGACTAAAGGGTCACACTAGCCCAGGGGCAAGGACTAGAAGGCAGAAGGGGATAGGAAAGCTGGTAATAGGGAACCCAAGGTCAAGAAAAGAGAGTGTTGTCATGTTGTGGAGTTGTTAACCAATGTCATAAAACAATGTGTGCACTAACTGTTTAAGGAGAAGCTAGTTTGTTCTGTAAACTTTCATCTAAAGTACACAAAAAAATCTTTAAAAAGATAATTTTCTTAAATCACTATTGTTAGAGAAAGAATTTGGAATAGATTACTGAAATCCCATAGTCAGCCAAGCAGGAAGTCATTTACGTTTTTGACCCTAGAACAAAATGTGACACTGGTCAAATGAGACCTCTTGAACACCATTTTCCTCACCCATTCCTGCTGCTCTATGGCGATGCTACTTCCTTCATATGAATATATACTTCAGAGGCAGCCTGTATCTCCTTCATATCCAAATGTACTCTCAGGAAAAGGTCTACTGATAGGTGGGGAGGTAACATGATGTCATGGAAAGAACACTGTACTAGCTCTGGTTTCCGGTAGAGAGTCAAGGACAGAGTAGATATGGAGTGCATATTTGCTGAGCAAGTGAAAGAGTTTAAAATCATGAACTTTATTTACATTAATTTTGACCATCTGAAAAAAGAGGAGGTTGGTCTTCATAATGTCTAATATTCCTTTGCTTTAATATTTGATGAGCACGGCAACCATTTACTTGAAACCTCATTTCCGACTATTAAACGAAAGGGCTTACCCCTGTTTAAGGGATAATCCTGTTCAATCTATCTGAGGATAGATAAGATAGACGGTGGGATATAAGGTAGGGTTTTTGCTTCACCTGACCTTGAAAAGCTACCCTTTCTGCTGTAAACTTTGCTTTAATGACCCTTATTCCAAGGTAAGCAAGCCCAGTCAACCAATACTGATGCACTTGTCTAGCTATTAAGCTAACTAAATAAAAATATCCTTGAGGGTCCACTCTAACTAGGCCAGATTCTAGGCTCTGAAAACACAAAGGGAAACTAAACACTGATCATTCATTAAAGGATCTCACCAGGTAGGGAACAGTCAAGATACCACGTTCCAACTATTGAAATTGTGGATTAATCAGTGCTTGGTTGGTATGGGAAAAGGAGTTATGAATAATTCAGGGAACAGTAGTGAAATTAGGAGAAAAGTATTTACTCAGTCTGGAGGGTAAAGTAAGTAGGAGTTTACCAGATAGAGAAGTTGGAAGGATAACGTAATCCATGAAAGTAAAACCGGCCAAACAAATGCATGCCACTGTGAATGGCAATCCCGTATTTGGGGGATGGTGAATGTTCTCGTACGGGCGTAGGATGGTGCCTGGCATTTAAGGAAAGCCCAATAAATATCTGTTGAATGAATGAGAGGATAAATGGCTTAATAATTATAATTATTAATAATTATAAGCTAACATTTATTATTACTGTCAAACTCAATAATAAACACTTTTTTATGTATTATACCACAATTCCCACAAGAACTATATAAGTACTATTAGGATTTTTATTTTATAGATGATTTTTCTGAAGCTCAGAGAGGCAAAGCAACTTGTCTGAGGTCACATAGCCACTATCAGGGACAAAACTTGATTTCTGTATGGCTTCATGACTTTAAATCTTGAGCACTTAATTATTTCACTATAAAGTATAGGGTGTTTTGGGAAAAGAAGTAGGAGTTCCTGAGTGGAGCAAAAAGTTAAGCATTCAGCTACTAACTAAAAGGTTGGAAGTCTGAATCCACCCAGAGGTCCCTTGGAAGAAGGGCCTGGCAATCTTTTTCCAAAAGTTCAGAGCTATGAAAGCCCTATGGAGCACAGTTCTACTCTGAAGCATGTGGGGTTACCATAAATCAGAATCGGCTTGTCAGCAACTGGTAAGGTAAGTGTAATGAGCTAGCATAATAAGTTCTCTAAGTTCAGGGAGAGGAGGGAGAATCAAGATCAGTTCAAAGCTGCTTCTTAAGAGGTGAAGGTCTCTACTCTCCAACTTTTTCACCATGCCTGACACCAGCCGTACTTCCCACAGCACTATGTCTCTGCTAAGTTCGATAATTCATAACGATGGCCACACAGAATTCACAGACCATACTCATAATTATGTGGTTTATTAAGGAAGTAGTAGGCTACACTCAGGGTAAGGATCAACTTGGAAGTACAGGATACAATTCAGGAGACAGGATACAGTTCTTCAATCAGGACAACTTCCAACCAGGATAGCTCTCAGCTTCTTCTTGGCTGTGCCTGCCACAGGGTTTTCTTTTGGCCATGCCCTGCTTGGGCAAGTGTTACAACTGTTTGACTCTGCTGACAAGTATGTGGAGGCATCCCACTCTGCCAGCAAGCCTCCTGCCCAAATGCCCTCAGCTCTCTCTTGTTCTGTGAGTTGGCAAGCCCACTGCAGCCACCTTGAATTGGTCTCTTGTTTCCTGCTACTTATACTGTTGCCACCATTTCTCTGCCTGCTGAGCTCTGCTGTAGTTGCCACCATTTCTCACCATCTCGCCCAGTCTCCAGTGTTACACCTGTCTCTCTCCTGTGCCTAGGAGTTTCTCAGTGCAGGAACCCCAGGTCTAAATGATGTGCTCTTCTCCAGGCTCTTCTTGATGATAGTGAGTTTTCCCTCAACCTCTGTGTAATTGGCCCTTAAGTAAGCCTACTTCTAGTCAATTTCAAGTCATAGGCCTCCCACCAGACCACAAACTGACCAATTCCCTTGATAGGCCACAGTAACTTAAACTGCATAATAACCGACCAATTCCCTCAAGGTCACTTAATCCTATTGGGTGGTTTTACATACCCTATTTGCATAGTAGACTAACCAATCCCTTGCAAGATTGTGACCCAGCCAATTGTCTTTGGCAGAATTATAAACCCAAGTTCAGAAAGGCCACATATAAGGGAAACCCACTGCACCGCAGTAAGGTAGGAAAGGGAGTAATGAGTAGTACATGGAAAAATAAATTATGACCACATTGTTAAGGGCCTTAAATACCGTACTATGAGATTTGTTAGCAAAGGGAAGTAGTATAGAGTTTTCTAAGCACGGGCAGAACAGAACCTAAGCTGTGCTTTAGAAAGGCATCTGGAAGGTTGTGAGACAGATTGAAATGAGAAGAGTCTATATGATGCCTGCAGAACAATTGGGAGACACATAATTAAATCATCTACATTTTCTGTAGTCTGCTTTTATTCTAGTAAACAGCGCAGCATGAATATAGTTCCACATAACACACCTACTTCTGTCTCAATCATCATTTTTGGGATGAAAAATATTTTTATTATAAATAATTTTAAAGATAAAATAGTAAGTAAAATCATAACCCCCATATCCCCTTCATAGAGTTTCCACAATTATTAAGTCAAGATCAATTTTGTTTCATTTAAGCCCCCACTCTCCACATTATTTTGAAGCAAATTTTGAAACAAATTCCATTTCTGACATCATATTATTTGTGCAGTAAATATTTCTGTATATATTTCTAAAAATTGAGGATTTCTATTTGGAAAAAAAGGGCAGAATTATTATAATTTGTAAAAATAAGATTATTTAGTATCATCCAATACCTAGTTCAGTGTTCAACTGTCCCTGCCTCAATTATTTTTAATGACTGTTGTTATTAGGTGCCATCGAGGTGGTTTTGACTCATAGCAACCCTATGTAGAACAGAACAAAACACTGCTTGGTCATGCTCCATGCCCACAATCATTACGCTTGAGCCCGTTGTTGCAGCCACCGTGTCAATCTATCTTGTTGAGGGTCTTCCTCTTTTTCACTGACCCTCTACTTTACCAAGCATGATGTCCTTCTCCGGGGACTGATCCCTCCTGACAAGATGTCCAAAGTATGTGAGACGCAGTCTCACCATCCTTGCTTCTAAGGAGCATTCTGGTTGTACTTCCAAGACAAACCTGTTCATTCTTTTGGCAGTCCGTGGTATATTCAATATCCTTTGCCAATACCACAATTCAAAGGTGTCAATTCTTCCATATTCCTTATTCATTGTCCAGCTTTGGCATGCATATGATGCAATTGAAAATATCATGGCTTGTGTCAGTGCACCTTAGTCTTCAAGGTGACATCTTTGCTTTTCAACACTTTAAAGAGGTCTTTTGTAGCACATTTGCCTAATACAATCAATGCCTCTTGATTTCTTGATGGCTGCTTCCATGAGTGTTGATTATAGATCCAAGTAAAATGAAATCCTTGACAACTTCAATCTTTTTTCCGTTTATCATGTTGTTGCTTGTTGGTCCAGTTGTGAGGATTTTTGTTTTCTTTTTGTTGAAGTGTAATCCATACTGGAGGCTGTGGTCTTTGATTCTCATCAATAAGTGCTTCAAGTCCTCTTCACTTTCAGCAACAAAGTTGTATCATCTGCATAATGCAGGTTGTTATTGAGTCTTTCTCCAATACTGATACCCCCTTCTTCTTCATATAGTCCAGCTTTTCAGATTATTTGCTCAGCATACAGATTGAATAGGTATGGTGAAATGACATAACCCTAAGGCACACCTTTCCTGACTTTAAACCATGCAGCATCCCCTTGTTTGGTCGAATGACTGCCTCTTGATATATGTAGAGGTTCCTCATGAGCACAATGAAGTGTTCTGGAATTCTCATTCTTCTCAATGCTATCCATAATCTGCTATGATCCACACAGTTAAATGCCTTTGCACAGTCAATAACACACAGGTAAACATCTCTCTGGTATTGTCTGCTTTCAGCAAGGATCCGTCGGACATCAGCAATGATGCCCCTGGTTCCACGGCCTCTTCTGAATCCAGCACAAATTTCTGGCAGTTCTCTGTCGATACACTGTTGCAGCCACTTATGAATGACCTTCAGCATAATTTTACTTGCATGTGATATTAATGATATTGTTTGATAATTTCCACTTTTGGTTGGATCACTTTCCTTGGGAATAGGCATAAATATGGATCTCTTCCAGTCAGTTGACCAGGTAGCTGTCTTCCAAATTTCTTGGCTTAGACAAGTGAGCACTTCCAGCGCTGCATCTGTTTGTTGAAACACCTCAATCGATATTCCATCAATTCCCAGAGCCTTGTTTTTCACCAATGCCTTCAACGCAGCTTGGACTTCTTCCTTCAGTACCATCGGTTCCTGATCATATGCTACCTCTTGAAATGGTTGAACGTCTACCAACTCTTTTTGGTATAGTAACTCTGTATTCCTTCCATCTTCTTTTGATGCTACCTGCGTTGTTTAATATTTTCCCCACAGAATCCTTCACTATTGCAACTCAAGGCTTGAATTTTTTCTTCACTTCTTTCAGCTTGAGAACCGCTGAGAGTGTTCTTCCCTTTTGGTTTTCTATCTCCAGGTCTTTGCACATTTCATTATAATATTTTACTTTGTCTTCTCAAGCCATCCTTTTAAATCTTCTTTTCAGTTCTTTTACTTTATCATTCTTCATTTTGCTTTAGCTACTTGACATTCAAGAACAAGTTTCAGAGTCTCTTCTGACATCCTTTTGATCTTTTTTTTTTTTTTTCCTGACTTTTTAATGACCTCTTGCTTTCTTCATATATAATGTCCTTGATGTCATTCCACAACTCGTCTGGTCTTTGATCATTAGTGTTCAGCGCATCAAATCTATTCTTAAAATGGTCTCTAAATTTAGGTGGGATATACTCAAGATTGTACTATGGCTCTTGTGGACTTGTTCTAATTTTCTTCAGTTTCAACTTCAACTTGCATATGAGCAATTGAGTGACTGTTCTGCAGTCAACTCCTGGCCTTGTTCTGACTGATGATATTGAGATTTTCCATTGTCTCATTCCACAGATGTAGTCGATTTGATTTCTGTGTATTCCATCTGGCAAGGTCCATGTGTATAGCCGCCGTTTATGTTGGTGAAAAAAGGCATTTGTAATGAAGAAGTCGTTGGTCTTGCAAAATTTTATCACGCGATCTTCGGCATCAGTTCTATCACCAAGGCCATATTTTCCAACTACCGATCCTTCTTCTTTGTTTCCAACTTTTCCATTCCAATCACCAGTAATTATTAATGCATCCTCATTGTATGTTTGATCAGTTTCAGACTGCAGAAGTTGGTAAAAATCTTCAGTTTCTTCATCTTTGGCCTGAGAGGTTGGTGCATAAATTTGAATAATAGTCATATCAACTGGTTCCTTGTAGGTGTATGGATATTATCCTATCACTGACAGCGCTGCACTTCAGGATAGATCTTGAAATGTTCTTTTTGACGATGAATGCAATGCCATTCTTCTTCAAGTTGTCATTCCTGGCATAGTAGACTATATGATTGTCCAGTTCAAAATGGCCAATACCAATCCATTTCAGCTCACTAATGCCTAGGATATCGATCCTTATGCATTCCATTTCATTTTTGATGATTTCTAATTTTCCTAGATTCATACTTTGTACATTCCACGTTCCAATTATTAATAGATGTTTGCAGCTGTTTTTTTCTCATTTTGAGTTGTGTCACATCAGCAAATGAAGGTCCTGAAAGCTTCACTCCATCCACATCATTAAGGTTGACTCTACTTGTAGGAGTCAGCTCTTCCCCAGTCTTCTTTTGACTGCCTTCCAACCTGGGGGGGCTCGTCTTCTGGCACTATATCAGACAATGTTCTGCTGCTATTCATAAGGTTTTCACTGGCTAATTCTTTTCAGAACTAGACTTCCAGGTCCTTCTTCCTAGTCTGTCTTAGTCTGGAAGCTCAGCTGAAACGTGTCTGCCATGGGTGACCCTGCTGGTATCTGAATGCCAGTAGCATAGCTTCCAGCATCACAGCAACACACAAGCCCCCACAGTATGAAAAACTGATAGCCATGTGGGGCTTTAATGACTAGTTATAGGATACTGGTTACATTAAATATGGTATAACCATAAAGAGTCATTAAATTATTTATGGTTATACCATATTATTGTAACAAGTACCCTATTAATGAATATTTATGGTGTTCATAATGTCACAACACCCAAAAGAGACAGCTTGACACTATGGCTTCGACTTGATTTTATCTTAAGCTAGCAGAATCCAGCAGTTTACTGGTGTTCTCGGGGCATTTTGATACTGACTAATGGAAATTTCACATTGTCTGTCTCTGCCCTTATCTTCCCTTATCCTATCTAGATGCTCTAAAGTAGGATTCCTCAAACTACCAAAAACCAGTTGTCATCGAGTCAACTCCAACTAACAGGTAACTCCATGTGTGTCAGAGTAGAACTGGGCTCCGTAGGGTTTTCAGTGGCTGATTTTTCAGAAGCAGATAGCCAGGTCTTTCTTCTGAGGTGACTCTGGGCTGACTGGAACCTCCAACTTTTTGGTTAACAACAGAGCATGTTAATCATTTGCACCACCCTGGGAAGCCCCTCAAACTACAGCCTGGGCCAAATCTTGCCTGCCCCATTTTTGTGCAGCCTTAGACCTAACAATGAGCTTGACATTCTAAAACTCTGACATAAATAAATCAAAAGAATAATAATATTTCATGACAAGTGAAAACTATTTGAAATTCAAATTTCAGTATTCCTTAATGGAGTTTTGCTGTAACAGTCACACTCATTCTTTTATGTATTGTTTATGACTGCTTTCCTGCTACAACAGCAGAGTTGAATTGTTGCATCAGAGACCATACAATATACAAGTCCCTGGGTAGTGCAAATAGTTAACAAGTTTGGCTGCTAGAAAAAATGTTAGAGGTTCAAGTCCACTCAGAGGCACCTTGGAAGAAAAGCCTGGAAATCTACTTCTGAAAAATCAGCCATTGAAAACCTTAAGGAACACAGTTCTACTCTGATACATACTGGGTCCCCATGAGTCAAAGTTGACTCAGTGGCAACTGGTTTACTTACATAATATTCTGGGTTTTGCCTCTTGGCCCACAGAGCCTAAAATACTAACTGGTCCTTTACAGAAAGAGTTTGCTAACCCATGCTCTAAAGTAGTGTTCTCAAGCTTTAGTGATGATGCGACTCACTTGTAGAACTTCTAAATAGACACATCCCTGTCCATCCAAAGATTCTGACTCAATAGGTCTGGGGTAGGGCTCATGAATTTCAATTTCTAACAAACTCCTAAATGCTGCTGATACCACTGGTCAGGGCCCACACTTTGAGTTTGTCTGCTCTAATGAGAAAATGAGCAGAGATTCAGGGAAAGGGAAGTGATGAAATTCTACTGATGCATCCCTCACCGAATTCCCTTCACAGCTCCTCTTCTGGGGGTCTCTGCCCCATCCAGATCCACCCAGCAATTTCAGTGTGACCCTGGCTGATGCCGGACCTGTCATTGCTTCTTAGAGAAAATGAGGAAGGCATCCTGGCACAGTGGATCACATTAACCAGGCAGATACGTATTCATTAGATGCATATCACACCTTTACTCAGAGCCTGGATCCGAAGCTTAAAATATAGTAATTATCCAGTCTCAAAAATAGCCACTCTGTATCGAGCCTTTAAACAAAATGAGAGAGGAGGGCCTGAAAAACAATGAAGGTATGAGAGAGAAAAGACTGGGGGAAAAAAAAATAATGGAAGTCTCCACTTGGGAAAATTCAGATATCAATACAATATTCAAAAACAGAGCTTTTCAATCCCATCTTCTCCCTGATCAGATTCCAATCTGTTTCTCCTTTTGCATCGCTTTGCTGGTAACGCCACGATCTTTCCCTTAAGAGTCAGTGCAGTGTAAGGCAAAAAGTGGGATGGGGAGTGAGAGGGTCTGAATCTTAACTCTGTTCCTTTCAGGTAGTGAGAATCTGGCCAAGTTACGTAAAAACTCTGAGATCAAGTGACCAACTTATTCTGAATTGCCCAGGACTTCCCCTGTGTTAGTTTTGTTCCCAGAAAACTAGGATGTTTGGTCACCAATGTTGCAATATCTGGAAAACAACAAAACAAAAGCAAAACAGTGATGGGGCATATTAGCTAGTTTTTAGGGTTGTGGTGATGGTTAAACAGCATAGCACAAGGCACAGAGCCATCAATAAATGAAGGTTGAGTCTCCTCCTCCCTCTCTCCCCAGATACCCATGCTACAAATTCTGGCCTACTTGAATCCTCACTCTCATGTACAACCCATGCCCCTCAGAGGCTTATCTCTACAGTGTTTCTCCATTTAGCCCCCACCACTCTTGCTCCCCTCTCCACTGTCTTAGTCCAGAGCCTCACAGCTCTGTACCTTAGGCCCTTGCCTGAGTCCCTCAGGTGGTCTTCCCTTCTCCATTCTTTATCACTCCAATACATCTGATAGAGAAAGCTTTCTAATATGTCACTCTAATCACATTATTTTAGAGTTATACCTCCTTCAATGAGTCTCCGTTGCCAAACCAAAACTGAAACTCCCAACTCCTTCATAGGCCACTTAAACCTCTCTGCAAATTAGTGGTCACCTTCTTTTCTGTCCTCAACTCCTGCTAGAAGCTTGCACTCCAGTCTTAATGATTTGTTTGCTGTTTTCCAAATCGCCTCAGTTCTTTGTTTTAGCTATTTGCTCTGCCAGAAATGGCTTCTCTCCACCCTTTATCTAAAGTAAGATTTCTCACCCTCAGCACTGCTGACATTTTGAGCCAGATAATTTTTTTTAGGGGCTTTTCTGTGCGTTGCAGGATGTTTAGCCACGTCTCTGGCCTCTGCACATTAGATGCCAGTAGCACTCCTGCCTCTACCCTTTCATGACAATCAAAAAATGTATCTAGACATTGCTGTGGGGCTAGGAGGTGGGGGATGATTATACCCTTCCCCTCACTGAGAACTGCTGCTCTAAAGTACTTCTTGCCCACCTTGGCTCACCACTGAAAGGGCAGTCCTCAATGGTCATTAGAGCCTAACACATGTTGTTGCCTTGCATTAATTGTGTACGGATATACACCATCATCACCTCCTGCCCAATGTTATTAAGGACTCCTTTAAGGAAAGATGTTTTTCCCCATCTGTTAGTTCTCCCCACTGTCTAGTATAATTCCTTTATTCAGAAGTATTTGTTAAATGAAACGTAAAGTCATATGGATGGTTCTTTTGCTGATTCTTTACATCTCTTGATGACATATCTCCCAGAGTTTCTTTGAACACTGAGATCATTTAAAGCATTTAAATAAATATACCTGTGTGTGTGTGTGTGTGTGTGTGTGTGTGTGTGATCTGCATATTAGTAAATTTGCAAAGCTTGGTATTACCTGCATCTTCTCAAAACGATAACTATGTTGTGAAGTGAAATGTATCATTCTTCTTCAGTCTTTCTTTATATTCTATCTTCTTTTTCTCTTGAGCTTGCTTACTTCAAGACAGGCCCCATTTTCCCCAGATCCTCAACCTTTGCTTAGTTTACAAGGCCGTATTGCTGTTTTATCCAGTTATACAGTCACATTTCCTTCTCTATCTTGTCTCTTCTAATCAGCTGCTCCACTAGCTGGTAGTTGGCATAAAGAAGTCGTGCTAAGAACACATCTGCTCACATCTGGCACATAAAAAGCTCTAGGTCACATTTGTACAGGCAGCACAGCTGACTTCACAGAAACTGGGAGAGGGAGGAAGAAACTCTGGCCTAAAAGTTCTCTGTATATGATCAACCACAGTAATTGGGGCATTTCCAGCTGGCATTCAGCTTGGCACAGGGAGAGAAGAGTCAGGCAGGTTAGGATCAGGGAGCTGGCACTTGCCAAGCCCTTATCTTCTTTTGATTCCTTGCAGACTCTGGCTCATGCTCTGCATTAGCTAGTGAGAGATACTTACCCATCCCATTCTGTCTTATAGTGAATCCTTTCTCCATTTGCTGAGATCTACCAGTGCCAGACCATTGCCTTTAAGCAGCAATCCTGACTGTATCCAGTGTACAAACATTAACAGAAGAGGACAATGTGTTTACAAATCACCAGCATTTTGATTGGCTTCCTCACTCAGGTCCTGGGTCTGAAGTAACAGATTGGAGAATGTAAGCCAAGGCTCTGGGTCCTGTTGAGAACGACAGAGCCTCCTTCCGATTTGTTAGAGGTTGGCTGCTGAGACCAGGAGGCAAAGCAGCACCTTGGGAGGTAGCCAGAAAAACACAGGCTGGTGGAGAAGGAGTCTGAAATGTACCAGATATTTTTGCATACAAATGGTAATGATAGTTACTTGTAAATGCTCAACTGGGACAAATTGTTGAAGCAGTCATTAAGGTCTTCAACTAGATGTTTTATAAAGTGCTTTTTAATCTTGACAATTCAGTTGTTTTATTTTTCTTCTATCAACATCTCTACTGTTAAAATTCTATTGTTCTTTAACAATAGAATTATCCAGTAGCATCTTCTACCCTCTTCTCTCTACCAAGTCTCCCAGTTGGATTTTTTCATAGACAGAAAACAATTGAACTCCATACACTATAAGCTGGGCTCTAACAGGCAGGACATTCAAATACGTTCTACAAACAGTCATAGTGTCTGACATGTTAAGAATTTTTTTTTTTTAAAACATGGAAATTTTTGTTCCTTGAGCTCCTGTGGCCTAGTAGGGTAACTTCTGAAGCTATTATTAGCACTAAATACTTTGTTGGGGAAATAATACTTTCTAATTTTTTTTTTTTTTTTTTTACTGCTGCCTATTTTGCCAAAGAATTTCATGTATGCTAACTCATTTGGGCATCACATTAACCTTACGGAGTAGGTGGGTAGGTATTACTGTGTCCACTTTACAAATGAGGAAACTAGGGTACAGACAGGATGAGCAATGTATCCAAGATCACACAACGATTACAGTGAAAAAAAAGAAAAGAAAAACACAGGCTCCAGACTCCAAATCCAGTGGGCTTCTCATTGCACTATTTTATCTTCCAACTACATCAAAAGAGTAAGTGCTCAAGATAATTCAGGGCCAATGAAGCCAGAACCAGGACGATGATGGTCCCAAAGGACAACAGCCACACTCTATTCTCTTGTTTGGTTAAATGTGATGATGAATGCTGTTTGAATCACGTGCCATGGAGAAAACAAAGCAATGAAAGGCACGATTTCTGCCATCAAGTTTTAACTGGGGAGACAAAGTGTTCATGCACTAAAAACTAACCAAGAATTTTGGTCAAAAGAGTAGTATAGGCAAACAGTGTTACAGAATTTCAGAGGAGAATAGGGTGAGGTCAGAAAATGCTTCATAGAGAAGGTAGATTATGAGGTAGGACTTGATCATATTTAAATAATAAGGGAAAAGCTTCAGAGGGTTGTGATAAACACAAGGACTTCACCGAGGCGCACTTAAGGAGATTCCTTACTTTAAATGGGATGGAATGTAAACACACAAATTGGCAGATGTGGTTTTCAAGACCAGCATCAGCACTTATTGTCTCTGAGAACTAACTTCATTAATCTTTCATTTTCTCATCACAAAAATGGGAATAATGATATAAACTATTTGCAAATATTTTGAGGACAGATTAAATATAAGCAAAAAGAAAAAACAGGAAAACTAAACCCATTGCCGTAGAGTTGATTCTGACTTCTAGCGACCCTATAGGACAGAGTAGAATTATCCCATAGGGTTCCCAAGGAGCAGCTGGTGAATTCAAACTGCCGATCTTTTGGTTAGCAGCCAAGCTCATATCCAGTGTGCCACCAGGGCTCCATTAAATACAACAGGAAAACTAAAAATATATAATATATAAAAGTAAAGTACACTACAAACATAAGTTTAGTTGCTAAATATGTAATACCTGGAATAGAATTTTTTTTTTTACTAATTTATTTTTTAATTGAAATATAACTCACATGCAGAAAAATGCACAATTTTCAGTGTACAACTAGACGAATAAACATCTTCTACATATTAACAAGAAAAATAGAGAGAGGCAGAGCCAACATGGTGCCCTAGACAGACATATCATGCCTGCCCTCTGTAGCAAAGACCTGAAAAACTAAGTAAAACAGATAACAAGAGTCAATCCTGGGACCCTAAACATTAAATGAAGACATAAAGAACTAGATCAAACACTGAATGAAAGAAGAAACTGACAGAAAAGAGAGAACGAGGAGAGATACAGAGTGCAGGCCCTTGCCAACTAATATGGCACAGTGTCACCATCTTAGAACACAACCAGCAAGGATGCTGGACAGGGAATACGGGAAGGCAACTTCGTGGAGCTCCCAACAGGAGACAGAGCATCTGGTAACAAGAGAAAACACCCTTTCCAGAGAAACATACTTTCCCACCACTCACCCTTCTGGTGAGTTGAAGAAAAACCCTCCTATCTCAGCTGCTCCCACCGCTGGCGTCCACAAAAAAAGCCCCCCACCCCAGTTCCGCCCCGCCCTCTCCAGCCATGCAGCTTTTTTTCCCCCTCTTCCTTCCTTTTCTTTCTCCCTCCCACTTAGCCCTGTATACCACCTCCCCCCTTCCCAGAGGCCCCCTGATGCACCACTGAGGCCAGACAGCCACAAACCCATGGCTGCCATGGTTCCACCCTGCACCCACCCACTGGCTCCTGCCATGCCACCATTTTGTTTGTTTGTTTTCTTTTTTCCCTTTCCCCTTTCCTTTTCCCTTCCACCTAGCCTCGTACACAACTTCCTTCCACCTTCTGCTGAACTCCCATTGTGCCACCATAGCTAAAGAGTCACAATCTCACTACCACCCCAGGTCCACTTGTCCCACCCACTGGCCCCCACCATGTTGCCATTTTTTTCTTTCTCTTCTGTTTTTTCTTTCTCACTCCCACCTAGCCCTGTATGTCACCTCCTCTCTCATCCCACTAGCTACCAGTTCTGCCCTGTCCCTGTTTGGTGGTCCTCACTGCACTGGCATTTTTAAAAAATTATTATCCTTTTTTCTTTTTATTCTTTCCTTTCTCCCTACTACTTAGTCCCGAACAGCATCTCCCATAACTTCAACTGGCCTCTAGGTCCACCTCACCAATTGATGGCACCCAAGGCAATGCCATTTTTTTAGATTATTATTGTTTTCCTTCTTTTCTCATTCTTCCCTTTCTTTCTTCCTCTCACCTAGCCTCATATGCCACCTCTGCCCCCTTCCCATTGGCCCCTGGAGAACCATCGCAGCTGCCACTGGCCTGTGGCTGCCCTGGGTCCACCCTCCCCCCACCCGTTGGCTCCCACAGCATGGCCATTATTTTTTCTTTCTTTTCTTTCTCCCTCCCCATATGGCCCCATATGCCACCTCCTCTCCTTCCTGTGGCCCCTGCTGCACCACTGTGGCTAGAGAGACGCTGATGCACCAGCCCACTACTGCCCCAGATCCTCCCCACCCCCACCCACCAGCCAACACCATGCCATTTTTTTTCTTTAATTTCTTCTACTTCCCACCTAGATCCATACGTCACCTCCCTTCTCTTCCCACCAGTTCCTACGTCAGCAGTTCCCACATCAGCTCTGGCCCCACTCGTTAGTTCACACCATGCCACAAATTTTTTCCTTTTTATTCTTTTTTCACTTTCTTCATTTTCTTACTCCCTCCCACCCAGCTGTGTACTCCACCACCCCCTTATTCCTGCTGGCCCCCACTATGTCACTGCAAGTAGAGTGCTACTGGTGCACCAGCCTGCCACTGCTCATGGTCTACTCTGCCTACACCCACTGGCCCCCACCATGCAGATATTTTCTTATTTATTTATTTTTTCATTTTCTTCCTTTCTTTTCTTTCTCCCTCTCACCTAGCCATGTACGCCACCTCCCTCCCCTTCATGCCAGCCCCTGAGTCTGCCCTGCTCCCACCTGCCAGCTACTGTCACACCAATTCTTTTTTTTCTTTTTTTATTCTTTCTCTCTTTTTTCTTTTCTGTCTCCCTCCCGTCTAACCCCATACACAACCTCCCCCTTTCCCTGCTGAAACCCACTGTGCTGCCATGGCAAGTGTATCCCAGATACTCAGGCCCACCACTGCACAAGGCTTGCACTACGCCTCCCCTCCAGCCACTCGACTAGCTGCTGAATGGTAAGAAGTGAGCCCACACCACTCCCAGTTCAACACCCCTCCCCCTCTGGTGAGAGGTTGTGAAACCTCCCACACTGCTGGACAAACATCAGGGGGCAGAGAACATCTACCCAGTCCACCCTCAGCCATCTTGTCAAACAAGCGTATAGTTAAGTGGGCTCACTCTGCCTACTGCTGTACACTCAGACAAGATGGTGTGAGCTGTGGTGTCCACAGACAAGCAAGCGGCAAAGCTCGCCCAGCCAGCCTGCTTTGACATATCAAAACAAACAAAAAACAGTATGAAACAAAGAACATACAATCAATAAATAAAGAAAATAATACTTTTATGTCTTAGAGACAGTAGACAATATCAAAACATAAAAAAGCAGGACAAGATGGCTCCAGCAAGTGATCAAAATAAAGAAACAAATGACATTTTGGTAGAAGAAAAGGCAGTGGAACCAACTGATATGGAATTTAAAAGATTAATATTTAGGGCTTTCCAAGAGATTAGGAAGGAGAGCAGGTAAAATACAGAGAAAACCAAGCAAAATATAGACAAAATCGTAGAACACAGACAAAACCAAAGAAAACCTAGCCAAAATCAAGGAAAATACAAAGCAAAGAAGAATTCAAGAAAAAAATATAAGAGCAAAATGTCAAAATAAATAAATAATTAGAACACGTGAAAAAAACAGCAACTATAAATCCAAAAGGTAAATAATAAAATTTCAGGAATGGACTACTCAACAGAGTTTTAGAAGCAAATTTGAAATAATGGAAGACAGAATCAGTGAGACTGAAGACAAATCCATGGACGCCACTGTGTGAAGAAAAATCAGAGAAAAGAATGAAGAAAACCTACAAATGATGTGGGACACAACCAAGAGCAAAAATTACACATGACTGGAGTTCCAGAACAGAGGGTGAAAATGGAAAAAAAAAAAAAGAGAGAAGATTGTTAAAGATTTGCTGGCAGAAAACTTCCAAAATATCATGAAACAGAAAAAGCTGACCATCCAAGAAGCTCAACTAGCCCCTCATAGGACAGACACCAAAAGAAAGTCACCAAGACATATCATGATCACACTTGTCAAAGTCAAAGACAAAGAAAGAATCCTGAGAGTAGTTTGAGAAAAATGAAAAGTCACAGACAAAGGGGAAACAATAAGACTAAACTCTGATTACTCGGCAGAAACTATGCAGGCAAGAGGGCAATGGGTAGACATATATAAAACCTTAAAAGAAAAAGAAAAAAAACCTGCCAGCCAAGAATAAAATATCCTTCAAAACTGTCTCTCAAATATGAAGGAGAAATTAGGACATTTCCAGAGAAACATAAATTAAGGGAATTTGTAAAAACCAAATCAAAATTACAAGAAATATTAAAAGGAGTCCTTTCTTAGAGAACTGACAACATCAGACAACAATCAGAGTTTAGGACTGTCAATAATAAAACAAAGTTAAAAGACTTAAAACAGGGAACCAGAGATGTCAGTCTGTAAATGATGACAATGTCAAAACACAAAAAGGGGGAATAAATGTTATAAGTACAGAACTTTGAAACAGAGAGAAAGTCAAGGCAATATCAAGTTATGAAAGACTGGTTCAAACTTAGGGAAATAAGGATAAATTTCAAGGTAATCACAAAGAAAGTTAACAAACCTACTCGTCAAAATAAAAAGAAGAAAAACACAAAGACTCAGTAAACACAAAATGTATAACAACAGAAGAAAAGAAATAAAATCTACACACATGCACACACAAAAAAACAGCACAGGAAAGTAAGAGGAACAAAGAAAACATCAGCAGCACACAAGAAAGTACAACAATATGACAGCAATAAACTCATACCTATCGATAATCATACTGCGTGTAAATGGTTTAAATGCACCTGTAAGTAGACAGAGAGTGACAGAATGGATAAAGAAACATGAACCATCAATACACTGTTTACAAGAGACCCATCTTAGAAACAAAGACATAAATATATGAAAAATCAAAGGATGGAAAAAATATATTAAGCAAATAGTAACCAAAAAAGGGGCAGGAGTAGCAATATTAATCTCGGATAAAATAGACTTTAAGACTTTAGGACATTATATAATGATTAAAGGGACAATCTATCAAAAATACATAACCTTAATAAATACCTATGTACCCAGTGATAGAGCTTCAAAATACATAAAAGAAAGCCTAGCAGCACTAAAAAGATAGAGAGTTCTGCAGTAATAGTAGGAGACTTCAACACACAACTCTAAGTAAAGGATAGATCAACTAGAAAGAAACTGAACAATGATACAGAATATCTAAAGGCCACCATCAACCAGCTTGATGTCATAGACATATACAGAACACTCCACCCAAAATCAGCAAAGTATACATTATTTTCCAACTCACATGGAACATTCTCCAGAACGGACCACATTTTAGGCCACAAAACAACCTTCAAGAAAATCAAAAAATTTGAAATAATAGAAAGTATTCTCTCTGATCACAACATCATAAAAATAGAAATCAATAACAGCAAGAGCAAGGTAAAAAAAAAAAAATCAAATACATGGAAACTGAACAACACCTTGCTTAAAAACCACTGGGTAATAGAAAATATCAAAGGGGGAATCAAAAAATTCCCAGAATTAAATGAGAATGAAAACATATCATACCAAAACCTTTAGGACACAGCAAAGGCACTACTCAGAGGTCAATTTATAGCAATAGAAGCACACATCAAAAAACAACAGGCCAAAATTAAAACGTTAGCCCTACAACTCAAACAAATAGAAAGAGAACAGCAAAAGTAACCCACAGGCATCAGAATAAAGGAAATAATAAATATTAGAGCACAAATAAATGAAATAGAGAACAGAAAAACAATAGAAAGAATCAACGAGACCAAAAGTTGGTTCTATGAAAAGATCAACAAATTCGACAACCCATTGGCCAAATAGAAAAAGGAAAAACAGGAGAGGATGCAAATAAGCCAAATAAGAATTCAGATGGGGGACATGACAACAGATGCAACCGAAATAAAAAGAATCATAACAGAATACTATGAAAAACTGTACTCCAACAAATTTGATAACCTAGAGGAAATGGACAAATTTCTAGAAGCACACTATCTACCTAAAGTAATGCATACCCAGATAGAAAATCTGAACAGACCCACAACAAGAGAAGAGATTGAAGAGGTAATAAAAATACTACTCCCCCCAACAAAAAAAAAAATTAAAAAAAATAAAAAACCCTGGCTTGGTTGGCTTCACTGAAGAATTCTACCATTCAGAGAACAGCTCACACCAGTACTACTCAAACTGTTTAAGAGCATAGAAAAGGACGGAATACTCCCAAATTCCTTCTATAAAACCAGCATAATCCTGATACCAAAGCCACACAAAGACATCACAAAAAGAAAGAAAATTAAAATTACCAACCAATATCTCTGATGAATATAGATGCGAAAATTCTCAACAAAATTCTAACCAATAGAATTCAGCATGATATCAGAAAAATAATATACCATGACCAAGTGGAATTAATACCAGATATGCAAGGATGGTTCAACAGTAGAAAATCAATCAACAATATAATAAATAAATAGAACAGAAGAAAAGAATGATCATCTCAATAGATGCAGAAAAGGTGTCTGATAAAGTACAACACCCGTTCCTGATAAAAACTCAATAAAATAAGAATAGAGGGGAAATTCCTCAGCATAAAAAGGGCATCAATACAAAACCAACATCCAACATCATTCCCAATGGAGAGAGGCTGACAGCATTCCCCCTGAGAATGGGAACTAGACAAGCATGCCCTTTATCATCACTCCTGTTTAACATTGTGCTGAAAGTCATAGCTACAGCAATAAGGTAAGAAAAAGAAATAAAGGGCATCCACATTGGAAAAGAAGAAGTAAAACTATTGCTATTCACAGATGATATGATCCTATACATCAAGAACCCCAAAGATTCCACAAGAAAACTACTATAACTAATAGAAGAGTCAGCAGAGTAGCAGGATATAAGATCAACATGCAAAAATCAGTTGGATTCCTACACACCAACAAAGAGAACTTTGAAAAGAAAATCAGGAAAAAAAGAACATTTATAATAGCCCCACGCATCTGTCAGTTTGTCATGCAGTGGTGGTTTTCATGCTGCTGTGATACTGGAAGCATTGCCACCAGTATTTCAAATACCAGCAAGGTCACCCTTGGTGGACAGGTTTCAGCTGAGCTTCCAGACTAAGACAGACTAGGAAGAAGGACCTGATGGTCTACTTCTGAAAAAAATTAGCAGTGAAAAACTTTGATTAGCAGGGAAACATTGTCTGATATAGTGCCAGAAGATGAACCCCTCAGGTCTGAAGGCACTCAAAATACGCTTGGGGAAGAGCTACCTCCTTAAAGTAGAGTCGACCTTAGTGATGTGGATGGAGTCAAGCTTTTGGGACCTTCATTTGCTAATGTAGTATGACTCAAAAGGAGAAGAAACAGCTTCAGACATCCATTAGTAATCAGAAAGTGGAATGTATGAAGTATGAATCTAGGAAAATTGAAAGTTCTCAAAAATGAAATCGAATGCATAAAGATCGATATCCTAGGCCATTTTAAATTGGACAATCATATGGTCTACTATGCCGGGAATGGGAATGACAATTGAAGAGGAATGGCATCATGTTCATCATCAAAAAGAACATATCAAGATCTATCCTGAAGTACAATGCTGTCAGGGATAGGATAATATCCATACGCCTACAAGGAAGACCAGTTAATACGACTATTTACCCACCAACCACTATTGCCAAAGATGAGGAAATGGAAGAATATTTACCAACCTCTGCAGTCTGAAATTGATTAAACATGTAATCAAGATGCATTGATAATTACTGGTGATTGGAATGAGAAAGTAGGAAACAAAGAAAGATCAGTAGGTGGAAAATATGGCCTTGGTGATAGAAATGACCCTGAAGATTGCATGATAGAATTTTGCAAGACCGATGACTTACTCATTGCAAATACCTTTTTTTAACAAATAAACAGCGACTATATGTGTGGACCTTGCTGGATAGAAAACACAGGAATCAAATCGACTACATCTGTGGAAAGAGACAATGGAGAAGCGCAGTCTCATCAGTAATAAGGCCAGGGGCCGACTGCAGAACAGACTATCAATTGCTCATATGCAAGTTCACGTTGAAACTGAAAAAAATTAAAACAAGTCCAAAAGAACCAAAATATGACCTTGAGTATATCCCACTTGAATTTGGAAACCATCTCAAGAAGAGATTTGACACACTGAACACTAATTACCGAAGACCAGATGAGTTGTGGGAAGATATCAAGAACATTATACATGAAGAAAGCAAAAAGTTCATTAAAAAGACAAGAAAGAAAGAAAAGACCAAATGGATGTCAGAAGAAACTCTAACAGTTGATCTTGCATGTACACTAGCTAAAGCAAATGGGAGAAATGATGAAGTAAAAGAGCCGAAGAAAAGATTTCAAAGGGCAGCTCGAGAAGACAAAGCGAAGTATTATAATGAAATGTGCAAAGACCTGGAGATAGAAAACCAAAAGGGAAGAACATGCTTGGCATTTCTCAGACTGAAAGACTTGACTGCCTCTTGGTCTAAGTACAGGTTAAAATCTAAGTTTCGAGTTGCAACATTAAAGGATTTTATGGGCAAAATATTGAATGATTCAGGAAACATCAAAAGCAGATGGAAGGACTACACAGAGTCATGGTACCAAAAAGAATTAGCTTATGTTGAGCCATTTCAGGATGTAGCATATGATCAAGAAGTGATGGTACTGAAGGAAGAAATCCAAGGTATACTGAAGGCATTGGTGAAAATCAAGTCTCCAGGAATTGGCAGAATACCAACCAAGATGTTTCAACTGAAAGTGTTCATTCATCTATGCCAAGAAATTTGGAAGACAGCTACCTAGCAAACCAACTGGAAAAGATCCATATTTGTGCCCATTGCAAAGAAAGGTGATCTAATAGAATGCGGAAATTATTGAACAATATCATCAAGATCACATGCAAGTAAAATTTTGCTGAAGATCATTCAAAAGCGGTTGTAGCAGTACACTGACAGGGAATTGCCAGAAATTCAAGCCAGATTCATAAGAGTATATGGAACAAGGGATGTCATTGTTGATGTCAGACGGATCTTGGTTGAAAGCAGAGAATACCAGAAAGAAAGGTGTTTACCTGTGTTTTATTGACTATGCAAAGGCATTCTACCATGTGGATAATAACACATTATGGATAACATTGCAAAGAATGGGAATTCCAGAACACTTAATTGGGCTCATGAGGAACCTGTATTTAGACCAACAGGCAGTCATTGGAATAGAGCAAGGGCATATTGCCTGTTTTAAAGTTAGGAATGGTGTGCATCAGGATAGTATCCTTTCACCATACTTAATCCATCTGTATGCCAAGCAAATAATCCAAGAAGCTGGATTGGACTATATGAAGAAGAACATAACATCAGGATTGATGGAAGACTCATTAACCATCTCCAATATGCAGATGAGACAACTTGCTTGCTGAAAGCGCAGAGGACTTGAAGCACTTACTGATGAAGATCAAAGACTATAGCCTTCGGTATAGATTACACATCAATATAAAAAAATTCTCACAACTGGATCAATAAGCAATATCATGATAAATGTTGAACAGATTGACATTGTCCAGGATTTCATTATACTTGGATCCACAATCAACGCCCATGGAAGTGGCAGTCAGGAAATCAAAGGACGAACTGCAATGGCCAAATCTGCTACAAAAGTCCTCTTCAAAGTGTTCAAAAGCAAAGATGTGACTTTGAAGAATAAGGTGTGCCTGACCCAAGCCATGATATTTTCAATTGCCTCATATGAGTGTGAAAGGTGGACAATGAATTAGGAAAACTGAAGAATTGATGGCTTTGAATTATGATGTTGTATAAGAATATTGAATATATTATAGACTGCCAGAAAAATGAACCAGTCTGTCTTGGAAGTAATACAGCCAGAGTGCTCCTTGGAAGTGAGGATGGTGAGACTTCTTCTCATGTACTTTGGACCTGTTGTCAGCAAGGGCCAGTCCCCAGGGAAGAACATCGAGCTTGGAAAAGTAGGTCACCAAAAAAGAGGAAGACCCTCCTCAACGAGATGAATTAAACAGTGACTACAACGATGGTCTCAAACATAACAGTGATTGTGGGGATGGTGCAGAACTGGGCAGTGTTTCTTTTTTGCTGTACACAGGATCACTAATAGTCAGAACCGACCCAAGGGCACCTAACAGCAACAAAAAGATAAAATACTTAGTAATAAATCTAACCAGGGACATTAAAGACCTATACAAAGACAACTACAAAACACTTTTGCAAGAAACCCACATAAACGGAAATGCATACCGTGTTCGTGGATAGGAAGACTTAACATTGTGAAAATGTCATTTCTACCCAAAGCGATGTATAGGCATAATGCAATCCCAATACAAATACCAATAGCATTCTTTCAGGAGAGAGATGGAAAAACTAATCACCAACTTTAAATGGAAAGGAAAGAGGCTCTGGATAAGTAAAACATTATTGAATAAAAAGCACAAAGTAGGAGACCTCACACTACCTGATCTCTGAATATACTATACAGCCACAGTAGTCAAAACTGGTACTGGTACAATGACAGACACATAGACCAATGGAACAGAATCCAGAACCCAGATGTAAATCCACCCACCTATGGTCAGCTGATCTTTGACAAAGGACCAAAGTCTATTAAACAGGAAAAACACAGTCTTTTTTTAAAAAAATGGTGCTGGCCAAACCGGATGTCCATCTGTAAAAAAATGAAACAGGACCCATTTCTCACACCATACATAAAAACTTAAAATGGATCAAGGACCTAAATATAAAACCCAAAATAATAAAAGATCATGGAAGAAAAAATATGGACAATGCTAATATATGGCATAAATACAATACAATCCATAACTATCAATGCATATACACAAGAAGTTAAACTATATAACGGGGAGCTCCTAAAAATTAAACACCATGCTAATCAAAACACTTCACCAAAAGAGTAAAAAGAGAACCTACAGACCGGAAAAAAAATTTGACTGCAAATTTGATAAGGGTCTAATCTCTAAAATCTATAGAATATTTCAGTACCTCAACAACAAAAATACAAATATTCCAATCAAAAATGGGCAAAGGATATGAACAGATACTTCACCAAAGAAGACATTCAGGAGGCTAACAGACACATGAGGAAATGCTTGCTTACGTTAGCCATTAGAGAAATGCAAATTGAAACTACAATGAGATAACATTTCACTCCAAAATTACTGGCACTAATAAACACACACACACACAGAAAATAACAAATATTGGACAGGTTGTGGAGAGATTGGAAGTCTTATGCACTGCTGATAGAAATGTAAAATGTACAACCACTGTGGAAAATGATATGGTGCTTCCTTAAAAAGTTAGAAATAGAAATACTTACAATCCAGCAATCCCACTCTTAGGAATATATCCTATAGAAATAAGACAAATATGTTGCATGAACAGACATATGCATACCCATGTTCATTGCAGCATTGTTCACAGTAGCAAAATGATGGAAACAACCTAAGCGCCCATCAACAGATGAACAGATTAACAAATTATAGTACGTACACACAATGGAATAGTATACAACAATAAAGAATAATGATGTGTCTTCAAAACATCTCACAACATGAATGAGTATGGAAGATATTATGCTAAGTGAAGTAAGTCAATCGTAAAAGGACAAATATGGTATGAGACTACTAGTATAAAAACTCAAGAAAACGTTTACACACACAAAACAAAGACACACACACACAAACAATCCTTGATAGTTACAAGGAAGGGAAGGAGTGGGGAGGGGAAATCAGTAACCAGGTAGTAGACAAGCGTTAACTTTGGTGAAGGGAAAGACAATACGCAATGTAAGGGAGGTTAGCATAAGTTGACCAAGGCAAAGTCATAGAAGCTTCTAGACACATTCAAACACCTTGAGGGACCAAGTTACTGGAGCTGAAGGCTGGGGACCATGGTCTCAGGGGACGTCTATGTCAAATGGCATAACATAGTTCAAAAAGAAAATGTTCTACATACTACTTTGGTGAGTAGTATCTGAGGTTTTAAAAGCTTGTGCATGGCCATCTTAGATACATCTATTGGTCCCATCTTGTTTGAAGCAAAGGAGAATGAAGAAAACCAAAGACACAAGTTGAATACTAGTCCAAAGGACTAATAGACCACATGAACCACAGCCTGCACCAGCCTGAGCCCAGAAGAACTAGATGGTGCCCGGCTACCACCACCCACCACTCTGACAGGGATCACAGTAGAGGGTCCTGGACAGAATGGAAGAAAAATGTAGAACAAAATTCAAATTCACACACACACACATAAAATACTTACTGGTCTGACAGAGACTGTGGGAATCCCCAAGACTATAGCCCCCAGACACTCTGCTCAGAACTGAAGCCATTCCCAGAGTCCACCTTTCAGCCACAGTTTAGACGGGCCTATAAAACAAACAATAACACAGGTGAGTAATGTGCTTTTAAGTTCAAATCAAGTATATGAGACCAAATGGGCAACACCTGCCCAAAAGCAAAGGCAGGAAGGGACTGCACACAGGGAACCCAGATGGAAAAGAAATGGGGGAGAGTGCTGACACAATGCAGGGATTGGATCCAATGTCAAAAAACAATTTGTGTATAAATTTTTGAATGAGAAAAAAAAAAAGAAAAACAGAGAAAACCCATTAGAAAAATGAAAGGATAAAAAGACTTAGACATCTAAAAATAGGGAACGTGTCCAACCTTATCAGTTGTCAGAAAAATATACGTTAAACTCACAAAGTGACATCACTATGCAGGCACCAGTATGGCTAAAATAAAAATAATACATAATACCAAACATTGGTAAAGATGGGTAGCAATTGGAACTCATTGGCATTTCCAGAGAAGTGTACATTGTTAACAACTACTTTGCAAAACTTTAGCAGTATTTGCTAATGCTGATCATATAACTCAGCAATTTCACTCTAGAAATACCCAACCAAAATGTTTACAGCAGCAGAAATATTTTGAATCCCAAAACAACCAAAATGTCCATCAACAGCAGAATGGGTAAATAAAGTGTGATATACTTATACAATGGGACACTCTGAGCAAAGACAATGAACAAACTATTGCTAAATACAACAACATGTTGTTGCTGTTAGGTGCCCTCGAGTCAATTCCAACTCATAGTGACCCTATGTACAACAGAACGAAACACTGCCCAGTCCTGTGCCATCCTCATAATTGTTGTTATATTTGAGCCCATTGTTGCAGCCACTGTGTCAATCCATCTCCTTGAGGGTCTTCCTCTTTTTTGTTGACCCTCTACTTTACCAAGCATGATGTCTTTCTCCAGGGACTGGTCCCTCCTGAAAACCTGTCCAAAGTATGTGAGACAAAGTCTCGCTGTCCTTGCTTCTAATGAGCATTCTGGCTGTACTTCTTCCAAGACAGATTTGTTCGTTCTTTTGGCAGTTCATGGTATATTCAGTATTCTTTGCCAACACCGTAATTGAAAGGCATCAATTCTTCTTCAGTTGTACTTCTGCTTTTGTGGACTTGTTTTAATTTTCTTTAACTTCAACTTGAACTTGCCTATGAGCAACTGATGGTCTGTTTCACAGTCGGCCCCTGGCCTTGTTTTGACTGATGATATTGAGCTTCTCCATTGTCTATTTCCACAAATGTAGTCAATTTGATTCCTGTGTATTCCATCTGGTGAGGTCCACATGCATAGTCGCTGTTTATGTTGTTGATAAAAGGCATTTGCAATAAATAAGAAATTGGTTGCAAAATTCTTTCACACAATCTCCGGTGTCATTTCTGTCACCAAGGCCATATTTTCCAACTACCAATTCTTCTTCGTTTCCAACTTTCATGTTCCAATCACCAGTAACTATCAATGCATTTTGATTGTGTTTTTGATCAATTTTAGACTGCAGAACTTGGTAAAAATCTTCAATTTCTTCATCTTTGGCCTTAGTGGTTGATGCATAAATTTGAATAATAGTCTTATTAACTGATCTTCCTTGTAGGTGTATGGGTATTATCCTATCACTGACAGCTTGTATTTCAGGATAGATCTTGAAATGTCCTTTTTGACGATGAGCATGATGTCATTCCTCTTCAATTTGTCATTCCCAGCATAGTAGACCGTATGATTGTCTGATTCAAAACATCCAGTATCAGTCAATTTCAGCTCACTAATGCCTAGTATATTGATTTTTATGTGTTCCATTTCGTTTTTGACAACTTCCAGTTTCCTAGATTCATACTTTGTACATTTCACGTTCCTATTACTAATGAATGTCTGCAGCTGTTTCTTCTCATTTTGAGTCATGGCACATCAGCAAATGAAGGTCCTGAAAGCTTGACTCCATTCACATCATTAAGGTCAACTCTACTTTGAGGAGGCAGCTCTTCCTCAAGCATATTTTGAGTGCCTTCTGACCTGAGGGGCTCATCTTCCGGCACTATATCAGTCAATGTCACGCTGCTATTCATAAAGTTTTCACTAGTCTTTTTTTTAGAAGTAGACTGCCAGGTCCTTCTTCTGAAGTTTGTCTTAATCTGGAAGGTCAGCTGAAACTTGTCCACCAAAGGTGATACTGCTGGTATTTGAAATACTGGTGGCAAATCCCCCAGTATCACAGCAACACATGAACCACCACAGTATGACAAACTAACAGACATGTACAACAACACAGAGGAATTTAAAAAAAAGAAATAATACTGAGGTAAGAAGTCAGATATAAATAATTACTGTGTGATGACCATTTATGTAAAGTTTAAAAACAGGCAAAACGCATCGATGGTGATAGATGTCAAAAACAGTGGTAATTTTAGAGGGGTAGATACTGACCAGGAGGGGGCGTGAGGGTTTTTCTAGGCTACTGGTTGTGTTCAGTTTCCTGATCTGCATGGTGGTGACATCTTATACCGGATGCTTACTTTGTGAAAATCCAAACTTCTTCTAAATCCTGGTTCCAACACTTAACTAGTATATAAATTTGGACACTTTTTTTTTTTTTAACTGAGCCTGCATTTCCTAAACTTCATAGGACTGTTCAATTATTTAAATGATATATGTAAGACACCTAGAGAAGTGCCAATGATATAGTAACTGATCAACAATCATTAGCTATTATAATTAATATTATTACCTCTAAAGTAGATTGATAAAAGTGCTTACTCTGCAGGGTTGTTATGAAAAGTCTGTGGAATGGTCAAAACTTGGAGCTTATGGAACAGTCAATACTTAACACAGTTACTAGAACATAAATGTTACAAACGTGCAAACTTTCATTATTATTAAATCAACTTGAATTTGCACCGTTTTGGGGGATTTCCAGTTGCAGACAGTCACTGTGTCCCAACAAGCCTTGGCATTTTTAGAAACACACACAAACTGGAGACTGCCTGGGACATTGTGGAGGTCTCAGCTCCAGCATGGGCCAGTATCTTCATGTTTTGGCTGTTCTTCCTTTCACTCTGCTTGTGGGCGTGTTGATAATCACTTCCAGCCCTGTCTGTGGCATGAAACCCAGGTGTGAAACATTTAATCTGTAGCCATAAGGGAGCTGTGAAAACAGGGGGTATTAAATATTTATCAGGATCATCTATTTTGACCTTTAGTTTTCTTCAACATGTTCACAGGCCAGCAAAGGAATGCAGAGGGTGATGCTATACAGACAGCAACAGACCAAAAATACTAGGTTTGGAGTTAGACAGAGATAGCTTCAAGCCCCACTGTAGCCACTTAACATATTATGAGACATTGGTCAAGTCATTTAAACTCTCTAAGCCTCATTTTGCTTATCTGCAAAATGAGGATAATGGTAACCGTAATAACAGTAACTACTTCTTAAGGTTGTTATGAGAATTAAATAGGATAAAATATGCAAAGCATTGTACAGTGCCAAGCACCACATAGTAGGTATCTAGTCAATGTTAGCTATTATTTCTATTTTCTTTTATTCTCACTCCTTAGTTAGATATAAATATGTGCATATATATATCATAGAGAGAGAGACAGAGAAAGAGATAATTCATATACTATAAAATTTGCCATTTTAAAAGGTACAATTTAGTGGTTTTTAGTGTATTCACAAACTTGTGTGGCCATCACTACTAATTCCAGAACATTTTCGTCAACCCTAAAAGAAACCCCATATCCATTAGCAGTCAGTCCCCATTCCCCCTCCCCACCAGCCTGTGGCAACCACTAGTCTACTTTCTGTCCCTAGAATTTGCCTATTCTGTACATTTCGTATCAATAGAATCCTATATTACGTGGCCTTTTGTGTCCAGCTTCTTTCACTGAGAATGATGTTTCGAAGTTCATCCATGTTGTAGTATGTGTCAGTACTTCATTCCTTGTTAATGGCTGAATAATATTCCAGTGTATGGCTATGCCACATTTTATTTTTCTTGACTATACTCTTAAGGCAAACTGAGAATTAGCTTAGAATAATGCTTACGAAATCCCAGATTTACTCTTATGATCAGATTCCCAAAGCTGAAGGTTATATTAGACCTAACACTGGCAGGTGTTATTATATATTATTAAGATCACAGAATCTAGAGGCAGAATACTTGAATTTAAAAACCAGCTTCACCACTTCTAATTTGTGTGAATTTAGGCAAGTAATATAATCTCTCTCTCTGCCTTAATTCTCTCAATTGTAAAATGGGGATAATAATACCTCCTGTGTAGGTTTATTATGAGGACTAAATTAGACTTTCCTTTCCTAGTCCAGAGTGCAGTGGCTTTTCCTTATTCTTCTATGTGTAACATATGGCTGTTCAGATTTTCTGGGAATTGTTTACTCCCACATCAATGAAAACGGACCTTCCCATTAACTTCAATGGTCGTTCGTCACCATTTGACCAGCACAGATAATTACCACTGCCAGATAGCATCTGCTACCCCGTGAACATGGTTATTAGACAAAAGGAAGTAGTTCTTTTATGAGGAAGGCTGTGTATTTGGAACCATGCTGATCAGTTCAAATGGTCATGGGGTTTAAATATTGACCAATATGCTTTCATTAGTTCAATTTTTGCTTAAAGCTATAAAAATTAGATATTTTAAAGTTGTCCAAAAGGACAGCAAGCAACAATATAAAAATAAGATAGAATAAGGATATATATATATATATCCCTCTACCTGCCACCACAGCTAAAATTGGAACTAGTAATCAAAACCTGTTGAAATCAGTTGAAAAAGTTATTTTGCAGGAATGCAAGAGATGTGTAAAAGCCCTTGTGTATGATCGATTCTAAAGTGGGCCCGTTCATCCCTTTTTTCCCTGCAACTTGTTCCATTGGTCCAGCTTGCCACACTGGGAGTAGGTATCCAGAAGATCCATTGGCTGCAATCAGTCGTGGAGGACACAGTCACCTGTTAAATTTAGATTTCTTGAATCCGCCAAGAGTCTGACACAATGATAAACAGCCACCATTTCCAGTAAAGGTTGGAAAAGCTCACTCATTCACTGTTAATTGCTTTGTGGTACTGAACCATAAAAATGGCAGCAACTCAGTCCACCACAATCATGTAGGGATGGCCACCCATCCTGATGACATTAAGGTCATTTCATTTATCTCCAGAGAGTTGGCTAATTGGCCACTATCAGTTTTAGGATACAGCTTTTTGAGTAACTGTGAGGTCTGTGAGGATGTTCTTGGAAAATCACTTATTTTCTTCCTCACTATTATCAGCAGCATATAGGGAAGAAGGGACTCAGGGTTCTTTAATTTCCCTATCTGTGCTCTTCCTAAGGGGACGAAATGCCAATGGAATGGGTGAGATCTCAAGCCATTGGCTGGACTACCGGCTAGTGGGTGATGAGGCCTTACTGCCACTGAAATATCCAGAAGTTATCTATCTCCCTCATATTCTCTGTCTCTCTCTCTGTCTTTTCTCCCTCCCTTGCAGGGTCTGGAATCATGAATCCTAATGCTAAGATTGAAGATTTGAGACTGGATTATGGAGTGCAAAATAGAGGGATAGTAATTTATGGCTTAAAGAGGATGTTCCATCTGTTCAAGTTCTGTTTATCAGAGTTTCTGTGGTCAGAGTTTCAGCTAACAATTAAGTGTCAGATTTCTTATCATTTGAAAATGCTTGGTACATAGAGATTTACTTTACAACCTCAAGTTAAAAGGATTACTCTGCTATTAAACTAGTTTTTGGTGAATCTATTCTAACTTAAAGCAACCCCAAGAGAGTCAGAGTATAACTGTGCTCCATAGGATCTTTAATGGCTGTGATCTTTTGGAAGTAAATTGCCAATCCTTTCTTCTGAGATGGCTCTGAGTGGACTTGAACCTCCAACCTTTCAGTTAGCAGCTGAGCACCTTAGCCATTTGCACCATATTATGTAGTATTTAAATATTTCCAAATCCTTTGGCTTAATTAAATCAAATGGGACATTCCTTTTTCCCCTTATTTCTAAAACTAGCCTCTTGGAAAGTACCACTAGAATATTCCACAGTAAGAGATCTCATAATTTTCTTTGATGTGGATTGAAAAAGCATGCAGCAGAAGAAAATGTGAATATAGTAAAAAATGGTTGAATAATAATATAATCTCTGCCCTTATGGAGTTTACATTTTTGTGAGGTAGATAGGTAAGTAAGCAAGTAAAACGTCTAGCGTGTTAGATGATAAGCGGTATGGAGAAAAAGTGGAGAAAGTGGCTAGAACATTTTGGATTGGCGAGAGAGTTGGTTATTTTCAACAGGGATTTCAGAATGGCCTCATTTAGAAGGTAATATTTGAATAATGGGAAGTACAAAAGTCTTGAGGCAGGAGTGAGTCTGGCATGTTAGAGATCTTATAAGCTGGTATGGCCAAAACAAAGGGAGTTTAAAGAAGAAGAGTAAAGGATAGGGTAAGAGAGGAAACAGCAGACTAGATTGTAAAGGGGATTATAGGCAGGGACAATTAGTCAATCTAGATCAAATGTTTTTCATTGTTTGTTTCGCTTGTCAGATGTCACAGTCCTGTTGAGGACTGTTCATCCCGCATCTGGAAAAAAAAAATTCCCATATTTTGCCCAGTTTTCAGTGTTTACAGTGGGAGGACACGTCCTGTGGCAGCAGTTACTCCACACTGGGTAAAAGTGGGAACTCCTCAGTCTAGTTCATATCTTATCAGAGGGACAATCATTTGAAACCTCTAGGTCTCAGTATCAACATTTGTAAGGACTGAACGGTGGCTGTTAAGTTTCCATCCTGGTCTGATATGCTGTCTTTATAACTCTCTTCCATGGCGCAATGTAGCAAGAGAGCAGAAATGTGATGACCAAGACAGCAGCATTGCTACCAGCTTGTGGGATTTAAGAAAAGAGGTTCCACATTATCAGGGAATATTTTTACTACTAGGGAAAGGAGGCAACCACAAAGCAGTTAGTCTATGGAAACGGATAAGTAAGGCAATTCTTAAGTTTTCAGCAATATAGAGGTATTATAAATTTAATGCCTTTCAAATTCCTGGTCATGTTTTCCAAACACATTAAGACTTCCCAAAGGGTATTGAGGAAGTCTTATAGACTATGCTTTTTTTTTTTTTTAAATATTTTATTGTACTTCAGGTGAAGGCTTACAGAACAAATAGTTTCTCATGAAACAGTAGTACACATGTTGTTTTATGACATTGGTTAACAACCCCACAACATATTAACCCTCTAAATTCTCAACCTTTTTTTTTTTTGGTGAAACTACACATAGCCAAAGATACACCGTTTCAAAAATTTCTGCATACACAGTTCAGTGACATTGACTACGCTCTTCCAGTTGTGCTATTATTCTCACTTAAGATGAAGGCTTACAGAACAAAATAGTTTCTCATTTAACAGTTACTACAAATGTTGCCCTATGACAATAGTTAACAATATCACTGCACATCAACAATATCCTTACTCAACCTTGGGTTCCCTATCATCAGCTTCCTTGTCCCCTTCTGCCTTCTGGCCCTTGTCACTGGACTCCTGTACCTCGTTAGTCTCATTTGGTTTTACGGGGCTGTCCACTCCCAGGCTGAACAGTGAACCTCGGAGGTAGCTTCACCACTGAGCTAAAAGGGTGTCTGGGGGTAGACTATGTTTTTTGTTATGCTCCACTCTCAACCGGGTAGCCAACGTCACTTTACATTATTTATCAGTACCGTTTTGGCATATACATAGTGATCAGAATATGAACGTGTGGAATAAGTCTTAGTTCTGCTCAAAACTAGCTGTTACCCTGGGAAAGCTAGTTTGCTTTCTAACCCTAAGTTTCTTTATCTGTTTAAAATATGCACAACTACTTTCCTCACTTGACTT
Source organism: Dugong dugon (assembly GCA_030035585.1). NCBI lineage: Eukaryota > Metazoa > Chordata > Mammalia > Sirenia > Dugongidae > Dugong > Dugong dugon. The sequence goes on from CM057471.1 coordinate 62,083,891, forward strand.
TAAACATTTTTTAAAAAATTACAAGATGAATATGCACTATTGGTAAAATAGAATAACAATAAATTGTATCAGATGCAATATAGGAGCATGGAAATGTAATTACATGAGGCATCGGTGGTTCAGTGGCAGAATTCTAACCTTCCATAAAGAAGACCTGGGTTCAATTCACTGACCAATGCATCTCATGTGCAGCCACCATCTGTCTGTCAGTGGAGGTTTGCATGTTGCTATAATGCTGAACAGACTAAGATGCTCTAGAAGGAAAGACCTGGCAATCTACTTCCAGAAATCGGTCATTGAAAACCCTATGGAACACAGTGATCTGATCCCAGATGAGTCAGGGGCCAACCTGATTCAATCTGTTAATAGATCTATTCTATTCTGGAATGTTTCCCTTGCTACCCAAATTATTTTATACACTCAGGGTGGCTAGCTATGGTTCTTGAAGAAATTATATATATATATGTATGTATGTATATACACACATATGCACGCACACATATACACATAGGTTTTATATGTTGTTAAGATTTATACTCAACGTCTCAATATAACTCCCTCAAGAACCATAGCTAGCTCCCCTGAGTGTGTAAAATAATTTGAGTAGCAAGATAAACATGCCTTAATAGAATAGATTTATTAACAGATTAAAACAAATTGGCCCCCAACTCATCAGGGCCTATGCACAATGGGATCACATCGCTGTGATCCACAGAGTTTTCAATGACTGATTTCTAGAAGTAGATTGCCAGGCCTTTCTTCCTAGCCTGTCTTAGTCTGTTCAGCATTATAGCAACATGCGAACCTCCACAGACAGACAAGTGGTGGCTGCACATGAGGTGCATTGGCCAGGGAATCAAACCCCAGGTCTCCTGCATGGAAGGTGAGAATTCTACCACTGAACTACCGATGCCTCATGTAATTATATTTTCATACTGCCAATATTGTATCTTATGCAATTTATTGTTATTATAGTTTACAAATAGTGCATATTCATCATGTAATTTTTAAAATTAAAAATGTTTAAAGTCAATTAGGGAGTGTAGTTGTATGCATCTTAAACAGATAAAGAAACAGAGGGTTAGAAAGCAAACTAGCTTGCCCAGGGCAGCAGCTAGTTTTGAGCAGAAGACTAGATTCCACATGTTCTATGGAATAATTTGTTGTCTGTATTCTGATCCCTATGTATTTGCCAGTATGCTACTGATGTATAATACACACACATTATACTATATATATCTATCTATATCTAATCTATCTATCTATCTATCTGTATGTATATATGGAAACCCTGGTGGCATAGTGGCTAAGAGCTACAGCTGCTAACCAAAAGGTCAGCTGTTCAAATTCACCAGGGGCTCCTTGGAAGCTGTATGGGGCAGTTCTACTCTGTCCTATAGGGTTGCTATGAGTTGTAGATCCTAAAGCAAACTGGTTGGACCCTTGATAGAAGAGACTCAGTATCCACAATAATCAGAAAATTCTCTAAAAATAGTTAAATTATTAGGGTAAAAATAAGGCCAAAATATATTTACAGCTAATCTAAAATTAGAGTTACTTGCTTAGAAAGAGATCTGTTCGAACAGAGAAAAATGCTAGGGGAATGAGTTGATGATTTTCAACTATCTTGATTCCCCATATGTTTTATTAAAGAAGTGAAACTTTACAAATCAGTACTCACTTCTTGGGATTTGGGTACAAAGGTGCTTATATTCTTATATATGAATATATTATGATGATAAAGAAGAAGAATTTCTTTCCACTGGGACCCTTTCTATGTGATCACCAATTTGTCAATAACCATCTTCAGCGCAGTGTGACAGGGAAAACTCAGTAGAACTGAGTCAGATGCCAGCTGTGCATCTGATTAACCTTGTGGCCGTGGTCAGGATAGACCCTGCATCTAGGTCAGTCTCCTTGTCTGGAAGTTGGAAAGGGGTTTCTAGATGGCTCGTGCTTTAATCCTGTTTTAGGATTCTACTTGCACACTGAGCCAACTTCATGAGATCTATCTCTGGAAAACACTCATTCAAAAGAATTTATTCCATGCCCTATGACCTCTGACCTTTTGACATTTTGATATTAATCCTTTGAATAAATAGTAATGATGCAAACCGACACTTCCAAAGTTTAAATATTACCAGGAAGACCTAAACGGTACCATCCACACTTTAGTATTTATTTGTTAACTGGACTTCTTCACTTCACGACAAAGCATCCAGAGTGGCACAAATACTGGGTGAGCAATTTACCAGAGATTTACCATATCCTGTCCTCTGTCTAATATAGATATACATAGATTCTAAAATCCTGGGTTCAGATTTCACTGGAATACCATTTGCCAAATTGGTTTAACTCACTCCAGGCGATATCTAAGAGGTCATTCTTATCAGGCACAGTGTGATTTGAATGTGAGGGACCCCCAGTGGGAGAACAGCAGGGAACTTGGGGATTATATAGGCCATGATAAAGATGGAACAAAGAAAAGCTGCTGCTGAGATCAAATAAATTAGGGTTGCTCATAGCTGGGATAACACAATCTGCAGATATGAGTGCTTTACTAAATGGTGGGGTAGAAGGATCACGATCTGAGTCAGTAACAGTTTTGTACAGCGACCGGTTGCATGTAACATTGCATTATAATAACTTATTTTATAAATTTCTTACCACCAGACTGTGAACTACAATGTCTGATTCATATGCCTGGACCATGGACAGTTATTGAAGAAAAAAAATAGCTATAAAATGAAAGCAATGAATAGCTATTAAAAAAAAAAAAGAAAAGCAGGCCTGGTAGAAGGCTAAAAGCATCACTCTGTAGGTATACACCACTTAAGAGAAGGGAAAATTCCCTGTTAATTTTCACGTCTTTAGTACTTACTAGAATTTGTAACATCTAGTGTAGCTGAGTAACTCTGAAGGACGTTAAGCTCTGTAGTTAAAAAAGATCTGTAGTAAAAAAAAAAAACAAATAAATAAAAGCCTTCAAAATATGACCAGCTCTCATCACCTCTACTGCTACCACCCTGGTCTATGCCACTATCATCTGTAGCCTGGAGCACTAAAATTATTGCTGTAGCCTCAAAATGGTCTCTGCTCTTCCTGGTAGCTGGAGAGATCCAGTTAAAATAATTGTCAGATCATGTGACTCACCTTCACAAAATCCTCCACAGCACAAAAGACACTGGTTACTTCTCTGACCTCGTCTGCTACTTCTCTCCACCTTCCCACTGTGTTCAAGCAGCAAGTCTGGCCTTCTTGCTGTTCCTCTAGCATACTAGACACATCCTGCCTCAAGACTTAACACAGGTTCTTTCCTCTACCTGCAGTGATCTTCCTCCAGATTACCTCATGGCTTATTCACCTTGCTGGGGACTTTACTAAAAATCACCCCACTGAGCCTTTCCTGACCACCGTTTTACAATTACCCTGTGTTCTGGTGGCACAATTGCTAAGCGGTTGGCTGCTAACCAAAAGGCTGGCAGTTCGAACCCACCAGCTGCTCCATAAAAGAAAGACCTGGCAAACAGCTCCCTTAAAGAATAAAGCCTAGAAAACCCTATAGTGTAGTTTTACTCTGTCATATAGGGTCACTATGAGTAGGGATCAACTTGAGGGCACACAACAACAACGTTCCCAACATTCCTCATCCCCATTTCCTGCTCAATTTTTCTCCTTATTTTCTTCTAAAATATCTATTTTATTTACTTGCTTTTTAAAAAAGAAAATAGTCTGTCTTTCCCAAATGGTCTGTAAACTCCATCAGAACATGAGTTTTTGTGTGTTTTTACTCTTTTGAGGTCCTAGTGTCTAGAAAAACGACTAGTTAATGGTTAATGAGAGTGACACAATAAGTATATTTTGAGTAAATGGAAGTAAAGAAGAAGGGAAGGAAAGAACAGAGGAAGGGGAAAATGAAGGACAACTAGTGTCTGCAATTAGCACCTTGAATCATTCCAAGAGAAGTAAGTCCTGCCTGGCAATGTAAACTGAAATTCTTATTGGGCCAGCACCCTGCTAAGGCATGGCCAGTTCACAGGAGTCACAGGTTAAGTGACTTGCTTGACATCAGTCAGTGATTTAGTGGCAGAGCTGGGCCTAGAGCCAACACATGTGGCCGTTTACCACCACAACACCCACCCAGTCCGACACATGCACATGCACGCAGACTTAATAATGAGCAAATAATTATTTACTAACCTTGGTGTCATGGTTTGAATTATGTCCCCCCAAAATGTGTGTATCAGTTTGGCTAGGCCATGATTCCTGGTACTGTGTGATTTTCCTGTATGTTGTAAACCTGCCTCTATGATGTTAATGAGGGAGGATGGGTTGTGCCTTGAGGCAATGTCTTGAGATATAAAAGACAGAAGTGAGCAGTGAGACAGGGGGACCTCATACCATCAAGAAAGCAGTGCCGGGAGCAGAGTGCGTCCTTTGGACCGGGGTCCCCGCGCAGAGAAGCTCCTAGTCTGGGGGAACACTGAAGAGAAGAAGGCCGACAGAGAGAAAAAGCCTTCCCCTGTAGCTGATGCCCTGAATTTGGACTTTTAGCCTACTTTGTGAGGAAATAAACTTCTCTTCATTAAAACCATCCACTTGTGGTATTTCTGTTGTAGCAGCACTAGATGACTAAGACACTTGGTTTTGCTTTGTTTTGTTTTCTCCTGATCATAACATTGCATTTTATAGGTAGAAAGTTTCAGAAATTTAGCTTATACTGTTTTAGGACTATAAAGTAACAACAAAAACAAAGCCTTCCATGTTTTGTTTTTGCTGTTCCTGATAATCATAGAGAGTCTTTTTATCTGTTGGCCTTTTTAGTACCTACATTCAATAACTAGTTGAAGGAATCATTCAACTTCTACTGAGCATGTGCCCAGTACTCTAAGGAACTATGGAGCATAAAAAGTAACTTTGTGGCATATTTCTTGCTCTTATTGTCTCTCCGATGAGGCAAAACTAATAAAAGTACAAAACTTGGAGAAAAATGCAATATATATTCATTTCTTACTCCTCCTCCTCCAAAGTCTTTCTAGCATATAATATTCATCAAGATGCCTTTAGGGTGAATACTACTAATGGGGGGAAAGAACTCTCTCTCAATATTCTCTAGGGAGGAAATGGAGGTTAGAGGATAAAGTAAAATAATTTTGGAAACATCAATTATTAATAATGAAAAGGACCAGGGGGTTCCAAGCACCTTGTTTTAGAAATGTAGAAACGGAAGCATGAAGCAATGATTCATTTACTGTCACATACCATATGACCAAACTAGGGTGGGAACCAAAATCTTGCAATTCTCAGTTTGAAGCCATTCCCCTGTTTTGTGATTTTTTTGTACAATAAGCAGCATTTGTCTAAAAACAAACATTCAATATTACATTCAAAGAAAATCCAGAAGTGACACAGACAAGAGATAAATGTGTATTTTCATTGATATAACCGTATATACCTAAGCTAAGGAAATTGAGCTGTAAAAAGGCAAGAAAAGAGGTACACATTAATTGATAGAACCAGAATTTACACTCAGGTTATATGAGTCTAAAAACCATCCTTTTCTCATTAACCATATTGCCTTAAATCCTCAAATTTACAGCCTGCATGGATGTTGGTATTTCATCAGGGATAATTAGGCTGGAAACCTAACGGAGGTGATATTGAGTGGGTACGAAATCAGTTGGGCCATTTGTTCTTTCCAAGAGGTAACACTGAAGTACCACCATTTTGCAGATGAGGAAACGGAGTCCATATATGAACTACAAAGGGGTGTACCAGGATTTGGATCCAGATGTGTCTGATTCTAAAATTCAATCTCTACCATGGAAGGCACTGGTGCCTTAGTGAAAATACACTGAGGGTTGGGAGACTGATATAAAAGGCATGGAAGCTGGAATCATGAAAAGCATAATTTGGCTAAAGTCTTACTTTTATTACTTAAGCCTTAATGGAAGCAGTTTCTTCCAGTAGCAGGCAGATAACAAGAGTATACAGCATATATTAAGTTCTTAATTAATATTTATTAAAATGAACTATAATAGTATGGTTAAAATCTTGTTGACAGAAAACTTGCCTGATATTGTGAAAGATGACAAGATATCTATCCAAGATGCTCACTGAAACCCACATAAGGTAGATCCCAAAAGAAAGTCACCAAGGCATATTATAATGAAACTTGTCAAAACCAAAGTTAAAGAGAGAATTTTAAGAGCGGCTAGGGATAAACGAAAACTCATCTACAAAGGAGAGTCAATAAGAATAACCTCGGACTACTCAGCAGAAACCATGCAGGAAAGAAGGCAATGGGATGACATATATAAAGCCTTGAAGGAAAAAAAAAAACCACCAAACGGTTTCTCAAATATGATGGCAAAATTAGGGCATTTCCGGATAAACAGAAGTTTAGGGACTTTGCAAAAACCAAACCAAAATTACAAGAAATACTAAAGGGAATCCTTTGGTTAGAAAATCAGTAACATCAGATAACAACCCAAGACTAGAACACAGGACAGAGCAACCAGATATCAACCCAGATAGGGAAGTCACAAAAATAAATCAAAGCTAAAACACTGAAAATAGGGAAACAGATGTCAATATGTAAAAGATGACAACACTAAAACAAAAAAGAGGGACTTAAAAAATGTAGACAGGTTTTTCATACGGAGAGGAAGTCAAAGCGATATAAAGAGATAAAAGACTGGTATAAACTTAGAAAAATAGGGGTAAATATTAAGATAACCATAAAGGAAACTAACAATCCTACAAGTCAAAATAAAAAACTAGAAAAATATAAAGACTCAGCAAACACAAAATCAACAACAATGAAAAAGAGGAAAAGAAAATACATAAAGAAAAATGACTCAGCCCAGAAAATTAAGTGGAACAAACGAACTGTGAACAACACACACAAAAAAAACATCAAAATGACAGCACTAAACTCATACCTATCAATAATTACTGTGAATGTAAATAGACTAAATGCACCAATAAAGATACACAGAGTGGCAGATTGGATAAAAAAACACGATCCATCTCCATGCTGCCTACAAGAGACACACTTTAGACTTAAAGACACAAACTAAAACTCAAAGGATGGAAAAAAATATATTAAGCAAACAACACTCAAAAAAGAGCAGGAGTGGCAATATTAATCTCTGACAAAATAGACTTTAAAGTAAAATCCACCACAAACGATAAGGAAGGACACTATATAATGATTTAAGGGTCAATACACCAGGAGGACATAACTGTAATAAATAGTTACGCACCCAATGACAGGGCTCCAAAATACATAAACTCTAACAGCATGAAAAGAGAGATAGACACCTCCACAAAAGGAGAAGGCTTCCACACACCACTTTCAGTGAAGGACAGAACATCCAAAAAGAAGCTCAACAAAGACACGGAACAGCTAAATGCTACAATCAACCAACTTGATCTCACAGACATATACCGAACATTCCCCCCAACAGCAACCAAGTATACTTTCTTTTCCAACGCACATGGAACAGTCTCCAGAATAGACCACATATCAGGCCATAAAGCAAGCCTTAACAAAATCCAAAGCATCGAAATATTACAAAGCATCTTTTTTGACCATAAAGTCATAAAAGTAGAAATCAACAACAGAAAAAGCAAGGAAAAAATAATCAAACACATGGAAACTGAACAACACCATGCTCAAAAATTACTGGGTTATAGAAGAAATTAAGGATGGAATAAAGAAATTCATAGAATCAAATGAGAATGAAAACACATCCTACCATAACCTTTGGGACACAGCAAAAGCAGTGCTCAGAGGTCAGTTTATACCAATAAATGCACACATCCAAAAAGAAGAAAGGCTCATAATCAAAGCACTAACCCTACAACTGGAGCAAGTAGAAAGAGAGCAGCAAAAGAAGCCCACAGGTGCCAGAAGAAAGGAAATAGTAAGAACTAGAGCAGAATTAAATGAAATAGAGAATAGAAAAACAATGGAAAGAGTTAACAAGTCCAAAACCTGGTTGTTTGAAAAGATCAACAAAATTGATAAACCGTTGGCCAAACTGACAAAAGAAAAACAGGAGAGGAAGCAGATAACTCATATAAGAAATGAGATGGGTGATATCATAACAGACTCAACTGAAATTAAAAGAATCATAACAGAATACCATGAAAAATTGTACTCTAACAAATTTGAAAACCTAGAGGAAATGGACAAATTTCTAGAAACTCACTACCTACCTAAACTAACACAAACAGAGGTAGAACAACTAAATAAACCCATAACAAAGAAGAGATTGACAAGGTAATTTAAAAACCCCAACAAAAAAAAACCCCGGCCTGGATGGCTTCCCTGGAAAATTCTACCAAACTTTCCCAGAAGAGTTAACACCACTACTGCAAAAGGTATTTTAGAGCACAGAAAAGGATGGAATACTCTGAAACTCATTCTGTGAAGCCAGCATAATCCTGATACCAAAACCAGGTAAAGACACCACGAAGAAAGAAAATTATAGACCAATATCCCTCATGAACATTGACACAAAAATCCTCAACAAAATTCTAGCCAATAGAATTCAGCAACATATTAAAAAAAATAATTCACCATGATCAAGTGGGATTTATACCAGATATGCAGGAATGGTTCAACATTAGAAAAACAATCAATGTAATCCATCACATAAACAAAACAAAAGACAAGAACCACATCATCTTATCAATCAAGGCAGAAAAGGCATTTGACAAAGTCCAACACCCATTCATGATAAAAAACTCTCAACAAAATAGGAATAGAAGGGAAATCCTTCAGTATAATTAAGGGCATTTATACAAAGCCAACAGCCAACATCATCCTAAATGGAGAGACTTTGAAAGCATTCCCCTTGAGAATGGAAACCATACAAGGATGCCCCTTATCACCACTCTTATTCAACACTGCCCTGGAGGTCCTAGACAGAGCAATTAGGTTAGAAAAAGAAATAAATGGCATACAAATTGGTAGGGAAGAAGTCAAAGTATCTCTATTCGCAGATGCTATGATCTTATACACAGAAAACCCCAAAGAATCCACAAGAAAACTACTGGAACTAATAGAAGATTTCAGCAAAGTTGCAGGATACAAGATAAACATACAAAAATCAGTTGGAGTCCTTTACACCAACAAAGAGAACCTCAAAGAGGAAATCACCAAATCAACACCGTTTACAATACCCCCAAGAAGATAAAACACTTAGGAATAAATCTAACCAGAGACATAAAAGATCTATACAATGAAAACTACAAGACACTACTGCAAAAAAACAAGAGACCTGAATAAGTGGAAAAACATACCTTGCTCATGGATAGGTAGACTCAACATAGTGAAAATGTCAATTCTACCCAAAGTGATCTACAGATACAATGCAATCTTGATCCAAATTCTACCAGCATTTTTTAATGAGATGGAGAAAAAAATCACCAACTTCATATGGAACAAGAAGAGGCCTCGAATAAGTAAAGCATTACTCAAGAAGAAGAACAAAGTGGGAGGCCACACACTACCTAATTTTACAACCTATTATGACTTCATGGTAGTCCAAACAGCCTGATACTGGTACAACAACAGATACATAGACCAATGGAACAGAATTGAGAATCCAGACATACATTCATCCACCTATGAGCAGCTCATATTTGACAAAGGCCCAAAGTCCATTAATTGGGGGAAAAGACAGTCTCTTTAACAAATGGTGCTAGCATAATTGGATATTCATCAGCAAAAAGCTGAAACAAGACCCATACCTCACACCATGCACAAAAACTAACTCAAAATGGATGGAAGACTTAAATATAAAATAAAAAATGATAAAGATCATGGAAGAAAAAATAGGGACAACGTTAGGAGCCCTAATAAATGGCATAAACACAATACCAACCATAAGTGACAACACACAATCACCAGAAGAAAGACTTGATAACTGGGAGCTCCTAAAAATCACACACTTATGCTCATCAAAAGACTTCATCAAAAGAGTCAAAAGACAACCTACAGACTGGGAAAAAATTTTTGGCTATGACAAATCCGATCAGCATCTAATCTCTAAGATCTACAAGATACAGCAAAACCTCAACAGCAAAAAGACAAATAACCCAATTAAAAAATGGGCGAAGGATACGAGCAGGCACTTGGCCAAAGAAGATATTCAGGCAGCTAACAGAATCATGAAGTAATGCTCACGATCATTAGCCATTAGAGAAACGCAGATCAAAACTACAATGAGATATCATCTCATCCCAGCAAGGCTAGCATTAATCCAAAAAACACAAAATAATAAATGCTGGAGAGGTTGCGGAGAGACTGGAACACTTATACACTGTTGTGGGAATGTAAAGTGGTACAACCACTTTGGAAATTGATTTGGCACTTCCTTAAAAAGCTAGAAATAGAAGTACCATACGATCTGGCTATCCCACTCTTTGGACTATATACTACAGAAATAAGAGCCATCACACGAATAGATATATGCACACCCATGTTCATTGCAGCACTGTCCACAATAGCAAAAAGATGGAAACAACCTAGGTGCTCATCAATGGACGAATGGATAAACAAATTATGGTGTATCCACACAATGGAATACTATACAATGATAATGCACAATGATGAAACATCTTATAACATGGAGGAAGCTGGAGGTCTTTATGCTGAGTGAATTTAGTCAGTCACAGAAGGACAAATATTGTATAAGACTACTATTATAAGAACTCTAGAAAAGGTTTAAATACAGAAGAAAACATTCATTCCCAACAAGGGTTGGGAGGGAAGGTGAGTGTTATATACTAACTAGATAGTAGATAAGAATTATCTTAGGTGAAGGGAAGGACAGCACACACTACAGGGGAAGTCAGCACAACTGGACTAAACCAAAGCTAAGAAGTTTCCTGAATACAAGCAAACACTTTGAGGGACAGAGTAGCAGGGGTAGGGGTCTGGGGACCATTCTTTCAGGAGACATCTAGGTCAATTGGCATAACAAAGCTTATTAAGAAAACGTTCTGCATCCTACTCTGGTGAGTGGCATCTGGGGGCTTAAAAGCTTGCAAGCAGCCATGTAAGATGCATCAATTGGTCCCAACGACGTGGAGTAAAGGAGAATGAAGAACTCCAAAGACACAAGGAAAGGAGTAGCCCAAGAGACAGAAAGGGCCACATGAACCAGAGACTTCATCAGCCTGAGACCAGAAGAACTAGATGGTGCCTGGCTACCACCAATGAACGTCCTGATGGGGAACACAAGATAGAGTCCTGGATGGAGCAGGAGAAAGGTAGGGTGCAGAACTCAAAATCTAGTAAGAAGACCAGACTTAACGGTCTGACTGAGACTGGAAGAAGCCCGGAAATCATGGCCCCTGGATTCTCTATCAGCCCAGAACTGAAACAATTTCCAAGGCCAACTCTTCAGACAGGGATTGGACTGGACTGTGGGACATAAAGTGATACTCACGAGGAGTGTGCCTCTTAGCTCAAGTAGATACAAGAGACTAAAGGGGCAGCTTCTGTCCAGAGGTGACAAGGGAAGGCAGAGAGGGTTAGGAGCTGGTTGAATGGAAATGGAGAATCAGGGGTGGAAAGGAGGATTGTGCTGTCACAGTACAGGGAGAGCAATTAGAGTCACATAAAAATGTATGTATAAATTTTTTATGGGAAAGAAGAAGAAAAAATAGTATGGTTAAAATCACTTTTACCTGATCACAGAACAATCTCTCTAGAACCTAAAACTATGCCACTATGTTTATTTACACCCTTTCCTCACTTATCAACATGGTTAGTTTCCTAAGACCAGGTCAGTATGTGAAATCAGTGTTATGTGAAAATGGAGGATAGCTACGTCATTACATAACTACCAAGTTACATCATTATATAACTTCCAAATTACATCATTACATAACTGCCAAACCACTGAGTATCATGGCCCAGGCAAGTTGACACATAACCTTAACGATCAGTCATCACTGGTCTCACCTTGCACCTCAGCATTCATCACTGCCAGTTTGTCATTAATGTGCAAAATAGTCAGTAGATTTTTACTGTTGTCATAAATGCAATGTCAGATAACGAAATAGTTGAGAGGTGAGGAGAAGATATATTTGCATATTTGTCTCTCTTATTCAACTTGAAGAATCTTAAGGGCAGAGAGAGTGTTTTATTATTCTCTAAATCTGTTACTAGCATAATCATTCATACAGTAAAAGTTTGAGGGACAAATCAGTTCACAACTTCATGAGATATTCAGGGTGACTATTATTTCTAGAAAACTGAGGCTCTGAGTGATTAGTTTTCTGCCAAGCCAGCAAGTGGTGAAGTTGGTATTTGAATTAAAGTTTTCATTAATTAATCTAATCTTACATTATTTATAGTCCATATTCCAGCGTTCGTATACTACCTCTCTAATATAAATGGTGGTGTTTCTCCCTCCTTTTTCTCACCTGGCCATTCCAAAATCCACTTACCTAGGTGATTTTCAAAATATGCCTGAACACTGCATGGCATTTGATTCCTTCTTTCTCCTCTTTCCCAGTCTTCCAGGTCAAAGAGTTTGAAAAGCCCCTCTAATTGTCAGATGAATAAAATCACATTGCTCATAATTACCAGGGACAATTCTGTGTAATTAGATGTTAACTGTAGTGTCCTCTCTCCTTTATGACTCCAAATAAATACCTGTTCCTGTCTCAGTCTGGGAAAAAGCTTGGTTGGAAATATAACTGCTTTGTTGCTCTCTGTGTAATTAACTACCATTAAAAGCCACTAATTAGATCGTAAGTTTTAAATAAGTTGCCCTAATTACCTTTGGTACATGGTGCATTGAGTTGGGAGGGCAAGTACTTAAGAGCCAAGAAAACTTGGCTTTGTCACTAAGAGAATTAATGGGGCTATTGGGTTTCTTTTTTTTTTTTCTCATTCATAAGTAGGAAAATGAAAACAGAGGGGATGGGATAGATAGAGACAGTCCTTGCCCTAAGAAGCACATGATCTGATGAGGCTAGAAGTATGTAAGAATAACACCGTTTGGTTATTTCAAAGACCTTTACAAAGTACTGTTAAGGAGAACTTCACAGAACAGGTGCTATCAATATTTCATTCATTGAATCATTCTGGTATTAATAAAAATCGACACAGTAAAGCCTGCAAAATCCGGAATCTATGTAAGGTGGAAACCTGTCAGAGAAGGGAAACTCAAATATTTCCCACTAAAAAGAATGATAGAAAAGTGGTAAGACTGCACTCTGTGAAAAGTGGAAAACTTGTGAGACCCTGAAAAACAAGGTAGTCCCATTGAGTTCAGGCTCTCAGCTTTCACTGTAATAACAGTGAGAATAAGAGATAACACTTATTGAGCATGTATGTGTGCTAGAAACTATTCTTAATGCTTTATGTGTATTAATCAATTAATTACAACAAACCTGCAAATATATATTATTATTATCCTGACTTTCCAGACAGGAAAATGGAGGTTCAGAGAGATCTCATGAATTGTTTGACTTTGCATATTACAGCTTGAAATGGCAGAGTCAGGATTCAAACCTGCCAGTTTGGCTATAGAACTAGAGTTCTTAAACACTATGAAATACTGCCATGGCTCATAAGGGAAACAATTGGGGTTTCTTCTAACTTTACTCAAATCAGGATAACCCAGTATTCTTGCAGGTATCGCTCCCTTATTTCCTCTCTCTGGACATCAGCTTCCTCATCCTATGGAAGGCAGGGAAGGACTAGATGACCTCTCAGAAGCATTCAACTGCATATTTTTTTACTTTACTTTTCTTACTGCGCTAAGAATCTGTGTGAATAAGCCAAGCTTCCCCATGCAAACTAAAGTTTCTCCAGATCCAAGGCCAGCTTTTCTTGATTGTTACAAAACACCTGGCACAGAGCCAAATGCCAAAGAGTATATGCCTCTCTGTCTCTCTCTCTCTCTCTATATATATATATAGCATACATATATATATCATATGTGGCTATACACACACATATATGAAATGTAAGAGTTGTAACATAATGTAGAGAAACACACATATATATGTCTAATTTAACAGTTATATAATGTAGAGAAACTGTGTTTGTGTGTATGCATGTGTATACATATATATATATATATAAAACACACACATCTTAGGAAAACAAAAACTAGGGTTAGCTAGATCTCCGCCTGTCAAAGGCTCAGTATACATACCAGTATATATACTATCAGTATATATTCATTCTTCTATGCCAAGAAATTGGAAGACATCTACCTAGTCAAGTGACTAGAAGAGATCCATATTCATGCCTATTCCAAAGAAAAGTGATTCCACCAAATGCAGAAATTATCGAGCAATATCATTAATATCACACACAAGTAAAATTTTGCTGAAGATCGTTCAAAAACACTGCAACAGTGTATCGACAGAGTACTGCCAGAAATTGAAGCCGGATTCAGAAGAGGACGTGGAATGAAGGATATCATTGCTGATGTCAGATGGATCTTGGTTGAAAGCAGAGAATACCAGAAAGATGTTTACTTGTGTTAATATTGACTATGCAAAGACATTCACCTGTGTGGATCATAAAAAATTATGGATAACATCGTGAAGAATGGGAATTCCAGAACACTTAATTGTACTCATGAGGAACTGTACATAGACCAAGAGGCAGTTTTTCTAACAGAACAAGGGGATACTGCGTAGTGTAAAACCAGGAAAGCTGTGTGTCAGAGTTTTATCCCTTCACCATACTTATTCAATCTGTATGCTGAGCAAATAATCCGAGAAGCTGGACTATATGAAGAATGCAACATCAGGATTGTAGGAAGACTCATTAACAACCTGAGATATGCAAATGATACAGCCTTGCTTGCTGAAATTGAAGAGGACTTAAAGCACTTACTGATGAAGATCAAAGCCAACAGCCTTCAGTATGGATTGCACCTCAACATAAAGAAAACAAAAATCCTCACTACTAGACCAATAAGCAACATCATGATAAATGGAGAAAAGACTGAAGTTGTCAAGAATTTCATTTTACTTGGGTCCACAATCAACACCCATAGAAGCAGCAGTCAAGAAACCAAACAACATATTGCACAGGACAAATGTGCTGCAAAAGATCTCTTTAAAGTGTTGAAAAGCAAAGATAGCACCTTGAAGACTAAAGTGCACCAGACCCAAGCCATGGTGTTTCCAACTGCCTCATAGACATGCTAACGCTGGACAATGGCTAAGGAAGACCAAAGAAGAACCGATGCCTTTGAATTACGGTGTTGGCGAAGATATTAAACTGCCAAAATAATGAACAAATCTGTCTTGGAAGAAGTACAATCAGAATTCTTCTTGGAGGCAAGGATGATGAGATTTCGTCTCACATACTTTGGACATGTTATCAGGAGGGACCAGTCCCTGGAGAAGGACATCATGCTTGGTAAAGTAGAGGATCAGTGAAAAAGAGGAAGACCCTCAATGAGACAGACTGACCCAGCGGCTGCAACAATGGGCATAATAACGATTGTGAGGATGGTGCAGGACCAGAAGGTTTCAATCTGTTGTACATAGGGTCGCTATGAGTCAGAACCGAATCGATGACACCTAACAACAACAAATACATATATATACGTATATATATAAAACTAAAAATGACTCATAAATATCAAAATCAATCCCAGCATACAAAAATAAATTTTTTTCCGAAACTCTCGAAGTAAATGGCATCTTCCTCTGAGCGTTTATCGTGTCTTCTGCTTACTATGCAGAATTGCAGAATTTTTTTTTTTTTTTTTTAATAAAGGCCAATGTGATTGCTTTAAGTTTACTCAGACTTTGACAAGGAAAGATCTTTCCAACCTTAGGGTTTTTTGTTTTTCCTCCAAGTTGTGTGTGTATTATTGCCCTTGACTTTATCCTCTGTCCACTTGGGTTTTAGGTGCATCATATCTCAGACCTACAGCCAAAGATCAGGTTTATGTGCACAACCCAAGACCATTGCTCTGAGTCAAAAAGGTTTGCACCTACTTTGGCTCTACAGGGATAAAAGGGTGCCCTATCCTATCTCTACTTCCTGGCACTCTAACATTCTAAGTAGATGGAGAGCATTTGAAACTCTGCAATCATCAGAACTGGCTGTTAGGAGGGCTCTCTTTACTTGTTGCCAGTCCTGCCCACTGGTGTTTCCATAAGGGTATACCACCCTGTTCCATTTACATGAGGTAGAACAATGGCTGCCTCAGCTTGGGCTCCACATGACTGCTCAGTTTGGATATTCAATAAAGACTAGGTAGGATCTTTCAGACTCCATTCTCATTTCCCATAGAAAATCATTTAATTGGCTCAACTGGGTCAGATATCCATTCCCAGCCCAATGGCCAGGGTACTTAGGACACCCCTTCATTGCTAATTTGTCAGGAGCTATAGGTATAGGCTTTTTGCAAAGAGAACCTAGGAACAATAATTTTCTATTATATTGACTTCATAACCTAGTTATCATACATCTGATTTTTGTTCACTCATTTATTCAACAAATAGTTAATGAGTATACATTATGCATGAGACAATACACTAAGTGCCAATAATTTACAGATAAAAGACACAGCTTCTATTCCTAATAGATAATTAGAGTGCACTCTGATAAGTGCTGGTAGATCCATGCCCCACTTTCTAGCATAGAAGGTGCAGAAATCTCAGCCTGATGAAGGGTGGGGACTGTGTAAGACAAGTTTTATAAAAGAGATGAATGCTAATTAATCCTTACGTGAAAAATGATAGCCATTCAATCTGAGAAAGCTGTAGGGAAGAAGTTTCATGCAGAGGGAGAAACATTTTCAATAGATGTAAGCCGATGGCCCATTTTGAAAATATTGGCATAAACTGGTAAGGACATAGAAATTTTTTTAAATAGAATCCAGCATCAGTCTTTATGACACTGACTTCTATTAAAATATTAGAGTTCAACTTAAAACTTTGAGTGGGCAGGGAATTCATTTTTTCCTTGATTAATCATGTAATGATGGAGGAGGAATTTTGACATGAGATGGAGTTTTGAATTTCACTATTTCCTTCTTCTGGAGTCCCTGAGTAGCGCAAATGGTTAACACACTTAGCTATTAATCAAAAGCTTGACAGTTCAAGACTATTCAGAGGTGCCTTGGAAGAAAGTCCTGGCAGTCTACTTCCAAAATATCAGTCACTGAAAACCCTATAAAGCACAGTTCTACTCTGACACATACGGTGTTGCCATGAGTCAGAATCAACTCGATGAGAACTGTTTTTATTTGTTTGTTTTTTTAATTATTATTTCATTTGCTATTTTGGGATAAAATACAAAAACCAAACCCGTTGCTGTTGAGTGGATTCTGCTATAATTACAAGTTTGAGATAAAAACACAAAATTAGTTAAAACTTTAAACATAAGATGGTGTAGATGACTTGGAATAATGTAATCTTAGAATAATTAAAAGATTATTTGTTGAAAAGAAAATACAACCATTATTGGGGGAATATTCATTCCTGCAAAAGATTATTCTGTCCAGCATTGGGCAATGGGATAGTTTCTTTTCCCAATTTTTTCCTTCCCTTAGGGACTCTGAACAAAATGATAGGGATATTTGCCCTGGTTTATCTGTCTGTATATTCCTTCTGAGGTCTGAATGACAAGCCAAGCAGAGAAATTGAATTTTTCACTTCTCTAAACACTTTTGGCCCCTAGGAACACTGGAAAAGGTCAAGAATTTTGAAGCACGTTCTTCCCCAGGCAACAGGATCAAAACTTCTTTTTTAAAAGGTTGCTCTAGGCCCAACGAGACAGTCAGTTGTGATGGAGAATATAAACAGCAGCTTGTGTCCTCTGTGGTGGTTTGCACTCCCCTTGGGAGATTTACTTTGAAGATGATGTCTATGGAGAGATTTGTTTCTCTCATTAGGGCAAATGCAGCAGAAAGAATAAATAATGACACATAAACTGGAAAGTGCGTAGGTGAAGATCCTTGCTTTTCATGTCCCTACTTGTCTTCCGTTTTTACTTTGCTCCCTTCTTTTTCTTTTCTTTTGGTTGCTTCTGTCTGTAGTTGTTAGGTGCCATCAAGTTGTTTTCAACTCATAGCGACCTCATGTGACAGAGTAGAAGTGTCCCATAGGGTTTTCCAGGCTGCAATTTTTATGGAAGCACATTGTCAGCTCTTTTGCCCTTGAAGCTGCTGGGTGGATTTGAACCACGGACCTTTTGGTTAGCAGGCAAGCACTTAACCATTTGCGCTACCAACACACCTGTGTTTTTCTGTATCAGCTGCTTTTTTCATCCCCCTAAATTTTTCTTGACGTCCTAGTGGTGTAGTGGTTAAGAGCTTGGCTGCTAACCAAAAGGTTGGCAGCTCAAATCCACCAGCCGCTCCTTGGAAACCCTATGGGGCAGTTCTACTCTCTCCTATAGGGTTGCTACGAGTCGGAACTGACTCGACGGCAGCTAACAACAACAGATTTTTCTTACCAAGCTAATCTTCAGCTTTGTCTCTCTTTTTGACCCATATGGTAGGCATCCTCTAAAATGAGTCCCATTGATCCCTACCTCTGGTACTGATGCCCTTATAAAATCCCCTCCCCTGAGTAAAAGCTGGACATAGTGACCTGCTTATAATAGAGAAATATAGCACATATGATGGCATGTAACTCCTGGAATAAGATTACAAAAGGAGTATGACATCCATCTTGCTTGCCCTCTTGATCTCTCTCTTGGAGTCCTCTCTCTGCCTTATACAGAGTCCCATGTGGCAAAGAACATGATGCCTCCAGCCAACAGCCACCGAGGACTTAAAGCCTTCCAACAGCCATGTGAGTGAACTTGGAAGTGAATCCTCCTTCAGTCGAATCATTAGATGACTGTAGCCTTGGCTGACATTTTGATTGCAGCCTGGTGAGAGACCCTGTGCCAGAGGACCCCATTAAGCCCACCTGGATTCCTGACTTACAGTAACTGTGAGATAATATTTGTTGTTTTAGGCTACCAAATTTTGGAGTAATTTGTTATGCAGCAATAGATGATTAATGCAGCCCATGTCCCTTCATATTCCTCCTCTTCAATGACTCCTTTTTTCAAATCTTTTTCTATTTCTTCTTCTTTTTTCTCTTAGTTCTTGGGTATACGAATTTCAAATTTGTATGCAGCATTTAAAGTTACAGGAATCAGAATGCTTTACTCTCAGTAACCATCAAACCAAATCATGCATCTGCAAACATCATTTGCATAATGGAAAGGTCAGCATCCCTGGTCTCCCTTTAATTGTACTCTCTGGTACATATTCATTCGTTTGTGATTTCATTAAAACTATTTAATGAGAAGATACTCTCTTTAAGATATTGTATCAGATGCTGTGTGGAACAGGGAAATGAATGGCTCCTCCCATCACATATATTAATATTTGGAATAAAATAAAATATAAAAAAATGAAACATCATGTAAAATGGGTATTCCTAGGGGTCTTTATGTGTTAAGAGGAAGGAAAGATAACTTTCTACTTGGAAGATTAAGAAAAGTTCTGTAAAGGGAGACCCTTGTGCTGAATCTTGAAAGATGTGCCGGATTTGTATATATCCATTCAGTCATCTGTGCACTTTACCTCCTCTTGAGAGCCCATCTCTCTTACACTGCTCGTATGACATATCATGCAAAACCAATAAATGCTTTCTCTGGGCCACCCTCCACAATCTTTCTAGATAGATGATTATTTACCTTTCTATGTCTCCCTAACCCTGCCTATCTCTGTTCACTCCAGTATTTCTCAAATCATTGCAATTATTTATTTTCACATTCAGCTCTTCTATTAATCAAGGGAAGAAGCATGATTCAAGGCAAAAGGGACAGTCTACTATTTTCCATACAGAGAATAGCGTAGCTAAGAGGTTGGATAAGAACAGGGTTGGAAAACTTAGTGTTAAAAATAAATAAATAAATAAAAAGTTATTTGTTGGGGAAAGAGCCATTTCTATCTAAAGACTACTCCATTATTTCTATCCAGCTTTGGGCAACAAAGTGGTTTCAGTTTACCATTCTTTTTCTCCCTAGGGAACTTAGAAGAAAACTATGGGGATATTTGAAATAATTGGGATCAGTCCGGAATCTTTACTGTACTTTTTACCATATATTTTTCTTTAGAAAATTAGGGTGGTGGCAGCAAGATATAGGGATCTACCCTCCCTTTTGTCTGGGAAATAAACATTTCCAGAGATTAGAATAAGTAAACAATTCATGGTTTCTGGTTGTGCTCTTCCAAATTACATTTATCATGAGACACACAAGAGCTAAATACCTATATCTGAATTATGGTATTACTTTGTACCTTTGAGCAACTTTTATCACGTCACTTAAAAGATACTCTCACTTTCAAGATGAACTGTGAAAAATCTTTGAAAAGCCAAAACCTAAAAAAATTCATATTGTTGACACACTCATTTCTATCCTTGAAAGTTCATTATAATAATTAATTCAAAATAAGGGAATATATTAGAAACAGCCCAACAATAGAAGATGGTTATATACATTGTGGTATATCAACTCAATGGAATATTATGCAGTCATTGAGATGATAATTATGAAGAAATAAACATGCAAATGTTTATAATGTGATAGTAATAAAAAGAAGATAATTCTATACAATATATAAACCATGATTATAACTCTACAATTTATATATGCTTATGAAGGAAAACTAGAAAGGAATAATGAGAAAAAAAATCAGCTGTTATGTTAAAATAGGTTTTTGTTGTTGTTTTTTGTTTTTCTGGATTTCCCAATCCTGAATTTTGGGCCTGATAATTCTTTGGTTGTGGAGGAAGGAGAGTTTGCCCTGTGCATTGTAGACTGTTTAACAGCATCCCTGGCCTCTACCTACGGGACTCCAGTAGCATTTCCCCAGTAGTTACAACCAAAAATGTCTCCAGACATAGTCAAATGTCCCCAAGGGGGTAAAATCACCCCTGGTTGAGAACCATTATTTTAATGAAATGTTTTCATTATTTTTCCAATACTATTTTTGAAAGAAAGAATATCTGCAGACAAAAATGAAATAATCTTTACCCTTGACCCAGTGTTCTCTTCAGCAAGTTATACAGAAAATAGTTGAAAATCAGCAGTGTCCTGGTTATATCAGACAAAGGAGTGAAGCATTAACGTGTGATGACCTGCTTGGGGATGTCAGCATATTCCACCACTCCTCTGAGTAATTGCAAAATGGGGGGGGGGGGGGGGGAATCAGTGCATGTTATATAAGAATATCTTCTACTGACAGTGCAGAGTATTTTTATCCTGGCGGAAGTTGCCTCTGGGCTCTGAAACCTTCTGTCAGGGAGTAAAGAAAACTAATTGCAGTGAAATATCTTTTCAGGCAACCTGCCTGTCATCAAATTCTATATGTAGGGGAAATGCACTCTTCCTTTAGAAGACGTTTCAGTGGAACTCAAACCCCATAGGAGCTCTTTTCTAGGGCCCAGGAAACTTCTGCAGTGTAGGAATTTTAGTACAATTCAGAAAATGTTCAGATTTCAAGGAGCCATTGAAGAGTACCTGATCACCTGCCTTGAATTCTTATTTTATATTCTGGGAAACTGGAAACTAGGTAAGTTAAGTCACTTTCCAGTTTAATATAACTAATTAGTTTCACAGCATTCATTAAGCCTGGATCTTCCTGAAGTTTCTTATTCTTCAGGCAAACCTTGTCTTTATAAGAACTTTTTCCACCTCTGCAATTGTATATTATTGGAAAATAACCTATTATTAAATGAGAATGCCGTCCACTGGGGTTGAATTATGGGTTGGCCTTCAAACAGAATGTAAAATGCAAACATTTAGTGAATAAATGTTTATTGGTTACAGTCCCTGTACCCAGTACTGTGCTGGGAAATAGATTTGTAATATTAGAATGAACATGTTTAATACTTCTTCTACTGTCATAATAGCCCCACATATTCTACTGAGGACAGTTTATGTGCTCCATGCTGTGACAGGCAATGGGCTTGTAAGATTAGAATAAACACGTTTTGTACTTTTTTCTGCTATCATAATAGCCCCACTTATTCTGCTGGACACACAAAAAACAGCCAGGAAATGTTGACTAAGGATTTAGACTAGAGTTATCTGGGTGTAGATTCTTGAGGCTCTCCATCCGTACTCCTGGGAACATTTACTTCCTTTTTCTCCTTCAGCTGACCTTCCCAGTTTCCCACATCCACATAGGTCAACAATGGCTGTTAATGCATATGCAATAACCATGTTACAAAACGGCGCCTAGTTTGGGACAACAGAAACTGAAACAGCCTATCTAGGAACTGTAACAACAAAAACAACATCAACAACAACAAAAAAATATCTTCTCCACAGAAAAGGGGAAAAAAAAAAGTGAACTTAAAAGTGGATAAATGTCAAAAATTCTTGAGTCTCTTTGAGGGCTCTGTTGGATGCAGGTTTAAGCACAGGATTCTGCTGAGCTCTTTGCATTGTGTTAACCACCCATAGACAGCAGACATTTGGAACTATTCCTTGGGCCTTTCTATAATGCATCTGAGTAGACAGATCCAAAGTACCTTATCTGCTGGGATAACCAAGTGGAAAGCAAAATGGCTTCTCATTGGAAAGTCATAATAATAAACAAAGAAAAAAATAAATAAAAAACAGGTAGCATCCACAGACACTGAGCAACTTCCTCCATGCTGAGGTAGTGGAGGCTACATGTGGCTGAGAAGCAGGAGACTGATTCCAATTCTGTTTTCTGTGACTCTGTGTTGCAAAACTCTTAACCTCTAAGTACTCTGTTTCCTCATTTGTTTAAGAGGGATTGGAGTCAATGTGCCCAGTAGTTAATGTACAAGAGGAGAGGTGCTGATTATAAGTTACTATGAAATATTTCTTGTTGGAAGGTGTATCCATAAGAACTTTGAAGATCATTAATGTCAGAAGATTTTAAAGGAAAAATTGATACACATATTTTTGAGAAAATCAGAAATTTTTTTTTTATTTTAGGATAGATGGATGCAACCAGCTCAAATATTTGTTGTGTCTGCATGGCAAGAATGCTATGATGTATATTTTTTAAAAAATGAGTCCCAGGTGAATAGTCTTTTATTCTGGATTTGAGAAAGGAAACAGAAAAAAAAGTAATATCTTAGATCAGGTTTACTAGAAACAGAGCCTTAGTTGGGAATTAATCTACAAGTGGCTTACTGAGCGATATTTCATAGGAGAAATACACAAGGGAGTAGAGAAAGCAGGGGAAGGAAGGCAGGAGGCACAGGTAAATAAAGGTGTAGTTTCAGCTGAGGTCTAGCTTTAGCCTGACCCCAGGAGAGCTCTGGACTATGGATTATATCAAAGAGCTAGTTTCACCTTGTAGCAAGGGAGCCAATGTTTTTATCTCCATATATATCAATCAGTCATTGTCTTCAGGCCACTCTTGAGGAATGTGTAATTCCCTAGGTTTCTCCAAGCAGCAAAGAGTTTATTGGCTGAGGGCAGGAAACCAGTGAGCCCCTATTAGCCAACACTTACAGCATCTCGGGTAATGGGTGCACCTTCTGATAACGGGAATCTGGGTTTGACACTAACCACATCTATTACATGTAATAAAGCAAACTTACAAGGTCTATTAATTCAACTTAACACTAACCCTACAAAATAATACAAGTTCCTGAGGGCCAGGGACCTTCTCTTACTCCCTGTTTTATCCCCAATACTTAGAAAATTGTCTGGTCCATAAAATACGTTCAGTGAACAAGTGTTGAAAAAAATGAGTGAATTTCTGACAAATATTTCTCCCCCTATGTCAGCCTTTATTTTGGTGCACACTTCTCTCTCCTTTTCTACTGATTGCAACGCCCTCCTTTCTCTTCTCAATCTGTATTTGGTCTTAAAATTGATCTTCTAAACAAAGTTGATCCAAAGCTGACTTCTCAAGACACAGAAAGCTGTCCTATAGCTTCACATAAGCTGTCCCATCAAACTAACATAAAAGCTTAAACCACACTACTTAGCATCAGCTTCCACATTATCTTATAAACTTTCTTATAGACATACATTTACATTATCAGTTTTTTTGCTTGTTCATGTGGACACGAGTATGTGTGTATGTGCACATGTGTGTGTCTGTGCATGTGTACGTGCTATTGCATGTGTGTGCATGTGCATGCCTGTGTGGGTCCTGGCCAGTTACCAACTCTGTAAACACAAAGCATGCCTTTTCCTAGCTCCAAAACAATCTACTCCCAATCTTATGCAATATTTCCGTTATTATGCCTAACCTACGCTTCTCTGATTAGCAGTCAATACCCAGTTAATCCCACTTAATAACAGTAGTGATAATAATAATTAATATGTATTTATCACTTTCTATGTGAGAAAGACTGTGCTTAAGACTTGCCTTGTCTCATTTGATAACAATCCCACAATGAGTGTACATTTATTGCCCCATTTTGTTGATGGAGTGACATCAGCTTAGCAAGTTTTAATAGTTTGTCCAATGCCACAAAACTAATACGAAGCAGAGCTAGGATTTAAACATGGTCCGTGAACCCTAGAACCTTACTCTTAAACACAAAGCTATAGAATCTTACCACCTAGAACACTTCAACAGCTCTCTAAACCGTCCCTCTTCCTGCTTCAATCCACTCTATACAACACAGCCAGGATGATCTTTATAAAACATCAATCTAATCACGTCACTCTTTAGCTAAAAACCCTTTAGTGGCTCTTCATTAATCTCAAGATAAAGCCCAAACTCCGGAATATGGCTTTATAAAACCTACTCTGGTTGGTATCTTAAGTACTTTTCCATCCTCATCTCTTGTCCTCCCTCACCTCACCCAGATAGTGAACTACCAGTAGATTCTTAAAGCCATTAGCCATCCTTGCCTTCACTTTTAGACCACAGCACAGGCTGAGTGTGAAAAGGTCCTCTTCTACTTCTATTCTCTTCACTTAAATCTACATTTTGCCTGCCCTTCCATCCTCAGCTTATAATATTACCTCCTCCAAGAAACAGTTCTTGACCTTCTCCACCTGCAATAGACTTCCTTGGAGATCAGTGTCTAAATTTTTTGTTTGTTGTGTCTCCAGAGGCTAAAAGACAGCCTAGAATATAGTTACCAATAAATGATATTTACCATAGGATGGAAAAAAATGCATATTCTAATCATGTAAAAATACTATCCCCCACCCAGCCTCACTCCAACCTCCAAGGACAATGACTATGCTTATGTAATTCTCTGAACACTGCAAAACCTAGAACATTGTCTATTACACGGTAAGTTCTTGTTGTTGTTGTCAGGTGCCATCGCGTCACTTCCCTCTCAATTATAATTAATTATTCATTATTAAAAAATTAATAATAAGCTATTGTTAGTTCATTATTTTTTAACTGGACTATAGTCACAATCTTTACATTTTTTGAGCCAGGAGAGCAAATGTTTAATTAATGGCTTTTAATTTAACTCAAGATATACAGTGATGGAGTTGTTAAGTTGAATGTCATCAAAATAGACCTTCTTTTTTTATTTATTTTATTTTATTGTTGTACTTTAAGTGGAAATTTACAATTCAAGTTAGTCTCTCATACAAAAATTTATACATACATTGTTATGTGACCCTAGTTGCTCTCCCTGTACTGTGACAGCACACTCCTCCTTTCCTCCCCTGATTGCCCACGTCTATTCAACCAGCTCCTGACTCTTTCTGCCTTCCCACCTCACCTCTGGACAGGAGCTGCCCATTTAGTCTCATGTATCTAGTTGAGCTAAGAAGCACACTCTTCACAAGTATCGTTTTATGTCCCATAGTCCAGAAATTAGAACTTCTTCTTAATGAACAGATTTCCTGTATATATTGAAGATTATGCAATGTCTGCTTGAAACTCTCTAGTTCTGAAGAACTCACTACTTCCTGGGAGAGGCTTCTCTGTCATTAAAGAGTCATGCATTTAAGCATATTCTTTCTTATATTGAATCAACATCTTTTCTTTCTTTCTTTTTTTTTTTCTTATCACATTGGGCTTCCTGGACAGGAGACCTAGGGTGCCAACAGTAATGCAGTGGAAGGAAAGCAGGCTTTGTCCTTCTTTTACCAGTCTGCACTCTACTGCCTCCCGATACCTACCTCCCTAGAATTCTAACTGAGGGGTCGTTTGAAAAATCCTGAACTTGGGGCTGAGGAGAGTACGAAGATAGTCTCAATGACTGGCTTGAAATTGTCCCTCAGAATGATTATTGCCCAGTGTTCTTGGCTTCAGCCCAATCTGCCTACATGACAGTCCATTCTCCCTGACTCAGCCTTCTGCGTCCAAATGATTCACTCGCAGTGCGTTTCTCTGCTCTTAATAAATAGGCCCTCTTGCCATAACTGTATCTTTCAATTCCAGCTAACAGCTTGGACAGCAGTTTTTGTTGTTGTTGTTGTTTTTAATGTTACTAAGCAAGAATGCTTTGCCAGACAAGTTGTGCAGAGTCCTCTGCGAAGGCTTTCCACATAGTTCAGGCTCAGAGGGGTTGCTGCCTTTTCTAAACTCGTGACAAAGTCCACCCCACACGTCGTGTTCATTTATCCATTAACAAATTATTTACTTGCCTCTGATATTTTTTGAAATTTATCTAGAATTTATTAAGCACTACTATAGGCCAAGGAAACCCTGGTTGCATAGTGGTTAAGAACTGCAGCGCTAATCCAAAGGCTGACAGTTGAAAGCAACCAGGTGCTCCTTGGAAACCCTATGGGGCAGTTCTACTCTGTCCTATAGGGTTGCTATGGGTCAGAATCGACTCGACAGCAAGGGGTTTGTTTGTTTGTTTTTGGTGTTTACAGGCCAAGGCCCCTGGGTGGTGCAAACGATGTGCTCTCATCTACTAACCTAAAGGTTGGTAGTTTGAACCCACCCACTGGCACCACAGAAAAAAGGCCTGGTGATCTGCTTATAGTGAAGAAAACCCTGTGGAGCAGTTCTACTTTGTAACACACGGGGTTGCCATGAGTTGGAATAAACTCGACGACAATGTTTTGGGTTTTTTTTGTTTTGTTTTGGTAACTATAGGCCTTGCACTATGCTAAATTCTTGACATACATGATCTCATTTAATTTTCACCAAAAATTCTTTGAGATTGGTATTCTCATTTTACAGAGGAAAAAACTGAGGCACAAAGAACTTAAATGGATTTTAAACAACACGTAGGTAGTAAATGAAGAATTTGACCCCAGGCAATTTGACTCTAGGATCAAACAGTTGTCATAAACCTGTGTTTCTATGCTAGAGTACAGTGGATGGTATAGGCTGATATCTGACCTTTAATTGATCTCATGACCTTTGACATATCACCTCAGTGCTCTAAACTTCAGTTTACTCATCTTAAAAAAGAAAAGCATGATTGAGTTTAGTGTTTCCCGACGCAGTTAATTATATATAACTGAAAACATTCTTCACCATAGGTCTTATTAGATAGGAAGAGAGGGAGATGGAATGGGGGAAATAACTGCTTCTAATGGGTGATGTAAGAGATATTAAAAGGGCTCACTCATGCCACTAGTTATAACCTTTTTATACTTCCACAAATGTGTCTTGGAAGAAGTACAGACAGAATGATCTTTAGAAGCAAAGATGGCAAGACTTTGTTTCACACTCGTTGTAAATGGTATCAGAAGGGACCAATCCCTGAAGAAGAACATCACGCTTGGTAAAGTAGAGGGACAACAAAAAAGAGGAAGACCTTCAATGAGATAAACTGGCACAGTGGCTGCAACAATGGGCTCAAACATAAAAACAATTATGAGGATGGTGCAGGACTGGGTAGCTTTTTGTTCTATAGTACATATTGTTGCTATGAGTTGGAATCACCTCAATGGCACCTAACAACAACACAATTAGAAAAACAAAGACCAACTCAGAATACCTATCTGAAGGTGCCGCCTATCTCAGTGATTACATCTCTTTCAGTTCTTATATGCTCACATATTCTAGACTTAGAAATAAATGAGTTGAATTTCCAATTACTAAATGCATTTGGGAAGGGAAGGAAAAGGGAAAGAAAGCAAACAGTGTTGAGTGTGTGTGGACATGTGTGTACACACTCATGGGTATGTGTATTGTAACTTAGAGACAACTCCAAAAACTGGCTATGACAGAGATTTATGGTTGCCTACCCTAACATCCATTTTGGTCTTCTTTACTGTTGCCTCTTGTAACACACATGTGATGACAGACTCCAGCAGTTCTCTTGGTTCATGAGGTTGAAGGCTCTGCCCCAAACCAGTCATGGCAGAGTGGTTAGCTGGAGGAAGCAGAGTCCATGAGGACTGTGGAGCTTGCACACCAATCATGACATCTTTTATAGTGGAGGGTAAACTTTTAAACTGTTAAAACAATTAAGCTATTTTTATTTGGATTTAATTTTTTGGTTTTTTAAAATAAACTTTTTTATTCTGGAATAATTTTAGATAGTTACCATATACCCTTCACTCATTTCCCCTATTGTTAAAAGCTTACATAGCCTCAAAACATTTGTCAAAACTAAGAAACCAATATTGGTACATTACTATTAATGAAACTCCTACTTATTTTGGGATTTTTAAGTCTGTTGTAGTTAGTTCACACTGCTGTATCACAAATACCAAAAGTGAGGTGCTTTGATGAACAGAAATTTATTTTCTAAGAGTTATGGAGGCTAAAAGCCCAAATCAGGGTCTAGGCAGTGTTGATTCTTTCCTTCTCAGTAGCCCTGGGTGTTCCTTGGTGCCTTCGCTTATAGATGATCTTCACATGCTGTCTATTTTATTTTTTCATGTAGGCTGTTGGTTAGCTAAGGAAAGGCATACAGGGGAATTCAAAACTCAGCACTGAATTTCCTAAAAACCAAAGCAAAGAGGGAACTACAGGAGTATCAGAGGATAAATTCTGGATTAGATGGACCTGATGCAACGTAATGTTATTTTCTTTTTAAAATGAAAAATAATTAATGAGGGGTTGTACCTGAGCCACGTAAGAATATTTCAATATTCAGTGCTGCCCAAGAATGTAATGCTCTAGCTCCATCAGTGGAGGCTTCAGTCTTAAGTGTGGTGATTGTATGCTGGGTCACACAGAGAAATTATTTGTTAGAAAGGGTTGCTCACTTAACCCTAAAATCTCTCATAATCTTACTTTTTAAGAATGGTCTCCGGGGCTGATTTTACCATCATCATAAGGATCTGAGTGTTTCACCATCATCTTGTTTTCAGCATTGACATTTGACCCTCCCATGACTGGCAAAACCACAAACTGTTTGTACTTTTTTTCAGTCTACATTAATTATTTTTTCAACTAGAAATAATGTCGTTTTGTAGAAAGCAGGTGTGCATTTAGAAGGGAAATCTGGAAGACAATATCTCCGACAAAGCTAATGAAACAGAGTTTGTGGTCCCAGAAATCCATGTTCAAAGTCTGGGTTAAAAAAAAAAAAATCCCTTCAAATTGATTCCAACACACGGTGACCCCATGTGTGTCAGAGTAGAACTATAGTCCATAGAATTTTCAGTGGCTTAATTTTAGCAAACGTAGATTGTCTTTGAGGCACCTCTGTGTGGACTCGAACTGCCAAACTTTCAGTTAGTAGCTAGCTCGTTAACCATTTGTACCAATCAGGGACTCCAAATGTTGAGTAGTCCTCTAGAAATGAATGAAAATGTCTTTATAACTGAAGAAAAAAAAAGAGTATGTTTCTGATAATTATCAAAAGCTAAATTTGATTTTCCAGGATGCTCCTCTCTCGTCTCAGGAGAAAGGATGGGTTATTTACACTTAGAAGTTTATGATCATAGAATTCTAAAACCTTAGAGCTGCTGGTCACTGAAAAATGATCTGGCTTGGGAGTTCCGGCAAAATCTCACTCTATGCAGAAGCACCACGCCATCCCTCCACAGCAAACATCCAAAAAACTAAGCTGAACGGAGAATACAACAATCCTGAAACCCTAAAACATCAAATGAAGAGATAAAGAACTCAGCCAAGCACCAAATGGAATGAGAAAACTGACAGAGGCCAGACAGCGAGGAGAGATTCATGCAGAGGTCCCCTACCAGCTAATGCAGCACGGATCCGCCATCTTGGACTCCTATCGGAGAACAGCAAACAGGGGGTACGAGAAAGCAGCCTTACGGAGCTTCCAGCAGGAGATAAAACAACCAGGAATTGGTGATATATGCTTTCCCACCCCTCACCCTTCTTCACCCTGACTCGGCCTCCTCTGCTTCCCCCGGCCACAGTCTCTTGCCTGGGAAACACCGGCTGCTTGGATTCCACACACCCAAACAGGTGGCTCTCTGAGTGCCATTTGTTGGCTGCTGCTGTTGCTTTTTTTCTGCTTCTTTTTATTTCTTCCTTACCTCTCCCCACCTCCCCCTCTTTTCGCTCAAATACCTGGCTCTGTGTGTCATCTTTGCTTCTTCCTGAGGGGCTGCGGAGCTCCGGTAATCTGTGATATATGCTTTCCCACTCTGTACCCTTCTTCACCCACACTCAGCCCCCTCTGCTTCCCACGGACACAGTCTCTTGTCCAGAAACACCAGCCTGCACTAGCTGGCTCTCTGAGTGCAAATTGTTGGCTGCTGGTGTTGGTTTTTTCTTTTTTCCCCTGCTTGCCTCTCGCCACCTCCCCTTCCCTCTACTCAAGTACCTGGCTCCGTGCACCATCTTTGCTTCTTCATGGGGGGCTGTGGAGCTCCGTTCATGTGTGGAGCTGCTTCCCGGTTTGGGATGCCGCGCTGGTGGGATCCCGGGGCTTTTGTTTGTTTGTTTTCTTTTCCTTTCCTTGAGTTGGGAGCTCTTTCTGGCTGGGCTGAGCTGCATGGCGGGGAGGCACCCCTTCCCATTCCACAGACGTGCAGAGGGATCCCTGAGGGCATTTCTTTTTATGCTGGTTTTTTTTTTTCCTGTTTCTTTGAGCCTTTCTTGTTTTTTTTTTTTTTTTAATTTGTTTTGTTCTCTTT
Source organism: Dugong dugon (assembly GCA_030035585.1). Taxonomy (NCBI): domain Eukaryota; kingdom Metazoa; phylum Chordata; class Mammalia; order Sirenia; family Dugongidae; genus Dugong; species Dugong dugon. The sequence continues at coordinate 62,114,858 of CM057471.1, forward strand.
TTCCTCTTTTTCCCTTTTTGTCTTTCTTCATTCACAGTTTCTTGTCTCTCTATATTTTCCTTCTATTTCTGTTCCCTGAATACCTGGCATTCTATACCTCTACGCCTTCTAGGCTGGCTGTACTGCGACACCTGAGAGCGACTTCCCCAGACCTCATAGCTGCACCGGTGGGATCCCTGGGAACTTTGCGGATCTTTAACCTTTCTGATTCTTATTTATTCATTCTTTTTTTTCTTCCTCCTTCCCTTTCTATTTTTCTATGTTTCAGAGTTTCTCATCTCTCCACTCCAATGGCAAGCTCCCCTATCATTCGTTTTTGTTTGTTTGTATGTTTTTGGCCCTTGCTCCTCTCTTTTCTCTCCCATATCCATCTTAGCTCCACACATAACAATCTCCCACTGCATCCTGCCTACCTGCACCATGCACTTGACATCACACCACCACGCAGCACAGGCACGGCCTACTGGAACCTGCCCTGCACTGATTACTGACCTGCTCTGGTGGCTGTAGTAAGTGCCATAAACAACCAGTCACAGTAATTCATCTTCAGCCAGACCTGCCCTACCATACCTTATCTGAGTGACTGACCCTGTCAGTTGAAGAAGGAGGCAATTCTGGCCACAGACAAGCAAACAACAAAGAACACAAAGTCTGCCTGCTCAGACATAGTCAAATTTTTTTAAAAAAGGGCTGAAACAAACAAATCTACAATCAATAAATGAGAAAAATAACTACTGAATGCCCCTAAGACAGCAGACAATAACAAAACATTTACAAAAACAGGACAGGATGGTTCCAGTAGGCATCAAAAATACAACACCAGATGACTCTCTTCTGGAAGAAAATGCACTAAAACTACCTGAGAAGGAATTCAAATCTCTAATACTCAGAATTCTCCAAGAACTGTGGCAAAAAGCTGATAAAAATGAGGAAAAAATAGACAAATTCATGGAAAATATGGACAAAAAATTGTAAGAATTCAAGAAAATAATGCAGGAACAAAATGCCAAAATAAATGCACAACTAGAGATTATACAAAAACAAGAAATAGAAATCCAAAAGATAAATAACAAGATTTCTGAAATGGACGATGTCATAGAAGGGCTGAGAAGCAGATTTGAAATGGTGGAAGATAGGATCAGTGGAATTGAAGACAAACACTTGGATACAACTCTGTTTCAGGAAAACTCAGAAAAAAGAACAAAGAAAAATGAAGAGACCCTGAGAGATATGTGGGACACAATCAAAAGCAAAAATCTGCAAGTGATTGGAATTCCAGAACGGGGGAGAAAACGTAAAACACAGAGAGGATCATTGAGGAACTGCTGACAGAAAACTTCCCCAATGTCAGAAAGATGAAAAGCTGGCCATCCAAGAAGCTCAACAAACCCCATATAGGAGACACCCCAAAAGAAAATCACCAAAGCATATCATATTCACACTCGCCAAAACCAAAGACAAACAAAGAATCCTGAGAGCAGCTCGTGAAAAACAAGAAGTCACATACACAGGAGAAACAATAAGACTAAGCTCAGATTATTTGGCAGAAACCATGCAGGCAAGAAGGCAATGGGATGACATATATAAAATCTTACAAGAAAAAAATTGCCAGCCAAGAATAATATATCCTGCAAAACTCTCATTCAAATTTGATGGTGAAATTAGGTCATTTCCAGATAAACAGAAATTAAGGGAATATGTAAAAGTCAAACCAAACTTACAAGAATTATTAAAGCAAGTTCTTCGATCTGAGGACAAACAGCTTCAGATCACAGGCAGAACCTAGGACGCAGGATCAGACCAGCCAGATACCAATCTAGGAAATGAACTCTCGAGGACTATACAAAACCAAAAGAAATACAACAGGGCATCAGAGCAGTTAATCAGTAAATGACAACAACATCAAAACAATAAAAGAGGGAATAAACGGCATAGGTATAGAACGTTCTAATGGAGAGGAAGGCAAGGCAATACCAAGTAATGGTAGACTGCTTCAAACTTAGAAAGATAAGGGTAAAATTTATGGTAACCACAAAGAAAGTTAACAAACATACTCATAAAAAAAAGAGGAAAAACATAAAGTCTCAGCAAAAATAAAACCTACAAAAACAGAAGAAATGAAAAAAAAACCCACTAACAAAAGTAACTCAGCACAAGACAGTAAGAAGAACAAAGAAAACTTCTGCACCACAAAAAAAGCACTACAAAATGACAGCAACAAACGAACATCTATCAATAATTACACTGAATGTTAACAGACTCACTGCACCTATAAAGAGACGGAGAGTGACAGAATGGATAAGAAAACAGGATCCATGAATATGCTGTCTACAGGAGACACACCTTAGAAAAAAGATGTGAATTTATTAAAAGTCAAAGGTTGGAAAAAAAATATCAACCTAACAACTACCAAAAAAGAACAGGAGTGACAATTCTAATCTCAGATAAAATAGATTTTAAAACAAAATCTACCGTAAAAGACAAAGAAGGACACTATTTAACGATAAAGGGGATGATCCATCATGAAGACATAACCATAATAAACAACTACGCACCCAATGCCAGGGCTCCAAAATACATAAAACAAACTCTAACAACACTGAAAACAGAAATTTACAGTTCCACAATAATAGTAGGAGACTTCAACACACCACTCTCAGTAAAGGACAGAACAACTAAGAAGAAAATCAGCAAAGGTACAGAAGACCTAAAGGGCACAATCAGCCAACTTGACCTCATAGACATATACAGAACACTCCGTCCAACCACTGCAAAGTACACATTCTTTTCCAATGCACATGGAACATTCTCCAGAATAGACCACATCTTAGGCCACAGAGCAATCCTCAACAAGATCCAAAACGTTGATACAATTCACAGTATCTTCTCTGACCACATTGCCATCAAGGTAGAAATTAACAATAGAAAGAACAAGGAAAAAAAATCAGCTACATGGAAAATAAATAATACCCTGTTTACACATCAGTGGGTAATAGAAGAAGTCAGTGATGGAATAAAAAAATTCCTAGAATCAAATAAGAATGAAAACACATCATACCAAAACCTTTGGGACACAGCAAAGGCAGTCCTCAGAGGACAATTTATAGAAATAGATGCACATATCAAAAATGAAGAAGGGGACAAAATCAAAACATTAACTACAGAACTCAAACAAATAGAAACAGAACAGCGAAAAAAGCCTACAACCACTGGAAGGAAGGAAATAGTAAAGATCTGAGCAGAAATAAATGAAATAGAGAACAGAAAAACAATAGAAAGAATCAACAAAACTAAAAGTTGGTTCTTGAAAAGAATCAACAAAATCTACAAACCACTGGCCAGACTGACAAAAGAAAAACAGGAGAGGACACAAATAACCCAAATAAGAAATGAAATGGGGGACATTACAACAGACCCAACAGAAATAAAAAGGATCATAACAGAATATTATGAAAAACTATACTCCAACAAATTTGAAAACCAAGAGGAAATGGATACATTTCTAGAAACACACAGCCTACCCAAACTACAGCAAAGTGATTTTGAAAATCTGAACAGACCCACAACAAGAGAAGAGATTGTAAAGGTAACAAAAAAAAAAAAACTCCCAACCCAAAAAAAGCCCTGGCCCAGATGGCTTCACTGGAGAATTCTACAAAACATTTACAGAAGAGCTTGTACCAGTACTACTCAAGCTATTTCAGAGCATAGAAGAGGAAGCAACACTTCCAAATTCATTCTATGAAGCCAGCATAATGCTGATACTAAAACAAGGAAAAGATGTCACAAAAAAAACAAAATTACAGACCAATATCTCTCATGAATATAGAAGTAAAAATTCTGAACAAAATTCTAGCAATAGAATTCAGCATCATATCAAAAAAATAATACACCACGACCAAGTAGGATTCATACCAGGTATGCAAGGATGGTTCAGCATTAGAAAATCAATCAACGTAATCCACCACATAAATAAAAGGAAAGAAAAGAATCACATGATCATCTCAATTGATACGGAAAAGGCATTTGACAAAGTCCAAAACCCATTCCTGATAAAAACTCTCAATAAGATCGGTATAGAAGGGAAATTTCTCAACATAATAAAGGGCATCTATGCAAAATCAACGACCAATATCATTCTTAATAGAGAGAGGCTGAAAACATTCCCCTTGAGAACAGGAACAAGACAAGGATGCCCTTTATCACCACTCCTATTTAGCATTGTGCTGGAAGTTCTAGCTAGAGCAATAAGCCAAGAGAAAGAAATAAAGGGCATCCAAATTGCTAATGAAGAAATTAAACTGTCCCTGTTTGCAGATGATATGATACTATACACAGAAAACCCTAAAGACTCCAAGAGAAATCTACTGGAACTAATAGAAAGATTCAGCAGAGTAGCAGGATACAAGATAAACATTCAAAAATCAGATGGATTCCTATGCACCAATAAGGAGAACAATGAAAAGGAAATCAGGAAAACAATACCATTTTCAATAGCCCCTAAAAGGATAAAATACTTAGGAATAAATCTGACCAGGGATGTAAAAGACCTATACAAACAAAACTACAAAACACTACTGCATGAAACCCAAAGGGATCTACATAAATGGAAAAACATACCATGCTCATGGATAGGCAGACTCAACATTGTGAAAATGGTAATTCTACACAAAGCAATTTACAAATACAAAGCAATCCCGATCCAAATACCAGCAACATTCTTCAAAGAGATGGAAAAACTAATCATTAACTTTATATGGAAAGGGAAGAAGCCCCGAATAAGTAAAGCACTACTGAAGAAGAAGAATAAAGTGGGAGGACTCACACTACCTGACTTGAGAACCTACTATACAGCTACAGTAGTCAAAACAGCCTGGTACTGGTACAACAACAGATACATTGACCAATGGAACAGAATTGAGAACCCAGATGTAAATCCATCCACTTCCTGTCACCTGATTTTTGACAAGGGCCCAAAGTCCATCAAATGGGGAAAAGACAGTCTTTTTAACAAATGGTGCTGGCAAAACTGGATATCCATTTGCAGAAAAATGAAATAGGACCCATACCTCACACCGTATACAAAAACTACTTCAAAATGGATCAAAGACCTGAATATAAAGCCTAAAACCGTAAAGTTCACAGAAGAAACAATAGGACCAACACTTCAGGCCTTAATACATGGCATTAACAGGATACAAACCATAACCATCAATGCACAAACCCCAACAGATAAGCTAGATAACTGGGATCTTCTAAAAATCAAACACCTATGCTCTTCAAAAGACTTCACCAAAAGATTAAAAAGAGAACCTATGGACTGGGAAAAAATTTTTGGACAGTACAAGTCAGACAAAGGTCTAATCTCCATAATCTACAAGAAAATCCAACACCTCTACAACAAAAGACAAATAATCCTATTAAAAAATGGGCAAAGGAAATGAACAGACACTTCACCAAAGAAGACATTCAAATGGCCAACAGACACATGAGGAAATGCTCGCGATCACTAGCCATTAGAGAAATGCAAATTAAAACCACAATGAGATACGATCTCACCCCGGCATTACTGGCACGAATCAAAAACACTGGAAATAACAAATGTTGCAGGGGCTGCAGGGAGATGGGAACTCTTATGCACTGCTGGTGGGAATGCAATATGATACAACCATTTTGGAAAATGATATGGCGCTTCCTCAGAAAGCTAGCAATAGACATACCATTTGATCCAGCAATCCCACTCCTAGGAATATATCCTAGAGAAAAAAGAGTCGTCACTCGAATAGACATATGCACACCTATGTTCATGGCATCATTGTTCACAATAGCAAAATGATGGAAACAACCTAGATGCCCATCAACAGATGAATGGATAAACAAACTATGGTACATACACGCAATGGAGTACTATGCCACGAGACAGAACAACAATGAATCTGTGAAGCATCTCATAACACGGGTGAAACTGGAGGACATTATGCTGAGTTAAATAAGTCAATCACAGAAGGACAAATATTGTATGAGACCTCTATTGTAAAAACCCATGAAAAAGTTCACACACAAAATGTAACAATCTTTGTTGGTTAGCAGGGATGGGGGGGAATATTAAATAGACAATAGATAAGTGGTATCTCGGGTGAAGGGTGAGACAGTACACAATACAGGAGAAACTAGCACAACTTGTACAAGGAAACGTCATAGAAGCCCCATAGATACATCCAAACTCCCTGAGGGACTCAATTGCTGGGCGGAGGGCTGTGGGGACCATGGTCTCGGGGAACATCTAGCTCAGTTGGCATGACACAGCTTATAAAAACAATGCTCTACATTCTACCTTGGTGAGTAGCGTCTGGGGTCTTAAAAGCCTGTGAGCAGCCATCTAAGATACTCCACTGGTTTCACCCCTTCCAGAGCAAGGGAGAATGAAGAGAACAGGATACAAGGAAAAGATTAGTCCGAAGGACTAATGGTCCACAGCTACCAAGGCCTCCTCCGTACTGAGTCCAGTACAGCTAGATGGTGCCTGGCTACCACCGACTGCTCTGACCAGGATCACAATAGAGGGTTCTGGAAAGAGCTGGAGAAGGATGTAGAGCGTAATTCTAACCCACAAAAAAAAAAGACCAGATTTACTGGCCTAAAGGAGACTGGAGAAACCCCGAGAGTATGGCCCCCAGACACTCTTTTAGCTCAGTGGTGAAGTTACCTCCGAGGTTCACCGTTCAGCCTGGGAGTGGACAGCCCTGTAAAACCCAGATGAGACTAACGAGGTACAGGAGTCCAGTGACAAGGGCCAGAAAGCAGAAGGGGACAAGGAAGCTGGTGATAGGGAACCCAAGGTTGAGTAAGGATATTGTTGATGTGTTGGGAGATTGTTAACCATTGTCATAGGGCAACATTTGTAGTAACTGTTAAATGAGAAACTATTTTGTTCTGTAAGCCTTCATCTTAAGTGAGAATAACAGCACAATTGGAAGAGCGTAGTCAATGTCACTAACTGTGCATGTAAAAATTTTTGAAATGGTGTATCTTTGGCTATGTGTATTTTCACCAGAAAAAAAAGGTTGAGAAGTTAGAGGGTTGGTATGTTGTGGGGTGGTTAACCAATGCCATAAAACAACATGTGTACTTCTGTTTCATGAGAAACTATTTGTTCTGTAAGCCTTCACCTGAAGTACAATTAAAAAAAGAAAAAACAAAAACAAAAATGGTAAAGTAAAACAAAACAAAAAAATGATCTGGCTCAAATTCTATACTTTCCAAAAGCAGAAATTAAGACCTGAAAAATGAAATGGCCAGGTCCTAGGAAATATATAAATAAGATGGCAAAATTTGGAGTCAGATCTCCTGAAACATACCTTTGAAAGGGCTGGTATAAAAAGGTCTTCTTCATATGACACAGATATTTTTTTTTTTTCCTTCCTGACACATTGCTTTATGTTGCTAACTGATTCTCATTCCAGATTTCACATTCATTTGGTCTTTTCTCGGAAAATATAGAAAAATGTCAAAGAAACAAATATCTCTCTTTGATATCACACTAGAATGCACAGGAGGGGTTCAGTTCTATAGGCAACAATGGGGATGCCTTTTTTGAGAGGAAATGGAGTTCCCTTCAAGAAAGTAAGCAAATTTTTAATCAATTTAGCATCATGGTTTAGTGCAGGAGCTCTAGAATTAACAGTAACTGAACTTGAACCCTAATTTTCCTACTTAATTATTTAATAGCTAAAGAATTTTGGTCACATTATGGAGTACATTTAAGCCTGAGTTTATTAATCTTCAAAAGGGAAAAATATGGACAAATAAGAGGGAATATTGTATGGACAAATAAGATATTATCTTTAATATGTTCAGAAAGAATCTTTCATATGCTAAGTTCTCAATAGATTTTAGTTAGTGTTTTTAAACAGTATTCTCATCTTTGAGCTGGGTCATAATACAACTACTTTCCCCATTTAAAAAAAAACAAAAACAGTGTTTTGTCTGAAGATAAGTGATTACAGAGGAGCAATTGGAGTTCTGGTGTTCTGGCTCGAGCTCTTTCCGCAATACCTCAAATGTAAGATTGTGAGATACATCTTTGAATACGCTTTGACTCCAAAGGAGGTATTATCCAGTTAAGATGAGAAGGTGGAAAGGTTTCCTGGGTGATGTGGGACTTATGTACAACCTGCAAGAAGGCACAATTTGAATGGGAAAAAGAAGGAAGGTTCTCAGTATGACAATATTCAGATTAGAAATATGTGAAACATTTGAGGAAAACAGAGAAGATATAGGAAGTTATGAAATGGTACAGTTGTGGTGCTTTCACGATAGTTTAATTCTACCCATTGATTTGATAAAGGAAAAAAAAAAAAGATCACAAGGAGAGATGATATGATATATCCAAGAATTAAGTTTTCTATCTCCTAATTTCTAGCTCATTGTATGACAGCGTGCTGCGGTTAAAGACAAAGAATATTTGTTCATTTTTCAAAGTCTCAGCAAACATTTTACACAATGTCTGGTGCATAGTAAATAATAAATAGAGTGATCCCATAATTTATTATCCAAATCAAGGAGAAAGGAGTTTCTTTTTATAATTATGCCAAGACAACTGGTTTAAACCAGGACTCTTCCAGGCAAACTAGGATGTCTGTTTATCCTCTGAATACTACCTCTCAATTATCTAAAGACTATTGGATGACCAAGGAGCCCTGGTGGTGCAAACGGTTAAGCAGTTGGCTGCTAAACAAATGGCTGGCGGTTCAAACCCAACAAGTGGCTCTGTGGGAGAAAGACCTGGAGCTATGTTTCTGTAAAGATTACAGACAAGAAAACTCAATGGGGCAGTTCTACCCTGTTACATGGGTTGGCTATGAATTGAAAATGACAGCACCTAATAATAACAATCAGTGATCACCCTGTTTTTCCTAATGCCCCACCTTCATCTGATTTTCCAAAACTTCTAAGAAGACCTATTGATAGTCCCCTACAAAAAATGTAACTTTTTGAGAACAGAGCATATTTTTACATTCACAGGTAACTGATTCATGAGTTAAATTGGGCTTGGCATTGATAGATCTTTTTGACCTGAGTCAGGGCCACTTTTCATAGACCTTTTGCCCTCCATTAGTAAACCCATTGTAAAATGTTTATCCAATTGACTGTTTCTCTGCTAATCCCATCTACATTAACGTTATGGATTAGGCTTTGATGTGCACTGTATCAAAAGCCTACTAGAAGAAGTCCAAGTGAATTTTATCTATGGTGACTGTCACCTCCTTTGAAAAATTAATGAACATTGTTAAGCATGAGCTCCCTTTGGACATCTATTCCTATAGACCTCTGCAAACTGAGACAGAAGAAACATCTGGTTATTGTGAAAAGAGCTTTGGCCTGAGAATCTGAATTTCTTGCTCTAGATCCAGTTCAACCTAGCCAGATTGTGACTTTGAGCTAGATACTCATAATCTTGGTGAGGCTAAATTATGGAATATAGTGATCTTAACTGCATTTTTTGGAATCAACCATCTGCTATATATAGGAGAATCAACCTCTTATATGTGAGGCCTTGAACAGACTATTTAATTTTCCAAAATTTTAGTTTTTTCATCATTAAAATAAGGATGATGGCAGTAACTACCTTTATTATCTAGGTCACAATACTAAACCTCTGTGCCAAAGAGATTCTAAAACACAGTGGTTTAAATTGTCTATTAGCTTTTATGTATACCCCTTTGCATTATGTTTTGAGCTGTTTCTCTGGGGATTACAATATACATTTGTAACCATTCACAATCTACTTAAACTTACTATTGTAACTGTATAAAACCATTTAATCCTTCTCCATCCTTTATAATAACATTCTCATGTGTATTATATTTACATGTGTATTACATATTATGTCTATTAAATTTTAGTGATCTTGGATTAGAAAAACATTTGTTAGATGTGACACAAAAATCATGGCCATAAAAGGAAAAATAAAAAAGAAGACAAAATAACTTCAACAAAATTAAAACTACAGCTCTTCCAAAGATGCTGTTAAATACGTGAAAATTCAAGTCTCAGATTGACAAAAAATAGTTTCAATACACATATCCAATAAACGAATGTTATCCCAATAATATAAACAACTCTTTCAACTGAATAATAATAAAACAAGCAACCCAATTGAACAAAATTTAGCATTTTACTTCACCAAAAACAGATAAGAATAACAAATACTGACATGAAAAGATGGCAAACATCTTCATCATTAAGAAAATTGAAATCCAAACGAAAATAAGTTACTACTACATACCTATTAAAATGGCAAAAAATAAAAACAAATTGACAATACTAAGTGCTAACAAGGATAAGGAGTAACTGGAACGCTCACTCATTGCTGATGCAAATGTAAAATGGTACAACTAGTTTGGAAAAACATTTTTGCTGTTTCTTATAAGGTTAAAGATAGTCTTATCATTTGGCACAGCAATGTATTTACCCAACAGAAATGAAGACATATATCTTATGTCCACAAAAAAAATCTGTGCACAAGTTTTTGTAGAAAATTTATTCATAACATCCCAAAACTGAGAACAACTCAAATATCCAACAATGGAAATATTCTGTATCTTGTTTGTTTGTTTTTTGATGGTTATAAGACTGTACACCACCAAAACAAAATAAGATATAGAATATTTCCATTGATGAGTATTTGTCAAAATCTATGGAACTGTACACCTGAAATGGATGTATTTTATTTTATTAAGTTATAGCTAAATAAGTCTGATTTAAACTTAACCACAGATGAAATGAAGCCTTACCTATGAAAGGAAAAACTTTCAATCTTTAGAAGAAATTATAGATGATTATCTTTATGACTTTGTCAAGCAAATACTATCTTAGACAAGAACTAATCAGTTTTCCTTAAATAAAAAGGCTGATTATTTGACTACATTAAAATTAAGAAGTCCGTCAGAATCGACTCAACACCAGTGGGTTTGGTTTTATGGTTTATTTATCAAAGAGATCATAAAGTTAAGAGACAAGCCACAAACTGGAATAAAATCTCTGCGAAAGGAATAGTATTCTGAATATAGAAAACACCACTATCAGTCATTAAAAAAAAAAAGACGACTTAATTGAATAACTACCAAAAAAATCTGAGCCCTCATTCACAAAAAGGGAAAAATAATGCAAAATAAACTTAAAGATGTCCATCTTTAGTAATCAGAAATTGAAAAACAATGGCTTCAATGAGACCATTTATATCCATTGTTTCAGTATTGGAAGAAATGTAGATCAGTGGGAATACTTACACACTTTTGGTGGAATGCAAATTGGTATAATTTTTTTTATTGTACTTTAGATGAAAGTTTACAGAAAAAATAGTTTCTCATTAAACAGTCAGTACACATATTGTTTTATGACATTGGTTAACAACCCCATGACATGTCAACACTCTCCCATCTCGACCTTGGAGGACCTTTTTTGGTGAAAATATACATAGCCAAAGTCATATCTTTTCAAAAGTTTCTACATGTACAGTCCAGTGACATCGATTACATTCTCACTATCGTTTTCCAAATAATTCCATCACCATTATCTTCAACTCACTGCCCCCTAGGCTTCCCATCAAACCTTTTGAGTTGCTGTTGTCAATTTGATCTCACATAGATCTTTTTTTTTTTTTTTTTTTTGTAACTTAGATGAAGGTTGGCAAAACAGTTTCTCATTAAACATTTAGCACACATATTGCCCTATGGCAATGGTTAACAACCTCACGACATGTCAACACTGTCTCTTCACAATGTTGGGTTCCCTATCACCAGCTTTCCTGTCACTTCCTGCCTTCTAGTCCTTGTCCGTGGACTGCTGTGCCTCATTAGTCACATTTTGTTTTATGAGGCTGTCCAATCCCTGGCTGAACAGTGAAATTCGGGAGTGACTTCACCACTGAGCTAAAAGGTTGTCTGGGAGCCATATTCTTGGGGTTTCTCCAGACTGTCAGGCAAGTAAATCTGGTCTTTTTTTTTTTTTTTTTGTGAGTTACAGTTTTGTTCTACATACTTTTCCAGCTCTGTCTAGGACCCTCTATTGTGTTCCCGGTCAGAGCAGTCAGTGGTGGTAGCCCAGAAACATCCAGCTGTACTGAACTCAGTTTGGTGGAGACTGTGGTAGCCGTGGTCCATTAGTCCTTTGGACTAATCTTTTCCTTGTATCTTGTTCTCTTCATTCTGCCTTGCTCCCGAAGGGATGAGACCAGTGGAGTATCTTGGATGGCTGTTCACAGGCTTGTAAGACCCCAGACGCTACTCACCAAGGTAAAATGTAGAGCATTGTCTTTATAAACTGTGTTATGCCAATTGAGCTAGATGTCCCCCAAGACCATCGTCCCCACAACCCTCAGCCCAGCAGTTCAGACCCTCAGGGCGTTTGGAAGTGTCTATAGACCTTCCAAGACCTTTCCTTGTACAAGTTGTGCTGGCTTCCCCAGTATTGTGTACTGTCTTACCCTTCACCAAAGTTACCACTTATCTATTGTCTATTTAGCTCCCCCTTCACCCCTCCCATCCCTTGTAACCAACAAAGATTGTTTCTTTTTCTGCATAAACTTTTACATGAGTTTTTACAGTAAAGGTCTCATATAATATTTGTCCTTTCATGATTGATCTATTTCACTCAGTGTAATGTCCCCCAGTTTCATCCATGTTATGAGATGCTTCACAGATTCATCGTTGTTCTGTATCTTTGCATAATACTTCCTTGTGGGTATGTGCCATAGTTTGTTTATCCATTCATCTGTGGATGGGCGTCTAGGTTGTTTCCATCTTTTTGCTATTGTGAACAGTGCTGCAATGAATATGCGTGTGCATAAGTCTACTTGGTGATGGCTCTTATTTCTCTAGGATGTATTCCTAGCAGTGGGATTGCGTTTTGTAGTGCTTTTTTTTTTTTTTTTTTTTTTTTTTGTGGTGCTGATGTTTTCTTTGTTCCTCTTACTCTCCTGTACTGAGTTCCTTTTGTTTGTGGATTTTTTTCATTACTTTTGTTTTTGTAGGTTTTGCTTTTTCTGAGATTTTATGTTTTTCCTCTTTATGAGTATGTTTATTAACTTTCTTTTTGGTTACCATGAAATTTACCCTTATCTTTCTAAGTTTGAAGTAGTCTATTATTACTTGGTATTACCTTGTCTTCCTCTCCATTAGAAGGTTCTATACCTACACCATTCATTCCCTCTTTTATGGTTCTGATGCTGTTGTCATTTACAGATTAACCTCTCTGGTTCCCTGTTGTAATTCTTCTGGTTTTGCATAGTCCTTAAGAGTTGTTTTCCTAGGTCGGTATCTGGCCAGTACAATCCTGTGTCCTGTATTCAGCCTGTGGTCTTACGTTTGTTCTCAGATGGAAGAGCTCCCTTTAATAAGTCTTGTAAGTTTGGGTTGATTTTTACATAGTCCCTTAATTTCTGTTTATCTGGAAATAACCTAATTTAACCATCATATTTCAATGAGAGTTTTGCAGGATATATTATTCTTGGCTGGCAATTTTTTTTAATCAAGGTTTTATATATGTCATTCCATTGCCTTCTTGCCTGCGTGGTTTCTGCTGAATAATCCGAGCTTAGTCTTACTGTTTCTCCTCTGTATGTGACTTTTTGTTTTTCTTGAGCTGCTCTCAGTATTCTTTGTCTTTGGTTTTCGGGAGTGTGATTATGATATGCCTTGGTGATTTTCTTTTGGGGTCTATCTTGAATGGGGTTTGTTGAGCTTCTTGGATGGCCAGCTTTTCATCTTTCTGACATTGGGGAAGTTTTCTGTCAGCAGTTCCTCAATGATCCTCTCTGTGTTTTCTGTTTTCTCCCCCTGTTCTGGAACTCGGCAGATTTTTGCTTTTGATTGTATTCCACATAACTCTCAGGGTTTCTTCCTTTTTCTTCCTTCTTTTTTCTGATTTTTCCTCAAACAGAGTTGTATCCAAGTGTTTGTCTTGAATTTCGCTGATCCTATCTCCTATCATTTCAAACCTGCTCCTCAGACCTTCTATGACACTGTCCATTTCTGAAATCTTGTTGTTTATCTTTTGGATTTCTAATTGTTGTTTTTGTATGCTTTCTAGCTGTGAATTTATTTTAGCATTTTTTTCCTGTATTATTTTCTTGAATTCTTCCATTTTTTCATCTGTATTTTCTATGAATTTGTCTATTTTTTCCTCATTTTTGTCTGCTTTTTGTTTCAACTCTTGGATAATTCTGAATATTAGAGATTTGAATTCCTTATCAGTTAGGTCTAGTGCCTTTTCTTCTATTGGAAGATCATCTGGTGTTTTATTTTGGATGCCTATGGGAACCATCCTGTCCTGTTTTTGTAAATGTTTTGATATTGTCTGCTGTCTTTGGGGCATTCAGTGGTTATTTTCCTCGTTTATTGATTGTAGATTTGTTTGTTTCAACCTGCTTTTTTTTTAAATTTGTTTACATCTGAGCAGGCAGGCTGTGCGTTCTTTGTTGTGTGCTCGTCTGTGGGCAGAATATTTTTCACCTCCTTCTCCATAGGGCAGGGTCAGTCACTCAGGTATGGTACAGCAGGGCAGATCCAGCTGAAGGGGAGTTGCTGGGATGAGTTGTCTGTGGCATGTAGCATGCTGACAGTGCGGACTGGGAATCAGTGCAGGGCAGGTTCCCGTAGGCCATGCCTGTGCTGCTTGGGAGTGTGATTTTCAGTGCATGGTGCAGGTAGGCAGAAAGGAGGGAGTAGATTATGACATGTGGAGGAAGATGAGTATGGGAAAGACGAGAGAGAGGAGAGAGGAACAGCGGTCAAAAACATACACACAAACAAAAAAGAGTGCTAAGGGAGCTTCCTATTGGAGTGGAGAGATGAGAGACTAAGAAATGAGGGAAAAAAAAGTGAAAACAAATACTAAACCAAGCAACTGGAAATGAAGAAAGACAAAAAGGGAATAAGGGAGAGAAGAAAACAAAACAAAGAAACAAACAAACAACAACAACAAAAAAAAAAAAAAACCAAAAAACAAGAAAAAAGAAATTCCCCCAGGGATGTCCCTGTGCATCTGCACAGAGTAAGGGAGTAGCTTCCAAGCCACATGGTACTGCCCAGCTAGAAGTGGCTCCCAAGCTGAGAAAAGAAAAAGAAAACAAACAAATCGAAACAGAACAAATCAGAGCAAACAAACAAACAAAAAAGCCCCGTGGGTCCCACCAGCATTGTGACGTGGGCCAGGAAGCAGTTTCACAGTCGAGCAGTGTTTCGTGCAGCCTTTCAGGAAGAAAGGAAGATGGCACACGGAGCCAGGTATTTGAGAGAAAGGAGGGGGAGGTGTTGAGAGGTAAGGAAGAAATCTAAAGAAGTGGAAAAAAGCAACACCAGCAGCCAACAAAAGGCACTCAGGGAGCTGGCCAGTGTGGGTGGGTGGAATCCAAGCAACACAGGGTGAAACTGGTGTTTCCCAGCCAAGAGGCTGTGGCTGCAGGAAGCAGAGGAGGCTAAGTGGGGATGAAGAAGTGTGGGGGGTGGGAAAGCATGTATCGCTGTTTACCAGTTGTTCTGTCTCCTACTGGAAGCTCTATGAAGCTGCTCTCTCATACCCCCTGTTCTCTGATCTCTGATAGGCATCTAAGATGGCTGATTCGTGCTGTGGTAGCTGATAGGGGACCTCTGCATGTATCACTCCTTGCTCTCTGTTCTCGGTCAGTTTCTTATTCCATTCAGTGCTTGGCTGAGTTCTTTATCTCTTCATTTGATTCTTACGGTTTCAGGATTGACTTTGTTTGACTTATTTTTTCTGATCTTTGCTGTGGAGGGACGGCGTGGTGCTTCTGACTATAGCTCCATGTTGCCTGGAAGTCATATAAATTTTTTAAGAAATAATATGACATTGTCTTGTAAAGTTGAACCTGCATGAATTCCACTATACAGACATTTTACTTCCAGATATATATCTTAGATGAACTATTTTGCAGGGATAGTCATCAGTTATTTTTTTAATAATTAAAAATTATGGAAACAACACAAAATATCCCCACAATGGAATATTACATGCACAGCATGAAAGGAATTTAACCATACACAAAAACACAAATGAATTTCAGAAATATGATGTTGATAGGGAAAAACAATCACAGAAAATTGCAGAGTATATGTCACTTTTAATATATGCATATATAGTAGAACTATAAAAGAGAAAGCAATAAATAATACACACATAGTTCAAAATAATAATTACCTTGAGATGTAGGAAGAGATGGAGGGAGATGGAATCAAGAAAGAACACAGGATTAACATCAAAGATTTTGGTAACGTTTTACTCTTCACATTAGGTAGAGTGTAAATTCCTGAATGTTGATTTTATAATGCTTTATAATTTTATGTGTTACATACGTTCTTTTGTAGTTACCACGTGCTGTATAATTTAAAGCATCTAAGTGGAATGGTCAATGGATTAGAAGTCTTGATGAAACCTAAGAATTGATGGAGTGGGAGTAATTAGAACAAGTGAACTGGAATGAGAGAAGGCAAGAGTCAGAAGTGGGATGTTTAATTTCTAGACTTCAAAGCTGGTGTGATTGTTGTTGATGACAAAGTCTAGGGTATATCCTTGTCACAGGGTCACTAAAGGGTGAAGGGGAAGACAAGGAGAACCACTATATAGATCTATTGGATAGATCTTTCAAAATAATAATTACCTTGGGACTACCTTAGTTAAAGAACAAACAGGCTAGGGTATTAGAGAGATCTATATAGATGCCGAAGTTACCCAAAGTAATAAAAGCAATAATGGCACTGGAGAAAGCAGTGATCTAGGTAAAATATCGATGAATACAAGGTTGAGTGGAAATTGATAAAAGCAACAAGAAAGACCAGCTTTTTGGGACCTATTAAAAAAATGAAAATGTGGGGCCTCTTGTTCAAAATTACTAAGAATTTCATGACAGTGAGAGCAAAACATTAAACCAAGCATGGGACCGTTCTAAGCAGTAGGTGCTGTGTGACTGTACAGTCAACCCTGATCACAAGGAATACTAATGCGTGGTAAAGTGTCTAATACTATGCTTTAAAATAATTAGGTTTGAAAAGAGGAAGGAGAAAAGAGCTTTGGAATTAGAACTGAGGGGCAAAATGGCACTTATCCACACCCAGGCCATGAGAGAAAGAAGAGACTACACTTGAGGAGGCTCAGGGGAAGCCAAGGATCAATTAGAAAAGTAGGAGAAATGAGCATTCAAGAGGAATTTAGTGATGAAAGGGAATCTGCTTATGACATGCCAGGAAATCCAGAGGCATAATGGAAGGATCTGAAAGGGCAGAGAGGAATTGGAAATGAATGAGACTGGTGAAGTGTAGAATGCGCAGGGGCCACATGATGCTGGATAGGTATTGTACTTGAAGTGAATGAACACGAAAATACAATGAGATTGGATCTTTGGAGGCTTTTGGAATAAGTTAGGCAATCATATCAAGTTAAAGTCTATGTTATTTACCTCTGACCCTGGGAAGGTCTGCAGTCTTGAAGGTGAAGAAAGTGTGATGATCTGGAAGACTGGATGGAAAGGGTGTCTTCAAGGTGATGGCTTTGGAGGATACGCCTGGAGTAATCATTGCCTCCCGCAGCTGGGTGTGTTGTCGTCTTGGACATGCAGGGAAGAAGAGATTTATGGGTTCCTGGGAAATGCTGGTGGCATAGTGATTGAGAGTTTCGGCTGCTAGCCTAAAGGTCAGCAGTTCGAATCCACCAGGCGCTCCCTGGAAACTCTATGGGGGCATTTCTACTCTGTCCTATCAGGTTGCTATGGGTCAGAATTGACTCGACAGCAATGGGTTTGGTTTGGTTTTGGTCACCCTTGATGGAAGTGGCTACTATCTTCACTACCAGGTTAAAAACCCAGGGCACTATTTATGCTTCTGGTTAGACATGCTCTTCCAGTCATGGAGTGAGAAAAAATGTGGGGTGTCTGCTTTTTTTGTATGGATATGTTATGACAGCTAAGAACAATGGTAACACAAAGATTCAGAGTGACAACTAGAAGAACTGAACAAGGATGTCAGAGGGACCTCACTACCTCTTGAAGAAATCCACCGCTCTACTTAACAAAAAGATCCATGTGAGTCTGAGCTTTTTGTGATATCTATCCCATGGTCCTAATTGTGCTCCTAGGGTTAAGCAGAAATAACCCCATCCCTCAGCCAGAAATTGTGCCCCAGATATTGAAAGAAAATCTTCAGGATCCCTTGAGATTTCTCTCTTCCAACTTAAATGCCACTAATCCCCCCAGGGAGAATCTCAGAAAACAATATTAAGTACCATTCACATTTCATCTGAGAACATCTATCACATAGTTCGGTCCTATTTCTATAATGGACCCTCCAATCTCCTCCATCTGTAGCCACAGAAATTGTTTTCATACATAAATATAGTCACAATGCTCCCCTGCTTACAGCTCTTTAATTTAGGGCTTCTTATTGCCCTCAGAATGAAGTAGGAAACTCCTTACTATGACCTACTCTGATTCTGGCTTACTTCTTCAGCCTCATTTCTGCACCTGATCCTGCCTGACCCATCATCCTTGTATCTTGCATTCTACACTCCATTTACACTGTACATTTTGATATTTATCTTGGAACTTTTTTCTTCTACTTTTCTCTCTCACTGCTAAGCCTTTGCGTATGCTTTTTCTTCTGTCTATAACATATGTCCTTATGCTCCCCCATCCCACTCACAGATACATACACACATTACTTATTTAAAACCCTGGTGGTGTAGTGGTTAAGAGCTATGGCTGCTAACCAAAATGTTGGCAGTTCGAGTCCACCAAGCGCTTCTTGGAAACCCTATGGGGCAGTTCTACTCTGTCCTATAGGGTCGCTATGAGTCGGACTCGACTGGACGGCAATGGGTTTGCTTTTTTTGGTTTATCTCCTATTTATCCCTCAGGTCTCAACATACTTTCAGGTGAGATTTAAATGCTCTTCAATAAACAACATGTAATATTGTATGTATTATAATTTCTTGTTTAATTGCCTGCTTTTCGTAGAAAACCATAAACTCAATGCAGGTGGCAGCCATTTTTTTTGTTGTTGTTGCTCACTAATGGTTCAAAAGACTTAATACGGCGCTTGGTACAGGGTAAGTACTCAAAAATGTCTGGAGAAAGAAGGAAAGAATGCAAGAAATATGGTAGGAAAGAAGAAAATTATTCAGAATTTTACTTTTTTTTCCTAGACTAGTGGGAAAAAACAATTCTGTGACCTTCAAATCACACCATATGGGTGTGAATGTGCAGTTGGCATTCATACTGCATATGTTTAGGGCTGAAATTGCTTGTTTTTCTATGGATTTCCGGTTGCTTCCATCATTCTAAAGTCCTGGGCTGGGGCCAGCAGCACCCTCCTTCCCCGTGGATGCTGGTTTTTGCTCTCTTTTTTTTTCTGGCTTAGATTTCTGCAGCAGTGGGCCAGTCCAATCTCTTTACGCTGGTATTCCCTGGCAAGAGAAAGCATGGCTGCTGTTGTTTAGATGGGTTAAAATTAATAATTTGTATGTTTTCATTATGCTAATGGAGTCTTCTAGAGAAGGGCTTGTTTAATAATATTTTTAATCTACTAAACTCATAATCATTTTGAACAATACAGCCAAAAACCTAGAGGGGGGGTTGTGAGGTGTGAAGGTGAGCTGAGTTCACATTTGAGCTCCACCCCTGAGAAGGGACCATGGCTAAGGGACTTGAACTTGATGAATGTTATTTTCCTAATCTCCGAATGGAGAAGACTGTACTTAACACAAGCCATATAAAATAATTAAGAATGATAAAGGCACAACACTTGAATCATAATAGGCATCCAAAAAAGGAAGATATGATGGTGATGATGATGATGTTTATATTGATTTTCTTCCTCTATGTTAATTAATTTGTCTAAAGTCAGGAAAAGGTGCAATATTTAATCTAATTATCTAGTCTAGTCAGTATTTGTCAAAATTGTGGCTGTAATCTTTGTGAAGGAGGTTCAAGTTTTATAATTTTTCATCCTTTTCGTCATTCCTATTCCTAGCTGTCTATTAGGACACAGTTCAAATCTGAAGTTCCTTTGGATTATTTTTTAATCCCACTATCCATGTGATTTTTCTTTTCTGTTCTGCCTTCCTGTTCAGCTTTGAGCCTGCACCTCCTATTCTAACACTCTTTTACTTAGGATGATGTTTGTCTTTTCCAGTCTACAAATTATGGACCGCATGCAGTTATTGGGCATCTTAGAGTCGAAAAAATATTAAAATGTCAGTGAGCCCTCCTATTTGGAAAAAGGTCAGTTTTATTCTAATTTAATAAATGAAGCAACTAGGCTCCAATACAGTTAAGTGAATTTTTCAAGATGGTGAGAAAAGGAAGGATACTTTCCCTAAGAACCTTCCGGGTAGGGCACATGTGCATAACAGCAACAACTCAGATTTATTTAGAACTTGTTACATAGTAGGCACTGTTGTACAGAATTTGCATTTAGGAAACCATAGAAGACTCCATTATGTAGGTATGTAGGTACTAGTGTAGAAATTTTCTAGATGAAGAATCTGAGGCACAGACACATTAAGTAACTTTCCCGGTGTCCCACAGGCCAGAGCTGACATCTAAACCTGGGCTTTCAGGCTCTAGAGACAACATTTTTAACTACAATCCCATGTTGGTTCATAGATGTTTTCTTATTATATAATGGAGTGAAATTAATATAGATGAAGATACTGGATCCCAGAAAAGCAAGAACTTTGTGCAAGGTGAAACAAACAAACAAGCAAAAAAAACCTATTGCCGTCAAGTGGATTCCGACTAATAGTGACCCTATAGGACAGAGTAGAACTGCCCCATAGGATTTCCAAGGAGCACCTGGTGAATTTGAACGGCTGATCTTTTGGTTAAAAACTGAGCTTTTAACCACTGTGCTACCAGGGTTTCTGTATAAGGTGATGAACCTATAAATGGTCAGAATCAATATTTTAGCAGGACCCTCAAACTCTAGATTCAGGGCTTGTTCTAAAACACAATGCTTTATTTTAAGAAGTACACTCATCACTTAATGCACTAATTTTGTTCTCTTTAAATCATTTGACTGCAGGGTGAGAAGACAGCATTAGATGGATGCAACTGAATGCTCAGGATCTTTGTTTATTGATTCAGGCAGTCAACAAATGTGGAGCCCTGACTATGCACCAGGAATTGCTTTAGGAACCAAGGAAACACTCACCCAAACAGACAATCCTCTGCCTTTTTAGTACTTCTTGGTTTGTATTCTTGAACAATTCACTGAACACAACTGAAACCCAGTTTTCTCAGCTACCACATTGTGGTAGCAATGGTAGTGTAGTGTCTAATAAAACAGCAACAGTGTATAACGAGAGCAGTGGTGGTTTAGCAGTAGAATTCTTGCCTTCCATGCAGGAGATCCGGCTTGATTCCCAGCCAGTGAACCTCATGCACAGCCATCACCCATCAATCAGTGGAGATTTGTGTGATGCTGTGATGCTGAACATAAGGAGCCCTGGTGGTGCAATAGTTAAGCACTGGGCTGCTAACCTAATGATCTGCAGTTTCAACCCACCTGCTGCTCAGCAGGAGAAAAGACCTGGCCAACTGCTTCCATAAAGATTGCTGTTGTTGTTCAGTGCTCTCCAGTTGATTCCAAATCACAGTGATCCTATACACAATGGAACGAAACACTGCCCGGTCCTGTGCCATCCTCACAATCATTGATATGTTTGAGCCCATTATTGCAACCAGTGTGTCAATCCATCTCATTGACAGACATCCTTTTTTTCACTGAGCCTCTCTCTACCAACCATGAGACTGGTTCCTCCAGACAGCATGTCCAAAGTATAGGAGACAATGTCTCACCATTCTCGCTTCTAAGAAGCATTCAGGCTGTACATCTTCCAAGATAGATTTTTCGTTCTTCCGACAGTCCATGGTACATTCGATATTCTTCACCAACACCATAATTTAAATGCATCGACTCTTCTTCAGTCTTTCTTATTCATTGTCCAGCTTTCCCATTCATATGAAGTGACTGAAAATACTACGGCTTGAATCTGGCACACCTTAGTCCTCAAAGTAACATCTTTGCTTTTTAACAGTTTTTTTTTTTAATTGTACTTCAGGTGAAGGCTTACAGAACAAATAGTTTCTCATGAAACAGTAGTACACATATTGTTTTATGACATTGTTGAACAACCCCACAACATGTCAACCCTCTTCCTTCTCAACCTTTTTTTTTTTTTTTTTGGTGAAAATATACATAGCCAAACATACACCATTTCAAAAATTGCTACACGCACAGTTCAGTGACATTGACTACGCTCTTCCAATTGTGCTACTATTCTCACTTCAGATGAAGGCTTACAGGACAAAATAGTTTCTCATTTAACAGTTAGTACACATGTTGCCCTATGACAATGGTTAACAACCTCACAACACATCAACACTATCCTTACTCAACCTTGGGTTCCCTATCACCAGCTTCCTTGTCCCCTTCTGCCTTCTGGCCCTTGTCCCTGGACTGCTGTACCTCATTAGTCCATTTGGTTTTATGCTGCTGTCCACTCCCAGGCTGAACGGTGAACCTCGGAAGTGACTTCACCACTGAGCTAAAACGGTGTCTGGGGGCCATATTCTCAGGGTTTCTCCAGTCTCCTTTAGGCCAGTAAATCTGGTCTTTTTTTTTTTGTGAGTTAGAATTTTGTTCTACATCCTTCTCCAGCTCTGTCCAGAACCCTCTGTTGTGATCCCAGTCAGAGCAGTCAGTGGTGGTAGCCGAGCACCATCTAGCTGTACTGGACTCAGTCTGGTGGAGGCCTTGGTAGCTGTGGTCCATTAGTCCTTTGGACTAATCTTTTCCTTGTAACCTGTTCTTTTCATTCTCCCTTGCTCCCGAAGGGATGAGACCAGTGGAGTATCTTAGATGGCCGTTCACAAGCTTTTAAAACCCCAGACACTACTCACCAAGGTAGAATGTAGAACATTGTCTTTATAAACTGTGTTATGCCAATTGAGCTAGATGCTCCCCAAGACCATGGTCCCCACAGCCCTCCACCCAGCAATTCAGTCCCTCAGGGAGTTTGGATGTGTCTATGGGGCTTCCATGACCTTTCCTTGTACAAGTTGTGCTAGTTTCCCCTGTATTGTGTACTGTCTCACACTTCACCCAAGATACCACTTATCTATTGCCTATTTAGTATTTCCTCCCACCCCACTGCTTTTTAACATTTTAAAGAGAACTTTTGCAGCAGATTTGCCCAGTGCAATGTGTCATTTGATTTCTTGACTGCTGCTTCCATGTGCATTGATTGTGGATCCAAATAAAATGAAATCTTTGACAACTTCAATCTTTTCTCCATTTATCATGATGTTGCTTATTGGTCCAGTTGTAAGGATTTCTGTTTTCTTTATGTTGAGGTGTAATCCATATTGAAGTCTATAGTCTTTGATCTTCATCAGTAAGTGCTTCAGATCCTCTTCATTTTCAGCAAGCAAGGTTGTGTCATCTGCATAACGCAGGTTGTTAATGAGTCTTCCACCAATCCTAATGACACATGCTTCTTAATATAACCCAGCTTCTCAGATTACTTGCTCAGCGTACAGATTGCATAAGTATGGTAAAAGGATACAACCAGGACTCACACCTTTCTTGATTTTAAACCATGCAGTATCCCCTTGTTCCTTTCAAAAGACTGCTTCTTGGTCTATATACAGGTTCCACATGAGCACGGTTAAGTGTTCTGGAATTTCCATTTGTCACAATGTTATCCATAATTTGTTATGATCCACACAGTCCAATGCCTTTGCCTAGTCAATAAAACATGGGCAAACTACTTTCTGGTATTCTCTGCTTTCAGCCAAGATCTATCTGACATCAGCAATGATATTGCTAGTTTCATGTCCTCTTTTGAATTCAGCTTGAATTTCTTCCAGTTCCCTGTCTATGTACTGCTGAAACCGCTTTTCAATGATATTCAGCAAAATTTTACTTTCACGTGTTATTTATGATATTGTTCGATAATTTCCTCATTCAGTTGAATCACCTTTCTTTGGAATGGGCACAGATGTGGATCTCTTCCAATCAGTTGGCCAGGTAGCTGTCTTCTGAATTTCTTGGCATAGACGAGTGAGCGCCTCTAGCACTGCATCCCTTTGTTTAAACATCTCAATTGATATTCTGTCAATTCCCGGAGGCTTCTTTTTCACCAATGCCTTCAGTGCAGCTTGGACTTCTCCCTTCAGAACCATTGGTTCTTGATCATGTGCTACCTCCTGAAATGGTTGATTGTCCACTAATTCTTTTTGGTGCAGTGATTCTGTGTATTCTTTCCATTTGTTTTTGATGCTTCCTGTGTTGTTCAGTATTTTGCTCATAAAATCCTTCAAAATTGCAATTTGAGGCTTGAATTTTTTCTTCAGTTCTTTCAGCTTGAGAAGTGCTGAGCGTGTTCTTAACTTTTGGTTTGCTAACTCCAGGTCTTTGCACATTTCATTATAATACTTTGTCTTCTCGAGCTGCCCTTTGAAATGTTCTGTTAAGCCCTTTTTTTTTTCCATCATTTCTTCCATTCGCTTTATCTACTCTACGTTCAAGAGCAAGTTTTAGAGTCTCTTCTGACATTCATTTTGGTCTTTTCTTTCTTTCCTGTCTTTTTAATGTCTTTTTGCTCTCTTCAGGTACGATGTTCTTGATGTCATCCCACAACTCCTCTGGTCTTTGGTCATTAGATTTCAATGTGTCAAATCTATTCTTGAGATGGTCTCCAAATTCAGGTAGGACATACTCAAGGTCATATTTTGGCTCTTGTGGACTGGTTTTATTTTCTTCAGCTTCGACTTGAACTTGCATATGAGCAAATCCACAGTCCACAGTCCGTTCCACAGCTTCTGGCGTTGTCCTGACTGATGGTACTCAGTTTCTCCATTGTCTCTTTCTACAGATGTAGTCTGTTTGATTCCTGTGTTTTCCATCAAGTAGGGTCCATGTGTACAGTTGCTGCATAAATTGTTGAAAAAATGTATTTGTAATGAAGAAGTCGTTGGTCTTGCAAAGTTCTATAATCCTATCTCTGACATTGTTTCTATCATGATGGCCATATCTTCTAACTACTGATCCTTCTTCCTTTCCAACTTTCTTGTTCCAATAGCCAGTAATTATCAATGCTTCTTGATTGCTTGTTGGATTAATTTCAGACTGCAGAAGTTGGTAAAAATCTTCATTTCCTCATATTTGGCATTAATGGTTGGTGCATAAATTTGTATAATAGTTATATTAACTGGTCTTCCTTATAGGTATATAGAAATTATCCTATCACTCACAGCATTGTACTTCAGGATAGATCTTGAAATGTTCTTTTTGCCGATGAATGTGATGCCATTCCTCTTCAATTTGTTATTCCCAGCATAGTAGATCATATAATTGTCTCATTCAAAATGGCTAATACCAGTCTATTTTAGCTCCCTAATGCCTAGGATATTGATCTTTGTACATTCCATTTCATTTTTGACAACTTCCAATTTTCCTAGATTCATACTTTGTACGTTGCACATTCCAATTATTAATGGATTTTTGCAGCTATTTCTTCTCATTTTTAGTCGTGCCACTTCAGCAAGTGAAGTTCCTGAAATCTTGACTTCATCCAAGTCATTAAGGTTGACTCTACTTTGAGGAGGCAGCTCTTCTCCAGTCACATTTTGAGTGCCTTCCAATCTGAGAGGCTTATCTTATGGCACTATATCAGACAATGTTCCTCTGCTATTCATAAGGTTTTCAGTAAGCCAGATTTTTTTAGAAGTAGATTGCCAAGTCCTTCTTCCTAGTCTGGTCTAGGCTGGATGCTCCTCTGAAATCTATTCACCTTGGGTGACCTTGCTAGTACTTGAAATACTGCTGGCATAGCTTCTAGCATCACAGCAACACGCAAGCCACCACAGTATGACAAAGTGACAGATGAGTGGTGGTCCTTAAAGATTACAGCCTTAGAAACCCTATGGGGCAGTTCTACTCTGTACAATAGGGTTGCTATGAGTTGAAATTGACTCAATGGCACCTAACAACAACAATATGATGCTGAAAAGGTTTCAGGAAAGCTTCTAGACTAAGAAGGACTAGGAAGGAAGGCCTGATGATCGACTTCTGAAAGACAACCACTGAAAAGTCTATGAATTACATGATCTGATCCATAACCAATCATGGTGATGGTACAGGACCTAGCATGGCTGATAACAACAATAAGTATATAACATTTACTATAGCACTGAGATAATGATTAGTGCTAAATAAGTGGTAGCTAGTAGTTAAAACTCATAGCGACCCTATGAGTTAATTGACTCAAAGACAATGGATTTGTTTTGGTTTTTGGTAGCAGATTAAAGTGAGCCCTGTATATAATTAACATAATAGGAGTTCTGAGAAAAGATGAACCATATCTGGCTTGGGAAGTCAGAGAAGGCCGACTCAGTGTCATGGTTTCCTTGAAAGAAGATCTCAGGTAGGTGGCAAAAGAAGAGGAAGGACATTTCGAAAATGAAAACTATTTGAAACTAGAACGCTGACTATGTGCTTGTGAGACAACTCTCTCCCCGTACTTAAAGAAAACATAGTAAATGATGACTTTGAAAGCAATTGAGACTGCAGCTACATTGTGGGGCTAGGGGTGGGAGTGAGTCTTGACGGTCAGATTTAGTTCACAATTTATCTTACGGTGATGACAAATTACAGCTATTTGGAGGGAATTATATTGGAACAAGGAGCCCTGGTGTCGCAGTGGTTAAGTGTTTGGCTGCTAACTAAAAGGTCGGCAGTTGGAATCCACCAGCCGCTCCTTGGAGACTCTATGGGGCATTTCTACTCTGTCCTATAGGGTCATCACTATCAGAACCAACTCAACGGGCAATGGTATATTAGATCAGGGAGCCTGAGTGGTGCAGTGGTTAAGCACTCTACAGCTGTCTGAAAGGTTGGTAGTTTGAACCCACCAAACTGCTCAGAGGAAGAAAGATGTGACAGTCTGCTTCCATAAAGATTACAGCCTTGAAAAAGCTATGGGCAGTTCTACTCTGTCCTATCAGGTCGCTATCAGCCAGAATCAAGGAATCAAATAGTTGGCTTTTTTTTTTTTTTTTATTGGAGCAAGTTGATACAGGACCTGAACAAATTCAAAATTTTTCCCCCAATACATATGTCTCTCCCATCCAAATGTGTGTGCATTTTTTAGGTCCTAATGTCACTTTTGCAAAGTTGCTTGTTGCTGCCCTGGTTTCATTGTCAGATGACTTAGTTCCAGTTGAGCTCCTCCGCTTAAGCCATTAAACAAATGAAAAGCAAAATTGTCACTTTTAAATATAGTCCACACATAATCACATTTTGAAATGGTCCTCCTCTGGCTGAGAAGTTGTGTGCATTATAATATCGAATTTTAAATAATATATTACACAAAATAGCTTCCAATTTGATTTTAGGGGATATATTTTCATGAATTATTGAATATCTGATTATTGTAGAAAGCTTTAGCCGTTATGCACTGAAACTGTCATTCTCTCGGCGCTGTGATATATGAGCTTGGTTATCAGTATTTAAAGTTACAGTGAGCTTGCTGTGAGGCAGCTAAAAGCTGAGACATGGATTAATCAGCAGTGACGCAGGCATAATTCCTTCCATGTCCCCAACAAGACTGAAGGGACAGCACTCTGGGAGACTTGCATTGCAAAGTTCAGCTTACCCTACTGACTCAGCAGGAATGGTTCTTACTGATCAATGGAGGGCTAATTGAATATAAAGAAATATTTGCATATATTTTAGGTTTTCTTCATATTCAGGAAACTTTTTTTTTTATTGTACTTCAGGTAAAGGTTTACAGAACAAATACTTTCTCATGAGACAGTAGTACACATATTGTTTTATGACATTGGTTAACAACCCCACGACATGTCAACACTCTCCCTTCTCCACCTTTTTTTTTTTGGGGGGGGTGAAAATATACATAGCCAACGATACACCATTTCAAAAATTTCTACATGCACAGTTCAGTGACATCGACTACGCTCTTCCAATTGTGCTGCTATTCCCACTTTAGATGAAGGTTTACAGAACAAAATAGTTTCATTAAACAGTTAGTACACATGTTGCCCTATGACAATGTTTAAGAACTTCACAACACATCAGCACTATCCTTACTCAACCTAGGGTTCCCTATCCCCACCTTTCCTGTCCCCTTCTGCCTTCTAGCCCTTGTCTCTGGACTGCTGTGCCCATTAGTCCCATCTGGTATTATGGGGCTGTCCACTCCCCGGCTGAATGGTGAACCTCGGAAGTGACTTCACTACTGAGCTAAAAGGGTGTCTGGGGGCCATACTCTCAGGGTTTCTCCAGTCTCCTTTAGGCCAGTAAATCTGGTCTTTTGTTGTTGTTGTTGTTCGAATTTTGTTCTACATCCTTCTCCAGCTCTGTCCAAAACCCTCTGTTGTGATCCCAGTCAGAGCAGTCAATGGTGGTAGCCAGGCACCATCTGGCTGTACTGGACTCAGTTTTGTGGAGGCCGTGGTAGCTGTGGTCTGTTAGTCCTTCAGACTAATCTTTCCCTTGTATCCTGTTCTCTTCATTCTCCCTTGATCCTGAAGGGAGGAGACCAGTGGAGTATCTTAGATGGCCGCTCACGGGCTTTTAAGGCCCCAGACACTACTCACCAAGGTAGAATGTAGAGCATTGTCTTTATAAGCTGTGTTATGCCATTTGAGCTAGATGTTCCCCAAGACCATGGTCCCCACAGCCCTCCACCCAGCAAATCAGTCCCTCAGGGGGTTTGGATGTGTCTATGTAGCTTCCAAGACCTTTCCTTGTACAAGTTGTGCTGGTTTCCCCAGTATTGTGTTCTCTCTCACCCTTCACCCAAGATACCACTTATCTATTGCCTATTTAGTATATCTCCCCCACCCCTCCCATCCCTGGTAACCAACAAAGATTGTTAAATTTTGTGGGTGAACTTTTTCATGGGTTTTTACAGTAGAGGTCTTGTACAATATTTGTTCTCTTGTGATTGACTTATTTCACTCAGCATAATGTCCTCCAGTTTCATCCATGTTATGAGAAGCTTCACAGATTCATCATTGTTCTTTCTCGTTGCATAGTACTCCATTGTGTGTATGTACCATAGTTTGTTTATCCATTCATCTGTTGATGGGCATCTAGGTTGTTTCCAAATTTTTGCTGTTGTGAACAATGCTGCCATGAACATAGGTGTGCATATGTCTATTTGAGTGACGACTTTTATTTCTCTAAGATATATTCTTAGGAGTGGGATTGCTGGATCATATGGTACGTCTATTTCTAGCTTTCTAAGGAAACGCCATATCATATTCCAAAATGATTGTATCATTTTGCATTCCCACCAGCAGTGCATAAAGGTTCCGATCTCCCCGCAGCCCCTCCAAAATTTGCTATTTCCAGTGTTTTTGATTCATGCCAGTAATGCCGGGATGAGATGGTATCTCATTATGGTTTTAATTTGCATTTCTCTAATGGCTAGTGATCGCGAGCATTTCCTCATGTGTCTGTTGGTCATTTGAATGTCTTATTTGGTGAAGTGTCTGTTCATTTCCTTTGTCCATTTTTTAATAGGATTATTTGTCTTTTTGTTGTAGAGGTGTTATATTTTCTTGTAGATTATGGAGATTAGACCTTTGTCTGACCTGTACTTTCCAAACATTTTTTTCCAGTCTGTAGGTTCTCTTTTAACTCTTTTGGTGAAGCCTTTTGAAGAGCATAGGTGTATGACTTTTAGAAGATCCCAGTTATCTAGCTTATCTTCTGGGGTTTGTGTGTTGATGGTTATTGTTTGTATCATGTTAATGCCATGTATTAAGGCCTATAGTGCTGGTCTTATTTTTTCTTCTATGAACTTTATAGTTTTTGGCTTTATATTTAGGTCTTTGATCCATTTTGAATTAGTTTTTGTATATGCTGTGAGGGATGGGTCCTGTTTTATTTTTTTGCAGATGGATATCCAGTTTTGCCAGCACCATGTGTTAAAAAGACTGTCTTTTCCCCATTTGACGGACTTTGGGCCCTTGTTGAAGATCAGGTGATCATAAGTAGATGGATTTACATCTGGGTTCTCAATTCTTTTCCACTGATCAACGTATCTGTCATTGTACCAGTATCAGGCTGTTTTGACTACTGTAGCTGTATAGTATGTTCTGAGGTCAGGTAGTGTGAGTCCTCCAACTTTATTATTCTTCTTCAGTAGTGCTTTACTTATTTGGGGCTTCTTCCCTTTCCATATAAAGTTAATGATTAGTTTTTCCATCTCTTCGAAGAATGTTGTTGGTGTTTGGATCGGGATTGCATTGTATTTGTAAATTGCTTTGGGTAGAATTGTCAGTTTCACAATGTTGAGTCTCCCTATCCCTAAGCATGGTATTTTTTTCCATTTAGGTAGAGCCTTTCGGGTTTCTTGCAGTAGTGTTTTGTAGTTTTCTTTGTATAGGTCTTTTACATCCCTGGTCAGATTTATTCCTAAGTATTTTATTTTCTTAGGTGCTATTATAAATGGTATTGTTTTCCTGATTTCCTTTTCATCGTTCTACTTATTGGTGTATAGGAATCCAACTGATTTTTTTATGTTTATCTTGTATCCTGCTACTCTGCTGAATCTTTCTATTAGTTCCAGTAGATTTCTCATGGAGTCTTTAGGGTTTTCTATGTATAGTATCATATCATCCACAAACAGGGATAGTTGAACTTCTTCATTACCAATTTGGATGCCCTTTATTTCTTTTTCTTGCCTTAGTGCTCTAGCCAGAACTTCCAGCACAATGTTCAATAGGAGTGGTGATGAAGGGCATCCTTGTCTTGTTCCTTTTCTCAAGGGGAATGTTTTCAGCCTCTCTCCATTAAGAATGATGTTGGCCATTGGTTTTGCATAGATTACCTTTATTATGTTGAGAAATTTCCCTTCTATACCTATTTTATTGAGAGTTTTTATCAGGAATGGGTGTTGGACATTGTCAGATGCCTTTTCTGCATCAATTGAGATGATCATGTGATTCTTTTCTTTCCTTTTATTTATGTGGTGGATTACGTTGATTGATTTTCTAATGCTGAACCATCCTTGCATACCTGGTATGAATCCTACTTGGTCATGGTGTATTATTTTTTTGATATGAAGCTGAATTCTATTGGCTAGAATTTTGTTCAGAATTTTTGGATCTATATTCGTGAGAGATATTGGTCTGTAGTTTTCTTTCTTTGTGGCATCTTTGCCTGGTTTTGGTATCAGCATTATGCTGGCTTCAGTGAATGAATTTGGAAGTGTTGCTTCCTTTTCTATGCTCTGAAATAGCTTGAGTAGTACTGGTACAAGCTCTCCTGTGAATGTTTTGTAGAATTCTCCAGTGAAGCCATTTGGGCCAGGGCTTTTTTTGGTTGGGAGTTTTTTATTACCTTTTCAATCTCTTCTCTTGTTATGGGTCTGTTCAGATTTTGAACATCACTTTGTTGTAGTTTGGGTAGGCCGTGTGTTTCTAGAAATTTATCCATTTCCTCTAGGTTTTCAAATTTGTTGGAGTATAGTTTTTCATAATATTCTGTTATGATCCTTTTTATTTCATTTGTGTCTGTTGTCATGTCTCCCATTTCATTTCTTATTTGGGTTATTTGTGTCCTCTCCTGTTTTCCTTTTGTCAGTCTGGCTAGTGGTTTGTCGATTTTGTTGATTCTTTCCAAGAACCAACTTTTGGTTTTGTTGATTCTTTCTATTGTTTTTCTGTTCTCTATTTTATTTATTTCTGCTCTTATCTTTACTATTTACTTTCTTCCAGTGGCTGTGGGATTTTTTTGCTGTTCTCTTTCTATTTGTTTGAGTTGTGTAGTTAATGTCTTGATTTTGTCCCTTTCTTCTTTTTTGATGTGTGCATCTATTGCTATAAATTGTCCTCTGAGAACTGCCTTCGCTGTGTCCCAAAGGTTTTGGTATGATGAGTTTTCATTCTCATTTGATTCTAGGAATTTTTTATTTCATCTCTGACTTCTTCTGTTACCCAGTGGTTTGTAAGCAAGGTGTTATTCAGTTTCCATGTAATTGATTTTTTTCCTTGCGCTTTCTGTTGTTAAATCTACCTTGATGGCATTGTGGTCAGAGAAGATACTTTGAATTCTCAAAGTTTTGTATCTTGTTGAGGATTGCTCTGCGGCCTAAGATGTGGTCTATTCTGGAGAATGTTCCATGGGCATTGGAAAAGAATGTGTACTTTGAAGCTGTTGGATGGAGTGTTCTGTAAATGTCTGTGAAGTCAAGTTGGCTGATTGTGCCTTTTAGGTCTTCTGTATGTTTGCTGAGTTTCTTTTTAGTTGTTCTGTCCTTTACTGAGAGTGGTGTGTTGAAGTCTCCTACTATTATTGTGGAACTATCAATTTCTCTTTTCAGTGCTGTCAGAGTTTTTTATGTATTTTGGAGCCCTGTCATTGGGTGCACAGATGTTTATTATGGTTATGTCTTCATGATGGATCATCCCCTTGATCATTAAATAGTGTCCTTCTTTGTATTTTATGGTGTATTTTGTTTTAAAGTCTATTTTATCTGAGATTAGTATTGCCACTCCTGTTCTTTTTTGGTAGTTGTTAGCTTGATATGTTTTTTTCCAACATTTGACTTTTAATAAATTCACATCTTTGTTTCTAAGGTTTGTCTCTTGTAGACAGCATATTGATGGATCCTGTTTTCTTATCCATTCTGTCACTCTCCACCTCTTTATGGGTGCATTGAGTCCATTTACATTCAGTGTAATTATTGATAGATGTGAGTTTGTTGCTGTCATTTTGTAGTGCTTTTTTTGGTGGTTCTGGCATTTTCTTTGTTCTTCTTACTGTCCTGTGCTGAGCTACTTTTGTTTGTGGATTTTTTTTTCATTTCTTTTGTTTTTGTAGGTTTTGTTTTTGCTGAAATTTTATGTTCTTCCTCTTTATGAGTATGTTTATTAACTTTCTTTTTGGTTACCATGAAATTTACCTTTATCTTTCTAAGTTTGAAGTAGTCTATTATTACTTGGTATTGCCTTGCCTTCCTCTCCATTAGAAGGGTTTATACCTACACTGTTTATTCCCTCTTTTATTGTTCTGATGTTGTTGTCATTTACTGATTACCTGCCCTGATTCCCTGTTGTATTTCTTTTGGTTTTGGATACTCCTTGAGACTTCGTTTCCTAGACTGGTATCTGACTGGTACGACCCTGTATCTTAGATTCTGCCTGTGAGCTGAAGTTGTTTGTTCTCAGATCAAAGGACTCCCTTTAATAATTCTTGTAAGTTTGGTTTGGTTTTTACATATTCCCTTAATTTCTGTTTATCTAGAAATGACCTAATTTCACCATCATATTTGAACAAGAGTTTTTTTCAGGATATATTATTCTTTGCAGGCAATTGTTTTATTTCAAGGTTTTATATATGTCATCCCATTGCCTTCTTTCCTTCATGGTTTCTGCAAAATAGTCTGAGCTTATTGTTTCTCCTCTGTATGTGACTTCCTGTTTTTCAAGGGCTGCTCTCATGATTCTTTGTCTTTGGTTGTGTTGAGTGTGATTATGATATGCCTTGGTGATTTTCTTTTGGGGTCTATCCTATATGGGGTTCGTTGAGCTTCTTGGATGGCCAGCTTTTCGTTGTTCATGAGATTTAGGAAGTTTTATGTCAGCAGTTCTTCAATGTTCCTCTCTGTGTTTTCTATTTTCTCCCCCTGTTCTGGAGCTCCAATCACTCACAAATTTTTGCTTTTGATTGTATCCCACATAACTCTCAGCATTTCTTCATTTTCGTTTGTTCTTTTTTCTTAGTTTTCCTCAAACACAGTTGTATCCAAGTGTTTGTCTTCAATTCCACTGATCCAGTCTTCCACCATTTCAAATCTGCTCCTTAGCCCTTCTATGATGCCGTCCATTTCTGGAATCTTGTTGTTTATGTTTTGGATTTCTAATTGTTGTTTTTGAATAATTTCTAGTTGTGACATTTTGTTCTGCATTATTTTCCTGAATTCTTCCAATTTTTTGTCTGTATTT
This sequence comes from Dugong dugon, assembly GCA_030035585.1. Lineage (NCBI taxonomy): Eukaryota > Metazoa > Chordata > Mammalia > Sirenia > Dugongidae > Dugong > Dugong dugon. The sequence goes on from CM057471.1 coordinate 62,148,912, forward strand.
TCCATGAATTTGTCTATTTTTTCCTCATTTTTGCTTTTTGCTTCAGCTCATGGAGAAATCTGAGTATTAGAGATTTGAATTCCCTATCAGGTAGTTCTGTGCCTTTTCTTCCACTGGAAAGTCATTTGGTGTTTTATTTTGGATGCCTACTGGAACCATCCTGTCCTGTCTTTGTAAACATTTAGATATTGTCTGCTGTCTTCAGGGCATTCAGTAGTTATTTTTCTCACTTATTGATTGTAGAATTGTTTGTTTTGTCCTTTTTTTTTTTTTTTTTTTTCTTTTGGCTATGTCTGAACAGGTTGGCTCTGTGTTCTTTGTTGTTTACTCGTCTGTGGGCACGATACTTTTCACCTCCTTCTCCAATTGGCAGGGTCAGACACTCAGATACGGTACAGCAGGGCAGGTCTAGCTGAAGAGGAGTTACTGGGATGGGTTGTTTGTAGCACTTACTACAGCCACCACAGCCTGTCAGAAATCAGTGCAGGGCAGGTTCCAGTAGGCTGTGCCTGTGCTGCTTGGTGGTGTGATGTTAAGCGCACAGTGCAGATAGGCAGGATGTAGAGGGGAGATTGTTATGTGTGGATTTAAAGTGGATATGAGAGAGAGGAGAGAGGAACTAGAGCCAAAAACATGCAAACAACCAAAAAATAGTGCTAGGGGAGATCGCTGTTGGATTTGATAGATGAGAGACTATGAAATGGAGAAAAACAAAAAGGGGAAGAAGACAGAAAAGGAAAAAAAAAGAAAAGAATCAATAAATAAAAATCAGAAAGGACAAAGAACAGCAAAGCTCCCAGGGATCCCACTGGTGCAGCTATGAGGTCTGGGGAAGTTGTTTTCAGGTGTTGCAGTACAGCCTGGCTAGAAGGCACAGAGGTGTTCAGCGCCAGGTATTCAGGGAACAGAAAGAGAAGAAAGGTATAGAGAGACTAGAAACTGAGTAATGAGGAAAGACAAAAAGGGAAATGGGGGAAAAGAAAATAAAACAAGTAAAAAACAAAACAAGAAAAGCCCCCAAAAAAAACAAAAAAAAAAAAAAAAAGAAAAGAAAACCCACGAAATGCCCTCAGCAATCCCTCTGCAAGTCTGTGCTAGCTGGGGGGTAGGCTCCAAGTCACACAGCACCGCCTGGCCAGAACGGGCTTCTAACTCAAGAAAAGGAAAAGAAAACTAACAACCCAAAATAAACAAAAGCCCCGAGATCCCACCAGCTTGGCAGCCCAGAAGGGGAAGCAGCTCCACGCTGGAACGGAGCTCCGCAGCCCCTCGGGAAGAAACAAAGATGGCGCATGGAGCCAGGTATTTGAGTGAAAGGAGGGGGAGGTGGTGGGAGGTAAGGAAGAAATCAAATGAAGTGGAGAAAAAGCAACAAATGGCACTCAGAGAGCCAGCGAGCACGGGCAGGTGGAATCCAAGCAGCCAGTGTTTCCCAGACAAGAGACTGTGGCTGCAGGAAGCAGAGGACACTGAGTGAGGGTGAAGAAGGGTGGGGGTGGGAAAGTGTGTATCGCAAATTACCAGTTGTTCTGTCTCTGGCTGGAAGCTCTGTGAAGCTGCTTTCTCATACCCCTTATTTGCTGGTCTTTGATGGGAGTCCAAGATGGTGGATCCATGCTGCCTTAGCTGATAGAGGACCTCTGTAAGAATCTCTCCTCACTCTCCGTTCTCAGTTTTCTCACTCCATTGGTGCTTGGCTTAGTTCTTTGTCTCTTCATTTGATGTTTTAGGGTTTCAGGATTGCTGTTTTATCTGTTTGGCTTAGTTTGTCGGATCTTTGCTGTGGAGGGATGGCGTGGTGCTTCTGCCTAGAGTGCCATTTTGCTGGAAATCAGAGGAAACTTATTTTTTAATATCAGATAATACCTACTTGCCACTCAATTAAATAGTGATCTATGAACTATACTTTAATTTGGCACATTTGTCTTCATAACTAAAATGTAAGCTCCCTGAAGGGAAGACACTGCCTATCTCATTCACTGATATATCTCAGGGCCTGTCTAAGTGTTTGGTATAGAGTAGGTGTCTTTCCTGGTATTCTATTTTAAAATAAGTAGAGAGAGGCATGGTCAACATGGCGGACTAGTTAGATGCTTCCTATATCCCTCTTACAACAAAGACCTGGAAAAACAAGTGATTTGATTCTATGTGAACATCTGGCAGCCCTGAATGAGGTAAGGTTAAGAAATCCATCTGAGTCATACCGGAGAGGAAGACCGTTTGGAAGAGGTGAGGAGGGCTACAGCTGTGGCGGCGATACCGCAGAGACACAGCCACACCGGGCTGTGGTGAAGCAGACAAACAGCTGTGCTGTGTGTGCTCGAGAAGCAGTTTCCACATCGAGCGTCCTGGAAGCAGAGATTCTGCTTAGACACTCCAAATCAGTGAAGAGCAGCTCTCAAGAGGCTAGAATAAGTACATGTGTGCACCCTTTTGTGGCGACTTAAAAAAAAAAAAAAAAAATAGCCCATTTGGGAAAAACCTCTCTCCCTTTACCTCCTACCTCTGTGCTCTGCACCAGATTTGGAAAAAACCTCTCTTCCTTTTACCTCCTCCTTCCCCTCTGCACCAGGAGTCCACTGGGCCAGAAGTAGATCCCAAAAGGTGCCCAGACCCATTCTCCTGGCCTTGGAGAGGGAACAAATAAGCTGCTGGCTCCCCTAGGCCAGGAACACAGGGTGAGCACAGCTCCTTTGCTGGCCATAGAAATCAGGGGTCTGCAGACTCTGAATGCCATACACCCCTGTAAAGACTTGTGGGGACCCATCTCAACAGTGTTAGCCCTCACTACCATAGTACAACAGGGCAAACATCTGAAGTTTAACTTCAACTGCTTCAGCTGTGAATGGGCAGATTTGTGATCCTCGAAACAGCCCTGCCCCTCAAGTAGGCACTTTTATCAATCTGCCACAGGGTCTTGAGGACTGGTGGTAGCTCCTAAAGTGCCTAGTCACCTGCTACAGGAGTTCAATAAAAAGTGGTGCGGTCAAGTCTTTGCAGCTAACATAGTGGGGTGCTCTTAGCCCAGCATCAAAACTCACCTAGCTATTCACCCTAGAGAATAGGGACACGCTTTTCATTCAGAATCTCAGGGGCAGCCATCAGACCCCTGCCTGGGTCAGCGCATGATCCCCTACCACAGCCAGAGTCCAGTGTCTGCAACAATCACCCATGCCTCTCTAGGACTGGGGGTGAGAGCTGCATCACACACTTGGTGACGGACTGCCTGCCCACCCGAGCTGATCCCATATAGGAAATTTTAACAGACTCCGGTGTGCACATACTTAGTTACAGAACTAACTACCTGGTGACAGGACATTAGAGATCAAAAGGTGTCAAAAATCAAAGTAGTAAACACGAGCAGCCTATTTGGGCATATCAAAACAAAACAAAATAAGAAGCTAGGTCTCACTAAGCAAACACAAAATAAAATTATAATAAATTATCGATGGCTCAGAGGCAACAGTCAATATCAAGTCACATAAACAGGCAGTCCATGATGGCTTCAGAAAGCTCCCAAAATAAAGAATAAATAAATTCTCTGGAGGAAGAGAACTTCTTGGAATTACCAGAGACAGACTACAAAAGACTAATATACAGAACTCTTCTAGAAAAAAAAAGGAAATTCGACAGAACGCAGAAACAACCAGGCAACATACAGACACAGTAGTAGTGGAACTTAAAAAAGTTATTCAAGAACATAATGTCAAATTTAATAGGCTGCAAGAATACATACAGAGACAGCAATCAGAAATCCAGAAGATTAACAATAAAATTTCAGAATTAGACAGCTCAATAGAAAGTCATAGGAGGAGCAGAATTGAGGCAGTAGAAGTTAGAATCAGTGACATTGAAGATAAAGCTCTTGAAGCCAACTTATTTGAGGAAAAATCAGATAAAAGAATTAAAAAGAATGAAGAAACTCTAAGAGTCATGTGGGACTCTATCAAGAGAAATAACCTAAGAGTGATTGGAGTATCAGAACGGGGGGGGATAACAGAAAATACAGAGAAAATTGTTGAAGATTTATTGACAGAAAAATTCCCTGATATCATGAAAGATGAGAAGATATCTATCCAAGATGCTCATTGAACTCCACATAGGGTAGATCCCAAAAGAAAGTCACCAAGACATATTATAATCAAACTTACCAAAACCAAAGATAAAGAGAGAATTTTAGGAGTGGCTAGGGATAAAAGAAAAGTCATCTACAAAGGAGAGTCAATTAGAATAAGCTCAGATTACTCAGCTAACAATGCAAGACTAGAACACAGGACAGAGCAACCAGATATTGACTCAGATACGGAAATCAAAATTACATCAAAGCTAAAACATTGGAAATAGGGAAACAGATATCAATATGTTAAAAAAAAAAAAAGGATAATATTAAAACAAAAAAAGAGGGACTCAAAAAATGGAGACATTGATTTTCTATACAAAGGGGAAGTTAAGGTGATATAAAGTAATAAAAGACTGATGTAAACTTAGAAAATTAGGGATAAATATTAAGGTAACCACAAAGGAATCTAACAATCCTACAAATCAAAATAAAAAAGTAGAAAAACATAAAGACCAAGCAAATGCAAAATCTACAACAAAGAAAAAGATGAAAAAAAAAATACATAAAGAAAAACGACTCAGCACTGAAAATTGAGGAGAACAAAGAAACTGTGAACAACACACAAAAAGAGATATCAGGATGAAAGCACTAAACTCATACCTATCAATAATTACGCCAAATGTAAGTGGACTAAATGCACCAATAAAGAGACAGAGAGTGGCAGAATGGATAAACACAATCCGTCTATAAGCTGCCTACAAGAGACACAACTTAGACTTAAAGACACAAACCAACTAAAACTCAAATGATGGAAAAAAATATATCAAGCCAACAACACTCAAAAAAGAGCAGGAGTGGCAATATTAATCTCTGAAAAAATAGACTTTAAAGTAAAATCCACCACAAAAGACAAGGAAGGGCACTATACAATGATTAAAGGGTCAGTACACCAGGAGGACATAACTATAATAAATATTTACGCACCCAACAACAAGGCTCCAAAATACATAAAAAAATCTAACAGCTCTGAAGAGACAGATAGACAGCTCCACAATAGTAGTAGGAAACTTCAACACGCCACTTTCAGTGAAGAACAGAACATCCAGAAAGAAGCTCAACAAAGACACAGAAGAGCTAAATGCTATCAACCAACTTGATCTCATAGACATATACTGAACTCTGCACCCAACAGCAGCCAAGCATACTTTCTTTTCCAATGCACATGCAACATTCTCCAGAATAGACCACATATAAAGCAAGCCTTAACAAAATCCAAAACATTAAAATACTACAAAGCATCTTTTCTGACCATAAAGCCATAAAAGTGGAAATCAACAACACAAAAAGCAAGGAAAAAATATCAAACACATGGAAACTGAACAACACCTTGCTCAAAAACTACTGGGTTATAGAAGAAATTAAGGATGGAATAAATAAATTCATAGAATCAAAAGAGAATGAAAACACACCCTACCAGAACCTTTGGGACACAATAAAAGCAGTGCTCAGAGGTCAGTTTACAGCAATAAATGCACACATCCAAAAAGAAGAAAGGACCATAATCAAAGCACTAACCTTACAACTGGAACAAATAGAAAGAGTGCAGCAAAAGAAGCCTACAGGTGCCAGAAGGAAGGAAATAATAAGAATTAGAGCAGAATTAAATGAAATAGACAACAGAAAAACAATGGAAAGAGTTAACAAGTCCAAAAGCTGGTTGTTTGAAAAGATCAACAAAAATGATAAACCACTGGTCAAACTGACAAAAGAAAAACTGGAGAGGAAGCAGATAACCCGTGTAAGAAATGACATGGGTGATATCACAACAGACCCAACTGAAATTAAAAGAATCATAACAGAATACTATGAAAAATTGCACTCTGACAAATTTGAAAACCTAGAGGAAACGGAAAAATTTCTAGAAACCCACTACCTACCTAAATTAACACAAACAAAGGTAGAACAACTAAATAAACCCATAACAAAAGAAGAGATTGAAAAGGTTATTAAAAAACTGCCAACAAAAAAAAGCCCTGGCCAGGATGACTTCACAGGAGAATGCTACCAAACTTTCAGAGAAGAGATAACACCACTTCTAGTAAAGGTATTTCAGAGCATAGAGATGGATGGAATACTCCCAAACTCATTCTATGAAGCCAGCATAACCCTGATACCAAAACCAGGTAAAGACACTGCAAAAATAGAAAATTACAGACCAATATCCCTCATGAACATTGATGCAAAAATCCTCAACAAAATTTTAACCAATAGAATTCAGCAACATATCAAAAAAAAAAAAAAATTCACCATGACGAAGTGGGATTTATACCAGGTATGCAGGGATGGTTCAACATTAGAAAAACAATCAACGTAATCCATCGCATAAATAAAACAAAAGACAAGAACCACACGATCTTATCAATCGATGCAGAAAAGGCATTCGACAAAGTCCAACACCCATTCATGATAAAAACTCTCAAAAGAAATACGAATAGAAGGGAAATTCCTCAGTATAATTAAGGGCTTTTATACAAAACCAATAGCCAACATCATCCTGAATGGAGAGATTTTGAAAGCATTCCCTTTGAGAACAGAAACCAGACAAGGATGCCCTTTATCACCACTATTATTCAACATGGTGCTCGAGGTCCTAGCCAGAGCCGTTAGGCTAGAAAAAGAAATGAAGGGCATCCAGATAGGTAGGGAAGAAGTCAAAGTATCTCTATTTGCAGATGATAGGATCTTATACACAGAAAACCCCAAGGAATCCACAAGAAAACTACTGGAACTAATAGAAGATTTCAGCAAAGTTTAAGGATACAAGATAAACATACAAAAATCAATTGGAATCCTTTTCAACAACAATGAGAACCTTGAAGAGGAAATCGCCAAATCAATACCATTTACAATAGCTCTCCAAAAGATAAAATACTTAGTAATAAATCTAACCAGAGATGTAAAAGATCTTTACAGAGAAAACTACAAGACACTACTGCAAGAAACTAAAAGAGACCTGCATAAGTGGGAAAATATACTTTGCTCATGGATAGGTAGACTCAACATAGTGAAAATGTCAATTCTACCCAAAGCAATCTACAGATACAATGCAATCCCGATCCAAATTCCAGCAACGTTTTTTAATGAGATGGAGAAACAAATCACCAACTTCTTATGGAAAGGGAAGAGGCCCTGGATAAATAAAGCACTACTCAAGAAGAAGAACAAAGTGGGAGGCCTTACACTACCTGATTTTAGGACCTATTATACTGCCACGGCAGTCAAGACAGCCTGGTACTGGTACAATAACAGATACATAGACCAATGGAACAGAGTTGAGAATCCAGATATAAGCTCATCCACCTATGAGCAGCTAATATTTGACAAAGGCCCAAAGTCCATTAATTGGGGAAAAGACAGTCTCTTTAACAAATGGTGCTGGCATAATTGGATATCTATATGCAAAAAACTGAAACAAGACCCATATCTCACACCATGTACAAAAACTAACTCAAAATTGATCAAAGACTTAAATATAAAATCTAAAACAATAAAGATCATAGAAGAAAAATTAGGGACAACTCTAGGAGCCCTAATACATGGCATAAACACAATACAAACCATAAGTAACAATGTACAAGCACCAGAAGAGATACTAGATAAATGGGAGCCCCTAAAATTCAGACACTTATGTTCATCCAAAGACTTCACCAGAAGAGTGAAAAGACAACCTACAGACTGGGAAAAAATTTTTGGCTACGACAAATCCAATCGGCATTTAATCTCCAAAATCTACAAGAGACTCCAAAACCTCAACAGCAAAAAGACAAATACCCCAATTAAAAAATGGGCAAAGAATATGAACAGGCACTTCAACAAAGAAGATATTCTGGCAGCTAACAGACACATGAAGAAATACAATCATTAGCCATCAGAGAAATGCAGATCAAAACTACAATGAAATATCATCTCACCCCAACAAGGCTAGCTTTAATCCATAAAACACAAAATAACAAATGCTGGAGAGGTTGGGGAGAGACTGGAACACTTATACACTGTTGGTGGGAATGTAAAATGGTACAACCACTTTGGAAATCAATTTGGAGCTTCCTTAAAAAGCTAGAAATAGAAGTACCATATGATCCAGCTATCCCGCTCCTTGGAATATATCCTGGAGAAACAAGAGCAGTCACACAAATAGATATATGCACACCCATGTTCTTCGCAGCACTGTTCACAATAGCCAAAAGGTGGAAGCAACCTAAGTGCCCATCGATGGATGAATGGATAAACAAACTATGGTATATCCACAGAACGGAATATTATGCAATGATAAAGAACAATGATGAAGCTGTGAAACATCATATAACTTGGTGGAAGCTAGAACTTATTATGCTGAGTGAATTTAGTCAGGCACAGAAGGGCAAATACTGTATAAGACCACTGTTATAAGAACTCAAGAAGAGGTTTAAACACAGAAAAAAACATTCTTGGATGGTTACGGGGGTGGGGAGTGAGGGTGAGGGTTATATAGTAGATAAGAATGATTTTAGGTGAAGGGAAGGACAGCACACACTACAGGGGAAGCCAGCACAACTGGACTAAACCTAAGCTAAGAAGTTTCCTGAATACAATCAAATACTTTGAGAGACAGAGCAGCAGGGATGCAGGGTCTGGGAGCCATGCTTTCAGGGGACATTTATATCAATTGGCATAACAAACCTTATTAAGAAAATGTTCTGCATCCTCCTTGGGTGAGTGGTGTCTGGGGTCTTAAAAGCTTGCAAGCGGCCATCTAAGATACATCAATTGGTCCCAACCACTTGGAGTAAAGGAGAACGAAGAACACCAAAGACACAAGGAAAGTATTGGCCCAAGAGACAGAATGGGCCACATAAACCAGAGACTTCATCAGCCTGAGACCAGAAAAACTAGATGGTGCCTGGCTACCACCAATGAACGTCCTGACAGGGAACACAACAGAGGGTCCCTGATGGAGCAGTAGAACAGTGGGATGCAGAACTCAAATTCCAGTAAGAAGCCCAGACTTAATGGTCTAAGACTGGAAGCGCCCCAGAAAGCTTGGCCCCTGGTATCTCCATCACCCCAGAACTGAAACAATTTCCGAGGCCAACTCCTCAAACAGGGATTGGAGTGGACTGTGGGACATAAAGTGATACTTGTGAAGAATGTGCCTCTTAGACAAGTAGATATAAGAGACCAAAGGGGCGACTTTTGTCCAGAGGTGAGAGGGGAAGGCAGAGAGAGTAAGGAGCTGGTTGAATGTTCATGGGGAATCAGGGGCGGAGGGGAGGAGTGTGCTGTCGCAGAATGGGTTGAGCGGTTGGGGTCTCATAGCAATGTATGTTAAAAAAAAAATTCTGTATGGGAGACTAATTTGAAATGTAAACCTCATTTAATTACAACAATAAAAAAAAAACCTCTTGTTTTAATTTCAATTGTAACATATTTTATAAGAACTTGTATATTGATAAATTACTATTATGACATTTTCTTACCCTGTTATTATTAATCATTACATTTACAGAAGATGCTTGTTTCAGTATTGTGAATCAAATAGCCATATAATAAACACGAACTAGTAAAAAAACAAAATAAAATAAGTAGAGAAATGTTCGGATTTGTCATGTCTAAACTCATTTAGTTTATTACAGTATAGACATGGCACAGCACACAGGTAAGACCCCAAGACATTCATTTAGACCTGGAGAATGAAGGTATGTAACATTAGCCCAATAACTAAAGTCCATTTTTTGACTTCAGGTGTTTATCTTTAATAAGTGGCTTTGGGAGGCAGGATTGACCAATAGCTTGTCCTCTAAAAAGGTCCCTCATAGATGGGGTCCAAGTTTGGCAGCAGTGGGCAGAGTCTCTGGTAGAGCCTCTGGCAAAAGCCTCAGTATTCAGAGAGAGTCAGAAACTCTGCTGAGAGAGTGTTGTCCTGCCTCTCTACCTTGCTCTTATCAGAAGAGGAAAAGCCTAGGGTTTTTGTGTGGTTCAGTCCCTCAGGTCTTGTATGACAAGGGTCTGTCACGGGATGTCTAGCTCATATTGCATCAGAGTAACTCACAACAGAGGATCATGATCAGAGATGCATACTGGGGTATCTTAACATAGATAAAGTAAGGGCTGTGCCACAGCATTGCACAGCCAAGCAATTGTCTGCAACAAGGTAAACCAAAAAACCAAAACTGAACCCTTTGCCCTCAAGTCATTTCCAACTCACAGTGACCCTCTCAGACAGAGTAGATCTTCACCCTTAGAGCTTCCAAGGCTGTAAATCTTTACAGGAACAGTCTGCCACATCTTTTTCCCATGAAGTGGCTGGTGGATTCGAACCATCAGATTTGCAGTTAGCAGCCAAGTTCTTAACCAGCACCACCATGGCTTCTCTTAGAAAAAGATAGCTGAGTGTAGTATTAGAAATTGCTCATGACGGAGAAGTTATTTGTCAGTCTTAGGTTGTTTACAGCTTAGCTTAAATGTTCAAGTCACACATTAGATGCTTCACACATATGTGATTTGGGATCATTACCTATTGAAACTATGTATTGAATTTTCTCTTCAAACCAATCATATCAATTACATCTTTGATGAGTAAACTTAGGCCGTCTTTGTAGAATATTATAATTATAATAATTCATCACCCAACGTCCTTTGCACTAAGTCAAAAATGTATTCAATTTTTTTTATTTGCCTTTGAATATATAGGTTTTTATTTGTTTTAATATTCTAGTTTGATTCAGAGGATAAATATTCCATTTTGGAATTATTCATAATTATCTTAAAATGGTCAATAAACAGTCTTAATATCACATAAACATAATGATGACATATACCCATTTATAACATATAAATATTTTATGGTTTTGCCTGTGTCCTTTGTCACATTTCTGTAAATTATTAGTGTAATTTGATGGCATATAATCCAAAATTTTTCATACAATTATTGTTTTAGTTAGAATTAAACACTCCCATTCACTAATGTCTTCATTAATAATAGCTTTATTAATATTTACTTTTCACCTTACTGTAGTTATTATTTTAGTTCTCAGAAAGCATAGATGTTTTGAATAGGAATAGACTAGTGGTTCAACTTAAGAGAGCACATTAATATAATAAAACACAAAAATAGGGAAAACAAGAAAATAGATAAGCATATATCAGTGCATGCCCAAAGGCAGTTAATAAAAATCAAACATAACTTTCTTTTTTAAAAAACACTTGAAAATGGAATATAATAGTTAGAAAATTTTCAGAGAGTACTTTATCAATATTTTTTAAAAAGTGCATCTCCATTTTCCCATCAGTTAAACCTCTAGATTTTCCTCCTACTTGAGTCACTTACATATGCAAACAAAGGATATATACAAGGGTGTTCATTACAGCATTATTTGTAATAGTGAACAATTTGAAATTCCTAAATATTTACTTATAGGGAGACGGCCAAATAAATATTTGTATATGACTATGGGGTTGCTATTTTGCAACTACAGTGGAATATTATTCAGTAATCTAAAATAATGTGTGGATCAATTTCTACAAAAATGGAAGATTAAAAAAAGCAATTTTCTGGGGGAAAAAAAACCTTACAAATTATATTTGTGTACATATATATAAATGTAAGTAAGTACACTATAAAGATTCAATAGATACATACTGAATTCTTAATAGGATAAATGTTGTGGAAGGGAAGAATAAAGTTAAAGAAAATATTTCAGCTTTTATTATTTATCTTTTGCTATTGCTTGAATTTTTTGCACAAAAACTATATATTTATGTACCACTTGGAAAGAAAAGGGAAGGAATGAAAGAAGGAAAAAAGTATATAAACATTCATTTTCAGTATAACAAAGAGGGCCACTTTGAGACCAAATATCATGAGTAGGCTCCCAATCAATGAAGAAATTCTCTTTAAATTTATATAAATCACTATATTCCATGACAGACCCTTACCATATTATATATTATATTATTAATAATATTATTATTAATTTTATACATTCTAACAAATGCATTGACATAGAAAAGTTGAAGGCGGAGTGTAGATGTTGACGACATAAAAAAAAAAAAAACAAGCAAACCCACTGCGGTCGAATTAATTCTGACTCGTAGCGATCCCATAGGGTTTTAAAGGCTGTAAAACTCAAGAAAGCAGACTGTTGCATCTTTCTCTGGAGAGCCACTGGTGATTTTGAACCACCTACCTTTAGGTTAGCAGTCAAGAGCTTTAACCACTGTGCCACCAGGGCTCTTTGTTGACTATATCTGTATATGTATACACATATGCATATATATATGCATATGTATATGTATGGAGCGCTAATGGAGCAGTGGGTTAAGAGCTCAGCTGCTAACCAAAAGGTCCACAGTTTGAATCCACCAGCTGCTGCTGTGGATCAGTTCTACTCTGTCCTATAGGGTCACTATGAGTTAGAATCAGACTTGATGGCAATGGGTTTGGCTTTTTTGAGGCATATATACACAGAGAGAGAAGAAGAGGGAGATGGAGATTGATTTATTGGAAAATATCAATTCAGGATCAACTTTTGAAAAGCAATTGATTTAATAAAAGTAGTAAAGAGGATAATATCAATGACAACAACAAATGATGATAGCAAAGATTAACTGGTGATCCAGCTGAATGCAGAAATTATCGAACAATATCATTAATATCACAGGCAAGTAAAATTTTGCTGAAGATCATTGAAAAGCAGCTGCAGCAGTATACTGACAGAGAACTGCCAGAAATTCAAGTCGGATTCAGAAGAGGACATGGAACAAAGGATATTGCTAATGTCAGATGGATCCTGGCTGAAAGTAGAGAATACCAGAAAGATGTTTACTTACGTTTTATTGACTATGCAAAGGCATTCAACTGTGTGGATCGTAACAAATTACAGATAATATTGCAAAGAATGGGAAGTCCAAAACACTTAATTGTGCTCATGAGGAACCTGTACATAGATCAAGAGGCAGTTGTTTGAACAGAACAAGGGGATACTGCACGGTTTAAAGTCAGGAAAGTTGTACGTCAGGGTTGTATCCTTTCGCCATAACTATTCAAACTGTATGCTGATAAAATAATTTGAGAAGCTGGAATATATGAAGAAGAATGGGGCATCAGGATTGGAGGAAGACTCATTAACAACCTGCATTATGCAGATGACACAGCCTTGCCTGCTGAAAATGAAAAGGACTTGAAGCACTTACTGATGCAGATCAAAGACTACAGCCTTCAGTATGGATTACACCTCAACATAAAGGAAACAAGTCCTCACAGCTGGACCAATAAGCGACTTCATGATAAACAAAGAAAAGATTGAAGTTGTCAAGGATTTCATTTTACTTGGATCCACAATCAATGCCCATGGAAGCAGCAGTCAAGAATTCAAACAAAGCATTGCACTGGGGAAATCTGCTGCAAAAGATCTCTTTTAAAGTGTTGAAAAGCAAAAATATCACCTTGAAGATGAAGGTGCGCCTTACCCAAGCCGTGGTGTTTTTAGTTGCTTTGTATGTGTGTGAAAGCTGGACGATGAATAAGAAAGATCTAAGAAGAATTGATGCCTTTGGATTGCGGTGTTGGAGAAGAATATTGACTATACCATGAACTGCCAAAAGAACAAACAAATCTGTCTTGGAAGAAGTACGACCAGAATGCTCCTTAGAAGCAAGGATGGCGAGACTACATCTCACATACTTTGGACATATTATTAGGAAGGATTAGTCCCTGAAGAAGAACATCATGTTTGGTAAAGTAGAGGGTCAGCGAAAAAGAGGAAGACCCTCAATGAGATCGATTGATAAAGTGGCTGCAACAATGGGCTCAAGCATAACAATGATTGTGAGGATGGTGCAGAACCAGGCAGTATTTCGTTCTGTTGTGCATAGGGTCGCTATGAGTCAGAATCAACTTGATGGCACCTAATAACAACAACAAAATAGACTGAGGAGTCCTAGTGGTGCAATGGTTAAGTGCTCACCTGCTATCCAAAAGGTTGGCAGTTCCAACCCATCCAGTGGCCCTGTGAAAGATGTGGTGCTCTGCTCCAGTAAAGATTACAGCCTAGAAAATCCTATGGGGCAGTTTTACTCTGTCACATGGGCTCACTATGAGTCAGAAGCAACATGATAGCACCTAACAACACAACAAGATAGACTGAAGATTTCCTATATTCTAGGTACTATCCTAAATGCATTCCATGTACGAACTCATTTAATAGTCACAACATCCCTTTGAGCTATGTCCCATTTTACAACTGAAGACTCTGAGGCACACAGGGGTAGGTAAATTACCCAAGGACATAAAGGCTGATCAATTATAAAATCCAAGTGGTCTGCTTCCAAGGTTCTGTGCTTTGGAAAACTACTCTAAACTGTCAAGAAAAATATTAGCATAATGACAATTACCATTTGGGAAACATACTTTTAAATCTTTTCATAATAGCAGTAAAATGTGAAATATTGAGACATGATTGAATGGGGAATGTACAGTCATAAATATATAAAATCATATTACAGAGAATTTAAAAGAAGATTTGATTAAATGGTTGGATACACTGGATGCCTGAATGGGAAGAGAAAATGTTGGAAAATTGTCTATTATTAACCTTCATTTTTAGATTTAATTTAATTCAAGTCAAATCCAAACCGTCTTACCTTTGAAACTTAATTAAATGATTTTATATTCATTTGGAAATGTAAGTAGGTGAGAGCCTCAATATTCAATAAAAGAAGATCAATGAGAGTAGTCTAGCTTTATCAGGTAATAAAAAGTAACCGGTATTATTGCAAGTATAGAAACAGAAAGCAATAAAATTGAATGGAAAGTATATTATCACATAGGATAATAACAGTGTTATTACTTAGCTTGCTTTCGGTAGATTGTTACTATAACCACTTGTGACAAACTTCAATGATAAAGGGGACTGATTACTTCACATAACTAAAAAACCCAGAAATAACGTGGGCTTCAGGTACAGTTTGGTCAGGGCTTTAACGTCCATGTGTCTGTGACTCACTTGCCTTTGCCTTCCTGCCTGTGTCAGCTTCCTTTAGGACTGGATTTCCTGATGATAGCAAGATAGTCAACATTAGCAATTAGGGCTCCATGTTTCCTTATTAACATCATAGTAATAGACCAGGTGGGTTTCCACAACTCTTAAACTAAAGTCTTAGTTCTAACTTAGCTCTGTCTTAGCTCTAAATGGACCTTTTACGAACCAGTATAATGGCCAGGGTTATGTCACCCATTGAATAGTTTGCCCTGGATTTGAGCTTTAGGTTAATCCTACACCTCACCTGGTTGCTATGCGATAGAAAAGGGTGGCTTTCCAAGGGAAAATCTCAGTGTTACTGGAATGCTGAGATGGAAAGGGTGCTCGATAGGCAAATAAGAAACAACTACGTATGTATAATCACAATTTTATTTAAGAATGATCCAAGTGATGAAGTTCTGACATATACTATGACATAGGTGAAACTTTAAAACATAATACAGTGTGAAATATGTCAGACACAAAATGGTAAATGTTGTATGATCCCACTTCTGTGAAACAGAGTAGGAAAATACACAGAGATAAAAGTTTATTATTGGTTACTAGGGGCTGGAGGAAAAGGAAATACCCGTTATTGCTTAACGGGTACTGAGTTTCTGTTGGAGTTAATGAATGGTTGCACAACATGTTGAATGTAATGAATGGCACTGAAATGTGCGCTGAAAAATTGTTAAGATAACAAATTATTGTAATATATATTTTACCACAATAAAATATTTTAAAATGATACAAATGAAAAATAATCATGAAATTAAAACTATTATGCTGCTGTAGTATTTTATGATTACTTAAAAAGTAAAATAATAATCGGTTTTATTATTATTATTAAAATCATTAGTATTACTTACAAAGGATGCACTAAACATCCAGACTGTTATGTTACGGCAAATATGAAACATAGATCAATCAAACTGATTGAGACACATTTGCAAACGAAGACCAAAGGAAACCAACATAGAGGCTTTTCCTACAAACACTCTTCATTTCCATTTGCCATCTTTTAAAAAATATTTTTGGGCCCTTGACACTCTACCAAACATTGGGGATGCCCTAAGCACAAGAGTAGCTTCTTACCTTCTCCAAGCTGTCATTTTACCAGAGAATTTAACAACAGGCATTAAACAACCAAGGAGCCCTGTTGGTACAATGGTTAATCCCTTAGCTGCTAACCAAAAGGTTCGTGGTTCTAACCCACCCAGCCACTATGAAGGAGAAAGACCTGGTGATCTGTTTCAGTAAAGATTACAGCCTAGGAAACCTATGGGTAGTTCTCCTCTGTCACATGAGGTCACTATGAGTTGAAATCAACTTGAGAGCACCAGACAACAACAACATTAAACAACTAATTTCCCAGTTGTTGTTATTGTAATTATAGTTGTGAAAAGTGATATAAAGGGAAAATGTAGGAGCTAAGAGAGCATCAGCTTTTCACAAAGAACCTGTACTCTTCTGGAGAAAGCTTCTGGAGGAAATGACAATCGGGCTGAGCCTCGGTTAGCGAGAGGGTGGTGGAAGAGGACTGATATATAGTGAGTGGGAGTTGGATATGCAATGAGACCTAAGTGGCTGTAGAGGCCAGATTGTGTGTACTTGCAAGTGCTTTAATTATTTTAGTCTTTATTCTAAGAGCATTGGAAGCCATTAACAATTGTGAGTTCATCAGGGGTAGGAAAAGAAGGGGTCCAGGGCTGGGTATGATATGAACACCTATGTATTTTCAAAAGGGTCATTATTGTTGATCACATAATCTTCAATGATTTTCCCTAGCCAAGGAACAACTCCTAAATTGCCTCCATAGGTAGCAAGCAAATTGGACCATTTTTACTTTGGATCTAAAGAGAAATGGGAGTCTATGGGTGGTGCAACTAGTTAACACGTTCTGCTGCTATCTGAAATGTTGGGGGTTCAGATCCACCCAGAGGCACCTTCGAAGAAAGGCCTGGTGATCTATTTCCCAAAAATCAGCCATAGAAAACCCTATGGAGCACAATTCTAGTCTGACATACATAGGGTCACCGTGAGTCAGAACTGACTTAAAGGCAACTAGCGGTTTTTAAAGAGAAATGAGTTAAAGTGCACATTTGGATCCAGTCCCTCTTTTCCCACACTTCAGACTGTAAGAGAGAAGAGAAAAAGCAGAAAGCTTTCAGGAGGGAGAACACAGTTGAAGGCTGCATGGAAATCCTACCAGTCTGCGCCACTGGTACTGACACAAACCTTGAGGTCCTCCTTGTGCTGAAAGAGCACTGGTGGAGCAGTGAAACATGCAGTCAGGCTCTTGTCCTCAGTACTACCATCCTCTGCTCCTCCTACTCTTAAACCCCTCTTGTGCTGATATAACACGTTTGTGCCAAGGCATGTTTCTCTCTCACTGATGACTGTAGCTGAGTTGGAGAAGGTAACACCCAAGGAAATTGGGAGGTTTACTGATTCAGAAAAGTTGGCTGTCGGCTGGATTGGATCTGGGGAAACGTTATAAGTTGCCTGGATAAATGTTTTCTTTCTCCTCCACCCCCGTCTTTTGTTTGTTTTTCTTTTTCCCAGGTCCCACTTTAGAGAGGGGAACACACACACATATATATATACTCATCCAACAGAGTTAAAACCCTAATAATAAGTGTGAGCTGATAAGCCCTGGAGAATACCTCAGGATTACCTAAGTATCTATCCTTTCTGTTCTAAGAAGCCGGGAATTCCTGTAGGGGAGCACAGATAGTTTATTACACCACCAAAGAAGGGGCATGCACAATGTTTATTCACCCACAAATGTGTGGGAGATTCATGACATTTGAACTTTCTGAGTCCAGGGCCATTTGACATCCCTATCCATTTCTGGCACTTGAAACAAACTATTGTAGGTTCCCTCCTTCCCTCTCTTCCTTTCTTATTGTCTCCAATTTATCCACTTTTCCTTCCAATTACTAATAAAAATCCAAGCCACAGCATGTAGTATCTTCAGAAAGTCCGTATCTATCTCAAAATGGGTGGCACAAGTAATTTTTAATCAGCTGCTAACTGAAAGGTCAGCAGTTCTGCAGAAGAAAAGGTCTGGTGATCTGTTTCCATGAAGATTATAGCCAATACTTTGTAACACATGATTTGGGGGCAGATTCAACGGCAGCTGACAAAAACAGCTGTGGAAGAGAGGGAAGACAAGTCCAGGGGCACTTGCAAGAATTGGAATTTAAACCGGACACTGTGTGACAAAGACAGGAAGATGGAAGTGCAGAGGGCTCAGGGGATGGTGATTTATTCCATTCTAGACCAGTGCTTCCTTATTGGAACAATGGACTGTGGACAAAAGAATCAGCTTGGGAGGGTAGTGCTTATAAAAATGTAACTCCTGGCCATCTCAGACACCCTAATTTAAAACTATTGAAGGTTGTTGCCAAAAATCTTTTTCATAAGTATCCCTGGTGATCCTTATAAACACATACATTTGAGGAGCAATGACCTGTAGTGTTTCTCTGAACAAGCTGATCACAAGAATCACTGTACTGCTTATTAAATGTATACAAGTTCTTTAACTAAAGATTCAGATTAAGATAGGAACTGGGTCTTGAAATCCAGATATTTACCAAGTCTTCATGTACCTTTGGCTGGTTCTTAAAGTACTGAAAGTTCAGGAATCAATGATAGAAGGTGGGATGGCAGAGGAGGGGAGAAATGTGATGATATTGGGTTGGCATGGTTTTTATCCTGTAGGTAACTGAGAGCTAACTACAGTTTATCAGCAGGTTTGTGATTAGAGCAGTTCTTAAATATCTTGACTTGGTAAATCTCCTGGAAAAAGATTAACCTGTTGGGTAAACATAACATTAACAGGTGTGGATCAAAGTTTTTTCCTAGAGAAAGTTTTTGGTAGTTTTAGTAAGCTATTATCTTTGTGTAGCTCATTCAAAAGCATCTTCACATACACAACCCCACTGATCCTCAGAACAGCATTATATGTTTAACAAGGCAGATTTGGAAGTCAAAGCTCAGAAAGATATAATGAATTTCCAAAAGACACCAACTTGTAAGTGTCACAAAAAAGTCTTACAATTTGGCTCTTCTGTCCTTGGGTCCTTACTGAGATTCCTAACTTTAGTGAAAATAAGACTCTATCAGCTTCTGTGTCAGAAAATACATGGCTCTTCATGGTCGAATACAGAGGCTTAAATTATGTCATCAAGACTTGGTTTACACTACCGGGGAAGTCAGCACAACTGGACTAACCCAAGGCTAAGAAGTTTCCTGAATACAATCAAACACTTTGAGGGACAGAATAGCAGGGGTAGGGGTCTGGGGACCATGCTTTCAGAGGACATCTAGGTTAATTGGCATAACAAACTTATTAAGCAAATGTTCTGCAACCTACTTTGGTGAGTGGTGTTTGGGGTCCTTAAAAGCTTGCAAGCAGCCATATAAGATGCATCAATTGGTCCCAACCACCTGGAGTAAAGGAGCATGGAGAACACCAAAGACACAAGGAAAGTATTAGCCAAAGAGACAGAAAGGGCCACATAAACCAGAGACTTCATCAGCCTGAGACCAGAAGAGCTAGATGGTGCCCACCTACCACCAAAGACCACCCTGACAGGGAACACAACAGAGAGTCCCAGATGGAGCAGGAGAAAGGTGGGGTGCAGAACTCAAATTCTAGTAATAAGACCAGACATAATGGTCTGACTGAGACTGGAGGAACCCCAGAAAGCACAGCCCCTGGATTCTCTATCAGCCCAGAACTAAAACAATTTCCGAGGCCAACTCTTCAGACAGGGATTGAACTGGACTGTGGGACATGAAGTGATACTCGTGAGGAGTGTGCCTCTTAACTCAAGTAGATACAAGAGACTAAATGGTAGCTTCTGTCTGGAGGTGAGATGGAAAGGCAGAAGGGGTTAGGAACTGGTTAAATGGATACGGGGAATCAGGGGTGGAAAGGAGGAGTGTGCTGTCACAGTGTGGGAAGAGGAATTAGAGTCACATAACATTGTATGTATAAATTTTTGTATGGGAAAAAAAGACTTTGTCTCCATGCTGTCCTTTGGACAGATGACTACTTTTCATTCTTCAGTTTTCTGATTAAATACACTTCCTCATGCACCCACCTGAATTTTTACCACTCCTTCTGTAAAGTCTCTGTTGCTGTTGCTGTTGTTATTGTTGTTAGTTGCTGTCCAGTTGATTCCAACTCATGGCGACCCCATGTGTGGAGAGTAGAACCGTGCCATAGAGTTTTCAAGGCTGTGACCTCTCAAAAGCAGATTTTTAGAGGAGGCGGGGCAAGATGGCGCTCTAGGCAGAAGCACCACGCCGTCCCTCCACAGCAAAGATCTGAAAAACTAAGCCTAACAGAGAATCAACAATCCTGAAACCCTAGAACACCAAATGAAGAGATAAAGAACTCAGCCAAACACCAAACGGAGTGAGAATACCAAAAGAGACAGGAGAGCGAGGAGAGACTCATGCAGAGATTCCTTACCAGCTAACGCAGCACGGATCCACCATCTTGGATTCTTATCGGAGACCAGCGAACGGGAGAGCAGCCTCGCAGAGCGTCCAGTGGGAGACAGAACGACCGGTAAACTGCGGTGCGCACTTTCCCACCCCCCACCCCTCTCCACCTCGGCTGGGGCTCCCCTGCTTTCCGTGGCCAGGGTCCCTGGGCTGGGGGGCGCCGGTGCTTGGAATCCGCGCGCCCGAGCTGGCGGCTTTCTGAGAGCCATTTGCTGGCTGCTGGCGAAGCTTTTTCTGCCGCTTCCCCCTCCTTTTGCCTGGGTGCCTGGTTCCGAGCGCCGTCTTTACTCTCTCCTGCGGGGCTGTGGGGCTGCGTTCGGGCGTGTGGCTGCTTCCAGGTCTGGGCTGCCATACTGGTGAGATCCTGGGGCCTTTGTTCGTTCTCCCCTCTGCTTCCCGTGGCCACACTCTCTTAACTCCGAGACTGCCAGCTGCTTGGAATTTGCGCCCCTGAGTGGGGACTCTCTGGGTCCCATTTGTTGGCACTGACTGCTGGTGTTGCTTTTTTTTTTTTTAATTTTAATTAATTTATTTATTTTATTATTATTTTTTTAATTTTATTTTTCTTCTTTTTTGATTAGTTTTGTCATCTTTTCCCTCTTTTTCCCTTTTGTCTTTCTTCATTGCTTAATTTCTCATCTCTCTATCTCTTCCTTCTCTTTCTGATCCCTGAATACCAGGCGATGTATGCCTCTGTACCTTCTGGCCAGGCTGTGCTGTGAAAACTGAGACCGACTCCCCCAGACCTCATAACTGCATCGGTGGGATCCCTGAGAACTTTGCAGTTCGTTAACTTTCCTGATTTTTATTTGTTCATTCTTTCCTTTTCTTTCTCTTCCCCCTTCTGGTTTCCTCCATCCCATAGTCTCTCATCTGTACCTTCCAAGACAAGCTCCCCTAGCATTCTTTTATGTTTGTACGCTTTTTGCTCCTCCTCCTCTCTCCTCTCTCCCATATCCAGCTTAGCTTCACACATATCCATCTTCCCGCTGCACCCTACCTACCTGCACCATGAACTAGACATCACACCAACAAGCGGTGCAGGCACACCCTATTGGAACCTGCCCAGCACTGACTACCGACCGTCCTGGTGGCTGCGGTGAGTGCCACAAGCAACCCGTCCCAGTGGCTCCTCCTCAGCTAGATCTGCCCAGCAGTACCACAAGAACGAAACAAACAAAAAAAAAAAGAATCTACAAGCAATAAACGAGAGAAATATCTACTGAATGCCCCGAAAACAGCAAACAATATCAAAACATTTACAGAAACAGGACAAGATGGCTCCAATAGGCATCCAAATTAATACACCAGATAACTCTCCTGTGGAAGAAAATGCACTAGAAGTACCTGATAGGGAACTCAAATAACTAATACTCGGAATTTTCCAAGAACTGAGGCAAAAAGCTGACAAACAGGAAAAAATAGACAAATTTATGGAAAATACAGACAAAAAATTGGAAGAATTCAGGAAGATGATGAAGGAACAAAATGCCAAAATAAATTCACAACTCGAAATTATACAAAAACAACAATTAGAAATCCAAAAGATAAACAACAAAATTTCAGAAATGGACAGTGTCATAGAAGGGCTGAGAAGTAGATTTGAAACCATGGAAGACAGGATCAGTGGAACTGAAGACAAACACTTGGATACAACTCTGTTTCAGGAAAACTCAGAAAAAAGAACAAAGAAACATGAAGAGACCCTGAGAGTTATGTGGGACATAATTAAAAGCAAAAAATTACGAGTGATTGGCATACCAGAACAGGGGGAGAAAACAGAAAACACAGAGAGGATCATTGACGAACTGATGAAAGAAAACTTTCCCAATATCATGAAAAATGAAAAGCTGGCCATCCAAGAAACTCAACGAACCCCATATAGAAGAGACCCCAAAACAAAATCACCAAGACATATCATATTCACACTTGCTAAAACTAAAGACAAACAAAGAATCCTGAGAGCAGCTCGTGAAAAACAAGAAGTCACATACAGAAGAGAAACAATAAGACTAAGCTCAGATTATTCGGCAGAAACCATGCAGGCAAGAAGGCAATGGGATGACATATATAAAATCTTGAAAGAAAAAAATTGTCAGCCAAGAATAATATATCCTGCAAAACTCTCATTCAGATTTGTTGGTGAAATTAGGTCATTTCTAGATAAACAGAAACTAAAGGAATATGCAAAAGTCAAACCAAACTTACAAGAATTATTAAAGGGAGTTCTTCGATCTGAGGACAAACAGCTTCAGCCCTCAGGCAGGACCTAGGACCTAGGACGCAGGTTCATATGAACCAGATACCATTCTAGGAACTGAACTACAGAGGACTTTCCAAAACCAAAAGAAATACAACAGGGAATCAGAGAAATCAATAAAAGGATGGCAACAACATCAAAACAATGAAAGAGGGAACAAACGGCATAGGTATAGAACCTTCTAAAGGAGAGGAAGGCAAGGCGATACCAAGTAAGGGTACACTACTTCAAAATTATAAAGATAAGGGTAAAATTCATGGTAACCACAAAGAAAGTTAACAAACATACTCATAAAAATAAAGACGAAAAACATAAAGTCTCAACAAAAACAAAAGAAATGAACACAAAATCCACAAACAAAAGTAACTCAGCACAAGAGAGTAAGAAGAACAAAGAAAACTTCAGCACCACAAAAAAAAAGCACTACAAAATGACAGCAACAAACTTCCATCTATCAATAATTACACTGAACGTAAATGGACTCAATGCACCCATAAAGAGACGGAGAGTGGCAGAATGGATAAGAAAACAGGATCCATCAATTTGCTGTCTACAAGGGACACACCTTAGAAACAAAGATGTGAATTTATTAAAAATCAAAGGTTGGAAAAAATATATCAAGCTAACAACTACCAAAAAAGAGCAGGAGTGGCAATTCTAATCTCAGATAAAATAGACTTTAAAACAAAATCTACCATAAAAGACAAAGAAGGACACTATATAATGATTAAGGGGATGATCCATCATGAAGACATAACCATAATAAATATCTATGCACCCAATGACAGGGCTCCAAAATACATAAAAAAAACTCTAATAGCACTGAAAAGAGAAATTGACAGTTCCACAATAATAGTAGGAGACTTCAACACACCACTCTCAGTAAAGGACAGAACAACTGAAAAGAAACTCAGCAAAGATACAGAAGACCTAAAGGGCACAATCAGCCAACTGGACCTCATAGACATATATAGAACAATCTATCCAACTGCTGCAAAGTACACATTCTTTTCCAATGCACATGGAACGTTCTCCAGAATAGACCACATCTTAGGCCACAGAGCAATCCTCAACAAGATCCAAAGTCCTGAGATAATTCACAGTATCTTCTCTGACCACAATGCCATCAAGGTAGAAATTAACACCAGAAAGAGCAAGGAAAAAAAAATCAAACACATGGAAACTGAATAATAATCTGCTTACACATCAATGGGTAATAGAAGAAATCAGAGATGGAATCAAAAAATTCCTAGAATCAAATGAGAATGAAAACACATCATACCAAAACCTTTGGGACACAGCAAAGGCAGTCCTCAGAGGACAATTTCTAGCAATAGATGCACATATCAAAAAAGAAGAAAGGGACAAAATCAAAACATTAACTACAGAACTCAAACAAATAGAAAGAGAACAACAAAAAAAGCCTACAACCACCGGAAGAAAGGAAATAGTAAAGATCAGAGCAGAAATCAATGAAATAGAGAACAGAAAAACAATAGAAAGAATCAACAAAACCAAAAGTTGGTTCTTTGAAAGAATCAACAAAATCGACAAACTACTGGCCAGACTGACAACAGAAAAACAGCAGAGGGCACAAATAACGCAAATAAGAAATGAAATTGGGGACTTTACAACAGACCCAACCGAAATAAAAAGGATTATAACAGAATATTATGAAAAACTATATTCCAACAAATTTGAAAACCTAGAGGAAATGGATAAATTTCTAGAAACATACCCCCTACCCAAACTACAACAAAGTGATATTGAAAATCTGAACAGACCCTTAACAGGAGGAGAGATTGAAAAGGGAATAAAAAAACTCCCCACCAAAAAAAGCCCTGGCCCATATGGCTTCACTGGAGAATTCTACAAAACATTTACAGAAGAGCTTGTACCAGTTCTGCTCAAGCTATTTCAGAGCATAGAAGAGGAAGCAACACTTCCAAATTCATTCAATGAAGCAAGCATAACGCTGATACCAAAACCAGGCAAAGACGTCACAAAAAAAGAAAATTACAGACCAATATCTCTCATGAATATAGATGCAAAAATTCTGAACAAAATTCTAGCCAATAGAATTCAGTATCATATCAAAAAAATAATACACCATGACCAAGTAGGATTCATACCAGGTATGCAAGGATGGTTTAACATTAGAAAATCCATCAACGTAATCCACCACATAAATAAAAGGAAAGAAAAAAATCACATGATCATCTCAATTGACGCAGAAAAGGCATTTGACAAAGTCCAACACCCATTCCTGATAAAAGCTCTCAATAAAATAGGTATAGAAGGGAAATTTCTCAACATAATAAAGGGAATCTATGCAAAACCAACAGCCAACATCATTC
Source organism: Dugong dugon (assembly GCA_030035585.1). NCBI lineage: Eukaryota > Metazoa > Chordata > Mammalia > Sirenia > Dugongidae > Dugong > Dugong dugon. Next base: position 62,174,169 of record CM057471.1, read on the forward strand.
TTAATGGAGAGAGACTGAAAACATTCCCCTTGAAAACAGGAACAAGACAAGGATGCCCTTTATCACCACTCCTATTTAACATTGTGCTGGAAGTTCTAGCTAGAGCAATACGGGAAGAGAAAAAAATAAAGGGCATCCAAATTGGTAATGAAGAAGTTAAACTCTCCCTGTTTGCAGATGATATGATACCATACATAGAAAACCCTAAAGACTCCACAAGAAATCTACTGGAACTAATAGAAAGATTCAGCAGAGTAGCAGGATACAAGATAAACATTCAAAAATCAGTTGGATTCCTATACACCAGTAAAGAGAACGATGAAAAGGAGATCAGGAAATCAATCCCATTTTCAATAGCCCCTAAAAAGATAAAATACTTAGGAATAAATCTGACCAGGAATGTAAAAGACCTATACAAAGAAAACTACAAAACACTGTTGCATGAAACCCAAAGGGATCTACATAAATGGAAAAACATACCATCTTCATGGATAGGCAGACTCAACATTGTGAAAATGGCAATTCTACCTAAAGCAATCTACAAATACAATGCAATCCCGATACAAATACCAACAACATTCTTCAAAGAGATGGAAAAACTAATTATTAACTTTATATGGAAAGGGAAGAAACCCAGAATAAGTAAAACACTACTGAAGAAGAAGAATAAAGTTGTAGGACTCACACTACCTGACTTGAGAACCTACTATACAGCTACAGTACTCAAAACAGCCTGGTACTGGTACAACAGAGACATGGACCAATGGAACAGAATTGAGAACTCAGATATAAACCCATCCACCTACAGTCACCTGATCTTTGACAAGGGCCCAAAGTCCATCAAATGGGGAAAAGACAGTCTTTTTAACAAATGGTGCTGGCAAAACTGGATATCCATTTGTAGAAAAATGAAACAGGACCCATACCTCACACCATATACAAAAACTACTTCAAAATGGATCAAAGACCTGAATATAAAGCCTCAAACTATAAAATTCATAGAAGAAAAAATAGGACCAACACTTCAGGCCTTAATACATGGCATTAACAGGATACAAACCATAAACATCAACACAAAAAACCCAACAGATAAACTAGATAATTGGGATCTTCTAAAAATCAAACATCTATGCTCTTCAAAAGACTTCACCAAAAGAGTCAAAAGAGAACCTACAGACTGGCAAAAAATTTTTGGACAGTACAAGTCAGACAAAAGTCTAATCTCCATAATCTACAAGAAAATCCAACACCTGTACAACAAAAAGACAAACAATCCTATCAAAAAAATGGGCAAAGGAAATGAACAGACACTTCACCAAGGAAGACATTCAAACGGCCAACAGACACATGAGGAAATGCTCGCGATCACTAGCCATTAGATAAATGCAAATTAAAACCACAATGAGATACCATCTCACCCCGGCATTACTGGTACGAATCAAAAATACTGGAAATAACGAATGTTGGAGGGGCTGCGGGAAATGGGAACTCTTATACACTGCTGGTGGAAATGCAAAATGATACAACCATTTTGGAAAATGATATGGCGTTTCCTCAGAAAGCTAGAAATAGACATACCATTCGATCCAGCAATCCCACTTCTAGGAATATATCCTAGAGAAATAAGAGTCATCACTCGAATAGACCTATGCACACCTATGTTCATGGCAGCATTGTTCACAATAGCAAAACGATGGAAACAACCTCGATGTCCATCAACAGATGAATGGATACACAAACTATGGTACATACACACAATGGAGTACTATGCAACAAGAAAGAACAACAATGAATCTGTGAAGCATCTCATAACATGGATGAAACTGGAGGACATTATACTGAGTGAAATAAGTCAATCACAAAAGGACAAATATTGTATGAGACCTCTATTGTAAAAACCCATGAAAAAATTCACATGCAAAATGTAACAATCCTTGTTGGTTACCAGGGATGGGAGGGGAGGGGGGGGGAAATACTAAATAGGCAATAGATAGGTGGTACCTTGGGTGAGAGGTGAGATATTACACAGTACAGGGGAAACTAACACAACCCGCACAAGGAAAGGTCATGGAGACCTTATAGACACATCCAAACCCCCCGAGGGACTGAGTTGTTGGATGGAGGGCTCTGGGGACCATGGTCTCGGGGAACATCTAGCTCAATTGGCATGACACTACTTATAAAGATAATGCTCTACATTCTACCTTGGTGATTAGTGTCTGGGGTCTTAAAAGCCTGTGAGCAGCCATCTAAGATACTCCACTGGTCTCATCCCTTCGGGAGCAAGGGAGAATGAAGAGAACAGGATACAACGAAAAGATTAGTCCAAAGGACTAATTGTCCACAGCTACCAAGGCCTCCACCGTACTGAGTCCAGTACAGCTAGATGGTGCTCGGCTACCACCACTGACTGCTCTGACCAGGATCACAACAGAGGGTTCTGGACAGAGCTGGAGAAGGATTTAGAGCATAATTTTAACTCCCCCCACCCCCCCAAAAAAAAAAAGACCGGATTTACTGGCCTAAAGAATGCTGGAGAAACCTCAAGAGTGTGGCCCCCAGACACCCTTTCAGCTCAGAGGTGAAGTTACCCTTGAGGTTCGATGTTAAGCCTGGGAGTGGACAGCCCAGTAAAACTAAATGGGACTAACGAGGTATAGGAGTCCGGTGACAAAGGCCAGAAGGCAGAGGTGGAGTACGAAACTGATGATAAGGAACACAAGTTGAGTAAGGACACTGTAAATGTGTTGTGAGATTGTTGACCACTGTTATAGGGCAACATTTGTAGTAAGTATTAAATGGGAGGCTGTTTTGTCCTGTAAGCCTTCATCTTGGGCGAGAATAGCAGCACAATTGGAAGAGCATAGTCAATATCACTTAAATGTGTAAGTAAAAAGTTTTGAAACGGTATTAAAAAAAAAAAAAATCAAATGAGACTAATGAGGTGACAAGGGCCAGAAGACAGAGGGGGACAAGGAAGTCCCCTGGTGATAGAGAACACAAGGTGGAGTAAGGATATTCTTGGTATGTTGTGAGATTGTTAACCATTGTCATAGGGCAACATGTGTAGTAACTGTTAAATGAGAAACTATTTTGTTCTGTAAGCCTTCATCTTAAGTGAGAATAACAGCACAGTTGGAAGAGCGTAGTCAATGTCACTGAACTGTGTATGTAGAAATTTTTGAAACGGTGTATCTTTGGCTATCTGTATTTTCATCAAAAAAAAAAAAAAAAGGTTGAGAATTTAGAGGCTTAATATGTTGTGGGGTTGTTAACCAATGTCATAAAACAACATGTGTACTACTGTTTCATGAGAAACTATTTGTTCTGTAAGCCTTCACCTGAAGTACAATAAAATATTAAAAAAAAAAAAAAAAAAAGCAGATTTTTAGGGCTGTGTTCCGAGTTGACTCTGGGTAGGTTCGAACTGCCAACCTTTTTTCTAGTAGTCCAGCACTTAACCCTTTGTGCCATGTTTTTTTGTTTATTGTATGTTCCCCCACTAAGATTTTAATTTACATGTTGTGAGTTTCTGTGGTATGGATTTCCTTCATAGAAATAAAATTTTATGTATATTTGCTTGCTTACTTTCTATGGTCCACGTTCCCCGCACCCCTCCCCACCATTTGATTTTATGTTCCATGTTTTCTTTTCCAGCATATCCTCAGGGCTTAGTAAACATAAAGTGATCAGTTAACAACTTGTTGGATGAGTGAATGGAAAGTCTCTAACGTTTCTAAGTTTCAGTGTACCTAAATTCAAGATGGAGTTATTAACCCCTACCATAAAGGACTGTTGTGAGCGTGATATGAGATGATGGATGTAAAACGTCTAACACATTTCCTGGCACATATTAGATGAACTGTAGATAATGGGTCCCTGATCTCCGCTGTCTTACAGAGTCAATTTCAGGGGTCATAAATATGCCTAAACCCAGCTCCAAGGAAATTTATGTTGGCTGCTTTGCATGAGCTAGTAGAAGTAAAAGAAAGGGTGAAAGAACTGAGTTCTTAGTAGCAGCAAGTGTTAATTCGGCTGGTAGTTGATGTTGGATGTTTTGGATGGCAGTCTTCCAGCTGGTGAATGGAAAATACATGATTCCCAGTGTTTAAAAATACCCTGAGACTGATTAATTGCCAGTTGCTGACAGGCAGAGGGGCGTGTCTGCCACTTTACACACTGACCCTGCACTCAAAACAGATTAATACACCAATTGATTTTCTTCTCCCCCATTAACAGTTTTGTAGATGTTACGATTGCATTAATGAGCATTTTTATAACACTTTAGCATTTAGAAAGCACTTTCATATATATAATGTCATTTGAGCCTCACAAAACTTCAGAAGTTGGAGTGACAATCATGTGAGCAAATAAATTGTTTATTGATTTAAAATCTTCTGTAATAAAGGAGGACAACCACAATTTCCCCATTTTATACACGTAGAAGTAAATTTGGAAAACCAAGTTTACTTGCCCAACAGCGCATAGCTTTGTTGTTGTTGTTAGCTCCCATTGAGTTGGCTGTGACTCATGATTATCTTGTGTATAACAGAACAAAACGTTGCCCAGTCCTACGCCACCTTCATGATAGTTGGTATGTTTGAGTCCATTGTTGCAGCTATTGTGCCAATCCATCTTATTGAGGGTTTCCCTCATTTTCACTGACCCTCTACTTTACCAAACTATGATGTCCTTTTTTAGTGATTGGTCTTTCCCAGTGACATATTCAAAATAAGAAAGCCAAAGTATAGCCATCTCCTTTCTAAGGAACATTCTGGTTATATTTCTTCTGAGACATATTTGTTTGCTCTTCTGGAAATCCACCATATGTTCAATATTCTTCACTAGCCCCACAGTTTGAAGGCATGAATTTTTCTTCCGTCTTTTTTTTTTCACTGCCCAGCTTTCACATGCATATGAGTTGACTGAAAAGACAATGGTTAGGATCGGGTTTACCTAACCCTTCCAATTAAAAAAAAAAAAAAAAAAAGCAGAGCCAGCAATTACCAAGCTTCCCGTAGGTAGTGAGATCACTTTCTGCCTAAGTTTCCAGTGAGTGTGCAACAAATACTCACTATCCTGATACATAGAAATTATATTCAAAGGAAATATAAGGGAACTGGTTCTACAACACTTAGAACCTGCAAACAGAAGGGCATACAAAGAGTCGAAAGTGTGGGGAAGAAAGGGATCAGTGAAGAGGCTTCTTTACAGAGAATCCTTGCAGTGCACTGTGGTGAGGCTAAATTTCCTTCCAGGACCCACCACTGTGGGAGAGAGATGGTGAGGGGTACTACCTCCTTTATCCCCAAGTCTAGGGAGAGTAGCTTTCCTTAGAATTACCCAGAGTTTAATATGCATGTCCCTGTGGTTGATGGATGTCTTAGTTATCTAGTGCTGCTATAACAGAAATACCACAAGTGGATGGCTTTAACAAACAGAAATTTATCATCACACAGTCTACGAGGATAGAAACCCAAATTCAGGTTGCCAGCTCTAGGGTAAGGCTTTCTCTCTCTGTCGGTTCTGGGAGAAGGTCGTTGTCTTCTATCTTTTCCTGGTCTAGGAGCTTCTCTTCATGGGAACCCGAGGTCCAAAGGACACACTCCACTCCCAGCTTCTGTCTTGGTGGCATGAGGTCCCTCTCCTCTCTGCTGGCTTCTCTCTTTTATATCTCAAAACAGATTGACTCCAGATACAACCTAATCCTGTAGAATTAGTCCTGCCTCATTAACATCACTGCCTCTAGTTCTGCCTTATTAACATCACAGAGGTTAGGATTTACAACACATAGGATAATCACATCAGATCACAAAATGGAGGACAACCACACAATACTGGCAATCATGGACTAGCCAAGTTGGTACACATTTTTTTTGGGGGGGGGCACTATTCCATACATAACAATGGACACTGTGGCTTTAAATCAGACTCCTACCAGAATGTCTGTGAAGTGGGATGATCACCTGCTTTGATAGCATCTGAGAGGGGGGCTGTGGTGAGCTCAGAGATGTAGCAAGGGGGGGAAGTAGAGGGGAGGGTCTTGCCCCCAGGCACAAGTACAAGGTGGGGCATCAAATGAGGCACAGAATGACATTCCGAGGAGCCACAAATATGAAAGGTGCCTGCCTGACACAGCTGGACAAGATTGGGGAAAGCTTTTCTGCAGATGTGTCTATTCATCTTGAAATTGGGTGGGGGGCAACTTAGAGATTGCCCTTGGGTGCTCATTACCCTCACTATGCCCCTGGGTGAGGTTGTCCTGCACTTCCCCAGATGATCAGGGCAAGGATGTGTGAGTGTTCCCACGGACTTGTTAGAGAAAGCCAAGATGTCTGAGGTCCTTGGAACTCAGCATCAAACTGAAGGTGAGTGCCTAGCATCTGAGGAAGGAATTCCAGACATCACCTGGAGGAAAGAGAAAGACTTCTGAGAAATAGGAGGCAAGATATTGGATAGAGAAACAGAGAAGATGTCAACCACCCAAGTACACTCTCCTTTTCTAATACAGGCTTCCAGGTGGAAGGAGATCTGAAATGGGAGAGAGGAGATCTGATGTTAAATGAAGTTCAAGGTTTTCATTAAGAGCTTGGATGCACCATGACAAATTCTGAATTAATCTTTTGATGATCCAAGAACCATTACATTTCGATGATCCAAGGACCATTATCTAAGAATAAGCAGAAAAGTAAAGAACCTGCCAGAGTTTTCTTTGAGGAGAGAAGTTGACTCTTTCCACTGAAGAAGATTGGGAGAAAATCTATGTTTGTTTCATCCTTGCTACTCCAAGTGTGGTACATCAACCAACAGCATCAGCACCACCTTGTTAGAAAGCTTGGTAGAAATGCAAAATCGTAGGACCCACCCCACCCTACTGAATCAGAATCTGCATTTTAATAAGATCTCAGGAGATGTATATTCACATTAAATTTTGAGATGCTGTTTATCAGATGGCATCATATATATTAAATCGCTTAATGCAGTGCCTGGTATATACCAAAAAGCTTAATGAAAAGTTATTCATTCACCTAACAAATATTTATTTATCACCTACTAGGCCAGGCACCATCTTTAGCATTGGGGATACTGTAGTAAATAAAACTGTTAAGGGCCCTAAACTCGTGGAGTTCTAGGGGAAGCAACAGACAATAAACAAATAGTATATAAATTAATAGCAAATATTATGTTGTTATTAATAGAGCCATATACAGTCCAGGCAATCAAGTTCAATCCAATTAAATAACTATGTATTAAGTAAGTATTGTGTACATGGCACCTCACAGGTATCTACAGGGGATGGAAAAAAGGCAAATCTCCTCCCTCTTAGAAGAGAGCTCCTTCAAAGCACCATGTTGACTTCTTGCTTTATGTGATAAGTAAATAGTTCATTAGAACCAGAAACTACAGGAAATCACAACCCACTTTGCAAGCAACCTTACAATAAGGACATATCTGGGGATCCTGCTCAAAGAACCACAGGCCTACTTTCCAGCTGTCAGTATGCACACCATGGCTACTGATTAAATATATTATTTTCCTCACTATGTATGGCGATCAAAGTCTTCCAAGCAGGTGGGAGCTTGGCAGAATTAGCAATTATCGTAAGCTCATTTGCTGAGGGTTAATGACTGGTGAGAGGCCCTGGGTGGCACAAGTAGTTAAGTGCTTGACTACTAGTCAAAAGGTCGGCGGTTTGAACCCACCCAGAAGTGTCTCAGAAAATAGGTCTGGAGATCTGTTTCCAAAAGATCGCAGCCTTGAAAAGCTTATGGAGCAGGACTACCCTGCATACACAGGGTCACCATGAGTTGAAATCAACTGGATGGCAACTAACAACAACAACGACTAGCAGGGGGAGAATTCATGGCCCAAGAGTCTTGCTCACACCATGAACCTCAACTGGTCATTAGTGCCTTTTGACTGAGTCTGAAGTTATTGTGGGGACAATGATGGTTCAGTGGTAAAATCCTCACCTTCCATGTAGGAGACTTGGGTCCAACTCCAGACCAATGCTCCTGATACACAGCAACCACCTATCTGTTAATGGAGGCTGTCACATTGCTATGATGCTGCATGGGTTTCGGCAGAGCTTCCTGAAAGGTCTGGTGATCTACTTTTGAAAATCAACCAATGAAAACCTTATGGATCACAATGGTTCAATTAACAACCAGTGGTGGGGATGGTGCAGGACCAGACAGCATTTTATTCTATTATGCATAGGGTCACGTCTACAACAACAAGGTCATTGTAAAGACTAGAATCTAATTGATGGGTTTCTATACACCTTTGAGTGTACATACAAATAAATACACACACATGCATACACTATAAAAGAAGCCCTGGTGTCTAACTGGTTAAAGCAATCAACTGCTAACTGAAAGGTTGGTGGTTCAAAACCACCAGTGGCTTCATGGGAGAAAGATTTGGCAGTCTGCTTCCATAGAGATTTACAGCCTTGGAAACCCTATGGGATCGCTATCAGTCAGAATCAACTAGATGGCAGTGGGTTTGGTTTTTTGGTTGCACACACTATAAATCGTCAAAAACAAACTTATGCTTTAAGTTATAGGTTTAGAGAGAAAGCACAATGTAATGACTTAAAGAGAATAAAATTAAGATGATTTTTGAAGAGCTCTGGCTTAGAGTAAATACTCAGGGTATGTATTGATCTGGGAATGGGGATTTCTGCCTTCCTTACTCTCTTTCTGATCTTATAGCATGGGAAATCTTTTTCTCTCCAGGTTTTTTTCAACCAGAGTTCTGGAAGAGAATTAAGCTCTGATACCTTAAGAAATTTCTAGTATGTAATGAATTAAAGTCTCTCTTATGTATCTAGAATCTATGCTGATTCTTGAAAATGTTTCGAAAATCATCATTCAAACATTTTGTTTGTGATCTGTGGTTGAGACAAGGAATCCTAACTAGGAAAGGCTGCAAGATAGGGCACATTTCAATGCCATTGATCATCCTCAGTTGTCACTCTGTGCTCCTGATTACACATTTCATTCATTGCTTTTGATCTCACTGGACTGAAGTATGCCCGTATCTACCTTGCCATCTTGAATTGTAATTGGACTATGAACTTGCCCTCTCTTCCACCAAGGGAACAGCACATGATTGAGTCAGTTATCCTAGAACTTGGTTTCTCTAATTCAGGCTCTTGGAGACACATAGACCAGAATTATCCAGTATATATTTTTAAGGTTTCTAGTCTTCATATAATCTTTGAAATAGAGCCCAGAAGCCTGCATTTTACAAGCTCCCAAATGATTTTTCATGTAACAGTTTTGTGTCCCAGGTATTTTAGTTTGCTTCTCTTTCTTTCTACCTCCACACCCAAGGTTGAACTTATCTCATGGGACTGTGCTTCTTATGATTGTAATGGAGGTAGGCATTCCAGAGATCTGTAGTTAGAATGGGGACTGTAAATCCCCATGGACTGTCAAGTGGATAGTGGCTGACTTTGCTGTAATCATTCTAGATCTGCTTCTGTCTCTCCATACCCTAGCCAGTTTAGAAAAACACTGAAGACAGCCAACAACCTCTGCCCTGGAAGAAGGACCTAGCTCTGCTCCTCCTCCCCAGTACTTATTTCACATACTTGGAATATGAATCATTCCATCTGTTCTTCCTACCTTGGCCAATTTTTCTGAACTCAGTGCATTGCCTTTCTAGGCCCAGGGCATCTTCCAAACATCTCCAGATTAAATGGACCTTCAGTTCTGTTAGCTGTTCTTGGTCAGAATCAATCCTATTCCATTTTGAAGTTGTTCCTCTTGTTTTTCAAGGAGGAAGAAACTTGTTAGCAAGAACTGAGTTACATGCTATGTATCCTCATATGTACACCTCCCATTTTTTTTTATAGATGAAGAAACTGATGCTCAGATTTTAAGTCTTTTCCAACATCATATAGCTAGATAATACATAGCAAAGGCAGATTCTAAGCTATTCTTTCCAGCACCAAATAACTTCATCTTTTCCCCATGACACCTTAAAAATTAAACTTTTCAGAAAACGGAACTTACTTTAAAAACCTAATTTTATTTGAAAATTTAAACTTACTAATAACTGAGTATTCTCGCTACCAAATGATTCTTTAGTTTATAGGAGAAATAACCCCAGTGTTCTCTAAATAGTCTATTTCCTTAGTCAAAGCTAAATGGGATTTGTATGGAACTTACAAGTTATGATTTGTATGGAGCTTATCAGAAAAACATTGATTGTATCAAAATAAGTGTAACTGCACGTTGTATGCTGCAAGCCTGTGGATATTTTCTTGTCCGCTACTTGTGCTTGTTCTAATGAAATCACCACATACATAGTAAGTATTCTGAATAGCCTATGGGCTTCAAGGTTGGAAGGGGATTTAAAAGGTATTAAATATAAATCAATATCCATGCTTGGATCTCCTCTTCAACTTTCTTTGCAAGTAGTAGTCTAATTTACTCATGAACACCTCTGATGACAGAGGGCTTACAATCTCTCCAATCTAAAGACTTCTGTTTTGCCCATTCCCTAAATTATAATTCACTATTAAAAACAATGGCACAATAAATATTTAAATTGATCCGTTCTTTGTCACCCACACTGAAATCCTAAAAAGACTTTTGCACTTTAGATTACTCATGTTACCTGATTATTAAATCTGACTGTTTTCTGTCATATTTTTTTATTAGGTCGGGTAAGAATTTGTTTTTTACTGCTGGAGTGCTAACTTTTGATACATAGAAGGGAGGTTATATTGTAGTACAAAAGCAATAAAAATGTGTTCTGCTTGGTTCATCACATGATTCCTCCAGACGATCCTTATCCAACGAGAAGATCAATGTGGGTTTAGGGAAGATCATGAAGAATATGCGAGACCATTCCTGATGTAATTCTTACAGTTAAGGATATCAATCAATTCATGACTTTCAAAATGTATTTGAGTTACCTACTTACAGTGCACTTAGTACTAAACGTAGTGCATATACCCCTTAGCCTGCTCTTTCAGTCATCTACTGCCCTGTTACACACTGTTGTTGTTGTTAAATGCCATTGCATCAGCTCTGACTCATGGTGACCCTGTACAACATAAAGAAACATTTTCTGGTCCTACACCATCTTCATAATTATTGATGTGTTTGAGTCCATTGTTTCAGCTGTTGTGTAGTGCCTTCCAACCTAGGGGGTTGATTTTCCAGCACTGTATCAGATAATATTCTGTTTTGATCCATAGAGTTTTCATTGGCTGATCTTCAGAAGTAGAGCAACAGGCCTTTCCGCCTAGTTTGTCTTAGTCTGGAAGTTCTCCTGAAACCGTCCACCAGGGTAACCCTGTTTGTATTTGAAATACTGGTGCCATGGCTTCCAGAATCATAGGAACACAAAAGCCACCATAGGGCAAAAACTGACAGATAGATGGTGGTGTGTAACAAACCACCCCACCCCTCAAAAACGTGATTTGAAATACCAACCATTTATTTTCTTAGGATGCTTCGATTTAAGCTAGGAACAGCATGATGATTCTTCTGAAGGTCCCTCCTGGGATCGGTCTCATAGAAATAGTCATCTGAAAGTTTGAATAGGACTGGATGTTTCAAGATAATCTCACTCGTATGTCTAGCAGTTAGCTGAGGTGTCAGTCAGCGTTCTCCTCTACTTGAACTTTCAACAGCATAGCTTGGGTTTCTTATGTGGCAGCATCCTCAAGTGTCAATGTGCAGGCACTTATCCAACCACTTCTTGTGTTACAAGTGCTGGTTCCCCATTGGCAAAGCAGGTCACACGGTCAAGCTTAGGTAGATATAGGAGAGGACCGCACAAGAAATGTGGACGCCACTCATTGGGAACTATTAAGCTACAATCTACTACATTGGCCTTGTATTTTTTTCCCAAATCAGTTATCATCCTCCAGCATGCTATAGTCTTTACTTATTTATCATGTTTATTTTTTTAATGGCTCTCTCCTTTCACTGAAATCTAAGTGCCACAAGAGCAGGGGATTTTTTCTTTTTGGTCATTTCCTCTACTGCAACGACATTATTTGCCCTTTGCCATGCTTAACATTTAATTTCTGCCACATAAACTCAATTCACTAAGTTTTCCATAGTATCTTAGTTTTAAGCTATTGTATTACCTTTTTCTTTTTCTGTAATAGTAGGTATGTGCTGCTACCTCATTTGGTTTTAATCTGTGTTTCCCTGATGACCATATTTTCATGCACTTATTAAAGGCAGGGAGTTTTGTTTGTTTTGTTCATTGATGTATTTTAAGTACCTAGAGTAGCACCTGTGCATACTAAGTGCTCAATAAAATATTTGTTGAGAGAACAAATGCATGACCTGGAATTTCCTGACCTCAAGGAGATAAAACATAAAATGTTAGTAGATACTACTAAGACTTGGAGTCAGATCTTGGTTCAAATAGACACTCTGCAAATTGCTGTTTGTATGGCCTTAAAAAAGTACCTTATTTCAACCTCTAAACATTTTTTTCTTTATCTTTGCACAGAGGAAAAAAAGAAACTATACTAATAGATTGTTAGAGAAGTTTTAGAAAATAAATATAAATCATCTTATATGGTCTATACAGCACATGATTAAAAAAAAACAGGAGCTGTTATCATTACTTTTGATGATGATGATGATGATGATGATAACTGGACAAAATGGTAAAGTGTTCCACTGATTAAAAGTGCAACAGGATTTAAAAAGATAGCTTTGTGTGTAACCAAATCCTAAGAAAGACTTCTTGAGAATGAAAAATTCATACAGACTTTCTTGAAAGAAAGAGAATAACATTGTTTAAGAGCTTGTTATGTGCCAGGTACTGAACTATTTATCTCATTAAGTTTCCTGCATTCCTGGTTGTGTTGTTGTTGTTAGGTGCTATTGAGTCAATTTCAATTCATAGTAACCCCATGTGACAGGTAGAACTGCCTCATAGGTTTTTGTTGGTTGTAATGTTTACAGAAGCAGACTGCTAGATCTTTTTCTCATGGAGCCTCTGAGTGGGTTCAAACCACCAACCTTTCAGTTAGTAGTCAAGCTTTGGCAGGATTCCATTATTGCCATTTTGAAGCTGGAGAAACTGAGGCTCACAAAGTGTGAGCAAGATCATTTATGGGACAGTATGTGGCTAAATCAGCCCAAAGGTATTTTGAAACTGTGTCTCTTGAATCTCTCGGGGTTTCACGTAACCACGTAGTAAGGAGATGGGAGAGGCTCCCAGTTACTACCTTCTCTTCGAACATAGTAGATTCATTTTAACGTGTTTTATGTTTTAGACTTCCATACAAATTTTCATAGATAAATGGCTTCTGGTATTTTTTAAAGTGTGAAAAACCCTGAACTGCATTATCCTGCTGCACTACATCCAGACAGAAGAATAATACTTAATATATCTGAAATATCTCTCCATTACAATGAGAGTTGTAATCAACAGATTCATCTCTTTTCTTGGTGCTATTTCTATTTGCTGTGTGTAATGAGTTTTGTATGTTTACTGCCCTTCCTTGAACTCAGTTGAATTTTTCCACAAGTATGCTATTTAAGACTCAGGGGAGGCCCCAGTTCTCCTGTGCCAGGATGGCCTGCCTATTCCTAAGTCCCCGCCCCTCTCTATCCCCTTTATGACTTTATAGAAGCTAAAATGAGTCTTGCTAAGCATCTGGATAGCCTTCCTTGGGCTTTGTGTTTTCCAATCAGTGAAAGGCAGCTAGCAAGAGGAAGACCTTCTTCCCTCATCAAACTAACTTCTTCAGTATTCAGCTGTAATAGCCTCCCCCCTCCCCAGCTTTGGTAGTGTTTTTCTCAGAATGTTTAGGGCTATTACAATAGAGTGCCACTGGAGAGTTTGAATGGGGAGATCATTAGCTTTGTGAGCCTGCATATGTCCAAAGAGAGTTTGTGTGTAATCCCAGCAATTTTCTTTTGTTTGTTCTTTATGTTACATTCTCTTTGGCTGGGGCTGATTACTTTGGAATCATTAACTCACACAGAACTGGAAACAACCCTGTGAGGAATCACCCCAGCCTAGACCCCAGGGAGAAGCGGTGTAATAATTCCTTCCTATCTCCAATGACTCTGTTTCTAATTAATAATAATCTTGATGCTGTTTTTAGAGGCTGTTCTTACATCACTACAACATCAGCTCATCAAGGGAAAAGAGCTATTTAAAACCTTTCCTTGAGAGTTTAAGTTCCTATTCCCATTTTTCAGCTTCCTACTGCATTTTTGACTAGCCGGTGCTCTGTGGGTTACCATCAGCAAGTCTAAGGGTGACACATCTTTTTCATTTACCCTGGCCCCTTGAGAAATTTTTCTTTACATCGGCAGTAGCCTCCAGCTTCAGAATATCATGCTGAATTTTTTTTATTTTGTCTCAGATTTTTTTTTCTAAGATATTAGAATTTTAATTTTAATTTAAAATCCACTATGCAAAAGCACATAGCAAGCACCTGGCACATAGTAAGTGCTCAGTAAATGGAAGTCCCCCCTTCTCTTTCTGTTGGAGCGTTAAGATATTACTAGTCTATCATTTGAATTGGATTATTAGGATGAAACACTAATCATTCAAAAAATGTAAATACATGAGAGAAACCATGTTGAGGGGGGAATCAGAAATAAAACTGCAAGACTTGGATACAGGAAGGAAAAAAATCACTTGAATAGTGGCTTGCAACCACAGCCTGATGCTAATGCGCTATTACCATTGGTTCTACTACTGTTTCCGTGATGACAGTCTCTGACTTTAACTAAACACCAGAGCTATGCACACTGCCAAGCATTTAATGTGCATCATGATTTCATTTGTTCCTCCAACTATTCTCTGAGGAAAGTATTACTATTAACCCCAATTTAGGAATGAAGAAAATTAGGCTTGCTAAATGTCTTAGTTTCTGAGTGCGGCTGTAACAGAAATACTACAAGTATGTGGCTAAAGGACACAAATTTATTTTCTCATGGATTACCCATCAAACCTGTTGCCAGTGAGTCAATTCCAACTCATAGTAACCCTATAGGACAGAGTAGAACTGTCCGATAGGGTTTCCAAGGAGCAGCTGGTGGATTCAAACTGCTGACCTTTAGATTAGCAGATGAGCTCTTAATCACTACAGCACCAGGGCTCTACCTCCTCATTAAAAAAAAAAAAAAAAAAAAAAAAAACACAAAGCTGTTGCCATTGAGTCAACTCCAATTCATTAGGAACCTATAGGACAGAGTAAAATTGCCCCATAGGGTTTCCAAAGAGCAGCTGGTGGATTCTAACTGCTGACCTTTTGGTTAGCAGCCGAGCTCTTAACCACTGTGCAACCAGGGCTCCTCTCACAGATTAGGAGGCTAGAAATAATGATTTAGGGCACTGGCTCTAGGGGAAGGCTCTCACTCTGTTAGCTCTGGGGGAAGATCCTTGTCTCTTTCAGCTTCTGTAGCTCCAGTGTCCCTTGGTTCCTTGACAATCCTCACATGGCATGCATCTTCCACCATTTGTGCTTCTTTTGTGTTTAATTTGCTCTTTTTATGATTTAGAAGTGATTAGGTTTAGGACACACCTTACACCCTTATGGTCTTATTAACATAACAAAAACCCTATTCTCAAACATGATTATATCCACAGGTAGAGGGGTTAGGATTTCAACACATATTTTTTGGAGACACAATTCAATCCATAACAGTAAGTTTGAGTGAATTGACAAAGATTATGAGGTAGAAAGAAGGTAATGAAGCCAGGATTTGAACAAGATAGTCCCATTTCAGTACTCATGTATATAAGCAGTCTACTTCATCCCGTCCAACCAGCCATCTCCCTCTGCTCCACCTTGACCTAGATACCAGTCAGTCATCCATTATTCCAGACTTCCAATTTGAATGGCCTTGGGAGTGAGAAAGAAGATGACGGTAATTTAACATTATTGGATGTTTTTCCTGATCCGAAGCAGAAGGGCTAAGTGGTGAGACTTGATGTTTGAGGCAAGATACTGGGGACTTGGATGCTAGTTCTGACTTTGTCACTATCTTCATTTGCTAAAGAAGAGAGAGGTTAAAAGGTTATAATTCAGAAACACTTGCTATGATAGGTTGCATGGTGCTTTGGGAGGACAGAGAGGTCTACCTAATTTAATCTTAGGGCTCATGGACAACTTTTCAGGGAAAATTGAATCTAGATTGATACCCGAAGGTGAAGAGGATGATGGACATTAAGATGTCAGTTCAGGCAAAGGGAACACTGTAGGTAATGTCTTTGAGCATTTCTCCATGCTCAAAGTAAATGTGCTCATCTAGAAAATGAGGTCCAGAATGGAAGCGTCTAATGTTCCTAAAGCAAAGCACTCTGGCAAATTGTATGTTCTCTGTAAATATCACTGTCCCTTTCTTGTCATAATGGCTAACAAACAGACCCCTGAGGGATGTGGAGTTTTGTTATAACGAAGAGTAGGATGGGGGGTGGTTTACTCTAGTTAGCTATTGCTGCTTAATAAACTACCCCAAACTCCGTAGCATAAAATGTCAACCATTCCCTTGTGCACACTGTTTTTATGAATCAAAAAGAATTCAGCCAGATACTCATACAAATTGATAACTTGATACCTGGTTAAAATAAATTATGGGGGTAGCATGGAGACAGACAATCACATTTGGATTTGAGTTTGAGCTCTACAGTTTACTAGCCTTTTAACTTAGGCAAATTGCAAACTCTATAAGCCTCTGTTTCATCACCTGTAAAATGGGAATATGAAGAGTAATCAACTCTGTGCGGTCACTTTGAGGATTAAATGAACAAAGAGCTAGTTATGTAAAGCCCTTAGCACATTGCTTGGCAAGTAGTAACAACCCTATAAACGTTAGCTATTATTATTGAAAAATAAGAAGAGTGATTCAGCCAGAGTACAGTGGTGGTAGCTGATCTCTGTCCTTTGAGGTCTGGGTTCTCATCTGGGATGAAATGAATGGTAGGGGTTTAGAATCACCTGGAGGTTTCACGTATCATGTGTCTGGGACCTGGGCACAGAAAACTCCAAGGCTAGGCTCATCTGGAACTGTGGACCAGATCTGGGCCTCACCATGTGGCTTATGCTATTCAGAGCATAGCCCCTGGTTTCCAAGAGAACATTCCAGTAGGGAGCATACAGGGAGCATGTGAGATGTGAAATAGTTTTGTCACCATCTTTGGAAACTATAATCTGCAAGACCTTCCCTCAAAGAAATTTTCTTTTTCAAACAAAGGTACAGGTCCGAACAGTTTTACATTGTCTCTTCTAATATATTAATACAAGCACAGGACCTAGATACCATACTAGCTAGTATATCCTTGAGAGTAAGTTTTGTGTCTTAGTAATTATGTAACTTTTAGGGCCTATTATACTGATTAGCTCATAATAGGTGTGCTATAGACGTTTGTTGAATAAAAAATAAATTAATTCATGCTCTGTTGAAAGAATGTCAGGTAGTGAATACGTGTGTAAAAGACTTAATATATTATCATACCTAGGAATTCTACAAAAAGGAAGGTACAGTTGTACTCTCAAAAAAAGAGTTACTAATAATGGCATTTCAGATATTATGATATTGTTGTTGCTGTTAGGTGCTGCCAAGACAGTTCTGACTCATAGAGACCTTATGCACACCACAGTGAAACACTGTCCAGTCTTGTGCCATATTCATAATCATTGCTATGTTTGAGCCCATTGTTGCAGTCACTGTGTAAATTCATCTTGTTGAGAGTCTTCCTCTTTTTTGCTAATGTTCCACTCTACCAAGTATGATGTCCTTCTCCAGAGACTGGCCCCTCCTGATAACATGTCCAAAGTACCTGAGACAAAGTCTCGCCATCCTCATTTACAAGGAACATCCCAGTTGTATATCTTCCAAAGCAGATTTATTTGTTCTTACAGCATTCCATGGTATATTTAATATTTTTCATCAATACCGCAATTCAAAGGCATCAGTTCTTCTTTGATCTTCCTTATTCATTATCCAGCTTTCACATGCATATGAGGCAATTGAAAATATCATGGCCTGGGTCATGTGCATCATAGTCCTCAAAGGGACATCGTTGCCTTTGGACGCATTAAAGAGGTATTTAGTAGCAGATTTGACCAATGCATCCAGTCTTTTGATTTCTTGACTACTGCTTCCATGGGTGCTGATTGTGGATCTAAGTAAAATGAAATCCTTGACAACTTCATTGTTTTCTCCGTTTATCATGATGTTGCTTACTGGTCCAGTTGTGAGGATTTTTGTTTTCTTTATGTTGAGGTGCAATCCATAATGAAGGCTGTAGTCTTTGGTCTTCATTAGTAAGTGCTTCAAATCCTCTTCACTTTCAACAAGTAAGGTTGTGTCATCTGCATAACACAGGTTGTTGATGAGTCTTCCTTCAATCCTGATGCCTCTTTCTTCTTCATATAGTCCAAGTTCTCAGATTATTTGCTCAGCATACAAATTGAATAAGTGTGGTGAAAAGATACAACTCTGACACATACCTTTCTTGATTTTAAACTATGCAATATTCCCTTGTTCTGTCTGAACGACCGCCTCTTAGTCTATGTGCAGGTTTCACATAAGCACAATTAAGTGTTCTGAAATTCCCATTCTCTGCAATGTTATCCATAATTTTTATGATCTACACAGTCCAATGCCTTTGCATTATCAGTAAAACACAGGTAAACATCTTTCTGGTATTCTCTGCTTTCAGCCAGCATCCATATGACATCAGCAACGATATCCTTTGTTTCACATCCTCTTCAGAATCTGGCTTGAATTTCTGACAGTTCCCTGTATATGTACTGCTGCAAACACTTTTGAATGATTTTCTGAAAAATTTTAATTGCATGAGATAATAATGATATTGTTTGATAATTTTCACATTCTGTTGAATCACCTTTCTTTGGAATGGGCACACATATGGATCTCTTCCAGTCGATTGGCCAGGTAACTGTCCTCCAAATTTCTCAACATAGACAAGTGAGCACCTCTAGCACTGCATCTGTTTGTTGAAATGTCTCAGCTGGTATTCCATCAATTCCTGGAGCCTCGTTTTTTGCCAATGCCTTCAATGCAGCTTGGACTTCTTCCCTCAGTACCATTGGTTCTTGATCATATAATACTTCCTGAAATGAATGAATGTCAACCAATTCTTTTTGGTACAGTGACTCTGTATTCTTTTTATCTTCTTTTGATACTTTCTTCTTCATTCAATATTTTCCCTGTAGAATCCTTCAATATCACAACTCAAGGCTTGAATTTTTTCTTCAGTTCTTTCAGCCTGAGAAATTCTGAGTGTGTTCTCCCTTTTTGATTTTCTAACTCCGGATCTTTGCACATTTCATTTTAATATTTTGTCTTCTTGAGCCATTCTTGAAATTTTCTGTCCAGCTCTTTCACTTCATCATTTTTTCCTGTCGCTTTAGCTACTCAACGCTCAAGAGTAAGTTTTAGAGTCTCTTCTGACATCCATTTTGGTCTTTTCTTTCTTTCCTTTCTTTTTAATGACCTCTTGCTTTTTTCACGTATGATATCCTTCATGTCATTCCATAACTCGTCTGGTCTTCAGTCATTAGTGTTCAATGCATCAAATCTATTCTTGAGATGGTCTCTAAATTCAGGTAGGCTATACTCAAGGTGGTACTTTGGCTCTCATGGACTTGTTCTAATTTTCTTCAGCTTCAACTTGAACTTGCATATGAGCCATTGATGGTCTGTTCCACAGTCAGCCCCTGGCCTTGCTCTAACTGAGAATATTGAGCTTCTCCATCGTCTCTTTCTACAGATGTAATCAATTTGATTCCTGTGTATTCCATCTGGCAAGGTCCACGTGTATAGCTGCCATTTATATCAGTGAAAAAAGATATTTGCAATGAAGAAGTCATTGCTCTTGCAAAATTCTATCATGCAACCTCTGGCGTCATTTCTATCACCAAGGTCATACTTTCCAACTACCGATACTTCTTCGTTTCCAGCTTTCGCATTCCAGTCATCAGTAATTATCAATGCATCTTGATTGCATGTTTGATTTCAGACTGTAGAAGCTGGTAAAAATCATTGATTTCTTCATCTTTGGCCTTAGTGTTTGGTGCATAAATTTGAATAATACTGGTATTAACTGGTCTTCTTTGTAGGCGTATAGATATTATCCTATTACTAGCAGTGTTGTACTTCAGGATAGATTTTGAAATATTCTTTTTTAACAATAAATGTGACACCATTTCTCTTCAATTTGTCATTCCTGGCATAGTAGACCATATGATTGTCTGATTCAAAATGGGCAATACCAGTCCATTTCAGCTCACTAATGCCTAGGATATCGATCTTTATTCGTTCCATTTTGTTTTTGACAAATTCCAATTTTCCTACTTTGAGGAAGCAGCCCTTCCCCAGTCGTATTTTGAGTGCCTTACAACCTGAAGGGCTCATTTTCAGGCACTATATTAGACAATATTCTGCTGCTATTCATAACTTTTTCACTGGCCAGTTTTTTCAGAAGTAGACCACCACGTCCTTCTTCCTAGTCTGTCTTAGTCTTGAAGCTCTGCTGAAATGTATCCACCAAGACAGACTCTGCTGGTATTTAAAATACCTGTGGCATAATTTCCAGTATCACAGCAACATGCAAGCCACCACAGTATGACAAACTAACAGACTCATGGTGGATTATGGTATTAGGGTAGAAAAAGCAAAATATATATGACAAAATACTTTTCTAATAACCTCCTAACCCCAAATCCTGTCATTTTTTCTTAGGAGGGGTTACTCTGGTACAGAAAACCAATATATTTTCCACGTAAGAAATTAGATTATTTCTGTTCTGTTGGTTTTTGCTGTTACTTTGTCTTGGGAGACTAGTTATATAATTAAGAATGCAGAGCCTAACACTAGAAACCTTTTTGATCATTGCCACATTGTGTGGCCTTGAACATATGATATGCCTTTGACATTAGTTTCCTTATCTCTTAGTATAATTTATAACTTAAAAACAAGGCAACAAATGAACAAAAAGTTCTTCCAATGTGACAATACAATGTGTAGTGCAGAAATAATACATGATGAGTCTAAACACCTTCTCCCTGTGCCTAAATGCCCTCCTGACTATAAGTGAGATCTCCCTGGAAGATGCATTTATTCTCTCAGACAATCAGAATGTATACAGTAATTTGTGCTTTCAGTGCATAGCAGCTGGGAGAATTTGGTGCCAATAGATATTTTTTTTTTTTTTTTTACTAATATCATTTGGCTTTCTTCTCAAATTAAATTGAAAATGAAACAGTTTGGCAATCCACATTAGCACCATCTAGCAACAGTCCCATGTTGGTTCCACTGCAGTTTGATAATTCACAGATTCATTGGGCAAAAAGGGATTTGGCGAGCTTATCTAATTCAATAGTTCCTAAACCTGGCTGAACATCAACATTTAATGGGGACCTTTAACAAATACAGATTCCTGGGCACCAAGCCCTATTGAACAGTAGGTTAGAATCTACACCTTGGGACCTGGATTTTTTTTTTTTTTCTTTACAAAATACCTCAAATGATTCTGATGGTAAGTTTGAGAATCACTGCTTTAACCCATATTACATCTTCAGCTAAAACCTTAAAAGTAGTTGTGTTTGCTTGTTTGTTTGTGTGTTTATTCATTCATTTATTTATTTTAATAAAGAATATCCTGCAGTAAACTCTTTAATTTCCCATTGGTAATTTTCAGACCTCTCACAGGTGAGTGACCAGACTGTGCTGTGTTCATTTTTAGAGGCAAGAGGCTAGAAGAGATTCTTCAAAGCATGGGTCCTTCCAGGAGCTCACCATCAGCAATTCTTTGGTGAATTCCTAACAGTGAGGTCACTCTCCCTCCTTTCTGAACTCAGTTTGATTTAGTTCTAAATTTGCTGATTCCTAATGGAATCTGGTGCTTCTTCCTAAAGCAAGGATTATATCAAAATTTGCTAATGTCCAACTCTCTTACCACCACACTCTTTTTAGACCTCAGGCATCATAGATTAAAAGAAAATGTATCAGACTACACTATCTCCCTGTTTAAAAGCTCTTCAATGATTTCTCACCTAATAAAGAAAACAAACCCATACATCTTATCATGTTCCTGTTCCCATGTGTGATCTTGCTCCTGCTGGCCTTTTTGAGGACATCATATTCTGTTTTCCTTCTTGTTCTCTGGCCTCAAAACTTCCTTTCTGTTTTATGAAAACAACCACCTGCCTCTAGACTTCAACTCTTATGTTTTTTGCTCTGCCTCATATATTTTTCTAACAGATCCCTTAGCTCAGTCTTCAGATCCATCTTAACCATCACCTCCTCAGAGGACTTCTCGCCAATTTATTTCATGTCTTCGTCAACACCCTGTCAGTCTTCAGCTAATTACTCAATTTATTTCCTTTGCAGTAACTATTAGAAGCTGTTATTCTCTTCTTGCTTATTAATGTACTAATTGATTGTGACCTATCACTCCTGTGGAATATGTGCTTCCTGAGGGCAGATACTTTGTCATTGTTCAGTACTGCAGAATTCCTGGCTCCCAGCATAGTTCCTAGCACTTCCAGGCGTTCAGTATATATTTGTTGAATGAATAACTTGGTATAGTGGGTTTTCCCACTTGTCTGGTTCTCCTGAAATCAGAAATAGCCTTTTGCCCAACTTTCAGTATCCTAAGAAACTCTACCTTCATGGCACATCTGTCTGACTTAAAAAGTAATATTATACTCAGTCATCATGACTCATAACTTACTACGGCCATCTTCATAACTAATATGAATCTCTTTCTCCAAAATTAGGTCACATTATTTTCATATGGATTTCAGAAAAAAAAATCCAGTGGCACTTTAAGAGTATATTCTCAATAATTTACTCTTAGTAAACCACACCCTTGACTTTGAACATCAAGGTCACCATAGCAATTGGACCAACTACCTAATAAAGATATATTATCATTTCATTATTTATACACTACAAACATATTCTTATGAAAGTTTTTTAACCTTTTCGTATTGGAGTTTATATGATTCCAAACTTGAAGCATGGCATTGTGGAAAAAGCAGTGGGTCTGAAGCTCTGGCTTAATTATTCCATTCTCTCTGTGATCTTGGAAATGTCATGTCATATATCTGAGCCTAAATGTCCTCCTCAATAAAATGGAGCTAAACCATGGAATTATTGTGACATTCAATATCCAAATAATATACTGTACGTGAATGCGTTGTATAAATACCAAAACTTTATTCAAACTTAAAGGAATATTATACGAACTAAAGCTACTAGTCATTCATTTAAAAACACTTATTGGACACTGTGATGGTTAATTTAATGTGTCAAGTTGGCTAGGTTATGGTGCCCAGTTGTTTGGTCAATCACCAGATTCTGTTATGAAGTAGTTACATACAATTAAATCAATTGGCCTTAAGTAAAGTAGATTACACTCCATAATGTGTGTGAGTCTCATCTAATCAGCTGAAGGTCTTAAAGGCAAAACAAGAGTTTTTCTTATGGTGTAGTCTGCCTTCAGTCTACAAAGAGACATATTTCCAGAATTCCTGCATTCTTCACTCTTCCTATCACCTGACCTATGGATTTGGGGATA
Organism: Dugong dugon; assembly: GCA_030035585.1. NCBI lineage: Eukaryota > Metazoa > Chordata > Mammalia > Sirenia > Dugongidae > Dugong > Dugong dugon. Next base: position 62,197,734 of record CM057471.1, read on the forward strand.
CAAAACTGCAGGAATCTTCAGCCTGTTGTGTGACCTACAGATTTTGGACTTGCCAGCCCCCCACAATTGCATGAGACAATACCATAAAACTCTCCCTTCTCTCTCTATCTTTCTCTTTCTATCTCTGGCAACTGGATATCCACATGCAAAAGAATGAAGCTGGACATATAACTCATATCATATATGAAAATTAACTCAAAATAGATCAAGGACCTAAATGTAAGAAGTAAAAACATAAAACTCCTAGAAGAAAACATAGGTGTATTGCTTCAGGACTCAGTTTTTAACGATGAATTCTTAGATATGACAGCAAATCACTAGCAACGAAAGACAAAATAGATAAATTGGACTTCGTCAAAATTGAAAACTTTTGTTCAACAAAGGACTTCAATAACAAAGTGAAAGGCAAACTATAGACAGGGATAACATTTTTGGGAACCATATATCAGATAAGGGTTTAATATCCAGAATATATAAAATCACCCATTTGTGGTATTTTTTGTTACAGCAGCCCTAGGAAACTAAGACAGAATCCTAGAATGTGCAATCTTGTGCTAAGTGCAAGAGACACAGTAAACAAAATAGATACAGTCCGCGTCTTCATGGAGCTTTTGGTCTAATGAGAAAGACAGATGTTAAATATTCATAAATAACTATGTCATCATTGATTTTGGTAAGTGTTATGAAGGAATACTAGCTGAGATTATGAAAGAGTCTTAACACTGATTTATTAGTTAGTAAGTAATAACATAGTTTTGAAGCTGATATTGTCCTAGGACAATTCTCTACTACCCTAAAATTATTGATTAGATAATAGATTACAGTATCTATTAAATTTCTTATTTTCAAAGGACACAAAGAGACGTGGTAGACAGCCAAAAAAGGGAATAGTGGTGTATACATTAAAAATATTCTAGAGGCTTGAGGGAGATCAGAACTCTTACGCACTGCTTGTGGGAATGCAAAATGTACAACCATTTTGGAAAATGATGTGGCACTTCCTTAGAAAGCTAGAAATAGAAATATCATATGATCCAGCAATACTACTCCTAGGAATATATCCTAGAGAAATAAGAGCCATCACACTAATAGACATATGCACACCCATGTTCATTGCAGCATTGTTCACGATAGCAAAAAGTTGGAAACAACCTAGATGCCCATCAATAGATGAATGGATAAACAAACTATGGTACATACATACAATGGAGTACTACACAACAATAAAGAACAATGAGGAATCTGTGAAGCATCTCACAACATGGATGAATCTGGAGGTCATTATGCTGAGTGAAATAAGTCAATTACAAAAGGACAAATATTGTATGAGACCTCTACTATAAAAACTCATGAAAAGGTTTACGTGAAAAAAAAAAAAACAGTCTTTGTTGGTTACGAGGGAGGGGAGAGGTTGAGATGGAAAAACACTAAACAGACAATAAATAAGTGGTAACTTTGGTGAAGGGTAAAACAGCACACAGTACTGGGGACTGGAGCACAACTTGTACAAGGCAAGGTCATGGAAGCTCCATAAACACATCAAAACTCCCTGAGGGATCGAATTACCGAGCTGAGGGCTGTGAGGACCATGGTTTCAGGGAATATCTAGCTCAATTGTCATAACATAGTTTATAAAGAAAATGTTCTATATTCTACTTTGGTGAGTAATGTCTGGGGTCTTAAAAGTTTGTGAGCAGCCGTCTAAGATACTCCACTGGTCTCACCCCATCTGGAGCAGAAATAATTAAGAAAACCAAAGACACAAGGGAAAGATTAGTCCAAAGGACTGATCACAACTACCACAGCCTCCACCGGACTGAGTCCAGCACAACTAGATGGTGCCTGGCTACCACCACTGACTGCTCTGATAGGGGTCACATAAAGGGTCCCAGACAGCGCTGGAGAAAACTGTAGAACAAAATTCTAACTCATAAAAAAAGACAAGACTTACTGGCCTGACAGAGACTGGAGAAACCCCAAGAGTATGGCTCCTGGACACCCTTTTAGCTCAGTAATGAAGTCACTCCTGAGGTTCACCTCTCAGCCAAAGATTAGACAGGCCCATAAAACAAAACAATACAAAATGTACACACTAGCCCAGGGGCAAGGATGAGAAGGCAGGAGGGGACAGGAAAGTTGGTAATCAAGAACCTAAGGTTGAGAAGGGAAGAGTGTTGACATGTCATGGGGTTGGCAACAAATGTCACAAAACAATATGTGTATTGTTTAATAGTTTGCTCTATAAACCTTCATCTAAAGTACAATTAAAAAAAAAAAAAATAAGGAAGGTAGCAGAGTGGATCTGCAAAGCCTTTACTACACAGCATTAAAGGGTAATGGGAAAATTGATGGGGCTATACAACAGGGTCACCCCAAACTGCCATCAGTGCTGTAATTGATCAGACAGTTGGTGTTCCAGCCACTGCAAGGCTGCTGTGCAGAGCCCTAACATCAGGGCCCCAGCTGACCTCTTCAGAGCTCAGATGGCTTCATGAACTCTTGGAGTTCCTACTGGGATCACAACACAAGGGTATGGCCTTCCTCTCTCCCTTGGGCACTCCGCGTCTTCCTAACCCTGGCCAAGTGGCTTAATAATAGCTACTATTTACCAATCACTTGCTATGTGCCAGACTCTAGGTTAAGAGCTTTCTGAATTATTGCATTTAATTCTTACAACAACTCTATAAATTAGCTACTATTACTGTAGTTTCCATTTCACATGTAAACAAAATGAGGTCTAGAGAGACATGCGTGCCCATGATCATTGACTAGGAGACAGAGTGGGTGGGTTAGCTGAAGTCATAGGATGTGAGCACTGGAAAGGCTCTCACAGAACATCTGGCCTATCCCCTCGGGACAGAGAAGTGAAGTGAGTTGCCCTGGATAACACAGCTGGGCAGTAGAAAAAGTGAGATTATAAAGCAGGTGTCCTACCTTTAGTCCTGTGTTTGTCCCCATTATATCCTCTGATCACTTCCATCCACAATGCACACACTCCACCGACTTTGGACTTCCAAATCATTCATTGTAATTAAAGGGATGGTCATTTATAAATTGTTTCAATTCAATGCCAAGTTTCTAAGGCCACTCACTGTGTTCCAGGGAGGGATGCTGAAGAGCAAGAAGTTCTTGGTTATTGTTCTTAAACTCCTACAGCATCTGGCTAGGGAGAGAAAAACACACAGACCTGAAACAACCTTAGAATAATTCTAAGACAAGAAATTAAAAAAAAAAAAAAAATCTAATATATTAGAGTAATTTCCAAGCCTAGATTAATTCAATGCTTGGAATCTTAGAGAAGATGTATGTATCAACTCCCAGTTCCATCTACACAATAACCTTGGAATTTACCCTTTTGAGTCTCCACTCACATTGTCTTCTTTTGTAACAGCATCTATTTCTGAAGGAGCTCACACACATGTATTTCTTTCTATTTCTTTACCATTACAATGATCTTTACCACTTATCAAAGTCCTCTAATTCATGTCTCTGTTTCTAGTCTCTTTTCTTCCAGTCTAAGTGATATTTGATTTCAGGGTAATTTTTCTGTATTGATCAACATTGATAACATTATTTTCTTAACCAGTAACAGTTAAATGTATACAAATAAAAAAAAAAACTGGAAATTTGACTACATGATTCTTGAACAAAAGATAAAGATGATTGAACATAATCTAAAGCCAAAAACAGAGAGATTATTCACAGTACATATTACAGAGAAAGGGCTGATTTTATTAATATGCGAAGAGCTCTTGAAAATCAATAAGAGAAAGATAAATGACCTAATAGAAAAATGGACAAAGAAGATGAACAGGCACTTCACAGAAGGACTCATACAAATGTTCAATAAACATGAAAAAGGGCACAATCTCACACATAATTAAGGAAATGCAAATTTAAATTGTAAGGAGATGCCATTTTTCACCTATCAGAAGGGTACAGATCAGAGTTTGAGAATAATCTTTATCGGCAATGGTCAATTAAACCAGCTCTTGCATCAACTGTTGATGAGACTGTAATGTAAAAAAAAAAAAAAATTAGAGGCCACTTTGGTCCTATCAAAAATTTTTAAACCCATGCCTTTTCAGAGTAGTTCCACTTCTTTTATTATACACTACATATACACTAACATTTATTGTGTGTGGATAAAATTTTTTTTTAAAAATTTAAAAAATGGAAACAACGTAAATGTCCATCAACAGAAGACTGGTTAACTGAACTTCCCACGCTGATACGTATTGGGTTCTTTGATCGAGTGTCCAACAAATAGCACCCATTTCTCCTGTCTGAGTTTAGAATCTACTGAGAAACAGTACAAGGACTAACATAAGAGGAGACTGAAATGTCCCTTTTAAAACCAATCAAGCATGTGTTAGAGAGTGTGGCTTATATCTGCAAGTAGATTGGCTTCTAGAACACCCACAGTGGCATCAAACCATTACAGGGCTCTCACAGGGCACAGCCAGCCTCTGGAGGTACTCAGAACAGTACGCGCTGCGTGGGGCAGCACTCTTTAAAGCGCAAAAAGGAAGAAACTGAGACAAGCATGCCCAGTCCTTTCTCCCAAGCTGACCTGTCAGAGAAATCACTTCACACCAGAGACCACAAACTAAGCAATGGGTCAGAAAGAGGCCAGAAGTGTTCCACTATTTGGAAAGGGGGAAAAATGAGGACTTTAGTTGAAGCTTCACCCTTCCCAAAAAATTACTGGTGGCAACATGTATATGTCTAAAAAAACAAAACAAAAACTCTACAAAAGCTTATTAATCATAAACGATGAAGTGCAACAGAGTAAGTGATTTCTATGTGTGATCCCATTCCTGTAAAAACCATCTAAGCCCACATAGGCATACTTGAGTATTCCAAATCCTTCTGGAAAGATGAACCAAAAGAATTGGTGACATCTGTGGAAGGGGGCTGGATCTAGGATTCCAGAAAACTATTACTGTTCATTTTATATCTTTCATACTCTTCAGATTTGTTATTATATGCATATATTGTTTTTAATAATAATTATAACAATAATAAAACTAATTTAAAGCATTTGACAGTGACTGATTGCTGCTACAGAATACAAAAAAAAAGCAAATTTATTTCTTCAATTATTTTCTCCAAAACATCTTTCCAGCCCTGTTTCCAGCTAACACCTAGGTGTGAAGCCTGAATAGCATGTTCTCCATAAAACATTTATATTACCCCAGCCATATTGACCCATTGACAAAACACTCTCCATCAACTCTGACTGTCAAAAAGCTGTCTAAGCAGTCACACTGCTATGCCACTGCTGGACAAGAAGGTTGATAGATCACTTCTCAAGGGTGATATAGCTGCCCTGGTGGTGCAGTGGTTAAGAGCTTGGCTGCTAACCAAAAGGTCACCAGTTTGAATCCACCAGTTGCCCCTTGGAAACCCTATGGGGCAGTTCTACTCTGTCCTATACGGTAGCAATGAGTCAGAATCAACTCGATGGAAGTTTTTTTTTTTTGGTTATCGACAACCTTAAAAATGACCTTAACCTGGCAATTTCAGTTTTAGGAATTTATCCTAAAACAATCATGGTAAATGTGGGTAAAAACTCAGTTTCTAAGATGTTCATTGGAATATTGTTTTTAATTGCCATGGCAATTGTTAATATAAAATACCTGACATTAGGGGATTTTTTTTTAAAAAACAAAGTATGAGATATCCCTACAAAGGAAACATTATAGTCATTAGAATGAGGGAGAAAAATATATAATGACCCAAAAAGATGTTCACACAACACTTAGGTGGAAAACAGACAGTCATCTACTTTTGTGAATAAAGTTGAAGTAGGAAAAGGTGTAAAAAAGACACTAAAATATTAACAGTGGTTATTTCTGTCTGACAAGATAATGACGTAGTTTTCAATTTTTTTTTTTGTTTTCCTACATAGCTATATTTTCTTAAATTTCTCTAATAACTATATATTACTATTGTAATGAATGGAATTACAAGCAACAACAAAAGAAATATAACAGAAAACTACTATCCATCTCAAGACTCAGCTAAGGAGTCATCTATTCCAGGAAGTCTTCCATGTTTCCCTGTCATAATGATTTCTCTTTTCCTAGGCCCTCCCTGCCCATGTGTTTAGAACCCCTTGCTATGTGTGTGACTCCTGTACTAGGCTATAAACTCTTGGATGGCAGGGACCATGTCTAATTCAACTCTGAAATCCCTGTATTACCCAAGAGCAGTGCAAGGAACATGCATTCAAAATAACTGCTTGGTGATCTGAACTGAATTATCTGTAGTTAGTTTGCATTAAGAGGGATACGGCAAAAGTATTGATGGCAAACCAAAAGACACGGGCTGTGTTAGGAACTGAAATTACCCACTTAACAAAACAAAACTTTACTTTGAAGAATTGTTCAGTTTCTGAGTGTGAATTCCTTTGAGTGAATATTCAGGTGGGCATTGGAGGATTGCCAAGTGAACGTGCAAGAGGACACCCTAAGGGCTCTCCACACCTTGAACAGAGGGAATTGGATGGCACAGTTAAAATCAGGTGTCAATAAGAAAGTGTTCACTATGGAGAAAGTTCTGAGCGCCCCCATCAATCCAACACTTGTATAAGTCTGGAGTTATTAATAAACAGCCCGGTAATCTAACACCTGCTCTCAATCTTGGTTTTTGAGGGAATAAAAGCTGCCAGATGAGCCTTGGCAGTTCCATTCCTCTCTAGGACTTGTTAAATTTTTCTCTCCCTCTTCTCCTACCTCCTGAAATCTTAAGCACTGATGCTTTGTGTTCTGGCTTGTGAATGAAGCCTGCTATTATCATTGAGATAGTGTTTTTATGGCATAAATAATGAGCTCAAACAGGGGAAGCAGCGTTGGGTGAAATTACTGCCTGAGCTGAGATGGACATAATCAATATGTCCTCACTTAGAAATCTCATCTGCATGTCAACTCCATCCTGCTGGCTGTCTCCCTACAGATTCATTTCATAGGAGGCCCAATAAAACATACGTGTGGCATTGATCTGTTTTATTCATAGCCAGAGATAGAAATGCATCATTTGAAATTAATAGAGGGGCTCGTGTTTACAACCCGATCCAGAATGAGTAGCCTGCAATGCAGACCACTAAGAAAGGACTCATCCACCCAAACGAAGGGATGACCCCCAGGGACCAGGGATCAGGGATCCAAGTTTGAAACCCCCTGTGATGCCATGCCTGCTATCATTCATCATGCTTCAGGGTTTTGCAGTCAGAATGCTACTCATTAGAACAATTTCTTAAATCAACCCAAGATGGTGTGTCCAGAGATTTTCTGCAAATTTTGTCTGCACTTGTTTTCTTTAATACTTTGCAAAATGAACACTAAGATATAATTTCATAGAAATGGGAAGGAAACTTAGAAAACACCTATTTCAATCTTGTTTCTAATTGTTACATATGTCCTATATTAACAATGGTTAACCAGTCTTTGATTGAAAGTTTCCAGAAATAGAAATTCATTATTTTATATTATAACCCCATAAGCAAAACTGCTTAGAAAGTTTTGAGTTTTAGAAAATTCTAGTAAAAATCACCTCCTTGGAGTTTCTAGTTGAGGTAGTTCTTTTACCCGGAGTCATTCAGAGTAACCCAAGGCATTCTTGTATAATAGCACTTTAAGAATGTGCAGACTGAAGAACCAATCTTTAAAATGACCTATAATGGCCTGAATAATAGGGGATCCTGCTTACCTCTTTAATTTATCACGTGCTCTTCTATGTTCTTGCTGTATTACTTTCAGTCCTTAGAAGACATTATGCCCTTTCCCACCTAGACACCCCCCCCCATGTATACACACAATATTTTTCCAGAAAATGCATATTCATCCTTCAAACCTCAGATCAAATGTCCCTTCAATAGGAGAGACTTTCTGGGTTCCCCAAGGCTATATTAAATCCTGTCACATGCCTTCATCCTATCAAATATATTTCTTTATAGTTCATGTTGCATTTTTAATTAAACTTTTAATTTTGAGATTATGGTAAATTCACAAGTAGTTACAAGAAACAATGCAGAAAAACCCCATGCATCCTTTCCCCAGATTCCCTCATTGGTCACTTCTGGCAAAACTGTAGTATAGTATTATAACCAGGATATTGACATCGATACATTCCTCTGATCTTATTCATATTTCCCCAGGTTTACTTACACACATTTTTATGTGCATGCATTTACTTCTGTGCAATTTTGTCAAATATGTATGTTCATTTATCTACTCCCAGAGTCAAGATACAGAACAGTCCATCACCACAGGGTCCCTCCTATTGCCCTTTTATTGCCATATCCGCCTCTCACTCCTCCCACCTACCCCCAAACTCCTGCTGTCCCTCACACCTAGCAACTATTAATCTGTTCTCCATTTCTCTAATTTTGTCATTTCAAGAACATTAAATAAATGGAATCATAAACTATGTAACCTTTTGCATTTGTCTTTTTTTTTTCACTTAGCATAATTCCCTTGAAATTCATCCAAGTTGTTCATGTATCAATAGTTAGTTCCTTTTTTGTTGCTGAGTAGTGTTCCACGGTATGGATGTGGCAGAGTTTGTTTAACCACTCACCTGATGAAGGGCATCTGGGTTGCTTCCAGGTTTTGACAATTACAAATAAGGCTTCTGTGAACATTCAGGTACAGGGTTTTATGAAGACAAAATTTTTCATTTCTCTGGAATAAATACATGAGAGGGCAATTGCTGAGTCACATTCTGATTGCATTTTATAGTTATATGTCTGAGCTGCTTATTTCACTCACGTTTGTATTACTCGCTTGGCTATGGGCTCCATGCTGGCAAGGATGAATTTGTTTGTATCCCTGGCACCTAGCACAATACCTGGCACTCAGTAGTTATGAAATAAATGAATATCCATACAGTGTATGTAGGAGATGTATTTTTTAACATCTTTCTCCTATCTGGTGAGCCGGTTAGGAGCCAATGCTTTTCAGCTCCACACAATCCCCAGTAGGTTTCTCAGGTTGCACTTTCCTGGGTCCCATGAGTATGCTGAGATTTTGCAGCTAAGAGGTAGTAAGGAGGAAGATTTGTCCAAGTCTCTTCTGCGATTCTCTTCCTCCAGGTCTGTTTATCTTTTCTTCATGGGTGCCTGCTGAATGTATCTTGAGCCCTCTTGGCTCTAGGGAGTTCAGTCTATAGACCTTAAAAAGTAAGGGAAATCATAAATAAAAAGAAACACCAGGGACTCAATTTTGATAATAGTAATCTTTTATTTGCAAGTTGGTACAACAAAGGTGTAAAAGATCTGACAGTGAACTAAAGACATGAAAATCATTTTGAAAACAAAAGTATGTCCACTCAGTTGTGTATGTGTATGTTTGTGTGTGTGTGTGTGTGTGTTTCTGCCAAAAGTAACATTCCTAGGCTTTCTACAGAAGTTCACTACATAGGGAAGACCTAGGTTTCTTGCCACAATTAGGTATTGTCCTAGTTGGGTAAATCAATATCCCTAAACCTCAGTTTCACAATTAAAAAAAAAAAACGGTGCTAGTAGTTTCTATGAAAAAAAAAAATCAGTTACTATTCAGTTGATTGTGACTCATGGCAATCCCATGTACGTCAGTGAAGGACTCATTTTTTTTTTTTGCTGTTTTGTTACTAGTTAAGCAAGTGCCCTCATGGTGCATGGTTAAAAGCTCTTCTGCTAACCAAAAGGTCTGCAGTTTGAATCCACCAGCCACTCTTTGGAAACCCTATGGGGAAGTTCTACTCTCTCAGAGGGTCGCTATGTGTTAGAATCGACTCGAAGGCAACGGGTTTTGGTTAGTTAAGCAAGACTATTGTTTGGTTTAAAGAAGACTTCAGGGAATATTTTTAGTTTAAGGTTTCAGGGTTAAAGAGTATCACAGGGCAGTAGTTTCGGAGGTTCATCTGACTTCAGTGACTCCAGAAGGTCTAGATTCCTTGAGAATTTGGAATTCTGTTCCACATGGTTCCCACTTTTAATCAGAATTCTTCTACGGAATCCTTGATCAAAACGTTCAGTAATGATAGCCAGGGTGTTGCCTGGGCCTTGTTCTCTGTGAAAATCCTCTCTTTTCCAGCTTTTGATAGCCCCAGGCATTCCTTGGCTTACAGCTGCAACAATCTCTGCCTCCCTCATTACTTGGCATCCTCCCTGTCTCTTCTTTTTTATGTTGGGTTAGGATCCACCCTACTCCAGTATGACCTCATGTTAACGCAAATGACATCTTCAAAGACTCTATTTCCAAATAAGTTCTGGTTCACAGTTATGGTGTGCTAGGACTTTGACATATCTTTTTGAAGGACACAGTCCAATCCATAAGAGACATGTCTTTTGGTGAACATATGAATGCATTTCTGTTGAGTGTATACCTAAGAGTTTAGTTGCTGGGTAATAGAGTATGCACATTTTCAGCTTTGGTTGACAGTGGCATTTTCCTGAAGTGGCTCTTTCAATTTATACTCTTATTGGCAGTGTGTTAGAATTTTGATTCCTTCACATCCTCATCAACACTTCATATTTTCTGTATCTTTAAATTTTAGTCATTCTAGTGGTAGTGATGCACTATGGTTTTAATTTATATTTATCTGACTATTAATTAAGTTGTTTGACTCTTTTTTATTGGTCATATGGATATCTTCTTTTGTAAAGTGTCAATTCAAGTATTTTGCCCATTTGTTTATTGGGTTACCTGTCTTTTTCATACTTATTTATAGGTTTTCTAATGTGTTTGTAGGACTCTGAAGAGAGTCATTTTTGAATATACATATAGCCAATGTCTTTTCCAACTCAAGCACTGAGTTTTTACTTTTTTAATGTTATCTTTTGGTGAATATAAATACTTGATTTTATTATAGTTCAATCTATTTTCTGTTTTATCTTTTTTCTTTCTCTTAAAATAATCTTTTCCTGTTCCAAGATTTTAAAAAAAAAAGGGTTCTCATATAATTTTCTCTAAAATCTTTACTGTTTTCTTTTAACTTTTAGATCCATTTGGAATTTAATTTTCTGTAAGTTATAAGGCAAGGGCTCAAGAATTTTTTTTCCATGAAGATATACAATTGACCTTGCACCCTTTATTGGCAAGATCTTATTTCCTCCTAATACTGTAATGCACTGCTATTATAGATTAGGTGATCATATTACGTGTGGAATTCCACTGGTAAATTTATCTAAAAATTGCCATTATTTTGAATGTTTGTGAAAACTGAATCTTTGAGAAGGGATATTTGTTGTTTGTTTCTCCAAGCACATCCCCAGTCTGCAGCAAGCCCTGAAGGTTGGCTTTGCAGACAGTTGCAGACAGTTGCAACTTCTGTTATTTTAACTTTCTTAGAATGAAGTCTGAGAGCTCCATGCAAATGGCTGCAATTTCATTTGCAAATGTGTGAAAAATACATACCTTCACATTTTTCTGAGAACACATGGGTTAGTTCATTTATTGCATGCATCATTAGACATAACAGGCTTGTTCTAAGCTTCCTGGAAACCAAGGTTTAGGCTCATAGCAGGGAATAATGGTCAAGGCTGTGGTTCTTCCAGAGAGCTGGATTCCAGTCTCAGTGCTGCCCTGGTTCAGTGTGAGCTAAATGGCAGTCACCTAAGTGATCTGTGCCTCACTTTCCTGAGAGTAAAACAAAGCTAATGAAGAACCAATTCATATCCCCTGAATAATTACTATAAATGTAAAATGAGAAAAAAGGTGTGACAGCACATTAAAAAGTTAAAATTTCTATGCATAAGAATATTATTCTTGTGTGCTACTTCCTTCCTAGGTTATATTTTACACTACATCTATAAAGCATTTAACTAAAGGTTAAGGAGTAGGAAAGACCAAGGTGCAGAGAGTCTGACAACTGCCTTCACTTCTTCCTTAAATTTCAAAGGAATTCATCCTAAGTTTTCCAAATGCAGCCTCCTTGACATGTACAGATTCCCTCTGTCTTCAGGCTGCTCTCCTGCAGCGTGTGAGCCAAACTTGAAGGTATGATTAAAACAATTTTTTTTTACATTTGAATTGTTTCTGTCTGTGATATATTTGCTTCTCCCTCCTCAGAGTTAAATTTTTGGATTAGTAAAGTGCAAGTTTCTAATGTATTAACCAAGGAAAAAAGACATAAGATTCCATACAGACACTTAGCCTCTGGTCTTTCCGCATCTCAACTTATCATGGATGAAAAGTCTGAGCTTCCTAAAGCAAACATACCTCTTAGCATTTAATTGAAAGGAGGTGGGTGTAATTTCTCTCTCTCTCTCTATCTCAACTTTTTCTTCTGAAAGAATTATAAATTCAAAGGGAGGTGCAAAAAATAGTACATAGAGTTCGAAAACTCATCATCTAGATGCTCCCAACGGTGACATCATATATAATTCTAGTATTACACCAAAATCAAGAAATCATGGTTGATAAAATGCTATTAACTATACTGCAGACCTTATTCCGTTTTCTTCAGTTTTTACCTACTCATGTGTGGTGTTTCTATGAGATTTTATCCAATTGTATAGTTGTGTAACCACCACCAAGATCAAGTTACACTGCTCTATCAGCCCAAAAGAATTTCCTCATGTTGCCCTGTTACCATTGTTGCCACAGTGCATATGATAGCTTTGTTTTTGTTAAGAAGTTTCAGCTTTTTAACCTGTTAGTTAAAGAAAACAAACCTGTTGCCCTCAAGTCAGTTCCCACTCATGGTGACCACATGTGCTACGAAGTAGAACTGTTCCATGTGGTTTTCTTGCTTGTAATCTTTACAGAAGCAGATCAGCAGGTCTTGCTACCATAATGTTGCTGGGTAGGTTTGAACCGCTTCCCTTTAGCCTAGTAGATGAGTGCCAACCATTTGCACTACCCAGGGACCTTCACCTGTTAGCTAATGCCCTTCGAAAGGAAGAGTTACTGAGTTGAACGGGCAGCACCTAAGATATTTATTAGTTCCTGGTTTACCAGTGTGCAGGAACACTGTGAGTTAAAAGATTAACGCCTAAGTGTTGAGACTTCCTGAATTTGATCTAGTGATGTAAGTACATTTTGAAAGCGTACTTCTGGACATCCTCACTCTCTACTGCTTTTCTCCTCTCCATGGAGGTGGTGTGGCAAGCACATTTTGAAAGTACTTAGAAAATTGGGACAAGTCTGCAATTCTCAGACTTCTTTCTTTCAATTCTTTTTTCTAAAATTGAATAGGTGAGCTAGACTGGAATCTTCCCCACAGTTGTTGTTGTTGTTAGTTGCCATCAGGTCAATTCCAACTCATGCTCCATGGAGTTTTCAAGGCTGTCACCTTTAAGAATCAAATTGCTAGGCCTATATTCCAAGGTGTGTCTGGATGGGTTTGAACCACTGACCTTTCAGCTAGCAGATTAGTGCTTAACTGCTTGTACCACCCAGAGACTTCTCTCACAGAGGTCATCTTAAATTCAGGGTGAAAAAAACCAGTTGTCATGGAATTGATTTTGACTCAGGCTGACCCCATGTGTGTCAGAGTAGAACTGTGCTCCACAGAGTTTTCAGTGGCTGATTTTCAGAAGTAGATCATCAGAACTTTTTTTCTGAGCCACCTCTGGATGAACTTGAATCTCCAACCTTTTGATTAGCAGCCAAGTGCATTAACTGTTTGTACTACCTAGGGACTCCTAAATTCAGGGTTGTTGTTGTTGTTAGGTGCCTCTGAATTGGTTTCAACTCATAGCCACACTGTGTACAACAGAACAAAACACTGCCCAGTCCTGAGCCATCCTCACAATCATTGCTATGTTTGAGCTCACTATTGCAGCCACTGTGTCAATCCATGTCATTGAGCGTCTTCCTCTTTTTCGCTGACCAAGCACAATGTCTTTCTCCAGGAGCAGGTCCCACCTGAAAACATGTCCAAAGTATGTGAGATGTGAGATAAAGTCTTGCCATCCTTGCTTCTAAGGAGCATGCTGGCTGTACTTCTTCCAGGACAGATTTGTTCATTCTTCTGACAGTATATGGTATATTCAATATTCTTCACTAACACCATAATTCAAAGGCATCAATTCTTCTTCAATCTCCATTATTCATTTTCCGGCTTTCATATGCATATGAGGTGATTGAAAAGATCATAGCTTGGGTCAGGCACACCTTAGTCCTCAAGGTGACATCTTTGCATTTTAACACTTTAAAGTAGTCTTTTGCAGCAGATTTGCCCAATGCAATCAATTGTTTGATTTATTGATTGCTGCGTCCATGGGCATTGATATTGGATCCAAGTAAAATGAAATCCTAGACAACTTCAATACTTTCTCTGTTTGTCATGATGTTGCTTATTGATCCAGTTGTGAGAATTTTTGTTTTCTTTATGTTGAGGTGTAATCCATACTGAAGGCTGTGGTCTTTGACCTTCATCAGTAAACATTTCAACTTCTCTTCACTTTCAGCAAGCAAGGTTGTGTCATCTGCGTACCTCAGGTTGTAAATGAGTTTTCCTCCAGTGCTGATGCCACATTCTTCTTCACATAGTCCAGCTTCTCAAATTATTTGCTCATCATACAGATTGAATAAGTATGGTGAAAGGATACAAGCCTGACACACACTTTTCCTGATTTTAAACCCCATAGTATCCCCTTATTCTGTTCAAACCAACTGCCTCTTGGTCTATGCACAGGTACCTCATGAGCGTAATTAAGTGTTCTGGAATTCTCATTCTTAGCAATGTTATCGATAATTTGTTATGGTCCACACAGTCAAATGCCTTTGCATAGTCAATAAAACACAGGTAAACATCTTTCTAGTATTCTTTGCTTCCAACAAAGATCCATCTGACATCAGCAGTGATATCCCTCATTGCATGTCCTCTTCTGAATCCAGCTTGAATTTCTGGCAGTTCCTTGTTAATGTGCTGCTGCAATCACTTTTGAATGATTTTCAGCAAAATTTTGCCTGCATGTGGTATTAATGATATTGTTCAATAATTTCTGTATTCTGTTGGATCACCTTTCTTCAGAATGGGCACAAATATGAATCTCTTCCAGTTGGTTTGCTAGATAGCTGTCTTCTAAATGTCTTGACAGAGATGAGTGAGTGCTTCCAGTGTTGCATGCATTTGTTGAAATGTCTCAGACGATATTCCTTCAATTCTTGGAGCCTTGTTTTTCACCAATATCTTCAGTGAAGCTTGGACTTCTTCTTTCAGTACCATTGGTTCTTGATCATATGCTACCTCCTGAAATGATTGAATGTCAACTAATTCTTTTTGGTACAGTGACTCTGTGTATTTCTTCTACCTTCTTTTGATGCTTCCTATGTCTAATGGGGTGGGATTCATGTTTTCCCACAAAATTTATGTCAA
This sequence comes from Dugong dugon, assembly GCA_030035585.1. Lineage (NCBI taxonomy): Eukaryota > Metazoa > Chordata > Mammalia > Sirenia > Dugongidae > Dugong > Dugong dugon. The sequence continues at coordinate 62,213,046 of CM057471.1, forward strand.
AACTCTGCACTAGGCATTGTTTGAGCTTCTAAGTATGAAGCAAAGAACATTCTTATTATTTAGCTATTTTTCCTCTGCTCTTTCATATGGGACCCTGAAGATATTTTATCCTGCTTCTACTAAAAGAAAGATGAGAGTGATAGAATAACCAACCCCACCTACATTCCTAACATCTACTATGTGCCAAGCATGTTGCTAGGCTCTGGAGGATTATAATAAACAAAATAGAAACGGTAGCTGTCGTCAGAGAACTTACAGTCTAGTGGAGCAATTCTTAAGGGCAGCACTTAGATCTGACTTATTTCAGTATAGTAGTGTCTAGTGCAGTGGGGCCCTGGTGGCACAGTGGTTAAGCATTTGTCTGCTTACCAAAAGGTCAGCAGTTCAAATTCACCAGCCTCTCCTGGGAAACCCTGTGGGGCAGTTCTACTCTGTCCTCTAGAGTTGCTATGAGTTAGAATCGACTTGACGGCAACAGGTAATGCAATGTGCTATACACAGTAAATATTCATTAGATATTGAATGCATGGATTCACCAGTGCATGAGTAAATGAAGAAATAAATGCCAAACTGAGAGATATTGACAAAAGATTTTATTCTTTTTTCTTCTAAATTCCATTTTACATGGTTTGTAAATGAGCTGAAATTCCCTAAGAAAATGTTCTCTTTCATTTGTGAGATGGAAACCTAAAGCCAAAGGCTGAATTTTCTCAGCAGCTTTTTGAAGCAGCTTCCAATCTGCTTTTTTTGGAGGACTGCATCCAGCTGCGAATGTTTGGTCTTGCTCATTTTCTTCATTCTAATTTACAGCGTAACAAATTCAAATAACATGTAAAAAAAAGTATTACTAAAAAATAACTATTATCAATTAGCATACAAAAGTGGAAATGCACAAGCTGTTTCTGGATAAGAGGTCCTGAGAGAGCTCAACAGCCATAGATACGAACAGTGCTAAACACTCAAGTTTACAACTCCTTTGGGGAGCTTGAGCAAAGAAAATCAGCACCCTAGTAGTAGTCCTAAAGCAAATTTATTTGGAAAACAACATGATTTGGGGGGAAAACTTGTGGGGTGTTATTAAGAGAAAATTGTCACCCATCCAACAACCTCTGTAGGTTAACGTATAGAGTTGACTCCAACAAAATGTTAATTGTGGGCAGGTCGTTTTTCAAAGTTCAGGCTGAATGCTCTATTCAAAACAAATGGGACTTATTCATCTTAAGAGAAATGCTTATGCAATCCAGTCTTCTATGTGTACTTTCAGCCAAAGGGCACTTGAGCAGTTGAGAGTCAATTTGTTCCTATAACTGTTCCTTTGTTCATTTTTCTTTACTTTTACATCATGCCATATAGAGAATAGTGTCTTCTTCAGAAGACATTCATCATGATAATCATTCCATCTGCATTCTTCTGGTCTACCTCAGTGTATTTTTGGTATGTAAACAGCTCTTTAGCCTGGTCTACAAGGCCCTTTGCAATCAGAACCCTTTTTATATCACAAGCTTTCTCTCTCATGAGTTGGAATCAATTTGGTTTTGGTTTTGGTTTATACCCTTCTTATACTTTGTATTTCAACAAACCCAAACAAATTGCAATTTCCTAAATATACCATGCCAGATCATGTCACCTGCCCTTGCTCATGCTGCTTCCCTTTGCTTGGAATATCCTGCCTCACCTTGTCCAACCAATACACTCTCCATTCCAAAACTCATCTTTTTTGCTGCTACTGTGGAAATGGCCACTGCCTCTATTGTGGCTTCTGGAATCCCATGGGTGTACTTTGATAATTGCATCTATGTCATCATCATTGTTGTATTTTTAAAAACATCTCTGTACCCTCAATACCTACAACAATGCTGTCTAACAGCAAGGCATCATTAAATATCTATGGGAAAAAGGAATGAATGTTGGTCAAGCAGGCAGTGGTTTGAAACTTGCATTAGCTTTACAACCTTGAGCAAGTGACATAAATGTGCTGAGCCTCAGTTTCCTCATGAGAAATAAATGAAGGTATTGAGATGTAAAGGAGCTAGCACATATAGGTATTCAATATTCACTGGTTCCTTTTCTCTTGCCTCACCCTGAGTTGTGATGACTAAAGCAGATACTGCATTAAGTAAGGCTAAGTGACATTACTGACCATGAGGAAATAGAAGAGCCTGGTGGCACAGTGATTAAGTGCTCATCTTCTAACCAAAAGGTCAGTGATTTGAACCCACCAACCGTTCTGTGGAAGAAAGATGTGGCAGCCTGCTTCTGTAAAGATATCAGCCTTGGAAACTCTATAGAGCAGTTCCACTCTGTCCTATAGGGTCCAATAAGTCAGAATCAACTCGATAGCAATGGGTTTGGTTTTGGCCCAGGGGTAAGAAGCTGAGTACTGCTTGTGTGTTTGTGTGTGCGTGTGTGTGTGTGTGTGTTGTTGTTTAGAGACAATTGTCTCTCTATTGAATGGGAGAAAAACTCAAATATTTGCTTTTAGAAGAAGCATTTATGGTGATGTATGTCTTGACTTCATTGTTAGAAAATGATCTAGATACCCAGCCAAAAGTTATCCTCTTGGGCTCCAAGAATAATTAGGCTATGTCTTTTAAAAATAATGATACAAATATCTTTGAAGGAATCAGTTATGATCAAAATGAGCTTCTGTTGCTGAGCATTTTCTTCAAACCAAGGCCTCAGTCCCAGGAGCCATGTTTCAGCTATGTGACCCACCACCGTGGACATGCTACATTGGACCTAATCCAAGCCAGGCTGAATCACAATCCCCCTCTCCATTACTGGATTTGGGCTGAGATGAAAAACTTACTCTGTGCTGGTATCTTGAAAGGAAAAGATGTAAACTCTGGAAGACTGGAGTGGTCCTCTTTTCAAATATGCCTACAGGAGCAGAGAAATCCAATCTGGATTTCACAGGCCATTACTTCCAAAGGATGTGAATTGGAGTTATGAGAAAGTAAAAAAAAAAAAAAAGACTACAGTGAGATATGTGTGGTAAATTCTAGTTTAAACAAAATAGAGCTTAACCAGTCTTCTTACTACAGGATTTCTCAAAGCCTGTAAATTTGTAATGTATTTTGCAACTCTTGAAGATATTTATACGATATATAGTTATTTCCATTTACATGCATAGGGACTATGAGGAATATACAGTCTAAGGAAGATAGGGTTTAATCCTGGTTTCACTGACTCTTTGTGGCCTTAGGTGAAGCACTTGACCTCCCTAAGCCTCTGTATTCCAGGGAGGGGTGCACTACAGTAGGTGGACATAAAAGTGAATGAAGTCCCTGTGCATTCCAAGGACTGAAATCTGTTGAGTCTGAGTGGAGCTTAAAGTTCAAACTGAAGGAATGTTGAACAGTGAGACCGAGACCTCTTCTTTTTTGTACTTCATGGAAAGAAGGCAAGAGTTAGGTGTCTACTGTGTGCTAAGTATTTTTTAATGCTTATGATAACCGTATGAGTCAGGAATTACTGTTTCTACATTACAGAGTCTTGGAGAAGTTTTGTGACTTGCCCAAGATCATACAAGACAAGCCTAAATTCAAATCTGCTTATACATAACATCACTAACTTTATATTTTCATATGACTGAATAATATCTATCCTTGTATCTTATTGGTCAGGGTATTTATAGGGAAAAGCATCATACTCAAGAGGGGTGTTTGAGGAGAGCTCAGTATAGGCACTATTAACAATCAGGTGCAAAGAGTTAAGGGAACAAAAAAGGAACGAGAAAGTACCCCAGTGGTAGCAATAGCAGGGTGCTGTAACCACCCGTAAATCTGAAGGGGATAAAGCAGTTACAAAACCTGAAGAAAATAGCAACTGAAGCAGTAACTTCTTTTGGAGGGATGCAGCTAACCCACAATGACATTCCAAGAAGACACCTCAACCTTATTTTTCTACTGACCTCTTGATCTGTTGCTGATACCCGCTTTGGATGAACCCACCAGAAGCTACAGAGCAAAGGAGTCCATTGATGCAATTGATAACAGCCTTCCAGGACACAGAAGAAGATAGAGAAGGTTGGGAGCAGATCCATAGTTACAAACAGTCGGCAAATTGGCAACCAACACAGTTCATAGATAGGTCAAAAGAAGAGGAGTCAAAATGATAATACACCTCTTTGGAGAAGTTGTGTGGAGGTATGCTACCGAAAATGACATCAAAATCAGACTCCCTATGGCTCTCAAAGTGTGACTCACACTACTAAATGTTCCAGAGGATTTTTCCTAATTTGGGGAAATCTAATATTTAAAAGCAAGCCCTCTGAAGTCTCCCAGCAAGCAGCAAATCTGGGACTTGAAAGATCTAGTTATTGAGAGTCAGTCCATCTGAGCAATCTGTTTGCCTGCCGTTCTTGCCATGTTAGTAATTTTGCAAAAGCTGCTGAATTTGCTCTTCTCCCCACAACAGATTGTAGACAGAGTAAAGGATGTTGTTTGGTTGTCTATCACCCCTTAGAAAGAACCACCGCCCTCCCAACTACTCCCAATCTTCTCACTCTGGAAGTTTAGAAAAGGGAAGATGGAGAGAATGATCATTAAGTAATTGTGTGTGTGTGTATGTGTGTGTGTGTATTTCATGTTGATGTAGGCAGAAAATAAACTTATTCCTCCCAATTCCCTGTTATTTCACAATGAGGCATGCTCTAGCTAAAATCTTTGGCCAGCCTTTCCAGATTGAGAAATCTTCATGTCGGAGACAGTTCAGTGGCCTGTAAAATGAAGAAAGAGACTAGGGAGTGAAGGGAGAATCTCACAGATTGATTGAAAAGGGAGAAAAGACAGAGTTAAAATACAAGGATGGTGGCAGGGCAGGGTGGTGGGGGGCAATGAGGAAGAGACAAAGAGAGGAGGAGGGGAAAAAAAAATAAAGTAGTTCCCAAAAGTGAAACCTTGTTTCTGGCTATTTTTTGCCAAATATACGGCCTCTGGAACTAAGAATCCTTTCGCGTATCTGTTTTCTTCTGAATTATTATTGAACTGTTGGGCACAATTAATTGTGAATTACACCCAAGAAATGCCTACTATCACCAGCACTGAAGAGAATGTTCACCATATGCCAGATCATAAATGTCTCTTTCCCACTGGAGTAACTTTCCTCCTCAGCAAGAATCTATTCATCCTATTCTTAATGATGCTTGCCCCCAATTTTTTTTTTTTTAAAATAAGGCACAATTTGAAACAGACAATGTGGAAAACTACTGTTGTAGTCTTGGGAAGACATTTTAGAATTGCAAGCAACCCTGACCAATTTGAAAGACAAATTTGTTCTGAAATGAAAACATTTAGCAATAAGGAAAATTACAAGAGCATTTTGTATCCGATGACCTACAAAACTTCCCAAATTAAATGTTGGATGGGCTTGGCTGTGTGCAAGCCTTCAGCACAGAAAACATAAGAATCTAAGTAAATGTCTCTCACAGTGGTTTGTAATTGCTAGGATGGAGTTGGTACTATTACTGTAAGCAGGCTAAGGTGTTTAAGAACAAAGGATGGGGTAAGCTAACACCCTTCTTGTTCAACACCGTTCATGTATTATATTAAAGACTATATCTAATTCACAGCCCACAATCTTACACACATGCTTAAATTTTTTTAAAGATTTCAAATAATTTATGTAAAAGTTATGGACTCCAAGTACAGCATAGAGTGAATTGTTTCTGTTCAAGAACTCCAAGAATCAAAAATCCCCAACCCTGCTCACTACTCTAGTCTCATCAACTCCCTTACCTCCATGATCTGAACACTGCCCGTTTCCCTTTATCTAAGCTGATCTCCCTGACACGATGCCATGGCCTGCCTAAACTTGTGGTTTTTGCCAGGCACATCTTACTCAGCTGGGCCTGTCCTCATTCTGCTGTCACCTAGAAGTTTGTGTGACAATTAATCTCTATAATTAGTTATAGAAGAGAAAAATAGAATCCTACTACGAGCTTAGTTTAATTACAACAATTGATCTTGGAGCCTAGGATAGAGAAATAGCATGAATTAATGCAACAAACAAAATAGTATGATACAGTGTAAAGGATTAGGAAACAAAGATCCCAAAAAACAACCTTTCTACCAAATCCCAAGGGATCCAGTAAATGTTGTGTCAAACTCATTTGCCTCAATTAGTGAGGGAGTTTAAAACAACATTCGTCATAAGAAAAAATAAATAAATAAGGTTAATTGATTGTTTGTCTAACCCCTTTACATGTATCCCTATAAGGTATGCAGGCATTCCTGGCCACTAAGATGGCCCTTCATTAGAGATTGTGCTCCTACTTGGCCTTACGCTGAATCCTCTTGAAATATTCTATATTTGAAAGTCCTCAACCACCTCTGCACCTAGCACAGTGCCTGATGCATAACAGGTGCTTGATAAAAATTTGATTAATGAGTATCAAATCTCCTACCAATGAAAAATATTCAATATAGATTAATTATAAGACAGTTTTTGCCTGTTCTCGGCATACTATCACAGCAATTACGTCATAGAGTTATCCTAAGTATTAGCTAAGATAATACATATAAAGTTGCTTGTAACAGTGACTGTATATTTCAAATTATTTTATTTCTAGGGACTCACTATGCAATCCTTTCTTAATTTTCTACATTTAAGATTACTCCTTTTATGAGTTGGCATTGTCCTTTGTTTTGGATCACAGCCAATGCATTTTCTAAAATATGGGGATATTTGCAATAACTGGAACATTTTCTTTGGCAGAGAGACTAGAGTGGACAGAAACTAATAAAAATCAAGGTCCCTGAGACTTCTGGAACATTGAAGTAGAAAGATTTGGGAAACCTAGATTCAAAATATAGCATTGCCTCTAGGTTCTGAGTAGCCTGGGGAAAGATTTCTCAGGTCTGGTCAGCTAGGAGTCCAGCTGTAGAGTTAGACAGACTTACAACTGAATTCCAACTTCATCCTCATCATCATCAGGGTGCTTAATCTCTGAGAACTTCAGTTCCCTTATCTGCAGAAGGGGAGACAAACAACCTACTTCACAGAGTTGTGTGAGGATTCATTGCAAAATTATATTTTAAGTATTAAGTGTCATTCCAAACATAGAGCAAATACCATTAAATTGTATATATTATTATTGACAATATTATCATTACTTTATCTCTCATGGCCTCATTTTTAATATTTAGAAAATGGATAATGCTGCCTAACTAGCAGCATTGTGTGAAGAGCAAATGTATTAATGTTGGTAAAAGAAAATTCCATTAGTGTGCCAAGGGTGGTGGTAGAAGAGGTCTGTCCCAAGAAGAGGTAACAAGCTGGTGCATTGTCTGTAGAGAACTTAGAAACAATGATAAAACTGACTAAAATTTGATCTGCTTTTTATTTATCACCATTTACCTGAAATTTTAAACGAGGTTAATGATGAGATACTCCTTCCCTTGGGATATACCCTTCCCTCCTGCCCACGCCCCTGTCTCTAGTGCAATATTATAAAGTGAAATAAGCCCAAAGTGAAATATGAAGTTATAGTAATTATAATCGTATACTTTACATCTTTTGAACACTTACTCTACTAAGTGCTAAGCTAAATATTTCAAATATTATCTCGTTAAATTTATTGGCTCACTCTACAAAGTAGATTTAAATAGGTGAAGTAAGGTGCCCAAAATCACAAAGCACACAGAAAAACCTGGATTTGAAGCCAAGGAGACTGACTCCAGAGTCAGAGTTTTATAAAAGTCTTCATCATGACTTATGAAAGAACTCTCTTCTCCCCTGGGCAAGGTGCAAAAAAGAGGATACTTCTTGCATGCTGACCATGTGCCTCCATACATTGGTGGCTGTCATTCTTCATGTGTCCTGTTCACACTGCTCCACTGTCTAGATCTCACTCATTTGGTGATTTATGGACCATGTAAGTATAATTTAGTGTTGTAATGCTCCTGGTCAAGGACCATCAAACGTCTTCTAAAGTCTCCGATGTCCTTGAGTGAGAAAGAAGTACAACTCAAATGTTAGCAGCTTTGTGATCTTTAGGTGACAGGAAAAGAGTGTTGGGCAAAGAGCCAACAGACCTGGGCTTCTGGTTCTGCAATTTATTAGCTGTGTGACTTTGGATATGTCATTTCCCTTCTCTGACCTCCAGAGTATGATAGCAGCTGCCATTCTGTTTGGCAATTGACTCATTTTCAAATTTGTCTCTTTCTCTGGGCTGGGAGCCCATACAATAATAAAAAACAATCCTATATAAAGAATTACATCTGTTTATTTTATATCCTTATAATTAGGGCAGTGTATGGCCAATTATCGGTAGGCTACAAATATTTAATGAATGGATACACTAATGAATGGAGTTAAATAAAGTTCTTTTAGGACCAGGTATGAGTGGGCTTCCTGGAATCTGAAGTTGCATGCAAATTGGAGGCCATATATGGATTTCTCTGGGCAAGACATTCACAATTTCATCATATTTTAAGAACCATTGCCTAAAAAATGTGATTGTGATTCTATATTTCAGAATAAGGGGAATAATATCATGAGATAAAGCCAGACTCTGGGATTTAGATAAGTTTATCACAAATGAGTGGTTCAGAAAGAAAATAGTAAGACCACAATTTCTCCCAGGAAAGCATACTCTAGAAAGGAAGTAGTATACTTTTATTTTGCAGTCAAGAGGGTTTCATCACATATATCAGAAATTGGAATCTAGAAGAAACCACAGACTTTATCTAATTTGGTTCCTCAAAGTTCAGTTAAAGAAATAGTAGCCCAGAAAAGAGAAGGAGGGGACTTTGGCAATTATACAGACAAGTAAGCTCAAATCTTCTAATTATTATTATTGTTTTTTTTTAACCAGACCATTTCTTTCTAGAATTTTCTTTCATTATCAGTAGAAACTTTCTTTTAATGAGATATAGTACTGAACCCCAATATGTAAATTGAAATGATGGAATTTTTCTCATTGATGCAGGTCTTGGGACTCTGTCATTGAAGCGAATTCCCCAAAACCTGGGGCCTGAAAATCCCAGTTTGAAATGCACAGGGGTAGCCATGCTTTCATAATATTTTCAATGCACATTAAAAATGCAAATCAGTTCATAAAATTCTTGCATGATTACTGAATGAATTAATCCTTGGAGAGGAAGAGAAATTGAGGGATGTCTCCAGTCTAAAGCTCACCTTTAAGGACACAGAAGCTTGGATTGCTCCCACTCCCTCCCCCAAGCTTTCCAGCAGTATGTCCTTGGTCTCTGTGTAAGCTGTCAGAGCAGACAATTGCCTGGATGGATGATGGATGACATGTCTTAGATTTCTACTTACCCTAAGTGGTCTTTGGCATGATATATAAAATGTCTGTTTCTTGGTTTCTGCCTCAGTCTTTTCTTGCTTGCTTATGTAAGGGATGGAGTATCTCACTTGGGGATTATTGTTGTTCAGAGATGCCGCTTACTTGGTCTTCCCAGTCTTGTCACAAGAATGGTGACGAAAAAGCAGCAATGGGCCCAGGTCCACTGTTCTTTTGCAGAACCCAAGGAACAAGAGTAAGCCAGCCTTCAATGTGAACAAATTCCTTTCACAGTGACACTTGTTTGGGTCTGTTTCAATAGTGCCAGCTGCAGGATAGGATTGGAGGAAGCCTTTTATTCTTGTATACCACAAGAATGATTTTTCCAAATGATTTTTAATCACTATCTTACTCAGCCTTGCAAAAAACTTTTATCAGGCCCTCCTTGCCCTCTGAATGAAATCTAAATTCCTTAACAGGTATTTCAAGGCCCCTCAAGGTCTGCTCCCTGCTAACACCTCTGACATTGTTTTTTGCTACCTCTCTAGTTAAATTTTTTTCCAAGCCATACATAGTTTTCTTCCAAGCCATACATAGTTTTCTTCTCTGCCTTTAAGGCTCTGCCTCCCTTTCACCTCCAGGTCTGAATATATGATTGCTTTCTCTACTGGACACCTCTTTCTGCTTTCCCTACCACCCCCTGACCTTCAGTCTTTGGATTAAACATCACCTTCCTCAGGAGTCCTTTTTGACCTCACTAGAGCACATTAGGGCCCCGTCCTTTGCAGCTCTCTTATAAGATTGCTTAGCACATTAACGGGAATAGGTTGTCTCATTTTTCTATCTTTTCTATTAGACTGCAGGGGAGAAAATATGCTAACCCTACTCACAGGGCTATCCCCAGAATGTTCTGCAAGAGCCCTGAAGAGTCAATAAGCGTGTGTATTTTGGAGAGTAAATTAATCAGTTATTGGGTATGAACCCTACACAAAGTTGAAGTAGGGAAATTCAGAGTCAAGAAATAAAAAAACATCTAGATGGTCACTACAGACCATTATCTGAAAACCACTGAAGACATCAGATCAGAATTAGGAGAAACTGTCTACAACTCAGACCAGGAAGTGACAAAGGTTCTCTGGGAGAACAGAACCTCAGACTAGAGAGCCAGGTTAGACAATGGAGCCATGGGGACAAGGACTATAAAGAAAAGCTACATTTAATATCTGGCTAATTGCACCCCACTGCATCTTTGCTACCTGAACTTCTTGGGTGGCTTAAAGCCCTCTCTCAGTAACTGATGATAACATGAAATGCCTTTGGTTAGGGCCTGGTGTGATGAAGATAAATCAAAGTCTATATTGCCACAGTCCAATTGGACTCAACTATTTGACTTAACTCCACCCTTGTGTGGTCTGCCTTTCTACATTTAATAGCCCAAGGATGACTGAGAGCAATGTGTTGGCCTGAATAATAATAAAAAGGAGGGTTCCCCTTTGCCTGCCAGACATCTGATGGATACCAAATTCATATTAAAGATTCATTTGAATTTGGAAAAAAATTTCAGGGGTATCATCAATTTATCTTGTTATTAATAACATTATTGAATTTTAATTTCTATTATGGAGACACAGAAAGAAAAAGAAAAGATTATATATATATATACATATATATATTATGTTAGTTTATGTATCTTTTCTGCATATCTCCAAAGTATCTTCTCATAAAATAGAAATTTTAGGGAAATAATCTGATTAATTTTTGCTTTCGTGTATCCAGGATATATCGAAGATTTTGTTTTAATAATCATGATAATTCATGTACTTAGTTCCTTCCAGACATTATATTAAATGCTTCCATGATTCTGAACTAAATGCTTTCCCTGCCAATAGAAGGTTTATCAAATGACTGGTTTCCTTAGTGTTGTGTCTGCAAAACTCTTAGTAGCTGTTAATCCAAGCCTTTTCCTTTTCATTTTAAAAACTCATGTTTCTCCAAGGAAAATTCAATCCACTTAATCCTCATTGATTGGCATTTAGTGTGGCAAGATGATGTTTTGTGAGAACTCTGGGTGTCTAACCAGCAGTTTGATCAATTTGTTATGCCTCTTGTCATGCTAATCTTATTTTGCACCTGGAAACCATGTTTCCCCTGAAGTTCTCTAACTTCATTTAAAGCCATGCCATCCCTAATTTGACAATGGAGAAACTGAGGCATGAGCTATTGACTGTTCTAGTTTACTCCATGTTATTCACAGCTCTGAGCTACCGGAATGCCTACACATCTAAACTTCATCCCCTTTTTTTTTTCTTTATAACCCTCATACTTTTGTCACCTTGACGTACTCATTTAACATTTCAAGATCCCTGAGTCTTTGTTCTCTCTCCTGTAAGATGGAAATAACACCTTTTGGTTTTATTATTATTATTATTATTTATAGAAATGTATGAAAACTATTTATGGAAAAGAACCTAGTGCAGTATCAGGAATATAATCAATGTTCAACAAATACAGCCTGAAGGTGAGAATAAAGAAGAATAAGGAGTAGGGTAGTGAAGACACATTCAGAATTTCCTGAACAGGCTCTCCAAGTCTACTACAGTTTGTACCTGAATCGATGATACATGGGATGTTTGTTAAAATGATTCTTATGATCCATTTCAGATGAACTTGAATCAAGTTTCTAGGAATGAGACCCAGGGTTCATCAGTTTAGCATGCATTCCTAAGGGATGCTTGTGCAGAATTGGATGACTAGTATACGGAAGTCTGTAGACGAAGCTATAATCTCTTCATCAAGTATTCCAAAAGTTTAGATAGGTTCTAAGCAAAGGAAGTTAATTGAATAGCCATGAAATTTTCAGGAAACTAGAACTGACTAGTTGGTAGGGTATTTAGGTAAAAGAACAGAGGGTGAAACCTGAAATTCTATCTAGATTGACCTTGAGAGGAAGTCCCATAGGACGGGAAATATCTGGTGTGGCATGCACTTGTGAATGAGTAGCTTTCAGGACTTGCTTGGATCCCCTGCTCCTAAATCCACTATTTTCCTCTCAATGCTGGAGAAGTGCATTGGATTTAGCACAATGTTGAGTCAGTCTTTTCCATAGAAAAGTTGTTGATTTAAGAGGTTCTAACCTCATATTATTTGATTCAGCATAATTCTACTTTCTGCTATTCGGGCCTTATGTGTCTCAGCCATTATGTTTTGTCTTTTCCCCCAATTCCATTGTCTTTTCTTCACAAAAAACCTAAGGGAAATAACTGGTGTATGCTTTATATTATCTCTAAGTAAATCTGTTTGTTTTTGACATATGAGAAATAGAATTGGGTGACTGAATTATTTGCCCTTTTCTGTTTTGCTACCATGAAACTTAGAAATGAATTCATAGAACACCATTAACAGATGTATGGTTTATCCTCATTTCTGACTCACCCAATTATAAATTCTACATTGTAACATTTTATAATTTCTGAGTGTAATTATGGTTTTTTTTGGTAATACTAGGGTATAAATGAAGAATTGAATGAATAGATAAATTCCTACTTTTTACCTGAGTTTGTACAATTGAATTTCCGTATAGCTTTCAGTCTTTGTAAAGTACATAAACCCAAGTCCCTCCTTAGGTAGAGTCTTCCTTTACCATTATTTGAACTAAAAGAAATTCAGAGAGCATAAGCAAGAATCAGGAAATTTATTATAAGGATATAGAGATGGCTCATATAAACCATTAGTAATTCTACAGATGGACTGTCAGGAAGGATTAGAATAATTGTTCCTAAATATGAATGCACATTGGAATCAATTAGAGAAAATTTTTTTGAAAAAAGATTCTGGTGTCCCACCCCCAGTGATTGTGATTTAATTTGTTTGCTGTGTGATCTGGGCTTGGAGATTTTAAAAGAGCCTGTCTTAGTTATCTAGTGCTGCTATAACAGAATTATCACAAGTGGATGTCTATAAAACACAGAAATTTATTCTTTCACAGCCTAGGAAGCTGTAAGTCAGAATTCAGGGCACCAGCTCCTTGGGAAGGCTTTCTCCCTCTGTTGACTCTGGGAGAAGGGTCTTGTCATCAATCTTACCCTGGGTCTAGGAGTTTCTTAGCACAGGGACCCGTGGTCCAAAGGACTCGCTCTACTCCTGGCTCTTCTTTCTTGGTGGTAACGAAGTCCCTCTCTTCTCTGCTCACTTCTCTCTTTTATATCTCAAAAGAGATTGACTCAAGACACAATCTAGTCTTATAAATTGTGTCCTGCCTCATTAATATAACTGTTCTAATCCTGTCTCATTAACATCATAAAACCAAACCATTCCCGTTTCCAACTCATAGCGACCCTATAGGACAGAGTAGAACTGCCCCATAGATTTTCCAGGGAGTGGCTGGTGGATTCGAACTGTCGACCTTTTGGTTAGCAGCCAAGCTCTTAACCACTACGCCACCAGGGTTAGGATTTACAACACACAGGATAATTACATCAGATCACAAAATGGAGGACAACCACACAATACTGGGAATCATGGCCCAGGCAAGTTGACACATATTTTGGAGGGGCAAAATTCAATTCATGACAGACCCCCAGATGATTCCAATGGGCAGAAAGATTTGGAAACCAATGAATTAGAAGCAGAATCTGGAAAGCCTTCAAGACTCTTTCTTTTTTTCATCACAGAATTTATGCTTTATTTTTTTCTGTGTCTGAACAGAAATCTTCTCATCTCTTTGGTCCTTGTGGTGGAAAAGATATCTACATCCCAATTCCCAACTTTTCAAAATGTTATGAGTCCAACCACAAAGAGACTCTGAGTCCCAATTCCACATTACAATGGCAAGAGATTGGGTGGCCTCTCATGAATCTGGAAATCCTGGTGGCGTAGTGGTTAAGAGTTTGGCTGCTAACAAAAAGATCAGCAGTTTGAATCCACCAGGCACTCCTTGGAAACCCTATGGTGCAGTCCCACTCTTTCCTATAGGGTCACTATGAATCGATTCAACAGCAACAGTTTTGGTTTTTCTGGCTTCTCGTGAATCTAATTGTTGTGCCATAGAGTTAGGGCCTGGGATTTTAAGAAGGGTAATTGTACAGAGTTGTTAGTTGCTTAGCCTCACTCATTGGAGAAGGGACCAATTTCCAAAGAAGTCGTGGTTACTGAGCTGGGAAGATACACATGAAATGCATGTATTTTTATACAGGAGCCCTGTTAAGTTTTAAACAATCATCCTGAGATTGACTGAATTCTTCACTCTATGTGAGTACTCCCTTGGGCTCAATTTGCCTGCTGGGATATCTCTAGATTAGGTCTTGGTCAATGAGAATTGAAATGATTGTAGCAGGCATTTACTTAGTGGTTATTAAGGACCAGGCAATTTACTAAACATTTTAAGTAGTCATTGCTTTAAATCCTTACAAAACTCCTGTGAAGTAGTGCTGTTATCACCATATATGCATGAGGAAACTGAGTCACAGAGAGGTTAATACCCTACTCAAAGACCCTCAATTCATTAAACTGCAATGCCAAGTTTTGAAAGAGACAGACAGACACCAGGTCCATGGCTGTTAACTGCTGTAGTGAAGTGTAAACAGATGTTACCTCCTCAAAACTAACTCCAGGAATACCCAGCCACATACCAGTGGTCACTGAGTTCCCCTAGCATCACGGTCTGATATGTCCCTGAGAGCCCAGAGCAGAGCTTTGGCAGCAGTGTGTTTGACCAGCTCTTTGGGTCAGTCTCTAACAGCAAGATGACGTACATAACCTCAAACATTCCAGGGTGAAGAGATTACAGACTCAAATTATTAGAGTTTGATATATTTGAAAGTATCTATGTCATTTTACACCCCTGCTCCCTACACTACCACCCCTCTATCCATTTTACAGAATGAAGGAACAGAGGCTCAGTGAGGGTTAGTGATTTATCCAGTCATGCAGTTAAGATTCTTAAACTTTAGCAGAAAGGCACCATGAGATAAAGTACTGAGACATAAAGGTAGGTTTTATTTGCTTATAAATTAACAGAAACAGAACGCTCCCCCTTGTTATTTGTGGGAACAAATCACCAGAGAGCTCCACATGACTGTCCCTAGCAGAGTTCACACTCAGATCTTGGGACAATGCCCCTATATTCTTGTTAAACCATGGCACTGTGTTTAGCTCCCTCTTGCAATATTTGGTAATTAAATGCAAATTCATTGGTGTGCTCTTTTATTTACTTTATGGTTGTTTTCTTATAAATATTGTTAATGCTTCTGTTAATAATTAAAATTTACCAACCAGTTTCCAAAAGCGTTTCTTCACTGAAGATAAACAAGAAATAACAATTAATTTTTACCACTGACAAATAGAGAGATGCTTACATTTCTCCATGTCTATCTTATCATGTTTCTAAGATTTATTGGTAGAACCTCTCATGCCTCCATCATATAAGCTCCATATCCCTGCTTATTGTTTTAAAGTCTGGTTATGTATGAGGTCATCATGAGGTTGTTCCATCAATCCTCCTGCCTCTAACTGGAGATGCTGTGTACCTTCCAGTAAGGAAGTGTTAGTAACTCTCACCTCCCTTTAATTAGGGAGCTTTCCTTATTGCGTAACTAAAGTACTTTTATTTATTTTTATTTCCCCATCAGTAATGTAATTTTATTAAGTAATAGTTTGTAAATTAATAGTACTGGAGGTACATGTAGGGAGTCAGGCAACATTGGGATTTTCTCACCCTCTGCAGGTTACCAGAAGGCAAAAAAAAAAAAAAAAAAAAAAGACTATTTAAAAATGTGTAGCGTTAGCTGCACTGATTCCATGCTATAAGCCATAGCTCTACTTGCTTACTGAGAGTATAACCAGGGCCCATTCATGGCTGCCACAAGTAGCACATCCAAGTAATTTGATCATCTCTCCAAATAATTTAAACTCATTATGCATATTAAACTGTACTGACAAGAGTATGCTACATCCATCTGCCTACATATAAACAGTCTGTCAGGCTCATATCGAGTTTTTTGCCTTGATGACTACTGGTGTTTGCAATACCATCTCATTCTTCTTTACATCCTATGGAGGAAACTACTAGTTTTCTCCACAAATCCATTCTCCCCTTCTTTAATGGGTGGCCATAGAGTCAATTCTGACTCATAGTGACTCTATGTGTTACAGACTAGAACTACTCTCCACATGGTTTTCATGACTGAGAACTGTTGGAAGCAGATCACCAGGCCTTCTTCTGAGGTGTCCCTGGGTAGGTGTGAACTGCCAATCTTTCAGTTGGTAGTCAGTCGCTTACCATTTTTACCACCCACCGTTCTTTACAATAATGTAGTTCAAATCAGGCCCATGGCTGCCCAGCTAAGAGCTCCATTTTCCAGTGACTTGCAGGTGAGTGTGGCCATGGAAACTAAGTTCTTGCTGGTGGAATGTGGACAGAAGTGGTGTGTGTGACTTCTACCTAACTTGGCTTAAATAAAAATATTTTATCTTGACTTACTATCTTCCTTCTTCTGCCAGTCATAACTGGGATAAGCCTGTGACTCACCTTCAATGGTACAGACAAGGACAGCAATCATGGAGGAGCAAGAATATGCAAGGAACCTGGGTCCCTGTATGACTGCACGGAATAGAGCCCCTCCCAAACTAAAATGCTTGCCCAATGATATTATGTAAGACAGAAATAGACTTCTATGCCTTGATACCATTTTATTTTGGGGTTGCCTTCTTTCTGAAGTCACAGATTTACCTTAAATAATGTGCTCCTTCATAAAATAAAACCCTATAAAAACATAATACTTTTTCATATTCAACTAATCTGATTCGCATGCAAATGATGAGAGGAAGACATTTTATCATTATTATATTTGTTGTAGATTAGGAAAACAATGTTTGTAGATGTTAATTAATTTGCACTCTGCTAGGAAGTGGTAGATTTGGAACTTGTAGCACTTCTGACACCAAACCCAAAGATCTTGCTCATACAGTACATAATCTCTGCTCTGTATAAATTGCTGTCCAAGATGCAGTGAGATTTGCAAAACAAAATAAGAGTTTTCAGTCTCAGAGAAGTGATTGACATGCACTTAACTACCTGTGATGCTGAGTAGAAAACGAGTACAGTTGTAAGCAATGTAGACAATGTAGATATAAAACTGCACGTGGGTTCAAAGGCAAAAGATTGTTTTCAGTTGGGGACATTCAGGTATAGACAGACTTTGAACCAAGTCTCAAATGATAGGAAGTAGTTGGGTAACTAAAATGAGGTAAGGGGAAATGTATATCAAGCAGAGGGGAAAATACAAACAAAGGCAAAGAAGCAGTTCAGTAAGTGTAGTTTTTTTTTAATATTGAGAGGTGTCCGCATGACATTGGCTGTATCTGGGCTTTGAGAAAGATGTAGTTTTTAATTCTACCTTTGTGGGTGTCTTCGGCTGGGTTCTCTAGAGAAGCAAAACCGGGGGAAAGTATATATATACACGTATATATATATATATATATATATATATATATATACATATATATATATATGTAGAGAGAGAGAAATTTATCTTGAGGAAATGGCTCATGCATTTGTAGAGGCTGGTAAGTCCCAAGTCCACGGGTCAGGCATCAGGTTTCAGGCTGGAGGCTTCTCCTGAATCAAGTAGCTACAGTGGCTGACAAACCCAAGATCCACAGGTCAGACGGCAGGCTGCTGGCTCAGAGCTGTGAAGGATGATGGATCCAAGATTGGCAGGTAAGATGACAGGCTGCTGGCCTGAGTTCCAAGAACTGGAGGTCAAATGCTCACGAGCCGTATGCAGGATCCAGAGCAGAGAAAAAACCAGGAAGTTTTGCCAGAAACTCCATCTATATTGGATGCAGGCCACATCCCCCAAGGAAACTCCCTTTCAACTAATTGGCTACTCATGGCAGATCCCATTATGGAGGTGTTCACATTATATCAGATCTCATCATGGGGATGATTACATCATTATATGACTGACAAAGTACATCATAACCACCAAACCACTGAGAATCATGGCCCAGCCAAGTTGACACAGCACATTAACGATCACAGTGGGATACTAGTAATGTGACTTTTGGCAAGTAGCTTAACTCTCCTAGAATCTCTGTTTCTTCACCTATAAAATGGGAATAATAAAACCTACCTCGAAAATACCAAAATACCTATAATAGTATTCCCTTTGCTCATTGTTACCTCATTAGCATAACTAAACTACTCTAAGGATTTTCTTTCTCCAAACTCTGAGATAAGTACCTGCTTGACCACCTGAAAAAACCTAAATCTGTAGCCCTGATCTGCCACTACTGAGCTGTGCAACCATAGTGAACTAACTCACTTTCCATTAACAGATTTAGAATTATCTATAAAGATAATATGGAGCCTTGGTGGCACAGTGGTTAAAAGCTATAGCTGCTAACCAAAAGTTTGGCAGTTCAAATCCACCAGCTGCTTCTTAGAAGCCCTACGGTGCAGTTCTACCCTGTCCTATAGGGTAGCTATCAGTTGGAATTGACTTGATGGCAATAGTTTTGGTTTTGGTTTATAAATATATACAGTTGATATGTGAAAAAATTCTGGAGTCCTTTTTCTTGAATAAGGAAATGAATAAATATAAATAAATAACTCTGTAAGGTGGTGCCATTAATTCAGCTTCCTATATTATCATCACCCCCTCATTTTCGTATGTAGATCAATGAGCAGTTTCTTGCTTATTTCTTTACATCTTTGGAGGGTCTTTACTTGTATGTTGTCATTGTCATCATCATCATCATCACATCTGTTCTCTGATTAAACCCCAGAAAATGTTTTGTGATCTGTATACTTTGCATGATACCCTCAAGTGAAAAGGGATTATACCCTTCCTTCTCTGAGTTGGATTTGAAGGGGATTTGGCATAGCCAATGTTATGGCCTTTTTTTTTTTATTTTTTTTATTCCAACTGCTGTTTTCTTTTGCGTTACTGTTGGAATCCCTTTTAGAAGAGCAATAGCCAAGGTAAAGCCTTTGTTTCCTGTGGTACATGCAGGCCAGGGAGAGGTGACATACAGTAATGAGTTTGTGGTGGATCTGATACCAGATGGCCCAGCTGCTTAAACAGTCAGAGGAGGAGACATAAGATCATTTGCAATTAACTGCAGCATCAGTAACAATCCTTTCATTTTGATTAGATTTGTCAATGTATTTTCTAGTGTTAGTACAGTATTTCCAGGAAATATATTCTCCCCAGTCAGTGGATTGAAAGAACTAGGGGGCAGATTATTTATTTTATTTTAATTTGTGTGCATCCCAAAGTTGTTCTCCCATTATGTTTTTTAAGTGAGTCAGTGAAAAACAACGATGTCTAAATGTAATCTACTTGCACCTCTTGAGCCCGTCTTGGAAAAACTTATAGTAGTGATTCTTAAGATGTGTGATTTGTGGATTTCATTGAGAAAATAAAGCATATCCCTAAAATGTAGTATAAACAATTTCAGGGTGTTCATTGATCCTTTTTCCTAAAAGAACCTAAATGTGTTTGTTGCCTGCCCTGATCTGCCACTATTCAGCTGTGTGGACTTGGTGAACTCCCTCAGTTTTCGTCTTTAAGCCAAATTGTGTTTACTGGTAAATAACGTTTTTTAAAAATGGGCTAAATAATTTATAAGGCCTGTTGTAGCACTGTTATTCCATGATGCAAGGCAAGGTAAATTGTAAATGCACAGAACTGGGCAGGTGGCAACTAAACGCACCGCGGATCTCAGTCTAGGGAAGGTAGCAGACTTGCCAGGTTGGACTAGAATCTGGGTATTCAGACTTATCTTGTTTTTTATCGTTTGTCTATTTTCTTTCTTTCTTTTTGTCTTCAGTGATATTGGTAATAATGTCTTGTGTTGGGAGAGCAACGCTTGAATCTTTCTGCAGTCTTTTGCATGGTGTTTAAAGAATTCCACAACGTGTTTTCTTCATATTTCACTTTCTGCATCTTCTTTCACCATTATTATCCCAATTCCTTACATTCATGCTTCATCCAACAGCCTTGTCATGTCTCAGGTCTGCTTTTCATTCTCCTGTCCCCAAGACCCAGTCCATGCCATTCCTTCTGCCTGTAACATCTTCCTTGTCAAGCTTAAGAGTGAGCAAGCTATTCATTGCCTATTTCTTCTGATAACTCTTTCTCAAATTTCTCACTTCTGTTCCCCCCACCCCCTGCATAGTTTTGCCCAGAAAGAAGGTATGATTTGAGCTGGAGAGCTGGGTCAACTTGTGACAATAGAAAAGTGTTAACTACATTTAGAGTTGGGTTAGGGATGACTGTATAAGGAACGGCAATAGGAAAGTCAACATGGCCAAAAGCTAGGAAGTTGGAAATCAGAGACAGAATTTGGTGTGGAAAGTCAGTACTGATAAGGGTGTGGTTGAAATTTATTATTTTTAATGATAATGTTATTATCATTTATTGAATGTCCCTTATGGGTAAAATATTTTACGTAAATCATTAACTCTCTTGACCTTTGGCAAGTTCATTAACCTCTCTATGCCTCAGTTTTTTGTTTTTGTTTTGCAAAATGGGAATAATAAATCTCATGGGGTTACTATAAATAAAAGAGAAAGCTGGGCTAGAGTAACCTGAACTCTATAGTGAGTCCTGGACTCTATATAGTCTTCAAAAATGTTGAAGTATTAAAAAAAAAAAAATTAAAGTGTGCTTGTCACATAAAAAGTTCTAATAAATCTTAGCAGTAATAATAATGATAACAATAATAGCATTATTATTGTTATTATTATCCCTCATATCAATGTTAGATGATAAGATCATTTACCATCCACATTTTACAAATAATGAAACAGATCTACTCAGTTAAATTCTTTCTGAGAATATATGACACACTTGAGGTTGATAAAGATGAGCAAGTGTAGGCAGATACATTTTTAGGAGAGCGAAAGGCAGAGAATCCATGCTCAATTCTTTGTTTCCTGCTCTTTTCCCAGCAGATCATGGAAAGGGGCGGGAGACTGCACCATGGCATCCTAGAAAGGAAGCTCTCCAGACTTCCTTCTGGTCTGGCCCTGGCTGTATTTTCTAGAGTGAGTCTGCCTGAGTCACCTCTCCCAGGCATCAAGCTGAAACCAGCTTCCCAGGTCGGAAGCCGGGAACTCAACCCTGCCAAGTTTCACTGAGGTTCTTTTCCTGCTGATCAATTCCAACCTCCTGTTTTCAAGTTTAAAAGCCTCTAAAGTCTCTTGGACATCAAATAGCTCTTATCAAACGCCATCTGGGCAATTTAAATGCAAATGAATCGGCAATATTTGGGCTGCTTCCAGTTAACTTGTACGTGCTTTCTCAAACAAAAGAAGAAACTGGGCTGCCGCGACTCTGGGCCCTGGACTCTGTGGTCTTTAAACATGTTTAAACAAAAAGGTAATTCAAAACACTGGACATTCATGATTAGAATCTAGCTTGCTTTGGTTTCAAAACAAAGGGAGGTGAGTTGTTTTCATCCTAGAGAAGAGTATAGCAAGGACTTATTGCCAGAGAAACATTAGTCTGGAGGAATGGGGAGAAATCTGACACCTAGATCTGTCTTTATTATTGACTACATGGGTGAGCTTGGGAAATTCAGTCCATCTGTCTGGGCCTTGGAAACCCTGGTGGCGTAGTGGTTAAGAGCTCTGGCTGCTAACCGAAAGGTTGGCAGTTTGAATCCACCAGGCGCTCCTTGGAAACCGTATGGGGCAGTTCTACTCTATCCTATAGGGTTGCTATGAGTCAAAGTCAACTCAACGGCAACGGGTTTGGTTTCTGGGCCTCAGTTTCTTCATCTATAAAATGAGGCAGCTGACCGCTATGGATCTCTAAGGATCATTTCTGATCTCATTTTATTTTTTATGATTATATGACATTATGCAACTCTGACAGGAAGAAAAACAGTCAAGGA
Source organism: Dugong dugon (assembly GCA_030035585.1). Taxonomy (NCBI): domain Eukaryota; kingdom Metazoa; phylum Chordata; class Mammalia; order Sirenia; family Dugongidae; genus Dugong; species Dugong dugon. Next base: position 62,235,196 of record CM057471.1, read on the forward strand.
AGAGAGTTGCATTTTTTATTTTTTCAGGTATAAAAATCTTTCTTTTGGAAAACTTTAAAAGAACCTGATCTGGAGAGCTTGAAACTGAGGAAACCAAATTGCTCTGAGTATCAAAATAATGGAGTTTTTTTCCTCATGGTTTCCTATGAGAAATATATTGGAGCCTAGAAATAATCTGGTGATGTTGTTAATAATGTTAATAGCTAATTGTCTCCTGGCACTTTTGAAAATGTATCAGAAAGCACTAAGTGTTTTATCTAAATGAACTCACAATCCTTAGCACAGCCACTTGTGATCATTACTATTTTCCCCATGGTACAGATGAAGAAACTTGCTCAAGTTTTCACAACTAGAAAGTGGTGGCTCTGCAACACAAAACGAGGTAGGCTGACTTCAGGCTGTGTGGCAAAGACCATAAGTGGCATAGACCTTAAGGATAGGTTACAGGCTGGGAGTTACATAGCCAGGAGCCAATAAGAGATTCCTGTGAGGACAATGAGGAAAGAGCAGTGAACCTTAAAGACAGTGATCCCTAATGTCCAGTTTTAAGTAGCTCTTCCTTGGTGCTTTCTTTTCCCTTCATTATTCCTAACATTTCAGGGGAAAAATATATATATTCTACTCCCACAGGCATTGGATTAGAGGTGTTTGAGGAGTGGAGCACTGGAGGCCAAGCTTATGCTTGGACTGAAGCTAAATTAAGAGAGAAGAAAGAGGTGAGGGAGGATAGAGGAGAGGCCATAAATATGATGGCCAGGGGAGGGGGGTTAGAGGGGAGGGGAGTAGCAGAAAACATCCAGTGCAGATCAAGAAAAAGCAGGGAAAAGGAATTTGGATTGAAAGGTGACAACCCATACAATTATTTAAGTACCACCACCACCATTCAGGAAATGCTTAGAAGTTATGAGAAGAACGTTGGTCTCCCAAAAATTATGTGGTATGGGGTTCTTTCCCTTCAACCCTGTAAAGAATGGGCGGTCTCAGGCTGGTCTAGGATTTGATAACATTTTAACTATGGGCAAATTCTCATCCCTAAAACTGTGTTATAAAAATGCCTTACTGAATCCTCCCAAGTCTTCAAAAATTAGTTCAAATCTATTGTTCATCATAAAGATTTTTCTTACCCTTCCAGCCAACATTGATCCCTGCCTTCTTTGAACTCCAAGAAGCACTTAGAGGCTAAACAGTCCCATCTGGTACTCGCTCGAATTTTGCATTGTAAATTAACTATACAAGGCAGTCATTTTTCCCAAGCTGAAACCAAGGACTTCTCTTGCTCTTGTTTCCTTTTTCAAATTGTCTGCCACCAGACTGGGCACATGATCGTACACCAAAGATGCTTGTTCATGCATTTATCTGTCTAGCATTTTAGCGCTTAGCATTTGTATAGCACTTTATGGAAGGATTTCATAAGCCATGCTATCTCTGCAGATGCTTCCTACAATCCTATCACTAATCCAATAAAAATTTAACCATGTGTGCTGATATCCTCTGTCTTTCTGCAATATAGCTGACATTATCTAGAATGATTTTAATGTTGCATGAATATAGGATGCATGTCCTCATAGCAGATCTGTGGACATTTTGAAGTGGAGCATTAGGGAGACATTTAAACACAATCCTTTCTCTATGCAAAGTGTACTTTGGTTTGCATAATGCATTGTGCTTCAGGTGGCAAGTTCCAGGCACAGGTAGAATTAATGGAATAACATCAGGCTTTAGACTCTCGGAGGAAATTCCTCAGCCTCATTACAAGGTAGTATTATTCCACAGATAAAGTTTAGTTAAAAACTGCAAAATAATGTTTTCCTGTTTTTATTGCTAATTTCTCCGAGTTTGGCAAAGAAAGCTATGCTTCACGTTCACAGGTTCTATCATCCTTGGAGATCACAGAGTTGCATCTGAGAATCACCTAAACCTGGATGCTTATGTTGTGGATTGTGGGGATACATGGACACATGCATTTTCTGAATGTTTTTGTACATATAACTCTCGTCACTCTATACTTTATTTCTTTTGGATGTTTGTATCTTGTATTAAATTCACGTGTTTTGAGGGCAAGGTCCCCTATTGCTTTGTTCACTAGTTTGAATTTATTCACAGGGTATAGCACAATGTCAGGCACAGAGTGTCATAAATAATGAATGGCATGGATGGATAAATAAATGAATGAATACACATTCACCCTGTAAAAATTAGGGCTAAGAGGGATCCAGAGGGACCAACCGACCTTTACATTTCAAAGAAAAGATTTTATATGTTTACCAACAAAGGTTTTCAGAAAGTTACCTGAGATCTTCCACCTTTCGCTCTAAATGATCTACATTCACCACAATGCACACGTTTTGAAAGTGGGCACCCAAGACTTTGCCTTGCTGTATAAAGTCCTCTGTGATCTGGATGTTGACCATGTATTTGGCCTTACTACTCTCCTCTCCCAGGTTTACTCTACTACAGTTACTATGATCTCCTTGCCTTTGTTAAACATACCAAGCACTCTCCCACCACAGGACATCTGCACTTGCTGTATGACCTCTTTTTGGAATACTTGCTCGTTTCACGATGATCTCTCTTCCTTGAGTCACTTCCACAGCTCTTCACTTGGCACCTCCACAGAGAGATCTTCAGAAACCACCCTACCTAAAATATTAACCCTCTTCACTCTCTCTTTCACAAAGGAATTTTGTTATTCTTCACAGCACTTATTGCCACTTGACATTTATTATACATTTATTTATCTTTAATATATTAATTTCTGTCACTCACCACTAGAACGTTTGTTCCAGAGGAGCTAAGGTATGTTTTAGTTTATCCCTGCTTCTCTATGACAGCAACTGCATGAAGTATCTAATACATAGTTGTTGAATGGATGAATGAATAAATAAATAAACATTAAAATGCATTATAGACAAACACTGGACCAGGAGTCAAAAGAATTTCTGTTTTTAAATCACTGTTCTCTCATTTCTAATCTAGGTCTCAGTTTCTTTGTTTCAATTATCTAGTCCCAAGTTTATCATTCAGAAAATACCAAACCCATTGCTGAGTCATGATGAGCTAATACCGTATACCATACTTAGGTTTTAAGATTGTTCAGGTATCAGAATTGCTGTTAATAATATTACTAGCTAAACTTTATTGAGCACTTATTATGTGCCAAACATTGTTCAGTGTTTTGCATGAGTGTTCTCATTCATTCCTCTTAAAAATCCTATTATCTCTGTTACAAAGAAAGTCAATAGAAAATACATGTAAAAATATCTTACAAATGGTAAAATCCTTTATGAGTATGAGTGGTAGCTAGTCTCATCAACTAAATTCTCTCCCCATGTTGAACTTCATGGTGAAGTCCCTCTGACTTAGGTCTTTTTATCAGTGCCTTCATTCGTACTGTGTGTAGACACAAAACATACCCTAGGCACAAATGTGGCGCGTTATTAAATGCTTAACAACTGCCTCTCTGTAGGGGGGAAAGCCCCTATTTGTAGCATTTGCCATTTTCCACGGTGTGAATACTCCCACCATGCTGATTTCATGGTATCATCTTGAAGTCACTGAACTTGGAATTGGATATAGATGTTCACAATCATCTGTCTTGAGCTTAGAGGATGGTCCCAGTGCACCATTGCTACACAGCCTTCTAATGGGTATATACTCTTCCAGTCTTGGCTCCTGTCCTTTCTCCAAACTGTAGCCCGAGTGTCCTAAAATTCAAAATGGTTGATATCAATGTTTGGCTTAAATCCCTTCATAGCTTCTCACTCCTATCACCCTCAAGTTAAAAGCCAAATTTCTTTGATGTCTTGTCCTACATGAGTTCACTTTTGCCTCCTTCCTAACTTTAATTCTTTTTTTTTTTTAATTTTTTTATTGTACATTAGACAAAGGTTTACAGAACAAATAGTTTCTCATTAAACAGTCAGTACACATATTGTTTTATGATATGGGTTAACAACCCCACAACATGTCAACACTCTCCCTTCTGAACCCTGAGGAACTTTTTTTGGTGAAAATATACATAGCCAAAGTTACACCATTTTGAAAGTTTCTACATGTACAATTCAGTGATATCGATTACATTCTTCCGGTTGTGCTGCTCTTCTCACTAACCTTTTCCAAATTATTCTATCACCATTATCTTCAACTCACTGTCCCCTGGGCTTCCCATCAAACCTTTTGAGTTGCTGTTGTCAATTTGATCTCACATAGATAATTCTTTTTTTTTTTTTGTACCTTAGATGAAGGTTTGCAGAACAAATAGTTTCTCATTAAACAGTTAGTACACATATTGCCCTATGACAATGGTTAACAAACCAACAACATGTCAACACTGTCCCTTCTCAACTTTCGGTTCCCTATCACCAGCTTTCCTGTCCCATCCTGCCTTCTAGTCCTTGTCCCTGGACTGCTGTGCCTCATTAGTCCTGTTTTGTTTTATGAGGCTGTTCAATCCCTAGTTGAACGGTGAACTTCGGGAGGGGCTTCACCACTGAGCTGAAAGGGTGTCCAGGGACCATACTCTCAGGGTTTCTCCAGTCTTTCATGCCAGTAAATCTGGTCTTTTTTTGTGAGTTAGAATTCTGTTCTACATCCTTTTCCAGCTCTGTCCAGGACCCTGTACTGTGATCCCAGTCAGAGCAGTCAGTGGTGGTAGCCGGGCACCAGGCTAGCTGTACTGGACTCAGTCTGGTGGAGGCCTTGGTAGCTGTGGTCCATTAGTCCTTTGGACTAATCTTTTCCTTGTATCTTGTTTTCTTCATTCTCCCTTGCTCCTGAAGGGGTGAGACCAGTGGAGTATCTTATATGGCTGCTCACAGGCTTTTAAGACCCCAGACGCTACTCACCAAGGTAGAATGTAGAACATTGTCTTTATAAACTGTGTTATGCCAGTTGAGCTAGATGTTCCCTGAGACCATGGTCCCCACAGCACTCTGCCCAGCAATTCAGTCCCTCAGGGAGTTTGGAAGTGTCTATGGAGCTCCCATGACCTTTCCTTGTACAAGTTGTGCTGGCTTCCCCAGTAATGTGTACTGTCTTACCCTTCACCAAAGTTACCACTTATCTACTTAGTTCCCCCCGACTCCTCCCATCCCTTGTAAACAGCAAAGATTGTTTCTTTTTGTGTGTAAACTTTTACATGACTTATGCAGTAGAGATCTCATACAATATTTGTCCTTTTGCGATTGACTTATTTCACTCAGCATAATGTCCTCAGTTTTGTTCCTCTTACTCTCCTGTGCTGAGTTCCTTTTGTTTCTGGATTTTTTTTTTCATTTCTTTTGTTTTTGTAGGTTTTGTTTTTACTGAGACTTTATGTTTTTCTTCATCTTGATGAGTAGGTTCGTTAACTTTCTTTGTGGTTACCTTGAAATTTAACCTTATCTTCCTAGATTTGAACCAGTCTATTATTACTTGGTATTGCGTGACTTCCTCTCCATTAGAAGGTTCTATATCTACATGTTTATTCCCTCTTTTATTGTTCTGATGCTGTTGTCATTTACCGATTAACCTCTCTGGTTCCCTTTTGCAATTCTTTTGGTTTTGCATAGTCCTTAAGAGTTCATTTCCTAGGTTGGTATCTGGCTAGTACAATCCTGTGTCCTATATTCAGCCTGTGGTCTGATATTGTTTATTCTCAGATTGAAGGACTTCATTTAATAAGTCTTGTAAGTTTGGTTTGGTTTTTACACAGTCCCTTAATTTCTGTTTATCTGGAAATGACCTAATTTCACCATGATATTTGAATGAGAGTTTTGCAGGATATATTATTCTTGGCTGGCAATTTTTTTCTTTCAAGATTTTATATATGTCATCCCATTGCCTTCTTGCCTGCATGGTTTCTGCTGAATAATCCGAGCTGAGTCTTAGTGTTTCTCCTCTGTGTGTGACTTTTTGTTTTTCTCGAGCTGCTCTCAGAATTCTTTGTCTTTGGTTTTAGTGAGTGTCATTATGATATGCCTTGGTGATTTTCTTTTGGGGTCTATCCTATATGGGATTCGTTGAGCTTCTTGGATGGTCAGCTTTTCATCTTTCATGATATTGGAGAAGTTTTCTGTCAGCAATTCTTCAGTGATCCTCTCTGTGTCTTCTGTTTTCTCCCCCTGTTCTGGAACTCCGATCACTCACAGAGTTTTGCTTTTGATTGTATCCCACATAATTCTCAGGGTTTCTTGATTTTTCTTTGTTATTTTTTCTGATTTTTCCTCATACAGAATTGTAGTCTTTTTTTATTTTTATTTTCTATATTTTATTGTACTTCAGGTGAAGGCTTACAGAACAAATACTTTCTCATGAAACAGTAGTACACATGTTGTTTTAAGACATTGGTTAACAACCCCACAACACATTAACCCTCTACATTCTCAACCTTTTTTTTTTTTTTTTTTTTTGGTGAAAATACACATAGCCAAAAATACACTGTTTCAAAAATTTCTACGTACACAGTTCAGTGACATTGACTACGCTCTTCCAATTGTGCTGTTATTCTCACTTAAGATGAAGGCTTACAGAACAAAATAGTTTCTCATTTAACAGTTAATACAAATGTTGCCCTAAGACAATGGTTAACAATCTCACAACACATCAAAAATATCCTTACTCAAACTTCGGTACCCTATCACCAGCTTCCTTGTCCCCTTCTTCCTTCTGGCCCTTGTCACTGGACTCCTGTACCTCGTTATTCTCATTTGGTTTTACAGGGCTGTCCACTCCCAGGCTGAACAGTGAACCTCGGAGGTAACTTCACCACTGAGCTAAAAGGGTGTCTGGGGCCATACTCTCGAGGTTTCTCCAGTCTCCTTTAGGCCAGTAAATCTGGTCTTTCTTTTCTGAGTTAGAATTCTGCTCTACATCCTTCTCTAGCTCTGTCCAGAACCCTCTGTTGTGATCCTGGTCAGAGCAGTCACTGGTGGTAGCCGGGCACCATCTAGCTGTACTGGACTCAGCCCGGTGGAGGCTTTGGTAGCTGTGGACAATAAGTCCTTCGGACTAATCTTTTCCTTGTATTCTGTTTTCATTCTCCCTTGCTCCCGAAGGGATGAGACCAGTGGAGTATCTTAGATGGCCGCTCACAGGCTTTTAAGACCCCAGACGCTACTCACCAAGGTAGAAGATAGAGCATTGTCTTTATAAAATGTGTCATGCCAATTGAGCTAGATATTCCCCGAGACCATGGTCCCCACAGCCCTCCGCCCAGAAATTCAGTCCCCAGAGAGTTTGGATGGGTCTATGGGGCTTCCATGACCTTTCCTTGTACAGATTGCGCTAGTTTCCCCTGTATTGTGTACTGTCTCACCCTTCACCCAAGATACAACTTATTTATTGCCTATTTACTATTTCCCCCCCACCCCTCCCATCCCTGGTAACCAACAAAGATTGTTACATTTTGTGTGTGAACTTTTTCATGGCTTTTTACAATAGAGGTCTCATACAATATTTGTCCTTTTGTGATTGGCTTATTTCACTCAGCATAATGTCCTCCAGTTTCATCCATGTTATGAGATGCTTCACAGATTCATTGTTGTTCTTTTTCGTTGCATAGTACTCCATTGTGTGTATATACCATAGTTTGTTTATCCATTCATCTGTTGATGGGCATCTAGGTTGTTTCCATCATTTTGCTATTGTGAACAATGCTGCCATGAACATAGGTGTGCATATGTCTATTCGAGTGACGACTCTTACTTCTTTAGGATATATTCCTAGGAGTGGGATTGCTGGATCAAATGGTATGTCTATTTCTAGCTTTCTGAGGACGCGCCATATCATTTTCCAAAATGGTTGTATCATTTTGCACTTCCACCAGCAGTGCATAAGAGTTCCCATCTCCCCGCAGCCCCTCCAACATTCGTTATTTCCAGTGTTTTTGATTCGTGCCAGTAATGCCGGGGTGAGATGGTATCTCATCGTGGTTTCAATTTGCATTTCTCTAATGGCTAGTGATCGTGAGCATTTCCTCATGTGTCTGTTGGCCATTTGAATGTCTTCTTTGGTGAAGTGTCTGTTCATTTCTTTTGCCCATTTTCTTATAAGATTATTTGTCTTTTTGTTGTAGAGGTGTTGGATTTTCTTGTAGATTATGGAGATTAGACCTTTGTCTGACTTGTACCGTCCAAACATTTTTTCCCAGTCTGTAGGTTCTCTTTTTACTCTTTTGGTTAAGTCTTTTGAAGAGCATAGGTGTTTGATTTTTAGAAGATCCCAGTTATCTAGCTTATCTGTTGGGTTTGTGCATTGATGGTTATGGTTTGTATCCTGTTAATGCCATGTATTAAGGCCTGAAGTGTTGGTCCGAATTTTTCTTCTATGAACTTTATAGTTTTAGGCTTTATATTCAGGTCTTTGATCCATTCTGAAGTAGTTTTTGTATATGGCGTGAGGTATGGGTCCTGTTTCATTTTTTTGCAAATGGTTATCCAGTTTTGCCAGCACCATTTGTTCAAAAGACTGTCTTTTCCCCATTTGATGGACTTTGGGCCCTTGTCGAAGATCAGGTGACTGGAAGTGGATGGATTTACATCTGGGTTCTCAATTCTGTACCATTGGTCAATGTATCTGAAGTTGTACCAGTACCAGGCTGTTTTGACTACTGTAGCTGTATAGTAGGTTCTGAAGTCAGGTAGTGTGAGTTCTCCAACATTATTCTTCTTCTTCAGTAGTGCTGTACTTATTCAGGGCTTCTTCCCTTTCCATATAAAGTTAGTGATTAGTTTTTCTATCTCTTTGAAGAATGTTGTTGGTATTTGGATCAGGATTGCATTGTATTTCTAAATTGCCTTGGGTAGAATTGACATTTTCACAATGTTGAGTCTGCCTATCCATGAGCAAGGTATGTTTTTCCATTTATGTAGATCCCTTTGGGTTTCATGCAGAAGTGTTTTGTAGTTTTCTTTGTACAGGTCTTTTACATCCCTGGTCAGATTTATTCCTAAGTATTTTATCTTTTTAGAGGCTATTGAAAATGGTATTGTTTTCCTGATTTCCTTTTCATCGTTCTCCTTACTGGTGTATAGGAATCCAACTGATTTTTGAATGTTTATGTTGTATCCTGTTACTCTGCTGAATCTTTCTATTAGTTCCAGTAGATTTCTCGTGGAGTCTTTAGGGCTTTCTATGCATAGTATCATATCATCTGCAAACAGGGACAGTTTAATTTCTTCATTACCAATTTGGATGTCCTTTATTTCTTTCTTTTTTTTTTTTTTTTTGCCTTATTGCTCTAGCTATAACTTCCAGCACAATGTTAAATAGGAGTGGTGATAAAGGGCATCCTTGTCTTGTTCCTGTTTTCAAAGGGAATGTTTTCAGCCTCTCTCCATTAAGAATGATGACGGCCGTTGGTTTTGCATAGATGCCCTTTATTATGTTGAGAAATTTCCCTTCTATACCTATTTGATTGAGAGTTTTTATCAGGAATGGGTGTTGGACTTTGTCAAATGCCTTTTCTGCATCAATTGAGATGATCATGTGATTCTTTCCTTTTATTTATGTGGTGGATTACGTTGATTGATTTTCTAATGTTGAACCATCTTTGCATACCTGGTATGAATCTTACTTGGTCGTGGTGTATTATTTTTTTGAAATGATGCTGAATTCTATCGGCTAGAATTTTGTTCAGAATTTTTGCATCTATATTCATGAGAGATATTGGTCTGTAATTTTCTTTTTTTGTGACGTCTTTGCCTGGTTGTGGTATCAGCATTATGCTGGCTTCATAGAATGAATTTCGAAGTGTTGCTTTCTCTTCTATGCTCTGAAATAGCTTGAGTACTACTGGTACAAGCTCTTCTATAAATGTTTTGTAGAATTCTCCAGTGAAGCCATCAGAGCCAGGGCTTTTTTTGGTTGGGAGTTTTTTTATTACCTTTTCAATCTCTTCTCTTGTTATGGCACTGTTCAGATTTTGAACATCACTTTGTTGTAGTCTGGGTAGGCTGTGTGTTTCTAGAAATTTATCCATTTCCTCTAGGTTTTCAAATTTGTTGGGGTATAGTTTTTCATAATATTCTGTTATAATCCTTTTTATTTCAATTGGGTCTGTTGTAATCTCCCCCATTTCATTTCTTATTTGGGTTATTTGTGCCCTCTGCTGTTTTTCTGTTGTCAGTCTGGCCAGTGGTTTGTCGATTTTGTTGATTCTTTCAAAGAACCAACTTTTGGTTTTGTTGATTCTTTCTATTGTTTTTCTGTCCTCTATTTCATTTATTTCTGCTCTGATCTTTACCAGTTCCTTTCTTCCGGTGGTTGTGGGCTTTTTTTTGCTTTTCTCTTTCTATTTGTTTGAGTTCTGTAGTTAATGTTTTGATTTTGTCCCTTTCTTCTTTTTTGATATGTGCATCTATTGGTATAAATTGTCCTCTGAGGACTGCCTTTACTGTGTCCCAAAGGTTTCGGTATGATGTGTTTTCATTCTCATTCATTCTAGGAATTTTTTGATTCCATCTCTGATTTCTTCTATTACCCACTGATTTGTAAGCAGGGTATTATTTGGTTTCCATGTAACTGATTTTTTTCCCTTGCTCTTTCTAGTGTTAATTTCTACCTTGATGGCATTGTGGTCAGAGAAGATACTTTGAATTATCTCAACATTTTAGATCTTGTTGAGGATTGCTCTGTGGCCTAAGATGTGGTCTATTCTGGAGAACATTCCACGTGCATTAGAAAAGAATGTGTACTTTGCAGCGGTTGGATGGAGTGTTCTATATACGTCTATGAGGTCAAGTTGGCTGATTGTGCCCTTTAGGTCTTCTGTATCTTTGCTGAGTTTCTTCTTAGTTGTTCTGTCCTTTACTGAGAGTGGTGTGTTGAAGTCTCCTACTATTATTGTGGAACTGTCCATTTCTCTATTCAGTGTTGTTAGAGTTTGTTTTATGTATTTTGGAGCCCTGTCATTGGGTGCATAGATGTTTATTATGGTTATGTCTTCATGATCGATCGTCCCCTTAATCATTACATGGTGTTCTTCTTTGTCTTTTATGTAGATTTTGTTTTAAACTCTATTTTATCTGAGATCAGACTTGACACTCCTGCTCTTTTTTGGTATTTGTTAGCTTGATCTATTTTTTTCCAACATTTGACTTTTAATAAATTCACATCTTTGTTTCTAAGGTGTGTCTCTTGTAGACAGCATATTGATGGATCCTGTTTTCTTATCCATTCTGTCACTCTCCGTCTCTTTATGGGTGCAGTGAGTCCATTTACATTCAGTGTAATTATTGATAGATGTGAGTTTCTTGCTGTCATTTTGTAGTTTTTTTTTTTTTTTGTCTTTTTTTGTGGTGCTGACGTTTTCTTTGTTCTTCTTACTGTCTTGTGCTGAGTTACTTTTGTTTGTGGATTTTTTTTTTTTTTCATTTCTTTTGTTTTTGTAGGTTTTGATTTTGCCGAGACTTTATGTTTTTTTGGCTTTATTTTTATGAGTTGGTTTGTTAACTTTCTTTATGGTTACCATGAATTTTACCCTTATCTTTCTAAGTTTGAAGCAGTCTACCATTAATTGGTATCGCCTTGCCTTCCTCTCCATTAGAAGGTTCTATACCTGTGCCGCTTATTCCCTCTTTTATTGTTTTGATGTTGTTGTCATTTACTGATTAACTGCTCTGATTCCCTGTTGTATTTCTTTTGGTTTTGGATAGTCCTCGAGAGTTCATTTCCTAGATTGGTATCTGGCTCATACGGTCCTGCATCCTAGATTCTGCCTGTGAGATGAAGCTGTTTGTCCTCAGATCGAAGAACTCCCTTTAATAATTCTTGTACGTTTGGTTTGACTTTTACATATTCCCTTAATTTGTGTTTATCTGGAAATGACCTAATTTCACCATCAAATTTGAACAAGAGTTTTGCAGGATATATTATTCTTGGCAGAAAATTTTTTTCTTTCAAGATTTTATGTATGTCATCCCATTGCCTTCTTGCCTGCATGGTTTCTGCCGAATAATCTGAGCTTAGTTTTATTGTTTCTCCTCTGTATGTGACTTCTTGATTTTCACAAGATGCTGTCATCATTCTTTGTTTTTCTTTGGTTTTGGGGAGTGTGAACATGATATGCCTTGGTGATTTTCTTTTAGGGTCTCTTCTATATGGGGTTCGTTGACCCTCTTGGATGGCCAGCTTTTCATCTTTCATGATATTAGGAAGTTTTCTGTCAGCATTTCTTCAATGATCCTCTCTGTGTTTTCTGTTTTCTCCCCCTGTTCTAGAATGCCAATCACTCCTAAATTTTTCTTTTATTTGTGTCTCACATAACTCTCAGGGTCTCTTCATTTTTCTTTTTTTTTTCATGAGTTTTCCTGAAACAGAGTTGTATCCAAGTGTTTGTCTTTAGTTCCACTGATCCTGTCTTCCGCGGTTTCAAATCTGCTTCTCAGCCCTTCTAGGACATCGTGCATTTCTGAAATCTTGTTGTTTATCTTTTGGATTTCTAATTGTTGTATTTGTATAATTTCTAGTTATGAATTTATTTTGGCATTTTGTTCCTGCATCATCTTCCTGAATTATTGCAATTTTTTGTCTGTATTTTCCATGAATTTGTCTATTTTTTCCTCATGTTTGTCAGGTTTTTGCCTCAGTTTTTGGAGAATTATGAGTATTAGAGATTTGAATTCCCTATCAGGTACTTCTAGTGCATTTTCTTCCACAGGAGGGTCATCTGGTGTTTTAATTTGGACACCTTCTGGAACCATCCTGGCCTGTTTTTGTAAATGTTTTGATATTATCTGCTGTTTTCAGGGGATTTGGTAGTTATTTTTCTCATTTATTGATTGTAGATTTGTTTGTTTCATCCCTTTTTAAAAAAAAAAAAAATTGACTATGTCTGAGCAAGCAGACTGTGTGTTCTTTGTTGTTTGCTCATCTCTGCGCTCAATACTTTTCACCTCCTTCCCCAACTGGCAGGGTCAGTCACTCAGATGTGGTACAGCAGGACAGGTCTAGCTGAAGAGGAGTTACTGGGATGGGTTGCTTGTGGCACTTACTACAGCCACCAGAGTGGGTCAGTAATCAGTGCAGGGCAGGTTCCCATAGGCCGTGCCTGTACTGCTTGGTGGTGTGATGTCAAGTGCACAGTGCAGGTAGGCAGGATGGAGGTGGGAGATTGTTATGTGTGGAGCTAAGATGGTTATGGGAGAGAGGAGAGAGGAACAGGAGCCAAAAACATACAAACAAATAAAAAAGAATGCTAGGGGATCTTGCCATTGGTATGGAGAGATGAGAGACTATGAAATGGAGAAAAACAGAAAGGGGAAGAGGAAGAAAAGAAAAGAATGAATAAATAAAAATCAGAAAGGTTGAAGACCCGCAAAGTTCACAGGGATCCCACCGATGCAGCTATGAGGTCTGGGTAAGTCCCTCTCAGGTGTTGCAGTACAGCCTGGCTAGAAGGCATAGAGGTATAGATCGCCAGGTATTCAGGGAATAGAAAGAGAAGGAAGATATAGAGAGATGAGAAACTGAGCAATGAAGAAAGACAAAAAGGGTATAAGAGAGAAAAGAAAACAAAACAAATTAAAAAAAAAAGAACAAGAAAGTCCCCCCAAAAAAACAGAAGAAAATAAACAACAAAAAAAGAAATGCCCTCAGGGATCCCTCCACACGTCTGTGGAAGCTGAAGGGAAGTTCCTTGCCACGCAGCTCCGCCTGTCCATAAAGGGCTCCCAACTCAAGAAAAGGAAAAGAAAACAAACAAACAATTCAAAACAAACAAACAAGCAAAAGTCCCAGGATCCCACCAGCGGGGTAGCCCAGACCAGGAAGCAGTTCCCCACTCGAATGGAGCTCTGCAGCCCCTCAGGAAGAAGCAAAGATGGCACACGGAGCCAGGCACTTGAGTGAAGGAGGTGGAGGCAGTGAGAGGCAAGCAAGAAATCCAAAGAAGCAGGAAAAAAAAAAAAACCACAACACTAGCAGCCAACAAATGGCACTCAGAGAGGCAGCTAGTGTGGGCTAGTGTTTCTGGACAAGAGACTGTGTCTGCGGGAAGCAGAGGAGGCTGAGTGTGGGTGAAGAAGGGTGGAGAGTGGGAAAGTGCACATCACAAACTGACAGTGCTCTGCAGCCCATCAGGAAGAGGCAAAGGTGGCACTCGGAGCCAGGCACTCAAGTGAAAGGAGCGGGAGGTGGCGAGAGGCAAGTGAGAAATCAAAAGAAGCAGAAAAAAAAGCAACACTAGCAGCCAACAAATGGCACCCAGACAGCCGCCCGCCTGGGTGCGTGGAATCCAAGCAGCCGGTGCCTCCCGGTCAAGAGACCGTGGCTGCGAGAAGCAGAGGAGGCTGAGCCAGGGCGAAGAGGGGTGGGGGGTGGGAAAGTGCACACTGCAAACCGCCGGTTGTTCTGTCTCCCGCTGGATGCCCCACAAGGCTGCTCTCTCACACCCCCGTCTGCTGGTCTCCGATAGGAGTCCAAGACAGCTGATCCATGCTGCATCAGCTGGCAGGAGACCTCTGCATGAATCTCCCCTCGCTCTCAATTCTCTGTCAGTTTTCTCACTCCATTTGGTGCTTGGCTGAGTTCTTTATCTCTTCATTTGATGTTTTAGGGTTTCAGGATTGTTGTATTCTCTGTTTGGCTTAGATTTTCGGATCTTTGCTGTGGAGGGATGGCGTGGTGCTTCTGCCTAGAGTGCCATTTTGCCGGAACTCCTGTAGTCAAGTCTTTGTCTTCAATTTTGCTGATCCTGTCTTCCATTGTTTCACACCTGCTTCTCAGCCTTTCTATGACACTGTCCATTTCTGAAAGCTTGTTGTTTATCTTTTGGATTTCTAATTGTTGTTTTTGTATAATTTCTAGTTGTGAATTTACTTTGGCATTTTGTTCCTGCATTATTTTCCTGAATTCTTCCATTTTTTTGTCTGTATTTTCCATGAATTTGTCTGTATATTCCATGAATTTGTCTATTTTTCCCTGCTTTTTGCTTCAGTTCTTGGATAATTCTGAGTATTGGAGATTTGAATTCCCTATCAGGTAGTTCTAGTGCCTTTTCTTCTGCTGGAAAGTCATCTGGTGTTTTATTTTGGATGACTACTAGAACCATCCTGTCCTGTTTTTGTAAATGTTTTGATATTGTCTGCTGTCTTCAGGGCATTCAGTATTTTTCTCGTTTATTGATTATAGATTTGTTTGTTTCATCCTTTTTTTTTTTTTTAATTTGGCTATGTCTGAGCAGGCAGGCTGCATGTTCTTTGTAGTTTGCTCATCTGTGGGCACGATACTTTTTGCCTCCTTCTGCAATTGGCACGGTCAGTCACTCAGATATGGTACAGCAGGGCATGTCTAGCAGAAGAGGAGTTGCTGGGATGGGTTGTTTGTGGCACTTACTATGGCCACCAGGACAGGTCAGTAATCAGTGCAGGGCAGATTCTGGTAGGCTGTGCCTGTGCTGCTTGGTGGTGTGATGTTAAGTGCATGGTGCAGGTAGGCAGGAAGGATGAGGGAGATTCTGATGTGTGGAGCTACGATGGGTATGGGAGAGAGGAGAGAGGAACAGGAACCAAAAACATACAAACAAACAAAAAGCATGCTAGGGGAGCTTGCCATTGGAGTGGAGAGATGAGAGACTATGAAATGGAGAAAAACAAAAACGGGAAGAAGAAAAATAAGAAAAGAATGAAATAATAAAAATTAGAAAGAAAAAAGAACAGCTAAGCTCTCAGGGATCCCACTGGTACAGTTATGAGGTCTGGGGAAGTTGTTCCCAGGTGTTGAAGTATAGCCTGGCTAGGAGGTGTAGAGGTATTCAGCCCCAGGTATCCAGGGGACAGGAAGAGAAGGAAGTTATACAGAGACAAGAAACTGAGTAATGAAGAAAGACAAAATGGTAAAAAGAAAAAAGAAAACAAAACAAAACAAAAAAAAGAACAAGAAAACCCCCCCAAAAAAACAGAAAGAAAAAAAAACACGAAAAAAGAAATGCGCTCAAGGATCCTTCTGCGTGTCTGCACAAGCTGAGGGGGTAGGTCCCAAGCTGCACAGCACCACCCAGCTAGAACGGGCTCCCAACTCAAGAAAAGAAAAAGAAAACAAACAAACAATTGAAATCAAACAAACAAACAAACCAAAAATCCCCGGGATCCCACCAGCATGGCTGCACAGACCAGGAAGCAGTTCCACACTCAAACAGAGCTCCACAGCCACTCAGGAAGAAGTAAAGATGGCGCACGGAGCCAGATATTTGAGCAAAAGGAGGGGGAGGTGGTGAGAGGTAAGGAAGAAATAAAACAAAGTGGAAAAAAGCAACACCAGCAGACAACAAATGGCACTCAGGGAGTTGGCCAGTACAGGCAGGTGGAATCCAAGCAGCCAGTGCTTCCCGGCTGAGAGACTGTGGCCACGAGAAGCAGTGGAGACTGAGTGGAGGTGAAGAAGAGTGGGGGGTGGAAAAGCATATATCGCTGTTTACCAGTTGTTCTGTCTCCTGCTGGAAGCTCTGTGAAGCTGCTTTCTCATACCCCTTATCTGCTGGTCTCTGATAGGAATCCAAGATGGTAGATCCGTGCTGCATTAGCTGACAGGGGACCTCTCCATGTATGTCTTCTCGCTCTCTGTTCTCTGTCAGTTTCTTATTCCATTTGGTGCTTGGCTGAGTTCTTTATCTCTTCATTTGATGTTTAGGATTTCAGGATTGCTGTTTTCTCTGTTTGGCTTAGTTTTTCAGATCTTTGCTGTGGAGGGACAGCACGGTGCTTCTGCCTAGAACGCCATGTTTCCAGAAGTCCCCCTAACTTTAATTCTTGCTTCCAAATATAGTACTGTGTGTTTCCACCACTCTGCTTGCAGGCCCAATGGTGCAAGGACTATGTCTTTTGTTCTACCATTATATCCCCAGTTCTTAGCACAGGTCTGACACTAGTTGGATGAACCTAAGAATTTAAGATATTATATTCCAAGTATAGTCTTTCACCTGCTTATACTATATAACTCCATTTGTGCAGTATATGCACACATTTCCAATTTAAGGGAATTTAACTTGGCAAAGAGAGTTATTGAAGTCACTGTATGTATGGTCCATTATTATTCAATCTCATTTCCCCTGGTGAAAAGCTGGCAGGCTGCTTCTCTGTAACAGATGTGCTTGCTTTGGTTGAGTCACCACCACAAGGCTTATTATCGGTTTTACTAATGTTTGCTCTTTTATACTCTAACAGGTAGTATGATTCATCCAGTCCATATAAGTCAGGAGACTGATGCACACATAACTCTGCATTGTGGGATGGCATACACACACAATTTCTTTCACTGGGTAAAAACATGCATACATAAATAAAAATAAAATTAGCCTATGTGTTCATGGACATAGCCACTTTTGTTCTTGATCATTTGATTTCATGTATTTATAGATCCAAAGAGTTGGAATGGATTTTTTAAAATTAATTTATTTTATTTGTTGTTGTTATTGTTGAGAAAGTACAGAGCAGGACATACACTAATTCAACAATTTCTATATGTACAGTTCAGTGACAGTGATTACATGGGTCAAGTTGTGCAACCATTCTCGCCCTCTTTTTCCAAGTTGTTCCTCTCCATTGACATAAACTCACTCCCTCCTAATTTTTTAATCTAATCTTTTAAGTTGCTGTTGTCAATTTGATCCCATATAGATATGTCTTAAAAGAGCACAATACTCCAGGCCTACTTTCTTTACTAGTTAACCTAACTATTGTTTGGTTTTAAGAAGACTTCAGGGGATATTTTTGGTTTAAAGTTTAAGATTTAAATATTTTATTAACCAGTAACAACTTACTCATTGAGTCAATGGCATCCTCACGTGTGTCAGAGTTGAACTGTGCTCCGTAGGGCTTTTAATACCTAGGCCTTTCTTTTGAGGCACCTCTGGGTGTACTCAAACCTCCAACCTTTTCATTTAGCAACTGACCATGTTAACTGCTTTTATACCCATTGCCGTCGAGTGGATTCCAATTCATAGTGACCCTATAGGACACAGTAGAACTACCCCATAGGGTTTCCAAGGAGTGGCTGGTGGATTCTAACTGCCAACCTTTTGGTTAGAAGCCACATGCTTAACCACTGTGCAACCAGGGACCCAACTGCTTTTAGTGGCTGCTAAATACTAATTTGTCAATCTGTACCAGACTTGTTGCATCTGACTCATCTGGGAATGGTATTCATAAACATACTCCTGGCTTCAGAATCTAGATATTCTGTTTCAGAACTGGAGTGGTACCAGGGAATCTGCATTTTTAAAAAGCTTCAACAGATCCTCAGCTTATTCCAATGGTTAGCCATGTTTTGGAATCCCTGGTTTACACCATAAATATATACCTAATATTGCAGAGTAAGAGTGGTTTCTCAGTGCCTCCTGGAGCATTTCCAGTGAAAAGAATGTTACAATGCTCTTGGGGCAGCATATTACATCTTTTTATGGCTCTTCCTTATTTGAGCTAAAACTGCCTTTCTGAGGATTCCATTCAGATCAAAACTTTATTCCTCAGGACTAGGCAAAACAAGTCTGCACCTTCTGCCGAAGATGACCCTTCAGCTATTGTAAGGCTGTGACCATGGTCTCCAGCCCAAGTCTGCTCTCCTTCAGGATAAACAATCCCTTTCATTTTATGGCAAGTGCTGGCCATTTTCCTCTAGACATGCTTCCGTTTGATAATGTTCCATTACAAGTGTGCTGCCCAGAACTAAACATGATTCTCCAGCTCTGGTCTAGGCATCTTAAACAAGAGTACAGTTACCATTGCTCTCAGTTTATAACTCAGTTAATGACTTAATTACTGCAGCCTTTTTGGCACATATACTGCTGACTCAAATTCAGTTTAATTTTGACAATATTTATTTTATTTTATTTTTATTCCATATTATTTGCTGTCATATCTTGTTCTTACGTCTATATTTGAATATTTTAGAATCAAACTGTAAACCCTACTTTATTTTCTTTAAATATCATTTTGTTATAATATGTCATTTTATATAGCTCAAGAATGTTCAGTATTTTGATATGAAAAACCAAATCCATTGCCATGGAGTTGATTCTGACTCATAACGACCCATAGGGTATCCAAGGAGTGGCTGGTGAATTAGAACTGTTGACCTTTTGGTTAGTAGACGAGTCTTAACTACTATGCCATCAGGGCTCTGTATATTGTTATAGCACACAGAATACAGAGCTAAGCTGATCTGAGTTTGAATCTTGACTTTGCTTCCGAGTAGGTATGCTCAGAGAAAATCCCTTTAAGTCTTTAAGCTTTAGTTGTTTTTGCTATTGTTATAATTGTTTTGCCTTCATCTGTGAAATGGGAAAAAAAAAAAATCTGCCCTCTAGGATTGTTGGGATATAATATTCTCAAAGTGCTTAGCATAGATTCTGGAATATTTTAAGGATTTAAGAAGTGATGGTTATTATTATTTGCTTTTCCTGTCACCGAATTCATTTGCCGCTTCTCAAAGATTCCTATTATGTGTAAAGTCAAGAAATTGCCATCATTTACGTGTTCATTCATTCAGTAGTACAATCAAAGTTTATTAATTATCTGCTTTGTGTTAGACATGCTGCTAGACACAGGAAGTGCACTAGTGAGTGGGATAGACAATGTTATGGATTGAGTTGTGGCACCTAAAAATATGTATTATAAATCCTAACCTCTGTGCTTGTGGTTATAATTCCATCTGGGAATGGGTCATCCTTGTTATGTTAATGAGGTAAGATTAGTGTAGGGTGTATCTTGAGTCAGTCTCTTACAAAATATAAAATCAGTAGATTAAGCAAGCAGAGATGGCGGAAGATTGATGCCAAGCCACACAGAGATCTCCAAGGAACCAGGAAACAGAAACTGAAGAGACAAGGACCTTCCCCCAGAGCCGACAGAGAGAAAGCCTTCCCCTCCAGCCAGTGCCCTGAATCTGACTTCTATCCTCCTGAACCGTGAGAAAATAAATTTCTGTTTGTTAAAGCCATCCGCTTGTGGTATTTCTGTTATAATAGCACTAAGTAACTCAGACAGACAACATTCCTACAATCATGAAACTCACAGCTCAGTAGGGAAGAATACAATGAATCAAATAATCCTAATAGTTTGCTAAGGGCTAAAACAAAACACACAGAGGATTTTATGAGAGATTTGTATATTTCCATCCAAATTATTTGTTAAAATAAAACATGTATTGGAAAAGAGGTGGGGGGGGGGCAATTTCTCCTATCTCTGC
Source organism: Dugong dugon (assembly GCA_030035585.1). Classification (NCBI taxonomy): domain Eukaryota; kingdom Metazoa; phylum Chordata; class Mammalia; order Sirenia; family Dugongidae; genus Dugong; species Dugong dugon. Next base: position 62,255,356 of record CM057471.1, read on the forward strand.
CTTGCATATTTCCCTAAGTCTCAGAAGACATGGGAAGTTGATGCCTACATCCATGTTTGAAGGACTAGCACAAAGAAGTACTGAACAGAAAATACTTACGGATTTGCTGGGTTGCAAACCCCATGAAGATAGGCTGTCTCCTTTGTTCTTCACTGTACTTCTAGTGTGAAGCATAGTGACTGGCATGTAACAGGTGCTCAGTAAATATTGTTGAGTGAATAAATACATCCAGCCATGTGTTTTGGGCTCATGGAAGCATGCAAATGGATGTTTGTTCACCTAAAGGTGATTCTCAAAGGACTTCATTGAGTAAGAAAGAAAAGGGTTTAACTGTCGGCCTTGTTGTCAGGCTTAACTCTTGCCTGACCCATTCAGTTCTACTTCGATATCGTTTAGTTTCCTGTGAGTAATAATGAATGCGTGAACAGCTAAGATGTAACAGTTTAAATTTGATAGTTTGGAGCAGTCTCCACTTTGGATTTTCAAAGTGCAGTAGGCAAAAATTATGTGTATTAATGTGTGTGTGTGTGTGTGTATTATATCAGACTGTCTATCTGAACAGTGGTGACAGATACCCTCTTCAGGTCTCTGTAGCCATCATACCTTTCCGGCAAGCGATGCCGTTAAAGTCGGGAAACAGTGTGAATGCTGTGCTCCAACTGAACTGCAGTAAGGTGCAATGAAAAATGGTTTGTTTATTATAATCTGATCCTCCATCTATCTGGGGTTGTCCTTTATATATCTCTCCATCTCTGCACTTATTTTGCTGGCTCCAGAATGCTCCTTGGAAGCAAGGATGGCAAGACTACGTCTCACATACTTTGGACGTATTATCAGGAGAGATCAGTCCCTGGAGAAGGACATGATGCTTGGTAAAGTAGATGTCCAGCAAAAAAGAGGAAGACCCTCAACAAGATGGACTGACACAGTGGCGGCAACAATGGACTCAAGCACAACAATGATTTTGCGGATGGCACAGGACTGTTGTACACAGGGTCGCTATGAGTCAGAATCGACTCGACGGCACCTAATAACAGCAACAACAGCTTAAATTCCTGGCCACAAACCAGACACAAAACCTAGCGTATTTTCCTCCTGAACCCATTATCTAGAGAATTCCAGAGACTGGAAAGATACTACAGGTCTCAGGAGTAACCCCATTTAAACTCACTAAGGGAGCTCACCTATGAATATTTGATTATTCAAAAATTGAGGGTTAATTATTAAATGAGCGTTGTTCTGTTTGGAGCAATGAGAACTGGTGTTCAGGATATGGCCTCTGCCCTTACAATTTCTGAACATTTCAGGTATGGCTTGGTCCAGTTAAATCTAGCAGAGGAGAGCATCAGAGGAAGGATTAGAAGCTGAGATAGGACTCAGCTAATATGGAAGGCAGTTGGTGAGGGAAGAAACCCAGCTTCAGGGAACAACAGGAAGTCAATATATCAAGTTAACACATTATCTAGAGTGACAAATATATCAAAGGTCCTACTTGGTTGGCAACCATAATTACGATTCCAAGTTGATTATAGAATATACCATATACTGATAAGGAGCCCTGGTGGCCCAGTGGTTAAGCATTTGACTGCTAACCTAAAGGTCAGATGTTCAAACCCACCAGCTGCTCCATGGGAGAAAGATGTGGCAGTCTGCGTCCATAAAGATTACTGTCCTGGAAATCTTAATTGGGCAGTTCTACTCTGTCCCATATGGTTTCTATGAATTGGAATCGGCTTGACAGCAATGAGTTTGGGTTTTTTGGTTATGTGCTGATAGAGCACAAAGAAGGGGTGTATTGGAGAAGCAAAGTCCATGTAATCAAGAAGACACTAGGAAGTTTTAGAGACAAATTAGCAAACTACAGGGCCTGTGGAGATCTCCAGTCTTGGGCACAGGGGGCATGGAAGCTGATAAAAGTAAGACAGCGTGTCAATTCACAAAGAGTATTATAAAAATGAATAGGATTTAGAAATATAATTTCTATAATTTAGAAACAAATTTCTAAATCCTATTGTATATATCCAAGGTAATTTATTCGTACATCATCAGCTTATTTTTTAACTTAAGAATTAAGCAATACTTCTATAAAGCTGACAAGTGCTTAATTATTTAAAATGCTTCTAACTTCTGATACAGATAATTATTTTTAACATACTATCCATTTAAAAACCAGTTGCCATTGAGTCAATTCTGACTCATGGAAATCCCATGGGTGTCAGAGTAGAACTGCTCCATAGGGTTTTCAATGGTTGATTTTTCTAAAGTAGATCACCAGGCTTTTCTTCTGCGGTGCCTTTGAGAAGACTCAAACCTCCAGCCTTTTGGTTAGCAGCCAAGCATGTTAATTCTTTGCACCTCCCAGGAACTCCATATGGAGCTGATTATGTGTTAAACATTGCTCAAAGTAGCTTACATATGTTAAATTATGTAATCATCACAACAGTCATACTTAGTAGGTATTATTTATATCTTCTATTTTACAAATAAGAGAAGAGAGGTAAAGAGGTTAAATATCTTGCCTAGGGTCTTATCGTTAATAAGAAGCAGAGCTGAGATTTGAACCCTTACAGGCTGCCTTTAGAGGCCATACTTTTAATCAGTACGTTTTCCTGTCCTGTGTCTCTACTTTGGGAGCAGGAAATTTGTCATTTACCAGCAGCAGTATAAATCGAATTCATTTTTCTCTCTATCCTGCACACCACTCAGATTCCTTCCTCACGTCTTAAAATCTCTTTAAAGAAATTTTATTTAAAAAAATATAATTTCAGTTAAGATCACTGTCTCTTGAAATATCCTAAGAGAGACACAAAGCATTAAGTAGTCTAAATCACTGTGGGCCCCCATCCTCTACAAGTTTACTCACTGACAAATGCAAACCAACTTTTGTGAAACCAAAAAGTTTATTGAAAGCCAAGGCAATTCTTCTAGAATCTTCTACTTACAGCTCTCACAGCTGCATCTAGTATGGTGAACAGCCTTGGAGATCACACAGGCTCAATAAAAAGACATATCTTTCACGAAAAAATATATATTTTTTATTTTTACCAATAAGACTGTTTTTGGAGAATGGATACCTCAAATGTGATTATTCAAACAACCCCCTTTCTCAAAGTTAAATTCACAAGAGTTTATGACCTCAGAGAAATCATTTAAGCCACCTTCTTCAATATAGGTGTCCTTCTGGCTTTTGTGTTGGGTGCAATCTCATTTTATTATTATATTAAACCAATAAAGGCATCCCAAGCATTTTCTTAGCAGGGAGCAATAAAAAAAGGCAGCATCCTGTGTTAGATAAAATCTTTCATTATATACGACCAAAATGCCATGTATTTTGCAATGGTGAAATGTAGTTGTGCATTTTACACATGTGATGTGAATCATTTTAAAAGCCATAATCACAACACAGCAGATACTAATAAATTTTCAATCTGTTAAGCTTTGTTTTCTGGAGAATAAATTTGATTTGTGATACAAATATTACATGGGTGATTGTATTCAGCCATGGATGTTATGGGAGGTCTGGTATGCTAACCTCTGGGGTGGTTTTTACTATCTGACGATGTTTGCGGAGACTCCACTTTCTAAAGTACAATGCTTCACTGCAACAGGCTCATTCACCTGTCTTAAGCCCTTTAAGGACTCTTTCTCCAGCTTCATGATATGTGTTAGACCGGTTTATGAGGAACCTGAATTTCCTGGTGGTCACCAACTAATCAAGGTGTCAGTCCTCAGCTATCTGCTTCTCTCTCCATTGCTTCATTTCTAGCAGTTGACTCTTGGCTAATCCCTGCACTACTTCTCTTAGTTCTTTCAGATCTAGTAGTTAATTGGTTAATTTCTGCTACTACTTTTAGCTCTGATCTCTGGAATCTTAACTTTGACTCACATACTAATAATGACACCACAACTTGGCAAACCACAAAACAGTCCTCTTTATGTACTCTGAATATAGCCTGCATTTGAAAGAGGGCAATTGAGAGCCCTTCAACCGAAGGGCTACAATGGAAGTAGGTGATTGAAAGCCCCTCAGGATATTTGATTCCAGAGACAGCAAGCCCAAAACAGAAACTATGAGAAGACTGTGTATAAATGCAGAATCCAGGATCTAGATACCAAGCACAATATAGAGGGGAATCAAATAGTTACAGGCGAAAGTAATGTGGGTCAAACTGGAACACAATGCATTGCAGCATATGTCAGAAAGTTGGAAAAGCAAAATGATACATGAAAGTATCATCCCAAGTTGGTCCATGAAGAATTTTGCCAAAAGACTTAATGTAGCACCAATAAATTTTCATCTCCTTGCCTCCATATATCATAGTTTCATCCCAAAAGGGGCTTCATTGCACTAATTGACTTTGAACAGTGGGCTCCACCTAATGGTGAGAAAACAGCTTTGGAAATGGAATGTAGAAGAGATTTCTTTTTTTTAAGGAAAGTACACATTCTCTGGGGCATTAAGATATTTCCAATCTGTTTAGATTCTTGGAAAGCCCAGGAAAATCTGTAAACAAAAAGCAACCATCTAAAATTCATAACAATACCTAATTTATATTCTCTTCCAAAATTTATATACAAGCATATATTTTTAACAACTTGCAATTTATATACTTATAATATTAGAACTAAACATATTCCAGATCAGAAGGCAGATTTTCGAACTGCAATTCTTCAAGTCTGCATCACATTCAATTAATGTTTATAAGTAAATTAACATTTCTTCATTTAGGAGACATTTATATTGCTTATGTATTTATTTTGTTATAAACAATGACACAGTGAACATCTTTTAGCAAATGTAGACTTAAATGATGGATTCTTTTCTTCAGATAGAATATCAAAAACTTATTTCTAAGAATCCATAGCAATGGTTTTTTGGCTTTGGATTAATTATACCAGATTATTTCCCAAAGGACTATAAACATTATCTAAGTGCCAAAATTGTGTATGTACCAATTTCAGTGCACCTCTCTAGTATTAACTAGCTACATATATTATATATATATATAATTTAATTTAATAGGCAAAACACAAGGCATCCTGCACCAAAGTATTAAAAATAAGAGCTTTACAGTATAAAGTGTTATTAGATTTGAAAACGTTCTTAAAGATAATTTAACCCAATTCTCTTATTTTACAGTTCAAGAAACAGAGTCTTAGAGAAAGCCAGTGATTTTATTCAAGGTTATAGAGTGTCCTATTATTGGAGTAGGGAATTGAATCCAGGTCACCTGACCCCTTGTTCAGTGGTCCACTACATCACCAGAGCCTCCTGGTCTTCTCATGGGTTAGAACACTTGCATACCCATCCAAGAGCAGCACTTATTAATATTCTTTACTGTAATATACATATCTGCACATTTAGATTTATAGATATTTGTCAAAAACAGCTTGTCCTTTTAAAAACTGAGATTGAGACAATGTAGTGGATATTTGTGTCTGTAATTGTTTGCTTGTTTGTTCTCGCTGTTCAGTAACTAATCATATCTCGATATTGTTTGGCAGCATTTTCTCTTCAATATGTTTCTCTTTGGGGCAGTGGGGTGTGGTAGGCAGAATTCTAGATGGCTCTTGGGTATTACTGTCATGATTATGTTAATTCACACTAACATGAAAGGAATTTTGCAGATGTAATTAAGATACTAATTCATTGACCTTATGATAGGGAGATTAACTGAGTACGCCTAATCCAATCACACAAGCTCTTTCAAAGCAGAAAATTTTCTCCTGCTGGTAGCAGAAGAGAAAGTCAAAGAAATTCAAAGTGTGAAAAGGACTCAGTGCACCATCTCTGGCTTGAAGATGGAGGAGACCACACGCAAGGAACAGTGAGTACCCTCTAGAAGCTGAAAGTGACCCATAACTGAAGCCAGCTAGATGGTGACCTCAGTACTGCAACCACAAGAAACAGAATTCTGCCAACAACCTAAAGGAGCATGGGAGTAGAATCTTCCCTAGAGTTTCCAGATACGTGTCCAGCATGGGATCACCTTGATTTTGCCCTTATGAGACTCTAAGCAGAAAACCCAGCCTAGTCTGCCTGAATTTCTAACCTACAGAATTGTGAACTAATAAATGGGTTTTGTTTTAAGCCACTAAGTTTGTTGTAATTTGTTATGCAGCAATACAAAACTGATACCAAGTATAATTCAAGATGACCGTATTCCTCTAAAAAAGCTAAAGAGGCTAGATTTCCTTACCCCCCACCTCATTCACCCAGTGGGTGGGCACATGATCTAACTTCAATCAGCCAGATATTCCCTTTTAGGATTTTGTATTTTAGCACATGACTTCAGGACATAGGAAGAATTGGAAGCCAGGAATTGTAGATGTAGTACTCTTAGCAGACTATTCCTACTACTGGGCCACTGATGGCCCAGAAGGAAAAATTATAAGTGAGAGTCTGGGACTGTAGGGATTGTGGTATATTCAATACTTATTATCTGGTTCATTAGGTGGTGTCTGAGAAAAAAATTTCTCCTAATTTTAAGGAACAGATTGTCTCCTACCTCAAAGACAGATAGTACCTCTCCATCCTGGTCACACTGTAGGTATGATGAAGTTTGAACCAATCATATATCTCAATACTCGACTCATATAGCTTGATCCAGAAATGGATGCACGATCTAATTTGGACTAATCAGAATCGTTCTCCGGTGTTTTTCCAAGTGGAGCTTGTGGTAACAGCTCTTTTTCCTTCCTGGTCATGTAACTTTAGAACTATACACACAGAGTCACTCACTCGCAACCTTGTATCCCACCCTATGGAGAATGAAAGCAGTGAGAGGAAATATGAAAGAAAGCAGTGACCAGAGGCAAGAGAGGAGAGAATCTTGCTGACATTCAAGTTCCTGAATCTATCATCCTTCATACCTTTCTCTTTGTTTGATTACATAAGTGGATCCATTTCCATTTTGGCTTAAGATTGTCTTGACTGGTGGTGGATCCTAGCTAATATCAAGCACCAAGTGTGCTGAAGGACAGCACAGCTGTGGATACCTATTCAAGGATAAGATTATGGAATACATGCATAAACCCACCTTGTTAGGATGGTTTATCTAAATGTATTTTTTTAAATGAAACTTCATATTTAGAGATAGTTGTAGATGTATACGTTATTGTAAGAAATAATAAGACAGATCCAGTGTACTCTGCGAACAGTTTCCCCAAGTGGTAAAATCTTGCAAAAATATAGTACGATATCTGAGCCTGAATATTGGCAATGATGTAGTAAAAATACAGGACAGTTCACTAATTTATTTTCTATTTCCATAATTTTGTCACATAAAGGTGTTATATAAATTGAATCATACAATGTGTAATCTTTTTGGATTTATTAATTTATTTTTTATTCAGCATAATTCCGTTGTAGAACATCCAAGGTGTTTCATGTATAAATAGTTCACTTTTTTTTGTATTGTTGAGTAGTATTCCACGGTATGGATGTACCACACTTTGTTTAACAATTTACCCATTGAAAGGTATCTGAGTTGTTTCCAGTTTTTGGCTGTTATGACTAAAGCTGATATAAACTTTCATGTACAGGTTTTTGTGTGAACATAAATCTTCATTTCTCTCGAATAAATTCCCAGATACAATTGCTCTGTGACTTATTTAGTTTTTAAAAGAAACTTCCAAGGAAACAACCTAGGTGCCCATCAACGGACGAATATATAAACAAATTATGATATATTCACACAGTGGAATACTATGCAATGATAAAGAACAATGATGAATCCACAGAACATCTCATAACATAGATGAATCTGGAAGGCATTATGCTGAGTGAAATCAGTCAGTTGCAAAAGGACAAATATTGTATAAGACCACTATTATAAGAACTCAAGAAATGGTTTAAACACAGGAGAAAACATTCTTCAATGGTTACGAGGGTGGTGAGGGAGGGAGAGAGGTATTCACTAACTAGATAGTAGATAATCTTAGGTGAAGGGAAGGAGGACAACACACAATACAGGGGAAGTCAGCATAACTGGACTAAACCAAAAGCTAAAGTTTCCTGAATCAACCAATTACTTCGAGGGACAGAGTAGCAGGGGCGAGGGTCTGGGGACCATGGTTTCAGGGGATATCTACATCAATTGGCATAGCAAAGTTTATTAAGAACAGGTTCTGCATCCCACATTGATGAGTGGTGTCTGGGGTCTTAAAAGCTAGCAAGCGGCCATCTAAGATGTGTCAATTGTTCCCAACCCACCTAGAGCAAATGAGAATGAAGAACACGAAAGACACAAGGAAAATATTAGTCTAAGAAACAGAAAGGGCCACATAAACTGGAGACTCTATCAGCCTGAGACCAGAAGAACTAGATGATGCCCAGCTACCACCAATGACCGCCCTGACAGGGAATACAGCAGAGAGTCCCTAATGGAGCAGGAGAAAAGTGGGGTGCAGAACTCAAATTCTAGTAAAGAAACCTAAACTTAATGGTCTAACTGAGACTGGACTGGAGGGACCCCAGAAAACATGGTCCCCGGACTCTATTAGCTCTGAAATGAAACCATTCCAGAAGCCAACTCTTCAGACATAGGTTAGACTGGGCTATAAGATATAAAATGATACTCGTGAAGAGAGTGCTTCTTAGCTCAAGTAGATACATGAGACTAAATGGGCAACTCCTGTCTGGAGGCGAGATGAGAAGGCAAAAATGGATAGGAGCTGGTTGAATGGTCACGGGAAATCTGGGGTGGGAAGGAGGAGTGTGCTGTCACATTATACGGAGAGCAACTAGGGTCACATATCAATGTGTGTGTAAATTTTTGTAAGAGAAACTAACTTGAACTGTAGACTTTCACTAAAAGCACAATTTAAAAAAAAAGGAAAAGTAACTGCCAAATCGTTTTTCAGCATGGCTGTACCATTTTACATTCCCACCAACAATGTATGAGTGATCTACCATCTCTACATCCTCACCAGCATTTGGTATCATCAGTAGCTTTGGGGTTTTATTTGTTTTGTTTTCAGACTTTCTAATAGTTGTGTGGTGATATCTTATTGTGGTTTTAAGTTTGTATTTCCCTGATGGCTAGTGAAGCTGCACCTCTTTCCATGTGTTTATTTGCTATCTGTATCTTTTCTTCAGTGAAAGATCTGTTTATGTCTTCCGATCATTTTCTAACTGGATTTTTTTTTATTAACTGTTGAGTTCTGAGAATATTTTATAGATTTTATGTGATAATCCTTTGTCATTAGACATTGTTTCTCTCAGTCTGTAGCTTGTGTTTTAATTCTCTTCAACTGGGTTTCATAGATTAAAAGTTTTTAATCTTGATAAGGCCTAATTTATAAAATATTCCTTTTATGCACCATGGTTTTGCTGGCAAGTCTAAGAACTCTTTACCTAACTCTAGATCTCAAAAAATTTCTCCTATTTTTTTTTTTTTATGTTTTAAATTAAATCTGTGTCACATTTTGAGTTAAGTTTGTATAAGATGTGAGAATTAAGCCCAAATTCATTTTTTTGCATATGGATGCCCAATTTTTCCAATACTATTAGTTAAAAAGGCTATCCTTGCTCCTTTGAATTGTCTTTGTGCCTTTGTAAAGAATAAACTGAGTATACTTGTGTGGGTCAACTTCTGGGTTCTCTGTTTTTTTTTTCCATTGATCTACGTATATGTTCTTCCACCAGCATCACATTGTCTCGGTTACTGCAGCTCTATTCTTCATATCAAGTGGAGTGATTCCCCCACTTTAGTCTGCTTTTTCAAGATTGTTTCTGGTAGTGCAGTTGGTTAAGAGCTTGGCTGCTAACCAAAAGGTTGGCAGTTCGAATCCATTAGCCACTCCTTGGAAACCCTAAGAGCAGTTCTAGGGTCGCTATGGATTGGAATCAACTAGATAGCAATGGGTTTTTAGGGCCTGTTCCTTTCCATATAAATTTTATAATAACCTTTTCAATTTCTACAAAAAGCCCTTGCTAGGATTTTGATAGAAATTGCATTAAAACTATAAATCAGTTTGTTGACAATTCACGTTTTACTACATGAATCTTCCAATGCATAAATATGGTACCTGCCTCTATTTAGTTCTTTGATTTTTTTTATCAGCATTTTGTAATTTTCAGCATTGCAGATTTTCTACACATTTTGTTAATTTAAACCTAACGATTTCATTTTTTTTAATGATTTTAAATGGTATTGCAGTTTTAATTTTTGTTTCCATATGTTCATTGTTAGCATATAGGTGATTGATTTTTTGTGTATTAATCTTGAATTCTGTGACTGTGCTGAACTCACTTGTTAGTTTTAGGAGTTTCTTAGATTCTTTGAGAATTTCAATACAGACAATCATCTGCAAATAAGGAGAGTTTTCTTTCTTTTCAATCTGTATGTGTTTTAACTATTTTTCTTGCCTTATTTCAGTGACGAGAATTTCCAGTACTATGTTGAATAAGAGTAGTGAGAATAGACATCCTTGTTTTTCTCCCAACCTTAGAGGAAAATTATTAGTCTTTCACCCTAAAGTATGATATCAGCTGTAGGATTTTTGCAGATGCTCTTTATTAAATTGAGATAAACTTCCTTATTCTTAACTTGCTGAGAGTTTTTATTTTGTTTTGTTTTTAATCATGGATAGGTGTTGGTGTAAATGGATTTTTTTTTTAAACCAGATTCCAGGTTTTATTCAGGGTTACTAATGCCTCCTTAATCTGTGATGGCCCACTTTCCCTGGAGCTGGACTCTGTCTCTAGTACTCATTGATGCCTTCAAAGTAAATTATTTTGGCTGTCTGCCAGGCCCTGGGGATACAAAGTTGGATAAGACATGGGGTCTGTTTCAAGGTACTGATAATTTAGTGAGGAAACTGGAATGTATTTTTCAGCTTATAATGTGAAAAAGTGTTATGAGAAATGTGTGTAACGGCAGGCATGGTGCATTCATATAGCTCTGAAGGATTACAATCGGCTTTCTGGAGGCAATGACATTTATATTGAGTTTTAAAGATAAGTGTGATTTTACCAGGTAAAAGAGGATAGGAGGAAAACGGAAAGGAGCAGGGGAAAATATTTTTCACACATACAAATGGCTTTAAGCATGTGCAGAACTAAGATATAGATAGTAAAACAACCAGGTGCCATCGAGTCGATTCCAATTCATAGCGACCATATATAAAAGGACATGTAAATGTCTAAGTTCCAACAAAAATAGCTTAAGGTAAAAATGAGGAAGTCCTTTATGGTGAAGGATACTCACTATTGGAATTTAATAACCTAGGGATCTTGCTATTACTGGTGCTAGAACTAGATATATCCTGGAGACATTTAAAGAGAAAAGAGATACTTACTTTGAGTGCTTTAACTCTAGGCCTAACTGAAGACGGAGACAGAAATATAATGACACTTTTCGTATTAGTATTTTAAAGGCTTAAAGCACTTTCACGGACGTTAGATTGGAGACATCCAAAATTACTGAGCTACACCTAGTCTCTACACTTAACCTGTCCAAATTCCCACCCTACTGTTACCATGAACACGTTCTCAAGGAAGAAAAAGAAAGAAAGAAAAGAAAAGGTTTTCAAGCAGCAGGTAAGCAACAGGAAAGATTGCATTCAGCCAAGGTGGATGAGAGAAGATTATGTTTTCCACGAAATGGTGCAAATAAGCTACTGGCAACCATTCGGTCATGGTTGTCTGGCTATTGAAATTTATTTCAATCTAGATACAGAAGCCCTGCTGGCACAGTGGTTAAGAGCTCAGCTGCTAACCAAAAGGTTGGCAGTTTAAATCCATCAACCACTCCTTGGAAACATTATGGGGCAGTTCTACTCTGTCCTGTATGTCTCTGTGAGCTGTAATCAACTTGGCAGCAACTGGTTTTGTTTTTGGTTTTATGTAGATGGAGGTAGATAAACAAGCTTTTTTTAATGTAGGCAATAATGAAAGAAAAGAACATTGCCAAACCTAACTGGGACAATTCTCCCAAAGAGAACCTTCAAAACAGCAAGCAAATATGGGATCATGCAAAAGGGCATTTATTATTTGGCTAATACTAAGTGATTGCCTACTGTGTGACAGTCATCGTGCTGAGAACGGGGGGGTGGCTTCCTACAAGAAATGTGTGTGAGATGCCCAGGCAAAGCACTAGTTGAGAGGGAGGGGACTTAGAAAGACAGAAGTATTTGTCAGGAGTGAGGAGATGAAGGGCTATTTCACCGCAGGCCAAAGAAGCTTTATCAAATGCATCGATGCATGGGGACAAACCAAATATGCTTAAAGAATTTAAATTGGTTGAAATGTAAGATTTATGATACAAGTAGGGAGAGAAGTATTTTATTGCTCTAATTGAAATATGCACGTACTACTCTGGCATTGCTGTTGTTGCTGTTAGGTGCCATCAAGCCAATTTTGACACATAGTGACCCCATGTGACAGAGTAGAATTGCCCCGTAGGGTTTTCTTGACTGTAATCTTTACAGGAGCAGGTTGCCAGGTCTTTCTTCCTCAGAGCTACTGGATGGTTTTTAATGGCCAACATTTCTGTTAGCAGCCAAGTGCTTAACTATTATGCCACCAGGGCTCCTTACTCTGGCATTACGGAGGGCTTATTTGTGTCCTGAATAGATCAAGCTTCAAAAGGTAGGTTAGATCCCCGACCTACTCCTAAAGGATTCAAAACTTTAACCTCTTGCCTTGATTGTTTCTTGTGCAGATGTCTGCTTACCCGATAGATGACTGGCAGAGTTGATTTTTTTTTTCTTTGTCTTATAAATTAAATCCTTTGAAAAATACATGTTTTATAAGATTATTTTAACTTTGCAGTGTAACAACTTGTATTATCTCCAGGGTCTTTGATTCAAATGAGTGAAAGTTCCAAAAATTGGAAGCGTCATGATGACTATCCGTTGTGTTGAGGTGAAGACATTCTATAGGCACTGTGATGGTTAAGACTGTGTCAACTTGCCTGGGCCATGATTCTCAGTGTTTATATATGATCACTCCTATGATTGAATATGCTGTGAGTAGCCAATCAGATGAAAGAGAGTTTCCTTGGGGATGTGGCCTGCATCTGAATATAAGCAGACGTTCTGGCTTTTTGCTCATTCTGGATCCTGCGGCTGCCTCCTGTCGTCTCACCTCCAGTTCTTGGGACGTGAGCTGTCAGCTTATCCGCTGAACTTGGGACTCATTAATCTTCACAGCCTGTGAGCAGAGCCCTGCTCTCTGATCTGCCAGTCTTGGGCTCACCAGCTTCTGTGGCTGGGTGAATTGGGAGAGGCCTCTACCCTGATCCACGGACTTGGGATGTTCTAGCCTTTACAATCGCGTGAGCTGTTTCCTTGATATAAATCTCTCTGTCTATGTATTTATACGCTTTACTGGTTTTGCTTCTCTAGAGAACCCAGCCTAAGACAGGCATCTTGGTAATTTAAAAAAAAAAAACTGAAACCAAAAGAGCTGCCATTGAGTTACTTCACTCATGGTGAGCCCATGTGTGTCAAAGTAGAACTGTGATCCATAGGGTTTTCAAGGCTGATTTTTTGAAGATGGATTCAAACTTCCAATCTTTGGATTAGCAGCTGAGCACGTTAACCTTTTGCACCACCCAGGGACTGTGGCAGTATGCCCTTTATTAATCCACTGGTCTCCTTCAGCATTTTTCATGTACATGCCTACAAATTTGTAGTCATTTTCTTAGTGATTCACTCATTTCATACTTTCTCCCTCCTTTACTATTAATCCATAAACCTAGGTTTAAGTAATATCCCAATGTTGTCCTTATATTTAAATCACAAACATGTCTGTTTTAGACTTGTTCAGGGACAGCAGGGAGACTGAAGATGAAGTGAACCAGTTAGAATCCCTCTCAGAGATTTTTAAATGTGTGACCCAAGGAGAGTCAAGTAACTAGAAGTGAACCAAATATCATCCTTGGAGAAGGCTGAACAGAGACACCATTAGGCAGTAAAAAGCCTTCAAAGAAGCAAAAATCAAGAGTTAGTCACAGCCATCTGGGAGTCCATAGGGCTGGCATAGCACCCGCACATCTTCAGTGCCTGAAATAGTTCTCCTTATTCCTAAGAAGCCTCACTTGGTGGTTGTTTCCTGATTTACATAAATATTCTACCACTAAAGTCTTGTTCCTTGAAGTAAAATCAATGATACCAAAATATCTCTTTAGCTAACACAGTCAGACATCATGTCACAGGGTAGGGTTATGCACTTGGATTCTGGAGATAAGGTAAAATTTTGTCTTGCTGGTAGGGAGTAGGCTGGCATGGGAAGGTGCCATGTCTAGGAGAGTAATTCAGGAAAGTAAGGACAGCGAAAGGGAATCACTGTAAATGGTTTGATCTGGAACTGGAGCTCCAGGGTCACACAAACAAAGGAATCTAGGAAAAATTATGAGTAAGCAAAGGAAGCCAGAGGGGAGGGAGGAGCATAGTCAAAAGAAAATAAAAAGGAATCTGAGAAAAGTGAGAGATAAACAGTCTTGAAAGAGAAGAGAAAGAGTTCTCAGTTCCAAAAGTTTGTCTTCACTTTATGTCTTGTCTTTGGACAGCTATGGTAAGTACAGAACATTTGTATACTTACCTCCTCACCGTTGTCACCATGTACACACACCAATTACAGGTGCTACTTTGAATGAAGTGACTGTTTCTTATAAAGCAACAATGAAACCTGAATAACCCAGCACAGAATCAGTATTAGCTCACTTAAGGTTGAACATTATGCTACGAGATTTGGACTTCACCCTGCAAGCAGGCATCTAGGCCAGTGTGCATTTATTTTTTTTAACATTTGATTATAAAAATGTTCAAACATACAGAAAATTTGAAAGAATTTTAAGTAAACACCCATATGCCCACCACCTAGTTTGTACCATAAATATTTTACTATACTTGCTTTATCACATACACATCTATCCCTCTATCCACCCATCAAACGATCTTATTTTTGGTCCATTTCAAAAGAAATTGCAAGTAACCATGTACTTCACTTAAACACTTCAGTATGCATATCATTATGTACATTTCAATATTTGCTTACAGTTTTATGTAAAATATACATACAGTGAAATGCACAGATGCATATACCTCTACAACCTAAACATATCAATACTAGAGTATTATCATCATTCCAGATAGTTCCCTTATGTTCCTCCCAAGACAATCCCTGCCTTGCAGAAGCAATCAGTGTTTTCATCATTTTCCAGTCTAGACTGTTTGCCTCTTCCAGAATTTTGTATAGATGAAATCACACAGTACATGCTCTTTTGTGTGAAGCGTCTTTAACTCAGAAACGTTTCTGAGATTCAGTACCGTTATTGCTTAAGTAATTCATTTCATTTTACTACTGAGTGAAAACACCACAATTTGTTTATCCATTCTCTTATTGATAGATATCTGGAGCATTTCCAGTTTGGGAGTATTAGGATTGAAACATTCTTGAATGTTTTTATACTAGTCTTTTCTATGAGCATGTTTTCATTTCTCTTGAGTAAATATCTATGAGTGGAATTACTGTGTCACAGGGTAATACAGGAGTGTATCTTTTTCTTATAAGAAAATGCTTGACTTTTTTTTTTCAAAGTGGGTGTACCATTTACATTCCCTCCAAAAATGTATGAGAATTCCACTTGCTCTACAACATCACCAGCATTTGGTGCTGTCATTCCTTTTAATTTTAGCCGTTCTAGTGGGTGTATAGTATTATTTCACTCTGTTTTTATTTCCATTCCCTGATGAATAATAATGTTGAATATTTTTTCATGTTCCTATTGGCCACTTTTATGTCTTCTTTTGTGGAGTATCTGCTTATAACCTTTGTCTGTTTTTATTGAATTGCCTGTTTATTTTCAAAATGGTGTCTTGTGATGTGCAGAAGATTTTAATTTTGATGAAGTCTAATTTATTATTTTCTTCCTTTGGGGTTATTTCTTTGTTCGGCCTGTCTAAAAAACCATTTTACTCACTGCAAGTCTTAGAGGTATTCTTCTGTGTTTTCCTGTGAAGATTTCAGAGTATTTTAGCTCTTATATTCAGGTCTGTGATCCTTCAGCGGTTAATTTTTGTGTATGGTGTGAAGTAGAAGTTGAGGTTCTTTTGTTTTTGTTTTTGTTTTCCATAAGAATACCTCAGTATACCAGCAGCATTTGCTAAAAAAACAAAAAACTCTTCTGTCCTCATTGTTGCTTTGTTGCCTTTGTTGAAAATCAAATAACAATATTGTCAACCTACTTCCGGGCTCTTTAGTCTGTTTCATTGGCCTATTTGCTGGTCCTTGTTCCAGTACCACACTATATTGATTACTATAACATTATAGTAAGTTTTAAAGTCAGGTAGCGTAAATTTTCAACCTTTGTACCTTTTTCAAGATAGTTTTGGTATTCTAGACCCTTTGTACATCCATATAAATTTTAGAATTAGCTTGGCGAGTTATACAAAATAATTTTCTGTAATTATTTGGGAAGAATTGACATCCTTAAAAAAAACTGAGCTTTCCAATCCATAAAAATGTCATCTCTTTCCATTTTTTAGGTATTCTTTAATTTCCTTTAGCAATGTTGTGTAATGTTGTGTAGGTTGTATTGTATAGGTCTTGCGTAACTTTTGCTAAAAATATATTTCTAATTGTTAGAATGATGCTATTATAAATGTAACTGTTTTATTCTATTTTCCAAATTTTTGCTGCCAATATATAAAAATACAACTGATTTTTGGATTGTTTCTCCTGAAATCTTGCTAAGTTAAATCTAGCAGCTAGTTTTAGATTTCTTAGGATTTTCAAGTAGCTATTTTTAGATTCTTTATAATTTTCTATATAAATAAGCATGTTATCTGCCAATGCTCCTTTAATACAATGAAGCACCATCTTCCTCTGCACACAATAGAAATCTGTCACTGGTAAGAGAAAAAAATTAGACAGAAATCTAAGAATATGGTAAAAAGTGGAGCTCAGAATCACTAGAGTAGGGACTTAAGCTGGACCTTTTTCTTCTCTAATTTCTGATTTGGTATAACAGTGGGTACAGTCCACAAAAAGATGGACAAAAGTTCAATAATGTATTCCCTTTTTGTCTAAAGAGTTAATCAGATTTCTTTTTCACACTTTACAATTTAATAAAGGTGGAGATATAGTAGCACTTTTCAAATATTACTTTTCTCCTTCATCTCTGAAATCCAGTTATGTTCCTAGTCTTCCTTTCCCAGAGCACAGTCTCTAGCTCTGTAATTGTGGATAAATAGCTCTATTCCTCCACTGAAGGAAAATTCTCTCTGATACAACAGTGGGATAATATGAGGGATAGAAAACTTAACAACCACCTACTAGATATTGTGGAGCTTAAAAGTAAAGACATTCAGAGGAGTTCAGTTGGCAAGAGCCAATTGCCTGCTCATACCTGTGGTCCACATGGGGCGCCACTACCTTGGTAGATACAGTTCCATCCACGGACTGCCCTGAGCTTGCCTGTCTCAGAGATTTATTGCTAAAACTGTTCACAGTTCATCAGATTCAGGAATGCTGGTTCCCAATAACAAAGCTCACAAGAGGCTGATGAATAAAACTAGAATAACAATGTACTAATTTACACTGAGAAACATAAATCTAACGTGGATGGAGTTTTATGTCAGTCTGAGCAGACCAGGTAAGTGTAAAGATAAATTGGTGGAAAGTATGCCTGGTCAGCTTGGAATTGAAACAAGGGAGGTGAGTTCATATGACGCAAATACAGTCATCCCTCGGTATCTGAGGGGGATTCCTTCCAGGACCTCCCACAGACACCAAAATCCGAGGATGCTCAAGTCTCTTATATAAAATGGCATGATATTTGCATATAACATACGAACATCCTCCTGTATACTTTAAATCATCTCTAGATTACTTATAACTCCTAATACAATGAAAATGCCGTGTAAATAGTTGTTATACTGTATTGTTTAGGGAATAATGACAAAACGAGGTGAACAATGCTCAAACAACTAGGGCTGGAGAGAGACTGCGGATCTGTGAAACGGCAGGACGCTGCAACAGGATATACCTACACTTCACGGCATTCTCATGGATACAGAGTAGTGCTCGGCTCAGGGCAAGTTCAAGTTTTACTTTTTGGAACTTTCTTTTTTTCCCGAATATTTTCGACGCACTCTTAGTTGAATCCGCAGATGCAGAGGGCCGACTGTGCGTAATTTCCAAACCAAACGCGTTGCGGTCCAGTTGATTCCAATTCACAGCGACCCTATAGGACAGAGTAGAATTGCCCCATAGGGGTTCCAAGTCAGTAGCTGGTGCATTCCAACTGTCAATCTTTTGGTTAGCAGTCAAGCTCTTAACCACAGGGCCACCAGGGCTCCTGCGCTTAACTGCTTCAGTTTAATAGATCCTGATGTGTCCATCTCCACAAAAGGCATACTCCAGCAACTAAAAACATGCAGGTAATGTTTTTAGTTCAGAAAATGTTCTTCTCTGAGTACAGCAAGTCTAATGATTGCTCCGTACTTCCGTTGCAGGGCAAACACTCCAACCTTTTTTTGCACATCCTTTCTGTGCCTAGGTTTTTACCTCTCATTAGATTACAGAATTGATTTGGAAAAAAAAAAAAAATTTCTTTACAGTGAGTTGGCATTTTCTGGTTCTTACCCACGGGTTTTACCTTGGGCTATCCACAAGTAAACAACTCGATCTACCTCATTTCGAAGTTTGTATTTTCTCAGGGGTGTTGCCATTTGTGTCTAGTTGTATTACCTACACAGGGAAGTTTCAGTTCTAGGAATGCCCTGAAATTCTCATTAAATCTTCAGAATGGTCCTGAGGTAGATGTTTCTACTCTATTTTATCTTCACAGATGTGAAATCTGAGGCTTAGAGAATTTAAGTGATTTTTCCATGGTCGGTTGACAAGCATGTATTCAGCACCTACCATGTGCCAGGCACGGTGGGAAGTGATAGAGTAATAAACTGTTTATCTCCGCTATCTTGCAAAGAGCCCTGCTGGTGCAATGGTTAAGCGCTTGGCTGCTAACTGACAGGTGGGTTGTTTGAACCCACCGGAGGCTTCATGGGAGAAAAGACCCTGCAATCTGCTCTCATAAAGATTATAGCCTAGGAAACACTATGGGACAATGCTGCTTTATCCTATAGGGTCGATGTGAGTTGGAATTGACTGGACAGCACACAACGACAACATATTACCTTATAAGACCGTAACTGAACCCATTGCCATTGGGTAGATTCCAGCTCAGAGTAGAACTGCACCATAGGGTTTCCAGGGAGCAGCTGGAGGATTCGAAATGCTGACTTTTTAGTTAGCAACCAAGCTCTTAATCACTGCACCACCAGGGCTCCTACAAGACCATAGCAGTTATCAAATTAAATTTAAACATGTGAGACATTTAATAAATGCAACCATACTATTCAAGTAACAGGGCTCTTTGTTACATTTGAGGCTTATTTTATTTCATGAATGAATGAATGAATATGCACTATTTTCAGTATACCTTCTTTTTATGAATAAAGGAAAAGCAAAGTTCAATAAGTATGTTGAAATTTTTAGGATTTCAAATGATAGTCCCAATTGTTGCAACTTCTAATGAATTCCAGCAGTGTTTCTTGCATTGTGTTGAATACAGAGGAGATGTGACCCAGACTAAGACACGCACCATCAAAGTGGGACAAAGGTCATCAAGATAGCTGAAGGAGAATGTGAATAACTTGTTCCAAGAGAAAACAGCTGGAGCCGGTTTCTGAATGCTAAACAGTTTTGAGTTTCTCTTTGATTCAAGGAAACCAAATCCTCACAACTTAAACTTTGAGATGCTTTCTGAACATCTACAAGCTCCCCAAACCGAGCTGGGAATCTCCTGTGGAGAGGTTTCCTTGGGTCTTTTTTCTTAGTCCTCTCTTCTGCATTGGTTAGAGGATATAAGAGAAATAGCCTCTGATTGATATTTTCTTCTCTGATCCTAGCACAATACTGGAGGGGCAAAGGTCTTGCAACACACAAAGGGGAAACATAAGATAAACCAACTAGTAAGATGGTTCAGTTTAAAACAACATCAGCTGTTGTTGTTAGATGCTATCGAATTGGTTCCTACTCATAGAGACCCTATGCACAGCAGAACGAAACACTGCCCGGTCCTGCACCATCCTCACAATTGTTACTATACTTGAGCCCGTTCTTCTAGCCACTGTGTCAATCCATCTTGTTGAGGGTCTTCCTCTTTTTCACTGACCCTCTACTTTACCAAGCATGATGTCCCTCTCCAGGGACTGATTCCTCTTGATAACATGTCCAAAGTATGTGAGACGTAGTCTCTCCATCCTTGCTTCTAAGGAGCATTCTGGCTGTACTTCCTCCAAGACAAATTTGTTTGTTCTTTTGGCAGTCCATGGTATATCAATATTCTTGGCCAACACCACAATTCAAAGGCATCAGTTCTTCTTTGGTCTTCCTTATTCATTGTCCAGCTTTCACATGCATATGACGTGATTGAAAATACCAGTAGCTTGGGTCTGGAGCACCTTAGTCTTCAAGGCGACATCTTTGCTTTTTAACGTTTTGAAGAGATTTGCCCAATGCAATGCGTCTTTCGATTTCTTGACTGCTGCTTCCATGGGTGTTGATTGTGGAGCCAAGTAAGAGGAAATCCTTGATAACTTCAATCTTTTCTCTATTTATCATGATATTGCTTATTAGTCCAGTTGTGAGGATTTTTGTTTTATGTTGAGGTGTAATCCATACTGAAGGCTGTGGTCTTTGATCTTCATCAGTAAGTGCTTCAAGTCGTTCTCACTTTCAGCAAGCAAGTAAATACCATTTATTTAGTTCTTCAGATATAACAGACACTGCATTAAGTATTTAATATAGTGTCTTAATTTAACATTAAATCAAGGATGGGAGGGTAGGACTATTATGTTTATAGTTATAGGTGAGGAACCGTGGCTCAGAGAGGTTCAGTGACATTACCCAAATCTAATAAGCACTGAGCAAGGATTCAAACCCAGTCATGACAAGTTCCAAAACACTGCCCCTTTCCATTAAGAGCTGGGAGGCTGAGCTGCCACAGAAATTCCTTTCCTGATTCTGGCCTGATTTAAACAAATTGCCATTGAGTAGATTCCAACTCATG
This sequence comes from Dugong dugon, assembly GCA_030035585.1. Taxonomy (NCBI): domain Eukaryota; kingdom Metazoa; phylum Chordata; class Mammalia; order Sirenia; family Dugongidae; genus Dugong; species Dugong dugon. The sequence continues at coordinate 62,276,442 of CM057471.1, forward strand.
GCAATCTTATGCGTGTCAGAATAGAACTGTGTTCCATAGAGCTTTCAGTGGCTGATTTTTCACAAGTAGATCATCAGGGCTTTCTTCCAAGATGCCAATAGGCTGACTCAAATCTCCAACCTTCTGGTTAGCAGCTGATCATGTTAACCCTTTGCACCACCCAGGATCTCTAGTTGCCTCTTTTTCTGTACCTCCTAGAGTATCTGCTATGACTATATTACAGCATTTTATATTTAGTGTTGTTTTTTGAAAAAAAGTATTTCTGCACTAGATTCTTCTTGGGGCCCTGGTGGCACAGTGGTTCAGCGTTTAGCTGCTAACCAAAAGGTCAGCAGTTCGAATCCAGCAGCTGCTCCTTGGAACCCCTATGGGTTCCTATAGGGTCGCTATCAGTAGGAATTGACTCAACAGCAATGCATTTTTTTATGGGTAGATTCTTCTTGTTGGGTGCTGCCAAGTCAATTTTGACTTATAGTGACCCCACATGACAGAGTTGAACTGCCTCATAGGGTTTTCTTGTCTGTAGTCTTTACAGAAGCAGGTTACTAGATCTTTTTCCTACAGAGCAGCTGGATAGGTTTGAACCACCAGTCTCTTGGTTAGCAGCCAAACACTTAACCATTACTCCACCAGGGCTGCTTGTGCTAGGTTCTGCTCTCTTTGAAGTCAGGGGTTATGTTTAAATTTGTTCTTTGGAACCATGTTGCAATGCTGCATAAAACTTAGTCAAAACAGTCTTGAGCAAGGATTTACTGAACTGAAGGTTATCTGAGGGCTTGAAAGGGATTGAGTGATAGGTAAACCAAAGTGGAAATGATATACATCAACTCAATTTGTTTCATGAATTTTGTAAGATGATGAACCAGTCAGAGATTGTGTCCATAAACAAAGAGCAGGAGCAATTTATTGAGTATCTACTATATTCTCATAATTTTGTTATGCACTGTGGGAGAATATAGCTCCTGTTCTAAAAGATGTCATGGTATCATGGAAGAGAGAAGAAAACCACAGATCTTGAAGAATGGAAATGTTTGTCTTTATATCTTCAGGATCTGTCAAATTGTTTGTTCCAGAAAAAATGTTCATTAAAAGTTTGTTGAATGAATTAAAAAAGAGAATGAATCATAGACTGTCCACCATTAAGAGCTAGATTTCAGACTTTTAAAAGGGGTTTTAGACTTTCTTACGTTGCAATAGACAGAAAATCCATCTTAAGCTTCTGTTTGAAACTTCCCTTATCTCCCTCCTATCCCATCTGGATTAATCAGTTTTAATGCATTGCCGTTGCCATCGAGTGAATTCCGACTCACAGCCTTACACCTCTCTAAATCTAGAGGGTTCATTTCCTCTAACTTGGAAGGTCCTAGTTGCCTAGGACCAGTTTCTGTTTCAGAGGGAGTGTCTTCTAAGGAATTAACATGCAAGACACAAGACTATAGGAGAAAATCAGTAGACTTAAAAATGTTACTTAGCAAATGTGACTAATTAAAGAGTAAAAGGCCATTAATTCAGATTTTGTTAGAATTTAATATGAACTAGAGTGAAATTTACTTTCACATGCCTATAAGACATGGTTTGCTAATAAAAATAATGCAATAATATTAGGAGAACACATATTTAAAAAAGAAAGAGCAAGAAGTTCCCAATTATCCTTTACCTACAATATCATAATGCCACTTGTAATTTATTCATATGTTTTCATTGAAACGGATTCTCTATAAATCTCCAATATCTAGCACCTTATTTATCTATTTATTTATATGCTGTCTGGTTCCAAAAAGAAGTTAAGGTGGCTAATATAATTCAGTGGAAAACCATACATTCGTAGAATTCATTACAAAGAACATCTGTATGTGTATCTCAATTAATCTGCACAGCAAAGTTATCTGAAGTAGGTAGAAGAGATTTTATAGTGCTCATTTCAGAAGCACAGACAGGCTCAGACATGCTCAATGGCTTGTCTAAGGTGATCATAGACATGGGAGATGCAAGGCAAGGACTTCTCTAGGAACTCAGTCCAGAGTCATCTCTATTGCACTGGCCACCTCCCATAATTACTGTGCATGCTTGAAAATAAATAAAGCTCTGTCTCCTAAAAGAAAAACAAAAACCACATCTCTAATTCAGATGCCTTACTAATCAGAGTTATGTATTTGAAATTGTGTTGTAAGTGGCACTGAATCACAAAGGTGGGGCAAGAAGCTCCGTCTCAGCATGTTGAAGTACGTGTAGGAAAGAAAGGCTGGGCCTAGACGTGGAAGTGGGACTGAGAAGAAAATGGCATTTGTATAATGCTACAACCATCTCTCAAATCAATGCCCTCTGCTCCACTGCCCCTGATTCTGCAGTTGTCCAAGCCTGTTTCATCTCTGAATGGGACTATTGCAGTAGCCCACAACTTGAACCCTCCTTGGATCTAGTGTTTATCCATTGGAGTTAACCTTTTTCATTTTCACTGAGATCCTCTCCACCGCCCTTCATGAACAGAGATCCAATAAATCACCTATCCCTGCCTAAATGCCTCTATTATTTCTTCGTATTTTACTTCAAAAACATAATAATAATAAAAAATCCTTAGACTGAATGCAAAATCCTTGAGGGTCTGTTCTGGAATTAATTCCTTTTTCCTTCCTGGGCAGCTGTCCTGGTTCTGTGTGCTTTTTCTTTTTCTTTTTTAAATTATGTTGTGTTTTAGGGGAAGGTTTACATCACAAATTAGTTTTTCATTTAAAAATTTATACACAAATTGTTTGGTGACATTGGTTGCAATCCCTGTAATGTGTTAGCACTCTCCTTTCTTTTTCACACCCGAGGTTCCCCAGATCCCAGGTTCCCCGTGTCCATTTGTCCAGTTTTCTCGTCCCTTCCTGCCTTCTTGTCTGTGGTTTTAGGTAGGTGTTGCCCATTTGGTCTCATATACTTGACTGAACTAAGAAGCACGTTCCTCATGTGTGTTATTGTGTGTTTTATAGGCCTGTCTAATCTTTGGCTGAAAGGTGGGCTTCAGAAGTGGCTTCAGTTCTGAGTTAGTAAGGTGTCCAGGGATCATAGTCTCAGGGTTCCTCCAGTCTCTGTGAGACCAGTAAGTCTGGGCTTTTTTTGTGAATTTGAATTTTGTTCTATGTTTTTCTCCCTCTCTGTCCAGGGCCCCCCATTGTGAACCCTGTCAGAGCTGTCAGTGGTGGTAGCTGGGCACAATCTAGTTCTTCTGGGCTCAGGCTGGTAGAAGCTATGGTTCATGTGGTTCATTAGTCCTTTGGAGTAATATTTTTTTGTGTGTCTTTGGTTTTCTCCATTCTTCTTTGCTCCAAACATGATGGGATCAATAGATATACCTTAGATGGCTGCTCACAAGCTTTAAAGATCCCAGACACTAGTCACCAAAGTATGATGTAGAACATTTTCTTTGTGAACTATGTTATGCCAGTTGACCTTGATGTCCCCAAAGACCATGGTCCTCAGCCCTCAGCCCCAGTAACTTGGTTCCTCAAGGTGTTTGGATGTGTCTATGAAGCTTCTATGACTTTGTCTTGTTCAAGTTGTACTGCCTTCCCCTATATTGTGTGTTGTCTTCCCTTCATCAAAGTTAACACTTGTCTACTATCTAGTTAGTGATTTCTCCTCCCCACACCTCCTCTCCCTTGTAACCATCAAAGATTGCTTTTTCTGTGTGTAAACTTTTTCTTGGGTTTTTATAATAGTGGCCTCATGCAGTATTTATCCTTTTGTGATTGACTTATTTCACTGAGAATAACGCCCTCCAAATTCATCCATGTTGTGAGATGTTTTGCGGATTCATCATTGTTCTTTATCATTGAGTAGTATTCCATTGGGTGTATGTACCATAATTTGTTTATCCATTTATCTGTTGATAGGTACTTAGGTTGTTTCCATCTTTTTTCTATTGTGAATAATGCTGCAGTGAACATGAGTACGCTTATCTATCCGTGTGACAGCTCTTATTTCTCTATGATATATTCCTAGGAATGGGATTGCTGGATCCTATGATAGTTCTATTTCTAGTTTTTTACATTCCCACAAGCAGTGCATAAGAGTTCCAATCTACCCACAACCTCAACAACATTTATTATTTTCTGTTTTTTTGATTAGTGCCAGTAATGTTGGGGTGAAGTGGTATCTCAGAGTAGTTTTGATTTGCATTTATCTACTGGCTAGTGATCGTGAGCAGCTCCTCATGTGCCTGCTAACTGCCTGAATGTCTTTGAAGTGTGTCATATTCTTTGCCCATTTTTTAATTGGATTATTTGTTTGTTGTTGTTGAGGTGTTGAAGTATTCTATAGATGCTGAAGTATTCTATAGATTTTGGAAATTAGATATTTTTTTGGATATATCATAACCAAATTTTTTTCCAAGACTGTAGGTTCTTTTTACTCTTTTGGTGAAGTCTTTTGATGATCTTAAATATTTAATTTTTAGGAGCTCCCAGTTATCTAGTTTACGTTCTGTTATTTGTGCATTGCTAGTTATGGTTTATATCCTATTTATGCAGTGTATTAGGGCCCATAGCGTTGTTCCTATTTTTATCGGTTTAGGTTTTATATTTAGGTCTTTGATCCATTTTCAGTTAGTTTTTGTGTATGGTGTTAGATGTGGGTCCTGTTTCATTTATTTTACAGATTGACATCCAGGTTTTCCAGTATCATTTGTTAAAAAACTGTCTTTTCCCTGTTTAATGTACTTTGTCCGAGATGAGCTCACTATAGGTGGATGGATTTACATCTGGGTTCTCGATTCTGTTCCATTGGTCTATGTGTCTGTTGTTGTAAGGGTGCCGGGGGCCATAGTCTCATGGTTTCTCCAGTCTCTCTCAGGCCAGTAAGTCTGATCTTTTTTTATGAGTTAGGATTTTTTCTACATTTTTCTCCATCTCTGTCTGGGACCCTCTGTTGTGATCCCTGTGAGAGCAGTCAGTGGTGGTAGCCAGGCACCATCTAGCTGTACTGGACTCAGTAATTTGGTGATTAATTTTTCCATCTCATTGAAGAATACTGTGGAAGTTTGGAAGGGGATTGCATTATATCTGTAGATTGGTTTAGTAAGATTGACATTTTCACAATGTTGAGCCTTCCTATCAATAAGTATGGTATGTTTTCCCATTTATGTAGGTGTCTTTTGGTTTCTTGCACTAGTGTTCTGTAATTTTTTTTTCTCTTCTTTTAATTGTAATTTAATGAAGGTTTACAGAACAAATGGCTTCGCATTAAAAAATTAGTACACATATTGTTTTATGCCAATGGTTAACAACCCCGCGGCATGTCAACACTGTCCCTTCTCAGCCTTGGGTTCTCTATTACCAGCTTTCCTGTCCCCTCCTGCCTTCTAGTCCTTGTCACTGGACTCTTGTGCCCCATTAGTCTTGTTTTGTTTTATGGGACTGTCTAATCTTTGACTGAATGATGAACCTCGGGAAAGACTTCATAAGTGAGCTAAAAGGGTGCCGGGGGCCATAGTCTCATGGTTTCTCCAGTCTCTCTTAGGCCAGTAAGTCTGGTCTTTTTTTATGAGTTAGGATTTTTTCTACATTTTTCTCCATCTCTGTCTGGGACCCTCTGTTGTGATCCCTGTGAGAGCAGTCAGTGGTGGTAGCCAGGCACCATCTAGCTGTACTGGACTCAGTCCAGTGGAGGCCATGGTAGTTGTGGTCCATTAGTCCTTTGGACTGATCTTTCCCTTGTATCTTGTATTCTTCATTCTCCCTTGCTCCCGAAGGGGTGAGACCAGTGGACTATCTTACATGGCCGCTCACAGGCTTTTAACACCCTAGACGCTACTCACCAAGGTAGAATGTAGAAAATTTTCTTTATAAACTGTGTTATGCCAATTGAGCTAGATGTTCCCTGAGACCATGGTCCCTAAGGGAATTTGGATGTGATTATGGAGCTTCCATGACCTTTCCTTATACAAGTTATGCTGGCTTCCCCAGTATTGTTTGCTGTCTTACCCTTCACCAAGGTTACTACTTATCTAGTATCTATTTAGTAGTCTCCTCCACTGCTGCCATCCCTCATAACCAACAAAGGTTGTTTTCTTTTGTGTTGTGTGTAAACTTTTACATGAGTTTTTACAGTAGTGGTCTCATACAATGTTTGTCCTTTTGTGATTGACTTATCTCACTCAGCATAATGTCCTCCAATTTCATCCATGTTATGAGATGCTTCCCAGATTTATCATTGTTCTTTATCATTGCATAATACTCCAGTGTGTGTATGTACCATAGTTTGTTTATCCATTTATCTGTTGATGGACATCTAGGTTGTTTCCATCTTTTTGCTATTGTGAACAATGCTGCATTGAACATGGGTGTGCATACGTCTATTTGTGTGACAGCTCTTATTTCTCTAGGATATATTCCTAGGAGCGGGATGGCTGGATCATATGATATTTCTATTTCTAGCTTTCTAAGGAAGTGCCATATCATTTTCCAAAATGGTTGTATCATTTTGCATTCCCACCAGCAGTGCATAACAGTTCTAATCTCCCCACAGCGTCTCCAACATTTGTTATTTCCAGTGTTTTTGATTAGTGCCAGTAATGCCCGGGTGAGATGGTATCTCATTGTGGTTTTAATTTGCATTTCTCTAATGGCCAGTGATTGCAAGCATTTCCTCATGTGTCTGTTGGCCGCTTGAATGTCTTCTTTGGTGAAATGTCTATTCATTTCCTTTGCCCATTTTTTAATTGGACTATTTGTCTTTTTATTGTAGAGGTGTTGGATTTTCTTGTAGATTTTAGAGATTAGACCTTTGACTGGTAATGTCCAAACATTCTTTCCCAGTCTGTAGGTTCTCTTTTTACTCTTTTGGTGAAGTCTTTTGATGAGCATAAATGTTTAATTTTTAGAAGATCCCCGTTACCTAGCTTATCTTCTGGAGTTTGTGTGTTGTTGCTGATGGTTTGTATCCTATTAATGCCGTGTGTTAGAGCCTCTAGAATTGATCCTATTTTTTCTTCAATGAACTTTACAGTTTTTGGCTTTATATTTAGATCTTTTATCCATTTTGAATTAGTTTTTGTATATGGTGTGAGTTATGGATCCTGTTTCAGTTTTTTGCAGATGAACATCCAGTTTTGCTAGCACCATTTGTTGAAAAGACTGTCTGTTTCCCATTTGATGGACTTTCGCCCTTGTCAAAGATCAGGTGACCATAGGTGGATGGGTTTACTTCTAGGTTCTCAATTCTGTTCCATTGGTCAATGTATCTGTCGTTGTACCAGTACCAGGCTTTTTTGACTACTGTAGCTGTATAGTAGATTCCGAGGTCAGGTTGTATGAGTCCTCTTACTTTATTCTTCTTCTTCAATAGTGCTTTACTTATCTGGGGCTTCTTCTTTTTCCATATAAAGTTAATGATTAGTTTTTCCATCTCTTTAAGAATGTTGTTGGTATTTGGATCAGGATTGCATTGTATTTGTAAATTGCTTTGGGTAGAATTGTCATTTTCACAATGTTGAATCTACTTATCCATGTTTTTCCATTTGTGTATATCCCTTTGGGTTTCTTGCAGTAGTGTTTTGTAGTTTTCTTTGTATAGGTCTTTTACATCCCTGGTCAGATTTATTCCTAAGTATTTTATTTTTTTAGGAGCTATTATAAATGGTATTGTTTTCCTGACTTCCTTTTCTTCATTCTCTTTATTGGTGTATAGGAATCCAACTGATTTTTGTATGTTTATCTTGTATCTTGCTACTCTGCCGAATCTTTCTATTAGTTCCAGTAGTTTTCTCAGGGAGTCTTTAGGGTTTTCTATATATAGTGTCATATCATCCGCAAACAGGGACAGTTTAACTTCTTCATTGCCAATTTGGATGCCCTTTATTTGTTTTTCTTGCTTTATTGCTCTAGCTAGGACTTCCAACACAATGTCAAATAGGAGTGGTGATAAAGGGCATCGTTGTCTTGTTCCTGTTCTCAAGGGGAATGTTTTCAGCCTCTCTCCATTAAGAATGATTTTGGCCATTGGTTTTGTATAGATGCCCTATATTTTGTTGAGAAATTTCCCTTCTATACCTATTTTCTTGAGAGTTTTTATCAGGAATGGGTGTTGGACTTTGTTGAATGCCTTTTCTGTGTCAATTGAGATAATCATGTAATTCTTTTCTTTCCTTTTATTTATGTGGTGGATTACTTTGATTGATTTTCTAATGTTGAACCATCCTTGCGTACCTGGTATGAATCCTACTTGGTCGCGGTGTATTATTTTTTTGATATGATGCTGAATTCTATTGGCTAGAATTTTGTTGAGAATTTTTGCATCTATATTCATGAGGGATATTGGTCTGTAATTTTCTTTTTTTGTGGCATCTTTGCCTGGTTTTGGTATCAGGATTATGCTGGCTTCATAGAATGAATTCAGAAGTGTTGCTTCTTTTTCTATGTTCTGAAATAGTTTGAGTAGTACTGGTATAAGCTCTTCGTGAATGTTTTGTAGAATTCTCCAGTGAAGCCATCTGGGCCTGGGATTTTTTTGTGGGGAGTTTTTTTTTTTATTATTATTATTACTCTTCAATCTCTTCTCTTGTTATGGGTCTGTTCAGATTTTCAGGTAGTGTGTTTCCAGAAATTTGTCCATTTCCTCTAGATTTTCATATTTGTTAGAGTGTAGTTTTTCATAATGCTCTTTTATGATCTTTTTTATTTCAGTTGAATCTGTTGTAATGTCCCCCATCTCATTTCTTATTTATGTTATTTGCATTCTCTCCTGTTTCTCTTTTGTCAGTTTGACTAGTGGTTTGTCGATTTTGTTGATCCTTTCAAAGAACCAACTTTTGGTTTTGTTGATTCTTTCTGTTGTTTCTCTATTCTCTATTTCGTTTATTTCTGCTCTGATCTTTATTATTTCATTTCTTCTAGTGGCTGTAGGCTTCTATTGCTATTCTCTATTTGTTCGAGTTCTGTAGTTAAGGTTTTGATTTTGTTCCTTTCTTCTTTGTTGATGTGTGCATTCATTGCTATAAGTTAACCTCTGATGGCTGCCTTTACTGTATCTGAAAGATTTTGGTATGATGTATTTTCATTCTCAATTGATTCTAGGAATTTTTTTATTTCATCTTTGATTTCCTCTATTACCCAGTGGTTCTTAAGCAGGGTATTATTTAGTTTCCATGTAATGAATTTTTTTTGCTTGGTTTTCCTATTGTTAATTTCTACTTTGATGGTGTTGTGATCAGAGAAGATACTTTGTACTATCTCAATGTTTTGCATTTTGTTGAGGGTTGCTTTGTGGCCTAAGTTGTGGTTTATTCTGGAGTATGTTCCATGTGCATTGGAAAATAATGTTTACTTTGCAGCTGTGGGTGGAGTATTCTATATATGTCTGTGAGTTCTGTTTGGCTGATTGTGGCCTTTAGATCTTCTGTATTGTTGTTGAGTTTCTTTCTAGATGTTCTGTCCTTTACTGAGAGTGCTGTGTTGAAGTCTCCTACTATTATAGTGGATATGTCAGTTTCTCTTTTCAGTGCTGTTAGAGTTTGTTTCATGTATTTTGGAGCCCTGTCATTTGGTGTGTAGATGTTTATTATAGTTATGTCTTCATGCTGGATCGTCCCTTTAATCATGATGTAGTGCCTTTCTTTGTCTTTTATGTTGGATTTTGTTGTAAAGTCTATTTTATCTGAGATTAGCATTGCCACTTCTGATCTTTTTTGGTGGTTATTTGCTTGATATATTTTCTCCATCCTTTGATTTTTAATAAATTTATCTCTTTGTTTCTAAGGTGTGTCTCTTATAGACAGTATATTGATGGATCCTCTTTTTTTTTTTTTTAATCTGTTCTGTCACTCTGTGTCTCTTTATGGGTGCATTTAGGCCATTTACATTTAGTGTAATTATTGATAGATGTGAGTTTATTGTTGTCATTTTGTAGTGTTTGTGTGTGTGTGTGTGTGTGTGTGTGTGTGTGTGTGTGGTGCTGACAATTTCTTTATTCCTCTTACTCCCCTGTCCTGAATTCCTTTTGTTTGTATATTTTTTCATTTCTTTTGTTTTTGTAGATTTTGTTTTTACTGAGACTTCATGTTTTTCCTCTTTATTTTGATGAGTAGGTTTGTTAACTTTCTTTGTGTTTACACTGAAATGTACCCTTATCTTCCTAAGTTGGAACCAGTCTATTATTGTTTGGTGTTGCCTTGCCTTCCTTTCCATTAGAAAGTTCTATACCTACACCATTTATTCCCTCTTTTATTGTTCTGACGTTGTTGCCATTTACAGATTAATCTCTTTGGTTCCCTCTTATAAATCTTTTGGTTTTGAATAGTCCTTGTGAGTTCCTTTCCTAGGTTGCTATCTGGCTGGTGCGATCTTGTGTCCTAGATTCAGGCTGTTGTCTGATATTTGTTCTCATACTGAAGGATTCTCTTTAATATTTCTTGCAAGTTTGGTTTGGTTTTTAAATATTCCTTTAATTTCTGTTTATCTGGAAATGTCCTAATTTTGCCATCATATTTGAATGAGCATTTTGCAAGATACGTTATTCTTGGATGGCAGTTTTTTCTTTCAAGGTTTTATATATGTCATCTCATTGCCTTCTTGCCTGCATAGTTTCAACCAAGTAATCAGAGCTTAGTCTTATTGTTTCCCCTCTGTATGTGACTTTTTGTTTTTCTTGTGCTGCTCTCAGAATTCTTTCTTTGTCTTTGGTTTTAGCGAGTGTGATTATGATATGCCTTGGTGATTTTCTTTTGGGTTCTATCCTATATAGGGTTCATTGATCTTCTTGAATGGTCAGCTTTTCATGTTTCATGATATTAGGGAAGTTTTCTGTCAGCAATTCTTCAATGATTCTCTCTGTGTTTTCCATTTTCTCCCCCTGTTCTGGAACTCTGAACACTCAAATTTTTGCTTTTGATTGTATCCCACATAATTCTCACGGTTTCTTCATTTTTCTTTGTTCTTTTTTCTGATTTTTCCTCAAACAAAGTTGTATCCAAGTGATTGTCTTCAGTTTTGCTAATCTTGTCTTCCATCATTTCAAACCTGCTCCTCAGCCCTTCTATGACACTGTTCATTTCTGAAATCTTGTTTATCTTTTGGATTTCAATTGTTGTTTTTGTATAATTTCTAATTGTGAATTCATTTTGGTATTTTGTTCCTGCATTATTTTCCTGAATTCTTCCATTTTTTTGTCTGTATTTTCCATGAATTTGTCTGCTTTTTCCATGAATTTGTCTCTTTTTCCCTCATTTTTGTCTGCTTTTTGTTTCAACTCTTGGATAGCTCTGAATATTAGAGATTTTAATTCCCTCTCAGGCAGTTCTAGTGCCTTTTCTTCTACTGGAAAGTCATCTGGTGTTTTATTTTGGATGTCTACTGGAACCATCTTGTCCTGTTTTTCTATGTTTTGATGTTGTCTGCTGTCTTTGGGACATTCAGTAGCTATTTTCTTCATTTATTGATTGTAGATTTATTTGTTTTGTCTTGATTTTTTTTGTTTTCTTTGGTTATGTCTGAGCTGGCGGGCTGTGTGTTGTTTGTTGTTTGCTTGTCTGTGGACACGATATTTTTCACCTCTTTGTTCAATAAGCAGGGCCAGTCATTCAGCTATGGTGTATCAGGGCAGGTCCAGCTTAGGGGGAGTGGCTGGGATGGGTTGTTTGTTGCACATACTTTGGGCCAACAAGATAAGTCAGTGGTCAGCGTGGGACAGGTTCCAGTAGGTCGTGGCTGTGCTGCTCAGGAGTGCAATATTCAGCATACGGTGCAAATAGGCAGGAGGTGGGGGTGGGGAAGTTGTGATGTGTGGAGGTAGGCTGGGTATGGAAAAGAAGAGAGAGAGGAGAGGGAGAGACAGGATCAAAAAAAGAAAAAATTGCTAAGGGAGCTTGTCATTGGTGTGGAGAGAAAGGAACCAAGAAATGGAGAAACACAAAGAGGGGGGAAAAAAAGAAGTAGATAAATTAAAAAAAAATTGCACCTAGGGATTTCACTAGATCGGTTGTATGGATTGAGGAGCTGCTCCCAAGCTGGGCAATATAGCCTGGTTTTAAGGGATGAAGATGATATATAGCACCAGGTATTCAGGAGACTGTAAAAGAAGGTAAGTAGAAAGAGATGTGAAACCAAAAAATGAAGAAAAATAAAAAGAGAAAACAAACAAAAAATTGAAAAAGAAAGAAACACACACACACAAAACCCCCAGGGGTCCCACCAATGTGGCCACAAGGATTGGGGAAAGGGGACAGGGAAACTGTTCCCCAGCTGAGCAGGCTTCACAGCCTGTCAAGAAGAAGCAAATAGTGCACACGGAGTCAGGTGTTCAAGAGAAAGGAGAGGGAGGAGGTCAGAGGCAGGGAAGAAACCAAAAGGGGTCACGGAAAGCAATACCAGCAACAAAGAAATGACACTGAAGGTGCTGGCTGGTGTGGGCAGGGTGAATTCGCCTGGCACGGAACTGGCACTTCCCTTGCTGCAGTTCCAGCCTGCTGGGGAGAGGTGGATCAGCTCTCCAGGAAGCTGGGAATCCTCCCATTGGGAAGCAGCGAATTGGCCTGCTGGGAAGCCGGGAATCTGCCTGCTGGGATGCAGCAGAGCAGCTAGCCCAGGATGTGGCAAAGGTCAAGCAGGGGGGAGGCAGGGCTGGGGGTGGGAAAGTGTGTATCGCTGGTTACCAGCTGCTCTGTCTCCTGCTGGGAGCTCTGTGAATCTGCTTTCCTGAATGCCCTGTCTGCTGATCTCCGGCAGGAGTCTAAGATGGTGGATTCATGCTGCGTTAGCTGATAGGGGACTCCGCTGGTAACTCTCCTTGCTCTGTGTTCTCTGTCAGTTTCTTATACCATTCAATGCTTGGATGAGTTCTTTACCACTTCAGTTGATGCTTAGGGATTCAGGAATGCCACTTTTCTGTTTTACTTAGTTTTTCGGGCTTTTGCTGCAGAAGGACAGCATGGTGTTTCTGTCTATAGCGCCATGTTCCCAGAATTCTCTCTGTACTTTTCTTTGTATATGTCTTTTACATCCCTGGTTATATTTATTCCTAAGTATTTCATCTTTCTAGGAGCTATTATAAATGGTATTGTTTTCCTGATTTCCTTTTCAAAATTCTCTCTGTTGGTTTATAGGAATCCAACTGCTTTTTGTATATTGATCTTGTATCCTGCTGCTCTGCTGATTTTTTCTACTAGTTTCAGTAGTTTTCTTGTGGAATATTTCAGGTTCTGTATGTATAAGATCATACCATCTACGAATAGGGATAGATTTACTTCTTTCTTTCCAATTCGAATGTTCTTTGTTTCTTTTTTGCCATATTGCTCTAGCTGGGACTTCCAGCACAGTGTTGAATAAGAGTAGTAATAAAGGGCATCCTTGTCTTGCTCCCATTCTCAGGGGAAATGCTTTCAGCCTCTCTCCATAAAGAATGATATTGGCTGTTGGTTTTGTATAGATGTCCTTTATTATGTTGAGGGATTTCCCTTCTTTTCCTGTTTATTGCGAGTTTTTATCATGAATAGGTTTTGGGCTTTATTAAATTCCCCTTCTGCATCGATTGAAATGATCATGTGGTTCTTTTCTGTTGTTCTATTTATGTGGTGGGTTACATTGATTGATTTTCTGATGCTGAACCATCCTTGCATGCCTGGTATGAATTCCACTTCATAATGGTGTACTACTTTTTGATATGATGCTGAGTTCTATTGGCTAGAATTTTGTTGAGAATTTTTGCATCTATATCCATGAGAGATATTGGTCTGTAATTTTCTTTGTTTGCTGATGACTTTACCTGACTTTGGTATCAGGGTTATGCTGGCTGCATATTCATATTTTATTTGGGAATATTCTTTCCTTTTCTGTGTTCTGAAATAGTTTGTGTAGTAGTGATGTGAGCTCTTCTCTGAACGTTTGGTAGAACTCTCCAGTGAAACCGTCTGGGTCAGGGCAATTTTGTTGGGAGGTTTTTTATTACTTCTTCAATCTCTTCTCTTGTTATAGGTCTGTTTAGATTTGCTATCTCATCTTGTGTTAGTTTAGGTAGCCTGTGTCTTTCTAGGAATTTGTCCATTTCCTTTAGGTTCTCAAATTTGTTGGAGTAAAATTTTTCATAGTATTTTGTTATGATCCTTTTTATTTCAGTTGGGTCTGTTGTAATGCCACACATTTCATTTCTTACTGGGGTTCTTTGCTTCCTCTTCTGTTTTGCTTTTGGCCAATGGTTTGTTGATTTTGTTGAACTCTTCAAATAACCAACTTTTGATCTTGTTGATTCTTTCTATTGTTTTTCTGTTCTCTATTTGATTTATTTTTGCTCTAATCTTTATTATTTCCTTTCTTCTGGTTGCTGCTCTCTTTCTATTTGTTTGAGTTTTAGGGCTAATGTTTTGATTTTGGTCCATTCTTTTTTATGAACCTTTCTTGCTATAAATTGACCTCTGAGCACTGCTTTTATTTCTTTCCCAAAGGTTTTGGTATGATGCATTTTCATTCTCATTTAATTATAGGAATTTTTTAATTTCCTCTTTGATTTCTTCTATTACCCAGTTGTTTTTAAACAAGGTTTTATTCAATTTACATGTATATTATTTTTTCCTTGCTCTTTATGTTATTGATTCCTACATTTATGACATGATCAGAGGTAATGTTTTACATTATTTTAATGTTTCTGATTTTATTGAGGATTATTTTGTTGCCTAAAATGTGGTTCATTCTAGAAAATGTTCTATGTGCATTGGAAAAGAATGTATACTTTGCTGCTGTTGGGTATTCTATATATGCCTATGAGGTCAAGTTGGTTGATTCTGGCCTTTAGTTCTTCTGTATCTTTGTTGACTTTCTAGATGTTCTGTCCTTTACCAAGAGTGGTTTGTTGAAGTCTCCTACTATTATTGTGAAACAGTCTATTTCTCTTTTCAGTGCTGTTATGGTTTGTTTTATGTATTTTGGATCCCTGTCATTGGGTGCATAGATATTTATTCAGGTTGTGTCTTCTTGGTGGATTGTCCTTTTCATCATTATATAATGTTCTTTCTTGTCTTATGTGGTTGATTTTGTCTTAAAGTCTATTTTATGTGAGATTAGTATTGCCACTTTTGCTGTTTTCTGGTTACCATTTACTTGATGTATTTTTTTCCATCCTTTGATTTTTAATATATTTATGTCTTTGTCTCTAAGGTACGACTCTTTTAGACAGCGTGTTGATAGGTTGTGCTTTTTTATCCACTCTGTTACTCTTTGTCTTTTTACAGGTGCATTTAAACCATTAACATTGAATGTGATTATTGTTAAGTGTGAGTTTATTGGTGAAATATTGCTGTGCTTTTTTGTGGTTTAATGTTTTCTTTGTTCATCTTACTTTCCTGTGCTGAATTCCTTTTGTTTGTGGATTATCTTTTCTTTTATTATTGCAGAGTTTGTGTTTACTGAGACTTTATGTTTTTCTTCTCTTTAATTTCTGATGAATAGATTTGTTAACATTTTTGTGGTTAAATTGAAATTTACCCTTAACTTCCTATGTTTGAACGAATATTTTATTACTTGGTATCACCTTGACTTCCTCTCCCTTTCAAAGTTTTGTATCTATACCATTTATTCCCCTTTTATTTTTTTGATGTTTTCATCATTTTCAGATTGATGTCTCTGTTTCCCCGTTTTATGTCTTTTAACTTTGTTTTATTATTGAGAGTTCTTTACCTAATTTGATATCTGGCTGATTCTGTCTTATGTCCTAGACTCATGTTATTGTCTGTTTTCATTTTTCTTGAGCTACTCTCAGGATTCTTTCTTTGTCTTGGTTTTGGCAAGTGTGATTATGCTATGTCTTGATGACTTTCTTTTAGGGTCTCTTCTCTATGGGATTTGTTGAGCTTCTTAGGTGGTGAGTTTTTCTTCTTTCATGATATTTGGGAAGATTTCTGCTGGCACATCTTCAACAATCTTCTCTTTTTTTCCCCCATTTTCTCTGCCTCTTCTGGAACTTCAATCACATGCAAATTTTTGCCCTTGATTGTGTCCCACATAATTTTTAAGTTTTCTTCATTCTTTTATCTGCTATTTCCTCAAACAAAGTGACATCCATGGATTTGTCTTCAATCTCACTGATTCCGTCTTCCATTGTTTCAAATTTGCTCCTAAAACTTTCTTTTGAGTGGTCTGTTTCTGAAATTTTGTTGTTTACGTTTTGGATTTCTAGTTGCTGCTTTTGTATGATTTCTATTTGTTTATTTATTTTGACATATAGTTCTTGTATTATTTTCCTGAATTCTTCTATTGGTTACTTTGTACTTTCTGATTTGGGCAATGTTTTCATTTCGTCTGTGTTTTCTATGGTTTTGTCTATTTTTCCTTGGTTTTGTCTATGTTTCCCTGGATCTCCTTCTTAATCTCTTGGAGAGCCCTAAATATCAGTCTTTTGAATTCCATATCAGATAGTTCCACTACCTTTTCTTCTACCAGAAGGTCATCTGATTCTTTATTTTGGTCACTTGCTGGAGCTATCTTGTCCTGCTTTTTTATAAGTTTTGATATTGTCTGCTGTCTCCAAGACATTTTATTTTCTTTCTTTATTAATTGTTTGTTTCATCTTGCTTCTTTGTTTTGTTTTGACATGTCAGGATGGGTAGGCCAGGCATACTTTGCTGCTGGCTCTTCTGTGTGCATGATATCTCTCAGCACCTTTTCCAGGTGGGCAGGCCAACATCAGGCAGGGCAAGCCTGCTTCACTGTATACTCGTTTGGTAAGTTGTTGAGGGAAGACTAGGTGGGCTCTGTCTTCCTCCTGATGTTGGTCCAGCAGTGTGGAAACGTTCACAGCCTTTCGTCTGATAGGCAGGGGTGTTGAACAGGAAGTGGTATGGGGTCATTTTCCACCATTCAGCAGCTGGTCATGTAGCAGGAGGGGAAGGGCAGTGTAGGCTTGGTGTGATGCTGTAGCTGTGGCAGCTCAGTGAGGGAAGATGGGAAGGGGGGATGGTGTATGGGGCTAAGTAGGGAGAAGAAAGAAAGGAAAAGAGAGAGAAAAGGGAAAAAAAGGGTAACTAGTAGTTGAGGATGGGTCTTACCCGGGGGCTGGTGGGACAGAAGGAGATGTGGTATTCGGGGTAGGTGGGATGGAGAAAGAAAAGGAGGAAAGAGGAAAAAATAGTGCAGCAGGAGCCGGTGGTTGGGGTTTAGTGGAGATGGGTAGAATCTAAGGCAGTGGAGGGCTGGTGGCATTCTACATGTGGTGGTACAGCGTGGCACAGTGGGAAGGGTTAGAGGTGGAGTACAAGGTTAGGTGGGATGGAGAAAGAAAAGAAGGAAAGGGGAAAAAATGGTGTGACAGGAGTCTGCAGGGCACAGCCAAGGTGGTGGCAGGCCAGTGGTTCTCTACACATGGCGGTGTGGCATGGTCTGGTGGGAAGGGATAGAGGTGGTGTATGGGGCCAGGTGGGAGGGAGAAAGAAAAATAAGAAAGGGAAAAAAAGAAAAAAAATGGTACTGCAGGAGCTGGTAAATGGGGACAGGGGAACCCGGGGTGGTGGTGGATCAATGGCTCTCTACCCGTGGCATTGTGGTGTGGCTCACTGGAAGGGGTAGAGGTGGCTTACAGGCTAGGGGGGAGGGAGAAAGTATAGGAAGAAAGGGAAAAAATGGCACAGTGGGAGCCAGCGGGGGCAACCCAAGGTGGCAGTGGGTGAGTGGCTCTCTACCTGCAGCAGTGCTACATGGCGCAAGGGGAGAGGGTAGAAATGGCATACAGGGCCAAGTGAGAGACAGAATGAAAAGGAAGAAAGGGAAAAAAGGAAAAAAAAATGAAGTGATAGGAGCTGGTGGGTGGGGGCAGGGAGACGTGGGGTGGTGGTGGGCCAATGGCTTTCTATCTGTGATGGTGTGGTGTGGCCCAGCAACTAGAGGTAGAGATAGTGTATGGGGAATAGTAGGAGGGAGAAAGAAAAGGCAGAAAGTGAAGGAAAAAAAAAATGGCACAGCAGGAGCCGGAGGGGTGGACTCCAGGTGGCAGTAGGCCAGTGGTTCTCTACCTGCAGTGGTGTCACTTGGCCTGGTGGGAAGGGATAGAGGTGGTGTATGGGGACAGTTGGGAGGGAGAAAGAAAAGGAAAAAGAGAAGAAAAAATGGTGCAGTCGGGGCTGGGATGGGGGCAGGGGGTAACTGGGGTGGCAGTGGTCTAATAGCTCTATGTGCAGTGGTGTGGCATGGCCCAGCAGGAAGGCGTAGAGGTGGTGTATTGGGCTAGATGAGGGGGAGAAAGAAAAGGAAGAAAGGGGAAAAATGATGCGGCAGGAGTAAGTGAATGACAGTGGGCTGGTAACTCTGTAGTGGAGCAGCATGGCGTGGCCCTTTGGGAAGGGTTGGGGGTGACATATGAGGCAGAAGGGTGAGGGATGGGAAAGCGTGGCTGTCTGGTTACCAGTCACTCTGTCTCCTGTTGAGAGTTCCGTGAAGCAGCCTTCCCATACTCCCTGTCTGGGATTGTTGCTGGCTATGCTTCAAGATGGCAACCTTATGCTGCATTAGTATGCAGGGAACCTCCACTCTGTATCTCTCCTCATTCTCTGTTTTCCTTCAGTTTCTTCTTCCATTGGGTGTTTTTCTATTTCTTTATCCCTTCATTTGATGCTTAGGGCTCCAGGATTGAAGTTTGTATCTGTTTTACTTAGTTTTCAAGTCTTTGCTGCAGAGGGATGGCATGATGCATCTGTCTAGGGTGCCATATTGGCTCTTCCCCTTCTGTGTGCTTTTTCAATGGGAGTATTTAGTTATTCTCTGGGGATTTAACATGCCTTCTTTATCCCTTGCTTACTTATATTCCTCTGTACCTTGAATGTGTTTTCCCCTTCTACCACCTCTTTATGTGCACAATTTCTTTACAGTCTTTAAGATACAATTTAAACAGCATCTCTTAGTAGAAACCTTCTCTGACTCTCCCAGGGAACACCACAAACTCTAACTCATCATGTTCACAAAACATAACCCAACATATGTGAAGCATCGTGAACCATGTTTGCTTCAATCTATTCACAGGTTTATTTTATCAATCAAATCATATGTTGTAGATCATATAATGTATATGTTCCAAATTACACATAAAGACATTGCCCTAAGAAAACAATCACACGTGTGTTCAAATACACGTATAACAATTTTCCATCCTTTATACTAGTTAAAAAATGAAACAATTATATATCCCAAAATTGGAGAGTGATTTAGTAAAACTTTTCTTTTTAATCTAAACCCTATCTTTAGGAATCTTATCTGGTCTCATAGCTTTTTAATCCATTTAAATGTTGATGACTCCCAAACTTATATCTCCAACTTGTATGTTTCCCCTCAATTCAACTGCCTACTTGATATATCCACTTGGATATGCCGCCAATATCTCAGACTCAATATTATCAAAACTGAACTCCTGATATTCTCTCCCACACCAATTTCTTCAGCAGCATCCCCCATTTCAGTTGAAAGCAACTCTTTTCTTCCAGTGGCTCTGTCTATATTCCTTGGGTCATTGACACCTCTCTTCCTCTTATACCATACATGTTCCATTGGTAAATCATGTCACTGAAATCTTCGAAATACATGCAGAACTTGAGTCTTTCCCACTATTTTCACTACACACTCATCCAAGACATGTCTTGCCTGGGTGACTGCAATGGCCTCCTAAAATTGTTTGGCAAATTCTGTCCTTGCACCCTTCTTTCTATTCTCAACACGCTGAAATAAAAGTCATTTAAAATAAAAGTCAGATCTTCTCACTTCTCTGTTCCAAACCCTCTGAACATTTCCCATCTCATTCATAGTAAAATCCTAAACACTTCCCATGGCCCAATATAATCTGACCATTAATTCCATCTCTGACATCTCCTACCATCCCTCTCCTCCCCTCCTGGTTTACTTAGCTCCAGCCATGCTGGCATCCTTTTTGTTACCCAAATTCTCCAGGCCTGCTTTTGCATCAATGCCTTTGTACTTGATGTTCTCTTTGCCAGAAATATCCTTCCCCCATATATGTTTGGCTCACTTCCTCACCTCACCGACCCTGAATCTCAGGACTTTACTCAAAATTACCTTCTATTGGGCAGCCATCCTGCATCCCTGACCATCCCGTCTAAATTTCCATCTGATAATTCCTATCCTGTTGACAGATTCAGTGTTCATCTTACTGTCTAACGTATTATATATTTTACTAATTTGTCTTGTTCATTGCCTGTCTCACTCATCAGAAAGAATTTTCTCTAATTGTAGAAATCTTTGTCTTATTTAATCTCTACTATTTCCCTAGTACTTAGATGGTACTAGGAACAATAAATAATTTGGAAGGAAGGAAGGAAGGAAAGAAGGAAGAAAAGAAAGTACATTATTATATTTATTGATATGCGGTCATTCATAAGAATGAGGCTAATCTGTATTAATGACATGGAAATATTTCCAAAATATATTACAGGGAGAAACCAGATGTCAAGCACTATGCACATTATTTTTCCACTTTTTTAGAAGAAATAATTTTATATAAGGTTGCATATGTATAAAAAAAAGGCTGAGAAGGCATATGCCAGTTAATAGTGATTATTGCTGAAGGTGGTATAAAACAGTACTTAGCATCTTTGTTTTGCATTTCTATATAATTTACATTTAAAAGTGTGTATTATTAAAATTATAACCATGAAAAATTGATATTCAATGACAGTGTAGATGCATTTTGTTTTCACATAGAAAGGCGTTCATAATATACTCATTATGATGAAGAGCAGTTTCGAGAACAGTGATGGTGTAAACATTATTGTTCAGCTCAGAAATCAAAACACTCCACACATTAAATGCATTTTTTCCTATTCGTTGCCAAAACGCATTTGGCCACAGAACCTAACCTGAACTGACATGATTTTATTTATAAACTTTAGTCCCACTCAATGTGAATATTCATAATTCTCACTGGTCCTGCCCCAGAACCTGCTGTGGGTGATACATAATGTATATACTCCAAATTAACTTTCTAAAATCTAAACACATTTTGAAACACATCTGACCCTACAGTTTTTCACAGAAGGCATTGTGTATTTATTATATCTATCTTCACACCAAAACTATTATTTTTGGTTGCTGTGATTTTACTGATTTTTTTTTATTTTTGCTCCGCTGAATCTCGCACATTTTCGTTTTCCTACAACAAATCTCATGTGTAATAAGAAGCCTACAATAAGCTTCGTCTGTAATAAATAACATAAATAAAGTAAAATTAAATTAAAACTTTAGATAGGCTCTATAGGCATGAAAAAAAAGAGAAAAGCTTTTAAAACTGAGACAGCTACTGCCTTAACAGTATGGCCTTTTATGCTTCCTTCTGGGAAAACAAAAGTAAAGCTAAGATTTGGTCAACTTACTGTCTGCAGAAACAGAAACCCATTAGACTAAAATACCAAATGGGTAAATTTGAATAAGAAGGGAAACAGGAAGACAGATTCTAAGGATAGTCTGGGACAGGTTCTGCCCCAGGCCAAGTTCAATACTGCAGTGTTGACATACGCACAGTCACGGCTGGATTCCTAGCACTTCAGCACAGGACAGTTGCATTTCCCCATCCCAACTCTAGGGCTTCTTTCCACTAAAGACAGGTGGGAGTGATAGTGATATTAATAGCAGAAGCATGTTCTTTTCCTGTTCAGCTATTTAAAGAACTGTTCAGCTGCAAGGTGTGCTGATTTATGCAGCTTATCTTCTTCAACCCAGATAGAGCTCTGTGCTCCTCCCTCCCATTACAACCTCCACTTATTGGATCTGTTACTGACTTTCATTTTGTGATATAAAATTTACAAGAAAAAGGGTATGCAGGGGGACACCGTTATTGTTTCCAAGTGCTGCTAATCTACACTTACGTGGGGTATGAACACTCTTAATTGGGTTCTTGGTTATAAATGCATTCTAAACAAATTTAGAAGACAATTAGACAATGTTAAAGGAGAAATGGGAAATTATTGGCATCAACTGGGTGACCTTAAAGTGCAAACAAATAATTCATCATAGGGATTAGAAACACAACAAGCTCTTCACAAATGGCTTAGAAATGTGGCCAGCTGAAACAAAACGGAATCAGACCACAGAATAAAATGCAGCATGCAGTTTGGACCTCTGATCTTTAGAGAATGGCCTCACATCTGTTTCTTGACATTCTTTCCAGCCTTCAAGGTCTAGTTCAGTAATTGTTTCTTTACTGAAGCCTTTCCATACTCCCACAGTTGGAATTAATTTCCCCTTTCTCTCAATTACTTCTCTTTATATTTTCTGCATCTATTAGAGTATTTATTATAATTTTCCTACTGTTTGACTTAAAAGTGTTTGTGTTTATTATGGAGTTCCCCAGACTCCATTTTGTGTATTTGTTTGAGACAGTTTGCCAAATCTGTGTGCTGTCCATATTTTATTTACTTAATAGTTTCTTTACATTTGCTACCTTTTAAAAACATTTATTCTTTAGTCTCACTCTAAGCAATAAAAAACAAACAAACCAACCCGTTGCCGTCCAGTGGATTTCAATTCATAGTGACCCTCTAGGACAGAGTAGAACTGCCTCATAGGGTTTCCAAGGAGCGAGCGGCTGGTGGATGCAAATTGTCGACCTTTTAGTAACTGGCGGTAGCTCGCAGTAGCTCTTAACCACTGCACCACCAGGGCTCCATTCTAAGCGATAGCATCTATAAAATTAAATTTTGATGTAATTATATATATGCAGATATACACATATATACATATGTATATACTTGAATGTTTATCAAAATAAGTAACTAACAAAATTTTAAAATATTATTTTATGTATTACATCAGATCATTTAGAATACAACCAGTAGTTCTTGTCCTACATATTCCAGTCTTTGCAAAACACTATTTTCATTGTTAGGTCGTTGCAGACAGGAACCAGTTGTTACACAAGGTAAAGTGCTCAAGGGCTTTTGCTGAGCAATTATATATGCAAGGTGATATGCTAGAACGGAGGAGACCGGGTGGTGCAGTGGTCAAGTGTTTGGCTGCTAACCAAAAGACCGTCGATTTGAACCCACAGGCTGCTCCGCAGAAGAAAGATGTGACAGTCTGCTTCCATGAAAGATTACAGACTTGGAACCTGTGGGGCAGTTCTACTCTATCAAAATATCAATAGTCAAGATAAACAATATTTTAATATAGTTTTAAAATATAAATATATTAAAATAAAAATACAACGATTCCACGAGGAACAAAACATCAACTTTGTAAATAAAGACAGGAGCATTCATAAAAAGAAATGATGATTCCTGCCTTAGGGATTTGTTTAGGGTATTGTGGGAGGTAAGGGAGCTTCGGTGGCACAGTTTCCGACCGATTACTAACCAAAAGATTGGCAGTTGGAACCTATCCAGTGGCTCCATGGAAGAAAGACCTGGCAATCTGCTTTCCTAAAGATTACAGGCAAGAAAACCCTCTGGCACAGTTCTGCTCTGTAACACATGAGGTCATTGTCAACTCAAACGGCAGCACACAACAACAGCATATACTAAATGACTGGTCTGTTTTCTTGAAAAGCCCATGCTTTTAAACTACAATGTGATATTTGGAACCTTATACTCATGCCTTCATGGTTTCCTGAGGGAACTTTTCAAATGGAACACTTCAAAATACCTTCCAGCTCTTCTCACAGCTGGCTCCTCCCCAGAGAAGGAGGAGTCACACTTGAATGGGCGAAGAGTTTCCTTGGAACATCTGTTCCAAGTCCTCCTGTGAGTTCACTTTTCTTTCCCCTGCCTTTCTGCCTGTACCCAATTGAGTAACGGTAAATCTGAGGAGAAGGAACTTTATTAAGAAGACTGAAAATAACCTCAGGCGCAAAACATGTTCTGCAGTGGTCAGTTTGTTGTACTGCGTGGCTTGTGTGTCGCTATGATGCTGGAAACTATGTTGCCAGTATTTCAAATACCAGCAGGGTCACCCACGTTGGACAGGTTTCAGCGGAGCTTTCAGACTGAGAGAGACTAGAAGGAAAGGCCTGGTGATCTACTTCTAAAAATTAGCCAATGAAAACCTTCGTGATCACAAAGAACATTATCTGACTTGCTTGCTTTGGACACATCATGAGGAGGGATCTGTTGCTGGAGCAGAACATCGTATTTGGTAAATTGAGGGCCAATGAGGGCATGGGAGACTCTGAGTAAGATGAATTGGCACGGTATTCACAATGATGGATTCAAACATGCTGCCAATTGTGACAGGGCCAGACACCATTTTGTCCTGGTATACATAAAGTCACCATGAGGGGGACTCCACTAGGCAGCTAATAACGACATAGCTGTCTCCAGGGGCGGATTATCCAATAGTCAAGGTAAGCACGGTGCTTACCTTGCTTACCAGATCATCTGTCCTGAACAATTTCACATTTTTTCAACACATCTAAGATTCTGCTTCTAGATATGGCTGACATCTTCTCTCCTAACCCTGTAACACCTTCCTACAGAATCAAAGCCTCTTGTCAAATTTACAATCCCTGACAGGGACAGATTACCCAGTAAGCAAGGTAATCACAGGCTTACTTATGCTTACTTACTAATCTGTAGTGAACAATTTCACATATTTTTCACCACATCTGGAGCTGTAGGGAAACCCATGTGAAATTGTTCACTACGGATTAGTGAGTAAGCACAAGTAAACCTGTGCTTATCTTGCTTACTGGGTAATCCGACCCTGTGTCTGACTAAGGATAACATATCTGTCTGACATCTGTCTGAATCCTGGGACTCCTTCTTTCTTACCTCTTCTTGAGGTTAAGGGGAGAAAGGTGTGTGATTTATTGGCCTCCTTAAAACTGTAACACAATATTGCCTTCCTTTTTCAAAGTGCTTTGCAAAGCCCAAAGCATTAGAATATGCATTCTTCTTGTTGTGTCTTATTAATTATTTATATTATAAATTCACTGGTATCCTTACTAATTATTCTAGATAAAATACATACAGATACGTAGCTTAGTTCCTGGGAAACAACAGACACTCAAAACATACTGCTTTTCTTTTTCTTGCCCTCCCCCACTTCTGCTCCTTAATTATCGGTCACATAATATCTTGGAGTTTTCCATTCTTGACCCATAGCTGCTGCCTCCATCCCTCTCCATTTGTCGGTGGCCTCAAGGAAAACATTATGTTTAGCATGATAATATAATTAAGGTCATATTCTGCCTTCAGTCATCAGTGTCCAAATTCTGTATGACTAAAGAGACAGTTTTAACAGAGTCTCCTAAACTGTGTCCTCTAACTAGACTAAATGGGCATGGTTTCCTCAGCCCCTTTTTGACAGGGATGAAAATTTGTCCTCCCCTTTGGGCATCTAGCAGAGTGAGAAAAGTAAATATAGCCAGTGTTTCAATCATGGGGATTTTTAGAAAATGGGTTCTAAGAAAAATTAATTTCATCCCACACTGCTCTCTCTCCAGCAATATTGTCCCTTTCTTTCTGGCAGCTGGACTGTGGTAGCAAATGAGGATTCAGGTAGCCAAGTAGACTCGGTGGACTCAGGATAAGCTGGCGTTAAGGAGCAGAAGATCCATTCCAGAGTGTCTAGGTGGAGATGAACAAGCCAAAGTCAGGAGACTGGAGATAACAGTTCAGCTGTCATTTTCGTTTTCATTCCCTCCATCTCCTGTAGCACAGGCCTAGTCTTATCTGCTTTCTGGAGGGCATTTCTGCACTCATAAACTGGAGATAATAGTAATGACTTTAATAATGACTACCTGATAGCGTTGATATAAGGATTAAATATTGTTGTTCTTGATAGGTGCCGTCGAGTTGGTTCTGACTCATAGTGGCCCTGTATACAACGTCCTCACAATTGTTGCTACGTTTGAACTCATTGCTGGAGCTACTATGTCAATCTCTTTAAGGGTCTTCCTCTTTTTTGTTGACCCTCTACCAATCATGATATCTTTTTCCAAAGTACATGAGACAAACTCTTGCCATGCTCACTTCTAAGGAACATTCTGGCTGTACTTCTTCCAAGACATTCTTCTGGAAGTCCGTGGTATATTCAATATTCTTTGCCAACACCATAATGCAAAGGCGTCAATTCTTCTTTGGTCTTCCTTATTCATTCTCCAGCTTTCTCATGCATATGAGGCAATTGAAAATACCATGGCTTGGGTCAGGTTCACCTTAGTCCTCAAGGTGACATCTTTGCTTTTTAACACTCTGAAGAGGTCTTTTACAGCAGATTTGCCGAGTGCAAAACGTCCTTTGATTTCTTGACTGCTGCTTCCATGGACGTTGATTATGGATCCAAGTAAAATGAAATCTTTGACAACTTCCATCTTTTCTCTGTTTATCAAGATGTTGCTTATTGGTCCAGTTGGGAAGATTTTTGTTTCCTTTAAGTTGAGGTGTAATCCATACTGAAAGCTGTGGTCTTTGATCTTCATCAGTAAGTGCTTCAAGTCCTCTTCACCTTCAGCAAGCAAGGTTGTGTCATGTGCATAATGCAGGCTGTTAATGAATCTTCCTGCAATCCTCATGCCCCATTCTTCTTCATGCAGTCCAGCTTCTCAGATGATTTGCTCAGCATACAGATAGGATAGGTATGGTGAAAGGATGCAACACTGATGCACGCCTTTCCTAACTTTACACCACGAAGTATCCCCTTGTTCTCTTCGAACAATGGCCTCTTTGTCTATGTACAGGTTCCAAATGAGCACAATTAAGTGTTCTGGAATTCCCGTTCTTCCCCGTGTTATCCATAATTTGTTATGATCCAGACAGTCGAATGCCTTTGCATAGTCAATAAAACACAGAGAAACATTTCTCTAGTATTCTCTGCTTTCAGCCAAGATCTATCTGTTATCAGCAGTGATACCCCTTGTTCCACCTCGTCTTCTGAATCCAGCTTGAATTTCTGACAGTTCCCTGTGGATGTACTGCTGCAACCATTTTTGAATTACCTTTGGAAAATTTTACTTGTGTGTGATATTAACAATATTGTTCAATGATTTCCACATTCTGTTTGATCACCTTTCTTTGGAATGGGCATAAATATGGATTTCTTCCAGTCAGTTGGCCAGGTGGCTGTCTTCCACATTCCTTAGCATGGATGAGTGAGCACTTCCAGCATTGCATCCCTTTGTTGAGACATCTCTGTTGGTGTTCCGTTGATTCCTGGAACCTTGTTTTTCACCAATGCCTTCAGTGCAGCTTGGACTTCTTCCTTCAGTACCATTGATCCTTGATCGTATGCTACCTCATGAAATGGTTGAATGAATTCTTTTTGGTGACTCTGTATATTCCTTCCATCTTTTTTTGATTCTTCCTGCACAGTTCAATATTTTGCCCATAGAATCCTTGAATATTGCAACTCGACGCTTGAATTTTTTCTTCAATTCTTTCAGCTTGAGAAATGCCGGGTGTGTTCTTCCCTTTTGGTTTTTTAACTCCAGGTCTTTGCACATTTCATTATAATGCTTTACTTTATCTTCTTGAGCTGCCCTTTGAGATCTTCTGTTCAGCTCTTTTATTTCATCATTTCTTCCATTTGCTTTAGTTACTCGTGTGTCAGTTTATCGTAGTGTGGTGGCTTGCATGTTGCTGTTATGCTGGAAGCTATGCCACCAGTATTTCAAATACCAATAGGGTCACCTATGGTGGACAAGTTTCAGTGGAGACTGCAGACTAAGACAGACTAAGAAGAAGGACCTGGCAAGCTACTTCTAAAAGAAGTGGCTAGTGCAAACCTTATGAACAGCAGCAGAACGTTGTCTGATACAGTGCCGGAAGATGAGCCCCTTATATTGTAAAGCAGTCAAAATACAACTGGGGAAGAGCTGTCTCCTCACAGAAGAGTTGACCTTAATGACATTGTTGGAATAAAGCTTTCGGGACCTTCATTTCCTGTTGTGGCAGGACTCAAAATGAGGAGAAACTATAAACATCCATTAAGGATTAAATAAGATTTAATAAATGGTTCAGAGCATAGCATAGTGCCCTGCCCAGAAAAACAGTGACCATTGAGTCAGTTCTGACTCATGGCAACCCCAAGTGTGTCAGACCAGAACTGTGCCCCATAGAGTTTTCAGTGGCTCATTTTTTGAAATTAGATTACCAGGCCTTTCTTCTGAGGCACCTCTGGGTAGACTCCAACCTTCAGCCTTTTGGTCAGCAGCCAAGCACATTAACTCTTCCACTCAGGGACTCCCAGAGTAAGTAGTAAATAAATATTAGCTTTTTTCATTGTTTTTAAATAACAGACCTGGCCCTATTGGGACTAATTTTGGCTGTCAATTTTCCTACCAGTTTTTATCCTCTAGCTACATTGTTGGTCCAGTCATAACGACAAAATAACTTCATCATTTTTCCCTTGTACTACTGGGAAAGACCAAAAAAAAACCTTAGAACTGTCTCCTCCTGCTTTCTCTCTTATCTCTCTCCAATATGATCTTGATACCACTGTGAGAGTGATCTTTCGAAAAATGTATGTATGGCTATAGCTCTTCCTGGCTTACAATCCTTCAATACTTTTCCATTGTTATTAGAATAAAAAGACAAATCCTCAAACTAGCCTATGGTGCACTACGTGACCCAACCCTGCACCCTGTGTAACTTTCCCTTCTTCTCTGGTCTCTAGTCACACTGGTCTTTCTTTTTTAAAGATGTCACTCCCTTTCCTGCCTCTGGGCCTTTTCCTTTGCTGCTCCTCTAGGCTTATTTGCCTAGTTAATGTATATATGTCTTTATATTTCAGTTTAAACTTCCTTTGTTCCAGGAAAGTTTTCTTGACATTGTCCACTTCAGAAAATAAGTACCTTTGTTATATGACTTCTTCATTATGTGTGTATTTCTTTTGCAAAACTTACCAAAGTTAGAACTTGGATATTAATGTGATTATTTTGACCACCATCAGTCCCTCTTCATGAGGGTGTGGACTTGTCTGTTGAACACACTGTCATTTCCCTGGGACCTAAAAGTGTCTGAAAGGTACTGAATAAATCATTGTGGTAGAGATAGATGAAGGCACTATGCTGTATTCTCATTTTAAATATACTGAAAACTGAGAGTAAAATTGTTAAAATAATCCTCTCAAGTCATCCAACCATCAAATAGATTATTAAATTGATAGCAGTGTAAAAATATGTTTTAAAAGAAGGATAACTGAAAGCGGGAATGCGATTAGGTTAGAGATGTCGAAGAGTTGGCAGGAGTATTTCATTCCTTCTTCCAGCTGCAGACATTTGTAGTCAATTCTAAGACTTTCTCACTGAACATAGATTGGGCTTCAGATTCCTTCTCAAATCAACTCTAACCAAATAGTTGAAATTTACTTGTCATCCCTGAATTGGAAGTTTTTTTAATGATGAAAGACAATGAATACTATAGTAGTTCTAGGCAGTGGTACCAGAGAGTGATAGTTTATATTTTTCAGTATGTTCGTATTCCTCTGGTTTTCCTGAAAGTCCCTTAAGTCTTCCATATTATCTATTCCATTCATGAATATACAACCAAAATAGGATGAGTAATTGAGTAATTGAATTCAACAATGAACGAAGGAATGAATGCAGTTGAGTCATATGGGAATAATAGTCTTGACCTTGAATTTTTATCATGAGGTTCCAAATGTAAGATAGTGTCTGCATCCCTGTCTTCTGGTTTATTCCTTAGGCAACTGAATCTTCTGACCGACTAAGGGTCTAACCACACTTGACAGGCCATATGAAATAGGACATGGATGACAGAACATTCCATCCTTGTCTAGTTGGAACACTCTTCCAGGATCCTGCTTCAGGTCAGAATTCTCTGGATGCTTTCAACGTCCTAATGTAACATTGATCATGAGAGAAATTAAATATGATGCATGTTACCTGGCCTTCTTAAACTGCCAGGCCACTATGACTCTGGGAATACTGGGGTCTCCCTTTGTTGGATTTTGTTCTGTTCTGTTAGGATTTGCCTCCTCCTATCAAACAGAAACACTTTGGATCCACAGCTGAGCTCCTGCAATCTTTTTGACAGCCTTATCCACTACGAGGCTTTAATCTGCCCCAGGTGGATCAAAAAGAATTGATATGAATTTTTTGATTGGATACCTGTCTTTTTTCTCTCCATCTCCTTACCTTTCGGCAGCTGAAGGGGATCCATCATGATAATTTCCCGTTATTAGGTTTGAAGTGTTTTGAATGTAAAATGCCTTTTCACTTAGAAAGAATTGATGCCTATAACTTGTAATGTGTTAGCAGTTTGCTAGAGTGCTTGACAGCCCAAACTGCATTATAGGTAGCTAATCCCCATGGCTGAGCTCCATTAAAGAATAGATCGTATCTGTTAGTACAGCCATAGAGTGTGGGTCATTGTGCTGAAAGGCAGTCTAGCTGCTGGGAGAAAGATTATTATGTGACTTTATTCTATTTTAAACTTGGAGAATGTATGGTAGATATACTAGTCATGATTGATTAGAGATACAAGAGGGGATTTTATGACTGTCCTGGTGTGTGCCAGGTTTCTATTTCCCACCAGGAAGAAAAATGTCCCCAATGGCTTAAACAAGACCAATAGCAAATATCAAGCTATGGGCTAGCTCCTGTACATTCTTCATTGTGACTTCTCCTATATGTCGTGCAGTTATTTGGAGGTGATAAGAGTCTGCTACCCTCAGATTCTTAATGTTTATTAAAAGTACCCCTTAAGAAGAAAGGGTCTCTGGTCCAATACTGTGGCCCTGTTTTAACCTAGGGTATTAAATTTTTTTTTTCTTGCTGCTAGATGAAGAAAGGTAAGTAAGTTTCGATTCATGTGCTGTCTTTAATCAATGCGTTATGTGAATCTTGAAGTTCTTTATTGAATACCAAGGACTGTGATGATTTGTATGCGCCATGAACCATTAGAAATGCCACTGTAGGCACAGGTGGGAAATGAGGTAAGTGTATCACATATTTGTCATCACTGATATAGACATACTCAAAGGTGGTTTGGTAACCACAGTTTTTGGAATGATTAAGAATATAGTCAAACGTAGACACTTTATGTTTCACATAATCTATAGGAAGGCCAATTTGAATATCTGAAGTCTTAATTATGAGATAGAATCCACTTTATTGTGTTAAATGTAGCTTTTACTACAGAAAAGGTTATTAACTGAGCTGCATATACACAGCCCATTCAGCAATCATTGAACAGGCATTGGTGTATTAACTCTGAAATTCCATAAGAGAAGTGCTGACACGGCTCTTACCCTTGAAACATATGCACATCAGGGTGGGCATGAAATGCAGATTTATAAAATAGTTCAATAACCGGTCAAAGGGGATTCAAGCACCAGAATGTGAGTGATCTGTGGTTTCATAAGTTGCTTTATTGTATGACTCACACAAAATAGGTTGAAAGTCAATTCAGAGTCCTCAGGTAGAGAAGAGGTCTCCAAAATTATATAAAGTAGTTATTTCTTGAAAATAATCTAGCATGAATTCATCTGATCTACCTCCTCAATTTAGAGGGAAACTAAGGTCAGTGGAGATTATTGTATTTATTCAAACGTGTCCAGATGGCCACAGCAGACAAGATATCTGATTCCCAGTCTAGTGCTCTTCTAATTACAGTAGAACTGGAAAATTTTGCCTAATATTTTTATTAAACAAAATTTATCCAAGTTTAGGGATTTCTCAGTTACTTAGTAATCTCACTTACTTAATAATTTCTCATTTCAGCTGCCATTGTGTAGTAGATAAGAGCAAAGAATTTAGATGAACACAAATCTTGTTCTTCTGTTTACTAGCTAAGTAACCTTGTACTAATAATTTGCACCTCTGTTTTACCATCTGTAAAATGAAGAAAATAACCCCTACTAAAATAGTCATTATAAAGATTAAATAGAGTAATGTAGATGAAGCCACTGAATTGGACACATACTAAGTATCTCAAGATCTCGTTGTCTGGACTTTTGTTCCATCACAGAAGTGATGAAAAACCTTACTGGTTCATCTCTCTTTTCCTATATGGAGTTTCAGCTTACACACAGTCTCTCCACTGCTGAAGTGATTGAAACTGCAGTTAGGATACAAGGTTAGGAAATGATTATAGTATCTCTTATGTCCGTTATTTCTAAAGAGTGGACTGATACCAAAAGTCATTTGTTTTCCATTCATTATTAATTAGCAAGTATTGACTGAGTATATATTAAATAAAATTTAGGTATATTACCTACAAGTTTTCTCAAAAAACTCTACCTGTTAGCAATCTCTCAAGATAATTGGGGCCTTTGGCTTAAATATAAACTTGACTTAAATGCTTATTTCTGAACCAGCTTTAAGCCTAATGATGATGACTGGATTTTTTTTTTTTTTTTTTTTCAGTTTGTCCTTTATATATTCGGTACTTAGGTTCATATGGCATCAGAACGCAGTAGCTTCTCCTCTGTGGGCTAAGATCTCTCTATAAGAAATATTTGGATTCATGTCAGCATTCTTCCTACTTCTCAGTGATATTTTTTCTGTTCTTCTGTCTCTCTAGACTTTCTACACAAATATTGAAAAGTCAATAATTAAGATTCTCTCTGGGACCTCATAACTTTTCCTAGGGTAAAAACAACAAAAGTGAAAGAACAAAACCAAAACCAGAAACATCTCTCACACAAAAACAAACTATGCAATGAAAATCCAAATGTGGGTTTCTAACACTACTCTTCCGCGTGCTCAAAATTATAGTTGTTGCTTTGTCATCCTCATTAAGATGTAAAGATGAGCCCTCCAGTCTGATAGAAAACAAACAACGAAAAGAGTTATGTTGCTGAAAAATACAGCCTTAAACAAGAAGAATGCCAGGGAGTAGATGAAGTAACCTAAACAGAGAAGGGGAACTGAAGATTAGGTTTGCCATTAGTTTGTAGAGTCTAGAATCAAACTGGTCTCTAATGGAATGACTTAGAAAATGGAGCTACTACTACATAAGTCTCCCTAATGACAACTGAACATTCCTCTCAGCCTTTGAACTTCTGCCAGTGGCCAAGCTCCAATCTATATCTGGTTAGGATTTTTGCATTGATGTATACCTTCTGTGTGCCCCAGCCATGCCATAGAGCTATTTTGCTGACTTAGGGCAAAGAAAAACCTCCAGTCAAGGAGAGGAAAGTTAGCACTTTTCCTCTAGTACTTGCCTCCTTACTTTCCTACTCTCTCAAAATTGAAAGAAGCAGGAACAAGAGAACCATGTAGTCACCTCTGTGTGACATTTTCTCAAGAGTTATCTGCCGTTTCTTTGGCTGTGCATTACTCATCTATCCTTGGCTGAGGCCTTGAAAATCCTAAACAAAGATCAGTGACTATGGTGGGAAGCACTGGCAGGGTAACTCTTTTCACATTAATCACAAGGGAGGAGAGGAAGGCTGTGTGGCCTAGTCCTTATATTCAGCAGGGCTGAAAATTCAGATGTTTTATGGTATTTCCAAAGGAAGTTATACTTTCAGTCACAAAATTTTATCGATAGGATTAAAAGAAGTTGTTCATGAAAAACAAGCTTGAATTAATTATAAAATATTTCTCTCATGGCTTATCAATTTTATTGCATTGCTTTGGGTATTAAATGGTTTAACTTATTAAATCTTATATAGATGACCTTCTAAGAAAAATGATATATTGGTATTAATGATCTTTTGGTATAAAATCCATGTTTATGTAAGTGAATTTTGAAAAAGATTCTTATATAAAATTTTAAAATGGAAACAGCTAAAATATAGCACCTCAAAAAAATCTCTGTTTTGGTATTTCGTTGTATTCTACTATAACATACAAGGAACCTCAAAAAAATGCAAGTAGTTGCAGACTTTAGAGTCAATCCCACCTTCTGCTGGAAGATGTTAAAGAACTTAAGTCCAGCATGCTGGGACTCAACTCTGAACCAGTCTTTCTGATAGTCGACCCCTGATCTCAGGCCTCAAGTGCATTAATAGTTTCTGCCTTATTATTCAGTTACCCACCCCCCGCCCCTGGCCCTTGTGCTTTAAAGTGCTAGTGAGCAGACTGCTTTGAACTCTACAGCATTTGAATCCAAGTCTTTATAACTTAGTACCTTAGTACTCAACAAGAATTGTACAACAAACTTTCTCAGGAGTCCCAAAGTACTTGGATGCAGTAGATGAAGATTTCCCTACAAGACAGTGAAATTGTTACACTTGTAGTTTTTCTATGTTTTTGTTTTCTACTCTGATGATTTTTTTTCTGTATTTTATAGTCACACAAAAATAGATGTATGACTTTTATTTCACCATATATATACCTGATTAGATGTATTTTCAACATTTCTGGAACATTTCCAATAGTTAGACTTTGTTTTCTCCTTTTAGAATTTGAAGGCACATGCTTTTCCCCTGTCCTTACCTTCCAGCTTTAGGTTCATATTTGTCACTCTCAAAAAAGGTTGTGTCTTTCTTTTGTGATTTCTGTATCAAGTTTCTAGAAACTTGCCCTGAACCGCAGTCCTGTTGCTGATGTATTAATGCTTGCAGACATATTGTCCTGAGGTTAAATATCTGCCTTCACTCTTGGATTCTAAAGAAGACTTCTAGATTCTTCAAGTTTGTGCCCTATCTATTTTCTTGCCTGGGTATTCTCCTAGGACCCCTTTATGCTAACTCCTTTTCTAGATTTATGTACTGTTTCCTATCACTGTCTGAGCTAGAGATTATATTCATCTGCCATCCTGGACTTCTTTCCATTATCTGCACCTAGATCACTCCTGGGGCATCCCTAATTCGGGGACCAGCCTCCCCAGACAGTTACAGTTAGTCATTGGCATTATATATGAGGCCAAAAATAAACCCATCTTCCAACTTTTTTCCCTTTCTACCTCTTCTCCCATTAATCACAAAGAAGTTTAATTTTCACTTTCTTTGAAAAATACCTACCCCCTTTAAAGATAGTTCTAGAAGTTAGCTGGTAATAACCATAACTAAAATTTATTAAGTGCTTATCATCTTACAAATACCATACTGAGTTTTTTATTACTTTTTTTTCCTTTAATAGTCACAATAATCCGATGAGGTAGGTACTATCTATTACTGTTTTTTCTTTTTTTTAGATTAAAACAAAACTGGATACTTAGAGAGATAATGTCAGTTGCTCAAATTTATACTGTACATAAGCAGCAGAACCAGGACTGCAACCCACGTCTGTTGATATTAGAGCCCAGATGCCTACCCACTAAAACACTCTATCATTTGACCACGTTAGGGGAACACTTATTTAAAAATACCTTCATGTTGAGTCATTGAGGCACTGTGGTTTGCAGAGCAGGAGAATAAGCAAAGAAAGGAGGAAGGAAAAAGATTCCTTGTTCCCTGCAGGTGACAACTAGTTAACATTACTGAAATAATGATGTTAACACATTAGGACTTTGTTTTCATTGGTAGAAGTTGCCAGATTTCATAAATTCTTTAAAAAAAATAGACTTAGAATTTTACATGACATCCCTCCTTTAGTGCATGTGACTTAACTGACAGATGTGCACATCTGGCATCCAATATGTAATCACACGTTGCCGCTTATACTGTGGGACTTATCAACAGTAATAGAGAGGAAAGGTCATGAGGATACTCCTACGGGGAAGCATGATGATTTCTTGGACCGCTCTGCTACTGTGCTGTTTCCTCCGCTCCCCTCATGTCTTTTGGCTTTGCCAAGCCCTTGGTTTCAGAAGCTCCCTGACTGTACGGTTTGCAAACTTGCAATTTCACACCACGTTTGTCACCATAGCAACAAAACCCCCTACAAAGTGGAAAATTTGTTGAATCAGCTACCAGATTTGTGTCTCGCTGGTGTCAAGTCAAACACATTACTGGACCTTAGGTGATCTGTGCAATGGACTGGTATTTTTCCTAAGAGCTTTATAGCCTGACCTTCATTTGCCACATTTCTCAATTCTTCCTTCTCTGGCCTTGTTTTCTTCTGACCCAGGCTAGGCAGTCGGCCAAGAAGACGCTCCACTCCCCCAAACTTCAAATCCTGTTTTAGTAGATCTTCCTCTAGGGCATACAATGAATCTATACTGAATTAACAGAAATTAGAACTAGTGTTTATCATAGTCCTCTGTGTTGGTCAAATGGCGTTGAGATAATTGCATCCACATCTAAAAGTTAAAAAGAGAGATTTATATATGAATTTTAGTCAGGCGGGACTTGACATTGGGTGTCAGGAGTCAATGAGTTGAGCTGTATTTCAAAGTCAAAATCTGGTGTGGAAGTAGAGTGGGCTGGAGGACCAGGAGTCTTAGAATGAAGGACAGTCTGACAGACAGATTATTCAAAATGTCAGGCTTAGGTGGCCAGGCCAAGTGCTCGTGTCAGTAAAGGATAAGAGGGTGGGAGGAGCATTGCTTCACCCAGGCTCAAAGAATAAGAGAGTGGGTACCTCTAGGTGAGGAAGGGCCTTCTGCTATGCTGCCCTGCTAGCTTTCATTATTTCAGGCCAACTACAGGGCAGAGGCTCGGAGTGTAGGAAAAAGTAGAAGCTTATGCTTTTCTCCACAAGCATCCTTTATACCAACACAACTAGATGAATCACAGTCCCCAAACTCTACAACAGATCGCCACCTTATTCTCTGCCTTATCTCTAAATTACCCATTCTCCATATAGCAGCTTGTGCAAATCCTACCATCCTTCAGAAAACCAGCTCTTGAGTCATCTACTCCCTGAACTATTTTACAAACACCCCCAAAATTAAACATGATGCCCCTTTTCTGAACTCCTGTAACAGTTGATCTCTATTTCTCTTTGAAGAAAGAAAATGGTATTCTTGCCTTATTTTTGTATTTGAAGTGACGTGTATTTGTGTGTGTATGTGTGTGTGTACACAAACTAGATTGTAAGTTCTGTGACAGCAGGGATCATATCCAGTTTGTTCACTCTTATCCCAAGAATTAGCACAGCAGTGTCTGTCACATATTAGGTGTTCAGTAAATGTTTTTTGAATGATTTTATTTATATATGCCAAATGAGTACATGCAGGCTTATACTGCTATTGTAGTGTAAAGACATCACAAGGTTGAGTAAAGCAAAAAAAAGGTTTATTCAACATATATTCAAAAAGGCAAAAGTGGGAAACGGACAACCATGCTGCCATGTCTGCCCGAGTCCAGGGAAATACCACAGAATAGACAAAAGTGGGAAAACAGACAAACATGCTGCCAAGGCCATGTCTGCCAGAGTCCAAAGACCATTACAGAGTCATCAGTATATATATTAACATTACAAATGGGAAAAACCATTGAAAGCTTCACCTGTTCACGGATTGGCTAGAAACTGTGATCCTACATTTTGAATCATCTTGCTTAACAACCATTGGTACAGATTTCAGTAACGACAGTCAGGAGGGTCTTCACTGGTCCAACAAATTTCTATTCACTAAATGCTGGGTCACATTCTTTATGCTCAAGGAGAGGGAATAATAACCCCAATATTATTTCCTAAATCACTGTTTACGGTCTCCTTTTTCTGGTATTAATGATTGGTGAGCGGGAGTTGTCTCTAATTTGCCATCTCTGGTGCTTAGTATAATGTTTGAACATAGTAGGTTCTTCCCAGATCTTTGTTAAATAACTGCTCTGAGAAATATAGACTAAAGAGACTCTCCAGAGCATCTGAAGAGACCAGACAAGTTTCCTGCTTATGCAGATCAATGCAAATAATTATGCAAATGTAATTGAAAGGATTCAGGGAAGATGGAACACTACTAATGGGAATGACTCACAAATGTCACTTTCTTCAGACTAGTATTATTTCCCAGAATCCCTCAGCCTGCACATGTCCAGTGGAAACCCCAATTGATCTTTCCAGGAACAAAGATGATGGAATGATGAACTGCCTCTGGGGCTAAGTCCCTCTTCCTAACTTCCCCAGTGACTATGACTGGATGGACCTGTGCAGCTCGTAAATGAGAACTCTACAGCCAGGCACTGCTGACACCACTTCATTATGAAGATGCATGGGATGACTGCTAGCTAATGAATGCCAGCTCTTGGAAGGATAAACTCGGCTTCTCGCTGATACAATTTAACATCGTATTTCCCTAATTTGAGCCTGATTTAGTCGCTGGGGTATTTGGATGCCTCTTCTATGGTGCTGATAGTTAATTAAACAGATGTTGCAGAGGGAATCATTAATTTTAGTGCTGCAGATGGGAGCGGAATGACTTTGTGAAGTTAATGTTTCAGCAAAACAATGGGCTTCTGTCATCAGTTGGTATAAACCAAGTCAATTAAGAGAACAAGTAGAATAGGGTAGGTTGCTCTGAAGGAATATCAATTAATCATTTTAGGAATTACACTTCTTTTGTCTTTGTATGTAAGAGGAGAAATGTGGAAGTCTGCAGGAAGGTGTGGCGAAGCAGCAGGAAAGCAGAATGAGTTTGAGGCTTTAGGCATGTAAATAGTTTTTAACTTTGACAGGGTTCATTTTGCATATGGTAGTGAATGATTTAGGAACATGGACTGAGCTGGAAGACAGAAAACCATTTCTATCAGTTTCAAGGAGAATTATTCATTAATTCAGCAAATATTTATTGTTGAGAGGCCATTTGCTTGGTGCTGGGAACATGGCAATGTACATGACAGACAGGGCCCCTGCCTTCACAGCACTCATAGTCACTCAAGAAAGATGTATAGGTGCCAAATCTTTGCCCTAGAGTAGTCCCTCAACAAATATATGCAGATTGATCACATACACATGTGGGGAAGACAAATGACATTACTGAGCAGCTCCATGTGCCGGGAGTATGTTTGTGCTTAATATTTCCTATGAAGAAACTTTTTAAATATATGAAACTGAAGTCCCTGGAAGTAGCGTGTATTCCCAAAGTCATATAGGTATTACGTATAAGTTGCATCTTAATATTGGTTCAGAAATGAATTTTGTTTTCAAGAAATTTGCACTCGAAGAGACGTGTAAGCATATCTAACCATTATACAGATTTAAAGTGATCCATAATGTAGATAATATTCAATAGAAATTCAACAAGGAAGAGAAGGGTACCACAAAAGCAATCACAGGAGAAATCATGAGGGAGGTGGCGTTTGAGGTACCCCTTGAAGGATAGATTATACCTGAACATGCCACAGTGGGAAGAAGGCTAATCAAGGACACAAATTTCGTCAAAAATTCTTCTGATCAGGCTAATTTCTTATATGACAATGTGAGATCTGTGGTTATCAGTCTAGTGTGTTATGGTAGGCAGAATAATGCCCTTCCCCCACCCCAAAAATGTCCGTGCCTTAATCCATGGAACCTGTGAGTATGTTATGTTACATGGCAAGAAGGAATTAAAGTTTCAGTTGAAATTAAGGTTGCTAATTAACTGACCTTAATAAGATTATCCTGGATTAGTCAGGTGGACCCAAAGTAATTGCAAAGGTACTTAAATGAGAAAGAGAGAGGCAGAGTCAGAATCAGAGAGATGGCATCGTGAAAAAGACTTGACCAGCCTTTGCTAACTTTAGAGATTAAATGGAGCCACAAGCCAAGGAATGTGAGCAGCCTCTAAAAGCTGGAAAAGGCCCTTATAGACTCTAGAAAGGAATGCAGCCATGTGACATATTGATCTCAGCTCAGTGAGAACCATTTAAAATTGCTGACCTTCTGAACTCGAAAATAATCAATTTGTGTTTTTTAAGCTGCTAAAAGAAAAAAAGTTTCTGCCGAGTGATTCTGATTCTTGGTTACTGTATGTGTGTCAGAGTAGAACTGTGTTCCATAGGGTTTTCAGTGGCCACTTTTTTGGAAGTAGATTGGCAGGCCTTTCTTCAGGGGACTCTTTGGTGGACTCAAACCTCAAACCTTTTGGTTAGCAGCTGAGCGTATTAACCTTTTGCACTACCCAGGGACTCCTTTAAGCCACTGAGCTGTGGTAATTAGTTATAATAGCAACAGGAAACTGATATACCTGTTGTTCTGTGCTGTCAAGTCGATTCCAACTCAGATTGACTGAAAGTGCCCCCATAGGGTTTCCAAGGCTGTAAATCTTTATAGAATGAGACTGCCATAGCTTTCTCCCTGGGAGTGGCTGGTGGCTTCAAACCTCCTACATTTAGGTTAGCACCTCGTGTTTAACCAACACACAACCAGGACTCCTTTTCAACTCATAGCGACTCTATATGACAGCAAAACTGCCCCATAGGGTTTCCTAGGCTGTTATCTTTATGGGAACAGGTGGGTAGGTCTTTTCTCCTGAAAAGCATGTGGTGGGTTCAAACTGCTGACCTTTTGGTTAGCAGCCTAGTGCTTAACAATTGCACAACCAGGGCTCCTTATATAATACATCTGTAGAGGAAACTTATTTCTTCTTCAAGTAATTTATGTCAGATAAAACCTGGGTGCTTGTCTTCTTTAACTCCATTTTTTTCTTAATGAAATTACATATTGCATGTCAGAGATCCTTATGGTCTTTTAAAGTGTTTTGTGTTCTGATTGCACATTCATTCATTCCACAAATATTTTCTTAGTTTTCCTGAGATAAAGTAGTGAATAAAACATACACAGTCCCTTTCCTCCTGAAGCTTACATGGTGAAGAGAAAGGGTGGAGTTTAGACTTGAAACAAGGTGAATGGACTGCCATTCTTTGTGCTAGAAAACACAAGAGCAAAAGCCAGGTATAGAGCATAAAAATTATTAGTTTAACTTTAGTTTTGTTAAAAATGAGATTCCAGGAGGCTGTTGAAGCTGCAGGTTTGCAGGTCAGAAGTGAGAAATGGGCTAGAAATAAAAATTACCCTAGTTATTCAGGATCTACCCCAACTGCATTTTTAATATAGGCTGGACCTTCAGAATGGTGCCATACCTGGCACCTGATGACACCCTCTATGATTTCCTGAAGGCAGTTGGCACACGTGCCATTCCTGTGAGTCTCACATGTGATTTCTGGTTCTCTGAGCCCCGCTGTCCTAGATGGGCATTATGGGAAAATGATGCTGGGAAGAGCCAAGTAGTATACAAGATGATTACTTTGCTCCATCTCAGCATGGTGCTGAGCACACCAGCTGTGCAGGGTCTTTTCATGTGCCGTGTTTCCAAGTGTGCTGATTAAACCATATGCTCATTGATCTCCAGGGGGCTCTGTTCTGTTATGCCACTGACTCAGCTGGGTAAACAGGCTTTATTGCTGCTTCGAGTCTCATGAAGGCCCCACCCTATTATTCTTAATCCACTCTCAGTAATAAGTGGCTTCAACTTTTCTATCAAGAATATACCCCGCACCCCATCCTAGATTATTTCCGCTTCCAATGTATATACAACCTCTGTTGTCAATATGCACTGAATGGCAAATTTGACCAAACCACCCAGGATTCCTTAATGGCTCAAGAGTTGGGACACGAGCCTTTCTGAACATCCTGAGCTTCACTCTTAAGTCATTTGGTCAATATCAGCCAACTCACAGAATCAGTCGTGTAGGTGTGCACAGACATGGAAATACATGTGCAGGGTCTAAAAAATACTGGGAGTCAAAATTTTAAGAATTCGAGCCATCAAAAATGAAAAGAGAGCCTGGTGCACTATTATGATCATTGCTAGCTATTTTTGTTTGTGTGTTTTAATATGGCAATTATAGGATTAATTTGCAGACAAGGTACTACACGTAAACTTAAATTTAGAAGACAGCTTAGACGAGTCAATTTGCTTACACAAAACATTAATTAGAGCAGCACAACACAAAAACTATTGACAGTAACCTACAGAGTATCTCCTATACCCTCAGGCAACTTCTAATTTATCAAAATTTATTTTCATGCTGTTACTACTAACCTACTTTTTCACAATAATTTCCTCCATTGTTACTATTAGATAAATAATCTCAGAAGTATAGGACACTATTTATTTTTTTAGTTTTGTTCTTGGAGTTATGGAGATCTTGAAAGGGGAAGTAATTTGACCAAGATCATATGTTAAGTAGTAAAGTTGAAACTATGTCTTCTAAATCTCCATCTTGGCTTTTTGTTCCAGAACATAGTAGACTAGGTGCTCTGACAGACCATCCTTCTTCAGAAAAACTAGATTAAGATTAAAAAAGAATTTGGATACAGTGTTGGTGTCTCTAAAGATAGGGAAGATTTCCAGTAACACTGTATACCCCAAAGCATATATATCTATAAGCTGGTGGAAGCTGGGAGCAGTGGACAGATGGGAGAATTAGCAAGTGCCTGAGGTATGTGTCTAGAGAAGCCTGTAGAGAAGCCTGTATTAGAATCACTGAGTCCTGAGCTAGTGGTGTGGTGGAAAGCTGACTCCGTATCTCCAGAGTCCTGACCCTCAAGGGGAACACAAGTGTCCCAGATTTGGGGTACACACAGACTCAAGGAGATACAATCTCAACCCTTCGTGTCATATTCTTTCCAATGTACTACATGAATAATAATCTAATACTATGGCAATAGAGATAAGGCTGTCTATGACACCCAATGTTGTGGTTCTTTTATAACCATTTTGTGACAAGACACCAGCCACAAGTTGGTGACATTTCTAGGTCAGGATGAACTTTCTCTCAAGGGAAAGTAAGACTATAGGAGAGAAGGTCTTTCTGTGCACCAAAGAAGAACTCTTTTACAAAGAAGAGAATAGAGCTAAGGATTATTTCTGATAATTGTAGAAATTAGTCTTGTTATAGCATTCTGGAAGTTTCTGACATGTTCTAATGAGAACAGGGTTTGTTGACAAGTTAACTTCCATTCTGCCACCAATATTGTCAGTAAGTACTGCTGATCACAAGGGTCACAGATATTAGAAGTGTTGCTGACTCAAGTTAACTCATTATTCTTGTGGAAATGCTCCATAGTGTTGAAATTAGCAAAAAAGAGTTTAGCATTGACACAAACTGGCCCATTTGTACTATGCTTGGCTTGTCATTGTCCAGTTGCTAGTTCCATAAGGACACGGTTTAAGACTGTCTTATTAATGGCTATATCCTGAATGCTTAACTGAGAGTTTGACATGTAGAAGGTAGCCCTTTACTTTTGGATGAATGAATTATCATAATCAATTTATAAAATATTTGATATGATATCCTGAGTGAAGTCTTGGCATTAGACTGGTAGGGCTGGGCTAAGATGGCAGACTTTCCCATAAATGTAGTCTATGAAAGATATTTAACTTTTCAGGAGCTCCTGATCTTTTTCATTTATAAAAAGGTGTCGTGGCTCATATTTCAGCAGATTGCCAAAAGAGTTAAGTGCTGTGTTAACATAAATTTATGAATTGTAAAGTACTGTACAAATATTATATAATTCTATAAGTTTAGCACCTATGCAGCACTGAATGCAGAAGTATGTAGAAAGACATAAAGAAGAAATTGACAAATACTAAGTATGTATCAATAGTACACTAGGCTCTTTTATATATGCTTCACAATGTAAATTAGGCAATAAAAAAACAAACAAACCAAATCCGTTGCCATTGAGTCGATTATGATTCATAATGACCCTTTAGAACAGAGTAGAACTGGTCCATAAGGTTTCCAATGCTCTAAAACTTTATGGAAGTAGGCTGCCACATCTTTCTTCTGCAGAGTGGCTGGTGGGTTCGGGTTAGCAGCTGAGCACTTAACCACTGTGCTAACAGGACTTCTAAATTAGGCAGTAGCTCTACAAAATAAGGGTTGATATCCCCAGTTATCAGGAGACCATAAGGCTCAGGTGGAGATTACATTTGGCCTGATTCTATATGAGTACAATTACTTCCTTCTCTCCTCTATATCCTGCAGCCTCTTGGCCCATATGAAAGGTCAGAGAATAATAATGTGTCAAAATGAAATTAGTTGTTTAATTGTATGGTACCAAATATAATGTGATAATTTTGAAAAGTGTGGGAAGAGTAATGCCAGAAAGTGATTTATAGACAAAGTGGGATTTTAACATGGTTTTCAAGGAGGGGTGGAAGTTTTTCATCAGAGAAGAGAGGGAAGATTTCAGCATACAGGAAGTCATTAGTACCCATGAAGGAACAGTGACAGACCTATGCACTGGAGAAGTCTTGTTTGCAGACCTGGGCAAAGACAGTGTAAGACAATAAGGGAAGCAGTGTTGAATTATCTTTCTTCACCTAGTTTGCCTCCTTGTCTACATTAAATATAAAAAAGATTGAGTCCGTCTTTCACCAAGTATGATTACTTTTCTAGATCACAAAGCTCTCTAATCTTGACCCTGAAGAGGCAGGGGCTAAAAGTGATGGTCAGGACGTGTCATTGAAGAAGTTGGCGGTTGCATAGCTCATCCTAACCTTTCTCCTCTCCCCTGCTCCCTCTCAATTCACAGAAGTATTGTTGAAAATGATGAGGGAGATGCTGGAATTGGAACAGTATAGGCGATAGAAATGTTTCCATGAAATTCTATAGACTTTGGGATATTTGGGAAATATAAACATGAATTACACTTTACAA
Organism: Dugong dugon; assembly: GCA_030035585.1. Classification (NCBI taxonomy): domain Eukaryota; kingdom Metazoa; phylum Chordata; class Mammalia; order Sirenia; family Dugongidae; genus Dugong; species Dugong dugon. The sequence goes on from CM057471.1 coordinate 62,320,772, forward strand.
ACTTTCTAGTTGCAGCTACAGATGCACTTAAGTACCTGGTTAGTGTTATTAAAGTAGTAGTTGATTGTCTGAACCTTCTTGTTTTCCCCTTAATTGAAACATGCAGTTCAGCAATTTTCAATTCTGGTCGTGTATCAGAACTGCATATATGTATAAAAACTATGTAGACGAGGGCCCCACTCCTTGAGATACTTATTTTCCAGGTGAAGGGAAGCATGGAATCTGTAGTTTGAAAATTCCTTCCTGGTGATTCTAATGCAGGTTGATATCCAGTGGCATAGATAATCCAAAGACCTGATTCAGGTGGCTCATGAATTGATGGCATTTTTATTTTGGAAGGGCTCTTATAGTCCCACAAATCCTATATCTGGCTGCACATTTTGGTTATATGGAATTTTTTTTTTCTTTAATGAATACATTCTTGGGCTTCATGCCCATTTTGGTGTAGGAACATTGATTCTGTATTTTTAAATAAAAGTCTTATTTTAAAATAATTTTAGACACAAAGGAAAATTGCATAAATGATTCAGAGTTCCCTTATACCCATTATCCAGCTTCTCTTAATGTTAACATCTTACATGACCAAAATATATTTGTCAAAAGTAAGAAATTAAGACTGATATCTTATTGTTAACTAAACTACAGATTTTATTTGGATTTTACAAGTTTTTCCACAAGTGTCTTTTTTCAGTTCTAGGAATCAATCTAGGATACCACATTGCATTTAGTGAATTCTGTATTTTAAAGGTAATTTTGATATGGTCAGTCCTCAGACCAATATTTGGAACAGCTAACCTAATCCAAGCTGCTTAGTTTCAAGATGGCAAGGTACATTCAGAAAGGACAGAGCCTTGCTTCAGATAAACCAGTTATATGACAAAAATGGCAGGGCCTCATGACTCCAGCTTGCTCCATCTTCCACACTAAATCATAACTATGTTCCAAATGATTTTAGGAAGCAAATAAAACCTTATGAAAATAATACCAGTAGCAACACTCAGTAGGAGAGAAGAGATTCACAGGTCTGCTAGAGCTTGAGGAGTCCTTAATTCCTTGGACATGTATTTGAGAGAAATCATTCATCCTCATTCTTTTATTGAGTTAGTATATGAATTAATGAGCTAAGATTATATTGTGATCCAGGACTTAACTACACAAACATACAGACATCCTTTTTCCCCTCAACATTACCAAAACACTCTTCTGCTGATTTATAGAAATAATCAATGGTATAGTTCCTTTTCTTCTCTAAGAACAACCAATTTCAATGCCTGAAAAGTAATTATGAAACCAGCAATCCTAATTCAGAATAAATCTCTCAGAAGTGCATTTTCCTTTCTCTGTAAACAGCATCTTTCTTTCAAGGAACTATAAAAATAATGTATGGAGTTGGGAAATTTACCAACAGGGGCACACATGTACACACACACGGGCACACAGCCTCTCAACCCTGAATAAAAGACCATCTGAGGTAAACTCTCCATGCTTTCTGCTTATGCTGCTTTGATTTTCCTTCCTGGCATTGCTTGGATAGATTTCACACTTGGATTTACATCTTTAGAGCTCAGCTGGTCTATGCCATTGTACCTTGATGGAAATTTGTTTAATTTTTCTTCTTTCAGAGTGTTGAGCTTCTAAAATTCAGTTAGTTGTTCAGCATGCAATCAGTGTTTCAAACTATTTTTAGGTACTAAATTCTGACCCTTGTCAGCAAGGGTAATACAGCAAGAAAAAGAAGAAAATGAGGGCATTCTCAGAAGAAAGCAGATATAATCATACAGCACACAAATTATATTTCTTCTGGGCCTTATAGTTTACAAAGTGTCTTCTCTATCCTCTTATTTGAGTTTTATGATAGCCCTGAGAGACTCCATGAATACTTTCATTCTGTCTATGATTCTAGGTATTAAATAGTTCTTCTGAGGAGTAAAAATAACAACAAAACCAGAGTCATTCATTGCATTTACAAATTTTTACTGACCATTTACTATGTACCAATCATTTTTCTAGGTTCTGGTAATGAAGAGATTTTCTTTACTTTGATATTTGAAACCTTTGACAAACACATATAACACCAGAAGTATCTAGAATTTTCAAAAATGACTTTAAAATTTAACTAAGAGGGTTTTTTTGGGGTACTGGATCACAGCATTGAAAATCATCTCTATTCTTGACTTCTCCATTGACATTTTACACATGCAAATAAGAGGCTACCTTCTTACAGGATTCAGGCAGTGGCAATGCCAGAGACCAGATATTCTCTATGAGCATAAAGGTTAGTGGATATTAGTCCAGGGTAAGATTTAAGATTAGGTAGAAGATAGTATTGTCAATATGTTACAATTTGTTGGGCTTGAAACATTGCCACTAATCCACACCCTGCTAAAACTAATTTTTACCTTGACATTGAAAAAGTATCTAATATCCTAATATTAATCATCAGACAGTTAAAGTGTTCAGGCAAAGTGCTAGAAGGCAAATTAGAGGCCATATAGGCCAGCTCACTGACGGGGACTTTGAGACCAAATAAAGGAAATGGCTAATCCAAGATCATTGTACTACATAGTTCTTGTAACTATGAGTCCATCATCAGTTTCTCCTTACTTTTCCACAACTTTATGTTTATTGCTAATTTATAGCTCTTTCATACTAATAAGGAAAAATGACCTAATGGCCTTATAAATTTTCTAGGTTCAGTATTGTAATTCACCACAGAATCTATATTTTAATGTTATTCCAAGCGATACTAATGCAGCTACCCTGATACAGATCCACAACCAATGATAATAAATCTCAACTGAAATCTCCCTTATCAGAGATGAGTTATTATGATCTTCTTGGAAATTTATTTTTACATTTATAAATGTTTCACTACATGCCATAGCTTAAAATTATGGTTACTCTAGTATGTCAATATTAGGATACAAGACAGCCTAGATTGTTTTAAATACCCAACACTTCCAAAAAAGCTATAACTAGGAAAGGCAAGTGTAGAAACACAAAGTCATAGAAATTAATCCAAGAAGGCATATTTAAACATTTTAGTTCAACTCGTTTTTTTGAAATGTGGCTCAGAAGAAACATGAGATTGTTCAAGATCACAGTGATGGTGTCATATGTAAATACCACTCTTCATATAGATACTAAAAATATACGCTTCTAGGAAATGGGAAACTGTCATTGCAAGTACTCCTGTATAATAGTACATTATAGTATTTTCACATTGGTGTCTTCATTTCAGTATTGACTTGGCGTATTTTGTAGGTTTAACTTATTCTTAGGTTATAAGAATATGAGTTTGTGGTAGAAAGGAGAGTAGACATGGAGGAGGAGAACTCATGTTGTTCATATCAACTTGCACAAGCCTATTGTTAGCTCTTTACAACTCCATGTTCAGCGATGTCACACTAATAGCTTGAAGTCAGTCATTTGGGGGGTATATACGCCATGAAAATTGGCTACGAATCAGGGTTTGTATTTTTTTTTTTTAACTCAAGTTTAAAACTTAAAAAACTTAAGTGTGTATTTGGGGGTGGGTAACAGCTTGATACAGGGATAGAGATCCTGACATATTTTGGGTATGTTGGCATATAGCAGTAAAACAATTATCATGGTGTTGATGGCCAGTGGAAAAATTATTCATCCTGATGGATCTCAGTTCTCCCATTTGTAATATGGTGTGAATTATCCACTTTTCGGATTAGTCCCAGCTTTAAATAGTATTTAAAGATTTCTGAGGAGATCTTGCTTAGTGATTAAGAGAAAAAGTTTCAAAATCTGACAAACTTTGATATGGGATCATGTAAAGTGATTTAATAGCAATGTGACCTTTAGCAAGTCATTTAATGATTTTCAGCTCCCATGTTTTCATCTAAACAGTAGGGATGATATATTATTTACTCATAGAGTTGTTGTGTAGAGTAAATGAGATAATGGATGTAACATGCTTATTACACTGTCTGGCACCATAACGTTGCCGTCGAGTTGATTCCGACTCATAGTGACCCTATAGGACAAAGTAGAACTGCCCCATAGAGTTTCCAAGGAGCACCTGGTGGATCCAAACTGCTGACCTTTTAGTTAGCAGCTGATCTCTTAACCACTGCCCCACTAGGGCTCCATCTGGCACAATAGTAAGTAATAAATCCACATTACTACTATGACTACTACCACTACTAATAGTACTGCTATTCCTACTAATGAACTTCTAAACTTGACCCGGTTTAAGGCAGTTCAGGGACCTGAAGGTACGGAAGCTACAGCTATTCCTGGCTTAGCAGTCAACATTCTTTTTATTACAAAGCAGCCAAATATGATGGCCTCCACTGCTAGGTTGGCACCTTTCCTACGCCAATAAGCTTGAAGTTACAAAATCCAAACTTACAAGAGCTTATTTCTGAGCAAAGAATTAACAGCAATTAAACAACTTTCATTGTGAACACCTCAGTGGAAATCAGTCTCTCCAGATGATTTCTTCTGACAGCTGGCTTTGGTATGGAGATTAAATGTGAGCTTTCAGGGAGGGAGTCATGGATGATTTTGGAATCTACAGCAATAGTGGAGAAGAGCACAATATGAAACTGGGCATATTTAGAATATGCTTAGCAAGGAGAGGTGGAAGTTCCTGAAGACAAAAATCTATGCATATCACATTTTAAAGAGAGAGTAGATAGACATTTAGAAAATATGTTTAGATATGGAATGAGAGAGTTAAGTCCAGAAATAAGGCTTTGAAGGCACACAAATCTGGATTTAGGCCCTGGATATGTCCCTATCTGGATAATTTAGCCTAAGACAAGGTATAGATTCCTCATCTATAATATGGAATAATACTAGTGACTTCCTCATAGTATGTTGTAAGGACTATTACACAGTTTGTGGAAACCACATACCATAGTGCCAGGAACGTAGTAAGAACTCACTAAGTTAGCTGATTGAGTATGTTATTATCAACGTTATCATCTCTTTCTACTCCTGTATCTTCTTTTCCTCCTCCTCTTACTATACTTCCTCCTTCCCCTTCCATCATCATCATCATCACTATTGTCATCTTTATCTTCATTTAACATATATGGAACCCTTACTATGGGCTGGGTACTCTTCTAATTTAATACTCATTAGAAGTAAATGGTAAGTAAATAGTTAATATAGATGATGTAATAGACAATGACTTGATGGTGTGTTCTTTATGTTGTAGCGATTGGGAGGACCTCTGGGAGAAGATGACACTTAAGCTGATATTTTAGTGAAATGAAGGAGATAAAGATGTGGAAATCTGAAGAAAAAACATACAGGGGGAGTACAAAGTTTCTAGAAGAGAAATACCTAGAACATAGTAAGCAAAAAGGAGAGTGAAACAGATGAGATTGGAGGGATGGGTAGTGGACAGATGACAAAGGGCTTTATAAGCTATGTTAATAAGTTTTGATTTTATTGTAAATGAGTTCATAAATCATAGGAAGCTGTTAGACAAGCAGATCACATGATTAATTTTTTATTTTGAAAATATTTACTTTGGGGGATTTTAGAAAGATGGTGATAGTGGCATAGTTTTTTGTCTCTCTTTACCAGTTGTCATCAAGTCATTAGTGACTCGTGGCAGCCCCAAGTGTGTCAGAGTAGAACTGTGTCAGAGTAGAGTTTTCAATGGCTGATTTTTCAGAAGTAGAGCACCAAGCCTTTCTTCCAAGGCACCTCTAGGTGAACTTGAACTTCCAACCTTTTGATTAGCAGCCAAGCGCATTAACCATTTCAACACATACCTGTTGCCATAGAGTCAATTCCGACTCGTAGTGACCTCATAAGACAGAGCAAAACTGCCCCATAGGATTCCCAAGGCTGTAAATCTTTGCGGAAGCAGACTGCCACATCTTTCTCCTGCAGAACAGCTGGTGGATTTGAACTGTGGACCTTTCTATTCTCAGCCAAGCACTTAACCGCTGTATCACCAGAGATCTTTTTGCATTACATTAAAATGAACAAACAAAAAACAGTGCTGTCGAGTCAATTCTGACTTATAGTGACCCTATAAGACAGAGTTGAACTGCCCCGTAGGGTTTCCAAGGCTGTCATACATATGGATTACAATATAATCTGAGAAGCTAGACTGTATGAAGAAGAATGCAACATCAAGATTGAAGGAAGACTCATTAACCACCTACATAATGCAGATGACACAACCTTGCTTGCTGAAAGTGCAGAGAACTTGAAGCACTTACTGATGAAGATCAAAGACTACAACTTTTAGTATGGATTACGCCTCAACATAAAGAAAACAAAACTCCTCACTACTGAACCCATAAGCAGCATCATGATAAACAGAGAAAAGATTGAAGTTGTCAAGGATTTCATTCTACTTGGATCCACAGTCAACACCCATGGAAGCAGCAATCAAGAGATCAAGACTCACTGCATTGGGCAAATCTGCTGCAAAAAGACCTCTTTAAAGTGTTAAAAAACAAAGATGTCACTTTGAAGACTAAGATGCACCTGACCCAAGCCATGGTGTTTTCAGTCACTTCATATGCTTGTAAAAGCTGGGCAATGAATAAGGAAGACTGAAGAAGAATTGACGCCTTTGAATTGTGGTGTTGGCGAAGAATATTGACTATACCATGGACTACCAAAAGAACAAACAAGTCTGTCTTGGAAGAAGTACAACCAGAATGCTCCTTAGAAGCAAGGATGGTGAGACTATGTCTCACATACTTTGGACGTGTTATTAGGAGAGATCAGTCCCTGGGGAAGGACATCATGCTTGGTAAAGTAGAGGGTCAGCAAAAAAGAGGAAGACCCTCAATTAGATGGTTTGACACAGTGGCTGCAACAATGGGCTCAAGCATAATAACAACAATTGTGACCATGGCACAGGACTGAGCAGTGTTTCATTCTGTTGTACAGTGTGTTGCTGTGAGTCGGAACCAACTTGATAACACCTAACAATGATCCTTATGGAGGCAGACTGCCATATCTTTCTCCTGCAGAGCAGCTGGTGGGTTCGAACTGCTGACCTTTTTGGTTAGCAGTCGAGGACTTTAACCACTGTGCCACCAGGGCTCCTTCTTTTTCCCCACATAGGGACTATTTTTCTCTCTTAGTCTCCACCTAAAGCAAAAAATTAGATAGAAAAACCAAAAACCTGTGGACTACATTTAAAACAAAACTAAGTGATAAGATATCCCCAGGAACATATAAGCAAAAAAATACCACAAACAAATATTTCTCTCTCTCTCTCTCTCTCTCTCTCTCTCTCTCTCTCTCTATATATATATATATATATATATATATGTAGGTAGGGACAAATTGCCAACATCCACCAGAACTCCATAATAACAATATCCATGTGACAGAAAGGAGAAGGAAGCCTCAAGGAATCTGAACAGATGAAACCCAAAATAGTTAATAGGTAGTTACTAGAAACACAGCAGGCCTATTTAATAACAGCAGCTAAAGGAATTTTACCCAGTTGAAGGCAAGAGGTTCATGACAAGGACTAATGGGGCTTGAGCAGGAAATCCACAATGAAGTATTCACCAGGGCTCCCTTCTGGGACAGAGCCCTACACTTCAGATAAATTACTGGGAATGGAATCAAAACTGTGCAGGACAGGGACAATAAAGACAAAGGAAAGCTGATTTTCAGACAAAATTTGGGTGAGGGGAATCTCAGAAAACAAGACATAGTATTTTTGAACATTACATGATAACCACAGTTGAAAGAGCTCAAAAAAGTTAGAAAAATTACCCTAAATCACATCTCCATTTAAAAGTTCAGGAAATTTTTATATAAGAATAAACAGCAGAAAAGTATTGGGGTGAATCCCATACAAAGTTATTACAGGACAAAAAGAGAATAAGGAGCAATAACACCCCAGTGGACAGTGAACTCATTTAGAAAAACATGCCCAGAGACAGATCAAAACTGTAAACCTTCTCAGTACAAATCTATGTGTGTGTGTATATATATATATGTATAATATATTAATATACATTATATGTTTATACATAATATAATATATATTAATTAATTATATAGATTAATTTTTATAAACAAATGATAGAAAATAATAAACACAAGGAAAAATCAGAATTATAAAAACTCAAAAGTGAGATAGAAAAAGCTCAGGAAAAAATTAAAAACAAAGAAAAATAATCTCATATATGAAGTTTTGACCAGTGTAAAAATAAATAAGAATAGCCTGACAGACAATGCTTTAAGAGAAATAGACTGAGTAAAGGAGGGAAGAAAAAGAAATGAAAAATTTAAAAAATGTGAGAAAAACATAAAGATGATGAATATAAGAAAAGAAGCTCTTGTACAAATCATAGAGTTACTAAAGAGAAAAAAAATCATAGGGACAGAACAAATAATAAAAGCTGTATTTCAAAAAAGAATTGATCTAGTAAGAAGACCAGACTTAATGGTCTGACTGAGACTGGAGGAATCCCGGAAAGCAAGGCCCCCAGATTCTCTATCAGCGCAGAAGTGAAACAATTTCCGAGGCCAACTCTTCAGACAGGGGCTGGACTGGAGTGTGGGACATAAAGTGATAACTCGTGAGGAGTGTGTCTCTTAACTCAAGTAGATACAAGAGACTAAATGGGCAGCTTCTGTCCAGAGGTGAGATGGGAAGGCAGAGAGGATTAGAAGCTGGCTGAATGGACATGGGGAATCAGGAATGGAAAGGAGGAGTGTGCTGTCACAGTATGAGGAGAGCAATTAGGGTCACATAACAATGTATGTATAAATTTTTGTATGGGAGACTAACTTGAAACGTAAACTTCATTTAAATTACAACAATAAAAAAAACAAAAAAGAATTGAAACTATATTGAAATAGTATATTACATACCTGAGAATATTGGCCCAAGAAGATCACACTAAGACATATTCCTGTAAAATTACTGGACTTTAAATAAGACACTTTGGATGTTTAGATAAAGACATTAAGTGACTTATAAGGGAAAGAAAAATCATCATCAGACTTTTCTCCAGAAATGTTTATGTCAGAAGAAAATGGAGTAATAGACCAACTGTCTTAGGCTGGGTACTCTAGATAAGCAAAATCAATGAAGTGTATATGTATATACAGAGAGAGAGAGAGATTTGTATCAAGGAAATGGCTCACATGGTTGGCAAGTCCCAAGTATGCGGGTCAGGCCTCAGGCTGGCGGCTTCTCCTGACTCACATAGCTGCAGGGGCTGAAGAACCCAAAATTGGCAGGTCAGATGGCAGGCTGTTGGCTCATGGGCTGTGGAGGCTGATGAATCCAAGATCGGCAGGCAGTATAGCAGGCTGCTGGCTCAAGTCCCAAGAACCAGAGGTCAGATGATGATGAGCTGGATTCAGCATCCAAAGCGTGCAAAGATGGATAATGTGAACCAAGAATTTTCTATCCAGCAAAACTGACTCTTACTTATAAAGGGTGCAGACTGTTATCAACATTCAAGAACTGAAGGATGTTGTTCTGATGAACTTGTCCTGAGGAATCTGCTAGAGAATAGAATAAACTTTGAATAACCAAAATGACTGGAGACATTGATATAAGGACCAGTAGTGAGCATTAATTGACTCGATGGCAGTGGGTGAATGGCTCAATGGTTAAGTGCTCAGCTGCTAAACTAAAGGTCAGTGGTTCGAACCCACTAGTGACTGTGGGAGACAAGACCTGGCGATCTCCTCCTGTAAAGATTACACCCTAGGAATCCCTGTGGAGCAGTTCTACTCTGTCCTGTAGGGTCAGTATGAGTTGGAATAGATTCGATGGCACACAAGAGCAAACAACAACAATAGTGAGCATTAAACATATAGTTACTTGTAGAACTAAAGTAAAATGGTTTAGAAAGAGATACTATAGTATGCAATGGCTATATACTCAGATAATATCAAGTACAGTTATAAAAAATGATAAGGAGTTTGGAGAGCACAAACACAACATTTTTTTTATTTCTAGAAATGATAATAGTATTAGTACTGTTATTCTGAAAAGATTGATTATGTAATGTGGGACAAAGTAAATGAAAGCGAATGGGCTATTTTAATTCTATTATCCCATGTGTCCTTGAGGACCAAGATTCTTTGTGTTGAAGAGGGGTAATGCAGATGTTATATAGAAGAAGTCAAGTTTTCAAAATGAAGTAAACAAACAAAAAAATAAACTCGGTACTTCTTAATTTGAATTGGGATTATCAGCAGGATACTTTTTTCTGTATCTTATCTATATCATTTTTCTCCTAGTTCTATTCAAACAAGTGGTCTTATCAATGACCAGACCAGTATCAATTAGTGTACCTAGTGAATATATGGTCTTGAAATACCATTTTGTACTTAAGGAAAACAACAACAACAAAAAGGCAGCAAGGCATCTTGGGACAGGAAATATTCAGGATGAGCCTAGCATGTCTTGTCATTCCAGATAGTGTGAAAACAGTGAAAGACTACTAAGGTCATGTCAAAAGGGCTCAGGTGTCATCATAAGGAGGCTCCCATAGGCTAAAGATGAGACAACTGAGCTTCAAAATGAATAGTAATTGCATTTGATTGAAACCTATCAAATATGGTTAAATCCATGAGTTCCTTAAGATTTTAAAAACAGAACAGCAATGACAAGAACTAGTTGGTCCCATTTGTAGGGTAGTAAGGAATCTTTTTATTTTTATATCTAGAATATTGGTATCTAATGGGGAAAACTCAAATATTTATTCTGCTTTTCCCATATGAACTGTACCACTGGATAACCAAACAGTAAATAAGCATCTCTTTATAAAAGTACTCCAACTATTAAATAAAGATAGAAATGAAAGAATTAGAATATCAACATTTGACAAGTCCCATTGAGTTAATGGACCCGGGCATTGAGCACCAACAGCTGTGAATATCTCAAAAAGAAAAACAAGCAGACATGATGTGCCTCCTGATGAAAGCACATAGCACTACCTCTAGTCTTTCCAAAGGGATTGAGTGTGAGAGTGTGATCAGTACTCTGTATCCAGCTGCTAATCTGCAGGGTGCAAGAATGTGTTGACCTGCACAAAGAGTATGTAATCAACAAGAGCCAGACTGTGGGAAACTCTACAAGTCAAATGTCCTGGACTATTCAACAGATAAGTTATGAGAAAAAGGAAGGAATGGAGGGGCATATATTAAAAGAGATTAAATAAACATAAAGGCAAGGCTAGAGAAGGTCTGGTCTGGTGACCACACTATTAGAACACATGCATACACACAGAAGTGATTATTCTAAAAGTTAGAATTAGTTGCTGTCTTAGTTATCTAGTGCTCTTTTAATAGAAATACCACAAGTGGATGGCTTCAACAAACAGTTTATTCTCTCACAGCTTAATAGGCTAGAAATCCAAATTCAGGGTGCCAGCTTCAGGAGAAGACTTTCTCTCTCTGTTGGCTCTGGAAGAATGTCCTTGTCATCAGTCTTTCCTCGGTCTAGGAACTTCTCCAAGCAGGAACCCTGGGTCCAAGGTACATGCTCTGATTCCGGCACTGCTTTCTTGGTAGTATGAGGTTCCCTTGTCTTTCTGCTTACTGGTCTCTTTTATATCTCAAAAGGGATTGGCTCAAGACACAATCCAATCTTGTAGATTGAATCCTGCCTCATTAACATAACCACTGCCTATCCCACCTCATTAACATCGTAGAGGTAGGATTTAGAACACATAGGAAAATCACATCAGATGACAAAATGGTGAACAATCACACAATACTGGGAATCATGGCCTAGCCAAATTGATACACGTTTTTAGAGGACATAATTCAATCTATAACAGTTGCTTTTGAGAGGAGGGAAGGATTTGAATTAGGATAAGCTGGGCACACTGAGGGGCTCCTTGGGTGGGTGGCAAATTTCCATTTTTATCCTTGGTATTGGTTTTATGGATGCTTGCCTTATAACAACCCATTAATCTCTACATTTGTTTTATGTTTTCTATATCTGTTTTGTTTTACAATTTAAAAAGTTAAATATATTATTTCATCTTCTTTAGGAGAATAATTTAAAGAGGGGCAAGAATGAAAGCAAGGAGTCAGGTTAGGGAGGTATTACAGTAATCCAGGCATGATGGTGGGGAAAAGAGGTTAGCAGGATTTGCTGTTGGACTTGAGAGAAAGAGAAATTGTTTGGACTGCATTCTTCTTCCTGTTAGAAAATCAGTCAAGGAAATGTAAAATGGTACAACCACTTTGGAAATCAATTTGGCACTTCCTTAAAAAGCTAGAAATAGAAGTACCACGTGATCCAGCAATCCTGCTCCTTAGAAAATATCCCAGAGAAATAAGAACCATCACACGAATAAATGTATGCACATCTATGTTAATTGCAACACCGTTCACAATAGCAGAAAGATGGAAACAACCTAGGCTCCCATCAATGGAAGAATGGATAAACAAATTATGGTATATTCACAGAATGGAATACTATGCAACGATAAAGATCAACAATGAATCTGTGACACATCATATCATATGAGGAATCTGGAAGGCATTATGCTGAGTGAATTTAGTCTGTCACAAAAGGACAAATATTGTATAAGACCACTATTATAAGAACTCAAGAAAAGGTTTAAACATAGAAGAAAACATTTCCTGTTGGTTATGAGGGTGGGGAGGGAAGAAGAGGGGTATTCACTAACTAGATAGTAGACAAGAATTAGGTGAAGGGAAGGACGACACACACTGCAGGGGAAGTCAGCACAACTGGACTAAACCAAAGCTAAGAAGTTTCCTGAATACAATCAAACACTTTGAAGGACAGAGTAGCAGGGGCAGGGGTCGGGGGACCATGGTTTCAGGGGACATCTAGGTCAATTGGCATAACAAACTTTATTAAAAAAATGTTCTGCATCCCACTTTGGTGAGTGGCGTCTGGGGTCTTAAAAGCTAGTGAGCGGCCATCTAAGATGCATCAATTTGTCCCAACCTAGCTGGAGCAAAGGAGAACGAATAACACCAAAGACACAAGGAAAGTATTAGCCCAAGATACAGAAAGGGCTACATAAACCAGAGACTCCATCAGCCTGAGACCAGAAGAGTTAGATGGTGCCCAGCTACCACCAATGACTGCCCTGACAGGGAACACAACAGAAAGTCCCTGACGGAGCAGGCGAAAAGTGAGGTGCAGTACTCAAATTACAGTAAAAAGACCAGACTCAATGGTTTGACTGTGACTAGAGGTACCCCAGAAGACATGGCCCCTACTCTGTTAGCCCAAAACTAAAACCATTCCTGAGGCCTACTCATTAGCAAAGATTAGACTGGACTGTGGAATATAAAATGATACTCATGAAGAGTGTGCTTCTTAGCTTAAGTAGACACATGAGACTCTATGGGCAACTCCTGTCCGGGTTCACCAGCCCCCACAGCTATATGAATCTGGAGAAGCCTTGCAGTCTTGTCTGCCAATCTTGGGATTCATCGATAGTAACAGCCTGTGATCAAGAGCCCTGCTTTCCAACCTGCTGGTCTTGGGTTTGCCATGCCCTGCAGCTATGTGAATTGGGAGGAGTCTCTATCCTAATCCATGGACTTGGGACATTCCAGCCTCTACAATTATGTGAGCCGTTTCTTTGATATAAATCTCTCTCTATATATATTTATACGCTTTACTGGTTTTGTTTCTCTAGAGAACCCAGCCTAAGACATAGTCTATGGCTTAGTGCTTGTCTTAGTCATCTAGTGCTGCTACAACAGAAATACCACAAGTGGATGGCTTTAACAAAGAGAAATTTATTTCCTTACAGTAAAGTAGGCTAAAAGTCCAAATTCAGGGCGTCAGCTCCAGGGGAAGGCTTTCTCTCTCTCAGCCTTCTCATCAGTGTTCCCCCAGACTAGGAGCTTCTCAGCACAGGGACCCCTGTCCAAAGTCTGCACTCTGCTCCTGGCACTGCTTTCTTGATGGTATGAAGTCCCCCTGTCTCACTGCTCACTTCTGTCTTTTATATCTCAAGAGATTGCCTCAGGACACAATCCAGTCTTGTAGATCAGGTCCTGCTTTACTAACACAACTGCCACCCATCCTCCCTCATTAACATCATAGAGGCAGGTTTACAACATACAGGAAAATCACACAGTACCAGGAATCATGGCCTAGCCAAATTGATACACACATTTTTTGGGGGACATAATTCAAACCATGACAGTGCTCCTATAACAAGTAAAAGTTACTTGATAAATATTGATTATTTTCTTTCTTAGGGATAATTTTGTTTGTGAGTCTCTTCTACCCGTTCTGAACCTAGCTTCCTTTTACATGTTGGCTAAGCCCTGATGTATCACACCCTGCTGAGAGCTTTTGATCTTGAGAGGGTCACAGTTGCCATCGGGGTGACATTTCCCAGTACATCCTCTGTGATTGCTACGTTGATGCCAACGTGACCTGAGTGGCTTCCATAATAATCACTTTCCTCTACACAGTCACCTGCTGTCAGGAGCTGCCTGTGCAGAAGTAACTGATTCCCAGTCCCATCAGAGCCCTAATGAAAAGTGCACCAAATTAAACTCGAATGCATGGAAAACAATTAGCTCTCTCTTTTGTCTCTCCATTCAAATCCATAATGCAGAGCAGCCAGGTGTCATGTTCAACAAATCTCTGTCACTTGATGACTGGAGAAAGGAATGGAGTTGGAAAAGCTCCAAAGTCTTTCCTTGGAGGCCTATTCTGGCCTTTGCATATTTGCAATGACTCAGTTGTCATGATGCTTCTGTTTAGATTCCCCTTTCTCGACATCTTCTTCTCTCATCTCTTTCTTTTCTTGTTCTAAGGAAACAAATCTAGACATAAGTCTCTCCAGCACCACTTTCTATTTCTGGAAGTTTGCAAAATGCTTTCAACAAAATGCCACACGTTCACAAGACTGATCAAACATGGACATTGGTTTACCCTATTCTCCTGACATTTACAGGAATGCCTTTGTGGGAGGCATCCCTACCATGCTAAATATACTCAACCCCGTGTCAGTTATGATACTACTTCTGCAAATACGTGCATCATTGTATCTAGACTTCTTTCTTCCAACTGACTTATCCTCAAACTTATACTAGTTCTAATACCTAGACACCTGCCTTACTCTCTCATACACACAGGGAAACTGAATAAACTGCTCAGGTTCCCAGTCCCTTTTAAACTAGAAGCTCTTACTCAATCACCCAGTCCCCCTTCCCCCAGCCTCTAGACCTGGAGCATAAACTTTCCTTCTTAACTCCTGAGAAAAATGGTTAAGAACCCACAATTAAATAAGAATATTCAAACACATCTTATATCTTTTTGAAAACAAAATCTCAAGTTTAAAATAAATAGGAAAAAGTGTAGGCTTCAGACTAACATAACAGAGTTCTGAGTTCAAATACAGCTTTTGCTACTTATCAGTCACGAATTTGGGCAGATTATATAACCTCTCTAAGCCTGTTTCTCCACCTATAAAATTGTGATAATACCAACACTATGTGGCTGTTCTGAGGATTAGAGGTAATTTATATGTCTTAGCATAGTGCTTAGGGTTTATGGAAGATGGTACTGTGAATATGAAGGAGGCCAGTCTGGCTAGAACCAAGGATTCATGCTGAGCTGTTGTCAGGAAACAAGACTGAGAGGAGGACATGCTACAAAATGAGAAGTAAGATATTCAGATTCTGTTTTGGTGCTACTATGAATATAGTATTCTATCTTAATGACTACCTAGTTATGTAAGTTTGTGGGAAGGTCATTGAAGTATTAAAATAAATGGAAGTTTGCTTAAAAATATCTATTCCAGAGTAAGCATATAAATAGCACAAGTGCCACCACTACCCCTTCTGCCACCATGGTAGACAATGACATTTGATCCTAGTGCTCTTTCCCACTGAGTTGGGACATGTTCTCACAATCCTTTCCAACTCTTAATTTATATAAATTATCTATTACAGTCTCTAGTCCTAGTCCACAAAGAATGCCCAATATATGGTAATAATGACTATAAATTCTCCATAAACTCAGCTTTCCGGCTTTCAAGGTTTCTCAGTCAGAAAACGTCATCTGCAGGCACTCACCCATATACACACCCTCTGGCTTACATGAATGACAGTCATGGTAAAGAAAAAACTCTGGTCAAACTCATACAGTAGTGGGGAGTAACACCTGTGTTTGCAGCATACATGCAAATACTAGAATTTCCATTGTCCCACTAGAAGGCACAAAAGGACTCCAAACAATACTAAACAAGTCTGTCACAAGTACAGCATAATCACTACCACAGTACAGCAATGCCTCAGAGTCTATAAAAGTATCCACAGTTATTATACCATTCACTTGGTCACCCTTTGGCACTGTTTTGCTATTTAAGAAGAACTGTTTACTGCCCTATAGAACTTTCTTACAATCTCATGAGACTAAGTACTCAAATGTTACAGTAAATGTCCAGTCTTTTTTTGTGTGGGCCTGATGTTTTACTGTACCCCTTACCTCTTATTTTTAGCAAGAGGTCAGCATTGTACAAACCTCCAGCTCAGCACTACGTCAGACAAGCATCACCTTCATGCTATGTCTTTGCAGTTGTAGCCACAGAGAGTTTGTCATCAACATCTGGTGATGGGCTTGCAGAACATCAGTGTGCTGTTGGGTACCATTTTTATAAAGAGACAAAGCTTCAGCTATAAATCATCAAGGGAGCCTGAACTGGTTTTGAGCCTTTGAGAGAGAATCAAGCTTCAGGGAGAGTCTTTTGGACCTAATAGAGAAGAACACAGCTTCAAGGAATCATCAGTCAAAGTGTAGTCATATGGAATGGGGAGGAATCCTTACTCTCTTCAGTACTTCTATCAAAAACAGGTTGTAAGAAAACCTTCCAGAACAGAGTTACATAATTAGATCCACCAAGAAGGATATTCCCAACAAGGGGTTTCCAGTAGGAAACAGAATAATACAAGTAAAAATGAAACAACTCACTGGAAGATATAAGGTGTGGTGGGAGGTGGGCGGTTCTAGCCTTTGTCGGGTTATTGCTATTAACCCTTCTCTTCATAAGTCCCAACACTCTGTCTCTTTCTGTGAAAATCCCTTCTTTCTTAGTCTGTTAATAATGACTTTACTTCTGTTTCAACTCAACTTTTGCTGCTTTTTTCCACTTCTGGGATGACTTGCTTGGATCTGGGACACTGATTAGCTGAATTAATTCATACATTTTTTGGTAAGGTATTCAGATAGTATTAAGAGTGAAGCCAGGTGTTCAGTTAGCATTTTCTAGTGGGCGGGGTGGCAAAGATACTGTTAGCAATATCATCAAATATTCTGCTTCAAGTAAAGGAACACTTCTCCTGTCTTAGGTTTTTTATGTCACAAGAGTCATTTTTAAAGCGTACCCTTGTGTATACTGCTTATGTTCACCCAGCCCTCCACTGTCATTAAGAATTGTTTCATGTTATGGTCCTTGGATGCACTTTAGGTATATTGCATATTCTGTGTCTTGTCAGTTGGTGACCTGTTGCTATATCTTTACACAGAATGTTAGGAGTCTCTTTAGCTGCATATTTTTCTCTGTTGCTAGCTGGTATTTTTCATGCGTGCATAGCATTTCTGTACCTCTTACTCCGTTCTTGCTCTCCTCTCTCTTTTATTTACTCTTTTATATTTGTTTTAGTTTTCTTCTTCAGTTCTTAACACATCCTCTTCTAATATGATTAGGATTGTCACTGTAATTACAACTTCCCTATAGTGCATCATGTACTCATAGGACTTGAGTCAGAAGATAAAAGCTTATTCCTGATCTTGCAGGTTGGTGATATATATTTCCAAAGACTTGAGATCTCATCCCTCATATGAACTAGTTTTTTAGAGATGCCATTACAAATGCCACAAAGTGGATGGCTTTAAAGAAAGAACAAAAATTTATTTTCTCACAGTTCTGGATGCTGGAAGTCCAGATTCAAGTCATCCGTTGTGTTTATTCCTTCTGGGGCCTTTGAGAAGGACCCCTGGTGGTGCAGTCGTTAAGCACTCAGCTGCTAACTGAAAGGCTGGTCCTTTGAACCTATCAGCTGCTCTGTGGGAGATAGATGTGGCAGTCTGTTTTTGAAAAGATTACAGCCTTGGAACCCTATGGGGTAGTTCTACTCTATTCTGTAGGGTCTCTATGAGTCAGAATTGAGTCAACAGCAATGGGTTTGGTTTAGTTTGTGGGCTTTGTTTTATGCCTCTCTCCTAGTCTTGTGGCTGCCAGCAACCCTTGGCATTTCTTTGCTGATTATAGATGCATCTGCCTCTGTTGTCACAAGGTGTTCCCTCCCTAGACTTCCCCGTGTGTGTGTCCATGTCTGTTCTCTTCCTTTATAAGATATTGTTGCAGAAGAAAATCTTGTACTCTTCTTTGTACAAATCTTGTGAAAGAAAATGAGTTTTATTGAGGAATAATACAGCTGGATCTGGGCAGTGGTAAGTAAAAATACAAAGCACTCCACCTTTCAAATGGAGAAAACAAAAAATACCAGTTGCTGTTATGTCAATTCTGACTCATAACAACCGTGCAGGACAGAGTAGAACTGCCTCATAGGGTTTCCAAGGAGCAGCTGCTGGATTCAAACTGCCAACCTTTTGGTTAGGGGACAAGTTCTTAACCACTGTACCACCAGGACTCCTTCAAGTGGAGGGAGGGGTCTACACACATAGAGAACAAAGGAAAGGTAGGGAGTTAATGATTGGTTATAGATAAGATCAGCTTCAGCTTGAAGTCCTTTGAAATGTAAAGGTCAGCCACTTGGCGAGGAGGAGGAAGTGAGTTAAAACCTAGGTGAGTGGCACCAGGGGGTTCAGTTATACATGACTGCAGTCATGAACATATTTTTCCTGGGAACAGATTGTTTACATCTTGACACATTCTTCCCGTGAACAAATGGTTTACATCATGACCTTTTTGCTTCCTGGGAATGCATGTTGACCCCATTATTCTTACGTCTGACATGAGTGCCTCCAGTTTGAAACTTTTCTGTTTACAACACCAATCATATAGGATTAGGAGTAGGACCCACCCTACTCTAGTATGACCTCCTTTAATTTAACTGATAAGAAAATAAAAAACATTATTTCCAAACAAGGTCACATTTGCAGGTTCAGGGGTAGGTTGTTGTATTTTTTGCTGGGGGACACAATTCAATCCATAATAACTAGCTACCTGGATATCTGTGTATTACTTCTTAACTGAGCTCTCAAATACTGCCTGCTATTATTTTTTTTCCTAGGCTTACATGATTCAGTTATCTGCCTGTGCCCTCTCAACATACTCTCCACAGAAGACTATGCCTACCTGGTGGGTTTTCATTGTGTCCTCGGTTTTGGTCCTTCTTCGTTGTTCTGTTATTTACTGATACTAGAAACTACCCTACTCCTCTTACACTTGTGGTTCCTTGAAGATAATGCAGAAAGATAAAACTGGCTATCAGAATATTACTGCGTTCACTTGTTGCAAAATATGGGAATATAGGCTAAAAGAGATTGTAGGAAAACCTCATTCTGGAGATCAGATTTGAAGAAATACTAGGCGGAATTTTATTCCCATTCTCATGTGCCTGAGCAGCAAATTCACAGTAACGCTTTCAATTCTTTGTGGAAGACACTCATAATAAAGGCAGTTTCTAGCACCTGGCTCTTCCACTGAATTCTGAGTTTAAGAGCCTGTTGTGATCCCTTGACCTCTGTCTGATTCCTAACCATGGGATGGCTGATTCTGCATTTATTTCTTAGTCTCTTGGCCCCACAATCATTTTCCCCCCATGGCATTTTCACTCTGTCCATAAAAGTCCTTATCATTATTCATTTGTTCACATAGCCCTGAGTCTGACTTCTGGCAACTCTGTTGTCTTTAACACTTATCTATCTTTTTCCAGTTTAATTCTCCCAAGGCAAGATCCTGGCTAAGTAACTTCCGCTCTTTTAGCTATGCTAGTTTTGGCCCACTGAGAACGGAAGCCAAAGAGGGATAAAATGTACAAGAGATTAATTGGAAGAGGGAGCAGGTGAAATTAGATCCTTCAGACCATGATGCAGGTCTGATGCCTGTAGAAGGAGATTTGGCATTTTAATCTGTGACATTCAATCTTAAACTGGATCTTTGTCTTATTTAAATCTTAACCCAAATGTCAGTTCTTCATAGTGGTCTTCTCTGACCACATCATTCAATGTTGCTCTTGCTCCTGAGAAATTCACTACCACATTAGCTGGCTTCATTTTCCTCATAGCTTGAACTTCTATCTGATAATTTCTTCTGTATTCCAGTACTTGTATATTTTCCCCACCAGATGCAAATTCTATTAGATCAGTATTTTAGCCTGTTTACTCTCTATTGCTAATGCGTGGGCAGTGCTCAACAGCAATGCCTAGACAAAGTAGGGTGCACAATAAATATTTTAGTTGTTGAGGTTTTTAATTCTGTCACTTTTTGTGGATTCTCCTTCTTTAGACCATCCAAAACACCACACTGACCTCCCAGGTTAAGCATCACAATGCCACAATTATTATTTCTCTTTCTCCTACTAGTCTGGGAACTCCTTGAAGCTAAAGGTCATGTTTTATTTTGCTTACAGTAGTGCACTGGTCATTCAATAGATGCGTATTGATAGTGGAGGAAGGAATGAAGGGAAGATTCTCAACATACCCAACTAAGCGCTACCTGTACAATGCATAATGACCTGCAGGTTAGGTTTGTATAGTATGTGCACTTGGGTGTACATGCAACTATGGAAGAAACACAACAGGAAACTATGGAAGATGAGCTGTAGCACAGACATCTAGAAGAACAACTGTGAGCAGACCCTACAACATGCCTTTTCTCTTCGCAGGAGGTACATCCATCCATCTGGTGATCAAATAGAAACTACACAGTCAGGTTTTGAGAGGAAACCTGGTGTTTGCCTTTGTACTGGAGACAGGCCCCATGGCTGCTGCCTGATCCTGGGCCAGGGGCAGAGGCTGATTGTTCCAGTATCCTTTCTTGTGAGAACAGCTGCTTTGTTCAGTGATCAAAAGTCCCTTCCATTACACATTCCACACTTCAGTGCCACCTTTGTCACACACCTCTGGAGAGAGGGTGTCCTTGCTCCTCTTCTTCAGGGTAATTCTATTTTCTAGCATGGAAAGAATAGTTGAATTTGTTGTTGAGCATCAATTCTATCACAATTTGTTTTTGAGGTTCTCCTTTTTAAATCTCTGATTTAACGACTGTTAGATTTCATTTTTTAGAGAATGCCCTTGGTTTTAGTAATGACAGGGAGAGAGGCAGTATGGCAAAAGCATGGAATTAGGTGTCAATTAGGCGTCGGAGAAATCTGGGTTAGTATTTTAGCTCCACCATTGTCTAACTGTGCTATCCTGGGCAAGTTACTTAACCTTTCTGAGCCTCAATTCCCAGCTCCCCAGAATTTTAATTATAAAGCGTATCCGATAAGATTGTCTTGATGAATAAACAGGATATTGTGGGCTTTTACAAACACAGTTCTAGCCCATTCTATGTTCAACACACTGTGATCCCCTCTGTTGTCTCTAAGAATAGTTTTCCCATAGCCTTTATTTTTGTTGTTGTTAGTTGCCTTCAAGCCACCCAATAAAATGAGTGTACCACTAGTGAAGCAGTAAGACACTTGTTCTTCCTGACCCCAACCCTGGAGCATTTTATCACTGGAGAATACTTAGGATTCACCGTCTTAGTTGAGCTATTGCCTACGGAGGCAGTTATGAAGCAGAGAAAGCTTTTAAATCTATTTGTCAAAGGGTTTGCAAGCTTCTGCTTCAAGGTAGGTGAATCAATTAGGCAGTATTGACGGAGGGAAGTTAATCTGCATCCAAAGCATTTTACTGCACAAACAAGTTAAATAAAAAATGAAGTTCAGGCCAATTGACTTTACCCAACTGTGGCTGGAATTGAAGGAAGAACAGTCCCCTCTCAACTTCTAATTTTTTTTTTTTTTTTTTTTTACCTCTGCCTTGGAGAAGAAGCAGGAGCCATGCAGGAATAAGAGATTAGGGGGTCCTGACATGTGACAAACAAGCAAGGGAACTAATGCTAATTATCTTGAAGGAGAAATAATATCTTGTGGATATTATTACTCTTTTGGTGGCTCTGAAGGACTCTTATCCAAAAGAAAGTTTGGGCCAGTGGGCCACAGGGAAATCATTGCTGTAAAGTATGCATTTTCTTCTCTCTGCATATACTGTCATTAACTGGGTTCAGTCTTAAGTGTCGTCTCTGGCACCTCTCTGTCTGTCCCCCACATCCCAGCAGTCAGTAATACCTAGAGAATCAATCCTAGCACATCAGTTACCTTTTCCCCATTTCAGTTGCCACTCTTTCATTCATATTCTCATTAACTCTTGACCAAAATACTGTAGGATTATTTAACTATACACTTCTTTTTTCATTCTAAAAAGGACTCTCTTCTCCAATTCATTCTATACATTAAAGCCAAATTAGTCTTCAGCATGACATGACGGAAAAAATACAAACTTTGGTGTCAAAGAGACTCCATTTTTCATTTCTTATTAGCTTTTTACTGACTTTGGGCAAGTTACTTAGCCTTTCTGAGCCCCATTCTCTGCTTCTGTAAATGGGGGTAATCACAGTCCCTAACTCACTAGATGTTTGTAATGGATAAAATTGGTAGTACGTGGAAAGTATTTGGTACAATTTCTGTTACATAGTAAATTCTCATTACATGGTAGTGAATATTAGGACACCCTATCAGTTTGTTGGAAAGTAACTTTTTTCTGATTGTATCATTGTTTCTTGTGAGCAGGTAGCATTTCAGATGCATCTGTGTATTAACACAAGCATGTATAGTGCAATGCATAAGCAAGCACTCAGAAAATTCTATTCTAATTAAGAGAAAAAATCCCCATTTTACTATTTATCATGTAGATAAATATAAAAAGTGGAGATAATGTTTCCAGATGGAGTAATAGTATAAACAAAGATGCGGAAACAGATCAGTGAGTAAAACATAGTGAATATGTACTCTGTGCAAAAACTGCCAGATGTGACCAAAAAGTTATTTTATGCAGGGAAGCAATGAGATATACTGTCAAATGGGATTGCAGGGAAGATCATGGAGGTCCTAGTGCATGGAGATTGGGGAGCTATGGAGTGTCTTTGAGCAGAAAGTGATAGAATGCACTGGGCAAGAGAAACAATGCTACCTCTCTAGGTCGAAGAAGGACAGGACACATGGCTTAAGAGCTCAGAACAAATTACCCAATTCTATTTCCCAAATTGTTCATCTTCTATGGGGCATGATGAATGCTGACTTTAGACTCCTTACTTTGGTTCTGCCAGCAATTCAGTACCTTAATCTTTTTCCAATCTCAGCTGTTGCCTAATAATCTGTTCCAGGCACAGAAATTTCATTAACTCCTCAATTATGTTCACAGGCTTTGACCATGGATTTCATCTGTTAAGCTGCTTTTATTTCAGCCGCTATACAAATTACCCTCTGCCTAGGGAAAAAAAAAAAAAAAAAAGAAAAGGGGAGGAGGGATAGAGGAGAAAAGAATGGGTGAAGCTCTTCTTTATTTCTCAAACAACTTTTGTCTCCTTAGTGAAAATAGATGTCCAGAGCAGATGAATTCCAAAAGCAATGACTTGATAATGGAGTAACCCCAAATTTTCTCACCAGTAGCTTAAGAGAGGCCCCTGTCATGACCAGCATGATATGAGATTGTCTTACCATCCTTGGAAAACTATATTCTACTTGGTAGAAATGGAACTGTGACTGGTACTACAAATGTGGTGAGTATTCAGTGGTTTCTGTCAAGTCTGGAAGGTAGAGAGAAGGAAAGATGGGGAGGTGGGAAGGTGGGGATATGGAGAGATGGGTAGGTGGGAAGGTAGGAGGGTGAAAGGAGATTCCCACCAAAGACCTCCTGCTATAAACCCCTGCCTTGTTGCTTCACATAGCCTAGTGAACGATGTTGGGATTTTAAGCCTCAATGGGGAAGATATTTTTAGACAGGGGTTATTCCTTATAACCTTTCCTCTGTGAAGCTTCTTCTAAATTTTAGAAAGTCACAACTTCTCCTGTGCTCTTAAGGCACATGGAACTTTCTTATATTATATCCCTTATCAAAATGCATTATACCATTTGATTTGCATATCTGTGTTTTTCACTTTTCAGTTGTTTGAGGGCAAAGGTCAAGTTACATGAGGCTAACACCAGTGCCAGGAGAACAAGGATTGGGGACCAGCAGCAGAGTGAAGGACAGAAGTTACTAATCGGTAGCCAAGGAAACCAGAAAAGTAGCAGGAGACAGCCAATTTTGGATTAAATAAAATAATGCACGTAAAGCAATTATCCCAGGAAGTAGGTGCTGGGTACCTGGTGGTGGTATCTGTGGAGCTAGCGTTATTTGCCCTCTCACTTCAATGGCCTGCTTTTGTACATATTGATTTATGGTATTCGGCAGCTGTGATTTAGGCTGGCAATAGATATCCTTAATGGTTTTCTGTTTGTTTGTTTTGGAAAATATAGGTTGCCACATAGCTTTATCTCTCTCCAAACCCTGAGTGCATTATAATACATAAGAAAGACTATACAGGGTTAATGGCACTAAGGAAAGGACAATATGAAGCCCTTCACATTTTGGTGATGCTTACATACACACACAAAATTTAGAAAAGGTTGACTGGGCATGAGCTAATTTCAATATTGCTGATACGCTTTCAACGTATTTCTCACAACCAGTTTTTGGATCAGTGTTCTATATTGAAACAAAATGGCAGCCTCTGAACATTTTCAAATGGGTGGCTTGTAATGGATTTATTTGAAATTTTTCCTTTAGGTAAAAGTCTTAAACATGGTGTCTTATACAACGAAGATATCTGCCCTTTGATTATATTGTACTCAAACCACTCGTCATGTTGTATAATTATGAAAGATAACTTTTATTTATAAATTACAATAATGTTTAGTAATACGTGTGGATTACCAAATTCATAGATGCTCTAGTCCTAATTCCAGCAGGATTATGAGTTGATGGGATTCTGTTCTGACTGGCTCGAACTGTTTTCTTTGAAGAACATGAAGTTAGCTTCCCATCTCCTATTTCCCCACATTCTTCTATGATATTCATGAAGGGGCGTTCTTATTTTGTATATGAAAAGTTTGAGGACCAGAAATATCAGTCAGCATACCCAATATCATAAAATGCCTGTGACAAAACCAGAATTTATGGTCCATGATAATATTTTTTTGATGATGACCTTTATTGCATTATCATGCTTTTTGGCTGGCATTTGACCCCATCTTTGGCCATAGTCAGGAGTTCAGGGATGGGCACTGATCTAACCTGGTCAATGAGAAATAAAAGACATTGGCAATGGGGAAGAGGAGAGATTCAGAAAAGAAGCTCATTCTTTCCATGCAAATTATTAGAAGATATACTCTTTTTTTTCTAGGTTGGTGGCTCACAACCCTGCCTGTACATGAAAATCACATTGTCATCTTATTAAATTACTGTGTTCAAAAGATAGTTGTGTTACTTGCTTATTTCCCTTCAGCCTGGTTATACTATTCATTTGAAATGCAGGGAGGGAATTTGGTTTGTGTCTGTTACATTTCATCTTTCTCCCCCCAGCCTTGTTATTTATTATTATTATATAAAACATTAATCTGGTACCAAAGATGAAACTACACACTATGTTTTCTAGCTGTCTCTCGAGAAGTGTTACTATATCCCCATTCTGTCCAGTCCACTCCCACTCAACCTCATAGGTAAACAATCCCGTTAGTACTGAGTTTCCTTCCTCTGATTTTTTGTGCACAATTGAGCAGATATATGTTTTTTATTCTCCCTTCTAACACAAAAGATATCTTCTAAAGATACTTTTTTTTTTTTTTTTTTTTTTTTTGCCTTTTTTTCCCACTTAATGTTATCTTGGAAATCTCTTCGTATCAGTCCGTAGATATTGTCCTCATTCTTTTCTGGTTACACACTATACCACTCCACTGTGTGGATGCACCATATTTGATTCAGTGACTCTGCTGTATCTGGGATTTTAGGTCATTGTTTCCAGTATTTTTAAATTACAAATAATGGTTCAATTAATACGTGTGTGCATAAATATTTTTGGATTTATAAAAGATTAAAAAATAAATTTCCATACACATGATAGCTAGGTAGGTTAAAAGGTAAATGCATTTTTATTAAGTATCACCAAATTCCCATCCTAAATAGTTTTACCAATATGCATTCCCATTGGTAAAGTATGGGAGTATCAGTTTGCCCAAACCCTGGCCATTAGAATGTGTTATCAATCTTTACAAGTTTGAACAATCTGAAAGGTAAAAAATAGTTTTAATTTGCATATCTCTAATAATGAGTGAGGGTGAATATCTTAACACAGGCTTTTTCAAATGTTTTTTCTAGGTCAGTGGTTCTGACTAATGTGAATGCACATTAGGATTGCCTGATATGGAATTACAGAATTATCTAACATATATATATATATATGTGTGTGTGTGTATGTATGTATGTGTGTGTGTGTGTTTTTTTTTTAAATCCTTAGGTGATTCCCATGCACAGCCAGTATTTTTTTTTCTTTTTATTGTAGTTTAGATGAAGTTTTACAGAACAAACTAGCTTCTCATTAAACAGTTAGTACACATACTGTTTTATGACATTGGTTATCAATCCTATGACATGTCAATACTCTCCCTTCTAGATCTTGGGTTCCCTATTACAACTTCCCTGTCCCCTCCTGTCTTCTAGTCCTTGCCCCTAGGCTGGTGTGCCCCTTTAGTCTCGTTTTGTCCTTTGAGCCTGTCTAATCTTTGCCTAAAAGGTGAATCTCGGGAGTGACTTCGTTACTGAGCTAAGAGAGTGTCTGGAGGCCATACTCTTGGGGTTTCTCGAGTCTCTGTCAGGCCAGTAAGTCTGGTCGTTTTTTGAGTTAGAATTTTGTTCTACATTTTTCTCCAGCTTTGTCCAGGACCCTTTATTGTGATCCCCATCAGAGCAGTCAGTGGTGGTAGCCAAGCACTATCTAGTTGTACTGGACTCAGTCTGCTGGAAGCCATGGTAGTTGTGGTCTGTTAGTCCTTTGGACTAATCTTTCCCTTGTGTCTTTAGTTTTCTTTGTTTTCCCTTGCTCCTGAAGGAATGAGACCAGTGGAGTATCTTAGATGGCCTCACACAGGCTTTTAATACCCCAGACGCTACTCACCAAAGTAGAATGTAGAAAGAACGTTTTCTTTATAAACTATGTTATGCCAATTGAGCTAGATGTTCCCTGAGACCATGGTCTCCATAGCCCTCAGCCCAGTAATTCAGTCCCTCAGGGAGTTTGGATTTGTCCATGGAGCTTCCATGAACTTACCCTGAACTAGCTGTGCTTGCTTCCCCAGTATCGTGTACTGTCGTACCCTTCACCAAAGTTACCACTTAGCTATTGTCTATTTAGTGTTTTTCCACCCCCACCCCTCCCATCCCTCATAACCATCAAAGATTGTTTCTTTTTGTGTGTAAACCTTTTTATTAGTTTTTACAGTAGTAGTCTCATACGATATTTGTTCTTTTGTGATTGACTTATTTCACTCAGCATAATGCCTTCCAGATTCAGCCATGTTGTGAGATGCTTCGCAGATTCCTCATTGTTCTTTATCTTTGCATAGTACTCCATTGTGTGTATGTAGCATGGTTTGTTTATCCATTCATCTGTTGATGGGCATCTAAGTTTTTTCCATCTTTTTGCTATTGTGAACAATGTTGTGATGAACATGAGTGTGCATATGTCTATTCGTGTGACAGCTCTTACTTCTCTAGGATATATTCCTAGGAGCAGGATTGCTAGATCAGATAGTATTTCTATTTCTAGCTTTCTAAGGAAGCACCATATTGTTTTCCAAAATGGTTGTACCTTTTTGCATTCCCACCAGCAGTGCATAAGACTTCCAATCTTCCCACAGCCTCCCTGGCATTTGTTATTTTCTGTTTTTTTTTTTATTCATGCCAGTAATGCAGGGGTGAGATGGTATCTCATTGTGGTTTTGATTTTCATTTCTCTAATGACTAGTGATCAGGAGCTTTTCCTCAGTGTCTGTTAGTTGCTTGAATGTCCTCTTTGGTGAAGTGTCTGTTCATTTCCTTTGCCCATTTTTTAATCAGATTATTTGTCTTTTTGTTGTAGAGGTGATAGATTTTCCTGTAGATTTTAGAGATTATAACTTTGTTGAGTTTGTAATAGCAAAAAATTTCTTCCCAGTCTGTAGGTTCTCTTTTTACTCTTTTGGTGATGTCTTTTGATGATCCTAAGAGTTTAATTTTTAGAAGGTCCCAGTTATCTAGCTTATCTTCTGGAATCTGTATGTTGTTAGTTATGGTTTATATCCTGCTAATGCCGTGTATTAGGGTCCCTAGTGTTGATCCTGTTTTTTCTTCTATGATCTTTATAGTTTTTGGTTTTATATTTAAGTCTTTGGTCCATTTTGAATTAGTTTTTGTGTATGGGGTAAGGTATGGGTCTTGTTTCATTTTTTTGCAGATGGATATCCAGTTTTGCCAGCACTATTTGTTAAAAAGACTGTCTTTTCCCCATTTGATGGATTTTGGGCCCTTGTTGAAGATCAGGTGACTGTAGCTGGATGGGTTTACATCTGGGTTCTCAATTCTATTCCATTGGTCAATGTATCTGTCATTGTACCAGTACCAGGCTGTTTTGACTATCATAGCTGTATAGTAGGTTCTGAGGTCAGGTAGTGGGAGTCCTCCTACTTTATTCTTCTTCTTCAATACTGCTTTACCTATCCAAGGCCTCTTCCCTTTCCATATAAAGTTAATGATTGTTTTTTCCATCTCTTTAAAGAATGTTGTTGGTATGTGGATCAGGATTGCATTGTATTTGTAGATTGTGTTGGGTAGAATTGTCATTTTCACGATGTTGAGTCTACCTATCCATGAGCATCGTATGTTTTTCCATTTATGTAGATCTCTTTTAGTTTCTTACAGTAGTGTTTTGTAGTTTTCTTTGTATAGGTCTTTTACATCCCTGTTTAGATTTATTCCTAAGTATTTTATTTTTTAGGGGCTATTATAAATGGTATTGTTTTCCTGATTTCCTTTTCATCATTCTCTATTGGTGTACAGGAATCCAACTGATTTTTTTATGTTTATCTAGTATCCTGCTACTCTGCTTAATCTTTCTATTAGTCCCAGGAGTTTTCTCATGGAGTCTTTTGGGTTTTCTGTATATAGTATCATATCATTTGCAAATAGAGACAGTTTAACTTCTTCATTACCAATTTGGATGCCCTTTCTTTCTTTCTTTTGCCTTATTGCTCTAGCTAGGACTTCCAGCACAATGTTAAATATGAGTGGTGATAAAAGACACCCTTGTCTTGTTCTCAGGAGGAATGTTTTCAGCCTCTCTCCTTCCAGAATGATGTTGGCCGTAGGTTTTGTATAGATGCCTTTTATTATATTGAGAAATTTCCCTTCTACACCTATTTTATTGAGAGTTTTTATCAGGAATGGGTGTTGGACTTTGTTGAATGCCTTTTCTGCATCGATTGAGATGATCATTACTTCTATTTTATTTATGTGGTGGATTATGTTGATTGATTTTCTAATGTTGAACCATCCTTGCATGCCTGGTATGAATCCCACTTGGTCATGGTGCCTTATTTTTTTGATATGATGTTGAATTCTATTGGCTAGAATTTTGTTGAGAATTTTTGCATCTATATTGGTTGAGAGATTTAGTCTATAATTTTCTTTTTTTGTGATGTCTTTGCCTAGTTTTGGTATCAGGGTTATCCTGGCTTCATAGAATGAATTCGGAAGTATCCCTTCCTTTTCTATGTTTTTAAATAGTTTGAGTAGTACTGGTGTGAGCCCTTCTCTGAATGTTTGGTAGAATTCTATAGTGAAACCATCTGTGACAGGGCTTTTTTTTTGTTGGGAGTTTTTTTATTACCTTTTTAATCTCTTCTCTTGATATGGATCTTTTCAAGTTTTCAACATCAATTTGTGATAGTTTTGGTAGGTAGTGTGTTTCTAGATATTGTCCATTTCATTTAGATTTTTAAATTTCTTGGAGTATAGTTTTTCATAATACTCTGTTATGATCCTTTTTATTTCAGTTTGGTCTGTTGTAATATCCCCCATTTCATTTCTTATTTGAGTTATTTGTGTCCTTCCTGTTTTTCTTTTGCCATTTTGGCTTAGTGGTTTGTTGATTTTGTTGATCCTTTTAAAGAACCAACTTTTGGTTTTGTCGATTCTTTCTATTGTTTTTCTATTCTAAATTTAATTTATTTCTGCTTTGATCTTTATTATTTCCTTTCTACTGGTGGCTGTAGGCTTCTTTTGCTGTTCTGTTTCTATTGTTCGAGTTGTGTAGCTAATGTTTTGATTTTGTCCATTTCTTCTTTTTTGATGTGTGCATCTATTGTAATAAATTGACCTCTGCGCCTTACCTTTGCTGTGTCCCAAAGGTGTTGGTATGATATGTTTTCATTCTCATTTGAATCTAGGAATTTTTTGATTCCATCTTTTATTTCTTCTATTACCCAGTGGTTTTTAAGCAGGGTGTTATTTAGTTTCCATGTAATTGATTTTTTTCCTTGCTCTTCATGTTGTTAATTTCTACTTTGATGGCATTGTGATCAGAGAAAATACTTTGTATTATCTCAATGTTTTGGATTTTGTTGAGGGTTGCTCTGTGGCCTAAGACATGGTCTATTCTAGAGAATGGCCCATGTGCGTTGGAAAAGAGCATGTACTTTCCAGCTATTGGGTGGAGTGTTCTATATATGTCCATGAGTTCAAGTTGACTGATTATAGCCTTTAGATCTTCTGTATCTTCTTTAAGTTTCTTTCTAGATGTTCTGTCCTTTACCAAGAGTGATGTGTTGAAGTCTCCTACTATTATAGTGCAACTGTCCATTTCTCTTTTCAGTGCCATTAAGGTTTGTTTTATGTATTTTAGAGTGCTATCATTGGGTGCATAGGTATTTATCATGGTTATGTCTTCATGATGGATCATCCCTTTAATCATGATATAGTGCCCTTCTTTGTCTTTTATGGTGGATTTTGTTTTAAAGTCTGAGATTAGTATTGCCACTCCTGCTGTTTACTGGTGGCTGTTCGCTTGATATATTTTTTTCCATCCTTTGATTTTTAATAAATTTATGTTTTTGTTTCTAAGGAGTGTCTCTTATAGACAGCATATTGATGGATCCTGTTTTTTTAATCCATTCTGTCACTCTCTGTCTATTTATGGGTGTATTTAGCCCATTTACATTCAGTGTAATTATTGATAAGTGTGAGTTTATAGCTGTCATTTTGTAGTACTTTTTTTTTGCGGTGCTGATGATTTCTTTGTTCCTCTTACTCTCCTGTCCTGAATTCCTTTTCTTTGTGTGTTTTTTTAAATTCCTTTCATTTTCATAGATTTTGTTTTAACTGAGACTTTATGTTTTTCTTCTTTATTTTGATGTGTACATTTGTTAACTTTCTTTGTGGTTACCTTGAAATTTATTCTTATCTTCTTTGGTTTGAACCAGTCTATTATTACTTGCTGTCACCTTGCCTTCCTCTCCATTAGAAAGTTCTGAACCTACACCATTTATTCCCTGTTTTATTTTTCTTATGTTGTTGTCATTTGTAGGTTAACCTCTCTTGTTTCCTGTTGTAAATCTTTTGGTTTTAAATAGTTCTTGAGTGTTCATATCCTAGGTTGGTATCTGGCTGGTGCAATCTTGTGTCCTAGTTTCAGGCTGTGGTCCGATGTTGTTGGTTCTCAAACCGAAGGACTACCTTTAATAATTCTTGTAAGTTTGGTTTGGTTTTTACATATTCCTTTAATTTCTGTTTATCTGGAAATGTCCTAATTTCACCATCATATTTGAATGAGAGTTCTGCAGGATATATTATTCTTGGCTGGCAGTTTTCTTCTCTCAAGGTTTTCTATATGTCATCCCGTTGCCTTCTTGCCTACATGGTTTCTGCCAAGTAATCAGAGCTTAGTCTTATTGTTTCCCCTCTGTATGTGACTTTTTGTTTTTCTTGAGCTGCTCTCAGGATTTTTTCTTTGTTTTTGATTTTAGCCAGTGTGATTATGATATGCCTTGGTGATTTTATTTTGGGGTCTATCCTATATGGAATTTTTTGAGCTTCTTGGATGGTCAGCTTTTCATCTTTCATGACATTATAGAAGTTTTCTATTAGCAATTTTTCAATGATCCTCTCTGTTTTCCATTTTCTTCCCCATTCTAGTACTCTGATCACTGGCACATTTTTGTTTTTGATTGTATCCCAGATGATTTTCAGGGTTTTTTCATTTTTCTTCGTTCTTTTTTCTGATTTTTCCTCAATGTTGTATCCAAGTGTTTGTCTTCAGTGTCGTTAATCCTGTCTTCCATTGTTTCAAACCTGCTCCTCAGCCCTTCTGTGACACCATCCATTTCTGAAATCTTGTCTGTCTTTTGGATTTCTAATTGTTGTTTTTGTATGATTTCTAGTTGTGAATTTATTTTGGCATTTTGGTCCTGTATTATTTTCCTGAATTCTTCCGTTTTTTGGTCTATATTTTCCATGAATTTGTCTGCCTCTTCCATGTATTTGTCTATTTTTTCCCTCATTTTTTGTCTGCTTTTTGCTTCAACTCTTGGTTAGCTCTGAATATTAGAGATTTGAATTCCCTTTCATGTAGTTCTAGTGCCTTTTCTTCCACTGGAGAGTAGTCTGGTGTTTCATTTTGGATGCCCACTGGAACCGTCCTGTCTTGTTTTTTTTTTTTTTTTTTTTTTTACATGTTTTGGTATTGTCTGCTGTCTTTGGGACATTCAGTAGTTATTTTCTTCCTTTATTGATTGTAGATTTGTTTTTTGTTTTTTTTCATCCTGCTTTTTTATTTGGTTATGTCTGAGCAGGTGGGCTGTGTGTTCTTTGTTGTTTGCTGGTCTCTGAACATGATATTTTTCACCTCCTTGTCCAGTGTGCACGGCCAGCTGCTCAGCTATGGTGCAGCAGGGCAGGTCCAGCTGAAGGGGAGGGGCTTCAATGGGTTGCTTGTGGCACGTACTCGGGCCAACAAGGTGAACTGGAGGTCTGTGTAGGGCAGATTCTGGTATTCCGTGCCTGTATTCCTCGGGAGTGCAATGTTCAGCATACGGTGCAGATAGGCAGGAGGGACAGGGAAGAGGAGGTTGTGATGTGTGGAGCTAGGTTGGGTATGGGAAAGAAGAAAGAGAAGAGAGAGAAACAGGAGCCAAAACAAACAAAAAAAATGTGCTGAAGGAGCCTGCCATTGGAGTGGAGAGACGAGAAACTGATAAAGAAAACAAAAAGGAGGGAAAAGAAAGAAAAAATAAAGAAATAAAAATTTAAAAAAACAAAAGAATGTCCCCAGGGATCACACAGGCATGGCTGCACAGACCGAAGAAGCAGCTCCCAAGCCTCGCAGTACAGTCCAGCTAGAAGGGGTGGAGATGATAAACAGCACCAGGTATTCAGGACACAGGAAAAGAAGGTAAGTAGAAAGAGACAAGAAACTGAAAATTGAAGAAAAATAAAAAGGAAAAAAGAAAGAGAAAACAAATAAAGAAAAACAAAAAGCCCCCAGGGATCCTGCCAGCATGGTGGTGCAGACTGGGGAAACAATTCCCCAGCCGAGCAGTACTTCACCCTGTCAGGAAGAAGTTCAAGAGAAAGGTGGGCAGTAGGTGAGAGGCAGGGATGAAAGCAAAAGAGGCCCAAAAAGGCAACACCAGCAACAAATAAATGTCACTGAAGTAGCCGGCTGGTGTGGGCAGGGCAAAGCTGCACGGCACAGAACCAGTGCCCCCTGCACCGTGGTCATGGCCCACTGGAAATAGTGGATTGGCCTGCTGGGAAGTAGTGAATTCGCCCGCCGGGAAACTTCACATTGGCCAGCAAGGAAGCTTCAGATCAACTCGTCAGGAAGTAGCAAAGGCTGAGCAGAGAGAGGCAGGGTGGGGGGTGGGAAAGCATGTATCGCTGATTTCTGGATGCTCTGTCTCCTGCTGGGAGCTCCGTGAATCTACTTACCTGTACTCCGTGTCTGCCAATCTCCAACAGGAGTCCAAGATGGTGGATCTGTGCTGTGTTAGCTGATAGGGGACCTCAGCTCGTAACTCTCCTTGCTTTCTGTTCTCTGTCAGTTTCTTATTCCATTTGGTGCTTGGTTGAGTTATCTCTTCATTTGATGCTTAGGTTTTCAGGATTGGCATTTGTCTCTGTTCTACTTAGTTGTTCAGGTCTTTGCTGTAGAGGGATGGTGTGGCACTTCTGTCTGTAGCACCATCTTGGCTCCACCTCCCTGATGCACTGCCAGTATTGAAAATCGTTTCTTTTGATGGTGTAGAATGAGAATATGGGTATTGAATTGCAGCAGTCACTGTTATTATAGGAAGAACTAACGTAGAATGTTCTATGTTCTCCTTTTTTTTTGGTATGGTTTATGCTGAACAATTCCTTAAGACTTAAGTTTAAACATCCCCTCCTCCAGAAACCTTTTTCTTCTACCCTCACCAGTCACCGCCCTCTCCGTCACCTGTTCTGGTTGTGTGCATGCATGTGTTTCTTCTATTAAGAGGTACAGCTTATTTTCTTTAACCTAGGCTAGGAGTACCTCCGTGGTGCAAACTATTAATGTGCTCGGCTGCTAATCGAAAGATTGGTGGTTCTAGTCCATCCAGAGATGTCTTGAAAGAAAGGCCTGGAGATCTACTTTTGAAAAATCAACCATTAAAAACCCTATGAGAGGGGTACTAAATAATAGATAAGAATTATCTTAGGTGAAGGGTGGGACAACACACAATACAGGGGAATTTAGCACAACTGGACTAAACCAAAAACTAAGGAGTTTCCTGAATACAACCAAGCACTTTGAGGGACACAGTAGCATGGGTGAGGGTCTGGGGACCATGGTTTCAGGGAACATCTAGGTCAATTGGCATAACAAAGTTTACTAAGAAAATGTTCTGCATCCCATTTTGGTGAGTGGCGTCTGGAGTCTTAAAAGCTAGTGAGCCATCTAAGAGGCATCAATTGGTCCCAACCCACCTGGAGCAAAGGAGAATGAAGAACAGCAAAGACACAAGGAAATTGTTAGCCCAAGAGACAGAAAGGACCACATAAACCAGAGATTCCATCGGCTTGAGACTGGGAGAACTAGATGGTGCCCGGCTACCACCATGACCACCCTGACAGGGATCACAACAGAGAGTCCCTGATGGAGCAGGAGAAAAATGGAGTGCAGAACTCATATTCTGGTAAAAAGACCAGACTTAATGGTCTGACTGAGACTGGAGGGACCCTGGAAGACATGTCCCCCGGGCTCTCTGTTAGCCCAGAACTGAAACCATTCCTGAAGCCAACTCTTCCCACAAAGATTAGACTGGACTATAAGACATAAAATGATACTCATGAAGAGAGTTCTTCGTAGATCAAGTTAGGTACATGAGACTAAATGGGCAGCTCCCGTCTGGAGGTGAGATGAGAAGGCAAAAAGGGACAGGAGCTGGTTGAATGAACACGGAAAATACGGGGTAGAAAAGGGGAGTGTGCTGTCACATTATATGGAGAGCAACTAGGGTCACATAACAAAGTGTGTATAAATTTTTGTATGAGAAACTAACTGGAAACTGGAAACTTTCACTTAAAGCACAATTTAAAAAAAAAAAAGAAAACCCTATGGAGCACAGTTCTACGCCGACACACATGGAGTTGCTATGAGTCAGAGTCTACTCAACCGCAACTGGTGGTTTTAATCTGGGCTAGCATTTTGACTGACTTTGACTAACAAAATATAGCAGAAATAATACCCTAGGAGTTCTGAAACCAAGCCTTATGAAGACTGTCTGCTTCTACTTCATGCCTCTAGGAATCCATGTACTATGCTGTTAGAAGCCCAGACCATATAGAGAGACCATGTGGTGGATATCTGAGACACTTACCTTGGCAGTCCTAGTTGAGCTCCCAGCTGACATCTAGTACCTTGTGAATGAGCTGTCTTAGACATTTCAGCCCTGCCAAGGCCCCAGATGAAGAGCCCCTGTTGACAAAGAACCATGCAGCTGAATCTATTCAACCCACAACTGTGAGAGTTAATAAGATGATGGTTGTTTTAAGCCACTGAGTTTTGGGTTGGTAGCAGCAATAGATAACCAAAACATTTGTATACAAGTTTCCTAGGTTAAATCTTAATAAATATTTGTTGAATTGATAAATTCATCTATTCAACATGCATTCTTTGTGTTCTTAGCACTGTGCTAAATATTGCAGCACTGCTGTATGTCTTGGTAAAGAATAAAAGAAGATTGCTTCCTCAATTTGTAGATGACAATAGAAAAGCATTTACTTATAACATTTAGGAATCTCACAACTAATCATTGATCCTTACTTGGCCTTGACCAAGAGTCCTTTTATTCCAGTCAGGCCCCACTGGGGGCCTGAGTTAGTTTCCCTAGGCACCAAGTACCATGTATCATCCACACCCATCCCATAGTGAAGCCCTTGCAGTACCTGGGACTCCAACAATACCTGTCTGCTTGAGTCACAGTGGCAACATGACCTACTTCAGTCACTTTGGCAGAGATTTTGTCTTGCAACAGTTCATTCTTTGAGTAAATGAGGTGCAATCTTGAATTGCTGGAGGATAGTAAATTGATCGCTGATGGAGCTCATTTGAGTAGCCCCCATCACCCACGACTCAGCTGCAATTTACAGGCAGCTGTGACAGATTAAGTCCAAAAAGAGCAGAGCAATTGCAGCCACTTTGATGCCCAGAGCACAGGATGCCCTTTTTTACATCTTTTGAGAATGAAGAAGACAGAATAAGCCCCAACTATGTTCCTATCCTTCCTTTTCCCACAACAAAAGACAATGGAAGGTCCTTGGTGGTTTGAACTGGATAGGACCTAGGGTAGCCCAAGCTCATCATTTAGCAGATGAGGGAGAGGAGGCCCTGGGGGTTAACCAATGCTCTGCTAATCATATAAGAAATTAGAAGCAGAGTTAAGACCGGATGCCAGGTCACTCGAATCTTAATCATATGCCCTTCCCATTTCAACACATTGTCTTTCTGCTTCTCTGGTACTTAGGACTTGTTTCCAACAGCTGCCCATGCTTGGGAAGAAAGATCTGTCCTTTCCTTCTAAGGATAGATTGTAGGGACAGGAAAATGTGCCAGGACCATCTCTAACACCTCATCACCTTCCTGCCACTGGTAGCCTCTTACCTAACATTTTTTATTCATTCAGCAAAGTTTCCTGGGTGTCTAATATTAAGAACCCTATACAAGATGTTTTAGGGAACATGTTATTGTAGAACACTATGTTTCGGGCTTCAATAAACATTCTTAGGGGATGTGATAATATCCAAATATTTACCAAAAAAGCCCTCAGTATGTGATAACTGTCCTAATATTATGATAATTAATTAATAGTATATTAAACACTAACAGGTGAAGTCACACAAAGTTTACAGAAATCATGCAATGTAAACTTTGTCCAAAGCCTTGCTACTCAGAATGTGGTCCCTGGACTAGCAGCATTAGTATTACCTGGGAAGATGTTAGAAATACAGAATCTGAGGCTAAACCTAAGACCTACTGAATCAGAACCTGCATTTTAATAAATTCCCCAGGTGGTTTGCACCCACATAAACGTTTGAGAAACTGGATTAGAGGAAGGAAGAGTAGAAGAGGGAAGAATTGTTTTTGACTGGTGTGATTAAAAGGAGCCCTGTTTGCTCAGTGGTTAAAGCTTTGGACTGCTATCTGAAAGCTTGGTGGTTTGAAACCACCAGCAGCTCCACGAGGGAAAGATGTGGCAGTCTGCTTCTGTTGAGATTTACAGCCTTGGAAACCCTATGAGGTCACTACGAATCAGAATGGACTGGATGGCAGTGGGTTTTTGGTTTGGTGTGATTAAGGAAGGCCCCACATCGGAGAACAGCAGAATAGTGTGCTTATCAAGGCTTTAAGATCAGACAGAGCTGAATTTATCTGGTGAAACTGGAGTATGTTATTTAAATGTATTTATTTACAAAATGAGCATAGTATTAGTATCTACCTCCTAGGGTGCAAGTAAATACTTAATATGTGGAACTGAAGTGGACATTGGGAGTAGAAAGGTAGAAGGGGCATCATGAAGAAAATTTACAGCAGCTGGAAAATTGGAGGGACTAGGGTTGAGTTTAATGCAGTGCTTCAAACCAGTTCATTCTGGTTAGAACCACTGCTGAGAATTTGCATTTACACCTCAGATATACTGAATCAGCGTCTACATTTTA
The DNA here is from genome assembly GCA_030035585.1 of Dugong dugon. Classification (NCBI taxonomy): domain Eukaryota; kingdom Metazoa; phylum Chordata; class Mammalia; order Sirenia; family Dugongidae; genus Dugong; species Dugong dugon. The sequence goes on from CM057471.1 coordinate 62,359,044, forward strand.
TTAATATCCCCAGGTGACCGGAACCGGTTTGAAGCCCTGGTTTAATGTTAGCAAGGAGGTTGCCTGGAGTGATGATGTCATTAGCAAAAACAGGGAAGGCAAGATGAAAAGAGGTTTCATACTGTAGAAGATGGTGATGATGATGAAGCCCTTCTCATCTTTTATCCTGTAAATTTTGGCCCTTGGGTCTCACTCTATCTCATCAATCTTTTAACTCCAGAGAATGTCCAGTATTGAATACAGTGGAATCAGGGGTGGATTGATTCTTCCCCTCAATTCCAGTCTTCTAGTGTGCTCTCATGAGGCCCTTGAATATCTTCCTAAAACAGATACATATTAGCCCTTTAACTCCACTGTAAAAAGACTCCCTAAATGCAGCTCAGTTTTTCACACCACATAGCATTTTGCTTTATGCACATAGTCGTGCAATGTAAAGGGTAATTTAAGGTTGATAAATTAGCAGCCAGGAAAGAGGCCTATGAGGAGTTTCAGTGAGCAGTTTAGCATTCGGTGAGTTCAATAGAGCTTTGGTGTCTTCCCACACCCAGATGTAGTAAATATCCCTCTCTGGATGGTACTTGTGGAGAGTGTCTCTGCATTCCGATACTCTATGAAGTACATTCCTGCAAGCAACAGTCATTTCAAATCCTAAACCAGAACTTCAGAGCCATAAGGAACCTGAGGCCCTTCTGGTTCAATAGGAAAACTAAAGCCCAGGAGGAGTCATGACTCCCCAGGGTTGTTACAGAGCTAATTATCTTAGGTGAGCTCTTTAGGTGAAATGATAGATTTCTTTTTCTCTCTCTGTCACTCTGTCTCTCTTCTTTCATAACTTCGTTGCTGGTGAAAGGTTACTGATGTCAGATAAATGTAACAGTAGAACTAGATTGTCAGGATTAAATGAGGAGCATGTATTGAGATGGTTTTGCTTTCCCTGTGATTAACACCTAGTAGCCTAATTATGAGCACTGGTGGTGCAACAGTTAAGCACTTGGTTGCTAAACTGAAAGGTGAGCTGTTCCAACCCAGTGTCTCCACAGGAGAAAGACCTGGCAATCTGTTCCTCTAAAGATTACAGCCTAGAAGACTCTATGGGGGCAGTTCTACTCTGTCACATGGGGTCACTATGAGTCAAAAATTGACTTGACAGCACTTAACAACAACAGCAAAGTCTATTTATTGAATCCTGGGTGATGCAAATAGTTAATTAGCTCATCTGCTAACCAAAAGATTGGTTGTTCTAGTACACCTAGAGGTACCTTGGAAAAAAGTCTTGGTAATCTACTTCCAAAAAATCAGCCATTGACAGCCCTATGGAGCACAGTTCTACTCTGATAGATGTGGGGCCACTACGAGTTGGAAATCGACTCCAAGGCAATTGATTACTGGTTAGTCTAATTATGAGTCCTGCATAATGCCTCCTCAAGTTTAGGAACTGGGACTCCAGCAACCTCCCCCCATTACGCTCAATATGAATTTATACTGTGACGTGTCTCGCAAAATAATAATAATAATAAATGTAATTAAACAGAAAGTATCTGATGCAAATATCATTCCAGATGAGGGCTGAGCTGGCTAAGGTGAAGGTTATACACATCAGAGAGGGGCTTATTATTATGATTTTAAAGTTTCTTCTCACCCAAAGAGTTCACAACTCTGGGAAAGTTGTTCTACTAAATTTAGCAGCTCCAACCTGATGTTGTAGCACTTAACAAAACTTACACTTTGTTAAAAGTAAAAACAAAAGAGATTTGTTCAGGGAATAGAAACAGCCAGGCTGGGACACACAGTATAGTGTGAGATCACACAGTGTTCCAGTGTTCTGAGGGAGAGCTGAGCTTTTTATAAAGAAAAGTAGGGAAGGGAGTATGTGATCACAATCATGGGGGCTTGAGGTAACATAGTTACAAGATAATAGCAAGTTAAAGTTTTGTAAGGTTAGCTAATCTATTTTCTAACACAGACTTTTTGGAGCCAGACTAGTAAGCAATTTTCTAAAATATATACATTCTTCCTGGGTCATGCAAACATTTTAAAAATGCATCTGGATAAATATTTCTTGACAAACATTTCTTCATAAACCAGTCTTGCCCTCTACATAGTTGAGGGTGGTTAAAATTTCACATGTCACCAACCTCTAAATCATAGGTTCTATTCTTAGGAAGGCAGAAAGGAGGACTTAGGACAGGCTAAAGTTTAATTCAAGAAAATGGAGCTTTGATTTAGGTTTGGGTCAGTCATTTTGAATCATGCCAACAGCCTCAGTTTTAGGGTGCCCTCACACACTGGTAAGTTGAAGAGAAACAGAAGATGAGGTGAGCGTTTTAGAAACTTGAAAACTGCATAAGTGAGCTCTGAATTCAGTATCTTAATTCCATGGGAATTGGGTCTCCCATCAGGGAGAGCTTTGGGCCAAAGCTTCGTAGAAGGAAATGGTTGCATTTGAGGCAGTGAGGAATTACTTACAAAGGAAATCCACTTGCTTTGCAGGTCCCATCCTAATGGACTCTTTATTGAGCTTATTATCTTGTTGATAACATGCACAATCACTTTGCTACCAGCTATTTGTTTTGGACCAACATATTCTGATCTTTATGGGAAAACAGAGTGATCCAGAGAGGATACTGAACTATACAGTAAGCATTTTGGCTGTATTTCTGTTTCCATCAGCAAATTGCTGATTGTGAGCCGCTTATACTCTTTTTGCCTCTACTTTACCATCCACCGAGGAGGTTAATAATTCCAATTCCTGGCATTTGTGTAGAACTCTACAGTTTCAAATCACTTTCATATTCATTTTTTAAAATTGGATTCTCAAAATCTATACGGCGAGAAACCAAATCAAACCTGTTGCTGTCAAGTCAATTTCGACTCATAGCGACCCTATAGGACAGGGTAGAACTGCCTCATAGAATTTCCAAGGAGCACCTGGTGGATTCAAACTGCCATCCTTTTGGTTAGCAGCCATAGCTCTTAACCACTACACCACCAGGCTTTCCGTAAGGTGAGAAGGGTGATATATATATATATATGTATATGTATGTATATCTTGTGTGCCAAGTCGATTCTCACTTATAGTAACCGCATACGACAGAGTAGAACTGCCCCATATGGTTTCCTAGGCTGTAATCTCTATGAGAGTAGATCACCGGGTCTTTTCTCCTTCAGAGCAGCTGGTGGATTTGAACCACCAACCTTTTGGTTAGTAGCAAAGTGCTTAACCATTGTGCCACCAGGGCTACATACACACACACACACATATCACCATTTTACTGAGGAGAAAACCCACAGGGTGGTAAGTTAAGGGATTCGTCAAGGTTTTACTGCAATAAATGATGAAGTGTGTCCTTATCCTCAAATCTTTTAGCCCTTGAGAAAGATAATTTTTTTTGTTAAAAAACAATAGGTAAAATTATATCTCTTGTCCAAATATAAAATGAACACGTCATATATTTTATTTACCTCATTAATTAATGAGAGAAACTAGTAAGATATTACAATTGCTCAAAGATCCACATATTTATAGTCTGTTAAGAAATACTGAAATGAATTTACAAATGAATTTTTAAATTCACAGTCTGCAGAACTGGCAGAACTGTTCAGTATCCACATGGACGTAATTTGCATTTCTGTGAACATAAATTGTTTTTATTACTATCAGTTTTCAACAACTTGCAGGGTTGTAAAATAGCTCAAACACAATAAAAGGTGGAGATACCTTGATGGATGAGCCTGATTCAAGATCTTTCACAATATTTTCCTAAACTCCATATGTAATGTTCTCATTATATTACCCTGTCACCACACCCAAAAGAATCATCATAATCTCCCTCCCTCTGATCCATAACTAATCATTGATGATGCTTGTCAAATATATATCAGGATTTTAGAGTTGCTAGTGTTCAGGAAAGAATGCTAAAAAACTTAGGTAATAACAATATTTATATAAATAATTATAACACCAAAACTAGCATGTACTGGGCACCTACTATGTACCAATAGTGTCTGTTTTGTCTAACCTTATCTCATTTAATTATTAAAGCAATCCTATGACATAGAACATATTATTATGCTCATTTTACAGGTAAGAAAATGGACATGAATTTATTAACTTGTCCAAAATCATTTATCTAGTATTCAGTGGAGCAGTGGTAAACTCTAAGACCTTAGGTTTCAGTTTCTTGTAGACTTAAATGATTTACATCATGGTAAGATAAGTAACTGCCCTGTACCTGAATTTGTGCTCTAAAAATAAAATAATAATATAAAAATATAATATTATTAACAGATAAAGGTGGTTCAAAAACTTCAGGGAAAGAAATGATATATCAACCTAAGGACGTGTTACTAATTGTCTGTGAAGTCTCAATGTGAAGTGAATGGTTTTCATCAATGTACCTCAGTATACTACCACCAAGAGACTATGCTGAAAGAAAGAAAGGAGTTCACCATTTATAGGAGAAGGAGCACTCTTTTGAGAGTCAAGAAGGATATTTCATTCTTAGCCTCATCTCTAGCACCTGACTGATACCTTACACTAACAAATTAAATTTGTTAAGTCTCCTTTTTACCGTTTATAAAATGATGCATTGAGATTTAATGACTGCGTCTCAACATTTTTAGAGTAAAATGATTAAATCATGGTCTCCAGAACTGGATAGGGCTAAAAATTCTGCTGAGTGACTTACGATCTGTGCTATTTTGGACAAGTTATTTAACTTCTCTGAGCCACAGTTTCCTCATCTTCAAAAGAGTAAAGTACCTCAGAAGGCATTGTGAATTAAATGAGAAAATAATATATAAAACACTTAGCATTGTGCTTAGCATGTCATTAGCATTCAATAAATGAAAGCTATTATTATTATGGAGCCCTTGTGGTGCAGTAGTTAAGGGATACCCCTGCTAACCAAAAGGTTGGCAGTTCAAATCCACCAGCCACTCCTTGGAAACCCTGTGGAGCAGTTCTACTCTGTCCTGTAGGGTCACTATGGGTTAGAATCAATTTGATGGCAATGGGCTTATTATTTTGATTATTATATTATTTGATCCCTTACATTCAAATTCAATGTCCTCTTTTAATGTTACTTTGTATTTTTAAATAGTGATTGTGCCTGAAAACACAAGTAATGGACATTTTAAAGTACCTTCTTATAGACTGTGAACCCCTTCCTCTTTGGGGCATTCTCTTATATTCAGAAAACTGTGCTTTGCCAGTTGTGAATGGTGGACTAGTTCTCCAAGATTGCTTTGGGTTTTTGTGGTGCATTATAAGGCAGACCACTAGTTAGTCATCTGGCACCCGAATATAAAAAGTGATGGGGCACGCAAGAGACAAAAGGGGCCACATAAACCAGAGACTTCATCAGCCTAAGACCAGAAGAACTAGATGGTGCCCAGCTACCACCAATGACTGCCCTGACAGGGAACACAACAGAGAGCCCATGACGGAGTAGGAGAAAAGTAGGGTGCAGAACTCAAAATCTAGTAAAAAGACCAGACTTAATGGTCTAACAGAGACTGGAGGAAGCCTGAAAGACATGGCACCTGGACTCTCTGTTAACCCAGAACTAAAACCATTCCCGAAGCCAACTCTTCAAAGAATAGACTGGAGTTTAAGACATAAATGATACTCGGGAAGAGTGTGCTTTTTAGTTCAGGTAGATACACGAGACTAAATTGGCAGCTCCTGTCCAGAGGCTAGATGAGAAGGCAGAAAGGGATACTAGCTGGTTAAATGGACACAGGAAATCTGGGGTAGAAAGGAGGAATGTGAGCTCACATTTTAGGGATAGCAGCTAGGTCACATAACAATGTGTGTATAAGTTTTTGTATGAGAAACTAACGGGCTGTAAACTTTCACTTAAAGTACAATTAAAAAAAAGTGATGGGGCACAGTGTAATTTAAACCACATTAAGGTTGATTCTGAGCCTTTTGTTAGAATAAACAACCTGAGACAATCATTTCCTTGGCTTAGAAAAGATTACTTTTAAATTGCTGAAATCAAATTCCGCATTTCCTACAGTCTACTATTCGTAAGGCCTTGCTAATTTAATCCAATTCAGCACCCTCAGAATTGAGCATCTGTTTTGTTTTGAGTTTGTTGTTGCATGATGGGAGAGGATAGAAATGCAAAAACGAAGCCCCTGTCCTCCAGAGACTCACTGACTAGTTGGGGAACCCAGCATTCACAAGGACCACTTTCCTGCAAGACATAGAAGGTTAATTTTAGAAATTAAATTCAAAGGTTACATACTAGTGGCCAGTAGGCCTGTTTGGCTTACAAATGTATATATTTAACTTGAATTCTGTTGCTCCACTCTAGGTTTAAACAAACAAACAAACAAAATCCATGTTAATTAGTTTCCTAAATTAAAACAAAATTAGATGTCACAGAAAATCAGAATTTTTGTTATCTTCCTTACATGGCCCCTAAAAATCCTACATAGCAACCAAAAACTATGTGTGAGCAGTGGTTACCCTCTCTAGAACAATCTAGGGCTCCACAGTTTACCATACTCAGATCTAATTACTGATTTATGATAACTGCCTTGCTTCTGTGTTTATCTGAGCCTGTGACCTCTGAAATAGATGGCAAAAATATAGGGCACACAGGCGAGAGATGATTTAATTTCAATAGGGTAAGGGAGCTGGAAAAATGGAGAATTAAAATGTGAGTATCTACTACATTTCACATAATTCACATGTATTTACTCAATTCTTGCAACTCTCTTAAGTAGGCAGAACTATAACTCTTTCACATTTAAGGAAACAGACTCTGAGACATTTAGAAGGTGCCTATGTGAGGTAACTAGGACATAATTATGATATAGAGGAAAGAAAATGACCCAACAAGATCTACTTTAAATGATTTAGTTGCTTTGCAGTCTGTGTTAATCAGGATAGAATAAGCTATGCTGTGGTAGTAAGCAAACTCTCAGGTATTGATGGCTCAACAAATGTCACTGGGTCCAGTAACATCCCAGGGCAGTTCCCTTACAAGGGGTAACCAGTGATCTCAGGAGGTTCTGTCTTATGATTTTATCATTCCAACAAGAGACCTCCACAATCACCGCAGTGAGGAAAAGAGAGAACTTTTAAGTTCCCGTAAGCGTCTTCACTGTCTCATCCTGGAAGTGGCGTGTCACTTCTGTTCAGAGTTCATTATCCAGAACTAGTGGAATGGCCCTGCCTAAATGTAAGGAGGTAGAGAAGTGTTTTCTGTGTCTAGGAAGGAGAGAGGACGGCATATAAATAACACTAGTAATGTCTTCTTGGCCAATAATTGTCTTGGGCAAGTTGTTCAAACTCTTTGTCTCACTTTCCTGATGGGTAAAAAGAAAATAATGCCTTTCTCAGAGGATCTTGGAAGTCGTTTGAGATGATGTCTGCAAAGCGCTTAGTACAGTGAATGTCTTTAAGTGACCGCTGAGTTTTTCTCTTTGCTTTTCTGCATCTCATAGACAGAGTATGGGACACTTTTTTATATACTGAGTCAAACAAATGAGTCGTAGCCTTGGATTCAACACTGATGATTATGTAGCTGTGGACAAGCCTCTGAAGTTTCATCTAAAGGGTGAAAGGGTTGAACTACACGACCTCTGAGTTCCTTCTGCTTTTAATAGCTCTGTGTCTGCCAGTGAGTTTCCTTCAGGACAGCTGTAAACTGCCACCCATCACCTAGTACACTTTCTTGATTCCAAAGTTATTCCATTGGGCAAAACCTAGTGAAATGCTTTCCTCATTTGAGGATCCCATTGTGCAGGGTGCCCAGCACTAGGTTAGATAAAGAATAAATGTTTGAATAAATGAATGACCACCATAGGCTAGGATAATTAAAAATATGACTTTAGCATCTGAGTGATTAAAAAAACACTCTGAAAACATTCCCTTTTCTAAAAGATACAGTGATTTTCAGTGGAGAGAGCTCCATCCTGGGACTCAGGAAACCTGGATGTTCTGGCTCTAACAATAGCATGTTGTGTGATGTTGATAAATTCCTATCCCTTCTCTTGGAATCTGCTTCTTACCTGTAAAATTAAAGTGCTAATACATAGAGTTTTACCTCTGATACAGTCCAAAAGATGGGTGATAGAAGAAGTGAGATTATGTTTGGGATCCAGTTAAAAAAAACCGTTGCTGTCGAGTAAAACTACCCCATAGGGTTTCCAAGGAGCGGCTGGTGGATATGAACTGCAGACCTTTTGGACGGATTAACCAGTAAGCACTGCAGGCACCAACTTATAGTAAGCAAGATATGCATGGGCTTAATTGTGTTTACCTATTAATCTGTAGTGAACAATTTCACATGGGTTTCATCACATCTGTGACGTGGTGAAAAACAGGTGAAATGTGCACTATAGATTAGTAAGTACGCACAATTAAGTCCGTGCGTACCTTGCTTATTGGGTAACCTGTCCCTGTCTGGGGTCAGGGGGAAAGTGCAATGTGACTAATCAGAGAGGCCTTCCCTGAGCACAGGAAGTGACAAAGATGTTATGCATAAAAATTATATATTAGCAATTTTTGGACTAGATAAACATTAAGGAAACTTACATCTCTAACAGTTTATTGTTCTATGAATGAGCAAAAGAGATAAAAATATCTCTGAGATAAAGGGTCCCTTGAACCCAGAAAATCAGAAAGCAAATACTACTTGGCCAGTTTGCAAATCAGTACATAAAAGTAAACTTAAAATAAGCAAGCTGGGCATGAGATACAAGGAGAAACCTTTTGTCAGACTGTGTGGGAGACCTAGAGGTAAGATATTAAAGGTTTAGGGCCTGAGCAGAGAGCCTGGAGTGTGTTTTAGCCAAAAAGGTTCAGCAAAATGGGTCAAATGAACAGAGCTGGCCCCCTCCTTTGTTGCTCTCTGTTGTAGACGCCAGCTACCGGGTAAGTGCATGAGGGGGAAAACCTGATGCTTATGTGACAGGGAAGGAGTAGTTTTATCCAAGGTGTGCTTGTCCCATGTGGAGAGAAAACTATGGCTTTTCAGTTGCTTTTAAATCATTCCCTCACCATCTTGAACTCCCTAACTTAGACCAGCAAATCCACCCTAAGTAAGAACAGCAAACTGCATGTCTCTTGCTGACCTAGGAGGGCTGGAGTGGAGCACCTGCCTATTTTCATGCAAACCCTGCCTGTGTTTATTTCTGCCTCTTGGAGGAAGGCTTGTTAGGGAGGACAATTAACTCATCTGCTACTATTAGCAGGGCCTAATGACTGCCAGGTTTTTCTGGGAAATGGCAAACCTCTTACTGCCCTTCCCAGAAAGTCCTTCCGCCTGCCAGGAGGCTGTTTAACCAGAATCACAAACAATTGTGAATAAAGAGAACATAGATGTATTAAAGCAGTGTCTATCCTGTAGGGAACCCAGTGATTTCGGAAGAAAAACACGGAGAAAAGCCTGTCTGCTTCTCCCTGGGGTATAGAGACTTTCTCCCACAGTGTGAGAGCAAGCTGTTCTCTCCATCTCTCATCTCAGATGACCTCTCTGTGATGCTAATTCTGATCCTGTTGCCTATCCTCTTAGTAGTTATGTATTCAGCTTGCATTACATAATTATGCTTATTTAATTTCTTTAGAATTGAGTCTGTATTTATTCTAGAAATATTTATTGAACATTTCCGTTTGCTCTTACTACACTCTCCAAGGCTACTTCTGTAGTCTTCTAACTTCTGTGTTCCTCATGATATCTGTTACAGTTCTCAGCAATTTTTTTTCTCTGTGATCTTAAAACATGTATTTAGTTGTGTATTAACTGTAAGTACCACTAGATCGGTAAATGTGACTCTTTTTTTTACTACACTATTCCCAGCACTTAGACTAGTGCTTAGCACACAGTAGGCACTCAAATATTAATTGTTTAAATGGAAGAATAATTTGACTGTTAACTCAGTGTGGGGAGGGATTATGTCTATTTGTTGATTATTCAATTGCCAACACCTAATGCAGTGATTACAGGTTATCATTGTACCTATATTCCTTGAATGAATGAACAGTCAACCCACCTATATGTCAAGCCAAGTGATAGGAAGTAGGCACAAACTATTTCTGGCATAGTGTATCAGTCAGAGTCCGGTCAGGAGATAAAAAACACAACTGTAGTTTGAAAAGGGAATTTTTAATGTAAGGGATTATTATCTAGTAAATAGGGATTAAGGAGCCCTGTTGGCACAGTGGTTAAAAGCTTGAGTGCTAACTGAAAGCTCAGCAGTTCAAACCCACCAGCCACTAAGTGGGAGAAGGATGTGGCAGTCTGCTTCCATAAAGATTTAAAGCCTTGGAAACCCTATGGGGGAGTTATATACTGTCCTGCATGGTTGCTGTGAGTCAGAATCAGCTCAACAGCAATAGGTTTGGAAACAAGGATTGACTACTAAGAGGCATAACGAGAACACAGGAATATCAGAAAGAGAAATGTTTACAGAGTCCAGCTCTAATATCACAAAGCAGGGTGAAGAAGAGTAGATTTGAAGCTGAGCAGCAGTAGTTTGATAACTGGCACGGTTAGTGCTTACAAGCACAGACCTGGGAACAGGACTGTCTGGATATGATAGGGGAATAGATTCTTATTTCTAAATTTGGAGGAGCAGAGAAATCTTTAAAGGAGAGATAGAATAGGGCCAAACTTTGATAATTGTATCACTTAGGATGATACAAGGTGTAAAATAGAACAAAATAAAAATCCAATTCAAAGTAACTTCATTAGTACTTTTTCTTCCCCACAAGTCTTTAAGATATGTCTTGAGTTAATTAATTCAATAGCTCAACAAATTTATCAAGGACCCAGTTTCTTAATGTGTTTCTACTTGTCCACCTTCAGCATATAAACCTATCCTATTAAACAATTCCTCCCTTATGAATATATGTTGCTTGTGGCTGACCAAGGGGTCACATTGATTGACAACTTCTAGTGGCAGAAAAGGGCTGGCTTTTTTATGCATTTCTTTTTAAGAGCAATAAAACTTTTTTTTCTTTTCCAAAAACGTTTCCAACAGATCTCTTTTTATGGTTTTATTGACCAGAACCAAGTAAAAGGCCCATATTTAAACTAGTAACTGCCAAAGGACCACCATATTGGATTAGACCCATTATGATTCAATCCTCATGGTGAAGATGAGTATAGCATGTAAAGAAGCACAAACTGGGGTTATTTTAGAAATGTTAAAGTATGGGAATGACTATTAAACAGGAAACCAATAACACCTTTGTAGTAGAGAAGTAGGATTTATCCAGGCAAGAGAACTTAGTAAGAGGAATTCTATACATAAGGAACAGTTTGTGAGAAGGCACAGGTATTAGAAATGTAAGGATTACCTAGAGTATTTCAAATCATCCCGTTTAGTTGAGTATAGACTATGAGAGGGGCTACCAAATAAGAATCTTGAAAGAGTGGTTGGAACATGATTTTAGAGGCTTTGAAGCCAATCACTTGTTCTGGGATTAATTAAATAACTTTGGAAAATAGGTGACTAAATTGAAATTATAGATATTTTTTGTATGTTAAAAGTTTAGTTCCCTAGTTCATGAGCTCCTTAAAGACAAACACAATTTCTTCTACTAAAACTGTAATTTTGCCAATCTTGTGGAGTTCAGTGTGGAAAGTATATTCCCAGCAGGACCTTATAAAATGAATGAAAATGGAAATAAGTAATTATAACAACATTATGAAAGCTTGGGTCTAAGAGAGTAGACTACCACCCATCTGTCAGTTTTCTGTATTGTTGAGGCTTTCACGTTGCTATGATGCTGGCAGCTCTGCCACCAGTATTTCAAATACCAGCAGGCTCAACAGGGTTACCATGGTGGACAGGTTTTAGTGGAGCTTCCAGACTAAGACAGACTAGGAAGAAAGACCTGGCAATCTACTTCCAAAAATTAGCCAATGAAAACCCAATGGATCAAACAGAATATTATCTGACATACTGCTGGAAGTTGAGTCCCCTAGGTTGAAATATGCTCATAATACACAGTGACTACAACAATAGACTTGAGCATACCAATGATCATGAAAATGGCACAGGACTGGGCAATATTTTGTTTGTACGTGGGGTTGCCATGAGTTGGAGCCAGCTCAATGGCAACTTAAAATGACAGTAAAATGGAAGAGAGAATTTGATTCCAAGCCTTTAAAAAGGGAGTTTTAATCAGTATATCACTATTTGATGAATACCCAGTATAGTTTTTCCCAAATTATGTGCCCGTAATTTTAGCTTCTCTGTATATTTCATGATAAATTGTGTTAAAGTCAAATGAGCGTGGAAAAAGCTGCATAGTCTCAGAGTCACTATCAATTCACATTAGCATATTATTAACATATTAATGACTGATAAATCTTGCATTTGTTTCTTTTTCTTTTTTTTTTTTTATCGTACTTCAGGTGAAGGCTTACAGAACAAATAGTTTCTCATGAAACAGTAGTACACGTATTGTTTTATGACATTGGTTAACAACCCCACAACATGTCAACCCTCTAACTTCTCAACTTTTTTTTTTGGTGAAAATACACATAGCCAAAGATACAACATTTAAAAAATTTCTACATGCACAGTTCAGTGACATTGACTACGCTCTTCCAATTGTGCTACTATTCTCACTTACGATGAAGGCTTACAGAACAAAATAGTTTCTCATTTAACAGTTACTACACATGTTGCCCTATGACAATGGTTAACAATCTCACAACACATCAACAATATCCTTACTCAGCCTTGGGTTCCCTATCACCAGCTTCCTTGTCCCCTTCTGCATTCTGGCCCTTGTTACTGGACTTACTGTACCTCATTAGTCCCATTTGGTTTTACGGGGCTGTCCACTCCCAGGCTGAATGGTGAACCTCAGAGATAACTTCACCACTGAGCTAAAAGGGTGTCTGGGGGCCATACTCTCGGGGTTTCTCCAGTCTCCTTTAGGCCAGTAAATCTGGTCTTTTTTTTGTGAGTTAGAACTATGTTCTACATCCTTCTCCAGCTCTGTCCAGAACCCTCTGTTGTGATCCCGGTCAGAGCAGTCAGTGGTGGTAGCCGGGCACCATCTAGCTGTACTGGACTCAGTCCGGTGGAGGCCTTGGTAGCTGTGGACCATTAGTCCTTTGGACTAATCTTTTCCTTGTATCCTGTTCTCTTCATTCTCCCTTGCTCCCGAAGGGATGAGACCAGTGGAGTATCTTAGATGGCCGCTCACAGGCTTTTAAGACCCCAGACGCTACTCACCAAGGTAGAATCTAGAACATTGTTTTTATAAACTGTGTTACGCCAATTGAGCTAGATGGTCCCCGAGACTATAGTCCCAACAGCTCTCCACCCAGCAATTCGTTGCATTTGTTTCTTTATATTATAGTTCTGACCAATAATATTTAGAGTCTGAAATTAACTGTGAACCCTATTCTAGAAAAGCGCACAAATCCCATACACTCACGGTTTTGTATATAATTGTGAGGTTAGAAACCTGTTAAACCCTTCCATGAACTCAAGATTAAGAACACGCATGTAAAATGCCTGTAGTTCTCGCCTTCAGTCACACATGATCTGAGCTCAGAGGAATGAGTGAAATTTAGATAGCCAAAAAAAGGAGAAAGACTGGAGACTTAGAACTGGGGACTGTCCATTTTACACATTGCTATAGAGTCAACTCCAATTCACAGTGACCCTACAGAACAGAGTAGAACTGTCCCATAGGGTTTCCAAGGCTGTAATCTTTACAGAAGCAGACTGCCACATCTGTCTCCTGCAGAGCATCTGGTGGGTTTGAACCACTAACGTTTCAGTTAGCAGCCAATCGCTTAACCACTGCACCACCTGGGCTAGTTGAGGACTACAGAAACAGAAATATTGAGTTATGTAAGGACCAAATATTCGGAAGACTTATGTGCTAAAGGATGTTGACCTTGTCTTTTAGTTACTAGGGACTATCAAACTTTTATCTAGGGGAACCACAGTAATTACGTAATACATGTCTGAATAGACAATAACAATCACATTTTAGGAAGTTCAGTCTGGCACCATGAACAGGATAGATTATCCCTCACAACAAAATTTTCAGAAATGAGCCAATTGAGCTAAGCTGGGAAGTATATTGCACCAGCATTCCAGCATTGAGGATGTCCAAGGGAGCATACCTGGAGACGTATGGAGCATTATAAATTGTAGTCTTTCTGTATAGCCCAAATATGCTATTATATATTTTCCAATTGTTTCTTCCAGAGCAGAGTTAGTCTCTCCCATATGTACCACTGCATATAACAACAACCTAACGAATGTGCCTCTGCAGCAAATGTTATTAGGTGTAAAAAAAAGAACGAAATGGAGTCATTGGAAGAAACAGTGCAGTCTCTCTCTCTCTCTGGCTAGTTGTCAGTTCCGCAGAATTTATTTCTCTTCTTTACCTGCTTAAAATGTGGCAAAGCTGAGAACCCCTGTAGAGAGGGAAGAAACATGAGATAGTGTTTTTGGCCTAGGAAGGCAGGTACCACAGAACATTCCAGCAGGCATCTGTAGTGTGAAGGAGATAATGAGTCAGAAAAGGCATAGAAGTTAGAGGAAAATAGAATACAGCTCTGAAAGTTATCTGCTGTGTAATCCTGAGCAAGAGATTTAACATAACTGGGTCTTACTTTCTCTGTCTTTAAAATGGAGAGAATACCTACCTTACAGAGGTGCTTTGAGAATTAAATGATAGAATACCTGCAATCAACTTGGCATAGATTGGTTGTTTGGGAAATATTAATTCCTTTCCTTTTATATAGAGGATGAGGGAAGGAAAGAAAATCAGAAAACGGCAAGTTAAATGTGCATCTCCCAATGTATGGGCCACCACCTTTACATAGTCATGTCTCCCTTTGCTCAAGGGAACTTCTCATCTTTCAAGGCCCATGTATCCCACAAAGTCTTCCCTGATTGCACTTTGGAAGCCAGGCGAACAGAATCCAGATCACTAATATGCCACTAATTTGCAAAAAAAAAAAAAAAATTAAGCAAGTAATTTTCTATCTCTAATCTCAATTTTTTTATCTATGATAAAATAGGGGAGACAGCTACCTAAAAGTATCCTTTGAAGGCTAACATTGTTTTAATCATACTTCAGCCCGTCATGGGCCATTTCTCCTCTTAGCTCTTTTGGCATTCATGTTATGTGACAGTTCACATACATTTTTTATATTGTCAGTTTTCTTTGTACACATGTGGATTATCCCTCCAGCATGGCTGCTAGCTCCTCCAGCTGTTACAGTAGTGATCCCTTCCACTTTGAACTGTGTGTTCAACTGGGCAAGTGCTTTAATTTTATAATGATCTGATGAATGAGGTTAACATTTTCAAATCACCAGTTTTCAAATGAGGAGACTGAGGTTTTTTGAAGGTTTCACAGGTAATAAATTGGAGCTGGGATTCAAGCCCAAAACTACTGCCTAACTTCAAATCGTTCACTTTTTAGGTCTATATCTACTATCTCCTACATCTAGGGGCACAGAGCATGCCTTGTATGCGATTGAATGGATAGCACTCCACAAGGAGAGGCAGAGAATACAGAATGTCAATAAAAACTCTGATTCTACTGTGCAATAGTAGAAGCAGTTGTGAGAGTAGGAAATAGAAGGTTTGAGTTTGAGTTCTAATTCTGACCAGCCCACTCAGAACTTCTATAAAATGAACACCATACCCCTACCTAGAAACTTAGTGTACTTGCCTGGAAAATAGGAGTAGTGACAGCATATACCTTATAGGCTTGTCCTAAGTATCATATGAGATCATAGATATAAAGGTTTTGGCAGAATGCCTGACAGGTGGAGAGTACTCTCTAAATAAGCCCCAGCTATTGTTATTGACAATTGTGAATCACACTCTAAACATTCCAGACCGGTATGGTCTTGGGTTTTATGTCTTTTGATGTGTTTCATGGCACCAGTACTAGTTGCTTTGTCTAGGGATTTTCCACATAAAGAGAAGGGTCATAAATCTAAAATGGAAGAAATTGAGCTTGGAACAAGGCAGAGGCAAAAACGTTATCTTCATCAAATCTGAAACTACTCAGTAACACATCAGTGAAGTGGAAGAAGCATGGTCATGCTGGGAAGTGTGCATTACTCAGTGATGCCGCTCACAGTCCTCTATTGTAGGTGAAACAGGAACATACAATCAGAAAATGTTGCGCTGGAGATTGTTTCTGGTGCTAACCAATTGCCCAAGCTTGGGCAAGTTGCTTCACCTTTTTGAGCTTTGGTCTTATGAGTAGGGCTGTTAATGCAAAGCCTGGCACACATTAGGAATTTAAGAAGTATTTAAGAAGTATTTATTTTCAAGCAGCTGAATACCTTTTCAAATGAACTGTTACCCTGCATATAACAAATTAACACAGAGCTCCTCTGGTAGAAGTAAGGTTTAAGTCAGGAAGCTCTCAGTTTAGCAGTCCCTTGTTCAGCAACTGCCTACACTTCCTCTTCAATTTGAAATTGGCCTGGGATTCGCAATGACGTTCTCTAGATATCAGACTCCAATCAGTAGGCCTTGTGACATATTTCCGAAAAGTCAGACAGTAGGCTTACAGAAAAATAGAATTTTCAATTTGAGCAGCACTTTCAAGATAATGTTATCTAAGCTTCCTCCACAGCTTTCATTTATTTGTGTATGTTCATTCAATTATTTATTCAACAAACACAGAATGCCTATTCTGTACAAGGAAAAAAAAAATAAAACAGAAAAGCAAGAGTTTACCATTTCTCTGCCTACCTTTTTTCTCATTCTTTCCCAAGGGAAGAAAATCAAAATTCTTCAGATTGCAAGAGGCTCTTAGGGCCTCTATGATGAAATAGAATCCTGTGTGCTTCAACTCAGCTCTGCTGTGGCTCCATGTTGAGATGAGTAGCACATGGGCACTTGCTTAAAAAAAAAAAAAGAAAAAACTATTCTCCTTCAATTTTAGTCTTGGTGTGTGTGATCATTAAGGTTGTGTGTCAACTTAGCCCGGCCATGATTCTCAGTGGTTTGGCAGTTATGATGTAGTTTGGCAGTAGTATAATGATGTGATCAGTTCCGTAATGAGATTTGATAAAATGTGATGACCTCCATGATGGGATCGGCTGTGAGTAGCCAATCAGTTGAAAGGTTCCTTGTTGGTGTGGTCTGCATCCAATATAAGTGGACTTTCTGGCAAGGCTTGCAGATCCTGCAGCTGGCTTCTGTTTGTCTGACCTCTTGTTCTTGGGACTTGAGCTAGCAGCTTACCTGCAGTCTTGTCTTCCAATCTTGGGATTCATCAGTCTTCGCAGCCTGTGATCAAGACCCCTGCTGTCTAACCTTCCGATCTTGGGTTCACCAGCCTCTGTGGCTATGTGTATCAGGAGAAGCCTCCATCGTCACCCACGGACTTGGGACGTTCCAGCCTCTAAAACCGCGTGAGCCATTTCCTTGATATAAATCTCTCCGTATATATATTTGTACCCTTTAATGGTTTTGCTTCTCTAGAGAACCCAGCCTAAGACAGTGTGTATTGTTCTTTTGGGATGAAAACTAATTTGCAACAAAAAGAATCTGGTATTCTGTATTTTCTGTCTCAATGATTTTCATTGGAAAGGGGCATTTGTCAATGTGTGGAGATATTTTTGGTTTTCACAACTAGAAAGATATTACTGGCATCTAGGGGATAGAGGCCAGGGATCCTACTACAGAGCTTATGATGCCTAGAACAGCCCCACTGCCTCCCAGAGAAAATTATTTAACTCAAAATGCCAATAGTGCCACCAACGAACCTTGCAAACTCGTTAACATCCCTAACCAATATCAAGGGCCCTACTCACCAGGCATTTACAGTCTGTACTAGTGATTGTCAAAATGTAATTCCTAGACCAACAGCCCCAGCCTCCCTGGGAAACTTGTTAGAAGTGCAAATTATCAGTCCCCACACCAGACCCACTACTAGAAACTCTGGGGTGTGTCTCAATAATCTGTGTTTTAATAAGCTGCCCAGGAGATTTTTATGTTCATTAAAGTTTGAGAAACCACTGGTCTAGACTCTAGTTGGACACAAGGAAACACACACATAATTACTTCAAAAAATAGGGTGGGATCAGCACAATATAAAAGATACAGAGAGCCAGGAGTAATTGATATTTCAGAGAGAGTGGCTTTTGAGCAGTTTTGGCGGTGTATGTTGCCTGATTGGAATGGGATGATGGAAGAAATAGCATGAAGGGAGGCAAGAGATGGTAGAATATGGGAAATGTTCAAGGAGTGATAAGCTCAAGGAATGGATACATGAAGGAAAGTAGTGGCAGTACAATGGGAAAAACTGAGGTCAGGTTAGTCATTTAAAAAAAGTTTTGAGTACCAGACTTGACTGATTCAAGCTAGTTTTAGGACAATCAGTCTAACAGTCAAGATGATACCTCTAAATCAAGAGAGCCATAATTATGAGCAACAGAAATAGGTGTGCAATTGGAAGAAGGAAGGTAAAAAGGCAAAAAGAAAGGAAGGTATAAAAGTAAAATGTTTATAGAACAAATATAATAACAATAGGAACAAGAGTAACATCTTCTATTTATTCTCATTTCTTTGTATCAACCACTATACTATTTTTTTTTCAAGTAACAGAGACTTTTTTACTCAATGATGGAAGATACACATGCACAGGATCCTATAGACACACACATACAAGCAGTCCAAGTGGCCCAACAGAGGGGTCTTAAGCATTATTGCCCGAAATGGCAGAAGTTAGTTTAAAAGCCATAGTCGGCAGCCAGAAATCCAGGAATCAGGAAGAAGAGAGCAAGGGCAAGTGGGCCAATGTGAAAGAGGAGGTAGACACAGGTCCTGTGGTTTAGGTGACTTATCAGTGTGCAGGAGAGGAGCAGTGTTTGGCATACTCATCCTAATCTCAAATCAGCTGCTTCCCCGTTTCAAATTCATAGTCTACTCCTGAAAAATCATTAATTAGATTTGACTTGAATCTCTCTGAATGCATGGAGATAGCTACCTCCAGGATAGGGTGTTTCATTTTATAAGAGTTACTTTTGTGAGAAAGGTTGTCATTATATCAAACTAAAATCTCATAGCTAACTTCTCTGCATGTTCCCTGTGTCTCCCATCTGTGTCTATGCATAAAAATATCCTTTTCATATATTTCAGCCTTTGATTGTTTAAAGTTGTCTTTCAAGATTCCTTGGCTTTTTCTTCATCAGTATAATATCCAATTTCTTCAAATATTTCTCATATTTCAAAATATTTTACTCTCCTCACCACTTGGGCTGCTTTCCTTTGGACATACTTCAATTCAATTAGGTAGCTCTAAAATCATGCTCCCAGAATTGAACCCAGTATCTCAGATAGGATCTTGCCAGTATGGAAAACACTGCAATTATGGGTCCCTATTATACTGACACTGTATTTCTGTTAATGAGCCCAGGCTAGGTACTTGGCTGGTGACCAGATTGTGAGCTTTATTACCCAGACTAGGGTAGTATTTCCTCAAAGGCAACTGAAAACCTTCAGAAATGTTTGGAAACCTTTCCTGAGGCTGCATAATTATATTTTAAAAATGCTTTTAATTTCCCATGACAAGTTTGGAGTGTCTAAGGATGGCAAAGTGAAAGAGATAAATAGATTATTGATCGGACAGGCTTGTAATTCCTTAGCGAATTGGATTTAGTTTCTTCATTGAGATCAGGTCAACCCGTAAATCTCCTAGAAAATCAATGCAACAAAGAATGCTATGAGCTAGGCTTGAAGACATTTCCCTGGCCGCTTCAGGGAGGGGAGTTTGGCACCCATTCCAAAAACAGAGAATAGGAAGGATTGGAAAATGGTTATATGAAGGTTTCAAACAGTGGGCATGTGGGCAAAAGTGCTAGAATGGAGTCAAGAAACTTGGGAACTCTTGGCGTGGCCACTGTCCAATTGTTTGACTTCTGGCAAATCACTTCTCTTTGGTCATCCTATATGTACGATGATGAAGTTAGATCAGACACTCATTAATGTGATTTCTGGCCCTCACAATCAGATTCTAAACAGTACAGAATACTTGGTTACTTTGCAGTCTCCTTTGTCCTCCTACAATCTTGAAGAAGACAGTATGTTGTTGTAGAAAAAACAGAGCTTTGGAAATAGGCAGTCTAGGAGTTGCATCCCATCTCTTCCACTAAAAGGTTGTGGGGGAATGAGAAAGTTAGGTAGACTCTCTGAAATTTAGTTATCCTTTCTATGAAATAGATGAATTAAGTCGTGCTTCATATCAGGGTTCTATGAGGCAGTAAAATGCCTAGCCTATGGTAGGCACTGATAATTCTATAGCAGAGCGAGGTTTGTGATAAACCCATGTCATTTTCCAGTTAAGTCATCACCAATGACATAGGAAGAGGATATTTGTAGTATGCCTTAGGCTATTCACCTGATCATCTGCTCTTCATTTTTCTTTTATATTGGCATTCAGACACTTCTCTTCTTGCTGCAGTCAGCAGAATGTTGCTGCTATAGCCTCAGTATTGTCATATTTGTAAGCTAATCATGAACTAAACACGTAGTCTTAGCATTTAGCTGTACTCCTTTAATGGAAAACTCATTGATAAGGGAGCATGGGCACCTGCATAGACGTAGCAAAGTTTAGTTTCTCCTTCAGACTATATCTTACTTTGTTGCTCTCTTTTTTACACAAGTTTCCCTTAACCACTCATGCTGTGAGTTTCAGCGATTTTGCTATAACCAAAATTCCCCACTGATTCCTTATCTTATACCTGTCCTGGGGCCTAAATCCTATTCTTCCTGGCTTCTTTTCTACCTCACTCAAACCCTGCTGACCTCCAGTCCCCAGTCATTGGCTAGAGGTCTGCTGCTGATTAGACAAACTGCACACATCCATGGAACTGTCAGATGCCAATTCCTTTCCTGTTCTTAATTAAAAATTCTTCTGCTGTGATTCACCAACGACAGAAGACCTCTCAGTATGTACAGGAAGCTATATGAATCACCACTATTATTTTAACTCTGATCTGATATTGTTTACCTTACAACCACCTGTGCATAAGATGGGTGTGGACAGTGGTGTGGTAGTACTACACACAGATTTCTTCATGACCATTTTATCCCCTTTCCCAATGGCCTATATTTGTTAAAGTCATAGCATTCCTCATACTGCTGTGTACCAGGAATTATACTAAATGATATCAGTTTTCTGAGACTGATCTGTGTTCATCAAACTTCATTGCAGTTCTGTCTGGACAGAAATGATGTATCTCATATACATATCTGTTCTTCAGAAATTCTCCCCAATGATTCTCTGTACCTTTGTCTCCATCTGTGTGGAGAAGCATAGGGCAACTGATGTAACAAACAACTCCAAAATTTGGTGTTTTAACACACTGAAAGTTTAGTTTTCACTCTCACAGATATTCAAAAGTGGGTTCTGCATCAAGTTGCTCTCTCTACTCAGTGACATAGGAACTCAGGTACTGAACTCTTTCCATTGTGAAGCTCTGCTGTCACACAGAGCCTTGGAGTATATTGCTTCCAGCCTACCTTGACTAGTTCACATCCCTACAGAAGGTAGGATAAAAACAGGACTTGAAAGAGTGGTAGGAACCGTTGAAAAGCCCTTTGAAAGTGCATCCTGGCTTTTACAGTGAGCCCATCTTTCTCCATTCTAAAAACAAAAACAGACAAATCTTAGAAAGATGGTATTGACATACAAACATTCTCCCCTGTCTTGCCTGAAACTTCAACCCAGTTGCCAATGAAATCTACTCAAAGACCTGATAAAATCAGGCCACCAGAAGGGAAAGTCGAAATTTAGAGAGAAAAATGGGAGTGAGGGTGTTTGAACAGATGCACAGCAGCTAATTGTATTTTAAAATTGTCTTTGGTAATTCCTCATTGAGATGCTCCATTTGTTTTACCATATTTATCCACTTTATTTATTTTGCATAAAAATGCATAACTGTTTGAAGGCTTTGGCAAAACTCATCACTCTGCGCCTGACACAGCCACAAATGGCACTGGAAGAGGAGATGAAAGTAAATTGAATTTGATATTATGAGAAAGGAAGAACAAAATAGAAGACTGGGTTAGGAAAGGATAGAGACAGCTTAGGTAACATCTAAGTTGGTGACTACACACTTCTCAGGATAATCATGGAGTGTGACATTATAACTATACATCAACGTTTCGGTGATTTAACACAATAAAAGTTTTATTTCTCATTCACATAACTTGCCAAAGCAAGTGTTCCTGGTCAGTAGAGGTGAGAGTACCACATTCCACTCAATTATTCAGGGACTGTATTAGTTTCCTATTACTGCTGTAACAAATTGCCGCAAGCTCAGTGGCTTAAAATAACACAAATTCATTATCCTACAGTTCTGAGGTCAGAAGTCTCTAAAATGGATTGGCAGGGCTGCATTCTTTCTGGAGACTTTAAGGGAGAATCTGTTTCTTTGCTTTCTCCAGTTTCTGGAGAGTACCTGCATTCCTTGATTTTTGACCTCGTATCACTCTAACCTCTGATTCTGTCTGTCTCAGACTCTGACCTTTCTCCCTTCTATCTTCTATGTTCCCTTGTGATTACATTGCAGCCACACAGATAACCATCTCACCTCAACATCCTTAACTTAGTCATGCCTTCGAAGTCCCTTTGCCATGTAAGGTAACGTATTACAGGTTCCAGAGATTAGAATGTGGACATCTGAGGGTATTATTCTACTCAACACAGGGACCAAGGCTAAAAGAGGCTTTGCCAACTTCAGTAGAAGATCCTCAAGGTATCAGTGGGTATCAGCATTGAGCTGGAAAATTGGAAAAGAGAGATGGTTACACTGGGAAGTGTTTATGCCACATGCTTTGCAAAAATAATGCAACATGTGCATTAACTCGTTTCATTCTCTTCTTTATGGGTAAATGGAAGACTCTGTTTTCAAGCATCCCTTACAATTACATTGAGGACTGCAATTAGCGTGTGACTGTGTTCTGGCTAAAGTTATGTTGGTAGGAGTGTTATCAGTCATTCCCAGGTCTGACCCTTAAATGTATTTGGTAACATCCTCCTCTCCCATCCCAACCTCTGTGACCACAAGCCATGTTTTGAGATGGCAACATCACATGATGGAGAAAGCTTGGTGCCTTGAGTTACCGAAGTGAAAAAACCATAGTTGACTGCATTAGACTCTGCATGAAGAGAAGTAAATTTTTGTGCCCACGTGGCAAGGAACTGAGATATTCTGCCAGCAGACAGTGAGAGATTATGCCTCCCTACAACCACCAGCCCTGACATGCCAGGTGCGGGAGTGAGCAGCCTTGGAAGCAGATCCTCCAGCCCCAGTCAAGCATTCAGTTGGCTGTAGTCCTTGCTGATAGATTGACAGCAACCTAGGATAGAATCTAAGCCAGAAGTTCCCAACTAAGTTGTTCTTGGATATCTGACCCACAGAAACTATGTGAAATAATAATAGTATATTTTTTAAACTACATTTTGGAATAATTTGCTATGTAGCAATAGATAATTAATACAGTCCCTTTCAGAATCATATGCCTCTATCAAAATGAGCTTCCTCATTAAGTCCCATGCAAACTTTCCACTTTTGTGGAATGCCTCCCACTTTAGGTTTGCATCCCAACTATTTCTAGGAAGTTTCCTTTAACCTGTCCAGCTGGAAGTAGAGTCAGACTCTGATTCACTCCCATCACAGTTTCTCTGCACCTGTATTATGGCAGTTATACTTTCTAATTGTTAATTATACTTATTTTTTATTTCCATACACAGATTATATACTTTAGGCAGAAATATATGTTTGATTTTTAATCACAGTTGGAGCAAGTTAAAAAGGAATTTAAGTCATAGTAAAAGGAAGAAGAAGAAATGCATATCTATGAGTGAACTGAGAAGGAAAGAGGGAGGGGAAAGGAAGAAAATAGGTATGAGGGGAGAAGGACAGCAGATAGGAAGGAGAGGTGGAGATGAGGCTGGTGGTGGGAAGGACCAAAAGTAGTTATTTAGCTCAATACAATTTGAAAAGGATTACCCCAACCCAGGGGCTGATTCACCAGTAAGTGACATATGCAGGGCTTAACAGGTGAAATTATGTGCTACAAATTAGTAAGTAAGCACAAGTAAGCCTGTGCATACCTTGCTTACTGAGTAATCCATCCCTGCACCAAACAATCTCAGTTCAACCTGAAACAACCTTTTAATTTGGGTATGGCGTCCTCATTTCT
The DNA here is from genome assembly GCA_030035585.1 of Dugong dugon. Classification (NCBI taxonomy): domain Eukaryota; kingdom Metazoa; phylum Chordata; class Mammalia; order Sirenia; family Dugongidae; genus Dugong; species Dugong dugon. The sequence goes on from CM057471.1 coordinate 62,383,233, forward strand.
TGGTGAGGTAGCTGAGATTCAGAGAGTTTAAGAGATTTACTTAAGGAAATACAGCCAATCACAATTAGGGTCACATAACAACGTATGTATGAAATTTTGCATGGGAGACTAACTTGAAATGTAAACTTCATTTAAACTACAACAATAAAAAGAAAAAGAAAAGAAATACAGCCAATCAAGCCAAACCCAGATCTAACTTCAAGTTGCTTCCTCTGTCCATAGACTTAGGAAAGAAAGAAACCATGGAATTGCTTAAGAAGGGAACCCAGAAAGGGTAGCGAAGGAATGGGGGATGGAAAAGAAGAAATACAGGCAATGTGATTCGTAACAAGGGGAAAATGTGCTTGGACTGAATGTGTTATTTCCCCACATTTTCAAGAGTGGCTGAGGTTTCCTTACAGTGGCACCAACAGGCTTTCTCTGCTTGTGGCCTCCCCAAAATAGATCCTGAGTACCCTGGAACCCATCTGCAGTGAGAATCAGTTAGTGACACATGACAACCGTTCCTTGAAATGTGCTCAGTGATTCGTACATCTCACAGCAGCTTGCAAAGGGGATCGTTGGCCTGCAAATGACTTTCTCCCCTTCCTCACACCCCATCATCAATTTGGAAATGTTAAATGGGACTCACTTTTATACACTTTTGTCTTGGAAGCATTTTTTCAGACCACAGATGTTTTCCTCCCTGATGCCCAAGGCTTTGTAACTCCCTAGAGAGAAGTTGTGCCTCGTGGAACTGCCTGATGGTATCACAGAGATCCAGACAACCAATAATCTTTGCTGGGAATTTAACTTTTCAAGACTGGGCAGTATATATGTGCTCCATCATGTCTGTGTGAGTCACTTTTCGTTTGACCCTCCCAGGAGTGGTTTGTTAATATTTCCACCATTATTTAAACACATTTGGTTTCTACAATTTACTTATTTAGAAACAGATGTAGATAGATCACATGCTTCTAGGTCTCTTTCAATGCATAGCTGACTTTCATTCTTTTTGCCCCATTCTTTCAACCCAGTGTTTCCAAAGTTCTTTGAGAATAAGAATCACCTGGAAGTGTGTTCACTGAATAGATTACCAGGTCTCTCCTACAAAAATTCTTATTAAGTAAGTGTAAGTCAAGAATCTGTGTTTCTAACTAACAGCTAGAGTTATTCTAATCTTCAGGCAACTTTTACACACACTGCAAACACACTCTAAAAGGCAGGGTGGATTTTTGTGGCAGGCATCTGGATTTAAATCCAAACCCTGGAGTTTACCAGTTAAATGACTTGTGCCAGTTCCTTAAGATCTGTGTACCTTATATTTGATAGTGACTTTAGAAGCTACCACGGAAAGTAATTCTACGCAAATCCTCTCTTCAAATTACACCTGGTCTTCGCTGGATAATGCATTTAAACAAAGACAACAGTGGGCATACATGTACTTTGCACTGAATTTTCTTCTACTGAGTGTGCTCTAAGGAGCCCTGGTGGCACAGCAGTTAAGCGCTTGTCTGCTAACTGAAAGACCAATGGTTTGAAACCACCAGCTGCTCCACAGGAGAAAGATGTGGCAGTCTGTTTCCGTAAAGATTTACAGCCTGGGAAACCCTAGGGGTAGTTCTACTCTGTCCTGTAGGGTCACTATGAGATAAATCAACTTGATGGCAACTGGTTATTTTTGGGTGTGCTCTACTGTTGGCGGAAGTACTCAGAAATTTGTATGACACAGGAGTGGAACTTAAAATTGACCTAGGAGAAGAGAGAGACTTTGAGTAGACAAAGCTTTTTTTTTTTTTTTTTTTTTTTGTGCTTTAAGTGAAAGTTTACAGTTCAAGTTAGTTTCTCATATAAAAATTTATACATACTTTGTTATGTGACCCTAGTTGCTCTCCCTACGCTGTGACAGCACCCTCCCCCTTTCTACCCTGGATTTCCTGTGTCCATTCAACCAGCTCCTGTCCCTGTCTGCCTTCTCATCTCGCCTCTGGACAGGAACTGCTCATTTAGTTTCATGTATCTACTTGAGCTAAGAAGCACTCTCTTTACGAGTATCATTTTATATCTTATAGTCCAGTCTAATCTTTGTCTGAAAAGTTGGCTTCAGGAATGGTTTTAGTTTTGGGCTAACAGAGAGTCTGGGAAACATGTCTTCCAGGGTCCCTCCAGTCTCAGTCAGACCATAAGTGTATAGACAGAGCATTTTAAGTTAGGGCAGAAAAAGCATTCCTCAAACTAAAACCTCAATGAGTTGTAAGTCATCCAGCCATTGTTGATCTTCAGGTTGAAGCTATGCTCCGCAAGTAGTGGCTACATGCACTGATAGAGCACTCTGGGAACAATAGATGTGGCCAGTATTCTTTTGGAACTTGAAACTAGAGATTTTATTTGATTATATTTCATTCCTCATCTATTGAATTCCTTTTATTTTATCCAATCTCCGTCATCACCAGGAACTACCTTTCAAATGCCTTGTTTGACCATCACAAGTGTTATCTCCCAGCATTCATCCCCATCGCTGACCATCTTCCACCATGCTCCTGACACATGGTTACACAGCACTGGCACGCTTGTTTTATATGTGTTTTAACCAGTTGTTGGCATTTTATGCTTTTGGATGATAGCTACAATAGTGAAAAACGATATATTGCCAAATATATGCCAGGCATTGTTATACATATTTTTCATAAATTAGCCTATTCAATCTTCACAACAACTCTGTTATTAACTCAGTTTTATAAAAGAGGAAACTGAGGCACAGACTATCATGGATCTAGGAATCCTTACACTTTACAGCACAGTTAAGAAAATTTAATTAATTAATGCAATTCATATTAAATCGAGAATGGATAATAGCCTTCAGTGGTTCCAGAGATGTATATATGTATTTTTAAAAAGAATTGATCAATCCAAAGTAGCAACAAAAGTAATTTCAACCTAAATGACCAGGCAGTGATTTCTTAACAGTGTGTTTTGGACAGGAAGATCTTCCCATTTAAATAATGGCTTAGGGGTGAGATGAGAAGGCAGAGAGGGTCAGGAGCTGGTTGAATGGACACAGGAAATCCGAAGTAGAAAGGAGGAGTGTGCTGTCACAGTACAGGGAGAGCAACTAGGGTCACAAAACAATGTATGTATAAATTTTTGTATGAGAGACTAACTTGAATTGTAAACTTTCACTTAAACACAACAATATAAATAAATAAATAGATAAATAGATAAATAGATAAATGATAAATGATAAATGATAAATGATAAATGATAAATGATAAATGATTAATAGATAAATGATTAATAGATAAATGATTAATAGATAAATGATTAATAGATAAATGATTAATAGATAAATGATTAATTGATAAATGATTAATTGATAAATGATTAATAGATAAATAATTAATAGATAAATAATTAATAGATAAATAATTAATAATTAATTAATTAATTAATTAATTAATTAATGGCTTGGGAGTTGCCAGTCTTATTTTGGCAAAGGGATTTAACCATAGTCGTATAACTCAAATTGTTCTTACACATGAGTTCAGAACTACTTTACAGATCATCCTGACTCTTCAATAAGTTTACAAATGAGGAAATTCTCACCTACAGAGGACAAGAATCAAACCAAACCTATTGCTATCGAGTCTATTCTGACTTATAGAAACTCTATAGGACAAGGTAGAACTTCCCAATAGGGTTTCCAAGGAGAGGCTGGTGGATTCCAACTGCCAATCTTTTGGTTAGCAGCTGAGCTTTTAACCACTATGCCACGAGGGATCTACAGAGGACAAGTTACTTGCTAATATCATATAGCTAAAAGTATATAGGCCTCCTGATACTCATCCCACCCCATACCCAGGCGATGGTGTGTCAGTACCATTTTAGTTATTTTGTATTCAGGGCTAGAAGGGATTAGAATTTGCTGAGAGTGTACAAGATTTCATCCCACATATCGAGTCCTCATTTCCCTAAAGCTTTGCTTCTAAGAGCACAGAAGTTACTAGAAGGATGCTGCAAAGACAGGGATCTGATTGAGACACATCTGGCAAACAAATAAGAAAATATGGGTCTGAAACTGATTAACGATGAAAAATCAAAACTTTCTTTTATTTCCCTATACATTGTATGCCTCCAAACAACAACTGTTCTAAAGGCACAGCAAGCACTACTCTCAGAGCTAAGATGTTGGTCTTTGAAAAACATTGCATTGTTACACAAGCAGACAATGAAAGCACAAAAAAGCAATGTTGCCAAGAAGATGTTATAAAGTTTATATATATATATATATATATATATATATATATATATATATATATAAATAAAACTTCCACATGCATTTCCAGTTGGAGCTAAAAATTGAAAGCAAAGAAAATTGGAACAGAAAAGATTCAACTGAACAGAAGATCTGGGACCAATCATAGGACATATTTGAAATTGCATTTCCAGTCCTGGGGACCATTAAACCAAATATGCAATATTTTGCTAATTTTGTCTCAGGTCTCAGTCGGGAGGACAAGGGACTTAGAGGGAGGCATGGTTTCAGAGTTTTCAATGAGACCTCAATGCTGCTTAAAGTTAAAAAAAAAAAAATTCTTTATCCTTACTTCTAGCCTCAACTACTTCTATTATTTCTACTTTGAGTCACACTAGAGTCTCAGAGACATGTTAGATAGAACAGTGGTCTTATTCAGAGTTCTAGTGCCAGGATCCACCATGATTCCTGACACATATGATTAGCAAATGTTGATAAATTTAATTAATTTACTACTAAATTAAATTGAAAGTGATTATTAAATCTGTCTTCTGTGTCTTCATCCTCACCAACCTATAGTAGAGCTCATTATTACCTCTCACTTCCTTTATCTCTACCCTCCAACTGTGTGATCCTTCCAGTACACTGCTTAAATCCATTCTATCTCCTAAACCCTTCTAATGGCTGGCATTGCTTATAGAACAATGTTTAAATGACTTAGTATGGCCTTGAAGGATTTTCAAAGTCTTTGTTCCATCTCTGTTTCTTGACTTATTTGTCAGTACTTCTTCCCTGCAGTTTACACTTACTGTTATAAAAACCAAAAAACCAAACCCAGTGCTGTCCAGTCAATGCCAACTCATAGCTACCCTATAGGACAGAGTAGGACTGCCCATAGGGTTTCCAAGGAGCAGCTGGTGGATTCGAACTGCCAGCCTTTTGGTTAGCAGCCAAATTCTTAACCACTGTGCCACCAGGGTGCCACATTCAATTACCCCTTTCTAACTGAACATGCTATATTTTCTCATGTGTATGTACTTGTGTTTGCTGTTTCCTCACTGGAATGTCTTCCCTATCTATAACTTGTAAACCTCTGCTCCTCTTTCAAGACCTAGCACAAATGTTACCTCTATTCTTCTTCCCCAAGTAAATGAATTTTTCCCTCCTCTGTAGACCCATAGCACTTTCCACAAACTCTTATTGTAGGATTTTCATATTTCATTCTTTTTTGAATCATTCAGTCTATCTAGCTGGACTTTTAAATCCATAAGAGTGTCTTACATCTTAATAGTCTTTACCTTTTCCCATTCAGTACCTAGCACAAGTTATGAATCAAAGTGTTCAAACATCTTCCTAACTCCAGAAAGGTATACTTCTAAGCCAACAGCCACAACTCACAATCTTCTAGAAGTCATGTAAGTAACATAAATGATTAATTATGTTGGGTAAGGATTGTGACAAATGGGAGAGCTCAGGCCCCATCTAAAAGGAACAAATATATTCTTATCCAGGCCACTGTTGCCATGTGAGAATAGGGGCGTAATATTGCCCTATCTCTAAGAAAATCCAGTTATTGAAATTTTACTTGAAATATCCTAATTTTTAGAAACAGTATGCAGACCACAGTAATCTGGATTCAACTGGTGATAACTAATTTTAAATCCATGCTCTAATTTATACAAAATTGATTTTGGTTTGCTTTGTTATCCACATAGTCAAGGAATGGAGCTTTTGCAATGTGCTTCAGATACCTTAATTATCGGAATCCTTTCTTATAGCTACACACATTCTATTTTATGGCAATACAAATCTTGGTACTTATTTACATGAGAAAGTTTATTTTCATAGTCTCCTTTTTTGAGATACCTTCCCCTCCCACACCCTCCCAAATTGTTTTTCAGCTTCCCATTCTCCACTCAGCTTTACCAGTTCCCCTAAACCTCTAAAGGTGGTTCATCTTTGGAAACATGTCCCTTTATTTGTCCTTCTCTTCTGTAAAACAGGGATAATCAATAATCAAATATTTTAATAGGACTGTTGTACAGTGTAGATAGAAGGAATATAAAAAGCTCTCCAAAATGTAATGATTTATACTATGATCTCAGTAAAATATTAATTCCTTTTCTTCTTGCCTCCCTCATTCTTCTTTTTCCTCTCCCATTCCAAATAAAAATTATCTTCCCTAGGCTTCACTCCATAAAGTCTCTGAAAAGAGTAAAACAAAATTTGATCATTCAACAAAATTAATCACTTGGCCTCATGGTATGTAATACCACATTTCTGCATAAATTTTAGGATATGAATTGCTCAAATATTCTTCTTTCTGATTGTGTGTTTGAAGTTTAATGAAGACTGTTCATGCCTTGAGTCTCACTAATGATGTAATGTCAGGTATGTAACAACCTCATAGAAGAGATTCTTAACATCAAGGCGAAGATTAAATGTGCTTTGTCATTTACCTCAAGGTTCATTACTTCACCAATACTCATTCCTTTCCTCATCCCACTGGTAGTATATATTTGGTTGGGTCTTTTCATTCATTCATTCAGTCAGTCAGTGAATCATTCATATGCTAATGATAATTCTTTCCCTCACTTTCTCTTTCTCTCCCCCTCCTCCACCTCTCTTCCTTTGTTTTCCTCCTTTTTCAGCCCTTCCACATTTGGAGGCCACTTTATTACCTACACTGAGCTTTCTTTCATCTATGATGCTTTTTTGTGGTATGTTGGGGTGATTTTAATTGAATCAGCCGTAAATTTCAGATTAAGTGAGCTTGAGTAGCAAAAAGTGATGTGGCGAGTAATTTTCTAAAACAACAAGGTATAATATCTGGATGCTCATAAGTGTCAACCCCCCCTAATTGTATCTGCTTGGCCAACTTCTGTAAGGTAAAACATTCAAATTTAAATAATAACAGGAAGAGGCTTATAAATTGTTGAAAGCCTTGGTTTGGGTATATTGTATGTATGAGTCTTAGAACTTCAGATCTAATTATCTTTGCTTTCTAGTCATGTTTTGGAAAATATTAATCACTTGGCCTCATGATATGTAATACCACATTTCTGCATGTTTATAAAGATTTGAGTGTCTGTTAAACACTTCACTCTCATTGTCTAATATAATAGTTCTCAATTCTTTTTTAAAAAGATAGACCTAACTGGTAATACTGACATGCATGATAACTTCCATGAGTGTACCCAGGCTTATGCACAATTCCTAGTGGTTAGCCAGATAACTTTCATTCGCATAAACATTATCTGTAGTCAGCTGAATGAGAATAGGGCAATTAGAAGAATAACTTTGTTTCTGATCTGATATATATAGCTGTAGATAGAAAGGTAAGTAACCTGTTCACAAACATCAGTAATTTAGCAATCTTTCATTCACATTACAAATATTCTTTGAGAACCTCCTGTAGGCTAGATATAATAATAGGTTTTTTGGGTTGTTTTTGTGAATAAACACAACCACTATCACCTTCTTTGACATTCACACTCACACAGACTATTGTGGGATATAAAGACAAGGAAAAAGAAAGTAGTAGCACAGTGTAATGAGACTACAATGATGAAGATTCAGAAAGCTATGTGAGCATCAAGGAGGTTTCTAACTTGAAGGGAAATTGACATGGGTTGGAGAAGGTTTTTTTGTCCATTCTGTCACTGTCAGTCTCTTTATGGTTACACTGAGGCTAGGTAATTATTGATGGATGTGAGTTTATTGCCATCATTTTGTAGTGCCTTTTTTGGGGGTGCTGACATTTTCTTTGTTCCTGTTATTGTCCTGTGCTGAATTCCTTTTGTTTGTGGATTTTTTTTTCATTTCTTTTGTTTTTGTAGATTTTGTTTTTTCTGAGACTTTATGGTTTTCCTCTTTATTTTTATGAGTAGGTTTGTTAACTTTCCTTGTGGTTACCATGAAATTTACCCTTATCTTTCTAAGTTTGAAGCAGTCTATTATTACTTGGTATCGCTTGACTTCCTCTCCATTAGAAGGTTCTATACCTACACCATTTATCCTCTCTTTTATTGTTCTGATGTTGTTGTAATTTACAGATTAACTGCTCTGATTGCCTTTTGTATTTCTTTTGGTTTTGGATAGTCCTTGAGAGTTCATTTCCTAGATTGGTATCTGGCTGGTAGAATCCAGTGTCTAGATTCAGCCTGTGAGCTGAAGTTGTTTGTTCTCAGATCGAAGGACTTCCTTTAATAATTCTTGTAAGTTTGGTTTTGTTTTAACATATTCCCTTAATTTCTGTTTATCTGGAAATGTCCTAATTTCACCATCCTATCTGAACAAGAGTTTTGTGGGATGTATTATTCTTGGCTGGCAATTTTTTTTCTTTCAAGGTTTTATATGTCATCCCGTTGCCTTCTTGCCTGCATGGTTTCTGCTGAATAATCTGAGCTTAGTCTTATTGGTTCTCCTCTGTATGTGACTTCTTGTTTTTCTTGAGCAGCCCTCAGGATTCTTTGTTTTTGATTTTGGCAGGTGTGATTTTGATATGCCTTGGTGATTTTCTTTTGGGGTCTATCCTATATGGGGTTCGTTGAACTTCTTGGATGGTCAGCTTTTCATCTTTCATGATATTGGGGAAGTTTTCTGTCAGCAATTCTTCAATGATCTTCTCTGTGTTTTCTGTTTTCTCTCCCTGTTCTAGAACTCCGATCACTCGAAAATTTTTGCTTTTGATTGTATCCCACATAATTCTCAGGGTCTCTTCGTTTTTCTTCATTCTTTTTTTCTGATTTTTCCTCAAACAGTTGTATCCAAGTGTTTGTCTTCAATTTTGCTGATCCTGTCTTCCACCATTTCAAATCTGCTCCTCAGCCCTTCTATGACACTGTCCATTTCTGAAATCTTGTTGTTTATCTTTTGGATTTCTAATTGTTGTTTTTTTATGATTTCTAGTTGTGAATTTATTTTGGCATTTTGTTCCTGCATTATTTTCCTGAATTCTTCATTTTTTTGTCTGTATTTTCCATGAATTTGTCTGCCTTTTCCGTGAATTTGTCTATTTTTTCCTCATTTTTGTTTGCTTTTTGCTTCAACTCTTGGATAATTCTGAGTATTAGAGATTTGAATTCCCTATCAGGTAGTTCTAGTGCCTTTTCTTCCACTGGAGAGTAATCTGGTGTTTTATTTTGGATGCCTACTGGAACCATCCTGTCCTGTTTTTGTAAATGTTTTGATATTGTCTGCTGTCTTCGGGGCTTCAGTAGTTATTTTTCTCATTTATTGACTGTAGATTTATTTGTTTCGTCCTTTTTGTTTTGTTTTGTTTGGCTATGTCTGAGCAGGTGGGCTGCATGTTCTTTGTTGTTTGCTCATCTGTGGGCACAATACTTTTCGCCTCCTTCTCCAACTGGCAGGGTCAGTCGTTCAGATATGGTACAGCAGGGCAGGTCTAGCTGAAGAGGAGTTGCTGGGATGGGTTGTTTGTGGCACTTACTACAGCCATCAGGGTGGGCTGCTAAGCAGTGCAGGGCAGGTTCTTATAGACCATGCCTGGGCTGCTTTGTGGCATGATGTTAAGCACACGGTGTAGGTAAGCAGGATGGAGGGGGGAGATTGTGACGTGTGGATCTAAGATGGATATGGGAGAAAGGAGAGAGGAACAGGAGCCAAAACCATACAAACAAAAAAGAGTGCTAGGGGAGCTTGCCATTGGAGTGGAGAGATGAGAGTCTATGAAATGGCTTAAAACAAAAGGGAGAAGAAGAAGAAAGAGAAGAAAATGAATAAATAAAAATTAGAAAAAAAAAAAAAGAAAAGAAAGCTCCCAGGGATCCCACTGGTGTGGCTGCGAGGTCTGGGGAAGTTGCTCCCAGGCATTAAAGTACAGCCTGGCTAGAAGCTAAAGAGGTGTCACTCAGTGCCAGGTACTTGGGCCAGGAAGAGAAGGAAGGTATAGAGAGATGAGAAACTGAGTAATGAAAAAAGACAAAAAGGGAAAACGAGCGAAAAGGAAACAAAACAAATTAAAAATAGAAAAAAGAACAATAACCCCCTCCTCAGAAAACAGAAAAAAAAGAAAACCATGAAAAAAGAAATGCTCTCAGGGATCCCTCTGTGCATCTGCACAAACTGAGGGGGTAGGTCCCAAGCCATGCAGTACTGCCCAGCTAGAATGGGCTCCCAATTCAAGAAAAGAAAAAGAAAACAAACAAACAATTGAAAACAAACAAACAAAGAAAGGCCCCGGGATCACACCAGCGTGGCAGCATGGACTGGGAAGCAGTTTCACATTTGAGCAGAGTTTCACAGCCTTTCAGGAAGAAGCAAAGATGGAGCCTGGACCCAGGTATTTGAAAGAAAGGGTCGGGGGTGGTGAGAGGTAAGGGAGAAATCAAAAGAAGCAGAAAAAAGCAACACCAGCAGGCAACAAATGGCACTCAGAGAGTCAGCCAGTGCGGGCAAGTGGAATGCAAGCAGCTGGTGCTTCCTGGCCAAGAGACTGTGGCCGTGGGAAGCAGAAGAGGCTGAGTGTGGGTGAAGAAGTGTGGGGGGTGGGAAAGCGTATATTGCTGGTTACCAGTTGTTCTGTCTCCTGCTGGCAGCTCCATGGAGCTGCTTTCTCCTACCCCCTGTTTGCTGGTCTCTGGGTCTATGATAGGAGTCCAAGATGGTGGATCTATGCTGTGTTAGCTGATAGGGAACCTCTGTATGTATCTCTCATTGCTCTCTGTTCTCTGTCAGTTTCTTATTCCATTTGGTGCTTGGCTGAGTTCTTTAGATTTTCATTTGATGCTTAGGGTTTCAGGATTTCTGTTTTCTCTGTTTGACTTAGTTTTTCATATCTTTGCTGTGGAGGGATGGTGTGGTGCTTCTGCCTAGAGCACCATGTTGCCCGGAGGTCCGAGAAGGTTTTTTTTGGAAGAGTTAATGTTATACTGAGACCAGAGAAAAGATTGGGTGTCTGACAGGCAAAGCTAGGAGGTGGGGCAGAGAGTGAAAGAGGCTTTTTCTGAAGACAGGAAAAAGCATGTGCTAAAGCCTGAGATGAAAAAAAAAGATCGTTTGTACAAGGGACTGAAAATAATTCAGCATAGCTGGACCACAGCTCATAAATACTTACATACTAGCAGAACCAGTTGTATAATTTAATCTCAGAACTTCTCAGGGATGTCATTTAAATTAATCAGTACCTATTGAAAACTAGTACTTGAAAGATATTGAATTTCATTTTAAGGAAATTACAAAATTTTGGCTTTCAAAGTGTCTGTAGTCTAGCAGGAGGATGCAAACAAGTAACTAACTAACTAAAATCCTTTGTCTTATACAGAAGACAATGAAAGGAAATTCTAATGAGACAGACCAGGAGAAGCAGAAAAAGTCAGAGAAGGAATAAGAAATAAAGAGTTAGAAAGAAAAACAGAAAAGATAATCCAAGAGAATAGTGATGCAAGGAAGATATGGGAAAGGATGGAAAGAAGAAGAGAGGAGAATATTATTTTAATAAAGAAAGCCAACCAACCTTCATAAGAAAGATTCTTATTATAGTAAAACTAAAGTGGTTGAGGCTGAATTCTCCTTTATTTTCGATCAAACTTTCTTGATTACATTTTGACAATAATACAAGCCAGGTAATTGCATTTCCACCAAGGAATGATAACACATGGATGAAAAGCTACATAGAGCAAACAATCAAAGAACAAAAAGGAGGATAATCTGATTATCCTGGTGAAATCTATTTCTATGAGAGTTTTGAAGAGAAATATAGAAAACCAGAGCCATAAATATGAAGTCACTAATGCATCTTCCAGCTTCAAGACTCAAAGTTCATGTGTTGAATTGATGATCATATAAAATGAGAAATGTCTTTATATGTTTTCTGTGCTATCATGGGGGAGGCTGTGGGGAAAACAAAACAAACAAACAAACAAAATTCTAGTCTTACTTTCCTTTTTTAACAACTTTGTTAAATTTAAAAAAATACTATAATGCCTAATAATTGAATTATATTTTTTGTTTTTGTCACTCACATGAAACATGATCCTTAAATGTGGCAAATGATTTTGCAACCTTAATAGATTCATTACTTCATTAATTCTGGGGGTAGGAATTGATCAGGCAGAGAGAGGAGAGGTCATCCCAAGAGATGAAATATGAGCAGGTTTCAGAAAAAGGATTATTCATAGTGGGTAGATAAAGTATAAATACCACATTGCCAAGCTTTTCATGTCACTTTGAAAGATGGAAATGTGTATTCGCTCATTCTCTATCTCTCTTGTTTCTTTGGAAGGAGAAAGTTTTCCAGGAACTCTCAAGGTGGTGCTCTACATATACTTGTGTTCCAACCCCTGACACACAGAAATAAATCTTCAGAATTGCAAACACTTTGGAATTGGGAGAGGCTGTTATGGAAGACGATAGGTAGTACCCCCAAAGTGCATTGATACATTATGTCAGTATATAAATATCTATCTATACACATAACATATAAATATGAATGTGTGTGTGTACACCAGTTGCTGTCAAGTCGACTCCAACTAATGGACACCCCATGAGTGTCAGAGAAGAAATGTGCTCCACAGGGTTTTCAATGGCTGATTTTGGGGAAGTAGATCACCAGGCCTTTCTTTCAAAATGCCTCTGGATGGACTTCAAATGCCATCCTTTTGGTTAGCAGCAAAGGGCTTATCCATTTGTACCACCCAGGGATTGAATCTCTCTCTCTCTCTTGCTCTCTTGCTCTATCTATACACACATACATGTACACACACACATTTGTATGTATACTGCTTATATAACAATGTGGCCTGGAACAAGCTATAGCTAGTTTCCAAAGTGTCCAAAATGAATTTCTTAACATATAGTGAGGGAATATAACTATGGGACTGTAAGTCATGAACCTGTGTGCCTTTAAATAAACACTTCTTATTGTTTAGCAGAAGTTGGCCAAAAAACCAATACTGTTTTTTTCTTTCTTTCTTTTACTTTCATCATGGCCACAATGTCTTCTCTTCCAGAACGTGCTTTCAATCTTGTTTAGTTCTTCTGCTCCGTGAGGACTGCTATCATAATAAGTAAATACACCTATGACTAAAAGAGACAGACTAGCTAGGAGGCTCTTGGGGAATTACAATAGAAACTCACAATCAACACAAGAGGCATTTGAATTCTAAAACTACGTTTTGCTCCCTTCCTTCTCTGCTTTACACTGTCTGCACTAGGGCCACAGAGGGATTTGGCTCCAGACTTGAGTTTGTCTCTGTTCCGACTGCTTGACAGGTTAATAAACTGTTTACATTCTCCCCAAGCACATGAGCTTTTATTATTGGGATTTTCTTTATTTCCATTGCCACTTCCTTTAAACCATTACCTGCTATGAGCCTTAATGTCATATCGATGTCCACTGATAATGGAATGATTTTTTCCCCCAATTATTAGGCATTGTCACTCCTCTGAGTAGTGAACTGGACCAGGTGCTTTTTCATGTAATGTACCAATATTAACTATAGAAAATTCTAGACAATTTGGAGGCAGGTGAGGACCTGAAAAAGGATGCATTCTAATCTGTGGAGTCTAGGAACGTTCTCTGATACCCTGGAGAAATGGTTAAATTTGCCCACACTGTTGTAGTCTTAAGTTATAGAAGAATGTGAGTCTTAGGAAGCCGTCTCAGAAAACCCTAGCAGAAAACTTCATCTTATGCAGTAAATGGGAAACTTGAAGAATGGGGGAAATGTGTTTCTAAATTAACCACAAAGGCTTATATCATTTGAGTTAAAGTCTTACTTTGCTCAGATCACAAAAGTGAAATCTAAGGATCCACTGTTTCAGGTTAGTTGTCTACAAAGACATTTCTGGAATAATTGCCAACCCTCTATTTCGCACTGAGTGATACAGACCTAACCCAGTTGTTAATGTTTGAACTCCTTTGTATGTGGTTGTTTGGTCTCAGCAGGTAAAGGCAAATGATGTATTGGGAGCCCTGGTGGCACAGTGGTTAAGAGCTAGGCTACTAACCAAAAGGTCAGCAGTTCAAATCCACTAGCTGCTCCTTGGAAACCCTATGGGGCAGTTCTACTCTGTCTTATAGGCTCTGTAGGGTTGGAATCAAGTCAGCAGCAATGGGTTTGGTTTTGGTTTTTATCTGGGTTTGATGTGATCATGAAGGTGGCCAGGCCAGGAATGTAGCCTAGAGTGTGGCTATACTGCAATTGTTCAGAAAGGTGAAAGCAATAACTTATGCATCATTAGGTGGCTGAAACTAGCACATAAACATAAGCATCTTAGTAAGGCAGACTGACTTAGTAAAGGAAAGGATCTCTCCCTACATCACTAAACTTCTCCTATTTATAAGTAGTATTCACCCTACTTTCCACATAAAAAAATCACTGTAGACTCTTCCTTCTCCCTCATTTACCTAAATCCAATCCACTGCCAAGTTCAATTAAATTGTGTTTAACCTGTCTGACATATATGTCACCTTCTCTTCAGTCTCACTATCATTTGCCCTGAAAATCGTTAACTTGGGTCACATCTTTATTATTAAAAGAACCTCATTTGTGGTCTTTCCACTATCTCCTTCCTGTAAACTTCACAGGAAGGTTAGCTCAGGAAAAATGATTTAAGGAATCAAACACAGTTCCCTAAGTGCTGAGATATGACCCCAGCTATTTTCAGCTGCGGGTTCATGTACCTTTCACTGAAGACTCCTTGATTCCATATCTGAAGTAGCCAGTGATCTAGGAGATCCAGAGAATTTCCTGATGGACATAGACTAATAAGGGGTTGGGTGGGGAGGAAAGCACTTGGAGGTAGTCTTTACCTAGTCAGGAAAGAGTTATAGACTTATTTCATGACATACATATTAGTATTTCAGCTCTGTCATAGCTTAATACCTTAGCATTTTGCATATGCATGTATGAAGTAAGGATATGAATACCTATGTTTCAGGATTGATTATATGAGATAAGAACTTGACACACTTTCCTGGCACAAATTTCAGTTTCTAGCATGATGGTTGCATCCTTGGAAAAATTCTTTCAAAATTAACTTATCTCAGGACAAATATTGTGTAAGACTACTGTTATAAGGACTCAAGAAAAGGTTTAAACACAAAAGAAAACATTCTTTGATGGTTATGAAGGTGGGGAGGGAGGGTGACGGTTATTTACTAACTAGACAGTAGATAAGAATTATCTTAGGTGAAGGGAAGGACAGCACCCACTTGGATAAAGGTGGGGTGTAGAACTCAAACTCTCGTAAGACCAGATTTAATGGTCTGACTGAGACTGGAGGAACCCCGGAAAGCATGGCCCCTGGGTTCTCTGTCAGCCCAGAACTAAAGCAATTTCCAAGGCCAACTCTTCAGACGAAGATTGGACTGGACTGTGGGACAGAAAGTGATACTTGTGAGGAGTATGCCTCTTAGCTCAAGTAGATAAAAGAGACTAAACAGGCAGCTTCTGTCCGGAGGTGAGATGGGAAGGCAGAGAGGGTTAGGAGCTGGTTGAATGGACATGGGGATTCAGGGGTGGAAAGGAGGAGTGTGCTGTCACAGTATGGGGAGGGCAATTAGAGTCACATAACAATGTATGTATAAATTTTTGTATGAGAAAAAAATTAACTTCTCTCACAGTTTTTTCTTCCTCTAGAAACAACATTCATCCTCATAGTCACTCTTTTCTGACTCATCTCATTTCTTTTTCCTCTCAGAAATGTACTTGTTTCTATTTTATTCCTTCTTTTAATTTCTCTCTAGTAAGCTTTACTCATGCCTCCCAAACTCTGCTATCATTTTTGCAATGATCTGTTATGGATGATCAGTAAATATGGAGGTGATGGTAGAATACACAACCTTTCCAAATCTGATTAATTTGGGGGATAAACAGAACAGCTGGCATTGATAGCTGCCAGTTTATGCATTTTTGATAAGATTCCTAGACATGTTGCACTGATGTGTAAACCCAACCTAAATGCTTGTGCAACTAAGGTTACTTTTTGAAACAGCTTTATTGAAATATATTTCATTTATCTTACAATTCAGACATTTAAAGAGTACAGTTCAATGGTTTTTAGTATACTCACAGACATGTGCAACCATCAACACAGTCAATTTTAGATCATTTTTATCAGAATATTTTCATAAAGAAACCCTGTAACCTTTAGATATCCCCTCCCTATACCCCAATTTTCATCCACCCAGCCCCTGACAACCATTAATCTACTTTATGTCTCTATAGATTTTCCTATTATAGACTTCCGTATGAGTGGAATCATATAATATGTGGGCATTTGTGATTGGCTTCATTAACTTAGCATAATGTTTTTGATGTTGATCTATGTTGTAGCATTCATCAGTACTTCATTCTTTTTTATGCCCAAGTAATATTCCCTTATTTGAATATACCACATTTTGTTTATCCATTTGTCCTTTGGTGGACATTTGTGTTGTTTTCCACTTTTTGTCTATTGTGAATAATGTGGCTATAAGCATTTGTATATGTTTTTTGTGTGTACATGTTTTCATTTCTCTTGGGTATATACCTAGGAGTGGAATTGTAGGGTCACATGGTAGAACTTGGCCACTAACCAAAAGGTCAGCAGATCGACAGTTCAGATCCACTTTGGAAACCCTATGTGGTAGTTCTACTCTGTACTCGACAGCAACAGTGGTTTTTTTTTTTTTTTTTTGGTTTTTTTTTTTAATGGTAACTCTGTATTTAATCATTTGAGGAACCACCAGACTGTTTTACAAAGCAAGTGTACCATCTTACATTACCACCAGTGCATGAGGATTCCAATTTCATCATATACTCACCAATACTTGTTACTAACTGACTTTTTGATTCTAGCCATCCTAGTGGGTGTGAAGTAGTGTCTCATTATAGTTGTAAATTACATTTCCCTGATGACTAATGATGTTACACATCTTTTCATTTGCTTATTGGCCATTTCTATTTCTTCTCTGGAGAAATACCTATTTGGATCTTTTGCCCATTTTTTAACTGGGTTGTTTTCTTTTTATTATTGAATTGTTAAGAGTTCTTTATATATTGATAAGTCTCTTATTAAATATTTGAAATATTTTTTCTCCATTGGTTGTCTTTTCACTTTCTTAATGGTGTCCTTTGAAGCAAAAAACATTTTAAATTTTGACTAAGTGCAATTTATTTTTTGTTTTTGTTTTGTTGCACATGCTTTTGTTGTAATACCTAAGAATCCTTTGCCAAGGAGAAGGTCATGAAGATTTTCCCCTAAGTTATCTTCTAGAAGTTTCATAGTTTTAGCTTTTATATTTACAGTTTTAATCCATTTTGTGTTATTTTTTTTTCTTTTTATTGTTGTGCTTTAAGTGAAAGTTTACAGTTCAAGTTAGTCTCTCATACAAAAATTTATACATACATTGTTTTATGACCCTACTTGCTCTCCCTGTACTGTGACAGCACACTTTTCCTTTCCATCCCGGATTTCCCATGTCCATTCAACCAGCTCCTGACCCTCTCTGCCTTCTCATCTCACCTCCGAATGAGAGCTGCTTATTTAATCTCATGTATCTATTTGAGCTAAGAAGCACACTCTTCATGAGTATCATTTTATGTCCCATAGTCCAGTCTAATCTTTATTGAAGACTTGGCCTCAGGAATGTTTTTAGTTTTGGGCTAACAGAGAGCCTGGGGGCCACATCTTCCAGGGTCCCTCCAGTCTCAATGAAAAATCATTAAGTTTGGTCGTTTTACTAGAATTGGAGTTCTGCACTCCACTTTTCTCCTGCTCCGTCAGAGACTGTGTGTTGTATTCCCTATCAGGGTGGTTATTCTGGTAGCCAGGCACCATCTAGTTCTTCTGGTCTCAGGCTGATGAAGTCTCTGGTTTATGTGGCCCTTTCTGTCTCTTGGGCTAATACTTTCCTTCTGTCCACGGTGTTCTTCATTCTCCTTTACTCCAGGTGGGTTGGGACCAATTGATGCATCTTAGATGGCCGCTTGCAAGCTTTTAAGACCCCAGACACCACTCACCAAAGTGGAATGCAGAACATTTTCTTAAAAGAACTTTGTTATGCCAGTTGACCTAGATGTCCCCTGAAAGCATGTTCCCCAGGCCCCCACCCCTGGTACTCTGTCCCTTGACATGTTTGGTTGTATTCAGGAAATTTCTTAGCTTTGGTTTAGTCCAGTTGTGCTGACTTCCCCTGTAGTGTGTGCTGTCCTTCCCTTCACCTAAGATCATTATTGTCTACTATCTAGTTAGTGAATACCCTTCTCCCTCCCTCCCCACCCTCCTATACATCAAAGAATGTTGTCTTCTGTGTTTAAACATTTTCTTGGGTTTTTATAATAGTGGTCTTATACAATATTTGTCCTTTTGTGACTGGCTAAGCTCACTCTGCATAATACCTTCCATATTCCTCTATGTTATATTTCACAGATTCATCTTTGTTCTTTATCATTGCATAGTATTCCATTGTGAGAATATACCATAATTTGTTTATCCATTCGTCCGTTGGTGGACACCTAGGTTGTTTCCATCTTTTTGCTATCATGAACAATGCTGCAATGAACATGGGTGTGTGTATATCTATTCGTGTGACGGCTCCTCTTTCTCTAGGATATATTCCAAGGAGCAGGAGAGCTGGATCGTATGGTACTTCTATTTCTAGCTTTTTAAGGAAGCCCCAAATCGATTTCCAAAGTGGTTGTACCATTTTACATTCCCACCAACAGTGTATAAGTGTTTCAGTCTCTCCACAACCTCTCCAACATTTATTATTTTGTGTTTTTTGGATTAATGCTAGCCTCTTCAGGGTGAGATGGTATCTCATTGTAGTTTTGATTTGCATTTCTCTAATGACTAATGATTGTGAGCATTTCATGTGTCTGTTAGCCGCCTGAATGTCTTCTTTGGCGAGGTGCCCGTTCATATCCTTTGTCCAATTTTTAATTGGGTTGTTTGTCCTTTTGTTGTTGAGGTTTTGCAGTATCTTGTAGATTTTACAGATTAGACGCTGATCAGATTCATCGTAGCCAAAATTTTTTTCCCAGTCTATAGGTTGTCTTTTGACTCTTTTGGTGAAGTCTTTTGATGAGCATAAGTGTTTGATTTTTAGGAGCTCCCAGTTATCTAGTTTCTCTTCTGGTGTTTGTGCATTGTTACTTATGGTTCGTATTGTGTTTTTGCCATGTGTTAGGGCTCCTAGCATTGTCCCTACTTTTTCTTCCATGATCTTTATTGTTTTTGATTTTATATTTAGGTCTTTGATCCATTTTGAGTTAGTTTTTGTGCATGGTGTGAGGTATGGGTCTTGTTTCAGTTTTTTGCAGATGGATATCCAGTTATGCCAGCACCATTTGTTAAAGGGACTTGTGTTAATTTTTGAATATGGTGTGAGATAAGGGTCCAACTTTATTCTTTTCATATGGTTATCCAGTTGCCCTGACACCACTTGTTCAAAAGACTATACTTTCCCCCATTGAATAGTCATGGCAACCTTTTAAAAAATCAGTTTATCATAGATATGAGTTTATTTCTGGACTCTCAATTCTATCCCATTGATCTATGTGTTTATCCATGTGCCAGTACCACACTATCTTGAATACTGTGGCGTTATAGTAAGTACTGAAATCAGAAAGTGTGAGTCATCCTACTATGTTCTTTTTTTTTTTTTTTCTTCAGGATCGTTTTAGCTTTTCTGGATTTCTTGCAATTTCATATGAATTTTAGAATCAGCTTGCTATTCTACAAAAAAAGTTAGTTCGGAAGGTCAGTTTTGAAATTTAGTGTGTAGAGTGTACATTTACTAAGGTAAGCTGGAATTCCAGTTTCTAGCATGACGGTTGCATCTTTATAAAAATTCTTTCAAAATTAACTTCTCTCTTACAGTTTTTTCTTCCTCTAGAAACTCTGTTCACCCTGCTATTCACTCTTTTCTGACTCCTCATCCCACTTCTTTTTCCCCTCAGAAATGTACTTACGTTTCCATTTTATTCCTTCTTTTAATTTCTCTCTAGTAAGCTTTACTCATGCCACCCAAACTCTGCTGTCATTTTTGCAATGATCTGCTATGGATTGAATTGTGTCTCCTAAAAATGTATGTCAACTTAGCTAGACCATGATTCCCAGTATTATGTAGTTGTCCACCATTTTATGATCTGATGTGATTATTCTATGTGTTATAAATCCTAACCTTTATGATGTTAATGAGACAGGATTAGAGGCAGGTATGGTAATGAGGCAGGACTCAATCTACAGGAGTAGGTTGTATCTTGAGTCAGTCTCTTTTGAGATGTAAAAGAGAGAAGTGAGCAGAGAAGAGAGGGACCTCCTACCACCAAGAAAACAGAGCCAGGAATGGAGCATGTCCTATGGACCTGGAATCTCTGTGCTGAGAAACTCTTAGACCAGGGGAAGATTGATGACAAGGACCTTTCCCCAGAGCTGACAGAGAGGGAATGCCTTCCCCTGGAGCTGGCACCCTGAATTCAGACTTCCAGCCTCCTAGACTGTGAGAAAATAAATTTCTGTTTGTTAAAACCATTCACTTTTGGTATTTCTGTTATAGCAGTGCTAGGTAACTAAGACAGAATTTGGTACCGGGAGTAGGGTGCTGTTCTAACAGATACCTAAAATGTGGAAGTGGTTTTGAAACTGTGAATGGGTAGAAACTGGAAGAGTTTTAAAGTGCCTAATGGTAAAAGCCTAGATTGCATTGAAGAGACTATTGGTGGAATTACGAACATCAAAGACAATTTAGTGGGGGCTCAGAAGGAAGTGAGGAGAGCTGTAACACCTGAGACGGCGCAGATGGCAAGAAGCAGCAGCAAAGAAATGGCTGCAGCAGCACCAGGAGACCGGTGCGAAATGGCTTGGGAGCTGACACACAGAGCAAGAATGCTGAGCACCTTTGTGCAGGAGGGTTTCTGGTGGAGTTGGGTGCCTCCAGGCACTTATCAGTAGAGCTAAAGCTTTAGAATACCTGCCTGATCAGGACAGACACCAGGCCAACTCGAGGGGCCAAGAGACCAAGGAATTAGGAAATGGAAGCTGAAGAGACATGGAACATAAGAAGCAGAGCTGCCTCAGTCTCAAAGGGTAGGGCCTAAGCCTCTGGGATCTCAAAGGGTAGAGCCATGGCCTCTGGGGTTTCAAAGGGTGGGGCCACAGCCTCCTAGGTTTCAAAGAGTCAGATCTTCACCAACTTTGTTCAGTAGTGTGGGACTGCCATTCATGAGTGCCAGTGGGATGGGGCCATATCCGCTGCCCAATTCTGAAGGGGCAGGGCTTCCATGCCCAAGGGGCAGAAGAACAGGATCTATCGGGGTTGAGGGGATAGGGTGGCCATTCAGATGAACTAGGAGAATAGGGCTGCCCAAATTTGAGGGAGCAGATTTGTCATTCCAGTGTGCCTGGAATGCGGGGCTGAAGCTCAGGGCTGAGGGGCCTCTACCCAGAATCTGGAAACTGAGGCCAAAACCAAGAGTCTGGAGGGCAGGGCCATTGCATAAATGGTCTCAGAGAACTTATTTTCAAGCCTTGAGAGCTAATGAAATATGTTCTACTCACTTGCTTGGTGCCTGTTATCCCTTCTTTCCCTCCAATTTCACCCATTTGTAATGGATATGTCCAGCTTGTTGCTGTTCCACCTTTGTACTTTGGAAGCAGATAACTCATATTCTAGATTTCACAAATGAATAGGAATTTTGCAGAAGACGAGATTTTGGGCTTGGAGTTGATTTAAGACTTTTGGGATGATATGATGGGGTGACTGTGTTTTACATGTGACAAGGACATGAATTTTGGGGGGCCAACAGGTGGAATGTTACAGATTGAATTCTATTCCCCAAAAAATGTGTGTCAGCTTGGCTAGGCCATAATTCCCTGTCCTGTGTGATTGGCCACCATTTTGTGATCTGATGTGATTATCCTATGTGTTGTAAATCCTAACCTCTGTGATGTTAACTGGATGTTAAACTGGACTACATGAAGAAGAAAGGGGCATCAGGATTGGAGGAAGACTGATTAACAACTGTGTTATGCAGATGACACAACCTTGCTTGCTAAAAGTGAAGAGGACTTGAAGCACTGATGAAGATCAAAGACCACAGCCTTCAGTATGGATTACACCTCAGCATAAAGAAAACAAAAATCCTCACAACTGGACCACCAAGCAACATATGATAAAACAGAGAAAAGATTGAAATTTTCAAGGATTTCATTTTACTTGGGTCCACAATCAACACCCATGGAAGCAGCAGTCAGGAAATCAAGAGATGCATTGCATTGGGCAAATCTGCTGCAAAAGACCTCTTTAAAGTGTTGAAAAGCAAAGATGTCACCTTGAAGACCAAGGTGCCCCAGACCCAAGCCATGATATTTTCAGTTCCATCATATGCATGTGAAAGCTGGACAATAAATAAGGAAGAGTGAAGAAAAATTGACGCCTTTGAATTGTGGTGTTGGTAAAGAATATTGAATATACCATGGACTGCCAAAAGAACGAACAAATCTGCCTTGGAAGAAGTACAAGCAGAATGTTCCTTAGAAGCAAGGATGATGAGACTACATCTCACATACTTTGGACATGTTGTCAGGAGGGATCAGTCCCTGGAGAAGGACATCATGCTTGGTAAAGTACAGTGTCAGCAAAAAAGAGGAAGACCCTCAATGAGATGGATTGACACAGTGGCTGAAACAATGGGCTCCAGCATAACAATGATTGTGAGCATGGCGCAGAACCGGGCGGTGTTTCATTCTGTGGTGCATAGGGTCACTATGAGTCAGAACCGACTTGGTAGCACCTGACAACAACAACAACATGTTAATGAGGCAGGATTAGGGGCAGTTATATTAATAAGGCAGGACTCAATGTACAGGATTAGGTTGTAACTTGAGTCAATCTCTTTTGAGATATAAAAGAGAGAAGTGAACAGAGAAGAGAGGGACCTCCTACCACCAAGAAAGCACAACCAGGAGAGGAGTGTGTCTTTTGGACCTGGGGTCCCTGTGCTGAGAAACTCCTAGACCAGAGGAAATATATTAATCATTTTGCACTACCTGACCCAGTTATCTTGGACCTGCTATGGCCATTACCTCTCTATGCTAAATGACTTCAAGTCTCCTTAAAATATAGGCTGATGTCTAAAGCTACTGGGCTTCTTAACTCAGTGCATTCAGTCAAGACATTAGTTTGATACTGACATAAATAGGAAAGAAATTGGTGTATCTTTTCTCAAGTTCAAAAATATCTTGAATGCAGCCTACATTATTGTGACATTCCCTGCAGGTTTGGAGATCACAAGATTGATGACATGAAATGAAGAAGGGCTCTTTGGCGCCTTCACTCTCCGAGTTGCTAGCTGTATTTTGACAAACATTTTGTCACTATTGCTTAACAGAGGAATTGGTCCTTGTTTTTATTAATATCAAAATTATTACCTTCCCTGAATAATAAAATCAATAAAATGTCTTCTTGTATGAAGCCTCCAGACAGCCTTCTCTCAACAAATAATTAAACATTTGAGTCAATTCCAGTACTAGCCTATCATTTACAGCTTTATGAAACTTTGCTGCCTGACCATCTTTGCCTGGAATTCTGTTATTATTTAAAAGAGAAATAGCTTCTAATATGAGTTCTTGTAAAATTGAAACTATCAACTCTATTTCATCTAAAGAGCAGATCTAGGCAAGACTGATATTGCCTGGGGCGGGGTTGGGGGAAAACTGGTTCAGGCAAATCAGGACCTGGCTTGAACTGTAGCTGAAACCTCATACTGAACTAAGATTGAACTCATTTTTTTTGAAAGTCAGCCACTAGTAGAGCTTTCTGGGAAACAGAGACAGAGAAATCCGTTTAAGCTGAGATTTTATAGAAGGAAAATAAAGCATAAGTTGATATATATATGTAAGTTGTGGTAATACTAACAAATGCTAAGGTATGGACAGACTTGTGATGGCATCTGGGGAAATTTTGAATTGGATGAAATTAACGTTCAAAAACAGTTTCTTATTTTAGCCTCTAACAACTCAACCTGTTTATGGATCTTTTTATCTGAAAACTTAAATGGGTTAGCTCACACACACACTATTGAATGTTGGGGGACTCAATCCTATCTCAAAAGCCTCCCCATTACTTTTAAAGACTTAAAAACTTAGTTCCTAACTACATATATGGAACCCTAGTGGCATACTGGTTAAGAGCTCGGCAGCTAACCAAAAGGTCTGTAGTTTGAATCCACCAGCCACTCCTTGGAAACCCTATGTGGCAGTTCTACTCTGTCCTGTAGGGCTGCTATGAGTTGGAATTGACTCGACGGCAATGGGTTAGTTTTTTTTTTCAAATCTTAAATGTATAGCTGGGTCTTTTCTTTGTTCTTTTTATTCCAGCAAAATTGATCTTCATTCAGTTACTCAAAAAGCTAAGCTATCACCTGCCCACCAACCCTACTCAGAATATTTGCATAGATTTAAGTCCCCCACCCTGCTTGGTAGAATATTTCCCTCCTCCTTCCCCCAGAGACCTCCTAGATAATGTTCTTCATCTTTCAGGACTTAGCTCAATTGTGGCTTCTTCGTGACCTGCTCCAGCTTTAGACTTTTATATAGCCTTATGGCAGCCTGCAATTTTTCATTCACTGCACGCACTACAGTTTATAATTAGTTATATGTTTGTGAAGGAGTCCTGGTTGCACAATGGTTAAGTGCTTGGCTGATAACTGTAGCAGTTCGAATCCTACCCAGAGACATATGCTTGCGTAATTATTTTATTAATGTCTACCCCCACTGGGTTATAAACTTCCTGAAGACAATGCTATGTCTGTTAGACTCATTATTATCACACAAAGGCTATTGGGTATTAAAAATATGAATTGAATGAAAGGATGAATAAATTGCTTATTCTTTGCATTGAAGAAAACTGGAGAAGGAAGAAGGGAATGTTTTAATTTGTTAAAGATGGAATTTCAATAATTAAAATATTCTGGGTAAATACAAAGCAACCTAAATACCCTCAATTTTCCCTGGAATTCCTACCAGTAACTGTGTCTGTACATAAACCAGCATTGTTATGATCCCCAAATAATGCAAACCATGGCCAAGAATCTGGCCCAAGTAACTAGGGATGCATACTCCTCAGATTTTATTCAGAAGTTGTTTATTTCACATTCCAAAGAGATTATTATTATTATCATTATCATTATTATTTTGGACCCTCAAAAAGCCATTAAAAGAGAGTGGAGGGGGCGACTTCTGGCAAAATGGCGCTCTAGACAGAAGCACCACACCGTCCCTCCACAGCAAAGATCCGAAAAACTAAGCTGAATAGAGAAAACAACAATCCTGAAACCCTAAAACATCAAATAAAGAGATAAAGAACTCAGCCAAGCACCAAATGGAGTGAGAAAACTGAAAGAGAATGGAGAGCGAGGAGAGATTCATGCAGACGTCCCCTATCAGCTAACGCAGCATGGATCTGCCATCTTGGACTCCTATCAGAGACCAGCAAATGGGGTATGAGAAAGCAGCTTCACAGAGTTTCCAGCGGGAGACAAAACAACCGGTAATTTGCAATATATGCTTTCCCACCGCCCACTCTTCTTCAACCCCACTCTGCCTCCTCTGCTTCCTGAGGCCACACTCTCTTGACCAGGAATCACCGGCTGCTTGGATTCCACACACCTGAACGGGCTGGCTCTCTGAGTACCATTTGTTGGCTGCTGGTGTTGCTTTTTTCCACATCTTTTGATTTCTTCCTTACCTCTCACCACCTCCCTCTCCTTTCGCTCAAATACCTGGCTCTGTGTGCCAACTTTGCTTCTTCCTGAGGGGCTGCAGAGCTCTGGTAATTTGTGATATACGCTTTCCCACTCCCTACCCTTCTTCACCCACACTCGGCCTCCTCTGCTTCCTGCGGACAGAGTCTCTTGTCCGGGAAACACTGGCTGCTTGGAGTCCAAACCGCACTAGCTGGCTCTCTGAGTGCCATTTGTTGGCTGCTTGTGTTGCCTTTTTTCTGCTTCTTTTGATTTCTTCCTTACCTCTCACCACCTCCCCCTACTTTCACTCAAATACCTGGCTCTGTGCACCATCTTTGCTTTTTCCTGAGGGGCTGCAGAGCTCCGTTCCAGTGTGGAGCTGCTTCCCGGTCTGGGCTCCCATGCTGGGGGGATCCCAGGGCTTTTGTTCATTTGTTTGTTTTGAACTGTTTGTTTTCTTTTCCTTTTCTTGCGTTGGGAGCCTGTTCTGCTAGGCGGTGCTGTGTGGCTTGGAAAGTACCCTCTCGGCTTGCACAGATGTGCAGAGGGATCCCTGAGCGCGTTTCTTTTTATGTTTTTTTTTTCTTCTTTTTTGTCTCTTGTTTTGGGGACTTTTCTTGTTCTTTTTTTTTTTTTTAATGTGTTTTGTTTTCTTTTCCCTCTTTTTCCCTTTTTGTCTTTCTTCATTACTCAGTTTCTTCTCTTTGTATCTTCCTTCTCTTTCTGTTCCCTGAATACCTGGCATTGTATACCTCTACGCCTTCTAGCCAGGCTGTACTGCAACACCTGAGAACAACTTCCCCAGACCTCATAGCCACACCGGTGGGATGCCTGGGGACTTTGCTGTTCTTTTCCCTTTCTGATTTTTATTTAATCATTCTTTTCTCTTTTTTTCTTCCTCTTCCCCTTTTTGTTTTTCTCCATTTCATAGTCTCCCATCTCTCCACTCCAGCGGGAAGCTCCCCTAGTATTCTCTTTTGTTTGTATGTTTTTGGCTCCTCTCTCTTCTCTCCCATATCCATGTTGGCTCCACACATAAAAATCTCCCCGCTACATCCTGCCTGCCTGTACCATGCACTTAACATCACACCACCAAGCAGCACGGGCACAGCCTACTGGAACCTGCCCTGCACTGATTACCGACCCGCCCTGGTGGCTGTAGTAAGTGCCACAAACAACCCGTCCCAGTCACTCCTCTTCAGCTAGACCTGCCCTGCCATACCATATCTGAGTGACTGACCCTGCCAATAGGAGAAGGAGGTGAAAATTATTGTGCCCACAGATGAGCAAATAACAAAGAACACACAGCCCGCCTGCTCAGACATAGCCAAATTTAAAAAAAGGGATGAAACAAACAAATATACAATTAATAAACGAGAAAAATAACTATTGAATGCCCCGAAGACAGCAGACAATATCAAAACATTTACAAAAACAGGACAGGATGGTTCCAGTAGGCATCCAAAATAAAACAGCAGATGACTTTCCAGTGGAAGAAAAGGCACTAGAACTACCTGATAGGAAACTCAATCCTCTAATATTCAGAATCTCCAAGAGCTGAAGCAAAAAGCAGACAAAAATGAGGAAAAATTAGACAAATTCATGGAAAATACAGACAAAAAATTGGAAGAATTCAGGGAAAAAATGCAGGAACAAAATGCCAAAATAAATTCACAACTACAAATTATACAAAAACAACAATTAGAAATCCGAAAGATAAACAACAAGATTTCAGAAATGGACGGTGTCATAGAAGGGCTGAGAAGCAGATGTGAAATGGTGGAAGACAGAATCAGTGGAATTGAAGACAAACACTTAGATACAACTCTGTAGCAGGAAAACTCAGAAAAAAGAACAAAGAAAAATGAAGAGACCCTGAGAGGTATGTGTGATACAATCAAAAGCAAAAATTTTCGAATGATTGGAGTTCCAGAACGGGGAGAAAACAAAAACACACAGAGGATCACTGAAGAACTGCCGACAGAAAACATCCCCAATATCATGAAAGATGAAAAGCTGGCCATCCAAGAACCTCAACGAACCCCAAATAGGAGAGATCCCAAAAGAAAATCACCAAGGCATATCATAATCACACTCGCCAAAACCAAAGGCAAATAAAGAATCCTGAGAGCAGCTCATGAAAAACAAGAAGTCACATACAGAGGAGAAACAATAAGCCAAAGCTTAGATTATTCAGCAGCATTCAGGCAAGAAGGCAGTGGGATGACATATATAAAATCTTGAAGGAAAAAAATTGACAGCCAAGAATAATATATCCTGCAAAACTCTCATTCAAAAATGATGGTGAAATTAGGACATTTCCAGGTAAACAGAAATTAAGGGAATATGTAAAAGCCAAACCAAACTTACAAAAATTATTAAAGGGAGTTCTTTGATCTGAGAACAAACAACTTCAGCTCACAGGCAGGATCTAGGATGCAGGATTGTACCAGCAAGATACCAATCTAGGAAATGATCTCTCGAGGACTGTCCAAAACCAAAAGAAATACAACAGGGAATCAGGGCAGTTAATCAGTAAATGACAACAACATCAAAACAATAAAAGAGGGAATAAACGGCATAGGTATAGAACCTTCTAATGGAGAGGAAGGCAAGGCGATACCAAGTAATGGTAGACTGCTTCAAACTTAGAAAGATAAGGGTAAAATTCATGGAAACCACAAAGCAAGTTAACAAACCTACTCATAAAACTAAAGAGGAAAAACATAAAGTCTCAGCAAAAACAAAACCTACAAAAACAAAAGAAATGAAAAAAAATCCACAAACAAAAGTAACTCAGCACAAGAGAGTAAGAAGAACAAAGAAAACTTCAGCACCACAAAAAAAAAAAAGCATTACAAAATGACAGAAACAAACTCACATCTATCAATAATTACACTGAATGTAAATGGACTCACTGCACCCATAAAGAGACGGAGAGTGACAGACTGGATAAGAAAACAGGATCCATCAATATGCTGTCTACAAGAGACAAACCTTAGAAACAAAGATGTGAATTTATTAAAAGTCAAAGGTTGGAAAAAAATAGATCAAGCTAACAACTACCAAAAAAGAGCAGAAGTGGCAATGCTAGTCTCAGATAAAATAGACTTTAAAACAAAATCCACCATAAAAGACAAAGAAGGACACTATATAATGATTAAGGGGACGATCCAACATGAAGACATAACCATAATAAACATGTAAGAACCCAATAACAGAGTTCCAAAATACATAAAACAAACTCTAACAACACTGAAAAGAGAAATTGACAGTTCCACAATAATAGCAGGAGACTTCAACACACCACTGTCAGTAAAGGACAGAACAACTAAGAAGAAACTAAGCAAAGATACAGAAGACCTAAAGGGCACAATCAGGCAACTTGACATCATAGACATATATACAACACTCTATCCAACTGCTGCAAAGTACACATTCTTTTCCAATGCACATGGAGTGTTCTCCAGAATAGACCACATCTTAGGCCACAGAACAATCCGCAACAAGATCCAAAACGTAGGGATAATTCAAAGTATCTTCTCTGACCACAATGCCATCAAGGTAGAAATTAATAATAGAAAGAACAAGGAAAAAAAATCAATTACATGGAAACTGAATAATATCCTGCTCACACATTACTGGGTGATAGAAGAAATCAGAGATGGAATCCAAAAATTCCTAGAATCAAATGAGAATGAAACACATCATACTAAAAACTTTGGGACACAGCAAAGGCAGTCCTCAGAGGACAATTTATAGCAATAGATGCACACATCAAAAAAGAAGAAAGGGACAAAATCAAAACATTAACTACAGATCTCAAACAAATAGAAAGAGAACAGCAAAAAAAAATCCCACAGCCACTGGAAGAATGGAAATAGTAAAGATCAAAGCAGAAATAAATAAAATAGAGAACAGAAAAACAATAGAAAGAATCAACAAAACCAAAAGTTGGTTCTATGAAAGAATCAACAAAATCGACAAAGCACTGGCCAGACTGACAAAAGAAAAACAGGAGAGGACACAAATAACCCAAATAAGAAATGAAATGGAGGACATTACAACAGACCCAACTGAAATAAAACGGATTATAACAGAATATTATGAAAAACTATACTTCAACAAATTTGAAAACGTAGAGGAAATGGGTAAATTTCTAGAAACACACGGCCTACCCAAACTCCAACTAACTGATGTTTAAAATCTGAACAGACTCATAATAAGAGAAGAGATTGAAAAGGTAATAAACTCCCAACCAAAAGAGCCCTGGCCTAGATGGCTTCACTGGAGAATTCTACAAAACATTTACAGAAGAGCTTGTACCAGTACTAATGAAGCTATTTCGGAGAATAGAAAAGGAAGCTACACTTACACATTAATTCTATGAAGCCAGCATAACGCTGATACAAAAACCAGGCAAGGACGTCACAAAACAAGAAAATTACAGACCAATATCTCTCATGAATATAGATGCAAAAATTCTGAACAAAATTCTAGCCAATAGAATTCAGCATCATGTCAAAAAATAATACACCACGACCAAGTAGGATTCATACCAGGTATGCAAGGATGGTTCAATATTAGAAAATCAATCAACGTAATCTACCACATAAATAAAAGGACAGAAAAGAATCACATGATCATCTCAATTGACACAGAAAAGGCATTCGACAAAGTCCAACACCCATTCCTGATAAAAGCTCTCAATAAAATAGGTATAGAAGGGAAATTTCTCAACATAATAAAGGGCATCTATGCAAAACCAACGGACAATATCATTCTTAATGGAGAGAGGCTGAAAACATTCCCCTTGAAAACAGGAACAAGACAAGGATGCCCTTTATCACCACTCCTATTTAACATTGTGCTGGAAGTTCTAGCTAGAGCAATAAGGCAAGAAAAAGAAATAAAGGGCATCCAAATTGGTAATGAAGAAGTTAAACTGTCCCTGTTTGCAGATGATATGATACTATACATAGAAAACCCTAAAGACTCCACGAGAAATCTACTGGAACTAATAGAAAGATTCAGGAGAGTAGCCTGATACAAGATAAACATTCAAAAATCAGTTGGAATCCTATACACCAATAAGGTGAACGATGAAAAGGAAATCAGGAAAACAATACAATTTTCAATAGCCCCTAAAAAGATAAAATACTTAGGAATAAACTAACTAGGGATTTAAAATACTTATACAAAGAACACTACATAACACTACTGCATGAAACCCAAAGGGATCTATATGAATGGAAAAACATACCATGCTCATGGATAGGTAGACTCAACATTGTGAAAATGAGAATTCTACCCAAAACAATTTAAAATACAATGCAATACCGATCCATATACCAATAACATTCTTCAAAGAGGTGGAAAAACTAATCATTAACTTTATATGGAAAGGGAAGAAGCCCTGAATAAGTAAAGCCCTATTGAAGAAGAAGAATAAAGTTGGTTAACTCACACTACCTGCCTTCAGAACCTCCTACACAGCTACAGTAGTCAGAACAGCCTGGTAGTGGTACAATGACAGATATATTGACCAATGGAACAGAATTGAGAACCCAGATGTAAATCCATCCACCTGCAGTCACCTGATCTTTGACAAGGGCCCAAAGTCCATCAAAGGGGGAAAAGACAGTCTTTTTAACAAATGGTGCTGGCAAAACTGGATATCCATCTGCAAAAAAATGAAACAGGACCCACACCTCACGCCGTATACAAAAACTACTTGAAAATGGATCAAAGACCTGAATATAAAGCCTAAAACTATAAAGTTCATAGAAGAAAAAATAGGACCGACCCTATAGGCCTTAATACACGGCATTAAGAGGATACAAACCATAACCATCAATGCACAGACCCCAAAAGATAAGCTAGATAATAGGGATCTTCTAAAAATCACACACATATGCTCTTCAAAAGACTTCACCAAAAGAGTAAAAAGAGAATCTACAGACTGGGAAAAAAATGTTTGGACAGTACAAGTCAGACAAAGGTCTAATCTCCATAATCTACAAGAAAATCCAGCACCTCTACAACAAAAAGAGAAATAATCCTATTAAAAAGTGGGCAAAGGAAATGAACAGTCACTTCACCAGAGAAGACATCCAAATGGCCAACAGACACATGAGGAAATACTCGTGATCACTAGCCATTAGAGAAATGCAAATTAAAACCACATTGAGATGCCATCTCACCCCGGCATTACTGGCACAAATGAAAAACACTGGAAATAACAAATGTTGTAGGGGCTGCAGGGAGATTGGAACTCTTACGCACTCTTGGTGGGAATGCAAAATGATACAACCATTTTGGAAAATGATATGGCGCTTCCTCAGAAAGCTAGAAATATACCATTCAATCCCTCAATCCCACTCCTAGGAATATATCCTAGAGAAATAAGAGTCATCACTCGAATAGACATATGCACACCTATGTTCATGGCAGCATTGTTGACAGTAGCAAAATGATGGAAACAACCTAGATACCCATCAACAGATGAATGGATAAACAAACTATGGTACATACACACAATGGATTACTATGCAATGAGAAAGAACAACAATGAAGCTGTGAAGGATCTCATAACATGGATGAAACTGGAGGACATTATACTGAGTGAAATAAGTCAATCACAAAAGGACAAATATTTTATGAGACCTCTATTGTAAAAACCCATGAGAAAGTTCACACACAAAAAGTAACAGTCTTTGTTGGTTA
Organism: Dugong dugon; assembly: GCA_030035585.1. Lineage (NCBI taxonomy): Eukaryota > Metazoa > Chordata > Mammalia > Sirenia > Dugongidae > Dugong > Dugong dugon. The sequence goes on from CM057471.1 coordinate 62,415,888, forward strand.
CCAGGGATGGGAGTGGTGGTGGTGGGGGAATACTAAATAGGCAGTAGATGAGTGGTATCTTGGGTGAAGGGTGAGACGGTACACAATACAGGGGAATCTAGCACAACTTGTACAAGGAAAGGTCTTGGAAGCTCTGTAGACACTTCCAAACTCCCTGAGGGACTGAATTGCTGGGTGGAGGGCTGTTGGGACCATGGTCTAAGGGAACATCTAGCTTAATTGGCATAACACAGTTTATAAAGACAATGTTCTACATTCTACCTTGGTGAGTAGCGTCTGGAGTCTTAAAAGCCTGTGAGCAGCCATCTAAGATACTTCACTGGTCTCATCCTTTCGAGAGCAAGGGAGAATGAAGAGAACAGGATATAAGGAAAAGATTAGTCTGAAGGACTAATGGACCACAGCTACCAAGGCCTCCACCAGACTGAGTCCAGTACAGTTAGATGGTGCCCAGCTACCCACCACTGACTGCTCTGACCAGGATCACAACAGAGGGTTCTGCATAGAGCTGGAGAAGGATGTAGAAGATAATTCTAACTCACAAAAGAAGACCAGATTTACTGGCCTAAAGGAGACTAGAGAAACCCTGAGAGTATGGCCCCCAGACACCCTTTTAGCTCAGTGGTGAAGTCATCTGCAAGGTTCACCATTCAGCCTGGGAGTGGACAGCAGCATAAAACCAAATGGGACTAATGAGGTACAGCAGTCCAGGGACAAGAGCCAGAAGGCAGAAGGGGACAGGAAGCTGGTGATAGGGAACACAAGTTTGAGTAAGGATATTGTTGTTGTGTTGTGAGGTTGTTAACCATTGTCATAGGGCAACATGTGTACTAACTGGTAAATGAGAAACTATTTTGTTTTGTAAGCCTTCATCTAAAGTGAGAATAGCAGCACAATTGGAAGAGCATAGTTGATGTCACTGAACTGTTCGTGTAGAAATTTTTGAAATGGTGTATCTTTGGCTATGTATATTTTCACCAAAAAAAAGAAAAAACAAAGTCAAGAAGTTAGAGGGTTTACATGTTGTGGGATTGTTAACCAATGTCATAAAACAATGTGTGTACTGCTGTTTCATGAGAAACTATTTGTTCTATAAGCCTTCACCTGAAGTACAATAAAAAAAAAATGTGAGGGGGAGTAAGGTAAGTATGGTTATAGCAACTAGCTAGAGGGTTTAGTATGGCTGTCCAACAGAATCTTACACTCACAATAAACTTTGAAAGGTATCCATTCATCTCTCCACTTCTCATGGCCCCACCAATGTTAAGGCTGGCAACATGGAATAGTGGAAAGAGCACTGTATATATTCATTCAAAAGAGATTCATGATACAGAAAAAAAAAATAATAATCTGAATTAAATATTAGGAAGCTTTCGTTCCTGTCCCAGATCAGTTAGTTCATTTCTCAAAAGTTTAGATTGTTCATTTGTAAAATTAAGTGAATTGACCTAGATGGTTTTTAAGATCACTTCTGGCTCTTGTGTACTGCATGTCTGTAATTTTAGGATCTATTACATTAATTCAACAAACATTTTTTGTGGTCCTACTATGGATGTGTAATAGGCACAGTTTTAAGAATTGTAAATACAGCAGTGCTAAAATAAATGAATAAATAAAAGTTCTTGCCCTCATAGAATTTATATTTTATTTGGAAGGCAGACAGTAAATGAAATAAAGTAAAGCACATAATATGTTAGAAGATGATGCGTACTACAGAGAAAAATAAAGTACAGAATAAGAATGGGGAGTTGTGAAGGAAGGAATGCAACAGGAAATATGGTGGTCAAAGAGATTTAAACAAATACCTGAAGGAAATAAGAGAATGAGCCATTAACATAACTGGGAGAAGAATGTTCAAGACTAAAGTTCAAAGGAGCACGATACACATGTACATGGATGTTTAAGGAACAGCAAGGGGACTGTTATGTCTGGTGAGGAGAATGAGCTGAGACCAGAGAGAGTTGAACCTCAGGTCAAGTGGGGCCTTATAGGCTATTGCACTCTTAGTGAGTGAGTTGGGTACCCAATTGTTGAAGTATTTGAGCAGATGAATGACATTGTCTGACTTCATTTTAACAAAATTAAACTGGATGCTGTGTTTATAATTGATGAGGAGAATGGTGGTGAGGGTGGAAAGAGGGGGAGTAGTTAGGAGGCAATTGTACTTCATCAGGAGGGATTAATCGCTAGAGGAGGACATCCTGTTTGCTGAAGTAGAGGGCCAATGAGGGAAAGAGAGACCCTCAGTGAGAAAGATTGGCACAGTAGCTAAAACGATGGCCTTCAACATGCCAGCAATCATGAGGATGGCACAGGACCAGGCAACGTTTTGTTCTGTTGTGTGTAGGGTTGCCATGAGTTGAAGTTGGCTTGACTGAAGCTATCTATCTCTATCTAGGTGAAAGATAACAGTGACTTGGATCATGGCGTAGCAATGGAAGATGTGAGAAATGACCAAATTCTGGGTATATTTTGAATGTAGCCCAACAGAATTAGGTAGATTTTAAAGGGGGTTTGAGAGAAAGAAAGGGGTCAAAAATAACCATAAGCTTTGGTCTAAGAAAGTAGGAGATAAAGTAACCATTAACTGAAATAAAAGCATCTAAGTGGAGTATTTTTGGAGGTAGGGGAGGAGTAGATCAAATGAGACTGAGAAGGAATAATCAGTGAGCATGGAAGAAAACCAGAACGATACGATGTTCTGGAAGAAAAGTGAACAAAGTATATCAAGGAGGGAGTAGTGATCACCTGTGTGAAATCTTGCCTATGGTTCAAGCATCTCAGGGCAATCGGTTTTGCTCCAGTCTTGATCAGTTGATTTATCAAAGTGGAGCCAGTGTGACATTGAAATAACATTTTAAGTGGAATGGGAAGGATGAAAGCCATATTACTCTTTAAGAACTCCTGTTCTTAAAATAGATTCTCATAGACTTCATATTTAAATCCAGGCATTGCTCAATGTGACTTGAAGTATGTCTATGAATGAGTAATATTCAGTGTCTTAAAAGTCACAGTCTCATCTCTATGATTAAGAGCCCGCATTAGGAGCTATAAGTGACTAGTCCATCACCAAGAGTACATAGTACAATGACCTCTTTCAATCTTTCTATAATCGACAAGGGTCTATCATCCATAAGGCACACCAAGGAATATTTTGTAAAATGGTGTATCTATCTTTTTGATGTATATTTCAAAAAGTTTGTGGTCCAAAATATACCCATTTTTCTTAACAGCTCATGTTTTTTTCCCCTAACATTTATCGAGATAATTATATTTCCAACCTACAACACATCTTGGGATGTCTTCCATAGCATTGACCTAAAAGTTTCGTTTAAGACATTTTGAATGAAATTCTGGTAACAATAGATGAGTTCTTATATTTTCTTATTATCTTCACTGAAGTTTCCTTTATCACTCAAACTGCCCAGTCCTTGGTGTATCTCTCTCCATCTTATGAAGACTTCTGTTGATCTTTTAGTGTCTTTCCTCAGTGTTACTCCATGTGCCCAGCTATGCTTTCTGTTCTCTGCTATCAATGCACATTTTTCTTACCACTGTAATTTCTCTAAATTAATTCCTATTTCCACTGACTTTCTGTCCTCTTCATTAGACTCTAGGTTCTCTGGGGGTAGACTTAAGTACTGGTTCATCTTCATATTTCTAGTACTCAATACAACACCCTTTGTAAATCAGTTTTATTTTGGAGTTTGATGCCTTCATTGTATTGTATTATTCTCAATCACATATGCATGTTTGGTCTCCTCATCACAGGCTTCTGGTTTAAAATCTTCAGCCATTATCCTTTCTTCATTCCTGTCATCAATTAATTATTATTGTATTTTACATTCTACCATGCTTCCAGTTTCATTGGTATGAGATTGAAGAGACTTCCTCATACCATCTGTCTCTCTCTTTTTTTTCCCTAGACCACATGATTCAGGTTGTATTTTAAAGCTGCTGTTTTCCATCAAAATGGCGATGTTTGAATTTGTTATTCTGCCAATAACTATTGCCACATTTTGAATTTCCTTCATCTCCCCATTTAGCCATTATCTATTCTAACTTTGTCTTCTTCACCAAAATGAAGTTCCTATAAAGTTCTTGTTAAATTCTTTTTATGTCTCCCTTCTGCAACCATCATGGAGCCTTGTTCAGGCAAGACAATCAGATACCTGCAATACCTAATTGACACTCCCATACTCAGTGAAGTTCATATATATTGCCTGTTTATTATTTATTTCAAAGGGTTGCTGAATGATTGTGTAATATCTCATCCCTAATTCCCATTACAAGAGAATCTTTAAAGTGAATTTAATTATTAAGGAAGTTTACTAGAAGATATAAATTGCACTGATTTAAAGATATTACTGAAAATAGATCACAGATGATATTAATGTTGCTGTTTATCAATTCCATCTTCTTAAACTCTTGGTATATGTTTTCTGAGACTACCAATCTCTAAATTACTGAGAACATACACAATGGCTTATGGTTTGTGTGGTTCGTTTGCAACGTGAAGGCTAAGGATAGGAGCCAAGTACCTGAGAGAGAGACTACATTGGAAAGTTCAAAGTTGGAAAATTAGACATACTGTAACTCAATGAAGTCAGAAGACATAGACTCATACCATTGAGAGGAAGCTGAAGGCAAATCTATAAGAGTAAGGAGAACAATTAAGTTTATATCCATATAATCCATAGCCCTTTGGCACCTGGGAGATCTAGGTGCAGGTAGTAGATAGGTGCATCAAAGAATAGGTGGAGTGTGGTGATGAGAAACTAGAGGAATAAAAGAATAAATGAGTATCCAATTTTGAAAGACCTAGAACAGTACTAAGATTATCGTGTTTAAATACATACCATATACAAGGTGCTTTATATGCAATATCTATTTTGAGTTTCATAATACTCTGTAAGTAGATATAATCAACTCCATTTTTGAAAAAAGAAAGTTGTGTCTAGGTTAGGTTAAGTAACTTACCCAAGGTCACAAAGATAGCAATTATCAGTCTGAGATTCGAATCCAAGTGTTTGATTCCAATGCCTGACACACGCCACTACCTCACATATTATCCAGGCTTGGAATTAAGCTCATAAGAGCTGAAAAAGTGACTGACTTACTGAAACTGAAATGTAAGGTGAATATCCAATCAGAAAAGAAGAGCAAAAATCCAGTTACTAGAAACAAAGACACATTAGGGCTAGATCTCAGTAAAACCTACTTGATATTCAGTCCTCCAAATGACCAAACTAATATATCCAAGTCCTTCTACATCAAGGCAGCATCAGTCTCAGTTCTCTGGATGTGCCTAAACATGTATCTTTGGAAGCCAAATGACTCAATAGTGTAAAGAAAAGTTGAAGGTGGGCAGGAGCCAGGGAAGGCATCACATGAAATAATTGACCATGTGAAGATTAGTTTCATTGTTGTCTTTATCTTACATATCAAAATGTCCCCTGCTAAACAGCCAAATGCTGCAAAATAGCTATAGATGGGATGCAAATGAAACATCTGATAGCCTTTTATTGGCTGATTTTGGAAAATATTTTTTTAAATATTTGTGATCAAAACTCACAGCAAAATGAAGAAACCAGGATATAGAATTTTTTAAATGTAGAGGGTGTGGAAAAGAGAAGCTGATTGGGAGAAGGGGGTGTTTGGGATATGAGTTCAGCCACATTCTAGTACTTCTCACTTCCCATAACTGAATCCCTCCGAGCGAAGGTAACTGGTGGTTGATAGTTGCTACCAACTTGTCTTACAGAAATTAGGAAGCTTTATATGAATGGAGTAGCTGAAGGACTTTGCAGTCTGGAAGAATATCATACTGGGTTCATTCTCCAGGCATACTTCACTTTATAGAATAGCTGCATCCCAGCCAAGTGAATTAAATGTGATTTTTTTTACACTGACTTCTTTTAAAAAACTAATCTCAACCTGTCAATCCCTGAAGGTTTAATGGGTTAGGAGTTCAGATGGTAGCCAGCTTCATAGATTATCTGGTAATATATCAACAACAGCAGTTCTTGGGAATCTATCTGCAGGATGTGAGAGAACAGCATTAGACCTGGAGTTTAGTGAATTGGGTTCTTGTAGGAGTTTTGCCGTCACTTAGCTACATGACCTTGGATGTTTTTATTTCTCTAAGTTTAAGTTCTCCTCGTTTGTGAAATGGGACTATGTAGAACCATTGCAAAAGCTGGATGATGAATAAGGAAGACTGAAGAAGAATTGATGCCTTTGAATTGTGGTGTTGGTGAAGAGTATTGAATATACTATGGACTACCAAAAGAACGAACAAATCTGTGTTGGAAGAAGTACAATGAGAATGCTCCTTAGAAGCAAGGATGGCCATGTCTCGCATACTTTGGACATGTTGTCAAGAGGGATCAGTCCCTGGAGAAGGACATCATGCTTGGTAAAGTAGAGGGTCAGCGAAAAAGAGGAAGACCCTTGAGATGAAATGACACTGTGGCTGCAACAATGGGCTAAAGGATAACAACAATTGTGAGGATGGCGCAGGACTGGGAAATGTTTTGTTCTATTGTACATAGGATTGCTATGAGTTGGAACCAACTTGATGGCACCTGACAATAACAGAACCATTAATTGTTATAATTTGTGTAAGGTTTCTATGCCGCTCCTCTTAGTTCTAAAATCCCATATATCCTATGACTCACAAATAATTCCATCATATATGCTGATGTTAATAAAAAGTTCTGAGATCAAATAAATTTTGAAAAAGCTGTGTTAGATAAAGCTAAACATTTTTTTGTGAGGACTTTTTTGTTGTCTTATGCAATCAGACATAATAGCTCACCAAAGAGTCAAGGCAAAAACTTCCCTGCGTCATGCCCCACATTTCTGACCCTTTCCTGAGAACTTTGTACCAAGGTCTCCACTCTCAGTTTGTTAGGCCATTCTTTCTCCTGATGGTTGAGTATTGGGACCCAGTCTTTCTTCTTGCTAGGATTGTGCTAGCCGTTAACCCTATGGCAGAGCAGCACAATTCAGTCCACTTGCATCATCTCAAGCCAGAGACTTTTGACCTATAAAGAAAAAAAAGATATGAGAGACTGCACTCCTAGGGAAATGGAGAAACCCACTCTGTCTGCAGGTCCCTTTCAGTTCCTGGTTCTGGACAATGGAGAGACCCATCAGCTGTTTCTGAACTTGGGTTCTCTGCCCAACCCTGTATCATCCCTATCATCCCCTGCCCAGGGCTAGTCATAATAGTTTTCTGTTTATCTGAAATAATTGCTGATGATATGATTACTACTAATAACAATGATAGTGCAGTAGTTAAGAGCTATGGCAAGCTATGGCTGCTAACCAAGAGGTTGGCAGTTTGAATCCACCAGCTACTCCTTGGAAACTCTGTGGAGCAGTTCCGCTCTGTCCTATAGGGTCGCTATGAGTTGGAATTGACTCAATGGCAATGGGTTTAATAACAACAATATCAGCGAATATGTATATCTAGAACTCATCATTTCAATAACATTGCTTTTCTCCACTTTTTGCCTAGATATCTATCTTATTCAATTAAAAAAAAAACCCAAACCCACTGCCATCAAGTCAATTCTGACTCATAATGACCCTATAGGACAGAGTAGAACTGCCCCTATAGGGTTTCCAAGGAGCAGCTGGTGAATTCAAACTGGTGACCTTTTGATTAGCAGCCGAACGCTTAACCACTGTGTCACCAGGGCTCCCAATTTTTAAAAAGTTACTTTGTTTTGAATGCTAACAATATATCAGGCATGGTTCTAAGCCCTTCATATAAATTATCTAACATAAACAATAAAATGACTCCATGAGGTACATATTCTATCCCCATTTCAAAACTGAGAAACCAGGGTTAAGAGACTTTATAGCATTTGTTCAAGATCCACAGTTTATAAGTGGCAGAGGTGGATTCCAAGCCCATGCCAGTTTGACCTCAGAATCTTTGCAGTTTTATTAACCTGTGTCTCATTAATATGCAATGACAGACACACATGCCTTTCTCACTTCTCCTCTTCCTCTCTCCCAAAATTCCTTCTGAATTCTTTCTCCTCTGTGCCTCTTCCTCCTTCTCTTTCCTTCCCTTCATTCCTCATGCCTGTCTTTTTCCTCCTCCCTCTTCCTTCCTTGTTTTTCTAGAACTGAGCATTTTATTGGCTGCACCAGTTTTCCCTGTTATCACCTCTGCTTCTGCAGAGTGTGTCTTTTTTTGTCTCCCTTCTCTTCTCTCTCTGTCACTGTTCTGACTTTGTATTCTTTTCCACCTCTGCCCAGCCTCTGAGAATGCCTCGAAAAACCTGCATTTGTCCCAACACATTTGAGGAAAGGTACATTTCCCGTAAGGCCCCCATTTAATTTTTATCACCAGCACCACTACAATAACTGCTCTCAATACATTCATCCAAGACTTTCAGAGGCAGCAGCCCCCCTTCCTTTGCTTCCTTTGCTTTTTTAAACCTGTCAGTGAGAGGTGTTCAGAAATATTTCATTTTGTTGCTGCTCAGAGCAGTGATTTTCCATGCTCACCGTTTCAGAGGTTGTGAGTCAGTGCTGAGAACTGACTTGTGATTTCTTCAGCCTTGTTCAGGCTGGAAAATGCACAGAGCTTTGTGCCTGTCTCTGTCCTCCAATAAAACCCTCCTCGTATTTGATACAGGTACCAAGACTGTGCCTTACTCACATACCCAAACCTTCACTTCAGATTGTTTTTAACATTCCCTGGAATCTTCCAACCATTGGAGAAAAGTATGCTATCAAAAGCTTATATTAAACTCTCAAGAATATGACAAATGATTCAGCACACAGCTGTCATAGGATGAAACCTCGAGCTCTGAGGTGTTTTCTGCCTAGTTCTTTGGAAGCTCACAGTTTAAAGATACAGATCATTAGTATCTAAATGACTTAGGACAGATAACATTTCAGCTCAGTGATTCTTAGTTTATATTTGTGTAATAATTACTTTTGGAGGGGTGTTAATTGCTCTTATGTGAAGAATAAGGAGAAGGAGGAGAAAAAGGGAAGAAGGAGGAAGAAGAAAGGGAAGGGGGTAAGGGAGAGGAAGGGGGGAACAGGAGGAGGAGGAAGGGGAAGGGAAGGAGATGGAGGGAAGAGGATGAGGGGAAGAAGGAAAAGGCGAACACAGTGTCTGTGGTCAAGAAAAGATTGGACAACCCTGGGTTACATGAAATTAAATAAATTGCTGTATCTTGTGACTTCTCAGAATCTGCTTTGAAAATATTCAGGGGGATATTCTTCAAGTTTTACATTTACAATCTTAAACCTGAGAACTTTTATTTTCCAAAGATCATCAGTTTAAACTACAGTTTTATAAAATACACTTTGGGATCTAATACAACCTTTCCTCCTTAAAAAAGTATAGAACCCTACAGACTATGCAATTACATTTATTCCCCTGTACGTGTATTTATTCATGCAGGCATTTCTCTATCCGTTCAGATTTTTAAATAGCGTTCACTCTGTTCTAGGCACCAGAGAATTGAAGATGAATGAGGTAGGATTCTAGTCCTGAAGGAGTTTACAGTCTAGTTTATAAGATGGACATTTGGATGGCTGAATCATAAAACAACCTAGTAAAAGCAGTTCTATGGAAACAAAAGTCTGTGGGAGCGCGCAGCGTGGGGAATAAATTTTCCGTTTCAGTTGTTTCAGTTTAAAGTTCAGGAGTGAGTCCCTCATTCATAAAATGAGGATGATAATACCTACTCAGCAGGATTGTTTGAAGATAAAATAGATTACACTAAACAGTGAAATGATTAGCCTAATCTGGTGGTTTGTGTTTTGAGGATTTTGGAGCAAGGAGACCATCAAAAGAACCAGTGAAATATTTTAGGGGAGAAATACCAAAGGTATGAGTCAGGGAATCAGCTGGAGGGTTAGTGAGGGGTGATCAACGAGAGGAACATGATGGCAAGCCTATGTGAGAAAGGGCCTTGACTAAATGTTTGCATTAGGTTTCGGGAGCAGGCAAAGAGCTCAACAAATGTTCGGGATGAATTTATTGTGGATTGTAGGTGTGCTACAGACAGAAACAGGAATGCTACAGACCAGATGGATTTGAAGAGATGAGGAATTCTGGCTTTTGCGTGAAGCTTAGGCTAGAGCAACAGGAGAAACCTCAGAGTTCAATCAGTTGACTTTCCTACTTTTAGCATATTTTCCGTTTCTCATCTTCCACAACTTTCTCCTCTAACCCCTGGTTTATTTAATCTCAAAACCCCACTTCTAACTACATATATTTCCTGTCAGTTTGCTGTCCCTTTTGGGTTCTCTCTGTACCCTTTTCTGTAGAAAAACGTGGTGTTGCTACCTTGTAAAACAAAGTCAGCTGATCAGAGCTCAGCATGACCCATTGCTAGGTGCACAAGGGCTTTGGAATCTGGCCACACGCTCCACAAGGTGAGGATCTAACACACTGCTTTATGATGCTCTTTGGAAAACTGGAATATGAAATATATAAAAACAAATTCTCTTCTCTTGTAAAATCACATTTTGAAAAGGTTTATGTCTCAGAGGGAGGTTGGACTTGAATCAAGCCCAAAAATAGCTCTGGAATCTTGTCACGAAAAAGCAATACATGTTTATTTTATTTAATGTATTTTAACATAATTTGGGCATATACACTGCTTCTTCAGAGGGATTTTTTTTTTGTTTATTTTTTTCTTTAGCATTGATTTTCTTATATGATCTGACAGGGGGGAAAATGAAGAACAAAACTGAAAAATGTGTTTTGGCTTCAGCAGTAGCTAAGCCTTCCAGGTGTTTGCTCTGGATTTTATTATCTGAGAGTCACTTACTAGGGGTTGGCTAACTGGAAGTGCAGAAAGTTACTAGGCTCATGCTTGGATTCTGCAGATTGGAGAAGCGTTCAGTCAGAGATTAATAGAGCTTAAAGTCTACTTCAGAGATCACAATTAAATGGATAAGATTACATAAGTATTTTCCTAGCAAAATTATTTTCACGTTTAATCCTTATGATTCATCTCCTCTGCAAAATATTATTATTAGGCTAATTTTACATTTGAGGAAACTGAGGATCAGAAATTATATAAACCCTTTCCCCAGGGCCAAGCTGATGGTAATTGTGGAAACCAGGATACAAATTTATGCCTTTTGATTTCTTAATTGAGCTCTTTCTACTATATCATGTAGTTTCCAAATCCCTCATTCACTCATTCATTAAAAATTTATTTTGCTCGCATTATGTGCTAGGTAGAGTCCTTGGGTGGTATAAATGGTTAATACACATAACTGCTAACTGAAAAGTTGCAGGTTTGAGTACACCCAGAGGCATCTCGGAAGAAAGCCCTGGTGATCTCCTTCTGAAAAATCAGCCATTGGAAAACCCTATGGAGTATAGTTCTATTCTGACATCGATGGAGTCACCATGAGTTAGAATAGACTTGACAGCAACTGGTCTTCATGTGCTAGGTAGTAGACGTGTGGTTTTGACAAAAACTAGATACACTTCTTGGAACTTTAAATTAGGTTTTATGGTTGAGTGAACTAAGGCTTAGAATAACAAAGAAGATACTTTTTGTTTTCTTTATGTTTTTATCACTAAGCTAAACAGCAAATATTTGTTTTTGGTTTTGTTTTTTTATTGTACTTCAGGTGAATGCTTACGGAACAAATCGTTTCTCATGAAACAGTAGTACACATATTGTTTTATGACATTGGTTAACAACCCCACAACGTGTCAACCTTCTAATTTCTCAACCTTTTTTTTTTGGTGAAAATACACATAGCCAAAGATACACCATTTCAAAACTTTCTACATGCACAGTTCAGTGACATTGACTACGCTCTTCCAATTGTGCTGCTATTCTCACTTAAGATGAAGGCTTACAGAACAAAATAGATTCTCATTTAACAGTTACTACAAATGTTGCCCTATGACAAGGGTTAACAATCTCACAACACATCAACAATATCCTTACTCAGCCTTGGGTTCCCTATCACGAGCTTCCTTGTCCCCTTCTGGCCCTTGTCACAGGACTACTGTACCTCATTAATCCCATTTGGTTTTACGGGGCTGTCCACTCACAGGCTGAATGGTGAACCTTGGAGATAACTTCAGCACTGAGCTAAAAGGGTGTCTGGGGGCCATACTCTTGGGGTTTCTCCAGTATCCTGTAGGCCAGTAAATCCAGTCTTTTTTTTTTTTTTTTTTTTGAGTTAAAATTATGTTCTACATCCTTCTCCAGCTCTGTCCAGAACCATCTGTTGTGATCCTGGTCAGAGCAGTCGGTGGTGGTAGCTGGGCACCATCTAGCTGTACTAGACTCAGTCCAGTGGAGGCCTTGGTAGCTGTGGTCCATTAGTCCTTTGGACTCATCTTTTCCTTGTATCCTGTTCTCTTCATTCGCCATTGCTCCCGAAGGGATGAGACCAGTGGAGTATCTTAGATGGCCACTCACAGGCTTTTTAGACCCCAGACACTACTCACCAAGGTAGAATGTAGAACTTTGTCTTTTATAAACTGTGTTATGCCAGTTGAGCTAGATGCTTCCCAAGACCATGGTCCCCACAGCCCTCCACCCAGCAATTCAGTCCCTCATGGAGTTTGGATGGGTCTATGGGGCTTCCATGACCTTTCCTTGTACAAGTTGTGCTAGTTTCCACTGTATTGTGTACTGTCTCACCCTTCACCCAAGATACCACTTATCTATTGCCTATTTACTATTTCCCCCCCACCCCTCCCATCCCTGGTAACCAACAAAGATTGTTACATTTTGTGTGTGAACTTTTTCATGGGTTTTTACAATAGAGGTCTCCTATAATATTAGTCCTTTTGTGATTGACTTATTTCACTCAGCATAATGTCCTCCAGTTTCATCCATGTTATGAGATGCTTCACAGATTCATCATTGTTCTTTCTCATTGCATAGTACTCCATTGTGTGTATGTACCATAGTTTATTTATCCATTCATCTGTTGATGGACATCTAGGTTGTTTCCATCATTTTGCTATTGTGAACAATGCTGCCATGAACATAGGTGTGCATATGTCTATTCGAGTGATGACTCTTACTTCTCTAGGATATATTTCTAGGAGTGGAATTGCTGCATCAAATGGTATGTCTATTTCTAGCTTTCTGAGGAAGCACCATATCATTTTCCAAAATGGTTGTATCATTTTGCATTCCCACCAGCAGTGCATAAGAGTTCCCATCTCCCCGCAGCTCCTCCAACATTTGCTATTTCCAGTGTTTTTTATTCGTGCCAGTAATGCTGGGGTGAGATGGTATCTCATTGTGGTTTTAATTTGCATTTGTCTAATGGCTAGTGATCACGAGCATTTCCTCATGTGTCTGTTAGCCATTTGGATGTCTTCTTTGATGAAGTGTCTGTTCATTTCCTTTGCACATTTTTAAATAGGATTATTTGTCTTTTTGTTGTACAGGTGTTGGATTTTCTTGTAGATTATGGAGATTAGACCTTTGTCTGACTTGTACTGTCCAAACATTTTTTTCCTAGTCTGTAGGTTCTCTTTTTAGTTTTTTGGTGAAGTCTTTTGAAGAGCATATGTGTGTGATTTTTAGAAGATCCCAGTTACCTAGCTTATCTGTTGGGGTTTGTGCATTGATTGTTATGGTTTGTATCCTGTTAATGCCGTGTATTAAGGCCTGAAGTGTTGGTCCTATTTTTTCTTCTATGAACTTTATAGTTTTAGGCTTTATATTTGGGTCTTTGATCCATTTTGAAGTAGTTTTTGTATACGGCGTGAGGTATGGTCCTGTTTCATTTTTTTGCAGATGGATATTCAGTTTTGCCAGCACTGTTTGTTAAAAAGACTGTCTTTTCCACATTTGATGGATTTGGGCTCTTGTCAAAGATCAGGTGACCAGAGGTGGATGGATTTACATCTGGGTTCTCAATACTGTTCCATTGGTCAATGTATCTGTCGTTGTACCAGTACCAGGCAGTTTTGACTACTGTAGCTATATACTGAAGTCAGGTATTGTGAGTCCTCCAACTTTCTTCTTCTTCTTCAGTAGTGCTTTACTTATTCGGGGATTCTTGCCTTTACATATAAAGTTAATGATTAGTTTTTCCATTTCTTTGAAGAATGTTCTTGGTATTTGAATCGTGATTGTCTTCTATTTGTAAATTGCTTTGGGTAGAATTGTCATTATCACCATGTTGAGTCTGCCTATCCATGAGCATGGTATGTTTTTCCATTTATGTAGATCCCTTTGGGTTTCATGCAGTAGTGTTTTGTAGTTTTCTTTGTATAGGTCTTTTACATCCCTGGTCAGATTTATTCCTAAGTATTTTATCTTTTTAGGGGCTATTGAAAATGGTATTGTTTTCCTGATTTCCTTTTCAATATTCTCCTTATTGGTGTATAGGAATCCAACTGATTTTTGAATGTTTATCTTGTATCCTGCTACTCTGCTGAATCTTTCTATTAGTTCCAGTAGATTTCTGGTGGAGTCGTTAGGGTTTTCTATGTATACTATCATATCATCTGCAAACAGGGACAGTTTAATTTCTTCATTACCAATTTGGATGCCCTTTATTTCTTTTTCTTGCCTTATTACTCTAGCTAGAACTTCCAGCACAATGTTAAACAGGAGTGGTGATAAAGGGCATCCTTGTCTTGTTCCTGTTTTCAAGGGGAATGTTTTTCGCCTCTGTTCATTAAGAATGATGTTGGCCGTTGGTTTTGCAAAGTTGCCCTTTATTATGTTGAGAAATTTCCCTTCTATACCTATTTTGTTGAGAGTTTTTATCAGGAATTGGTGTTGGACTTTGTCAAATGCCTTTTCTGCATCAGTTGAGATGATCATGTGATTCTTTTCTTTCCTTTTATTTATATGGTGGATTACGTTGATTGATTTTCTAATGTTGAACCATCCTTGCAAACCTGGTGTGAATCATACTTAGTCATGGTGTATTATTTTTTTGATATGATGCTGAATTCTATTGGCTAGAATTTTGTTCAGAATTTTCGCATCTATATTCATGAGAGATATTGGTCTGTAATTTTCTTTTTTTGTGATGTCTTTGCCTGGTTTTGGTATTAGCATTATGCTGGCTTCATAGAATGAATTTGGAAGTGTTGCTTCCTTTTCTATGCTCTGAAATAGCTTGAGTAGTACTGGTACAAGCTCTTCTGTAAATGTTTTGTAGAATTCTCCAGTGAAGCCATCTGGACCAGGGAGTTTTTTGGTTGGGAGTTTCTTTTTTATTACCTTTTCAATCTCTTCTCTTGATATGGGTCTGTTCAGATTTTAAACATCACTTTTTTGTAGTTTGTGTAGGCCGTGTGTTTCTAGAAATTTATCCATTTCCTCTAGGTTTTCTAATTTGTTGGAGTATAGTTTTTCATAATATTCTGTTATAATCCTTTTTATTTCGGTTGGGTCTGTTGTAATGTCCCCCATTTCATTTCTTATTTGGGTTATTTGTGTCCTTTCCTGTTTTTCTTTTGTCTGTCTGGCCAGTGGTTTGTCGATTTTTTTGACTCTTTCAAAGAAGCAACTTTTGGTTTTGTTGATACTTTCTATTGTTTTTCTGTTCTCTATTTCATTTATTTCTGCTCAGGTCTTTACTATGCCCTTTCTTCTGGTGGTTGTGAGCTTTTTTTTGCTGTTCTATTTCTATTTGTTTGAGTTCTGTAGTTAACGTTTTGATTTTGTCCCTTTCTTCTTTTTTGATAGGTGCATCTATTGCTATAAATTGTCCTCTGAAGACTGCCTTTGCTGTGTCCCAAAGGTTTTGGTATTTTGTGTTTTCATTCTCATTTGATTCTAGGAATTTTTTGATTCCATCTCTGATTTCTTCTATTACCCAGTGATGTGTAAGCAAGGTATTATTCAGTTTCCATGTAATTGATTTTTTTTCCTTGCTCTTTCTATTGTTAATTTCTACCTTGATGGCATTGTGGTCAGAGAAGATACTTTGAATTATCTCAACGTTTTGGATGTTGTTGAGGATTGCTCTGTGGCCTAAGATGTGGTCTATTCTGGAGAACGCTCCATGTGCATTGGAAAAGAATGTGTACTTTGCAGTGGTTGGATGGAGTGTTCTATATATGTCTATGAGGTCAAGTTGGCTGATTGTGCCCCTTAGGCCTTGTGTATCTTTGCTGAGTTTCTTCTTAGCTGTTCTGTCCTTTACTGAGAGTGGTGTGCTGAAGTCTCCTACTATTATTGTGGAACTGTCAATTTCCCTTTTCACTGTTGTTAGAGTTTGTTTTATATATTTTGGAGCCCTGTCATTGGGTGCATAGATGTTTATTATGGTTATGTCTTCATGATGGATCATCCCCTTAATCTTTATATAGAGTCCTTCTTTGCCTTTTATGGTAGATTTTGTTTTAAAGTCTATTTTATCTGAGATTAGAATTGCCACTCCTGTTCTTTTTTGGTAGTTGTTAGCTTGATCTTTTTTTCCAACCTTTGACTTTTAATAAATTCACATCTTTGTTTCTAAGGTGTGTCTCTTGTAGACAACATATTGATGGATCCTGTTTTCTTATCCATTCTGTCACTCTCCGTCTCTTTATGGGTGCATTGAGTCCATTTACATTCAGTGTAATTATTGATAGATGTGAGTTTGTTTCTGTCATTTTGTAATGCTTTTTTGTGGTGCTGAAGTTTTCTTTGTTCTTCTTACTCTCTTGTGCTGAGTTACTTTTGTTTGTGGATTTTTTTTTCATTTCTTTTGTTTTTGTAGGTTTTGTTTTTGCTGAGACTTTATGTTTTTCCTCTTTATTTTTATGAGTAGGTTTTTTAACTTGCTTTGTGGTTTCCATGAATTTTACCCTTATCTTTCTAAGTTTGAAGCAGTCTACCATTACTTGGTATCACCTTGCCTTCCTCTCCATTAGAAGGTTCTATACCTATGCCGTTTATTCTCTCTTTTATTGTTTTGATATTGTTGTCATTTACTGATTAACTGCCCTGATTCCCTGTTGTATTTCTTTTGGTTTTGGATAGTCCTCAAGAGTTCATTTCTTAGATTGGCATCTGGCTGGTACAATCCTGCATCCTAGATTCTGCCTGTGAGCTGAAGCTGTTTGTCCTCAGATCGAAGAACTCCGTTTAATAATTCTTGCAAGTTTGGTTTGACTTTTACATATTCCCTTAATTTATGTTTATCTGGAAATGACCTAATTTCACCTTCAAATTTGAATGAGAGTTTTCAGGATATATTATTTTTGGTTGGCAATTTTTTTCTTTCAGATTTTATGTATGTCATCCCATTGCTTTCTTGCCTTCATGGTTTCTGCCGAATAATCTGAGCTTAGTCTTATTGTTTCTCCTGTGTATGTGACTTCTTGTTTTTCACGAGCTGCTCTCAGGATTCTTTGTTTGTCTTTGGTTTTGGTGTGTGCGATTATGATATGTCTTGGTGATTTTCTTTTGGGGTCTCTCTTATATGGGGTTCTTTGACCTTCTTGGAGGGCCAGCTTTTAATCTTTCATGGTACTGGGGAAGTTTTCTGTCAGAAGTTCTTCTATGATCCTCTCTGTGTTTTCTGTTTTCTCCCTCTGTTCTGGAATTCCAATCACTCGCCAGTTTTTGCTTTTAATTGTATCCCACATAACTCTCAGGTTCTCTTCATTTTTCTTTGTTCTGTTTTCTGAGTTTTCCTCAAACAGAGTTGTATCCAAGTGTTTGTCTTCAATTCTACTGATCCTGTCTTCCACCATTTCAAATATGATTCTCAGCCCTTCTATGACACTGTCCATTTCTGAAATTTTGTTGTTTATCTTTTGGATTTCTAATTGTTGTCTTTGTATAATTTCTAGTTGTGAATTTATTTTGGCATTTTGTTCCTGCATTATTTTCCTGAATTATTCCAATTTTTTGTATGTATTTTCCATGAATTTGTCTATTTTTTCCTCATGTTTGTCAGCTTTTTGCCTCAGAGCTTGGAGAATTCTGAGTATTAGAGATTTTCATTCCCTGTCAGGTAGTTCTAGTGCATTTTCTTCCACTGTAGAGTAATCTGGTGTTTTATTTTGGATGACTACTGGAACCATCCTGTCCTGTTTTTGTAAATGTTTTGATATTGTCTGTTGTCTTTGGGGCATTCAGTAGTTATTTTTGTCATTTATTGATTGTGGATTTGTTTGTTTCATCCTCTTTTTTTTTTTTTCAATTTGACTATGTCTGAGCAGGCAGGCTGTGTGTTCTTTGTTGTTTGCTCGTCTGTGGGCACGATCATTTTCACCTCCTTCTCCAGTTGGCAGGGTCAGTCACTCAGATATGGTAAAGCAGGGCAGGTCTAGCTGAAGAGGAGTTACTGGGATGGGTTGTTTGTGGCGCTTACTACAGTCAGCAGAGCGGGTTGGTAATCAGTTCAGGGTAGGTTCCAGTAGGCCGTGCCTGTGCTGCTTGGTGGTGTGATGTCAAGAACACAGTGCCGGTAGGTAGCATGCAGCAGGGAGATGTTATGTGTGGAGCTAAGATGGATATGGGAGAGAGGAGAGAGGAACAGGAGCCAAAAAATACAAACTAACAAAAAAGAATGCTAGGTGAGCTTGCCGTTGGAGTGGAGAGATGAGAGACTATGAAATGGAGAAAAATAGAAATGGGAAGAGGAAGAAAAGAAAAGAATAGAATGAAAAGATGAAAATCAGAAAGGTGAAAGAAGTACAAAGTTCCCAGGGATCCCACCGGTGCAGCTATGAGGTCTGGGGAAGTCGCTCTCAGGTGTTGCAGTACAGCCTGGCTAGAAGGCGTAGAGGTATACAACACCAGGTATTCAGGGAACAGAAAGAGAAGATAGATATAGAGAGACAAAAATCTGAGCAATGAGGAAAGACAAAAAGGGAAAAAGAGGGAAAAGAAAACAAAACAAGTTAAAAAAAAAAAGGAACAAGAATGGCCCCCAAGAAAACAGAAAAAAAAAAAAAAAACAATGAAAAAAGAAATGTCCTCAGGGATCCCTCTGCACGTCTGTGCAAGCCGAGGGGTAAATCTCCTTGCCACACAGCACCGCCTGGCCAGAAAGGGCTCCCATCTCAAGAAAAGGAAAAGAAAGCAAACATACAATTGAAAACATACAAACAAACAAAAGCCCTGGGATCCCAGCAGCGTGGCAGCCCAGACTGGGAAGCAGCTCCACACTCAAACGGAGTTCCACAGCCCCTCAGGAAGAAGCAGTGATGGCACATGGAGCACGTATTTGAGTGAAAGGAGGGAGAGTTATTGAATGGTAAGGAAGAAATCAAAAGAAGTAGAAAAAAAAGCAAAACTAGCAGGCAACAAATGGCACTCAGAGAGCCAGCTAGTGTGGGCTGGTGTTTCTCGGAGAAGAGACTGTGTCCACTTGAAGCAGAGGGGGCCGAGCGTGGGTAAAGAAGGGTAGGGAGTGGGAAAGTGTATATCACAAATTACCGGAGCTCTGCAGCCCCTCAGGAAGAAGCAAAGGTGGCACACGGAGCCAGGTATTTGAGCGAAAGGAGGGGGAGGTGGTGAGAGGTAAGGAAGAAATCAAAAGAAGCAGAAAAAAGCAACATCATCAGCCAACAAATGGTAGTCAGAGATCCGACCCATTCGGGTGTGTGGAATCCAAGCAGCTGGTGTTTCCCGGTCAAGAGATTGTGGCTGCGGGAAGCTGCGGAGGCCAAGTCGGGGTGACGAGGAGTGGGAGGTGGGAAAGCGTATATCGAAAATTGCCAGTTCTTTTGTCTCCCACTGGACGCTCTGTGAGGCTGCTTTCTCGTACCCCCTGTTTGCTGGTCTTCGATAAGAGTCCAAGATGGCGAATCCTCATTGCGTTAGCTGGTAGGGGATCTCTGCATGAATCTCTCCTTTCTCTCCATTCTCTGTCAGTTTTCTCACTCCATTTGGTGCTTGGCTGAGTTCTTTATCTCTTCATTTGATATTTTAGGGTTTTAGGATTGTTGTATTCTCTGTTTGGCTTAGTTTTTTGGATCTTTGCTGTGGAGGGACGGCGTGGTGCCTCTGCCTTGAGTGCCATTTTGCCAGAACTCCAGCAGTAGATGATCTTTTAACAAACTTATTTGTTAAAGGGAAATCAATATTGAAACAAAAAAGTGCAATTGAGTGAATATTTTCTTGTATAAGTCGCATTCTACTTTATTTTTTATCAATTTGCATGAGTAGATGGGAAAGAGTGGAATGCTTTCTTATATTTAGGTTCATATGTAAGTAGTTTGCATACACATTTAAAAATATTTTGTGGCGATCCATATTTATCATTGTAAAGGAAACAACACTACATATCTCTAATACCCATAACCAAAAAACCCAAACCTATTGTTGTTGAGTCATTTCCAACTCATAAAAACACTATAGAACAGGGTAGAAGTGCCCTATAGGGTTTCCAAGGCTATCATATTTATGAGAACAGTCTGCCACATCTTTCTCCTACAGAGCAGCTGATGAGTTTGAACCACTGACCTTTCAGTTAGCAGCCAAGTGCTTAACCACTGTGCGACCAGGGCTCCTTCTATTACCCATAGATCCTTCTATTGTCTTAGCAAAATTGCAGAGGAAAAACTAGAAACATAGAATAAGAAAACTGGAAGAGATTTTAATCATTATGTCTTGTAGTTCTTAATTTTTGGAGACCACAGCTTGTTTTAAGAATTTGATTAATTGTATTTCAATAAAAAATTTTAAAAACAAACAAACAAACATGGTCTCCCAGGAAAACCAAACACAAATACAGTCTTACAAAATACTGTGTGCAATATCAAAGAGTCCATGACCATCTGAAAAAATAGATAGACCTTCTAAGTTTCCATGGACCTCCTGGGTAAGAATACAGCTCTATAGGCTTTGTGAGGGCAGAGGCTCCGCCTGTTGGGTTCAGTATTATATCTGAAGCACCCAGCACTTCGCCTGAATCATTGTTGGTATTCCATAAGCTTTTGTTGAGTGACCCAATGGGAATTACATTAGAATAGACTGGGTGTTATCTCAACTTGTCCTTTCCGATTTATTTTTTACCCACAGAGTCCTTTTCTCTAACGAAATCTTAAATAGATAATCAATGTATAGACTTACAAAAGTAGAACTCTTCTGGATGAAAGTCAAAGTGAGTGAGTCAAAGCCCAGAATCTTGCTCATGATGTCCATTTGCCCCCACTCAGAAACCTGGGTGGAGTGTCCAGGGAATTCTTCATTTTGCAGATGAGAAAGCAGAGGCACTAGTAAATTGGTCAAGGCCAGACAACAAATGAATTGCAGAGCTGAAATTCAATTCCAGGCAGCCTTAATCCCAAGCAAGGACTCTCATTGACTATGGAGTAATCAAATTTTACAATCTTAAATTGAAAATAGTGGGCAATATCAATGTTCCAATCTCATGTCTTCAAAATCCAAATGAAGAAACTGAAATACGTTTTGTGAAGTGACATGATCAATGTCTGTTTGGTGTACTTTATGTTACATAGCAACTGAAGAAGATGAACATTTGATTTAGCAAATTCATAGTTACTACTAATATGTGCCCAGCATTTCTAAGTGCTGTAAACATAGTGATTACTATTTGTTTTTAAGGAACTTAAAACCTAGAATGAAAGGGAGAAAAAAAGTCATGCAATGTAATGTGATCAGTTGTATAATGATCCGTCTCTTTACCTCACATCCGGCTTCAACTCATTGACCTGTTGGTTTGAGGTAAAAATCTGATCATTTCTCCCTCTATCCACTGCTATCTCCCTGGTCCATGGTACCATTGTCTCTCACCTGGATTGTTGCAGTAGTCCCTTAGCTGATATTTCTGCTTTCATCCTTATTTCCCTACAACGTGTGTTCGACAAAGCATCCAGAATGATTCCTATAGGACACAAGAAAGGTCATGTGACTTATCTGCTTAAAACCCTCCAAAAGCTTCTGATCTCAGGTGGAGGTTACAGTTATAATAACAACTTTCAGAATCTGACCCCTGCCCTACATCTCCTATCCCATGCCTTACTACTCCCTCACTCCACTCAGCCACAGTATCCTATTTTTTTTAATATAATGAACTTAATTATGTTGTTGTTTGTTGTTGAGAATATACACAACATAACCCATTAAACCTGTTGCTGTGGAATCAATTCCAACTTATAGTGACCCTAAAGGATAGGGCAGAACTGCCCCATAGGGTTTCCAAGGAGCGGCTGGTGGAGTTGAACTGCCGACCTTTTGGTTAGCAGCCAAGCACTTAACTACTGTGCCACCAGTGCTCCATACACCCATAACATACAATTCAACAGTTTCTACATGTACAATCCAGTAACACTGATTATATTCTTTGAGTTGTGTAACCATTTTCACCTTCCTTTTCCAAATTTTTCCTCCCCCATTACCATAAACTCACTGCCCCCTAAGTTTCCTATTTAATCTTTCCCATTGCTGTTCCTCAGACATCCTAACGTATCTGTTATGAATTGAGTTGTGTCCCCCAAAAATATGTATTATAAATCCTAACCCCTATACCTGGGGATGTAATCCCATTTGGGAATAGGGTTTTCTTTGTTACATTAATGCAGCCATATAGGTGTAGGGTGTGTCTTAAACCTGACCACCTCTGAGACATAAAAAGAGCAGATTAGACACAGAATCAAGTAAGCACAAGGTGGGGAAAATAGATGCCATGTGGAGGAATGCCCAGGGTTACAGAAGCTGAGACAAGTATATTCCCCTAGAGCTAACAGAGAGAGAACCTTCCCCTAGAGCTAGTGTCCTGAATTCAGACTCTAGCCTTCTAAACTGTGGTGCTCAGGTTAAGAGCTACGGCAAGCTACAACCGCTAACTAAAATGTTGACAGTTCAAATCTACCGGTTGCTCCTTGGAAACTCTATGCGGCAGATCTACTCTGTCCTATAGGGTTGCTATGAGTTGGAATTGACTTGACAGTAATGGATATATGGGTAAACTGTGAGAAAATAAATTTCTGTTCTTTAAAACCACCCACTTGTGGTATTTCTGTTATACCAGTGCTAAGAAACTAAGACACCATCCCACCCTGGGCTTTACCCTTGCTCTTTTCTTCTGCTTGATATGCCCTTTCCTAGATTTTTATGTTGCTCACTCCCTTGCTTCAATCAGGTCTCTGCTCAAATGTTACTTTCCTAGCATGGCCTTCACTGACCGTCAGATTTAAACTTGCAAATCACAAACCACATCCTCACCTATCTCCTCATTCTGTTTTATTTTTCTTAATTGCCTTATCACCACCTGTTATTACTGTAAATAAGTGTTTATCATTTATTTCAGCAACCAGAATGTAAGCTTCTTGAGGACAGGGAATTTGACTCATTCACCGTTGTATGCTCAGTGCAATGTCCAATATATGTATTGTACTCATTATACATTTAATGAATAAATAAGTGAATGATGAATAAGTAAATTACTGAATCAAAGTAGACATAAAGTTTTGTGAGAGTTTACAGCTTCAGTAGTCTAGCAGTGTATGAGGCAATCCACATTCCTCAGAATAAACGTTTTGGAGCTTAATCACTCCTTTGATAAAACATTTGTTGACTTGAAATCCAGCTGTGTCAAGTGAGTATTCTCTTGGGTAGGCCAGATCCCGGCCCACCCTAGCTCTTCTCTTACAAAAAAAAAAAAAAAAAAAAAGTTGGTCATACATTCAGAATGGCCAACAGAGAACTTGCTCATATCTATATATTTATGGAAAAGATAAAAGATTTGAAGTTCTAAAAATTGGAATGGACTCCTGTATCTTACCGTCTTCAGTATCTGTATAACGTTTCTAAGCTCAATATCTCAAATTTGTAAAATAAGTGAAATACCTCCCACGAATAATTGCTGTAAGGGTTAATTGTAAAAGTATTTGCAGTACTGTAAATAACATTACCATTATTATCCTTAATAGACTTAAAAAGGTAGGGAGAAGTCCTCTATAAAATCACAGTTTTCTGCTTCCAGACCCAAGATTATTTAGGATGTTATTATTCTGTGTCAGGACTGACTGTCAATGGCTTTAACAATTGGCATTCTACTTGTCCTCTGGAAAGCTCTTTCAAAGTCTAATTGACCTCTTTGTTAGGACATGTTTCCTGATATTTGGAAAACATTTTCATTTCTGTCTTCCATCGTCTAATTCCTGTTTATACCTCCACGGGGTAACATTAACAATCCTTCTCCTTCTTCTGTGCATATACCCTTCAAATATTTATGTTGTTAGTGTGCCCCTCCTTCATTAAGCTCCATCTATGCAGATAGTGCTTAGTTCTTTTAATCTTTTCTCATAAATCAATCCCTCCAGTCCTTTAATCATGCTCCCTGATGCTCTTTGAATCTCTTCCAATTTCTTGACAGCTCTCTCCTGTTGAGATGCCCGGAACTGTTTACAGTATTCTAGGTGCCGTCTGATCACCCTCACACTGAGCAGCTTTCTCCCCTTGATGGTTCTTGACAGCCTGCCTCCCTGCTGGCAGTTTGAGGATGCTGTTTGGGGCCTCCAGTCACCATTTAAACTAGTAATATTGTTTCCCACTAGTCATTGCAGGAATATTTTAGAGTTCCTATTATTCTAAGCAACCATTATATGATGGCAACTTTTCAGACGTGACAGGGGCAGATTTTGAACTTTGACCTTTCTGAGGTGACTCTCAATGCTTAAAGTTGAAATTTTTTTTTCTAATTTTTTTTATTGTGGTAAATATGTATATAACAAAGCGTTTGACATTTCCACCGTCTTCCCATGTACAGTTCAATGACATTAATTATGTTCTGAGAGGACTTGATTAGAGCATAGACATTAAGAGTCCTTGCTCTGGTTTCAGACTGCCTGCGATTGACTCTCAGCTCTGCAATGTTTTACTGTTTGACCTTGACTAATTCACTGGTGTCTCAGCTTCCTAATCTGTAAGATGAGAAAGAGAACCCACCTCATAAAACTGTTCTGAAAAATACATGACATGATTCATATAAGTGCTTAGAATAATGTCTACCATATTAGAAGCACACAATAAAGAAATGCTAGCAATCTCAAGCTTCTTTAATTTCTTGACTGAGGTAATTTACATAAATGCACACATTTTAAATATACAGTTAGATGCATTTTGAGAATGTATACCTCTGTATGTCAATTCTCTCACTCCTTTATCTCTTCATTGTACTCATAACAAAACTCTAACCTCAGAAATTTCCCTTGTACTTCATTTCATCACATTGCTGGGTCATAGGGTGAGTGTATATTTAACTTTGTAAGAAACTGCTAAACTGCTTATAGAAGTGGTTGTATGATTTTCATCCTTCTAGAAATGTGTGAGCATTCCAAAAACATTTGGCGCTATGAATCTTTTTAATTTTAATTTTAGCCATTAGGGTGGGTTTAAAGAAATATGTAATCATGGATTTCTGATTGATAAATGGAGGACATTAATTGTACTTATTGGCTAGTCATGTGTCTTCTTTTGTGAAGTATCTAATCAAGTAATTTTCCCATTTCAAAATATTATTTATCTTTTTTATTAAGTTATGGATGATCATTATATATTCTGAATATAATCCTTTGTCAGACATATTGTGAATATTTTCTTCAAGTCTTTGGTTTTCCTTTTTGTTTTCTTAGCAATATCTTTTGAAGAGCAGAAGTATTTCTTATGAAGCCAAATTTATCTTTGTTTTTTTTTTTTCCCCCTTTACGGCCAGTGTTTCTTGTATTCTTTCTAAAAACTATTTGTCTACCATGGGTGGTGAAGATATTTTCCTAACTTTCCTTATTAGTATTTTATAGTTTTATCTCTTTGGCATTTAGGTCTATAATAAATATCAAATTATGTTATCTCTATGCCATGAGATAGGAGTCAAAGGACTGTGCGTGTGTGTGTGTGTGTGTGTGTGTGTGTGTGTGTGTGTTTTAAGCACACATTTGTTGGGAAAAGAAGAAAAAACAGATCCTGTCCCTGTTGAATTATTTTGATACCTGTTCTTGAAAATCAGTTGACCATGAATGTGAATGTTATAGGAGAAAATGTATCTACTAATTGAGAGGATTGGAGAGGAATCTGTGTCCTTAGGAGAAGACTCACATTTATATTAGAACAAGCACATGAACAGAACTACTTCACTCAAATTCCCCATCTCCACCCCCCACCCCAAACTTTTTGTTGGGAAGTGATGTCTGTGCCCTGTAAACTGCTAGGGGACTTTATGTGCACTGTTTTATGAACTTATCACTTTCTATTTGTTATCCTAGGCTTATTATAGAGATCATCTTACTTCTCCCCAGAATACACTGGTAGTTTTAATATGATATAATCCTAGAAAACAAAAGGGAAGTAGTGGAGAAGGCGAGAAAAGGAAAGGAGAGAAGCCCCCAGATTTTTGCGTTAATGAATGGAACACTGCTGCAGACAAGTGTTTAATCTCAGGAAGGACCCTGTAAAGAACTATATAGAAGTTGCCTGACAGCTGTGCCACTAAGGGGTGAGAAAGCTGGAGTGTTTATTCTCTGATTCCCATCTATCATTTAGTTAAAGATTAAAATCCTTCTCATGGGCAGAACATGACCCTATGGTGCCAGAGTCAACCTTCAGACAGTGAAGCAGTAAGATGAAATCACTCAAGATGGAAAGTGGTCAGAATTCCAGGAACTCTCCACCTAAGCTGTGTGTAAAGCCAGATGTGGGTTGATGGAACAGAATATAAATAGCATCTGCTATAGGTTACCACTTGCACCAAACAGATTCTTTCACCCGACATACTGAGTCAACTCTGTTGACTCTTGACACACCGAGTTGAAGGCCATCCACAATCTTTTAAAAAGACTTAAAATGTGAGGATTAGTAGATTAAACTGCTATCCCAGGTGCTGTAGCTTGCCCCAAGGCCATAATTGATCTTTATCAGCTCTCTCCTCTGTCACCCATTATAGATTTCTCTCACTCTTGACCAGTACTTCTGTTGCCCAATAAGTGATCTTGACATTCATCTATGAGGGGTCAGAGCCCTGGTTATCTTGCACTTGTCAGGCTGTGGTTACTCCAATTGTCCATTTACTGTTATCAACAGGCATGGAAGCACTAAGTGAATCCCCCATGTTCCAAACACAATCTTCTCTGCCCTATTTTAAAGCATAAATCCTATGTCCTCATGATAATTAGGGACAAACAAATAAACAAAACAAAACAAAAAAAACCAAACCCATTGCAGTCCAGTTGATTCTGTCTCATAGTGACCCTATAGGACAGAGTAGAACTGCCCCATAGGTTTACCTATGTAGTAATTGCCTGTACAGTAAATTATTTCACCAAAGTGACAAGGAGCACACTAATAGTGATGTACTGGCTTTGCTGGAAATTCAGTTTATTGTTGGGTGTCCTGTGTAGGTCCTGATTTATATAGGAGATCTGTGATTAGGGCTACTATTTGGTTAACTATATGGTAAGCTTATGATAACCAATAGCTGCCATGATTCATTTGAGTTTTGTCAAGACCAAACCAATGAATTAAAGATGTATCTGGTGGGCTTTCCCTATATCTTTTAATTATTTTAGGGTAGCACTAATTGCTGTAATTTTAGCTGGGATATGATATTACTTCTTATTTACTCACTTGGCCAGGTTAGGAGATAATTCCAGGGGCTTCAACTTGGCCCTTTCAATGGGATTTTTGGTTCACTTGACCCTTTACATTGTAACAGCTTTTACTTACTATGTCAGCCACTGAATATACCCATTCCAGTTATAAAGTCAAGGGATGGGGAAATTATTACCAGGGGAGAGTAAATACTCAATAAAGCCACTGTGGGGTAGACTTGGGCCAGGACTAATTTACCACCTATGTACAATATGCCCTGAATTTAACAGAGGGGCCACAATGACATTTTCCATCTCTTGGTATAAATTTGAGCTCAGAACCTATACTCAATATCTCTAGAATAATAAGAATATTCTCTTTTTTTGTATATAGTTACTCTATTATTATGTTCATAAGTAGTGATGGCCTGTTAAAAGCTTAACAATTGATCTTTGAGGGAAAAAAATCCCATAAAACCCTAATTTATAGCATTTTCCAATTTCTGTAGTTTACAGCCACAACTTATCTGTCAGTTTGTCATAGTGTGGTGGCTTGCGTGTTGCTGTTATGCTAGAAGCTATGCCAACAGTATTTCAAACACCATCAGGGTCACCCATGGTGAACAGGTTTCTGCAGAGCTTCTAGACTAAGACAGTCTGGGAAGAAGGACCAGGCGATCTACTTCTGAAAAAATTGGCAAGTGCAAACCTTATGAATAACAGTGGAACATTGTCTGACATAGTGCCAGAAGATAAGCTCCTCAGGTTGGAAAAACAAAAAATAAAACTCTGCTATTTATCGATTCCAACTCATAGCGACCCTATAGGACAGAATAGAACTGCCCTAGAGGGTTTCTAAGGAGCAGCTGGTAGATTCAAACTGCCAACCTTCTGGTTAGCAGCCTAGCTCTTAACCACTGTGTCACCAGGGTTCCCTTAAATTAGAAGGCACTAAAAATACAACTGGGAAGAACTGCTTCCTGAAAGTAGAGTCGCCATTAGTGAAGTGGATGGAGTAAAGCTTTTGGGACCTTCATTTGCTGATGTGGCATGACTCAAAACAAGAAGAAACAGCTGCAAACATCCATTGATAATCAGAACATGGAATGTACGAAGTATGAATCAAGGAAAATTGGAGGTTGTCACAAATGAAATAGAATGCTTGACAATCGATATCTTAGGCATTAATGAGCTGAAATAGACGAGTATTGGCCGTTTTGGATTGGACAGTCTTATGGTCTACTATACCAGGAATGAAAAATTGAAGAGGAGCCATTTCACAGTCATCATCAAAAAGAATATTTCAAGATCTATCCTAAAATACAGTGCTGTCAGTGGTAGGATAATTTCTATACACCTACAAAGAAGACCAGTTAATATGACTGTTATTC
This sequence comes from Dugong dugon, assembly GCA_030035585.1. Classification (NCBI taxonomy): domain Eukaryota; kingdom Metazoa; phylum Chordata; class Mammalia; order Sirenia; family Dugongidae; genus Dugong; species Dugong dugon. The sequence goes on from CM057471.1 coordinate 62,444,769, forward strand.
AAATTTACACACCTATCACTAATACCAAAGACGAACAAAATAAATTTTTTTTTTTTACCAACTTCTGCTGTCTAAAATTGATCAAGCATACAAGCAAGATGCACTGATAATTACTGGTGATCGCAGTTTGAAAGTTGGAAACAAAGAAGAAGGATCAGTAGTTGGAAAACATGGCATTGGTGATAGAAATGACACAAGAGATCCCGTGATAGAGTTTTGCAGGACCAACAACTTATTCATTGCAAATACCTTTTTTCAACAACATAAACGGCAACTATACACATGGATCTTGCCAGATGGAATACACAGGAATCAAATCAACTAAATCCGTGGAAAGAGACAATGGAGAAGCTCAATATTATCAATCACAACAACGCCAGGGGTCCACTATGGAACACACCATTAATAGCTCATATCCAAGTTCAAGTTGAAGCTGAAGAAAATTAAAACAAGTCCAGGGAGGCAAACCATAACCAAAGAAGACCAGATGAGTTGTAGAATGACATCAAGGACATCATACATGAAAAACAAAAGGTCATTAAAAAGACAGGAAAGGAAGAAAAAAAAAAAAAAAAAGACCAAAATGGATGTCAGAAGAGTCTCTGAAACTTGCTCTTGAATGTAGAGTAGCTAACGTGAAAGGAAGAAATGATAAAATAAAAGAGCTGAACAGAAGATTTCCAAAGGGAGACTCAAGAAGACAAAGCAAAATATCATAATAAAATGTGCTAAGACTTAGAAAACCAAAAGGGAAGAACACACTCAGCATTTCCCAAACTGAAAGAACTGAAGAAAAAAATGTAAGCCTCAAGTTGCAATATTGAAGGATTCTATGGGAAAAATATTGAACAATACAGGAAGCATCAAAAGAAGATGAAAAGCATACATAGAGTAACTATATCAAAAAGATTTTGTCGATGTTCAACCATTTTAGGAGGTAGCATATGATCAAGAACTGATGGTACTGAAGGAAGAAATCCAAGCTGTGCTGAAGACATTGGCAAAAAAAAGGCCCCAAGAATTGGCGGAATACCAACTGAGATGTTTCAACAAACAGATGCAAACCCAGAAGAGCTCACTTGTCTATGCCAAGAAATTTGGAAGACCGCTGTCTGGCCAACTGACTAGAAGATGCCCACATTTGTGCCCATCCATTCCAAAGAAAGTTGATCTAACAGAATGTGGACATTATAGAACAATATCACTAGTATCACATGCAAGTAAAATTATGCTGAAGATGATTCAAAAATAGTTGCAGCAGTACATTGACAGGGAACTTCCAGAAATTCAAGCTGGATTCAGACGAGGATGTGCAACAAGAGATATCATTGCTGATGTCAGATGGATCTTGGCTAAAGGCAGAGAATACCAGAAAGATGTTTACCTGTGTTTTATTGACTATGCAAAGGAATTCCACTGTGTGGATCATAACGAAGTATGGATAACATTACAAAGAGTGGGAATTCTAGAACACTTAATTGTGCCCATGCAAAACCTGTACATAGACCAAGAGGCAGTCATTTGAACAGAACAAGGGGATTTTTCATGGTTTAAAATCAGGAACAGTGTGTGTCAGGGTGGTATCCTTTCACCATGTTTATTCAATCTGTATGCTAGCAAATAATCCTAGAAATTGGATTGTATGAATAAGAACGGAATATCAGGATTGGTGGAAGACTCATTAACAACCTGTGATGTGCAGATGACACAACCTTGCTTGCTGAAAGTGAAGAGGACTTGAACACCTCAACATAAAGAAAACAAAAATACTCACAACTGGACCGATAAGCAACATCATGATAAACCGACAAAATATTGAAGTTTCAAGGATTTGATTTTACTTGCATCCACAATCAACCCCCATGGAAGCAGCAGTCAAGAAATCAAATGACACATTGCAGTGGGAAGATCTGCTGCAAAAGACCTGTTTAAAGTGTTAGAAAGCAAAGATGTCACCTTGCAGACTAAAGGGCACTTGACCCAAGCCATGGTATTTTCAGTCGCCTCACGTGCATGCAAAACTGGACAACGAATAAGGAAGACCTGAGAAGAATTGACGCATTTGAATTATGGTTAGGTGAAGAATATTGAATATACTATGGACTTCCAGAAGAATGAACAGATCTCTCTTGGATGAAGTACAGCCAGAATGCTCCCTAGAAGCATGAATGGTGAGACTTCATCTCACATTCACTGGACATGTTATCAGGAGGGAACAGTCCCTGTAGAAAGACATCATCCTTGGCAATGTAGACAGCTCAGGGAAAAAGAGGAAGACCCTCAGCAATTTGGACTGACACAGTGGCTTCAACAATGGGCACAAACATAGCAAGGATTGCGAGGATCATGCAGGACTGGGTTGTGTTTCATTCTCTTGTACATCGGGTCACTATGAGTCGGAATCGACTCAACAGCACATAACAACAACAACATAGTTTAAAGATTCCCACCACGGCCAATTAAAGTTATCAACGTGATGTCACTGAACACAAAGTTGGGAAGAGATGTGTGCAGCTGACTTTTGTAAGCTTATACGAACTAGCTCTAGCACAGCACTGGTTATGGGTTTCTTTGATGAAGAAATTGAGAAATATTTAGTGTATATATTTGCAGAGCATTTCAGGGTTCTTTATCAAGGGGATCCTATCTCTCCTTCTATTATTGACCTCTGTGTTAAAGAACTATAGTTCTGAAACTGAGAAAGCGGTCGTGGTTTTCCATTATAACTGACACAAGCTTTCTGAAGACCATCTCTTAAATGTTTTTTGGTTTTATGGTCAAGAAGTATGCTTGTTAGCTTCCCATTTATGTCAGCCCTGTAAACACAATGATTCATTAACCATTGCTACAAATCCCTGGAATTCAAGGCCTTTTGAATATCAGTTTGACCTTGCCTGTAATTATGGTAAGATCATCTTGTTTCTGGTGGTGGGGCCATTTGGAATTTTCTGTCCTAAAATTCTATCATTCACTGATACTATTGACCCCACTTCCATTACACTATCTGCTAATCAACCCTGATCTACAGACTACAACCAATAATAAATTGAGCTTCTCAGTGATGGCTAGTACACCACCACCTTTAGTGCATTAAGAGTTATCTCTGGGCGTATTAACTCTGACATTTCCAGGATGCCCTGACTGCTGGCTGAGAAAACTCCTGTGGCTCCACAGAAAGAAAAGCAGGGAAACAGAGAGGTACAGGCACTTGATGGAGGAAGCTCTGAGCATTCAACAAATAGTCCACCTTAATTCCAAATGAACTTAAGTGGGCCAAAGAGATATGGAGTAGAGAATCAACAGCAATCTGCAGCAAGGATTGAATGAGATAATCCATGTTCAATCTTGGAAAAGCGGTTGGTACACAGTAAATTCTATCATCACCATCATCAACCTCATCATCATGATTTTTACTACTATCCATGCTTTTACAGTTTTTCTATTTTGGTTATGCTGCACACGCTCTAGAGTAGAATCCACATTGTCCTCATCTCTATATCCATGGAAATGCTTAGTCCAGTGTTTAGTATAGAGTAACTTCTCAGTAAATATCACTTGAAGGCGTGAATGTGTTGAAGAGAGTGGAGTGGAGCAAGACAATGATGCTCAATTATCGTTGAGCCAAAAAACAAACAAACAAAAAAAAAAAGTGTTGAAGTTGTACTCCTCCAATCTTGCTTCAGATCCTGGCCATAACACTTTTAGCCAGGTGACTGGGAGAAGCTCCTATCTGTAGCTACCTTATCTGTCAGTCAAGAAGCATAGTGCTCCTATGCATATGCCTGATGGTGAGGACTTTAGTACAGGCTTCTGGGAAAGTGCACAGTAGCCTCATACTAGCCTCACTCCTTTAAGAGTTTTGACTTTTGACAAAAGCATCGTCTACACTTTTGGATTCTACACTAATGAACCAGCCTCCTCAGAGCAAGCCTCTTTGGCATATGGATTTTAGAATGAGAAAATCCTGGATTTCAAGCTCAGCGCTGCCCCTTATTAGCCATGTGATGTTTCTGAAACTCATTTACCTCACAGGTAAAGCAAGAGTCATAATAGTATCAGCCTTAAGTGAAGGTTCAGTGAGATGCAGCCTAGTGTTCTTACTGCTTGGTACATTGTAAGCACTCAATAAATATTTGCTGCTGCTTTGTGTCAGTTGTCTCTTCGGGTTCACAGTCATCCCACAGACCTTCTACATGGCCAAGGCTTTCCAGTGGATTTGTTCTTCAGTTCTTCTTGGCAGCTTAGGAAATGTTATGGTTCTGTTGTGAGTTTCTGCTCAGCTTGATTTTATTTTTGTGGAAATACTTCTGTTAGTACTTAGGATGGTGCTTAACAATAGTAACTTTGAGACTCCTAATAGTTGTCAACTAATAAAGGCCAAGAGATAGGAAAAAGGGATAGAGAACTATTAAAAGTGTATAAGTAAAGAAAAATAAGGAACTGTTTCTATATGGAAAGGCTAAATAGGTAGAATTTATTTATACCTGAGTTGTTATCTATGTCTCAGATTACATCCAGCAAAGATTTAATGTTGCTTATATTAAAAGGCTCATGTGGGAATAAAACTGTTAAAATAGAAATCTAAAAAAATAAATTGAGTCAAAAAGAGAGAAGAGTATATGCATATACCCAAAATCCTAGGCTAATCTAATTAATAATAATTCCACTGCAGTCTAGTTGATTCTGACGGGTAGCAACACCATAGGATTTCCAAGGCTATATATCTTTAGGGAAGCATACTGCCACATCTTTCTCCCGTGGAGCCACTGGTGGTTTTGAACTGCCGACCTTTCAGTTAGCAGTCAAGTGCTTTAACCAGTGTACCACCAGGGCTCAATTATTATAATAGGCTTTTGGAATTAGTTATCTAGTGGGCAATAAAACTAGGAATTGACTATAAGGAATAGCAGACTATGATAAAAAGAACCAAATGATCAAGGGATCTTGGTATGAGGCCTAGATTTCCACTACTGGGAAGCAGTGACCTCTTGGAGAAGTCACTGTATCCAACCCATCTGTATTTTTCAATATGTAGTAAAGTGGTTGGACTCAGTCTTTTTCAGTGTTTCCTTAGCAATCTGTCACCTTTATTTTTCCAATAAAGTACACAGACCCCAATTTACCAATGGATGAATGACGCTCACGGGTTGAAGATGACACAGGGTCCCTGTCCCTCTCTTAAACACACTGTGGTAGCCTCAAAGTCACATTTATAGACCCTCAGTTAGAAAAGCATTGGTCAATATGATATATAATTTCTTCACTAATTGTTACAATAGTTATATGACATTAGAAATATATTAACCATATGTAATGCATTCATCTTTTCATCAGGAAAACAACAAAGATGTTGCCTTGAACCTGAACTATCTTGGGTCCTATGCTAGGTGGTAGTGATTCAGTAGTGAAAGAAACAGACGTGGCTCCATATTCCTGTAGCTCACAGTAAAGAAAAAATCATTGCCCAAGTAATTTAAAATGTGGTAAAATCTACAAAAGAGATCATGGATCCATCATGCTACATTCAATATAGGCTACTAAAGCCGGATATGCTTATTTTTAACAGAATTTAAGTTCAACTGGAAGATGTTTTTTCTCCCTTAGACAAAGCATAGAACTTTGTCACTAAGGAACACTTGACCAGCACTACTTCTGGAAGTACTGAGGATAAAAATTAACTAAGGTGAATGCCTACTTTGATAAGTCAAGGTGTTCACTCTCTGTGACAAGGGTCAAGTCTGAAGAGAAACTTCTATCATAATAATCTTTGATTACTGCAAACGCATGGACTGTCTTCATCCATTTAGTTCTAATGAACAACACAGTGCCTGGCACATGGTATTTAGTAGGTTGTTTCTGTTTTTCTTTGAATGAATAAAATAAGTTATTGTAAAATTTTGCAACTCATGAAAATACACATTGGTGTGATCAAAAGAAGTATACAAGACTAAGTAAAAGGAATAAAGATAGAGTGTTTCCACAAAAGAGCATTAAAAGTGCCCCAGATCTTTGGTGTAAGAAAAGTGAGAGTTAACCATCATGGGCAAGTGGAGGTAGTATTTTCAAAGACTTGAGTACTTAGAAATCAAGGTTATATTTAAAAAAAAAAAAAAAAAAAAAGTGGGGACTCAAGATGGCTGTACCCACTGTGAAATGAACATCTAAAACTATCATGTAATAAACAGGCAAAAACTCAAAAAAGAAGAAAGAGGAAGGATGTACACTCATATATACCTAGATACCCCAATGCACACAGCAGTGCAGGTATATGCACATTTATGTTGGAAACAATTATGGTGTTTTACCTCATTAATTTGCTCATTATTCACAGAAATTCATTTAGCACTTACTTTATGTAATGCCCTGGAGAGAACTGGGGGTTAAAAGAGCAAGCAACACCATCACTCCATTCCTGGCTGCTGCTCTGCTACTAGATGGAACCTTTATCAAGTGTCAGCAAGGGAACCTGGCATTTATCAGGGTGGGTACTGTGCTCTGCTCTGCTGACAGGGTAGATTCAATACATGTCATCCCCACTGTGCTAAAATGTTTTAATAGCTTGCTCTTTCTTTTCTCCCATCACCCAGGCCACTTTTTCTTTCCTTTTCTGCCCTCTCCTCGCTTCTCCCAATTGTTTTTCCATGTTTTGAGCTCTCCTTTGCGAGAGCTTCTTAGCTGTGTGTTGTAGGAGAAGTTACTGACCTCACTGTGTTTCAGCGTTCGATTTCAGCATCTTGGTTTCAGCATCCATCTGCAAAATGTTGGAATCCACTAGATTATCACTGAGGTGTTACCCAGTTCTTCTGAGTTAACATTATGGAATTTTTGCCTCTCCTCTCTGCCTGACTTAACTTACACTTCCCTAAAAAAGCAGAGCCTGAGCAAAGGGGTTTTGTGCAGGTGGTTTATTTTGGAAAATGATCCTAGGATACATGAGTGGAAGGACTGGGAAAATGAAACAGGAAAGGAAGGAAAGCTACAGGATTGGAGACTTGGGGAATTGTGAGATGCAGGAAGAGGGAAAGCAGCCAATCCAACAATGCACTATTGAGCCGATCACTACTATGGGCACCTGGAACAGAATCCTTTTGCCAGTGCTCCCAGGAGCTGTTTGGAATGTGCCTCTGAATTGTCTGTCCAGAGACTTGGAAAAAATTAATATTTACCCTTCAGCTCTCAGCCCATTGGTCAAGGGTTGCCTCAGGGAGTGTTAACACCCTCACACTTCCTAGTTTGTACGAGCACCAGAATGGCAGATCAGGCTCCTGTGGTAGCCCCATAATAGAGGTAGATAAGCCTTGGGAGAATAAGGGAGAGATACACAGTGCAGCTGAGACCAGGTGCTCTTAGGCTATACCTGAGAACAGCTGGTTGCTATAGCAAAGGCAAAAAAAAAAAAAAAAAAACAACAAAAAACGGTGGTCTGATAAAATATGAAAGGGTTAAAAAAAATATCCACCACACAAGCCTTGCCTTCCTCAAAGTTAATGACTGTTAATGCATGGCAGTCACAAATGCCAGTAACAAGTGCTGAGGTGCAAGGCAAGAGTAACACTGGCTGTGGTGGCTAAGGTTGTGTTAACTTGGCTGGACCATCGTTCTCAGTTCTCAGTGGTTTGAAAGTTATGTAATGATGTAATTTGGCAGTTGTATAATAATGTAGTCATCCTCCATTTTGTGATCTGATGTGGTCATCCCTCATTTTTGCATAATGCTGATTTTCACGTAACTACCTGGTCTTTGGAACCTAACCATGTGGATAAGTGAGAAGTGGGTGTATATTCCTACCTTCTTGACCACCTACATATTTGCCCTTTTAACTATTAAAGTTACTCAAGTAATTTTCTTTATCTACTGCCCCATCTTGGTTTTATTTTATTTTTACAACTGGAATGAATTATTCTAACAGATACAAATTGGGCTATGTTTTTGATGACATGAGCCTCTATGCCTCCTGAATTTCTTTCATTCCCTAGTAGATCCAATTGTTATAAAGTGTTTTTTATTTTTTATTTTTAATGTTGAGCTGAAACCACTTTCCCTGTAACTTTCTCTTGTTGGTTTTATTTTTGTCCTTTGGGACCAAATAAAACCAGGATAACTCCATTATATTCATTTCTTCTGTTCTAATATTTGAAGGCAACCATCCTTCCTCGTTTCCCTACTGCATGAGGTTTATTTTTTCCTAGGCTAAGTGCCCTAGTTTCTTTAGTTATTCATATGACATAGTTTAGATTTCCATGGTAATACTGGTCACTTTCATCTGGTTACGCTACAAATTGTTAATCTCTCTCTCCACATGTGGAGCCTAGATATAAGCACAATATTCCAGATTTGGCTGGCCAAATATACAGTGAACCAGTTGCCGTTGAGTTGGCTCTGACTCATGGAGATCCCATGTATGTCAGAGTAGAACTGTGCTCTAGCTTTTGATGACTTATTGTTTTTCAGAAGTAGATCAGCAGGCCTTTCTTCTAAGGCACCTCTGGGTGGACTCAAACTTCCAACCTTTCAGTTAGCAGCCGAGCATGTTAACCGTTTGTCCCACTATAGTGGGATTTCCTGGAAGGTGCAGTTAATGCACTCCGCTGCTTACTGAATGTTGGAGGTTTGAGTCCACCCAGAGGTGCCTCAAAAGAAAGGCTTGGCAATCTACTATAGAAAACTCAGTCATTTAAAACACTGTGGAGCACAGTTCTACTGTGACACGCATGGGGTTACCATGAATCAGAGTGTACTCGACAGCAACTGGTTTAATATATAGCAATGTGGAGCTGTTACATTCCTGTCTCTAGGGTCTTACTTTTATTATTAAAGGCTAAATCTCTGTGAACCCAAATGCATGCTTATGTGTATATATGTGTGTGTTTCAAAAGGACACAAAATAAGGGCCCAATGAATTTGGACAAAGGATGTAAAAGGCAGAATTATTTCCATGTGATTCCAAAGTCAGCCAGGTACAATAACTACATGTGATACTATGTTTGACATAAGACATGGCCCAGCAGGGGAGAGGAATATACTTCAACAGTTAGATGATTATGTTAATACAAACTGGGATTTATTATTATGTTTGTTTTATTCAGGGATGAATTTGATGTGATTGCTGCTCCTGCTTCAGTGCTAGGTAATGGAGGCTGAAATGTATTCCCCAGAAGATCCTCCAGGAACAGCCACCTGGGATTGACAGAGAGAGTCACTGGGTGTCACTGTTGAGTCACACAAATGCAACTACCTGCTTCCTTATACAAGTCTGTCTTCTTAAAGAGATTGGGAGCAGGAAGTTTAGGGTGGCTGCCTTCCCCATCTTGTCTTCATCTTTTCATTTGGGTCAAGACAGATCATCCCTCTGCTGCTTCCCCCTGAGAAGTATCTGGTCAGATGTGCCCCTGTCAGTATGGGCCTTAGCTGCCTCGGCTACTGCTTAATGAGATGATCTGTCCTTGATCTGCCTGGTGGTGCTATGATAGGGGTCTGCTTTTATGCATCAATGCAGCAAGTGGTCACCCCTACCAGCAATGAAAGGAGGTCACCCCCTACACCCAGGACTTACTGAGCCTTACAATTCCCTTCACAGCAAATAAACCCTTTCATTCCACAGGTAGAGATTATTCCAGATTCCGAAATTATGATTCCAGTCTCAGTAAAGAGTCTGTGACACATTTCAGTTCTTTACATGAGTGCTGATTTTGATAAAAGTAAAAGAAGTTGGAGCTGTAGGCATCTGGTACTTTGCAGGGTAAGCAGATCAACTGACCAAGGGAAAGAAGGGTCAAGCATGAATGGGAGAACTAGTGACCCCTTGTCCAAATACTGACCCTGTCTCTAATCTGGCCTGATCTAGGCATAGATCATGAGCTTTTCCACCATCCACATTCCCTTGCTGGAACCTCGGTGACTAAATACCCTTTGAAAGATGATTACTTAGGTTCTTTAGCAGGGGTTGGTTCTCAATCATTTTAGGGGAATTTAATAAAAATGCAAATATAAAAGTCTCATGTCCCAAGGATTGACTCTGGATATCTAAGGAGGGTCCCAGACATCAGTATATTTACAAATGCTACATGTAACTCTAATACATATCCAAAGAACACTGTTCCAGGACTGTTATATAAAGTGTATTATACTTTCTGAAAATCACGCATCACATACATGTATTTTTTTAATTTTTGCTTCTTCTAGCATCGAACACTCAGTTGCAGCAAGAGGCATCCTTCCAAAATGCAAATATGACCACGCTATTCTACCCTCTTAAACTCCTCAAAGGCCAATTGCCATGTGTATGTCAAGTCCAAATTCATTGCCCTGTTATTTTAGTCCGCCCTTACTGGCCCCTCATATTCCAGGACAACAAAGTTTTCTATCCACACACTAATTATGCTGTCATACTTTATATCAGTGGTTTGCTACTTGACTGCACATAGAAATCACCAGGAGAGCTTTAAAAACACTGATGTTTGGGTCCCAACCCCAGGAATTCTCTTTCAATTGGTGTGGGAAGGGCCCAGGTATGGTGATTTTTTTTTTTTTTTCAAAGTTCTCCAGGTGAATCGAACGGGCAGAAAAATTTGAGAACCACTATTCTGTGATAATGAGGCATTGGCAATTCAGTGATAGAATTCTCACCTTCCATGTGGGAGACCGGTATTTGATTCCCAGCTAGTGCACCTCATATTCAGCTACCACCTGTTTGTGAGTGGAGGCTTGTATGTTGTTGTGATGTGAACAGGATTCAGTGGAGCTTCTGGACTAGGACAAACTAGGAGGAAAGGCCTGACAATCTACTTCTGAAAATCAGTCAGTGAAGACACTATGGATCACAATGGTCTGATCCACAAATGATAATGGGGGTGGCACAGAACCAGGCAGCATTTTTTTCCATTGTGCATGGGATCATTATGAATCAGGGGACAACTTAATGGCAGCTGACAACAGCAACAATTCTGTGATATTCACTCTTCCTAGAACACACTTCTTTTCATTATCATCCTTTGACTTGCTCATACATGCTTATCCTTCCTGACTCATCACACTCATCATCTCCTTGAAGAAACCATCCCTGAACACCTTCCCAGCTGTCACTCACCCAGCCAAGTTAAAGATTTTTCTCTGCGATTCCATAGCATTTGATGCATACTATAGGATGCTGGACTGAAAATATGTATGTATTTTGACTCTAGTCTATAAGCTCATAATAGGGGAGCCAATTAAGTGTATTTGTCATGATCTGCCCAGCACACAGTACAGAGGAGTGATGTCCATTTTACAGATAAGGGAACTGAGGTTTAAAGGCGTTAAGTTGATGCCTGAGCCATGATATGAAGCCTGGTCTGTCTGACTCCAGTTTTAGTCATTATAGTGATTGCCTGCAAAAATAAAAAGGGAAAGATGTTTAACCCAATTTCTCCATTGTAGTTTTTATTAGGCTCTTTTTGCCAGGCACTATGTAAGGTTGCTATGAGTCGGAATCGACTCAACGGTGATCGATTTGGTTTGGTTTTACATTCGTTCTTTAAATTCTCCATACAATTTAACCCACACAACAATTCTATAATTATTATTATTCCCAACTAATTGATAAAAAAATAATCAAGTCTCAGAAAGAGGCAAAGTAATTCAGGCAAGGCCTGAATTATGAAGAAGTTGCAAATGCTGGATGAAATCCTATGGCTGTTGGGCTCCAACATTCAGAGTCATATACTTACAATTGCCTCATGACAAGTGAGGAAGAAAAACGGGAACGAGAAAGAGAGAGAGATGGAGTAAGAGAGAGAGAGACTGGTTCCAACACAGATCCGATGCATAAATAACTTCTTGGACTTAGGTTGATTTCATGAGGACAAAGTACCTTAAAGACAGCTTTCTTAGTCTCTGTTACCCACTTAGCACTTTTCCTCAAAGGATCCCTGGGACAAAAGGTGAAATGACTTCTCTTTCAAAGAGATTAGTTATAGTTGCTCTGAGCAGCCAAGGGTATCTGAAGTGTAACCAAATATTTGTATCATGATGCTCTTGTAATCCCTTTCTCTAGACAATTAACACAGAATGTTAAGCCCAGGGCTCCTGGCCCATTAAAATAAAAAAAGGTGGACACCTGAGGCCCAGAGAAGAAGGCCTTGGCAAAGGTTACACTGTAAAATTGTGGATAGAACCCTGTTCTCCCAACTCTTAGTTAAGTGTTCTTTATCCAGTAATTAAAGGGGCTATATTGTTAAACTTGAGGAATATTTTAAAATCTACTTGGAGTTTCTTAGTTGTAAAGTACTCTAAATGCCAGACACAAGGTATTTTTACTGACTATTGCTACCACTAACAAGGCCATTTACTCTGTGGGATCTTGGTAATAGGGGTAAGTAGGAGCAAACAGAGGTAAGGTGCAGATTCCTTTCCCTCACTAATGTGAACAGATGGCTTAAAATGGGATGTGGATACTGGCTGCAAAGAAATGTGAACTGCTGTCTCCCTGCTGAGGACAGACAATATCCTTTAAGGAAGAATAAAGTAGGCATCTGTAAATTCAGAGGCTGAGCCCTGAATGAAGACAGGTGAGGCCTCTCAGGACCTGGTCAAAGTTGTAGGAAGTACATCAGATTGAGATTCAAGTTACTTCTAGTGCTTCCAGGGACTAAAACTTGAGGAATGCTGATTAAACCTTCTGTACCTCAGCTTATCCATGTACAAAATAAGAGTTATAACATTTGCCAAATATATTAGGCACCTGCATAAATCTGCTCATGGTAGTTCCTTCAACCTGTTTCTTCTTTCTTTGATGACCAACATTTTTTTTTTCTTTAGTCCCTAACAATATTGTCCTTTTATAAATCTTTCACCAATTTTCCAAATAGAGGGTAGTTTCTCTTCCCTCTCTTCACCTTGGTGTTTCCGATATGCATTTTCTATAGCCCTTTTACTTGTGCTTTTGGTGCTTTTACTTGTGATTAACTATCAGTACATGTACTGTTGCTCTAGATTGTAAAGTCCTCCTGGACAAGATCTGCTTTGACAGTTCCCATTTCTTCCAACTGAACCTCACAACTTATATTTGTAGAGTAAGTTCCTACTCAACATTGGTTGAACTGAGTTAAATTGTGAGGCCTAGATGTTCTTTGTGTTCTCCTACACACTAAATCTAAAAAAAATTGGGTGTCCATTTGTGGATTATTTGAGGGAATGACTGGAGAACTGTTGAGTCTCCTGGTCTTCTTGGAAACTTATGGAAAAGAATTCAAGTCTATAATCTCTAGCATACTACCAAATACAGAAACAATATATATTAAAACTGCAGGTGGCCTGCTGGCCATTCAGAAATAGCAGCAGAGATAGGGATGGGGCTAGGGATAGTAAAACATTTCTTTCAAGCTTATGATTGTCCTTGCCCACCCACAGCAACCTGAAACCTGCTGATGTACCTGCTAATGCCCCTGTCTTCACAGAAGCCTCTCTCTTTGCTGTGACTCATCCAAAATACATGAATCATACTCTGAGCACTTAAGTGTGGTCAGAAAGAGAAGCAACAGAATGGCTCTGTAACCAAATTTGAGCTCTGCCTGTCTCTGATTGTGACCTCTAGCAAATTAGTTCTGCTCTCTGAGTCTGTTTTCTCAGCTGTAAAATGGGAGTAGAAATAAAGGCAATAGCTGCCATTTACTGAACAGCTGCTCATTGTTCTGAGGTGTTTTATGACTTGTTTATAGTTGAGGACATTGAATTTTTAATAGGAACCTTATTAAAACCTTAATCAATAACTTATGCAATAAATTTTTAAAAACCTGATTCAACAACTTCTTTTGACTTTGTGGGCCCTTTCCTCCATAAATATATATATATTGGAAATTATATTTAAAAGCCTAAAGACAGCATTTGCATAAAGACAGATATGACCCAGGCTGTGAACCACCTGGGAAAGAGTGAGGTTAGAATATAGGCAAAAGGTTTATTAGAATCCAAAGCCTGTAGTTTTCAACTACAAAGCAGTAGGCAAATGTCAGTTGTTGTTATTGCTGTTACATTCAGATCACCTGGGTACTTAACAGAGAAGAGTTTCATCTACTGTGACTCCAGAAACCTAAACGGAAATGAGACATTTCTAATCATTTTCTAGCAGATTCATGAAAGCCCCACACGTGACTATGTGGGAAACAGAGAAGATTGAAATCCCCCATTGTGTTATCAGGGTACTGAGATGACAAAAGTTTTAGCAACTTAAGCACAAAGCATTATTTAGCTACTGCAGCACCTTCTATAGGCAAGACCCTTTTTATTCTTCACAAATCTATTTTTCAATACATGTCTCGTTGTGACCGTATTACTCTCCAGCCCGCATTCATCCACACCCACCAAACGTGCGCTTCTTTTTCATCTACCTTGCATGGTGTGAGGGAAGTAGACAAAACAGTGTTAGTGGTGGAGACAGAGCTGCACTATGACATCTGTAGATCCTAGGCATTTTTGCCCTTCTCTCATACAAAAAAAAATTTAATAAATATATTTTATAACTGCATTGGTATAAAGACAAATATAATCCAGGCTGAATTCATTATTGTATATTCATTATTATTATAAGCATTGTTTTTTATGATTTTAACATGAAATTAAAACATTGCCATGGGCCCCTAAAAGTGTTGTGGGCCATGGGCGCTGTGCCTGTTGTGCCTAATGGATACATTGGCTCTGCGTAAAGAGTTTGGAATATAAAATGTCATAGGATTTTAATCCAGTTTTAGAAACTTTGAATATGTGATCTTGAGTAAATGAAGTACTCTCTGCACCTGACTCTTTTCCTCAGTTAACTAGAGGAGAATAATGCCTGACTTGCTGGATTACAAGTAATATGTAGAAGATTTTGACACACAGTGCAGGTTCTCACTAATTACTAGGTACAGGGATGTTGGCTTATTCTGACTTGCCATGCCTGAATCATATGCCTATTCTGGTGGCCAAAGGAGTGTCAATAAAATGATTGTACTCCACCTCAGCACTGTTGACTCTTTGGACTCAATAATCGTGTTGTACAGATCTGCTGACCTGTACGTTGTAAAATGTTTAACAATATCCCTGGCTGCTACCCACTAGATGCCAATAGCACCCCCCACCAATTGTGACAAGCCAAAATGTATCCAGACATTGCCCAGTATCCAATATCTCCTAGGGGGCACCATCATGCCTAGTGGAGAACCACTGAATTAAAAGAATTGATGGAACAGAATCAATAAAAGAATTTTATTCATACATTTAAATAAAAAGATTGTGATCCCAGAATCACATGAAGTGAAGGGAAGGGCACTTCCCCAAAAGTGGAAAAAAAAAAGTTTTTTTTTCCCGGCCAAAGGAAATAAATAACTAATACCCATTAAAATCATTATCCACATTTGGAGGTTGAAACTGAAAACAGAAAGATAAGCTCACTCCCTCTCCCCTCCCAAGACCCACAACCAGAGATTTTACTCTAGATTCATATCAAGTTATTTGGGTAAAATCATCCAACCAGTTGCTAGTTCTAATTATACCCACCTTTTCCACATGGATTGGCTATAAGGAGAGATGTTTGACACATGTCTTGCTCAAGTCCAGACACATCTACTAACTTTCTCTGGTCTAGTAAACTTAATATAGGAAAAAAATGAGGTCAGTTTAACACAGTTGTGGCTCCAGAATTTCTGTATGGAAGGCAGGTATTAATTTGGAGGAGTTGAGTGCTTAGAATAAATCTAAGGCTGTTTGCAGAGTAGGCATCCTATATTTATTCATATAAAAATAAGAGTTTGATGAAGATTATGATAAAGCTAAGATGCTATGGCCCCTCAGGGGGCCCTCAAGACACTGCCCTTTCCAGGAGGTTTACTTAGTGAAACTATGCCTAGCCTTAGGGATCATCACTTTCCCTTTGATCACTGCCAAGCCCAGCCCCAGATGCTGAAGATAAGAAGATGGATAAGGCCCTCCCAACCTTTCCATCAACTTGCTCTTCTAGAATTGTTTAGGTTTGAGTGTCAAAACCGCCAGTCTGTATTTTGTCAAACCCAACCTATTTTCATTTCTTGAAAATAAGAGCGTTCGTTTGTTGTCTTCCATCCTCTGTCTTCTGATGCATTCTCCCTGAATCACAAAGATCACTGTGAATGGTTCAGGGATAATGGAGGTGAGTATAAATGTTCTCCTCCCTCAGAAATGGTTTTTCTGTGGCACTGTGGGGAAGAGGAAAAATGGATTTGGATTTACAAAACCTGGACCAAACTAAGGTTGTAGTTAGTACTAACTAACTGGGTTATTTCGTATAAGCATTAGCCTCTCAGAGATGCTGTTGGGTCATTTGCAAGATAGCATAGTAATAACTTTTCTTGCCTACCACACAGGGTTGTTATGAGACCTAAATGAGATTTTGTTTATGGATGTTCTTTAAAATCAGCAAAGTAGTATAGTTTATATAAAGTAAGAAGCTATAATTATTGCTATCATCACTATATACCTTCTATCTCCATAGCACCAAACATCTGGCTACTAACCAGATCTCCATTGTCTTTTGTTCAACAAATCTCACAGCCTAAACAACCCACTGGCATTATCTATGCCTCCTGGAGAAGTTTTCAATGATTTCATTTAATGATCTTTATTTACATTTGGCTGCTACTACCCTGGATGAAAGTTGACTGCTATTTACCTGTAAGATACAATTTTCTCTTTACTCTTCTTTCTTTTTTAAACCTATGTGCTGTAAATAGATCTTTCAAATCAAAGAATTGTTTTATTTTACACATTTTCTCCCTCATAAAATAGCTTCCAGTATTAGCTGTAATAATGGAATTCCATCATCAGAAAGAATGGCATTGCAGGGATGGATATCTAGTTGTGAGGAGGAGGTGGGAGGGGAATAAGAGGAGGAAGCATTTCAGGTCAGTAGTGTTGCATTGTCTGTGTTTCCCTTTCATTGGTATATCAGAAATAAGGCAAGCTAAGGTCCCGTAAAAGTAAAGGGACACAAACATGAAGGAGAAGTACCAAATTGAGCTTTTGTTGAAAATGGTTGAGAAGGAGGGGAAATCGTCTTTCAAAGCTTCAAATGCTTTCATAAAGTTCCCTTAAAACATTTTCAGTGACTTTCTTTCCTTCTCTTCTTTTTCAAATGTAAATCACATTTTAACATTTTTTAAATATTATTCTGAAAAATCATCCACAAGTTTATTCAACGAGAACTCGGGGGAGAAACAAATGAAAACACATTCTTAGATTGACAGGATTTGTTAGTTATATCAGAAATCGTGCAAACGAAAGCACTGTATAAACTATAGGCTTTTATACATATAAAAGTTTGTCAGTCAAGTATTGATTTGTTGAGACTCGTATATGTGACAAATGAAAGAGAAAATGTAAAGTAGTATTTGACATATAGAAGCCCCCTATAAAAAATATTAGATTTCCTCCCCTTTTGTTGACAAGATAGCTTCACTTGAGTCTCATCTATAGAGCAAGCATGTACTAGAGAAAAAGTATCTATTTGTTCTTGCCAGTCTTTTTTATTGAATATATTTTGCATCAAGGCCACAATGATTGATTGTGTATCCTGGAGGTTGGCAACCTTTCAGAATGGACTTATAAACTTGTTTATCTCATTCAGTTTGGCAATATGTATCAAAGGTCTTAAAATTTTTTATTTTCCCTTTGACCCAATAATTTTACTTCTGGGAATATATCCTGAAGCAATAATCCTAAATTCAGAAAAGTTTTACGTACTAAGATGTTTACCACAACCTTATTCACAACAATGAAAATTTCAAAATAAATTTTATATGTAACAATAGAGAAATGATTAACTGAAGCTATAGGTCAGGACTGACCATGCTGTCTCATGTACCTGGGCATCATCAGCCTGGCACCAATGCTAGTAGGCATCCAGTATATGTTTGTGAAGATGAATAATTTCACAATTTTTAATCAGTTGTGAAATTGAGTCAATTAAATATTTAAAATGAAGTTTACTGATAATTGGTATTAACATAAAAACATTTTATGTTCCAATTTAACTGTAGAAAAGGCACAGTACTAAATTGAATTCATTGTTAAGATCACGTCACATTCTATTATACTATATAAACGTAATTTTATTACATTTCATGTAAAACTGAAAGAAAATAAACTATAACACTTATAATGATTTTCTCTTCCTATTGTTCTGTATCTGCCCCATTTGATTTTGAACAAAAAATTAAATGCAGGTTATGTCAAATCCTTGGAGTCCTGGTGATGCAGTGGCTAAGTACTCAGCTGTTAACTGAAAGGTCAACAATTCAAACCCACCAGCTGCTTGTCAGGAGAAAGATGTGGTAGTCTGTATCTATAAAGATTTACAGCCTTGGAAACTCCATGGGGCACTTCTGCTGTGTCCTACAGTGTCTCTATGAGTCAAAATTCAACTCGATCAAATGGGTTTGGTTATGGTTTTATGTCAAATCATTTCTGTTCTTTGACTTTTGAGTGGAGGAGAGAGCTCATGATGTCTTCTCTCCAGCTGGACTGGGTGGAGTGAGATAGAAGGCCTGTTGGTGGAAGCTTCATGTCTCTCCAGTCTCACTCCCACACAGAACTTCAATGGAAAGCCTGGAAAATTCCACACTGGTTATCTCCGTACTCTAGTGGTCTATCATGATGGTTGATTTGTAGTAACTTCTCAATAAACATTTGTTGAGTTGATGAAGGATAAATAATTCTGAGAATCACCTAATATATCATGTAAGACATGAGGTATCAATTCTTGATAGGAAAATAACAATAATAACAACCACCATAGTAAAAACAAAAGGAAAAATAAGTGGAAAAATTGCTATGCCTCCTCATTTCAAGTTTTTAATCAAAAGCCTAATTTATTTTTTTAAAATGTCTTTATTTGCTCACTTTCATAATACAGAAATAATGTGTCATTTTAACAGTGTAAAAAAATCTATAACAGTTTGCTAACATATTTCCCATCAATTCTACATTACTGACGTAACCAAAATGTGCTGTATATCCTTCCTCATATTTCTCTTTGCTCATTGCAAGTATTCAAGCATTTTATACAAATTTAAGAGTTTTGTTCCTTCATATTTGTTAAAAAAAAAAAAAAAGCTTATTTTTTTAAATTGTGCTTTAAGTGAAAGTCTACAGTTCAAGTTAGTTTCTCATACAAAAATTCATATACACATTATTCTCTGACCCTAGTTGCTCTCCCTATAATGTGACAGCACACTCCTCCTTTCTACCTGGGATTTCCCGTGTCCATTCAACCAGCTCCTGTCCCTCTCTGCCTTCTCATGCCGTCTCCAGACAGGAGCTGCCCATTTAGTCTCATGTATCTACTTGATCTAAGTGCGCACTCTTCACGAGTATTATCTTCTGTCTTATAGTCCAGTTTAATATTTGTCTGAAGAGTTGGCTTTGTGAATGGTTTTAGTTCTGGGTTAAGAGTCTGGGAGCCATGTCTTCCAGGGTTCCTCCAGTCTCAGTCAGACCATTAAGTTTGCTCTTTTTACTAGAATTTGAGTTCTGCACCCTACTTTTCTCCTGCTCCATCAGGGACTCTCTGCTGTGTTCCCTGTCAGGGCGGTCTTTGGTGGTAGCCAGACACCATCTAGTTAAGTTCTCGTATAAATATTGCAACCCCCTTTTGTATTTTGAATGCATACTTTCTAAGTCCTGGGGTTATAGCAGGGAACAGAACAGGTAAATTCCCCATTTCATGGAGTTTATATTGAGGAAGAGAAAAGTGGAAACCAACTAACTAGCTAGCTAACTAACTAAGTGCTCAGTGAAGATAAAATAAAGCAGGACATAGATAATGGAGAGGGTTGCTATTTTAGATAGAGGATTTTGCAATGTCTTCCTTTATAAAATGAAATTTGAACAGACACCCAAATGATGCTAGACAGAAATTATGAGTTTATCTAATAGCAGAGCATTTGAAGCAGAAGAAACAGAAAATGTAAAGGCCCTTAAACAGGAATGTGTTTGAAAACAGCAAAGCTAATGTTGTTGGAGGCGAAAAATAGGAAAAGATGAAATCAGACAGGTCTCCCAGTGCCAGATGAGATAGACCTTATTAGCCTCCATAGAGACTGATTTATCTTCTATTCTTATTCCCATACAACACTGAGTTGAACACAGGGCTTTTATAGCATATTTTAATATTGCAAGGCAGCTCAACTTTACCGTTCTCCTTTTGACACTTCTCTTGGATGTTATTTAGGATTTTATATGAACTTTAAGTTTATTTTATGGGATAATTTTCTTCCCAATAAATAGATGATAGCCAGATAAATAGATGGCAGATATATATAGAGAGAGAACTTACATGGGGTTATTCTAATTGAAATGGACCTAATTTTATGGTAATTAATAGAAAATTGATCTTTTATGATAAATCTTCTCATCTAAGGAGAAGAGTTTCTCTTTGTAGGTTTTATTTGGTATCTTTTAATAAGATTGCATGGGGTTTTTAGCTATGAATCCTGTCCTTTTTATGTTAAAAATTATTTCTAATCATTTTGTAATTTTTGTGACTATTTTGATTATTTCTCTATTTCGTTTTCCAAGTGCTTATTGTCAGAATAGAGAAAATATATTAATTTTGTGCATTTATTTTATATCCAGCCGCCTTGCCAAATTCTTTTATTACTTCTATAAGTTTCTGTTACCAGTAACTTTGGGTTCTGAATGCATAATAACCTTGATTTTTTTTAAAGATAGTTTTATATTTCTTCTCCTCAAATGTTTAACAAATATTACTTAAGGCATTTTCTAGAACATTCAAGACATTTTGAATACTAATGGATAGCAAGTATTTCTTCTTTTTAATGATACAAATAGAAGATTTTTATTACTATGATCCTCAATTTAAGAAAACAGGAAAGAAGTAAAATGCTTTTAAAAGATTTACATTTTAAAAGTTTTATAGTTCTACACTAAAATATTTAACCCTTAGATTTTCTAGGGAAACTTTGCTATCAAGAGGAACTTATTTCTTCAAAGATGATGAATAGCCAAGATTTATCTATGTTATTCTGATTTTCTTCCATTTGGGATTTTTTTTAAAAGTATGTACATTCTCACAGTAGAAAATTATGTTTATTATCATGGAATGGGTAGCTATTAGAGAAATAGTGTCCCAGGCTAATTGTATATATAAATGTTCAAATTTAAAATTAAAGATTCAAATTTAAATGTATCTGAATTTTCTAACTAAGAGGACAAAAGCGAAGAATTTCTAAACTATTATGGATTAACTGAGGCTAATTTATCAATGTTTATTTGATAAATGACTTATCAATTAAAGGTTTCCCAGGAATGAATAAATCTCCAAGACTTCCTCGTGAGTCTTGAAATATTGCCCTCTTCTAGTCTCCACGTCTCTATCTGTGGGAGTTAAGATGACCCCCAAATTGTGTACTCATGGAAAAATCCTCACTCTTCTCTCCTCTGGGCTCTCAAAGCTGCCAACTCAGTCTTCCTTGGAAGCCATCAGGAGTAGCCCATCATATCTGTATATTCCCAGGCCAATCCTCATCGTCTGAACACTTCCCCCATACAGCTGTACGTACCCATCTCCCTCACCTCCCAAATTCCTGAGACCCTTCTTCTACAGTCTCTGGAAGTCATGGTGCAGGCATTTCTTTTAATTTTCCTGATTTTATCATATTAAATAGTTTTATTCAATTCTTATTTAGTTATATTTTCTTAGGAATGGATTCTGAATTTATTAAAAGTCCTTTTAGAATCTTTTGATATAGTCACCTAGTTTTCTTCCTTAATATGGTGATGTAGAGAATTGTGTTGATATATTTTCTTATTGAACAGACATAGTCAATGAGTTAATAATACTTTCTAATAGTAAATTGTCTTCTATTGTTTAATTGTTTTTCTCTCTGTCCATTCCTTTTTCTTCATTTGAGACTTCTACTATTTGTGTGTGAGGTCTGTATTTTTCTCCCAACTAACTTATCACTGCATTCATAATTTTTATTTCTTCACATATTACCTTTCTTCTTTGAGTTTTTTTTTTTTTATGTACTTGATTTCTCTCTCTCTCATTCTCTCCCGCTTTCTTTATGTGTATGTGTGTATGTATAATGTTGTCTTCCTCTATCTAGCTGCAAGTCCCATTGAGTGTTTTGTTATGTTCTTTGCCTGTTCACTGGCATACTCAGTTCAGCTTCCAGAGAAACTTGAGTGGGTTAGTCTTATGATAGACGGGAAGTACAGAAGTGTCTGGCCCATAGACCAAAGTGCTGCTCACCTCTTAGTCAGTGCTCTGATAAGGCAGCAGGGCACAGCACCACTGTCCCTGGTATCTTCCTGTTTTCCCAGTTCAAGTACTCCTTTTCCATGTGTATCAGGAGATTAAAAAAATAAAAATAAAAAACAAACCCATTGCCATCGAGTTGATTCTGACTCATAGCGACCCTGTAGGATAGAGTAGAACTGTCCCATAGAGTTTCCAAGGCTGTAAATCTTTATAGAAGCAGACTGCCACATCTTTGTCCTGTAAAATGTCTAGTGGATGTGACCTCCAGTCTTTTGGTTAGCAGCTGAGTGCTTTGACTGTTGCACCACTAGGGCTCCTGATCAGGAGATAAGGCACACTTATTTAACCCAAGTGAACCTTGTTCTCTGAGGGCCCATAAATTAACCATTCACCAGAATTCCCCACTGGTTCCTAGGTTTTCTTCTGACTTAAAGGGAAAGCTGTTTTCCACATTTCTTTCCATTAGGACTGTGACAGAAGCTGAGGCTTCACAACACTCTACACCTCTACTCAGAACAATAGCATGTCCATTTTCCCAGCGTTAGTTTTGGAGGCAATGAAGCATGATGGAAACCAGACCATTTCTAGAAACAAGAGTAACTGTGCTCTCACCTTTGCCCAGCCGTGAGATACTGATTAAATTTATTACTCCTAAGTGCTCATATATTACTCATGATCATTATATTATTATTTCGATTTTGAACCATCTTTCTCTCTTTCCCATAGTCCATGTCCACATGGACATTATCCAACATATTCATGAGAAAGAAAACCATTTTCTTTAAATAAATGAATAAATAAGTGAATTATTTACCACTGTATTTTTCATTCATATTTCTTTAACATCATTTATCCTTTTTACATACATTAAAATGTGTATAACTTCTAAGATCCTGAAATAAATTATCTTATTTGATCCCACCATACATAGTGATGGAAAAGTATAATAATAAGTTATTATTATTTTTATTATTAACATTAATTTTTACTGTTTTAGGTGCCATTGAATTTGTTGCGACTCGTAGCGACACCACGTACAGAGAATGAAACACTTCCCAGTCCTGCACCATCCTCACAATCATTGCTTTGTTTGAGCCCATATTTGCTACCACTGTGTCAATCCATCTCTTCAGGGGTCTTCCTCTTTTTCACTGACCCTCTACCTCACCAAGCGTAATGTCCTTCTCCAGAGACTAGTCCCTCCTGATAACACGTCCAAAGTATGTGAGTCCATGTCTTGCCATCCTCACTGCCAAGAAGCACTCTGGCCATACTTCTTCCAAGACAGACATTCATTCTGGCAGTCCATGGTATATTCAATGTTTTTCTCCAACACCGTAATTCAAAGGTCTTCCTTATTCATTGTCCAGCCAGGTACCTGTCTTCCAAATTTCTTGGCATAGACGAGTGGCATAGACCAGTAACTCATCCCTTTGTTGAATTGTCTTAGTTGGTATTCTGTCAATTCCTGGAACCTTGTTTGTTTTTTAAAATTTATTTTATTTTTATTTTTTCCCATACAAAAATTTATACATACATTGTTATGTGACTCTAATTGCTCTCCCCATGCTTATTACACAATTGAAAATATCATGGCTTGGGTCAGGCACACTATAGTTCTCAAAGTGATATCTTTGCTTTTCAACACTTTAAAGAGGTCTTTTGTAGCAGATTTGCCCAATGCAGTGTGTCATTTGATTTCTTAACTGCTGCTTCCATGGACGTTGATTGTGGATCCAAGTAAAATGAAATCATTGACAACTTCAAACTTTTCTCTGTTTATCATGATGTTGCTTATTGGTCCCCTTGTGAGGATTTTTGTTTACCTTATATTGAGGTATAATCTGTACCTAAGGTTGTAGTCTTTAACCTTCATCAATAAGTGCTTCAAGTCCTCTTCACTTTCAGCAAGCAAGGTTGTGCCATCTGCATAACGCAGGTTGTTAATGAGTTTTCCGTCTATCCTGATGCCACATTCTTCTTCATACAGTCCAGCTTCTCTGATTATTTGCTTAGGATACAGATTGAATAAGTCTGGTGAAAGGGTACAACCCTAACACCCACCTTTCCTGATTTGAAACTGCGCAGTATCCCGTAGTTCTGTTCGAAAGACTGCCTCTTGGTCTAGGTACAGGTTCCACGTGAGCACAATTAAGTGTTCCGGATTCTCATTCTTTGTAATGCTATCTATAATTTGTTATGATCCACACAGTCAAATGCCTTTGCATAGTCAATAAAACATAGATAAACGTCTTTCTGATATTTTTTGCTTTTAGCTGAGATCCATCTGACATCAGCAATGATATCCCTCATTCCATGAGCTCTTCTGAATCCCTATTAAATTCCTGGCAGTTCCATCAATATACTTCTGCAACCATTTTTGAGTTATCTTCAAAGAAATTTTACTTGCATGAGGTAATGATAATGTTGTTCGATAATGTCTGCAATCTGTTGGATCACCTTTCTTTGGGATGGGCCAAATATGGATCTCTTCCAGTTGGTTGGCCAGGTACCTGTCTTCCAAATTTCTTGGCATAGACGAGTGGCATAGACCAGTAACTCATCCCTTTGTTGAATTGTCTTAGTTGGTATTCTGTCAATTCCTGGAACCTTGTTTGTTTTTTAAAATTTATTTTATTTTTATTTTTTCCCATACAAAAATTTATACATACATTGTTATGTGACTCTAATTGCTCTCCCCATACTGTGACAGCACACTCCTCCTTTCCACCCCTGATTCCCCATGTCCGTTCAACCAGCTCCTAACCCTCTCTCCTTCCCATCTCACCTCCAGACAGAAGCTGTGCATTTAGTCTCTTGTATCTACTTGAGCTAAGAGGCACAATCCTCACCAGTATCACTTTATTTCCCACAGTCTGTCCAATCCCTGTCTGAAGAGTTGGCCTCAGAAATTGTTTTAGTTCTGGGCTGAGAGATAATCCAGGGGCCGTGCTTTCCAGGGAACCTCCAGTCTTAGTCAGACCATTAAGTCTGGTCTTCTTACTAGAATTTGAATTCTTCACCCTACCTTTCTCCTGCTCCATCCAGAACTCTCTATTGTGTTCCCTGTCAGGGTGGTCATTGGTGGTAGCCAGACACCATCTAGTTCTTCTGGTCTCAGGTTGATGAAGTCTCTGGTTTATGTGGCCCTTTCTATCTCTTGGACTAATACTTTCCTTCTGTCTTTGGTGTTCTTCATTCTCCTTTACTCCAGGTGGTTGGGACCAGTTGATGCATCTTAGATGGCCGCTTGCAAGCTTTTAAGACCCCAGACACCACTCACCAAAACAGGATGCAGAACATTTTCTTAATAAGCTTTGTTATGCCAGTTGACCTAGATGTCCTCTGAAAGCATGGTCCCCAGACCCCTACCCCTGCTACTCTGTCCCTCGAAGTGTTTGCTTGTATTCAGGAAACTTCTTAGCTTTGGTTTAGTCCAGTTGTGCTGACTTCCCCTGTAGTGTGTGCTGTCCTTTCCTTCACCTAAGATAATTCTTATCTACTATCTGGTTAGTAAACAACCCTCACCCTCCCTCCCCACCCTCGTAACCATCAAAGAATGTTTTCTTCTGTGTTCAAACCTTTTCTTGAGTTCTTATAATAATGGTATTATACAGTATTTGTCCTTCTGTGACTAAATTCACTCAGCATGATGACCTCCAGCTTCCGCCATGTTATATTTCACAGCTTCATCATTGTTCTTTATTGTCACGTAGTATTCCATTGTGTGTATATACCATAATTTGTTTATCCATTCGTCCGTTGGTGGGCACCTAGGTTGTTTCCATCTTTTTGCTATTGTGAACAGTGCTGCAATGAACATGGGTGTGCATACATCTATTCGTATGATGGCTCTTATTTCTCTAGGCTATATTTCAAGGAGTGAGATAGCTGGATCATATGGTATTTCTATTTCTAGCTTTTTAAGGAAGTGCTGAATTGATTTCCAAAGTGGTTGTACCATGTTACCTTCCCACCAACAATGTGTAAGTGTTCCAGTCTCTCCACAACCTCTCCAGCATTTATTATTTTGTGTTTTTTGGATTAATGCTAGCCTTGTTGGGGTGAGATGATATCTCATTGTAGTTTTGATCTGCATTTCTCTAATGGCTAGTGATCGTGAGCATTTCTTCATGTGTCCGTTAGCAGCCTGAGTATCTTCTTTGGGGAAGTGCCTGTTCATATCCTTTGCCCATTTTTTAATTGGGTTATTTGCCTTTTTGTTGTTGAGGTTTTGCAGCATCTTGTAGATTTTAGAGATTAGACGTTGATTGGATTTGTCATAGCCAAATTTTTTTTTCCCAGTCTGTAGGTTGTTATTTTGACTCTTTTGGTGAAGTCTTTTGATGAGCATAAGTGTTTGATTTTTAGGAGCTCCCATTTATCTAGTCTCTCTTCTGGTGCTTGTGCATTGTTACTTATGGTTTGTGTTGTGTTTATGCCGTGTATTAGGTCTCCTAGCATTGTCCCTATTTTTTCTTCCATGATCTTTATTGTTTTTGATTTTGTATTTAGGTCTTTGATCCATTTTGAGTTAGTTTTTGTGCATGGTGTGAGGTATGGGTCTTGTTTCAGTTTTTTTGCAGATGAATATCCAGTTATGCCAGCACCATTTGTTAAAGAGACTGTCTTTTCCCCAATTAATGGATTTTGGGCCTTTGTCAAATATCAGATGCTCATAGGTGGATGAATTTATGTCTGGATTCTCAATTCTGTTCCATTGGTCTATGTATCTGTTGTTGTTTCAGTACCAGGCTGTTTTGACAACCGTGTCGGTATAATAGGTTCTAATATCAGGTAGTGTGACGCCTCCCACTTTGTTATTCTTCTTGAGTAATACTTTACTTATTCGAGGCCTCTTCCCTTTCCATATGAAGTTGGTGGTTTGTTTCTCCATCTCATTAAAAAATGCTGATGGAATTTGGATCAGGATTGCATTGTATCTGTAGATCACTTTGGGTAGAATTGACGTTTTCACAATGTTGAGTCTACCTATCCACGAGCAAGGTATATTTTTCCACTTATGCAGGTCTCTTTTGGTTTCTTGCAGTAGTGTCTTGTAGTTTTCATTGTATAGGTCTTTTACATCTCTGGTTAGATTTATTCCTAAGTATTTTATCTTCTTGGGAGCTATTGTAAATGGTATTGATTTGGTGATTTCCTCTTCAAGGTTCTCTTTGTTGGTGTAAAGGAATCCAACTGATTTTTGTATGTTTATCTTGTATCCTGAAACTTTGCTGAAATCTTCTGTTAGTTCCAGTAGTTTTCTTGTTGATTCTTTGAGATTTTCTGTGTATAAGATCATGTAATCTGCAAACAGAGGTACTTTGACTTCTTCCCTACCAATTTGGATGCCTTTATTTCTTTTTCTAGTCTAATTGCTCTGGCTAGGACCTCCAGTGCAATGTTGAAGAAGAGTGATGATAAAGGGCATCCTTGTCTGGTTCCTGTTCTCAAGGGGAATACTTTCAAAGTCTGTCCATTTAGGCTGATGTTGGCTTTTGGCTTTGTATAAATGCCCTTAATTATATTGAGGAATTTCCCTTCTATTCCTATTTTGTTGAAAGTTTTTATCATGAATTGGTTTTGGACTTTGTCAAATGCCTTTTCGGCATTGATTGATAAGATCATGTGCTGGAACCTTGTTTTTCACCAATGTCTTCAATGCAGCTCGGACTTTTTCCTTTAATATCATTCGTTCTTGATCATATGCAACCTCCTGAAATGGTTGAACATCGACCAGTTCTTTTTGGTACAGTGACTCTGTTTATTCCTTCCATTTTCTTTTGATACTTCCATTATCATTCAATATTTTGCCCATAGAATCCAAAATTTCAGCTTGAGGCTTTAATTTTTTCTTCAATTCTTTCAGTTTGAGCAATGCTGAGCATGTTCTTCCCTTTTGGTTTTCTAACTCCAGGTCTTTGCATGTTTCATTACAATACTATACTGTGTCTTCTCAAGCCACCCTTTGAAATCTTCTGCTCAGCTCTTATACTTCATCATTTTTTCAGTTTGCTTTAGCTACTCTATGTTCAAGAGCAAGTTTAAGAGTCTCTTCTGACATCCATTTTGGTCCTTTATTTCTTTTCTGTCTTTTTAATGACCTTTTGCTTTCTTCATGTATAATGTCCTTGATGTCATCCCACAACTCATCTGGTCTTTGGTCATTAGTGTTAAATGCATAATATCTATTGAGGTAGTTTTCAAATTCAGGTTGGACATACTCAAGGTAGTATTTTGGTTCTCTTGAATTTGTTTTAATTTTCTTAATATTCATAGAATCCTTATTGTTCGGGAGACAATATACCAAAAATTGTCACATGTAGTCTTCACTCCAATTCTTTGGAGAAGGTATTACTATCACTCAAATCTTATAGATGAGAAAAACAATATATAGGAATATTAAAGAACTTGTCCAAAACTGTGCGTATAATTAGTGGAAGAACTAGGAATTTGCACCCCTAAAGTATAAGATTGTGCGCTCTTACCTACCATGTGATAGCACAGGACATGTGTTAGCATTTACATTTATTAATATGGAATTTGGTGGAATAAGTTGGCTAGTTTTCTCATAATCACTCAGCAAGTAAAGGATGAAGCAGAGAGTAGAAATTATGTCTTCTGATTTTACTTATATGTTTGTTTCCAGAATAAAAAATGTAACCATTATAGCCTGTACTATTATAGAAATTGACAAGTATGCAATAATATAGGCTCATTTGAAGATATTATTATAATACGAATTAATTAAGCTATGGGTAAACATAAGAGATTCTTATACATATTTCTTATGATTTTGGAGTATCAATGACTTTGTTCTTGTTGCTGCTGCTGTTGTAGATTTGTCTTAAAATGGTCATTGCCTTTTGATTACATTTCAAAGTTTTATTCTAATTTATTTTTTCATGTAGATTTTTTGACAACTAAGGAAAAGTAAATTCAGTTGTAGAGCTTTTGTAAAATGCAAGTTGATTTCTGCTATTATAAAGAAAATGTCAAAAAAAGCAATTGAGATGATTTCTAAAATTTAAAGCAAGTCAAGTTTCAGAAGTGTGAGTACATTCAAGTCAATGAATATTCACTAACTCCTTAGGACATCCTGGGCACAATGGTAGGCACAGTGGGAGATAAAGAGATCAGAAGAGCAGATCCTCCCTTTGAGGGACTCTAACTCAACGGGAATTATTTATTTCCACTTTAGTGAGGGTTATTGTGTGGTGTACAAACATGTACACAAACAATCTTAGTATTAGCTAAACTGTTATAAGTGTTATAAAAAGGGACTGAGAAAGTGCAATAGGGATATAAAGAAAGGAGATATTAACTCCAACTGAGCGAACTTGAGCAAATAAACTCCACAGCTGGTGCAATAAAATGTGATTTTGAGGAAAAAAATGCTTTAGTTTTAATTGCCTTAAACGTTATTAGGCAAGTTGCCAAGAAATGTTTTCTTCAATATCAAGTTATATCTCATGACTATCACTAAGTAGAGAAAGTGCCTTTATAGTTAGACTGATCACTCTGAGATTTTATAATACAGTATACACCGTTCATGTTACCTGGGTGGTCAATTTTTACAACCTTATTTTTCAACCTTTATTTACTACCACTTGTCTGTCAGTTTGTCATACTATGGTGGCTTGCATGTTGCTGTGAACCTAGAAGCTATGCACCAGTATTTCAAATACAAGCAGGGTCACCCATGCAGGACAGGTTTCAGTGGAGCTTCCAGAATAAAGCAGACTAGCAGGAAAGACTTGGTGATCTACTTCTAAAAAAATCAGCTAGTGAAAATCTTATCAATAGCAGTGGAATGTTGTCTGATATAGTGCAGAAGATAAGCCCTTCAGGTTGGAAGGCACTCAGATATGGCTGGAGAAGAGCTGCCTCCTCAAAGTAGAGTATACTTTAATGACATAGATGGACTAAAGCTGTCAGTACCTTCATTTGCTGATATGGCATAACTCAATATAAGAAACAGCTGCTAACATCCATTAATAATTGGGACATGGAATATACAAAGCATGAATTTAGGAAAATTGGAATTTGTCAGAAATGAAATGGAATGCATAAAGATATCCTAGGAATTAGTGAGCTGAAAGGGACTGGTATTGGCAATTTTGAATTGGACAATCACATAGTCTACTATGCTGAGAATGACAAATTGAAGAGAAATGGTGCCACATTTGTCATCAAGAAGAATATTTCAAGATCAATCCTGAAATACAGCACTGTCAGTGACAGGATAATATCCATATGCCTACAAAGAAGACCAGTTATTATGACTATTATTCAAATTTCTGCACCAACCACTAATGCCAAAGATGAAGAAATTGACCATTTTTACCAATTTCTGCAGTCTGAAGTGAACCAAACATGCACTGGAGATACATTGATAATTATTAGTGATTGGAATGCAAAAGTTGAAAACAAAGAAAAAGGATCAGTAGTTGGAAAATACAGCCTTGGTGACAGAAACAACACTGGAGATTGCATGATAGAATTTTGCAAAACCAACAGCCTATGCATTGGAAATACCTTTTATCAACAACGTAAAATGTGACTATACATGTGGAAAGAAGCCCTGGTGGCACAGTGGGTTAAGCACTCGGCTGCTAACTGGAAGGTTGACAGTTCAAACCTGCCAGCTGCTCCATGGGAGAAAGATGTGGCAGTCTACTACTGGAAAGATTTACAGCCTTGGAAATCCTATGAGGCAATTCTACTCTGTCCTGTATGGTCACTATGAGTTGGAATCGACTTGACAGGTGTGGGTTATACACATGGACCTTGCTGGATGGAATACACAGGAATCAAATTGACTACGTCTTTGGAAAAAGACAATGGAGAAGATCCATATTATCAGTCAGAACAAGGCCAGAGACTGACTGTGGAATAGACCATAAATTGCTCATATGCAAGTTCAAGTTGAAGCTGAAGAAACTTAAAACAAGTCCGTAAGAGCCAAAGTACAACCTTGAATATATCCAACCTGAATTTAGAGACCATCTCAAGAACAGATTTGATGTATTGAACACTAGTGACTGAAGACCAGATGAGTTGTGGGATGACATAAAGTACATCATACATGAAGAAAGCAAAAGGTCATTAAATAGATGGGAAAGAAAGAAAAGACCAAAATATGTCAGAAGAGACCCTGAAACTTGCTCTTGAACATAGAGTAGCTAAAGCAAATGGAAGAAATGATGAAGTAAAAGAGCTGAGCAGAAAATTTCAAAGGGTGGCTTGAGAAGACAAAGTAAAGTATTATACTGAAACACGCAAAGACCTGGAGTTAGAAAACTGGGAAGAACATGCTCAGCATTGCTCAAGCTGAAAGAACTGAAGAAAAAATTCAAGCCTCGAGTTGCAATATTCAAGGATTCTATGGGCAGAATATTGAACAACACAGGAAGCATCAAAAAAAGATGGAAGAAATAAACAGAGTCACTGTACCAAAAAGAATTGGTCGATGTTCAACCATTTCAGGAGGTTGCATATTATCAAGAACCGATAGTACTTAAGGAAGAGGTCCAAGCTGTACTGAAAACATTGATGAAAAACAAGGATCCATGAATTGATGCTGGGACCCTGTTTAATTTTATGTGTGTCACCATATAATAATAAAAAAGTCACTGATTCTAGGTTCTAGAATCAGTTCTATTGCTAGAATTTGTTCTGTTACTCTTTTACCACACCGCCTCTAGCAAGCGAGATTGGACTAAACGGATACTACCTAAGATATAAGTGATGTAAACGTATGGCCATCAGTTGCTTACCTTTATGGTTCCATTTCTTGCCTCTCTCTTACTCTAAATTTTTACCATACTAATTTATTTTTCCTTTCAGCTTCTTTAATAGGCCATGCTCTGTCTAACCTCTTTGCCTGTACATAGGCTTGTCTTGTGCCCATTTTGATCCTGGTCCGCACTTCCCCACATACACAGAAGTACGTGCTTTCCCCTGCCCTTGCCCAACTGGTTCCTACAGATCGTTCTCAACCTAACATCATATTCTCTGTGTTTTCTATGGGCTGCCAATCTGTTTAAATGTTCTTCCTTTGTCATCCCATATTGCCTTGTTTTCCTTTTTCATAACACTTAACAAGTTGTATTATAATTGTCTAACTATCTGTATCTCCTATGAAATTATAAGCTCCTTGAGAGTTAGAACTGAGTACACTGCATTTACTGTTCCATTTCTATGCCTACTTCAGTGTTGACACTGGGTTGTTCCTCAATAATTTTTTTTTTTTTGTACTTTAGAGGAAGGTTTACAGAACAAATAGTTTCTCATTAAACAGTCAGTACGCATATTGTTTTATGACATTGCTTAACAACCCCACAACATGTCAACACTTTCCCTTCTCAACCTTGAGGACCATTTTTTTGGTGAAAATACACATAGCCAAAGTTACACTGTTTTGAAAGTTTCTACATGTACAATTCAGTGACATCGATTACATCCTTCCAGTTGTGCTGCTATTCTTGCTGTCTTTTTCCAAATTATTCCATCACCATTATCTTCAACTCACTGCCCCCCAGGCCACCCCTCAAACCTTTTGAGTTGCTGATGTCAATTTGATCTCACATAGATAATTCTTTTTTTTTTTTTTAACCTTAGATGAAGGTTTACAGAACAAACAGTTTCTCATTAAACAGTACACATATTGCCCTATGACAATGGTTAACAGCCCCATGACATGTCAACACTGTCCCTTCTCAACCTTGGGTTCCCTATCACCACCTTTCCTGTCCCTTCCTGCCTTCTAGTCATTGTGCCTGGACTGCTGTGCTGTTTTGTTTTATGAGGCTGTCCAATCCCCAGCTGAACGGTGAACTTCAGGAGAGGCTTCACCACTGAGCTAAAAGGGTGTCTGGGGGCCATACTCTCGGCGTTTCTCCAGACTGTCAGGCCATAAATCTGGTCTTTGTTTCTGTGAGTTAGAATTTTGTTCTACATCCTTTTCCAGCTCTGTCCAGGACCCTCTATTGTGATCCTGGTGAGAGCAGTCAGTGGTGGTACCCAGGTACCATCTAGCTGTACTGGACTCAGTCTGCTGGAGGCCTTGATAGCTGTGGTCCATTAGTCCTTTGGAGTAAACTTTTCCTTGTATCTTGTTCTCTTCATTCTCCCTTGCTCCCAAAAGGGTGAGACCGGTGGAATATCTTAGATGGCTGCTCACAGAGTTTTAAGACCCCAGACGCTACTCAACAAGGTAGAACGTAGAACATTGTCTTTATAAACTGTGTTATGCCAGTTGAGCTAGATGTTCCCGGAGACCATGGTCCCCACAGCTCTCCGCCCAGCAATTCAGTCCCTCAGGGAGTTTGGAAGTGTCTATGGAGCTTCCATGACCTTTCCTTGTACAAGTTGTGCCAGATTCCCCAGTAATGTGTGCTGTCTTGCACTTCACCAAAGTTACCACTTATCTATTCAGTTCCCACCCACTCCTCCCATCCCTTGTAACCAACAAAGATTGTTTCTTTTTGTGTGTAAACTTTTACATGAGTTATACAGTAGAAGTCTCATACAATGTATTTCCTTTTGTGATTGACTTATTTCACTCACCATATGTCCTCCAGTTTCGTTCCTCTTACTCTCCTGTGCTGAGTTCCTTCTTTGTGGATTTTTTTTTTTCATTTCTTTTGTTTTTGTAGGTTTTGTTTTTACTGAGACTTCGTTTTTCTTCTTTATCTTGATGAGTAGGTTTGTTAACTTTCTTTGTGGTTACCATGAAATTTACCCTTATCTTCCTAGATTTGAACCAGTCTATTATTACTTGGTATCGCTTGACTTCCTCTCCATTATAAGGTTCTATATCTATACTGTTTATTCCCTATTTATTGTTCTGATGCTGTTGTCATTTACAGATTAACCTCTCTGGTTCCCTTTTGTAATTCTTTTGGTTTTGCATAGTCCTTAAGAGTTCATTTCCTAGGTTGATATCTGGCTAGTACAATCCTGTGTCCTATATTCAGCCTGTGGTCTGATACTATTCGTTCTCAGATCGAAGGACTTCCTTTAATAAGTCTTGTAAATTTGGTTTCATTTTTACATACTGCCTTAATTTCTGTTTATCTGGAAATGACCTAATTTCACCATCATATTTGAATGAGAGTTTTGTAGGATGTATTATTCTTGATTGCCAATTTTTTTCTTTCAAGGTTTTATATATGTCATCCCACTGCCTTCTTGCCTGCATGGTTTCTGCTGAATAATCCAAACTTAGTCTTATTGTTTCTCCTCTGTATGTGACATTTGTTTTTCTTGAGCTGCTCTCAGGATTCTTTGTTTGTCTTTGGTTTTAGCAGCTTTTCATCTTTCATGATATTGGGGAAGTTTTCTGTCAGCAATTCTTCAATGATCCTCTCTGTGTTTTCTGTTTTCTCCCCCTGTTCTGGAACTCCGATCACTCGCAGATTTTTGGTTTTGATTGTATCCCACATAATTCTCAGGGTCTCTTCATTTTTCTTCATTTTTTTTTTCTGATTTTTCCTCAAACAGAGTTGTATCCAAGTGTTTGTCTTCAATTCCACTGATCCTGTCTTCCACCATTTCAAATCTTCTCCTCAGCCCTTCTATGACACTGTCCATTTTTGAAATTTTGTTGTTTATCTTTTGGATTTCTAATTGTTGTTTTTGTATAATTTCTAGTTTTGAATTTATTTTGGCATTTTTTTCCTGCATTATTTTCCTGAATTCTTCCATTTTTTTGTCTGTATTTTCCATGAATTTGTCTGCCTTTTTCATGAATTTGTCTATTTTTTTCCTCGTTTTTGTCTGCTTTTTGCTTCAGCTCTTGGATAATTTCTGAGTATTAGAGATGTGAATTCCCTATCAGGTAGTTCTAGTGCCTTTTCTTCTACTGGAAAGTCATCTGTTGTTTTATTTTGGATGCCTACTGGAACCATCCTGTCCTGTTTTTGTAAATGTTTTACTATTGTCTGCTCTCTTTGGGGCCTTCAGTAGTTATTTTTCTTGTTTACTGATTGTAGATTTGTTTGTTTTGTCCTTTTTTTTGTTTTATTTGGCTGTGTCTGAGCGGGTGGGCTGTGTGTTCTTTGTTGTTTGCTCGTCTGTTGGCACGATACTTTTCACCTCCTTCTCCAATTGTCAGGGTCAGTTGCTCAGATATGGTACAGCAGGGCAGGTCCGGCTGAAGAGGAGTTGCTGGGATGGGTTGTTTGTGGCATTTATTCCAGCCACCAGGGTGGGTCAGTAATCAGTGCAGGGCAGGTTTTGGTAGTCCGTGCCTGTGCTGCTTAGTGGTGTGATGTTAAGCGCATGGTACAGGTAGGCAGGATGGAGGGGGGAGATTGTGATGTGTGGGCCTAAGATAGGTATGGGAGAGAAGAGAGAGGAACAGGAGCCAAAAACATACAAACAAACAAAAAAGACTGCTAGGGGAGCTTGCTGTTGGAGTGGAGAGATGAGAGACTATGAAATGGAGAAAAAAAAGGGTGAAGAAGATGAAAGAAAAGAAAAGAATGAATAAATAAAAATTAGAAAGAAAAAAGAAAAGCTCCCAGGGATCCCACCGGTGCAGCTATGAGGTCTGGGGAAGTTGTTCTCAGGTGTTGCAGTACAGCCTGGCTAGGAGGCATAGAGGTATTCAGCACCAGGTATCCAGGGGACAGGAAGAGAAGGAAGGTATAGAGAGATGAGAAACTGAGTAATGAAGAAAGACAAAATGGGAAAAAGAGGGAAAAGAAAACAAAACAAATTAAAAAAAAAAATAAAAGAACAAGAAAAATCCTCCAAAAAACAGAAAAAAAGAAATGTCCTTAGGGTTCCCTCTGCATGTCTGCACAAGCTGAGGGTGTAGGTCTCAAGCTGCATAACACCACCCAGCCAGAACGGGCTCCCAACTTTAGAAAAGAAAAAGAAAACAAACAAACAAACAAAAAACCCCAGGATCCCAACAGTGTGGCAGCATGGACCGGAAATCAGTTCCACACTCAAACAGAGCTCCACAGCCCCTCAGGAAGAAGCAAA
This sequence comes from Dugong dugon, assembly GCA_030035585.1. Lineage (NCBI taxonomy): Eukaryota > Metazoa > Chordata > Mammalia > Sirenia > Dugongidae > Dugong > Dugong dugon. The sequence goes on from CM057471.1 coordinate 62,481,040, forward strand.
GATGGCACACAGAGCCAGGTATTTTAGCAAAAGGAGGGGGAGTTGGTGAGAGGTAAGGAAGAAATCAAAAGAAGTGGAAAAAAGCAACACCAGCAGCCAACAAATGGCACTCAGTGGGTCAGCCAGTGAGGGCAGGTGGAATCCAAGCAGCCGGTGCTTCCCGGCCAAGAGACTGTGGCTGTGGGAAGCAGAGGAGGTTGAGTGGGGGTGAAGAAGGGCAGGGGGTGGGAAAGCGTATATCGCTGTTTACCAGTTGTCCTGTCTCCTGCTGGAAGCTCTGTGAAGCTGCTTTCTCGTACCCTCTATTTGCTGGTCTCTGATAGGAGTCCAAGATGGTGGATCTGTGCTGCATCAGCTGATAGAGTACCTCTCCATGTATGTCTCCTCACTCTCTATTCTCTGTCAGTTTCTTATTCCATTTGGTGCTTGGCTGAGTTCTTTATCTCTTCATTTGATGTTTAGGATTTCAGGATTGCTGTTTTCTCTGTTTGGCTTAGTTTTTTGGATCTTTGCTGTGGAGGGACAGTGTGGTGCTTCTGCCTAGAGTGCCAAGTTTCCAGAAGTCCCTCAATAAGTTTTTGATGGATTAAAAAAAAGTGAATAAATGAGTGAATGGGTGAATGGAAAACTACTAGTACTCATTGAACTTGCACAAAAACAGCTACATCGTTTGCAACAACAACAAAATAGATAAAATGTTGTTGCTATTGTTTGCCTTCAAGATGATTCCAACTCAGAGTGACCCCATGGGACAGTAGAACTGTCCCATGGGGATTGTGTGTGTGTGTGTGTGTGTGTGTGTGTGTGTGTGGCTGTCATCTTTATGAAATCAGATCACCAGGTCTTTCTTCCACGGAGCCGCTGGGTAGGTTTGAACTGCCAAGCAGGCTCCTTCAATAAAATGTTACATGACTACAACTTTAAAGATAATTTAAAAACTAATAACTGGCATAGAGATATTACACTTTAAAGCCTAGTCTCAAATATAAACCCATTTGTGAATTGCAACATTAATTTCCCCCATATCTGCTTACCTTCAACTACAAAGGCACCATGATGCCATGATTAGGACAGAGCTCACATCCTGATATTTGTACATAATTCACAGTTTAAATTCTGCAACTTTGCATAATAAATAGTTTAAATACTGCAGCAACAGAGCTGGAGAGGAAATTAGGATTCTGAATGAAAAAGTTAATTATACCTTCAAGGATTTTTTTTTTTTTTTTGCAATACATTAAAAAACAGGCTTAGAAGAGGATTAATTTCAGCTAAAAAGAGATGGAAATGCTGGAGATTATGGGAGTGGTGATAACTGACAAGTTATCTTATTAAGTGGGGGTAATTAGACTAAATTAATTTTAAAATTGTAGCAGTGGATTCTAGATCAACAATAGCGTACATAATTTCTGGGGCTGATGATCTTGCAGCTGGAGTCATTTCTTTTAGATGGACTCTGTTCTTAACATTATTGGCCATTTTCTCTGTTTCAGCCATTCTATCCAAATAACCCATGGGTCTATAGTTTTAAAGCTGGAATCTCCACCCTTTTAGTTAGGCTGCCAAAGTAGATCAAAGAATAAGAAATCTCTATCACGGAAAAGTGGCTTTTCATGAAAAAATGTCATAGGATACTTCTCCATCCATCTCTATGTCCATCTGTGTACCTATCCAAGAAATAGGTATCCCAAAATAATAATATTAGTAATAATAGTAAATGATAGTATTAATACATAATTTTAGAACTTATACATGCCTGAGTACTGTGCTAAACATTTCACATGCATTGTTATCTTGTCGATTGTAAACAATAGCCCTGTAAAGTGCACAAAATATCAGTTCCAAACTAAGAACTCAGAGCAAGGAAGTGACTTGTGCAAGAACACACGATTAATAAGTGGCAGAACCTGGATCTGAGCCCTAGCAGGAAAACACCGGAGCTACACTCAAAACCGCTGTACTGTACTATGTATTTGCCCTGTGCTAGTGTCCAGAACAGAAGATATAACTTGGAGATTTTGTAAACCTAGGAAGGAAGCACAATTGAGGGGAAAAAAAGAAGTCCACCTTTAAAGATGAATACTGGGGTGTATTGAAGGAAAAAAAAAAAAGATAAGGAGGCAGAGGGCTTGGGTGCTAGTCTTATTTATACCATGACATTGTGAGTTCATTATGTAATCACTCTAGTTGTCATATACCAATCTGTAAAATGGTAGAGCTAAGAGGATTTTTAGTTAGTAACTTTTAAGTTAATAACAAAGCATGCCAGTGGTGACCACCATGCCCCAGTCCCTTCTAAGGAAAACGACCCCTGTCCACACCCCTGCTGAAAGGATAGCCGCAGGTATCCTTGAATTGCAGCACGGACCAGGCCCACACACCCCATCTGCATGCCTGGCCCCAGTTGCTCAGTATGGAGTATCCAATTCGTATGCTGGACAGTAGGGTGTGAACTACCCTGGGATAAAAAAAGTCTACTCAGAGAGTCGAATATCCACTCATAGAAATGTGTAGTGGGAACTCAGATTAAACAGTAAATTACTACATTGTCTTCTACTCTTGCAGTAGACAAGAGTCTGTTTTCAGCACGGCAGCCCTTCCCCTGTTCAGTGGCTTCCCATCTCATGCCAAGTAAACCAAAGTATTTGAAATAGTCTGCACAGCCCTACGCTACCCAGTTCCCCGCTTCTACCTTTTCAGCCTCACCCCCGATCACTACTGCTTTCTGTGATCATCTCATTCCAGCCAAACTGACCTTCCTTCTATTCCTTGATATTCACCAGGAATTCTCCTTTGCAGGGGGCTTTACACTTGTTCTTCTTTCTCTGTAATGTTCTTCTCCCAGATATCTGTATGACTCACTCCCTCACCTTCCAAATATCTTTGATCAAAATTCATCCTCTCAATGAGACCTTTTCTGACCACTCTTTCAACAATTACAACTACCCACCTCTGCCCAGGCCACTTCTCATCTTCCGTCCCTGCTTTATTTTTCTCCGTTGCATGGACTGCCATTGGATCTAATATGTTTTTACTCAGTTATTTATTTATTGTGTGTCTCCCCAAACTAGAATGCAGAATCTTCGTGGGCAAGGGCTCTTGCCTGTCTGTGACATTACTGTCACATAAGCATGGTAGACAGTGTTGTCACATGATAAATACTTACTGAATACTGGTTGAGTAAGTGAGTAAATAAATGAATTAAAGGTACAACTGGAAGCAAAAAGACCAGCCATAAGAGGCCATTATTGAATTACAGAGTTGAGTACGTAGAATTTAACTGGCTAAAGTTATGGGTGTAGAGAACAGAGTAAGTAGAGAATAAGGAAGCAGGTGAAAAAACTGGAGGAATCACACAGTGTTGGAGGGAAGAACCACAGTTTCTTGCTCTAAGATCCAAAGATCCTTACATTTCAATTTTAGTGAGACCGAGCTTGCTACAATCCTTTTTCTGATATGTCATTCAGTCTTCAGCTCGCTCCTGGTTACTCTTGAAATCCTGCCTCTGCCTCAACTATCTGCCTTGGATTCAGTGTTCTTTCCTTATACTCAAATCATTGTTTCTCAATACTGCTGATTCCTCTTTATATGCCAAATGTTTTATTTGGCACCTTCCCATATATTATCTCATTGTCTCTTCCTAGAGATTTTGTATCATAAACATAGTTATGATATTTTACCAGAAGGAGAATCTCCAAGAATATAAGTCATTTGTCAGTCACTCATGATGTTGGAGGCCTTGAACTCAAATGCATGTCTTTTGACCCCAAGACCAATGTTCTTTTCTCTACACCACACTACCTTGTCAGGGATTTCAAGGCAGCCTTTTGTGTTTAGAGCAGAATCACATACCTGCTTACATGCATCCTGGCCATGATTCTGAGGCCCTTATAATTCATGTGCCTTTACCTAATAATATCTCCCAAGAACACTTAATCTGCTACCTTAACTTTTGATGAAACCACAGAGCTAGGAAAAGTAAACATCTCTGTTCATCCTTTTTATCTTCGAAGATGCCATTTTGCCCACCTTCCACCCCACCTCCCACCCTGCCATGGCCACCAATATATCAGAACGCTCAGGAGCCAATTACACAGTGATGGAACAGACACCTGCCAGGCAAGAGCATCCTTCTGCCCTTGACGGACAGCTGATCAGCAATTAAAGGGATGATTTATGACTTAAAGGAAAGGGTAGCTACCTGTCTCATGAGCACACACATCCATACACATAAAACTCAGCTTTCAAAACCCTTTTGAATCATACAAAAATTGGATTGGACTTCCTCATTCTTCAGACATACATGCAAACCAAAACCAAACCTGTTGCCATTAAGTCAATTCTGACTCATAGCAACCCTATAGGACAGAGTAGAACTGGCCCATAGGGTTTCAAAGGCTGTAATCTTTACAGAGGCGACATCTTTCTCCTGTGGAGTAACTGGTGGACTCGAACCACAGATCTTTCGGTTAACATCTGAAAACTTTAACCACTGTGCCACCAGGGCTCCTTATACATGCACGCATCAGAGAATGTAAATTGCTTGCCAAAGGCACATAGATAATCAGAGTTCCAGGTTTTCTGAACTGCTCAGTTGTTCTTTTTCCAGGCTGTATGTTGCCTCTCTACTTTTGAGGCTAAAATTCAAAGCCTTCAGCCCCTTGTCCACAGCTCTCAGTGGCCTGGTTCCAATCAACCTCTCCAAAATTATCCATCCTCTATATCCCAGCTTAACTCATCTCTTCCATGAAGTATTCCATTCTCTCCAGTCTTAGTTAATTCCACCATTTTATTAGATCCTGCTACATTTCAGTACCTCATTACAGCAATCATCATAGTCTGGAGGGTTTTAATTATGACAGTGCCTCTCTGATTTCCTGACTCCTAATGGAAGGAGCAAATTATAAAAAACAAAAACGACATAATAGGGACTAGAATCTCTGACCAGTATTTTTTTCCTATTAACCAGAGGAATTTACCAACATGGATACAAACATGGGCTCTGGGCTCAGACTACCTGGGTTCCAAACTAGGTCCCACCATTTACCACCTGACTAACCTTAGACAGGTCATTTTACCTCTGTAAGCCCTAGAACACTCATCTGCAGTATCAAAATTGTACTAGCACCTGTCTCATAAGATGGTGACAAGATTTCAATGAGTTGTATCTTACGAACTACTTAATATGTTTGGTGGTACCTGTGAGCCTTTCACATCATTACTATGCGTGTTCTAGGAGCAGATGTGAAAAGCTGGGACCCAGGGCCAGGAATCAAAGGACTGAAGATGTAGGGGTGGGGAGCAGTGGGTTGAGTGTATAAGTGGAGCATGGGAGACCTTAATCACCCACAGTTGTATTCTCCGTGCAATTCTCACAACAGCATGTATGGAAGAGTTGACTTCATTTACAGGGCTAGAGACAGAGTAGTAGCCATCTTGAGTAATTTGAGTTTCCAAATTTTGTTAATTGAATGAAAATATAAAAAGACAAGAAGAGAAATGTCTCCTAAATAATTGGGAATATTGAGATGAGAAGTTGAGGTGGGGGAAGTAAGGATATTTTGTTCAATCATTTGCTTGCTTGTTGCTTAAGATGAACTGATCTCCTGAAACAAATATTTGCAGAAAAACAAGTTTTAGTTTTATTAATATAATATTTGATCCATACAAAGTAATATATGAAATGTATATGTAAGTTAAGAAGCCTAATAGCAAAACAAAGACTTGTCAACCTACCACCTAACTTAAGATCTGTACAGCACCATCGGTGTCATTGAAATACCTGGGTGTGTGCCACTCTGATCCTTTCTCCCTGCCTCCTCTCCAGGAGTAATGTCTGTCTGGATTTTGAATTTATGATTTTCTTACATTTTAAAAATATACTTTACCACATATGTGCATAACCCTAAACATACTCTTTAGTTCTGCTTGTTTTTGAGCTTTTAAAAAAATGCTATTTTTATTCAACATCATATGTTTAAAATCATCTATATCATTGAGTAATACTATAATTCATTAATTTTCACTAATATGTAATTTTCACTAATATGTAAAAAATATCCACAGCAACATGAGTTTTAATAGCACAGATCTCGTCCAAATTCTTGCAGTGATTCATATCTAGTTTTTTACTTATCTCTAAACCAGCTTTCATAATTGCCATCATAGTTATATTCCTGAATACAGATCATATGATTCTATTAGTATTGCCCTCACCTTAAAGCCTCTGGGGTTTCCTTATGTCCCCAGGATAAGATCCAAGCTGCTGAGCCAGCCATCCTGGCCCCTGAAAGTTCAACTCCAATATTCCTTTACAGTCTAATCTTCAACTATAAATTTTTCCCTTTCCATCTCCTTCTGACCCGCTCTTTATTTGTTCAGACAAACAGGAGCACTACCACTCCCTAAAAACCACCTGTACTTCTGTAACTTTACCCATGCAGTTTTTTTTTTTTTTTTTTTTTTTGTAAGACTGCCTTCTTATTTCCTTATTGGAATAATGAAATGTGAGGCGTCTTTCAAGATCCAGCTTAAAAGTCCCCTCCTCTGTGAAGCCTTCCTAGACTCCTGAAAAAGAAACTAGTCTCTACATTGTGCATCCATAATAATTTGTAAATTAACTTCGCAGTTATTAGGTTCTGTCATTTTTATAGTAGTAAATAGGCACATCACTTCATGTAGACAGAAAGCTCCATCAAGCTAAGGACCATATCCATTTTATTACTGTATTCTCCCACACACTCTCCTACATACACTGCCCATTTCGCAGTAGTTAAGTTCTTGGCCTCGTACACAGGGAGAGTCTAGTAGATGTTTGCTGAAATGACTGGAGCAGAGGGCCCTGAAACGGCCTCCCATGGGCTGTGTTTAGAAATTGCTACGATCTTTTCTGATGACTGCATAGCAAATTGGATTTACCTTTTCAATTTTACATTATTCTTATGTTATTGGGATTATGATGAATAATAAGATAATAACAGCAATTAGCCTCTGGATGACTAATGGTCCTTTAAATTGATTTTGAACAATCAATTTGAACATCTTCCCGTGGCCAAATTAGAATAGGATGGTCCAGAGAGTGTTCCATAAACATCCCTGAGAATAGAAATGGTAAAATTATGTCCCAAGAACACAGATGGTAATGTATAAACTCCCTAGTGTTTGGGATTGGGGGTGGGGGCAATATAACAATTTAAGATATGTTTCTGACAAACTACAATCTGAATGATCAATGAGTTTGTTCCAAAAGTTTGTTTCTAAGTTGGTTATCTAAACTTAAAGGTTATTTTCAACATGAAACTAATGTTGTACATGGTGTTTTGTGTTCCCTCCCAGTCTCCGGTAACTTACTGAACCCATAGTGGGTCTGAAGTATAATACTTGATCCTGGCCATAGTATATTAGACAGAGTCATTGAAGAGAAATGCCTTCAAGTTCCTACCTGGGCCACTACATACAGACTATCGCCCTACTGCAGTGGCATCTAAGACCCCCACTATGACTAACTCCATCACCATTGGCGCCGTCAATTCCAGGCTAATAGGGATGGAAACTTTGCCTTTTGTCTAGAGTTCCAGTGTGATGAGTAAGAGTAGGTGTAAGATAGGGGAAAGGGAAAGGAGGCCATTATCTTTTGGATGTAAGGATCTATAATGGAGGTCTAGATTCCTGCCAGTAAAATCTCTAGGTTCATCTTTTGGGTTCACCAGTTTCTGTTTTCTTTTTCTTTTTTTTCTGCGGATTTGGAGATTTATGCACATGCTTTCACAGTTTCTGCCATTCTCTGCTGCTTCTGCTTAGATTTCTTTCTTTTTCTAGTTGTGGACCAATGAAGATTGATGTATGCAGCCTTTTAATAGGGAACAAGGGGAACAGTGTGGTATTATAAATAGTTTTAGTTCATTGTGCATTCATGGGAATACATTTTGGAAGAATATTTGCAAATAGGCATAGCATCGAGGAACAGGTTAGCGAGGAAGGCAGGCACAGACATCAAAACCCATAATGATAATTTCTAGGTAAGCAAAGTTATATGAGAGCCTCAATAAGTAATCAATTTTTCTTGGAGTTTATTTGAAGAATACTCCCATAGAGGAAAAAGCATTTGATCTGGGTGCTGCTGGGGAGTGTCAAACCTAGATTAAGTGAATTTTTTGACCATTGAAATCTAAATAAGATTGATTTGGATCCCAAATTTTGTGCCCTATAGTAGTCCTAAACTCTCCTAAGATTTCTGCAAGTTTCTGAGAAGGGCTATACTTTCGTAATTTGAATTCATGACGTCCCCCATTTATGAGTCATGCCAGCATCACATGCATGGTGTCCTATACATGGAGACTGCTCTGAGCTGTGTCAACCTGGACATTAATCTTTGCCTTTTTTTTTTTTTTAATTCACACACACACACGCACACACACACACACACACATACACACACCACTCACATATATCTACATTTATTTATGGAATACTTTAGTAAGGTTTTGGGGGGGACTGATAGGAGTTTTATGTCACAATAATGTAAGCCACTCAAAACTGAATATTAGATATTCTTGGTTGTAACAGTCCCTTAGGAACTTCAAAATTACATTTATCCTATTTTGCAAGAGAATTCAGCTCTTCCCATCCTCTACTCCTAGACACAGCTCCACACTCACCTTTGTCTATTCGAACTTATTAAGCAGTATCTGTCCTACTTAGAATGCATTCATGATTTAAAGACTAATTATTATTTCACTGATTATACTAAAGTAAAAGATGGTCATGTAAAAATAATCTGACTGGAAAATATGTAAAAGCATTAAGTAATGTGCATTTCACCTACATAACAACTCATCAAATTTCTTCCCTTGGATCCTGAACCAGTCTTCCCCCCAGCACACACTCCTAGCCATATGTATTTTTCCAGATAACAAAGGCATAAACTGATTCACATCTAAGAGGAAAAAAAGATAAAGTGCATGTATGAATAAGGAGTCTCCCATTGGGACAGAGGTAGAAAGGAGGAGCGCTCGGGTGCTGCCATCAAAAAAGATTGCCCCTTTTGTCCTGAGCATGGAGCATCTGTCACCAGTACAGGGTTACGTGTGGAATGAAAAGCATCCCATTTCTCTTCCAGTGGGAGTATCACACCTGACCTGTGGTGAAGAGCTCTGCAGGAGTACTGAGAATTGCCGTCTGTAAATCATAGAATGACTAACTGATGAGAGAGACAACTGCTGGTGCCCTAATATTTTCACACACACATCCACAGCTATCCTATATGGACAACTATCTTTCAATATCAGAACAATTACAAACTTCAGGAACTGAGGCAGAGGCCCTAGATACCTAGAGTGATGGTGGTGATGGGAAAGGAAAAGAGCTTCTAGTACCACCTCCTTACCTCAAGCTACCTTTTCACCCAAACAATAAAGCTAAGGCTCATTATAGATGAACCAAGTCAAGGTATCCCATTGTGTTAAGATAGTGGTGGAACATTTCACCTCCGTTGCATGTTGGAGGAGTAGGGAGAGGGAGGGATCAAACAGATTCTGACGGTTCCTAGACACATCATCCAGAAGTTGATTTGGAATCCAGATATCTAGAGCTGAAGAGGAAGAAGTAGTCTCTAGATTGATTTTAAAAGATGGGATAGGTGTAGGCTGCTGCTGATAAGGCTAGGCCCAGAACTGTAGGCTCCTTCAGCAACAGTGGTAGAAAAAGGGAGACTGGAATATACAAGGAGGATAGACCCTCCCTTCCCTCTTCGCTTTCCCTTTGGCTATCAGCATTCCTAGCAACTTCATCACATATTTGTCTCACCAGATGTCACCTTTAAAATATTTACTTTAATGGGTTATTGAATGTCTGTATGTGCCAGGATTGTTATGTGCTTTGGGGTACATTCTCATACATCTCATTTGATCTTCCCATTGACTGTAAGATATTGATGTTTGATTCCCATTTTGCAGATTTAAAAAAAAAAAAGTCAAGGATACACATTGATTTGCTTAAGGTCACACGAGTAATAAATGTCTGAAACAGAATTTAAACTTGGTCTTCTGATCACAAGTTCATAATTCTTTCCACAGCAGCAATATATTCCCAAAATATTAGATCCAAAATGGATGTTAGAGATAATTTCATCCAGGAATAACAGATATTGAATAAATTATGTGCCAACTAATTCAAGGCTGCCTCAAGTGTGTGCTGAGAAGAACGTGGGGACCCATCACAGGCTCAGTGGGAAAAAGTACTATGATTGATTCTTGATGTCTTCCACAGGCACCTATGCCAGATACTTTCCAACCGTGGTTTAGTTCTCTCCCCCCATTTTTACAAAAGGGAAAATTGATGCTGAGAGATTTAAAATGAATTGCTCAAGGGCACACACCATGGTGTTGGCAGAGTTACTGTAAGACTCCACCTCTCCTGAATTCATACCTAGTGCTCTTTGGACTAGCTTTGGCCCTTCCCCTGGAGCTCTTGTGGGAAACCAGCCAAATCACTCATTCTCTCTGAATCTACTTCTGACCTTGTTTTTTGTCCCCCCGCCCCCTCATATCAGATATGTACATCATATAAGTAAAGTGCTTTGAAGAGGAATCCCTTGTGAAATACTAGCTTGCTATTGTCAATAATGTTCTTCACTCAAGGTTTCTGCTGAGGAATTGCTGAGAGGAGCATGTTACAAATGATTGATGGGCATCAAGTGCTAGTGTTGGGATTGGATGAGCAAACACAGAGCAGTCAAATAATAGGCCCAGCTCAGCATTTAGGAACTGGCTGGTGCTAAATTTTACTTGAACAATTTTGCTCTGATCAGCTCAAAGTACTATGGAATGGTTCATTGGTGCAAGGAAAATAACTGAAGTACTGTGTTAAAATTTAGGAGAAACAGACTGAGGACCACAGTCATTCACTGAAATGACATCCATTTAATGATGGAGACATGTAGCAGAAATGTGAAGAAATCTTACCAGATAATTCAGACAGAAAAGTATTTTCTAAATGTATCTAACTCATGAGTTGTTGTGAAATTAAATGAAACAATGCTCATAAATTATTTAGCTAGTTCCTGACAAACAACAAGTGCTCAAAGAACAATAATGTATTAATTTAAATGAGAAAGGATTGTAGGTGTGTACGCTACTGCATGTGTCTGTGTCTGTGTGTGTCCCTTCTTGAATCATCTGCTTGACTAACTCAATTATCTTTGTGTATGGACATACTCTTTCTAATTTTCTCTATATATTTAAATGGTAAACAAATCCACTGTGAGCTGGAATGCTTACGTATTTCTTTTTTTGTTTTCACTGAACCTGGGCATCTTATTAGGTCTTTTGGTGTTCATGAGATGTGACTAATGAGCATTATTAGATTGAAGATGCTGTTCGTGAAACTGGGCCACAGAGAGGTTAAGTGGTTAGCCCAAATGACATAACTATTGAACACCTGGGCAATGATGAGGAACAAAGTGTTTTCACTCCCAATTCAGAGTGCTGTGCGCTACCAGTTATGTTAGGTTCAAAAATGCCTCTGTTTCACCCACCTCTTTTTTTCCGTCTTCTGTATCCCTGTATTCTTTTTACTTTTCCATTTCTTACTGTAATTCTAATAAAGAACTTTTTTTGAAATTTCTTTTACGTGTCCTCTGTTGATCAGTAGACCATAAATAAAACTTAGTCCATATCAACAGCCAATGCTGGTGGTTGTCTACCCTCCCCTCATTGACAGAGCCCAGATTTTGTTCAAATCATCATTGCTCCCTTGCATAACTCAAGGGAGGATAATAATGCTATCCCAGACTCCAGGAATAAATCAGAATACTGATTGTACTTGTTGCCTTGCTAGGAATGTGTTTAGTAGGGAGGCCTGTGACCTAGCTCTGGGCAATGAGGGGAGGTTCAATCCAGCCTTCTGGGAAAGGTGTTCTTGCCAAGAAGATTCCAGAGGAGATGGTCACTTTCTTCCACTGAATGTTAATATGTCTGGATGGAAAGCTGAAATTGCAGCTACCTTGTTCCCAGTTAGAAATGAAGGTAACCTAAGGAAAAGGAAGGAGACAAGAGAATCACAGAGAAGGGAAGATGAATCTCTGGCAGTCCCTGGCTAGAGTTTTCTTACCTATAGACTTCCTGGTATGTGAAGCAACTTCCCATTTGAGTTAGGCTTTTCTCTAAGTAGCAGCTGGAGGTAGCTTAAGTGATACATTGTCCTAAAGAAACTTTGAAATTCTCATAATTATGATAAAGGATGTGGTTACTAGTACACACTGTGGAGTCAGTTTCAAAGCAGAATATTGTTTCTGCCCCTTGCTGGCTGTGCAATGCTGGACAATTACTTAATTTTTCTGTGCTCAGGTGCCTCTTTTCTTCTTCCCTGCATTATTTTCATGATAGCACACATCACTCTCTGACATATTATACATTTTACTGGTATACTTGTTTTCCTTTATGGTCTGTTTCTTCCTTTTTTGATATATCCTCCATGAAGGCAAGAATTTGTATCTGTTTTGTTTATTTCTGATTTCATAGATCCTGATACATTCTAGGAAAGCCTGGTGGTGTAGTGGTTAAGAGCTATAGCTGCTGACCAAAGGTCACAAGTTCGAATCCACCAGGAGCTCCTTGGAAACCCTTTGGGGCAGTTCTACTCTGTCCTATAGGGTCGCTATGAGTCGGAATCAACTCGATGGCAATGGGTTTGGCTTTTTTTTTTTTTGATACATTCTAGAAGATAAATAAATAGTAATAAGTAAATGCATAAGTACTTAATAAGTAAATGACTATATAGATGAATTAATAAAACAGGAGGGACAGCTATCTCATAAGATTGTTGTAATTATAAGATTAGGTAACAATAACAATCAGATAACAGTAATAATCCTGCCTGTCAGATTATTATTGAAGAGAATAAAAATGACCACTTTTCTAGGTTTTGGCATGATACCTGTAACTAGGTCAAATATAAATATTTATTGAGAATCATCTGTAATGTTGTCAACCTTCCGGAGATAGTAAATATTTGTTGTTTTAAGCTGCTAACTTTTGGGAGTAATTTTCTATGTAGCAATAGATGACTAATATACTTCCTATACCTCCCCTCTCTCAGTTTTCATTTACCCAAATATTTATTTTCATTCAATAAGCATTTTCGTTCTTCACCTGGCAAGACTGTGTTAGACATTGACAGACTGTCAATTCAAGTCATGTCAAGTTCCACCTGCCTCAGGATGTCTCTCTGGACTTTCGTGAACCACACCAGTTGGCTGGATTTCCACCACATTCTTAGTCTGAAATCTGCAGCTTGGCATTAAGTTCTGAACTTTCCTTGACTGAACTTTGGTTGTTTCAACAATCAGGAGCAAGAACTGAAACTTCTAATACTCATGTATGCCTCTAAACATCATGGGAAAGTTGGGAGATGTACTGTCGCCACAGTAATCTGTTTGGTTACTTGCAAACTAAATATTCATCTTGCTACAAACAAGCTCATGTGCTAATAACTACAGGTTTTTGAATGTTTACTTTGTGCCACACTTTTCACATGCATTATCGCATTAAAATTTCTCAGTGGCCCAATATGGGAGACACTGTAATTATAACCCTTTGATAGAAGGGAATACAGATGCTTAAATAACTTTACCAATATAGGAGTAGGTGGGGCCAAAAATTGAGCCTGGCAGTCTGATACCAAGAGTTAAATGTTTCATCTTACTCCATATTGTCAAGTACATCCACACTCCCTGTGATAGAAATCATTGGGTACTAAAAGAGGAGCAGGATAGGAATGTGGAAATTGAGAATTTAATCTTGGCTTCTTCCTCTATTACCTGAGTAAATTTGACCAAATCACTTGACTCACTGAGACTCAGTTGTCTCATTTCTAAAATGGAAAAATGTCCACATTGTTTACTTCCCAGGATTTTTCTTCTGAGGGACAGTACATGTGAAAGAACTTAAGAAACTATGATTTATGACCCAAGTGGGAAATATTTATTCATTCAGTCAAAAATGTGTTTTGCATACAATGTGTGTGCCAGATACTATTGTAAACACTGGAGGCACAGAGCTTAGATATTGCCTACCCTAAGCAGTTGCCATGTGCAAAGAGCTGGAGATAGAAAATCAAAAGGGAAGAACACGCTTGGCATTGCTCAAACTGAAAGAACTGAAGAAAAAATTCAAGCCTCGAGTTGCAATAGTGAAGGATTCTATGGGGAAAATATTAAACAACGCAGAAAGCATCAAAAGAAGATGGAAGGGATACACAGACTCATTATACCAAAAATAATTGGTTGACGTTCAGCCATTTCAAGAGGTAGCATATGATCAGGAACCGATGGTACTGAAGGAAGAAGTCCAGGCTGCATTGAAGGCACTGGTGAAAACCAAGGCTCCAGGAATTGATGGAATATCAACTGAGAGGTCTCAACAAATGGATGCAGTGCTATAAGTGCTCAGTGTTCTATGCCAAGAAATGTGGAAGACAGCTACATGACCAACCAACTGGAAGAGATACATATTCACACCTATTCCCAAGAAAGGTGATCCACCGAATGCAGAAATTATCGAACAATATCATTAATATCACACAAAGTAAAATTTTGCTGAAGATCATTCAAAAGCACCTGCAGCAGTATGTCAACAGGGAACTGCCAGAAATTCAGGCCGGATTCAGAAGAGGACAGGGAACCAGTGATATTATTGCTGATGTCAGATGTATCCTGGCTGAAAGAAGCAGAGAATACCAGAAAGATTTTTACCTGTGTTAATTATTGATTAGGTTAAGTTTTTTAACTGTGTGGATCATAACAAATTATGGATAACATTGCGAAGAATGGGAATTCTAGAACACTTAATTGTGTTCATGAGGAAACTGTACATAGATCAAGAGGCAGTTGTTCACACAGAACAAGGGGATACTGCGTGGTTTAAAATCAGGAAAGGTGTGCATCAGGGTTGCATCCTTTCACCATACCTATTTAATCTGTATGCTGAAGAAATAATCCAAGAAGCTGGACTATATGAAGAAGAATACGGCATCAGAATTGGAGGAAGACTCATTAACAGCCTGTGTTATGCAGATGACACAACCTTGCTTGCTGAAAGTGAAGAGGACTTGAAGCACTTACTGATGAAGATCAAAGACCACAGCCTTCAGTATGGATTACACCTCAACATAAAGAAAACAAAAATCCTCACAACTGGATCAATAAGCAACATCATGATAAACAGAGAAAAGATTGAAGTTGTCAAAGTTTTCATTTTACTTGGATCCACAATCAACACCCATGGAAGCAACAGTCAGGAAATCAAAAGATGCATTGCATTGAGCAAATCTGCTGCAAAAGATCTCTTTAAAGTGTTCAGAAGCAAAGATGTCTCCTTGAAGACTAAGGTGCGCCGGACCCAAGCCATGATATTTTCAATCACATCATATGCATTTGAAAGCTGGACAACGAATAAGGAAGACCAAAGAAGAATTGATGCCTTTGAATGGTGGTGTTGACAAAGAATATTGAATATACCATGGACTGCCAAAAAAATGAACAAATCTGTCTTGGAAGAAGTACAACCAGAATGCTCCTTAAAAGGAAGGAAGGGGAGAGTACTTGTTACATTCTTTAAACATGTTGTCAGGAGGGATCAGTCCCTGGAGAAGGACATCATGCTTGGTAAAGAACAGAGTCAGTGAAAAAGAGGAAGATCCTCAACGAGATGGGTTGACACAGTGGCTGCAACAGTGAGCTCAAGCATAACAACGATTGTGAGCCTAGTGCAGGACCAGGCAGTGTTTCGTTCTGTGGTGCATAGGGTTGCTATGAGTCAGAACCGACTTGATGGCATCTAACAACAACAACAAGCAGTTGCCATTGAGTTGATTCTAAATCATGGTTACTCCATGTGTATCAGAGTAGAACTGTGCTCCATAAGAGTTTCAATGGCTGATTTTTTTTAGAAGTAGATCACCAGGGCTTTCTTCCAAGGCACCTCTATATGGACTCAAACCTCCAATCTTTCAGTTAGCAGCCAAGCACATTAACCATCCATGCCACCCAGGGACTCTTTGCCAGCTCTAGTAGAACTTATATTCTGGTGTGAGGAGATAGACTATAAACAATTAAATGAAAGAAACCATACTGTTAAAAATGATTCCTATTATAACAACAACAACAACAAAACAGGGGAGAGGGATAGAGGATGCACTGGGGAGTGTGATGCAATCTTAAGTTGGGTGATCAGGGAACATCTGAATGAGAAGGTACGTGTGAGCAGAGAGCTGATGAAGTTGATGGAGCAAGTCTTTCAGCTATATTGGGGAATCATCTTCCAGGTGAAAAAGAGGAAGAGAGGGGAGGGAAGGGAAAGAAAAAGGAGGGAAGGAAGGGGAGGGGAGGAGATGGGAGGCGAGGGTAGGAGAGGGAAGTAAGAGTGTGCCTGGTGTGTTCTAGAATAGCAAGAAAGCCAGTGTAACTGAATGAGGGTGAGCCACAGGGATGATATTGGAGATTATACCAGAGTTGGGGAAAGAGACAGAGTAAGACTCTTTAAGGCACTGAAAGGGCTTTGGCTTTTATTCTGAGAGAGATGGGCATCCATTGAAGGAGTGATGTGATCTGATTTACCTTTTGAAAGGGGGTTCTGTGTCAAAGATGATAGTATCTTGACATAAGGTGGTAGTAATGGATAGATGAGGAGTGGTCAGGTTTTGACATACATTGAAGATAAAGTGAACAGGATTTACTGGCAGATTAGATGTAGATTGTGAAATAGAGGACTCAAGGATGGTGTAGGCGTGTGTCCTGAGCAACTGGAAGGTTGGAATGTGCATTTAAAAATATGAGGAAAACTGTGGGGGGCAGGTCTGGTGGAGGCGAGATTGGGATGTTGCTTATATGTGATATGCCTGTTAGGCATCCAAGTGAAGATGCCAAGCAGAGTTGGATATAGGGACCTGGAGCTCAGGAGAGACACCTTGACTGAAAATGTAAGTTTAGAAGTCATTAGTGTAAAGATAGAATTTAAAGCCATGAATTGGATGAGATCACCAAGGTGGTTAGGGTAGATAGAGGAGAGAAGCCCTCGGAGCATCTAATGTCTACAAGTAAGAAGATAAAGTGAAGCCAGAAAAAAATACTAAGAGTTCCCAGTGAAGAAGGAAGAAAAATAAAAAGTATATACTATGAAATGCTGTGAAGAAAATGTGTTTCAAAATGAATATTGCAAAGCAATTGAGTCAAATGTGGCTGTTGAGTCAATTGAGATGAGCATTATAAATGAAACATTGGATTTAGCAACGTAGAGATTAAGAGGACCTTGAAAAGAAAGGTAATGTTTTCCTTATTATTGAACTTAATGAGTGGGGAAAAAAATGCTGAATTTGAGGTCAAGAAACTTGGGTTCAATTTTTTAAAAAAGGAGATAAAACATAAATACTTTTCCTCACAGGATGGTTATCATGATCATATGATGTACTTAATCTAAACATACTCTGCGGAACATGGAAAAAATTTGCAAATGTCAGCTCAACGAGGGGGGTCATTAAGTGTCCATATATAACATTCATGCTCTCAAAGACTCCTCATCAAACATATAGCAGCCCTTATCCTCAACACGCACACAGAAGCATGCCTGCATGGTGTACAAAGATTCTCTCAATAATACTAGAGACTGAATATGTATCATGAAGCTCTAGAAGGTTTAGGAGTTAAGCCAGCCTGTTGCAGCTCTGTTGCCGCTGACATTACCAGATGGCATTAATTTAATTCCACTCAGTTATGCTTTTAAATTTGATTTGAGAAATGTGTCATAAAATGCTATCGAGAAGTGCAGTGCTGCATTCCTAAGCAGGCCAGGAGCCTGTGTCTGTTCTGGGAATCCTTCAGGGAAACGGATTGAGCTCATGTTGCGCCGTGGACTTCAGGGAGTTTACTCTTTGCTGCGAGCTGGTGACAGAGATTTGCTGATCCGGATTGCTCACTGTTGAGAGATCAGAGGCAAGGCCTAAATCTCTAGGGAATAAGGAAAGGAATTACAAAGAATACATGAAGGCGTATGAAAAAGTATAATTTTAACCAATAACAAGGACAGTTTAAAAGACTTGGCCTATATGAAACTGAGTTTATTTTAAAGTCCTTGAGCTCACTTGTTATTTTAGATCATCAGCATTACTTTCTCATTTCCTCTCTTGGCCTCAGTTTCTCCATACTTAAACTGAAAGTAATAGACTAGATCAGTGTTTTCCAAAGTGAGACAAAGCTTCCTCACAGTGCATACACACCAATCTGTTGGGTGAGGAAAAAAATTTCTAAAACATTTTCATTTACTCTAGTGCATCTTTTAAAAGTTATATGTTTTCCCTATGTTCTCATAATGTACGTGATATAAATAACCAACACGTCTATATTGGATATAGATCATCTCTCTATGTATCTGTCTCTATTCATTAACTGACTGATTGATTTATAAATTCAGAGAGAGAGACATGTAATCAAAATAACCTAGGGAATATATGCCTGATTGATCTCTCAGAGCCTCTAGAGTTTCTTTTCTTCCTTCTTCTTCTTTTTTTTTCTTAAAAAAATGATTTTATGGTCCTAAAACTGGTTATTCTAATCACGCTGATTATCTTAAAAAAGTGAAACAACAGTTTGACTATTGAATTCACTGTTTAGCTTTTGGCTTTTTGATGATTAAAAAATAGTAACAATAACTCCCTTCACCAAGAACTTAGTGAGACAGTAAGGAATGTCTCAGTTTCCATATTTCAAAAATATCTGAAGGTATAGCTCACATGAAATCCTGTCTGTATGAAGCAAACGAGCCATTCCACCCCTCCAATCTTCATGATCTAGTCTGCAGATTCAGGTATTTAGTTTTCTCCTGATGCAGATCTCAATTCAAATGCTGCTTCCTCAGACAGGTCTTCCCTGATCCCTCCCTCTCGAGGAACTGCCTCTTCCCCTGTCTGCGGTAACTCTTTATCAGATGTATTATTTTGTTTCCTTCATAGAACAATGTCTATTTGAAATTGTCTGTTTATTATTTTGTTGATGTGTTTATTGTCTGTCTGCTCTAACTAGAATGTGAGCTCCATGGAAACTGCAGGGAACAGAGGCAGATGTACCAGGATGCGAATGATGTTTAAGCTTCAGGACCCCTGGGGGTTGATCTAGCTGTGTGATCATGTGGTTATGTTTTTTTTTTTTTTTTTTCAGAATTTTTTGTAGAATTTTCTAAAGGAAAATGTTTCATAATATAATCGGTTAAAACCACTGTCTCTTTTTATTTGGACTCCCCCTCCATTACCCTTTATGTCATTATTTAGTGGCGTGGGTGGCTATGGACATTTTGGGATCCAGCTAAACCTATTGCCACTGACTGGATTCTAACTTACGATGACCCTTTGTGTTACAGAGTAGAACTGCTTCATAGGGTTTTCTTGGCTGTAATCTTTGCAGGAGTAGCTCACCAGGTCTTTCTCCTGTGGAGCCACTGGATGGGTTCAAACCTCTAAACTTTGGGTTAGCAGCTGAAGGCTTATCAACCGTTTGTGCCACTCTGGGACTCCTTTTGAGATCAGCTAAAGGGAATTTGAATTGGGGGATATAATTAGTGGGGTTTAATGGGGTGTTTTTGTACAGTCTGTCATTACTTTTGTGTTTAGTTATTATTAGCAAGATTTCACAGATGAGAGAGGGGCAGAATTAGGATTCAAACAGGTATTTATTTGCTTCTAATGCTAATGATCTTAACATTACACTATATTGCCTTTTTATAAGTTTAGTAATGAATTGACAGTCTTTTGTTTCCAAAATTTAGAGAAAGAATAAAATGTCTTCAGCCACTTGCCAGTATTTGACACTAATTTCCAAACTACCTTCCTGGCTCCAAGACATGTTTCTAGTCTTATCACCGATGGTGGCCCTACTTGCTTGCTACACTGCATCTGAACTGCCCTTCCTGACTCCGTTAGACTGTGCCTTTGTTCATCATTTTCATTGGTCAGAATGGCCTTGCCCAATCAAATCTTTGTGTGTTCTTATTGCTGATTTGACATGAACTATGGACATCGATGAGGTTAGCATAAAAGTCAATCTGCCGATCCAGTGTGGACACGTGGATTACACAGTGGCTAATGAGTATAGTCAGTGCAAAGAGTATTTAAGATACATCACAGCACAAGAAAACTTGGAATTTCCTGAATTCGTAATGCTCATATATGAAAAAAATTGATGCCAGTTTTCCCAAAATGACATAAGGCTAAATATTTATTTACTAATTATCAATAATGAGTTGTAAAGGCAGAGCTTCACTTGGAATTTTTTCGAAGTATCATATGAAAAAATTCTCTAGGGGAAAAACTTTATAATCTTTCTATTGAAAATGATATGAAAGTATCATCATATGAACAGATCAAAAGTATGCAGGTAAAATATAGACAGGATAATACTTTAGAGGTATGCTATGCATGTTATAAATTTTAAAATTATGGTTTTTTTGAGCTTTGGAAAATTTTTGGCATTTGTCAGCATTTTAAAATTTGCAATTTACTATGATTTATTTTCTACCTTTAAACAAAGATTCACTTTCGTATCTAAAGTTTATTTGCTATTTCTGCATTCTTTTTCTTAAAGAGTATCCCAAAATTACATAAACTATAGTCCCCAGGAAATATGAGTCTACTCTGGCAGTGACCTTCTGTTTTCCCTTAAAGCCCATATTCCCAGCTCTAGAACCAAGAGAATCAACAAATGTTTGGATGAATCTCAACACGTTGTCTAAGAATCTCTTTTCAGCTTAATTTGCTCTGTTCCTTTTGAGAACCATATGATATAAACTTTGACCTTTATTTCTTAGAGGCCGTTAAGACTTGCTCTGAGGAGATCTACTCCTGGTGAGGATTATAGAAACCACTTTTAACAAGCACAGAGGTGTCATTCACAGACCATACTTTAAGACCCTCTGAAGTAGGTTATGTGGCCTCCACAGTACACCCATGACCCACTGACTTCTGCTTGTCTGAGCCTGTTGGCTGAGACACAGCTGGGGCTTCTGTGTGGGTAGCACTTCCCTAAGGTCCTGGCTTCCAGCAGCCAAGCAGGTCACATATAGATTCCCTGTAGTCATGGTGCTATCCTGTACCACAACCACTGTCCACCCCCCAATAAAACATAGGTGTTTGCCTCCTTTACCCCGTAAAGTATAGATCACAAGCTTCTCATCCCAGGTTGAAGGCCTTTCTATACTATACAAGCATATTCTACTCCAATATTTGACACTTCAGTTATGAGACCCATTAGGCCGATTACATCTATCCTCTACAGGAACAAAAACCACAATAACAAAAGCAAGTCAAAAGGCTTTTTTTTTCCTTCCCTCTTTCTCTTCATTCCTGGCGGAATAAAATTTATATCCCTAGCCCCTGGCCTGAAAATCAAGGTTCTTCCTAATCTGGCTTTAGTTACCTGTCCTGCTGGACTTTAACTTACAAACACGTAGTGCTGAGACTGATACAGGCACCTTGTAACCATCATAATACTGTGTGGGACTGCCAGACCTGAGAATGTCTACTTCACATGCATATAAAGAGCAGCAGTCCAGTCTGATCATTCTTTGAATTCCATGTAATGGAGACTGCACACACACACACACACACACACACACACACACACACACACACACACAAATGTTCTCCTTCCTCAGCATCTGCAATTATCTGAATATGTGTCATAAGAGCAGGAACCAAGTCACCTCGATGTTTGTGCTAGCCACAAGGATTTAAAAGGGTACTACGTACAGTAGATGTTTACTTAGTACCTGTTGAATTGAACCTATAGTCACTTAGGCACTGTCCAGAATTAATCTGTCCAAATTTAGCAAAATAATTTCTATGCCTATCATGGCACCTGGCACATGGTGGAAGATAATGGAAAAGAGTGAATGTGTGTTGTGATCGTGAAGGTTGTGTGTCAACTGGGCTGTACCAAGATCTCAGTAGTTTTGCAGTTATGATGTAGTTTGGCAGTCATACAATGATGTGATCACCTCTATAATGAGATTTGATATAATGTGATCACCTCCATGATGGGATCTGTGGTGAGTAGCCAGTCAGTTGAAAGGGATTTTCCTTGGGGATGTAGCCTACATCCAATATAAGTGGACTTTCTGGCAAGGCTCCTGGGCTTTTGCTTCTACTGGATCCTGCAGCTGGCTCCTGTTAGTGTGACCTCTGGTTCTTTGGACTTGAGCTAGCAGCTTACCTGCCATCCTGCCTGCCAGTCTTGGGATTTGTCTGCCTTCGCAGCCTGCGAACAAGAGCCCTGCTGTCTGACTTGACAATCTTGGGTTCACCAGCACCTACGGCTAAGTGAATCAGGAGAAGCTTCCAGCATGAATGAGCCATTTCCTTAATATAAATCTCTCTCTATATATATTTTAACATTTTACTCCGGTTTTGCTTCTCTAGAGAACCCAGCTTAAGACAGGTGTTATTGTTGTTGTTAGGTGCTGTCCAGACAGTTCTGACTCACAGCAACCCTATGTACAACAGAATGAAACACTGCCTGGTCCTGCACCATTCTCCCGATCATTGTTATGCTTGAGCCCATTGTTGCAGCTGCTGTGTCAATCCATCTCATTGAGGGTCTTCCTCTTTTTCACTCACCCTCTCCTTTACCAAACATGATGTCCTTTTCCAGGAATTGGCCCCTTCTGGTAACATGTCCAAAGTATGTGAGACAAAGTCCCACCATCCTTGCTTCTAATGAGCATTCTGGCTGTACTTCTTCCAATACAGACTTGTTCGTTCTTCTGGTAGTCCTTGGTATATTCAGTATTCCTCACAAACACCATAATTCAAAGGCATCAATTCTTCTTAAATCTTCCTTATTCATTGTCCAGCTTTCACATGCATATGAGGCGATTGAAAACACAATGGCTTCGGTCTGGTGCACCTTAGTCCTTAAAGTGACATCTTAGCTTTTTATCACTTTAAAGAGGTCTTTTGCAGCAGATTCGCCTAATGCAATGTGTCATTTGATTTCATGACTGCTGCTTCCATGGGTGTTAATTGGGTATCCAAGTAAAATGAAATCCTTGACAACTTCAGTATTTTCTCTGTTTATCATGATGTTTATTGGTCCAGTTGTGAGGATTTTTGTTTTCTTTATGTTGAGATGTAATCCATACTAAAGACTGTGGTCTTTGATCTTCTTCAGTAAGTGCTTCAAATCCTCTTCACTTTCAGCAAGTAAGGTTGTGTCACCTGCATAATGCAGTTGTTAACAAGTCTTTCTCCAATCCTCATGCCATGTTCTTCTTCATATAGTCCAGCTTCTTGGATTATTTGCTCTGCATACAGATTGAATAAGTATGGTGAAAGGATACAACCCTGAAGCACACCTTTCTTAACTTTAAACCATGCAATATCCCCTTGTTCTGTTTGAAGGACTACTTCTTGGTCTAAGTACAGGTTCCTCATGTGCACCATTAAGTGTTCTGGAATTCCTGTTCTCCGTAATGTTATCCATAATTTGTTATCATCCACATAGCCGAAGGCCTTTGTGTAGTCAATAAAACACAGATAAACATCTTTCTGGTATTCTCTGCTTTTAGCCAGAATTCATCTGACATCAGCAATGATATCCCTTGTTCCACATCTTCTTCTGAATCCGGCTTAAATTTCTGGCAGTTTCCTGTCGATGTATTGCTGCAACTGCTTTTGAATGATCTTCAGCAAAATTTTACTTGCGTGTAATATCAATGATATTGTTTGATAATTTCTGCATTCTGTTGGATAATCTTTGTTTGGAGTGGGTACAAGTATGCACCTCTTCCAGTCGAGTGGCCAGGTAGCTGTCTTCCAGATTTCTTAACATAGAGGAGTAAGTGCTTCCAACACTGCATCCATGTATTGAAATATCTCAGTCGGTGTTCTGTCAGTTCCTGGAGTCCTGTTTTTCGCCAATGCCTTCGGAAAGCTTGGACTTCTTCCTTCAGTATCATCAGTTCTTGATTGTATGCTACTTTCTGAAATGGTTGAACATCGACCAGTTCTTTTTGGTACAGTGACTCTGTGTATTCCTTCCATCTTCTTTTGAAGCTTCCTGCATTGTTTAATTTTTTCCCCATAGAATCCTTCAATAGTGCAACTCAAGGCTTGAATTTTTTTCTTTAGTTGTTTCAGCTTGAGAAATGCTGAGTGTTTTCTTCCTTTTTGGTTTTCTATCTACAGGTCTTTGCACATTTCATTATATATAGTACTTTACTTCATCTTCTCCAGCTGCCCTTTGAAATCTTCTGTTCAGCTCTTTGACTTCATCATTTCTTCTTTTTGTTTTTGCTACTCTAAGTTCAAGAGCAATGTTCAGAGTCTCTTTTGACATCCACTTTGGTCTTTTCTTTCTTTTCTGTCTTTTTAATGACCTCTTACTTTCTTCATGTGTGATATCCTTGATATCATTCCACAACTCATCTGGTCTTCAGTCATCAGTGTTCAATGCGTCAAATCTATTCTTGAGATGGTCTCTAAATTTAGGTGGGATATAGTCAAGGTCGTACTTTGGCTCTCATGGGCTTGTTCTAATTTTCTTCAGCTTCAACTTGAATTTGCACATGAGCAATTGATGGTCTGTTCCACAGTTGGCCCCTGGCCTTGTTCTGACTGATGATATTGAGCTTTTCCACTGTCTCTTTCCATAGATTTAGTCAATTTGATTCCTGTGTATTCCATCTGGTGAGGTTCACGTGTATAGTCGCCGTTTATGTTGGTGAAAAAAGGTATCTGCAACGAAGAAGTCATTGGTCTCGCAAAATTCTATCATGTGATTTCCAATGTCATTTCTATCACCAAGGCCATATTTTCTAATTACCGATCCTTCTTTGTTTCCAACTTTAGCATTCCAATCACCAGTAATTATCAGTGCATCCTGATTGCATGTATGATCAATTTCAGATTGCAGAAGTTGGTAAAAATCTTCAATTTCTTTATCTTTGGCCTTAGTAGTTGGTGTGTAAATTTGAATAATAGTCTTAATATGACTGGTCTTCATTATAGGCATATGGATATTATCCTATCACTGACAGCATTGGATAGATCTTGAAATGTTCTTTTTGACAAACGCGACACCATTCCTCTTCAATTTGTCATTCCTAGCATAGTAGACCATTTGATTATCTGATTCAAAATGGCCAATACTAGTCCATTTCAGCTAACTGATGCCTAGGATATCAGTGTTTAAGCATTCCATCTCATTTTTGATGACTTCCAGTTCTCCTAGATTCATACTTCTTACATTCCATGTTCTGATTATTAATGGATGTTTGCAGCTATTTCTTCCCATTTTGAGTCATGCCACATTGGCAAATGAAGTTCCTGAAAGCTTGACTCCAACCACGTCATTGAGATTGACTCTACTTTGAGGAGGCAGCTCTTCCCCAGTCATATTTGGAGTGCCTTCCAACCTGAGGGGCTTATCTTCCAGCGCTATGTCAGACAATGTTCCACTGCTATTCATAAGGTTTTCACTGGCTAATTTTTTCAGAAGTGGACTGCCAGGTCCTTCTTCCTAGTCTGTCTTATTCTGGATGCTCCGCTAAAACCTGTCCACAAAGGACCCTGCTGGTACTTGAAATACCGGTGGCAAAGCTTCCAGTATCATGGCAACACACAAGCCATCACAGTATGACAAACTGACAGTTACATGGTGGAAGACAGGTATTAATGATACATTAAGCAAAGTTATCATTGTCTTCGTTTTTTTAATTCAAGAATCTTCCAGTCATCATCATCATCATAATAATAGCAACATCTATACAGTATTTTGTTTGAGGGAGGGAGCAGGCTAAGCAAATTCAAAGGTGTTATCACATCTTCTTGTCCTCATTTTACAGATTATGAAACTGATGTTCAAAGAGATTAAATAATCATTCAGTGTCACATAATTAATAAGGAAATAAGTCAAGATTTGAACCCAATTTTGATGGATTCTAGAACCTGTGTGCCTTATCATTATGTTATACCTTGTTTTTCATTAAATTAAGAATATTGGGCCAATTGAGATTATCATTTGATTTTTTTTTTTCTAATTTTTTCTTTCTCCTATCAAAAATCTCTGTCTTTGTTTATATGAGCACCAGATATTGTCCCCATTATACTATCTGAGAACTACTTAAGTAACTTGTTACAGTTTCATTTTTATTTTCTCTTTCTCTCCATCTCCATCTGACACCAGTGTACTTACATTTTCCTTGTGGTTTCTAATCTCAGCTAGCACAGAATAAAGCTCTTGGCTCTGCAGGCCAACAAGCTAGCCTTGGCATAATGAATGACCTGCAGCTTCAGAATGCCTCTGGAATGCCAAATGACCACAGCTCCACACCTCTGGAATGTGGAATGGCCCCAGCATTAGCCAGGTGACCCACAGCTACACACTACTGGAATGAAAAATAGATTCAGGCTCCCAGAATACCAAGTGCCTGCTCAGGAAAAAAGAAAAGGAAAAAGCAATGGATAAACCTTCTTGTTGCAGAAGAAGAAAAGGAAAAAGCAATGACTTCGCTACAGGAGTTTACCATCTATTTATACTAATAACAACTTAGTCTGGGTCAGGGTGCTGTCTTTAAATTGTTTGCTGAAAAATTTCTGACCCTCCCAAAATCATAGAAGCAGATCTCTTCCCATGGTTAGAAACATGCTCGCCTGTTTTCTTTCTTCCAGTGCTTTGCCTAAAAGGAGAAACAGAAACCTTGTTTCCAAAACTCATTTTCCCAGGGCATTAATTTGGATTTACAAAGCTTTGTAATCCCTTTAGACAGTGTCGGCAGCTACAAAGTCCTATTTGGAGAACGCATTTCCCTGGAGAGGGAGCCTGAACCCTCTGTGGAAGTTGCCTGCAAAGGAAGAAAGGTGTGAGAATATTTGCATCAATCATACTCAGTAACTGGGATTTTAATGAATCTCTCTTGTGCTTTTTTTTTTTCATTGTGCTTTTTTTGCAGTGCCATTCCTCTGTGAATATTCCCTTTTTTCCTCTCTCTTTTCAATTGCATTTCAATGCATAGGTTTTAAAAGAAGGATTTGCAAACGGAGTATTAAAACTCCTGAGCACTACATCTCCAAAATCTATAAGACGATAAGAAGATAAGGGGCCAAACCTGCTGAAAGCCTCTTTTCTGGTGTCTATGGAACTTGCAGGCTCATATATAATACCCCTAAGCCAAAGCAATCTGCCCACGCCCTACCCCCGCCCTGCTTGCCTAACGCAGGCAGATAAACTAAGCATTAAAATTCCCCACACTTTGGCAAATGAATACCCAGGAGGGTATTCAGGGTTTGTTTTACTTACGGTGTGGTACTGAGAAAAGGCCATAAACTTGAGCCTGGCAGATCTGTAATGCTCATTTCAATATGCTTTCCCTGTGTGCAGGCTTGCTGATGAACTGTCATGTTCTGCCAACAAAATATAACAAACATGTTAATGACATGGGTTAAATCGCCATTGGATATATTGGGTCCCAATGACAGAAATAGCTGGTCGTGAATGGGATCCTCTGTCTACCAGATACCAATCGAGGATCCAGGATGATACACTGTCCTGGAGGGATGCTAGAAGAGGAAGAGGGGGCAAGACAGCTATAGATTGCCATGATGCCCTTACCCAGGGCAGATGGGGTGTTTGACACCTAGAACAACAGGATGTGAGAGCTAGAAGAGACTATCGATATCATCTAGTGAAACTCACGACTCTGATGTATACTAAAATCATGACCCGAAGAGGGAATGTGAGAAGCCTGAAGCTGCGCAGCACATTTATGCAATTCGCAAATCACAGCCCAGTGGTCTTCTGGTTACTGGATCTGAGTCACACCTGAACCTGTTTGAAGGGAGTAATTGGACAGAAAGCACACAAGAAATGTTCCTGTAACTCCAGTCAACCCGACGGCCCTGCATTTATGCTCTGCTGGGCTTGACTTTCCCTCTAGCTGCAGTACTTGGCCTTTCTACCTGGTGCAGGAAGGGACACTAAGGGGTGATTTGGGCAACTATGGGATAGTGTTTTTATACTGCAAGCCCCAAAAGACAAGTATGGCTCCCATAGAATTGTCATAGATTTATTATAATAATTCATTCTTGATAAAGATCTATTATTTATTTTATCGAGTGACTGTGGGCAGTAAGACTAAACATACACAATTTCAGATTCCCCTCTAAGTTCTAAGTAGCTTGAGTATACATCAGGACCTGCTTTAATTTTCTTCTTCCTCACTCTTACCCTTCTTCCCTCCCTCCCTTCCTTCCTTCCTTTCTTTCTTCCTTCCTTTCATCTCTCCTTTCTTCAACAAATGGTTACTTACTAATAGGCACTCTGCAAGTTCCAAGAGTATAAAAAAACAGATGTGAATCCTCAACTTTTGTTTAGTAAACCCAAGTAATTATAACACACAGTGTGAAATACTTGATGTTGGGAAAGTAAAAGTTATTACAGGAGCCCAGAAGCGGGGCACCTGGTCTAGCCTTGGTGGAACAGAGATCAGAGATCGTTTCCCTGAGGCAGTGACTTCTTAGTTGAAACCTAAAGCAGTGGCAGGAGTAAACCACATTGAAGATGAGGGTGGATATGGGTAAGGTTCCAAGAAGGAGAGGCTAGAGATGAAAAAGAAATTCAATTTGGAGAACATCAGTTGTGAGCATGAAATGAGTGAAGAGAAAGGAGCAGAGAGGTAGAAGAGGGCTATAAGATGAAGCCATATAAGGGATCTGGAATTTATTCTAAGGATAAAGGCAACTGAGAGTCATTGAAGAATGTGACATGGCTGGATTTGCCTTTTGGAGAAACATGATTGGGCTGCAAATATTAGGGGGACAAATAATCTCAATATTTTATCGATCTCATTTTTTAAAATAAATAAATACAAAAAGCAAACACTGGAAAATGGAACAGCTCCAAGGATAATTTTTAAGAGTCAGTCTCAAAACTCAAAATTAATAATCTTGGTGGCAGTACAAGGAGAGTAGCATTAGTAGAATGAGACCGAAGAAGGTAGATTTTGATTGGAATTCAAAGCTCCGCACATAGTAGTTGTACAATGTGTGTTTGAGATCACTGACATTCACTTTACACCAATTCAGCATTCTGTAAAAGGAGAACTTAATGCTAGACCCAGTCTCTTACTTCATAAAGTTTTTATCTTGTGGGGAAGAAATAATAAGAACTAGAGAGAAAGAGCATAAGTTATACAGACTTTCTGCACAGTCAAAATGGCTTAGGAACCTACAGAGACAAAGAGTTACCTGTTAAACTGTGAGTAATGTCAATCTTTAAAATAGCCAGAAAGGTTTGGAAGGATGTGAAATCTCAGGACGAAATGAAAGAACTGGGTCATTAACTGGGCTTAGAAAATATCCACTGTACATTTAATTACTATGAATGAGTGATCTCTAATGCTTTTCATTTAGAAGGAAGCATTTTGTAAGCGTTAACATTCTTCCAAAGTTTTTCATTCGGCTGGCCCATTGGCTGGTATTAGTTGAGGTTTGGGCTTAACTATAATGTGTAAATAGGGCTAATTGAAGAATTACAGAGTTCAGGTTGTATGAGAAGGTCGGGAAAACAAGGAGCATAGGTGTTAAGATATAGAACTAGAATATCATAATAAGCGAAAGGATTTCTAGCAATGACTTATAGAGGGTCATTAGGAGCATACTTCATGGTTATTTTTCAAAAATCAGAAGTGTTGCATGATGATATGCTGATCAGTCATTGACTCAGCCATTTAGAAAGTCAAGAATATTTACTGTCCACCTACTACATGTCTGACACGTAATTTCAGCATGAAGATAAACAAGACTCTTGCTTTCATTGAGTTTTCAGCCTCGTGAGGATACAAATGATGAAGGCATAAATAATAATTCATATAATTGAAGACAGGGCTAGGAAAAAAATAAAATGAAGGACTAGGATAGAGATGGAAGTCTAAGGAAGGAAATATGTGGTAGTCTTGATAATGCACTGATCAAATCTCCTAATATGTTGAGCTGCTGCCCTCTGATATCCATCACTCCATGCACATTTGCACCAAGGCCACACCTCCCTGGGGCTAGTCCCAGCCAGTCACTGAACTCAGTGGGGATCCTAACACAGTCCTATTCTTGGGAGATGTCTAAATCCTCTGACAGACAACTTTGGCTCAAAGTCTACCGTATGGCCATACGAAACTTTCCTTAGAATTGCAATGCAGCTTAAGATGCTTTCACCCAACGTTTTTTCCTTCCCTCTCTCCTTTGCTCAGAGTCAGAACTGCATTGGTCTCTGATGGTTCTCCAAGCTTATCCTTGCTCCTTCCTCATTTTTTTCTCATAGGCATTTCTTCTGATAAATTTCTTCATGTTTAATTCTGTCTTGGCATCTGTTTTCTAGAGGACCCGATCTAACACAGGGTACATTAGTTAAGGTGGACAGCAAGAGCTCCCTGAAGAGGGCTTTGTGGAAAATATCCCAAGCAGAAGGAAGGGCTTCTGCAAACACCCTGACTAAATATGATCAAGTGACAAAAAAGAAGCCAATGTGGCTGGAGAATAGTGGGAGAGGGGGATGATGATAAGAGGTGAAAGTGGTTCTAGGAGGTGTAAGTCAACAGAACATTGCAACATCTTCATTCTTGATGAGACAACATGTAGAATCTATCTGAAAACAAACTCCTGTCTGGAGTCAGTTGCCTGTTCTTATTTATTTTTAGCCTTGGAATTGAAGAATTCTAGGAGTGAAAAGTCTGAGCCAGAGCAAAGAGGCCTGGCTGACAAATCGTGAGAATGACTGTAGTTTACAGTCTTCAGTAAAGTCTGAGGTTGGAGCTCCTGATGGCAGCTGGAGAGAGTCCAAGGGTATTTTGCATTCATGTCTCTTCTCTTACTATCATTGCTCTGTTCCTTAATTGCAAAGCAGAGCCTCATCTCTGAGGTTGCAATTTTAGGGCTATGACCTGAGTGTAGCTGTCCCTCTCCATCCTCCGCAGTCTGTCATTTCTTCAGCCTTTGATTAATACCAGAAATTGGAAGCTGGTACAATCATAAGATGAAGCTATAATTTCAGGAGTCTATGTATATCACAAGGTGGATAAATAAACAGAGGCTCTGTTTCTTGCTCTACATGTTCTGTGTCTTAATTGATTGAGCATCAAATGCACGTGCTAGAAGATCAGTCAGAGAAAAGAAGTATAATGGTGTGTATATCTGCAAAGCTATATTTGAATATACTCAGAAACTTATAATTTTTTAGTAGGATATCCTCCTCCACTCATTGTAGTCAAGACTTGTCTTCCTCTTCTGTAAAATGAAGCAGTTATGCCACACAAACTTGTATAACAAAAAGTTGTTAGGATATATGATGAAATTAAACAAGATATTAAATCACATATGCTTACAATTTCATTTCCTTTTCCCTAACTCCTAAAGAAAATTCTGTATTCCCCAACTCAGTTCCTTTCATTTTTCCACCTCCTATGGAAAATCTTGTCTTTGTCAGCCAATTTCCTGGTATTACAACTGAAATTATTTTATGGTATTATGATGAATTTGCAGTGGACTGGGTAAAGATTCACCCAGTACAGGGGAAAAATAGCAGGGGGGAAGAAAAGGAAAGGAAAGAAAGATAAGACTTTTGCAGGCTGGAAGAAGTAATATTCCCTTTGATCTTCTTTGAGGTCCACCAGGAAATGTTTTAAATTACATAGTTATCTATTGTTGCTTCACTGTATTTCTTTGAATGCAATGCTATGCCAAAATCATATCATGTAAATTCAGATTTTATTGGTTAAAAATAAAATTATGAAACAGATGGAAAATGATTTTGGCATTATAAAAATAAAAGGCATTGTTATCTTGGGGAAGCAGCATGTTTGGTGGTAAATTTTGGACTAGGGATCAGATAACTTAAGGTCAAATCCTAGCCCTGCCACTTAATCATTCTAGGGACCTGGCCAGTCACTTAATCACCAATTTTCTTATTAAAGAGCAAATAAATTTAAAAAATACCTAATTTCCAGGTCTTTTAATGAAGATCAAATAAGATTTAATATGTGAGGAGCTTTGAAATCATCTTGCTAACATAAGCTATACCTAGAAACACATACATAAAAACTTTGAACTATTTTTACTCGTTTTTTTTTTTTAATTTTTGTACTTAAATGAAGGTTTACAGAGCAAACTAGTTTCTCATTAAACAATACATATATTGTTTTGTGACATTAATTGTGAACTATTTTTACTCTTGATGCATTTCTTAAAGCATAAAGAATATTTGGTATTTTCCTGTGGTGGTTTTATTCATTTATTTTCATTTCCTTTTTGTTATACATTCAAAACTTTATGTGAAGTTGACATTAAAGTAGTCAAATTTTATATATAAATCTAAATAAAAACATAAATATAATTACCCTATTCTAAAATAGATCTTAGCATATAGTAGGTACTCACTAAATTTTTATTTTTGGACACATAGAAATGAGTAAAAATGGTCAAAGAAATTATATAATTAACATCAAACTAGAGGGGAGCTGGTTTACCATCATGCATGATTACTCTTACAAATACACACATACACACACTCACATATTTACACAAACGTTGCTACTGTTCACATAAGGTCATTTGTTTTATAACTAGGAGAGGAGAAAGAGCAATTCAGTTAGGAAAGTAGCTGAAGAGGTCTAAGAAAAAAAAACAAACATGGAAAGTGATGGAAAGAGATGGTGTCCCCAAGATTCGAATTGCAGTGGTTTCAACCACTTCGACACCCCATGCCCCATGACGAATAGTCAGAAACAACAAAAACTGATCAAGAACTTGGACAAACCCTGAGCATAAGCATTAATGCTTGGAAACCAGGAGCCAAAGTATGACCTAAAGCTAGAGAAGTAGGGCTCTTCCTGTCTTTCAATATTTGTGCCCCATCATTGCTTTATAAAACTCAACACTATCAGCAATGCAAAGATTGGCAGGTTTGGAAGCATATGGAAGACCACCCTTGGCAAAGATATTGGCACTTTCATGGTGGAAAATGGCAGCAGAAAGCAAGGCTTCTCGCAGTACAAGTAGAAGTACAGATAACTCAAGAGCCAGCAAAGGAGATAAAACCATGGTGAGTGAGATAGAGTGTGTGCATCTCCCTGATTACTCTGTGAGTACATGTGTGAAAACCCTTTGAGGACTCACTTGGAGGATGGGATCCTAATACTAATGCCACTTGGGTGATGTTTACCAACCTCATAAACTTCAGGGCAATACTACAAAGTAATGCATATGAGAGGTGGTGCAAATGAGGCATAGAAACAGAGATGATACAAATAGAAAGAAAACAAACTGTGGAAGTTCAAAAGTGTAATAAATTAAAGAGATATAACAAAAGCAAACCCTCAGCATTTACTGTCAGACACTGTTCTAAGTTAATATATAACACATATATATACATACCACACACACATACATACACAGACATATACACTTAAATTTATAATCATTTATTTCTCACAACATTCCTGAGGTAAATAGGTATAATTAGTATGGGGGTGGGCAGCTCAGTACAGGTAACAGAATGATGAAAGATAATGACAAATAATTACTTAAAGGCAATACAGGATGGACTGAGATAGTCAGGATCTCTTTCTCTCAGTCTTTATCCAAGGCTTAAGGGGTACAATGCCGCTTGGTTACAGGGAGTAGAGATTCCAACGATAGGAAATTTCATCAGTCCCTATTTTAATTATAAATGATGACTTTGGGCACTTTGGGGACTCACAGTGGAAATAGTAATCTTTGATAACTGTTGCTGCGAAGTTGTATCTTCTCACCTTTGAAGTCCCCATGACATGGCTCTGGACAGAGTTGGAGTGGCTAGACATCAAGGATACCTTCTAATGTCTGAGATTTCCTGGGAGACCCAAGTCCTGTCTAGCATCACCTCTCTGCCTGCTGCTCCGAGGAATCTCTGCAGTCATTTGTCCTTGATCAGAAGTTGGATCATCCTTCTCCCTCATTCCCTAAGCACAGGGCCCAGGACTCTGAGGCAATATGACAGCATGTGAGTTGCCACAGTTCCAAATGGCCCCTCTCTGTGGACTTCTTTGTTGTCACACTTCCTGGGCTGGAACTGTCTCTACTTTGCAAGGGCAGATGCCAAAGGCTCAATTTCCTGCCAAGTTAGTTAACAACCACTTATTGATCACTTACTAAGTACAGAATGTCAAATAAGTTGTATTAGAAGACACAAAAGAAAAAAAAAAAAACATGGCATCCATAGAAGTATAAGCACTAATGTGGCCTAAATTACTCAGAATAAAAATGAGATGATTATGATTTAACAAGCTGCAAATGATTTATTATATTTCATTACAATTCTGTACAATTTCTAATGATGGGACCAAAAAACAAACAAACAAAAAAACCAAACTCGTTGCCATCGAGTCTATTCCAACTCATAGCGACCCTATAGGACACAGTAGAATGGCCCCATAGGGTTTCCAAGGAGCGGCTGGTGGATTCCAACTGTTGATCTTTTGGTTAACAGCCCAGCTTTTAACCACTGCGCTACCACGGCTCCAATGGGACCAAAGGGAATTATGATAATTAATGGTTTCTGAATGCTGTTCTTGGGTAGTAAACATCCAAGATGGAGCCACTGAAGCCAACAGCCTAATATGATCCATGGTAAAACCAACGCAAACGTGATCAGAGAAAACACCTGTATGTTTTTCTGAACAGTAGAGAGAATTAAACATTACCACATCACATCATTCATGGCTCAAACCTTAAAATTCCTGATACAAGTCTGCTAGGGAGAAAAGCCATAGTTTTCTTTTACAAATTGAGGGATGGGTGAATTTAGAAGAGGTCTAAAATGTTTAGTGAGGTGCTTGCATAGAATGCATATGTGTGGAGCTATGCATTATATAGACAATCAGGGCAGTGTTGATCAAGGGCTCTTCTTGGGAAAAAGTGTGTTTTAAGCTCCACCTTTTAAGTGGTGAAGGATGCACAAAAACCCAGAGATGGGAAGACATTCCAGGAATCATTCTAGAAGATACTGGGTTCCCTACAGGCTGATTTGGCTACAGGGCAGGGTTAGCGGGTTTAAAGATGGAGGCAATAAAAATTATCTAAAAAGACATGAAATTGGGAGATGAAGGAAGACCTTGAATGGCTGGATGATATTTCTCAATTAATCATATTTACAGAGCTAGACCATTATTCCTAAATTAACACTGGTTCCAAAATAATTTAGAATGACAAAGTGAGACTTGTTTAATTAATAGATATGAAGTTATTCTGATCTAAGATAACAGAGGAAGAGGAGAGAGAGATAATGACTTAAAGAACAAGATTATTTTTAAACAATCGCAAGTAATTTTACTCCTCACGTACCCTATCTCTTTATCATACATTTCGCATTTCCGACAATAGAAAAAAATCAACTATACCTCTATTTTGCACATAATGTGGAGCCAAGGTGAGGGGGGAGGAGGGTGAGGTTTGTTAGAGGGAGCAAGACCACGTGGTTCGTATAATGGGTGAAGGAGCCAGGCCCGGCAGTGGCCAGCATGGGTTGGCTGGCAGCTGGCAGGAGCCAGGTGGCAGGAGATGGGTGAGGGGATTGGAAGTCTCTTCTTCCAAAGAGACCTCTCTGCCACTTTCACAGCCTCCTCCCGACCCAGGTGGCCGGCCTCACCTGCCCACAAGCCCAGGAGCTGCCATCGCCAAGGCCTGTCTCTGGGACTAGCAGGGCGGAAAGGTGAAGTGGGGGTCCACGAGGAGGCCTGGAGCGGGGCCAGGTGATGGTGAGCCACTGCTTCTCCGAAGGCGGTGAGCAAACCCTACCACCACCACCCCTAACCCCCTCCGACTCTGTGGTGGTGGAGAAGGCGTGGTGGGGTAGGGAGGCCTGCCTCTCCATGTGCATCCTGAGATACGTGCATCCTAAGCCATGTGGGGAGCATCAAGTGGGCAGTGATGGGGAGGGAGGGAGGGAAGACAGTGCATGACCTCGACTCTCACGTAACACTGATTTTGGCATAAAGATCTGGTTTTTGGACGCTAACCGTAAGTGTAGGGTGTAATTTTTTTGTTGTTGTTGTTGAAATAGAGGGATTATATCTCAAGTTAAAGGAGAGATCAGTGAGATAAAAAGGTAAAAGGGAGAATTAGAAATAGAGAAAGATGAGGAGTTTAAAAGAGGATAGAAATGGAAGACAGGGAAAAGGATTAACGAGTGAAATGGGGCAGTGGTAGACACGTGGAAGGAAATGGCCTACTCTGAGAAAGTTCTTTTTCAAAGGAATTGTAAACTAAAATGAGCTATCTCTCATCTAAAGAACTCATATGTGGCATTTTAGAAACCAAGTTATAGCAACACAGAAGCTGTGAAATTAATGGGCATGGCTTGGCCACGCATTCTCTGTTTCTCCTTTTACACTCACTAAACAGATAACGCTCCTTCTGTGAGAAGAATGTGTCAGGGTCTGAA
This sequence comes from Dugong dugon, assembly GCA_030035585.1. Classification (NCBI taxonomy): domain Eukaryota; kingdom Metazoa; phylum Chordata; class Mammalia; order Sirenia; family Dugongidae; genus Dugong; species Dugong dugon. The sequence goes on from CM057471.1 coordinate 62,517,542, forward strand.
GAGAGATCATAAGGTTGTACTAGCCCAAGCCCCTCCATGGAGAGATTGAAGATCAAGAAAATATAGACTCTGCTAGTAACTCTGTTTTGTTAGCCATCCTAACTAGGATTGATCTCCTTTACTCATCATCTCTTCTATTACTTTGAGATGGAAGTGAATGGGAAACAGGACTAGACTCCCAGGAGTTCAGGCATCAAGGACTAAGGCAAATGAAAGCTGGGACTCAGGAGAGTATAATTTTACTGTATTACTAGCCCTAGGTTCATGCTGTGCTTTTTTTCTTCTAGAGGTTGTGGCTGATGAAGTGCCTGCTGCAGAATGCTCATCACAGACACAGGGAGCATAGAATCTACATTCTGTGGCATGTCAGGGGATCAATATTGAGACCTAGGCTTCGTCTTTGACTAGCTCCTCCCACATCCAATCAGTCCCCAGATTTCTCCTACTTCCAAAATAATTTGAATATGGAGTTCAGTTATTTTTATCCTTAATATTTCTGTTCTTGTCCATGCCATCATTCACCTGGATCACTTCAGTTATCTCCCAAGTAGTCTCTTAGTTGTTAGCTGTCCTTGAGTGAGCCCCCAACTCATGGTGATCCCATGAGTTACAAAGTAGAAGTACTCCATAGAGTTTTCTTGTCTGTAATCTTTATGGAGGTGGTTTGCCAGGCCTTTTTTCTTCACGGAGCCACTGTGTAGGTTAGAACTACCAACTTTTAGGTTAGCAGCTGATCACAAACTGCTGGCATCACTCATGCTCTTTACCTTTAGTACAAACCCCCATCCTCACCTCTTACTCATTCTGCAGCCTGGAGAATCTTCCAGAACACACTTCAGATGGTGACATCTCCTGCTTTGAAAACCATCCAATGGCTATGCGTTGCCCTTTATATAAACTCTAAGTATCTTATGATGAGGCTGCATAACCTGGCCCTTGCTCATTTTTCCAGAATTAACTCTAATAGCTTACTTCTTGTTGTTGTTGGGTGCCATCGAGTCAATTCTGACTCATAGTGACCCCATGTGCCAGAGTAGAACTGCCCCATAGGGTTTCCTAGGCTGTAATCATTATGGAAGCAGATCACCAGGTCTTTCTCCCACAGGGTCACCGGGTAGGTTCAAACTGCCACCCATTGTGCCACCAGGGCTGCTTATAGATTACTTACTCTCTTACAATCTGCACACCAGCCATTTTCAACTTCCCTTATTTTCTTTAATATACAAGGCTTCATTACCCCTCTGGGCGTTTGCATATTCTGTTCCCTCCACTTGGAACACACACTCCCCCTTCTCTCTATTTCTATAATTTCTTTCCAAAAGTCTCCCCTGCTCCAGGGCTGGATTAAGTGTCCGTGTAATGTTTTCACATTTTGTCCTGTCACTTCTTCTTTATTAGTTTTGTCTCTTTTTTACATGTTCATATCTTTCACTGAGTGCTGAAGTAACAGGCTACATTTGCCCTATTCATCGTTATGCATCTGAATTTAGCACAGTGTCTAACACAAAGAAATTAACACTTGTACATGGATTTAATCCGTTTCAACCAGACATTTAACAAAATCTCTAACTTAGTGTCTTATATTTAAGCAAGGATTTTGTGTCCAGATTAATAGCTAGTGAGAGTGAGTTGATATTGCCTAAGGAAAGATATCTCCAGAAAAGAAAACTAAAGAAAAACAAAACAAATTAAAAAAATGTACTCCCAAATGCCAAAGGTCATTGCGATGTGTATTGAATGTGGAATATCATTATCTTAAAGAGTTAATGAGCTGTGGTTTATAGTACAGCATCATGTTACCTGTGAGGGAGGGAAGGGGACTCATATAACAATACAGAAACATGTTTCAGCTTATTTATTTATCTTATTACCATGAGAGTTAACTTTGATAAATAGAAAAAAATGGAGGATTTTGATTTGGAGTCACTTGGACCTGGGGTCAAAGCTATATTTGGTATGTATTCCTTGAAAAACCTCAGCTAAGTTGTTTAATCTTGCCTAGCCTTAGTTTCCTGATTTACAAAATGGGGAAAAAAATACTTCCTTTCAATTCTCCCTTCTAAATACAGAATTAGAGACACTATGTCTATAGTACCCCAAACATTACTTAGCACATAGACATTTTAAAGTAAATACTCTAAGTGGAGCTGGGGTGAAGTGATGAAACACAGTTTCTTTCTTCATTCAACATGTATTTATGAAACTCATATTATATGATAGGCACTTGACTAGATTAAATACAAAAATCGCTGTGTAATCCCACCCTTAGGGAGCACGGGCAAAAAGGGATGACAGAAACAGTGCCTGATAACATGAAGCGCTGTGTGCTGTAATGTGGAAAGTGCTTTGGGGAAAAGAAAGAAAACTTGATAATGGCAAATGTCGGCAGGCATGTGGGGATACTGAAGCCACCAGGTACTGCTGGTGGTAGCAGGACAGATGGGTATAGGCATTCTGGAGAACATTCCAGCTGTACGTAGTCAAGTTAAGTATATAAATAGCCTTGTTCCACAAGTCAGCTCTGTGTATATATTTAAAAGGAATTTTTTGTGTGTGTTTATAAGGGGAACAAGTAAGAGGATGTTCATTGCAGGGTCAGTTGGAGTAGTAGGTGGATAAAATATGGCATACATACATCGTAGGGTACCAGGAGGTTTTGAGATAAACACATTAAATATGCACATAGTAACATGGCTGGATATGCAAATCTAAGAAAAAGAATGGGGTATATAGTAAAATTTCATTTGCAGAAATTAAAAATTTATTAAACACAAAATAACAGCATACATATGAGGACTCAAAAAAGACACTTACTAAACACATTAGACTGTATTATATTATGTAAATTACCAATGATGTAGGGAAAGAAATGGAGATCAAAGGGAATAAAATAAATAAAACAAGTATAGGTCTTTGTAAGGATAATAATAATTTTTCATGAACTAAGGAGTATCTGGTGGTGCAACAGTTAAAGCACTCAACAGAAGGTTCAAGTCTACCCAGAGGCACCTTGGAAACAAGGCCCTGATCTACTTCTGAAAGATCAGACATTGAAAACACTGTGGAGTTCTATTCTGACACACATGGAGTCACCATGAGTCGGAATCAAGTTAACAGCACCTGTTTTTATTTTATTATTATTATTTTTATTTTATTTTCTTGGTAAGGACTATGAGTTAGCCAACAACTCCATGGCAGAAAGACCTAACACTCTACTTCCATAAAGATTAAAAAAAAAAAGAAAAACCAAACTCTTTGCCGTCAAGTCAGTGCCAACTCATAGCGACCCTACAGTACAGAGTTTAACTGCCGCATTGGGTTTACAAGGAGCAGCTGGTAGATTTGAACTGCCGTTTTTTTTGGTTAGCAGCCATGTTCTTAACCACTGCACCACCAGGGCTCCTCATAAAGATTACAGCCAAGAAAACCCTATAGGGCAATTCTACTCTGTCACATGGGGTTGCTATGACTGAGAGTCGACTCTAATGACGCACAACAACAACAGCAACATCTATTGAGGGGAATAAAGTGATAAAGAACTTTCCCCCCCTGCTTGGGGCAAAGGCAAAAATGCCATACGATAGCAATTATTAATTTAATAAATATTTATTCTGTGCTACTATATGCCACCCACCACTTGTATGTCAGTTTGTCGCACTGTGGTGGCTTGCATGTTGCTGTGATGCTGGAAGGTATGCCATCAGTATTTCAAATACCCACAGGGTCACCAATGGTGGACAGGTTTTAGCTGAGCTTCCAGACTAAGACAGACTAGGAAGAAGGACATGGCAGTCTACTTCTAAAAAAAAATTGGCAGGGGAAAACCTTATGAATAGCAGCAGAATACTGTCTGATATAGTGCCAAAAGATGAGACCCTCAGGTTGGAAGGCACTCAAAATATGACTGGGCAAGAGCTGCCTCCTCAAAGTAGAGTTGGTCTTAATGATGTGGATGGAGTAAAGCTTTTGGGAACTTCATTTGATGAGGTGGCATGACTCAAAATGAGAAGAAACAGCTGCAAACATCCGTTAATAAAAGGAACATGAAATGTATAAAGTATCAATCTAGGAAAATTGGAAGTAGTCAAAAACCAAATGCAGCACAGAAAGATCAATATCCTAGGCATTAGTTAGCTGAAATAAACTGATTTTGGCCGTTCTGAATCTGACAGCACATGGCCTGCTATGCCAGGAATGACAACTTGAAGAGGAACAGCATCACATTCATTGTCAAAAAGAACAAGATCTATCCTGAAGTACAAAGTTATCAGTAATAGGATTATATCCACACGCCTACAAGGAAGACCAATCAATATGACTATTTTCAAATTTATGCACCAACTACTAATGACAAAGAGGAAGAAATTGAAGACTTTTACCAACTTCTGCAGTCTGAAATTGATCAAACATGCAATCAAGATGCATTGATAATTACTGACGATTGGAATGTGAAAGTTGGAAACAGAAGAATTGGTAGTTGGAAAATACGGCCTTGGTAGAAATGACACTGGTAGAATTGACACATGATTGAATTTGGCAAGACCAGTGACTTGTTCAGTGCTAATACCTTTTTTCAACAAAATAAACAGTGACTATACATGTGGACTTTGCTGGATGGAATACACAGGAATCAAACAGACTACATCTGTGAAAAGAGACGTGGAAAAGCTCAATATCATCTGTCAGAACAAGGCCAGGGGTTGACTGCAGATAGATCATCAGTTGCTTATATGCAAGTTCAAGCTGAAGCTGAGAAAAATACAAGTCCACAAGAGCCAAAGTACAACCTTGAGTATATCCCACCTGAATATAGAGAGCATCTTAAGAACACTAATGATCGAAGACTAGACGAATTGTGGAATGAAATTAAGGACATCATGCAAGAAGAAAGCAGAAGGTCATTAAAAAGGCGGAGAGAAAGAAAAGACCACATTGGATGTCAGAAGAGACTCTGAAGCTTGCTCTTGAACATAGAGTAGATAAATCAAATGGAAGAAATGATTAAGTAAGAGATGTGAAGAGAAGATTTCAAAGGGCAGCTCAAGAAAACAAAGTAAAGTATTATAATCAAATGTGCAGAGACCTGGAGTTAGAAAACCAAAAGGGAATAACATTTCTCAGGTTGACAGAACTGAAGAAGAAATTCAAGCCTCAAGTCGCAATATTCAAGAATTCTATGGGCAAAATATTGAACAATGCAAGAAGCATCAAAAGAAGATGGAAGGAATCCACAGTGTACCAAAAAGAATTGGTCAACGTTCATCCATTTCAGGAGGTAGCATATGATCAAGAACCAATGGTACTGAAGGAAGAAGTGCAAGCTACACTGAAAGCATTGGATGAAAAACAAGACTCCAGGAATTGATGGAATACTGAATGAGATATTTCAAGAAATGACTGCAGGTTGCAGAGCTGGAAGCACTCACTAGTCTATGCCAAGGAATTTGGAAGACAGTTACATGGCCAACCAACTGGAAGAAATCCATATTTGTGCCCATTCCAAAGAAAGGTGATTGAAAAGAATGCAGAAATTATCGAACAATATCATTAATATCACACACAAGTTAAATTTTGCTGAAGATAATTAGAAAACGCTTGCAGCAGTACGTTGACAGGGAATTGCTAGAAAGTCAAGCCAGATTCAGAAGAGGATGTGGAATGAGGGATATCATTGCTGCTGTCAGATGGATCGTGGCTGAAAGCAGAGAATACCAGAAAGATATTTACCTGTGTTTTATTGACTATGCAAATACATTCCATTGTGTGGATCATAACATTGAGAATAATGGTGATTCCAGAACACTTAATTGTGTTCATGAGGGACATGTACATAGACCAGAGGAAGTTATTTGAACAGAACAAGTGGATACTACATGGTTTAAAATCAGGAAAGGTGTGTGTCAGGGTTTTATCCTTTCACCATACTTATTCAATCTGTATGCTGAGCAAATAATCGGAGAAGCTGGACTATATGAAGAAGAACGCTGTATCAGGATTTGAGGAAGACTCATTAACAATGTGTAATATGCAGATGACACAACCTGGTTTGCTGAAATCCAGGAAGACTTGAAGCACTTACTGATGAAGCTCAAAGACCACAGCCTTCAGTACAGATTACACCTCATCATAAAGGAAACAAAAATCCTCACGACTGGGCCAATAAGCAACATCATGATAAATGGAGAAAAGATTGAAGTTGTCAAAGATTTCATTTTACTTGGATCCACAGTCAAGACCAAGGGAAGCAGCAGTCAAGAATGCAAACGCCATATTGCATTGGGTAAATCTACTGCAAAAAAACTCTTTAAAGTGTTGAAAAGCAAAGATGTCACATTTAGGACTAAGATGCATCTGACTCAAGTCATGTTGTTTTCAATTGCCTCATATGCGTGCGAAAGGTGGACAATGTATAAGGAAGAAAGAAGAAGAACTGATGCCTTTGAGTTATGGTGTTGGTAAGAAATATTGAATATTGACTGTCAAAAGAATGAACAAATCTGTCTTGGAAGCAGTACAGCCAAAATGTTTCTTAGAAGAGAGGATGGCAAGATTTCATCTCACATACTTTGGGCCTGTTATCAGGAGGGACCAGTCCCTGGAGAAGGACATCATGCTTGATGAAGTAGTGGGTCAGCGAAAAAGAGGAAGACCCTCGAAGAGATGGGTTGACACAGTGGTTACAAACATGGGCTCAAACATAGCAACAGTTGTGAGGATGGCACGTGAACAGGCAGTGTTTCATTCTGTCGTACACTGGGTCACTATGAGTCGAAACCAACTCAATGGCATCTAACAACAACAACAACTATATACCATGCACCATTAGCTGGGAAAAATCAAGGAACAAACTAGACTAAATCCCTGCAATTGTGGAGCTTATGTTTTATTAGTGTGGGAGGCTGATTGTAAAGAAATTAATATACAATATGATTTCTTGTGGCAGATGTGCTATGAGGAAAGGTAAACCAGAGTGAAGAGTTAGGGAATGTATGGAAGAATGAGGTCACTCTAAACAGGGAGGTCAGGGAAGGCCTCTCTGAGAAAGTAACATTTGAACAGAGTGTAAATAATGTCAGGGAGAAAGCCATCCAAAAGTCTAGGTGGAGAGAAGAACAAGACCCCGAAGGACTTAATACATGTGCAGTGAGTCAGCTCAGAACATCATGGCTGGACCTTCAGACAAGGAACGTCATTACTCCTGGCTCAAAGATGTGGATTTTCTAGTTGATTTAGGGCACAGGGTGTATCAGAGAGGGAGGAAAATAAGGATGCAGGAAAGATTGAGGCCAGGATGCTCCTTAAAAGTGAGGATGAAGAGATTTCACCTCACTTACTTTGGATAAGTTAACAGGAGGGACCAGCCCCTGGAGAAGGACATCATGCTTGGTAAAACCCACTACAGTACAACAAAGTGACAGACTAGTGGTGGTGGTAAAGTATAGGGTCAGCAAAAAAGAGGAAGACCCTCAAGAGATGGATTGACACAGTGGCTGCAATAATTGGCTCAAACATAACGATTGTGAGGATGGTACAGGACCGGGCAGTGTTCCATTCTGTTGTATATGGGGTCACTGTGAGTCACAGCCAACTCGACAGCACCTAACAACAACAATAAAGACCGACAGACTAAGGGGTTGAAACTGATTCCTGCAAAAACAAGTGAAATGATGTGTCCTCAGCGTTTATACTATAATTCTGGAAGTCTTGTAAATAATGGTTTGGAAGAAGCACAAGGTAAGAGGTGATTAAAACTTAAACTAAAATCATATCAGTTTGCAAACATAAGGAAAAGAAAAACATGAATTAGTGCATAAATGGTGCTTAGAATAGGATTTGTCACACAACATTTATTGAGGCAATCCATCAATAAATATTAGCTACCCTTTATATATTATAAAGAATATTGATATGATTTCTATGTACTATTTCTATGATTAGGACTGCAGGGGATACATACAAGAATACGTAAGTGTCTGCTATCTTGTTGGGGCAGAAGGTATTGAAAGACCTGGTGTCTCAATTGCAACAGCAGACCTAAATGCTATTATGCAGGTACATATATGCATATGTACATATTGCTTTGGGAGGACGTGGATCAAAGACAGTAATTTAAAATAGGTCATCGAGAATGATTTCTTGGGAGATGGAGATTTCAGAAGATGAATGGATATGCAGGAACTTTGAGGGAAACAGATATGATGTGGAAACCCTGGTGGCATAGTGGTTAAGAGCTACGGCTGCTAACCAAAAGGTTGGCAGTTCAGATCTACCAGGCGCTCCTTGGAAACTCTATGAGGCAGTTGTACTCTGTCCTATAGGGTCACTATGAGTTGGAATCAACTCGATGACAATGCATTATGTTTTGTTTTTTTAAGTATATGTTTGGCACACGGTTATCCCACTTAATATATATGTAGCAGTTAGCAGTTAGCAGTTATGGTGTGGCATAAAGTTCAAAATGTAGACTTTGAAATTTCCTGGCCTGAGATAGAATCCTGGATCTGCCACATCCTAACTTTGTGACTTTTTGCCAACTTCCTCCTTCTAAGCCTCAGTTTCCTCATCTTGAAAACGTTATTTAAACCTTACTTATCTCATGAAGCTTCTGTGTGAAAAATAAGATAATGCATGTGATAAAATGCTTAGCATGGTACCTGGTATATCTTAAAAGAACAATTAGATATTTCTGTTACATTTTGCTTATTATTATGATTCAGCCAACTCATATGCAGAGCATTCCCAGCTCCACCCACTGATTTCTGTCTGCCTTTGAATGCTAAGTCTTTTATCCTGTGTCAAGGGCAAATCCTGGCCTGACATTTGCATTTTGTTTCTTTGGTTTCCCTTGCTTTTGCCTCAATAGCAAGGAAATATGCCTTTCACATTAAAGCGAGATTTAATATTCTTAAGAATAGCTGCCCCCCTCACCTTAGAAGTGTGGCATTTTGATGTGATTTGCACAGACTTCCTGAATTGAAGATGCTCCATAGAGTTAGTGTAATATGCAACACTAATTTGGCCATAAATCCTTGTCAATATCCCAACCCACTAATGAGTTAGAGCATTTGCTGCCTGTGTTGGGATGTTCAGAAATTGGTCTGTGCAGGTGTTTATGAGGGACATGTATTGAGATGGAGATTTGCTTGAAGGCAACAAAATCAGCTTCCCTGGTATTTTTTCCCCACCCCTCTGTCTTCTAACATTAAGAGAACATTAACATGTGACTACTAATGGGATGCTAAGAACTGCAGGCAAGGAGAGTTGGAGGGAACTTTAAAATTCAGTTTAACTCATACACATTATCGTGCTATGTAAGCTTAAGAGTCCCCTTCAGTGAAAAGCTTACTACCTTCTGTGGCGTCCCATCCTATTTTTTGGGCAGCTAAGATTACTCAAACATTCTCTTTTTTTTTTTTTTTTTTTGTAATAATGACCTTTAAATGTGTCTCCCTATAGCCTACACCTACTTGGTAAAACCCAGAGTTCTAGACTTATTCTATTTGGTTGTTGTGTTGTTAATGGCTATCCAGTCAGCTCTGACTCATGGTGACCCCATATACAACAGAATAAAATGTTGCCCGGTCCTGCACCACCTTCACTATCATTGGTGTGTGCTCAAGTCCATTATCATAGCCACTGTGTATCTTGAATGCCTTCCAACCTAGGGGGCTAGTCTTCCAGGCTGTGTCGGTTAATATTCTTTTGAGGTCCATAGTGTTTTCACTGGCAAATTTTCAGAAGCAGATCACCAGGCTTTTCTTCCTAGTCTGTCTTAGTCTAGAAGTTCCACGGAAACTTGTTCACCCTGGGAGACCCTGCTGGCATTTGAAATACTGGTGGCATAGTTTCGGGCATCATACCAACACTCAAGCTACCATAATATGACAAACTGACAGACGAGTCATGGCCCTTTGCTTTCACCCCTTAGATATCTGAAAACACTCAGCACATTGTCCTGAGCCTGTTATTTCTTTGGTTTCTTGCTTTGCTTCTGGTATGCAACCATTTTACCATTTTCCTCTGAGACTTTTACTCACTGTTGTGTTTGAGCACTGATTATGGCACCAGACTGAGTGATGCTCAGGTACCACCCATTCACTTCTTTCAATAACCCTAAGCAGAAAAGGTAGTAAAGTCAGGTTAAGCAACCTGTCTAAGCTCACACAACTAGAAGACAGTATATGTGGGATTCCACCCAGGTCTATCTGACCTTAGAGTGCATGCTGCTGGCAAATATATTATACTGCCTTCTAATACCCCTTGACTGAACTCTTTTCAAGTGCAAAATTCAGAAGACAACAAATTTAAGTATGATAGAACCAATAACAGTAATACTATTAATATTACTATTATGACTAATATAGTAGCTAACACTTACTGAAACCTACGTGCTGTAGCATCTTGGATCTATTAACCCTCATTATCTTCACAACAACTTTGAAGTGGGCTTTCATTTTACAAATGAGGAAACCAAGGCACAAAGAGATGAAGTAACTTCCCCAAAGTTATGCAACTAGTAAGTAGCAGGATTAAGATTCAGAACCCAAAAGTCTTACTCAAGAGCCTATACTCTGAAACATCATGCCCTAGCCCTATAGTCACAATTATTAATGTTATACCTTTTGTTATTAGGTTTCGTCGAGTCGGTTTTGACTCATGGCGACCCCGTGTACAACAGAACAAAACACTGCCTGGTCCTGTGCCATCCTCACAATTGTTATGCTTGAGCCCAAAGTTGCAACCACTGTGTCAGTCCATCTTGTTGAGGGTCTTCCTCTTTTTTGCTGACCCTCTACTAACATATATTTGTGTTAAGAAGATCTCACTCTTGATGCGTACTGAACTATAAATGAAAATGAGTCTCTGTGTGTGTTTTGATCTATAAAAAAAATACCTCATGCTATTAATGCCGGTCTTCCCCATTCTGTAGTTGTTCAGTGAGATTTTTTGCAGGGTCAACCACTTATCCCTATTAAATACCAACTTTAGGTTTTCATTCCATTGACTTGGCCTAATGAGACCTTTTTTGTTCTCTCACTGATTATTCCCTACCCATGTTCCAAACTCTGTGCCATTTACCAAAATTATAAACATAGTTTCTAATCTTCATCTAAGCCATTAAGAAAATAGTTTGCACGGGATATAATTTACACATTCAGAAGGGAGGTGTCCTGAAACTTCTAGGAGGATCTTCATTCTTTAAGCAGTCAACAAATATTTATTAAGCAACCATCATGGTACCAAGCCAGAAATCAGTTACTGTTGAGTTGATTCCAATTCTGGGTTACCCTATGTGTTTCAGAATAGAACTTGGCTCCATAGGGTTTTTAATGGCTGATTATTCAGAAGTAGATCACCAGGTCTTTCTTCTGAGGCATCTGTGGGTGGTTCAAACCACTAACCTTTCAGTTCGCAGCAAAGCACATTAACTAGCAATGGTAATGTAACTTTCAGTGAAAATAAACTATTTCCAGCTTGCAAGTTGGAAATACTTCCAACATTTCAAGTTTTCTGCCTACAAGTGAGAGAAAGGCATTAATTAGATGACACAAATTAATGACACGCCCTGGTGGCACAGTGGCACAGTGGTTAAGAGCTACGGCTGCTAACCAAAAGGTCGGTAGTTTGAATCCATCAGTCGCTCCTTGGAAACCCTATGGGGCAGTTCTACTCTGTCCTATAGGGTCGCTATGACTTGGAACTGACTCAACCGCCATGGGTTTGGTTTGTTTTTTTGGTATCCTAAAAGTAAGGAGCCTTGATGGCGCTCATGATAACCATAAGTGGTCCGAACCCCCAGCCACTCTTCGGGAGAAAGATGTGACAGTCTGCTTCCATAAAGATTTACAGTCTTGGAAACCCTGTGGGGCAGTTCTACTCTGTCCTGTTGGGTAGCTGTGAGTCAGAATTGACTTGATGGCAATGAGTTTGTTTTTGGTTATCCCAAAAGTGGTATACAGAGTCAACAAACTGAAATACGTCCCTTTGAAGAAGTATTCTGTTTGTTGATCGGAACAATGGGCTTGACTAACTAGGTAAAATATCTGAAAAATGGACTTGACAAATAAGGGAATGAAAGGCTCTCAAGTCTCTATAAAAACTCCCTTTTTCTATAAAGCTATGGGTTAGGCCTTCTTCTTGGTAAAATATAAAATTGACAAAGACAAAATATTAGTGTAAGAAAAAACCTTAGCAATATTTACTTCACAGTTGCCCACACTTGATGCTTTGTGGGGCATAGGAGCATGTGATAAATGAAGAGTGCCCTGTTTAAAAAAAAAAAAAAAAATCAAACCAAACAATTTAAGAAAGTCAGGTTTTAACAAAGTTAAACTAGTTGATAACCTGCAAAATTTTCCAGACCCACATTTAAACATATTGTTAATGTCTAAGAGGGAGTTACGGTATACAGTATTTCGTAGGCATATTTCAATAGTATTCTTTGTTCTGTGCCACAAGTCTTAACATTTTCTGCTTTCTAGAATATAGTTTGGGAAACACTAATCTAATTTTACCCAACCCCTCAATTCCCAATGCTTGGAGTTTCTCTAAAACATTTTAATCAAATTATTATTCAGTCTTTTCTTGAATTGCCTTGATGAATGAGAAATATACCTCTATTAGTTTCCTAGGGCCCCCATAACAAAAGACCACAAACTGGATGACTTATGTGAACAGAAATTTATTGTCTCACAAATCTGGGGGCTGGGAGTCCGAGATCATAGTGTGAGTTGTGTTGATTGCTTCTGAAGGCTCTGAGAGAATCCAGTCCATGCCTAGCTCTTAGCTTCTGGCTGGCTCTCAGAAGTCCTTTGCTTACAACTGTAGTGTCACATGGTATTCTTCTGACTCCCTGTCTCTGTGTATCTTCTCTTCTGTTGCAAGGACACCAGTCATACAGAATTAGGACCCCTCTACTCCAGTATGTCCTCATGTTAACCTAGTTGATAACATCTTCAGACAGCCTATTTCCAAACAAAATTACATTCACAGGTATAGGGATAAAGACTTCAGTATATCTTTTCTGGGGACACAATTTAATCTATAACAATATCCAATGATTTTTTTTTTTAAGTAAGTGAAATACTTAAGACTGTCTAATTATCTTATTCTTATGAACTTATCTTGGTTGCCTTTGTAAATCCATTGGTACCCAGAGACATTGCAATGGTAATTGTATTTTGTGCATTTTAGGGGAAGAACTGCATATTCCAAAGGTGAGCACTAGGTTGGGGCAGAACAGTTGGAGCCTAGTTTAGTCATATTTTATTTTTATAAGAAAGCCACTTGATGCTCTGCAAGAACCATTTTCTAAACTACATTAATAAATAAAAAATAAAGATCTTGCATATGAATAAATGATGAAAATGCCTCCCTTGGTAATTTTTTTAAGTTCCTGAAAATAGTTTCAGTATTCATCTACAAACCTAATGCATTCAGAAGAGCCACTGTGGATGTCTTCATGTTGCATGTGTGTTGGTAGGCGTGCAGAGACGGAAGGGAACCCCATCACTTGAGGTACAAGCCATCTTGGATTGTACAGATCGTTTATTCAGTGCAGATTATTCACAGTTTTTTTTTTTTGATTGCTGTGGTTGTGTGATGCTGTGGATTGTGTGATGGTGTGGATTTTGTGATGTCAATAGGGCAAAATTTATAGATCAAAAGTGGAAAAAAATCAGATGGCCTTCTGGAGTGGCGCTGATCACTTTAATATGCTAATATATCATCACTGTACCTAGGATATGCTTCTATCATTACTCATATATCACATTAAGTTGTTTACATGTCTTTTCCCCTACTAGTCTGAGTGTATTTTTTAGGTCAGGGCTATTTCTGATTTATCTTTATTTCCCTAGAGATTGGCTTAGCATAGCATGTAAATGTTCAACAATTGTTTGTTAATTGTACATTGTAGTATTGTAGTATTCACCTTTCATGGCTTTACAGGCTCCATTGGTAGGTTTAAATCAGCCATGGTAGGAGTGTTTACACCAAGAGATTGGCGAACACTAAAAATCAGTCCCCTCTCTACTCAACCTTTAGGGAGATGGTTATTAAATATTTACCACGCACCACTGCCTGTACCTCATCCATTTGTTCCCCAGCTCCCTTTTCTTTCATCTCACTGTCTGATGCAAGCTATTGCAGGAGTTTATGGGTTTAAGGCATCCCAGATACTTGCCTCTTTTAACTTTCCGCAGCTTCTTCTGCTGAGTCTTTTGTCTGACCTTCAGTTCTCCCTGACTTTCACTCTATAGGCGTTTTGTTTCTCTCTTTGTTCCTTTCTCTTTCTCTTTCTCTTTCTTTCCCCAGGTCTGAAGCTTACTAGAAAAAAACCTCATTTAGAAATTGGCTTTAGCTACATAAAAATCAATTTTGGTTGGAATATTGGAATTAATGAACCATAGTTTAGGAAAAAGAAAAAAAAGTATATTTAAAAATAGGAGTTGGAATCCTCTCGCTACCTCTTAGCTGTGTGTCTTTGAAAGAGTTATATAACTTCACTAAGCTTCCATTCTGTAATTTGTAGAGTGAGACAGTAACACCAATCACTCAAGTTTACTGTGAGCGTTATATGAGGTCATACATCTAAAATAACTAACAGAGTGCCTGGTATAAATGTAGCTACTCTCACTATGCCATATTTTTCTTCTAAAATTATAACTGGACCTTTATCTTGTCAGCAACACATCTGTATTTAAATATGAGTTGAAAATAAAAGACCTGGAATAGATTCCAGACTTTGCCACTTAAAGATTTTGTGATCTGGGCAGACCCTTCTGAATCTCGATTTTCCTGCTTGTGAAAGAAGATAAAGATGTCTCACTTGCCTTCCTCACAGTACAACTGAGAGAATTAAATGAGTTAATGAATATGGAAGAACTTTGGAAATAAATATGACAGCATGTACCAAGAGGTTTAAAAATTTATATACCTTTAAAAAAAATTCCTCTTTTTAGGAATTTAACTGGAAAAAAATCTTGGAAAAATGACTACTGATATATGCAAAAAGCAGATAATTACAGTGGTGTTATCAATAAGAAAATTGAATATAAGCTAAATATGCAATGAAAGGGAATTATTAAGTAGATTAAAATGCATCCATATAGTGGAATGATCTACAGACCTCAAAGCTATTTATAATAAGCCAGAAATAATATATACTACATTTTTTAAAGAAGTTATGACTGAATGGTAGAGTACTTGGTGATTTTTCTTTTTGCTGTTTGTATATTCTAATTACTTTATGATTAATATGCACCACTTGTGTAATAATAATAACAACAATAATAAATGTTTTAGAATAACTGTGTTGTTCAGTTAAAAAAAAAAAAAAGGTTACAAATGGGTACACAAACTATGAAAAACATGGTAGTAATGGCAATATATAAACAGATTGGGCCATGAACAAATGCTTTATATTTTGTGCTTTTTGATTTCTTAAAGTTTCCGCATTGAGTATATATTATTTTATAGTAGAGGAGAAGCAATAGAATGCATCAATCAACTATGAGGGATCATTATTCCAATATTGTTGTCATTATCATTCAATCAGTCAATATTCACCATTAAGGTGAAGATACTTTTCTGATCAACATATTAGAAGCTAATGTTCTAAAAGGATACTCAAAAGGACCACCAGTTGATCTTCAGAGTCTCATAGTTGTAAGATCTTACCCGACATCTTTAAAAATATCTAACACAAGTTAGTGTTCCTCTTTCTGTCTGCATTAAACAGTAAGAAATTAGACCCTTGAAGTCAAATCAAGACTTGCTTTCCAATTTCAGACAAAACAAAAACAAAAACATTTCTTTCTTTGGGTACTACTAGTCTCATAAATTAAATACAGTAATGAAGAAAATGTGGCCGTGGTGATGGAGAAGAGTTGTGTGGGGTTAGCTGAAGAGTGGGCCTTAAACCGGCTACTGCGTGTAGTAGACTGCGCCACGCGTATCTTTTCTCTAGTGAAGTCCTTAGTACAGAGGGAATAGACCGAAAAACTCTTGTCTCTACTGAGGACCCTGCCTCCCTGGAAAGAGCAAGATGTAGTTATATGTTTGGGATTAGCAAGTCAGATTCATAGATCAATGCATCTCAGAAATTTAGCCGTACTATAACAGCAGTGCCCCAAGAGAAGAAGGTACAGGTGCTACAGTTAGTTGCAGAGGTCCTGGGATCTGCCCTGACTTCTGACCCTTAATGCTTGATTGTTCAATATTGTCTTCCATTCTGTGAACTTTTACTTTCCATAAATTAGCCCCATTTGCTCTAGTAAACTAGACAGAGTCAGCTTCTGTTGCTTACAGATATCTGTCTTGGAAGAAGTACAGCCAGAATGCTTCTTAGAAACAAGGATGGCCAGACTTGTCTCATGTGCTTTGGACATGTTAACGGAAGGACATAATGCTTGGTAAAGTAGAGGGTCAGAGAAAAAGAGGAAGACCCTCAGTGAGATGGGTTGACACAGTGTCTGCAACAATGGGCTCAAGCATGACAATGATTGAGGATGGCCCAGGACCAGGCATGTTTCATTCTGTTGCACATGGGGTTGCTATGAGTCAGAACCAACTCGACCGCACCTAACAACAACAACAATAAGAATCCGATACAAAAAGAGACAACAGCTGGACAAAGAGTATGAGACTCTTCCACTTAATATTACTGATGTTATTGATAATGGACGTGAAAGTACTTGTTCCAAATCTGCTTTTAAGAGCAAGTACAGGTGAATAGAAAGAACCTAGACTGAACCTAATGGGGAATTACCCAAAGCTGCCTGAAAGGGAATTGCTGGAATGGGGTTATGTCGTAAGAAAGGAACCAACATGCGTTAAGTATGAATCATGAGTTAAAAATGGGCATGGAAGGCAACAGGCAGATTTTGTGGTTTAAAGGTAGAATTATGACTTGCAGGAGGTATAGATCAGTACCTGAAGTTTGTGACTCTATCTGAGAACGAGAAAAATTATGTTTTGTCGGGTGGGCAGTATGCATACGGGGGGGATACATATTTTCTCAAAGAAGCCCTGGAGAGCTAAACAATGCCTCTTAAACCATAAAAGAAATATTAGTTAACATTGTTATAATGTTTCCATGTCCTGCATAGATGTTACTTCTATGGTTAATCTATTGTCTATACCAGTGATCTTCATCTCTGATTTTTTAATAGGCCATGGCATCTTCAATTATCTCAATATACACTAAAAATTTGTCAAAGATTCTTGAAACAGAATTAAATGTCATACCTGCTAATTATAAAAATAAATGTACCTAAGAGATAGTTTATGTCATTGAATTGAACTGATGGCTTTTAAATGCTGCTTATTCCTGGAGGCTCTTGGCACTGCTGACTTGGAAACTGCAGGATAAGGCAAATGTATCAAAAGATGCAGGCAGAGAAAGCTGTGCTTGTGTTGGGGAGAGATTGAGAGCTGGTGACAAAAGCTGTTTGGTGGAGAACACCTTGCCACTTATAGTTAAGATAGCTTGCCTTTCCCTGGGCTCTTTATTTTAATGTAGATGTCTGAGAGTGAGTGCGTGAATGAGGGAAATGGAGAAAGGTGATGTGTCTTCACAGGGCAAGATGGCAATTGAATGACTACCAAACCCATCACCTGTGATGTTAATATATTCATTCATTGTTCCACCCTCTTTTCTAGTAACAGTAAACACCATTTGTCACTTGCAATAGACTACTTTTCACTTCCAAACTGATGGTGAACCTACATTTGTATTGCAAGTACCAAAGCTCAGTTTGCAGAAGCAGTAGTCCCAGAAAAGATGTATGTCGTGGGCGAAAAGAGGAGAACAGGACAAGGCCCGCATGTGCAATTCGGTGGATCGTTCATAAGTCTGGCCTCCATGACAGGAGATAGCCTAATGCCTCATTAATTCCCGCAGAGATGACGATGATGTATCACCTCCTTTCAATCCGAAACTAACTAATGCATTCAAAAAAAAAGTAATTTGCACATGTTTAATGCGTTCATTAAGCTATTAGTCTTTCAAAAAGAGATTTAATAGCAAATTAACATTTTTCTGAAATTAAAAAAAATAGCTTTCGTCTCCCAAAAGCCCCCTGTTAATACAATTATTTTGTGTTTTGAGCACAATGGGCTACAGGAAAAGACACTTGGCACTAGAATGGGGGTGGGAAAGATCCTGTTGGGTTGTTCTTGTTTATTAGACAATTAGTTACCCTGAGGCATCATTCTCCCTGAATAACAAATATTCTGGAGAACAAAAGGCCTCTTGGAAGTAGACATGAGAAGGTCAAAGACAGAAAAGACTCCAAAAAGACTGGTTTTATCAGTTGGATCATGATGAACTGAACAAATGGCTTACCCTAACCATAAGGTTTTGTGAAACAAAGGAAATTAACTTTGTTTGGTCAATATTCAAATATCAATATTTCCTGAACAATTATTTAGTCTCTGTTATGTGTCAGGCACTGGGCTAAATGTTGTAAGACAATTAATATAAAGGGAAAAAAAGTCTTTCTCTTAGTGAGGCTTTGTTGAACATCTAGAATATTGAGCAAGATGAATAAATCATGACCTTGTTTCTTGAAGAAGTTACAGATGAGTGGGAGATAAGCATGTGAGCAAGACATTCATATCCAATTTACTAAATTTTAAAATATAGTAATACACAGAGTGCTTTGAGAGCAGAGAGGAAGGAAGATCTAACTCAGATGAGAGAGTTGAAGAAAGCTTTGTGGGTAGAATGAAGTTTAGGTAGGGCCTTTAAGGTGGGCACACATTAGACATGCAGAAATGTGTGGAAAGTATACTCCAGACTGAGTGATAGGCAAGAAGATGAACAAAGGAAAACATGTAGTGCATAATGGAAAACACACACACACACACACACAAATACTTTGGTTTGGTTACTTTATTGGACATTAACACATTCTTTTCTCCCTGGATTTCAAAGCATTTTATTATATGATTTTTCATTCAGTTCTTCTTTAGAAGCAGAAAAGACATGAAAAATATATTTATTGATTAGTGCCCACAAATAAAATCATATGGTATTCTGAAAATGGTCTTTACCAAACAATGTAACTATTATGTTCCAGTTAAGTAGAAAACAAATTTCACTTTCACTGGTTAACTAATTATTGGAAAACAATTCCAGTGTATTTCACAAAATAATTTTGAGGATCTTTGTAGCAGGGTAAGCAGGCTTAGCCTCCATGGATATTGTTGTATATTCTTCTACTCTCATGCTTATCAAATTTCATATTGATTTGCATTACCCATGGCACTGTATATGCTTTCTTTAATTATAGATGATCATATTGCCTGTATTCCCTCCCCTAAGTATACCAAAAAAACAAAACCGAACCTGATGCTATCGAGTCAGTTCTGATTCATGGTGACTCCACGTGTTACAGAGTAGAACTGCTCCATAGAGTTTTCTTGGCTGTAATCTTTATGGGGGCAGATTGCCAAGCCTTTCTTCCATGGTACCTCTGGGTGGGTTCAAACTGCCAACTTTTAGGTTAGTAGTTGAATGCAAGCCGTATGTGCAACTCAGGAACATATCCCTTAAATATATGTCTTCAAAATGAACCTGATGCAATTTCCATTTGATTTTAATGAGGTATATTTAAAATTAATACCCAGAATAAAATTTGCTATATGAGCCAACCTATTAATAGCAATATATGTTATTCTTTGCTTGCTGCATACATGCTGCTTCAGTTTGAAGAAGATTCTTAAATTATTCCTGCGAAAAGACTCAACACTGATTGACAACTGCACAATGCTAGTTATTAATATTATTCCACGTCTGATGGATTTCTCCCACCATGATATATTTTGCAACTTCCTGGGGTGAACTTTGATTTGTCACCTTGGGAACCAAAGAAAGGGGAAATAAATCTTGAAAAAGCTCAAAATCCATCTTTTTTGGAAAAGAGTAAAGAATCAAATGAGTAAATAACATCTACGTCAATATTCGATGTCTACAGGAACACCCAAAATTTGAAGAATGTCTGTCCTCCTGCCAGTAATGAGTTTGTTCCAGATGTAATCCAAATATGTTTGCAAATGGGGAGCAGTGGGGTTAGCACAATTTACTTTGCAAGCAGTTGGTGGTTATCATAGCTATTTTTTGTTTCTTTTAAAAATATACGTACATTTCAAAAGTGATATGGCACCTGGCACTGCTGCGTTTGAAATGGTAGTGAAATAAATCTAAAATTGCTTTTGGCTTCGCTCTGCTGTTCATCTTCTTAAAAAGAGAGACAATATGGTGTAATGGAAAGAATGTGGAATTTAGATTCAGACATGAGTTTGAAGCTTAACTGATCAATAGCATTTCATGTAGTGATATGAGCAAACTGTCTGTGTATGCCACTGATTACCTATATGACCCTGAAAAAAAGCATTCTTGTTAATAATAAAGTAATAAAAATGGTATATTATTTTAATATGTCATGTGTTCTACTAAGTGCTTTACATAGATTAACTTTATTTTAATCTTCAAATCTCCCCTATGAGCTATGTGCTATTAATATTCCAGTATTAGAAGTGAGAAAACCAAGACTTAGTGAGGTAAATAATTTGCATAAAGACCTACAGGTAAAGGGTGAAAAAGTCAGGTTGTCCAAAACAAATTTATAACTTAAACTCCAAGCAGCCATATTCTACTCTCTTTTGTTCAACGCTATATCAGACATTGCAGAATATAGCAGCTACTAAACAACAACAATATCAGTGACAGTAATAACAATAACACTTGCTAGGTGCTTACTGGAGTCCCTGGGTGGTGCAAATGGTTAACGGGCTCAGCTGCTAACTGAAAGGTTAGAGGTTCAAGTCCACCCAGAGATACTTTGGAAGAAAGACCTGGCAATCTACTTCTGAAAAATTAGTCACTGAAAACACTATGGAGCACAGTTCTACTCCCAAGGACATGGGATCACCATGAGTCAGAAGTGAACTGGAAAAGGTGCTTAGTATGTCACTGTCACTATCCTGAATATTATATGGTTTTAATTACATAAAATGCTCACTATAATTCTATGAGGTAGATATTCTTTAAGATAAGGAAAGGGAGGCACACGGAAATTAAGCCTGAGGTCATACAGTTGTTAAAGGTGTTCTGACTCCAGAGTTTTCGTTTTTAACTGTTAAGGTACATTTTAAATACTTGCTGAATGAATGAATAACCATTGCCTTCTTTAGTTATAATTCATTACAAAACGATTATGATTTATAATAGCTCCCAATTTAAGCAAAAATATAGATCATCATTTTGTGAAAATAGGCATCATTATAATTCCTACTTTAAAGATGAGGACACTGAGGCTGGAAAAATGATTCGGCAGCTTCACCAAATTTACTGAGTTAGACAAGGGTACAGCAGAGCCTCAAACCCTGGTCTTCAGATGTCGAATGCTCTGTTCTTCACCTTCCGGATTGTTTCATCTAAAATGCAAAAGACCTCGTTGAAGAGTTGTTATATATTGGATGTTTTGTGATTTTAGACTCATGTTCTTCCCTAGACCACGTATTCCTTCATTTATTACAACTATAGTCATGCGCTGCATACATCCATTCAGGCAAATTCTGATCACATATACGACCAACGGTGGTCCCATAAGGTTATAACAGAGTTCAGAAATCCCAATCCGAGAACAGGATGCCGTGAACCTAATGGGACATAGTGAACACAACAGCTTACCGCAGGCAACACATGTATCTCATGTCTCCTCTATAAAAAGCAATTGCGCTGCCAGACGTATAATGGTACAGTACATATACAGTATAACCTATAATACGTATCCTATAATACATATGTCTTGATATTTGTAATAAACACGTATATTATTGGCTTATGTATTTACTGTACTGTACTTTGTATCGTTGTTTTAATGTGAACTTTCCCTAATTACAAATAAAAAGTTTACCATATAACTGTGTATGCTTTGACTCATAGGCAGCAGCATCCAAAGTCGTGTATGACATTCTCTTTAGTGTTGTAGTGTTATTATCTCTGTTTAATTTTCTTTCAAAAATATTACCATGAAGTGCCTCATGGCTCCCAAACTCAGCAAGACCAGTGCTAGCGATAGCAGCACTATCCCATATAGCTTTTCTAAGTATACAATGTTGTGTTCGCACAACGTCCAGATCACATAAGGTTCTATTTCAGAGAATGTATTGTGGACATTAAGCGATGCATGACTGTACTTGGAAATAAATATATCCAATTTAGTGTTAGGCAGTGGTAGAAGGTTGAGAGCTGAGTCACTGGGATGTTCAAAAGATTTCTAAAAGCCATTTGCAGCCATCAACTTGGAAAGTATAGGAAGAGAGACTTGACACATTGAAATTCAAATGTTTCTTTCTGGCAGCAAACTATCACTGGGTCCTGGGAAGCAGGAGTCTGGGTGAGCTGAGGAGTAATGAAACTCTGCGTCTCATGTCGTTGACTCTGGCATTTCAAGCACCACATTCATAACAGAAGATGCAAACTTCTGGGTCCCTCTCTACTTCACTAAATTGAAATGGTTCTGCAGAGGAATATGGCAACAGGGATGGAAGAAAAATAGCATTCTCTTTTCTACTGTACAAAAAGGATTTGCTGACAGTGTTTATTCAAAGGAGCAACATCTGGAAATGGTGCTGGGACATGGTGATATTATGCCTAGTCATGTTTCAGCAAAGACATTCAACATCTTAGAGGGAGGAGAAACAGGACTGTTATGGATTTTTTTTTTTTAAGTGGAAACAATAAGGAAATTCCGGACTAAGGAGATTCTCACTATCCCACTCCAATTTCCTTCCGTAGCAGTTTAGACTTTTGGTTGCCACTAAAAAAAAAACCCAGGTACAAATTAGCTTAGGTTAAACATGGATCCCATGATAGGAAGTCCAGGGATACTAGCGTCAGGCAGTGCTGGTATAAGGACACAAACAATATAATGAGGATTCATTATCACCCTCACAATCTTATGTCTCTGCTTCCTCTATTTTGACTTTATTTTCTTAGAATTTTTGTTGTTCCATGGTTCCATTACCCCTTCCAATGTCTTCTGGGGATACCTCTTTCTTAGTTTGTGTCTAGCAGATAAAAGAGTGGGTGCACTTTCCTGACAGCTAAAAAGGACAAAAAAAAAAAAAAAAAGTCCAGAGTTTAGTCTCTTGCTTCTGATGGGCTTGATGTGGGCCATATGCTTATCCCTGAAATATTAGTTTTGCCAGAGGATTACAGAATTTGCTTCCCCTAAGCCATCCTTTGTGCCACAGGTAGACTCAACACTCACCTCCAATGGAACACATGGATTCAGAGTGGAAGAAAGGTGTCCCCGTTGCCCAAATAAAATCTGGAATTGTACAAAATGAAAGTAAATGGGTGTTCGTTACTAAAAACAAATAATTCCCAATGCACTCGTTCTCGTATTAGACCTCAAGGACATAGTGACTAATTAATTTCTAATCAATCATAGAACTGAAAGGATCTTTAGATTTCATCTAGCACAGAGGTTGCAAACTCCTGGTCTACAAACTGGATTTATCCCATAGATGGGTTTTCTAAGGCTTTTATAGTTTGTTGTTGTTGTACTTTGAGTTAGTATATAACATCTGGAAATTCCATCCCCCAAATCCAAATTTTTCAGGTTCTCCTAAGAAATTGGAAGAGTCAGCACCTGTGAACTAACATTCTTACTGGGCAATTATCAGCTGGAGCTGAGCAGTTGCTTCATCCTTTGGCCAATGATACGTGCTGTAGTTCACCATCCCATTCCTGTCTAGTCAATTCCAACTCATAGCGAACCTACAGGACAGGGTAGAACTGCCCCTAGGGTTTCCAAGGAGTGGCTGGTGGATTCGAACTGCCAACCTTTTGGTTAGCAGCCCATCTCTTAACACTGCACCACCAGGGTGCCACACAGTTTCAACTATTCTGTATTGTCTCCACAACACTGAAACTCAGCTTGAGTCATCAGAATTTAATATATTTGTCCTTCTGACATTCTTCAGATGGAAACATGTTTCTCTATCAAAAATGAGTGAAGTATAGACTGAGTGCTTCATGTGTATTAAGAAAATAGAAGCACATAAATCCTTTGGGCAAGTCAAGAATAGGTCTAAACACTTGAAGTACGTTATTTATTTAAATTTTTAAATAGTTGTTGTTAGGTGCCGTCCAGTCAATTCCGACTCATAGCAACCCTATAGGACAGAGTAGAACTGCTCCATAGGGTTTCCAAGATGTGGCTGGTGGATTTGAACTGCCAACCTTTTGGTTAGCAGCCGAGCTCTTAACCAGTATGCCACCAGGGCTCCAGTGTTTGCATTTGGAACCCCAAATAAATATAATTCGCCATAATTTTACAGTCGGTGAAACTGAGAATAAAGATGGTAGGATCTCGCTATAAGTACTGGAGCTGAAGCATTAGGGTCCACGTCTGCTGCTTCCCACTTGTCTTAGTTATCTAGTGCTGCTATAACACAAATACTGTAAGCTGACGTTTTTAACAAACAAATTTATTTTCTCACGGTTTAGGAAGCTAGAAGTCCGAATTTAGAGCGCTGGCTCTAGGGGAAGGCTTTCTCTCTCTGTCTGCTCTGGAGGAAAGTCCTTGTCTCTTCAGCTGCTGCTTCCTGGTTCCTTGGAGGTCTCCATGTGTCTTGGCAGCTATCTTACCCCATCTCTCCTCTGTTGGCTTGTTTAATATCTTTTATATTTCATAAGATATTCACTCAAAATAACACCCTATACTAACCTTGTCTCATTAACGTAACAAGGACAACCTACTCCCAAATGAGATTATAACCATAGGCATGGAAGTTAGGATTTACCACACATATTTTTTGGGGACATAATTCAATCTATAACACCACCCATGCCCACACACACCATAAATACATTGCAGAAAGCAGAAAAGAGAGGAAAAAACTTTCTGTTTAAACTTTTAATTTAATGTAAATATTTTCAGAAAAAAATTCACTCATAATTCCACCATACTAAAAACAGGAGGGTTTTTTTTTTTATGTCTTCGTACTTCATCTTGTTAGTTTTTTTTCTTTTCTTACTTTGTAATTATAGCATACATGGAACACTATGCCCTGCTTTGTTAAAACATTTCATATGGATTTTATTTTCTATTATGTAGTGTTTATTTTTATTAAATACATACATACTTGCCCAAGAGCAAGTGTGCTGTAATTTTTGTAACAATTTCTCTCTCTTTTTTTTTTCACATTCTCTAGACTTTATTGTCCTTCTATTCTGTCTTCCACTCCAGCCTGTCTTGCAATCAAAGACACACTGGACAATGCTCTACTGGAAGTCCCCCAAACATTCAGAAAAACTGTAGGTGGGCAGGCTGGAGGGAAATTTCATACTAGAAGTGAGAATCTTCATCTAGCTTTCAGATACTGATAAATTAAAAAGGAAGTCAAAGAAGACATTTCATATTGGCAACACGCAGAGACAGATAAGGGACTAATGGTTTTTATTAGGAATGTTCCCATAGAAAGTAGAAGAACTCAAACGTAGTAAGCCAATTCCTGAGATTCTCATAAATGGAAGGTACGGAGGTAAAATGGAGAGCAGTCATGACCAGGACTCAATTTGACCAGCAGGCTCATTTTTACACTTGTTCTTTCTCTCTCCATGTATTGGCTATTTTACATCTTTAGGTGGTTTCCATCCATAAGACCCATGAGAATGCTACTACTAGCCCCTGATTTTTATATTTCTGACACCATGACCACCAAAGAAAGAGGTAGTATTTCCAGGAAGAAAAGTCTCCGGGAAGCAAGACTAGGTTTGGTTCATGTATCCATTCCCAAAATAATCATGGTGGTCAAGAAAGTAGAAAATTTTTATGTCTCTAGCTAACTAGCTAGCTAGCTCAGACTTGTTTATATGATCACTTTTGTGATCTGAGGGCATATGACTCCTTATTAGAGAAAACGGAAAGAGAGAGAAGCACTCTGGCCTCTGAAAATAATAGTTATAACTGCTACTACAATAGCTTGAAACTCAAGAGACAAGAATAAGTTATCATTTGAGGGGTAAGGAGAAAGCAAAGGATTAGAAATGAATGGACCATTTGACAAATGTTTACTGATTCCTTAATATGTTCTAAACTCCTTTGTATGAATGGAAATAATATACACAAATGAACTAAGTGTTCTTCTGACCCAGAAGAAATTGTTTGCGTTGGAAGACAACAAGAAGAGGAAAAGCAAAGTGCTATGAAATTAGATCCAAAATGGAACAGTTTCAGCTCTAAGTGCTTTGAGAAGAAGCAGTGGAAGATCTCAGCACAGGATGAGGGGTAGTCAGGGAAGCTTTCTGGAAAAGATGAGTCTTTGAAAGATAAATAAATAAATATCAATGGCAGTGATGAGCACAGTATGGGGTAAAAGAGAGAAGGAGCCATCAAGCTGGACTAGTGAGGTAAAGCAGAGAATAGGTTTGAATCAGTGAATAGGACCCATTTCAAGAGAGCCTTGCATGCAGGATCAAAGACATTGGACTTTACTTTTTTTTTTTTTCCCCAAGTAGTATCTTCAGACGATTTGGCCAAAAAGCCTTTGATTTTTTAAAATTGCATTATATTTAGATGTTAAAATAAATCAGAATGAGTACGCCTAGAGACATATTATATTCAACAAGACAGAAGTATGTTGTTGTTGTTGGTGCCATCAAGTCAATCCTGATTCATAGCTACCCTATAAGATAGAGTAGAAAGGCCCCATAGGGTTTCCTAGGCTATAATCTTTATGGAAGCAGATCGCCAAGTCTTCTTCCCATGAAGCTAATAGTGGGTTCAAACCATCAACCTTTTAGTTAGCAGCCAAATGCTTAACCACTGTGCTACCAAAAGCAAACCCATTGCCATAGAGTTGATACTGACTCATAGAGACCCTTTAGGGCAGAGTAGAACTTCCCCATAGGGTTTCCAAAGCTGTAATCTTTATGGAGGCACACTGTTACATCTTTTTCTGGCAGAGCATCTGGTGTGTTCAAACCACCAACCTTTTGGTTAGCAGCTGAGCTCTTAAACACTGCGCCACCAGGGCTCTTTATATTCAATAAGACCAAAAACCAAAAAACCAAACCCATTGCTGTTGAGTTGATTCTGACTCTTAGCAACTCTATAGGACAGAGTAGAACTGCTCCATAGGGTTTCCAAGGAGTGACTGGTGGATTTGAACTGCCAACCTTTGGTTAGCAACTGCAGCTGTTAACTACTGTGCCACCAAGAGAGAAGTATAAATAAGCATAACAATATGAAGAGATTTTTAACCATGCTAGAAGAAAAAGAAAAGAAAGAAAGAAGGAAAGGGAGGAAGAAAGGAAGGAAAGAAGGAAGGTAAGTTTATGAAATGAACTATAAAGCAAGTTTTATCAAGGGTATGGGTATGATCTCGTGCATTTGTGTGTGTGTGTGTGGGAGTGTAATTTCCTGGGGGAAATATAGCAATAAAGATTAACATTAAATGTGTATGCTCTTTAAATCAACAAGTTTATTTCTCAAAGTTTATATTAAATAAACACTCGGTAGATGAATGGATAACTATGTTCAATACAAAGTTGCCTTAAATGAGAAGAAAATGAAAAATGGTTATACATCTAAAATTGGAGTATTGATTCAATAAATAATTTGAAAATCGTACAATAAAATGCTATACAGCAGTTGAAAATAATGTGATTCAGTATGCATTTTTCCATAAAGATGAATGTGATATAGTGTGCATTTAACCCTTTCAAGACCCGATTATTTTCTCCTTTGAACTTTTTGTTGATACTGTGTGTTTTCACTAATGAAGGCATGCTGATTAAAGAAACATTTCAGAATTTTTGTTATGAGTTATGGATTTTGATACCCATTATCTGGGATCCCACATGTCCCAGCGGACTCTGAATGACATAAATCCTGCCAATATGAGTCCACGATTAAAATTGTTTTTTGGGTTTTTTTTTTAACTTTTTTTTCTTGAAAATTTGCAAAACATGAGGTAAAACATGAAGGCACCTGTCAGTGATGGCACATATATTTTATTCTAGTCTCCTTCTCCTTCTCCTTTTTATTCATTTTTATGAAACTTTTCAAAACATAGTACAATGCATTCTTCCTTATTGCAAAAGCAGTACTTATAGCCCAAATAAATAAATAAAGCCAAAGAATTTTTTGTTTAATCTCAAGAAAATTATCACTACAATGCATTCTTCATTACTGCAAAAGCAGTCCTTAGAGGCAAATAAATAAAACTAAAGGGATTTGAATCTCAGGAAACTTACGACTACTATGTATTCTTCATTGTAACAAAAGAATTACTAACAGCTAAAAAGCAGAAACAGCAGCCATATAAAACATATCAAATTATTACACCGAGGAAATAAGATCGAAATATTTGACTATGCAATAGGGGTAGACTGAGTGTTAAGAATGCTGGAGATATCACAATCTGAATTTGCAATACATTAATTAAGTCATTAGGATTTATATTACAAAAGACACTTACTATTTATGAAGAGTCACCCTGGGGTTCTTTTATGTAGCAGGGATTTCTAATGTAATTTCATAAATAAATAAATGAAGCAACTAAATTGACAAAACTTCCATTCACTCAAAATATGCCATGACCACAGCAGCTGCATGAGGAGAGGCTCTTCTGGATTTTCCCTATGAAGTTAGCTTAGCGTAGGTTTGCACTTGACTGTGGCACTGTGGACCTGGTCAGGGTATACTGCTAACCCTGGTTGTGTCCGTCAGTGCAGATAAAATGGAGTGGTTGACATTTATGTGGTGAAATTGACAATGTAGACAGGCACTCTGAATAAATCAACCTTGAAAACTCATAAAATCTTGTTTTGTGTAACATTTTGTATACTTGTAAAAAACATTTCCATAGAGTCACAATCTTTTAGAATTAGAGGAACCCCTAATACTAATATAGCCTAAGCTCCTAATTTTATACACTTAAGTAACAACCCCAAAGTATTAAAAAAAAAAATACTTGTTCCAAGTCACCTCTCCCACCCATGGAAAATGGAGAAGTGGAGAGATGTCTTCTAAGTCTAACTCTAAAGTCTTTTCCCTCTAAACATTGCCTTATGTCATTTGTTTTTGGGGGCTACATCTTCACTTTGACATAGCTAAGGGACAGGGAGTATGTTTAATAAATATTTTATTAAATTTTCTGCCGACCAAATTCATATCATACACGCACACACCCCCCCCAAAACAAACAAAAATTTTCATTCTGAAAATCCAGATGTCACTTCGATCTGGCTTAGTCTTTTCTCCGCTTTTGCTTGGCTGTCTTCTTTAAGGACCTCACCCATTTCCACACCTTCAATAATTATTTTTCCCTATGTAGATTATCCTCAAATATTCATCCTTGTCTCTGGTATCTCTCCTCAAGCTTCAGCTTGCATTTCTAAATGTCTTATGCCTGTTTCTACTTCTGGAGAAATAATGAATCCAACTCAGAGATAAAATCATAGGTAAGAAAAGGAAAGTGATATCTAAGGCATCTGAATTCCTTGACTCAGTTGTAATTGAAGTAATCAAGATCTACTCCTGCCCTTTCTGCACTTTAGTTATTGAGTCAATATATTCTATTTTTATCTTCAGTTAGTGAACATTGGGTTTTTGCTACTTACACTGCTTACCTATGGAGTATTACCTAATACATTCACACTCAAAATCATCTAACCATCTATTTATTTATTTATGTGTGTGTGTGTGTGTGTGTGTGTGTGTGTGTGTGTATGTAGACAGAAAAAACAGAGAGAGACACCAAGGAGCAATGAAACTCCAGACATATGAGTCAAGAAGTCATTTTGAAGTGAATCCTCTAGTCCAGCTGTCCCATTAGATGACATGTGGATCAGAGACAAGCTGCCCAACCAAGCCCTTCTGAATTTCGACCCACAAAACTGAGAAAGGTCAAATGGCTGTTTTAAAGTACTAACTTATAGAGCAGTTTGTTACATAGAAATAAATCACCAGAACAAATCGTGTATAAAATGACATAGGCAGAAAACTTAAGAAAAATTAAGAATCCAAGTGAGAGTTTATCTTAGTTATCTCGTGCTGCTATAATGGAAATACCACAAGTGGATGGCTTCAACAAACATAAATTTATTCTCTCACAGTTTAGGAGACTAGAAGTCCAAACTCAAGGTACCAGCTCCAAGGGAAAGCTTTCTCTCTCCATCAGCTCTGGGGGAAGGTCCTTGTCATCAATCTTCCCCTGTTGGAGAAGTTTCTCAGAACAGGGACCCCCGGCCCAAGGGATGCGGTCTGCTCCCAGCTTTTCTTTCTTGGTGGTAGGAGGTCCCTCTGTCTCTCTGCTCACTTCTCTCTTTTATATCTCAAAAGAGATTGACTCAAGATACAACCTAATCCTTTCGATTGTGTCCTATCTCATTAAAATAACTGTCTCTAATCCTGCCTCATTAATATCATAAAGGTTAGGATTTACAAGACGTAGAAAAATTACATCAGATCACAAAGTGGAGGACAACCACACAATACTGGGAATCATGGCCTAGCTAAGTTGACATATGTTTTGGGGGAACACAATTCAATCCATAACAGGTCTTTTCACTGGACTAAGGAAAATGAAAGAAAGTTATAGGAATAAATCCTGGATGGGGTTGATTTGAGTGTCCTCATAGGAAAAACTAAGTGGTCTTGACTTTATTGGGCATGTAATCTGGGTACCTTGGATATCTTAATAAGGGAAGTGATGACCATGATCTGAGCTGTAAGAGTTAAGGGTCCAGAATCTGGAGTTGGGTTGTCTGTTTCTAATCCTTCTCTGCTACAGATTGTTGAGCTTGGGAAAATATCTTTGCCTCCCTATGCCTCAGTGTATGCATCTGTAAAATAGGTATAATAATATTACATATATCATGAGGTTGTTAGTAAGATTAAATGATTTAATATTTTTATATTGCTTAGAGCACTGCTAGGCATATAGAAGCATTGTCTAAGTGTTTGTTAAAATAAAAGAAAAAAAGATTTAGGAAAATATGAGTGTATAGGTAGAATTAGTTCATTAATTTATTCATTCATTTAAAAAATAATAACTGGGGATCTACTTACTATGTGACAGACATTGTACTAGGTACTAGCCATAGAAAAGTGGATGAGACAAACAGTCTGACTGGGAAGGCAGGAGAATAATTTAATAATTAGGAAACAATATGGTTAGTGCCATGTGGGAGTAAACAAAAAAACGCATGGTGGAACCACCGCAGGACACCTAACACAGGCCAGAGGCTTCAGTTGCGACTTCTTACAATAGGTGATAGCCAAGTTGAGGTTTTAAAAGTAAGTAAACCTTAGCTAGAAAAGCAACTAGGGGAATTCACTGGGCATATATGGGCAGAGCACACCCATGGAAAGGCCCCTAGGCATCAGAGAAAGCCTGGTATC
The DNA here is from genome assembly GCA_030035585.1 of Dugong dugon. NCBI lineage: Eukaryota > Metazoa > Chordata > Mammalia > Sirenia > Dugongidae > Dugong > Dugong dugon. The sequence goes on from CM057471.1 coordinate 62,548,975, forward strand.
ATCAACTCACAAAAAAAGTTCCTTATGGCCAGAGGGGAGAATCTGAAGGGAGTGGTGAGATTCAGGGCCTAAGAAGTAAACAGGGGCCAGTCATGAAGATCCATGTTACGAAGACTGGGAGCCAGTGAAGAAGGATTAGAGAGGGGAAAAGCTGGTGGGGCTAGGTGAGAGGCCAGTGAGATGAGTCATATGAGGCCTACAGAGAGGGTGGATTCAGAACATTGTTGTTGTTGTTGTGTGCCATTGAGATGAGTATAGTCCATGTGAGATGCTTTGTCATACATATACCAGGGCTCTGTCAGGATAATCATAAAAACAAAAGCGATGAGGATAATGATGACAATGATGATAACGATGATCATAGAGTTTAAAAAATATTTACTGAGTGCTCACTCTTTGCCAAACACTTAAATAAACACTCATTTATTTCATAAAACACCTATAATGTAGCTATTATTTTATCTGCGATTATTATAATGAAAGTGAGGCTTGAGAAAGAGAATTGTCCAAGGACATTTAGAGTAAATGTTTAAAACAGAATTCTGAGGCAGTTTTTCTCTAGAGCCTGTGCTCTGAAACTCTTCGATCTACTACTTCTACCAGAAGAAAAAGTGTGAGGGTGAGAGGGTGGAACAGGAAGACATTTAGATAAAGAATTTAAAAAAAAAAAAGCTTAAAGTTTAGAAGCTCAGGTGAAGGAAAAACGGGAGGTATCATTCACACAAACATATTAAAAAACAGGAGCAGGTGCATGAAGAAAGTTCTATTTTGTCGGGGATAGAAAACTGCATCATTTTGCTGGCCCTGCATTGGTCATTTCCTCTGAGCACTGCCCCTCATCCCATCTCAGCCATTCCGTGAATGACATACAGCTGCACTTCCTCCTCTGTGTTCCAGGAAAGCATCTGGAAATAAACAGCACTTAGCCCTGCTGCTGAGACAAAGGCATTGTTTCTTTAATAACACGTCTCTTTGGAAACCGTCTCCAGGCCCACTTCAGAAGCCAGGCTGTGCTGACCCTGACATGATGTAGCTTGTTCAGTTCTGCTGGGCCATAAAAAGTATGTGAAAGCTATGGTAGGCACTAAAAGAGAAATAAAAAGGAATTTGGGGGTGACTTTGGTGAGAGTCTTGTAGCCTACAAGAGATAGATACTCATGTAAGAATGCTGATGGTGGGGACCCACATTTTATTTAATCTTAAACATGTCTGTGTGTGTGTGTGTGTGTGTGTGTTTGTGTGTAAACACTTGCATATGTATGCATTCTGTTATCTGGAAACTCAGAAGTGAAACATCACCTCAACCAATGTAATTATAAGAGCATATTCTGAGTTGGCACCTACTGGTATTTAAACCACAGGTAGCAGCAGTAGGAGTGTGGATGGCTGAGCACTAAGGATATGTTTGGCACACTGTTATCCTACTTAATGTATATATATCAACTGCTGCTATAAAAATGTTGTGAAAAAATCAGCCAGAAGACCTCAGAGGCATATGAAATAAACATTAATTTTTGTTCAGGAGTCTAGAGTCAGCTGGTCAGTTCTATTGTTCTGAGCTAGACTTGGTAGGGATCTCTCAAGTGGTTGTGGTCAGCAATGCATTGGCTAAGTGACTCTACAGATCTTAGCAGGACTGTCTCATATGTCTGGAGCTTTGGCTTGGATAACTGGGCTAACTCAGCTCTGTTCCACCTGCCTCATTCAGCAGGCTATCTCAGGCATGTTCTCATAGGGAAGTCTGAGAAGTTAAGACAGGAAGCCAAAACATGTGAGCATTTTATGGAGTCTCTGCTTGCATCACATTTGTTACCAATTCATTCACCAAAGAATATCACAGGGTCAAGTCAAAGTCAGAATGGGAGGAGACAAAATAGTTACAGAGTAAGATGGGATAGCAAAGGATATTAGTACAAGAAAGACATTAATGGAACCATTGATGCAATCAACCTATCACAACATACTCTTTCATTTAATCCTCATAAGAATTTTGTGACCATTTTAGGAATGAAGAAACTTAGGAACCATTTAATATCACACCTTATTTAACATCTGACAGCTAGTAAGTTAGAGAGCAGGGACTTGAAGTCAAGATCACATTTGTCTGTCTGTTTGCTCTTTTGTTTCCATTGCATGATAGAGAACTAGGAGGTCACAGAATGAGGGCAGAGACTCATGAAAGTGAGGAATACCAGAGCAGTATGACCTGTAACTGAGGGAATGGCCAGATAGAGGCTGATATGAAGTGGGCTGATCCAGCTATGAATACAAAACAATGGGTGAAACACAGCAGGCATGTGGGATTCAGTTAAAACATCCATTCATAGCAAAAACCTATCCAGAAGTTTGTCATTAAGGAAGCAACATCAAGGTCTCTGGAAGAAAAGTTTGGCAAGAGCTAGACGGATACTGAAATCACAGCCAAGCAGCTGAGAATCAGGACAGGGTTTCAAGTCTATGAGATAAGCAAGTGCTGGGCAAAGAGACCCAGCTTAAAACTAACCATTGATTTCTGCTTGTCTTCTGTACATAATCTAACATCCTTATCATAGACTCCAAGATCTTTCATAGCTGGCCTTATCTTGGGCCATTCCTCTACTTACTCTCCTCTCCCCAGGTGGACTTAAAATGTATTGTGTCCTTTCCCACCTCTAGACATTTACAGTTGCTTCTCTTTATATCTAGGATACTTTCCCCTCAACTCTTCACACTCTCTTTTTTTTTTTGGTTAATTCGTACTCATCCTTCAGGTGTTGATTATAACAGTTTAGCTTATATGCTGTCCTCACACTCTGAGACACTTCCAGAGCACCCTGTACTTCTCCTTTATAACAGCACTTCATATTTGTATATATATATGCTGCATTATTTGTCTTCCCTTTAGAGTTAGTGTTGGCAAACTATTTTCTGTAAATATTATGAGCTTTACAGGCTATAGAAAAACCAAAAAACCCATTGCCGTCTAGTTGATTCCAACTCATAGCAACCCTATAGGATGTAGTAGAACTGCCTCCATAAGATTTCCAAGAATCAGCTTGTGAATTTGAACTGCTAACATTTTGGTTAGCATCCAAGTGCTTAACCATTCCACCACCAGGGTTCCACAATCTGTATAGTCACTATCATAGCTACTCCACTCTGGTATCGTAGCATGAAATTGGCCATAGATGATATATAGATGAAAATGAATGGGTGTGCCTGTATTACAATAATACTTTATTTATGAAAATAGGTGGTAAGGCTGGATTTGATCCATTGGCCATGGTTTGATGACCCTGGGAGTATAAACTCCATGACTTCATCTTATTCACCACTGTATCCCAGTCTACAGTTACGGCACGTAGTAGGTATATAATAAAAATCTATTGAATAAATCAGTCAATCAATAAGTATAGTGTTAAAGACTAGACCATTCCTATAGCATGGATGTGGGGTGTCTATAGTTTGGAGAGCTCAACACATTTAAATTCAGGTCTAGAACCACCCCAGGCTGCAATCAACTGACTGCAGAGCCAAGCTGCAGTATCATTCCCCAGACAGGTTTGGCTCAGAAACTGGAGTGTACCTAGTCCTCTACTTGATGCCCATCAAATCTGAAAATAAAGACATCTATGGAGAGTTTGAATGAGGGACTCAAACAAAGGACTTGACTAGATGTCTAATTAGTCATGATTATTAAATTTACATAACTGCCAAAACACATTACCACATACTTGGTAGCTTGAAACAACACAAATTTATTATTTTACAGTTCTGTTTGTCAAAAGTCTGATATGGTTCTCACTGGGTCAAGATCAAGGTATCATCAGGGCTACATTCCTTTCTGGAGCCTTTAAAGGGGAATCTGTTTCCTTGAACTTTCCACTTTCTAGAGGCCACCTACATTCCTTGGTTCATTGTCCCTTTCTTCCATATTCTAAGCCAGAAGTATTATACATCTCTGACGATTCTTCTGAATCACATCTCTCTCTCAACACAGTCAGGAAAGATTCTCTACTTTCAAGAACCCACATGATTAGATTGGGCTCACCCAGATTCAATCAAATGGCATAATTTTAAAATTTTCCAGAAAATTCAAGTTACTGAAAAATTCCCTCTTCCAAATATGCATTCATGTCTGAATTTCCATTATTAACTGTTTGCTTTTGTTAAATATTAGCCTCATCCCACAGAATTCATGGTTATAAGCTCCTTTATTCTCAACAGTTCCCACTGCCACTCCTCTGTCCCAGCAAGACAAACCAGATGCAGCATTACAGAACTGAGAATGGGGGAATAAGGAGGAATAATAACTGGAAGTCACAGTTTTCAAAATATAGACTCTATGATTTGGATGAAGTAGTGCTAGAAGACTGAGACTGGGTGATCTCTAGGTCACAGAATTTCTTGGTTGCAGATTGTGGGTTGCAAATAAACACAGTGCATATGTTGATGATTCCCTAAGCATGAAAAAGGCTGAAGAGAAACAAACCAGGCTAGATAGAAATAAAAACCAATTTGATTTTGCAAAGTTGCCTGAAATGAGGATTGACTATGCTCCTGAAACATACATTTTTCTGAATTTGATATACAAATCCATTGAGCTGCAGATCACTTGCGTCTTGATTCTCAAGGAAGCTGAAATAATTTTTTGAATCAGGCAAAATTGGCTTCAAATCTCGGTGTCACCCTTATGTCTGGGGCTTTAGTATTATTACTGAACTCTGAGTCTCAGCTCCTTCAAATGTAAAATGAGAATAATACTAATAGTTACCTCATAATGTTGTGATGAAAATGAAATGAAATAAAAAATTAAATAAGATCATGTATATTAAGTATATAGTGTCAACTGTAGTTATTCCAATTACATATTAATTGAAAGACACAGGCCACCAAGTTAACAGAAGAGTATATCAAATTCTGACATTCAGTTTTCCAGGGATAGCTTGAAGGTATTTGCATTACAAAAAGTAAGCCACAGAAGGAAAAAGCTGAGAAAGTGGAGTTAGCACATTGATAAATAGTTCTAAGTTAAAGCAATTTCAGCCTGAGAACCCTTAGGCTGTCTTCTCTCTCTTTGGGTAACTGTCAAACCCCAGAGATATGGAGTTTTATAGCAATAGACGTAGAGACAAATCATGCTCTGAAAAAGGTAAGGTTTTCTTTAACTACACTTGAAGTCCAGGGGGGGTGAACTTAGTGTCTGAATAAAGCCCAAGAAAGCTTGATAAATTTAAAGCAAAAGACAAAGTTTGTATGTGTATGTATGTGTGTGTGTGCGTGCGCTCATGTGTGCTTATGCACATATGTGCTCGAATGCATGCAGGTGTGTGTGCACACAGTCCAGGTAATTCAAGTTTATTCTTGGAAGATAAATTCTGCCCTATCTTTCCCTCCTAGTATTTATTAAGTCAACCAGGCATATTCCCAACTCACTTCATTCTGCATTGCTCATTTATTCCACTTATTGAGTCCTTGGGGGATCTCCAGAGAGCACCCACCAGTTGTGACGATCATGCCTAGGGCTGCACAACTGTCTATTAAGAACTTGCTAGCATAAACTCCTTTCAGATCCATTATGAAGTAGTTCATTCTACCCAGTGACTTCTGGTGGCAACTGGCTTGAACAAACAGCTTAGAAGAGGTGTTGGCCAATTTGTGAGATTTAAAGTTGAAATAATAAAGGAAATGAAAGAGAGCTAAAACATATTCATAAGATAAAATAATTATTTTTTGGCATATACGTCAACAATTTATCAAATCAATTAACACATTTTCATATGTAATAGCTTTTTTTTAAAATTTCATGATGTTTTCTCATGTAAGTTGACCAAACTAAAGACTTTAGATAAAATATATTCTATTCTATATATATTTAACAAAGTAAAAACTATAACTACATCTATCTAAATATCCATACAATACTTTCTACTGACTTTTTTTCTTTATAAACTAATCCCTCATATATATGACCTTCATGAGACCAAGAGAGCCTAAAAATTGAATCCAGGACTCTTAGATTCTGATCACATTCTTGAAGTTACTTGGTTAATTAATTTGAATAAATCACATGGTATCTCTGATCTTCTCTTTCTCATCATTACAAGAGTGGCTTATCAATGGAATGCATTGAATGTGTGTAGTTTTTTCTTTTTTCTATTGTTACTTATGTTCAATAGTAATTCATCACCTTGGGGACAGGAATGCTAAATTTCTTGCAATGCATGGATGGTATACTACAGTCAGGCACTATCCTGCCCAATTTGCCAAAATCTCACTCATTGAGAATCATTGGGACAGATTATCCAAAAAAAAAAAAAAACCAAAAAAAAAACAACAGTGCTTTGGAATACTTATATATGGTTCTTTGACTTGAGCACTTATCCTCAATGTCAGGGAAGGGTCACTTGACAAAGAATGACCCAGGGTGTATGAAGAAGAAAAATTAGTCTGTGAAGTCCAAATAAAATACATACTCAAAGTACCTCCTTTCTAAAAGTGTTAATTGCAAAGTTCATTGAGGTCAGTCCCACATATTACCACTGACTGCTGTTAATTAACACATTCTGATATTAATGAGACTGTTACTGGCAATGTTGCTTTGGATTTTGTTAGTTTGGTAGAATGTGTGTGTGTGTGTATGTGTGTGTGTGTGTTATAGTCTAGAAGTCAAAGTTTAGTGGAATAGCTGGGGGGCCTTATTCCAATCTTTACAGTGTACCTATGGATATGCTTCATGGGAGTCTTCTGTGACTAGGGCTTCATGGAGTAACCAAGTGCTTTGGTCTCCATGGGAGGAGGTAGTGAGTTGAAAGAGTGATTTTGGGCCTGGTAACATAAATGAGAGAAGACAAGCCCACCCTATGTGCGACAGCCTCTCCACAAAGTTTAGACAAGGCAAAGATGTTTCTTTTCTCTCTTGTCATTCTCTCTCTGCAGCCAGCAGATGAGTATTTCATAGTGCAATAATTCAAAGTGAAGGACCTATGGGTAATGCAGCAACAGTCATTGAACATTCTGAAGTCATTTGATCTCACTGGAGCATTCACATGCCATATCTGCCATATCTGCCCTTTTTCAGACAAATTTCATGAATTCAGTTAGATTTAAATCTTTCTCTCCATTCTGTCTTTCTTCTGTCCTTAGATCATGATAGGATTATCTAGTATTGACCAAAGCACTGGCATGAGTTTTAAAATAAGTCCTTTCAAAACTAACAATCTTAAAAGTTAAAATAAAAAACTAGAAGAATATAAAGACTCAGGAAACATAAAATCTACAACAATGAAAATACATAAAAAAAAAAAAGACTCAGAAAATTAAGTGGAACAGAGAAACTGTGAACAACACATAAAAAAAAGACATCAAAATGACAGCAGTAAACTCATACCTATCAATAATTACGCTGAATGTAACTGGACTAAATGCACCAATAGAGAGAAAGAGAGTGGCAGACTGGATAAAAAAACATAATCCGTCATATGCTGCCTACAAGAGACACAACTTAGACTTAAAGACACAAACAAACTAAAACTCAAAGGATGGAAAAAAATATATCAAGCAAACAACGCTCAAAAAGGAGCAGGAGTGACAATATCAATCTCTTACAAAATAGACTTTAAAGTAAAATCCACCACAAACTATAAGGAAGGACACTATATAATGATTAAAGGGTCAATACACCAGGAGGACATAACTATAATAAATAGTTACACACCCAGTGACGGAGCTCCAAAATACATAAAACAAATTCTAACAGCACTGAAGAGAGATAGACAGCTCCACAGTAGCAGTAGGAGACTTCAACACATCACTTTTGGTGAAGGGCAGAACATCCAGAAAGAAGCTCAACAAAGACACGGAAGAGGTAAATGCTACAATCAACCAACTTGATCTCATAGACATATACCGAACACTCCACCCAACAGCAGCCAAGTATACTTTCTTTTCCAAAGCACATGGAACATTTTCCAGAATAGACCACATATTAGGCCATAAAGCAAGCCTTAACAAAATCCAAAGCATCAAAATATTACAAAGCATCTGTTTTGACCATAAAGTCATAAAAGTAGATATCAACAACAGAAAAAGCAAGGAAAAAAAAAAAATCAAACACATGGAAACTGAACAATACCTTGCTCAAAAACTACTGGGTTATAGAACAAATTAAGGATGGAATAAAGAAATTCATAAAATCAAACAAGAATGAAAACACATCCTACCAGAACCTTTGGGACACAGCAAAAGCAGTGCTCAGAGGTCAGTTTATAGCAATAAATGCACACATCCAAAAAGAAGAAAGGTCCGTAATCAAAACATTAACCCTACAACTGGAACAAGTAAAAAGAGAGCAGCAAAAGAAGCCCTCAGGTGACAGAAGAAAGGAAATAATAAGAATTAGAGCAGAATTAAATGAAATAGAGAATAGAAAAACAATTGCAAGAGTTAACAAATCCAAAATCTGGTTCTTTGACAAGATCAACAAAATTGATACCACTGGCCAAACTGACAAAAGAAAAACAGGAGAGGAAGCAGATAATGCATATAAGAAACGAGATGGGTGATATCAAAACAGACCTAACTGAAATTAAAAGAATCATAACAGAATACCATGGAAAATTGTACTCTAACAAATTTGAAAACCTAGAGGAAATGGACAAATTTCTAGAAACTCACTACCTACCTAAACTAACACAAACAGAGGTAGAACAACTAAATAAACCCATAACAAAAGAAGAGATTGAAAAGGTAATTAAAAAACTCCCAACAAAAAAAAACCCTGGCCCGGATGGCTTCACTGGAGAATTCTACCAAACTTTCAGAGAAGAGTTAACACCACTACTACTAAAGGTATTTCAGAGCATAGAAAAGGATGGAATACTCCCAAACTCATTCTATGAAGCCAGCATAACTCTGATATCAAAACCAGGTAAAGACACCCAAAAAGAAAAAAATTACAGACCAATATCCCTCATGAACATCGACACAAAAATTCTCAACAAAATTCTAGCCAGTAGAATTCAGCAACATATCAAAAAAATATTTCACCATGATCAGGTGGGATTTATACCAAGCATGCAGGGATGCTTCAACATGAGAAAAACAATCAATGTAATCCATCACATAAATAAAAAAAAGACAAGAAACACATCATCTTATCAATTGATGCAGAAAAGGCATTTGACAAAGTCCATCACCCATTCATGATAAAAACTCTCAACAAAATAGGAATAGAATGGAAATTCCTCAATATAATTAAGAGCATTTATACAAAGCCAACAGCCAACATCATCCTAAATGGAGACAGTCTGAAAGCTTTCCCCTTGAGAACAGGAACCAGACAAGGTTGCCCTTTATCACCACTCTTATTCAACATTGTGCCAGAGGTCCTAGCCAGAGCAATTAGGCTAGAAAAAGAAATAAAGGGCATCCAGATTCGTAGGGAAGAAGTCGAAGTATCTCTATTTTCAGATGTTATGATCTTATACACAGAAAACCCCAAAGAATCCACAAGAAAACTACTGGAGAAGATTTTGGCAAAGTTTTAGGATACAAGATAAACATACAAAAACTCAGTTGATCCCTTTACACCAACAGAGAGAACCTTGAAGAGGAAATCACCAAATCAATACCATTACAATAGCCCCCAAGAAGATAAAGTACTTAGGAATAAATCTAACCAGAGATGTAAAAGATCTTTACAATGAAAGCTACAAGACACTACTGCAAGAAACCAAAAGAGACTTGCATAAGTGGAAAAACATACCTTGCTCATGGATAGGAAGACTCAACATTGTTAAAATGTCAATTGTACCCAAAGCAATCTACAGATCCAATGCAATCCCCATCCAAATTCTATCAGCATTTTTTAATGAGATGGAGAAAAAATCACCAACTTCATATGGAAAGGGAAGAGGCCCGGAATAAGTAAAGAATTACTCAAGAAGAAGAACAAAGTGGGAGGCCTTACACTACCTAATATTAGAACCTATTATACCGCCATGGTAGTCAAAACACCCTGGTACTAGTACGACAACATACACATAGACCAATGGAACAGAATTGAGAATCCAGACATAAATTCATCCATCTCCAAGAAGCTGGGATTTGACAAAGGCCCAAAGTCTGTTAATTGGGGAAAAGACAGTCTCTTTGACAAATGGTGCTGGCATAACTGGATATCCATCCGCAAAAAAATGAAACAAGACCCATATCTCACACCATGCACAAAAACTAACTCAAGATGGATCAAAGACTTAAATATAAAATGGAAAATGATAAAGATCATGGAAGACAAAACCGGGACAATGCTAGGAGCCCTAATACATGACATAAACACAATACGCACCATAAGAAACAATGCACAAGCACCAGAAGAGAAACTAGGTACCTGGGAGCTCCTAAAAATCAAACATTTGTGTTCATCACAAGACTTCACCAAAAGAGTCAAAAGACAACCTGCAGACTGGGAAAAAAAATTTGTCTACAAGAAATCTGATCAGCATCTAATCTCTAAAAATCTGCAAGATACTGCAAAACCTCAACAACAAAAAGACAAATACCCAATTAAAAAAAGGGCAAAGGCTATGAACAGGCACTTCTCCAAAGAAGATATTCAGGCAGCTAACAAGAGGAAATGCTCACAATCATTAGCTATTAGAGAAATGCAGATCAAAACTACAATGAGATATCATCTCACTGCAACAAGGCTAGCATTAATCCAAAAAACACCAATAAATGCTGGAGAGGTTGTGGAGAGACTGGAACACTTATACACTGTTGGTGGGAATGTAAAATGGTACAACCACTTTGGAAATCGATTTGGCACTTCCTTAAAAAGCTAGAAATAGAAGTACCATACGATCCAGGTATCCTGTTCCTTGGAATATATGCTAGAGAAACACGAGCGGTCACACGAATAGATATATGCACACCCATGTTCATTGCAGCACTGTTCACAATAGCAAAAGATGAAAACAACCTAGGTTCCCATCAATGGATGGACAGATAAAAAAATTATGGTATATCCACACAATGGAATAGTATGCAATGATTAAGAACAACGATGAAGCCATGAAATATCTTACAACATGGAGGAAGCTGGAGGTCATTAGGCTGAGTGAATTTATTCAGTCACAGAAGAACAAATATTGTGTAAGACCACTATTATAAGAACTCAAGAAAAGGTTTAAACACAGAAGAAAACACTCTTTGATGGTTACGGGGTGGGAGAGGGAGGGTAAGGGTTATTTACTAACTAGATAGTAGATAAGAATTATCTTAGGTGAATGGAAGGACAGCACACACTATAGGGGAAGTCAGCACAACTGGACTAAACCAAAGCTAAGAAGTTGCCTGAACACAACCAAACACTTTGAGGGACAGAGTAGTTGGGGTATGGGTCTGGGGACCATGCTTTCAGGGGACATCTAGGTCAATTGGCATAACAAAGCTTATTAAGAAAATGTTCTGCATCCTACTTTGGTGGGTGCCATCTGAGGTCTTAAAAGCTTGCAAGCAGCCATCTAAGATGCATCAATTGGTCCCAACCACCTGGAGTAAAGGAGAATGAAGAACACCAAAGACACAAGGAAAGTTTTAGCCCAAGAGATGGAAAGGGCCACATAAACCAGAGACTTCATCAACCTGAGACCAGAAGAACTAGATGGTGCCCAGCTACCACCAATGACCGCCGTGACAGGGAACACAAAAGAGAGTCCCGGATGGAGCTGGAGAAAGGTGGGGTGAAGAACTCAAATTCTAGTAAGAAGACTAGGCTTAATGGTCTGACTGAGACTGGAGGAACCCCAGAAAGCATGGCCCCCAGATTCTTTCTCAGCCCAGAACTAAAACAATTTCCAAGGCCAACTCTTCAGGCAAAGATTGGACTGGACTGTGGGACATAAAATGATACTCGTGAAGAGCTCAAATAGATATAAGAGACTAAACAGGCAGCTTCTGTCTGGAGGTGAGATGGGAAGGCAGAGAGGGTTAGGAGCTGGCTGAATGGACATGGGGAATCAGGGGTGGAAAGGAGGAGTGTGCTGTCACAGTATGGAGAGAGCAACTAGAGTCATATAACAATGTGTGTATAACTTTTTGTATTGGAAAAAAATATTTAAAGAAGTCCTTTCAAAGTCTCCATCAGTCTCAAGTAGAACCTGATTAGTCTCACACCACCAGACTCAGATTTCTATATCCCTTTATTCATAAATGTCTAAGTAGTTTTATATAAAGTCTAGGATCTTGCAATCATATGCCTTATCCACAAAAGTATAAGTTTTATTTTTTTAATTTCGGATTGACATTTATGGTAACTTAAATTCTTATCCCAAAAGAATATAGCTTAATGTTGTTGTTGTTGTTAGGTGCTGTCGAGTCAGTTCCAACTCATAGCAACCCTATGAACCACAGAACAAAACACTACCCGGTCCTGCACCAACCTCACAATCATTGTTACGCTTGAGCCCATTGCTGATGCCTCTGTGTCAATCCATCTCGTTGAGGGTCTTCCTCTTTTTCACTTACCCTCTGCTTTACGAAGCATGATGTCCTTCTCCAGGGACTGATCCCTTCTGACAACACATCCAAAGTATGTAAGACATAGTCTTGCCATCCTTACTTCTAAGGAGCATTCTGGTTGTACTTCTTCCAAGACAGATTTGTCTGTTCTTTTGGCAGCCCATGGTGTATTCAATATTCTTCGCCAGCACCGTGATTCAAAGGCGTCAATTCTTCTTCTATCTTCCTTATTCATTGTCCAGCTTTTGCATGCATATGATGCGATTGAAAATACCAGGGCTTGGGTCAGGCGCACCTTAGTCTTCAAGGTGATATCTTTGCTTTTCAACGCTTTAAAGAGGTCTTTTGCAGCAGATTTGCCCAATGAAGTGTGTCTTTTGATTTCTTTCTTTTTTTTTTTTTAAATATTTTATTGTACTTCAGGTGAAGGCTTACAGAACAAATAGTTTCTCATGAAACAGTAGTACACATGTTGTTTTATGACATTGGTTAACAACCCCACAACATATTAAGCCTCTAAATTCTCAACTTTTTTTTTTTGATGAAAATACAGATAGCCAAAGATACACCGTTTCAAAAATTTCTACATACACAGTTCAGTGACATTGACTACGCTCTTCCAACTGTGCTGTTATTCTCACTTAAGATGAAGGCTTACAGAACAAAATAGTTTCTCATTTAACAGTTACTACACATGTTGCCCTATGACAATGGTTAACAATCTCACAACACATCAAGAATATCCTTACTCCACCTTGTGTTCCCTATCACCAGGGGACTTCCTTGTCCCCTTCTGTCTTCTGGCCCTTGTCACTGGACTACTGAACCTCATTAGTCTCATTTGGTTTTTTTTGTTTTTTTTTTTTTAACACCATTTCAAAACTTTTTACTTACACATTTAAGTGATATTGACTATGCTCTTCCAATTGTGCTGCCATTCTCGCCCAAGATGAAGGCTTACAGGACAAAACAGCCTCCCATTTAGTAGTTACTACAAATGTTGCCCTATAACAGTGGTCAACAATCTCACAACACATCGACAGTGTCCTTACTCAAATTGTGTTCCTTATCATCAGTTTCCTACTCCCCCTCTGCCTTCTGGCCTTTGTCACCGGACTCCTGTACCTCGTTAGTCCCATTTAGTTTTACTGGGCTGTCCACTCCCAGACTTAACATCGAACCTCGAAGGTAACTTCACCTCTGAGCTGAAAGGGTGTCTGGGGGCCACACTCTTGAGGTTTCTCCAGTATTCTTTAGGCCAGTAAATCTGGTCTTTTTTTTGGGGGGGGGGGGGAGTTAAAATTATGCTCTACATCCTTCTCCAGCTATGTCCAGAACCCTCTGTTGTGATCCTGGTCAGAGCAGTCAGTGGTGGTAGCCGGGCACCATCTCACCATCTCCACTGGACTCAGTCCAGTGGAGGCCTTGGTAGCTGTGGACAATTAGTCCTTTGGACTAATCTTTTCATTGTATCCTGTTCTCTTCATTCTCCCTTGCTCCCAAAGGGATGAGACCAGTGGAGTATCTTAGATGGCCGCTCATAGGCTTTTAAGACCCCAGACACTACTCACCAAGGTAGAATGTAGAGCATTATCATTATAAGTAGTGTCGTGCCGATTGAGCTAGATGTTCCCCGAGACCATGGTCCCCAGAGCCCTCCGTCCAACAACTCAGTCCCTCAGGGGGTTTGGATGTGTCTATAGGGCCTCCATGACCTTTCCTTGTGCAGGTTGTGTTAGTTTCCCCTGTACTGTGTACTGTCTCACCTCTCACCCAAGGTACCACTTATCTATTGCCTATTTAGTATTTCCCCCCCCTCCCCTCCCATCCCTGGTAACCAACAAGGATTGTTACATTTTGCATGTGAATTTTTTCATGGGTTTTTACAATAGAGGTCTCATACAATATTTGTCCTTTTGTGATTGACTTATTTCACTCAGCATAATGTCCTCCAGTTTCATCCATGTTATGAGATGCTTCACAGATTCATTGTTGTTCTTTCTTGTTGCATAGTACTCCATTGTGTGTATGTACCCTAGTCTGTGTATCCATTCATCTGTTGATGGACATCGAGGTTGTTTCCATCGTTTTGCTATTGTGAACAATGCTGCCATGAACATAGGTGTGCATATGTCTATTCGAGTGATGACTCTTATTTCTCTAGGATATATTCCTAGGAGTGGGATTGCTGGATCGAATGGTATGTCTATTTCTAGCTTTCTGTGGAAACGCCATATCATTTTCCAAAATGGTTGTATCATTTTGCATTTCCACCAGCAGTGTATAAGAGTTCCCATCTCCCCGCAGCCCCTCCAACATTCGTTATTTCCAGTATTTTTGATTCGTGCCAGTAATGCCGGGGTGAGATGGTATCTCATTGTGGTTTTAATTTGCATTTCTCTAATGGCTAGTGATCGTGAGCATTTCCTCATGTGTCTGTTGGCCATTTGAATGTCTTCCTTGGTGAAGTGTCTGTTCATTTCCTTTGCCCATTTTTTGATAGGATTGTTTGTCTTTTTGTTGTAGAGGTGTTGGATTTTCTTGTAGATTATGGAGATTAGACTTTGTCTGACTTGTACTGTCCAAAAATTTTTTCCCAGTCTGTAGGTTCTCTTTCTACTGTCTTGGTGAAGTCTTTTGAAGAGCATAGATGTTTGATTTTTAGAAGATCCCAGTTATCTAGTTTATCTGTTGGGTTTTTTGTGTTGATGTTTATGGTTTGTATCCTGTTAATGCCATGTATTAAGGCCTGAAGTGTTGGTCCTATTTTTTCTTCTATGAATTTTATAGTTTGAGACTTTATATTCAGGTCTTATTTATATTCATATCCATTTTGAAGTAGTTTTTGTATATGGTGTGAGGTATGGGTCCTGTTTCATTTTTCTACAAATGGATATCCAGTTTTGCCAGCACCATTTGTTCAAAAGACTGTCTTTTCCCCATTTGATGGACTTTGGGCCCTTGTCAAAGATCAGGTGACTGTAGGTGGATGGGTTTACATCTGGGTTCTCAATTCTGTTCCATTGGTCCATGTCTCTGTTGTTGTACCAGTACCAGGCTGTTTTGAACACTGTAGCTGTATAGTAGGTTCTCAAGTCAGGTAGTGTGAGTCCTCCAACTTTATTCTTCTTCTTCAGTAGTGCTTTACTTATTCGGGGTTTCTTCCCTTTCCATATAAAGTTAATAATTAGTTTTTCCATCTCTTTGAAGAATGTTGTTGGTATTTGTATCGGGATTGCATTGTATTTGTAAATTGCTTTAGGTAGAATTGCCATTTTCACAATCTTGAGTCTGCCTATCCATGAACATGGTATGTTTTTCCATTTATGTAGATCCCTTTGGGTTTCATGCAGCAGTGTTTTGTAGTTTTCTTTGTATAGGTCTTTTACATTCCTGGTCAGATTTATTCCTAAGTATTTTATCTTTTTAGGGGCTATTGAAAATGGGATTGATTTCCTGATCTCCTTTTCATCGTTCTCTTTACTGGTGTATAGGAGTCCAACTGATTTTTGAATGTTTATCTTGTATCCTGCTACTCTGCTGAATCTTTCTATTAGTTCCAGTAGATTTCTCGTGGAGTCTTTAGGGTTTTCTATGTATAGTATCATATCATCTGCAAACAAGGACAGTTTAACTTCTTCATTAGCAATTTGGATGCCCTTTATTTCTTTCTCTTGCCTTACTGCTCTAGCTAGAACTTCCAGCACAATGTTAAATAGGAGTGGTGATAAAGGGCATCCTTGTCTTGTTCCTGTTTTCAACGGGAATGTTTTCAGCCTCTCTCCATTAAGAATGATGTTGGCTGTTAGTTTTGCATAGATGCCCATTATTGTGTTGAGAAATTTCCCTTCTATACCTATTTTATTGAGAGCTTTTATCAGGAATGGGTGTTGGACTTTGTCAAATGCCTTTTCTGCATCAATTGAGATGATCATGTGATTTTTTTCTTTCCTTTTATTTATGTGGTGGATTACGTTGATGGATTTTCTAATGTTAAACCATCCTTGCATACCTGGTATGAATCCTACTTGGTCGTGGTGTATTATTTTTTTGATATGATACTGAATTCTATTGGCTAGAATTTTGTTCAGAATTTTTGCATCTATATTCATGAGAGATATTGGTCTGTAATTTTCTTTTTTTGTGAAGTCTTTGCCGGGTTTTGGTATCAGCGTTATGCTGGCGTCATAGAATGAATTTGGGAGTGTTGCTTCCTCTTCTATGCTCTGAAATAGCTTGAGTAGAACTGGTACAAGCTCTTCTGTAAATGTTTTGTAGAATTCTCCAGTGAAGCCATCTGGGCCAGGGCTTTTTTTGGTTGGGAGTTTTTTTATTATCTTTTCAATCTCTTCTCCTGTTATGGGTCTGTTCAGATTTTCAATATCACTTTGTTGTAGTTTGGGTAGGCCGTATGTTTCTAGAAATTTATCCATTTCCTCTAGGTTTTCAAATTTGTTGGAATATAGTTTTTCATAATATTCTGTTATAATCCTTTTTATTTCAGTTGGGTCTGTTGTAATGTCCACAATTTCTTTTCTTATTTGGGTTATTTGTGCCCTCTGCTGTTTTTCTGTTGTCAGTCTGGCCAGTGGTTTGTCGAGTTTGTTGATTCTTTCAAAGAACCAACTTTTGGTTTTGTTGATTCTTTCTATTGTTTTTCTGTTCTCTATTTCATTTATTTCTGCTCTGATCTTTACTATTTCCTTTCTTCCAGTGGTTGTAGGCTTTTTTTGTTGTTCTCTTTCTATTTGTTTGAGTTCTGTAGTTAATGTTTTGATTTTTTCCCTTTCTTCTTTTTTGATATGAATTGTCCTCTGAGGACTGCCTTTGCTGTGTCCCAAAGGTTTTGGTAGGATGTGTATTCATTTTCATTTGATTCTAGGAATTTTTTAATTCCATCTCTGATTTCTTCTATTACCAATTGATGTGTAAGCAGAGTATTATTCAGTTTCCATGTGTTTGATTTTTTTTTCCTTGCTCTTTCTAGTGTTAATTTCTACCTTGATGGCATTGTGGTCAGAGAAGAAACTGTGAATTATCCCAGCATTTTGGATCTTGTTGAGGATTGCTCTGTGGCCTAAGATGTGGTCTATTCTGGAGAACGTTCCATGTGCATTGGAAAAGAATGTGTACTTTGCAGCGGTTGGATGGATTGTTCTATATATGTCTATGAGGTCCAGTTGGCTGATTGTGTCCTTTAGGTCTTCTGTATCTTTGCTGAGTTTCTTTTTAGGTGTTCTGTCCTTTACTGAGAGTGGTGTGTTGAAGTCTCCTACTGTTATTGTGGAACTGTCAATTTCTCTTTTCAGTGCTGTTAGAGTTTGTTTTATGTATTTTGGAGCCTTGTCATTGGGTGTGTAGATATTTATTATCATTATGCCTTCATGATGGATCATCCCCTTAATCATTATATAGTGTACTTCTTTGTTTTTTATGGTAGATTTTGTTTTAAAGTCTATTTTATCTGAGATTAGAATTGCCACTCCTGCTCTTTTTTGATAGTTGTTAGCTTGATATATTTTTTTCCAACCTTTGATTTTTAATAAATTCACATCTTTGTTTCTAAGGTGTGTCTCTTGTAGACAGCAAATTGATGGATCCTGTTTTCTTATCCGTTCTGCCACTCTCCGTCTCTTTATGGGTGCATTGAGTCCATTTACGTTTAGTGTAATTATTGATAGATGGAAGTTTGTTGCTGTCATTTTGTAGTGCTTTTTTTTGTGGTGCTGAAGTTTTCTTTGTTCTTCTTACTCTCTTGTGCTGAGTTACTTTTGTTTGTGGATTTTGTGTTCATTTCTTTTGTTTTTGTAGATTTTGTTTTTGTTGAGACTTTATGTTTTTCGACTTTATTTTTATGATTTGGTTTGTTAACTTTCTTTGTGGTTACCATGAATTTTACCCTTATCTTTATAATTTTGAAGCAGTCTACCCTTACTTGGTATCGCCTTGCCTCCCTCTCCTTTAGAAGGTTCTATACCTATGCCGTTTGTTCCCTCTTTCATTGTTTTGATATTGTTGTCAGCCTTTGATTGATTTCTCTGATTCCCTGTTGTATTTCTTTTGTTTTTGGAAAGTCCTCTGTAGTTCAGTTCCTAGAATGGTATCTGGTTCATATGAACCTGTGTCCTAGGTCCTAGGTCCTGCCTGAGGGCTGAAGCTGTTTGTCCTCAGATCGAAGAACTCCCTGTAATAATTCTTGTAAGTTTGGTTTGACTTTTGCATATTCCTTTAGTTTCTGTTTATCTGGAAATGACCTAATTTCACCATCAAATCTGAATGAGAGTTTTGCAGGATATATTATTCTTGGCTGACAATTTTTTTCTTTCAAGATTTTATATATGTCATCCCATTGCCTTCTTGCCTGCATGGTTTCTGCCGAATAATCTGAGCTTAGTCTTATTGTTTCTCCTCTGTATGTGACTTCTTGTTTTTCACGAGCTGCTCTCAGGATTCTTTGTTTGTCTTTAGTTTTAGCGAGTGTGCATATGATATGTTTTGGTGATTTTCTTTTGGGGTCTCTTCTATATGGGGTTTGTTGAGCTTCTTGGATGGCCGGCTTTTCATTTTTCATGATGTTGGGAAAGTTTTCTGTCAGCAGTTCCTCAATGATCCTCTCTGTGTTTTCTGTTTTCTCCCCCTGTTCTGGTATGCCAATCACTCGTAAGTTTTTGCTTTTAATTGTGTCCCACATAACTCTCAGGGTCTCTTCATTTTTCTTTGTTCTTTTTTCTGAGTTTTCCTGAAACAGAGTTGTATCCAAGTGTTTGTCTTCAGTTCCACTGATCCTGTCTTCCATGGTTTCAAATCTACTTCTCAGCCCTTCTATGACACTGTCCATTTCTGAAATCTTGTTGTTTATCTTTTGGATTTCTAATTGTTGTTTTTGTATAATTTCGAGTTGTGAATTTATTTTGGCATTTTGTTCCTGCATCATCTTCCCGAATTCTTCCAATTTTTTGTCTGTATTTTCCATAAATTTGTCTATTTTTTCCTCATGTTTGTCAGCCTTTTGCCTCAGTTCTTGGAAAATTCCGAGTATTAGTGATTTGAGTTCCCTATCAGGTTCTTCTAGTGCATTTTCTTCCACAGGAGAGTTATCTGGTGTTTTAATTTGGACGCCTATTGGAGTCATCTTGTCTTGTTTTTGTAAATGTTTTGATATTGTTTGCTGTTTTCGGGGCATTCAGTAGATATTTCTCTCGTTTATTGATTGTAGATTTTTTTTTTTTTTTGTTTCATTCTTGTGGTACAGCTGGGCAGATCTAGCTGAGGAGGAGCCACTGGGACGGGTTGTTTGTGGCACTCACCGCAGCCACCAGGACGGTCAGTAGTCAGTGCTGGGCAGGTTCCAATAGGGCGTGCCTGCACAGCTTGGTGGTGTGATGTCAAGTGCATGGTGCAGGTAGGTAGGGTATAGCGGGAAGATGGTTATGTGTGAAGCTAAGCTGGATATGGGAGAGAGGAGAGACGAGCAGGAGCAAAAAGCATACAAACATAAAAGAATGCTAGGGGAGCTTGTCATTGGAATGTACAGATGAGAGACTATGGGATGGAGGAAACCAGAAGGGGGAAGAGAAAGAAAAGAATGAACAAATAAAAATCAGGAAAGTTAAAGAACTGCAAAGTTCCCAGGGATCCCACCGATGCAGCTATGAGGTCTGGGGGAGTCGGTCTCAGTTTTCACAGCACAGCCTGGCCAGAAGGTACAGAGGCATTCATCGCCTGGTATTCAGGGATCAGGAAGAGAAGGAAGAGATAGAGAGACGAGAAATTAAGCAATGAAGAAAGACAAAAGGGAAAAAGAGGGAAAAGATGACAAAACTAATCAAAAAAGAAGAAAAATAAAATTAAAAAAAAAAAAAAGCAACACCAGCAGTCATGCCAACAAATGGGACCCAGAGAGCCCCTACTCAGGGGCGCGAATTCCAAGCAGCCGGCAGTCTCGGGGTTAAGAGATCGTGGCCACGGGAAGCAGGGGGGCGGATGAACAAGGGCCCCGGGATCTTGCCAGCTCCGCAGCCCAGACCTGGAAGCAGTTATACGCTTGAATGCAGTCCCACAGCCCCGCAAGAGAGACCAAAGACGGCGCTCGGAACCAGGCACCCGAGCAAAAGGAGGGGGAGGCAGCAAGAGGCAAGCGAGAAACCAGAAGAAGCAGAAAATGCCACACCAACAGCCAACAAATGGGACCCAGAGAGCCCCCACTCAGTGGCACGAATTCCAAGCAGCCAGCAGTCTCAGGGTTAAGAGACCGTGGCCACGGGAAGCAGAGGGGCGAACGAACAAAGGCCCTGGGATCTCGCCAGCGTGGCAGCCCAGACCTGGAAGCAGCCACACGCCTGAACGCAGCCCCACAGCCACGCAGGAGAGAGCAAAGGCGGTGTTCGGAACCAGGCACCCAGGCAAAAGGAGGGGAAGCAGCAGAAAAAGCTTCGCCAGCAGCCAGCAAACGGCTCTCAGAAAGCCGCCAGCCTGGGCACGTGGAATCCAAGCACCGGCGCCCCCCAGCCCAGGGACCCTGGCCACGGAAAGCAGGGGAGCCCCCGCCGAGGCAGAAAGGGGTGGAGGGTGGGAAAGCGCGCACCGCAGTTTACCGGTCGTTGTGTCTCCCACTGGATGCTCTGCGAGGCTGCTCTCCCGTTCGCTGGTCTCCGATAGGAATCCAAGATGGTGGATCCACGCTGCGTTAGCTGGTAAGGAATCTCTGCCTGAGCCTCTTCTCGCTCTCCGTTCTCTTTTAGTATTCTCACTCCGTTTGGTGTTTGGCTGAGTTCTTTATCTCTTCATTTGGTGTTCTAGGGTTTCAGAATTGTTGATTCTCTGTTAGGCTTAGTTTTTCGGATCTTTGCTGTGGAGGGACGGTGTGGTGCTTCTGCCTAGAGCGCCATCTTCATGAATTTCTCGTCTTTTGATTTCTTGACTGCTCCTTTCATGGGTGTTGATTGTGGATCCAAGTAAAATGAAAACTTTGATAACTTCAATCTTTTCTGTGTTTATCATGATGTTGCTTATTGGTTCAGTTGTGAGGATTTTTGTTTTCTTTATGTTGAGGTGTAATCCATACTGAAGGCTATAGTCTATGATCTTCATCAGTAACTGCTTCAAGTCCTCTTCACTTTCAGCAAGCAAGGTTGTGTCATCTGCATAACACAGGTCGTTAGTGAATCTTCTTCCAATCCTGATGCCCTTTTCTTCTTCATATACCAGTTTCTCAGATTATTTCCTCAGCATACGGATTGAATAGATATGGTGAAAGTATGCAACCCTGATGCACACGTTTCCTGACTTTAAACCACGCAGTATCCCCTTGTTCTGTTCGAACAACTGCTTCTTGATCTATGTATAGTTTCCTCATGAGCAGAATTAAGTGTTCTGGAATTCCCGTTCTTCGCAATGTTGTCCATAATTTGTTATAATCCACACGGTCGAATGCCTTAGCATAGTCAATAAAACACAGGTAAACATCTTAATATGTTATACATATTAGGTCCTCAACATATGCTTTTGTCATAAATAAAATATTTTTGGATTTATGCTTTTTTGACCAGGGAGCCTAAAAAGCTCTGAAAATAGTATAAGAATTAATTAATTTAATAAGATTGAGCATTCTATACTCATAAAGAAATATTTAGCTCAAATGATGGAAATCAAACATTATCTCTAGTTGTGTTACCTAAAATATTTTCAATTATGGAGGAAAAACAATGAATAAAGCTGTGACATACATCTTAATGCTATAAAATGACATATACTCTACATTTAATCTTTGCATGCATTCAGTGTTCAGTTATACAATCCAAATTCGTTCATGTGGTTTGTAGAAATCAAATTCTGTGTGGATTCTTAGAGAATTTATGCCTTTAAGTAATGGTAGAAACTCACAGTCAGCACCATGGACAGAGTAAGACTGCGCCTTTCTGAACTACAGCTGTTTTTCTGAATCTCACCCCTCCCCCGCAAACATCCAGACACATCTGTCTCTTAATTGCAGAATGGGTGGTTACAAGACATCTTGAATGTTAACAACCTATTTTAAAATGATAGAAATTGACTAAAAAATAGACTAAGGAAAATCTTAAGTACTTTTGCAGGGTTCAAAAATTGACATAACAGAATTTACATAAAGAGCTTCAGAAACAGACATTATTATAATATAGATGAAAAATATGAGGGGGGGGGTTTGGTTAGTGATCAATGACTAACGTATAGAAGATGTTAGATAAAGTCCTCAGAGCATAAAATGGGAAGATGAGACTGGCAGTGTTGTCATGGTAAATGCATCTAATTGAGGGACATGAGGAAGTGAAATTTATATTTAGAGTAGCAAAATAAGTTGTGGAAATTTGGTCTCATGGATGGCGAAGGAATTCTTAATGCCTTCCTATACAGAAATAGTTAAAAATCCCAGCATTGTGATTAACTTTTCATCTGTTTTGAAAAGACAGGGAGTTTAAGATAGTCACATACTATTTTCTTGCATAATACCTTAGATGTATGAATTATAAAATACTATAGATTAGTCAGTGGCCAAAATGTGAACTTCATTACTTGATTAATGTTCACCTAAGTCACTTGTATTTAGACTTCTGCCCATTTATTTATGAATATGTGCATTTGTCAAATATTCATGTAATGCTTACAGTGTTTTAGAAACTGTGATAGGTACTAGTTTATAAGAGTGATCAAGATACAGTGCGCACCTTATGGGAACTCACAGCTACTGGAAAATGCAGACAATTTTGTTGGTCCAGGGTAAGGCATGCCTTATGGACAGAGGTAAATAAAGACTGGTTTTCTCCTGCTTTCTGCTTTGTTTGTTTTTCAACCCTACACATAAATGCATATTGTACCAGGTTTTCACTGGGTTCTATAATCTCCATCTGCATACCCGAGTAGTTTTGTAATTTTTGGATAGTTAAATGTCCTGCCCCTCACTAAAACAAGGTTTTTTTTCTCTTAGAGTCCTTCTTTCTTCTAAGAATTCTGAATGTTTATTGTTGCTTATTTTATCTTTAATACATGTTTATATGTGTTTCTTTTAGTTATGATGTTAATAAATGATAATAGAATATTAAGGAAAAAGATTTTCAATTGAGGTAGCAACACATTTCATTAAAATATGAGATACTATAAATTAAAAATATAATTATGTTGATTAATTTGGTTATTGTGCTTGTACTTTTTATAAAGTCTGAAATTCTTAAATTCAAAGTAATGTAATTTTACAAATTGTTGTTGTTATTAGGTGCTGTAAAGTCAATTCCAACTCATAGCGACCCCATATGACAGAGTAGAACTACCCTGTAGGGTTTTCTAGGCTGTGATCTTTATGGGAGCAGATTGCCACATTTTTCTTCGGCAGAGCGGCTGGGTGGGTTTGAACTGCCAACCTTTCGGACATCAGCCTAACACTTAAACGTTGTGCCACCAGGGCTCCTTGATTTTACAAATAGTTATTATAATAATGGTAAAAATAAGTAATAGAAATTACTGTTGTTTTACCACCGTATGCAAGGTATAATACTATGTGCTTTCCTTGGTTTATTTCATGTAGTTCTTATTTAATATCACACTTTATGAAGTGGATATTCTTCTTCTCTATGTCATAAATACAAGAACCAAGGCTTGGAAGGGTTATTTAATTTGCCCAAAGTCAAGCAGTTGGTATGTGTGTGTTTTTGTGTGTTTTAACTAACACCTTTATAATGTTTACGGTGTGCCAAGAATTGATTTAAATGATTTAGAAGTATAAAATATATTATTTTTGTTATTGTTATCCTATCTGTTTTGTTGTTATTAGGTGCCATATAGCCAGTTCTGACTCATAGCTACCCTATGTACAACAGAACAAAACACTGCCAGGTTCTGCACCATCCTCACAATGTTGCTAAATTTAAGCCCATTTTTGCAACCACTGTGCAATTCTGTCTCTTTGAAGGTCCTCCTCTTTTTTGCTGACCTTTTTTTGATGCCCTTCTCTAGGGACTGGTCAGATGAAAGCATCTTAAGGTAAAGTTAACTGTCCTAAGACCACACATTTATTAAATGATGGAACCAAGATTCCAACCTAGGCTGTTTGTCTTCAAGGTCCACATTCTTAACCAACATCCTAGGCCTTATGGAAAGTTTACTTTAAATAATCTCTTCAACTGCAGTTTCTAACTATTTATTCACTGCTTACATTAATCCTGGATGGACCTTTAGTACAGAGACTTTGAGCCATCAGTTTTTCATTATGGATAATTAATTTTTTATCACATCAAATTCTCATTTCTTTCGAGGCTTAGATAAGTCACTTCATTGCTTCCAAAAGCACTTGGAATCTCAGATTCAGTTAACTGGATATCTAAGGGACAATCAATGCAATTTTGCCCCTTATCACGGCCATCCTTGGCCACAATCAAAATGTAAGTCCTTCGACTCCCCACCCCACCCACCCACACACATACAGTCACCCATCTTCTCATGTACTTTCATTTTATAATCGGTGTTTCCTGCTTTCTGGAATTCCTCTTAACCCTTACTTCTGTGCCAGTTATGACCTTAACTCCATTATAAATGTCTGCTTTTTATCAGAAATCTGTTCACAGGATGTTCTCTCACCTTCTTATGTTTCTGAAACCAGCTCTACCGTGACAACACTTCTTCCCTGAAGCCTGTTTATTCTTTCTCACTTCATAGTCACTGAGGTGATGTCACCATTCTCTAACTTGCCTTTGCTTCCATTACAAATATTTCTTTTGCTCACATATAAACAGTTTTTCTTTTTATCTCACAGTCTCTAACTGCACATTGTATTGGTTCATGGACTCCTATCTTATGTAAACAAAGCATCACCCAAAAATGTGCAAATAATGTTTTTAAACAATATTTGGAGTCATTAGTTACAAATACATAAGTTTCATAGTATCTCCATGGATTCTTTGACAAGAAACCCTGAGCTCTAAGGATTGTTCACTAGTCATTAATGTCATCTTTGAACACTATTTCATTGCACACAACAATTTAGGACCTGGGTTCCTGCCTTGTTCTGAACTCCATCTGACACCTTCAACCTGAGCTAAAGCATTGATACAGCCATTCTGTACTCAACATTTCTTGATCTTGAATCTAGCAATCTTCAAAATCACTTCCTCAAGCAACCTATATTAGACC
Source organism: Dugong dugon (assembly GCA_030035585.1). Taxonomy (NCBI): domain Eukaryota; kingdom Metazoa; phylum Chordata; class Mammalia; order Sirenia; family Dugongidae; genus Dugong; species Dugong dugon. Next base: position 62,574,631 of record CM057471.1, read on the forward strand.
ATATCATTGCCAACAATATCAACATCAAATATTTCTTAGATTATACAGTGGAGATACAATAAACATAATACAATACAATGATAGGCACTGTTCTAAGCAGCTTACATTTATTAACCCTCAATCTTCACCATAGTCTCTATTAATAATTCTTTTTTTTTTTTTTTTTAATGAAGAAAGTAAGCCGAGCTTGTTTAAATCACCTGTCCAAGTTTATACACCTATATGTAGGAACTGACTGGGACTTAAACCTAGAAAATATGACAGTAGAGCCCATGTTCTCAATTGTCATTGTAGTGCAAGCTTTGATTTCTAGCCCAAGGAAACTTGTGGTTTCAAGAGAGATTCAGATAAGTAGAGAAGTCAATTATTCTATGTAAATACACAACCTAATCACTATTCAGAGTAGTTGTGGGGTGCTATGCCAAACACAGCGCCTAAAATACAGATTAGCACATACCAATTGTTGTCAAATTGGTTCATACTCATGGAAACCTCATGTGTATCAGAGTAGAACTGTGCTTCGAAGGGCTTTCAGTGGCTGATTTTTTGGAAGTAGGTCACCAGGCCTTTCTTCTGAGGTATCTCTGGGTGGATTCAAACCTACAACCTTTGGTTAGCAGCTGAATACTTTAACCCTTTGCACCACCCAACAGAAACCCATTGCTAGCGAGTTGATTCCAACTTGCACCATTCAGGGACTCCAAAATACAGAAACCAAAAACAACCCCATCGCCATCGAGTCAGTACCAACTCATAGCAACCATATAGGGTAGAGTAGAACGGTCCCATAGGGTTTTGAAGGCTCTAATTTTTATGGAAACATACTGCCTATATTAATTACTTTTCTTTCCACATTCTTCAGATTGATGTAAGGATTATTCAGAATAAGGGAGCTATCAGTAGCTATTTAGACACTGAAGTATAGATTTTAAGTATTTGAAGATTTTAAATGTGCATATTTTAAATCTTCAGCTCTACATGCAGAGATGTATACACACTACATCACATCTATGTCAGGTTGAAATTTCTCATACAAGCTCTATTTGTGGAGAACCTGAAACCCTGAGAATGTTCCCTCTGACAAAATCCTAACAGCTCTTAAATCATGTATCTTCAAGAAAAGTGAAAGAGAAGGGACACATTGGAGGCATGGAGAAGAATCATTTTGAGAGACAGAATCCCCAGGGAAATTGAGCTGTTATGCTAAAATAAATTTATTGTTCCACTCACCGATGCCCGCCTCCCCACCCCTTGCTAACACCATGTATTGTTTACTCTGTTCTTTTATTCCTTGTCCCCAGGAGGACATTTTGTATTGTGCTTGCCTTTTAAATGATTTCAAAACTTCTATTCACTACCCATTCTTAACTGTTCTGCCTACTACTGCCTGATCAGTCATCCCTAGCACCGCTTTATGTTGGCACTTTTTTTATTGCACAAAGACTCTCAAAGATCTCAGAATACCTACAGCAGATAAAATTATCTAGCCTGGTATTCATGCCCTGCACATCTGAAACTCCCTACATTTTTCAATTGTTCCAGTAATCTAGAATATAAATTTACTACTGTGCTTATGCCTATGTCCCTCTTCTCTTTACATAGTTTAATTAATCAAATAACCAAAGTTGAAAGTTTTTTTCCTGCTTTTATTATCTGTCTAGGTAGATATTGAATCTCTTGATGTATAAATTCTGATGGCTCACAAATTAACATCTCCAGACTAGAATTCTAAGTTATAGATTCTTCGACACAACTGCCAAATTCACATTTCCATTTCTATGATACTTGTTGTTTGGCCTAAGATAAATTACATCGTATCTCTTTACATCAGTTTCCTTGTTTGTCAAACATCATTACTGGTCATGTCTCACACACGGAATTGTTGTGAAAATTAACGGCTAAAATGGAAAATGCATAGAAGAGTGCCCGGCATATAGTGAATGCAGTGTGTTACTACTATCGCTACTTTCATGTTTAATGTTGAAATCCTACTACGTCCAGCTGTAGTGCTTAAGTATCAACAACAAGCTTATAGTCTAGACCAAGGTTTCTCAACTATTGACACTATTGCCATTTTGGACTGGACAATTCTTTATTGTAAAGGGCTATCTTGTGCTTTTTAAGATGTTTAGCAACATCCATGGCCTCCACCCACTAGATGTCAGTCGCATGCTACCTCCTCCCACTTTTAACAACCAAAATATCTTCAGATATTGTCAAATGTCCCCTGGAAGGCAAAATCACCTGTAGTTAGGAACCAGTCAAGTGAAAGAGACAGATTTTACTTTGTATACAGACGTGCATATAATTACAAACGTGATCAATATTATAGAAAAAATGTAAATGCTGAAATGTCAGAATATAACTAGGGAAACATTTAAATTAGTGGATGTGGATTGTAGTGGAATTAAATATTACTTATAGTAAAGTAATAGTTAAACTGTGGCCTGTAATATGAGTAGGACAACAGGTAAAGAGTCAGAAAAAGAAGGTTACAGGCTGAGGAATAGCACGTGCAGAAGTCCTGAGGCATGACAAGGTTTGGCTCAGACAGAGACTGAATGCCTAATGACTGAGGTGGAAAATAGCATGGAAAGGGGCTGGGAAGTTAGGCAGGGGCCAGATCATGCAGGGCAGTTGGAGCCATTATGAATTTAGGATTTTATCCTAAGGTTAACAGAAAGAAGTTAAAGCTTTAAGCAGCAGAGGTAGAAGAGAGGAATCCAAACAGAATTTGATTTCTACAAACTACATTGTTGTGGTTGCATTGTGGAGAAGGAGGCTACTGCAGAAATTAAGGTGACAGATAACAATGATTTTATCTGAAGAGATGGTGTGGGACATGGAGAAAAAAATTGGATGCTTGATAGGGCCACCTTGCTCTTATACATACATAATTGGGTGGATCCATAATTTTTCCCTAGGGAAGATATTCTGTGGTGACCAGGAGTATTGGGAATTCATGGCAATGTTTTCTGAGGAAGTCCTGGAGCACATTCATCACCTCTCCTGCTTCATCTCCTGTGCACTTATTCCAGCTCCTGGATAAGGATAAGCCTAAAGGGTTTTGTCTTGCAAACATCACAGATGGTTCCTACTCTTTCTCCTCTCTGGAGAGGCCACTCCTCCCTGCTTCCCCTGCCACCTGCCCCAGGTTGAGCATGCTTGCATGTGTGGGGAGTGTGTGGTGAACTGATGCACACACACACACACACACACACACACACACACACAGTATGGAGAATGGAGAGTAAGTCAAGCAAAATCAGTCCAGAGTCCAGGGACCTGAAGCAGGAATGATCACAGAGAAAATTGTGGGTTGTTTCCTTTAGCTATCCACCGGCTCTGAGTGGTGCAGTTAATTAGCAATACAAGCACAAGCTGACAGCTGTGGCAGGGAGCAATAGTACAGTGGGAGGTGAGGGAAAGTAGTCTTGCTGGGGAAGTTGTTCCTGATTTATAAATACACCTGATTATTATGGTGGCACCCAATTGTGATTCTGTAGTTAAGGGTCTGTCAGTTGTCTTCACCCAAACCCCTTGTTTTCACAGATTTCTAACACTATAAAAGAAATTCACCCCAGCTCCAGGCTCAGCATACAAACTAAGTTTTGTTTTCAAACATTAAAAAAAAAAAAAAAAAAAAAATCTACTAAATTTCCATTTGTAGAGTCAAGGAAATAAAGAGAGGGCCACCCAATTTATGCAACTAAATATTACTCATAATATTTTTGTTTGCTCGTTTTCAATCATAGAGTGGCGACCACATAGTGTCTTAACTGAAAATGACAACAAGAATCAGTTGCTTCAAACATCTTGTATAAAAGATAGGTACAGTGAAGCTCACTACTGAGACTTTAGAAAATACTTTCATTCATCTGTATATTTACCCAACAGCCATTTACTGGACAGTCATTCAACCCTGGGCACTGGGACAGGAAAGGAGCAGACAGAACGAAGATGGAGGAAAAGTTGTGGTCTTGAAGTAGATTGAAGTTTGAAGGGACAGATAGTAATCATTTTCTCTGGGGTAAGAACAAAAATAGAAGTGTGTATAAGATGTTATGAGAATACCAGGGAGAGAAATGACTGGCACTTACAGGGCATACATGAAGAAAGAGAAGAAAATGAAAGAATAAAACAAAATACAGGCATGAAGGAAGGAAAGAAAGAAGAAAGGAAAAAAAGAAGGAGAGATGAAAGTGATCCATTTTTTTGTTTCTATATTATTGAACCTAAACTACTAGTAGCAAGGAAGGATTTTAATTTTTATCCTGCTTTGATAAAGAGGCAGAAGTCTCCATTAACTGCTGCTGAATGGAATGTGTAGGGGAGCAGAAACCGGAGGGCAGTTTTCCCAGGTCAGAATTCAGGTCTCCCTTCTCTCCCCAAAAAGCAGAGATAAGACTGTTTTTTAAATTTTGTTTCTTTTGTTTTTTGCTTTTCCCTAAACATGACCCTGCCAACCCCTGGAAGAAGGAGGAACCCACTTTAAATATTACCTATTGCTTGAACTTGGTATGTATCAGGCTCTTTCTGATAAACAACCATGGGAAGTTTTGAGGAGAAAAAAAAAAAAGATAAAAATAAAGTTTTAGAATTAATAAAGGAGGCATGACCAAGAAGCCTGTTGAGGCTAGGGAAGGATATTTAGAAAGGCTGAAATTCAGGTAAGTGTGCAAAACTGAGAAAATAGACCCCAAGTGAGATGGCTTTCCAGGAGACATGGAAATTTGGACAAAGATTTCCGGGAGGCCCACAATTTGAGCTCAGTAACTCTGTTGGCTAGACAACCTTGTCACCTGGGGACTCCTTTTTCATAGGTCTAGGATGTTTACAACTCAAAAACCTGCTTCTTGTACCAGTTAGCTGTTTAGCCTTCACATATGAGCACCTCACTCAATTTGCATCATGTATCCTTACTACAAAACGGTCAAGAGGGAAATGATGTCCAGTCCATGAGCCTTCATTCTGCCACCCTTGTTCTACTTTGTAAAGATGTCTTCCCACAATGCCCCCAATGATGACAATAGATTAAATCCTAGGCATAATGTGGGGAAGAGCTCCCACACCTGAGTTAGGGACACTAAGTTGAACTGAGCATGACAAAGCACCCGCGACAGTGAGGAAGGATAGCATTATCACACCTATTGACATCAATCAAGCTTTTATTGTGTGCCAGGCACTGTGCTAATCAATGCATGCATTGTCTTGTTTAATACTTCTAACAAATTCCTTTATTATCCTAATTGAATATATAAGAAAACTGAGGCAAACAGAGATGAATAAATTTGCCCAAGACAACACAGCTATTTAGTAGTAGATAAACTATTCTACATTGACATAAATATTTTATTTTCTTTGCTATAACTTATCTTTATTGTATCATTATATCTTTTAAAAATGAGAATCTATAATATTCTAGTGTGGACTAAGCATCTATAGAAGAGGCAGAGGAAGGGAACTTAAAATGTAGCATTAGCAAGCATATTTAACTGCACAGAATCCTTTTTTTTAAATTTTATTGTATGGTATTGTTTTCTTGTGTACCTGTGATTTTCTGGGAAATACATTTTAGGACAGATTGGCAAACTCCAGCCCCTGAAAGCCTCTTTTGCCTAATCCTTTAGTGCACACACAAATCCACCCATCGCATAGCCCTCTTTCCTTTATACTCACCCCCACCCCACCCCTAACCCAGACACACGTAGACCTTCTGAGTTCCAGCAGTGTCACGATTGAGTGGTGTCCCTGAAGGCACTGGTCTGTTGATAGTGCCCACATGTTTGCACAAAATGATGCTCTACCTAAACTGCCTTGCCAACCTCCTTTTTCTACCTCTGTGGCAATTGTGTTTTCAATTTTCCACGGTCCTGCTCAAATGTCACCTCTTTTGAACCTACTCCTGAGAAGTTTTCACAATACTACCTCGTGCTTTCCCTTTCCCCAGTATGCATTCCCTTATGTCTTGGTAACACACCAGTAAAGACCTTAACTCTGCCAAGATTTCAGAGCTCACATGGATATCTAAACTCTTTGGGAGTTTTTGGTCCAGGTCCCACATAAATTCTGGAAAGTCCTTTTTACATCTAAAGGAATTCGAGTATTAGAAGTGTTAAGGATGCAAGTGAAGCCTAATTAGATTATCGTTTTCTTATTGCCATCAAGCACAGGACACTTGTTATAACCCCATCACTCATCTAATATGATCATAGCTGCCCTATTCTCCAAATTTAATCCTATGCACCTAACCTTGTCCGCAGCCTAATGCTATCCTAGACTTTATATCACCAAACCAATCCCAGCCTTCTAACCCATTGGCCCATTAATATGCTCCTAATTATTCCTTTATAGAACATAACCCACCCAAACAACCCCATAACCTTTCTAATGGATTCAGAACCACCAATTACCAAACTTGATCTCGTCTACATAGTTCCCATCACCATTCTAATGAGCTCTAACTGGCCCTGCAAATTTCAGCATTAACAAAAGCTATTCCATCCAATTTTTAACCATTTATTTGATTTTTTTTTTACATCAAATACTGTACTGTTTTCTATTTAAGTCAATTTTTTCCAAGTCATCTAATTCTTTTTCCTTAAGGAAATTGCAGTATTCCCCAACATTCTAGTTCATTATCTTTCCCAAAAGAATTTGAGAGGAGTTGTATAAAATACATATATTTTCAGGTTCTACCACCACATTTACATTCTCTCTTGGATTTAATGAAGGCTTTCTCATGTGTGACTGTAGAAAGGCCGTGCCTTATTTATTTCAATGAATGCTTATAAGAAGCCCAGTTTAGGGTTGAATGGAACTGAGCTCAGAGTATTCCATGAAAAATGTTCCTTCCACTACGTTACCATAACCAACCAGATGGAGATAAGAAAAAGATGAAGATGAAGAAAAAGAAGCATACATATGAGGCAGATGGCAAGTTCGCATCTTTGTTAAAATTGTTATTTCCCTATAATTTGCGTCTAAGATAAGGATCTCCACTTGTAGAGATGGAGGTGGGCATGTCTTCCTTTTGTTCTTTTATTCATCTGACAAACATTTACTCATTGTCTGGCTGTGGTAATGAGGTTCTGTGAACTTGAGGCAGAGAGTTCACATTCATCTAAATCCAGTTTTTTATACTTATTACTTGGCCATGGTTACCACCTTCTATATATTATGTCCTTGATATGATTCTATAACTCGTCTGGTCATTAGTCATTAGTGTTCAATGCGTCTAATCTGTTCTTGAGGTGGTCTCTAAATTCAGGTGGGATATACTGTAGGTCATATTTTGGCTCTCTTGGACTTGATCAGTTTTCTTCAGCTTCAAATTGAACTTTCATATGAGCAATTGACTATTCTGCAGGCAGCCACTGGCCTTGTTCAGAGCAATAATACTGCACTTCTCCATCATCTCTTTTCACAGATGTATTGATTTGATTCCTGTGTTTTCCATCTGGTGAGGTCCATGTGTATGGTCACCATTTGTGTTGTTGAAAAAAGGCAGGTGCAATGAATAAGTCGTTGGTCTTGGAAAATTCTACCATGCGATCTCCAGCATTGTTTCTATCACCGAGGGCATATTTTCCAACTATGAATCCTTCTTCGTTTCCGACTTTCACATTTCAAACCCCAGTAATTATCAATACATCTTGATTGCATGTTTGATCAATTTCACACTACAGAAATTGGATAAAATCTTCAATTTCCTCATCTTTGGCATTGATCGTTGGTGCATAAATTTGAATAATAGTCATATAACTGGTCTTCCTTGAGGCATATGGATATTATCCTATCACTGCCGGTGCTATACTTCAGGAGAGATCTTGAAGTGTTCTTTTTGATTATGAATATGATGCCATTCCTCTTCAGTTTGTCATTCCCAGGATAGTAGACCATATGATTGTCCAATTCAAAATGGCCAATACCAGTCCATTTCAGCTCACTAATGCCTAGGATATCGATCTGTATGTGGTCCATTTCATTTTGACAATTTCTAATTTTCCTAGATTCATACCTCATGCATTCCGTGTTCTGATTATTAATACATGCCTGCAACTGTTTCTTCTCATTTTGAGTCAAGCCACATCATCAGAGGAAGGTCCCAAAAGCTTTACTCCATCCACGTCATTAAAGTCAACTCTACTTGAGGAGGCAGCTCTTCCCCAATTGTATTTTGAGTGCCTTCCAACCTGAGGGGCTCATCTTCCGGGACTATATCAGACAATGTTCAACTGCTATTTATAAGGTTTTCACTGACAAATTTTTTCAGAAGTAGACTACCTGATTGCTCTCCCTTGTCTGTCTTAGTCTGGAAGCTCTGCTGACACCTGTCCACAATGGGTGACCTTGCTGGTATTTGAAATACTGGTGGCATAGCTTCCAGCATCACAGCAACATGCAAGCCACTACCCTATTACAAACTGACTGGGGACAAGGTTACGTGAAGAAAGCAAAAGGTCATTAAAAAGACAAGAAAGAAGGGAAAAACCTGCATGTCAGAAGAGACTCCCAAACTTGCTCTTGAGCATTAGGTAGCTAAATCGAGTGGAAGAAATGATGAAGTAAAAGAGCTGAACAGAAGATTTCAAAGGGCAGCTCAAGAAGACAAAGTAAAGTATTATAACGAAATGTGCAAAGGCCTGGAGTTAGAAAAAAGGGAAGAGCACCCTCGGTATTTCTCAAGCTGAAAGAACTGTAGAAAACATTCAAGCCTTGAGTTGCAATATTGAAGAACTATACAGGGAAAATATTAAATGACCAGGAAGCATCAAAAAAAAAGATGAAAGGAATACACAGAGTCATTGTACCAAAAAGAACTGATCAACTTTCAGCCATTTCAGGAAGCAGCATATGATCAAGAACTTACGGTACTGAAGGAAGAAGTCCAAGCTGCACTGGAGGCATTGAAGAAAAAACAAGGCTCAAGGAATTGACGGAATACCAATTGAGATGTTTCAACAAACTGATGTAGCACTGGAAGTGCTCACTCATCTATGTCAAGAAATCTGGAAGACAGCTACCTGGCCAACCGACTGGAAGAGATCCATATTTATGCCCATTCCGAAGAAAGGTGATCCAACAGAATGCAGAAATTATCGAACAATATCATTAATATCACACGCAAATAAAATTTTGCTGAAGATCATTCAAAAGCAGTTGCAGTGGTACGTTGACAGGAACTGCCAGAAGTTCAGCCCGATTCAGAATAGGACATGGAACAAGGGATATCAGTCAGATGGATCTTGGCTGAAAGCAGAGAATACAAGAAAGATGCTTACCTGTGTTTTATTCACTATGCAAAGGCATTCAACTGTGTGGATCATTATAAATTATGGATAACATTGCGAAGAATGACAATTCCAGAACACTACATTGTGCTCATGAGGAACATATACATAGACCAAGAGGCAGTCGTTCGAACAGAACAAAGGGATACTGCATGGTTTAAGGTCAAGAAAGGTGTGCATCAGGGATGTATCCTTTCACCATACTTATTCAATCTGTATGCTGAACAAATAATCCAAGAAGCTGAACTACAGGAAGAAGAACAGGGCATCAGGATTGGAGGAAGGCTCATTAACAACCTGTGTTATACAAATGACACAACCTTCCTTGCTAAAAATGAAGAGGACTTGTAGCACTTACTGATGAAGATCAAAGACTACAGTCTTCAATGTGTATTACACCTCAACATGAAGAAAACAAAAATCCTCATATCTGACCAATAAGCAACATCATGATAAATGGAGAAAAGACTGACATTGTCAAGGATTTCATTTTACCTTGATCCACGATCAATGCTAATGGAAGCATCAGTCAAGAAATCAAATAATGCATTGCATTGGGCAAATCTGCTGCAGAAGACCTCTTTAAAGTGCTAAAAAGCAAAGATGTCACTTTAAGGCTAAGATGCACCTGAACTAAGCCATGGTGTTTTCAATTGCCTCATATGCGTGTGAAAGCTGGACAATGAATAAAGAAGACAGAAGAAGAATAGATGCCTTTGAATCATGGTGTTGGCAAAGAATATTGAATATACCATGGACTGCCAGAATAATGAACAAATCTGTCTTGGAAGAAGTACAGCCAGAATGCTCCTCAGAAGCGTGGATGGCGAGACTTCATCTCACACTGGACATGTTATCAGGAGGGACAAGTCCCTGGAGAAGGACATCATGCTTGGTAAAGTGGAGGGTCAGTGAAAAAGAGAAAGACCCTCAATAAAATGGATTGACAAGTGGCTGCAACAATGGGCCCAAGTATAACAATGATTGTGAAGATGGCGCAGGACCAGGCAGTGTTTCCTTCTGTTGTACTTAGGGTTATTATGTGTTGGAACGGACTTGATGGCATCTAACAACAACAACAACAACCATCTTCTGTGAACTCATTTTGTGAAATGTATGTGTATTTGTAAATATTTAATTATTTTATTATGCACATATTGGTGTAAATTAAGTTAACATATGTAAGATTCAGCCAGGCAACAACTATTTATTGACAGGTATATGCCATCTAGCCAACCCAACACCCTGAGAAGAAGGCATTATTATCCTCATTTGTTTTTAGTTGTGGGCAGTAATTCTCAGAGAGCTCAATAAATCTGCTCAAGTTCTCACAAGTGGCTGAGCCAGGATTTGAATCCAGGTCTCCTTGACTGAAAAGCCCAAGTCCTTTTCTCCATATCACACTATCTGTCAAACTGAGTCATTTCAGAGACATAGTCTGTTTATTCAAAACTCCTTAAATTACAAGGGAGGAACCCAAGGCTAGAGGAAGAAAATTATTTGCCCCAGGCTTCAAATATATACATGTACATAATCCAGAGATAGATGGTTTCTCTAGAGAAAAAGATGGTTGACCTTGTAAACACAGCAACCTGCCAGTTTATTCTGGCTCTGTATATATCACACCAGGAAGAGAGAATGATTATTCCCTCCCCAAACCCCAGCACATGATCCTCCTGGCATTGATTCACTGAGTCATAGGCCTCCTAAGGGAGGGATGCATTGTTAGTCATGCTGGCCCCAGCCACATTTTGTTTACAGATACGAAGTATCACATATCAAAATTAACATTTGTGCAAATGATCACACATTTCCTTCAGGCCTGCTGTGTCCCCTTAATAGGCCCATCTTTCAATTGTGAAGTGAAGATCAGTCAGTGTTCTTTGAAAATTTCATTTTTTGCTACTTTGACAGTGCAGAAAGATTTTCTCCTTCTACTTGAGGCAAGGTCCATCAACATGAGATAGTTATTGACTCTATAGAGGGAAAAATGGACATTTTGAATTTTTATTTATATCTAAGAATTGGAACATCTTTGAAATATTATGGATATTTCCATATTTAAGACTGTTCTTCCTTAAGCACATCTGATTAGTCTAATTATATTTTCCATTGTTCATGGAACCATAAGGTGTTTAGTAAGTTTGAGGAGAATTTAGAAATCAACCAGCTCACCTTTCTCCCAACTTCATCTATCTACTCTGTCATATCCTTAAATAGGTCATCACCCAAACTCAGCTTGAGCAGATGTCACAGTGGGAAACTCATGACCTCACAAGGCAGTACCTTTTTTTCAGCAGCATTGATTATTAGACTACCTCTTCTTAAATCAGAATCAGAATCCTCAATATCCCATCAGTTTGATTATCTTCTCTGACTACATAAGTAAAGACAGCCACATTTCCACCAAAAAAGTACTTCAAATATTTGAATATGCAATCATAACCCCATTTCCAACTACATTAATTTCTGTTTCTTAAATGACCTGTGCATTCAACCCATGGTTCAAGAACCTTATGGTTCGGCTCACTGATATTAGTTTTATCCCAGATCAAACAAATTACCAAATTAGTATGCAAGTGTGGATAGCTTATGCACAAGGCTAATCTAGAAGAGCTAGTTAACTGCCTACTATCCCACTCTGCAACTGGATGCCATCACTAAGTGCTATAGTTTCTTTGGAAAAGTGTTTAATTGATATTACTAGAGAAAGTAATTGTGTAACTTTTCCTCTATTCAAGTTTTCTTTCATTTTGAAATCATTTCAGATTTAAGGAAAAGTTGCCACTATTACAGTTTGTATAATATTTTGGCTGCCATTATGTTGGTTTCACATCAAGGGGCCTAATATTGGGGCAGTGAATTAGATATCTCTATGAAAAATGTTCCTTCTGAAACCTTCTCTTGGAATTACTTCAATTTGCCGATGCAAGTCCTAAAATATGGCATCACAAGCTATCTATGTGTGTGTGTGTTTCTCTAATAAATGAAGAATATGATACAATTATAAAAATTTCAACTTTACCATGAACCTTTACATTTCTAACGACATGTCCAGGTATTGTATTAGCAACTTTATATATGTAAAAGACTGTTAGAATGGAAATTTTGATGAGGCATATTCCAAATTACATTTTGGACCCAGAAGCTAATGTTTTAAATTATTGGATGAGAACCTATTTGACAACTCTTATTTCTCAAAAAGAATAAAAACAATCAGCAATTGGAGAGTGAATAACAATTTTTGGAGACAGTTCTGAGTATACTATAAATCTCAAATCCCTCCCAGGGGAAATGGAGAAGGACATCCCCCTTCACTACACATCAAGACATTGGAGGTTTAGGGAAACCATTTGGAGAGCTTATTGAATATTTATTTTGTTGTTAAATGTATTAGTCATATCTGAGTAATATAAAATTCAAGAGCCTGGATAAAGTAACCTGTATCTTCAGAGCAGAAAGCATGGTTTGGAAAATAACCACCCTCTCCAAGTTTATCAGAGCAAAAGATTATGAACTTTCTCATAAACCAGCCATGCAACAAAGAGTATTGATTTGGAATTGTCTAGTAGTGTCTAAGAGAGTGCATGGAGGGTCATGTCAACCACAGTAGAGCTGAAGACTGTGGACTGAATAGCAAAAGGTAAGCTGGAATTACAGACACATTTGTCTACGTCATGGAAACTTTGGGTGACAGATACTCAGAACTGAGGGTGGTGATGCCAGAAGAACCCATGCGAGATGCTGTCACCTTAAGCATCTGTCATGCACAGAGAGCGCTGATACTGGGATACCAGCCATTGCCAGCCGAAGAGGTCCTTTCTTGCTTTTTCCTCTTTCCTTTTCTGATGAGGCTTGCTCCAATCATGGGGATTTTAGAAGCCAAGAAGAAAGGAGAGGAGCAGATGCTATCCACATACTCTTATTTCTATGGGTTGTTAGCAGTCCAGGAAGAGGAGAAGAGAAAAGCTTTAACTGTATATCAAGTTCCAAATTGTGAGGATCTCATGGGACAGGAGTTTATATATATATATATAGTACTTCAGATGAAAGTTTACAGAACAAATAGTTTCTCATTGAACAGTCAGTACACATATTGTTTTACGACATTGGTTAACAACCCCACAACATGTCAGTGCTCTCCATTCTAGACCTTGGAGGACCCCCCCCCTTTTTTTTTTTGGTGAAAATATACATAGCCAAAGTGACACCATTTTGAAAGTTTCTACATGTACAATTCAGTGACATTGATTACATTCTTCCAGTTGTGCTGCTATTCTCACTATCCTTTTCCAAATTATTCCATCACCATTATCTTCAACTCACTGCCCCCAAGGCTTCCCCTCAAACCTTTTGAGTTGCTGTTGTCCATTTGATCTCACGTAGATAATTCTTTATTTTTTTGGTACTGTAGATGAAGGTTTGAAGAACAAATAGTTTCTCATTAAACAGTTAGTACACATATTGCCCTATGATAATAGTTAACAACCCCATGACATGTCAGCACTGTCCCTTCTCAACCTTGGGTTCCCTATCACCAGCTTTCTTGTCCCCTCCTGCCTACTAGTCCCTGTGGGACAGGAGATTTTTAATTATTAAATTGAGGCAGCAATTTATAACTTAACATTGCCTTAGATCTTTTTTTCTAGGTGACCAGAGAAGATAAGGTGCCTGCATGAGGACAGGGAGGCAACTAACCTCAGAGTGTTCTATATGACCACATCTCATAAGACATACTTGTTCAATGTAAGATTACATATACATTGTATCATTTAATCCTCACAAAAAACATCCCAATTTTATACAGGAAGTAAAAGATTTCAGAACGTCCATTGAGTTTTATTCAGAATCACACAGCTACTAAGTGGTTGAACAAGGATTTAAATTAAAATTTAACTAGTATTTAGGACCAAGCTCTTAACCACCATGAGCTACTGCTTCATGAATTTGTGTTATCCAGACACAGATAGATATGATTCCTATCACTTCATCAAGGTTTTGAATGAAGACTTGAGATGGACGTTGCTGAGACAGAAGCCCTTTCGGAGCTGGTAACGTCTTCCCTTTCTGTGGACATAAACTAACAAAAGCGAATAAATAAACAAAAGAATTTTACTAACGCCACTTCATAAAGAAATGTTCAACAACTTAGGAAGTCCAAATCTGCTATGATACCATATATACTGTTTTAAAATCATGCTGTCCTCTTCTGAATGCATCATTGAAATCCACATATACCAACCTCCTTGTCACTCTCAAACCAACTAGTAAAATTCAATAATATTAGAAAATGACCACCACAAAATACAACTGAGCACTCACCCTCTACTCAAACTAGATTGAGGTTTTTCAGTGTCCTTAGTGTTCATTTTCTGCCTCCAAAGCTCTTCTGTCCTTCCTTCCTTCCTTCCTTCCAAACTCTTCCCAATGCCATGCAAATATAAGAATTCTTAGGGTTAGAGAAAGCTTTATCACCCCACTTGGGAAAATGATTTCATAGTTATTATTCAGTCAGGGAATTCATGTAAAGTACCTACCTGAGTGACAGGGATATGATAAAAACCTCTAAAAATTCTCTCTAATTTCACAGCACACTGTTTTATAGGTATTAAATGAGTAAGGTATGTAAAGTACCTAGTACATACTAAACCAAAAAAAAAGGGAAGACTTCTGGGCAACATGGAGCTATAGTCAAAAGCACCATGCTGTCCCTCCACAGCAAAGATCCAAAAAACTAAGTCAGAGTCACACATCAATCCTGAAGCCCTAAGCATCAAAAGAAGAGATAAAGAACTCAGCCAAGCACTGAATGGAATAAGAAACTGACAGAAAACAGTGAGGACAGATACATGCAGAGGTCCCCTGTCAGCTACCACAGCACGGATCCGCCATCTTGGACTTCTGTTGCAGATCAGCAAACGGAGTATGAGAAAACAACTTCACGGAGTTTCCAGCAGCAGACAGAACAACTGGTAGCCAGTGATATAGACTTTCCCACCCCCCACCCTTCGTCACCCCCACTTAGCCTCCTCTGCTTCCTACAGCCATAGTCTCTTGGCCAGGAAGTACCAGCTTTACCCCGGTGTCTCTTGGATCCCACACACCCACACTGGCTCCTGAGTGCCTTTTGTTTGCTGCTGGTGTTGCTTTTTTCCATTTCTTTAGATTTCTACCTTACCTCTCACCACCTCCCCCTCCTTTCTCTCAAATACCTGGCTCCGTGGTCCATCTTTGCTTCTTCCTGAAAGGCTCTGAAAAGCCACTTGACTGTGAAACTGCTTCCCGGCCCGTGCCTCCACGGTGGTGGAACCCCTGGGGTTTTTTGTTTGTTTGTTTGTTTGTTTGTTTGCTCTGATTTGTTCTGTTTTAATTAGTTTGTTTGTTTTCTTTTTCTTTTCTCGGCTTGGGAGCCCCTTCTAGCTGGGCAGTACTGCGCAGCTTGGAAGCTACTCTCTTACTCTGTGCAGATGTACAGGGACATCCCTGGGGGCTTTTCTTTTTTCTGGTTTTTTGTTTTGTTTGTTTGTTTTGTTTTTGGTGTTTTTGTTGTTTTGTTTTCTTCTCTCTCATTCCCTTTTTGTCTTTCTTCATTTCCAGTCTCTCGATTGGTTCATTTTTTTCTCTTTTTATTTTTGTTTTTCCCCATTTCTCAGTCTCTCATCTCTCCACTCCAATAGCAAGCTCCCTTAGCACTCTTTTTTGTTTGTGTGCATGTTCTTGGCTCCTGTTCCTCTCTCCTCTCTCTCATCTTCCCCATACCCATCTTAGCTCCACATCACAATCTACCCCCTCCTTTCTGCCTACCTGCAGCATGCACTGAACATCACACTCCCAAACAGCACAGGCACGGCCTACTGGAACCTGCCCTGCACTGATTCCCAGTCCACAGTGTCAGCCTGGTACGTGCCAAAAACAACCCATCCCAGCAACTCCCCTTCAGCTGGACCTGAGTGACTGACCCTGACCATTGGAGAAGGAGGTGAAAAATATCGTGCCCACAGATGAGCAAACAACAAAGAATACACAGCCTGCCTGCTCAGATGTAACCAAATAAAACAAAAAAGCAGGATGAACCAAACAAGTCTACAATCAATAAATGTGGAAAATAACCACTGAATGCCCCAAAGACAGCAGATAATATCAAAACATTTACAAAAACAGGACAGGATGGTTCCAGTAGGCGTCCAAAATAAAACACCAGATGACCTTTCAGTAGAAGCAAAGGCACTAGACCTAACTGACAGAGAATTCAAATCTCTAATATTCAGAATTATCCAAGAGTTGAAGCAAAAAACAGACAAAAATGAGGAAAAAATAGACAAATTCATGGAAAAGGCAGACGAATTCATGGAAAAGGCAGAAAAATCCATGGAAAATACAGACAAAAAAAAAATGGAAGAATTCAAGAAAATAATACAGGAACAAAATGCTAAAATAAATTCACAACTAGAAATCATATAAAAACAACAATTAGAAGTCCAAAAGATAAACAACAAGATTTCAGAAATGGACAGTGTCATAGAAGGGCTGAGGAGCAGGTATGAAACGATGGAAGACAGGATCAGTGAAATTGAAGACAAACACTTGGATACAACTCAGTTTGAAGAAAAATCAGAAAAAAAAAAAAAGAAGAAGAAAAATGAAGAAACCCTGAGAATTATGTGGGATACATCAAAAGCAAAAATCTTCGAGTGATCAGAGTTCCAGAACAGCAGGAGAAAACACACAGAGGATCATTGAAGAATTGCTGATAGAAAACTTCCCTAATATCATGGAAGATGAAAAGCTGACCATCCAAGAAGCTCAACGAACCCCATATAGGATAGATCCCAAAAGAAAATCACCAAGGCATATCACACTTGGTCAAACCAAAGATAAACAAAGAATCCTGAGAGCAGCTTGAGAAAAACAAAAAGTCACATACAGAGGAGAAACAATAAGACTAAGCTTGGATTATTTGGCAGAAACCATGCAGGCAAGAAGGTAATGGGATGACATTATAAAACCTTGAAAGAAAAAAATTGCTAGCCAAGAATAATATATCCTGCAAAACTCTTGTTCAGTTATGATGGTGAAATTAGGTCATTTCCAGATAAACAGAAATTAAGGGAATATGTAAAAACCAAACAAAACTTTCAAGACTTATTAAAGGGAGTCCTTCAATCTGAGAACAAACAACATCAGACCACAGGCTGAATATAGGACACAGGATTGTACTAGCCAGATACCAACCTAGGAAATGAACTCTTAAGGACTATGCAAAACCAAAATAATTACAACAGAGAACCAGAAAGGATAATCTGTAAATGACAACAGCATCAGAACAATAAAAGAGGGAATAAACAGTGTAGGTATACAACCTTCTAATGGAGAGGAAGGCAAGGTGATACCAAGTAATAATAGACTGGTTCAAGTCTAGGAAGATAAGGGTAAATTTCAAGGTAAGCACAGAGAAAGTTAACAAACCTGCTCATCAAATTAAGAAGAAAAACATAAAGTCTCATAAAAATAAAACCTACAAAAACAAAAGAAATGAAAAAAAAAAAGAGGAGCAAAGAAAACATCAGCACCACAAAAAAAAAAAGCACTACAAAATGCAATCCCACTGTTAGGAATATATCCTAGAGAAATAAGAGCCATCGCCTGAATAGACATATGCACGCCCGTATTCACTGCAGCACTGTTCACAATAGCAAAAAAATGGAAACAACCTAGGTCCCTATAAACAGATGAATGGATAAACAAGCTATGGTACATGCACACAATGGAGTATTATACAAAGATAAAGAACAATGATGAATCTATGAAGCATCTCATAACATGGATGAAACTGGAGGACATTATGCTGAGTGAAATAAGTCAATCACAAAAGGACAAATATTGTATGAGACCTCTACTGTAAAAACTCACACACACAAAAACTCACACACAAAAAAAAAAAATCTTTGTTGGTTACGAGGGATGGGAAGGGGGGGGAACTAAACAGACAATAGATAAGTGGTAACTTTGCTGAAGGGTAAGACAGTACACAATACTGGGGAAGCCAGCACAACTTGTACAAGGAAAGGTCATGGAAGCTTTATAGATACTTCAAAACTCCCTGAGGGACTGAATTGCTGGGTGAAGGGCTGTGGGGCATGGTCTTGGGGAACATCTAGCTCAATTGGCATAACACAGTTTATAAAGACAATGTTCTACATTCTACCTTGGTGAGTGACATCTGGGGTCTTAAAAGCCTATGAGCAGCCATCTAATTTACTCCACTGGTCTCACCCCTTTGGGAGCAAGGGAGAATGAAGAGAACAAGATACAAGAAAAAGATTAGTCCAAACGACTAATGGACCACAGCTACCAAGGCCTCCACCAGAGTGAGTCCAGTACAGCTAGACAGTGCCCAGCTACCACCCACTGCTCTGACTAGAATCACAACAGAGGGTCCTGGACAGAGCTGGAAAAGGATGTAGAACAAAATTATAACTCACAAAAAAAAAAAAAAAAAAAGACCAGATTTACTGGCCTGACAGACTGGAGAAACACCAAGAATATGGCCCCCAGACACCCTTTTAGCTCAGTGGTGAAGTCACATAAAACAAAAAGGGACCTAATGAGGCACGGCAGTCCAGGGACAAGGACTAGAAGGCGGGAGGGGACAGGAAAGCTGGTGATAGAGAACCCAAGGTTGAGAAGGGACAGTGTTGACATGTTGTCGGTTTGTTAACCATTGTCATAGGGCAATATGGGTACTAACTGTTTAATGAGACACTATTTGTTCTGCAAACCTTCATCTAAGGTGCAAAAAAAAAAGAATTATCTATGTGAGATCAAATGGACAACAGCAACTCAAAAGGTTTGATGGGAAGCCTAGGGGGCAGTGAACTGAAGATAATGGTGATGGAATAATCTGGAAAAGGATAGTGAGAATAGCAACACAAATGGAAGAGTGTAATCGATGTCACTGAATTGTACATGTAGAAACTTTTGAAACGGTGTGACTTTGGCTGTGTATATTTTCACCAAAATAAAAGATCCTCCAAGGTCGAGAAGGGAAAGTGTTGACATGTCGTGGGGTTGTTAACCAATGTCATAAAACAATATGTGTACTGACTGTTTAATGAGAAACTATTTGTTCTGTAAACCTTCATCTAAAGTACAATAAAAGAAATTAAAAAAAAAAAAAAAAAACCATTGCCGTCAAGTCGATTCCAGCTCATAGTGACCCTATAAGACAGAGTAGAACTGCCCAATAGGGTTTCCAAGGAGTGGCTGGTGGATTCAAACTCCCAACTTTTTGATTAGCAGCCATAGCTCTCAACCACTGAGCCACTGCATGGTAGTGTTTTAAAAAATGAAGCCCTCCCCTCCACACACAAATGCATATGCATATCTTTCTATCCAATCCACCCTTCAATGCCAAGTGTAAATGTCTTGTCCTCCATGAGGCCTTCTCTGGTAAGTCCCACCCACGTGAATCAGTCTCTCTTCTGACATCCCTTCCTGCACCTTTTTGTTAGCATTTAGTTATTTAGAAATAGGCTTTAATCTGTATAATATTATTTTAAAGATTCACAAGAACTTATAGAAGCCTTTTATTCAAGGCCCTTAACTTAACGATTTAGCACCTCAAACCAAAAGAATTAAGAAACTGTCCCCAAATCACACTAAGTTAAAGGCAAAACCATTGCCCTAATTCATCATTAGTCTTTAATTACTTTATTGAAAACTCCCCAAGGACTAAAATCATGCTACATTCTTTTATTATCTTTATTCCCCGAAGCTAGCAGCAGTGGTAGGATCACCAAGAGGGAGCTCAATAATTCTTGCTGCATTAAATTTTACTGATTCTATGTACACAAGGGGTTTCCAAAGGTGGCTGTGCACTAGACTCATCTGGGGCCTTATTAAATATATAGAACCATGCCCATACCCCCAGAGATTCTGATTCGGTAGGTCTGCAGTGAGTCCCAGGAATCTGTATTTTTAACAGATCTCCCAAGTGAGTTGATCTTAATACTCCAAGAATTAGTGCATGGGAACCACTGGCTAGAATATATATCCTAGTCTGGAATGTATCCAAGGGGAAAAAAGAAAGTCCTCAATTTTGCTTAGTAACATGTTTTGGTGTCTAATAGACCTTAAAGCTAAAGAAGAAAAAAAAAGTTCTCTGTAATGCTGTAACTAAATTCTCACTGCAATTTCCTCCCTATTACCCCCAGTGGAAATGGGTAACAGCTGGTCTTTTAATAACCCTTGAAGATTATTATTAAGTTACTCATCCACCTTCTCTTCTTCTGGCTAAATCGTCCCAACATTTTTAAGATATCCTACAGGCCCTATTTCCCAAACCCTCCTCTGTCCCATAGTTGCCTAACTTTTGAAGTAAGACTAACAGCCTATTACTCTGCTGTGTTACATGAGGTGTAATGAAAAACCATTTAGATTTTTTGAGAGGAAGCACCATACAAGTAGTAGGATTTGGATTTGAGGCTAGTACTCTTGTATTTCTTGTCAACACAGAGTTCTGTTGGATTTTGATTGCTCTAGGCAGATAGAAAGGCAGTACATGCCAGAGAGAGAATTTCATATAGCCAGGCACACCACTAACTGGGTATGTGACTTGGAGCAAGTCATTTCCCTTTCTATTGTTTATTTTCTTACAAGAAAGATAATATACATTCTACCTAAAGTCCAGCAATTGTTACGAGGCTCCAAAAGTGCAGCAGAGGGAAGTTTGAAAAGTAGGAAGTTCAGTCTATGGACTTTGGGGGTTACGCACACAGAAGGCTGGCATGATGGAAATGATAATCAGTAGAGCATGGGTAGCTTGGGATAAAAATTACAAGATTACTCAACAAAGTCCAGTGTCTGAGACACAGTTAGGACAAACCAGCAGGAAAATTCATGGCTAGTTGAGCCAAACTTCAAATCGGAGCACTCCTTCTCCAACAAACTAACCCGTGATTTTCTTGGAAGGCGGATACTTCTTCTGGGCCCTGATTCCTGATTCTGCCCGCCCTGGGCCTGATTTCTCAGCATGATCTTCCTCACAATTCTCCAGCTGTTCTCTCACTCCTGCTGTGATATTTCCATTGCAGTCCTGCCAAAGTCATTATATTTTATACCATAATGGTTTAGACACAGGCTCATAGCTTTGCAATACTCACTGTCAGAGAAGAAACTGGATACCAGGGTATCAGCTATAGGAGAAAGACTGATTAAGCATCATCATAACCAACCATACAGGTCAATCAGTTATGAAATGATAGCTAGCATTTACTGAGCATTATTGAATAACTGATCTGCCTGGGTAGTTGGTGATGTTGATGTCAAGACAGGCTCTATTCTAAATGATTCAATGCACTGTCTCATTTTATCATCATACTGTACTATTATTTAGGGAGAATCATAATTGTCTCATCTTGTTGTTGTAGGTGCCATTGAGTTGGTTCCAAATCATAGTTACCCTATGTACAACAGAACAAAACACTGCCCAGTCCTGCACCATCCTCACAATTGCTGTTATGCTTGAACCCATTTTTGCAGCCACTGGATCAATCCACTTTGTTGAGGGTCTTCCTCTTATTCATGGCTTCTACACTACCCAGCATGATGTTCTTCTTCAGGGGCTGGTCCCTCCTGATAAAATGTCAAAAGTATGTGAAACAAAGTCTCTCCATCCATGCTCCAAGGAGCACTCTGGCTGTATTTCTTCCAAGATAGACTTGTTCATTCGTCTGGCAGTCTATGGTATATTCAATATTCTTTGCCAACACCATAACTCAAAGGCATCAATTCTTCTTTGGTCTTTCTTATTCACTGTCCAGCTTTCGTGTGCAAGTGAAGTGATTGAAAATATCACGGCTTGGGTCAGGTGCACCTTAGTCCTCAAAGTGACATCTTTGCTTTTTCATACTTAAAGAAGTCTTTTGCAGCAGATTTGCCCAATGCAATGCATCAGTTGATTTCTTGACTGCTGCTTCCTTGGGCATTGATTGTGGATCCAAGTAAAATGAAATCCTTGACAACTTCAAAATTTTCTCCATTTATCATAATGTTGCTTATTGGTCCAGGTGTGAGGATTTTTGTTTCTTTATGTTGAGGTGCAGTCCATACAAAAGGCTATAGTCTTTGATCTTCACTAAGTACTTCAAGTCCTCTTCATTTTCAGCAAGCAAGGTTGTGTCATCTGCAGATCACAGGTTGTTAATGAGTCTTCCACCAATCCTGATGCTGCCTTTTTTTTCATATAGCCCAGCTTCTCAGATTATTTGCCCAGCATACAGATTGAGTAAGTATGGTGAAATACAACCCTGACGCACACCCCTCCTTTGTTTCTACTGTTCTCCCTCTCTGTAACAGTCTTTACATAATTCCCATGGCCAAATCCTAACATTTCTCAGTAAACAATTTAAGTGTTCCCACCTCATTTCCGAATTCCTGATCAAGGCAAACAGATGTCATTTTTTAACTCCGCGACCATCTTGAATGCTATCTTTTCATTCCTAGAATTTTTTGTCTTTCAGTGATATGTGATAATATCTCATCTCTCTTAAAAATCAATAATTTGGGGAGCATGTACAACATACCTGGGTATTTCACATGCTTTCCTAACCCCGCACATCACTTCTATGAAATTGACATTATCATTTCCATTTCATGAGGAGGGCACTGAGATCTCATGTGGACAAGGCAAGGTCATACATCTGGGTTTTACCTCCAGATTTTTCTAAATTCAAACTCTGTGTTCTTAATTACCACACTGTAACCCAGTAATACATTGCCATCGAGTTGATTCTGGCTTATAAGCGACATAGGACAGAGAACTGCCCCTGAGGGTTTCCAAAGCTGTAAATCTTTACAGCAGCAGTTTGCCACGTGTTTCTCCTGTGGAAAGGCTGGTAGGTTCAAACTGATGACCTTTCAGTGAGCAGCCAATCACTTAACCACTGTGTCACCAAAAACAAAAACCAAACCCACTGCCATCAATTCGACCAAGGCTCCTAAATAATCACACTATACCACCTCCTTTACTAGTTTGTAAACTTCTTGAAAACAATATCAGCATCTTCTCATATTTGTTTCTCAATGCATTGTACATGGTAGACCCCATGCATTTTTCTTTCTTTTCAAATTGATTTAAATCTAATTCTTTTTTAGACCATGGGCTTTAATGAAGCTGTACACTCACTCCAAACACAGCACAACCTGAAACTGTTTTTGCCTTTGTTCATCATTGATGACTGTTTGCTTGTTCTCTAGTTACATCAAACTCTTTTATTCATCTTTGCCTTAAACTGGCTTTCTGTGTTTTTGCTGCTGAACTGACAATCCCTCATTTCAGCTGTTTGACAGCTTGCACGCCCTGCCTGCTAGCATTAATATTTACTAATGGACCCTTTCTCTTACAGAAGCTGTTTGCAATAAAGAAAGATAATGAAGAAATTACTTGACCCCAGACAAGCAGCTAGTGGTAACCATAGCCTGTGTCATTAGGCCTCTCTGCCATCTGTGCCCAAGCAAGGGGGCAGGGCAAGGAAAGGATGGAGGAGCTGAGACAGGAGAGGAGAACTTCAAGGAGAGAGAAGGTTGATGATTCAAGAGCAGGAAGGGAACAGCCTTTTCTAAGCCTGCTTGTAGGTCCCAGGCATTTTACATACATGATCCCATTTTATCCTTAAAACAATGCTATGAGATAACCGTGGCAAGTTCTTTTGCTTTTTTCTTAAATGAAAAAACTGAGGATCAAGGAACATAAGTAAATGGCTCAAAAAACATACCTAGAAAGTAAGGGAAACTATGTATCATACTGGTTTTAAGTCCCTGATAGTTAATTTGTAATTGTCCAAGAATGGATTTGAATCCAGCCTTATGCCACAGAGTTGTTGTGTGACCTTGAACAAGTTGTGTGTGTGTGTGTACATGTGTGTGAGCATGAACACACATGTGCACCTGACAGATTCTCAATATTCATTTTCCCATCTCCAAAATGAGAATAATAACAGAATCAATTTAGGTATGTTGCTATGAGGATTAAGTTTGATAATGGGCATAAAATTCTAACCCAGACTTGGGCAGAAAATGACTGCTCCATACCTGATAAGCATTCTGGTTGTTATTCTTACTAGTACTACTTTTAAATGATGGACACAGCATTCAAATGCAGGCTTGTTTCCCTCTGGATTCCATGTATTTCCATGCCACTATGAGTTGGAATCAACTCAACGGTAATGGGTTTGGTTTTTGGTTTTTGTTTTTTTTTTTTTTTTTGGTTATGGAGTCTCAACAAACCAATAAGTGAAAGGAGGTGGAAGGAGAAACAATAAAGTATTGAGTAGTTCTCTTCATCCTGCAAACAGACCTCTCATATGGATTGGGACACAGAGGGAACCCTCTAATCCAGAATTGTACTTTCAGTTTTCCAGAGCCTACCAACCTTAGTCATACTCTACTTTTCTGAATGGCATGATGGTACCTGATTACCATGCTCAAGTTGATACCTTTATATTCATGCTACAGTTTTGTAGTAAAATTATCTTTACTAATACATAGAATATAATCACAGAGGTGGCAGAATACAACAAATTGGAGTAAGAGCAATTAAACTGTTTATGCATATGATAAAACAAAAACAAAAACAAAAAAACCTGTTGATCTCGAGTCGATTCCAAGTCATAGTGACCCTATAGGACAGAATAGAACTGCCCCATAGGGTTTCCAAGGAACAGCTGGTGGATTCAAACTGCCAACCTTTTCATTAGCAGCCTGAGCTCCCAACAACTGCACCACCAGGATTCCGTGCATATGATACTACTATGAATTCATAGATTCCTCTTCCATTTTTTAAAATCTTCATATGTAAAAATTTAGTTTTTTCTAAATTTAATCCTTTGAAGGGAAAAGAATGGAGGACACCTAAAAAATATTTTTCTAAAGGTGTGGAGATCTGGATTCTAGTTTGAACTCTGCCTTGTGCTATGTGACTTTGATCAAATTGTTCAACTGCTCTGAGTTAATGTTTCCAAGGCTTTAATTTGAGGAAAATAAGCTCATAGATATATTTTTATTCAACTATAATAATATATACTATTTTTAAAGCCCTAACTAATATATTTGATGAATATTAGTTTTCTTTTTGGTTGTTTATGAACATGACCAGGTTTATTAGTCAAACTTGGGCTCAGTTTGTAAAAGGTGGAAGTTGTATGATTTGTAGTTAATTACTAGGAGGTGCTGTTGTCATTGATCTCTGGAAAATTTCATAAAAGTCAGGAATTCCCCCTCCCTACAAAAATGCACATGGACATGTACCCAGGAAATTGAGCATGAATTTGAGTGGAATCATAAACCACCTGAAACTACCTATGTATAGATCCAGATAACTGAGATTTAGTCTCTCTCCACCTTTCTAGTTCAGGCACCAACCATGAGCCTCATACAGTAGTGTTATTCCACAATAAGTGTGCCAACCCTTTTTCCTGACATCAGCTTTATAAAGAGCTGATACTTTGTGAGTCTTTGAAAAGAGAGTAGGTGTGATTTGGCTGAGAAGCCAGAAGAAAGCAAATGAAGTAGGAGAGCCTCAGAGAGGTGAGCATGAGAGGTAGCAGCACAATGGAAAGCTCTAGGTACCACTCTTGTTAATGGCAAGTTCTATGACCTTGCTAGTCACTAACTGTGCCAGGTTCTGCCTACAGGAACCAAGTGTGCTATTCTTAGTCCTCTCACTGGCAATTTCCTCTGAACCCCCCACCACCTCATATCACCCCCTGCCCGCACCATGTATTTCCATGGGGCAGAAAGACTGAAATGACTCTAGCCTTTTCTGACTTAGTTGAATTTCAGGATCTTTGTCATGATCCCCCAGACAAGATGATCTCATAGATGAGACGGTATATATGGATTGTCCTAGTGGCTGGTGCAGAATAGGTGGTGAAAAATATATATATTAGTTTTATTCTGAATCTTTTCCTGACCGTACCCTAGGAATAATTCCCCTCCCATTTATGTATTGCTTCATGACTCCCATCAGACTTCATGATGCTTATTCTTTATACACCTGCCTCCTCTGCTGTACAGGAATTCTTCCATCAAATGGACTGTCTTCTAACTGTGTATCCCTACCGTGATGCCTAAGATCTGGAGTATAGTGGCTACAAAGTAAATGATGCATGAATAAAAGAATGAATGAAAAACTGAATGCATGAAAAAAATAAAGTATGCAAATACACCTGATGCCATGCTTAGGTTATAGAAAACTCTTTGTAAATGCCCCTCTTATAGAGAGTCCTACTTTGACCACATTAGGTAGCCCTTATAGTAGTTTATAATTATATTTTTATGTTTATTCATTTGTTTAATATCTTCCTCTATTATAAACAACATGAAGACAGCGATTGTGTCTTTTTGGAGGGGAGAGGCAGTCACTGCTGGAACAAGCACGCGACCTGGAACAAATATTGGTCCTCAATATACAAACTTAGTGGAAAATGGAGTCAGTCTTCACTCCCTCCTTTCTATTCTCATTTCTTTTCTCCACTTTTTCTTTTATTCTTCCTTATTCTGTTTTCTTGAGTTCCCATCTTTGTTCACCTCCTTCCTTCCTTTTTCACTCATTCTTTTCTTTTTTCTTTCCTTACCAAAAAAAATTTAAAAATTGCACTTGATGATATTGATAATATTAGTAGTAGTAATTTATTTAAAAAAAAAAACAGTTGCTGTTGACTTGATTCCAACTCATGGCGCCCTCATGTGTGTCATAGTAGAACTGTGCTCCTTAGGGTTTTCAATGGCTGATTATTTTTGGAAGTAGATTGCCAAGACTTTCTTCCCAGGGTGCCTCTGGGTGGACGTGAACCTCCATCCTTTCAGTTAGCAGCCAAGCATGCTAACTATTTGCACCACTCAGATATGACTTATTTAGGGTGTGTTATTTGCCAGACACCATTTTAAACACTTTACATAAATTAATATACTTAACACTCATAAAAATCTATGAAGCCACGGTCTTTAACTACTGAAATACACTGCTTCCTAAAAGCCTTGATGGCCTGAAGGAATATATTAGAGTAATCTTTGGAACACTTTGAATTTAAAAGTTGAGATAGGATCAAATGCTTTTTTTTTTTTTTTTCTATTTTCTTTGTTACTCTCCCACCAGTTTCTTAGAAAATTCACTTCAAATTATCAACCTGAAAATTTATCTGACTGGATTGAGAGCATGAACCCTCTGGCCTCCCTTGCTGTCACAGGCGACTTGACAGCCTCCATAGTTCTTGATCTGGGGAATTATGGGAGAATCTTGAATCTGTCAGGGTGCTTGACCAGGCCATTATCATGTGGGTGAACGATAGCAGTACTGTTTCCATCTCCACTTGATTTTCTGTCCAGGAGCAGCCACTTCTCAGAGCTCTATGCAGAATATCTTCAGCTGGGACTGCCGTGAATATATATATGTTGTGAAGGAAAGTGGGCATGGTATCAGAGAGAGGGTATTGGCCAGGAGTTGGCATGCTTGAGTTATAATCTTTCCTCAAGATCCCCAGCGGTGTGATATGAGGTAAGTCACTTAACATTTCCAGACCTCCATTTTCCTAATTATTATCTAAAGGGATTTGGCTAGTACATCTTTCAAGGTTCCATTCAGCTTTAAATTCTCTGAAACTCATTTAAAACAACACACAAAAGAAGAAAAGCAAAATAATGAATTGCCAGTTCAGGCAGTTTGACCCCAAGGTGGACAGCTGTAAGTCTGAAACTTAAATCAGAACCAATATGAGACTATCTCCTCCCTCTCTCCAGAGGTTTCCCCTACTGAGTTACGATAATATGAAAAAAAGTAATAAGCTATAACTCATTCAGGGCAGTAAAACAAATGAAAATCAGCTGTGAAGAAGGTGAGTCAGGTACTGTGAGGTGGTGGAGATCTATTGGAAGTGAGCATTAAAGTAAGAACAATGAAGGAGAAAAAAATGAGCCTGATGTGATCTGAGAGCTGGAGTCAGAGTCTTTATGGAGAGAGCTGATAGTGAATGGAGCAGAACTTACCAAAGTATGAGGCTGGAGGTGGTGTTTTATTTGGTTTTTAGTAATAGAAAACTCCTCTCAAATGGGCCCAAACAACAAAGGGGACTTGCTAGCTAATAAAAGCAGAAATCCTGAAGTAGGAAGCTTTTTAGATGGGTTTGATTCAGTGGATCAGGGATGTCTATAAGAAGGTAATTTTCTTCCATTTTTCTGCTATGCCTTCCTGTGTGCCAGTTTTAGCTTCATCGTAGGTATCACTTCCCTCCTGGGGTCAGAATTATTAAGTTGTTTCCCATACCATATTGCCCGGAAGGAGTCAGAGGAATGGTTTCAGATAGCTCTCTCAGAAGGAGCGGAAACTATTTTCTCAAAATCCCTTTGAAAACTCTCATGACTTATTGTCCCAATGTCAGTTACACATCCATCCCTAAGTCAATCTCACTGGGCAGGGGCTGGGGCATGGCATACTCTGATAGACTTAAGTCTCTGGTACCCAAACTGATCACTATAGCAACAGATGTGGTGAGGGTGGAGGGAGAAGGCTTGTTTCCTTATTGGATTATACAAATTATGATTATCACAAGAGCTGGAGAGGGAGTAATCCCCTTGAAGCTCATGGATGTCCAACAATGGAGGAGTGGAAATGTGGGTTTTGGGAGACAACAACCATGTTCATCAAGGAAAAGAAAAAAAAAAGAAGAGATGACAACATATTTTTTCTTGATAACCAACTATAATTTTAATTGATTGGTGGTGGGCTTTTGGAGAGGTGTGTTGAGAAGTCTTCTAAGAACTCATGAGAACATGCTATGTTTGATTATAAATGTCAGATATAGACACTGAAAGAGGCAACCTGTGTGCCACATCTTTACCATCCTTGACAGAGCAGAAAATTATATTAAAAAGAAGAAACACATATTGTCCAATTCCTGAAGTTTTTTCATTTAGAATCTGGAAGACGTGAAGATACACTAGGTATGCTTTTGCTGCATTTAATCCTGCATCTTGTACACAGATCATGGCACCACAGAAAGTCAAATTCACTGAACAGGGTTTTCAAATTCTGCACAGTTTTTTGCCTGTAGACTCATCAGGATGAATGAAAATGAAAGATACTTAACACAGCAGATGAAGTGAGACGAAACTAAATTTGATGCATAAAATCTTTATTACATCTAGGACATAACAATACTACAGAGCAAGCTACTTAAAAGACAGTCTACAACCCATTGTCTGCTCCACACTTTCTCCTGGTCAATGGTACCTAGCCATCTATACAACATCAGAGAGTGGGTGGAGAAATTGCCCACCCAGACTTCTAGTCTTGAGACCCAAACTCAAAAGTGAGCTGATGCACTTGATAGAAAAGACAGACAGAAGGTGGTAAGTCACTGTTTTCAAAACACTGAATTCAATACGCATGTGTTGAATGCACATTTTTATAGGAAAATACAGAAGATGCAGACGTAACTTCTACTTTCAATAAATTTCCAGTCTATCTGCGATGGTAGATGGAGGGGCAGTGGTGGGTTGTAGAAATCAGAGTTCAACCAGGAAAACAAAACACTCTGAGAGGATATGTGGTGTAGAGAATTGATTTCACAAGTAATGAGGGAGCCGAAGAGCCAAAGGATATGACAACCGAAGATCAGCGACAACTGAAATACACTACCATCTGCAAGGGAAAGGAGAAGAAGTGGTGTTGCCATGTTGTTGTTAGGTGCCTTCGAGTCCGTTTAGACTCATAGTGACCCTATGTACAACAGAACAAAACACTGCCCAGTCCTGCGCCATCCTCACAATCATTGTTATGATCAAGCGCATTGTTGCAGCCACTGTATCAATCCCATCTCGTTGAGGGTCTTCCTCTTTTTCGCTGACCCTCTACTTGACCAAGCATGATGTCCTTCTCCAAGGGCTGATCCCTCCTGATAACATGTCCAAAGTATGTGAGACGTAGTCTCGCCCTCCTTGCTTCTAAGGAGCATTCTGGCTGCACTTCTCCCAAGATAGATTTGCTTGTTCTTTTGGCAGTCCATGGTATATTCAATATTCTTCACTAGCACCATAATTCAAAGGTGTCAAATGTTCTTTGTCTTCCTTATTCATTGTACAGCTTTCACATGAATATGTGGTGACCGAAAACACCATGGCTTGGGTCAGGCGCACTTTAGTCTTCAAGGTGACATCTTTGCTTTTTAACACTTTAAAGAGGTCTTTTGCAACAGTTTTGCCCAGTGCAATGCATTATTTGATTTCTTGGCTGCTGTTTCCATGAGCGTTGATTGTGCATCCAAGTAAAAGGAAATCCATGACAACTTCAATCTTTTCTCTGTTGTCATGATGTTGCTTATTGGTCCAGTTGTGAGGATTTTTATTTTCTTTATGTTGAGGTGTAATCTTTGTACAAGGCTGTAGACTTTGATCTTTGTCAGTAAGTACTTCAAGTCCTCTTCACTTGATAACCAACTTTAACTGATTTGGAGAGGTGTTACCATAGCCCTGTGCAAATTCATCAAGTTGAACTAAACCACAGAAACAAAGGAGACCCAGCAATTGATGTGGACACGACCCAAGATGGAAGTGGGGTTGAAATACCCTGGTTTCTCCCTTCCTTACACCCTCTAGTCTCATTTCATTACTCCCATTGGATGAATATATATGTATATCAGGTGATACTGGGATCTGGGACATACAACATACAGGGCTCTATCATACAGAGCAGAGATGTGGAGAGGCAAATAATGGATCTAAGGGAAAGCAGGCCAAGACTGGGACAATAACTATTATAAAACTACAGTTTTTGATTTACTATATGAGAAAGAAAAACTTATAATAAGAAATTTGTGGCTTCTTCAGGCTAAGATATGGCTTAGAATAATACTGGGTCCCAAGTGAAAGCAGCCATCTTGATTCTGTATCACTCTGTTTTATATTATTCCAGCCCAAAAGCTTCCTATACTTTTTCATTCCACTCAGGAAGAGAAAGATGCCCACATCAATGAGGCCAAACACTCAAAGAGAGCCTCTTTCTCTAGCTCAATCAGCAGTAATAAATATGTGCATAAGTTCACATATTCAAAATGGTAGGCAGGGCCTCTCCCTCCGGGGTGAAAGGAGAGGTTAAGGAAGGGCATTACTTCAAATGGTATTTACCACAGTGCGACTTTGCTACTGTAAGAATTTCCGTACAGTTGGGTGGAAGAAAAGGCCATGCTTCCATTTATCAGGGAGGCTCAAGATGGGCACTGAAGAGTAGCAAGATGTTCAATTGCTCCATTTACCTATAGAACTAATCCATGACTTCTAAGCAAGGACCTTCAAATAGAGTAAACAGAGATATCCAGTCTCTCCATCACTTCACATCTGTTCTGGAGACTTAATCCGCCAGAGGCTTTTGCTCAGGCAAGAGGAGGGCTGCCATAGGAAGAAGATTAAGGACACTCATCGACAGGTTGTGATTTCCTTCAAGACCTGCAAGCCTAGCTCTCTGGACTTCACCACTTTTTAATAAACTTAGAATTAATGCCAACACTTCAGTCATTCAGGAACTAATGTTTTATAATAAATGTGTCCCTTATATGTGCATAGTTAACAGAAGCACTCCCATTGTTCTGATCTCATTTGATTTCTTACTGCAACTTTTTGTGATAGGAAGAGTAGGAAAAGCTATTTGTTTTCTTGTTTGACACACAGGTCTACTAAGACTTTTAGAGGCTCATAGCAACGCAACAAAGTTTGGCACCATTTTGATTGGAAGACAGGTCTCTTTATTCCCAAGTCAATGCTGCTTCCTATTACTATATACCTTTCACTTCACAACATCCCTCTTCTATTTCCTCCTTTTCTTAAATTTCATCCACCTCCCCCTAAAAAGATTTTCTGTGATCTCTCTGAATGACTCTCCTTCTAGAATTTAAAATTGTTTCTTATAATTGAGTCTATCCATTTACCACCATGTTTTCTTTTTCTATTACTCACTATACCTCACCACAGAAACATTTGGGGATGTAGGGGCAGCATGACAACATGATAAAAAAGCCTGCCAAATATAATCACAACTTTTAGCTGAAGCAAACAACCAGAATAAAATATACACCAAAGAGAGACCCCTCATTAGATTATTTTAGCTCTTTGTCAAAGTACTATCACCAAAACTCTTTGTTTCTCTCTCTTTCTTCTTCATCCCTAATTGTATCCAACATATAAACTTCTTTCAGAAACTTTTTATAGTTTAGATCTGAGGAACTGATACCCAGCGTTTTTCTTTTCAAAAAAGAAAAGATCCCTTGGCATTTTGCCATCAAGGAAACTGAGGTAAAGTGTAGCAGAGAAACTTGCAGAACATCAACACGCACATTAGCAGCAGCCTCCCAGGTCGGCAGGATTTCCAGGAGACCTCGCTGTCCCCCTGTTAGTTCACGGCCTGCTGCCCCATTGTGTTGAAATGAAGCATTCAGGAGACTCAGTGAAATTATCTTTGGAAATTTCCAGCTGGGTTGCACCCTTATAATACCAGGGTTAAAAGCATGGGGTGGGTGTAAAAGCATTTCCAAAGGGCAGGCTGCTGGGGTGGTGGAGTTGGGGGTGGAGAGGAAAAAGATGAAAAGAAAAGGTTTTTGTGATAAGACTCTCACTGGGAGCCAAAATGATCCATCGGGGTACGATTGTTTGATGTATATTTAATTCTGGATGTCTGTTTAAGCTGAGAGTGGTGATTTTGTGGGGTGGGCCTCTTCTCCGGGGAGAAGATTCAACCTTCTTCTTCCCCCACCCCAGCAGGAACCATGGGGAAGGGAGGGTGTGGGAATTTGGAGGGTAGAGTTGACGGCGATTGTGAAAGCTGCCAGAGTTTGAGTTTCTTTCCATGAGCAAATCATGGTCTTTCCTGAGTACCAACCTGAGTAAGGAGAGGAGCTGTGCGGTGCAAAAGCACTCCATCTGGAGTTAGGATGCTTGGCAGATATGGCTACTCCAAGAAAACTGTCCTCAACTCATAATTAAGGAGTGGTGTACTGGTTTCTATATTAAAATAGTAATAATAATCCAGAAAACATTAGTAGAGCCTGACTACGTGCCATGCACTTTCAACCTTATCTATGAGAGTAAGAATTGTTATCCCTGTGATAGAGGTAAATAGGGCCAGAAAGATTAATGAATTGCCAAGGTCACACAATGAGAAGAGACACAGGGATTGCCACCCAGGGTAATCTGTTTCCAATGTCTGTGTTCGGTAATAAAACCAGTTGCCGTAGAGTTAACTCTGACTCCTGGCATCCCAGGTGTGTCACAGTAGAACTGTGACACAGGGTTTTCAGTGGCAGATTTTTGGAAATACATCACTAGGCCTTTCTTCCAAGGCTCCCCTGGGAGGACTCAAACCTACAACCTTTCAGTTAGCACCTGAGTGCATTACCTTTTGCCCCACCCAAGGACTCCTGTGCTTAGTGATGAAAAAAAAACCATTGCTGTGGAGTCAATTCTGACTCACAGCAACCCTACAGGACAGAGTAGAACTGCCTCATAGGGTTTCCAAGGAGCGACTGGTGGATTTGAGTTGCCAACCTTTTGGTTATCGGTCGAGCTCTTAACCACTGTACCACCAGGGATCCTTGCTCAGTAATAGGAACATATAATTATACAGTGTTCTTGTATAACGGAAAGAGCCTGATTTTTAGAGTCAAATTTCAAGTCCTATCTGATTCCTGAGTCTGTGCTTCTAACTACTACCCCACACAGTCTCTTTCTAAACTCTTAGCTACGCCAAACTGCCCGAGAAAATAGATCAGCAAAATCAGACAGGGCTGGGTAAATAGCAAAGGATGGTGAGAAGAGAAGGATCAAACAAAATGGTTAGGAAAGCACAAAACAGTGTTGAGGAGCCAAGCAGGCAAGCTGACAATAAAAAGTTCACAGTTATGACAAAAATTCACTTTAACAGGCTTGTTTTTCCATTCTCTCCCCCAGCTGATCTGATGACAATCTCATTCCAACTAAATTCTCTTGTGTCGTACATCTCTGTTTTTTCCATCTCAGTTTCTTTCACCTGTTTTATTTCCATTCCACTACATACTGCCTTCTCTTCCTTCCTGACCACTCAATTTTCTGCCTGGCCAAGAGATGCTCCCTTAGCATCCAGACTCCCTGAAACAGCTTGTCTTCTTCCTCTGCCTGGTGAGAAATAGATTTTTGCAGATCAGCTGGCTGTCTGGGGGTCAGAGCAGCTGTACTGCACACAGGGTCTTGGAAGTGTAGATGGCACGAGAGGGCAGAGTCAAAGAATAAGAGGAGAAAAGAAGAAAACCTAGGGGATATAGGGAGATGACAGAAAGAAAGCAAAACGAGAAGAAAATAAGATGGAAGATAATAATAGAGAAAAGTTATTAATCTGAGAACAGCGGGAAGGGATATAAGAGAAAAAAGAATGAGAGAGAGAAAGTGAGAAGAGAGAAGAGACATACAGAGAGAGAGATGGACAGAGAAAAATGAAGAAAATAAAAGGGCAAAGGGAGGGGAGAGGAGCACGGAAAAAATGGTAAACAATGAAGGAATGGGCCACGGGTGGGGAGGAGTGAAGCTAGGCTGAAGGGGATGAAAAACCAAAATGAAATAATCAAGCTAGTTGGGAAAGCAGTGAGAGACATAGATAGCCAGTGGAAAGATACATGAAGATAAAGGAAAACAAACCCAGTGGGAAGAAGATAGATATAAGCAAAACAAGACTGAGCGAGATTCTTAGATAAAATGAGAAGATTGTTTTTTTTTTAAGCCCATCTTCTCCCGTGCCTCCACAAACCCACCATTTCATTTAACAACAAATGAGAGCATTAAAATAGCTGAAAAACAAGTAATGACACAGGGCTCTGTATGTAGGGGATATTGATTGGTCAGTGATGTCTCTCAGGAGACCCCAGGGTTTCATTTAAGCTTTAGGAAATATGCAATCATCATAATAA
This sequence comes from Dugong dugon, assembly GCA_030035585.1. Classification (NCBI taxonomy): domain Eukaryota; kingdom Metazoa; phylum Chordata; class Mammalia; order Sirenia; family Dugongidae; genus Dugong; species Dugong dugon. The sequence continues at coordinate 62,609,900 of CM057471.1, forward strand.
TGGAAACTATTAACTGAAAATATAGAACATGCTAGCAGTGTGCTTAGCAGTTTGCATAGATTATTACTTGTAATTCTCACGACAAGCTTTTGGTGTAGTTACTATTATTATCACTGATTCGTAGATGAGGGTATGGAGGCTTAAAGAGGTTAAAGTAACTTCCCCAAGGTTACACAGCTGCAGGTGCCAGAGCCAGCATCAAGCCCAAGCAGTCCAGAACCCATACTTTTAACTACCAAGTTCCAGAAAAGGAAACCATGGTGTATGGAAGCAGGACTCGAACTGGACAGCTTCAAACAATGCTGACTGAGTCCCTACTGTGTGCTTGGGATGATGCTGGTGGCTGGGGAATATCAACAACCAACCAACTAGTTGCCATTGACTCAGTTCCAACTCATGGCAACCCAATGTGTATCAGAGTAAAGCTGCCCTCCACAGGGTTTTCATGGCTGTGACTTTTCAGAAACAGATCATCAAAGCTTTCTTCCAAGGAGGCCATGAATGGGTTTGAACTATCAATCTTTCTGTTAGTAGCCAAGCAGTTAATCATTTGTGACACTCAGGGACTCTGGACTGAGGAATGATCAGAGATAAATAAGACACAACCTTGGCTCCCAAGAGTATAATGAGGTAGATAGGGAGTGAAGATATTTCAATGCACTATTCACATTGAGTGGGAATCAGTGCTTTCCTGAAAGGCAAGAGCCAAATGTTGTAGGAGTAGAATTGGGAATGGTTTTTCATGGGCAGGTTTGGAAGGAAGAATAGAAGTTATCCACAAACATTTTCTGTAAAGAGCCAGATAGTAAATATTTTAGGCTTTGTGGGCCACTGGTTGCTGTCACAACTATTCAACTCTGCTGTTATAGTGCAAAAACAGTAATAAACAATATGTAAATGAATAAGCAAAGCTGTGTTCCAGAAAACCTGTATTAATGGCAATGAACTTTGAATTTCATGTGATTTGCAGATGTCACAAAATACAATTTTTTTTAATTTTCTGGCATTTTAAAATTTAAAAACCATTCTTAGCTCAAAGGTTCTATGAAAACAGGTGATGGACAGAATTTGGCACATGAGCTAAACCTCTGCTCTAGGTAGAAGTGATGGAAAGTATTCAAATCATGGTATATTCAGTCACCTCATATACATGTGAACTGGACAATGAATAAGGAAGACTGAAGAACAATTGATGCCTTTGAATTACGGTGTTAATGAAGAATATTGAATATATCATGGACTGCCAGAAGAACCAACAAGTCTGTCTTGGAAGAAGTACAGCTAGAATGTTCCTTAGAAGCAAAGATGGCAAGACTTTGTTTCATGTATTTTGGACATGCTTGGTAAAGTAGAGGGTCATCAAAAAAGAGGAAGACCCTCAACAAGATGGATTGACACAGTGGCTACAACAATGGGGTCAAATATAGCAACAATTATGAGGATGGTGCTGGATCAGGCAGTGTTTCATTTTGTTGTACATAGAGTTGCAGTGAGTCAGAACTGACTTGATGGCACCTAATAATAATAATAATTCCTAGTAGAGAGAAAAGAATTTGCAAAATCAGAGTAGCATGAAAGGACTTGGAGTTTTTTGAGTGTCTGCTGTCTGCCTAAAGTGCCAGGTGTAGTATAGGACATGACTGAGGTGAGTCTAGAGATGTGTGTTGGGGCTGTATTATGAAGCCTATAGAATTCCACATAAAGAGCTTGAATTTTAGGACTATGATGATTCCTTGAAATAACTTGTAAGCAGGGTTTTATTTTATTTTATTTAAGAAACAAAAACCAAGTGGAAGAGATTAGAAACTCTAGCAATAGTCCAAGCACATGCCAATAAAGGCCCCAACTAAGGCAGGACAGCAGGTGTGGAAGCAGGAGCAGTTCTGGTCCATGTTTAGGAGGTGTGATTGACTGACTTGGCTTTGGTGATTGACTAGTTGAGGAAGAAATGAAGGACTCTAAGATTCTCAGCATGTCTGACTCAATGTTTGCACTTCCAATGTGAATCAGAAGAGGTAAGTGACATAAGGATACCAAGCTATTTCATAAAACCAAACTAAAAAGCATGTGTGTGTATGTACTTTCCTAATTATGAGAGTAAGATATGCTTATTCTAGTAAGGTAAGGTTAGATGGGTTAATATATCAATCATAGATTTCAGTGACTGTACCAAACACCCCTTGTGTACTACTTCAAATCCTCAGACTTCACCTCTTATTCCAACCAAGTCAGTGGTAAATGACCTCATTCAGGTGTAACCTAGCAGTAACCTTCCTCAGACATGCTAGGACTTCTCTGATTACACAGCATGGGGCACCTGCATAGAATACTTTACATGCAACTTGTGAATACTTTACGTGCAACTTTGAAATGAGAGAGTATCAGTGCTCCAAGGGTCAGCTCTTGATCAGTGGAGGTTGAGAATAGATGCATGAATGATTACTCCTTTTGTACCATAGGCAGATAATTCTGAGATGCATTATAAGCCTCCTCAAAAGTCCTGGTGGGATTGAGCACCATCTGTCTGCAGTGATGGCCAACTCAATAATGCATCCTTGTATTCACTTTCCTTCTTTCTCCCTCTCACTCCTGCTTCTTGGAATCAATACCCACAAAAGTTACCTTCCTGAGGCCTTTTTTAAGGTTTTTTTCTCAGGGGAACTCAGGCAATGACAGTTGATTAACACAATCAAAGCTTATTTCTTGCTAAATAATCAGCCAATGTAGGAGTTTCTCATTAGCAGGCAGGTACCAAATGGTAATTCAGGGACACAAATTTCTTCCATTGTATAACTGACATCTTCTAGGACCTCACAGTAGCCTCTGAAGAAAACACTGGATAGAGAAGGCACATCTTCTTGGACCTGATGAGATGTGTCCCATTTTCTCACACTCCATACGCAAGTGCTAGTCGCATGGTCCTGGGAAACTTAGTTCCTGTCTGGGTAACCTTTTTCTTAGCAAATGTCTACCCTATGGAAGGGAGAGCATGTACTTTAGCTATCAGCTAGCCGTCTCTATCTCAATTCTCAATGTATAAAATCTGGAAAATAAAGAAAAGTATCAATAATAGGCTCAAATCTCTTATAACCCCACCATCCAGAAACAGCCACTCTTTCATTTTGATGTCTTTCTATCTGACCTTGTTTTCTATATAGCTATCCAGATGTTTGGAACCCTAGTGGTGCAGTAGTTAAGAGCTACAGCTACTAACCAAAAGGTCAGCAGTTCGAATCTACCAGCTGCTTCTTGGAAAACCCTGTCAGGAAGTTCTCCATTGTCCTACAGGGTTGCTATGAGTCGGAATTGACTTGACGGCAATGGGTTTGGTTTTCTTTTTTTTATACATATATTTAGAAACGTACAGAGTATGAATATGTGTTTTTAAAGTTGGAATTCTACAGTAATTATAAGTTTATGTCCTGCCTAATTCTCTTAACATTTCGTTGTGAACATTTCCTCATTTCATTTATATTCTTCTTGAGGTGTCAGGAAGGCTGATCATGTACAAAGTGTAGACAACCCTCAACAGACACAGATGCAGCTCACAATCTGGAAGAAATAAGACCTGGGCACAAATAAGCATATGTTCTATTATGTTAAGAGTTAAACACATGAACTGGAGGTCTGCTAAAATGTGGCTGCCAAAGGCTTTTTATGTCCTCACTTTAGCCACTTTTTTTTTTTTTTTTTTTTTGGCCTTTGGAAGCTTAGTGAAAATAATTTAATACTTTGTAGATATTGGATATTGCAGAAACAAACCATCAATTTGTATTTAGTGAACATGCCACCTATTATTGCTATATGTCCCAAGTCTCTATTGTAGCGTCACAAAGAATAGTGAAGAGGAGTGGGAGACAAGGGTGTTATCTCTATTTTTACACAATGGTGTCCTCTGAAGCCAAAAGTCCAGGCAGCCATGGGACTTAGGAGGATCAGGGGTTGTCCTCCATTCAACTGGGGATAGGATACAGAGATATGAAGCACATTCATAATCAGCAATGATCAAATCCCTGAAGATGAATACACTGTTTTACTTGGAGAAAGCAGTTCTTTTTCCTTCTTACACTTTTCCAGCAAACACAGTTTGAATATTTTAAACCTTAATATTCTTCCCACTGAATAACACGTCAAACTCAAAAAGAGGTAACCCAACTCTGGGGAGGTAGGGGTAGGTTATCTATTCTAATTACCCTAAAGCTGCCATGCAAGTAAATATTCCAAATCTTCATGCTATAGACACATAATCTCAAAGGGTTTTTTTTCCACCATTGTTCCACAAGACAGCAGCATAGATAAAGAGTTATAGTTATGGGAGTCCGAAGTAGGAAGCTCTGGCTTCCATTAGGGAGACTTAAGGGCATGGGAAGTTGTGTTAGTCGTCTAGTACTGCTATAACAGAAATACCACAAGTGGATGGCTTTAACAAAGAGAAGTTTATTCTCTCACAGTCCAGTAGGCTACAAGTCCAAATTCAGAGAGGTAGCTCCAAGGGAATGCTTTCTCTGTCAGCTCTGGAGGAAGGTCCGTGTCATCAATCTTCCCTTGGTCTGGGAGCTTCTCTGCGCAGGAACCTCAGGTTCAAGGACACACTCTGCTCCCGGCACTGCTTTCTTGGTGGTATGAGGTTCCCATGTGTCTCTGCTTGCTTCTCTCTTTTATATCTCAAAATAGATTGGCTTAAGATACTATCCAATCTTGTATACCTCATCAGTATAACTGCCACTAATCCATCTTACTACATCATACTGATAGAGTTTACAATACATAAGGAAATCACGTCAGATTACAAAATGGTACACAGTCATACAATATTGGGAATCATGACCCAGCCAAGTTGACAGATATTTTTTGGGGGACATAATTCAATCCATGACAGAAAGGTTCATGACTGGCTTCCTGGAAGAGGTAGAACCTACCCTACAGGGTTGCAGTGTCCCATTAATATTTGAATACCTGCAAAGACAAGACAGCATAATGGCTAATAACTTGCTCTAAAGTCAAACTGACTAAGTTGAAGCCCAAATGTGACTCTAGGAAAGTGGCCTTGAGCAAGTACCTTAACTTCTTGGTATCTCATTTATGAAATGGGGCTAATAACATGTCATCATGGAGTTTCTTGAGAATTGCATGTAATAAAGCATGTAAAATATTTAGCACAGTGTCCAGCCCTTGCAAGGGCTCCCTACATGTTATACAATTTTGCAAAGTGCTAAACAGATGCTGAGTGACATTTGCAAAAGTCCCTCAAATACAGAAACATCTGGGAAATTTAACACGTACTTTAACATTTTTTCTTGAGGACTTTGACACATTTTCTTAAATGTACTAAGAAAAAACAGAATTTCACAAAAACTTAAATTTTGTCAAAGAGCCAAGAGGAAAGATTGTTCCTAAAATATAATTATGGACAAAACCATAGTGATTAAAAGTAATGGATTTAAACAGCAATGGACAGACTAGTGGGGGTAGGGGGTAATGTAAACATTCTTGATAAAGAGTATAAAGAGCCTAAAAAATGGCTTTCTTCTCAATTCTATCAGTTTTTGCTTCATGAATTTTGATGTTCTGTTGTTAGTTGCGTACAAATTTAGGATGGCTAATTATTCTTGGCCACCATTCATCGGTCAATTTGTTGTACTGTGCTGGCTTGCATGTTTCTGTGATGCTGGAAGCTATGCCAGTGATATTTCAAATACCAGCAGGATCACCCATGGCGGACAGGTTTCAGTGGAACTTCCAGACTAAGACAGACTAGGAAGAAGGACCTGGCAGTCTACTTTTGAAAAGATTCGCCAGTGAAAACATTATGAATAGCAGTTGGACATTGATATACTGCCAGAAGACGAGACCCTCAGGTTGAAAGGCACTCAAAATACAACTGGGGAAGAGCTGCCTCCTCAAAGTAGAGTCTACCTTAATAGGAAGAAGTCAGGCTTTCAGGACCTTCATTTGCTAAGGTGGCACAACTCAAAAATGGGAAGAAATAGCTGCAAACATCCACTGATAATCGGAATATGGAATGTACAAAGTATAAATCTAGGAAAAGTAGAAGTCATCAAAAATGAAATGGAACTCATAAAGATTGATATCCTAGGCATTAGTGAGATGAAATGGACTGGTATTGGCTATTCTGAATCAGACAATCATATGGTATACTGTGCAGGGAATGGCAAATTGAAGAGCAATGGTGTTGCATTCATTGTCAAAAAGAACATTTCAAGATTTATCCTGAAGTACAGTGCTGTCAGTGATAGGATATTATCCATACACCTACAAGAAAGACCGGTTAATACGACTATTATTCAAATTTAAGCACCCACCACTAAAGCCAGAGATGAAGACATTGAAGATTTTTACCAACTTCTGCAGTCTGAAATTGATCACCCATACAATCAAGATGCATTGATAATTACTAGTGATTGGAATGCGAAAGATGGAAACAAAGAATAAGGATCAGTAGTTGGAAAACATGGCCTTGGTGATAGAAAAAATGCCAGAGATTGCATGATAGAATTTTGCAAGACTAATTATTTCTTCATTTCAAATACCTTTCTCAACAATATAAACAGCAAGCATACACATGGACCTCACAAGATGGAATACACAGGAATCAAATCAACTATCTGTGGAAACAGATGATGGACAAGCTCAATATCATCAGTCAGAACAAGGCCAGGGGCCGACTACAGAACAGATCATCAATTGCTCATTTGCAAGTTCAATCTGAAGCTGAAGAAAATTAGAGCCAGTCCACAAGAGCCAAAATAGGACCCTGAGTATATCCCACCTGAATTTAGAGATCCTCTCAAGAATAGATTTGATGCATTGAACACTAATGCCTGAAGACGAGAAGAATTGTGGAATGACACAAAGGACATCATACATGAAGAAACAAGAAGCCATTAAAAAGACAGGAAAGAAAGAAAAGACCAAAATAGATGTCAGAAGAGACTCTGAAACTTGCTCTTAAATGTAGAGTAGCTAAAGCGAACAGGAGAAATGATCACATGAAAGAGCTGAACAGAAGAGTTCAAAGGTCGGCTTGAGAAGACAAAGTAAAATATTATAATGAAATGTGCAAAGACCTGGAGTTAGAAAACCAAAAGGTAAGAACATGCTTGGCATTTCATAAGCTGAAAGAACTGAAGAAAAAATTCAAGCTTCGAGTTGCAATATTGAAGGATTCCATGGGGAAAATACTGAAAGTATCAAAAGAAGGTGGAAGAAATACAGAGTCACTGTACAAGACGAATTGGTTGACCTTCCACCATTTCAGGAGGTAGCATATGATCAAGAACCAGTGGTACTGAAGGAGGAAATCCAAGCTTCACTGAAGTTTTTGGAGAAAAATAAGGCTCCAGGAATTGACAAAACACCAACTGAAATATTTCAACAAATGGATGCCATTCTGGAAGCGCTTACTTGTCTGTGCCAAAAAATTTGAAAAACAGCTATCTAGCCTACCGACTGGAAAAGATCCATAGTTGTACCCATTCCAAAGAAAAATGATCCAACAGAATGCAGAAATTATTGAACAATATCATTAATATCACACACAAGTAAAATTTTGCTGAAGATAATTAAAAAATGACTGCAGCAAACATGGGCAGGGAACTGCCAGAAATTCAAGCTGGATTCAGAAGAGAACATGGAACAAGGCATATCATTGCTGATGTCAGATGGATCTTGGCTTAAAGCAGAGAATACCAAAAAGATGTTTACCTGTGTTTTATTGACTATTCAGAGGCATTTGATTGTGTGGATCATAACAAATTATGAATAACATTGCAAAAAATGGGAATTCCAGAATGCTTAACTGTGCTCATGAGGAACCTGTATATAGAACAAGAGGCAGTCATTCCAACAGAGTAAGGAGATAGTACGTGGTTTAAAATCAGGAAAGGTGTGTGTCAGGGATGTATCCTTTCAGTAGACTTATTCAGTCTGTATGCTGAACAAATAATCTGATAAACTGGACTATATGAAGAAGAATGGGGCATCATGATTGGAGGAAGACTCATTAACAACCTGCGACCTACAGATGACACAGCCTTGCTTGCTGAAAGTGAAGAGGATGTACTTCAGACATGTTATCAGGAGGGATCAGTCCCTGGAGAAGGACATCCTGCTTGGTTAAAGTATAATCAGTGGAAAAAGAGGAAGATGCTTAATGAGATGTATTGACACAGTGCCTACAACAAATGGCTCAAACATAACAATTCTAAGGATGGCGCAGGACGGGGCAGTGTTTTGTTTTCTTCTACATAGGGTCTCTATGAGTCGGAAGTGACTCGAAGGCACCTAACAACAATTGGTCTTGGGGACTTGACTCCTTTATCATTATGTAATACTCCTCTTTGTCCATGATAATTTTTCCTTGTTCTGTGGTTTTCTTCTCGTGAAAGTAATATGCCTACTTAGCTTTCTTTTGATTAGTGCTAGCCTGGTATATTTTTCTCCATCTCTTTACTTTTAACATGTGTCTTTATATTTAAAGTAGGCTTCTTGTAGCCAACATATAGTTGGGTCTTGTTTTTTCATCTACTCTGACAATCCAATTAATTTGTATAATTAGATCATTCACAGTAAAAGTGATTATTGACATAGTTGGATTGATGTATCCCATGTTTGTAACTTTATTTATTGCATTTTTTTCCTTCTTTTCTCCCCTTTGTTTCTGCTTTTTTTGTTTTAATTGAGTATTTTATGATTACAATTTATCCTCTCCCTTAGCATATAAATTGCACTTCTTTTAAAAAAATTAGTAGTTACCATAACGTTTGCAATATACAATTTTAACTAATCTAAGCCCACCTTCAAATAATACTATACCACTTCATGTGTAGTATATCTTATGAGTATTCTAAATTCCTCCCTTCCATCTCTTATGCCATTTCTGTTATTTATTTAACTTATTCATGTACTATAATCACCCAATATATTGTTACTATTATTATTTTAAACTTATCTTTTAGACCAATTAACATTAAGGAAAATATTTGACTTTATTTTCATTTATTCCTTCTCCAATGCTCACCTTTGTTTAAAAAATCTAAGTTTTGACCTGTACCTTTTTCCTTCTCCTGAAGAACTTCTTTTAAAATTTTTTGCAAGGCAGAACTTCTGGAGATGAATTCTGTCAGCTTTTGTTTGTCTGAGGAAGTTTTTATTTCCCCTTCATTTTTGAAGGATAATTTCACTTGATACAGAATTCTAGGTAAGTGGTTCCCTTCCCTCCTTCCTTCCTTCCTTCCTAAATTCCTTCTTTACTTCCTTCCTTTCTCTCTCTCTTTATGTCTGCCTGTCTTTTTTTTTTTTTTTGTCAACCATTTAAATATTTCACTCCACTCACTTCTTGTTTCTTGGTGTCTAATGAGAAGTCTACTGTAATTCTTAACTTTGTTCATCTATAAATAAAGATTTTTTTCTTTTTCTTTTTTTTTTTGGTCCCTTCTTCTCCCCCATCCTTGCTTTTTTCAAGATTTTCTCTTTTTCTTTTGTTTTCTGCACTTTGAATATGATATGCCTAGGCATAGATTGATTTTTTTTTTTTTTTTTTAATTTTATCCTGCTTAGTTGTTCACTGAGTTTCCTGGATCTGTGGTTTGCTGTTCCTGGAAGTAAAACTTATGAATGTGTGTGGGATCCTCAAGTCTTTGTCCCTCAGAAGTTTCTCATTAACAAGCTCGTCCATGCTGTTCATCAAAATTATCATTTAAGTGTTTCTACAATTTTATAGCTCCAGTAGCTTCTGTTCCAGGCAAATAAATATTGACTGTAATTTTCTGTGTTTGCTTTTCTCTCAAGATTTAGAAGTGATTGTTTGTCCTATGACCTTAGTTCTCTGAGGGGTCCAAGAAAAGTTGTTGGTTTTCACCTTTTTTGACTTGTTGTAAGGACAGGATTGATGACGTACAAGCTCTTTACATATTGGAGCTGAAAAGAGCCTTATTATTTTTCACATCCAAAAACAGATACCAGGTACATTAGAATTGATGCCTGGTGCAAGGTGTGATGTAAGACATGAAGAATGGGAATGGAGAGAAGGGATGCAGGGAAATAAAATAAAACAAACAAGCAAACAAAAATTCAGTATAATGAAACAAGAGAGAAGGTTTGCATGGACCAATTATAACAGTATGCTATGAAGTGAGGAGTATGATTAACTCAATATTTTATACCTGTTGACTTAAGCATACAGAGATTGAATGAGTTACTAGGAATGGAATCCACAATTCTGATTTTTTTGTTTGTTTTTAATCTGATGATCAGAATGCTTTGGAACTATTGTTTTGGTCCCTGGTATTCTGCTTCTCGTATCTGACCTCTGCTCCTTGCATCCTATTGTCTCACCATCCCCTTCTGAACTCCAAAATTCCTCTCTCAGTTTCCACTGAAGGACCTTGTGAGTGCTGCTACCCTTTTCCAGTAACTACAGCCAGCCGCTGACCACACCTCATTTCCTGCAGACACTTAGTCGCTTGGGTGCTTACCAGGAGAAGCTCTTAGACAATCTGGAGGGGAAGCCGGTGATGCCTTGCATGGGGAAGGGCTTCTGATGGAGGCATAAAGCAGAGGCATTGGAAGTATACGGAGGCCTTGGGTTCAGTGTACTGAGGAGGGGGCTCTTAGGAAAGAGACATGACAGAGATCTTGCTGTCTGGTGTCCCCTATACCTTGGTGCCTTTGGAGTAAGAACAATTTTGGGCTGCCTAGAGGTCCAGAGTCAATCAGGGTCAGTCAAAAGGCATTAGAGAAACCAGGTTGTTGGAATCATGCCTGTGAAATCTATGTGCCCTTAGGAAAACATGAGTCACTGCTTACTGGCCTGGTGCACATTCACATTCCCTAAATCTACCCCTATTCTCACATTGAGAATGACCTTTGGGCTCCAGGGGTGAGCTGAAAGCAGAATTTAAAGCTGTTAAAGCAATCCCTGTGAAACTGGAGTGAGAAATAGCATGGTTGATTGAAAACATCACTGGCCTGGGAATTGGCAGACCTGCTTTCTAGGTTAGAAACCTGGACCTAACCTTGGCATAACCTTGGGCAAGTAACTGAACCTTTCTAGACCTTTGTTTCTTCATCTGGGTGGATTAAATGGACTGAGTTTTAGCAATAAAGGTTAAAAAAGAAAGAAAAGAAAAGCCCTGGGCAATTAGTTGACTGTAAGCTCAATATGCATCTGTGGCATGATGTAACTATGAAGAGAGTAATGTGATGTTAGACTGTTTAAAGAGGGATATTTCTGCTCTGTTTTGTTCTGTGTCAGTCATATTGTCTGAAATACCAACTAATTCTGGCACTGCAAACATTGAAAAACTAACAGCTTTAGAGGGCATATTTAGAGGAGAGAAACTGGAAGGGTGGTATTATTTATGACCAGGGAAATTAAATATTGTTTCATTACTCAAAATCAGGTAGATATACAACCTGGAGCAAAGGAGAATGGGAAGGGTACACTAGATTTATTTTATTATAACAAGGGGCAAAACTTGGCTCTGACTTACTTACTGCTTATTTTGTTCTAGGCACTGTCCTAGACCAAGTTAATGCATCATTTCATTTAATTCTTAAAACTTTGTCTGAGGGAAACAATGTGTGTGTGTGTCCATCTGTGTGTGTCCCTGTATTAAAGCTAAGTCAGAGTAAGTCAACAATCTCCAAGGTCTTGCATTATGTTCACAGGTACTCTCCCTGTGTCTAGTAGCAAAACAAAACCTATGAGCGAAAGTTCTAGGGAGACAAAATTCACCTGACATAATTATGAACTAATTAACAAATGAGGCTGCCACATGTTAGAAGGGCTGCCTCACTGAAGTGTTTCCTGTCATGGGAGAAATTGAAACAGAGGCAAGGCAAATATTTGCCAGGGATATGTTTACTGTCATTCCTGCATGGTATAGGATGGACTGGATGTGAGGTCCTGTTCAACCCTCAGGGTTTATGGTTCTTTGATAACCAAGTTCCAGCTCATTTTAACAGCTGACACCCCCAAGAATCTGCAATGCATGCAGTAATTCTCTTGATGATTAAGACAGATTGGTATCAACATCTTTCAAACTCTCAGAGAAACATAATAAAATAATATAAATAAAATAAAAGCCGCTATTTGTTGATCCCTTACATAATCCCAGGCACTAAGTGATTTATATACTTTAATTTTCATGACAACTTCTTGGGGGGGTCTATTTTATAACCATTTTACAAAGGGGGAAACTGAGATTCACAGAGGTTTTACAGTTTCCTCAAGTTTACACGGTTAGTAGGTGGCAGAAGAGGAATTGAAAACTCAAACCTGTCTGCCTCCAAAGTCTTATTCTTTACCATTCTATTATATACCTATAAATCAATTGCCATCAAGTTGATTCCAACTCATGACAACTCCCGTATGTGTCAGAGTAGAACTGTGCTCCATAGAGTTTCTAATGGCTGATTTTTCAGAAGTAGATCACCAAGCCTTTTTCCCAACGTGCTTCTGGGTGGACTAGAACTGCCAGCCTTTGGGTTAGCAGTCAAGTGTGTTAGCCATGTTCACCACTCAAGGACTCCCCACTTCCCTATATATGGTAAAATCTCCCTGTTGTTGATGATAAACCTGAGACTTACATTAAAAGGAATCTCTCTTGGACTATTTCCTAGTTGCCCTGAGTTCTCATGGCTTCTAGAAATCCTCATTTAATACTCACATTGATCCTCTTAAGTGGTTATTTTTACTCTTATAAATACAAAACTGAGAAGCTGAAACACTGAATACCTTTCCCTTGGTCACTCATGTCATCACTGACATGACCAGAACGCCCTAGCAAATCTGGATCTCCTTGAAGTGAATCACTCTGGCTTGGCATAATGGACTGGCCAAGTCCATAGTTACAAGGTTAAATTACTTGCTTGGGGTGTCAAACACAAATCTGAACCTAAAATCCATTTTTTTTTTTTAATCTTGCCTTAGTTCTCTATTTTCTACGCCAGCAATGCTGACCCATGGAAAGTCAGTAAACTAGTGTGGCTCTGTTTATTATGGCTAGCACTTCAGATCTCATTTTCTTATTTATTCATGTCTTCCATAAACATGTAATATGTGTCTGCTATGTGTGTTACAAAAACTACTAATATAAAGCAATTACAGACAAATCTATCTAAGAGAAAGGAGAAACTCTGCCTAGTCTCTGACATAAGAAAAACAAGACTCAAATTCAGAGAAGATCTTTTTGCCCACCTATGGGGAAATAAATTGATAGCAAAAGATGACTTTCTTCTGCTGAGTTCAGACCCAACTCTTGAACTCAGCAAAAGGAAACGAGAGAATGAAATTATTTCTGAAGCACATCTTGAAAGGAGAGTAATTGTCTATTTGAAGAATTCTTAGACATATAGGGAAGACGGGGTCAGCCGGTCAAACTCCATGATTTGCTTCCATCCTCTGTACATCTCATAAGTGAAGAGCTTCTCTTAGGGAGCAGAACAAAAAGCAAAGCAAGCTCCACAGTCCAGTGAGCTGTCATGGCAGGAGAGTTAGCATCATTGTCATAGGCCAGGGATTGAGTGATCTGGTGAGGGAATCTGAGGATCAGGTGATTTTCGTATTTCTAGCACAGTGCTTCCCAAAAGGTGAATTTGTACCCTTGGTGTTCTCCAGATGTTTGTATGTAATGCTTGCAATGGTTGAAAGTGTACTCAGAAACGATTGTGGGTGGCACACAAACCCAGCGCTAAGGAAATGTGAACCACATGAGGAGAAAATTATTTTCATTTCAATTTTCTTCCAATTCTTCAGATTAAGTCAAACTCCTAGATTGGAGCTAATGTGTCTTTTAACACCTAATTTCATCCTCCTTTTTGTCAAAAAAAAAAAAAAAAACAAAAACAAAAACAGGCCTCAAACTGAGAGCCTTCAGCCAGCAAAAGTATCTAACTAGGATTCAATCAAATTTAATTGTTTTCATTGGATTTAATTTTAAAGCTACTTTGATTTTAGGCAAGTGGTTAGACTCTTTCATTTATGATGAAGATATTTAAAGTATAATTTAAAATGCGTTTCTTTACATAAAACGAATAAATTGATTTAAACAAAAACTCTAAGTTAAAAAACGTAGTATAGGTGGTTTGCTATTGTAGCCAAAATTTGAAAGCAGTAAGGGAAAGCCTGAAGTTTGTGGGTGACATTCTAGGAATATATCCTAGAGAAATAAGAGCCATTACACAAATAGACATATGCACACCCATGTTCACTGAAGCACTGTTCACAACAGCAAAAAGATGGAAACAACCTAGATGCCCATCAACAGATGAATGGATAAACTATGGTACATACACACAATGGAGTACTACTAAATGGTAAAGAACAATGATGAACCTGTGAAGCATCTCACAACATGGATGAATCTGGAGTGCCTTATGCTGAGTGAAATAAGTCAATCACAAAGGGGCAAATATGTGAAACCATTATTATAAAAACTCATGAAAAGGTTTATACACAAAAAGAAACAATCTTTGATGGTTACAAGGTAGGGGAAGGGTGGGGACGGAAAAACACTAAATAGAAAATAGAGAAGTGCTAACTTTGGTGAAGGGTAAGAAAAACAGAAAAAAAAAAAGAAGTCTGTGGGTTACTGCTCTAGCAAAAACTTTGTGAATAAACTTGCCAAAATATTTAATCAATCCCTGACCCTCAGTGTCCTTATTTCTAAAATGATTGTAACTTCTCACACAGTGACGTGCTTTTAAGGAAACAAATGAAGGAGCACTTTGGAACCTATGAAGAATCTTACCAATATGAATCAGGAATCCTCACAATCATTGTTATTGCCTCTTGCTGACAAATTTGTGAGGATTACCAGCTCCTCTGAGCTCTTCTGCTACTGTAGTTCCCATCTGTCGGGGAAGAAAAAAAACCACATTTGGTATGTATCCCCACCCTCATCACCCACTAATAATGAAAAAATAATGACCTTTTTTCCATGTTGGTGAATATTTTCCTTGTCAACTCTGATATGCTCATAATGTGGGCAGACAGATTATGACGAGGGAAATTAAATATTATTTCATTTCTCCTAATACAATCTGTGGCGTCTCCCAGCTCCCAATTCCTTCCCATTAAGGTTATTGTCTTTTCTGCTCCAATTGGCCATGTGCTGTGGGGTTGTAACAGCACTGGCAGAATGCTCGGGAGCATAATGGAGGTGGGAGAAATGGTGTAATTTGCAAGGCTGCCTTTTACGTCTCATCTAAATGAAGACATTTGGTCCCTGCAAGTCAAAACCCATTTTGATGAGTCTAGATGCATTTGGGGTAATGGAAAAGGACAGACACAGTTGTAATGAGTTTCCTGAACAGGGTTTTCTTACTCAGAATCACAAAATTTCAAAAATGGGGGTGGGGGTGTAATTCAAGGCCACCTATTTCAGGTACCTCCTTTTAACATGGGGAAATTGGGGTGCAGAGAAGGAGACTTATTGAGTAAGGTCACAGAGCCCTCTATTGAGAGAACACTCTTTTCACTGCCAAGCCCTGTACCATGTTCTCACACTTTCAGTAAACATTCTGGTTCTTCACTTAGATCCTTTTCAAGGACACATGCCTTTTCTAAGCATTCAGAGATACGAGTATATTTTATAAGCACCAGGGACAAGAATCTTTCCCAAACACCAGCTGTGCCTTCGTGCCTCTGTGTCTCAGCTTATTCTTTTCCTTCAGGACATTCAAGATACAGAGTTCTCCAAGAGTATGCTGTGGCTGTAAGGATCCCATGGCAACTGAACTTACCCTTCTGCCCTATCCTGCTTTACACGCTTCCTTTCACAGGTGTTAGTTCCTAATACACTGCATACAAAACCCCATCTCAACCGTGCTTCTGAAGAACTCGGCTGGCAACACTAAGGAAGTGAAATGTAAGGGAAGTGTCTTCCTTCTGTATTCTTATATTTATTTCATACCTGCTATGTGTCCAAACTGATAAAGGCGCAGTGTGGTTAGCAGCCGTAGCTCTTAACTAGTACACCACCAGGGTTTCTGTGTAAGATATAGTACCTGCCAACTTAGAACTCCTAGCCTGGTAGGAAAGGTGGACAAGTAGAAAAAATTATTTTAAACCAAAAAAAAAAAGAAATTGCCAAGCCAATTGCCAAATCCTGTGTGTTTCAGAGCAGAGCTGCAATCTATAGGGTTTTCAATGGCTATGATCTTTTAGAAGTAGATTGCCAGGGCTTTCTTCTGAGGCACTTCTAGGTGGATTTGAACTACCAACCTTGACAGTCAGTAGCCAAGCACTTAGCCATTTGCACCACCCACGGACTCCAAGTCACTACTTAATTCAGACCACTACTACCTCTTGACTAGACTACTGCAATATGGCTCTGGCTTGTATCTCACTTCTCACTTTGCTCCCATTTATTCATATATGTGAAAACCCAAGTCTTCTCAGTTCATTCCCCAGCTTAAAATCTCTCACTGAATCATCATTGCAATTCAAATAAAGTCTCAGTTTCTTGTTTAGCCCAATCCTAGTTCCCCACTATTATTTCTAATTCTCTGTGCCTCAGCAATAAACAGCCCTGCTTTCAGTTTCTCAAACCCATGTGTTCTTCCTCATCTCAGAGCCTCCATACCTGCTTATTCCTCCATCTGGAACATTCTTCCTGTGCCTTCTCTGAGTGGCTGACACATTCTCATCCTTTAGCTCTTGTTTTATGTGGCATCTTCTCAAGGCTGCTGCATAGAGTTTTGCAAGTAATATGCTGCAAATTCTAGGGGGTGCTTGTCATGTTGGTAGGCATTGATATGTGTATTTAATAGGATAACTTAATGGCAGTTGTCAGTAAAGAACCTTGAGGAAAAGTGACTTTTTTCTAATTTGTACAAAGTCTCAAGCAGACTTAATGGTGGGGATCTGGATTCAACTTATTCCTTTCACAGTACATATTGTTATTTTATTCATATATTCATTTGCTTGTTTATTTTACTGTTTCTCTCTTCAATTAGGTTATAAACACCACATGGTTAGTAGCATGATTTATGTATGTATATACCCCCACAAATATACTTTGTGTCACCTACAGCACCTGATAGACACAAATTGATCACTAAATATTTGCTGAAAAAAATTATTGCTGAGGAAATGAAAGAAGGCAAATGGGTGGTATTGGAGCTGGACTGAAGTAAGCATAGGATTTAAATAATGCTTTGTGAAGGAAAGATATTTTCTGAGGGGTAGAACAAGTCTTCATCTGTAAAATGGGATCAAAAAAACCATCTCAAAGTAATGTGCTCACAGATGTAAAGTACTTAGCACAATGTCTGACATATGGCAACACTCAAAAAACATTTCTATTAACATTACCACCAATGTATTATTATGACTAATGCATAACAGATATCATTATCATGCATTGATTAGAAAGTAAAGTATTATAAATAAAATACAAAATCAAAGTTTCTATTAGCTTGTATGGGTTAGGGAATTCCCTGGAGGAATTTTGATTTTATAATTTCTGAAGCTCCTTCCAGGCTTGAAATTTACGCTGACACAGTGATAGACTTCACAATCCATCAAGCATATGACACACTCCAGGATGCTGGGACAGGGATTGAAAATAAGATCTGTGTTTCTCTTTCTTATGGGATTTTGTGTTCCCCGTCGTTGCCATGATGTGCTGAACAAATGCCCCTGGGAGACCAGGAAGTAGGACAGATTCTACATCACCAACTTAATGTCTCTCCTTATCTGTACGTACCAAAGGAAAAGTGCTCCATGGCAAATTTTCAGCAATTTCCCTTTAGATCCCCAATGTTAGGAAGTCACTGATACCAGAAAAACACTTTTGAAACAGCCTTTGCTTTAAGAAGGAAAACATTGCTGACCTCAAAAATCCAAAGTTCATGGTGAGAACTCAAGGTTGAGGTCACTTGGTATTTTCTTCCAAATAGTTGATCTCACTTCTATTGCTCACATTTTTTTAGATCATTGTATTTTTTTAAAAATTATTATTTTTAAATATATTCTGTTAGTATGTTGTACTTTCCAAAAAGAAAAATAAAATAACAACACACATCTTAATAACTTTCATCTTTCTTCAAGACAGTAAAATGCTATTGTCAAAGCTTTGGGTTGCTAAACTATTTCGGGATTAGAGAATGTGTGGATGGCAAAATGTGAAACACACAAAATTTTAAAAGTTATTAAATCACCTTTCCCTTGCATCATATGGTGTTTAGCTATTTATTTTTTATGATATGACCAAGTCTCATTTCAAATGATAAAAGGATAAGAATGTTACCTTTTCACTAAGGTAAAGATCTGTAACATGGTTGAATAAGCCTATCCTTGATTTCCTGGTAGTTCTTCAGGATCATAACAAGAAAGCCTTCTACCTGGAAGGACAGTGCTATCTGGAGAAACACTGGTTCTACTGGGTTCATAAGTGCTGATTAGGAGACTATTCTCATTGCATCCCAAATCATTCTTCTCTTCCTCCAGAGGACAAAGTGAGTCAGTTCATCTAGTAAATGAGTCAGAGAAAGGTATCCAAAAGCAATCTGGTTTTTACTTCAAAATCCCAAGAGGTCTGTGAAGCATCACACCTCTTTCTATAGCATAGGGCACTAACCAGACTCTGGAAGATATCCACTAGAACTACAGAAACTATACTGGTGACCCTGTATTTCTTAGAGCTCATCTTATACCCCCTGGCATGCATGTCTCTTAGCATGGCAAAATGCTACCTGCTACTCACTGTTCTGCAAAGCACATCAGCATAATGTCATCAATGTACTAACAATGACAATGGGAATTATAGCTCTAGTCATTGTCTACTGTGGGATTACTATACGCTAGGCACTGTTCTAATAGCCCTACATGTATTAACTATACCTCACAACAACTCTATGAGGTAAATAATATTATCTCAGCTTTACAGATGAGGACATGGAGGTACAAGGTGGCTAAGTAACTTGTGCAAATTGACACCACCATCAGATGATAGAGTTGAGATATGCATCCAGGTAGTCTGGCTCCAGAACCTATACTTTTAACCCTATGCTATCTGGCTTGCTCAAAGTAAGACAGAAAATGTGAAGCAGAGACTGTTATTTATTTATGTCAACAGAAATAATTTCTTTACCATTCCTACATCCCCACATCAATTCTTCAAGAGCCAAAATCATGAGTGGGACCATCTGATTGGCCTACCCTATGTGCCTATGACATCTCTGTCACTTTGAAGATTAAGGTGTGCTTAACCCAAGCCACGATATTTTCTATCACCTCATGCGAAAGATGAACAATGAAAAAGGAAGTCCAAAGAAGAATTGACACCATTGAATTACGGTGTTGGTGAAGAATATTGAATATTCCATGGAATGCCAGAAAAATGAACAAATCTGTCTTGGAAGAAATACAGCCAGAATGCTCCTTGAAAGCAAGGGTGGCTAGACTTCATCTCATTTATTTTGGACACATTATTAGGAGGGACCAATACCTGGAAAGGGACATCATGATTTGTAAACTAGAGGGTAGGTGAAAAAGGAAAAGACCCTCAATGAAATGGATTGACACAGTGGTTGCAACAATGGACTCAAACATACCTATTATTGTGAGGATGGCACAGGACTGGGCAGTGTTCTGTTGTACATGGGTTCGCTATGAGTTGGAACTGACTCAACAACACCTAACAATAACACCATAGGTATCTTATAGCCCACATCTACACTCTAGCTCCTAACAAAGTCTACCTGGGGAGGGGGGTTTCTTCCTATTTTTTCCAAAATAAAGAGAAGGTCTCAAGAAGGAAGAGTTAAATGGCAAAATTTAGTGGCAGAAAGTAAAAACTAGGTTTGAAAATTTGTCTAGCCATTTTAACCTAACACTCCATCATAGGGAAAAATGAAAGTTGAGTAAAGAAAGAGCTTCTTCTAAGAGCTAGAAATGTAGATGAATACACTAAAGCTATCATCCTACAAAATGTCACCCAATAATTTTTCACACTCCATCACAAACTACAACCTATTCAAGACAGCTGTCATTCATTCATCATACAAATACTTACTAATGGCATATTATCCGAGTAGTGTTGTGTGTGCTGCTATAATGCTGCAAGCTATGCTGTCAATGTTTCAAATACCAGTAGGATTACCCCTGGTAGACAGGTTTCAGTGGAGCTTCCAGGACAGACTAGGAAGAAGGCCTGGTGATCTATTTCTGAAAATTAGCCAGTGTAAACCTTATGAGTAGTAGAATTTGTGAAAACATACCAACAATTGTGAAGATGGCACAGGACTGAACAATGTTTCGTTCTGTTGTACATAAGGTCGCCATGAATTGAAGCCAACTCAACAGCAACTAATAACAGCAACAACATTTAAGTAGTGTTTTGTTAGGTACCTTGGATACAGTGGAACAAAGCTGATGCCATTCCTATCCTCAAGAAATTTACCGTACAGTCCCTTACCCTTGGTGACTTAACGGAATGAAATCTTTGGTTCCCTTCAATTCAATATATATGAATTTAAAACTCACTATGCCTTTTTCTACAGTTATGCTAGCAAGGAAAACTATTCATCCTGTACCCTTAAATAACAACAGGAAGGGCTTTTGGGCAAGAAATGCAGGGGCAAAAAACAAAAAGCGGTCAGAAGATTGTGTTTGGGTGTCATGGGTAGAAATTGAGGTCTTAAATCTGCCATTAAGATGCTGTGAGTCCTTCCAAAGATTAGGGAATCTAAGCTTTAATCTGATTTGTTAAATGAGGTATCATTTGAATCTGCTTTTTTCTTGTCTTTGCCAAAATAAAGTTGACTCTCTATCTGGGCTGGACTTAATTTTGATTCCTCATAATAAAGAAATATACTTTTCAGGCCCAAGTAATGGATGTTGACTGACAATGTATTTTGCAATTACCCTTAATTCTCTGCTAAAAACTATATGGAAACATCTAGATACTACACTGGCTTCAACAACCCCTCTGTTCATGTGCTTTTATCTCTCTTCTGGTAAGATTTCTTCCTTTTTTTTTAATTAAAAATCTAAGCCTTACAGTCATTTCTGCTGCCCATACACCTACATTTTTTTTTTTCCCAAGTGAGTAGTGGGCAAAAGGGTCTGTTTCAACTGGACAACTAATACAAAGTTGAGAAGTCTTTGTGCTATTTTATTATTTCTCTTATAGACAATGAAAAATGAGTTATGATTAGCACTGATTTTAATTTTCTCTGATAGAGAAGAACACAAATCCCCCATTCCTTACAGTTTCAGATGACAGAAGAATTTCCTTTCCTAGGGAAAAATTTGGGAAATGTTTCCAATTTCTCTTGGACTCCTTCCGCTCTCATTATCAAGATAAATTAAATCCTCTAATTGGTAGGATTAAGAGAAGAAATTCAGAATGGTCAACTCGGGACCTTCCTGAATCCCTCTTTCATAGTGTCAGGACAAAGCCTTCTTTGTTCTTTTGTTCCCTAAACCTATAGGAGACTGAGTGATGTAGTAGGTCCTGAACCTCCAGTGCTTTTAGAGTGTAAGTTCAGAAAACCCAAATTTGGTTGAAGATGAAGCTACTTATTCAAATATAACTTTATTTCTAATAATATTGGTATTTTGAGCCCTATTTTTCTGACTCATTTATCTATTTCTTAATGCAGCCACACTCAAGAAAAAAGAACTAGGTGCTATTTGTGGGCTTCCTGAAAACCCCCAACCTGTTAGTGAAAGCAGTTTCATTGAGCAAGTCCCTTTCTCTTCTCTAATGGCCACATTAAGCACTAAGTAAGCATACTTTCTAGAAAGACATAGTTTCTACAGAGACATGATAAGCATTATATGTTCTTTTTCTTTTTGGTAATATGTATTTATCTATCTGTCTATCTGTCTATCTATCTATCTGTCTATCTATCTATCTATCCAATCTTAGGACCAGACACACAGATCTTTCTGACTTCCTCCTAGGTACACTTTGCTCATTTTATCTATTTCCCCCCCCCACAAAGAAAGGAAACTAGCTTTAATTGTATGGCAAGTATCAGGGAACCCTTTTAGGAGAGATATAAAAGGAGATTTAACCAAAGTTCTCCAAGAACCCAATGTTTGGAGTTGTTTGTGAAATAAATAAGACATAACAAAATGCCAAGTTTCATTGATGGGGGTCTTCAAGGTATTCCCCTTTCTGTGATCCAAGTCCTCTAAGCAAATGATATGTTGAAATGAATCTTTCTCCAATAAGCCTGTAGACTCTAGATTATACACAATACAATGTGATTTTGCTATAGAGAAGTAGTTTGAATTTCACCACATATGCTGTGCTTGGATAATAAAAGAGAAATTGGTTCTTAGTGATGTTACTTGAAAAGATTGATGGTTTTATTTTTGCATAGGCACCTTAGTCCTTTAATCCCAAATTGCTCTAGATAAAAGCCCAAACCACATAAAATTAACCTCATTCATTCATTTGTTCTCTTATCATTCATCCATTCATTCATTCAATTTTACAAATGTTTATTGATAGTCAACTTGGTTTCAGTCATTTTTTTTAAGTGTTAGTAACACATAAGTCAACAAAACAAACAGAAATGCTAAATTCTAGTAGGAGAGACAATGAAAATTAATAAGTAAATTATATCGTATTTTAATAGTAATAAATTCCAGGGAAGACGATAAATCAAGAAAGAGTCATGTGCGTATTAAGGGTCCGAAAAGCAGGTTTAAGTTTTTAAATAGAGTGATTAGGCAAGGTATCAATAAGAAAACAAAAGCATATGAGCAAAGACTTGAGCGGTAAAGGAGTAAACCATGCACATATGCAGGAAAGAGCATCCCAAGGAGAGGGAACAAGTTCAAAGGCTGTGAGACAGGAGCATATCTGGAGTATTAAAAGGCCAGTAAAAAGCTGGTGTGATTGGAGCTGAGTGAATAGAGATGATATTAGTAAGAAATAAAGTAAGAAAGATAATGGGAAGGCAGATTGTACAGGACTTTAGGGTCATTGTTTTTGAAATTTGCAAAGATTGAAATGGGAAGCTACTATAGGATTCTGTGCAGAGGAGTGACTTTTGCTTTAACTCTGATTGAAGTAAGAGAATAGACTCAAAGGGGTGTTATAGGATAGTGGTAGAAGACCACTTTGACTGCTAATGCAATAATGCAACTAGGGATGGTGGTGGCATGGGCCAGTTTGGTACCAGTGGATGTGATAGAGCACAGTTTGGATATATTTTGAAGATTAAGACAATATGATTTTCTGAAAAGAGTGAAGGAGGAGTATGTTTGGACTGGAAGATTAGGAGTTTAGAAACAATAAACTAGAGATATCAAATATACTAGTGACTATAGAAAGTCAACCAGTCTTAGAAGAAATACAACCAGAATGCTCCTTAGAAGCAAGGGTGGCAAGATTTTGTCTTGCTTATTTTGGATACATCGTCAGAAAAGGACATCACGTGTGGTAAAGTACAGGGCCAGTAAAAACAAGTGAAACCCTCAGTGAGATGGATGGATACGATAGCCGCAACAATGGACTCAAACACACCAATGATCATCAAGATGGCTCAGGACTGGGCAAGACTGTATTCTGTTATACTAAAAAGATTGCTATGAGTTGAAGCCCACTAACCACAACGAAACAACTAACAACAAGGAAACACCTGAGTTCAAGAAAAAGGTTAAAGCTCATAATACTCATTTGGGAATGTTGGGCATACAGATTGTATCTAAAAATCAGGATACTGGAGTGAATTGAGATAAAGAAGACCAAAAAAATACATTGATATTGCCCTAGGGCAATGCAGATTAAGATGTCGGGGAGATAAGGAAGAACCTGCAAAAGAGACTAAGAAGAAACAGCTAGTGATATGAGAGAAAAATTGGAAGAGTTCTGTCACATGGAATTAAAGTAAATAAGGGCGTGGAGAAACATATTATGCCAAACAATTTTTATAGGTCAAGTAAGATAAAGACTGAAAATAAATGACTTTTGAAGGTTGCCGGTGACCCTGACAAAAGTGGTTTTGCTAGAAATGAGTGGGTGAAAGCCCAATTAGTGTGGGTAGATGACACAACACTGGTAGATAAACTGGAGACCCTGACTATAGAGCTCCCTGTGGCCCATTCCTTGGTAGTCTGATGTCTCAATTACGGTAAACATCAATGTGACTCACAATAATTCTGGTGAAACCCCTTTTCAAACACTCAGGAGGGCCACCTCTCCTCTCTGCTTTGAAATGAGGTACGGCCATTTATCTTGCTTTTGCAAATGAATTGTCATTATTGAATTGTCAATGAATTATAAGCAGAAGTATTAAATAATAAGATCCAGTGTGAGATAGTCTGTCATATGGTGAGAACTTCATTAGCCTTGGTCCTGGATGAATACAATAGGGACAGAGACTACCACAAAGGTGTGATGTTCATATGGTATGAGTGAAAAATAAACCTCGTTGCTTCAAACCACAGAGATTTGGGGGTCATGGGTTATTTCAGCCTGATGTGACTGGTACAAAAGCACACATCCCTACTCCACCTCTGTTGCACTCACTGGAATTTCTGAGCTAGTGAATAACTGACCAGCTGACCACAGCCTGTTCAACACTTATTGTGAACACACAAACTCTCTGGAAGATAGACAGTGTCTACTTTCCTCATTAGCTTCAGCAATCTGAGAAGGGTAAGAATAATCCTTTATTCTCCCTTAGTCAAGGGATCTTCCCGTTCTTCCCCAAAGAGGTGGTGGAAGGTGGCAATAAAGCCTGCTTTTGCTTCAGATATTTGGTGAGAGGAAAGAGGGCCTATGCATGCAGTGCAGAAATCTACTGGATTAGAAGACAAGAACCTGCTGTCAGTCCACACTTGGAGTTAGGAAATTAGTTTTATACAGAACACTTGTAAATAATGAACAGTAATTGTTAGCTATCATTTTTGTTGCAATTATTGTTCTATTATTATCATCATTGTTGCATTTATCATTATTACATCTTTTTATTTTATTTTAATGCTAATTTTAAATTTTTTTAAATTTTATTTTGCTTTAGGTAAAGGTTTACAGCGCAAATTAGTTTCTCATTCAAAAATTTATACACGTATTGTTCTGAGACATTGGTTGCAATCCTCACATTGTGTCAGCACTCTCCTCCTTTCCCTTTCTACCCTGGGGTTCCCTGTATATATTCATCCAGTTTTCCTGTCCCTTGCTGCCTTCTTGTCTTTGCTTTTGGACAGGTGTTACCCATTTGGTCTTGTATACTTGGTTGAACTAAGAAGCATGTTCCTCACATTTGTTACTGTTTGTTTTATAAGCCTGTCTAATCTTTGACTGAAAGGTGGACTTTGGGAGTGGCTTCAGTTCTGAGTTAGCAGGTGTCTGGGGTGGGGGCATAGTCTCGAGGGTTCCTCCAGTTTCTGTCAGACCGGTAAGTCTGGTCTTTCTTTTGTGAGTTTGACTTTTATTCTACATTTTTCTCTAGCTCTGCCTAGGACCCTCTATTGTGATCCCTGTCAGAGTGGTGGGTGGTTATAGCTGGGCACCATCTAGTTCTTCTGGGCTCAGCCTGGTGGAACCTGTGGCTCATTAGCCCATTAGTCCTTTGGACTAATATTTTCCTTGAGTCTTTGGTTTTCTTCATTCTTCTTTGCTCCTGAGGGGATGGGACCAGTAGATGTATCTTAGATGGCCACGCACAAACTTTTAAGACCCTAGACATTACTCACCAGAGTAGGATGTAGAACATTTTCTTAATTAACCATGTTATTCCAATTGACCAAGATGTCTCCAAGACCATGGTCCCCAGTCCTCAGCCCCAGTAACTCAGTCCCTCAAAGTGTTTGGATGTGTCTGGGAAGCTTCTGTGAGTTTGCCTTGGTCAAGTTGTGCTGACTTCCCCTATATTATGTGTTGCCTTTCCCTTCACCAAAGTTAACACTTGTCTACTATATAGTTGGTGATTTCCCTTCTCATTATTACATCTTAATAGTCATGACATTGCTTGCCTAAATAAAATTTTCTTCAGTATAACAGGTTAATTTCCATCCTTCTCTACATACAGGGCATAAATGAAAGAGAAAATCTGAATTCATTCAGTATTTGCTAGATGTCTACTGCATACTGGGGTTATGCTCAGAATACTGATGTTGGCCAAGCTATGCTCAGGCTTATTCTTCAACTTCAGCTCCTTGGGGCATATAAGAAAGGAAAGCTCTCAATCAACCCTATCTATCTTGGGGAGGCGGGCCAGGGAAGATGGCAGAGGAGAAGACCATATTTCCCCATGTCAACACACTAATGGTGCTTTTCCACAAGTTTATGGCCCCCTCACCACCGATCAACAAGTTAGGGAATTAGACTCAATTGGTTGTGTTCACACGGGTGAAGTGTAAAGGGATAGAGAGATAGAGATTGGCATGGTGTGGAGATAAAAAGAAGAATATAAATAACTATGTTTTAAAAAATGAGTTTATTTCCTGTTAGTTATTTCTTCATTGTCCAAGTGAACCTATATTCCTCTTAATACACTGAATTTCAACAATGGCAATAATACAAGGGAATTATAGCAGATGGAAACTCTGAACAAAATGCCAAATGACTCTGCATTCAGTCTTGTCCCTCTTTTTCTTCCATAAACTGCATTCAACCAGACTATTCAGCTCAGCAAGCCATCAACGACTGTGAGATATTACATCATTACAATGCTTTATTTATAATTCATTCACCACGTCAAAGAAATGATGATAAATGCTGTACTTACTTACAGGGATCATTTCACATATTTCATCTCAAGCCTTTTTTATTAATTTTTTTTTTTTTAATTTCTAGTATTTCTTCCAGCAGCAGATCAGTGATCTCACCATAGAAAGCTTACTCAGTTCCCAAGAGTGATGTGGTATAGTGAAATCTTGGTGAGACTTTGTGCCTAGCCTCTGGCCTCTCAGATTTATTAACCTGGTAGGAGCAAAAAGAGTAATTGGAAACAACATTTGTTGAGACTTAGTTTTTTTTGTTTTTTTTTAATCTATAAAATGGGGATTGCAATACCGACTGACCTTGTAAGGTTTCTAAAGGAAAAATTGAAAAAAATAATAGAATTTTTTATTTACAAAATTTGAAATAGATGTACTAGATGTATGTGGTGGGCAAAAGCTTTATTATTTTCATTTTTCTTTTTTTTTTAATTCCTCAAGCCTGTATTGAAGATCTATTGTGCCATAATCCCTGCCCTCAAGGAGTTTTCAGTTTAGTGGAGGATACTTCCAGGGAATCCATAGTTGAACAAGTTACTATGAGAAATCTTGTAATAGTGATTAGAAAACCTGCTCTGAGAGAACCAGGAAGAGAGAACACACTTGGTCTGAGGCTCTCCTAGATTTCTCTGGAGACTTGGCTTAAATGCTGAGTGCTGAAACAAATTTATAGGAATTTCAATTTCTGGGCAAAGGTAGTAGCTTGTTTCTATTTGGGCAAAGGGAGTAGCTGGCATTTTCCTGCAAAGTTAAGAGTGGCAGACATATGGGGAACATGTTGGGAAAGGAGAAGAGAGGGCTGGAACCAGATTGTGAAAAGCACAAAATACCATGTGACAGGGAAAAACCTATTGCCTATTGTCAATTCCAACTCATACAGACCCTAGAAGACAGAGGTGGAAAGCCCCATGGGGTTTCTAAGGCTGTAATCTTTACAGAAGCAGGCTGCCCCATCTTTCTCCTGCAGAGCAGTTGGGGTTTCACACTACCAAACTTTTGGTTAGCAACCAAGCACTTAACCACTGTGCCACCGGTGTTCCTTATGAAGGTTGTAACAATTGTCCAAATGGATAGTGGGGATGTACAGGAAAGGCCAGAGATACACAGGATTCTCAGATGGGATGACAATTGATCCAATGTGGGAGGCTCAAGAGAGGAAGGAATAGAGGATGACTCAGAGGCTTCTAGCTTTGGGGACTGGATTGCTGGACAACTATTTAATCTAGAGATGAAGCATACATACTAAAGCTGATTGGGAATTGGTAGCAGAAAGAGGCAGCCAAAGAGCTCAATTTAAGACATGTTAAATTGGTCTAGGAAAGATGAACTTCAAGCTAAATCTTTAGGAATATAAATGATGAGAATATTTGATTGTGAGCTAGTGCTTACACATTTCAAAACTCTAAAAGTGATTGTACTCTTGACTCTTTTAATAGTGAGGCAAGAAGGATAAAAAAAAAAAATTATCCAAGGCGTACTAGTTATTTATTTCTGTATAACAAATTACCAACTTAAAACAACACACATTTATTATCTCACAGCTTATGTCTATGGGGTAACTGGACCTCTGTTCATGGTCTACCAGGCTGAAATCAAGGTGTCAGTTAGGGCTGTGATCTCATCTGAGGCTCGAGGTCCACTTCTGACTTCACTGGTTGTTGGCTGACTTCAGGTCCTTGGAGTGTAGGACTCATGTTCTCAGCTCCTAGAAGCTGCCTGCCCTTTCCTGCCATGTGGCGCTCTCCACGATGTGGTCACTTGCTTCTCTAAGGCCAATAGGAAAGTATCACAACTGTTTTGAATTTCTATGATTTTTTTACCTCTGGGACCTCTAAACCATCTTTTATTATTATTATTGTTATTACTATCATTGTTTTAAAAATACAGATAGCACAACATTTGCCAGTTCAACATCTTTTTAAAGGACTGGCTTGATTAGTTAGGTCTGGCCCACTCAAGATAATCTCCCCACTGGATAACTGAAAGTCAATTTATTTGGGACATTAATTGCATCTGAAAAATCTTTTCACCTTTTCCATCTAGAATAACGTAATCATGAAGTGATATTTCATCATTGTCATGGATCCCACCCACAGGAGATGGGAGAGGGGATTATACAGGGTGTGAACACCAGGGGGTGCAAACTTGAGAGCCATTTTAGAACTTCTGCCTATCACACTAGGAAGTATACTGAATACTGGTAGAAAAAATTTTAATGTTATTTTCTTCTATACCTCACCTCCACCCCTCCCAGTGATGCCACATATCTGATTCTTTTCAGACAATGAAATGTTTATGTAGGGCCACAATCCTGAACTCAGCAATAATCTTCATCTGCATTCCTATACAAAAACTACAGACATCCTTAACCATGACCCTGAGTTTTTGTCACATGCGTAATCCGAAACAAAAATTCACTTGGACCCATCGGAATAAGCCAACAAGAAAGTCTGCCCATAATTTAGATTGTTTTAATGAATTTAAATTATCTAAGTATTCTAAACTCCTCTTAGTTAGCAATAAATGCCAATCCTACAATTGTAGTAATAAAATGGTGATGATGATTATTATATGCGATTTCTAAGTCAGCCTCACAACCTTGTGAATTCTATTCAATAAACACTAATTTAACCTCAACTATGTACAGCGCGGTAGGAGTATGTATACAAAAA
Organism: Dugong dugon; assembly: GCA_030035585.1. Classification (NCBI taxonomy): domain Eukaryota; kingdom Metazoa; phylum Chordata; class Mammalia; order Sirenia; family Dugongidae; genus Dugong; species Dugong dugon. Next base: position 62,639,288 of record CM057471.1, read on the forward strand.
TCAGTAAACTACAATCTTTCTGCTTAGCTAGCTCAAAGCCGATTTGTGTGAAATATATAGATTATGCTGTTATTTCATTTAGGAAAAGAAACAAGTTTCAGAAAGGAGACTTACTGAGCAGAAACCACACGGTTAATTAAATAGGAGTGCTTACCTGATCTTCTAACTTCGGGGCCAACACTCTTCCCACTGCACCGTATCATTGTATGCTTCGTTGTTATTTTAGGTGTTGTTGAGTCAATTTCAACTCATAGCAACCCCATGTGACAAAGTAGAACTGCCCCATAGCTTTTTGTAGGCCATAATCTTTACAGAAGCAGCTCTCCAGGTCCTTCTCCCAGGAAACCAGTGGATGAGTTTCAACTGCCAACCTGTTAATTAGCAGTCAAGTGCTTAACTGTTGTGCCACCATGGCTCCTTACTGCATGCTTTCCAACCCTCCTCGCTATCGAGTTGATGCTGACTCATAGCGACCCTATAGGACAGAGTAGAACTGCTCCATAGGGTTTGTTTCCAAGGCTGTAAATCTTTACAGAAGCAGACTACCACGTCTTTCTCCCATGGAGCAGCTGGTGGGTTCGAAACACCAACTTTTGTGTTAGCGGAGCGCTTAACCACTGTGCCACCAGGGCTCCTACTGCATGCTTTAGCGGCATAATATTCAGGTAATCCACATACATCCATTTATATGTGAGGATAACTTTTTAAGGTGGAAGTATGTGACGGAAGGAGAGCCAACACTGATTGCAAAACTCCAGTGGATTCTTTTTTGATGGATGCTACTTTCTCTAAGTGCCTGAAACTCAACAGACCTCAACGAGGAAGCAGCTGACACTGGCCAATCTGTTGTTTAGCCATGTCTTTATTGTTTCAAACCATCTGTAGCAATCCCTGAAAATGAGACAAGAGTAACCTTCTCTTTGGTGCCGTGGACTGGATTGTTTCCCGAAGGTCATAAGAAATTTTCCCAGGGAATCACAGCTGAAAAGAAGACAAGATTAACTAATTGCTTTGCTGATACAGAACACACACACAAGAAAGTTTTGAAATCAGTGAAAAGCAATTTTGAAGCCAGGGCAATCAAAGTAGGAATCCAGAGTCTCCAGACAGGTCCTCAAAAGAATGACAATATTACATAAGCAGATGCCATAGAAATGGCTAAATAGTTTTGAAAATTGCTTACCTAGTATTTAGAGACAAAAAAAATTCAGAAATCAATGGAACAGCTTTGTGCCACAAACAACTGCATTGTTTAGATAAGCTCCTTGGCTTTCTTCATTTAGAACTATTAAAAAAAATTCCACTGTATTTTTATATTGCTGACTTCTGATTAGCTTGGATTTCCATCACCTGGGTCCTCCATCCCAGTGAATGGAGACAATAAAAAAAAAAGGTAACTTTTCGCGATTCTGTACACAGCATGTGAGAAGTTTCTTTTTTTTTTTCTGTTTCATCAAGTTATTCAACTTCACTAATGATTAGGCAAAGGGAATAAATTGCTGGCTAATTAAATTTGCAGATGGTATTCACTAGTGAGGGTATGGAAGGATAGGGGAATAATGCAAGAGACCTCAAAAACTTTGCGTTGTATGCATGAGAGGATGGAAGGGCATGAATCAGTGTGTGCAGTTATATCTGGCAGATAGGAAATGGGCAGAAAGGGAAGCTACTGGAAAAAAAGAGCTTTTGGATAGCAGTGAGAGAGCGTTTGTAGGAGGAGCAAGGTATGGACTCAAACAGCTGTGAGATATCAGTGAGCAATTATTCCTGTCTGGGTTTGCCCCTGGATTAATTTATAGTAGACCTCCCACATATATAATTTTAGAGAGGAAACCAAAAATGTCATTCCCAATTGACTTTTTGATATTTGGAGGGCTACTAGCCCAACATCATATCTCTGGCAAAAATATGGCTTCTGCCTTAGCCGTTAGGGTTTCATTCATTCCCAAAGTAGAGTGATCATATTGCCAGTGATATGCAGCCATGTGCCAGAAATTGTACAAAGCTAGGCAATATGCATGTGATATATTTCTTGAGTACTAGATTTGCTCATGGCAAGTAAGATGAAACCTTACTCTTACATTAAAATAAACATGGACACAATGTAGTATGGAATAGAGAATTTGCATGGATCTTGAGGTATAACTGAAGACTTGAAATTCCTCACTCACAGTATGCCATCTTGGTTTATATCCTCATACCTCCTATCCTCAAAGGATAGATATTCATCCTTCCTTCATATTAGGGTTATTTAAGTAGAAAAACTTAAGAAACGGGTATATTCCAAATATGTAGATAGAATGGTGTGAAATAATTATTTACCTTTAAAACTGTATAAATTTATTAAATATTAATGGAGTGCCTACCTCGTACAGGTACTTTTCTTTGAAAGGGTCTGAGGCTACACATCATTTGGAGGGGTACACTGATGTACAAAATAAGTTCCTAATCTCACAGACTTAATTGCCAGGTTTATAGTATATTTATAAAGCCCTTCACATATAGTAATTTAACTCATGTTTAAAGTATTATTGATTGATATTCATTTATTAGTTTAATCTGAAAACGTCTATGGGACTTTTTCTGTGAGCTAAGCCCCATGTTAGGCAGTAGAACTATGGAGGTGAATATTTCGGACCTGCTGTCTGCCTTAAAAAGCTTGAATTCTAATGAGACCATCAATTAAGCAATCAGGTCTAATAATAACTGATGAGTCTTATGCAAAGGAAGTAGAACTTGGTATGTGATGATATGGCAAGGACGTTTCATTTGGTTAGATTGGGCTACATAAAAGTCCTGTTGGAGAAGATGTGTTTAAGATGAAATGGGACAGATGTGTTGAAGTTGGTCAGATGGAAGGCTTGAGCATTCCCGGTAAAGAAATAGCATGAGCAAGGCTGAGAGATGAGAAGGAACATGACTTATTCTAAGGCATGAAAGAAATTCATAATGGCTAGAATGCACCATGAGGGACAGAATGTGAAAAGATGAGGCTGTGATCATAGATATGATCACAGAGATTCTCACAGGCCATGATAAAGGATTTGTACATTATCCTGAGGATATGGAAGAATTATGAAGGATTTGAAGCAAGGGCAAGGCATGACCAAAGTTGTGCTGTATAAACAATCACTCTGACTTCAGTGTGGAGAATGGATTTGAAAGGAGCAGAAGTGGAGGCAAGGAGACCATTTAGAAGGTCATTTCAAAATCCAAGGAGAAGGAGGTGCTTGTCTGGCTGGCTTTGGGTGATGGCAGTCAAGATGGACTAAAGTGATATTTAGAAGATAAGTAGGGTTTGGTGATTGGTTAGAGATGGGTCAAAGGCAAGGAGGAGAAAAGCTACTCTTGGGTTTAGAGTGGATAATGGTTTGCATGTGGTTGCCACAGGAGGTTGAAGAGAAAAATGAATTTGCTTTTGGAGATACTGAATGAGAAATAACTTAAAACATCCAAGTGGAGATAATTAGTGAATGGTAGGACAGGAGCCTGGAAAGCGGGAATGGGCTGGATCTTGATCTTTGCAAACAGGGTGGTATTGATTTTAGACTGTAACTTCTGTGGCTGGCAAAGCAATACTCTTTAACATATTCTGCCTAATTGACTACAGTTCCTCCCAAGTACTAAAACTAGGAGTCTTCCTATTAACTTGAGTAGGGCCAGACACCACTTTGTCATTATTTTGAGGATAAATCTAAACTTGTCCTGAGATTTGTCTAAAGGGATTTGCACAAGGTCTTGCAGCCCACTAGTGGAAGAGTGAGGCCTGAGCCTAGGTCTCCATACTACCAGTCTAGTACAATTTTATTTATTCCAAAACCTCCCTCACCACCAAACTGTGAAAACTCACCCTATCCTCAGTGTCTGTGCTGCGTCTCAACATCTAACTCTTCCTTCAGCTAACGAGAGTGTCCACATTTTTTTCTCTGGGTATGACTCAAGCCCCATGTGGGAGCTCTTCTCCCTGCTAACAGGAGCCAAAGACCTATTTGAACGTGAGCCTAATTTCTCCCCTACTGACCATCACTGTCATGAACTGACCACTCTGGCACTGCTGCCAGCTAAGAGCAGACAGGTTGACTGACGGGAAGCACAGACCTGCTGCTCACACAAATCTAGGCAGGCATGGGAGGGGAAAATAGGTGTGCTGGGCCTGTCTGGCACCGATAGCTTCTGCCACACCAACATTTCAATCAGCACCATGTTAAGCCAGCCCTTGTGTCTGTCACTCAGAAATAGTGCAGCATCAGCTGCAGGGGTGGCTTCTAAGGGGGCAATTGAGTCCCTGAGCTGCTTGAGAGAGAAAAGTTATCAGGGCCATCGATGGCATCTGCCACACCTCCTTCTCTTGCCAGATAATTAGCATATGGTCCAGTTGGGTGACTTTATCCTGCCCAAGGAAGTGACAGCTAATACTGGGCTGGCAGTAGAGATCACTGTGTGGTTCAGAATGGCTGTCCAAATCGGCAGGAGCTGTCCAGTGCATCCAAGAAAAGTTGAGTTTTGTTTATTCTTTCCTTGAGGGTTGAGGGTGAATAGCAAGGCTAGGTATGCTTGGGAATGCAAATCTAACTACATAGGCACTTAAAGGCACACACAGCTATTCATGTGAATCAACACACACTTTCACAAGCACTTAGATCCAAACCTGCCTGTTCATATATATGTTAAATTAAGCAAAAACCACAAGGGTGCAAACATACATACATGCATGCAAAACACTCATATGCTAATATGCATGCTCATAAACACACAAAAACAAACTTGCATTTGGACACAGCACATAACAGAAAACAAAAATAAATGCATTTGCTGCCTATGAGGGTGGACACAGACACTCAGACATTAATATACAAAGGCACAGAGTCAGTACATGCAGATTCACAAACTCATGTACACACAGGCAGGTACAGATATCAATATAAATGGACAAGTGTAAAAGGAGACTGGTACAAATACAAGTACTTGCACACACACCAACTCACAATCTTTTCTCAGAGAGGAAACTAATGAGAAAGGATGAAGGATGGAGAGCTTTAGTTTCTACCTGTCATCGCTCAAATCACTTTCAAGTGTGTAAAACAGAAGAGGAAAAAAATCAATTCCTGTTAGGAGAGGTTCAAGGAGCTGTGAAATCAATTATATTTTATTTCCAAATATCATTCAGAGAAGTTTACACTCTTTCAGAAAAGTCTGGTCTCGCTGGGGGGCAAAGAACCAGCTGGAAATGGTAATGGGAAAGGCGCTGCAAAGTTCAAAGCAAAGGTCAGTGCTGAGGTCAGAAATGACACTTTCATCTTCTCTGACAGGAGAAGGGAGTTGGGAAAGTTTCAAGTGCCCCAATTCAAATAATGGCCACCAGGGCTATCTGGTGTGACACCAGTCACCTCATTGATTGCTAAGATTGACTTGGTCAATTCACATTAAAAAATAAATGCACATGAGAGTTGAGACTTGAAAGTAGCCTTAGAATGCCCCTCATTTTTTTTTTTTTTTTTTAGACGCAAGGAAATAAAGAGGCTGACAGCAGGGGCATAACTTGCCCAACATCACCCAGGAAAAGGGTGCAGAGCCTGGGACTGAACCCAGGCCTGCTGGATTCCCAGCCCCAACCTTCCTGCTTTCTGCATTAGACAACTGCCTTCAGAGCACACTCCCCACAAGGTAGAACTTTGACTCCTCAAAGACCTTTATAAACATGCAGCAAATTAACTCACCCAGTATTTGGGGTGTTTAATCGCAGACATCAGTCTGAAGGCAGGTGGCTGGCCAGAAGTATCACCAGGGCCAAACTGAGGTGGTGTGCTCTATAGAATAGCACAACCTGGTCAGTATTCCATCTGAAATAGCTGCCCTGTCTGAGGGATGCCTTTCATTCCCAATATATGCTAAAGTTGTCTGGTCCTGGATGACCAGAGTTGGACTCTAGAATACGTAACTGGATGCCACGGGGGGAAAAAAAAACCCAGCTCATTGTGAAATGTGGAAACTTTAATAAGCAAATGAGCTCAGCAGGAAGGGAAGAAACTGGGGAAGGGGTAGGGGAAGGTGACACTGAGTAAGTCAGATGGTAACACTACAAGCTTTGGTTTTCTCACTGAAATAAACAAAAGCAACAACAACAAATACACAAAGAACAAAAAGGCTACATCTGGGTTGTTGGGTTAAATTAGTGACTATATCTGAAAATACAGTGTAAATTTGCTAGACAAATGTGAAGTACATTACTGTCTACAGTCTTTGTGAAGAAAAACATTATCCAGAACTTTTCTTAATGCTGTTACCCCACTGCAAATGCTCTTGCTGTTCACTGAATTGAACTCGAGTCATCCTTTAGACTGCTCAGGTGTGCTGACTCGAGACTCCATTTCTAAGGACCACAGAGCTGGCAGAGTCCTCATACGTGATTTCCAGCATCTTCTACACAGGTTCTGGGACATTACTCTAAGGAATGATAGTTGGTATCATATAATAAAGGTTTTGTAGTAAAATAATTTAGGGAGATGCTACAGATAAGATTTTCCTCTTAAAGATTCATGGAGCACAGAAGCATCTTCAAGGTTCTTAGAGGTGCTTCAGGAAAGGAACTTGTTCAAGTTTGTTGAATGTGTAGGCAGTCCCCAACTTACGAAGTTACAGCAAACCGCACTTAAATCTTATCATTAGTAATATGTACTACATGCATTGTTGTTGCAATACGTAATTTGCTGATGTTATCATTTTCAGATGTTCACGTGCATGTTCATAGATAGGATTTATAAAGTACTGATAATAAAAAGCAATAATAATTAAAACTAAAAAAAAAAAAAAAAGAGGTATTTGACACATCAGAACCGCCTTATGATGGAGTTGTTGGAATGGAACCCCATCGTCAGTCAGGGACTACCTGTAGCATTTTTTAGATATTTTTGTCTCACATTCCCACTCTTACAAAACTGTTGCAGAGTTATTATCATCCCAAACAGGAATTTTCCACAGAACACAATTTTTGGGATGTGCTCATTTGGATCAATGCCCCCATTATACAGATGAAGAAACAAACTCAGAAAAGGTAAGTGACTTGGCCAAGATCACATAGGAAATTAATGATAGAGTTACAACTCCTGATGGTCTTTCTCCTCTCAGAATCCATATTGGACACCATTTAGTTCCTGGTTATAGTCTATCTTACTGTGTTATCTGTTCACTTAGTAATTCATGTATGTTTTAAAATGAAACGATGAGTGTAAAATCACCCAACATTGTTTCTGGACTGTGTAAATCACTCAATAAATGTTAAATCTGAATTGGTCTGTCTATGTGGTTTTCCCAACAGATGATAAAATCCTGGGAGGCAGAAGCCATGCCTTATGTGCTTCTGCATATCCCATGACTCATACAGCCCTTCTAGACCCACCGGAGACACTCAATAACTATTTTCTCATTCACTCATTGAAAACCAGGGTAAGCCCCAGTTCTCTGCCCATTGGAGGAAAAAGAGAAAAGCTGACATTAAAGCAATAAAATGAACCATTTCCCCTATGGAGTTAGTCTAACATTAATAAAAGCTTCATGTTGCACTATTATCCTCTCCCCTTATTATTTTCATGTATTTCATGCTGGATATAAATGTCAAGATGCTTTATCTACCTGCATTTTCATGGGATTTATTACCACTGAAGGAACTCATGCTGCAACTTCTAGTTAGGGAAAGCTTGTCCTTGGTGGCCTTTCATCTCCTCTCTGCCCAGGGTCCTTCAGTGACCATAGGGCAGTAAAACTGGGTAAGGAGCTTTGTGTCTGTTGTCATAAGCCAGGAGCTCAAAGTCAGGTCTCCTGCTTTCCAATTCTGAGTTTTTGGGCCACTTGTTTCTATTCTCTGAACTTCAGGGTAGCAGAAATGATGGTGTTGAAACATCTATTACCCCACCCCACCACACTAGACTCTCCTTAATAGGACCACAATTTTGTTCAGATATGCAGCCCTCCTCCTCATGACCAAATGCTTCACAGAAGAAGATTCTTCCCCCAGAGCCAAGGATAAATTCTGATTAATCTAAAACAGTGGTTCGTAAACTTAGCATGCATCAAAATCATCAGAGGGGCTTGTTAAAACATAGATTGCCGACCCCCTGCCCCAGAGATGTCAATCCCATACATCTGGGGAGGGGCCCTAGAAGTTAGATTTATAACAGGTTCCCAGTGGACGCTGATGTTGCTGGTCCAGTGGGCCACACTTTTTGAACTACAGATCTAAACCAGCTGGGGTATTCCCATTCCCCTTGCCATTAATTGATCTGATTTTTATGTTTTAGCTTGTTCCCCCAAGAGCAGAACCCAAGATGAAACTATAGGTGCAAGCAGTTTCTTGGGAAATGATCCTAGGAATCACTGTGAAGGAGACATGATGTGAGACAGAGAAGCAAAGAAAGCCACATATGGTGAATTCATGAGCCAGTCCCTCTGTGTCCAAGTGGGGGTCATTACCACTGGAGACCCACTGGAGGACTCTGGAGGACATATCTTAGCATGCTCCCCCTGAGGAATGAGGAGGCCAGGATTTTAGTCACCATGCTCACTTGTTGACTGTTGCTCCTTAGAACTTTAACTCTCTGGCATTTCCAGCCTGGCCAACGTGCAGGCTGAGCACATTCCAGAGAGATTCTCAGACATGGAGACACATTATCCTGAGCTACAAATTAGGGGCATAAACAAGATTTACTGAAACTGCAGGTGATCTGGGGGTAAGCTGAGGGCATAAGATTGGGTACTGATATTGTCTACTGCTTATGAACACATGATGCAGATATATCTAATACAATGGGAGGGACATCTGCTGGGTGACCCTGGTAAAGGTTTCTTTGTCTTAAGAAGGAAACAGTAGATGAGAAATCATTTCCTCTGGATGTGGTCATGTCTGAATATGACACCAGAACTGTTATATCCATAATGTGAGCAAGAGAAATAGCTTTAGGATGAAGCTACTGCTGAGAGAAGAATAGGAAGATGGAAGGAACCTGAATCTTTTATGAAAATGTGGAGATGCTAACATACCAGGGCTGGGGTAGGCTTACCACATGTTGTTACATGATTTAATATAAAATGGTGTCATTGTTTAAGACAGTTTGAACTGGGATTTTCTATCCCCAGTTGCTGAAGCAACTGATACACTAATTTCCTGAAATACAAATTGAGATGGTATATTATACCCTCATTCCACAGTGTGTGGATCGAGGCTTAGCATCATCACCTGGGAGCTTGCTAGAATGCAGAATCTCAGACCCCACCTAGACCTACTGAATCAGCAATCTGAAATCAATGGATTGGGTTCCCAAGTGAACTATGTGCCCATGAAGTATAAGGAGCCCTGCCTTACAGGGTCATGATGATTAAATGATCTGATGGATGAGAATAACACTACTTACGTTGGTTATTATTATTTCATTATTGACACCTTGGTGTCTCCTGCTAGTCCTCTGATTCTTCATCCCACAATTTAAAATAAGATGACATCAGCTTGTATAAATGCATCTGAATGTGTAATTCATTCCTGGTTAATTAGTCTGCCAGGTAATTTTTACGTAGGAGTTAGTGTTCTGAAATATTAGTGAGTAATTAGAATTCTATTCTGAAAACAGATGACACTGTGAGTAGAGGGAGGTGAAGAATAAAAGGGTACACAAGTAAACATGGTTATATATTGGGGTTACTACATGGGTTCATTTCTTTTTTAGCATGAGAACTGGTGATCTGAATGAACGTAAACTAACTAGCACCAGGGTGATCTTCATAAACAAATGAATCACCTACTGTGAAAAGAAAATAAACAAATAAAACTCTCCAAAGCAGAAAGCAAGCAAATGGCAGGCTCTGTTGTCACTGGCAAAGAACTCAGAATGCAACTTTAGCCTGCGATGTCTCAAAGTACCATTGCTTAAAATGAGTCCATCAAAATCCCATGGAATACAATAGGTATTACTTAAAATAAAAATTCTTTGGCCAAATGAATTTGGAATGTTGGGAAGCAATGGTAAAGACATTAGCTGTATGTTTGCTTGATTGTTTTTTTAACTGCAAGACTATTAGGACCCTTAAATAGGTGAATATTCAACCCGCCATCTTCCTTCTTCCAGTTCTTTGCCAAAATTCTCCTGATAGATTCCTGTGCTTTCACTCTTACCCTAACATTTTCATCATATCCCTTCTTTAGTTAGCCTGTGTTTTTCTTAGGGTCATAGCTGACAGCTCTCCCTCTCCCTCTTCCATTTTGTTGAATATGACAATATATTTTCTAGCTGAGCTATCTTAGATGTATCGTTTTCACCTAGGCCTTCTCTTAGGCTCCTCCTATCTCTTAGAACACCCTATACATTTCCTTAAGATCAATTCACAATTCATGTTGTTGTTAGGTGCCATTGAGTCAGTTCCAATTCATAGTGACCCTACTTAAAACAGAATGAAACACTGCCCGGTCCTGTGCTATCCTCATGATCATTGTTATGCTTGAGACCATTGTTGCAGACACTGTGCCAATCCATCTCATTGAGGGTCTTCCTCTTTTTTGCTGACACTCTAGTTTACCAAGCATGATGCCCTTTTCCAGGGACTGGTCCCTCCTGATAACATCTCCAAAGCATGTGAGAAAAAGTCTCTCCATCCTTGCTTCTAAGGAGCATTCTGACTGTACTTCTTCCAAGACGGATTTCTTTGTTCTTTTGGCAGTCCATGGTATATTCAACATTCTTCACCAACACCGTAACTCAAAGGTGTCAATTCTTCTTCAGTCTTCCTTATTCATTGCACAGCTTTCACATGCACATGCGGTGACTGAAAACACCATGCTTTGGGTCAGGCGCACCTTAGTTCTTAAAGTGATACCTTTGCTTTTTAACATTTTAAGGGGGACTTTTGCAGCATATTTGCCCAATGCAGTGCATCATTTGATTTCTTGACTGCTGTTGCCATGAGCATTGATTGTGGATCCAAGTAAAATGAAATCCTTGGCAACTTCAGTCTTTTCTCCGTTTATCATGATGTTGTTTATTGATCCAATTGTAAGGATTTTGTTTTCTTTATGTTGAGGTGTAATCCATACTGAAGGCTTTAATCTTTGATCTTCATCAGTAAGCACCTCAAGTCCTCTTCACTTTCAGCAAGCAAGGTTGTGTCATCTTCATATCACAGGTTATTGATGAGTCTTCCTCCAATCTGCATGCCCTGTTTTTCTTCATATAGTCCAGCGTCTTGGATTATTTGCTCAGCCTACAGATTGAATAATTATGCTGAAAGAATACAACCCTGACACACATCTTTCCTAACTTTAGACCATGTTGTATCCCCTTTTTCTGTTCTAACAATTGCTTCTCGGTTTGATCTATGTACAGCTTCCTTATAAGCACAATTAAGTGTTCTGGAATCCCCATTCTTTCCAATGTTATCTATAATTTGTTATGATCCAAACAGTCGAATGCCTTTGAATAGTCAATAAAACACAGGTGGACATCTTTCTGTATTCTCTGCTTTCAGCCAGGATCCATCTGACATCAGCAGTGATATCCCTCCTTCCCCATCCTGTTCAGAATCTGGCTTGAATTTCTGGCAGTTCCCTGTCGATGTACTCTGCAACCACTTTTGAAAGATCTTCAGCAAAATTTTACTTTGTATGACATTAATGATATTGTTAAATAATTTCTGCATTCTGTTGGATCACCTTTCTTTGGAACAGGCATAATATGGATCTCTTCCACTCAGTTGGCCAGGTAGCTGTCCTCCAAATTTCTTGGAATAGACAAGTGAGCACTTCCAGTGCTGCATCTGTTTGTTGAAACATCTCAGTTGTTATTCTCTCAATTCCTGGAGCCTTGTTTTTCACCAGTGTCTTCAGTGCAGCTTGGACTTCTTCCTTCAGTACCATGGGTTCTTGATCATATGCTACCTTCTGAAATGGTTGAATGTCGACCAATTCTTTTTGGTACAGTGGCTCTATGTATTCCCTCCATCTTCTTTTGATGCTTCCTAGGTCGTTCAGTATTTTGCCCATAGAGTCCTTTTTATTCAGTTCTTTCAGCTTGAGAAATGCTGAGCATGTTCTTCCCTTTTGGTTTTCTATCTCCAGGACTTTGCATATGTCATTATAATACTTTATTTTGTCTTCTTGAGCCATCCTTTGAAATATTCTGTTCAACTCTTTTACTTCATTATTTCTTCTGTTCACTTTTAGCTACCCGATGTTCAGGAACAGGTTTCAGAGTCTCTTCTGATCCATTTTGGTCTTTTCTTTCTTTCCTGTCTTTTTTTTAATGACCTCTTGTTTTCTTCAGGTATGATGTCTTTGATATCATTCCACAACTCATCTGGTCTTGAGTCATCAGTGTTGAATGCATCAAATCTGTTCTTGAGATGGTCTCTAAATTCAGGTGGAATATACTTATTGTTGTAATTTGGCTCTTGTGGACTTGTTCTAACTGTCTTCAGCTTCAACTTGAACTTGCATATGAGCAATTGATGGTCTGTTCTGCGATTGGCCCCCGCCTTGTTCTCACTGATGATATTGAGCTTCTCCATCATCTCTTTCCCCAGATGTGGTCGATTTTATTCCTGTGTATTCCATCTGGCGAGGCCCACGTGTATAGTTGCCATTTACGTTGTTGAAAGAAGATATTTGCAACGAAGAAGTCATTGCTCTTGCAGAATTCTATCATACGATCTCCAGCATCTTTTCTATCACCAAGGCCATATTTTCCAACTACTGATCCTTCTTCTTTGCTTCCAACTTTCAAATTCTAATCACCAGTAATTATCAATGCATCCTGACTGCATGTTCGATGAATTTCATACTGCAGAAGTTGGTAAAAATCTTCAATTTCTTCATCTTTGACCTTAGTGGTTGGTTCATAGATTTGAATAATAGCCATATTAACTGGTCTTCCTTGTAGGTTTATGGATATTAGCCTATCACTGACAGCGTTGTACTTCAGGATAGATCCTGAAGTGTTCTTTTTGACAATGAATGCAATGCCATTCCTCTTCAATTTGCCATTCTCAGCATAGTACACAGTATTATTGTCCTATTCAGAATGTCCAATACCAGTCCATTTCAGCTCATTAATGCCTAGGATATCGATGTTTATGTGCTCCATTTCATTTTTGATGATTTCCAATTTTCCTAGATTCATACTTCGTACATTCCATGTTCCTATTATTAATGAATGTTTGAAGCTATTTGTTATCATTTTGAGTTGTGCCACATCATCAAATGAAGGTTCCAAAAGTGTGACTCCATTCACATCATTAAGGTCCTTGAGGAGGCAGCTCAAAATTCATAGTATGATTGTATTTGGGTAATTAGTTATTCAATGTTTTTATCTCTCCCTGGAAGAAAATCTATTAGAGATAGCCCCTATCTGTCTTGTTCACCATCGTATCTCCACGTCTAGCACAGTATCTGATGCATAGGGACTATCAGTAAATATTTATTAAATGACTGAGTAAATTTTGAATCACTAACATGGCAATGCATGCTGTTTTTCAAATGCATTTGAACATAGGGACTTTCCCCCCGCCCCAGCCTGGAAGTAATATTCTATGGAATATATTTTGAGAAATACTTTTCCAAAGTCAATTCCACTCCTCCTAAGTGTGAAAAGGGGAATATAAGTTATAACTACATTTCAAGCTCTGACTAGCTGTGTGACCATGGGCAAAGTTATTTCAAGCTTGAGACTCACTTGTGGAATGATGAGGTTGGATGAGATAATCTTTACAATCCTTTATAGCTCCCAAATTCTGAAGTTCTTATCGTACAGAAAGAGTACCACTTTCACTTTGGTCATGGTGTGAGCTCTCGAAGAGTAAGTCAAATCAGACTGACCTCATTTCACTCTAGGATATTTATAGTCTAGGATGGCAGATCAGGGAAAGGAAGCCAGTACAGCGTATCTAGCTTTCCATGCGCAATTTCACAAAGTCTTCCTTGATATCTTTGTAGAAAAGAGTGAATAATGGAAGCTAGATGGAGGAATGATGGACTGGTTTTGAAATGAGTTGAAAGATGATCCCCAGGAGTGCTAATTAATTGATCAATGCCAACCTTGAGGACCGGGACCAGCAACATCCCTTTGTCCTGCCCTGTTCAACATTTCTATCAATGTCTCAGATGAAGAGTGAGAGCTCCTGATCATCAAATACATAAGTGACATAACGGTAGGAATATGTTGAATGACAGAATCAAAATTCAAAGTGATCTGAACAGCCTGGATAAATGAACTGTATCTAAAAAGGATAAGTGAAGTAATATGAAAGGAAAGTTCTAGAAATGAAAGCCACAAAAAGGTATGTGTAAGTGTGTATTTGTGTGTGTGTATGTGTGTGTATTGTATGTATTTGTGCTGGGGCAACCATTAGGCAAAACCAATTGCTAGAAAAGGATGTTATGATTGGTAATGAGATGGATTGACACAATAGCCGAAAAAATGGACTCAAATATATCAAAAACTATGAAGATGGTGTAGGATCAGGCAATGTTTTGTTCTGTTATGCAAAAGGTTGCCGTGAGTCAAACCTGACTCGATGGAAACTAACAGTAATAACAACAGCACGAACAAAGTAATAAAATAATGTGAGGTCGTCAGCCAACATGAATGTTTGCTACAAATTTAAGCTTTGTAAACAGAAATCTAGCAGGTAAAAACAGATGGGTGATAGATACTCCCTAATCAGACAGGGCTAACAGTGCTGCTTTCCAGTTTTTAAGAAGGGAAGACAGTTTAGACAATGACCACAGTAGAGGGATCAAGACAGTGAGGAAAAGAATTAAAGGAACTGAGATTTCTTTCACAAAGAGACAACATAATTCCAGAGACCATAATTATTCCAGCTTCTCGAAGTCCAGACTAGATGCTCCTCTGATGTAATTTCTCAGTGCCCTAGAGTTACCTCATCATAACACCCATCACATTATGTTCTCAGTTCTTGTGTGTGCCTCTCACCAGGCCAAAGGTTCTATGAAGGCAAGATTTGTGTCCATTTTGTTCAACATCATCCTCTTGTTGATTAATTCAGAATCTGGGACATGGAATTTAATCAACGAGTTGAATGAATTAAGTGTTGGTATTGTTAAATACCTCTAGTATTGTAAGTAAAGACCAATTATGTGTCTTCTTTGTAACCCAATCGATTAGAACAAGTATCAACTGTAAATGAATATTTGTTCCATGTAAAATCAGAAGTTTCCAAACATGACATGGACTATTGGATCAGATAGTGAGTTTCTCTTCACTGGAGGCAATCAAGCCAATTTGGAGGACTCCGTTGGCTATAGCCACTACAGAGGACACTCAAGCCACATATTCTATACGGCATGGATGACTTTTCTATCACTTAAAATGTGATTTTGAGTCAGAGGTTGTTTCACAAAGTGTGTTCTGACCCAGTAGAACAGTAGATTATTTCCTAAATAACTTCTTCCATTTTGTGCCTCTGGGCCTTTGCTTCTGCTATTCTGCTCATCCATAGTTCACCCAAATTTTGTGAGTGAAAGTTCTAGCCATCCTTTATAAAAATCTCTCAAACTTACTTAAAATCTTTGGTCAGCAAACCCACCAAAAGTAACCCCTTCCTCCTCTGCAATTCTATACATTAATTGTCCCTCCCTTATCTCCTCACCACGTGCTGCTTTGCATATCATCAACATAAGTACAGGGGACATTTATTTGCGTACGTGAATGTATGTATCTGTCAATCAAGGGACTTCCCTTTTGTACCACATTTCTGCTAAAACCTGCTAATGAAAATATCAGGAATAGATGTGTTACTCAGATCTTTTAAATATGCAATTGTCTGCCTATGAGCACTAAAACTCCTCCTGATATTTTTTCTTCCTATGCAAATATGTGCGGAAACAACTGCAAAACCCGTTTCCTTTGCTGCACAAATAGAGAGTGGGATCTACTTACTCTGAAGATATTATTGAATTCTGGGGCAGTTGAGGGGGCCAAATTTATACCAAAGGAAGGGGTGGCGGCGATGAAAGTGATTGAAATGCACATTAAAACTCTAGCGTGATGGAAAGAAATATGGATGATAATATCCATCACTTCATTTTGGTTGACAAGTTTGTTTACCAACATGTGGTGTCTTGTCTGGCAGAAAAGAGCTTTTTAAGAAATCTTGTTGTGATTCTTTCATATGTCATTTTGGACATCAGATAGCTTCATCCGATAATATTTGGATGATTTAAGAGTAAATGAGTGAAAAGCATATGGATTAAATTCCTCTTGTATTGGGCTTTGGTTTTAGAGGAGAGGATAAGAGTTGCTAGAAGAGGCCTCTGTCAGGCTTGTGCTTTATTTCAAGAGCCCTGGGAATTATCTAGACTGTCTCCCACTATGGGCCCACCTCCCTCACTGTCTACGGTGGTTCTTTTATTTATTTAACAGTGTTTTATAGCAATTGCTTTGCTCACAGCCCTGGTTTTCATACCACAGAGAATGAGGTAGGGCCCCTATCCTCAGATAACTATTATTTATTAAGGAGCTATAATAAAAGTCAGTGCAGGTCAGGGCTCTAAGACTTTTGCAGTTACCACTGTATTTAATATTCACTTACTTGATAAGGAAGGTGTCATGGATTGAACTGTGTCCCCCAAACATATGTGTCAAGTTGGTTAGACCATGATTCCCAGTACTGTGTTGCCATCCTCCATTTTGTGATTGATGTAATTTTCCTATGTGTTGTAAATCCTAATCTCTGCCTGTGGTTAATGAGGCAAGATTAGATTATGTTAAAGTGGGTTAGGGTGGGATGTAACACCCTTACTCAGGTCACATCCCTGATCCAATGTAGAGAGAGTTTCCCTGTGGTGTGGCCTGTATCAGCTTTTATCTTACAAGAGATAAAAGGAAAGGGAAGCAAGCAGAGAGTTGGGGATCTCATACCACCAAGAAAGCAGCACCAGGAGTAGAGTGTGCCCTTTGGACCCAACTGCACAGAGAAGCTCCTCGACCAGGGGAAGACTGATGACAAGGACTGTTCCCCAAAACCAATAGAGAGAGAAAGCCTACCCCTGGAGCTGATGCCCTGAATTTGGACTTCTAGCATACAAGACTGTGATAGAATAAATTTCTCATGTTAAAGCCATCCACTTGTGGTATTTCTGTTATAGCAGCACTAGATAACCAAGACAGAAGGTTTCATGATATTCTCATTTTCTATCATGATATTCCCCTTTTGAAGATGAAGAAACTAAGCTAGAGAGATGTTAAGGGAGTCACTCAACATCGCAAATCTAGTAAAAGTGTCAAATGGAACCTGAACCCAGGCAGCTTGCCTCCAGTTGGAGAAGCATGTCTCTTTCTCTACCTCTACTGTTACATATCACTAACTGTGATCCAGGAGTCGATACACTGCCTAATTTTATCCTTAAAGCTACAACTCTGTGAGGGAGAGACTCTTCCAGTTGTTTTATAGATGAGGCCACTGAGTCTCAGAGTTTGAAGAAATGTATTGAGTTTGCTATTGGATGCATCTAAGCAGGAAAAGTCGGTGTCCTTCAGAAGAAACTCCAAGACAGGAAGTTACAGGGAGCTAGTGAGTAGACAGATTGGTCTGCTTGCTTATGGTGACCACCTGGGTCCACTAATGAGTGGAAGTGGGGGAAGCACAGCAATAAAGAGACAGACTGAGTTTGAACATGTTCCATTGGCACTCATTGACCTAGCCTAAGGGGACCAGAGATGAGAGTGTGTGAAGGGACTGTCTGAAGTGCTGGGAGGTGTGTGTGAACTCTCAAGCCTAAGGCTGGCACCCTTTTGTGACTTGGCTGTGTAGGGATGAGCTGACTAGAACTTGACGGAATGAAAAGATGTTTGACACTGTGAGCTGGTGTAGATTGCTGCAATTTGAGGGCTTGCTGCGAACTGGACTTTGCTTGTGGATACACATGCTCAAAGTTCCAAATGGAACTGAAGATTCTTCAAGACCAAGGAAGATGCTTGTCTCCTCAGAGTACTGGTTCGATAGGGATGGGCAATTTAAACACTGGCTATCTAAAACAGGGGGAAGATAAAGGCATGAAGTAGCTGGCTTACATGCTTTCATGAGTGTGGTTACATTAAATGAGGGGGACAAGGGAGGATCCCCACTGAATAGATTCCTCTTTTCTCAATGTGTCTGGGGAAGAGAGGGTGGGGGAAGATGCTGATAGGTTTATATGATTCAGCTGTGAGTACTGATTGTTAAAAGGGTTGTGATTATAAAAACTGTAATTGTAGAAGCTGTAACTGAAAGTGGGCTAAGGCAGAGGAGTACAGTGGCTGAACCTAAAGTCTCCTAAAGGTTTTGCTTATGCTGATACCTCGAGAGAGACTCAGAACAAGGGAATAATCTTCTGAGTTGAATTTCGTCAGAGGCCAGGAAGGGTAAAGATGAGATGATTTCTGGAGAACCTGACCAGATCAGATCGAAACCTGCAGCAGACCTGAGTGGCTGGTACCTAAGTAAACTCACCCTTTGAACTCTTTGCCCTATTTATGAACTAATTGTTAATGACTGTTTTGGACTGGTAAAATGATTGGAAGGGGGAAGTTATCTTCCAAATATGGAAGAACTGTGGCTAGAAAAGCTAGGTGGTGGCCTGTGGTGCAATTAATTACTTCTGTGTGTGGCCTTTCTAGACATAGTCTTGTGACTCCCATGCAGGTGATTGGGTGGAGCTGTGCAAATAATATAATCGGGGCCTACTAAGGGGATCAGTCAGTTTTGCCTTAAAAGAGACCCAATTCCACAGCAGAAGAAGAGGTCTACCACTATAAAGGAAGGAGAGATCAGCAGGAGAGACTCAGCAGCAGGATACTGTGCAGTGGGCTTCCTGGCCCATGGAAAGAGAAAGCTGAGTGCCTTTGGGCAGAGACTGAGGGCCAGAGAGAGGCGTGCCTGCGAGCACAGCTGGGGAGAGGCTATCCTGATGGAAGAACTGTATCCTCAGTGTTCTTGAGCCTGAATTATAACAGTTACTTCCCTAATAAACCCCATAATTGTGAGTATGGTCTGTGAGTTCTGTATGGCCATTTCAATGAATTATTGAACCTAGTAGAGAGTGCTGTGGGAGGGACAGTTGGTGTCAGAATTGGTAAAGATGGCAGAGAGAGGAGGCATGTTTGACCCCCGCTTCATAGGTATCAGCCTTGGGCTATTGATCTTGATTCGCCTTCCCACTCGCGAAGTGGGAAGAGGTCAGACTCCACCCCCATGCCATTTTTACATGAGTTCACAGAACTAGTAAGTAGCAGGACTCAGGACTTGAACTCAGATTTTATGGAACACCTGTGCTCTAAGAGTGGTCCCTGAATTAACACTGCATCAGAATTTCCCTGGGGGCTTTGGGGGTGAGGGGGTTGGTGCTGGTTTAAAAAAAGTGCAGATTTCTTTGGACATTCCTCCTAACTACTGAATCAGCATCTCTGAGGCAGGGCCTCAGGATCTTTATTTTTATTTATTTTATTTTATTTTTGTTGTTGTTGTTAAGATATACACAGCAGAGCATATACTAATTCAACAATTTCTACATGTACAATTCAGTGACATTCATTACATTCTTCAAGTTGTGCAACCATTCTCACCCTCCTTTTCTGAATTGTTCTTCCCACATTAACATAAATTCAGTACCTCCTAAGGTTCCTATCTAATCTTCCAAGTTGCTGTTGTCAATTTGATCCCATATAGATAGTTCTTAAAAGAGCATAATGCTCAAGGCACACATGTTTTACTAGTTAAGCTAAACTATTTTCTGGCTTAAAGAAGACTTCAGGGGATGTTTTTGGTTTAAGGCTTAAAGATTATCTCAGGGCAATAGCTGTGGGGGTTCTTCCAACCTCATTACCTCTAGAAAGTCTGGATTCCATGAGAATTTGAAATTGCTGTTTTGTATTTCTCCCTTTTGATCAGGATTCTTCTATAGAATCTTTGACCAAACTTTCAGTAACGGTAGCCAGGTACCATCCAGTTCTTCTGGTCTCAGGCAAAGGAGGCAGTTGTTCATGGAGGCAATTAGTCACACATTACATTTTTTCCTCCTATTCCTGACTCTTCTTCTGTTGCTCCAGGTGAATATCGACTAACTGTTGTACCTTGAATGATCACTTGAAAGCTTTTAAGACCCCAGGCACTATGCAATGAACTAGGAGTTAGAACAGAAGCAGTAAACACAGTATTAAGCCAGTTAACTGGGATGCCCTTGGAAATCATGACCTTAAATCTCCAAACCAAGAAACCAAATCCCATGAGGTGTTTGGTTGTACATAAGGAGCATCAGCAGCTTCTCTTTTGTTGTTGTTGTAAATATATCTATCACATGACATTTGCCAATTCAACATTTTACAGGTATATAACATATTGAGATTAAGGATCTTTATTTTTAAGAAGTAATTAGGTGATTATTCACTCACTAAACTGAAAGCCTCATGCTATCTCCAAAAACTACTATGCTTAGGAGGAAGAGGCACCTACAATTTCTACCTGTACATTATCAGAGAGTTATTATTATTGTTGTCAGGTGCCGTTGAATCGGTTCTGACTTATAGCAATACTATGTACAACAGAACAAAACACTGTCCCGTCCTGTACCATCCTCACAATCGTTGTTATGCTTGAGTCCATTGTTACAGCCACTGTGTCAATCCCCTCTTTTTTGCCGACCTTCTGCTTTACCAAGCACAATGTCCTTCTCCAGGGACTAATCCCTCCTGATAACATGTCCAATGTATGTGACATGTAGTCTCACCATCCTTGCTTCTAAGGAGCATTCTTGTCACACTTCTTCCAAGACAAATTTCATTCTTCTAGCAGTCCATGGTATATTCAATACTGTTCGCCAACACCACAATTCAGAGGTTCCAGTTCTTTAGTCTTCCTTATTCATTGTCCAGCTTTCACATGCATATGAGGCAATTGAAAACACCATGGCTTGGGTCAGGCACACCTTAGTCTTCAAGGTGACATCTTTGCTTTTCAACACTGTAAAGAGGTCTTTTGCAGCAGATTTGCCCAGTGCAATGTGCCTTTTGATTTCTTGACTGCTGCTTCCATGGGTGTTGATTATAGATCCAAGTAAAATGAAATCCTTGACAACTTAAATCTTTTCTCCATTTATCATGTGTTGCTTATTGGTCCAGTTGTGAGGATTTTCATTTTCTTTATGTTGAGGTGTAATCTGTAGTGAAGGCTGTGGTCTTTGATCTTCATCTGTAAGTGCTTCAAGTCTTCTTCACTTTCAGCAAACAAGGTTGTGTCATCTGCATAACGCAGGTTGTTAATGCATCTTCCTCCAATCTTGGTGTCCCGTTCTTCATAGAGTCCAGCTTCTCAAATTATTTGCTTAGCATACAGATTGAATAGGTATGGTGAAAGAATACAACCCTGACACACACCTTTCCTGACTTTAAACCACGCAGTATCCCCTTGTTCTGTTCGAATGACTGCCTCTTGATCTGTGTACAGATTCCTCAAGAGCACAATTAAGTGTTCAGGAATTCCCATTCTTCTCAATGTTATCCATAATTTGTTATGATCCACACAGTCGAATGCCTTTGCATAGTCAATAAAACACAGGTAAACATCTTTTACATCTTTTATTAGCCAACTTTATTAGAAAGTTTAAAATGAGATAGAACACGAAAACATATTAACTGTGTACTAAAAAAGGGAATGAAACAGCTTCAAAAATAAAAAAAGGAAAATCAGTTGATTCTGTACATAGCCACCTTCTAGATTCTCAGGGCTGTGGATGGTAACTGATTCTGGAGACCTCTTGGTTCCTGGGAACATGAAAAGCAGGACAGAAGTCAGCATAGTAGAGTGCTAAGAACACAGGCTCTGTACTCAATTCCCACTTTTGCTTCTTACTAGCCATTTAGATTTGGGTGAGTCACTTACTCTCTTGTGTTTTAGACTCTGTCCCTGAGCGGTGAAAATGGTTA
This sequence comes from Dugong dugon, assembly GCA_030035585.1. Lineage (NCBI taxonomy): Eukaryota > Metazoa > Chordata > Mammalia > Sirenia > Dugongidae > Dugong > Dugong dugon. Next base: position 62,661,238 of record CM057471.1, read on the forward strand.
AAGTGCTCAGGTACTAACCAAAAGGTTGGATGTTCAAATCCATCCAGAGGAGCTTCAGGAGAAAGACCTAGTGATCTACTTCTGAAAAAAACAGCTATTGAAAACCTTATGGAGCATAGTCAACTCAGACACACATAGGATTGCCATGATTCAGAATCAAGTCAATGACAACTTTTCTTTTTTTTTACACATTTGCCTCATTGATTTTTATTCACATTAAACCAACACATCTAAAGCAACTGGCACATAGTAGGTATTCAATAAATAAGTCTTTTTCTTTTTCCTGTTTGCTTGTGATGCTTCGTGGCCAGTCAAATTTCTGAGGTAGAGTCAATTGGCAACTCTCTCCCCATCAAAGCCTGCATTATAGCAGCCATTAAAAATTTCCAGTTTGTCAGTGAGATCCTTTTCCTTAGACCCTAAAACTGTCTCCTTGGCTAGGAAAGTACTTGCCTATTAATGTGAAGTGCATTGGTAGTAGTAGATATGACTTATCACACCTGTAGTTTCATCAGAGAAAGATGAAGGCACAAAGGATTATACCAAAGGAATGAATGTCTAATGGGAAAAATCCATAGACTATTACAGAATGGTAACAAAGGTATTTGAAGGTAACAGTCTTTCAAGAAAATCATTTAAATTCCAGATTACAGTGTCTTCTCTTCCTATATTAAACGTAGTTCAGAAATCACATCTTTCCCCCTCCCCTGTGGAAACAAAATTGCCAAGTTGCAAAGGGCTTAGAGGACATTTGTAATAACCCCTAGGCAATGCTTCTCCGTGGAGGAAAGACAGTAGCTTCCTCATGTCATGTAGTAAGATACAGATTTGTTACTCACTAAATCCCATGAAATAGAAAGCCAGGTACCATTTTGCAGGTGATAAAACTAAGGCTCAGAGAGATGAAGATACTTGCCAAGGTCATTTGAGTCACCCAATAACAGGCCTTGATCCCAGACAACAGACTCCTTGTTCTTCTCTCTCCTCTCTCTGTCACAGTACTTCCTGATTCTAGGCAGGCAAGATGTCACGGATGAATTCCTTTCTCTTTCAATCTCTCCTTTTAGAAACTTTTAATTAGTCCCCAACTCTGTGCCATTATTAGTATTTGTTATTAAGTATTAAGAGCCATCCCTGTTCCCATCTCCACCCCTGTGCCCCTCCCCAAGCTTCCCACTCCTAGGCTTCTGGTTTTGTTATATTTTTTCAACAGTGATCAGTCAAGCTTCCCTAATGATCTCAACTCATCTGGAGGGTTTATAACACCAGCACAACTCCAATAAAAGGAAAAGAGAAGCTTCTCTGGGAATTCCCTGAGGGCTTCGCTTCTGCCAAGAACAAAACTCGTTCGCTCTTCATGAACCTGCCCCCACTCATTGGGAGGGTCTTGTATAGACTTTCCTACTTCTCAAAGTTGTTCTCCTATTCCACCCTCCCACCACTGACAAATTCTCCTCACTTTTCCAGGATATTATCTGAGATTCCTGCACACAGTACATAGGCACCCATTTTCTATTTGTTGAAAGATGCAATAAATATGTGCATTAATGAAGAAAGAAGGATAAAAGCCAGATTTATGGACCACTTATGTTTGCCAGGGACTATGCAAATTTTTAGATTACTCCAATGCTTACAACTATGTGGAAGTAGATGCCATTACTCTGTGTTGTATATGAGAGACAGGCACAGAGCATGGTTAGAATACTCCCTATGACCAGACAAGTAGTAGTACTCATAACAACTAGCATTACTGAGCATTTGCTATGTGCCAGGCCTTGTTCCAAGTTCCAAACACTTCACTGACATTCATTCTTTTAAGTCTTACCACAACTCTATCATGTACTGGTTTTTATTCTCATTATCAGGGTGGGGGGAAATAAGTGAGCAGGCCAGTATTCTAACCAAGGGTTTCTAGCTCCAGAGCCAAAAAAACCAAACCAAATCCATTGCCATCGAGTTGATTCTGACCCATAGTGACCCTACAGGACAGAGCAGAACTGCCCCATAGGGTTTCCAAGGTTGTAAACTTTATGGAAGCAGACTGCCACATCTTTCTCCTTAGGAGTGGCTGGTGGGTTCCAACTGCTGACTTTTTGGTTAGCAGCTGAGTGTTTTAACCACTGTGTCTCTAGGGCTGATGTTCTTAATCTTTACACCAGGGTAGTACTGTGATCCAAAACCACATCTCCCAATGAATGTGCTTTAATATTTATGCATTTAAGCCTTTCAAAGAGCCCTGGTGATGCAGTGGTTAAGCATTTGGCTACTAACCAAGAGGTCAGCAGTTCGAATCCAGCAGCCTCTCCTTGGAAACCCTATGAGGCAGTTCTACTCTGACCTATAGGGTTGCTATGAGTTGGAACCATAGCATGACTCAACAGCAGTGGGTTTGTCTGTCTGTTTTTCTGGAAGCCTTTCAAAGAGATTCCATACCCATTATCTATTTAATCACCATAAAAATTCAGTGAAGTAGGAGAAAGTATATACTAATCTATTTCTGATTTTTGGGAGAACTAAGGACCAGAGGGTATGTGTGACCCTCCCCACACCCAATACTCTGCAAGGATAGATGCAAGACAGGAACTCAAGTCCCTGTACACTAAAGGTGATAGACAAAATGACTGTAGGGGCTAGTTACACCACTGGCAGAGCTATGTGCTAGCCATTCCAGGCAGTTTGGGCTGCTTCTGAGCTGTGGTTTTTCCCATCTACAAAATAGGGATGAGAATGCCTATCTGAAAGTGCTTGGGCAAGAATGTGATTAGATACTTTATATGCTAGAATACAGCAGACACACTACATATTTGATTTTCCTCCCTAGGCTTCTGAAGGATCTTTTTTTTACAAGGTGAATCTCTCAAACAATCTGGGGCTTGAAAGTCCTGAGCACACTCATATATATGAGACCAGACCATCTTATTGCACTATTCCATGTTGCTCATACACCAGGGAGAGAAACCAGGAAAATCATCATATATATTTATGAATTGGATGGCTTCTCTTTGCTGACTCATAGCTGTTCTAAATCTCTTGATCCTAGATAAAAATGAAATGTGGTGCCAATCAAGACAGTGACCACAATCATTGTAAACTTGCAGACTCCTAGAAGTTCTAGTCTGGGAAGAAGTTCTAGTCTAGTCTAGTTTAGAAGTTAAGTCCCTCACCTTAAAGAGAGGGAAAAAGTGATACACAGAGGGAGAAGAATGGTCATTTTGCTTGAAATCAGAGAAGTGGGACTAAAATTCAAGACTGGCTAAAACCAAATCATTTTTATCTTATGTTGCTGTAGAGAGAGAGACTACCTTGGGAGTAGAGCTTGGTATAGCTTCTAAGTTAAGAAGACTCAAGCAGGAAAATTCCAGGCTGTATCCTCCCAGTGAAATTGCTTATTCTAGGAGCAAAAGTGTCTAAGACTGTCCAGGGATTAACACCAGCTGACAGTGATGGAACCCATCAGTTCCTTCTGTATCTGATTAATGAAGAACATCTAATAAACATGAGGAGAAAGGCCAAGGATTCTAACGCTTGATTATCTGCCCTATGATTGAAAGTCTAATTTCATTTACCTGTGCTTATTTGTGAAGGCTTCTATATTTCCCATCAAGAAAAGAACTTCAGAGATCAGGGATTTAATGTAGATGAATTCATTCAGGTTCTTATTAATCTACACATACCAGTAGCTTGATATTCAATCAGTTGTCAACTCCTCTCAGTTCAGGACATGGAAACAGAAAACTTGGAAAACTTAATATTATGAATCTGTCACTTCATCCAAAAGTTAGTAATGTATTTGTTGTTATTGTTGTGTGCTGTCGAGTCAATTCTGACCCATAGTGACCTTATAGAGCAGAGTAGAACTGCCCTATAGGCTTTCCAAGGCTGTAATCTTTACAGAAACAGACTGCCACATCTTTCCTCTGTGGAGTGGTTGGTGGGTCCAAACTGACAACTTTTGGATTAGCAGCCGAGCACTTAACCATTGTGTCACCAGGGCTTCTAGTAATATATTTATTGAACATCAGTGAAAATCACAACACTTAATTAATTTATTTATTTTTAATTATGTTTTGTTTTATCTTGGAGTTGTATACAATGATTTTATAGTTCACATGGAAGTGTAAAAGGCCTAGGACATCCATATTTGGCACTATGGCAGACAGGATGGCCACAGGAGCCTCTGCCAATACTGTCCCAAAGGGCATGAGTATCACTCAGTGAACAGGAGGGGAAAACAAAACACACACACACACACACACACACACACCAACACACACACACACACACACCAACATCTTTCTGAGTTTAAAAGCACAAGACCTGTATTAATGTCTGGATCTTATTCATTGAAAAGTCATAAACCAGAAGGGTACTGACTAGAACTAAAGTTTATCAAGATGCTTTAAAAGAGGTGAATATATTCATTAACTTTATATTTTAACTTAAATATGTATGTTATAATATCTAAGGTAACCAGTAAAAAAACCAGAAGAATGCATAACTTCCAGAGTAATAAAGAAGAAAAAGTAACTCATTCCAAAAGCAAACAGAAAAGAAGTGAATGAAAACAAAATGTAGAAGATTGGAATAAATAGAAAGCACAAAATAACATAGGTATGAATCCAACCATATCAGTAACCATAATCAATGCAGTTTGTTTTCTGCATGTAAACAATTAAAAACATTTTAAATGTCTAAACATATCAAAACCACTTATATGCAGAGAAAACCTAAAACATAAATGCACCTACAAACTGCAAGATCACGTGGAAAAATAAAACAGAAATATAGTTATCTCCATAGAGCTAGCATGACTGCTCAAATTTCAGATTACCTGGATACTAAGGTAAAAAAAAAAAAAAATTAGAAGAAGTAAAGAGGGTCATTCTATGTAGAAAATAGATGGAATTTATCAGAAAATTATTATAATTTTAAAGTGGTATGCACTTAATAATACAGTTTCTAAAGTTAAAAATGATGGAACTATGAAAAAATGAGAAATCCACATCATACTGAGAAACTTTAGTATATTTCTCTAGTCACTAATAGAAAATACAGACGACTGAACAACATAAATAACAAGCCTTATTAGTGAAATACTGCTCTGAAAATTAATTTGCTGTGTTAAAAACATATCTCAATAAGTGTCACAGAATGAATATCATACTACTAAATTTTCTGACCAAAATGAAACTAAGTTAGATGTTAATCTAAAAATATAACAAAAAGTAAATATGAATACAGAAATGCACACAAATACATATGTACAACATAAAAACAGCCACATATGTTCAGAAATTTAAAAAAAAAAAACCTAAAATACCCATGAGTTAAGGAAGAAATAAAAATGAACATTAGAAAATATTCAGATTCAAACAATCGTGAAAACACCATCTATCAAAACCTTCGTGTTACAACTAAATTAATTCCTAAAAGACAGTTTAGAGTTCCAAAATGCTTATATTTAAAAGAGACCAACACCAAAACCAAATCTGTTGCTGACGAGCCTATCCAACTCATGGCAACCCTATAGGACAGAGTAGAACTACCCTATAGGGTTTCCCTGCTGGCACAGTGGTTAAGAACTTGGCTGCTAACCAAAAGGTTGCCAGTTTGAATCCACCAGCCACTTCAGTTCTTCTCAGTCCTATAGGGTCACTATGAATCAGGCCTGACTAGAAGACAACATAAATGGTTTGGTTTTGGTTTATAGGGTTTCCAAAAACTGGCAAATGGATTCAAACTGCCAACTTTTTGGTTAGCAGCAGAGCTCTTAACCACTGCACCACCAGGGCTCCATTTAATAAAAGAGAAGTGGGTAAAATTAATAAACTTTAAAAATTAGAAAAAGAGTAGCAGAATGGATTAAAAAAACACAATCCATCTATATGCTGTCTAAAAAAGACACACCTTAGACTTAAAAACACAAAGAAACTAAAATTCAAAGGACGGAAAAAACTATATCAAGCAAACAACAATCAAAAAAGAACAGGAGTGGAGACTTCCAGGCAACATGGCACTATAAACAGAAGCACCATGCCGTCCTTCCACAGCAAAGATCTGAGAAACTAAGTCAAACAGTCACACGTCAATCCTGAAACCCTAAGCATCAAATGAAGAGATAAAGAACTCAGCCAAGCACCGAATGGGATAAGAAACTGGCCAAGAACAGAGAGAAAGGAGATACATGCAGAGGTCCCATATCAGCTACTTCAGCATGGATCTGCCATCTTAGACTCCTATCAGAGATCAGTGAGCAGGGGGTACAAGAAAGCAGCTTCACAGAGCTTGAGTAGGAGACAGAACAACCAGGAACCAGCGATATATGCTTTCTCACCCTCCACCTTTCTTCACCCCTACATGGCCTCCTCTGCTTCCTGAGGCCACAGTCTCTTGGCCGGGAAGCACTAGCTTCACCCCAGTGTTGCTTGGATTCCACCCACCTGCACTGGCTGGCTCCCTGAGTGCCATTTGTTGGATGCTGGTGTTGCTTTTTTCTCCTTCTTTAGATTTCTTCCTTACGTCTCACTGCCTCCCCCTCCTTTCTCTCAAATACCTGGCTCCATGTGCCTTTTTTGCTTCTTCCTGAAAGGCTGCAAAACACCACTCAACTGTGAAACTGCTTCCCAGGCCATGCTGCCATGCTGGTGGAACACCCAAGGCTTTATTTTTTGTTTGTTCTGATTTGTTCTGTTTTCATTTGTTTGTTTTCTTTTTCTTTTCTTGGCTTGGGAGCCCCTTCTAGCCGGGCAGTACTGCATGGCTTGGGAGCTACTCCCTTACTCTGTGAAGATGCACAGTGACATCCTGGGGGACATTTCTTTTTTCCTGTTTTTTTTTTTTTTGTTTGTTTTGTTTTGTTTTTTTGCTTCTGTGTTTTGTTTTCTTCTCTCTATTTTTCCCTTTTTGTCTTTCTTCATTTCCAGATTCTTGTCTCTCTGTACTTACCTTCTCTTCCTGTCTCTTGAATACGTGGCACTGTGTGACACCTCTACCCCTTCTAGCCAGGCTGTACTTCATGGCCTGGGAGAAACTTCCCCAGTCCTAGCAGCCACATCAGTGGGATCCCTGGGGGACTTTCTTTCCTTTTTTTTTTTGTCTAATTCTTATTTATTCATTTTTTTACCCTTTCTCTTTTTTTTTATTTTTGTTTTTCTCCATTTCTCAGTCTCTCATCTCTTCACTCCAACAGTAAGCTCCCTTAGTACTTTTTGTTTGTTTATGTGTATGTAAGTTTTTGGCTCCTGTTCCTCTCTCCTCTCTCTCATCTTTCCCATACCCATCTTAGCTCCACACATCACAATCTCCCCCCTCCCTGCCTACCTGCACTGTGCACTGAACATCATACTCCCAAGCAGCACAGGCATGGTCTACTGGAACCTGCCCTGCACTGATTACCGGTCTGCCCTGTCAGCCCTACTACATGCCACAAACAACCCATCCCAGCAACTCCCCTTCAGCTAGACCTGCCCTAATGTACCATACCTGAGTGACTGGCCCTGCCCATTGGAGAAGGAGGTGAAAAGTATCGTGCCCACAGATGAGCAAACAACAAAGAATTCACTCACTGTCTGCTCAGACATAAGCAAATAAAACAAAAAAGCAGGATGAAACAAACAAGTCTACAATCAATAAATGAGGACAATAACTACTAAATGCCCAGAAAACAGCAGACAATATCAAAACATAAAAAAAAAACAGGAGAGGATGGTACCAGTAGGCATCCAAAATAAAACACCAGATGACTTTCCAGTAGAAGAAAAGGCACTAGAACTACCTGACAGGGAATTGAAATCTCTAATATTCAGAATTATCCAAGATTTGAAGCAAAAAGCAGATAAAAATGAGGAAAAAATAGATGAATTCATAGAAAAGGAAGACAAATTCATGGAAAATATAGAAAAAAAATGGAAGAGTTCAAGAAAATAATACAGGAACAAAATGCTAAAATAAATTCACAACTAGAAATCATACAAAAACAACAATTGGAAATCCAAAAGGTAAACAAGATTTCAGAAATGGACACTGTCATAGAAGGGCTGAGGAGAAGGTCTGAAATGATGGCAGACAGGATCAGCGAAATTGAAGACAAACACTTGGATACAAATCTGTTTGAGGAAAAATCAGAAAAAAGAACAAATAAAAATGAAGAAACCCTGAGAATTATGTGGGAAATAATCAAAAGCAAAAATCTGCAAGTGATTGGAGTTCCAGAACAGGGAGAGAAAACAGAAAACACAGAGAGGATCATTGAAGAATTGCTGACATAAAACTTCCCCAATATCATGAAAGATGAAAAGCTGACCATCCAAGAAGCTCAATGAACCCCATATAGGATAGACCCCAAAAGAAAATCACCAAGGCATATCATAATCACACTCACTAATACCAAAGACAAACAAAGAATCCTGAGAGCAACTCAAGAAAAACAAAAAGTCACATACAGAGGAGAAACAATAAGACTAAGCTTGGATTATTCAGCAGAAACCATGCAGGCAAGAAGGCAATGGGATGACATATATAAAACCTTGAAAGAAAAAAATTGCCAGCCAAGAATAATATATCCTGCAAAACTCTCATTCAAATATGATGGTAAAATTAGGTCATAGCCAGATAAACAGAAATTAAGGGACTATGTAAAAACCAAACCAAACTTACAAAAATTATTAAAGGGAGTCCTTCAATCTGAGAACAAACAACATCAGACCACAGACTGAATCTAGGACATAGGATTGTACCAGCCAGATACCAACTTAGGAACTGAACTCTTAAGGACTATCCAAAACCAAAAGAATTACAACAGGAAACAGGAGAGGTTAATCTGTAAATGACAACAGCATCAGAACGATAAAAGAGGAAATGAACGGTGTAGGTATAAAACCTTCTAATGGAAAGGAAAGCAAGGCAATAACAAGTAATAATAACAAGTGATAACAAGATAAGGGTAAATTTCAAGGTAACCATAAAGAGAGTTAACAAACCTATTCATCAAAATAAAGAAGAAAAACATAAATTGTCAGTAAAAACAAAACCTAAAAAAAAAAAAAAGAAATGAAAAAAAAATCCACAAACAAAAAGCATTCAACACAAGAGAGTAAGAGGAACAAAGAAAACGACAGCACCACAAAAAAAGCACCACAAAATCACACCAATAAACTCACACCTATCAATAATTACTCTGAATGTAAATGGCCTAAATGCACCCATAAAGATATGGAGAGTGACAGAATGGATAAAAAGACAGGATCCATCAATATGCTGTCTACAGGAGACGCACCTTAGAAACAAAGATGCAAATTTATTAAAAATCAAAGGATGGAAAAAAATATATCAAGCAAACAGCTACCAAAAAAGAGCAGGAGTGCCAATCTAAGCTCAGATAAAATAGACTTTAAAACAAAATCCACCATAAAAGACAAAGTAGGACACTATAAAATGATTAAGGGGTTATCCATAACCATAATAAACATCTACGCACCCAATGACAGAGCTCCAAAATACATAAAACAAACTATAACAGCACTGAAAAGAGAAATTGACAGTTCCACAATAATAGTAGGAGACTTCAACACACCACTCTCGGTAAAGGACAGAACATCTAGAAAGAAACTCAACAAAGATACAGAAGACCTAAAGGGCACAATCAGCGAACTTGACCTCACAGACATATATAGAACACTACACCCAACAGCTGCAAAGAACACATTCTTTTCCAATGCACATGGAAAATTCTTCAGAATAAACCACGTCTTAGGCCACAGAGCAATCCTCAACAAGATCCAAAACGTTGAGATAATACAAAGTATCTTCTCTGACCACAATGCCATCACAGTAGAAATTAGCAACAGGAAGATCAAGGAAAAAAAATCAATTACAAGGAAACTGAATAACACCATGCTTACACATCACTCAGTAATAGAAGAAATCAGAAATGACATCAAAAAATTCTTAGAATCAAATGAAAATGAAAACATATCATACCAAAACTTTTGGGACACAGAAAAGGCAGTCCTCAGAGGACAATTTATAGCAATAGATGCACACATCAAAAAAGAAGGGACAAAATCAAAACATTAACTACAGATACTGAACAAATAGAGAAGAGCAAAGAAAGCCCACAGCCACCAGAAGAAAGGAAATAATAAAGATCAGAGCAGAAATAAATGAAATAGGGAATAGAAAAACAATAGAAAGAATCAACAAAACCAAAAGTTGGTTCTTTGAAAGGATCAACAACATCAACAAACCGATGACCAGACTGACAAAAGAAAAACAGGAGAGGACACAAATAACACAAATAAGAAGTGAAATGGGGGTCATTACAACAGACCCAACTGAAATAAAAAGGATTATAACAGAAAAACTATACTCCAACAAATTGAAAAACCTAGAGGAAAAAATAAATTTCTAGAAACACACTACCTACTCAAACTACCACAAAGTGATGTTGAAAATCTGAACAGATGCATAATAAGAGAAGAGATTGAAAAGGTAATAAAAAAAACTCCCAACAACAACAAAAGCCCTGGCCAAGATGGCTTCAGTGGAGAATTCTACCAAATATTCACAGAAAAGCTTATACCAGTACTACTCAAATTATTTCAGAACATAGAAAAGGAAGGCATACTTCCGAATTCATTTTATGAAGCCAGCATAACCCTGATACTAAAACCAGGCAAAGATGCCACAAAAAAGAGAATTACAGACCAATATCTCTCATGAATATAGATGCAAAAGTTCTCAACAAAATTCCAGCCAATAGAATTCAGCATCATATCAAAAAAATAATACATCGTGACCAAGTAGGATTCATACCAGGTATGCAAGGATGGTTCAACATTAGAAAATCAATCAACATAATCCACCACATAAATAAAAGGAAAGAAAAGAATCACATGATCATCTCAATTGACGCAGAAAAGGCATTTGACAAAGTCCAACACCCATTCCTGATCAAAACTCTCAATAAATAGGTATAGAAGGGAAATTTATCAACATAATAAAGGGCATCTATGAAAAACCAACAGCCAACATCATTCTTAATGGAGAGAGGCTGAAAACATTCCCCTTGAGAACAGGAACAAGACAAGGATGCCCTTTATCTCCACTCCTATTTAACATTGTGCTGGAAGTCCTAGCTAGAGCAATAAAGCAAGAAATTGGTAATGAAGAAGTTAAACTGTCTTTGCAGATGATATGATACTATACATAGAAAACCCTAAAGTTTCCACAAGAAAACTACTGGAACTAACAGAAAGATTCAGCAAAGTAGCAGGATACAAGATAAACATGCAAAACTCGGTTGGATTCCTGTATACCAATAAAGAGAACGATGAAAGGAAAACAATACCATTTATAATGGTCCCTAAAAAAAATAAAATACTTAGGAATAAATCTAACCAGGGATGTAAAAGACCTATACAAAAAAAATTACAAAACACTACTGTAAGAAACCAAAGGGGATGTACATAAATGGAAAAACATACCATGCTCATGCATAGATAGATTCAACATAGTGAAAATGACAATTCTACCCAAAGCAATTTACAAATACAATGCAATCCCAATGCAAAAACCAACAACATTCTTTAAAGACATGGAAAAACTAATCATTAACTTGATATGGAAAGGGAAGAAGCCCTGGATAAGTAAAGCTGTATTGAAGAAGAAGAATAAAGTATGAGGACTGGCACTACTTGACCTCAGAGCCTACAATACAGCTACAGTAGTCAAAACAGCCTGGTACAACGACAGATACATTGACCAGTGGAACAGAACTGAGAACCCAGATGTAAATCCATCGGCCTACAGTTACCTGATCTTTGTTAAGGGCCCAAAGTCCATCAAATGGGGAAAGACAGTCTTTTTAACAAATAGCACTGGCAAAACTGGATGTCCAGCTGCAAAAAAATGAAACAGGACCCATACCTCACACCATATACAAAAACTAATTCAAAATGGATCAAAGCCCTAAATATAAAGGCAAAATCTTTAAAGTTCATAGAAGAAAAAATTGGATCAACTCTAGAGGCCTCAATACATGGCATTAACAGGATACAAACCATAACTAACAACACACAAACCCCAGAAGATAAGCTAGACTACTGGGATCTTCTAAAAATTAAACACTTATGCTCATCAAAAGACTTCACCAAAAGAGTAAAAAGAGAACCTACATACAGGGAAAAAATTTTTGGACATTACAAGTCAGACAAAGGTCTAATTTCTAAAATCTACAGGAAAATCCAACACCTCTACAACGAAGGGACAGATAATCCAATTAAAGAATGGGCAAGGGAAGTGAACAGACTCTTTACCAAGGAGGACATTCAAGCGGCCAACAGACACATAAGGAAATGCTCGCGATCACTAGCCATTAGAGAAATGCAAATTAAAACCACAATGAGATACCATCTCATCCCGGCATTACTGGCACGAATCAAAAACACTGGAATAACAAATGTTGGAGAGGCTGCAGGGAGGTCGGAACGCTTATGCACTGCTGGTGGGAATGCAAAGTGATACAACCACTTTGGAAAATGATATGGCGCTTCCTCAGAAAGCTAGAAATAGAAATACCATACGATCCAGCAATCCCACTCCTAGGAATATATCTTAGAGAAATAGGAGCCATCACATGAATAGACATATGCACTTGTTCACTGCAGCACTGTTCACAATAGCAAAAAGATGGAAACAACCTAGATGCCCATCAACAGATGAATGGAACAACTATGGTACGTACACGCAATGGAGTATTATGCAACAATAAAGAACAACGATGAATCCGTGAAGCATCTCAACATGGATCAAACTGGAGGACATTATGCTGAATGAAATAAGTCAACCACAAAAGGACAAACATTGTATGAGACCTGTACAGTAAAAACTCATGTACAAGTTTACACACATAAAGAAACATCTATATTGGTTATGAGGGATGGGGGTTACTAAACAGACAATAGATAAGTGGTAACTTTGGTGAAAAGTAAGACAGTACACAATGCTGGGGTAGCCAGAACCACTGGTACAAGGAAAGGTCACGGAAGCTCCATAGATACATCCAGGCTCCCTGAGGGACTGAATTGCTGGGTGGAGGTCTTTGGGGACCATGGTCTGGGGGATCATCTAGCTCAACTGGCATAAAACAGCTTATAAATACAATGTTCTATATTCTACCTTGGTGAGTAGTGTCTGGGGTCTTAAAAGCCTGTGAGCAGCCATCTAAGATACTCCACTGGTCTCACCCCTTCAGGAGCAAGGGAGAATGAAGAGAACAGGATACAAGGAAAAGATTAGTCCAAAGGACTAATGGACCACAACTACCACATGCTCTACCAGACTGAGTCCAGTACAGCTAGATGGTGCCCGGCTACCGCCACTGACTGCTCTCACTGGGATCACAACAGAGGGTCCTGGACAGAGCTGGAAAAGGATGTAGAACAAAATTCTAACTCATAAAAAAAGATGAGATTTACTGGCCTGAAAGACTGGAGAAACCCCGAGAGTATGGCCCCTGGACACCCTTTTAGCTCAGTGGTGAAGTCGCTCCCAAGGTTCACCGTTCAGCTGGGGAATGGCTAGCCCCATAAAACAAAACAGAACTAATAAGGCACAGCAGTCAAGGGACAAATACTAGAAGGCAGGAGGGGACAGGAAAGCTGGTGATAGGGAACCCAAGGTTGAGAAGGGAGAGTGTTGACATGTTGTGGGGTTGTTAACCATTGTCATAGGGCAATATGTGTACTAACTGTTTAATGAAAAACTATTTGTTCTGTAAACCTTCATCTGCGGTACAAAAAAAAAAAAAAAGAATTATCTATGTGACATCAAATTGACAACACCAATTCAAAAGGTTTGATGGGAAGCCTAGGGGGCAGTGAGTTGAAGATAATGGTGATGAAATAATTTGGAAAAGGATAGTGAGAATAGCAGCACAACTGGAAGAATGTAATTGATGTCACTGAATTGTACATGTAGAAATTTTTGAAATGGTGTGACTTTGGCTATGCATATTTTCACCAAAAAAAGTCCTCCAAGGCCGAAAAGGGAGAGAGTTGACATGTTGTGGGGTTGTTAACCAATGTCATAAAACAATATGTATACTGAGTGTTTAATGAGAAGCTATTTATTCTGTAAACCTTCATCTAGAGTACAATTTAAAAAATTAAAAAATGAAGAATGGGAGTGGCAATATTAATCTCTGACAAAATAGACTTTAAAGTAAAATCCACCACAAAGGATAAGGAAAGACCTATATAATGATTAAAGGGTCAATACGCAAGAGGACATAATCATGATAAATCTTTACCCACCCAATGACAGGGCTCCAAAATACATAAAACAAACTCTAACAGTGTTAAAAAGAGAGAGAGACAGCTCCACAATAATAGAAGGAGACTTCAATACATCTTGGTGAAGGACAGAACATCCAGAAGGAAGCTCAACAAAGACACGGAAGATCTAAATGCCACATTCAACCAAGTTGATCTCATGGACATATACAGAACACTCCACCAAACAGTAGCCAAGTATACTTTCTTTTTCAAGTCACATGGAACTTTCTCTAGAATAGACCACATATTAGGCCATAAAGCAAGCCTTAACAAAATCCAAAGCATCAAAATATTACAAAGCATCTTTTCTGACCATAAAGCCATAAAAGTAGAAATCAATAACAGAAAAAGCAAGGAAAAAAAATCAAACACATGGAAACTGAACAACACCTTGCTCAAAAACTACTAGAGTATAGAAGAAATTAAGGATGGAGTAAAGAAATTCACAGAATCGAATGAGAATGAAAACACATCCCACCAGAACCTTTGGGACATAGCAAAAGCAGCACTCAGAGGTAAATTTATAGCAATAAATGCGCATATCCAAAAATAAGAAAGGGCCAAAATCAAAACATTAACCTTGCAACTCAAACAGATAGAAAATGAGCAGCAAAAGAAGCCCTCGGACATCAGAAGAAAGGAGATAATAGGAATTAGAGCAGAATTAAATAGAGAATAGAAAAACAATTGAAAGAGTTAACAAGACCAAAAGCTGGTTCTTTGGAAGATCAACAAAATCGATAAACTGTTGGCCAAACTGACAAAAGAAATACAAGAGAGGAAGCAAACAACCTGAATAAGAAATGAGATCAGCGATATCACAACAGACCCAACCGAAAATAAAGAATACTATGAAAAATTGTACTCTTAACAAATTTGAAAACTTAGAGGAAATGGACAAATTTCTGGAAACACACTACCTACCTAAACTAACACAAACAGAAGTAGAACAACTAAATAAACCTATAATAAAAGAAGAGATTGGATTGAAAAGGTAATTAAAAAACTCCCAACAAAAAAATCCATTGCCCAGACAGCTTCACTGGAGAAGACTACCGATCTTTCAGAGGAGAGTTAACACCACTACTGCTAAAAGTATTTCAGACCATAGAAAAGGATGGGATACTCCCAAACTCATTCTATGAAGTCAGCTCACCCTGATACCAAAACCAGGTAAAGACTCCACAAAAAAAGAAAATTACAGACCAATATCCCTCATGAATATAGACACAAAAATCCTCAACACAACTTTAGCCAATAGAATTCAACAACGTATCAAAAAAATAATTCACCATGACGAAGTGGGATTCATACCAGGTATCCAGGGATGGTTCAACATTAGAAAAACAACCAATGTAATCCATCGTATAAATAAAACAAAAGACAAAAAATGAGAACCACGTGGAGAGAGTCTGAAAGCTTTCCCCTTGAAATACAGAACCAGACAAGGATGCCCTTTATCGCCACTGTTATTCGACGTGCTGGAGGTCCTAGCCAGAGTAATTAGGCTAGAAAAAGAAATAAAGGCATCCAAATTGGTAAGGAAGAAGTAAAAGTATTTCTGTTTGCAGGTGTTAGGATCCTATACACAGAAAACCCCAATGAATCCACAAGAAAACTACTGGAACTAATAGAAGATTTCAGCAAAGTTTCAGGATACAAGATAAACACAAAAATCAGTTGGATTCCTCTACACCAACAAAGAGAACTTCGAAGAAGAAATCACCAAATCAATACCATTTACGATAGCCCCCAAGAAGATAAAATACTTAGGAATAAATCTAACCAGAGATGTAAAAGACCTATACAAAGAAAACTACAAGACACTACTGCAAGAAACCAAAAGAGACTTACATAAGTGGAAAAACATACCTTGCTCATGGATAGGAAGACTCAACATTGTGAAAATGTATATTCTACCCAAAGCAATCTACAGATACAATGCAATCCTGACCAAAATTCCAATGGCATTTTTTAATGAGATGGAGAAACAAATCACCAACTTCATATGGAAAGGGAAGAGGCCCTGAATAAATAAAGCATTACTCAAGAAGAAGAACAAAGTGGGAGGCCTTAAACTACCTGATTTTAGAACATATTATACCACAATGGTAGTCAAAACAGCCTGGTACTGGTATAACAACAAATACATAGATCAATGGAACAGAGTTGAGAATCCAGACATAAATTCATCCACCTATGAGCAGCTGATATTTGACAAAGTCCCAAAGTCCATTAAATGAGGAAAAGAAAGTCTCTTTAACAATTGGTGCTGGCATAACTGGATATCCACCTGCAAAAAAACTGAAACAAGACCCATTCGTCACACCATGTGCAAAAACTAACTCAAAATGGATCAAAGACCCAAATATAAAATCTAAAATGATAAAGATGATGGAATAAAAAATAAGGACAATGCTAGGAGCCCTAATATAAGGCATGAACAGAATACAAAACATTACTAACAAAGCACAAACACCAGAAAAGAAACTAGATAACTGGGAGCTCCTAAAAATCAAACACTTAAGCTCATCAAAAGACTTTACCAAAAGAGTAAAAAGATAACCTACAGACTGGGGGAAAAAAAATTGGCTACATCAAATCCGATCAGCATCTAATCTCTAAAATCTACAAGATACTGCAAAACCTCAGCAACAAAAAGACAAATAACCAAGTGAAAAATGAGCAAAGGATGTGAAAAGGCACTTCACCAAAGAAGACGTTCAGGCAGCTAACAGATACATGAGGAAATGCTCACAATCATTAGCCATTAGAGAAATTCAAATCAAAACTACAATGAGATACCATCTCACCCCAACAAGGCTAGCGTTAATTCAAAAACACAAAATAATAAATGCTGGAGAGGTTGTGGAAAGACTGGAACACTTATACACTGCTGGTGGGAAGGTAAAATGGTACAACCACTTTGGAAATTGATTTGGTGCTTCCTTAAAAAGCTAGAAATAGAAGTACCATGCGATCCAGCAATCCCACTCCTTGGAATATATCCTAGAGAAATAAGAATCATTACACGAATAGATATATGTGCACCCATGTTCACTGCAGCACTGTTCACAATAGCAAAAAGATGGAAACAACCTAGGTGCACATCAATGGACAAATGGATAAACAAATTATGGTATATTCACACAATGGAATACTATGCAACAATAAAGAACAACGATGAATCTGTGACGCATCTCATAACATGGATGAATCTGGAAGGCATTATGCTGAATGAAATTAGTAAGTTGCAAAAGGACAACTGCTATATGAGAGCACTATTATAAGAACTCAAGAAAAGGTTTAAACACAGAAGAAAACATTCTTTGATGGTTACAAGGGTGGGGAGGGAGGGAAAGGGGCATTCACAAACTAGGTAGTAGATAAAAATTATCTTAGGCGACAGGAAGGACAACACATAATACAGGAGAAGTCAACACAACTGTACTAAACCAAAAGCTAAGAAGTTTCCTGAATACAACCAAACATTTCTAGGGACAGAGTAGCAGGGGTAGGGGTCTGGGGAGCATGCTTTCAGGGGACATCTAGGTCAATTGGCAAAGTTTATTAAGAAAATGTTCTGCATCTCATTTTGGTGAGTGGCGTCTGTGGTCTTAGAAGCTAGCGAGCAGCCATCTAAGATGCATCAGTTGGTCCCAATCTACCTGGAGCAAAGGAGAATGAAAAACACCAAAGACACAAGTAAAATATTAGCCCAAGAGACAGAAAGGCCACATAAACTAGAGAGTCCATCACCCTGAGACCAGAAGAACTAGATGGTGCCCAGCTACCACCAATGACCGCCCTGACAGGGAATACAACAGGGAGTCCCTGACAGGGCAGGAGAAAAGTGGAGTGGAGAACTCAAATTCTAGTAAAAACATCTGACTTAATGGTCTAAGACTGGAAGGACCCTGGAAGACATGGCCCCTGGACTCTCTGTTAGCGCAGATCTGAAACCATTCCCGAAGCCAACTTTTCAGACATAGATTAGATGAGACGGTAAGACATAAAATGATACTCGTGAAGAGAGTGCTGCTTAGTTCATGATACATGAGACTAAATGGGCAGCTCCTGCCTGGAGGCAAGATGAGAATGCAAAAAGGGACAGGAGCTGGTTGACTGGACACGGGAAATCCGGGGTGGGAAGGAAGAGTGTGCTGTCATATTATAGGGAGAGCAACTAGGGTCACAGAACAATGTGTGTATAAATTTTTCTGTGAGAAACTAACTTGAACTGTAAACTTTCATTTAAAGCACAATAAAAAAATTAGAAAAAGAACAGCAGAAAAAAACTAAAGAAAGGACAATTTAATCAATAAAGATAATGTATATATACGCATATGTATGTGTAAATAAATAAAGCCAAAAGTTGGATTGGTTCTTGGAAAAGAAAACTGACAGTCCTCTGGGAAGACTGTGAGAAAAGCGTGTGTGTGTGTGTGTGTGTGTGTGTGTGTGTGTGTGTGTGTGTGTGAAAAAGAGAGTGCACACAACTAACAGTGTTAAGAATGAAGAAGTACGTAGCTATAGTTACAAAAATGATTAATAGGAAATAAAGGGCAATATGTATAATAAAAGGAGCCCTGGTGGTGCAGTGGTTAACCACTCAGCTGCCAACCAAAAGGTCAGCGGTTTGAACCCACCAGCCTCCCCATGCGAGGAAGATATGGCAGTCTGCTTCCCTAAAGATTACAGTCTTGGAAACCCTATGGGGCAGTTCTACTATGTCCTATAGTGTTGCAGTGAGTTGGAATCAACGAGGCGGCAATGGGTTTTTCATGTATAATAAACAAATATTTCAATAAATTGAAAATTGGTTAAATGGACAAAGTGCTCAAAAAATATGGTTTATCAAACCTGGCTTATTGAGAGGTACACAATCTGAATGATGTTTATAAACAAAGATATTAAAACAATATTTTAATATTTTCCCACAAATAAAAGTTAACCCAGTTGATTTTAGAAGTGAATTCTATAAAATATCCAAGAAAGGAATAGTTCTAATCTTACAAAAGGCCTTTCAGGAAATAAAATAAAGGAGTAAGCCACTTTCGAGCTCTGTTTTGAGTGTTGTATAACCTTGCAACCTGAGCCATGCTATAGGAAGATACGATAGGGACATAACAGACTGCTATCACTCATGCACATGAAAACTTGCACACAAAGTATCAGCAAACTGCATTCAACAAAGAATGAAAAAAGATACATCATGATCCAGGTGAAGTTGTTCTAGGAATGATTAACATTAGAATGTCTGAATATATGAACTTATTTAATCACATTAACTGTATGAACGGGAAAAATGTATCTCAATGAATGTAGTAAAAATATTCAATAAAAGTCAACAATCATTCATAATGAAAACTCTTAATTACCTAGAAATAAAAATGAACTTCCTAAATTGGATAAAGGATAGCTTTAAAAAATTCTGTCAGAGAAACAGAATAGAAAGACCAGAAACAGGCCTACATATAAATGGAAACCTGCTATGTAAGAGAACTGGCAATGCAGATTAGTAGGAAAATTAAAGTCTGTTTAATAAATGGTGCTGCTGTGACAAGTAGTTCTTCACAAGGGAAAAAATGAAAAGGAATGCTCGCTCTGCACCGTAAAAAAATAATTTCTAGATCATTTAAAAACTTACATATGAAAGCTAAGTCAATAAATCTTTTTTAAAAATATAGAATATCTTTATGTCTTCAAAGTAGGGAAGTGTTTCTTAAACAAGTCCCAAAAGAACGAAATAAAAAACAAATTTAGCTTCTTTAATGTTAAGAACATGTATTCATTGAAGGAGCCCTCATGGCGCAGTGGTAAGAACTCAGCTGCTGACCAAAATGTCAACAGTTCAAATCCACCAGCCACTCCCTGGAAACGTTATGGGGCAGTTCTACTCTGTCCTATACGGTTGCTATGAGTCAGAATTGACTCGATGGCAAGGGGTAATTCATTGAAAGACCCCATAAAGAGTTTGAAAAGACAAGCCATAAACTGGGAAAAGACATTTTCAACCACATAAATGACAAAGATTAAGCGGGCAGAATATATAAATATTTTTCAAAAATCAATAAGAAGGAAGAGGGGCAAGATGGCGCTCTAGGCAGAAAGACCACGCCGTCCCTCCACAGCAAAGATCTGAAAAACTAAGCCTAACAGAGAATCAACAATCCTGAAGCCCTAGAACACCAAATGAAGAGATAAAGAACTCAGCCAAACACCAAATGGAGTGAGAATACTAAAAGAGAACGGAGAGCGAGGAGAGACTCAGGCAGAGATTCCTTACCAGCTAACGCAGCGCGGATCCACCATCTTGGATTCCTATCGGAGACCAGCAAACGGGAGAGCAGCCTTGCAGAGCATCTGGTCGGAGACAGAACGACCGGTAAACTGCGGTGCGCGCTCTCCCACCACCCACCCCTCTCCGCCTCAGCTGGGGATCCCCTGCTTTCCGTGGCCAGGGTCCCTGGGCTGGGGGGCGCCGGCGCTTGGATTCCGCACGCCTGGGCTGGCGGCTTTCTGGGAGCCGTTTGCTGGCAGCTAGTGAACCTTTTTCTGCCGCCTCCCCCGCCTTTTGCCTGCGTGCCTGGTTCCGAGTGCCGTCTCTGCTCTCTCCTGCGGGGCTGTAGGGCTGCGTTCGGGCATGTGGCTGTTTCTAGGTCTGGGCTCCCGCGCGGGTGGGATCCCGGGGCCTTTCTTCGTTCGCCCCTCTGCTTTCCGTGGCCGGAGTCCCTGAGCTAGGGGGCACCGGTGCTTGGATTCCATGCGCCCGGGCTGGCGGCTTTCTGGGAGACGTTTGCTGGCAGCTAGTGAACCTTTTTCTGCCGCCTACCCCGCCTTTTGCCTGAGTGCCTGGTTCCGAGTGCCGTCTCTGCTCTCTCCTGCGGGGCTGTGGGGCTGCGTTCGGGCATGTGGCTGTTTCTAGGTCTGGGCTTCCGCGCGGGTAGGATCCCGGGGCCTTTGTTCGTTGGCCCCTCTGCTTCCCGTGACCACGGTCTCTTAACCCCGAGACTACCGGCTTCTTGGAAATCGCGCCCCTGAGTGGGGGCTCTCTGGGTCCCATTTGTAGGCACTGACTGCTGGTGTTGCCCTTTTTTTTTTTTTTTCAATTTTATTTTTCTTCCTTTTTTGATTAGTTTTGTCATCTTTTACCTCTTTTTCCCTTTTGTCTTTCTTCATTGCTTAATTTCTCGTCTCTCTATCTCTTCCTTCTCTTTCTGATCCCTGAATACCAGGCGATGTATGCCTCTGTACCTTCTGGCCAGGCTGAGCTGTGAAAATTGAGACCGACTCCCCCAGACCTCATAGCTGCATCGGTCGGATCCCTGGGAATTTTGCAGTTCTTTAACTTTTCTGATTTTTATTTGGTCATTCTTTCCTTTTCTTTCTCTTCCCCCTTCTGGTTTCCTCCATCCCATAGTCTCTCATCTGTACATTCCAATGACAAGCTCCCCTAGCATTCTTTTATGTTTGTATGCTTTTTGCTCCTCCTCCTCTCTCCTCTCTCCCATATCCAGCTTAGCTTCACACATATCCATCTTCCCGCTGCACCCTACCTACCTGCACCGTGCACTAGACATCACACCACCAAGCGGTGCAGGCACGCCCTATTGGAACCTACCCAGCACTGACTACCGACTGTCCTGGTGGCTGTGTTGAGTGCCACAAGCAACCCGTCCCAGTGGCTCCTCCTCAGCTAGATCTGCCCAGCTGTACCACAAGAACGAAACAAACAAAAAAAAAAAACTACAATCAATAAACGAGAGAAATATCTACTCAATGCCCCGAAAACAGCAAACAATATCAAAACATTTACAAAAACAAGACAAGATGGCTCCAATAGGCGTCCAAATTAAAACACCAGATAACTCTCCTGTGGAAGAAAATGCACTAGAAGTACCTGATACGGAACTCAAATCACTAATACTCGGAATTTTCCAAGAACTGAGGCAAAAAGCTGACAAACATGAGGAAAAAATAGACAAATTTATGGAAAATACAGACAAAAAATTGGAAGAATTCAGGAAGATGATGCAGGAACAAAATGCCAAAATAAATTCACAACTCGAAATTATACAAAAACAACAATTAGAAATCCAAAAGATAAACAACAAGATTTCAGAAATGGACGGTGTCATAGAAGGGCTGAGAAGTAGATTTGAAACCATGCAAGACAGGATCAGTGGAACGGAAGACAAACACTTGGATACAACTCTGTTTCAGGAAAACTCAGAAAAAAGAACAAAGAAAAATGAAGAGACCCTGAGAGTTATGTGGGACACAATTAAAAGCAAAAACTTACGAGTGATTGGCATACCAGAACAGGGGGAGAAAACAGAAAACACAGAGAGGATCATTGACGAACTGCTGACAGAAAACTTTCCCAATAGCATGAAAAATGAAAAGCTGGCCATCCAAGAAGCTCAACGAACCCCATATAGAAGAGACCCCAAAACAAAATCACCAAGACATATCATATTCACACTCGCTAAAACTAAAGACAAACAAAGAATCCTGAGAGCAGCT
Source organism: Dugong dugon (assembly GCA_030035585.1). NCBI lineage: Eukaryota > Metazoa > Chordata > Mammalia > Sirenia > Dugongidae > Dugong > Dugong dugon. Next base: position 62,684,100 of record CM057471.1, read on the forward strand.
GGTGAAAAACAAGAAGTCACATACAGAGGAGAAACAATAAGACTAAGCTCAGATTATTCAGCAGAAACCATGCAGGCAAGAAGGCGATGGGATGACATATATAAAATCTTGAAAGAAAAAAATTGTCAGCCAAGAATAATATATCCTGCAAAACTCTCATTCAGATTTGATGGTGAACTTAGGTCATTTCCAGATAAACAGAAACTAAAGGAATATGCAAAAGTCAAACCAAACTTACAAGAATTATTACAAGGAGTTCTTCGATCTGAGGACAAACAGCTTCAGCCCTCAGGCAGGACCTAGGACCTAGGACGCAGGTTCACATGAACCAGATACCATTCTAGGAACTGAACTACAGAGGACTTTCCAAAAACAAAAGATATACAACAGGGAATCAGAGAAATCAATCAAAGGATGACAACAACATCAAAACAATGAAAGAGGGAACAAACGGCATAGGTATAGAACCTTCTAAAGGAGAGGAAAGCAAGGCAATACCAAGTAAGGTTAGACTACTTCAAAATTATAAAGATAAGGGTAAAATTCATGGTAACCACAAAAAAATTTAACAAACCAACTCATAAAAATAAAGACGAAAAACATAAAGTCTCAACAAAAACAAAAGAAATGAACACAAAATCCACAAACAAAAGTAACTCAGCACAAGAGAGGAAAAAGAACAAAGAAAACTTCAGCATCACAAAAAAAAGCACTACAAAATGACAGCAACAAACTCACATCTATCAATAATTACACTGAACGTAAATGGACTCAATGCACCCATAAAGAGACGGAGATTGGCAGAATGGATAAGAAAACAGGATCCATCAATTTGCTGTCTACAAGAGACACACCTTAGAAACAAAGATGTGAATTTATTAAAAATCAAAGGTTGGAAAAAAATATGTCAAGCTAACAACTATCAAAAAAGAGCAGGAGTGGCAATTCTAATCTCAGATAAAATAGACTTTAAAACAAAATCTACCATAAAAGACAAAGAAGGACACTATATAATGATTAAGGGGATGATCGATCATGAAGACATAACCAAAATAAATATCTATGCACCCAATGACAGGGCTCCAAAATACATAAAAAAAAAACTCTAACAGCACTGAAAAGAGAAATTGACAGTTCCACAATAATAGTAGGAGACTTCAACACACCACTCTCAGTAAAGGACAGAACAACTAAAAAGAAACTCAGCAAAGATACAGAAGACCTAAAGGACACAATCAGCCAACTGGACCTCATAGACATATATAGAATAATCCATCCAACCGCTGCAAAGTACACATTCTTTTCCAATGCACATGGAACGTTCTCCAGAATAGACCACATCTTAGGCCACAGAGCAATCCTCAAAAAGATCCAAAATGCTGAGATAATTCACAGTATCTTCTCTGACCACAATGCCATCAAGGTAGAAATTAACACTAGAAAGAGCAAGGACAAAACATCAAACACATGGAAACTGAATAATAATCTGCTTACACATCAATGGGTAATAGAAGAAATCAGAGATGGAATTAAAAAATTCCTAGAATCAAATGAAAATGAAAACACATCATACCAAAACCTTTGGGACACAGCAAAGGCAGTCCTCAGAGGACAATTTATAGCAATAGATGCACATATCAAAAAAGAAGAAAGGGACAAAATCAAAACATTAACTACAGAACTCAAACAAATAGAAAGAGAACAACAAAAAAAGCCTACAACCACCGGAAGAAAGGAAATAGTAAAGATCAGAGCAGAAATCAATGAAATAGAGAACAGAAAAACAATAGAAAGAATCAACAAAACCAAAAGTTGGTTCTTTGAAAGAATCAACAAAATTGACAAACCACTGGCCAGACTGACAACAGAAAAACAGCAGAGGGCACAAATAACCCAAATAAGAAATGAAATGGGGGACATTACAACAGACCCAACCGAAATAAAAAGGATTATAACAGAATATTATGAAAAACTATATTCCAACAAATTTGAAAACCTAGAGGAAATGGATAAATTTCTAGAAACATATGGCCTACCCAAACTACAACAAAGCGATATTGAAAATCTGAACAGACCCATAACAAGAGAAGAGATTGAAAAGGTAATAAAAAAACTCCCAACCAAAAAAAGCCCTGGCCCAGATGGCTTCACTGGAGAATTCTACAAAACATTTACAGAAGAGCTCGTACCAGTTCTACTCAAGTTATTTCAGAGCATAGAAGAGGAAGCAACACTTCCAAATTCATTCTATGAAGCCAGCATAACGCTGATACCAAAACCAGGCAAAGACATCCCAAAAAAAGAAAATTACAGACCAATATCTCTCATGAATATAGATGCAAAAATTCTGAACAAAATTCTAGCCAATAGAATTCAGTATCATATCAAAAAAATAATACACCACGACCAAGTAGGATTCATACCAGGTATGCAAGGATGGTTTAACATTAGAAAATCCATCAACGTTATCCACCACATAAATAAAAGGAAAGAAAAAAATCACATGATCACCTCAATTGATGCAGAAAAGGCATTTGACAAAGTCCAACACCCATTCCTGATAAAAGCTCTCAATAAAATAGGTATAAAAGGGAAATTTCTCAACATCATTAAGGGCATCTATGAAAAACCAACAGCCAACATCATTCTTAATGGAGAGAGGCTGAAAACATTCCCCTTGTAAACAGGAACAAGACAAGGATGCCCTTTATCACCACTCCTATTTAACATTGTGCTGGAAGTTCTAGCTAGAGCAGTAAGGCAAGAGAAAGAAATAAATGGCATCCAAATTGGTAATGAAGAAGTTAAACTGTCCCTGTTTGCAGATGATATGATACTATACATAGAAAACCCTAAAGACTCCACGAGAAATTTACTGGAACTAATAGAAAGATTCAGCAGAGTAGCAGGATACAAGATAAACATTCAAAAATCAGTTGGATTCCTATACACCAGTAAAGAGAACGATGAAAAGGAGATCAGGAAATCAATACCATTTTCAATAGCCCCTAAAAAGATAAAATATTTAGGAATAAATCTGACCAGGAATATAAAAGACCTATACAAAGAAAACTACAAAACACTGCTTCATGAAATCCAAAGGGATCTACATAAATGGAAAAACATACCATGCTCATGGATAGGCAGACTCAACATTGTGAAAATGGCAATTCTACCTAAAGCAATCTACAAATACAATGCAATCCCGATACAAATACCAACAACATTCTTCAAAGAGATGGAAAAACTAATTATTAACTTTATATGGAAAGGGAAGAAACCCCGAATAAGTAAAGCACTACTGAAGAAGAAGAATAAAGTTGGAGGACTCACACTACCTGACTTGAGAACCTACTATACAGCTACAATACTCAAAACAGTCTGGTACTGGTACAACAACAGAGACATTGACCAATGGAAGAGAATTGAGAACTCAGATGTAAATCCATCCACCTACGGTCACCTGATTTTTGACAAGGGCCCAAAATACATCAAATGGGGAAAAGACAGTCTTTTGAACAAATGGTGCTGGCAAAACTGGATATCCATTTGTAGAAAAATGAAACAGGACCCATACCTCACACCATATACAAAAACTACTTCAAAATGGATCAAAGACCTGAATATAAAGCCTAAAACTATAAAATTCATAGAACAAAAAATAGGACCAACACTTCAGGCCTTAATACATGGCATTAACAGGATACAAACCATAAACATCAACACAAAAAACCCAACAGATAAACTAGATAATTGGGATCTTCTAAAAATCAAACATCTGTGCTCTTCAAAAGATTTCACCAAAAGAGTTTAAAGAGAACCTACAGACTGGGAAAAAATTTTTGGACAGTACAAGTCAGACAAAGGTCTAATCTCCATAATCTACAAGAAAATCCAACACCTCTACAACAAAAAGACAACCAATCCTATCAAAAAATGGGCAAAGGAAATGAACAGACACTTCACCAAGGAAGACATTCAAAAGGCCAACAGACACATGAGGAAATGCTCGCGATCACTAGCCATTAGAGAAATGCAAATTAAAACCACAATGAGATACCATCTCACCCCGGCATTAGTGGCACGAATCAAAAATACTGGAAATAACAAATGTTGGAGGGGCTGCGGGGAGACGGGAACTCTTATACACTGCTGGTGGGAATGCAAAATGATACAACCATTTTGGAAAATGATATGGCGTTTCCTCAGAAAGCTAGAAATAGACATACCATTCGATCCAGCAATCCCACTCCTAGGAATATATCCTAGAGAAATAAGAGTCATCACTCGAATAGACACATGCACACCTATGTTCATGGCAGCGTTATTCACAATAGCAAAACGATGGAAACAACCTCGATGTCCATCAACAGATGAATGGATACACAAACTATGGTACATACACACAATGGAGTACTATGCAATGAGAAAGAACAACAATGAATCTGTGAACCATCTCATAACATGGATGAAACTGGAGGACATCATGCTGAGTGAAATAAGTCAATCACAAAAGGACAAATATTGTATGAGACCTCTATTGTAAAAACCCATGAAAAAATTCACATGCAAAATGTAACAATCCTTGTTGGTTACCAGGGATGGGGGGGTGGGGAATACTAAATAGGTAATAGGGAAGTGGTAGCTTGGGTGAGAGGTGAGATAGTACATAGTACAGGGGAAACTAACACAACCTGCACAAGGAAAGGTCATGGAGGCCCTATAGACACATCCAAACCCCCCAAGGGACTGAGTTGTTGGACCGAGGGCTCTGGGGACCATGATCTCGGGGAACATCTAGCTCAATTGGCATGACACTACTTATAAAGATAATGCTCTACATTCTACCTTGGTGATTAGTGTCTGGGGTCTTAAAAGCCTATGAGCGGCCATCTAAGATACTCCACTGATCTCATCCCTTCGGGAACAAGGGAGAACGAAGAGAACAGGATACAAGGAAAAGGTTAGTCCGAAGGACTAATGGTCCACAGCTACCAAGGCCTCCACGGGACTGAGCCCAGTACAGCTGGATGGTGCCCAGCTACCACCAATGACTCCTCTGACTAGGATCACAACAGAGGGTTCTGGGCAGAGCTGGAGAAGGATGTAGAGCATAATTTTAACTCCCAAAAAAAAAAAAAAAAAGAAGACCAGATTTACTGGCCTAAAGAATACTAGAGAAACCTCAAGAGTGTGGCCCCCAGAAACCCTTTCAGCTCAGAGGTGAAGTTACCTTCAAGGTTCGATGTTAAGCCTGGGAATGGACACCCCAGTAAAACTAAATGGGACTAACGATGTACAGGAGTCCGGTGACAAGGGCCAGAAGGCAGAGGGAGAGTAGGAAACTGATGATAAGGAACACAAATTGAATAAGGACACTGTCGATGTATTGTGAGATTGTTGACCACTGCTATAGGGCAACATTTGTAGTAACTATTAAATGGGAGGCTGTTTTGTCCTGTAAGCCTTCATCTTGGGCGAGAATGGCAGCACAATTGGAAGAGCATAGTCAATATCACTTAAATGTGTAAGTAAAAAGTTTTGAAATGGTGTTTAAATAAAATAAAATAAAATAAAATAAACAAATGAGACTAAAGAGGTACAATAGTCCACTGACAAGGTCCAGAAGACAGAAGGGGACAAGGAAGCCCCCTGGTGATAGGGAACACAAGGTGGAATAAGGATATTCTTGATGTGCTGTGAGATTGTTAACCATTGTCATAGGGCAACATGTGTAGTAACTGTTAAATGAAAAACTAGTTTGTTCTGTAAGCCTTCATCTTAAGTGAGAATAACAGCACAGTTGGAAGAGCGTAGTCAATGTCACTGAACTGTGAATGTAGAAATTTTTGAAACGGTGTATCTTTGGCCATCTGTAATTTTCATCAAAAAAAAAAAAAAAAAGGTTGAGAATTTAGAGGCTTAATACGTTGTGGGGTTGTTAACCAATGTCATAGAACAACATGTGTACTACTATTTCATGAGAAACTATTTGCTCTGTAAGCTTTCACCTGAAGTACAATGAAATATATTAAAAAAAAAATCAATAAGAAAAAGACAATCTAAGAATTAAAAAGAGAAAAAAAAGTGAACAAAGACAAGGACTTGCATTTTGCTACAAAGGGAATTTACCTGGCCCACAACATTTGAAAATATTTACCTCATCAGGAATAAGAGAAAGGCAAGTAAAATGAACTGCCTTTTCACTCACATAAGATGAACAAAATCTAAGAGGCCTAGCAATACCAAATATTAGCGAGGATGCTGAATAAACATAATTCTCATTCACCACTGATGGGCATATAAATTTGTCCCTCAGTTTTTTAAAACAGCTTGGAATTATACAGTAAAATCAAACATATGTATATCCTAAGGTCTAGTAATTTTAGTAAAACTATGGAAAAGAACAAGTTACTGGTGAACAAGAAATTTAGCATAGTGGTTACTTCTGCTTGGGTAGGACAGGGATTTTAGCTGGGAAAGGGCACATAGAGGACTTAAAACCAAAGGTAAAACTCTATTTCTTAAACTGTTTTAGATATAAGGTGCTAATTTTTTTTTGGTTTGTTTATTGTTGTAGTTTAAGTGAAATTTTACATTTCAAGTTAGTCTCTTATACAAAAATTTATACACACGTTGTTATGTGACCCTAATTGCTCCCCACACTGTGACAGCACACTCCTCCTTTCCACCCCTGATTTCTCATGTCCATTCAACAAGCTCCTAACCCTCTCTGCCCTCCCATCTCACCTCCGGACAGAAGCTGCCCATTTAGTCACGTTTATCTACTTGAGCTAAGAGGCACACTCCTCACAAGTGTCATTTTATATCCACAGTCCAGTCCAATCTTTGTCTGAAGAGCTAGCCTCAGAAATTGTTTTAGTTCTCGGCTGATAGAGACTCCGGGGGCCATGCTTTCTGGGTATAAGTTGCTAATTTATTATTATTTTTATTATATTGCATATTTGTGTGTTCTTTTGTATATATATATTTCACAATACAAATTAAGTATACATTTTGAAAGAACAAAATGGCCTGGAACAACCAAGAAATGTATGAACAAAGAATAGTTCATATAGGAAATAATATGATAAAGTTAGTGTTAATAAATCAATATGGTGGTAGCATAGTCATGAGTAACTAGTTTAGTAGAGTATAATGTAAATGTTACATTAGAATTTAGTTAATGAATACATGCATTATTTTAATTCATTGATAAAATGATCATTCATTTAATAAATGGTGCTGGCACAGTTGGTCATCCATTTAGAAGAAAAAAATAGATGGATCCTCATTTCATACCACAAACAATTTTACATAATTAGAAGTTAAATGTTTAAAAAAATGTACATCTTATAAGAGAATCTAGAAGATATTATATGTGTTTCTTTGGGTCAGTGAAAATTTTAATTGTAATGAATTCAGTAATCAAATATAATTGAGGTCAAATTCAAATAACATACTTAAAAAATAAAATGCAACACAAATGATAGGTGGTTAATATTTATTAAATGGAAAGATATTTTTCAAAAAAAAAAAAAGACAAAGAGTACCAATAGAAAAAAATTACCAACAGAAAAAGGTATTTTCCATAAGACCAACCACAAATGGTTAATAAACACATGAAAAGATGCACAAACTCATTGATAATCAGGAAAATACCAAATGATGTTCAATGAGCTATCACTTGATGCTCATTAGATGCCCATTTTTAAGTCCAATACTAGTGAGTAGATAAATTGTTACAGACTTTTAATGAAAAATAGCAGCAGCTATTAAAATTAACCGTACACTTAACCTTTGAATCAGCATTTCTTACCTGGGGCGCTACCCCAAAGAAATAAGGACTTGGGATATAAAGATCTATGGATCAAATGTTTATTGCAGTATTGTTGAGAGGTGTAGGAAATAGCAACGAAGTGACAAACAAATAGGGGAAATCATGAAAGAAATTATAGTATATTTGCACCAAGGGAATATTTTACAGCTATTAAAAATAATGAATTAGAACTATACTACCTGACAGAGAGATTCCCATATTATTGATTAGAAAATTAAGAAGTAGGAAATGTGTATAATAAAAAAATAATAATATGTAAAATATAGTCTCATTTTGGAGAGCAAAATGGGTATTAAAAAAAAAAATCCCTGCCTGGTTTTTCATACACACATACACATGTATTTATATTAGTGTGTGTATATTGATACATGGTACTTAAACATGAATAAAGTATGGAAGAATACCTATTATGTCGTTATGCATGTTATCATGTGAGAGGGAATGGGGGGCAAATAAAGTAAGGAAAAGAGACTGAACAAAAATCTATCATATAATTTCACTTATGTAAAATACTATCTACGTTGTTTATGTAGATAAAGCAATTAGAAAAAATTGACTTGAAGCATTTTGTTATATATTAAACCAAATTAAACCACACATCCTCAGTGTGGTGAAAAACAGATAAAATTGTGCACTACAGATTAGTAAGTAACCACAAGTAAGCCTGTGCTTACCTTGCTTATTGAGTAATCTGTCCCTGCTCCATAGGGTTTTCAATGGCTGATTTTTCAGAAGTAGATCACCAGGACTTTCTTCCAAGACTCATTTGGGTGGATTCAAACCTCCAACCTTTCAGTTAGCAGCCGATCTCCTTAACTGTTTGCACCACCCGAGGACTCTCTGTCACCATGAGAAGCCTGGTGCTATCTGCCTTGAGAACTCACTCTCTGTGCTGAGGGGTCCTCCAATGGGTACTGTACTTTGCTCTTTTATTCCAGCTTTGCACCAGACAGTAAATACTTCTGATATTTCAAAATCTACTAACCAAGGTGACAGATTTGCTAAAGGGAACTTGATTGCAAAGAGCTGCTATTTTTTTGTTTTGTTTTTTGTTTTTGACAAATGTATAAAGTATATTAGCTTTGCCTACTCTAATTTATGGTGTAATAAAACCTACTGTCCCCCAGCTCTGTTATGAAAGTAGAAATAAATGGCTGCTTTTGCCAACTACTGATAAATCCCACCAAATTCTTATTATGAGTGGAGGTGATAATGGGATTTGAGAAAGAAGAGTGCAAAAGAAGACACCGTGCTCAGGAAAGGGAGAGAGGATGGAAAGCACTTTCAAGATTTGATGCAAAGATTTGGCTGGCCCCATCTTTCTCCAATTGCAATTTATGCCTTTAAAACGTCGCTTCATCATGGCTAATGTTTCATTTGTCACACACACATGCAAACCTGCAAGTGACAGAAGCTTCGATCTGAGGTCTGATGGAAATGCAAGGCACATAATTATGCCTCTGATTCTGCCTCTCCCTCCCCATTGAAAAATTGCATGTAGAAAATGGAGAATGGAATATCCAGTTTGAATCTTTGAGAAAATTAAGTTGATACTGGGCAAAAGTGTCCCTGAGCTAATGAGCCAAGGACTTATTTGCAAGGATATATTAAAGAAGGTTCCTAGAACCTGGAAAATAAATTTCCTATAGGGTCAAAAACAGATATCTTTATCGCTGCAAACCCCAAATCCACTTATATGCTCAACAAACACTTTGAATGAATCAGAAATTAATTCATTGTTAATTCATTTATCATTAATATACCAAATATAACAAAAACAATAGCTGACATTTATAAAGCAATGGAGTACATAAAATCAATTGCCGGGCACTTCATATACCTACTCCTCACTTATTGACTATCTCGTCATCTGACATTTTGCATTTACGACAATAGTAAAAAATCTACTATCCAACTATTTTGTGCATTAACGATATACATCAGGCAGTAACGAACACCTCAGTGCGAGGTGACAGTAACACTGGCTGTGATGGTTAAGATCATGTATCCACTTGGCTGGGCCATGATTCTCAGTGGTTTGGCAGTTATGTAATTATGTAATTTGGTAGTTATGTAATGATGTAGTCATCCTTCATTTTGTGATCTGATGTGGTCATCCTCTATTTTTGCATAACACTGATTTTCACATAACGACCAGGTCTTTGGAAACTAACCATGTTGATATGTGAGGAGTGAGTGTATTTGTTAAGTAAGTATTTACATGCAGTTAGCACTAGTTGAGGCCACTTTGTAGCTTATTTAAGCAATCCTTACTATAAAGCTACGTAGCAGTGTTTAACTCTCATTTTACAGAGAAGAAAACTAAAGATCAGAGAGGTAATTTTTTTTTCCCCAAAGTCACACAGCTGGTATATGAATGGGCAATCATGTTTCTCTAATTCCAAATCAATGACAGTCCCTGACAGCTTGTTATAATCCAGAAATGTTGTCAATAAGTTGTAGTTATCGAATACATTTTTCTTTTATTTTCAAATAACTTTATCGTTTTTAAAGCAATTAACATATGATTATTATAAATATTCAGATCATTTAAATATAAAGAGAAGGAAATAAACATCATCTGAAATCCACCATCCAGTGACAACCAGTGAACGTTTGGGTGAACATTCCATTAAATATTTCTCTATGGATATACACAGAAATATGCATAAGATTTTATATAAATAGAATAATACTGAATATACCCTTCTAAGACCTGTTTTATTTTTCACTCAGCGATATGTCATGGGCATCTTTCCATGTCAATAAGTATAGATTTGCATCATCATTTTTAATTGCAGCATAATTAGAAATCACAATATTTTAGAGAGGCAAAAAATGTCCGAGACTCTCTGCTCCTACCTCCTGTCCAGTGTAGAAATACTGTATATGGCTTCTCTAGCTGATAATCATGCAGCTTTTGGTGACTATTTTTATTCAAGGACAATAGCTATAACCATGACAGAATTAAGTCAAACTCTATAACTTTCACCTGCTAAAATATGGCTTTAATATTAAACCTAGTTCTTATCCCTGCTTTTTCCCTTCTCAGCCAGGCCTTCCCGAAGCTAACATCCTCAGTTCTATCTTTATTCTCATAAGTCAGAATTTCTAACCCAAGCTGAACACCTGCCTGAAAACTCTCACCCGGATATGCTGTAGTGAGTAGTATTAACAGTTCTTCATTTATGGTCTGACAGGCATAGAATACAGTGGTGTTTTCCAGTTCAGTGATTTGGATATGTTCTTTCTCCTAATATTGTCTAACACCAAATGCCTTAGAGGGCTAACCAATGGATAGGTAGAACTGGAATCAGTACTATGGGTATGCACAGAGTCTTTGCTTCAAGGGGCTTTCAGAGAATTAATTTTAAAAAATAATCTTTTTTTGAAAGTTCAGACATGCAACAGCATAAGATGGAACAAAGAACATTTTAATGTTTCATTTACTGAAAAGTTGATTCTCTGAAGTCAACAAAAAAATCTTAGAGACCGTGGGGACCTCCATGGAAGTTGACAAGAGGCATTAAATATCATCTCGTCCAACTTTTTTTTATTATTTAACAAGAAGAACCATAGACCCAAATGTTTACAGAGTCTTGCCCAGTGACATATGGTAAGGAAGAGGGAAGACTGTGTTTTCTGAATACTTATGTAAGATACTTCTGCCAGCAAGTTAATATAATAATGAAATATTTCATTGAATACTTAATCAGGTAACTCATGTGGTGGGACATGGACTAAACTTGAGTGACTCTGCTTCAAAATCAGGGACCAAGTCCCCTACTCAGAACTAATATGAAAACTTGCTGTTGATTTTTGTTATCTTGAATACAGTTGAGAGTCTGGCTTGAGTAATTAAAATGCTAATTGGAAATTCACCATTCATCAGAGGAAATCACAATGAGTCAATTTTCTTTTCTTTCTTTCTTTTTTTTTTCTCTTAAGCATTTTCTGTCTGGTGATGGCAGATGTTGAGGTTGTGAATTCATTGTGTACCCTAAATGTAGAGAAATCTTCTATTCATGCAGGGTTTTCCCCCTGTATTTTTGTTGATTGTCTACTTAAATTAACCTTCCCTAATGAGATGGAGATTCGATGGCTTTGTCTGTAATTTACTGGCTGTGAAATTAGTTTGGATAATTCATCCCATGGGTGACAAGGATGAGATTACAGAGTGAACCACCAGGTGAGAATGGAGCATATAAAGAACGGCTCCTCTTCAGCTAGTACACCCACTGAGTCTGCATTTGGAGACTAAGACGAGAATGTACATGACAAACCTAGCTTCTAGGTAATCCTAATTTATCACCACTCCACCTCCATACTCAACACATTCCATTGGGAGTTTAGCTGGAGCAGACCTGCTACTTAGAGTGTGAAACCACCAGATGTCAGTATTGGTTCATGATAGCTGTAATAAAACTACCTTCTTGGCCAAACCCTAAGATCTAACTTTGGGGAAGAGCTAGACAAATAGTGGGAAAATAGGTTAGTTGAGTTCTTAAACACTTCTCTTTTTTCTGAGTAGGAGCTGACTCCCCTAGAAGATTATTATCTCAACCCCTGCCCTTAAATTTCTGTATAAAATTTTGAGATTGAATTATTATTGAATCAGTCATGTTTTTTCCAGAACCAAAACCACACTCATTGCCATCAAGTTGATTCCAATGCTATGAGTTGCTATGAGTCTGTTTTGTTCCAAGAGGTTTGAAGTTCTAAATAAATATTCCTTAATATGTAAGAAGGTGGGAATACAATTCTGAAAGTGAATAAATTTGGGAAATACTACCCCTAACTGTATCTCTACTGCGGAGCTTCTTAGAATTTATAGTATTTTCATGCCTTGCAAATCTTCAAGATGGGATTATGGTATGCATTGCTCTCAACATCTATTGGCCATGTTAATAAAGGAAATAATTCCCCAGAAATACTTTGTAAATACTGACTACTAGTATCTTATATTGGTGATGAGTTTGAGATGCAAAATGGTTATGTGACCAACTAGCAAGCTCAGCACAACCCTCTATTTAATGGCAGAGCTTCACCCAATTATCCCACCAGTGTCTCTGGTCAAATGGCTGTGAAATATCTGAATGTTATACCCAAAAAGGCTAAAACCGTAAATAGAAATGGGAATTGAGTAAAAGAGAAAGTCAGTCCAGTCTGTTTTTATTACAGAGAAAGATTAACACAAGAAATGAAAGAAACATTAAAGTTTACCTAAACCAAACATTATTTTTGCTTGGATCCCTATAAATTATACCCATCAATGACCTTGGGCAGCCTCATCTTAAACACATTGTTTGGTTAACTCTGTCTATTAGGGATGTCTTCGTATTAGGTTTAATCTGTCTTCTGGCAGATGCGTGAGTACTTGTTTGTATTTATCTGTCCACACAGAAATCTAATACTTCTACAGGACATTTGAAGACTGTGATAAATGTCCCTTTGGGTTTTCTTTGTTGTACAGTGGGCGTAGGAGGATGATTGAGACCTTGGGTGCTGGAATAAGACAACCAGGGTTTAAATCCAATTTACTAGATGTTTAACCATGGACAAGTCGCTTAACCTCATTAGGCATCAGTTAAGTCATCTGAAAAACTATAAGTAATAATATTACCTATCTCATATGGATTTTGTGACTATTTGATTACTTTTTAATCCATACAAAGTTCTTGAGACTTAGGTTGGCATATAAACAAAAAAAACAAATCTGTTGCCCTCGAGTTGATTCCTACCCTTAGTGACCCTACAGTAAGTGCATAATAAATTTTAGTTTTATTGACTGTTATACAACAAGATCAAATCCCCTAAATATTTTGGTTGGTGATCCATACTAGACTGAAGATCTTTTCTCTCTCTCTCTCTCTTAAAATATGACATATGGAAATAAATTCAGGTTCCAGGTGTGATTTGAGGAGTCAGAACAGAGCAGGTATATAACCATGCTCATTTTATATTGCATACATACATAGATGCAGTTTTGGTATATCAGATTCTTGGTAGACTCTCACATGCACATATTAATTAAATTTAACAAATTTATTGCTTATAATTATGTTTTATTAATCCTTGATTAAAATTGAATGAGATTTAGCTTCATTTTCATCAGCTGGTTTCTCAGAGATACTTATCCTGAGTCTCTCATCAAAAGGAATCAAATCTGTACCTAATTATACATAATGGCATATGGAATAATGGAAGATTTTTGTCAAATAGAATAATAGATCTGATAAGTTCCTCACTCTTACCTTGGTCACAGATTCATGTATCTGTTATGCCTCTTTCTAAGTCAATTTATAAGACAAAAAAATGATTAGATATCATTCTTCAGATTTAGGTAAATCTTTTCAAAGCTAAATCAATCAGTGTGCTTATAAATGTTCCTACTCAGTTCGTGGTAGAACCAGGACATAAATTCATCCCTAAGGTTTTTTTTTTTTTTATTATTATGCCACAATGCTCTTAATTGGTATCGTGAATATGATTTGATAAAACTATGACGACAAACTTATTATTCTAGAGTCCTCTATTCACCCTCTTCATCTTCATTTAACTCTGTGATTTATGTGATGATCGGAGATCTCATCCATAAAATGGTAATAATACAGTAGCATTAGCTTTAGGGGCTTATTATAACCAAATTACATAATAGACAATACATTGGAGTGTTCAGAGTATATATTTAGCACTTAATAAAGTTAACTTTCAGTATTAACATTATTCTATGTTCAAAGATGAAATCAAAGCCACACATAGAGGATTTGGGCAGCTACTAAGAAAATCCACTTTACTGTGTCTTAGTCAAGGATTGGAGCAAACAAAAACATAATACAATGAAAATTAAATTAATCTGGGTACACACTGGGTGGAATACCAGCACGTACCAAAAAACCCATTGCCGTTGAGTCGAATCAAACTCATAGCAACCCTATAGCACACAGAACCATAGTTATTGAATCAGAGGATCATAGTATATTCCTAAAATCAGAATATGTTAATGTATGCAATTGTAAGTTACTAGAATGTATGAGAAGTTAGAAAATATCCTGTCTTTTCTCAACATTATACAGATGTGGAAACTGAAGTCTAGAGAAGTAACGTGGTTTGTTCAAGGTCAATCAGCCAACTCAGCATTAAAACACACTATCTAAGTGTAGATGCAAACACAGTGAATTTAGAGTCCCGGGTACTGTTTTTTGTTTGTGTGTTTTTAACAATGATTTTGTGTAATGAAACTACATATAAAATCACTAGGCAGGAGGGACCCTAAAGAACTATCTTCTATTCTGTGATCTCCAGGGAACTACAAGGATTATTTTTCATTTTGTCTCTGAAAAGGCCTACATGGCAGAGGTGTTTTTCTTTTATTCTCATCATTTTTTCCAACTGTCCAGATAGTTACCACTTCCCACTCTAAATTCAGGGCATGATGCTGCCTTGTGCCTTTCGAACGAGAAAGTTAAAGAATGCAGTGAGGCAGAGAGAGACTCAGAGCCAGTTGGAATTGTCTGTTCACAGGGGACCATCAAGAGGATGTTAGGCAAGGAAAGAAGTTGGGTCTTTTTAAAGGAGATATATTTATTAAAAATTCTATCAGCAAGATACCTAAGGAGTTTCACTCCAGGGGAAAATGGAGAACTCACTTGTAGAAGTAAATTCAACTTCATTACTGGCCCCGGCAGAGGCAGATGGAATAATAGTTGGATAAGACTTAAAATGAAAAAATCAGGGCAGAGTGATGGTTGAAGCCATGAGAAACAGGTTCTTATCCTGATTACTGCACTGACATATCTGAGCGACCTTCAGCAAGTTACTCTCCCTCTCTGAATCTCATTTTTTTATTTGCATATTAAATGACTAGATGATTTCAAATGCCACTGTCAATTTTAACACTCCCCAATTCTAGATATCCTGAACACTAATATATGGGAAAGAAACCCTGAAATGATGGCATTAGATCTCTCAGTTCTACAGCAAATCTGTGGAAACTATTCCAGATGTTGTTGGGACATGCCATTCTCCCAGTTACCTGAGTGCAGGGATGCATGATGCTGCCTTTAGTCACTGACTGACGTTAATCATGTCAGCTACCTTTTCTACAAGAATGACTGCTTTAATGGGAAACTCCAGCCACCGTCAACATGCCAGGGGGTGTGAAGAAGGAGGGGTAGATGAATGGGAGGGTGTTATTAAAAAGGAAATGATGAATGAGGAAATCAAGCCCCTGTGTGCTGAGAGGGGGATGGGGTTTGAATGGAAGGTGGAGCAGGGCTTAAAAGAGCCTGACACAATTAATGGCTCTGGAGAATGTTTAGAAACATTCAACAGCAAGTGGAGGTTCCTTTCCTCTACTTACCTTTATGCACAGGACTCTACGCAATGCAGGCTATTCAGTATATTGATTAACAGTGCTGGTTATGCACTAAGCCTGATTTTGAATCGTGTGTTCAGTATTTTCTAGCTGATTAACTCAATTTTCTCATCCAAAAATTGGGGATAATTATAGTGCCTATTCTGCATTATTATTTGATGATTTTACAAGAGAATGCCTATGAAGTGATTAACATAGGGCCTGGCACATGCTAAGCTTCTATACAGTTACCCATTGTCATCAACTTTTAAAATCTGTGTTATTTACCAGTTTCATGTGTATCATCTCATTTAATCCTCACAAAACCCTCTGACGTGAGCAGGATAAGAATTATCGCCATACTTTGGAAGAGAAAACAATACTTCAGTGATAATGTCAGATAAATTAAGGAGCCCTGGTGGTGCAATGCTTAAGCACTTGGCCGCAAATCGAAAGGTTGTTGGTTAAATCCCCCCAGTGGCTCTTCAGGAGAAAGACCTGGCCATATGCTCCCACAAGCGTTACAGCCAAGAACTTCCAGCAAAATGGCGCTCTAGGCACCATGACGTCCCTCCACAGCAAGTATCCGAAAAACTAAGCCGAACAGAGAAAGCAACAATCCTGAAACCCTAAAACATCAAATGAAGAGATAAAGAACTCAGCCAAGCATCAAATGGAGTAAGAAAACTGACAGAGAACGGAGGGCGAGGAGAGATTCATGCAGAAGTCCCCTACCAGCTAATGAAGCGTGGATCTGCCATCTTGGACTCCTATCGGAGACCAGCAAATGGGGTATAAGAAAGCAGCTTTACAGAGCTTCCAGCGGGAGACAAAACAACCGGTAATTTGCGATATATGCTTTCCCACCCCCACCCGTCTTCACCCCAACTCGGCCTCCTCTGCTTCTCGAGGCCACAATCTCTGGACCGGGAATCACCGGCTGCTTGGATTCCACACACCGGAATGAGCTGGCTCTCTGAGTGCCATTTGTTGGCTACTGGTGTTGCTTTTTTACGCTTCTTTTGATTTCTTCCTTACCTCTCACCACCTCCCCCTCCTTTCGCTCAAATACCTGGCTCCGTGTGGGGCATCTTTGCTTCTTCCTGAGGGGCTGCAGAGCTCCGGTAATTTGTGATATATGCTTTCCCACTCCCTACCCTTCTTCACCCACAATCAGCCCCCTCTGCTTCCCACAGACACAGTCTCTTGTCCAAGAAACACCGGCTGCTTGGATTCCACCAGCCCATGCTAGCTGGCACTCTGAGTGCCATTTCTTGGCTGCTGGTGTTGCTTTTTTTTTTCTGCTTCTTGTGATTTCTTCCTTACCTCTCACCACCTCCCCCTCCTTTCGCTCAAACACCTGGCTCTGTATGCCATCTTTGCTTCTTCCTTGGGGACTGTGGAGCTCTGTTCAAGTGTGGAGCTGCTTCCCGGTCTGGGCTGCCGCACTGGTGGGATCCGGGGCTTTTGTTCGTTTGTTTGTTTTTAGTTGTTTGTTTGTTTTCTTTCCTTTTCTTGAGTTGGGAGGCCTTTCTGGCCAGGCGGTGCTGCGTGGCAAGGAGACTGTCCCTTCAGCTTGCACAGAAGTGCAGAGCGATCCGTGAGGACATTTCTTTTTTCATTGTTTTTTTTTTGTTGTTGTTTTGTTTGTTTCTGTTTTGGGGGAGGCTTTTCTTGTTCTTTTCTTTTTTAATTTGTTTTATTTTCTTTTCCCTCTTTTTCCATTTTTGTCTTTCATCATTACTCAGTTTCTCATCTCTCTATATCTTCCTTCTCTTTCTGTTCCCTGAATACCTGGCATTGTATACCTCTACGCCTTCTAGACAGGCTGTACTGCAACACCTGAGAGTGACTTCCACAGACCTCATGGCTGCACTGGTGGGATCCTTGGGAACTTTGCGGTTTTTTAACCTTTCCGATTTTTATTTATTCATTCTTTTCTTCCTCCTCCCCTTTCTGATTTTCTCCATTTCATAGTCTCTCATCTCTCCACTCCAACAGGAAGCTCACCTAGCATTCTTTTTTGTTTGTTTGTAAGTTTTTGGCTCCTATTCCTCTCTCCTCTCTCCCGTATCCATCTTAGCTCCACACATAACAATCTCCCCACTACATCCTGCCTACCTGCACTGTGCACTTAAACTCACACCACCAAGCAGCACAGGCATGGCCTACTGGAACCTGCCCTGCACTGATTACCGACCCGCTCTGGTGGCTGTAGTAAGTGCCAAAAACAACCTGTCCCAGTAACTCCTCTTCAGCTAGACCTGCCCTGCCATACCATATCTAAGTGGCTGAACCTGCCAGTTGGAGAAGGAAGCAAAAAGTATTGTGCCCACAAATGAGCAAACAATAAAGAACACACAGTCCCCCTGCTCAGACATCATCAAATTAAAAAAAAAAGCGGGGGTGGGGGGGGATGAAACAAATGAATCTACAATCAATAAATGAGAAAAATAACTACTGAATTCCCAGAAGACAGCAGACAATATCAAAACGTTTACAAAAACAAGACAGGATGGATCCAGTAGGCGTCCAAACTAAAACACCAGATGACTTTCCAGTGGAAGAAAAGGCACTAGAACTACCTGCTAGGGAATTCAAATCTCTAATACTCAGAATTCTCCAAGAGCTGAGGCAAAAAGCTGACAAACATGAGGGAAAAATAGACAAATTCATGGGAAATACAGACAAAAAATTGAAATAATTCAGGAAAATAATGCAGGAATAAAATACCAAAATAAATTCACAACTAGAAATAATACAAAACCAACAATTAGAAATTCAAAAGATAAACAACAAGATTTCAGAAATGGATGATGTCATAGAAGGGCTGAGAAGCAAATTTGAAATGGTGGAAGACAGGATCAGTGGAATTGAAGTCAAACATTTGGATAAAACTCTGTTTCAGGAAAACATAGAAAAAAGAACAAAGAAAAACGAAGAGACCCTGAGAGTTATGTGGGATACAATCAAAAGCAAAAATTTGTCAGTGATTGGATTTCCAGAACAGGGGGAGAAAACAGAAAACACAAAGAGAATCATTGAAGAACTGCTGATAGAAAACTTCCCCAATATCATGAAAGATGAAAAGCTGGCCATCCAAGAAGCTCAGCGAACCCCATATAGGAGAGACCCCAAAAGAAAATCACCAAGGCATATCATAATCACACTCGCCAAAACCAAAGACAAACAAAGAATCCTGGGAGCAGCTCGTGAAAAACAAGAATTCACATACAGAGGAGAAACAATAAGACTAAGCTCAGATTATTTGGCAGAAACCATGCAGGCAAGAAGGGATGACATATATAAAATCTTGAAAGAAAAAAATTGTCAGCCAAGAATAATACATCCTGCAAAACTCTCATTCAAATTTGATGGTGAAATTAGGTCATTTCCAGATAAACAGAAATTAAGGGAATATGTAAAAGTCAAACCAAACTTACAAGAATTATTGAAGGAAGTTCTTCGATCTGAGGACAAACAGCTTCAGCTCACAGGCAGAACCTAGGACACAGGATCGTACCAGCCAGATATCAATCTAGGAAATGAACTCTTGAGGACTATCCAAAACCAAAAGATATACAACGGGGAATCAGAGCGTTAATCAATAAATGACAACAACATCAAAACAATAAAAGAGGGAATAAACAGCATAGGTATAGAACCTTCTACTTGGAGAGGAAGGCAAGGCGATACCAAGTAATGGTAGACTGCTTCAAACTAAGAAAGATAAGGGTAAAATTCATGGTAACCACAAAGAAAGTTAACAAACATACTCATAAAAAAAAGAGGAAAAACATAAAGTCTCAGCAAAAACAAACCTACAAAAACAAAAGAAAAGAAAAAAAAAATCCATAAACAAAAGTAACTCAGCACAAGAGAGTAAGAAGAACAAAGAAATCTTCAGCACCACAAAAAAAAGCACTACATAATGACAGCAACAAACTCCCATCTATCAATAATTACGCTGAATGTAAATGGACTCAATGCACCCATAAAGAGATGGAGAGTGACAGAATGTATAAGAAAACAGGATCCATCAATATGCTGTCTACAAGAGACACACCTTAGAAACAAAGATGTGAATTTATTAAAAGTCAAAGGTTGGAAAAAAATATATCAAGCTAACAACTACCAAGAAAGAGCAGAAGTGGCAATTCTAATCTTAGATAAAATAGATTTTAAAACAAAATCTAACATAAAAGACAAAGAAGGACACTATATAATGATTAAGGGGACGATCCTTCATGAACACATAACCATAATAAACATCTACACCCCCAATGACAGGGCTCCAAAATACATAAAACAAACTGTAACAACACTGAAAAGAGAAATTGACAGTTCCACAATAACAGGAGACTTCAACACACCACTCTCAGTAAAGGACAGAACAACTAAGAAGAAACTCAGCAAAGATACAGAAGACCTAAAGGGCACAATCAGCCAACTTGACCTCATAGATATATATAGAACACTCTATCCAACCACTGCAAAGTACACATTCTTTTCCAATGCACATGGAACGTTCTCCAGAGTAGACCATATCTTAGGCCACAGAGCAATCCTCAACAAGATCCAAAACGTTGAGATAATTCAAAATATCTTCTCTGACAACAATGCCATCAAGGTAGAAATTAACAATAGAAAGAGCAAGGAAAAAAAATCAACTACCTGGAAAATGAATAATACCCTGCTTACACATCAGTGGGTAATAGAAGAAATCAGAGATGGAATCCAAAAATTCCTAGAATCAAACAAGAATGAAAACACATCATACCGAAACCTTTGCAACACAGCAAAGGCAATCCTCAGAGGACAATTTATAGCAATAGATGCACATATCAAAGAAGAAGAAAGGGACAAAATCAAAACATTAACTGCAGAACTCAAACAAATAGAAAGAGAACAGCAATAAAACCAACAGCCACCAGAAGAAAGGAAATAGTAAAGATCAGAGCATAAATAAATGAAATAGAGAACAGAAAAACAATAGAAAGAATCAACAAAACCAAAAGTTGGTTCTTTGAAAGAATCACCAAAATCGACAAACCACTGGCCAGACTGACAAAAGAAAAACAGGAGAGGACACAAATAACCCAAATAAGAAATGAAATGGGGGACATTACAATAGACCCAACTGAAATAAAAAGGATCACAACAGAATATTATGAAAAACTATACTCCAACAAATTTGAAAACCTAGAGGAAATGGATAAATTTCTAAGAAACACACTACCTACCCAAACTACAACAAAGTGATGTTGAAAATCTGAACAGACCCATAACAAGAGAAGACATTGAAAAGGTAATAAAAAAAAAACCCCAACCAAAAAAAGCCCTGGCCCAGATGGCTTCACTGGAGAATTCTACAAAACATTTACATAAGAGCTTCTACCAGTAGTACTCAAGCTATTTCAGAGAATAAAAGAGGAAGCAATACTTCCAAATTCATTCTATGAAGCCAGCATGATGCTGATACAAAAACCAGGGAAAGATGTCACAAAAAAAAATTACAGACCAATATCTCTCATGAATATAGATGCAAAAATTCTTAACAAAATTCTAGCCAATAGAATTCAGCATCATATCAAAAAAATAATACATCATGACCAAGTAGGATTCGTACCAGGCATGCAAGGATGGTTCAACATTAGAAAATCAATAAACATACTCCACCACATAAATAAAAGGAAAGAAAAGAATCACATTATCATCTCAACTGATGCAGAAAAGGCATTTGACAAAGTCCAACACCCATTCCTGATAAAAACTCTCAATCAAATAGGTATAGAAGGGAAATTTCTCAACATCATTAAGGGCATCTAGGCAAAACCAATGGCCAACATCATTCTTAATGGAAAGAGGCTGAAAACATTCCCCTTGAGAACAGGAACAAGACAAGGATGCCCTTTATCACCATTCCTATTTAACATTGTGCTGGAAGTTCTAGCTAGAGCAATAAGGCAAGAAAAAGAAATAAAGGGCATCCAAACTGGTAATGAAGAAGTTAAACTGTCCCTGTTTGCAGATGATATGATACTATACATAGAAAACCCTAAAGACTCCATGAGAAATCTACTAGAACTAATAGAAAGATTCAGCAGAGTAGCAGGATACAAGATAAACATTCAAAAATCAGTTAGATTCCTATACACCAATAAGGAGAACAATGAAAAGGAAATCAGGAAAACAATACCATTTACAATAGCCCCTAAAAAGATAAAATACTTAGGAATAAATATGACCAGGAATGTAAAAGACCTATAGAAAGAAAACTACAAAACAGTACTGCATGAAACCCAAAGGGATCTACATAAATGGAAAAACATACCGTGTTCATGGATAGGCAAACTCAACATTGTGAAAATGACAATTCTACCCAAAGCAATTTACAAATACAATGCAATCCCAATCCAAATACCAACAACATTCTTCAAAGAGATGGGAAAACTAATCATTAACTTTATATGGAAAGGGTAGAAGCCCCGAATAAGTAAAGCACTACTGAAGAAGAAGAAGAAAGTTGGAGGACTCACACTACCTGACTTGAGAACCTACTATACAGCTACAGTAGTCAAAACAGCCTGGTACTGGTACAACGACAGAAACATTGACCAATGGAACAGAACAGAGAACCCAGATGTAAATCCATCCACCTATGGTCACCTGATCTTCGACAAGGGCCCAAAGTCCATCAAATGGGGAAAAGAAAGTCTCTTTAACAAATGATGCTGGCAAAACTGGGTATCCATCTACAAAACAATGAAACAGGACCCATACCTCACGCCATATACAAAAACTACTTCAAAATGGGTCAAAGACCTGAATATAAAGCCTAAAACTATAAAGTTCATAGAAGGAAAAATAGGACCAACACTACAGGCCTTAATACACGGCATTAACAGGATACAAACCATAACGATGAACGCACAAACCCCAATAGATAAGCTAGCTAACTGGGATCTTCTAAAAATCAAACAACTATGCTTTTCAAAAGACTTCACCAAAAGAGTCAAAAGAGAACTTACCGACTGGGAAAAAATTTTTCAACAGTACAAGTCAGACAAAGGTCTAATCTCCATAATCCACAAGAAAATCCAACACCTCTACAACAAAAAGACAAATAATCCTATTAAAAAATGGGCAAAGGAAATGAACAGACACTTCACCAAAGAAGACATTCAAATGGCCAACAGACACATGAGGAAATGCTCGCGATCACTAGCCATTAGAGAAATGCAAATTAAAACCACAATGAGATACCATCTCACCCCGGCATTACTGGCACGAATCAAAAACACTGGAAATAACAATTGTTGGAGGGGCTGCGGGGAGATGGGAACTCTTATGCACTGCTGGTGGGAATGCAGAATGATACAACCATTTTGGAAAATGATATGGCACTTCCTCAGAAAGCTAGAAATAGACATACCATTCGATCCAGCAATCCCACTCCTAGGAATATATCCTAGAGAAATAAGAGTCGTCACTCGAGTAGACATATGCACACCTATGTTCATGGCAGCATTGTTCACAATAGCAAAAAGATGGAAACAACCTAGATGCCCATCAACAGATGAATGGATAAACAAACTGTGGTACATACACACAATGGAGTACTATGCAATGAGAAAGAACAACAATGAATCTGTGAAGCATCTCATAACATGGATGAAACTGGAGGACATTATGCTGAGTGAAATAAGCCAATCACAGAAGGACAAATATTGTATGAGACCTCTATTGCAAAAAACCCATGAAAAAGTTCACACACAAAATGTAACAATCTTTGTTGGTTACCAGTGATGGGAGGGGTCGGGGGGAAATACTAAATAAGCAATAGATAAGTCGTATCTTGGGTGAAGGGTGAGACAGTACACAATACAGTGGAAACTAGCACAACTTGTACAAGGAAAGGTCATGGAAGCCCCATAGACCCATCCAAACTCCATGAGGGACTGAACTGCTGGGCGGAGGGCTGTGGGGACCATGGTCTCGGGGAACATCTAGCTCCATTGGCATAACACAGTTTATAAAGACAATGTTCTACATTCTACCTTGGTGAGTAGTGTCTGGGGTCTTAAAAGCCTGTGAGCAGCCATCTAAGATACTCCACTAGTCTCATCCCTTCGGGAGCAAGGGAGAATGAAGAGAACAGGATACAAGGAAAAGATTAGTCCAAAGGACTAATGGTCCACAGCTACCAAGGCCTCCACCAGACTGAGTCCAGTACAGCTAGATGGTGCCCGGCTACCACCAGTGACTGCTCTGACCAGGATCACAACAGAGGGTTCTGGACAGAGCTGGAGAAGGATGTAGAACATAATTCTAACTCACAAAAAAAAAAAAAAAAAACATTTTTACTGGCCTAAAGGAGACTAGAGAAACCCCGAGAGTATGGCCCCCAGACACCCTTTTAGCTCAGTGGTGAAGTTATCTCCAAGGTTCACCGTTCAGCCTGAGAGTGGACAGCCCCATAAAACCAAATGGGAGTAATGAGGTACAGTAGTCCAGTGACAAGGGCCAGAATGCAGAAGGGGACAAGGAAGCTGGTGATAGGGAACCCAGGGTTGAGTAAGGATATTGTTGATGTGTTGTGAGATTGTTAACTATTGTCATAGGGCAACACGTGTACTAATTGTTAAATGAGAAACTATTTTGTTCTGTAAGCCTTCATCTTAAGTGAGAATAGCAGCACAATTGGAAGAGCATAGTCGATGTCACTGAACTGTGCATGTAGAAATTTTTGAAATGGTGTATCTTTGGCTATGTGTATTTTCACCCAAAAAAAAAAAAAAAGATTGAGAAGTTAGAGGGTTGACATGTAGTGGGGTTGTTAACCAATGTCATAAAACAATATGTCTACTACTGTTTCATGAGAAACTATTTGTTCTGTAAGCCTTCACCTGAAGTACAATAAAAAATTACAGCCAAGAAAATCCTGTGTGGCAGTTCAACTCTGTCACATGGAGTCAATATTAATTGAAATGAACTCAATGGCACCTAACAACAACAATGTCAGGTAAATTCTGAACTTACAGCAAAGACTAAAGATTGTCTCACAGGTCAATAAATGAACACAAATATGCTGAGCACCAAGGATGTGCCAGGAAGTCTTTTTTGCGCTTCTGACAAAGCAACCAGGTGAGATAGTCTCGCTTGAGTGAAGATGATGGAGGCTTAGGGAAAGCAAGTGATTTACATAAAACTGCATAGTCAGTTAAGGAAAGAACCGGGGTTTCAATCCTATCCTGGGACAATAAGCTCAGTGTTCTTTCATCTTAATCTGAGGCTTCCCTTAATATATGGTTAATCCATTGCATGATCTTTGGTGACAGTGTGGACAAATGTAAAGGCTACATTAGAATATGTGTCCCATATAGTTTAAATAATGTACCCAAATCACTTAGCCAGTATCTCCAGCAGTGATTCTTAAAGACAGTTTTCTCCAAAAGTATTTAAAGATCAAGAATTGGTTAAGCTAAGTTGCCTTATAGGGTAACCTAGTAGGCAAGACAGCATAATGGCTTATACCATGAACTTTGAAAACACACAGACCTGAAATAATATTCCATGACATTTACAATTTTGTGCCTCTGGAAAGATTACCTTTTAAATTTCAGTGCTCTTATCTGTAAATGAAAACAATACGTCCTCTCAGAGTTGTGAGAATTAATCACGAAATTGGAGGTAGCAGTATTTACTCATTAAATAGTAGCTTTAACAAAGGAAAATGTGCTTTACTTCACTGGTTTGAAATGATATAAAAATTCGTCCCTGTATGCAGTAATATATATAGAAATATCTCTTGTACAGATGGTTATGATCAATGTTGAAATCAATAAGTAAATAGTTATTTAATAAATATATGTTGTTCTTTTATCCCAAGTAACATACTGGTTGGCACTGTGCTTGCACCATGAAGAACTTCCAAAGGAGGTTTCACCTCTGACTCTAGCAATATGAGTCTAAGTAGAAGGCACAGGATGTATTACAAGGCATATGGTACACATGAAGTTGAAAACTAGCTCTTATTCCTATGTACTTTCAAAAGGCAAAATGTTAACCTTGGAGATAAATTGTCCCAGGAGATGTATAACTTCGATGCAGTCTGTGCATAAACTTAAGAACTTTTAGATTTCTCTTAACATCAATTATCACCCTCAATTAATTTTAGTTGCATATTCAAGAAGTCATGGGAATATAGGAACATAAGAATAATTGCTGAAACCCATTGGTATTGCAACACTGTCCAATAGAACTTTCTCTGATGATGGAAATATTCTCTGTACTGTCCTATAAAAAATGTAGCTAGTATGACCTGTCTCACTAGACTAAGATCAAGATGTCAGTAGACCTGTGTTTCTTTCTGAAGATTCTGAGAATATGTTTCCTTGCTTTTTATATCTTCTAGACCTATTCCTGTTAAGTCTATTTCGACTGATAGCGACCCTATAGGACAGAGTACAACTGCCCCACAGGGTTGCCAGGGAGCAGCTGGTGGATTCAAACTGCCAATGTTTTGGTTAGCAGCCCAGCTCTTAACCACTACAACACCAGGGCACTTCTAGAGGCTACCTGTATTTTTTAGAACATGACCCCTTTCATACATCTTCAAAGACAATGATATCAAATCTCTATGACCCTGTTTCCATTGTCACATTTCTTTCTCTGATTTTCTTCTGCTTTCTTCTACCATTTTTAAATACCCTTGTGGTTATATGGGACCACCCAGATAATCCAGGATAATCTCACTATTTTAAGGTTAGCTGATTAGCAGCCTTAATTGTCTGCCACCTTAATTCCCCTTTGTCGTGTAACTTAACACAGTCACAGAGCTGGAGATCAGGACTTCGGCATTACTGGGGGTGGGGAAACATTACTTCACCTACCATAAGAAGTAACTATTTTGACTTCTAGCCTCATAAATTAGTTATGTCCTTGAATTTCATATGAAAGAAATCATACGTTATGCACTCTTCTTTTGTCTGTCTTCATTCACTCAGCATACTTTTTTCCCCATATCAATAGTTTGTTCTTTTTAATTGCTCTGTAATGTTTTATTATATAAGTTTATCACACTTTGCTCAGCCATTCTACCATTAAAGGGAGGTTGGGTTGTTTACAGATATTGGCTACTTCGAGTACATCTACAAATTTTTTTTTTTTTAAAGTTGTGTGGACACCTGAACTCATTTCTATTGGGTATATATATCAAAGAATGATATTACTCGGTTATAGACATGCATGTTTAGCTTCAGTAGAAACTACCATCCAGTTTTCCAAAAGTTTCTTTGCCATTTTACACTACCCCCATCAATATAATCCTTTCAAGACCCATGGGTCATAATGTATCTCACCCACTTTTTATGCCTCTGGAGTTCTTTGGAAAGGGGGTAGCCTGATTTTAATGCATTTAGCCTCAAGGTGGGGGCCTTTTGAAATGCATGAAACTCAAAAATCCTGAATGGGAGCCTCATTTTTGTGTAGATTGAACTTTGTCTTAGGTGATGCCTCCTGGATGTGTGAATTTTCTAAACTTTTGACAGGTTTGCCTTTATTTCTGTGAGATAAGCCCCCTCACTAAGTTTTCCAGTAACTATGTTCTAATAAGAATGTACTTATCATGAGAATAAGCTATTGCCAGTTTTCATTCATTCATAGTGGCCATTTTCTCCTTTATGCCATTCATTATTTTCAGGTGTTACTGACTCCCTTCTTTTCTAGCCTCTTAACAGTAACTAATGTCTTTCCAATAAGAAACAATACATTGCAGTGGTACTTTTCAAGCGATTGGAACTCCTATAAGTTATCCTTACCCTACATTCAATCTTCAGACCCAATCATTGCTTCCACATGTAACAGGTGGAATGCACCACTGTGAGCAGTTTTGCAGTATTCCAGGGCACCTGTTTCTGTTTCTTAGCTGTTAGTACTGCTTTTGTTATAATAATACATAGTAGTGGTAATTTTCCTGAGATTCAAATGCCTTTAGTTTTATTTATTTTGCCTGTAAGTACTGTTTTTGCAGTAATGAAGAATGCATTATAGTAATTTTCCTGAGATTAAAAAAAAAAAAAATCCCTTTTATAGGTTGAAGTACTGCTTTTGCAGTAAGGAAGAATGCATTGTACCATGTTTTGAAAAGTTTCATGAAAAATAATAAAAAGACTAAGAAGGAAACTAGAATAAAATGTATGTGTAGTCATTGACAAGTGCCTTCATGTTTTACCTCATGTTTTGCAAATTTTCAAGAAATAAAATTTAAAAAATAATTTAAAGAAAAAATTTTATCATTGACTCTTATCAGCGTGATTTATGTCATCTAGGGGCCACTGGGACATATGTGATCCCAAATAATGGGTATCAAAATCCATAACTCGTAACAAAAATTCTGAATTGGTCCTTTAATCAGCATGCCTTCATTAGTGAAAACACCTGTTGTTGTTGTTAGGTGCCGTGGAGTTGATTGCAACTCATAGTGATCACATGTATAACAGAACAAAATACTACCCTGTCCTGCGCCATCCTCACTATAGTTGTTATGCTTGAGCCCATTGTTGCAGCCACGGTATCAATCCGTCTTGTTGAGGGTCTTCCTCTTTTTTGCCGACCCTCTGCTTTACCAAGCATGATGTCCTTCTCCAGGGACTGGTGCCTCCTGATAACATGTCCAAAGTACATAAGATGAAGTCTCACAATCTGCACTTCTAAGGATCATTCTGGCTGTACTTCTTCCAAGACAGATTTTGTTCGTTCTTCTGGCAGTCCATGGTATATTCAATATTCTTCGCCAACACCAAATTCGAAGACATCAATTCTTCTTCCGTCTTCCTTATTGATTTTCCATCTATCTCATGGACACACAGTAGCAACAAAAAATTCAAAGGAGAAAATAATCGGGTCTTGAAAGAGGTAAGAGACTTACAGTTACTCCACATCACCACCCAGTCTTGATATTGTCAGTCTTTTTCCTATTAGCCATTCTGCCTGTTAAAAGGTATCTTTGTGATTGTAAAGAAACACCTCCTTCTGGTTTAATTTGGATTATCTGATAGCTAATTACGTTAAGCACCATTTCATATGTTTATTGGCCTTTAGTACATCTGCTTTTGCGTAGTGCCTGTTTGAAACATTTGCTTATTTTTAAAATTGGATTGTTTTTAGTTTTATTTTTGACTTTTAGGAATTTGTTACATAGCCTGGATATGAATCCTTTGTCAGATATATGAATTGTGAATATTTAATTGTAGTCTGTGACTTGTCTTTTTACTTCCTGAATAATACTGTTTGCTGAACAGAAGTTTTTAATATTGAACAAGTCCACTTTTTTCATTTATGGTTTGTGCCTTTTTATTCCTGTTTTATTCCCAAAGTTGATTTTTAAAACGTTGTACATTTTCTTCTAGCAGCTTATACCTTTCACATTTAGGGCTATAATCTATCTCAAATTAATTTTTGTATATGATGTGAAATAGAGGCCAAGATTTATTATTTGCTTGCAGCTATCTAATTGTTAAGCACCATTTTTTGAAAAGACTATATTTTCCCAAATGAATTGGTCTGCATTTTTAAAAATCAAATTAATTTATAGGTGTGGGTGAAATAGTTGTTTAATATATATTTTCCAGATAACCTAAATGCTCTTTTTATAATATGGATTGCATTAGTCTTCTCTTGAGTTAAGGTCCTGGTTCTCATCCTTGAACGGCTAATATCTCTAGTAAAATGTTTCACTCACTGAGTGTAGGCATTCAAACACAATTGTTTTATATTTTTAGAGACCATGGAAACATGACATTAAGTTTCTTTCTGTCAATCCTTTCCTAAAGATTTCAATAGATTTGTTTTGTACTTTCATATACTTATGAATTTCCTAATAACAAAAAAGCAACAAATACTAATATTTACTGAGTGTTTACTCGGTGTTTGTTGTGAGACAGGGCTCCTTCCAGCACAAGCTTATAATGTAAGTACACTTGAACATTAATAGTCATCGTCCCATTTACTTGTTGAAGCAATCCTAACAGCAGTTACCAATATTACCCCCATTTTACAGAAGAATGCTTGGTATCTGGGAGATAAAGTTCCTTTCCTAAATTCAGATAGCTATTAAGTGATGGTAATGTAATTTGTGTTTTAGGCATAAATTCTTAATCGTTTCAGGTTCGGAACAAGCCATAGTTCACTTGCAGTCATTCAAAGTATCCCAGTCAAGAGGTGTTTCAAAACTGTGCTTGAAAACCTAAGGGACATGTCTCTCATTCTCCAAAATGAAGATGCATAAATTGAAATTTAAGAGCTTGATCTTTGGCTTAAGATAGATATGAATTCTGGCTCTGCTACTGTAAGCTCTGTGACATTGCATAAGCTGCATAGCATCTCTGTGTCTCAGTTTCCTTATTGGTTTTAGTGGGAGCATAATACATATCTCACAGGGCTATTTGGAGGATCACATGAGATAATGCCAACTTCTTACTTAGCAGAGATCTTGACGTAGTAAATTCTAGGCAAATACAAGCATTATTGCTATCTCATCTTTGAACAGCTCTAACTTTTAACATTTTTCTGAATTAAAATCAGGTTTTATGCTTATGGGGCATTCAGAACAAGGCAGAGTCCTTGCTTGAATTATTTGAAGCCAGCTATTCTGCACCCTCTGAGTCTTCTTGTATCTAGGTTTAACTCCCACTTTTCAACCTCACTTCAAGTATTATGCTTTTAAGATTTTCAGTTACTTGTGTCAGAGACTTTATATTATTTTTCTATATGTCCCTAAAAGTGAATTCTACAGGATAAGAAAAAGTCATGGATTGAGTTGTGTCCCCCAAAAATACCTGTCAGTTTGGCTGGGTCATGATTCCCAGTATTGTATGATTGTGTTATCTGATGTGATTTCTTTATGTATTGTAAACTGTATCACTATGATGAGATTATATGTGATCTCCTTAAGTGTTTTAAATTCTATCACTGTGATGAGGTTATACTGATGAGGTTGACAAGATTAGTGTCTTAATGCAATCTCTTTTGAGATATAAAAGAAAGAAGCGAGCAGAGATACATGGGAACCTCATACCACCAAGAAGCTCCCAGACCAAACGAAGACTGATGACATGGACTTTCCTCCAGAGCCGATGGAGAAAGCGTTCCCATGGAGCTGATGCCCTGAATTTGGACGTGTAGCCTACTGGACTGTGAGAGAATAAATTTCTGTTTGTAAAGCCATCCACTTGTGGTATTTCTGTTGGAGCAGCACCAGATGACTGAGACAGTAACCAAAGAATGCTTGTTTAAATGAATTTTTTAAAAGGAATGAATGAATGAAAGCAGTTTCTGTATCCTCTTGGTCATTATCATTTATTATCATAGTGTCCCTCCATTTACGTTTAAGGACATCTTATCTACTCTACAGAATAATGGAGTCTTTTTTTATCATTGAAGATAGATTACATGGGTGACATTTACCACTCCACTTCTTAAAGACAATATAACATTGTCATACATGTTTTAAAAGCATACATTATCTTAAGTAATCCTCTGAGCACACCAGTGACATTAAAACCAAACCAAAACTTTTGCTGTTGAGTGGATTCCGACTCATGGTGACCCCATGAGTTACAGAGTAGAACCGCTACATAGGATTTTCTTGACGGTAATCTTTTTCTTTATGGAACAGAATGCCGGGCCTTTCTTTTTTGGTGCCACTGCGTAGGTTTGAACCACCCACCTTTAGTTAGCAGTCAAACACATATCATTTGTGCTACCTAGGTACCTTGACGTTGTTGTTGTTGTTAGGTGCTGTTGAGTTGGTTCCAACTCATAGCATCCCTATGTACAACACAATGAAACGCTGCCCAGTCCTGCACCATCCTCACAATCATTGCTATGTTTGAGCCAATTGTTGCAGCCATTGTGTCAGTTCATCTCATTGAGGTCTTACTTTTTTTTTGCTGACCTTATACTTTACCAAGCATGATGTCCTTCTCTAGGGACTGGTCCCTCCCGATAACACGTCCAAAGCATGTAAGATGAAGTCTCACCATCCTCACTTCCAAGGAGAAATTTGGCTGACTTCTTCCAAGACAGATTTGTTCATTCCTCTGGCAATCCATGGCATATTCATTATTCCTTGCTAACACCATAATTCAAAGACATCAGTCCTTCTGAGGTCTTCCTTATTCATTGTCCAGC
This sequence comes from Dugong dugon, assembly GCA_030035585.1. NCBI lineage: Eukaryota > Metazoa > Chordata > Mammalia > Sirenia > Dugongidae > Dugong > Dugong dugon. Next base: position 62,716,490 of record CM057471.1, read on the forward strand.
TTTAACATGCATATGAGGCAATTGAAAATACCATGGCTTCCGTCAAGTGGTCAAGCACACTGTCTTAGTCTTCTAGTGCTGCTATAACAGAAACACTGCAAGTGGATGGTTTTAACCAAGAGAAGTTTATTTCCTCACAGTTAAAGTAAGGTAAAAGTCCAAATTCAGGGCGTCAGCTTCAGGGGAAGTCTTTTTCTCTCTGTCGGCCTTCTTCTCTTCAGTGTTCCCCTAGGCTAGGAGCTTCTCTGCGCAGGGACCCTGGTCCAAAGGATGTGCTCTGCTCCCGGCACTGCTTTCTTGATGGTATGAGGTCCCCCGTCTCTCTGCTCACTTCTGTCTTTTATATCTCAAGAGATTGCCTCAGGACACAATCCAATCTTGTAGATTGAGTCCTGCCTTACTAACACAATTGCCACCCATCTCCCTCATTGACATCATAGAGGCAGGATTAAAACATATAGGAAAATCACACAATGCCAGGAATCATGGCCCAGCCAAATTAATACACACATTTTTGGGGGGGCATAATTCAATCCATGACACGCACCTTAGTCCTTAAGATGACGTCTTTGCTTTTTAACTCTTTAAAGAGGGCTTTTGCGTTAGATTTGCCCAATGCAATATCTCATTTCATTTTTTGACTGCTGGTTCCATGGGCGTTGACTGTTGAAATCCTTGACAATGTCAGTATTCTCTCCATTTATCACAATGTTGCTTATCGGTCCAGTTGTAAGGATTTTTTATTTTTTATGTTAAGTTGTAATCCATACTGAAGGCTGTAGTCTTTGACCTTCATCAGTAAGTGCCTCAAATCCTCTTCACTTTCAGCAAGCAAGGGTCTGTCATCTGCATGTTGCAGGTTGTTAATGAGTCTTCCTCCAAGCCTAATGCCATGTTTTTCTTCATATAGTCCAGCTTCTCGAATTATTTGTTCAGCAGACAGAGTGAATAAGTATTGTGAAAGAATACAACCCTGATGCACACCTTTCCTGATTTTAAGTCATGAAGTATCCCCGTGTTCTGTTCGAACGACTGCCTCTTGTTCTGTATGTAAGTTCCTCATGAGCACAATTAAGTGTTCTGTAATTCCCATTATTCAAAATGATATCCATAATTTGTTATGATCCACACAATCAAATGCATTTACATAGTCAATAAAACACAGGTAAACATCTTTCTGGCATTTTCTGCTTTCAGCCAAGACCCATCTGACATCAGCAATGATATCCCTCATTCCATGTCCTCTTCTGAACCTGACTTGAATTTCTGGCAGTTGCCTGTCAATGTACTGCTGCAACTGTTTTTGAACTGTATTTATCATAATTCTACTTGCTTGTGATATTAATGATATTGTTCAATAATTTCTGCAGCCCATTGGATTACCTTTCTTTGAAATGGACATGTATATGGATCTCTCCCAGTCGGTTGGCCAAGTAGTTCTCTTCCAAATTTATTGCATAGGCAAGTTGCATCCTTTATTGAAACATCTCAGTTTGTATTCCTTGAATTCCTGGAGCCTTGTTTTTTTGCCAGGTCCTTCAGTGCAGCTTGGATTTCTTCCTTCAGTGCCATCAATTCTTGATCATATGCTCCCCCCTGAAATGGCTGGATGTCAACCAGTTCTTTTTGGTATGTTGACTCTGTGTACTCCTTCCATTTTCTTTTGATGCTTCCTGCATCATTCAATATTTTGACCATTGAATCCTTCAGTACTGCAACTTGAGGCTTGAGTTTTTTCTTTGGTTCTTTCAGCTTGAGAAATGCCATGGGTGTTCTTTCCTTCTGGTTTTCTAACTCCAGGTCTTTGCATATGTCATTACAATACTTTATCTTCTTGATCTGCTCTTTGAAATCTTCTGTTCAGCTCTTTTACTTCATTATTTCTTCTGTTTGCTTTAGCCACTCTCCTTTCAGTATTAAGCTCCAGAGTCTCTCTTCTAACGTCCATTTTGGTCTTTTTTTTCCCTTTCCTTTTCTGCTTTTTTTAATGACCTTTTGCTTTCTTCATGTATGATGTCCTTGATGTCATCCAACAACTTATCTGGTCTTCTATCATTAGTGTTCAATGTGTCAAATCTATTCTTGAGATGGTCTCTAAATTCAGGCGGGATATACTCTAGGTTGTACTTTGGCTTTCATTGACTCATTTTAATTTTCTTCAGCTTCAACTTGACCTTGCATATGAGTAATTGATGATCTGTGTGCAGTAGGCCCTTGCCTTTGTTCTGACTGATAATATTGAGTTTCTCCATTGTCTCTTTCCACCGATGTAGTCGATTTGATTCCTGTGTATTCCATCTGGTGAGGTCCATGTGTATAGTCTCCATTTATGTTGTTGATAAAGGATATAACCAATGAATAAGTCATTGATCTTGCAAAACTCTATCATACGATCTTCCGTCTCATTTGTATCACCAATGACATATTTTCCAGCTACAGATCCTTATTCTTTGTTTATAACTTTCAAATTCCAATCATCAGTAATTATCAATGCATCTTGATTGCGTGTTTGATCAGTTTCAGGCTGGAGAAGTTGGTAAAAATCTTCAGTTTCTTAATCTTTGGTATTAGTGGTTGGTGCATAAATTTGATAATAGTCATATGACCTGATCTACCTTGTAGGCATATGGATATTATCCTATCATTGATAGAGTTATATTTCAGGATAGATCTTGAAATGTTCCTTTTGATGATGAATGGGATGCCATTCCTCTTCAATTTGTCATTCTCAGCGTAGTAGACCATATGATTGTTCAATTCAAAATGGCTGATATCAATCCATTTCAGCTTACTAATGCCTAGTATATTGATGTTTATGCATTCCATTTCATTTCTGACAATTTCTAATTTTTCTAGATTCATACTTTTTACATTCCACATTTCAATTATTAATGGATATTTGCCACTGTTTCTTCTCATTTTGAGTTGTGCCACATCAGCAAATGAAGGTATTGAAAGCTTGACTCCATCCATGTCCTTAAGGTCAACTCTACTTTGAGGAGGCAGCTCTTCCCCGGTCATATTTTGAGTGACTTCTAACCTGAGAGGCTCATCTTCTGGCACTATCAGACAATGTTCTGCTGCTTTCCATAAGGTTCAACTGATGAATTTTTTCAGAAGTAGATTGCCAGGTCCTTCTTCCCAGTCTGTCTCAGTCTGGAAGTTTCACTGAAACCTGCCCACCATGATTGACCCTGCTCGTATTTGAAATACTAGTGGCATAATTTCCAGCATCACAGCAACATTAAAGCCACCACAGTATGACAAACTTACAGATGAGTGGTGTACCATGACATTAGATATGATAATTATTATAGATATTATTATACAGATATCATTATTTTTACCATAAGGAAAAGAACCCAAGTATATGTAATTTTGTATTTCACTTTCTAAAATGCAATGCACTATTATCTCTATGATAAATTGATAATGAGAAAGTAATTCTAGTCACCTCTCTTATAATTATAATGGAAATTTTTTCTGTTCCCTTAGCTAATTTCTCAATTTTTTTCCACTAGTCCTTTTCTCTTCTCATTTCTCTCTCCTGATATGACCCTCTACACCCTTGACAGGTTGTTATTAGAAACATTTCTGCATATTAACTTAAATTAACTTACCTCTACCTCACAAACTGTTGTCTGACTTACAGCCGGACACGTGAGATGCATCTTGTCTCCACAAATTTATGTGGGTCTGTCATACTCCATCTCACTACACTCCCAGATCCTTCTTTTTCCCTCTCTAAGGGCTGAACATCAACTCAGCTAGTGCTTTCAAGACTATCTTTTCCCCACTTTTGAAAATATCATTGGCATATTTTCAAAGAGGACTCATATGCATTATTTACAATTTCTGGTTGGATAACGCTGGGAAAAATCTTCAAAGGAGGTGGACATCTGATGAGGAGCTGAGGAGTGCTTTGGAAAGGGCACTGGGTCTGGAGTCAAGATACCTGTTACCTCCCTGAGTCTCAGGTTTCATATCTCTAAAATGCAGTTAAAGATCAAATGAAGTAAATTACATGAAAGTACTCTATAAAAAAACATACCAACAAATAATTGTTATCGTAAGTGGTCCAAAAATATTGGTGATATTTAGGTAGATGTTCATTCAGTCTCTTCAATATGGTCTAAGATGATTCTCTTATTATTTAATTTATATTCATTCAATAATTCATTCAAAAATATTAATCAACAGATAAACTATCAGAAACTATATTTGATATATAAAAAACAATCAATTCCATGTATAAAAGTAATAAAGAAAAAATATAATTAAAGAGATAATCTCACTTGTAATTGTGATATAAACATTGGAAGATATAAGAATAAATATAATAAGAAAAAGACCAGAGCCCCTGAAATAATATTGATGTTGTTGTTTGGTGCTGTCGAGTTGGTTCTGACTCATCGCAATGCTGTGTACAACACAATGAAACACTGCCCAGTCCTGCACCATCCTCACAATCATTGCTATATTTGAGCTCATTGTTGCAGCCACTGTGTCAATCCATCTCATTGAGGGTCTTTCTCTTTTTCTCTGATCCTCTAGCAACCATGATATCTGTCTCTCCTGATAACATGTCCAAAGTATGTAAGACAAAGTCTCACCATTCTTCCTTCTAAGGAGCATTCTGGCTGTACTTCTAAGACAGATTTGTTCATTCTTCTGGCGTTCCATAGAATGTTCAATATTCTTTGCCAACACCATAATTCAATGGCATCAATTCTTCTTCAATCTTCCTTATTCATTGATAAAAATAGATATGACATTAAAAAAACAGAACCTCTAAAATAATATTGATAGTAAAATAAAAAGAGAAATAAAAGTAGAGATGAATATATATATTTTTCATTAAATGGGAAGCCACTACTTTAAAGCTGTCAAGTCTTTCTTAAATTTTAGAAAGTTTTGCATTTTTAATAAAGATTTCAAAGGAATTTAGGGTGGGAGAAACCTTAAAAAATTATTCTAAATTTCATTTGGAAGATTAAATATGCAGTACTGCTTATTCTCTTAAAAATTAGAAAGGAAATATATCACTTGATATTAAAAGTATGTCAGAGCTACAATAAGTAAAATAATGTGTTTCTGGTACCAGAATAGAGACAGAAAGAGAAAAGAATAATAATAATAAAGCAGATGCTAAATCCTTAGTAGACCTGTGATTTAGGAAATATAAAAGGTATTTAAATCAGTGGCTAAAGAAATGAAATAAATTATTTAATAAATGTTGGTGGAGTCATGCTTCTTGCTTTGAGACGGGAAAAAAAAAAAAAAAAAAGATTAGATCACCACCTCATTCCTAACACCAAATGTGTTTGTATTTCACACTAATCATTGCCTGGGTCAATTGCTTGGGTTTCATTTTATTACATTTTTTAAATCTCTCAAACCAAATCATACCGCTACCCTGATCGAAATCATACATAAACACAATGGGGGTTGGGCTAGAGAACTCACCCGATTGATAACCACTGTGGTGTACTACAAGAAGCCCCGGTGATGCAGTGGTTAAGTGCTTGGCTGCTAACCACAAGGTTGCAGTTCAAACCCACAAGCCACTCCGCTGGAGAAAGATGTGGCAGCAGTGGCATCACCAGGATTGGTATCACCCAGTGTGGTAACTCATGATGTCATCCCTCCATGCTAATTACCATAATGCTGTAGCTAAAACATCAGAAAATTTGACAAAATCAGCGAATATATAAACACCGGCCATAATGAAAACAACAGCATGTGCTTGTAGCTTACGCAGGTGAAACCACATGATTGGAAGTGTCATTGTAGTTGGATAATAATGAGAGCTCTGACTGGAGTGCGTTGGGAGGTTCAAAAAGTAAATTAGCATAGAGTTTTAGCTTTGCAATATATTGATACATGTAAGCTGGGCTTAGGAAATTTTTTGTTGCTGTTGTTATAAGTAACTAGAAGGATATTTTTGTAAAAAATAATAAATTTCTGCTGAAACACTGCACAAAATTTTAATTATAAACAGTCATTTTGGTGTCACCCCCTCTGACAGTGTGGCCTGTGTGGTCTGTACTCCCCACAGCTCCCTAGTGACACCACTGTGTGACAGTCTGCTTCCTTAAAGATTGTTGTTATTAGGTGCCAATGAGTCGGTTCTGACTCATAGCAACCCTATGTACAACAGAATGAAACACTGCCCAGTCCTGTGCCATCCTCACAATCGTTGTTATGCTTGAACCCATTGCTGCAGCCACTGTTGTCAATCCATCTCGTTGAGAGTCTTCCTCTTTTTCGCTGACCCTCTACTTTACCAAGCATGATGTCCTTCTCCAGGGAGTGGTCCCTCCTGATAACATGTCCAAAGTATGTGAGACAAAGTCTCGCCATCATCCTTGCCTCTAAGGAACATTCTGGATGTACTTCTTAGAAGACAGATTTGTTCATTCTTTTGGCAGTCGATGGTACATTAAATATTCTTCACCAACACCATAATTCAAAGGCATCAATTCTTCTTTGGTCTTCCTTATTCATTGTCCAGGTTTCTCATGCATATGAGGCCATTGAAAATACCACGGCTTGGGTCAGGTGCACCTTAGTCCTCAAAGTGACATCTTTGCTTTTCAACACTTTAAAGAAGTCTTTTGCAGCAGATTTTCCCAATGCAATATGTCGTTTGATTTCTTGACTGCTGCTTCCGTGGGTGTTGATTGTGGATCCAAGTAAAATGAAATCCATGACAAATTCAATCATTTCTTTGTAAAGATTGCAGCCTTGCAAACCCTATGGGGCACTTCTACTCTGTCCTATAGGGTTGCTATGAATTAAAATGTACCCGACGGCAATGTGTATGGTACACCACAATTAATTTCCACCTCACTTCTCATTATTATAATGATTTTGTTGGTAGTCAAGCTCTCTATGTCTCACTCATTCTTCTTCTAAAATAAACTCTGAAGACAATCTTCTTCAAGAAGACTCCTTAGGCTAGTCCTCCTCTCTGCTAAATATACCCAGACATGCCTAAGCTCTAGCAATAGATAAAGTTTTAGTCCTTAAAAGGGTCTAAGGTATATGCCTTACCACTACATTAGATATAAGACTAAAGCTGACCCACTTATATCCGCTCCTAAAGGTCTCCAATTCAGTCTTTTATGGCTGATAGTTAATCCTTAGCTAATTTGTTGAAATAAGAAACCTTTACATATACATTCTACATTTACATATACATTCTACATGTACATTCTCACCAAATTCACTCATCAACCCTTCCCAGTTGAACCTGAATTAGTTGATGCTATTGTTATCAACATTTAACTTTTACCTCAACCATTTTTACTAATTATTCCAGGGGTCAACAAACTTTTTATGTAAGAGCCAAAAAGTAAATATTTTTGGCTTTGCAAGCCATATGGTCTCAGTCACAACTACTCCACTCTGTTGTACCAGCACCACAGACAATATATAAACAAGTAAACATAAATGTGTTCCAATAAAACTTTATTTGCAAAAAAGTAGGTGACAAGCCAGTCTATTGCTGACCCCTGACCTAATCTTTTTTGAGTATTTTGACTTGAATCTTTTCCCTAAAAATTACTTAAATATTAGTAATTCTACTGTTTAAAAGTAAACCAGTAATCAAATAAGTTTAGTTAAGTAGTTATTGATACCAATTAATCAAGACAGCTATCTGTAAATATTTTGGTTCTATCTTTCAGACGGCTTTCTTCATGAGAAGTTAAGTTACACATGGGTATCGTTTTAACAAGGAAATAGATTTTCTGGCAAAAACATTAAAAAAAAGAATTGCCACTGAGTCAATGCAGACTCATAGAGACAGAGTAGAACTGCCCCATAGGAGTTCCAAGGCTGTAATCTTTATGGAAGCAGACTGCCACATCTTTCTCTGAGGAGCGGCTGGTACTTTGAACCATGGACAGTGGTATCATCAGGTGGTTGTGGGGGTGCAGATCACACCGGTGACAGTGTTAGATGGGGTGACACCAAAATGATTGTCTACGAAATTTTTGTGCAGTTTCAGCAGAAATTTATTATTTTTTATAGAAATATCCCTGTAGTTGTAACAACATTTTTTTTAAAATAAATAATCAATATACCAATAAGGCTAAAACTCTATGCTAATTTACTTTTTGAACCTTTCCAGTGCTTTCCGGTCAGCATTGTCATTATTACACAATTACAATTACACTGAATTACGTAGTTTTGTCTGCATGCACCATAAGCACTCACTGTTGTTTTTGTGGCTGCCAGTGTTTTTATAATCACTGATTTCATTACATTTTCTGATGTTTTAGCTACAATATTGTGGTAATTAGCATGGGGCAGGGTAACACCATGAGTTACTGCACTGGGTAACAACAATCTAGTGACATCACTGACCTCGGACATTTAGGTTAACAGCCAAGTGATTACCACGCCACCATGGCTCTGGAGAAAACATTTTTCCATTGCCATCAAGTTGATTCTGACTCACGGTGACCATATAGGACATAACAGAACTGCCCCATAGGGGTTCCAAGGCTATAATCTTTAGGGAAGCAGACTACTGCATCCTTCTCCTGTGGAGTGGCTGGTGGGTTCTAACCTCTGACTTTTCAGTTAGTAGTCAAGCACTTAACTGTTGCGCCATGAGGGCCCCTTGGAGAAAACATAGTAAGTGGAAATACAGTGTTAAATGCCTGTATTTTCCTCCTTACCCCACCTGGATTAACATTTACTACTAGGAAAAATAGTCAGATCCAGAGCCTATTCTTTGAATCTAAGTAGACTGGAAGCAGGAAGCTATAGAAATAAGTGCATAGAATTTGGGGCCAGGTTGATTGGTGTTAAAGTCTCAGATCTTCTATTTGCTAACTATGTACCTTTGAAAAAAGGCATAGTCTGACCATCAATTTCTTCATCTGTAAAACAGAGCTAATGCTACCTATCTTAGCAGGAGCTTTTGTATATTAAATGAGATGACGTATTTACATTTTCAAGATAAAATAAGTGATCAATAGTATTAGGTAGTCCACCATCTTGGATTCCTATCAGAGACCAGCAAACGGGAGAGCAGCCTTGCAGAGCATCTGGTCGGAGACAGAACGACCGGTAAACTGCGGTGCGCGCTCTCCCACCACTCACCCCTCTCCACCTCAGCTGGGGATCCCCTGCTTTCTGTGGCCAGGGTCTCTGGGCTGGGGGGTGCTGGTGCTTGGATTCTGCGCGCCTGGGCTGGCGGCTTTCTGGGAGCCGTTTGCTGGCAGCTAGTGAAACTTTCTCTGCCGCCTCCCCCTCCTTTTGTCTGGGTGCCTGGTTCCGAGTGCCGTCTCTGTTCTCTCCTGCGGGGCTGTAGGGCTGTGTGCGGGCGTGTGGCTGTTTCTAGGTCTGGGCTCCCGCGTGGGTGGGATCCCGGGGCCTTTGTTCGTTCGCCCCTCTGCTTTCCATGGCCGGAGTCCCTGAGCTGGGGGGCGCCGGTGCTTGGATTCCGTGCGCCCGGGCTGGGGGCTTTCTGGGAGCCGTTTGCTGGCTGCTAGCGAGCCTTTTTCTGCCGCCTCCCCCTCCTTTTGCCTGGGTGCCTGGTTCCGAGTGCTGTCTCTGCTCTCTCCTGCGGGGCTGTAGGGCTGCGTTCGGGCGTGTGGCTGTTTCCAGGTCTGGGCTCCCGCGCGGGTGGGATCCTGGGGCCTTTGTTCGTTGGCCCCTCTGCTTCCCGTGGCGACGGTCACTTAACCCCGAGACTACCGGCTTCTTGGAATTCGCGCCCCTGAGTGGGGGCTCTCTGGGTCCCATTTGTAGGCACTGACTGCTGGTGTTGCCCTTTTTTTTTTTTTCTCAATTTTATTTTTCTTCCTTTTTTGATTAGTTTTGTCATCTTTTACCTCTTTTTCTCTTTTGTCTTTCTTCATTGCTTAATTTCTTGTCTCTCTATCTCTTCCTTCTCTTTCTGATCCCTGAATACCAGGCGATGTATGCCTCTGTACCTTCTGGCCAGGCTGAGCTGTGAAAATTGAGACCGACTCCCCCAGACCTCATAGCTGCATTGGTGGGATCCCTGGGAACTTTGCAGTTCTTTAACTTTTCTGATTTTTATTTGGTCATTCTTTCCTTTTCTTTCTCTTCCCCCTTCTGGTTTCCTCCATCCCATAGTCTCTCATCTGTACATTCCAACGACAAGCTCCCCTAGCATTCTTTTATGTTTGTACGCTTTTTGCTCCTCCTTCTCTCTCCTCTCTCCCATATCCAGCTTAGCTTCACACATAACCATCTTCCCGCTGCACCCTACCTACCTGCACCGTGCACTAGACATCACATCACCAAGCGGTGCAGGCACGCCCTATTGGAACCTGCCCAGCACTGACTACCGACCGTCCTGGTGGCTGCGGTGAGTGCCACAAGCAACCCATCCCAGTGGCTCCTCCTCAACTAGATCTGCCCAGCTGTACCACAAGAACGAAAAAAAAAAAAAAAAAAACTACAATCAATAAACGAGAGAAATATCTACTGAATGACCCGAAAACAGCAAACAATATCAAAACATTTACAAAAACAAGACAAGATGGCTCCAATAGGTGTCCAAATTAAAACACCAGATAACTCTCCTGTGGAAGAAAATGCACTAGAAGTACCTGATACGGAACTCAAATCACTAATACTCAGAATTTTCCAAGAACTGAGGCAAAAAGCTGACAAACATGAGGAAAAAATAGACAAATTTATGGAAAATACAGACAAAAAATTGTAAGAATTCAGGAAGATGATGCAAGAACAAAATGCCAAAATAAATTCACAACTCGAAATTATACAAAAACAACAATTAGAAATCCAAAAGATAAACAACAAGATTTCAGAAATGGACAGTGTCATAGAAGGGCTGAGAAGTAGATTTGAAACCATGGAAGACAGGATCAGTGGAACTGAAGACAAACACTTGGATACAACTCTGTTTCAGGAAAACTCAGAAAAAAGAACAAAGAAAAATGAAGAGACCCTGAGAGTTATGTGGGACACAATTAAAAGCAAAAATTTACGAGTGATTGGCATACCAGAACAGGGGGAGAAAACAGAAAACACAGAGAGGATCATTGAGGAACTGCTGACAGAAAACTTTCCCAATATCATGAAAGATGAAAAGCTGGTCATCCAAGAAGCTCAACAAACCCCATATAGAAGAGACACCAAAACAAAATCACCAAGACATCATATTCACACTCGCTAAAACTAAAGACAAACAAAGAATCCTGAGAGCAGCTCGTGAAAAACAAGAAGTCACATACAGAGGAGAAACAATAAGACTAAGCTCAGATTATTCAGCAGAAACCATGCAGGCAAGAAGGCAATGGGATGACATATATAAAATCTTGAAAGAAAAAAATTGTCAGCCAAGAATAATATATCCTGCAAAACTCTCATTCAGATTTGATGGTGAACTTAGGTCATTTCCAGATAAACAGAAACTAAAGGAATATGCAAAAGTCAAACCAAACTTACAAGAATTATTACAGGGAGTTCTTCGATCTGAGGACAAACAGCTTCAGCCCTCAGTCAGGACCTAGGACCTAGGACGCAGGTTCACATGAACCAGATACCATTCTAGGAACTGAACTACAGAGGACTTTCCAAAAACAAAAGATATACAACAGGGAATCAGAGAAATCAATCAAAGGATGACAACAACATCAAAACAATGAAAGAGGGAACAAACGGCATAGGTATAGAACCTTCTAAAGGAGAAAAAGGCAAGGCGATACCAAGTAAGGGTAGACTGCTTCAAAATTATAAAGATAAGGGTAAAATTCATGGTAACCACAAAAAAAGTTAACAAACCAATTCATAAAAATAAAGACGAAAAACATAAAGTCTCAACAAAAACAAAACCTACAAAAACAAAAGAAATGAACACAAAATCCACAAACAAAAGGAACTCAGCACAAGAGAGTAAGAAGAACAAAGAAAACTTCAGCATCACAAAAAAAAGCACTACAAAATGACAGCAACAAACTCACATCTATCAATAATTACACTGAACGTAAATGGACTTAATGCACCCATAAAGCGACGGAGAGTGGCAGAATGGATAAGAAAACAGGAACCATCTATTTGCTGTCTACAAGAGACACATCTTAGAAACAAAGATGTGAATTTATTAAAAATCAAAGGTTGGAAAAAAATATATCAAGCTAACAACTATCAAAAAAGAGCAGGAGTGGCAATTCTAATCTCAGATAAAATAGACTTTAAAACAAAATCTACCATAAAAGACAAAGAAGGACACTATATAATGATTAAGGGGATGATCCATCATGAAGACATAACCATAATAAATATCTATGCACCCAATGACAGGGCTCCAAAATACATAAAACAAACTCTAACAGCACTGAAAAGAGAAATTGACAGTTCCACAATAATAGTAGGAGACTTCAACACACCACTCTCAGTAAAGGACAGAACAACTAAAAAGAAACTCAGCAAAGATACAGAAGACCTAAAGGACACAATCAGCCAACTGGACCTCATAGACATATATAGAACAATCCATCCAACCGCTGCAAAGTACACATTCTTTTCCAATGCACATGGAACGTTCTCCAGACTAGACCACATCTTAGGCCACAGAGCAATCCTCAACAAGATCCAAAATGCTGAGATAATTCACAGTATCCTCTCTGACCACAATGCCATCAAGGTAAAAATTAACACTAGAAAGAGCAAGGAAAAAAAATCAAACACATGGAAACTGAATAATAATCTGCTTACACATCAATGGGTAATAGAAGAAATCAAAGATGGAATTAAAAAATTCCTAGAATCAAATGAAAATGAAAACACATCATACCAAAACCTTTGGGACAAAGCAAAGGCAGTCCTCAGAGGACAATTTATAGCAATAGATGCACATATCAAAAACGAAGAAAGGGACAAAATCAAAACATTAACTACAGAACTCAAACAAATAGAAAGAGAACAACAAAAAAAGCCTACAACCACCGGAAGAAAGGAAATAGTAAAGATCAGAGCAGAAATCAATGAAATAGAGAACAGAAAAACAATAGAAAGAATCAACAAAACCAAAAGTTGGTTCTTTGAAAGAATCAACAAAATCGACAAACCACTGGCCAGACTGACAACAGAAAAACAGCAGAGGGCACAAATAACCCAAATAAGAAATGAAATGGGGGACATTACAACAGACCCAACTGAAATAAAAAGGATTATAACAGAATATTATGAAAAACTATATTCCAACAAATTTGAAAACCTAGAGGAAATGGATAAATTTCTAGAAACATACGGCCTACCCAAACTACAACAAAGTGATATTGAAAATCTGAACAGACCCATAACAAGAGAAGAGATTGAAAAGGTAATAAAAAAACTCCCAACCAAAAAAAGCCCTGGCCCAGATGGCTTCACTGGAGAATTCTACAAAACATTTACAGAAGAGCTCGTACCAGTTCTACTCAAGTTATTTCAGAGCATAGAAGAGGAAGCAACACTTCCAAATTCATTCTATGAAGCCAGTATAACGCTGATACCAAAACCAGGCAAAGACATCCCCAAAAAAGAAAATTACAGATCAATATCTCTCATGAATATAGATGCAAAAATTCTGAACAAAATTCTAGCCAATAGAATTCAGTATCATATCAAAAAAAAATACACCACGACCAAGTAGGATTCATACCAGGTATGCAAGGATGGTTTAACATTAGAAAATCCATCAATGTAATCCACCACATAAATAAAAGGAAAGAAAAAAATCACATGATTATCTCAATTGATGCAGAAAAGGCATTTGACAAAGTCCAACACCCATTCCTGATAAAAGCTCTCAATAAAATAGGTATAGAAGGGAAATTTCTCAACATAATAAAGGGCATCTATGCAAAACCAACAGCCAACATCATTCTTAATGGAGAAAGGCTGAAAACATTCCCCCTGAAAACAGGAACAAGACAAGGATGCCCTTTATCACCACTCCTATTTAACATTGTGCTGGAAGTTCTAGCTAGAGCAGTAAGGCAAGAGAAAGAAATAAAGGGCATCCAAATTGGTAATGAAGAAGTTAAACTCTCCCTGTTTGCAGATGATATGATACTATACATAGAAAACCCTAAAGACTCCACGAGAAATTTACTGGAAGTAATAGAAAGATTCAGCAGAGTAGCAGGATACAAGATAAACATTCAAAAATCAGTTGGATTCCTATACACCGGTAAAGAGAACGATGAAAAGGAGATCAGGAAATCAATACCATTTTCAATAGCCCCTAAAAAGATAAAATACTTAGGAATAAATCTGACCAGGAATATAAAAGACCTATACAAAGAAAACTACAAAACACTTCTGCATGAAACCCAAAGGGATCTACATAAATGGAAAAACATACCATGCTCATGGATAGGCAGACTCAACATTGTGAAAATGGCAATTCTACCTAAAGCAATCTACAAATACAATGCAATTCCGATACAAATACCAACAACATTCTTCAAAGAGATGGAAAAACTAATTATTAACTTTATATGGAAAGGGAAGAAACCCCGAATAAGTAAAGCACTACTGAAGAAGAAGAATAAAGTTGGAGGACTCACACTACCTGACTTGAGAACCTACTATACAGCTACAGTACTCAAAACAGCCTGGTACTGGTACAACAACAGAGACATTGACCAATGGAAGAGAATTGAGAACTCAGATGTAAATCCATCCACCTACGGTCACCTGATTTTTGACAAGGGCCCAAAATACATCAAATGGGGAAAAGACAGTCTTTTTAACAAATGGTGCTGGTAAAACTGGATATCCATCTGTAGAAAAATGAAACAGGACCCATACCTCACACCATATACAAAAACTACTTCAAAATGGATCAAAGACCTGAATATAAAGCCTAAAACTATAAAATTCATAGAACAAAAAATAGGACCAACACTTCAGGCCTTAATACATGGCATTAACAGGATACAAACCATAAACATCAACACAAAAAACCCAACAGATAAACTAGATAATTGGGATCTTCTAAAAATCAAACATCTATGCTCTTCAAAAGATTTCACCAAAAGAGTTAAAAGAGAACCTACAGACTGGGAAAAAATTTTTGGACAGTACAAGTCAGACAAAGGTCTAATCTCCATAATCTACAAGAAAACCCAACACCTCTACAACAAAAAGACAACCAATCCTATCAAAAAATGGGCAAAGGAAATGAACAGACACTTCACCAAGGAAGACATTCAAATGGCCAACAGACACATGAGGAAATGCTCGCGATCACTAGCCATTAGAGAAATGCAAATTAAAACCACAATGAGATACCATCTCACCCCGGCATTACTGGCACGAATCAAAAACACTGGAAATAACAAATGTTGGAGGGGCTGCGGGGAGACGGGAACTCTTATACACTGCTGGTGAGAATGCAAAATGATACAGCCATTTTGGAAAATGATATGGCGTTTCCTCAGAAAGCTAGAAATAGACGTACCATTCGATCCAGCAATCCCACTCCTAGGAATATATCCTAGAGAAATAAGAGTCATCACTCGAATAGACATATGCACACCTATGTTCATGGCAGCATTATTCACAATAGCAAAACGATGGAAACAACCTCGATGTCCATCAACAGACGAATGGATACACAAACTATGGTACATACACACAATGGAGTACTATGCAACGAGAAAGAACAATGAATCGGTGAACCATCTCATAACATGGATGAAACTGGAGGACATCATGCTGAGTGAAATAAGTCAATCACAAAAGGACAAATATTGTATGAGACCTCTATTGTAAAAACCCATGAAAAAATTCACATGCAAAATGTAACAATCCTTGTTGGTTACCAGGGATGGGAGGGGGGGGGAAATACTAAATAGGTAATAGGTAAGTGGTAACTTGGGTGAGAGATGAGATAGTACATAGTACAGGGGAAACTAACACAACCTGCACAAGGAAAGGTCATGGAGGCCCTATAGACACATCCAAACCCCCCGAGGGACTGAGTTGTTGGACGGAGGGCTCTGGGGACCATGATCTCGGGGAACATCTAGCTCAATTGGCATGACACTACTTATAAAGATAATGCTCTACATTCTACCTTGGTGAGTAGTGTCTGGGGTCTTAAAAGCCTATGAGCGGCCATCTAAGATACTCCACTGATCTCATCCCTTCGGGAACAAGGGAGAACGAAGAGAACAGGATACAAGGAAAAGATTAGTCCGAAGGACTAATGGTCCACAGCTACCAAGGCCTCCACGGGACTGAGCCCAGTACAGCTGGATGGTGCCCGGCTACCACCAATGACTCCTCTGACCAGGATCACAACAGAGGATTCTGGGCAGAGCTGGCGTGGGATGTAGAGCATAATTTTAACTCCCAAAAAAAAAAAAAAAAAAAAAAAGACCAGATATACTGGCCTAAAGAATACTAGAGAAACCTCGAGAGTGTGGCCCCCAGACACCCTTTCAGCTCAGAGGTGAAGTTACCTTCAAGGTTCGATGTTAAGCCTGGGAATGGACACCCCAGTAAAACTAAATGGGACTAACGATATACAGGAGTCCGGTGACAAGGGCCAGAAGGCAGAGGGAGAGTAGGAAACTGATGATAAGGAACACAAATTGAATAAGGACACTGTCGATGTATTGTGAGATTGTTGACCACTGCTATAGGGCAACATTTGTAGTAACTATTAAATGGGAGGCTGTTTTGTCCTGTAAGCCTTCATCTTGGGCGAGAATGGCAGCACAATTGGAAGAGCATAGTCAATATCACTTAAATGTGTAAGTAAAAAGTTTTGAAATGGTGTTTAAATAAAATAAAAATAAATAAATAAATAAATAAACAAATGAGACTAAAGAGGTACAATAGTCCACTGACAAGGTCCAGAAGACAGAAGGGGACAAGGAAGCCCCCTGGTGATAGGGAACACAAGGTGGAGTAAGGATATTCTTGATGTGCTGTGAGATTGTTAACCATTGTCATAGGGCAACGTGTAGTAACTGTTAAATGAAAAACTATTTTGTTCTGTAAGCCTTCATCTTAAGTGAGAATAACAGCACAGTTGGAAGAGCGTAGTCAATGTCACTGAACTGTGAATGCGGAAATTTTTGAAACGGTGTATCTTTGGCCATCTGTAATTTTCGTCAAAAAAAAAGGTTGAGAATTTCGAGGCTTAATACGTTGTGGGGTTGTTAACCAATGTCAAAAAACAACATGTGTACTACTATTTCATGAGAAACTATTTGCTCTGTAAGCTTTCACCTGAAGTACAATAAAATATATATAAAAAAATAAAATAATAAAAAATAAAAAATAATAATTATTAAAAAAAAATAGATTACAGCCTTGGAAACCCTATGGGGTAGTTCTACTCTGTCCTGTAGGGTTGCTGTGAATTGGACTTCACAGCAACTTCCCCCACTCCCCTGCCTTTGTTCTTCTGAGTATATCATAACATGGGGTTCATGATATCAATATACCTTATTACTATTGCTATTTAACCTGATCACTTGGTTAAGCTGGTGTCTGCTGGGTTTCTCACCTGCAAAATTATTGCCTTGGTATTTGTATTTAATAAAAAAAAAAAAAGCTTAGAGAGTGTAAAAAAATAAAATAGTATTAGGTATTATTATTGGACAATAATCCTAATTCTTAACGTGTCAACAAACTTTTCTACATAAGTTAGTCTTTTTCAATCAAACTATCTGAATCTGAACTATTCATTTTGAACCATAATAATAAAATAGTCTCTATTATTTTGGCATATTTACAGTTTATTGGCATCTCTCCAACTAGACTGATACCTTCCACCTGGAGCTCTGTCTTTTACTACTTTTCCATAAATCAGTAAGTTAAACATGCTAATACCAATCTTGACCTAATGGTGAGCAAATCAATATTTATACCTGCTTGTCAAGGCCATTACCATACATTTCTTTCTCTCTTCTACACAATACCAAGCATCCATATTTGTGTTAGTGATCAATAATTAAAGTTGTGAGGCTCAATATCTCATCTCATCTTCAACAACCCAACCTTGTGACTTTATGATTTTGGTGTCTTCATATTTAAAAATAAGCCTAATCATTCTTTCTCTAATACGACAGCAGATATAAAATAATTTTAATAAAAAAGGTAGCATATAAAATTGTTTGATACGACCATTGTTGTGGTTGTTAGAAAATGGATATTTAGAGTAAATTTATAAGTCATCCAAGTTTAAAGTAATTTCAGTATGTGGATTAGAGGTAGTAGGTTACCAAGCAGAATTCAAAGGAAGGTAGATTTCATTTCAGGTAATCATAAGGCAGATTTTTAAACAGTTAGAACTGTTTAAAAAGAAATAGGCTTATTGATATGTGGTGAGATCCACACCAAAGTAAATGGTCACACAGAGTCTGGGTAACTGCTTGTAAGGAGATCAGGCAAGGTGCATCAATACTTCAACTTTTAAGCTTAATACAACTCTAGAATCAACTACTCTCTGGAGAAGACCAAAAGAAGAAAAACACAAGATTAAAAAATAAGTAACTGGAGACTTCTGCTTCTGACCAAGGCAGAGTAACCGGGACTGAACTTATCCTTCTACTGTGTCAAATACAACTATAAAAATATATATTAAGCAATCATTTGCCAGTTTGGATAAGAAGCAGAGCAGAAATGTGATCCCTAAAACAATGGAAGAAAATCAGGTTAGCCTTATGTTTAGCCTTGCTTTCTACCTGGCAACACCTTGTGGACCACAGGTACATGAAAGTGGGTGGCAAACAGAGTTCAGCAAAGTTGCTCAACTGAGAAGACAAGATTACAGGTAGGGAAAACTAAGGTTTCTAGAATCTATGAGGAAAAATCCAGAAGAAGATGTATCTGTGTAGAGAAACAAATTCCGGAAATCCAGATATGGGCCTCATTGATTCTTTTGCTGATTAGTTATCACGTGTGCAAAGAGTAAAAACTCTAAGAGTCTAGGCAAAGAATAAATGGGGAGCTGTAAGGTGAAACGATCAAAAAACTTAAACTCAAGAGAGAGACACAATCCAAATGTAAACGCAGAAAGGAAAAAAAAAGCTCTGAAAAAATGAATAGTGGCTAAATGGCATGTTTGACAACATCAAGCAGTCTAACATGTAAGTCTTAAAATGAGAAAAGAAAGAGAAAGGGGCAGAAAAATAACCGAAGAAATAATTGCTGAACTTTTCCAAATTTTAGGAAAAGTATAAACTGAGGCACTCAACAAAACTTAAGAAGGTTAAAATACAAAGAGAACTATACCAAGGCATATCATAATCACATTCCTGAATATCAGAGATGAAGAAAATCTTAAAATCAGCAGGAAAAAAAAAAAAGACATGTTAAGTAGAATAGCAAACAAGATTTTGTTACTTGTATGAAGATTTGCAATCCAGACCACAATGAAACAAAGAAACAACTTCTTTGAAGTGCTAAAAGAAAAAAGAAAAAAAAATGCCAACAAAGTATTCAACACCCAGTGAAGACATCTTTGAAAATGAAGGTGAAATACTTTTTCAAACAATAAAGCTGAGAGCATTTTGTCATCAACATACTTGCTCTAGAAGAAATATCAAAGATGATTTTTAGACAGGACGAAAATGATATAACAAATACATGAGTGAACAAAAAAGAAGGCAGAGCACCAGAAATAGCAAATAAATGTTGTTTGCCTTCATGTCGATCCGACTCCTACCGACCCTATCGGACAGAGTAGAACTGCCCCATAGGGTTTCCTAGGCTGTAATTCTTACAAGAACAGATCTCTAGGTCTTTAGTTCTATGGAGCTGCTGGTGAGTTCGAAGCGCCAACCTTTTGGTCAGCAGCCAAGCACTTTAACCACTGCACCACTGGCACTCTTTGAAAGTAAATGGGTAAGCATTAAAAACAAACAAACTTGATTCTGTTTTCTGGTATCTTGTATCCGACTAAATATCCAGATAATAACAGTGATAAAATCTGGGGGGGGGGGGGGGAGAATATTTCAGGTCACCAGAGAGTGGCAAAAGCAAGCAGCAACTGGACAGGATTTGTTTCTCAAAAGAGGAAAAAAATCTTAAAAGGAACCAGAGAAAAAAATGGGACATTACATATAAGAGAACAATAATAATAATGAAAGCTGACATCTCATCATACAAATAGAAGGCCAAAAGATAATGGAATGACATCTTAAAAATGCTGAGGGAAAACATGAACTCAAAATTGTCAACTTAGAGTTCCATATCTAGCAAAAATATATTTAAAAAGGCAGACAAAATAAAGATGTTTTCAGATTTAAAAGATTATTGCAGCAGAAGCACACTATAAGAAACACTGTAATTCTTTAGACTTAAGGGAAATGATGCCACATGGAAATTTGGATCTATGGGAGAAAGTGAAGAGCACTAAAAATAGTAAATATGTAAATGAAAATAAGTGTTTCTTCATTTTTTAAAGTCAGTTTACTAAAGTGAAAATAATAACATATGATAACAATAGCAAAGAGATAGACGTCGTAAATGCAGTTTTACCATTTAAAGATTCTTATATTAAATGTAGCCTTATATTAATTCAAACTAAACTATGCTAAATTAAAACACATATTATAATATCAAGAGAAACAAATAAAAATCAACCAATTGTATCTAAGAGACCAAAAGAGAGGAGATAGAATAGAATAGATAGATACAGAGACACATAGATAGACAAGAAAGGCAAACAGAGGAAAAATAAAACAAATAGCAAGATGGCAATTTAAACATAAGCACTTCATTTAAATATAAACAAGTTGTGATATATTCATACAATAGAGCACTGCACAGCAATAAAAGGAAACAAACTACTGACACATGCAACAATGTAGATCAAATGTAATTTAATTTCGTATTAAATATAAAAGAACTAAACACTACAAACAAAAGGCAGGAAAGGTTAGACTGGAAAATGTAACAGTAAGCACATTCTATCGTTGAAGACATAGATAGGTTGAAAGAAAATTTATGGAACAATATTTATTCAAAAATAAATATAAGAAAACTTGTGTGGCTGTATTAATATCAGAACAAAATGAAATTCAAGAAAGAAGTATTACCAGAAATATAGTAGATTTCTTCATAATATTACATGTCAAATACTCCTGAACATGTATACAGCCAAAAACAGAGCTTCAATGTGCACAAAGAAAATTTTGACAGACTTATGAGAAAAATACACTAAAACTTCCTCATAGTTGGAGATTGTAATACTTCACTTTCTCTAACTGATAGAAGAAGTAGACAAAAGATCGGTTACCATAGAGAAGATCTGAACAGCACTATGAACCAACGTGACATGATTGACATTTAAACAACACTAATCCAACAGCTACAGGATATACATTTTTCTCAAATGCACCCAGAACAGCCACTAGGATAGACTCAATGTTGAGTCACAAAACAAGTATCTGAGAATTTCAAAGGGTATGTTTCCTGACCACACTGGAATTAACTTCTAAATCAAAAACAATAAGATATCTAGAAAATGTGCAAACATTTTTAAATTAGGCAACGTATCTCTAAATACTTGTATGTCAAAGAAGAAATCAAGAGGAAAATAGAAAATGTTTTCAACTGATAGTAATAAAAACACAGCATATAAAAATTTGTGGGATACAGCTAAAATGGTCCTTAAATAGAAATTTATACTTTTAAATACCAATATTAAAGAATGAGAAAGGTTTAAAATCAATTATCTAAGTTTCCACAGCAGGAAGACAGAAAAAGAAGAACAAAATAAACTGGAAGTATAAGTTGTTGTTGTTAGGTGCCCTCAAGTCAGTTCCGAATCATAGCAACCCTATGTACAACAGAACGAAACACTGCCTTCTTTATATAGTCCAGCTTCTCAGATGTTTTGCTCAGCATACAGACTGAATAAGTATGGTAAAAGGATACAACCCTGATGCACACCTTTCCTGACTTTAAACCACGCAGTATCCCCTTGATCTGTTCGAATGACTGCCTCTTGGTCTATGTACAGGTTCCACATGAGCATAATTAAATGTTCTGGAATTCCCATTCTTCACAATGTTATCCATAATTTGTTATGATCTGTGTAGTTGAATGTCTTTGCATAGTCAATAAAATACAGGTAAACATCTTTCTGGCATTTTCTGCTTTGGGCCAAAATCCATTTGATGTCAGCAATGATATCCCTCATTTCATGTCCTCTTCTGAATCCGGCTTGAACTTCTGGCAGTTCCCTGTCAATGTATTGCTGCAACTGCTTTTGAATAATCTTCAGCAACATTTTACTTGTGTGTGGTATTAATGATATTGTTCAATAATTTCCGAATTCTGTTGGATCACCTTTCTTTGGAATGGGCACAAATATAGATCTCTTCCAGTCAGTTGGCCAGGTAGCCGTCTTCTGAATTTCTTGGCATAGATGAGTAAGCACTTCCAGTGCTGCATCCTTTGGTTGAAATGTCTCAGTTGGTATTCTGTCAATTCCTGGAGCTTTGTTTCTCACCAATGCCTTCAGTGAAGCTTGGATGTTTTCCTTCTATGTAAATAAATAAAACGAAAAACCACCCAAACCTGTTGCTCTCCAGTCAATTCCGACTCAGAGCGGCCCTATAGGACAGAGTAGAACTGTTCCATAGGGTTTCCAAGGAGCAGGTCATGGATTCAAACTGCCGACCATTTGGTTAGCGGCCAAGTTCTTTTTTTTTAATGACAGTAGTGCTTTGGGGCTTAGCAGGAAAGAAAGGAAACACCCTCTTACTAGGGAAGGACCAATGTGAACAAAGGGGGTGCCTACCTACTTCTTTTAATTGTTCTTTAGGTGAAAGTTTATCCTGAAGTTAATTTCTCATCCAAAAAATGTATGCACATTTTGTTGTGTGACTTTAGTTACTATCCCTAGAACGTGACAGCACACTCCGGTTTTCTTTCCACCCCGGTTTTCTTATATCCATTCAATCAGTTCCTATCCCTTCCTGCCTTCTCAGCCTGCCTCCAGACAGGAGCTTGGTGGCCAAGTTCTTAACCAATGGGGATATTGTTTTGAATACATCGGCTATATAATTTTGGAGAACAATGATTGAATTTGAATACAGATATAGTACTTGAGGATAATGAGGAATTATTTTGAACTTTACTAGGTGTTATAATGACATTTATGATTTGAAAGAAAATGTTCTTAATTTTAGAAATATATATGGAAGTATTAGGGGTAAAATGGCATAACACTATCTTTATTATACTTTAACATACTTAAGTGAAAAATAGACAAATTAAATATGGCAAAATGTTAACAATTAACAAATCTGGGTGATGATTACATTGTACTATTCTAATTTTCTGTATGTTGGGAAAAAAATACATAAAATGTTAGAAATTAAAAAAAAAAACTATCTTCTCTCTAGGACCTTTTTCTACCAATTATTGAATATCCTTCAGATGCTTAGATAAATGCTTGGGTAAACCATTTATTTCAAAATGTGAAGAAACATAAGTTATTTCTCTTCAGAGAGAAATTAAAAAATTCCCATTTCCTTTTATTTTTACATCATATTTCCCTTTCTGTTGTCACCTGTAGGAAGATCAAATCTAGACACTATGTATCATTTTAGCACCCTTACCAGAGCCTACTGTTTTTTATGGAAACAACTTTTGGAACCATACTGGATTCTCCAAATTATTCTCTCTCAAAGATTTTGTTATGTTTCCTGGCAAAAGAATGTTATTTCCATGAGAGGAGAATATGGATATTTAGAAAAATGCTTCCCTGTTTACTCTGCTATACCAACTACTTTTTTTTCTGTGGGTCCTGGTCAAGAACGTGACAAACCTTATATAAGTTTTCTGCACCCATATCCTTATTTACTGTCTCTTATATTTGTGTTCTTTTAAAATTAGATTTTATTAAGTGTAAGTTCCTATTGTAAGCTGTCCAAACTCTCTTCAGAAATCAGTGGTATTATAATAAGTGGATAAACGAATGAATGATTCAATGAATCAATAAATTACCGGTGAGTGAGCAGGCCTCAGATTCTTCTGTCTCTTGCTGAAAAAAAAAACATGTTGTCGTCGAGTCAATTCCAACCCATAGTGACCCTATAGGACAAAGTAGAACTGCCCCAGAGGATTTCCAAGATAGAATTGAATTGCCTACCTTTTGGTTAGCAGCCAAGCTCTTAACCACTGTGCCACCAAGGCTCCATCTCTAGCTGTGTTCTATTAAAAAAGCTCTCACTTGTATCTATGCAAAATGAAGAATTTTGGCCAGTGTGGTAAACAGGTCATTATACCTGAAGAAAGCAATCACTGTTCTAAATTAACTTCATTTTATAACACTAACGCTAATATCAGTCTCAGAAAATCATATCTCCTAGACAATCTAATACTTCCACCCTGGTTTTCTTTTCCATTAGTTTCCCTAACTTTCCAAAGAAACATCTCTCTGTTGCTGTTGCAATGAGAGCTCTTTTCCTCACCCCAGTTTCTGGGCTCATCTAAAGACTACATCAGCTGCTTCTTTCTTCCTGAGGGTGTGTAATGACAGTTAGATATGTCGGCCAGGCTGGTGCTGGGCAGCACTTTCATTCCTAAACAACTTTAGAACCAGGAGCTTCAGGTTGACCACTATCCCCCCGCACTGACCATCCTCATCTAAGACAGTGGCCAGGAGCTGTGCCAGTTCTCTGGAATAACCCAGATATCTATGAATAAGTGCCCCGGAGATGGGGCTATTGGCAGATGAATAAGATTTTTAATCCACTGTAGATTTTTCTGTAGCAAGAGGGATGCATTTGCTTTTGCTATTTCTTCCCCACTCATAAAGCTGTAGACAGGCCTTGCAGCAGATGGTGACAGTCTAAGGATCTCATTGTCAAGTGTAAAGACCACACATTGGTTTGGGGTGTCATGAGGCAGCCATCACTCTGTGGGGTGGAGAAAACAGTAGCTGGATATCACTTCCTAGTGGATAAAGATTGGCCAAAATCATTCCACGACATAAAGATGGTCCAAGATTCTACCCAGTTCCTCCCAAATGGAGGCAGTGAAAGGTGGCAATCAAGACCATTGGTTTTGAAGTGAGACAGATTTAGATCTGAATTCTGATTCTGCTATTAGTAACTTTGTAAAGGTAGTTTTCCTCTTTGAATCCCAGTTTCTTCATATTTAAAAAGAAGATAATCATGCCTAACTGAGATAATGCATGAAAAATACTCAGTAGAGTGTCTGACAAGGAGTCCTGGTGGCACAGTGGTTAAAGTGCTCGACTTCTAACCAAAAGTTCAGCGATTCCAACTCACCGGCTACTCCACAGGAGAAAGATGTGGCAGTCTGCTTCTGTAAAGATTTACAGCCCTGGAAACCCTATGGGGGCAGTTCTACTCTGTCCTATAGGGTCACAACAGTGGCTTTAGAGTGACATATTGTTATTGTTGTTAGGTACAGTTGAGTCGATTTGTACTCATAGCGACCCCATATGACAGTATAACTGCCCCATAGGGTTTCCTAGGCTGTAATCTTTACAGAAGCAGACTGCCGTGTCTTTCTTCCACGGAGCCACTTGGTGGGTTCAAACCACCAACTTTTGATTAGCAGCTGAGTGCTTAACCACTTGGCAACCAGGGCTCCTTGACGTAAGAACCTAATAAATAGCAATAGTAGTAATAATAGTAGCAATAATAAAAATTGTAGTAAAACAGCAATAATAATGCATTTGTTGAGTTTCACTGGGCTGGCAGTTTGAGTCCACCTAGAGGTGCCTTGGAAGAAAGGCTTGGCAATCTATTTCTAAAAATCAGCCATTGAAAACCTTATTGAGCATAGTTCTACTCTGACACACAGGGGTTGCCATGAGTTGGAATCAACTCCACAGCAACTAGTGGTGGTGGTGGATTTGGGGCACATTGAAGACACAGAGACCAATTATATGCTGACCCTGTCCTCAGAAAACCCCAGTCTAACTGGGGAGAGAAAGCATATAATATCTCTGCCTTCGAAGGCAGTTGAGGCTTAAATGAGATGATGCATGTGAAAACGCAGCACAATGCCTGACGTCAATGCCTGTGACCCATGACTGTGACACATGTTGGAAAATGCCAGTTTTTAGAAAAGATACAAATAATGTGTTTTGAAAAATCAGAAGACAGACAATAACTTCCAACTTAAAGGAGATGAGTGGACTATGATAGACCCATTGGAGGAACACATTAGGAGACGGCCTTTATATTTAGGGATGCAGGTTGTGCACAGCACATGCAAGCAGCATGGCCGTGACGAGCATCAGGAGTGAGCTGGGGGAGTTTCCATGGAGAAGGCTAGCAGTTTATAGAAAAGATCCCTCTAGGTTTAATAATCACATCATTTTTTGATATATGCATAGGTATTTTCAGTTCACAAGAGTCTTTCACCCACATTTTCTTATCAAATACAAATTGGACAAGTATATTATCCCCATTTTTCAGATGAAAAAACTAAGGCTGGAGACTTTGAGAGCTTCACCCAAGTTCACTAGACTCATGACAGCCACACTTTACTTTCCAGCACAGTGACGGCCTGGTATGTTTTCCTTGTGCTGGCTGCCTTCCTCAAGCAGGATGACTAGAAATGACAGCCAGCATTGATATTAATCTTGCAGCAATGGCAGGATACCAGTACACGATGGTATCTCCAAAATGAAATATTAGCTCAGCCACGGGCTTTCTGTTTAAGGGCTGCCTGGAACCACAGGCAATACAGAGAATGAAAACAGCAAATTGAAAACAAATTCCACAGCTCTTTCCATAAGTTTGCAAAAGTCTACACCCAGAGAGGGAGTAATAAGTTTTCTACTGTCTGTTAGCAGCGGCAAGCCTGAGCACTGAGTGGCAAGACACTTCATTTCACTTTGAAATCAACTTTAGTTTGTATTTAGCGTCAGATTTTACAACTTTTATGTTTAGAGCTCACCAGTGCACAAGCATCTGTAGGAACTTTTTTCGGCATATCTTTATGAGGACCTCAATTTCTCCTTTTCCAAACACAGGATTAGATGACACATTCTTTCAAGATTCTTTCTTCTGTGCTGGTTACGTGCTAGGTTTTTATCCCTAGAATGTAATTCAATTTTCTAACTTGGGATACTATGCTTTAATGACTGAGTTGCGATCTCTTTGCCTTTTGAAAAATAGCAAAACTTAGGTTCAAAACACTATGCCATGTATCTTGGAAGTTGAAAGACCTCTCCAGGTTTTCTACAGATTCCTAAGGAGGATGAAGCGTGAGACGGGGAAGAGCTATGTTCTCATGGCTGTTAGGCTATCCTGACTGAGTTTATGACTTGCCTTGTTGTCCTGCATTTGTGGACTCTGGTCTATGCTACATCACCTCGGACCAAAAATAACGCAGCCACATTTTCAGGCTTTACACCAAGGGCCAGTTGCCCAAGGTATTTGTACGTGCAGTAAATGATAATGAAAGTTGCAAGCAAAGAGGAGGGTTATATATTGCAGAATCGCAAATAACAGCAAATTACCCATGAAATATCCTTAGTCTTAAATGTTCTTTAGGCAGTCCTATCTCTGGAGTTTTCAACTTGCTCCCAGGACCCCACATAACTCTCGGTTTAAAGCTACCTCCCTGATCTTCTCCGTGTCTTTCCCAACATTTCTATTTCTATCACAGAGCTTAGCTACCTCTGCGGTTAACCTTGCATCATGACAAGTCTTCTCAGGCCCTCACTTGCACCCCAAGAAGTTTACCAGGCATATTTCTTAAAAACAGAGCCCCTCGCTTAGGGAAATTCTGCAGTAAATTTTAAAGATATTAACATTTTCCTTCACTACAGATCCATTTGGTACTTAACAAGAAGCATGAACCCTGACAGCTGGCTGTTCAACAGATAAAACTTTCTGTGAACATTTTCCTTGTCATTAAGTGTTCTTCCACAACATCATTTTTAATGGCCACAGAGCATTTAAAGATATGCATGCCCTATAGTTTATTTAACTGATCCTCGATTGTTGAACAATTAGGTTGGTTTCCAAAACTTACACAGTTTCAGGATTTTACCATTTTTTAAAAGCACTTGCCAGTTTGATAGGAGAAAAATGTCATTTCAGTGTTGTTTTATTTATATATATTTTTCGCTTGCCCATAAATGTAAACACTTTTCTCATTAACTGATAATTTAAATTGTATTCCTCCATTCCATCAGCAGCCTTGTTGGCTCTGATTCCAAAATATGTATTAACTCTCTCCACTTCTTTCCCTCTTTGCTGCTACCAGTCTAATCTGAACCACTATTTCACATGGCTATTGGTGGAGC
The DNA here is from genome assembly GCA_030035585.1 of Dugong dugon. NCBI lineage: Eukaryota > Metazoa > Chordata > Mammalia > Sirenia > Dugongidae > Dugong > Dugong dugon. The sequence goes on from CM057471.1 coordinate 62,744,763, forward strand.
AGTGGTTAAGAGCTACAGCTGCTAACCAAAAGGTCAGCAGTTTGAATCCACCAGCCCAGCGGCTCCTTGGAAACCCTATGGGGCAGTTCTACTCTGTCCATAGGTTTTTCATGAGTTGGAATCGATTTGACAGCAATGGGTTTTTAGTCTGGTTGCAATCATCTTCTAACTGGGCTTCCTGCATCCACACTTGTCTTCCTGCAAATAATTCCTTTCTTAAAAGATAAATTGGAAAGTCTGCCTTGAGTATTATGCTCTTTTAAGAACTATCTATATGAGATCAAATTGACAATAGCAACTTGAAAGATTAGAAAGAAACCTTAAGGGGCAGTGAGTTAATATTAATGGGGGAGGAACAACACAGAAAAGGAGGGTGAGAATGGTCGCACAATTCAAAGAATGTAATCAATGTCACTGAACTGTATATGTGGAAACTGTTGAATTGGTGTATGTTTTGCTGTGGATATTCTCAACAGCAGCAAGACAGCTTGGATAATGGTCTGCCCCTGCTTAATCCAATGGAATGGCTTCCCTAGACACATGTACACAGTCTAAGCTCCATACTATAGCCTTCAAGGTTCTAATGACCTAGCCCCTGCCTAACTCACATTTCTGACCCCATCTTATACTGCTCTATCCTTTCACTCACCACCCTTCAGCCATCCTTCTGTTAAAAAAAAAAATCCAGATCACTCCTGATTCAGTGCCTTTATACTTGCTTTTCCCTCAGCTTGGATTATGTTCTCCACTCCTGCTTCCAACCCCAGATTATCACATAGCTGGTTCTGTCTTATCCTTCAGATCTCTACTCAAATACAATGTTCTCTGAGAGGACTTTCTCTGACCACCTAATCTAAATTAGCCTTTCCACTTCCTGAGAGTTGGAGTAGTATAGACAAAGGTCCTGAGACATACAATTGTAGTTTCTTTATCATTTCTTAGTTGTAGAGCAAGGGAGGAGTAATGAAAGATTGCAATGAACAATTTGTCAGAGGACATGTAATATAGGGCATCATTGTCTGTTGCTGTAAGTTGATTCCAACTCACAGCGACTCTATAGGGCATCAATAGCTTGTATTTTATTCCATAGGAGACTACGAAGACTTTTCAGCCCTCTGGATAGTTTCATTCAGCCATCATTTATTCATTCATCAATTATTTACTAAGGGCCTACTATATACCATACACTGATAGATGCTAAGGATGCAAAGATTATCTTTGCCTTTGAGGGACTTAAAGTTATTCTTAAGAGCCTAAGACACCACTTGTTTGTTAGTTTGTCACACTGTGGTGGCTTGCATGTTCCTGTGATGCTGGAAGCTACACCACCAGTATTTCAAATACCAGCAGGGTTATCCATGGTGGACAGGTTTCAGCACAGTTTCCAGACTAGGAGGAAAGACCTGGAGATGTACTTTTGAAAATTATCCCATGAAAACCCTGTGCATCACAATAGAATATTGTCTGATATAGTGCTGGAAGATGAACTGTCTGGGTTAGAAAGCACTCAAAATACACAGTGGTGGCAACAATGGACTTGAGCATACCAACTATCATGGGGATGGCAAGTGACCAGGCCCTGTTTCCTTCTTTCATGCATGGAGTCATCATGAATTGGAGTCAACCCCACAACAACAAATGATAGGAACAACAGCAAAATACTCAATACCGCCATATCTTGTCCCCAAAGCACATATGAGAATCCTGATCCATGTGCTTTCTCCCATCCCCAAGTAGACTGCGATTCATTTAAGAAGATATCCTCTAAATAAAACAGTTAAGTTACGTCAGGTTCTTGTGCTTGAAAGTCTCCTAACCTAAGGAGCTCTGCTCCCTTCACGTGTTAATTGCCTCTGTAGTCATCTAGCTCAAAGGCTGTAAATGAACATGCTAAAGCCCTTGGCTAAAGATGTAGATGCAAATCTCATCCAAAAGAGCCATAGAGACAAACTTCAAGTTCTTTCTCATCCAAAGGCTTCTTCCTCCTCCAGCCAGTTGTGGGAAGAGGTGAGGAATTAGTGAGGGGAATGCTGTCAGTTTTCATCTTTCTCCTTCTGATAGGGGAAGAGGCCTTGCACATCAATGAACATGCTGTCTTATTGATGATATTTCTACTCTGGATGTCCCAGAGATGGAAGGTGTCAGTTCCCATCTCTTTGATCCATCACTGCAGCATATTTGAGAGTGTAGAGGGGGCCTTTTTATGTTTCTTCCCTATCTCTTTTAATTATATTCAACAGAGGGAGACAAGTCTTATCTCCCCATAGGCAAGATACCTTCACCACTATGAAACGGTTTGCTCACTCTTCTGGTTTGGGGGCAAAGATCAGTTCTGTCATTTTTGACCCATCAAGGTTAAGTAGACATTTTTTTCCTTTAACAGACAGCAGAACAATACAACTTGGATAATCTACACATAATGGCTCAGTAGCTGATTATCGTGGATACCCTCTAAAGCTAATATGAATCAAGAACACTTTTCCGATTGCATTGAATACACTATTAAGCACTTCCTCTAGAGTAGGGATTCTTTAAATTTGTATGCCTATGGACTTTGCTGGCAGTCTAGTAAAGCCTATGGAACTCTTCTATAGAAGATTAAAGATGGACACAATTTCTTTGACATGCCTACCAACAAGAGAGATCTGATTTGTCATCCCTTGAATTTGGTCTGAATTTAGTGATTCATTTGTAACCAAGAGAAGGAAGTGGAGGTGATGCCGTGAGACTTCTGAAGTGAGGTCAGAAGCAGTTATGTTGCTTCTACCTTGACCTATGGAACACTCTCCCCCTGAACACCACCTCTTGGGATTCTCCCTCTAAGAACTCAGCCATCATGGTGTAAGAAACCCAAGCCACAGGGAAAGGTAGTTGTCTGGTCAAGAGCGCCATCTGAGCTCTGAGTCATCTTGAATGTCCAGCCCAGTTTAGCCTTCTGATGTGACTCCACTCCAGCCAACAGTGAACTACAACCATGTGACAGATCCCAGATGACAACTGCTTAGCCAAACCCGTCTCAAATCCCTAACCAGCAAAATCATGAGAAAATAAAACTATTTTAAGTTACTAAATTTTAGGGTAACCTGTTTTTATGGATTTAACTGTGTCCCCAAAACATGTGTATCAACTTGACTAGACCATGATTGCCAGTATTGTGTGGTCATCCACCATTTTGTGATATGATGTGATCATCCTATGTGTTTTAAATCTAACCTCTATGATGTTAATGAAGCAGGACTGGAGTCAGTTATGTTAATAAGGCAGGACTCAGTCTACAAGATTAGGTTGTATTTTGTGTCAATCTCTTTTGAGATATAAAAGAGAGAATTGAGCAGAGAAGAGAGGGACCTCATGCCACCAAGAAGGAAGCACCAGGAGCAGAGTGCATCCTTTGGGCCTGAGGTCCCTGTGCTGAGAAGCTCCTAGACCAGGGAAAGATTGATGACACAGACCTTCCCCCAGAACTGACAGAGAATGTCTTCGCTGGAGCTGGTGTCCTGAATTCAGACTTCTAGCCTCCTAGACTATGAGAGAATAAATTTCTGTTTGTTAAAGCCACCCACTTGTGGTATTTTTGTCATAGGAGCACCTGATAACTAAGACACCTGTTATTAAGCAATAGGTAACCAGAACATATTCTCAAAACAATGATTTTAAATGTAAAATATGTAGAATTACAAAGGAAACTAATTAAAGCTCATTTGTAAAATATGTTAAACAAATGTAATTTTAGCTCATTAAAAACTCATTTTTTGCTAATTCATTAAATAAAAAGAGATCGTAGTGTACTGTACTTAAATTCTGAAATAGTGAGGAGCAAAAATTATAATGAAAAATATGTGCTACAATCTTAATAAAATGGAAAGATTTCTAATTTTTGTTGTTGACAAATTTGCAGGTAATGCTAATTCAACTGTTGTTTGCTATCAGATTGGAGGACTTACTAAATTTTTGTTATATGTTATTGAAAATAAATATTTTTTTCCCACACAAGTTCACTGACTCCTTGGGTATCCTTGAACCCCAGATTAAGAAACAGTGCTACAGATTTCCCTCATTCAAGGTTTTTTTTTTAATGTTCTTCTTTATACCTGGAATAAACTTCATCCTCTAACCATTCAAAATCAATCCATCATTCAAGAATAAATATTATCTCCCCAACCAAGGCTTTGCAAACTCTACACCACCAGTTCTAACAATACTTCAGAATTTCCAAATCATTTCTTATCACTTATGCACAAGTTATATGTTCCCTAATACAGTCAAAAGTTCTTTTTTTAAAATTTTTTTTATTGTACTTTAGATGAAGGCTTACAGAACAAATAGTTTCTACATGTACAATTCAGTGACATTGATTACATTCTTCCAGTTGTGCTGCTATTCTCACTATCCTTTTCCAAATTATTCCATCACCGTTATCTTCAACTCACTGCCCCCTAGGCTTCCCATCAAACCTTTAGAGTTGCTGTTGTCAATTCGATCTCACATAGATAATTCTTCTGCTTTTTTTTTTTTTTTTTTGTACCTTAGGTGAAGGTTTACAGAACAAATAGTTTCTCATTAAACAGTACACATATTGCCCTATGACAATGGTTAACAACCCTATGACATGTCAACGCTGTCCCTTCTCAACTTTGGGTTCCCTATCACCAGTAGAGTCAAAAGTTCTTAAGGAAAGGATCAATATCTTATGAATCTATGTCTCAGAAACTAGCAAATTCTGTCTCTCAGAAACTAACAAAAATTGTTATACTTAGGAGGTTCACAATAATGTTATATTGGTTTAATCAGTGACCCCTAAAACTAATCATCAGTACCACCTAGAGAGCTTTTAATAAGTGCAGATACTCAAGTCCCAACCCCATCTACTGAATCATAATCACTGGGGCTGAGCCCAGGAATCAGTATTTTAATAAGCATGCCCCAAGAAATGTTTATGTATGTATAGGCGGCTTGACAGTAGCCTGGTCTTAGGAAACCACAGAACAAAAAACAATGAACAGATCAAATTGAATTCCCTTATCTGAACATTAAAAGCCCTGCAAGATCTGGTCTCAACAGACCTGCTGTACTTTATTACCAGCAGTAACTTGAACATATCTTTACAAAGTCCCAACCATCTCTTCATTGCTTTAATGTAGATCACTGTGACCCTAATACTCCCCAGCATGTTTTCTCCCTTTCAAAATGGGTGACTGAGAGCTTGGCATAACTAATGCCATGATGAAACTATAAGTTTTTTTTTTTCTTTACCTTCTCTTTTCCACATACCTTTGTTAATGACTTTCTTTTCCTCTGTCCTGCCACCTGTGGCTTACGACACCCTACAGGAAGATTAGAGCCCAGATGTCTGACGTGTATATCTTAAGCCTGATAAGGAGATGTCCCGCATGTATCTCTTTAGTATGATAAAGAGTATCTTGTAATTACCTTGTAATGAATAACTCATCTGTCCATACCATCAGCAGACTACATAGACACTTCTAACCATTGTAAAATTCATATATGAGCTCTAACGTAAACATACCTTTTGGGGAGAGTTCCGGCAAGATGGCACTCTAGGCAGAAGCACCACGCTGTCCCTCCACAGCAAAGATCCGAAAAACTAAGCCAAACAGAGAATGCAACAATCCTGAAACCCTAGAACATCAAATCAAGAGATAAAGAAATCAGCTGAGCACCAAATGGAGTGAGAATACTGACAGAGAATGGAGAGTGAGGAGAGATTCATACAGAGATCCCCTACCAGCTAACACAGTGCGGATCAACCATCTTGGACTCCTATCAGAGACCAGCAAACGGGGGTACGAGAAAGCAGCCTCACAGAGCGTCCAGTGGGAGACAAAACAGCCGGTAATTTGTGCGCTTTCCCATCCCCCACCCCTCTTCACCCCGGCTTGGCCTCCTCTGCTTCCCGTGGCCACAGTCTCTTGACTGGGAAGCGCCGGCTGCTTGGATTCCACACACCCAAGCGGGCGGCTCTCTGGATGCCATTTGTTGGCTGCTAGTGTTGCTTTTTTTTTTCTGCTTCTTTTGATTTCTCACTTGCCTCTTGCCACCTCCCCCTCCTTTTGCTCGAGTGCCTGGCTCTGAGCGCCATCTTTGCTGCTTCCTGAGGGGCTGCGGGGCTCCATCTGAGTGTGCAGCTGCTTCCTGGTCTGGGCTGCCGTGCTGGTGGGATCCTGGAGCTTTTGTTCGTTTGTTCCTCTGCTTCCCGTGGCCACGGTCTCTTGACTGGGAAGTGCTGGCTGCTTGGATTCCACACAACCAAGCGGGCGGCTCTCTGGGTGCCATTTGTTGGCTGCTAGTGTTGCTTTTTTTTTTCTGCTTCTTTTGATTTCTCACTTGCCTCTCACCACCTCCTCCTCCTTTCAGTCAAGTACCTGGCTCCGGGCGCCATCTTTGCTTCTTCCTGAGGGGCTCCAGAGTGCCGGCAATTTGTGAAATACGCTGTCCCACTCTCCACCCTTCTTCACCCTCACTCAGCCTCCTCTGCTTCCCGCGGACACAGTCTCTTGTCCAGAAACACCAGCCTGCACTGGCTGGCTCTCTGAGTGCCATTTGTTGGCTGCTGGTGTTGCTTTTTTTTTTTTTTTTCCCTGCTTCTTTGGATTTCTTGCTTGCCTCTCGCTGCCTCCCCCTCCTTTCATTCGAGTGCCTGGCTCCGTGCACAATCTTCGCTTTTTCCTGAGGGGCTGCACAGCTCCATTCGAGTGTGGAGCTGCTTCCCGGTCTGGGCTACCGCGCTGGTGGGATCCCGGGGCTTTTGTTCATTTGTTCGTTTTGAATTGTTTGTTTGTTTTCTTTTCCTTTTCTTGAGTTGAGAGCCCCTTCTGGCCAGGCGGAGCTGCGTGGCAAGGAACTCCCCTTCAGCTTCCACAGACGTGTGGAGGGATCCCTGAGGACATTTCTTTTTTTGCTGTTTATTTATTTTTTTCCTGTTTTTTTGGGGGGGCCTTTCTTGTTCTTTTTTTGTTTGTTTGTTTTCTTTTCTTTTCTTTTCCCTGTTTTTCCCTTTTGTCTTTCTTCATTTTTCAGTTTCTCATCTCTCTATATCTTCCTTCTCTTTCTGATCCCTGAACACCAGGTTTTGTATGCCTCTGTGCCTCCTGGACAGGCTGTGCTGTGACACCTGAGAGTGACTTCCCCAGATCTCATAGCTGCATTGGTGGGATCCCTGGGAACTTTGTGGTTCTTTAACCTTTCTTATTTTTATTTGTTCATTCTTTTCTTCCTCTTCACCTTTCTATTTTTCTCCATTTCATAGTCTCTCATCTCTCCATTCCAAAGGCAAGCTCCCCTAGCATTCTTTTTTGTTTGTTTGTATGTTTTTTAGCTACTGTTCCTCTCTCCTCTCTCCCATACCCATCTTAGCTCCGCACATAACCATCTCCCCGCTGCATCCTGCCTACCTGCACCGTGTGCTTGACATCACACCACCAGTCAGTGAAGGCACGGTCTACTGGAACATTCCAAAACTGATTACCGACCCGCCCTGGTGGCTGTAGTGAGTGCCACAAACAACCCATCCCAGTGGCTCCTCTTCAGCTAGACCTGCCCTGCTGTACCATATCTGAGTGGCTGAACCTGCCAGTTGGAGAAGGAGGCAGAAAGTATTGAGCTAACAGACGAGCAAACAACAAAGAGCACGCAGTCCGCCTGCTCAGACATACTCAAATTTTTTTTTTTTTTTAAAAAGGGACAAAACAAACAAATCTACAATCAGTAAAAGAGAAAAATAATTACTGAGTGACCCGAAAACAGCAAACAATATCAAAACATTTACAAAAACAGGACAAGATGGTTCCAGTAGGTGTCAAATTAAAACACCAGATAACTCTCCTGTGGAAGAAAATGCAGTAGAAGTACCTGATATGGAATTCAAATCACTAATACTCGGAATTTTCCAAGAACTGAGGCAAAAAGCTGACTAACATGAGAAAAAAATAGACAAATTCATGGAAAATACAGACAAAAAATTGGAAGAATTCAGGAAGATGATGCAGGAACAAAATGCCAAAATAAATTCACAACTAGAAATTATACAAAGACAACAATTAGAAATCCAGAAGATTAACAACAAGATTTCAGAAATGGATGATGTCATAGAGGGGCGGAGAAGCAGATATGAAACGGTTGAAGACAGGATCAGTGGAATTGAAGACAAACACTTGTATACAACTCTGTTTCAGGAAAACTCAGAAAAAAGAACAAAGAAAAATGAAGAGACCCTGAGAGTTATGCGGGAAACAATTAAAAGCAAAAACTTATGAGTGACTGGCATTCCAGAACAGGGGGATAAAACAGAAAACACAGAGAGGATCATTGAGGAACTGCTGATAGAAAACTTCTGCAATATCATGAAAGATGAAAATCTGGCCATCCAAGAAGCTCAGCGAACCCTATATAGGAGAGACCCCAAAAGAAAATCACCAAGGCATATCATATTCACACTTGCCAAAACCAAAGACAAACAAAGAATCCTAAGAGCAGCTCGTGAAAAACAAGAAGTCACATACACAGGAAAACAGTAAGACTAAGCTCAGATTATTTGGCAGAAACCATGCAGGCAAGAAGGCAATGGGATGCCATATATATAATCTTGAAAGAAAAAAATTGTCAGCCAAGAATAATATATCCTGCAAAACTCTCATTCAAATTTAATGGTGAAATTAGGTCATTTCCAGATAAACAGAAACTAAGGGAATACGTAAAAGTCAAACCAAACTTACAAGAATTATTAAAGGGAGTTCTTCAATCTGAGGACAAACAGCTTCAGCCCACAGGCAGAACCTAGGACGCAGGATCGTACGAGCCGGATACCAGTCTAGGAAATGAACTCTCGAGGACTATCCAAAACCAAAAGAAATAAAAAAGGGAATCAGAGCAGTCAATCGACTGATGACAACAACATCAAAACACTGAAAGAGGGAATAAACGGGATAGGTACAGAACCTTCTAATGGAGAGGAAGGCAAGGCGATACCAAGTAATGGTTGACTGCTTCAAACTTAGAAAGATAAGGGTAAAATTCATGGTAACCACAAAGAAAGTTAACAAACATACTCATAAAAATGAAGAGGAAAAACATAGTCTCAGCAAAAACAAAACCTATCAAAACAAGAGAAATGAAAAAATAATCCACAGACAAACATAACTCAGCACAAGAGAGTAAGAAAAACAAAGAAAACGTCAGCACCACAAAAAAAAAGCACTACAAAATGACAGCAACAAACTCATATCTATCAATAATTACACTGAATGTTAATGGACTCAATGCACCCATAAAGAGACGGAGAGTCACAGAATGAATAAGAAAACAGGATCCATCAATATGTTGTCTATAAGAGACACACCTTCGAAACAAAGCTATGAATTTATTAAAAGTCAAAGGTTGGAAAAAAATATATCAAGCTAACAACTACCAAAAAAGAGCAGGAGTGGCAATGCTAATCTCAGATAAAATAGACTTTAAAACAAAATCTAACGTAAAAGACAAAGAAGGACACTATATAATGATAAAGGGGACGATCCATCATGAAGATATAACCATAATAAACATCTATGCACCCAATGACAGGACTCCAAAATACATAAAACAAACTCTGACAACACTGAAAAGAGAAATTGACAGTTCCACAATAATAGCAGGAAACTTCAACACACCACTCTCAGTAAAGGACAGAACAACTAAGAAGAAACTCAGCAAAGATACAGAAGACCTAAAGGACACAATCAGCCAACTTGACCTCATAGACATATATAGAACACTCCATCCAACAGCTGCAAAGTACACATTCTTTTCCAATGCACATGGAACATTCTCCAGAATAGACCACATCTTAGGCCACAGAGCAATCCTCAACAAGATCCAAAACATTGAGATAATTCAAAGTATCTTCTCTGACCACAATGCCAGCAAGGTAGAAATTAACAATAGAAAGAGCAAGGAAAAAAAATCACCTACATGGAAACTGAATAATACCCTGCTTACACATCAGTGGGTAGTTGAAGAAATCAGAGATGGAATCCAAAATTTCCTAGAATCAAATGAGAATGAAAACACATCATACCAAAACCTTTGGAACACAGCAAAGGCAGTCCTCAGAGGACAATTTATAGCAATAGATGCACATATCAAAAAAGAAAAGGGACAAAATCAAAACATTAACTACAGAACTCAAACAAATAGAAAGAGAACAGCAAAAACAGCCCACAACCACCGGAAGAAAGGAAATAGTAAAGATCAGAGCAGAAATAAATGAAATAGAGAACAGAAAAACAATAGAAACAAAACCAAAAGTTGGTTCTTTGAAAGAATCAACAAAATCAACAAACCACTGGCCAGACTGACAAAAGAAAAACAGGAGCGGACACAAATAACCCAAATAAGAAATAAAATGGGGGACATTACAACAGACCCAACCGAAATAAAAAGTATTATAACAGAATATTATGAAAAACTATACTCCATCATTTGAAAACCTAGAGGAAATGGTTAAATTTCTAGAAACACACAGCCTACGTAAACTACAACAAAGTGATGTTGAAAATCTGAACATTCCCATAACAAGAGAAGAGATTGAAAAGGTAATAAAAAAACTCCCTATCAAAAAAAGCCCTGGCCCAGATGGCTTCACTGGAGAATTCTACAAAACATTTACAGAAAAGCTTGTACCAGTTCTACTCAAACTATTTCAGAGCATAGAAAAGGAAGCAACACTTCCAAATTAATTCTATGGAGCCAGCATAACGCTAATACCAAAACCAGGCAAAGATGTCACAAAAAAAGAAAATTACTGACCAATATGTCTCATGAATATAGATGCAAACATTCTGAACAAAATTCTAGCCAATAGAATTCAGCATCATATCAAAAAAATAATCCACCACGACCAAGTAGGATTCATACCAGGTATGCAAGGATGGTTCAACATTAGAAACTCAATCAACGTAATCCACCACATAAATAAAAGGAAAGAAAAGAATCACGTGATCATCTCAGTTGATGCAGAAAAGGCATTTGACAAAGTCCAACACCCATTCCTGATCAAAACTCTCAATGAAATAAGTATAGAAGGGAAATTTCTCAGCATAATTAAGGGCATCTATGCAAAACCAATGGCCAACATCATTCTTAATGGAGAGAGGCTGAAAACATTCCCCTTGAAAACAGGAACAAGACAAAGATGCCCTTTATCACCACTCCTATTTAACATTGTGCTGGAAGTTCTAGCTAGAGCACTAAGGCAAGAAAAAGAAATAAAGAGCATCCAAATTGGTAATGAAGAAGTTAAACTGTCCATGTGTGCAGATGATATGATACTATACATAGAAAACCCTAAAGACTCCACAAGAAATCTACTGGAACTAGTAGAAAGATTCAGCAGAGTAGCAGGATTCAAGATAAACATTCAAAAATCAGTTCGAATCCTATACACCAATAAGGAGAACGATGAAAAGGAAATCAGGAAATCAATACCATTTTCAATAGCCCCTAAAAAAGATAAAATACTTAGGAATAAATCTGACCAGGAATGTAAAAGACCTATACAAAGAAAACTACAAACCACTACCGCATGAAACCCAAAGGGATCTACATAAACGGAAAAACATACCTTCTCATGGATAGGCAGACTCAACATTGTGAAAATGGCAATTCTACCCAAAGCAATTTACAAATACAACGCAATCCCGATACAAATACCAACAACATTCTTCAAAGAGATGGGAAAAGTAATCATTAACTTTATATGGAAAGGGAAGAAGCCCCTAATAAGTAAAGCACTACTGAAGAAGAAGAATAAAGTTGGAGGACTCACACTACCTGACTTCAGAACCTACTATACAGCTACAGTAGTGAAAACAGCCTGGTACTGGTACAACAACAGATACATTGACCAATGGAACAGAACAGAGAACCCAGATGTAAATCCATCCACCTACGGTCACTTGATCTTTGACATGGGCCCAAAGTCCATCAAATGGGAAAAGACAGTCTTTTTAACAAATGGTGCTGGCAAAACTGGATATCCATTTGCAAAAAGTGAAACAGGACCATACCTCACACCGTATGCAAAAACTACTTCAAAATGGATCAAAGACCTGAATATAAAGCCTAAAACTATAAAGTTCATAGAAGAAAAAATAGGACCAACACTTCAGGCCTTAATACACAGCATTAACAGGATACAAACCATAACCATCAATGCACAAACCGCAACAGATAAGCTAGATTACTGGGATCTACTAAAAATCAAACACCTATGCTCTTCAAAAGACTTCACCAAAAGACTAAAAAGAGAACCTACAGACTGGGAAAAAATGTTTGGACAGTACAAGTCAGACAAAGGTCTAATCTCCATAATCTACAAGAAAATCCAAGACCTCTGCTCCAAAAAGACAAATAATCCTATTAAAAAATGGGCAAAGGAAATGAACAGACACTTCACCAAAGAAGACATTCAAATGGCCAACAGACACATGAGGAAATGCTCGTGATCACTAGCCATTAGAGAAATGTAAATTAAAACCACAATGAGATACCATCTCACCCTGGCATTACTGGCACGAATCAAAAACACTGGAAATAACAAATGTTGGAGGGGCTGCTGGAGATGGGAACTCTTATGCACTGCTGGTGGGAATGCAAAATGATACAACCATTTTGAAAATGATATGGCCCTTCCTCAGAAAGCTAGCAATAGACATACCATTCGATCCAGCAATCCCACTCCTAGGAATCCCATTCCTAGAGAAATAAGGGTCATCACTCAAATAGACATATGCACACCTATGCTCATGGCAGCATTGTTCACAATAGCAAAATGATGGAAACAATGTAGGTGCCCATCAACAGATGAATGGATAAACAAACTATGGTACATACACACAATGGAGTACTATGCAACAAGAACAGCAATGAATCTGTGAAGCATCTCATAACATGGATGAAACCGGAGGACATTATGCTGAGTGAAATAAATCAATCACAGAAGGACAAATATTTTATGAGACCTCTATTGTAAAAACCCATGAAAAAGTTCACACGCAAAATGTAATGATCTTTGTTGGTTACCAGGGATGGAAGGGGTGGGGGGGTGGAATGCTAAATAGGAAATAGATAAGTGGTATCTTGGGTGAAGGGTGAGACAGTACGCAATACAGGGGAAACTAGCACAGCCTGTACAAGGAAAGGTCATGGAAGCCCCATAGACACATCCAAACTCCCTGAGGGACTGAATTGCTGGGCGGAGGGCTTTGGGGACCATGGTCTCAGGGAACATCTAGCTCAATTGGCATGACACAGTTTATAAAGACAATGTTCTACATTCTACTTTGGTGAGTAGTGTCTGGGGTCTTAAAATCCTGTGAGCAGCCATCTAAGATACTCCACTGGTCTCATCCCTTCAGGAGCAAGGAGAATGAAGAGAACAGGATACAAGGAAAAGATTAGTCCAAAGGACTAATGGTCCACAGCTACCAAGGCCTCCACCGGCTTTATTCCAGTACAGCTAGATGGTGCCCGGGTACCACCACTGACTGTGCTGACTGGGATCACAAGAGAGGGTTCTGGACAGAGCTGGAGAAGGATGTAGAGCATAATTCTAACTCACAAAAAAGAGACCAGATTTACTGTCCTAAAGGAGACTGGAGAAACCTCGAGAGTATGGCCCCCAGACACCCTTTTAGTTCAGTGGTGAAGTTACCTCCGAGGTTCACTGTTCAGCCTGGGAGTGGATGGCCCCATAAAACCAAATGAGACTAACGAGGTACAGGAGTCCAGTGACAAGGGCCAGAAGGCAGAAGGGGACAAGGAAGCTGGTGATAGGGAACCCAAGGTTGGGTAAGGATATTGGTGATGTGTTGTGATATTGTTAACCATTGTCATAGGGCAACATTTGTAGTAACTGTCAAATGAGAAACTATTTTGTTCTCTAAGCCTTCATCTTAAGTGAGAATAACAGCACAATTGGAAGAGCGAAGTCAATGTCACTCAACTGTGTATGTAGAAATTTTTGAAACAGTGTATCTTTGGCTATGTGTATCCTCACCAAAAAAAAAAAAAAAAAAAGAGGTTGAGAATTTAGAGAATTAATATGTTTTGGGGTTGTTAACCAATGTCATAAAACAACGTGTACTACTGTTTCATGAGAAACTATTTGTCTGTAAGCCTTCACCAGAAGTACAATAAACTATAAAAAAAAAAGGAAAAAAATGCCTTTTGGGGCTCCACTGAGACAGCCTGCATTGATGTCGGATCCCCAGTGGTAGATACCTCCTAAATAAACTTTCTCAATCTTTCGACTTGGAGTACATTTCATTGGCTCAACTGCTCCAGGGCATGGATCCTAATCAGGCAACATCATCATTAGGACTGCTTCTCATATCACACAACTTTCCCATCTAGGAGAATCATAGACCTCAGCTGCCGTGTCTATTAGGTGACCCTGCTGCTCTGGCCATAACCAATTAGTCCAGAGTAGGTTCCAGAGCCAAGCAACCAATCAAAGGCATTGTCCAGGAGAACGTGACCTGGAAATAAAGGAAGAGAGCCTGCCCCTTTCTGGTGGTGAGAGAAGGAATGTGAGGCTTGGAGGCTGCTTCTGGTCATGTTTCCTGCTATGTATATTATTGTTGTTGTTAGTTGTCATTGAGCTGATTCCAACTTCTGGTGACCCCATGTGGAGCGTTCAAGGCTCTCACCTTTTGGAAGCAGATCACCAGATCTTACTTCCAAGGTGCCTCTGGATGGGTTTCAACCACAAACCTTTTGGTTAGTAGTCTGGCCTTAAGGGGATATATAAAAGAGAGCATAAAACAGGTCAACAGAGAGAAGTAATGCAAATGTACTGGTGGTATTTCACTTCCTGGTTCTAATTGCCCCCAAGGTCATCTGCAGTCTTCTTTTTTCATAGTCACATGGCATATCCCTTATTCTTCCTATAAGTTCCTCTTTCTGCCTCGGCTGGTTCAAGCTAAGTTCTGTCTGAGGACCAAGAGTATCCTGATATTAAAATGTTCCCATTCCTCAAACCTCAACTCGAAGTGAGAGACCCTTAAAATACCCCTCCTTTTCCTATTTTGTGCTCAGAGGCCCAGCCTGTTCTAACAGCTTGAGCCCACACTGAAATGTAGCCTTCCTGATCTTCTATAGCATTGATCATCTGTACCACATAAATTGGCAGACTTATTATCCTGTTCTGTTTCTTGTACTGACTCATTATTGTCTCAAATTCAACTAATGATATTTTTTAGGCTTTATTTAACTGTACCATTTTATACCTGGAAAGAACATTACAGATTTCTAATCTAACCCCCTCATTTGTACCAAAGAAAAAAATGATACTAAGAGAGAAGTGACTTTCCTAAAGTCATATAACATTTTTCAAAGTAAGTTTTGCTCAGCCATGACAACATCAGCAAATAAAAAGTTGCCGGTGGTGAAACCAATTTAGGAAGAGGAGCATGTTCTGCCTCTTTTAGCAACTGATGCTGCACATAAGCATAACAAAGCTTGGGAAATTCTGCAGTCAAAAAAAAAAAGCTAATTTGTTTCATCCCTGTTTTCTGGAAATTTGAGTATAGAAATCTTTTTTTCACCAAACACCTATTGATTAGCTGTTGAACTAGTGTTCTTTAGAATATACTTCAAGGACCTCTTTCTATTGACTTCTTTTCCTTTTACCAAACCTGACAACATCACAATCTCCAAAGAGAAGTTTTATCAATCTCTCCTGCCGTAGTTGGATGAGTTTTACAACGCTCTCCATTATTTTTTTTTTTAATTTAGTAGATTTTAACTATTTATCCTTCACATCTATAACTCTCTAGTACCACAAAACATATTCTGTAATCTGTATTTAAACTATAGCCACTCCAATTCCATGATCAAATTCTGAGAGAACAGCTCTACTTATCTCTCTCAGATGTAGCAAGGGGAAGAAGCCAGTCCTTTGGGTTTTAGACAGGAGACTTAGCACACAGCTTATTGAGAGAAGAAATCTCATGCATAGTATCTTCACTCTGAAAGGGACTTAACAAATAACATTGCTAAGCTTCCTTATTTTGCAGAAGTGAGATGGAGGTTCAGGGTAGGGAGGTGACCTTCCTGGTGTCGCGTAGAGAGTTTTGCTGGAGGCAGTACTCAAAGCCAGACCTTTAGCTTCCCAGTCCTGTATCTTTTCAAACAAATTTCACTGCCTTTGTTCAAGGTCTGGAAGTTGATTATTTGAGTTCATCCTCTTCCTTTTCCTCTTCCGCTTTCTCTTCTTCCTCCTTCCTATCATCCTCCTTCCCATCTTTTCCCTTCTCCTCCTCCTCATCCTCCTCTTCTTCTTTTTTGTCCTCTGCTTCCTGTGTCCCCTTGACATCTTCATCATCGTCACCATCCTAGTCTTCTTCTTCTCCTTTTGTTGCTTTTTTCAATGTGACAAAAACCCCATTAAATATTAAGCAAATTTAAAATTTCTCCAAAACCAAAAATCTCCATGCAATTGAAAAGCAACAGAGTTGTTATTTAAAAATGTTTTTGCTTCACAGATCTCTCTGCAACCTTATGAATGCAACAACCAGAAAGAGTGCATATGTACACATACCAACAAGGGCTTTGCACACACTTTTAGGGATTCATTTAGAGCACCATAAATTTAATCCATGTAGTATACATCAGTGCTTTTCAGACTTTTCTGTGCATGCTAACTACCTGGGAATCTTGGTAAAATGAAGACATTATTACTCAGTAGGTCTGAGGTGGGGCCTGAAGCTCTGCATCACTAGCAAACCCCAGATAATTCCAAAACCCACAGGCGACTTTTTGAGTATGCAGTAAAGATATAGGCAAAAATCACCATTTGCATGTAGATTGGTCTTTTTAGTTTGTACAAAATTTTCACATTCTTTTGCTTTCCTTCAAAATATTAAGAATAAATAATAATTATAGCAACTTTGTAAAGTAAGAAAATGGAATATGTTTAAATAAATAAATACATCTATCCACCCACTCACCTCCACTCAGAAAGGAATAGAAAGATCAGAGTAGCCAAAGTAATTACCTAAAATCACAAATCTAGTAAGCTGTAGAACTAGATCGTGAAACTCCCAAGGTCATGTGTTTTAAACACTATGTAGTTATGATCTCTCTCTTTCCTCTCCTCTCACTCACTCACACACACACATACACATTACATGCATATATGTATATATATACACATACATATGGTAAGTAGAGTTTGTCATCCAAAATATTGACAAAAGTTCTGCCATTATAAAGTAATAAAAACATAAATTGCCTCAATACTGATTTTTACTAATTTTCTGTTTACATTGATTGGAATTGAGACTCTGAATGTGTAGGAACTTGGGCCTGCCATAGATTAGGTATATTTTCTTTGACAAGTCACTTGACATCACTAAGCCTCAGATTCCATTTCCTATTAAATAATTGAGCTTACTTATTGAAAATAGGAAATTTAGAGCTTTCTTTTTTTTTTTTTTAACAATGCACGTGCATCTTGGTATTATGGAATACATGAGAACAAATTGAAAACAATATTGCTCTCATTATGGTTCAAATCCTTTGTGATGCCCTCTCCTTCCTCCTTCCCTTCTGTTTCTGCTCTCATCGGCCTTGTGGGCAGATGGGATCCAAGCCTCCAGTGTGACTGCTCCTCCTTATGGAGCCAGGAAGTTGTATTCCTAAAAGCAAATGAATAGTCTGGAAGCACAAAGTGATCTGATTTAAATGCTGCGCAACCCTATAGATTCTCACTCCCCCCATAACCAGGTTACTCTCCAAGCCTGGGATGGAAAAAGACCATCACAAAGTTTAAAAGGGACAACTTTGTTATTTCCAGGGCTTGATCAACTTGACTACATTAATAATGAAAGATCACAGTCCTTATCAATTTAGGTCACACAAATGAGGAATGTGTGATCCTAGATTTTGATGAGGCTTGCTTTTGAAATAGATGGAGAAGTTTTGCCTTGCTTGTTGTGTAAATCATTAAGGTGAATAAGATTGTAATTAAAAAAATGTAACGTATTAGAGCCTATAAGAAGCTCACTCTTACATTTCTCATTCAAGTATGACTTTTAAGGATAAGAGGAATAGCCAACATATATTGACCACTTACTCTGTCCAAGGCATGCTATGCTTAAAAGCTTACTGGTGGCATGTAGAAACTATTGAATTGATGAAAGTTTTGTTGTTTATATTTTCACCACAGTTAAAAAAAAAGTTTACCGGTGTTATCTGATGTAATGCTCCATGGTAGCCCCAAGTGATAGATACTAGTGTGCTTACCATTGTTAGACTAAGAAACTGAGAATTAGAGCCAATAAGTAAGAGCTAGTGAGTGGTGAGGTGGGAAAACAAATTCAAGCTGTATGACTGCAAAGCCTATACAAGTAACCTTGCATATACTGCATCTACTGGACGTTTTAATCATATATTACTAATTAGAGTGCATATATAAAAGTAAGTATTCAAGTATTTTATAGCTAGGCAGATACATTAATTTGGGTCAGCCTAACTTCTTGTTTGCAAATGTTTTATCCGAAGTATCTTTCTGGGCACTTAACTGAGAGTCAAAAAATTCCATCAAGGTGTAGTATACTGTTTACAAAAATGACAGCAATCATTCCCTCCTCACTCATTTGACAGATGACTTTGCAGCAATTTCCATCAAGAGGTAGAGTCTATTTCCACGCCCCTTGAGTTGCTATGAGTCTGCTATGAGTCAGAATTGACTCGACTGGCAACGCGTTTATTTTGTTTGTTTTTGCTTTTGGTTGAGCCTACACTAGCTTTGTGACTTGTTTTGGGCAGTGACTTTAGCAGAAATGATGTTGCACCCGTTCTGAACAAAGTATCAAGAGAACTCACACACTTAAGCTTTCTGCCACTGCCCTGTGAACAACCTGGGCTAGCCTGTGGGAAAAGACTCATATGGCTCAGTCAGTCTTTAGCATGAGACAGTAGCCAGGCACTGCCAAATATGTGCATGTCATAGACCAACCTATTTCTAGCCAACTGCCAGATGAATACAGACACATGAGTAAACCCCGTTGAGATCAACTGAGCTGGCCCAGATCAGAAGAACTACCCAGTTTATCCATCGATTCATGTGCAACATTAAATGATGATTGGTTGTTTTAAGCTGCTAAGTTTCTTAGAGGACCTTGCTATACAACAATAGATATGTAATACACCAGAAAAACAAGAAAAACACGTTTTCTTCCATGTTATCCATTTAGTTTCTTGTATCATTTATTCTTTCAATAATCATCTGATAAATGTCTATTCTGACTGTATCTGAAATAGACCAAGCAGGAAGTATTAATTTGTGGCCCTAAATATGTTCTGTTGTACTGAGGCATCTGGTTACTTCAGAATCAGATAGGACAGGGCATATAGGTGCTGTCTTTAGAATAAAGCACCTTTGCCATCTGGCATTAAACAACACTTGCTGAATTTAGCAAGTCTTATTGGCTGCTCTGGCCGAAACTCTGCTCCCCAATTCAACATCTGAGTCTCCTCACCTTTCTGTCCAGTTGTAATTTGGTTCTTTTTCCTGCATCCCTTGCACATTTCCCAGTGCCTATTTCTGTTCTCCTAGATCAGTACAGCTAACTTGTTTTCTAACTCCCTTCAATTTGACCTACTTTATTTCTGTCCCAGTTCTTAATTCAGAATATCCCTGTGACCCATCTTATTGCTGTGCAAATGCCTCAGTTTACCCTAAGACAAAATTCTAACATAATGAATGGTACCCACTCCTCGCCACCTGCCAAAATACTTTCCTTGTAGCACCTTTGAGGCATAAAACACTAAAAATGATGACAGGAAAGAACTTGGCAGGTATGAAAGAGCTATAAATATACATGCTAACCCATAAATCAATACCAATAATAAAAAATTGCATTCAAGTGCTATTTAATTCTTCGTGATCATCAATAAAGATATAAAAAGTTCATTCCTAACACCCTCGCTGTGGTTACCCTCTCAGCATCTCCATGAAATTGTATACGCTGGTAGTCATCATTCTGTTTACTGTCTCTAGGATAGTGTGCCTTAGTTTGAGTCATCCGATTCTGGAAGCAGTTTACTGTGGAATATCATTTTGGGGGTAGTTTAGAGAAGAAGTTGTTCTTCCTCCTACAACCAGTTATAAAACTTGTACATCAAAAACTTGGGCTAATGCAGCTTATACAAGGAAAGGTCATGGAAACTCCACAGACACATCCAAACTCCCTGAGGGACCGAATCACTGGGCAGAGGGGTGTGGGGACCATAGTCTCAGGGGACATCTAGCTCAATTGGCATAACACAATTTATAAAGAAAATGTTCTACGTTCTACTTTGGTGAGTAGCATCTGGAGTCTTAAAACCTGTGAGCAACCATCTAAGATACTCCATGGGTCTCACCCCTTCGGGAGCAAGGGAGAATGAAGAAAACAAGATACAAGGGAAAGATTAGTCCAAAGGACTAATGGACCACACTACTACAGCCTCCACTGGACTGAATCCAGTACAACTGGATGGTTCCCGGCTACCACCACTGACTGCTCTGACCGGGATCACAACAAAGGGTCCTAGACAGAGCTGGATAAAAATGTAGAACAAAATTCTAACTCACAAAAAAAGACCAGACTTACTGGCCTGACAAAGACTGGAGAAACCCTGAGAGTATGGCCCCCAGACACCCATTTAGCTCAGTAATGAAGTCACTCCCGAGGTTCACCCTTCAGCCAAACATCAGACAGTCCCATAAAACAAAACAAGACTAATGGGGCACAACAGCCCAGGGACAAGGACTAGAAGGCAGGAGAGGACAGGAAAACTGGCAATAGGCAACTCAAGGTTGAGAAGGGAGGATGTTGACATGTCGTGGGGTTGTTCACGAATGTCATAAAACAATATGTATACTAACGGTTTAATGAGAAACTACTTGTTCTGTACACCTTCATCTAAAGTACAATAATTAAAAAAAAAAAAAAAAAAAACTTGTGCTAATGACATTTAAACCTAGGGTCTCTTCCTGTTTCCTGATATCATTTAATCCCCCACTCCCCAGGGGAGCTTGGGGTTAGTCTCAGTAGGAGTTTAGTAGAAAGCATCCCACCCACTGAAATCTATCTTGCTGTCTTCCTTCCCGTTCACTCTCCAGGGTCCCTTTTCTCCCCAGAACCATCTCCTTAGGTTCATAATTAGACTCTGCAACCTTCAAGCCCCTTCCACAAAGTGATGAGCTACTAAAAATACAGCCCTGCAGGAATACGTTCAGCTTCTATTTCTGTTATTTTTTTAACACCAGCTTCAGATGAACAAAGCAGTTAAACAAAAGGAGGGAGAAAGTGCTGTGATTACGAAGAGGGAACATCGCCACATACTTTGTTCATTTTAATTACACGAAGTCATCATTTAGCAGGAACCCAAGGACTGCAAAGGAAAGCTTTCACAGATCTCCCTTCTTTTGATATTTCCCATTTAAAGCCTCTTCCAATGACCCTGAACATAAATACCATCATTGTAACCCTGAAAACCCCTACATCTCTGTATAGCCCATCAGATGAAATAGGAACTGGTGCTTTTAAGGTGTGGGGGAAGGCTGGACATAATTGGACCATTCTGCTAATGAGACCTACTTCCATCACTCCACTGACTGTCTCATGGCATTTAAGATGCCATCTTAAAACTGGGTTACAGAAATGAGGGTGAGCATGTGGAGGAGGGGTATGTGGAGGACTCCCACTGTATACTAAAACTTCTCAGTCTTAAGAAATACGTATACCAGACCAGAATGCCTATGTGAGAAAACAAAACAAAAGTCTTGCTTGTGTGACAATCTAAAATCTACATTTTTCTACTCATTATTTTAAATTTGTATTGTGACGGTGCATCAGTGGCTCTGTTTCTTTGATAATATTGGGTGATATTTATATAATACACATATTGTATATCAGGTGTGCTGATAAAAATCTTTATATCAAATAGCTTATTTAATCCCCATAACATAATTACGAGGAGGTGCTATTTTTCCCTGCACTGTATATAAAAATACTGAGGTTTACATTGGTTCTATAACATAGTCAGTGTCATGGAACTAGCTCTTGGATGAGCCAGAATTTGAATCAAGGTGGTCTCAGTTGAAAGCCTGAGCCTTTAGCCACGTGGCACCCACTTGAGGAACTTAACCTATGAAGTCAAGTTCAATCTCACAAAATCCCAAGTCATGCATTAATTCATTTACTGACCATTTATGTAACTCCTTAGTGCTAGGCAGTGAGGATGCTTAACAACTGAATCAGCATGATCTTGTCCTTTAAATTTCTGACAGTCTGGAGCAGGATAAATTTATTTACACACAATATCTGTTGTATAGCGAAACATGTTAACAGTCATCAGGGTTACGGTGCTCAAAAGAGGGAGCTACAAGATCAGAGATAATGAAGTGACTGTGGCCAGCAGAAATCAAGGATGGCTTGAGGGGGGATTTCCACAAGATCACAGACTATGTCTTGCTACTTTTCCACTGTATATCTAGGAATTATCTTGGTGGCTAATATATAGTAGGTGTTCAATAAATGTTAGTTAAATAAAGGAATAAATAAGGAAATCAGTGTGTGACTGATTTAATGAATGAGAGCATGACTATAATTTTCAAGTAGATACCTGAAAGAAGAGTAGACATTTACCCAGCCGGCAAGGGAGAGATGAAGTTTCCAAGACCGAGGATGTGAGGAACAGCATGGCAAGTTTGGAAACAGGAAATAATTAAGGGATCTAAATGCTCTGCTAGGAAAATTGAACTGTTAACCTGTAGATAATTAGTCGAAAGTCATTTGGCTATTTTTAAACAGTTGAGAGAAATGATCAGATAGGGATTTTGAAAAAGATAGTTGTGCCAATAGAGAATGAGTTGAAGGGAGGCTTAAGAAATGGTAGCAAAGAAACCAATTTCTATTTATAAAAATGTAGTTGAATTGCATTTCCCTGAATTGAATTGATAGGAAAAATTGCAGAAAAATACTCGTTTGGAGATCATATGTTCTGATATCTCAACTAACTGTCTTTCTTCTAATACTGAAATGTGTTTATCATGTGCCATGTAGAATAATGGGAACAGCTTGTGGTATGGGTCAGTGTTTGCATAAATGCTACAGCTCTGTAATCTTGACCATGCCAATTAGCCTCATTTTTTTTCATCTGTAAAATGGGAATACTGATTTTGACACAGCATAGTCATGAACATTAATGTTCGATAATATTTATGAAGAGATTTGATAAACTATGAAGTGATAATCTTAGTTATTCTCAAATTCTACAATTTGTACAAATACCAGTGTACGTAGTAAAAATGGCAGTGCTCCTAACATTAGCACTGCTACTCCAGATTTCTGTGTTGACAGTCTGCTACAAATGGAATTCATAGTGGCATAATCCTCAAGTCTGAAAGAAATGAACCAAATTTATTGAGTATCCATGATACTAAGCAGTGTACAGCACATAGTAAGTGTTTAATAAACAGTGTGTACTGAGGGTGTTGATATTGCTTCTATTTTCCTGCCCAAGAATTCCCCGACCATCCATGTTTCTCTCACATTGACCTATGCCTAATTTCTACCTGCCATTTTCCCACACAGATGATCAAAGACTCTTTAAGGACTCTCTAAGTATCTTTTTCATGTTGAATAAATGTCAAATTTATTTAAATACATATAAATAATTTAAATACATATAAATATATAATTTAAATACATTTAAATTTAATCTAAATACATATAAATAATTTAAATACATATAAATATATATTTTTAAATTGTATGTGTATACATATATACATATAGATATGTGTATATTTATGTGTATATGAATGACAAAGAATAAGCTAACACACAAAACAGTGTTACAGATTGTTGGCTGAGTTTCTTGCAGAATTCATATTTCTCTGATAATTTCTTCATCTGGAGGGAAAGAATTTATTTATTTCTGTCCACTTTCTGGCACAGCCTACTGAATTCTGTCTTCCATCCAGTCACAAATTGATTAGGTTATACCAAACCACTGCAATTCATTTACTTGGGCCTTTATTTATTTTTTACCTCTCAGTCCCTGGTGACACATAAAGATACATCAGCGCCTCACGTCCTCTCTGGCACTTGCTCTCTTCCTAGCTATCTTTTGGTTGCAAGAATGATTGTATCAGTTCATAAGCCCATAAAACGGATATTTGATTTAATTTAGGGAGAGACTCACTGAGCTAATTTTGTTATGATTAACTATCTACTATGAGCTTTGTGCTTTTTGTGGTTTTCAGCCACTAATGTAAGCTGATCTGTCAGTGAACAGTGTCTCTGGCCACATCAGCAGGACATTTTGAGTAGGAGAGAAGATAGACAAAAGTTCATTCAAGGCAGAGATGGACTCAGTGACACATTTGTGTTCCTCCTCTACACATACACTGTGCTAGGCACTGGGGAAACAAAGATAAGAAAGACATGATTCCTTTCATCAAACAACTCTCCATCTCAAAGTGAAGACAGATGATTGCAATGGATGGCTATATGTACAATAACTACAGTATGAATGAGATTGCACTGAGAAGTCATTCATTCATTCATTCACCAAATATTTAATGAGTGCCAACTATGTGTCAAAAAAACAGAATAATGAGTTTTGTCCAGATGTGGGATCAGGATAAAGTTTGACGGCAGAGTAACACCTGAGCAGAGCTTTGAAGGGTTCAGATAATATTACTCGTTGGATCCTGTCGTAGATAATTTGCAAAAAAAAAAAATGCTGCAATTAGTCCTTCCCTGTATCCAAGCCCTTTTGCAAGTTGAATTTGCATCTCTTCTCATTAAGAGCTGAAGTCCTTTTTTTCTCTCCTCCTTCCATGAATCTGCAAAGGATAGAGGGGCAAGTTTGGAGCTAGAAGACAATAGCTTAATAACCAATATAGTTTGTATATTTATCTTCATTTCACAGATGATAAAACTATTTGACATATGATAGATCTATGATAACTTGCACAAGGTCATAGAGTCAATTGATGGAAGAGCCAGAGTGAAAACTCAGCTCTCCCTCAATGGAAGTATATGTATTTTCCAGTGTAGCACCTTGTTTTATTGGTTAATTTGTTCATTATTTAAATATTCAAAAAAAAAAAATAAAGTCCTGAAAGTCTCCCCAGTGTCAGGTACTGTGCTTGGTGCTGGTAAGGAAAAGACTAATGAAATATGGAAGAATCCCAGCTTGCAGTCATATCAGGGATGCGAGAAGTAACTAGATGATCATGGAGCCAAATGGCAAATGCTAAGAGAGGTATATAATGTGTTTTGGAGGACACTGGGAGCACTTTACCTAGCAGGTTGAGAGTAGATGCTAAGGAGTGCACCCTGAGGAGGTAACATGAGAGCTGCAGACCCTACTATGTATCGTGGAGATTCAGGAATGATGGACATTTCTTTAGTAGAGGTGGTGGCATGATGAAAGCCCTTTAAGAAATCCCAGGCCCTGTGCTCCTCAGAGATGAAACCTATTAACTTGGCACACGGCAGACACCAATCTATGAAGCTTCCCTGCAAGCCTGGATGTTTCTCCATTCACCACAAGCCACAAGTCAGAGAGAGATTGACCTTTCTACAGAAATGGACAAGGATTAGAGGTCAGGGATCATGTTTAAATGGGTCACCTTTGAAGTCCTCAAGTTTCAGCAGATAAAAAGAGGTGCTGTTAGGCTTATCTTCCGGGCCTGCCTTTGATTCCCAGACAAGAATATAAGAAATAAGATCATCGTGTCAGAACACAAATTCACATTTCCAGGAATATCCAAAGACCTTGATGTTTCCCCACATTTTAAGGCAAAGCAAGGAACCTTAACCTTTTCCTATCCTCTACTCATTTATAATTGATTTACAGCAACTTACAGTATCCTCTCCATCTTAGTTATTTATCTGTCACTGTGACGTGTTTAAAAGGATCAGTAAGTGTCATTTACTTAGTACTCTCTGTGTGCAAGACTCTGTGCCAAGAGATTTATATACGTATTAGCTCATGTAATTTTCACAGCTACCCTATAAGGAAAAAAACAAAGATCAGAGACGACAAGTAACTGGCCAAGTTCTCTCTCACAGCTAAGAAAACCCAGATCTGATACCAGTGCACAGATCTACATAGCACAATAGACTGCCTCTCATGGAAATGATGCTCTTCAACCAACATCTTTCTTTCCCTGCTCAATAATCCTTCTTCCTCTTCCTAAGTGGAGTAGTCGACTAAAGGTAAATTCAAGTAATTCAGTCAACATATGTTTAGTATCTACTGTGTGTATGGTCTTGTGCTTTGCATTATTGTTCTTGTGTGCTGTCAAGTTGATTTTGACTTATAGTGACCCCATGTGACAGAGTAGAATGTCCCCATACAGTTTTCTTGTCTGTAAGTAATCTTCACAGAAGCATATTGCCGGGTCTTTCTCCCGTGAAAATGTTGGGTGGATTCAAACCACCAACCTTTCCATTAACAGTAAAACACTTATTCATTGCACCACCAGGGCTCCTTCTGCTTTGCATTAGAGGTATAAAAATCAGTTAAACCAGTCCCTTTTATCATGAAGCTCACAGCCTAACTCACCAGTTCTTTTGATCCTCAGAGCAAGCTAGAAGGACAGACCTGTGACTTGAATCCAAGACCTGCCATAGAGCAATAATCTTTTCCTTAGACTAAATGAAGTAAGCTTTAGTGAGAGTGAAAAAAAATCTTAAAAATTATCTTCTTCCTCCCTGTGGGCTTTTTTCTTTTCTCTCTCCCCATCCTGCTATAATAGGATGTTAGGCCTAGGTGTGACTTCCCTTGGGGAGTTGTTTTAGCTCTGAAGAGATGAGATCATTAAGTTGGAACCCTTGGGAAGGGTATGTAAGAACTAATTTGCATGGTTTGTCTGTGGAACTTAAGGCAGAAGAAAGGGGAGCTCTTTGACATCTCTATGGTATCCTAACTATATCACCAGCAATGAATTAATTATTTGAAGCAGAAACACTAGTTAACCAGGATTAAAGAATAAGGATTTGCTAGAGTTTCTCTTGCCCTGTTTCCAGGATCCCATGTTAGGTGACAGGCACACGGATGGGCCACAGTTATGGGCAAAGCAAGGAAACACATTTTTTTCAATCTCCATTTTTCATAAGAGGAGTTTGAGACACAGAGAGATTAAGAGACTAGTCAAAACTCACAGTCAGCACAGGATGAAGCCCTGTGTCTTCTGGCTACAAAAGAGAGTTGTCTCCTTTACAACACAAAGGACCATCCCTTAGAACTCCCCTCGACAGGGAAGGTGCATTTATATAAACTTTAAAAAGTGGTATCTGCAGAGTCCACACCAATCCATCTTTTAAATCTTGCTTTTCATGACATTATTATGGGAACATGCTTCGCAAAAAGCTCTCTGTAGATGCTATTACCCCGCACGGCGGCTTTGGAAAGTGGGCTAAAGAAGCTGTGAGTTTGTGCGACAGCACACGTTAACATGAATTATAATATGTCAGGGGCCCCGTGTTAACGATCAGAGAACATATTCAGCTCCTTTAAGGTTAATCAACTCGGCATTTGTGCCAGGTATAATGTCTAATTAAAATGATGGATGGGTGGAGAATGCCTCCAGGCAGAGGGAAGAGATGGCACAAAGAGGGAGCACCCGTGCCATATTGGTTTGGAAAATCAATAAGAAGAGCTCATTTTATCCCAGTGTTATCTGTGCGTTTGCCATTAGTGGCTCATTTGAAAAAGCGCCAACTGGCTGATGAGTAGGCTCAGCACTGCTGCGTTGCTCTGTACTTAAGGATACTCTGGTTGGAGGAAGCTCAGCAGAGGCCCAGAATGTCTCTGGATGGTACCAGAGAGAGGAAAATGATGATAAGCCAAAGGAGTGTGTTGGTCAAGAGGGTCCAAGAAGTCAGCCTGGGTTCCACTTTGAATCGCCAAATCTGAGACTTGGGAGGAAGCTAGTGGAAAATGCCAGAAGGGTTGGAAAGAGAAAACCAGAGATCCAGCCTCAATTCTGTTACTAAATAGATTTTTAACCTTGGGGAAGTATTTCCCATCCTCGATTTCATCATCTGTAAATGTGCATAATTATAACATTAGCTGCCTAACTACATAAGGTTGTTTGAGAAGTGAAAGAACTTATAAATGTGAAAAGATTATGTAACAATATGTAAATTAATATATGTGTATATATATAAATATAGTTAAATATGTACCTGGCCAATGAATGTGGGAATGGCTCAGGACCAGGCTTTGTTTCATTCTGTTATACACAAGGTCCATATGAGTCAGAGCCAACTCAACAGCAACTAACAATAGTTATTATTATAACTCTGTTTATATTTTTCTATATTGATCCATTTAATATATACTTATTGGGAATCTACTCTGTGCTAAACACTGCTCTAAGTACTAAGACTGTAGCAAGAAACAGATAATGTGATTGCTCCAAGGAAGCTAAGTGCCTAATGAGAGAGAAAGCATCTCACAGATACTTGATTATGGTCTACTTATATGTGGGAAAATCTCCTCATTCCATCTTTTCATAGGAAAACTAACACCAGGAATACCAACTGGAGGGTCACATTCATAGCAAATAATCAAGGAGAGTGAAAGGGAAGATTTTTATACACCAGTTCTTTCAAGAAGTAAATGGATGTTGTTATTTAAACCACAGTGAATACATGCCTAAATATATGGTGATATAAATATGTGCCACTGCACCCTAAAACCCATTGCTGTCAAGTCGATTCCTGCTCATAGCAACCCTATAGGATAGAGTAGAACTGCCCCATAGGGTTTCCAAGGCTATAATCTTTACAGAAGCAAATTGCCACATCTTTCTTCTGCAGAGTGGCTAGTGGGTTCAAACTGCCAAACTTTCTGTTAGCAGATGATCAGTTAACTACTGTGCCACCAGGGCTCCTCACTGCACTCTATAGAGATAGCCAAACAACTCACAACAAATTACACTGATCGTCATTAGGCTAAACAAAAAATGATTCAAACTTAATGGTAAAAACAGCAGCTGTTGAAAACCACGACTGATTTAAGATAATGTGATTGACACAATGATACCTCTTTCCTAAATTCTGGAGACTCCAGCTCTTGGGGTGTGCACATGTACATAGAGATTTTCAACATTGCCAAGGGTCACATAACACCAGGTACCTTTTTTTTTTTTTTAACTTTTTTTTCTTTTTATTGTGCTTTAGGTGAAAGTTTACAGCTCAAGTTAATTTCTCATTCAAAAATTTATACACGTATTGTTTTGTGACATTAGTTGCAATCCCCACAATGTGACAGCACACTACCCCTTTCCACCTCGGGTTCTCTGTGTCCATTCAACCAGTTCCTGTCCCTTCCTGTCTTTTCATCCTGCTTTTGGACAGGAGCTGCCCGTTTGGTCTCATACATCTGATTAAACTAAGAAGCAGATTCCTCACGTGTATTATTTTTTGTTTTACAGTCCCGTCTAATCTTTGTCTGAAGAGTAGGCTTCGGGAATAGTTTCAGTTCTGGGTTAACAGTGCGTCCAGGGGCCACAGTCTGGGGAATTCCTCCAGTCTCTGTCAGACAATTAATTCTGGTCTTTTTATGTGAATTTGAGTTCTGTTTTACATTTTTCTCCTGCTCTGTCCGGGACTCACTCTGTTGTGTCCCTGTCAGGGCAGTCATTGGTGGTAGCTGGGTACCATCTAATTCTTCTGGTCTCAGACTGGTAGAGTCTCTGGTTCATGTCATCCTTTGGGCTAGTATTTTCCTTGTCTCTTTGTTTTCTTTCATTCTCCTTTCCTCCGAGTGGGATGGGACTGATTGATGTATTTTAGGGACCAATTGATGTATCTTAAATGGCTGCTCACAAGCTTTTAAGACCCCAGACACCACTCACCAAAGTGGGATGTAGAACATTTCCTTAGTAAACTATGTTACTGGCATAACACCAGGTATCCTGATAGAGCAATGGACTAGAGCTCTTAGTAAATTTAGCTAAGTAATAGTTTTTAATTTATTAACATCAAATATTGGTGACAATGTTTTAGGAAATAAGTCATAAATAACTCATGTTAAAATATGGAACTGTTCACCCTTCACTTTGACAAACTGAACAGTGGAACAATGGACATAATTTTTTTGTTTCAGTTCACAGCCCACCAAGAGTACTTTTGCAGTCCACCAATAGGTTGCACACCATAATTTGAGAGTTATAGATACAATGGGATTATTTGAGCTCTCTGGGATATCTCATCTGAACACTTCCTCTAATCTCAATCTGAACACTTCCTCATGGGATTACCCTCACCACTGCAAGGGAACTAAGCAGATTTACAGCTTACAAATTACGTGCATGCAGTTCATATTAATTCATGGATTCCTTCATTATGAGACTTTCATTAGATGTCTACTATTTATCAGTTGTTTTTGCTATAGATTGTTGTTGTTGTTGTTAGGTGGCGTCAATCAGTGCCAGCTAATAGCAACCTTATTATAGAACAGAGTAGAACTGCCCCATAGGGTTTCCAAAGAGTGGTGGGTGGATTTGAACTGCCAACCTTTTGGTTAGCAGCTGAGCTCTTAACCACTGTGCCACCAGGGCGCCACTATAGATTATAGGAGACACAAAAATTAACCAAGAAAATGCCCTTATTTGGCATCTGGATCCCACAGAACAAAACTATTTTAGGTCACATGATAGGCTGTTAGCAATTTATCTTACCATCTGGGATAAAGGAAATGCTGACATTTTGGCACAAGAGGAAGTGAGTTAGCAGAAGTGAATACTTACTAACGAATGGGTTTCAAAAGAAATCACTTATAGAGTTTCTGGAAATTCATGAGCCCCAGACTCCAAGCACTAGAAATGGATTCCAGTTTTCTTTCCCTTAACCTAAACATTGCTCAGGATTCCATGACACTGTAATCGTTGTATAAAGTAGACACTTGTTATGAGGAAACAGTAAAGAGAAGAGGCTCATTCTTAGAAAGCACTCCATTAGTCTTAAATAGAAAGGATTATAGAAGAAATTCTTAATGAAGTGATTATGGAAACAGATCAGAACTTGCATTTATGGCAAGAATATATAAAACTACACAACAAGAAATACTAAGTTAATTAAAAAGAAAAACATTTCTGTTGATAATTTTCAATATGGAAAGAAGATGAACCTCACGAGATTATACATTGGAGCAATGAGCAGTATGTAATTGAAATGAGGAAGAGAGGAAGAAATGTATGACTGTCTCCTTCTGTATTTTGCACCTAGCTGACTTTGAATGTTTTATATTAACATATATTGAAGAACTAGTGTAAAAATGATCATAGTAAAAGTGTCAGAAACTAACCAATTGGATATTAAAAATTCTGAAGCTCTGGACATGTTGAATAGTGCCTATTATGAGTTGGGGGGCGGTGGATAAGAATTAACTGCTGGTGAGAAATCTAGTTAAAAAATTATTTGTAAAAATTTATTAAACAATTATATGTCTCACTCTGTCTTTGTTGCTCTAACACTTATCCAGGAAAGTAAATTATCTGGTTGGGTTTTAAGAAACAAAAGACGTAAAACGAAATGGAGGAAGAGAAGGAGAAGAAAAAGGAGGAAGAGACAACCATCACCATCACTACTATAACAAGTAAAAACATTAAGACTGTGCAATGAGCACTTATCAAGTGTCCACTATGTGCCAGGCTCCAAGAAAGTGTCTTACCAGTGTTATCTGAATCAGTTATCAAAATCCCTTTATGATATGGGTGGTCTCCATTTTGTAGAAGAGGACTCACACTGCACCACATGTCTAGTACATTCCCAGTGACAATGACTACAGCAGTGTTGGGAATTGTGAGTTGAAAATTGAAAGGTCCCAGGGCAGCTCTAGTCTGTTGTCCTACTGCATTGTGGGATGTCATTGCTTCTACGTTATGCTAAATAATGTTGTTAGTTGCTGTTGAGTCAGCTCCAACTCATGGATCCCTTATGTATAACAGAACGAAACATTGGTTGGTCCTGTGCCATCTTCATGACTGTACAGCAGGTGTAAGACAATTGTTCTCAGACCTGGTTCTAAGACTCAAGTGGTCTTCATTTATTTTGAAGGATTCATCTCGATTTTACAATATCATTATCTTGTGTTCTTAAATAAACGTATGCCATCTCTTACCTTGTTGTTGTTGTTGTTAGGTGTCATTGAGTTGGTCCTGACTCATAGCAACCCTATGTACAACAGAACAAAGGGGAAGTGTTGCAGACATACATAGATTAATGTGTCCTATTACATAACAATAGCATCACCACCAATAGCATGATCTCTTGAACTTTATCAATAATGGAGCTGGTGAAGCTTTAATAAAAGATAAACTGAGGCCCAAACCTATGATGTTATTAATCCTCCTGTTTCCAACTTTGTATAAATGGTATAGAGGAGAGAGTAGTGGCATCTTGGCATCAAATAAACTTACCTGTTATTCCACTAAATCACCCATAAGCTGATAACTTAGGGTCTTTTTTAACATTGAGTCTGCTGCCCCAGAATTGTTAAATTGCAGTAAATTATAGCTGGTTTGGTGTGTCATAGAGTTTCTAAGATAATCAAGTGAAGCAATGGGTATGTGAAAATCTCTGTTAGTTGGAAAGCTTCCCGAGCTTTTGGTATCTGACTTTGTTCATTGCCCTGGAAGAGGCCAAGAAAAAGACTTAAAAAAATGGTAAGGTACAGTCATTGCCTTAAATTTCTTAACAGTCAAAGTCAAGAATAACAATAATAATGAAGACATTAGAAGGAATCTGCAGTAAATTGTGTCATTTGAGAATGCAGAAAAAGTAATGATTGACAATTAACAGATATCTCAATGGTGGCTTCCGATAAAAGACATCATTTTGGAGTGGTTAATACTGAAGACTAGAGAGGAACCCACTATAGATCTGTGAGTAGTTCATGGCTAAAAGAAGAATAGAAGCAAGACATCAAGAGTGTGGACTCTCACAGATTACAAAGCCTCTGGTTTGCTTTTGAAGATATGCTTATGACATGATTATGGTATGACTGAGAAAGTGCATGGCATTTCACTAATTTAAGATTAGATTGAAATTAATGAGGACTGCCTTTTCTCTCTGGGGTCATCTTGGCCCTGAGACCTAGTAATAAGAATACAGTGTTAAGGAATTATCACGGTGAGGATCTCTATACTACTCTTCCCACAGAGTTTTAAAAAATGGAGACAATAGCCTCATCTCTGTGCTGTATCAAGGCAAAAGTCAGGGACAGTGAAGAGAGCAGGAGCATCCTTTCTTCTAATGTATATTTCTTTTTGTTAATGCTTCAAAGCAAATGACATGAAAAATCCTCTGTAATGGTGATGAGCAGATTTTTCCATTTATAGATGATGACCACATGCATCGATAGCAGCACCATTCTTTATTTATGCTCAACCGAGTTTCTGCAAATAGAGAAATTGGCTAATTATCTACAAATTTTCATTCTTTGTCACCACAGAATTTTAATGAACAAGAATTGCTATTTACTCATTTATATTTGTGAAGAGGGAACAATATTTCCCTTTGGTGATTTCTCTCTCTGTCTGTATTCTCAGATGTGATAGCATTTAGGGGAAATAAAATTCTAGTTGGTCATCTTCCCTTCATACAATGATCCTCTCTACTATCTTCCTAACTACCATCCTCTGAATCAAGCTCTTGCCCTAAATAATGAGGATGAAGTAGAGATAGTTTGGAAATTGTCCTTGTTGTGTTATCTGCCTCTCTGTGAAGACAAGGCTTAGATTTAATTGGGTTGTACTCCAACAAGGTAATCAAATCAAATCAACCAATACCCACTGAGGACAACTATTACAAGGCAATGAGCTTGACAAAATGCCCCTTTACTAATTTCTGGCCTGAATTCTACAGACCCTAGAAGCATTTGGCACAGGGGTGCAACTTGCGTGCTGCTAAATGATCATCATCATTACCAGTAACAAGAGTTTATTATTGCACCAAAATGCCTCTAGAATCTGTCTCCTTCTCCTTTCCAACTGCTGCTATCTTGGTTCAGGCCCTCATGTGTCTGGCACCCGTAATACAATTATTTCTCTCTAGTCTCCCTGCTCCGCTTACTTCCCTTCTAAACCATCCTCCCCATGGTGGCTGGAATTTTTTTTTCCCAAAGTATAGATCTGATTTTGTCCTCTCCTCAGCCATAAATAATGTTCAGTGGTTTTCTTCATCTGCTGCAAATTAATACAATACATGGTTCCAATATAAAGAGTAAATAATATTTTTGTGGAACACCCATGATGGTTTTCATTATATTTGGTATAATGTTAACTCAAGCGTAAGTCTAGAGATAAACTTCTTACAATAGCAAGGTTTACACATATCTGCCACCAAATCAAATTTACAAATTAAATACAAACAACATAACACAACCAAATGGAAAAACAAATGTTGATATGATAATTGTTTCTTCTAAAACTGCATTATCAGATAGGATTTCACGACAGAAAGATGTGCTTGTGTGATAAATTTTACTTTATTACATGGACTTTACTTTTTAGATTTTGATATAATAGATAATCATTTGAGTTATTATACTCATTGTTAGATTTTGTTTCTTTTTAACCATAATATTATTTTTAATGTCTCAGTTATTTTGATGAACCAAATCAGTATAATAGAACACTCACCTATCTTAAAAACTAATAATTATGCTTAAGAAAAAAAAGTCTTCATTATGCTTTTTACTTTCTTATTTCCTTTAATGAAATGGTGGGTTTTGGTATACATCAAGAGAAGATTCAATTATACATCCACCAAAATGGGACTGTTGTACTTACTGAAACTTTGTGTTCTGTATGGCTATACTACCTTGCAGAATGGGAGAAATCAATTTTACATGGTCTTGTTTCTCTTTTTAAAATACTCTTCATTCCTATTTTGTACAGCATGCCCTATCACCATTCACTGTTTTTTGCACAAATGTGACCATAAAAGAAAACTCAAAATGAGCATCAAAATAATGGGGTGGTGTTTGGTTATAAGGTGATTACACAGAAAATCCAAAATATACTTACCATTGAATTGAACAAAGAGTTTATAAAATAATTCTTATTATAATTCACGTAAAGAAATAGTTAATAAATTTCATTTATTAAAGTGCCAAACTTTTAACCAACCCACATTTGTCTCCCTTACGCACTCCTCCACAAATATGACACAGTGTCTCAGATCACTTTGAGTCTATGCTCTAGAATGTCCTCCGTCATATCTATATCCCTCTTCAGCCTCTCAAGAGATTGGAGTAATACCTCAACCTTTACGAAAACCCTCTGGGCAGATTAATTACTCCTCCCACCTTATCCCATCGAGGCTTTTTTTTTAAATGTCCACTCAAAAGACTTTTTGTTTCTTGTGTTTAGCTCTTTCTCTTTACTCTCTTCTTGCCTGTGTACCAACTCTCCCCCTTTACTTTAGATTTTAAGCTCCTCAAAGGCAAGATGAAGTATCCAGCACAGTGCCCAGCAATCAGTCAGTAGTCATTAATTAGAGAGAAACGGAGTAGAATGAAATGGGATGAGATAAGACAGAATGTGATAAGAGCAGATGAAAGAGCTATTAAGCCCATCAAACTCTGTAAGGAGCTTTGATGGTCATCAGATGTTGAGGCACCACCCTTAAGTTTGTGAGATGGAGCATCTACAAAAACAAGAAAATACCCAGGAACCCCAAGAAGTGTATACAAATTACTAAATGAGTGATATGATCAGCAAGTAAAATTGGAATTCAAATAAGCAAGAAATGGTATGAGTAGAATGGAATCTTTCCAAGTGGGTCTTGAAGAAATCATCAAACCAAGAAAAGAAGATGGAAATAGAACTTTAGACAGTGTGCACTGTATGGTCAAAAGTGGAGATGAGCGGTGACAACAAATGTTCTGACTTGAGGTGATACGATAGGAGTGGAGAAAAAAGTCTTCTATAGAGTTATTTCCAAGAAAATGGAGGGATTCTAGTGGAAACTAAAATGGAAGTTCAAAAGCTTTAAATTTAGCTGTGAATTATCCAGGATGCCTCATTAAATGTAGGGTTTTTTTTTTTTTTTTTTTTTTTTTTTTTTTAATCTAGTGGCTTTCAAACTAAATACTTGAAGCCCTTTGTGAAAATGAAGTCTCATTGGTAATAGACGCCCGTGCCCTATACAGATGAGCTCCTATACCACCCCAAACTTTAATCCTTTAACCATATATTATTTTTAATATCCAGTTGTTTTGATGGACCAAATCAGGGTTATAGAAGAAAAGACAGAGCAAGACATATTATTAGGTGTTCAAGAAATTCTTACAAATTAATTTTAACTAGATATCTCACTAGCAGTAATTCTTATTCCCAACTCATAATAAGCACTACTCAACATGTCCAACCTGCCCAGCAATTACCAAAAATATATGTAAATAATGGATAGTTCATTTATCTGACTTTCCCATTACAAATAAGCTCTGAGAAGAAAGGAACCAAAATTCTGTCTTGTCCAGAACCCTATCCTCAGCATCCTGCCCAGGGCTTGCCATACAATAGGCACTCAATAAATATTATGTGAAGCTTAAAGCAGGGCTCCTCTCACTGATGCTTCCAGTTACCCCTATTCTCTTTTCTCAGTGTCCCCTGGCATGGTTTAGCACCATGTCTAATTTTCAACAGAGTATATTTTGAATGATAATGCATGTGAACTAGTTTTAAACTCTAAAAATCATTTACTAGTCTTTGCCATATATAGAAATGTAGTATATGGCCCTTACCCAAATTTTTCCTTAAAAAGCTGGAATAGAATCATGGACTTACTGGATCAAGACAAATATAATTGCTACAATATGCATTAAAAACTTTAATGGCTTCTCTGTGGACTTCAGTTCAATAAAAGCAGCCTAGGCCCAGATGTATCCAAAATAAATCACCCAAAAATTACTAGATACTGGTTAAATTTCAGTTTTTGAAGCCTTCATCTCCACTTCCCACAGATTTCCCTAGCCCAGCCAGCTCCAGAGCAATATATTCCATCCTTTCACATCTTTATTTACAGGTCCCGGAGGGAAGTTAGGCATGTGCCTGGCACTTATTAGTTGGGAGCATACTTAGAAATAGTTTGAAAACTACTTTTTCTTGAACTTCCAAATTGTGTATGCGTTCAGTGGTTGGGGAGTCCCTGGGTGGTGCGAGTGGTTAACATGCTTGGCTACTAACCCAAAGGTTAGAGGTTCAAGCGAACCTAGAGGCACCTCAGAAGAAAAGCCTGGTGATCTACATCCAAAAAAAAGCAGCCATTGAAAACCCTATGTAGCATAGTTCTACTCTAACACACAGGAGCCCTGTTGGAGAAGTGGTTAAGAGCTCAGGCTGCTAACCAAAAGTTCAGCGGTTTGAATCCACCAGCCACTCCTTGGAAACCTTATGGGACAGTTCTACTCTTTCCTATAGAGTTGCTATGAGTCGGAATCAGCTCAACAGCACACAGCAACAACATACATGGGGTTGCCATGAGTCAGAATCAGCTTGACAGCAACAGGTTCAATAGGCAGTTGTTAAAATGGTGCTAAGGTTGAGATAAAACTTTCAAGGGGAAGAATTTATTTGTAAAGCCTCAGAGCAATTTATTCTAAAAGAATCCTCCCTTCTGTGCTGCTTTTGTTTGAATAAAGACTGAAATTAAATGAGAAGTAGTAGATCTAAGTTTTAAAGTTCCCAAGTTCTGCATCAGACACACCTGAAACCAAATTCTATCTTCAGTGCTTCCAGTGGTATGCTCTTATACAAGTGACTTAACTCTTCTAAGCAGTAGTTTCCTTATTAGAAAAATGCAGGTATTATAGTACTTGCCTCCCAGGGTTGTCATGAGGATGAAATGGCACATTGCCTGGTCTGTGAAGAGTCTTGATAATTTTGCATTGGTATTATGGCCAGGCCCCAAAAGTTCCCAATCTGTGCCTTTTTTATTGTAACTACACCCCTGCCTATCCTGGTCATGAATTGGACACCAGAGGACATAACTCCTTGAGGGCAGGCAGTTTCTCTGTCTGGTTTCCTGTTCTATCTCTAGCATTAATACTAGTGCCTAGAACACAGTAGGCATTCAATAAATATTTGTAGAATGAATGAATGAATGCTATAAAGAAAAAATGCTATAAAACAAAATGTGAATTACATACCATCTCCTTCCCATGCTCTCACAAAGCAGAGCAGCAAAATGGTTAAGAGCACGGACTCTGGATCCAACTACATGGGTTTCCAGTCCTGGCTCTACTATTTACTAGAAGTGTTGTGTAGAGAAAATTTAATAATCTCTCAGACCTCTGTTTTCTCAAATGTAAAATGGGGACAGCATTGGTACTTATACTATACGGTATTAAAGCGGCACGAAACTCATTGCCATCAAGTCCATTCTGACTTATACATTATTATATGTGAAGAACTTAGAGAAGTCTCTCACACACAGAGCACATTATGTATTAGATACCACTATCAATATTTTATTATAATGATTTTTTAGTGACATGTAGATTATAAAACACATCTGTAATTGATATTCCTAAATTTGGCTTGTGTTCATTGATTACATATATTATCTCATTTGATGCTCATCAGCAATCAAATGTGGGAGGTATTTTTCCCATTATACAGTTGAAGGAACTACGGTTCATAGATGTAATTAACTTTCCAGGACCACACATAAGCAGTAAGTGACAGAAAAGAGGATTAGGCCTAATCTGAGTGACTTCAGACTTCTGTCAAATGTCCCACTAAAGCTCATAGAAGATTGTTTGTATTTGCAGGTCACTCAGGAAGATTTTTTCACACTACATTCCTGACCCTACTGTGTCAATGGTGGGAGTCAAGGGGAAGCTTTCCTTCGTGCTCCTATATGTAATTGTAACATGTAATATATGAAGTATGAATCCAGGAAAATTGGAAGTTGTCAAAAATGAAATGGAACACTTGAAGATTGATACCCTAGGCATTAGTGAGCTGAAATGAACTGGTACTGGCCATTTTTGAATCAGACAATTATATGGACTAGTATGCCAGGAATGACAAATAGAAGAGGAATAGCATCTCATTCATTGTCAGAAAGAACATTTCAAGATCTATCCTGAAGTACAACACTGTCAGTTACGGGATGATACCTATACACCTACACGGAAGGCCAGTTAATACTATTATTACTCAAATTCACCCACAAACCACTAATACCAAAGATGAAGAAATTAAAGATTTTCACCTAATTCTGCAGTCTGAAATTGATCAAACACGCAATCAAGATGCACTGATAATTACTGGTGATTGGAATGCAAAAGTTGGAAGCAAAGAGAAGGATCAGTAGTTGGAAAATATCACCTTGGTGACAGAAACAATGCCAGAGATCACATGATAGAATTTTGCAAGACCAACGACCTATTCATTGGAAATACCATTATTTTTCAACAAAACAAATGTTGACTCTACACATGGATTTTGCCAGATAGAATACACAAGAATCAAATTGACTACATCGGTGGAAACAGACAATGGAGAAGCTCAATATCATCAGTCGGAACTAGGCCAGGGGCTGACTGTGGAACAGATCATCAATTGCTCATAGCCAAGTTCAAGTTGAAGGTGAAGAAAATTAAAACAAGTCCACAAGAGCCAAAGAACAACTTTGAATATATCTCACCTGAATTTAGATACTATCTCAAGAATAGATTTGATGCTAATGACCGAAGACCAGACAAGTTATGGGATGACAACAAGGACATCATGCATGAAGAAAGCAAAATGTCATTAAAAACAGAAGAGAGAAAGAAAAGACAGTAATGGATGTCAGAAGGGACTCTGAAACTTTCTCTTGAATGTAGAGTAGCTGAAGCATATGGATGAAATGATGAAGTCAAAGAGCAGAACAGAAGATTTCAAAGGGCAGCTCAAGAAGACAAAGTAAAGTATTATAATGAAATGTGCAAAGGCCTAGAGTTAGAAAAGTAAAAGAGAAGAACATGCTCAGCATTTCTCAAGCTGAAAGAACTGAAGAAAAAATTCAAGCCTCAAGTTGTAATATTCAAGGGTTCTATGGGAAAAATATTGAATGATGCAATAAGCATCAAAAGCAGATGGAAGGAATGCAGAGTCACTGTACCAAAAAGAACTGGTTGATGTTCTACTATTTCAGGAAGTAGCATATGATCAAGAACCAGTGGTACTGAAGGAAGAAGTCCAAGCTGCACTGAAGGCATTGGGCAGAAACAAGGTTTCAGGAATTGATGGAAATACCAGTTAAGGTGTTTCAACAAACAAATGCAGAGCTGGAGGTGCTCACTCTATGCCACGAAATTTGGAAGACAGCTACCTGGCCACCTGACTGGAAAAAATCCATATTTGTGCCCATTCCAAAGAAAGGCGATCCAATAGAATGCAGAAATTATCAAAAAATATCATTAATATCACACACAAGTAAATTTTACTGAAGATAATTCAAAAACAATTGCAGCAGCGCATTGACAGGGAACTGCCAGAAATTCAAGCTAGGTTCACAAGAGGATATGGAATAACAGATATCATTGCTAATATCAGGTGGATCATGGCTGAAAACAGAGAATACCAGAAACATGTTTACCTGTGTTTTATTGACTATGAAAAGGCATTTGACTGTGTGGATCATAACAAAATATGGATAATATTGCAAAGAATGGGAATTCCAGAATACTTAATTGTGCTCATGTGGAACCTGTACATAGGCCAAAAAGCAGTCAAGGGCATACTGCATGGTGTAAATTAGGAAAGGTGTGCATCAGGGTTTCATGCTTTCACCGTACTTATTCAATCTGTGTTCTGAGCAAATAATCCAAGAAGAATGTGGCATCAGGATTGGAGGAAGACTCCTTAAAACCTAAAATATTCAAATAACACAACCTTGCTGCTAAAAGTTAGGAGGACTTAAAGCACTTTCTGAAAAAGATCAAAGACTACAGCCTTCACTATGGATTACACCTCAACAAAAGAAAACAAAAAATCCTCTCAACCGGACCAATAATCAACATCATGATAAGCAGAGAAAATATTGACGTTGTCAAGGATTTCATTTTACTTGGATCCACAATCAATGCCCATGGAAGCAGCAGTCAAGATATCAAATGCCGTATTGCATTGGGCAAATCTGCTGCAAAAGATCTCTATAAAGTGTTAAAAATCAAAGATATCATTTTTGAGGACTATGGTGCCCTTGACCCAAGACATGGTAATTTTAATCGTCTCATATGAATGCAAAAGCTGGACAATGAATAAGGAAGACTGAAGAATAATTGATGTCTTTGAATTACAGTGTTGGTGAAGAATATTGAATATACCATGGACTGCCAGAAGAATGAAAAAATCTGTCTTGGAAGAAGTATAGCCAGAATTCTCCTTAGAAATGAGGATGGCATTTTTCTCTCACTTACTCTGGACATGTTATCAGGAAGGTTCTGTCCCTGGAGAAGGACATCATGCTTGGTAAAGTAGAGGGTCAGTGAAAAAGAGGAAGACCCTCAAAGAAATGAATTGATACAGTGGTTGCAACAATGGGCTCAAACACAGCAATGATTGTGAGGATGGCGCTGGACTGGGCAGTGTTTTGTTCTGTTGTACACAGGGTCACTGTGAGTCAGAACTAACTTAACAGCACTTAACAACAGCTACAACGTTTTCCTAATTTTTTGTGCCCAGCTTTGTCACAGCTCTGGCTCACAGTATGCTCTCAAGTGAGAGACATGTAAAGGAAATACTGCTAATTGTAGCCACACTTTCTGGAATTCATGACATCCCAGGCCAATACTCAACACTTTTAAATCTTTTCCCATATATTCCACACATAATTCTATAAGATGGGTGTAATTACTGTCCTTTCAACAGGTAAAAATTCAGAAAGTAAGTATTTTTCCACAGGCATCACAGCTTACATATAGCAGAATTGAGCTTTTAACAGGCCTAGACAGACATAGAGATAGCTGCTGTTGAGTTGACTCTAACTCATGGCGACCTAATATACAAAAGAATGAAATGTTACCCAGACCTGCATTGTCCTCATGATTGACGGCATGTTAGAGTCTATGGCTTTGACTATTGTGCCAATCTGTCTTACCAAGTATATCCCACACCCTTGTTGGCCCTCTAATTCACCCAATGTGATGTCTTTCTCCAGTGATAGATCTCTCCTGATGGTGTGTTTAAAGCAAGAGAGTCAGACAAAGTTCTGTCATGATCCATATGGTTTTCTTTGGCTAATTTTTGGAAATAGATCACCAGGACTTTCTTCCTGGTCAATCTTAGTCTGGAAGCTCCACTGAAACCTGTCCACCATGGGTGACCCTGCTGGAATGTGAAACACTGATGGCATAGTTTTCAGCATCATAGCAACATGCAAGCCACCACTGTACAAAAAAAAACCTGACAGATATGTGGTGGTTAAACAGGCCTAGTGACCCAAAAGTTTGACTCTCTATATATTACCATGAACAAATGGACACATGATATTATGCCTGATCTTGACAAGTTTCATCAAAGACTTGAGAAAAAATGTAGGACTAAGCATACCAGCAAGCAAGTGATTGAACTGGATAGAGTCTCATTCCTTCTCTCTCTCTGGATTCAAGTTGCCATGGACAAAATAGAAATAATTAAGTGTCAATAACTAAAGTTTATTCCTGGCAAACAGTTAATGAGTACTTTCAGAGGCTCCTGTTTTTTTGACCTTTATGTGCCCTAGACAATGACAGAATCTTGTTGAAAGCTCTTTAAG
Organism: Dugong dugon; assembly: GCA_030035585.1. Taxonomy (NCBI): domain Eukaryota; kingdom Metazoa; phylum Chordata; class Mammalia; order Sirenia; family Dugongidae; genus Dugong; species Dugong dugon. Next base: position 62,787,599 of record CM057471.1, read on the forward strand.
CTGAAATTAATTTATGCTCAACAGTGATTAAAAGAGAAAGTGAGAAGGGGATGGAAATTAAAAAATCCATCTTTATTGCTGAGATCCCATTATGATTATAAGGAGAGGGAAAAATCAACGTGGTGAGTGCCAGCTGCAATCTAGTAAGGAGTTTAAACAGCCCGTCCTGCTTGGGAAATGTCCTTGGGTGGACAGATCCGTCTATCACTGAGGCTCTCAGAGAGAGGAGTTTATTTATCAGGGAATAGAATGTTGAGATGCTGGACTTGCTTTTGGAACTAGGACTAATGCCAGAGGCATAGCTGCTTTTGGAGGGATAGGCCAGTGAACTTGACAGATGAGGCCTCTTGAAAAGCTGGTTCTTGCAAGAACAGAGGTGGCTGAATTGCCATGCTCTGGGTTTCTTTTGGGCCAGTTACTTTTGTATATGCCTCTCAGTGCTGATACATGTGTGTACCTGCCATTGATCCCATACTCTCTGGGAGGGTTCTGGGGCCAAGGACCTTGCCTCAGTCATTTAGTATCCACATGATCCTTAGACAGTGCACCATACTGTCCATGCCCACAAAAGATGCTAACCATCTTTCCCAATCCTTTCTCCATTAGTTCTTAAAAAAAATAATATGTGTTAAGAACCTCCTATGTACCAGGCACTACATCAGGCAATGGGGACAAAGATGTTAAGAGAGGCAATGCTTCTTGTTTTCCTAGAGACAGCCCGAGACAGCGAGGCTAAATTCTCTTTCAAATTCAATTCAGAGTTCTCCAAAAGACAACTTAGACTCATACCGTCTCAAGAGAACTAACACGTGCTAAGAACTTTCTACGTGCCAAACACGTGACACATGATGTCTTATTTAATACTTTGTTGTTGTTGTTAGGCTGCCACCATGTCAGACCCCAATTCATGGCAACTCCATGCACAATGGGATAGGAGTGTTGTGATCCATAGGGTTTTCATTGTCTAATTTTTCAGAAGTAGATTACCAAGTCTTTCCTCCTAGCTCAACTTAGTCTAGAAGCTCTGCTGAAACCTGTTTAGCATCATAGCAACATTTGAGCCTCCACTGCCAGATGGGTGGTTGCTGTGCTCGAGGTGCATTGGGTGGGAATGGAACTCAGGCCCCACACATGGAAGGCAAAAATTCTACTCCTGAATTACCACTGCCCTCTTGAAACCATGAAAGTAAGGGTTCTTTTTCTGATTTTACAGATGAGTGAATGGAGGCTCAGAGAGGTGAAGTGACTCTTTGCCAAGGCCAGGGAATTTATACCTATACCTATTATGCACCAAATACTGGGTTTTCTCTATTTCCCTCACCACTTCAAAGCTATAATGGTGTAGTGAGCATAAGTCTAAAGGGAGACCTGACTGCAGGTTTTAGCTCATCTTTTTTACTGGCTTTATGATCTTTGGAAAATCATTATATCTCCTAGGGTATCAAGCTTCTTATCTGTAACAAAACAATAAGATTTCCTGACCTTTCTCTTTCACAAGTTAATCTGAGGCTTAGAGGAGACAATGTATGCATAAGTGCTTCACAAACGTAAGCTATTATCATTATATAGTTCAGCCTCTGCTAATACATGAACCTTCTCCATAGTTGGACTTAATGTATCTCATAATCATTTATATTTAAAAAAAAATGAAACTGACACTCTTGTATCGCCTTGTGTAGGAGTGTAGCTAGAGGACAGATGTGTAAGCTATGATCCTCCAATTTGGTTTAATTATCATCGGACATATACTCAGAAGGAAAAATTGCCTTATTTCAAGGCAGGAAAAAACATAGTGAGTTGAATCTCTAAAAATGTTAATAATAAAGATAATAATTATAACTATTATTTTAGCATGCTTTATGGTTTCAAAAGGTTCTCATATCTTTTAGTTGATTCTTACTATAATTCCAGGGAACTCAGTGTTGATAAGAGCAGGAAAGTGGCAGTTTGCTGAGGGGGAGGTGTGTCCCTGTGACCATGTACAAAGTCAGAAGTTGTGGCATAGGAGGAAACTGGGGAGGACTAGAGTTGGGATGATAGAATCCACCAACTCACTGGGTGCCGTTGAGGAAGTCATTTTATCTGACTAGATCTCAACTTCTCCATTTGTAAAAAAGAGTCATAGTAATAGATAGTCTTTTTCTTAAGGTTGTAATAATTTGAAGAAAAATTGATTCCTTAAAGTACTAAAAATATATTAAGCATTGTTAATAAGCATTGCTTAATTGCTAAGAGTTTACCTACAATTCTAGGCTTCTCTGAGATTGGAGATTTTCAGCATAATTCAAACATCATGATGTGTTATTCAAGGGGCTGGAAGTCAATGGATCCTATTGACCTGCAACAGAATCTTTTCCTGCAAGTTTTGCAGAAGTTATATGCAGGAAATAAAGGCTAAATAGAAATCAAACAATCACTTTAATAATAGCAGTACAAGCACCCAATAACCCAAGGTGAAATGGAGTTGGAACATGTGGCTTAGAATTGAAACCTAGAAAGTACTTTATACTCCCACCTGTTCCCCTTCCCTCAGAATCCCTCAGAATTGGGATTCTCAGGAATTCTTGCTATGAGTAAGAGAGATAGAGAGAGAGAGAGATAGGCAGAGAGAGAGTAAGAGATGGCTGACTTAACCCGGAGACCAAACCCTGCCAGAGCTGTTCACCACATGAGTGGAGGAAGTAATAACTGTACAGGAGGGAACAATGCATGTACACTTTGAACGCACAATGACACTTCCTACATGTGAATGTGGCCCTTTACAGGAAAGGTGATGAGTTAGGAGACAAGTGATTATAGACTGAAGCTTCATTTCGCAGGAAAGGAGCAAAATGTTCCCTTCTCTGCAGGGTTATGATTAGTTTTGGTACCTGGTCAAAAACTTTCAAGGGGTCCACTTTGCCAAGATCAACATTCCCCATGATGCATTCCATAGAGCATGAGTTTCCCAAGATATAATAGATACTGGAAAAGAATTCTGTGGGAAAAAATATATTTGGGAAACGTAGAGTTAAACAGTTTACTTGATCTCTTTACTTCAGGACTTCTCAGAGCTCTTTATATACTGGTATGCATTATGTGTTTCTGTAATATGCAGACTATTCATACATGTCTAACATAGAAGCCATTTATAGTGGAGCATGTCTGTGAACTAATGTTATGGCAAATATGGTATGGAAACTGTCTATCTAAAAGGTAAAATCCCAAACTAGGCATACTTTCTTCATGACTAACCCCAATCTCAGTGGCTGATTTCTCACTCATCAGAGTTCTTGGTTGGGCAACTCTCCTGGGCAGCTTCCCACTAGGCAGTATCCTTGAGAAACTAAAATGCTTTTATCCTGTGGCTCCACCATCTCAAAGACCTTCCCTTCTAGCCTAATGGTCCAGAGAGAAAGACCATGGAAGGAAAACGCCTGAGCCATCAGGCCTAGGAGTACATATCCTTTCAGCCCATATTTCACTGGTCATGATTCAGTCATGTTGTCCTACCCAGACACAAAGGTGTCTGAAAAACGTGCACAGTTTTCTTTCTCTGTGCACAGAAAGAAAACAAAATATACACACCACTGTTTTATCCATACTAGTCACTTTGAAGCTCTGCACTCTCTAGCCTGAAAATTACCTGCTAGGCTCTAGCTCAAACCATTTTATGTTCTGTTGTTCGTCTCTTGGTTCCTTGTATTTCTGTCTTGCTACTTTTGTCCAGTTTCCCCATCTCCCTGAATCAGATTCCTTTCTTTCCCTCCTTGTGTCTGAGAGGAAACCCTATCCATCATCAAATGACACACTGGAATCCCATTTCTTCCATTATGCTCTCTCTGGTCAGCCTGTAATGTCTGTTCCAGCAAAAGTCTTCTCTCCTTCCTATATAACATTATTTATCTCTCTAATATAGTGCCAGATACTGATTAGTATTAATTGGAGACTGTTAACTCACTCCCTTAATAACCTGGGAGGAGGGGGACAGCATGGTGTAGAAAGAACAGCAGGGTCTTGAGAACAAGACAGTTCTAGGTTGGAATCCTGGTTTTATCACTTACTAACTGTATTATCTTTGGAAGATATCTTTACCACTCTGTAGGGTTTCTTCACCTGAAAATTGGGGATTTAAAACCTTTCTAATAAGTTGTAGGGAAGTTCAAATGGCATAAGACACAAAGAACTTTAACACAGTGTGACTACCACACAGGAAGTCATGCATAAATATTGGTTGTAGTTGTTGTTGTTACTTGGAGCCAGACAGACTTGAGTTCCAGTCCTGGCCCTCTCCTTATTAGGTCTCTGACTTGGAGAAAATTAGTTTAACCTGCTGAGTATTGGCTTCTTCATTTATAAAAATAGAAATAACTCTCCCTTCTTAAATAGATAGCATGAAAAAATGCCTGTCAAAATACCTTGTACATAGTAGAAGCACAAATAATCTGTAGATTTTTTGCAAAACACCACCATCCTCAATTCAAAGCATAAAAATATCTATTCATTTAATGATTCTGTCTGTGAGGGGAAGGAAAAAAAAGTCTCCTCCATATAACTTGCTTTTGTGCCAGAGGACCTGTAGCCAGGTAGTTCTTCATTAATACCCCTCTAAATCTTCGAAGCTGTAACCTGAGCCCAGGTCTTTTCTGACGTGAACTCAGTCACCTTCCTTCTTATACTATCCTCTTAGGCACTTGAAGACTGTTAAATCTGCCCATCTTTCTCTTCTCCAGGCTGAATTCTTTTAATCTCTCATCCCAAGTTCCCTTTTCCGGCCCTTTAATAGTTCCCTATTGCACTCCCCTTCCATTTCTGAACATTGCAGAAGCACAGGACACAAAATGTCCTACAGTAATACGTGGAAATAGCAAGAACTTACTCAAGAAACCAATTAGTAAAGGGCAGTGTTCATACATATATATATATATATATATGGACAGTTAGAAACAAGCTCCGGAAATTTCACTTTACTCCCTATTACCAATCCCACTCTTATCATCGTCTTCAAATTCAACAGCAGGTGGCATTTATTTTACCGATATTCTTCTATGCATAAAGCACGTCAGCCATTTATGTCCAAATATTTCACTCACTTGATTCAATAGTAAGTACCTACTTTGTATCAGGAACTATTCTATAGTCAGAGAGCATTCTGGAAGAAGCCCTATTTTCATGGATACAAATTAAGCAAATAAACTAATAACTCATGATCATGTAATAGTTGTGGATATAGACATTAGAGAAAGCTGTCACGTACGGGCAAAAACAAACAGTCTTTGGTCTCAGAACATGAATCTCTCACTTATTAGCTGTGGGTCTTTGTATGAGTGAATCCTTTCTTTAAACCTAAGTTTTTGTCATTTGTGGATATGATTATTACCAACAATCCTTCAGGGTTTTCTTGAAAATTAAATAAATGAACGCACAAAAAAATCTAGCTCCGTGCCTGACACTTAGTACTCAAGAAATCACTTTAGTTTCCTGCCCTTATTTTGCATTTAAAAAAAAAAAAGAAGAAGAAAGAAAGAAATATCTAGTAAAGAAATCATAGTGGTAAAAAGCCAAATAGAGAACTCAGGTTTGAGTTTGTTAATACACATTCATTTTGATATTTTTCTTCCTTTCTTTTAAGCACCTAAGATAACAATGTCTGCCATTCTTACTAGCCTGGGGGCAAATTATTCAGGTCAAAATCTTAATCAAAACATGTTTCTTTCACAATCTCCCCTTCTGTTCCACCTTTGTTCTACTAAACATCTTCCTTTGGTTCGCAATGACCTGCCTCCCTCACCCTCTCCCATTGCCTCATTTCCCTTGTCTAACCTATTCCCACCTTGTTCCTCCATTTTCTTTATTTTAAAAAAAATGTGTTTTAGGTGAAAGTTTACAGCACAAATTAGTTTCTCATTCAAAAATTTATAGACAATTTGTTTTGTAACATTGGTTGCAATCCCTGCAATGTGTCAGTACTCTCCCCATTTCCCTTTCCACCCTGGGTTCTCCACGTACATTTGTCCAGTTTTCCTGTCCCTTCCTGCTTTGCTTTTGGGCAGGTGTTGCCCATTTGGTCTCGATACTTGATTGAACTAAGAAGCATCTTCCTCACTTGTGTTATTGTTTGTTTTATAGGCCTGTCTAATCTTTGGCTGAAAGGTGGACTTTGGGAGTAGCTTCAGTTCTGAGTTAGCAAGGTATCTGGGATCCACAGTCTTGGGGTTCCTCCAATCTCTGTCAGATCAGTTTAACTCTGGTCTTTTTTTGTGAATGTGAATTTTCTTCTACATTTTTCTCCTATTCTGTCTAGGACCCTCTATTGTGATCCCTATTGGAGCTGTCAGTGGTGGTAGCCAGACACTCACTATCTAGTTCTTCTAGTCTCAGACTGATGGAGGCTATGGTTCATGTAGTCCATTAGTCCTTTGGACTAATATTTCCCTTGTGTCTTTGGTTTTCTTCATTATCCTTTGTTCCGAACCTGATGGCCACTCACAAGTTTTTAAGACCCCAAACACTACCCACCAAAATAGGATGTAGAACATTGTCTTTATGAACTGTGTTATGCCAATTGACCTAGATGTCCCGTGACACCATGGTGACCAGCCCTCAGCCCCAGTACCTTGATCCACCAAGGAGTTTGGATGTGTCTAGGAAGCTTCTATGACTTAGCCTTGGTCAAGTTGTGCTGCCTTCCCCTGTATTTTGTGTTGTCTTTCCCCTCACCAAAGATAACACTTGCCTATGATCTAGTTAGTGATTACCCCTCCCCACCCCTCTCTGCCCTTGTAACCATCAAAGATTGTTTTTTCTGTGCGTAAACCTTTTCTTGGGTTTTTATGATAGTGGTCTCATACAATATTTGTCCTTTTGTAATTGACTTACTTCAATCAGCATTATACCCTCCCGACTCATCCATGTTGTGAGATGTTTCACAGATTCATCATTGTTCTTTATTTTTGCATAGTATTCCATTGTGCGTATGTACCATAATTTGTTTATCCATTCATCTGTTAATGGACACTTAGGTTGTTTTCATCTTTTTTGCTATTGTGAATAATGCTGCAATGAATATGGGTGTGCATATGTCTAATGTGATGACTCTTATTTCTCTAGGATATATTCCTAGGAGTGGGATTGCTGGGTCATGTGATATTTCTATTTCTAGCTTTTTAAGGAGATGTCATGTCATTTTCCATAGTGATTGTACCATTTTACATTCCCACTAGCAGGGCATAAGAGTTTCAATATCCCTCCAATCTCTTCAACATTTATTATTTTCTTTTTTAAATTAGTGCCAGTAATGTCAAGGTAAGATGGTATCTCATGGTACTTTTGATTTGCATTTCTCTAATGGCTAATGATCTCAAGCATTATGAGACACATTCCTTAAGTATCTGTTAGCCAAGCCACCAGAATGTCTTCTTTGGTGAAATGTCTGTTCATATCCTTTGTCCATTTTTTAACTGAATTATTTTTCTTTCTGTTGTTGAGGTGTTGAAGTATTCTACAGACTTTAGAGATTAGACTCGTGTCAGATATGTCATAGCTAGAATCTTTTTTCCCCAGTCTATAGATTCTCCTTTTACTCTTTTGGTAAATCCTTTTGATGAGCATAAATGTTTAATTTTTAAAGCTCCAAGTTGTATAGTTTATCTTCTGGTGTTTGTGCATCGTTAGTTATGGTTTGTACTGTATTTATGCCATGTATTAGGGCCCCTAGCATTGTCCCTATTTTTTCTTCCATGATCTTTATTGTTTTAGGTTTTATATTTAGATCTTTGATCCATGTTGAGTTAGTTTTTGTGTATAGTGTGAGGTATGGGTCCTGTTTCATTTTTTTTCAGATGGATATCCAGTTTTGCCAGCACCAAAAGACTGTCTTTTTCCCCATTTAATGGACTTTGCTCCTTTATCAAAGCTGAGCTGACCATAGGTGGATGGATTTACATCTGGGTTCTTGATTCTGTTGCATTGGTCTATATTGTCTGTCCTTGTAGGAATACAAGCTTTTTGACTGTAATAGCTGTATGATAGTTTCTAAGATAAGATACTGTGAGACCTCCTACTTTGTTCTTTTTCTTAAATAATAGTTTGCATATCCAGGACTTCTTTCCTTTCCATATAAAGTTGGTAATTAGTTTTTCCATCTTATTAAAGAATGTTGTTGATATTTAGATCAGGAGTGAATTATATCTGTAGATTTCTTTGGATAGGATTGACATTTTCACAATGTTGAGTCTTCCTACCCGTGAGCATGGTATGTTTTTCCATGTATGTAGGTGTCTTTTGGTTTTTTGCAAGAGCGTTTTGTAGTTTTATTTGTGTAAGTCTTTTACATCCCTGGTTAGATTTATTCCTAAATATCTTGTCTTTTTAGGGACTATTATAAATGGCATTCTTTTCCTGATTTCCTTTTCAAAGTTCTCTTTGTTGGTGTATAGGAATCCAACTGATTTTTGTACGCTGATTTTGTATCCTGCTACTCAGCTGAATCTATTAGTTCCAGTAGTTTGCTTGTGGAATCTTTAGAGTTCTCTGTGTATAGGATCATATTATCTGCAAAAAGGGATAGTTTTACTTCTTACTTTCCAATTTGGATGCCCTTTATTTCTTTTTCTTGCCTTATTGCCCTAGCTAGGACTTCCAGCACAATGTTACATAGTAGTGGTAATACAGGGCATCCTTGTCTTGCTCACATTCTCAGGGGGAATGCTTTCAGCCTCTCTCCCTTGAGAATGATGTTGGCTGTTGATTTCGTGTAGATGCTCTTTATTCATTTATTTTATTGTGCTTTAGGTAAAGGTTTACAGAGGAAATTAGTTTCTCATTAAATAATTAATACACATATTGTTTTGTGTCATTGGTTGCCAACCCTGCAATGTGTCAACACTCTGCCCTTGTCGACCTTGGTTTCCCCATTTCCATTAATCCAGCTCTCTTGTCCCCTCCTGCCTTCTCGTCCTTGCCCCTGGGCTGGTATGCCCATTCAGTGTAGTATACATGGTTGAGCTACTGTATTATTGCTTGTTTTATGAAACTGTCTAATCTTTGACTAAAAGATGAGCCTCAGGAATGACTTCAGTACTGAGTTAAAAGGGTGTCCAGGGGGCCATACTCTCGGGGTTTCTCCAGTCTCTGTCAGACCAGTAAGTCTGATCTTTTTTTGTGAGTTAGAATTTTGTCCTATATTTTTTCTCCAGCTCTGTCTGGGACTGTCTATTGTGAACCCTGTCAGAGCAGTCTGTGGTGGTAGCTGGGCACCATCTAGTTGAGCTAGACGCAGTCTTTTAGAGGCTGTTGTAATTGTTATCCATTAGTCCTTTGGACTAATCTTTCTCTTGTGTCTATGTTTTGTTTTATTTTTTACTGTGTTTAGATGAAGATTTACAAAGCAAATTAGTTTCTCATTAAACAATTAATACACATATTGTTTTGTGACATTGGTTGCCAACTCCACAACTTGTCAGCACTTTCCCGTTCTCAACCTTGGGTTCTCCATTTCCATTTGTCCAGCTTTCCTGTCCCCTCCTGACTTCTTGCCTTTGCCCGTCGGCTGATGTGCCCATTTAGTCTTCTATATGTGGTTGAGCTACTTGTATTATTAATGTTTGTTTCATAGGCCTGTCTAATCTTTGACTGAAAGGTGAACCTCAGGAATGAATTCAGTACTGAGTTAAAAGTGCGTCTGGGGGCCATACACTTGGGATTTCTCCAGTCTCTGTCAGACCAGTAAGTCTGTTTGTTTTTTTTTTTTTTTTTTTTTGAGGAGTTAGAATTTTGTTTTACATTTTTCTCCCGTTCTGTCCAGCACCCTCTATTGTGATCCCTGTCAGAGCAGTTGGTGGTGATAGCTAGGCACCATCTGACTGTGCTGGACTCAGTATGGTGGAGGCTGTGGTAGTTGTTTTCCATCAGTCCTTTGGACTATTCTTTCCCTTGTGTCTTGGTTTTCTTCATTCTCCCTTGCTCCAGATGGGGTAAGTGGCCACCCACAAGCTACCCCAGATGCTACTCATGGAAGTATGATGTAGAATATTTTCTTTATAGACTATGTCATGCTAATTGAGCTAGCTGTCCCCCAAGTTCATGATCCCCAGCCCTCAGTTCAGTAACTAGATTCCTTTGGGAGTTTGGATGTGTCTATGAAGCTTCTATGACTTTGCCTTGGTCAAGTTGTGCTGGCTTCCCCAGTATTGTGTACTATCTTACCCTTCACCAAAGTTACCACTTATCTTTTGTTTACTTAGTGTTTTTCCCTCCCCACCTCTCTCCTCCCTTGTAAGCATCAAAGATTGTTTCTTTCTGTGTGTAAACCTTTTCACGAGTTCTTATAATAGTGGTCTCATACAGTATATGTCCTTTCGTGATTGACCGACTTCACTCAGCATAATGCCATCTAGATTCATGCATGTCGTGAGATGTTTTGCAGGTTCAGCATTGTTCTTTATCATTGCATGGTATTCCGTTGTGTGCATGTACCATAGTTTGTTTATCCATTCTAGATGCTGTTTATTATGTTGAGGAATTTCCCTTCTATTCCTATTTTATTGAGAGTTTTTATCAGGAATGGCAGTTGGACTTTATCAAATGACTTTTCTGTATCAATTGAGATGATCATGTGATTCTTTTCTTTGATTCTATTTATATGGTGAATTACCTTGATTGATTTTCTAATAATGAATCATCCTTGCATACCTGGTATGAATTCCACTTGTTCATAGTGTATTTTTTTTATATGATCTTGAATTCTATTGGCTAGAATTTTTTTTTGAGAATTTTTGAATCTATATTCATGAGAGATATTGGTTTGTTATTTTCTTTTCTTGTGGTATCTTGTCTGGCTTTGGTATCAGGATTATGCTGGTTTCATAAAATGAATTAGAGAGTATTCCTTCTTTTTCTATTCTCTGAAATAGTTTGACTAGTACTGTGTGAGCTCTTCTCTGAATGTTTTGTAGAATTTTCTAGTGCAGCTGTCCAGGCCAGGGCTTTTTTTTGTTGGGAGGTTTTTTTTTTTTTTTTTTTTCCAATTACCTCCTCAATCTCTTCTCGTGTTATGGGTCTGTTCAGAGATCCTATCTCATTTTGTGTTAGTTTAGGTAGGTAGTGTTTTTAGAAATTTGCCCATTTCCTCCAGGTTCTCAAATTTGTTGGAGTTACAATTTTTCATAGCATTCTGTTATGATCTTTTCTATTTCAATTGGGTCTGTTGTAATGTCCCCAATCTCATTTCTAATTTGGATTATTTGCTTCCTCTCCTGTTTTTCTTTTGTCAGTTTGGCCAATCGTTTGTCGATTTTATTGATCTTTTTGAAGCATCAACTTTTGGTCTTGTTGATACTTTCTTTTGTTTTTCTATTCTCTATTTAATTTATTTCTGCTCTTATCTTTATTATTTCCTTTCTTCTTGTGGCTGTGGGCTTCGTTTGCTGTTGTCTATTTTGTTCAATTTTGATTTTCATCCATTCTTTTTTTTTTGGTTGTATGTTTATTGCTATAAATTGACCTCAGAGCACTGCCTTTGCTGTGTCACAAAGGTTTCTGGTATGATGTGTTTTCACTCTCATTTAATTCTAGGAATGTTTTGAATTTCCTCTTTGATTTCTGCTATTACCCAGTTGTTTTTAAGCAAATTTCAATGTATTTGATTTTTTTTCATTTCTCTTCCTGTTATTGATTTTTACTTTTATTGCATTGTGATCAGAGAGAATGCTTCATATTATTTCAATGTTTTGGATTTTATTAAGGGTTTATTTGTGGCCTAAAATGCAATCTATTCTGGAGAATGTTCCAAGTGCATTGGAGAAGAATGTATACTTTGCTGCTGTTGGGTGGAGTGTTCTGTATATGTCTATGAGGTCAAGTTGACTGATTTTGGCCTTTAGATCTTCATATCTTTGTTGAGTTTCTTTCTAGATATCCTGTCCTTTACTGACAGTGATGTGTTGAAGTCTCCTGCTGTTATTGCAGAATTGTCTGTTTCTCTTTTCAGTGCTGTTAGAGTTTGTTGTATGTATTTTGGAGCCCTGTCGTTGGGCGCATAGATATTCTTGATGAATTTCCTCTTTAATTGTTATATGATGTCCTTCCTTGTCCTTTGTGGTTGATTTTGCCTTAAAGTCTATTTTATCTGGGATTAGTATTGTCACTCTTGCCCTTTTTTGGTTATTGCTTGCTTGGTATTTTTTTTTTTCATCCTTTGATTTTTAGTATATTTATGTCTTTGTGTCTAAGATGTGTCTTTCTTAGACTGCATATTGATGGGTTGTGGTTTTTTATCCATTCTGCCACTCTCTGTCTCTTTATAGGTGCATTTAAGCCATCTACATTCATTGTGATTATCAAGATGTATGAATTTATTGCTATCATATTGTTGTGCTTTTCTTAGTGGTGCTGATGTTTTCTTTGTTCCTCTTACTTTCCTATGCTGAGTTACTTTTTTTTGTGGATTTTGGTTCGTTATTATAGATTTTGTGTTTACTGAGACTTTGTTTTTCTTCTTTTTTATACTGATGAGTAGGTTTGTTAACTTTCTTTGTGGTTACCTTGAAATTTACCCTTAACTTCCTAAATTTGAGCTGGTCTTTTATTACTTGGTATCACCTTGACTTCCTTTCCATTTGAAAGTTTTATACCTACACCTTTTATTCCCAATTTATTGTTTTGATGTTGTCATCATTTACAGATTGATGTCTCTATTTCCTTGTTTTAAGTCTTTTAGCTTGGTTTTATTATTGAACTCTTCATTTGATGCTTAAGTTTCCAGGATTGACCTTTGTATCTGTTTTACTTATATTTTCAGATCTTTGCCACAGAAGGACAGCATTATGCGTCTGTCTAGGGCACCATGTTGCCTCCACCTCCCCCATTTCCTTTCTTGTTCCCTGAATCATTTCTACTCTCTCCATAATCATCAAGAATGATAAAAGATATAAGCAAATATGTAGTTAGACTTGATGATGGCTTAATACTGTGGTTAGTGGCATGGACTTTGTAGTCAGAGAGTTCTGAATTTCCATCCAGGTTCTATCATTTTTTAGCTAAATGACTTTGGTAAAGTTACTTTACCTTTTTAATCCCAAGTTTTTTCATCAATAAAATAGACAGAATATTAGTTATTTCTTGTAATGTTTCTATGAACATTAAATGAATTTGTACATGTAGAGCATTTAACCCATAATACATTTTCAATGTGCCACCTGTCTGTCAGTTTGTTGTACTGTGGTGGCTTGCGTGGACAGGTTTCAATAGAGCTTCCAGACTAAGACAGACTAGGAAGAAAGAATTGGTTATCTACTTCCAAAAATTAGCCAATGAAAGCCCTATAGATCACAACAAATATTGTTCAATATATGCTGGAAGATGAGTACCCTAAGTTGGAAGGCACTCAAAATATAATGTGGCTTCAGCAATGGATTTATCCATACCGACTACCATGAAAATGGCCCAGGAGTGGGCAACATTTTATTCTGTTATGCATGGGGTCATCAGGAGTCAGAGCTGTCTTGATGGTAACTAACAACAACAACTACAATAACACTCTCAATAAACAGTATTTTTTTATTTCCTGCATGATATATTCTAATTCAGAGATTTGTATTCTACTGATTACCAAGGATTGTGTTAGGCACCATAGAAGATAGACATGTTATGAAGACAGGATCTCTATTCTCAAAGCGTTAACAACCCAATGAAGAAACAAACACACTTATATAAAAACATAACAAGAGTGGAAACTAAAGAGCAAGATTTTCTGTCAAGTGAATATGTTACATGAGAGATCACACGATTATGTTTTAAAAACTAACTTTAATATATTGGTCTTATATGCCTGGAAAGGAATACTAGGAGGAATTCTGAGGCCAATAATAAAATGAGTGGAAAATAAAATGTCACAACTGACTGACAACATCTGCCAAGGATACAGATGGAAGGAAATATCCATCTTTGGTCCAGGGAGTGTTTTAGCAGGCATGTTGGAAGAAAGAGAGAAATGCATTTTGAGTATCTTTCATAAGGGCTATATATTTTATTTATGTTACTTACTCATCATATTGCATGGATATTGTTAGTTCCATTACAAATGAAACCGGTACTCAAAAAGTTTAAGTAATCTGTCCAGGTCACACAGCTAGAAAAGCATCTTGACACAAATCTAAAACCAAGATTGATCTAAACATTCATACTCCCCATAATCCAACATTATCTGCAGGAAGAATAATAAATTAGCTCTGGCAAGAGTGGTGTAGTAGAGACTGACTAAATGTTTTCCAGTCTCTTTCATTTTCCTTGGCCCACAGGAAGACTCTATTTTCCTCCCTCCATTGCAATTAGGTTGTGGCCATGTGGCTGGTTCTAGATAACAGCATATAGGGGAAAGATGTCACTCTCAGTTCTGGCCTCTACAATCTCCTGTGAGACTCTTGGCTCATACATTCATTTCCCTTCATATGTCCTGATGTAGAAGATCCAGTGGAGAGCATCAAAGAGGTCTTAGCGGACAGTGAGACCATAAGAGGTTAAGGAGCTTTGATCCCTTTGATACCTTTTGGAGGGAAACCACCACATAGAGACATCTAGTTCATATCATTCTGTGACATAGGTGAAAATAAGTCTTTGTTTTCATTGAGATTTTTGTGTTGTGTGTTACAATAGATATTACTTATCCTGACTGATAATCCATTGTCATGTAGTTGATTCTGACTCATGGCAACCCCATGTGTTTTAGAGGAGAACTGTGCATAGGGTTTTCAGTGATTATAACTTTTCAGGAGTAGATCTCCAGGCATTTCTTCTGAGGTGCCTGTGGGTGGATTCAATCCACTGGCCTTTCAGTTAGTAGCTGAGCACTTACCTGTTTGTGCCACCGAGGGACTCTTATCCTAACTGAGAGTAATTATCAAAAGATACTTAGTGAAGAAGTATGATCTTCAGAGGACCAGGATGATATGCAGATGAGGACCTATTTTTGGAGAAGCACAAGTTATGCAAAGTATTAAGGGAAATTGGGTTGTAAATGTAGATGGCAGCTGAGATTCAGCACCAGTTTTCTATTCTTGTGGTTTCTAGTTTGACAGTAGAAAGTTAACTTGTGTTCCATTTACTTATTGCTGTATAACTAACTAACCAAAACATAATGGCTTAAAATAACAACACTTTAAAAAAAAAATTACATAATTTTATTAGTGAGGAATTTGGGCAGGGCTTAGGTGGGCAAGTCTTCCATTCCACATAGCATTGATAAAGGTCTTTTACTTTGTTGTATTTGGTTGACAGATGGGCTGTTATGGAAGATCCAAGGTGGTTTTACTCCTGTGTCTGGAACCTTGTCAGTTATAGCTGTAAGTGTGGGCTCACTTAAGACTGTCAGATGGAGTTCCTACCCATGACCTCTCCCAGTTCAGGACTCCAAGAGACAAGGTAGAAGCTGCTAGTCCTCTTAAAGATTAGCCAAGAATTGGCATAGTGGAACTTCCTCCATTCTCTGTTGGTCAAGCTAGACATTAATGTTATCAGACCCCCACCTCTTAATGGTATTGGACTCCATCTCTCAATGAGAAGAGTAGCAAAGATTGGTGGTCATCTTTAATTTGCTTTTTCCAGGATCTCTGGAGTCAAGTGCTTGAGGGCAGGGACCTGGTTATATTTATGCCTGCTTCCCCAGCACTTTCCTACTGCCTGGAATTCAATCAGCAAGTTACCACATGCTGGTAGAAGTACATTATACCTTAAGCACACATCAAAAGGAATGGGAAATAAAACTAAATTTTACTGAATACCTATCTTAACATATTCTCAAAACAACTCTATTTTGTAATATAGGTTTTATTTCTCCCATATATATCCAAGAGATGGCCAAAATTCAGTGAGAAAATTTAACTTTCCTAAGGTAAATTATGGCATTAGACTCTGCAGTTCTTGCTCTTTCCACCATAATATGCTTGCTTCCTCACGCATGTGGCTTAAATGCCCCCCACTCATAATATGGACTCCATGGTCAAGTGATTGAATCCTACCTTGGCCCCAACAGAAACTGGGCCAAAGCTTCTAATTTATCCATGCCAGTTCATCTCATCAGAACCAGAGGAGGTCCCTATCTCTGCTTTCCCCACCACAGGACTGTAAGGGATTGCTAAGAAAAATGAACCCTAAGCTCCTTGCAAATATAAATGCTAAATAATAATAAGATAAAAAATGGGGGCAATAATATTGCTTCACATGATGTTTAAGAGCCAGGGATGAAAGGCATTGTAAGAACTGCTATTATCTCTGTATATTCAAGTCCCCATCCTTCCTCTCTGTTTTATCTTCTGCCTCTGAAATGCTTGATTAAGGCTCTTTTACAGTTTATTTTGCTCTTATTTTTTTCTACTTTGAGAAATACCTCACTGAATCACTGGGGACAATTTACCCTTTTGTTCTATTCAAAACGGAAAGCGATGCAGGCTTACTTCAAAGAAGAACCTACCAGAATCCAATGGAGATCTGGTAATGAAGAATCACCACTTTGTTTTCAAGCAGGGACATGAAATTATGCTATAAATTATACAAGGTATGGGGTGAGGAGCGAGAGATGAATGAGAGTCAGAAATATTGGTCCATGGCTGGTGTTTCAGGCTACAACTCAGGGATTCAAGGAATCAGATGATTTTAAAGTGGAAGGAACTTTACAGAAGCTTTAATCCAATTTCCCACTCCACCCAGGCATCATTTCTGTGATGGCTGTTAAATAATCCTTGAGACTTGGAGCTCACTCTTTCCTGCATAGTCTGTACTTATGTGGGGCAGCTTGGGGTGGGATGTCCTTTCTTACTTGGAACTGAAATCGTATTCTCTGCAGTTTCATCCACTGGTCCTCATTCTGTCTTTGTGGACATCACAGCACACATCTGCACCCTTCTCTCTAGGGAGATTGAAGAATTGCGATTCGTTTAGCATGTGCAAAACACCATAACTCCTTCAGCTCTTCCTCAAATGATTTTTGGTGAGATTAATTCAGTTTCTTGGGAACCTATAGGAGAACATGAGAAAGTAATTAGAGAAAAATATAGGTGGAAAGAAATTTGATTTTCTGACCAAAGGTGATAAACACCTTAGTGGGTGGAGAACAGCTGAGAGGTTGGAAAATGGTTTCTAAGCAGCAGAGCTGGCCTGGCCTTACCACAGGAGGGAAAGGAGGGGCAGGCAGCATGGGGACAGTGTGGGAAGGGCCTCTAAGATTGTTACCCAGATCATGTAGGCTGAAGGTCACTATGCTGGAGTACAGAAGGTGTGATTAACACCACTCTGAAGGAGGCAGAAGGAGGTGATTGCCTTAATGATGTGGGTGGAGACAGATTAGTGGAATAATAGACAGGGAGGGTACAGGTTAGAATTGTAGCTCTTTAAGAAGTTCAGGTAGAGGGGTGAGAGCAAGGAAGTAGGAGAAGGTTAAGGGAGAGCAAAGGCAGGGAAGAGCTTTATGTGAAGCTTGGAAATTAAATTCATTACTCAAAAGCATCTGTGTGTGTTCTGTGACAGTTTCCAGGGAAATCATCCCCCCTTCCACTCTTTGTTCTTTCTTTATTGAATGCAGTTTACCTAGGTTTATGCAGGGTTTGTTTCTCCCCCTGCATGTATATCTGTATGCCAATATTGCTTTTCTTCCACAAGTACCTAATTTAGCTACTAGTCCTTAAGTCTCCAATAACTGTATACAGCACATTGGAGAATAGACATCCCCCCAGGGATGTGCTGGCAAATGTTTAACATCTCACTCTCCAGGAGGAAAAAAAAAAAAAAAGCCCTGACTTATAGCAGTGCCTAATTTCTATGTGTAAGTACATTCCCCATCACTTATTACCAGCTACTAACATGACGTCATTGAATGCAGAGGTGGGAAGAGATGCTCAATACCATGCCACTATGCAGTACTCGGACCTCACAGATAAATTGACATAAATAACCTCAAGAGCGTAGATGGTAGCAAAATGTACCAGAAATAATTAGGGAGTGAGGAGTTTAGGGGATTCATTAACTTTGCTTTTAATATAATTTGTTCAAATGTAAGTTTATATAATTTAATTTTTAATCATGGCTCTGTTGAAGAACTGGTTTGCACATCTCCTGAAAATTTAAGCATCAGCTTGTGAGCCAGTACAAGTTGACTCCAGCACACCACTGGAATCTCCTCTCCACTGTCTTAAGTGGTGAGGTGTACTGCATCTCTTTGTATATTTTACTCTGTATATTTGTATACAGATTCAACATGGCTAATATTCAAATATGTGTGTGCATGTATCTCATAAATAATTGATAATATAAATACAGATGATATAGATAGATAAAGATCCCTGGGTAGCACAAATGTTTTACATTCATCTGCTAACCAAAATGTTGGCAGTTCAGACCCATCTGGCAGTGCCACGGAAGAAAGGCCTAACGAAATGCTTTTGTAAATATTATAACCAATAAAATTCAATGGAGCAATTCTACTCTGTAATACATGGGCTTGCCATGAGTTGAAATCAACTTGACATCAGAAAGTTTGGGTTTATTTTTAGAGCTTTAAATCAATTCACACACATATAAACCCACATACACACACACACACACACACACACACACACACACACACACACATATATATCGGTCCCTGGTAGCACAGTGGTTAAGAGCTACAGCTGCTAACCAAAAGATCAGCAGTTTGAATCCAGCAGCCACTCTTTGGAAACCCTATAGGAAGTTCTACTCTGTCCTATAGGATCACTATGAGTTGGAATCAGCTCAACAGTTTTTTGATTTATATATCCAACACACTCTACATAAAATATACAATGACTGTGTTCAGAAATTACATTATCCACAGGAAAATATTTGGATTAGAAACTGAAGCAGAATCAAGAAGTGTTTGTCAACCATATACTCCATGGCAGGAACTATGAAAAATGAGAGTAGATCCCAAAGTAGAAGAAGCTTATTCTTCCCTCTTGAAATCTACAATGTATCAGAGAAAATATATTACAGAAAAATCAACAAGTATATGATAAGAGCTAACAATGGTCACACATGGTCTCAGGTGATCGTCACCAGAAGCCTCCAGATAGATCTGCTATTATTTCCAGTTTAAGATGAGGTCACTGATTGGAAGAGAATTTCAGTAGCTTGCTTAGGATCAAACAAGTAGTAAATGAGCAAAAGAGATTTTGCCAGTGGTCTAACTCCAGG
Source organism: Dugong dugon (assembly GCA_030035585.1). NCBI lineage: Eukaryota > Metazoa > Chordata > Mammalia > Sirenia > Dugongidae > Dugong > Dugong dugon. The sequence continues at coordinate 62,806,781 of CM057471.1, forward strand.
GCTAGAGAAAGATCTATTATTCCTTTATGCCAGCTAAGCTGTATGTTTCAGACCATGAGGGTTTCTGAAGCTCCAAAGGAGAAAAGCACTTTATGAACTTCACAGAAGATGAGGCATTCAGCAGCCTTGAATTTGGAGACGCATGAAAAAGAGTTTGAGTCAACAAGAGAGGCTTTGGTAACAGAGATTGTCGCTGATGATTTGACATACTCAGTGAAATGTTGAGGCTTGTAAAAAAGTTCAAGGCTGACTATAAATTTGACCTGTTATAGGAATAATGTGTGATCATTTGGGCAGAAAAAGTCGGATATAAAAAACTTGGGAAATTATGGTTTTCGAATCAAATTAATTAGCCATGTCAGCAGAATTATATGAGGAGTGCTTAGCCTACCTAGGAGAACAGTAGTTTCAAGAACACTCAAGAAATTTGGACGGGCCCATTTTCATGCTAACAATTTCTAGACTAATTGCAAATTATTCTTATCTAATCAGTGGAGCCTTAATAGCCTCTTCTAGGCAACAGTTGGTTAGTCTATGTATAGATTATATAAAAATCTGATAATAATTAAGGGCTTAGAGAAAATCATTTTAACTCCACTAATTTGGTGATATAATTACAAGTGTAAGGGATGGTGTGTGCGTGTGTGTGTGTGTTCAAGAGACTAAGTGAGCCCATATCTATACATTTGGTTCTAAAATTAATATCAATTTTTATGTTTGTGACATAAGTACTTTTCCTTTTGAACACTTACACATGAAAACCTTTGAGTTGTCTAAAAAGAGAGCAGTGTCCTAGATCTATAATGATAGAACTAACAGTTATTTCTACTTTCTATGTGCTGGGCTCTTCTAACACTTTATACAAATTAACACATTTGTTTTTCACAATTACTCCATGAAATAAATGTAATTATTATATCCATTTACCTATGTGGAACTGAGTCTCAGAAGTTAACTGACTTGCCAAAATTTATGCAGCTGTTAATTGTCAAAATTGTGTAATGTTTCTCCAGAATCTATGTTCTTTAAAAAAAAAGAAAAGAAAAGAAAGTTGCCATTGAGTCGATTCTGACTCATGGCGACCCTGTGTGTGTCAGAATAGAACTGTGCTCCATAGGGTTTTCACGGCTGGGACTTTTTGGAAATAGATCACCAGGCCTTTCCTCAGAGGAGCTTCTGGGTGGACTCAAACCTCCAACCTTTTGCTTAGCAGCTAAGCACTAACCATTTGCATCATCCAGAGACTTCATGTTCTTCACCAAGACATAAATTCCACCTTCCTCAACTGTGATAGCATCATTATTACTGGTAATAGTGCTAACCCAAAAAAATGTTCCATCTGTTTACTTGCAAGCAAATCACCACTAATTGTTGGAGGTTAGAAAAGTTGGCTGTGCAATTTGAAATTGTCTTTCTCCTAAATCCTTCTGTCAATTCACCTTCTCTAAGAAACTGCATGGATACATGTTGGCCTCTTAGTATTATTTCCACACTTTTAAAGTACCACCATCAAATTCTCCCTCTCCATTTCCTCCTATTCACTTTGAAAATGGCCTCAGACTTTTCCAGTCTCAACTATGAACATCCCTCTTTACACATTCCATTTATTTTTATTTGTCTTTTTCAGATTTTAGCACTTCTTTCTATTTCAAGTCTAACCCAGGCATTTAGCAATTTCAAGATCTTGCTGAAAAATTCACCTTCTTTAACTTAGCTTAGCTTCCCCTATCTTATTGGAGAATTACATATCATATCATAAACTTTCATTCACTGATTAGTACTTTTTTAAACAACCATGGATTGAATTTCAGCTATGTGTCAGACAGAATGAAGAGCACCTGAGAAACAGGAATTAAAAATAAAAATAGAACATTCCTAGCCTGAAGGAGTAAGTCTCCAACCTGACTGCACATTAGAATCACTGGAAGATTTTTTAAAATTCCTGATGCCCAGGCTGAACCCCATACCAATTAAATCAGAAGCTGTGAGTGTGGGAACCAGGCAATAGTTGTTTTTTGTTGGTTTGTTTGTTAAACTTTTGTTTTGTAGCCAAGATGGATAACCAGTATATTAGGGGACTTAAACATACATTGAAAAATTAATCATATAAATATGCAAAATATATTTTGCAGAGACAAAATAATGATAAAAATCTCCTTTTGGAGAAGAGCTTAGAAGATTTCGGTTTGATTTCGTATGGAAGAAGGGTAAAACATTTCCATAATGCTAGGCATACCCAGGAGCCCTGGTGGCATAGTAGTTAAGAGCTACGGCTGCTAACCAAAAGATCAGCAGTTCAAATCCACCACCCTCTCCTTGGAAACCCTATAGGATGGTTCTACTCTGTCCTCTAGGTTTGCTATAAGTTGGAGCTGACTTGCCAGCACCTAACAACAGCAAGCATACTCATGTTGCTTGAGCATAAAGTGGGAAATGGAAGGTGACAGGAGACAAGATTGAAGAGAGAGTCAAGGAGGCACGTAAAAACAAACAAATCCATCTATGCCATTTTAAGAAGCTTAGGCTCGTGTTCTAGGTAAGGGGGATCTTTGAATGATTTCAAACAGAGCAAAGACTCAATCATGCTTTGAGTCAAAGTAGAAAGTGGATGGCAAGAGACCAGTGAAGAAGTGGAAGGCCAGTTAGGAGACGGTGCAATATTCCAAATGAAGTTGAAGTGGTAGTAGATGTGGAAAAATAAATAGGCTCCAAATTCATTTTGAAAGAGATTCTATTCTTTCTGATGGATTAGATAATGGATGGGATAAAAGTGATGTGACACAGAGAGAGAGGGAAGGAGGAAGGAGAGAGAAAAATAGAGGGATGATAGAGACAGAGACAGAGATGGAAAGGGAGAGGGAGAAAGAGAGAGGCGGAGACAGAGAAGGAGAATCACAGAAGAGTCTATGTTTCTGACTTGAGGATCCAGCTCTATATTGGACTCATTAACAAAAAAGATGCTGAGGAAGAAATATGTGTTCAGTCCAGTTTTATTTTATCTGTGTTAAACTTGAGATGTCTATGAAACATTCAAATGGTGCTATTAAATAGGCAACTGACTATGGAATACAGAACTCAGATAAAGAGTTCTGGATGAAAAATACCTAGTTTTGTGTTTCATCATGCAGATGGCATTAAAACCATGGGAATACATGAAATTTCATAGAAAGAGTGGAAGAGAGGAGATGATGAGATCTATGGCTAATTCTCCTGAGGTACACCAATATTTAAAATTTACATAGAGGATAAAGAGGCTATTTAAAAAAATGGTGGAGAAAGTGGCATTCTGGAAAAGGAGGGAGAAGTCTCTAAAGGAAGGAGTCACTGATTGTGTCAAAAGAAGCTGAGAAGCATGAGAACGAAGTACCTGTTTTGACTGCATAGAGGCTGTTGGTGACCTTGACCACACAGATTTTAGCCGCATAGTGATAGAAACCTAACGGAACAGATTGAAGAATGAGTAGAAGAGAAGAAAATTGGGCTAGCAAGCAAATAATGTTGGGTGGGAGGGAGAGAAATGGAGCGGTAGCTGGAGGGGATTGTGAAAGTATCTTCTCTCTAATGGACAATGGGATATTATGGATGCTAATGGGAATGATTCAGGAGAGAGATTGATGATGCAGGATAGAGGCAAAAGGGAATAAGTGTAGAGGCAAAGCCTTTGAAGAGATGAGAGGGGATAATATCCAGAGTTTATATATCAGGAATGGCTTTTGATAGAAGATGGTACAGATGCTGGTGGGCTGTGGATTGGTTAATGAGAAATAAAGAGGCTCCTTTGCTGGTTTCTATTTTCTCAATGAAGGGCTTTCCTGGATAGTAACTCCGTTACCAATCTCTTCTGTGATGTTGTTAAGCAGTAGGTACTTACCTCCTTGCTACTTCTAGAAAAGAAGACTTAGGAGAATTGGCCACTGACATGGGGGAAGATGATAATACCGATCAATTTTACCACTAGAATCAACACTTCTGTAGCGGTCACTGTTATTATCACTAATGTTATGTCAACTGCCATTTATTGAATATTACTATGTGCCAGCAACTGTGCCAAGTGCTTTAGATTTATTTTATCTAATCCTCATATCATACCTCTGCAATACATACTAATTCCCCGTTTTTACAGATAAGAAAAATGAAGCCTATAGAGCTAGAAAAAGAAGAGTATCTCTGTAGCTAAAAGAAGGGTTTCAAGCTGGATGTAGTAAACTCTGGCAACACTGCTGCAGAAACAAGAACTGTCTTATTTGGATTTTGTTCCTCCACAAGCCCCACCAATGCAGGCTTTAAATGAGCAGGTACCATGGTTGAACGATAAAATAAGTGCATACATTTTTCTCGAGGCGTATGTCACAATGCTGATTTATCTACCTCTTTATCCTTGTTCCTCTGAGTGAGTTGGTGCTTGGTTGATGACCAAAGGGACTTGCATTTCTGGTGGTGACTGAAGGAAACAGAGGTGGAATACAATATGGACTTGGCCCTTATGTCATCTAGCGGGAGAATGGTGACCTGAAGCTGTCCAGAAGCTCCTGAAAGCTTTACACAGCGACATATGATATAAAGAATTCTGGCAACTGAATACAATTAAAATAAAATCACAAATGCATATATTTCCTTCTCTCTTTCTACCCATGTGTATACCCAAGAAGGAAAAACCAAACCAAACAAAACGAAATAGAATATTTATTGAACGCCCATTATATTTAAGGCCTATCCTGTACAGTTTATGACAGTTTTTTGTTTTGTTTTGTTTTCATTTGAGTCTCGCAAAGTAGGTATTTTTATTTCTTCCTTTTCTGGAGGAAAAAAAAAATGTCAAGTCCTGGACCTAGCTAGTGGCAGAATAAGGATTGCCAACCAGGTCCTAAAGATTCTACCTTCCACTGTACCTCATTGCAGTTCTACAAGTCTTGACCATCTAGTTCATGCTTCCTCTCTTCCTCTTCACCTTTTGCATAGCATACCAACATGCAGATCTTAACCTCAGAGTCTTTTGGACCAAAGTCTTGGCTCTGAACATTAGGATGGTTTCCTAGGGATGTGTTTAACTTCCTTCTCTACCTGAGCAGTGCTCTGCTTGCCTTCTTTCTCATCTGTGCTAAGTTTTTCCCAAATTCCCTGTCCAAAGCATTTCCATTTCCTATCTCTCTTGACCCCCTTACTTGAGCGACACAGCTGTCAACCTGCCAGGGATTTAAGACAATTCAGCTAATAAATCAATTGTCATGAACAATGGCTATATTTTCCCTTTTACATGGTCTTGGGATTAAAGTCATCTTCTCATTCTATCTTCTCTTCCTTCCTTTTTTTTCCCAAAAAGAGTCCTTTATTGGGTGTCTACTCTGAGCCAGGATCTTCAGTAAAACCAGCCTTTACTCAGTGGCTACAACATCTTTAGTATTAGAGACATGTGACAGCTTTCCTTTACAGCCCTAAAAAATAGAAATCATTATCTTCGTTTTACAGGTCCCTGGGTGGTGCAAGCAGTTTGCATTTGACTACTAACCAAAACGTTGGAGGTTTGATTACAGCTAGCAGCACCACAGAATAAACGCCTGGCAATACGCTTCCGTAAAAATTACAGCCTAGAAAACACTATGGAGCTTAGCTGTACTCTAAAACACATCAGTATGAGTTGGAATCAATTTGATGGCAATAAGAGTTTATTCCCATTTTACAGAGTTAGAGACTGACTTTCAGAGAGATTCAGTAACTTCTTCAAAGTCACCCAGCTAATAAATGAACTAGAGTTTCAACCAGGTCTGTGTGACTGTAAATATGTGTGCTGTCCCCTACACCACCCTGACTCCTTCAAAAGACTAGGAAATTATTTCTGCCTTCAGGTATATCAAGGGTTAGTGGCAAAGTGAATCACATATGTGAGTTACCATGACATGTTAATGTAAAACAATGAACAAGGAGAATTGTTCATTATACAGGCATTAAAATCAGAGGGACCAGGGCATTAATCCTGGCTCTACCACCTTTTGGTTGTGTGACTTTAAGCACATAGTGAATATCTTTGAGTCTCAGGTCCCCTATTTTAAATAGATTTTTAAAAATTTAATACATTTGTTAGGTGAATTAAATTAGAAAAGTTATCTAAGATCTTTAGCCAAAATCCTAAACATGTTAGGCATTCAGTGAATGATGGCTGCATGCTTTAACATGAACATTAATGGTACAGGGATGGTGAGTGTGACGTTCTGTAGGAACCCAGAGCACAAGGCCATTGACTTTGCCTGAGGGATTATAGGAAAATACATCACAAAGAAGACTGCATTTGGATTCAGTGTAGAAGAACGAATGAAGGGGTTTTCCAGTGGAAAAAGGCATGTTAGGTAAAAGGTACAGGTCACGGAAAGTCAAGACGGCCAGGTGAGGCTGGAGGGTGGCCAACACACTAACACCTTGATCATCTTGCAGAATTATCTGGACTTCATTTTGTGGAGCACAGGAAACCCACAGAAATCTTTAAGTGAGAGAGTCAAGTCGTGTGGTTGGTTTTCACATCACTATGACTATCATGTGACGTATGGTCTGGAAGCCCCTAGAGTTTTCTCTTCCCGTTCTTCATTCCCTGTGCATAGTTGCACCAGTGGGTCCTGGCCATCTCAGGCTGTGAAATCATACTGAGAGGGAATGAGGGTGGGGTAAGGCGAGACAGAGAAAGCAAAACAACCAGAAGGGGAAAGGCAGGTCCCAGGAGACCCAACAGAGACGCCCTCTCGTTGTTCAAACACGGAGAAGACGAGAAAAACAAGGAGCACATTACAAACAAGAACATGTGTATGCATTTATTAACATTTTCAACGTGGATTTAATTTTCGGTGCACATCCCACCTACACAGAGCTCAGTGCATTTCATCTAACCTCTCGTTAAGTTGCGCGCAAGTCATCTTTTTAATATGTCCTCTAGGGGAATCTTCAAACAGATTCTATAATCTCACTTATAAATGGCTTTCTTGCAAAATGCTATTTACATTCTTTCTTTTACCAGCCCGCGTAAACTGTCATTTGAACCCCTTGGCTTTTAGAGCAAGGAATGGATTTCCATTTTGGGGGATACCTTGATAGAGTTGAAGCAAAGTATAAGGGCTTTAGGATCAGGCAGACCTGGTTTAGGTCCTGGTTCTGCCATTAACTTGCTGTCCTATCTAGGACAGGTTATGTCAGCAATCTGAACCAATATGTCAGCATTTGTAAAATTTGGATAATGATGTAAATTACCTCATCAAGTTATTTTAGGTTAAATGAGATAGTGTCTGCAAAGCTTTTGGCACATCACTGGGCACATCCTGAACACTCAAAAAATTATGAGGCTATTCCCAAGTCTATCTGCATCTTATTTTTCATCATTATTATCATCCACCAGAACTGCATTCAAACACTGGTGTTACCATTTATTAACACAGTTCCTTATTCTAAGTTATAGTTCCATCATTTTTAAATGGTGTTAGTATGTAAACATCTAACTCACAATAGTATATTAGGACAAAATAATACTAGCTAGTATTTATTGAGTATCTTATATGCTCCAGTAACCATTCAAAGAAATTTATGTGGTTTATTTCCTCTAGTCTCCTAATTACTAATGAGACAGGCATTATTATTATCCTCATTTTATAGATGGGACCCATAAAATGAGGGCACAGAGAGGTTAAACAATTTAATAAGGCCACACAGCTAATAAGTTGTGGAATCAACATTCACACCCAAGCAGTGATGCTCCAGAGGCTATTTCTACCACTCCGTTCTTTCTCATGAAATAGCATGATTGCAAGCATTTCACGTGGTTCACTAGGCTTAGTTGATTTATAATGTTAATTTCCTTCACCCTTCCCTCCCTGATCCAGAAAGCAAATGTGGCCTCTCCGTTCTGAGAAGAGCAAGAGGAAGATAAAGGTCAAGTACTTAAGACTACGCAAGATGTGAGTAAGCTAAATATTATTATCTTCATGAGACAACCAACATTGAACACCGTTGTTGTGCATGGTTCAGGATAAGGTAATAAAAAGTAGGAGAAGAAAACAACCAGCTTCGTGCCCTCCTAGGACTTTAAACCTAGTATAGGAAAGGGCATACATGCCAATACCAATCTACAGACATGCCTTAAAAGGCACTATAGACTTAGGAGAAAACTTATATCTATTTCCATTAATCAGGAAACATGTGACGATGATAGAACATTGTTAGATGAAGGGAAAATATAAGTTCTAGCATTTTACTAGGCTCCAGAATCAACACCCATGGAAGCAGCAGTCAAGAAATCAAACAATGGATTGTGTTGGCCAAATCTGCTGTAAAAGACCTCTTTAAAGTGTCATAAAGCAAAGACGTAACCTTGAGGATTAACTCACGCCTGACCCCAGCCAAGATATTTTTAATCGACTCATATGCATGCGAAAGCTGGAAAATGAATAAGGAAGACCCAAAGAAGAATTGATGCCTTTGAATTACGGTGTTGTTGAAGAATTTTGAATGTACCATGGACTGCCAAAAGAATGAACAAATCTGTCTTGGAAGAAGGATAGACAGCATGCTCCTTAGAAAAGAGGATGGTGAGACTTCATCTCACATACTTTGGACATGTTATCAGAAGGGACCAGTCCTGGAGGAGGACATCATGGTTGGTAAAGTAGAGGACCATTGAAAAAGAGAAAGACCGTCAATGAGATGGAATGACATAGTGGCTGCAACAACAAGCTTAAACATAGCAACTATTGTTAGGATGGTGCAGGACCAACATGTTTTGTTCTGTCATACATAGGGTTGCTGTCCATCTGAACCAACGTGACAACACCTAACAACAACAACAGCAAAAAAGTATAAGTAGGATGTTGTTGTTAGCTGCCATTGAGGTACCTTCAACTCATGATCACCTTATGTACAACAGAATGAAATGTTCCCTGATCCTGCAACATCCTCACAAATGTGAGCATGCTCAAGTTCATCTTTGCAGCTGTTGTGCAAATCCATCTCACCAAGGGTCTCCTTCGCCATTGTTGGACCCTGTACTTCACCAAACATGATGTACTCATCTAGCAATTGATCTTTTCTAATGATGTGTCCAAAGCAAGCAAGTAGTACAATATTCTGTTGTGATCTACATGATTTTCACTGACAAATTTTCTAAAGTAGATCACCAAGCCTTTCTTCCTATAAGTAGGATAGACTGTAATATTCCTCCTTTCTAGCCATTTTCCCACTCATAAATGAATAAAAATCTTAGGAAGAGATAGTCTTAGGACAAACAAATGCATTTACACTTTACATAGGTTGAAGAAAATACCTGCAACTTATTGCAAGGAATTATGCAAATACTGTTTCTAAACATGTATTAACCTGCATAATGCATTTACACAGATGATGAAAAACAAAAGGGACGTTCAGGACAACTTCTCAAGCAACCCTTTAATGTCAATTCCTAAATAAAACACCTGTCCAAAGGGAAAACTGACCAAATGCAGGATGATAAGTCCGATTTGTTAGATCATTAAAAAAAATAAAATAAAACAGTTGCCACTGAGTTGATTTTGACTCATAGACTCCACGTGATGCAAAGTAAGACAGTGCTTTGTACTAACTTCATGGGTATGACCTTTCAGAAGCATATCACCAGGCCATGCATCTGAGGCACCTCTAGGTGGCCTCAAACCATCAACCTTTCAGCTAGTAGTCAAGCTCTTAACCATTTGCACCACCAGAGAACCTGCGTTATATCCTACAGGGTTATTTAAGAGGATCAAGCCAGAAAAGTGAGGGGGTTACTTGAAAATGAAAGCCCAGCGATTGCATATATTAACGGGATTGATAGTGACTCTGCCAGTGTCGACTTAGCTCACCCCAAGCTCCACTGCCTAAAACAGTTAAGAGCCAAGACATAATCACAAATCGACCTAAAGAAATTGTTGATATCATAAAGCAGGTTTTCGTTTTGCTTTGTTTTTTAAATAAGCTTGTAGTGTCCCAGTCCTGGGCTCAAAATTCTCTAAGGACTAAAGGAAAGGTGAAAAGCATACAACAAAGTTAAACTACAGATTTAGAGCAAAGATGGGGAACGCTCCACCCGAACAACGCTTCTTAATCTTTTGTAAGCCATGATCCCTTTTCAGTAAACATAAAAAACTTATAATCTTAGTTAATATCACTTCAAATTTCAGAGTAAATATTTTCAGTCAGAAAATAATCAAATGAGGAGTTCCGGCAAAATAGCACTCTAGGCAGAAGCACCACGCCGTCCCTCCACAGCAAAGATCAAAAAAACTAAGCTGAACAGAGAATACAACAATCCTGAAACCCTAAAACATCAAATGAAGAGATAAAGAACTCAGCCAAGCACCAAAAGGAGTGAGAAAACTGACAGAGAATACAGAGCGAGGAGAGATTCGTGCAGAGGTCCCCTACAAGCTAACGCAGCACGGATCCACCATCTTGGACTCCTAATGGAGACCAGCAAACGGGGGTACGAGACAGCAGCCTCAAGGATCGTCCAGCAGGACACAAAACAACCGCTCCACACATAACAATCTCCCCGCTGCATCCTGCCTACCTACACCGTGCACTTGACATCACACCACCAAGCAACACAGGCACGGTCTACTGGAACCTGCCCTGCACTGATTACCGACCTGCTCTGGTGGCTGTAGTAAGTGTCCAAAAAAACCCATCCCAGTAACTCCTCTTCAGCTAGACCTGCCCTGCTGTACCATATCTGAGTGACTGAACCTGCCAGCTGGAGAAGGAGGTGAAAAGTATTCAGTGCACAGACGAGCAAACAACAAAGAACACACAATCTGCCTGCTCAGACATATTCAAACTTTATTTCAAAAAAAGGAACAAAACAAACAAATCTACAATCAATAAATGAGAAAAATAACTACTGAATGCCCTGAAAACAGCAGACAATATCAAAACATTTACAAAAACAGGACAGGATGGAACCAGTAGGCGTCCAAAATAAAACACCAGATGACTATCCTGTGGAAGAAAATGCACTATAACTACCTAATAGGGAATTCAAATCTCTAATACTTGGAATTCCCCAAGAACTGAGGCAAAAAGCTGACAAACATGAGGAAAAAATAGACAAATTCATGGAAAATACAGACAAAAAATTGGAAGAAATCAGGAAGATGATGCAGGAACAAAATGCCAAACTAAATTCACAACTAGAAATTATACAAAAACAACAATTAGAAATCCAAAACATAAACAACAAGATTTCAGAAATGGATGATGTCATAGAAGGGCTGAGAAGCAGATTTAAACCGTGGAAGCCAGGATCAGTGGAATTGAAGACAAACACTTGGATACAAATCTGTTTGAGGAAAACTCAGAAAAAAGAACAAAGAAAAATGAAGAGACCCTGAGAGTTATGTGGGACACAATTAAAAGCAAAAATTTACGAGTGATTGGAATTCTAGAACAGGGGGAGAAAACAGAAAACACAGAGAGGATCATTGAGGAACCACTGACAGAAAACTTCCCCAATATCATGAAAGGTGAAAAGCTGACCATCCAAGAAGCTCAAAGAACCCCATATAGAAGAGACCCCAAAAGAAAATCACCAAGGCATATCATATTCACACTCTCCAAAACCAAAGACAAACAAAGAATCCTGAGAGCAGCTCGTAAAAAACAAGAAGTCACATACAGAGGAGAAACAACAAGACTAAACTCAGATTATTCGGTAGAAATCATGGAGGTAAGAAGGCAATGGGATGACATATATAAAATCTTGAAAGAAAAAAATTGCCAGCCAAGAATAATATATCCTGCAAAACTCTCATTCAAGTTTGATGGTGAAATTAGGTCATTTCCAGATAAACAGAAATTAAGAGAATACGTAAAAGTCAAACCAAACTTACAAGAATTATTAAAGGGAGTTCTTCTATCTGAGGACAAACAGCTTCAGCTCACAGGCAGAACCTAGGATGCAGGATCATACGAGCCAGATACCAATCTAGGAAATAAACTCTTGAGGACTATCCAAAACCAAAAGAAATACAACAGAGAATCAGAGCAGTTAATCAATAAATGACAACAACATCAAAACAATAAAAGAGGGAATAAATGGAATAGGTATAAAACCTTCTAAGGGAAGGAAGGCAAGGCAATGCTAAGTAATGGTAGACTGCTTCAAAATTAGACAGATAAGGGTAAAATTCATGGTAACCACAAAGAAAGTTAACAAACATACTCATAAAAAAAAGACGAAAAACATAAAGTCTCAGCAAAAACAAAACCTACAAAAACAAAAGAAATGAAAAAAAAAATTCCACAAACAAAAGTAACTCAGCACAAGAGAGTAAGAAGAACAAAGAAAACTTGAGCACCACAAATAAAAGAACTACAAAATGACAGCAACAAACTCCCATCTATCAATAATTACACTGAATGTAAATGGACTCAATGCACCCATAAAGAGACCGATAGTGACAGAATGGATAAGAAAACAGGATCCATCAATATGCTGTCTACAAGAGATACACCTTAGAAACAAAGATATGAATCTATTAAAAGTCAAAGGTTGGAAAAAAAATAGATCAAGCTAACAACTACCAAAAAAGAGCAGGAGTGGCAAGTCTAATCTCAGATAAAATAGACTTTTAAACAAAATCTACCATAAAAGACAAAGAAGGACACTATACAATGATTAAGGGGATGATCCATCATGAATACATAACCATAATAAACATCTACGCACCCAATGACAGGGCTCCAAAATACATAAAACAAACTCTAACAACACTGAAAAGAGAAATGGACAGTTCCACAATAATAGTAGGAGACTTCAACACACCACTCTCAGTAAAGGACAGAACAACTAAGAAGAAACTCAGCAAAGATACAGAAGACCTAAAGGGCACAATCAGCCAACTGGACCTCATAGACGTATAGAGAACATTCCAACCAACAGTTGCAAAGTACACATTCTTTTCCAATGCATATGGAACGTTCTCCAGAATAGACCACATCTTAGGCCACAGAGCAATCCTCAACAAGATCCAAAACGTTGAGATAATTCACAGTATCTTCTCTGAGCACAGTGCCATCAAGGTAGAAATTAACACTAGAAAGAGCAAGGAAAAAAAATCAGCTACATGGAAACTGAATAATACCCTGCTTACACATCAGTGGGTAATAGAAGAAATCAGAGATGGAATCAAAAAATTCCTAGAATCAAATGAGAATGAAAACACATCATACCAAAACCTCTGGGACACAGCAAAGGCAGTCCTCAGAGGACAATTTGTAGCAATAGATGCAAATATCAAGAAAGAAGAAAGGGACAAAATCAAAACATTAACTACAAACTCAAACAAATAGAAAGACAACAGCAAAAAAAGCCTACATCCACCGGAAGAAAGGAAATAGTAAAGATCAGAGTAGAAATCAATGAAATAGAGAACAGAAAAACAATAGAAAGAATCAACAAAACCAAAAGTTGGTTCTTTGAAAGAATCAACAAAATCGACAAAGCACTGGCCAGACTGACAAAAGAAAACCAGGAGAGGACACAAATAACCCAAATTAGAAATGAAATTGGGGATATTACAACAGACCCGACCAAAATAAAAAGGATTATAAGAGAATATTATGAAAAACTATACACTATCAAATTTGAAAACCTAGAGGAAATGGATAAATTTCTAGAAACACACAGCCTACCCAAACTACAACAAAGTGATGTTGAAAATCTGAACAGACCCATAACAAGAGAAGAGATTGAAAGGTAATAAAAAAGCTCCCAACCAAAAAAAGCCCTGGCCCAGATGGCTTCACTGGAGAATTCTACAAAACTTTTACAGAAGAGCTTGTACCAGTACACTAATCAAACTATTTCAGAACGTAGAAGAGGAATCAACACTTCCAAATTCATTCTATGAAGCCAGCATACAGCTGATACAAAAACAAGGCAAAGATGTCACAAAAAAAGAAAATTACAGACCAATATCTCTCATGAATGTAGACGGAAAAATTCTGAACAAAATTCTAGCCAATAGATTTCAGCATCATCCCAAAAAGATAATACACCACGACCAAGTAGGATTCATACCAGGTAAGCAAGGATGGTTCAACATTAGAAAATCAATCAACGTAATCCACCACATAAATAAAAGGAAAGAAAAGAATCACATGATCATCTCAATTGACACAGAAAAGGCATTGGACAAAGTCCAACACCCATTCCTGATCAAAACTCTCAATAAAATTTCTCAACATAATAAGGGGCATCTATGCAAAACCAACGGCCAACATCATTCTTAATGGAGAGAGGCTGAAAACATTCCCTTTGAAAACAGGAATAAGACAAGGATGCCCTTTATCACCACTCCTATTTAACATTGTACTGGAAGTTCTAGCTAGAGCAATAAGGCAAGAAAAACAAATAAAGGGCATCCAAATTGGTAATGAAGAAGTTAAACTGTCCCTGTTTGCAGATGATATGATACTATACATAGGAAACCCTAAAGACTCCATGAGAAATCTACTGGAACTAATAGAAAGATTCAGCAGAGTAGCAGGATACAAGATAAACATTCAAAATCAGTTGGATTCCTATACACAAGTAAAGAGAATGATGAAAAGGAAATCAGGAAAATAATACCATTTTCAATACCTCTAAAAAGATAAAATACTTAGGAATAAATATGACCAGGGATGTAAAAGACCTATACGAAGAAAACTACAAAAACTAGTGCATGAAACCCAAAGGGACCTACATAAACGGAAAAACATACCATGCTCATGGATAGGCAGAATCAACATTGTGAAAATGGCAATTCTACCTAAAGCAATTTACAAATACAGCGCAATCCCAATCCAAATACCAACAACATTCTCTAAAGAGATGGAAAAACTGATCATTAACTTTATATGGAAAGGGAAGAAGCCCCGAATAAGTAAAGCACTACTGAAGAAGAAGAATAAAGTTGGAGGACTCACACTACCTGACTTCAGAACCTACTATACAGCTACAGTAGTCAAAACAGCCTGGTACTGGTACAACGACAGATCCATTGACCAATGGAACAGAATTGAGAACCCAGATGTAAATCCGTTCTCCTACGGTCACCTGATCTTCGACAAGGGCCCAAAGTCCATCAAATGGGGAAAAGACAGTCTTTTTAACAAATGGTGCTGGCAAAACTGGATATCTATCTGCAGAAAAATGAAACAGGACCCATACCTCATGCCATATACAAAAACTACTTCAAAATGGTTCAAAGACCTGAATATAAAGCCTGAAACTATAAAGTTCATAGAAGAAAAAATAGGACCAGTGATACAGGCCTTAATACCCGGCTTAACAGGATACAAACCATAACCATCAATGCACAAATCCCAACAGATAAGCTAGATAACTGGGATCTTCTAAAAATCAAACACCTATGCTCTTCAAAAGACTTCACCAAAAGACTAAAAAGAGAACCTACAGACTGGGAAAAAATGTTTGAACAGTACAAGTCAGACAAAGGTCTAATCTCCATAATCTGCAAGAAAATCCAATACCTCTACAACAAAAAGACAAATAATCCTATTAAAAAATGGGCAAAGGAAATGAACAGACACTTCACCACAGAAGACATTCAAAAGGCCAACAGACACATGAGGATATGCTCGCTATCATTAGCCATTAGAGAAATTGCAAATTAAAACCACAAAGAGATACCATCTCACCCCGGCATTACTTGCACGAATCAAAAACACTGGAAATAACAAATGTTGGAAGGGCTGCAGGGAGATCGGAACTCTTATGCACTGCTGGTGGGAATGCAAAATGATACAACCATTTTGGAAAATGATATGGCGCTTCCTCAGAAAGCTAGAAATAGACATACCATTCGATTCAGCAATCCCACTCCTATGAATCCCATTCCTAGAGAAATAAGAGTCATCACTCAAATAGACATATGCACACCTATGTTCATGGCAGCATTGTTCACAATAGCAAAACGATGGAAACAACCTAGATGCCCATCAACAGATGAATGGATAAACAAACTATGGTACATACACACAATGGAGTACTATGCAATGAGAAAGAACAATGATGAATCTGTGAAGCATCTCAGAACATGGATGAAACTGGAGGACATTATGCTGAGTGAAATAAGTCAATCACAAAGGACAAATATTGTATGAGACCTCTATCGTAAAAACCCACGAAAAAGTTCACACACAAAATGTAACAATCTTTGTTGGTTACCAGGGATGGGAGGGGTGGGGGGGAAATACTAAATAGGCAATAGATAAGTGGTATCTTGGGTGAAGGGTGAGACAGTACAGAATACAGGGGAAACTAGCACAACCTGTACAAGGAAAGGTCATGGAAGCCCCATAGACCCATCCAAACTCCCTGAGGGACTGAATTGCTGAGTGTAGGGCTGTGGGGACCATGGTCTCAGGGAACATCTAGCTCAGTTGGCATGACACAGCTTATAAAGACAATGCTCTACATTCTACCTTGGTGAATAGTGTCTGGGGTCTTAAACTGGGAGCAGCCATCTAAGATGCTCCACTGGTCTCATCCCTTCGGGAGCAAGGGAGAATGAAGAGAGCAGGATACAAGGAAAAGATTAGTCTGAAGAACTAATTGTCCACAGCTACCAAGGCCTCCACCGGACTGAGTCCAGTATAGCTAGATGGTGCCCGCCTACCATCACTGACTGCTCTGACCAGAATCAAAACAGAGGGTTCTGGACAGAGCTGGAGAAGGATGTAGAGCATAATTCTAACTCACAAAAAAAAGACCAGATTTACTGGCCTAAAGGAGACTGGAGAAACCCCGAGAGTATGGTCCCCAGACACCCTTTTAGCTCAGTGGTGAGGTTAACTCTGAGGTGTACCATTCAGCCTGGGAGTGGACAGCCCCATAAAACCAAATGAGACTAATGAGGTACAGGAGTCCAGTGACAAGGGCCAGAAGGCAGAAGGGGACAAGGAAGCTGGTGATAGGGAACCCAAGGTTGAGTAAGGATATTGTTGATGTGTTGTGAGATTGTTAACCATTGTCACAGGGCAACATTTGTAGTAACTGTTAAATGAGAAACTATTTTGTTCTGTAAGCCTTCATCTTAAGTGAGAATAGCAGCACAATTGGAAGAGTGTAGACAATGTCACTGAACTGTGCATGTAGAAATTTTTGAAATGGCGTATCTTTGGCTATGTGTATTTTCACCAAAAGAAAAAGGGTTGAGAAGTTAGAGGGTTGACATGTTGTGGGGTTGTTAACCAATGTCATAAAATGTACTACTGTTTCATGGGAAACTATTTGTTCTGTAAGCCTTCACCTGAACTACAATAAAATATAAATAAATAAATGAAGAAAAAATTAAATGAGATGAAACAAATCAGAAAAATGGCAATTTTGTGTACTCTTTTACAGACTGGCACACAGAGAGACTCACACACACTCACATACACACACACACACATGCACACACACACACACTCACTCCCGTCCACCTCTGGGGAATGGCTCGTCTCCCTCCTGGCCCTGACAGATGAGAGGTGACTATGGAGAGTTTGTCAACTAGGGTGGAAACCAAGGCAAACAAAACCAAAATAGACAAAAGAACTTAGAAAACAGATCAGTCTGGGGCCAATCAGTGTAGGAATAAATAATTTTCTACACACTGATAGATCCTGAGGACATCACTGCATTATAGCAAGAGCAATTATCAGTGTTCATAACCATGACCCTGAGGTGCTAAGATAAGGTGCAATTATGTCCAAAACACTCTGCTTTAGAAAGTAGTGACAGCGATCATGGTAGGGGCTTGATTAAACCTCAGGTCTCTAGAGTCCAGAGTCTTTCCCATAATGCCTTGGCTGCCTGGTACATTTATTATTATTCAGTTATTCATGTTGAGTCCTAATTTATACTCTTCTTTGCACTTTTCCCCCAGCTGGTGTATGTGTGTGTGTGTGTGTGTGTGTGTGTGTATGCACGCACACATGCTTTCAAACCAAAAACAGGGCTTTGGTCTTTGCGTTCTGCGTCCACCACTTAGTGCTGGATAAATATATGTTTAAATCATTTAACTTCTCAAAAACCTACATTTCTCATTTGTAAAAAAGGAGATCTCATTATCATTATCATAGCCGAGGATTATGCCTAGAAAAGTATTCTGAGAGATATGAGTTGCAACAGAGCATAGTAGTTAGAAGCAGAGGACTAAAATAGCTGGAAATTCTATCATTTAGAAGGTCTTTGACTTTGGGCAAGATATTCACCTTGTCTTTGCCTCACTTTCCTCATCTGAGATCAAAGACTGACAACACTGACCTCATGGTGTTGTTTTAAGGGTCAGTTAAGAAATGTCTGCATATCTTACTCCTCAATGAATGTTTGCCATCATTGACTACTAATAACCAACATATTACTTACAAACAAAGAAGAGTATTACTAACAATAATGAATTTACCTATAAACTTACTGAGGGCAGGGCTAGACCTTTTTTGCAGCCACCAGATGATATATAATCTTAATAAAATGAAACTAGCACATCATGTGCAGTAGATTAAAATAAAGAAACACATGTTTGATGGAAGTGGTGTATGTCATCCAGCCAAAATCTAATTTCAATGAAGGAGAAGAACCTGGGCAGCCATCTGCTTACCTCTGGCCCAAGCTAATGCCTCTAGGCTTAGCCCAAATGGTCTCCCTGGACCATGTGATTCAGGAGAATCTTGGAAAAGAGGGCAGTGGAGAATATTCTTACATTCCTTCTTTGCCACAGGTGTCTCCCAGGCTAAAACTAACAGAAGCACTTGGAAGACTAGGCCAAGCCACCCTGTAAAGAGTAAAACAGCCAAAGACAGTGGGAAACCAAGATTTCTGCCAAGCATGATATGATAACACTAGGGACAAGGTTGTTTCCTACAGACCATTGTCTCTGGTAGTTCATGTGAAATATGGTGTGTAAATCTGCATGGGCATTCTGAGGGACTCTCCAGCACCCACAAGCTGAATTAAATTCTCACAGGCATCTGTGACCCCAAAGCTAAAAAGATCTACTGCTTCAGAGAGTCAGTTCGCTGTAAATAAGCAGTGGACTATTAATGTTCTAGGCATGCCTTATTTTAGTAGGAAGCTTGGTCCAGAAATAAAGTCAATAATATCCTCTTATGAGTTGATTGTAACTGCGTATTTTATCTTTAAAGAGACTCTGGTATATTATCATAAAATATGGCTAGGATTAGCAAGAGATCTGCCATTTCATATGTGGATTTGGACATTATAGATGATGGCAAAGAGTGCGTGACTGGAAGTCACAGGACATGAATACTAAACCCGCAACTAGACAGACTAATGTAGCTGACCTCATCCACCTTAGCAGATCGTACAGCGCTATATGCAATAAGAAGTTAGGGGAGTAAGCTATTTGTCATAAGGGCCGAGTATGGCATTCTCGTTTTTTGGCAAAAGAACCAGGGCCTGAACCTTGGCTCACTTCAAACTTGCATGCTGATTGGGCTTGAGTTTGCATTTTTCTTAGAAAGCAAGGCAGGGTTGGTGGTGATTCCAGCAGGTTTCTAGACCTACAAGCACTTTTTCCATTGGAGTGGAGTGGATTGTTACAAGGCAAGTGAGAATAAAAGAACACACTACCTGATTATAATACAGTAAGAGCTAACTTTTACTGAGCTCTTTCAGGAATGCCCACTATAGTATACCCTTGACTTTCAGTATATCATTAAATCGTCCAAAACTCCTCCAGGGTATGTATTTTTTAATCCCCTTTACAGAACAGGAAACTGAAATTTGCAGAGTTTAAAAAAAAAAAGTCTAAAAAATCACAAAGCTGGCAAATGAAGCCAGCCAAGATCCAAACCTGACCTACTGGACTCCAGAGCCCACATTCCCAACACTGTATTTATAGGCTCAAATTATTATATCTTAATAACTTTCTAAATATATAAATTATAGAAGTATTCTGCATTCATTTGAGAGAACTGGAAGAATTCAGAAAACTACAAATCACTCATACGTAATTTAATAGAACATGGTTCTCATTATTAAAAATATTACTATATATTATTAGCATTCATTTTACAACTTTATCATTGTTATTTCATATACTAAAGCATTTAATCCATGTAAAAACCATATTCTTGCTCTGTGTCAAACATGCCTACTGTGTCAGGCCTCTGAAACATTATAGTAGCTGTTCCCTCATGCTAGAATCCTTCTCTTCTGGATCGTGTCATGACTTACTGTCTTAGGCTGGGTTCTGCAGAGAAAGAAAACCAGCAAAGCATATAAATATATACAGAAAGAGAGATTTATGTCAAGGAAATGGTTCATGAAGTTGTAGAGGTTGGAACGTTCCAAGACCATGGGTCAGGATAGAGGCGTCTCCTTATTTATGTAGCCACAGGGGCTGGTGAACCCAAGATCAGCAGGTCAGAGAACAGGGCTCTTGCTCGCAGGCTGTGAAGTTGTATGAATCCCAAGATCAGCAGGCAAGACTGCAGGTAAGCTGCTAGCTCAAGACCCAAGAACCAGAGGTCAGATGAACAGGAGCCAGCTGCAGGATCCAGTGCAAGCAAAAAGCCCACAAATCTTGCTAGAATGTCCACTTATGTTCGGTGCAGGCCATATGCCCAAGGAAACTCCCTTTCAACTGATTGGCTACTCACAGAAGATCCCATCATGGGGGTGATCACATATCAAATCTCAGCATGGAATTGATTACAACATTATATAACTGCCAAAACACTGAGAATCATGGCCCAGCCAAGTTAACATACAGTCTTAAACATCACACTTACTCCCTCACTTTCTTCAGTTCTCAGCTCAAATATCCACCTTGTCAGAGATTTTTCTAGGTTATCCAAAATACTTTCCTTTATCATCACCCAGTGGGGGCAGTGGTGGTTCAGCAGTGGCGGTTCAGCAGTGGCATTCTCGCATTCCATGCAGGAGACCCAGGTTCTATTCCTGGTCAACGCACCACACGTGCAGTTACCACCCATCTGTCAGTGAAGACTTGCATGTTGCTTTGATGCTGAACAAATTTCAATGGAACTTCCAAACTAAGACAGACTAGAAAGAACGTCCTGGCAATCTATTTCTGAAAAATCAGCAATGAAAACCCTATGGATCAGAATGGTCTGATCTGCAACCCATCATGGGGATCATGCAGGACCAGGAAGCTTTGAGGTCCATTGTCCATGGGGTTGCCCTGAGTCAGGGACAGGAGCTAACAATAACAACATCATCATTTTCCAGCCCCTTTTCTTGCCTTATGTCTCTTCACAGTCGTTTATTTCCTGGCATTAAAGTATATATGTGTTTATTGAGAGCTCCTTCAAAAGAATATGAGCTCTGTGAGATCAAGGACTTTGTTTGGTTCTCCATCACATGCTCATTACGCTAGCATCATGTCTGACACGTTGTCGCTGTTTAATAAATATTTGACGAATACATGCAAAGTTTGGTTAAAAAAAAAAAAAAGTCTTTCTCCCATTCCAAAGTCAAGGGGAAGGAAATATCTGAGGGGAGGGGGCTTGCTTATGGCTAGCAAATAGCAAGAAAGGGCATTGCTCTGATTCACCTAGTTCCTAATCAATGCTTTCTCCCCCTCAGCCCAGTTCTGCCTCTAATGTAATTGGTTCTGTACACCAGGCCAGCAAGGTCTCTGTGTAGAGCTCTATCAGTGTAACACACCCAGCAGATGCATCTGAGTCTTAGTACTTAAGAGAAAAAATGCAGCGTAGAAGGAACGGCCTTCTAGTTATCTTTTTGAGGGCTCCATTTTGTGGAATGCTAATAGGAGGAAAATAAATTATTCCAGCGCAACCCAGGAAATAGAAACCCCAGAGTGGGCTTTGTTCCACTTAACCTAGAGTCCCATGTCGCAATCTCAGCCCAGCCCTGCCTCATGACCTTGGGTGAATTATAACATCTGCAGGACTCAGTTGTCCTCATCTGCCACATGTTTGAGTTGGACCAGATGATCTCTTGCCATCATTATGCTTTAACATTACAGGCTCTGAGCATAACTAGTGCCCTCCTCCCTAATAAGAACTCTAGTCTCGGAGGATGGAGAGTCTACACATCAGGCACCCTCAGAGCCAGCTGAGTGGTAAATCCAGATCCCAACTTGACTCCAACTTGACTCCTGGATGGATGGAAGAGAACACACAAAAAATAAATCCTGTTGCCAAGTTAAAAAACAAACCATTTTAAAGAACAAAATCTGTTGCCGTTCCCTCATAAAAGCAATGCCAGGCCTGGAGATAACGTGAACAAAAATAAATACGTGGAAAAGTTATTTTGCGGCTGCTTCTGATCTCTTTCTCTCACTTTACACTGACTGTCAAATGGTCTATCAAGAGATTGGTTTGTAATTAAACTCAGCTCTAATTGCTGGAACAAGTTACTAATTGTGTTCTTAAATCCTTTTATTCTATACCCTGGAAACCAGTGCATTCTAGCCTCTAAATGCCAGTGGTTTGAGAGAATCACATAAGTACAGCTTTTAGCAGAAATTTTGTTCATTTGAAGCTTTTACCCAGAGCATCAATCAAGAAAACTTAAAAACATGAAACCAATTGGTGAAGGGAATAATCTTCCCTCCATGACAATAACAAAAAATAAATTTGAAGAAATGTTCTGCCTTCTCTCTTTCTGAATTATAGATAGAGCCATGTTTAATGGTTGGTTTATACACAAAGACCTACATTCAGGAATCTGTCCATTTTTAAACAGGACTTGGTATCTTAAAGGGTCAGTTGGGTGCTTTTGAGGTGTGGAAAATCTTTTGAAGCCATCCAAATCCATTTAATGAGTCAGCCCATTTTGAAAAAGAATGTGAGGGATGCAATTTTCAGTTTAATTTGTTTTGAGTTACGCAGATCTGGTAAACAAAGCAATGAATCTGAAAGAGAACTTGAAAGAAAAGCAGAAAAAAAGACACTAGTTCAGACCTGGTAAGTATTTGTTTGACGGATATAATACTGGTGGAGGCTCGTGGTACACAAAGTTGAAAATGACTTTCTGTATTTGTAAAGTGTGGTGGACATGTTTTTAGTTATATCTTCAGCCTCCAATTTCCCATTTTCTCTTCCTAAGAAGACCTTGAGTTTGAGTGACAATGACTCCACCCCCAGGCTCCATGGCTTCAGCTTATTAGAGTAACCTTTCCACCCCTTGCTCCTGGCCACCGTGATGTGGTCATTTAGCCAGAGATGAGCCCATGACCCCCCAGTTCATGCCACTGAAGGTGGTGAGACACAATCCCAGACCTTCGTCTGTGTTACCAGAAAAGTCCATGTTCTGTCTCCTTCTGTATTTAAACAAGGACGCAGGAAGTCCCAGGGAGCAAATATCTATCCTATTTGTTTCTACCCAGCATCATTTGAACTCCTTTCTAATTATTGGGAATTTCTCACAATGTTAGTTGCTTTTGCTGATAACTGAAACTCCTGACTGATGGAGTCTGGGATAGCTGGGAGCTATTAGTTTCCACTCGAGAAGCTGGACTTAGGATGGAGCTGACACCACAACCTACAACAGAGAGGGAAAGAATGGATCTTTGCCACATCATTAAGTTGCTTGATCAAACTTTGCCTGAAAATATGCTTCTGGCTGAGTATTTATCATATTGCAGCCAATGATCTAGGACCAAGTATAGCACTGAACAAGAAATCCCTGCTTTCTAGTGTGGGGAGAACTAGAGTGCAACAAATAAATAAGTGAAGAAGAAGATAGGTGGAATGATAAAACTAAAACAAAGTAATGGGATTAGGAGTGACTATGGGTGGTACCTTGTTTGAGTGATCACAAAAGGCCTTTCTAAGGAGATAACATTCATTCTGAGGCTTAAAAGATTAGCTGGGACTGAAAGATGAGCTATGTCTACTGAGGGAAAAAAATTCAGACACAGAGAAAAGCTAGTGCAAAATTCATAATATATGCCACGATAACAAAAGGTTTAAAAAGCAACAATAAAAAAGGCATTTATTGCTGAAGTCCATCTGAGTTGTGTTTTCTATCATTTCAAAGCTTAAAAGCTAAATAAGTAGAAACCACTTAAATAATTCGTATTAGAATTTCACTTTGAACTATAATTTACTTGTAAAATTTCTAATTCTTATTTTCTGTATTGAACAGTGGGGTGATTTTTTATTTCTTGTTTTGATAGCTCTCACTGTATTATGATCCTTGGTTTTCTTCCAGTGCCAAACATGTATGTCCTACAAATAGGGTCTCAACAAAAATCTAAATGAATAAAAAAAACCCTCTAATTTAGAAGCAGTGGCATGCCAATAAATGTTTAACAATTGGCTTCTCATTCCCCCTAAAAGCCCTAATATATTTTTAGCACTTGTCCATTTCTAGGGTATAAAAGTATAAGTGTTCCCACTGTTTCTTTTTTGTTTTGTTTTGGTTTTTATTTATTTTTCTAATTGTGCTTTAGGCGAAAGTTTACAGCTCAAGTTAATTTCTCATTCAAAAATTCATACACATATTGTTTTGTGACATTAGTTGCAATTCCCACAATGTGACAGCACACTCTCCCTTTCCACACTGCATTCCCTGTGTTCATTCAACCAGTTCCTGTCTCTTCCTGCTTTCTCATCCTGCCTCCAGACAGGAGCCACCCATTTGGTCTTGTGTATCTGATTGAACTAAGAAGCACACTCTTCACAAGTATTATTTTTTCTTTCATAATTCCTTCTAATCTTTGTCTGAGAGTAGGCTTCAGGAATGGTTTCAGTTCTGCATTAGCAGTGCATACTGGGGCCCTAGTTTCAGGGGTTCCTCCAGTGTCTGTCAGACCATTAAGTTTGGTCTTTTTACATAAATATGAGTTCTGTTCTACATTTTTCTCCTGTTCTACCTGGGACTCTCTGTTGTGTTCCCTGTCAGGGCAGTCATTGGTGGTAGCCAGGCACCATCTAGTTCTTCTGGTCTCAGGCTGGTGAAGTCTCTGGTTCATGTGGTCCTTTAGTCCTTGGGGCTAGTATTTTCCTTGTGTCTTTGGTTTTCTTCATTCTCCTTTGCTCCGAGTGGGATGAGACCAATTGATGTATCTTAGATGGCCACTTGCAAGCCTTTAAGACCCCAGACACCACTCACCGAAGTGAGATGAAGAACATTTTATTAATAAACTATGTTATGCCAATTGACCTAGATGTCCCCTGACCCACTGTTTCTGATTTCAAGCTACCAAAAGTTTTCACCGACCTGAGGAGTGGGGAAGGATACATACAACCAGCTCTTACCAGCCATTGCCTGCCAGTTCCAGCACACACTGTTAAGGGATCTGAGCTCTGGTCGCACAGTGATTAAGCGCTCAGCTGCTAACCGAAAAGTCAACAGTTCAAACCCACCAGCCACTCCTAGGGAGAAAGATGTGACAGTCTGCTTCTGTAAAAGATTACAGCTTTAGAATCCCTAGGGGACAGTTCTACTCTGACCTACAGGCTCACTATGAGTCAGAATCCACTCCACAGTAATGGGTTTGGTTTGGTTTGTTTATTTGTTTTTGGTATCTAGGGAAAAGGTTGAAGCTTTAGTACCACACTAATTTAGGCTTGGTTTGTTCTAGGACTATCTATGTGATTTTCAGTAATTTATCTCAATGAGCCTCAGTGTCCTCATCTATAAAATAGGAGCAATACTTGCTACAAAACCAAAAAAAAAAAAAACCGTTGCCGTCGAGTCCATTCCGACTCATAGCAACACTATAGGACAGAGTAGAACTGCCCCATAGGGTTTCCAAGAAGCAGCTGATGGATTCAAAGTGCCGACCTTTTGGTTAGCAGCTGAGCTCTTAATCACTGCGACAGCAGGGCTCCAATAATTTCTGCAGAGGATTCTTAAGAAAATTAAGGTGAATTATTGCTTATAAAGCAACTAACAGAGTAGGGAATATAGGAAACAACTATCATATATGAGCTTTGTTTTTAATGTTGTTGTTGATGGTAGAAAAGGTATCTTGTCTTTTTAATTTTGTCACAGAAATGAAAATGAATCTAAACCCTGTAAGAGAACTTTTTATCTGATCTAAATGAGACACCAACTCTTCCTACAGAACGTGTGTCTAGAAGTATTGCAAAAATGCAGGTTTGTGAATGGACATCAATAACCAGAAGTTGGTATTGAGCTCATGATGCTTAATCTGTAACTGGTTTCTGGCTACAGAGAAGATACAATATAGGCATTTGAAAATAAAACGAAGAAAAAATCAGAGTTTCTAAACCAACAGGTGGCTCAAATGATTGTTGTAGAGAAGGAAAAGTAGGAAAATCTAAGACTTGGAGGGCTGTCACTGTTCTTGAAGATCATTTATGCATGTACTGACTTTACAAGAGGAGAATAGATCATAAGACTCTGTCGGTATAGATGGTTGCAAACTCATGTGCCAAGAGTCAGGCAAGTTAACCAAAATAAGTGAAGTAGACTCAGTTTGAGAAAGAAGGGAAAGAGAGAGAGAGAGACAAAGGGGGAGAAACAGACTGATTTTAAGGAATTGGCTCACATGATTGTGGTGACTAGTAAATTCAAAATCTGTAGAGCAGGAGAAGTGGCAGGCTGGAAACTGAGGTGGGATTTCTATGTCCATCTTTAGGTAGAATTCCTTCTCCTCTAGGAAACCTCAGTTTTTGCTCGTAAGGTCTTCAACTGATTGGATAAGTCCCACCCATACTATCAAGGACAACCTCCTCTACTTAAACTCAAGTGATTTAAATGTAAATCACATCTATGAAACATCTTCACAGCAACATCTAGACCAATATTTGACCAAACTGGGCACCATAGCCTAGCCATATTGACATGTAAAATTAACCATCAGAACATCTAGAGACATTCAAGTTTTAAAACATTTAATCACCATGCAGACACAAATAAAACACATCCCCTACTGGATTCTGGTTCATGGACCTCAGTTTGAGACCCTGATCTATGTTGAGATGTGAGTCAAGTCTGTTCCCAGAATGGATAGGTCAGTTCAGTTTGTAATGGAGTTAACAGAGTCAATTTAATTTGACTTTTTTTTTTCACAAGATTGGTTCATTTATACCTGATTTTTATTTTTAGCATTTCCCTTTTATCCATAATTAAAATATGCTTATTGTAAATAATCCAAACAGCACAGAAAATCATATGGAATAAAGTAGAGTCATCAACATCTCCCACTCAGAAGATGACACTTAAACATTTTGGTGAATATCCTTCCACACTTGTGTACACACATGCACACATACATGCACACATACAAGACTGTGTGTGATTTTGCATACCAGGTCCATGCTATATATACTCCTTTTTATGGATAACTTACCAGGGTCCCTAGTAGCAAATTTTGGCTCAGAATACGGCATAAAGTAATTATAGCTCAGATATCAAGGTCTCATGTCTAGTTAGTTTCTGCCTTGAAATAAAACATTTCTTCTTTAGTCTCCTTTCTAACATTTAGGAGAGAAAAAGGTAAACTTGTTTTTAGAAACCTGGAAGAACTTTTGCTAGGAATTTATCAACCTTTCTTATCTCTGGATTTATTTTTGCCTTTCTCCTCACTGTGTTTTATCTGCTCTCTGCTGATCTTTTTTTGCGGATGACCTTTCATCTTATTTCTCATCTGCTGGTCCCATCAACCCTAACTTTGTGTCTGCTAAAACTCAGGTAATTGCTTTTAGATGGGTCTAATTAAGAAGCCATTAGTGTAAAGTTTCATTTCAGTTTACACCTTGGTCTGCATTTGAGCAGAGAAATATGAAATTAAGGTATTAGTTTCTTTCAGGAGTATGAGTCACGAGCTAATAAGTTTCAAGAGCAGTTTCTCAACTGTAATGATTGTGCTTTTCTCTTTGAAAATCTTCTCTTTGGAATTCTAATAGATGGAATATGTTTTAAAAGAAAGGGGAACAAAACTGTAGAGACAGAACCGGACTGGGTTCGTCATTTCTGAAAGGTAAGTATCCATGCTGCCCCGTGAAGGTCCTATTTGATCTTAAATAAATGGCCAACACAGGACACTCCAACCTGAAAACTGAGCATACTTTCTTTCACCATTGTGTAGGAAATCCATCCATTTGAAGGGCAACTATGAGCGACTTTGTATAAGAGATTGAATGAAGGAGGAGTAGAAGTCAAGATGACCTAATGTGATTTGGTATAAGCAACCTACAACTAGTTCTCAAACTCTGCAGCATGTTAGAATTACCTGGTGTATTAATTTCCTGTGGCTGCCATAACTAATCTATTCTCTCAGAGTTCTGAAAGCTAGAAGTCCAAAATCAAACTGTTGGCAAAGTCACAAGTCCTCTGAAGCCTCTAGGGAAGGATCCTTCCTTGCTTCTTCTTAGCTTCTGGTGACTCCTGGCAATCTTTCACATTCTTTAGATTATAACTACATCATTCCAGTCTTCCTCCATCTTCACATGACCTTCTTCTCTATTGGTGTATCTTTGTGTGTCCTCCCCCACCCCCACTTTTTTTTTAGCAAGGACATCAGTCATTAGGTTTAGCATCCATTCTAATCCAGGATGACCTCATCTTAACATTCTAAGATTCCAAGTGAACATGAATTTGGGGGCACGAAATTCAGCCTAACACACCTGAGAATATTTTAAAAATTCCATTGTCCACACTACATCCTAGATCAATTAAATTAGAATCTCTAGGAAGTTGCCTATTGGATTCCCTTGGAGAGCTTAAAAAGAAATTGATCTTGGGTCTCACTCTCAGAGATTATGACTACAAAATAGGTAATCTAACAAGTATAACGTTTGATTGTTAGAGAAAATAAATGAAATGATGTGAAGTGCCCAGCAGAAGCTTGGTGTATAACATGTGCTCAGTTAATACTTTCCTGTTGATTGGTTTGTCAAAATAAGGATATAATTGCATATATATAAATTCACAGTGTTCAATAAGCATCGGTTGCCTTCTTCCTCCACATTTATCAAGATAAACCTGATTCTCTATGTTTCTGAAGTCAAAGTTTCACCTAGGATATAGTTTGCTGTTGCCATAACCCTTAGGCATCCTGCTTTCCTGATAGAGTAATGCTTATCATCTCTTCTGCATTTGAAGACTCAGTTGCCACCATCTTCCTCTGTCTCATTCCTCCTCAGCAAAGTAAGTAAAATTGTAAGCCCTACTCTCTTCTAGCCTTCCAGGGTGGCAAACCACCCCAGTTTGCCCATGATTGAGGGATTTCCCGGAATGCAGGACTTTCATTGCTAAAACTAGAACAGTCCCAGGCAAACAGAATCATTGGCCACCCTAAGCCTGCTCCAATCAACCATGGATAATAGAACATGCCTAGTATTACCACCAGAGCCCTGGTGGCACAGTGGTTAAGAGCTTGGCTTCCAGCCAAAAGGTTGCCAGTTCAAATCCACCAGCCATCCTTGGAAACCCTATGGGGCAGTACTACTCTCTCCTATAGGGTTGCTATGAGTCAGAATCAGCTCAATGTCAACAGGTTTGGTTATTTTTTAGTATTACCCCGAAGATATTACACATATTATAAATGCAAGACTCTTTAAGGGGGAATACAAAAATACAAACATATTTAATGTATGTTTGCCTGCAAGTCTGTATGAGAGCCATCAGAGAGCAAAATAACAAATAGTAATAATGATGACAATTATGATGAGAACATTTTTTATCACTTACGTTAATTATGTTCCTGTGCTAGGACTTTTTATGTGTTATCCATTTAATCCTCACGGCAACCCTATGTGGTGAGTGCTTTTATTATTCCCGTTTGCAAATGAAGAAACTCGAGTTTAAAAAGGTTATGTCACTTCCACAAGGTCTCGCAAGTAGTGTATGTCATGGCCAAGATGTAAACCCAGGCAGTCTGGCTTCGTTGCTAGTGATATTAATTCCCATGATGAACAAATGAAAGATGCAGAAAATATGTGCTACAGAAGGAGAGAGAAACAGTGTTTCCACTTGGGATGATCCTAGGAGCCAGCACGAAGGAGGGGGATAAAGTGGCACCTGTGCTAATGATGGATCATGACTTCTCCAAAGTGGTTAATTTAAGAAAAACATGAATTAAGCACCTAATATATGTAGTTGTTGTTGTTAGGTGACGTTGAGTTTGTTCCAACTCATAGCTGCACTATAGGACAGAGTAGAACTGCCCCATAGGGTTTCCAAGGAGCAGCTGGTGGATTTAAACTGCTGACCTTTTGGTTAGCAGCAGAACTCTTAACCACTATGCCACCAGGGGTCCAATATATGTAGCGTACATACAAAATATTGAAGTAACAACAGTAGTCTGAATTTTTAAAGATGTTACTATGTCCCTGGCACTCTATTAGTCTCTTGGTACATATTACCTGAGCACTGCCTCATGATATGTACCCAACACGTCAGAACTATAATGATCCCCATCACAGAAAAAGAGAATTGATAGCAGGATACAAGATAAACATTCAAAAATCAGTTGGATTCCTATACACCAATAAGGAGAACAATGAAAAGGAAATCAGGAAAACAATACCATTTACAAAAAAGATAAAATACTTAGGAATAAATCTGACCAGGAATGTAAAAGACCTATACAAAGAAAACTACAAACCACTACAGCATGAAACCCAAAGGGATCTACATAAATGGAAAAACATACTATGCTCATGGATAGGCAGACTCAACATTGTGAAAATGACAATTCTACCCAAAGCAATTTACAAATACAATGCAATCCCGATCCAAATACCAACAACATTCTTCAAAGAGATGGAAAAACTAATCATTAGCTTTATATGGAAAGGGAAGAAGCCCCGAATAAGTAAAGCACTACTGAAGAAGAAGAATAAAATTGGAGGACTCACACTACCTGACTTTAGAACCTACTATACAGCTACAGTAGTCAAAACAGCCTGGTACTGGTACAACGACAGATACATTGACCAATGGAACAGAATTGAGAACCCAGATGTAAATCCATCCACCTACCGTCACCTGATCTTTGACAAGGGCCCAAAGTCCATCAAATGGGGAAAAGACTGTGTTTTTAACAAATGGTGCTGGCAAATTGGATATCCATCTGCAAAAAAATGAAACAGGACCCGTACCTCACACCGTATACAAAAACTACTTCAAAATGGATCAAAGACCTGAATATAAAGCCTGAAACTATAAAGTTCATAGAAGAAAAAATAGGACCAATGATACAGACCTTAATACCCGGCTTAACAGGATACAAACCATAACCATCAATGCACAAATCCCAACAGATAAGCTAGATAACTGGGATCTTCTAAAAATCAAACACCTATGCTCTTCAAAAGACTTCACCAAAAGAGTCAAAAGAGAACCTACAGACTGGGAAAAAATTTTTGGACACTACAAGTCAGACAAAAGTCTAATCTCCATAATCTACAAGAAAATCCAATACCTCTACAACAAAAAGACAAATAATCCTATTAAAAAATGGGCAAAGGAAATGAACAGACACTTCACCACAGAAGACATTCAAAAGGCCAACAGACACATGAGGAAATGCTCGCGATCACTAGCCATTAGAGAAATTGCAAATTAAAACCACAAAGAGATACCATCTCACCCCGGCATTACTGGCACGAATCAAAAACACTGGAAATAACAAATGTTGGAGGGGCTGCAGGGAGATCGGAACTCTGATGCACTGCTGGTGGGAATGCAAAATGATACAACCATTTTGGAAAATGATATGGCGCTTCCTCAGAAAGCTAGAAATAGACATACCATTCGACCCAGCAATCCCACTCCTAGGAATCCCATTCCTAGAGAAATAAGAGTCATCACTCAAATAGACATATGCACACCTATGTTCATGGCAGCATTTTTCACAATAGCAAAACAATGGAAACAACATAGGGGCCCATCAACAGATGAATGGATAAACAAACTACGGTACATACACACAACGGAGTACTATGCAACAAGAAAGAACAACGATGAATCTGTGAAGCATCTCATAACACGGATGAAACTGGAGGGCATTATGCTGAATGAAATAAGTCAATCACAAAAGGACAAATATTGTATGAGATCTCTATTGTAAAAACCCATGAAAAAGTTCACACACAGAAAGTAACAATCTTTGTTGGTTACCAGGGATGGGAGGAGTGGGGGGGGAATGCTAAACAGGCAATAGATAACCGGTATCTTGGGTGAAGGGTGAGACACTACATAATACAGGGGAAACTAGCACAACTTGTACAAGGAAAGGTCATGGAAGCCCCATAGACACAGCCAAACTCCCTGAGGGACTGAATTGCTGGGCGGAAGGCTGTGGGGACCATGGTCCTGGGGAACATCTAGCTCAATTGGCATAACACAGTTCATAAAGACAATGTTCTACATTCTACCTTGGTGAGTAGTGTCTGGGGTCTTAAAAGCCTGTGAGCGGCCATCTAAGATACTCCACTGGTCTCCTCCCTTTGGGAGCAAGGGAGAATGAAGAGAACAGGATACAAGGAAAAGATTAGTCCAAAGGACTAATGGTCCACAGCTACCAAGGCCTCCACTGGACTGAGTCCAGTACAGCTAGAGGTGCCCGGCTACCACCACTGACTGCTCTGAGCGGGATCACAACAGAGGGTTCTGGACAGAGCTGGAGAAGGATGTAGAACATAATTTTAACTCACAAAAAAAAAGACCAGATTTACTGGCCTAAAGGAGACTGGAGAAACCCCGAGGGTATGGCCCCCAGACACCCTTTTAGCTCAGTGGTGAAGTTATCTCCGAGGTTCACCATTCAGCCTGGGAGTGGACAGCCCCATAAAACCAAATGAGACTAACGAGGTACAGGAGTCCAGTGACAAGGGCCAGAATGCAGAAGGGGACAAGGAAGCTGGTGATAGGGAACCCGAGGTTGAGTAAGGATATTGTTGATGTGTTGTGAGATTGTTAACCATTGTCTTAGGGCAACATTTGTATTAACTGTTAAATGAGAAACTATTTTGTTCTGTAAGCCTTCATCTTAAGTGAGAATAGCAGCACAATTGGAAGAGCGTAGTCAATGTCACTGAACTGTGCATGTAGAAAGTTTTGAAATGGTGTATCTTTGGCTATGTGTATTTTCACCAAAAAAAAAAAAAAGTTGAGAAGTTAGAGAGTTGACATGTTGTGGGGTTGTTAACCAATGTCATAAAACAATATGTGTACTACTGTTTCATGAGAAACTATTTGTTCTGTAAGCCTTCACCTGAAGTACAATTAAAAAAAAAAAACAGAATTGAGAATTGAAGATGTCAATTAACTTGCCCTAAGATTCAAAATCTAGTCTGTGATGATTCCAGCATTCAAATCTCCTTCCTTTTGTTTGTTTCTTTTAATGATGGAGTCTGTATTCTCAAACACCTTGTTTCCCTTCATGGTGAGGAAGGCAGCAGAACACTTTGGTGAGACTTAACCAAAAACATATGTAATATGCATGTAGTGGATGCTTCGTATAAAAAGTTAGTTAACTTACCTTTAAGATATTGGACAGATGGTGTAAAAGCAGTAGCGGGAGGTGAATAGTGAAGGAGATTTGGAAAAGAACTTGGAAGTGAACTGAACTGGTAGCAGGGATGCCTCTTAAGGGCACATCCAGCCCTCTTTTCCATGAAGAAAGGCAACAACCAGGAATGCCTGTGACAAAATTGGAAGTGCAGTTAATCAGGACTTAATTGAATAGTTCAATCTCTGAGGAAGGGATTGGAAAGGGGAGGGGGTTGAGGGAGGATAGAGTGGGGAAAGGAAAAAAAGCACATAAAGCCCCTCTATTTAAGATAGTGAAATGTGTCTTCTCATCCATAATGCAGCACCATAATGTTCTTGTATGAATGAAAAATGCCAGGCAATCAAAGGCCATATGTCTTCAGCTTAGATCCACAGAGTGTCCGTGTATTTTTAATCAAGGCTGCATCTCTGAAGTATGTTTATGCTTTCTTGGCATAAAGATGCTCCCCCAGATTAGCTCTGCACCCAACTCCAGGCTGTTGTTAACTTTGGCCATGCCAGGAGAAAGGAAGTTGGCAGAGCCCCCAAAATGCATTACAGTAAAGCTAATGCAAACTGTACTTGAAGGATAGCGAACACTGAGCAATCCATTAGGGCTGAGGAAATGGGCTTATGAGTCACTGAAGTCTTCGCTCCCTAACAGAGCTCTCTGCTTCCACTGTTTCCCCACCCCCTAAAATTCATTCTCCACACAGCAGCCAAAGTGATCTGTTAAAAATGTAAATCCAATTTTTCATTCCCCTCACTCAAAACCCTCTAGTTCAGACCCAACTCACTTAAAACAAAAGTCACACTCTTTGCTGTGGTTTACACAACTCTGCATGATCTGTTTTCCCACTTGTACTTCATGTCATTCCTCACTTCTTTACACTCATGATGCTCCAGTACATTGCCCTTCTTTGTGTTCCTAATCATTTTTATTTATGCATTCATGCATTCACTCAAAGAAATGCTGAGCACCAGTTATGTGCCAGGAACTCTCCTAGGTGTTGAGCATACATTAGTGAACAAAAACATCTAAAGCTCTTGCACTCCTGTAACTTGTATGCGAGTGGAGGAGACAGTAGACAGCAAACAATAAACAAAATGTGTATGTGAAGTGTATACAATGTTAGAATTGTGAAAAGTGCTTAAAAAAAAAGAAAGAGCGAGAGAAGGGAGAGTAATATATACAAGGTTGGGATCAAGTGAGCTCGGTTGTGACATTAAATAGGGTGGTTGGAAGAAGCCTCATAGAGAAGGCGAGATGTCTTACTTTAAGGTATTTTCTTTACTGATCTCTCTCCTGTAACACCCTTCTTCCAGATACTTGCATGAGTTTTTCAGAATTCAGGTCTCAGTTCAGATGTCCTCTCTTGGAGAGAGCTTCCTTGACCCTCCAATGTGAAGTAATCCACTGTAGTCATTCTCTATCTCACCACACTGTATGATAGCAGTTAGAACAATCTGAAATTGCATTCTTCATTTTTTGTTTACTCAATGTTTGTCTGTCAACACAGACCACAAGCTCCAGGAGAACAAGGCCTTTATCTTTTCACTGTGACATCTCCAGGAACTAGAGTAGTGCCTAACACGTAGTAAGTACTCAATAAATACATGTTTGAATAAAAGAATGAAAGAATGAATGAAGATATCAGTACATTAATTAGACTATTAGTACGAGAGAGGTAAGTAATATTTGGGGTTGAAAAATCATTAATAGACATTATCATCATCTTCTTGGATAATATCATGGCATTTGCTTAAGCAACTCAATCCAGGAAATACAGCGTGGATCAGGCAAATACCATCAAAAGAGCGATCAAAATGATGACATCTCATACAAAATCTACTTGTTAAATATACCTCAAATCTGTTTATTTCTCTCCATTTTCACTGCCATTACTCTGGCCCAGTCACCATCAGCTTTTGTCTCACTGCTTCTACCCTTGCTGACCTCAAAACATTTTCCAAAGTTCAGCAAGGATGAGATATTTTAAAGGCAAATTTCACTGTATCTCCCATTGCTTAACCATTTCAATAGTTCCCTACTGACCATAGGCTACCGTTCAAAATATTAAAGTGGCAACCAGAGACTTCAAGAGCTGGCCACTCTCCACTTCTCTAGTTTCATCTTTCAAAACTTCCCACCAACTCATGATGTATGAACTCCTTCTAGATGTCCAAAACTGCCATTTTCTCTAAGATACTAGGAGCTGATTTACTCCTTTTGCATTTGTCTTTTCTGCTGTCTATGCCTGGCTAAGTCATATTCATCTTTTAGATCTTTACTTAGATTTCATGTTAAGTCCTTCCCTGGCAAGGACTCCCTGGCCCCACACACCTGAGCTAGGTAACTCTCCTCTGCAGTCTCATGCTATCTTGCATTTGTCCATAACATTACTTCCCCGCATAGTGCATTGCATTTGCTTGGTTTCTTGGCTGTCTCTCCCACTAGACTTAAGCAACAACAGGACAAAGATAATTTCTTCTTCCTTTATTCTTGCAGTAAAGGCAACTTGCGTAGGGCCTGGCTCATAATAGTAGCTCAAAAATATATATTGAATGAGTGTGTTTGGGTAAAATGTATTACCGATTAAAACAATCAGACTTTATTTCCAGGTGGAATTCTGAGTATCAGTTCTCACGCCAAAGCTCTTCTCTTGGGTCTTGCTATTCTGTGGCAATACTGCTGAAAACTGAGAGGAGATCTGGTAGAAAGTGGAGGGCACAGAGCTTGTCTACTGATACTTATATCAGAGTATAACCAAGTCTTTTTTCTGTTCAACTCTTGGCAATAGCCTCAGGGACCAATAGGTTGGTCTGCCAAGACAAGAATTGTAACTCATGCTGAAAATATTGAGTATCGTGCCTTCTGCAGATCAGGAGATTCTGATATCTTGCTTACTACAGTGAAAAGGAATTATGAGATTAGTGGTCTTGCATGTGTCTGAGGGAAAACTGAAGTGATTATAGAAATAAAGAATGTAAGAACCCAGTAGGAATCTCATTTCACTGATAAAGACAGCAAGGATTATGAAGGTTGTTCAAATAAACATCCGCTCAGTTCTTGGATTGGTTTCTTGACTTTTCCTCATATTCCATGGTTCCTTTCATCTATCTAATTCAATTTGATTCATTTTGATTCTATGTATTTTGAGATATTTTTCCCCATGTGCCAGACCCTGAGAATATGCCTCCAAGTGAAGGCCACATGTCACTTCTCCCCTTGAACTTCGGATCCATAGCTGTACGTGCTTCTTCATGGATCATCTTGCATCACAACTGGATTCAGAAATCTGCCTTTATTTTAAAACCCTTTGACTAATTTACTTACATAGTCCTTTGGTGAGAAATATATAGTTTACTAAAATTATCACAGTAAAGATGGACCGGGAGGGGAGTACATCACACATCTTCAAGCAAATAACTTAGAAACTCTCCCGTGTAAAGATATAACCTTCCTAAGTTTCCTTCCCCTTTTGTTGTCACTGAGGTTCCTTTTTCCTCTCCTTTATGCATGAAGAAGCCCTTTTTAAGTAAGAGCTCTTCCATTCAGGATTTTTTTCCTATGCATTTCAAATTCTTTTTTATTTGTTAGACAGCACAATTCAACTCTGAACTAGCTCCGATGTCTAACAGTGCTTATACTAAGTTATCACAGTTGTTGAGCTAAACAAAGGGCCTTCTATTAGCAGAACCCACCTTCCTTAGAAAATGCATCTTGTGTGCATTGCATCTTTATGCTTGGCTGGCAAATCCCAAAGAGTCAAATCATTATTGATCTAAATTTCTAGCATCTGGATCTTAATTTATAAAATGACTCAAAGGATACTGACCTCATGGAATTTTCAAGAGGATAAGAAGTATAAAAACAAAGTATAAAAATAAGTATAAAAAGGTCCAAGCACATATTTCAAAATACCCTCGTTTAGTAGAAGCTCCCTTCATAGTGGTTTCTTCCTCCTTGAGTGACTAGATGTGGTGATTCATTTGTCCCACCAATTCTTACTGTGATGGTGTTTAGGGGATGCCTCCGTGTTTTAGTTGCCTAATGCTGCTACAATAGAAATACCATAAGTGGACAGCTTTAACGAAGAGAAATTTATTCTCTCACAGTCTAGGAGGCTAGAGGTCCAAATTCAGGGTGCCAGCTCCAGGGGAAGGCTTTCTCTGTTGGCTCTGGGGGAAGGTCCTTGTCATCAATCTTCACCAGTCGAGGAGCTTCTCAGAGCAGGGACCCTGGGTCCAAAGGACAAAGCTATGCTCCCGGCTCTTGTGTGAGGTCCCCCTGTCTCTCTGCTCACTTCTCTCTTTTATATCTCAAAAGAGATTGGCTTAAAACACAACCTAATCTTGTAAATTGAGTCCTACCCCTTTAATATAACTGCTGATAATCCCACCTCGTCAACATCATAGCGATAGGATTTACAACACATAGGAAAATCACATCAGATGACAAAATGGTGGACAATCACACAATACTGGGAATCATGGACTAGCCAAATTGACACACATTAATTTTGGGGGACACAATTCAATCCATAACAGTCTCTCAAAGGTCATCAGTATCCCTGAAATGTGGTCAAAATAGTTCATGAAAAATGCAGATTAAAATAAGCACATTTTATTTTTATTTTTTATCATGATGGAGATGGGTCGATCGTGACACAGATCCAGAAAGCAATGGATGTGTGTGTTTTCCCCAAAGTTACAAGTATGTAAACTCATTTATCAAAGTCTATGTTAATGTCTTAATAGGCTGCTGCAACGTTCGTTTTCTCATAAGCCCTTTTCAACACTGTGTCAAACAAACCAAACCCCTTGCCTTCAAGTCAGTTCCAACTAGTAGCAACCCTGCAGGACAGAGTAGAACTGCCCCACTGGGTTTCCAAGGCTGTAAATATTTACGAAAGCAGACTACTACATCTTTCTCCTGTGGAGCAACTGGTGGGTTTGACCTGCTGACCTTTCAGTTAGCAGCCTAGCGCTTAATAACTCTGCCACCAGGGCCCCTTTTGGCACTGTGTTAAAACAAACAAAAAATACAAAAAAACCATTGTCGTCAAGTTGGTTCCAACTCATAGCCACCCTATAGGACAGGGTAGACCTGCCCCATAGGGTTTCCAAGAAGCACCTGGTGGATCTGAACTTCCCACCTTTTGGTTAGCAGCCATATCACTTAACCACTACACCACCAGGGTTTCCTGACACTGTGTAGGCTACCATTAATTCCAACTCTTAGAGGTAGACAGAGGGGTCACATGTTTTTATTTTGATTCAAAACTTTATCCTTATCTAGAACATTCATGGTTTGAATGTTCCTAAGTGGAAGAGCTTTTCTATTTATAATCTAATTCATATTCTTAGCAGTTCCTGGGAACAATTTTGTTCATCACAGTCATTCGCTGGGCAAGGCTGAGTTGTGCTATTGACCAGAGCCACTTGATGCCATTTAACTATCAGGGACTAGAAACCTCTTAAACCTTCTAGTTCTAGCAATTACAAATGGGTGTGTTCTCCAAGGCTTCTGACCATGAAGCCGATGACAAAAGTACCCCTGTGAGTGAAAAATATACTAATATACAGCAGATCTTCAGTATTACTTTATGATTATTGAGTTATTCTTTCAATCTGTAAGATTACAATACTGTACAAGTAACATACACTCTGTAAGGAACTGTGGAAATTGCAGAAATAAGTAACAAATAAGTAAATATTTATATCACCAATATTAGACCAGTTAATCTTCACAGCAGTCTTACAAAATAAATATTATTATTCTTATTTTATAAAAGACAAACTCAAAGCTCAGAAAACTTAAGAAACTTGTCTAAGATAAGCAAATTAGTGTTAAAGTTATGTTTTGAAAGCAGGAATGTCTGGGGAGAAGGACTAAAACATAGCCATAAATAATCTTCGTAAGTAATTTATACGCATTTTCCTCTTTAGTCTTCCTCAAAATTCTGTTTTATCCCCATTTCATAGATGAGTAAAATGAGATTAAAAGAGATTCAGTACTCAATCAGAGAGATACTACAAATGTCTTATAAAAAGGACACTTGAAGTTCCCTTGGTTTATGGGGGTCCTCAGGGTGATAGGGTTATGTTTAGTAAGATGCACTGAATATTCCATAAACAAACAAAAAGAAAACCTGTTGTAGAGTCAATTCCAACTGACAGCGACCTCATGTATTACAGAGTAAAAGTGCTCCATAGGGTTTTCTTGGCTGTAATCTTTTTATGGAAGCAGATCACCAGCACTTTCTTCCGTGGCACCACTGTTTACACCTCCCAGGAACTTAAGTATTTCATAAGATCTGGAAAAAAGAGGAAGTTGAAGAAGAGAGAAGGATAATACAAAGAAAAAATAGTTACATTAGCAGGGAGACTAAATTAGCTCCTATTTTAGATGGCAAATCTACATTTTCTGTTGTGTTATGTAAGAGAAAGCATTGTGTTTGTGTTCAAAGGGCAAGCTTGAAGAAAAGCTCAGGACACCACCTGCATTCTAAGTGGCCCGAGTGATGGAGGGAATGGGCCTTGTTCCAAACTGATTAGTTCTGCTACCTTCTCATTATTGTTCCGCCTGAAGTTTGGCATGCAAGCAAGGTCATTCCACACATGGGTCTGCGTGACATAACCGATCATGCTACAAACTTCTTCCGCTTCCACACCCCCACCCCCCGCCACAGCGTGCCACCTGCACTATAGAAGATTAAAAATCAGTCCATACATTTTACATGAGTTCCCGAGACAGTGAGAAATTAATATTAAGTTGTCTTTTGATAAAGATACAGCTGTTTTTTAAAAGACTTCCATCCAATTCAGTAATAGGAAACCTTCTTTAAATTCCTCCGTGGAGCCTGTACCTCACAATAGGAAGAGCAAATGCATATAAAATCAGAAGAATATGTTTGAACACGTTTCTTCTTGCCGTTAACCTTACAAAGAAATTCTGGGGTTATATATAGGTCACTGCCGTGGCATAGTGGTTAAGAGCTCATCTGCCAACCAAAAGGTCAATAGTTCAAATCCACCAGGTGCTCCTTGGAAACCCTAGGGGGCAGTTGGGATCAACCCAACAGCAACAGGTTTTAGCCCCCTCCAAACTTTCAGGTATGGTATTAGTTTTCTATTTCTGTGCTTCCTCTTAGGTTGCTTCCTAGAGAATGACATCTTCTTGTACTCATACGTTCAAATGCTTTCAGTTCTTCAAGGCTGATCACAAATTTCTCAGTTTCCACGAGGCCCCCTCAGATCCTCAAAGCAAGACGTGATGCCTCCCTTGTCGGATCTTCAGTAATTCCTAGAAAAGTTCTGAACTTCCTGATTCTCAATTTTTCCACCAATAATGTGAAATTAATTACAGCTACATTTCAGGATGATTTAAAAATTGGAGATAATGTGTAAGAAGCTTAACAGTATGTGACAAATGGTTTTCAATAAATAGTAGCTGTTTTGTTATTATCACTAGTAACAAAGAATACAATGTCCAAAGTTCTTTACATGGAATTCAAAACCCTTCACAGTCAGGTTCCAGCCTGGGTTCCTAGTCGTATCTCCTACCACTTTTTCCAGGGTACTTCTATCCCCCCCTACTACAAAGCCATGTATTCTATTAAATCAAATGTGTCGCTGTTATATGAAAACTGTGCATATTCAGTACTGAGGGCTTCTTGGTTCTTCCTTTCTCTTTGCCTAAGATCTCATGGTTTTCAAATCACATGGACAGTAAGCAGCAGAGTTGGAATTTAGATCTAGTTTCCTATACCCATCAACAGTTTTGCCCAGCTTCTTCAAAGTGTGAGTAATTTTTAAGAAGTGATTTGTTTAGTTATAAGCATAAGTTTTGAATGTAGACAAACTTGGGTTTGAATGTTAGCTGAATGGCTGCACAGTTAGAAACAAGTTCCTTCAACTCTCATAGCATAAGCAGTGATATCGGTAAAATGACTATCATAAAGGCCTCTTAAAGATATCTTTATTATGATTGTCACTGTATCTTATTATGATATATATTCATGTTGTAAGATATATATTACAGCTTTATAATATAAAAAAACAACAGTTGCCATCGAGTCGATTCTGACTAATGGTGACCCCATGTGTTACAGAGTAGAACTACCACATAGGAAAGTAAGTTTGAATCCACCAGCTGCTCCTTGGCAACCCTATGGGGCAGTTCTACTCTGTCCTATGGGGTCACTATGAGTCAGAATCGACTCTACGTCAACGGGTTTGTTTGTTTGTTTTAAACTTTATGGAGGAGCCCTGGTGGCACAGTGGTTAAGTGTTCAGCTGCTAACCTAGAGATTGGTGGCTTGAACCCACTAGCCGCTCCATGGAAGAAAGATGTAGCAGTCTGCTTCTGTAAAGATTACAGCCTTGGAATCCCTATATGGCAATTCTACTTTATCCTACAGAGTAGCTATGAGTCCAAATCACTCAACAGCAACAGGTTCTTTTAATATTTACAAAAGCAGTTCACTAGACGTTCTTTTCATGGTGCTGTTGGGTGGGCCTACCTCAAACCTCTTGTGTTACCCAGGCTCCCTCTCTTGCTTCCTCTCTCTATGTATGCATGTGTGTGTGTGTGTGTGTGTATATATATATATATGTAAGTAATTTGTTCCCCATAATAACCCTAAGATATATGTGTGTGTATGTGTGTGTGTAGATACATAAATAGACAGACAGATAGATAGATAGATAGACAGATAGATGATAGATTTTGTGTCTGAGGAAATTTGTCCTAATTCTGAAATAATTGCAATCAAATATTGCATTTATTACTTTTAAAGTTATTGGACAATAGGATTTAATTTAGTGTGAGGCTAAATAGATTTGCTAAAGCCCATTGCCATACTCTTCCTGACATCCCCATGCCTTGGAATAGCATCCAGAGGGCAAGTGAGAGTCTCAGGCAAATAGAACGCTATATACAATCACTTCCTTACAGAATCGCTTAGTGGAGAGGAAAGGAATAAGTGAATTTCTGGTATTTACTAACTTGTAATAAATTGTCTCTACCTAATTGGGAAACCTAATGTCTGTCACCCAATAGTTGGTGACTTATTTATTCTCTCCGAGGGAACCTTAGAGTAAGAGTTGTTGCAAGAAGCCAGGAGTGTTACTGGAGTAGCGATTCCTTCAAGCAGTAAACATGGGGAGTGTGGAAATAAAGGCTCGCTTTTAAAACCTAGCACGAAACCTGATGCATAGGAAGCAACTGGATAAGTGGTAACTATTATTATTAGTTAATAGTAGCTATTGACAAGTTTTGGCTGATTGAAATATTATTAATGACATCAAATTATCTATATCATGGGTATCTATTTCTTTGTACCTCAAGGCAGAGCTAAACCTTTCAATAAAGACTGTCTAAGGAAGGCTTCTGTTTAGCAATGCAGTTTCCCCATCCCCTTGAAGGCTCCACGTCACCAAATTTTGCTGACCTGGCTTCAGTAAATTTTAATTCAACAAAAAGCCTGGTTGAACAGACGTGTTCACAAGTCCCAGGCCATGTAACACTCAATCTGTTTAATGAAATGTTCTGCTGGTTCCATATTTGTGCTTTCTGCTGGAACTGGATTTGCATTTTGCTGTCTCAGTGGAGCATAAACGCAAGGAGATGTCAGGAAGGGAGCTAGATCTGGAAGGGACAAGAGGTGGATTGGGGTATGTGACATCATAGAGGCTGGAGCACTGGAATGATACAGAGAAAGATGATGAGATTATTTCATCAAATAAAAAGGAGTACACAGCATTCCCTTTGTGAACCATAAGAGTGTTAAATTTCCACTTTAAAGCAATATAAATTTAACAGAACTATTTTGATGGCTCACTGAAATTGTTTAATAGAGAATTGTCTCTATGGGCATGTATTTTCCCTGCGCATGTATACATTTTGATCAAAGGAGAAATTATAGGGAGATTAAAAACTTGAATTAAAAAAAAGTGTATATTGGACATTGTGAAATACACAAGATAACCATTGTTCTAAAGACTTGAAATACATTGATGCATAAAAACTGATCTTGCCCTCACAGATCCTAGAGTCAAAGAGCAAAAACAGATATGAAAGCATATGATTGAACACAACGAGTTTAATGCAAGTATAAAGCTACAGACAAAGACCTTGAGGGCAGCAAAGCATATCAGATAAGTTAAATCTCCTGGAGGCCAAGGTTGGCAGTTCAGTGTGGACAAGGTAGATTTCACAGATATAACATCTCAGCAGAATCTTGAAGGACCCTCTACCCCAGACCTGACTCCTGAACTTCAGACATAGATGTAAATGTATCCATATTTATAAATTCAACCTATACATCATGAATACTCACTACAATTTGCTACTTGTGGTAATCATTAGTTTTAGTAAACAAAAAGTAGGAGGTGGCACCAAGATGGCAAAGTAGTCAGACGCTTCCAGTGGACTCTTTTACAACAAAGACCCGAAAAAACAAGTGATTCAAGTATATATGGCTATCTGGTAGCCCTGAACATCAAAGGTAGAGTTGAGGAACCAGACTGAGTGGCGGGGGAGGGAGAGACGGTTCAGAAGCAGCGAGGAGTTGCCAGACCTGACCAAGCAAGAGCCTGAGCCCTTCAGGCCTGAGCAGCTCATGGGTGAGTGGTGAGGCAGGCAAGCAGTGGTCCTTGGGAGGCGCATTTTCCACACTAGGAGAGATCCAGCACCAGAGAGTCTACATGGCCACCCAGAACTAGTGAGAAGCAGCCCTCATCAGTGAAAGATAAGTACTTGCGTATGGCTTAGCACGCAGATCAAAAACAAACCCCCTTAGGGAAAAACCTCTCTCCCATTTACCTCCCCACCCCTGGCTCTGCATTGGGTCACAGACCGGCTTCAGCAATTGCCTAGTACCCTGGGCTGGAAGTAGGATCCATCACATGCCCGGAGCCATTCTCACTGCCTTGGAGAGTGAACAAATTAATAAATGGGAAAAAATAAACCGCCAGCTCCCCTAAGCCAGGAACCCAGGGTAGGCACAGCTCCTTTGCCTAGGCATAGGCATAACGGATCCACACACTTTGAGTGCCTTTCCCCCTTCATATACTTGTGTGGGTCCATCTCAACAGTGTAAGCCCTCATTACAGCAGTACAACAGGGTATATACTGAAAGTTTAACGTCAGCTGTTTCAGCTATGAAGTGGCAGGTTCTTGACATTTGGCACTGCTCTGCCCATTAAGCAGGGTCTTCACCTACCCACATCAGGGACCTGAGGACTGATG
The DNA here is from genome assembly GCA_030035585.1 of Dugong dugon. Classification (NCBI taxonomy): domain Eukaryota; kingdom Metazoa; phylum Chordata; class Mammalia; order Sirenia; family Dugongidae; genus Dugong; species Dugong dugon. Next base: position 62,851,498 of record CM057471.1, read on the forward strand.
GCTCCACGCACGTCACCTAACCACCTGCAAGATGGGCCCATGAATAAGAGATGCCCCCCAGTCCTTACAGCCAACAGCATTAAGTGCTCATAGTCCAGCTGCAAAACCCACCCACCTAAGCGCTCTAGGGAACAGGGACACGCCTCCCTCCTGGACACTCAGGGGCAGTCGTCAGCCACCTGCCTTGCTCAGAGGGTGTCCCCCTGCTGCAGCCAGATGCCTGTGCCTACACCAATCACCCATGCCTGTCTAGGACTGTAACTGAGAGCCTACACCACACACTTGGTGGCTATCTACCTGGGCACCTGAGCTGAATCCATACAGGAGGAGTGGGCGAATTCCTTAGCCCACATACCTAATAACAGATCTACGCACCTGGAGACAGGACATTAGAGCTTCAAAAGTGCCAACAATCAAACTAGTTCATACAAGCAGCCTATTTGGGCATATCAAAACAAAACAAGAAGCTAGGACACAGTAAGCAAACATAAAATAAATAAATATAATAACTTATTGATGGCTCAGAGACCACAGTCAATATCAAATCACATAAACAGGAAATCCATGATGGCTTCAGCAAGCTCCCAAAATAAAGAATATAGAAATTTTCCAGAGGAGGAAAATTTCTTGGAATTATCAGAGGCAGAATACAAAAGATTAATATACAGGAATCTTCAAGAAATTAGGAAGGAAATTAAGCAAAACGCAGAACACGCAATACAGGAAATTAAAAAGATTAGACAAGAGCATAATGACAAATTTAACAGGCTGCAAGAATCCATAGAGAGACAGCAAACAGAAATCCAGAAGATTAACAATAAAATTCCAGAATTAGACAACTCAATAGAAAGTCATAGGAGCAGAATTGGGGCAATGGAAGTCAGAATTAGTGAGATTGAAGATAAAGCACTTGACACCAACTTACCTGAGGAAAAATCAGATAAAAGGATTTTAAAAAAATGAAGAAACCCTAAGAATTATGTGGGACTCTATCAAGAAGAATAACCTACGAGTGATTGGAGTATCAGAACGGGGGGATAACAGAAAACACAGAGAGAATGGTTAAAGATTTGTTGGCAGAAAACTTCCCTGATATTGTGAAAGATGACAAGATATCTATCCAAGATGCTCATTGAACCCCACATGAGGTAGATCCCAAAAGAAAGTCACCAACACATATTATAATCAAACTTGCCAAAACCAAAGATAAGAGAGAATTTTAAGAGTGGCTAGGGATAAACGCAAAGTCATCTACAAAGGAGAGTCAATAAGAATAAGCTCGGACTACTCAGCAGAAACCATACAGGAAAGAAGGCAATGGGATGACATATATAAATGCTTGAAGGAAAAAAAACTGCCAGCCAAGAATTATATATCCAGGAAAACTACCTTTCAAACATGATGGCAAAATTAGGTCATTTCCAGATAAACAGAAGTTTAGGGAATTTGCAAAACTGAAACCAAAATTACAAGAAATACTAAAGGGAGTCTTCTGGTTAGAAAATCAGTAACATCAGATAACAACCCAAGACTAGAACACAGGACAGAGCAACCAGATATCAATCCAGATAGGGAAGTCACAAAAGGAAATCAAAGCTAAAACACTGAAAATGGGGAAACAGATGTCAATATGTAAAAGATGACAACATTAAAACAAAAACAGAGGGACTTAAAAAATGTAGACATAGATTTTTCACATGGAGAGGAAGTCAAGGTGATATAAAGAAAGAAAAGACTGGCATAAACTCAGAAAAATAGGGGTAAATATTAAGGTAACCACAAAGGAAACTAACAATCCTACAAGTCAAAATAAAAAACTAGAAAAATATAAAGACTCAGCAAACACAAAATCAACAACAATGAAAAAGATGAAAAGAAAATACGTAAAGGAGAACGACTCAGCACAGGAAATTAAGTGGAACAAAGAAACTGTGAACAACACACAAAAAAATGCATCAAAACGACAGTACTAAACTCATACCTATCAATAATTATGCTAAATTTAACTGGACTAAATGCACCAATAAAGAGACAGAGAGTGGCAGATTGGATAAAAAACCATGATCTGTCTATATGCTGCCTACAAGAGACACACCTTAGACTTAAAGACACAAACAAACTAAAACTCAAAGGATGGAAAAAAATATATCAAGCAAAGAACACTCAAAAAAGAGTGGGAGTGGCAATATTAATCTCTGACAAAATAGACTTTGAAGTAAAATCCACCACAAACGATAAGGAAGGACACTATATAATGATAAAAGGGTCAATACACCAGGAGGACATAAGTATAATAAATATTTACACACCCAAGGACAGGGCTCCAAAATACATAAAACAAACTCTAATAGCACTGAAAAGAGAGATAGACAGCTCCACAATAGTAGTAGGAGACTTCAACACACCACTTTCGGTGAAGGACAGAATATCCAGAAACAAGCTCAACAAAGACACAGAAGAGCTAAATGCTACAATCAACCAACTTGGTCTCATAGACTTATACCAAACATTCCACCCAAAACAGCAGCCAAGTATACTTTCTTTTCCAATGCACATGGAACATTCTCCAGAATAGACTACATATTAGGCTGTAAAACAGGCCTTAACAAAATCCAAAGCATCGAATATTACAAAGCATCTTTTCTGACCACAAAGCCATAAAAGTAGAAGTCAACAACAGAAAAAGCAAGGGAAAAAAATCAAGCACATGGAAACTGAACAACACCTTGCTCAAATACTACTAGGTTATAGAAGAAATTAAGGATGGAATAAAGAAATTCATAGAATCAAATAAGAATGAGAACACATCCTGCCAGAACCTTTGGGACACAGCAAAAACAGTGCTCAGAGGTCAGTGTACAGCAATAAATGTACACATCCAAAAAGAAGAAAGGGCCATAATCAAAACATTAACTGTACAACTGGAACAAGTAGAAAGAGTGAAGCAAAAGAAGCCCTCAGGCACCAGAAGAAAGGAAATAATAAGAATTAGAACAGAATTAAATGAAATAGAGAGAAAAACAATTGAAAGAGTTAACAAGATCAAAAGCTGGTTCTTTGAAAAGATCAACAAAATTGATAAACCATTGGCCAAAGTGACAAAAGAAAAACAGGAGAGGAAGCAGATAACCCATATAAGAAATGAGATGGGTGATATCACAACAGACCGAACTGAAATTAAAAGAATCGCAACAGAATACTATGAAAACCTGTACTCTAACAAATTTGAAAACCTAGAGGAAATGGACCAATTTTTAGAAACTCACTACCTACCTAAACTAACACAACCAGAGGTAGAACAACTAAATAAACCCATAAAAAATGAAGAGATTGAAAAGGTAATTTAAATACTCCCAACAAAAAAAAGCCCTGGCCCAGATGGCTCCACTGGGGAATTCTACCAAACTTTTGGAGAAGAGTTAACACCACTACTACTAAAGGTATTTCAGAGCATAGAAAAGGACGGAATACTCCCAAACTCATTCTGTGAAGCCAGCATAACCCTGATACCAAATCCAGGTAAAGACACCACAAAAAAAAAAAGAAAATTACAGACCAATGTCCCTCATGAACATTGATGCAAAAATCCTCAACAAAGTTCTAGCCAATAGAATTCATCAACATATCAAAAAAATAGTTCACGATGATCAAGTGAGATTTATACCAGGTATGCAGGGATGGTTCAGCATTAGAAAAACAATCAACGTAATCCATTTAAATAAAACAAAAGACAAGAACCACATGATCTTATCAATCAATGCAGAAAAGGCATTTGATAAAGTCCAACACTCATTCATGATAAAAACTCTCAAGAAAATAGTACATAGTTAAGGGCATTTATACAAAGCCAACAGCTAACATCACTCTAAATGGAGAGACTTTGAAACCATTCCCCTTGAGAATGGGAACCAAACAAGGACGCCCTTTATCACCACTCTTATTCAACATTGTGCTGGAGGTTCTAGCCAGAGCAATTGGGATAGAAAAAGAAATAAAGGACATCCAAATTGGTAGAGAAGAAGTCAAGGTACTCTATTTGCAGATGATATGATCTTATATGCAGAAAACCCCAAAGAATCCACAAGAAAACTACTGGAACAAATAGAAGATTTCAGCAAAGTTTCAGGATTACAAGATAAACATACAAAAATCAGTTGGATTCCTTTACACCAACAAAGAGAACCTCGAAGAGGAAATCACCAAATCAATACCATTTACAATAGCCCCCAAGAAGATAAAATACTTAGGAATAAATCTAACCAGAGATGTAAAAGACCTATACAATGAAAACTACAAGACACTACTGCAAGACACCGAAAGAGACCTGCGTAAGTGGAAAAACATACCTTGGTCATGGATAGGTGGACTCAACATTGTGAAAATGTCAATTCTACCTAAAGCGATCTATCGATACAGTGCAATCCCAATCCAAATTCCACTTGCATTTTTTAATTAGCTGGAGAAACAAATCACCAACTTCCTATGGAAAGGGAAGAGGCCCCAAATAAGTAAAGCATTACTCAAGAAGAAGAACAAGGTAGGAGGCCTCACACTACCTGATTTTAGAACCTATTGTACAGCCTCGGCAGTAAAAACAGCCTGATACTTGTACAAGAACAGATACATAGACCAATGGAACAGAATTGAGAGTCCAGACATAAATTCATCCACCTATGAGCAGCTCATATTTGACAAAGGCCCAAAGTCCATTAATTGGGGAAAAGACAGTCTCTTTAACAAATGGTGCTGGTGTAACTTGATATCCATCTGCAAAAAACTGAAACAGCATGCACAAAAACTAACTCAAAATGGATCAAAGACTTAAGTATAAAATTAAAAACAATAAAGATCATGGAAGAAAAAATGGGGACAATGCTAGGAGCCCTAATACATGGCATAAATACAATACGAACCATAAGTAACAATGCACAAGCACCAGAAGACAGACTAGATAACTGGGAGCTCCTAAAAATTAAACACTGATGCTCATCAAAAGACTTCACCAAAAGAGTCAAAAGACAACATACAGACTGGGAAAAAATTTTGGGCTGCAACAAACCCGATCAGCGTCTAATCTCTAAAATCTACAAGATACTGCAAAACTTCAACAACAAAAAGACAAATAATCCAAGTAAAAAATGAGCAAAGGATATGAACAGGCACTTGGCCAAAGAAGATATTCAGGCAGCTAACAGACACCTGAAGAAATGTGCATGATCATTAGCCATTAGAGAAATGCAGATCAAAACTACAATGAGATATCATCTCACCCCAACAAGGCTAGTATTAATCCAAAAAGCACAAAATAATAAATGTTGGAGAGGTTGTGGAGAGACTTGAACACTTATACACTGTTGATGGGAATGGAAAATGGTACAGCCACTTTGGAAATCGATTTGGCACTTCCTTAAAAAGCTAGAAATAGAAATACCATATGATCCAGCTATCCTGCTCCTTGGAATATATCCTAGAGAAATAAGAGCTGTCACACGAATAGATATATGCACACCCATGTTCACTACAGCACTGTTCACAATAGCAAAAAGATGGAAACAACCTAGGTGCCCATCAACGGACGAATGGATAAACAAATTGTGGTATATCCACACAATGGAATACTACTATGCAGCCATAAAGAACAATGATGAAGCCGTGAAACATCTTATAACATGGAGAAAGCTGGAGGTCATTATGCTGAGTGAATTTAGTCAGTCACAGAAGGACAAATATTGTATAAGACCACTTTTATAAAAACTCAAGAAAAGGTTTAAACACAGAAGAAAACATTCTTTGATGGTTACGAGGATGAGGAGGGAGGGTGAGGGTTATTTACTAACTAGACAGTAGATAAGAATTATCTTAGGTGAAGGGAAGGACAGCACACACTACAGGGTAAATCCGCACAACTGGACTAAACCAAAGCTAAGAAGTTTCCCGAATACAATCAAACACTTTGAGGGACAGAGTAGCAAGAGTAGGGCTCTGGTGACCATGCTTTCAGGGGACATCTAGGTCAATTGGCATAACAAAGCTTATTAAGAAAATGTTCTGCATCCTACCTTGGTGAGTGGCATCTGGGGTCTTAAAAGCTTGCAAGCAGCCATTTAAGATGCATCAATTGGTCCCAACCACCTGGAGTAAAGGAGAATGAAGAACACCAAAGACAGAAGGAAAGTAGTAGCCCAAGAGATGGAAAGGGCCACATAAACCAGAGACTTCATCAGCCTGCAACCAGAAGAACTAGATGGTGGCCGGCTACCACCAATGACGGCCCTGACAGGGAACACAACAGAGAGTCCCGGATGGAGCAGGAGAAAGGTGGGGTGCAGAACTCAAATTCTAGTAAGAAGACCAGACTTAAAGGTCTCAGACTGGAGGAAGCCCGGAAAGCATGGCCCCTGGATTCTCTATCAGTCCAGATCTAAAACAATTTCCAAGGCCAGCTCTTCAGACAGGGATTGGACTGGCCTGTGGGACATAAAGTGATACTCGTGAGAAGTGTACCTCTTAGCTCAAGTAGATACAAGAGACTAAACAGGCACCTTCTGTCCGGAGGTGAGATGGGAAGGCAGACAGGGTTAGGAGATGGTTGAATGGACATGGGGAATGACGGGTGGAAAGGAGGAGTGTGCTGTCACAGTACACAATGTATGTATAAATTTCTGTATGGAAAAAAAATTTTTAAAATATGTATGATGTTAAATAAAGACTGTTCTTCCCTGCCTTTCAAAATTAAGCGTGGCCACAGGACTTGCTTCGATAAATGAAATGTGAGTGAATTGAACTTGTGTCACTTCCAGGTAGAAAGGTTAATAGATAGGGCTTGAGTACTTTATCTCTTTTCCTTTGCTTAGTTGCCATGGAAATATATGTTGCAATGGAGATTCCATCAGTCTAGGTCCTTGTGTGATCACAATGAGCAGGACCCACTTACACTGAACATAGAATGTAATTATGAAATATACCTTCATTGCTTAAAGCCACTGAGATTGTTTGGCTGTTTGTTACTACAGCATAATGTAGCCTAACCTGACTGATCCCACTCCTGCTCTAGGGATTGTGAATTAGACAGACAAGAAACCTACCTTCATGGAAGGAAAGGGACTACCAGACAAATAAACAATAGGTCTCTTCATGTAGATGTTTTTTGAGCTCCTCAAACATATTGTCCAAAACTGTACTTATCACACATCGCACTTCTCATCTCCCACCTCATCCTGTTCATGATCTCAATAAATAGCTACTTAAATAAAAACAGACAAACATAGTCATCTTGAATTTCACAGCCTTCCTCAAACAACCAATCTTGTCAGTTCTGCTTTTTAAATATCACTAAAATCTGACTATTTTACATCCCCACTGTCATTTCTTGAGACCAGGACACCATCATCTCTCACTCCCTTCCACCGTCTCCTAATTGATCTCTCTGCTTCTAAGTTTTCTTTCCTTGGAGTCTCTCTCCAACTAGTGCTGGTCACTAACAAAATTGTAAATCTCAACATGCCACTCACTTCTTTGCTTAAAATCCTAGTGTCTTCTCGTTATCTCAAATGTGGTTTAGAAGGCTTACTATAGTCAGGTTCTCTCTCTTTCTCTCTCTCCACTTCCTCCCTCCCTCTCTCCATCTTTCCCTTTCTCCAGGCCTTCACACATGTGCTTCTCTCTGAATAAATTATTTTCCCTTTATTCTCTGGCTGACAAATTCCTACTTGTCTTAGTAGTGCTACTGAACAGAAATACCACAAATGGGTAGCTTTAATAAACAGAAATTTATTTTCTCACAGTTTAGGTGACTAGAAGTCTGAATTCAGGGTGTGGCTCTAGGGGAAGGCTTTCTCTCTGTGGTGGCTCTGGGGGAAGGTCCTTGTCTCTTTTCAGATTCTGTTTCTTGGTTCCTTGGAGATCTCATGTGGTGTGGCATCTATCTTCCCTCATCTGTGTTTGCTTGCTGCTTGCTAAATCTGCTCATTTATATCTCAAAAGAGATTGATTTAAGACACACCCTATACTAATACTGCCTCATTAACATAACAAAGAAAACTCATTCCCAATTGGGATTATAACCACAGGCATAGTTGAATTTACAACACATATTTTGGGGGGACACAATTCAATATATAACACTACTGGTGACCAGATTCTCCTTTGAAGATATTCAACAAGAATTTTTTCCTGGCCCTTAAACTGAATTTTTTTGTCTTTGTATATGTTCCCATACTACCATGTACAGCGTCCCTTAATGTCTAGTTTGTAGGCTCTAAAGCCAGATTCCTTGAGTTTAAATCCTGACTCCACCACTTATTATTTATATGACCTTGTGCAAACTAATTCATGCCTCTGTGCCTCAGCACCCCATCTGTAAAACAGAAGTAATAGTAATGCTTACCCCATGGGCTAGGTTTTAGGTATTTGTGAATTAAATAGGGCAATTTATTTAATGAACCAAAAGCTGAGGCTTACCTTGACTACATATTAACCATTATTATTCTTTTCAACCCTCTCTGTTGCCAAGCTGAAGCTGAAATAGAAGGAAGGAAAGAGACCATAAAAAGCTAACACTCCCAACTAAGAAATTGGATTTTATCTGGTAAGAAATAAAGAGTTATTGGAGGTTTTTAAAGAGAAAACAGGATCAGGTTTGAATTTTAGAAAGAAAAAAAAAAAAAGGGAAATAGAAGATGAGAGGCAAGTAGAGGAAGAACTCTTTAGAATATGCTCAGTGTAGCCAAGTAGTTCATTTTTAAGCAATCATATTTAATCACGATTCACCATTCAAAAACTAAGAGGTCATTTAATTCTACAAACATTTATGGAATGTTCACTAAGTGTCAGATGCTGTGCTGGGGGCTGAGAATTGAGAGGCAGTAAAGCACACTGTAGGAAAATCTAGCCTATTTGTTAAGAGCATTGAATTTACCATCATACAGACCTGGGTTTACCACCTAAGACTATGCCTTCCCTCCTGAACAAGGTCTTCAAACTCCTCAAACTTCAAACTTCCTCAAGGGTAAAACTAGATTAAATGAGATAATATATAAAAAGCCTCTTAAAATGTTTAGGATGCGGTTCAATATGTGTTCAGTATATGCTAGCTATCATTACCATAATTACTATTGTAGATATTATTTTATAACAGAACTGAATGACACCTTCCTCCAATACCAAGGTGTTCATAGTCTGAATAGAGAAGGCAGATATGTAGGCAAGTAAATAATATCCTATTTGAGGTACTGTATTATTAATCCTGGTGGCGTAGTGGTTAAGAGCTACAGCTGCTAACCAAAAGGTCAGCAGTTTGTATCCACCAGGGGCTCCTGGGAAACTGTATGGGGCAGTTCTTCTCTGTCCTATAGGGTCCCTATGAGTTGGAAACGACTCGACGGCAATGTGTATGTTATTAAAAATAGCCAATATTTATTGAGTGCATACCTTCTGTCAGGTATTGAGCTCTATGAGGCAAGTAATATAATACTGGACTCTAAATGAGGAAGTGGAGGAGTTTAACCACTCCAGAGCTAAGCAACATATTCAAGGTGACACAGATAGTGACTGGCAGAGTTGTAATGTAAGCTGAAGTAGTCTGATAGAGATGCCATGCCCTAAACCACTATCTACGCTGCCAACCTAATAGATAAGGATGTGATTTATAAATGGAGGAAGTGGCATGATTTGAAAGATGGTATTAGTCTCTCCTTCCATCTACCCACGGGTCTATGAAGTCAACAAACAACGGTAGTATCTCTATTGAAAGCAATGATTGTCAATGTTAGCATAAGAGTTGACACATCTACTATCTCATAAACATCTTTCTAAAAATTCTGTGGTGTATATATAATTGACCTTCCCATCTTAAAGATGACAACAGTGAAGCATGGAATGACTTAATAGTGTATTCATGACCACATAAGCACAAAATGTCACAACCATGATCCTGGCCAAAAACTACCAGTATTGCTCATACCATAGTACTGGTTATAGATCTGTCTTAGCTTCCTCATTTATACTGTGCTTTGTGACAGGACACATAATTTATTACTTTTATTTGGCAAACCTCACTGCCCCCTGAGCCCAAGGTTTGGAGGTGGAAGTAGAGAGAAGATCTCTAGCTACTGGTCAAATCTCACAATTATACCTGAGCAGAGAGAGAGCTAGTGCGTTCCAACAGATTGGAAGAGACTTAAGAACTCGTCTGGCAGTCATTGGATCCCCAGAGATGCTAGGTTATGTTCTCCCAGTTTTTGAAAGGAAGCACTTTAATCAGCAGGTCCCAGCCTTTGTGGCAGTTCACCTTGGCCAAAATATTCCATAATGTCAGGCTGTCCAGAGATGAGGCAATGTCTCCCTTTTTATGAAGCTAACTCTGGCTGTTGTCTTACTTATCTAGTGCTGCTATAACAGAAACACCACAAGTGAGTGGCTTTAACAAACAAGCTCTTTGAGCCTCTGCTTCTGGGTGATCTTCATTTGGCTTGGCATCTCTCTTCCCCATCTCTGCTTCTCTCACTTCCTTGTTTAATTTTTCCTATCTCAAAATAGATTGACTGAAGACACCTCTACACTAATCCTGTCTCATTAACATAACAAAGACAACCCACTCACACATGGGATTATAACCACAGGCATAGAAGTTAGGATTTACAGCGCATAGTTTTGGGGGACACAATTCAATCCGTATCAGCTATGTTTCTTATCAGTTGCTACGAGTTGTGCATAGCTGGTTCACTTTCCACCTCACCAGAACAATGAATCACACTTACTCAATATGTAAACTAACACTTACATTATCAAAACATAATTCTTTAAATTTATAGAGATGAAGGCTTCTACTAATTTAGTGAACAGTCTGGTGACCTTCTAAACTGGGTGCCCTTGACTTGTACATTGAGCCAAAAAAGAACCCAAATAAGAGGATCTTCCTGAATATCTTTCAGCTATGTGGGGTATTGTGCTTATTAGCGCAGGTCACTAAATAGTTCTTGTTCTCCTCCTGAAAGCTCCATCTTGGTATCGAGTTTCCTCTTCCCTGAAGTTAGACATGGTCATGGGATGTGCTAATGGTGCATTGTGTATTTCTCCTGGATAGAAGACTTTATGAGACAGTGCACCATTTATTATAGTCTTCCCATTGCTGTAGTTACAGTGGAAGCCTGTGTCCAAGCAGTGTCTCCAACAGCCCCAGCTATAAGGGACTACAATGAGTAAAGCCTCTACTGACCCATATTGGACTTGTGTGAAAACATTTAGATCTAAGGGTTGTTATCATCATCATCATCATCATCATACTACTACTGTGACTTGATTTGTGATGTATCTTGCCAAATATTGCCAAGATACCAAAGAAGAAACCCAAAAATAAAACCAAACCCATTGCTGTCGAGTTGATTCCAACTCATAGTGACCTTATAGGACAGAGTAGAACTGCCCCACAGGGTTTCCATGGAATGGCTGGCAGATTCGAACTGCCAAGCTTCTGGTTAATGGCCAGATCTTAACAACTTAGCCACCAAAGCTCCATCTGCCCAGATACTATGAGAAAAATATGAGCTTATAAAATAACTGACTGGTATAGAAAGGGAATAGAAAGAGTCTAGAAGTTCAGGAACTTGTAGGATTGGAAGAGGAAGCTGTAAAAAATCATTGAGTAGGTCATTGTATATAATGGAGGCCAAAGAAAACTTTGACTTGCAGCAAAGATCAAATAAAAGGAATAGTCATCACCACTGTTCAAATCTCTGAATGGATTAAGGTGACTTAGAATAAAAGTATAATTAAGAGTTTGGTATCCAGTAAATGCGTTCAATTGCACAAAATGACTCAAGGGGGAAAATAAAACCTAAAAGCTTGACTTGCCCATGAAAACCTTAGAAGTTAGGGTTGCTGTACTTAAACTGCCAGAGGGGAAGGGAGAGGAAGCAAGCAAACAAAGACTTATAAAATCTAAGAAGTATATTTAGGAAAAAAAAAAAAACTTTAAGGGTGGTATTGGCACACAGAGATGACCAGATTCAAAGAAATATGAAGCCTATTATCATTTTAATCAAGCGACACTGGGAAAGATAGCTTGTCTTTTAGGTTCAAATCTCTGGACCAAAAGAAGCTACCTCTGGGACTGATGAAGAAGCTACTAGAAATGACTCAGGGATCTGGACTTAAGCTAGACACATTGACTAGATGAGGCTGGTGGGATATCTCTCTTGGTGTGGGAATAAATATGTCTTATAAACAGGAAGGAAAAAGAAATATTTTCCACCAGAAAGGAAGATTGCAATAGTTATTAAGGTTGCTCAAAATATTCCAGATTTTCTTCCTTCTTAGCACATAGTAGAATTGTACCTTCCTGCCCCCTTCAAGTTAAGCATAACCATGTGACTAGATTTGACCAATGAAGTGTAAAGAGGCATGCCGTGTGTCATTCTGAGGTGGAAGCATTTAATTGCCAGGGTGAGACACTGCCATACTGTGGTGATCCTGGACACATAGGTAGGGATGGGTGCTCCATCAGCCAGGGCTGCTGATTAACTGTAATGAGCAGAGCAACCTGCTGACCTGGAATGGCTCTGTAGTGTGAGTAAGAAATAAATCTTGCTTTTTTTTAAAATCTCTGGAATTTGGGGGTTATTTAGTGCTCAGTATAACCTAGTTCTTCTGACTTCAACATGGGGCATGACTGTAGATAGGGTTTTCCTAAAACTGTAGCATGACATTTACTTTAGGATATAAGAGAGCTCCTCTGGCTGATCAGTATGACCTGACCCTTAATCCCTAACTAGAAGCCATTCTTTGAGCTTACGGTCATCCCCATCATAAAGACAAACGTGACTGAAACACTTATCTACTTCCATGTTGCTAGTAGCTAACTGCCTCTGCCTTTCATTTTGAGAGATTTACAAGTAAGAAAGAAAAGGACAGAGACCGAAAATTCAGTAGATTTGCATCGTATATGGCTTCTTCATGCTCCTTCTCTTTGATGAAGTGCATGCAAATTCACATCTTACTTCTCATAAGGTGGGATAATGAGAACAGACTTGCCCACCTCATGGTACCTGTGATGGTTAAGAATGTGTGTGAGCTTGAATGGGCCATGATTCTCAGTGTTTTGGCAGTTGTGTAATGTTGTGAACACTTCCATGTTGAGATTTGATATTTGATAACCACCAGGATGGGATCTGCTGTGAGTAGCCAGTCAGTTGAAAGGGAGTTTCTTTGGGCCTGTGGCCTGCATCTAATATAAATGGACATTCTGGCAAGGCTCATGGGCTTTTTGCTTGCACTGGATCCTGCAGCTGGCTCCTATTTGTCTGACCTCCGGTTCTTGGGACTTGAGCTAGCAGCTTACCTGCTGTCTTGCCTACCTCTCTTAGGATTCATTGAGCTTCACAGCTGTGAGCAAGAGCCCTACTCTTTGACATGCTGATCTTGGGTTCGCCAGTCTCGGCAGCTACGTCAATCAGGAGAAACCTCTATCCTGACCCACCGACTTGGGACATTACAATGTCTACAACTGTAACCCATTTCCTTGATATAAATCTCTCTATATATATATTCATATGCTTTGCTGGTTTTGCTTCTCTAGAGAACCCAGTATAAGACATTTGGTACCAAGAGTGGAGGGTACCGGGAGTGCTTAACCATGAGACACCAAGTCACCATGCATCCTCAGCTGCCAATCATGAACTGGGTATTTTCTGACCCACAGAGTCATAAAGTTAGATGTGCACAGCAGCACTCCATCATTAAATGGAAGTGGTATATATGAGATCGGGGCTGAGCAGGACCTGAATGTACAAGTAAGTTGCATGAGAAGGTGGCCCAAATGCCCAGTCTCCATTGCTGTCACATTACCTTCCATCTCCCAGTCTGCACCTACAGCCTCATGGAGAGTTCCTTATGATCATTTGACTGAGGAAGAGAAACCTCAAGGCTGGTGTACAGATGGTTCTGCATGATTTAAAGGCACCACTGGAAAGTGGACAGTGGCAGCACTACAGCCCCTTTCTGGGACCTCCCTGAAGGACAGTGGTGAAGGGAAATCCTCCCAATGGGCAGAACTTTGAGCAGTACACCTGGTTGTTCACTTTGCTTGGAAGGAGAAATGGCCAGTTGTGTGATTGCATTCTGATTCATGGGCTGTGGTGAATGGCTTGGCTGGCTGGTCAGGGACTTGGAAGGAACATGATTGGAAAATTGGAGACAAGGAGGTGTGGGGAAGAGGTATGTGGATAGACCTCTCTGAATGGGCCAAAGAAGTGAAGATATTTGTGTCCCATGTGAATGCTTAGCAGAAGAGGATTTTAACAATCAAGAAGATAGGATGATGTGTTCTGTGGAAACCAGTCCTCCTCTTTCCCCAGCTACTCCCATCATTGCTCAATGGGCTAATGAACAAATTTGCCATGGTGGCAGGGATGGAGGTTATGCATGGGCTCAGCAACATGGAATTCCACTCACCAAGGCCAACTGGGCTACAGCCACTGCTGAGTGCTCAATCTGCCAGCAGCAGATACCAACACTGAGTACCCGATATGGCACTACCCCTCAAGGTGATCAGCCAGCAACCTGGTGGCAAGTTGATTACATTAGACCACTTCCATCATGGAAAAAGCAGCGTTTTGTTCTTACTGGAATAGACACTTACTATGGGTATGGATTTGCCTTCCTTGCACCCAATGCTCCTGCCAACACTACCATCTATGGACTTACAGAATGCTTTATCCACTGTCATGGTATTTTTGATGGTTAAGATTGTATGTCAACTTGGCTAGGCCATAATTCTCAGTGTTTTGGCAGTTATATAATGTTGGGAACACTTCCCTGTTGAACTTTGACATGCAATCACCTCCATGATGGAATCTGCTGAGTAGTACCAGCAGGGGTGGGGCCTGTGGCAGCTCACTGCCCCCTCAGCCTCCATCTCTCTGCCCTCCACCGGTTACTTCCTTCCTGCTCACCTTGTCAAGGTTCTTGGCTTGTTCCAGACCCAACAGCTGCTTCTTGTCATCTCACCTCTGGTTCTTGGGACTTGAGCTAGCAGCTTACTGTTGATCTTGGAATTTGTTGGTCTTCACAGCCTGTGAGCGAGAGTTCCATTCCCCGACCTGCTGATCTTGGGTTCACCAGCCCCTGCAGCTATGTGAATTAGGAGAAACCTTGTGGTCTTGTCTGCTAATCTTGGAATTCGTCAGCCTTCACAGCCTGTGAGCGGGAGCCCTGCTCTCCAACCTGCCAACTTTGGGTTCACCAGCTTCTGTGGCTGCGTGCATTGGGAGAGACCTCTACCCTGATCCATGAACTTGGGACATTCTAGCCTCTACAATCGCGTGAGCTGTTTCCTTGATAAAAATCTTTCTATATATATATTTACATGCTTTACTGGTTTTGCTTCTCTAGAGAACCCAGCCTAAGACGGTATCCCACACAGTATTGCCTCAGATCAATGGACTCACATCACAGCAAATAAAGTCTGGTAATGGGCCCATGCTCATGGAATTCACTGGCCTTACCATGTTGTGGCATAGTGGTTGAGTGCTACAGCTGCTAACCAAAAGGTTGGCAGTTCAAATCCACCAGGTGCTCCTTGGAAACTTTATGGGGCAGTTCTACTCTCTCCAATAGGGGCTATGAGTCAGAATCAACTTGATAGAAATGGGTTTGGGTACCATGTTCCCCATCATCCTGAAACAAGTGGTTTGATAGAACAATGGAATGGCCTTCTAAAGACACAATTACAGTGCTAGCTAGGTGGTGATACCTTGAAGGGTTGAGGCAATGTTTTCCAGAAGGCTGTATATGCTCTAAACCAGTGTCTAATATATGGTACTGTATAGCTCATAACCAGGATTCATGGGTCCAGAAATCAAGGGGTGGAAATGGGAGTGGCACCACTCACTATTATCCCTAGCGACCTACTTGCAAATTTTTTCCTTCCTTTCCCTGCAACCTTATGCTCTGCAGGTCTAGAGGTCTTAGGTCCAAAGGGAGGAATGCTCCCACCTGGATACACATCACTGACTCCTTTGAACTGGAAGCTAAGAATGCCGCCTAGCCACTCTGGGCTCCTTATGCCTCTGGATCAACAGGCAAGGAAGGGAGTTGCCATACTGGCTGGTGTGATTCATCGTGATTACCAAGAGGAAATCATATTGATATTACATAATGGAGATAAAGAAGAGTATGTTTGGAATGCAGGAGATTCCTTAGGGCATCTATTAGTACTACTATGTCCTGTGATTAAAGTCTCTGGAAAACTACAGCAACCCAATTCCTACATGACAACTAATGACCCAGACCCTTCAGGAATGAGGGTTTGGGTCACTCCACCAGGCAAAGAACTACAACCAGCTGAGGTGCTTGCTGAGGGTAAAGAGAATACAGAATGGGTGGTGGAAGAAGGTAGTTATAAATACCAGTTAAAAAACAAATGACCAGTTGCAGAAACGAGGACTGTAATTGTTATGAGTATTTCTGCTTTGTATGTGTGCATCAAATATTTTTGTTTTCTTCACTTATAAAATATAAGATGTAAACAGGGCTAGTGCATTTTTGTTGTGTGTGTGTTCGTTGTATCATGCTAGGTGCAAGTATGACTTTGTAATTGTCTTTACTCAGAGATTATATATGGTTTAAAGAGATGTGTACAGGTGCCAAGTTGGCAAGAGGTGGACTGTGATGGCTAAGATTGTGTGTCAACTTGGCTGAGCCATGATTCTCAGTGTTTTGGCAGTCATGTAATGTGATTACTTCTGTGTTGAGATTTGATATGTGATAACCCCTATGATGGGATCTGCTGTGAGTAGCCAGTCAGTTGAAATGGAGTTTCCTTGGACCTGTGGCCTGCATTAATATAAGTGGACGTTCTGGCAAGGTTTGTGGGCTTTTTGCTTGCACTGGATCTTGCAGCTGGATCCTATTTGTCTGACGTCTGGTTCTTGGGACTTGAGCTAGCAGCTTACCTGTGATCTTTCCTACCTATTTTGGGATTCATTGATCTTCGCATCCTGTGAGCAAGAGCCCTGCTCTTTGACCTGCTGATCTTGGGTTCTCCAGCTCCTGTGGCTACGTGAATCAGAAGCCTCTATCCTGACCCACAGACTTGGGACGTTCCAGCTTCTACAACTATGAGGCATTTCCTTCATAAAAATCTCTCCCTATATATTTTTATACGCTTTACTAGTTTTGCTTCTCTAGAGAACCCAACCTAAGAAAGTACTGTTTCCAACACCAAACACAGATGTGAACTTAGTCATAAACTCTAAAGTAGTCTAGCCTGTTGAATGAGGGAGCATATATCCTCATGCTCATTGTCATGTATCCTGAATCTCACCTGCTATCCTAAGATTTAAAAAAGGATAAGTAAGCTCATCCACAGAAAAATAAGGTGTTATATGAATACACCAATAATGGTCATTATTTCATCAAAACAAGCTAAGGTCTGTTTTTTTTTTTTTTTTTTGCATTTAGTCTTATTGTAAAGTATCTTCTACGGAGACTTAGTTTCTGTCTCTCAGTCAAATAAAGATGTTGCACATTGTAAATGGATAATTATTCAATAATTCAACACATTGTTATTGAAGACCTACTATGTGCTAGGTCTTGGACTAGGAATACACGGGGAAGACTTCTTTGAGAGGGTGACCTTTAAATAGAGGGTTTATGTATGCAAAAAGTTAACCAAGTGGTGGAAAAGAGCATCCCAAAGACAGGGAGTAGCCTGTGCAAAAGCTCTGGTTTGAAAAAGCTCAACCCATCTGAAGAGTGGAAATAAGGTCAGTAGGGATGTTGTAGTATGAGCAAGTGTGAGAGTAGTTTGAGATGAAAATGAAGACACAGGCAGGGGCCAGTTTATGCCAAACCTGGTAAGCTTTCCCAAACGTTTTAAATTGTATTTAAGGGAATGAAGGGAGACATTGAAGGTTATTGATGATCTTATAGTGCCCAAGTTACATCCTTTTGAAAATTATTGAATCTTAGAAATTCAAAGGTTCATGTCCATGCTCCCTTGTTCCCATCATGCAAAAACTCTATATCAGATGGAATTTCCAATACATTTGTTGGGTTACCAGATATTTATTGGGGATCTTCTACATGTTAGAGCTGAAGGAATAAACGTGTCTTTTAAGTTACAGTGGTTAGGTGGTGTACAAGGAGGATATGCATGCTAAAAAAAGGAAAATCTCTATAGTTGTATACACTCATAGAATAAGAATTTTGCTTTCTCCAAGTGGGACAAAGAAAAATTGTGAATTCATTATCATGTTACTAAATTTAAATAAAAAGGTGTTTAATAAATAAGCCATGAGCTCCTTAGAGAATGATACAAGCAGGATAGATGACTAAATATAGAGAATAGCCTTCATGCCTCTAACAACAGAATTCCTCTTTTAAAATTGCTGAGCAGAAAGTAGAGTGAAATAGAGAGGAGAGCCCAAAGCTTGCTACAGCTGCAGAATTTAAAGGGATATATTTAACATTCTCTGGGCATAGTTCTAAAATATTCATGCATGTTGGACATAATTATGTCGTTTTATTGTCCAGTGTGTGTCAATGAAATGTCATTTTTTCGCTGTAGCTTATATCACTTCTCTGGTGATTGGGAAATGCAAATGATTACAAACAGAGAAGCCTTAAGTGGCAGAGAATTTGTTTTATGAATCTTATAGCAAAACTTTTAAATCTGAATGCTGCACTCAGGGAATGATTGAGAACTAAATGGGCACATTTCTCTATACAAAACACAGAGTGGTCCCTTTACAGCCGTCACATTTAAAGGAACATTGAACTAATGATTAGAGGGGTCAGGAAATATCCTAGCGAAGACTGAATAGCAACTAAGTTGCTATTTCCAGTCTAGAAATGACTATTGTTCTGTGTTGTTTTAGAAGACTTCATTAGTAGCAATGATCGGAGGTTGAAAAGAGGCTGATTCTGTTCCAACTCAAGGAGAAACATCTTGTATAATTCAGCTTTCCATGAGCAATTGTCAGCTCTGGTGTTAGCAGTATGTAAGCAGAGGATACTGCACAAGAGTTTTATACATTGGGCAGGAGAGGAGCCCAGAAAATCTCTAGGGGACAGTTTGGGATAGTGGAAATTGCCGGAGCTTTGGTGCCAATCAGATTAGAATTCAAACCTTAACTTCGCTAATTTACTGGCTGGTTGGTTGTTGGAGATTCATTTAGCTTTTCTGAGCTTCATTTTTCCTTACCTGAAAATAAGGACAAAATAACTAAAATAACCATTGTTAGGATTAAATGAGACGATGCATATAAGATTGCTAACAAATGTTCATCAAATAACAAGTGTTTAAAAGATTTCTGCGAAAATAAGGAACATAGGCCCATAGTGCATTTCCTGTCACACAGTAGGTGCTCAATGAGTGTTAGACCTCTTCCTTCTTTCCATATCATACTTATAGACTGGTGCAAATTTCTGAAAACTCCTATTATCACCTTTACTTCTCACACCTTGAAAATGCATTCAGGTGGGAGTTGTTTTATTGCCATTCTCGTTTTAACCCTCAAATCCTGTCTTTGTTTCCTCAACCCTATCTGTGCTTATTTCCATAGGTAATGAGCCCCCCTTCATGTTTTAGGATGTTTTTCCCCTTTAAAGTTGCAGGTTTTCTCACTAGAACTTCAAAAGGAAAGGATGAAAATGCAACATTCCTGATCCTTCTCCCAATTTAAATTAAAAACCAAACCAGTGATGTTTAAATCCAAAAAGAGCTTCGGATTATCCAGTACAATTTCTTTTTGTTTGGTGGCAAGAGGGGCAGCTGCATTGTTATAGCATTGGTTTCATTTGCCTTTGTTGCAAAGAAATCCAACTTCAGTTACAGAGCTACCTGTGATTGCCAAATAGGGCACATGGAACTGAAAACTACCTCAGGTAGCAATCGGCCTTAAAATTCCCCAGGTTAATTTATTTTCTCTATCCTTTTGTTTTTCCTTTTCTTTGGTTGTCATTGTCTTTACTAAGAAGTCTCAGTAGAGTTTTGTACTACAAATAGCAATGGACCGATATTCAGAAGACCTAAGCAAAATTTCTGAGTCGTCAAACGTCTCTATTAACCAGAATGCTGGGAATTTAGTGGGACCAATAAAAAATACTCTTTTCTTCCTTTTTAAGTTTAAAACAAATTGATAGGTGGCCAGATGAGTAAATAGATGGAGATCAACACATCATCGTCATTACTGATGAAAGCTGGATTGAAGTATATTGAACTATGTGGTTTACATGTGTGTCCACAGAGGTCTTCCTTATATTTAACCCTGTCTTAAGGAGTCCCTGGGTGGTGCAAATGGTTGATGTGCTTGGCTGTTAACCAACTGGTGGGCGGTTTGAGTCCATCCAGCGACACCTCCAAAGAAAGATCTGGTGATCTACTTCAAAAAAATCAGCCACTGAAAACTTGATGGAGAACAGTTCCACTGTGACACACACGGCGTAACCATGAGTTGAAGTCACTTTGACAGCAACTGGTTTACCTCAGCAAAGTAGATCGTCTCTCAGGCAACAGCGACTAGGGTAATGTCTACAGGTTGCTGCCTGAAAATAAAGTATCATGTAGCCCTTATAAAAAGATGGGGATAACAGTAACAGCCCTAATTTACTGAGTGCAAATTTTCATATTCTGTGAAGTAATTTATCGGTAATTTTTCATTTAGTCCCCAACATATAGATGTCATATTTCTCCCAATTTTTTTTGGAAAAGATAAACTTTTCTCAGTGGAGGAGTCATTAGTTCAAGGTTAGAGATTTAGTAAGTTATAGAGTGTGGTAGTAAAAAAGCAAACGCATGTATTATTAATAAGAAAACATACTAAAATAATACTAATGGTTTAAATATGTGTGGACATTTAAAATTTATGAAGTGATTTTACTTGCATCCTCCCATCTTAATGAGATTCCGTACAATTCTGGAAGGTGGATAGGGCAGGGCATGGCGTATTCATTTTATAGTACAGGAAATAATAAGTACTACTAGCATTAATATAGTACTTTACAATTTACAGGGCATGTTCACATACATCACCTCATTTAATCTTCAAAACCCGAGAAGGAGGAGGAACAGAAAGGAGAAGAAATGGTAGGAGGGAACTGTTATACTTTTCACTTGAGAACTCAAATCACTTGTGAATTACCTCTGAGTTCAGAAAAAAAGCCTCCATTCCCATGTCATCACATGTCTACAATGGAACTTTGTCTTGTTTAACTCATGGCCTCTCTCTGTCCTCCTCATTCATTCAAGGAGGAATGGTTTGTTTAACTGGTGAGTTCTACGGAAGAAATGGTACAAGTTTGCTTTCATTCCCTCTTAGAATTACTACTGAATCTGCTTACATTTTGGTCTGTTCTCTGGTTATGGTAAACTTGCCAGTGCAAGCTCTCTTGCAGGGTAGGCTTGGGACTTTTCAGTTTGGTATATGACTGACTGGTTTTATCAGTCAGAATGAGCTAGGTTATGCTGGGTAACAAGCAGCCCCAAATTTCAGTGGACTGAAGAAAAGGTTTAATTCCTGCTTATATTGAATATCCAACAAGGATTGGCAGAAGAACTAACCTGATGGTGGCTTCATCTCGACACTTGCCCTTATAATTTTCAAGGCAGAATACTGAAATGGAGCAAATCACACACTGGCTCATAGAGCCTACATCAGAAAGTGATTCATGGCACTCACACGCACTGTTTCTTGTTCAAAGCAAGTTATTTGGCACACCTAACTCCTAAGTGGGCAGAAAAGTGCTATTTCCCCATGTGCCGAGATGATGAAGTACTGCACATACTTAGTGAATTGTACCAATTACTGTCCCAGTAGATCAGTGTAAAGTGTACAATTCAATGGGTTTTAGTATATTCAGAGCTGTGCAACCATCACCACAACCAATTTTAGAATATTTTCAACACTTCCCCCAAAAACTCCATACTCATTAGTCATCTTACACTTTTAACAAAAACTTTAGGAAAAAAAAAGAAAGAGAAACATTGTATGTTATTTGTAAAGCACATCTAGAATTTATAAACAATAAATTATACATTAAGAAAGAGGAAATATTTCATTCTTTTGAGTTAGAGAAGGTCTTCTATGTCCTTGGGATAGAGTTGGTATGGGAGTGTATGTTCTCTTTTGGATCTGGATTTTCTATGAATTAAAAGTATTCTAGCTTTATGTCTATTGGCTCTTCCTAGCTATGCTCTGCTTCTGGTTTCTCCTAAAACAGTACTTAGTACTCAGATTTTGTCTCCATTTTTCCATGTTCTTATTTTTTTCCTCTTCTTCACATTGCAATACTAAATCATTAGCATGACAGCTCAAATGCATTTAAACAATACTTAATATTAAAATTAACATTAATATTATCACCGTATATATGTGCAATTACTTGTATTTACACAAAGTGCCATCATGAAACTTGGCTCATTTTAACTTCATATTATATCTGTAAGATACCTATAATTATCTAAATTTTATAGATGTGAAACTAACACTCAGTGGTAGAAGTAAGACTTAAACCCAGATCTCCTGATTCCATGCCCAGGGGTCTTCCCTGTAATATTGTTAGTGGAATTGCTAAAGAAATAGGCAAGACTTTGATAATCAGCAGTAACCATCTGCATCTGAATGATAAATTGACTGAAGTTATTCAATGTCTGCTTATCATTAGCTTCAAAGTGATTGACTGATGAGGGATCATGGATTCTTTTGCTCAGAAATCCTGAGGAAAATTCTGAGAATAGAAGTAGTGTGGCCAAAGCAGAGCCAGGGATCATGGTAAATTTCAAATCAAGGCACCTAAATGAGATATTGGTGAGAATGTCAAGGCAACTGGTCAGGCACTACAAAGGCATAGGTACAAATATATACATACATACACACACACACACACACACACACACACACACACACACGTATATGGAGCTAAGTGAATGATAGCATGGCAGGAAGATGATTGGAATTATAGAAATTTTGCAGAAGCCAGAGAATAGGGCAAGGCAACGAAGAAAGGGGTAAGACACCAGCCAGGCATCAACTCTGGGACACACACCACAACACAATGTCAGGTAATGAGCATGGGCCCCTAGTTAGAAGAATCTATTTTTTAAACATAAGGAGCCCTAGTAGTGCAACAGTTAAGCACTTAGCTGCTAACCTAAAAGTTGACAGTTCGAACCCATCCAGAGGTCTTTTGGGAGAAAGACCTGGAGATCAGCTGCTGTAAAGTTCATAGCTTAGAAAACCCTATTGTGCAGTATTCTACTTTGTCACATGGGTCACTATGAGTCAAAATTGACTTGAAGGCACCAAACAACACAACAATTTTTTCAAACACAACTTTGAAACTTCTTCCCCACCTGGCTGTATTAGTTTCCTAGAGCTACCGTAAAGTACGACAGCTCCAAGTCTGAAATCAAGGTGCTTGCAGGGCCATTCTCTTCTACTGGAAGATCCTTCCAACTTCCGGTGGTCCCAGATGTATCTTGGTTTGTGGCAGCATAACTCCAATCTCTGCCTCCATCTTCACATCACTATCTTTCTTCTGTGTCTGTCTGTGTCTCTTCTCTTCTCATAAGGATAACAATCATATTGGATTAAGGGCTAACTCTAATATGACTTCATCTTAACTAACTACATGTGCAACAACCCTGTTTCCAGAGAAGATCACATTCTGAGGTTCGGGGATAGACAAGAGTTTAGGGAGGATGTGATTCAACCCAGTACACCAGCCTTATGCAAGTTTCTCAACCCCTTTTGAGTCTCAGTTTCTTTGTTGTTAAAATGGGAGTGATATTTACCACAAAGCTGTGTTGTATATCATGACCACATCTATTAAATATCCTAACTGTGTGAATGCAAAGCACCCGACAATTTGTTAATAGGATTCATCCCATTGACCTATCTCCATAATATATGATGGCACTGACTGTGTCTTGCTGATTATTGCTGCATTCTCAGGACTGCTTTGCAAATAGAAGTCATGATCACCCAGGAAATTAGTATAGACGGGTTTGGATTAAAATTACATTTACAAAGCACGTGACATATAGTAGGCTGTTAACAAAGGTTAGATTTATCTTTCTCTAAAGCATGGTTCAGCAAACTTTCTCTGCAAAAGGCCAGACAGAAAATATTTTCTACTTTGCAGTTTATACGTTCTCTGACAAACCTATAAAGAGCACTGGTGGCGCAGTGGTTAAGTGTGCTTGGCTGCTAACCCAAAGGCTGGCAGTTTGAACCCACTAACCGCTCTATGAGAGAAAGATGTGGCAGTCTGCCACATATTACAGCCTTGGGAACTCTACAGGGCAGTTCTACTCTGTCCTGTAGGGGCTCTATGAGTCGGAATCGACTCAACAGCAATGGGTTTTGGTTTTTTGGACAAACCTACTCCACTCTGCCGTTGTACTATGAAAGAAGCCATGGACAATACGTACAACTTTATTTAAAAAAACAGGTGGAGGGTCATTTGGTCCTAAAGCCATAGTTCATCAACCTTTCCTCTACAGGAGTATGTTTATATATTACCTGCTGGAGAGAGGTAATAAAGGCTACTTTTAGAACTTTCTAGTCCAATGGCTTAGAGGTAATTTCAGGAAAGAGGTTTAATATGTTTAAAAAGAGGAAGCAGTAAATGATGACCCAACCCAATAGAATTAAGCATTGCTCTATCTGCTATTCTCCCCTAACTCCTCTGAAGCATGATGTCCTTCACATTCTTAACATCCACAGTAAAACTGTTTCTTTATGTGTGGCATCAAGGGAAACTTCAACCCAAATAAGTTGGACCGTATGAAATATATACGGATTTATAAACTTCAACTCTGTAATTATAATGGACATAAAAACATTTTTTTTTAATTCCTTTAATTGAAAATACATGGGTGTTGGGCTACATGTCCTCAGTCTTTACATTATCTTCTTAAAGACAAACATCCTTTGCAGGAATTACAAGGGGAAAGTTTGTACTTGTTACACTAATAATCTCTTTCATTATGTTTATTTACTTTGAGTGCCTGGATCCAGCTGGAAGCCATCTTGAAACACACAAGTTGTACACATTGAAGGACATACTAGCATCTATATTTTGTACTCTTTGTAACAATATAATACAAAACAGCTGTCATGGCATGGATTTTCTATTATCTGACAGAATCTCTAATAGGATATTTATATACATTTTCTCCTTTAATTCTTGTAAACTGCTCAGCCATTCCCATTCTAAAGGGCAGGATTCAGGAGAAGGTGATTTACCCAATGTTACAGGACTGAAGCCTAGATTTTCAAATCCCAAAACCTTTATACTTAAAAAAAATCCCATCACGTCTTTCCAACTGGACTCTCAGTGTTCCCTTTTAATATCCATCATCAGAAAATAACTGTAATACTCAGCTTATATATAGTCCATTTACTTTACAAAGTACTTTGAGCTTTATCTCAATCATCACGCCAACTTTATAAATTGAATAGTATGTTATAGATGCAGTCTCAGGCCAGACCCCAAACCTACTGAATTAGAATCTGCATTTTAACAAGGTCCCTAAGTAACCCCTATTCGCATTACAGTTTTAAAAACACTGAGATAAGTAATATCACCCCTATTTTACGGATCAAAATACTGAGAAACAGAAAGTTTCTGAGCTCAGATTATAAAGTTCTTCCCAAGTTTAATTAAGCAATTGGAACACCATATGTAGGAAATGTAGAAGTGTGCTATTATTACCACCTCTTTGCTTCAGAAAGCTCACTTTAGCAGCAAATGGAGAGTTGACTGAAAGATTGACTGTCTGAATTTTCTTAATATCAGCCTAACCTAAAACAATGGGTGAATTAAACACTTAGGTCTACTTTTTCCCCAGGGAAAAATACAATCAATCCCTCCCAAAGAGGGTCTCAGAGTCACTGGAAAATTCTTTTGCATGTGAATGCCTATTTTTCAAGATAACCATTTTTTTAAGAACCAAGTGTTTGTTGTTGTTGTTAGTTGTCTTCAAGTCAGCTTTGACTCATAGTGACATTATGTGTAACAGAACAAAACATCACCCGGTCCTGCACCAAACAGAGAGACTTCCTTTTCAGAGGAACATTCTTACACAAGCTGGGAAAACCTTTAAAGAATATGTTTCTACCACGTGATAATAATACAGGTGGAATAAATCAACTAAAGACGAGGTTTCCTTCTTCTCCTTCCCACTCCTCCCTCATTCACTCTTCCTACCCTTGTCTGTAGACAAAATATCACCTCACCTCTCCTTTATCTGGTAGCCATCCAAATAACAATGTCATTTCTTTACAATAATACAGTCTGAAACATTAAAGGGAGGATAAATAATAAAGATTTCTGAGCAGTTAAAATATGATATCTCAATATCCATGTAGTAATGCTCGTGCATTTTCTTCACAGGCGAGAACCTCTGGCCCTATTTATTCTCACTTTACTTTTAGGTAAATGGATTCTATTTCTGGATTTGTTTTTATTATTATGGAGGGTAAGAAGAATCAGCACATTTTAAGGAGAGTCTTAGGCAAAGGCACAATGAAAGCAGGAAGAGGGACAGCTCAAGATATCCAAACTGCAGAAAAAACTAAGACAGAAAACGAATAGAACCAGGAAACAATAGCAGAACTTACAACATTCTGAACCTCCTAAAGGGAGGTCGAAATGATTGAATACGTACATAAAAGTTCGCAATGATGATTCTCTTCCAAGAAGTAATAGTTCAATTATGTGCAATACAGTGTGATTAGTAAAAATTTAGGAAAATTAGTAAAGTAGCTTACAAAAGCTTCAATGACAATTCATTATATTAAAATTTAAAAACCCGTTGTGGTCCTTTGATACTTATATTTTAGCTATTTGGATGAAAATAAACTGATGAGGAATAGCACATTGGATAAAATAAGGATTATCATTTCCTGAGTACGCTAGACTTTTCCAAGTGTTTCTAAACGTGTATTTTAATTTATCTTCATAGAAACCATTTGTGATTGACAGAGTACATATCAATATATCCGTTTTGCAGATGAAGAAATTGAGGGTTAGAAAGTAAATTGGTAAATATAAAAGCACTAAACATAACAGAAGCTCATATCATCTAATATTGTGCTCAAAGTACTACTTACCATAGTTCTCAGGTGGTGTGAATGGTTAACGTGATCACTGCTAACCTAAAGGTTGGTGGTTCGAGTCTATCTAGAGGTGTCTTGGAGGAAAGTCTTGGGAATCTACTTCCAAAAAGTCAGTCATTGAAAGTCCTATGGAACACAGTTCTACTCTGGCACATATGGGGTCACATGGGGTCTCATGAGTCAGAATGGACCTGATGGCAATTGGTAAGGTGTAAGTTGTTGTGTGCCATTGAGTTCATTCCAACTCACGCCCATTGCTGTCTAGCTGATTCTGACTTATAGTGACCCAATATGACAGTGCGAGGTCTTTTCTCCCATGGAGCAGCCGATAGTTTCAAACTGCTGACCTATACTTTAAAAGCTGAGCGCTGAACGGCAAGGGTGCCTTAAGTGGTGAGTGGTACTTACCATATCAACAATCAACATAATTTCACTTTCTCTAGTTCTTTGTTCTCTTCAACAACTCTCTCAAAGATGAGTAAGCTTCGGGACATTTGGCTGGATAACAACAATTACATTGTTAAAGAACTATAGTAAATTTTACAAAAATTTATTTATTTATTTTTAATTTTTTTTTTTTTTTAGTTGTACTTCAGGTGATGGTTTACAGAACAAATAGTTTCTTAATAAACAGTAGTACACATATTGTTTTATGACATTGGTTAACAACCCCACTTCTCGACCTTTTTTTTTTTTTTGGTGAAAATATACATAGTCAAAGATACACCATTTCAAAACTTTCTACATGCACAGTTCAGTGACATCGACTACGCTCTTCCAATTGTGCTGCTATTCTCACTTTAGATGAAGGTTTACAAAACAAAACAGTTTTTCATTAAACAGTTAGTACACATGTTGCCTTATGACAATGGTTAACAAACTCACAATACATCAACACTAACCTTACTCAACCTTCTGTTCCCTATCACTAGATTTTCTGTCCCTTTCTACCTTCTAGCCCTTGTCCCTGGACTGCTGTGCCTCATTAGTCCCATTTGGTTTTATGGGGCTGTCCACTCCCCGGCTGAACGGTGAACCTCAGAAGTGACTTCACCACTGAGCTAAAAGGTGTCTAGGGGCCATACTCTCAGGGTTTCTCCAGTCTCCTTTAGGACAGTAAATCTGGTCTTTTTTTGTGAGTTAGAATTGTGCTCTACATCCTTCTCCAGCTCTGTCCAGACCCCTCTCTTGTGATCCTGGTCAGAGCAGTCTGTGGTGGTAGCCGGGCACCATCTAGCTGTACTGGACTCAATCTGGTGGAGGCCTTGGTAGCTGTGGTGCATTAGTCCTTCAGACTAATCTTTTCCTTGTATCCTGTTCTATTCATTCTCCCTTGCTCCCAAAGGGATGAGACCAGTGGAGTATCTTAGATGGCCGCTCACAGGCTTTTAAGACCCCAGACACTACTCACCAAGGTAGAATGTAGAACATTGTCTTTATAAACTGTGTTATGCCAATGGAGCTAGATGTTCCCCGGGACCATGTTCCCCACAGCCCTCTGCCCAGCAATTCAGTCCCTCAGGGAGTTTGGATGTGTCTATGGAGCTTCCATGACCTTTCCTTGTACAAGTTGTGCTGGTTTCCCCTGTGTTGTGTACTGTCTCACCCTTCACCCAAGATACCACTTATCTATTGCCTATTTAGTATTTCCCCCCCACTACTCCCATCCCTGGTAACCAACAAAGATTGTTACTTTTTGTGTGTGAACTTTTTCATGGGTTTTTACAATAGAGGTCTCATACAATATTTGTCCTTTTGTGATTGACTTATTTCACTCAGCATAATGTCCTCCAGTTTCATCCATGTTATGAGATGCTTCACAGATTCATCATTGTTCTTTCTTGTTGCATAGTACTCCATTGTGTGTATGTACCATAGTTTGTGTATCCATTCATCTGTTGATGGGCATCTAGGTTGTCTCCATCTTTTTGCTATTGTGAACAATGCTGCCATGAACATAGGTGTGCATATGTCTATTCGAGTGACGACTTATTTCTCTAGGATATATTCCTAGGAGTGGGATTGCTGGATCGAATGGTATGTCTATTTCTAGCTTTCTGAGGAAACGCCATATCATTTTCCAAAATGATTGTATCATTTTGCATTCCCATCAGCAGTGCATAAGAGTTCCGATCTCACCACAGCCCCTCCAACATTTGTTATTTCCAGTGTTTTTCATTCGTGCCAGTAATGCCAGAGTGAGATGGTATCTCATTGTGGTTTTAATTCGCATTTCTCTAATGGCTAGTGATCGTGAGCTTTTCCTCATGTGTCTGTTGGCCGCTTGAATGTCTTCTTTGGTGAAATATCTGTTCATTTCCTTTGCCCATTTTTTAATAGGATTATTTGTCTTTTTGTTGCAGAGGTGTTGGATTTTCTTGTAGATTATGGAGATTAGACCTTTGTCTGACTTGTATCGTACAAAAATTTTTTCCAGTCTGTATGTTCTCTTTTTACTCTTTTGGTGAAGTCTTTTGAAGAGCATAGCTGTTTGATTTTTAGAAGATCCCAGTTATCTAGCTTATCTATTGGGATTTGTGCATTGATGGTTATGGTTTGTATCCTGTTAAGCCGTGTATTAAGGCCTGTATTGTTGGTCCTATTTTTTCTTCTATGAACTTTATAGTTTTAGGCTTTATATTCAGGTCTTTGATCCACTTTGAAGTAGTTTTTGTATACAGTGTGAGGTATGGGTCCTGTTTCATTTTTTTGCAGATGGATATCCAGTTTTGCCAGCACCATTTGTTAAAAAGACTGTCTTTTCCCCATTTGATGGACTTTGGGCCCTTGTCGAAGATCAGGTGACCGTAGGTGGATGGATTTACATCTGGGTTCTCTGTTCTGTTCCATTGGTCAATGAATCTGTTGTTGTACCAGTACCAGGCTGTTTTGACTACTATAGCTATATAATAGGTTCTGAAGTCAGGTAGTGTGAGTCCTCCAACTTTATTCTTCTTCAGTAGTGCTTTACTTATTTGGGGCTTCTTCCCTTTCCATATAAAGTTAATGATTAGTTTTTCCATCTCTTTGAAGAATGTTGTTGGTATTTGGATTGGGATTCCATTGTATTTGTAAATTGCTTTGGGTAGAATTGTCATTTTCACAATGTTGAGTCTAGCTATCCATGAGCATGGTATGCTTTTCCATTTATATAGATCTCTTTGGGTTTCTTGCAGTAGTGTTATCTAGTTTTCTCTGTATAGGTCTTTAACATCCCTGGTTGGATTTATTCCTAAGTATTTTATTTTTTAGGGGCTATTATAAATGGTATTGTTTTCCTAATTTCCTTTTCATTGTTCTCCTTATTGGTGTATAGGAATCCAACTGATTTTCGTATGTTTATCTTGTATCCTGCTACTCTGCTGAATCTTTCTATTAGTTCCAGTAGATTTCTCGTGGAGTCTTTAGGGTTTTCTATGTGTAGTAGCATATCATCCCCAAACAGGGACAGTTTAACTTCTTCATTACCAATTTGGATGCCCTTTATTTCCTTTTCTTGTCTTATTGCTCTAGCTAGAACTTCCAGCACAATGTTAAATAGGAGTGGTGATAAAGGGCATCCTTGTCTTGTTCCTGTTCTCAAAGGGAGTGTTTTCAGCCTCTCTCCATTAAGAATGATGTTGGCCATTGGTTTTGCATAGATACCCTTTATTATATTGAGAAATTTCCCTTCTATACCTATTTGATTGGAGTTTTTATCAGGAATGGGTGTTGGACTTTGTCGAATGCCTTTTCTGCATCAATTGAGATGATCATGTGATTCTTTTCTTTCCTTTTATTTATGTGGTGGATTATGTTGATGGATTTTCTAATGTTGAACCATCCTTGCATACTTGGTATGAATCTTACTTGGTCATGGTGTATTATTTTTTTGATATGATGCTGAATTGTATTGGCTAGAATTTTGTTCATAATTTTGCATCTATGTTCATGAGAGATATTGGTCTGTAATTTTCTTTTTTTTTTTTTTTTTTTTTTGGCGTCTTTGTCTGGTTTTGATATCAGCATTATGCTGGCTTCGTAGAATGAATTCGGAAGTGTTGCTTCCTTTTCTGTGCTCTGAAATAGCTTGAGTAGTACTGGTACAAGCTCTTCTGTGAATGTTTTGTAGACTTCTCCAGTGAAGCCATCTGGGCCAAGGTCTGTTTTTGTTGGGACTTTTTTTTTTTTTATTACTTTTTCAATCTCTTCTCTTATTATGGGTCTGTTCAGATTTTCAATATCACTTTGTTGTAGTTTGGTTAGGTAGTGTGTTTCTAGAAATTTATCCATTTCCTCTAGGTTTTCAAATTTGTTGGAGTATAGTTTCTCATAATATTCTGTTATTATCCTTTTTATTTCAGTTTTTTCTGTTGTAATGTCCCCCATTTCATTTCTTACTTGGTTTATTTGCGTCCTCTCAAGTTTTCCTTTTTTCAGTCTGGCCAGTGGTTTGTCGATTTTGTTGATTCTTTCAAAGAACCAGCTTTTGGTTTTGTTGATTCTTTCTATTGTTCTTCTGTTCTCTATTTCATTTGTTTCTGCTCTGATCTTTATTATTTCCTTTCTTCTAGTGGCTGTGGGCTTTTTTTTTTGCTGTTCTCTTTTGATTTGTTTCATTTGTGTGGTTAATGTTTTGATTTTGTCCCATTCTTCTTTTTTGATGTGTGCATCTATTGCTATCCATTGTCCTCTGAGGACTGCCTTTGCTGTGTCCCAAAGGTTTCGGTTTGATGTGTTTTCATTCTCATTTGATTCTAGGAATTTTTTGTTTCCATCTCTGATTTCTTCTATTACCCACTGATGTGTAAGCAGGGTAGTATTCGGTTTCCATGTAACTTATTTTTTTTCCTTGCTCTTTCTGTTGTTAATTTCTATCTTGATGGCATTGTGGTCAGAGAAGATACTTTGAATTATCTGAACGTTTTGGATCTTGTTGAAGATTGCTTTGTGGTCTAAGACGTGGTTATTCTGGAGAACGTTCCTTGTGCTTTGGAAAAGAATATGTACTTTGCAGCTGTTGGATGGAGTGTTATATAAATGTCTGTGAGGTGAAGTTTGCTGATTGTGCCCTTTAGGTCTTCTGTATCTCTGCTGAGTTTCTTTTTAGTTGTTCTGTCCTTTACTGAGAGTAGTGTGTTGAAGTCTCCTACTATTATTGTGAAACTGTCAATTTTTCTTTTCAGTGTTGTTAGAGTTTGTTTTATTTATTTTGGAGCCCTGTCATTGGGTGTGTAGATGTTTATTATGGTTATGTCTTCATGATGGATCATTCCCTTAATCATTATATTGTGTCCTTCTTTGTTTTTTATTGTGGATTTTGTTTTAAAGTCTATTTTATCTGAGATTATACTTGCCACTCCTGCTCTTTTTTGATAGTTGTTAGCTTGATATACTTTTTCCAACCTTTGACTTTTAATAAGTTCACACCTTTGTTTCTAAGTTGTGTCTCCTGTAGACAGCATATTGATGGATCCTGTTTTCTTATCCATTCTGTCACTATCGGTCTCTTTATGGGTGCATTGAGTCCATTTACATTCAGTGTAATTATTGATAGATGTGAGCTTGTTGCTGTTATTTAGTAGTGCTTTTTTTTTGTGTTGCTGATATTTTCTTTGTTCTTCTTACTGTCCTGTGCTGAGTTACTTTTGTTTGTGGATTTTTTTTTTTAATATTTCTTTTGTTTTTGTAGGTTTTGTTTTTGCTGTGACTTTATGTTTTTCCTCTTATTTTTAGGAATATGTTTGTTAACTTTCTTTGTGGTTACCTTGGAATTTATTCTTATCTTTCTAAGTTTGAAGCAGTCTACCATTAACTGGTATTCCCTTGCCTTCCTCTCCATTAGAAGGTTCTATATCTACACCATTTATTGCCTCTTTTATTGTTTTGATGTTGTTGTCATTTACTGATTAACTGCTCTGATTTCTTGTTGTATTTCTTTTGGTTTGGATAGTCCTTGAGAGTTCATTTCCTAGATTGGTATCTGGCTGGTACGATCCTGCATCCTAGATTCTTCCTGTGAGCTGAAGCTGTTTGTTCTCAGATCAAAGAACTCCCTTTAATAATTCTTGTAAGTTTGGTTTGACTTTTACATATTCCCTTAATTTCTGTTTATTTGGAAATGTCCTAATTTCACCATCCTATCTGAACGAGAGTTTTGCAGGATATATTATTCTTGGCTGACAATTGTTTTCTTTGAAGCTTTTATATATGTCATCCCATTGCCTTCTTGCCTGCATGGTTTCTGCTGAATAATCTGAGCTTAGTCTTATTGTTTCTCCTCTGTATGTGACTTCTGGTGTTTCTCGAGCTGCTCTCAGGATTCTTTGTTTTTGGTTTTGGCAAGTGTGATTATGATATGCCTTGGTGATTTTCTTTTGGGGTCTATCCTATATGGGGTTCATTGAGCTTCTTGGATGGCCAGGTTTTCATCTTTCATGATATTGGGGGAGTTTTCTGTCGGCAGTTCTTCAGTGATCCTCTCTGTGTTTTCTGTTTTCTTCCCCTGTTCTGGAAACCCAATCACTCGAAAATTTTTGCTTTGGAGTGTATCCCACATAACTCTCAGGGTCTCTTCATTTTTCTTTGTTCTTTTTTCTGAGTTTTTCTGAAACAGAGTTGTATCCAAGTGTTTGTCTTCAGTTTCACTGATCCTGTCTTTCACTGTTTCAGATCTGTTCCTCAGCCCTTCTATGAAACCGTCCATTCCTGAAATCTTGTTGCTTATCTTTTGGATTTCTAATTGTTGTTTTCGTATAATTTCTAGCTGTGAATTTATTTTGGCATTTTGTTCCTGCATTATTTTCCTGAATTCTTCCAATTTTTTTGCCTGTATTTTCCATGAATTTCTCTGCCTTTTCCATAAATTTGTTTATTTTCTCCTCATTTTTGTCTGTTTTTTGCTTCAACTCTTCAACAATTCTGAGTATTAGAGCTTTGAACTCCCTATCAGGTAGTTCCAATGCATTTTCTTCCACTGGAAGGTCATCTGGTGTTTTATTTTGGATGCCTACTAGAACTCTCATGTCCTGTTTTTGTAAATGTTTTGATATTGTCTGCTGTCTTCAGGGCATTCAGTAGTTATTTTTCTCATTTTTTGATTGTTGATTTGTTTGTTTTGTACTTTTTTTTTTTTAATTTGGCTATGTCTGAGCAGGTGGGCTGTGTGTTCTTTGTTGTTTGTTCTTCTGTGGGCACAATACTTGTCACCTCCTTCTCCAGTTGGCAGGGTCAGTCACTCAGATATGGTATATCAGGGCAGGTCTAGCTGAAGAGGAGTTACTGGGACAGGCTGTTTGTGGCACTTATTACATCCACCAGGGCGTGTCAGTAATCAGTGCAGGGCAGGTTTCAGTAGGCTGTGCCTGTGCTGCTTGGTGGTGTTATGTTAAGCGCATGGTGCAGGTAGTCACGATGTAGGGGGGAAGTTGTTATGTGTGGAGCTAAGATGGTTATGGGAGAGAGGAGAGAGGAACAGGAGCCAAAAACATACCAACAAACAAAAAAAGAGTGGTAGGGGAGCTTGCTGTTGGAGTGGAGACATGAGAGAGTATGAAATGGAGAAAAACAAAAGGGGAAGAAGAAGAAAAAAAAGGAGAAAAAAATGAGTAAATTAAAATCAGAAAGGAAAAAGAACAGCAAAGCTCCCAGGGATCTCACCGTTGTGGATATGAGGTATGGGGAAGTTTTTCTCAGGTGTTGCAGTACAGCCAGGCTAGAAGGCTTAGACGTATTCAGCACCAAGTATTCAGGGAACAAAAAGAGAAGGAAGGTATAGAGAGATGAGAAACTGAGTAATGAAGAAAGACAAAAAGAGGGAAAAGAAAACAAAACAAATAAAAAGAAAAAGAACAAGAAAAGCCCCCAAAAAATGAAGAAGAAAAAGAAATGCCCTCAGGGATCACTCTGCCCGTCTGTGCAAGCCGAGGGGACAGTCTCCTTGCCACACAGCACTGCCGGCCAGAATGGGCTCCCAACTCAAGAAAAGGAAAAGAAAACAGACAATTCAAAACAAACAAATGAACAAAAGCCCTGGGATCCCAACAGTGCAGCAGCCCAGACCAGGAAGCAGTTCCACACTCGAATGGAGCTCCGTAGCCCCTCAAGAAGAAGCAAAGATGGTGCACGGAGCCAGGTATTTGAGCAAAAGGAGGGGTAGGTGGTGAGAGGTAAGGAAGAAATCAAAAGAAGTGGAAAAAAGCAACAACAAATGGCAATGAGAGAGCCAGCCAGTGCAGGCGGGTGGAATCCAAGCAGCCGGTGCTTCCCAGCCAAGAGACTGTGGCCATGGGAAGCAGAAGAGGCTGAGTGGGGGTGAGGAAGCCTGGGGAGTGGGAAAGCATACATCGCAAATTACTGGAGCTCCGCAGCCCCTCAGGAAGAAGCAAAGACGGCGCACGGAGCCAGGTATTTGAGCGAGAGGAGGGGGAGGTGGTGAGGGGTAAGGAAGAAATCAAAAGAAGCAGAAAAAAGCAACACCAGCAGCCAACAAATGGCACTCAGAGAGCTGGCCAGTGTGGGCAAGTGGTATCCAAGCAGCTGGTGCTTCCCGGACAAGAGACTGTGGCCACGGGAAGCAGAGGAGGCCTAGTGGGGGTGAAGAAGGGTGGGGGGTGGGAAAGCATATATCGCAAATTACCGGTTGTTTTGTCTCCCGCTGGAAGCTCTGTGAAGCTGCTTTCTCATACCCCCTATTTGCTGGTCTCCGATAAGAGTCCAAGATGGTGGATCCGCACTGAGTTAGCTGATAGGGGACCTCTGCATGAATCTTTCCTCTCTCTCTGTTCTCTGTCAGTTTTCTCACTCTATTTGGTGCTTGGCTGAGTTCTTTATCTCTTCATTTGATGTTTTAGGGTTTCAGGATTGCTGTTTTCTCTGTTTGGCTTAGTTTTTTGGATCTCTGCTGTGAAGGGACGGCAGGGTTCTTCTGCCTAGAGTGCCATTTTGCCGGAAGTCCCCAGAAATTTATTTTTAACGAAATAAATCTACTTCACTCATTGCCAATGTTTCAGTAGGTTAGCAAAAATCTACGAAAAATAGCTGTTGTTCAAATTCTAACTCAAAAAACAGACTAGACTTACTGGCCTGACAGAGACTGGAGAAACTCCCAGAGTATGGCTCCCAGACACCCTTTTAGCTCAGTAATGAAGTCAGTCCTGAGGTTCACCCTTCAGGCAAAGATTAGACAGGCCCATAAAACAAAACTAGATCAAAGGGGCACACCAGCCCAGGGGCAAGGACTAGAAGGCAGGAGGGGACTGGAAAGCTAGTAATAAAGAACCCAAGGTCGAGAAGGGAGAGTGTTGACATGTCATGAGTTTGGTAACCAATGTCACCAAACAATATGCATACTAATTGTTTAATGAGAAGCTAGTTTGTTCTGTAAACCTTCATCTAAAGTACAATAATAAAAAAAAGTAAAAATAAATAACTGCTGTTTTTTAAATACTTATAGACAGCAAACCTTGGGTACTAGGGGTAGAGACAGATGAAAAGACAAGATAAAACTTCTGGCCTCTAAGAGCTCAGAGCTTAGATGAGTGGTTCTCAACAGAGGGTGACTTTTTCTTACCCTCCAAGGGACATTTGACAACATCTAGAGACTTTTTTTTTTTTTTTATTGTCACAACTGGGGAGGAAATGTTGCTACAGGCATGTAGTTGGTAGAGGCCAGGGATGATGTTAAACAGTCTACAATGAAAAGAATAGCCCCCTACAACAAAGAATTATACGGTCCAAAATGTCACTAGTGCCAAGGCTGACAAATCTTAGCTTAGATCAAGAGGGAAAATAATTACAAAATAATGTGTATAGATCCAGAACAAACCACTATGAGAACCCAAAGGATCAACTAATTCTGAAGGGCAGGACAGGAAAAGTCTCATGGGGACAGTGAACTATGGCCCTGTATCTGGAAAAAAAAGGTTATAAATTAAATCATCAGAGAACAATGTAATATTAATATTAATTCATGAGGATTTCCAGGGGATACTTTCCAGGGGATACTCGTTTTAGAGGGGTACAAAGAGGTATTACACACACACACACACACACAAAGGGATTCCTGTGATCAAAGTTTGGGCAAAGCTAACTTAAGCAGAATTAAATAATATCCTTCACTGTAGGACTTCTCAGAGTCAAAAATATATTTAATCAGTTTTTTTTTTTTTTTTTTGGAAGTACCTCTCTTGTGATTAGGCTTGCATGGGACACAAACCTTGAAATAAGCTTTGAAAGTACTGCTTTAGATCAGAAAAGAACATTTAAGGATTTTAAGCAGGGGAAGTGGTCTGAGCACATTCCTGTTTTTAGAGAATAAGTAGTAACAGCACAAAACTGGACTGGGGACACAGGTAGGGTGAAAAGAGAAACGGGTGGCAGGGAGACCAGTTAGAGGGTTATCACAATAGTCAACAGAAAGTACATTGGGTCCTCTACTAGGGCTGTGACTCTGTAGATGGTTTGGAAGGACGAGAAGCCGTTGCTCAAGTAGATATGAGAGCTGGCATTCAGATGAGAATAATACACTTTATGCCTCACCACTTGCCCTTATTTCCTCCTTTAATTTTTATTGTCGATGGCAGAATGTCCATCCATTAGCAGAATCATAGGATAAAAGATACCCTCCTGAAGTATGCACAAGGTTTGTGATTTCAGCCTACAATGGATCTTCAACTAAGACTCTGCCAAGCACAACTCCCATCCACTAAGCACTGGAGTAAAGCTGCTATCCCCAAAGTAGGGCAGGCTGCCTTCATAAACTGCAGCCTTGCATATTTGTGCTACACACAATCTTTAGCTCCTAAGGTCTCCTGAATGATGGAAAGTTTGGCAGCTAATGCATCACTAAGCTTCTTGCTGTATGAAGAGCTCCAAAGTTACTGAATAGTCCACATTGCACCATAAATTACAGGGTAGTTATTTCTTAGTTATTTAGCAGTTACAGTGCAATTAGTTCCACTTAATGTCAACTTTTGCCAATACGTCTTCCATTAGCCTGAAAATTATACCTTTGTTCTATAACAGCCGTAATGTGCAAACAGCTTCCAGACTCCAGCTTGCATCTGGGAGGGGGAAGGCAGAGAGGAAATAGCTAGGAAAACGGAGTTGATTTGTATGTGGATGTCTGATCCCCATCCCCAATTGGGAAACTATCCACTGACAACCTCACAGCCCCTTCCTGTATCAGTGATTGAGCAAGAGGGTCAGAGGAATACAATGCCGACTGCTGGGGAATGTGGTTTGACTGGTAGAAAGAGGAATCAGCTTGTCAGTGCTGAAATTGTGAGGTGTGATGAGGTGAAATCCAGGTTGTGCCAACCCCTGGGTATAGAGAAAGCTCAGATTAGTTCAGGTTTGTAACCCGGTTCAGAGTTTACCAACATACCATTTCCTTCATTAGCCCACGCTCCCACTGAAGGTACAAGGGTATTATATAAACCATACTTGTTTTCTTTGCTTTTATCCCAAATTTAGATAGTCCGTGTAATTTGCACTTTACAGAGTAAAATCTTAACAAAACATGGCTCATTATTTAGCATATATACCTGGATTTACCTGTACAATGGAGTGATATTTTTCAAAATAGTCTTTTTGGGAGTCTAGGAGCCCTAGTGGCACAGTGGTTAAAGTGCTCGGCTGCTAACTGAAAAGTCCTCTGTTCAAACCCACCAGCTGCTCTGTGGGAGAAAGATGCAGTGGTCTGCTTCTGTAAAGATTTACAGCCTTGGAAACCCTACCGGGCAGTTTTACTCTGTCCTATAGAGTCACTATGAGTCGAAATCAACTCAACAGCCATGGGTTTTTTTTTTTGTTGTTGTTGTTGTTGGCTTAATCCTTCAGAATCCTCTTGGTTTATTTATTAAGAACCAAATAATAACACCTTTTACTGGGCACTTACTATGTGCCAGGCACAGTGCTAAGAAATTCGTTTGCTTTATCACATTTAATTATCAAAACAACCTTGTAAGGTTGGTATCACACTAGAATTTCCCTTTTTATAACAAGGACTCTAAATATTAGATAAGTTAAATAATTTACCCAATGAGTAATACAGTAAGTCCCTGAGTTAAGAATGTCCCACTTACGGACAACTCGTGCTTAAGAACAGATTGTCATAAAGCCTATTGCATTAAAAATTTGAGTTAAAACAATGGTTCGTAATAATGAATACACATACTATTTTTTGATGCTCATGAAGTGTTTAAGTGTTTTATATGCATAGAAAGGTGAAATATATACTATCTACTAAGACAAATATTTGACTGATGCTAAATGAGAACCGTATGTACCTCTTCCGACCTATCTACAAATTCGACTTAAACACAGACTAGGAACGGATTTCGTTTGTAATATGAAGACTGCCTCTATTTGAGCCCTGGTCTTCTGGAATCCAAAATCCATACTATTTATTATAAGCTATTCATCAGTGCTTATTGAATGACCATTATGAGCCATGGACTGGGGAAACAAAGTGATCCTAGTGTAGAAGTGGAGTGGAAAGATAAGGAGGTTCCAAACCATGTGTATGCTTGTGCCTGTGTGTGCATGCACAAAGTGCAATTTATACACTGACTCTAAAAGCATTTGCCAAGAGATATTTGTTTTGAACAATGACTGCTTTGTTTGAAAGCATGTGTGGCTTCCCGGCATAGGCAGTCAGCAAGAGGCTGAACTTCTCGGTTGTGCTTTCCTTTGCTTGTGTGTCTCTTTGGACCGTATAGCATCTTACTTTGAATTACAACCCGTTGTTTACATTTGCTCTCCTCCGTTTATCTCCAAGGCAGAGTTTGGGTCTTCCTCATCTCTGTACTCTTTTGCCTACCACAACACCTGCAGATAATAGGACAACACACACAAAGGACATGGTTACTGCATGACCATAAGCATGCTTCATAACTTCTGCAAGCTTTAGTTTCATTATTGGAAAAATAGGGATAATATCATTAACCTACTCCATAGGTTAATGTAAAGGTTAAGTGAATCCATCCATATAAAAGAACAGTGTCTGGAAAGAGTAAGTGCTCAGTGAATAGCTAAAATTATCATTGATATTATTATCACCTCAATAGCAGTAATACTAGCCCCTCTAGCAATGAGAAGGAGAAGGGATGCAAGACAATTTTTCTATGTTCTTCACTTGCCAAAAAATTAGGGTTAAATCAAACACAACCCAAAACAAACCAGACTGTAGAGCATTGTACAGTCTTACCCCTTCTTTTCCTTTCTCAGTAAAATGTGTGCCTCAATGGTTGGCTTGTATACAAGAGCATAGGTATACAATCGCATATCAATAAAGGTGACCCATGGAG
This sequence comes from Dugong dugon, assembly GCA_030035585.1. Lineage (NCBI taxonomy): Eukaryota > Metazoa > Chordata > Mammalia > Sirenia > Dugongidae > Dugong > Dugong dugon. Next base: position 62,891,909 of record CM057471.1, read on the forward strand.
TATATAACCCTAACGTCTATCTTTGCAATTATCCATAGTAATGGGGAATGACTTACCCAGATTCAACCAGCAGATTTGCAACAGAATATAGGAATTGGGTTCTACCAGGGATCTTGTTGTTATTAGTAACAACGTCACCACTGTGGTGGCCATGTTACATCCATTATCTCCACTGACCCCAAAGACAGCCCATATGATCAATAGAACTTTTATTATTTCACTTGATTCATCTTCAGGTCCCCAGGTGTCCAACACAATGGCTTATATTTTATGGATTCAGTGAACATTTATTGATAAAATGGAAGTTAAGTATAAAATAAGATCTGCATTTCAGTGATAGAAAACAGTTAATCAAGCAATCAGGCAACCATTACTTGTGAGAGTCTTCCATTGGTGAGAAGAAGTGTTACTGGGTAGATACTGTGCTTTTGTAGCAATTTCAAATATTGTATTAAAAATTAAGGATGTCTTTTGAAAAACATAACACATGAGGTTAAATACAAAAAGGTAGGGATAAGTCTCCTCCCATTATTGTTTCTGTCTCCAAATCCCACAGATTTCTATGCAAGGACAACCACTGTTAATGAGTTTGGTGTTTCCTATCAGAGAGCATCTAAAACATACATGTTTTATATACATATATATGTAGATATGTATACACACACACATGTATATACACTTCATTTTTTTTACAGTAAAGACGCATTAGTCAAGGTTCAAACAGAGAAGAAAAACCAGTATGATACAACTCACACATATATGCATATATACATCTATAAATATATGCTAGACAGAACTGACTTACTTAATTGTGAGGACTAGCTAAACAAGCCTGAAGTCAGTCGGGCAGTCCATCAAAAGCTAAGATCATAAGCAAGCTGGAACCACATAAGTATAAGCTGAAGGTCCTAGTCCACAGGCAGTGGCCAGAAAGGAAGATTCAGGGAGAAGGGAAAGCAATTGCAGACCCAGGGGCTGTTTGGAGTATCTGCCTCAGGGAATGCCTAAGCTTCCTTTAAAACGCCGTTTTTACTGATCCAGGCCCACCCTGGATAAGGAACCCTGGTGGTACAGTGGTTAAGAGCTTGGCTGCTAACCAAAAGGTCGGCAGTTCGGATCCACCTGTTGTTCTATGGAAATCCTATGGGGCAGTTCTACTCTCTTATAGGGTCACTATAAGTCAGAATCAATTTGACAGCAATGGGTTTGTTTTTTGTCTTTTTTTGGTACCCTGGAAAATGTCTCTTTTGGTTAACTAAAAGTCAACTAATTATGAACTTTAATTACATCTGTAAAATCTCTTCACAGCAGCATCTATATTAATTTGTGATACCTGGGAACATACTACAACATGATCACAATCTCTTTCCTGTCCTCCAAATTCTCCGGAGAGTATATTCCTTGAAGCTTGCCCTAACCAGAAACATACTAGCAAGGGCATTATGGGGACCACAGTCCAGTATAAACAAGTTGACACATCAAAAAATATCACAGACAGTACCATATTCTACATGATTTCAACATTTGGTCAGATATCTGAAACATTTTCCATACTAGTACACAAAAGCTCATTCTTTTTATCAGCTGCAAGGCATGAGTATAACATAATTTCTTTTACTGATGGACATTTAGGTTAGTTTTGATAATTTTTTCTTACTTCCAACAATGCTTCCATGTTCATTTTGTACATATGTATTTTTATACACGTGCCAATAAAGTTTTAGAATACATTCCTGGGAGTAAAATTCCTAGGTTGAATTGTGCATTTTAAAATTTTGTTAAATATTGCCAAGTACTTCTTCAAAGAGAATGCAGCAGCTTATTCTCCACCAAGTATTAGACATTTCTTACATGAAAGACGGCCCTCCTTTCCTCTTGACCTGGTCTCCCCCAGCTCAGCATTGTCCTGTTCTTCTCTGGACAGAGATGATATCGTCAAAGTGTGGTGTTTTCCATGAATCTGTATTTTCATCTCCCTGAATTTAACTCTTACCCGAAAGCGAAGAGGACTTGAAGCACTTATTGATGAAGATCAAAGACTTCAGCCTTCACAAGGTCTTGGAAGCTCCGTAGACACCTTCAAACTCCCTGAGAGACTGAATTACTGGGCTGAGGCCTGTGGGGACCATGGTCTCGGAGAACATCTAGCTCAATTGGCATAACATAGTCTATAAAGAAAATGTTCTACATTCTACTTTTGTGAGTAGCTTCTGGGATCTTAAAAACTTGTGAGTGGAAGTCTAAGGTACTCTACTGCTCTCACCCCATTGGGAGCAAGGGAGAATGAAGAAAACCAAAGACACAAGGGAAAGATTAGTCCAAAGGACTAATGGACCACAACTACCACGGCCTCCACCAGATTGAGTCCAGCACAACTAGATGGTGCCCGGCTATCACCACCAACTGCTCTGACTGGGATCACAATAGAGGGTCCCCAACAGAACTGGAGAAAAATGTAGAACAAAATTCTAACTCACAAACAAAGACCAGACTTATTGGCCTGACAGAGACTGATGAAATCCTGAAAGTATGGCCCCTGGACACCCTTTTAGCTCAGTAATGAAGTCACTCCTGAGGTTCACCCTTCAGCCAAAGGTTAGAAAGGCCCGTAAAACAAAACGAGATCAAAGGGGCACACTAGCCCAGGGGCAAGGACAGGAATGCAGGAGGGGACAAGAAACCTGGTGATTGGGAACCTGAGGTCAAGAAAGGAGAATGTTGACATGTCGTGGGGTTGGTAACCCATGTCACAAAACAATATATGTACTAATTGTTTAATGAGAAACTAGTTTGTTCTGTAAACCTTCATCTAACGAACAATTAAAAAAAAAAAAAAAAAGACTTCAGCCTTCAGTATGGATTACACCTCAGCATAAAGAAAACAAAAATCCTCACAACTGAACCAATAAGGACATCATGATGAACAGCGAAAAGATTGAAGTTGTCAAGGATTTCATTTTACTTGGACCCACAATCAATGCCCATGGAAGCAGCACTCAGGAAATCAAATTATGTATGGCACAGGGCAAATCTGCTGCAAAAGACCCCTGTAAAGTGTTGAAAAGCAAAGATGTCACTTTGAGGACTAAGGTGCTCCTGACCAAAGCCATGGTATTTTTAATCACTTCATACGCATGCGAAAACTGAACAATGAATAAGGAAGACCAAATAAGAATTGATGCCTTTGAATTATGGTGTTGGAGAAGAATACTGAATATTCCATGGACTGCCAGAAGAATGAGCAAATCTGTCTTCTAAGAAGTATAGCCAGAAGGCTCCTTAGAAGGGAGGATGCTGAGACTTCATCTCACGTACTTTAGACATGTTATGAGGAGGGACCAATCCCCGGGGAAGGACATCATACTTGGTAAAGTAGAAGATCAGTGAAAAAGAGATAGACCCTCAACCAGATGGATTGACACAGTCAGTGCAACAATGGACTCAAATATAGCAAGTATTTGAAGATGGCGCAGGACCAGGCAGTGCTCTATTGTACATAGGGTTGCTCATTCTAGTGTACATAGGGTTGCTGTCAGTTGGAACCGACTGGATGACACCTAACAACAAACAGCAACAACTTGAATGCATAGAGCAAATATCGAGTCCAATATTATACTTCACAAATTGGGTGTGCTAGCTAATACACGGTAAACCTCCGGAGATCCACCGAAACTTGGAGTGGCAGACACAAAACAGTGGCTAGATATCCTACCCTGTAACACATATCTATTCAGTTTGTCTATAAATTGTTTGTGCAAGCTTATGCACCAGGTTTTAGAATCTGTGAAGACACCTGCGCCCTGTCTGATAGATTCTGCAGTTTAAAATTCACTATAGAAATTTTATTTTGTGGGTTATCGTAATTCGAAAAGTGACTGTATAGCTAATGCTGAATGTAGGTCAAAGGGTAGATGTAAATATTCAAAAAGATCTTGACCCTAGAAAGTGGAGGGTGCAATGAGCATGTAACAGGAAAAAGGAAGTAGTTTGGATCTAAGCTTGTACCTTTCACTTTTACTTAAAGACCTGTACCTAGGTATGTTCTTAATTTAACAATTTGACCTTTATCGTATGAACTCAGGGCCCAGCTAATGATGTGACCTCTGTTCAGCGAGATACAGGAAAGGCTGTTAAAGGCTTTCAGCAAACACCTGTGCACTTTCCGGAAAGGGAGGATGAACCGACCGAGATGTTTTGAGCCCAGAGATCTGCAGCTGTTTGAAAACTCAGAGAATCGAATGGGAATAAAATTGTCCACATCAGACAACAGCTGTCCGTGGCTTTTGCGCCCAATCTCGTCCTTTGGAATATCAAAGGAATCTTTTCCCTCCACTGACAAAATAACCCCATATCAATCAATAAAGGAAGAGGCAGAGAGGAGAGTTTGCCAGGTACAAGCAAGTAGACAGAGCAAGGGCTGGGGAGGGTCTGAGGGAAGGATTGTGAGAGAGGGATGGGGAAGGGAGGAGAAGACCGATGCTGTTAAAGGGGTGGAGTCAGGCAGTGGGAAGCATGAGTGAGGGCAGGAGATAATGGAAGAGTGAAGAAGCAGAGCAAAGGAATGGCTGATGTGACTGTGATAAACGTAAGGGGAAGGGAGAGAGAAAGAATTTACTAAGCCATTCAATACACTTATACTGAGTGCCTATTACAGCTGCACAACTCTGAAAGCAAGCACCCCCTTAAATTCTGTGCTTAGGCACCTGACTCGCCTCACTTTAGTGCTGTCTCTGGTATCAATACTTCAGGCACTGTCCTCAGCTCTAGAGGCATAGCATGAACAAGACATGACCCCTGTTCTGAGTAGGGAAGACAGAGGAAGATCAAACAGGCAATTATAAACCAGTGTCACACGAACTATGAGACGGGGTGTTCAGAGAGTTATGAGAACATACAATAAGGGCACCTGATCTCGTCCATGAGAGTCCCTAGGTGGCGCAAATAGTTAAGCACTCAGCTACTAACTGAAAGGTTTGGTTCGAGTCCACCCGGAGATGCCTGGTGATCTACTTCCAAAAAATCAGGCACTGAAAACACTATGGAGCACAGTTCTACTCACAGGGTCACCATGAGTTAGAATAGACTCGACAGGAGCTGTTAGTAGTGGTGGAAACTCATCCAGAAGAAACACAGAGTTGGGAAACAGACTGGGGAAATGAAAAGGCAAAGAAGTAGGAGAGGAAACTAACATTTTTTTGTTGTTGGTTTTCTTGACGTAGATGATGAAAACAATGGGGATTATTAGAACAGCCAATGTTTATCTACAAGGCATTATGCTAAGCATTGTGGATGGTTATCTTACTTGACATGTGTTTAATGTTGTTTGTCATGACACAGAGTCTTCCTAGATGTCATCTCATATTAAAACAGCAGTGTTGCATAACACCTATCATCTGCCCATTTTGCAGATGAATATATCACACATTTGAGGTTAGGTAATTTCCTCAAGTCACACAATGTGAACCCATATCCATCTTACTTATGATCTTTCCACTCCATTATGTTGCTGAAGAGGGGAGCAGAGAGTGGGGAAGAATGATGAGGGGAGGACGTGAAAAGAACTGAAGACATGAGGGAGAATGTGGGGTACATGAGGACACAAGAGAAGGGTGGGGGGAATCTATAGAAGATGAGAAAATGGGGAAGCATTCAAAAGAGGAGAGAGTGAAGGAGAAGGAAGCGTGGTGAGAAGATACAATGTTCCTGGACGACCAACAACGACAGTGAATTAGAGAGCAGAGCAGAGGATGGCAAGGAGGCAAAATAAGCAAATCGCAGGGGGACTGCAGATCTAGGTTGTCTGATGGGGAGAAAATTGACGGAATTGACAGTGAGAGAGAGAGAGAGAAGTGGCACAATCGACAGAGAGAGTGAAATGGCAGTCATAATAAGCCCTGATTGATCTTGCAAAACTGTCCCACTTGGGCACCTGGCTTAGATTCCCCTGGCTCTGGCACCTCCACAGAAGGCAAAGTTAATCCCTGCCCCTTAAGATCCTCCCAGCAGGGAGTTAAATGCACACACTAAGAGTGCCTGTCGCTCTGACCACCATTAGTTAGTGCTCTGGACACAAATTGCTGCCTTCCCTGCGTTTGTCTGAAAGGGAAGAACAGTTGAAAGGAGTTACGCAACACTGAGGAGGGAATGAAGGAGAAAAGTATGCCAGATAGTTAGGTTGGAAGAAAGGGCAGGCAGAAAAGCATTAAGGAAGCCAGGAAGTCCAGACTGTGAGAACTAGAGGATTTTCTAGACCAAGCCTCTGATTTTATCCATGGGGAAACTGAGGCCCAGAAAGGATGAAAGACCTGGCCTAGGGTTACTCAGCAAGTTGAGGCCAAAACCCAGCCCTGCCCCGGACTTCTGCCCCAGACGAGGCGCGGTGGCATGTCGGTAAAAATGGGCACTTGCCCCCGGGGCGCAAGTCCAAGCGGAGCGCCAGACGAGGCTCTGAAAGACATTTAGAAGCGCCACAATATGAAAGATGTCTGAATGAAGCAGCCAGACAAGAGGGGCAGAGGCGTTTCTGCTGACCCAGAGCCGCTCTCAACGTCGATTCATCTGGAAATTGGGGAGGGGCACTATCCCTCTGGGCGCTCGAATTGGGCGGAGGGCGCAATTTAGGGATTGCCCCTGGGCGCTGTTACCCTCGCTACTCCCCAGTTTCTGCCCAATGTACTGTCTGACACCCCATCCGTGAGGGGAGAAAAAGAAGAGGCCCAGGGAGCGCAGGCACCTGGGTAATTAGCAGAATGGTAAGGGCCAGCGTTGCTCGCCTCAGTTCCTGATGGCAGCGCATTAGCCTGCAGGCACATCTCGTTCTGGGCGCTCAAGTTTGCGAGACTGCGGATTTAAGCAGGTGCTGCTATTTCTGTCCTGCTTCCTGTCTACTTCCAATCACAAGATGCAGCCTTCCTCAGCTGCAGAAAGGTCTTATGAAACGGTAGATCTGCTGCTCCTTCCTCCCACATTCAGTCTCCCCTTCTGCGAACCACACTTCCAACCCTGCTTATTCCTGAAGAGAAGGGGTGCCCCTATCCCTGCAGGCTCTGGTTGGGGCAGCCTGCTTCCAGTCTTGAACAAGTCACTCGGAATTCTGCAGGGATAGGTAGGGAGGTGGTCTCATATGACCTATCTGTGAGGACACCTGGGGAATCACTTAACCCACCACCAATAAGTTTCCTGGCACAGAGTAGAGGATCAATATACGTGTGCCAAGTCAATGAATGAATGAATGAATGAATGACTTTTGAAGCCATCCCCTTCAATTTAGAAACAGCAACACTTAAAACCAACAAGAGAAAAGATGTCCCTAGTGTTTGGAAGTAAGTCCGTGGCAGTGCCAGAACTAGAACCAGGACTTCTGAAGGGGCTCGGTGAGCAGGGAAAAAAGGGTTAGTGATCATCAAATACAGCTATGTAGTAATAAGCCATAACATCAATGTTTGCTCTGAATACTTGAGGCTCAATCCCTGTAAGCTCAGAAGTGAATAAAGAAAATCCAGGGAGAGGGACATGCATTGTGCAAAGGCCCCAGAGACAGGAAAGAGCATGAGAGCATGGAGTCCCTGGATCAACCAAAAAAACACAGTGCTTATGGGGTGGGGTAAAACAGGGAGGATAGTTGGAATTGTAGCCTGTAGGAAGCAGGGAGGCCTCACTCAGGCTAAAATAGGAAAGCCAAACCTATAAAATCACCAAGCTGAATTTATAAGATAGCCAAGAAGGACATGGGAGGTGGAAAGAGTTGGTCAGGAGGATGAAAGGAAGACAGAAAGGAGAGAGATTGTGGGTTCCTCCAGAGTCAACCAAGTGCACACAAGGGGAATGGCCAATGGAACCAGTAGGTGCATTGGGCAACAGTGAGAAATCTTACAAAAGGAAGGTATTTAGGAGGACCAAGTGGTATCAGAATGCTATTTGAAGACAGGTTTTACCCTAAGAGGTTGAAAGAAAGAATGGTCAGTGGACTGGCCTGCTCCTTCAGATGCAATGGGAACAAAGAACAGACAGGTGATTCCTCCCCTGGATTATCTCTGAGCTTGAGAAGATGCTCAGGGTGGAAGTGGGAGGGGCTGAAATGGTTTCTCTAGTAAAAGGGATCTTCTTGCAGCATGGCCTGAATGTAAAAGAGTTATCAGGTATTTCAGAAGGATTTGTTGTTTGTTTTCCTAAAGTAACTGCAGAAGAATTAAATACATTCTTGAAAAGGCAGCAGATCACTGTTTTGTAAGAGGTAAGAAGACGTCTGTTACAAAGAATGTTAGATGAATATGCTCTCCTTTTAGATCAGTCTGTGGATTTGAGAGAAATCCCTCAGTTTTCCTAAATGACAATAATTATTTAGATGGTTTCTGAGCCCACCCCCATATATATATATATTAGAAAGTACTTACAACATGAGTCATTCTTGCTCTGGGAAATTGCTGGGGGTTGGAAGTCACTTGTCCTACTTTAGCTGGTTGAAAAGACAAAGGCTCTTCAAATGGAGAACCAGGATCCTCAGGGAGGAAACCAGCTTAGAAATGTTTTGGTATTTGCTTGGTAGTCAGACTCTGAGGCACCTGAGAACTAAATGCAGTGATGTTGAGTAGATTCTAGGTGCTTCCACGTTTCAGTATCTTGCAAGCTCCTTCCTTGTATGCATAGGCAGAATTACTTCTTTAACCGAGGTCAGGTTAAATTGACTGGACATGGACACACTCCATATTTGGCTGCAAGCCAGCTGGAGCTTAATAACCATCACATTTCGTCCTGCGAATTTTGTGGCTCAGGTAATTTTCACATTTCTTTATACACTCTCTTTCTGCAAATGCCTTTCCTCACAAAGAGCATTTCCAAAGGTTGAATATAGTGATTAGTGACACGTACACATTTAATCTTCTCCAGTCTGTCCCTGGTTGTGGCTCCCCTCTGTGCTTCTAGTCCTTAGAGTTTTATGCCTGTATGAAGGAAATGTTTTTATGTCTCTCTGCTATTTTCTTTTCTGTCTTATAAATCCTCAAAGAAATGTATTGTGAGTGAATTTAGTGAGATGGATGTCTCTAGAGAATGAATGCTCTTCATCTGAAGAACGGTCTCTATACACAGAGAAGCAAAGAGCATCTTCTGATTCTGTCAACATGATTATTAAGCATTTATAGAGCTTTTCCTCCTTTTACTGTAACCACTACAAGTAGTTTAATTAGTTGGTTTTCACCCCAGAGTTGTAAAGACAGACGATTCAATTTATCCAACCTTAGATTTAAATGCACATTTGAACCCAGGCATTCTGATTGAGTAGCAAGAATGCTCTGCTTGGAGTCAATTGCCCTGAGTTAAACTTTCTGGTCTGCAACTTGCAAGCTGCATGACTTAATGCAAATAATCTCATGATTCCAGGATCAACATGAAAAGAAGAATGCACACCATGATACCAATGGAGCAGGCATTCTTAATGAGGACCCTGTCTTCCTCCGGGAAACCCTGGTGGCGTAGTGGTTAACAGCTACAGCCACTAACCAGAAGGTCAGTGGTTCAAATCCACCGGGTGCTCCTTGGAAACCCGATGGGGCAGTTCTGCTCTGTCCTATAGGGTCACTATGAGTCAGAATCGACTCAACAGCAACAGATTTGGTTTTTTTGGGGTTTATGTTCCTCCAAGCAGGCAAAAATTGGTTCTTATGGGGTGAAAAAACCTTACTGTTTTTATGTATAAAACACCGATATACATACCGTGCAGAAATAGATATACAGTATATCTGTGGCATTAAAGTTTTATGGGAGGACAATGAGAAAAAAAATATAAAACTTCTCCTTATCAGAACCAGTTGCCAATAAGCAACTCTGACGTATGGTGACTCCGCGAGTGTCAGGGTAGAACTGTGCTCCACAGGGATTTCACTGGTTGATTTTGTGGAAGTAGATCACCAGGCCTTTGAACTGAGGGAACTCTGGGTGGACTAAAATCTCTAACCTTTCAGTTAGCAGCTAAGCGTGTTAACCGTTTGCACCACTCAGGGCCTCCAAAAATTCTCCTTAGAAAAAATAAAAGTTGAGAAACTCTGCAATAGGAATGCAAGATAAAGAACATTCATTGAGCACCTACTATGTTCCAGGACTATTATCAGTCATTTCTTTATATATGCAACAGTTAGCAATTGCTGGAAAACAAACCAGCCAAAAGTTAGTGGCTGAAAACAACGACCATTTTCTTAGCTCACGATTCTGTAGGCCAGCAAATTACGCTGGGTGCAGCTGGGTGGTTCTCGGATTGGCTGGGCTCCCTCATGTGTCTGCATTCAGCTGTGGGTCACTTAGGCAGCTCTGCTGTTAGCTAGAGTGATGGCAATGCCTGGGACTCAAGTCTGCTGTCATCCAGCAGGGTAGCCCCAGCTTGTTTTCACAGGGAGGCAGTAGGGTTTCAAGAGACTGAGCTGAAGTGGGCAATACCTCTTGAGGTCTAGACTCAGAACCAAAGCATGTCACTTCAACCATAGTGTATTTGTCAGAGCAAGTCTCAAGGCCAAGTAAGGAAATGGTCTCCATCCCTTAGTGGGAGGAGCTACAAAGTGATGTTGCAAAGAGTACAGATACAGAAAGGGGACTCACTGCAGCCCTTTGGACAAACATTCTTTCTCAACGTAACTAAAGCAGGAATAATGATCACTGCCTTGTCTAGCTTGTATACAAAACCATACACCTTTAAAACTTTAAGCTGTGATATGAATATGAGTTATTACCATTCCCTGGCTTTTGAGTCTTAAAATGCTGCTTGAGACGTGTGAGTAAAAAAGTTGACACACTGTCCCCTTTTATAAACAATGTGGAATAGCAGCAAAACGAGCATTTATTAGAAGACTAGATAAGAGTTGAAAGAGATACAGTTCTTTTTCTAAAGCTTGTTTTAAACATCTTCCATCCGAGAAAGGCAGTCTAATGGACGTGTTAACTAGCCATTCATCTCGAATCTCCAAGTTCTATTCAAGCATTAAGTTAGGGCATGAGAAAGCCAAGCGCTTAGACACCATTATTATCAGCCCCACACAAAATTGCCTGCCCTGTTATGATTTAATGTTACGCCCTCTGCCTTTATGGAAGGCCAGTATGTGAATCACCCAGGAGAATAACATTTCTGTAGCTTTTGTAAAACTCTGCTTGTAGATAAAATGCACTGAATGATGTTTGTTTTTCCTCTAAATACAAGTGTACATGCTAAATTTCTGCTTGGGTTAAGGTCCTGGAAAAATTTTCTTTGTAGATGAATTTGTATGTTTTCTATTATTATGTAATACAAATTTTTTCTCCTTATAGCTTAGCTGCCAGAAAATAAAATAATTGTCCCTGTACTATAATCTTCTTAACTCAACTGGCTCAAAGTGCCAGTTCTATCTGCTGTTTCTCAAATGCCTTTTCAAATGACCTTAAATGTTATTCCTCTTACTTGTTTTAACTGCTAAGTCACCTTAAGCCATTTCAGAAGAAGTCAAAGGACATATTTAAAATGTCTTTTTTTTTTTAAGCGAACTAATGTCCTGAGAGAAGTTTGCATAATTATAAGTTTGGGTTTGAAAGATTAGCCCTTCAAATCCTATTTTTATCATCTTATGCACAAAGACTGTGTTAAGCAGCCTCCACGTGGATGGGGTGCCTGGGTTTTGCACTTTGGCCCCAATAATTTTACCTTCCTGAACTGTGGTTATCTGCTTTGAAGAGTCTTTCTACTCAGCGTGATTTTCCCATAACAATAAAAATCTTTTTTTAGACATGAGAATATTATGTTTACTAGAATTACTAATTATATTTAATGATACACAATTTAGATAAAGATTTAAAGCACTGTAAAACCTACCTAGCTTTAAATTGTTTCTCCCTCCCTTCGGTAATCTTCAAGTTGGTCACAACTTTTAAAATGCTATTTCTTTTTGATAAAATACTTAGGAATAAATCTGACCAGGAATGTAAAAGACCTATACAAAGAAAACTACAAAACACTGCTGCATGAAACCCAAAGGGATCTACATAAATGGAAAAACATACCATGCTCAGGGATAGGCAGACTCAACATTGTGAAAATGGCAATTCTACCTAAAGCAATTTACAAATACAATGCAATCCCAATCCAAATACCAACAACATTCTTCAAAGAGATGGAAAAACTAATTATTAACTTTATATGGAAAGGGAAGAAGCCCCAAATAAGTAAAGCACTACTGAAGAAGAAGAATAAAGTTGGAGGACTCACACTACCTGACTTCAGAACCTACTATACAGCTACAGTAGTCAAAACAGCCTGGTACTGGTACAACAACAGAGACATTGACCAATGGAACAAAATTGAGAACCCAGATGTAAATCCATCCACCTACGGTCACCTGATTTTCGACAAGGGCCCAAAGTCCATCAAATGGGGAAAAGAAAGTCTCTTTAACAAATGATGCTGGCAAAACTGGGTATCCATCTACAAAACAATGAAACAGGACCCATACCTCACACCGTATACAAAAACTACTTCAAAATGGATCAAAGACCTGAATATAAAGCCTGAAACTATAAAGTTCATAGAAGAAAAAATAGGACCAATGATACAGGCCTTAATACCTGGCTTAACAGGATACAAACCAGAAACATCAACACACAAAACCCAACAGATAAACTAGATAACTGGGATCTTCTAAAAATCAAACACCTATGCTCTTCAAAAGACTTCACCAAAAGAGTCAAAAGAGAACATACAGACTGGGAAAAAATGTTTGGACGGTACAAGTCAGACAAAGTGTCTAATCTCCATAATCTACAAGAAAATCCAACACCTCTACAACAAAAAGACAAATGATCCTATCAAAAAATGGGCAAAGGGAATGAATAGACACTTCACCAAAGAAGACATTCAAATGGCCAACAGACACATGAGGAAATGCTCACATTCACTAGCCATTAGAGAAATGCAAATTAAAACCACAATGAGATACCATCTCACCCTGGCATTACTGGCATGAATCAAAAATACTGGAAATAACAAATGTTGGAGGGGCTGTGGGGAGATGGGAACTCTTATACACTGCTGGTGGGAATGCAAAATGATACAACCATTTTGGAAAATGATATGGCGTTTCCTCAGAAAGCTAGAAATAGACATACCATTCGATCCAGCAATCCCACTCCTAGGAATATATCCTAGAGAAATAAGAGTCGTCACTCGAATAGACATATGCACACCTATGTTCATGGCAGCATTGTTCACAATAGCAAAACGATGGAAACAACCTCGATGTCCATCAACAGATGAATGGATACACAAACTATGGTACATACACACAATGGAGTACTATGCAAGGAGAAAGAACAACAATGAATCTGTGAAGCATCTCATAACATGGATGAAACTGGAGGACATTATGCTGAGTGAAATAAGTCAATCACAAAAGGACAAATATTGTATGAGACCTCTATTGTAAAAACCCATGAAAAAATTCACACGCAAAATGTAACAATCCTTGTTGGTTACCAGGGATGGCGGGGGGGGGGGATTACTAAATAGGCAATAGATAAGTGGTATCTTGGGTGAGAGGTGAGACAGTACACAGTACAAGGGAAACTAACACAACCTGCACAAGGAAAGGTCATGGAGGCCCCATGGACACATCCAAACTCCCCGAGGGACTGAGTTGTTGGACGGAGGGCTCTGGGGACCATGGTCTCGGGGAACATCTAGCTCCATTGGCATGACACTACTTATAAAGATAATGCTCTACATTCTACCTTGGTGAGTAGCGTGTGGGGTCTTAAAAGCCTGTGAGCGGCCATCTAAGATACTACACTGGTCTCATCCCTTCAGGAGCAAGGGAGAATGAAGAGACAGGATACAACGAAAAGATTAGTCCAAAGGACTAATTGTCCACAGCTACCAAGACCTCAACCAGACTGAGTCCAGTACAGCTAGATGCTGCCTGGCTACCACCGCTGACTGCTCTGACCAGGATCACAACAGAGGGTTCTGGACAGAGCTGGAGAAGGATGTAGAGCATAATTCTAACTCACAAAAAAAAAAAAAAAAAGACCAGATTTACTGGCCTAAAGGAGACTGGAGAAACCTCCAGAGTATGGCCCCCAGACACCCTTTTAGCTCAGTGGTGAAGTTACCTTCGAGGTTCACTGTTCAGCCTGGGAGTGGACAGCCCAGTAAAACCAAATGAGACTAACGAGGTACAGGAGTCCAGTGACAAGGGCCAGAAGGCAGAAGGGGAGTAGGAAGCTGATGATGGGGAACACAAGGTTGAGTAAGGATACTGTTGATGTGTTGTGAGATTGTTAACCATTGTTATAGGGCAACATTTGTAGCAACTGTTAAATGGGAGGCTATTTTGTCCTGTAAGCCTTCGTCTTAAGTGAGAATAACAGCACAATTAGAAGAGCGTAGTCCATATCACTTAAATGTGTACGTAAAAAGTTTTGAAATGGGGTATCTTTGGCTATGTGTATTTTCACCAAAAAAAAAAAAAAAAGCTGAGAATTTAGAGGGTTAAAATGTTGTGGAGTTGTTAACCAAAGTCATAAAACAGCATGTGTACTACTGTTACATGAGAAACTGTTCTGTAAGCCTTCACCTGAAGTACAATAAAATATTTTAAAAAATAAAAATAAAAACACACACACACACACACAAAAATGCTATTTCTTTTTCTGATTGTCAACAATCCAGTGACTCTTCTTGGGGGACTCTAGATTGGAAGTCAGACATGTAAGTGTCAAAAGGGAAGAGACATTGTCTTTTGTGTCTGCTGTTGGTTTTCTAGTGCTTTGACTATACTAGCCGATAAATATTTACCGAGTGATTGAATAAGTATTTATTTTGCCACTCTCCCAATGGCCAGGATGATTCCTGGCAGTTACTTGTCCTCTCTAGTTGAACTTTTCAACCATGCAGTGGCCATACAACTGTATGTGTCACAGGTTTGTTGCAAAAAACTGAATCAGATAAAGACCATGAAAAACCACAATGCATTATGAAGCCTTGTGGATATGGACAAGTATGAGAAAGAATCATCTCTCTCTTTGGCTTCCTCTCCTTCTTCATCTCCAATATTACCCTTTGCATCATGACTCGTGGTTCTGTTCTGGAAACAGAATCAAGATATTTTCCTCCAAAGCTGTATTTGCATGAGTACACCTGAGTGTTCTGGAAGTTTCCTGCCTGGCACACCTGTCCAAGGAAAGCTTCTGCCTCCAGGTCGTCTCCACCTTTGGCTGGTACAGTGAAAGTCGAAAATGTTTATAAATATAATTCCTGCTACTGTAGTCTAGACATTGCCTTAACCCTATCACAATGTTCAGTCTGTTGTCCTTTGCCTGAAAGAAGCATGAGGCATTTCTCCTTCCTTATCATATGCTATCAGTTTCCTCTCATTTTAAGCAGTATAACAGGAGGGAGAAATGGAGATGAATAGGAGAAACATAGATACAAAATGAGAGAGAATCACCAAAGCCCTCCATTTTTACTTCACAATGAGAAGCTAATAGGCCCCAAACTATGAGACAGAAGCAGAGAGAATTCCCATAAAGATGTTTATATATTAAATAAATCTAGAGTAAGGTCCAGATGATAAAGTCACAATTAAGGGAATTATGGAGGATTTCATGGGATATATCTGAGACTGTGTAAAGAGCACTAGATTTTTAATCAGATTCCTGGATCTTAATCTTGGTTAAGACTTTTCAGTTCTTTGAGCCTCACTTTTCATCATCTATAAACTCAAGGTCCAGTGCAAGGTGGTCTTTAAGATCTAATTCAAATATAAAAGCCCATGACTCTGTCCACAGTTTTTGTTTTGTTTTTTTAAACAAAGGCTGCATGTGTTTTTGGTGACTTAGTTAGAGATAGAACAAATGGATTCAGTAGTGACATCGATTCCTCTAAAGTTTATTTTTACTTTGTTATTTTTAATGTGACATTGCTTATAGTCTTCTAGTTTTTTGAAGGGCCTCTATAAACCAAACCAAACCCATTCCCTTTGAGTTGATTCTGACTCATAGCCACCCAACAGGACAGAGCAGAACTGCCCCATATGGCTTCCAAGGAGTGGCTGGTGGATTCGAACTGCTGACCTTTTGGTTAGCAGCCTGAGCTCTTAACCACTGCACTGCTAGGGCCTCACACACAGTGATTTTTAAAGGGTATGGAGGGGAAGGAAGGGGCTGGTGTCTCAGGGACTCTCTGAGACCCTGACTGGACTACTTTGAAATATGAATTTTAATAAAATCGCCATTAGTATTTTTAACGTTTAGTCACTGCATTGGATTGTTTAAAAATTACAAATCGCAGTGAAGAATTATGGACAATGTTTATCAAAAGGAGATATGACATTCAGTTAAAAAGTAGAAACTGAGCACATATCAGATCACATTGAAAAGTATGTATGGAGTTCTCTGCACTAGCCTGTGGTCTGCTCCTCAGTGGCAGGAAACATGATTTTTATTTTTTACATTTTATCCTCAGCCTGACCGATGGTGGATTCCCAATATTTGTGGAAATGTACCAAATCCCTCTCATCTGTTTTCTAAATGAAAACCTATGTGAAAACTAAGGCCACTGTATTTATGTGAAGCAGGAGACGAAGAGAGTAAGTAGAACAGATCCTTCATCCTGTGAAGTTCTTTATCTTCAATCTCATCTTGCAAATGTCTTTACAGAGGGATTTATTTATTTTTTTATTAATTTTTTTTTGGTAGCTATGAAGTTTAAAAAAATACTGTGAAATTTTTAACAAGTAATCATTTTACACTGTAGAGTTCATCAAGAAAAGCAGTAATGGAGAGACATGTAATAAATTAAATATCAAATGTAGTTGGAAGTAATAGCGCTTCCAGGCATCAACTACCTGTCACATCAAAGCTGAGGCAGACAGGTATATTATTTGTGAATAAATGGCCCCTATTGACAAGCCAAGAAAGGAACAGACAATCAAGACATGTCATTATGATTTTCAAAGAAATAAAAAATAATCTGTCTTTTTTTTTCCCCTTCATTACTAATGCATCAGAATTGAGACTGTTTTAAATAAAACAAATGCTTCTTGAGACAATATTAGATTGAACCATAAGAAACTGCTGTTTTTTGTTGTTGTTTTGAGGAGCCTTGAGTCGGTTCTGACTCACAGGAACTGTATGTACAACAGAACAAAACACTGTCCAGTCCTGCTGTGTCCTCACATTCTTGCTATGTTTGAGCCCATTGTTGCAGCCACTGTGTCAATCCATCTTGTTGAGGGTATTTCTATTATTCGCTGATCCTCTACTCTACCGTGCATGATGTCCTTCTCCAGAGAATGGTCCCTCCTGGTAACTGTCCAAAGTACATGAGACAAAGTCTCACCATCCTTGCTTCTAAGGAGCATTCTGACTTTACTTCTTCCGAGACACATTTGTTCATTCTTCTGGAAGTCCATAGTATATTCAGTATTCTTCACCAACACCATAATTCAAAGGCATCAAATCTTCTTCTGTCTTCCTTATCCAATGTCCAGATTTAACAAACGTATGAGGTGATTGAAAATACTATGGCTTGGGTTCAGGAGCACCTTAGTTCTGAAAGCAACATGTTTGCTTTTTAACATTTTAAAGAGGTCTTTTGCGGCAGATTTGCTTACTGTAATACATCGTTTGATATCTTGACTGCTGCTATTATGGGCGTTGACTGTGGATCCAAGTAAAATGAAATCCTTGACAACTTCAATCTTTTGTCCATTCATCAAGATGTTGGTTATTGGTCCAGTTGTGAGGATTTTTGTTTTCTTTATATTGAGGTGTAATCCATACTGAAGGTTGTAGTCTTTGATCTTCATCAACGTGCTTCAAGTTCTCTTCACTTTCAGCAACAAAGTTTATATCATCTGCACAGTGCAGGTTGATAATGAGTCTTCCTACAATCCTGATGCTGCATTCTTCTTCATATAGCTCAGCTTCTTGGATTATTTGCTCAGCATACAGATTGAATAAGATAGATAGAAGGATACAACCCTGACACGTACCTTTCCTGATTTTAAACCACACAGCATCCCCTTGTTCTGTTAGAATGACTGCCTCTTGGTCTATGTACAACCTCCTCTTGAGCACAACTAAGTGTTCTGGAATTCCCATTCTTCGCAATGTTACCCATAATTTGTTATGATCCACACAGTCAAACGCCTTTGCATAGTCAATAAAACACAGGTAAACATCTTTCTGGCATTCTCTACTTTCAGCCAAGATCCATTTGACACCAGCAATGATATGCTTTGTTCCATGTCCTTTTCTGAATCTGCTTGAATTTCTGGCAGTTCCCTGTCAATGTACTTCTGCAACCACTTCTGAATTATCTTCAGCAAAATTTAACCTTCTTGTGATATTAATGATATTTTTCTACAATTTCCATATTCTGGCAGATCACCTTTCTTTGGAATGGGCACAATTATGGATCTCTTACAGTCAGTTGACCAGGTAGCTGTCTTCCAAATTTCTTGGCATAGACAAGTGAGCATTTCCAACATTGCATCCATTTGTTGAAACATCTGAATAAGTATTTTGTCAATTCCTGGAGGCTGTTTTTCACCAGTGCTTTCAATTAAGCTTGGACTTCTTCCTTCAGCAACATCAGTTCTTGACCATATGCTACCTCCTGAAACGGCTGAACATCAACCAGTTCTTTTTGGTACAGTGACTCTGTCTATACCTTCCATCTTCTTTTGATGCTTCCTGCATTGTTCATCATTTTGCCCATAGAATCCTTCAATATTGCAACTCAAAGCTTGAATTTTTTTTTTCAGTTCTTTCAGCTTGAGAAATGGTAGGAGTGTTTTTCCCTTTTGGTTTTCTAACTTGCACATTTTATTATAATACTTTATCTTCTCGAGCTGCCCTTTGAAATCTTATGTTCAACTCTTTTACTTCATCATTTCTTCCTTTTGTTTTATGTACTTTATGTTCAAGAGCTAGTTTCAGAGTCTCTTCTGAATAACAATTTTGGTCTTTTCTTTCTTTCTTGTCTTTTTAATGACCTCTTGCTTTCTTCATGTATGATGTCCTTGATGTCATTCCACTACTTATCTGGTCTTCAATCATTAGTATTCAATGCATCAAATCTATTCTTGAGATGGTTTCTAAATTCAGGTGGGATATACTCAAGGTCATACTTTGGCTCTCATGGACTTATTTTAGTTTTCTTCATCTTCTACTTGAACTTGCATAGAGCAATTGATGGTCTGTTCCGCAGTCAGCCCCGACCTTTTCTGCCTGATTATATTGAGCTTCTCCATCGTTTCTTTCCAGAAACGTAGTCAATTTTATTCCTGTGTATTCCATTCGGCGAGGTCAACATGTATAGTTGCCATTTATGTTGTTTAAAAAGGGTATTTGCAATGAAGAAGTTGTTGGTCTTGCAGAACTCTATCATGCAAACTCTGGCATCCTTTCTATCACCATGCCATATTTTCCAACTAGAGATCCTTCTTCGTTTCCAACTTTCGCATTCCAATCACCAATTATTATCGATGCATCTTGCTTGCATGTTTGATCAATTTCAGACTTCAGAAGTTGTAAAAGTTTTCAATTTCTTCATCTTTGGCATCGACATTTGGTTGGTGTGCAAATTTGAATAATAGTATTGACTGGTCTTTCTTGTAGGCATAAGGATATTATCCTATTACTGACAGCATTGTACTGCAGCATAGAACTTGAAATGTTCTTTTTGACTATAAATGTGACACCATTCCCCTTAAATTTATCATTCCCAGCATCATAGACCATACGATTGTCCAATTCAGAATTGCCAACATCAGTCCATTGTCGTTCACTGATGCCTAGGATATCAATGTTTATGCATTCCATTTCACTTTTGACCACCTCCAATTTTCCTAGGTTCCACATTCTGATTATTAATGGGTATTTGCAGCTGTTTCTTCTCATTTTGAGTCATTCCTCGTCAGCAAATGAAGGTCTAGAAAGCTTTACTCCAGCCATGTCATTAAGGTCGACCTTACTTTGAGGAGGCAGCTCTTCATCAGTCATATTTTGAGTGCCTTCCAACCTGAGGGGCCCATCTTCCAGCACTGTATCAGAAAATGTTCTGCTACTATTTATAACATTTTCACTGGCCAATGTTTTCAGAAGTAGACTGCCAGGTCCTTCTTCCTAGACTGTCTTAGTCTGGAGGCTCTGCTGAAACCTGTCCACCATGGATGACCCTTCTAGTATTTGAAATGTTGGTGGCAAATCTTCCAGCATCACAGCAACACTCAAGCCATCATAGTCTGACAAATTGACAGATGAGTGGTGTTTATATAGCTCAAAAATAGTTTGATATTCGTGTGCTAATATGGCTTAATCTGAAAAACCTGTATATAAAGCAGTGGTAGGAACTGTGGGATTTCAAAGATGACCATAGTCCTCACTATATTAATGCATTTACATTCTAGTTCATTCCATTAAGAATGTGAGGAGGCTTACCAAAAGATATACAATTAAAAGGAAAAATCTAAATTGATTAATCTTACAATCAAAGAGACTAAACAGTATATGGAAGTTCAACATCAGAGAAAATTTAGATTATGCAGATCCTATATTCTTACCAATTATGACTCAGAATAGGAGTCTGAGTTCTCTTGCAGCCAGGGCAAGGGGAAAAAAGTCAAAAGAATACTACTTTTGCACATAAGTGAAAAACTTACAAAAGAAAGAAAAAGAAAAAAGATTTCTACCACCTAAGTCTGAATCACCCAAGGAAATAAGTGATATATCAAATTAAACATTTTTAATGCCAGGAAGTGAAATGTTCTTTAAAAAAAATTTTTTTTTTTTGGTCTTTGTTTATTTGTTTTTTCATTCTTTTTTTGGTGGTGGTGTTGATGTTGTTTTCTTTCCTTTTTTGGTTTTTTAATTTCCTAATGAGATACCAGAGAATGCGGATCCAACAGGATTTGAAAAAATTTGTAGAGAAAGTGTCACCTGAGTTGTGCTCTCAGAAGTATGTAGGAGGGTAATATTTAACATATATAGTATTTAATACGTGCTACATGTCATTCTGGAAACCCTGATGGCATAGTGGTTAAGAGCTACTGCTTGCTAACCAAAAGGTCAGCAGTTTGAATCCACTAGGTGCTTCTTGGAAACCCTGTGAGGCAGTTCATCCATCAGCAATTCCCTGGAAACCCTACGGGGCGATGCTACCCTGTCCTATAGGGTCACTATAGTTGAGACGGACTCGACTCAACTGCAACAGGTTTGGTTTTTGTTTCTTTTTTGGTACACGTCATTCTAAGGACTTGTTACATTTTTAAAATAACTTTATGAGGTAAGAAATGTTAGCATTTTATATTTTACCTATGAGGAACAGAGTCATGGGAGAGTTAAGTAACTTGCCCAAGGCCACCGAGCTTGTGAGTTGCAGGTTTCAAAGCTGGCGATTCAAAGCCTATACTCTCAATGGCTATGCCATTCTTCCTCTCTTATGTCTACTGTCCTGAGTATCTCCAGAACTTTAGAAGACTTGCAAAGCAACTCGACATGCACCCAGCTCCACCTCAACACATACAAATGTGAGAAGCGAATGGTTTGTGACCTGGAAAAAGAGACGCTCATGTTACACAGTGTTATCCGACAATGGGCACAATGGAATATATGTAGATTTATTGCAGGTGATCATGCAATGTTGTGATTAAGAGAGTGGGTTCTGAAGCCAGAAAGACCAGTTTGAATTTCTGCAATTTACTACCTATGAGACCTCCGTTATGTCTCTTAATCCTCTTAGCCTCAATGGTCTCAATCATAAAATGGAGACAACAGGTTTTTACTTAGAAAGCAGGGATCCCCCATAACCAGGGAAGAAAGCAGACAAGGCTAATCTCAGAGGATGGGCCAGAAGCCTTTCTTTTTTTGTGATGTCTTGGCTTGGTTTTGGTATCAGCATTATGCTGGCTTCATAGAATGAATTTGGAAGTGTTGCTTCCTCTTCTATGCTCTGAAATAGCTTGAGTAGTACTGGTACAAGATCTTCTGTGAATGTTTGGTAGAATTCTCCAGTGAAGCCATCTGGGCCAGGGTTTTTTTTGGTTGGGAGTTATTTTTATTACCTTTTCAATCTCTTCTCTTGTTATGGGTCCATTCAGATTTTCAACATGACTTTATTGTAGTTTGGGTAGGCTGTGTGTTTCTAGAAATTTATCCATTTCCTCTAGGTTTTCAAATTTGTTGGAGTATAGTTTTTCATAATATTCTGTTATAATCCATTTTATTTCAGTTGGTTCTGTTGTAATGTCCCCCATTTCATTTCTTATTTGGGTTATTTGTGTCCTCTCCTGTTTTTCTTTTGTCAGTCTGGCCAGTGGTTTGTCGATTTTGTTGACTCTTTCAAAGAACCAACTTTTGGTTTTGTTGATTCTTTCTATTGTTTTTCTGTTCTCTATTTCATTGATTTCTGCTCTGATCTTTACTATTTCCTTTCTTCTGGTGGTTGTGGGCTTTTTTTTGCTGTTCTCTTTCTATTTGTTTGAGTTCTGTAGTTAATGTCTTGATTTTATCCCTTTCTTCTTTTTTGATATGTGCATCTATTGCTATAAATTGTCCTCTGAGGACTGCCTTTGCTGTGTCCCAAAGGTTTTGGTATGATGTGTTTTCATTCTCATTTGATTCTAGGAATTTTTGGATTCCATCTCTGATTTCTTCTATTACCCACTGATGTGTAAGCAGGGTATTATTCAGTTTTCATGTAGTTGATTTTTTTCCCTTGCTCTTTCTAGTGTTAATTTCTACCTTGATGGCATTGTGGTCAGAGAAGATACTTTGAATTATCTCAACGTTTTGGATCTTGTTGAGGATTGCTCTGTGGCCTATGATGTGGTCTATTCTGGAGAACGTTCCATGTGCATTGGAAAAGAATGTGTACTTTGCAGTGGTTGGATGGAGTGTTCTATATATGTCTATGAGGTCCAGTTGGCTGATTGTGCCCTTTAGGTCTTCTGTATCTTTGCTGAATTTCTTCTTAGTTGTTCTGTCCTTTACTGAGAGTGGTGTGCTGAAGTCTCCTACTATTATTGTGGAACTGTCCATTTCTCTTTTCAGTGTTGTTAGAGTTTGTTTTATGTATTTTGGAGTCCTGTCATTGGGTGTGTAGATGTTTATTATGATTATGTCTTCATGTTGGATCATCCCCTTAATCATTATATAGTGTCCTTCTTTGTCTTTTATGGTGGATTTTGTTTTAAAGTCTATTTTATCTGAGATTAGAATTGCTACTCCTGTTCTTTTTTGGTAGTTGTTAGCTTGATCTATTTTTTTCCAACCTTTGACTTCTAATAAATTCACATCTTTGTTTCTAGGGTGTGTCTCTTGTAGACAGCATATTGATGGATCCTGTTTTCTTATCCAGTCTGTCACTATCCATCTCTTTATGGGTGCATTGAGTCCGTTTACATTCAGTGTAATTACTGATAGATGTGAGTTTGTTGCTGTCATTTTGTAGTGCTTTTTTTGTGGTGCTGAAGTTTTCTTTGTTCTTCTTACTCTCTTGTGCTGAGTTACTTTTGTTTGTGGATTTTTTTTTTTTCATTTCTTTTGTTATTGTAGGTTTTCTTTTTGCCAAGACTTTATGTTTTTCGTCTTTATTTTTATGAGTATGTTTGTTAACTTTCTTTGTGGTTACCATGAATTTTACCCTTATCCTTCTAAGTTTGAAGCAGTCTACCATTACTTGGTATCACCTTGCCTTCCTCTCCATTAGAAGGTTCTATACCAATGCCGTTTATTCCATCATTTGTTGTTTTGATGTTGTTGTCATTTACTGATTAACTGCTCTGATTCCCTGTTGTATTTCTTTTGGTTTTGGATAGTCCTCGAGAGTTCATTTCCTAGATTGGTATCTGGCTGGTACGATCCTGCATCCTAGGTTCTGCCTGTGAGCTGAAGCTGTTTGTCCTCAGGTCGAAGAACTCCCTTTAGTAATTCTTGTAAGTTTAGTTTGACTTTTACATATTCCCTTAATTTCTGTTTATCTGGAAATGACCTAATTTCACCATCAAATTTGAATGAGAGTTTTCAGGATATATTATTCTTGGCTGACATTGTTTTTCTTTCTAGATTTTATATATGTCATCCCATTGCCTTCTTGCCTGCATGGTTTCTGCCAAATAATCTGAGCTTAGTCTTATTGTTTCTCCTCTGTATGTGACTTCTTGTTTTTCTCGAGCTGCTCTCAGGATTCTTTGTTTGTGTTTGGTTTTGGCAAGTGTGAATATGATATGCCTTGGTGATTTTCTTTTGGGGTCTCTTCTATATGGGGTTTGTTGAGCTTCTTGGATGGCCAGCTTTTCATCTTTCATGATATTGGGAAAGTTTCCTGTCAGCAGTTCCTCAATGATCCTCTCTGTGTTTTCTGTTTTCTCCCCCTGTTCTGGAATTCCAATCACTCATAAATTTTTGCTTTTAATTATGTCCCACATAACTCTCAGGGTCTCTTCATTTTTCTTTGTTGTTTTTTCTGAGTTTTCCACAAACAGAGTTGCATCCAAGTGTATGTCTTCAATTCCACTGGTCCTGTCTTCTACCATTTCAAATCTGCTTCTCAGCCCTTCTATGACATCATCCATTGCTGAAATCCTGTTGTTTAGCTTTTAGATTTCTAATTGTTGGTTTTGTATAATTTCTAGTTGTGAATTTATTTTTGGCATTTTGTTCCTGCATCATCTTCCTGAATTCTTCCAATTTTTTGTCTGTATTTTCCATGAATTTGTCTATTTTTTCCTCATGTTTGTCAGCTTTTTGCCTCAGTTCTTGGAGAATTCTGAGTATTAGAGATTTGAATTCCCTACCAGGTAGTTCTAGTGCATTTTCTTCCACAGGAGAGTCATCTGGTGTTTTATTTTGGACACCTACTGGAACAATCCTGTCCAGTTTTTGTAAATGTTTTGATATTGTCTGCTGATTTCAGGGCATTCAGTAGTTATTTTTCTCATTTATTGATTGTAGATTTGTTTGTTTCATCCTTTTTAAAAAAAAAAAACATTTGAGTATGTCTGAGCAGGCAGACTGTGTGTTCTTTGTTGTTTGCTTGTCTGTGCACTCAATACTTTTTGCCACCTTCTCCAACCGGCAGGGTCAGTCACTCAGATATGGTACAGCAGGGCAGGTCTAGCTGAAGAGGAGTTACTGGGATGGGTTGTTTGTGGAACTTAACACAGCCAGCAGGGCGGGTCGGTAATCAGTGCAGGGCAGGTTCCAGTAGGCCATGCCTGTGCTGCTTGGTGGTGTGATGTCAAGCACATGGTGCAGGTAGGCAGGATGCAGCCGGGAGATTGTTATGTGTGGAGCTAAGATGGATATGGGAGAGAGAAGAGAGGAACAGGAGCCAAAAACATACAAACAAGCAAAAAAGAATGCTAGGGGGACTTGGCATTGGAATGGAGAGATGAGAGACTGTGAAATGGAGAAAAACAGAAAGGGGAAGAGGAAGAAAAGAAAAAAATGAATAAATAAAAATCAGAAAGGTTTAACAACCGCAAAGTTCCCAGGGATCCCACCAATGCAGCTATGAGTTCTGGGGAAGTCAGTCTCAGGTGTTGCAGTACAGCCTGGCTAGAAGGCGTAGAGGTATACAAAACCTGGTATTCAGAGATCAGAAAGAGAAGGAGGATATAGACAGAGAGAAACTGAGCAATGAAGAAAGGCAAAAAGGGAAAAAGAGGGAAAAGAAAGCAAAACAAATTAAAAAAAAAAAAAAAAAACAAGAAAAGCCCCCCAAAAAAACAGAAAAAAAAAACAATGAAAAAAGTAATGCTCTCAGGGATCCCTCTGCAAGTCTGTGGAAGCTGAAGGGGAGTTCCTTGTCACGCAGCTCCACCTGGCCAGAAAGGGCTCCCAACTCAAGAAAAGGAAAAGAAAACAAATCAAGAATTCAAAACAAACAAACAAAAGCCCCGGGATCCCACCAGTGCCATAGCCGAGACCGGGAAGCAGCTCCACACTCGAATGGAGCTCTGCAGCCCCTCAGGAAGAAGCAAAGAAGGCGCACGGAGCCAGGCACTCGAGGGAAAGGAGGGGGAGGTGGCGAGAGGCAAGTGAGAAACCAAAAGAAGCAGAAAAAAAACGGCAACACTAGCAGCCAACAAATGGCACCCAGAGAGCTGCCCGCTTGGGTGTGTGGAATCCAAGCAGCCGGCGCTTCCCAGTCAAGAGACCTTGGCCACAGGAAGCAGAGGAAGCCGAGCCTGGGCGAAGAGGGGTGGGGGGTAGGAAAGTACACACTGCAAATTACCGGTTGTTTTGTCTCCCGCTGGACACTCCGTGAGTCTGCCTTCTCGTACCCTCATTTGCTGGTCTCCGATAGGAGTCCAAGATGGCGGATCCACGCTGCTTTAGCTGGTAGGGGACCTCTACATGAATCTCTCCTCACTCTCCGTTCTCTGTCAGTTTTCTCACTCCATTTGGTGGTTGGCTGAGTTCTTTATCTCTTCATCTGATGTTTTAGTGTTTCAGGATTGTTGTATTCTCTGTTCGGCTTAGTTTTTCGGATCTTTGCTGTGGAGGGACGGCGTGGTGCTTCTGCCTAGAGTGCCATTTTGCCAGAGCTCTCGTTTTTCCTCTTTTTTTATGAGTATGTTTGTTAACTTTCTTTGTGGTTACCATGAATTTTACCCTTATCTTTCTAAGTTTGAAGCAGTCTACCATAACTTGGTATCGCCTTGCCTTCCTCTCCATTAGAAGGTTCTATACCTATGCCATTTATTCCCTCATTTATAGTTTTGATGTTGCTGTCATTTATTGATTAACTACTCTGATTCCCATTGTATTTCTTTTGGTTTTGGATTGTCCTCAAGAAGTCATTTCCTAGATTGGTATCTGGCTGGTACGATCCTGCGTACTAGATTCTGTCTGTGAGCTGAAGCTGTCCTCAGATCGAAGAACTCCCTTTAGTAATTCTTGTAAGTTTGGTTTGACTTTTACATATTCCCTTAATTTCTGTTTATCTGGAAATGACCTAATTTCACCATCAAATTTGAACGAGAGTTTTGCAGGATATATTATTCTTGGCTGACAATTTTTTTCTTTCAAGATTTTATACATGTCATCCCATTGCCTTCTTGCCTGCATGGTTTCTGCCAAATAATCTGAGCTTAGTCTTATTGTTTCTCCTTTGTATGTGACGTCTTGTTTTTCTTGAGCTGCTCTCAGGATTCTTTGTTTGTGTTTGGTTTTGGCAAGTGTGAATATGATATACCTTGGTGATTTTCTTTTGGGGTCTCTTCTATATGGGGTTTGTTGAGCTTCTTGGATGGCCAGCTTTTCATCTTTCATGATATTGGGAAAGTTTTCTGTCCGTAGTTCCTCAATGATCCTCTCTGTGTTTTCTGTTTTCTCCCCCTGTTCTGGAAATCCAATCACTTACAAGTATTTGCTTTTGATTGTATCCCACATAACTCTCAGTATCTCTTCATTTTTCTTTGTTCTATTTTCTGAGTTTTCCTGAAACAGAGTTGTATCCAAGTGTTTGTCTTCAATTCCACTGATACAGTCTTCCACCATTTCAAATCTGCTTCTCAGCCCTTCTATGTCACTGTCCATTTCTGAAATCTTGTTGTTTATCTTTTGGATTTCTAATTGTTGTCTTTGTATAATTTCTAGTTGTGAATTTATTTTGGCATTTTGTTCCTGCATCATCTTCCTGAATTCTTACAATTTTTTGTCTGTATTTTCCATGAATTTGTCTATTTTTTCCTCATGTTTGTCAGCTTTTTGCCTCAGTTCTTGGAGAATTCTGAGTATTAGAGATTTGAATTCCCTACCAGGTAGTTCTAGTGCATTTTCTTCCACAGGAGAGTCATCTGGTGTTTTATATTGGACACCTACTGGAACCATCCTGTCCTGTTTTTGTGAATGCTTTGATATTATCTGTTGTCTTTGGGGCATTCAGTAGTTATTTTTCTCGTTTATTGATTGTAGATTTGTTTGTTTTGTCTCTTTTTTTTTTTTTAAATTGACTATGTCTGAGTAGGCGGACTGTGTGTTCTTTGTTGTTTGCTCGTCTGTGGGCACAATACTTTTCGCCTCCTTCTCCAATTGGTAGGGTCAGTCACTCAGATATGGTACATCAGGGCAGGTCTAGCTGAAGAGGAATTACTGGGATGGATTGTTTGTGGCACTTACTACAGCCACCAGGATGGGTCGGTAATCAGTGCAGGGTCGGTGTCAGTAGGCCGTGCCTGTGCTGCCTGGTGGTGTGATGTCAAGCGCATGGTGCAGGTAGGCAGAATGCAGCAGGGAGATTGTTATGTGTGGAGCTAAGATGGATATGGGAGAGAGGAGAGAGGAACAGGAGCCAAAAACTTACAAACAAAAAAGAATGCTAGGGGAGCTTGGCATTGGAGTGGATAGATGAGAGACTATGAAATGGAGAAAAACAGAAAGGGCAAGAGGAAGAAAAGAAAAGAAAAAAATGAATAAATAAATATCAGAAAGGTTAAAGAACTGCAAAGTTCCCAGGGATCCCACCGATGCAGCTATGAGGTCTGGGGAAGTCGCTCTCATTTGTTGCAGTACAGCCTGGCTAGAAGGCATAGAGGTAAAGAACACCAGGTATTCAGGGAACAGAAAGAGAAGGAAGATACAGAGATGGGGAACTGAGCAATGAAGATAGACAAAAAGGGAAAAAGAGGGGAAAGAAAACAAAACAAATTAAAAAAACAAACAAACAAGGAAGGCCCCCCAAAAAAACAGAAAAAAGAAAGCCAACAAAAAAAGAAATGCCCTCAGGGATCCCTGTACACATCTGTGCAAGCGGAGGGGGAGGTCTCCTTGCTATGCAGCACCGCCTGGCCAGAAAGGGCTCCCAACTCAATAAAAGGCAAAGAAAACAAACAAATGAACAAAAGCCCCGGGATCCCACCAGCGCGGCAGCCCAGACCGGAAAGCAGCTCCACACGCGAATGGAGCTCCACAGCCCCTCAGGAAGAAGCAAAGATGGCACATGGAGCCAGGTATTTGAGCGAAAGGAGGGGGAGGTGGTGAGAGGTAAGGAAGAAATCAAAAGAAGCAGAAAAAAGCAACACCAGCAGCCAACAAATGGTCCTCAGAGAGCCGGCCCATTCGGGTGTGTGGAATCCAAGCAGTCAGTGTTTCCCAGTCAAGAGATTGTGGCCACAGGAAGCAAAGGAGGCCAAGTAGGGGTGAAGAAGGGTGGGGGTGGGAAAGCATATATCTCAAATTACCAGTTGTTTTGTCTCCTGCTGGATGCTCCGTGAGGCTGCTTTCTCATATGCCGTTTGCTGGTCTCCGATAGGAGTCCAAGATGGCAGATCCGCACTGTTTTAGCTGGTAGGGGACCTCTGCGTGAATCTCTCCTCGCTCTCCATTCTCTGTCAGTTTTCTCACTCCATTTGGTACTTGGCTGAGTTCTTTATCTCTTCATTTGACGTTTTAGGGTTTCTGGATCGTTGCATTCTCTGTTCTGCTTAGTTTTTCAGATCTTTGCTGTGGAGGGATGGCGTGGTGCTTCTGCGTAGAGCACCATTTTCTGGAACCCTGGGCCAGAAGCCTTTCAATAAAATATTCCCTACCTTGCTCCCAATCCTCTCTTCATACAAGATTATTATTGCTTCTGTTTTTTAGATGAGGAACTTTGGCACAGAGAAGTTGATTAACCTGCTCATGTCACAAAGCTGATAACCAGCCCAACATGGATTCAAATGCAGGCAGCTTGGCTCCGAATTTTGCACACAATCTTAACTACCTTGACTAACTTAACTAACACATAATATGCTCTCTGAAATCAAATGTACTCAAAATAGAATCACAGTTCCGTAAAAAGCATGCAAGAAGTTCAGTTTGGCAAATGAAACTAAAATTTATGAATCTAAGTTTATTTTAGTTTATAAAGTCAGAATTTATTTGATAATTTTAACTGCATGCTAATTTGTAAAATGAACAGAAAATGAACCAGGTCTTGATTTTTTAACAGTAATTTTTCTGACAAAATTGTATGATCAGTTGAAATGAAATCCTTCACTTTGCATTTAACTTTCATATCATGATTAGGAAGAAGGTAATTTTTGGAAAAATATTTGAGGGATTCGACATTTTTTCCCCAAGGCTTCTCCTAACCCTTTGATATTCAAATATTTCTCTTTTGAAGTCTCTAATCATCTTCCTTGTTGATTTTCTCTTTTTCCATTGTTAATTGGTCTAACTCAGTCAAATCCTTATTTTCCAATGGCTTGGAATGCAATTCTAGCCAACCTTAGCGTCACTTTCATCAACTTCATGATATTGTAGGACTGATCAATTTTGCTTTGCAGGTGATATGCATTGTATCTCGTTATGTTGCAAATGCTCAAAATATTTTGTAAAATTCATGACAGCCTAAACAACGACAAGTAATTATTTTGAGAGAACGGCAAGGGACAGGGCAGAACTCCTTGGTGAAGACAATTTTATTGAACATTTTTGTTTAATGAACACTTTTGCACAACCATAACTATCTGAACTCAGGTAACGAATACTCATATAACAAAGACCCCAAATATATACACCCCTCTTAAAATTCCCAAGGCCTCCAGAGCTTCCAAAAGGGGAAACAGGAGAACCCATCTGCTCAGTTTGAGGAGTGGAACTTCTTGGGAGAAGAAGCAGGCAGAAGATTTTATAAATAGAGTTGCACTTTTTATGTACATTCAGTATATGAAATACAGTTCCTATTAATATATTTCACCAAGTTGATGGCTAGTAAAGATTTTTCAAGTACTTTGATTACTTCGTGCAAGCTGTGAGCTGCCTAGAGATGATGTTTTTCTAGGAGGGAGAACTGCATGTAAGCCCAGTGACTTGGTTGAAGTTCCACTGCGGAGAGTGGATAAAGGACTTCAGAAATTTAGCACCCCCTGGGCACCAGTCTTCTCCCAGGGAAAAATAATAACTAGGTCTCTCTTCTTAACTGCAGCTTTCTTGTGGAACAGGAGTGTGGACACTTTCATGAAGGAACTTTGAACATCAGTGCTACTGACCAGTAAGTCTGGATTTAGAGGGCATCCAAGAGTCAAGTTAATTCTTTTTGGTCAATGAAGAGAAGCAACAGGGACTTATTCTTTAATCCAAGGATAGTCAATCTGGTGAGAATGTTCTCTCTCCCCTGTTATGCCCAGTGCCTTTCCATAAAACTAGTTTGTGTACAAAGAGCTGGCCATCTGTTGTGTCTGGGATGCAGAGCATGTGTCTGAGCACAGGAGAAGAAAGGCAGACTCTCAGCTTTACAAAATTGAGTTCCATAATTTCTTGTGTCTCAAGATCTTCCTGGATCCAAGAAGTAAAGGAACAAATGTTGTCAGTGGTTCTTTCAGTTTATATCTTAGCCTTGGAATCCATAAATCCCTCTCTTCTCAATCCATGACTCAACTCTGTTCAAGTCCACACATTTTTAAGATCATAGTTTTCTGCCAGTCACCACAAGAGTCGCTACACACACACACCAACATCCACCCATCCACCCACCCACCCACCCACACACACACACCAGCTACCATTTTCTGCACATGTTGCACATGTTATATATGCCAGGCATTGTGGTAAGGTATTCATGTTTCTTATTTCTTTTAATAATTCGATCAACTGTGTGAGGAAGATGTTTTTATTCCCTTTCTACAATAAGGAAATTGAGGCTCAGTAAAGTTAAGAAAAATGTTTCAGGACACAGAGCTAATCAGCTGTGTAGAACTAGAATTTGGAACCAAGTCTCCCTAACTTCAAAGTCTATAATCTAAAATCTTCTCTCTCCTATAAAACATATTATATATATAATAAAATATTTCATGTTTGGACCATAATAATTACTTTAACAGTGGTAAAAACAACATTTCCTTGTGAATGTACTAGTATAAGGATTCCTTGAAGTCTGAGCTCATAGACTCTCAGAATTAGAAGATACATAAAATATCTCAATTTAGCCAGCATCCAAATATCTGCTCTGGATAGTAATCAGAAAGGGTGATTCCAAGTGTCTATTTCAACCCTGAGATGTTATTATCTTAATTATTATATGACATCTGTTGTTACATCTCAGATTGGACTATATATACTTCTAAAGGTGTGCCAAGCATCAATTTTACAGGCTAATAAGTATCTGAAAGCCTAGATCAAAACAAAAAGGACTTTTTTTTTTAATTTAATGAGAAGATTGCATGGAATTTTAACATAAAATGGGATTTCATAAGCATTTTGTGCTTTTAAAATCCATTTTGAGCTACACTTTCTTAGACTCCTATGAAGTTTATTCTCCTTAAAAATAAAAATAAAGAAATATTTATTGTCTTCAATCATAAGGTTTTCTTTGGGAAAAAAAAAAAAAGCTGATGAGTAGGTTCTCAGCTACCACCTGATTCAGATCATTCCACAAACATTTCTTATTCCCGAAAGGTCCTTTTGTACTTTCAGGTGAGATCTGCCTTTCTTTGCACCTCTAAGTACTGAATACTCTCTGTAGGAGTGGTCAGTCCTTTTCCTAATCATGCTTTCTAGAAAAGTCCACAACCCTCCTTTTCTCCTGATGAAGTCTTTGAGCAGAATTTCATCTGTGCAGTCAAATGGTTCGTTCATCAATCATCATTCAGATCATTGGGCTAGTGTGGCTGGGTATTCTCGCCCATCAGAACATAGACCATGCAGCCAGCTTAGCACAAAACAAGTGTTCAACCAGTTCTGTGACATAGGGCAGACCTTTCCTTTGGGGGCCTCAGTTTCCCCTTCTAGACAGCACAAACAGTGCAGATCGATCATATCTTAGGTTGACTGATTTGGATTGTAAACAGAAGCTAAAACATTTTGACGGTTTTGGCATTGCCTTTGAAATGAGTATCCTACAGTGTTCCTATTCTTATTTTAAAATAGCTTAACATCTCCTGGCACCTGTAAAATGAGCCAAACCTCCAATTCCATAGGAACCCCTGCAGGCTAATATTTTGGTTGTTTAATTTATCTGAATAAATATCAGAGGTGAGCAACTGTGTAAGAGCAGCTGCCTCAGTAGGATAGAGGCACCGTTCATTGCAATAAAGGATCTGGACAATAAGCTGGGCTGAGTTTGCCTTCACTAGTTGCCACTGACATCTTGGAGGGTGTCACGCAATGTAAAAGTTTAATAATGGGGGAAAACCCACTACCTAAGCGATTAACACTTTACATTATCACTAAATGGCTTATCCATACCAACTGGTCCAGGTAAAAGAAACGGCAAGGACAACCTCCTTTCTGATATTTAAATGTTTTCTTAATCCAGCCTCATTGCCCTTCCCAGACCAGCCCCACTCACTCCCTCTTCCTTGAACATGTTTTCGTGCTTCCATGTTTTACAGAGTCTAAGAGTCTATTTTCTTTGCCTTACATGTTTTTTCTCCACCTTGGCAAACTCCACTTTCATCTTTCAGGATTAAGATTAATTAAGCCTGAGCTTTGGAGACACATAGATCTGGGCTTGAGTTCTTACATTCTAACAGGTATGTGGCTTAGGTAAATTACCTGTGCGTTTGTAAACTGAGAACAATGATAACTATTTTCTATAATTGTGATTATTACATTAAAAAAAATTGTAAATGATTAGTAAAATGCTTGTCACATGGTTGACACTTGGTTATTATTCTAGACCAGAGGTAGGCAAACTTTTTCTGGGACAGGATAGTGTTTTAGGCTTTGGAGACCATAAGGTCTTTGTTGTAACTGTTCAACTCTGCTGTTGTAGCATGAAAGCAGCCATACATAATACATAAACAAGTAGGCTAGAGAGTTTGAATTTTGATGTAAAATATAAAATTTTTTTCAAGTTGTAATGCCCAGCATCTAGTTGAGGGGTCAACAAACCAAATCTGGCCCTCTACCTGCTTATGAAGATAAAGTTTTACTGGAACACAGCCATTCCCGTTGGTTTACGTATTGCCTATGGATGCTTTCACACTACAGTGGCAGAGTTATGTAGTTGCAACAGAGACCTTTCGGTCTGCAAAGCCTAAAACATTTACTATTTTGTCCCTTTTCAGAAAAGGTTTACCAACCTAGCTCAATGCCTGGCATGTATTTGTTGAATGAATGCAGATGGACTGAAATATTCATACACAATAATTTGGTTTTAGGGCTTTGCAAGCGTCAGTGAAAGCCAATGGAAGCAAGTAGGGGTCATAGATATAGGCAGATTCAGATAAATCAGAGAACCAGGAAGAGTGGTCTTAGAGTACGGGGTTGGAAGTCCTGGTCCTAGGGTTAAGGCCATTTGATTGTGGCCCTATTCTATACTCCCTGCTAGATGTCAAGGGTAGTGGCCCTATCCAGAAGGGGAAACTGAGGCCAAGAGAAGAGAAGAGTTTTACCAAGGTAACATGCCTGTTTGAACACTCCGTTTGTGCCAGGCTGGCTCAGAGCCTTGAAGGTGACACAGGTACCTGAGCGATATAATCAACCCCAAAATTGGATGGTTACAGTAGAAGTTGTAATGCCCACAATGTTTATCTCTTATTTGTCTACCAGTGTCTTCCTGGCCTATAGTTCAAGGTAATCAGCTTAATTGTGTGCTTATTTTTGTAATGACTACCAATAAAATTTTAAAAACACATTAGAGCATTTCACAGATGACCAAGCCTATGACTGATGAGGCATGAAATTCCCATTCAACTACATTTGGCCAATGTTGCTCTCTACACTGAACACCTTTTCTAAGCCCACCACACTAGGCAAAGGTATTTGTGATATTTATTTTTAGACCAATTTTACTTTGTTTAAATGTCCCTTACTCAGCCTCCAGTATCACCAGGGTACTTTTGGATAACAACAGACTGAGTCTTATGTGATTATGGCTAGTTAATGAATTCATGTAGAATATTTTTTGGTTTGTTTTGTTTTTATACTCCTTTTTATTTCAGTTGGGTCTGTTGTAATGTCCCCCATTTCATTTCTTACTTGGGTTATTTGTGTCCTCTCCTGTTTTTCTTTTGTCAGTCTAACCAGTGGTTTGTCGATTTTGTTGACTCTTTCAAAGAACCAACTTTTGGTTTTGTTGATTCTTTCTATTGTTTTTCTGTTCTCTATTTCATTGATTTCTGCTCTGATCTTTACTATTTCCTTTCTTCCAGTGGTAGTGGGCATTTTTTTTTTTTTTTTTGCTGTTCTCTTTCTATTTGTTTGAGTTCTGTAGTTAATGTCTTGATTTTATCCCTTTCTTCTTTTTTGATATGTGCATCTATTGCTATAAATTGTCCTCTGAGGACTGCCTTTGCTGTGTCCCAAAGGTTTTGGTATGATGTGTTTTCATTCTCATTTGATTCTAGGAACTTTTGGATTCCATCTCTGATTTCTTCTATTACCCACTGATGTGTAAGCAGGGTATTATTCAGTTTTCATGCAGTTGATTTTTTTCCCTTGCTCTTTCTAGTGTTAATTTCTACCTTGATGGCATTGTGGTCAGAGAAGATACTTTGAATTATCTCAACGTTTTGGATCTTGTTGAGGATTGCTCTGTGGCCTATGATGTGGTCTATTCTGGAGAACGTTCCATGTGCATTGGAAAAGAATGTGTACTTTGCAGTGGTTGGATGGAGTGTTCTATATATGTCTATGAGGTCCAGTTGGCTGATTGTGCCCTTTAGGTCTTCTGTATCTTTGCTGAGTTTCTTCTTAGTTGTTCTGTCCTTTACTGAGAGTGGTGTGTTGAAGTCTCCTGTTATTGTGGAACTGTCAATTTCTCTTTTCAGTGTTGTTAGAGTTTGTTTTATGTATTTTGGAGCCCTGTCATTGGGTGCGTAGATGTTTATTATGGTTATGTCTTCATGTTGGATCATCCCCTTAATCATAATATAGTGTCCTTCTTTGTCTTTTATGGTGGATTTTGTTTTAAAGTCTATTTTATCTGAGATTAGAATTGCTACTCCTGCTCTTTTTTGGTAGTTGTTAGCTTGATATATTTTTGTCCAACCTTTGACTTCTAATAAATTCACATCTTTGTTTCTAAGGTGTGTCTCTTGTAGACAGCATATTGATGGATCCTGTTTTCTTATCCAGTCTGTCACTCTCCGTCTCTTTATGGGTGCATAGAGTCAGTTTACATTCAGTGTAATTATTGATAGATGTGAGTTTGTTGCTGTCATTTTGTAATGCTTTTTTTGTGGTGCTGAAGTTTTCTTTGTTCTTCTTACTCTCTTGTGCTGAGTTACTTTTGTTTGTGGATTTTGTGTTCATTTCTTTTGTTATTGTAGGTTTTCTTTTTGCCAAGACTTTATGTTTTTCGTCTTTATTTTTATGAGTTGGTTTGTTAACTTTCTTTGTGGTTACCATGAATTTTACCCTTATCTTTCTAAGTTTGAAGCAGTCTACCATTACTTGATATCACCTTGCCTTCCTCTCCATTAGAAGGTTCTATACCAATGCCGTTTATTCCATCATTTGTTGTTTTGATGTTGTTGTCATTTACTGATTAACTGCTCTGATTCCCTGTTGTATTTCTTTCGGTTTTGGATAGTCCTCAAGAGTTCATTTCCTAGATTGGTATCTGGCTGGTACGATCCTGCATCCTAGGTTCTGCCTGTGAGCTGAAGCTGTTTGTCCTCAGATCGAAGAACTCCCTTTAGTAATTCTTGTAAGTTTGGTTTGACTTTTACATATTCCCTTAATTTCTGTTTATCTGGAAATGACCTAATTTCACCATCAAATTTGAAGGAGAGTTTTGCAGGATATATTATTCTTGGCTGGCAGTGTTTTTCTTTCAAGATTTTATATATGTCATCCCATTGCCTTCTTGCCTGCATGGTTTTTGCCGAATAATCTGAGCTTAGTCTTATTGTTTCTCCTCTGTATGTGACTTCTTGTTTTTCTCGAGCTGCTCTCAGGATTCTTTGTTTGTCTTTGGTTTTGGTGAGTGTGAACATGATATGCCTTGGTGATTTTCTTTTGGGGTCTCTTCTATATGGGGTTCGTTGAGCTTCTTGGATGGCCAGCTTTTCATCTTTCATGATATTGGGAAAGTTTCCTGTCAGCAGTTCCTCAATGATCCTCTCTGTGTTTTCTATTTTCTCCCCCTGTTCTGGAATTCCAATCACTCGTAAATTTTTGCTTTTAATTGTGTCCCACATAACTCTCAGGGTCTCTTCATTTTTCTTTGTTCTTTTTTCTGAGTTTTCCTCAGAGTTGTATCCAAGTGTTTGTCTTCAATTCCACTGATCCTGTCTTCCACCATTTCAAATCTGCTTCTCAGCCCTTCTATGACATCATCCATTTTTGAAATCCTGTTGTTTATCTTTTAGATTTCTAATTGTTGTTTTTGTATAATTTCTAGTTGTGAATTTATTCTGGCATTTTGTTCCTGCATCATCTTCCTGAATTCTTACAATTTTT
The DNA here is from genome assembly GCA_030035585.1 of Dugong dugon. Classification (NCBI taxonomy): domain Eukaryota; kingdom Metazoa; phylum Chordata; class Mammalia; order Sirenia; family Dugongidae; genus Dugong; species Dugong dugon. Next base: position 62,929,259 of record CM057471.1, read on the forward strand.
TGTCTGTATTTTCCATGAATGTGTCTATTTTTTTCTCATGTTTGTCAGCATTTTGCCTCAGTTCTTGGAGAATTCCAAGTATTAGAGATTTGAATTCCCTATCAGGTAGTCCTAGTGCATTTTCTTCCACAGGAGAGTCATCTCGTCTTTTATTTTGGATGCCTACTGGAACCATCCAGTCCAGTTTTTGTAAACATTTTGATATTGTCTGCTGTTTTCGGGGCATTCAGTAGTTATTTTCTCGTTTATTGATTGTAGATTTGTTTGTTTCATCCATTTTTTTTTTTTTTAAATTGACTATGTCTGAGCAGGCGGACTGTGTGTTCTTTGTTGTTTGCTCGTCTGTGCATTCATTACTTTTTGCCTCCTTCTCCAACTGGCAGAGTCAGTCACTCAGATATGGTATAGCAGGGCAGGTCTAGCTGAAGAGGAGTTACTGGGATGGGTTGTTGGTGGCACTTACTACAGCCACCAGAGCGGGTCAGTAATCAGTGCAGGGCAGGTTCCAGTAGGCCGTGCCTGTGCTGCTTGGTGGTGTGATGTCAAGTGCATGGTGCAGGTAGGCAGGATGCAGTGGGTAGACTGTTATGTGTGGAGCGGTTGTTTTGTCTCCCGCTGGACACTCCGTGAGGCTGCTTTCTCGTACCCCCATTTGCTCTTCTCCGATAGGAGTCCAAGATGGTGGATCCACGCTGCGTTAGCTGGTAGGGGACCTCTGCATGAATCTCTCCTTGCTCTCCGTTCTCTGTCAGTTTTCTCACTCCATTTGGTTCTTGGCTGAGTTCTTTATCTCTTCATTTGATGTTTTAGGGTTTCAGGATTGTTGTATTCTCTGTTTAGCTTAGTTTTTCAGATCTTTGCTGTGGAGGGACAGTGTGGTGCTTCTGCCTAGAGCGCCATTTTGCTGGAACTCTGTAGAACTATTTTTAATCAGGGATGAACTATTTTTCACTTCTGCACTGTCCGGCTGCTACCCTAACTATCCCCTACATCATCTATAAATAACTATCTATCATAGTCAACCAGAGAACCCATTTCCTGAAGATTCACCAAGAATCCTGAGCCTGGAGGAAAACAAAATTCACTTATACAGAAATTTCCATTGCAGGCATTTTTATGAGTGTAACAATGTAGAATTTTGTTGTTTAGGACAAATACAAAATACCTGTCTATAGTAAAATGTCCCCCTAAGATCAGAGAACTGATGACTGACCTTAAAGCTGTCTAGCTCACTGTTTCCCAACCCCTCTTCCTGCCAGTATATACCCTCATCTAATGCACTGGAAAAAAAAAAATTTTGCCGTTGAGTCAACTTCAACTCATGGTGACCCCCTGTGTGTTAGAGTAGAACTGTGCTTTGCTCCATAGGGTTTTCAATATCTGATTTTTTCAGAAACAGATCACTAGGACTTTCTTCTTAGGCATTCCTGCATGAACTTGAACTTATAATCCTTTGGTTAGCAGTAGAGCAGGTTAACCATTTTTATAAGCCAGGGATTTATTCTAATGTATTTGCCCACTCTAATCACCCCAATATGTTTCTTAACCTCGGAAAGAACATCTCCAGCAATGGTAAATTCAGCCTCTCTGCAGGTTTCATGCCCACCCACTAAAAAGATTAACTGTAAGAAAGTTTTACCTAAAGTTCATATTCCATTAACTTTCAACAAAGATTCTATTCCTGACTTCTGAGGCAAATCAAGCAAGTGTTATCTATTTAGGATATATAACGTCTTGAAAAGTTGAGAATGGCTCCTATGCCTCTCCTTTCAAGAAACTTCTCCCCTTCAAGTCCAGTATTCCCAGTCCAACCAGCCATGCCAGTTGGTTTGAAGTTCCAGGCCACCTCCCCTGGGCATAGTCTCACTCACCAAAACTCACCAAAAGGGCCTAAATATTTTGCTTCATTTGTCAGTTGTCATATTTAGTAATAATTTCATTTGATTGAATGGTTAAAAGAAACGATAAGCAGATGCACATCTATTCTTTTCCTGGAATTATATGCTCTAAATTCTTTAATATTGTCCCTCTTTTCTTCATTTGTTTTTATATATCCTCCATCATCCTTTTATCCAAGGCTTTTCATTTTTATAAACAATAATAAAATTGTTAAACCTAAAAGAACTGGAATGACTTGCCTGAGTTCATACTGTGAAGTGACATATTCTTATAATAATTTAATGCTAAGAAAGTAACATTTGAGTAGAACCACCATGTGCCAAGTGTTTTGAACATATTGTCTCATTCAGCCTTTATAGTACCTTTATGAGATAGGTACTTTCATCCCTATTTAACAGATGGTGGGACTGAGGCTAAGAGAAAAGAAAGATTCACAGACATTTAATGAAAGTGAGCCCAGACCTAAACAATTTCTCAGATCACCCTGCTCTTCTAACTTACAGTCCTATTTAAATCATAACCCTCAATCTTAGACCAACGATGCTGTGCCTTTCTGAAAAATGCAATTATTCATCTTCTCCTATAATTATAAGATCTTAGAGCAGAGAAAGACCATATGGAAGTTGTCAAGTCCAACGCAATTACTAAGAAAAATATGCACTAATGTTGGGTTTTTGCATAACTTGGTTTCCTTTCTACTTTAACATTTAGCATTTTATATTTCCATGAAGTTAATATCTTAGATTAAAAAGAATTTATCATCTCAGTCACCCAAGCACGTAGTGTCACCTTATGACATCATAGTCACCATAGCAACAGCAGTGAGTTAGCAGCATATTGCCTTCAGTTAAGGATCATGGCAAAGAGTTAACAAAGTATGGCAGCTCCAGATGCTGATGTGAATGGGAAGGGAAAAGTGGAAGAGGAGGAACAGGTGTGCTGCTTTTCCTGCCAACAATCCTTAGACCTGAGAACAGGTGGAAGTGAACATGTGAATAATCCTTAAGGAACAGAAATAGATCTTCTAATCATCTACCAATAAAAAAAAGATGGGAAGAGAGGGTAGAGAAGAAAATAGAAGTATTCTGGTGTCCTATTTCTAAATCTCACAATTTTGAAAATACTTGACCCTTTCTCTTCCTTTTACCACTGAGCAGAGTGGCATATCAGAAAGGGAGTTGAATTCAATAGTCCTAGCTTTTCTTACTTAGGAAATTTCCTCAGCCTTTTAATCTTGTTTTCATATCTGTAAAAGGGGTGCAATATTTGCATCATGAGATTGTGAAGAATGTCAAAGGATAATACAATTAAAGTACCTGACTTATAAGAGGCCCTTGCCTTGACTTTTACTTCTTTCTAACGTGTTGAAATTTAGACTTACAAAATACGGTAATCATCATGTGATGTAGTTGGTGGTGAATATGTGAATGGCCATTGTACTGTTTTCTTTACTTTTCTGTATGTTTGAACTATTTCACAATTGTTTAATTCCTAAAGAAAAATATTTGTTGTTGTGTTGTTAGATGCTGTTGAGTCGATTTTGACTCATAGTGACCCTACGTACAACAGACCGAAATACTGCCCGATCCTATGTCATCCTCACAATCATTATTATGCTTGAATCCATTGTTGCAGCCACTGTGTCAATCCATCTTGTTGAGGGTCCTCCTCTTTTTCACTGACCCTCTATTTTACCAAGCATGATGTTCTTCTCCAGGGACTGGTCCCTTCTGATAACATGTCCAAAGTATGTGAGATGTAGTCTTGCCATCCTTGCTTCTAATGAGTATTCTGGCTGTACTTCTTCCAAGACAGATTTGTTCATTCTTCTGACAGTCCATAGTATATTCAATATTCTTCGCAAACACCGTAATTCAAAGGCATAAGTTCTTCTTCGTCTTCCTTATTCATCATCCAGCTTTCCCATGACTATGAGGCAATTGAAACACCATGGCTTGGATCAGGTGCACCTTAGTGCTTAAAGTGACATCTTTGCTTTTTAACACTTTAAAGAGATCTCTTGCAGCAGATTTTCCCCCAGTACAACGCGTAGTCTGATTTCTTGACTGCTGCTTCCATGGGGTTTGATGGTGGATCCAAGTAAAATGAAATCCTTGACAACTTCAATCTTTTCTCCGTTTATCATGATGTTACTTGTTGGTGCAGTTGTGAGAATGTTTGTTTCCTTTATGGTGAGGTGTAATCCATACTAAAGGCTGTGGCCTTCGATTTTCATCAATAAGTGCTTCAAGTCCTTTTCACTTTCAGCAAGCAAAGTTGTGTCATCTGCATATCCCGGGTTGTTGATGCATCTTCCTCCAATCCTGATGCCCTGTTCTTCTTCATATAGTCCATTTTATTGTATTATTTGCTAGCATACAGATTGAATAACTATGGTGAAAGGATATAACCCTGATATACACCTTTCCCGACTTTAAGACATGCAGTATCCCCTTGTTCTGTTTGAAAAACTGCCTCCTGGTCTAAGTACAGGTTCCTCATGAGCACAATTAAGTGTTCCGGAATTCCCATTCTTTGCACTGTTACCCATAATTTGTTATGATCCACACAGTGGAATGCCTTTGCACAGTCAATAAAATACAAGCAAGTATCTTTCTGGTATCGTCTGCTTTTAGCCATGATCCATCTGGTATCAGCAATGATGCCCCTTGTTCCATGTCCTCTTCTGAATCCAGCTTGAATTTCTAGCAGTTCCATGTGAATGTATTGTTGTAACCTCTTTTGAAAGATCTTCAACAAAATTTTACTTGTGTGTGATATTAATGATATTGTTCGATAATTTACACATTGTATTGAATAACCTTTCTTTGGAATGGGCACAAATACAGATCTCTTCCAGTCAGTTGGACAGGTAGCTGTCTTCCAAATTACTTGGCATAGACAAGTGAGCGCTTCCAGTGCTGCATTTGTTTGTTGAAACATCTCAGTTGGTACTCCGTCAGTTCCTGGAGCCTTGTTATTTGCCAGTGCCTTCAGTGCAGCATGTACCTCTTCCTTCAATGTCATCGGTTCTTGATCATATGCTACCTCCTAAAGGGCTGAACGTCAACCAATTCTTTTTGGTACAGTGACGCTGTGTATCCCTTCCATCTTCTTTTGATGCTTCCTGCGTCCTTTAATATTTTCCCTGAAGAATTCTTCGGTGTTGCAACTCAAGGCTTAAATTTTTTCTTCAGTTCTTTCAGCTTGAGAAATGCTGAGCCTGTTCTTCCTTTTTGGTTTTCTATCTTCACGTTTTTGCACATGTCATTATAATAATTTACTTAGTCCTCTTGAGCTGCCCTTTGAAATCTTCTGTTCAGCTCTTTTGCCTCATAATTTCTTCCTTTTGTTTTAGCTACTTGACATTCAAAAGCAAGTTTCAGAGTCTCTTCTGACACCAGTTTTGGTCCTTTCTTTTCTGTCTTTTTAATGACCTCTTGCTTTCTTCATGTATGATGTCATTCCACAACTCATCTGGTATTCGGTCATCAGTGTTCAGTGCGTCAAATCTATTCTTGAGAAAGTCTCTAAATTCAGGTGGAATATACTCAAGGTCATACTTTGACTCCCGTGGATTTATTCTAATTTTCTTCAACTTCAACTTGAACTTGCATATGAGCAATTGATAGTCTGTTCCACAGTCAGCCCCTGGCCTTGTTCTGACTGATGATAATAAGCTTTTCCGCCATCTCTTTCCACAGATGTAGTTGGTTTGATTCCTGTGTAGTCTATCTGTCAAGGTCCACGTGTGTAGTCACCGTTTTACATTGGTGAAAAAAAGGTTTTTGAAATGAAGAGGTCATTGGTCTTGCAAAATTCTATCATGCAATCTCCAGCGTCGTTTCTATCACGAAGGCCGTATTTTCCAACTAACATTCCTTCTTCTTTGTTTCCAACTTTCCCATTCCAATCTCCAGTAATTATCAATGCATCTTGATTGCATGTTTGATCAGTTTCAGACTGCAGAAGTTGGTAAAAATCTTCAGTTTCTTCATCTTTGGCCTTAGTGTTTGGTGCGTTAATTTGAATAATATTCCTATTAACTGGTCTTCTTTGAAGGCATATGAATATAATCCTATCACTGACATCATTGTACTTCAGGATAGATCTTGAAATGTTCTTTTTGAGGATGAATGCAATGCCATTTCTGTTTAATTTGTCATTCCTGGCATAGTATACACATAAATGTACGATTCAGAATGTCCAATACCAGTCCATTTCAGTTTACTAATGCCTAGGATGTCGATGTTTATGTGTTCCATTTCTTTTTTGACAATTTTCAGATTTCATTGATTCATACTTTGTACATTCTGTGTTCCTATTATTAATGAACGTTTGCAACTTTTTTTCTCATTTTGAGTCGTAGCACGTCAGCAAATGAAAGTCCCAAAAGCTTGCCTCCATTCTTGCCCTTAAGGTCAACTCCACTTTGAGGAGGCAGCTCTTCCCCAGTCGTATTTTGAGTGCCGTCCAACCTGAGGGACTCGTCTTCTGGCACTGTATCAATGTTCCACTGCTATTCATAAGGTTTTCACTAGCCAATTTTTTCAGAACTAGACTGCTAGACCTTTCTTCCTAGTTTATCTTAGTCTGGAAGCTCAGCTGAAACCTGTCCACCAAACATGACCCTGCTAGTATGTGAAATACTGGTGGCAAAGCTTTCAATATCACAGCAACACGCAAGCCACCATAGTATGACAAGCTGACAGACAAGTGGTGGAAAGAAAAATATTTAAAAGGTTTAATATCCCACTGATGCAGTAGATATTGGTTCTAGAAACATTTTATTCTATGAACTTGACCAAACTCTTCCACTTCTCTGAGCCTTAAAATTGTATGAAGAGCCCCCGGCAAGATGGCGCTCTAGGCAGAAGCACCATGCCGTCCCTCCACAGCAAAGATCCGAAAAACTAAGCCAAATAGAGAATCAACAATCCTGGAACCCTAGAACATCAAATGAAGAGATAAAGAACTCAGCCAAACACCAAACGGAGTGAGAATACTGAAAGAGAATGGAGAGCGAAGAGAGATTCATGCAGAGGTCCCCTACCAGCTAACGCAGCGCGGATCCACCATCTTGGACTCCTATCAGAGACCAGCAAATGGGAGAACGGGAGAGCAGCCTCGTGGAGTATCCAGTGGGAGACAAAACAGCCGCTTAGCTTCACACATAACCATCTCCCCGCTGCATCCTGCCTACCTGCACCGTGCACTTAACATCACACCACCAAGCTGTGCAGGCACGCCCTCTTGGGACCTGCCCAGCACTGACTACCGACGGTCCTGGTGGCTGCGGTGAGTGCCACAAACAACCCGTCCCTCCTCTTCAGCTAGACCTGCCCAGCTGTACCACAAGGACGAAACAAAAAAATCTACAATCAATAAATGAGAGAAATATCTACTGAATGCCCTAAAAACAGAAAACAATATCAAAACATTTACAAAAACAAGACAAAATGGCTCCAACAGGCGTCCAAATGAAAACACCAGATGACTCTCCTGTGGAAGAAAATGCACTAGAAGTACCTGACAGGGAATTCAAATCACTAATACTCGGAATTTTCCAAGACTTGAGGCAAAACGCTGACAAACATGAGGAAAAAATAGACAAATTTATGGAAAATACAGACAAAAAATTGGAAGAATTCAGGAAGATGATGCAGGAACAAAATGCCAAAATAAATTCACAACTAGAAATTACACAAAAACAACAATTAGAAATCCAAAAGATAAACAACAAGATTTCAGAAATGGATGATGTCATAGAAGGGCTAAGAAGTAGATTTGAAACCGTGGAAGACAGGATCAGTGGAACTGAAGACAAACACTTGGATACAACTCTGTTTCAGGAAAACTCAGAAAAAAGAACAATGAAAAATGAAGAGACCCTGAGAGTTATGTGGGACACAATTAAAAGCAAAAATTTATGAGTGATTCGCATCCCAGAACAGGGGGAGAAAACAGAAAACACAGAGAGGATCATTGAGGAACTGCTGACAGAAACCATTCCCAATATCATGAAAGATGAAAAGCTGGCCATCCAAGAAGCTCAACGAACCCCATATAGAAGAGACCCAAAAGAAAATCACCAAGACATATCATGTTCACACTCTCCAAAACTAAAGACAAAGAATCCTGAGAGCAGCTGGTGAAAAACAAGAAGTCACATACAGAGGAGAAACAAAAGACTAAGCTCAGATTATTCATCAGAAACCATGCAGGTAAGAAGGCAGTGGGATGACATATATAAAATCTTGAAAGAAAAAAATTGTCAGCCAAGAATAATATATCCTGCAAAACTCTCATTCAAATTTGATGGTGAAATTAGGTCATTTCCAGATAAACAGAAACTAAGGGAATATGCAAAAGTCAAACCAAACTTACAAGAATTATTAAAGGGAGTTCTTCGATCTGAGGACAAACACCTTCAACCCTCAGGCAGGACCTAGGACGCAGCAGCATACGAACCAGATACCATTCTAAGAAATGAAATCTCGAGGACTATCCAAAACCAGAAGAAATACAACAGGGAATCAGAGCAATCAATCAAAGGATGACAACAACATCAAAACAATGAAAGAGGGAATAAATGGCATAGGTATAGAACCTTCTAACAGAGAGGAAGGCAAGGCAATACCAAGTAAGGCTAGACTGCTTCACTTATAAAGATAAGGGTAAAATTCATGGTAACCACAAAGAAAGTTAACAAACCAACTCATAAAAATAAAGACAAAACACATAAAGTCTCAGCAAAAACAAAACCTACAAAAACAAAAGAAATGAACACAAAATCCACAAACAAAAGTAACTCAGCACAAGAGAGTAAGAAGAACAAAGAAAACTTCAGCACCACAAAAAAAAGCACTACAAAATGACAGCAACAAACTTCCATCTATCAATAATCACACTGAATGTAAATGGACTCAATGCACCCATAAAGAGACGGAGAGTGGCAGAATGGATAAGAAAACAGGATCCATCAATATGCTGTCTACAAGAGACACACCTTAGAAACAAAGATGTGAATTTATTAAAAATCAAAGGTTGGAAAAAAATAGATCAAGCTAACAACTACCAAAAAAGAGCAGGAGTAGCAATTCTAATCTCAGATAAAATAGACTTTAAAACAAAATCCACCATAAAAGACAAAGAAGGACACTATATAATGATTAAGGGGATGATCCAACATGAAGACATAACCATAATAAACATCTACACACCCAATGACAGGACTCCAAAATACATAAAACAAACTCTAACAACACTGAAAAGAGAAATTGACAGTTCCACAATAATAGTAGGAGACGTCAACACACCACTCTCAGTAAAGGACACAACAACTAAGAAGAAACTCAGCAAAGATACAGAAGAACTAAGGACACAATCAGCCAACTGGACCTCATAGACGTATATAGAACAATCCATGCAACCGCCGCAAAGTACACATTCTTTTCCAATGCACATGGAACGTTCTCCAGAATAGACCGCATCTTAGGCCACAGAGCAACCCTCAACAAGATCCAAAACTTTGAGATAATTCAAAGTATCTTCTCTGACCACAATGCCATCAAGGTAGAAATTAACAATAGAAAGAGCAAGGGAAAAAAATCAACTACATGGAAACTGAATAATACTCTGCTTGCACATCAGTGGGTAATAGAAGAAATCAGAGATGGAATCCAAAAATTCCTAGAATCAAATGAGAATGAAAACACATCATACCAAAACCTCTGGGACACAGCAAAGGCAGTCCTCAGAGGACAATTTATAGCAATAGATGCACATATCAAAAAAGAAGAAAGGGACAAAATCAAAACATTAATTACAGAACTCAAACAAATAGAAAGAGAACAGCAAAAAAAGCCCACAACCACCGGAAGAACGGAAATAGTAAAGATCAGAGCAGAAATCAATGAAATAGAGAACAGAAACACAATAGAAAGAATCAACAAAACCAAAAGTTGGTTCTTTGAAAGAATCAACAAAACCAAAAGTTGGTTCTTTGAAAGAATCAACAAAATCGACAAACCACTGGCCATACTGCCAAAAGAAAAACAGGGGAGGACACAAATAACCCAAATAAGAAATGAAATGGGGGACATTACAACAGACCCAACTGAAATAAAAAGGATTATAACAGAATATTATGAAAAACTATATTCCAACAAATTTGAAAACCTAGAGGAAATGGATACATTTCTAGAAACACACAGCCTACCCAAACTACAACAAAGTGATATTGAAAATCTGAACAGACCCATAACAGGAGAAGAGATTGAAAAGGTAATAAAAAAAACTCCCAACCAAAAAAAGCCCTGGCCCAGATGGCTTCACTGGAGAATTCTACAAAACATTTACAGAAGAGCTTGTACCAGTTCTACTCAAGCTATTTCAGAGCATAGAAGAGGAAGCAACACTCCCAAATTCATTCTATGAAGCCAGCATAATGCTGATACGAAAACCAGGCAAAGACATCACAAAAAAAGAAAATTACAGACCAATATCTCTCATGAATATAGATGCAAACATTCTGAACAAAATTCTAGCCAATAGAATTCAGTATCATATCAAAAAAATAATACACCACGACCAAGTAGGATTCATACCAGGTATGCAAGGATGGTTTAACATTAGAAAATCCATCAACATAATTCACCACATAAATAAAAGGAAAGAAAAAAATCACATGATCATCTCAATTGATGCAGAAAAGGCATTTGACAAAGTCCAACACCCATTCCTGATAAAAGCTCTCAATAAAATAGGTATAGAAGGGAAATTTCTCAACATAATAAAGGGCATCTATGCAAAACCAACAGCCAACATCATTCTTAATGGAGAGAGGCTGAAAATATTCCCCTTGAAAACAGAAAAAAAACAAGGATGCCCTTTATCACCACTCCTATTTAACATTGTGCTGGAAGTTCTAGCTAGAGCAATAAGGCAAGAGAAAGAAATGAAGGGCATCCAAATTGGTAATGAAGAAGTTAAACTCTCCCTGTTTGCAGATGATATGATACTATACACAGAAAACCCTAAAGACTCCAAGAGAAATCTACTGGAACTAACAGAAAGATTCAGCAGAGTAGCAGGATACAAGATAAACATTCAAAAATCAGTTGGATTCCTATACACCAGTAAAGAGAACGATGAAAAGGAAATCAGGAAAACAATACCATTTATCATAGCCCTTAAAAAGATAAAATAGTTAGGAATAAATCTGACCAGGAATGTAAAAGACCTATACAAAGAAAACTACAAAACACTGCTGCATGAAACCCAAAGGGATCTACATAAATGGAAAAACATACCATGCTCATGGATAGGCAGACTCAACATTGTGAAAATGGCAATTCTACCCAAAGCAATTTACAAATACAATGCAATCATGATCCAAATACCAACAACATTCTTCAAAGAGATGGAAAAACTAATTATTAACTTTATATGGAAAGAGAAGAAGCCCCGAATAAGTAAAACACTACTGAAGAAGAAGAATAAAGTTGGAGGCCTCACACTACCTGACTTGAGAACCTAGTATACAGCTACAGTAGTCAAAACAGCCTGGTACTGGTACAACAACAGATACATTGACCAATGGAACAGAATTGAGAACCCAGATATAAATCCATCCACCTACGGTCACCTGATTTTCGACAAGGGCCTAAAGTCCATCAAATGGGGAAAAGACAGTCTTTTTAACAAATGGTGCTGGCAAAACTGGATATCCATTTGCATAAAAATGAAACAGGACCCATACCTCACACCGTATACAAAACCTACTTCAAAATGGATCAAAGACCTGAATATAAAGCCTAAGACTATAAAGTTCATAGAAGAAAAAATAGGACCAACACTTCAGGCCTTAATACATGGCATTAACAGGATACAAACCATAACCATCAACACACAAAACCCAACAGATAAACTGGATAACTGGGATCTTCTAAAAATCAAACACCTATGCTCTTCAAAAGACTTCACCAAAAGAGTCAAAAGAGAACCTACAGACTGGGAAAAAATTTTTGGACAGTACAAGTCAGACAAAGGTCTAATCTCCATAATTTACAAGAAAATCCAACACCTCTACAACAAAAAGACAAACAATCCTATCAAAAAATGGGCAAAGGAAATGAACAGACACTTCACCAAAGATGACATTCAAATGGCCAACAGACACATGAGGAAATGCTCGCGATCACTAACCATTAGAGAAATTCAAATTAAAACCACAATGAGATACCATCTCATCCTGGCATTACTGGCACAAATCAAAAATACTGGAAATAACAAATGTTGGAGGGGCTGCGGGGAGATGGGAACTCTTACACACTGCTGGTGGGAATCCAAAATGACACAACCATTTTGGACAATGATATGGCATTTCCTCAAAAAGCTAGAAATAGACATACCATTCGATCCAGCAATCCCATTCCTAGGAATATATCCTAGAGAAATAAGAGTCGTCACTCGAATAGACATATGCACACCTATGTTCATGGCAGCATTGTTCACAATAGCAAAACGATGGAAACAACGTAGGTGCCCGTCAACAGATGAATGGATACACAAACTATGGTACATACACACAATGGAGTACTATGCAACGAGAAAGAACAACAATGAATCTGTGAACCATCTCATAACATGGATGAAACTGGAGGACATTATGCTGACTGAAATAAGTCAATCACAAAAGGACAAATATTGTATGAGACCTCTATTGTAAAAACCCATGAAAAAGTTCACATGCAAAATGTAACATCCTTGTTGGTTACCAGGGATTGGGGGGGGGATACTAAATAGGCAATAGTTAAGTGGTATCTTGGGTGAGAGGTGAGACAGTACACAATACAAGGGAAACTAACACAACCTGTACAAGGAAAGGTCATGGAGGCCCCATGGACACACTCAAACTCTCCAAGGGACTGAGTTGCTGGACGGAGGGCTCTGGGGAACATGGTCTCGGGAAACATCTAGCTCAATTGGCATGACACTACTTATAAAGATAATGCTCTACATTCTACCTTGGTGAGTAGTGTGTGGGGTCTTAAAAACCTGTGAGCGGCCATCTAAGATACTACACTGGTCTCATCCCTTCGGGAGCAAGGGAGAATGAAGAGAACAGGATACAATGAAAAGATTAGTCCCAAGGACTAACTGTCCACAGCTACCAAGACCTCAACCAGACTGAGTCCAGTACAGCTAGATGCTGCCTGGCTACCACTGCTGACTGCTCTGACCAGGATCACAACAGAAGGTTCTGGACAGAGCTGGAGAAGGTTGTAGAGCATAATTCTAACTCACAAAAAAAAAGACCAGATTTACTGGCCTAAAGGAGACTGGAGAAACCTCCAGAGTATGGCCCCCAGACACCCTTTTAGCTCAGTGGTGAAGTTACCTTCGAGGTTCACTGTTCAGCCTGGGAGTGGACAGCCCAGTAAAACCAAATGAGACTAACGAGGTACAGGAGTCCAGTGACAAGGGCCAGAAGGCAGAAGGGGAGTAGGAAGCTGATGATAGGGAACACAAGGTTGAGTAAGGATGCTGTTGATGTGTTGTGAGATTGTTAACCATTGTTATAGGGCAACATTTGTAGTAACTGTTAAACGGGAGGCTATTTTGTCCTGTAAGCCTTCATCTTAAGTGAGAATAACAGCACAATTAGAAGAGCGTAGTCAATGTCACTTAAATGTGTACGTAAAAAGTTTTGAAATGGGGTATCTTTGGCTATGTGTATTTTCACACACACACACACACACAAAAAAAGCTGAGAATTTAGAGGGTTAAAATGTTGTGGGGTTGTTAACCAAAGTCATAAAACAGCATGTGTACTACTGTTACATGAGAAACTGTTTGTTCTGTAAGCCTTCACCTGAAGTACAATAAAATATTTAAAAAAAAAATTATATGAAGAGAGAAATAGATTTTATGCTTCTATTATTCCTCATTACCTGTATCACACTGTAATGTAATTTAGTTTTTAAACATGCATTTCTACATGCATGGATTTATCCTTCACTATAACTGCAACATTGAAATTAGATATTTATTTCTATTCTTCTTTGTTTAATGGATGTCTTTCTAATTAGATCTCAATGAGAAGATTTTGCATGTGTTTTTCTAATTGTTGCATCCCCAGATTCTAGCACCATAACTTACACAGAGAAAGTGTGCAATATAAACATTTGTTGAATAAACAGATGTCCAGCAGACATTTTTATGCAAGGTAAGTGTTCAATCTATCTGCATAATATTGTTGAATTCCTCTACGAGTCTACTCACTAAAATAATCAAATGTGTCTTTAATACATGTCTGACTTTTTCTTTCTCTCTCCCCTTTAGTCTTTTGCTCTTTAATACCTGTCTCAGGCTGAGTCTATTTCTCTCTGTGTATCTCTATCTAAATATACATCTATCTTTCTCTTCCTTTCTTAATCTCCCTCCCTCTTCTCCCCCCACCCCCCCCCCGCCTTTAATTTTTATCTCCCTCCGTGTCTTCTACACTAGGTCTCCCTTTCTTTGCTCCCTGGTCTTTAGAAGTTTTTCCATGGAACTCTCCTGCCAACATAATTCTATGTGAGTTCCATTCGTTTGCAAAACCTTTCACCATGTGAAAATGTTCTATTTAATTAGTAAAAGTTCAATTTTTTTTTTGTCCCCAACAGAGCATCATACATCATCAAGTCCGGAGAGTCATTAGCTGTGAAATTAATCAGGATGGAGAAAAGCAGAATCAAACCCTAGACCTCAGTGAAATTTGCCATGTCTTGGGCTCAGCTGTGATTATCCTCCAGGATCCAGCCCTCTGAAGGCCTCTTGGGCCATTGTTCCTGCCGAGCAGGCACAGCGAGAGAGGCTGTTATTCACCCTGGCAGACATTCTGTTACTGTTGTTCAGGGACCGAGCAGGGGATCAGGGGAACTGAGGGCTGAATATTTTGAGCACAAAATATCCCACCTGGGAGCTCCCCTGACTGTGTCGAGAGAAAGTATTTATCTGCCAAAGCCTCTTTCAGTTTAGGTGGAAGGTGACTGTTTCCACCCTTGGGGGATAAAGAAGAGAGCTTGTTTTCACATCTGTGCTCTGCCTAGTGTACAAACTTCCGAGAAAGCTGGTTTAAGGTTATGATATGACTATAATCTTAGGAAGCAGGGAAGCGGTATATATGTGACCCCTCAAGAGGCATGTAATCGCTATAAATTATGTTAATTGATTACTCTCTTGATCTTAACTCTTAGAGCCTTAGTTTCCACATCAATGAAATGGACAGACTGATGTCCACTATACATCCTTTGGAGTATTGTTGTGAGAGTGAAAGGAAAAATAATTCATACTGAGATGTTAGAATGACAGTTTAAGATTGTTATAGTTCTTAAGATTCTCAAAAGTAACAATGCCAGATACAAAACCATTTATTGGGATTAAAAGCAAAACATGTGGCCATTAATCATACACACCCACATTTTGTCCACCCTGTGGATGTGAGAAGCAGGTACGATCTAGCAAAAAGAATACTGGTCATAGCACATCTCTACCCTTGATGACTTATGTGACCTTGAGTCTATCTGTGGACTTCATTTATCATATCTGTAAAATGAAAACCACATCTATCAGGGTTGTTATGAGAATGGAATAATTTCTTAAACATCTAATTTCCTGTCTTTTGTTTTGAAATACTATCACCAAACAGTATTTTCTTGACTGCCTTTTATAATGTTTGCAGAGTGGATATGGTCTAGTATGCCATCTTTTTTCTTTTCATTATTCTCTCTCCTGGTATCTTTACAACAGTTTCTTTCTCTGGAAATCATCATTCAGGCAGCTTTACTAAGTATCAGATGCTATATACCTTACCCCAGTTACTCCTCTGAACCAAACCAAAACCAAACCCATTGCTGCTGAGCTGATTCTGACTCATGGTGATCTCATGTATTTCAGAGTAGAACTGCACTTCATACAGTTTTCAATGGCTATAGTCTTATGGAAATAGATCACCAGGCCTTTCTTCTGCAGCACTGTGGAATGAATTCGAACCACCAACATTTCAGTTAGTAGCCAAGAGCAAACCATTTGTGTCACTCAGGGACCTAGTCCTCTGAACAACCCTGTCAGAATCAGGCAATATCTCCATTACACCAAGAGGAGTTCCCTGTAGTTACTCAGTAAGAGGAAGACCCAAGAGCCAAGCCCAATATTTTTTGCCTCTGAAGTGGAGTTCATTTCTCTTTATCCCATTGTCTCTCCACAAGCTTTCTCTAGGAACTGTAGGAAGCTTCGAATCCTCTCTGTGATCTGAGATGGGTTTGATGCTCAGGTGTAAGGAATGGGAAGTCTGAGGTCAGGTTAAATTTCCAAGCAGCAGTTGGTATGCTAGTTTTTCAACCTTATTCTTTCATATACAACATAATGCACAGCTCAGCAGGTGACCTGAGCCTGGCAACTGGCAAATTGTAATAATAATAATACTTTGCATCAATGCAGCCCCTTCTATCTGAGGCATCTGAGAACTCTGCAGACATTAATTAAACTTCACAGCATCTTAATTCTTTAAGGTCAGAGCTGTACCAATTTTAGAGAGAGATAAACTGAGATGATAATGACTCTCATAAAGCACAGAATCAAGATGGATCATTTGTCAGAAAAGCCTCTGAAGCAGATGACCAGGAGCCAGCCTCTGAGTCAACTGAAACAATCATTTGATAAAAAGTGTGTGTCAGAGAAAGCACTGGCTGTAAAGTCAGTAGACATAGATTTTTGGCCTGACCTTTCCACTATTTATCAGAGTGAATGAAGTCAAGCCACTTTTCCTTTCTCATTTTCCAAATACCCATTAGTAAAATAGAACAAAACCAAACCCACTGCCATGGAGCTGATTTTGACTCAATGACCAAACAGGGAGCTACTAATCCCTGCCTTACCTAGTCACTGACTTTCATGGTTATATGGTCCTTAAGAATAATCTGGAGCCCCTGGATGGTGCAAATGGTTCATACCTTTGGCTGCTAACCAAAAAGCTGGAGGTTCAAGTCCACCCAGAGGTACCTCGAAAGAAAGACTTGCTGATCTTCTTCTGAAAAATCAACCATTGAGAACCCTATGGAGCACAGTTCTGCTCTAACACACATGGAGTTATCATGAGTTGTAATCGACTCAACAGCAACTATTATTTTAAGACTAATCTAACCACACACCCTCTGAACAGTGCTTTGTGCATGGATGCCACCAGATATTTCAGAATCATCTGGGGGCAGCGGGAGGGTTGTTAATAAAATGAGTATTCCCAGGGTCCACCTCAGTGAGGAACCCTGGTGACACAGTGGTTAAATGCTCGGCTGCTAACCAAAAGGTCAACAGTTTGAACACACCAGCTTCTCTGTGAAAGAAAGATGTGGCAGTTTGCTTCCGTAAAGATTTACAGTCTTGGAAACCTTATGGGGCAGTTCTACTCTGTCCTACAGGGTTACTATGAGTCGGAATCTACTTGACAGCAGTTGGTTTTGGGAGTCCACCTCAGGTTCCAATTTAGTAGATCTGACATATTAAGGAATGGGGAATTTTAAACACTCCCCAGATGATTCTGATACAACCAGGTTTGGGATCCATTGGAGGTCAACCTCTGCTCAGATCTTTGCATCTTCACAGGTCAGAGTGAAGACCTCCCTCTCCTGCTCCACCCCTGCCCCTGCTTCTCATCCCAGTCATTGCCCCAGATTCTTTTTTAAAATATGTATCATCTGATTATTTCAACAGCAATTTAAAGAATTTTCAAACTGAGGTAAATTATGGGTTATTCATTTAAGTGCATTCTGGATATCCCAAAATGGTTCCAAAGGAAATTGTGATTCTATATGGATAGCAGATTTCCATTGAACACTTAGTGTATGCCAGACATTGCTCATTACATTTACATGTATCAATTTTTTTTGGATCCTCAAGCAATCCAATAAGTAGGTAATTAGTATTTTTATTATTACTTCTTAGATGAGGAAACTGAGGCACAAAGAGGTTAAGTAATTTGTTCAAGGTTATAGAGTAGAGTTAGGATTTGAACCCAGACAATGGCTCCAGTCTTTCATCCTAAATCCTCTTCAAAGTATCTCAAATAATCCAGGGAAAGAGAAGATTCTAATACCTCCATTTTATGAGCCCTTTGAGAATTTGATGAAAGCTAATGAAATTCTCTCCCAGAAAATTTCTCACACATATATAAACAAACTCATTTTGGTGCATATTTCCAGGGGTTCACCAATACTGAAAAACCTATTCCATGAACTTTCTGTTAAAAAAGAAAAAAAAAAAAAAAAACCCACTGGAAAAGTGCTTATTGAATGAAAAGCTACATTTTGTAAAACAATAAGTGATGGGAAATACGACAACTGCTTTCAGATATCAGAAGTGCTGTCATTTGTAAAAGGCAACAGACATGTTTCTGTGGCTCCTAGGTTACATTAACAAGCCAGAACATTATGATTAAACATAAAGGAGAACAATTTTAATAAGGTTGTCCAATAATGGATTAGGTTTCTATAAGGAGGTAGTGAGCAAGAGGTATTTATGCAAATAATGGACAATAATTTCTATAATAAATTGCCTTTCAGGGAGAGTAACAACAACAATGAAAAACTGAACACTCTCCAAAGGAGAACACCAAAATTCATTGTATCAACAATGTAGCATCCATAATATCCACCATATAATATATATATTATTTTTTTAATGACTAAATGCGTGAGATGGAAAATGTAACCCCAAACCAGGAAACTGACTCTCAGATAACCCAGGTGTTGGAATTAGCAGAAAATTACTTCAAAGCAGCTATGATAAATATATTCAAGGATCTAAAGGTATGTATGGCTCTACAAAATGAACAGAGGGAGAACCTACAGCAGAAAACAGCAAGTATAAAGAAGAACCAAATGGAAATTTTAGAACAGAAAAATATAATATTGGAAGTGAAAAATGTACTGTATTGGCTTAACAGAAGATTAGAGACAGTAGAAAAAGAGATCAGAGAACTTGAAGACAGGAGGCAAAGTGGTTAAGAGTTTGGTGGCTGCTAACCAAAAGGTTGGCAGTTCAAATCCACCAGCCACTTCTTGGAAACCCTATGGAGCAGGCCTACTCTGTCCTGTAGGGTCATTACGAGTTGGAAATCAACTCGAAGGCAACAGGTATGGTTTGCTTTTTGGTATCCAAAATGAAGCGCACAGACACACACACACACACACACACACACACACACACACACACCAATAAAGAAAGAAAAGAAAATGAAGCCTGAGAAAACATAAACAGCTTCAATGACTTGTGGTACAATAGTAAACTTTCACATGCATGTAATTAAAGTCCCAGAAATAGAGCAGATAATGGAGTAGAAAAAAAAAAAAAAACTATTTGGAAAAATAATGGCCTTAATATTTCCAAAATTTGGTACAAAACAAATTTTCAGATCCAAGATCAGTGAACCCCAAGAAGGACGAATCTAAGGAATAAGACGCCATATTTTTATGCAAGTAACGATGCCTTCTAAGTTTGCCAACCAGGCCCTCCCCCACCCAGAGGTAAGCGCCTGCTATGCCAATTTGTTTTTTTTTTACATGTTACTGTAAAAAAAAAAAAAAAAAAAAAAATTAGTATAGTGGTGTTTAAGAAAATGCCTCGTGGGGGGAAGATGTGGTTGGCAAACAAACGTAGAAGGCACATGCTATTTGTTTAAAAATATGGTAGTATCATTGTAGTCAAACTGCTGAAAAACAAGAATTAAAAGAAAGAGCTGACAGTTCCAGAGTCCAGTCCACCATACCCCAACCCATGATTATCCGCTCCAACTTCAAAGGTGAAGAACAAGTGACCAGTGCTCTTGAAGGGGCAGTGTGCAGTGCTGGCCACTTGACCAGCACGCACGTCATTAGACCCAACCGCATGGTCACTCCGAGAGTGGGCACGACGACACTGTCTCTCAAGAAAGAACGGCCTCGCTTCTACACAACCTCCAGCCCTTTAGAATGAACACGGGGTTCATGTTGTTGACCATGAAGGAGGAGGAAGAGTACGGGGAAGCCAAGATGAAGGAATATCAAGCCAGTGAGTCCACTAGGGTAGCTGATTCAGAAAAAGCCAGCAAAACTGCCTGGCTCAGGAAGATCAAAGGCCTGCCTATAGATAATTTCATGAAGCTAGGGAAAACAGCGGCCCCTGAACTTGGGCAAAACACGTTTATCTGAACCAGGCTTGGTGAACTAATTTGTCTTACAATAAACACAAAACCAAGTGGGGGGGGGGGGGGAAGAAAGTGTTGAGTGAAGTCAAAGTAAGTGTCACATTACATATAGTAAAACAATGATATAAAAGACGGCCAGTTTCTCATCAGAATCAACGGAAGACAGAAGGCAATGAAGTGACATCTTTAAAATGCTGTAGGGCGGTTGGGGCAAACTGTCAACTCAGAATTTCATATTCTGCAAAAATACCCTTAAGAAATGAAGGCAATCACTTCTCAGCCTTTTGGCTAAGATCAAGTGCAGAAATGAAGGTACAAGAAAGATATTTTTAGATGAGAGTAAACTGAGGCAGTTTGTCTCCAGAAGGCTGGAATTACAAGAAAGGCTAAAGGAAGTTCTTCAGGTTCAAAGGAATTGACAGATCTACAGGAAAAGATAACCAGCACTGAATGTGGCAAACCTAAGGATAAACAGAAAAGACATTTTTTTTATTTCTTAATTTATTTAAAATGTATATGACTACTTAGAGCAAAAATTATAATACTGCATACATATATATTGCATATATATTACACCATGAAAAAGGAAATAGTAAGCAGAACTATACTGCGGCAGATACTTGTATTTTACCAGGGATGGTGAAGTATTAAATCTAGGTAAACTGTAATAAGTTAAGAATGCATATTCAGATCCCTAGGGCAACCATTTAAAAAAGGTGTGAAGAGGTATACATAGCTGAAAATCCAATAGAGGAATTAAAATGAAATGCTAGAAAGTATTTGATTAACCCAAATGAAGACAGGGAAAAAGAAAGAGAGGATCAAAAACAGACAGGACAAATAGAAAAGTAATAATAAAACTGTAGACCTAAATCCAACTATATGAATACTTATATTAAATCTAAATGAACTCCACACTACAATTAAAAGGCTGAGATTGTAAGACTAGGTAAAAAAGCAAGACAAAAATGTATAGTACTTTAAATAGGAAGTCACAGCAAGTTTGAAAGTAAAAGACTGGAATAAAAAATACTGTGCAAACACAAAAGATTAAGAAAGTTGAAGTGTTCTACTAGACAAACCAGACTTCAAGACAAGCAGTATTTTCTTTTTTTTTTAATTTTGATATTATTTCAGATTTAACAGAAAGTTGCAAAATAGTTTAAAGAATATACTCTGAACTCAGATTCCCCAAATGGCAAAAGCTTTTACTCTTCATTCTCCTCCCCTTCCCTTTCTTCTCCCTTCTCTCCCCTTCTTCCTCCTTTTCTTTCTTTATCTGTGTGTAGATCTGCACGACACTCGCGCATGCACACTCACACACACACACACCACAGCCAAGCATGCAGATATTTTTTCTCTATCACTCGAGAGTATGTTGCAAGCGTAATTCTCTTGTATATTTAAATATTTTTGAGATATTTCCTAAAAGCCAAGTCATTCTCTTACATAAACACCAATACAACTATCAAAATGAGAAAATTGGCGTTGATATTACTCTCATCTAATCTACAGATCCTATTTAAATTTTCCATTTGTCCTGCTAATGCCCTTTTTTATAGCAAAATGCTCTTTCTTCTAGTTCAGAATTTGATTCAGGATTAAATCTTGCACTTAGTTGCCATGTCCCCTTAGTCTCCTTTAATGTGGAAAGGTTCCTCAGCCTCTGTCTTTCCTGACCTTGACCTTTTGGGAAATCATAGGCCTTGTTTGGTAGAATGTTCCTCAAATTGGGCTGTGTGATGTTTCCTCCTTATTAGGCTCTGGTTATGCATTTTTTGCAGCAGTACTTGAGAGTGATATTGGTTTTTTTTTTCACTGCTAAATATCAAGAGGAAATAATGCCTATTTGTCCCGTTTCTGGTGGTTAAGCGATGATAGTTTGGTTAAGGTGATGTTTGCCAGGATTCCCCTCTGTAAAGTTACTGTTTTTCCCTTTGTCATTAATAAATATCTTATTGGGATCATGTAAATACATAAATATTTAAGACATGTAAATGTCTTTTATCAAACTGCCAGCTACTAGTTTTAGCATCCACTGATGTTCCTTACCTGAAACAGTCATTACTACGGTGGTTTCCAGATGAAAGCAGACTATAACCAGCGACAAAGAGCAACTGTCGGTGCTGAAAAAGGGCCAATGCCTGAGGAAGACATAGTAATCACGTACATTGTTGTTGTTGTTGTTTGGTGCCGCCGAGTCGATTCCAACTCATAGACACCCCATGTGACAGAGTAGAACGGCCCCATAGGGTTTTCTTGGCTGTAATCTTTACAGAAGCAGATCGCCAGGTCTTCATTCCCCAGATATGCTGGGTGACTTCGAACTGCCAAACGTGTGGTTAGCAGCCAATCGCTTAACCATCTGCACCAGCAGAGCTCCATCATATATGTACATATGCCTAATAATAGAACTTCAAAATACATGAAGCAAAACTAACAGAACTCAAGGGAAAAAGAAACAAAGCCATGATCACAATGGATGATTTCAACTCTGCAGTCATTTATAGAATAACTAAAAAGTAATCAGTACAGATATAGATCTAAATAGCATTATCAATCACTTTGATCTAAGTAACAATTATACCAAACCACACCCAGAAACTACAGAGTGTACAAACTATTCTTGTATACATGGAATGTTTACTAACATAGACAATATGCTGGACTATTAAGTGTTGTTAGCTGCTGTCAAGTGGACGTTGACTTATGGCAACCTTACATACAACAGAATGAAACGTTGCCCGGTCTTGCATCATCCTCATGATTACTGACATGTTTGAGTCCATCGTTAAGGCTATTTATGCCAATCCATCTCACCAAGGGTATCCCACGCCTTTGCTGCCCCTCTACGTCACCAAACGTGATGTCTTCCTCTAGCAATTGATCCTTCCTGATGATGTGTCCAAAGCAAGCAAGTTGGACAGTGTTCCATTGTTATTCATATGGTTTTCATTGGCTCATTTTTGGAAGTAGATTACCAGGCCATTCTTCCTAGTCTGTCTTAGTGTGGAAGCTCGACTGAAACCTGTTCACCGTCTCTGCTGGTATTTGAAATACTGGTGGCAGAGCTTCTAGCATCATAGCAACGTGCAAGCCAGCACAGTACGATGAATTGACAGATGGGTGCTAGGGACTGTTAAATAAGTCTCAGTAAATTTTAAAAAGATTGAAATATTACAGAGTATGTACTCTAACCAAATGGAATTATATTAGAAACCGCTAACTGTAAGATTTCTAGAAAATTCCCAAATATTTGGGAATTAAAATGCTATTGGAGTGAACAGTGCATTATCAAGGAGGTGACCTTATCTACAAGTTCTAAATATAGATTCAACAGCGTGACACACTTGGGGGTCTTTGGAGAGAAATGCTATTTGAATACTTTGCATTATTATTTAATGTCTGCATATTTCAACAGAGAAACATACAAGAAAAGAAAGGATGCCAATTACAATTAAATATAGAAGCAGATGTTTACTCTCATGATTTGGCAAAGACCCTTGGGTGAGAGAAGTAAAGTATGGGCCAGATCACATGTCAACCTGCTGACTGGGCAGTGTGGTCCCCCAAATATCTGCAAGAAGAGGACTCAGCACCACATAGGACCTGTTCATCCCTGTGGCTTCAAGAGCTGCCTCCTACAAGGTTCTGGGAGAAAGGGTAGGGAGCAACCCAGCTCTTCCCAGATTCCAGCTTTTAGAGATAGTTGCATTATTCTGACTTTGGGGAACCACAGAAATGCAGCAGCAACAGCAAAATTACCTGAATGAATGCCACTGTATCTTTATTAGAATGCAAACAGAATGCTTCAGCACAGCTGAACTCAGGAGGCGATCTCTGTCAGTAGACTGGTATAAAATTACATCCTTATCTTTCTATACATTTGTATATTTCATTTTCTCTTGTTTTATCTCTGGTAACTAATTTTTCTAGTATGAACACTGAAGATAATTCAATCCTCAAAGGGAAGGGAAGTTTTGTTTTTGTTTTTTTTTTTTTTTGCTTTGTTTTGTTATTATTATTTTAACATTCCACTATTTTGGGAAATAAATCAATGCTTCAACCTTTTGGTGATCTGTGGACATACAGTATCCCAACCAGTTTTTATGCCTCTGGAGTTCTTTGGGAGTATACTTTTCCTGCTGAAAGTATTTGTAGCCCTTCAGTGGGGACTTGTGTAATGGTGAAAGGTAAAAGAAATATTAGCTGAAGCAAAATACCTGGAGTATGAGGCTTGCCATTAAGGTAGTGCACCAGGAAGTGTGACTAGGTAAAAATTTTGTCTCTTTTGACTTTCGTACCCCTAGATAAGCCTTGTAAGCATATTTATGGTTTCCTGTGTGGTAGCTAGGGAGTGCTGATTGGCTTGGTTTCGGTTATCTTGTGTCATATTTGGAAAACCAGAGGTTCCCTCTGTAGCCTAACGGAAGGCGCCCCACCATATTTTCAGCAACCAAGGTTCATCGACAGATAGTCACCCATCAATCGGCAGGCTCAGGAATGCACAAAGTTCACTGGTAACCATGTAGTCCCAGATAGTATTTCTCAAAATCCATATTGCCAACCGAAAATTTAAAAACACTCCATGACTCAGTGTACTTCCATTAATAAAAACATGAGGTATTAAAAAAAAAAATTCAAAACAGAAAACAACAGGGTCACCAAAGGGTTTTAAATAATCAGGAAGCTGAAGGGGGAAAAGTCTCACTTGGATTTGTTTTGTTCAGGTGATGAACTTCACACTCAAAATGGAAAAAGGAAACTTGAGAATATAACTGTGCAAGTTAGGAACCAGTGAACTAGTCAAAATGGGTGTCAAGAAGAGAAAGGGAGGAGGGTGGACATTACAAATTAAGAAAAGCAATTCAGTGAAGAAGTGACTCAAAAGGTCAGGCTGCTAAGAGTCCCTGCAGGGCAAGAACCAGAAATTACACACTGCAGCCCACGCAGGCCCACATGAGGGACCAGAATAATTGATGATATAAGAGCCAGGATCTGCGTAATTCACAGGATCTTAAACCGCCCACAGACATGCAGCCCAACTGTCTCTGTGCAAACATCACAGAGTTTGGATGGCAGTGGGCGGGTTTGGGCTGAAAGGTGATAGAAGAGCCAAAGAGAAAGGTTGTATGATAGGAACCTGAATCCTACCCTCATGCCACCCTCTGTTTTGGACATAAACAAGGAGCAGTGACCATGTGAGAACCAAATCCCTAATTTGTTTGAGTACCTGTGCAATTCTCTAATAACACAGTGCTGAGCTCTCAAGTAAAAAGCAGGGTTGGAGTCGATGCTTAGCTTCAAAGTCTAAGCACCCCCTGCTTCTTAAATCTAACTTAAGCTAGCACACTGAGGCATGCCTGTGGGAGAAAGAGATGGTGGGGGGCCATTAGGGATGCTGGTTTAGCTTCTGCATTCTGCCTCTTGAAGAGGAAGAAGAAGGTATACAAGAAAGATATTAATATCTGTCCCCTGATTTTTAAGGCACAATAAGCCTGTCTACTATTAACCGTGGCCAATTAATGATTCGGACTTGACCAATCAGATGAACAACCATTCCTAACTTTGTAAAGAGCTAGGGAGTGGGTGAATAGTGCAGGCTGGGTGCAGAGAGAAAGAACTGTCCCTGTCTGCCATATTGAAAAGTGAGCAGTCTTCATCGAGTGCATGCATTTCAGCCAGGGTCAGCCTTGGTAGTGTTCTCTAATCACTCATCCCCTCAAAAATTGACTCGGATCTCTCCTGGTAGCTATTCCCAGTACTTCTTACACCACCACCACCCCTAGTCCTGTTGTCTGGAATCTGACCCTCATGACTAACTTTTTACAATTTCTCCAAATCAGGACAGAGTCAGGCTCCTGTGCTGGTACTGAGGGAACTTAAGAAATCACTTAAGCTCTCTGGGTCTGTCTTTTTTATTAATGTTTAGATTCATTCATCTGGTGCTAAGCTTAGTGCTGGGATCCTAGGTCACAAAGCTGAGCAAGAAAAAGCCACTGCCCTTGAGTTACTCACAGTTTAGAAGTTGGGCAGACCAATCAGCAAATGGCTGCTTAAAGAGATGTTAAGTGTGGTAATAAAGGTATGTCTCCGGTGCTGTGGAAGAACGAAAAGAGATTAATGCAAACCAGATGTCATGGAGAAGACTGCTAACTTTTCCCCAGAATCCATCCATTCTCCCCTTTGTCCTTTTAACAATAGAATCTGAGAAGATATAGCTTGGTACAAGGCCCTTGCACCTCGTTATAGGCATGGATGGGACGTCATTCAAATTAATGGATGGGAATGGAAGTGCTGTATCCAACTCCAGGGTCATAATCTTTACAAAGAAATTACTGTCCTCAACTCATTCTCTTTCCTTGCCCATCAGCTCCTAATGGATAAAAGGTTCTAAGGAGTCAGCCTTGACTGCATGGTGGAGACTAACACACCCAGTGGGTCTTGGAGCAATAGTCCAGAGGCAAGCTGGGCCACTTTTATAACTTTGTAGGTTGAGCCACAAGCTGGACCACTCACCTCTGGACTCCCGTGTGGCAGGGAAATATCTTCTATTTCTTTGATATACTGTATTGGGATGCTGTGCTAACAGGTACCCAAAACGTGGAAGTGGTTTTGGAATTGGGTAATGGGTGGAGGTTGGAAGAGTTTTAACGTGCCTAATAGTAGAAGCTTAGGTTGCCTTGAAGAGATTGTTGGTAAAATTATGGACATCAAAGGCGATTCTGATGAGGGCTCTGAGGCAAGTGAGGAGAGCTATAGAGAAAGTCTCTCTCATTTTAGAGAATACATATGGTGCCAACAACAGAATATTGCTAGAAATGTGGACATTAAATGTGCTTCCAGTGAGGCTTTAAAAGAAAATGATGAACACGTGATTGGTGATAGAGGAAAGATGCTGCTTTTCGTGCAGGGGCAAAGAACTTGTCTGAATTATGTTCGAATGTTTGGTGGAAGGTAGAACTTGTAAGTGATGAATTTGGATATCTGGCTGAGGAGATTTCTAAGCAAGATCTTAAAGAGAGTATGTGGTTTACCTTGCCACTTACGGTAAAATGCAAGAGGAAAGAAATGGACTTAAAAATGAACTGTGCGAAAGGAAAACATAACTTAAAGATTGGAAAATAACTGTTGTTACAAACTAAGGACACGTGTCCTAGAATGTTTACCAAGAACATGGCTACACAATCTTCTGTTAAAGAGATTAAGCCTGTGACTGATGAATCTAACCAGCTACCGCAGCAGAAAACTCAGCTTAGACTGAAGGGGACAGAGAAAAAATGAAAGGAAAGACCGCTGTTTGCCTCTTGGAATTCTACAGGCAGGATGGCCAGAAGAGCTACATCTGTTGTCCTCCAAGAAAAGAAAAAGACCATCTATGGAGCAACTCGAAGAACAGCAAATTGTTGGAAGGAGCATGGGAAGCAGGGCATTCTTGGTTTCAAAGGGTTAGGCCACAGTTTCCTGGATCTCAAAGGCTGGGGCCACAGCCTCCCAAGTCTCAAAGAGTTGTATCTTCACCAACTTGGTTCCAGAGTATGGGGCTGTCATTAAGGTATGCCAGGGGAATGGGGCCTCTGCCCAAAGCTGAGGTGGCAGGGCTTCCACACCCAAGGGGCAGAAGAACAGGGCCTGCTGGGACCAAGGGGGTAGGGTTGCCACTCAGATGGAATAGGAGAATGGGGCTGCCCAAAGTTGAGGGAGCAGAGTTGCCATCCCAGTGGGCCAGAAAGACAGCCCTGAAGCCCAGGGCTGAGGGGCCTCTACCCAGAATCCAGAGGGCATGGCCAACACCCCGAGTCTGGAGGGTGAGGCCATTGCCTAGATGGTCTCAGAGTAGACAGGACTATTTTCAAGCCTTTAAAGCTAATGTAAATTGTTCTGCTGGGTTTTGGACTTGCTTGGTGCTTCTTATCCCTTCTTTCCCTCCAATTTCTCCCATTTGTAATGGAAATGTCTACTTTGTGCTTGTTTCACCATTGTACTTAGGAAGCAGATAACTTGTGTTCTAGATTTCACAGGTTCACAGATGAAGAGGAATTTTGCCCTAGGATGGAATATGCCTAATGTCTCACCCATATTTGATTTAAGTGATTCAGAAGATGAGATTTTGGACTTGGAGTTGACTTAAGACTTCTGGGATGATGTGATGGGGTGAATGTGTTTTGCATGTGACAAGGACATAAATTTTGGGGGACCAAAAGGTAGAATGCTATAGATTGAACTGTGTCCCCCCAAAATATGTATTGTTAATCCTAACCTCTATGCCTGTGGTTATAACCCTATTCGGGAATATGTTGTCTTTGTTATGTTAATGAGTCAGGATTTGAGTAGGATGTGTCTTGAGTTCTCTCTGTCTGTTTTTTTTAATTTTGCTTTAAGTGAAAGTTCACAACTCAAGTTAGTTTCTCATACAAAAGTTTATACACACATTGTTATGTGACCCTAGTTGCTCTCCCTATAATGTGACAGCACACTCCTCCTTTCCACCCTGGATTTCCTTATTCATTCAACCAGCTCCTGTCCCTTTCTGCCTTCTCATCTTGCCTCCATTTAGTCTCATGTATCTAGTTGAGCTAAGAAGCACACTCTTCAGGAGTATCATTTTATGTCTTATAATCCAGTCTATTCTTTGTCTGCAGAGTTGGCTTTGGGAATGGTTTTAGTTCTGGGTTAACAGAGAGTCTGGGGTCCATGTCCTCTGGTGTTCCTCCAGTCTCAGTCAGACCATTAAGTCTGGTCTTCTTGCCAGAATTTGAGTTCTGCACCCTATTTTTCTCCTTCTCCCTCAGGGACTCTCTGCTGTGTTCCCTGTCAGGGAGGTCATTGGTGGTAACCGGGCACCATCTAGTTCTTCTGGTCTCAGGCTGATGGAGTCTCTGGTTTATATGGCCCTTTCTGTCTCTTGGGCCTAATATTTTCCTTGTGTCTTTGGTGTTCTTCATTCTTCTTTGCTCCACGTAGGTTGGGACAAATTGATGCATCTTAGATGGTCACTCTCTAGCTTTTAAAACCGCAGACACCATTCACCAAAGTGGGAAGCAGAACATTTTCTTAATAAACTTTGTTATGCTAATTGACCTAGATGTCCCTTGAAACCATGGTCCCCAGACCCCCACCACTGCTACTCCATCCCTCAAAGTGTTTGGTTGTGTTCAGGAAACTTTTTAGTTTTTGGTTTAGTCCAGTTGTGCTGAATTCCTCTGTACTGTGTGTTGTCCTTCCCTTCACCTAAGATAATTCTTGTCTACTATCTAGTTAGTGAATATCCTTCTCCCTCCCTCTCCAGCCTGTTAACCATCAAAGAATTTTTTCCTGTGTTTAAATCTTTTCTTGAGTTATAATAGTGGTTTCATACAATATTTGTCCTTTTGTGACTGACTAATTCCACTCAGCATAATGCCTTCCAGATTCTTCCATGTTATGAGATGTTTTGTGGATTCATCTTTGTTCTTTATCACTGCATAGTATTCCGTTGTGAAATATACCATAATTTGTTTATCCGTTCATTTGTTGATGGACACCTAGGTTGTTTCCATCTTTTTGCTATTGTGAACAGTGCTGCAATGAACATGGATATGCATATCTCATGTGGAGACTTAATTCTGTAAGATATATTCCAAGGAATGGGATTGCTGGATCCTATGGTACTTCTATTTCTAGCTTTCTAAGAACGTGCCAAATCGATTTCAAAAGTGGTTGTACCATTTTACATTCCTGCCAGCAGTATAAAAATGTTCCAGTTTCTCCACAACCTCTCTAATATTTATTATTTTGTGTTTTTTGGATTAATGCTAGCCTTGTTGGGGTAAAATGGTATCTTATTATAGTTTTGATTTGCATTTCTCGAATGGCTAATGATCCTGAGCATTTCCTCATGTATCTGTTAGCCAGCTGAATGTCCTCTTTGGTGAAGTGTCTGTTCCTATCCTTTGCCCATTTTTAATTGGGCTATTTGTCTTTTTGGTGTTGAGGTTTTGCAGTATCTTGTAGAATTTAGAGATTTGACCCTGATAGGATTTGTCATAGCCAAAAGTTTTTTTCCTGTCTGTAGATTGTCTTCTTACTCTTTTGGTGAACTCTTTTGATGAGCATAAGTGTTTGATTTTTACGAGCTCCAAGTTATCTAGTTTCTCTTTTGGTGTTTGTGCATTACATATGGTTTGAATTCTGTTTATGCCATGTATTAGGGCTCCTAGCATTGTCCTTATTTTTTCTTCCATGATCTTTATTGTTTTAGATTTTATATTTAGGTCTTTGATCCATTTTGAGTTAGTTTTTGTGCATGATGTGAGGTATGGGTCTTGTTTCAGTTTTTTGCAGATGGATATCGAGTTATGCCAGCATCATTTGTTAAACAGGCTGTCTTTTCCCCATTTAATGGACTTTGGGCTTTTGTCGAATATCAGCTCCTCATAGGTGGATGAATATAAGTCTGGATTCCCAGTTCTGTTCCATTGGTCTATGTATCTGTTGTTGTACCAGTACAAGGCTGTTTTGACTACTGTGGTAGTATAATATTTTCTAAAATCAGGTAGTGTGAGGCCTCCCACTTTGTTCTTCTTCTTGAGTAATGCTTTATCTGGGACCTCTTCCCTTTCCATATGAAGTTGGTGATTTGTTTCTCCATCTCATTAAAATTGCCATTGGAATTTGGATCAGGATTGCATTGTATCTATAGATCACTTTGAGTAGAATAGACATTTTCACAATGTTGAGTCTTCCTATCCATGAGCAAGGTATGTTTTTCCACTTATGTAGGTCACTATGAGTTGGAATCGACTTGACGACAGTGGGTTTGGTTTTGATTTTCTTAGTTCTCTTTTGGTTTCCTGAAGTAGTGTCTTGTAGTTTTCTTTGTATACATATTTTATATCTTTGCTTAGATTTATTCCTAAGTATTTCATCTTCTTGGGGGCTATTATAAATGGTATTGATTTGGTGATTTCCTCTTCGAAGTTCTCTGTTGGTGTAGAGGAATCCAACTGATTTTTGTATGTTTATCTTGTAGCCTGATACTTTGCTGAAATCTTCTATTCGTTTCACTAGTTTTCTTGTGGATTCTTCGGGGTTTTCTGTGTATAAGATCATATCACCTGCGCATAGAGATACTTTTACTTCTTCCTTACCAATTTGGATACCCTTTATTTCTTTTTCTAGCCTAATTGCTCCAGGTAGGACCTCCAGCACAATGTTGAATACGAGTGGTTACAAAGGGCTTTCTTGTCCTGTTCCCGTTCTCAAGGGGAATGCTTTCAGACTCTCTCCATTTAGGATGATGTTGACTGTTGACTTTGTATAAATGCCCTTAATTATGTTAAGGAATTTCCTTTCTATTTCTGTTTTGCTGAGAGCGTCTATCATGAATGGGTGTTAGACTTTGTCAAATGCCTTTTCGGCGTTGATTGATAAGATCATGTGGTTCTTGTCTTTTGTTTTATTTATGTGATGGATTACATTGATTGTTTTTCTAATACCGAACCATCCATTCATACCTGGTATAAATCTCACTTGATCATTGTGAATTATTTTTTTGATATGTCCTTGGACTATATTGGCTAAAATTTTCTTGAGGATTTTTGTGTCAATGTTCATGAGGGATATTGGTCTGTAATTTTCTTTTTTGTGGTGTTTTTACCTGGTTTTGGTATCAGGGTTAGCTGGCTTCATAGAATGAGTTTGGGAGTATTCTGTCCTTTCCTATGCTCTGAAATACCTTTAGTAGTAGTGGTGTTAACTGTTCTCTGAAATTTTAGTAGAATTATCCAGTGAAATCATCAGGGCCAGGGCTTTTTTGGGGGATGGATTTTTTAAATTGTCTTTTCAATCTCTTCTTTTGTTATATGTGTATTTAGTTGTTCTATGTCTGTTTGTGTTAGTTTAGGTAGGTAGTGAGTTTCTAGAAATCTGTCCATTTCCTTCAGGTTTTCAATTTGTTAGAGTACACTTTTTCATAGTATTCTGTTATGATTCTTTTAAGTTCAGTTTGTTGTGATACCACCCATATCATTTCATATTCAGATTATTTGCTTCCTCTACCGTTTTTCTTTTGTCAGTTTGGCCAATGGTTTATCAATTTTGTTGATCTTTTCAAAGAACTGGATTTTGGCCTTGTTAACTCTTTCAATTATTTTTCTATTCTCTATTTCATTTAATTCTGCTCTAATTCTTATTATTTCCTTTCTTCTGGTGCCTGAGGGCTTCTTTTGCTGTGCTCTTTCTACTTGTTCCAGTTGTAGGGTTAATGTTTTGATTATGGCCCTTTCTTTTTTTTGGATGTGTGCATTTATTGCTAAAAACTGACCCCTGAGCACTGCTTTTGCTGTGTCCCAAAGGTTCTGGTAGGATGTATTTTCATTCTCATTCGATTCTATGAATTTCTTTATTCCATCCTTAATTTCTTCTATAACCTAGTAGTTTTTGAGCAAGGTGTTGTTCAGTTTCCATATGTTTGATTTTTTTCCTTGTTTTTTCTGTTGTTGATTTTCACTTTTATAACTTCATGGTCAGAAAAGATGCTCTGTAATATTTCAATGCTTTGGATTCTGTTAAGGCTTGCTTTATGGCCTAATATGTGGTCTATTCTGGAGAATGTTCCATTTGCATTGGAAAAGAAAGTATACTTGGCTGCTGTTGGGTGGAGTGTTCAGTATATATCCATGAGATCAAGTTGATTGATTGTGGCATTTAGATCTTCTGTGTCTTTATTGAGCTTCTTTCTGGATGTTCTATCCTTCACCAAAAGTGGTGTGTTAAAGTCCCCTACTGTTATTGTGGAGCCGTCTATCTCTCTTTTCAGTGCTGTTAGAGTTTGTTTTATGTGTTTTGGAGCCCTGTTGTTGGATGTGTAAAAATTTATAATGGTTATGTCCTCCTGGTGTATTGACCCTTTAATCGTTATGTAGTGTCCTTCTTTATCCTTTGTGGTAGATTTTAATTTGAAGTTTATTTTGTGAGAGATTAATATTACCACTTCTGCTTTTTTTTTTTTGAGCGTTGTTTGCTTGAAATATTTTTTCCATCCTTTGAGTTCTAGTTTGTTTGTGTCTTTAAGTCTAAGGTGTATCTTTTATAGGCAGCATATAGATGGATCGTGGTTTTTTATCCATTCTGCCACTCTGTCTCTTTATTGGTGCATTTAGTGTATTTACATTCAGTGTAGTTATTGATAGATATGAGTTTAGTGCTTTCATTTTGACGTATTTTGTGTGTATGTGTGTTGTCGACAGTTTCTTTGTTCCACTTAATTTTCTGTTCTGAGTCATTTTTCTTTATATATTTTCTTTTCATCCTTTTCATTGTTGTTGATTTTGTATTTGCTGAGTCTTTATGTTTTTCTTCTTCTTAATTTTGATGTGTAGGATTGTTAGTTTCCTTTGTGGTTATCTTAATATTTACCTCTCTTTTTCTAAGTTTAAACCAATCTTTTATTTTTTTATATCACCTTGACTTCGTCTCTCTATGAAAGATCTATGACTACATTATTGAGTCCCTTTTTTTGTTTTAATGTTGTCATCTTTTACATATTAACATCTGTTTCCCTATTTTCAGTGTTTTAGCTTTGATTTATTTATGACTTCCCTATCTAGGTTGATATCTGTTTGCTCTGTCCTGTTCTAGTCTTGGGTTGTTATCTGCTGTTATTGATTTTCTAACCATAGAACTCCTTTTAATATTTCTTGTAATTTTGGTTTACTTTTTACAAATTCCCTAATCTTCTGTTTATTTAAAAAGGCCCTAATTTCACAATCATATTTGAGAGACAGTTTTGCTGGATATATAATTCTTGGCTGGCAATTTTTTTCCCTCAAGGTTTTATATATGTCATCCCATTGCCTTCTGGCCTGCATGGTTTCTGCTGAGTAGTCAGAGCTTAGTCTTATTGACTCTCCTTTGTAGGTGACTTTTCATTTATCCCTAGCCCCTCTTAAAATTCTCTTTTATCTTTGGTTTTGGCAAGTTTGATAATAATGTGTCTTGGTGACTTTCTTTTGGGATCTACCTTGGTGTGGGGTTCAATGAGCTTCTTGGATAGATATCATCTCATCTTTCATGATATCAAGGAAGTTTTCTGCCAACAAATCTCAACAATTTTCTCTGTATTTTCTGTTATCTTTCCCCTGTTCTGGTACACCAATCACTCGTAGGTTATTCCTCTTAATAGAGTCCCACATAATTCTTAGAGTTTCTTCATTTTTTCAAATTCGTTTATCTGATATTTCTTCAAATAAGTTGTGCCAAGTGCTTGAACTTCAATCTCACTAATTCTGACTTCCATTGCCTCACTTCTGCTCCTATGACTTTCTATTGATTTGTCTAATTCTGAAATTTTACTGTTAATCTTCTGGATTTCTGTTTGCTGTCTCTCTATGGATTCTTGCAGCCTGTTAAATTTGTCATTATGCTCTTGTGTGACCTTCTTAAGTTTCTCTATTGCTTTGTTTGCATGTTTCTAGGCTTGTTCTGCATTTTGCCTGATCTCCTGAAGAGCTCTGTATGTTAATCTTTTGAATTCTACCTCCAGTAATTCCAAGAAGTTCTCTTCCTCTAGAATGCTTCTTCATTCTTTGTTTTGAAGCCATCATGGTCCACCTCTTTATGTGATGTGGTATTTTCTGTTGTCTCCAAGACATCAATAAGTTATTATATTTATTTACTTTATGTTTGCTGACTGTGTCCTAGTTTCCTGTTTTGTTTTGTTTTTTGTTTTTGATATGCCCAAATAGGCTGCTTGTGTGGGCTAGATTGATTACTGGTGTCTTTGAAGCTCTTGCATCCTGTCAGCAGGTGGTTAGAGCTGTTACTAGGTATGTGAGTCCAGGAGTCCATTTACTTTTCTTGAACGGATTCAGCTCAGGTGTCCAGGTAGTTGGACACCAAGTGTGTGGTCCTGGCTCTCACCTACAGTCCTAGATGGGTAGGAGTGATTGCAGTAGGCACAGGTATATGGCTGCAATAGGGGGTCATGCACTGAGCAAGGCATGGGGCTGATGGCTGTCTCTGAGTGTCTGGGAGGAAAGCGTGTCCCTGTTCCCTATGGCGCATAGGTAGGTAGGTTTTGCAGCCAGACTATGGACACCCAATGCTGTTGGCTGTAAGGACTAGGAGGTACCACTTATTCTTGGACCCGTCATGGGTGGCTAGGTGGCATGGGTGGAGCCACACGTCCTCAGGACCCTGATGTGGGTAGGTGAGAACCTTGCTCAATGCACAGAGCAGTGTCAAATGTCACGAATCTGCCACTCCTCCTTATAGCTGGTACAGTTGGAAATAGGCTTCAGGTATATACCCTGTTGGAATGTGCTAATGAGGGCCTATGTTGTTGAAATGGGCCCACACAGGTCTATGCAAGGACGAAAGGAATTTGAAGTCTGTGGACCCCTTATGCCTGTGCCTAGGCAAAGGGGGTGTGCATGCACTGAGTTCCCAGCTTAGGGGAGCTGGCAGATTATTTTTTACTGTTTGTTAATTTGTTCCCTCTTCAAAGCCAGGAGAATGTCTCAGAGTGCTCGAGGGGTCCCACTTCCAGCCCAGGGGACACAGCAATCTCTGAAGCCAGGCGGGAACTCAGTGCAGAGTGGGGAGGGGGCAGGTACACAGGAGAGAGCTTCTTCCCAAAGGGAGTATTTTTGATCTGCATGGTAGGTTAGATGCATGTACTTATCTTCTGCCAATTGAGCACCACTTCTCGGTGGTTCTGGAGGCTTGAGTAGACCTTCCACTGCTTGGTCTCTACCAATGTGGAAAACATGTCCCAAGCGCCACTGCTTGCCTCATTGTGCACCAGCCTGCAGGGTGCTGGTTCCTGCTGGCTCACGTCTGGCAAATCCTTACTGCTTCTGAACCATCTCTCCCTCCTGTGCTGCTCAGTCCAATTCCTCAACTTTGCCTTTGATGTTCAGGATTCCTAGATTGTCATATATAATTGACTCACTTATTTTTTGGGTCTTTGTTGTAAGTGGGACCAAAGGAAGTGTCTGACTACTCTGCCATCTTGGCATTGCCTCAGTTCTTCTTTTTTTTTATTTTTTAATATTTTATTGTACTTCAGGTGAAGGCTTACAAAACAAATAGTTTCTCAGGAAACAGTAGTACACACGTTGTTTTATGACATTGGTTAACAACCCCACAACATATTAACCCTCTAACTTCTCAATCTTTTTTTTTTTTTTTTTTTGGTGAAAATAAACATAGCCAAAGATACACCGTTTCAAAAATTTCTACATACACACTTCAGTGACATTGACTACACTCTTCCAATTGTACTGTTATTCTCACTTAAGATGAAGGCTTACAGAACAAAATAGTTTCTCATTTAACAGTTACTACAAATGTTGCCCTATGACAATGGTTAACAATCTCACAAAGCATCAACAATATCCTTACTCAACCTTGTGTTCCCTGTCACCAGCTTCCTTGTCCCCTTCTGCCTTCTGGCCCTTGTCACTGGACTGCTATACCTCGTTAGTCTCATTTGGTTTTACAGGGCTGTCCACTCCCAGGCTGAACAGAGAACCTCGGAGGTAACTTCACCACTGAGCTAAAAGGGTGTCTGGGGGCAATACTCTCGAGGTTTCTCCAGTCTCCTTTAGGCCAGTAAATCTGGTCTTTTTTTTTTGTGGGTTAGAATTACGCTCTACATCCTTCTCCAGCTCTTTCCAGAACCCTCTATTGTGATCCTGGTCAGAGCAGTCGGTGGTAGCCAGGCACCATCTAGCTGTACTGGACTCAGTCCGGTGGAGGCCTTGGTAGCTGTGGACAATTAGTCCTTCAGACTAATCTTTTCCTTGTATCCTGTTCTCTTCATTCTCTCTTGCTCCCAAAGGGATGAGACCGGTGGAGTATCTTAGATGGTCACTCACAGGCTTTTAAGACCCCAGACGCTACTCACCAAGGTAGAATGTAGAGCATTGTCTTTATAAGCTGTGTCATGCCAATTGAGCTAGATGTTCCCTGAGACCATGGTCCCCGCAGCCCTCCGCCCAGCAATTCAGTCCCTCAGGGAGTTTGGATGTGTCTATAGGGCTTCCCTTACCTTTCCTTTTACAGGTTGTGCTAGTTTCCCCAGTATTGTATACTGTCTCACCCTTCACCCAAGATACCACTTATCTATTGCCTATTTAGTATTCCCACCCCCAACCCCCCAATCCCTGGTAACCAACAAAGATTGTTACATTTTGTGTGTGAACTTTTTCATGGCTTTTTACAATAGAGGTCTCATATAATATTTGTCCTTTTGTGATTGACTTATTTCACTCAGCATAATGTCTTCCAGTTTCATCCATGTTATGAGATGCTTCACAGATTCATTGTTGTTCTTTCTCATTGTATAGTACTCCATTGTGTGTATGTACCAGAGTTTGTTTATCCATTCATCTGTTGATGGGCATCTAGGTTGTTTCCATCATTTTGCTATTGTGAACAATGCTGCCATGTACATAGGTGTCCATATCTCTGTTCAAGTGACGACTCCTATTTCTCTAGGATATATTCCTAGGAGTGGGATTGCTGGATCGAATGGTATGTCTATTTCTAGCTTTCTGAGGAAGCGCCATATTATTTTCCAAAATGGCTCTATCATTTTGCATTCCCACCAGCAATGCATAAGAGTTCCCATCTCCCTGCAGCCCCTCCAACATTTGTTATTATTTCCAGTGTTTTTGATTCGTGCCAGTAATTCCGGGGTGATATGGTATCTCATTGTGGTTTTAATTTGAATTTCTCTAATGGTTAGTGATCGCGAGCATTTCCTCATGTGTCTGTTGGCCATTTGAATGTCTTCTTTGGTGAAATGTCTGTTCATTTCCTTTGCCCATTTTTTAATAGGATTATTTGTCTTTTTATTGTAGAGGTGTTGGATTTTCTTGTAGATT
Source organism: Dugong dugon (assembly GCA_030035585.1). NCBI lineage: Eukaryota > Metazoa > Chordata > Mammalia > Sirenia > Dugongidae > Dugong > Dugong dugon. The sequence goes on from CM057471.1 coordinate 62,967,257, forward strand.
ATGGAGATTAGGCCTTTGTCTGACTTGTACTGTCCAAAAAATTTTCCCAGTCTGTAGGTTCTCTTTTGACTCTTTTGGTGAAGTCTTTCGAAGAGCATAGGTGTTTGATTTTTAAAGATCCCAGTTAGCTTATCTGTTGGAGTTTGTGCATTGATGGTGATGGTTTGTATACTATTAATGCCTTGTATTAAGGCCTGAAGAGTTGATCCTATTTTTTCTTCTATGAACTTTATAGTTTTAGGCTTTATATTCAGGTCTTTCATCCATTTTGAAGTAGTTTTTGTATACGGTGTGAGGTATGGGTCGTGTTTCATTTTTCTGCAAATGGATATCCAGTTTGCCAGCACCATTTGTTAAAAAGACTGTCTTTTCCCCATTTGATGGACTTTGAGCCCTTATCAAAGATCAGGTGACCGTAGGAGGACGGATTTACATCTGGGTTCTCAATTCTGTTCCATTGGTCAATGGATCTGTTGTTGTACCAGTACCAGGCTGTTTTGACTACTATAGCTGTATAATAGGTTCTGAAGTCAGGTAGTGTGAGTCCTCCAACTTTATTCTTCTTCTTCAGTAGTGCTTTACTTATTCGGGGCTTCTTCCCTTTCCATATAAAGTTAATGATTAGTTTTTCCATCTCTTTAGAGAATGTTGTTGGTATTTGGATAGGGATTGTGTTGTATTTGTAAATTGCTTTAGGTAGAATTGTTATTTCCACAATGTTGAGTCTGCCTATCCATGAGCATGGCATGTTTTTCCATTTATGTAGATTCCTTTGGGTTTCTTGCAGCAGTGTTTTGTAGTTTTCTTTGTATAGGTCTTTTACATCCCTGGTCAGATTTATTCCTAAGTATTTTAACTTTTTAGGGGCTATTGAAAATGGTATTGTTTTCCTGATTTCCTTTTCATCGTTCTCTTTACTGGTGTATAGGAATCCAACTGATTTTTGAATGTTTATCTTGTATCCTGCTACTCTGCTGAATCTTTCTGTTAGTTCCAGTAGATTTCTCGTGGAGTCTTTAGGGTTTTCTTTGTATAGTATCATATCATCTGCAAACAGGGACAGTTTCACTTCTTCATTACCAATTTGGATGCCCTTTATTTCTTTTTCTTGCCTTATTGCTCTAGCTCGAACTTCCAGCATAATGTTAAATAGGAGTGGTGATAAAGGGCATCCTTGTTTTTTCCTGTTTTCAAGGGGAATGTTTTCAGACTCTATCCATTAAGACTGATGTTGGCCATTAGTTTTGCATAGATGCCCTTTTTTATGCTGAGAAATTTCCCTTCTATACTTATTTTATTGAGAGTTTTTATCAGGAATGAGTGTTTGACTTTTTCAAATGCCTTTTCTTCGTCAATTGAGATGATCATGTGATTCTTTTCTTTCCTTTTATTTATGTGGTGGATTACGTTGATTGATTTTCTAATGTTGAACCATCCTTGCATACTTAGTATGAATCTACTTGGTCGTGGTGTATTATTTTTTTGATATGATGCGAATTCTATTGGCTAGAATTTTGTTGAGAATTTTTGCATCTATATTCATGAGAGATATTGGTCTGTAATTTTCTTTTTTTGTGACGTCTTTGCCTGGTTTTGGTATCAGTGTTATGCTGGCTTCATAGAATGAATTTGGAAGTGTTGCTTCCTCTTCTATGCTCTGAGATAGCTTGAGTAGTAATGGCACAAGCTCTTCTGTACGTGTTTTGTAAAATTCTCCAGTGAAGCCATCTGGACCAGGGATTTTTTTGGTTGGGAGTTTTTTTTAATTACCTTTTCAATCTCTTCTCTTGCTATGGGTGTGTTCAGATTTTCAACATCATTTTGTTGTAGTTTGGGTAGGCCGTGTGTTTCTAGAAATTTATCCATTTCCTCTAGGTTTTCAAATTTGTTGGAGTATCTTTTTTCATAATATTCTGTTATAATCCATTTTATTTCAGTTGGGTCTGTTGTAATGTCCCCCATTTCATTTCTTATTTGGGTTATTTGTGTCCTCTCCTGTTTTTCTTTTGTTAGTCTGGCCAGTGGTTTGTCAATTTTGTTGACTCTTTCAAAGAACCAACTTTTGGTTTTGTTGATTCTTTCTATTGTTTTTCTGTTCACTATTTCATTGATTTCTGCTCTGATCTTTACTATTTCCTTTCTTCTGGTGGTTGTGGGCTTTTTTTGCTGTTCTCTTTCTATTTGTTTGAGTTCTGTAGTTAATGTTTTGATTTTGTCCCTTTCTTCTTTTTTGATATGTGCATCTGTTGCTCTAAATTGTCCTCTGAGGACTGCCTTTGCTGTGTCCCAAAGGTTTTGGTATGATGTGTTTTCATTCTCATTTGATTCTAGGAATTTTTGGATTCCATCTCTGATTTCTTCTATTACCCACTGATGTGTAAGCAGGGTATTCTTCAGTTTCCATGTAATTGATTTTTTTCCCTTGCTCTTTCTAGTGTTAATTTCTACCTTGATGGCATTGTGGTCAGAGAAGACACTTTGAATTATCTCAACGTTTTGGATCTTGTTGAGGATTGCTCTGTGGCCTATGATGTGGTCTATTCTGGAGAACGTTCCATGTGCATTGAAAAAGAATGTGTACTTTGCAGCGGTTGGATAGAGTGTTCTATATATGTCTACAAGGTCAAGTTGGCTGATTGTTCCCTTTAGGTCTTCTGTATCTTTGCTGAGTTTCTTTTTAGTTGTTCTGTCCTTTACTAAGAGTGGTGTGTTGACGTCTCCTACTATTATTGTGGAACTGTCAATTTCTCTTTTCAGTGTTGTTAGAGTTTGTTTTATGTATTTTGGAGCCCTGTCATTGGGTGCGTAGATGTTTATTATGGTTATGTCTTCATGATGGATCATCACCTTAATCATTATATAGTGTCCTTCTTTGTCTTTTATGGTGGATTTTGTTTTAAAGTCTATTTTATCTGAGATTAGTATTGCCACTCCTGCTCTTTTTTGGTAGTTGTTAGCTTGATCTATTTTTTTCCAACTTTTGACTTTTAATAAATTCACATCTTTGTTTCTAAGGTGTGTCTCTTGTAGACAGCATATTGATGGATCCTGTTTTCTTATCCAGTCTGTCACTCTCCGTCTCTTTATGGGTGCATTGAGTCCATTTACATGCAGTGTAATTATTGATAGATGTGAGTTTGTTGCTGTCATTTTGTAGTGCTTTTTTTGTGGTGCTGAAGTTTTCTTTGTTCTTCTTACTCTCTTGTGCTGAGTTACTTTTGTCTGTGGATTTTTTTTTATTTCTTTTGTTTTTGTAGGTTTCGTTTTTGCCGAGACTTTGTATTTTTCATCTTTATTTTTATGAGTAGGTTTGTTAACTTTCTTTATGGTTACCATGAATTTTACCCGTATCTTTCTAAATTTGAAGCAGTCTACCATTACTTGGTATCACCTTGCTTTCCTCTTCATTAGAAGGTTCTATACCTATGCTGTTTATTCCCTCTTTTCTTGTTTTGATGTTGTTGTCATTTATTGATTAATTGCTCTGATTCCCTGTTCTAAATTTTTTGGTTTTGGATAGTCTTCAAGGGTTCATTTCCTAGATTGGTATCTGGCTGGTACGATCCTGCATCCTAGGTTCTGCCTGTGAGCTGAAGCTGTTTGTCCTCAGATCAAAGAACTCCCTTTGATAATTCTTGTAAGTTTTGTTTGACTTTTACGTATTCCCTTAATTTCTGTTTATCTGGAAATGACCTAATTTCACCATTAAATGTGAACGAGAGTTTTACAGGATATATTATTCTTGGCTGACAATTTTTTTCTTTCAAGATTTTATATATGTCATCCGATTACCTTCTTGCCTGCGTGGTTTTTGCCGAATAATCTGATCTTAGTCTTATTGTTTCTCCTCTGTTTGTGACTTCTTGTTTTTCACCAGCTGCTCTCAGGATTCTTTGTTTGTCTTTGGTTTTGGCAAGTGTGATTATGATATGCCTTGGTGATTTTCTTTTGGGGTCTCTTCTATATGGGGTTTGTTGAACTTCTTGGATGGCCAGCTTTTCATCTCTCATGATATTGGGGAAGTTTTCTGTCAGCAGTTCCTCAATTTTCCTCTCTGTGTTTTCTGTCCCCCCCCCCCATTCTGGAATTCCAATCACTCGTTAAATTTTTTCTTTTAATTGTGTCCCACATAACTCTCAGTGTCTCTTCATTTTTCTTTGTTTTTTTTTTTTTTTTCCCCTGTGTTTTCCTCAAACAGAGGTGTATCCAAGTGTTTGTCTCAATTCCACTGATCCTGTCTTCCACGGTTTCAAATCTGCTTCTCAGCCCTTCTATGACATCATCCATTTCTGAAGTCTTGTTGTTTATCTTTTGGATTTCTAATTGTTGTTTTTTTATAATTTCTAATTGTGAATTTATTTTGGCATTTTGTTCCTGCATCATCTTCCTGAATTCTTCCAATTTTTTGTCTGTATTTTCCATGAATTTGTCTATTTTTTCCTCATGTTTGTCAGCTTTTTGCCTCAGTTCTTGGAGAATTCCGAATATTAGAGATTTGAATTCCCTATCAGGTAGTTCTAGTGCATTTCCTTCCACAGGAGAGTCATCTGGTGTTTTATTTTGGACACCTATTGGAACCATCCTGTCCTGTTTTTGTAAATGTTTTGATATTGTCTGCTGTTTTGGGGGCATTCAGTAGTTATTTTTCTCATTTATTGATTGTAGATTTGTTTGTTTTGTCCCTTTTTTTCAAAAAAAATTTGACTATGTCTGAGCAGGCAGAGTGTGTGTTCTTTGTTGTTTGCTCAACTGTGCACTCAATACTTTTCACCTCCTTCTCCAATTGGCAGTGTCAGTCACTCAGATATGGTACAGCAGGGCAGGTCTAGCTGAAGAGGAGTTACTGGGATGGGTTGTTTGTGGCACTTACTACAGCCACCAGGGCGGGTTGGTAATCAGTGCAGGGCAGGTTCCAGTAGACCATGCCTGTGCTGCTTGGTGGTGTGATATCAAGTGCATGGTGCAGGTAGGCAGGATGCAGCAGGGAGATTGTTATGCGTGGAGCTAAGATGGATATGAGAGAGAGGAGAGAGGAAGAGGAGCCAAAAACATACAAACAACCAGAAAGAATGCTACCAGAGCTTGCCGTTGGAATGGAGAGATGAGAGACTATGAAATGGAGAAAAACAGAAAGGGTAAGAGGAAGAAAAGAAAATAATGAATAAATAAAAATCAGAAAGGTTAAAGAACCTCAAAGTTCCCAGGGATCCCACCGATGCAGCTATGAGGTCTGGGGAAGTCGCTCTCAGGTGTTGCAGTACAGCCTGTCTAGAAGGCGTAGAGGTATACAAGGCCTGGTATTCAGGGATCAGAAAGAGAAGGAAGATATAGAGAGATGAGAAACTGAGCAATGAAGAAAGGGAAAAAGAGGGAAAAGAAAACAAAACAAATTTAAAAAAAAAACAAGAAAGGCCCCCCCCAAAAAACAGAAAAACAAATAAACCAATGAAAATAGAAATGCCCTCCGGGATTCCTCTGCACGTCTGTGGAACCTGAAGGGGAGTTCCTTGCCACGCAGCTTCACCTGGCCAGAAAGGGCTCCCAACTCCAGAAATGGAAATGAAAACAAACAAACAATTCAAAACGAACAAATGAACAAAAGCCCCGTGATCCTACCATCGTGGTAGCCCAGACTGGGAAGCAGCTCCAAACTTGAATGGAGCTCTGCAGCCCCTCAGGAAGAAGCAAAGATGGCGCACGGAGCTAGGCACTCGAGTGAAAGGAGGGGGAGGCGGCGAGAGGAAAGCAAGAAATCAAAAGAAGCAGGAAAAAAAAGAGGAAAAAGAAAAAAGCAACACCTGCAGCCAACAAATGGCACTCAGAGAGCCAGCTAGCGTGGGCTGGTGTTTATGGACAAGAGACTGTGTCCGTGGGAAGCAGAGGAGGCTGAGTGTGGGTGAAGAGGTGTAGAGAGTGGGAAAGCATATATCACAAATTGCCGGTGCTCTGCAGCCCCTCAGGAAGAAGCAAAGGTGGTGCACGGAGCCAGGCACTCGAGTGAAAGGAGGGGGAGGTGGTGAGAGGCAAGTGAGAAATCAAAAGAAGCAGAAAAAAAAAAAAAGCAACACTAGCAGCCAACAAATGGCGCCCAGAGAGCAGCCCGCTTGGGTGTGTGGAATCCAAGCAGCCCGCGCTTCCCAGTCAAGAGACCGTGGCCACAGGAAGCAGAGGAGGCGGACTAGGGGCGAAGAGGGGTGGGGGGGTGGGGGGGTGGGAAAGTGCACACCGCAAATTACCGGTTGTTTTGTCTCCCGCTGGAAGCTCTATGAGGCTGCTTTCTCGTACCCCACTTTGCTGGTCTCCGAGAGGAGTCCAAGATGGTGGATACACGCTGTGTTAGCTGGTAGGGGACCTCTGCACGAATCTCTCCTTGCTCTCCGTTGTCTGTCAGTTTTCTCACTCCATTTGGTGCTTGGCTGAGTTCTTTATCTCTTCATTTGATGTTTTAGGGTTTCAGGATTGTTGTATTCTCTGTTTGGCTTAGTTTTTCGGATCTTTGCTGTGGAGGGACAGCGTGGTGCTTCTGCCTAGAGCACCATTTTGCCGGAACTCCAGTTCTTCTCTTTTAAGATGTAAAAACAAGCAAGGAAGGAAGAAAAGTTGGGAGGAGAGCAGTGTCAAGCCACATGAAGATCACCCAGGAAACTGAAAGTGGAGGTGAAGAGACAAGGACCTTCCTCCAGAGCCAACAGAGAGACAAAGCCCTACCCTAGAGCTGGCAGTCTTAATTCAAACTTCTAGCCTCTAAACTGTGAGCAAATAAATTTCTGTTTGTTAAAGCCATCCACTTGTGGTATTTCTGTTATAGCAATACTAAATAACTAAGACAGCTACTAACTGAAAGATTGGTGGTTTGAGTTCACCCAGTTATGCCTTGGAAGAAAGGCCTGGTGATGTACTTCCAGAAAAATCAGCCACTGAAAACATATGGAACATATTTCTACTCTGATGCACATGGGGTCTCCATGAATTGGAATCAACTCAATCACAACTAGTTCTGGGAGAGATAAGGTCATACACGCCTTTTAAATGATGCCCCTTATTGTAGATTTCAGGGGTTGAAATTGGTATCGGAAACTTAATTAATGTGGTCATCTTTTGTGCTCTCTGGGGCTCATTTCCTCTGCTGTGAAATAGCCAGGTTACCCTAGGTCAGGAGTTAGAAAACTCTGGTCTGTGGGCCAAATGTGACCCCTTGCCTGTATTTGTAAATAAAATTTTACAGGAACACAACCAAGCTTATTTATTTATGTATTGTCTATGGCTTCATATAAGTTACAATGGTTACAGTAGCTGCAACAGAGATCATATGGCCCTTTATAGAAAAAGTTTACTAACCCCGGCTCAAGATCAATCATGCTGTCCTACAAATTTCCACAGGTCTTCTGAGTACACACCAAGCCTCCCGATCTACCAACTACCAACTGTCCCTTCAAGCACAGCAGCTCTACTCTTGGCTATTTTATATAGTGGATCTTCATATAACATTCTATTTATCAAAAGGACTCTGCTGGAACTAAACAATTTAAAAACCACTGGCCTGGATGATCTCTAGGGTCCTTTCTACCTCCAAAATAGCTTGCTTCATTCGCTCTTTGAACAAACATACTTTGAATGTCTACTGTGCGCTAGGTGCCATTGTAGGCACAGCAATGAAAAGAGGGATAGAGTGTCTCCTTCATGAAGCTTACAATCTAGAAGGATATGTAACTATGTAATTTCTAGAATAAGTGTATTAATTCCATATATATACATATACACACACACACACACACACACACACACACACACTTATGTACTGTGGCAGACACCGTGTTGGATTAAAAAAAAAAAAAACAACAGGAAAACATGGTCCCTGATTTTGAGATCTTTACAGACTGATAGGAGAAATAAAACCCCACCTCAGTATAAATCAGGCACAAATACAGAATTCTAACAGCTTGAATTTAAATTAAAGAAATAAAACATTGACAAGTAGATACTGTACAAGTATTTGGAAAGGTTTCATGAAGGAGATGGTAAGAATATTAGACCTTAAATAAAAGTAGGTATATTTTCCCTCCCTGTCATTTATAAGCATTGGCCCTTGTTAGGTTTTCCATCTTTCCACCCATCAGTAAATGTTCCCCACAATAATTATGCAAGGGGGATGGTAAATGCAAGGAGGGATGAAAAGTGGAGCCAGCAAATCAAACTACCATATCCCATTTATTAAATCCAAACTCTATCTCTCAGCCATCAAGTCGACTCTGATTCATGGTGTCCCCATGTGTGTCAGAGTAGAACTATGCTCCATATGGTTTTCAATTGCTGATTATTCAGAAGTAGATCACCAGGCCTTTTTTCCAAGTGGTCTCTGGTGGACTTGAACTGCCAACCTTTTGGTTAGTAGCCAGGTGTGTTACCATTTGCACCACCTACGGACTAAGCCAGACAACCTGAATTACTTCAAATACCTATTATACAGACTCACCCCATGCAAGCATTAGAAGGGGCATTAGAATTCTATGACATTGAGGGGGAATGTTGATGGTATTCAGGGAGAGTTGGAAGCATCTAAAACAATATACACAATTTCTTATTCTTAAATATATTTCATATTTATTCTTAAAACATATACATATTATTAGAGATAGGGCCCATATTCCTTATTATATAAAAATCATGTCACTCTTTTACTGAAAACCCAACAAAGGCTTCCTCCCATTCCACTTGGAATGAAATTTATTCTTATTACCAGGCCCTCCATGACCTGACCCTTGCTTATTCCCTGACCTTATCTCTTATCATCCTCAGTTTACTCACTGAACCCCAGCTACCCTGGTGTATTTCTGTTCCCAAAACACAGCAAACTTTTTTCTACTTCAAGGAATTTGTACCAGTCTGGCTTTTTCTGGAACACCCAGTCCCCAGATGTTTGCCTGGTTGGTTCCTTCTGGTCATTCAGATCTTAACTATCATCTTCACCAACCAAACTATTAACTTTCCCAGTCATGGCCTATCATAGTACCCTCATCACTCTTGTTTGTTTTCTTGATATTTCTTATCACAATCTGAAATTATCTTCTCCACATATTGGTTTACTTGCTTATTGTGTTCCACAATATTAAATGAGAGCAAGGCCCATGTTTACATAAGTAGCCTGGGCACCTGAAAGAGGATCGGGCACATGGTAGGTGTTCGGTACATATTTGATACATGGATCCCCAGAGTGATCCACAATCCATTAGCCCATGCCATCCTTATCACTAACAAACAAATAACAAAGAATTAAAACAGATTGTATTGAGTCTACTCGTTTTTTAAAAATGAGGAAAATGAGGCCTAGAGGAGTTCTTCCATCTTACCAGCGCTTTATGGCATTATTCTAAGCCCTTTGCTATCCAGGGACTCTTTTTATGGACCTGACCTAATTTTCAACTTTTTTTTCCAAAAGGTGGCATTGACTGGAGTAGAATAGGATTACCATTTAACATGTATTATTTATTATCAGTTCTTCTTATTTGTTTATTATTTATTAGCATTTCCCTTATCCTGCACCCTCATGCCTCCTACAATGCTACCAGCTTTGGATTCTCTTTAGACATCTTACTTACTCATCAGGCAGTTCATTTCTTGCAGCTCTTTTGGAAGCAGTTGCCGTATTTCCTGTTATTAGTTATTACTAATCCAAACAAACACTTTAGTTTTCCCAAACTCCAGGAGGAGGTATTTTTAAAAAGGCCATCTTAATTATCCATAAGCAATGGAGAATCACAAAGGATTCATTAACATAATAAACAGAAGTCAGTTTCCAGCATCCCACAAGTAAGGTAATATAAAAACAACCATTCTTTCTTACACAGCAAAGAGTAGGTTTCTTTTCCAAGGTTTTCTTTCTGTTTCCTTAGTTCTGGCACTTTACTCTCTGCCTATACTTTCACCTAATGAGGGGAGAGAGAGCTTCAAACAGGAGGTGGCTGTTGATATTTGCCTTGAGGTAGAGGTAGAGGTAGAACTTAGACCAGGAATACTCCAGAGAGAGACTCTTAAAATAATAGAGATGCTAACACATGAGGCAGACTGAAAATGTGGAAAGAGCATAGCCTTGGCCCCAGAGAGACAAGGGATCCGATCCTAACTCCATCACTCATTTGCTATGTGACCTTGGCGCGGTAGCATAACCTCTCTGAATCTACTTCTTCTTCTGTAAATTGTCGTTAACCCCCTACCTCACTGTGTTGTGAATTAAATTTGCATATATCAATCTCCTAGCACAGTTCCTGATACAGCCTCAGAAACGTCAGTTCCTTTTTCCTAAAGGAGAGTAATTTAGCACTGTGCTAGGTCTTTCCCTCCTGCACCTCTTCACCTTATCCTCACTTGAGTTGCTGACCTAACTTGATTCTTTCTGGGGCCTCAGGGCTGGGCCTGGAAGCCTGCAGGCTCTGATTGTTAACTGCCTGCCAGTTGGCAGGGAAGAATGGTGTGCTGGAGTGGGGATTGAACTGTTTCCATTGGAGATGGCAACAGATGCTTCCTGGTTGAGGCTGAGTTGGCTAAATCAGGGCTCTGTGGTTTGAGACAGAATCCCAATTATTTCCAATTAGGAGAATGCAATGACAGCTGCTCTTAACCCAACTGCTCCTCGCTGCTGCTGACCTGGCTTCATTTGATTGAGAGCTTTAACCTGGAGTTTCAGTTTTTTAAGTGAGAGCATTATCAACACACATCATATTTGAATTATTTGAATCTCTCTGTATAATCCCAAAATTCCCTCCATTTTAGCTTCACAGTAGTCCTGGGAGGCAGCAAAGGGCAGTAGAAGGAGAAGAACTGGGTTCAGTTCCCAGCTCTACTACTTGCTGACTGCTTAACCTTGGGCATCTCAGCTTCTCTGTTTTCTCATCTGAAATGAGAATAACTTGATTCCTATTGTGCTGAGGAAAGTGAAATGCCCAGTGTGACAGGGCTTTGTAAACAAGGAAGAGTATAAAACCAGTTGCCCTCAAGTCGATTCCAACTCATGGTGACCCCATGTGTGTCAGAGTAGAATTGCGCCCCATAGGGTTTCCAAGGGCTGATTTTTCAGAAGTAGAGCACCAGACATTTCTTCCAAGGTGCCTCTGGGTAGATTCAAACCTCCAACCTTTCCATTAGCAGTCAAATATGTTAACTATTTACACCACCCTTTATATATTAGTGGCTCTCTTTATGAGGAGCCTATATAGCCAGTGGAAGGAGACTGGGTGTGAAGTCAGAAGATCTGGATTGAACAAATACGCTGTAATGCTTTAGGCCAGTCATTTAACCTCTCAGAATATTCTTTTCATATTATTCAAACAGGCGTAAAATTAATAGTAGGCTGCTTGCCTTACAGGGTTTGCAGTTTTATGAGTGTAATGTGGAGCCCTTTGTAAACTGTAAAGTGCTGTGTACACATGAGCAATTATTATTATGTTCCTAGAGCTTTTTTTGGTTTGGCACCAGTAGAGTCAGCTGAATGCTCTGAGCAAGAACAATCTGTTTTCTTTCCTCTTGGCACGGAGCACAAAAGACAGAGCAGCTCATAGAAACTGGGGCAGAAGAGAAACTTTCTCTCTCTCTCTCTCACACACATACACACACACACACTTAGCTACGCACCACTCCTTCACACATTCCCACAGTCCAGCATCCAAAATACCACTGCAGAACTTGGGAAGTGGCCTCATTTCCTAACCAATCTCTGTGTCCCTAGTCCCAACACTTACTATTCATTGCCCAGATATAGTTAAGATCTAAATTAAGAATAGGTCCCTGGCTTCAGCAGGCCTTGTCACATTGTGCTGAGCCTTCGACTTGGATCAGAGATGACTGGCTCTGCCATTTCTTTAGTCTCTCAACTCCTAAGTCAATCAATCTCCAAGTTAAGTTCATTTTGTCTCAAAATCGCTCAAATCCACTGACTTCTCTCAAATTCCTTTGACAGTACCCTAGTTCAGGCTACCATAGTCCCCACACCACCCCCTGACTCCTGGAAGAGTCTCCTCCCCAGCCTCCCTGCCTCTACTCTCATTCTCATTTAATAAGTTCTCCACTCTGCAGCAAGAGGGGCCTCTTTAAAATGCAAAAGTCATTCTTCTGTTTAAAACCCTTCAAGGATTTCCCATTTCTCTATGAAAAAAACACAAATGCCTTAACACAGCATACAGGACTCCACATGAGCTGGCCTTGCATCTCTCTAGCCTCTACAATACCGTGTTGTCCTCTAAGAACTAAAGATAGTGGCCTTCTCTCTGTTTGGGTAACCTGCTCTTCTCCCCATTTCAGACTACTCATAAATGTGTTCTTTCTGCCAAGGATGTCTCATACAAGCTCATCCTCCCCTGCTTATCCATGTCTCTTCCAATCCATTAACTCTATAGTCATCCTGCAGGTACTAGCTCACAGCTCCCTCCACCAGGGGAAGCAGCTCCCTCCATTACTCAAAGTGGCTTAGTCACTGTACTATACATGGTCACAGCCCTTCAGCTTTTCCTGTGTGACACTTATCCCAGCTTATCATTATATATGTACTTCTGTGATAATATAATTAATGCCTTATAATATTCTGAGCTCCGAGAGGGCAGGAATCCTATATTTGCTGACCACATAGTCCTACCTTCCTACACAGTACGTGGCACAAAATATTATGGAATGAATGAACACGAATTTGGGCAGTTCATGTAGTCTTTCTCATTTTATCCATCATCTTCTACAAAACTGAGCAAATATTCCTTTTTTGTAACCTACCACACAAGATATTTGAAATAAACATATGAGATCTCACATCTGATAAGGACAATGCAAATCATAAAACATCATCAGGGCAAAGCATCAGGGGCAGTAGAAAAGGTGGTATTGATTAGGATTGAAGTCAGCTTTGCCATTTGGTTACATTCCTTAAACACTTTCAGACTCAGTTTAGTTATCTGCAAAATTGGATAGTAACACCGAAATTGCGAAATCATTAGGGGGAGTTATGTACATAAAGCTGGCAGAAGGTCTGGCATATATTAGGTGCTCAGTAACGTCTATTATCATCGTTATTACTATTATTGTAGGTGTTCTGAAAAAGTTTGTTTCTGCTTTGTTCCATTTATCTACCCTCCTTTAGCAGGAAATTTTAGTTGGTACTGCCCTCCTTTTCTGACACATTGTCTGCATTATGCATGTTGAATTCAGTACGATAAACTGTTTTGTATTGTTATCCAGTAATTAACCCAGGTTTATAAATCTTGCCTCTCCTTAAGAGTAAGGACTACCCTGTGGATCCATTATATCACCAATTTCTTCCACCTCGGTGGAAAGTATGCCACAGACATGTGGTAAATTGATTCAGGAGACATGAGTAAAGTTAATGTGTTAATTCAACCTCCTCTAATTTGCATTTTGGAGTGTGTGAGACAAAAGCTCAACTTTATCTACGGAGAAGCTAAGAACATTCATGGATGAGGGCAGGGTGTTTAAACTGGAGGGAAAAATGGAATGTTTTCTGAGGAATTTTAGAATCAATTTATCATTAGTGGCCAGTAGGAGGAGAAAGGAGTTCCAGGGTGCAGAAAGGGTTAAGTACTCCATTACTAACTGAAAGACTGGCAGTTGGAACCTACACAGAGGTGCCTCGGAAGACAGGCCTGATAATCTGCTTCCAAAAGGTCACAGCTTTGAAAACCCTATGGAGCAGTTCTAATCTGCATGCCTGGAGTAGCCAAGAGTCTAAATCAACCCTATGGCAACTAACAACAACAGAAGGAGAACAATTTACAAAATTATTGCACCTTAAACACATTCAGCTTGGAAGGATGGCCAGTGATAGTGGCGTGAAGAGGACAGTGACTATTCTCTGCAAAAGCAAGTATAAAACTAAACACAGTAAACTTACTCAAAACAGCGAGTGAAAGAATGTAAAAATAAATTCAATCAAGGAAATTTTTTCAGCAGTCCATTAGGTGAGCGTGGGTTCTAGAATGACTGATCTATGACAGGTCTGAATCAGCTGTTCTCAGAGTCATGGTGGGAGCATCTAGCCATCATGAGTTTGCTTCTCTTGTTCAAATATACATAATTATACAGCATGGCCCCTGTACCATGTCAGTCACTGATGAGAAGAAGCAACGTTGCGTTTTATGGGTGATGGGCAGTAAATCATAGTGGTTAAGAACACGGTTTGTAGAGCCAAGCTGATTAGTATCAAATCTCAGAGCTGCCACTTATTAACACTGGGATCTTGGGCAAGTGGTTCAAGCTCTCTGTGACTCAGTTTTCCCATCTATGAAATGGGGGTGATAATTGGGCTTCCTCATAGAATTGTTCTGAGGATTTAATGAATTTATATACAGAGTATTTGGGACATAAACCAAACCAGCTGCTGTTGAGTCGGTTCCAACTCATGGAATCCCCATGTGTTGCAGAGTAGAACTGTGCTCCATAGAGTTTTTTTTTTCAAATGATTTATTTTTTGTTATTGTTGTCGAGACTATATATACAGCAAAAATGTACACTAATTCAAGTTTTTACATGTACGATTCAGTGACGTTGATTACATTCTTTGAGTTGTGCAACCATTCTCACCCTCCTTTTCTGAGTTGTTCTTCCCCCGTTAACATAAACTCACTGCCCCCTAAGTTTCCTATCTAATCTTCTGAGTTGCTGTTGTCAATTTTATCCTATATAGATAGATCTTAAAAGAGTATAACGCTCAAGACAGATGTTCTTTACTAGTTAGCTAAAATATTGTTTGGTTTTAAGAAGATTTCAGGGGATGTTTTTGGTTTAAGCTTTAAAGATTATTTTAGGGCAATAGTTTTGGGGGTATAGCCAACCTCCATAGGGTTTTCAAGGCTTTAACCCCACAAAGACAAATCACCAGGCCTTTCTTTCACAGTGCCTCCTGGTGGGTTTGAACTGACAAACTTTTGGTTAGTAGTCGAGGGCTTAAAACCATAAGCACCACCCAGGGACTCCATTTGAGTAAGAACTATATATTCATTGGCTATAATTGATATTACAGGTAGTTCCTGACTTATGACGTATTTGATTTATGTCAAACCACACCTAGGACCATCTGGGTTTCTTTTGTGCCTCTTATTGTTAGTAATATGTACTACCTACAGTGTTGCAGAACGTAATCTGCTGGTGTTATCATTCTCATGCCAACTCCCAAAGACAAAGACTGAATTCATAAAGATACTTGTAATAAAAGGCAATAATAACGAAAACTAAAAAAAATAAAATAAGGGATTTGTCTTACGTTAGAACCAACTTACGACTGAGTCGTCAGAACGGAACCTTCATAAGTCAGAAACTACCTGTATTTAAGTCAGAAACTACCTGTATTTGAAAGACTTTCAAGGGAACTTTAGATCATACACAGTTTTTGCCTTAAGTGCTGACTCTGGAACCTCACCCTTGAGGAAGGTATAGCTTCGTTAAATCTATAAGGTAATTGCAAATCATTTTAGTTCATTATTAAAGCATGAGCCTGGCTCATCCTTTGTGAGCCTGGCTAAGGCAGTACTTTGTCAATCCCATTCAAGTAATTACCTTTTATTCTTTCTACACACTTTGTAAATGCATATAGAACATGTCCATATTTAGTGCAATTCTATTTATTTTTAAAAAGTCCAGTAAATATCATTTTTGTAAGTTCCTACTTCCTAGCCACCTACAGTGTCATTTGAAATAATGGGAAAGATGGGTTCCACATTACGCAGCAGAAACTCTAGTTGGAAAATTTGTGACTCATGGAGTGGCTCGAGTTCCTTCGTGCCAATCAGCTGCAGCAGCATATGGAGAGGAGGAGGGATCTGGAAGATTCCTTATTTAGCATCAGGAAATAAAGCATAAAAACTCAAAACAAGCCCTCTGGATTTAGAGACCTTGAGTTCAAATCCAAGATCTGTATTTAACTGTGTGGCTCAGGGCATGCCAATTAGACTCTCTGAAGCCTAATTTATTTATCTGGAAAATTGAGGGGGGGTGTTTCATGAAGTTAATTGAGATAATGAATAGATATCATCTGCATAATAAAGCTGACTCATAGGAAGGACTAGATAAATATTAACTATGATTATTAAAACACCTATACCTACATTCTGGTGTGAAAATCTCAATTCTTTTATCTCCGTTTAGGGATTGCTCACTGAGCTAAATAAAATTCAGAATTGGGAATCCTTCGCTAAACAGCTTGGTAGACCCTCACCTAGGGTACATCCTTCCTGCTCACCAGTACCAGGCAAAACGGGCACTTTTCTATAATTGTTACACATCTGTAAATATTTTCTCCTTGGGTCAAAGATAAGTTGACTGAGAAGCCCTATTAAAAGCACATCTGAACATTGGTTTCTGCCAGCCATTCTTTCACGAAAAGGTGCTCAACAATTAATTGAGTTAATTGTTAACAACAGATACCAAAATTTATATCAGTGTATACATGGCCTGAGAGATAAAAAGCCATGGATGGAGATGGTCTCAATGGCTCTGAAGTATTCCTCCATCTGTCAAAATTCCACCCATCCCTTAAGGCTCAACTCAAAAGCCACCTTCATGTGAAATGATCCCTGATCATTTCAGCCTAAAGTAAGCAATTCCTCCTCTGAACTCTTCCCCTGCATAGCTTTTAACTACCTTCCATGAACACCTCCCACACGGACAAGATCAGCATATCGCTTATATAGCTTGCAAGGAGGAAGTAGACCAGAGTTGTTAAGAGTAGGTGAATTATTATCAGACATATGTGAGTTTAAAGTCTAAATTCACCTCCTCTTTGCTGAGTGATGATGAGAAAGTGAGAGCTTAAGCTTGCAAGAGTTTAAGCTGCTGGAAGGCAGGTTCCAGGACTTGACTGGAGGTTACCAAAATGTCTCTGATGAATAATGAATGAGAGGGTCCTCCTGGGAGTTCAGAGATCTTAGCTTCAGCTTCAGTAGGAGTTGAAGGTTTAGTAGTGGTTCCACAGACACCTTGGCAAAACTCTTTACTGAATTTCTGGAAACTGTAAATAGATGAGAGACTTGGGCTCTGATTTCTTGGTTATTGGGGGGGCAGTGAGGGTGCACTTCGGCAACAAAGATCTGAACCACGGGCTTTAGAGTTGATCAGAACCAGGTTCCTATTCCATCTCCAAACTATGCCATTTACGCTGTGACCTAAATCAAGCAACATTACCTCTTTAAACCTCAATTTATTTATTTGAAAATGGGACTAATAATACCTTCCCTATAAGATCTGTGTGAGGATTAATTTGTATCAGCAGATCCTTAAGAATATTCTATAAGATGTTAATTACAGAGCATATAAATAGAAAAAAAGAAAACCTGGCATTGTCAAATGCATTTGGGAATTGATGGATTAAAGAAAATTCAACAGATATATTTAAGGTAGAACTTTTATATTACTTTTATATGTCAACGTGTATTATGAATCTCCAGAAAGGATAGGTAGGATTTAATGTCACCCAAACATATTGGTTATGAAATCTGTGGTAGCCAGAGCTCTTGTGTACAAGTGGTGGAGCCCAACTTAAAATGGCTAGATGGTGAGAGAGAGAGAGAAAGGCAGGGTGAGAAAGAGGAAAAGGGAGAGAGAGAAATTGTATTTACTCTTTTAACTAAAAATGTCAGAGAAGGGTTAGATTCAAAAGATCAAAAATCATCAAAACTGGGTCTCTGTTTATCCCTAGGTTCCTGTTATTCGATGCGCTATTCAATGGATATAGAATTGAGATCTGTACACATCTGTACCCATTCCAGAACTAACTATTAATGATTATACTCATCAGTGTTCTGATCAAGTGGGCTCCATCCTTGGGAATTAAGGGGAAATCATCTCCATATCACCACATGAATTAAGAGTGAGAGAGGAGTGATTTGGAGTCCTAGTATCAGAATGAATATAAAGCAATTAGAAATTACAGGATATGTGCTACAGAATCGTGTCTTTTCCTTTTGGATAGAAAATAAACTGAGACAAAGACACAACATACTTCAGGAAACACGAGTTAGAAGATTGTGTAAAGCGCCTGGCCCATAGAGGAGCCTTCTTTTTTCACTCTCCCTCTGCTATTTTCCACCACCTGTCTGTCATTTTGTCATACTGTGGTGGCTTGTTTGTTGCTGTGATGCTGCAAGCTATGTCAACAGTATTTCAAATACCAGCAAGGTCACCCATGGTGGACAGGTTTCAGTGGAGCTTCCAGAGTAAGATAGCCAAGTAAGAAAGGACTGGCAATCTTCTTCCGAAAATTAGCCAATGAAAATCTTATGGATCACAACAGAACATTATCCAACTCGCTTGCTTTCGTAAGCGTCATTCAGAGGGATCAATCACTGGAGGAGGACCACGTCTGGTGAAGTAGAGGGACATCAACAGTGAGGGAGACCCTTGGTGAGGTGGACTGGCACAACAGTCACAGTGATAGACTCGAACGTGCTGGCGATCGTGAGGATGAAGCAGGAATGGGTAATATTCTGTTCTGTTGTGCGAAAGGTCACCATGAGTTGGCGTCTACTTGAAGGCAGCTACCTATTTATCTATCTATGCTATTTTAGTGTTCCAATCAGCCAGCCAAACCATACGGTAAATCCTGTTAATATCTAAACATCAACCCAGGTATTATAAACTCTTAGAACCTAAATCAAACTTCCAAGCCCTTGAGAAGTTCTTTAACTCTGGTCATGAGATCAGTCCTACAGGATGTCTGACTGTATTCTACTGTGTACCCTTTAATTGAATAGACCAAAAATAGCTGTACTTCCATATAGCCATACAGCCCCTAAGAGTTATACATATTTATTAGTTTAAATGCTACAGGAAAGGCTTTCACAACTTTTTTCCCAATCCATTATTAAGTTTTTTCCCATTAATACTTCAAGGTGACCTTGACCTGTTTGTTCACCCCTTTCTTCCCTATCTGCTTTGAGCTCTCACTTTACCTTTCTCACCTCCCCCATCCCTCTTCATTCACCTCCCTCACCCCACCCTCAGCCCACCCCCACCCCCACCCCCACCCCTGCCAGTCTCTCCCTTGCACTAGGCAGCCTCTTTCTGTTTCCTGCCTTCTTTTGATCTTCACCCATCTTCACCAGTCTGTGCCTCATCTTGACCCCCTGTATCTCCCTTCTTGAACTTCTTTCCTCCCCTTAGCCCCTGCTAAGGCACTGCATTCTTAAATATTGTTTCTCCCAATTGGGAGCCATGTGACCTTTTGTTTGCAGAAATCACATCCATATTCATAAGTTGCTAAGCATATTTTATAAATCAGAATTCACTGTGAAGTACATTAACTTCTCCCGCTGTTTCCTTCTACCCCATAGAGGAAGTCACAGTCCCTTGCAGTTTTGTTCCAAGGAATAAAGGCAATGTTTGGAAAATGAGAGTGTACTCCAGGTCCCGCTGAAGGAAGACGCCAATAAATCACACGCCTGCTAACTCGCTGGGGCTTCTGCCTCCCCAGCAGCCCTTCTGAGTGCAGGTAAATAAAAATAATAATAGAATCATAGGTACAGACACATTTTTCATCTAGAGGTTTTCCTCCTTATCCCAAAACACCTCAGCTTCTGAACCAATTGTTGTACTACTCTATTGTCAAAGACCCAAGAAGGTCATTCAGCCAACAAGGAACCAAAGCAAAATTACTGCCATTGATAGTAAAAGACAAGAGGAGCTGAGAACTAGTATTTGTTGAATATCTCCTTCATGGCAGCACTGGGATAAGTGTTTGGCCTTATTTGAGCCTGAAAATGATTATATTAGATAAATACACTATTCCAATTTTTTACAGATGAGGAAACAAAGGCACTGATAGCCCAAGGTTACACAGTCAGTGAGTAGGGTGAATTTTAAATTTCAGTCTCTCTGCTCCAGAGGCCAGGTACATTTCAAGGCCACGCCTTGAAAAAAAAAAAAACTACAAAATAAAATAATTCAAGCTCTCTGTGAAATACATCCTACAGTGCTGGGGAGCTCATTTCCTCTCAAGAAATCCTGGCATGCTCATGGTATGAGAGGCCAAGCCAGGATCAAGAGTTATATTTACCTAGGTTTAGGCTTGTCTCTGCCTCCAACTTGCTGGGAGATCTTGAATAACAGCCTTCCCTCTCTCCTAAATGATATGCTAAATGATGGTGTTAGGAGGTTCTAGTTAAGATCTTTGTTCTGAATTATTAAAGCTAGTTGCAGTGTGCCAGATACTGTAGCAGGTGCTCATTTAAACCTCACATTGGCAACAACCCATTTTGCAGATGAGAATAAAGACTCAAAAGGTTAAGTAACCAGGACAATTTAATCCAACTTTTTTGGCGTCTCTGGGTGATACAGACCATTAACACTGCTGGCTGTTAACTGAAAGGTTGGAGGTATAAGTCCACCCAAAGGTAGCTCGGAAGAAAGTTCTGGCGATCTACTTCTGAAAAATCAGCCATTGAAAACACTATGGAGCACAGCTTTACTCTGACACACAAGGGGTAACCATGAGTTTGAGTCAACTCAACAGCAACTGGTTTTAATAAGTGGCAAATATTTGAACCCAGATGTGACTCCAAGCCTGTGGACTCAATCACAATCCCATACAACAGCGGCTTAAATATTCTTTTCAGAGGAATATAAATTCCTTTAAACTTAAAAGACAGCTCCAGGTGTGGTCTTACAAATGAAGAAGACCACAGAACCATCAGCCCATTGATCTGTCTGCTGTAAACACAGCCTCTCAAAATGAGAGACACACGCAAGTCTATCTCTGAGGTCAAATCCAGGCTACCCATAAGGTCGATCACTGTTATGGGCCATCATCTGACTCCAGCCACAGAACGAAGAGACTGAGGTGTAGCTGCTGGGATTTGAACCTGTGGCTCCCAGGAATCTCAGACAGTGTGCAGGTGCTCCACTAATGAAGCCTCCCACTGACTCTCTCTTCCTCACCCGTTAGATGTCATTTTTGTTTGTTCTGTACATGCCAAGTTTACACTGCTGACACTTTGCACTCTGGTAAAATCTTTCATCTTCATATCTCAGGCTGCTTTACAAACAGTAATTAATTAGGCCTCATAACCCCCTGATGAGATTATTATGTATAAACACAGTCCTGTGCGTGGCCCGGAAATTGTGCCATCAGGAGTTGCAAGTTTAATTCACACCTCCACCGTGGACCTCACACAACCTCCATGAAGGCTAAAAGAAAGAAGAGATTTTTTAAAAAGTGTAGTATTATCATTCAGATCTTGAAATTCTCACTACTGAGCAAAAATAGAAATAGTTTCAAACAGATAGATTCAGTTGGTAGCACGATGGTCATTCAAGGAACAATGTATTTGGGGACAGAAGATAAGGGTCCTCAATCTGCCACTGATACTAGGTTCAAGTCAGTGCCATCATCAGTGTGGCCTTGGACTAGAGGACCAAACCTCCTGGCCTCCATCCTCTATGGCAAAGTAAAGATCATAAGAATTCCAGCTCTGTGGACTTCACAGAAAAGTTGTTCAGTCAGGTCAGACCATGAGAACAAAGTGTTCTGAGGCCTGTAAAGTGTTACATAATCATCCCTGGGTGGTGCAAATGATTAAGCACTCAGCTACTAACTGAAAGGTTGGTGGTGTGAATCTACCCAGAGGTGCCTCAGAAGAAAGGACTGGTGATCTACCTCTGAAAAACCAGCCGTTGAAAAGCCTGTGGAGTGCAGTTCTACTCTGACACACACGGGGTTGCGGTGAGTCAGAATTGACTTGGGGGCAACTGTTTTGGTTTTTTTGTTTTAAAGTGTTATACAAAGGTTAGTATTTGTATATTGCTAGGAATTGAGCGCGTAATGAACAACAGGACATGAAAATCAATTCAGTTCTGTTTACCATGCACCTACTGGGCACCTAAAGTGGAAGTGCAAAATGGCACAAGTGCTTTGGAAAACAGTCGGGCAGAATTTTATAAAGATAAAAATATATACCTATCCTATGACCAACAATTCCCCCACGAGAAATAAAAACTGCTCTTTACTCAAGAGAAATGAAAATATGTGTCCATACAAGAATGCTGAAGAATGTGGGAGACTGACTGGGAAGGGATGCAATAGATCTCTTGAGGTGACTGAATGTTCTTTATTTTGACGGAGGTGGTGGCTACAGGTTTTAACATCCATTAAAACGCATTGAATTTTATGCTCAAAATGGGCAC
This sequence comes from Dugong dugon, assembly GCA_030035585.1. Lineage (NCBI taxonomy): Eukaryota > Metazoa > Chordata > Mammalia > Sirenia > Dugongidae > Dugong > Dugong dugon. Next base: position 62,989,421 of record CM057471.1, read on the forward strand.
ATTTGTTCTATTGTGTGTAAACTATGCCTCAATAAAGTTGATTTTAAAAGGGTATACAAAGATTCTATCACCATAAGGAACAAAATCAAACAATAAAAAAGAAACCAAACTCGTTGCCATCATGTGGATTCCGACTCACAGCCACCCTATAGGACAGAGTAGAACTGCCCCGTAGGAGTGGCTGGTGGATTCGAACTGCTGACCTTTTGGTTAGTAGCCATAGCTCTGAACTGCTGCACCACAATGTAGGTTTCTCAGAGTCTAGCTAACTTATCATGAGGCATTCAATGGATGTGGACTAGAAAAGGGCCCCATCCAATCGTGACTATCTATACATCTAATAATCCATTTACAATTCTTAGACTATCTAATTCCACATGCAAACGCTGAAGTTCTTTCATGGATAGACGGTGAGCAGACACACCTGCTCTGACTTGTCAAAGCAAAGATGTGTCCACCATGTTGTATTTCACATGACTTTGGGAACTGAACGAAGCCCTTCCAGGAGTACATGAGAATGTTCAAAGTATTTTTCTGAGAGAAAAAAAAAAAAGTGCTGGCACTGCCTGTCAGTACCTGCTGTTCAGGTGCATTTAACTCATGGGAAGATTAAAATACTCGTTTCTTCAACATTCCCAGCAGAATGTCAGCCTTCACCTTCCCTTCTCCCATATGATACCTGAAGCATAAAGTTTTTGCTTTAATGTCTGGGATGCTATAAAAGCCTCAGTTCTGGATAACAACTGAAATTTACTGAGCGCTTAGTCTGTGCCATGCACTGCATAATAAGTAATAAATACTTTATAAATATTATTGGCTTTACTCCTCAGAACAACCATGTGAGAAAATGATCTTATCCCTTTTTTACCAATGAAGAGACTAACTAGTTCAAGGTCACACAGGAAGTATATCGTATAACTGAGATTCCAGTCCAAGGGGAATGGTGACAAGCGTACGTGTTAACCACTGAGAAACTACTTTTTGGTGACACAATGTCTGCTAAATGCTTGCTTATGACTTTCAGTTCCTGAAATAGCTAAAATAATATAACTTCTAGCCATGGATTAAATAAAACATCTGAATAAAGCTGTACAGAACGTATAATCTCAGGCCACTGGCAGAAATGTCATTCCTGTGATTTTCCCCTCTGTTGTGTCCTCTGATTTGTAGCAGACTAAGCCTCGTGGCACAGTGGTTAAGAGTTCAGCTGCTAACCAAAAGGTCAGCAGTTCGAATCCACCAGTACTATTTGGAAACCCTACGGGGCAGTTCTACTCTGTCCTAGGGGGTGCTGTGTCTAAATAGACTCGATAGCAATGGGTTCAGTTTGGTTTTTTTTAGTTAAGGTCAGGAGACTCCATTTTTACAGCATTTATGTTTTCTACAAAACCATAGCTGAAAATAGGGCCAGCCACATAATTTGTAGGGCTCAGTGCAAAATAAATATGCAGGGTCACAGTCAAGGGTAGAGAAGTCCCATTTCCTCTTCCCACGGGCCTACTTCCCCAGCCCAGGGCAGATGGGCAACACCTTAAGGGATTATAACTTCTGATTCCAACGGGATGTACTTGGTAGCTGGATCAGAGGTGAGCACCACTGAGATGTCCGCTCGGAACATGGTGCCTTGCCCCACCCCCAGTTTCCCAACCTCAACCTGTCCTGAGCCCACATGCAGGCCCCCACTCCAGGCAGAGGGTGATGATGAAGTGCAGGTTTCCACTGCCCCAAAACGATCTAGTTGCAACCTTGGATGGAGGGTGGCAGTGGTTGTAGGGTGGGAGTGGAGGGGTGGAGACTGGTCAGGGCCAGCCAGGGGGTGGAGAGGAGATAGCTTAAAATGCATCCTAGGGAGGCAGGGAGGTAGCAAGAGGCAGGACCATACATGAGCAGAGGCTCTAAGCCCCTGACACTTGCTCAACTGTCCCACTGGACTTCACTTGCAAGACACTCATTCAAAGATAAACTTATAAATAATTTCAAGACAGTGGCAACAGAGCATAAGGCCCCATGTGTGAGACCTTTCTGAGCATGGGGCCCTGTGTGACTGCACTGGCCATGTGTGTGTGAAGCCAGCCCTGGCGGAAGGCAGTGTGTGTGCTGGTTGAAAAACCAGTTGCCATCGAGTCTATTCTGATTCATGATAATCCCATGTGTGTCAGAGTAGAACTGTGCTCCACAGGGTTTTCGATGACCGATTTTTTGGAAGTGGATTGCCAGGCCTTTCTTCCAAGATGCCTCTGGGTGGACTTGAACCTCCAACCTTTCAGTTAGCAGTCAAGCGCTTTAACCATTTGCACTACCAAGGGACTCCATGTGATGGTTAGGAGCATGGATTTTGGAATCAAACTGCCTTGATTCAAATTCCGTTCCACTATTTAGTAGCTGTGTGACTTTGGGCCAGTTACTTAACAATACTGTGCGTTAATTTTCTTATTTATAAAATACTGTTATTGTGTAAATTAAATGAATAAAATTAATTAAGCACTCATACTAGTAACAAGCACATATTAAGTGTTATATAAGTGTGTTAGCTATTGGCTTACTATTTGTAAATAATGCCCGCATAAATGTCTCAAAGCCCTTGTATGCATGTCTCTAAGCAAATCTGTTTTTTATCACTGATTTACTGATATGAATTATAACAAGTGTGCCTGCTTAATCATCTCCTGCTGCATGTTTTTGTTATTGAATAGATGGTTTTAAAACAATATTAAAAAACAATTTGTAAAAAGGCAAAAAATCTTTTAAGTGCACACCCATACATAATTATTTCAATTTTTGCATGTCAGTACTTGCCCATATGTATGCATATATTTGCAAAGCTACAATCATACTGTATATATCATTTATATATATTTTTTCACTTAGCATTAAATTATAAGCATTTGTTTATGCTGCTACACTGCCATCATAATTATCCTTGTAATGGTTGCATAATATCCTATTATGTTGATACATCATAATTTACTTTGAATTTTTCCCCTATTGATGGACATTTAAGTTGTTCCATTTTTTTGGCAATTATAGCTAATGCTATAGTGATCATAACTTAGCTTTATCCTTTTGTTGCATTATTTCCTTGCAATCCATTTCCAAACAGGGGGTTTCTGGGGGAAAGGAAACGAATACGTATAGTGGTCTTTCTACGTATAGAGCTATTGCTTTCCAAAAGGATAATAATAATAACACCACCACCAATAGCAACTAGGGGCACTTAGTCTCAGCACACATTATATCAGCCCAGCCTTTCCATGAACCTAGGTATTATAATCCCCACGTTATATATGAAGGAACCAAGGCACAAAGAAGTTAAATAACTGCTCTGAGTCCATACAAGTAGTCCTCGACTTACAACATACTCAAGTTACCATGAGCCACACGAAAACCATCTGTTTTTTTTCTTTGTCCGGCTTGTCTTAGTAATATGTACTACATACAATGTTAAAGTATATCTGTAAGTTATATGTAATGTTTCCAACCCCCAAAGATAAATAAAGATCAGATTTATAAAGATACTGATAATGAAAGACAAAAATAATAAAAACTAAAAATAAAGATATTCGACTTACATCAGAACTGACTTACTACGGAGTCTTGGGAACGGAACCCCATCGTAAATTAAGCCAGAGGCGTAACTAGGGTATGGTAGGTACGGCCGGTATTGCACAGGCCCTGGGTGAGTGACGCCACTGAGCAGTTTCTATTAACCTGGCACTGCCGGTGGCGTTTCTACGGAAAACGGCGCCGCTGGCAAGCACTGAAATTGTGCCCCTGTCCAAACATCTGACACCTCTCTTTTACATAATTTTACTATAATATCAGCTCAAAAATACGATTCAAGCGTGTTAATCTTTTAATTAACACATTGCCGTGCTTGAGGAAGGGCGTTGGGCCGTACCGGGTTAATAGAAAGTGCTCAGTGGCACCACCTGCCCAGGGCCTGTGCAATACCCTAGATACACCACTGGCAGGAGACTGCCTGTGTATATGGTAAGTAGAAAGCTGGGAAAGGACTCAAAGTCTAGTCTGTGAATGCAGCTGGTCACTTAAACATCGCCCTCTACTTCCTCCTGTTTATGAGGTCATGATCTTATAAATTTTTAAATAACTTCTTCTTGGACTCCCCATAAAGATTTCCTCTAACACCAGCTCACAAGGATAACTTGCTCCTTTGAAATGCTTTCTCTTCCTCTAGAATACCATGAAGTGGTGGCAATTATATACCTCCATCCATTTGTTCTGCCTTCTGTTCTTTCTTTCCTCTCCCTCAGCAACCTTTCCCTCTTTTTCCTTCTTTTATACCTGCTCTTATTTCTTTCCTCCTTTTTGTCTTTCTTTTCTTCTTTATCACAAAGCTGGAGCATTATTTATGTGCTAACTTTGGCTAGGAGCTAATATGGAATCTTTTTTCCTACTTTCCACCACCCATCTATCAGTGTTTTGTGTTGTGGTGGCCTGCATGTTGCTATAATGCTGGAAGCTATGTAGCTACTATTTAAAATACTAGCAGGGTCACCCAGAGTGCACGGGTTTTAGTGGGGCTTCCAGACTAAGACAGACGAGAAGGAAAGGCCTGGTGATCTACTTGCAATAATTAGCTGATAAAAACCCTACGGATCACAAGAGAATATTGTCCAATACAGTGCTGGAAGATAAACCCTCTAGGTCGGCATGCATTTAAAATACACAGTGGCCCCAAGAATGGACTCCAGCATACCAATGGTCGTGAACTGGCATAGGACCAGGCAGCATTTTATTCTGTTGTACATGGGGCCACCATTAGTTGGAGTAGACTCAACAGCAACTAACAACAACAGCATTTCTTCTCTGTTTTACTTAGTTGCCATTGCATTTTTCCCCTTTAGGTCTTTAAGAAATTGTGCCAATTGTTAAAAGAAGAAAACCTACTTTGTGTTTTGCTACTTATTTTGAGTGCCATTAAAATTTAATCAGTGAATTAATATTTTTTAAATACTCTAAGCGATTTAAGAAAGTTTGCAGAAGACTTAACTATGATTTGCATCCGTCTCAGAATGATTTTTTTCCAAAACAAAAACATTTTCATAATAGCTTTCCATGAGAGAATCAGATTGGGTATATGCAGACTTTCTTTACACACCTTTTAAGAACAACTATTTGGAATAAAGTGGAGCATATTTGGATCCACAGAGTTCATACATTGTCCAAAGAATTGTTTTGGCTTGTGATTGATTTAGTCCTGTTGTTTTTAATAGAATTTTTATTGCATGAAAAGAATGCTTGGATGGTTGCAAGTAAACATTTACTGAGCCTCTATGCCGTAACCTAAAAATAACTGTGAGAAGAAAAAAAAAAGATAAGAAAATTAAATAGGAAATTGTAAAAAAAACACAAAACAACAGAGAAGGAAATTGAACAGGTTGCAGTAAGTCTTGAAGTGGAAGAATCCTCCCACACCTAGCACATCCTATTACAGGTGTTGCAAGTGTACCAGGAATAGTCTCCAAACATCTAACATATAATTCAGTGGTCAACTTTAGAACCAAGTCCAGCTGAGAAATAATTTTCTAGATTACAATGCCCCTCTCTTGGGGCTTCTGTGTCCCTTTATCTTTCTCATTTCTTCCCCCTCTCATCTCTTTCCCCCTTAAGCCCCTTTCAATCTACAGCAAAATGAAACATTCATACACATTATTCAGTCTAGGAGAAATGTCAGCTCTTTCTTTCCTCTCCCCAGTTATCATTTTTCCTGGTTTTCTTCCCAGTCGCTGCTGCAGACCCAGGTCTCAGTGGTTTTTGCCTGTGATGTTTAGAAGTAGAAACATTGAAAGGAAATATTTCCCTAAGCATAGGGGAGTTGAGCAGCTGAGAAGTAGAAAATCAGAGGTTTCTAATAGTGCCCTTTGGCTATGGTTGTACTGGGGCACAAAGGAGACAGGACATAGACGAGAAAGAGATAAACCCAGTCAGCTCTTCTAAGACCTGGGTCATCCTCAGGCCTCAGGGGATCCTGATGCCAAATTATCGTTTTCAAAAAAGTCTTGAGAGTACTCAAAACCTGAGAGGAACTTATACTGTTGTTGGTAAGTGTCATCGAGTTGGTCCCCGACTAATAGCTACCGTATGTGTAACAGAACAAAACACCGCCCGGCCCTGCGCCATCCCCCAAATTGTTGCTATATCTGAGCCCATTGTTGCAGCCACTGTGCCCATCCATCTCGCTGAGGGTCTTTCTCTTTTTCCCTGACCCTCTATTTTACCCAGCACGATGTCCTTCTCCAGCAACTGGTCCCTCCTGATAACATGTCCAAAGTAAATGAGATGATGTCTTGCCATCCTCGCTTCTAGCAGCATTCTGGCTGTACTTCTTCCAAGACAGGTTATTTTGAGAGGCATTTATAGAGTAGTAATAATGCAAATTCCAACAATGTTCTACCAAAATTGGGAGATGACTTCAAGCTTGTTTCTGATTGTAGTCTTGCCTCATTTAATACTTTGGTGTCTCTATGGTATCTACACCTCATTCCTCTATCAAACTATGAGGCCTTGCACACAGAGCTGGTCTGGATTCATCTTTGAACACACAGGGGGTCCAGCAAACATTTGCTATGGGAAGCTCAGTCAGGGAAAAGAGGGCCAAGCGAAAAGCTGCTAGGAATCATTCTCTCATCTTTCTAGAGGGGATCGTGCAACAAGCAGGCCTTCATATTACAAATGAGCTGCTGAAGAGAGAGAAGTGAGAAGGCTTTCAAACGCCTGAGATACTACATTTACTTCAGCATTGCTTACAAAAGAAAAACAAACAACATAATTACCGTCAGTGAGGAACTGGGTAGATACATTCATAAAATGGAATAAATGTTTAAAAACATAAGCTAATGTCTACAGGCACGGGGAGAGGTGCATGCAATAATTTAAGGGGGAAAAGTATTCTACATATACAATATATAGAATTAACCAACTGTTCATATACATTTGCGTATTTAGGAGTACATGCTGGCGTAGCTAACATGTGGGAGTTCTCATTTTGGGTCACGCATTGGACTAAGCCCTCTAGGTACATGACTTCATTTAATCCTCACAAGTAATCCTGAGATGCAGGTTATGAGATTGAGTCCCACTTTTTCACTTAAGGAAACTGAGACCCAGAGAAGTTGGGTCCCTTTCCCAAAGTCACACAGGTTAGAAGTGGTAGAGCTGGGACACAAACCCAAGTCGAAGGAAGCCAGAGCAGTCCCGCTGTCTCATTCTGCTTCCCAACAAGACTGTCAGCAGCATTATCCCTTGGGGTGAGCTCGTTGGAGAGCTTTCATTTTCTATTTCATAGAATCTTATTTTGTTTAGTTTATTTTTACATTAAGCAAGATTGTCTTTACCATAAAAATAATTTGTATTATGAAAAATGTTTTAAAAGATGCAAAAAAAAAACCTTGGGGGTATGATAATCCATTACCAGCTAAGTCTTCAGTGTGGAAGAAAGAAAATATTTACAATTTCAATGACGAGATGAGGAAGAAGACGAAGGCAGAGGAGGAGGCAAAAGAGGAAGAAGGAGCAGGAGGAGGAAGAGGAGGAGAAAAAGGCAGACGAGAAGCAGAAGCAACAACTGTTGAAGCAGAAGAAGAAGAAGAAGAAAAAGAAGGCTCATTGCTTGCTCTATGCCATAGAGTTTCAGAGAAGGTTAGGAGGGACCTAAAAATAATAACCACACCAACACCGATAGCACTACTTTGCAGCACCAAACTACAACTACCATTGTCCTAGTGTTTACTTTTAAATCCCACAACATCTCCTTCACTCTCTACTTCTTTCCTTCTCTCTTCCCATGTGTCCATTCCCACCCCACATGGTACCCTCTGTGGCCTGTTCAGTAACATGTTCTGGTGATGAGTTGAATTCCAGCCATAAACTAGACTTGTAGTTATCTGTATAGCTCGCCATTACAAGATGTGCAAGAACTGGTTTTTTGTTTGTTAGTTTAATTAAGCAAGCCTGTATCTTCCCCCACCCCCATTTCTCTATCCTTTTGCTTTTCTCCTGTTTTGGGACAGTTTGAGAATGTTAGTGTAGGACAGAAATTGGCCTGCCCTACAGTTTGCCCAAGGAGAGGAAGGAAAGGAGGTGGTACTAAGGCTTGGGCCAGGCAGAGAGAAGTGAACTCATACCCAGGGTCCATGTGACCTTAAGGGAATGCTTGTCCTCTGACATTTAGTCTCATTTTTTGGGCAGTGAGGGGGTTGTCCCAGGCGGTCACACTATCACCTGATGGTGTTAAGAAGCCAGGATGAGAGCTTAAGGTAAAGCGTGGAGAGGGAACTCTATCCTGGGACTGGGCAGCCAAGAACGAGCCTGCTACGTTAGGTGACATGGGATGGGGGGGTCAGTGTACTTTAGCTTTCAATCCAGGAGCACATGACTTAGTCTCTTTGAGCCTCATTTTCCTCATGAAAAAAAAAATGAGTCTGGTAGCCCTTTCTTTAAGGGAACTTGTGAATAGCAAATAGTATCATGTAAGTACCGTTCCTGTTAAGCGGTAGTCACTAAATACTGCTGATGCCCCTTTCTCCTTCTTTCTTCCTAATGCCTATCCCCAAGCTTTGCCAATGCTATTTCCCACACGCACAGAGCTTTTCACTTTTATCTAGACAAAGCATTTCCTTTAACATCTGACTTAAAGCTCAGATTTCCCAAGCTTTTCTTACCTAACACCAAGAAACACTGCCCTAGGATGAATTGCATAACCTCCCCAAGCCTCAGTTTTCCCAACTTGCAAAGTGAGATGATTGGAGGGCATGATCCAAGTCCCTTCCACTTCTACAATGCCAGAACTCTGCATGTTTTCACCTCTCACCCTTTCTCTTCTTTCCTCCCTAGTCTCCCTGCCTCTTGCCCCCTCTATGTATCATGCTCTGCTGATGAATTGACTACAAACTATAAATCAGATTCAGGTGTGTAGTTGCAGCGCTCACAAATAGAAGACCTAATGGTGCAAGAGTAAGTTCCCCCTTCTCTGACTGAGTCAGTCGGTTCTGTGTCTTCCTCCCCTCTCCCTCTGGCTTCTCCTCTATTTTTAGATAGACAGTCTGAAAAGCCTTAATATATCAATGACATTTATAACACATGTTAATATCTAAAGCGTCAATGTTCTATTTGTAGAAGTGACTGCTGATGTGATGGGATGCTTTTATTATATCAGTGATTTTATTCTAAATATGATGAAACTGTGCACTCTTTTTTTGAAAATTAAATAATAATAATAAACTATCCTCTGCCCCAGTTTGTCCAACCATTGGTTTCAGGTACTAGGTTTTCCTTTTTTTTTTTGCTGTACTTTTTATAAATTGCTCTTTACAACTTCAGGATGAATATCTGTCTCCTGAAATAGATGACAGCAGGCTCTTCTGGGAGAATGCATTAGGGAGGTAAGTGCGGACTCCTGGAGTCCATTTTATAATCTTTGTACCTTCTCAGGCCCCCTGTGGGCGAGCACCTCAGAACTCTGGAGTTGGCTGATGCTGTGGTGTTTATATAAAAAGAACAACCCCCATCTCTGCAGCTCCACATTTTGCCTAACGTGAAAGTGCATCTCACAGTTATACAGATTGGAGATTAAAAGAGTATGTTTTGGGAGCAAACATAGACTGGAGTTGAGCTGTGTCCCTTACCAGCTGTGTGATTTGGAAAAGCCGCTCAGCCTCTCTGAGCTTCAAACTCTTTATCTACACAAAGTGAAAAAATCCATCTACCTCAAAGAGATGGTGTGAGGGTGTAATGAGACGGTGTGTGTAAAACATTCAGCACGTACGAAAGGATCAAGATTAGTAGCTGTCTTAGTCATCTAGTGCTTGGCTATAACAGAAATACCACAAGTGGATGGCTTTAACAAAGAGAAGATCATTCTCTCACAGTCTAGTAGGCTATAAATCCAAATTCAGGGCATCAGCTCCAGGGGAAGGCTTTCTCTGTCTGTTGGCTCTGGAGAAAGGTCCTTGTGATGTAGCAGACTTCCTTTGGTCTGGGAGCTTCTCCGAGTAGAAACCTCAAGTCCAAAGGAGGCACTCTGCTCCTGATGTTGCTTTCTTGGTGGTATGAGGTCCCCATTCTGCTTCCCTTTACTTTTATCTCTTGTAAGATAAAAGGTGGGGCAGGCCACACCCTAGGGAAACTCCCTTTACATTGGATCAGGGATGTGATACTAGTAAGGGTGTTACAATCCCACACTAATCCTCTTTAACATAAAATTACAATCACAAAATGGAGGATAACCACACAACACCGGGAATCATGGCCTAACCAAGTTGACACATATTTTTTTGAGGGGGACATAATTCAATCCATGACAACAGCTATTATTCATTCTTGTAATTATCTTTATTACTACCTCATTTTTAAAGAATTTTTTTGCCTACTTTACAACTCCATATTGAGTTTCCACTCTTCTGACCTTCCACCAACCTTTAGCTGAACATCATTTGCCACTTTCTAGTGTCCGGCTTTATCACATCCCCTTCTAGCTTTATCATATCCCCCAACACACACACAAGCACAACCTAACCATACTGGATTTTACTTTCATTCTCCAAGGATGCCGTGATGTTGCAAACCTTCATGACTTTTCTTGTTATCCTCCCTGCTTACCTGCCTTCCTTTTTCATCCTAATTTACAACATCGCTATGATTCAGAATCAACTCGACGGCAATAGGTTTAGGCTTTTTTGTTTTTTACCCTCCAAACTTAGCTTAGATTTCACTTCCTCTAGAAAGTGCTCTCTTATTACCTCTGACCTGAGACTAATGTACCACTCTGTGGTAACATAAACTCCTCTCTCATGGCTTTTGCCAAAGATTTATGAACGTAATTGATTGTGTCTTATCCCAAGGTGATGAGTTCCTTGAGGACGGAAATGCTGTCTCATTTGCCTTTTTAGCTCCAAGTCCTAGCACATAGAACACATTCAATAAATATATAACGACCAACTCATTTCTTCGCATTTCTGATGTCTCCTGATAGATTATCAATTACTCCAGATTGTGGTTTATGACTTAGTTTCCACTTGCCTCCAATGTTTCTAGCACGGTCTTTATTTATTCAACAAACATTCTTTGAGTGTCTTTACTCAGCTTGGCTCTAATATACATGATGAGGTACAGAAATACATAAATGGAAGAGAAGTGATGCCTCAGCCTCTTCTGTCCCTGCCAGGCCTGCCTGGGACCCTCATTGGTGAGAGCAGAGGCTATGTTTCCCTGTGCTAGGCAGGATTATCATGCTTTAAATGTAGGATCTCATACCTCTCTTGTACTTGCTCAGACACATATGGGCCACTTGGGGCAGACAAGTCTCCTTTCTTGTGCTTTGCCTTCTATTTCCTATGGGGGACTTGGTAAACAGAGCCACACCCTGCTTCTCAGAACTCAACATGTTGTTGCCCATGCCCCACTTTATTTCCTTCAAGCAGCTAACGGAAAATCATAAAATGTCACGATTTATATTGGAGGGGGTGCAAAAGGGAAGTAAAAGGTCTGATTTAGATCTTAAACCAAAGCCAAATGCTCCAACCCAAACTTTACCTACAGTTTTGTATTGCAGGTGCTTATACAGTTATTGGAGCCCTGGTAGTGCAGTGGTTAATAGCTATGGCTGCTAACCAAGAGACTGGCAGTTCACATCCACCAACCACTCCTTGGAAACCCTACGGGCCAGTTCTACTCTGTACTATAGGGTCACTATGAGTCTGAATCGACTCGACAGCAATGTGTGTTTTTGTTGTTTATACAATTCTTAATCATTTTTAGTCCAGTTTTGCTATCATGCCTTGCTTGTCTAGTAGCTCATTGAGACCCCATGAAGACAGAGGTGATTAATAGAGCAAAGATCAGGCATTTCTAGATTCCTAATCTCAACATCATCTGATATTACCAAAACATTAACCTTAATTTTAAAGAAATTCGGTCCAAACCCATACGTAGTTCACTGGCTAGTGAAGGAGACAGATTTGAACACAAATAACTGTATCATTGTCAGCTAAGTATATCAAAAGTGCTGTAAAGTATCAACGTTGTATTGAGCCCATCGTTATTATATGAATGATTTTAAGAAATATGTCTTGATGTCCTATACCAACGCCTCTGTGGGCCGCCGTATTACGTTCAGTGTTTGGGAATCCTACAAGGAATCATCCATTTGGCCCATGGCCTATCTTCTCGTTGTTAGGTGCCATCAAGTCTGTTGTGACTCATAGCAACCCTACATATAACAGAACAAAACGCTGCCCAATCCTGCTCCATCCTCACAATCATTGCTATGTTTCAGCACATTGTTGCAGCCACTGTGTCAATTCATTTCACTTAGGGTCTTTCTCTTTTTCACTGACCCTCTACTTTACAGAGCATGATGTTCTTCTCCAGCAACTGGTTCTTCCTGATAGCACATCCAAAGTAATTGAGACGAAGCCTCACCATCCTCACTTCTAAGGAGACTTCTGGCTTTACTTCTTCCAAAACAGATTTGTTCATTCTTCTTGCAATCCATGGTATAGTCAATATTCTTTGCCAACACCATGATTCAAAGGAATAAATTCTTTTTTGGTCTTCCTTATTCACTGTCCAGCTTCGCACGAATATGAGGTGATTGAAAATACCATGTCTTAGGGCAGGCACAGCTTAGTCCTTAAAGTGACATGTTTGCTTTTTAAACCTTCAAAGAGGTCTTCTGCAGCAGATTTGTCCAATGCAATTATGTCGTTTGATTTCTTTTTATTTTTTCTTTTTTAATTGTGCTTTAGATGAAGGTTTACAGAGCAAATTATTTTCTCATTAAACAATTAATACACTCATGTTGTTTTGTGACATTGGTTGCCAACCCCACAGTTTGTCAACACTCTCCCCTTCTCAACCTTGGGTTTCCCACTACCAGCTTTCCTGTCCCCTTCTGCCTTCTTGTCCTTGCTCCTGGGCTGGTGTGCCCATTTAGTCTCATTTTGTTTTATGTGCCTGTCTAATCTTTGGCTGAAGGGTGAACCTCAGGAGTGAGTTAACCTTCAGTACTGAGTTAAAAGAGTGTTCAGGGGCCATATTCTTGAGGTTTCTCTAGTTTCTGTCAGACCAGTAAGCCTGGTCTTTTTTTGTGAGTTAGAATTTTGTTCTACATTTTTCTCCAGCTCTGTCTGGGACCCTCTATTGTGATCCCTGTCAGAGCAGTTGGTGGTGATAGCCAAGCATCATCTAGTTGTGCTGGACTCAGTCTGGTGAAGGCTGTGGTAGTTGTGATCCATTAGTTGTCCTTTGATTTCTTGACTGCTGCTTCCATGTGTGTTGACTGTGATCAAAGTAAAATGAATTCCTTGACAACTCCAATATTTTCTCGGTTTATCATGAGTTGCTTCTTGGTCCAGTTGGGAGGATTTTTGTTTTCTTTATGTTGAGGTGTAATCCATACTGAAGGCTGTAGTCTTTGATCTTTATCTGTAAGTGCTTCAAGGTCTCTTCACTTTCAGCAAGCAAGGTTGTGTCATCTGCATATAGCAGGTTGTCAATGAGTCTTCCTCCTATCCTGATGTTGCGCTCTTCTTCATATAGTCCAGGTTCTCGGGTTATTTGCTCAGCGTACAGATTGAATAAGTATGGTGAAAGGATACAACTTTGATGCACATCTTTCCTAATTTTAAACCACAGAGTATCCCCTTGTTTTGTTCGAACAACTGCCTTTTGGTCTATGTACAGGTTCCTCATTAGAACAATTAATTGTTCTGGAAATCCCATTCTTCTCAATGTTGTCCATAATTTGTTATGATCCACACAGTCGAATGCCTTTGCATAGTCAATAAAACACGGGTAAACATTTTTCAAGTATTCTTTGCTTTCAGCCAAGATCCATCTGACATCAGCAATGATATCCTTCATTCCACATCCTCTTCTGAATCTGGCTTGAATTTCTTGCATGTGATATTAATGATATTTTTTAATAATTTCTGTATTCTGTTTGATCACTTTCTTTGGAATGGGCACGTGTACGGATCTCTGCCAGTCAGTTGATCAGGTAGCTGTCTTCCAAATTTCTTGGCATAGACGAGTGAACACTTACAGCGTTGAATCCGTTTGTTGAAACATCTCAGTTGATATTCCATCAATTCCTGGCCTTTAGGAGAGTTCATATACTTTCCAAAGGACAACTTGTGAAAAATACCTCCCAGTATCTTCTTTCTAGATCCCCAAATTTTGACAAATTCATAAAAGCATATTAGACACTGCCCAACTCCCTTCAAATGTCCTAAGTCTGGACACCCTAACAAGTAACCTGATACCAAAAGAATGTGAACATGTTATGAAATGGTCTAGTGTAAGATGCAGATGGCTGAGATGAATCATGCAATATTAGATAGGTATTTCCATAATAATGGTGTATAACAAACCACCCCAAATCTCAGTGGCTGACAGCAAGCATTTCTTTTTCTTGCTATGGTTCTGTGGGTTGGCTTGGCTAGCTCTGCTTCTGTCTACAGGTCCAATATGTCTTTTCCTGGGATTCAGATTGGGTTTTGGACTGATTCCCATAAGTCCACCTTTTCCTTAAAGCAGCATCTTAACTGGGACATATTTTTCTCATGGAGAAAGACAGCGGTGAAAGTGAACAAGCCAATCTGTACTATCACAGCTATGCTCACATCACTTCTACTAACATTCCGTTAGCCAAAACAAGTCATATGACCAAGTGTGACAGATATCAATAGTGTGGGACTCTATTCTGCATATGGTAGGAGGGCACTGCAGGGTTGCATAACAAAGGGTATGAATATGTAGTATTACTGCAGTGGACTGAAGAATTAAGGCCCAAAGTCCAAACTACTCCACATGCTTTCTCCATTTGCTCCCCTACACACACGGTATGCACCACTCTTCCGTCATAGTGGTTTTCCTTACTTCTCCACAACATACCAGCTAATGGAAATCACCATCCCTGGCATTGTTCATTGTTCTGGGAATTCAGAAGTCAGGGTCTATGTGTGTGTCTTGGAACAAATTACTTTCTCTCACTGGACCTCATTTTCCTCATCTGTAAAATGAAGAAATTGGATGCAGTGTTTGCTAATGTTTCTTTAGCTTCTAGTGACTTTTATTCATCAGAAGGCAGTGTGGCATCATGGTTAGGAGTTTAGGCTCTTGAGATAGCCTACCTGGGTTCATAGCTGGGGATCACAACTTTGTGTGACTTTGGCAAGCTATTTACCCTCTATCGTATTCAGTGTTCCATATGTAAAATGGGGATAATAAGAGTATCTGTTCATCAAATGGTTGTGACCGTTAAGTGAAGGAATGCATGTAAAATGCCTAGACCAGTGTGTGGCATACAGACATCTAAAAACCAAAAAACAACTATTTTGCTGTCAGGTCAGTTCTGACTCATGGCAACCACATATGTTGCAAAGTAGAATACACACCATAGGGTTTTCAAGACTGTGACCTTTCTGAAGTAGATGGGCAGGCCTTTCTTCTGAAGCACTTCTGGGTGGGTTCGAACCACCAGCCTTTCAGTTAGCCATTGAGTGCTTAACCATTTGTGGCACCCAGGACTCCACAACCAAATGGAACTGCCAAAATATTTGGATAAAATAAACGATATGTTACGTTTCAGGAACTGAAAGAAGTTCAGAATGAAGGGGTGAGGATGGAAGGTAAGGCTAGAAAAGTAAACAAAAATAGCAAGAAACAGGATTAAGACACATTAAGGTATTTGGTCTTAATCCTGTGATTGATGGGCAGACATGCCAAAATTTGAAGCAAGGAAATGAGGGAATTCATAGGGTCACACACAAAGTGGATTAAGAAAGAATTGGATGGCCCATAAAAGTTGGATAGTCAAGGAGCATGCTTTAAAAATACATGTGCTTTTTTCTTTTCCCCCTCACAGGGGAGGGAGGTATGAGAAAAATTGGAGCAGGAATAGGGTAGGGAGAAAACATGGAGAAGCTAAGATGGTGTAGGTTTAGCTACTAGAAGGTGATTTGCCAGAGGCCCAGAACCCAGTGTGCAGAAGCACCAAGCACCCTGGCAGCACCTCCCACACTGTGTGCTGCTGCTTCCCAGACTGGCTCCCTTCTACAGATTCAAGAAAGGCAGGGAGGAGAGGGAAAAAAAGGCAGCTGAACTTTTCTACCTTCTAACTGCCCTCAGCCACTTGAAAAGTGAACTAGCAGAGGGTTAAGGATGAGGCAAGACAGATCAGGTGCTAGCACGTGTCAGGTGGAGGAAAGAGCAGCAACATTGCAGAGGTATTATTATGCTGCTTCGCTAGCATCTTTAGAATAATCCCCCATGGAGTTTAGATTGAAGCAGAGCAGTCAGAGCACAGGCAAACCCGTCCTCCACTTGGAGTGAGCTACAGCAGCACTTAAGCTAAAGACAGCAAGTGGAGCGGCTCTTAAAATCACGGTGACTCGTCGTTGTTTACATCTTCCGCTAGGTTTGGGGACACTTTGTTCATGCCGCCATAAATCCCCCAAAGAATGTGCATTTCCTCTCTTTCACTGTCTTTTCCTACTGCCTCAGGAAGAAAAGAAATCACTTAGTGGTCACATGTATATGTACACATGGGCACATGTTTGCCTGGGGAGGCCAGCCTTTCTTTATCAATAGCTACTTCTTTTTTCCCCTTAATTTTTCCCATAACCACAGAGAGTTAAAAAGGGCCTCTTGCCCCATCCCTGAAAGGAGGTGTCAGCCACAACAGCTCAGTTTCTTTAAGGAGTTCAAGAATATTTGCTTTCTTGGGGTTTACTGGGCAGAAGTTGATTTAGGGGCTTGAGGATATTGTGAAGGGAAGCTTAGAAAACCAGTTAAACTGGAAATCTCGAGCCCTAAGTGTGAGAGGCACCAACAGTAACCTTTAGAGGGCATGCCATGGGACCTAAAATTGTCCAGTGTTGGAGCAATGTGAGTGTTTTAGTTATCTTAGTGATGCTGTAACGGAAATACCACAAGTGGATGGCTTTAACAAACAGCAATTTATTCTCTCGTAGTTTAGGAGACTAGAAGTCCAAATTCAGGGTGCCAGCTCCCGAGGAAGTCATTCTCTCTCTGTCGGCTCTGGCGGAAGGTCCTTCTCATCAATCTTCCCCTGGTCTAGGAACTCCTCAACACAGGACTTGGAGTCCAAAGGACTCGCTCCCCTCCCGGCACTTCTTTCTTGGTGCCTTAAGGTCCTCCTCTCTCTGCTCTCTTCTCTCTCCTTTCATCTCTCATAAGATGAAAGGTGATGTAGGCCACACTCCTGGGAAACTCCCTTACAGTGGATCAGGGCTGTGACCTGTGTAAGGGTGCTGTGTCCTACCCTAATCCTCCTTAACATAACCTAATCTTAGCTCATTAACCACAGGCAGAGATTAGGATTCACAACATATAGGAAAATTACATCAGATCACAAAATGGAGGACAACACAACACTGGGAATCATGGCCTAGCCAAGCTGACACATATTTTGGGGGGACACAATTCAATCTATGACGGTGGGTCAGTCCATTCATTCATTTCTTTATTCATTTTTTTTCATTCAACAACACTGAGAATCTAGCTCATGCTGGATCCAGTAATAGTGCAGGGAAAAAAAAAAAAATGAGGAAAACAACCATATGCGTGGCTGCTCTCACTGAGCTTAGAGTATAGTAAAGGAGATAGTCAATAAAAAATTTATCACAAATAATTATTAAAATGCAGTATGATTAGTGCTAAGAAGTAAAATAATTAATGGAAGGAAGCAATATGAAGAGCTAATATACTGAAGGCTGTCTTTGACAAAGAGATCTGAAAGACCAGTACAAATGAGTCACGTAGAAAAGCCCATATGTTAGTTTGGAGGAAGCATCCAGATTCTTAGGTATAAAGAAGCTTGGAAAGCTTGAAAAAGACAAGGATGCCCAGTGTGGGTGGAACATGTGAGCTTAGGAGGGAGATGAACAGAGGAGCCATGTCATGCCTCTTAGAGACGAGAAAACTGAGGCCCAGAACAGGCAAGTATATTGCCCAATATCACATAGTAAATTAAAGACAGATTGGGTCCAACAATTTAGGGTATCCTTTCCCAATCATTCAAGCAGACTATAGCTTCTACCATGCCAAGCAGGGAAAAATCTAAACTTTTTAGAAAGGGAAACAAACAAATCTCAAAGAAAGTCTTCAGTATCATTGGAAAACATTAGCATCATTGGAATGAGCAAATCTTCGTAATAGGAAGTCCTTTTTGTTACCTAAATCCCTCACCCACAGTATTTTTTCTCTTCAACTATTTTTAGTAGCTAAAATATTATTATATTATTTATAAATATTATTATATCCATATTTGTGCACATACCAAAGAAAGGTGATCCAACAGAATGCAGAAATTATCAAACAATATCATTAATATCACCACAAGTAAGATTTTGCTGAAGATAACTCAGAAGCAATTCCAGCAGTACATCAACAGGGAACTGCCAGAAATTCAAGCCGGATTCAGAAGAAGACATGGAATGAAGGATATCATTGCTGATGTCAGATGGATCTTGGCTGAAAGCAGAGAATCCCAGAGAGATGTTTACCTGTGTTTTATTGACCATGCAAAGGCATTCAACTGGGTGAATCATAACAAATTATGGATAACATTGCAAAAAACGGGACTTCCAGAACACTTAATTGTGCTTATGAGGAACCTGTACATAGACCAAGAGGCAGTCATTTCAACAGAACAAGGGGATACTGTGTGGTTTAAAATCAGAAAAGGTGTGTGTCAGGGTTGTATCCTTTCACCATTCTTATTCAATCTGTATGCTGAGCAAGTAACCCAAGAAGCTGGACTATATGAAGAAGAACAGAACGCAGCATCAGGATTAGAGGAGACTCATTAACAACCTGCATTATGCAGGTGATGCAACCCTGCTTGCTGCAAGTGAAGAGGACTTGAAGCACTTACTGATGAAGATCAAAGACCACAGTCTTCAGTATGGACTGTACCTCAACATAAAGAAAACAAAAATCCTCATAACTGGACCAATAAGCAACTCCATGATAAACAGAGAATAGATTAAAGGTGTCGAGGATTTCATTTTACTTGAATGCACAATCAGTGCTCATGGAAGCAGCAGTCAAGAAATTAGATGCTGTATTGTGTTGGGCAGATCTGCTGCAAAGACCTCTTTAAAGTATTGAAAAGCAATGATTGATGTTATTATGAAGCCTAAGGTGAGTCTGACCCAAGTCTTGGTATTTTCAATCACCTCACATGCATGCGAAAGCTGTACAATGTATAAGGAAGACTAAAGAAGAATTGAAGCCTTTGAATTGTGGCATTGAGGAAGAATATTGTACATACCATGGACTGCCAGAAGAACGAACAAATCTGTCTTGGAAGAAGTACAGCCAGAACGCTCCTTAAAAGCAAGGATGGTGAGACTTAGTCTCAGGTACTTTGAATATGTTATCTGGAAGGACCAGTCCCTGGAGAAGGACATCATGCTTGGTAAAGTTGAGGATCAATGAAAAAGAGGAAGACCCTCAACAAGATGGATTGACAGAGTGGCTGCAACAATTGGCTCAAACATAGATGGCAATGATTGTGAGGATAACTCAGGACTGGGCAGTGTTTCGTTCTGTTGTACATAGGGTCACTACGAGTTGAAACCAACTCAGTGACATCTAACAACAACTACATCAAGGGCCCATTATCCAAACCAAAACGAAATCCATTGTCATAGAGTCTATTCTGACACATAGCAACCTTATAGGACAGAGTAGAACTGCCCCATAGGGTTTCCAAGGAGCAGCTGGTGGATTCAAACTGCTGACCTTTTGATTAGCAGCTGAGCTCTTAACCACTGTGCCACCAGGGCTCCAAAGGCCCATTACAGACTTCAAAGTAATTACAAGTCATACTTTTGTTTATTCCCTGGTATAGAATTCTAAGCTAAAATTTTACTTGCCTGTTTATTATTCTCTGAGGATTCTTATGGTATGTCTTAAGAGTTGTGAAGAACAGAAACAATATATAAGAGGAGATGTCAAGCAAACAAAACAATATTTAAAAAAAAATCCTTATGTGTTTCTTAAATTGGTAAAGACAAATCACTGGTGGGTATTTCAAAAGTATGTGTCAAAAGCCTAGAAAATGCACAGACCCTTTCACCCAGCAATTCCACTTCTGAGAATTTGTCTTAAAGAAATAATCACAAAGGTGACAAAAATTATTGGGAGAGTAGTAACAGCATTATTTAAAGTTCAAAAAAAAGAAGCAAAACAAAAGAAAAAAATGGAATCCAAGTGGTAAACAGTAGGGAATGGATTAAATGCATCATAATGTGTCTTATCTCTACAAGAGAAAACACACACACACACCCCACGTACTTTCAAGCTAAGAAAAAGAAAGACTCCAATGATAAACAGCAAGAAACATCAGTTTAGGGACATGGTAGACACTGAAGAAATATTTTTGAATGTGTAACAAAGTACCTACAATTACATTCACTTATTTAATAAATATGTATAAACTCCTACTTTGTGCAGGCATTATGCTAGATGCTGGCAATACATTGCTGAGCAACTACAGGCCTGGACTTTGCCTTCAGCGAGCTTAAGGTCTGGCCTAATTTAAGACTTGCTGTATCTGAATAATCTAGTATTGAACACGTTTTAATACCTTCATTTCTGCTTTTTTCTGTGCGTTGAGAAATAGTTTTTTTTTTTTGCAATTTAAAATGGTTTATAAATAAGTAATCTTGTATTTGTGCAACACTTCCTCAATCATTATTTATTTGTTCCTTACAGCTGTTCCTGTGGAAGGAAAGATGAAGAGGAAAAGAGTGAAGGTAGGAGGAAAGTCGCACTGGCAAGGAATCTTCTATGGGTCAGGTGTTTTACGTACTTTACCTCACTTAGTCTTCAGGACACCTCAGAGAGCCATGGATTAATCCTGTTTTGCAGGTAAGGAACCTCTCAGGTCAGGAAGCTAATGTTCAGGGCAATATTAGAACTGACATGAGTTTAGCAGTTCAAACCTCCTTCAGCTACATGAAACTGAGTATGTATAAGTGGGTTAGGGAAGACAACTGGATATCCTACCATTCCCTTAAATTCAAACACAAAACTAGCTCCTCAATCAGATTGTCCTTCTAATCCTCCATCCTGTACTGGTTGCTTCATCTCCACTACCTCAGTTCCTCATATATAAAATGAAGATAGTAATACCTCTCTCAAAGAGTCAGTGGAAGATTAAATTAGTTAATACAAGTAAAGCTCTCGAAATAGTACCAGTTATGTAGCAAGCACTCAATACATGTTATCTATCACCATTATTACTGTTATTATTAACTTCACTGCTTTTTGTTCCAGTCTCACACACAAAAGCATACACTGTCATCACAGTCTCCTCCACTCCCTCATTGTCTTTTTTATCACCTAATCAGGCACAAGTCTTGTCGATTCTGACCTTCGTAATGTCTCCCACCTTGATAGCCCGCTCTCTGACAACTCAGAACAACAATAACCAAAAAAAAGTAGCGAATGTATCAATATGGTAACTATCTCTCAGGGTTTAAGCTGAAGGATCAATGGATATGAGGCTGAGGAGGACAAGATGGCCTTTAGAGGCACAAGATACAAAAATGGAAGGCTGATTGACAGGCAAGATAGGCAATCACTTCTGTGACCTAAAGTTGTCCCTCTTCCCCTGGTTTAACAGGATAATGAAGAAAAGAGGATTCTCTACCTACAGAGGTCTTTTCAGAATCTAAGCCAAAGTCTGTTCTGCTGGCTCAGCCAGCTTAATGGAGAGCAACTGAGCTACTTATCATGGACATGTGGGTGCAGGCATCATGTAGAATGTGAAAAATTATAACATTAATAGCAGAGAGACCATTATTTGAATTATTGGCTGTGTGATTTTGTAGTATGTAACTTCACCTCTCTGAGCCTTGTTTCCCTCTTTGGTAGTTAAAGAGCATCATATTTATCTCATGAGGCTTTTATGAAGATGAAATATATGTAATCAATCTAGCACATAGGAGAGAATCAATAAATGGTAGTAGCTATTATCATTACTATTGTGGGTGATAAAATGTAAGACATTGTTTTTATGTCCTGATAAGAAAGAGGGAAACAAACTGAAACTTACTGAATTATATTTAATGAATGACAATTATTTGCTCTGTGATATATATGTTTGTGTGCATACACACGCACATACATACATATAATCAATGCTTGTTGTTAGTAATTAATGATTGTTAAATGTTGGCTGTTCTAACCCACCAGCTGCTATGTAGGAGAAAGATGTGGAAATCTACTTTCGTAAAGATCACAGCCTTGGAAGCCCTATGGGGAAGTTCTACTCTGTCCTATAAGAGTAGCTATGAGTCGGAATCGACTCAACAGCAGTAGGTTTGTTTTTTTTTTTTTTTCAAAAGACAATTGTTGTTAGATTGTAAATGTCATGGCTAGAAGTAACCAAATTCTCTTGTCCAATTCTAAAACACATTAACATTTAGTAAATGTCTTAATATAAACATAAACCCAAAAATCAGTCCAACCAACTTGACCTCATAGACATAGATAGAACATATCACCCAACAGCGGCAAAGTATACATTCTTTTTTAATACCCATGGAACATTCTCCAGAAAAGACTACTAATCTTAGGCCTCAAACCACCCTCAATAAAATCCAAAGCATCAAATTAACACAAAGCATTCTCTCTGATCACAATGTCATAAAAGTAGAAATCAGTAACAGGAAGAGCAAGGAAGAAAAAAAATCAAATACATGGAAACTGAATAACACCTCACTTAAAAACAACTGAGTAATTGAAGAAATCAAAGAGGGAATCAAAACTTCCCAGAATTAAATGAGAATGAAAACACATCATACCAAAACCTTTGGGACACAGCAAAGGCAGTGCTCACAGGTCAATTTATAGCAATAAATGCATACATCAAAAAAGAATGGACCAAAATCAAAATGTTAGCCCTACAACTTGAACAAAAAGGAAGAGAACAGCAGAAGAATCCTACAGGCACCAGAAGAAAGGAGATAATACAGATCAGAGCAGAAATAAATGAAATAGGGAACAGAAAAACAGTAGAACACATCAACAAGATGAAAAGTTAGTTCTTTGAAAAGATCAACAAAATGGACAAATCATTGGCCAAATTAACAAAAAAAAGTAGGAGGGGAAGCTAATAATCCAAATAATAAATGACATTGGGGACATTACAATAGAAACAACTGAAATAAAAAGGATCATAACTGAATACTATGAAAAACTGTACTCCAACAAATTTGAGAACCTAGAGGAAATGGACAAATTTCTAGAAACCCACTACCTACCTAAGCTAACACAAACTGAGATATAAATCTGAACAGACCCATAGCAAAAGAAGAGATTGAAGAAGAAACAACAACAACAAAAAAACTCCCAACAAAAAAAGCTCTGACCCAGAAGGCTTTACTGGGGAATTCTACTGAACATTCAGAGACAAGCTCACACCAGTATTACTCAAACTATTTCAGAGCATAGAAAATGAGGGAATACTCCTGAGTTAATTCTAGGAAGCCAGCATAATCCTAATGCCAAATCTAGGCAAAGACACCACAAAAAAGAAAATTACAGACCAATATCTCTCATGAATTTAGATGCAAAAATTCTCAATATAATTCTAGCCATTAGAATTCAGCATCATACCAAATGAAAATAATAATACTTCATGACCAAGTAGGATTCATACCAGGTATGCAAGGATGGTTCATTATGAGAAAATCAATCAGTGTAATCCACCACATAAATGGAACAAAAGAAAGGAATCACATGATCATCTTAATAAACACAGAAAGACATCTGATAAAGTCCAACACCCATTCCTGACAAAAATTCTCAATAAAATAGGAATAGAAGGGAAATTCCTCAACATAATGAAGGGCATCTATACGAAACCAGGAGCACTGGTGGTGCAGTGGTTAAGAGCTGCAGCTGCTAACTAAAAGCTCCATAGTTCAAATCTACCAGTCACTGCTTGGAAACCCTTTGGGGCAGTTTTACTCTGTCCTATATGGTCACTATGAGTTGGAATTGACTCAGTGGTGACAGGGTATGTACAAAACCAACAGCCAACATCATTCTCAGAAGAGAGAGGCTAAAAACAAGAATGTCCTTTATCACCATTCCTATTTAACATTGTGCTGGAAGTCATAGCTACAGCAATAAGGCAAGAAAAATAAATAAAGGGCATCCAAATAGGAAAGGAAGAAGTAAAACTATCTCTATTTGCAGATGATATGATCTTATACACAGAGAATTCCAAAGATTCCACAAGAAAACCACTCAAAAGAAACTAATAGAAAGATTCAGCAGAGTAGCAGGATATAAGATAAACATAAAAAGATAAGTTGGATTCCTATACACCAACCATGAGAACTTCAAAAAGGAAATCAGGAAAATAATACTATTTATAAATAGCCCCTGAAGAGATAAAATACTTAGGAATAAATCTAACCAGGGATGTAAAAACTTATACAAAAAAAACTACAGTACACTAATGCAAGAAACCAAAAGAGGCCTACATGAATGGAAAAACATACAATGCTCATGGACAGGAAGACTCAACATTGTGAAAATATCAATCATATCCAAAGTTATCTACAAATATAATGCAATCCTGGTGCAAATACCAACAGCATTTTTTCATGACAAGGAAAAACTAACCACCAACTTTATATGGAAAGGAAAGAGGCCCTGGATAAGCAAAGCATTATTGAAGAAAAAGAACAAAGTAGGAGGTCTCAAACTACCTAATCTCAGAACCTACTATACAGCTACAGTAGTCAAAACAGCCTGGTACTAGTACAATGACAGACACATAGACCAATGGAACAGAATTGAGAACCCAGATGTAAATCTATCCACCTACGGTCAACTGATCTTGGACAAAGTACCAAAGTCCATTAAATGAGGAAAAGGCAGTCTTTTTAACAAATGGTCCTGGCAAAATTGACAAAACTGGCCCAAAGAAGGCATTAGGTGGCTAATTGACACATGAGGAAATGCTTGCAATCATTAGCCATTAGAGAAATGCACATCAAAACTACAGTGAGATACCCTCTCACTCCAACATTACTGGCACTAATCAAAAAAAAAAAAAAAAAACAGAAAACAACAGATGTTAGCGAGGCTGCAGGGAGATTGGAACTCTCATGCACTTCTTGTGGGAATGTAAAATGGTACAACCACTATGGAAAACGATATGATGCTGCCTTAAAAAGCTAGAACTAGAAATATTACATGATCCAGAAATCCCATTCCTAGGAATATATCCTAGAGAAATAAAAGCCGTCACACTAATAGACATATGCACCCCCGTGTTCACTGAAGCATTATTCACAATTGCAAAAAGATGGAAACAATCTAAGTACCCATCAACAGATGAATGGATAAACAAATTATGGTACATAACACACAATGGAATACTATGCAGTGATAAAAAAAAAACATTGAAGAATCTGCAAAACATCTCACAACATGGATGAATCTGGAAGGCATTATGCTGAGTGAAATAAGTCAATCACAAAAACACAAATACTGTATGAGACAACTTTTATAAAAACTCAAGAAAAGGTTTACAAACAGAATAAAACAATCTTTGGTGGTTACTAGGGAGCGGAGGGATAAGGAGGGGAAATAACTAACTAGATAATAGACAAGTATTAACTTTGGTGAAGGGAAAGACCACACACAATATAGGGGAAGTCAGCACAACTTGACCAAGGCAAACTCAAAGTAGCTTCCTAGACACATCCAAACACCCTGAGGGACTGAGTTACTGGTGCTGAGGGCTGGGGACCATGGTCTCAGGGGACATCTAGGTCAACGGGCATAACATAGTTCATAAAGA
Source organism: Dugong dugon (assembly GCA_030035585.1). Taxonomy (NCBI): domain Eukaryota; kingdom Metazoa; phylum Chordata; class Mammalia; order Sirenia; family Dugongidae; genus Dugong; species Dugong dugon. Next base: position 63,015,300 of record CM057471.1, read on the forward strand.
AAATGTTCTACATCCTACTTTGGTGAGTGGTGTCTGGGGTCTTGAAAGCTTGCAAGTGGCCATCTAAGATATCTCTATTGGTCCCAAGATGTTTGGAGCAAAAAAAAAAAAATTAATGAAGATCTAAATAAATGGAGAGACATACCTTGTTCATGGATTGAAAGACTTAACATAAAGATTTCAATCCTCCCTGTATTAATACACAGGTTTAACTCAGTTTCTGTCAAAATCTAGCAAAGTTTTGTTGTTGTTGTTGTTTTATTTTGTTTTTTTGGTAAGTCTAGACAAGATTATTCTAAAATTCTGAAAAAGAATAAATTGTATGCTATCAGTCTACCTGATCTCAAGACCAATTATTATAGACGACATTAATTAAGATGGTGTGGCATTTGTGGAGAGATAGACACAGTCTATCCAATGGAACAGAAAAGAAAACCCAGAAAGAAACCCACACAAATGTGGTCAACTGATTTTTGAAAAAGATGTTTTAAACCACTAAGTGTGGTGATTTGTTACAGCAGAAATAGAAAACTGATACAGAGTCCTCACTAATTTTTAAGATGTAAATGGGTCTTGAGTTGGAGGACCATTCTCCTGTGATCTTGGGCAAATATTTCAAATGTTACTAGCCTTATTGTCAACATCTGTAAGATGTGAATAACAAGTTTTCCAAAATAATAAGGCTGTTTTGAGTATCAAATGAGATCATTCATTTAAAATGCGTAGCAAAATCCCTAGCATTTGGTTAGTGCTTAGTGTGTGATAGCTATTATTATTGGCAAAACTGTAGTTGGTTATGTCAAAGTTACAGAGGAAAGATAATACAAAATTTTGCCAGCTGATCTATGTAGTGGTGTGGAGAAAGATATTATTATGCTCATCCTTCCTAAGATATGTGAATAGAAGACCAGGCTCAGAAAAACGTGCTCTTAAGTACTATTTTAGCCATCTAATGCTGCTATAACAGAAATACCAAAGTGGATGACTTTAACAAAGAGAAGTTTATTCTCTCACACTTTAGGGGCTAGAAGTCCAAATTTACAGGGCCAGCTCCAGGAGGTTTCTCTCTCTGTTGGCTCTAGGGGAAGGTCTTTGTCATCAAACTTCCCCTGCCCTAGGAGCTTCTCAGGGCAGAGACCCCGGGTCCAAAGGACAAACTCTGCTCCCAGCACTATTTTATTGGTGGTATGAGGTCCCCATTGTCTCTCTGCTCCCTTCTCTCTTTTATATCTCAAAACAGATTGACTTAAAACACAACCTAATCTTGTAGATTGAGTCCTGCCTCGTTAGCATAACTGCCTCTAATCCTTCCTCATTAAGGTCATAGAGGTAGTATTTACAACACATAGGAAAACTATATCAGATGACACAATACTGGGAATCATGGCCTAGCCAAGTTGACACAGATTTTGAGGGGACACAATTCAATCCATAACAAGTACCATGATAATCTGTGAAAATGCCAGGCCTTTCTTATACAAGTGATTTGCCAAGGTATGTAAAAATGAAATAAAATTAGAAATGTAAGTGCTAAAGCCATTGTATTTCAAACCAATCAAAGTTGGTGTGATGTTTTTTAAAGAAGTACAGTATTTTATAAAAATTGGAAAGTACTAAAAATGAATAAGCACAGTAAATTAGACTTCTAAAAGTTATCTTTTTTCTTTAATGAACCAGATTTGACTGCAATAAGAAATGTACTTTGTTGGGGACCCTTTTCCTGAATCACCTTTTATTGTTCTGGAAATACTGATCTGTTGAGGCTGGTTCTCCCTAGAGTTTTATAAAATACTGTACCTCTTTAAAAAACATCGCACCAACTCTGATTGGTAGCCCTGGTGGCGTAGTGGTTAAGAACACGGCTGCTAACCAATGGGTTGGCAGTTCAAAACCACCAGCCGCTCCTTGGAAGCCCTATAGGGCAGTTCTACTTTGTCGTATAGGGTCACTGTGAGTCAGAACCCACTAGATGGCACCTAACAACAACAAGAACAACTCTGATTGGTTTGAAATACAATGGCTGTAGCACTTACATTTCTAATGTTATTTCGTTTTTACATATCTCGACAAATCGCTTGTATGAGAAAGGTCTGGCATTATCACAAATTATCATGGCACTTAAGAGTACATTTTTCTGAGCCTGGTCTTCTATTCATATGTTATAGGAAGGATGGGCGTAAAAAAGATCTTTCTCCAGACCATTGCATAGATCTACTGGAATAGTCTGTAGAAGTGAGCGGCTACTGCCATCACGTTCTTGTTTGAAGAGCAGACTAAACCTCACACTGTAAAAACAAACAAATACGCAAACAAAGAACAGGGCTAACATTTTTGGCTTTCCACTACATTTTTCAATCTCAAAACCAAGGCTGATGAAGAATTATTGCTCATTTATTCACTTGTCCAACCAACAAATATATATTGAGCACCTACATGTGTGAGATACATTTCTAGTACCTGGGCATTTGTTTCCTGCTGGCATTGAGATTATATTCTACTATTCACTAAAGTCTACTGCTTACTCCTAAACCAGAAATCTGGTTCTGTTTAGTATTCCACGTAGCAGCTTATACCACCTAGATCCTGACTGTGCGTGGTTAGTTGTTAATGAAAGAGCAAATGAATGAATTCTAGACTTTTGTTCCAAGAGTCTTCCTTTATATCTTGATCTAATCCAGCCCTTTCCTTCCCCTGCATATCAACCTGTTTTACTTTCTTCATACCCCTTATTGCAGTCTGAAATGATTTTGGTCCATTTATTCCTCTACTTGTTCTTTGTCTACCACCCTCAACAGATTATAAATTTCAGGAAGGCAAGGACGTCATATGACTTTCATATCTGTAGCCTAGTGCCTAGAACTATGCCTGTCTCATAGTCAGTGCTCAATATATGTTTGAAGGAATGGATAAGGGAATCCTTAGATAATTAGTCTCACTCCTATGATCTGGAACTGCTCTGTCCAACTTGGTAGACACACATGGTTATTAAGCACTTGAAATGTGGCTAATTTGAATTAAGATGTGCTATAAGCATAAAAGGAAGCCCTGGTGGCACAGTGGTTAAGAGTGTGGCTGCTAACCAAAAGGTTTGCAGTTCAAATCCATCAGCTGTTCCTTGGAAACCCTATGGGGCAGTTCTACTCTGTCCTATAGGGTTGCTATGAGTTGGATTCAACTCAACGGCAACAGGTATGGGCATAAGTATAAAAAGGAACCCTGGTGGTGCAGTGGTTAAGCTCTCAGCTGCTAACCACAGGTTCGGCATTTCAAACCCACCAGCTGCTCCACAGGAGAAAGATGTGACAGTCTGCTTCTGTAAAGATTTAAAAAACCATACCAAACCTGTTGCCATGGAGTCGATTCCAACTGGAAACCCTATGGGGCAGTTCTGCTCTGTCTTACAGGGTCTCTATGAGTTGGAATCGACTCCACAGCAATGGGTTTAGTTTGGGTATAAGTATAAAATACATAACAGATTTCAAAGACCTCGTACAAAAAAAAACTCATTAAATTTTTTTATATTCATTCTATGTTGAACTAATAATATTTTGAATATATTGGGTTAGATGAAATATTAAATATTTTTAAATGGATGTCACCTTTTTCCTTTTTTTTAATGTGGCTACTAGAAAATGTAAAATTTCATATGTGGTTCACTTTTGTGGCTGACCTTATGTTCCCATTGGACAGCGCTGGTCTAGAACGGTTGTCAAAAAACAGATTCCAAGAAGTACACGCCTGTGGCTGGGTTCATCAGTACTAAGGCCAAGGCCATTGCAGGGAACACTTGGAGTAAAATTCAGATTCTGGTTCCAGGCAGATTAGGGAGTTAACGCTCTGAATTGAAACAGGCGAAGCTAGTGTTTCCAGAGAGGTATCTAATGACGCTAGATGCTATAACACACACTGAGAATGGGGGAAGAAGTGGCCGAGGGTTAAGGCTGCCACAACCACACACCAGAACCCCACAGAAACCGCATCCCTCTCCTTAATGTGTGACCTGAATGCTGTCTAGATGGTGGGCAGCGATTAAAGATGACAGCTTTACGAGCACAGCGGTGCATAAGGATACAGATAAGGAATTCCCCGGCCGCTCAGGAGGGACTTTTAAATGCCATTAAATCAACTCTGTGATATTTTACGTTTCACTTCAACAGTCCTGGCTTCAGAAGAGCCGATTCAGAGAGGCATCTGCATAGGTGTGTGTGAAGCTTCTGTAGAATTACAAAGGAAGGTCATGATAACAAGACCCTTTTGCTGTACTTCAGACACTGGTCTCCAAGAATTGCAAAGGTGGTGCATCTTGCCTTAAGTGGTTTTCCCAGTGAGGAGGTCGAGGTCTTGTGATCTCTATTTTCTTCTGGGAATGCCTTGCTTATGGTATGTGAATGTATAGCAAGCCAAAGATGCTAGAGTTGGAGTGGCTCTGAGATGTTTCTGGGACACTGCTTCTTAAACTTTTGTTGCTGTTGTTAGCTGATGCTGAGTCACGCCCCTCCTCTCCCACGCACAACAGGATGGGACCACTGTGGTTCAGAGGGTTTCCATTGGCTGATTTTAGGAAGTAGACCACCAGGCCTTTCTTCCTAGTCCGTCTTAGTCTGGAAGCTCCGCTGAAACCTGTTCAGCCTCATAGTAACACACAAGCCTCCACTAACAGATGGGTGGTGGCCACTCCTTAGGTGCACTGGCTGGGAATCGAACTCAGGTCTCCTACATGGAAGGTGAGAATTCTACCACTGAACCACCACTGCCCCCTTCTCAGACTTTAAACCCCAAACCAGTCACTGTCGAGTCCATTATCTCATGGCAACCTCATGTGTGTCAGAGAAGAACTGTGCTTCACATGGTTTTCAATGACTGATCTTTTTGGAAGTAGATCACCAGGCTTTTCTTCTAAGGTACCTCTGGATGGACTCAAACAGCCAACCTTTCAGTTAACAACCAAGCTTGTTAACCATTTGCCCCACCCAGGAACTCATTCTTAAACTTAAACCAAACCAAACAAACCAAACTCGTTGCCGTCGAGTTGATTTCAACTCATAGCGACCCTATAGGACAGAGTAGAAATGCTCCGTAGGGTTTCCAAGGGGCGGCTGGTAGAGTCAAACTGCTGACCATTTTGTTAGCAGCCAAGCACTTAACTACTATGCCACCAGGGCACTTAAACTTAGTGGGCATCAAATCCCCACAGGGGAATCTGCTAGCAATGCACGTTTCCTGCTCCTTTCCTAGGTCTGGGTGGGGCTCAGGAATCTGAGTTTTCAGTATACACCCTGAGTGATTCTGATGTTCCTGGTCTGTGTGGTTCACTGATCCAGGATCGGATGAGAAAACTGAGGTCCTGATAAGGGAAGGAGCTTGTCCGAGACTCCATGGAAACCTGATTCCTGGGGATATAGTCATGAGGTTTTTACTGGCTCACTGATCGTACTCTGGAAACTTATCACTCAAAAATATTTGAGGGTGGGAATGGCACTTCATGGTTTAGTGCGTACCTGGCCTTAGAAGTCAATCTCTCTCCTACCCCTGCTCAGTTGCTTTGTCAAAATAGCAGTCTTCTGTGTGGTGTTGCATTTCTCAAAACATGTGAAATAGGACGTTAAACAATGCTTCCAGGAAGGTGAGTCCTCGGGTGAAATTAGTTGTTGAAACTGCTAGATTGGATAGCTAAAAAAGTTTTTGTTTCTGTAGATTTATTTTTTTGTTTACTTGCCTCAGGGCTCATCAGAGTGTTTAATACATTAAGGTCATACAATCTATTTGACCACAGAAGTCTCACAAAAATCTGGATGGGGAATCAATAGGGACTCTACCATATTAAATTTTTGTAGTATTTTTATATTCATCGGTTCCTGCGATTACAAGCACTACCTTGTGAGAGGGAGACCCTGGTGGTGCAAATAGTTAAGCGCTTTATTACTAGCCAAAAGGTTGGCAGTTCAAACCCACACAGAGCCTCCTTGGAAGAAGGCCCTGGTAATCCTCTTTCAAAAGGTCGCAGCCTTGGAAACCCTACAGAGCAGTTCTGTTCTGCACACATGGAGTCACCATTGAGTCAGAAAGAACTTGACAGCAACCACCAACAACTTTATGAAGGAAATACTATTATCTTGACCTTCTCAGTTAATGAATGAGAAAACTAAGACAAAGTGGGTTACCCAGAGGCACAAAACTAGGCACAGAAAATGGCAAAGCCCTTTCTCAAACCCACGTCTTCAGCCATCACATGTAGAGCCTTTTCCACTATTCTGTGTGTTGGGTTAACAGAAAATTAACTATAGTGTTTTGTTCAGGAAAAGGGATGCTTTCCATTTTGTACCTTTCCCCCAAATTATTTTCACTTTTTAAATATTCCCAGACCCAACTTGCAGCCCGCAAACAAAAACAGGACAGTTCTGACACCTCAGAAGGAGAATCTGCGAAAAAACTAATTTGCCACCTGCCTGCTCTCAACCCTTCACTACTGACTGCAGATCCTACACTCTCTCTATTGCTAATAATGTTTAACTTAAAAACCAAAAATGTGTAAACTGCACGGATGACTTTAATGCTCACCGGCTGGTGGCCAGTGGAGCACCTGAGTACAGGGTAAAATCAGGAAAGAAGAAAGTACCCTTCTCAGTGGCCGGTGTGAGCACCAGGCCTCTCCATCCTCTTTGTCTCCAAATTCAGTCCCACTGGAATCAGTTCTGACCAGGGAAGGGAGCCACTTTGAAGTTCACCAGTGAGTAGCACCCAGAATCAAGCACGAGAAGCTGAAGTAGATTGGCAAGTACAAACTATTTTGTGATAATCTGTGATTACCTCCTTCCTTCATCTCTAACCATGGCGGCCTCCACATTTCCAGCACCCAGGTCACACAGTTGAGTTCGGATCTTCTATCTCCTCTGCTGCCTCTGCCTAGTGGGCCTGAGTTTTGTGAGGGCTATAACTTGGCAATCTCGCTAGGCCTAGATTCTGTCTTCTTTTTTTTTAATAGCCTTCCATTTCTTTCACCTCTTTTATATGACTTAGTTTTGCGGAAGTATTTATTCTTACAATAGACACAATTTTACAGAAATATTTATCCTTGTATTTTTCCAGTAGGGCTATGAGTCTCAGGCACATTTTAATAAATTGAACAAATGGATGGCTTCCTTGAACATTTGTGTGTGTGTGTGTATATCTGCATGTAAGGAGGGTATTCACTAGATCCTTGTGTTCTCTCTATATAAACATACCACTACAAATGACAAATGCAATCTTTAATTATTAAAGACCATAGCTATCGTGACATTCACCTCTCAGGAAGCTCTTATTTAAGAAAGTGATAGGACTTGACTATGTGAAATAGCTCCCAGGGGTATTCCCAAACATGCTCCATAATCATATCTTCAAAATCTGCAATAAAACAAACCACACACTGCCTAGCAGCGAATAACAGGGTTTATCTGTCACAGCTTGAACATCCCTGTGATGAAGAGCTCACCACCTCATGAGAATACTCCTCACCATTTCAGGATGGAAGGGTTTCCATGTAATAGTTTTCATTTGTCCTAAGAGACTTTGTTGAGTTTCAAAGAGCTAACTTTCTACCTGGTGTCCCTTCTACCTAATGGCGTTTTGTATCTTTTCTCAGATCTCTGCAGGGAAAAAATGGGTTTTAGAAGATTAATAAGTAACACCAACTTTTCCTCTCTAATATTCAGAACTTACTGAGAAATAAGATTCAAGAGACAGACGGATGAAAATCAAACTTCGTGAGGTTTGTTACTAGCAAAAGCTTATTTGGAAGGTATGGCTAAAGGGAGCAGTTATTAAAGGCTTTCTCCTACTTAACCTTTGAATTAAATTTACTCACCCATTGTTATGGATTGACTTGTGTCACCCAAAAAGATACATGAAACTCTTAGCCCCTGTCCTGTAAATATGACCTCATGTAGAAATAGGAGTTCTCTTTTTTTTATGTTAATGAGGTAATACCAGAGTAGGGTGGGTACTAAACTTAATCACTTATGAGTGGTGCCTTATAACAAGAACAGAATAGACACATACACATACGGGGGGAACACAGAAACCATGTGAGGACCAGTTTACAAGCAAAAGAACAAAAAGATTTTTGGTAGACATCAGAAACTAGGAGAGAGACCCAGAAAAAAAAATCAACATGGTTAATACCCTGATTTAGACTTTCAGGCTCCAGAACTGTGGAAAAATAAACTCCTGTTCTTTAAAGCCACTAACTTGTGTTAGTTTTTTGTTATGGCAATGCCAGATAACTAATTCACCCATCATAGGCAGCACTGGACCACTGGAGTGCCCCAGTTAGGACAGAGGCTATACTATAAGCTTGCCATTGGGGAATAGAAATGTACAAGTCCTGTGGATACAGGGCCCAGAAGGGTCCCAAAAGAGAGAGAACAGAAGCATTTGAGATGAGCATGCCCAGTCCCTTCTCTCTCAAACTCACCAACCAGATAACTGAATACTCATCTTCTGAGAGAGAGGCTGGGGGCAAAGAGAAACAAGAAGTCTATTTTTCCTCTTGCACAGTGAAATAGAAATTTCCTTCCCCAGTGTATACTTAGGAGCCCTAGTGGCATAGTGGTAAAGAGTTCAGCTGCTAATCAAAAGGTCGGCAGTTCAAATCCACCGGCCGCTCCTTGGAAACCCTACGGGGCAGTTCTACTCTGTCCTATAGGGTCTCTATGAGTCAGAATTGACTCAGCGGCGACAGGTTTGGTTTGGTTTTGGTTTAATGGATACTTAAGGAGCCCTGGTGGTAGAATGGTTAAATGCTTAGCTGCTAACCAAAAGGTCAGCAGTTTGAACCCACTAGCCACTCCATGGGAGAAAAGACCAGGTGATTTGCTCCAGTAAAGATTATAACCTAGGAAACCTTATGAGCAGTTCTACTCTGTCCTATAGTGTCACTGTGAGTCATAATCAGCACACAACAACAATGGTGTCTTAGGCTGGGTTCTCTGGAGAAGCAAAACCAATGAAGTGCATATGTTTTACTGACATATATATACATATATATGTATGTGTATATATATACATATATATACACACACACACACACACACACACACATATATATATATAGAGAGAGAGAGATTTATCTCAAGGAAATGGCTCACATGGTTGTAAAGGCTACCAAGTCCTAAGTCTGTGGATCAGGCATCAGGCTGGAGGCTACTCCTGACTCATGTAGCTACAGGGGCCGATGAATCCAAAATCGGCAGGCAATACAACAAGTTGCTGGCTCAAGTCCCAAGAACCAGAGGTCAGGCGTTGATGAGCCTGATGCAGGAGCCAGAGCAAGCAAAAGCCAGTGAGCTTTGCCAGAACATCCATAGGTACTGGATGCAGGCCACATACCTGAGGAAACTCCCCTTACAACTGATGGGCTGATAACATCAGATCACATCATGTAGGTAATTACATTATATCACAAAATGGTGGATAACTACATTATTACCTAACTGCCAAATTACATTGTTACATAACTGCCAAACTACTTTGCTATATAACTGCCAAACCACTGAGAATCATGGCCCAGCCAAGTTGACACACAACCTTAACCATCACAATCCACCCCTTGTCAACTTGGCACCTGCACATCTCTTTAAACTATATACAGTCTCTAAATAAAGACAATTGCAAAGTCATACTTGTACCTAATATGCTACAACTAGCAACTGAAATACAACTGAAAATGCACTAGCCCCATTTACATTGTCTATTTTATAAGTGAAGAAAAGAAAAATATTTGATGCACACATACAAGCAAGAAATACTCATAGCAATTAAGTCCTTGTTTCTGGTACTGGTCAAGTGGTTGTAACTGGTGTTTAAAACTACCTTATTTCACTACCCATTCCATATTCCCTTTGCCCTCAACAAGCACCTCAGCTGGTTGTGGTTCTTTGTGTGGTGGGGTGACCCAAACCTTCATTCCTTAAGGGTCTGGGCCATTGGTAGTCATGTCAGAATTGGGTTTCTGTAGTTTCCCATTGACTTGAATCACAAGGCATGGTAGTACTAAGAGACATCCTAAGGAATCTCCTGTGTTCCAGGCACACACTTCTTTACCTCCATTATGTAACATCAATCTGATTTCCCCTTGATAATCAGGATCAATGACACCAACAAATACAGTAACTCCCCTCTTTTCCTGTTGATCCAGAGTCATGAGGAGCCCAAAATGGCCAGGTGGCATTCTTAACTTCCAGTTCAATGGAATCAGTGATATGTCTCCAGGTGGGAGCATTCCTCCCTTTGAAACTAAGACCTCTAGGTCTGCAGAGCATAGGTCACGGGAACTAGAGGCAAAAATTTTGCAAGTGGGTCACTAAGGACAATAGTGAGTGGTGCCACTCCCATTTCCACCCCTTGATCCATGAATCCTGGCTATGGGAGAAACAGCACCATATACTGGATGCTTGTTTAGAGCATATACAGCCTCCTGAAGAACATTGCCCCAACCCTGTAAGGTATTGACACCTAGCTAGCAATTGTGTCTTTAGAAAAGGCCATCCCATCATTCTATCAGGCCAGCTGCTTCAGGGTGATGGGGAACATGGTAAGACCAGTGAACTCCATAAGCGTGGGCTCATTATCGCACTTCTTTTGCTGTGAAGTTAGTACCTTGATCCAAGGTGATGTTGTGTGGGATACCATGGCGATGGATAAGGCATTCTGTAAGTCCACAGATGGTGGTTTTGTCAGAAGCATTGTGTAAAGGCAAATCCATATCCAGAGTAAGTGTCTATTCCAGTAAGAACAAAATGCTGCCCTTTCCATGATGGAAGCAGTCCAATGTAATCAACCTGCCACCAGGTTCATGGCTCACAGGCTGTGGAGGCCAACGAATCCAAGATTGGCAGGCAATATGGTAGGCTTCTGGCTCAAGTTCCAACAACCAGTGGTCAGATGATGACGAGCAGGATGCAGGATCCAGAGTGAGCAAAAGCCAACAAGCTTTGCCAGAACATCCATATATTCAGGCCACAACCCCAAGGTAACTCCCCTTACAGTTGATCGGCTAATAACATCATGGAAGTAATTACATTATACTGCAAAATGGAAGGTAACTACATCATTACGTAACTGACAAATTGCATCATTACATAACTGCCAGACTGCATCATTACATAATTGCCAAACTACATCACTATATAACCGCCAACCCACTGAGAATCAAGGCCCAGCCCAGTTGGCATACAACTTTAATTATCGTAAGTGGACACTTGAGTAGTGAGGATAAAACAAGATCTCTGTCCTCTCTCTAACAATTGATATTCCTTGTTTGACTATCTTGGTTGACTTTCCCTGAAAGTAATTTGTGGTTCAATCACCCCTTTCACTTGTGAGCCCAAGAATAGATAAAAATATGATGATGTCTGGCAGGAAAGAGTACAGTTGAGGAAACTGAGGTCTAAGGTGGTTAAAAGGATCCCTTAGGATCACAAAGCTGGACATCAGACCCATGTTCCCTTTACATCTGGGGTTCTTTGCCACAGCACCCCTTGCTACCATGCTGGCTTCCCTGGTAAGGACAGTTAGCAAAGCAAGCTATTGTTACAGCATCATCTGTCAAGTGAAATACTGATTCTGAGATCCTGGCAGCCTGAGCCAGATGAAAACTGGCAGCCCCAAGAGAAGAGAGCATTTGACTCAGCACAGTCCCTTAATCCATCCTGCCTTCTACTTCCTCCTTGCAGGACATGAGGAGAGTCGTAATGTTTCTCTATTGCCTTAGCAATTAAACGGATGTTGGAAACAAGCTGACAGCAGCCCACCAGAAAAGAAAAATGGAAGAGTCTTTTTTTTTTTCAAAGGAATCTTTTGATCAAAGGGAAGAAAAAAGAGAACAAAGAGATAAAGATGAGACAAAATGGTTAAGGGAAAAAAAAATTAGTATCATTGCTAGAGCCTGAGAATGAGGGAAAAAAAAGGATAAGAGAGGAAGCCAGCCCTCGTTAACAGAATCTCACGGCTTGCACACCCTTGGCAAGTGACATCCACGGGAATCTTGTTCAACTGGCCTGGTTTCACAGCCAATCCAAAGTGTGGCATTAAATGTGATCTGTTTTAAATGTATTGCAGTTGAATTATTTAATTTGAAATTTAGCTGGTGCCACAGGCACTGGAGCGGGAGCAAGAAGAATGAACAAAATTATTTCATTGGAAAATGGTTTAATTTTTAATTATGAGATGGGGCACTTTGCGGGAATGAGGTGATTGGTCCATGAAACTGCTGTCTCCTGGAATTGTATGGTCTTGTGACAGGCACTTCAGTATGTTTAATTATCCTGTCCTGGTGTCTGTCCACCTACTCTGAGAACTAACAGGGATCAGAAGCACAAAAATCTTAATTATAATAACAATGATAATTGTAACTCCGATTGATGTAGAGAATATTTCCACTGATTTTCATTATTATACATACCATATGGTAACCTTGAAGTTGTTTTATCTTTTTGTATAAAGGGAGGAGAACACAAAGCCCTCAAGGATAGTAGAAAAGAGACTTCGAGTGGAAATTAGGAGAACAGGATATTATTTTTATTGTTGCTACAGTAACTGTAGCTGTGCAACCTTGGGCAAGTCACTTATCTCTTTAGGCCTCAATTTTCTTAATATATAATAAGTAAGTACATTGGATCTGGTGACCTTTGCGAGCCTTCTCAACTTCAAGCTTTGATCCTAAACCAGACTGAGCTATCCCCTGTTAACAAAGCTCTTTAGGAAGCCAAATAAACATTTCATTCTATTAAATATCTTTCAATTAGCATTATTCAATAACAATGTACAGAGCAGTATTGCGTTATGGTCATTGCAGTCTGACAGACTTGAATTTGAATTCAAGCTATGCTGACTGCTAGCCTTATAGCACAGGGAAATTTCATTGATTTCTGTGAACTGTGTCTTCCTAAAACAGGAATAATAGTAGTACTTACTTCAAGTTTTGTTGTGAAACTTAAACGAAGTGGTCTATGTAAAGTGCTGCCACAAAAGAACCTTTTACATTTAATTTCATGTAAATGAAATCGACATCCTTGAGTCTAACCTATGCAAAACATTCAGGGTCCTCTATTTCCCCACACTTCAAGAACTACTGAATGAAGAGGATGACTGTTTTCCATTCACAACTTAACTTGGAATACATATAAAATTGTGCAAAAAATGAGACGTTCACATACCTATGTGCGTGCACATTTGAATATACAAGAATAGACCTGCAGAAACATATGCATCTATAAGTACATGTAGCCACATATAGAGGTGCAGATTTAGTCCCTATGCATCACATTAGTATATTCTTATGAACATGGGCATACACATGCCACGTGCACATCCATATGTGGCCATGCATATATTTATACACAGGCATACATGTGTCCAAACACACATCCACACAGATACATATGCACAGAGGGTATTTTGACAACACTGTGAACAGCTCCAGCAGCAAACACTGTGGAGGTTGCTATAATTTAACTCAGCAATTGTCACTAAAGCTTCAGTTCTGATGCAAGGAGAGCTGTAATCTCAAGCTTCACTGGGACCTTAGCTCTTAATAATTTTAAATCAATTAGAATGATGCTTTAAGATATAAGTTTCCTGTACTATCTGCACAATTTAAAATATATGGTATGCACTTAATTCCAAGTGAATTAGAGGAGGCTAAATCAAGAACAGAATGTGGCAATTGTTCTCAAACTTCCATGTCCATAACAACTCCAGGAACATATTTAAAATGTTAGTCATTAGGCCTCAGCCCCAGAGACTCTGACTTAGTTTGGGGTGGGGCCCAAGAATCTGCATTTAGCAAACCTCTTTAGTGATTTAGATGGTGGTGGTTCATCCAAGCCTCCTAACTTTTAAAAAGCACAAATAGATTTCCCAGATGATGAAGTGATTTTATAAAGTCATGCATAGTTAATAGCTTAATTGTCGTTGGAAAACAGATCTTGTCCCTATATCTCAATAACATGATCTATAGAGATATTACTTAACCTGGGTGGGTCTCATCTTCAACAGAATTTTAAGCTTCCCAGGGTCATGCCATTCTCTCTCTCTGTCTCTCTCATAACTTCTAGTATTTGAATTCATGAAATGAAGAGAGTAAACAATGCAGAAACAGAAAAATGGATAAGAAACATATCTTGGTAGAAAGGGGGTGTCTGAATTGGGAAGAAAGTAAATATTTATTGAGTTCCTATTATGTGATAGGTATTACGTCAAAGCTTTGTACCAGTTAGGACTGTGTTTGGCTGCAAATACCAGAAAACCTAGCTAAACTGACTAAAATTAAGCAGAGTGTATTTTTTTCTCATCAAATAAGGGTCCAGAGCAAGGGATTATTTTAACAGCTCAAAAATATAAAGCTTGGTATCTATATAGTAACAGTTCTCCTTGCCATTTCCTAACATGTGTCAGCTCATGTACACAAGATGGTTGCTACAGCTCCAGACATTGCAACTGAATTTAAGAGAAGAAGGAGGAAGGATGTGCTAGTCTAATTTTTCCCTTTTATTAGGAAACAAATGCTTTCCCAGACTTCAGTGGGTTTCACCTTATATATCATTGGGGGAGTGAGTATTTAGCTGGGGATTTTGCTCTCAGAATTAAAATGAATTCTGTCAGCAAAGATAAAGAGGGGATAGCTTTTGAATATTTTGCATGTTCACACTTATAATAGAGAAGCGACGAAAACTCCATGTGGTATAAAGACAAAACAGTGAGCCCTTCTTTGCCAGTATTTTATAGATGGTGGGAAAGTTGTCTTTTCTTGCCCAGGCATTCTTCAAATCCTCCTACGTGCCAGGAACTGAACTACATGACGCAAACATCAAGTAGAAATAGACGTGCACTAAGTCTTCATCTTTCAGTTAGGGATACAGTCATGAAAGCGAAATTGCATTCAATATAATATGTGCTACAATGGAGAAAATGAAATGTTCTATCTTTGCATGCCATTTCCATGTCCACTGAAGCTGTTTATTTGCTGTCTGTGTTTCTTAGGATAAATAACTAAAACTCACAAAGTTCAATACGATCCAAACTGAGACCACCTTACCAGATTCATCGTGTGCTGCTTTCTCTCTCATTCTGTACACACATCCATAGAAAACTGTCTTTAATTTCTATAACGAGCCAAACTTCTTCCTGCCTCATGCCCTTTGCACATGCTTTTCTCTTTGTCTGTAATGTTTTTATCCACCTCCTCAACACACTTCGTCTATTAAGCCCTACCTATCCTCAGATCCCAGCTGGTATATCATTTCCAGCTGCCCCCCCCAGACTAGATCTTATTCCTGTTGCAACCCTAATAATATTCATAGTACCTATTACATCTTGCCATTGTATAATATGTGATGATTTGTTTAATATCCGTCTCTCCTATATTTTAGACTCCATAAAGGAAGTGGTTGTGTCGGCTTGGATAATCATTTTGTCTCCAGCACCTAGCACACAGTAGGTACTCAATAAATATCTATTAAATGAATGGATACATGAATGGAAGAATGAAGCTACAGGTTCTGCTTAGGAGTACCAGGCTTTACAAAGGAGGTAGAATTCGACCTTGAACTTTCTGCTCTTTAGTTTTCCCAACTTTTAACTGGGTACAACAAAATAATTGCCAAGAGCTTCCCCAGCCCTATCTTTCCCCTGAGATCCACTCTTGAGCACTGGTTTCATCTCTTTCTGTGTGACCTTGGGCAGCATGCTTAACCTCTCTCAGCCTCAGTGTCCGTCTCTGTAAAACAAGTAGAGATGGTCTCTAAGACTCTTTCAAAGCCTAAAGCGTAAGTGGCTTTTAAAACTCAAGAAGGAGCATGAAAACCGCAGGGTAAGAGCCAGAGGGATTCTGCTGAATTGTGGGTTTTGCAGGTGTATCTCAGCAGGTTCCCAGGAGCCATTCTCAAAGGGACTCAGCGTGTTACCGGGACTAATTTATAAAGGAAATGAAAAGAAAATAGACTTGTTATAATGAACACCATTAATTCACCACTCCAGACTTCACTGTTTGAACAGCAAGTATCAAGCAATTCAATTGTCATTTGTCGATTCAGTTCTGCTATTTTGCCTGTTGGAAATGACCAGCCAACACCACAGCGTACAGACAATGGCATAACTACTAATTAGCATATATATTGTTTGTCCTGGTATAAATTTATGGCAAACAGCAATATTTTACACTCCAGTAAAGTTAATAAATGAAGCTTTAGGCTATAAAAATTTCATGTTCCTTTGTGCAAAGGTCAATTATAAATAGTTAAGCACATATTCATTCAAAAGCTTGAGACCTCGCAGCCAGGAGAATGAAATATATTCTGGTCAATTTACTCTCTGGCTGGACTTGCCTTTCATTTTACAGCTTCGATGACATCCCTTTTTGTTAGTTGGCACAGTCTGGGTTCCCAAAGAACTCCCATAGCTAGAGGGACTGAATAAAATGAGTATATATAAGTTTCCAAACATGTAGCTTGACACCCATAATGTGTTCAGTCTGAAAGGGACAGCCTACAAGGAAGAAGGGGAAACAGGGATTCAGATCAACTTCCAATCCTCTTTGATAATGTAAAGAACATTGAACCAGAGTCTGATGATGTAGGTTCTAGTCCCAGTTCTTCTATAAATTAGCTAAAAGACCTTGGGAAAGTGACTGTCTCCTCTCTACACCTTTATTTTCCCATCTAAATAAATGAGAAGAATGGATTACATCAGTGTTCCAGATAGCTATTGCTGCAGCACAAAATGCTCAAAACATAGAATTTTTAGGTTGCTTTAAAACTGCAATCATTTTATTGTATCTCATGATTTGATGGGTCAGGAAATTGGACAGGGCTCAGTGGGAGATTCTTCTTTTCCATGCGGTGTCAATAGAGATCACTCAGTGGTATCTGACTGGTGAGTAAGCGGGTCTGGAGAGTCCCAGACACCTTCTCTGACATGTCTGATGTGTTGATTTGAATGGCTGGAAGGCGGGGCTCAGCTGGACCTATAGCGTCAAAGTGTGGCCTCGTCAGCATTGCCAGGGTAATTGAACTTATATGGCAGCTCAGACCTTCAAGAGAGAGATGGAAGGTAGATGCTGCCAATTTCTTAAGGCATGGGCCCAGAAATTGGCACAACACCATTTCCAGCACATTTTATTGTACAAAGCAGCTAATGAGGCTGCCTGGATTCAAGTGGAGGAGGACATAGATCTTACCTCTTGATGAGAGAAGGATCAAAGATTTTGCAGCTATCTTTAATCTACCACTACCTGTGCTTCCCAGTTGTGTTCCATATTTTAAAGTATTGGACGTAAAAAGATTCAATGGATAAATAAGCTTGACACGTAGTGAGTTAGAAAGTTGAGCAACTGTTTTACTGTAAGATTTCTCAGAATTTTTCACTCATTCCTCAATATTACAAGTACTGAATGTTTACTTTTTACCAGGTCACTGTCAGGTTACAAATGTAACTGTGAAGCAAATAGATAGGAGTCCCTCTTTCATGGAACTTACGTTCTAGTTGGAGGACTGGAGGGAAGGTGTTAGACTATAATGAAACAAATGTATACTGACAGTTCATGACATGTATATGAGAACAAACAGCAGTTATAGAGACAGGCAAGATTTACTCTATCAAATGAGTGATCAGGAATGATTTCCAGAGGAGGGGACATGTCAGCAAGTAACTGACAAAAGTGAGAAACTGATCCACGCAGAGATTGACACAGTGGCAACAGCAAGGTCCAAGGCCCCCAAAGTGGGAGCATTGTTGGCTGGAATGGCTGGGATGTGGTCAATGAAAACATAAATGGACAGAGATGACATCAGAGAAGAAGATAGGATGCTGAGAAACAGGTGGACTTTGGGATCTATTTGTGGTGTGATGGAAAGCTGCCATAGAGTCATAAGCAGGGATGGGAATACAATTTGACTTTTTTAACATCCTTTTCTTCTCTGAATAAACGGTGAGAGGGCAAGCAAATAGGGGGGAGATGATGATGGCTTGACCGATGATGGAGATGAAAGTGGAGAGAGACATTTAAGATTGGGATCTAGTTTACAAGTAGAGCCTACAGGATTTAATCATGGATGGAATGTGGGATGTAAGAAAAGAGTGGAAAAAAATACCTCATAGGTTTTGTGTCTGTGCAGCTATGGAGCAGTGGGGAAGGTGTCTCAAATAAGTTAGTGTGTTATGACTCAGAATAAGGACAGCAGACTAATCCTGAGATCATATTTCTGAAAGACATGTATCGTAAGAAATGTTGGACTCCACCTTCTCCATCATCTGGAGCTTCCAGGTCTGAAAACTTAAACATACTAGATGAAATCCTAGCAATATGGATCCTGTCTTCATCATCTAGTGCTGCTATAACAGAAATACCACAAGTGGATAGCTTCAACAAAGAGAAATTTATTCTCTCACAGTCTAGTAGGTTACAAGTCCGAATTCAGGGTGTCAGCTCCAGGGGAAGGCTTTCTCTGTTGGCTCTAGAGGAAGGTCCTTGTCATCAGTCTTCCCTTGTTCTGGGAACATCTCAGCGCAGGAACCTCAGGTCCAAAGGACGGGCTCTGCTCCTGGCACTGCTTTCTTGGTGGTATGAGGTTCTCAACTCTCTGCTTGCTTCCCTCTCCTTTTATCTCTTGTAAGATAAAAGGTGGTGCAGGCCACACCCCAGGGAAACTCCCTTTACACTGGATCAGGGATAAGACCTTAGTAAAGGTGTTACAATCCCACCCTAATTCTCTTTAACATAAAATTACAACCACAAAATGGAGGGCAACCACAGACTACTGGGAATCATGGCCCAGCCAAATTGATATACACGTTTTTTGGGGGGATATAATTCAATCCACGACAGATCCTAAAACGATTCTACAATAAACCTGGATAATTACCTTAAATGATCTTTGTCCTCACTTTCTAATTCTGCCTCAAAATCTTTGCACTGGCTATTCCTTCTTCCTGGATGGGTCATCCTGCAGATATATGCATGGCTAACATCCTCATTGAGCCCTGGTGGTGCAATGGTTAAGAGCTATGGCTGCTAACCAAAAAGGTTGGCAGTTGGAATCCACCAGCTGCTGCTTGGAAACCCTATGGAGCAGTTCTACCTTGTCCGATAGAGTCGACGGTGATGGGTTTTTAACATCCTCATGTCCTTCTAGTCTGTTCTCAGGGATGTTTTCCCTGGCCACTATATTTAAAGTGGCAACCTGGCACTCTGTCACTTCCTGTTCCCTTTTCTCCTAATGCACTACATCATTCATTTATTATGTTTTTTATTTATGATCTGTTTCCTCCTGTTGGAATATAGCTTTATGAGCAACATGGCCCACTGCAGAATTATTTATGGTAAGAATAAATTGGAAATAACCTAGAGGTTCAACATTAGGTTACTAGTTAGGAAAGCTGATGTCTCTACTCTGAGGAGTAGTATGCAGCCATAAAAATGATGTGTAGGGAGAGACTGTAATAAGAAAAGTGTGTATGTGAAAAGGATAACTAAAAAAAAAAAATCAGAATATAAAATTATAAATAAATATTATCATATGCTTGCAAAAGCCAAAGTTAAAAAAGGAAACTGTACATTAAAAATACTGTTAGCAAAAATACCATGGCATTAATAATGGTTATCTTTGACTGCTATTTTTCTGTATGTTATGTTTTATATTCTTCTTTTTCATTTTCAATATTTTTCCAGTTTTTAAATAATGATTAAGTTTATTTTGAGAGCGACAAAATAAAATCTTTCTTTTAAAAAAAAAGGCTCTGTGAAACTACCGAAATTATAAAATTCCTTGTCCCCAATTTGGGACACAGCCACAGAGCCTAAACTGTTTTGTCACTATAATGGGGCATGTCTTGACACCTGTGAAGTATCAAGAGCAGAGATAGCAGGAGCCTAGCTTTTGGAAAACTCTCATTGAGTTTTCAAAGGGAGTGGAGAAATAGCCTAGGCAGAGGGAGCTGGTGGAGGACGAACCAGAGGGAGCAGTTTGAAGGCTGATGCACGCCCACAGAGTGTTTTGGGAACCCTCCAGGCTGCAGAGACCAGCAGGGTAAACATCCATACAGCAGGTATTATCAATATTAGCCCAGTAACAGGCAACTAAAAGATTTATAAAGAGAGCACATCATCATGCAAAATACAGGGATGGGTTTTAAGGAGAAATGACGGGGATTAACGGCCTTGTGATTCATGGAATCAGCAATTTGTCATGCTGCTATCTGCCACGTGTCTCTGGAAAGGAGTGGAAGGGGACACAAAGTATAGAGACAACACAGGAGAAGGGTGACAATGAACAGTGCGATCAGCCAGACGGGTGAAGCACTAGAGTGACTTCCCTTTAATTATTTTGGCTTTGGAGACTGATGTTGGTCTGATCCTTCTTCTTCATTCTGGCCTCCTCTGAGCAAAGTCTGGGAGTGTTGTTCTCCCATTTTGTTTATTTGAATCTGGTTTGTTTCTTAAATGCTGAAATCACTTTCTCTAGGGGCATCTTCTCTTTGGACCAAAGGGAAGGCTCCATATGCTTGAATACCTGCTAGGTGTCAGCCATTATCTACCATGTATCTTTTAAGCCTCTCAGTGACCAACAGTGTAGGCATTATTATTATTTTCATCTCAGAGACAGACAAACTAAGGTTTAAGAGAGGTGGTACAATTTGTTTCAAGATCACGGATTAGTACCTGTCAAATCCATGTATAGAACTCAGGCTTGTCTGGCTTTACTTACCCTCCCCTTCTACATTGCCAAATCATACACACACCAAATTTTTCCTCTGGATATGGTTTCAGAGGGTGCTCACAACCTGTTGCTCAGGGTTTGGGGGCCATATGGATGATTGCAAAGGGAGCTACAGCCTTTCCTGTTGAGTCTGTTGATTTTTCAGGCAATGCACTGATGTGACAAGTTCACATGATTCTCAGCATTCAATTTTCTAGCAAAATGGAAAATGCAATAACAGTATTCAGCAAAATGTTGTTGTTGGTTCAAAAATAATTAAGCATCTTGTTAAACTGCTATTTTACCAAGTAGGGGTGCAGTGAGTCTCCAAGACTTCAATGGAGGGAAAAGCAGGGACTATGCTGAAAGTTGTGTGAGGAGGTGAGGGGGTCAGGGAGATTTCAGCTATTCAAGGGGGAATAGATAATAACCTGAGTTCTTAGGAGAAAGGGCTGCAAGGCGACTCCTTTATGGGGCAGATTCTCTTACTATGAATTTCACGCTAAAGTTGACCAAAGTTAAACTCTTTCCATTACAATAGCTTTGGAATTTATCTCCCCAGGATTCATTTTCAATGCTTGACATTAAGGGAATTGACTGCAGGGAGAAAATCCAGGAGGTGAAAGACCAGCTTGAGAGATAGTTAGTCTGTCAAGGGTAATAAAAGAAACTTCTATTAGAAGGAACAAAAAGACAGTATTTATTGTATATCTACTATGACTCAGGCATACTGCATAATGTTCAGGATATTCTCTGTTTTGTCGGAAGATTTTATATATATATATAATTTCCTACACACCAATACACACACATGCGTATATATATGTATGTATAGGAAATAATATATTATTATTATTATCATTATATATATATTATTTCCTACATATACATATGTCTCAGTTATCACCAAGTTGATTAAGACTCATGGCAATTCCATGTGCATCAGAGTAGAACTGTGCTCCATAAGGTTTTCAATGACTGAGTCTTCAGAAGTAGATCACCAGGCCTTTCTTTCAAGGCACCTCTGGGTGAACTTGAACCTCCAAGCTTTCAGTTAGCAGCCAAGTATGTTAACCGTTTGCACCATCCTGCTTCTCTAGATAGATAGACAGATAAAAATAGATTAAAAAAAAAAATTGTTGCTTTTCAGTCAATTCCGACTCATAGTAACCCTATAGGACAGAGTAGAACTGCCACTATCCATATATATATATGTATATGTATGTGTATATATATGTGTATATATATATGTGTATATATATATATATATGTAGACCCGTCTCCATCAAGTCGATTCTGACTCATAGTGACCCTAAAAGGCAGAGTAGAACTGCCCCATAGAGTTTCCGGGGGTTAGCTGGTAGATTAGAACAGCTGACCTTTTGTTTAGCAGCCTAGCTTTTAACCACGACACCACCAGGGCTCCATATATATATATATACATATATGTTTTTTTTTGTGTGTATATATATATATATATATATATATGCACAGGTTTTCTCCCCTATCCAAAAGTAGAGCATTCCTATGAAACCTTTCATAAGCTGAAACGGTGTAAATCGAAGAAGCAATTACCATTAATCTATATGGGAAAATTTTTGAACATTCCCAGATCCAAAAAATAATCTACCAAATCCTACCAAGTAATAACTAAAATGCTTACAAGCTCTCTTAGGCTTTTCTGATACCGTAGGACACATCTTGCTAACGGATGCACAAAATAAATGGAGATAAAGCACAGATGCTCACAAAATTCAAATCTGTGGTGGCTTGACGCTGAGATCTGAGTGTAGTTCCTGAGGAAGGAGCTTGGTGGCACCACTCTGGATGCTCAGGGTGTGCACTACCTCTTTAGCGGCTCACTGCAAAACAAACTCTGAATGCTATTTCCGCTTTTAAACCAAAAATCCCCTCTGGATTTTTTTGGTTAGTGAAAACAGGTACTAAAGTAGGTTTTTCATAAAAGCAAAGTGGCATAAAGCAAACTTTCGAAAACCAGGGGATATCTGTGTGTATATATGTACACATATATATACACATACACACACACACACACCCAGAAAATGAGGTGTGAACATCAATGACAAGCCACCATTTACTGAGCATCTATTCTGTACCGTACACGGTATGAAAGCACTTAACAAGCAGTTTCTAAAGGATTGTCATAACAACATGGTTAGACAGTCAGTAGATGAGGAACTATAAACACAAAGAGATTAATAAATTGCCTGAGCCACTTAGCTAGTACGTAACAGAGATAGTGTTGATTTTCAAAACCTGCACCTTTGACCCCAATGTTACACTGTTTTCTTAATTGCAAGATGAAGAAACTAAAGCTCAGGTACTAAGGGATTTATGGAACTTGAGGAATTAAGTGTTTGAGGGACAACAAAACTCATTTTAAAACCTGTCTCCGCTCTGGGAAGGTGAACAATTTACTTCGCCTCTCAGAGGTTCAATTTCTTCATCAATATTACTGAAACCATAGGGACCATCAGAATCACCCAGAGAGCTTGTTAAGATCAGATTGCTAGGCTTCATCCCCGGAGTTTCTGATTCAGTAGGTCTAGGGTGGGGCCTGAGAATTTGTATTTCTAACAAGCTCCTAGGTGATGCTGATCCTGCAGGTCCGGGGGCCCCACTTGGACAACCTCTGCCCTATATTGTGCTGCCTCTCGAATTGGAGTAATTCAGTCATTCGATTATGTCCTGGATGGAAAGACAGAGTTTGCTGTAGTATACAGAACATTGGCTTTGGAGACGGATGTGGTCTGATTCTTCTTCACTTACTAGCTATGTGCTCTTAGGTAAGCTGATTAATCCTTTTGAGCCTCAGTATCTTCACCTGTAAAATGAGGTTATTGCTCACTTTATTGTGATGAGGAGTCTACAAAGTGTTTTATGGAGAGCATCTAGTCTGATTCCTAGCTAAGCACAATTTCCAGTACTGGAAAATTCTCAAGATTATTTCCATGGTGGCTGGATTCATACTCATGTATAATTTTATTCATGAAATATTGATTAAATGCCTACTATGTGCCAAGCACTGTAACATTTTCTTTGCAATATTTTCATTTCCGAACTCTGCCATCCTTATTACATAAGTATGCTGCATATAAACTGTAGAACATACAGATTAAGCAAAGTGCTTAATCCATTCTAATGTCATTTTTAGAGAAATATTACGTATATAGTTTTAGTTCAGAATTCATGATTCAAAAATTCATATTGCAGTAGCAGGAGTTTGGGCTTCCAGAGAAGGTTCTGAATGTTTTTTGGATCTCAGGTTTCTGTAACCTTCGAGGACCAGGTATCAAACATTCAGGGAAGAACCCCAGTGAGATAAAGGTCAAGTTGAAGGCTGCTTAACCTTTTGATGCCAGAGGACCCGTCTCTCAAATTGAGAAATTTCCTACCCCTTCCTATCAAGAAGGAATTGCTAGTAAATATGCATTACATACTAGCAATCAGCTAGAAACTCCACGGGATTCAAACATTTGCTTAATTATTTTAAATAAAACCTTCAGTCTCCACTGCCCTCAATTCCAGGCAAAAGTCATTGAACGCTACTTTCCCTCCCTCTCCTCTTTGTATAGGTTGAAAATCAATGCATCTGGTTCACCTTGAATCTTGGGCTATTAGCTGCATATTTTTAGCAGCAGCAAAGCCTATGTTTCCAGCACGATCACTGGGAACAAGGCAGATAACCCCACAGTGTCCTTCAGTCGAAGGAGGAAAGCAGAGGGCTCCAAGGAGCAGAGTGACTCTAGCTTGGATGATTCACTAGCCTCGATTCTTAACCAAGGAACACATAGTCTGGTGATCATAACTTAGGGGCTACAGGCACAGAGTTCAAATTTTCTGAGCCAAGGCCCTGATCTCAGGCCACTAACTCCTTTAATGATTGAGATCAGCTTGGGAAGGAAGATTCAGAGTAATAAAAATGGCTCTAATGCATTATTATTATTTTTAATCACAAGCTGTACATATCAAGGAATGGATATAAGATGTAGCAGGAATTATAATAGTAAACATTCATATATGCTTACTGTGTGCCACTCTCTCTCCCAAGTGTTTTACTTTTGTTGACTCATTTTATTCTCAGAACATTTCATAGGTGAGGAAAAATGAGGTTCAGAGAGGTAAAGGGACTTGCTGAAGTTCCCACAGCTGGAAAGTGGTGAAAATGGGATTCAAACTCACATTTATGGCTCCAGAGCCCACAGTATTCATCTCTGTGCTGAACACCCCTTTACAGTTTTCACAGAAATGTCTTTTACATGCGTGTATTAGGTGATACTCATATCCCTATAAAGACGAAAGGGACCAATATCATTATTCCTATTTTAATACTGAAGAAACTAAAGTTCAGATTCAATAAACATTTATTGAGGACCAATTTAACCAAACACTGTGCTAGGGGATGTCTCATTAATTATACCCTACTTTCAAGGGAAGGCTATCCTTAAAACCTTCAAATAGCAGATAAAGAAAATGAAGGCAAAACAGTGAAGTGACTTCTCCATGATCGTAGGCTTACTTGTGGCAAAGCTGATAGACTATGAGTTTGTGGTATAAAAACCTTGCCTATAGATTCATCTTAAGGCTGCTGAAGGTGATGAGACTTGACCAGAGCTTCAAAGAATGGAGCAAGCCATACTGAAGAGTACATCCTATTAAGATTCAGGGGAGCCTAGGTTCTCACTTTGCCTTTCCTGAAGATGCTTACTATGGCCCCACAACCTCTGTCCTGTTATATACTCAGGGTTATTGGTAAGGCTCAAAGTTAAAAAGGATATAAAAGTACCCTGTGAACCATAAAATGTTCTCCCAGTATCATCCCCTCTGCCTGAGACGTTCTTCCCCTGGTATGTCCACGTGACGAACTCCTACTCATCCATTCAAGAGTCAGATCTAATGTTGCCAACTCCAAGAGACCATTGCTTCCTCTCCTTCTCTGCTCTGCTCTGGGGGAGAGTTCCACTCTTTATCATTTGCCCCCACACTTTCTTCTCTTAAGCTGCACTGGAGGTCTTTTGGGAGCATATCTGTCTTCCTCACGAAAATGAGGAGAACAAAAACCTTACCTTATGTATAGTCCCATGCCTAGCATAGGGGCGGTCCCATAGCCAACACTCAGTAAGTAATTAATTACAGGAGTTCCCTTTTTCTCAGTTCCGGTAGTGTGCTCTTCTCCTCTACCTAAAAGATGGCTAGATCATTAATTCAACACTTATAGGGGTACTCTGAACAGAGCACTGCGGTAAACGCAGGGAATATGGCTGTAACAAGACAATATATTTAAGCTAGTAGGGAATGCAGTCAATAAATACGAACACTCAGGTTTGTGTGTGAGAGAAAGAGAGAAAGAGGAAAAGGAAAAGAAAGTGAGGGAGGGAGAGAGAGATAAAGACAGCAATGTATGCAGTTTGTCCATATAACCATCCAACCATTCATCAAAAATTATAAGCATTTACTATGTGCCATGTACTACGCTAGGTATAACTGTGCCATGTACTGTGAGATATAACCTTGAACAGGATCTAATCCTGCCCTTTAGATACTTATCATCTAGCCGAATCCCCAGTCATAATCAGTGAACAGCCCTGGGATTCTAGCTACAAATATAAATTTAGGAATTGAAGCAAATGCTCTTGCCTGTTAAGGGCACAGTCTGGCTTGCAAGATTTCCCCACAGGATTTCCTCCTGGGAAAAGGCTGCATTTGTTCGGGGCTCGGGGGTGATACAGCAGTGAATACATTTCCTCCGACCATTTATTGGCCACCTTTACTGTTGAATCTGCAGCCACACCGTGGGGACAGGAGGATGGAGGATGCCTCTGACACTATTTACTATTGCTTCCAAAGACAGTCTCTGACCTCAATTTCATTTCTTGGTTTTATTGACCCATTTCATGTTAGTGGAGTGAATTTTCAAGGCCCTTTAGGGACAAATCGGCTTTTCTTGTCCTTGTCAAATGGACATAACTCCATGCAGTCATGGATGGACACAATCTTAGCGTTGCGAAGATAAGGTCTGGAGTGCAGGATTCAACTACAGTGACCCAGACTGCGCCTAGGTCTTCAGAAACCTGGCTTTAGCAGCTGCATTTCATGAGCAGGATGCAGGACTGAGTTTCACATTCTCATCCCAATTTGAAACAGAAGGGAGGGCAGATGAAGTGGCTCTGCTCAAAATTCAGTTATACTAGGTTACCCTAGGGAGAGACCTCAGGGTAAGCAGGACTGCAGAAAGTAATTGTAAAAGACAGAAAGACAGGTAAAAGGAATAGGAAGTAACCAGGAAGGACAAGGAAGACCTAGGGGGCGGTCTAAGTTTGCTAATGCTGCTGTAACAGAAATACCACAAGTGTGTGGCTTTAAAGAACACAAATTTATTTCCTCACAGTTCAAGAGGCTAGAAGTCCGAATTCAGGGCACCAGCTATAGGAGAAGGCTCCCTTTATATAGAGGAAGTCTCTCTCTCTCTGTCAGCTTTGGGGCAAGGTCCTTGTTTTTTTCAGCCTCTGTAGCCCTGGTGTACCTTGGTTCCTTGGCGATCTTCAGGTGATACCTATATTCCCCCTCATTTGTGCTTGCTTCTATGTCTACTCTGCTCTTTTTATAACTCAAAGTGATCAGGATTAGGACATACCCTATACTAATATGACCTCTTTAATGCAACAAAGAAAACCCAATTTCTAATGGGATTACATCCACAGATACATCCAACACATTTTTTGGGGGGGGACACAATTTAACCCATAACAGGCATTGAGGGTATGAGTAAACAGGGAAGAATCCAAGGAAGAAAAAGTAGAGGATGAAAATTAATTAATAGAGTGGAGGTATCAGTTAGGGTAGATGCAGTGCAATTAATTACTTTTGTGTGTGGCCTTTCTAGCCATGGTCTTGTAACTCCTACCCAGGTGACTGGGCAGGAAGGACTGTGTGATAGGGTAGTTGTGGCCCACCAAGGGAATTGGTCAGTTTTGCCTTAAAAGGGAGCCAATTCCAGAGCAGAGAGGAGAATTCCAACACCACCAAAGAAGAACAGCCAGGAGGCAGTGTGTCCTTTGGACCTGGGATCCATGTGCTAAGCAAGCTGTGACCCTGAAGATGGTGAGAAGCGGTGGCAGGAGAGATCCAGCAGCAGGAGACAGCACGATGGACTTCCCTTCCCACAGAGAGAGAAAGCTGAGTGCCTTTGGGCAGAGACTGAGGGCTGGGGAGAGTTGTGCCTATGAGCATGGCTGGGAAGAGGCTGTTCTGATGGAAGAACTGTATCCTGAGTGTTCCTGAGCCTGAATTGTAACTGTTACTTCCCTAATAAACCCAATAATTGTGAGAACTGACTGTGAGTTCTGTGTGGCCATTGCAATGAATTATTGAATCCAGTGAAAATGCTGTGGGAGGGACGGTTGGTATCAGAGTTGGTAAAAATGGCGGAGAGAGAAGGTATGTCTGACCTCTGCCTCATAAGAATCAGCCTTGGGCTGTTAGTCTCGGTTCTCCTTCCACCTTGTGGAGTTGGAGGAGGTCAGACACTGCCCCCACGCCATTTTAACTGTAGACTAAGTAATATTGTAGTAACAAACAGTCACAACATTTCAGTGGCTTAATTCAACAAAATTTTATTTCTCATTTATATTGCATGTCTATTGCCAGTTGGGAGGATTGGTCCGGTCATTGAGGCACTTGGAAACTCAGGTACACAGCCTCATGACCGCTGCAGGTCACCATACTAGAGAGAAACTGAGTTCGAAATGTCTCACACTAGCAATAAAATGCTCTGAATCCAATACTAGCACATAAAATTGTTGCCCATAACTCATTGGCTAGGACTGGTTACATGCCCCCACTCTCCCATAAGGGGACCAGAACCGTGTGCCCAGGAGACAAAGAGCACTAATATCTACCACAAGGGATTTGGTAATAGAAGTACCTTTCTAAGAGTTGCTTATGCCAGTGTATTTGTTTTCAGGGGGACAGGTCTCCAAATACTGTCTGATTAAGATGTGTGCAGAAAACATTAGTCCTGGTAGAAATGTGATCACTCTTCCTCTGGGTTGAAGAAGAAACCCATGGTAAAGGGTGGAAAGGAATAATAAAGTCAGATAATATTTATTAAGCTAATGTCTCACTTTTTCTTTTCTGCTTTTCTGCCTAAGTTTGAATCCTGGCTCCACTTTCTACAAATCTATGACTTTGAGCAAATTACTTTACCTCTCAACACCACAGATTCCTTACTTTGTAAAAATGTGGATAACAATATTACCTAATCCCCAGGACATCTGTACCTATTGAATGAGTTAATATTGGTAAAGGGCTTAGGGTAGTCCTAAAACGTATTAATAAGGACTCAATGATCATTAACTGTTCCTCTTCTTTTGACCAACTCATTGAGGTTGGTTCTGTGAGTTATATTTAACAGGCTGAAAAATGAGGCCTGGGGAGTATAATCAAGATCACATATATGGTCAATGATGGAGCCAGTATTCACATACAGTCACTTTGATTCCAGAGGTTGACTATTGTATTTCATAGAAAATTATCATACCAATCTACCCCCCTATCTAATCTGGGGGCTGGAGTAAACAATATTTTACCTGTTACTACCCATCTTGCTACTTACTTGTCATCAGTGCAACTTCTAGATATCATTTACAGAGTACCTACTTCAGATAAGTCATATCTGAACCTTGCAATGATTCACTGGTGTTAAGTATGGTTATCTCCTTTTATACAACAACAAAGCAAGGCTCAGGGAAGTTTATGAAGTTGCACTCAGATAGAGCCAGTATTCAAATAAAGGATATCCTTATTCCAAGCCTACATCATCCTTCCTCCTGTCAAGCCATTAGTAAGGCCCTATTGTGTGCTCAGGGCAGTGCCTGGTATTTTCTTCTCCTTTTTACATATAGTCTTCAGAGGGCATATTGGCTCCTTTCTATAGGTGAGGAAATTGAGGCTTAGTCTAGGGAGGAATTTCTCCAAACTTGGTCACCGTTGGTCACCCTGGCAGATGGACTCAGATCTTCTGACTCATAATCAAGGAGGTATTTTCTCTCTCTCCTAGCTTGTTTCTTTGGCAACAGACCAGCCCTTTTAAATTGATGCCTCATCTATTACATCACCATAGTTAACATTCATCAAGTACCAATGACGTGCGGACATTAGGATAGGCCCTGAACATGCAGAAACCTAAGATGCAATGCCAGTTTTCTAGGACTTTGCAACCTGCCAGAAGAGGCACATGAGAGGCACCCAAATATCAACGCTACTGGAGGGTAGTTTTTGGAAGGTTCAGTGAGAAGTGCTGTCAGTAAAACTTATAAAAATTCAGAGGAAGGTATGGCTATTATAGACTATATATTCATAGAAGACTTCTAATGGAATGCATTTGAGGTGAGGGCAGGGAGAGGGTAACAAAAGAGGCAGAGGTTCTCAAGGTGTGTTTCAGGGGCAATTTCTGGCCACTCCCTTGCTTGCAAATATTAATAGTTCCCCACTGTCTGCGAGGTGAAGTTCAAGATTATTAGTTTGCATTTAGCACCTGAACTAGCACAAGTTTAGCTATATTACCCACCTTCCCCTCATTGTCAAACCCTGGACCATGACCTAGTCTCTAATACGCCTCTCATATCCCACCTCTGGGCCTCCAGGATGGACAGGAACTGTGGCATAGTTGAAAGAATAGGGGCCTCAGAGTGGGCAGATCTAGGTCAGAATTCTGGCTCTGTCATTTTGTAACTAGTGGGACATTTAACAGGTTATTTAACCTTTTACTTTCTTTATCCATAAAATAAGAATAGTAATAACCACCTGGCAAGAGGATTGCAAAGATTTAATGAAATGAAGTATATAAATCCTCAACTTACTGCCTGCTTTATTATAAATACTCAAAAAAATGGTAGTTATCATTATAATAATGACACTTCCCCTATGCCAGCAACTCACTTCTACTGCTTCTCAGCCTAAACAATTCCCATAGCACGCTTTCATCTTTACACTGTAGCATTATATTACTGAATCATATTACTTTTAGAGGATGGCAATGTAATATGGTGGTTGAGAGCTTAGACCTGAAATTAGCCTGCTTACCATTTATTAACTCAATCACTCTCTGGGTCTCGGGTTTTATCTATTAAATGGCGATTATGATGGGTTTGCGATGTCCGTCTCACAGGCATAGTTGGAGGGGCAAGTGATTTTACATCATAGTGCCTGGAATACAGTATATACTCAATAAAAGGTAATTATTGGCTTGTCTGTTTTATAGAGAAAGGAAAAGTTTATGTAACTTTACCAAAGTCAAATGACCAGTGGGACAAAAACTTTTAGCATCAAAATTTCAACTTAGGTAACTCCAGAGTCTGAGCTCTTAATCATCAGGCATTTCACCTTCACCATGAATAAGAGATGCTTCCACTCCAAGTCTTTTCCCTGCTGTCATTATCTGATACACATTTGACAGCCTTTGCAGGCCAAGCAACTAACAGACTGGAGCTAAGACAAGCTGCCTCCCACTTTCATTTAGCTTATTAAGGAATGCACGTTGATCTCCCCAGCACACATACTTCCCTCTACATATGATTTTGCATATAAGAACAGAAGACTCAGTAGGTAAAGTGATATGTGCAGGGTCATGTAATTAGGAGGTAAGTGATCAAAACCAAAATCCAGGTCACATTCAACCGACTGATGATTATCGAGTTCCTGCCATGTGCCATGCATCATGTTAGGCATTGGTGTGGGAGATGGTCTCTATCATCTTAGGAATTTTACCATGTGTATATCTGGCATATAGTTGGAATTCACTAAATATTTATAGAATGCATGAATCCCCCCACCTATACATTTGTCCATCCATCCATACATCCACCTACCCGCTCATTCATCCATCTACCTACCTCACAAAGTCCCTGCCTCATCTTAAGTAATGTACCCTAAAATGGGGGAGAAAGTAGTGTAAGCAACTACTTACTATATGTTGCTACAAGGGCTGTAATACAGGTGGGTGCTGTGGGAATCCAGAGAAGCTCTCATGACTAGCAGAATCAAACATTCTGCTCCACCCAAGGTGCCTTCCTGCCCACACTTATTTCTTCCACATAAGCACAAAAAAGTCACGATTACAGTGAACACTTATATAATGCTATAGGTACGCTCTTAGCAAGCAGCAACATCCAAGAAAAGAACTTTAAATACAAATTTAACAAAGAATGGAAGAAATCAAGTTGCATTCTCTAATATGAAAAAGTACTACTTTATTTTTAGGAAAGCATGTGGTTCTGCACGAAGAACAGCATCTAAAGCATACAAGCAAACACTGTCTGCCCTTTCCTAATGGTCTGAATCACAGATTCACTCATATTGTTCCTTGGCCAAAAGGTCTTATTTGGTACCTTAACAAGCTTGGCCTGTTTTCTTTGTTAATTTTGTGTTTCTTAGTTCTTCTCGCCTCTGACTCTCTTCTTCACCTTAAGACTTTTTTGGGGTGGGAGTGGTTTAGTAAAGATTAAAGACATGTTTTAATATCTTTTAAAACTGATTTAAATTGTGTGTATATGTATATATTTATATCTATACCTGTATATTCACTATATATATATATATATATAAGCAGAAATCATATAGGTAAAATAAGGCAAAAATGGCTTCATCCATCCATTCAAAATATTATTAAGGTTTCAATGTTTTTCTCATTTTCACTTTCCACATCTTGTTTATCACCAAGCCCTGCTAATTCTATGCCCTAAATTTCTCTCAAACTCACTTCTTCCTGACCTCCCATGTTCACTGCTATATTTCAAGCCCTCACTAAGGCATGGACCATTGCAATAGCATCTTAAGAAACTGATCTGCTAGGATCTCTAGCAATGCCATTCATCCCCTACAATGTTGCAGAGGGACTTCTCTAAACTCAGATAATTCAATGACTCTCCATCCTTTAGAGGATGAAGTCTGAGCTCCTTAGCATGACATGACAGACTGACCCAGCATAATATGACTTCTATTCACCTCTCCAGCTTCACCTCTAACCCAGACCAACCAAGATGTAAAGATAGAGCAAAGGATATTTAATCATATTCCATTGTCTGTAAAATGGCTCATACCTCTTTGCCCTTTTTACATACTGTTTCCCCTGCCTGCTAGAAAGTTATTGACAACTTTTGCATACCTATTGTCTTTTTTACTTGATCTAATTTGCCAAACTCTTGTTTATCTGAGAAGATAACTTTTATCCTCACAGAGAGCATTTATTATTCCCTTTTTTTTTTTTACTACTAATGTGCCTTATGGCTACTGCTACCATTACTACTATTGCACTGAAATGCTATAAATTTATCTTTTGTTGTCCAGTAACATATGCACCTTATAAAACCTTTAGAAAGTATAATCAGCAAAGTGTAAAAACTAAAATCATCCGTAATTTTATCACTCAGATGCAACTATTGTTAACATTTTGGTGGACTCTACTTCAAGTCTTTTCTCTGGAAGTATATAAAGTTTGTTTGTTTTGCAAAAACATAACCATGCTACCTTTATTATTCTGAAACGGGCTTTTTAAAGTGGAAAAGTATATTATAAAAAATTATCTGCTGTCTTTAAAATTATTCCTTAATATCATTGTAAATGCCTAAAAGTATTTCCCTGAATGAATGGAAAATTTTCCTATTATTTGAACTATAGTTATTTCCAAACTTTCACATTATAAACAAGAAGGCAGTTTCTCTCTTTATAGGAAAACCTTTGAGTGTGATCATGATTACTTCTCTTTGATAAATTTTGACAGGAGAAAATTCTGGACCAATGAGACTGCATGTGTTTAAGCTGTATTTATTTATTTATTTATTTATTTTTGAGCGATATTTCCAAATAGTCTTCTGGAAAGATCCTACTGATTTGCACTCCCAAAGGGAAGCGTGTCCATTTTTTCACCAAGGTAATATAAACATAGAATATTTGATAGATAATTATATAAGCAAAAATAGTATCTTGTTGACTTGACAAGTCCTCTGTGAGGCAGACTATATTTCCCTTTTCATACTAAATGTTACACATTTTTTCCCTTTCCTTTCTGATTTTCCAAATCAGGTCCTCTGCTCCATTTTCCACTGAGGTGTTTATCTTTTTTCTTATCGGTTCCTATAAGGTATTTATATCACCCTTTGTCTCACATGTATGCCACAGAAATATTTTATCTCCTTTTCTGTTTGCTTCTGAATATGAAAATGATTTATGACATAATCCATCCAATCCCCAATGATTTGAAATGCTACCAGTATTATATATTGATTCCTATATATACTCAGCTCAGTTTATGAGCACTTAAAACTAATCTGTCAGCCTGTTTCTCTATCAGTATCCTATTTTTTAATTATTTTGGTTCATAGAAATATTATTCTTATTGCTATTATTATTATCACTATTACCATTTTAATTGCTACCATTTATTGATCATGGCCAACACGCAATCCTTCAAAATAAAATGCTTAATGTTTTCACAAAATGTATCTGATTTATTCTTCAAAACAACCCTGTGAAATTGGTACAATTATAAACATGTTTCACCTGAGGAAACCGAGACATATTATTATTTATTACTTAGTAGAACAGAGATTAAAACTCGTCTTCCTGACATCAAAACTTACAAACTCTTAAATCCCTGTAAATATTTTCTCATTACTTATCTTAAAAAATTTTGTGTGCCTATTAGCAGGTGTTTTATTTTTGGAGATGAACTTTAAAAGTAACTATATTGACTTTATAAAAATGGCCTTTGGATTTTTTAGTAAACTTTTTGTTGAAGTATAATATATATACAGAAACGGACATATACCATAAGTGAACATGCATTTGTAATGTGTTCTTAATTCTTTCCAGGGTATTTTTCTTCAACCAGAAGAACACTTTTTAGTATTTTGTTTTTGTGTGGGTTTCCCAGTAAGCCATTTAAATGTTTTTCATTTGTCTGGAACATTCTAGATGGTGAATTTATTTTGAAGTATCTTTTTCTGGGTATAGAATTCTAGGTTAGCCACTTACTTTTTCTTTTTGTATTTTGGTTATATTATTCTGTATTTTTGGCCCCATAGCATGCTTTAAAGACTTTCTCCCTTTCGGTTTTCAGTAGTTATGATTTGTGCCTAGGTAGGGTTTGCTTCATATATATTTTTATTGATATTCATAAGGATTATTAAATATTTAGCTTCACATTCTTAATCAGGTTTTGAAAATTCTGCTCATTCTTCCTCTCCTTCTCCTCTAAACTTCAACTTCACAAAGAGTAAAACTTTTCATTGCATTTGCTATTACTCAGTTCCTCCCCCCACCCCCAGATTTTATTTCCATTTTTCTCTTGCAGTAAACCCTTGATAATTTCCACTGCCTTATCTTCCAGTTGAGGAGCTGTGGTCATGCAGTGGTTAAGTGCTTGGTTGCTAACTGAAAGGTTGGAGGTTCAAACACACACCAGCCACTCTACTGTGTCCTTTAGGTCCATTATGAGTCAAAATCGACTCAGTGGCAACAAGTTTGGTTTTTTTGAATTTTCCAGTTTACTAAAGCTCTTTTCTGCCATGACCGCCTGCTCTTGAACTACTGTATTAATTTCTTAATGTGATTATTAAATTGTATTTCTATAATTTCTGCTTCTTTATAGGTTCCATATCTCTACTGAATTACTTCTCTTGCCATCTATTTTGTACATATTAAATATTATTGTTTACATCATACTATAACTTACATATGGTAAAGTGTATAAATCTTAAACTTCCAGTTTACTGAACTTTGACATCTGTATACACCAGTGTAATATATAAAACATTGCTAACACCTAAAAGGCTAACTCAAAAAATAATTCTTTTAAATTCTATCTCTGATACCTCCAGTAACTAAGTAACCAGTAGGCCTGTTTCTTTTGTATTTTTGTTGTTGTTGTTGTTCCCTTTCTTGGCATGCCAAGCAATTTTTAGTTGAATGCTACCATGTTATCTTCTTCTAGAATTGGTTCACCCTACCCTTGTGTAGGAAGTAGGGTGGTGGCAGACCATCTTAGTCTGAGCAGGAACTGGGCTGATAGGAAGCTGGGTTGTAGTTCTTGCAAAGCTTCATCTTCATCTGGTGTGTTTGCAGTCCTAAACCATCTCTATAGATTTTCCAACTAAGATCCCTGGGTGTTTACTATGGCCCATCACTGTTTCTGATATCTAATCTATAATAGGTGTCTGCTCAGCACTGACAGACTTGGAAAATTCTCTTCTACTCCTATGTGGCTTTCTGCCTTTCTTCTTATTCTCCTGTCTTGTACAGTTAAAGAATTCAGCACATGCCTCAAGGAGAAACCAGCAGGGTGTTGGGCTCACTTCTGTGAACTTTCCTTTTTATTAGGATCTTGGCTCCCTCTGTCTCTGGCTGCCTTGACAATCATAAAAGAAATTACTTTCTCTCTCTCTCGCTTCAGTCTCATGAGTTCACCAAAAGTTCTGGTGGATTCTTTACCTCTTAGCAGTGGCCATCTGCTTCCATACTCTGATAATAATTGACAAATGCCCTAGGAAATAATGTGGAGAACCATAATCTATGGTTCTCTTCTCTCTGGAGTCTTGGAATCTCAAGTCCCATTTGCTTCTGCAGTTCTCTGATGTCTTTGAAAACCTATTTTTTTAATGATTTTTTCTGATTTTACTATTTGTTCTTAGTGCAAAACTAGTCTTACCCAAGCTACTCCATCATAATCTAAGAGAAATTCTTATATTTGCATGTGATTTGCCATTCAGGAAATTTGTCATTTGATTTAAATGATCAAATTTATTGGCTTAAAGTTGTTCATACTATTTTCTTATTATTTTTCAATGTTTGCAACACTGATTAGATGTCCTTCAATAGAATATGCTTATGGTAGCATGGTTAACTGACTTAAATGACCACCTCCAGGTACAATTTCCATGAACACTGAGGCCATGCTTTTCCCAGACTACTCACAGACAGTGACAGGGCAAGGTAGAGATAATAGTGCTAGCCCATTCTGGCTCAATGTGACATTATCCTACTGGCTGAGATTTTGTCAGAATTATGTTGTGGACTGTGGCTTTTCCTCCCCAATCTACCTTTTGCTCTTTCCATTCACAAACGTTGGACCTCCACTGCAGCCTGAAGGCTGTCTTTGTCTATTCATATTTTCTCCTCCTTTTCTCTTCATGGGCATGTCCCTAAATAAATCTCTATAATGCCTAAACCTAACTAGGTGTCTGCTTCTTTGAGACTTAAAGTGACATTACAAGAAAAGAAACTATATATACTTACAGGAATACATCCACAACTTCCAGTACTCTTCATTCCTTCCTGTATATCTAAGTTATTATCTGATAGCATTTTTCTCCAACCTGAAAGACTTTCTTTAGCATTTCTTTAATTTGATCTGATAGCAATGAATTCTGTCCATTTTTTTTTTTTATCTGAAAATGTCTTTATTATACCTTCACTTTTTTTTTTTCTTTCAGCATTGTAAGTATTTCAATCCAATGTCTTCTGGCTTTCATTATTTCTGATGATAATTCAACTGTTAATCATTTCATTGTGTCCCTGCATGCAATGTGCTGTTTTTATCTTGCAGCTTTCAAATATCTTCTATTCTTTTTGATCTTCAGAAGCTTGGCTATGATGTGCTTAGGTGTTTTGTTTTGTTTTTCCCCTCCGTGTGTGCATCTGCCTTGAGGACTGGTCAGCTTTCTGCCTCTGTAAGTTAATTTATTATTATTTTTACAAATTTGGGGAAAATCTGACCATTATTTCTTCAAATATTTTTTTCTGCTTCCTTTCTTCTTCTTCTGGGAATCCAGTTACATACATGTTGAACTACTCCATATCGACCAAAGGTCTCTGAGGATTTCTACATTTTTTTCAATCTTTCTCCTCTTTGTTCTTTTGATTGGATAATTTCTATTGATCTATTTTCAAGTTTAGTGCTTCTTTCTTTTGCCTTCTCCTATCTGTTGTTGAGCCCATTTAGTGATTTTTTTTTCATTTCCATTATTATATTTCACAGATTTAGAATTTTTAAGTTACCTTTCATAGTTTCTATATCTCTGTTAATATTCCCTACTGACTCATTAATATGGTATTTTCTTTTAATTCTTCCAACACATTTTTCTTTAAGTCTTTGAACATACTTACGTTAGTAGCTTTGATGTCTTTGTTAACTCTAACAGCTGGGTACACTTGGAGTAAGTTTAAGTTGACTGTTTTGTTTGTTTTTCCTGTGTACGGGTCATACTTTCTGGTTTCTTTACATGTTTAGTAATTTTGTGTTCAAAACTGAATATTGTAGATAATATGTTATAGTGATTCCAATATATTATGTGTTCTTCTGGATATTGTATTCTGCTCTACTAGGCTATTAACTTGAATTAAAACTATGAAATCTGTCCATGATGTGCAGCAACTGACGTCTTTACTCTGTGTTTGGTTTCCAGCTATTGCTTTTTAGATGGGCCTTCTGAGTGCCTTCTGAGTATCTCCCCATAGCTGTACATTTTAGCAGGCAGCCAATGTTTGGGGCAGATTTATGCTCAGATTTTGGGGTTCATCCTGTATGTGAATCCCATGATCCTAGGGTTTCCCCTTAAATTTACGGTTCCTTTGCCAGTCCTGATTTTTACCCTCCATCACCTTCAGCATGAGTCTTCCACTTCCTGCCACTAGAGCTATGCATGGGTTGGGAAAGTTACTTAGTCACAGATGAAGCAAACTCACAACTATTACCAGAAGCAGTTCTGGTTTTTCAAAGGTAGATTGCTTTAGTTTCTGCCTGTTTTTGATGAGCTTTCTGGGTCTCTTATGTGTGTGGTTTATAGACCAACCAGGAAGTTGGATAGCATTTATACTCCAATTATGGATATCAATATTTCAATGACTTTCTCTCTTCCAATAATTCCCTCTGAAATTTCCAGTTTTTCTTTTGCTCTGAATTTTGCCATCTTCCATCACAAGACAATAAGGGGATTTTTTCCACCATCCAGTCTGAGGGGTGTTGACAGCATCCAGAGGCAAGGAAGCCACAAACAGTTCTTCCCTGATGCAGTATCAACCTTTCAAGTGCATGCTCTTCTTAAGGTTCAAGCTGCTTTTCATTGTTTTACAGTGTTTTCAAATGGTTGTTGTTATTAATTTTGTCCACTTTTTATCATTGTTACCTGTGGGCAAAATCATCTGTAATCTTCTTGTGGCCATTACTGTAAGTCCTGGTGCCAACTTAATAGTAGTTTCCTAATGATAGTTTCCATTTATACATGTAGGTAAAAATATATGCTATATTTCTCACATTCTGGGATAAGTAAAATGCTTATTCCAAATTGGAAAAATAAATTAGATTATCCCTTCATTTTTCTGTGCTATGAGTCAGAATCAACTCGATGGCAACAGGCTTGGTTTTTTGGTTAAGAACTAAGGTACATAGAAAACGTGTGTTTCTTGAAGATTTTAATACCTTTCCATTAAATTGTCTGGGCTCTGTGCTGTTTCTTTATTATGTGGATGATTTACACATTACATCCATGATGACTTTTCATTTCAGACTTTCTACAGGCAGAACCTGGATTACAAACGAGTTCTGTTCATGAGTCTGTCTTTAAGTTGAATTTGTATGTAAGTCGAAACAGGTATTGTTCATATCTAAAGTCAGTTAGGCAAATGTTTGTCTTAATATATAGTATATAGTGTGCATTTCTATGCATAAAAACATTAAAGAAACACTTCTAGATACGCTAAAACCTCTTTAACATAATAATACAGTAACAATAATGTTTTTATGCACGTTACAAAGTAGTGCCTGTTTGTTATTACGAACCATTGTATGCACTTCAAATTTTTAATATAATAGGCTTTAAGGGTGTTGGCTGGTAACCACAAGTTGTACATAAGTCAGATGTTCATAACCCAGAGACTGCCTCTATATGCTTACATCAATCTTAATCATATATATTTATTTGGAAAGTAATTTTATAGATATTTTAAAGTTCGTTACCAATGAGTTGCACATCATATTCTTTCATCCCTTTAAATGACTCCTCTGTACCCATGGTTGGACGGTCTTTCTCTTTCCTAATGTGGCTGATTTGAGTTTTCTCTTGTTTTTCTTAATCAAATTTGCTGGGATTTGTCTATATTAATTGCCATTTGAAGGATACCCGTCTTAGATTTGTCATGTCCAGTATCTTTTTTTTCTTTTTTTTCTATTTTCTATTACACTCACTGAAGTTGGTTGTTTATATATTAGCACTGCTTTCTAGGCTGCAAATACCATAAAGTCCGGATTTATGCTTTGCTCATCTCTGTGTCCAAAGCACCTAATACAGTGGCTTTCACATTGCAAGTCCTTACTAATTGTGTGCTTGATTCAACTGCAAAGACTTTGGGTTATTTATGGAGAAATAATCTATTAAGCTAATCCAAACTGATTCATCAAACATTAGGAGTGCATAGAATAATACAGAGTTTCATTTTACAAATAGTGAAACTGACAGGGAAATTGGCTTGTCCAAAGTTACACAGAAAGTTTGTGGTAGAGCAGGGACTTGTTCTTCCCAAAAGGTCATACCACCTTACTAAAATGGATTGAATCTAAAACAGCCTCAGTTTCTACCTCTCCTACACATATACATTCAAGTGAAATATTTACTGTTTCCAAAGCAATTTTAAGCTTTGAAATTGTGAAAATCTTTCCATTAATATTCTGCTTCGTGAAATTATTTTTGGTTATTGATGACATCTAAATTCTGAAGAACAGCCCCCATCTCCTCAGTGCCTACTGTTCTTGGCATTGTGTCATCCCAGGAACACGTCAATGTGTGATGGATGTGGCTAGTTTAGTGATTCCTTTCATCTTTGTAGAGAATCACACTGCCAGCTTTTTGCAAGAAGGTTTGGTTTATTAAACTCAGAATCCCCAATCCAGGAACAATACTGTCTACGTCTGTCTATCGTAGAACTATGTTCCAGTCAGGGGAAATAAATAAGTTGTCTCTTTTCTCTAGATTGCATCTGTTTGTTTCTATACGACAGTGGGATTAGAATATTGAAGAAGGAACTAGGCTGGAAGTAAAGGGACCTGGGTTCCGGACCTAATACTTCCACTAACTTATTGATGACTTAGTTCTCTTTATGGATTGCAGATTCCCACCTTTAAACTGAAGCACTTAAATAGGTGCATAGAGTCTGAGCATACCTCAGAGGTGCTTTAGGGAGCTCAATTTAATGGATAAGGACAGAGAAGCTTTCAAAGCCATAACCTGGCCTAATCTAGAAAATAAAAGGGAAGCCTAGTTTCTCAGAGCAGCTTTTTCTTTAGACTTTGCCATTAATCGGGGAGTCAAAAATAGCACCCCTATTTCAATAGACTCCATCCTCCAAAATTTTTACAAGGGAGACACAAGAAATATAAAAATTCAAATGATTGAGAAATCACTTTCGGCACTTTTGTTTTAAGGTTGTGAGTGAGAGGAAACACAAGAGGGATTTATAGGGGAGACAGCATTAGAGATGCACTTTGAAGACTGAATAAGATTTTTTCATTCATTATTGATTCATTCATTCCTCTAGTATTTTTTTTTTTTTTTTTTTTTTTTTTACTCATTAAGTAGTTATTGAGGCACTACTGAGTACCAGGCATCATGATAGGCATTAGGGGTCCTATGGTGAGCGTTATGGAGCGTACAGTCTAGAGAGGAGAAATACATGAATCCATTAATCACAGGTATGTGTCATTACAAATTATTATAACTATTATGTGGTAAAAGTACAGTATAACCTGATATAAACCAGGGAGGGTGGGAAGGCTATTCAGGAAAGGCCTACTTCCTTGAACAAGTGACACTTGAACAGGTATCTGCATTAACCGGGTTAAGGAAAGGTAGAGGGAGTGAGGTAGAAAAAGCTTCGTGTGCGAAGGTCCTGAAGAGGGAGGGAACCGGCACCTCATGGAGTAGAAATGAGGCCAGTGAGGCTGGAGCAGAGAGAGTCAGGAGGAGACTGTGAGAAAGGGCATTCTGAGCTGAGAGAAGAGATGTGGAAAAGAGTGCACCTTGCACTGAGAATTACAGGTAATTGCGTTTGGTAAGAGCTTTGAATACCTGAGGAGAAGTGGGAGTTGTAAAGGGAAAAGTAGGTTGAATTCGTATTAAAGAGAGTTGAAGTTGACAGGTGAAATAATCTGGACTTAGTCATCATGCATCAAATAGAGATTCAGAAAAGTTATTGACCTTAGAGCTTTAGGGCATGCTTTTACAAACTTAACATTTGTTGCCAGGTGTGGAGATTAAAAAAATAAAAAATAACAAACCTTCACTAGGAAGAAATGGGTTCTGTGAGGGACGCGGTGTTTACAGACAGCTGGATGAGTGGCTGCAGTTGTATTACGACACATCTTGTGCTTCTTTTATGTGGCTAGTTGCAAAAATGTGTGAGGAATGGAAGCTTAGTCTCTCCCTTTTCATCACTGATGCCATTTGTTATTGCTTTCTGCCTTTTTTTCTTCCTTGAGGTGTCACCCAAGCGGTTCAAAGTCTCCCAAGAAAAAATAAAACTCATTGCTGCCGAGTCAATTCCAGATCATAGCAACTCTATAGGACAGAGTAGAACTGCCCCCATGGGGTTTGCAAGGCTGTAAATCTTTACAGAAGCAGACTATTGCATCTTTCTCCCACAGAGCGGCTGGTGGGTTCAAACTGCTGACCTTTCAGTTAGCAGCCAAGGGCTTAACCACTGCGCCGTCAGGGCTCCTTAAGAAAAATCAAAGCTTCTTTTTTTTATTTTTTCATAGTTGAGTTATAGTAAAAGATGATCATGTTCTCTCGGCAAAGAAAATAGCTCAAGTGATAAACACAACAAGGTTGAGAGGTACAGGAGGAATAGTTTACCAGGATCCCATTCATAGCTGGCTCTGGAAAGAAAACCATCTGCTTTTCCGATTTTTTTTTTTTTTCCTCCACAAGGAGGGGAAACTTGAATGCCTATTCTGGGAGAAGTATGAGCAGAATAGAGAGGCAAGGGATCTGCTAAGACATGTGTTTCTTTCTATCATGGGAGGTAGGTTCTACCCGGTGCCCGTCAGCTTCTACATCCAATCTCTCACCAAGTCCTAGCATGTCTGTCTCAAATTTTGGTCAGTCCATCCCCGCTTGCATCAACTTTTTCAAGCCTCCATTTTCTCTTGTCTTCATTATTTCAATAACTTCTCAAATATTTCCCTCTCCTCCTACAATTTTTTTCTTCCATTCTAGTGTCTATGCTACCGACAGAGTCATCTTTATAAAACACACATCTGACCATGTTACCCTCCCATTTAAAACCCAACAAGCTCTTCTTGTGGCATACAGCATATAATGAAAGTTCCTGAATCTGTCATAAAATGATCTCCAGGATACAGCCCCTGCCTTGCTGGGAGTTTGTCTTGGCCTGACACCTCTCCACCACAGACACGTGTGTACACTTCTGCTCCAATAACAGATGCTCCAGTTCAAGCACCATGCTTTCCCTTCCTTGTTTGCTCTTACTAGAGTAGCTTTCCTTGCTCCTATTCACCCATCGAGACCCTATTCAGTAACCCTTTCCTAGAGGCCTGCTTTGAGCTTGCCTTCAACAGAAATGAAGAACCATCTACTCTCTTTTAGCATCCACATGTCGTTTACAGATCTCTGTCATTTCACCAATAATAACTGTAATGTGTTCTATTTATTTGCCTATGTGGCCATCTCCTCCATTATTTTGGGGAGGAGATGGGAGCTGTTCTTTATTCATCATTTATCCCCAAAGCCTATTATAAACTCTCACAACAGCGAAACTAATAGTTAACATTTGCGAAGAGTTGCTGTGGGCCAGGAACTGTGCTAAACCACCTTTCCAAGCTATTCATCATGCAGATTAAAAACAGACCTTGCTGAATCACAGATAAAGGGGAGAAATCATGTCCTTAAAGTATAGGCTCAGCTAAGAATTTGAGATGGAACGAGCAATTAGGAGATGAATGAAATAGTTCTGTGTCTGTTATCTAAGACGTTCAGTCTTACTCAAAAAGTATTGATTAAATACCTGCTGTGTACCCAACCTTGTACTAAGCAATTAACCAAGTGTTTGTGTCAATAGAGATTCTCCACCTTGTTTAAAGTCAATTTTTCCAATCTGTAAATGAAAATACAGTAGTATTTTGAAATCCCATTTTAATTCCACATACATGAAAGATCATAACAGAGACTCAATGCTATACCAAGGTCTGAGTTCAATACTGAACACATACTGTAAGAAAAAAAAAAAAAAAGCACTGGACTGGGAGTCGGCAGGATCCCACGTCCCTAATCAGCTACTCTCTCACTGTGTGAGCTTGGACAAGACCCCAATCCCTCGTACCTCAGTTTCACCATATGGAAATTGAGGAAAATCGTCTCAATGAGCTCTCTTCACCCTTCTACTGTTGATAAAATCTAAACTGTCTCCTCAGAAATTTCTCTAAAAATCCTGTTTTCTTCAGCTCGAATTGAAGAAATTCCCCCTTCTATTCTTTCAGGTATAAACACCAAGAGAAACCGTCATGGGCATCTGGGGCTTCTCTTCTTGAGCTAATGATAAGGCTTTTTGGAGGAAAAGATATATCCTTAGGACAAAGAAGTGTGCCTGAAAATAACCTGTTTTCAGGTCTAAAATGCTACCTGTTGTTAGGCAAGGTACTGGAGAGGTTAAAGAGGTGTCGTTGAAGTTGGAGGACCTACAATCGTGTCCTAGATCTGCCAACTGTGTGACCTGAGGTGAGAAGCTCTCTCTATGTAGTG
This sequence comes from Dugong dugon, assembly GCA_030035585.1. Taxonomy (NCBI): domain Eukaryota; kingdom Metazoa; phylum Chordata; class Mammalia; order Sirenia; family Dugongidae; genus Dugong; species Dugong dugon. The sequence continues at coordinate 63,059,854 of CM057471.1, forward strand.
TTTTCTTAACATCAAAATGGAAAGTAATAAAGGTATTTACAGCATAATCTTATTTCTGAGAACACACATGCATAATGTTTAGAAAAGTGCTTGTGATATAGTAAGAGCTCCTTATGATGATGATAATGATGATGATGCATACTATTCGTGAGAGCACTATTTCATTCAACATATAAGAAAACTAAGACCGAGAGAGGTGATATGACTTTCCCATGTTCACAGAGCCGTCCTGTGATGGCTAAACATAAAGCCAAGAATAAAAGAAGAGTAACTGTAATACTTGAGTCCCTGAGTGGTGCAAATGGTTAATATGCTTGGCTGCTAAAATGGAAGGTTGGAGTCTGAGTGGACCCAGAGACATCTCAGAAAAAAAGACCTGGTGATCTACTTCCAAAAAATTAGCCCCTGAAAACCCTATGGAGCATACTTCTACTCTGACTCACATGGAGTCTCCGTGAGTCCCTAAGAGTTGAAAATCTACTAGACAGCACCTAACAACAACAACATACAAATATTAGCTGTTATTATAGTTAAACAAACAAACAGAACAGTGGTCATCAAGTTGCCTGCGACTCATGGAGACCCTACGTGAGTCAGAGTAGAACTGTGCTCCATAGAGATGTCAGTGGCTAATTTCTCAGAAGTAGATCACCAGGCCCTTTTTTATTTTTATTCTTATTTTTTCCATGGGGATCACTGGTGGCACCTTGGTTTGAGCTTGGCTGCTAACCAAAAAGGTTGGCAGTTCAAATTCACCAATGATTCCTTGGAAATCCTATGGGGCAGTTTTGCTCTGTCCTATAAGGTCGCTATGAGTCAGAACCAACTCAATGTCAATGGGTCTGGTTTTTTTTTTTTTTTTGGCTTGGTGACCCCATGTGACAGAGTAGAACTGCCCCATAGAGTTTTCTAGGTTGTAATCTTTACAGGAGCACACTTGCTAGGTATTTCTTCTGCAGAGCTGTTGGGTGGATTTGAACCTCCAACCTTTTTGTTAGTAGGGGAGAATTTAACCGTAGCACTAACACTTTAGATATGCAAGTGACATCAGATAGAGACTTTTATTCCCACTTTACAAGAGAGGAACCAGACTCAGGTTAAGTGCTTTGCCTAGAGTTGCACAACTAGTTCATAACTGTGCTGGGAAATGAACCTGGATAATTTAATGCCAAAGGCACTTCTCATTCCTTTTCAATCACATATTTGAGAGTACTGGTCTCCAGATACAAGCCCTCTCCCCTTTTGATGCCTCCCAAAATTCTTGGCACCTTAGTCAGTTTCATAAAAAAAGGCTCAAGAAGTTTGGAGATGGGAGTATACCAAAGTCAATGTACCTGTCAGAGTGTCTGTTCATTTGCCTGTCAATCACCCATTTCCGGTTACTCTCTGTTGATCTGGGGGATGTTAAGCCCTGACTGGACTTAGCAGAAGGCACATCTTCTCTCTTCAGAGTCCTGCAGAGTCTGGCTGCCTCTCCAAGTGCTCCTCTGAACCCATCAGGAAAACTTCAAGTTTCCTTTGAAACTCTGAGCCCCATACCCTGTAGCAGATGTCCAAGGATGTTTGCTCGCTTAACGGCTTGCTCAACACCTTTTCGGATCCACACTATCTCCCCATCAGCCTTTCTGAAACATGTGTTATCCCTCCATCCTTGAAGCAGGTCCCCCGGTGCAGTGATTAAACCAGCTCTGTATCGGATAAACCCGATGCAATTTTCTAAAAGTCATCATCTTGACATTTCCCCCACCGCAGCAGAGAACCTCGCCTCCAATTTCTGGGCTTGCTCATTTGTTTTCCTTTAGATGTTCTTTGAGATACTCTTTGCAGTGACCTCTGCTAAGGGAAGGGAACATACACTCTTATCCTGCCATTATGCAGACACAGTGACAAATTGTTCTATTTTTTATGCTTGACAGAAATGGTAGGGGCGGGGAATAAGAGAGCCAAATCCACTCACGATATCTCTGACCAATGTAGATAAGAGTTAGGGAAAACTTGTTTTTTCCTTCTTTTATCTTAAGTGTCCCCTCTTACTTTCTTATGTCAGTTCTCATATGTTCTTCCTTCAGTTAGTCCCAGAATGTGACAACACTTCCAAAGTAGGCTGCAATCCTAGCAGACACTTGAAAGCAATATGACCAAAAGCAAATTTGCCCTTGCTCTCTTAAACCGGCTCCTCCTCCTAACCTCTCTCCCCAGCTCATCTTTCTTAGTGACATGATCATTCTCTAAGTTATCTGGTATTCAAATGATGAATTCATTTTTACTCCACCCTCTTTTTTATTCCTCATGTCATTAAATCCTATTGATTCTTCCTTTGAAATATAGTTTTTGCTCACCTCTCTTTATACTTCTGCTGTGTGTCCCTAATATGGGTCTGTGAGGAGTAGGTTTCGTGCAACTGTATTTGAGTAATTTTTGTTCCTTCAGCCACATTTTCTTGTACTGCCAAATTGTCTATTGTTCTGCACTGTACAGTAGTGAATGTAAAGCATGGTTGGACCGATTATCCTTCCGTGCAGTGTTGTATTGGTGTTCTTCCCGGATAGGAGAAGTCATTCAGGGTATCGTCTACTACTATGTCTCTCAAACCAGAAACTGACTGACAGGGTGAGCTATCAATGGATGGCATGGTGAGAATTTATCTTTTATTCTCTTGATCATGGAGGGGTCAAGGTGGCTGGGAAATCATTCTATCCGGTGATTTGTAAGATGTAATTGCTCACTTAGGAACAGATCAGGAGCTACAGAGGGAGAAACCAGGAAAGTGACCTGCTAAATCGCTCTTTTCTCTGAGCTGCCTCTCTTCCTCATTCCTTATACCATTACTGGGCCCATCCCACTGTATTCTCATTAACTCCTTCCTCATTTGTCCCCACACACAAGATTGTAGGCTCTTTATTTAAAAAAAAAAAGTCCGCTGTTTCTCATCAATGTACCCTTAGCCCTTAGCAGAGTTTCTCACTGTCTCGTAATAGATTCTTAACAATTTTTAATTGAGTCAAATCATGACAGCTTTTTTGGCTAGAGGCTTTATAACTTAACGTTCACTTTAAAATATCACTTTTGTCTTTTGTGTTTATTTCCCTTTGTTCTTGCTTGGTATTTTAAAGCCTTTTTTTTTTTAAAAAAAAAAAAAAAAACAGTCCTGACTGGTCTCAGCACTGTTAAGGAAAAACTGAATGTAGAACTATCCATTTACTGGTGGGCCAGGGGATTACATTGAAGGGGTGCATTGATAGAAAACCATTGCATTTCAAGAAAGAGAACATAAAAAAAGAAAATAAATCTCCTGGGAAAGAGTGAGATCACTTGTTCAGGGTGTTAACTGGTATAATCTTGGTTGTAAATTAAATACATAAATAAAGCTCTGATGTAAATTAACTTATACAATGTTGTGCTATTGTTAGCTTCCCTCGTGTAGACCCCCAAGTCATGGCAGCCCCATGCACAACAAAATGCTGCCTGGTTCTGTGCCATCCCCATGACTGGTTGGATCTATAGGGTTTTCACTGGCTAATTTTCAGAAGTAGATCTCCCCCACCTTTCTTCCTAGCCCTTCTTAGTCTGGAAGCTCCACTGAAACCTGTCCAGAATCATAGCGACACACGAGCCTCTGCTGATGGGCAGGTAGGAGCTGTCCATGAGGTGCATTGGCTGGAAATTGAATCTGGGTCTCCTCCATGGAAGGCGAGAATTCTACCAATGAACCACCAGTGTCCCTCAAACTTATACAATAATGACATTTATTATCTGACACCATAAAATTTCCAAAAGTTGCAGAGACTTCTTCAGGGTATATAGACTCAGTCTCTTCAAGCACTGGAATTTTTCCATCTCTCTTCTCTGCTATCTCTGAATTATAAGCTTTATCCTCAGACTCATTCCCCTAAAGTTCCTAAAATGTTGCCAGCAGCAAATGGGACCTTGAGCTCCCTTATTCACATTGAATGGGAAAAAGTGATTTCCAATCTTGAAATATGTTCTTCCCAATAGTCAGTTTAGAATGTATGCCTGCCCCAAGATGAATAATTGGCACCAATAAAATGTGATACAATAATTGGCTTGTGTCTGGATTCCTGGACAATCAGTGGCAAAGAGGGAAGACTTACCATGATTGGCTTGAACCAAGGTATCTCAACCACACATCACTATTGGCATTTTGGGTGTCAGATAATTCAGTGTCATGGATACTGTTCTGCGCATTGAAGGATGTTTATCAGCATCCCTAGTATTTACTCAGTAATGGCAGTAGCTCCCCTCCTCAGTTGTGACACCCCCAAAAAAGTCTCCGCACACTGCCAAATGTCCCCTTGGGGCAAAATTACCCCCGGGTTCAGAGCCACTGGCTTAGACTAATCAACTTGAATGTTTGCAAATCAACCACAATGTCCACCATAATCAGCAACCCCTCCTTCACACTTTTTCTCCTTTGAAGTTGCAAGTTTTATTTTAAAATGTTTGTCTTACTTACAAGGTTATGCCTAGACTATTCCAAGGTCTAACTGGTCTCTCTGACGTTTGCTTCTTAAATGTCAGAGTCTATAGTCTGCTGTGACTCCATGTCACCTGAAAGTCTTTTTAATTTTGCTTTACACTATCCTTGCTATTCTCTAGTATGTTGCCTCCAGTATCCAAACTGGGAAGGTGTTATTTGAGGAGGGTAACTTGTTTCATGGTAGTTGATGCCAGTGTGAGAGAAAGACATTAGAGGTAAAATCAAGACAAAACAAAGTGTGGTAGCAAGCAAAACTCTTCATATTCATTAGAATAGTTACATTTGCCTGGCTTCCATTCTATGAACAGGCACTGTGCTGGGTGCTTTGCATGCATTGTTTTATTTAATCCATGGTAATGTGTGCAATTTATGTTTTTGTACATACATTTTACAGGTGAGGAAAGTGAGCCCAAGAAAGGTTTTACTCTTGTCTAATGTCATGCAGGAGTCCCTGGTGGTGCAAATGGTTGACACGCTCACTGCTATAATCAAAATGTTGGAAGTTTTCTATCCTAAGGTGCCTTGGAAGAAAGGCCTGGTGATCTACTTCCAAAAAATCCACCACTAAAAATCCTGTGGAGCCCAGTTCTACTCTGACACACATGGGGTCTCCATGAGTCAGAATTGACTCGATGGCAACTTGTTTAATGTCATGCAGCAGGTGTGACATAGACCACAATTTGAACCCAACACTGCCACTCTAAAGTCACAATTTTCTAGTACAGTGTCTGCCAATATGTACATCACTCTCCTTTCCTGAGTGTATCCCTTGGTGCTCTAACCCAGGATTATATCATTCTTTAAGGCAGGGAAACTGGGCACAGAGAGGAAGAGAAAGAAGAGGGAGTTCTGAGAGAAATGGAGGTTATTGAATGAAAGCCTGAATCTGCCTTACAGACTATCTCCACAAGGCTGCCTTCTGACTCGTGATAAATCCTGCTCCCTCCAGTCACTTTCTTCAGCCACAGCTGCACACAACATAGTAATCACCATCAGTGGGGGTCATCTGCAAATTGCAAAGGACAGCCCAGCAGAGGAAATGATAACAGATAACACACAGTGCCTGTATATATCCATCATGCAGACAAGGGTTGCATGCAGAATTCTAAGTCCATTCCTGTAGCTCCACACTGACTTCCACTCCTTTTGCAAATGTACTGGTTGGAACCACAGCTTTCAAAAGCCTTCCTGCTTTTTTTTTCTTCTTCCTTAAATCCATTTTACTTAATTAGATTAATTTTTTCTGAAGCACTTAACATTTCAGCTCCCTGCTACCAAAAATGAACAGCAACAGAAACAAAAAAACCAAAGAACTATAATAAAGATCAACTAAGCTATGGCTTCTTGGCTCATTGTTACACAGCCCCTAGCACAACATCCCCGTCCCTCTTGATCTGGCTCTAGCTGAGCTCTCACTACTCTTCTTCATGTCTACCAGATTCTACCAGACTGAGCTTCTTACACCGTACACATCCAGGACTCCCGGCACTGTGTCTCTGCCCATACCACTCCTTCTGTTTACGATGTTCTCTTATACCTATCTCTGTGTCTAGGTTGCCCTGTTTTGGCAATCCAGCTTTTGCCACAGTATCATTCTGAAAGGCTAGAGTCATTATACCTATATTATAGATGGCCACCTGTCCATCAGTTTGTTGTACTATGGTGGCTTGCATGTTGCTATGTTCCTGAAAGCTATGCCACAGGTATTACAAATACAAGCAGAGAGAGTCACCCATGGTGGACAAATTTCTCCAGAGCTTCCAGACTAAGACAGCCTAGGAAAAAAGGCCTGGCAATCTACTTCTGAAAATCAGCCAATGGAAACTCTGTGGGTCACAACAGAATATTGTCAGACATAGTGCTGGAATAAGAGTCCCCTGGGTTGGAAGGCACTCAAAATGCACAGTGGCTGCAAAAATGGATTCAAGCACACCAGTGATCATTAAGATGGTACAGGATTGGGTAACATTTTGTTCTGTTGTACATGGGGTCACCATGAGTCAGAGCTGACTCAACGACAACCATAAGAACAATATAAATGACCAAAGATGTAAGGCACATGATCCAAGTCATGAAGTAGGTAGGTCGTAGAGCAGGGAACTGAAATCTGTGTTCTTTGATTTTTTAGCTCTTAATATGATGTTGGAGCCCTGGTAGCACAGTGGTTAAGAGCTACGTCTGCTAACCAAAAGGTCAGCAGTTCGAGTCCACCAGCCACTCCTTGGAAACCCTACAGGGCAGTTTTACTCTGTCTTATAGGGTTGCTATGAGTCTGAGTTGACAGCAATGGGTTTGTTTTCTGTTGGTTTTTTCTATTTTTTTTTTTTTTTAGTATGATGTAATATTCACCATTTTCACCACACAATCCAAGCATAAATGTGTACCCTCAAAATCACATCCAGCCCCCTTTCTCACGGCTACTTTATCTTCAGAAATCAGCTAGTAATATGAACACGGTCCATTTAAGCACATTATCAACAACGTTTCTCTCCTGCTCCCTTTGTCCTAAACTCAAAGGAATCATTTCCATAAGATTAATTCTGAAGTTACTGTCGCGTTTCTATAGCTGATGCCATCGCCTGTTATCTTAATTGTGTATTTGGAAAACCCACCCTGTGCTTGTTTCGTATGGCATGCCATCTGGTGTTTATGACCATCATCCTACAGTCAACAGCATATGGGGAACTCATCCACTCTGAATACTAAACTCATCCAGTCTCTGTCCCAGAGCCATCATGAGGAATAAGTAATAAAAATGATTACAATAAATGCCAAATGCAATAGCAATTCTTCATTCTAAGGCTTCTTAATATCTCTCTTCCACTAATCATAAAAGTAAGGGAAAGGCAAGACGTTATCCATAAATAATTAGAAATATTTCTCAACTGTTACTTCAAATCCCTCCATTAAGGGTCAAGATTCAATTTTAAGGTCAACCTGAAGGTGAGGCAAAATTTCAGGGATAATTGAACTAGAAACCGTTGTGACCTTTCCAAAGACCTCTTTTTGTATTTATGTATTTTTCTCCAACCAGCAATAATAAGAATATATATTTAAAAAAAGATACAGGAGTAACACTTAACTAAATCAGACGCAGATGGCCGTTTTATCAAGCAGAGGCAATTTTTATCATTTTAAAAGCTTTTGTTTTTGTAAAGGAAATAGCCATGTTTCCTTGCTTTTTTTTTTTTTAAGAGGAAAAAGCATACGTGTTTTAATTTGAAATGGAGTATTAATGGTGTTCTCTCTCAAGAATTGCTGCACTAGAGTGAACTGTAGAAAATGCATTTACTTGCAAGGTTTCTGGTAAATTCTTCTCTGGCTTAGAGAGTTAGTGACATATTTTATCAGCCTAACTTTCCAAGACAATACTGTACACACACCCGGAGAGTCAATTTCCTGAGCCTCTTTTACGAGATCATCTTGTTTTCTTTGTTTATATTATTGATTTAGGGAAAATCATTTGGTGAATATTGAGTGTTCACCTAAATGAGAAGGTGGTAATATGCAGCAACTTGACAGAGGGATATAATGTAACTGAGATAATAAAATCTTGGATTTGCTCTGCAATATATGGTGTGCATTATCCTCTTTGAACCTTACCATACCCTGAGAGTTATGGGGACAGAGAACGTATCCCAATTTTATAGATTGAAAGTCAAAGTATGGAGAGGCTAAGTGGCTTTCCTATGACCTCCCGGCCCCTTCCTCCACTCCCCCACCCCATGCAGCCAGACATTAAACCAAGGCTAGAACCTCCACCAATCAATCTAATGTTCCTTCATCTGTACAAAACTGCTTTGATATTAAAAACTAACCAATCCATCCAGAAGCATTAGTAGAGCACATACTGTTTAGCTGGGACAGCCACTCCTTGGACATTCTTTGGGGCAGCTCTACTCTGTCCTATAGGGCGCTTATGAGTCGGGAATCAATTCGATGGCAACGGGTAATGGGTCAGGTGTTGAAATAGTGATAGACACAGCACCACTTTTAGAGGCTACCCCAGTACACAAGGTACTTACCATTGAGTTTAAAATGCAAAACAGAAACCCACAAACTAATTAGGGAATAAGCATAAGCATGCGTAAGGCTCAAACAGGAGCCCTGATGGCACGATGGTTAAGCTTTAGGCTACTGACCAAAGGGTCAGCAGTTCGAATCCACCAGCAGCTCCTTGGAAACCCTATGGGGCAGTTCTATTCTGTCCTATAGGGTCGCTATGAGTTGGAATTGACTCTACCGCAACGTTTTATTTATTTATTTTTTTAAGGGTCAAATTGGACAGCCGTAGGATCAATGTAGGCTGGTGATGCTTGTGGGGAACTTTACTGAGCAAGTGGTCTTTAATAAAAGCCTTAGGAATGAGTAGAAAATTACTGATGATATTAGCAAACATTTACCGAGGAAGTTACTTGAGTTTCAACTTCATTCACTCATTCAACAAATATATCTGCTAGTTTTGACACAAAGAAGGTATTATAGCATAATGGAGAGCTGCAGGGAAGAGATTCTGGCCCTGGAACTTTAACTGATGACAGTGAGCAAGCAGCTTTACCTCTTTACACCTCACTTTATCCATCTGAAAAAATGGGTTTAGAAAGGATCTAATTTTAAACAGTTTCCGGGAAGAGTACATGAAATAAGATATTGGCAAATAATAATGACATTATGATAATGTATGTTGTTGTAATTATCACTGTTATTTTTATTATTAATTCCCTGTGGTAAGGGCAGAAGAAACAGAAATAAATAAGAAAAAGTCCCTGGTCTTAAGAAACATCTAAGAAAAGAGATTGCCCATATGCCTTTCTTTATTCCTACCTTCTCCCTTTCTTTCTTTTTCCTTCCTACCTGCTTGCCTGCCTGCTTTCCAATAATTTCTTCATTTAGTATTCCTTCCTTTCTTCCTTTCATAATTATTTACTGAGTACCTAGTCCGTGCCAAGTGAACTGCTAAGTGCTCAGCTTTCAAGGATAATAAGTCACGGACCCAGCCCTGAAGGACTTCCAGGTCTAGATGAGGAAACAACCCACAAGAGATAGTTACAGTGAAGGGTGAAAGTGCTGATGGGGACACACCAAAACTCCAGGAGAGCACAACTCTATGGCAGAGAGCACAGTCTCCAGTGGTGATCCTAAATCTTTGGAAAAAATTCACATATTTGTCTATAACGTGATCATAAATGAACTGGCACCCTCCAAGCTCCCTAGCTTTGTTTTCTAATACCGTCTGCAATAGCCCTTTCTTTCTATTCTTGGTAAACCCCAAACCTATTCCTGACACAGGACATTTGTTCTTGCTGTCTCTGGTGTTAAGATTGTGTGCCAACTTGGCTGCACCATGACTGTCAGTGATTTGGCAGTTACGGTGTAGTTTGGCAGTCTTATCATGACGTAATCACCTCCTTGATGAGATCTGATACAATACGATCGCCTCCATGATGGGATCTGTTATGAGCAGCCAATCAGTTGAAAGGGAGTTTTCTTGGGAGTGTGGCCTGCATCCAGTATATGCGGACTTTCTGGCAAAGCTCACTGACTTGCTCTGTTCTTGATCCTGTAATCAGCTTATTAGCATCTGACCTCCAGTTCTTGGGATTTTGGCCAGCAGCCTGCTGTCTTACCTGCCGATCTTGGATTTATCAGCCTTCGAAGCCATGAGCCAGCAGCCTGGTGTCTGACCTGTGGATCTTGGGTTCCTCAGCCCCTGCAGCTGCATGAGTCAGGGGAAACCTCCAGCCTGATGCTGACACCTGACCCATGGACTTCAGACTTGCCAGCCTCTACAACCACCACATGAGCCATTTCCTTGAGATAAATCTCTCTCTGTATATACATAATATATGTATATATACTCTTCACTGGTTTTGTTTCCCTAGAGAACCCAGCCTAAGCCACTGTACCTGTTACCTGGAAACACTCCTCTCTGGCTCTTTTAATGAATGATTTCGTCTACCACTCAGGTCTCATTAGAGAAGCCTTCTTCTTAAACCTTATTAAAATAATTAGCCCCCACCCCCCACATTAATTTATATTCTCTATTACCTTGATTTCTCTCAGAGTACACATATTTGCTTGTTGCCTTGTATATTAATTTCTCATCCACTAGAAAGTAAGCTCCATGTAAATGTAAACTAGCCTCTGTTGTTCCTTACCTCGTTTCCAGCCCTTAGAACAGAGGCAGAGAAAGTGGGGAGAAAATTAAAATAAAGAAACTAGCAGATTCATAAGAGCAGACAGAGATATTCTGAAACAAATAACATGGAGATTCGTGTAAAGTCAAAGAAGTGGAATGCTGATAGATCCAGGAAGCCCTGCAAAGCGTAAGTCCAAGAGAGATGGAAGAAACAGAAGTTCAACACGATTCAGTTCACCAGACATTTATGGAACACTTATTGCATAAAAAGGGCAATGCCAAGCACTGGGAATATAGAAACGTCTAATGCAAATTCCTTTATGCTCAGTCTAGTGGTAACAACGGTAAGATTAGTAACAGCTAAACTGCTAAAACCCGTTGCTGTGGAGTTGACTCTGACTCATAGCGACCTCACTTGTTTCAGAGTAGAATGGTGCTCCATAGTGTTTTCAATGGCTCTAATCTTATGGAAGTAGATAGCCAGGCCTTTCTCAGCTCTGCTTGTAGTTAGCAGCCAAGCACGAACTGTGCCATCCAGGGACCTTGCTGACCTGATAACCAGTATTAATCATTTCCTATGTTATAGGCGCTTTCCTAGGGACATTACACGTATTATCCCATTGGTATTTCCTACTCAAAACAACACTATGAGGTATGCACTATTACAATCACCATTGTAAAGAAAGGAAATTGAGATGGAAAGAAGTAGAATGACTCACCAAGGGCCAGTAGGCAAAATTCACATGAACAGCAGCCAACAGGAAAAAAAAAATTAATGAAGTGTTTGCCAAATTCCTCTGTATGAACAAAGGGAGAGGAATAATCTATCAAGACATGTCAAAGAAGGGTCCCTGGATGAGGCAGGCAGCATTTGGTCTACACCTGGTGGGATGAGAAAGCCATTGCTAGCTGGAGGATGGGATGATGGACTCCCCAGGATGACGGGAGGCTGTGAGTAACACTACAAAGATGTTAACATGCAGTTGAGTGTTTAACTGCTCGAGCTCTAGCATCTAATAGTGCTCAGAGTTAGAATTACATTCTGATAGGTAGCAACACTGTGACCCTTATCAAAGCCATAGCCCCAATTTCCTCCTTTATAAAATGCCGCCTATCATTCATTGTAGTGAGAATTGAAGTAAATCTTGCATTTGAAGCACAGTACCTGATACATACCAGTCACTGAAGTGCTTTCAACTCTTACTCCTTGCAATTCAGGAATGTAAGTATCAAAACCATCACGAAACTCTGTGTAAGGTAAGTTTGTAAAAGATAATCTGAGATCAGTTCAGTGAAAGCTATGAATGTTTGTGAGAAGTTTAGACTGTTTTCCATAAGCCAGTGGTTTCAGACTCTCATAAAGGGTTCCAAGCCCACTATGCAGAATATTCCAGGGAATGGTGGTTCTAAGGAGAACTCAGCAGGGCATCTAAAAGTATTCTGTTTTAATGATTATTTTTAAACATAATTCATGGCTAAATAAAACAAAAGCACATTAAGGGTCAAAAGCAGCCTTTTGGCAACTCAGCAACTAGTTTGAGACCTCTGTAGGTGATCTTTTGAGAAAGAACATTCTCCAACTTATTTTTGAAATATCACTCAGGCAGTGTGGAGAGAATGGATTAAGGGATGCTAACTTGAAGATTCCTGAAATCAAGTAAGTAGTAAGGACCTGAATAAGAGGAGTTGGAGAGAGTTTGAGAAAACAAGGCTGACTGGACAAACATTGGGTTAAAATGGAAAAAAAAAACAATGGCAGAATCAAAACTGAAAATTAAAAGATATATATATAGACATCGGTTTTAATTTAAAAAAAAAAAACAACAGAAATTCCAAAAATTCTAAAAGTGGTCCAAAGAAACCCTCAAGGCCACTGGATTTGCTCCAGAAGCACGCTGAGTGGCCCAGAGCTGACAGCTGGTGATGTTGCTGAGAAGTGTCTGAAAATGTTAAGACCGTCCTGCCCTTGGGAAGATATTGGTGACCTTGCTGCAACAAGTCTCACGTAGCCAAGGAAACAAAAATATAGGCATTAAAATGTCAAAGTTGAATAACAGAGACTGGAGTTCGGGAAAGGTGATAGGACTAATCAATTAAGACTCCCTTTTGTGGTAGAACTGCTTCTTCTACATCACAGCAGAAAAGTCTGTCTCTGAAGCCTCCTAAATCTTGTCCTTCATGGAAGCATCTACTGAAACAATTCTGCCCAACAGACTGCTTTGAACCCTGTTGTGCAAATGACTGTGCTCTGAGCAGTATAAGTGACTGCAAGAACATAATGCAGATCCTTTAACCTGCATGGTCTTTAGTCCTGCAATATAAAATATATCAATATTTGTATAGGTATTACCTGTGGAAATAATAGTATTTTAGATATGTTGAGTTATATAACAATATTGCATGAATTATATATAGTATATCTATACTAATTACATAAATTAATACATAAATACAAACATATAATTAAAATTAATTTCACATGTTTCTTTTTACCTTTCTAATGCAGCTACTAGAAAGATTAAACTTCATAACTGGCCTTCATTTGTGGCTTGCGTTATAGTTCTATTGGATTGTACCTTGACCAATCGAATTTCATGCTGCCCCCTAGTGTAAGTGGCACCTTACTGCCCCCATGCCTTAGCCCATTCTCTTGTCATTATTTTAACTGTGAAAATCTTATCCATTCCTGAAACCCATCTGAAACGTCATTGCTTAAATTCAGTTTTATAAAACCTCTAACCACATGTAATAATCTCCCACTGAACTTCTGGGGACTTTATTTATTCTTATAATATGTTTATGCTAGCTTTCCCTATATTTTTTACATTTATTTGCCCAGAAAGTAAATTATTTGAAGACAAGAATCATATATAACATTCCATTTTTATAACCCATAGAGCCTACCATAGCACTTTATATATTTTTGTCTGTTAAATTTAAAACAATTCAAGGATCTTACAGTCTTATAATTATTAATTAATAATCAGAAAGTGGAATGTACAAAGTATGAATCTAGGAAGATTGGAAGTTGTTAAAAATGAAATGGAATGCATGAAAATTGATATCCTAGGCATTAGTGAGCTGAAATGGACTGCTACTGGCCATTTTGAATTGAACAATCATATGGTCTACTATTAAGACTCATTAACAACCTACCATATGCAGATGACACAATCTTGCTTACTGAAAGTGAAGAGGACTTGAAGCACTTGATGATGAAGATCAAAGGCCACAGCCTTCGGTATGGATTACACCTCAAAACACATCCTCACAATTGTATCAGTAAGCATCATCACACTAGATGGAGAAAATATTGAAGTTTTAAAGGATTTCATTTTACTTGAATCCACAATCAACGCCCATGGAAGCAGCAGTCAAGAAATAAAATGACACATTGCACTGGGCAAATCTGCTGCAAAAGACGTCTTTAAAGTGTTAAAAAGTGAAGGTGTTATTTTGAGAACTAAGCTGAGCCTGACCCAAGCCATGGTATTTTCAGTCACCTCACATGCATGCAAAAGCTGGACAATCAATAAGGAAGTCTGAAGAAGAATTGATGCCTTTGGATTATGGTGTTGGTGAAAAATATTGAATATACTGTGGAGTGCCAAAAGAACCAACAGATCTGTCTTGGAAGAAGGACAGCCAGAATGCTCCTTAGAAGCAAAGATGTTGAGACTGTGTCTCACATACTTTGGACATGTTATCAGGAGGAATCTGTCCCTGGAGAAGGACATCATGCTTGGTAGAGGGTCAGCAAAATAGAGGAAGACCCTCAACAAGATGGAGTGACAGAGTGGCTGCAACGGTAGGCTCTAGCATAACAACGGTTGTGAGGAAAGCACAGAACTGGGCAGTGTATTGTTCTGTTGTTCATAGGGTCACTATGAGTCAGGACCGACTTGAGGGCACCTAACAACAACAGCATGGTCTACTACGCTGGGAACATTTCAAGATCTATTCTGAAGTACAACACTGTCAGTGATAGGATAATATCCGTATGCCTACAAGGAAGACCAGTTAATACGACTATTATTCAAATTTACCCATCAATCACTAAAGCCAAAGATGAGGAAATTGAAGATTTTTTTTACCAACTTCCACAGTCTAAAATTGATCAAACATGCAGTCAAGATGCATGATAATTACTGGTGATTTGAATGGGAAAGTTGGAAACAAAGAAGAATCAGTAGTTGAAAAATATGGCCTTAGTGATAGAACAACGCCTGAGATCACATTATAGAAATTTGCAAGACCAATGACTCATTCATTGCAAACACTTTTTTCAACAACATAAATGGCAACTATACATATGGACATCACCAAATGGAATACACAGGAATCAAATCGACTACTTCTGTGGAAAAAAGATGATAGAGAAACTCAATATCATCAGTCAGAACAAAGCCAGGGTCTGACTGTGGAACAGATGATCAAGTTCTCATATGTAAGTTCAAGTTGAAGCTGAGGGAAATTAAAGCAAGTCGACGAGATCCGAAGTATGAACTTGAGTGTATCCCACCTAAATTTAGAGACCACCACAAGAATAGATTTGATGCATTGAACATGAAATGACAGAAGACCAGACGAGTTGTGGGATGACATCAAGAACATCATGCATGGAGAAGCAAAAGGTAACTAAAAAGACAGGAAAGAAAGAAAAGACCAAAATGGATGTCAGAAGAGACTCTGAAACTTGCTCTTGAACATAGAGTAGCTAAAGTTAATAGAAGAAATGATCTTGTAAATGAACTGGACAGAAGATTTCAAAGGGCAGCTTGAGAAGACAAAGTAAAGAATTATAATGAAATCTACAAAGACCTGGAGTTATAAAACCAAAAAAGAACATGCTCAGCATTTCTCAAGCTGAAAGAATTGAAGAAAAAATTCAAGCCTATATTGAAGGATTCTATGGACAAAATAATGAAAGAAACAGAAACATCAAAGGAAGATGGAAGTAATACACTGTCACTGTATCAAAAAGAATAGGTAGATGCTCAACCTTTCATGAGGTAGCATGTGATCAAGAACTGGTGGTATTGAAGGAAGAAGTCCAAGTTGCACTGAAGGCATTGGGCACTCATTCATCTATGCCAAGAAATTTAGAAGACAGCTACCTGGTCAACCGACTGGAAACAATCCATATTTATGCCCATTCCAAAGAAAGGTGATCCAACAGAATGGGGGAAATTATCAAATAATATCATTAATATCACATGCAAGTAAAATTTTGTTGAAGATTGCAGCAGCACATTGACAGGGAACTGCTAGAAGTAAAGCTCTATTCAGAAGAGGACTTGGGACAAAGGATATCATTCCTGATGTCAATGGATCTTTGCTGAAGGCAGAGAATACCAGAAAGATGTTTACCCGTGTTCTGTTGACTATGCAAAGGCATTCGACTGTGTGGATCATAACAAATTGTGGATAACATTGTGAAGAATGAGAATTCCAGAACTCTTAACTGTGCTCATGAGGAACCTGTACATAGACCAAGAGGCAGTCATTTGAAGAGAACAAAGTGACACTGAGTCGTTAAAAATCAAAAAAGGTGTGTGTCAGGGTTGTATCCTTTCACCATACTTATTCAATGTGTATGCTGAGCAAATAATCCAAGAAGCTGGCCTATAAGAAGAAGAACAGAACACAGCATCAGGTTTGGAGGAAGATTCTTAACAACTTGTGATATGCAGGTGACACAACCTTGGTTGCTGAAAGCGAAGAGGACTTGAAACACTTACTGATGAAAATCAAAAACTACAGCATTCAGTATGGCTTACTCCCCAACATAAAGAAAACAAAAATCCTCACAACTGGACCAATAAACAACATCATGATAAATGGAGAAAACACTGAAGTGGTCAAGGATTTCATTTTACTTGGATCCACAATCAACACCCATGGAAGCAGCAGTCAAGAAATTAAACAACATATTTTGTTGGCCGAATCTGCTGAAAAAAACCGCTTTAAAGTGTTAAAAAGCAAAGATGCCACTTTGAGGACTAAGATCCTCCTGATCCAAGCCATGGTATTTTCAATCACCTCATATGCATGTGAAAGTTGGACAATGAATAAGGAAGAACAAAGAAAATTTCACGTCTCTGAATTATGGTGTTGGTAATGAATACTGAATATACCATGGACTGACAGAGGAATGAACAAATCTGTCGTAGAAGAAGGAAAGCCAGAATGCTCCTTAGAGGGACTAAACTAAAGCTAAGGAGTTTCCTGAATACAATCAAACACTTCGAGGGACAGAGTAGCAGGGGCGGCGGTCTGGGGACCATGCTTTCAGGGGACAACTAGGTCAATTGGCGTAACAAATTTATTAAGAAAATGTTCTGCATCCTACTTTGGTGAGTGGCGTCCGGAGTCTTAAAAGCTAGCAAGCGGCCGTCTAAGATGCATCAATTGATCCCAACCACCTGGAGTAAAGGAGAATGAAGAACACCAAAGACACAAGGAAAGTATTAGCCCAAGAGACAGAAATGGCCGCATAGACCAGAGACTTCATCAGCCTGAGACCAGAAGAACTGCATGGTGCCCGGCTACCACGAATGACTGCCCTGACAGGGAACACAACAGAGAGTCCCTGATGGAGTTGGGGAAGGGTGGGATGCAGAACTCAAATTCTAGTAAAAAGACCAGACTTAATGGTCTGACTGAGACTGGAGGAACCCTGGAAAGCATGGCCCCTGGACTCTCTGTCAACACAGAACTAAAACAATTCCTGGGCCAACTCTTCAGACAAAGATTGGACTGGATTGTGGGATATAAAATGATATTCGTGAAGAGTGTTTTTCTTAGCTCAGGTAGATACAAGGGACTAAATGGGCAGTCTCTGTCCAGAGGTGAGATGAGAAGGCAGAGAGGGTTAGGAGCTGGTTGAATGGACATGGGAAACCAGGGGTGGAAAAGAGGAGTGTGCTGTCACAGTATGGGGAGAGCAATTAGGGTCATATAACAATATATACATAAATTTTTGTATGAGAGACTAACTTGAATTGTAAACTTTCACTTAAACTACAACAATTAAAAAAAAAAAAGAATGCTCCTTAGAAGTGAGGATGGCGAGACTTCATCTCACACACTTTGGATATGTTATCAGGAGGGACCAGTCCCTAGAGAAGGACATCATGTAGAGGATTAGTGGAAAAGCGGGAGATCTTTAATGAGATGGACTGACACAATGGCTGCATCAATGGGCTCACACATAGCAACAATTGTGAGGATGGTGCAGGATGGCACAGTGCTTCTGTTGTACATAGGGTCGCTATGAGTCACAACTGACTCAACAGCACCTAACAACAACGACAACAACAATAGTTTGTCATGGACTCATTATGCTTCAAGGATCCCAGAAACTCTAATGTAAGAAAAACTGAAAAACAAAACAAAACAAAAAAGCTCATTTCCATTGAGTACATTCTGACTCATAGTGACCCTATAGGACAGAGTAGAACTGCCCCATAGGGTTTCTCCAAGGAGCAACTGGTGGTATAGGGTTTCCAAGGAGCAACTGGTGGATTCGAACCACCAGCCTTTTGGTCTGCAGTGGTCATTCTTAACCACTTCACCACCAGGGCTTTAGCATAAGAAAGGGAGACATTTATCCCCTTGCTCACCCTTTTGTGGCATTGTAGATACTCATGTACATTGTCAACTTCCTCAGACACTTGGGTAAAATGAAAAATGAGTTCTTGAGAATGCAGAAGTTTACACTTGGAACAGAGTCTATAAAAGGGAAGTTAACAAAATATGCATTTATCTACAAGACAGTTAATAGTATATAATACTAAGATAAGGTAGCACAGAGCTCTCCCTGACTGAGTTCAGTGTCTGCAACTGAAGAAGAGACCAGGTTGGCTGTGTACTAGGGGAGATGGAGAACAGGGGTGGAGATGCCACTCTGGATTAATAGAGGATGGTTAGAGATGGTATCTTGAGCCAGACTTGTAGGCATGTGGCTTTGAGACATAAATGAAAGATATCACCATAAAAATCAACAGCAACATCAGACGGCATTCTAAAATCATTGAATCATTTGGTATATAATAGTATATCCCTGTCAGTAGGCATTGAGGTGGGTGGTGATACCTGCAAGGGAGAAATATTCCTTGAAATTTAGTCTAATTGGGAAGGAAGGATAAGCCATTTGAAACAGAGTGGAAAAATTATCTATCTGGCTGTCTGTCTATCTCCCTCCCTACCTATCTGTCTGTCTGTCTATCAAGAGAGAAGAGAGATTTGAGAATGTTGACCATGCTAGGGAATAGCACACAGTCTAATTGGTCAGAGTTTAAGTGCATTATTCAGAGTGGGTTAACCTTTCTAACAAACAGCCCCCAAATTTCAATAGTTTAATAAAATAAAAATTGAAAGTTTATTTTTCCTTCACAACACAATCCAGTGTGGAGAGTCAGTGTTTGTGGGGACTGTGTGCTCCACATAGTCATTCAGGGACCCAGGTTCCCTTCATTTTGTGACCTCCCCCTCCTATATGTCAAGAGAGTGCTCTCCATTTAGGTATTGGAAGGGAAAAAAGAGAGATGAGAAGGTTTTATAATGGCCCAAGCCTGGACATGTCATATATAATTTGCATTCCCATTCCACTGAACAGAACTCAGACACATGACCATGCCTAACTTTAAAGAGAGACTAGGGGACATGGTCCTGATGGATTAAAGAAGAAGAACAGATCACAGATGTTGTAGTAACCAGAGTATCTAGTACAGTGTGCATGATGGATAGAACTTTCTGTCATTTGTTCTTTCATTCATTCATTTAATACAGAATTTTTCAACATCGGCGCTATTGGACATTTTGCACTGGATAATTCTATGTTATGTGGGGGCTGTCCAGTGTATTGTAGGATGTTTAACAGCATTCTTGGTGTCCACCAACTAGATTCTAGTGTCATACTCCCCCTTAGTTAGGACATCAAAGAATCTCTAGGGGTATTTTCATACGTCTTGACAGTGAGATGAAAAAAATGGCTCTGGTTAAGAAACACTGATTTAATATATTGAGCACTTTCTGAATGTCAGAAAATATCTCTTATTTGCTTGAGTGGTAGAATTACAGAATTGTTGAATCAAGGACATCAGGAGTGTATCACACTTTTCCTGGCCCTTCATACACACCTGTCCCTCAAGCATCATACCAGGGAAAATCAATGGCAGACAAGAGATCTCATCCCAATTATCAGCCCATTTATATGTCTGCACTCAACAATTTCTCTTTATTTTTATTTCCTTGGTTCTCTTATCTCATAATCAATAATTTTCATCCAGATTGTCTTCTATTTCAAATCCCTATTTAGGATTCTTCTTCTGGATACTAAGTTCACCTTCTGAAAACACATGAATCCACATGTAGTCCATTGATCAATGTAGAATATTTTTCTCCCACATTGGACAAGTCTGTCCAAGATACAGACGTACACCTAAAAGTAGCATATCCCAGGAATGTTAAAAATTGGCACTCATGCTGTGGCTACCACATCCTACGCTCCTGGCAGACATCACTAATCAATCATGATATGTCTGGAGTCAGCCTCAGAATCCAGATAATACTTGGAGTCACTATTGATTGATTAGGACTGGCATAAGATATTAAAACCATTTGCTCCCCAAGCTCTGCTATAACCCCTTCATTTTAGAGAAGACAAGAAAACTGAGACCAGGTGATGAAATGGATCTCCAAGGCCCCATAACACTTTAGGCTCTGGCTTCCTGTTCCTTTGTCAGTCCATGTAGTATAGATTAATGAGGCCTGCCCAAGTCTCGTGGGACATTCTTGAAAGCAGAGCCTTGGAAAAGGGAGCTGCAAGCAAGAGTATTACTTGGAAGGGCCACTGGGGTGAATTTGATTTTTGACAGATTCTTTTTTCTTTGCTTTTTGAACAGCAAAGAATAATCAGTATATTGAACAGAGATTGGAGGACTATAACTGCCCCTGCCACCATCATTTGTAAGAGGTCAAAGAGAAAAGAAGATTCTAAATTCTAACTAAATGCCTGAATTTACAACTCAAGAAAAATAAGAAGCAGCCACATGAGGAATAGAGTTAATTGCAACAGAATGTGTGGAGCCTGAATTTGGCATGTATATTGGAATGATAGGATTAGAGATTCAGCGTTAGCCACACAGCCTTTTTAAGGAAAAAAAAAAAAAATCATCTGAGTCTGGTGGGAAATCACAGGCTGTTTATGCTTTATCGTTTGTACACAATAAAGTACATTGGGAAGAAAAATTGATCTAGTTAATTTTCTCATCTAGGTTTTATTTCCCTACTTTCAGCTTTACTGGCTGAGGCTTGCACCATCCATATTTATGTGAAATGGGCTGATGCTTTTGTCTTGCCTCTTGATAATTATAGGTCTCCTCAGGAAAATGTCCTTACAGAGGAATTTTTAAAGGTTTTAAAGATTTTATTATGAAGGATTCAGTTCTTCCACAATTATTGGTTTTAAAAGGTGCTTTGTTGCCATTGCTAGAAGAACAGCTATTGATCCCCTTAAAAGGGAAGACCAACTCTTGTACACTCACGTGAGCCATGTGCCTTGGCATCTTTTAAACTGAGATAATAACGTTGTAAAGTAAAGTGATCATTATTCTTATTGTGGGGCCTCTTACCTTCACTAATGCTGATAGAATAAACTTTAGGCCTATGGGCAATAGTGGCTACAAATTTTACCTTGGTTTTAACAGTAAATTGGAGGCTGTAATGAACTTCATGCATGAAGTTTGTTCAAGAAGCAATTGTCAAACTTGTTATGTCTAAACATCTCTTTACTCAGTCCTCTCCTCTCCATCACCTCTGCCTTAGCCATCATGTCCTTTGGCTGGCACTATTGAAACAGCTTCTCAGCGGGCATCTCTCTTGCTTGTGTACACCCTGCTACAATTAGGGTCTCTCCATTGCCTGCAGGAGAGAATCTAAACTGCACCACAGGATATGCTAAGCCATGGTGATCTGGTTCTTACACACTTTACCTTCCTAACTTGTTCCCTCAGGAATCTCATGATCTAGTCTATCAAATTAGAGATCATATACATCATCTGTTGGAATAAAATAGCTTATGGTATATCTTTCAAGGTGGCTGTACCATCTAATTAATCTATGGCATAGGAGTTTTAGAGCCAGATAGATATGAGTTTTAATTTTTGTTTCTTGACTTGGCGAATGGTCTTGAGAAAATAATTTAACCTCTCTAATCCTATCATTATCCTATAATGGCCATTATGATAAGAAGAAATAGATACAGGGAACTAGGTACAATAGCTGCCATATGGTTGATGTGCCCGATCCTGTGCTATCTTCACAATCATTAGCATTGCTGCAGCCACGGTGTTTTTTAAGTGCCTTCCAACCTCGGGGGCTCATCTAGCACTATATCAGACAGTATTCTCTTGTGATCTATAAGACTTTCACTGGCTAATTTTCACAAGTAGATCACCAAGCCTTTCTTTCTAGTCTGTCTTAGTCTGGAAGCTCCACTGAAACCTGGCCACCCTGGGTGGCTGTGTAGTATTGAAATATTCTTGGATAGCTTCCAGCATCACAGCAACATACAAGCTACCTCAGTACAACAAACTCAAAATTTTAAATTCTTATTGTGGTAGAAGTGTTTATTTTATGTGTGTACTTACTAATCTGTTTCTTTATAGTTTCTGGTTTTATCTCATAAATAGAAAGGTCTTCCCACCTCCATTTAAAAATTTTTTTTTTCTTTTATTTATAGTTTCACACTTAATCTTAAATCTTTGATCCACCTAGAATTTATTTTGGTGTAAAGAATAATATAGGGATTTAGCTTTCATTCCTCTTCCCACACCAAATGGCTAGCCTGTGGTCCAAGAAATCTATTCAATAATCCATCTTTCTCTCATGGATTTGAAACTTTATAACAATCTATTTTTTTCAATGTACATCTGAGTCAATTTATAGAATTTGTATTCTGTTCCATTAGTTAGTCTGTTCTTGCTAGCGTAACACATAGTTTTAATTCCTATAGATTTAAAATGCATTTTAATATCTGATGGCATTTGTCTTAGGCTAGGTTCTCTAGAAACCAGTAAAGTGTATAAATATATATATAAAGAGATTTATATCAAGGAAATGGCTGACTGGTTGCAGAGGCTGGAACTTCCCAAGTCCATGGGTCAGGATAGAGGCTTCTCCTGATTCATGTAGCTGTAGAGGCTGGCAAATCCAAGATTGGCAGGTCAAAGAATAGGGATCTTGATCATAGGCTTCGAAAATCCACGAGTCCCAAGATCAGCAGGTAAGACCGTAGGTAAGCTGCTAGCTCAGGTCCCAAGAACAGGAGCCAGCTGCAGGATCCAGAGTGAGCGAAAGCCCCTGAACCTTTCCAGAATGTCCACTTGTATTCAATGCAGGCCACATGCCCAAGGAAACTCCGTGTCAACTGACTGGCTACTCACAGCAGATCCCATCACGGAAGTGATCACATTATATAAAATCTCATCATGGAAGTGATCATAACATCATACAACTGCCAAAGTACATCATAACTGTCAAACCACTGAGGATCTTGGCCCAGCTACGTTGACACACAACCTTAACCATCACAGTACTTAAACCAAAAAACCCAAACCCGTTGCCGTCCAGTGGATTCCAACTCATAGCAACTCTAAAGGACAGAGTAGAATTGCCCCCATGGGGTTTCCAAGGAGCAGCTGGTGGATTTGAACTACCAATCTTTTCGTTAGCATTCACACTCTTAACCACTGTGCCACCAGGCCTCCCTGATGGTACTGGAGCCTTGGTGGCCCAATGGTTACGTGCTACTAGTCCCTCTTATTTATCTTCTTTTTCAAAGTGATTTCTAGCTATTTCCTCATGTTTATATTCCAGATAAATTTTGGAGTCATATTTTCAAGTTCCATAGTGAAACATATTTTATTGAGATCACACTGAATATTTAGACTAATATAAGTGCTTTTTCTTGCCATATTATGCTTTTTTATACAAGAATGGAGCCCTGGTGACCCAGTGGTTAAGAGCTACCACTGCAAACCAAAAGCTTGGCAGTTCGAATCCACCAGGTGCCCCTTGGAAACCCTATGGGGCAGCTCTACTCTGTCCTGTAGGAGCATGATACGTCGGAATTGACTCCACAGCAACAGGTTTGTTGTTTTTGGTTTGATACACAGGAACAGGTTATGTTTTTTTCTTTTATTCAAGTCTTCTTTTAGACCATCCATAGAGTTTTATAGTTTTGTTTTTTTTTATATAGGCTTTGCACATATCTTGTTAAGTTTATTTCTAGGTAATTAATATTCATTATTGCTTTTATAAATTAGATATTTTCTTACATTAATTTTATATTAATATAGTATAAATATGTCTTATTGAATTTTTATAAATTCTAAGAATTACTTTGTCATATTTCTAATAATTTAATTCATTTCTCTGATTTTTTAAAGATACATAGTGATTTCACGTGCTAATATTAATTTTCCATCTTTCTAATATTATACCTCTTATTTTCTTTTCTTCTGTAAAAGCAGTGGTTAATACTTCCAGAGTAAAGCTGAAAAATGTTCAACATAGTGTTTTTCTTGCCTTGTTCTTTGTTGTTGTTGTGTGCCGTTGAGTATATTTTCAACTCATAGCAACCCAATGTGACAGAGTAGAATTGCCCCACAGGGTTTTCTAGGCTGTTAACTTTAAGGCAGCAGATTGCCAGATCTTTCTCCTGTGGAGCCACTGGACACTTAACCGCTGTGCCACCAGGGCTCCTTGCTTTGTTTTTTAATGGGAATGCTTCTAGTGTTTCACAATTAACAACCGTTTGGTTTGAGATAGCGTTAAGAAAGTATCCCTCTATTTCATATTTTATTAACCCTTAAAAATTGTTATAGGTGAGTTGAATAATTCAGTTGAGATAACTGCATACTGAATCATCTCCTTTGATTTATTAAACATTGAATAATATTAATTTAATTCCGAATACAGAATGGTCTTTTTATTCCTGGGGGTGGAGGGGACCACTTGGGTTATAATGTGTTAATCTATTAATACATAGATAGATTCTATTTGCTAAGACTTTAGGGTTTTTATATCAATATTTAGAGAAGGTACCTATCTGCACTTTTCTATATTGTCCTAATTGTCTTTTTATGCATCAACATTGTTTTTCTTCATCCATCTACCCTCCCACAGGCATACACACAAACACACATACAATTCTTTTTAAATCAGATAGCTAATGGATAATTCATTTTTGTTTGTTATTCCAAAAGAACCACCTTTCATGTTATTTATTAATTCTCTGTTTGCTTCAAATTTATTAATTTTGTTTTTACTTACTAATTTCCACATTTTCTCTTCCTTGCATTATTTTGATATTCATTTTCTAACCTTTTAGTTAAATGATTAATTCACTTATTTTCATACGTTTTATCTAGTAATGTGTAATATGGCTATGAATTGTTCTCTGAACATAATTATAAGTCTAGTACATAACGCCTGGGCTATGGCATTTTCATTTTATTTTGCAGATATTCAACAATTTTAATTGTATTTTGTTGTTGTTACATGAGTTATTTAAAGAAGAGAGTGGGATAGGTGGGATTGCTGATCTTGTCCCTGCCCTCACAACCCATTTGATTGCATTGTGAGCAGAAAATATCATCTCTCAATTTCTGCCTTTTATCAATTACTAACATTTTAATAGCAAACGAAAATAAGATCGAGATTTGTAAATGTTCTATGGGCACTCACAAAGAATATGTATTTGCTGTTCTTTGGTATAGAATTCAATAATACCTGCCTTACCAGTTACTATCTCCTACAAATGTTGTTCTTATGCACATAATTTTGACATATGTTCTACTTGTTTTTGCAATATTAATGTGGTGATACTAATACAAATACAAACACTAATATAAAAATCCATAAAAATTAGTTCTCCATTGTAGATCGCAAATTGTACCATTATAAATTCACCCTCTTTGTCCTGTTTAATTATTTTTACTCTGATTTTAATGTTATCCTATATTTGTAACTTGATCCCTGCTTTAGTTTTGTTTGAACACTATGTCTTTATTCAACATTTTATAATCTTTCAGAGACAATTGTTTTAGTTGTGTTTTTAACTGTTTCTGAATCGATATGATTTTTTATTAATATATGAGTTTGCTCCAATATAATTAAATAATAGTTTCCATTTATTATGTCATTCAATCATTTGATTTTACATAAATTTCTGATGTTTGTGCCCATTAGATTTTTTCTGTTTTTTATGCTTTGCTTTTTTATTAATCTTCTATGCACCAAAATAAAATCTCCTTCATACTACATTTATAGTTAATAATAATATGCTAAGTATGTTTTTTATTGATTTATCAAATATAAGTAATATTATGGAATCCCTACCAAGAAAGAAAAATAAGAAAAATTAATACACACGTATATATATACACACACATGCCCTTTCTTCCACTTGCCATGTTCTCACTTCCAATTTGTGCTAGTTTCATTTTTAAATAATTATTTCCATGGCTTTTAACATCTGCATGTTGCGTAGTAACCAAAATTCCCACAATTTTTTACTATTACTTCTAATTTAAAATAAACTTAGTGCATAAGATCTGTGTTAGGATAGTTCCTTTCTTTCTAAGCATTTTATGTTGCTTCATTGCTTGGTTGACTGGGTTTTATGATCAAGTTTTTTTTTAAAAAGACTCATGGGTGACATTTTCTCTGAGTTCTTCCATGTATAAATTTGCATTTTGGTTGCCTTTATATTTGAACATCAATTTCACCAGGTGTAAAATTCTTGGCTCACACTTCCTTTCCTTCAGATCAAGGTAGATATGCTTGTACACATTCCTTCATTGTCTGTTAGCATTGACTGTTGCCTAGAAAAAAAAATTAGAAGCCAGTCTATTCTCTATTCTTCATCCCTTTCCCTGAAGGGGTTTTGTGTGTGTGTGTGTGTGTGCGTGTGTGTGTGAGATTGCCGCCAGGAACCATTTTTTATCTTTGAAATTGATTAACTCCACATAGCTAAGTTTTTGTTTGTCTATTTGTTAAATCAACTTTCCTTGGACGTGGTGCATCCTTTCACTTTGTATATGTAGGTATTTCTTTAATTCAGTATTTTTTTTCTGTTATCTTTTACTAACGTTTTCTTTCCAGTTTGTCCTATTCTTCTTCAGAAACATTAATCAGCCTTATGTTTGCTCTCCTCTATATGAAATAAAGGTGAATACACCCAGCATTTCTGAAGCTGAAAGAACTGAAGAAAAAAATTCAAGCCTCATATTAAATGACACAGGAAGCATCAAAAGGAAATGAAAGGAATACACAGAGTCAGTACACCAAAAAGAATTGGTCAACGTTTAATCATTTCAGGAGGTAGCATATGATCAGGAACCAATGGTACTGAAGGAAGAAGTCCAAGCTGCACTGAAGGCCCTGGCAAAAAACAAGGCTCCAGGAAATGATGGAATGCCAATTGAGATGTTTCAACAAACGGATGCAGTGCTGGAAGTGCCCACTCATCTATGCCAAGAAATTTGGAGTACAGCTACCTGGCCAACCAACAGGAAGAGATCCATATTTGCGCCTATTCCCAAGAAAGGTGATCCAACAGAATGTGGAAATTATCGAACAAAATCATTAATGTCACATGCAAGTACAATTTTGCTGAAGATCATTCAAAAGCAGCTATAGAGTTGGAGCCAAGAAGGTGGAATAGTCAGACACTTTCTTTGGTCCCTCTTACAACAAAGACCTGAAAAAACAAGTGAACGGACTATATACGACACTCTAGAAGCCCTGAGCACCAAAGACAAAGATGAGAAGTTGAACTGAGCTTCAGGGGAAGTGAGAGACAGTTCAGAAGCAATGAAGAAGTGCCAGACTTGAGCTAGCCAGCACCCAGCAAGCTGGATCGGCCAGTGCACGCAAGCTGAGGCAAGCAGTAGCGCTTGGGATGCATTTTACCACGTCATGAGAGACCAGGCGGCGGAGAATCTGCACAAGCCATAGGAGCTAAGGGGAAGTGGTGTTGGATACATGAAAGTTAAGTGCAAGTGTCTAACTTACTGCATGGGATCAAAATAACCCCTCCCCTTCTGAGACTTTCATAGCAGAGAGGTGTCTCTTTTCCTCTCAGCCTTTCCCCTCTCACTCTGCTCTGATACCAGTCTGGCAGTATTCAACAATTGCCACGCCCCCAACCCTGAAATAGGAACTATCACACCCAAACCAGTCTCCTTAAAAATCACCACACCCCCTAAGCCAGGAACTCAGGGCTGGCACTGCCCCTTAGCCTAGGCACAAGCATAAGGGCTCCATGGACTTTGAATGCCTCTCTCGCTGCCTACACCTCTGTGGGCTGATTCAACATCATAAGCCCTTAATAGCAAAGAACAACAGGATATATACCTGAAGCCTATTTTCAACTGCAACAGCCAAGGAGGAGTGGCAGATTCATGACATTTGACACCGCCCTGCCCATTAAGCAGGGTCCCCACCCACCCATATCAGGGGCCTGAGGACTGGTAGCTTCGCCAATTCCACCTAGCTACCCATGACAGGGGTCCGAGAATAAGTGGTGCCTCCCAGTACTTACAGCCAACAGTACTGGGTGCCCAAAATCCAGCTGCAAAACCCACCCACCTACACACTGTAGGGAAGAGGGACACGCCTTTTACCTAGGCACTCAGGGGCAGCCATGAGCCCCCTGCTTTGCTCAGAACATAGCCCCTTAGTGCAGCCATATACTTGTGCCTGCTTCACCCATACGTAGCCCTGCCCATCTAAGTCTGTAGGTAAGAGCCTGTACACACACTTGGTGACTGACAACCTGGATACCTGAGCTGGATCCACAAAAAAAAAAAAAAAAAAGTAAAAGGACTCCTGGGCTCAAACACCTAGTAGCAGCTCTGACCACCTGGTGACAGGACATGACAGCTTCAAAGATGCCAATAAACAAAGTAGCTCACACACCCAGCCTATTTGGGCATATCAAAACAAAACAAAATAAAACAAAAAGCTAGGACACAGTAAGCAAATATACAATAAATAAATATAATAGCTTATTCATGGCTCAGAGACAACAGTCAATATCAAGTCACATAAAGAAGCAGATAAAGATGGCTCCAGCAATCGACCAAAACAAAGAACCAGGAAACCTCCTAGGGGAAGAGAAGGCCTTGGATTTAGTGGAGGTAGAATTCAAAAAATTAATACACAAAGCTCTTCAAGAGATCAGGTAAGAGATCATTCAAAAATCAGACCAAGCCAAGGAACACACAGACAAAGCAATAGAGGAATTCAGGAACGCTATACACGATCAGATTGACAAATTTAACAGGCTGCTAGATTCCATAGGGAGACAGCAAATAGAAATCCAAAAGATTAACAATAAAATTTCAGAATTAAACAACTCAGTAGAAAGTCATAGGAGCAAAATTGAGGCAATTGAAGTCAGAATTAGTGAGATTGAAGATAAAGAACTTGATGCCAATTTATTCGAGGAAAAATCAGATAAAACAATTTTAAAAAATGAAGCTCTAAGAATTATGTGCAACACTATCAAGAGGAATAACCTACGAGTGATTGGAGTACCAGAACAGGGGGAGATAACAGAAAATACAGAGAGAATTGTTGAAGATTTGCTAGCAGAAAACTTCCCTGATATCATGAAAGATGAGAAGATATCTATCCAAGAAGCTCATTGAACCCCATACAGGGTAGATCCCAAAAGAAAATCACCAAGACACATTATAATCAAACTTGCCAAAACCAAAGATAAATAGACAGAATTTTAAGAGTGGCTAGGGATAAACGAAAAGTCCCCTACAAAGCGAAGTCAATAAAACTAAGCTCTGACTATTCAGCAGAAACCATGCAGGCAAGAAGGCAATAGGATGACATATATAAAGCCTTGAAGGAAAAAAAAAAAAAATGCCAGCCAAGAATTATATACCCAGAAAAACTATCTCTCAAATATGAAAGTGAAATTAGGACATTTCCAGATAAACAGAAGCTAAGGGAATTTGTAAAAACCAAACCAAATTTACAAAAAAATTTAAAGGGAGTCCTGTAGCTAGAGCACAAACAATATCAGATTACAACCCAAGTCTAGAACACAGGACAGAACAACCAGCTATCAACCCAGACAGGGAAGTCACAAAAATAAGTCAAAACCAAAACAATGACAATAAGGAAACAGAGACATCAATATATAAAAGATGACATTAAAACAAAAAAGAGAGACTAAATAGTGTAGTCATAGAACTTTCCTATGGAGAGTAAGTTAAGGCTATATCAAGAGATAAAAACTTGGTTTAAACTTATAAAAATACAGGTAAATTTTAAGGGAAACTAACAAATCTATCCATCAAAATGAAAAAAGAATAAAAACATAAAGACTCAGCAAATACAAAAGCAAGAATAATGAAAAGGATGAAAAGAAAATACATAAAGAAAAATGACTCTGTACAGAAAATTAAGTGCAAAAAAGAAACTATCAACACCACAAAAAAATAAATAAATAAAAATGATAGCACTAAACACATACCTATCAATAATTACATTGAATGTAAATGGATTAAATGCACCAATAAAGAGACAGACAGTGGCAGAATGGATAAAAAAAAAACACGATCCATCTATATGCTGCTTACAGTAGAATTTAAAGCAAAATCCACTACAAAGGATACAGAAGGACACTATATAATGATTAAAGGGTCACTACACCAAGAGGACATAACCTTAATAAATATATACACAACCAAAAACAGGACTCCAAAATATATAAAACAAACTCTAACAGCACTGAAAAGATAAATAGACAGTTCCACAATAATAGTAGGAGACTTCTACATGCCACTTTCGGTGAAGGATAGAACATCTAGAAAGAAGCTCAGTAAAAACACAGAAGCTCTAAATGCGACAGTCAACCAACTTGACCTCATAGACATACAGAACACTTCACCCAACAGCAGCCAAGTATGCTTTCTTTTCAATGCACATGGAACATTCTCCAGAATAGACCACATATTAGGCCATAAAGCAAGCCTTAACAGAATTCAAAACACTGGAATATTACAAAGCATCTTTTCTGACCATAAAGCCATAAAAGCAGAAATCGATAAGAGAAAAAGCAAGGAAAAAAAATCAAATACATGGAAACTGAATACAACCTTGCTCAAAAACTACTGAGTTATAGAAGAAATCAAAGACAGAATAAATAAATTCATAGAATCAAATGAGAATGAAAACCATCTTACCAGAACCTTTGGGACACAGCAAAAGCAGTGCTCAGAGGTGAATTTATAGCAATAAATGCACACTTAGAAAAAGAAGAAAGGGCCAAAATCAAAACATTAACCCTACAACTTGAATAAATGGAAAGAGAGCAGCAAAAGAAGCCCTCAGGCACCAGAAGAAAGGAAATAATAAATATTAGAGAAGAAATAAATGAAATAGAGAATAGAGAAGCAATTGAAGGAGTTAATAAGACCAAAATTGGTTCTTTGAAAAGATCAACAAAATCGGTAAACCAATGGCCAAACTGACAAAAGAAAAACAGGAGAGGAAGCAAACAACTGGAATAAGAAATGAGATGGGTGCTATCACAACAAACTCAACTGAAATTGAAAGGCTCATAACAGAATACTATGAAAAATTGTATTTCAACAAACTTGAAAACCTAGAGAAAATGGACAAATTTCTAGAAACACACTACCTACCTAACTTAACAATAACCAAGGTAGAAAAACTAAATAAACCTATAACAAAAGAAGAGATTGAAGGGGTTAAAAAAAAATAATCCTCCTGGGGGAAACAAAAAAAACCCTGGCCTGGAAAGTTTCACTGGAGAATTCTACCAAACTTTCAGAGAAGAGTTAACACCACTACTACTAAAGGTATTTCAAAGCATAGAAAAGGATGGAATACTCCCAAACTCATTCTATGAAGCCAGCATAACCCTGGTACCAAAACCAGGTAAAGACACCACCAAAAAAAAAAAAAAGAAAAGAAAAGAAAATTACAGACCAGCATTTCCCATGAACACAGATGCAAAAATCCTCAACAAAATTCTAGCCAATAGAACCTGACAATATATCAAAAAAATAATTCATCATGATCAAGTGGGATTCATCCCAGGTATGCAGGGATGGTTGAACAGCAGAAAAACAATCAATGTAATCCAGCACATAAATAAAACAAAAGATCAGAACCACAAGATCTCATCAATTGATGCAGAAAAGGCATTTGATAAAGTCCAACACTCATTCATGATAAAAACTCTGAGCAAAATAGGAATAGAAGGAAAATTCCTTGACATAATAAAGGGCATGCATATAAAGCCAACAGCCAATATCATCCTAAACAGAGAGAGTCTGAAAGAATTCCCCTTGAGAACAGAAACAGGACAAGGATGCCCTTTATCACCGCTCTTATTAAACATTGTGCTGGAGGTCCTAGCCAGAGCAATAAGGAAGGAAAAGTAATAAAGGGCATCCAAATTGGTAAGGAAAAAGTAAAAGTATCCCTATTTGCAGATGATATGAGCTTATACACAGAAAATCCCAAAGAATCCACAAGAAAACTATGGGAACTAATAGAAGATTTCAGCAAAGTATCAGGATACAAGATAAACACAAAAATCAGCTGGATCCCTCTACACCAACAAAGAGAACTTCAAAAAGGAAATTACCAAATAAATACCATTTACAATAGTCCCCCAAGAAGATAAAATACTTAGGGAAAAGCCTAACCGGAGACATAAGAGACCTATACAAAGAAAATGACAAGACACCACTGCAAGAAACCAAAAGAGACCTACATAAGTGGAAATACATGCCATGCCCATGGATAGGAAAACTCAAGATTGTGAAAATGTCAGTTCTACCCAAAGCAATCTACAGATACAATGCAATCCTGATCCAAATTCCAATGACATTTTTTAATGAGATGGAGAAACAAACCACCAACTTCATACGGAAAGGGAAGAGGCCCTGGATAAGTAAAACATTACTGAAGAAGGACAAAGGGATTTTTGAAACTATTATACCACCACAGTAGTCAAAACAGCCTGGTTCTGGTACAACAATAGATACATAGATCAGTGGAACAGAATTGAGAATCCAGACAGAAATTCATCCACCTATGAGCAGTTGATATTTGACAAAGGCACAAAGTCCATTAAATGGGGAAAAGGCAGTCTCTTTAACAAATGGTGCTGGCATAACTGGATATCCATCTGCAAAAAAAATGAACAAGACCCATATCTCACACCATGCACAAAAACTAACTCAAAATGCATCAAAGACCTAAATATAAAATCAAAAATGATAAAGATCGTGGAAGAAAAATTAGGGACAACGATAAGAGGCCTAATACATGGCATAAACAGAATATAAAGTATAACTAACAATGCACAAACACCAGAAGAGAAACTAGATAACTGGGAGCTCCTAAAAATCACACACTTATGCTCATCAAAAGACTTTAACAAAAGAATAAAAAGAGAACCTACAGACTGGGAAAAAAATTTTGGCTACAGCGTATATGATAAGGGGTCTAATCTCTAAAATGTACAAGATACTGCGACACCTCTACAACAAAAAGACAAATAACCCAATTAAAAGATGGGCAAAGGATATGAACAGACACTTCACCAAAGAAGACATTCAGGTGGCTAACAGATATATACATGAGGAAATGCTCAAGATCATTAGCCATTAGAGAAATGCAAATCACAACTACAATGAGACACCATCTCACTCCAAGAAGGCTGGCACTAATCCAAAAAACACAAAATAATAAATGTTGGAGAGGTGGGAATGTAAAATGTTACAACCACTGTGGAAATAGAAGTTCCATAGGATCCAGCAATCCCACTCCTTGGAATATATCCTAAAGTAATAAGAGGCGTCACACAAATAAATATATGCACACCCATTTTCATTGGAGCACTGTTCACAATAGCAAAAAGACGGGAACAGTCTGGGTGCCCATCAACATACGAATGGATAAACAAAATATAGTACATACACACAATGCAATACTATCCAATGATAAAGAACAATGATGAATCCGAGAAACATCTCACAACATGGATGAATCCGGATGGCATTATGCTGGGTGAAATCAGTCAGTTACAAAAGTACAAATATTGTATAAGACCACTATTATAAGAATGCAAGAAAAGGTTTAAACGCAGAAGAAAACATTCTTTGATGGTTAAGAGGGTGGTAAGGGAGGGAAATGGGAACTCATTAACTAGATAGTAGACAAGAATCATCTTAAGGGAAGGATAGCACACAATACAGGTACGCAATACAAGTCTGCACAATTGGACTAAAGCAAAAGCTAAGAAGTTTCCTGAACACAGCCAAACACTGTGAGGGAAAGAGTAGCTGGGGCTGGGGTCTGGGGACTATTGTTTCAGGGGACATCTTGGTCAACTGGCATAACAAAACTTGTTAAGAAAATGTTCTGCTTCCCACTTTGATGAGTGGTATCTGGGGTCATAAAGGCTTGTGAGTGGCCATCTAAGATGCATCAACTGGTCCCAACCCACATGGAGCACAGGAGAATGAAGAACACCAAAGACACAAGGAAAATATTAGCCCAAGAGATAAAAAGCCCACATAAACCAGAGACTCCATTCGCCTGAGACCAGAAGAACTAGATGGTGCCCCGCTACCATCAATGATGGCCCTGACAAGGAACACAGCAGGGAGTCCCTGACGGAGAGGAAGAAAGTATGGGGCAGAACACAAATTCATGTAAAAAGACCAGACTTAATGGTCTGACTGAGACTGGAGGAGACCCTGAAGCCATGGTCCCCAGATGCTCTGTTAACCCAGAACTAAAACCTGTCCCAAAGCCCACTCTTCAGACAAAGATTAGATTGGACTATAAAACAGAAAATAATACTCGTGAAGAGTGTGCTTCTTAGTTCAAGCAGATACATGAGGCGAAATGGGCAGCTCCTGTCCAGAGGCAAGATGAGAAGGCAGGAAAGGACCGGAACTGGTTGAATGGACACAAGAAACTTGGGGTGGAAAGGGGGAGTGTGCTGTCACATTATAAGGATTGCAACTAATGTCACATAACAATATGTGTATAAATTTTTGTATGAGAAATTAACTTGAACTGTAAACTTTCACCTAAAGCACAATTTAAAAAAAAAGCAGCTGCAGCAGTAGATTGACAGGGAACTGCCAGAAATTCAAGCTGAATTCAGAAGAGGATGTGGAGCCAGGGATATCATTGCTGATGTCAGATGGATCTTGGCTGAAAGAAGAGAATACTGGAAAGATGTTTACCTGTATTTTATTGACTATGCAAAGGCATTGGACTGTGTGGATCATAACAAATTCTGAATAACATTTCGAAGAATGGGAATTCCTGAACAGTTGATTGTGCTCATGAGGAACTTATACATACATTAAGAGGCAGTTGTTCGAACATAACAAGGGGATACTACGTGGCTGAAAGTCAAGGAAGGCGTGCGTTAGGGTTGCATCCTTTCACTGTACCTATTTAATCTGTATGCTGAGCACATAATCTGAGAAGCTGGACTATATGAAGAACAACAAGGCATCAGGATTGGAGGAAGACTCATTAACAACCATTGTCATGCAGATGACACAACCTTTCTAGCTGAAAGTGAAGAGGACTTGAAGCATTTACTGATGAAGATCAAAAACCACAGCATTCAGTATGGAGTACACCTCAACACAAAGAAAACAAAAATACTCACAACTGGACCAACAAGCAACATCATGATCAACAGGAAAAATATTGATGTTGTCAAGGATTTCATTTACTTGGATCCACAATCAACACCCATGGAAGCAACGGTCAAGAAATCAAAAGTCTCATTGCACTGGGCAAATCTGCTGCAAAAGACCTCTTTAAAGTGTTGAAAAGCAAAGATGTCACCTCGAAGACTAAGGTGCACCTGATCCAATCCATGTTGTTTTCAATCGCCTCATATGCATGTGAAAGCTGTACAATGAATAAGGAAGACCAAAAAAGAATTGATGCCTTTGAATTGTGGTGTTGGTGAAGAGTACTGAATATATCATGGACTGCCAAGAGAATGAATAAATCTGTCTTGGAAGAAGTACAACCAGAATGCTCCTTAGAAGCAAGGATGGCACGACTACATCTCACATACTTGGGATGTGTTATCAGGAGGGATCAGTCCCTGGAGAAGAACATCATGCCTGGTAGAGTAGAGGGTCAGCAAAAAAGAGGAAGACCTTCAATGAGATGGATTGACACAGCAGTGGCTGCAACAATGAGATCAAGCATAACAACAACTGTGAGGATGGCACAGGACCCAGCAGTGTTTCCTTCTGTTGTAGATAGGATCGCTATGAGTCGGAACCGACTTGATGGCACCTAACAACAACAGCATATTTTATAGCTACAATTTTCTGATCACTTTTACTCTCTATTCTTTTTCATATTATTTTACATTATTTTTCTAAGCCTGCCCTCCATAACTTTATTTTGGTGTTCAGTGAAGTCTTAAGTGCACTTTTTTTTTTTTCTTTCCTATTCGCTCCTTGAAAACCCTATGGGGCAGTTCTACTCTATCCTATAGGTTTGCTATAGCTTGGAACCAACTCAATGGCACCTAACAACAACAACAATAAAATAATGATTTAATTTCTTAATGGTTTTATTATTCTCATTTTTAAAAAAATTCATCCAGCTCAGTTTTATGCATAATACTGTGTTATGCGTGGGTCCAATACTATATCCCATGATATTATCAACCATCCTTGAATAAAGTCTATTCTTCGAGGCCAGCTATTTGCTGTGGGGAGGTGGGGAGGAAGGACCCAGGACAAATGGAAGCTTCATTTCTGGGGGCATTCCTCTGCCTGATGGCATTCATAGCCTTTGTAATCAATTTCTGTGTTTCTGCATGAACACATCTCTTTTGTTTTCCTGGAAGCTCCATATGGTCAAAGATTTCTAGGTGATGATTTAGATCTGTTTGTCTTTATTCAGCGAATTCTGCATGTGAAGTAGATTCCAGAGATGATCCAGCAACCAATCTATGTTCCCAGGAGGTATGCAAGAGATGGATTCAAGAGAAGACTACCGCAACTGTTGCAGTGCTCAGGAGATGGGTTAGATCGGAGTCTTCACCATCTGATCACTCCGCCTTCTCCTGAGTGATGTGCAATTGCTCACTCAATCAGCTTGAGGGTAATCATCTCTCCCCTCACATCAGCACCTTGCCAGCTACCTTCTATCACCTCCTCACAATGAGTAATGCCTATGCCATGACAATTTGCCCTGCCGCTTCCTTGCTATTCCCACCATGACCCTGGAATGCTTGTAAGTTTTAAAAGTACATCTGGATGGAAAATTGCAAGGATGGATGGGATGAATAAATTGTTCTGCAAATGCGAAAATAGTACATCTGACCACTGCACGCCTCTTAGAATGACTAAAATTCAAAACACTAACAATACCAAATGCTGTGGAGGAATAACAGCAACAGGAATTCATCATTTGTGGGAATACATGGTGATACAGACCCTTTGGAATACAGTTTGGCAGTTTTGTATAAAGCTAAATGTAGTTTTACCATATGACCTAACACGCTCTTAGATATTTAGCCAACTGATGTGGAAATTTATGTCCCCACAAAAATCAGCATGTTAATGTTTATAGCAGCTTTATTCATCATCACCAAAACCTGAAGCAATCAAGATGTCCTTAAATAGGTGAATAGGTCAACTAACTGTGTACAACCATACGATGGAATATTATTCCTGATAACTTGAGCTATCAAAACATGAAAAGACATGGCTGAACCTTAAATGCATATTACTAAGTGAAAAAAGCTAATCTGTAAGGCTACATGCTATATGATTCCAATTGTATGACATTTTGGAAAAGGCAAAACTATAGACACAGTAAAAAGATCAGTGGTTTCTACGGGTTTGGGGGAGAAAGAGAGAGGGTTGAAAAGATGAAGCAGAGGGGATTTTCAGATGATAAATCTATTCTGTAGGGTACCATAATGGTGGATGCATGACTCTACACAATTGTCAAAACCCACGGAACTTTATAGCACAGAGTAAACCTTAATGTATGCATTTTTTTTTTTTTTGAATTATTAAGGAGTGTGGAGGATTCCAGGAAGACTGTGACAAGAGAATATAACAATATTAAAAATATATATAATAACCTCTCTAAGCCTAAAAATATGCTCCAGTCTCAAGGAGAGTTGACTGGTCAATCCAACCCCATATTTATTTCAAAAATCAAACACTGAAATTCAAGAATGGCCAGCAAACACTTAGGGATCTAAAGAGTCCCCATTGTATTGCTAGGACAGATATTTGAAGCAATCAGAATATGATATGGCTATTAGGCTTGAGGCAGACAGTGGTGCATGGTGTTAAGGGCAGGGGCATTGCACTGACTGACTGTGGATTTGAATATTACCTCTACCGGGTACCAACTGTGGGAAACTGGGCAATTTATTTGATATCCCTGAGCATCAATCTGTGATTATTTGTGGCAAAAAAAGTAAATTCTGTCTGTGAGATGCATGGTAAATTACTTGGCACAAGTGGGATTTCAATACAACTACAGTAACGCTAATGGTAACCAGTAGTAGTAGGTGGAGTTTTATTGAGATAGTTAGCACGGGTTATGGCTTACAAGGCATTGAGTAGCCACCTGGTCTACTGCTGTTTGTGATCTGCCTTGATTTGATCATGACACCTATTAGCTCCTGGAGGGCACACACAAAGGCGGACTCAGCTTGTCCTCAGCACCTAGCACAAGCCAGCCCACAATAGGAGCATAATAGATGGTCACTGATTCAAAATAAGTAGTATTGATTCACTTTTTATTATATACTGAATTAAGGACCAGGTTAACTCCAATAAGACAGGCCAAAAGATAAAGTTTAGCCTCATGGTAATGCAGCTTCACAGTCTACCCACAAAGTCTTTTAATTTGTTAATGGTGTATATGATTTGGTTTTATTTAATATAAACTATTTGGGAAAAAATAGAGAGAGAGTGGAAATAAAAATCATCTTTAATCCTACCAATCATAAATATGTCACTTCATTTTAAGATGTTTCAATTTAGTATTTTTAAGGCACACACATGAATATTTATATGCAGGTACAATATGTCTATATTTAGCATTATGGAGGGGGTGGACTTTATAATTATTTTAAAAGGAATATAGTCTTATTGTTTCCTGACTATACAGAGTAACAAACTAAAGAATGTTTTCCAAGCAGGAAATTATTCTTTGAAGAACAAGTCTTCAGCCTGAACGAACAAACACAAATGAAACTGCTTGTATGTTGATGGTCCTTCTGAAATCCCTGAAGGTGTTTGAGAACACAGCCTTTTAAACAGGTGAAACATGGTTCTCCCTCTACAGTCTTATTTCTACCATTAATTTATTTAGAAAATCTTTTTACTTCTAGATAACAAAAAGTTATGTTTCAGTCCAGCCTGAATTAGTGGAGTCTGAATTAATGAGATTTCCTATATTTAATTCAGCCTCTTCAAGCATGTGTTCTTCTTGATAAAATCACCTTGGGATGCAAGAACAAAACAGTAACAATTAAAATGCAACAGCAAAGCGCCAGCTCTGAGCATACGTTAAGAAATCAATGAGACACCATTAAGGTTTTAAATCTTGCCCCACAACCAGAAGTGAGTGGTTTGCATTTCAGCTTGAA
Source organism: Dugong dugon (assembly GCA_030035585.1). Lineage (NCBI taxonomy): Eukaryota > Metazoa > Chordata > Mammalia > Sirenia > Dugongidae > Dugong > Dugong dugon. The sequence continues at coordinate 63,099,241 of CM057471.1, forward strand.
CAAGCAATTCCAGGGCGTGAGCTCACCATAGAAAGTACCCCACTGGCTCTAGGTCTCTAGAGGTATAATTTGGGCTCTGTCAGTAAGAGCCTTGCAGCGGAAAGTGTTAAAGCAATCTGCAATGCAGGCCCAGCTGAAAACTGAATGCACTTGAATTTGGTATGGATTAGAGAACCAGGCTGGTGTTTAGTAGAGCATCTAGCTTGAATCATTATGGTTGGTGAGGGATCTAGGATGCTGAGCACGCTAGTAAAATCAAGAATGGATGTTGAAAATAATTGTGGTGGGAAGGCAAAAAGAGGGAAGTCAAACTTGGGGAAAGAAAGGGGAGTTGATGTGAATGGCAGAACAAGAGTAGATGATACTGCAATGCAAACAAGAGATGATTGGCCCAGAAATGGAGCACTCGCTTGTTAGTGCCTTGACTGTACCCTGCAAACATGTCTATTATTGTTCTTGGAATGCATGTTTGCATTATTTTAGAACATGCTCCTATTCCTAAAAACAAGTGTAAGCCCTTTGAGGCAACGACTGAGTTGTAGGCCCAGGAAAGAGAACAAGGTCTGACACATAGCTAATGCATTAAATGAACGAATGAATGAACGACACTGAGACACAGAACCTCATTGTTTTAGAACAGAATTTTTAGTCTGTCAAAAGGGAGAAAGAGAACTGAGACAGGGCTAGGAAGTGGTTGATGGGAATAGGTCTGAGTATCTGGCCGAATTCAGATATAACACGAAATTGTGAGCAGAAGTAAAGGTTTCTGCTTAAGTATCGGGCATGGATTTTGGGAAATCGTCCTGGGTCTGTTGGGAAAGGCGTTGTTTTCTTTAAATATGTGGTGTTAATCAAGTACAACAAAGGTTATGTGGAGATATTTGCATTTCAAACATCGGCAGAACTTCATACCAGTGACATCCTGAGAGTTGGAAGTCAATAATGAAGACCAATGTTTCCCATGAGGTCGATGCGGAGTGGTGTCAGAGGACACTTCCTGGGCTCCAGGACCACTGGGAATTCAGTCCTGGCAGCACCACTTACTTCCTGCAACATGCAGGAAATTTTCTTTCCTCTGGATCCCTAGTTCCATGCGGAAGGAGTCCATTAATTAGAAGCACGTTCCAGATCTCTCTTTATCCCCTCACTTATTCCCCACATGAAAGTGGAGTGAGTCTTCTCATAGTTGAGTTTGGGAGAGAAAATGAGTGGCCTTTCCTCTCTGGAGTCTGTCTACTTGAAAAGCACTGTTGATCTCCTCTCTGGCATGTTATAAACTTGAGATGGAAGCTTTGTCCTCAAAGAGGAGGCCTGAGGTTGTCCAGTGCTCCCTGTGTATGGGCGGGCATGTCCATAATTGTGGGGTGCACTTTTGGTGACATATTGTGATACACATCTAAACCACATGCTCCTACTTCTCCTCTATCACTGTGGTAGGTGATATTTAGATCTCTAATTGCTTATTCACTCTCAACCTTAACTGGTTTAGACCACAGGTGACATTTGGGCCCCCTAAAACATCATCAAGGAGGGTGCATGACATCGGGAGCTTAGGTTTCCTTATCCATCAAGGAATATTCCAATGCAGCCATTCAATGTAGTGTGAAGAGGAATAAAAAAGATTATGGGTGGGAAGTGAATGGTTAATCCTAAAAGATTGTACTCGGCTAAGAAGCGAGGTTTGTAATGTAATGGAAAAGTACTGATAAGAACGATAAGAACGAGGTCTATATTTCAACTAGATGATTTGCACACTCAAGCATATTATGAACACTTTCTGACTGGAGAGGTTTGCTCTCACCATTTTCTTTGAGCTGTGCAGCAGGGTATCTAAGTACAGTACCCAGCACAGAGTTGTTAGGTGCCTTCGAGTCGGTTCCAACTCTGAATGTTACTGAATGTACAACAGAAAGAAACAGGCTCATTGCTCTCCTTGAATCCATCATTGCAGCCACTGTGTCAGTCCATCTCATTGAGGGTCTTCCACTCTTTTGCTGACCCTCTACTTTACCAAACATGTTATACTTCTCCAGGGACTGGTCCCTCCTGATAACATGTCCAAAGTACATGAGACAAATTCTCACCATTCTCAATTCTAAGGAGCATTCTGGCTGAATTTCTTCCAAGACATATTTAATCATTCTTCTGGCAGTCCATGGTATATTCAATACTCTTCACCAACACCATAATTCAGGGGCATCAATTCTCCTCCGGTCTTTGTTATTCATTGTCCAGCTTTCACAAACATTTGAGGCAACTGAAAATATCATGGCTTGGGTCAGGCACACCTTAGTCCTCGAAGTGACATCTTTGCTTTTTAATATTTTAAAGAGGTCTTTTTCAGTTGATTTGCCCAGTGCAATACATCATTTGATTTCTTGACTGTTGTTTCCTTGGGCATTGATTGTGGATCCAAGTAAAATGAAATTCTTGACAACTTCAATATTTTATCCATTTATCACAATGTTGCTTATTGGTCCAGTTGTAAGGATTTTTGTTTTCTTTATGTTGAGGTGTAATCCATACTGAGGGCTGCAGTCTTGGATCTGCATCAGTAAGTGCTTCAAGTTTTCTTTGCTTTCAGCAAGCAAGGTTGTGCCATCCGCATATTGCAGGTTGTTAATTAGTCTTCCTCCAATCCTGATGCAGCGTTCCTCTTCATATAGTCCATCTTCTCGAATTATTTGCTCAGCATACACATTGAATAAGTATGGTGAAAGGATACACCCCTGAAGTACACCTTTACTGATTTTAAACCACACAGTATCCTGTTGTTCTGTTCCAACAACTGCCTCTTGGTCTATGTACAGGTTCCTCATGAGCACAATTAAGCGTTCTGGTATTCCCATTATTCATGATATTATCTATAATTTGTTATGATCCACACAGTTGAATTCCTTAGCATAGTCAATAAAATGCAGGTAAACATCTTTCTGGTATTTTCTGCTTTCTGTCAAGATCCATCTGACATCAGCAATGATATCCCTTGTTTCACGTCCTCTTCTGAATTTCTGGCATTTCCCTGTCAATGTACTGCTGCAACAGCTTTTGAATTATCTTCAGCAAAAATTTTTTTTTGTGATATTAATGACATTGTTCGATAATTTCCACATTCTGTTGGGTTGCCTTTCTTTGGAATGGGCATAAATATGGATCTCTTCCATTCAGTTGGCCAGATAGCTGTCGTCCAAATTTCTTGACATAGACGAGTGAGCACTTCCAGCTCTGCATCCATTTGTTAAGATGGATGTTATCAAACATCTCAACTGGTGTTCCCTCAATTCTTGGAGCCTTGTTTTTCGCCAATGCCTTCAGTGCAGCTTGGCTTCTTCCTTCAATACCATTGTTTCTCGATGGCATGCTACCTCCTGAAATGGTTGAACGGCCACCTATTCTTTTTGGTACAGTGACTCTGTGTATTCTTTCCATTTCCTTTTGATGCTTCCTGCGTCATTCAATGTTTTGCCCATAGAATCCTTCAATATTGTCACTCGAGGCTTGAATTTTTAATTCCATTCTTTCAGCATGAGGAATGCTGAGTGTGTTCTTTCCTTTTGGTTTTGGTTTTCTAATTTCCCTTTTGCACGTGTCATTATAATACTTTACCTTGTCTTCTCAAGCCACCCTTTGAAATCTTCTGTTCAGCTCTTTTACTTCATCATTTCTTGTATTTGCTTTAGCTACTCTACGTTCAAGAGCAAGTTTTAGAGTCTCTGTTGACATCCATTTTGGTCTTTTCTTTCTTTCCTGCCTTTTTAATGACCTTTTGCTTTCTTCATGTATGACGTCCCTGATGTCATTCCACAGCTCATCTGGTCTTCGATTGTTAGTGTTCAATGCATCAAATCTATTTTTGTGATGGTCTCTAAATTCACGTGGGATATATTAAAAGTGTATTTTGGCTCTCGTAGGCTTGTTTTAATTTTCTTCAGCTTCAACTTGACCTTGTATATGAGCAATTGATGGACTGTTCTGCAGTTGGCCCCTGGCCTTGTTCTGGCTGATGATATTGAGCTTCTGCATCATCTCTTTTCATAGATGTAGTTGATTTGATTCCTGTGTATTCCATCTGGTGGGGTTAATGTGTATAGACCCTGTTTATGTTGTTGAAAAAAAGGTATTTGCAATGAATAAGTCATTAGTCTTGCAAAATTCTGTCATGCAATCCCTGGCGTCCATTCTGTCACCAAGGACATATTTTCCAACTACTGCTCCTTCTTCTTTGCTTCCAACTTTCAGATTCCAATCACCAATAATTATCAATGCATCTTGATTGCATGTTTAATCAATTTCAAACTGCAGAAGCTTGTAAAAATTTTAAATTTCTTCATCTTTGGCATTACTTGTTGGTGCATAAATTTGAATAATAGTCATATTAACTGGTCTTCCTTGTATGCATATGGATATTATCCTATCACTGACAGAGTTGTACTTCAGGACAGATCTTAAAATATTCTTTTTAATGATGACCGGGACACTGTTCCTCTTCAATTTGTCTTCTGTCCATTTCAGCTCACTAATGCCTAGGATATCGATCTTTATGGGTTCCTTTTCATTTTTGATGACTTCCAATTTTCCTAGATTCATATTTGTGCATTCCACATTCTGATTATTAGTGAACGTTTGCAGCTATTTCGTCTTACTTTGAGTCATGCCACATCAGCAAAGGAAGGTCCCAAAATCTTTACTCCATCCATGTCATTAAGGTTGGTTCTACTTTGAGGAGGCAGCTGTTCCCCAGTCGTATTTTGAGTGCTTTCCAACCTGAGGGGTTCATCTTCTGGCACTATATCAGACAATGTCCCATTGCTTTTTGTAAGGTTTTCACTGGCTAGTTTTTTCAGAATTAGACCATCAACTCCTTCCTCCTTGTCTGTTTTAGTCTGGAAACTCCACTGAAACCTGTCCACCATGGGTGACCATCCTGGTATTTGAAATACTGGTGGCATAACTTCCAGCATCATAGCAACATGCAAACCACCACAGTACTACAAACTGACAGACGAATGATAGGAACACATAGTAGGTGCTCAGTATTTGCTAGATGAAAGAAGGAATTAATGACTTAAATAGCATGAACTTAGGTGTTAGACAGAACAAATGTGAGTTGTGCCCTTCCAAAGTCCCAAAGCCAAAGACATTTTATATGACTCAGTTTCTTCTTCTGTAAAATGGGCATGGCTATAACTACTTTTCTTTCAGAGTCTTTCAAAGAACTAGAGCTATGAACTTACAGATCAGCATCAGGCATGTAAGTGATAAAATGGCCCTGCTTCATGGGGCACAGTCAGAAATCCATCCATTCTAAGGATGCCCCAACTGTAGCCCAAATGGGTTTGATTACCCACAACTTTATCCCTCGTGTGCTGAACTAGCATCAAAATGTACCAAGGAAAGGTTTAAATGAGGATATAATCATGCCAGACCTTTGCCCTGGCGAGCACTAGAGATGTATCATGTTGCAGATATGAGCAACTTCGAATACAAAAGAATCCCTGCTTTCTACACTCAGTGTGATGTTTCCATTCACTTTACTTCTTATCAGATGTCTGAGAAGTATACATTAAGGCTTCAAAAAATTTATTTTTTAATCAGCGTATTAGACAGTTCCATATACAATAAAGTTGTTATATGGCAGCAAATCCCAGCTGATGTGAAGGGTCCCTTGCAACATGACAGATTTAGGTCAGTGTCATTAACGAACATCCAGAATGATATTGCCAGATTGATGATCACAGAAGATGGCAAATTCCCTTTGCACAGGGAAGAGGAAGAAAGGATTTGTCACACTAGATCATTCTGCCCATCCATTGGCCTGGCCCAAGCAGAATCCCTAGCCAGATGCTTTTGGAGAGTGGATCTTAAATATCTAAGTAGGTTTTGGTCAGGTCCCTGGGTGGTGCAAATGATTTGCACTCAAACCAAAATCCTGGTGGTTCAAACCTACACAGCAGCACCATGAAAGTAAAGGCCTGGCAATCTGGTTCCTTAAAGATTACATCCAATAAAACCTTATGGAGCAGTTCTACTTTATAACATGTGGGGTTGCCATAATTCAGAACAAGAGACTAGACAAAAACTAACATCAATAGTAACAACAGGATTTGGGCAGAGCAGAGCCCCGGTGGCACAGTGGTTAAGAGCTGGGCTGCTAACCAAAAGGTCAGCAGTTTGAATCCACCAGCCACTCCTTGGAAACCCTATGGGGGCAGTTCTACTCTGTCCTGTAGGGTCACTGTGAGTCGGAATCGACTTGGCAGCAGTGGGTTTTGGGCAGAGCACTGGAACGGAAGTCACATGTTTTCATTTTTGCCTTATCTCTTCCATTAACTACTGCATGACCTTGGCTAGGTCTCTTTATCACTCTGGGCTTCTGTCTGTGCATTTCCAAAATAAAGAAAAAAACACATTGGTGGTTTTTTCATCCAACATATACTAACTGAGCACATACCTGGTGCCGAGTGCTGTGATAGTACTAGGGATGCAACTGAGATCAAAATAAACCCGTTCCTTACCCTAAGATTATAACATTATAGCTGCTCTGCCTACTTATCTATAATGGATATAAATTCATTCCACAACATACAGATTTTTTTTCTTTTCTGGTTTTGAGTTGTTACCTACCTGATTAGCAGAATGACCATAGCAGTCATTAGTAAGTTTCCTGCCAATCCTCTCTTGGACACTGCATTAATGTGCACATACATGGTCCAAGGAAAATGAAGTAGAGCCCTGGTCTTTGGTCTCTGCTGACTGTTACCTATCTGGAGATACCGTAGACCAATCCTGTGTGGTTTTGAGGGTGCTGCTTCTACAGAGGACCATACTAGATTTCTCAGTGTCCTCTCACTGGCCTCAGGGTCTTTACAAGGGGACCTGGCTAAATCTCTTACCTGGAGTCCAGTCTCTTAAGGCACTGAGCCAGCAGCTGCTTCAAAGATCAAGTTCCCCGTATGTGAGTCAGCTGGAGGCCTCCAACAACCCTTTCTCAAGAAATCCACGCCACCATGTCATCTCCCAAAGAATCAGTTCTCTCTTCTGATCCAAGCAACTGTCTTTCTCCACCTGGCTTCCAACTACCTCCACAGTGACTGCACCATCATTGCTATATATTGCTATGTAGGATGCCATTCCTCTAGATTATGATGGGACTGCATCCAACCCATGGAGCTGTGCAATGCAGCCCTCCTGCTAACCTCCCTGGATGGAGCTATTTGCAGGATGGCCTCAGAAACTCAAATAAGCTGTTGTCCTTCCTGAAGGTTGCATAGAGCCCTTCTATCAGCAATGTTACCCATTTTGGGTAGTATATGTGTATGCACAGGAAGGAACAGTCATTATGGATGGTTACCCCTTGTTCATTTATGACAAGCCTATTTTCAGGAAAATAAGACACAGTTAATCTCTCAGTCAGGATATTCTGTTTCATTAATGATAATTAATAATACTAGCTAATATTTATCTTGGGTTTATTGTGTACCTGGTGCTTTGTACGCATAATCTTTAATACTCCAATTTTAAGAAGTCATTATAAGAATCAAAATGAGACACATATGCAGATGTGATGGTTAAGATTGTGTGTCAACTTGGCTGGGCCATATTCTCCGTGTTTTAATGTAATCACTCCCATGATTGAATATACTGTAAGTAGCCAATCAAATGAAAGGGCGTCTCCTTGGGGGTGTGGCCCACATCTGTATATAAGCAGACTTTCTGGCTTTTTGCTCTCTCTGGATCCTGTGGCTCCTTCCTGTCATCTCATCTCCCGTTCTTGGGACTTGAGCTGTCAGCTTATCTGTCGAACCCGGGATTCGTCGATCTGCACAGCCTGTGAGTGGGAGCCCTGCTCTCCGACCTTCCGATCTTGGGCTTGCCAGCTTCTGTAGCTGTGTGACTTGGGAGAGGCCTCTACCCTGATCCATGGACTTGGGACGTTCTAGCCTGTACAATCACATGAGCTGTTTCCTTGATATAATCTCTCTATGTATATATATTTATACACTTTACTGGTTTTGCTTCTCTAGAGAACCCAGCCTAAGACAGCAGATATTGAACTTTCAGAGGGAGGATGTAGACAAACCAATATTTATTTTGTTCCTACTATGTGAAAAGTGCTGTTCTAGGTATCTCCCCTCCATTGTCTCTTTTCCTTTTTTTTTTGAAATAATATTTTAATGTGTTTTCTATGAAGATTTACACAGCAGTTTAGGTTCCCATTCAACAATTTCTGCACAAATTATTCAGTGATATTGAGAAGTTCTCCAAAGTCTCTGAATCCTCACAACAACCCTATGAGGTGGGTAACATTATCTTCATGTGAGGATGATGAAATCATGCCAGAGAGATGAACTGACTTGCCAAAGGTCACATAGCTGAGCCATAGTATAGGCTTGGATTCACCCCTAAGGTTGCTTGACTAGAGTTTGTACCCTTAAACACTGTTCTGATGAGGTGAGTAGGCTAGGTGGATTTCTTGCATCTTTACTAGGCTGACTGGGACCTTAAATGAGTCAAGTCCTTTGAAGTGGGTCAGTTCTTGGGCAGGGGGTAGGTTCAGCCATGGTTGCTGAAGACCATAGGAAGATGACCAGTCGGTGGACTTTGCCTTCATTGGGAGAATGAAAGAAACAGTAGTGACTGCCAGAGGTAGACCTATCAAACAGCATCGGGGCAGCCATAATGGAATATGGGGCAAGACTTATGAATGGGAGTCTTATAACAGGAGGTCTAGAAGGAAAGGCAGGTAAATGGATGGTACCTGGGCTCAGGTGCAAAAGAAAGACTCCACAGACCAAGGAAAAACCAGTTGCTGTCTAATTGATTCTGACTTATGGTGACCCCATGTATTTAAGAGCAGAATTGCATTCCATAAGGTTTTCGATATCTGTCACCTTTTGGAAGTAGCTTTCTAGGCCTTTCTTCTGAGGTGGTTCTGGCTGGATTTGAACTGCCAACCTTTTGGTTAGTAGCTGAGCACTGAACTGTTTGAGCCACCAACTCCTATAGACCTGGTAAGAAGTGAAGATATGGCCAAAGAAATGCAGTGTCCTCTTTCTTCACGAACAGCAGAACTATGCAGGACACTAGGGGACTAGGACAGGGACCCAAGTACTGGATACAAGCATAGAGTGGGATAGCAGAAGGGCTGACTGAATGCTGAGTGTAGTTGAGCATGTGTCCTCATGCTTGAAACTCTGCAATGGCTGCCAATTGCTCTTAGAATAAAGTTCAGAATCCTTATATGAATTACAAGGTGCTTCATTATATGGCCACACGCACTTGTTCATTCTTATCTTCTGCTACTACTCCTCCTCATCTCCATCCCCAATTTATTTGCCCCTCCTACCCCTAATCTCCAACTGAACTGGACCATTATTACATGAAGTGGTTACTTTGTTACTCTGCATGGAACTGTTTTTCCTTCCCCTCTTTGTTCAACTCTGTCTTATCATTCCAGACTCTCATTAAACAGCAGATCCTTTGGTGCTTTCCATGACTTCCCCTCTCTGCATCCAATCTGGGTTAGGGTCCCATGTTGTATGCTCCTATAGCATCTTATATTTTCCCTTTCTTAACATACATCACACTTAACAATTAATGCCTGTCATCCTCTCTAAACTGCAAATTTCAAAAAATATCTGTAAAACGAATGAATAAAGACTTGAACACCTTCAATCTCAACTGACTAAGCACTACATTTTCTCCAGCTGTTACTTTGAGATTGAACTTGTAGGTGGTGATCAAGTGGCTGCAGCTGTTGGGAGAGGTGGCTTACATGAGTTGGGAACTGAGCATGTCCTGCTGGCTTCAATTGCCACATCAACATTCAATAAAGCAGACTCACCAAGCCCTGGCTTGGCAAATCTTTCTTGGCACATCAAGTTTATGCAGTGTTTGAAATAAATAGTATATATGTGTTTCTCCACTAATTTAGACCAAGATTTTTCCCTTTGCCTGCCTTCTGCTCAACCTAACCCCTCAGAGGACTCTTCTCTTAGGTGATTTTTATTTGCTGGAGTTAGGGTTTTGAGAGAAAGTTTGGGGACTGCAGTAGCAGCGGTTAATGCACCAGCACAAAGCTCACTCTGCTGTTCCTGGCTGGGTTGCTAAGCAACATCCCTGCTTGCCTGGAAATGGGGTGAGGCTGTACTAGGCTTTGTCAGAGGAAAGAAAGCTGGAAGAGTCACTCGAAGCTTGTTCTCGTTATTACTTCTCTTTCAAATTTGGTCTTTCATTCTCATTTTGCCTGATGCTAGTTTTATCATTTCAAAATGCTATCTCCTCCAATTGTATCCTGCCCCTGTTTCTGGTTTTAAATATATTTGCTGCCATTAGTTACTTGTGAACTTCTAGGAGGCAGGGATTGTCTCTAACTCTTCCACACAGTTCCATGCTGGAGACAATTCCGGAGGAGTCACAGATGTAACAGTAGAAGCCGAGGGGCATAATGGGGCCATGATTTTAAGCCCTGGCCTGGTGTCATGCCTGGATAAGGTGAGTAATGAAACTTACTTTTATTGAGGGCTTACTGTGTATTAGGGGCTGTTTTAAGCAGGGTCTTACCTGCGCTAACTCATGTAAGAGGTGGACTTATGTCAAAAGAAACGCCTCGTGGCAGCCTGATGAAAAGAGAGTTATTGTTCTCCCCACTTGACAGATGAAGAAACTGAGGTACATAAAGGTTAAGTGACTTCCAAAGGTCACACAGTTTGTAAAGGGCAGAGCCAAGAATTGAAACCTGTCTGGCCCCAGAGCCCATGCTGCTAACTACTCCATCCTATCACCTAATGTTTGAGCTAAAAAAGTAATTGCCAAACTGAACTGAGGTCACCTAACCTTCCTAGTTCCCTGATTTCCTTACCTGCTTAATAGAAATAATAACAACTTTCTCTTACGGATTTGTAAGGATTAATTTAGATACATATTAAATATCTGGGACATTATAGAGGCTCAGTAAATATTACAAGTTGCCCTCAAGTTGATTCCGACTCATGGTGACTCCATGTGATTCAGGATAGAACTGTGCTCCATAGGGTTTTCAATGGCTGTGACCTTTCAGAACTAGATTGTCAGGCCTTTCTCTCAAGGTCCCTCTGGATCGGTTCAAGCCTCCAACCTTTTGGTTAGTAGCTTAGCTTGTTAATAATTTGCACTACCCAGTAAATATTGTTGTTGTTAGGTGACATTGAGGCAGTTCTGACTCATAGTGACCCTGTGTATAACAGAATGAAACACTGCCCAGGCCTGTGGCATCCTCACAATGGTTGCTATGTTTGAGCCCATTGTTGCAGCCACTGTGTCAACCCATCTCACTGAAGGTCTTCCTCTCTTTTGCTGACCCTCTACTTTACCAAGCATGATGTCCTTCTCCAGGGATTGGTCCATCCTGATAACATGTCCAAAGTAAGTGAGACAAAGTATTGCCATCCTCACTTCTAAGGAGCATTGTCTCTGTACTTCTTCCAAGACAGATTTTTTTGTTCTTTTGGCAGTCCATGGTATATTCAATACTCTTCACCAACACCATAATTCAAAGGCATCAGTTTTTCTTCAGTCTTCCTTATTCATTGTCCAGCTTTTGCATCTATATAAGGCAACTGAAAATACCATTGTTTGGGTCACGTGCACTTTAGTCCTCAAAGTGACATATTTGCTTTTTAACACTTTAAAGAGGTCTTTTGCAGTAGATTTGCCCAATGCAATTCATCCTTTGACTTCCTGACTGCTGCTTCCATGAGCATTAATTGTGAATCCAAGTAATCCTTGACAACTTCAATATTTTCTCCATTTATCATGATGTTACTTATTGGTCCAGTCATGAGGATTTTTGTTTTCTTTATGCTGAAGGCTGTAGTCTTCGATCTTCATCAGTAAGTGCTCCAAGTCCTCTTCACTTTCAGCAAGGAGGCTGAGTCATCGACATATTGCAGGTTGTTAGCAAGTCTTCCTCCAATCCTGAAGCAGCGTTCTTCTTCATATAGTTCATCTCAGATTATTTGCTCAGCATACAGATTGAATTAATATGGTGAAAGGATACAGTCCTGACACATACCTTTTCCAAATTTAAATCATACAGTAATCCCTTGTTCTGTTCAAATGACTGCCTCTATATAAAGGTTCTGCATGAGCACAATTAAGTGTTCTGGAATTCTCATTCTTTGTAAACATTAGGTACGTTCATTTTTTCTTCTCACGCACATTTATGTTTACTTGGTTGCTAACCAAAAGGACGGCAGTTCAAATCCACCAGCTGATCCGTGGGAGAAAGATGTGGTAGTCTGCTTCCGTAAAGATTTACAGCCTTGGGAACCCTATGGTGCAATTCTACTCTGGGCTATAGGTTCACTATGAGTCAGAATCAGCTTGATGGCAGGGAGTAAGTTCTATTTCCCAACAAGGGTAGAAGATGGAATAGGCATTTATAGCCCTCTCTTCCAGAGACATTGCTGGAGAAAGTGTACTTAGAAGTAACGCTTTTTATAAACATTTAATACCACTAATGGTGGTAAAACATCCCTGGATGGCACACTGTTTGCACTTGGCTACTAACCTAAAGGTTGGAGGTTTGAAATCATCCAGCAGCACTGTGCAAGAAAGGCCTGGTGATCTGCTTCCATAAGATTACAGCCAAGAAAACTTCATGGAGCAGTTCTACTCTCTAGCATATGAGGTCACCACGAGTTGGAATTGACTCAACGGCAATGGGTTTAATCATGATATAGTATCCTAATTTGCCTTTCTAACAATTAAATATTAATGATACTGTGAAGGAAAGAAAATTGGTTTGGATGTTATGACCAAGGATGACAATTCTGGGATTTCAAGAATTGGGTAAATGTGAATTGTCTGAGAAAGTAGGATGGCAGCAGAAAGCAGAACAAAGACAATGAGGGGTCTTCACAGAGGATAACCTACTGTCTGTGGAAGTCATTCCAATCCTCCCCCTAACCCTTCTAAAGATCCACCCTAGCTATGTGTGTCTACATCTGAAGGGCCTGGGGTAGGTTCTCATAAACCTTGGACTAGACTCTTTCCAGCTCCACCAACTATGTTGAAATGTGGGAATTGGCCCAGCTAGAGATCGAAAGCCTCCTATGTGTGTGATAGCTGTGGCGAACAGGCTACGTTTTTCATCCTGTGACCCCAATTACCCATGCCATTGCTCACTGCCTGCCATTTCACTCCCTTGGGTGTGCTCTTTTTCCAGAGAGAGCAATGCACAAGCCCATAGCCCTTTGAAGAGATTGAGGCCATTCATGGAGCCAGAAGGATCCCCCAAGGGGTTAGAGAAGGAATAAGAAATAGATCTGGGCTCTGAGCCAGCATCCCACTCATCCTGATGGAAAATCCATCCGAGGCAGCTCATTCCTCTTGGATCCTTTCTAAGGCTCTGTGTTTCCAAGAGACAGTCCTTTCAACACTATCCAGATGTCCCCAATTCTGGCTCACAGAGGAATTTAATGGTTCTGTATAAGAGAAGTGGAGCCCTGGTGGGACAGTGGTTAAGAGCTCAGCTGCTAACCAAAAGGTCAGCAGTTCGAATCCACCAGCCTCTTATACCCGTTATACCCTATACGACAGAGTAGAACAGCCCCATAGGGTTTCCAAGCAGTGGCTGGTGGATTCATACTGTCAACCTTTTAACTAGCAGCCGAGCTCTTCACCACTGTGCGACCAGGGCTGGTTCAAATCCATCCAGATGCACCACAGAACAAAGGCCATAAAACAAATGGAGTGTAGTTCTACTTTGAAACACATGGGGTCACTATGAGTTGGAATCTACTGGAAGGCAATGGGTTTTTGTTTTGCTTTGTTTTACATCGTAAGTGTGGTGCCAGATGTCTTTTGGGTTCTGGGTTATTCTTAGAGATAGCAGTCAGAGCACTTATTTGCATTCATTGGGGCAGTAGTAGCATGTGGTGTCATAGTTAGGAAACCTGTTTTGGAAGAGGGACAGATCATAATTTAATCACTATCTTTGGGGCCACGAACAAGTTACTTCACCTTTCTAAGGTCAGTTTCTCCATGTGTAAATGGAAGCGATAGATAATTAGACCCACCTCATTGGATTGCTGTGAAGTTAAATGAGTTAACTCGCATCAAATTCTTATTACAGTGCTTGGCCTGTAGAATGAGCTTGACTGATTTTAGGTACTATTATTAAGATTATTCGTTTTGCATGTATGTCTACCTAAACATTTTTATGCCATTTATTTAACAACAGATATGCTTCCTATATACCAGGAACTGCTCTTCCCTCTAAGCTCTTTAAAAAAAGAGTTACCGTTGAGTTGACTCTGACTTACAGCAACCTCATGGGTGTCAGAGTAGAACTGCACTCCATAGGGTTTTCAGTGGCTGATTCTTTGGAAGTAGATCACCAGGACTTTCTTCTGAGGTGCCTCTGGGTAGACTGGAACCTTCAACCTTTTGGTTAGCAGCTGAGTACATTAACCTTTTGTACAACCCAGGAACTCCAACAACCATATTAGGAAAGACATATTAAGAACCTCCTCCTAGAGAATAAACGGGCAGCTTCTGTCCGGAGGTGAGATGAGAAGGCAGACAGGGTTAGGAGCTGGTTGAATGGACATGGGAAATCCCGGGAGGAAAGGAGGAGTGTGCTGTCACAGTATAGGGAGAGCAACTAGGGTCACATAACAATGTATGTATAAATTTTTGTATAGGAATCTAACTTAAAATGTATACTTCATTTAGACTACAACAATTAAAAGAAAAAAAAAAAAGTACAAAGAATCTCCTTACAGAAGAACAAGCTGAAGCACAGAGAGGTTAAATAACTCAGCCAAGCCACACAGGTAATAAGTGGCGAGCTCTAGCCCCTCTCTCCTGTCCCCAGGTCTGTGCTCTTAACCACAGCCCTATGCTGCCTGTCTTTTTCTGGCAGGAATAATGTTGAATGTAATGGTTAAATCTTTGACTGAGGAACTGGGGAATTTGAATTCTAATCCTGGTTCTGTAGGGCTCTGATAATTTAGGAAACCCCAGTGCCTGGGTCTAGGCTTTAAGCTCAGAATCCTTTTGCACACTAACAAACTGTTAGGTGACGTTATTATTAATTTATAATTATGTGTTATATAATTAACACCATATAATTAACAATCCCTTGGCAGTGTTTATAATTGTCCCTTAATTTATAAGAACATTACAATTTCCTCACTCGTTCAGGCCTGTGGCAAAGTCAGACCAATCCTGGGTCCCTGGTTAAAGCTTACAGGGATGATCTGACAGGGAAAGCACAGTCATCCTTACTGACATCAACACGCTAATTTAAACCTGTAGCTTGAGTATCGCTTCTTTCTCCTTATCATCAGCTCTGAAGCTTTTATTTAAGATGTTTGTCAAAGCCATTTTCTTCTTGGGGTTTTTGTTTTAAGTGCCCTTGAGTCAGTTTCGACTCATAGTGACCCCATGTGACAGAGCAGAACTGCCCCAAAGGGTTTTCTAGGCTGTAATCTTTATGGGAGCAGACCTCCAGGTCTTTCTCCCACAGAATCTCTGAGTGGATGTGAACTGCCAACAGAACCACCAAGCGCTTAATCACTGTGCCACTGGAGCTCCTTCTTCTTGGGGCAAATGACTTCATTTAGAAGTTTTATCAGGACTGTGAAGTCCGGACCGTGGCAGAGGTTCATTGTCCCCTCTTAGGGAAAGACGGGCTATTGGATGGAGCCAATACAGCTTTGGGGGATACCTACAAAGCAAGGAATTCTGGAAGTGAAGGTCAGGTATACAACTCAGAGGGCAACTTGTGATTCATGAAATTCATTGGTTTACTCCAATTAATAGAGGTTTTACTTTTACTGATACTCTCTCCTATAACTGCATCCCTTTTCCTCCTTTAACCCAGCTCATTACTTCCCAGTTTAGAGACCCCCCCCTTCCTTTTAGTTTGTACTTACAAAGAACATATCTACTTAATAAATTTGAATTTTAGTATACTTTGGGTTTTATGACAATGACCACAACTGCCATTTCCAAGACTTTTATCTTTATGGTAAAGGCTGCTTTCCCTGAGGGCAGGATTCTGCTAGATGTACTACATTAACTTGATACGTGATCCTAGGCCAAAATATGCTTGAGACAGTGAAAGAGAACTAAACTCATGGTCAGCGTTCAAAACTTATAGAATAATTTGGGGTATAGCGCCTCATCTCTGAAAGTTGAAGCTTTAAAATTTGTAAAATAAAGGGCTTAGCCTAGATCAGAGGCACTTACTCAAGGTTTGTAGCATTCCAGAATGTCCATGAAGGGTCATTAAAGGATTTGTGAAATATTATTCAAAAGTATGAGTGAAGGTACATGTTTATTGGGAAAGAGCCTGGAGCCTTCACATTTCTCAAAGATATCCACAATTCCCCCCAGATTAATTAAGTGACTTTCAAGGTGATTTCCCACTCGATAACTTGAATCTATTTCATATCACTTTCTACATCTTTTTTGATTTATGTGTTTGTTGAAAGGAGAGAGGGTCCCAGGGCAAAGTGGTCAGAGAATTACCATATGCCTTGACTCAGAATGTTGACAATTAGGCTCAATACTGAAAGTAAGGAATGACCTTAAACTTGTAACTGCAGACCCTGATAATGGTTTACACACAGAAGGAATGTTGAGACAGGGAAGTTCACTCAGGCAACCTCTTCCTTCTGGGTTCTGAGGTTTGGCAGGGATGGAACCATTGATTTTGCTCAGTTCTTAGGAAGGGAGGAACCCCTCACTGGGAGAGACCCCCCTCCCCGCCCCACACACAACCTGAGCTCACTATAACCACCCAAGGATTTAAGTTGATCTTCAACCGGAAAAACATTCTACATATGATAAAATTTTGGTGACACGAGAAAAAAAATATATCTATCTATATATATATTCTCTCACATATATATACTTCTTTATCTATCTATCTATCTATCTATCTATCTATCTATCTATATATATATATATATATATATATATATATATACCTCTTTATATATATATTGTTGTTGGGTGCCATCAAGTCTGTTCCTTTTTTCATTCCACTCCTTGCTCCTTGCTCAAATCTTATTTCTTGGCTATAATCTTACAGATCACCAGATCTTTCTCCTGTGGATTCACTGGGTGGGTTGAACCACCAACCTTTTGGTTAGCAACTGAGTGCTTAACCATTGGGCAACCAGGGCACAGCAACTGGCTCATATATACCTACTATTGTGAGGATGGTGCAGGACCCAGCAACATTTCGTTCTTTTATACATAGGGTCACTATGAGTCGGAGTCGGCTCAACGACACCTAACAACAAATATATATATGTATATAATAGAGATACACAGTCCTTTATACACATACGTGCATATATCAAGAGAGGGAGAACGTATGCATGTGAGTTTGTGAGGTAGACAGACAGACAGAAAAAAGGGTAGACATATGCATCATACACATGTGAGTTTCTATAAGCCATTAGTGGAAATGTCATGGGGATAATTCTTGTCTATTAGGAGATTGGATTAGATGGCCTTTAAAGACTCCATTAGTCCTTAGAGTCTATGATTCTATTTGTCCACTCTTCCCTTGACTCTCCCTGATGAACTGACCATTTTTAACCCTAACAATGCATTTTGCCTTAAAGTCTATTTTGACTGCTTCTAACAGTGTTGCATCACCTTCTTTTTAGTTAATAGTTGCCTGGTATGTCTTCATTCATCCTTTTATTTTCAACTTTTCTCTATTTTTTAAAATGTATAATTTGTAATCAGACAATGTCTATCTTTTTACTGACCCATTTTGTCCTTTTATACTTACAATGATTATCTGGGTAATCAGTTTTGTTATTGTATCTATTTCTGTGTTCAGCTATTTTTCAATGATTCTTTTTTTTCTCCTTTCCTGGCCTTTTTATTTAAAAACATTTTTCCTTTACTAATTTGAAAGTTATACAATGTACATCTTTTCTTTCAGTTGTTAATCACTCCCTACCCTCTGATTCTATGGTCTCTTCCCCTGATGATTTATCACCATCTAGTAGATACATATTGTTCTTCTCATTTTATTTCTATAGAACAGAGAATAGGAAAAAACGTCTGTCACTGAAATAACTTTATCAGCATAGATAACCCAACAAGATACTCCACATTCCAAATTACATTCTTGGGCTTGAAAAATCCCAAAGACTCTTAACTTCAATTGTGCCCATTTGTTTTACTATCTACTCGTTCTTCCATTTTGTGACGTGTAGTTTCTGTAAGACTATGACTTTAATTACCAAAGAGAGCCTTACTGTTAGTGTGATCTTCTTCTTGCCCTCCTTTGTGAAGGGGGCAGATATGCCAAGGTCCAGAATTTTTCCAACGATTTTATTTGATAGCTAATTAATTGCCTTCTCTGGTTTCCATGGCAATGCCATGCTTTGCCGCCAGGCCTTATCCAAATGGGCATGCTGTTCACTCTTGTGCCTTAGCATCAGCATATTAATCAGACACCATAGGTCCTTGGTTGCTGCATCAAACCAGTAAGACAGTAATTGAATTAAAATCTCACCCAAAGGCTTCAGGCTTCTCTTCCTCTCAGCTGGATTGGAACCTTGTTAGCTCAAAGAAAGGGCTGGCCCAAGCAGGAGGCATTTGGAAATCCAAAGATCTGTTTGTCCCTTAACAACAAAGTGTTTTCCTCTCACCTTAGAATAAATATTTTGATGTCTGACTCTTTTTCTCCCCTTGAAAATTTCTCTATTTCCTGACCTTTCCAATCATCAGCCATTGCTGTATTCTCTTTGTAAGGTGAAGTGACGAGTATTTTCAAGCTGAAGGGAAGAGGCCTTTCCCTCACACATACAGTTTGTGAAGTCTGGGGAATACCTCAGGTCGGAGGGCCCAGTTTAATTATGATAAGGATCAGGTAGTAAAGTGCACAGGAAATCGCCTTGCAATCTGTAAAGTGCTGTTCAGTTATGAGCTGTTATTATGAGTCTTTGGAAGTGCTTTGAAGATGAAAGGGAAAAGGAAGCGAGGCCATTGAGAAATAATCAAACTTGAAATCATACTTCAAGTCATAAAGATTATGGATGATTATTTCCCCTCCTCCTATAGAGCCTAAATCTTTACTCCTCTTGGTGGACTTAACCATTTCAACTGGTTTCTTCTTATTCTTCTTCTTATTATAACCAACCTTCAAACACACCATGCATATTCACAACATTGTTATTTTTTATTCATTGTTCCTTTGGCCATTCTGCTCCTTGCCCAAATTCTATTCATTTTTCAAGACGCAGCACAAATCTGCCCCTTCTATAAAGTGTTTCCCAAACCCATGAACAGAGTTAATATCTTCTTCAGGGCTCTTTTGTGTGTGCCTGACTCCACGATGGCCCTCATCATGATGCATTGTCGTTATTGGTTTTATGTCTGTCTTTTTCATTAATGTGTGAGTGGTTCAAAAGCATGGACCGTTTCCTTATAAATATTTGTATTTCTGACATACTCCATTCATATAGTAGGTGTTTAAGAAATATTTGATGATTTACTGGCCTTTTGCAAAATCTTATGCTTCACAGATAAGTAGCTATGTGACCTCTGGCATGAAGGATTTCCAGCCTAAATGAACACTGAATCCTCTCAAAATCTGAGGTCCAAAAATTTATGTTAGTGTGAAATGCATGCTACATGTTAAAGCCGGTATCAAAAATATGTGCTAATTCATATTAAAATCTGGAACATTAAAGTTGGCATTTACCATTCTGGGAAAAAAAATTCCCAATTAAAGAAACTAGATAATTCTTCACCTCTTATGCACTGAAGCCCTCTCTTTCTTTCACCTTAAGATAAATTACATCAGTGATAGCGTTCTCTTTGTGCCATATCATCACAGACTTTGGTGCCTTCTGAGATAAGTCTTTGTATTTTACATAGGATAGCATTACTGTGGGAAATGCAGATTCCAGAACTAGAACCAGTGAGTTGAAGGTATTCAAAAGCTGGTCAAGGTATGCAAGGACTTTCTAATAATTAGATCTTTTCACAGCATAAGGTGGAATGAGAACCATTGCTCCCCTTCAGCGAAAGAAGAATCCAAGGAATGTGGGAGATACAGCTAATTAGCCTTCTGTCCCCGGAACTGTCCAGTCAGAGAACAGCAGCGACTTCCCTATGATGGTGAAAAGGAAATTTGCATTTGGCAGAAATTTAGACTAGAGGAGCTTTATTTTCTCTTCCAACCCCAAAATTTCTCTTCTAAGGTAGAAACGAGGATCCTGATGTCCAGGAAGCACCTCTAGCAAGTACTACATTAGCAAAGAGATAAACTCAGAGTTCTCAGAGCCTAAGCAATGATGCCTGCTCCAATTCTATACAGCAGCGCTTTGAAATGAGTTTTCTTTCTCGAGAGTCCCCTTCAGATTTAACCCTCAAGTCCCACACAAAGACTTCTCCCGTTTCATAGATGCCAAAGAAGTGGCAGTGTTAGTTTATTTCCATGTGTGTATGTGCAGGCACATCTACGTATTCTGAGTTAACAATGGATAATTTTTTAAATGCTTGAGGGAGTCCATCTGATAGGCCAATGCAATATTCAAATCTACCCTATTTTATTTTGGCCATTGATTTTATTCAAACTAGAATTTGATCTTTAATATGGAATGCATTCCTTGAAAATCAGACACCATTTCTTTTGGGAAAAACTAAGTGGAACGGGTTCTTGATTTACAAAAAAAAAAAAAAAAAAGGAAAAAGAAAAAAGCTATCAAAACAACCTGAGACTGAAAAGTATTTCATCCCTTGACAGACTGGTTGGACGGAAAAACACAAAAGTGACCAGCATGATTTAGAAGAAGGAGCGCTGCTGAAGGAGTCAGAGGTACAGGTTCAAATCACTGCTCAAGCAGTAACTCTGAGTGTAACCATAAGCATGGCTTTCTTCTCTATTTCCCAAATGGAATCATGGAGTTTGACGAGCTGACATCTAAGATTACTTATTATTTTAACATCCTATGATCGTGTGATTGTCTCTCCCCAATCCTACCTATTGTCTGGTTTTAATTAGCTTGAGTTTATTCAGAATGAAAGAAGCCATATGAGTAAGACAGCACTGACATAGTGTTCCCACCTCTATGTGAGAGTGAATCGAAAGAACCACGAGGAATTAAGCATACAGAGGGGAGCAACCTTAACCGAAGAAATATCTTCTTTATCAATGTCCATTTCCTCCCACAAGGAAAAACGGCAGTGTCGGTTGTATATTACATATATCTCTCTTTCTTTTTAGTGTTTAATCTTAGCACCTGCACAGCAGAGATCTTTACAATTCATTGCATATGCTCTCCCCCTTCTCCCCCCTCCATACAGCACCTGAGGCCTAAGAAGCAACTCCCTCAAAGCTCCACAAAAGGCCGAGACCCTTCTTCATGACAGAGTATAGAAATAACAAACATGCCCAACGGTTTTATACAGTTGCTAGAACATTTGTTTCCAACAAATGAAGATTTTCTTTCTTTTCTTTGAATATTAATTACATTTTACAAATCTTTGTGTTCTTTTTTTGTTTTGCTTTGTTTTGTTCTGTTGTGTTTGTACACCAAAAAGGGAAAATCCATGGCAAAGTGTCTCGGGTTAACAGAGTTTGGCTGTCATCTGGTCCGACTGTTTCAGAATCTCCGTGTTGTAGAGGTCCAAGGCGTGGTTCACCCTGATGATCTCGCTGTTGGTCAGTTTCAGGCGATGTTTCAGCATACAAGAGAACAAGTCCAGCTGGGGCTTCCCCGGGGCCACAGGAGGGGCCAGGCGATTAATTCGGTCCCGAATATCCAACAAGAGGAGCATCACCGAAGAAGAGGAATAGAACTGGCCGCCTTGTGTGTAGGACTGGTTGACCTGCTGCACCGCGCTGCGAAGGAGATCAGCATTGAACCTCAGGCTATACCCAAACACCTGCACATCCGAGATCTTGATGTAGAACTGCCGCTTGGAGGGATCGGACAGGTCCACCGGGCCCTGGCCAGTCTCGTTACGCAGCAGGGTAGGTAGCCGAGTCCGACTACGTAGGTAGATGTGGACCGTCTCGAAAAACGTTTTCCACCGATTGCCCAGCAAGAGAGTCCAGTTGTAGCACTGGCTGTTTTGGAGACGAACCTTCTCCCAACGCGGGTAGCCAAATTCCCCGAAGGGCATGTTCCAGCCCTCAGAGTGGCTCCCGCTGAAGGGGTTGACGTAGACAAAGAACATGGGGTCTAGGCTGCTGTTGCGCATCTGGCAGATGCGCATGGACATGCCGATCACCATGTGGATGAAGTCCATGCGGTTTTTGTTGCTCTTGAGAGTAAGAGACATGCGCTTGCGCCACCGGGGGTCAAAGAAGGTGTCGAGGCGGATTTCGTTGCTGATGAAGGTGGTGTGCACGTAGAGGCGTGAGTCCATCTTCTGCAGCAGGTACTTCAGCTCCAGGTCCTGGAAGTCCAGGTCGGTCTCGAAGCTGATGAACTGCTCACTCCGCTCCGAGTCCACATTTTGTGGTTCGCAGCGGCCTCGGTAGAGCTTGTAGCCCTTGTTGCAGGAGCCACAAAGTGAGATGTTGGCCAGGCTGCACATGGCACAGCTGTTGTTCCCTCCTATGATGCAGGGAATGGGGCGCTGGCACAACGTGGTGCTGCCATGGCACACGCAGCTCCTCTGGCTCTCCAAGAAGGTTCCCCAAAACCCATTCTCATTGCAGTAGAGAAGTGACTGGACCCTTGCAAGCCACTGCTGAATTGTCCTGGAGGATAGAGGGAAAATGGAGAATGTTAACCACCGTAGGTGGGGCTGTGGGTTATGGTTATCCAACTTACAATGCAAATTGGTGTTGTTGAAAGCATAAAAGGAATGAGTGGAGAGTTATTAAACGAAAGGCACTGAATTTGTTATAAGAAGTACATTATAGTTCCCTGTAATACCTCATACCAGCTGTATGACATTGGATTTTACCCTTCTAGCATTCGATTTCTTCATCTGTAAAGTGAAGGGATTGGGAAAAATGTTCTTTGAGGTCCTTCCAACTCCATTATACATTAGCTCCAAAGTTTGATGCAGGAAATTAAGGTGCCTGAACTCAAATACCCCTGCCTGGCGACCAGGAAAGTGTAGAAAACCAGCAATGGAAATTAACCCCCATCAGATGTTTCAACCTCCTTCACAAATTCCTTCAATGAGGTTATATAACATCCTACAACTTCAACAGAAACAGGTTATATTTTATAATACTCTAGAGATCACAAAGTGCTTCCATATTGATTATCTTATATGATCCTCACAGTGGCTTTTCAAAACATATCAGAAAGGCATTATTTCTCTCATTTTTTCAGATCTCCAAACTCTCAATTCAATGGGATTTCTATTACAATATGCATCTCTAGGTCCCTCTCCCCACCAACTCTCAACACTATAAATGATACCCACGCCTATGCCCAGATGCCAATCACTGAAGCGCTCCAATGAAGACAGATCCCCGATCAGATGAGAAGCAACAGAAGAATAGGTAAAAACATGTAAGACAGTCAGCTCAGTGGCCTCTCATGTTTCCTCATTTCTGTGCAAGTCACCTCTTGGCCATCTTCTGTTGCTATGACTAATGCCTTACACGTGTCTAGCACTTTTCACCCTGCCCAGGGCACAATCACTCCCATTTTCTCACTTGAGCCTCACGACAACACCCTGAAAATAACTTGGGACTTGAGGTCAGTCAGAGATTACTTAAGTCCTTGTTCCTCCACAAAGGGGCAGAGGTGATGCTGGGCAGATTCCTTCACCATCCTAATCATCTCTACCACACAGGGCTGCTGTGAGGATTACACGAATTTTATATGTGAAGGCTTAGTCTCAAACTTGGTAGGTATTAAGGGCACAATAAATGTTACCACTTGTTATTACTGTAAGGCAACTATCAGCTCCATTTTACGGATGTGGCAATTGAAGCTCAGAAGTGAAATGATGAACTCGAAGTCATACAACTAGTAAGTACAGAAGACTCCTGGCTCATAGTTATGCATTACATGTCAGGCAAGAATCGAGACAATATTTTTTAAGACTGCAATGTGCTATGGTGATGTTGATGGTGATGATGATGATGGTGGTGGCTCATGGAACATGTCCCTCATTTTACACCGTTGGTAACAGAAGCCCTTTTGCACTGTACAGCCTGTGGTATGAAGTATTAGCAACCCACTCACTCCACCATTTCCATTGCTGAGCCATAGTTGCTGAGCCCAAGAGCTTAGGGGTAGGTGGTAGAGCCTAATGTGAAAGGCATGAACATTAGCCGAAGGTAAACTGAGTCCAAAGCTTAGTTCTGTTACCAGGAACAGGACATTCCATCTCTCTAAGCCTTAGTATTCATATCAAAAATGAGGTTAATAAAGTCCATCCTATGTGGCTGGTGAGAGGATTCAGTGAGATAATATATTTGAAGAGCCTTAGCACAGAGCCTGGTGTAGAGCAATTATTAGGAAGGTAATAAATATTCTTTTCTCAGAGAATAAGCTATTCCTTTGAACGTACTGAGACACTCTCAGGGATTTCACTATCTCTGAGAGTTTGTGGGAAACCATTTTGTTATACGGGACATTTGAAAACGGATACTGTTGAAATGACTTCCCAGAACGCTTTTCTTTAAATGAGTTGCTTATCAGTTGAGAGAAAATGGAGGAATAATTAGTACACTTGCTCCTAGAAATTGCTCTGCTTTTTAAATCCCCAGTACGACACCTGACAGTTAAACTTCACCTTACAGCACCCTTCTCCTTAAACAGTACCAAACCCCAGGCTTCCTTGTCCACCTCTCCTCCAGGCTCTGGGGCTTGAAAGGGCCTGGCCCTCCTATCCTGAACACGTAGCCCAGAGTCTGGCTCTTTAAACGTTTATGGAACGAACGAATATTTGCTGAATGAACAAAGAAAAATTAATATTTTTCATTAAAAGAAAACACCATTCTCCCTCTCCCCTGGGACTGCAGTATTAGTTTTAGATATCATCCACCCACAAAAGTCCAGTCTGCCCAGCCTGCTTCGTGAGACCAATCCTATTACAGCCTGGAGAACAGCAGCAGGCCCAGCCTTCAGGACACGGAGCTGGAATAATAATGAGCTATGCAGCTCCCACCTCCCCAACCAGAACATTGACTGAATATTGGGTATGAGTCATCTGATATTTTCGTGAGCCACAGGGGCCCTCCACAAGTCTCTGATTGCACGGTTCCATCTGACAAGAGCGTCATTTCAAAATGACTCTTTCAAATGGCCCACACTTGCCCCTGTCACTCACTCTCCAAGTGACAGGACAGTACCCCATTTAGAATTCCTCTGTTCCCATCTGCAAGGCACTCTATAACCCCGTAGAGCGCCCCCTTTCTCGTGTCTCATCATTGGGGCTCTTTGTGAGGACCGCAGCCCCCTTTGCTTGGATCAATGCGTCATTGTGGCTGAACCCTCTGAATCCTCGGTGGGGGAAATAAAAAGATGCAAGCTCCTGGTGATGCTGCAACAAGCGACCGGGCTGGTGACACATTAGGATTCTAGCCCCGTCGAGCAAGAGGGACTGGGGACAGAGGCCCTCTGAGCAGCGTTAGCAAGAGGCATGGCACCTGCATCTCCTGACCTCAGAATAATCATGAGGTTGTGGGCTGTATCAAAGAAGGCATTAACGGTACAGCAAGAGGACTCAGAAAGGGGGCGGTGGGCAGGGGTGGGGGAGCAGGGAGTGCCAGGCCAGGAAAGAGGAAAGAGAAAATGGAGGAAAAGGGTGGAGCATGGGGAAGGGTGATAAGAGAGGAGAAAAAGACTTGGTGGCGGAAATGGTGGGGGAAGAGATGGGGCTTGGCCTAGGTGAGCAGACAGGGCACCGTAGGAGGAGGCACTGAGGAGTGAGAATATGGTGGAATGAAATTAGAGTGAGCAGGATAGAAATAAGGAAATTCAGCCAAGTCTTCATGTGTCATAACTCACAGATACACAGATTGCGGGTGTTGGATGGGCCGTTTGGGGGAAGTTACCCACCTCTCTCCTTTTCTGGAGAGGCAGAGGGTAAGTTTGAGAGGGTCAGTGAACTTTCCTTTGCTTTTCCATACTTCATTTGGAGGAGAGGAGTAAAACCAGAAGGAAAAAAAAAAGCTCATTCCTACTTTTTTTTTTTTAACACAAGCGATTTCTAATAAGAGAATCTGCCTCAGTCAGATCAATCTCCTACAACTTCTCCATCTCCATCCCTAAGAAGTAATCATTGATATTCAGAAATCCTGCAAGGTTGAATTGCAGGCAGCACCCTAAATCAGCTGAGGGGATCGGTGGCTTACAACTCTTGAGCACCCAGGGGTGGATTATCCAACAAGCAAGATAAGCACACTGCTTACCTTGCTTACCAGATCATCTGAAGTGAACAATTTCATATTTTTCACCACATCGAAGATTCTGCTTCTAGGTATGGCTGGCAGCTGTCTCTCTCCCAACCCCACAGCACCTTCCTATAGAATCAAAGCCTCTTTTCAAATTAACAGTCCCTGACAGGTGCGGACGACCCAGTGAGCAAGGTATACCTTGCTTACTGGTTACTCCACCACTGCCTGGTATACAGTGGGTGCTCACAGGGGTGGACTACCCAATAAGTAAGGTAAGCATGGGCTTACTTCCTAATCAGTAGAGCACAATTTCACATTTTTGATGTGGTGAAACCCATGTGAAATTGTACACTACAGATTAGTAAATAGGCACAATTAAGCCCATGCATACCTTGCTTATTGGGTAATCCGTCCCTGACCAGGCATTCATTGTGCTGGAGGCTCTTCAAACTGTCCCTCTGAACAGCGTGTACAACCATCCGAGTGTCACGGATGAAGATAATGAGGCCTTGAGATGTGAGCTAACTTGTCTGGGGTGACAACATTATTCCACATGCAAATACCAGACTCTACCATTGGTGCACTTTTCTGCTGTGTACCATAATGTAAAATTATAATGATAAGCCAAGCAAGAAGAAGGAAGCAGACCACAAGAAGAGAAAGAAATTGAGAGAATGGAAAAATACTGAAGGTTTGAGTTCATGAAGGGCCTATTATCACATTCTGGGCTTCCTCTGGACCTGCCAGGATCCCTACCCTCCGTTCACAGATAATTGGAGCTCACCAACAAATGCACCAGGAGAGGCTGGGGACCAGGGGTAGGAGGGACTGTGATCTATAAATACCACTTCCCGGGCTAGCTGGTGACAGCCTGCCTCAACCCCAGCAACAGAGGAGCTGGCTTATTAGGCCTGCTCCAGAGGGGAGGGTCTCACAAAGGGCAGACATGGCCCCACTGCAAGGCGGTGAGGGCCATGTTTTAAAATGCTTTTCTCAGTCCCTGAGGATCCAAAGCATCTTCCATTTGCAGCCAAAGCTGAACTCCAATACATCCAAATCAGTATCTTTCTGTTGGATGGGATTTCAATTCATTCTGATGGTGGGCTGGAGGGAGGAAGAGAGTGAGGATGGAGGGGAGGGGGGAAAGTAGCATTTGCATTTCAAGCTGGAAAATCCAGAAGTCTGACTGGCAGACACCCACAGAGGCTCCAAATGAAGCGATTTGGACAATAGAAGCAGAAACCTTTAAGAAGAAGCCTTGGGAACGTTGAGCCCACCTCCTCCTCACGTTTAGACCTGGGGAATTGGGGAATTGAGGATCAGTGCTTCTTGAGTGCTTACCATATCATGGCAGTTGTCCTTTTATCCTCCCATCCAACCCACGAGCTAGGACTTCCTTGTGATTTCCATTCTACCAACAAAGGCACTGAAGATCAGAGAGAGAGACTATGATTCTTCCAAGGTTGCACAGCATGGAAGTAGTAGATCAGAGGTCAAGCTTTCTGGATCCAAAGCCAGTGCTTCCTCAATTACTTTGCTCTACATTTCCTATCCTCTAAATCCCATGCTGCAGGAGAAGCCAGGCTCAGGACCAAGGAGACACCTCAGTGGTCCCCTGCAGGCTCTGTCTTTGCTCAGCCAGGATGATCTGGCGGCCTGACAGATCTCCCAGTGACACAGCATGCAGTCACTCATCATTTGGAGGACAGAGGCTCTGCCACCCACAGCTACCCATCAGTGCTTTCAAAGGCACACATCTCCCTTTCAGAACTGCCCAGGTGGGGAGCCCAGGCTGGGATTCCTAATTCAAGCAAACTCCCTGCTGATTTTAATTGGAGGTTTTGCCTAAGACAGGCATGCCGTGCCAGGCCAGTGGCATTTTAGGGAAGATCACACATATCGAATGCCAAGGAGAGAGGGAAGGAAAGGTCTAGGCTAAAATAGAAAACTATCATCCATAACTCCCATTTCCCTACCAGGAGTATTTATATGTGGAAAGGAAATGGAAAAAAAAAAAAAAATGAAATTGGAGTTTCAAATTCTTCTTTTATTGATGGCCCGTGCTTCTTCCTTGGCATTTCTTTGACATGGTAATGGGTGTCTGAGTAATTCAGTGAGACTCAACAAAATGTATATTCCATAGACCATAGACTAGACTGGGAAGACAAACAGTTGTTTTTAGGTTTCTGATGATGCATTTTTTTTTTCCGGTTAGGCTGTGTGTATGTGTGCATTTTCAAGGAACGGTGCGGATAAAAGACGAATATGTCCATGTTGCCAGAATGCTTGGGGGCTCAACTGAAAGGAGCCTTGGCTTATGGATGTGCTAGTATGAATTACAAACTGGCCATCAGACCCACTCTATGTTCATCATTTTGCCCAGATAAATATTCAGCTTTTAATTATTTCCCTCTTTGAGTTCCTATCATTGTTTTAATAATGTATTTTCCTTTCTTCTCTTGGTTCTTCACATGATTTCAAAGCCTTGTTGAGTGGCTAATAACAATAAAGAGGGAAAGACTCAAAGAAAAATTTCATGGTCCCTTGCCACGCTGAAGATATCTTTCCCAGTTTGAAATTGCTGAGTGAAGGTCATAGGTCTTTTTGTGGGTGGCAGGGATGAGGGGTGGAAGAAGAAATGAGGAGAGCAGCAATGCAAAACTCCAATGGGGTCTTTAAAATTAGGTTGTCAGAAGCTTAATTGGGGAGGATCATGAAACAATTTTTGCAATTACACAGTCTGTGTCTGGAAGAAGGTGACAGGCAACATCAGCTGCATATTCAAATTCAGCATTTTGTTTTGGGGGATGGATGCACTGGAGCCAAGCGAGGGAAAAAGCCAGAAGTCTCTGTAGAGCTGACAGAGGGCCAGAGTCAGCAAGGCATTCCCAGGTGGAGGGCTGAAAGAGTGGTTCGTTCTTCCTGGGAGGTCGTCAGGCTGGAGAATGAGAGACTCTCAGAGCAAAAGGTTATGAAGTAAGAAGGAGCAGCCACCACCTGTCCATCAGTGGAGACTTGCATGTTGCTATGATGCTGAACAGGTTTCAGAGGAGCTTCCAGACAAAGATGGACTAGGAAGAAAGGCCTGGTGATCTACTTCCAAAAATCAGCCATTGAAAATCCTAGGGATCACAATGGTCCAATCAGCAATTGATCATGAGGATGGTGCAGGACCAGACAACATTTTGTTCCATTGTGCACAGGGTCTCCATGAGTCAGGGGCCAATTCAATGGCAGCTAACAACAACAATCAAGTCTAATATGCCTTAACCCTAACCAAACCAAAAACACCAAACCTGTTGTCATAGAGTTGATTCTGACACATAGCAACCCTATAGGACAGAGTAGAACTGCCCCATAGGGTTTCCAGAGAGTGGGTGGTGGATTCAAACTGCCAACCTTTTGGTTAGCAGCTGAGCTCTTAACCACTGTGCCACCAGGGCTTCAACTCTAAAGTACAATAATGGCATCTAGATCAATAATGTACATAGTGAGGTGGGATGACCATAGGCTTGGGAGCTGGTTAAGTAAACACTAGACCTGTTCTACCACCTACGTGTTATTTGACCTTGGAGAAGTCAGTTGACTTCCCTGACCCTCAGCTATCTTATCTGTCAAGTGGGGAAGATAATACTTACCTTGCACTTTGTCATTAGACTTAGAAATGAATATGCAAAGACCCTGAGAGGTTTTCAGTGAAAAGAAGTTACGCCTGACCATGAACCATTACTGTTACTGACAGCAAAGAATAACCATGTTTTACAAATGTTTCAAGTAAAAATATCCCTCTCAGTTATTAGATCAGCCCAGTTGATTACATCTAATACCCTACTTTCACTTGTTACTTACCCTCCTCAGTTCTAATGCATGCTGTCATCATGATGCTTGCAGAAGAAAGGGCTAGATGTGGGCTTTGGAGGCAGAAGAGATTGGCTATTGAATCACAGCTCTGCTATTCATTATTTAACCTTGAGCTAATTGCTTGTCCTTTCTAAGCTTCAGTTTTCTCAACTACAGAATGGAATAATAATGCAGTCCTTGTAGTTCTTTCAGGGTTCAGATAAGATAATGTATGTAAAGTATCTAACAAACAGTAGGTGCACACTGGCTCTCATGAAAAAAAAAAAAACAAAAAAACTTGTGTCCCTCTTGGGTTCACACAGCAAATTTTCTTCTGAAATCAGTAATTACAGATTTTAAAATCCAAGGAAAGAATTCAATAAATGCTGCTGAGTCATTTGAATATTGCTATTAAAGAAAAAAGTAATCTTGACACTTAACTTCTTCTGTAAAATCAGTAAAAATCAGTAAAAGATGGATTGCAAATCTAAATGTGAAGAGTTGTTGTTGTTGTTATTGTGTATTGTTGAGTTAATTCCAACTCATAGTGATCCTATAGGACAGAGTAGAACTGCCCCAGAGGGTTTCCAAGGCTGTAATCTTTACTGGGAGCAGATCACTAGGTCTTTTGTCTCACAGAACCACTGGTGGGTTCGAACTGCTGACCTTTCGGTTAACAGCCAAGCACTTAACCATTGCGCCACGAGGGCTTCTATGTGAAGAGTAGAACAACAAAAACAACAACAATAACTAAACAGCTTTTAGATCAGGGAAGCATCTTTATCTTCATTGCTCATCATAAAGGAAAAAAAAAAGATTAATAGGGCCATATTGAAATTAAAACACATCCCTCAAAAGGTACCATTAAGAGAGTGAAGAGACAACTCTCAGTAGGAACATATATTTGCAGTACCTCTAGCCAACAAAGGATCATATTCATAATACACAAACAAATCCTACAAATCCGTAAGAAAAATTCATATAGCCAAGATAAAAAGGATAAATGATATGAACAGGCACTTCATAAAAGAGGATATTTAAAAGGCCAATAAGCACATGAAACTTCACTTCATTAGTCATAAGCGCAATGCAAACTAAAACCACAATAAAATACTGTTGCAGCAGGATGGCTGAAATAATATAAGAAATAAAAACTAAAAAGATGGAACACAAGGCAAGGATGTAGAGCTACCAGAATTCTTATATGATACTGGTAGGAGTGAAAACTGGTTTAGCAAGTTTGGAAAACCATAAGTAGCTACTAAAGGATCTACTGAAACTGAGCATATGCATACCCTACGTACGAGCAATTCCACTCCTAGCATATCCCATCCCCACTGCCGTTGAGTCAATTCCGACTTATAGAGACCCTATAGGACAGAGTAGAACTCCCCCGTAGGGTTTCCAAGGCTGTAATCTTTAGGGAAGCAGACTGCCCCATCTTTCTCCTTTGGAGTGGCTGGTGAGTACGAATCACCAACGTGATTAGCAGCGAGCACTTAACCAGGGTGCCACCAGGGCTCCTTCTCCTAGCATATACCTAACAAAAATGCATATATAAGTTCACCAGAAGACATGTACAAGTATTATTCATAACAGCTCTGAATTGAAGATTATGCAAATACCCATCAGCAGTAGAATAGACTTCTACACACACAATGGAAAACTTTTCAGCCACGAGAATAAATGAATCACAACTACACAAAACAACATGAAGGAATCTCATAGAAGACTGAAAAGGATAACGCGGCCAGAGACAATAGTCCGTACTGCATAAAAAGAGGCAAAACTGTCCTCTGGTGGGTGTAGCAGTGAGAGGAGTAGGTCCCGTGGGGAAAGGGTGGATATGGCCCAGAAGGAGGCACACAGTGCAGGGGAGGGAGGCATCTGCTGTGCTGATAGTGCCCTATTTCTTGATTTTGGTGAATTTATATGTGTGAATTCAGTTTGTGAAAATTCATCTTGCTTATAGCCATTTATAACCTGTAAAAACCAACTGCAGTCTAGTCAATTGTGACTCATGGCAACCCCATGTGTGTCAGAGTAGAACTGTGCTCTCCAGGGCTTTTCAGAAGTAGAGCTCCAGGCCTTTCTTACATGGCACCTCTAGGCGGACTGGAACCTGCAATCTTTCTGTTAGCAGCTGAGCATGTTAACCATTTGTACCAGCCAGAGACTCCTATCTTGCTATACAAAACCAAACCTATGGCCGTCGAGTCAATTCCAACTCATTGTGACCCTATAGGACAGAACAGAACTCCCCCTTAGGGTTTCCAAGGCTGTACATCTTTACGGAAGCAGACTGCCACATCTTCCTCCTGTGAGCGGCTGATGGGTTCCAATCGCCAACCTTTTGTTTAGCAGCCGAACGCTTAACCAACGACTGCCATCACCAGGGCTCCTTTTTTCATCTTGCTATGCACTTACGATATTTACACTTCTCTATATGTATGTAATACTTGAATACAAAATTAAAAAAAAAAATTCTCGCAAACAACCGGAATAATACTACTAAGGCAGCAATGCATTACATCATTTTCAAACTTTCTAAAGCCCTTTTGTTTGGTTCTCTAATTCCGATCCTTACAATTTTGCTGTCATAGGCTGGGTTGAGAGGTTACCATAAATTCCATCTTGCTGATATGAAAAACTGAGGCTCAGAGAGAAGTGCCTTTGTAAAGGTCACCAGAAGTTGTTACGTCTGAGGATTGTAACTCACCCATGTGTGAGTTTGTTGGCCTGGGAAGGAAGGTGGGGATAAGGAGGACAGCTGGGAGGTGGCTCTGAGGAAAGATAAGAAAGAGCTATCCATAGAAATTGTAAGAAGTTAGTTCTATTTCTGACTCAATCCCCTGAGCCTCCAGATTCTATTCTGAACAGGATGCCACTTCCGAGCCCAAGGCGGGGGGAGGGAAACCTAACTAAAAACTAAAAACAACAAAAAGGGACTAGAGATGCTTAGTTCCTTGTCTTACGTCAGCCAAGTGAGTCAACTGCCCTACTTGCTACAAATGCAGAATGACAAACAGGGATGGGAATGGAGATATGCCGAGCAGCGATGGCTTAAACGAATCCTGCACGTTGTCACTCACAGTGGAGCTCAGCTGCCCACGCACATCTCCCTGCCCCTTGCCCAGATTGGACACCCTCAGGTTGCCTTGCCACAGTGTTTGGCCTCACTGCCTTCTTTCTTTTCCCGTAAATAAAAAAGAAAGCTAAAGATATTCTTAGTTAAAAGCTTCACTGCCACAGGGTCGGGGAGGGGAGTATTTGTAGGTTGTTGTGCCTAGAGGCCAGCTGCCCCGAGCTAGCCTCAGTTTATCTGTGGCCTGCACCTCTTATCTAACAGAACGGTCTACTACACACTCAGAAAAAGTCTTTGGCACCCATTGCAACACCCTACCCCCACATACACACACACACACACACACACACACACACACACACACACACACACACACACACACACACACACACACACACACACACACACACACACAAATCATTCAGTCAGGGACTCTCAAAGTACCAATTTACTTTGTGGGGAGTCCACATAAGAAATCAACCTGGCACACACACACACACACACACACACACACACACACACACACACACACACACACACACACAAATCATTCAGTCAGGGACTCTCAAAGTACCAATTTACTTTGTGGGGAGTCCACATAAGAAATCAACCTGGCCAACACCTTGATTTTACCCTGTGACACCTAAGCAGAATGCCGTGTCATGCCCAGACTCCTGATCCACGGAAACTGTGAGATAATAAATGTGTGTTGTTTTACACCTCTAAGTTTGTGGTAATTTGTTACGCCACAACAGAAATCTAATACAGTTACTTTGGCCAAGACACTTTGCCACTCTGCCTCATTTTACTCTTTAATAAAATGATAGGAATAGGTTAGATAACCTATGGGTTCCCTTCCAGCCACAAACAATTTCATAATTCTAGGTCATTTAACCTCCCTGAGCCTCAGATTCCTCAAGTAAAACACTGGTACGGGATCAGCCCTGTACCACTTCTATTTTATCTGCTAGATTTCAAGCTCCCTATGTACAGGGGCACCACTTGTCTTGTTTACCACTTGACCCCTGTTGTTGATAGTTGCCATCGAGTCAATTCCAACTCATGGTGACTCTGTGTGTTGCAGAGTAGAACTGCTCCATAACATTTTTTTGGCTGTAATCTTAATGGAAGCAGATCACCAAGCCTTTTCTTCTGCAGTACTGCTGGGGTGGGTTTGAATCACCAACCTTTAGGTTAGCAGTGGAGCACAAACCATTTGCAACACCTAGGGACCCTACCCCTACCCCTAGCATAATGCTTGGCACATCTTAGATGCTCACCAAATATCTGTTAGATGAATGAATGAAGATTCAGTGCAAATATTAATGTAAATATTGCTTGACCAAAAAAAAAAAAAAAAAGACAGTGTGTATGTGGGATGACAGCAGAGGGAGTACGGTTTCATAATCTTGGGCAGGTCACTTAATTTCTGTGAACCTTAGTTATCTCACCTGTAAATGGGGAGGCTAATCCTTGTTCTAGCTGTTCCACAGGCTGTTATAACGATCAGATAGAATCATCACTGAGAAAGTCCTTTGCAAACTTTAAAATAACCTATAAGTAAGGTATTTATTTGTCTTAGTAATAGTTTGCTTTTTAAGGTTAGGAATGTCCCTCAGCCAAATGGGGTAAATTTATTCCCTAATTACACCAAAAGCCTAGTATCTTCCTGTTGTTACTTTGGCAGCTGCTGGTTGGCATCAAGCCACCTCTCAGTGGGGGTGGTACCTGCAGGGATACAAAGCCATTGGCACCTGCTTAAGCAGAACATGTTAGAAACTCAGCTCAGAGAAGAATAGTTGAAGGATGTCTAGTCACAATCTGGCAGCAAAATCACACCCTGTGATATTTTACCAAATAATCTAGGTCATGCCCTCTTAATCCGATATCAATCATTCTTTCCCAAGGCTGTGTTCTGAGTAGCCCAATCCTACTCTATTTAGTTGTTTTTTTTTTTTTAATTCAACATCTCCTAAACTTATTCAACCACAGATACCCCTTACTTTTTTCTCCTTTACATTATTCTTCAGGATTCACTTAGTAGAACTCACTTTTTCTCAGTTCCTACCAAATGTATTCAGTGAGGGAGACCATATTTCTGGTAGTGAGAGGGTTGTGCTAACCCACGGTTAATGAGGTCCCCTGACCAGCGACATTGGTATCACATAGGGACTTAAAGCCCACCCCAGACCTACTGAATCAGATACTCTAGGAGTGGCCCCAGCAATCTGTTTTAAAAGCCCTCTGGGTGATCTTGATGCCTGCTCCGGTTTGAGAACCATTGCTCTAATCCACAGATCAGTGACAACACTCATATCAACGCAAGAAAGAAATACTGAATCCTTTTATACCCAGGAGAGGGAATCCTTCGATTCTCTAATTCATCTTACAAATGGCTACCTGAGAACACTTACTGAACAATGGCTTCCTATCACCTAAATGATAAGATACAAACTCTACCACTACCTCTACAATCTCACCCCAACAACTGGGCTAACCTTATTTAGTAACAATAAGGACAGTTATTGTTAGGTATGATAGAAGCTAATATTCATTCATCATTTATTATATGCTAAGAACCCTCCAGAGT
Source organism: Dugong dugon (assembly GCA_030035585.1). NCBI lineage: Eukaryota > Metazoa > Chordata > Mammalia > Sirenia > Dugongidae > Dugong > Dugong dugon. The sequence continues at coordinate 63,135,103 of CM057471.1, forward strand.
CCCTGGGTGGTGCAGTTAGTGGACTCAGCTGCTAACTGAAAGTTTAGAGCTTTGAGTCCACCCAGAAGTGACTTGGAAGAAATGCTTGGCAATAAAAAATTAGCCATTGAAAACCCTACGGAGCACTTTCAACTCTGACACATATGGGGTCATCATGAGTCAGAATCTACTACAACTGGTTTTACTAGTTAATAACTCTCCATATACATCTTGGGTAATCCTCACAACAACCTTGTGGAGGAGTTATTATCCTCACATTAACGATGAAGGCACTTAGACCCAGAAGACACAAGTACATAGTTTACCAGGCTCTAAATCATGGCTATCTGGTTCCAAAGCCCATGTTCCATATAAATCATAATTTATATGGTCTCTCTGATTTCTGATTTCACATGATTTTCTCTTTCTGGATAAGATTAACCTCAGACTCAATTCTTGATCAACACTTGTTATTTTCCTGAATGGAAGACCACCATCTCCACCCCAAGTTCAAAGCTTCATTCATCATCGCTCAATTCCCATCTCAAATGCTCCCTCACTTCAGTTCAACAAATGCCATGTCATTGTGTGCCAGGCACTTTTCCTGTCACTGGGGACACACTGGTGGGAAGGAAAAACAGAGGCCCTCCCCTCATGGATTTGATAGTCAAGTAGGGCAATTCTGGGATTAAACACACAATTGCAAACGTGGCAAGTGCTATGGGCAGTGCTGTGCAGGATGCGGCAGAGGCATACAGCAGGGGAGGGCAGCCTGGCCCTATGTGTCAGGGCAGCATCCCTGAGAAACGGTGGTCTAAACTGAAATTTAAAGTTTGAATAGGTGAGCCAGGCAAAGAGGGAGGGGGGATTCTTCAGTCTCCTCAGAAAGAATGAATTTCTCTAACTTGTCTTTTTTTGAAGTGTTTTCCTTTACTGCTATTCAAACTCTGTCTATAAAATGGGAAACATGATAGAATCTACCTTGTGGGGTTGTGTAAGGGTTAGATGGGTTAATATGTGTAAAGCATTTAAAACTGTACCTAGAACATAATAAGTGGACAATACATGTTAAATGGAGCCCTGGTGGCTTAGTGGTTAAGAACTAAGGCTGCTAACCAAAAGGTCGGCAGTTCGAATCCACCAGCCAATCCTTGGAAATCCTATGGGGCAGTTCTACTCTTGTCCTATTTGCCATGAGTCAGAATCAACTTAATGGCAACAGGTGTATGTTAAAATATTATTATGATTAGTTTTTTCTTACTGTATGATCTTGAGCAAGTAGCTCAACTAATAATGGCAAGTTACTAGGAATAAAAGCTATGTCTCAGGACAAACTTTTGCAATTAACCTCCACGTAAATGACTTGCCACAAAACTGACACTTTCCCTTGCCTCAGATAAATGCAGTATGTGATGCCCGTAGCACACTGAAGGCTCAAGGCTGGCTGGCTGTGCACCTACAGAGTATGCATGGCTCTGTTCCTACCAAGTAAGAAGCACACTTACCAAGACTCAAAACTCTTTATTCCCAACCCTGTTTATCTCAGCTGTGTTTGCTATTATTGGGAAGGAGCTGTGGTGGTGCAGCGGTTAAGCCCTCAGCTGCTAACTGAAAGGTCGGTGGTTTGAACCCACCAGTTGCTCCACAGGAGGAACGTGTGGCAATCTGCTTCCGTAAAGATTACAGCCTTAGAAACCCTACAGGGCAGTTCTACTCTGTCCTATAGGGTCACTATGAGTTGGAGTCGACTTGATGGCAACAGGTTTGGTTTTTGGTTATTTGCTATTATTATATCACGGAATTAGAAGTAAAATAAATTAATGAATTATGTGTGAGAAAAATGAGTTGTTTTTCTCTGTGGAAACTAATTTGAATATTTTGGGAAATTCTATAAAGACAAGTTGTTGAAAAAAAAATTGCCATCAGTTTAAATAAAAGTGAGAACTGACAAAGATTGGAGGAGGGGTTATAAAAACCTAGAAACATTTTGATTGTTTCTTAAGAGTCTTTAAGATACTGCATCACTCTGAATAAACTAAAGTTGGAAATATTATACAATTATTGGTGTTGGTTTATGCAAGAAAGTAGTAGCATTTCAAAATAGCAGAAATGTGAGTTTCTTTATGAAAGAGTTATGAAGAGTTTTCACATATATCTTATAAGCTGACTAGGGCATCAAGTCAGTGGGGTAGCTATTTTTATTATCTGGATCATACAGATGAGGAAACAGAGGGCTCAGGTAGGTTTAGAGACTTTTGGAGGTCACACATCTAATCAGTGGCAGAGCAGGGACTGTCAGTCTAATAAACTGAAACTGACTTCAGTTCAATAAAATATAAGAAGTCATATCCCTCTTTCCCACTGCAGGAGTCTATGGAGATTAAATCCAGAGGCAAGTAAGTATAGGGTTCAGAGAAAAGAATCACAACCAGTGCAGATACTGAGGGTCATAAGAATAGAGATAACAATTATCTTGGTGGCCAGAACCCTTCTGTAGACACCAATTAAACACTGTATGGAGCAGGAAATTTGTTAAAAGCTGACATGGGTTCAGAAGCTATGGCCCCAGGATGGGAGCCTGAGGTTGATGCCCCCAAGGGATTTTCATCTCAACAATGCATAATTACACTGCGCTTGCCTAAGACCTGGACTTCTGGGTCAAGGCCATGTGAATTTGAGAAGTAAAAATAAACCAAAGACCAAAAGTCATCGGAAAATGCAAATAATTATACCACCCGCCCACAAGTTAATCTTCCATGGATCTGCTTTGCCTCACAATACTATAACCTCTAAAATAAATCAGGAGCTAGAAGGCGATAAGGGAAAAAAACATCAAATCTAACTGACACTAAGCACCTACTCTTGCTATGAGTTGGAATTGACTCAGTAGCAACGGATTTGGTTGGTTTGGTCTCTGGACTAGGAATTTTCCTTCATCTCACTGAATTTAACAAACCCTGAGAGGCATCTATCTTTGCTCCTTTTTATTTTCAGGAGCCCTGGTGGCACAGTGGCTAAAGTGCTCAGCTGCGAATGGAAAGGTCAGTGGTTTGAACCTACCAGTAGCTCTGCAGGAGAAAGATGTGGCACTCTGCTTCCATAAAGATTTATAGCCTTGGAAACCCTATGGGGGCAGATCTACCCTATCCTGCAGGGTTGCTGTGAGTTGGAATTGACCTGATGGCAATGGGTTTTTATTTTCAGTAGAGTACATTTCCCAGAATAACAGATTTAGCAAGAGATACTTTCAGGATTTGGATTCGGGCCAGTTGAAGAAGACAAACTCCATTCAAGTTTCCACTTTACCTAACTGGCCGGACTATCAATCTGAGGGTCTGAATTTTAGTCATAGACTGTTCACAAATTCTCTGAGTGCTTGGACAAGTCACTTGTTTCCTTTGCCCTTAGTTTCACCATGTTTGAATGAGAAAGACAATCTAAACACAAGCAATACATGTAGGAAACCCATAGATTACTTATACAATAATGGGGCTTAAGTTTTAAAAGATTTTGTCAACATGCCTATTCTGTGTAGAAAATAATCTATTCGTCCATTCATTGAACCAAGTTTCCTGAATAGCTACTGTGTGCTAGGTACTCTGCTAGTAAGTTCTAAGGATAAAGTAGTGTAGAACATAGGAACAGTACCACGCGCGGAGCTTACTGTGTCACAGGGCAGACAGGCATTGATCAAATAGATAAGCAAAGGTATACTGGTAAACTGTGATTTGCACTGCAAGTGGGAAGTCAGAGAGCAAGAAAAGTACATAAAACAGGTCCTGAGACAGTCTTTTGATGCAAGGGACATGTTCCTGAGGAAGTAGCATTTGATCTGAGACTGAGGGATAAGTAGAAGATACTGCAGTGAATACAGTCCCTGAGTGGCACAAATGGTTAATGTGCTCGCTATGAACCAACAGGTTGGAGGTTCAAGTACACCTAGAGGTGCCTGGGAAGAAAGACCTGGTGATCTACTTCTGAAAAATCAGCCACTGAAAACCCTATGCAGCACAGTTCTACTCTGACACACATGGGGTCATCATGAGTCAGAACTGACTTGTCAGCAACTGGTAAACTGCAGTGAATGAAAAAGGAAGGTACATTCCAGGTAGAGGAAACAGCTTGTGCAAACCTTGTGCGGTGGGAGGGAGCAGTGTACATTTCGTGAGTTGAAAGTAGGTTAGCGGGGCTGTAGTTGATAGAAACAATGGCACAAGAGATAGGCAGGGGCCAAATCAAGGCAGATCTGTAGGTCACCGTAAGGATTTTGCTCTCTCTCCTAACAGCAGTGGGTAATAATCAAAAGGTTTTAAAGAGAGATATGACATGATTGAATTTGTTTCTTAAGTAGTAATTCTGTCCTCCTGGTGGAACACAGATTGGAAAGTGATTATAGTAAATTCTGGGAGACTTCATTAAGAGGCCATTGTAATTTCGGGAAAAAGAAGAGCATAGTTTGAACTATGGGCTACACATTAAAATTGACTAATTAGCATCATCTGAAAGTGATAGTGCTCAAAGATTCAATTACTGACCTTCTACCAATATTTTGAGTTGAACTGTTACTCTTTCATTCTCTCTGAGTGCTATTTCTCCAAGAGCTGGGAGGGAGCTCAGAGATAATTGAGCCTAGTTGTTTTCAAATTGTTTTACCAGGAAAAAAAAAAAAAAAAAAAAACCCTCTTATTTTCCCAAATGAGTTTTAATTCAAAGCTCCCATAAAGAAAATAGATAAAAAGCTGTTTTAATTAAAGGTGAAGTACAACTGCATGCTGCTCAACCTGCAACCCACCGTTGCAAGGTACAATTCTGGTACCCAATGTCCTGTGGAGTATAGGCTACGAACTGAACATGGGTTCAGTCCAGCCCACACAGGGCAGAACCAGAACTTGAACTCAGGTTCCTGGTTCACAAACCAGTGTCCTTTTCAGCACATTCTCAGGCTAGATAATGGTGTGTTGGGTACAAAGCCTTGTTGCCTGTTTCTTTAAATGCCTTCCAATACCTGGCATAGGGCTGGGACGGCCAGTGGTCCACAAACATTTATAGAGTTTCACAGAAGCCAACTAAATTCAGCAGACTCAGGTTGATTTTTTTGTTTCTTTTCTTCCTCCTTCCCTTCTTTTCTAACTTCTTGGTTTGTTGTTTTTTTTTTCCTTTTCCCCCTCCCTTCCTCACTTCTTTCTTTCCTCTCCTCTTCCTCCCTTCCTGCTCCCTCCCTTCCGAGTGGTGATTTCTACCACAAGGCAGTTTTTCTTGGTCTAGGTAGGTCAGGAATAGGTAGACTATCACAGAGGAACAAGAAAAGACACTGCTTGAGTTTCAATCCTGCCTCTTGCTGGTTGTATAATCCTCAGCAAGTTATTTGACATTTTTGTGCCTTAATTTCCCAAATGCAAAAACAGGGATGAACTAATGCTGCCAGATGGGTTGTTGTGACAATTAAATGAGGTAAAAATGCACAGGAGAATGTCTGGTGCCTGGTAAGTGCTTTAGAAGTGTTAGCTATTCAGTGTTGCCTTGGACCTAAGCTCATTCTCATTCTCTTCCTGAGCAGTTTGGCTTCCACTTTACCCTGCTTTCATAGCCCCTTTTTGTAAGGCACTCCGAGTCTACAAAGTCTTCCAGACACACCATGTCACACAAGTCCCACAGCAACCCTCTGGGACAGGCAGGCAGGAATTATTACATACACCCATCTTACAGATGAGATAACCGAGTCTCAGAAAGTCTGTGTTTAGTGATAGCTGTGATCAGACTTGAAGCCTGACTCCCAGTCTTTCTAACTCAGCGCAATGTAAGAATCTACTCGTGGTGAAAACACCCGTAGGAATATCCCTTGTGTGTCCCTGCCTTCCCTTGACCAGTCCAACTAGAGTACCACAGTCTAACACTGGGGTCACCTTTCACCCAGGATAACAGAAATTCATCACTGTACTCCCGGTACCTCAAAATAGAATGTAATACATGGTGGGCACCCAATAAATATTTCCTTGAGTGTTGAATTCTCCCATCAGCAGGTGTGGCTGGGAATTTGTCTTTCTGCTCTCACCTCCACAAGCACTGGATCAGGGATTGGTGCTTCCAGAGCCTGGTACATAGTATGCTCTCAGGTAATGCCTGTTGAGTTGTACCTCTTCTCTTTACCTGCAGGGGATGTGTCTAAAGTGTCTGTCTGGGTCTCTGCCTGGGCTTCAGAGTTGATTCAGGGATCCACAACTGGGGCCTTCTCCTGAACCCCATCATGCTAGACTAGAGTTTATAACCTAACCCTGGTCTAGCTACATCCACTGCCACTTGATGAGCTAAGCCTGCCTTTGGCATCATCATACCCTCAAACAATGGTGCCTTGGACATGCACAGCTGCCACTCCTTGCCGCTTCACACCACCATAGAATACAAGGCTCCCACTGCTCTGCACCCCAGGCTAGAGCCTGGACAGGGATCCGACTGCCAAGGCCCATAGTTTACTCTGCTTCCTACCAGGGAGTCAGCAGGACAACTGCAATCCTGCTACTTACCTGCCGTGTGACCTTGGACAAGTTAATTACATGTCTGCTTCATCCATTCCCACATCTATAAAAAGGATCCAATAGCATCTACTTCACAGAGATAAGGTGCAGATTAGATGAGAAAATATGTCATCGTCATCAACACTCACTCAACTGGGTGATTACTGTGTGTGAAGCAATTTATATGCAAAATATCTGTGCCTGGTAAAAATAAGAAGACAAATAGCTAACACATATGACTGTTTTCTATGTGCCAGGCATTGGTCTAAGCACTTTATGTGGGTTAACGTATTTAATTTTCACATAGCCCCTCAAAACTCCATCAGGTAGACACTATTATTATCCCCATTTTACAGATGAGGAAATTGAGGCTCAAAGATGTTAGTAACTTCCCCAGGGTTACCAGGCAAGTGGAAGACAGAGCTGGGATTTGAACCCAGGTAGCCTGACTCCAGAATCCTTACTCTTAACCAGCTCTATTGCCTCTTATAATAGATGCTCAATAGGATATGACGGACATGAAACTCTCCAACTTCTGAGGCTAAGTCATAGGACGTCATGGGCTTCCTTATGACTTGAGTTAGGATGCTCCTTCTTGGAACTCAGCTGCCATGCTGCAAGAAACCCACACGCAGAGGGCACATGCAGGCACTCTTGACAAACCTTCTGTGAGCTCCCAGCTGACAGCCAGCACCAACAGCCTTGGGAGTGAGCCATCTTGGACATCCAGGCCAGTCCAGCCCCCAGATGATGCTACCTTCTACAAACTTGAGAGACCCCAAGTGAGAACAGCCCAGCTGTGCCCAGTCAACCTATAGAATCATGAGAGCTGATAAAGTGCTGCTTTGAGCCACTAAGTTTTGGGGTGAATTGTTTCACATCAACAGAAAACCAGAACACCCTTTTCCTCTAGCTTAATTTTCAAGTTCCAGCAAGCCTTGAAGCCAAACTCCAAAGACCTATATTTGACCCTCACTAAGTCTTACAGTAAACACTTCTTTGAAGTAACTATAAAATAAATAATCATTTATTGACCTTGGCACATTATTGCACTCTCAGAGCCCCAGTTCCTTTATCTGTAAAGTAAGGATAGTAAGAGGACCTAGTTCATAAGATTGTGGTGAGGAGGAAATGAGTTAATCCATATAAGATGCTAAGAACAGTGGCTAACCTACAGAATGCATACACTAAGTGGCAGTGTCTCGCTCTCTTCCTCTCTCTCTCCAAGTCAGGCGCTTTACTAGATACTTCCAATTTTAAAAGCTTAATCCTCTCACTTAACCTGAAAGGTAAGTGTTATTATGGCCTTTTGCAAATGACATGCAGGGACTTAAATAATGTCCTGTGGCTGGTAAGTGACAGAGCCAGGATTTGGACCCAGGCTGGGTGAGGCTGAAGCCCATGCTCTTTCCCTCTCCCACCCTGCCTCAACAATGCCACCCTTTTGTGAGGCAGGTAAAAATTCTGTGACACCTGTGGGAATAACAGCACCTGTTCAGTGGACTGATTTCCCACAGAGTCCAGCAAGCAGACAAACTGAAGGCGAGAAAGTAGTTCATTTGCAGATTGTAGCTCACTGAACTAGAAGTGGCCTGAGGTTCCCAGCGTTAGCACCTCTGTCTGACACTGCTCTGTGGCAGAGAGGTGCCCTACCGGTGTGGGTGTGAGGAATGCTCATTAAAGCCTCTGATTCAGATGTCAGGAAGCAGCCCACAGCCAGGCCAGGAAGTTCAGCTCCCCTGGGAGGGCTTCAGAGGACCTAGTGACAGAGCCTAGTTTCTGTGCCCCTCCCCACCCCAGTGGCCAGCAGTCAATACTCATTAAGTGAATACAGTTGATTTCAGTTGCTAATGGTGGAATTGCAGGCCTCCTCTCCAGGAAAGTGGAGAAGAAATGTTATGATCAGGGCAGGTTTTGTCATCTCAGGAAGGAAGCAGCACTGTGAGTTCTTCTTTCTTTGAAGAGCCCAGTGGCGGCAGGACATTTCTAGCTGTCTACACCTGATAGCTTGCACAGGAGAAGTAGAGACTTAGTCACAAATGGGCACACATGCACTCGGGATAGGGAAATGACTTGCCACTGCCAACAGCTTATTCATGATGAGGCATGAACCAAATCCAGGCCTCCTGACCCTCTGTCCAGGGTTCTTCCCGTTACCCAATCTTGCCCTCTTCTCTCCTTTCTAATGCTTTTCCGGCTACTCTCTTTCTGGGCTCCCACCGAGCCGCCCCTAGACCTGGGTGCCTGGCTGGTGCCTGTGCTCTGGATACCCTTTTCACCTGTGCAAATGTGGTTGCCCAGTGTCTCATTCTCTTAGATTTTCCTCTCTGTTCTCTGAGCTGACAACCAGAAAAATTGACTGGGCCAATAAGTAACATCACGATACACGGGGAAGACTGAAGGTGCCAAGGATTTCATTTTACTTTGATCCACAGTCACGCCCATGGAAGCAGCAGTCAAGAAATCAAATGACATATTGCACTGGGAAAATCTGTCTGATGTGAGGTAATGATTAAATATTGCCCTTCTCAAGTAGGTCAATTCTGGGACATTGGGTTTCTTTTCCTAAGGCCACCTTTTGTGTGGAGTGTTTTCTGATTGACAATAGACTCCTCCCTATTCCTGCCCCAAATGTCATCTTTTATGGACCAGAACCATTTCTTGGATCCCCACTAGAAGATGGGCTTCCTGAGGGCAGGGCCTGTGCTGTGTGTGTTTCTGAATTTCCCCAGTGTCCAGTGCAGGTCACATGCAAGGTGCCCGATGGATGTAATTGGAATCTCTCAGACACTCACTCATGGGGGCAGTCTGGGCATCTGTGGCAGGTGACAAGGGAAGGCATTGCGTGACAGGGCCCCTTTCCTAATTTGACAGTACTGCAATAGGAAGCAACTGCTTATTCTGGCTGTGAATAGTCCCAATGACAAAAGAAATTCTATTTGATTCACTAAACAATTATAGCAAACTAGGTGCAAAGCAGTGGGCCTGAAGCTGGAGGGAATGCAGGGCACAGAGATGAACAGGACAAGTGTATAAGGAGGAGGTGTCCTAATGGGGAAAAGAGGGAAAAGAAGCTGAATAAGCTGGGGTTTTAGACCAATGGGGACTTAGAAGAAGGAACCTTCTGTATTGGCTTTACTCCTGGCCCTGATCAAAAGACTCAATAAATACATTGACTGTTTAATGACTTAAGGCAACTGCTTCACCTTTAAGATGGGGACGTTAAAATCTGCCATACTGGGTTATTTAAAATTAAATAGCTACTACATTTTAAGCAACCAGAAGAACAGCAGGCTAACAGTGACGGCTAGTGTTAGTTTCCTTCCTCAGTCAGATGGAACAGACAACACAAAAACTGAACATTCACGGTGGATTCCGTAAACAAGGAGACATTCAGTACAGCTAAAGCCGGTAGGAAAGAAGGTGAAGATGAACCAGAAAACTGTCGGTCTGGACCATGCAGGTCTCCTTTACCAGCCCCAATGCACAGTCGGCATTGCATTCACCTGCAAAGGTGGTAGGTGGTGGAAGAACTTACCTCTCTCTAGGCAGCTGGTGGTTGGGATTGTGGCGGCAGCGTACACTGAGGCCGAAGAGCTTCCGGGCAGTGCGCTGGATCTTCTGCCTCTGGGCCTCCGTGGCACTCTGCAGGAGCTTGTAGCGGTTCTGCAGGTCCCAGTCGTTGCCCCAGTGCTGATGGATGCTCCCGATGGTCAGGAAGTGGTTACTGGGGAGGCGTTTCATAAATGATTTAAACTCATCTAGCAAGAGACAAAGGCCAAGAGAGAAGGGCTGAGCATGACCTCCTACATCTGGGGGTTCCTCAAAAGCTTAGCTCCACCTACCAATAAAGCAGGCTTGCAAATAAAACTATCTTGTTTGAGGCCCAGAACTACCCTATAGGGTTTCCAAGGAGCAGCTGGTGGATTCAAACTGCCGACTTTTTGGTTAGCAGCCACAGCGCTTAACCACTGTGCCACCAGGGTTCCTTGAGGCCCATAGAACACTGCATTAGCCTGGCTTGCTCCTACTAGGCATTGCAAAGGCCATTTCACTTTTAACAGATTTTAAACAAAGTATAAGATTCCTGTACTTCGCTATCACAGGAGTAAACAGGCATCCTGCACCATTGCTTAAATTAGGGTGTTATGGACTGAATTGTGTTCCCCCAAAATATGTGTTGAAACCCTTCCCTTGTACCTATAAATATGACTCTGTTTGGAAATTGGGGTTTTCTTCTGTTACATTAATGAGGTTATATGGAATAGGGTGGGTCCTTAGCCTAATCATTTCTGAGTTATAAAACAAGCAAAATAGATACAGAGACACACACAGGGAGAAGACAGACATCAAGGAATGCCAAGGATCACCGGCAAACACCAGAAACCAGGAGAAAGGCTTACAGAAGAAATTGACAGCCGAGACCCTGATCTGAACTTCTAGTCTCCAGAACTCTGAGAAAATGAATTTTCATTCTTTAAAGCAACCCACTTGGGGTATTTGTGTTACAGTAGCCCTAGATAACTAAGACACCAGGCTTCCAAAATTTCTGTCCTTTGAATACCAACATTAAAGTGATATTTACATATCATTCATACTTATATTTGTTTAATATTTTCTCTGAACCAATTCACTTTTTTTTTAACTTTAAAATTAGAAATGAAACTTTTATCTAGCTCTATGTGGAAAACGACTATCACATGCCTTTAGTAGAATGGTAGCTATAAAAACAAAGTTGAAAAAATAAATATGATGAAAACAATGTTAATAAATTCTAGCCAGATATTGTTGCTCCCTGCTAAATGATCAAACTCCTGAGCCTGCTTTCACTTTGAAATATAGGAAATTAGCAACTGGGAGACAGGTGTTAAAGGCATATTAGCACCAAACTGAAATTTTCTCTTTGATGTAATCTGAAGGTTTGACAGAGAACTGAAAATGGATCAACCTCTCCCCTGTGTCATTCAGTCTTATCTGAAGTCATACAGGTGGACCATCTAACATCATTTCATATTTCGGGAAAGTCCAGCTTAAGGATGGGGCACGTTCTCGGGATTCTGGTGAAGGTTTCTGCCTCAGTTTGTGATGCTGAGGTTTAGAGTGCTGGCATGTGCTACTACTACTTGATACAGCCTTGGAACTGATCTAGTTGAGCTTTCTTGTTGTACATATGGGGAAGCTGAGGCCTCAAGTGAGAAAATGACTTTCTGAAGGTAGCACAGCCAATGAGTGATGAGAGGCAAGGCTAGAGGCAAGAACCTGAGCTTCTGTTTTCCATCCAATCTCCCTGACCCCTTTGGCTGCCTCCCCCACCCCGCCATCAATGGGAAAATTAAAGAATTGATGGTTTAATCATTTTGCAGGGAAAAAAAGCTAAATGGTTGGATTAAAAAAAATGACCTAACACTTTATAAAACCTACAGCTTAGGAAACTTGAGATGTATAAGGTATTCATTTTATTTAACAAAAACTTAAAAGGTACTCAATACACACCAAACGCTAACCACCTAATACATATTACTTATTTTTATAGCAAACCTATGGAGTAGGTACATTTAGTGTCTCCATTTTATAGAAACCTGGGCACAGAGTAGTCAAGTAATTTGGCCAAGGCCACACAACCAATAAATGGTAGAGTCAGAACTCTGGCCTGAAGCCAAAGCCTGTGCGCTTACTTTCTACCTTATATAGTAAAACCTGTGACAGCATAACTCAGTGGGACTGGCTTCTTTTTCTGGGTCTTGCAAGTTTCCCGCCTTTGACCACTTTTCTATCGCTCTCTACTAGTGGAAAATATTTGTGTTTTCCTTCTCTGACAGGTGTACGCCTTACACAAATCCTGGCTTTCGCAGGTTTTTCTGTACTTCCTCTACACACATAAAGAGAATGATCCTGAGGATCAGTATATTGGGAGAAAAAAAATAAATGGTGCTCAAAACACAAGTATCTGACTTCTAGAGAATCTCAGGCACCTCATTATAGACAGTCACACATGCATAAATTCACAGTGCATCTTGGTCAATGAACAACTGTGTGATCCTGGGTAAAGGACTTATCCTCTCAACACCTCAGTTTCCCTGTCTGTCAAACGGGTGTAATAGAACATAGTCCAAGTATTGAGAGGGCAACATGGGACGCAGTACACACTCAGAGAATGATAGCACATGATTGAAAGGACAGCACAAGACTTCTGCACTGACTGGTTCATTCAGTCAGCTGGCGGGAGACAGGGGACTGGTCCTGATGACCTTGTGCTGTTTCGAACTGTCCCGACTCCTCCCATGGAAGACACACAGCTCATTTTACAGACGGCTCTGTTGAACCTTAAAGGGGTTAATAGTTTTTCAATGAACCCAAATATGGGTCAGATGAGAAAATAGAACTTAAAAGATGAATGCTTTAACTTTCTTGTCTAAAAGTAGAAAGGCCCTCCCTGAGGAAAGTATATACCCCATTTATGTGTGTAAACCAGGCCCTGTTTGACCACCCACACTTTGGAGCTGTCACTAAATCAATGGTCTTTACCTCTGGCTGGTTAGTAATCTTTCCAAATTACCAGGTACTGAGTCATCAATGTTATAGGGATGAAAATAAGGAGGAAAACACACACGCACAAGCCACAGATGCATGTATGTCTGGATGGATTTGCTTCATGGGTGAAGCCATTTCAAATGGGTAAGTACAGGGACATCTAGAACGAAAGTGGACCCTTGTGGACAGAAAGCATGACACGTAAATGATTTCCATGGCCTATTCAGCTAACTTTGCAGCCTCTCAGCTTCCTGTGTTTCCTAACCCATCTGTTCAAAGTGGCTTCCTTTCCTTCCCAAGGATTGAATGCTAGGATCCCAACAGCCCATGCACTCAGCCTACGATCCCCTCTGCTTTTTAGCAATCAGTAGAATCTCTTTGCAAAAGCATTTTATCAAATGCTCCTTTTGAGGCCAAATAATGGTCATAATACATTTCCACCATGAACTGATAAAATTCTTTTATCAATTCCCCAGGACTTTAAATGTACTAATGGGTGCAGGTTCATAAGGCATTCACAGCTCCATTCGAGCTGCATGACCCTGTGAAAGCAGGATCATTGATGCACCAGGTGCTCCCAGAGCGATCAGGGTATAGAGCCCATGGAAACCAGTCATTTTCAAACATTGCTCAACAGAGTTCTGCTTTCATCTCTGGTATACAATGGCTCTAAGGTAAGATTTTGTTTGATCAAAGAATTTCCTGGATAAAAATGTAAATAAATTCAAATATTAAAAACACAAACAAGTCCCTTCATTTATCAGATGAGGGAACTGAGGCCCAGGGGGTAAAGTAGAAATTAACAAGTTGCACAAGCTGCTGTGATCACTACATTTGGAATCAGGCCCTACTGGATTCCATTCCCAGTGCTGTCATTTACTAACTGTGTACATAACCCTGGGGAAGACTGTGGGTCTCAATGTCCTCCTCTATAATACAGGAATATCACTACTAATATTAATGGAGTTGTTGTAATAGCTTTAAGGGATAAAAGTTGCTTTAAAAACAGGAATGCTCTATACGTATGTCCACTAATTTAACAGATATTTATTGAGCACATACTATATACTAACTACCAACTTGGCTTCTCTTGGGAAATCTCAAGGATTGTCAATCTTATCATGTCCAAAACTAAGTATATGGTCTTCTTTCCAAACCTTCTAGCGTGTTCTAGCTCAGAGGATGGTACCAACATTCATCAAGTTAGATGAACAAGGAAGGTGGGTGCCATCTCTGATACCCTTCACCTTCAACTCCAATAGCCAATCTAACATCAAACCCTGCCAATTTTTCCTTCTAAATATCTCAGCATCTCTGCACGTGCCCTGTCTTTACCATCTGTACCATCACTTCAATCCACATCACAGTTCTCTCTCTCCTGGGCACCTTGTGACGACTTCCCATTGGTCTACACACACTCACGCTCTGATTTCTGCTCAGTGATCACAATCTCGTGGTGGTCTTTCCTGACCTCCCTGACCACATCACCTCCAACTCATCACTGGCTAATAGAAGCATCTCATTCTTTACATGTATACCGTTCAAAATTTGATAACCATTTGCACGACTATGTGATTAATGTCTGGATTTCCCACAAAACTCAAAGCTCCATGAGGGTAGAGATTCAACTTTGCACCTAACCCACTGTATGGCCTTTGGTGACAGACTTTTTCTCCCCTGAAATGCATTTTGCTTAATCACAAAAACCAGGAAATAACTAAGTGAGCTGAAAAGTGACTTCCAGCTTTGATAGCCTGTGAATTCTTTGGAGAGATGAATGATAGACAGGCAGAGATAGATGGACAGATGACATAGAAACAAAGATACAGATATACAGACACAGAGAGAGACAGACTTGGGAATCAGTACAACTACCTTTGACTCTCCACTCTCCAGAGACTTGCTATGTGGCTTACTCGTCCTGCCTTTTGGATACAACAGAGACAATACATCATATGACCACAAACTCGATTATTCTATTCATTATTTCATTCAACAGAGATCTACTAAGCACCTTCTCCACGACAGGCATTATACCACACTCTGGACCCTCCAAATGAAAGAGTCAGGGCCTCTGATTTCTTTTCCTCTCAGCAGTCCTATTTCAGTTATAGATGAGTTTCCTTCTCTAGACTGGACATTCATGCAGCAGCACTAAATTAGGCTCTCTACCTGAGTTCTCCAGGTCCTTATAGGCTTCGGCCCAGGACTTGGCCATGTTGGCCAGCGTGTACTCCATGATCTGGATGTCGGTGATGGGGCAGTTGCACTGGGGGAACTCCTCCGCACACTGGCACTTGCACTGGCTATTCTGGCACACGTACTCCCCCTCACCGTTGCACATGATGTAGCTCAAGGCTGACTGGACAAACTTCTCTTGCAGATACTGAGGGAAGATTATCTGAAGACCTGTTCAAGAATAGCAACAGGGGGATATAGAAAAGTTAAAAAAGGTGTTTCATTAACAGTTTCAAAAAGTGATGCGTAGGAATTTGAAGCTGCTAGATTTCTCCCTGTGTATCATAACCAAATATTTCTGGGACCACCAAGACCCAGACAGAACAAACCCGTGAAGCCTCCATTTGCACTGCTTATATTTAAACTTCTCCGGTCATGACCCTGTCCATCTCTGAAATGTACACTCTATTCCATTTTATTAGGACTGAGACTAAAGCCAGATTTGGTATATGATTTTTCCATATTTGGGGAAAACCATTATTGAAAGTACAAGATTATTATTAGTTTTTCCTTGTTTCCTTTATTTATTTCCTTCTTTCTTCAAATATTTACTGTTGTTGGGTGCTGTCAAGTCAATTCTGGCTCATAGAAACCCTATGTGACGGAGTAGAACTGCCCCATAGGGTTTTCACTGGCTGATTTCTTAAAAGTACATCACCAGGCCTTTCTTCGAGGCACCTCTGAGTGGACTCGAACCTCTAACCTTCGGTTAGTAGCCAAGCACTTAACTGTTGTGTCACCAGGGCTCCTTCTTCAAACACTTATGAACCCTACTTATGATCATGAAGTCCCTGGGTGGTACAAATGGTTAACACACTCAGCTGCTAACTGAAAGGTTAGAGGTTTGAGTCCACCCAGAAGTGCCTCGGAAGAAAGACCTGGTGATCTACTTCCAAAAAATTAGCCATTGAAAGTCCTATGGATCACAGTTCTACTCTAACACACGTCAGGTCA
Source organism: Dugong dugon (assembly GCA_030035585.1). Classification (NCBI taxonomy): domain Eukaryota; kingdom Metazoa; phylum Chordata; class Mammalia; order Sirenia; family Dugongidae; genus Dugong; species Dugong dugon. The sequence continues at coordinate 63,151,317 of CM057471.1, forward strand.
TCATGAGTCAGATCTACTTGACTGCAACCGGTTCTATTTATGAACACAAGTCCTAAGCTAGGTACGAGGTCTATAGAGATAATAAAGATAGGTGGTCCTTACTCTTGGGGAGTTTACACTATAATTAGCAGGGATAGACACGGACTCACATCATCATAACACAGCTTTAGACACAGACAACAGAGATGGCCACAGGATGCAAACAGACACGCAGAAGACTATAAATAATGTTGCTTGAGTAGCAGGAGAACCTTCATAGAGGAGGTGGCCTTTTGGTTTGTTGAAAAGTGAGTAAGAGATCATCATGTAAAAGAAGAACAATAAAGGCATTCTAAACAGGAATAAGAACAAAGACATAACATGTCTGGGAGTGCCTGAGGGATGAGTTGAACTCTGTGGGGTGGGGATGCAGAGGCTGTAGGAGAACAGGTTGTAGAAAGGAGCAGAGACCACAGTGAAAATGGCATTATTATATGCTAAGGAGTTTGGACTTTATCCTGTAGGTAATGGGGACACTTTGGTAGTTCTCAAGGGTAAGAGTGACATACTTGTTATTGTTGGTAGGTGCCATAGAGTCGATTCTGACTCATAGTGGCCCATATAACAGAGTAGAACTGCCCTATAGGGTTTCCTATGCTATAATCTTTAAGGAAGCGATCGCTGGGTCTTTCTCCCTTTGAGTTGCTGGGCAGGTTCAAACTGTTGACCTTTTGGCTGGCAGCCTAGCGCTTAATCATTGCACCTCCAGGACTCCTTAACCAAACCAAACCCATTGCCTTCAAGTCAGTTTCGACTTATGACTCATAGTGACCCTGTAGGACAGAGCAGAACTGCTCCATAGGGTTTCCAAGGCTATAAATCTTTATGGAAGCAGACTACCACATTTTCCTTGCGCAGAGCGGCTGGTGGATTCAAAATACCTACCTTTCAGTTACCAGCTGAGCGCTTAACCACTGCACCAACGGTTCCTTACCTGTTATTATCAAGTTAATCCTGACTCATAGTGACTCTATAAGCCAGAGTTGAACTTCCCCATAGGGTTTCCAAGGCTGTAAATAGGGTTGCTGTAAGTCGGAATCGACACGATGGCAACGGGTTCGGTTTCGTTAATCTTCATGGAAGCAGACTGCCACAACTTTCAAAGCGCCAACCTTTAGTTTAGTAGCCAAGCACTTAACCACCGCACCACCAGGCATCCTCAGTGATATCATTAACCTGTTGCGGTCAAGTCGATTCCAACTCATAGCGAGCCTATAGGACGGAGTAGAACTGCCCCACAGGGTTTCTAAGGAATGGTTGGTGGATTGGAACTGCCAGTCTTTTGGTTAGCAGCCAAGCTCTTAACCACTTCGCCACCAGGGCTCCATGATATCGTTAGAGAGGCATAATTTAGTAAGACAACTGACAACTGTGTCATTTAAAAAAAAAAAAAAAAAAGAGCAATGACATCAGAGATCATGAATTTTCTCCTTTTTGGTTTATAAAAAAGCCAAGACCCATCAGGTGGAAATGATTGGCCCATGGTTATAGGATGAGCACTCTTGACTGAGTCGTATGATCTTTTCATTTCATTTGACTAATCAAAGTCTTAATCCTTAAGCCAGTGATGGAGAAGACATTTTTCTGGGCATGAGCACTGCTTAATACTCTAGCACAGCATAGCAGGTTATTAACTATGGTGCCCAGATGGAAGGGCAACTCTGGGCAGAATCAATTCATGAAGGCAATTGCACCTGGGACATTTCTGTCCACCTCATTTGGAGCTGCTAACATTTTAGCTTCCAATGCATATAGGGGTAATCTTTTTACTACCTGTTATGAAAAGAGAACTGCTTTTATTTGGACTAATTTTATTTTATTCATTCATGCTTCAGAGGCATCCCCGATCCCACGCATCAAGAATTTTCTGTATGAACTCAGCATTTCTTTTATTCTCTACTTCATACTTGTGAGTCTAGATTTTTATCTTTCCTTGTCTCTCCTTCACATTATAAAATAAAGAATGAAAGAAAGAAGCCCCATCATTTCAACCTACCTTCATATGGCAGTTAAAAAGGAATATTTCAGAGGGGCACAGAGGGGAGTAGCTGGGAAGAGGAAACCCTGGTGGCGTAGTGGTGAAGAGCTACGGCTACTAACCAAAAGTTCAGCAGTTCGAATCTGCCAGGAGCTCCTTGAAAACCCTTTGGGGTAGTTCTACTCTGTCCTAAAGGGTCGCTATGAGTTGGAATTGACTCAACGGCAACGGGTTTGGTTTGTTTTTTAGTGGGAAAGAAGACTGTGCCTCCCGCATTTCTTATGCTGGGGAATAACAAAACTGGTTAGGAGCTGGACATTGCTGTCAGTCTGATTCCTCTACTTATGGCCTACGTCATCTCAACCAAGTAATGCAACCCTCCTATGTCTCCACGTTCTCTTTTTTAAAATGAAGATATTTTGCAAAAAATCAGCCAATGAAAAGCCTATGGAGCACAGTTCTACTCTGCCACATGTAGGGTCGCCATGAGTCACAACTGATTCGACGGCAACTAGTTGGTTTTTCAGTACCTACATCAGAGGGTTATTGAGAGGATTAAGTAAAATAATTCCTGCAAAGTGTCTGGAACAGTTCCTGGCAAAAGCAATATATATTATCTATTCTTATTTTTGATGATAATGATGCCACTCTTGTGCTGAAATTTTGTAAAGGTTGAACACAACCTTCAGGAGTATTCAGAAGAAAAGGATACTTAAGAGGCAGTCTTCAAATACTTGGAGAGCTTTCACAAAAAAAAAGAGCTTATAGAATTTTCCTGTGCTTATTGAACCAGCACTTGGGGAAGAGCTGTAGAGAATGGTGGGTCCCAAGTCAATAGCACAAAAGCGGTTCTAATAGGGCTTTACAATTGGCCAACGGTTCACTGTAAGATTGGGTAAGTGCCACGTCATTGAGGAAGGGGCCCATCCGAGTTTGAGTGATTGTTCAGCAGGGCTACTGTACAGGGGATACAGATGCCAAAAGGGAGGGTCAAACAAGGCAAGCTGTAAAGTCCTTTCTAAACTGAGTCTACAATTCTCTCAGAGCGTGCATTATTAAGTCATTTTATCTGTATCACCATTTTTATTTTCAAAGCAAAATTTATTTTTGGCTGATCCGAATCCCCTATAGGCATCTGGGTGTATGGATTGGGATTACGTTTATGTTGCTTAAAGGAACTCTATAGACTATATTCTCAGTCCTATTTTTCTAGCTTGCTCATCATTTTCTTCCTCTCTTTTGTAGGGGATAAAATATTCTATTCTTGGTCCCAGCCCAAAAGGAATTTATGAAGAGCATTTTTAGAAAATTGCGTCAAATCATTTCTCCATTTGGCAAGGATACAAAAGGCAGTATTACCTACCCCATTTAATGAAACTGAAAACAGACCAAGTTTGGGGTTGGGGTGTTTCTGGGAGCAGCTGAAACACAAAACTGGCTGCTCTTTAAAAATGGAAACTCAGAATATGCCGAGCTGTCTCTGAGGCAGAATCTCCTGGGCAATTTTGAAAGAGAATAATGAAGACATAGCAATTAAAAAGCACTTTTCTGCAAAATGTCATTACTGTTTACAGTTACATAACCATTTCTACGGCAGCGGAGGTTCACACAGCAGTCACAGTCAGAGTCCTCTCCTGATGGCCTGTGTCCAACAAAGAGGCCCATTGCTGACCTCATAGATCGGCGCCTGAATCTTGCCGGCTTCAATGGGAGTCATAAATAATTTGGAGCGGGATTTGGCCTGTGGAACCACTGTTTGAAAGATATACAGCCGCTGGCTGGGGTAGCATTTCTGTCCCCACAGTTCCCAAAGAGACAAACACACACACGGAAAGGAAAACTGAGAAAATGAGAGAGAGAAAAAGGCCACCATTATTATCAAGCATATAAATTTTGCCTCACAAAACCCGGGAAGGCAAGAGTTGAGAGCTTCATTTCAACACCAGCTCACCCACGCTGAACATATGGAATATTCCCCCACCCCCAATCTCATTATACTTTAAAAAAAAAAAAAATACTCGTTATACTTTTAAATGGAATGTCTCACTGTGCCGCAGAGTTGAGTGGGCAGTGTAGATGTGGGAACACCCATGCCGTCTTCCTTCTCTTTTCCTGATTCTTGCCTATTCTCCCCAGTCCTCCCTCCCACCTCACCACCAACACATACATCTCACTTTTGGGTTTTTTTTTTTTTGTATTTTCAAGCAGTTTTTGTGTGTGGAGACCTGATTTCTCCTTCTCTCTGTCACACAATGGATATCTCTCTCTCCCTCCTCTCAACTCCTAGTATCCTCTTCTTTACTCAGAACACGCCAGACATCCTGCCCTTTTTTCAGCACCTTCAATGTGCCAGTCTTCCTATAGTCCTTGCATTGGCTCTTCCCTGTGCCTGGAATATTCTTTTCCCAGCTCTCAGCAAGGCCCCCTTGTAATCCAGACCTCCCAGACCACCGGAGTTGAAATGTAACACCAATATAGCATTCTTTTTTAGGCTCTTCCATTTTCTTCATAGTATCAATTACTGACTGAAATTATCTTATTGATTTGTTTTCATTCCCTCCATTAGAGAGTGGGCTTTAGAAGGACAGGAGTCTTGTCTGTCCACTATAAACCCCCAGAGTGTCAAATAAGGCCAAGAACAGAATCGGCTCTAACTATGTATGAGGTCGCTATGAGTCAGAATTGACTTGATGGCACTTAACAACAACTTATTTATTACGTGAAAAAAAGAAAAAAAGCTATCCTCTTCCTCACTCCAACTGAAAAGAAAATTGCCCCATCAGACTTCTGGGATGTTAGAATGGAAAAGTTAGGTGAATTTTCCCAATGCACTCTGACTACAGTAACAGAATCAGGACTCAAATCCAGGAATTCTGACTGAGTTCTGAAACACTTGAGAGATCTTCCATTTCTTTAGTGGAAAAAGAGCAGGGACTGAGACAGATTCTTGGCTTCATATTCTTGTGCTAGCTCCAGCACAGAGCAACCCTGGGTAATGTCTTCTGAAACTTCAATTTTCCCACCTGTGAAGTTGAAATCTCAATAACCACCTTCCAGGGTTGTTGTGAGGAGTAAATGGGGTTGGGACAGGCATAAAAAGAACTTAAGACAACACCTAGCATGATTAAATGCTCAATAAATGTTAGGTTTCCTTTATTCACCCCACATCAACCCATGATCCATTCCAAGACCAAACTTCAGCCCTTTTTGGGAAAATCGACCTTGAGTAGGCCCATCCAGGTCAGCATGAATCATTCCGTGAGTGCATTTTCACTTAACAGCATGATAATAATTACTGTAGTTCTTTGTAATTGATCACTCCATCATTCTTTTTTTCTATGAGTTTTCCTTCCTTCCTTCCTCTCTCCCTCGCTTCCTGCCTTCTTTTCTCTTTCCTTCCCTTTTTCTCTCTTCTCTTCTTTCCATACATATCACTTAAGCCTCTACTATGTGCCACTCACTGTGATATGGATACTAGAGTGAATAAGACAGGAAATCTTTGCCCTCGCAGATCTCACAGTCTAGTGAAGGAGAGAGATGTGTAAATGCTTGGTTCAAATGCAGTGAAATCAATGCTGTGCCAGAAGAAAGCACAAGATGCTCAGGAAGCAGAGAGGAAGAGCGCCTAACTCAGAATGGGGCAGGGGTGGTTGAACAAATGCTCCTAGAGGGAGTGGCATTTAAGATTGAACCTAATGGATAAACAGGTCTTAGGGGATGAGTAGGCCATAGACAGATGAGTCTAGAAAGTGGAAACAGCATGTGCAAAGGCCTCAGGTAATAGAACTCCCAGATGAGAAGCAACCTGGTGATCACCTTTCTTTTTGATAAATGGTTCATCTTGTTTATTTGTTCCTAAGTCCCCTTAGAGAAGAGCATTCTGGAGCCCAGGAGAAGATCAAAACTCTGAAGGGAGGAATGACACAGAACAGAGATCTGTGAGCTCACTAGAGGAACAGTAGTTCTTACACCAATAAAGATTCTTATCCATTACAGGCAGTGCATCTACTTCAGGTACAGAAAAAGATACAGCAACTCTCTGCATTGTTTAGTTTCAACCATGGCGGTGGGGGGGGGGGGGGGGGGAGGCGGTGTTAGAGTAACAGAACTTTAAGGGAGACCCCTCCACATTGGATCCGTGGACAACTTAGATGACATTGTCAACACTGCTGTGAAAAGCAGGCACGTGGTTCAGGTGACCTTCCTCTGTGAGGCTAGGCAACACTGAAGGTCGAGAAAAGAAGACTCAATCAACAGAAGTTGAAGGCACACCTGAGACCTGGAGATTATAGCCCAACATTCTTCTCTGACCTTAACCCTTCTCTTTTGCTGACAGGAGCTCTTAGCTTCTTCTTCCTTTCATCAACAAGTAGTACACTGGGAATTGTTGGAGAAGATAAGAAGTTTAACATAGGTTTCCTACCTTCTAAGGACATGGAGGGGTTACTTGAAGTTTCAACACTAAATCTCATAATTCAAGAACAAGAGAGAAAGGACTCAATTGATGATTAAAACATAGAAAGTAACATCGTGACTGGTACACAGCAGTGTACCAAGTATAGATTAAGTCAGTAGCCTATTATGAAGAAGAAGAAAAAAATAATCTAGAGACTATAATTATAGATGTCTTTGTGGTGGGTGTACCTATGAGTTGGAATCAACTCGACGGCAATGGGTCTGGTTTTTTGTTTTTGGTTTGTGGTGAGTGTAGGATGTGAGTTGCACCTTGAAGCATGAGCAGAATCTGAATAAAGAACAGCTACAGCATTCCATGCAGAGGGCTCACCTTGAGTACAGGCGGTCAGTGTGTGAACACTTTGGATCATCCTCAGTCTAGTTCAAGGCAAGAGCCATGATCTTCATGGGCTGTTTTTGCTCAGCTTTGTTTTGTTTTATTCTATATCCTAACTAATATTTTTCAGTATTGTTTTGATGGATTTGCTCTTTTTTGACCTATTTCATTAGATATTAAGTGCACAATCTCTTACAATGCCAAAGGGAAAAGAGAAAAAATACAGATTCTATTTTGGTTGAGTATAAATATTTTTCTACATTGTTCTTGCATCAAAATGTGGCCCCCTGTAGACATCTCTGTGCCCTATAGGATCCCAGCTGTTGTCTTCTACCTGCAAAGTTCTGCTTGTCAAATTCTGTCCATTTCTGAAATGCACAAGGCAGGGAGAACAACAACTAGGACTGCACCTTTTGCAAAAAGTCGGCCTGATTCCCTTCTTCATGAAAGCCTAGGGATTTCAGACTGGCAGATAAAGGACTTTATGGCTCCAACAGCCATGCTGAACTCCAGCGTAATGGAGGCATGCAGGTCAATTACCCATCTGTTTGTGTTTCTATTGCTGTGAATTACAGTATCCATCACTGACAGCTCATTGGAGTGGAATGAAAATAAGACGATAATTCACCGGGTGAAACTGTGCAGAAAGGGCAAAAAGGCTATGATCTCATTCAGAAGTTCAGCCCTGTCTCTGTGACGGGTCATTTACACTCTGGGAAATGAAGAAAGGCAGCCACCTGGGGGAATACAGGGTGGCTTCTGGATCCCCTTGTGCAAGAATTAGGGAATACTCCCCCCTAGATAATGTTTGTGTTCACAAAAATCGTCATCTATTCTGCAGGACCTTAAGGAGAAGACTTGGAACTTGGAACTTGAAACCCTTGGGTGAAAGACACAGGTAGATAGAATTCAACACAATGCAATGAAAATCTTTTTAAATGTTAGAGAGGTTCTGAAGGATGAAAATAGTTTGCCTTGGTAGGTAGAGAACTCTTCCTCATAGGAAGAGTTTGCAAGTAGAGTTTGAAAGTTGACATGGCAGGAATGCTCTTGAGAACTCAAGATTCAAATGACATGTGGTAGATTGGATTATTATTAACCCATATTCAGTGCCCGTTCCTAGAAAGTGTTCTCTTCAAGATAATTACACACTGCATCCTCTGAATTCGGATGGGTTCACAGGACATGTTTTGGCCAATAAAGTATGAGTGTAAGTGATATGTGTTGCTTCCAAAATGAAGCTGTAAGAGCCAACACATGGCTTCATCAGTTTCTCTTTTCCCACAAACATAAGACCATCAGTGTTCCCGATAGATTCCACCAAAAGAGGAGAATCACAACTTGTGACCATCATGTAGCATAAGCAAAAAATGAACGTTTACTTTCACAAGCAACTGAGAATCAGGAATTGTCAGCACAACATAACCTAACATATAGACAGATACAGGAGTTGGCAAACTATGACCATAGACCATATTTGACCTGCAGCCTATCTTTGTAAATAAATTTTATTTGAACGCTGCCACACCCATTTGGTTAAGTATTATCTATGGCTGCTTTTAAGTTTATTTTATTGTTGTGCTTTAAGTGAAAGTTTACAATTCACGTTAGTCTCTCATACAAAAATTTATATACATACATTGTTATGCGACCCTAATTGCTCTCCCTATACTGTGACAGCACATTCCTCCCTTCCACCTGATTTCCCGCGTCCATTCTACCTCTCTGCCTTCTCCTCTCACCTCCGGACAGGAGCTGCCCATTCAGTCTCATGTGTCTACTTGAGCTAAGAAGCACACTCTTTACGAGTATCATTTTATGTCCCATAGTCCAGTCTAATCTTTGACTGAAGAGTTGGCCTCAGGAATGATTTTAGCGCTGGGTTGACAGAGAGTCCAGGGCCCATGTTCTCTGGGGTTCCTCTAGTCTCAGTCAGACCATTAAGTCTGGTCTTTTTACTAGAATTTGAGTTCTACACCCTACTTCTCTCCTGCTCCAACAGAGACTCTCTGTTGTGTTCCCCGCCAGGGTGGTCATTGGTGGTAGCTGGGCACCATCTAGTTCTTCTGGTCTCAGGCTGTTGCAGTCTCCGGTTTATGTCGCCCTTTCTGTCTCTTGGGCTAATGCTTTCCTTGTGTCTTTGGTGTTCTTCATTCTCCTTTACTCCAGGTGGGTTGGGACCAATTGATGCATCTTAGATGGCCACTTGCTAGCTTTTAAGACCCCAGACGCCACTCACCAAAGTAGGATGCAGAACATTTTCTTAATACACTTTGTTATGCCAATTGACCTAGATGTCCCCTGAAGCCATAGTCCCCAGACCCTCGTCATTGTTACTCTGTCCCTCAAAGGGTTTGGTTGTATTCAGGATACTTCTTAGCTTTGGTTTAGTCCAGTTGTGCTGACTTCCCCTGTAGTGTGTGCTGTCCTTCCCTTCACCTGAGATAATCTTGTCTACTATCTAGTTCTATGACTGCTTTTAAGGAGTTCTGGTGGCACAAAGGAAACCCTGGTGGCGTAGTAGTTAAGAGCAATGGCTGCTAACCAAAAGGTCAGCAGTTCAAAGCCACCAGGCACTTCTTGGAAACCCTATGAGGGCAGTTCTACTGTGTCCTACAGGGTTGCTATGAGTCGGAATCAACTCAATGGCAACGGGTTTGAGTTTTTTGGGGTTTTTGGTGGCACAAAGTTTAAGCATTAGGCTACTAACCAAAAGGTTGGTGGTTTGAATCCACTCAGAGGCTTCACAAGAGAAAAGACCTGGCAATCTGCTTCCGTAAAGCTTATAGCCTACTAGAAAACCCTATGGGGCTGTTCTAATCTGTCACATTGGGTCACTATGAGTCGAAAAACCAACTTACAGCACCTAATAACTATGTAGCTGCTTTTATTCTATAATAGGAGAGTTGGGTAGTTGCAACTGGGAATGTGTGGTCGACAAAGCTTAAAATATTTACCACCTGGCCCTTTAAAAAGGTGCCCTTGTGGCACAGTGGTTAAGCACTCAGTTGCTAACCGAAAGGTCAGCAGTTTGAACCCACCAGCTGCTCCATGGGAGAAAGACATGGCATTTGCTTCTGTGAAGAGCCTTGGAAACCCTATGGGGGAGTTTTACTCTGTCCTATAGCATTGCTATAAGGTCGCTATAAGTCGGAATCCACTCGACAGCAATGAGATGGCACTTTACAGAGAAAGTGTGCCAACCACTGTACTAGATGAACATTAAGATTCTTTCCAACCTTGATTTTCTATTATCCTGCTATTGTTCGTTCATTTATTAAGCAAAGATCTATCAGGCATCTATTATATGCCAGGCACTGTTCTAGTCTATGGGGAAAGAACAATGAACTAAAACAAAATCCTTGCTCTCATGAAACATAGGTTTTAGTGAGGGCAAGGACAATAGAAATAATAAATAAAAACAGAGAAGAATTTACACCGACAAAAGGCATTGGGGGCAAGGGGACTTCTAAATGACACTTTCAATTTTGAAAAATAGAATATAATCTAAACTATGAAATTACCAATAATAAGGTGGCTTTTTAAAATCAATCTCATAAATTTTCAACATGAAGATACTCTTGAAGCTTTAAGAAGAGGTTGTTTATTTTTAAATGTAAGTTTTCTCCCAGAATTTAAGATAAAAACCAAAATTGATACCTATAACAATCTGTTATTATCTGATTCCCTGAATAAGCCAATGTCTCTGAACTTCTCTCTTACCCAGATTCCCGTTCTTGCTACATCCTGCCATACTACTGATGCTGTTCCCTGAACATGCGAAGTTCTCTCCTGTCATCACACTTCATTCTTCGCATTAACTGGAACATTCTTTCCCCCAGTTCTTTACAAAACTGACTCATTCTCACCCTTCCGGAGTCAGATTAAATTTCGTCTGCTAAGAGAGGTCTTCCCCAACCATTCTCACTAAAGGAGTGCTTCCTCAAGTTCTCTGCTCTCAGTCATTGCTGTTGTTAGGTGCCTCGAGTACCTTCCAACACACAGTGACACTGTATACAACAGAATGAAACACAGCCCAGTACTGTGTCATCCTCACAGTCATTGCTATATTTCAGCCCACTGTTGCAGCCACTGTATCAATCTATCTCAGTGAGGGTCTTCCTCTTTTCCCCTGACCCTGTACTTTACCAAGCATTATGCCCTTCTCCAGGGACTGGTCCCTCCTAAAAACATGTCCAAAGTATGTCAGACAAAGTCTTGCCATCCTAGCTTATAAGGAGCATTCTGGCTATTCTTCTTCCAACACAGATTTGCTGATTCTTCTAGCAGTCCATGGTATTTTCAATAGTCTTTGCCAACACCATAATTAAAAGGCATCAATTCTTCTTCTGTCTTCTTTATTCACTGTCCAGACATTTTTTACTAGTTAAGCTAGATTATTGTTTGGTTTTAAGAAGACTTCAGAGGATATTTTTGGTTTAAGATTTAAAGAGTATCTCAGGACAATAGTTACAGGGTTTCATCCAGCCTCCATGGCTCCAGAAAGTCTAAAGTCCATGAGAATTTGAAGTTCTATTCTATATTCCCTCCGTTTTGTTCAGGATTCTTCTACAGAATCTTTGATCAAAATGTTCAGTAAATGGTAGCCAGGCACCATCAGTTCTTCTGGTCTCATGGCAAAGGAGGCAGTTGTTTATGGAAGCAATTAGCCACACATTTCATATCCTTCTCCTATTCCTGTTGCTCCAGGTAAATAGAGAACAATTGTCATGCCTTGATTTTTAAGGTTAGCTTCATTTAAAACAACTATAGCACTTTTTCCTCATTGTGAAGACATTCTTTTTTGCTTCCCCACTCTCTAGACCCACTTATTTCTATAATAACCATTCCTGATTTTGGTAAGGGTAATAATAACCAAACAAATCAAACCTGTTGCTATCAAGTAGATTCTGACTCATAACAGCCCTATAGGACAGAGTAGAACTGCCCTATGGGGTTTCCAAGACTAATCTCTATGGAAGCAGACTGTCACTTCTTTCTCTTGCAGAGCGGTTGGTGGGTTCAAATCACTGAACTTTTGGTGAGCAGCCAGACACTTAACCAGTGCACCAACAAGGCTCCTCTCAAAGGTAATGATTTTGTTGTTGTTAGCTGCTGTCAAGTTGGTTCCTACTAACAGTGACCTTACGTAAAACAAAACAAAATGCTTCCCAGTCTGCACCATCCTCACAATTGTTGCTCTATTTGAGCCCATTGTTGTAGCCACTTTGTCAGTCCATCTCACTGAGGGTCTTCCTCTTTTTTGCTGATCCTCTACTTTACCAAGAATCATGTCCTTCTCCAGGGACTGGTCCCTCCTGATAACATGTCCAAAGTATGTGAGATAAAGTCTCACCATCTGTGCTTCTAAGAAGCATTCTTTCTGTACTTCTTCCAAGACAGATTTGTTCATTCTTCTGGCAGTCCATGGTGTATTCAATACTCTTCACCAACATCATAATTCAAAAGCAGGAATTCTTCTTTGGTCTTCCTTATTTATTGTCCAGCTTTCACATGCATATGAGGTGATTGAAAACACCACGTGTTGGGTCAGATGCACCATAGTCACAAAGTGACATCTTTGCAGCAGAAGTCTTTTGCAGCCAGTTTTCCCAATGCAATATGTCGTTTGATTTCTTGATTGCTGCTTCCATAGGCACTGACTGTGGATCCAAGTAAAATGAAATCTTTGACAACTTCAATATGTTCTCCATTTATCATGATGTTGCTTACTGGTTCATCTGTGAGGATTTTTGTTTTCTTTACGTTGAGGTGTAATCCACACTCATAAACTCAGCTAAAAAAAATCTCAGTTTCCCAGCCTTCCCAGCAACTGGTAGTGGCCATCTGACACAATTCTGGCCATTGGTATTAAAAGGAAAATTTGTATGGGATTTCTGTGGGGGATTTCCTTGTTTCATCAATAATTTTTTATTCTTTCCTGGAACGTATCATGGTGCCTAGGGATGTTGTGGCCATGTTGCAACCAGTGACATGAAAGCACCACAGGAAGCATAGTGGAAGAGCAAGATGGAAGGAGACTAGGTACCTGGTGGCATGGTAAAACCACCAAGCCAGCTCAGGATGGTCTACCCAGAACTTCTTGTAAATTGAGAATAAGCCTCTTTCTGTCTAAGCCACTATTTGTTTGATGTTTTTCTTAGTTGTAGGGTAGCATTACTAACTGACCTCCCCAGCAGCTCCTCCTCATCCCATTCATTATCAAGGCCCACCTGATGAGACAGTGGACAGAGCACAGGCTTTAGAGTCGGATAAACCACTTCTCTCTTTCTACCATCACCTCCTCAGTCCAAACTACCATGACACCTTATGCAGACCACAGCAATGGCCTCCTAACTCCTTCTTCCCTTCTACTCCTTCTCCACACATTGCTGGGTGATTCCATGTTTCTCTTGACATTTCCTTGGTGAAAACACCTTTTATGACTTCCCAATTTTCCTAAGGTAAAAATAAAAAGTCCTTAATATGGTCTAAGGCATTGCATAACCTAACCACCTGTTACCTTGGCAGCTGCCTCTAACCCAGACACACTTGTGAACCGGTCACAATCACTCTGCATGGAAGACCCCACTTGGCCTAGTTAACTCCTGTTCATCTTTCAGGTTTCCAATCAAATGCTACTTCCTCAGCAAAGACTTCATTGGCCCCTAAACTTTACTCAAGCTTTGTGTATTCCGTTCATAGCACTTACCACTGTTTATAACTATATACTTGGATGATTATTTGTTTGCATAATATATGTCAATCCTACTGGACTGCAAGTGCCATGAGGGTAAGTTCCAATCCTATTTTGCTCACAAAAAAAATCCCAGAGACTCGCACAGTGTCTAAGGGGCCCTGATAGCACAAAGTTTAAGTGTTCAGTTGCTAACCAAAGATCAGTCTTTCAAACCCACCAGTGGCTCCACAGGAGAAAAAACCCGGAGATCTGCTCCCATAAAGATTACAGCCTATGAAACCCTATGGGGCAGTTCTACTCTGTCATGTAGGTTCAGCGTGAGTCAGAATCAACTTGACAGCACACTACAACAACAACAAGCACAGTATCTAACAGTCAGCAGGCACTCATGTCTATTTAATGGTAAAGGGATAAATGAACGGATGGAGGGACTTGTGCACAACTTCTAGCTCCAGCTCTTACTAACTTCATGACCTTAGGAAAGCTAAGAGGCTTAATTTCTCTGATCCTCAGTTTCCTTATCAAAGCTTACTTTGTAGAGTTGTTCTAAAAATAAAGTGAAATATTTTATATCTTGATTGTGGTGATAATTATATGACTGAATAAGTCTGTCAAATTCATAGAACTGTACGCCTAAAGGGGTGAATTTTACTGTATGTAAATTATACCCCAATGAACTTGAAAACAAAATCAATGAACTAACACATGTGTCTTGGCTATCCAGTGCCGCTGCAACAGAAACACCACATGGATGGCTCCAACAAACAGAAATTTATTCTCCCACAGTCCAGGAGGCCAGAAGTCTGAACCCAGGGTGCCAACTCCTGGGGAAGGCTTTCTTTCTCCAGGGGAAGGTTCCTGTCATCAATCTTTCCCTGGTCTAGGAGATTCTCAGCATAGGGACCCTGGGCCAAAGGACACGCTCCACTCCTGGAGCTTCTTTCTTGGTGGTATGAGGTCTCTATCCTCTCTGCTTGCTTCTGTCTTTTATATCTCAAAACAGAGTGACTCAAGAGACAACCTAATCCTGTAGATTGTGTCCTTCCTCATTAACATAACTGCTCCTAATCCTGCCTCATTAATGTCATAGAGGTTAGGATTTACAACACAGGAAAATTATATCAGATTACAAAATGGTGGACTGGAAATCATGGCTTACCCAGGTTAACACACATTTTTGGGGGACACAATTCAATCCATAACAACATGTAAAGCTCTTCGCACGCAATAGTTGTTCAATGAAAGTCATTTCCTGTTCTAACCAGTTTTCTTTTGCTTTTCGTGGATGCCTTAGGCAGTCTCAGGTAGTCCCTATGCTAACAATCAAAAGCATCTTGCACATATCTCAAAATTTTAATAGAATGCTTATCACATTGTATTATGTGTGTTTATGTTCCTGCCCCTACTAGTCTGTGAGCTCTCTGAAGGCAAGAGGTAATGACACATTCATTTCCCATTGTCATGTCACCTAGCACAGAAGTGGGTGCTCAGTAGGAATGCTTGAATGAAAGTGAATTTGAGACAGAATATGTTTCAGAGACGACTGTGGTTCTCTGTTCTGTGCTTAGCATGCTCCACATCTTTCCTTCCATCTCTTGTAAGCAAGACTTATATCTTCCTTCCCGCCATCATGGCTTGAAACTTGAAAGTTATTTTGACTTAATTTCAGTAGTTACAGAGACAGGAGCTCAGAAAAATCTGACTTTAAAAAAAAAAAAGTACGCAGACCCAAAAAGCATTCTCAGAGAACAATGGTGCTCAAGGACTTGACCACTAATTTTAGCACATATTTTGTTTTGGATCCCTTATGATTCTTGAGGACTAGAACTGTGCCTTTATTATCTCTTTGCATTCCTTACTAGACACGAAGTACAGTGTTCAATTATAGTAGGAATTCAAAAATAAAATCGCTCAATTCAGCGTCTATTACTAAAGTACATTTACTCTCCATTTTATTAAGCCAAGCTCTATACTAAATAGTAAAACTCAAACCAAACCTATTGCCATCGAGTCGATTCTGACTCATAGTGACCCTGTAGGACAGAGTAGAACTGCCCCAAAGGATTTCCAAGGAGCAGCTGGTGGATTTGAACTGCTAACCTTATTTTGGTGGGCAGCTGAGCTCTTAATCACTGCACGACCAGGGCTCGTCCTAGATAGTAAAGATATGGAAAATAAATAAGACACAAGTTCTGACATCAAGGGATCCCGGTTGTGTTAGAGAACAAAATTTATAAATGTATAATTATAATAAAATATACACAGAAATATTCACAAGTTTCAGTGGCAGCAAAGAAGATCCCTTACTTCTGTAGCAGTAGAAGAGTTCAGAAAAGTAGATGAGTTCAGTCACACAAGACTGAACTCAAACAGTGTGCATAGTTCAACATTCACCAATTTGTATGCCACAGAATCATAGATCTGCAAATATCCCCAGGATCAAATACATTCAGGAAACTCTGTACTAGATCCATCTCTGGAGACTCATAATGCACATTAGCACAGTTAAGGTACTGAGAAGTCCTGCAGTAAATAAATGTGGTTTATGTTGTTTAATTCAGTATGTAAGTATTATTGAGCTTTTGCTAAGTTATTCCGTGGTAACAAATAACGTCAAAATCCCAGTGGCTTACCACAAAAGTTTATTTCTTGCTCGTGTTACAGGTTGGCTGTGCTTTGGCTCTGCTCTGGACGTTTTCTACATTTTGGATCCAAGCTGAAGGAGCAGTCCTTATTAGGAATTTGACATCCTCATGGCAGAGGGACAAGAGCAAAGGCCAAGCCGGGCAATGTCTCTCCTAAAGCATCTGCTCAAATGTGGCATGCATCATGTTCTTTCACATCCCATTGGCCAAAGTAAATCACATGGTCAATCCCAATGTCAACTGAAAGGATGTATACACCTCCCACAGGGCAGTATTGTCAGTCACGTGGCAATGCACCAGGGCGTATAATCTTCTTAGAGGAAGAGAGGAATAACGCAATCATGTAGTCTATCGTAAAGTAAAAACTTAGTTAAGCACCAAAACTTTTTTTTTTTAATTTAGCACCTATTAATATCCTTCAGAACCATCATATGTTGTTGTTGGGAATGTAACATGGTGCAAACACTGTGAAAAATAGTTTGGCAGTGCCTCAAAAAGTTCGATATAGAGTTACCATATGATCCAGCAATTCTACTCCTAGGTATATACCCAAAACAATAAACTACTTACATTCAGACAAAAACTTGTACACATATGTGTGTAAGAATACTATTCACAATAGCCAAGAGGGAGAAACAACCCAAATGTCCATCCATCAAATAATGGATAAGCAGAATGAGATATATCCATCAATGGAATGTTATTCAGTTATAAAAAGTAATGAAATACTGACATACGCTATAACATGGATAACCTTGAAGACATTAAGCTAAGTGCAAGAAGTCAGACACAAAAGGCCACATACTATATGAAGCTACTTATATGAAATATTAAAAATAGGCAAATCCATAGAGACAGAAAGTGGATTAGTGGTTGCTAGGGCCTGGGAGAGGTGGAATTGGGGATTGACTCCTTAATGTGTATGAGGTTTCCTTTCAGGGTGAAGAAAAAGTTCTAGAATTAGACAGTGGTGGTGACTGCACAACACTGTGAATGTACTTAATGCCACTGAATTGTATATGCTAAGACGGTTAAAATGGTCAATTTTATGTTATGTATTTTACAACCATAAAAATAAAGAAATAAGCAAAACAAAACAAAGAAAATCTTTCAGACTAGTGTACTATGGCATACACTTGGGGAAATGGCATACACTCAGGGAAATGCCAGTCTAGCTAGTACCACAAGATCTAAAGTTAATAAACATAGTTATTTAATAGATACTTATTTAGTATCTACAATATACCTCACGCAGCTTCACACTGTGATGCAAAGAAAAATAAGACCTGTTGCCCAATCTCAAGAAAAGCACAGAAAAGCGCATTTTGGCAGTTCATATCGATGCATTAGCGAACATTTTTTGAACTCTTACTTCAAAGTAAACACTATGCTAAGAAGACATGAATAACGTGTAAGTAAAAAAGATACAATTACTCTCTTGGGGGTCTTCATTGCAATTTAGTGGTAGATAGTACAATTGTGCACATAAGACAAGGCAGAATGTATCTGGACTATAATAAAGTCACATCAAACGTGCTATGTTTCCAGTGTAAAAGGAGAGCTTAATTCTGACTAAGGTGAATTGTGAGGGAAGATGTAAGGATTAACTCAATAATCTTAAAATATAAACAAGTGCCATTGCTATAAAGAGTCAGTGAACTAATTACCGTGGTTTACTTACTTAGGTTCTAATCATCCTGATACTTGATTTTTGTACAATTAACAAGATTGACAAGGAATCTAATAGGACATAGTTGTTAAAATAGATGAAATTGCCACAAAGACCATTTATGCACCGGGATTTCCATCCTGCAAACCTAGCCACAGGTTTATTTGAAAAACATATCCCCACATTACCATATACTAAGAGATAACTTCCCTAATATCTTTTCTCTCATAACCAGCTGACACCTATCAGTTGATACTTGCTTAGAATTTCCACTTCCTTCCTGCACAAGTCTGAGTCTCCATCTTGATTCTAGGTTTTCTCAGGTAAGAGGCAACACTTTTTACAATCATTTACTCCTGGAATGTTACAAGACCTTAGTGACCATCTGTTCTAGGGGAATTATTTTTTCTTCTGCTTCTGGATTCTTTTGAGAATATGAGGACAGCTATGGATATTCTTCCCTGAAAATCAGGCACACATATATACATACACAATTTGCCAAGTAATTTTAGGAAAATCACAGAATTTCTAAAGAAAACAGTAGAACCTATACAAATTTACCCTGCTGGTACAGAGAAAGGACTATATAAATACTTACTCTAATAAAACCTGTGATTATTTATTCACGTGGCCCAGGTTGATAAGCAGTATGATGTTGTGATTAAGAACATGGGCACTGAGTGGACCAGGGTTCAAATTCCTGCTCTTCCACCTACAAGATAAGTTACTTAACCACTGTGAGCCTCAATTAACAAACCTGGAAAATGGGGCTGTGTTGATGTTACATGAGATACTTAAATAAAGAAATGAGCTCTCATTGATTAGGGGACACTGAGCACTGTTAAAGGATGATGGAAAAATTTCACAATGGATAACAGTGACAGTTGAAGCACATGATACACATAATTAATTTCACTCAATTGTACATGTGACTAATGATGAAATGGAATGTTTTGTTACATATATATTTGTTGTTGTTAGATGCCACCAAGTCAATTTTCAATTCATATCAACCCAATGTGACAGAGCAGAAGTGCCCATAGAGTTTTCTAGGCTGTATTTTTATAGAAGCAGATCACCGGCTCTATTCTCTTGTGGAGCTGCTGAACAGGTCCTAACTGCCAACCTTTCAGTTAGCAGTCAAGTGCTTAACCACTGCACCACCAGGGCTCCTTTGATATATATTTACCACAGTTATAAAAAAAAAAGTAAAAGAAAGAAAGAAATAAGCTCTGTATATGGCACATGGGAATTATCCAGTAAATTGTAACTATGATTATTATTAACATATCTAATCTCTTGTTTTTTAGGTCTGATGCTTTCTATCTGTTTTCCAAATAAATGGAGACCCATGGCTGTGAGTCAGAGGTGTTCCTATGCCTGTTTTGCAGGTTAGAAGACCTGGGGAAGCTCAGAGGCTTAAGTAAGTAGCCCAAAGTCTTGTCACTAACAAGTCTTCTCTCCTGATGCCCCACCCGATTCTTATTTGTTTTCTGATTGAGTCTTTGGTTGATATCTATAATGCACTTCTTCTTGAGCAGAACTCCACTTCTCCTTCTGACAAGGCAGAGAACAGGGTGCTCCTGGCTCATAAAGGAAAATCAACATTTGGATGCAGCAGATGGGTGAAAGTCAAGAAGCACTGCTCTTTTATTGAACAGGCCTCAGAGACAGACCACAGGAAGGCAGAGACATGGCTTCCTGTCAAGTACCTCCCAGGCCTCTGCTAATCAAACAAAAGGGGACTTCGGTAATGAGCCATTCCCTATGAGCAAGGGCTATCTTAAAGAGGACTCCCCGAGAGCTGCTGACTAGAGCAGACACTGGCTACAGCCACTCAGAGAAGCAACCTGGGATCCCAAGGGCACATGGGGCAATGGGGACGTAAGAAAGGAGGAGGGTTTTTGATATGGAGACCTGTTCATGTCCTGTCTCCTTTTCCTCTACTACTAGTTGGGCAGGGACTGATTCTGGTGCTACCCATGTGACAGTGTGCCATGCTGACTCTGAGCTACAAGAGAGGAATAAAGTGGCATAGAGCCAAGAGGACTAGGAATCAAAAGCTAGGACCTTGAGGAGGAGATTTTACATCTTCAAGCCCCAGTTTCTTCATCTGGAAAATGGGGAGTCTGAGCCTCACTTCTTAGTTGTTGGGAAAAAGAAATGGGCTAATTGAAATAAAACACTTGGCAGAATGCCTAACAAGGAGTAGATCAAAACATGTTATTTTTAAACATTCCTTCAACATTCTCTATTCGTCTCTATTACTTGTGGCGAGCTTATTTCCAATGTAGTGATCTTTACCCTATTTGTGATACTTAGCTAGTGAAGAAAGGGATTATTGCTACTATTTCTCTTCCTCAGCCTCTTCCTCCTGTTCCTCTCTCTTTCCCCTCTATTCCCTTTCTCCTTGTTCCCCTCCCCCCTCCTCCTTTTGCTCTCTCTCCTCTCCCTTTCATTCCCTTCCATTCCCCTCCCTATCATCTTCCTTTATCCCTTCCCTCTCTTTCCCTTTCCCTCCTTCTGGTCTCTTTCCTCCCTTCTTCCTCCCCATTTTTTCTTCCTCCCCTTCCTCTCCTGTTTTCTCTTCCCCTCTTCCCACTCCCTTTCCCCATCTTCCCTCTCCTCTTCTGCCTCTACTTCCTTCTCCTCCTCTTCCTTATCTTGCCCTTTCTATTCTCACTGTTTGTTGTTGTTAGGTGCTGTAGGGTTGGGTGTGAATCACAGCAATCTTATGTATAACAGTATGAAACACTGGCCGGTCCTGTGCCATCCTCACAGTCACTGCTATGTTTGAGCCCACTGTTGTAGCCACTGTGTCAATCCACCTCATTGAGTCTTCCTCTTTTTCACTGACCCTCCACTTTACCAAGCGTGATGTCCTTCTCCAGGGATTGTCACTCTAGCACCAATCATTTACAAAAATTCAATTCAACAAACATGTATTGAGTTCTAATATCCATGACATCGTGTTGAATACTGTGAAATACAAAGTTGGCAAGGCAAAATCTCTTCCTTAAAGAGGTCTATAATCTAATCTAATTGAAGAGATAAAGCCCAAGCAGAAATGATTATGATGCAAGGTGAATAAAAAATCATGTCTTAGCAGGGTCTAACCAATGAGCTATAAGGAGTCAAATGGGGGAATTCTAGCCAGTTGTATACATGTGAATAAGTACATGCTTGTGTGAAGGTATATGGAGGGGGTTACAATTTAAAGTGACTCCTGAAGATTAAGTGGAATGCCACCAGGTTGAGATGAAGATTTGAGGCAGCCCTAGTAAAGTATAAGGCTGAGCAAAGGCACAAGGGTGGGAAAGAGCAGGATGAGTTAGAGAACAATTGATCTGTATGATTGGGCATATAGGTCATTATCATCACTGCTAATATTTATTTGACAGTTAAGTGTTTATAGAAAACTCCCACCTAAACTGCTCCAAAGAGAACTGATGAGAGCTAAAGCAGGAAAGTGACTTTGGGAATCCATTATGGAGGCTCTTGAAAGCCAAGCTGGGAACTTGGTTCTTAAACTTCAATGACCTGGGGGAGCCATTGAACGGTTTCAGGCGGGAGTGGATCCTAATTGACCTGTGCTTTAGAAAGATTAATCCAAGAGGATGAGTTAGTGTACAATGAACATAGAACCACTGAGGAAAATACCAATCACTTCATTGATCCATCAAGAAACAATAATCAAACTGAGATTTATCTCTTATGTAGGCCATTAGGCTTTTGCTACATATGCAATTAGTTTAACCCTCTAGACTGTGAGCTGCAGGGAAGGTCCTATTCATTTATCATCTTGATTCCCCCACTTCGTCCAGCCCAGTAGTTTTTTGGTGTTTTACAAATGTTTGCTGAGGTTTTATGGATTGATTTATTGAGTTTCTACTACGTAAGTGACACTGTATTTAATATGTCCAGGGACAAAAAGGCAGAAGGCATTCATTTATTTGTTCAACATATATTTAATGAATGTCTGATATATGCCAAGCACCGTGCTTGGCTATGCTGTGGAAGATGCAAAGATAAATAAAGAAAATATTCTGCAAACAGCATACAAACAGAGGAGGTAAAAATAATACCTAACATTTTTGAATGCTTAATGTGGGCCAAGCACTATGTATGTTCTTACCTGCATTGGCTATTATAACACTTACGACAACCACATGACATCGGTAAAGAGCAGAGGCTCAGAGGCTGCAGTGTTTCATTTAAGGTGACTCAGCTACCAAACGGTAGGACTGGTACTTGAACTAACATCTTTCTGATTCAGAGCCTTTTCTAAACCACTATTCTACATTGTCTCTCTTTGTAGAAGGAAGCAAGCAACAAAGACCACAGGGAGAGGAGAAGACCATAAGGGAAAGGAGGAGCATAATGCAGAAGGTCAGAGAAGCCAAAGAACGGTTCTGATTGGTGTGCTCCCAAACGGGGAGGTAGCATTCGAATGGCCCAGTGGTTTGATTCCTTACCTAGAATATGTAACATCCAATGAAGTAAAAAAGGCACATGCACTTTTGAAGAACACTCTCCATGTAAGGTAGCATAGTGGCTGTGTATAGTAGGCCCTCAGAAAATGCTTGTTAGGTTGAACTAAATCCAGTATAATGGGGACTAGGAAGTGTAAAAGTTCAGAGAAAGTAGAGCTTATTATAGTCTGGATTTTTTTTTTAAATTCATTCATTCATTCATGGATTCCTTTAACAAATATTTTCTGAGCACTGGCTGTGTACCAGGCTCTACATATGGTGCTGGAGATAGATATGGTCTCTTTCAACCAGGAATTGGCATTCCAGTTGGGAAAACAGATTAGTAATAGGACGGTTATACTATTGTGTGACAAGTGCTAGGGAAGACAGTGGGCAAGGCACCTAACAACCTGGGAAAAGAAACTTTCCTGGAAGAGGTGGTATCTCAGGAACTGGAGAGAGTATGTGCACATGTGCAGTGTAATTAAAAAAAAAAAGTGATGGCTGTAGTGGATTGTAAGAAATTCCATCCTTGTCTGGAAGAAGAGTGTGGGTGTGTGTTGGATGGTGAAATAAGACAAAGCCAGGAAGACAGGCAAGACTTAGATTATGAATAGCCTGGTGGAGCCCTGGTAATGCAGCGGTTAAGTACTCAGCTGCTAACTGAAAGGTTGACAGTTCAAATCCACTGGCCACTCTGTGGAAAGATGTGGCAGTTTGCTTCCATAAAGATTTACAGCTTGGAAACCCCATGGGGGCAGTTCTGCTCTGTCCTAGATAAGTCAGAATCGACTTGACGGCAATGGATTTGGGTAAGCTAAGAAGCCTAAACTTTTTACCCAGACCTCTATAGAGGCCATGAAGGGTTTTAAGCAGGGAAGTGACAGCATTGGATTTGTGTTTTAAGAAGACCATACAGGCTGCTGTATCAACAGGAGTGAGATCGGAATCAAGAAGACTTGTTTGGCAATCATTATAATGATGTAGGAAAGGAATAAATGATGAGAGGCTGAACCAAAGCAGGGGGTGGGGAGGAGAGGATTCCTGATGAAGGGATGTTGCATTGAAAAGATAGAAGGAACTCAGTAAAGGAGACGAGGCTATTTAAGGCATGAAGAAAGCATGAGTGATAGGAGATGGAACTTCCTCTGGAAGGAGTTGAGGTTTTAAGTCGAGACACAAGAAAAGAGTGGGTAGGAGTATGAGGAAAGGAGAAGGAAGGAAGAAATAGGAAGAAGAAGAGGATTAAGAAAGGATTTGAAACCAAGAAATGAAATTAACCCTTTGAACATGAAGATTAAGAGGAGCTCTCAAAATAAAACAGAGTCTCCAGTGGTCTTGTATGCCTGTATGAAGGTGTAGGCAGTGGTTACATGATGCCCCAAGGCAGCGGTCTTTCATTCCATCTTTCTTCACTGCCCCAGTTTCCCATCTTTTAGAGACCTTCATCTTCCTCTCAACCATCTTTCTCTTTTGGAAAATAGAGATGAATTAATGAGCTCACTCCTTTTTCAATGAGATAAAGACCACCTGCCACTGAATCTAAGATTCCATCAGTTGTAAAATATGCTTTATTTATGTATCACTAAACCAAAAAAAAAAAAAAAAAAAAAAGGAGTCCCTGGGTGGTGCAAACATTTAACAAGCTCAGCTTCTAACCAAATGGTCGGTAGTTTGAGTCCACCCAGAGTCATCTCAGAATAAAGATGGCAATTTACTTCCAAAAAATCAGCCATTGAAAACCCTATGGAGCACAGTTCTACCTTGACATACAAGGGTCACCACGAGTTGGAACTGACTCGACGGCAACTAGTTAACTGGTTAAGAGTAAAAAAAAAAAAAAAAAAAACCTCTAAAAATTAAGCTATGACACACATCTATTATAAGCATTCTAATTTCAGAGATACTAAAATCTGAAAAAGAAAGTATGCCACTTAAAATCTATGAAAAGTAATCATGAATAAAATTCAAAAATATGCTCCCATCACTATGTCTATGAATTGTACTCAAATACCTGGACCCAAATATTCTCCTTTCCCTCACTTTACTATGGATGAACTGTCAGGTACTACTAAGACAAATAATTCTAGTCAAACAGTACACCCCACTCACTCTTGTCTGCTCAACTTTGATCTTAAAACACCCCTTCTCTTGCTTTCAACATCAATTTTTGCCTCTCTACTGAATAAGGAGCATCAGCACATAACATTCCTGTTGTTTCTATGTTAAAGAGGAAAAAAAAAAAAACTCACTTGATTCCATATCACCTTCTGCTATTGTGCCATTTACTATGTAACCCCTCCATGGAGTTTTCTGTGGGCTGTCTTCCCTACAGCTCTTCCATTCTCTCTTGAATTCATTAAACTCAAACTTAACCCCCCTCATTCCATTGAAATATCTCTTGTCAAGGTCATCAATGACCTCTATGTTACTAAATCAAATACTCTGTTCTCATTTCCTTGTCTTAATCATCCTATCAGCAGCATTTGATAGTTGATCATGATCTCTGATCTCTGTGTTGAAAAACATTTTTTACCTGGTGTCATGGATTGCATTATGTCCCCCCAAAAATGTGTGTATCAATTTGGCTGGGACACGATTCCTAGTATTATGTGATTTTCCTGTATGTTGTAAATTCTGCCTCTATGATGTTAATGAGGGAGGATGGGCGGCAATTGTGTTAGGGAGGCCAGACTCAATCTACAAGATTGGATTGTGTCTTGAGGCAATCTCTTGAAATATAAGACAGAAGCGAGCAGACACAGGGGAACCTCATACCACCAAGAAAGCAGTGCTGGGAGCACAGCACGTCCTTTGGACCCAGGGTCCCTGCATGGAGAAGCTCCGAGTCCAGGGGAAGATTGATGAGAAGGTCAATAGAGAGAGAAAGCCTTCCCCTGGAGCTGACACCCTGAATTCAGACTTTTAGCCTACTTTACTGTGAGGAAATAAACTTCTCTTTGTTAAAGACATCCACTTGTGGTAATTCTGTTATAGCAGCACTAGATGACTAAGACATTTGGCTTCCAGGATATCACCTCTGTTGGCTCTCTTCCCATCTCTCGAACCACTCCTCAATTTCCTTTTCTTATTCCTCCTGATCATTCCATCATCTCAACCCCTCTATATGAAACACTCCATAGCTCAATAATTAGACTCCTTCTCTTCTCTACCTACACTGTCTCCCAAGGTAAATTTGTCCGATTCCATGGCATTAAATGTCATCTCTATGTTAATTTATATCTCCAGTTGTCTTCACTGACTTTGCAAATGCCCACTCAACTTCTACATTTGTGTATCTAATAGACTTCTCAAACATAGAAGGTTTAAACCCAATTCCTCATGTCTCATCAAAACCCGTCTCTCCCATAGCCTTCCCCGTCTCAGTAAATGACAACTCCATCATTGCAATTGCTCAGGCAAAACCCTGGCATCATCTTTGACTTCTCTTTGCCTCCCACAAGCATTTTCCAGTCCACTGACAAGAAATATTCCCCAAAATATCAGCCCTACCTTAAAAAATATATCTATAATCAGTCACTATATAAGTATATAAACATATTTCTTTGTTTATTTGTTTATTCTCCACTCACCCTCACAATCCCACACAATAAATATAAGCTCCAAAATGATACCTAGCTTATTCTATTCACTAATGTGACATATAGTCGACGCTTAATAAATATTGATGAACGAATCAGTGAATGTATGAATAAGTACAGCTCTGGCTCATCCCTAGATTTCAGCAACGTATTCTCTCTGCAGCCTTTTCCACATCAATGAGCTACTGAGATAAAACTGTGTTCCCTGTATACCCCACCAGATGGATACTAGATTAAATTACATGACAATGTCGGTAAAACACTCAATGGGCTTCTTGGAGAAGTGTAAAATGAAGAAGTTATCGTTATGCCATTAGTGTTATTACTACTAGTATGGTTGTTGCTGTTATGACTACTAATAGCCTCTGATCATTTCTATGATCCTTTTTTTCTTGTTTCTATTCTCCTCCAATTGTTTTTTCTATTTCCCTCTACATTTTCCCTGTTTTGATGAATATTTTATGAAACAACACAAGGTAAAGGTCATTACAGTGCCATTCATATTGTCCCTATACCCCAAAAAATCTCTGCAGATCTCCCCTCCCAGCCTCATTCAGAGGAAACGGAGAGCAACACCATTTCAGAGAAGGGTCTCTGAAGTCAGACTGTCTCGGTTAGAATCCAGTTCAATCACTCATGGAGTAATTTCTCTAAGCTCCAGCTTCCCCACCTGAAAAATAAGGATTATATTTTTGTCTTCCTCGTAGGAATTGTGTGGTGATTAAAACCATACTAAATATAAGTATCATAGCATAGTACCTGGCACATAGGGAAGAATAATAAACAATAGCTATTATTATCTCTCCACCACCCATCTGTCAATCTGTCCTACTGTGGTGGTTTGCGTGATGCTTTGATGCTGGAATTTATGCCACTGGTATTTAAAATACCAGCAGGTTCACCCATAGCGTACAGGTGTTGACAGAGCTTCCAGACTAAGACAGACTAGGAAGAATGGCCTGGTGATCTACTTCCAAAAATTAGCCAATGAAAGCCTTATGGATCACAACAGAATATTGTTTGATGTAGTGCTGGAAGATAAGCCCCTTAGGTTGGAAAGCACTACAAAATAGCTGCTACAATGAACTCAAACATATCAATGATCATGAAAATGGTGCAGGACTAGGCAATGTTTCGTTCTGTTATACATAAGGTCACCATTAGTCGGAGCCAACTTGATGGTGGCTAACGACAACATTGTCTCTGGTTACTCTATCCCTGGTCCACGTCGGCTGTCCTCTAGCTGTGTTCTTTCAAAGAGATGAATGCTCTTTCATGCCTCGCTGCTTTATTCATGTTTTCTCTTTGCAGAGGGTATCAAGATGTAGAACATTACTATGAACTTTTAATAGATGCATATTGTATGTACAGAAAAGAGTACACACAAATCATGGTGTACAGCTCCAAGAATTTTCACAAAGTGAACAAATACACCCTGTACTGCATGCCGCCCAGATGAAGAAGTAGGACTTTGCCAATACTCCAGAAACCTCTCTTGTGCACCTTCAATCCTGTCCCACTCCTTCTCCCCAAAGATTAACCCTCTCTGGATTTCTAAAACGACGTATTTCTTTTTAATGGCTTGGAACTTTATGGAAATGGAATCAATCAGCACATACTCCTTTGTGTCTGGTTTGTTTGGCTCAATACTATGTTCACGAGATTCTTCCATATTGTTGCTTGAAACGGTAGTTTATTCTTTCTATTGCTGTTCGATAGCTCATTGTGTGAACGCACAGCAATGTATTTATCCATTCTCTTGTTGATGGACACTTGGTTTGTTTCCAGTTTGGGGCTATTCTGAATAAAACTGCTAAAAACATTCATATATTTTGGTATCACAGGGCACATTTCTGCAGGAGTCAGAACTGCTAAGTCATAGGGCAAGGACATTTTCCAAAGTGGTTGCACCAATTTACTCTCCCACAAACAGTGCATATAAGTTCCCACTGCTCCACATCATGGCTCCTTGGTACTGTTAGGCTTTTTCATTTTTGCCACACCGATTGTTGTGTAATGGGTATTGCACTGTGATATTAATTTACATTTTCTTTTTTCTGACGAGAAGAATTTAAGTATCTTTCAAATGTTTATTTGCCATTTTCATATTTTTGTTTATGAGGTGTCTGTTCATATCTGTTACCCATTTTCTTTTCTTACTGGATTGCCTGTCTTTTTCTTATTGATTTTAGGAGTTCTTTCTATATTCCTTATAAGAGTTCTTCATCAAATAAATGAATTGCAAATATTTTCTTCCACTCTATGGCTTGCATTTTTATTTTATTAGTATCTTTTGATGAACAGAAATTTTTAATTTTAATGTAGAACAATTTATTAATCTTGTCCTTTATGCTTAGTGCCTTTTGTATCCCACTGAATAAATACTGACCTACTCAAAAGTCATGAGATGTTCTCCTGTTTTATATATGTGTTTTTTTGTTTTGTTTTATCTTTCACCAGGAGAATATTATTCTTTCTCAGCTTTTTTTCATTTTTCCCTATGACTTCACTACTTGGCCAGAAAGAATGAATTCCTTTCTTTTCTGAATCCCCATGATACTATACATTACTTTTATTATCTCTATTATATTATATATTACTTGACTCATATAGATCTGCCTAGCTAGCCTCTTTTTCTCAACCTCACACCCTACTCATCCTAAATTATCTGAATTCCTCATGGTCTTTTCACTAAATCCTGGTCACGATGCCTCCTGAGTAATTAAATCCTGGTCACGATGCCTCCTGAGTAATTAAATCCTGGTCATGATGCCTCCTGAGTAATTCCAGAACTGGTCTATTTCTCTCCACCCCCACTGCCACCTCCATAGTCTAAACCTGTGACATCTCATCTTGAGCACTGCAGTAGCCTCCTAACTGGTCACTAGCCTCTAATCTACTTCTTTCTAATGACTTAACCACCCAGCATCCACAGTGATCTTCTAAAACATTAATTTCTTTGTGCTACTTCCTTGCTTAACACTCTTCCATGCACCCATTGTTCTCAAGTTAAATTTCACCTCATTAATGCACTGCAGAGGCTTTCCAGGATTTGAACCCTGGCTTGTATCTTATATTTCTCACCATTGATGGCTCTGCTCTAATCTCTAAAAACCCCATAAGATGTCTTCATTTCCTCAAACATCCCTTCCTACAGACTCTTCTGCCTGCCTCCATACCCATGTCTTGCCCTCCTATTCATTCTTCAGGTCTCATCCTATATATTTTTTCCACAGGTAAACTTCCCTGACTCCCTAGTAGGTTAAATACCCTTACTATCTGGTACTATAGATCCCTCATTATGTTTCTCCATTGAAATTCATTACACTTATTATCCTTTGTTTTAATCCCATCTTCCCTGATAGAATGTATGCCTCCTTGGAGCAGGAACCATGTCTGTCTTGTCCCTACTATATCCTGGTGCCAAGAAAAACACCAAACCAAACTCGTTGCCATCGAGTCGATTCTGACTCATTGCAACCCTATAGGCCAGAGTAGAACTGCCCCATAGGGTTTCCAAGGAGCAGCTGGTGGATTCGAACTACCAACCTTTTGGTTAGCAGGCATAGCTCTTAACCACTGTGCCACCAGGGCTCCAGGTGCCAAGATGAGTTCGTAAAAAATAGCTGAATTAAACTTAACTGATTTGTGTTCATATACCTAGGGATTAGCATTGAGTTTGGCCCATGATACATCTCAATAAAGGTCTGATGATTTATTGTCTTCATAAAACCCTAGAATCAGTATTGGAAGGGACATGAACACACTTTCTTCAATCACCGAATCCAATCAAATGATGCTTTTTTTGTGGACAATGTATTTCTAATAATGTAACCAACAGCAGATCTGGGTTTTGGAGAACAGAGGCTACAATAGTTCCTCTTTGGTAAAAGGAATTCAAAATTATATAAGAAAATCAATATTTCTTGGAATAAGAAAAGATAAGGACTTGGAAGGTGAGGGAATCCTGGCCATTAAGCATCATTATCTTCATGGTAAATCTGCCTCTAAACATCCCTACAATCTCAATAACTTCCTTGGTACTAATATTTACTCCAATTATAACTCACAAGTCTCTCCATCCTCAGCATGCATAGCATGAAATAGCAGGGTGGTCGACAATACAAACTGGAGCCACTGCTGGGGTTTGAACCTTGGCTCTCATTTTGCAAGGTTGCTTGAAGTTATCACCTGAACTGGTAAGTCTGAAAATCCTGGGCAGATCTGTTTTTCTTCTCTCCTATCTTATCATGCACTCTCAGACCCATCTGTTTGGGTGGGATTATTTTTCCTGTGTTAGAGGTTTTGTTTTGTTGTGTTTGGTTTTAACACTAAACCACTTTCTGGGACTGAATGTCCCTGAGGGATTTTCATTCATTGCTCCCAAGTGACACTACAAGTCCTCCCTGCAACCATTTGCCAACCATCTTCTATAACAGGAGCACAAATCAGAGTTGCCAAGGAACCAGAATATAAAAGTCATATTAGGCTCTGCTTAGCTCTACCTGCCAATCTCGGCCCAACTTTCCTCCCACTGACATTCAGAATCACCTTTATCGTATACCTTTCTAGCAGGTCACATTTTTAGTCTGCTCAAAGTTAAAGCATGTCATTTTATTTCTGACTATAAAGTTAATACATGATCATTGTAGAAAAGTTAGAAAAAGAACTGGAAGTCTAAAGTAAACCATCTATAACCTAACCATCCAGAGGTAACCTGTTTTAACATCTTAGCATATCTCTTCACAGTATTATTTTATACATATCTCTTCACATTGTTAAGATCATGCCATACACCCAATCAGAAATTTTACAGTTTTTTTAATTAACATTATATCAACTCATTTTCACATATTGTTGGAAATTCTTTATAAACATTTCAGTACCTGCTGAGATTATGTTGTAAGGATGAAACATAATTCACTTAGTCTCCTCATGTGGAAAATTGAGATCTTTACATTGTTTTTTGCTGTTATAAATAATGCTTTTATGAACAACTCTACTTGTACTTAAAGACAGCCTTTTTTTTCCCCCTGCAACCTCCTCTCCTTTTATCATGAATTAATAAGGGTGAAATTACTATTTTAAAGGGTATATTTTCTTAAGGTCATGAATACACATGGAACATCTAACAGGGACCTGACATATAATGGACATCAAATAAATATTTACCGAATCAATATCAACAAATTAATACTTATAATGGTTGCATTCTCACTAGCCGTGTCCAGGAGTGTCTGTCTGTCTACCAGACAGCACTGAATGGTTTCTTCTGTTGTTGTTGTTAGTTGCCGTCAAGTTGATTCTGACTCATGGAGAACCCTTGCGTGCAGAGTAGACTGCTCCACAGGGTTTTTAAGGCTGTGAACTTTTGGAAACAAAGATTGCCAGATCTACCTTCTGAGGCACCTGTGGGTGGGTTTGAAGCACCAACCTTTCAGCTAGTAGTCAAGCATTTAACTGTCTGCACCACCCAGGGACTGTTAGAGTGTGCACATGCGCGCGCGCACACGCGCGCGCACACACACACACACACACACACACACATACATGTAAGACCACAAATGATTAGCAAATAAGGAAGAAGAGGGTTACATAGAACCCAAAATTCTATAAAAGCCCTATATTTCTTGGAATTCAAATAACATCTGCCAAAATACACTGAAAATCAAAAACAATAATGTAGATAATTCAGACGATACATGAAACTTTAATATACATTAGGTCTGGAGCATCTATAAATAACAGTGTTTAGACGTTTCATCAAAGTAATCAGATAAAGCTCCCATTTCCATACTTTCTGTGGGAAAAATAATTAATAACCATGAATTTAACATACTGTATATGTTAAAAATTTTAAAAATATATCTTAACTGTCTTAATTTCCATATTCATAGTTTTCATTGGTTCCTCTCTCTTTCATCTTCTTCATTCTCCCTCCATATCACCCCTCCTCCCCTAGGTCTCATCTGGGCTCCTCCCCCACCTTCCCCAGAATAGCCCCACCATTCCCACCCACTTCCTACCTTGAAGGTGCAGTTTGCTCTCCGTGCTTTGCAGAAGGACGGAACTCACAGAGTCCAGATTGTCATAGCTGTTACAGCCCAGAGGCCCAGTGCGTGTCTCTGTGACCTGAAGCAGACATCAAATGAGAAAGGTGTGAAAGGGGGGGTACCCTTGTCTAGGACAGACCCTGGGGAGTCTTCCCCTGACAGAGACAAAGTTGGCAGAGTGGGTCTTCTGGCCTGAGTCAATGGCCACCTCCTGAATGTTTTGCTTTTGCCTGGGACCATGCTTGGCTGTCTCCAGCACCTTGTTGATGGAATAGCAGGGTGGTTAAACACACAGACTGGAGCCAGACTGTCCAGATTTGACTGCTGGCTCTCACTTCACAAGGTCACTTTAAGTATCACCTCAACTAATAAGGTGAAGCACTATAGTGCCTCTCAAAAGCATGGGCTTTGGAATCTGGAAAATGGGGATTTAAATCCTGGTTGGGCCATTTATTTGCTGTATGACCTAAGGAAGTCACCTAACATCTCTAAGCTTCTGCGAACTGAAGCTAGTAAATCCCT
Organism: Dugong dugon; assembly: GCA_030035585.1. Lineage (NCBI taxonomy): Eukaryota > Metazoa > Chordata > Mammalia > Sirenia > Dugongidae > Dugong > Dugong dugon. The sequence continues at coordinate 63,183,789 of CM057471.1, forward strand.
TCCAAGGATGTTGCAAGGACGAGACAGGATGGGTGTAAGTGCCCATCACATGGCAGATGTTCAGTGAAGGGCATCTAAGGATAAAACATCTCTATAAATTAAGTAGAGTACGTGTATATTATTGTTACCCCATCCCGTTGAGTCAATTCTGACTCACAGCGATCTTATGGGACAGAGTAGAACTGCCCCCATAGGGTTTCCAAGGAGTGGCTGGTGGATTTGAACTGGCAACATTTTGGTTAGCAGCCGAGCTCTTAACCACTGTGCCACCAGGGATTCATATTATTGTTAGGCAAGAATAATAAAATTATGCCATTTTCTAAAAGAAGTTTCAGCAACACGTCCAGTCACTGCTACCATAGGACAAACTATCCCAACCCGAGGGTAGTGTCTTGTCATAACATTGTCTTAGAAGACTTGAAGTGGTGCCAATAGAATAACAGCTATTACACAGGATAACCTTGAACTAAGTATGATTTAGTAGGAAATGGGGTCTCTTCATCCTTTTAGCCAAGGCAGTCCCCATCATTCAGCATAACCACTTATAGGGTTGTTTGGAGGTTTGCACCCAACAATAAAGACACAGCATCCATTGTTGTAGGGAATGAAGATTTGGAAAACAGCCAAATGTACTTTCAGATGCCACTCTGCCCTCTTCCAGCTGTGAAACCTTGGAACAGTTACTTTCCCTCTCTAAGCCGCAAATTCTCCATCTATAAAATGTCGGTAATGCTCTTATCCACCTCATTGGGTAAGGAGAGCATAATTTCAAAGTGTTTAGCACTTAGGAAACAGCTAATAAATGGAGGATAATAAGGTTTCTTTTTCTTTACACACAACTTATTATTTTTTGTACAGAACAATAATACAGTTGTTATCGAATTAGAGTCAAAACTACCAATTCATTTTACTACAGGCATCCGGGAAAAGAAAACCATGGGCAAAATCTCCTCACCTGGGTTGGCTGCTGGTCTCAAATACAGCTGGAAGGGAGACACATTCCAGCCAGCTGAGTCTTGGGGTAGTGGTAAGAAATGGCAAGAAAAACCCATGTCACCAATTGGGTGTGGAAGGCAGTGCTATCGTAAGAATGGTTTCTTGAGTTGCCTCTGTGCCATTTCTCTGCGATTTTCCTGTTAAGGAGGCAGGCTGCACTTGCAGGGTGCACAAAAGAGGATTATCTCTGTCAGAGTTTCAATATCTCAGTTCCGCATCCCATCCAGGGGGGAGAGACCATTTGGTGATAATGAAAACCGGGCCTTTATGGCACTCAGACTCTGACGGCTTCATAAAGATCCGTCTCTCCGCTCTGAGCTCCCTAACAACATAATCCCCCCAATATAGGAGATTCTTCTCGGATAAGCTGGCCCTTTGTTTGTCTAACTGATTTATTTCTCTCCTTACTGTCTCCCACTTCAGTAACTCGCTCTCTCCCACACTTTTCTCTTGCCTTGGTCGATTTTTGCCTCATCTGCTTGAGTCTCCTAAATATTTTCTCCCCTTTTCCCTAGAGATATCTTTGAAAGTCTTAAAATAAGTCCAGGCTTGCATTTTATTCAGAAGAAATTAGAGTGAAGACTCAGAAGTAAAATGCAGGCATAATTTGGTTTAAGAAAATGTGACAGGCAAAAATCTGCATTGAAACCCTCAGAAGAGCTAATCCTTTATATCAAAAATGTCCTTCCACATTCTCTTTACAGAGAGAATCTCTGAATGTATTGTATTTAAAATGGAATCTATTGGGTTTTTTTTGAAAATTTCTTGTGCTCTAAGTCACTGAATTGAAAGTCTGGAGCTGCTCTATCCAACAGGGTCGCTAGCCATATGTGGCTATTGAAATTTAAGTTTGATTAATTAAATTTAATACAATTACAAATTCAGTTCATAAGTAGCTACATTTCAAGTTCTCAAGGACCACATGAGACTAGTGGCTACTGTCTTCGCCAGCACAGATATAGAACATTTTCATCATTGCAGAAGCTTCTGTTGGACATCACTGGTCTAGAAGAGCATGGATCAGCAAACTACAGAGCACCTGTGCTTTTGTAAATAGTTTTACTGGAACACAGCCATGACCATGTATTTGCATATGGTCTTTTGCTTCTTTAGTGCTAAAACAGCAGAGTGGAGTCAGAGCAACAGAGCTCAGCAAAGCCTCCATGGCCAACCAAGCTTGAAACATTTGTTCTCTGGCCCTTTACAGGGAACAGCGCACCGACTTCTGGTCTAGAGAGTTGAGTTCTAGTCCCTGGTAAGATACTCTGGGCCTCAGTTCCTCCATCGGGGAAAGCGGGGAGGGGAATGAAAAATATAGGTGCTTAAAAAATTACAATCCTAGGAGTTAGAGGCCAAGTTTATGCTGGAAATCCAACTCTTGATAGCTCTGTGACCTTGGGAAACCAATTTACCCATCTGTAGTCTCAGCTTCTTCACCTAGAAAGGGATCCTGGTAATTGTCCACACGAGAACTTTAGGTGGGAATCAGAGGAGTGCTGATAATTATGCTGGGACCATAGCTAGGACAGTCCCAGTAAATCAGGACACACGGCCACCCTAGTGATAAACCTTGTGCTACTCCAGGGTACCCAGCAACATCAGTCAGAGTGGGTGGCATATGTGGGTGAACTGCACAGGTATGAAGCCAGGAATTGTGTCTGCCCATCCACTCTCAGAACATGCCTTGTATTACTACTGTCTGAAAGACCTGCCTCCTGAATCCACCCTTAAGTCATACCTTTATTGCTCCAGTTGATATCTGGATCTCATGCAGCCTCCTCATGGTGCCATCGCGGTCAACAAAGTAGGACGATGCAAGCTGGTGCAGAGCTTCAACACTTTGAGTGGCATTCCCTGACTTCCTGTCGAGGCGACTTTTGTCCATGTACATGGTCAAAGCCTCCTCCCCTGCATGAGAGAGGAAAAGAAGCTCAGGTAGCCTGTCGAGCTTTGAGGCACAAGGACAGGGCTCCAGGTTCTAGTTGCTGAGGACAGCTTCAAACCTCCTACTAATTTTGCCCAAATTCCCTTCTGCCTCTGAAATCAATTTTCATCTGAAAATCAAGGGCACAGTTAAAGAGAAACAGTCCTTCTGTTTTCTTTTCACTATATTAAATGTTGTTATTGTTTTTGTTGTTGTTAGTTGCCATCGAGTTGATTAAATGTTTTGTTGTTGTTGGGTGCCATCCAGTGGATACTGACTCATAGCGACCCCATGTGACAGAGTAGAACTGTTCCATAGGTTTTCCTAGAAAATTTGAAGTTACACACGTGACTCACACCTGTGACACACATTAGATTTCTATTGGACAATGCTAGTCTAGGGAGACAGACATATAAGGAGAACATTTCAAACACCAGGTGAATAGTCAACATAGAAGGATGTACAGAGTGAAATCGCAGCCCAGAGGAAGGGTGCCTGCATCTCTGTCAGTAACGTGGGCCACAAGGCCCTGAGGACTCTGCCTCTCTCTGGAGCTGCAACCCTTGCCCCTCCCCCTGCAGAAGTGTGCCCTGTTGCTCTCATCTTTTGCCTTTCTCCTGGCTAACTTCTCCTCATCCCTCAGGACTCATCTAACACATTACCTTTTCTGGGAAGCCTTCGCTGAATCCCCCACTCCTCACCTAAACTAGGTTAAGAACTCTGACTGTGCCCTTTCCCAGTCCCCTATACTTCTCCATTATATCACTTACCACATTGTCCGGTGATTGCTTGTTTAATAGTCTGTCTCCTCCACTAAAGCAGAAGCACTGTGAGGTCAGGGAGGATGTAAGTCTTTCAACATTTCACTGCCATTGCCTAGCACAATATGGGAATGGATTAGGTGCTTAACAAATGATTGAAAGATTTATGGATGAATGAGTAAACAGGGAGCTGATGCAACTCTACAGTGCTTATTGATTTGTCTCTCCTACTAAACTGAAATCTCCCAACAGGAAGGATCCTAATTTGCCTTTTCTTGAGTTGAGTTCTGAGGAAGACACCCATGTTTGGACTTTCTTATGAGCTTTCACTTGTTGTGCAAGAGGACATAATCTTCCTTCCTTTGCACTCCATAGCAACTTGAATCGATTTATTGTAAAAATGCCTGTTGATCCAATTAGATTTTGAGTTGTTGTGGTAGTGGGTAGATGGTAGGGACACAGAGACCATGTGATTCATCTTCGTAAAGCTCCCAATGCTTCTCCTAGGGTCTAATGGAAGAGCAGATTTTCAGTTATCATTTTAGGGATAAATTGATGTATAAATGGATGGGTGGATAGGTAAATTGATGAAGTAAGTGACTATGCTAGAAGCTAGAGCCACGAGGCAGAGGAAATAAATATTCCAAGTGTCTTCTCAGGCTCTCCAAGGGGCCTGTGAAAGAAAAGGTGAAGCAAGTCTATTTCCCTCTGGACTGAGAACTAGCAGAAGCAAACCTTAGATCAAAAGGGGTTAATGGGCTTCTTGCTGCATTATTAAGACTTAATTTCTTGTTTATTAACAGAATGTTCTGTTTAGAGTTGCTTTCCCATTTGGGCATTCCTGCAAATTGCCTCTTCACCCTACATAGTCCTTTCTTCAGTCTTTCTGTCCTCCAGGGGACACTGCCTCACTCTCTGCAGCACCGTCCATCAGAGGGGAAAAAAGTGGGACTCAGACATATAGGAGACAGGGCATGTGGTGGGAGCTGGTTGTTTCACCTTTTGAATCAATAGGAAATGTTGCTCCCAGATGGGGGCTGGGGATGTCTGGACTTTAAGGCCTCTGGGATGTTACTTGTCCTTTTAAGTCCCTGTGATTTTATTCTCAGCCTTCCTCTTAGCCCAGGGGAAATCTCCCAAAATGCAGGGTAGGGAATAACGAATATACACAAACATACGCACACAGAAAAAACCTGAACCCTTATGCATACAAAGGTATTTATGCAATACTCACACACCATTCACAAACATGTGCAAGCTCACATATGCACATATATGTATATACTGCATCCACATGTATGAGTGCAGTGTGTATGTATGTGAATGCTTGTATACAGACTAACTTATTTCCAACCATAGGGAGGCATCCATGTACATCTGTCTATGCATAAGCATGCAGACCCATGTACACATACAAGCTAAATCTCACATATCACACAGACACAGCCTCCAAGACCTTTCCTTTGGCATAAAATACGGTCTTCAGAGGAATTACAGGAAATCTGTTTCCCTGTGTATTATTCTATATCAAGAATTTCCTCCCCCCCATCACCTTCTGTAAGAAAACTTCTCATACCGAGGATTTTATGACTTTAACAGATTTCACCAAAACTTGGGGGATCCCGTGGAAACGTCTTAGCTGTCAGCCCTGCCACTGGCTGTGCTTCCTCTTTCTCACTTCCTTTCCTCTGGCTTCCCTCCCACTTAAGAGCCAAACAAGCTTATTTCCATGTTCCATGTGTGGCAGTTTAAGGATCGTCTTTTGCTGTCTGAGTACGCCCTTGGGACTCACCTGACACCTCAAACAACTTATCAAAGGATTTCTTCTAACACAATACAGGTTCTCAGGAAAAATTAAAGTTGCCTGCGTCTCTTCGCATATAGATGAGGAAACTGATATACGGACAGAAAAAGGAATTTCTCAGTGTCTCCCCACCCATCTAGTAATTGGCAGGAATGGGCTTCAATCCTAAATCCTTGAGTTCCTCAGCCCCACTGGGTAACAACAACAAGAAGAAGAATGACAACAACAACAGCAACAACATTTTGGTAGATTTCAGACAGCGTACTAAACACTTTTCATTCATCATTTTATTTAATCCTCAAAAAAGCCATGAAGGAAGGAGTATGATTATGACTATTTGTAAAAAGGAAAACTGAGGCTTAGATGGTTGAGTAACTTGCTAAGGTGACTTAAAGCTGATGAGCAACAGGTGGCAGGATTCGAACCCATGCAATCAAACTTCAGAACTTCCCCTTTTATTCACTACAACTTACCACTTCCCGTTCTCTCAGAATGCATGAGGAGGCTCTTAGGAAATATTTTCTTCAAGAGTGAATGAATAAAATGATGATGTAAAAGCCCTCACACAGTTCCTGGCACATGAGAGTAAACCTCTTCCCCTTCCCTCCCTCCACTCCACCATGTTTAGGGCTGAGTGAATGAACATTTATGGCTTGCTGTCCAACACTGCATCTCAGTCCAAAGCTTTGCATATTTTAAAATGTTAGGCTGTAAAAACACGACAGAAACAAAGCTCTGTAAATAACTCACCACCTCGCCATGGAGAAATTAAAAATATATTTTACTGCAAAAGAAAGGTCTTTGTTACTTAGAATTTCCAGGGACTTGAACAGAACACAGCTTTTAATGGAGGAACTGAATTGGTTGCATTGATTTTTTTTCTTTCTCCCAAATGAAATGGGAGGTGGGAGAAGTTCAAAGGAAAGGGTACAGGCTGATGTCGCACTCAGTGTAGAAGTGAATTCATTTTCACTTTACGATGGAAAAGAATTTATACTACATGATTTAACATTCAAAGTCCTTCTTAATTCAGTTATCTGACTAGCAACAGACAACAAACACTTCCTGGTTGGCTGACTGCTGGAGTGGGTATATAGGAAGCAAGTGAGACGGTTAAATAGGCTCCAGGCTTTGGAGACAGAAAATCCTAAGTGCAAAACTTAGTTTTGCCACTTACTAGCTATACAACCTGGAACAAGTTACTTTGCCTCTCCTGGGTCTCAGCTTCCTCATCTATAAAATGGATATAATATGACTTAATTTGCAGTTTTTGAGGACTAGAGAAAAAGTACAATGTCTGCTATGTGGCAAATATTCAATAAGTAGTGGCTAATATTATCGTAAGAATAAATGAATTTGTCCAACCAATTTCTCTATCCACATTCCCCACAAAAACCCATAGATTATCAAATTACTAATCTGGTATTTCTCAAAACGTGTATTATATGCTCAGCCTAGAAAGCTCTGCTACCTTCCTTCTACCTAGCAGTGCCTATTAAGCTAAACTGCCTTTCCTCTGTGAAGTCTGTCCTCACCACTGCAGCATACAGTGCACACCCCCTCCTCTGAAGATCCACTGGTATACATCACTAGACCCTGCTTCCATTATTACCCTGATTGTTATTTAGCTGGCTTAGGTCATACCTACCACACCTAAATGCAACTCAGCAGCTCTCTAAGCAGGTGGCGTGGCAGTCCACCACCAAAGGGCTTTCCTAAAATTCAATTGACCAGGTCAGTTGAATATGGAAGAAAACTGATGTCCAAGAGACTTTCGCTCATAATATCAAATGACATAAGCAGGCAAGACTCTTAAGTATCTAAATGCACTAGTCTCTACCATTTCCCATATTCTTTGCATTTTTTTCTTTCCCTTTATCCTCTCTTCTTATTCTCAATCTCTCAAAGATTTGTTGGACATAGTGGGGAGACTGATCAGAGCGGACCAATTATTCTACTTTCTTATTAACCTATTCCAAGTCCTCATGAGATACAAATGATACCGCATTTGTAAAATGATAGCCTCAAGTTATCAGAACCTAAAGTAGGCTTAAATAAATAGAACCAATTCTCTACATCACATCTAGAATTTAATTATTTTCCCAAGTTAGACCCTATTCTAAAGGAATAAAGACAATTATCAGATTAAGCATTCCCAATGATGAGACCACATTCCAAAGGAACTAAGACACTTATAAGATTAAGCAGTACCAATGAACTGAAGCTATTTCCAAGGTTAAGCCATATTTCCACAAAACAGGAAACTCTCAAGTTAGACTGCCCTGTAAAATTCAATCAACTGCTCATATATGACAAAAACAAGTCAATCTGGCTTATCTGGTAATATATGCTTTTTGGTGATACACAATGGTAGAGAGGTTTGGAAGACTTTGATTTCAGGGTATCCCACCGTCCCTTCCATCCCAGATCCAAAGTCATGACAGGTGACAGCCTGGTGGCTGCTGACCTACCTCCCAAGGTGGCAGAGATGAGGAGGTGGGTGCCGTACTTTTTGATGATGGTATCGATGAACTGCTGAGTGGTAGGTCTCCTGCCAAGCAGGCGGATGCTCCTTTGAAACTCCGGCATGAGGGGCACTGGATGGCGCACCAGATCTCTCCTCTCGATGGCTGTGTTCCTCACCTTCCAACGGGCAAACTCCCTGGGTAGGAGAGATGAGCGAGACTCCTCAACTTACCGCCTCTGCCTCCAAAACCAAGTCCACCCAATCACCCTATCCAGGCATCTCTCCTTAGGTGGGAGAGCAACAATAATTATTTTTAATGTTTGTCAGGTGATAATTTGATCTGGAGGTCTCAATCCTCTTCAGCCAAAAACATTTACTGAGTACTGTTCATCAACGGAGATAACGTGGTGAACCAGATAGACCCAGTCCCTGCCCTCACATTGCCAACAACAGGAATAAAAACATTAGGGGTGGCTTTTACTAGTTTATGGGTGAAGAAAAAAAGGAAAAAGAAAAAGCAATGATAAAATAATGATGATGATGAAATTCACGGCATTTTAGAGTCCACCAGAATGTCATATCCATTTCCTCAACTGACTATCACCCTAGCCCTGTGACAGGGGATTATTATCATTTTCTTATACCTATCACAGGACTGAGGTCTCCATCATCATTGTCATCTAGTTGCTTGTCCTTTTCTCTCATTAGACTGTGAATGATACCACAGAGATGGAATATTTTTAGTTGTTTTTTTTTCCCCTGTAAAATATCTCAGTGCCTGTTACATGGTGGGATTCATAACAGTGTTAGCTGGATACATAAATAAACAAATGAATGGAAGAAAGAAAGCAAGGGAGCTAGAGAAGGGGGAAAGGTATGTAACAATGGAGAAGACCTAAGGCACAAAGTGACTTAAGACTTGATCTAAGATAATTCCAAAATTGAAAATTTAGCCCAGAGTTAAGTTTAATTCAAAATGTTCATGTGCATTCATTGAGTGCCTACTACTTGGAAGAAACTAAGCTATGCTCTGAAGACCACGTGAGAAAGTTTCCATTTTTTCCTTCATCAATGATAGAGTAGACCAAGACTCAAGAGCTTTGAACTTGGAGTCCAACTTGAAATCTCACTCTGCCTCTTGCCAACTATGTGGTGCGATCTTGGGCAAAACACGTCACCTCTCTGGACCTTTATTTACTCATATATACAAAATCTAACTAATACTATCTCTTTCCTAGGGCTGTTGCAGTTATTACATGATTCATAGGGTGTGAAAATACCTTTGGAAAGGATTGTTTTATAACTTATCTCCTTGCAAGTTTCCAGACATCTAAACCATTAAAGGCTCAGAGACACAGACCAAGGAGCATGCACACTAAGTATAAGAAGAAACTGAAAGTGTCTTGGTTCAAGTTGTTTTTGCTTAAATAACAATCGCCGTTCCTCTCAAAGATGCAGCTCTCTCTGGAACAACCAGTTCCCTGGCCTGCCTGAGTTACATCGTCTCAGTCCCTTGAGAAAAACAGACCAGCCAAGAGGGTTGCAAGGTCAGTTTAGATAAATGATGAGAACCAGAGTTTAACGAAAAGGTCTCCCTCTCCTGCCATTAGATGGGAGAGATGAGTGAAGGAAGGGGAACAGGGCAAGAAGAAACAGGATAGGGTGGGAATCAGGCCAAAGTATACCCCGGTAATTCAGTGGTGGAGTCTGACCCCTGATGCGGAAGGAACTGGGTGTGAAAAAAAAGGTTTAAATTGGAATACATTTCCAAGCCTCAGAGCTTGTGGTCTGTGTCTGTTCAAGAAGTTTCTGTCCATAATTCATAACATAGCTCAAATTCTAAGTAAAGTCAACTCAGTGCCTTGACATACCCCTTGACATACGCATTGCCACTGAGTCAATTTCAACTTGTAGAGACCCTATAGGACAAAGAAGAATTGCCCCATGGGGTTTCAAAGAGTGGCTGGTGGATTCAAACTGCTGACCTTTTGGTTAGCAGTCGTAGCTCTTAACCACACCTTGACATAGCAGGTACTTATTAAGTCAATCAACTGCACTCAGAAGCCTTGCAGGGCATCTACTAATTGCAAGGTACGACGCCTATAGGAGAGAGATGGACGCATCACAGCCCCCGTCCTTAAGAAGCTCAGTCTGGCAGGAGAGACAAAACATTTACATTTTATTGTAAAAAAAAAAAGGAATGCAGGACCCAGAAAGTGGAGGAGCACGGACCACTTCTCAGGCCTCTAGAGACAGCTTCTCAGAGAAGGCCATGTCTAACTGTAGTTTTGAAGTTGGTATGCAATTTAGATAAATGGATGTGTTAAAAATATATGCGTATATATACATGTAAATACATATATAAATATATATATACACATGTGTCTCTGTGTGTGTGTGTATATATATATATATTTGAGATACATATATATATCTCAAAAGTCCCACAGCTGGTTATTGGTAGAGCTGGGAATAGAAAACTGATATCCTGACTCTTATATCACTCCTTTAATATAGATATTGACAAGTATAATAGAAAAACAGCAAAACCAGCACGACTACAGAAGAATAATGCCATTCCCCACCACCAAATACAAGGTCATGACTAAATCCCTTTTTTTAAAACTGCCTCCAGTCTTCCTGAAGTTCACCAGCTATAAACGCAAGGCCTGCCATCTGTGTTGCATCCTTGAAAAATACTAGGAAGGAAGTCAGTCCTGGGCACCAGATTCCTCCCTCACATGGCAGCTGTAAGGCCCAAGTGAGGAGATGCATGTGGCCTGCTATGCACAGTGCCAGGCATTTGGGAAGAGCTCGATAACAGGGCAGTTGTTATAAAGAACCCACTATGTGTCAGGCACTGCCTGCTCAACATCATGGATATAGTCCCTGATTCTAGGAGGCTGCTCTGTTTTATTGAAAGAAGTCATTGTTTAGGGAAACTATTAAAATAAGATGTGCTATTTGCCAAGGTGCAGTTAGTCACAGAGGGACCAGAGAGGAGGATACCTGGTCCAGTCTGTAAGAGGGGCTAGGTGCGAGTGGGAGTGGCAAAGAATTTTCCTGTTCAAGTTGAATCTTGAAGGAAACGTAGGATTCGGCCAGACAAAGATGGGGGAAGAGTGCTTCAAGAACAATTAATTCCATGTGCAAAAATGCAAGGGAATGACAGAGAATAAGATGGCTGGAGAAAAACGGTGAGTATGTGTGTGCAACGTGCATGTATGTATGTGTGTGAGATGTATAAATGGTAAGAGGTAAAGGTAGGAAGGTTGGCAGGGACCAAATGTAGAAGGTCCTTGTTATGGATTGAATTGTGCCCCCTGGAAAGACGTGTCGTAAATCCTGACTCCTAGCCCAGTGGTTATAATTCCATTTTTGAATGGGTTTTCTTTGTTATGTTAAGAGGCCATATCAGTATAGGTATGTTTCAAGCCAATCACCCTTGAGAAATAAGAAAAGCAGATTAGGCACAAAGAAGCAAGCAGAGATGGGGGGAGATAGATGCCATACCACATGAAGATCACCAAGGAGCCAAGGAACAGAAACTAAAAAGAGACAAGGACCTTCCCCCAGAGTTGATAGAGAGAGAAAGCCTTCCCCTAAAGCCGGCACCCTGAATTCAAACTTCTAGCCTCCTAAACTGTGAGAAAATACATTCCTGTTTTTTAAAGTCACGCACTTGTGGTATTTCTGTTGTAGCAGCACAAGATAACTAACACAGGGCTTGTGTGCCAAACTAGGTTATTCTGTATTTCAGTCTATATTCTTTGTTCTTACTGGCCAAGGATCCAGGCTAAAAAAGTTTTGAGAATGAGTTTATGTGATTTTGAAACCATTGTAAGGATGCTGAAGCAAAGACGATGTAATAGCTCCAGGATTCTATGCTTTTACACTATCTACTAAAATACACTTAAAGGGCTCTACAGTACCTCGATCTATTCAGAAACAGATTTAAACAACATTAGAGCTGAAAACAATGTTTTATACATCCAATACTGGAGCACCTACTATTTTTCCAGCTCTGAGAACACAGCAGTAAATAGTAAAAAGTCTTGCTCTCAAGGAACTTGCAGTCTGGTGACAGTGGTCAGACAATAAATAAACAAATGTGTAACATGTCAGAGGAAGATCAATATTATGAAGAAAAATACAGCAAGGAAAGGGGGCTGCAAGGCCTGACAGTGGGGTGAGTGTGTGGTTTTATATAGGTGGCTTGGAAAGCTCTTCCTGATTTCATGGCATTTGAATAGAGACTTGAAGGAAATGAAGGAGAGACCCATTGGAGCTACCCTGTGGAAGTGTTCCAGGGAAAAGGAAGGGCACGTGTAAAGGCCCTGAGGCAGCAGTGTGTTTGGCAGATTTGGGAAGGGAACATCAAACAGGCCCAGAGGAGTAAATGAATAGAGTTGAAGGAAGGTTGATAATAATAATAACAAAATAACACCACAAAATTGGGTGGGAGTAGGCACAGATGTTGAAGAGCTTTGTTAGCCTTGGCAAGGACTTCTGTTTTTAATTTCTAAGTGAGGCAGAAAGTCAAAATAGGGTTTTGCAGTAGAAATGATGCAATCTGATTTATGTTCCAAAAGAGGGGTAGGCAAACTTGTTTCTTTAAATAGTCAAAACCAAAAAAAACCTCTTGCCATTGAGTCAATTCTGACTCATAGTGACCCTAGAGGACAGAGTAGAACTGCCCCGTAGGGTTTCCAAGCAGTCAACGGTGGATTCAAACTGCCGATCTTTTGATTAGCAATCAAGCTCTTAACCACTGCACCACCAGGGGTCCTTTAAATAGCCAGCCAGTAAATATTTTAGGCTTTGCAGGCCATAAGGTCTCTGTCACAGCTACTCAACTCTACTTTTTTATTGTCAACCAGTCATAGCCAATATGCACGTAAGTGAGTGTGGCTGTGTTCCAATAAAACTTTATTTACAAAAGCAAGCCAAGGGCCAGATTTGTCCTTCAAGCCATAGTTTGCTAGCCTGTGTTCTAAAAGCACTACTTTAACTCCATTTATAGTAATCATCCAATCCAGTTCACTCAGTTCACAAAGGCGAAAACTGAATGCCAACGAGATTAAGTCATTTGCCTTAAATCACTCAGCCAATGACTGATAGCGCTTAACTCAGAACCTAGGGCTGCTAACTCCAAGTGCAGTGCCATTTCCGCTGCAATGTGCCACCTAATAAAAAGAAGGAAAAGAAAATAAAGAAAAGTCTTGCTTGTCATGTTGTCTAACCTCTCTGCTGGCCCGGGAACAATTTCATGTAAGTTCTCAGTGAATTGAGCACAATAGAAAATATATCTTTCCTTCTGAGTCCACAGAGCACGCAAATTCCCCTTGGAGGAGAAGGCAGAACTCACAATGGCACAGGATTTGCGAAATATGCTCATGCCCAATTAAGCATCCCAGCAGGGTGGGCAAACCAATTAGACTGAGATTAAAAAAAGATCCTGGATGGGAGGCATGGAGTGGCTGCAGCAAGGCCCATCCCACTGGGGGAGCTGAAGGCAGGAGGGCGGGTGATGACAGGGGCAGAGGATGGATAAAGATGGAAGCCAGGGTTGCAAAGTTTAAGATGAGGCTGGAGAGAAAAATATAAGCTTTCTTTCTAGAATTAAGCATTGCCTTTATAGGAATCCTCCCTCATCCTCTTTACTAGCCCTCTTTTCCTGCATGTGCACACACACACACACACACACACACACACAATGATACACTGAGTATGAGGTTGCACTGGAGAAAATACAAACATTATGAGACAGGCAGGAGAACTGGCCCTGTGCGCGTGGAAAGGTGCTTCCTCTCCTGCTGTCATTGCCACCACTTGTGAAATAAGCTTACTGTATCGCATGAACTTCAGCCTTGTACCTTTCAGCCTATGCTTTTGTTGTTGTTGTTAAGTGCCATCGAGTCAGTTCCAACTCACAGTGACCCTATGTACAACAGAATGAAACACAGCCCAGTCCTGCACCATCCTCATGATCGTTGTTATGCTTCAGCCCGTTGTTGTAGGCACTGTGTCAGTCCGTCTCGTTGAGTGTCTTCCTGTTTGTTTCACTGACCTACTATTTTACAAAGCATGATGTCCTTCTGCAGGCACTGGTCCCTTCTGATAATCTGTCTGAAGTATGTGAGATGTAGTCTCACCATCCTTGCTTCTAAGGAGCATTCTGGCTGTACTTCTTCCAAGACAGATTTGCTCGTTCTTTTGGCAGTCCGTGGTATATTCAATATTCTTCGCCAACACCATAATTCAAAGGTGTCAGTTCTTTTTTGGTCTTCCTTATTCATTGTCCAGCTTTCACATGCATGTGGGGTGACTGAAAACACTCTAAAGCCTATGCTTTAGAGGCAGAAATCTTGGGTTAAAATCTGACTCCTCCACCTACTAGCTGTGAGATTTTAAATTTACTTATACTCAGTAAAATGAAAATGACATCTACCTTAGATGGTTGGGGTAGAACTATATTACATTATGAGCACAGTGCCAAGAACAGAATAAGCCGTCAATAAAATATTAGTGGTAAAGTTATTATCAATATTATCATTGTTATGATTATCTGAGAGTCATTATATGGGAAGTTGTGTGATAGCAGAAGGATGTTGGGGTGGGAGGAGAGAAAAAGAAAGGAACTTAGGAAACAATCATACTCTTTTTCAAGTCACCAGTAGATAGAACTTTTTGAATAGGTGGGATTTGATTCCTGTGAAGTACAGTAAACACAATGAAACTGGCTTTAAGAAATGGGCCAGCAGTATATAAACTCCCTTCAATTCTACTTTCTCATATATGAGGTGAGGACTAAATCATTCATCTCCCCAAATAGTACTATGAGGATTAAAAGAAATAATTGTTAGAAAAGTTACTTGTAAACTGCAACCGGGTGTGGACAGGTATGGACAATTATCCATTATTTTCTGTTAGTTTTCTATTAGGGCACATTTATTATAAAGATATTTCTATTGCTTGAAACTGTCTTTTTGGTTTCCTCATCTGTAAGATGGGGGAGGAAGTGATAGTCTCTACTTCTGAGGGTTGTTATAAAGAGGGCATCTCTAGCAGTACTGGATTCATAGTAAGTGCCGGATAAATGTGAGTTAACTCCATTTTCTTCTTCTGTGTAATTGAGGCTACTAATAACCTCTGAGTAAGTGAATAAGTGACGGATCACTTTATTCTTCTTTACAGAGCATGTTTATGGCTGTGAACTAGATAATATTCGTCTTATATCCTTCAGCCTAGGTTTTGGAGGCAAAATCTGATTCTGCCACCTACAAGAGCAGAAATAGTTGGAGACACTTTTCAAAAAAATATACATTTCTCTGACTTCTAAAAAAGAGAATGAGGAAAATAAAGGGAAGAAAATTTTAAAAATGGATTAAAATTAGCATGCAAAATTAATTCTATAAAGTTCTGAACACTTAATGGAAGTGGATCACAAATGTCATGGAGCTTCCTTGCAGCCAAAACAAAAAGGGAACCACAGCCTAAGGAATCATACAGCCGAGATCACAGAGTAGTTGTTGGAGAAGCAGAGACTTCCTGGGACCTAACATAAAACACACACATCTCTCACGATTTCTTATAAAGAGATGGATGCAGAGGAAGCTGGCAAGTAAGGTCCTCAACAATAAGCCAATGGTATGAGTTTGGTGAATTGGATTTGCTTAGTGTAGCCTAATGCACATATGCCAAAGCACTATTCAATAAAAGCAATTCCATGAGGGGCAAACATATTGCAGTCTAGATATGTAGCTCTCTGGTGGCCTGACTTAATCCAAGGATACATTTTAGAATATTTTATAGACACTACCCCTAATAAAGCTTTGTTGAAAGCATGACTAATTACAGCCACGCCCTGTTTGCATTTGTTTATTCCTAGGCATCTTATGCCATTGGTTGCATTAACTAATCATGTGTTGGTAGAATAAAAGGAAGCCTCTGAGTGTGAGGGTGACGGAGGGGAGCTCTGGGACCGGTTCTATTATTGTTAGCAGCAAGTTTTTACCCAGAGATGAGCCAGGGGAATAGCAGAGGAGAGTGAAGAAGAGATGAAATCATCGAGCTGAGAGAGAAAGAGGGAGAAGGGGCATTGCTCTTGCCCGCTGTTCCCAGTCCCTCCCCACGTGGTCCCCAGCCAGCTCTGGGAAAGGTGAACCCAAGGGCATGTGTGAAGTAGAAATGATGCATCTTAACAAGTGAGGGTGTCAGTGCCAAATCCCCTGCCTGCTTCTGTGCCTGGAACGTAAGTGGGAGGGCAGCTGAGAAATTGCAGCATCCGAGCATATCTCTCAGGGCATTTCAGCCCTAGAGGGGTGAGGGGAGGAAAATTAACCAAAACACTGTCACTGAAAACGTGATTACGAATAATACAATTAGAAGACACTGACTTAATTTTAAGAACAAAATAATTCTTGCTTACAATTGGTATACAACCCTTTAAGTGATGGCGTTTTATCCTTACACCAACCCTAGTAGCAGTTCTGAAGTCTCTTACGGGAATAAAGTTCAGAGAAATGGGAGCATATAATTGAGGAGAAGTGTATTGGAATGGAACTACTTGCTTCTTGCAGAGCAGAAACTTAAGGGGGAAAAAGAAACAAGCACACTGGAATGGCCCAACTGTTATGTAAATGGACCATTTCTAGAAAACCAACTGGGATTCTTCATGGAGCATTGCTACTGAGGGCAGGGGGTCATGATGGGAGCTGTGGGGACTAACTGTGGGAAAGGCAGCTTAGAAGTGTTTGCTTTAATTTACCTTGAGCCGTTGGTGTTTCCTGAGATGCCCTCTGTGTACCTGAGCAGCCTCACTGCCTTGCCATACAAAATGCTAAGCATCGGGGTGGAAGAGCTTTTGGAGAAATCACCCAATGCCACTGCTGTCATTTCACAAATGAGGAAACTGAGGCCCAGAAAGAGAAAGGAACTTGCCCAAGTTCACAGAAACATTGGTGGCAGAGGGACTAGAACCTGGGTTACTGATCTCGGATTCCGTATTCTCTCCCCTGAGTATTCACTGCCCCATTTCCATTATCCCCAGTTTTTGGGACTGGTAGTGCACTTGGTCCTTTCCAAAGCCCTGTCATGTATATTAAGCTCCCGACAACTTGGGAGAGGGAGGATATTGCCAACCCAGCAGAAGTGGGGGAAACTGAGGTCCAGGCCAGTGAAGGCCAAAAGCAAGTCTATGCCAGAGCTGGGATGGAAACTCAGATTTCATGGTTCTCTGCAGGGGCCCTTCCTGGCTTCTTTCTGAGCCCTCCTCCCCAGCTGTCATTACCTTTCCCAAACTACCTTGTGCTCTGCTGAAGAACAAAGCAAAGGATATCAAGGACAATCAAATACTCATTCCACAAATTAGACCACACATCCCTGAGTACCTGAACAGGGGACACAAAATAGGTCCTTTCCCAGAGATGTTGTGGCACCTTGGGACAGCAACGACTTTACATTAAGAAAGGCCATGCTTTGGATCCCAGCATAAAGCTACTCCCCAGCTGAGGGACCTTTTGCAGATTCCTCAGCCTCTCTGAACTTCTTTATCTGTGAAACAGATAGTGTAACACTTATCTTGGAGGGTCGCTGGAAGGATTAAACATAATGAATGCAATTAATCCAGCAGTAGTAGCTACTCAATAAATGTTAGCTATTTATCCTTCGGCAAGACATTCTAAAAGGGGAGTTTGTCATATAACACATTAACTTTTAATGGGTATTTTAAATGATCTTAATATGCCCATGGGCTCCAGGGATTACATAAACTGCATATAAATAAAATATTTAAAATTCTGTTTACTCAGTTTGTCTCTCTGCTTATTTCCAAAGCATCTATTGTGAAAGCATGACTCATAACTAAACCTAGATTAATAAAAGTTTGGAGCAGCAATTATTTTCCAATTATCATAAATCCCATTAAGCATTGCAATTACATGAATTTTCTTTTTTCAGATCACAAAATTTGAGAGCTCCAAGGGACCACAGAGCATGTCTTTGTCATTGTCTTCAATCCTTAGACGGAAACACGGAGACTCTGAGACGGGAGATAATTTTCCTAGGGACACACAGCTGTCAGTAGCAGAGCTGGTTCTAAAATCCAAATCTGGCACGCTCAGGCCTTAGTTCATTTCCCTCTGCCAAAGGGCTTCTTTAGGAGAAAAGTGAACAACTTCTACCCCAGCAAGTAATACTGCATTTAACTGCCAGTTTCATTCTTGTAAAAATCAGAGGATTAGTGAGCAAGCTGCCATTTCTGAGCCTCCACAATCTCCACATTTTATGCTAGACCTCTCTTTCTTTCATTTCCCCATATAGAAAGCTTCCCTGTTCCTGCTTTAACCTATTAAGAAAAATCTTTTACTTTGACTCATTCAACAAACATTCTAGCCCTACATCAGGATTTGGAGCTCTAAAGCCATCCTTTACTTAACCTAAATGTACCAAAGTCCTTAAAACTGATTTAACATTGAGCTTGACAAACTATGGCCTATAGACCAAATCAGTTCCACTGACTGTTTTGTAAATAAAGTTTTATTAGAACACAGCTATGTCCGTTTGTTTATGTATTATCTATGGCTGCTTTTGCACTACAATGGCAGAGCTGAGTAGTTACAATAGAAACCACAAAGTCTAAAATATTCATTACCTGGCCCTTTACAGAAAAAAGTCTGCTGACCCTTGATTTAACTCATTGACCTGGCCATTTAAACAACTTATTGTAAGGAAATAATCAAGGATGTCTTCAAAGATGTATAGATTCAGCTAGGCAGGGAGATGGGTAGATCAGTAGGTTCTGTGTAAGGTTTCTTTGACAAAAGGATTCCTTTGCCCTAAAAATGTATGAAAACTACTGAGCCAAAGCAAATCAGAAAGCAAGGATGTTTTCCCACACAGCCTGCTTGCACCCCCTTTAAACCTAAGTAACAAAGTCATTATTTAACTCTAAATCAGAAGAAACTGATAATGCCTGGGTCGCACCTGAATTAAGAAAAAAGACATGTTTCAAGTGGAATTTATGATCTGATGTTTAAACAAGGTAATTGGCTTAATATAGGCAATGATAGAAAAACAGCATGGGGGTGTGGGGTGGAGGGTTATAAAGCATTCTTAGATGTATTTGATTGCCCAGACACCACAAGAAGAAAGCAGATACAACAACTGTTCCTAGTTGGTAAAATCTGATGAGTTGTAATGCCATCACATTATGGCTCCAAAGGCTAGAACTGAAATGACCAGGAAGAACTGACAGCAAGGTAATTCTCAACTCAATAAAAGTTGCTCTGGGAAGAAGAGAGATCCCTTTTTATGAAGATATTGAAGTAAAGTTTGTGTACCTCACTGACAGAGATGGTTATAGGAAAGATTCAGAATCCAAAAGGCAGGTGAAATGGTTGCTTTCGCTGCCCTTACTGACTGAAAAACTCTATGAGTTTCAGTAAAGAAAAATATGCTTCGAAAATAAGGAACTGTCCTCTGAGTGCCCAGATGAACTGGACGTGTTTCAGTTTGGAAAAGGTAACAATAGTCAGAATGTTATTCTCAAACAGGCAATAGGATGATGAATGATGGTTATGCAAGAGATTACACACTTCGCTTTTTTTTCAGCTCTGAATTAGTTGGATGATACTCCAAATATGTTGAGAGATGAAAACCTCTTACCATAACCCACAGCCACCCTAAGACTGTGAGTTTTAACTATTCTTTCTTCTAGAGCACACAAAAAGGCTACTCTCCATCAAATGATTCTTCATTTACTCTTCTTCATGTCTCCACACATAGCTACCAAGTATTATTTTTCTTGGGTATAAAGGCATTTTGCTGGCCACACGCTACGGAAGCCAACAGTCTAGGAACCATTCTGCAAGCTTACTGGGTACTTTCCAGAAGAGCCATTCATATTCTCTCTCTCCCCTCTCCCATATGTAGTTGCTTACCCACCTAAATCCATACACTCAACCACAAATAATATCTCTTTTCCAATATTGGATGAGCTTGATTCTCCAGTTCTATATGCCTTTCTGTGGTTGTCGTTAGATGCCATCGAGTCAGTTCTGACTCACAGCAACCCTATAGGACACAGGAGAACTGCCCCACAGGGTTTCCAAGGAGTGGCTGGTAGATTTGAACTGCCAACCTTTTGGTTAGCAGCCGAGCTCTTAACCACTGCGCCACCAGGGCTCCTTCCAAATGTCTAAGCCTAAGTACATATTAGCCACCTAATAAGAGCCAGATACTTTTCAGTTAATACTCACAGCACCCTGGGAGGTAGTTATGTTCAACTTCATTTTATAGATGAAGAAACCCAGGTTCAGAGACCCAACATCTCTCTCTCAGTATAACTGGCAAGGTTAGGCTTCCAAACGAGTTTTAACTCCATCACACAATGTGAACACCGGATCTAATCTATGATTGCTTTCAACTCAAGGGAGCCCTTGTGGCACAGGTGTTAAAGAGCTCCGCTGCTAACCAAAAGATCGACAGTTCAAACCCACCAGCTGCTCTGCAGGAGAAAGATGTGGCAGTCAGCTTCTGTAAAGATTTACAGCCTTGGAAACCCCATGGGGCAGTTCTACTGGGTCCTACAGGGTCACTGTGAGTAGGAATCACCTCGACAGCAGTGGATTTGGCTTTGGTTTGGTTCACCCCAAGACTGTATCTAGTAAGCTCACTGCCCATTATGAACCAAAGTCTACACGATCATATATACTGTTTTTGAACTACCTTATATTTCTCATTTATCTCTTGCATCTTCAGCAAGGTGCTACCAATACTTTGATTGATATTTTTATGTTCTTGAAGAATATTTCTAAGAAGACATCATCCAGAGGGTGATGGATGGTCACAGTGCAGCCACCACTATCTATGAATCCCATTGTCTATGCAGGCCTCTTAAAGGCAGTGGATCTAGAGGAATGAGTAATGCACACTGGACTGCCATCTACTGTACCTTAATAAGCTGGACTGCCTTGTACAAGTAACAATTCCTCTTTGGGTTTTGCTTTCCTCAGCTACAAAATGAGCAAGTTGGACTTCATTAATAGCCTTCAAATTTTCATTTAGACATGGAACATTTGATTCATTAGTTTATTCTTTCAAGTAAGTATTTTGTTTGTTTTGTTGAGCATACACTATCAGTCAGTCTTTATTTTAGGTGCAAGGATTATAGCAGTGAACAATAACGACAAACTTAACATTTTCTGGGGAAACAAATAAACAGAAAATTTAACCAAATAAATCTTTTGCAAAATAGCTAAATTACATAAAAGCAGAACTTCTCTAGAGACAGAGGTGGTACCAGAAACCTGTCTCTCCCTCACCACTCTACTCCCCAGGCCAAGGAGCACAATTTGAAAACTATCAGACTCAGATTCCACATGTGCCTCTTGAAGTAAGGTCTTCAGGCTACTTATATCAGATTTGGTGGGAATCCATTTGAAATACAGAAATGAGAGCTCACCCAAAACTTAACAAATCAGAATCTCTGCCTCTGCCTTTTTAACAACCGCCCTGGTGATGCAGAGTAAAAATGAGAGCTTCAGGACTAAAGGTTCTCTGAGGTCACCTCCACCTTGGACAATCTTCTCCCCCATTCCCACCTAGTGAACTTTTTCTCAACTTTTGGACCTCGGCCTGAAGGTCACTTTCACATGGAAGGTCTCCCCAACTCATCCAGCCAGCTCGGTTCCCCCATCAATGACCGCAATCAGCGATTATTTACTTGAGTGATTTGATTGCCATTCCCCTTCACCAGCAAGTCACTTCCATGGGGCAGGTGCTGTATCTGTCTTTCTCAGTTTTTAGCACATTGCCTGGAACCTACAAAGTGTTCAGTAAATAATTCTAAAATAAATGAAGGCAGTACGAATGGGTTTATGAATGGATTTTTCTTCTTTACAGCAGTTCTTAGGCACCCCCCCCCCCCCCCCCCGCCCCATGATCAGATTGTTTCACTGTCAATGCCGGGCCCCTGTAGTCTGGAAAGTTACTATAGGACTTGGTTTCCAAATTGCTTAAGTCTTCGATGACTTCCTGTTTCTATTTATTACTGCACCCTGTTCCATGTGTAGGCAGAGATGGCTATTTAATCCTCAGATGTGAGGAATTTTAGAATTAATCCTTAACACCTTAGTGCTTACATTTTTCCCTTTTCCAATCAGTAACCTGTCTAATAAGTCCCGAGATCTACAGAAAAGGACTCTTAGGGGATTAAATAAAGCAAAGGTCTTAGCCAAGACACAGGGAAGTACAAATGCTGCCCACGTGGTCCCCTGCTTTCACCTTGACAGCCCTACAATTCTTTCTTAATATGACAGCCAGAATTATCTTCTCAAAGTGTGGATCAGATCATACCACCTCCTCCACCTGGTTGGAAAGACATCCGTGAGTCTCACTGTCTTACTCGATTCACATTCATGATTCCTCATAGCAGGGGTTAAACTTCAAACTCCTAGCTCCTTCCTCTGTTGTCCTATCCTCATTCCTGTCAAATTGAACTACCTGCTCTGCAGCCCCATTCATAACTAATATTATTCATCTCCACCTTTTGCTTACATTTTTATGAGCTTTCAGACACAAGCCACTATCAGCAATACAGCCCAATCTCTTAATACTGACTAGAAAGCCTTCCTTGACCTGCCCAGTTTTCTTACTTCTCCAGCTTCTTCATGACCCCCAATCTCACCTTCCCCTCTTAGGCACACAGTTTTGTTTTGTTTTGTTTTTAAGCTCCATCAAGTATACAAACCCACTCTGACCTCCAGGTCTTCCTACATGTGGTTTTTTCCACTAAAAACTCTTCCTCTACTTTATCTGACTCACTTTTACTCACCAACAGCACCTTGCATTTCCCCAATCAAAGTAGGCATCACCATATGCTAAAAACCATCTCTTTACTTCTCTTTGTTCCCTATCAGATGACGCATTTTGCACAAGAATAGAAAAAGAGTAGCTTGTTTACCAGGGTATTCTTAGTATATAGATAAGGGCGTGGCATAAAGTAGGTTCTCAAATATATGAGGAAAGAAGAACCATGTGTTTCTCATACTCGGTGAACTCTAAGGCTTCCCATCTATTCATTTATTTGGCAAATACTCTTTGTGCCTACTATGTTCAAGGTACATTTCTAAGTGCCAGGGGTACAGTGGTGAAAAGGATATGCAAAACGCTTGCCTTCTTGCCTTGGAACTTACATTCCAGTGGGGAAGCCAGAAAAAATAAACCTATATATATATAAATATATGTATATATAATAAAATGCCAGACAATGGTAAGTTTCATTAAAAATAATAATAATAAAGCAACGTAAGGGGACAGAAAGTGACAGGCATGAAGAAGGCTCATTTTTAGATGGGATAATAAAGGCTTCTCTAAGGAGGATAACTCCATTGCTGTCAATTCCAACTCATAGAGACCCTATAGGACACAGCAAAACTGCCCCATAAGGTTTCCAAGACTGTAAATCCTTATGGAAGCAGACAGCCACATTTTTCTCCCACGGAGTGGCTCATGAATTCAAACCACCAACCTTTCCATTAGCAGCTGAGCACTTAACCACTGTGCCACTAGGGCTCCTTAATTGTGCTCATGAGGAACTTGTACCTAGACCAAGGGGCAGTCGTTCAAACAGAACGAGGGGATGCTGAGTGGTTTAAAATCAGTAAAGGAGTGCATCAAGGTTGTATCCTTTCACCATACTTATTCAATCTGTATGCTGAGCAAATAATCCAAGAAGCTGGACTATATGAAAAAGAACGTGGCATCAGTATTGGAAGAACACTCATTAACCACCTGTGATATGCACATGACACAACCTTGCTTGCTGAAAGCCAAGAGGACTTGAAGCACTTACTGATGAAGATCAAAGACTACAGCCTTCAGTATGGATTACAACTCAACTTAAAGAAAACAAAAATCCTCACAACTGGACCAGTAAGCAATATCATGATAAATGGAGAAAATATTAAAATTGTCAAAGATTTCGTTTTACTTGGATCCATAATCAACGCTCATGGAAATAGCAGTCAGGAAATCAAACGACGTACTGCACTGGGCAAATCTGCTGCAAAAGATCTCTTTAAAGTGTTACAAAACAAAGATGTCACTTTGAGGACTAAGGTGTGCCTGACCCAAACCATGGTATTTTCAATTGCCTCACATGCATGCAAAAGCTGGACAATGAATAAGGAAGACCAAAGAAGAACTGATGTCTTTGAATTATTGTGTTAGTGAAGAATATTGAGTACAGCATGGACTTCCAGAAGAACAAGCAAATCTGTCTTAGAAGAAGTACAGCCAGAATGCTCCTTAGAAGCAAGGATGGTGAGATTTTGTCTCATGTACTTTAGATATATTGTCAGAAGGGACCTGTTACTGGACAAAGACATGCTTGGTCAAGCAGAGTGTCAGCAGAAAAGAGGATGACCCTCAATGAGATGGATTGACACAGTGGCTGCAGCAATCGGCTCAAACATAGCAAAGACTGTGAGAATGGCACAAGACCAGGCAGTGTTTCATTCTGTTGTACACAGGGTTGCTATGAATCAGAATCGATTCAATGGCACCTAACAGCAACAACAAGAAAGATAAATATTACCAGAGACCTGAACAAGGTAAGGGAAAAATAGTTGCACATATCTGTTCCAGGCAAAGCAAAAAGAAAGTTCAAAATGCCCAAGATTGTGAGCGAACTTGGAGTGTTTAACGAATGGCAAGAAAGACAGGTTGGAGAGGCAGGGAGCAGCTGCAGGGCTACATCAGGTAGGTCTTTGTGGTAGACTAAATAATGATCCCTAAATACACCCATGTTCTCATCGCTGACACATGTGAATATGTTACCTTACATGGCAAATGATGTGATTAAGTTAAGGAATTTGAGATGGGAAAACTACCTCGTATTATCCATGTTGGCCCAATGTAATCATAAGGATCCTCATAAAAGGGAGGCAAGAATGTTAAAGGAAGAAAAACGAGACGGGATAATGCAAGTAGAGGTTGCTGTGATGCACTTTGAAGATAGTAGAAGGGGCTACAAGCCAAGCAACATCGGTGGCCACCAGAAACTAGAAAAGACAATGAAATAGATTCTCGCCTGGAGACTCCAGACAGAACACAGCTCTGCCTCACCTTAATTTTAGCCCCATAAGACTCATTTCAGACTTCTGACCTCCAGAACTGTAAGAGAAGAAATATGTGTTGTTTTAGACCACTAAGTTTGTGGTAATTTGTTACAGCAGTGACAGGAAACTAATACAGTCTTGGTGAGTTGTGGAGAGGACGTCAGACTTTGTATTAAGCACGGTGAAAAGCCACCGGCAAGTTCCAAGAAGAGGGGTAACAGAATCTGAATTATTTTTAAGTTACATTACTCTGGCTCCTTTGTAGAGAAAAGCTGAAGGTAGGAGGGATAAACTTTGAAGCAAGGAGAGCCATTAAGAGGTTACTTCAGTGGTTAGTATGAAAGCTGACAGAGGCCTGGGCTGGAGCAGCAGTGGTCAAGATGGCTATAACTAGATGCACTGGAGACGTATTTTGTAAGTGGAGTCAACAGGATTTGCTGATGTTGGGCATGAAATGAGTCCAAACCGACTTGATGGCAACGGGTTTGGTATTTTAGGGGCATGAAAGGAAAAGAAGAACCATGGATGCCTTGTGTTTTGGGGTACAAATAATTGGGTTTATAGTGCTGCCATCTGATGAAAGTAGAAACATTGGCAAAGGCGCACATTTGGGGAATGAGTGCAGATTGTGACATAGCACATTTAAGAAGCCTCTTAAACAGCTGAATATATGAATCTGGAGTTCAGGGGACAAATCTAGGCTAAGGATATAAGTGTGGGTCCTCAGGGTAGATTATATAAGACCATGACGGCAGATGAGATCATCAAAGCATAGGCACAGATAGAGGCCAAAGGGCTAAGACCCCAGGTCTCCAATATTGAGAGGTTGCAAAGAGAAGGTGAGCCCAGGGGTGAACAAAAAAGATCAACAAGGAAAGCTGAGTAAAATAAGTGTTTAATTAGCATAAAATCAAAAGTTCATACCATAGATTATAGGATGTGGCCTCTGCTTATCTCTTCATTTTCTACCATTCTTCCCCATTAACTACCCTATAACAACAGTGGCCTCAAACAGGCTGAGCTCCCTTGGCTCTAGGTTGTAGCCTGCGGGGTGCGCTCTTTCCTCAGTTCTTTGTAGTGCTGCCTCCACATCATTCAGGCCTCAACACAAGTCACCTGCCCAGAAAGGCTCTTCCTGACCACCACCACAGCTAAAGTAACCGCTCTCTCATTATTACATTTTCTTATCTTGGTGGTATTTATCATTATCTGCAATTGTTTTATTCAATTGTTTATTGTCTTTCTCCACATACTTACCAGGTCCCAACCCTTTTCCCCACTAGAACATAAGCCCCAGAAGGGCAAGGACTTTATCTATCCTATTTATTGCATGGTTATCTATACCTACAATGGTGTCCAGCACTTAACTATGTACCCAGTAAAGTGAAATAATCAACCTGTCGAAATCCCTTCCCTCAAGATCGAGATAAAATTCTGCCTCATCTATGGAAACCCCCCTAACATTTCCATCTCAAAGCAAATCTGAAGGGACACTAAAATATAACAGAAAGAGAACAGGCCTGGAAATCCAGTCCCAATTCTGTCATTAACCAGCTGTGTGGTACAAATGGTTAATGTGCTCAGTTGTTAACTGAAAGGTTAGTGGTTTAATCCATCCAGGGGTGCCTCAGAAGAAAAGCCTGGTGATCTACTTTCAAAAAATCAGCCACTGAAAACCCTATGGAGCACACTTGTACTTCAACACACATAGAATGATCATGAATCACGGTCAACTTGACGGCAACTGGTAGTGGTGGTGATGATTTTGCACTAGTCACACAAACTCTCGGGGCTTGTTTCCTCATCTGCACAGTGGGGATGACAAAGGCACTACCTCCACAGGGTCTCTGTTAAAGATAATGTACCTAAGGCTCCGGCCACACAGAGGTGCTAAAGAATGCTGAGTATTGCCTTAAAACCACTCTCCCTCCATCCTTGGCACCCCTGAAGCAGACATCTGAACCTACTGCGACCATGCTTTGTCCTTACCAAACACTGTGCAATTTCACATTTCAACTCTGTTTGAGTGCAGTGACTTGCAAGTTCTAGATCCCTGGTAAATGCTTGTAGAATGAGTCACTCTCCCCTTCCTCAGGGGCATGAAACATTTTTAGCCTAAATTTCTTCCACTTCATTTTTACAAGCATCTCATCCCCAGCAGTGCTTGCACTGGGGTCATGAAAGTTTGTTCATATAATCCCCTGCTGGTCACTTTTACTTGCTTCTCTCTCTTCTTTGTGACTTCCTTTTTTTTTCCTCTTCTTTTTCAAGCTAACATTTACACAATGCCTTCCAATTTACAAAGCACATCTCAAATAGCCTAGTTTAACCCTCAGGATTGCCTTATGCAGTAGAGATTTTGATTTACACCATTTTTAAATGTTGAACAGGAAGCTCCATAGGTGACATGACTTGTACAAGGCAAACAGAGCCAGAAAGCAGCAGGGCCAGGAGGAGACTCCAAGTACATGGGACTTGGAATTCCATGCTCTTTCCACTGTGCCACATCACTCATTCATTTAATCTTTCATTATTCATACTTTCATTCAGCGAACATTTATTAAGCACTAGGCATTATTCTAGGCACTTGAGATACATCAGTGATGAAAACATCCAAACAGCCTACCCTTGGAAACTTCAAGCAGGATGATCCAATCAATGTTCATGATTCTGACCAATCCTGGGTGAGAAGTTGCCCTACCTTGGAAACTTCAAGCAGGATGATCCAATCAATGTTCATGATTCTGACCAATCCTGGGTGAGAAGTTGCCAGTATGGCCCAGCTAGTGGCCAACATGGCTTTCCCAGTACTGTGCTGTGTTCCAGGGATACAGCAATCAAGAAGATCCATTCTCTCACTCAAGGAACTCAATCCAGTAAAAGGGAGAAGCTGAGACAAACTAAACTTTATGCTCCACCATGTTAGGGACCAGGGTTGCTCTGTTCACTGCTGCATCCCTAGTACCTAGCCCATGGCAGACCCTCAGTAAATATTCGTGGAAAATGAGGCATCCTAAAATGAGGGAGAAGGTAAGTAATGCTCTGAAAAAGCAGTAAGACTGTCATGGGAATTCAGATGGCAGTCCAACCATTTCCTGCTATAGGAAATGGTGGTTGAGCTTTCATAGTCAATAGATATAGAGACATAGCACTAGTGGGTTAGCAAAGAGATGGGTGGATGGTTAGGGCCACAAAGATGCCAAGGATCCTCTAAAATCTGAGAACACAAGGGTCTCCTGTTCTGGGAAAGAATTTACTCTATTCACTCTTGAGGAGTCTCTTGAGGGTCACTCATTTGCCTAAAGCATTTCTGTCCCACAGTCCATGCACAGTTGGAGATGTGATGCCATGAGAGGAGTTGGAAGAACTCTGGCCATGAGGGCTGGATCCCTCACAATATCACCTATGAGGTATTCTGGCCAAAAAGGTGTATCCTGAATCTAACCAAGGGTCTAGACCTAACTTCTAGCTTATAGGAAATTCAGAGGACAGAGGAGCAACCTAAACAACGTGGAAAAACCTTGTTGAAAAAATCCAGAATGTGGGACACTCTACAGATACTGTTGTGCATTCCTCACAAAGTCAATGTTATTAAAAAAAAAAAAAAAAAAAAGCTGGGGCAGGGGTAAGTTTTACATCAAAGGAGACTAGAAAGACCAAGGAAAAAAATGCAATATGTGAACCTTGATTGGATCCTGAAAAGGAAAAACAGCAACGAAAACAGTCTTGGAGAATACTGAGGATATGTGAATATATTTGAATAGCTACCTAGATAGATGCAGTTACTAGATATTATAGAACTATTATTAATTTTCCTAGAGTCTTTAAGAATATCATTATTTATTTATTATTAGATTTTATTATTTGTGTTACAACGTATTTATTATTTATATTAACACATTTATTTATTATTTATATACGCCCTTATTCCTAAAAGAACTATAATTAAATATATAGGAGTTTCATGATATCTGCAACTTATTTTCAGGAAAAAACAGAGGAGGGAGGGAGAGAGAGAAAGAGGAAAAAAAAGAAAGAGAACAAACCTAACGAAATATCAATGCCTAGCAAATCTAGGTGAAGAGTATATAGTTGCTCATTATTGTTTTCTTTCAACTTTTTTTTATTTTTCCAAATTTTGGAAATATTTTAGAAACGTTTTTCAAAATGAAATGCTGGAGGAAATTATTTCTTTTAAAGAGAACTGCTCGTTTATATTGAACTTAAAGATGACATCTTGTTGAGCTGGCTGACCTGGGTGTCCATGTTGAAATGAGCGTGAGAATGACCAGTGCTGAATTCCTAAGGGCAGATAAAAGCATCATCTCCTAGAACACTGCCGAAAATGCCCCATCGGTGCCACCTGCAAGTCAAGACAAGTGAGTGCCAAGGGAGAATTAAAGCCAGCTACCCAGGCATGACCAGGGGAGCAAGGCAGCTGAAAGGGAACATGGACCCTGTGTGTGTTGAACTTGCTACTTCCAGACATTTTCTTTCCACGCCATTTCCTGCTCTAGTAACAAACATAAAAGACCAGCCTCCCTGGTGGCCAAACTGGCCCCAGCCGCCATGTCGCAGAAGCAAACCGTTGTGAAAGCTGTTCCAGTACTAGCTCTCCTTTTCATTCGATAATTCAGAGTAGTATACACTTGTGTTATATTTACTCATGTATATAAGTAAAAGCAAAACATTTTCACTCAGCAGTAGTTCTTAGATGGGAGAGTGTCGTACCCAGAGAAAAATGCATACAATAGTCCTGCAGAGTTTAAAATACACCCACTTGCCCTCCCCCCAACAAGAAGGCACTGAAATCATACCAGCAGCAAGGGGTCCGGGCCCTATAGCTTCCTGAGCACATTTCTGGGTGCTGTGGGCACCCAGTACACAGGGAGTAGAAAGCAGCAATCCTGCACTCCAGAAGTTTATAATCTAAATAAGGAGGTAAAACTTAGAAAAAAAAACTCAGACTCGAATGAACCCTAGAATCCTATTGCTGAGACGGTCACCAAAGTACTTTGTGAGCTGGGGAGAGCTGTTTCTCCTCTCTAGGCCTCTATAAAAGCAAGGATCTGAATAACATTTCCCTAAAGTCTCTTTCAATACTAATATACCAAGATTCTTTGAAACAATTAAAGAAAAAGCGAGTGTGATCCCTGGATGATTCTCCATCTGAATCCACAACAAGGCCAGAGAGGTTCAGATGGCACAAATGGAGGGGCAGGGTTTTGCTGGGCTTTTGGGGTGGACAGGATGTGAGTGAGGAAAGAAAAAGGAGAAAGGGATTCCATGGGCTGAGATCAATGCTAGCAAGGCATGGAGGCTGGGCTGAAAACACAGCCTGGAGGTAGGATGGGAAAGACAAGAAGGCCTGCAAGGATTGGCTCACTAAGTCCAATTCCTCCTGCAAGGCCCAGCAGAGTGCTGCTTTCTCCAGGAAGCCTTCCAGAGCTTTGATACCCACACTGCCTCTCCAGTGCAAACTGGTTACTTACGATGATCTCATCAGTACTCATTAACAGATACTTATTACTGAGCACCTACTCTGGGCCATGCATTTTAAATATTATCTCACTCAACTGCCACTACCGAAAGGGGTAGGTATAAAGGCTAAGGTAAAGATGGAAAAATTCAAGCACAGAGGAGTAAGATAACATGTCCAAGGTCATCCAACCAGACCAAATCTGCCTGCAACTACTTCATTCTGCTTGCCCATGGCTTATGTTCCAACTGGATGGAGAGCTTTCTCAAGGACGGATCAGCTCTACCTCTGTAAACTCAGGGACTAAGTACAAGGCTTAGCATAGAGTTAAAGCTGATCATCAAACTGCCAACTCAAATGAAATGATACTGGAAGCCTACGCTAAGGCACAGATTGAAGGTAACTAAGAGAGGAGAGTGAATACAATTAGCAACCTTACTTCACTGAGTCAATCATACGCTGTTTATCTTGAGTCATTCCATGGGTCAGCCGGCCAAGGAAACCTCTGCCCTCCTTCTCTCCTCCCACCCACTGGCTGTGTTCTCTAAAAGGCAGGTGTTTCCCAGCACAGAACAATAGAGACCACAACATAGTGAATGAGAGCAGAGGCAGAGCCAGCTTCCCTCTGCTGGCTTTGGAAAATTCAGTTCTGGGAAGTAGGCCACTGGGATGTGACCGATATGCTAGGGAGAAAGCAAACTCCAGCAGGAAAATAAGATGAAGAGTAAACAGTGTTGAATGGTTCTACCAGGGTGACTACGAGATGGATTTGGTTGAGATTGCACAGAACCTTTGAGAGTCTGTGTGTTTTTGCCAATGGATATAGCTATATGAGCCTGGATTCATTTTACTGGACTGAACCCCCAGCTGGCCGTGATTTGGAAGAGACCCTGGGCAAAGCAGGAGGAACACACATTCCTTTGCTGGGGAACTCTGGGAAAGTCCCTCCAACATGCTGCACATTCATGCCCTTATCTATAAAATGGAAGGAGGAGTACCAGCCTTGCCTACCTGACATGTCAGGTGCAGGGGCTAAATGAGAAAATATGTGCAGAGTCAATCCCATACCCTTCTACCAATGAGGAAACTGAGGCTCAGAGCAGCAAGTGATTTCATTAGGATCGTAGAGTCCAAAACAATTTTTTCTAAGGGTGCCTCCAAGTTAGAGAGCAAATTCAGCACTTATCTTGAAGGATTTCCTAACTAAAAAAAAATATGTATGTGTGTGTATCTAATAAGAGAGGTGGGGAGGTTTCTCTCCCCCACACACATATATACAGAGGCATACTGAGGGGAGGTGGAGGGCTGAGGGAGGCCCTCACCCCTGGGTGCAAGTCCAAGGGGGCACCAGAGAAGGCACAGAATGACGTTCCAAGGTGCCAGACAAGAGGGGGGAAGGCACTTCTGCTAACATGTGGCCACTATCAACATCTATTCGTCTTGAAATTGGGGGTGAGGCGAGTTAGAGATTGCCCCTTGGTGCTTAAATGGGGAAGAGGGCGCAACTTAGAGATGGCCTCTGGGCACTCGTTACCCTCGCTATGCCTCTGCGTATACATAAATAGTATATATACAATAAACACATACATGCACTATATATATGTGTATATATCCGTATATATATACACGTATACATGTATGAGCGTATATGAATATATACACTCATACATATATATATACATATACATTATGTTTGTAATATACACACAAATGCACTGTGCTATGCACTTACATAATTACATTATTTTATCCTCATAATAACCCTATGGGTTAAATCATACCTTCATTTATGGATAAGGAAAGCGAGTGACTTTCCCAAGGTCACTCATAAGTAAAAGCAGAGCTGGGATTTGAACCCAGGTCCATCAGACTCAGGTCCTTGTGTATCACACTACTGTATTACTTGTGTCCCTGATAATAGACAGAGCTCATAATGCACAACTAAAGAGGTTGGTTTTTTTCTTTTAATAAATACTTTAGGCTTGTAAAAGTCCAATTTCAAATGAATAGGACCCTTTCCAATCAAGGAAACATTACAGTTTGTTAAAATTAAATTATCTCTAAACTCCCTGTTATTCTGTTTTACCTTGAGGTTATGTATCCATTTCTGGTTCCCATCAGACTGTGAGCTTGCCCCTTTATGGTAGTAGCATGTTCTGCTTATCTCTGTCCATTCGGACACTGTTCAGCACAGCTCCCAACACAGTAGTTGCTCATGAAATATGTGCTGAGTTTAATAGGACCACGTAAGTACTCTGTTCTGATCAATTACATACTTCAAATACACCTTAATGCCTGTACCGTATAGGATGTGAGCCATTGATACTTATGTGACATCAGGCTTCTTTTACTCAACATAGTATCTTTAAGATTCATCTAATGTTTTGTAGTATTCCATGGTAGAGATGTACCAAAGTTTGTTTATCCATTCACCTGTTGAAGGACATTTGAGTTGTTTTCTGTCTTTACTTCTTTCCCTTCTCTTCATTCCATATCCATTTCTTCTTTGCTCCTTCCCTTCTTCTTCCAGTATTTTAACCTCTGAAATAGACTAGGCACAATGAAACCTCCATAAAGGTAGCTGAGAACACAGTTCCAGACAATGCTTTTCTGAGGCCATCTCCTACTGGCTCATTAGAGCTGATCATGTGAATCTCTTCCCAACTCCACCTTCAGCGACATCAAGTTGGTAGCTTGATAGTGGAATATTTACACCATCGAAATAAGTAAACACTATTATCAAAGATTTTTTTTTTTTTTTGAGGGACGGGGAGGCAGTTGTTGAACATATACTAGCATACTACTGATTCTAAGAGATGAGTTTACCAGAACAGAGAAAAACCCCAAACCCATTTAAAAGGTCCCAGTTGAGTGACACAGATGAGCACTGAAGGAAAGAGTGCCAGGTGATCAGAATTAGATGCCTGACATCTTGACCTAGAACAGAAAGATCATAACTTTTCAGAAAAAAAGAAGAAATTCCCAGAAATTTAAGCATACCTACGACTCTTTCAAGGCAGGAAGCATGATATCTAGACAAATGCCTTGAAGATAATTGAGGACAATCCACCCCACCTCCCACTCCTCATTTACTTCCTGAATCCCTTGTTTGATATCTTTGGAAAGGACATTATCCAACCTCTGCTTGAGAAAAAATTCAGTGGCTGGGAGCTCACTACCTCCTCAGGATTGTTCCTCATCTGTTGAATCAGGTTACATCCCCCATGTCCTTGGCCTACTGTTCTTCTTTCCAGTGCTTGGGGCAAGGTAAGCAAGGTCTGTCTGTTGCCGCTCCCCTCCTTTGGGACCCTTCTGTACTTACAGTTCAGGGTTTGTACTAGATGATCTCTCAGGGCCCCACTAGAGCCCCTCACTTTCCTGCATCCCCATCCTAGTCCCAATCCTCCCTCAAAGCGCCTCTCCGCCCCCCGAACCCTTCCCACAGTCCTGCTGCACCACGGGCAGTGCCTGTATTTAGAGCCTTAATCTTGCCGAGCAAGTCATTCCCCACACAGTCAGAGGCAGCCGGCCTCCCTGACTGACTGTTTGCTGATTTTCTTTGGCACTTTTTTCCTGGCCTCATATAGAGCTTATTAGGGAACCATTTTCACATTCCGTAGATTATATTTGCGACTCTGCTCCAATGGGTAGCTTCAAACAGAGAGATGGATGAAGGGAGCCTGAGGAGCTAAGGGAGGCCCAGTAAGCACTGAGTGAAAAAAAAAATACATATTCATTTACCTCACATCTTTTTTTCATTAAAATACTTTTTCTATCAATTGATTTTTTTTAATACTCCAACTGAGGAAGCAGATCAGATAGTTTATTTCCATTTAATAGATGAGAAAACTAAGGTTCAGAGACTGACATTCATTTGCCCAGAGCTCAGTGAAAATTAGTAACAGAGCCAAGTTTAGAACTCTGGTCTCCTTAGGTACTTCCCAATGTTCTTTGCAGAGGAGAGAAATAAAGCAACATGAATTCAGGCTGTTTGGGGGAAGTTCAGTCACAAATAATGAAAAGGTTGCATAACTTAAAATTTGCAAAGCGAACAAACACCCTGTAGTAACTGGAACATGTGTCCTCATCTAAACACTGTGGTTGCCAAACCCTCAGTCCTTTAGAACTCAACTCAGGTAGATGAGTGGCCACGAGATGCTACCCCGCCCCCTGGCTGTGAGGTGCCGCTCTAAGGTGCTGCTGGACATCCTGTTCATAAAGTCATCATTTCCCTGGTCCATCGTATTGCATTTGTTTACATGCCAGTCTACCCTACTAGACTGCGACTTCCTTGAAAGACACAACAATGTCAAATTCACCTTTGTATCTTCAGCACCTGAAAGAGTACCCAGCAAGTAATAAGTGGTTGTTCAGTGGTACAATTCTTGCCTTCCAAGTGGGAGAACAGAGTTCAGTTCCTGGCCAGTGCACCTCATGCACAGTCACCACCTGTCTGTCAGTGGAGGCTTGCATATTGCTATCATGTTGAATAGGTTTCAGCAAAGCTTCCAGATAAAGAGGGACTAGGAAGAGAGGCCTGGTGATCTATCTCCAAAAATCAGCCAGTGAAAACCCTATGGATCACTACAGTCCCATTCCCAGCTTATCATGGAGATGGCACAGGACCAGGTAGCATTTTGTCCATTGTGCATGGTGTCACCACGAATCAGGGCCAACTCAAAGGCAGCTAACAACAACAACAACAACAAGTAATAGGCACTTAAACCACACGTTGTTCAAATGAAACTAACGGGGAACTCTTCAGGTAGCCAAAGTCTCATTCATGTCAACTATGCAGAAAAAGGTGGAAATTAGCTAAACAAGAGTTGATCACCGAACTAATGAACTGCTGAAAATAAATTATAATTATCATATCAATTCAGTATGCAAGACAAAAAAAAAAAAAAACCCGTTGCCATCGAGTCGATTCCAACTCATAGTGACCCTACAAGACACAGTAGAACTGCCCCATAGGATTTCCAAGGAGCGGCTGGTGGATTTGAACTGTTGACCTTTTGGTTAGCAGCCAAGCTCTTAACCACTACGCCACCAGGGCTCCAAGACAAAGATACCTACAAAAATGCTTAAAATGTTTTCTTGAAATATAAACTGAAAGAAAAACCATTGCCATTGAGTTGCTTCCAACTCATAGTGACTCAACAGGATAGAGCAGAACTGCCTCACAGCGTTTCCTAGGCTGTAAATCTTTATGGAAGCAGACTGCCGCATTTTCCTACCGAGGAGCAGCTGGTGGTTTTGAACCACCGACGTTTTGGTTAGCCATCGAGTGCTTTTGACCACTGCGCCACTAGGGCTCCTTTTTGAAGTATAGTCCATAGAAATTTTTCTTGAAATATAGTCCCTGGAAATTGCATTCATGCCAATTTTATTATTTAGCAATTTTCCTTCTGAAGAAATTGCAAAAGAGAGCTCACTACCTGCCCAAATCAGCACAAATTCTGAATTAGTGGGGTCAAAATTAATGAGGCTTATAAGAATGTTCATATGCTTTGCCCTAATAATCCTTCTCTTGGGAGTCTATCCTAAGGAAATAATTCAAAAGCAGAAAAATGCCATGTGCACAAAGAGGATCATAACAGCCTTAGTTATAATTTTGAAAAGACGGCAATGAAACAAAATGTCCAGCATAGGAAAATGGTAGATGATGTCGAGAGAGAGACTTTTGGGGAGCACACATAACTGTTTACAAAATTAAGTTTCCTAAGAACCATAAAGACATTAAAGTTAGAGCTATAGATTTATGGCCGTGTATAAAGAAAGAGAAAGAATGTGGTTGTTTTAAATACTGAAATCATGAGTGAAATATCTAGTACTGTTAAATGCTGGCGAGATAAGCTCAATTGAGATTTAATGGTTGTTATCTAGAACTAAAACCAAAGCCAAACCCATTGCCGCTGAGTCAATTCCGTCTCTTAGTGACCCTGTAGGACAGAGCAGAACTGCCCCATAGGGTTTCCAAGGAGAGGCTTGTGGATTCGAGCTGCTGACCTTTTGGTTAGCAGCTGAGCTCTTAACCACTGCACCACCAGGGCAGGCCTAACTAAAGGTCCCTGGATCATGCAAATGGTTAAACACTCAACTATTAGCCGAAAGGTTGGCGGTTCAAACCCACTCAGAGGCACCTCAGAAGACAGGCCTGGGGATCTGCTTCTGAAAGATCACAGCCTTGAAAACCCTACTAAGCAGTTTACTCTGCACATATGG
Source organism: Dugong dugon (assembly GCA_030035585.1). NCBI lineage: Eukaryota > Metazoa > Chordata > Mammalia > Sirenia > Dugongidae > Dugong > Dugong dugon. The sequence goes on from CM057471.1 coordinate 63,220,568, forward strand.
GGTCACCATGAGTCAGAACTGGCTCAACGGTAACTTACAACAACAGGTCTAACTGAACCAGAAATCTCACTATTCAATTTATTACCTAATCATTTTTCCCCTTCATTTTCCTTTCTTTCATTCATTCAGCTTCCACTTTGTAGGATGCACTCAGGATACAAAGACAAAGACATAGTCTCTGTCCTTAAGAAACAATCTGGTCTGGAGGACTGGCCCCAGCTAAGGGCTGGACAGTGAAACATCAAATAACTGCAACAATAATAGGGCCAGCCAGATTTGATTCATCCTGCAGGAGCAGGGGTATGTGAAAGAAGACTCTTCAGAGGAGGAAACAGTCTGCCAGGCCTTGAAAACTGCTTAGGATTTTAACAGAAGAAGTAAAGCCACAGAGGTGTGAGTATGCCCAGTGTGTCTAGGTCATGAGGAAATACTCAGTGCCACCAACACAAAGTGTGTAGGAAAGAGAAGTGATGGGGAATAATTGCGGTTTGGGAATGGATGGTGGAGGGACCTTGAATACCAAACCAAGGAGCCCAGCCAACACTGCTAACGCTGGTTCCATGAGTGTAGAAATGAGACACATTACCGAGGGTCAGGAATTACACACAATTCTCATTGCTCACTGTCTTTCATACCTGGCCTGGCAGAGATACTTCTCCTCATATGGGATATTTTATTCTGTTTTTAAGAGCTCTTCATTTGTCATTTGGGACAGAAAGTTGGAGCTGGTTGCAATCTGCAATCAATCAGCCTGCTTTTGTGGAAGAACTACCAGGAAACTAGTGCTCTTCCTCTGCGGGTCTTTTAGCATTGATGTAAGCATTCAAAAATCACTTATGCAGTGTGTATGAGGAAGGAAGGAGGGAGGAAGAGACAGAAAGAGAGGGAGGGAGACAGAGAAAGAAAAGCAGCAGTATGGGCTTCTCTACCAAGGACAGGAGTGGGCATAAATCAGTATTGCCCAAGAATGTAAAGACTTAAGGGGGTTTCATTTTCTGAAAACTACTGAAAATCACCCACCATTCTACTAGTTTATTATATACATCCTTCATACTTTTACTTATATAAAACCAGCATCTATACATAGACACACTTTTTTTTTTTTTTTTGGCAAAAATGAGATCATGATGTGTGTGCACAACTTGCTTTATGCTTTATTTTTTACTTGATTATATATATATATATTTTTAGAGATCAGAACTACTAGCATAGACTGTCTTCATTCTGTTTAGTGGCTTTGCAGTATTATAAGGATGTACCATAATTTATTTGCACACTCTCCTGTTGGTAGATATTTAAGGTTGTTTTCATTTTTTGGTTTTTTGTGTGTGTTTGTTTGTTTTGGCTAATGCAAACAATGCCGCAGTAAATGTCCTGTAAGTGCATCGTTAGTCACATCATGAGTATTTCTGCAGACAATTCTGAAAAGTATACTTACAAAGTCCTAACTTACAGACATCTTAACTTTTCAAAAATACAGATTTACATTTCTGTCACCAAGGTCTGAAAGTGTACACACCTCTAAGGGTTTGAATAATTTGACAAGGTCCTTCACCCCTTGCCCACCCCACCCCACCCATCCCTTACCTGAGAACCCAAAAAACCAAAACCAAACTCATTGCCTTCGAGTCGATTCCAACTCACAGTAACCCTATAGGATAAAGTAGAACTGCAGTGGCTGGTGGATTTGAACTGCTAACCTTTCGGTTAGCAGCTAAATGCTTATAACTACTGCACCAACGGGTCTCCTGCCTGAGAACAGGGGCAGATTAACCAGTAAGCCCAGAAGGCACTGGTTTACAGTAAGCAAGGTTCACACAGGGTAACTGTGTTTACTTACTAACCTGTAGTGCAAAATTACACATGGTGCACTACAGATTAGTATGTAAGCACAATTAAGCCAGTGTGTACCCTGCTTATTGGGTAATCTGTCCCTGCCTGAGAATCACTATGTGGAGAAGAGATGTTACTGTTGGGCTGAATGTGAGAATGGTGCTGAGGTGGAAAATCAGGTCCACAGTGGGAAGCAGACAAGATACGTGGGTTCTAGCCCTGTCCCTGCATCTGTGTAGTGCTAGGATCCTAGTTATGGCCCTCTGTAAGGTCCAGCAATATGGGGATGAGACTTTCTGGACCTTGGTTTCCCATGTGGCTGGCCTTGATGATCAAAGGTCCCTTTTGGCTCGCTCAGACATCCAGTGATTCCACAAAAGAAGGAATAAAGGAGAGGAAGGACAGAAGGGAAGAAAGAAAAGAGAGAGGGAAGAACATAGAAGAGTAATGGGGAGGAAGAAGGAAAATGGGTAACAAAAGAAAACAAAAAAGCAAAGAAAGGAAACAATAAAGAATAAGCCCATCTCCACTGCTGTTGTTATAGAAATTTTTTTTTTTTTTTTTTTTTAATTCAATATGCAGCAATGCCAGGAGCTATAACCTTTGGAAGAATGAGAAAGGGATTCTGAATGCGGACTGGGGAACAAGAATGTTGTTCTTTTATTTTCAAAAACCCCAAATTTAATTTTGCTCAGAAATAATGTTTTTCATGTTGTGTGAAACCACAGGCAGAGTAATAGCTGGTCGCAAGGGAGAGAACGCGGTGATAGATTACCTCTCATGGTTGTACGTTTCGTGTGTACTGCAAACACAAAACTCTCTGGCCCTGGGTGGGGGTGGGTTCTATTCTCTTCAATGTTATATTAATCACAACAGCCAAAGACATCATTCTCATTGACCACCACCCCTTTGATTTCTCTTAAACCTTTTCAGAACAGAAATTGATGACAGGACCTGCCCAAGGGCACAGAGCTAAAGAGGAGTAGAAAGAAGACTGGACTAGGACTTTGAGGCCTAAATATGGCCCTCACTACTTCTGTAGCTACTGTTGTTAGTTGCCATTGAGTCTACTCTGACTCACAGCGACCCCAAGTACAATAGAACAAATCATTACCCCCAGTTGTACCACTGCTATGCTCAAGTGTTGTGGCCACAGTGTATATTGAGTGCATTCTGACCTAAGGGGCTTATCTTCCAGCACTATTAAAAACAAACAAACCAACCGTTGTGTTGAGTCGATTCTGACTCATAGTGAACCTATAGTACAGAGTAGAACTGCCCCAAAGGGTTTCCAAGGAGCAGCTAGTGGATTTAAACTGCAAACCTTTCTGGGTAGCAGCCTAAGCTCTTACCCACTGTGCCACCGGGCTCCTTCTAGCACTATACCAGACAATATTCTGTTGTGATCCATAAGATTTTCATTGGCTAATTTTCAGTAGACCTCCACACCTTTTCTACTTAGTCTGTTTTAGTCCAGAAGCTCCGCTAAAACCTGTCCGCTATGAGTAATCCTGATGGTATTTGAAATACTCCTGGCACAGTTTCCAGCATCATAGCAACATGCAACCTACCACAGTATGGCAAACTGACAGATGGGTGGTGGTCTGTAAATAAAAATGAAGTCATTTCCCCTCTATAGGCCTCCTGGAGTATTTCTTTAAAATAACGGGGTTGAAACAATACAGTGGTCTCTATACCAGTGGCATCAACATTACCAAAGAACTTGTTAGAAATACTAAACCTTAGAGGGGAGTTCCGGCAAATTGGTGCTCTAGGCAGAAGCACCATGCCATCCCTCCACAGCAAAGATCCGAAAAACTAAGCCGAACAGAGAATACAACAATCCTGAAACCCTAAAACATCAAATGAAGAGATAAAGAACTCAGCCAAGCACCAAATGGAGTGAGAAAACTGACAGAGAATGGAGAGTGAGGACAGATTCATGCAGAGGTCCCCTACCAGCTAACACAGCACGGAACCACCATCTTGGACTCCTATCAGAGACCAGCAAATGGGGGTATGAGAAAGCAGCCTCACGGAGCGTCCAGCGGGAGACAAAACAACCAGTAATTTGCAGTGTGTGCTTTCCCACCACCCACCCCTCTTCGCCCAGGCTCGGCCTCCTCTGCTTCCCACGGCCACGGTCTCTTCACCAGGAAACGCCAGCTGCTTGGATTCCACACAGCCAAGCGGGCGGCTCTCTGGGTGCCATTTGTTGGCTGCTAGTGTTGCTTTCTTTTTCTGCTTCTTTTGATTTCTCACTTGCCTCTCGAAACCTCCCCCTCCTTTCACTCGAGTGCCTGGCTCCGTGCGCCACCTTTGCTTCTTCCTTAGAGGCTGCAGAGCGCCGGCAATTTGTGATATATGCTTTCCCACTCTCTACCCTTCTTCATCCACACTTGGCCTCCTCTGCTTCCAGTGGACAGTCTCTTGACCAGAAAGACCAGCCCGCACTAGCTGGCTCTCTAAGTGCCAATTGTTGGCTGCTGGTGTTGCCTTTTTTTTTTTTTTTTTCCTGCTTCTTTTGATTTCTTGCTTGCCTCTCGCTGCCTCCCCCTCTTTTCACTCAAGTGCCTGGCTCCGTGCGCCATCTTTGCTTCTTCCTGAGGGGCTGCGGAGCTCCATTCAAGTGTGGAGCTGCCGCCTGATCTGGGCTACTGTGCTGGTAGGATCCCGGGGCTTTTGTTCATTTGTTCATTTTGAATTATTTTTCTGTTTTCTTTTCCTTTTCTTGAGTTGGGAGCCCTTTCTGGCCAGAAGGAGCTGCGTGGCAAGGAACTCCCCTTCAGCTTCCACAGACTTGCAGAGAGATCCTTGAGAGCATTTCTTTTTTTGTTGGTTTTTTTTTTTTTGTTTTTTTGGGGGGCCTTCCTTGTTCTTTTTTTTTTTTTAATGTGTTTTGTTTTATTTTCCCCCTTTACCCTTTTTGTCTTTCTTCATTGCTCAGTCTCACATATCTCTATATCTTCCTTCTCATTCTGATCCCTGAATACCAGGCATTGTATACCTCTACGCCTTCTAGCCAGGCTGTACTGCAACACCTGAGACCAACATCCCCAGACCTCATAGCTGCATCAGTGGTATCCCTGGGAACTTTGCGGTTCTTTAACCTTTCTGATTTTTATTTATTCATTCTTTTCTTTACTTTCTCTTCCCCTTTCTATTTTTCCCCATTTCATAGTCTCTCATCTCTCCATTACAACAGCAAGCTCCCCTAGCATTCATTTTTGTTTGTTTGTATGTTTTTGGCTCCTGTTCCTCTCTCCTCTCTCCCATATCCATCTTAGCTCCACACATAAGAATCTCCCCGCTGCATCCTGCCTACCTGCACCGTGCACTTGACATCACACCACCAACCAGCACAGGCACAGCCTACTGGAACCTGCCCGGCACTGATTACCAACACACCCTGGTGGCTGTAGTAAGTGCCACAAACAACTGGTCCCAGTAAGTCTTCTTCAGCTAGACCTGCCCTGCTGTACCATATCTGAGTAACTGACCCTGCCAGTTGGAGAAGGAGGCGAAAAGTATTGAGTGCACAGATGAGCAAACAACAAAGAACACACAGTCTGCCTGCTCAGACATAGTCAAATTTTTTAAAACAACGGACGAAACAAACAAATCTACAATCAATAAATGAGAAAAATAACTAATGAATGCCCCGAAAACAGCAGAAAATATCTAAACATTTACAAAAACAGGACAGGATGGTTCTAGTAGGCATCCAAAATAAAACACCAGATAACTCTCCTGTGGAAGAAAATGCACTAGAACTACCTGATAGGGAATTAAATCTCTAATACTCGGAATTCTCCAAGAACTGAGGCAAAAAGCTGACAAACGTGCAGAAAAAATAGACAAATTCATGGAAAATACAGACAAAAAATTTGAAGAATTCAGGAAGATAGTGCAGGAACAAAATGCCAAAATAAATTCACAACTAGAAATTATACAAAAACAACAATTAGAAATCCAAAAGGTAAACAACAAGATTTCAGAAATGAATGATGTCATAGAAGGGCTGAGAAGCAGATTTGAAACGGTGGAAGACAGGATCAGTGCAATTGAAGACAAACACGTGGATACAACTCTGAGGAAAACTCAGAAAAAAGAACAAAGAAAAATGAAGAGACCCTGAGAGTTATGTGGGACACAATCAAAAGCAAAAATCTGTGAGTGATTGGAATTCCAGAACAGGAGGAGAAAACAGAAAACACAGAGAGGATCATTGAGGAACTGCTAACAGAAAACTTCCCCAATATCATGAAAGATGAAAAGCTGGCCATCCAAGAAGCTCAACAAACCCCATATAGAAGAGACCCCAAAAGAAAATCACAAAGGCATATCATATTCACACTCACCAAAACCAAAGACAAACAAAGAATCCTGAGAGCAGCTCGTGAAAAACAAGAAGTCACATACAGAGGAGAAACAATAAGACTAAGCTCAGATTATTTGGCAGAAACCACGCAGGCAAGAAGGCAATGGGATAACATATATAAAATCTTGAAAGAAAAAAATTGCCAGCCAAGAATAATATATCCTGCAAAACTCTCGTTCAAATTTGATGGTGAAATTAGGTCATTTCCAGATAAACAGAAACTAAGGGAATATGTAAAAGTCAAACCAAAGTTACAAGAATTATTAAAGGGAGTTCTTCAATCTGAGGACAAACATCATCAGCTCACAGGCAGAACCTAGGATGCAGGATCGTATGAGCCAGATACCAATCTAGGAAATGAACTCTCGAGGACTATCCAAAACCAAAAGAAATACAACAGGGAATCAGAGCAGTTAATCAATAAATGACAACAACATAAAAACAATAAAAGAGGGAATAAACGGCATAGGTATAGAACATTCTAATGGAGAGGAAGGCAAGGCGATACCAAGTAATGGTAGACTGCTTCAAACTTAGAAATAAGGGTAAAATTCGTGGTAACCACAAAGAAAGTTAACAAACCAATTCATAAAAATAAAGACGAAACACATAAAATATCAGCAAAAACAAAACCTACAAAAACAAAAGAAATGAAAAAAAAAATCCACAAACAAAAGTGACTCAGCACGAGAGAGTAAGAAGAGCAAAGAAAACTTCAGCACCACAAAAAAAAAAAAAAAAAACACTACAAAATGACAGCAACAAATTCACATCTATCAATAATTACACTGAACGTAAATGGACTCAATACACCAATAAAGAGACGGACAGTGACAGAATGGCTAAGAAAACAGGATCCATCAATATGCTGTCTACAAAAGACACACCTTAGAAATAAAGATGTGAATTTATTAGAAGTCAAAGGTTGGGAAAAAATATATCAACCTAACAACTACCAAAAAAGAGCAGGAGTGGCAAGTCTAATCTCAGATACAATAGACTTTAAAACAAAATCTACCATAAAAGACAAAGAAGGACACTATATAATGAATAAGGGGATGATCCATCATGAAGACATAACCATAATAAACATCTACGCACCAAATGACAGGGCTCCAAAATACATAAACAAACTAAAACAACACTGAAAAGAGAAATTGACAGTTGCACAATAATAGTAGAAGACTTCAACACACCACTCTCAGTAAAGGACAGAAAAACTAAGAAGAAACTCAGCAAAGATACAGAAGATCTAAAGGGCACAATTGGCCAACTTGACCTCATAGACATATATAGAACACTACATCCAACCGCTGAAAAGTATACATTCTTTGCCAATGCACATGGAACGTTCTCCAGAAGAGACCACATCTTAGGCCACAGAGCAACCCTCAACAACATCCAAAACGTTGAGATAATTCAAAGTATCTTCTCTGACCACAATGCCGTCAAGGTAGAAATTAACAATAGAAAGAGCAAGGAATAAAAATAAACTACATGGAAACTGAATAATACCCTGCTTACACATCACTGGGTAATAGAAGAAACCAGAGAGGGAATCCAAAAATTCCTAGAATCAAATGAGAATGAAAACACATCATACCAAAACCTTTGGGACACAGCAAAGGCAGTCCTCAGAGGACAATTTATAGCAATAGATGCACACATCAAAAAAGAAGAAAGGGACAAAATCAAAACATTAACTACAGAACTCAAAAAAAAAAGAAAGAGAAAAGCAAAAAAAGGCCACAACCACTGGAAAAAAGGAAATAGTAAAGATCAGAACAGAAATAAATGAAATAGAGAACAGAAAAACAATAGAGAGAATCAACAAAACCAAAAGTTGGTTCTTTGAAAGAATCAACAAAATCGACAAACCACTGGCCAGACTGACAAATGAAAAACAGGAGAGGACACAAATAATCCAAATAAGAAATGAAATAGGGGACATTACAACAGACTCAACTGAAATAAAAAGGCTTATAACAGAATATTATGAAAAACCATACTCCAACAAATTTGAAAACCGAGAGGAAATCAATAAGTTTCTAGAATCACACAGCCTACCCAAACTATGACAAAGTGATATGGAAAATCTGAACAGACCCATAACAAGAGAAAAGATTGAAAAGGTAATAAAAAAAAACTCCCAACGAAAAAAAGCCCTGGCCCACATGGCTTCACTGGAGAATTCTACAAAACATTTACAGAACAGCTTATACCAGTACTACTCAAGCTATTTCAGAGCATAAAAGAGGAAGCAACACTTCCAAATTCATTCTATGAAGCCAACATAACACTGATACCAAAACCAGGCAAAGAAGTCCCAAAAAAAGAAAATTACAGAACAATATCTCTCATGAATATAGATGGAAAAATTCTGAACAAAATTCTAGCCAATAGAATTCAGCATCATATCAAAAAAATAATACACCACAACCAAGTAGGATTCATACCAGGTATGCAAGGATGGTTCAACATAAGAAAATCAATCAACGTAATCCACCACATAAATAAAAGGAAAGAAAAGAATCACATGATCATCTCAATTGACGCAGAAAAGGCATTTGACAAAGTCCAACACCCGTTCCTGATAAAAACTCTCAAGAAAATAGGTATAGAAGGGAAATTTCTCAACATAATAAAGGCCATCTATGTAAAACCAACAGCCAACATAATTTTTAATGGAGAGAGGCTGAAAACATTCCCCTTGAAAACAGGAACAAGACAAGGATGCCCTTTATCACCACTCCTACTTAACATTGTGCTGGAAGTTCTAGCTAGAGCGATAAGGCAAGAAAAAGAAATAAAGGGCATACAAACTGGTAATGAAGACGTTAAACTGTCCCTGTTTGCAGATGATATGATACTATACGTAGAAAACCCTAAAGACTCCCCGAGAAATCTACTGGAACTAATAGAAAGATTCAGCAGAGTAGCAGAATACAAGATAAACATTCAAAAATCAGTTGGATTCCTATACACCAGTAAGGAGAACGATGAAAAGGAAATCTGGAAAATAATAGCATTTTCAGTAGCCCCTTAAAAGATAAAATACTTAGGAATAAATCTGACCAGGGATGTAAAAGACCTATACAAAGAAAACTACAAAACACTACTGCATGAAACCCAAAGGGATCTACATAAATGGAAAAACATACCATGCTCATGGATAGGCAGACTCAACATTATGAAAATGACAGTTCTACCCAAAGCAATTTACAAATACAATGCAATCCTGATCCAAATACCAACCACATTCTTCAAAGAGATGGAAAAACTAATCATTAACTTTACATGGAAAGGGAAGAAGCCCCGAATAAGTAAAGCACTACTGAAGAAGAAGAATAAAGTTGGAGGACTCACACTACCTGACTTCAGAACCTACTATACAGCTACAGTAGTCAAAACAGCCTGGTACTGGTACAACGACAGATACATTGACCAATGGAACAGAATTGAGAACCCAGATGTTAAACCATACACCTATGGTCACCTGCTCTTCGACAAGGGCCCAAAGTCCACCAAATGGGGAAAAGATAGTCTTTTTAACAAATGGTGCTGGCAAAACTGGATATCCATTTGCAAAAAAATGAAACAGGGCCCATACCTCACACTGTATACAAAAACTACTTCAAAATGGATCAAAGACCTGAATATAAAGCCTAAAACTATAAAGTTCATAGAAGAAAAAATGGGACCAATACTTCTGGCCTTAATACATGGCATTAACAGGGTACAAACCATAACCATCAACACACAAACCCTAACAGATAAGCTAGATAACTGGGATCTTCTAAAAATCAAACACCTATGCTCTTCAAAAGACTTCACCAAAAGAGTAAAAAGAGAACGTACAGACTGGGGAAAAATGTTTGGACAGTACAAGTCAGCCAAAGGTCTAATCTCCACAACCTACAAGAGAATCCAACACCTCTACAACAAAAAGACAAATAATCCTATTAAAAAATGGGCAAAGGAAATGAACAGACACTTCACCAAAGAAGACATTCAAATGACCAACAGACACATGAATAAACGCTCACGATCACTAGCCATTAGAGAAATGCAAATTAAAACCACAATGAGATACCATCTCACCCTGGCATTACTGGCACGAATCAAAAACACTGGAAACAACAAATGTTGGAGGGGCTGCGGGGAGATGGGAACTCTTATCCACTGCTGGTGGGAATGCAAAATGATACAACCATTTTGGAAAATGATATGGCACTTCCTCAGAAAGCTAGAAATAGACATACCATTTAATCCAGCAATCCCACTCCTAGGAATATATCCTAGAGAAATAAGAGTCGTCATTCGAATAGACATATGCACACCTATGTTCATGGCAGCATTGTTCACGAAAGCAAAACGATGAAAACAACCTAGATACCCATCAACAGACGAATGGATAAACAAACTATGGTACATACACACAATGGAGTACTATGCAATGAGAAAGAATAGTGATCGATCTGTGAAGCATCTCATAACATGGATGAAACTGGAGGACATTATGCTGAGTGAAATAAGTCAATCACAAAAGGACAAATATTGTATGAGACCTCTATTGTAAAAAGCCATGAAAAAGTTCACACACAAAATGTAACGATCTTTGTTGGTTACCAGGGATGGGAGGGGTGAGACGGAAATACTAAATAGGCAATAGATAAGTGGTATCTTGGGTGAAGGGTGAGACAGTACACAATACTGGGGAAACTAGCACAACCTGTAAAAGGAAAGGTCATGGAAGCCCCATAGACACATCCAAACTCCCTGAGGGACTGAATTGCTGGGCGGAGGGCTCTGGGGACCATGGTCTTGGGGAACATCTAGTTCAGTTGTCATGACACAGCTTATAAAGACAATGCTCTACATTCTACCTTGGTGAGTAGTGTCTGGGGTCTTAAAAGCCTGTGAGCAGCCATCTAAGATACTCCACTGGTCTCATCCCTTCGGGAGCAAGGGAGAATGAAGAGAACAGGATACGAGGAAAAGATTAGTCTGAAGGACTAATGAACCACTGCTACCTAGGCCTCCACCAGACTGAGTCCAGTACAGCTAGATGGTGCCCGGCTACCACCACTGACTGCTCTGACCAGGATCACAACAGAGGGTTCTGGACAGAACTGAAGAAGGATGTAGAACATAATTCTAACTCACAAAAAAAAGACCAGATTTACTGGCCTAAAGGAGACTGGAGAAACCTCCAGAGTGTGGACCCCAGACACTCTTTTAGCTCAGTGGTGAAGTTACCTCCTAGGTTCACTGTTCAGCCTGGGAGTGGACAGCCCCGTAAAACCAAATGAGACTAACGAGGTAAAGGAGTCCAGTGACAAGGGCCAGAAAGCAGAAGGGGACAAGGAAGCTGGTGATAGGGAACCCAAGGCTGAGTAAGGATATTGTTGATGTGTTCTGAGATTGTTAACCGTTGTCAGAGGGCAACACTTGTAGTAACTGTTAAATGAGAAACTATTTTGTTCTGTAAGCCTTCATCTTAGGTGAGAATAACAGCACAATTGGAAGAGCGTAGTCAATGTCACTGAATTGTGCATGTAGAAATTTTTGAAATGGTGTATCTTTGGCTATGTGTATTTTCACAAAAAAAAAAAAATAGTTGAGAAGCTAGAGGGTTAATATGTTGTGGGGTTGTTAACCAATGTCATAAAACAACATGTGTACTACTGTTTCATGAGAAACTATTTGTTCTGTAAGCCTTCACCTGAAGTACAATAAAATAAAATAAAATAAAATAAAAAGAAAACTCTATGGAGCACAGTTCTACTCTGACACATATGGGGTCCCCCTCAGTTAGAGCTGACTTGAAAGCAATTTTTGTTGTTGTTGTTGTTTAATTCTGTCTCAGTTTATTTATTATGAAATTTGGTATACCGTTTCAGAATTGTTTTAAGCATTACTGACAGGGTAAAGCAGCAGACACATAGTAGTATGAGTAAATTAATGATATTTTTCTCTTTAAAGTAAAGGATGTTTTCATTATATAGCCATTTTTATTCTCTAGTCTTTTTCTTCCAAAGGTTAATTATTCCTCCCCATACATCGTTAAATGGAACAAATGGTATATAAAGTTATTTCCCAATTTTCTCTCTTGATTTTATCGTAATAAAATTCAATTGTAAATGTTAAAAAGAAAGAAAGAAATGCTAAACCTTAGGCTCCATCCCAAGACCTACAGATGTGGAAACGCTGCTGGTGGGGCCCAGATGCTAGTGATTTAACAAGCCCTCCAGGTGATTCTGATTGGGCTTGAAGTTTGAGAATGACTGAACCACAGATCCACAAATCAATAAACTACCTGCCTTTCACATTACATAAGCTTCACCCTAGGGATCAGAAGGGAGGGAGGGGAATACTGAAGTTTAAAAACACTTTAGTAGTCTCACATCCCCAAGGGCAAGCAGCACACTGACACCTAATACTATCATTCCTCTTTGTTGTTGTAGGTGCCATAGAGTTGATTTTCACTCACAGTGATCCCATGTGACAGGGTTTTCTAAGCTGTGATGTTTACTGGAGCACACCACCAGGTCTTTCTTCTGCGGAGCCAATGGTTAGTTCAAATCCCCAACTTTTCGGTTATAAGTCGAACACTTAACCATTGCACCACTAGAGTTCCTTTGCTCCTCCTACTTTCTCCTTAAGCCTGTTCTTTACTCAAGGCTTCAAACTGGTTCATTCTGGGTTCTGGTTCAAACCCCTGCTGAGAATTTGCTTTTTAACAAGTTCCAAGGTGATGATAATGCTGCTGGTTAGGGACTGATTCTGAGAACCACTAGTAGAGCTGTGTTTCTCAAATTGCATTATACATAAGAATCACCTGGCGATTGTGTTAAAATGTAGATTCTGATTCAGTATATCTCAGGTGGAAATGCAACACTGCTGCTTAAATTGTAATCCTTAGACCAGCAGCACTGGCATCCTCTGGGAGCTAGCTAGAAATTCAGAATCCCAGGTCCCACCCAAGACTGACTGAATCAGAAGCTACATTTCTAGCCAAGATCCTGAGATGATTCAAATGTACATTAAAGTTTGAGAAGCCTGCCAACAGAACTTTCTTTCTCCCTCCCACCCCTTTCTTGATTCCTCTTCTCACTCTTTTTTTTTAAATCACTTTTCTTTTTCTTTTAGTTTCCCTTGGAAATTCCCATGCCTTCTGGAGACACACCTTAGACCTAGATTGACCCTCGGGTTTAACAAACTGCATATTACCAGTAACTTGAATATCAAATTTCATACTCAGAGCCAGTTGCTGATAAAGCTGCAGTTGCCTCTTCCCCCGTCAGAGGCAGTGTGGCACAGACAACAGTCCTTAACTCAGCCATCAGTGGATCCAAGTTCCAATCCCAGCTCTACCCCATCCGTGTTTCTGTCAAAGGCATTTAACCTTCAGGAGCCTCATTTCGAAAATGAAGATACATAAGCCTTTTTTCTTGGGGTAGCTGTGATGATCAAATGAGATAATGGAAATGAATGCACTTGGCAAACAATAAAGCCCGGATTCAAACGCAAAGAATCACAATTAAAGAACTGTTTCCCTCACTCTTTCCTTAGGGATTTTTCAAGAGCAGATCTCAAATCCTTGCCCCTTTTACTCCATCCCACTGAAACGGACACCAGTTTCCACGTTTCCAAGCCTGTCCCCAGGTTTTTGTTAGGAAAGCAAATACTGGGTTGCTCCACTCCCTCCTTCTCAATAAATGTGTTTATGAACCTATAAATTCCAACATATCAGTAGCTTGTTACCAAGAGAAAAGGTCACTACCAAGAAAGATGTGTCATTCTACAGGAAATTTGGGTTTAATACATACAAGGGAGCCGGCACATGAAAATCTCTTTGGAAATGATAAAGTCCTATAATGAAAAGTGCCACTACAATACTAGGCTCATTTCAGCAGATAAATATTTAATATAGATCAGCCAAGATTAATTGCCTACTGAAACGTGCCTGTCCTCTGGCTGGTGAAGAAAAAGAGCATCTTTATGTTAATTTATGACGGAGTTTTTGAAACAAGCAAAGCTTAGCTTGTCCCAGGCTCATTTGCCTGCCATTGAGAAATGCCTCACACCGGTTCATAAGGCTTTCTGCTCCACTCTGGGCTCTCACTGCAATATGGAGTGGATAAGCCACTCCCGCGCATACTAATCAAGTTCTTGCAGCCATGAAAAAAAGTTCTAGAGATTCACTGAAATGAGGACATCGAGCAAACAGTAGGAAGACCATTTTGGCCCTTGTGGGGCTGGCACAGAGTAGATCTGAATTAAAAATACAACACAGATGGCAGAGGGGAGTCAAGGAAATTTAGGGGCCATATGCATAGTCCAGGTTCTGAGGAATTTGACTTTATGCATGTATATACATTTAACCTCACCAGCAAAGAAAATTGCTTATGAATGTCTCCGTTTTACAGATAAGATACCACTGAGGCTCAGAGCAGTTAGTCAAGGTCTGCACAGCTAACAAGTGATAGAGTTATGATTTCAGTATAGGTTATTTCTGACTCCAGAACTCATGCTCATAGCCCCTAATCTAATTACTCATCTAATTGTCAAAGTTTTGCCTTTATAGAGATTAAAAGTATCAAGTGAACTGCAAGTCCAGGCCTTTTGGTTCTAAGACCTTTTATACCTCCCCACTCTTTTTTTTCTCTATGTATCCATTCTCTTTTATTCCTCCTACTCCAACTCTCCATCAGATTTTCCTGCCTCCCCAATGGCTTGCTGATGCCTTAATAGTGGTATTTGGTATCATTCAGGAAGAAACATAACTTCACCAGTCTCCAACAGGACCCTTTTCCTGGCAATTCAGCTGCGGCATGCTGCTACCTCCTTCTTTTTTAGGAGAACTGGGGATCCAGTTTGCAGTAGGAAGGAGAATGGAATGGGTCGAAACAGAAATACATGGGCAAGAACTATAAGCAACTTGAAAACAGAATCATACTTATCATCCTCTCCCAATGAATACCACCTTCAAAATCATCACTGTCATCATTTACATGAACATCAGCACTGGGACCAGTTCGAGATGTCATTACTGTTATCACCATCAAAATGTTTATCAATGATCCCAACATTTTTGTCATGGTCGACATTACTATTATCAACAACTTTTTCCACTACAAATGAGGTATCCTCTGCATACCCACTGAGGGCATTATGAGTGCCATCACTATAATTGTTTTTAACAAACAGTAACACATTTAATGCATGCTTACTATGTACTGGAAACTGGAAGAATAAAGGGCATGGCCTTTGCACACATGGAATTTTGGTGTAGCTTGGTGGACAAGATAATCGACCATTCAAAGCTCTGATATTAAATACCAAAAGAATGCTCTTTGGTATTTTGCAAGTTCAGAAACAGTCGGACCTGTTATAAGAAGTCACACACGAAAGGAATGGGGGAGACTCACTGGACAGTAAATTCTAGCCTTGTAGCTGCCATTTTTTTCTGTACGCTGATGATTAAGTCACCTAGCCACTCTGGCCTCAGTTTATTCAGTAAGAAATTAGAGCAAAGTACTAGGCACTCTCTAAACCCCTTCCCAGGGGGTTTAAAGATTCTTTGAACACTTGAATGGCATGAACATGTATTTGGCAGCATTCCCCACCCTACCCCACCTCCCCAAATCATCAGACAGTCTGGTTGGTTTTACCTTGAGGAAATCAAAGGTAGAGAGAAATCTGAGCTAGGAAGGGGGAGGAAAAAAAAAAAAAATACCTTGCAAATCTCATCTGATTTATCTCTTCTCTCTGGGGATCCAATCGTGGATCATTCCAAATGCTCAGTTTACAGGGCACAGAGCAGTTTTAAATAATTCACATTGTGCTTTAAGTGCTCCCTTTTGGGAGTATTCCATCATAAGGGAGACTTGGTTCCAAGGAACAGTTCTTGAATAACACCCTAAATATATCATTACTGGATGAAATTCCCTCATTATCCCTACTCAGAGTTGGTTCATATTTTTTACTTTTATTCCACATAATCTTTCAGAAGGAGACAGCTCTAGGTTTGAATCCTAGTTACTCTCCTTATTGTCTCTGTGACCTGGGAAAAGTTCATTAACTTCTCTAAGCCACAAATAGTCACATCTCTACGGTAGAGTAGTTATGATAATTCAGTTAGTGAGATATGTCAGAATACTGAGCCTGCTACACTGGACTTGTTCCCTAATGAACAGATAAATATATAAATCAGGTCATATAAAGGACATAGGGTTTTCTACAGTCTATAGAAGGAATCAAAACCTCAGATGCTTCCAGAGTCATGATATAACACTCAAGTGCATAGGTACCTCCTGGAGTATCTTGGTTTTGAGTCCTGAGCACTATCCTCATCTGAAAGAAGCAGCTATCACTCAATTCCAGCCCGCTGTTGCAGAAACGATGACCCAGGTTTACCAGACCTATTAATCTTCCAAAATAAACCAGATATCTGGATTTTTCTATGAAGTGTTTCTTTTTTAAAAAATCAGAGGTCTGGTGGCTCAATGGTTAACGGCTTGGCTGCTAACCAGAAGATTGGCAGTTCGAATCCACCAGTCGCTCCTTGGGAACCCTAGTTCTTCTCTGTCCAGTAGAGTTGCTATGAGTTGGAACTGACTCAATGGCATATAACAAAAATTTAAAAAAACAAAAACAAAAAAGTCAACTGTGGGTCACACAAAAACATGCCTTTGGGACCCATTCAGTTAGTTGTCAGTCAGTTTGCAAGCTTTAGCTATTAAATAGCAGAACCAGACCAGATCAGTGGAAAGCCGTTAAATGTCTGGTCTATTTGCAAGCAAGGACTCCTTCCCACAAGCCTTCTTTCTGCTGGTCTCACCAAAAGAGATTCATTTAAAGAGGACAAATAACTTCAACCTCACAGTAGCTTTCTGTAAATAATTCACCGTGAATGATGTTGTCAGCGTGTGACTCTTGGAGGCCAGGTATGTAACAGGTAATATTCACCACTCAGTATTTTTTTTCCTTTTTTTAAACTTTTTCCCATACCTTAGACATAAATTGATGATCTGATAGGCATAAAATATAATGCTGGATGCTTTGGAGAATGAAAGAATAACTAGAACATGGGCCTTGACTTCATCAATCAACAGACTCCTTGTGGAGTAGCAATAATAAAATACAGAAAGCAAAATGATGTCTTTCAGCCATCATTTAAGTAATAAGCAATCACTGAGTGCCTACCATGTGATATGTATCAAAGTTTAAAAAAAAAAAAAGGCCAGGAGCATGGGGCTCTGGAGGAGGAAAGTGATAAATCCTAAATAAAATTATACCATTTGTTGATAACATATTTGGTGGAGAATTAGAAAATGCTTCTTACACAACCTCTTAGCCTCAGGATACAGCACGCTGCCTGGCACTTCATAGGTGCTCAATAAAAATATTTTTTTGTATATGCATATAGGTGAATACATAACAAAGGTGTTGTTTAAGCCAACTACTGAATTCTGACTATACTTTCAAAAGGCAGAGGAAGGAGAGGAAAGGAAAAGAACGTTCTAGAGCAAAAGAACAGCATGAGCAAAGGCTTAGAGGCAGGGCAGTATGCATAAAATTCAGGGAATGATAAGTAGTTGGGCGTGACCTTCCCTTTAAGTATAGAGAAATACAATAGTAAGGAAATGGCTAGAATACCAAGCTGGAGAATTTGGATTTTATACCTGTAAATACTAAGAGCCATAAAGATGATAGAGAAAAGGCAAAGTATGGTCTGATCTTTATTTTAGGACATCGATTAACTCTGGTAGCAGTGTGTAAAGGGGAGAACTAATTAGGAGACTTTTGCAATCATGGGGCTGAGAGAAGCTGGTGAAGTGTGTTAGGCCTAGGGAATGGAAACGAGGAAAGAAAGAGTAAGTCAGAAACAGTAGGATTTGATGGCTGATTTGATATGTGGTAAGTGAGAAGAGACATGTGTAAGATTATTAATCTGGCCGATAAACCTCCTTAAGGACATAACCTCATATACAGCCGCGACTACCATGGATAATGTCTTAAGAGTGCTGAGTGTCCTACTCATTCTAAGTTCTCATCGGCTCAGAAACGCAGAAGCATCCATGCACTGGCCAATAACACACTGCCATAAGTCAGAAGACTATGGTGTTTCCCACCCCTGACTGATCACATGATTTGGTGCAATCCTCCCAACTTAAATCTGATTTTGATAATTCCCCACTAACTCCATTATAACCACCTAGTCCAAGCCATTAGAATCTCTTGCTGGGAAAATCTGATAGCTTCTTTACTGGTTCCAGCTTACACTCTAGTTCCCCCTACTGATCGATTCACCCACAGTGATCCTTTAACAAGCAAGTCACAAACTTCTGGTAAAGGCCAGAGTTAAGTAGCCAAGAAAAGCCTCCTACACATAACAATGCTAAAAACAGATAAATATTTAAAAAAAAAAAAAAAAAAAAACAAAAAGCACCCAAAAACAGACAGGAGCCACAAGAGAGTTTGTGCTTGAAAAACTGCAACTTGGAAAAGGTAAGAATTGCAAATGTGTGGGTTTCTAGCCTGAGGGTGCTTCCTAACCCCCAGGCTACAGCAGCAAAAATAGTGCTGGAAATCTGCCGCCTCACATCCTCAAGGAAGTAGGAAATAGAGGTCAGGGATCCAAGAGTAGTGGAGAATTGTAAGAGGGAGTCCTGGTAGCAAGAGAACCACAGAAGGAGTGAGAACCATAACCTGAGTAAAAAAATCTGCCCAAATTATTTGCTGACACCTAAACTATACACAGGTAAGAGAAGCCCCATGAAATCTGCTGAAAGAGAAGGCAGAGAACAGAAAAGAATCTACTCATCAGAGATAAAATTACATAAGGCTAGGTCTGTATGTTTGCTGCTATTTAAAAACTGAGTATTTTTTTAAAATTTGCACAGGTGGGGTGCAGAAAGCTTAATTTTTACAGGCTTGAAGTTTCAGAGGACAAAACACAAGGCAGGCAGAACAACTGAAAAGTAAAGGTTTAGGGGAGGGTACTTAGAAATAAGGAAACCAAAGAGAGGGAGAACCCTCAAACTGCAGTACGATCTCTCCCTAAACATTTAACCAAAAAAACCAAAACCAAACTCTTTGCCGTTGAGTCAATTTTGACTCACAGCAACCCTACAAGACAGAGTAGAACTGTCCAATCGGGTTTCCAAGTAGCAGCTGGTGGATTTAAACTGCCAACTTTTGAGTTAGCAGCTGAGTTCTTAACCACTGCGCCACGAGGGCTCCAAATATTTAACAGACCACAAACTACACAGGTACAGGGAAGACCCTAGGGGACCAGGCTGAAAAAGCAGCTACGAAAACAAAGCAGAGATGTAAGTGCCTCCGTACCACAGGGAAGACAAATTTTGCTGTATAAGTCCAGATAAGTTAACTGCATACTAGAACAACAATAACAACAACAACAATGATGACATCAACAATAAAGACAAAAGAATCCAGAGGAACTACAGCGGATTATTTACAATGTCCAGTTTTCAGCCAAAAATTACTATAATTTAAAAGAAAACATAATCCATAAAAAGGGGAAAAAAGGCAGACAAAAGAAACTGACTTCAAGTAAATAAACACGTTGGATTTATCAAAGACTTCAAAGAAGCTATTATAAATATGTTCAAAATATCAAATAAATACATTTAAAAGAATATATGAAAATAATGAATGAATATATAAGGAAACATAACCGAGAAATGGAAATTATATATTAAAAATTGGAAATTCTAGAGCTGAACAGTTTAAAAACTGAAATTTAAAAGTTCAATATGTACACTCAATACCATATTTGAGATAACAGAAAAAACAAAGAGTACATTTAAAGACAGATTACAAGAAATTATGCAATCAGATGAACAGAGAGAAAAAAGATTCAAGAAGCTAAACAGCATCTCAGAGACCTGTGTAACAGCAGTAAGTAGCCCAAGACACATATAATTGGAGTCCCAAAAGAGCAAGAGAGAGAAAATAGGGAAGAAATTTTTTTGAGGAAATAATAACTAAAAATATTCCAGGTTTGTTTAAAAAGATCAACTTAAAAGAATCAGAATAAAATCCAAGCAGGATGAAAACACAGGCATCAATGAAAAACCTGTGGCTAATGTTACACTTACTAGTGAAAGACCAAATACTTTCCCCTTAACTCAGGAACTAGGCAAGAATCTACACTTTCAACACTTCTATTCAACATATTACCAGAGGTTCCAGTCAGTGCAATAAGGCAAGACAATGAAAAGGCACATGGGTTGGAGATGAAAAAGCAAAAATCTCTTTATTCACAGATGGCATTATCATATATGTAAAAAATCCCAAGGAACCTACAAAGAAAAGCTACCAAAACTAATAAGTGAATTTAGCAATTTTGCAGGATACAATACAATAAAATTCAACGGCATTGTATTATTATCAACAAAAATATAAAAAAATAAAATTTGAATTTCATTTACAATCCCATTCAAAAACATAAAATAGTAAAATATGTACAAGACTTACACACTGGTTACTAAAAATTATTACTAAAAGAAATTAAATACTTAAATTAATGGAACAGTAAACCATGTTTATGAATCAGAAGGCTCAATATTGCTAAGATGTCAGTTCTCTCTAAATTGATATACAGATGCAATGGACGTAATAGATATAATGATGCAACTGATATAATCCCAATCTAATTTCCAGCCCATAATTAAGAAAGTAGGAGGCCTAGTGGCACAGTAGTTAAGTGCTTGGCTGCTAACTGAAAGGCAGGCAGTTCGAACCCACCAGTCACTCGGCGAGAGAAAGATGTGGCAGCCTGCTTCCATAAAGATTTACAGCCTTGGAAACCCTCTGGGGCAGTTCTACTCTGTCCTATAGGGTCGTTATGAGTCAGAATAGACTCGACTGCAATTGGTAGTTAAGGAAGTCCAGTACTGGTATAAGAAACACAATACAGAGTCTACACATAAATGGTTAATTGATTTTTGAGAAAGATGTCAAAGCAATTTAATGAGAAAAGGAATGTCTTTTAAACAAATGGTATTAGAAAAACTGGATAGCCATATCGGAAAAAGAAAAAATAAACACTGACCCTTATCTTACACATAAAATAACTTGAGATGAATCACCAGGTATGTGTATTTATTTATTTTTAAATAAGCCAACCCTCTTAAAATTGGCAAATTGCTTTAAAAGGTTCCTACAAAGAAACTACCAATTGAAGACAAGACTACTAACACGAGCAAAAGAAAATGGCAGCACTGACACTTCTCCTCTTCTTGCAGCCAGCACTTCAGTAGCCATATGACAAAGTAAAAAGAATGATAATGCAATCATATCTTCCAACTTCCCTCACAAAAAACGTTTAAAATAATCAAAATGATTATTTGACATTTGGGTTTACATCTACCCACTATTGCTGTTGGGGCACTGGTGGCGCAGTGGTTAAGAGCTTGGCTGCTAACCAAAAGATCAGCAGTTCAAATCCACCTGCCCCTCCTTGGAATCCCTATGGAGCAGTTCTACTCCATCCTATAGGGTCGCTATGAGTTGGAATCAACTCGACAGCAACAGATTTTTTGGTGACTATTGCTGTTAATGCCCTATTAAACAATAAACTAATAAAAAAATGTAAAAATATTTTAACTATTCTTATTTAATTATTCTTTTAAAATGTCTGTTTGTGGTTGTACAGTAATGAGCATTACATATTTGCATACAGGAGAAGTCCTGGTGGTGCAGTGGTAAAGCTCTTGGCTGTTAACCGAAAGACCAGCAGTTTGAGCCCACCAGCCACTATGTGGCAGAAAGATGTGGCATCTGCTTCTGTAAAGATTTACAGCCTTGGAAACCCTATAAGGCAGTATTACTCTGTTCTACAGGGTCGGTATGAGTTGGAATCGAATTGACTGCAACGGGTTTGGGCTTGGGGGGCAGTTTATCTCTTTCTTAAGGAAATCTGGTAGCACAGTGGTTAAAGCACTCAG
The DNA here is from genome assembly GCA_030035585.1 of Dugong dugon. Classification (NCBI taxonomy): domain Eukaryota; kingdom Metazoa; phylum Chordata; class Mammalia; order Sirenia; family Dugongidae; genus Dugong; species Dugong dugon. Next base: position 63,242,765 of record CM057471.1, read on the forward strand.
CTGCTAACCAAAAGGTTGGCGGTTTGAACCCACCAGCCACTCTGAGGGAGCGAGCGAGAGAGAGAGAGAGAGAGAGAGAGAGAGAGAGAGAGAGAGATAGTGGTGGTTAATTGGATATCACCAATTATTAAGATGGTTAAATAGTATATCAAAGAGGCTAAGAACACAAGTTCTGGAATCTTGAAGCCTAGTCCCTCCACTTACTAACTGTGTAATCTAGGGCAAACTACTTAACTATGCCTTATATGCCTCTGTGTGAAATGAGGCAACAGTCAAAGGTTAACAGAAGGATTAAGTGATATAATCCATGTAAGCGGTTAGTATAGAGTGTTAGGCATGGTAAGCACTCAATAAATATGAAGGATTGCTATAAATTATATTATTATTATTGGGCAAGGAAGAGAAATAACTCAAGAATAGTGGCCAACCTTCCGGCTTGGATCCCTGACTAATGACAGTGCCATTATTTGAGATAAAGAACATAGGAAGAGCAGCACATTGGTGGTGAAGGGGAGAATGAGGAACCTGAGATTTCATGGAAAACCCCAGTGGAAATGTCCAGTTGGCAGTTGGGTGCAAGGATTTTGGAGTTTGGAGGAGAGATGAAAGCTGCAGACAGATGTTTGGAAGTTGTTGGAATGTAAGTGATAATGGAAGACATGGGAGCAAATATGATTGCCCAGGGAGAGTGGAGGGAAGAGCAACATTTGATTGCTCTGGAAGTGAAGAGGTCCACAGAGCAGATTTAGATAAAACATCTATAACACAGTGGTAGTATAACAGATGCCTTATGAAAATTAGAAAAACATGCTCTCTTCAGGCAGACAGATTACAAGAAAGTATCCCTTTCAGGCATAATTATGCAGCCTGATGCCAGGATGTAGCCTTCACTTGCCTTCCTCAGCAAAGATCCTTTGTACAGTGGACAAGCAGTGCAACTCTATATGGCTACCCAGAAAACCAACCTTGGATGGTCAAGGGTATTCAAGGTCACTTAAGTCAATTTCCCATTTGTGCTTACGTTCTTTCTTAGTTAGACTATGCTAATCAGAATCCTTCTGGTGATGGGAGAGTGACTGCCTCCTCAGTTCCATCAAGGTGTTCCCTCCTATTTCTGACAACACTGACCATCAAAAGCTCCTCACTTAGAAGACTGCACTGCCTTCCAGTAACAACCACCAATTCTCTCTCTAGAGCTAGCCCATGAGGAATTCAGTGCAGATGCTGCACATGTAAGTTCACAAGCTTCTGGCACATAATAGATACTGGTCCACTGCTGGTGGCCACTTTCTCTGGTTCCCTTTTAGAGACAAGCTCCGAAGTTATTGCTGACAATCCAGCACCTAGTGACAGGTGGATGAGGAAGCAGCTGAGACATCTGCCGATGTCTTTCACCTGATCTTGCTTCCCAGAAGTACGTGGGTGGTACTCAGCAAAAGAACAGGATCCAAAAAAAAGGAAGAGAATTATCGAGTATGCTGAAATAGAACAGCATAATAGGTACAGCCATGCACCTTCTTTCTACCATCTTCCATCAGCAGGAGACAAAAGAATCCCTACCCTGAAGCATGGTGAGTTGATTGTTTTTAATGCTATATCAGTCTGCTTATTTTAAAAAAAAAAAAAAAAACCAAAAAAAAAAAAAAAAAACCACTTTGTTTCCAGAGTCAGGGGATGATATTTGATGTGAGTTAATTTTCTTAAATCTTTGAGAAGCCAAGGGACCCATGGAACAATAACACGTAAGAGCTGGAAAGAGCCTCAGAAAATATTTAATCCTAACATTTCATTTTATAAATGTGGAAGCAAAGGCCCAAACAGGGCAATGGACTTGACCTAGGTTATTTAGCAAATCTGATATAGAGCTAAGGTGAGACCAAGAGATCATAAGAGCCATTCCAATGAGTTTACCACCCAACTTGACCACACTACCTCTCCTCAAATTGACTGCTTAAATGGGGAATAGAAAAAAAAAATGAACACAGTCAGGGTAGAAACACGAAAAATAAAATACATAGCTGTATATGCTTATATGCTTTCATTACAGATTTATAGCATAACTTTACAACTGTTTACTTATCTGTTATTGTCACTACACTGTAGTAATAACAGGTAAGTCCTATAGGTAGGAGATAATGTTACTATTCATATCCATAGTAAATAGCAGATTGTGTGGCACAAAAAAGAGGTTGAATACCTGTACGATGAATGAATGAATGAATAAAATAGAGGTAAGGGATAACAGACACTGTTCTTAGTCTACGGCTTACTGAAGTTCAATCTTTCATAGACTCTGCCAGTGCAAAAAAATCCACCTAACAACTTGAAAATTATGTGAATTTGTATCTTTCATCCAGTAAGTACTTCTCCAGGTCTATTCTATACCAGAGGAATATGGACAAAAGTTTTACATAGGTGTAAAAAAAGTTTTACATAGGGGTTTACTTGAGGTGTTTTTTGTTTGGTTGGTTTTTATGACAATAACTAGATCAAAGATTAGACATTTAGTTGAGGTCACGAAACTTAGGCATGGCAGTTCAACACCCAGCTTACTAGTAAGAGTTTGCCCTGAGAAGATTAATTACAATATATTTATTGATTCAGTCATTGATTCCAACAAGACTTTTTGAGCAGCTCCTATATATCAGATATTGTTCCTGGCTCTTAGGAGACAAAAACCAAAAAAACAAACCAGAAGCTGTTAACTCAATTCCAACTCATGGCGATTCCATGTGTGTCAGAGTAGAACAGTGCTCCACAGGGTTTCCAGTGGTTGTGACCCTTCAGAAGCAAGTCACCAGGGCTTTCTTCCAAGGTGCCTCTGGGTGGACTCAAACTGCCAACCTTTCAATTAGTAGCCAAGTGCTTACCTGTTTGTCCCCCCCACCCCAAGACTCCTTCTTAGGAGACAATAGCTATCAAAACAGACAAAAACCCATGACCCCTATGGAGCTTACATTCTGGACCAAAGGTTTCTGAAAGATGATGTGGCTCCTTATGAAAGTCCCCATCATATGGCATGAATGATCAGCAAACTGAGAACAAATTTTCCCTGGAATACGGCATGTTATAAGAATGCTCAGGGGAAAAGACAGTGCTGAAATATGAATCTTGGGATTATGTTCTACTCCAAGAATTAAGAAAAGAGAAAATTTTCCAAGTGTTTCCAAAAAGCACCATATGTCTCATTCTCCGTCACTCCAAATGTCACCTCTAGAATCTTTATGCCAGCAGTGGGTGAGATACTTGCATGTTTGCAAATCCTTTCTCTATTCTCCCTTGAAAATTATTGCAATCAACCCCAATGATGCACCCATACTGAGTACCAGTGATAAGAAGGGGCTCATCAAACAAAAAAGCAGCTGTGGGGTAGTTAAAATGAGTATTAAAAGTTAAGTCAGAAGGCTTGAATTCAAGTCAATGTACCAGATATATCACACAGGACAAAACACCTAGCTGCTCAGAATGTTGGCTACCTCATCTGTAAAATGGGATATTATTGCCTGCTTCGTATGGAAAAATGTCCTATGAATTTTAAAGCATCCATACGAAAGGTATGTTCGAAAAAGCAGAAGAAGAGAAGGAAAGAGAAGAGGGGAAAGATTTTAAAAGGAGGAGAATAGAATCATGGAGTATTAGAAATGAAAAATATCTTACCAATGACTTTGTCCCAAACTCTAGTGCTACGGAGGAGTGAACTCAGGCGCAAGGTAGCAATTTGCTCAAGTCACAGTGATTCATACAGTGATTCGGTTTTCAGGATGGTGTATGGCACAAGCTCCTTGATTCCCTGGGGCTGCTTCCCCTTCACCTTTCAGCTCTCTCTGTATAGCCAGTAGTTAAGACTCTGGAGCCAGATTCTTTGAGTTTGAATCACAGTTACGTCACTTCCCGGCTTGGTAAATTACTTAATGACCTTGGATAAATTAATTCTCTGAGCCTCCATTTCCTCTTCTGTAAAATACCTGTTATACAGGGTTACTGTGAAGATCAAAGGACTTAATAAGGCTATTAAGTTAGTGTTAGCTATTAACATCATATTCGGTATCATATCAAACTAGTCTATTAGTTCCATTCCGTTTGTGCTTTGTTTTATTTTATGCTTTATTTTTTAACTTTGTTCTTGGTTCTGGAATGAATTCCAATTGCATTCTGTTTTGGAGTTCCCCCATTATCCAGTTCATTTCCTTTCAGCTCAACTTTGAACATCAAGGGTGTGAGAGTTACATGGTAAGGTGCTTCTACTGCCTAAACACTCTCCCTTTGGAAACATCTGGTCTCTCATAGGCCCTTCCCTTGTCCTTCATATTACTGCCACTGCCACCACTACTACTTACTAATAGGCAGGTTGAACTGAAGCTGTTAGAGTGAGAACCCTGTGCTGTCTAAAGACAGTGCAACATGATCTGCATTTTCCTTTTGCTGACAAGCATCCCAGGCCTGGGTGTCTCAGTGCCTTTTTGTACATCAAAAGAGTAGTGAACTCATTATGTTGCAGCACAAGTTATCCTTTCATCAGTCAATTGGTCTGGGTCAACTGTTCTCGCACATTCATTCTGGACATCTAAAAGATAGGACATCTAACAGCCTGTCTCCAATATTACAGCTGCCGTTCATTTTGTTATCCTAAAATGATATTCTGAAATCAGGCCATTCAAATGCAATTACTAAGTACCAAAGCACTATCTTCCATCAGAGCAGTGGAAGGAATCCAGAGTCAGTCCCTGGGTACCAGTAAACAAGAACAATAGGGCGCATATTTACATGATGATGCAGGATTTACCAAGCACATTTACTTCCACTTTCTCTTTTGAGCATCACATTCTACAACTTTGTGGGGGAGGTGAAGATTATAAATTCCTCTTTAAGGAAGAAAAAATTGAGTCTCAGAGAGAACAGAACACTACTCAAAGATCTAATGGGGGAAGGGAACAAGGCATGGATGCAAATCTTCTGCTTCAGATTGAGTACCACCCCGCAATCCTCTTCCTTCACTTCTTCCTTACTATGTTCAGTAACTAACTTCCAAGGTATTCTCTCATATTCACTGAACACTTCAGCACCTGACTTTCAGACTGTGTCTGTAACCTAAGATCTGTCTTCATTCCACGTGCTTAACTCATCCAATACTCCCTAGCCTCTTAGTCCCCTGACCTACTCCATCTCAATGACTTTCACCCCTGTCCTTTTCCAGTCACCTACTTCCATGGTTAGGCTGCCCCTGGGTGATGCAGATGGCTAAGTGCTCAGCTGATAACAGAAAGGTTGGCGGTCCAAACCCACCCCGAAGCACCTCAGAAGAAAAGCCTTGGTATCTGCTTTTGAAAGATCACAACCATAAAAACCCTGCGGAGCACAGTTCTGCTCTGAAACACATGGGGCTGCCATGAGTCAGAATTAGCTCAACGGCCAACTGGTACTCCCATGGTTACCTCTAGAATTTATCATTTTCCAAAGCCAATCTAAGTCTGAAATATTTTATTAAAACATTCTACTCTCTGACTTGTGCATCACTACTCCTGTTCTCCTACCTCATCAAAGCTTCTAGGCTCATGATTCTCTTCTTTCCCTGTACAATCTACTGTCTTCACTTCGTTTTGTATCTGACTTAGATCTCATGATCCATGCCTACATTCACTTTTTGCAATACGCTTTATTTTGTTGCTCAACTGTCCTTCCATCTCATTCTCTTTGCAAACCTCCATCCTGCTTGAACCCAACACTTCCACCACGCATGCTTTTAGCCAAACTCTTCAGGTTTGCTTTTTTTCTTTTTTTTTTTTTGAGAATAGTAGCTCTCTGGCAGTCCTTTTATATTTCCTTAATCAGAGCCTTCTACCATTCTGCAGATTAACTACTCATAGTTTCTCCAAATGTTTTTAGCACTCACCAACATGCCCTTTCTCAGTGATTGGTTTCACATCCTACTTCACAAAGAGAACAGAAGCCATCCAAAGTCCCTTCAAATTCTTATGAGTAAAATCAACAGAGTTAAGTCCACCCAAGGAGTCCCTGCGTGGTGCAAACGGTTAAGTGCTCAACTACTAGCTAAAAGGTTGGTGGTTTGAACCCACCCAGCAGTGCCTTGGAAGACAGACTTGGTGATCTGCTTCTGAAAGGTCACAGCCTTGAAAACCCTTTGGAGCAGTTTTACTCTGCACACATGGGTTCGCCATGAGTCAGAATCACCTAGAGGGGAACCAAAAACAACAATCTCTACCCACATCTCTCCTTCCCTTTTGTCTTCCTATTTCATTGGAAAAGTGTCCCTCCTCAATATTTCCCTTCCCACCTCTTCAGGAATTGCTTCATCAAAACCAGCCCCTCTCTGTCCCACAGCATTGGTCTCTTCATTTCTTAATGGCCCCTTCCCTCTTAAAAACCAATGAACAAAATCTTTCTCTTTATTTCACATCTCTGCTCCCTTTCATAGCCAATCTTCTTTAAAAAAAAAAAAGTAAAATCACTTGTCTCTCACTTACTTCTCAACGCACTGTAATCTGGCCTCTATTCTACTTAAACAACTCTTGCCAACGTCAAGATTTTAAGTCTAAAATAATCTTTAGTTCTTACCATATGTAATATCTTAGAAGCTATGGCCACTGATTATCCACTTCTTTCTTAAAACATTCATTTATTTAACTTCTATGGTACCAAACATATCTCATTTTTCTCCTGTACCACTGGCCATTTTTCAGTTTCTCAATGCCTTTCTCTGCACATGCTAAACAGGCTCCTCTCTGAGTGAGCACATCCCCAAGAGATGACTTCAATTACTATTGGTAACCTGATGACTCTGGATACCATGTTTTTTTATCCCAGGTTTCTCTTTTGAGGGTCAGAACCATTTATATAACTGTCTACTAAGTGTCTACTTGAAATGTCATAGGTATTTTAAATTCAACATTTCCAAAGCTGACTCAACATCCTCAAACTTACACTACCCCAAAAAAGCCTCTTTGCCTTCTAGAACACCCTACCTCAATAAAGAGCACCACCATCCACCCAGCTGACCAAGCCAAAAACTGCCCTCTCCCTTTACCTTATTTAGCCTAGATCCCATGATTCGTCATTAAGGTATGGTCTTGCCAGTTCTCTTGCTTCTTGAGTCTTCTCTCCCTCTCAACCTTCATATTCAATCACTCACCAAGTACTGAGTCTTCTGCCTCTTTAAAATACCTCAGATTCCCAGTGATACTACTTTAGTCCAAGACACTATCATCTCTCACCTGGATTACTGTCACAGTATTCTGTTTTCCTGCCATTCATTTTGCACCCCCTAGTATCCTCTACCAACTGTCACCTATCAATCAATTCTCTACAGTTTAGGAGGAACTATCTTTCTAAGATGACAGCCTAAACATGTCCCACCTCTGGGCAAAATCCTCTAAAGAGCTGCCTATTGTCTTAGGATATGGTTCCCAATTTGTGTGCCAAGGTGCTTTAGGAAACTAACCACAGCAAACGTATGGGAGCACAGTGGGATATTTTAAATTTTCAAGGGAAATGAGTGATACTTGACATTGTTGGTCATCATAAGAAATACTAACTCCAGGAGCTCATGGTTTCAATGTTAGGATGTGCTACATTTCTTTCAATGACGGCATGTCTTTGATTTTTGACAATTGCTACAATTACAAAGTAAGTACTCCACAAAAATTAATGAGGAACAGGAAATAGTAACTGTGGGTAAGAATGAGATAAAATATTACTTTTCCTTTTTTTTTTTTTAGTTTTTTTATTGTAGTTTAGATGAAGATTTACAGAACAAATAGTTTCTCATTAAACAGTCAGTACAAATATTGTTTTATGACATTGGTTAAGAACCCCACGACGTGTCAACACTCTCCCTTCTCAACCTTGAGGACCTTTTTTTTGGTGAAAATATACATAGCCAAAGTTACACCATTTCGAAAGTTTCTACATGTACAATTCAGGGACACCAATTATATTCTTCCAGCTGTGCTGCTATTCTCACTATCCTTTTCCAAATTATTCCATCATCATTATGTTCAACTCACTGTCCCCTAGGCTTCCCATCAAAATTTTTGAGTTGCTGTTGTCAATTTGATCTCACGTAGGTAATTCTTTTTTTTTTTTTTCTTGTACCTTAGATGAAGGTTTTCAGAACAAATAGTTTCTTATTAAATAGTTAGTACACATATTGCCCTATGACATTGATTAACAACCCCATGACATGTCAACACTGCCCCTTCTCAACTTTGGGTTCCCTGTGACCAGCTTTCCTGTCCCCTCCTGCCTTCTAGTCCTTGTCCCTGGACTGCTGTGCCTCATTACTCCTGTTTTATTTATGAGGCTGTCCAATCCCGGGCTGCACGGTGAACTTCAGGAGGGGCTTCATCACTGAGCTAAAAGGGTGTCTGGGGGCCATACTCTCCGGTCTGTCAGGCCAGTATATCTGATTTTTTTTTTTTTTTTTGTGAGTTAGAATTCTGTTCTACATCCTTCTCCAGCTCTGTCCAGAACCCTCTGTTGTGATCCTGGTCAGAGCAGTCAGTGGTGGCAGCCGAGCACCATCTAGCTGTACTGGACTCAGTCTGGTGGAGGCCATGGTAGCTGTGGTCCATTAGTCCTTTGGACTAATCTTTTCCTTGTATCTTGTTCTCTTTGTTGTCCCTTGCTCCTGAAGGCGTGAGACCAGTGGAGTATCTTAGATGGCTGCTCACAGGCTTGTAAGACCCCAGACGCTACTCACCAAGGTAGAATGTAGAACATTGTCTTTATAAACTGTGTTATGCCAGTTGAGCTAGATGTTCCCCAAGACCATGGTCCCCACAGCCCTCCACCCAGCAATTCAGTCTCTCAGGGAGTTTGGAAGTGTCTGTGGAGCTTCCATGACCTTTCCTTGTACAAGCTGTGCGGGCTTCCCCAGTAATGTGCACTGTCTTACCCTTCACCAAAGTTACCACTTATCTATTTAGCTCCCCCATCCCTCTTATCCCTTGTAACCAACAAAAATTGTTTCTTTTTGTGTGTAAACTTTTACATGAGTTATATAGTAGAAGTCTCATACAATATTTGTGCTTTTGTGATTGACTTATTTCACTCAGCATAATGTCCTCCAGTTTCATCCATGTTATGAGATGCTTCACAGATTCATCATCGTTCTTTTACTTTTTCTTTTAATTTACGTGTATTATTTTTCAAATGGCTACTAAGTTGTTAGGACATGAATACTTTATTAAGCTGTTTGGACCTAACTACTTAATAAACAGAATTATTAGTATTTCTTTCTGCTAGGGGCACCATACAAATTATTGAGATATTAAGGACATTTTTAAATAAGGAAGTTTGGGAACCTCCACCTTACGATAAAGTTCAGTCCTTTATAAAACATACGTAGGGCTTCATGAAACCAAATCATACCCATTGCCTTCGAGTCAATTCCAACTCATAGCAATCCTGTAGGACAAAGTAGAACTGCCCCATCGGGTTTCCAAGGTTGTACATCTTTATGGGAGCAGACTGCCACATCTTTCTCCCACAGAGTGTCTGGTGGGTTCGGTCGGCAGCCAGGCGCTTACCCACTGCACAGGGCTCCAAGATTTAACTTCTACTGATTTCTCTGGTCAGCATCCTACCATTTCCTCTACTTGCCACCCACATGGAACTACTTACAGGCCCCAGAAGAACTCTGTCCCCTTCTGTACCTCCCCTCAAAACACATGTACATACACACACATCCCTATTTTCCTTTACCTAACTCCTATTGTCCAGACCTCAACTTAAACATCTCCTCTTGAAAGACTTCCTTAATATTGCAAGACCAACTTCAGTGCCCCTCCTCTGCACTCCTACTGCACTTTTCTATTTCTTCCCAGCACTCCTAACACTGCTTATTGTCTGTCTCTCCCCAGCTACCCTACAGTGCTCCTGAAGAGCATAGATCAGCAATGCCCTGGTGTTATCAGAGTCTAGCACAGTGCCTGCACATTAGGGACTCAGCACATATTTGTTGAACTCATATCCACATGAGCTGTTCCTTCCATAAAGTCAAACACTCCCGAACCACTCAACAGCACTGAGATTTCTCTATCATTTGTATTCACCTCCTTCTTTCTCAGACAGGCCACACTCCTTGTCTATGTGATGTAAAACTGGGTGTCACGCTAGAGTCACAGAGAGGCTGTCACATGTACTCGTGGTTGCAGGCTGCACCTTGCTGGCCTTCTCTGAACAACAAACCTGCAATCTGAAAAATAGCAGTGTTGCCTGTCCCCACCTGTCCCATACCCCAAAACGCTGCTGATTACTATGAAGGCGCTTAGGTGAGAAGCCATCCCTGAGGGACTAGTGTCTCCTGAGTGTTACAGATCAAAGACAACCTGGAAAGCACCATGCAGCGGGAACTGGAAAATGAGATGTTGCAGACTGCTCCCATCACCTGGGCTGATTAATAAACTAGATGCTTGCAAATCATGTGACGTGTACCAGGTACATGAATCAGAGCACGCTGATAGCTTAAGGACATCTTGCCAGTGTGCTGGCCTCTGAATTCCTCCCAGATGTGCCTCAGGGGATCAGAAATCTTCCTCTGTCTGGCCATCCTTCTTTATCTTCTTCCTAAGAAGTGTCCTCTTAGTCTAAGAACAGGGCAAACACTGCCTTCAGATGGCACCTGAGCTACATAGGGCACCTAAGCTCAGAAAACAGAGCACACAGGTCGGACTCTGTTGCTGGAGGCCTCCTGCAGGCTTTCTCAGAGCCTCTGTTGCAGAATTTCCAGGGTTTGGTGCTTCAGATATTTGTTTTAGCTGCCAGTTCTCAAGCACTTGCTCTGTGCTAACCAAAAACCAAACCAGATGCTGTCAAGTCAATTCTAACTCATGGCAATCCCTTGTGTTTCAGAGTAGAACTGCACCCCATAAGGTTTTCAACGGTTTTGACCTTTTGGAAGTAGATCACCAGGCCTTTCTTCCAAGGCACCTGAGTGGATTCGAACTGCCAGTCTCTCAGTTAGTAGACCAGCAGTTAACCATTTGTGCCACTCAGAGACTCTAAAGTACTATCATATATTATCTTCTTAAATCTCACAACACTTTTGGAATTTATTCCCATTTTGCAGATGGAGAAATTGAGGCTCAGAGAGTTTATGTAATGTGCCCAAGATACCATGGGTGAGAAGTAGCAGAGCCAGGAGTCAAACCAAGATCTGCCTGAGTTTAAAGACTTACTATTCATCACTAAAGGAGCTCTGGTGGCACTATGGTTAAGCGCTCAGCTGCTAACCAAAAAGTCAGCAGTTCAAACCCACCAGGGCTCCATGGGAGAAAGACCTGTCAATCTGCTCCTATAAAGATTTCAGCCTAGGAAACCCTATTGGGCAGTTCTAGTCTGTCCCAGAGAGTCACGATGAGTCGGAAGCTACCCGACGGCACACAAAACCAACAACGAATCACTAAGCTGTAGACTGTTTCAGACTTCATGTAAGCTCGGATACCAACTTGTGGCCAGGAGTTTCCTTCAAGGTGTGCAGGGAAGAGTCAGGCATAGATACAGGGTGGGATGCAAAGCCTTCCTTCAAGCCACCCTGGGAATCCATGGCTAATGAGACCCAGTGATTCTTGTGTCCAGAAGGAAGGTCTTGAAAGAGAAACAAATTGCCCAGAGACAGAAGGCTAGGCACTCTGGTTCCTTTCATAATAAAGGTATCCAGCAGCTGTAGAACTCTGCATAAAAGAATGCATCCTGCCACGGGGTGCCAAAAATGGAACTGGGGCAGGTAAGTCTGGACACAGCACAGGAAGAGGCCGCCTGCCAGTGGGGCTTCAGCTGGTCTGTTGACACTGAGTGGTACTTCGGAGTTAATGAACACCATCATCATTGCCACTGCCTGATGCAGGCGCTCCCTATGTCTCCCTTGAATTACCTGCTGTAGCTCTCTTATCTATCTCTCTTCCCCCCTTTCCTGCAGTCCTCACACTGCAGCCAGAGCCATCTTTCTGCATGTATACCATATCATTGCAGTCTCACGTCTCTAACCCTTCATTGTCTTCCTATTGCCCACAACAGGGAAGGCACAGGTTCTAACCTGTCAACCTGAACCCACTGCAAACCCTGCTAATAGAAAATGGCACAAGTTTCTTCTGAGCTGACACGTGGCCACAAAATAGACTCAAAGACAGTGTTTTTCAAACTTCAAGGCTTGACCCATTAGTGGAAGTTGAAATCAATTTAACTAGTAGACAACAGCGTTTTACAAAATAAATGAATCAGAAAGGAACAGATTATATTAGCATGGAATAGAATAAAATAGAAAATATTAAAATGCATCACATGTAGTAACGTTAAGTACTGGTCCATGATTTTTCTGTGTCAATCTTTATATCTCTGTGTATTGAGTGTCAATGTAAAATGTATTTCTTAGCATGAGTTAAGGCCAGAAAATAGAAAAAAGCACTGCTCTAAATAGCTGTCAAGTAATATCCTGCCAATTAAGCAGAGTTCGCAGGTTGATTGAATTGTATTTGCCATCTCAAATTCCTTTCATTGTTGGCTCCAAGCTGCTATTCAGCCTATATCTTATCATTACACGTACCCAAAACACACATACACATGAAGACTTAGTGTTCCAGGCTCTCTCCCACCTCCCTGCCTTTGCAAGTGCTAGTGCATCTGCCTGGGCCACTTTTCATCCCATTACCTTCTCATGAACTGCTGATCCTCCTTGAAGACTTAGTTCCATAACACTTTCTCTAGGATACCTGCCCAGACTTGTCTTTTCCACTCATCTTCCCCCATGATTACCATTGCAATGCTAGGAGAAGTCTCCTTTCCCTACAGACACAGCACTCATGGCATTGATCAGTCAGGGAACTTGGAACACGGCATTGGGGTTGTTGGCTTTCCAGTCAGTTTCCACCACGATAACCACGGAATGTGCTCCTTGAGGGCAGGGATCAAGGCTTTCCTCTCCCTATCCTGGGGGAGCAGTACAGATTTTCCAGTAGGAGTCTGGAGATCAGTAAGCATTTGCCAAATGAATGAGTAAGCTGCAGGTACTCCACCCAGACTTCCATCCTTCTTTTCTTCCCCATCCAAGATTTAGAGCATTAAGTGTGAAGCCCCGAGGGCTTGTCTCCATTCTCTTCCTAATCCCTCCAAGTCATAACAGAGGCTATCTTTTGTATCAGTTTAAAGGCACTGTGTCAGGTTGTCCATATGAGAGGTGTGCAAGCTGCTCCATTTTCAGACATGGCTCCTGATTAAAGGTGGACAATGGCTCTGCAGAGACTGCAGGGAACTATGATTTGCAACTCCCAGAAGTCAGCCCAATAATGGCATGGAGTAAAGAGGTAAAATATCGCTAAGACACCAATTTGGTAGTAGTAAAGTCATCTTTCTTGGAAGTGAAAGTTAAATTTTAAATAACCAACACCAAAGATTATTTTAGAATTGACACCAAGTGACCCAGGAGATGTCTGCTGGATAAGCCTCCCCTTCCCTCTCTATTTAGGGAGACCTTGATCAGAAATTTGGATAAAGGGAGAGGAGGAGGTGGGAAGATCTCTACGGGGATGGAACAGACAAATATGAACATGGGACATTGTCCCATTCTCATCTTCCTTTGATCCTACTAAGGATGCTCTAAAAGGAAGGAAAGGTAACTGTTACCACACTTGGTCTAAGCTGGTTTATAATGACTCAGGCCATGCATATCTGGACCTAATAGTAGAGCCTAAACACCCTGCTTTTCAAGGAATCCTGTAGTCAGAGAAGAATTCTTACCTACCGGATCTTCCATACCTCCTGGAAGAATGGAGACTGCTTTTCTAGAGTGGAGAATTAGTTTCCCTTAAATGCTATCTCTCCGCAACAGGAAGAAGAAACTGATTCACCCTTCCTTAATGCATCAACCTTAATGCATCTGAGACCACGTCTAAAAACATGGAAAATCCCTTCTCCTTTGGTCCTACAGCCAGAAACTTGGGAACCCAGCCATTACAGTGTTACCTATATTTCAGCCATCCCAACTCAAACTCATAAAGACCAAACTCTAAGGCCATTTACTTTCTAATATCCTTCCCACCACCTCCCCTTTTCTTTTCCCAGAAATACTTGCTCTAGATCAGGGTTTTTCAGCCTCTGCACTAGTGGCACTGCATGCCACATAATTCTTTGTTGCTGAGGGCTGTCCTGTGCATTTCTGGATGTTTAACAGCAACCCTGGCCTCTATCCACTATCTAGATGCCAGTAGCACCCACCCCATCAGTTATGACAATCAATGTGTCTACAGGCATTGCCAAATGCCCAGTGGGGAAAAAGTAACCCTTGCTTGACAACCACTACTGTTGTAGCCAGTGGTCTTCATTTATATCCTAGACCAATAATAGAATTTGAATATCTGGGGAAGGGCCCAGACTTTGATATATATATATATATTTTTAAATATTTTATTGTACTTCAGGTGAAGGCTTACAGAACAAATAATTTCTCATGAAACAGTAGTACACATCTTGTTTTATGACATTGGTTAACAACCCCACAACATATTAACCCTCTAAATTCTCAACCTTTTTTTTTGGTGAAAATACACATAGCCAAAGATACACCGTTTCAAAAATTTCTACATACACACTTCAGTGACATTGACTATGCGCTTCCAATTGTGCTGTTATTCTCACCTAAGATGAAGGCTTACAGAACAAAATAGTATCTCATTTAACAGTTACTACAAATGTTGCCCTCTGACAATGGTTAATAATCTCACAACACATCAACAATATCCTTACTCAACCTTGGGTTCCCTATCACCAGCTTCCTTGTCCCCTTCTGCCTTCTGGCCTTTGTCACTGGACTCCTGTACCTCATTAGTCTCATTTGGTTTTACGGGGCTGTCCACTCCCAGGCTGAACAGTGAACCTAGGAGGTAACTTCACCACTGAGCTAAAAGGGTGTCTGGGGGCCATACTCTCAAGGTTTTTCCAGCCTCCTTTAGGCCTGTAAATCTGTTTTTTTGTGTGTGAGTTAGAATTATGCTCTACATCCTTCTCCAGCTCTGTCCAGAACCCTCTGTTGTGATCCTGGTCAGAGGAGTCAGTGGTGGTAGCCAGGCACCATCTAGCTGTACTGGACTCAGGCCGGTGGAGGCCTTGGTAGCTGTGGGCAATTAGTCCTTCGGACTAATCTTTTCCTTGTATCCTGTTCTCTTCATTCTTCCTTGCTCCAGAAGGGATGAGACCAGTGGAGTATCTTAGATGGCCGCTCATAGGTTTTTAAGACCCCAGACACTACTCACCAAGGTAGAATGTAGAACATTGTCTTTATAAGCTGTGTCATGCCAATTGAGCTAGATGTTCCCTGAGACCATGGTCCCCACAGCCCTCCGCCCAGCAATTCAGTCCCTCAGGGAGTTTGGATGTGTCTATGGGGCTTCCATGACCTTTCCTTGTACAAGCTGTGCTAGTTTCCCCTGTATTGTGTACTGTCTCACCCTTCACCCAAGATACCATGTATCTATTGCCTATTTAGTATTTCCCCCCCAACTCCTCCCATCCCTGGTAACCAACAAAGATTGTTACTTTTTGTGTGTGAACTTTTTCATGGCTTTTTACAATAGAGGTCTCATACAATATTTGTCCTTTTGTGATTGACTTATTTCACTCAACATAATGTCCTCCAGTTTCATCCATGTTATGAGATGCTTCACAGATTCACTGTTGTTCTTTCTCGTTGCATAGTACTCCATTGTATGTATGTACCATA
Source organism: Dugong dugon (assembly GCA_030035585.1). Lineage (NCBI taxonomy): Eukaryota > Metazoa > Chordata > Mammalia > Sirenia > Dugongidae > Dugong > Dugong dugon. The sequence continues at coordinate 63,258,492 of CM057471.1, forward strand.
GTTTGTTTATCCATTCATCTGTTGATGGGCATCTAGGTTGTTTCCATCATTTTGCTATTGTGAACAATGCTGCCATGAACACAGGTGTGCATATGTCTATTCGAGTGACGACTCTTATTTCTCTAGGATATATTCCTAGGAGTGGGATTCCTGTATCGAATGGTATGTCTATTTTTAGCTTTCTGAGGAAGCGCCATACAGACTTTGATATTTTTTAAAAGCTCTTCAGGTGATTATAATGTACAACCAGTGTTGAGAACAACTTCCCTGTCTACTGAATCAAGGCCTTGCCTAACTCCTCAACTGTGGCTCTGCCCTCTGTTGAAGCTCCTGTACCATGAGTGGAATGCCAAACTTAGGAATAAAAAGTAAAAAAGAAGGACAAAAGATAAGGCTATTCCATGCAACAGGAAAACGGATGCTTCTAATTCCATTTCTTTCGATCATAAACCAGGAGGTGGATTTAGAGCAAAGCACTCAGAACAAAGGCTCAAGAGAAGTGGCTTCGTCAGCCTGGTGCCAACTACCCAAAGTGCGGAGATGTCCCTTTAGGAGTGAATTTACACAGGCTGACATCCAAAGATATAACACTAAAGCTGCCAAAGCCAGCAACCCCCTAGGTCTCCTCACAAAATTTCAGTCCCTTTGAGAAAAAGTGGTTCTAAGGTCAAAGAGCCTTGGTCAAATATTGTTAAATAGTGTAGTAATCTTGAAAAAGCCTGCAGTAAAGAGGCCTGTATAAATTTGTTTGATTGGACTTCCTACATGTGTATATACTTGAGAGCAAAGCATAGTTAGGCATGCAAGTTCTGGAATGAGCTTGCCTGGGAACAAATCCCACTATTCCATGAATTAGCTCTCTTACATTGGAAAAGTTAGGTAAATGCAGATTATAATAGTATCTACCAAAAAGAATTATTGTAGGGATCAGCTGGCATAATCTATAGACTGTTTGTAGTGCAATGCTAGGAACTTAGTAAGCTTAGCAATTAACTTATTGTTGTTATTATTTATTTGACTATGAGGTCCTGTGTTCCCCCCCCCTGCCCCACCCCCCCGAAGACAGCTTTTAACATCACCTTAAACTAGAGTTCTTTTATAATATAGTTTAAGAAATGATGGTTAAGACTAATGTTAGCCATACTAATAGAAATATAACCTTACTAATAGAAATATAGCCTTGCACCACATGATAAGATTCTATTTGGAACTTGGAGGCTGGTGACTTTCTTTCAGGTTCAAGCATAAATCTACTAAGTGGTGCAGTGGTGGACTTTTCTCTCATCCATTGAGGGCAGGGACTTTGTTCTTCATTGAATCTCCAGTACACAGCATCTTTGTTCATTACTGAATTGCCAGTACACAGCATCTGACATATCTAGGGGCCTAAACCTACTGTTGAATGACTGATGAATAAGGACCACATGCCATTCATCTCAGTAGAACGATCCACCCACCCACAGCCCCCTTTACTCAGCTAAATATCTTTGTCCACAAAACCTACTACAGATATTTTTGTGAGACACATCAAGGAAACTTTGGGATAGCAGGTCACAACTGAGATTCATACAACTCTGAAATAAATATGCAAGGCAGCTAAGCAATCAGACTTGGTTTCCCAAGATTTGATTTACACTCAGCTTTCGGGTACTTATTTAAGGCTCAAAGGGAGGTGCACCATAAGCCACAAACCACTTGCTATGCGACCTGTAAGGAAAACCACTCAATATGAAACCACCTCTTGTGGCAGAGTGACCACCATTATCAGTATTTCTCCGTCTGCTCTGATTCTCCAGAACCAAAGCCAAGAAAGTGTATGAAACATCTCCTATTAAATCCACCTTTGAAATAATTGCTACATTTACAGCAATTATTGATGATCTCAAAGTTAGGAAAAAATAAATAAACAGAAAATAAGGTATAAAAATACAATAGGAATAGAGGAAATAAATGCTTTTGAACCAACCTGACTTTTAAATTACCATGAGGAGAAAAGAAATAATTTCTAGTAACATAACTAGCCTGGGGGGCAGGGGAGGAGAACTTGGACTTACTGCACTTCTGCAAAATGCCAGGCTCTGTAGTCTTGATATCTAAGTTATTTTTCACCACAACCACACCAGGTATTTAATATTATCTCCATTTCACAGATGAGAAAACTGAGTCTCAGAGAGGTTGTGACTTGTTCAAGGTCAAAGGAAGTCTCTTGGTATTTGGTAATAAACCAGGTAACTAAGCATAAAGTTGTGGGGTCTCAGAGGCCTGGGTTTGAATTCTAGCTCTGCCACTTCCCAACTACGTAATGTGGATAAATCCATTTAATCTCGTGATGCCTTAGTTTCCTCCTCCATAATATGGGACAATAGTACTACTTCCCAAACAGATTGGCTGTATTTAATAACTAATACATGTACAAACTGAATAGAGAGAAAGTTAAAACAGGTATTTCTATTAGAATGATTGATTTAGAACCTTAATGAACAATTTTTTCCAGATGTATGATACTTTCAATCTTACAAAGCATTCTCATACAAACTGTATCTCATTTGATCTGGTAGGTAGCACAGACATCATTACCCCTTCTACAGAGATGAACACTGAGTATCTGAGGGATTCCTTATTCATTCCTATCCAGGGAACAATTACCTGCTTATTCACTTTATTTTTCCTTTGTCCCCCACTTCCAACTCTGAATTTGGCAGAGGAGAGTTTGGACACTGCGGGTTGGGGGGTTTTGGTGTGTATATATGTTTGTGTTTTATGGTTTTCTTTTGGTTACCTCTGTACCACCAGATCATAGTTTGGTTTATGGTATATGATTAGTGGTAAATGCTAGAATGATAAATGTATAAAAGAACATATGAATGATATAAGAATGAATTTGCTCAGGATAAGAAAGCTAGAAAGTGGCTGCAAAATGAATAAAACACGAATCACCAGACTCCATGTCCAGAGTCCTCTCCCCTATCCTATAATATATTTTCAAATGGCAATATTTCACAGAATCATGGAATTTCAGAGATGGGAAGGAGCTTGGCGATCACCTCAGCCAACATTCTCACTTTACAGATGAGGAAACAGAGACTCAAAGAAGTTCTATAACCTGGCCAAAATCACACAGCAAGAAGGTAGGCGAGCTGGCCCAGAACCCAGGTTCCCTGACTCCAAGGTCAATGAGGCTGTCCTTTACCCTGGCAGATTCAAGGGCTGAAAACTCCCCCAGCCTCCCATGTATCAGCCTGGGCTTGTGAATGAAGAGTGTGTACCTCATGCACCCAAACCACTGTGTATACATATTATTGCTCTGCTCATGATGAAACATGAGGAGGCTACTGCTGGGATTTCATCTGAAAAGTTCTCATCCTTTCCACAGGCAATGACTCCCCACTATGACTGAAAGGCTGAAGGCAGCCTCTGTGTGCACATGCACGAGTAAAGAGATGCCTTAACTTACTTAAGTGAGGAGAGGCTTCCTCTCACTTTTTTTCTGAAGCTCCCAGATCATGCTAGGTTCTAGCTGGAAGGCTGGAGTGGGAGAACTGGCAAAGGTGTGAGGTCTGGAACATCTCAGTAAGGTTGGCCCTCGCACATCAGAGCATATGGCACATTTTGGTAAGGTACATAAGGCCTTTCTTTCATGATGCAAATGTCAAGCTTCTAATGTGCTGTGTCCATGTCACCACACAGCAAGACACACTGGGAAATTGCCTGCTGACATGCTTTACAGTTTCAAAAAAGCAGTGTGGATGGGGAAGAAAAATATCAACTGACAACTGCCCCAATGAGCACATTCTAGTTGGCATTTGCACCTGGATGAGCACGTTTCTGGGTACCTATTTGCATGTGTGTCCATGTGCAGATTTAGGTGTGAGCTCCGTGTAATTCTTGCACATGGTTGCTGTCTTATCAGTTTTGTGGTGTGACCAGTCTCCCAGTCATGTATGCCTACCCTAAACTATTTTCTTTGTAGCACTTACTATCGTGTGTGTGTGTGTATATAATACATATGTTGCTCATTTTATATATTTACATATATATATGTATATAAAACCAAACCAGTCCCCTTCAAGTCGATTCCAACTCATGGCAACCTTATGTGTTGTAAAGTAGAACTGTGCTCCATAGGGTTTTTGAGGCTGTGACTTTTCAGAAGCAGATCATCAGGGCTTTCTTCTAAAGCACCTCTGGGTAGACTCAACCTCCAAGCTTTCAGTTAGTAGCCAAGCACTTTAACCATCTGCACCACACAGGGACTCTTTTGTGTATATAGAGAGAGTGTGTGTGTGTGTTTAACTAATGTCAGTCTCTCCCACAAGCTCAGAGACCATGTTTGTTTTATCCATCATTGTCTCCTCAGCCCCAAACAGAGTGCTGGGCCTGTGGCTGGTGCTTAATAATTATTTGAGGATTAAATAAAGGAAGGAAGAAATAACTGGATGGCCAGGGGCCTGACTTCTGGGTTGAACTCCATCATTTAATTAACCACGTGACCTTGGTTACACCTTATACTTAATTGCAGAGCTAGAAAGGATTCTAGAAATCAGCTTGTTGGATGATTACAAACTTTGCTTTAGCAGTAGAATCCAAAATAAAGCACATGTGAAATCTGAACACAAAAGCAGAAGCAAATCTGCTTTTAAGTAAGAGGGGTGTATAGCGGGAAATCTTCTTGATCACCCCTTTACCTCTCTCCTCACTATTCGGGCTTCTCTGGCTGCCTGAACTGATCTTCAGGATCCAAACAGCATAGGTTGAAGACCAGTGATCTCTTTCAGCTCTATCATTTGACCAAACCAAAAACCCATCGACGGTGAGTCGATTCTGACTCATAACAACCCTCCAGAACAGAGTAGAACTGCCCCATAGGGTTTCCAAGGAGTGGCTGGTGGATTCAAACTGCTGACCTTTTGGTTTGCAGCCATAGCTGCTAACCACTCTGCTACCAGAGCTCCTATCATTTGACAGAGGAGTAAAATGGAATCCAGGAAAGGAGAGGGCTGGCCTAGCGTCCCACGCTCAGTGCATGTCAGAGCTGGAATTAGTATCCAGATGTTCTGACCTCCAACCTCGTTAGCAACCTTCCACCTCTTAGAATCTTTAAAACTACTCCTGAAATGTTTACAAAGGGGTTATGAGGAAGAAATGTGAACCTGTTTGGAAAAACACATTCAGAGTTTTGAAACACTACATTTGCAAGCCATATTGGGGCCACTCAGCCAAGTGATTAAGAAGAATAGTTTTGGGATCAGGTGGGTCCACACTTGGACGCCAGCTCCAGTCTTAACCAGGTGGATGACCTTGGGCAATGTGTTTGACGCCTCCCCACCAAGCCTTGGTTTCCTATGTGTAAAATGGCAAGGCACTGCTCACCTCACTGGGGATGTTGTGAGGACTCAGTGTCCTTCCTTCCATGGCAGACCATAAATGTTCAATAAATGATTGCTACTGTTAAGCACTGTGCATGGTATTAGTTTAAATAAAGTTATTTCAATTATAATTGGTATTTTTGAAATATTGATCACCAAATATGTACCATGTCTTCCCTTACAAAGCTCCATTATAGCCATCGCCATGTCATATCATGACTAGATTACAGGTCCATGTATCCTCAGCACAGGGCCAGACATATAGAATTTAAGAAACACTTGTAAACAATGACTGCATGCCTAAAGCTCTAGCATATTCATTAGTGTGGCAATGAGCTTATAACCAGACTTTGTTTCCAGTCCAGACCCCACCTTTTCCAGGCTATGTGACTTTATTCAAAGCATTCAATTTGTCATCTTTAAAAGGGGGATATGAACGCCAGTCTTCCAAACCTTAAAGTGGTCTTAGGGGGTTCAAATGAGGCAATGAAAGGGAAAGCCCTACATAAGAGCAATGAGTTATGATATGACAAAACACAAAAAGAATAAGACATCCTGAAAATTCATTACATCTTCTGCCCCCCTTAATCCAATGTCTCAAGCCTGCAACTTCCTCAGCACCGTGGATTTCAGCTATTGCTGTGTTCTGTCAAGTAGTCATTGAGTATCCACACATAGTTTTTATGCATCTACACAGACAGCAATGGTTGCGTTCTGCTAGCAAGTATTTTAAGGATCCAAATTTGAAATTAAGTAGATAACTAGTAATCTTGGATGATTTAGGAATAATATTCCCCAGAGGTAGCCAGCCCTAGAATCGATCATTGTGTTTTTGAAATTCTGATATTCTCTTTTAAAGGAAAAAATATCCCATTATTTCTCATTCTTGTGTTTTCTTCCCTTTCTTACCCAACCCATATACATTTTCCTTTGCGTTTAAACTTTTCATCATGCCCAGAAGAACTTCTCCCCAATAACTCTCTAATTATTTATCATGCTTCAAGGCCCATAGAAAGTTCATCCATTAACTTTTGCATTGAGGGAGCCATTGCAAAACCTCAATAACTAGCAAGCCACCTTTCAAAGTAGGGTTTTAAATATTCAGAGCATAATCATACGGATTTGCAGCTGGTAGAGATTTCATGAATCACCTAGCCCAATCGCCCATGCCACAAAATGTGCAATGGAGACTTGCCTGTTTTTTCATATGAAATAAACAGAAAATTTAAGACTTGAATTGATGCCTTTTCAGTTGCAGGCCTGGATCCTTTTCTTCATGATGCTGCTTGGCTCTCCTAATTGACCCAGAAGCGTCAGAGTTTGCCCCTCTTTCCTAAACTTAAGATAAGGATCACACCTTCAGGGAGTTTTTTTGTTCATTTATTTTGATTTTCACATTCTCCAATTAATTTAGGTCCGCAAATATTTATTGTGTGCTTACATTTACAAGGCAGAGCAAAAATCGATTTGGGGATCCAGAAATGAACTATCTATAAGCTCTGCCCACAAAGAGTTTTCAGTTAGGTGAGAAAGAAATACAAGAATGCACTCTAATGCCAAATGGATTCAAATTAAAGGGGGATAAGTGTCGAGAACGGTGCCAATATCAAGGAGAGGGTGATTAAGTGAAATGAAGAAAATCTAAGATAGTTTCAAAGAAGAAAGGGCTTTGGGCTGAGCCAGAATGAATAAGTAGGATTTCTACAGGCCAAGAACCAGTTCAGATCTGCTCAACTATAGGCTGCTCATTGGGTGTGCCTACTTATTTCCAAATGTGTAAATATGTTTTGGTAGTATACTGGGTAGACTGTAGTATTTGCCAAAGTCTACCTATATCTGATATGGTTGAGTGGAAATGCTTGGACTATGAATACAGATAAACCAGATTTGGATTTCAGCTCTACCACTTAACCGAATGTGTGACTTTAGAGAAGTTTTTTAACCTAGCTGAGGCTCAGTCTTCTCATCTGTAAAGTGGAGAAAACAAACAGAACCTACCTCTTGATGATTATTAAGGTTTCAATGAGATAATGTATAAACTATAAGCAAAATGCCCAGCACACACTAAGTACTCAATAAATGTTAGCTATGTGACCATCACCTTGTCATTGTTAATCTCTTTTGTAAAGTAAAGAAAAAGAAAAACAGTGAAGGGGCACATTCACTGTGGTGGGGCCCCTCTGTGGAGGGGCACCATGCCTTGATCCAGAAACACCCCATATAGCAAGGCCCAGACCAATGTCTGATCCCACAAAGTACACGATGAATGAAAATCAAGGTTGGCTTAGCCCAGCCCTTACCTGTATATTTTATATCTGGTTGTAAATCCTTGACGGTGTCTTTCCACAAAGGATAGGTAGCTCCTGGAGTGGTGGAAAGGCCCCCTGTCTGAAATAAGCCAATCAAATTCCTTGGAGACATGTTGGTCTGTCCCAGCTGGTTCCTGGTGGGAGGGCTGCACTGAGATACGGCCCCATACAAACAGGAAGTAGAGGAGCTCAACAAACCTCCAGTTCATGCTTTTCTGCCGGCCTTTTTCCTCTCATTCTTGCTCCATTCTGTGGAGTCCTAAGCAGAAAAGAATAAGAAAAAGAGAGAGGGAAGAAAGGAAGAGGGTGGGGGAAAGGAGGAGGGAAAAAAAAAAAAGGCAAAAGGAAGATAGAGAAAGACAAAAGAAACAAACAAAAATGCAATTAACACAATCTCATAATGAATGTTTTAAGGTTTACAAAAACAGTGCAGTTTCTGGTTGAGCACACAGAACCCAAGGAGATCTGGGTTCATCCTCCTGCTTTGCTGTTCATGTATTGTATGACTATGTACAAACTGCTAACTTCTTAGATTTAGTTTTCCTCCTCTGTAAAACAGAGGATGGGCCTAAGTGCCAATATCTCAGCACTACGTACATCGTAGGTACTCAAGGCATATGTGTTGAATGAATCAATGTAGAAACAGAGTCTTATATAGCCAGTAAGGTATGTGGAGACAGAACTCACATGTCTGTTCTATCTACTGTCTTCACAAACAATCTGCCTGTCATCCCCAGGACTCAGTAAACAAGAGTTCCTTTCTTTTTTCCTGTCTCTCTCTCACACATACACACACACACACACACACACACACACACACGTATCCACTAAGCAAGTCCTTTGTTTTGCATTATCAGATGAATACACAATGCCTTATGACAGATTATTATCATGACTATATAGGTTAGATACTGTCATGGATTGAACTGTGTCCCCCCAAAAATGCGTCAACTTGGTTAGGCCATGATTTCTAGTATTGTGTGGTTGTCCTCCATTTTGTGATTGCAATTTTACGTTAAAGAGGATTAGGGTGGGATTGTAACACCTTTACTAAGGTCACATCCCTGAGCTAATGTAAAGGGAGTTTCCCTGGAGTGTGGCCTGCACCACCCTTTATCTTACAAGAGATAAAAGGAAAGGGAAGCAAGCAAAGAGTGGGGAACCCCATACCACCACGAAAGCAGTGCCAGGAGCAGAGCCTGCCCTTTGGACCTGAGGTTCCTGGGCTGAAATGCTCCCAGACCAAGGGAAGATTGATGAGAAGGACCTTTCTCCAGAGCTGACAGAGAGAGAAAACTTTCCCCTGGAGCTGAAGCCTACTTTACTGTGAGGAAACAAATTTCTCTCTGTTACAGCCATCCACTTGTGGTATTTCTGTTACAGCAGCACTAGATGACTAAGACAGATACTTTATGGACGAAGAGTTGGTGGAGCTCATTGCAGTCCACCGCTACAATGCACAGTGCCTCCCCTCATCCCAAGGAAGCATGACCAGAGAATTCACGTGCTGGTGCACTGAGCCTCTAGGTTCTCTGGCATTTGGAGGGAGGCCAAAGGATAAGCTGCTATGTGGGATCTTGCCAGGCTCTTTTTTGGGGTGGTAGTATAAAGGAGCCCAGCTGGTGCAACAGTTAAGCACTCAGCTGCTAACCGAAAAGTTGGCGGTTCGAACCCACCCAGTAACTCCACAGGAGGAAGAACTGACAATCTACTCCCATAAAGATTACAGACTAGAAAATCCTATGGGGGCAGTTCTACTCTGTTACATGGGGTAGCTATGAGTCAAAACTCAACAACAAACATAGCACAGTGATGCTGCTGGGGAAAATGCTTGAGACTAAGGGATTGCTTATGTTGAGGCTGCCCGTGGGGAGGAGAGGAGAGAAATCACAAGGCCACACCTAGCTTTTGGAAGATTTGCAAGTGTTGTTGTCACCGTCTCATGGCTGTTCTCCTTTTAGCTTAATTTACTATTCTGTCTGTGCCCCTCCCTCCCGCTTATCCTAAAAGAGCTTATCTTACTCCACAGTTTAAGGCAGCTGTGAATTCAGGGCCCATCTGTTATAAAACAATAGTATTTCAGGCAAGTTATTTTACTTCTCTGGGTCTCAGTTTCCTGGTCTGTACAATGTGGTTAATAGTAGAATTTACACTCAAAACTACTGTGGAGAATTAAGTGAGATAATTTACGTAAAGTGGTCCACCCAGTGGATGCCTGGCATATAGTAAGTGCTCAATAAATGGCATCAGTGTTGACAATGACGATGATGATGAATAATATTGACAATGATGGTGTCAACTAATCCCCTGCTAGGGAGTGTCTTTGCTCATGTTGTCCCCACTGCCCGTCCAAGTCCTGTTTGTCCTTCAATAGACATTTAATGTCATGTCCTCAAAGGTCACTTCCTTTTTCTATTCCACTAAGTGTTAGTTACCCCTTTCCTCTCAGCTCTAGTTGTTCATTTCATATAATTATATGATAACACTTATATTTCATTATACTTATTTAGGTTTCTGTGTCTGTCTCAGTCACTGGACCATGAAGCTGTATCTGGCAAGAGCCTTTAGAAGACTCAGCTTTTAGCCTTGGCTACCTGTGTGGCTCTGGACAGTCAAGTCCCCTCTCTTGTCCTCACATTCCTACATCAATCACTTAAACACATGATGGGGGCATAACAATACTAAAAAAAGTCTGTCAAGGGTAAAACCACATATAAACATGATTAAGTATGATACTTTGTATACCTTTCCATCTGAAAATAGGAGAAAAGTAAAGCTAAGAAAGAGAAAATAAAGAAGAGATAGTTGTGAATCTCCTGCCCAACTGGATATTTCTCTCTGTTACCCAACTGCACCATTTTATTATGAATTTCTGCAAAAACCCACTTGGCACTGCAAGCTCCAGCTGTCAGGGGCAAAGGAGAGGGGCACATGAGCAGAGGAGTGGGCTGCCAGAAGCTGTGGCCTGAAGTTTTGTTCAGAGCCTGAAACAAAGCCACACACGTTGACTGCAGAACTGTAGCAGCTACAGCTGCCAGAACTGTCTGCCAGAGCCCACCTGAGTGGCACAGAGGGGGTGGAGGCCATCGTTCAGACATCCCAGCAGGGAGCTACAGCACACTGAAATCACAGCGTGTCACCCATACAGCCCTGATACATGGCTTCTGTTGTGAGTGGGTGCAGAGTGGGAGTCTGTGAGAGAATGCCTGGCTCTCAGACTGTTTGCAAGAAAACAGAATGCAGAACATCTCAGCCCTCAAAAGTGAAACCAAGCTGTACATGGAACAGCAGTAAGTGTGTCTGTGTGTATGTGTGTGTATGTGTGTGTGTAAGAGAGTGAGATCTCAGCCTATAGTCCTAGAATTAAAATTAGCTGGAATTTGAAAGATCGAACCCGTGGTTCTCAAGTGGGGGTGGTTTTGCCTTCAGGGGACATTTCACGATGCCTGGAGACATCTTTGATTGTCATGACTAAGGGGTGCTACTGGTTTCTAGAGGGTAGAGACCAGGGAGGCAGCTAGGCACCCTACAACGTACACAGCAGGCCCTCACAACAAAGAATATCAGTTGAGAAACCCTGACGTTATCCAAGTCCTTTTTATAGATCATGATCTTGAGAGCTGTCAGATTATGGACTTGCCCTAGGTCACCGTGAATGGCAGATTGGACTAGGGTCCTGTCTTCTGGTTCCAGGTTAAGTATTTTCCCATTCTGCAGTACTGTCTCCGCATGTGTAGCTGTGTGTGAGCCTGTTTCCTTGTTGAGGCCTATGATACAGTCTATATTTCAGCAAGTAGGGATGAATGTTTCATGGACAAAGTCTGAATACATCTCTGTCGACTTGGACTACAATAATTCATAGAGCACTAAAAATGTAAATGAAAGTTTTTATAAAGTATATTTTAATAGAAATAGATATTTTGCTAGGCAAGAACAAGGAATAGTACATATATTATCTAAATGTTGTCAGATGAGATATGTTCACAGACACTTTCACTTCCATTCTGTAAACAAGCTCCTTTTAGCATCAACAGACTAAGAGATTTTATTAAGCATCTACTGTATGCTTACCTCTGAAAATGTCTGTTCCCATGGTAGCAGCCAAAGCATCAAATGCAGATTTTACTTTACTTTAGATGTTCCTAAAGGTATATTCCACCAAACGAGTTGTTGTTTTTGTTGTTGTTGTTAGGTGCCCTCAAGTCAGTTCTGACTCATAGCAACCCTCTGTACAACAGAACAAAACACTGCTCAGTCCTGTGCCATCCACACAATCATTGCTGTGTTTGAGCCCACTGCTGTAGCCCCTGTGACAATCCATCTTGTTGAGGGTCTTCCTCTCTTTCATTGACCCTCTACTTTACCAAGCATGATGTCCTTCTCCAGGGACTGGTCCCTCTTGATAACATGTCCAAAGTACATGAAACAAAGTCTCACCATCCTCGCCTCTAAGGAGCATTCTGGCTATACTTCTTCTAAAATGAATTTGTTCCTTCTTCCGGCTGTTGTTGTTGTTAGGTGCCCTCGGGTCACTTCTGACTCATAGCTACCCTATGTACGACAGAACAAAACACTGCCAGGTCCTACAGCATCCTCATGATGACTGTTACGCTTCAGCCCATTGTTGCAGTCACCATGTCAACACATCTCATTGAGGGTCTTCCTCTTTTTCATTGACCCTCTACTTTACCAAGCATAATGTCCTCCTCCAGGGACTGGTCCCTCCTGATAACATGTCCAAAGTATGTGAGACAAAGTCTCGCCATCTTCACTTCTAAGGAGCATGCTGGTTGTACTTCTTCCAAGACAGATTTGTTGGTTCTTTTGGCACTCCACGGTATATTCAATATTCTTTGCCAACACTGTAATTCAAAGGCATCAATTCTTTTTTGGTCATCCTTATTCTTTGCCCACCTTCACAAGCATATGAGGCGATTGAAAACACCATGGTTTAGATCAGGTACACCTTAGTCTTTAAGGTGACATCTTTGCTTTTTAACACTTAAAGAGGTCTTTTGAAGCAGATTTGCCCAATGCATTGCATCCTTTGATTTCTCGACTGCTGCTTCCATGGGTGTTGATTGTGGATCTCAGTAAAATGAAATCCTTGACAACTTTAATCATTTCTCCGTTTATCATGATGTTGCTTAACGGTCTAGCCGTGAGGATTTTTTTTTTTCTTTCTTTATGTTGAAGTGCAATCCATACTGAAGGCTGAAGTCTTTGATCTTCATCAGTAAGTGTTTCAAATCCTCTTAATTTCAGCAAGCAAAGTTGTGTCATCCGCATACTGCAGGTTGTTAATGAGTATTCCTCCAATCTTCGTACCAAGTTCTTCTTCATGAAGTCCAGCTTCTCAGTGCTTCTGCTCAGCATACAGATTGAATAAGTATGGTGAAAGGATACAACCCTGACACACACCTTTCCTGACTTTAAGCCACAAAGTATCCCCTTGTTGTGTTTGAACGCCTGCCTCTTGGTCTATGTACAGGTTCCTATTAGCACAATTAAATGTTCTGGAATTCCCATTCTTCTCAATGTTATCCATAATTTGTAATGATCCACACAGTCAAATGCCTTTGCATAGTCAATAAAACACAGGTAAAGATCTTTCTGGTATTCTCTGCTTTCAGACAAGATCCATCTGACATCAGCAATCATATCCATCATTCCATGTCCTCCTGAATCTGGCTTGAATTTCTGGTAGTTCCCTGTAGATGTACAGCTACAATCACTTTTGAATGATCTTTAACAAAATTTTACTTGTGTGTGATATTAATGATATTGTTCAATACTTTCTGCATTCTGTTGGATCACCTTTCTTTGGAATGGGCACAAATATGGATCTCTTCAGGTTGGCTGGCCAGGTAGCCATCTTCCAAATTTCTTGGCATAAACGAGTGAATGCTTCCAGCATTGCATCCATTTGCTGAAACATCTCAGTTGATATTCTGTCGATTCCTAAAGCCTTGTTTTTCGCCAATGCCCTCAGTGCAGCTTGGACTTCTTCCTTCAGTACCATCGGTTCTTGATCATATGCTACCTCCTGAAATGCTTGAATGTTGACCAATTCTTTTTGGTACAGTGACTCTGTATTCTTTCCATCTTCTTCTGACATTTCCTGCATCGTTCAATATTTTCTCCACAGAATCCTTCAATATTGCAACTCAAGACTTGAATTTTTTCTTCAGTTCTTTCAGTTTGAGAAATGCTGAATGTTTGTTTTTTGTTTCGTTTTTTTCCTCCCCTTTTGGATTTCTAACTCCAGGTCTTTGCACATTTCATTGTAATACTTTACTTTGCCTTCTTGAGGCACCCTTTGAAATCTTCTGATCAGCTCTTTTACTTCATCATTTCTTCCTTTTGCTTTAGCTACTCGATGTTCAAGAGCAAGTTTCAGAGTCTCTTCTGACATCCGTTTTGGTCTTTTCTTTCTTTCCTGTCTTTTTAATGACCTCTTGCTTTTTCCATGTATGATGTCCTTGATGTCTTCCCACAACTCATCTGATCTTTGGTCAGTAGTGTTCAATGTGTCAAATCTGTTCTTGGGATGATCTCTAAATTCAAGTGGGATATACTCCAGGTGATAATTTGGCTCTCATGGACTTGCTTTAATCTTCTTTAGCTTCAACTTGAACTTGCATATGGGCAATTAATAGTTGGTCCCGCAGTCGGCCCCTAGCCTTGTTCTGAGGACACTGAGCTTCTCCATCATCTCTTTCCATAGATGTAGTTGATTTGATTCCTGTGTATTTCATTTGGGAGGTCCACATGTATAGTCATCATTTATGATGCTGCAAAAAGGTATTTGCAATGAATAAGTCATTGGCCTTACAAAATTCATCATGTGATCTCTGGCATCATTTCTATCACCAAGTCCATATTTTCCAAGTACGGATCCTTCTTCTTTGTTTCCAACTTTCCCATTCCAAGCACTAGTAATTATCAATGTATTTTGATTGCATTTTTGATCAATTTCAGATTGCAGAAGTTGGTAAAAATCTTCAATTTCTTCATCTTTAGCCTTAATGGTTGGTGTGAAAATTTGAATAACGGTCATATTAACTGGTCTTCCTTGTATGTGTATGGATATGATCCTGTTACTGACAGTGCTGTATTTCAGGAAAGATCCTAAAAATTTCTTTTTGACAATGAATGTGACACCATTCCTCTTTAAAATTTGTCATCCTTGGCATAGTAGAGCATATGATTGTCTGATTCAAAATGGCCAATATCAGTCCATTTCAGCTTAGGATATCAATCTTTATGCCTTCCATTTCATTTTGACAACTTCCAATTTTCCAAGATTCATACTTCGTACATTCCACATTCCTATTATTAATGGATGTTTGCAGTTGTTTTTTTTTTTTTTTCCCTCATTTTGAGTACACCACATCAGCAATTGAAGGTCCCAAAAGCTCTACTCCATCCTCAACATTAAGGTCAACTCTACTATGAGATACCAGCTCTTCCCCAGGGGTGTCTTTAGTGCCTTTCAAGCTGAGGGGCTCATCTTCTAGCACTGTATCAGACAAAGTTCCACTGGTTTTCAATAGTCTTTTTATTTTTTAAGAAGTACATCACCAGGTCCTTCCTTCTAGTTTGTCTTAGGCTGGAAGCTCTGCTAAAACCTTCAACCATGGGTGTTTCTGCTGGTATTTGAAATACTAGTGGCATAGCTTCCCGCACCATAGCAACACGCAAGCCACCACAGTATGACAAACTGACAGACGAGTGGTGGGTACAGCTATGCTATTTAACAAATGAAGACCTTGAGACTTGAAGACATTAAATAACTGTCCCAAGCTCACAACTCCTAAGTGTAAGATTCAGGATTTTAACCCACGTATATCTCATCATGCAGTGTATACAATTTTTACTACATCCCTCCTCTGTGAAGCTAAAATGTGGTCCTACCCTTTAAAGATTTCAAATATAATGGGGAGTCACATCCATGTATAAGCAAGTCTTATATGAAATTTGTTGTTATAAATACTTTAATAAAGGAATAAAGTCCAATGGAAGAATAGAGGCAGAGGAGATTGTTTCAGCCAAGAGGTCTGGAAGGGCTCCATAGAAGAGATGATATTTGAGCAGGGCCTTAAATAGCATGCAAGGTTTTACTAGACAGAGATGAGGAAAATTCCTGGTACAGCAGGTAGCATCAGGCCTTGGGGATGGGAGAAGGCAGACTGTTTGAAGACTGACAGGGTGTATGTTAAGGGTAGCACTCAGGGTGGCAGAGGGCGCCAGTGAGAACAAGGGCTAGTGAGGCATTTGGTTACCAGCCTCTCTCTCTCTCTCTCTCTCTCTCTCCTCTTCATCAAGCAAAAATGGTGTACTTCATTTCCAAGTTATACTCTATGGGCAAAGAATTGTAGAAATTCAATAAATTCAGTCACTCACCCATTAACAAACTAAGCAGCTATTATGTGTCAGGCACTGTTCTAGAAGCTGGAGATTTCACAGTGAGCAGGGCAGCCAGGGTCCTCAGGGACCTTCCTTTCTAGTGTGTGGGGGGATGGAGCAAAAAAATACACAAACAAGCAGTAGTTACGTGTGTGGTGGTGAAGAGCGGTCTAAAGAAAATTAAAGCAAGTAAGGTGGGGTTGAGAGTGAGAACATTGTTTTTTATACAGGGTGGCCAGGAAAGGCTTCTCTGATAAGGTGGCTTTTGAGCAAAGGCCTGAAGGAAGTATAGAGAGAGTGGCATAAATGTCTTCAGGAAAAAAAATGTCATTGGAAAGTGAGAGGATCAGTATATGTTGGGATGTGGGTAGAGGTCAGAGTCGCTAGGTGGTGCAAATGGTTAATGCACTCAGCTGTTAACTGAAAGGTTGGAGGTTCAAGTCCACCCAGCAGAAACTTGGAAGAAAACTTATCTATCTACTTCCAAACAACCAGCTATTGAAAATCCTAGGAACACAGTTCTACTCTGACACACATGGGGTTGCCACGAGTCAGAGTGGATCCAACAGCAACTGGTTAGGCATAGGTCAGGTTGTATTTCAATCTTTCAATCAGGGAACTTAGTTTAGCTGCCATGAAAGTCAGTTTGAGGAGGTAATCATGTATTAACTGAGCTTTCACTATGTGCCAGGAAGTGAGCTAGTTGCTTTACATATGTGACCTCATGGAGATACAGTAATAGCGAAATGTTATGGTCCTAGTTTATACATGGTGGAAAACTGAGATTCAGAGAGGTTAAGTGGCTGGTCCAACACCACAAAGCTAGCAAATGATAGAGGCTGTGCTGTCCAATTAGGGAGCCACTGGCTACATGTGGCTATCAAATATTTGACGTATGGCTAGTCCAAATCAAGATGTGCTGTGAGTGTAAAACCTGCCAGATTTCAAAGGCTTAGTATGAATAAGAAAATGTAATTTTAAGCAAGTTTATATTGATTACTTGTTGAAATATTACTATTTTGGATATATTGAGTGACATAAGATATATTATTACAGTTAATTTCACCTACTTCTTTTTAATTATTTTAATGTGGCCATTAGAAACTTTAAAATTACACACGTGACTTCATTCTGTTTCTACTGGGCAACATTAGGCTAGAATGCCCCCTTTCTACTGTATGACCCTGCCCAAGAAGTGGGCATCCACTTAATCCTTTCTCCATATTTTTATTATCATTTAGAGAATCCAGCTCACTCTCCCTTACAAGTCCTTTGTTGAGCCACTGACCAGTTACCTGCTCCCTTCAAAACCAATTAAAAAAATAACAAAAATAAACAAATAATATATACATTACAAATAAACAATCCCCACACTCAAGGGCTACATCTCCAAAACGCCATATTCTAAAGACCAACCAAACCAGTTGCCACTGAGTTGACTCCGCATCATGGTGACCCTATGTGTGTCAGAGTAGAACTGTATTCCATAGGGTGTCCAAGGGCTGATTTTTTGGGAGTCAATCACCAGGCCTTTCTTCCTGGTGACTGACCTCATATACCTCGAACCTCCAACAATTCAGTTAGCAGCTGAACATGTTAATTGTTTGCCCACCCAGGGACTCCATCCTAGAGACAGCCCTAGCTATTTACCACCACACATTTTAGAAATGTTGTTTTCCTAAGATTAATAAAGTGAATTTCCTGTCACTGGAGTTTAGGGCCTGTGAAAGAAAGGCTGCTTCTATTCCAAGCACTGCCCCTGACCCCCTGTGACCTTGGGTGAGCCACAGGGCTGATGCTGTGTGGCGTCCTGGTGGACATGGAGCCACTGACACGGGCTTAGGATGGAGAGCGTGCAAGGTCCTCCGCTGAACCGTGCTATACATAAGCCTACAGTGTTATTAAGGGAATTGGGTTCATCCCACACAGAGCTCATTCTCTAATTGTTGCCATTATAAATTATTTACATCCAAGGTGGACGCCCTGGAGAAAGCAATGAGAGAGGATGGCCTTCCAACAGCAGCACGGCTGAGATCCTCCTCTGGAGCTCTCTGCATGGATTGCTTCACCATGGCCCATATCCTGGGAATGAGAGTGGAAGGGAGTACCTGCCCCCAACAGCATCCCACAGGAACTGGACTGAGCTGATCGCCAAATCTGAGGTGACACACA
This sequence comes from Dugong dugon, assembly GCA_030035585.1. Lineage (NCBI taxonomy): Eukaryota > Metazoa > Chordata > Mammalia > Sirenia > Dugongidae > Dugong > Dugong dugon. Next base: position 63,276,748 of record CM057471.1, read on the forward strand.
GTGCCTGCATGAGTACTGAACCAAGATCAACTGGCTGATCGCAACCAGGCCTCAACTTCCAGACCTATAACTCCGAATCAGACATCACACCTGAGCTAGACCTACAAAGCTGGGTGACCTTAGGCATGAAAATTAACCCCTCTGTGTTTCACTTTCCTCATCTGTAAAAGGGGAGCAAAACAGGAGGATGAACACCTCTTAGGGTTCAGATAAGGATTAAATAGGATTTTAAAATGAAGTTATCTTAGTGCCAATTTCAGCTGGAGCCCAAGACAATAGACACCGTATTCTAAAGAAAGGTGCACAACCACTATACAGGGCTTAGAAAAAGGGTAACCAAACACACTGTTGTCTTTCTTAACCTCTCACCCACATAAAACGTCATTAATAACATAAAATGTCAGATGTTGGGATTCCAACTGGAGTTGGAGTGAAAGCTGACAGTAAGCTGTAAGTCCTCCTACCCACCCCCAAACTCCTGGTGGGAGAAAGTTGAGGGTAGAACTCCCTCATCTCAAGCCCAGAGAAAGAAGCTTCACTAAGACTACTCAAAAAGTGTGATAAATATCCCCTGGAGCTTGGGGGAAATTGGTGGATTGGTGTCTGACTCACACCAGAGAAATCTAAAAAAAGAATTCAAAAGAGAGAAGTCTGACGTGAGTCAGGCTGAAGCGTGGCAGCACAGTGGGGCTACCCTTTGGGAAGTAACTGCCTAACTCTCGAGCAAATGGAACATGCTCCCGGTGGATCAGAGGTGGGCCACGTGCAAGAGAGCCGGGCAGGATTCACCTGGATCCTGAGCTGGAGGGATAAACAGATCCTAGCCAAAGGAACCAGGAATTGCACTGACATTCACCAAGATCCAAGGGATGAGGAGTAGGCAAACAGATGAAAGAGACACATTTTCCCACATTCAAAGAGTGACAAGTGAAAGATCCCAGGTATGAAGGGAAGCCCTGAGTCACCCCCAAAAATGCTGCAACCAAAAAATAAAAACAAAACATGTTAGCACTAAACATCTGTCAAGCTCAGAGAGTACTAATGTTAGACCATAGAAGAATACTAGTTGAGGACGAATCTTGCTACCTTTTTACTTTCCATCCTTGACCAGCCCCCCTACCCTAAAGAAGTCAGAGATCAAGGTTGGCAAAATGGAAGCAATATAGTAAAAGCATAAGACAGGAGAATATGGAGAAAAAGTGAAATTTCCACTTTAAATAAATTTTGCTTTATTTATTGTAATATACTGCAATGGACATATTAATCACTGAACTGAGATGGTGTATGGGGAACAGAAGCAATCAGAAAACTTTCTTCAAATTAACAACAAAACAAAAATTATGGGCGCTGCCTTAACTTTCATCCAAATGTTGGGGAAAATCAGACCCAAGCGTCACTTTAAACTGTGGAAGATAAGAATCAAATTAGTTTCTGATCTTATCCCACAGATCCTGTTTGGCCAAAGTAAAGGTTTCATGTGTTTAAGCATTCAACTCAATGCTTGACTGAGTGTAAGAATCCAATTTTAAGTCAGCAGTCTTCAAAGTAGAATTTACTAATCAGGGCACACAAGGCAGGTAAAATATTAGAACTTCTGGTGTACTTACTTAGTACTATTTACGACACTCAGGCCATCACAAGTCACTTACAGTACTAGAGTGAAGTATGGGAGCCTGATCACATGGAGGGGCTGGGTTCCCTCTTTCCTTCACTTCTAGTGTACTGTGATGCCATGGACTAGCGATAGAGATTTCACAATTATACTATCTGATTTTAATTAAACCACCTCTCACAAAATGGGCAAATGGCTTAAAACGATTCCTGCAAAGAAACTATGGATTGACAATAATGATAATAATGCAGGCCAATGTGAACAATAAGAAAATGCTGGAGGACAAGCCATGTTACAAAATCAAATTCAAACCATGAGGATCTAATGAAAGTTGTCAAGAATTGGCCAAAACAATCCAAGATTATCAAGAAGACCAACTAAAACGTGGATTTACAAATACTACTATTAACGCTATTAATGTTTGCTCTAAGTGAATTTTGAACCAGTGGGAAATTGTGCTACTAGCTTATAAATATAATTTATATATATATATTCTGAAGAACGCATAGAGTAAAAAAAAATTTACTACTGCTATTTGAGTGATTATAAAAATAAGTTTAGAAAGCACTGGAATGAGTGTTCATTATAATTTTCATTTTGTATATTATTATTTTCAACCACATACTCAACAGTATCTCTAAGAAATTCCATTAGCACCTCAAACTCAAAATATGCCAAATTAAACCCATCATTACCCTCTCACACTTCTCCTTCTTCCAGAATTCCAAGTGAATCCCGCAGTTTCCCAAGTCATGCCCGTGAGAACCCTGGGACTCTTCCTAACTTCCTCCTCATCTACTCCATTCAACCATTGCTGCTCCACCCCCAACTAATCTCCATGTCTTTTCTATTTAGTTTGTTTTCGTAAGCATCCACCTCCTCTGCAAACCTTATCCTTCTCCTGTGTTCTCTGTAAACCTTGGTATAATCTGCACTTCTCCTCCGTTTACTTTAGAACTACCTCTTATCTAAGCCCCATTCCCTCTTGCCATCTGCCATTCAGAACATGGCTATCTCTCCCGTGAACTATCACAATCATCTTTCTACTAGTTATCCTGCTTCATGTACCTCCACCTCCTCCAACATAAGCACCACTCCAGCCATCAGAGTGATCTTTCTAAATAAAGATAAAACAATCACACTCCCCTAATTAAACAGACCCAATCATCCCCTGTTGATTACCTTACCCCTAAGTCTTACATTCAATAATCTCTATGAGCTGGACCCTTCATATTACTCACCTGTCCTACTTCCATTCCCCCACCTCCCACCCTCAACTCACCCTGTTCTCTAGATTCCCTCTCCTATTGCACTAACACAGTATAAACTTTTATGCCTCAGTGCCTTTGCTTATGCTCTTCCCTCTTCTTGCAATGCCTGTCCCCATTTCTTGACTTTAAAATATTCTATTCATGCTTCACATTGTATTTGAAATGCATTAAAGGGATGGGCAAAAGACTATTGAACACCTACCATACACTAAATACTATGCAAAATTCTCATGTCCCAAGACATTAAATCTACAAAACAATCCTATGAAGTAGAATTCTATTTTGCAGATGAACAAAACTGAAGCTCTCTTAAAATTAAATCTAGTTATTTGTCCAACGTCACATTATTCAAAAATAGCAGAATTCAACTTCAACTTAAGCCAATTCTAAGTAAATTCTATGACTCACTGCTTTAAAACACTACGATACAAAACCACCTTATCCCTAGCTGTAGTTTCCTTGTTTTGACAGTCATAGACAACCGCAAATCAACTCTAAAGATGTGAACAAAAAGAACAGCTGATAAATCAACTTGAGGTGTGAAACTTCTGGAAATGCTGAATCTACGGAAAACTAGAGAAACTGGAAAGAAAACGGAAATAAGTGGAATACTTTTGCTGTGAACTTTTGAGATCCTACTTACTATTTTTCAAATTAACAGTATAGGCGTAAGTTACATATACTGCCTTTTTCTTCATAAATCTTTCATTTGGAGCCACATTTAGGAATGTGAAAATCTAAATTCATGAAAACTTCCTTCAGAGCTTTCCCCCAAATTCATCAGCCAACTCTGCAGATCTTTCAAAAAGGGAAGTGAAATTAACATTTTGGAGTACCTATTCTGGGCCAGTTTGGTAAAATTCAACGAGTATTCATTGAGTTCCTACTATTTTTCTCGTCCAGCGTATAAGATGGACACAGCAACAGGTAATTCCAATATACTGTAACAGGGCAAACTCAGTGTATGCCTAAGATTCTGTGGAGCACTCAGTTTCCAAACTGACCACATTGTATTAGTCTGTGATTGCCAACCCAGGCACACTTGGCCCCTGCTAGGGACTTAGAGAGTGTTTCCCAGAGATGACATCCAGGAGGAGCTATAGATGATAAGGAGGCATTTGTGGAGTAAAGAAAAGTAGGCACCATACTTCAGGCCAGAAGAGTAGCGGGTGAAAAGGAATGAAGGAGTATGGTGTAAGTGTAGGATCTACAAACATTTCTAAGTTTCTGCAGTGGGACTTTTGAGGCAGGGAGTGGCAAGAGATGAAGCAAATGAGTTAAACCCATTTTATAATGTTTTATAACCATATCTTTACACATGACTGGGAGTTACTTGAAGACAGAGATTCTTCCCCCTACTCCCCATGCACCCCCACGATCTAGAAACATTCATGGTATAAACACACACACACACACACACACGAAACCAGCTGCTATCAAGACGACTCTGAGTCATGGTGACCCCATGTGTGTCAGAGTTGAACTGTGCTCCATCAAGTTTTCAATAGCTGACTTTCAGAAGTAGATAGCAAGGCCACATAAAACCAAAAAAACCCAAACCCATTGCCGTTGAGTCAATTCTGACTCATTGCAACCCTATAGGACAGAGTAGAACTCTCCCATAGGGTTTTCAAGGAAGGGCTGGTGGATTCGAACTGTTGACCTTTTTGGTTAGCAGCCAAGCTCTTAACCACAGTACCACCAGGGCTCCGCCAGGCCATATGGCAGGTGTTAAATCAGTGTTTATTCAATGACTGAACTAAATAAATCAAGAGCTTCGATTAGCTATGTGGGATCATAGGGAGCCACTGAAGGCTTTTAAACAGGGGAGTTCTCAGTTCTATGTTATATTTTCATTGTAGACGGCCACTCCAACACAGGAGGTAGTAGATGGATTTACAGAAGGACAAGGATAAAATTGAGAAGGCTATTAAAATAGTCCAAGCTAGATATTGTCTGAATAAGATATCTTAAATTTCACAGATGGGAAGTTAAAAAAAAAAAAAAAAAAAAAACATGGCAGGGGGCAAAATTAGCAAGATTTGATGATTATCTGAGAGAAAGGAAGGTTTCTGTGATGACTCACAGGTTTGGCTTGGTGACTAGGTTGGTGATGGTGCCACTCATGATTATAAATGATGATGAAAGAGGAACATATTTAGGGTGAATGATGATAATTTCATTCTTGGACCTGTTGAATTTAAGGTGCCTGGTGGACATTCAAGTCAGGATTTCCAAGAGACTATAGAATCTTTTGAGTCCAAAAATCAAAAGAGAGGCCAGAACTAGAGGTAGAGATTTATAAATCGATATGACATTGGTGTTGATTCCATCAAAAAAAAAAAAAAAAAATCTGTTGCCGCTGAGTCAATTTCATCTCATAGCGACTCCACAGTAGAATTGCCCCATACAAATCTTTACAGAAGCAGATTGACACATCTTTCTTCCATGGAGCTACTGGTGGGTTCGAACTGCTATCCTTTCAGTTAGCAGCTGAGCCCTTAACCACTGCGCTACCAGGGCTCCTTTTAGTGGTGACTAGAACTCTTTAAATGGATGAGAACAGCCAGCAAACATGTGTGAGATAGAGAAATGGAAACCAAAATACTGAGAAATACTCTTATTTAAGCAGCATGAAGAGGAAGAGAATCTCATGAAGTAGACTGAGAGGAAAACGTAAGAAGAGGAGGAGAATTATGAGAGAATAATGTCAACAAAGCCAGGGGGGCAGGGATGTGTTAGAAGAGAAGGGCCTCAAGTCTGAAAAAGCTGCAGAGCAGTCCTATAAGATAAGGATTCAAAATGTCTATTGGGCTAAAGAATACAGAGGTGGGTGGCAGTTTTCAATTCCTTGATGGGAACTGAAGATTCATTGAAAGAGATTAAGGCATGAATGGGATGTGAGTAAATGGAGACACAGAGTGTAGAGTACTTGGCTAAGAAGGAAAGATCAAAAGAACAGTACCCAATGCCTCTCCTTCTCCCCACCAGAGAGGGAAGTAAACAGTCAAAGAAAGATTTGTTTCCTCACTGAAAGACTTGACTGTATTTACAAACCCAGGGGACGGACCTAGAGGAATATAAAAATATGGGAGAGAAAAGAGATTAGTATTTGTTGAAAGAGCAGCATAAATCTATCTGCAAACCCCACGTTGTAGAACAATGGATTGAGTTTTATCAGAGATCTGCACAAAGTGCTGCTGGAGCAAAAGGGGAGAAGTAGCTCAACCAGAGCCAGTTCAAAAAGACTTCTCAGGGGAGGTGAGATTTTACTTGGGCTCTGATGGGATTTCCTAGCTAGAGGGAAGGCATTCCAGGTAGTGGGGCCAGTATGAGCAAGCATATGGAACCATGAGCGCCCACCTACTATGTGCAAGCTAGATGCTGTGTGGGTTAAAGGGATGAGTAAGACAAGGTCACTGTCCCCAAGGAGGCATACCGAATAGCTTAGGGTAGAAATGGATACCAAGCATGGAAACTGGCAATAAGCAGGTGCTCAAAATATAATCGTTCAATAAATGAACAAACTCTTCTGGTGAGTTAATGGCTCTGAATTCTTCCCTGTGGCTAAATCGATTCTTAAGGTTCTCTGGAGCAAATAAATAAAACACTTAAGTTTCCATCTGAACCTAAATTCCAGCATTTGTTCATCAAAATCTCTGACCTTTGGCTTGATGTTTCCAGCAGGTCACTAATGAAATCAGCTGAAAGGTTTCTGGCAGCACCATTCGGATAGAAGTTCTTTGGGCTCTGCTACTTCTTGCACGATGGGCTCATCCCTTTATAGAGTGCTTTTAAATGATTAGCTAAAAAGATTGCTACAGCCGCTGCTTGTCCACGACAGTCATGGAATGCAAAGAAGAAGGCAAGGGACACATCTGAGTGCTTAAGCAGGTGCTGGTGTGCAAAGAGATTATGTTGCAGAGGTTAAGTGCCCATTTGATCTCAGAGCCACTTCTGACAGATACAGGGCAGTGATTTATACCTCTCATTTTAGAGATGCAGAAATTAAGGTTCAGAGTGGTAACACCAGTAGTTTTTAAATTGTTGTTGTTGTTAAGTGCTGTCGGGTCGGTTCTGACTCATAGAAACCTTATGTACAATAGAACAAAAGACAGTCCTGTGCTATGCTCACAATCATTGATATGTTTGAGTCCATTGTTGCAGCCACTGTGTCAATCCATTTCATCGAGGGTTTTCCTCTTTTTCGCTGACCCTCTACTTTACCAAGCACAATGTCCTTCTATAGGGACTGGTCCCTCTTGATAACATGTCCCTAAGTATGTAAGATGAAGTCTCACCATCCTTGCTTCTAAGGAGCACTCTGGCTGTACTTCTTCCAAGACAGACTTGTTCATTCTTCTGACAGTCCACAGTATATTCAATATTCTTCACCAACACCATAATTCAAAGCATCAATTCTTCGTCTGTCTTCCTTATTCATTGTACAGCTTTAGCATGCACATGAGGCAATTGAAAATATCATGGCTTGGGTCAGGTGCACCTTAGTCCTTAAAGTGACATCTTTGCTTTTTAACACTTTAAAGAGGTGTTTTGCAGCAGATTTGCCCAATGCAATACATCGTTTGAATTCCTGACTGCTGCTTCCATGGATATTGATTGTGGATCCAAGTAACATAAATTTAAATTTTTTAATTAAACATGAATATTGCATTTAATCTTCATAACAAGTCTCTGAAAAGGGTATGATCCAGAAAAGTTCAGTAAATTTAGCCATGGTCTTAGCTAGTGTGAGGCAGCACCAGAACTGATCTAAATGCTGTTCCAGAATCTGCACCTTAAACCACTAGCTCCTAATACCTTGACCACGTTCTACTAAGAGGAGGAGTAGACCAGGACCTAAACTGTTGTAGCAGACTCTCAGCTGGTCTTTCAGTCTTGAACTTTTCCATCCATCCTGCATACTGACAAAGAACAATCTATCTCCAACAGAGAAATATGGCCAGGCTTCACTGGTGAGGGAAGTGAACATAAAGGAAGGTGCCATTTTTTTCCTACCTTTTTCTATAGGTCTCAGGATCTTAAGAGGCAACAGGGGCAGTCACCATTTTCATTCTCTACCTTTAGCTACCACACTGCTATTTTATCCCCTGTTCAAAAAGGTTCTTACCTCTCTATCACCTGCAGGATGGTATTCTACTTACTTACTTACTTCTACCCTGTCTACTTTCCAGGCTCTCCTTGCCACACCCCACTACCCCTATGATCTTCACTCCAGCACACCAAAACATCTTACAGTTACCTTGATTTTTTTTTTTTTTTTTTTTTTTTTTGCAAGCTCTCTGAAATACCTCTACATCACTAGGTAAAGAGCAAATTCTCATTCTCCCAGGGAAATGCATCTCCAGCTCTTCACCTCCTGGAGGCTTCGCCTGATCTCCCCTGGTATAAGTGAACACCCCCATCTTTGGGACTTTGCTGGAACTTGTTTGCACCTCTATTTGTTGTTCTATCTCATCCTATGGTGAATGTTTCTGTTTCTGCAAGTGGATGATGTACATTCCAAGGGTAGAGCCCGGCTTCTAACTCATCCTGTATCAGGTTTAACATGGAGCCAAACATATTAGTAAATGTGATGGACCTTCCCTGTTTGCCTCTCACATATCCATTAACCCTTCTTAACAGTCTTCAATTTTTGTTTAAGGTTCTATCTCTTCCCCACTTTCAGTCCTTGTAGAGTGAGATATAGGTTCAGGTACCAGACCATGATTCGATTTGAAAGTCTTACATGGTGTGAAAGACTTTGATGAAGCCTCTGGGACTGAGACAGCCAAGCTTTGTTGTCAGGCCTGCCCCTAAGAGGACAGGAGGCTGCAGCCATCAGACACTGTGAGGAGGATCCTAGGAAAAGCAGGCCCAAGATCTGCTTTAACATGAGGACACCAGAGAAACGCAGAAGTAGCCTGCCCATCTCTGCCAATGGGTTTAAGTTACATAAGACAATCAAATGTTTTTTTACCATAAGCTAGTGTGAGTTTGGTTCTCTAGTACTAGCAACACAGAAAGAGCCCTAACTGATACAGCAATTTCTCAACACACACCTGCAAAAATTGTATGAAATGTATTCTAGTCTAGCGTTACTTCACTGACCCTCCCCGTAGTTCTGGTTTTGGGTGTTTCTGCTGCCACAAGTGTACCTTGGTAATTGTGTGTGTGGTCAAGTCTGTCTTCCTTAATCACCAGTGTCTCTTTCCAGCCTACTGTAAACCCCCAGGAACCATGGTGGTACAGTGGTTAAGAGCTTAGCTGCTTACCAAAAGGTCGGCAGTTCGAATCCACTAGCCACTCCTTGGAAACCGTATGAGGCAGTTCTACTCTGTCCTATAGGGTCACTATAAGTTGGAATCGACTTGATGGCAACAAGTTTGGGTTTTTTTTTTCATATAAACCCCCACCAATACCAGAGCTCTCATTCTGCCCTGCATCTCCAGTCCTATTAACATGATAATCAGCCAAAAACAGGTACAAGGGAGTCACTATTCCCCTCCTCTTGGCGTGCTCTCAGGTTTCATAAGAAGTAGTCCACAGACCACCTATGACAAAATCCCTACAGATGCTTAATTAATGTTCAGCCCCCTGGACCCCTCCTTGGACCTAGTAAGGAACAATCTCTGTTGTTGTTGTTGGGTGCCGTCAAGTCAATTCTGACTCATAGTGACCCAATGTGACAAGTAGAACTGCCCCCACAGGGTTTCCTAGGCTTTAATCTTTGTGGAAGCAGATTGCCAGGTCTCTTCTCCTTGGAGCCATTGGATAGGTTTGAAATACCCAGAAAGAAGTAATCTCTAGTAAGAAGAATATCTGCATATCTGCATTCACAAACACTCCCGGTGAATGTTACATACACGAAAGTGTGAGAACCACTCGGGGAGTGTGTGTCCTCTGAGACCACTGCTTACTTCTAAGAAATACTTCACGACTGTTGGAATTTCAGGTATCACTACGAGCTAGAACCAGGGCCCTTCCTCGTGCCCTTCAAATCCTGATTGATTTCTAAGGGCCCAACCAGCCCCATCTGTGTAATTTTGAGAAAGCAACATTGCAAGATTCCAGAATTCTGGATTTAATAATACGAGACACCATGTTTGAGCACTTACTATACTAGATAGTGACAAAAAATCATTTACTGAGTACTTAGTAGGCGGCAGGGGCTGTGTTAAGGCTTTACAAACATTCCTTCAATTGGCCTGCACAATAACCCACGGGATAGGTGTGGCAGATTACTTTAATGGCCCCAAATCATCACCCGTCCTTTATTCAGGCACTTGTCATGTGGCTTTACAGCTCCTCGTGCTAAAGACGTGACATCTATTCCCCATTCCTCAAATATGAGCTTTGGTCATTAGAACAAGGCAGAGTGATGCTGTGCCAGTCTCAGAACTTCTACACCTCAAGAGACCTTGCAGGTTTCTGCTTAACCTAATGAGTTTCTGCTGTTGCCAGGAGAAGGATGCGCCTGCGGTAGAAGGATAGAACACACGTGGAGCAGAGCTGCCCAGCTAACATGCCTCAGCCTAGCCAAAAGCAGAGGCCCCAGTTGAACTACAGGGACAAGAAGAACCCCGCCTAGATCAGTGACATCAGGCTAGGTCACCTGGTCCCCAGCTGGCCCACAGACACATGTGCTGTAAGAATAAATGCCAGTTGTTTAAAGTCCCCAAATTGGCTGGGAAGGGGTGTGTGAGGTGTTATGCAGCTATTTTGTGGCAATAGCTAACTGTTATACTGGTGTTGTTGTTAGCTGCTGTGGAGTTGACTCCAACTCATGGGGTCCCCATGTAAAACAGAACCAAATGTTTCTCACTCCTGTGCCATCTTTACAATTGTTGGTATGCTTGAGTCCAATGCTGTGGCCACTGCGTATTTTGAGTGCCTTCTAACCTAGGGGGCTCATCTTCCAGCACTGTAGCCAACAATATTCTGTTGTGACTCATAGGGTTTTCATGGGCTAAATTTTGAAAGTAGATCAGCAGGCCTTTCTTCTTAGTCTTAGTTTGGAAGCTCCACTAAAACCTGTCCACCATGGGTGATCCTACTGGTATTTGAAACACACGTAGCTTAGCTTCCAGCATCATAGCAACACACAAGCCCCTACAGTAAGTATGACGAACTGACAGATGGTAGAGGAACTGATACACTAGGTAATATTATTATCCCCATTTTGTAGATAAGGAAAGTGATAGTAAAGTTAAGTAACTTGTTCAAAGTCACATCATGGATAGTAAGAGTCAGATGTGAGATTGGATCCTAGGTCTATTCAAAGCCTAGGCTCTTAAAGACCACACTACACTATCAGCTACTGGGCTGGCTGAGGACTCTTGTCCACAAGCCAGGTGTCTGCTTAAAACTAGTGTGGTTTGAGGGTCCCAAGTGGGCTCTGCTTTTAAAACACAGTTCCCCCTCCTTCCTCAGAAATTCTGGAGGTGAGGTCCGAGAATCTAGAGTTTTAAGAAGCTTTTAAATTATTTTAATGCATTCATGGGGGTGATTACCCCATACTGGGAGTAGGGGAGGAGGGCCAGCCCTGCAAGAAGGGACACTGTATGTTCTCTGAGGTCCCATCCTTCTTACAGGCCGTGAATGTGTAGTCTAACCTAATCCATCTATGCATAAGAAAAGAGGCTTGCAGGTTTTAAGCTAGAAAGGAACAAGGTGTTTCACTGGGAGCTTGAGGAAAAGAAAAAAAAAATGCATCTTTTGGATGAAAGGACCTTAATCTTCAAAACACAAACTTTTTTTTTGTTTTCATACTAAAACCTTCAAGCCTAGGAAGTCTGCTGAGGCCTCAAGTCTGGGAAACAGCTTGTGGTTTGCAGATTAAGGGGGTCTTTGACCCAAGGATCCATTTTTGAGAAACTCCAAAGGAAACGCCTGGTCTATTTCTAGCTGATACACTCCCTGACAGAGGCAGCTTTGAACATGCCTGAGAAGACAATGTCTTCTCTGCTGGGGTTGGGGGCTAGTACACAGCAGGCAGCTAGATGAATGGAAGAGCTCCTGAAAGAGAATCCTTTGCCCTAAAACGCCATGCATGCTTCCTTGCCAGGCTGCTGCAAATGCTCGTAAAAGAATAAACATAACTTTGAAATATTAAAAGTTCCTGCTCAACGAAGAGGGCCAACAATACCAAGCTGGGGTAGGGTGGGGAGAGGGCATATACATGGCACTCTAAGACTGAGAGAGCACATTACCTCATCAGAGCTCCACAACAACACTGGGTCGCTGGCAGGATGGGGAAACTGAGTCCTGACTCCACAGACAAAGAAACTGAGTTCCAGAGAGTTGAAGTAGCTTGTCTGTCTTAGTTATCTAGTGCTGCTATAACAGAAATACCACATGTGGATGGCTTTAACAAAGAGAAGTTTATGCTCTCACAGTCCAGTAAGCTACAAGTCCGAATTCACGGCGCTGGCTCCAGGGGAAGGTTTTCTCTCTCTGTCGGCTCCGGAGGAAAGTCCTTGTGATACATCAGTCTTCCCTTGGTCTGGGAGCATCTCAGAGCAGGAACCTCAGGTCCAGAGGACGCACTATGCTCCCAGCGCTACCTTCTCTCTGCTTGCTTCTCTCTTTTATATCTCAAAAGAGATTGGCTTAAGAACTATCTAATCTTGTAGATTTCATCAATAAAACTGCCGCTAATCCATCTCGTTACATCATAGTGACAGAATTTACAACACATAGGGAAATTATATCAGATGACAAAATGGTAGATAATCATACAATACTGAGAATCATGAAATTCGCAAATTGACAGATCTTTTGGGGAGACACAATTCAATACATGACAGTGTCTAAGACAACCAAACCACAGGCAATGCTTGGTCTATAGGCCAGGTCTCTCATGCCCTTTCCTAGATCTGATCTCAGCTCCAGAGGAATCAGAAAGGCTGGGAGAAAGCCTGAATCAGGGCTATTTGTGGAGGCTAAACTAGGGGATGCCATGATGTTTAATGGACACTGGAGTAGGCTGATCAGGATGCCTAATTTTTAGCTCCATTCCTACCAGCTATAAAATTAGAAGGGTTGATTTAGGTGTTTTCTTGGGTTTCTTCCAAATTTAATTTGTCTCAAGCTATGATTCTATACTAGAAAAAAAAAAAAAAAGGAGCAGCTCACACATTCTGAGAGACAGAGAATGAACAAACTATACTCAACCTTGGTTTGCCTCAAATGAGGGGAAATCATGCCAGACAAGAGGGATCAAGTCTGAGGAATTGAATGGATTTGATTTGTCTAAGCCTTAGGAAAGCAAATATTACTGAGATGTTGGCTGACAGCCATTGACTTCCAAACAGAAAATGGCTTCCAGATATACTGTGGGTTCTCAGCAGGGTCTGTTAGAGTGAGTGATGGGGCAGCCGTGCACTGCCGGAGAGTGGGGAGAAAGATTACAATGTTCTCCTGACTGAGACCAACAGAGAGACTAAGCCCAAGAGGAGGAGAGAATAAAGAGAAGGCACAGGTTGGGCCTCTGCCAAAAGGTTCCCATAATTTACACAAAACCCAGAGGGCCTCTGCAAATAGTTAACTTAAGACTGCTTTAGGCAAGTTACATTGTTAGATACAAAGAGAGCTGGTCAGTGCAAAAAGCACTGGCATAGGAGTTAGGAGGCCTGGACCCGAGTCTCAACTTGGTCTCTGATTCATCATGTGACCCTAAACGGGGCTCATCCTATCCATGGACCTCTGTTTATCCATGTAGATAACAACTAGAGGGATTAGGATTCCTCCAACTCAGGCGTTCTATGGCATCATAAGATCAAATACTAGTGATTTTCACTCATTCAAGAGGCATTTATTGGACACCTTTTGTGTGCCATGCAATGTGCTAGGAAATGAGGTACCTAACTTCCATAAACCTAAAATTCACTTTCTGTAAGATTAGCAATAATCTCCCAGGTGGGGAATGGCTCAAAGGTACATCTGATCAAGCTTCTACCTTCAGAAAGTATGTTGTTTTTAGCTGCCATCAAGTCGGCCCCCAACTCACAGTGTCCCCACAAACAACAGAACGAAACACTGCCCAGTCCCGTGCCATCCTCATGATCCGATTGGGATCAGACTGTTATGATCCCTAGGGTTTCCACTGGCTGAATTTTGGAAGTAGATTGCCAGCCCCTCCTCCTAGTCCATTTCAGTCTGGACACACCACTGAATCCTGTTCAGCATCATAGCCAACGTGCAAGCCTCCACTGACAGATGGGTGGTGGCTGCACATAAGGTGCACTGGCCAAGAATTGAACCTGCATCTCCCAAATAGAAGGCGAGACTTCTACCAGTGAACCACCACTGCCCTCTCAGGAAGTATAGACTCTTAATATTCCATGGTTAGATGTCCATCTTATTCCTAAGGATCCACAAGAAAAGGGCAGTTCTAAAGACCCGCTAAGGTTTCATGCAGTCAGAAAGTCCTTCTTGTGGGTCCCTCTTGAGCCTTTCTTGCTGTCTAAGGAAGTCGTTCTTACTAAGGCTGAAGCACATAGGTAAGAGTCTCCCGGCCTGCAGATGTAATATGTCTTATGGCATCACCATATACATGTCAGGTGTAGACTGAAAAGAAAACTCATCAGAAATGTTAGGGTGCTGCTTCCTTCTAGTGCGCTGGAATATTCTAGATGGAATGGTCCTTAAAGAAAATTAAGTCCAGCTGCTTTATTTTATGAAAAATGAAACCAAGCCTTGCCCAAGGCGCCACAGAGAGTTTAAAGACAAAAAAGCCGAGTAGAGACAAAGTCTTCATGCTCCTCCTGCATACTATTTTTACTACTCCAAGCAGCCTCTCTTACTGCTGCAGGCATTGATTTCTCTTTTCCTTTTTTTTTTTTAGTAAGGTTTTTGGTTTTTTCCCCCCTGCTTTGTTTTGTTTGAACATAAGGGCCATTTCCAGTAAAGTCAGCTTCCCAAATTCAGCTCCTCATTACTCTAAGAGCAATCATACTGCAATGTGTGTGAAGGAGGGAGAGCCATTGGAGCCTTTAGGGAATGCACCGGAGAGGTGATAGAGGGTGGGCCGAGAGGGTGGGAGTGGAATGAGCATACAGTGTGTGCTAGGGAGCAGAGGGAACAGAAATGCTGCAGTCAAATGCAGAGATGGAAACAATGCAATTGTATTGATTCAAAATGGAGCTTGCTGAGGCTGACGTCGCCAGTGTCTTCCCAGCCGGCTCTGTGCAGGTGTGTGAAGAAGGCACACACATACTCTAGGAGGTTCAGGATCACCTACTCTGCATGCAGGGGGTGAACTGTGGAAAATGGGGACCAGATGGGATGTTTTCACTTCATAGGATGAGAAAGAGAAGAGGAAAAGAGCGAGGGAATATGAGAATGAAAAAGGATGGACCCCTCTTCTCAAATGAAGAGAACGTAAAAGAAACTGGGTGAAACTGTCTAAGATGACAGGTACCTGATCCTATGGAAACCAGAGATGCTCCAGCTTTCTTATTAAAAGGAGGATGATGGAGATGGAGGGAGAAGGGCCAACTTCTTCTCTATCATGATGGCTATATTCCTAAGCAGACTGCATCTCCTCTTACCTGGACCACTGGAGCAGCCTCCCAACTCATCTCCTGGACTCAACCTTTCCCCTTCTAAAGCCTTGCAAGACACAGATGTTCAATAAATGTTTTGAGGAGCAAGTGAACAGCTTCTAACACTGATTTCATCATTCAATGATGATGAATTTTTAGTGCATCATCACTTCTGCAGGGAATGCAAATTCAAAGGCTTACAGAGGCCAGGCAGTTAGCTTGAAGGACTGAAGCAGCCAGGTTAAGAGTTAGTAAAGGAAGTATGGTGAGAAACCATAGATATATGTCCAGGTCTAGAAAGATAACATACTCCTTTTAGGTGGGAACAGGAGCTCTAGGCCCTGGGGTCACCTGATTTCTCAGGACAAGGCAGAAGTAAATCCATATTTTTATCTTAAATCTATTTTTAAGCACTGACAAATGATCTCACCCCCTCACCCCTGCCCTGTGAGGTCCAAACAGAACACATCCCTATGTGGATGAGGCACATCTATTTGTGACCCCAAGCTTACAGAATCAAGTCCCAACATCTTAGCTAAGCAAGTCCCAGGCATGGGACTTCTCTTTAGGAATTATTACTTCCATTTTACAGGTGAGGAAACAAGCTCAGAGAGGTTAAACGACTCACCTACAGTCCACAGAACTCATTAGTTAAAGAGAAAGCGTTCAAATTCAAGGTTGCTCAATACATCATAACAAATGTAACTTGCTCTGTAACATCTTCATTCAAAGTTAAATACAATATGGCCACAAAATTCCGAGTATGTTCTAGCTCTTCAATGCGTTCTTACTAATTTTCTTACTCTATATTTAAGCTATACTCACTAACCCATGTGGACATAGCATCTCTGTCCAACTACTCCCCACACTCATTCTTTCTCCTTGCCCCTCCCCAGGCTCCCCTGTGCTCCATAGTTTGCCTCCCAAGCCCGTGTGGGGAACAACACCAGCGTCCACCCAGAAGAGGATAGATGAGCTGCTCTTCCTCTCTAGAGGTGAAACCTAAAATGATTTTACTTATTTATTTAGAATCCGTGCCCCACTTACCCCCAAGATACATTTAAAGTGATATTACGAAGCTAAATAAGATACAAATCAGGACAATTAAAAACATAAATGGAACAAAGAATAGTTCAAATGAGTTAAGGAATAGATGTTACCAGGCACCTGGGATAAACTAATTGATCTGGATTTAGTTCTGAGGTTCCTGGCAGCTGAAGTAAAGTGAAGTTAATTGGCCCCTAAGAGGCTAAAATCCACGAGTAGGGTCTCATTAGCCTTATACTCTAACCACTGAACAAAGAAAGGCTGATCTGAGATCCATAACAGTGTGCCACACCCCCAGGGTGCATGGATGAGTGAGTGAACTGGCCCCAATCTGAGAATCCCCTCTTCCCTGTTGTTTGGTGCTGCTGAGTGGATTCTGACTCATAACAACAGCCTCCTGTGACAGGTAGAACTGCTCCATAGGGCTTTCTTCGCTGTAATCTTTACAAAAGCCAATCACCAGGTCTTTCTCCTGCAGAGCCATTGGGTAGGTTTGAACTGTCAACCTTTCAGTTAGCAGCCAAGCACTTAACCATCTGAGCCACCAGGGCTCCTTCCTGCTTTCCTAACACAGGACAATCTTCAGAATGCAACAACAACAAAAAGAAAGCACAGGACTTGGAGAAAGTCAGACAATACAGGCCTGAGAAGCTGTGTGACTTAGGTTATCTTATTTTCTGATATACAAAATGAAACACTAACCCTTGCTCATTTCATTACGAGTTGTTGGTAAAAGTGAGATAATAGGTGTCAAATGCCCAACCAATGATGAGGACAGTAAATACATGATTCTCATTACTTCTTCCTACAGGATTGGTTACCACCATTCATCTGTCAGTTTGTCATACTGTGCTGCCTTGCATGTTGCTGTTATGCTGGAAGCTATACCACTGGTATTTCAAATACCAGAAGGGGTCACCCATGGTGGACAGGTTTCAGCCAAGCTTCCAGATAAGACAGATTAGGAAGAAAGACCTGGCGATCTACTTTTTAAAAAATTGGCCAGTAAAAACCTTATAAATAGCAGTGGCACATTGTCTGATACAGTGCCGGAAGATGGGCCCCTCAGGTTCAAAGGCACTCAAAATACAACAGGGGAAGAGTTGCCTCCTCAAAGCAGAGTCGGCTTTAATGATGTGGATGGAGTAAAGCTTTTGGGATCTTCATTTGCTGATGTGGCATGACACTAAATGAGAAGCAACAGCTGCAAACATCCATTAATAACTGGAATGTGTGTCTCAGTTATCTAATGTTGCCATATCACAAGTGAATGGCTTTAGTAAACAGAAATTTATTCTCTCACACTTTAGGAGGCAGAATGCCAGCTCTAGTGGAAGACTTTCTCTCTCTGTCAGCTCTGGGGGAAGGTGCTGGTCACCAATCTTCCTCTGGTCTACGAGCTTCTCAGCACAGGGATCATGGGCTCAAAGGACTTGCTCTGCTCCTGGCTCTTCGTTTCTGGTGGTACTGAGGTCCCTCTCCTCTCTGCTCCCTTCTCTCTTTTATATCTCAAAAGAGATTGACTCAAAACACAACCTAATCCTGTAGATTGTACCCTGCCTCATTAATATAACTACCTCTAATCCTCCTGTATTAAGATTATAAAGGTTAGGATTTACAATGCATAGGATAATTATATCAGATCACAAAACAGAGGACAACCACAAAATACTGGAAATCATGTCCTAGCCAAGCTGACTCACATTTTGGGGGGACGCAATTTAATCGATAACAACATGGAATGTACAAAGTATGAATCTAGGAAAATTGGAAGTAAAAAATGAAATGGAATAATAAAGATTGATATCCTAGGCCTTAGTGAGCTGAAATGGACGGTTATTGCCCATTTTGAATTGGACAATCATATGGTCTACTATGCTGAAGAGGAATGGTGTTGCATTCATCGTCAAAAAGAACATTTCAAGATCCATCTTGTATTACAACAGTGTCAGCGATGGAATAATACCCATATGCCAACAAGAAATACCAGCTAATAAGACTATTATTTAAATTTACACACCAACCACTAATGCCAAAGATGAAGAAATTAAAGATTTTTGCCAACTTCTGCAGTCTGAAATTGATCAAATATGCAAACAAGATGCATTGATAATTACTGGTGATTGGAATGCAAAAGTTTGAAACTAAGAAGAAGGAACAGTAGTTGGAAAACATGGCCTTGATGTTAGAAACCATGCTGGAGATAATATGGTAGAATTTTGCAAGACCAATGACTTATTTATTGCAAATACCTTCATTCAACAACATAAACAGCCAAGATACACGTGGACCTTGCCTGATGGAATACACAGGAATCAAATCGACCACATTTGTGGAAAGAGACAATGGAAAGCTCAGTATCATCAGTAAAAACAAGCCCAGGGGCCAACTGCAGAACAACCCATCAAGTGCTCATATGCAAGTTTAAGGTGAAGCTGAAGAAAATTAAAACAACTCATGAGAGCCAAAGTACTACCTTAAGTATATCGCATCTGAATTTAATGACCATCTCAAGAATAGATTTGACGCGTTGAACACAAATGACCAAAGACCACATGAGTTATGGAAGGACATCATACAAGAAAGCATAAGATCAATAAAAAGGGAAGAAAGAAAAGACCAAAATGGATATCACAGGAGACTCTGAAACTTGCTCTTGAATAGTAGAGTAGCTAAAGTAAATGGAAGAAATGATGACGTAAAACAGCTAAACAAAAGATTTCCAAGGGTGAGAAGTATTGTAAATGTGCAAAGACCTGGAGTTAGAAAGCCAAAACGGGGAAAAAATGTTCAGCATTTCTCAAGCTAAAAGAACAGAAGAAAAAATTAAAGCCTCAAGTTGCAATATTGAAGGATTCTATGGGCAAAATACTGAATGATGCAGGAAACATCAAAAGAAGATGGAAAGAATACAGAGTCACTGTACCAAAAAGAAGTGGTTGACATTCCACCGTTTCAGAGGTAGCATACGATCAAGAACCAATAGTACTGTAGGAAGAAGTCCAAGCTGCACTGAAGGCACTGGCAAAAAACAAGGCTCCAGGAATTGACAGAATTACAATTTCAGATGTTTCAACAAAAGAATGCAACATTGGAAACACTCACCTGTCTATGCTAAGAAATTTGGAAGACAGCTACCCGGCCAACCCACTGGAAGAAATCCATATTTGTTCCCATTCCAAAGAAAGGTGGTCCAATACAATGTGGAAATTATCAAACAAAATTATTATCACACACACGTAAAATTGCTAAAAGTAAATAAAAAACAGTTGCGGCAGAACACTGACAGACATTCAAGCAGGATTCAGAAGAGGACGTGGAATGAGGGATATCACTGCTGATGTCAGATGGATCTTGGCTAAAAGCAGAGAATACCAGAAAGATGTTTACCTGTGTTTTATTGACTATGCAAAGGTATGTGACTGTATGGATCATAACAAATTATGGATAACACTGCAATGAATGGAAATTCCAGAACACTTAATTGTGCTTATGAGGAACCTGTACGTAGACCAAGAGGCAGTCCTTCAAACAGAACAAGGGGATACTCTGTGGTTTCAAATTAGGGAAGGTGTGTGTCAGGGCTGTATTCTTTCACCATACTTATTCAATCTGTATACTCAGTAAATAATCTGAGAAGCTGGACTATATGAAGAAGGATGCGGCATCAAGATTGGAGGAACATTCATTAACAACCCGCAATATGCAACCTTGCTTGCTGAAAGCCAAGAAGTCTTGAAGCACTTACTGATGTAGATCGAAGACTATAGCCTTTTGTATGGATTACACCTCAACGTAAAGAAAACAAAAATCCTCACAATTGAACCAATAAGGAACATCATGATAAATGGAGAAAAGATGGACGTTGTCAAGGATTTCATTTTATTTGGATTCACAATCAACGCCCATGGAGGCAGTAGTTAAGAAATCAAAGGATGTAGTGCATTGGGCAAATGTGCTGCAAAAGATCTCTTTTAAGTGTTAAAAAGCAAAGGAGTCACTCTGAGGACTAAGGTGGACCTGACCCAAGTCATGGTATTTTCAATTGCCTCATATGCATGTGAAAGCTGGACAATGAATAAGAAAGACCAAAGAAGAATTGACCCCATGAAGTATGGTGTTGGTGAGGAATATTGAATATAGCATGGTCTGTCAGAAGAAGGAACAAATCTGTCTTGCAAGAAGTACAGCCAGAATGCTCCTTAGAAGGGAAGTTGGCGAGATTTCATCTCGTATACTTTGGACATATTATCAGAAGGGACTAGTGCCTGGAGAAGGACATCATGTTTGGTAAAGTAGAGGGTCAGCAAAAAAGAGGAAGACCTCCATGAGATGGACTGACACAGTGGCTCAACAATTGGCTCAAACATAGCACCGATTGTGAAGATGGCACAGGCCTAGGAACTGTTTCATTCTGTTGTACATAGGGTAACTGTGAGTTGCAACTGACTCGAAGATACCTAACAACAACAGGATTGTTAAAACGAAAATTCTCATTAGGCATAGCTTTATAATTGATACCTGTCCTTTACACTCTCTGGAGAACACGTGAGGGACAAATAGGTAAGAATCATAGGAAGGGACATAGACTAAGGGAACTAATGGGGATCAAAGGCAAAATGGTAAGAGTGAAAAGGCCAGAATGGGGAGGATATGGCTTTGGAAACAAATTTCCAACACTGGGTATTTTATAGACCCCAATCTTTGCCCCTCTTCTAGATGTTTCAAGAGAGCTAGAGAACACAGCAACTCTCTTTTCACTTCCTTCTTCCATATCTCAGTCTAGGTCCATATCATCCACATCATCATCCAATCTAGTCTACTCCTCTCAAGCTGGATCTTTGAGTATGTGAGTACCCTTAAACAATTCTTAGAGTTAGAGTTGGGAAGAGGCTACAGATCCCTGGGTTGACCATTTCCAAAATAAGGGCCGCCTACACAGCTGGAGGGGCCCTGGTTGCTCAATGGTTAAAGGCTGGACTGCTAACTGAAAAGCTGGCCGTTCAAATCCACCAGCAGCTCCAGGGAAAAAAAGACCTCGTGATCTGCTCCCAATAAAGATTACAGCCTTGGAAACCCTATGGTGCAGTTCTACTCTGTCCTACAGGGTCACTAGGAGTCGGAATCAACTCTACGGCACACCACCACCACCAAAACACCACCACACTGGCTGGAGGAGATATGGTTTCAAGTGGAGACCTGATTTTTCATAAAGTAACTTTAACTCATATAGTGAAAAAAAATGCCCTTTTCAATTCTCTCTCAATCCTGATTATGTCAAGAAAGAAGAATCATTTTGGTGCTATTATGTCTTCAGTTTCTAATACTTATAAATATTCCTTTTTAATACAGAGAGCAGACCTCAGGGTTAGAGACTTGGATAGGCAAGAATATGAAGACAGAATATGATCACATTGTGTTTGTTTTCAATGTGTATATTTGTACTTGTTGTATGTTGTTGAGTTGATTCCTACTCATAGCAACTGTACAGGATGGAGAAGAATTGCCCCATAGGGTTTCCTAGACTATAATCTTTACAAGAGCAGATTACCAGGTCTTTTCTTTCACAGATCCACTGGTGGGTTTGAAACACCGACCTTTCAGTTAGCACCCAAGCACTTAACCATTATACCACTGAGGCTCCTTTATTTATTCATACAGTTACCAGCTATTTAATATAAATAAAATACATTTTTTAATTTGTAGTCATGATATGAAATTCCCCTTATAAATACATGGGTTGAAGTAAAACATGGATTGATTTAAAGAAAAATATTAAATAGTATAGACGGAGCAAAAAGACAGAAATTGTTAAGGTGATACCTGTAGGATTGACATTTCAGAAGCATTGATCTAATCCAATTCCTCTGTTTAATGGACAAAGAAGCAGAGATGAAGGGAAGCAGCCTCCCCAAGGTCTGATGTAAAAGCAAGGACTTGCAACCAGATCAACCTCAGTTAGAACCCCAAATCTTCTAGTTACCCTGATTGCTTTGGGAATATCACAGCACCCATCGAAGCCCCCATTTACAGCTTCAAAAAATGGGAACTTTATATGCATCGGCATCATAGCCTAGAGCTAGACCCAAAGTTAATATGTCCATCACCTGGGAGACCTCTGGGGCTCGCCCTGTGGCTGACAGGTGATTTGTGAGCAAAATTAACCCCGATTGCATCTCTAGCGGCCTGGTATTACTTTCATTCCTGTTCTTAAGACATAACTATTACTGGAGCACTGCCCCAAACTACCCCTTCACTCATGCTGGAAAATGCATGCTCAGTAACAAGCAACCAATATTCTAGACTGGTTAAGCACACAGTTTTTGAATGGAGACATCCCCCCACTCAAACACGAGGTTTGCCATTAGTTAACTGTGCAACCTTGGCAAGTTGTTTTATTTCTCTTTGCCTCATTTTTCATATCTACAAAAATAAAGGTTAATATAATACATTGGGCTCTTGCCTTGATCAAATCAATTACTGCACGTAAAGCAGTTAGCAGAGCACCTGGAAGATGGGAAGCATGCACTAAAATGCTTCCTTCTATTATTTGGACCCAGTATTAAGCTGAGCTTCTTCCAGGTCACTGGGAGAACTCAGCACAATAGTACTTAGGCTGTTGTGCTGTGTCCAAGATGTGGCCCACCAGGTGTGACGGGAGAAGGACCCACAGCTGTATAAAGTGCGAATGCAAACAGACGCTCCTCTCCGCCTCCGGGGAATGAGATATGGAGTCAGTGAAGGGTAAATTTTAGAAGAACATCCGATTAGAAACACATCAGTAAGAGAAAGTTGGCTATATGGGTCACGTTCTTCAAGTCATAAACCCTGAACTTAACAGCTCCGATCCCTGCCTGGCACCATGCAGCACTTCTCCCCCACCTCCTCGCTGGCAGTTACCACATGCAATGCATTTACATTTAACTTTATGGATCTGGCTCCTTCAAAATGTTCACTCCTCTTGCATGGCCCCTTTCTGGAAAGCCTTTCCTGTCCTCCAAAAGGAGTTTCTGAACCCAGAAGCCCATCTTCCTTCATTTAATACTTGCTTCCTCATTCTTTGTCTCAGTCTCTGTAGGGGGTTTTCAAATCAGGTCAGTAAATGTCCCTCTCTCGCTCAGTCCCTGAGAAGTAAGCCATCCTTAGCAGATACTGACATCTGAGATGCTATTATGCCTTGGAATAGAATGGACCTCTCCTGCCTCCAGCCCACCTAACCCCCCCCCCAAAAAACGAACCAGTTGCTGGTAAGTTGGTTCCTACTCATGGCAAGCCGATGTGTGTCAGAGTAGAACTTTGCCCCGCGGCAATGACTGATTTTTCAGAAGTAGATCACCAGGATTTTCTTCTGAGGTGCCTCTGGGTGGAATCAAACCGCTAACCTTTGGGTTAGCAGCCAAGAGGGTTAACAGATTGTATTACCCAGGGATTCCACAACCCACCTACTTAGGGCTAATTATTCTTCCCCAGACATTCATGTGTTTGCACATGTTGCCACAGCTGGAAATGCTCTTCCCAGAAGTGTCTTCCTGATGAACTCATACTGGTCCTATGGTACCCAGCTGAAGCATTTTTCCTGCCTCCACCCCATCCCGGATCTCACCCATGTTGGCACTCTTTCCTCCAGAGCCCCACAGCATGTTGAGGAGACAGTATATTTGGAAAGAAGTTAAGAGGAAGAGTGCTGGAATCCAAAGACCGCAGTTTGTTTCTCAGTCTGCTGTTTATTCTTTTTGTTTTCCTGGGCAAGATATTTAACACTCCTCAATTTGTTTTCTTGGTGGTATGATCTGGGTAGTAATTACACTCTACCTACTCCAGAGAGTTATAGAGAGAGTTACTTGAGACAGTATATATAAAATGTTTTAGTACAGTGCCTTGCACAGAGTAAATGCTCAATAAATATGAATTATTATATTACAGCAGTAGTAGGCCAACGGACGGGAAGAGATCCATATTTGTGCCTGTTCCACAGAAAGGATCCAACAGAATGCGGAAATTATTGAACAGTATTATTAATATCACACGAAAGTAAAATTTTGCTGAAGATAATTCAAAACTGGTTGCAGCAGACATCAACAGGGAACTGCCAGATTTTCAAGCCGGATTCAGAAGAAGACGTGGAATGAGAGATATCATTGCTAATGTCAGATGGATCTTGGCTGAAAGCACAGAATACCAGAAAGATGTTTACCTGTTTTTTATTGACTATGCAAAGGCATTCAACTGTGCGGAGCATAACAAACTATGGATAAGATTGTGAAGAATGGGAATTCCAGAACACTTAATTGTGCTCATGGGGAACTTGTACATAGACCCAGGGGCAGTTGTTTGAACAGAACAAGGGGATACAGCATGATTTAAAATCAGGAAAAGTGTGCATTCGGGTTGTATCCTTTCACCATACTTATTCAATCTGTACGCTGAGCAAATAATCTGAGAAGCTGGACTACATGAAGAACAGGGCATCAGGATTGGAGGGAGACTCATTAACAATCTGCGTTATGCACATGATACAACCTTGCTTGCTGAAAGCCAAGAGGACTTGAAGCACTCACTGATGAAGATCAAAGACCACAGCCCTCAGTATGGATTACACCTCAACATAAGAAAACAAAAATCCTCACAACTGGACCAATAAGCAACATCATGAAAAATGGAGAAAATATTGAAGTTGTCAAGGATTTCATTTTACTTGGAACCACAATCAACAGCTACGGAAGCAACACTCAAGAAATCAAACAACATACTGCATTGGGCAAACCTGCTGCAAAAGATCTCTTTTAAGTGTTAAAAAGCAAAGATGTCACTCTGAGGACTAAGATGAGCCTAATCCAAGCCATGGTATTTTCAATCGCCTCATATGCATGTGAAAGCTGTACAATGAATAAGGAAGACTGAAGAAGAACTGATGCCTTCGAGTTATGGTGTCGGCAAAGAATACTGAATATACCATGGACTGTCAGAAGAATGAACAAATCTGTCTTGGAAGAAGTATAGCCAGAATGCTCCTTAGAAGGGAAGATGGTGAGACTTCATCTCATATACTTCGGACATGTTATCAGGAAGGATCAGTCCCCAGAGAAGGACATCATGCTTGGTAAAGTAGAGGGTCCGCAAAAAAGAGGAAGACCCTCAACAAGATGGACTGACACAGTGGCTGCAACAATTGGGCTCAAGCATAGCAACAGCTGGGAGGATGGTGCAGGACTGGGCAGTGTTTCGTTCTGTTGTACGTAAGGTCGCTATGAGTCGGAACTGAATTGATGACACCTAACAACAAGTAGTAGTAGGTCTCTGTGTAGTTTAAATGGTTTGTGCTCAACTACTAACCTAAACGGAGCCCTAGTGGCACGATGGTTAAGAGCTCAGCTGCTAACCAAACGATTAGTAATTTGAATCCACCAGACGTGCCTTGGAAACTCCATGGGGCAGTTCTCCCTCCTGTAGGGCCACTATGAGTCGGAATCGACTCGATGGCAATGGGTTTGGTTTGGTTTACTAACCTAAGGGTGATTCATATCTCCTCAGAGGTACCACAGAATAAAAAGCCTGGCAATCTGCTTCCATAATGTTGCAGCCAATAAAACCTTATGGAGCAGTTCTACTCTGTAATACATTGCGTCACCATGAGTCAGAAACGATTCAACCTCAATCAGTCACAACAACAATAACTAACCGAAAGTTTGGCAGTTCAAATCCACCCAGCAGCACCACAGAAGAAAGCCCTGGCAATCTACTTCCTTGAGATGTGGTTGTTGTTGTTTGGTGCCATTGAGTCAATTCCAATTCATGGCCATCCCATGTGTGCAGAGTAGAACTCCTCCATAGGGTTTTCAAGGGTGTGACCTTTCAGAAGCAGATTGCCAGAACTATCTCCAGAGACACCTCTGGGTGGGTTCGAATTGCCAACAGTTCGGCTACTAGTCGATTGCGTAACTGTTTGCACTACCCAGGGACTCCTTCCTTAAGATAACAGCCATTGAAAACCCTATGGAGCGCAGTTTTATTCTGAAACGTGGGCTCGCCACAGGTCAGAATCAACTTAATGGCAACAGGTTTGGTCTGGTTATCTATATGACACACATAATTTAGTACTCTCAAATTGTATTTATTTTCCTAATATTAATCTGTCTCCTGAATTGTAAGCTCTTTAAAAATAAGAGCTATATTTGTCTTGTTAACTTTTGTATCACCAAAATATAGCACACAGTAGGTGCACAGCATACATTTGTCAACTGATTAAACTCCTCCACAGCAGGAACATATCAACTTTATCATTTTAGCCACAGCCTCGAGCACAAAGGAAAGCCCTTCTACACCTGCTCATTGAATGAACAGATTGATGGATAGACTGATGCCCGAACTAAAATGCCCACCTGATACCGAGTGCTGAGGAGGTTGTAAATCTACCTCCACCTCCCAGTGTCTGAGGCCATCATGCATTCAACCTCAAATGCTATAGCCACCATCCAACTGTGCAAATACCTTTTTCTTGCTAAGAGGGACACTCAATCAGATGGTCCATTCAGCACCCTTTCTTTCTGGGGATTCTTATGAAAAAGACTATTTGTGCTTGACACTTTATTTAACTCAGTCCCTGCTGTTACTTACTAAGATCCCCTCAGCACATAAAAAAAGTCTCAGACTCCTGCCCCATATGACTGCCTCCCCCATAACCTTAATGGCCCAGTATTTCTTGTCTGCATGAAAATAAAGGCATTGTTGACAAACTTCTGAAAATCAGCAAGAATCCATGCAACATCTTGGGTGTAGGTATTATCCAGATGGCAGCCTAATCTCTGGCAACAAGCAAAATCCAGAGAGCCGGAAACACCCACCACCCCTGTCTCACTGAATATTCACACACACATCTGATTTCACTCACACCGTGCAGAAACCCTTTCCAGATTGATCCTGTTTTAAGTATACTTGATGACAATTCCAGACCTTGAACAACAGTCAGTCTAACACCTTGAGTTCCCTTAATCCCATTTTCAACATTAGTTTCATCTTCTCATCAACTCCATTATGATAATAGGGTCGTGGTAGTAAATTCCTGGGAAGAATAAAACTTTTAAATTTTATTGGCGGGGGAGGGCCTTATGAAAAAGACTTTACTGTCTGCTGCAATGGTTTTAAAAAACCCCACCACAAGAGAAAAGAATTAGTTTATTAATTCTTCAAAGTATTTTCCAGAAAGAGGAAACTAGATGACTCCAAATCTTTCCAGAGGCTGCTTCATCTCTTTGGCTGCTCAACTCCCTGCCTTCTTGATGGAATTACCTGGCTCATCCTTCAAGGCTCCTTTCCATGGAGACTTTTTCAGCTTTTCCATCCTATGTATGTTAGCCTTCTCTAAACTCGTACTATCTGTCAGTTCCGAATTTGGTTTTATACAGGGAAGTTAAGTGACTCTTCCAAGTTTACTCAACTACTAAGTGGCAGAGCAGAAGCTTGTGTCCAGGTCTTCTGATCCAAGTCAGACTGGGCCCCCTGTTTCACCAAATCTGATACATAAGCCTTAATGATGACAGTTAAAATCTACTGAGCACTTAATATGTGTCAGGCACTGCTCTAAGAACTTCACCTGGTTAAATTCATGTAATCCTCACAACAACTCTATTAGGCTTTGATTATCCCCACTTTACAGATAGGATAAGTGAGGCAGTGCATTGCTAGGTAACCTGCCTGAGGTTATACCATTAGTTGATGGGGAAGCCTGGGTTCCAGAATCCAGAACATGAGTTCCAAGCTATACTCTTAATTCCAAAGCCTTGACTGCAAGCTTCATATCAGACTAAATTTATTTATGCCATATTGCATGCCTCACCATGATAACTTGACAAGCAGACCTGAACATAGAAAACGCGCTCAATATATTTTTTATTGCCTGAAGATTCACTTGCTTATCATCCATTTAATGATCACCTACTATGGGCAAGATATTACCAAGGCTTTATAAGAAATAATGAAATATACAAAGATATGATAATGGTAGTCTGAAGCTGGAAGTGGAATTATGATGTGGAATGAGAAACTGACTTATTCTGTGTGACCTATAACATCAATTATCAGCCTTTAGGACTCCACGGCCAAGTCAAATTTGTAAAACTAAATTTTTGGTCCAAGAAGTTCCTGACATTTTCTTGTGCCAGGAAAGGGGGTTTAATTAAACAAAAACTGCAATTACTATTATCAGCATTTTATAAGAGAAAGTACATTGTAACCACCAACATAAAATAGGAAGGGCATCATCTCAAAATAAAAGATATTCCTTTAAACTTTGACAACAAATTTTAGACCAGCATTTGAGAGCCATCAACTCACAGGACTTGGCCAAAGATGGATGGCACAGAGAGGCACATATGTGAAAGAAGAGCCAAACAGGCAGAGAATCCAGCAATAGAAGGTGGAACTGAGGAGTGTGGATACTGGGATTCATGAATTGAGAAGGGGCTGGAAATTTCAGTGATATTCTGAACCACAGAGTTTGTGATTCTATGGCTCCGCCCTCAAGGAACTTAAAATGCTGTAACAATCTAACTGTAGAAGTAAAAAAAAAAAAAAATTAAAGGTTATGAGTTGTTTTATGGCCTTTTCACTTTGGGGTTCAGTCTTGGGTAGAGGCTAGAAGTCCAAATTCAGAGTACTGGCTCTAGGGGAAGGCTTTCTCTCTCTGGAGGGAGGTCCTTGTCTCTTCAACTTCTGCTTCCTGGTTCCTTGGAGATCTCCATGTGTCCTGGCATCTATCGTACCCCATCTCTGCTGCTTAGCTTGCTTGTTTAATCTCTTTTATGTCTCAAAAAAGGATTGACTCAAAATAAACCCTACACTAATTCTTCCTTATTAACATAACAAAGACAACTCATTCCCAAATGGGATTATAACCACGGGCATAGAAGTAAGGAATTACAACACAAATTTTTGGGGGACACAGTTCAATCCATAACACTAGGGAAGACAGCTTCCATGACATTATCCAGAAATGTGAGGTATCTCCTCAGAACACACCTAGTGTCATTGTGGAGGATGGTAATTTATATAAATCAGAGGGCCCAACTCCTTTCCAGATCCATCTTCTCCCTAAGGTGCAACAGGAAGTTGCCCACATAGACTTACTTCCTGAAAGCTCTCCCTCTTGCTTGAAAATGTCTCCCTGAAAGAGCTGGAAATGATGTCTGTAGTTCCACCACAGTACTGACTTCTTTTTTACAGTTCTAAGGGATTTTCTTACCCTCAGGAGTAGCCACAATCTGTTTCTTGCTCAGCCTCTCTCTTTACCAGCTTCTTCTCAACACTAAAAGATTCCTGGGTGGTACAAACAGTTAACATGCTCAGCTACTTACCAAAAGGCTGGTGGTTCGAGTCTAGCCAGAGCTCTGCACCTCAGAAGAAAGGCCTGGCAATCTGCATCCAGGAAAAAAAAATCAGCTATTGAAAACCCTATGGAGCTCAGTTCTACTCTGACACACATGGGGTCACTGTAAGTTGGAATCAACTCCGTGACAACTGTTAATTTTTTTCCTTCCCCAAAGCTAACCTGATATTCCTAAAATGACAATCTGAATAACAAGGAGATTAAGAGTAGAGGCCACAAGCAGACAGACCCGGCTTTGGCTCAAGCTCTGGGCCCACTATCTATGTAAGCCTGGGCAAGTCACATCAACTCTCTTAACCTCAGTTCTCTCATCTGTCAAACTGTATCTATTTCATAAGGCTTTATTTTTTGTGCATTTGATGAAATGATGAAGGTCAAACATTATCACAGTGTGTGGCACATAGTAAATGTTTGATAAAAAGCAATTATCATTACTATTATTAGGCTACTGCTTTGATTAAATCCATCAATGGCTCTCTTCCACCTCTAGATGTGACCTATTATCTGTTGTCACCTCAGTCCAGCATTCCCCAGGCCTCACTCTCTACACCCATTTCTGAGTCCTCTGCCTTTTCTTTGTAGATTCCCTGTAGGTATTTCAGCAAGCCCCACTATGTTTTATCCCTCTGTCACTTTCTCCCAGGCTGCTCCTTCTGCCTGGAGTGCTCCCGCTACTCTATCGCCCACCCCAAACTTAATAAGCTCCTTTTTGTTTTAAGATTCAGTTCAGCACCATCCCCTTTAAAGGGGACCCCCTAGGAATGGGAGACCACGGCCCGCACGTGACTCTATGCCAGCACTCACTAAGCTGTCATGAGTGTCGACTTTGGAGGGTATGGACTTTCCCTTATTCACTTCAGTATCATACACACCAAAATTGGGCCCAACGCATAGTACTCATCCAGCAAATGTTTCATTAATAAACAAATAAACAAAACAAAATGAAATGACAAATGAACAGCGTGACTGGATAGGTGTAGCATGTGTGTCACATTTCACAATTTGCAAAGCATGTGCGCTTCAATGAACCACTTTATCCTCACAACATCCTGGGCTTTCCCAGGAAATCCAGGCTCAGAAAGTTGGACTGATTTGCCAAGTTGAAACACGGCACAGCAAGGACTTGAAACCAAGTCTCCTAATGCCCAGTACAACATCCCTTCCACACCAAAACACAGTCTTTGTTATTAAGAACTAATACTGAAAGTTTATTACCAAAAACCAAACCCATTGCCGTGGAGTCAATTCCAACTCATAGTTACCCGATAGGACAGAGTAGAACTGCCCCATAGGGCTTCCAAGGAGTGCCTGGTGGATTCAAACTGCGCACCTTCCAGTTAGCAGCCGAACTCTTAACCACTATGCCACCAGGGTTTCCGAAAGTTTGTTAGAACAATCCTAATTAGAAGCCAGCTAAGAATAGCATGCAGGCACAAATGAGAACAGAATCGATGGTCCCACTGCAAGAGAGAGTAGAAAAACTTGAAGGTGAGGTGCTCAGATAATCCTAGAAACACAAAGGGGAACATAATAGCTCAGGATAGATACATGGAAGAACTCTTAGCTTGGGCAAAAGATTATCATGAAAAAAATTGGAAACAGATAGTGGTGATGGTTGCACAACATAGTGAATGTAATTAATGTCACTGAATTGTACACATAAAAATGGCTGAAATGGTATATGTTTTGTTATGTACCTTTCACCACAATAAAAATTTTTTTTAAAAGATGCTGGAAATAGACTTTGCCAATTTGCTGATTTCACCAGTGGCCCGCTCCATTTCCTGCACTGCATTGCTTCCTAGAACCAAAGTTTCAGCCCTTGGAGAGAAGCCGAGAGATTTCTGCAAATGTTTTCTCTTCAACAGATGGAGCAGAAACCGAGAAGCATTACAAGGAAGATGGATCGGTGCGTCACACTTGCAACAATAAAAATACAGCATCAGTTAAAAGCAGTTGCAGTTAAATAGAACTGGGAACCCAGGGTTGGCCTAAATCTTTTTTTAATTAAAAGTGAACGATAATTTCAAAGTTCCATTTCAGCCCCTCCGAGCGTCTGCACAGTAAATTTGGAATGTTTATGTGGCTGTATTGGGTCGCAGACCATTTGAGATTTACGTGGGTTCAGGTCGTAGCCTGGGGAAAACTTCCAGCAAAGAAAATTGTGAGCGGAAGGACAGGGAGGCCGAAAGGACACAGGCAGAAAAACCAGAGTTCAAATCTCAGCTCTGTTTTGCGATACTTCCAGCAAATCACTTAATACTGAGACTCAATTACTTCATCTCTGAGATGGAAAAACAGGACCTGCCTGTTTTTAGGTGAAACAATGTAAGTGAAACACCTGGTACATAATGCAGTAATTCATGCAGGCTTTTCTCATCCTGCATCTCCCCAAATGCCTTCAGGAGAGCACCCTGTTGCCTTCCGCTTCAGCCATATTCCTCTCCTCCCAATATCCTGTCCCTTTCTCCTCCTTAAGCTTCTGTATTATGAATGCCCTCCAGCATTTGCTTCCTTTTGCTCTCTTTTCTTCCATCTTTAAAGTCTATTTTAGTATCTAGATAAGAATCCCACAAACTGTGGTCTCAGGACCACCTGAAATGGATCCACCTAGGTGCTTTTTAAAAGTTGAGATTTAGAGAGTCCCTGCTTAATACAAGAGGAGCCCTGGTGGTGCAGGGGTTAAAGCACTAGGCTACTAACCAAAAGGTCGGCACAGGAGAAAGACAGGGCGGTCTGCTTCCATAAACATTAAGGCCTTGGAAATCCTATGGGGCAGTTCTACTCTGTCCTAGAGGGTCGCTATCAGTCAGAATCGACTAGACGGCAGTGGGTTGGGTTTGGAGGTAGTGCGAACAATTAAGCTCTCAACTACTAGCCAAAATGTCGGCAGTTCGAGCCCACCCAGAAGCACCTAAGAAGACAGGCCTGTCAATCTGCTTCTGAAAGGTCACAGCCTTGAAAATCCTGTGGCACACAGTTCTACTCTGCACACGCGAGCTGGAATCCACTCAGCGGTAATTAATAACCACAAACTTATTAAGGCTCCAGGACTTCGGCTTCTTGGATACTACATGGCAGTCAGTGCCCGCAGAGATGGGGGACACATGCCTCTGGGCATTTGGAAATGACTGTTCCAGATGAAGGCTGAGGTTCTTAATCAGGGATGACCTTCCGAACTCATCTGGGGAACTTTTTCAAAACACTCAAATCAGAGCTCTACTCCAGAAAACCTGATTCAGTGAGTCTAGGCAGAGCCTGGATACACATATGCTGATAAAGCTCTCAAGGGTTAATAACTGCTGTTTAAAATCACTGCCCTATGAACTCACACAATCATGTCAGCGCTATGGATGAATTTATGCCAACCCATCTGTCCTCTGTCTTCTGGATGCCCTCCCATTATAGCTCACCCAGGCCAGGCTCTCCTGTCCCCAAGACCAACCACACATATTTGCTTTGCTGAATAATTCGGGTTTCAACTGGTACATACACATTTTCTACAGGTATATTCATATACATTTACATATATATTCATGCATACTAAGAAATGCTTATGTAGCCACAAGTCCATGTACATATACATATTTGCATATATACATATACGCATATATGTACACACACACACCTGCATGCACACACCAGCACATTTAAACACAAAAACATATAAACTTTTAATAAAAATGCCTTTAATATAGAGACACCATTTTATATACCAGCCCTGGTCACTTCAATTCTAAGAGCATTTGCTGACATAACTTCAAAATAGAAATTGTAATACATACTTCATAGTTGTTAAACCAAAGATATTAGCATTCATTAAAGCACCTACTTCATTGTCAGGAACATAGTAGACACTCAATAAATGTGTGTCAGGAGCTACATATGCATTTATATATCTTACCCATTCATGAGCACATTCATTTCTACACAAGTTTAGCCACATATAAACGTACTCAGGAATCGGCAAATACATTCAAACACACTTGCATACTTATGTGTGAACATATTCAAATTCACTTTTTATGTAAGCATCACATTCTCTCTCATACACACGCACACATAACACACTCTCACACACACACGGCTACTCTAGTACCAACCAAAGAGCCCTCTACACTATACACGCATCTTTAAACCAGGCTCTTCCTGTGCCTGTCCAAACGTGGCATTGGATCTGAGGCCGTAAGAGAATGTAGAGGAAACAACTACCACACACCAAATGGATGCCAAGTTCTTCAATAAAAAACAAAACAAAACAAAAACTGTCTTTGCAACGCAAGGCAATGCTTCCGATGAAACATCAGCAAGGGCACAGATCAACAACAGTTTCTCATGTATCCACAAGAGAAAGCTCTGAGGGAAAAGACCATGAGACTGGATGCCTGAAGGGCCCATATATGCAAAGTACTTTCCAGAAACTCAAAGAAGTCATATGGAACCATATGCTTCTCTCATACTCCTAGATCGTACAGCTTCAAAAAAGAAGACCAGTATTTAGGGGAATATTTTCTTCTTTTTTTTTTTTTTATTGTACTTTAGATGAAGGTTTACCAAACAAATAGTTTTTCATGAAACAGTTAGTACACATATTGTTTTATGACAATGGTTAACAACCCCACGACATGTTAACCGTGTCCCTTCTCAACCCTGGGTTCTAGGGGAATATTTTCTAAAATGATAGCATGGCTAAGTTTGGCCAACATGAATAATCATGGCAGGAATGATCAATGAGCAAAGTCATGAATCCCTTTTTGCTTCATGATTTCTATTAAGTGTTTGTCTTGTATATCAGCAAAGTCAACGATTACCCCACCATGAGCTTTTAAAGTGCTCCAAAGCACCACCTGTCTCCACCACCAATGCCCCTTAGCCAACTTATTTACCATTAGGGAATAATTTGTTATTAAGCATCATTTATCCCTAAGGCTACTTTTTTTCCTGTACAAATATTCTCAAGAATATTTGTATTTTTAATGCTATATTAGTATGTTCCCTAAATTGGGAAGGAGGATGGACCAGATAGCCATAAAATGTCATTCTCTTTTGAGAGACTCTAATTTCATGATTTTGTGATTTTGAAGATTAGGAGGTACTAAGATTTAATTTTTATATTCCATAAACATTACATTCTATGAGTCTATGAGATTCTGACTCCAAGATTTTTTCTAAAGTTCTGATTCCAAGGTTTGATATTCTAAAATTCTACAACTATGATTCTAAGATGCCCATATTAAAAGAATCTGACATTTAGAGCTTACTTTTCTAAGCCACCATAAACTCGGTGTAAATGAGATTATTAGACCATTTCCCATAAGACAGAAGGAACCTCAGTCAGGGTCAGATTGTCTGCCTTGAATGGGAAAGTCAGAGTGGCCCTGAGAAGAAGAAAGTCCAATACAGAAAGAGGCCCTAAAACATATCCCAAGGCTTTCCAAGGACCCCTCTTAGCCCAGTCCTCCTCCTTAACTCTATTCTGTGGCCTACAAAACCAGTTGCTATAGAGTAGATTCTGACTCCTCGTCATGCCGTGTGTGTCAGGGTAGAACTGCGCTCCATTAGGTTTTTAATGACTGATTTTTCAGAAGTAGATTGCTAGGCCTTTCTCCAAGGCACCTCTGGGTGAACTACAGAATGGTGATATTAATCCCTAGAATACAGATGCCATAGAGACAGAGCTCAGCTGTTTCTTGCCATTTTATCCCCAATAACTAGCACGGTGCCTGAACATAAAAGGATCTTAATAAATATCTTGTGGTTAAATGAGTGAGTTGCTCCCTTTGTAGTACTTTTCCTCCACCTCCTTCGCCTCCTTCTGACCTTCCTCTGCCTTCTCCTTGTTTTCTTCAGTCGGCCTCCTCTTTCTCCATAATCTCTTACCAGTATTTTGGAACCTTCATATATATTAATTATTCAATCCCTATAAGAATCCAGTGATATATGGATTATTACCCCACTTTACAGATGAGGAACTTGAGGTAAAGAAATGAAACTACTTACCAAACACCACATAATTAAGTGATAGAAAAAGGGTCACATACAAATTGTCTGATTCCAAGTTCAGATTTCCTTCCTTTATTCCGCAACTGCCTTACAATGCTCTTAATAATAATGATAATAATAATAGTAACAACCACCAGAGATTAAGAAAACCAACGCCTAAAAAGAGGGCCTAAATTCCTCAGTTTAGCTCTGAATTCATTTCTCAATACCAGTTCCCATTTCAGGATCTCTAATAACTGAGGGCCTACCACACCCAACTGTTCATTTCATTTTATAGCCCTTTCTCCTCCTCCTGAGAGTGCTATACATGGCATGTGTTTATTTTTCAATTAAAGCAAATTAAACTTAATTTTGTTTTGAGAACTTTTTTTTTCAGAATTTCACAGCCCACGGTGAGATAATTGAGACCCTGCTGTTTCTGGAAGCACTACTTACAGAGAGCAGGCCTAAATCTGGCACAACCTTGAAGGAAGTCATCTTTAACCCCTCCCTCTCCGTTGTCCCACCATTGCAGTGTTTCTCCCATCCATCCACTCTCCTGCCACTGTTGGGAAGGACATCTTGTGTCTGTCATCTAGACCACCACTATAACCTGCTAAATGACACCCAGTCTCTCTCCTCCTCCTACCCACCTCCTTGTCTTTCTTAATCCCAGATTCAGTGACGTCAATCCTTGCCTTAAAAGTAATCAACAATTTTCTAAACACAGATTACATCAGTTCTGAAGTGTCCAATGATCTACCCCTCGACTATTTCTCTAGCCTCACCCTCCAGCATGCTCTACAATGACACTGAACTACATCCTCTCACACTCTCCATATGGAATGCCCTTCCGCCACTTAACCATCTGGCTATTCAACCTTCATGGCTCACACAGACAGACCTCTGCTGTGCTCCCCAACATCCTACATCTGCTCCAATCCCACCACCAGATACTCTGTAGTGTCTCCAGCTGCACAACTTTCTACTCATCACAGTGGCAGTACGTCCTGATCTACCTGCAACAAAGTAGCCGCTTAAAACTCTATGGAGCACAGTTCTACTCTGACACACATGGGGTCGCCTTGAGTTGGAATCAACTCCTGGCAACCGATTTAAAATCTCCCAAAGTTTGCTATGCAGGATATTAATAGGAATTAAATAAAAAATAGAGAGTTTAGAGTTCACAGTCAAGCAATTTTGGGAAAGCTTGAATTGAAAAGTTAAAAAGCTCCCTCTAGTATAGGACTTGTCAGAGCTTTGAATGTGCTTTTTGATACTTTATGATTCCCAAGAAAAGGGTAAATCACGAAGCATTTCCCAGACTTATTTGACCACACAACACATTTTTCTCAGAGTTTGAAGGACTAGTGCACCATGGTAAATGACATGAAGATGCTCTGCCAGTAAGATAATTGCTATCTGGGAGTCAGGGAGTCAGCAGTTCTAAGTTTTGCTGCTGTTGTTATTGATGATGATATTTTAGGTGCCATCCCTATTAATGCAGATTGTGGCCTTTGCAAAGGCACTTCCTTGTCTGACCCCTAGTTTCTTCATCTGTAAGAAAAGGGAGGATTGGACATGATGGATACTAAGGTCCCTTCTCGTTCTGACATTCTATGCTTCTGTGATCAAAGACAGATGCAAACTGTAGTCATGTCTTTGTTTCCTCTACCTGGAATGTCCCCTCTTTCCACTTCCATTCCTATCTGTCCTTCAAGGTCCATCTCCAATATCACCACCTGTCCAAATCCTTTCCTTAACAACTTGAACTAGCACGCTCTCTCTCCAGAGCCCTCCTGTAGAAACTTGTTTCATGTCTATAAGAGGACTCCTTGAATACAACTCATACTTTCTTAAATTCATTTCATCTATTGGTGCCAATTACATGCCAGGCATCGTGATTACAAAGGTGACTGAGACACAGTCTTATACATGCCTTCTGTTTCCACTATGCCCTCTGAGATGTGGCTTAGTCACATGTGGTTTCCCAAAGAGCTCAGCACAATGACTTAATATATAAACAAGGTGTTTTTCCTGGGACAGAATCTGTTGTTCATACATTGACTTTAGAGACCATTTAAAGTTGAAATTAACTGTTTTAAAGCCACTTTTTAAAGCCTTGGAGCCCATTATTCAAATCATATACAAAAGTGTAATAAAGCAAAGCAGATACAGGAGACCTCTTGCTCTGTTGCGGGATAAGCTGAGGATGGAGGCAGATCTAGGCCTACCTGCTCAACCCTGGTGGTGGGCCTCAGATGGCTTCTCAGAACCTCTTTTGAATCTCAAGCCCTCAATTTACAAATGAGGAAACTGAAGCCCAGAGAAGGAATTTGATTTACCTAAAATTAAGAATGAAGACAGAGTCAGAACTAAAGTCTTCTGACTCCAAGATAGTAGCCACTAAATCTGTGCTTTTCAAGGTGTGATACACAAAGAACTGCCAGGTCATGGAGAAGATTCCAGTGACACACAGGTGGTACAGCTATTCTTTTAAGCATGTTACAGCTTCTTTTATGTGTATTAGAAAGCATAAGTCACTTAACAAATCTCTGGTCTTTATGGGTAGTATTGCTCAGGCCAAAGTCTCCTTACTGTTACTGGAACATGCCAAGCACAGTCCCACCTCAAGGATTCTATTCTTGCTGCCTGCACCTGTAATGTTTTCCCCCAGATATCCACATGACTCTCTTTCTGACTTCCTACAGATCTGTGCTCACAAGTTAACATCTCAGTGAGGGCTTCCCTTGCCCACTCAGATAAAATAGCAAGCCCTCTCCTACCCATACCATCTCTCCCAAACGCCTTACCTCCCTACTGCACTTATCACTATCTGACACATTATATGTTTACTTATTATCTTATCCCTCAATTAGAACGTCAGCTCCAAGATGGCAGGGATTTAGTCAGTTTAGTTCATTGCTGCATTCACAGCTCTTACAACAGTGCCTGACACAGAGTAAGTGCTCAATAAAAATATTTCTTTGCTTTGTAAATGAAAAAATAAGAGTTACATTTCATAAAAGGCTATACTCAATATAAATTTCCACCAATGCTACATGAGAGTGTACCTTTCCCTGCATTCTTGCCAAGACTGGATGCTACCATTAAAAAAAAGAAAAAAAAAATCAATGATGAATCTGCAAAACATCTAACAATATGGATGAATCTGAAGGGCATTGTGCTGAGTGAGATAAGTCAAGCACAAAAGGACAAATACTGTATGAGAGAGACCACTGTTATAAAAACACATGGAAATGTTTCCACACAGAAAGAAATAATCTTTGATGGTTATGAGGGAGGGGAAGGGTGAGGAAGGAAAAAACAGTAACTAGTTAGTAGATAAGTGGTAACTTGGGAAAAGGGTAAGACGGTACATAACACTGGGGAAGTCAGCACAACTTGACCAGCACAGAGTCATAGAAGTTTCACAGACACATTCAAATGCCCTGAGAGACCGAGCTACTAGACTGAGGGCTAGGGACTATGGTCTTCGGGGACATCCAGGTCAACTGGCATAACATAATCTATAAAGAAAATGTTCTACATTCAACTGTGGTGAGTAGCGACTGGGGTCTTAAAAGCCTGCAGGTAGCCATCTAAGATACATATACTGGTCCCATCCCAGCTGGAGCAAACGAAAATGAAGAAGACCAAAAACACAAGGGAAAGATTAGTTCAAAGGACTAATGGACCACAACTACCACAGCCTCCACCAGACTGAGCCTGGAACAACTAGATGGTGCCTGGCTACCACCACTGACTGCTCTGGCAGGGATCACAATAGAGGGTCCCAGACAGAGCGGGAGAAAGATGTAGAACAAAATTCAAATTCACCAAAAAAAGAAAAAGACCAGGCTTACTGGTCTGACAGAGACTGGTGAAACCCCAAGAGTATGGTTCCCAGAACCCTTTTAGCTCAGTACTGTAGTCACTCCTGAGGTTCACCCTTCAGCCAAAGATTAGACAGGCCTATAGGGCCAACAATAATAAACATGAAGGACGTGCTTCATAGTTCAATTGTGTACACGAGACTAATGGGCACACTAGCCCAAAAACAAAGACGAGAAGGCAGGATGGGATAGGAAAACTGGATAAATGGAAACAGAGAACCTGGGGGGAAAAGGGGAGAGTGTTGACACACTGCAGGGTTGGCAATCAATGTCACAAAACAATTTGTGTATTAACTGTTTAATGAGAAACTAATTTGCTATGTAAACTTTCACCTAAATCACAATAAAAAAAAATTTTTTTTAAATTCATTTTGACAAAGCGACTGTATTTTTAGACAAATAATGCATGCCTTTTGCATTTGTTTGCTGGCCACGCCGTCTCCCCATGAGGTATTTTCCATAAGCTCACTATGCTGATTTACTTTTACAGCAACATGTGGAAGAGGACTGGCCTGGCCACACTTGTGAGGGTGCCTCATTGTGTTTGGCGGTGGTGGGGGGAGCCTACAAACAAATGCAGAGGGCACACGTTATTTCGTTATTTGTGTAAAAATATGGTATATAGCATCACATTGCTATTTTCATTTATTTGTTTATTAGTGAAGCTAAAGATTTTTTTTTTTTTTAAATAGGTCTATTGACCACGTGTGTTCCCTGTTCTGTTTTTACCTGACAATTCAACCACTGATAATTTTCTGATAGTAAATGATCTTATGACCATATCTGGGCTCACGTACCATTAATAAACCAGTTCCTGTTAAGTAAATTACAACTCACAGTCACCCCACGTGTGTCAGAGTAGAACTGCACTACATAAGGCTTTCAATGGTCTATTTCTTGGCAGTAGATTGTCAGGCCTTTCTTCTGAGGCACCTCTGGGTTGGCTCAAACTTCCAACCTTTTGGTTAGTAGCCAAGTGTGTTAATTGTTTGTACCACCCAGGGACTCCTGTTCCATTAATAGGGAAGGATGAATTTGCCTTAGCACATTTTCCCCTATATCCACTGCTCTCCTTCCTACCCATACTCGACCATGTTCAACATTCCTTTCGTTATGCTTACACGTATGTGTTTGTGAGTGTGCTGATAGAGAGAGATGATACATATACAGATACAAATAAAGCATAGATCTATGTATATTTTTTCTCATTCAACATCTGTCTGTCACAATCATGCCACCTCCACCCTGCTACTTCATGAGTTGTTCTTAAGGTGCTATGTTACCAGAAGTAGCTTTGGTGATTCTATTCAAAGAAAAGTAAAATGTTGGCTCTTGGCTTTGGTATAGAATTAGAACATATCTTATTCTATGACTACTGGTCCTGGTCTCAGCAGCATTTGAACTTCTGCAACTTAAGGGTGCAAATAAACATAGTAAGCTAAGGTCCCCTGCTGAGCCACTGTGAAGTTAAATTACTATTTTAGGAGGCTATGAAGTTGGCAGCCAGAAAGCACTAGAACAGTGGAAGATATTCATGATACTGACAAATAAAGAAGGAGAAAAAGCAAAACGCACATTGTTAAGGAGATTTAATAAGCCTCCCTCCTTGGCACCATTTATACCATCTCCTGGAACATGTAAAATAGATGCCTTTCTCATTTAGGCATGCAAAACTAGGACTGAGGATAGGGCTTTCTGCTCCCATCCACAGGTGTGACATAAGTGTTGAAGATTTGCAACAACTGACCTGGCCCGAAACAATAGAGCAATCAACCTTGACTCTGGGAGGCCACTCAGCTGCTAATGGCTAACCAGTGTCTTAGAGGGGTGGGAGGAGGGAGGGCAGTTCAATGAAAGGACATTATTTTCATTGTCTGATAACATGGGTTTGAGACTTAATTATGTCACTTATTGTATATCTTGGAGCAAATCCCTCTCACCTCTGAACCACAATGTCCTCACCTCAAAAATGGGAGAATAATTCCAACTTCAGAGCATTACTATAAGATAAAATGAGATCAAACACGTTAAGGCATGCAAGCACTTGATAAAATTAATGATAATGATCTGGAAAGGGGAATCATGAGAAAAGAGATAATCAAATCGGTTCACACAAGAGCACCCAACACGCTGTCAATCAGCCACTCTCCTATATGCACCACGAAAGCAACGTGGTCCGGACTTCTGGCAAAATGGCGCTCTAGGCAGAAGCACCACGCCATCCCACCACAGCAAAGATCTGAAAAACTAAGCCGAACAGAGAAAACAACAATCCTGAAACCCTAAAACATCAAATGTAGAGATAAAGAACTCAGCCAAGTACCCAATGGAGTGAGAAAACTGACAGAGAACAGAGAGGGAGGAGAGATTCATGCAGAGGTCCCATACCAGCTAATGCAGTGCGGATCTGCCATCTTGGACTCCTATCAGAGACCAGCAAACAGAGGGTATGGGAAAGCAGATTCACGGAGCTTCCAGTGGGAGACAAAACAATCGTCTCACATCTCTCCACTCCAACAGCAAGCTCCCCTAGCATTCTTTTTTTTTTGTTTGTATGTTTTTGGCTCCTGTTCCTCTCTCCTCTCTCCCACATCCATCTTAGCTCCACACATAACAATCTCCCTGCTACATCCTGTCTACCTGCACCGTGTGCTTAACATCACACCACCAAACAGCACAGGCACGGCCTACTGGAACCTGACCTGCACTGATTACTGACCCGCCCTGGTGGCTGTAGGGTGCCACAGACAACCTG
Source organism: Dugong dugon (assembly GCA_030035585.1). Taxonomy (NCBI): domain Eukaryota; kingdom Metazoa; phylum Chordata; class Mammalia; order Sirenia; family Dugongidae; genus Dugong; species Dugong dugon. The sequence continues at coordinate 63,319,240 of CM057471.1, forward strand.
TCCCAGTAACTCCTCTTCAGCTGGACCTGCCCTGCCGTACCATGTCTGAGGGACAGACCCTGCCAGTTGGAGAAGGAGGTGAAAAGTGTTGTGCCCACAAATGACCAAATAACAAAGAACACACAGTCCGCCTGCTCAGACATACTCAAATTTAAAAAAAAAAAAAAAAAAGGATGAAACAAACAAATCTACAATCAATAACGAGAAAAGTACCTACTGAATGCCCTGAAGACAGCAGACAGTACCAAAACATTTACAAAAACAGGACATGATGGTTCCAGTAAATGTCCAAAATAAAACACCAGATGACTTTCCAGTGGAAGAAAATGCACTAGAATTACCTGATAGGGAATTCAAATCTCTAATACTCAGAATTCTCCAAGAGCTGAGGCAAAAAGCTGACCAACATGATGAAAAAATAGACAAATTCATGGAAAATACAGACAAAAAATTGGAAGAATTCAGGAAAATAATAATAAGGAACAAAAGGCCAAAATAAATTAACAACTAGAAATTATACAAAGACAACAAATAGAAATCCAAAAGATGAACAACAAGATTTCAGAAATGGACCGTGTCACAGAAGGGCTGAGAGGCAGATTTGAAACAGTGGAAGACAGGATGAGTGGAACTGAAGACAAACACTTGTATACAAATCTGTTTGAGGAAAACTCAGAAAAAAGAACAAAGAAAAATAAAGAGACCCTGAGAGATATGTGGGATACAATCAAAATCAAAAATTTTCGAGTGATTGGAATTCCAGAACAGAGGGAGAAAACAGAAAACACAGAGAGGATCACTGAAGAACTGCTGACAGAAAACTTCCACAATATCATGAAAGATGAAAAGTTGGCCATCCAAGAAGCTCAACAAATCCCATATAGAAGAGACCCCAAAAGAAAATCACCAAGGCATATCATAATCACACTCACCAAAACCAAAGACAAACAAACAATCCTGAGAGCAGCTCATGAAAAACAAGAAGTCACATACAGAGGAGAAACAATAAGACTAAGCTCAGACTATTCGGCAGAAACCATGCAGGCAAGAAGGCAATGGATGACATATACAAAATCTTGAAAGAAAAAAATTGTCAGCCAAGAATAATACATCCTGCAAAACTCTCATTCAAATTTGATGGTGACATTAGGTCATTTCCAGATAAACAGAAATTAAGGGAATATGTAAAAGTCAAACCAAACTTACAAGAATTATTAAAGGGAGTTCTTCGATCTGAGGACAAACAACTTCAGCTCACAGGCAGAATCTAGGACGCAGGATCGTACCAGCCAGATACCAGTCAAGGAAATGACCTCTCGAGGTCTATCCATGACCAAAAGAAATACAACAGGGAATCAGAGCAGTTAATCAGTAAATGACAACAACATCAAAACAATAAAAGAGGGAATAAATGGCATAGGTATAGAACCTTCTAAAGGAGAGGAAGGCAAGGTGATACCAAGTAATGGTAGACTGTTTCAAACTTAGAAAGATAAGGGTAAAATTCATGGTAACAACAAAGACAGTTAACAAACATACCCATGAAAAAAGAGGAAAAACATAAAGTATCAGCGAAAACAAAACCGACAAAAACAAAAGAAATGAAAAAAAAATCCACAAACAAAAGTAACTCAGCACAAGACAGTAAAAAGAACAAAGAAAACCTCAGCACCACAAAAAAAAGCACTACAAAATGACAGCAACAAACTCACATCTATCAATAATTACACTGAAGGTAAATGGACTCAATGCACCCATAAAGAGACGGAAGGTGACAGAATCGATAAGAAAACAGGATCCATCAATATGCTGTCTACAAGAGACACACCTTAGAAACAACGATGTGAATTTATTAAAAGTCAAAGGTTGGAAAAAAATAGATAAAGCTAACAACTACCAAAAAAGAGCCGGAGTGGCAAGTCTAATCTCAGATAAAACAGACTTTAAAACAAAATCTACCATAAAAGACAAAGGACACTATATAATGATTTAGGGGATGATCCATCATGAAGACATAACCATAATAAACATCTACGCACCCAATGACAGGGCTCCAAAATACATAAAACAAACTCTAACAACACTGAAAAGAGAAACTGACAGTTCCACAATAATAGTAGGAGACTTCAACACACCACTCTATGTATAGGACACAACAACTAAGAAGAAACTCAGCAAAGATACAGAAGACCTAAAGGGCACAATCAGCCAATTTGACCTCATAGGCATATATAGAACACTCCATCCAACTGCTGCAAAGTACACATTCTTTGCCAATGTACATGGAACGTTCTCCAGAATAGACCACATCTTAGGCCACAGAGCAATCCTCAACAACATCCAAAACGCTGACATAATTCAAAGTATCCTCTCTGACCACAATGCCATCAAGGTAGAAATTAACAAGAGAAAGAGCAAGGAAAAAAAATCAATTACAAGGAAACTGAATAATACCCTGCTTACACATCACTCGGTAATAGAAGAAATCAGAGAGGGAATCAAAAAATTCCTAGAATCAAATGAGAATGAAAACACATCATACCAAAACCTTTGGGACACAGCAAAGGCAGTTCTCAGAGGACAATTTATAGCAATAGATGCACATATCAAAAAAGAAGAAAGGGACAAAATCAAAACATTAACTACAGAACTCAAACAAATAGAAAGAGAACAGCAAAAAAAGCCCACAACCACCGGAAGAACGGAAATAATAAAGATCAGAGCAGAAATCAATGAAATAGAGAACAGAAAAACAATAGAGAGAATCAACAAAACCAAAAGTTCGTTCTTTGAAAGAATAAACAAAATCAACAAACCACTGCCCAGACTAACAAAAGAAAATCAGGAGAGGACACAAATAACCCAAATAAGAAATAAAATGGGGGACATTACAACAGACCCAACTGAAATAAAAAGGATTATAACAGAATATTATGAAAAACTATACTCCAACAAATTTGAAAACCTAGAGGAAATGGATCAATTTCTAGAAACACATGGCCTACCCAAACTACAACAAAGTGATGTTGAAAATCTGAACAGACCCATAACAAGAGAAGAGATTGAAAAGGTAATAAAAAAACTCCCAACCAAAAAAAGCCCTGGCCCAGATGGCTTCACTGGAAAATTCTACAAAACATTTACAGAAGAGCTTGTACCAGTTCTACTCAAGCTATTTCAGAGCATAGAAGAGGAAGCAACACTTCCAAATTCATTCTATGAAGCCAGCATAACGCTGCTACCAAAACCAGGCAAAGAAGTCCCAAAAAAAGAAAATTACAGACCAATATCTCTCATGAATGTAGATGCAAAAATTCTCAACAAAATTCTAGCCAATAGAATTCAGCATCATATCAAAAAAATAATACACCACGACCAAGTAGGATTCATACCAGGTATGCAAGGATGGTTCAACATTAGAAAATCAATCAACGTAACCCACCACATAAATAAAAGGAAAGAAAAGAATCACATGATCATCTCAATTGATGCAGAAAAGGCATTGGACAAAGTCCAACACCCATTCCTGATAAAAACTCTCAAGAAAATAGGTATAGAAGGGAAATTTCTCAACATAATAAAGGCCATCTATGCAAAAGCAATGGCCAACATCATTCTTAGTGGAGAGCGGCTGAAAACATTCCCCTTGAAAACAGGAACAAGACAAGGATACCCTTTATCACCACTCCTATTTAACATTGTGCTGGAAGTTCCAGCTAGAGCAGTAAGGCAAGAAAAAGAAATAAAGGGCATCCAGATTGGTAATGAAGAAGTTAAACCATCCCTGTTTGCAGATGATATGATACTATACATAGAAAACCCTAAAGACTCCATGAGAAATCTACTGGAACTAATAGAAAGATTCAGCAGAGTAGCAGAATACAAGATAAACATTCAAAAATCAGTTGGATTCCTATACACTAATAAGGAGAACAATGAAAAGGAAATCAGGAAAACAATACCATTTATAATAGCCCCTAAAAAGATAAAATACTTAGGAATAAATCTGATCAGGGATGTAAAAGACCTATACAAAGAAAACTACAAAACAGTACTGCATGAAACCCAAAGCGATCTACATAAGTGGAAAAACATACCATGCTCACGGATAGGCAGACTCAACATTGTGAAAATCACAATTCTACCCAAAGCAATTTACAAATACAATGCAAGCCCAATCCAAATACCAACAACATTCTTCAAAGAGATGGAAAAACTAATCATTCACTTTATATGCAAAGGGAAGAAGCCCCGAATAAGTAAAGCACTACTGAAGAAGAAGAATAAGAAGAAGTGTGAAGTGTGAAGAAGTCACACTACCTGACTTCAGAACCTACTACACAGCTACAGTAGTCAAAACAGCCTGGTACTGGTACAATAACAGATACATTGACCAACGGAACAGAATTGAGAAGCCAGATGTAATCCAACCACCTACGGTCACCTGATCTTCGACAAGGGCCCAAAGTCCACCAAATGGGGAAAAGACAGTGTTTTTAACAAATGGTGCTGGCATAACTGGATATCCATCTGCAAAAAAATGAAACAGGACCCATACCACACGCCGTATACAAAAACTACTTCAAAATGGATCAAAGACCTGAATATAAAGCCTAAAACTATAAAGTTCATAGAAGGAAAAATAGGACCAACACTACAGGCCTTAATACACGGCATTAACAGGATACAAACCATAACCATCAACACACAAACCCCAATAGATAAGCTAGATAACTGGGATCTTCTAAAAATCAAACACCTATGCTCTTCAAAAGACTTCACCAAAGAGTCAAAAGAGAACCTACAGACTGGGGAAAAATTTTTGGACAGTACAAGTCAGACAAATGTCTAATCTCCATAATCTACAAGAAAATCCAACACCTCTACAACAAAAAGACAAATAATCCTATTAAAAAATGGGCAAAGGAAATGAACAGACACTTCACCAAAGAAGACATTCAAATGGCCAACACACACATGAGGAAATGCTCGCGATCACTAGCCATTAGAGAAATGCAAATTAAAACCACAATGAGATACCATCTCAACCCGGCATTACTGGCACGAATCAAAAACACTGGAAATAACAAATGTTGGAGGGGCTGTGGGGAGATCGGAACTCTTATGCACTGCTGGTGGGAATGCAAAATGATACAACCATTTTGGAAAATGATATGGCATTTCCTCAGAAAGCTAGAAATAGACATACCATTCGATCCAGCAATCCCACTCCTAGGAATATATCCTAGAGAAATAAGAGTCATCACTCGAATAGACATATGCACACCTATGTTCATGGCAGCATTGTTCACAATAGCAAAATGATGGAAACAACCTAGATGCCCATCAACAGATGAATGGATAAACAAACTATGGTACATACACACAATGGAGTACTATGCAACAAGAAAGAACAACGATGAATCTGTGAAGCATCTCATAACGTGGATGAAACTGGAGGACATTATGCTGAGTGAAATAAGTCAATCACAAAAGGACAAATTTTGTATGAGACCTCTATTGTAAAAAGCCATGAAAAAGTTCACACACAAAATGTAACGATCTTTGTTGGTTACCAGGGATGGGAGGGGTGAGAGGGAAATACTCAATAGGCAATAGATAAGTGGTATCTTGGGTGAAGGGTGAGGCAGTACACAATACTGGGGAAACTAGCACAACCTGTACAAGGAAAGGTCATGGAAGCCCCATAGACACATCCAAACTCCCTGAGGGACTGAATTGCTGGGTGGAGGGCTCTGGGGACCATGGTCTTGGGGAACATCTAGTTCAGTTGGCATGACACAGCTTATAAAGACAATGTTCTACATTCTACCTTGGTGAGTAGTGTCTGGGGTCTTAAAAGCCTGTGAGCGGCCATCTAAGATACTCCACCGGTCTCATCCCTTCGGGAGCAAGGGAGAATGAAGAGAACAGGATATGAGGAAAAGATTAGTCTGAAGGACTAATGGACCACCGCTACCTAGGCCTCCACCAGACTGAGTCCAGTACAGCTAGATGGTGCCCGGCTACCACCACTGACTGCTCTGACCAGGATCACAACAGGGGCTTCTGGACAGAGCTGGAGAAGGATGTAGAACATAATTCTAACTCACACACACACAAAAAAGATCAGATTTAATGGCCTAAAGGAGACTGGATAAACCCCCAGAGTATGGCCCCCAGACACCCATTTAGCTCAGTGGTGAAGTTATCTCCGAGGTTTACCATTCAGCCTGGGAGTCTACAGCCCCGTAAAACCAAATGAGACTAACGAGGTACAGGAGTCCAGTGACAAGGGCCAGAAAGCAGAAGGGGACAAGGAAGCTGGTGATAGAACCCAAGGTTGAGTAAGGATATTGTTGATGTGTTGTGAGATTGTTAACCATTGTCATAGGGCAACATGTGTAGTAACTGTTAAATGACAAACTATTTTGTTCTGTAAGCCTTCATCTGAAGTGAGAATAGCAGCACAATTGGAAGAGCGTAGTCAATGTCACTGAACTGTGCATGCAGAAATTTTTTAAATGGTGTATCTTTGGCTATGTGTATTTTCACCAAAAAAAAAAAAAAAAAAGGCTGAGAAAGTAGAGGGTTGACGTGTTGTGGGGTTGTTAACTATAATGTGTACTACTGTTTCATGAGAAACTATTTGTTCTGTAAGCCTTCACCTGAAGTACAATTTAAAAAATATGCATATATACAACAACAACAAAAAAAAAGCAGCATGGTCTTAGAGACTACAAAAGCAAATCAAGAGATACAATGAGCTGGGCTGTAAGGAGCTGGGGTTCTAGTTCCAACTCAGATACTGTTTGATCTTAAAGAGGAAAGAGTTTAGATTTAAAAAAAAAAAAAAAGAAAAAAGAAAAAAATGAATCACTCTCCAGATAGTAGACACTTGTTATTTTGGGTGATGGGAAAGACAATATGAAATGTAGGTGAAGTGTGTATAACTCAACCAAGGTACGGTGAATGATGACACTAAGAAGTACAGAAGAATAAGGGCATGGTTGGTAAATGCTCTGGCATATACAGCTTTGCAACTACAACCAAAAACTGTAGATGTGGTTACATAAATAGATATGTATACATATGTGTATATAAAAATATAGGAAGGTATATGTGTGTATATACGGGTGCATGCATAGGCATATCTGCAGGCATAGGTATATACATGTATGTGTGTGTTGCATATATATTCATATATATAATAAAGCACATAAGAGACACAGTTAACAGATACTTTCTAGACACATCCTAACACCTCATGGGATTGATTTACTGAATTTGAAAGTTTATGATCATAGGCTCATGGGACAACTCAGTCAATTGGCATAACATACTTCATAAACTTTATGTTCTACATCCTAGTTTGGTGAGTAGCGTCTGGGGTCTTAGAAGCTTGTGAGTGGCCATCTAAGATAAAACTGTTGGTCTCTACTCTTCTGGAACAAAAAAAGAAAAGAAAGAAACCAAAGACTCAAGTAAGAAACTAGTGTACAGGACTAACAGCCTACGCAAACCACAGCCTCATCTATCCTGAGGCCAGAAGAACTAGATGGTACCCAGCTACCACTACTGACCGTTCTGACCAGGGACACAATAGATGATCCTGGATAGAATGGGAGAAAAATGTAGAACAAAATTCGAAGTCTTAAAAAAGGTCAGACTTACTGGACCGGTAGAGACTAGAGGAAATCCTGAGACTTTCGCCTTAAGATACCCTTTAAACTTTGTACTGAAACCACACCAGAGGTCACCTTTCAGATTAGGAGATTCAGATAGCAGATTTGACTCATAAATAAACAGTATCCCCTGCGAGTACTATGCGCCTTTAAAAAATCATCTATATGAGACCAAATGGTTAACACTTACCCTGAAGCAAAGATGAGATGGTGGTGGGTGGGAGAGGAAAGTTAGATTAATGGAAATGGAACAGCCAGAATGGAAATAATTACGAGAATGTCAACACGTTGTGAAAAATGTAACCAATGTACCAAACAATATGTACAGAGATTGTTAAATGGGGACCTAATTTGCAGTGTAACGTTTCACCAAAAACACTATTAAAAAAATGAGAGAAAGTTGAACTGGATGATGTCACAGATGACTGTCAGCTCTGATAGCAGATGATCCTATGACCATATTTGGTTTCTGACCCCTGGTGCTATAGAGAATAAAACACCTGCCTTGGACGTTCTACATCATTCTGAGCCTCGTCCTACTTTCTCACTCTCTCCCTTCCCCTACTCGCTGCTATCATGTTGCCACATTGGCTAGGAGGTGGCTGATAAAAATCATTGAGCAGGCTTGTTTGAAAGGTAGTCTTATGAACCTGATAATAATCTCTTTCCTATCGGTTATTTCCAGTTAGAGAACACATCTGAGGATATGGGCAATGCTTAACCTAACGTAACATGGTGTGGTAATAATAAAAGGCAACGATAGTTAACATTCATATAGTGTTGACAAGCTTCCAAACATTGTTTGAAGCACTAATCATATAAACTCATTTAATTTCCATAAGAAGGGAGCTCCGGTGGTGCAGTATTTAAGCACTCAGCTGCGAACTGAAAGGTCGGAGGTTCTAATCACCAGCTGCTATGCAGGAAAAAGATGTGGCGGTCTGCTTTCATAAACATTACAGCCTTGGAGACACTGTGGTGCAGTTCTACGCCGTTCTATAGGGTTGCTGTAAGTCAGAATCAACCCGACGGTGACAGTTTTTGTTATTTTTTTTAATCTCCACAATAACTCTATGAGGAGCTACTATTGTTAGCTTCATTTTACAGATGAGGAAACTGGCACAAGAACATTAGGTCATCTGGCCAGAATCAGATAGCTAGGAAATAGCAGAGCTGGCATTCACACTCCAGCCTCCAAGCTTTTAGCCACTACACTTTCAAGTGAGACAGAAATAGATTCAAATCCTCAACCAGCCAAAGACTCATTATATGGCCTTGGACAAATGGCGTAACTGCTTTGCCTTGGTCTTCTCATCTCCAGACTGGGGATAATACTACCCTCCCATAAACTTGTGGAGAATATTCAACAAGATAATCCATATCAAGCACTCATTATAGTACAAAGAATATCGCAGGTGCTTCGCAAATACACTTCCCTACTTTGAGACTGATTTTCTAATAGTGGTATTTCAGTCATCTCCAAATGTTGTGGGTGAAGATCCTTTCAGAACCCCTTCAAATGCCACCTTATGCTCTGCCTAAGTATTAAACTCCCACTGTTAGGAATGAGCAGAGAGGACATCAAAAACTGTGGCTGACCTGGTAATATTTTCAGGAATCATTTGTAAGGCTGAACTGGACTTTGAATGCTGCTATCTTATTGATACGCATTTAGAATAAAAATTCTTTACGGCCCGTCTAAGCCCTCCCTTGCCTCAGCCATCTCTGGCAATGACCTTTGATGAGGACCACTTCATCTAAAACCATTATGTCTCCAAAATTTGTCCCAGCAGCAAAACCATATTACCAACTCCTGCCGGGTAATCTATTTTTCCCCTGCACTCTTAAACACGCCAAAGTGCTGATTTTCTTTTTTTAATGGTCCCTGTGCTTTGCGCAGATGTTTTTACAGAGCTAGCCAATGTTCCTTGTAGGTATTTCCCCTCTGCGGTAACTATAAAACTCAGAACTCACCGAATTCCATGAGAAATGTAGCTCATGCACTACCATATAAACTGAAATGTACTTAAGGCACATGTCTGTCACAGTTCTCGGAATGCTCTTCCAGGCTTATCTTGGGGCTTTTAGACAATCTAGAATTCCACCGCCTACTAGATTTTCACCTACTTTTGCGGATTGCTAATTGTTAGAATGGAGACTTCAGGACTGGCCCCTTAACCAGAGGCTTTGTAAGTGTGGGTCCTCTAAAAAGCAATCACATTCTGGATGTCTGCCCTTCCTCCATCTGAATCAGCTTGTACTCTGTACCACAGCTGCTCCACAGTACCCCCAGAATCCATTATTTCCCACAGAGGTTCCCACTGGCTCATTTGTAGGACCTCTGAAAAGCTAGATAAATTATATCTCAGAAACCCCTCCGGGCCAGTGTTGGGTTAACCCTTACAAAGAGTTCTAGCTGTTCAGATGGGCCATTTACTTGGAGCCCTGCTGCTTCGACCTTTATAGTTTACACAAAAACGATTGCATCTTGCTTTTGTTAATTGCCTTATGAATCTACCTCCCCACACTTGGGGACACATAGTCTCTTAGCTGTTCCCAAGATGGATCTGACATCCTTGTATACAGCTCTGCACCCTATGAGAAAACCTCCTGCAAACTGAGAACAGGATTTGTTTTGAGTGATATATCTGGTGTCCTCACCAGCTTCTCTGGCTCTTTGTTCTCTATTTGTATGTGCCTCCTCCAACGGATAGCATGCAAGCCTGGCAATTTACTACTCTTAACTTTCTCACATCCTTTCTTCTTCAGTCTACTCTCCTTAAGGCCACCTGCAATCTCCAAAAGAGAGTTCCCTTGGGAGATAAAAAATCCCCTTCACCCTCATATGAAAAAAAATTAATTTCACTTTTCCTCAGTCTCATTATCTCTTCTTAATTGTCTTTTTTTGCCCCCTTAATAGCAAGGACTATCTATGGATTTTGAGGCAGGCTTTTCAGGCTGCAGTGTTCCAGGAGGACAGTAGGCTTTGTGATAACACTTCATCACTTTGATATTAAGAGTTTCAATAGCGACACAGGATAACCATCTACCCACTCAGCAAGCCCGTCTTGAGTCACAGTCTGTGCCCTGAGGTCTGACTTCTTTGAGATGTGCTCATTTTTGAGAAGACACTTAATCCTTACGATGAAGCATGGCCACCTCATGTGGTTCCTCTCTCGGCTTTCACGAGAACTTTGTCAGCAACGGTTCCAGTTCCGTAGAGCTGGGCAATGTCCATTCAGTGAGGCAAGGCACAGTTTGGTCGTTCTCAACCTTAGAAGGCAACCCCAGACAGGTAAAGATATGTTCTTAAGGTGGTCCAGATATCCAGTGGTGGAGCCAAGACTAGAACAAGGTATCCTGAGTCCCTGTGCTCTTACTATATAAAATAAAATTACTATATAAAAATGAATGGAGATATGAAATGAAAAGATGCACTCTCTGATATCCAAGAGATTATAGTCACTGTCATCATCATCCTCCTCACTAGCATTACCACCACCATCACCAGTGCTGTGTCATCCTTTAATATTTCCCTTCTCCAAACTCTCACAGAACTTGAAAAATGACAACCATCAGTCTACTATGAATGATAATTATTCATGGATTTGTACATCTCCTTTATTAGATTTCCAGCACCTAGCAGGCTTAATATCCATATCTCCTAAGTCACTTTGCTCAAGGCCTTTCAGAGACAAGATATGCAATATTTGCTGATCCAAACTGATTCCAGCTCTCATCTTTTTTTTTTTTTTTTTTTTTTTGCCAAACTTCATTTCAATTACCTTTCCCCCAGGTATTCATTTCCTTCCTCCTTCACTATCCATTTCACCTTCTCCTGTTTCTCCTCCTCCCTTTAGTTTTGTCTCCCTTCCTTCAGAGTATTTAAAGGGTATAGCACTGAAATCAGAGCTAGAAATTAAGAATCTGAAGAACTCGTTGAAATGACTGATTAAAAATGGACATGATGAAAACCTGTCAAGTGTACTTGATGATAAACTTCTACCAGTTTGCAAATTCTCCTCAGTCTTGACTCTCTACCTGCTTCTCAACTAGGGAAATATTAAGGGAGGAGCTGTCTAGACTTTTTAGTCCCTTATCTTGTACAATGCCTTGTATGATCTGGCCCCTGCCTATCTTTTTGACTTCAACTCATGCTACTCTCCTTCTCATTCAAAAACCCCAGCCACACTGGCATTTAGTCTGTCCCTTAGACTTGCTAAGCTTGTCCCTCCTTAGTGACTTCATCTTTACTCTTCTCTCTACCTAGAATTCTCTTCCCCTACAAAATCACAAGTCTGGTCCTTTCTTATTTAAATCTCAGCTCCAATATCCCTTACTCAGAGAAAGGTTTCCCGGCTACCCTATCTAAAGTTATACCATCCACATTTTTCTATAGCATATTACCCCAAATTGTTGTTGTCCGACACAACTATATGAAATTACTTTGCTCATCTATTTGTTTACTCAGTTATTATCTATCTCTCCCCACTAGAGTTTGGTCTCCATGAAAACTGAACTGTACTCATGCTACATTTCTAATATCTAGATCTGCACTGTCTAACACAGTAGCCACTAGCCACACAGAGCTATTTGGTTTCAAGTAAAAATCAAATAAAATTTACAGCTCAGTTCTTCAGTCACACTAGCCACAATTCAAGTACTCAATAGTCACATGTGGTTAGTGGCTACCATACCGAACAGCACAGATAATGTTTCCATCATCACAGAAAGTTCTATTTGACAGCATTGGTCTACAGAAATTCTTGGCACATAGTAGGCACCCAATAAATATCTGGTGAATGAATGAAGGTTTCTTTTCATTCTTACTCAATTTCAGGTCACTCTTTCCTCTCTGGGGCAATAAAACCGTAGAAGTGGGATAAACTAGAGAACACAGAACAATATCCAGAATGATGAGTGGCCTCCAAACTAATGTTACAGGAGACAGGGCTATGGAAATGGGACCATCTACTCTAAAAGAGAATCTTGTGGTGATATGATTATGTTTCCATAATACCTAAAGAACTGATAATTGGAAAGGAATTATACATGTGGTATATGATCTCAGAGGCTTATGGATAAAAGGAAGAACTCTCCAAATACTAAAAAAGCTTGTTTTTGTGGTAATGAGCTCACCATTGCAAAAAGTGCCAAAGTTGGGACAGATTAGCCAAGTATTATGGATATTACAAAATTAATTCTTTATCCTTGAATAAGGAAAAAGATTTGGTTATTGAGAAACCTTCAAACTCTGAGAAACTTTGATCCTATGACTCCCTGACTCTTTCATAATATCAACTTCAAAGAGTTAATAATATGCCCCATCTATTCCTAGCATCCAATGAACAACCCAATCTGTTGTACATCCATATTGGTTACCATCATTTCAGTGGTCGAGTGGAAAGAGCAGAGATGCTGAAGCATGGAGAACTTGGGTTCGAATTCTAGTCGTCCTATCAGTTATGTGACCTTGGTACAAGGGATCTAATCAGCATTATCTTCACTTTCTTCTTCTGTAAAATGGGCTGTATCTACCTCACTGGATGGGAAAGAAGATTAAATAAGAAAACAGAAATAAAGACCCTGCAACACAGTAGGGCAATGCTCATTTCCAAGTAGGATGTAATTTTGCCTGTTTGTATCATCATTATTATTCCTATAGTGTTGGTATAAAACCCATCGCCACTGAGTTAATTCCAACTCATAGTGACCCTATAGATGGTGTAATTCTGTAGCCGTGATCTCATTGCTTTGAGTGAACAGGGCAATTGTGAGAGAGAGAGAAACAGACAGAAACAGAGAATCTGTTGAAACTGTACTTAAAATGCAATTCAGCAGACATTTACAGAGCAACTACTATGTGTCAGTCCCTGGGGATAAAAAGATGTTCCTAAGGAGATCATAAAGGACAAGATGGACAGATACTCAAGAGGCTGTAAAACAGGGCAAACAGAAATAGAAGCTGAAATAGTTTCAGTAAAAATTATATAAACAAACAGGGGAGAAAGAGATTAACTCCAAAATAAACTCTTGGGAAGACTTCTTGGAGGGATCATTTGGCTGGTTGGTGAAAGATGCATAGGGCTTCAAAAAGTAGACACTAAAGGTAAGAAAGAAAAAGATACTTCTTTCATAAGGGTTAGAAAACAATGGAAGGAATTATTTGAAGAATGACATTTGAAGACTTGATCTCTTCACATGACCCCCATCTTGTTTTTAAGATGGTTACCAGGAGTCCGGTGGCCCATTTGTTAAGCTCTGGATTTTAGCAAAGAGATGGCAGGCAGAGAAGGGCAGAATATGCCTAACCTTAGAGGTCTGTTCAGGTGGTTAGTACTGGAGATCTTGTCTAAGGAATTGGGAGGGGGCAAGAGAGAGCATACAAATCACAAAATGTCTTCTTACACAACTGAAGGCCCCTTGGGCAAAGATCTTTTCAGAGAAATAGAGGATTTTGTGGTTAATAACATAAACTCTTGCAAGCACTAAGAAGGGGAAGATGTTTTATTTCTATTGAACAGGGCGGAGTGTTTTTACAGTCCCAGACTATACTGTTACAAATACATTCATCTTAGCCTGGGCTGGGCAGTCTAAACTCAACAGGGGCCCAACGGCTGATTTGGAATCTCTGAGGTGTTTCTACTTGGTTGAAATGGAGTCACAGCTCCCCCTTCTGGGAGCTAAAATACTATCCAGCCCCGGAAAAGCCTGTGTGGAAAAGGCTCTATTGCAGATGGGCCCGAAAACCCCATGTTTCTCAATGCTCATCTGCACCCTGAAAGGAACATCTAGGAGTCAAGAAGCAGTTTTGCATGGCCTGATTCTGACTTCTCCAGGGCCTATCATTCACGAAGGCTTTATATTTCCCCTTCCCTGGAGTTAGGAGTCGCCATCTTCTTGTGGATAAATGGCTTTATATGGGGCAACACAATTTGGTGCAGAGGTTGCTTTTTTTTTTTTTTTTTTTTTTTTGAGAATACAGCAAGTAGGAGAGGCTTCTGGGTCTGCACTTGTATATGTGTGTATGCATGTATGTATATATGTATTCTTGTGCATGCTCCTGTACCTGCAGTATGTGTAAATATGTAGGGGTGAGATTCTAATTAATACAAAGAAATTAATTTGCCTGAAGTCTTTGCATCAGTGGATAGGTATACACTTTGCTATCTGGAAAACCTTCTTTAATAAAGAGCTCAGACAAAGCTCAGAAGGTTTGCTGAGTTCTATCTACCAGCTGTAGTCAGTATTGGGTCCCTGCCTGTGTGTGATGCTCTGAAAGCATTGGAGAAAGAGTGCATGTTCAGAGTGTGTGTGTGTGTGTGTGTGTGTGTGTGTGTAGTACGTGTCTAGTGAGGTGAGTGTTGGAGGCACTGGACCCTTTCTCTTCAGGGTCACTTTTCCAGATGGAGAAGCTTTGAAATGCATCTCTGAAATGAGAAGTTGGATGAGGAAAGACAAGTGATTGTCTTGGGTGGAAGTGTGGTGGTGGGGTCAGAGCGGGAAGCAATGTATAGACCCGGGCAGAGTGAAGGAGTAGAAAGGACATTGATCTGGCTGTCAGGCAACTTAGGTTCTAGCCTCAAGCATGCCACCAACTCACTAGAGAATACTGGGGAATTTCCATCCCCTCTCTGGGCCCCAGAGTCCTGCTTGTCTGCTCTTTAATATTTCTTCCAGCTTCAATTGTCTATGAATTGAAAAAGAGAGAAAACGAAAACAGCTCCCAACATGGGGCCTCCTCCTCTGTCCCCACCTAAAATGAACTACAGAGCTCTGCTCTGACATGAGTTTCCTGAAGCAGGTTCCCCGTGGCTGTCTGAAGGGCTTCAGCCTGAGGTATCAGCCTCTGGCCAAAGACCCGTGGTCTGCAAGTGCATGCAGGTAGTACCATCACCTACCCATTAGGGCAGATTCCTACAAACACATGTTTGCTTTTCTCGCTTCCCAGAAGATATATGTATACACACACATTTTTAAAGTCAAGTATATTTCTACCTTTTTCAAATGGCCTTTTCAGTGGTCTTTTCAAGCTCAGGTAGACAAGAGGCTGAGCCCCAACATCTCAGCCCTTGTCCTCCCAGCACCCCGCTGCCTGAGAGCAGAAAGGCTGCCTCTTACCTTGGGAAAGTAACAGCTGCCGAGTCTGGAAGCCATGCTAACAGCAGTAAAACTCAGCATTTTTGCTGAGTAGGACAAGCCTTTAAGAGGCAGCCGGGAATCAAATCAATGGCTGGCCCCAGAGTCCAAGCCCAAGACAGGTCCTAGCCAGGATGGTCAAGGGACTTACCTATACAGCCTCCTAGGAGGTAGAGGAAAGGGGGCCTTGGCCAGAACTGTCCTCATGACTATGAGGTTCTTCACTTGGCCCCTGTGCCCTTGGCAGTGTTTTGGAGCCAAGCAAGAGATGGGAAGTACATACTGACAGCAGCTTAAGTCAGTTACTGACACATTCTGCCATGGGTTCCTCACCCACAGCCCTTTCCCCAAATTGTAGGTCTCCCTCAATGTTGAAACACACACGCACACATACACACACATGCTACATACCACCTCTCTGCCTGCCTTCTCCCAGTATCCTCCTAAGTCCAGAGGAACCACGGTTTGCGGGGTGGGGGTCACAGTTTAGGAAGGGATTATCTGGGGAACCTCTCAAGCCTGCCTGAAATGGGAAAAGGAAGGCAGAATCTGTCTTAGGGAAGTGCCCCATTCATCTCCTCCCATATCACCCAGAGCTGCCCTCAAATGAAATTTCCTTCTGAGACTCTGGGTAACTGCAATGGATGAGCAATTCCCCCAGGACTCTCTCCTTTCCCTTGAGGGGGATCATGCAAACTTGCCCAGATCTTCCCAAAAAGCCCCAGGAGCAGGAGGTGCTGTTATCTGCAGGGCAGATCTCTATCTCAGACTTGCCAAGGCCCAGAAAAGGAGCGCACTGCTGACTTCTCCCTTTCTCTGTCACCCACTACCCACTGTCTAAATTCCCATCAGAATCCCAGAGGCTGCCCAGTGTGGAATGTAAAGTGGCAGCGTCTCATTTGCCTCAGGGTTTGGCCATTTCTCTTTCATATTAAACCGTATTAAACGGTGGGTTCAAGTGTAGCAGAACTGTATCCTTTGGGAGAATTTTCCTTCAAGGGGACTAACGTTGGGCTAAATAAGGTGTCAGTCCTATCCCCCAAATCCTCCTCAAGCTCAGGGCCCCTTGAGGAAGTCCACAGCGGGTTTCCCGAAGGCTACGTGATCTTATAGTAAGGATCCCATGCCGTGTAAGCTGAAGAGACCTAATTAAAAACGCACACATGCAAACACATACGTACAAACATGCAGCACACACCACACACACACACACACATCGCGCCGTAAGTAGGTTATAGGACCTCTCTTCTCATCCCTTCCCTTTCACACACACACACACATATCCCACAAACACACGCACCAAACGCAAACGACGCCGCACACGCACACACACACTAGCACCACATCAAGTTCCCACCTTGGCACACACGTCGGGAGAGCGCGAGGGGCGGGGGGGGACACACAGGCCACTTACTAAAACCCGCATTTAACCCTTTGCGTCCCAGGGAACAGAGACGTCGCCCTCCCCGGAAACGGAGAGGACTTGGAGGCGGCGGGGAGGCCGGGGGCAGAGCCGACGAGGTTGCCAGGAGGGGGAGGGGCGGGGGCGAGGGCGGGCGGGGGCGCCCCGAATGCGGTCTAGGGCCGGCTCCAAGGGCAGCTGGGCTGCGGGGCGCTGCACCCGGCGCCGCCTTACCTGGAGTCAATGTCCGTCTTTGGCGGAGAGCTGAGGGAGGACGCTTTTTATTCGGCTCGGTGGGAAGTTAGGAGAGCCCTGCGTCCAGCTCACATACCGGGGACGGCGCGGGGACTGCAGGCGTGGGGGTACCTGGCTCCTAGCAGCCTGGCTCATACTCAGCCGTAAAGTCCCCTTCGCTGGCCCCGAGGACAGGCATGAATCCCGGCTCCGGAAGGCAGTCACTACTCCCTCAGCCTCCCGGCTCTCACGCTCAGGCTCGCTCTCTCTCGCCCTCTCGCTCGTCCGCTCGCCTGCGCTTTCCTCCTCCCCCCGCGCCAGATCAGTTCGCAGCGGTGGGGACCCGGAGCGAGGCGGCTGACGAATGGAGAGGGAAGTCCAAGCGCGCCGCGGTCTCAGAGCCGGGAGCAGCGGAGGCCGGGCTACGCGGGGGGAGGGACTTACCCTGCGACGGGCGAAAATGAATGGGGGCGCGGCTGCCGGGGGCGGGGAGGGAGGAGCCGGGCGCCGGGGTTTATTCTGAGGAGTGTTTTGTACATCTTTAGGCGGAGGAGGCGAAGGGAGAGGAGGGGAGGAGGGAGGCTGCCTTGGAGCGGAGGGACGCCCTGGGTGGGCTGAGGCTGAGCAATTGCGGAGTCTCGCAGGTCCGGGGATGGGGTAGCGTATCTCCGCGTATGTGCACCCAAAGGGGCTGTGTATGTGAGCAAACCCGAAATCGTGGTGTTCTCCGGCGTGTCTGTAGCCGTGTGTGTCGCGAGTGATCTGAATGTTTCTGGGTATGCGGGTGCTTGTGTGGCTGTGTGTATCTATCCGTGATTTTTATCTTGGGAGGTGCCTGTGTGGGCCCGTTTGTATATGTGTGTCTCTGAGTATTTGATACTGTTTCTCTGTGTTTGTAGGAGTGAGCCCACGTAACCTCCTAGAATTAAGCAACTGCTTCTCTTTACGTGGGCAGGATGTAGGAGTGAGAAGCTAGGGTAAGCAAAGTTCTCTGGAGACCACCAGAGGCAGAGAAGGGGCAGGCAAGGGGGCTAAAGCATGAGTACAAGGAGTCTAGGAGTCTAAATTCAGTGTGAAATACAGCCCGAGCGTGCTGACATGGAGCCTCTTCCTGAATCGGGAAAGAAGGCCAGTACACACGATCTGAAATCCCACATAGTGCATATCTTCTACGTGTGCTTACTTTGTTTCCTATTTTATTTAAACGAAATCAGCAATGCAGATTCCTAGCCCCTTGAAGTTTAGGCAAAAGTAGGAAGCATCAGTGAAACTGCCAGATGCAGAGGCAGAGAGGGATAGGGAAATAATGATGGGAAGTTTAAAGGAACCCAGGCTGAGTAACAGTGCAGGCTCTAGAGGATTTGGAATCCTGTTGCTATCTGATCTTGACCCTGGTGGTGGTGGTCCTGATGGCACAGTGGTTAAGAACTCGAATCCACCAGTCACTCCTTGCAAACCCTATGGAGCAATTCTACTCTGTCTTATGGGGTCGCTATGAGTCGGAATCAACTCAACGCCAGCGGGTTTAGGTTTTTTATTCGTTTTTTTGTTTTTTAAGCCTCAATTCCTCTTCTATATGGTACGAAAATATAACTACCTATCTAATAGAGTTGATGTGAAGTTTACTTGAGTTAAAGCACTTGGAATACTCTCTCTGGCACTTAGTAAATGCTCAATACATGTTCTCTTCTATTATGATGGCTGTTGTTGTTAATGCTATTATTATTCAAATAGGAAAGGGAACAAGGAGGACTTAGAAAGACCTAGGAGGCAGTGAACTAATTGGAGAAGAGGAGTCTTGAAGCAAAGTAGAAGAGAGATTCTTGAGAGAAGGGATGGAAACGAGAGTAAAAGTCTTTAATTAGCAAGAAGAGAGGGAAGAAGGAGGGGAAGGAGGGAGGGGTGAGAGAGAGAGAAAGAGAAAGTGCCTGTGTCTCAACAGTACTTGGATGGTGAGAGGGGGAAAGACGAGAAGCCGGGGGCCAGCAGCCAGTTCGGTTCTAAATTCCTCTCTGCTTTTCCTCCACTCTAATCCAAATAAGAGAGTCAGCACCACGGACAGCTCTACAGCCACTGACGGACTGAGTGATTTCTCTCTCAGGCTGATGGAACCTTCTCCTCTTTTTTCCTTGGCCGTTTTCTCCTTCTTACAGCTCCTGGCCTAGGTTTCAGATCCTAGGCAGGGGTCCCGGGGCAGTTCTGACTTTGATTTCAGCCACGAAGAAATGCCCTCACCACACACATTGCTTCTGCCATCAATTTCAATACGAAGCTCTAAGGTTGTTATTTCTTACCCCTGCCTCCCTCCTTTCTTCTTTCCTCTTCCTCTCTGTCTCTCTCTAATCCTTCCCTTTCTTCATTCCTCCCCACTTCTCCCTATATCCCCCAGCTCAGATCTGCCTTCTTGGACAGTAGTAGGCAATGACAGCCCTGATAGGAATGCTGTGCTGAAATCAGTCTGAAACAATCTAGTCAGACAGCTTCAGAGGAGGACCAGGTACAGACTGATTCATCTGAGCTTCTCTCTCTTAATCTCACAATACGGGTCAGGTCCAGATGCCTTAGAAGGAGAAGACTTAACACTGTAAAACAGCTTCCTATCTTTCTCTCCCCTACCTCACACAGTCAATATCTCCCTCAGAAAATATAGAACCCTTCCCAACTCCAGTTAATGTTAGAGAGAAAGATAAAAAGGAGAGAATTTTTTTAACTTCTACCATGCATGAGGTATTAAATTAGGAGCTTTGCCTTTATTACATATTATTTGTACAGTGCTATGAGCTATAAGATGGATAATACTATACCATTTTTACACAATAAGAAATTGGAGCTTGGAAAACTTGAGTAGCGTGCCAAAGTACAGCTAGTAGGTGATGGAGTCAGAAATTCCATATCCAACACTGATTCTTTACTGTGTCCTCTGGGCGTAGTAGTCAAAGCCTGCGGTGATTGCAAGATCATGGAATTTAATAGGATCACCATGCCCAATCCTAATTTCAATTTAAGTAGCTGGGGCCATTGCATTCTCTGCACCAATGGATTATTTAGCAGCTCTTGTCCCTGGAGGAGGAGATGAAGGATTTTCATGGACAGATTTAAAGCCCCCCCCCCCCCCCCGCCCCGAGTCTCATGGTTTCTGAGTTTTGAGTAAAACTCCAATCTTTCCAAGTCTTAGTTCATTTGCATTTGGCTCTGTTTAGCTTCCATGTTTCTATGTAGGAAGGCTAAGAGACCTGTTTAAAAAAATCTCCAAAGACTCCCTGGTCATCAGGAAAGTTCTCAGTGTGAAGTATTCCTAATGACTTATGGGAAAAGCAATTGGTACCATATGGATAACATTTCTGCAGAAATACACACGGGTGGGAAAAGGTTTAGAGGCCAAAAATATATTTCTTTTTTTTTTCTTCTTTGCCAAAGAAAGAACATTTAAGGCAGCTTGAGATATGTGAGAAATGTCTTGTTCTTTCTTTGGGGTGGGTGTTGGTGAGCAGCTGTTTGCTATTTCCACTGAATTTACCAAGAGCTTGCATGGGAAGGAGGTGCCAATGGCTTAAGGTAGACTTAAGAAAGAACTTCCTGTCTACAGACAGCTACTAGAAGAGGACCTTTTTCCAAGGGCATTTAATGAGCCAACTGGTTGTTTCCTTTATAGTTTCCACAGCATGATGAGTTTGATAAACATTAAGTCAACATTTTAGGACCACAGATTCTTTTGAGGACTTTATGATTACTATGGACCTCTTTCTTGTGAAAAATGTATTTACAAAAATACCGAAAATATGTTGCATGGTTCATTGAATTCCTGCGTGCCAATATTATTCGTGAATCTCTCCCTGGACCTCAGATTTGGAACCTCCAGAGTAGATAACCTTTCTGGTCTCCAACCTTACCTTAGATTTTATAGGTTGTTTCATTTAGATTTGGGCTTAAGAAATTGGAAGGGGGAAGCCAATAGGGAGATCCATAAGCAGGGAAGTAGTCCAGTTCTAGAAATACACAAGAAATATAGATGAATGTTCAGTGATGAGATGGAGGTGCCACTTCACCCTCCTTAAATAAAGATAAGATTCAGCCCTGTTTGTGCAGGACTCTGAGCCACCTGCTGCTGTCTCAAAAGCTTAAGTTTACTACTCCTGTCAAATCTCAAAAAACCAGAAACACCAAACCCATTGCCATTGAGTCAATTCCGACTTATAGTGACCCTATAGGACAGAGTAGAACTGCCCCATAGGGTTTTCAAGGCTGTAAATTTTCACAGAAGCAGACTTCCCCATCTTTCTCCTGCAGAGTAGCTGGTGGGTTCGAACCACCAACTTTCGGTTAGCAGCCAAGCACTTAACTAACCACTGTGCCACCAGGGCCCCTGTGTCAAATCACAAAGGACTTAAAATCCCTTAATCTGGGATGCTTTGGGTTCAGAACAAGCTGAACAGCTGCAGAAAAAAGTCTGCATTTGTTGAGTGCCTACCGAATGTGAGATGATATGAAAAATTCAGCGATGAATGTTTTGTCTGGTCTCTGATTTCTAGGAGTCTGGAGTTCATTGCATAGCCAGACTGGCGCCTAAATAATCACAAGGCACCACAGAATGTAAACGGCATGATCAGGGCGTTTAGGAAATGCAGCAAAAGCTAACAGGAGGAAAAACTTGCCTCTATATGAGATGTAATGTTTGGTGCTTATCAAGAGCTCTTAAAAAAAAAAAAAAGAAAAACACCAGTAGAATTAATAAGAACTGATATTTGTTGTTGAAGTCCCTGGGGTGAGCAAATGGTTAAGTGCTTGACTACTAGAAAGGTTAGCAGTTCAAGAAGGTGCCTCAGAAGACAGGCTTAGTGATCTGCTTTCAAAAGGTCACAGCCTCGAAAACCCTATGGAGCAGTTCTACTTTGCACACGTGGGGTCGCCATGAGTCGGAATGGACTAGAGGGCAACTAACATCAAAAACAATATTTATTGGGCACTTATCATATGTGAGCAGCTTTCACCCCTTCAGCGTCTCTCATCTAGGTTATGAGTATCTCCTAAATGAATAAAAATGCCTTTTAGTTTTTCCCTTCCACCTCCTCATCTTCTTCCCTATCCCCCACTCCCTCCTCGCCCAACTCTCACTCCATCCCAACCCTACAAAGGCAATATGCTTAAAACTCAATTCTCATCCATCACTCTACTTATCAAAAACCTAGAAGGATGCTTTTAATTTTATACCAAAGTGGGAACATTTTCCCTAGCATACGATGCCCTCCATCATCTGGCCCCTATATTCTTTACAATTTTATTTATCCCTAGTTATCACCCTTGTAACTTTTCTGTCAGCAAAAAAATGAACTGCTCACGAGTTCCTATAGAGGTCCCAGCTTCCCTGTCTTTGTACCCTTTCTCATTCTGGTCCCTCTACTGCCATATCTTTTTCTCCCCAGCAACATTTCATTTTTGCATGACCAAATCTAATCTCTCCGTAAATATGTAATTTATATGTCATCTCTGCTCCTACTCAATTAGGATAAAACGCATTTTAACATGAAGTGTACAGGGTTGTGCACTGCCTGGCCCTAACTACTTAATATCAGGCCCTCCCCCCACTTCCAAATACACTGGCCTTCTTTCAAGTATTAGTTTACCATGTTCTTTCCTGCCTCTAAGCTTTGTGCTAGGTGTTCCCTCTCCCAGAAACTACTTTCCACTCCTGGCCTAGTCCTGCCCACCCTTCAAATATCAGTGTAAATGTCACTTTCCTGAGCCCCAGGCCAAGACAGGTCTTCTCCTATCAGCTTTGTCACCATCCTTTATATTTCCTTCATAACATGCATCATCATTGTAATTAAACAGTTATTGGTGACATTATTTGTTTAATATCTGTTTCTCCAGCTAGAACTAAAACTAAAGGCATAAGTGATAACTTCACCACAAGAGCTTAGTACATAAAAATATAGGGAACATGTCTTAACCGTATCCTGTATCCTAGGAACTAGTCTGTGTACTTCACACATATTAATTCATTTAATTCTTCAAGCAGCCCTCTGATGGCAGATCTATTATTACAATTAACATCACCATTTTACAGATGAGGACAAGTAAAAGACTGAGAGGTTAAATAAATTGTCCAATATCACATATCAGAGCCAGAATTCAAACTCAGGCTGCCCTGCTATAGAAACCAAGCACACAGCCACTCTGCTGCCTAGCCCTTCACGTGGCAGGAGCCCAGGGTGTATTTTACTAAATAAACAGAAGCTTTTCCCAATCCCTTCAATACTTAAGTATATTCTTTCTCATATGGCTATGTGATACTGCGTTTTCTGCCTTTCGTGACGGTTATTTGCATGTGTGAACCTGGCTCCTCATATCCCCAGCTATTGGCTGTGGTATTCATCAAATACACTGATATTCTGGAACTATGCCAGCACTCACCAACTCCCCGACCAGGAAGGAGTTGCACCACTCCTGGCTGCCCATCTTGCCCCCATCAGCCATAAGAATGGATGTGTTGGGACATGAACACATGCAGACTGGTTTCACTAGACATGCTCAGTTTTCTCTCCCTCTTCTCCCCCTCCTTTCCATGTTACTAAAGTTCCAGCTTCCTCAGGCCTGAGCCTGCCCAGACCATTACCCTGGTGGCACATGAATTCTAAAGAGTTTCATAAAAGACGTCCATAAACGTACTATCATGTTGGCTGGGACTCAAGGGACATCCGTACTGCAAACTTCTTCAATATCACACTTGAATTAAAAATTCAGTATATTTAAGCTCTTTTGAAATCTCAGCTAGTTTCTTCCTGATTTTGTTTTGAATCTTATTTTTTTGCAATGACTGAAAGCTGCATATTTTAAACTTAAGGTAAAGCATGGCAGATAGCCCCACTTTACAGAAAAGCAAACTGAGGCGTAAAGCCATGCAATGACTTGCATAAGGACAACACGTTATAGTGATGGGCCCATCACTTGAACTCAGGCATTCAAACTCATCAAGCCTGTTTTGCTGGCTGTCTCTTGATTTCTCTGTCAAGTACAGTTTTGGTGATTTAGTGATCAATATATTCCATTCTATTCTCTCGGTGCCTCTGTTCTGATAAGTCAGCACTACCCCAGCGCTCACTCTCTCTCACATTCCACTAGGGGGAGCCATACATAGGCTATTAGAAGATTTTAACCTGCCTCACATCCATTTTCCTCTCTGGCTCACAGCACCTTTATTTTCCTTTGGGATACCTACCTTAGTCCATCTTTCAGTTCATTTGGTTTGAGGGGGGCTGATCTTGTCCCTGGATCCAGGGCACCTAAACAAGGCTAGCCAGTCAGAGTGATTGGTTTAAAGATGGGCATTAACACATGTTGGGCCAATGAAAGTCAGCACCAGAATGTTTGCTGGAGCCATTATCAAAAAGTGCTCCTAAATAATAATAATAACAACAACAATAACAATAATGGATATACTTAGCTAGTAGAACCCAAGCCTAAAGTTTTGGCAATTATTTTCCCCACCAGGATGAAAGGCCTGACTGGGAATGAAGGCAGCATGGAGGAAAGCTTAACCACAAAATGGATTCGGTGTTGCCTGAAATCACAGACACACATTTGACTCTTTCAGATACATGAGCAAATAACTTTCTGTTTAAACCAGTTCAATGTAGGTTTTCATCATTTGCTACCAAATGTATCCTGGCTAATATAGCATTATAAAGCAGGGTGATTGAGTTTTAGATACATAACTTATAGGAGTTTTGATTTGGAGATACAAGAAGTAGGGTGAAGAGTTGAACTGAGAACCAAGTGATTAGACATTAATCTAGTTCTGCCTCTAGAAAACCTGTGTCCTCAGGTAAGTCTATTTTGCCCTTCTAGCCACATATTCTTGATCTCTGTGACAGGCAGAATTCTAAAATAACCATCAATGACCTTTCCTCTTGTATAATCCCCTCTTCTTTGAATGTGGGCAGAACCTGAGAATATGATGTGTTAGCACTCCTGTGATTATGTTACATTGCACGTCTAAAAGGAGATTATATTGGGTGAGCCTGGCCTAATCATGTGGGTTGTTAATAACAGAGAGTTTTCTCTGACTAGTTGCAGAAAAAGGAATCACAAAAACACACTCCAGCTTGCATGAAAAAAAGCAAACATCCACGTTGCAAACTGCCTATGGGGGCCGTGTAGCAAGGACTTCAGGCACTGATACTGGTCCCTGGCCAACGTTGTTTTTGTTAGTTGCCTTCAAGTCGATTCCAACTCATGGTGATACCACGTGCCAATAGCAAGCAGGAAAACAGGGGCCTCAGACCTACAACCACAAGAAAATGAATCTGTTAACAACCAGTGAGCACAGAAGAGGATCCCAAGCCCCAGATGAGAACCACAGCCCCAGGTGACCCTGGATTTCAATCTAGTAAGACCTCGAATGAAAAATCTAGTCACTCCATGCCTGAAGTTCTGACTGACAGAAACTGTGAGACAATAAATTTGTGTTGTTTGAAGCCACTAAATTTGTGGTAATTTGCTATACAGCAATAGAAAACTAATACAATCTACAAATAAGCTAGTTGGGTCAAATCGTCTTGACCGTGTTCCCTTTTGTTTCTGACATTGCATAATCAGATGGCAATACTTGCTGGTGCTAAACTATTTGCGGAATCCTATAACGCATCCACAGTCCTGCTCACCCCACCTCATATCCAAATTCACAAATACCTCCCAGGCTAGAGAGTTAACAAACCCTCCCACTCAGCTTGCAAAGCTAACCCGTCCAGTGACTTATATACAAAGCCTTCTCCTGTGGATGTATCCTTTTGAAGTTAATTCCATCTGGATAAACAAGATTACTGGGGAAGACCAATGTGAAAATGGTTTTCCTTTGCCCCACAGCTTACCTCAGTAAGATGGTCTACCAACCCAGTGACATCGTTTGTCCTAAGGTGTGAATAAACACTAATTATTTTCAAGTCAGTGAGCATCATGGATACGAGAAATAGACTTTGGACTCAAGCAGATTTGGACCAAAATCTGACATTATCACTTCCCGGGAAGAAACACAGTAAACCTTACCAGAAACCATATACATGTAACTTTAACCACTTTGCCTCAATGTCCTCATTTGTCAAATGGAGATATCCAAAAACCTGTTGCTGTCAAGTCGATTCTGACTGATAGTGACCCTACAGGACAGAGTAGAACTACCCCATAGGGTTTCCAAGGAGCAGCTGATAGATTCAAACTGTCAACCTTTTGGTTAGCAGTCGAGCTCTCAACCACCGTGCTACCAGGGCTCCCAAATGGAGATTGAATCATTTTTATTCAGCACTTATTTGTTGAGCACCTTTTCTGAGCCTGGTATCAGGTCCTTAGCAGTGAACAGATCACTCAGTTTTGAAGCACATAGTCTCACGTGAAAGTAATACTTACCTGATTAAGATTGTTGTAATAATTAAATGAGATAATAAGTATTTATCATGGAGCATGTTTAGAGATGTGTTACAACTTTTAGTTGGAACTATAGAATATTAATGACAAAATTTATTGAACACTGACTTTGGGCAAAGTGTTTCCCTAAGTGTTTTCCATGTGTTAACTCATGTAATCTTCACAAAAATCCCAGGAAGTAGGTGCTATGATTTTCATCCCCAATGAGAAAATAATCAGTAATTTTCAAACTGGGATTTAAATTCAGGTAGTAAGGGTTCCAAGTCCATGCACTCCACCATGACTTTATGCACCCTCTCATTAAATGCCTTTAAAGAAAAAGGAGCTATGAAAATGCAGCGGTTAAACCTTCGGCTGCTAATCAAAAGGTCGGCAGTTCAAATCCACCAGCTGGTCCTCGGGAGAAAGATGTAGCAGTGTGCTTCCATAAAGATTAACCAAAATCAAACCACTTGCCGTCCAGTTATTCCAATACATAGTGACCCTCTAGGACAGAAAAGGACTGCCCCATAGGATTTCCAAGGCTGTAATCTTTATGGAAGCAGATTGCCACATCCTTCTCCCATGGAGCAACCGGTGGGTTCCAACCACTGACCTTTCAGTTAGCAGCCTAGCCCTTAACCACTGCACCATCAGGGCTTACAGCCTTGGAAACCTATGAGGCAGTTCTACTCTGTCCTATAGGGTTGCTATGGGTTGGAATAGACTCCATGGCAATAAGTAAAGAAAAAGGATGACACAGTGCAGAGTTGTTTTGTTTCGTTTCTGAAGCATGAAATCTTCCCCACACAGCAATCACATATGCTGCCTCCACACCATGCGTGCCCCACATGTGACAAATTCTGACCGAGTTACTAACGCTTATCATGCTAGACAAAATGACATCGATAGCACTGCTGTTGTTATTTTTACTAACATTTGTTTCATGTTTATAATATGCCAGAAAATTTGCTGAGTGCTCCACAGGTATTGTTTAATTTAATAAATTAAGTAAATTAAAATAATTTTCAAAAAATTGTGGGACACAGATTATCCCAACTTCATAGATAAAGAAACTGAGGATCAGAGAGGTAAAATAATTTGCCTAAGAATACACAGGTATCAAGCGCTGAAGCTAGACTGGAAATCCAACCCTGTACATCTGTGTTCTTAATTGCTATGCTACTCTATGCTCAGCCATACTGCTTGTATTTTCCCAAACTATACTATGTAACATAGACAATGCAACCGACTCTACCACTTGAGTCCAAAGTGCTATCAAACTGAAATATAAACACATTTTATTTATACATTGAGTGTTTGGACATTTATTACGTGGGTCACTCTACTATTCACATTTGAGGAGGTATGGTTGGCTTGTTATCTGTGCCATAAATGTATAATTTTGTCAATGTCTATAATTGGCCTCTGTTGCAATTAGCTTAAATTCAGCTAGTTACTCTTTATTTTGCTTAAACTCACCAGACATTCTCCAAGTTTCAAGATCTCTTGGTGTTTCCTGTATGTTACCTCTTGCCCATCCCTTGCCTGGGGCAGCCATTACTCTATCCTGCAAATCCCCAAAACTCTCCTTAACACAACCCTCCAGGAAACAACTACCAATCAATTAGATTTGGTGCAGAGATGAAACCTGTGTGTCAGCCCAGGACTGCATCATGCTCTCTCCCTAAGAGAGATGAAGGCTTTCTCCAGATTTTAGAGATAAAAGCATGCCTGTCTAATGGCAAGATCAAATAGAAAAAATTTAGCTAAATTGTGAATTAAGGATATCTTTACCTTTCTATCCTGAAGGTCAAGCACTGATTAGCTTTTATCATTCTCTGTGCTTTTATTACAGATGCCAGCACAGAAAATTGTTTACAGAGCCTGGGTCCCTGCTGCCTCTTGTGTGAAATACAATGTTTATGAAATCCAGACACATTTGTAGATATCAAGCCTTCGTTCATTAATATATGGGCACTTAAGGCTTTAAGAGAGTCAGGTATCCCAAGAAACAAATTAACGTCTGTTTGTTTGAACAATGAGAGGGTAAACAAAGCCATGGTTAATGAATTTAGTCATTGTTCTTCTCTGCTAGGACATTTGCCTGTATTAGATCTTACTGACAATAACGCTATTAAATAATCAGACCATGATACAACCAAGCCATATACTTTTCCATGCTAATCATTTTGCAGGATTGCTACACACTCCAGGGGGCAACAACAACTTCAGACAGACTCTGAGATGGAGTAGTTAATCAAATTTGCTGTATCAATTAGCACTCTCTTGCTTCTAAATGACAGGAAATGCGTATGAAACAGGCTGAAGCAAAAAAGAAAGAAAGAAAAAAGAAATTTGTTGGTTCATGTAACTGAGAAACCTAGAGGTAGAACTTGCTACAGGTTTGGCTCAAGATCATCAGGACCCATCCTCCCTCTCAGCTCTTTCCCCTCTGCGTTGGCCTGGTCCTCAGGCAGGCTTTCTCCACACATACGGCCTTGGGCAAGCCTGAACACCAGTGTTAACTGCTCCTGGTCACCCCAACCAAAGTCATAAGACTGTGCCCAGTTAGCTGTGATAGGGTTGTGTGCCCACTGCTGAATCTCCAATATGATCTTTTTGATGTTCCAAAACCAGAGAACGACTCAGCATAACCAGAGACATAGGGATTAAAGGGTAAAGTGGCCCCTCAGAAGAAAATTAGAGTGGTATTATCAGAACTATGGAGATGAAATAATGGTGACAATAAATGTCCACATCGTCAGCCCATTTGACCCTAATCATATCTGGCCATTAGTCTTTTCTAGGGAAACACACAGACAGATAGTTTTAATTTTGAGTGAGCGGCCATCTAAGATACATCTATTGGTCTCATTCCATTGGGAGCAAAGGAGAATGAGGAAAACCAAAGACACACAAAAAAACAGTAGCCCAAAGGACTAAAAGACCACATGAACCACAGCCTCCACTAGCCTGAGCCCAGAAGAACTAGATGGCTTCCGGCTACCACACCTACCGGCTCTGAAAGAGACCACAATAGGGGATCCAGGACAGAGTGGAAGAAAAATGTAAAACAAAAGTCAAATTCACAAACAAAGACCAGAGTTACTGGTCTGACGGTGACTGGAGGAACTCCCAAGACTATGATCCCCAGACATCCTGCTAACTCAGAACTGACGCCACTTCCAAAGCGTATTTTTCAGCCAAAGATTAGACAGGCCTATAAAACAAATGGTAACACACGTGAGGAACATGCCTCTTAGTTCAATCATGTATAAAGACCAGATGGGCAATTCCTGCCCAAAGGAAAGACAAGAAGGCAGGAAGGGACAGGAAAACTGGACAAATGGACCTGGGGAACCCAGGGTGTAAAGGCAGAGTGCTGACACATTGCAGGGATTGCAACCAATATGACAAAACAATTTGTCCATAAATTTTTGAATGAGAAACTAATTTGCACTGAAAACTTTCACCTAAAACACAATGTAAGTTTTTAAAACATTAAAGAGAAAATCCAAGATAGAAATCTGAACTAGGGAGTGGTATGCAGATTATTTTGCTGGAGTTTCTAAACCAAACCAAGATACAAATACTTTAAAAATAAAAAAATAATTTTAATTTTGTAACAATTTTTAAAACATTCACCTAAAAAGAACTGGGTGAATTTGGGGATATTCACCTTCACCACTAGCTTTGGGACCCTCAGCAACCTCTTAGAAAGTTTATCTTCTCTTCAACATGGAAAAAATATTTTTCCTACATCTTTTTCAGTGTTGCTTCAGAGTCCCAGAATATTTTATCAGAAAGATTCTTAAATATTGCTGAACTTACACATTTTACAATTCAATGATCATAGTTAATCTTGAAATATTTTAATGATGTTATTAACCCTGACCAATGATAGTAAAAAAAAAAAGATTCTATTCTTTTTTTTACCTTTGCATGCCCAAACTTACAAGCATCACAAAGAACAGGAGAAGTGAATGTAATTAGGAAGTGGAAGCCAGAAAAAAATTTTTTTTTTAATTGCCTCCTTTTCCTGGCCCAAGTAGACTACAGATAATAATCCAGGTGCCTATGCATTGAAAATAAGAATAAGATTTTGAGTAGAAATTAGCAAAAACCTATATATGGCATTTTCCCACTGCTTGGTGTCTATCAGAGTCTTGGTGGCGCAATGGTTAAGAGCTACAGCTGCTAGCCAAAAGGTCGGCAGTTTGAATCCACCAGCTGCTCTTTGGAAACCCTTTGGGGGAGTCCTACTCTGTCCTATAGGGTCGCTATGAGTCAGAATCGACTCAGAGGCAACAGGTTGGTGTCTATCAGTAGCTTGAATATATTGGTTTCTTTATAGTGCACGGGTAGCCATTTCTAATCAACATACTTCAAGATGCATGAAATCAGCACCTAAAAGGAAAGAATCCAATAACTGAATCCAGGAGATCCAGTTCTCCTCATGTATTTTCCACTCATTCAACGGTGGGATCCTAAGAAAATTATTTAACTCCTCTGGGTTGCAGTTTTAAGACTGAACTAAAACTTCTCAAAAGTCCCTTCCATCTCTGCCAGCCAGTGAGTTCATGGTCTCTGGCATGTGTTTGGGACCTTATTGCAGCCTGGCAACCTGCTGTATCACATCCAGGAGCTAGAGATTTAGGACCAGGTGCAGAGTAAACTGTCCTGCCCCGGTCTCAGCTCTATGGCAACAGAATCAACAGAAGCCCAGCTGAGACGTTGCTCTGATAAACTCGGCCTAAGAATGACAATGGAGTCCCTGGATGGTACAAAACCATTAACAAACTCGGCTGCTAAATGAAAGATGGAGGTTTGACTCCACCAAGAGGTGCCTTGAAAGAAAGGCCTGGTGATCTACTTCCAAAAAAATCATCCACTTAAACTCTTAAAGAGCACAGTTCTACCCTGACACACATGGGGTCACTATGAGCTGGAATCAACTCAGTAGCAAATGGGTTTTTTTCTTTTTTTTTTTTTTAAGGATAACAATGATCCACTTTCTGTGCTACCAGATCATTCCAACCAACCTTCTAAAAGTTGGTTGGTAAAGGCAGCCACAAAGCTCCCAAGACCCCATAGAGATATATGGAGTTAATATATGAAATTAGGTATACCATAATATAACCTTATAGAAAGTTAGTTACACGTGGTTATAAGCCACATAGTGTTTAAGAACATAATCTTTGGAGCCAAATAAACTTGGGTTCAAATCCCACCTCTGCCATTAACTCATTCAATTAGGCCATACCAGTTCACCACTCTGAGCTTCGCTTTCCTCATCTGTAAAATCGACCCCTAATATTTAGCATAGAGAACAGAAGAAGGATTAAAGCATAACTACTTTAGAATAGTGCCTATCCACTTAATTTTCAGTCCAGTGTTTGAAGAAATCAGATTGCATGTCATCCCATTGTCCCAAAAAATTAGGTTCAGAAAGTATCCTAGATCTCATGATGGCTATTTGGTAGATACAGGTAGATTCAGGATTAGAATCCAGAGCCTAGGACATCATCTGGCACATAGAATGCATTCAGTAAACATCTGTCAGGTAAATGAGGGAAAAACTACATGTAGGTACACCAACAACTAGCCCAATCTTCTTTTTCCTCTTTCTTTCTGCATGTAAAAATATTAGAATTTCTAACATATCATGAGCAATCAGAATGTGGTTCCTATTTGGGACATTCACCTGGGTTATGACAACCAGCCAGATGATGACAATATTCTTCCTGTGTGTACAATGTTGTAATTTGCCACCTGTACTTAGAGAGAGCAAGGATATGAGAAAGAGAAGGCCCTTTCTATTTTTCTTTTTTCTTTTTTACATTTACTCTGTTTAAAAAAAAAAAAAAAATTACCTGTAAACTGGAATACACCTGGGAGCAAGAAAAAGGTCCAGCTCTGCCTGGCTCCCCAAGTCCCTGACAGACAACCCAGGATGGGCCAAGTTATGCAGGCAAGGGTCTCTGAATAAGGGACTCTTCATTTCCCATTGCTATTCTGTAGACATGACTTGGTGCAAAGCACCCTTGATCGATGAGCTCAAATTAGACCCAGTTCCTTGCTCCTCTCACTGTTCTCTCAAAACGCAGCTCATGAGCTTGAAGGAGGCAGGGGAGGTGTTTTTCCAACTCCTTTTCAAGCCCTTGCAGCATACATCACTTTCAAGTTGGAATAGTTATGCCTGCTCATCACCAGCTCCAACCAGGTTGAATGTGCTCCTGGAGAGCTGTGTTGGTATTCCACTGCTCTTGAGGTCTCTAGTGAAATACAAACTGCGTTTTTCCTCTGCAAACAGATACCCTTTTAAGTGGTTGTCATGGATTGAATTATGTCCCCTCAAAAATGTGTGTATCAATTTGGTTGGGCCATGATTCCCAGTATTGTGTGGTTGTCCTCCATTTTGTGATTGTAATTTTATGTTAAAGAGGATTAGGGTGGGATTGTAACACCCTTACTAAGGTCACATCCCTGATCCAATGAAGGGAGTTTCCCGGGGGTGTGGCCTGCACCTCCTTTTATCTTACAAGAGATAAAAGGAACAGGAAGCAAGCAGAGAGTTGGGGACCTCATACCACCAAGAAAGCAGTGCCGCGAGCAGAGCGCATCCTTTGGACCTGGGGTCGCTGCGTGGAGAAGCTCCTAGCCCAGGGGTAGATTGATGAGAAGGCCGACAGAGAGACAAAGTCTTCCCCTGGAGGTGACGCCTTGAATTTGGACTTTTAGCCTAATTTCTGTGAAGAAATAAATTTCTCTTTGTTAAAACCATTCACTTCTGGTATTTTTGTTACAGCAGCACTGGTTAACTAAGACAGTGGTGACCCTATCTGACTATGCCCAGAATGCATTGCACAAACATCTGTCTCTTGGGAAGTTGTCATCTAGCTTAGATAAGGTCGGTGGTCGGTCCTCCACTGCCTTCTAAACGATCATAGGTCTGGGCCCCTCCCACAGGATCTGTGGAGACGTAGGGAAATCCAGACCACTCCCATGCCTTCTGTTCTTTTAGAAATTCAAGGGTACGTTTTCTACACATTAATAGCTGCAAAATCTCTAAATTAACAGATTCAGTGGAGACTGGTTCTAGGAGATCTTTAGTCTATGGATGGGACAAAAGGTTTTTATTTTGTTTTATTGGAGGATGGAAAGTCTCTGCGTTTATTTTTGGTTTTGATTTTTGTTGTTATTGATGTTACTTTTTAAAATCATCCAATTTAAACTGTATAATCCTCCATGCCTTAGTAAGCTTGCCAAATTTAGGATACGGTAGGCTGAGCAAGGGTCTTATACACTTGGGCACATCTGCATTCAAGCTGCACAAGCAGAATCCCTTGGAATCTAACTGTATTCCAACTTTGGAACAGTGTTGCATGGAGAAAGGAGGACAATGAGGTTCTAATCTGGTCTGGCCCACTCACTTCTAAGCATTATTCATCTGAACGACTCGGAGTGCCATTAAAAGTACCCACTGAGTATTCACAAGGCACTGAATCAATTCTAGAATGATCTTTAAAGGTCAAGTCCTGTGTCCCACCCCATCCAATTTCCAATCTGATATTTGAACCTCAGCTATCTGCAAAGATGGTTGAACTGATTAAACCCCCAAATTGGGCTGGTATTGTGGAGAACTCCTCAAGCTGCTGATGGTTGTTGCCAACCAAGAGTAACCTTAGGAAAGTATCCAATTCAAAGAAAGGAGGAAAGTTATCTCCTATTGGGTTAGCTCTTGGAAGTGACATTTCCAATGTACTTATGCCTCCAGAAAACAGGCAATTTGAAGTTTTTCTAGTTTCATTTTCCTATTTTTCTTTCCTTCAAATTTGAGTGCTTATGGAAGTGTTGTCATTATACTTCGGGAGGCAGGAGGGAGTCAAAAGACCACTTGAATTTGAATTCTGACCCTACTCTTTTACTAGTTGTCAATGAGGCAAGGGGCAAGTAACTAGATTTCCCTAGAGCTTGGTTTTCTAATCTGAATAATGGGAGTGATGATACCTGCCCTGCCCAACACACATGAATGTCACGAAGATTAAAGTAAGAATATAGACATTTAATAGTCTTAGTAATTATGGTGACCGTGAAGAGCTTTTCCTTTAGAAAATTTAAGGGAGCATAAGGCACTGAGATGGGTCGAGTGCAGGGATTACAAAGGCAAATAAGATGCCCTGTATTTAAGTATCTTAATCTTTGGGGAGAGGAAGAAAATAAATTCAAAGCCAACTGTTTCATATGTTTTGGAAAATGTGAATTCTTTCACTAATTATAATATGCAACATTTATTGAACCTTTGCTTGATGCAAGGGCTTTGTATACATTATCTTATTCCAGCTTCACAAACGCTATGCAGTCTGTGCTATTATTATTTTTATTTTATAGATGAGGAGTCATGTACCATATATACAGTGTCCACTGATCCACCCTCCTCAATGTAAGTATTCAGATGACCCAACGTGCTGAGAGTAGGAAGGAATACTTGAGGTTCTCTGCTTCAGATGACAAAGGACATGGCACTGCTTTTCAAACCCTGATGATAAACACTGTGTATAAGTGAGCCTCAGTTTCCTCACCTGTCAAATGTAGTTTATTAGACAATTCCTACAGTATTTTCCAGCTTTTAAGATTATCTATCCAATAAGTAAGGCAATTTTTAAGATCTAAAACTCTGCTGTCCAATATGTTAGCCAGTAGCCACTTATCTGTTGGGAACCTGAAGTAGGACCTGAACCGAAATGTGCTGAGAGTGTAAAATGCATGCTGGATATTGAAGACTAAGTGTGAGAAGAGAATGTAAAATGTCTCCAATAATTTTTATATTGGTTACATGTTGAAGTGATATTTTTAATATATGGGGTTAAATAAACTATCATAATTAATTTCATGTTTGGTTTTACTCTTTGTAATGTGGTTACTAGAAAATTTAAAATTACATTTGTGATTCGTTATAGTCCTATTAGACAGTGTTGTTCCAGAGGATTTTGGGAGAGGGAACAGTCACTATGGATGAAGGTGACTGTGAAGTTCTGGGAGGGAAGACTGACTCGGTCATAACCCTGGAAAATGAGGAGACGGTAAATAATAAATGCTAACTAAACCTCTCATGGGTCATTTTTACATTAACATTTTAATTATTCTACGGTGACATCAATAATTAGATCATAAGGTGAAATGTGAACTGAGGCCAGTAAAGATTTGATGGTGTATGAAAAATCTAGCCACAGGAAATGGTAAAACTGGGAGCACGAACACAGGTCTTTTCACTGTCAAACCCATGCTCTTTCTCCTATACCAAAAAGCACCTTTCTGAAACGTATTTACTATAGCCAGTGGGTTAAAGATTTTCAGTTCTGATTCTTCGTTTTCTCTTCTTATCTCCTTTTACCCATCACTCACAGGACTGCGAACAGGATTTAATATTGTTATTTTATTTACTACAACCATTTCTGGCCCCAGCACTCTAGTTGATGCAGTACAAAAATAGTGTGCCCTTTGGGAAAAGAGTGCTGGGTCTGTGCACCTCCATGCCTGTATCTGCGTTTATGAACCAGGCAGGGTAGAGGGAGATAGCAAGTTGGCTAAGTATGGCTCCAGGGGGAGTGGATTTCTGGCAGAGCTGATAATAGAAAATTGAGAATTTCATCTCCAGGTCAGTGACTGAATCTGGTCCAGTCTTTTACTGTCTGCTCAATATGATTACTTGGTGGATAGCAGCTGGGAGTTGGGACTTACCTCAAGGTTTCTCTATTCTCCAATTGCTCTCCCTCCCTCCTTATAGCCCAATTCCATGCCCTTCTTTCAGGCCTATTTTTTCTTGAAACCCTCCCCTCATTAATTGGGAAGGAAAAGCTAATTCCCACAGACCTCACTTCTTCTTATAGCTGAAATGAGAGAAAGAATGAAGAGCAAGTAATACAGAAACACAGGATTAAATGCCATCTCCTATATATTCTCATATAGTTGTCACTATCGTTAAATATTATTAATTTAACAAAATATCACTGTGATGGTTAAGATTGTGTGTCAGCTTGGCTGGGCCATGATTCTCAGTGTTTTAATGTAATCACTCCCATGATTGAATATACTGTGAGTAGCCAATCAGATGAAAGGGAGTCTCCTTGGGGGTGTGGCCCGCATCTGTATATAAGCAGACGTTCTGGCTTTTTGCTCTCTCTGGATCCTGTGGCTGCTTCCTGTCGTCTCATCTCCCGTTCTTGGGACTTGAGCTGTCAGCTTATCTGCCGAACCCGGGATTCGTCGATCTGCACAGCCTGTGAGTGGGAGCCCTGCTCTCTGACCTTCCAATCTTGGGCTTGCCAGCTTCTGCAGCTGTGTGACTTGGGAGAGGCCTCTACCCTGATCCACGGACTTGGGACGTTCTAGCCTCTACAATCTCGTGAGCTGTTTCCTTGATATAATATCTCTCTCTATATATACATTTATACACTTTACTGGTTTTGCTTCTCTAGAGAACCCAGCCTAAGACATTTGGTACCAGGAGTGGTTCTAGAGAAACAAAATTGTAAGGATGAGTTTTCTAAATTGGTTCTCAAGTCTAGTTAGTCATAAAGACATTGATGACTCTGCTTCCAGCAGTAAAGACAATTATATCTAACTTGTTTTGGAAACCAAGGTGTTAATCATATTATGAAGAATTTTGAATTAGTCCTAGTTATCAGTCTGTTTGACAACCTTGTCCATATATATCAGTCATAAAGTATTTTTCAAAGAGCAGGTACCAGTGATGGAAAGGAAAGGTTATTGGATTCAAAATGAAAAGACTTAGGTTTAGATCTGGATTCTTCTACTTACTGTACGTACAATTTCATGTGTATCTCTTACATGAATAAGCCTCAGTTTCCTTATCTACGTAATGTGAGTAATAACTTTGTGCCTTACTGAATTATCATATGTCAAATCAATAAATTGGTTACCATGCCTGTCTTTCACTAATTTTGTACCATTTTATATCTGAGGGTAGAGTGGTCTTTAAGGTGTAAACATACATCTCAGAGATGCAAAGATAATCCATTAATAATTTTAATAGAAAATACTAGAATTTCTGTTTCTATGTATTTTTTTCATACCTCAGAGTTTATTTTTCTTATGTAGGTAGGTGATGATAAACATAATATAGTGGTATGACAGCGTATAGCATTTACAAATAAATAATTACATACTTGTTTGTGTATATCTATGATATTTTTACTGCTAGGGATGTACCATAAAGATGATTGAGAGGGTCCTTTAAAGTTTTTCTAAGTCACTGGAGTTGAAGATGAGGATGGTGAAAGAAACTGAACTAAATTAATGGTCTTGCAAAGACATGCCTTACAAGATAAATTTTAAAATTAACATATCATTGAGTTTTCATGTCTGTTCCTCCTTTTCTCATAATATAAAAGGTATAATTATATACTTTTTACTCAGGATTCTTGTAAAAAGTGTCCTAATGGATAAAATGTCAGCTTCTACAACATTTTTACTACTATGTATTATGTGACTTTGTTCCAGACCTCTTGGTCAAGTCAGTTAAATAATCCAGTCGATTTTTTTTTCTATACACTAGCAAAGAACAATTAGAAATTGCAAAAACAGACATACAAAAAATACCATATACAAAAGCATTAAAGAGCATGAAGCACCTAAGGATACATTTAGTAAAATATGGCAACAACTGTACACTGAAAACTCAAAAACGTTGCTGAAAAAAATGTAAAAGATGTAACTCAATGGAGATGTGCACTATGGTCATGGATCAGAAAACCTAATATTTTCATGCCGTCAATTCTCCCCAAACTGAGCTATAGATTCACAAAAATCCTAATCAACATCCCAACAAGATTTTTTGTAGAAAATGAAAAGCTGATTATAAACTTTACATGGAAATGCAAACAACCTAAAATAACCAAAGTAACTGAAAAAGAACAAAGCTGGAGGACTTACACTACCTGACTGCAAGAATTATTTGTAAAGCTACAGTACTTAACACAGTGTTGTTTTGGTATAAGAATAGATATATAAATCAATGGAGCAGAAGAAGATACTCAGAAATAGCTCCCAACATAATTGGCCAGTTTATTTTTTACAAAGGAGCAAGATAATTTAATGGGGAAAGGTATTCTTTTGAACAATGGTGCTGGCGCAATTGCATATGCATATAGGAAGAAAAATGAATCTCAACCCTTACCCACACAATACACAAAAATTAATTCAAAATGGATCATAGAATTAAACGTAAAAGTTAAAAAATGATTCAAGAAGATAAGATAGGAGAAAATCATTGTGACCTTCGGTTAGGGAAATATTTCATTCGTAGAATACCTAAACACAAACCCTAAAATAAAAAAATTTTAAATTGAACCTAATAAAAATTTAAAACTTTTGCTCTTCACAAGCCATTGTAAAGAAAATTAAAAGGTAAACCACAAACTGGGAAAAAATATGTGATAAACATATCTTATGAGGGACTTTTAACTAGTATATATAAACAACCTTTTCGATTCCACCAAAAACAAGATAAACAACTAGATCAAGAAAGGAAGAAAGGAAGGGAGGGAGGAAGGAGAGAAAAAAAATACTTGAAGACACACTTCACCAAATAAGAATATATAAACGGCAAATAAGCACAGGAAAAGATGCTCAACATTATTAGTCTTTAGGGAAATGCAAATTAACACCAAATTGAGAAACTTCTACACAGCCGTTAGAATGACTAAAATTAAAAAATAATAACAATGCCAAGTTTTGTTGAGGATATGGAGTAAATGGAATTCTCACACATTACTGGTAGGTCTGAAAAATGATACAATCACTTCAGAAAATAGTTTGGCAACTTCTTATAAATTTAAAATATAACCCTGCAATCCCACTCCCAGATATTTATCCAAGAAATATGAAAACATACGTCCATACAAAGATTTGTACAGCAATGTTAATAGCAGCTTCACTAATAATATCCCAAAGTGGGAAGAACCCAAGTGTCTATTAATTGGTGAATGGATAAACAACTTGTTGTATAAGCATAAGGAGTCCCTGGGTGGTACAAACAGCTAAGCACTTGCTACTAACCAAAAGGTTGGTGATTGGAATCTACCCAGAAACTCCTGGTGATCTACTTTGGAAAGGTCATGGCCACTGAAAACCCCTTAGAGACCAGTTCTGCTCTGAAACACACGGGGCCACGTTGAGTCAGAATCAGCTCCATGTTGTTAGGTGCCATTGAGTCAGTTCCGACTCACAGCGACCCTATGTACAACAGAAGGAAACACTGCCCGGTCCTGCGCCATCCTCACAAACGTTGTTATGCTTAAGCCCATTGTTGCAGCCACTGTGTCAGTCCACCTCATTGAGGGTCTTCCTCTTTCTCCCTGACCCTCTGCTTTACCAAGCATGATTTCCTTCTCCAGGGACTGATCCCTCCTAACAACACGTCCAAAGTATGTGAGACGTAGTGTCACCATCTTTGCTTCTAAGAGCATTCTGGTCATACTTCTTCCAAGACAGATGTGTTCGTTCTTTTGGCAGTCCATGGTGTGTTCAAAATTCTTCTCCAACACCACAATTCAAAGGCGTCAATTCTTCTTCAGTCTTCCTTATTCATTGTCCAGCTTTCACATGCATAGGAAGTGGTTGAAAACACCATGGCTTGGGTCAGGCACACCTTAGTCTTCAAGGTGATATCTTTGCTTTTCAACACTTTAAAAAGGTCTTTTGCAGTAGATTTGCCCAATGCAATGCGTCTTTTGATTTCTTGACTGCTGCTTCCATGGGTGTTGATCGTGAATCCAAGTAAAATGAAATTCTTGACAACTTCAATCTTTTCCCTGTTTATCATGATGTTGTTTATTGGTCCAGTTGTGAGGATTTTTGTTTTCTTTATGTTGAGGTGTAATCCAGACTGAAGGCTGTGGTCTTTGATCTTCATCAGTAAGTCCTTCAAGTCCTCTTCACTTTCAACAAGCAAGGTTGTGTCATGTGCATAATGCAGGTTGTTAATGAGTCTTCCTCCAATCCTCATGCCCCATTCTTCTTCATACAGTCCAGCTTCTCAGATTATTTGTTCAGCATACAGATTGAATAGGTATGGTGAAAGGATACAACCCTGACATACACCTTTACTGACTTTAAACCACGCAGTATCCCCTTGTTCTGTTTGAACGACTGCCTCTTGATCTATGTACAGGTTCCTCACGGGCACAATTAAGTGTTCTGGAATTCCCATTCTTTGCAATGTTATCCATAATTTGTTATGATCCACACAGTCGAATGCCTTTGCATACTCAATAAAACACAGGTAAATATCTCTCTGAAAGTCTCTGCTTTCAGCCAGGATCCATCTGACATCAGCAATGATATACCTGTTTCTGCATCCTCTTCTGAATCTGGCTTGAATTTCTGGCAGTTCCCTGTCAATATACCGCTGCAGCCACTTTTGAATGATTTTTAGCAAAATTTTACTTGCATGTGATATTAAAGATATTGTTTGATAATTTCTGCATTTGGTAGGCTCACCTTTCTTGAGAATAGACGTAAATATAGATCTCTTCCAGCTGGTTGGCCAGGTAGCTGTCTTCCAAATTTCTTGGCATAGATGAGTGAGTACTTTCAGTTTTTTTTTTTTCTTTCCTGTTCTAGGCATTTAAAAAAAAGAAAGAAAGAAGGAAACGAGAACAAACTACTGATATACAACAACCTGGACGAATCTCAAAAACTTTATGCTACACAAAAGAAGCCAGTCACAAAAGTCAATATACTGTTTGATTCCATTACTATGAAGTTCTAGAAAATACAAAACGATACTGAGAGAAATTCAGTCCGTGGATGCAAGCGGCTAGGGATGGAGAGAGGAGATTGACTACAAGGGGTCGCAGGGAATTTTGGGGGGGAGGGGATGAAGAAAATGTTCTTTATCTTGGTTGTGATGGTGGCTGCATGACTGTATACATTTATCAAAACTCACTGAACTGTACATTTAAAACTGACGACCATTATTGTATATAAATTATACCTCAATGAAGCTGATTTCAGAAAATTGAATATGTATATATTTGCCAATGTGAAGTCTAAGTGGAAGTACACTACATGTTAATAGTTGTTATCGCTGTGTTTCAGGATTAGGTACGATTTTTTTTTCTTCTTGTCTGCATTCATTTCCTTATTCATGTATTCAGAATCTATTTATTAATTAGCGCCAGACACCCTGCAACACTACAATGGTTGGCAAGGTACACATAGTTCCTGCTACCATGAACTCTAAACACAGAAGCAGACTGTTTTCTTCTCTGCATTTCCTAATTTTTCTCTGATGAATGTGTTTTATTTTTGTCATAAAAAGGAGAACAAAATCTTCAAAAGATTTATAAAGTGTCTTTCAATCATCCTCTCTTCTAAGCTTGCTTCTCTGATTCTCTGCTACTTTCATGATCATCAGCATATGTTCAGTATACAGAATGCATCACGTAGGTCAACTGCTATCACCGTGAAAAACAAGAAGAAATGAGACTCTGACTGCTTCCCAATATGTGTTAGAACAAACATCTGACATACTTCAAAATTCACACTAAATGAGTCAATATTATATTTGAAATATTTAAGTAATGTGTGTAAGTAAATAGGAGTCCCAGGTGTAACAAACAGTTAAGCACTCAACTACTAGTTGAAAGGTTGGTGGTTCAAACACATCCAAGTCACCTCAGAAGACAGGACTAATGATCAGAAAGGTCACAGCCTTGAAAATCCTATGGAGCAATTCTACTCTGCACACATGGGGTCGCCATGAGTCAGAATCAACTCGACAGAAGCTAACAACAACAACAACACTATAAGTAAATACCCCGCTCAGGTAATCCATATGAGTGAAAAAGAGAAGAAAAAATGTGCTGGTATATCAGGTTGGAACACGCCATCTTAAAAGACTGTACTTATTCTAATAATATAGTTGTTATAAATTTCCTGTAAAATCAGACTATTTCAGCTGATGAAACCTTATCCATCATATAGTCCAGTATCCTGATTTTACAGGCTCATAATGCCCTTTGAGAAGGAAATGACCTTTTGAAACTCATGCTACTTATTACTGGAGGAGTCAGAAATAGAATTCAGGTGTCAAAAGAATCAAAATCCAGATTACACAGGTGGCTAGTACTTTGAAACTTGGAGTTTATCAAAGTTTTAAATATATGGCATTTGTGTGTCCCTTTTACTTCTATCACTGTCATGCCCCTGACAGACATTACTAATCAATCACCACACTTTTCTGGCTAAACTCTGACACAGCCTCAGAATCTTCCTAACAGTTCTAACAATAACTACCAATGGATCAGAGTGAACATTTCAGGTGAAACCCAAGTGAATACACACACACAAACACACACACACACACACACACACACACACACACACACCCCTTATGGTATACATAGCAACCCTCTAGCCTGCCTGAACAAGAGTCTTTACTTTCCTGTCTGTGTCCCACAGTTTTCACCTGGAAAGTATCAATGATAACCCCTATATTAGCTTTATGTGAGGATTAGATGAGACAACGTATGTGATAGGGCTTTGGAAATTCTGACATTAAACAATAAGAAATCATTCTCCTCCCTTTTCTGTCCCCATCTTTCTCTCTCACCCAAAGTATACGTGGCTGTAGTGTAGTACAAGCTCATTTCTTCTGCTCAAAATCAATCTGAATCTTGAGTTAGGAGTAAGATATACTGATAGAGATCCATTTTGATTCCTTTTTATTTTAGGTTTTCCTTTCCAGTATGTACAGTTAAAGGATATTAGGTATGGAATACTCACAGAGACAATACTAACTGAAAAATGTGTCATGTAGTTAGACGAATAAGTTAGTGATTCAAAATCCTCTGGGCCATATTCCCTTATCAGTTTGGCTAGCTGAGCAATGATTTCATCTAGTCATGAGCTGTGGGAGACATGGAATAGAGTTGCTCCTCTTTAACTTACTTCCTTATGGTATAAATGATGGATTTAAAACTGCTATTAGACCTCTAAACACTGATATTTGAAGGAGATAAAAAAAAAAATTGAGAGTATCTCCAAACTCTCTCTTGTGCAAAGGTGATGAATCTGAAGAGATCAGCCTTGTGGGACACAGAGCAGGGTAGACTAGGATTAAAAATGGGAATATGAGGGCAAATGAAGAAAAGCCAGCACAACCAAACTAACCATCTAATATGAGCAACTTACTTAAAAATATTTAGTAACTTACATTTGTGATATTTCCTTAATTTTAAAATTATGGACTTGCAATTTCCAGGTTTCAAGGAGGGCTGGAGAAGGAAATACCAGAAGCTTCAGGAAGTGAGGAAGGAGGGAGTTTATTCAAATTTCATCAACCTCCTTGTCCATCAT
Organism: Dugong dugon; assembly: GCA_030035585.1. Taxonomy (NCBI): domain Eukaryota; kingdom Metazoa; phylum Chordata; class Mammalia; order Sirenia; family Dugongidae; genus Dugong; species Dugong dugon. The sequence continues at coordinate 63,363,484 of CM057471.1, forward strand.
GATAGAAGCTCTAGTTGAGATGCATTGCACGTGGCAGACGGAGTGCATTAATAACCTCGATCCCTTATCCACCCATGTATCCACACACTCTGCCCTGTAACTTTTCTGTGCTCCTCCTCCCCACTCTGACTCTGGGCTCATCCTTGTGACTTACTTTGGCCAACAGTTGTTAGCAAATCTGACACAAGTAGAGATTTCTTAGGAACTGTATGATTGGGCTTGCTTACTCCTATATTTGTACAGTCAGCATTTAAACATGCCCAGATTAGCCTGCTGATGAATGAGAGACACATAGAGCTGAGCCAAATCACAACAGTTACCACAATAGAAGCCAGTCTAGATAAGCTGATACTTGGCCAACCCACAAAACATGTGAAGGGGCCCAGCCAAGACCAGCAGAACCACCTAAATGATCCCCAGTGACTTCAGGTCCATGAGCAATAAGTGCTTATTCTGTGTTACTGAGGTTTTATGATGGTTATGCAGCAGTATTGCAGTAATGGATAACTGATGCATTCATCTGAGGAGAATGAGATGTACCCCTCAGAAGCACTGAAAAGACAAAAAAATTGCTACTTCAATCAAGTTCTTAGCTGTAAACAAAATAATTCACAATAATTTGTTTAAACCAAAAGAAGGAAGGGGGGACATAGAAGAAGAATCTATTTAAGTCTATTAGGTAGCTCATAGAATTCTGGGAGGGCTGGAGGGTCAGACCAGAGGCATCACAGCTAGGAATACCAAAATTTCTTCTCCTAGGCATAATTCCACTGCTACTGGGCACGGGCACTTGGTTCACACAACAGATGCTGAAGAAGGGATGATAATGCAAGGGCCAGTACCACTGTAGCCTTTGAAAGTGCCACACCTCTCTGACACACTTAGTCAACTTCAACAGCTAAAATGGCTTTTATTTATTGCCTCCTTTCTGGGTTGCTCTCTTCTGAATCAAAGACATTCATCTGATTGGTGAGACATAGGTCACACTCCTGTCCCTTAACAGCAAGGAAAGCTAGGAAGGTGAGCTTCCCTTTAAATGAAGGACTCACATTTTGGAAACTTATCAAAATACACTACATGTATACAACAGCTGCTAGGTGGCAACATTATAAGAGAAATAATATCCACAAAAATCACCATACTAGAAGAACCTTTTTGGTCTCTTTTAAAGATAACACCTTCGACTTCTCTGAAAATGTTGTGATAACCTAGAACCCTGTAGATAGTTTTCAGCCAATCAATTCCTAATAACCGACTGAGCTTGCTTCTCACTCTCTGATGGTTTTCTGGTTCAGACTGTCGGCCACGTTGCCATTCAGCCTCTACTTCAACAGTAACAGTGATAAGAATCCAATTCCAAGGTAGACTGTTTAGGGCTTTGGGCAACTCCGTGCATTAGAAGGCTACCTTTATGTAGAGCTAAAATCACTCTTTCTATAATGTTACTCAAGCTATTTATTCATATGTGAAATCAAGAAATAGTTTAGAGCGGCTGCTATGTGCCAGGCATTAATTTAAACACAGATAATGCAGTGCTGAATAAGACAAACAAAAATCCCTACTTTCACAGAACTTGCACTCCGATGGGAGATCTAAGCAACAAACAATTAAACAAATAAGCAAAATGTTACAGATAGTGAAGACTGCAAGAGAAACAACTGTATAAATGTGATAGAAATTGACAGGTGGGCAGAACAGGCCCATTTGAGACATTTGATGGAGCCAGCCGGGGAAGAGCATCACCAAAAAAGGACCTAGAGGCCGGAATGAGCTTGAAGTATTCAAGGGCCAGACAAATGGTGGCTAAATGGGGTAGGCTGGGCAGTAGAGATGAAAGAAATCCATTGTTTGAGACGAGGCAGATCTGTTAATAAATAGAACCTCACACAAGATTGTAGGAGTTTATGTTTTATTCTTCTAAATTGTGATAGGCAGCCTTTGCACAGTTTGTGGGAGAAACATGGGTTCCTCATCCCTGAATAGAAGGGACAGGAAAAGCGAGCTTTAAAAAAGATGCAAATGTTCATTTCGTCTGCAAAACTGCTGCAAGAGTACAAGCTCCTCTTCCAGAATTACTGGTTTCAACCCAACAGATTTGCGTGGGTTGCCAATAATCACATGGAAATGTAGACACATAAATAAACATCTTTCTCCTTCTCTTAACAAGGTCTGTGCTACCTTTAGCAAAAGGCTTGGCTTAGCTCGAAGACTATTAATTGTAGCTGCTCAGAGGACAGGGCATGTTGTGAGTGAATTAATGTACTTCAAAGACCTGGTGTGTCTGACTTTTCATGTAGTCTAAATTTGTAACCTGTAAGACTGCATTTCCATAAGTTTTGAAATGCAATGTGTTCTGTGGCACTTGGAACTCGATCAGGATGAAAAGAGCTTTAGAAAGTAAGATGTTATTATTGTATTTGCCTTCACAAGAGAAAATACTCAAAGGAAGACAAACAGAGGAGAAAAAAAAAAAGATTCTATATAGATTAGCACTCCCACACACCCTGCAACCTGGGGGGAAAAAAAGAAAAGAGAAAAACCAGAAAACCTGGTATAAGAATAAATCTTATCAAAGACTGAGCACTACCATCAGGCCTCTGTATGGAGAAAGTTTTAGCTTTTTGAACCCTAGAGAAGAAAATTATACTCACTAGAGGAAGAAAAAGAGTTATTAACAAAGCAGTTACCTGATGCTTAAATAATACCTGCTAAAATGAGCCTTCTACAGTGGAGGTAATTAGTTCAGCATTTTGCCAATAACCGCATCTCCCTTCCCTTTGGCTATTAAATAAATAATAAGCTCAACATATTAACATAGCATATCAGGTATGTAATAAAACAGATATTTTAAAGGAATGACTTTGGTGGATTGGTCTTCATATCTGACTTCTCTTCAAACTACTTGCACAAAATAGGAAGGGAACTTGGAATTTTTGTTAAGGATTTGGAGCAAAGCACTTTTCAGTAAATCAGCAACCCTGAGTTCTAGACCTGGCTCTGCAATTTACTACCAGTGAGATCCTAGACTAGTAATTTTATCACGCTGAGCCCTGGTTTTGCCATCTCTATAATGGAGACATTAATGTCTGTCCTGCTTGTCTCAAGGGTCATTGTGATGATCAGATAAACAAATGAGTATTTTGAAGATGTTTAAGTTCAACACCAATATAATCAATGCCTATTTTACAGAGAAACAGATATTAAAAACATGGTTAAGTTACTAGACCTGTGTTGTCCAATATGGTAGCCACTAGCAACTCTCACCTTCCATAAAGGGAACCTGGGTTTGATTCCCAGCCAATGCACCTCAAGTGCAGCCACCACCCATTTGTCAGTGGAGGCTTGCATGTTGCTATGATGCTGAACAGGTTTCAGTGGAGCTTCCAGACTAAGACAGACTAGGAGGAAAGGCCTGGTAATCTACATCTGAAAAATCAGCCAGTGAAAACCCTATGGATCACAACAGTTTGATCCCATTGTATGTAGAATTGCCATGAGTCTGTGGCTGACCTCAATGGCAGCTAATGACAAAGCCACATGTGGTTACTGAGAGCTTTAAATGTGGCTAGTATGATTGGAAAGGAGCCCTGATGGCACAGTGGTCAAGTTCTTGGCTGCTAAATGAAAGGTCGGTAGTTCGAACATACCAGCTGCTCCAAGGGATAAACATGTGGATGTGGCAGTCTGCTTCTGTAAAGATTAGAGCCTTAAAAACTCTGTGGGGCAGTTCTACTCTGTCCTACAGGGTTGCTGTGAGTCAGAATCCACTTGACCTCAATAGGTTTGGGTTTTAGGGTATGATTGGGGTTGCTAAGAGTTGGAATCAACTCAAAGGCACAAAATAACAACAGTATGACTGAAGAAGCAGAAATGTGAGTCTGGGATTTGAACCCAGATCTCTATGATTTGAAGCCTCTGTGTTCTTCCCACATCAGACTGAGGCTTACCTTTGGTCATTGAAACTGGAGAAGATAGTGCTGGAAGAGTTTTGGGTTTAAAACTAACAGGTGTGTGAGACCTGCGGACAGAGTCTGCCTCTTCCTGAGCCTCAGTTTTCTCTGTTCAATGAGGGTGATGCCCTAAAATTATTTTCTAAGTCAAACATGTATTACATGTCAAAAGAAAATGGTTTTAAGGGGTGTGCAAAAGCAATGGCTATGTATTTATAAATATATATATATATAAAACATGAAATATGTTAAAATAGCTATACATTTATTTTATGTGGAGAAAATATGTAATGTGCATATCATGCGCATCGTTTCATAGAAATTGTTTTTGTCTTCAAAAACAAATTGTTTAACTTGAGAAAGCAAACAGATCTAAAGAACATAAATCACTATTAGCAAAGTGATAGCTACAACAAACATTGTGAGGTGGTAGGCAAATGCCTGATATGTGGGAAATTGCTTTAGAAGATCAGCAGGTCTCTGAGCACAAATGCTTTATAGAGATTTAATTACAAAAGGCAACTCCTTCCTTGGAATGTAGTCTCTCTGTGAGGCATGGTAAAAAAACAAACGAACAACAATAACAACAAAAAACACTCGCCTTCAAGTCAACCCTGACTCATGGCGACTCTATGTGTGTCAGAGCAGAACTGTGCTCCATAGGGTTTTCAGTGGCTATAATCTTTCAGGGAGCCCTGGTGGTGCAGTAGTTAAACAGTTCAGCTGCCAACCAAAAGGTCGGCAGTTTGAATTCACCAGCTCCTCCTTGGAAACCGTATGGGGCAGTTCTACTCTGCCCTATAGGGTCACTATGAGTTGGAATCAACTCAATGGCAATGGTATGATCTTTCAGAAGTAGACCGCCAACCTGTCTCCTGAGGCCCCTTTGGGTGGACTCGAACCACTAGCCTTTCACTTAGCAGCCAAGTGCGTTAACAATTTGTACCACCTAGAGACTGTACAAGACGTGGTAGAAAGTGATAAGTGCAAGTGGAGAGACAGGAGCTCTGTCTTGTCACAGCCAGAGGAGGAAGAGGGTGTTTCTGAACATCACCCTTGTCTGAGCCCTGAAGGATAGGGAAAGCATAGTCATGTAATGAAAAAAACCCATTGCCATTGAGTCGATTCCAGCTCATAGTGACTCTATAGCGACCCTGTAATAACAAAGGAGGAGAGAGGAGGAGAGAATTTCAGAGGTACTCGTTCCCAGATTTGAAACCTTGTGGCTTAAGAATAAAGATTTGGAGTCCACTGAGCCTTCAACACATCTCCAAGCATATGTTTGTTTAAAAGGAACAGGAGTAGCAAGATCCTGTCTTCTGCTATGTTAATGGCATCCAGCATCCCAGCTACAGGCCAATTCAGATCCCCACACAATTAGCTCCAACTGTGCCCACTGGACAGCTATTCACACAGAAATTTAAATAGTAATCAGTACCTCAGCATCCGCACCCCACCGGCATGTCCTTGATACAATTATTAACCACTCTTCCAGGTCCTGAACATAAATCAATTTTCATGACAGCAGGGTCTAGTGAAAAGAGTCCTGGGCAGGAGGCAAGAGTCTCAGGTTCTCAACACAGCTCTCTTACCAATTAGCGAGGTGACCTTTCCTGCAGTATACATTTACTGAACACCTGTGATGTGCCAAGGGTTGTGCGGAGCACTGGAGTAACCATGTTCAAGGGTAGGCTGGGCCTGCTCAAGCTGAACGTGTGCTGTGTTTACCAGCATTCCTCTAGTCAGGAGGAAGGCAATTCAACTAGCTAGTAGGGGTGCAAAAGGTTTATGCTTGACTGCTAACTTAAGGACTGGTGGTTTGAACCCACCCAGGTGTACCATGGAATAAGAGACCTAGTAGAAACTAACAACAACAAATATAGTATAAATCACCGCCACTCTCTGATATTGGTGAGCTGTACTGGGTGATCTGAAGTGGGCTCTTCTTGTCCATTTATTCATTCAATAAATACTTTCTGAGCACCTACTATGTGCCAGGGACATTTTTTAGCTCTAGAGCTATACCATCCAGTATGGTAGCCACTTCCTACATGTGGCTTTGGACCTTTGAAATGGGGCTACTCTGATTTGAGTTACCTTGTAAGTATAAAATACACACTGGATTTCAAAGACTTAATATGAAAAAAAAATAATGTAAAATAGCCCAGTAATACTGTTTTCCATTGATTGCATGTTGAAATCATAATATTTTGGCTATATTACACCACATATATTATTAAAACTAAGTTCACTTGTTTCTTCTTAATTTTCAATGTGATTCTTGTTGTTAGCTACTGTTAGAGTTGGCACCCAAATCATGGCAATCTTATGGATAACAGAATGAAATGCTGCCCAGTCCTGCTCCATCTCCAGGATCTGTTGTGGATTGGTTCCGTTTTGCTCCATAGGGTTTTCATTGGCTGATTTTAGAAGTAGATTGCCAGGTTTTTCTTCCTAGTCTGTCCTAGTCTAGAAGCTCTGCTGGAACCTGTTCAGCATCATAGCAACACGTGAGCCTCCACTGACAGACAGGTGGTAGCTACCAGTGAGGTGCATTGTTTGGGAGTCAAACCCAGGTCTCAATGGAAGGTGAGAATTCTGCCACTGAACCACCATTGCCCTTCAATGTGGCTACTTGAAGTTAAAAATCACATATGTAGCTAGCACTTGTGGCTCACATTGCATTTCTATTAGACAGAACTGCTCTAGAGCTAGAGCAGTGAACAAAAAAGACAAAAACCCTTGCCTTCAGAAAGCTTATGTTCTAGGAGGTTATTGGCCTTCAAAGATGAAAACCACATACCAAATGAAAAAAAAAAAAAAAGGACTGGACATCACAGCTTGGACTGTGCTTATAAATTCATACTGAATTTAATCCTACTGAGGTCAAGGGCAGTATTTTGCATATTTTTGTGTCTGCAGACAGGTGAGGGGTAGGTAAACTAAAGTCATCTCTTGCTGGGCCACAAGTCCACCAATTCCAGTTGTGGAGTCATATAAAGACCTGAGAGTCTAGAAACTGGGCTCTAGTCCTCTCTCTGCCACTAAATGCCTTTGTGGTCCTGATTAAGGCATCTCCCCTCTAGGCCAAGGTTGCCTCATCTGTGCAATAAGGTGATTAACCATGACTTCTAAGGCCCTTCCAAAGGTCTGAAATTCTATGAAACTGAAATGCTGAAGCCCAGGCCCAGACTGTACCATCACATGTCAACCCTGAACCACCTTCTGATTCATTAGGAGTCATTAGGCAACATTTCTACCAAACACCTCCTCCTGCCCAGAAGGGTGTTTAGGGAAAGTTAGAATCAATGGAGAATTCTCTAACTATATTGTGTCAAACTTTAAAATATGAGCCCACAGAGAAGGGGCAAGTGTACGTCCTTCAGGGGAAGGCATGCATTGCTGTGCTGCCACCAAAGCTGCCCGGGAATCTTCTACAGAAATTCCTCAAGAGATTATAATTAGGATAATCCCTCAGAGATCACACAAGGACAGGGAAGGGATTTCTTGCCCAGTACACAAGGGGCCAGCTTTGAGTGTAAGCAGTAACCAAAGCTGGGATTTGGCAACCAGGTGGCAGCCTTCAAGGTATGGTGCCAGAAGTCCCAAGCAGGGCCTGTCCTGTGGCCCAGTGAGTCATTTGGGAAGCAGCCTCAATCAAGTTCATGAAAGTCCTCTGGTTTAGACATGTGAAATTATCTACAAATGAATTATACATAAAATCACCTGATCCTGTGTGTGTGTGTGTGGGTCTGTGAAGAGTTAACTTTGCCAGTGTTAACATTTTCTAAAATATGCCACCATTTTGTTTTAGCACTCTTGGGGCATTTATCCATTTTTTATGTGGCCTTGGCTCCTCACTAGCTCTCAGAGGTGCTATTCCCAGAAGGGGGCTCTTTCCACCTCTCCAGGCACCCACTCTACCTAGATCTCTTTCCAGGTGTGATAAAGGGATTCAAACGCAAATAGGATTGAAGGAAAAACACAATGGTGGACCAGTGTGCTGACTTGCACACTTAGCTACAAAGGAGAGATTGATTAGTGATAAGAATCAGGAAACCTGAGTTCTTAAAGGCAATGTGCCCCCATTAGCTGTATGACCTTGACTAAATCTATTTATCTCTGAGACTTAGATTGACCATTTGAAAAACTAAGGGTTGGATTAACTCTAAATTACCTTTTAGTGCTAATATTCCCTCAGGGCATTCAACTTTGAATGCACATTAGAATCACCTGGGGTGAAATATTTAAATTAAAGTACTTATTGGAGTGGGGTCACTGGTTCCTCTGATGATTCCAATGTTGGGAACCCCTACTCGAGGTGAACCCATACTTTATGTTGAACTATTTGCTAATACTAACTGCTAGAAGTTCTTTCTGAGAAGAGAAGTAGCGGACATAGATTTCTACGTAGGAAGATACCCAACATATTAAAGTAACAGTGAGTAAATTAACAATGGCAGGGAGACAGTGCAGGGCAGTGTGGTCCAGTAAAAATACAATGCAAGCCACATACATAATTTAAAATTGCCTAGAACCCACATTAAAAAAAGTAAAAAGAAACAAGTGGAATTCATTTTAATAATATATTTTATTTGAACCAATATATCCAAAATATGCAAGCATGCAGTCAATATATAAAACTCTAAAATTTTTAATAGCCACATTCAAAAAGTAAAAAGAAACAAATGAACTTCATTTTAATGATATGTTTTATTTAACCCAACGTATACAAAATATTGTCATTTCAACATGCAATCAATTAAAAAATTATTAATGAAGTATTTTACATTCTTTTTTCCCAAGTCTTGGAAATCAGGTGTGTATTTTACACTCACAACACATCTCACTTTGAACCGGTCACATCTCAAGTGCTCAATAGCCACATGTGGCTAGTGGCTACCATATTGGAGAGGGCAGGTCTTGGCTTTGTTACCCAAGTGTGGTCAGTAGACCACTGCTTTGTGCATCACCTGGGAGCTTGCTAGAAATGCAGATTCTCTGGCTCCATCCCAGACCTCCTGAATCAGAATCTACATTTTAACAAGGTTCTCAGGTAACTTTTTACACATTAAAGCTTGAAAAATTCCTTTCCTTTCCCACAGCCACCACCAACTCTCACCTGTATTAGCACCAAAACCAAACCCAACCCGTTGCTGTTGAATAGATTCCAACTTATAGTGACCCAGTAACCTCGTATCTTGGTCCCTTGGCCCCTTCCAGATCTGGCCATTGCCTACCTCACCGGCCTAATCACTACCATCAATTTATCCTCCAGCAACAATGAACAGCTCTCAGTGATTCAATCAGCATGGCCTCAGTACACTTCTGAGAATTTGCACAAGTTGTTCCATCTAGGAATATTCTGTCCATCTCTCCCCCTCCCCTCCCCTTCTCATAGCTGACTCCTACTTGAATTTCTGCTCTGGTGTCATTTTCTTGGGAAGACTTCCCTAATCTCTCCCCCCTAACCCCCATTAACCTCAGCTCTTTAGCCTTTGCATTTCTCTGTCCCTATATTTTCTGTTATGATTTGGAAATGCCTGTTTTTCCTCCTACAGGGGAAGCTTAAGCATCTCCCTTAGTCACCATCTATCCCAAGCATCCATCACAGTACTGGCACATAGTAGGTAGTGGGTGTTCAATAAATTTTTTTTTTGGTGGGGGAGAAGGAATGTGGGAGAGAAGAAAGGAAGGAAGGGAGGGAAGAAGGAAAGAAGGAAGGGAGGGAGGGAGGGAGGGAGGAAAGCTTTCCCAAATACAAAACTGAATCATATTCTCTACTTACAAAAATTTCAATATAACCAACAGAAAGTTTGAACCAGGGGATGGGGAAAAAAAGGGAACTAACATGGACCAAAGCCCATTGTGCTGTGTATTTTACAGACCACATGTGTCTGGGTGTCAGGCTATGTGAGTTTAAGAGCCCGCCATTTGGACAAGTCCCTTCACCTCTCTGAGTTTTAGTTCCCTCACTTTTGAAGCATGGCTGATAATGTCCACATCAGGGGTGGATATGAAAATAGACTAAAGAGCTGAATCTGCAAGGCTTTGTAAACTGTAAAGTGCTGCTGTAGACAAAGAAGGAATTGTGGTTCGGTTCTCCATCATTGCCACCCCTTACCAGATCCCCTTCAGACACTGAGTTTCATTTTCCACTTGAGTTTAGAAGTCAAATATTTAGCTGTGCTAATGGGGTATTGGATCTTTCTATTATGGCCCCATCACTCAGTGTGTGAAGCTTTGCTGAGATAATAAAAGATGTTAGACCTGGTCTCGCAGCTGCTTAATGCAGAAATGCTATGGGAACGCACCTGGGGTGCGACTTCGAATGGAATCAATGGTGAAGTCAGCCATGTCCCCAGCAGAGATAAAAGCATTAATATCCTATTTCACCCTCGGCCCACACTGGCATGACGTTGATTAAAATTATTTTCTGCAGTCTGACTTTTTTTCTTCAAGAAAATTTGTAAAGGAGTGTGTGTCTGTGAGAGGGAGAGAGATTTTAATAGGAGTTAGATTTGATACTTCTGCTTGAAGTCTGGTTTCAGATCTAGTTTAATGACGTGCATTTCACAGTCCCATGGCTTCGATAGAGCCATGGGGAGGTTTTGTTAAGTGCATTGAGCCTCAGTGCTCCTTCTGTATCTGTGTGTGTGGGTTCATGTGTGAGTCTGGGCATGTCTGTTGGTCTGAGCATGTTTTATGTGTTTAAAAAGAAGGCTTCTCTGGGAGTTGGCATGCCTCATGAGAAGAGGTGGAAGTGAGTGTGAGTGTACCAGGTCTGTGGGTGCATGCGCACATGTATGCATATGTGGATGCATGTGTTGGATGAGTATGTGTATAGGTGGAAAGTGCTCAGAGACTTACATAGTAAAGAATTAGTGAATTACATAGTAGGTGGAAGGAAGTATGTACATACCAGGTGATTCTTTATGACACAATCACAATCCAAGGGTGTAGTGTCCTGTGTATGGAAGAATAGGGTGACCATTGGGAGGGTGGCATGCAGAATTATGGGTTTGTTAATGAGACTGCTCCAACGATGTGTGTGTGTGTGCGTGCAGGTATACGTTTGCACAGATATTTATGGAGCATCAACTATTAATCAGTCAATGCGTTTGTGGCACCATGCAGCATATAAAGTTGTGAGCAAAACGGCTAAGATCTCCATCCTGTGAAGCTTATATCCTATGGCAGCGTTCTTCATCTGCGGCACTGTTGATATTTTGGACCAGATAATTCCTTGTTGAGGGGGGCTGTCCTGTGTTTTGCAGGACATTTAGCAATATGACTAGTCTCTATCCAGGGATAGCACACCCACACCCACCCCTTCACCACCTCCAGTTATGACAACTAAAAACGTCTCCAGACATTGCCAAATGCCCTCTGGGGAAGAACACCACCCTGTGCTGAGAACCACTGATCTATGGGGAAAGAAAAATATTAAACGAAAAAGTGACAAAATTGATCACATTAGCAAGTACATATTGCGAAAGAAAGGTGCAGGGAGCAATGAGAGTACAACTTGGCTAAACTGGTCAGACTCTCCAGGGTGGGGTGAGGGGGTCAGGAAAGGCCTCTTGGAGGATGGGATAGATAAGAGGGGCATGTAACAGGACACAGCTAGGTACACAGAGTGGGATCAAGTGTTCCCAAAAGAAGGACCAGTAAGTTGAAGAAGGGCCTTGTACTGGGTGGAATAGAAAACCCATTGCCGTTAAGTCAATTCCAACTCATAGTGACCCCAAAGGGTTTCCAAGACTGTAAATCTCTATGGAAGTAGACTGTCACATCTTTCTCCCACTGAGCCGCTGGTAGTTTAGCACTGCCAACCTTTTGGTTAGGAGTCTATCACTTTAACCACTGTGCCATAGTGTCCCCACAAAATTCACACCAACCCAGAACTGCAGAAAGAGATCTTATTTGGATACAGGGTCTTTGAAGCTGTAATTAGTTAAAATGAGGTTATACTGGATTAGGGGGGGAAAAGAAAACCTCAAACCCATTGCTGTCGACCCTCTAGGACAGAGTAGAACTACCCACAGGGTTTCCAAGGAGCGGCTGGTGGATTCGAACTGCTGACCTTTTGGTTAGCCACCAAGCTCTTCACCACTGAGCCACCAGGGCTCCTCCTGGATTAGAGTGGACCCTAAATCCAGTGACTGATGTCCTTATAAGAAGGCGATGTGAAGACACAGATACACAGGGGAGAATGCCGTGCTTGTGACGACAGAGGCAGAGATGGCTGTGATGTAGCTACAAGTCAAGGAACACGGAGGTTTGCTGGCAACCACAAGAAGCTAGAAGAGGCAAGGAAGGATTCTTCCCTAGAGCCTTCAGAGGGAGCGTGGCACTCTGACACCATGGCTTTAGACTTCTGGCCTCCAGAACCGTGAAAGAGTAAGTTTCTGTTGTTTTAAGCCTCCCAGTTTGTGGTAATTTGTTATGGCAGCTCTGGGAAACTAATGCAGGCCCTAGTGGAGGAAGGAAGGAGCATGGCTTCAAATCAAAACCAAACAAAATCTAGCAGCACTCTGAAGAAGTGGAGTGTGTGGGAGAGGGGAGAGTGTGAGAGATGAGGCTGAATCCTGGGGAAGGACAGGAGCACGCTGTCACCAAAACATGCCAGCAGATACTGGGTCAGGAGACGCGGTCATTGGACGGCTGCACCCTAAGACATTCCTGTTCTGAGAGGCTTTGTATCTCTAAAGGAATCTTGTGATTGTAAGTACAGAGGTGCAGGTAAAGCCACATACCCTGTTTTACACTTGAGACTCCTGTTTGAGGCAGAGAGGCTAGGGCAAGATGGAGTTGGGCCCCAACTGGTCTGTAAGAAGATGTCAAGAGAAAACAGGTGGTTTCAGTTTTCTGGAGAGTGAGAATCAGGTTTTTTGGGAGAGGATATTTTCATTTACCTTCAAGGTATGCCTGGGGTCTCAGCCATTTCTCAGGCATACCCACAGCAGAATCAAACAGCACCTCCTCCGTCTACACACACACACACAAAATTACACCTACTTATGATCAACTAATAAATAATAGATAATGTGTGAATGTCCTATTAAAATACATCAAGGCCTTTGTATTCACCCGTTCTTCTACTTACAGAAGAGGAAACTGAGGCTGGACTCCGAGAAGTGACAGAACTTTCCCACAGCCACCCAGTCACTCCACGATAGAGTGGGGATATGAACTTAGGTCTGTTTGACCACAAGGCACCTGCTCACATACCTCTGCGTCTCTCAGGAAAAATACACGTGTACTCACTTTTGATCAAGTCAATCCCCTCTTCATAAACCTTCAGCAGATCCTAAGGCGTCTGCCTGAATCCCTGCTACCAGGTATCCACCCTTTCCCCAGCCGCATGGATCACCAAACCAGTCAGCCACATCCCTGCTGAAAATCAGCCAGTGCCTTTCCTCCAGTAGTGTTCAGGAAAAGGCCGCCTCCTAAGAGAACATGAAAGTTCCTCTACATGCCCATCTCTCCAGCCTCATCCCTGCTGCTCTCAGAATGGCAATTGTGTTCTCTTGCAAATTCAAGTCTTTGCATACGTTGTTCCCATCTCCAGGAATGCCCTGGCCCTGTCTTCTTCCCTTGCTGTACTTTGAAGACTCCTTAAAAAAAAAAAAAAAAAAAAGAACTGTTGCCATCAAGTCAATTCCTACTCATGGCATAGAATTGCTCCACAGGGTTTTCTTGGCTATAATCTTTACAGAAGCAGGTGCTGTGGGTGGGTTCAATCCGCTAATCTTTAGGTTAATAGATAAGCGAAAACCTCCTCCAGAGCCTTCCTTGACCAGTTCCTCAACACATCCACACACTTATCCTCCCTCCCCAGGCAGGAGTAGTTGGCTTTCACTGCCTGTCAATACCTAGTGCTTCCTCCATCTGAGACCATGTCATCCTAGACTGTAACTGTTTACAGTGCTATTTCTCTCACAAGTCTCAGAATCCTCCAAGGCCGTGGTTTTCTCTGTATCCTTAGCCTGTAGAAGATGCTCAACAGATGCCTTTTATTCTGCTCCTGAATGGCCCTCTTAAGAGCCTTCACTGTCTTTGGGAGCAAGAACACCCTAATTAAAGCTTGCCAGGTTAGTCTGTTGAAATCATTAGCAATCATTCAGAAGAAAGAATGGAGTAGGGTGAGAATGGGGGCAGTGGGTGGAGGTATGACGTGTGTGGACAGGGCTGACAGGGAGGAGGAGTGTGAGGATGTTCGTCAAGTCATCAATAGAAGCTTCTCAGGCAGAGGCCTATTGACATTTCCCCCCTCAGTTTGCATCCACCCACTAGAGCTGGAAGGGGTGTGAGCCAGTCCATTGCTTCTGGCATCCAGAGAGAGGGACCTACCGGAGCTAGCTTAAGTCTGGGGACTTTCCTCAAGGATACACCACGGGATGCCGGGAGACTGTTAACTATCTCAGCTTCAAGATGTGCTTATTACAAAACCTACCATAGTCTGACACTGTCTGAGCATCTTCTAAGTTTGGATCATGTCCCGCTCATTTTTATTTCCCCTGGGCCTAGCATGGTATTTAAGCAGAATAAAAGGTAAAGAGCATTTATTAAACTGAACTGAATTCTTTAGTATTTATTTCAGACTACCTATCATCTCACCAGCTTATTAACCAACTTGAGAGCAGGGTTTGTGTCCTGTTCCTTTCAGTATCACCCTATTAACCGAGTACAGAGCAAGTTAAATAGTCAGTGCTCAATAAATGCCTGTCGAACATGTTTTTTAAAAATCACAGCATGTACACATATGCCTCTCAGGTATTCCCAATACCCACAGACCCCTTTTATATACACCGAGAACATGAGTTCTGGAATCAGTTGCCCAAGTACAAATCCAGATCCACCACTAACTAGCTATGTGACCTTTAGCAAGTTACTCACTGTCTCTGATTCTCATTTGTAAAATGGTAATATTAATGTCTATTTTATACGGTCATTGTGTATTAAATGAGTGAATACATATGAAGTATTTAGAACAGTGCCTGACACAGTAAATATACACTGACTGCATTATGCTTGTTTTCCCTCATACAAACATACTCTACAAATGGTTCCCATATAAACATACACCAATCCAGTAATTATTTTTACCTCCTGCTTTGTTTATTTGGAGTGATTTCAAATAATCTTAGTTCCAAAAATCTCCATCAATTGATGGTTTCCTAAGAAGAACCAAATATCCAAGACATTGTTCTCATGAGCAGACACAGACCCTCCTGCTCATGAGGGTCTAACTGACTTTTTATTTTTATATTTTAGACTTTTTTGCACAGCTTTTCCTGAGTATTGATTTTTCTGTGGCCTTCCAGAGGTTCCCACGACAGTCTGCATTTGTAGGTGGGGTTTGGGCACTAAATTCAGCCACATGGCTGGCCCTGCATCTGGCATGCCCTTACTCCATCTTGAGCCTGATAAATCCCCAAACACCCACCACCTTGGGGACAGTGATAATGAGGAGTAGGAGAATGATGATAAAGAAGACATACTGAGTTCTAACCATGTTCCAGGTCCTGTGCTCATGGTTTGACAGGGATAAATAAGACACGGAGCCTCCTGTCATGGTGCTCCCAATGGGATCGTGGCCGTGGTGAGAATTTTGGCAAAGAGTGAGGCAACACAGAAAAAGGGGCATTTCTTTCTGCCTGATAGAACCAAAGAAGACTTCATAGGAGAGTGAGTACTTGATCAGAACCTTGGAGGGTGATCTATGCATGTGATCATTCATTCAATCTGCCATGCACTAATTCAGCCAACACTTCTCAAGTACCTACTTTATTTGGGGCTTTTAGCTAAGCAAAGGGCATATGGAGATGAGCAAACTTGACCCTTGCCCTCCATCCTCCCCCCTCCACAGCCTCATGGGGGGAAGGGCTGGCTCAAGAGTGATTATTAAGCACAATACAACACAATGATTGCAGTTCAACGTGCACTTTGATCATTCATGGAAATAGCACCTAAGTTTGCCTGTGGGAAACAAGAAAGACGTCGTAAAGAAACTAATATTTAAGCTGAAGTAATAATAAAAAATAAGAGATTTACTGAGTACTTAGTGTGCACCAGGTATATGTATATGTGTGTGTGTGTGTGTGTATGTATATACACACACACACACACACACATATATAATATGATGGAGCCCTAGTGGTGCAGTAGTTAAGAGCTCGGCTGCTAACCAAAAGATCGGCAGTTCAAATCCACCAGCCACTCCTCGGAAACCCTGTGGGGGCAATTCTATTCTGTCCTGCAGGGTTGCTATGAGTCAGAATCGTCTCAACGGCAACAGGTTATTATATATACATATATTGTTGCTGTTGTTGTTAGGTGATGTGCAGTCGATTCCAACTCATAGTGACCCTATGCACAACAGAATCAAACACTGCCAGGTTCTGCGCCATCCTCACAACTGTTGCTATGTTTGAGCCCATTGTATCCACTGTGTCAATCCATCTCGTTGAAGGCCTTCCTCTTTTTCGCTGACCCTCTATTTTACCAAGCATGATGTTCTTCTCCAAGGACTAATCCCTCCTCATAACATGTCCATAGTATGTAAGATGAAGTCTCGCCATCCTTGCTTCTAAGGAGCATTCTGGCTATACTTCTTCCAGGACAGATTTACTCATTCTTCTGGTAGTCTGTTGTATATTCAATACTCTTCACCAACACCATAATTCAAATGTATCAACTCTTCTTCAGTTTTCTTTATTCATTGTCCAGTTTTCACACGCATATGAAACAACTAAAAATACCATGGCTTGGGTCAGGGGCATCTTAGTCCTCAAAGTAGACATTTTTGCTTTTTAACGCTTTAAAGAGGTCTTTTACCGCATATATGCCTAATGCAAGACATCATTTGCTTTCTTGACTGCTGCTTCCGTGGGCGTTGATCGTGGATCCAAGTAAAATGAAATCCTTGACAACTTCAGTCTTTCTCTGTGTATCGTGATGTGGTTTATTGTTCCAGTTGTGAGCATTTTTGTTTTCTTTAAGCTGACATGTGATTCATACTGAAACCTGTAGTCTTTGATCTCCATCAGTAAGTGCTTCAAGCCATCTTCACTTTCAGCAAGCAAGGTTTTGTCATCTGCATGGCGCAGGTTGTTAATGAGTCATCCTCCAGTCCTGATGCTGTGTTCTTCACGTTGTCCAGCTTCTTGGATTATTTATTCAGCATACATTTACAGTTAGTAGAGTGATAGGATACAGCCCTAACACACACCTTTCCCAATTTTAAACCATGCAGTATCCCCTTGTTCTGTTTGAACAGCTGCTTCTTGGTCTATGTGCATGTTCTGCATGAGCACAATCAAGTGTGCTGGAATTCCCATTCTTCGCAGTGTTATCGGTACTTTGTTATGATACAGTCAAATGTCTTCTCATAACAACCATGAATGGCAGGGAACATGCCCACCTTCAGACAGGGGAGGCAACTGGAAACTGAGAGGTAAGTTAAGTAACTTGTGAAGTGTAGGTTGTGTATGGTGAAAGCCAGTGTTTAAACTTAGGTCTTACTAGCGCTTGGCCTGGGTGGCACAGTGGTTAAAGTGGTTGGCTGTTAACCAAAAGGTCAGTAGTTCGCACCAGCTGCTCCATGGGAGAAAGATGGCAGTCTGCTTCCGTAAAGATCTACAGCCTTGGAAACCCTATAAGGTTGATATGAGTCAGAATTGACTCAATGGCAGTGGGGTTTTTGGGGCGTTTGTTCCCTATACTGCCTGAGTTTCCCTGCAGTACAGAAAAGATCCAAAGTAGAGAGAATTCTAGGCAGAAGAATTGCATGTACAAAGGTAGAGAGATGTAGGTGAGCCAGGAGACTTGGGAAGCCATCAGCCAGTGTGGATAGGGGTCTGGCAGGGATGAGAGCCAAAGGACATGATGGCAGATGTTAGGGGGGTCAGATCACACAGGGCCTTTTGTGCTATGATTAGGAGGTCAGGTTTTATTCTGTGGTCTACAGGGAGGCACAGAAAGATTTCGAGCGAGAGCAAGATAAAACCAGATCTGCCCACGGAAAGATGTGGATTGGGGCAGAGGCTGGGGGCTTTGAATGCCAAGCTAAGAAGTGTTTGCAGTTATGTGAAAATGTATTGGCAAGAGTTAAAAGAAACCTTCTTTCGCCTTTCTCTCTGCCTGTCAATCTAATCCATTGAGATGGAAGGTTTTTGAGTTTATTTGATTTCAGGAAAGGATACATTCTTTATATGTGTGTGTGTGTGTTTTCTCATGCTTTGTTCATTTTCCCTCTGGACTGCATATCATTGCATGTAGCGGCCTGCAGGTTCTCAGTTTTCACTGAGAAATGTACTTTTGGGGTTGCTGGGCCTGTAAAACATGAAATTAACCAGTGTCATGTCTTTCACGCCCTCCTCCCTGCTCGCTCAGGAGCCCAAATTAAATTTCACAGTGAATAATCCGAGCAGCTGACATGCTCCACAGACACCCGGCACATGGCTTTGATGGCCACAAGGTGGACGTCTCTGTCATCAGGCTCCACGTCAACTCTGCCACCTCCATTTCGATGGCAAGACTTAGCTGATTTTGGACGTGGTCTCAAGCTGCTATAAATATCCCCCCAGGACCAACAGGATCTGTCCCTGAGTACATGAGTATGTGCACAGTGGTTTATAAGGTACAAAGCAGCGTCTATCTCCACGCAAGCCTGCAAAGCCAGGATTATTATACACATCTTGCAGGTCAGAAACCAAGGCTCTCAGAGGTGACCAAGGCTATACAGGGAACTCATGGTCCACAGTTAAACTCATTCTCCACCAGGACAGTGGCCTTTTGGCCATGGCAACTCCTTGTTACATTTTCAGATAAGAGGCTTGAAGTGTATCCAGGAAAACCTGATACAAAGGCCATTCCTTGGTAATTTCTTTATTGATGTGGTTGGCACTCGACTCATAGCAACCCAAGCACAACGGGATTGGACCATTGTAATCCATAAGATTCTCAAAGGCTGATTTTTGGGAGTAGATCACCAGGCCTTTCTTCTTAGTCTGTCTTAGCCTGAAAGCTCTGCTGAAACCTGTTCAGCATCATAGCACTGACAGGTGGTTGGTGGCCGCACATGAGGTGCGGTGACTGCAGTGAGGTACATTGGCTGGGAATTGAACCTGGGTTTCCTGCATAGAAGGTGAGAATTCTGCTATTGAACCACTACTGTCACCACTGTTAATTTCTTAAAAATGTAAATTGTCACTTTTTCTCTTTCAACCTCCCCTTTATTTTGCAACCCACTTGCTCTTCTAAATACATAAGGAGTACATTATCTTATTCCCACAGCCCTTGCAACAGCCCTCTCTCTCCCTGTCTCCATTTGAGCTTAGCACACTCCCACTGCCCTAACTCTGCCAGCCTGTACTTTCTGCCCGGAATGCCTTACTCCAGAACACCCATCTGTTCAAGTCTTTTCTATCTTCAATGTCAGCGAAAATTCCAAATCCACTAACATGGAATTCCTTGTCCTCAACATAATTAATCTCCCCCTTCACCACGGTCCCATCAAATTTAGGACTTCTTGCATTACACCTGCCATGGCCTGCCTTGTTTGTCATTCTATAACCATGCTGCCTGAGGCCAGGGGCCAGGCCTAGCTCACACTGGATCTTTAGGCAGCATTTTGCATAATGCAGCCATCAGTGTATGCTTGACTAAATAGAATTTCATCCACCAAATCCAAAAATGTTACTGTGCTTCAGTGCCTTGCTGGGTGAGAGTATCTAAATTGGTTTAAGAGATAACCCTAGTGATAGACAGTTAATCTCAGGAATAAACCTGGAGAATGCATCTCATGGGTGCTAATGAGTAATATTTCTTCCAGGATTTGTTTACATTTTATGTTGCCTGGCACAGTAAGTTGGCAAACTTTGTAGGCAGGGAAGGGCCCCAAGGGAGACAATGAAAGAAGGCAAGCCTTCCTAGTGACTAAGAATAACAACACTGGAAGTCATTTTTTAGTTTACCCACTCCAAAATGCAATGCCTTCTACATTGCTCTCCCGAAACTAAATGCTATTTCAATTGTTGTTTGAACTTCTGTGGGAGCAAGGAGCTCATTATCTCACAAGGCAATGGTGGAACATCATTGTGAGGCAAACTTCCTTAAATGAGCCTAAATCTGCATTTCTCCTTCAAGGCGCTAGTCCTGGTCCCGCCCTCTGGAGACCATAGAACGAATGTAAGGATACCTTCTAAGACACACACTTTGAAATATCTAAAGACAACTCTCATGCCTTCCTCATTTTTTCACTTTACTCCACCCATTCTACAGAAGGTCACAACGAGTTTCACAGAAAATAAAGGAGTTGTTCAAGATAACAGCAAGTTAGAGGCATAGCCACTATTCTGGTGACCTTTCTATTATATCATGAAGAGAGTGATGGTTTGTTTTATGTGTCATCTTGGCTGGGTTAGAATACCCAGTTATTCAATTAAACACTAATCTAGGTATTGTTATGAAAGCATTTTATAGACGTGGTTAACATCTACAGTCAGTTGACTTTAAAAGAGATTATTCTTGATAATCTAGCTGGGCCTCATCCAATCAGTTGAAAGACTTTATGGAGCAAAACTGAAGTTTCCCTAATGAAGAAGAAATTCCATCTCTAGCCTAGCAGCCTGCCCTAAAGATTTCACAAGATCCCCACAATCATGTAAGTCATTTCCTTAAAATAAATCTCCTAATATAAATAAATAGATAGATAGATATATATAGAGATAGATAAGTAGATAGGCAGTGGTGGTTAGTGGTAGAATTTGTGCCTTCCATGCAGGAGACCCAGGTTTGATTCCTGGCCAATGCAGTTCGTACTCAGCTACCATCCATTTGTCAGCGGAGGCTTGCGTGGTGCTATGAGGCTGAACAGGTTTCACAGGAGCTTCCAGACTAAGATTGTCTAGGAAGAAAGGCCTGACAATCTACTTCTGAAAATCAGCCAATAAAAACTCTGTGGTCCAGTCAGCAACCAATCATGGGGCTGTGCAGAACCAAACAGAATTTCATTCCGTTATGCACGGGGTTGCCATGAGTTGGGGGCCGATTGGATGACAGCTAACAACAACAATGTGTGTGTGTGTGTGTGTGTGTGTGTGTGTGTGTGTGTGTAATCTCTCTCCTTTTGTGGCTGAACTCTGACTGATAACAGAAGATTTACTCAAAGACCTGATTATACAGGAGAGAATTTCAGACCCGAAGACAGGGCTGGAAGTGGAGATATTTATGGAAAGAGCCCTTGAACTCCTCTCACCGGCTGCCATGAAAGTAACTGTTCCCTCTAAGTCTTGGGATAGCCATGGCTACATTGCTGGACTAGTCGCTGCCTCAGATCATAATAGAGTTCTGTGCGTCCATGAGGTGGGGTGGATGGGGAAGCCGTGCCCTTCCTGTGTTTTCAGAAGAGGAGCCAGCTCTGGCTCCTTCACAAGCAGACCCTTGGCTCTTCCTTCCCACACCAGGCTGCATCTGGGAGAAGGAGCAGACTGCATTTCTGCTCAAGGCTAATGAGATACATCAGATGCAGGTGACGCTTGGGTCAGGCAAGCACCTGCTCCTATGGGGCCTGAGGCGTTCTACTAACCTGGGAAGGAATTTGCTGCAGCAGCTTACACAGAAAAGGTTAGCTGAGAATTTCTTGCAGTGCTTAAGACTTGGAATGCTTTTAAAACTGCTCTTGGGACACCACTGAGTGCAGAACTCTGTGGGGATGGGGATGAGGATAGAGAAAGGGGAGTCAGCTCCTGGAATCAGCTCTCTTATGGCTAAGAGGCAGCTGGGTAGAGTGGTAAAAGCATGCTTTAATGTTGGGCTTCCTAGAACCTAATTTTGGATCCCTCTCTAGTAAGAGACTTTGTGACTTCTCTGAGACTCAGTTTCTTCACTTCTTGTTGTTGTTTGCCATGAAGTCCATTGTAGCACATGTAAAGCAGGAATAATAAAGTACTTCCTTACAGGGTTGCTATGAGAGTTAATGAAGTAACATGTAAATCTCCTGGCACACAACAAGTGCTCAATAAAATCTGGCTACTGTTGTTGCTATTGTTTTAATTCTTAAAGCATTTAACTATTTTTTCCTTTGTTCTCAACCATGATTGGCAACTATCTTCCTTACCAGATAGAATAGTGGGACAAAGCACGGCCTTTTCTTCATGCAAACCAGGGTCTCTTTCTCTCTGTCTGTGACTTTGAATAAGTGATTTGACTGCCGTCTCAGTTACTTTATATATATGGTAATAATGATACCTAGGATAGTGTTATAATAGGTGTTATAATAGAATGGCCCCTAGAGCCAGGCTGCTAGGGTTTGAATTCCAGCTCTGTCACTTGATAGCAGTAGGATCTTAGATACATTATTTAATCTCTCTGTGCTGCAGTATCCTCACTTATAAACCGAAGATAACAATAATACCTATCTCACAGGGCTGTTACGAGGATTAAATGCACTAATAGGTACAAAAAGCTTGGAACAGTGCCTAGCACATAGTAGAAACCTGATAAATGATATTATTCCCATTGTGCTTTGCATAAGGATTAAATGAGATAATGCTTTTAAATTATCAGATACCCAGCAGTGGACAATAAAATAATAGTGGTTACAGTATTATTGCTTATAATAATAACAACAACAACAACAGTATTTTATTCTGACTTCTGGAAACCTGATATATTTTCTCTAAGGTATCATGGATTGAACTGTGTCCCCAAAAAACGTATGTCAACTTGGCTAGGCCATGACTCCCAGTATTGCGTTGTTGTCCTCCATTTTGTGATCTGATGTAATTGCCCTATGTGTTGTAGATGCTAATCTCTGTCTGTGGTTAATGAGGCAAGTTTAGTTTGTGTTAAAGAGGATTTGAGTGGGATGTAATACCCTTGCTCAGATCACAGCTCTGATCCCATGTAAGGGGAGTTTTCCTGGTGTGTGGCCTGCATCACCTTTTACCTTACAAGAGATAAAAGGAGAGAGAAGCAAGCAGAGAGAGGGGACCTCATTACCACCAGAAAAGAAGAGCAAGGAATGCAGCACACCCTTTGGACCCAGGGTCCCTGTGCTGAGAAGCTACTAGACTAGGAGAAGATTGATGACAAGGACCTTCCCTCAGAGCCGAGAGAGAGAGAAAGCCTTCCCCTGGAGCTGGCGCCCTGAATTCAGATGTCTAGCTTCCTAAGCTGTGAGAGAATCAATTTCTGTTTGTTAAAGCCATCCACTTGTGATATTTCTGTTATAGCAGCACTAGATAACTAAGATATAAGGTAAGATTCATTTCCAGGCCTTCCCTGTTTCAATCCCTTTTTAACTTTGTGGCAGATTAATATGGTTGAATCTCAGCTCCATGTGACTTCTCTTTTTAAAAAAATTCTTCAGTAACTTCTATCTACAGAATAAAATTCAACCACCAGACTTGATTTAACCTCTGTGATCTCTCCCTCAATGAACTTTTTCAGACTTATTTGCTAGGGTGATATGATTCCTCATCTCTTTTTGCTTTTATTGCAGTCTGGTGCCACCTCAGCACGTACTGAGAGTGTGAGGACCAGAGATGATGATTATCATCAGACCATCCAGTTTGAAATGGTGTTAGCCGAGACAATGAGGATCATATAGCCATAATAACAGCCAAGTATTGGGTACCTACTGTGTACCAGGTACTGTGCTAGGTACTTTACATTCAGTTTTTCTTTCAATATAATATTCACAATGATGCTGAGAGGGAAGCATCATTAATCCCTTTTCAGCAGGGCTTCAAACTGGTTCATTCCGGTTCAAACCCGGGCAGAGAATTTGCATTTCTACCCCCAGATATACTGAATCAGAATCTACCATTTAACAAGATCCCCGGGTGATCCTTATGTATAATAAATTTTGGGAACCACTGCTCTATTAGTGGTCCTCAGAATTGGTCCCTAACCAGCAGCATTAGCATCACCTGGGAACTTATTAGAAATGCAAATTCTCAGCAGGGGTTTGAACCAAAATGAACAAGTCTGAAGCCCTGCTTTTCAGACTTGAGGCATCCAAGGCCCAGCCAAATAAACTGACTTTCCCAAGGTGCTATAGCTAGCTTGTAGCTGAGTCACTCATGAGCTTAATTAGCTTATGTTCCTGGCTCATTATTCATCTTTAAAAACTTTTTATTTAAATAAAACAAGCACACAAAATTGGAAATATCATATATTCCCAGCTTGATGGATTTTTATTAAGCAAAATTAAGAGTGAGAATGTGAACATTACCCCAGGAGCACCTCTCATGCTCCCCTGTAGTCACTACTCCCCTGAGAGTCATCCTTATGATGGCCATCAACATGGGTTATTTTGCTATTTTTGTATTTTACATAAATGGACTAATGCAATATGTTCTCTTTTGTGCCTGAAATCGTTAGCTCAACCTACATACGTGAGATTTATCCACACTGTTGCATAGTACTGTAGACCATTCATCCTCATTGCTGTGCAGTAGTTCATACAGGATGACCTACAAATTCAATGTTGGATGGGCCTGGCAATGTGCAAAGAAAAGGCTATGAATCTGAATGAACATCACACTACTTAACAAGTGGGAAGATAGTATTGGTACCATGAATGTAAGCAGGCTACAGGTATGTTAAAAAATAAAAGATGAGATAAACTAATACTTTTCAAGTTCAAAACCTGATTCATGTGTTATATTAAAGACTGTGTCTAATTTGGAGCCCGCCAATTTCCACACATGATTAAGAATTTTAAAAGATTTCACAGAATTTGTTTAGACAGATATGAACCCCAAATAGAATATAGAGTGAATTGTTTCTGTTAACAGCTCAAAGATCTCCAACCCTGTTCATTAGTCTTATGGACTCTCTGATCTCTGCCATATGGACACTGTCATACAGACCTAAGCTGACCTCCTGGTCACCATGCCATGGTCTGTCTAAACTTGTGGCTCCACCATGTGCATCCTGCTCAGTGGCCCCACAACCTATTTATCCTTTCAACTGTTATTGGGCATTTGTGTAGTTTCCAGTTTTCCAGATAGTGCTGCTATGAACATTCTAGTGCTTATGGATGTGTTTCTGGCTGTATACAGTTCTATATCACTGTATTAAACTGGACCTGCATGTTGGCACTCTTGGGAGACCAAGATGCACATGTGTTATCCTTCTAACAAGCAGGAAAACAGGCATATGCGTCCATGCAGATGATACTGCTTTATTATCTTTGACAAGGAGCAGTCTTTGGAAGAAGTTGAATCTGGTGGTTAGTTACTGTCACAAGGAGCTCCTCAGTGTCAATTACACTAAGCAGAAAGAGGCCACTTCGGCAGGCATTTGCCAACATCTTAAAGAGAGTCGTGAATTATCCCCATTCAACAGGTTAATTTAGATAGCTATTTCAGGGGACCCTTCATAGCCAACTCACTCTGCAAGCCTATCAGGATGGATTTTTATTCAGTAATAACAGTGACACCTCATATCTGCACAGCACTTTACCATTTAGAACTCATTTTTTACGTGTGTTGCTGAATGTAATGTGCACACCACCCTGCACTGCTCATAGGGTTATTAATGCCCTCTCCACGGCATTTTCAGAGATGAGGAAGCAGGCTCAGAGGTGCAGCTGCAGCCCAAGGGTGCACACCTGAACCAAGCCCAAGCCCAACTCTGTAGACCTTAAATGCCTTTTTTTCAAGACATCCTACACTTTGCCTTAAAAAAAAAAAAAGAGATTTACTCGGGTGCCTACTTAATCTTTCTGTAGACAAGGAGATTATCTGGTGAGTGTTACCCTAGGGGGATAAAATGGGGCTCAAGAAGTCTCTTTCATGCTCCAGGACACAGAAATGTGGGTCCTCCATCAGCTACTAGTTTAGCTATCAGCAGTGATCTTTCTGTACGCCAGGATGGCCTAGTCAGCCCTTTAAGAACAGTTTAGAGGACAATTCCAACCCGACAAGCTATAGTCCATCAGAATTAAGCTGGACTACCTAGCCCTTTGTCTTACATGCTTTGGACGTGTTATCAGGAGGGACCAATCCCTGAAGAAGGACAACACGCCTGGTACAGTAGAGGGTCAGTGAAAAAGAGGAAGACGCTCAACAAGATGGATTGACACAATGACTGCAACAATGGGCTCAAACAGAGGAACGATTGTGAAGATGGTGGCACAGGACCAGGTAGTTTTTCGTTCTGTTGTACGCAGGGTTTCTATGAGCTGGAACCGACTCAGCAGCACCTAGCAACAACAACCATCTGACCCTTTATCCCTGATTCACCTAATCCTGTTACTTCTGGTTTCTAATTCAAGAAACCACACTGCTCAGCTTGAGTTGCCTTCCCCTTCTGAATCTCAGTAATCGATCCGGCTTCATTCTTGCCTGTGCTCACATCTCACGTGGGTTGTTACCTCTTCTCTGGAACACACTCAGGCTTGAGTCTTGCTATTCTCCGTCCATCTGCCTGTCTAAATGCTGGCAAGACTCAAGGCTCCTTTTTTTGTGAGGAAACATTGGCTCTGCTTATAGACATACCTCTTGTCCACACCTGTGGTGAAAAGTGTAGCCCTTCTCTTTGGATGAAAGTGAAATTCTGATTCTTAAATTCTTCCAGTAGAATGACCCTGTGGTCTTCTTCCCATCTGGTAACTAAAACACAGGATTTTCTCTTTGACCAACAACTGAATTAGCTATATCGGGGTCGGCAAACTTTATCTGTAACGGATCAGATAGCGAGTATTGTATGCTTTTCAGTCCGTATGGTCTCTGTGGCAACTACTTAACTCTGCTGTTGTAGCACAAAAGGAGACATAGACAGTATGTAAATGAATGAGCATGGCTGTGTTCCAATAAAACTTAATTTACAAAAACAGGCAGTGGGCCAGATTTGGCCTGCACGCCACAGTTTGCTGACTCCTGATCTATAGGACTGATTCTAGTTAGAAAATCCTACCATCAATTTACTGCAGTCTAGCATCTGCCTAAGATTAGTTACAACATCTAATATTTGACAGCAGAGTCAAATAGCCATGCTAATTTTCTCTTCATCTAAGTCTCCCAAGTGATAAGTAGCATGCTGGGCATGCTGGGTTGATAAGGCTTCAATATGATTTTTCTACATCGATTTTGAGGGCAGAAGTGCTAAAAGGCAGGACAGGGTAAGGAGAAAGTTAAGATGTAGTTGGCTACAGTAAGAGATCTTGATTAATAGGGGCTAACCCATAGGACATTTATTAGTCATACAATTAGATAAGAGTTGATCTCAGGATTGGTTGACTGACTCCAAGCTTGTCTTCAAGGACACAGGCGCTTTGCATTTTTACACTTAGCCATCCTAACCAAGTTGGTTTCTCATTCTGTGCTTGTCAGCTGATAGTTGCAAGATAGATGCAGTAACCTCCAGATATCATATTCTCACAGGTCCATGTGCAAAGCAAGAAAGGAAGGAACTGAGCAAAGGTCTTCCCTCTTATATAGATTTCTCTTCCCTGAAAAGGAAAAGTATTCCCCAGGAGCCACCCTTAAAGATTTTCCCTCAAATTGGCCAGAACTAGGTCAGATTCTCATATCTAGCCAACCACTGGCAAAGAAGAGTGGGGACAGCCCAATGACTTAGATCCATCACGATTCATCCTCTGGGTCTGGGTGCATTCCCCTGAATGAAACTGGGTACACTGAGCAAGGAAGCAGGGGTCAGCAGAGGGGGTGTGGGGATAACTGGTGGGTAGACAACCAAGAGTTCAGACCCCAAAGAATGTGAGGAGAATAAAAGACCTCTTTGAAGGTGATGGTGTGCAGATCCTGCTAGGGTAAGGTGAGGTGATATGCTACCTTGAATTTGAGCTCTGGCTGAAACATAATTCTCAAATATTAGTGTTCACAAGAATCACCTGCAGTGTTCTGGCCCCCCTCCCCCAAGCATTCTGATTAAATAGGGCCAATGGGGACCAGAATTATGTTTTGGCACAAATACCCCAGGAGACTTTGATGCAGTTCATCTGCAGGCTACACTGTGAGAATCTCTGCATCATTTTGAAGCCTTGCGAGTGATGCAATTGTGATTTCAAACTTCCAGATTGTCTTAAAAGCAAAGGTGTAAGCACGTAAAAGCTGGGGGCATGGATCTTCCCTTTGTTCTCAGAAATAAATACAATTGGGTCTTTTCAGTCACACAAATATCAAGCCAGAATGCCTGTATCAAAAAAACATTTTCTACTATGCATATATAGGAGCCCTGGTGGCTCAGTGGCTAAGCCTTTGGCTGCTAACCAAGAAGTTGGCAGTTCAAATCCACCAGCTGCTCCTTGGAAACCTTATAGGGCAGTTCTACTCTGTCCTAAAGGGTCACTAAGAGTCAGAAACTACTCGATGGCAATGGGTAGGTAGATGCATATATAGAGCTGCAAGGCTGAACGTGAAATTGGGGGGTTTATGTGGAAATGGTTTGTAAGCTGTCTGATATTTTATATAAACAACATAGAACAGAGGTTCTGAGTCCAGAGAAACTTGAGTTTGATCCTTAATATTACTAATTGGACAATATCTAAATTTCATAGCATCAGTGTCCACTTCTATGAAATGGAGGACGTATTTTTCCTAAATCATATCATAAAGTGATTGTAAAAAATATTTAGAAAGGTATCATCCATGTAAAGCATTTAGCATGGTGCTTCTCGTTGTTGTTAGCTGCTGTGGAGTCGGCTCCCGACTCATGGTGACCTCATGCACCACAGAACAAAATGCTACCTGGTCCTGCGCCACCCCCGTGATTGGTATCTATAAGTGCTCAATAAATGTTAGCACTCATCATCATATCTGTCACCATCATACTGGTGGTAGCGATGATAATTTTATTTATGTCTATACTTACAGTTATTAAGGTTGTTTTACCCAAAAAAACCCAAACCCCTTGTCGTCGAGCTGATTTCTACTCATAGCGGCCCTATAAGACAGAGTAGAACAGCCCCACAGGATTTCCAAGGAGCAGCTGGTGGATTTGAACTGCCAACCTTTTGGTTAGCAGCCATACCTCTTCACCACAGCGCCTCCAGGGCCCCAACTTACTCATTTAGAGATGTAAAACTGAGTCCCAGCTATGCGAAATACCTTTGCAAGTTTACAAAATTAGTTGGATGAGTTGGGTCTTCAACTCAACTTAATTCTTGATTCACAATCAAATTATCTAATGATCGAAACACTAAATTCATAGTGAACAAGTGTGACCCAGCTTCCTGGCACAAGTGAAGAAAGCATTCCACTCTGGGGAAGGCTGTTTTATTTCACCCCCTGCATTTTCTCTTCTCTCTCCATCTTTTTTTCTTCATGCCCTTCCACTAACCTGTGTTCTGGCCAATAGGCAGAAGATCTACTGGGGAAATTTAAAAAAAGGAGTCAGGGTCCTCATTAGTGGGACAAGGAGACAAGTCAATGTGGCTCAATCTGCTGGGAATTGACTGCAATCAATTTCTGTGATGTTCTGTCCAAGGTTGCAGCTGTAAAGCGCTCAGTGAGCTGATCAATGGCAGCCTTGAGTGCGGTGGAGGGAGAAACACAACAGAGGCAGAAGCTGCAGGGCAGTCTGCAGCCAGAAAGCCCACCCAAGTCCAAGGCCAGCCTCTGGGCCCCCCCACCTTCCTTCCCTTCTCCCATCTCCACAGCTCCCCAGCAGAGAGTCAAACAAGACAAGGCAGCTGGAAACACGAGAAACTTTCCTGGAAACTCTAGGGAAAAGAAAGAAAACTCATTTGCTAAAGATAATAAAAATAATAATAATCTCATATTCATCATCATAACCATAATGACAGTGGTGGTAATAATGATAGGGCACATGATTTTATCTTCTGCTCTCTGAACGTGAAAGCACATCTCTATAACCAAATGAAAGTCATTTAAGGGCCGTAGTTTTGCGGCAAATGGAATTTATCACATTTAATAAAATGCTAATTGATGTGGAAGAAGGAAGGCTGGTCTTTCTAGTTTTGTATGTTTGTTCATTCATTAAAGAAATACTTAAGCACCAATGATCTTATAGCACCTAGCATTTTCCACATAGTAGGTTTTTTTAATGTGCAAAGCATTGTGTAAGATGCTGTGGATAAAATAATAATAAATAAAATATGTCCCTTGCTCTCAAGGAATTCATACTCTAAATGGTAAAAGCAGCATGTAAATATGGAATTTTGATACAATTTGGTAGGTGGTGATTGAGTTATGAACCAGGTAAGCCAGAGGAGGCATGGATTAGTTCTGGTGGGAGTAGGGAGTGAGAGGGATGGAGGCTAAATTTCAGTTGTGGTTTGAAAATTAGTCCAGTTTCTCCAGGTAGAAAAAGTCATTCAAGGCAGAGAGAAAAGCACAAAGCTAAGAGAGTTTGTTGGATGGTGAGTAGTTCAGTGTGCCTGGAATATCGAGTGTTTAAAGGAAGAATTGGAGTCTCTCGGTGGTCCAAAAGGTTAAAGTGCTCGACAGCTAACTGAAAGGTTAGAGGTTTGAGTCTACTCAGAGATGCTTCAGAAGAAAGGTCTGGCAATGTATTTCTGAAAAATCAGCCATTGCATACCCTATGGAGCATAGTTCTACTCTGACACACATAGGGTTTCTGTGAGTCAGAAGAGACTCAATGGCAACTAGTTTACTGGTTAAAGAAACCAAGAAAAAAACTCAAGCCTGTTGCCATCGAGTCGATTCTGACTCACAGATACCCTATAAGACAGGGTAGAACTGCCTCATAGGGTTTCCAAGGAGCAGCTGGTGGATTCGAACTGCCAATCTTTTTTTTTTTTTTCTATTGTTGTACTTTAAATGAAGTTTACATTTCAAGTTAGTCTCCCATACAAAAATTTATACATTCGTTGTTATGTGACCCTAATTGCTCTCCCCATACTGTGACAGCACACTCCTCCTTTCCACCCCTGATTCCCCATGTCCATTCAACCAGTTCCTAACCCTCTCTTCCTTCCCATCTCACCTCCGGACAGAAGCTGCCCATTTAGTTGCTTGTATCTACTTGAGCTAAGAGGCACACTCCTCACGAGTATCACTTTATGTCCCACAGTCCAGTCCAATCCCTGTATGAAGAGCTGGCCTCAGAAATTGTTTTAGTTCTGGGCTGATAGTGAATCCAGGGGCCATGTTTTCCGGGATTCCTCCAGTCTCAGTAAGACCATTAAGTCTGGTCTTCTCACTAGAATATGAGTTCTGCATCCCATCTTTCTCCTGCTCCATCAGGGACTCGCTGTTGTGTTCCCCGTCAGGGCGGTCATTGGTGGTAGCCGGGCACTATCTAGTTCTTCTGGTCTCAGGCTGATGAAGTCTCTGGTTTACATGGCCCTTTCTGTCTCTTGGTCGAACTGCCGACCTTTTGATTAGCAGCCGAACTCTTAACCACTACACTACCATGGCTCCAAACCCATTGCCATGAAGTTGATTCTGACTCATAGTGACCCTCTAGGACAGAATATGAGTTTAAAAAAAAAAAAAAAAAAGGATGGAAGGGTGGGTAGGAGCATAGAGGAATTTATGCATTATGCTTTTCCATCCCTTGGTCAGTGGGAGCCACAGAAGCTTCTTAATAGGAGAATGCATGGTTCTCATCTGTAAACTGGATCTTTAGAAGACAGAGAAGTGAAAGAATTATAAAGAAAGGATGAGAAGACAGAGATTCATAGAGGTTAAGTAAATGATTCAAGGTGACAGCAGGCAAGGGTAAATCTCGTACCCAAGTGTTTCGACTCTAACTCCAGTCTCTTTTCAGTAGTTTATACTGGAGTGTTGGGTAAGATCACTGATTTTGGAATTCCACTTGATGGCAATGGGTTTGATTTTTTGGGGTTGAGTTTAAATCCTAGCTCTGCCACTTAAAGCTAAGTGGCCTTGGGCAAGTCAGTTAATCACCCTGAGGATCAATTCCTTCATCTATAAAATGGGGACAAGATGTCTTTCTACTGGGGTAATTGTGGGAATTCAATGTTATATAGTAAGGATTTCAGCAGAGTTCTTGGCATATTGTAGGATTTTGATAGATGGTAGTTGCCATTACTATTAACTTCAAATACTCTCCCCATGTTTCCTCTCTGAACCTTTCTTCCACTTCTTTTGACATGTCTTTGAATACTTTAGTACCTTGGATTAACTTTAGGCATGATGATGGACTATCAGAAGAGCTATTTTGGTTTGGAGGGACTTTCCCTCACCTTTTTGAGTGCGCTACCCGGCTGAATATCATATATCACACGAAGAATTGCTAAGGGAGATGAGAAAATTTGTAAGAGAATGCAAACCATCTTCATGTATTTCAAAAGTTGTCAAGTTTTAAAAGGGATAAGACTTAGTTCTGTTTGTCTCCAGAGGTAAAAGTTTGGCCAGTAGGTAGGAATTATAGGAAAATTTATTTTGTTTCAATAAAAAGAATTCTAACAACTAGGGCTATCTATCAATCAAATGTGCTAAATTGCATGGTAGTGAGTGCCCATCCCTGAAAGGCTCCAAGCTGAGACTGATGGCTGCAAAATGGAGACTGAGTTAAATGACCATTAGCATCCTTTCATTAAAACTATGAAGTCATCCAGTCAGTGTAAATAAAGTGACTCATTTATAAATGTGTTGGAGTTTCTAAATGAGAGATTTGCTGTAGTAGTAGAGAATGCACACCGACAGACAGGGACCACATCTAGTCTGTATACATGCGTGTGTTTTCCAGCACAGTGGCAGATCATATTCTTTGCAGTTCACCACGGTCCACACCATTCCCTGTTGTATTTCCCCTAGTGAAATTTACCCATTTACTTTAACTTCCTGGCCCTATATGGAAATAGTCCTAGACCACAAGTCAGGATATTCAGCTCTGCTCTGGGATCTGCCAGCCACTTCCCCTGCCTCAGCTTCAGTGTTTTATCTCTAAAATAAGGTGATTGAACTTAGTATCTGAGGCTCCTTTCTGCTCTAACATTTTGAGATCTATTATCATGAGCAGAAGTTCTCACTCTCAGACCTTCTTTTAAAAGCAATGTCTTTCTCTAAACTCCATGGGGAGAGATGGTCACATATGTTGTTGTCATTTCTAGGAGACGTAATTTGTAATCATTAAAAAAAAATTGAAAATCTGCCATCAGCTTTCCTGGCCTCTTCTATCTTCCCAAGTTATTCCGAATAATTAAAACGAGAAGAAAATACCCACATATCGCCAATGTGTCCCTTGTTGAGATAAACACTTTTATACTCCAAGTAGCCCAAGTCCCCTTTTTTAACTGAACTGATTTAACCCACCAAAGGTTGATTTGTTGGTTGTTGTTGCAACTGTTGCTGTCATTCTCCTAAAGAGAGTGACAGTTAAAAAGATGAGACAAATGACAAGGGAAGAGAAGAATCTCAAAGAATAATAAAGTGGAAGAAAAAAAATACAGTAAATCACTTGGGAACACGGAGAATGGTCCATTCTAATGTTTTGTGTGTGAGGTTCTTTCCCGTCAAAGAGCAACTCAGCTTTGTGATTGGAGTCCGTTCACTAATTGTCTGACATTGGGCACTCCCCCCATCCCCCCTCTCATTACAATAACGTCCCTCTTATCTGATGAGATCAGGACCCGTAATTGCAGGTTAATGGAAAGTCATTTAAAGCAGAATGTGCTGGAGCTCTAAAGAGCAGTCTACTAGCTGGGAAGGGCGAATTTACAGTGGGCATCAGTCAGATATTTTCAGAGAAAATGGAAAGCATTAGTTAATCCAGAGAATTGATTAGTTCAGAAGTTAAAGATAATCATATTAAAACAATTACAAAGTACAGAAAAGCAAGAAGAAAGAAATCTGGGTAATTGCCTAAATTTACTCAGGGACAATTTGCATTTTGGTATAAATCCTTCTAGACCGTTCTCATTGCAAATATTTACATTTACGCGATTTACAGATACAGCATATATAAAGAGATAACAAAAATCAAATTATTTTATAACCTACACTTCACTTAACAATATATCATAAGCATAATTTAATAGTAATAAATACAAATCCATATCATAATTTTACCAACAATTTTATTTCCTCATAACAAACTCCCTGTTGTCCCTGAGTGCCATTTTTAACACACTTTACGTATTCCCGGTTTGGGCACAAGATGCTTAACCTATCTGAGTGTCAATTGCCCCACCTAAAAATAGGAAAATAAAACATATCTCAGAGGGTAACTGGGAGGATTAAAGAAATCAATGTCTGTGCAGTGCTCAGCACAGACTTGGCACACAATAAATGGCTAGTAAATGTTAGCCATCATTATTATCAAGTTAAATGCTTTTGAAAAATATACGTCAAAGTGGAAAAAATGACAAAAATACCACCATGTATTTTGAAGTTCCTGATATTAAGACCTAAGAATGTTTCTTCTTCACTCTTGGACATAATGTGTGGTGATATTCCATTCTATTTAGAGACTATTCCCCTTCCCAATTATAAATAGCTATGACAACTTTTGCTTGGTACATGTTATCAAGAGGGACCAAACCTGGAGAAACGTATTATACTTGGTAAAGTAGAGGGTTAGCAAAAAAGAGGAAGACCCTAAATGTGATGGATTGACACGGTGGCTGCAACAATGGGCTCGGACATACCTACTACAGTGAGGACAGCACAGGACTAAGCAACGTTTCATTCTGTTATACATGGGATTATTACGAGTTGGAGCTGACTTGAAGGCACCTAACACACACACACACAACTACTTTAGTCCAAAGTTGGTTAAAAATATATTTAGGATGATTTACTATAATAATACAAATAGTCACATATTTTTGCTAGTCTTTCTGGAGGGGAATTATTGTTGCCCTTTTAATTTTTAAGTTTTATTGTTATATTATTCACATACTATACAATTAACCCATTTTAAGGGTACAATTCAATGTTTTTTAGAATATTCAGAGCTGTGCAACATTCACCATGATCAATCTTAGAATATTTTTATCACCTCAGATAAAACCCCATACCCATATTAGCAGTCACTCCCCATCCCCACTCTCCTCGGTAACCCTAACCCTAGGCAACTACTAATCTACTTTACGTTTCTATAGATTTGCCTATTCTGGACATATCATGTAAACAGAATTATACAATATGTGGCCTTTTGTAATTAGCTTCTTTCACTTAGTTATAATGTTTTCAAATTTCATTCATATTGCGGCATATTGTAGTATTTTATTCCTTTTTATGTCAGATACTATTCCTTTGATGAGCACACCACTTTTTATTTATGTACTCATCAGTTGATGGATGTTGGGTTGTTTCCACTTTTTGGCTATTATGAATAATGCTGTTATGAACAGTTATGGACAAGTTTTTGTGTAACATATGTTTTCATTTCTCTTGAGTATATACCTAGGAGTGAAACTGCTGGATCACATGGTAACTCTATGTTTAACCTTTTGAGAAGCTGCCGTTTCCAAAGTGACTCACTATTTTACATTGCCACGAGCTGTGTGTGAGGATTCCAATTTCTCCACATCCTTGCCAATACTTGTTAGTCTGTCTTTTTGATTATACTTATTCTAGGGGGTGTGAAATTGTATCTCATTTTGATTTGCATTTCCCTAATAGCTAATAATATTGACTATCTTTTATTATGTTTATTTGCCATTCATGTATCTTCTCTGGTGAAGGGTCTATGCAGATCCTTTGTTCATTTTTAAAATTGGGTTATTTGTCTTTTTATGATTGAATTGTAAGAGTTCTTTATATATACTATAGACATAAGTCCCTTATCAGAGATATTATTTGCAAATATTTGCCCCTATTCTCTGGTGTCCTTTGAAGAACAAGAGTTTTTAATTTTGATAATGTTTAATTTATCTCTTTTTTCTTTTTCCACATTCTGTTGGATCATCGTTCTTTGGTATAGGCACAGATATGGGTCTTTTCCAGTCGGTTGGCCAGGTAGCTGTCTTCCAAATTTCTTAGCATAAACGAGTGAGTGCTTCCAGCGCTGCATCCATTTGTTGAAACATCTCAACTGGTATTCTGTCAATTCCTGGAGTCTTGTTTTTCACCAATGTCTTCACTGCAGCTTGGACTTCTTCCTTCAATATTATCAGTTCTTGATCATCTGCTACCTCATGAAATAGTTGAATGTTGGCCAATTCTTTTTGGTACAGTGACTCTGTGTATCCCTCCATCTTCTTTTGATTCTTCTTGCATCCTTCAATATTTTGCCAATAGAATCCTTCAGTATTGTAACTCAAGGCTTGAATTTTTTCTTCTGTTCTTTCAGCTTGAGAAATGCCAAATGTGTTCTTCCCTTTTGGTTTTCTAATTCCAGGTCTTTCCACAGTTCATTATAATACTTTGCTTGTCTTCTTGAGCTGCTCTTTGAAATCTTCTGTTCAGCTCTTTCTCGTCAATATTTCTTCCATTCAGTTTAGCTGCTCTATATTCGAAAGTAAGTCTCAGAGTCTCTTCTGACATCCATTTTGGTCTTTTCTTTCTTTCCTGTCTTTTTAATGACCTTTTGCTTTCTTCATATTTGATGTCCTTGATGTCATCCCACAACTCGTCTGGTTTTTGGTCATTAGTTAGTGTTCAATGCCTCAAGTCTATTCTTGTGATGGTCACTAAATTCAGGTGGGATATACTCAAGGTTGTACTTTGCCTTTAATGGGCTTGTTTTAATTTTCTTCAGCTTCCACTTGAACTTACGTAAGAGCAATTGATAGTCTGTCCTGCAATTTACCCCTGCCTTGCTCTGACTAATGATATGGAGCTTCTCCATCGTCTCTTTCCACAGATGTAGTCGATCTGATTCCTGCGTATTCCTTCTGGCGAGGTCCAAGTGTATAATCACTGTTTATGTTGTTAAGAAAAGGTATTTCCAATGAATAGGCACTTGGTCTTGCAAAATTCTATCATGTGATCTCTGGCATCATTTCTATCACCTAGGTCATATTTTCCAACTACCGTTCCTTCTTCTTTGTTTCCAACTTTCACATTCCAATCACCAGTAATTATCCATGCATCTTAATTGCATGTTTGATCAGTTTTAGACTGCAGAATACATAGACCAAGAGGCTATTGTGTGATGTCACTTTGAGGACTAAGGTGTGCCTGACCCAAGCTACAGTATTTTCAATTGCTTCGTATGCATGCGAAAGCTGGACAATGAGTAAGGAAGATTGAAGAAGAGTTGATGCGTTTGAATTATGGTGTTGGCAAAGGATATTGAATATATCATGGAATGCCAGAAGAATGAACAAATCTATCTTGGAAGAAGTATAGCCAGAATGCTCCTTAGAAACAAGGGTGGTGAGACTTCATCTCACGGACTTTGGACATGTTATTAGGAGGGACCAGTCCCTAGAAAAGGACATCATGCTTGGTAAAGCAGAGGGTCAGTGAAAAAGAGGAGGATCATCAATGAGATGGATTGACACAGCGGCTGCAACAATGGGCTCAAACATAGCAACGATTGTGAGGATGACACAAGACTGGGCAACGCTTTGTTCTGTTGTACATAGGGTTGCTATGAGTCAGACTGACTTGATGGCAGCTAACAACGACAATGACTTTTTTTCTCTTCTCACTTCTGCTTTTGATATTGTATCTAAGAAGGCTTTGCCTAACTCAAAAACATAAAGATTTACTCGTATAAGAGTTTTATAGTTTTAGCTCCTACATTTAGGTATATGACCTATTTTAAGTTAATTTTTATGTATGGTGTAAGGAAAGTGTCTAATTTTGTTCTTTTAAATGTGGATATCCAGTTGTTCCAGCACCATTTGTTGAAAAGACTATTCTTTCCCCATTGAACTGTCTTGGCATCCGTTTTGAAAAATCAATTGGCCATTAATTTGAAGGTTTATTTTTGGGCTCTCAATAGTTCATTGATCTCTATGCCCATCCTCATACTAGTATCATACTATCTTTTTTACTGTAGTTTTGTGATAAGTTTTGAAATTGGTAATTCTGAGTTCTCCAAATTTGTTCTTGTTCAATATTGTTTTGGCTATTATGAGTCCCTTGTATATCTATATAGATTTCTGCAAATAATCAAATGGAATTTTGATAGGGATTCCATTAAATCTGTAAATTAAGTGGGGAGTATTACCATATGAACAATATTAAGCCTTCTGATCAAAGCTATATAAGAATTATTTTATAGTTGGTTCCCGGGAATAGAAATTCACTTCAAGAAACTCAAGACAAAGGAGGTGAGGAACTTGCATGGAACCTAACTTCAGGCCTCACAGGAACTAGCAAGACATCAGGTATCTGCTTCCTCCATCTCTCTTCTCTCTCTGGATCTACATAACCTCCCATCTCTGTTTCTGTCTCTTCATCTGCTCTAGTCTCCTGTCTAAGGACTGTGTTGTTCAGATTAGCTGTAGTACATCCAAAATGACTGTCTTGGTCCTTGAGATAATTGGGCTCTTCCAGCTCCAATGCCCACAGTTAACTGAGTACCTTTTTCAGGTTAAAGATTTCAAAATACAGAGAGAGGGAGACTGGTTGGCCTAGTTTGATTTCATGGTGTTTCTTCAGGCCAGTCAGGTATGATCAACAGGGCAGGGTTATATGGTACATGGAGCAGCCCTTTCTCTGCTCTTGGGATATAAATGGTCAGGGGTGGAAAGATGATTGGCAGTTCTATCATAAATTTTAAATTTTGTGTTTAAAATTTAAATTTTATATTTAAATTATCCATGTTAATGGCCAAGATAGTAAGTGAGTCTAGAAGCCAGGTGTTCTTGCTCTCAATACGCATAGTTATTTTGGGCAGAAATGGCATTCAGGAGACCCTGTCCTGGGCCCACAAGGTAGAACCTGTTTTGTAAAGTTTCTTCTGTTTAATGGGCTAAGTACCTGGCTACCATCCATTTATGGGACATGAAGCCTAGAGAAAGTCTCTTGTCTCCTGCTGCTGAGGAAACTGCATTATTGGATTTTTAAATAAACTATTGGCCAGAATATCTAAGAGCCTTTCTCACAGACCTTGACAGGTTTATTTTTTTTTTTTAAATTAAAAATCCTGGCCTGGGGTGAAATGAAAATGCAATCAGTGCTTCTGTTTCATATTTGAAATGTGTGTTAGAAACCAGAATTTGGTGTGACCTGATCCTGGGGCTTCATTCAGTGGATTGATGACTTCTTTGAATTTAGCTGTTCTTGATGGGAACTGCCCTTGATCCTTGCTAGTGGGCAAGGAGGACATTCAATGACACCAGTGTGTGAAGGTCATTTTCCACCTTCCTGTTTCCCACACTGCTGGTGCAGTGGTTAAAGAACTCAGCTCCTAACCGGTAGGTTGGTGGTTTGAACCCACCAGCTACTCCCCGGGAGAAAGATGTGGCAGTCTGCTTCCGTAAAGATTTCAGCCTTGGAAACCCTATGGGGCAGGTCTACTCTAACCTATAGTGTCACTATGAGTTGGAA
Source organism: Dugong dugon (assembly GCA_030035585.1). Lineage (NCBI taxonomy): Eukaryota > Metazoa > Chordata > Mammalia > Sirenia > Dugongidae > Dugong > Dugong dugon. The sequence goes on from CM057471.1 coordinate 63,402,821, forward strand.
TCAATTCGATGGCAGTGAGTTTTGTTTGTTTCCCACAGTCTGACTGTAGTCAGTCAGTCAAAATTCCCTACCTGATTGAGGAAAACAAAGTACATATGCTTCAGGCCTTATGTCTGAGGGCTCCTGCCATGAACTGATCTCAATCAGAAGAAGAGACTATGAATGCGCACCACACACACACACACACACACACACACACACACACACACTCCTCTAAAAGCAGACCAAGGGGACTAAGAAATGTCAACACCAAGGCAACATCTTCAAACAATGAGTGAATTACAGATACAGTTTATATTTCTATTTTCAAATCCAACATGTTGTTTTTAAAAAGACTGTTAAAACCAAGAAAAAAACCAAACCCATTGCCATTGAGTCTATTCCCACTCATAGTGACCCTGTAGGACGGAGTATAACCACCCCATAAGGTTTCCAAGGAGCGCCTGGTGGTTTTGAACTGCCGACCTTTTGGTTAACGGCTGTAGCTCTTAACCACTACGCAACCAGGCTGTTACTTTCCATAAAATAGGAGGCAAACACAATGACACTACACATTCAGATTTTTCACAAAAATGTTTTGCATTTCACACATGTACCTCATAAACTGTCAAGAAGGCAATGCTCTGGGGCTTGAGTTAACAGATGATTATTTTTCACTGTAAGAGGGTAAATAGAGCCTAATTCATGTGTTTACTTTATTTACTTGTTTATTAGTATCCCTCTAGTACTACAAAGATTAACACAGGATTCTGAACAGTATTTTCTTTTCCTAGTAGGAATTTAGTTTTTAGGTCTACCCTTAAGTCAGATGTTAAAGCAGGGTAGACATTTTAGAGGTATTCACACACAAACCCCAATCACAGCGTCACCGTGTGCACATTTGAGAAGTGAGACTCCGAGTGAAGCTACTTGTCTGAATTTTCCCTAATTAGTGCATAACAGAGATAATACTTAAATTCTACTCTTGTGACTTCATATCAAGCCCAATTTTCATTATCCTGTGCCACCTGTGACTGGCATTACTCCGGTTTAGCACAAATCAGGTGTCTGCGCAGGGCCAGGCCTTGAGCTGGAGACTAGGCACAAACAGATAAATGAAACGTGGTCTGGCTTCCCAGGAGGTCATGGTTGAGCACAGAAACAGACATACGGAGAAACAGAAGAATGCTCATGACCCAACTGGAGCCATCACTATGGAAGAAATTAAGAGTTATCGAAGAATTACTTCCTTGAAAGTCACTGGTCCCATTTTGTTTGTTCTTGTTGTTTTCAGGTAATTTCTTTCAAACTTTCAAGGAACAGATGATTCTCATACTTCATAAACTGCTCCGAGAGCAGAGAAAAAGTTGAACAGGTATTTCATTCATGTTATAAAACTAGCAAAGCCCTGATAGTAAAACTTGCCAAGATGAGTGCCTACAGAGACTCTGTGGAGAAGCAGACCTCAGTGACCCTGTTTCCACCATCTGACCCAGCCCTAACCCAGGCAGTGCCGAATGGACTAGCTGTGGACTCCTGAACCCAGGTCAGCCAATCCACTGGCTGGCCGGCAACTCTCTCAGTCTCTCCCTTGAGCAGTTGGACATAAAGTCACAGAGACAACAGTGGGTCTAGTTGGATGTTGATACTGTGAGGATAGGTATATATTTAGCTGTCATATGCACGCAGAGAGAGTTTTCTAAGAGAGGAAAGAAGCAAGGAGAAATTAGAAGTCCTCAGAAGTAGAAGGAAATAAGATATCACCTATTTCCTAAGCAACAGAGAGAGTGGCTTTGGTTTCTAGTAGCTCCAGTTCTCATGAGACCAGGCTATACTTTAGCTCTTGTTTCCATGGTGTTGCCTGGTTGTGTTCTTTCAGCCACAGCCTCTCCATCCACCTCTCCCTATCGCACACATTCCCTTTTCCTATACTGTATTGAATAGGTTTCTATTCTTTGCAATAAAGATAGCTTTGCTAGAATAAGAATGGCTGGAAATGAGGAGACAAAATTATCACTGTTTGCAAAAGATATGTTTTGATACCTAGAACACTCAAGAGAATCAACTGAAAAACTATTAAAATTAATAAGAAAGCTCAGCAAAGAGACTCGTTAAAGGATAAATATGCCAAAATAATAGTGTTCTTTACTGGCAATAACTAGTTGAGAAATAGGATTTTAAAATATCTTATTCACAATAGCAACAGAAAACATAAAATGCCTATGACTAACCTTAACAAGAAATATGTAAGATGTTTATGAAGAAAACCACAAAACTTTAATGCAAGAAATAAAACTTACTTGACTAAATAAGATAAACAGTGTTCATGGGCAGGAGGCTTGATATTGTAAAGATACTAATTTTCCCCAACTTAACTTATAAGTTTATCATACTTTCCAATCAAAATCTTGACAGGAGTTTTGGAAACTTAACAAAATGATTCTAAAATTTATCTATGATAATAATAGTTAAAAATAGCTTTAATTTTTGAAAAATAAAAAGTATTACTCTTACCCTCTAATATATGTAGAGATATTATACAGTAAAAATAATCGAAGTATTATGTTTCTGGTATAAGAATAGACATGTCAATGGGAAAAATAGGTGTCAGAAAAATAAAGATTGTACACACACACACAAATTTAATAGATCATTAAAATGGAATCATAGATCTCTGGGGGAAATATTATCTTTTTAATACATGGGTAACAGCTCCTTTATAAGGGTATTAAAAGTTTTGGGAGGAGAGGAAGCATTACTCAACAATGTCTACCTTTAATGGATTACATACATATTTATTAAGGTTTATAAGTATTTTTTTAAGCAAAAAAACAGAAAAAATTGACAATTGATCAAATTGAAGGGTAAGGGGAAAGAGGGTACTTTTAATTTAAAAAGGAAGAAATTACACACAAATTTAGATGTCTCTAAATAAAAATATAGACTATCTGTACTTAAACATCAAAGGAAAAATTAAAATACTGGGGCAAAAAACTTTTAAAAATTTAAACAAATGAAACTGAATAAAAGTTAGCATCTTTAAGACATAAAAGAAATTGATACATAACATTCAAATCAGATTCCAATTCACATCTGACCAAAAATGTCATGGAGAGGCAATTCACAAAAGAAGAAACACAAATGATAAATAAATATATGTTTAAAAAAGCCAACCTCACTAGCAATTAAATAGACGTAAATCAAAACAAACAGCTATTATCCTCACCTCTCAAATTAGTAAAACTAGAAAAAAGTTCTCCAAATGGACCTGTGAGATAAGCACTCTTCTCTGCTGTTGAGGATATAAATTTGTACATATTCTGAGAAAGCAATTTAACTATTGTATCAAGAGACAAATATATTCAAATATTTCAAAGCAGTAATTCCATTTATAGGATCCAAAGAAAATAATTTCTAACAAGGACAAAAAAAAAAAATACACGAAGATATACATCATGGAGATTTGTGTGTGTGCTTATGAGTGTGTATTTTAATAACAGCATATTTAGAAGTGAAAATACACTCAAAAAGAGACGAATGATCAATTAAAATTGTGGTACATCCATATAATGGAAATTGATGTAGTCATTGTAAATAAGCATAGGAGGGGATTTTAAATTAAAAAAAAGTCTACATCAATATTATACCTTCAAAAACAGAAACACCCCTCCATACGTGTTTCAGTCTCAAGGACATTAAAACACAATGCGCGCAAAAACAACTTGAACGCTGAACCATTGTCAGAGATTTCATAATAGATAGAATTATGAGGATTTTGAACTTTTTAAAAACTCATTATCTGCTTTTCAAAATGTGTTTGTAAAGGAATATATATTACTTTTATAATCAGGAGCTAGAGGGAGAGAGAGAAATTGAAAACTCATCTCACTGTAATGAAATAAGTGCTTTAATAAAGGTAATTGCTTTGAGGGAACCAAATCTGTCTTGGGTGGGTAAGGAGGACGCATTTCAATTGGAGCTTACAGAAATTAGCTCCATGGGAAGACCACGGAAGGGCATTAGGGCGGAACCAACTTCACTAACCCACCAAAAACCCACTGCTGTCAAGTTGATTCCTACTCAAAGCGACCCTACACGGCAGAGTAGAACTGCCCCATAGGGTTTCCAAGGCTGTAAATCTTTACTGAAGGAGACGGCCACATCTTTCTCCTGCTAGGCGGTTGGTGGTTTGGAACTGCTACCTACAGGTTAGCAGCTGAGTGCTTTAACCACTGTGCAACCAGGGCTCCCTTCACTTTACTAAGAGCAATACATATTTAGAGTTAAACATTACTGTGAGAGACGCAAAGATGAGAATCATCATCTGGTTGGAGTGCAAGGCACAAAAAAACAAAACAGTAACAAAAAGAACAAGCACTGGTAATTTATGGGAGCAGTCTGCTTGCGCAGTGGTTAAAGCGCTCAGCTGCTATTCAGTAGGTCAGTGATTCAAACGCACCAGCCCCTCTGAGGAAGAAAGATGTAGTGGGCTGTTTTCATAAAGATTTGCAGCCTTGGGAGCCCAATGGGGCAGTTGTACTCTGTCCTTTAGGGTGGCTATGAGTCAGAATTGACTCCACGGCCGTGGGTTTGTTTTCTTTTTTGGTGATAATTTATGCTAAAGGAGAAATGAGTAATTAAACAATAAACCATGAGATTGGAGATAGATTTGGGGCAGGAGAGAAACAAAGCAAACATGACTCAGAGGAAGCAACACTGAAAGGAAAAGAGCAACTGAATGCTCTTTTCCCCAGCCTTCTGATCTATCCATTAATGTAATCCTATCCACGTTTTAGTATGCATTCCCCTTCTCTGATCCTTTCTCCAGTTTGGCTGTATTTCTCATTTTCTGCCTCTTAGCAGGGATAGAAAGAGAATCATGACCTATTCAGACTCTGGTAGACTTTGGGGTCATTGGTTCTCAGCAGGATACTCAACTACTACTAAGTTTAGGATGAAAATACCGCTATGATTTCAAGATATTTGGCCTGTGGCTTTCTTGAAACCTTCCACCTGAGAAAGGAAGATGATTTTACATGGAACATAACCAAGCAACTAACTCATCAGCCTGATCAGATGCTGACTTAATTCAGTAGCAATCAAGTACTTACCCTCCTCCCAATGAAAGACACTGGGCTAGAAGTGGGATACAGGAAGGGATGGATAGCAAAGAATGGCTACTCTTAGTAAGTTTATAATCTAAACTACTAGGTCTCAAACTTGGCTGCCCATTGTAATCAACAAACCAAATCCATGGCTGTCAAATTGACTCTGACTCATAGCGGCCCTATAGGACAGAGTAGAACTGCCCCATAGGGTTTCCAAGGCTGTAATCTCCATAGAAGCAGACTGTCACATCTTTCTCCTGCGGAACAGCTTGTGGATTCCAACCACTGACCGCTTAGTGAGCAGCCCCGCGCTTAACCACTGGGCAACCAGGACTCCTTATTATAATCAACAGGGGAGCTTTAAAAAATACTGAAGCTCAAATCACACCCCTAGAGATTCTGATTTAATTGGGGGTGTGGTCTGGCATCAGGAGTTTTAAAAGCTCTCCAGGTAATTCTAATGTGCAGCCAACTTTGGAAACTGCTATCTAAAGGGAGTAGAAGACAAAATGCCTAACCATAAAACTACTACAATCACGTGACTTTCCTGAACCAAATCCTTAATAGCTTCAAGTTCAAACTTATTTGGCATTCAAAGCCCTATGTAATCTAGCACCTGTTGTTGTTGTTATGTACCATCGAGTGGGTTCCGACCCATAGTGACCCTATAGGGCAGAGCAGAACTGCCCAGTAGGGTTTCCAAGGAGTGGCTGGTGGATTTGAACTGCTGACCTTTTGGTGAGCAGCCAAGCTCTTAAGCATTGAGCTAGCAGGGCTTCATCTAGCACCTACTGAGCCTTACTCCCAGAGCTCCCCCCTCCCCCATAGAAGGGCTATTGCCTAAACATTCCTTCACTCTCCTGACTCCACCCCAGAAACAGGAAACAGGTGGATCTCTACTGACTGTAACCAAAAGGTCGGCAGTTCAAATCCACCAGGCGCTCCTTGGAAACTCTACAGGTCAGTTCTACTCTGTCCTATAGGATCACTATAAGTTGGAATCGACTCAAAGGCAAGGAGTTTGGTTGGTTTCTACCAACTCTAATTGACTGCTACCAGCTACCTGGAGAACCTTTGTTGAGAAAGACACTGAGACCATTACAATGCTCAACAGGAAAGAGTAGTATGATGTTTTTTATTAATTTTAATTAGTTTCACCATTATTAATAAGTAATGTCTGCCACAGTCAAGGCAGGGAAAGGGACAGAATGAGTGTTAGATTTTTGCTATGCTGGTATCACGCTTTTGCTCACCCTTTTTGCACTTGTTCTAGATTGTTCTCCAAACCATCCTTCACAGCACTGCCTCTCCTCCCTGAAGATTTCCTGTTGTCCTCCACCTCCTCCCTACCTTGTCTCATAAAAACAAAACCAAACATGTCGCCTCAAGTTGATTCCAACTTATAGTGACCCTATAGGACAGGAACCCTAGTGGTGCAGTGGGTAAGACCTACGGCTGCTAACAAAAAGGTCGGCAGTTTAAGTCCACTAGCCGCTGCTTGGAAACCCTGTGGGGCAGTTCCACACTGCCCTGTTGGATTGCTATGGGTCAGAATCAACTCAAAGGCAATGGGTTTGGTTTGTTTGTTTTTATAGGACAGGGTAGAACTGCCCCATAGGGTTTCCAAGGCTGGAATCTTCACAGAAGCAGACTGTCCCATCTTTCTCCTGCAGAGGCTGGTGGGTTCCATCCACCAACCATATTATAGTTAGCAGCCCAGCATTTAACCACTGCCCCACTGGGGCTCCTTCCTTGCCTCAAGGAGTTCATCAAACCTTCTTCTGAATCCCGTCATTAATATTGTTACTTTCAGTGATATTTATAGAAATCAGTATCAGCTTTTGTGTACATATCTCAAATACTTTATGACTATGGTTCTCAAACTTTAGCTTGCATCCGAATCACCTGGGAAGGATTATTAAAACCCTCCCAGAGTTTCTGATTCAGTAGATCTATGGTGAGGCTCAAGAATTTGCACATCTAACAAGTTCCCAGGTAATGCTGATGCTGTTGGCCTGAGAACTTGTAATCTCCTAGAAGGTCTAGAACTACTACATCTTTATTTATACATTCCTTTACCAATGCCTGGAACTCAGGAAGTGCTTATTTTCATTGAATTCAACCATAAGCAATGCAAGACAGATATGGTGAGAAAGGATTGGTGCAGACTCACATTTAAGAAGTAACGCTGGTTTGGAATAATCATAAAAAAAAACAAACCAAAAACCTTTGATGACAGATTATGTTTCAGACAGGAAGAGAGAAATAGGGATGATTCCTGGCTCAGTATCTGGAGCTAGGGTCATAGAGATGAAGGAACATTTTAGAAAGATGCCAGGCTGTTTACCTGGAGACACGCTTATTGTCTCTATCAGTCTCAAGCAAGCAGCCTCTGAACTGACTGTGGGTTTAACAAGGAGGAAAAGAGCCTGTGTGTGTGATCAAGGGTGAAAGAAAGCAAACAGGTAGCCAAGGAAAGGAAAAGCAATGGAGGGAGGCTCTGGGAGGATTTTCATTTCCCATCTCTGGACATTTGTCTCCATTGGCTTTATTGAAAGTCACCCAAAGGCTGATGGGGGAGGAGGGGGAGCTGTTAGAAGATGAACGAGATGGTTCACTGGGCAGATTTTCCCAGCTCTCACCAGCCTGGTTTTAAAAGCCATTTCAGCAATTGTTTGGAGCCATCAGATGTCTCTGTCAGATCGATAGGTTACTATGGAATTTGCCCAGACTGTTGGCCAATCAAAATGTAAATTCCAGATAAATTTAATACATAAACCTACTTGTCTTCCTCAAGCCATTCTGAAAGTCATGAAAAGTAATTTGACTTTTCCTCATGACTGTCATGCAGGAGACACATTTCTGCTGGTGTTAAGCACTTATTTGGCCTCAAAGCTCATTCTGGGGCCAGCAGTGGCAATGAAGGTATAGGGTATATGTGTGGTTATAGCCTTGCCATCCATGTGTTTCAGAGGGAGCTGGTCTGTTCAATTATTTGGGTGTTCTTTATGGGAAATATAGAAATTAATATGAAGATGTGTGGTGTCTGTGTGCACATGAGGGTGTTGTATTTGCTTGCAGGGTGTGTGATTAAAAAGTCATGAACCTCTATTTATGTCTCTCCTGGGCAGCGTTATTTTCTAGGACATGTAATGTGTATCTGGATGCATGATGGTGTGTTGCATGTTGCAACCTATCTCTTCCAACAAGAACCATAAATCTTTATATTTAAAGAAAAGATTTATAGCCCAGCTAGGATGGCTCCAGGCCCCATGGGGAAGTATGTTTTAGAGACATGCCCTAATTTTTCACATCGAAAGAAGTCGTAATGGGAGAAGCAGGTAGGCAAGAGGTAAAAGGCTTTGAACTCAGGAACGTCTAAAATGAGGTTTTGCATTTAATCGTTTTTCCTGTGGTCATTAGATAGCAGATTTCTTACTTCAATGTGGCGTTAGTTTGTTAAAACATTTTCATATGCATCATGCTACTTTATTCTCACAACAACTCATTGAGGTAGCTGGCATCAGGGCTTCGAACTGGTTTGTTCCAGTTTGAACCCCTGCTGATATTTTGCATTTCTACCCCAGATTGTTTCACATCATTCACATACTGAATAAGAACCTACCATTTAACAAGATCCCCAGGTGATTCTTACAGATAATAAATTTTGAGAACCACTGCTCTGCTAGTGGTTCTCAGAACTGGTCCCTAATCAGCAGTATTAACATTACCTGGGAACTTGTTAGAAATGCAAAATCTCAGCAGAGGTTCAAACCGGAACAAACTGGTTCAAAGCCCAGGCATTAGCTGGGTTCTTGCACTAGTTTCCTATGGCTGCTATAACAAATTGCCACACACTTGGCAGCTTAAAACAACAGACATTTATTATTTTACAGTTCTGGAGGGCAGAAGTCCAAAATAGATTTCACTGGGCTAAAGTTAAGGTGTCAGCAAGGTTGTGTTCCTTCTGGATTCTCTAGGGGAGAATCTATATCCTTGCCTTTTCCAAGTTTTAGAGGCTGCCTGCATTCCTTGGTGTGCAGCCTCTTTCCAAGCCAGCAAGGTCAGGTAGAGTCCTTCTTACACCGCCATCTCTCTATATTTCCTCTATTTTGCCTCCCTCTTCAATTTCTCAGGACTCTGTGATTGCATTTCGTTCACCCAGACAATAAGATAGATATAATCTCCCTATTTTAAGGTTAGCTAACTAGCAACCTTAATTCCATGTACAACCTTAATTCCCCTTTGTGTGTAACCTATTAACAGGTTCTGGGTATTCGGACATAAATACCTTTGGTGGCCAGTATTCTGCCCACCAGAGCTCTCTTGTGCCCTAGTTTCTAATGGGTTCAGCTAGGGGCAGATTAACTAGTAAGCAAAGCATGCACAGGCTTACAGTAAGCAAGGTATGTATGTGCTTAATTGTGTTTACTTCCTAATCTCTAGTGCACAGTTTCACACAGTGTGATGGTTACGGTTGTGTTTCAATTTGGCTGGACCATGATTCTCAGTGGTTTGGTAATTAGGATGTAGTTTGGCAGTTATGTAATGATGTAATCACCTCCACGATGAGGTCTGATGTAATGTAATCACTTCCATGATGAGATCCGCTATGAGCAGCCAATCAGTTGAAAGGGAGTTTCCTTGGTGGGTGTGGCCTGCATCTGGCAAAGCTCACTGGCTTTTGCTCTGCTCTGGATCCTGCATACAGCTCATAATCATCTAGCCTCTGGTTCCTGGGACTTGAGCCAGCAGCCTGCCGTCTGACCTGCCTATCTTGGGTTTGTTAGCCCCTGCAGCTATGTGAGTCAGGAGAAGCCTCCAGCCTGATGCCTGACCCACAGACTCAGGACTTTCTAGACTCTACAACCACGTGAACCATTTCGTTAATATCTCTCTCTCTCACAGTGGCTGCAACAATGGGCTCAAACATAACAGTGATTGTGAGGATGGCGCAGGACCAGGCAGTGTTTCGTTCTGTTGTTCATAGGTTCGCTGTGAGTAGGAGCTGACTTGACGGCACCTAACAACATATATATATATATGTGTGTGTGTGTGTGTGTGTGTGTGTGTGTGTGTGTGTGTGTGTGTGTGTGTGTGTGTGTGTGTGCGTGCGTGCGTGTGTGTGTGTGTGTGTGTGTGTATATCCTCTTATCTCTGTACCCAGACCTTGAAATGTTTGGGCCTTCTTAATATTGCAATAGTGAACTCAAACATTCCAGTGGTCCTGAAGACGGTGCAGGACCGGATAATGTTTTGTTCTGTTATACAGAAGGTCACCATGAGTTGGAGCTGACTCGATGTCAATTAACAACAACAAAACTCTCAATATTCTCGTTTTAGCTCAAATGTCAGCTCTTCAGGGTGACCTTCTCTGACCAACCTAACCAGCCACTCCATCTTACCACCCTGTTTTTCTTCATAGTGCTCAACGTCATCGGAAATTATCTTGAAACAATTTCTTAATTTTCCATCTTTCCCCAATAGAAGATATACTCCAACATCAGGGGCCTTGTATGTCTTGTTTTTTGCTATATCCCCAGACCCTGGAATGGTGCGTGATACATAGAGTTCTTATTAAAGTTTTTAATTGAATAATATTGTTCAACATTTATTCAACAATTATTATATGCCAGGCATGGTTCTAAGTGCTTTATATGCCTTTACCCATTTTTATTCTCTACAGCACTACTATGAAGTTGATATTATTATTATCCCTATTCTACAGAGGAGAAAACTGAGACTTCCGAGAACCTTGAGTTTATCACCCTCAGTTACAGATTACATTGTTGGTAAATAGCAGAGGAGGACTTTAAGCACAGGATTCATCCCTAGGGCTTGTTTTAATCACTGCTTCGCTCTCTCTCCCACACAGACATAAGTGTTTTGGGCTTTACATGTACATCTTCTTGCCATTCATGCTCCCTCTTCCCCAGCAAGAGAACTTCTTCACCCTTGAGATCCAAATCAAATGTGCACTCCTTTATAACTTTTCACTATCCATCTCTGGTTGAATTTAATCCTTCCCTTTACTGTCTTCCTATTTCATATTATATGTATTTATGATATAATATGCATCAAATTGTGCTATAAAATGGGGCTAACTTCCTGTCTAAGTGTTGATTGTTTAAGGTAGACATTCTCTTTTCATATTTCTAGTGTCCAATAGAGTGTATTGGTAATAATTAATGTCTATCAGGCATGATATTTTTACAAACTTAGTAATTGTTGAACAAATAAAGAAAGAATTGTGGCTTCTAAGCCATGTAACTTGGTCCAAATTTTGGTCATTTTGTCCAGAGAATGTTCTGTTTGAACCAGTGAACTTAATAACAAAAAAAGTAAACAGCACATGGCAGGAGCTCCATCATGGGGCTTTAATCTGACACCAGCATCCAAAGGAGCGCTGGTGGCAAAGTGGTTAAGAGCTGAGGCTGCTAACCAAAAGGTCGGCAGTTTGAATTCACCAGCTGCTCCTTGGAAACCCTATGGGACAGTTCTACTCTGTCCTATAGGGTCACTATGAGTCAGAGTCAACTTGATGGTGCACAACAACAAAAACAAATCCGCAGGAAAGTCAGGGGGATGAACATATGTCTGGAGAAAGCAGCTGTGCTGGAATCACATGACAGAGAAGGGTCTTAGGGAAGTAGCAACAGGTACTGAGATATTCTGCAAACTTAGGAGCACATCCAAGCCAGGTGGGGATCCCAGTCGGGGCAAAACATATCCCCCACTTCATTTGGCCTTTCCTTCTTGTCCCTTGTACACGTGCTCATTTCCAACCTCCCAGTATTTTGTCCTACTGGCCCTCTACTTGGTACATCCTCCCTTCTCCCAGTAACCTAACCAAATATAGTAATCTATCCAACAGAGTTTTCAAAAAGAAAATTCAATGTGTTAGGGAACATGATTTCCATTAAATGGTCATTGGTTCAAAAGTGACAGCAATTCAGAGAGGGGGAGAAAGGAAGACACAAGCTTAGGGGACTGAGCTTCTGTTAAGGGTGATGAAAAAAACTGGGAATGGTAATGGTTGAACAACACTATGAACATATTTAATGTTACTGAGCTGTACATGTGAAGATTGTTGAAATAACAGATATTTTGTTACCTATATACTTACCACAATTTATGTAGTGATGGGGAACCAGCACAGTGAAAAGAGATAAGGAGAAAGTGTTGGTGACTGAATGACCAACACAGCTTCTTCCTTTGAGGGGGTTTTGTTTATCAAAATAGTGGGTGATAAAAGTGATAAGAATGGGTAAGAAGCCTGTGGTTGTCATAGAGTTTGAGGTGGTGCTTAAAAAAGATGGATGAAGTCAAACACAGGATTTGCTCAGAGATGTTTAGGTTGTATAACCATATAATCAGCTAATTTGATAACAGTAGCAATAATAAGAACATCAACAATCCATATTATTGACATTCTTCCAGGAAAAATAACTCTGTTACTGTGAACATGAAACTACCAAATTCTAAACCCACTGCCACTGAGTCAATTCTGACTCATAGCGACCCTACAGGACAGGGTACAACTGCCCCATAGGGTTTTCAAGGCTGTAATCTTTACGGAAGCAGACTGCCACATCTTTCTCCTGCAGCACAGCTGGTGGGTTCAAACTGCTGATCTTTTGGTTAGCAGCTGAGCACTTAACCACTGCACCACCAGGGCGCCTTACCAAGTCCTAGCAATAGGCTATTTATCCACTAGTAAATAGGTATTTGTAATGTAGTATTTGATAATGGGAGGTTTCTCAAGAACCCAGTTACATGCTTTTGTAGATCAGGCTGTGGTGCCCATTCTACACGGTTGGGACTAAATCCCTCCTCCATCAATGCTCCTCCTATTCCCCCACCACTCCCTTGTCTCCTAGAGGGGGCATCTTCAGCATCAAAGATCTAAATTGATGATTTGTGTTATTCTCTAAATATTTATCATACCTTAGTTCTACCTACGAAGAAGATTATGAATTTGTGGAAAGGCAGAACTTTTTGAATATGCCCTTAAAGCCCAGGGATGATAGGGCTGTGTGCAGAGCTGACCTTCAATGAATGTAGGTAGAGTTGAATTAGAATGAACTTTGCCAAAAGGCTTTGTGAAATGTTGGCAGATGTTAAGCAGGTGTGTAGGGCGGGAGGGAAGGGAGTGGCAGGTCTCTCCTGTCAAATCCTTTTGGGAAACACTGGGTTAAATAAAGTTTAACAGGTTTCTTCCCTATGGTCCTCCTTCATCCCTTTGATATGCAAATGTTTATCATGAATCTTCAAGAAGGGGATTTCCTGGGCAGAATTTCCAAACTGTGCTTGCCAGAGAAGCCTTTATTTTACAAAGAAACTTAATAAATTAGTGTTCCACTAAATATATTTAGAAAACATTGAATTTAAGTAGGTAAATTCCAGACTGGGAAAAAATCTTCAAGATGACTTTTTCAATCCCCTTAGTTTCCCCATATGAAAAATGTGAATGATAATGGCACCTATCCTAAAAAGTTGTTATGAGGATTAAATAAATTAAAACATTTAACAGCCTTAAAATATCACTGTCACCATTTTATACTCAAGTCCTAGTGGTGCAGTGGTTAAGAGTAGCTTAACTGGCTAGCTACAGCTGCTAACCAAAAGGTTGGCAGTTCAAATCCACCAGCCACTCCTTGGAAACCCTATGGGGCAGTTCTACTCTGACCTACAGGGTCGCTATGAATCGGAATCAACTTGACAGCAACAGGATACCATTTCATAGGTGAGAATATAAGCTCTCACTGCAGTATGGCTTAGGGATTCGAGGTTACAGCTTTGGAGTCAGAACAAGGTGAAGCTAGCCTGCATGACCTCAGGCAGGTGTTGCAACCTCTTTTATCCTCCATTTCTTCATCTGTAAAGCAGGACTGATAACTAATTTCATGAAGCTGTTATGAGGAACAAAGGGGAAATTGAGGGTATAGGGCTTAGCCCCAAACTTGGCACCTAGGACTCATCCGAACCAAAAAAAAAAAAAAAAAAAAAAAGCCAAACAAACCAGTTGCTGTTGATTCCTACTCATGGCGACCCTGTGTGTATCAGAGCAGAACTGCACTCCACAGTGTTTTCGTGGCCATGATCTTTCAGAAGTAGATCACCAGGCCTTTCTTCTGAGGCACCTCTGGGTAGATAGAAACTGTCAACCTTTCAGTTAGTGCCAAGTTCTTAACTGTTTGTGCCACCCAGGAACTCCCAGGGCCCACTCAATAAGTGATTATTATTAGTTATAAGAGATACGTTTATTCAGAGTTTCCTAGATGTAAGCACTGTTCTAAGAGTTGATATGTATTAACACATCATCATAATAAACCTAAAAGGTAGGTGAATTTTTAATTCTATTTTACAGATGGGGAAATCGAGGCTCAAAGAGTTGAAACAACTTGCCTAAGGTCGTATAGCTAAGAAGTGAAAGAGTCAAGATTCAAACCTCAGTAGATTTACTCCAGAGCCTGTGATCTCAACCACTGTGCACCCCTGCGTCTCAACCACTGTGCTATCCTGAATGGTATTTGTTGAGTTCAGTGCTTCGTTCCTCATTCATTACTTTTAGCACACTCTAGATAGGATTACTTCTACCAGGTGGCACCTTTAGTGCTCAGGAGTCATGATTAAGTCCTCTCCCATGTCTGTGCAGCTTGATTCCTGCCCCTCACTGAGGAGGCTGCAGCCATGATGATGTGGTTTGTGAAGGTCTTATCTGCATTACTATGTGTGGGTCTGTCCAGGCAGGTAGAATCCAAAGTCAGAGGCCCTGCTGGCCTTCTGAAGAACTCAAGGGAGAGAGGGTCCGGGGATTCTGTGAGGGTCAGGGATCTGGGGAGAGGTCCCCCAGTCCCTGTACAGAGAGGCCAAAGGCTCTGGGTAGTCACTGGGACAGCCCAACTTGGGCACCCTTCTGATAAAACCACATGGGGAAGGCAACAGTATGCTTCACCATCTCTTCCAGAGGAAGCTTCCAGTCTGATCCTGACTTAGGCCATGACACAGACCTCTCTGGGTAAACTAAGACCTAGAGAAGGAAGGTGATTTGTCTTTGGTCACTGAAGCAGCAAATTGCAATGCAGGGACTTGAACTTGAGTCCCTTCACTCAAAACCTCGTTCTTTCTACACTTCTCTGAACGTGCTCGACAAATAAAGAGGAGCCAGAAGGAAGGAACTGCGGGTGAACTTACGAGCAGATCTTCTGAGACAAGCGCTGTTATCTGTTGATGTGATGCAATGGTCTGTAGGTCACGATGCCAAATACGGGCCTTGGGCTTAACTAATACCCACAAGTCCGGAGATGGCCAGGATGAGAAGCTGTGCTTATGGCCAGCTCTCTCTAGAGTTATAAACCAAGATCAAGACATCCATCTCTTTTCCTCCCAAGGCGTCACCTGATGGTAACTGGGGTCATGTCAGCATTTCCAGGAGGCATATTTATGTTAGTGCTTTTATCAAGCAAGGCTGTGGCCATGATCCCACAGCAGGGCTGGGTCAGGCAATTGAAGCATTGCATCATCTCAGTTGGACTGTTTTGGAAAGAGGAGCCAGAAGAAAAGGCGAAAGGGGCCAGGATGGTGGGAGGGAAAAAAAAAAAAAGCTAATGTGTTAAGCAGCTAATATATGATAGATTTTGTACCAGGTGCCTCACAGACATTGTCTGATTTAATCTTCATAAGGGTCCTGCAAAGAAGGCCTTAAATTCCAATTGTACAGATACAGAAACTAGTCAGAAAAGTTAAAGAGCTTTGTCCGAGGTCATACGGTTTGGCAGATGTGTGATTTAGACCCAGCTTTCTCTGACTCTGAAGCCTGCCCTACTATTCTCAGCTTTTATGTCTTCAGAGTCTAGTTCTGGTTCTTCCATTTAACTTACTACAGGCAAGCCCCTTCACTTTTCAAGCCTCAGATTTCCCGTCCTAAAACAATGATAGTTCTTCTCTACTCTAAAGATTGGCAGAACGTGAAGGTAAGAGATTTGCAAACATTTTAATCAATTACCCAATGAGTATGTAGTTGTTGTTGTTTTTTTCGTTAGGTGCCATCCAGTTGGTTCCGATTCATAGAGATCCTGTGTACAACAGAATGAAACACTGCCTGGTCCTATGCCATCCTCACAGTCATTGCTATGTTTAGCCCATTGTTGTAGTCACTATGTCAATCCATCTCATTGAGGGTCTTCCTCTCTTTCGCTGACCCTCTACCTTACCAAGCATGATGTCCTTCTCCAGGGACTGGTCCTTCCTGATCATGTACAAAGTACGTACTCATTATAAATAGAAAAAAGGGCCAGTAAAAAGGAGGAGAGTTTTATATCTCTTAAAAAAAAAAAAAAAAGCCATTGCCATCGAGTCAACTTTGACTCATAGCAACCCTATAGGATAGAGTAGAACAGCCCCCCACCATAGATTTCCAAGGAGAGGCTGGTGGATTCGAAATGCCGACCTTTTGGTTAGCAGCCAAATGCTTAACCACTGCACCACCAGCGCCCTAAATCCATTGCTGTTGAGTTGATTCCGACTCATAGTAACCCTACAGAACAGAGAAGAACTGCCCCATAGGGTTTCCAAGGAGCAGCTGGTGGATTTAAACTGCCAACCTTTTGGTTAGCAGCTGTAGCTCTTAACCACTGCGCTACCACGGCTCTTCTATATTTATATCTGTATCTATATATCAAAATCTATAAACACACACACATACACATATGTATACATACAGAAATCATTATCACAGCCAACTCTTCCATGAAGTCATACATGAAAATTCCGTCCAGCACTGTGTGCTTCTTTTTCTGACATGTTGGTGCTCCTGGTGCTTGCCTTTTTGGGGATAATGGTATCACTTTAAATTGTACGATACTTTACCTTGAAAAAGTCCATTTAACATCCCTTTCAATATCCCAGTCTCTAATTGCATCACTGAGTTTTTTTATTATCATGGTTTTGTGGAAAATGTGCAATACTTCTCCATCTTTTGTGAATTTTTCCTTCAGAAATCAAAATTAAAGTCCTCAGAAGTATATTTCTCTAGCAGTGACAGTAGCAACATGGCCCATAGAGTCGGCCTGGCTTCAAATCCTTGCTCTACCACTTACCTCAGCACACTGCTTGTAATTACTTCTAGATGTAAAATGGGGGTAGCAATAGTACTTACCTTTTAGGTACTGAGAGTGTACGTGTAAAATGCTTAGAACAGAGCCTGAACATAATAAATGCTCAATAAACGTAACCATGAATATTATATCATTTCAGATCTAATCACATAAATGAGATTGTGGTAGACTATCTATGACCACTGTTTGTTTGAACTTGCTTACAAGTATGACTAACAGGGTCAATTTGGAAATGAAGTTGACCTGGGAAATCATTATTTCACAGGGCAATTGTAGGAAAAAACCACACAAATAAACATATAATTACAAACTGTGATTAGTGGTATGAGGGAAAATTAGCAGGGTACTCTGAGAGAGAGAAAATGATAGGCATATTTTATATAGAAGATTCATAAAAGGCCTCCTTGAGGAAGCAGGAGTCACTGGATGGCACAAATGGTTAAGCAGTTGGCTACTAACCAAACAGTTTGCAGTTAGTGTTCACCCAGAAGTGCACTGGAAGAAAGAGCTGGTGATCTACTTCCAAAAGGTCACATCCATTGAAAACCCTATGAAGCACAGTTCTACTCTGACATACATGGGGTCTTCATAAGTCAGAATCAACTTGATGGCAACTGATTCGGTTTTTTTTTCTTTTTTGGTAAGGAAGTAACATTTAGGGGCAGAGGCTGCGAAGGATAAGGAGAGGCTGGTCAGGCTAAGAGAAAAGAGAAGGGGCAGATTTTCAGGCAGAGAGGACAAGGTTGCAAAGGCCCTGCACTATGAAAGAGCTCAGGGTGTTTGAGGAAGAACAGTGTGGCTGGATTGCAATGAGCAAGGGGGAGAGAGGGTAGAGAAAATGATAGAAGAAGATACAGTGGGGCTCTTAGATCATGATGAAGAGCTCAGGTGTTAGTATAAGAAATGAGACACTATTGAGGAGTTTTTAAGAAGTCAAATTACATGGTTGAATTAGCATTTTGTGTAAGACAGGTCTGGTGGCAATGCATCAGGAGCAGATGTAGAAGCTAGTTCAGAGGTGATTGCTGTAATCAGGGCTGGAAGTGAGGTAGCTTACACTAGGGTGGTGGGGATGAAATAGAAGTAGATGGTTTCAAAAGGCATTTTAGAGGTAAAATCAATACAAATAACTTAGGATGGCTTGGATTTTGGAGTCACTGGTTGGCATAAACTGTAAATGCGCTCAGCTGCTAACTGAAAGGCTGGAGGTTCAAATCCACCCAGAGGTCCCTCGGAAGAAAGTCCTGGAGATATAGTTCTGAAAAATCAGCCATTGAAAACCCTATGGGGCACAGTTCTCCTTTGACACACACAGGGTTGCCATGAGTTGGAGACAGCTTGACGGCAACTGGGTAGTGTCGTGGAGAACATGGTTTGAGATTCAATGTACTGAAATATTCTGCCTAATGACGGGGAAAGAACCATTGCATAGGATTCACTGGGAAGCACATTTGGGTTAAATATGAAGAAGAATCTCCCAATAATTAAAACCACTCCAAAATGGAATAATCTAGGAACATAATAAAGTATTTGACTTTGGAAATGTTCAAAAACAAAAGTCTAGATCACCCTTTACATGAGAGTTTATGAAAATGTCTTGAGAATCCACCTTAGGGACATGTTACAACATTGTGGGAAATACCATGCATCAGAATATTCATAGCTGACTTACTTATCAAAATAATAACTAACCTTCTGGTCAACATGGCGCTATAGTCAGAAGCACCACGCCATCCCTCCGCAGCAAAGATCAGAAAAACTAAGCCATACAGAGTCACACGTCAATCCTGAATCCCTAAGCATCAAATAAAGAGATAAAGAACTCAGCCAAGCACTGAATGGAATAAGAAACTGACCGAGAACAGAGAGCAAGCAGAGATGCATGCAGAGGTCCCCCCTCAGCTACTGCAGCATGGATATGCCATCTTGGACTCCTATCAGAGATCAGTGAACAAGTAGTATGAGAAAGCAGCTTCATGGAGCTTCCAGCAGGAGACAGAACAACCAGTAACCAGCGATATAGGCTTTCCCAGCCCCCACCCTTCTTCACCCCCACTTAGCCTCCTCTGCTTCCTGCAGCCACAGTCTCTTGGCCGGGAAGCACCAGCTTCACGCCAGTGTCACTTGGATTCCACCCGCCCGCACTGGCCTGCTCCCTGAGTGCCTTTTGTTGGCTGCTGGCGTTGCTTTTTTCTGCTTCTTTAGATTTCTTCCTTACCTCTCAACACCTCCCCCTCCTTTCTCTCAAATACCTGGGTCCGTGTGCCATCTTCCTTTCTTCCTGAAAGGCTGCACGAAACACTGCTCGACTGTGAAACTGCTTCCTGGCCCACGTCACAATGCTGGTGGGACCCCTGGGGCTTTTTTGTTTGTTTGTTTGCTCTGATTTGTTCTGTTTCGATTTGTTTGTTTTCTTTTTCTTTTCTCAGCTTGGGAGCCACTTCTAGCCGGGCAGTACCATGCGGCTTGGAAGCTACTCCCTTACTCTGTGCAGATGCACAGGGACATCCCTGGGGGAATTTCTTTTTTCTTGTTTTTTGGTTTTTTTTTGGTTGTTGTTGTTGTTTGTTTGTTTCTTTGTTTTGTTTTCTTCTCTCCCTTATTCCCTTTTTGTCTTTCTTCATTTCCGGTCACTTGGTTTAGTAATTTTTTTCTTTCTTTTTTTCTTTTTTTTCCCCTCATTTCTTAGTCTCTCATCTCTCCACTCCAATAGCAAGCTCCCTTAGCACTCTTTTTTGTTTGTGTGTATGTTTTTGGCCCCTGTTCCTCTCTCCTCTCTCTCATCTTTCCCATACTCATCTTCCTCAACACATCACAATCTACCCTTTCCTTCCTGCCTACCTGCACCATGTGCTGAACATCACAGTCCCAAGCAGCACAGGCAAGCCCTACTGCAACCTACCCTGCACTGATTCCAGGTCTGCACTGTCAGCCCCGGTATGGGCCACAAACAACCCATCCCAGCAACTCCCCTTCAGCTGGATCTGCACTGCTGTACCGTACCTGAATGACTGACTCTGACCATTGGAGAAGGAGGTGAAAAGTATCATGCCTACAGATGAACAAACAACAAAGAATGCACAGCCCGCCTGCTCAAACATAACCAAATAAAACAAAAAAGCAGGATGAAACAAACAAATCTATAATCAATAAACATGTAAAATAACCATTGAATGCCCTGAAGACAGCAGACAATATCAAAACTTTACAAAAACAGGACAGGATGCTTCCAGTAGGCATCCAAAATAAAACATCAGATGACATTCCAGTAGAAGAAAAGGCACTATACCTAACTGATAGGGAATTCAAATCTTTAATATTCAGAATTTTCCAAGAGTTGAAGCAAAAAGCAGACAAAAATGAGGAAAAAACAGACAAATTCAGGGAAAATACAGACCAAAAAATGGAAGAATTCAAGAAAATAATACAGGAACAAAATGCTAAAATAAATTCACAACTAGAAATCATACAAAAACAACAATAATAAATCCAAAGATAACAAGATTTCAGAAATGGACAGTATCATAGAAGGGCTGAGGAGCAGGTTTGAAACCATGGAAGATAGGATCAGTGAAATTGAAGAGAAACACTTGGCTACAACTCTGTTTGAGGAAAAATCAGAAAAATGAAGAAACCCTGAGAATTATGTGGGATACAATCAAAAGCAAAAATCTTCGAGTGATCAGAGTTCCAGAACAGGGGGAGAAAACAGAAAACACAAAGAGGATCATTGAAGAATTGTTGACAGAAAACTTGCCCAATATCATGAAAGATGAAAAGCTGACTATCCAAGAAGCTCAAAGAACCCCATATAGGATAGACCCCAAAAGAAAATCACCAAAGCATACCATAATCACACTCGCTAAAACAAAAGACAAAGAATCCTGACAGCAGCTCGAGAAAAACAAAAAGTCACATACAGAGAAGAAACAATAAGACTAAGCTTGGATTATTTGGCAGAAACCATGCAGGCAAGAAGGCAATGGGATGGAATATGTAAAACCTTGAAAGAAAAAAATTGCCAGCCAAGAATAATATATCCTGCAAAAGTCTCATTCAGATATGATGGTGAAATTAGGTCATTTCCAGATAAACAGAAATTAAGGGACTATTTAAAAACCAAACCAAACTTACAAGACTTATTAAAGGGAGTCCTTCTATCTGAGAACAAACAACATCAGACCACAGGCTGAATATAGGACACAGGGTTGTACTAGCCAGATACCAACCTAGTTACGAACTTTCAAGGATTATGCAAAACCAAAAGAATTACAACAGTGAACCAGAAAGGTTAATCTGTAAATGACAACAGCATCAGAACAATAAAAGAGGGAATAAATGGTGTAGGTATAGTACCTTCTAATGGGGAGGAAGGCAAGGCGATACCAAGTAATAATAGACTGATTCAAACCTAGGAAGATAAGGCTAAATTTCAAGGTAACCACAAAGAAAGTTAACAAACCTACTCATCAAAATAAAGAAGAAAAACATAAAGTCTCAGTAAAAACAAAACCTACAAAAACAAAAGAAATGAAAAAAAAAAAAATCCACAAACAAAAGGAACTCAGTGCAGGAGAGTAAGAGGAACAAAGAAAACGTCAGCACCACAAAAAAAAAAAAAAAAAAAAAAAGTACTACAAAATGCAATCCCACTCCTTGGAATATATCCTAGAGAAATAATAGCTGTCACACAAATAGACATATGCACACTCATATTCATTGCAGCACTGTTCACAATAGCAAAAAGACGGAAACAACCTAGATACCCATCAACAGATGCATGGATACACAAACTATGGTACATACACACAATGGAGTATTATGCAAAGATAAAGAACAATGATGAATCTGTGAAGCATCTCATAACATGGATGAAACTGGAGGACATTATGCTGAGTGAAATAAGTCAATCACAAAAGGACAAATATTGTATGAGACCTCTACTGTAAAAACTCATGTAAAAGTTTACACACAAGCCTGTGAGCGGCCTTCTAAGATACTCCACTGGTCTCATCCCTTCGGGAGCAAGGGAGAATGAAGAGAACAGGATACAACGAAAAGATTAGTCCAAAGGACTAATTGTCCACAGCTACCAAGACCCCCACCGGACTGAGTCCAGTACAGCTAGATGGTGCCCGGCTACCACCGCTGACTGCTCTGACCAGGATCACAACAGAGGGTTCTGGACAGAGCTGGAGAAGGATGTAGAGCATAATTCTAACTCACAAAAAAAAAAAAAAAAACCAGATTTACTGGCCTAAAGGAGACTGGAGAAACCTCGAGAGTATGGCCCCCAGACACCCTTTTAGCTCAGTGGTGAAGTTACCTTCGAGGTTCACTGTTCAGCCTGGGAGTGGACAGCCCAGTAAAACCAAATGAGACTAACGAGGTACAGGAGTCCAGTGACAAGGGCCAGAAGGCAGAAGGGGAGTAGGAAGCTGATGATAGGGAACACAAGGCTGAGTAAGGATACTGCTGATATGTTGTGAGATTGTTAACCATTGTTATAGGGCAACATTTGTAGTAACTGTTAAATGGGAGGCTATTTTGTCCTGTAAGCCTTCACCTTAAGTGAGAATAACAGCACAATTAGAAGAGCGTAGTCAATGTCACTTAAATGTGTACGTAAAAAGTTTTGAAATGGGGTATCTTTGGCTATGTGTATTTTCACCAAAAAAAAAAAAAAGCTGAGAATTCAGAGGGTTAAAATGTTGTGGGGTTGTTAACCAAAGTCATAAAACAGCATGTGTACTACTGTTATATGAGAAATTGTTCTGTAAGCCTTCACCTGAAGTACAATAAAATATTAAAAAAAAAAAAGTTTACACACAAAAAGAAACAATCTTTGTTGGTTACGAGGGATGGGAGGGGTGGGGGGAACTAATCAGACAATAGATAAGTGGTAACTTTGGTGAAGGGTAAGACAGTACACACTTCTGGGGAAGCCAGCACAACTTGTACAAGGAAAGGTCGTGGAAGCTCCATAGACACTTCCAAACTCCCTGAGGGACTGAATTGCTGGGTGGAGGGGTGTGGGGACTATGGTCTTGGGGAACATCTAGCTCAACTGGCATAACACAGTTTATAAAAATGTTCTACATTCTACCTTGGTGAGTAGCGTCTGGGGTCTTACAAGCCTGTGAGCAGCCATCTAAGATACTCCACTGGTCTCAACCCTTTGGGAGCAAGGGAGAATGAAGAGAACAAAATACCAGGAAAATATTAGTCCAAAGGACTAATGGACCACAGCTACCAAGGCCTCCACCACACTGAGTCCAGTACAGCTAGATGGTGCCCGGCTACCACCACTGACTGTTCTGACCAGGATCACAATAGAGGGTCCTAGACAGAGCTGGAAAAGGATGTAGAACAGAATTCTAACTCAAAAAAAAAAAAAAAGAAAAGAAAAGAAAAAAGACCAGATTTACTGGCCTGACAGACTGAAGAAACCCCGAGAGTACAGCCCCTGGACACCCTTTTAGCTCAGTGGTGAAGTCATTCCTGAAGTTCACCGTTCAGCCAGGGATTGGACAGCCTCATAAAACAAAACAGGAGTAATGAGGCACAGAAGTCCAGGGACCAGGACTAGAAGGTGGGAGGGGACAGGAAAGCTGGTGATAGGGAACCCAAGGTTGAGAAGGGACAGTGTTGACATGTTGTGGGGTTGTTAACCATTGCCATAGGGCAATATGGGTACTAACTGTTTAATGAGAAACTATTTGTTCTGCAAACCTTCATCTAAGATAAAAAAAAAAAAAAAGAATTATCTACGTGAGATCAAATGGACAACAGCAACTCAAAAGGTTTGATGGGAAGCCTAGGGGGCAGTGAGTTGAAGATAATGGTGATGGAATAATTTGGAAAAGGATAGTGAGAATAGCAGCACAACTGGAAGAATGTAATCGATGTCACTGAACTGTACATGTAGAAACTTTTGAAATGGTGTGACTTTGGCTGTGTATATTTTCACCAACAAAAAGGTCCTTCAAGTTCGAGAAGGGAGAGTGTTGACATGTTGTGGGGTTGTTAACCAATGTCATAAAACAGTATGTGTACTGACTGTTTAATGAGAAACTATTTGTTCTGTAAACCTTCATCTAAAGTACAATAAAAAAAATTAAAAAAAAAAACACTTATGGAATATTCATTGTGTGCCAGTTTTAAGCAACTAACATGGATTAATTTATTTAACTCTCACAACACCTCTATAATGTGTACTCACATCATCCCCATTTTACAAATGAGAAAACCAAAATACAGAAAGATTAACTAATTCACCAAAATCCATATCACTGGTATGTGGGTAGAAACAGGATTCAAACTCAGGCAGTCTGGCTGTACTAGACATAAACTAAATGTCTCAACATTGGAAAATAGTTCAATATACTGTAGCGCAGCCATTCTCTGGAACAGTATTATTAAATAATAGTGGTTGTGAAAACAATATGGTCAACAATGAAGAAGAAGGATTAACAATAACTTACATGTATACTACAATTACTGCTGTGTATAAAACACACACAGACATATAGAAAATGAAATGGAAGGGAACGTTAGGTTGAAGGGAATACGGCTGACGTTTTTTCTCTGTTTTCTTTTCCAAATTTTTCCCAGTGTGGTAATGCTACGTTTGTTCAGAAAAATATAGTGGCAATTCAAAACAGATGATACCATTTGCGCCAAAAAGAGCTAGAAGGAGATTGGACTTCTAAGAACTTTCTGAACACAGAAATCCTATAATTCTATTAGAGTGGGTTTTTTATGGGCAAACTGGGGATCCAGTATGAGTATCTGGATGAAGACAAATCTGTCACAAATGAAATGCAAAATCCCAAGTGAAAACTTTTATTTTTATTTAATGGTCAATAATCCAAACTAAACACCAGTCAATTCAGACAAATAGGTTTTTGAGACCCCACAAATCTATATTATTAGTCACACATCGCTGACAAAGTTACTAAACTTCCATAAATAGGTTTTTAATGATGAGATCATATTTATCTAATGCATGCTATCTCTCACAGTAAGTTGAAAGTAAATGCGCCATTTAGTGTGTCAGATGCCTCCATGGCTTCAACAATCCCCCCTTTTCTTCTTTTTTGAGCTGAGAGGACAATTTGCAATGCAGCTGTGTAACATCTGGTAGCTGAGAAATGCTGCTGGAGAGGTTTTCAATCTCTGAATCTGATGGGTCCTAGTATATAATGGCAGGCCATTTCTCTTCAACCTTTCCTGAATGCCAAGACTGTTGTTAGCTGCCATCAAGTCAGCTCCTACTTACAGTGACCTTGTTGTATAACAGAACAAAATGTTTCCTGGTCCTGCGTCATCTTCATGATAGTTGGTATGTTTGAGTCCATTGTTTTGGCTACGTGTCAATACATCTCATTGAGGGTTGCCCTGATTTTCTCTGACTGTCTACTTTACCAACCATGATGTCTTTTTCTAGTGATTGGTCTTTCTTGATGATGTGTCCAAAGTAGGTGAGCTGAAATTTTACCATCGTCACTTCTATAGAGCATTCTGGTTATATTTCTTCTAAGACTGATGTTTGTTCTTCTGGTAGTCCACAACATATTCACAATTCTTCATCAATACCACATCCATGAAATATGTGTTTGGTAAATGTCCATGGGTCTGCCATTTTCCTGGGCTCTAAGTTGAGGAATATTCCATGAGAAGTCAATATACCTGGCTATAGCCAAGGTCTCTCCTACTTTTTTATTTTTCTCATATTAGCAACGACCTGATCCCAGAATATCTTATTGAGGGTGAAGCATCATTGTTTCTTAGGAGGGTCTATTAAATTATCATGCAATGAATAATAATACTGTTTTCCCTTTATTCTAAGACATTTCCAATTGTAAGACACACTACTCATTTAATAAGAGCTCCTTGGGAAAAAGAAGCAGCACTGCATTAACGCACATGCCAAATTTAAGACACATCCCAATTTCACAAATGTTAAAAAATGCAAAAAAACCTCTCTAAATTTAGAAAATATGGTATCTGACATGTCTAAATTGGCAAAATGTGTTTGTGTTAATCTTCCCATTTTCTTTCATCCTCGAAAGGAGATTTCAAGTTAGATGTTTGATCTCTTTTTTACAGATGAGGAAACTGAGTTTCAGAGGTTGACTTGATGGCAGAGGTGGGACTTGAACTAGATCTTCCTAATCCTGTTCACATTAAAGAGAAATTCTCCCTCAGCGCTAGAATCTATGAGGAGTGGAAGGACACTGAACTTGGAGGCACAGCAAACTGAGTTCCTTTCTAAGAGTTGTCCCTAACAGTGGCAGAATTTGGGCTAGAAGTTGGCTTATACGACTCCATAGCTACCTACAGTGGCTGATATGTAAAGTTCCTTCCAGTGTTAAAAGTTTATTAATTACTGATATAAACAATCCATTTTGATTTTATTAAATATTTGCCAAGTGTTTAGTTCTCTGTCAGTGCTCTAAAGAATACAGTAATTACAGGCACCATGTATCCAATACTTCACACACGCTACATTCTTACATTTTATATATGTCATATCAGTTTATAGCCACAATGTACTTGGGAGGTACATGAATTACTTTACAGACGACGAAACGTAGGTGCAGAGAAAGAAAGTCACTTGCTCAAGATCCAGAATTCAGGTCCAGACATTTTTGATTCCAGAGGAGGGCTTTTCATGACTAAATTACTCTCCTTGCAGGACACAGGAAAAATATAGGAAGGTGGTCTCCTTATGGAATTTGAAATCTAGTTAGTGACATAAGATTAAAACATAAACTAACAAGAGGAAAGTGGAATTTTTATCCACCCAATGGAATTATTATCCCATTTTGCAGACAAGTAGAGTCTAAGGCTGTAAAATCAGTGAGATAAAATTCAAAACCAGGAATTTAAAGCCCTACTCCAATTTTCTTTTTACCTGTACACTAAATCTGCCATCCTATTTCATTTTTGAGAAGGAAGCTGGTCCAAATGATATTCAATAACTGTCCCAATATGAAAGGTTCATCAAACTTTGATGATGTGACTACATCTGGTGATTTATGTCTGAAATTCCGAGGATGGGCTATGACAATTGAAAAGCTCTGTCCTTTAGATCCTCATATTTCCTCCATCCTGTCACTTCCTGCCCTGCAATCACTTGCCCCAGATCATAAATACTGCCTGACACTTTTATGATTATTGGTGGTTAGATATGACGAATTCTGATACAAGTCAACTGTGCAGGAGATATTAAATACATTAGCTAATTTTCTCTTAATGCCTTATCCAATATGAATCAATATTGCCTTAATATTTAACATGTTTAAACATTTTTATGTATATTTATGATGAGACGATTTATGTTTATTTTATGAAGATGAAATATTTAGCGCTCTGCCACCAACAGCAAAGCCATTTCAACTTGGAGCTCTCTCTTTAGCCTGCTCTGGGGCCATCTTCTTGTGTCCTCAGACAGCTGGCTCATTTTCACGGACTGTGACTTGGTACAGGATGCTGAGTTCATAATGAGTAGTTGTGAGCACCTGGAAAGAGGAAAGGCTAAACTCTGAAGAGTGAGTTTTGAAAGGAGCCTGCTGGAACAGTAGTACCAGCTCCTACCCTGCCTCAGCTCTGCTTCAACGCTACTCTCTGCTGCAGTCTAACAGCATATACTGAAGGTCAGATCTAATAAGATTCAAATCCCTCAAGGAGAGACAGTTTTGTGAAATGGGACTAGAAGCATAGTTTGGAGCAATGGTTCTCAACCAGGTGCAATTTTGCCCCCAAGGGATATTTGGCAATATCTGAAGATATTTTTGGTTGTGACAACAGGAAGGTGTGCTACTGGCATCCAGTGGGTAGTGGTCAGGAATGCTGCTAAACATCCTACGATGCACAGGACAGCCCCCCAACAAAGAATCATCCAGTCCAAAATATCAGTAGTAGAAAAGTTGAGGGCACTATAGGCCATTGTAAGGAATTGTTTACTCTGAATAAGATGGGAAGAGCTATTGCTCAGAGGAAGGTTTTGAGTAGGAAAGTGGCATGATATGGCTCAAACTCTAAAAGAGTTACCTGGGTATTGGAAGGAGTACAGACTGAGCGGGGAAAGGTGGCAGCAGGAATACCAGTGAGGAGGCTATTACAGTTTTCCCAGAGCCATGATGGTGACTGGATCATGGTGGTAGTGGCAGGCATTGTGAGAAGTTTCCACATTTTGGATACCGGAAGTCAGCAGGATTTTCCAATGAATTGGACGTAGGGGGTGAGAAAGAGAAGAGTCAAATTGGAGCCGAGAATTCTGGCCTAAGGAATTGTAAGAATCGACATGCCATACCATTTTTTTTCAATTGGGGGTGTTTATGTGGGTCCAGGTTCCAGGGAACTTTTTTTTTTAACCATGGGAGACACTGCATTATGTTTTTATGTTAATTAGTAAGATTTTCTAGAGAGGAAAGAAATTATGATTCAGAGAAGTCAGGATGATTTCTAGATTGCTTGAGTAGTGACCTTGAGTGGAGGTTGGGCTTGGGTGGGGGTGAGAAAGGGTGGTAATTGAAAGGCAGAAGTAGACAGGTAAACCTTAAATAAGAATATGAACAATTAATTTACAGTAACAGGAGGGAAAGCAAAGTGTATGGGCATAAATCTCAATAGGTTGATAGTGGCAGCAGGGTGTATGTAGATGCTCTCATTGATTTTCTAGTGAGATAGGAAGCAAAGTCTGAGCAGAGAGTAAGAAATGGAGAAGAGGTGTTGGAGGTGTGAGAAAAGCAGAGATGAAATAAAACAGATTATATGGATTAGAGAAATGAGGTAGAATTTGAATCCCGGCCCACTAGGCTCCAACATCAGCAAACTTCTTATATACCATGTGGCTTTAAAATTATCCTGCAAGGTAAATATATATCATTCCAACTTGACAGATAAACAAAAAAGAAATACTAAGAGTTTATGTGGCCCAAGAACACTTAGCTTGTTACATTGAAAAATGAGATTTCAGGCCCAAATGTTGAGACAACTAATGCACAGTCCTTGAACCTATTCACAATTCATGCTGTAGGGAAAGGAAGCGCCATGGCAGATAGCTCTGTGAATGGGCAGCGGGGTACTAGTTCCCCTCCCAAGCCCACTGGAATGGTGACAAATGTAGAAATTATCTGCAGGGTTCCTGGGGCTTTCTCAACTGCATTTTGTCCTAATGCTGCTGCCTGATCCTTTGTGTGTTTGCCCCTTTTAGCTTCAGCTTTCCTTCTTTCTCAGGTCAAGTTAAAGGAACAGATGTAATCTAGCTTTGATCTGCCCATGTGAGTCCATGACACATGGCAGGATATCTCTGTGCTGAGGGCTTTTGAAAATGGGGTTGAACTTTCCTGGAAAAGATGACATCAGGATAGAACATCCACTTTTACTTTTTTTCTTGCTCAATGTTCTATTTCTTCCTTTTCTTCACCCTGTGAGATGTGCCCCATAGCTAAACATGCCACTTAAGGGAAACTTTGGGTTCCAAGTAATCCTCATACTTTCAATTCTTAGAATCTTTGTTGGACTTGAGAGGGACCTTGGAGATCCCCACTCCCAGTCTCAAATGAAAAGACTGAGGCCCAGAGAGGGGAAGTGACAGCAGTAACAGGACCTGAAATCAGGTTCTTTCGGTCCCACCGGAGGGCTGTAGGGGTGCCAGGAAGCTGTATATTCTTCTATAGAGTGGGCCACCAAAAACGAGACCAGACGCATAGTTTCTCAACCAGACTTCTCAACCCTAAAATGACATTTGCAAATAGCATTAGGGAAAACATTTTTCCCTTGTTTTTGACATCTAATGTTTAAACTTTCTTTAAAGGTTGTATTCTAAAAAGGTTGAGTCCATGGTGAGTCAGAGACTCAGAGACAGACAGCAGGGCTATTTAAAACCAGCCATATGACTCCCAGTGACTTCACCATAAAAGGCAGTGGCAGAGCCTGGAGGAAATTGGCTGCAGTGAAGAGAAAGTGGGGAGACAAGAAAGTGGCCTCCAACCACTTACAAAAAATGAGGATCTTAGTTGTAAATCCCTCAGTTCACTGCCTCCCTGTCCTACCTACAAACTTAACTGCATCTACATGGATCTTACTCCTTTCTCTCTTACTTTAGTGGCAAGAAGCCCTGATGGCACAGTGGTTAAGAGCTTAGCTGCCAATCACCATGGACAGTTCCAATCCACCAACTCCTCCTCGAAACACTATGGGGCAGTTCTACTCTGTCCTATAGGGTTGCTGAGTCAGAATCAACTCGATGGCAGCAGGTTTGGTACTTTTGGTTTAGTGGCAAAGTTGGAACTTGAACTACCTAAGACTTTTTCTTCTGCTCTGTGTCTTTGAACCTTCCCCTTTCCATCTCTAATGGAGTTCAGCCCTCTATTTCTGGGAAATTTTAAATCTTCTCTACTTCTGCTGTCCTAGCTGTAACTACATCTCCTCTATAGCAGCTCCCCTTGGATACCATGTTTTTCTTCTTTCACATCTTTCTTCAGGCCTTCAAACATGAGCGCTTTGAAGGGGTTCTCTACTCTGACTCTCCCTACGTTCTCACCTATCATTCATTCCCCAATCCAGTGAAATCTGATCTCTTCTCTTAAATATGGACTCAGACGTCTCTTGTCAAGGCCACAGATGGCCTCCTAATTGCAAGACCAAAATATATGCTTTTATCTCCTTTTCTTATTTGATGCCTACGCTATTTGGCACTGATTAGTTCCTCTTTGAAATAAATTTCTTCCCAGGTGTCTATGGGACTCTCAGGCTCTTACAAAGATTATTCCTCCTTTCCTGACTTTGTAAATATTGATGTTCCCCAGGCTCCTCTTTGATTCTTTCCTCTTTCCTTCATTTACACTTTCCTTTCTTTCTTTTTCTTCCCTCCATCCCTTCCCTTTCTCCCTAATTCTCTCCTCTTCTCTTCCCTCTTATTACGCTTTCCTGGAGCAGTATCACTCAAACCCAGGGCTTTTGCTCCCTTAGTTGCACAGCCTGATGAAACTACTAGGGAGCTACACAGCAGAGAGCTGCCTGGGCATCTGGACTGCAGGATAGATAGCTGTGCTGGAGATTCCAGGTTGGGAATAATACATACGTAAAAAGTCCCGAAGACTGCAGCCCATGGGATAGTAGACAAAGTAATCTAGGAAAGAGCTCAGAACAGGAATACAAAAACCTGGAGGTCCAGGGATGAGTCCCAAAATTGTGTCCAAATTGTACCTATTGGGTACATACATAGATATTTTAAGATAATTCATCATCAGATTCTCAAAGGAGTTAATGAGTCACAGAATTCTTAAAGAGAATTAAAATATACATATATTTCAAGGAAACATGATATAGGGAACAAATGACTAAACTGGTAATGAGTAGGTTTAGGAACTAGCCTTGGCTTTGCCACTAACTAGCTGCATGGCATCAGGAAGGATAGCCTGACCGTCCATGTTCATATGAAGCCTTCCCATAGCACCCTGAACTCTCCCTGCAGCACTTTGTACATCTGGCATTATGATTTGCTTACTGATTTAATGTCTCTGTTAGATGGCAAGCTCTAAGAAGGCAGGGTCTATGTTGCTCACTACTGTATAGTAATATCATGCACATAGTATTTTTCCTTGGTTACCCTCAGACCATCAGTTCCTTTCTCTGGCCTTCAGTGTCTCCATC
Organism: Dugong dugon; assembly: GCA_030035585.1. Classification (NCBI taxonomy): domain Eukaryota; kingdom Metazoa; phylum Chordata; class Mammalia; order Sirenia; family Dugongidae; genus Dugong; species Dugong dugon. The sequence continues at coordinate 63,434,694 of CM057471.1, forward strand.
TGAAATGTTAGGTGATTGATTTTACACTATTCTGGTTTTCCAAGCACCAGTACTCTAGCATAGTGTTGGTCTCAGTCACCGTTGCATCCTCAGAGCCTACTGAGCCTGAACGTTGGTTCTTCCAATCAAGCAGAGCAGGTGAGCAAGGAAAGGTATAATGATAAATTCTGATGTGTTACAATAATGGGATTAGACGGTGCTGTGGAAGAAGGGCTGGGGGACCGATCACATCTGGGGATTCTGGCATAAACCATCTCTAGGTAAACTCTTGGCCAAGGCTACATCTGGCTCATCAGAGCAGGATGGACATTGCCCCCTCCAGGTATCAGGCAGTACTAATCACAGTGACCACCTACAGGCAAGTCTCTCTAACTCTTTCATAATCATTTCGAATACTTTTTTTTTCCTTCTGAATTTTAACTCAAGACTCACAATTTATAAAAAAATGAATTAGCTGCCACTGTAGTGTGTAATTTTCAAAACTACCTGTTCACCACAGCAAAGCAATAATACCCTGTTGCCAAAGGAAGCATCATTCTTTACTCCCTTCCTTCCAACCTCATTGTGTACTGAGCCACATCAAGGCCAGGAAGGAACAAACACATCAGAATCCAGCCTGCCTCATGGTTTCACTGCCTCCCCTGAACAGCTGCCATTGGAATGTCTTTCTTTATAAAGTTCCTTCATTCTTCCCCTCATGGTTTCTCAGCTTTTCTTGCTTGAATTGATCATCTTTCATTTTTATTATTATTAGTATTTTTATTAAAGGCAGGACTTGCTATTGCTGGTGCCACATTTAAAGTAATAGCTTTCTATTCCTCTATGTTTATTCCCTTCATTGGTTCCATATTAGTGTGATACAGTAAAAAAAAAAAAAAAAAAATTAGGATTTAGAATCAAGAGATCTTGCCATTGAAACCCAATTCTGACCTTGGTCAGTCAGCTGGCCTGGCTGAACCTTAATTACCTCATATTTTAAATGGGATAGTAGCAACACTTTCTTATATTACTTTTATTGTTCTTGTTAGTTAATTGCCATCAAGTAGATTCCAATTCATGATGATACCATATGTTACAGAGTAGAATTGTGCTCCATAGGATTTTCTTGGCAGTAATCTTAACTGAAGCAGATCGCCAAGACTTTTTTTTTCTGTATACCACCCAGTGGGTTCAAACCGCCAACCCTTAGATTAGCAGTTGAGTGTAAACCATTTGTGACACCTAGGGAACCTTACTTTTGTTGCTGTTGGGTGCTGTTAAGTTGGTTCTGATTCATAGCTGCCTGGTCCTGCACCATCCTCACAATCATTGCTGTGCTTGAGCCCATTGTTGCAGCCACTGTGTCAAACAATCTCATTGAGTGTCTTCCTCTCTTACCCTGACCCTCCATTTTACCAAGCGTGATGTGCTTCTCTAGGGACTGGTCCCTCCTGAAACATGTCCAAACTACATGAGATGAAGTTTTGCCATCCTTGCTTACAAGAAGCATTCTGGCTGTACTTCTTCCAAGACAGACTTGTTAGCTCTTCTTGCAGTCTATTCAATATTCTTCTCCAACACCATAATTCAAAGGCATCAATTCTTCTTCAGTCTTCCTTATTCATTGTCCAGCTTTCACATGCGTATGAGGTGACTGACAATACCATAGCTTGGATCAGGCGCACTTTAGTCCTCTAAGTGACACCTTTGCTTTTTAACACTTTAAAGAGGTCTTTTGCAGCAGATTTGTCCAATGCAGTATGTCATTTGATTTCTTGACTAATGCTTCCATGGGTGTTGATTGTGGATCCAAGTAAAATGAAATCCTCGACAACTTCAATCTTTTCTCCTTTTATCAGGATGCTGCTTATTGGTCCAGTTGTAAGGATTTTTGTTTCCTTTATGTTGAGGTGTAATCCATACTGAAGGCTGTAGTCTTCGATCTTCATCAGTAAGTGCTTCAAGTCCTCTCCACTTTCAGTAAGCAAGGTTGTGTCATCTGCATATTGCAGGTTGTTTATGACTCTTCCTCCAGTCCTGATGCCCCATTCTTCTTTACATAGTCCAGCTTCTCAGATTATGCTTAGCATACAGATTGGATAAGTATGGTGAAAAGATACACCCATGACACACACCTTTCCTGATTTTAAACAACGCAGTATCCACTTGTTCTGTTTGAGTAAGTGCCTCTTGATCTATGTACAGGTTCCTTATGAGCACAACTATGTATTCTGGAATTCCCATTCTTCACAACGTTATCCATAATTTGTTACGATCCACACAGTCGGATGCCTTTGCATAGTCAACAAAACACAGGTAAACATCTTTCTGGTATTCTCTGCTTTCAGACAAGATCCATCTGTTATCAGCAATGATATCCCTCATTTCATGTCCTCTTCTGAAGTCGGCTTGAATTTTTGGCGGTTCCCTGTTGACGTACTGCTACAACCTTTTTTGAATTATCTTCAGCAAAATTTTACTTGCATGTGATATTAATAACATTGTTCAATAATTTCTGCATTCGGTTGGATCACCTCTCTTTGGAATGGATACAAATATGGATCTCTTCCAGCCAGCTCGCCAGGTAGCTGTCTTCCTAATTTCTTGGCATAGACAGGTGAGCACCCTCAGCGCTGCATCTGTTTGTTGAAATACCTCAACTGGTATTCCGTCAGTTCTTGGAGCCTTGTTTTTCATTAATGTGTTTAGTGCAGCTTGGACTTCTTCCTTCAATACCATAGGTTCTTGATCATACGCTACCTCCTGAAATGGCTGAACATCGGCCAATTTTTTTCAGTACAGTGACTCTGTGTATTCCTTCCATCTTCTTTTGACGCTTCCTATGTCGTCCAATATTTTGTCCATAACATCCTTCAATGTTGCAACTTGAGGCTTGAGTTTTTTCTTTACTTCTTTCAGCTTGAGACATGCCAAGTGTGTTCTTCCCTTTTGGTTTTCTAACCAAAGTTTAAATCAGAAATCATGGGACCGAGTGTTTTGCAAACTCTGTAAAACTCTATGTGAGGATATAATCAGTATTATTCTTTCCAACTTTGCAGTATGTTTCACATTCTCAAATTTGGTGAGCAACTATCTTCGTTTATCCTCCATCCCTTTTCCAATTTTAAGACTTTAATCAACCCTCTCAATAGCCACCTCTCCATGCTAGAAAAAATTCCCTATTAAAAAAAAAATTAATCCTATCCATTATTCAGAAAAGCAATTTCAGCTCTCTGTTAATTCTTCATTCAACAAATACTCATCATGAATATAAAACGTCTACGATGAGGTCTTTGATTTTACACAATGCTGTTCCAACATCCTGTATACATTGCCACCTGATGATTCTGATGGTTACCTACTGTGTGACGGATTGAGGTGGGTGAACCTACAAGACAGCTAATTGCTTGAGCAGGCAGCTTTAATTTTTAGGAAGTTATTCTTCATTTTGAGCTAATCTGTGTCTTTCTGTAATTTCCGTGTATTATACTATTCTAACAGTATAATATCTTCTTCCATAAGTATTCAGATGTTTGCAGATAGCTACCAAGTTACCTCTCCAAATTTTTTCCTTCCCCAGGCTAAGAATCAGAAACCCCTCCTACCATTCCATGTATCAGATTTGCCTTTCATCTCCCTCCTCTGGCTAGACCCTGGCTTGTTAGCATCAAGCTTAAATTACAGTTGAATTCAGGATTGCAGGTGTGGTTGGACGAAGGTTAACTAGAGTGGAGTTATCAAATTTCCTCCACTGAGCATGAATCTAGTCTTAGTTCAGCCTGTAACAGCATTAGCATTATTTGTTACAGCCAAAGCTCATTGTTGATTCATACCACACTTAAATAGAAATACAACCTCTGACTTGTGAGTAACCTATCTTTATTCTAAGCCATATTTCTTCATCTTGTATTTATAGAGTTGGGTTTTTGGACCCAAGTGAGCATTTAGCATTTGTCCATGCTCAATTTTATCTTTTTAGATTTGACCCAGCATTCTCACTAGCGAAGAAGTTACTGAATCCTGATTATATTATTTGGTGTGTTGGCTATTGCTCCAAATTCATGCCATGGATATTTTTAGTCAATAAACCTTTGTGTACTCCTGTTGTTAGTTAACATGTTGCAAATCATGGTTAAGAATAAAATTTATATATTACATAATTATACCTTCTTTCTTTTTAAAAATTTTTCCAAAGTGCTATAGGATATGAAATTGAGGCACTGTAAGATATATAAGGAATACTGTACCTGCCACATACATAAAAGGCGCTCAATTAATACTTATCAGGAGAACAAAACAGTGGTAGGTCTCCCAGAACTGATTTTAAAAAAAAAAAGAAAATAAATAACAGAAGGAAAAAAAGAGGACCCTCTACCCAAATGTGGATGGGAGGGAAGGCAAAGCTGTAAAGAGAGATTAAATTTTCAACAGAAGTTAAAAGCCAGGAGATGTTGTGTGCTGTTGAGTCAATTCTAACTCATAGTGACCCTATAGGACAGAGCAGAACTGCTTCATAGGGTTTCCTAGGCTGTAATCTTTACGGGAGCAGATCACCAGGTCTTTTCTCTCACTGAGCGGCCAATGAGTTTGAACCATCAACCTTTCTTTTAACAACCAAGCTCTTAGCCATTGTGTCACCAGTGCTCCAGTATTCAGAAATGAGACAAATCACTCTAAAACTGAGAAGGCACATAAAGGACTTCTGCTGAAGACAGATCCAAGCTGATGGCTAATACTGATTGTCCTCTGTGAACATTCTGAAGATTATGAAGGAGCAACAGGCAAAAATAACAGCATGCCCTCGAAACACACATACACACACACACATACAGACTAACATTAGTTAACTACCATTGAACATTCACTTTGGGCCAGGAATTAGGCTAAGTTTCCTTAAAGTTTCCCAACAAGACATTGGGGTTGGTACTATGGTCATGCTTACTATGTAACAGAGAAAACTGAGGTTTATAAATTGCCCTGGGTCATGTACACAGTAGAATACAGATACAGGGCCTGAACCATGGTGAACCAGTGAACAAAAACTTCTGAACATCTGCTTAGAGAGATCACCTACAGTCTTACACATTTTCAAACATTGGTTAGAGTTAATCCATAGTTATAAGAGGAAATTATTATCAGATCAAAACTTGAAGTCCCACCACTTGAAGACCAATAAAGGAGACCCTGTGGGGTCTAGAGCCCTCAGACCCCGCTCCGTAAACCTAATCTAGGTTTTTCATATGTTTAGAGTTTCCAGTTCTAACCTTGTTTATTCTATCACACCTAATTTTGATATTATTTTGTCTGTGGTCTACACGCTTAATAATGGTAGATTGAAAATTTGGTTGACAACACCAAGTTCTTAGTTTTGGCTCACACCCCAGATCTACACCCAATCTATTCATAGTCCACTTAGGCAACCCACCTATGACCTCCCATCCCACCACCTTACCTGAGCCAGCCTATCTCTCTTTTGGCCCTCCTACGTTAATGTAGGAGATGGCCAGGGCCTGATGTCTGTATTACAGAAAACATATATCACTGAGACAAGCACTGCACTGTTTTGAGGTGGGGAGTATTCAGACTGGAAAGCAAACATTGAAGAGATAGGGGGCCAGCTAACTCCCAGACACTATCCTTGGACACCTTGCCTGAGAGGAAAGTGAAAGATTTCTGGTGGAATGTTTCAAAAGTCCCATAGATTCTCCATCTCTTTTGTTATCAAGTATTTATGGGGGGCCCTTTACTAGTTACTGAGAATACAGCAGTGTATGAGATACACACAGGAATTCATTATCTGCTGTGGAATGCATGCTAGAATGGGAGCTTAGACATCAAGATTTTAGTACTAACATTGTCTAACCTTGGTGAGACACCTCAACTTCTAACAACTCAGTTCCCTCTTTGCAAAATGTGTGGGATGCTGGGAAATACAGCTTCTATGGCCCCTTTCAAGCACGATGACTCTGACTCTGTTTCCCTAAAACGTTCAATAGCTCACCTTCCTTCTTGGAGGGTTTTTTTCAAGTCCATCATTTGGGGATGGGGTGGGGAAGCTCCGTGCTGGAAAAGTACTTTCTCATTTTCATAACAGAGCCACGCACTCTCTCCTGCAGGTCTTCAATCTCCCAGCATTTATCCCATCAGTTCTGTCTCTAGTGAGCCTTTATCCCAAGATGTTTGTCTATTAAATTAAGAGTTTTACAGAAGGGTAGAGCCATTTAAAGGCTGTAAATCACCTGGCAGTCAGCTGCTCTCCGCTCTGCCCCACACTGCATCATCACACCCTCAGCCTGCCGCTGCCTCCCCTCGGGCCCCACTCTCAGAGGCAGACAGCTCTGGAGCATGGAACCCGCACAGACCTGCCTGTTCCCAAGTCCCACTAGTCTCTGGAGCCAGCCTGTCCTGAGGATCCAAGGGGTGGGGAATGTGTGTGAGTCCTTGATCGATCTTCAGGAGTCCCCAGGGCAACTCAGCTCTCTTCCGGGTTTCTCCTTCACCTTCCGCTTTGGTGCTCTTCATGTGTCCTAGCCCTTGTTTTAATAACTGTATCCTTGATTATATATAAATCACTGACTTGGAATTATAACCAGTTATTTAGGAAAATTATACTTCTGGAATCCGTATTTATTATAAGCCAGATACTATATATGTCCTCTATCATTTATATTTTCACCACGTATCTGTAAGTTTAACAGTATTGTTATTCCCATTTTATAGATAAAGAGAATGAGGCCAAGAAAGATTATATAAACTGCCCAAGGTTTTATAACCTATCAGTGATAGAGCTGGGATTTTGATTCTGAAGCTGTTGTATACTAAAAGTCTGTGATATTTATTCATTCTTGCAGTCCCTGTCCCTGGGTGGTGCAAACGTTTAGTGCGCTCAGCTGCTAACTGAAAGGTTGACAGTTTGAGTCCACCCAGAGGCACCTCAGAAGAAAGTCCTGGAGACCTACTTCCAAAAAATCAGTCATTGAAAACCCTATGGAGCACAGTTCTACTCTGATACACATGGTGTTGCTGTGAGTCGGTATCGACTCAATAAAAACTGGAAAAAAAAAGAGGCCGGGGGGCTTGGACGGTGATGGTGAAGACGGGCTGTGGGAAAGGGAGTGATTGCTAATGGGTATGAAGGTTTTTCAGGGATGATGAAAATGTCCTAATCGCGGTGATAGTTGCAAAACTGTGTAAATATACTAAAAGCCATTAAATCGCACACTTCGAATAGGTGAATTGCATGGTATGTGAGTTATGTCTCAATAAAGATGTTAATATAAAAAAGGTCAATGGCAGAATCTAGCTAGTGGGTATACAGATGTTTACTGTAAAACCTTTCTCAACTTTGTTGTATATTTGAATCATTTCAAAATAAAATAATCTTAATAAGATCTTGACTTGAATTGTCTTAAGTTTAGAGGTTAATATGGAAAGAGTTGATATCTGTACAATCTTGAGTCTTTCCAGGTAGAGATATACCATCTACTGTTTAAATCCCTTTTCAGTATTCTTGCTATATGGTCACTAATGCTAGGCCACCTCTGATGAGAGGTGCCAAGACCCACTATTCCATCATCAAACAGCTTTGGATGTTAACAAAGTCTTTCTCAAATGCTATTGAGACAAAAATCTCTGTCATGCAAGTCTTCCCTGCAATTTTTTTTTTTTTACTTCTTGAAACTTCTTTCAAATTCCATTCTGTCAAACAGCTACATGAATATAATAGTCACGTTTCTTTGTCCTCAGTTTCTAGGTTTACGTGCCTGGTCCTTTCAGCTGTTTCCCATTTGCATAATTCCGAGACCTTTCACAGGGTGTCTTTCTCTGAAGATCTTTAATTTCTCCTAGTCTCCCAAGTATAACAAGGATGGAACAGCACGGTCCACATAAGGTGTGATCAGCACAGAGTAAAGGAGAACCATCTCCTCCCTCATCTAAGTCATTTTCCTTCTACTAATACAACCGAGAATTAAAATGGCTTTTTTTTGGCAACCATGGAGCCCTGGTGACGCAGTGGTTAACAGCTGCTGCTGCTAACCAAAAGGTCAGCAGTTCGAATCCACCAGCCACTCTCTGGACACACTATGGGGCAGTTCTATTCTGTCCTGTAGGGTCACTATGAGTTGGAATCTACTCAATGGCAACAGGTTTGGTTTGGGGGTTTTTGGCAACCATAGCTCACTGCTATTAAACTTAAAATCCTTTGGTCTATTTCCAAATATTACCAAGTATGCTATGTTTCTTCCGTCTATACCTGAGATGACCTTTTTAAAAACTCAAGGACTTTCCTCAGCAAAGGTTTCCAGAGCACTAGGTGTCTGGATGCCTGCTTTAGTAGCCCTACCTTTGAGAGACCTGCTGTTTGGGATTTTCGTCATTTTCATGATGAATAAAGCATGGAGAATCACTCTCAGCTGGTAGCGATATTCATAGACTTCCAGATTGGAAGAGACCTTAAAAGACCGTCTCATCCCTCCTCCTGTCACCAAGCATGATGATATCTACACCAATCCTCTTCAGAGAGAGGGAAGCAGCTGTCACCAATCGACTCAGATCTCTAGGCTGTCCCTCTGTGACTCAGTCTCAGGTTAGCATATTCCTGTTGATGAAGAGTTTTGAGAGCCTTGGATGAATGCAGTACTGAAATTAGCAGGAAGTAGTGGAAATAATTCGCCTGCACTCAGCGTCTTCTGCCGACAGCATCTGCCAAACGAGGTAATTGTGGACAGGCAGAGAATGCTGTGCACGCCAAGGGCAATGAAGGGGCTTGAAGCTCCCTGCACCATGGGCAGATAATCACTTACTCCCAGTCATCCACTTGGAGAGGATGCTATGAATAGAACTGCACCTCGTCACATGCTGCCCATAGCCCACAAAGAGAAAGAGTCCCTGAGGAAAGTAGGTCAGTGCAGTTCCTGGGTAAAGGGTCACTTCACCCACTTCTAGGTCAGTCCCAAGACCTAAAATTTCTCACGGGTGAGAGACTGGAATTTGTAGTGCAGGGCAACTTACCTTGCTCTTTTGCAAGAGTTTTGCCAGACTCATAGCGTTACAGAATTGGAAGCAATATATGGATCATGAGATTCCAAAATTGACCCTTGGGTTATGAGATTCAAAAAGCGTTAACTATCCCAAAATGCTTATTAATTACTATGGTGGTTTTAACATATGTCCACAAATTTTTTGATACCTTCCCCTCCAGGAGATGGAACTTGATTCCCTTCCCTGAACTTAGTGACTTCTAACAAATATTGTGTGGAAAGGAAACAATAGTAACATTGCAGTGGAAAAACTTGGCAACTCCATCTTAGTTAAATGATTAAGGAAGTTAAGAGCAATGTTAATGTTGATATCATGTGCTTGGACCAACTTCATGGATGTGCAACCTATGCCGTCACACTGGGCCCCACTCTCAGAAAGGCCCCAGGCTTGTTTTAATGCTCTGCTTTTGCTGTCTTGAAATTTTTAAGAATTTTATCTTTGAACTTGTGTTTTATAAGTGAAGTTTGATGGGAAAATGGAGTATGTGTGTGAGCAGAGAAGTACACACAATATGCATGTCTACTGTTCCCTGCCACCCTATTTTTTTCTTTTTTTCTTTTTATATATTTTATTGTACTTCAGGTGAAAGCTTACAGAGCAAATAGTTTCTCATGAAATAGTAGTACACATGTTGTTCTATGACATTGGTTAACAACCCCACAACGTATTAAGCCTCTAAATTCTCAACCTTTTTTTTTTTGATGAAAATTACAGATGGCCAAAGATACACCGTTTCAAAAATTTCTACATTCACAGTTCAGGGACATTGACTACGCTCTTCCAACTGTACTGTTATTCTCACTTAAGATGAAGGCTTACAGAACAAAACAGTTTTTCATTTAACAGTTACTACACATGATGCCCTATGACAATGGTTAACAATCTCACAGCACATCAAGAATATCCTTACTCCACCTGGTGTTCCCTATCACCAGGGGGCTTCCTTGTCCCCTTCTGTCTTCTGGACCTTGTCAGTGGACTATTGTACCTCTTTAGTCTCATTTGTTTATTTATTTATTTTTTATTTTATTTAAACACCATTTCAAAACTTTTTACTTACACATTTAAGTGATATTGACTATACTCTTCCAATTGTGCTGCCATTCTCGCCCAAGATGAAGGCTTACAGGACAAAGCAGCCTCCCATTTAATAGTTACTACAAATGTTTCCCTATAGCAGTGGTCAACAATCTCACAATACATCGACAGTGTCCTTATTCAATTTGTGTTCCTTATCATCAGTTTCCTACTCTCCCTCTGCCTTCTGGCCCTTGTCACCAGACTCCTGTACCTCGTTAGTCCCATTTAGTTTTACTGGGCTGTCCATTCCCAGGCTTAACATCGAACCTCGAAGGTAACTTCACCTCTGAGCTGAAAGGGTGTCTGGGGGCCACACTCTTGAGGTTTCTCTAGCATTCTTTAGGCCAGTAAATCTGGTCTTCTTTTTTTTTTTTTTTTTTGGGAGTTAAAATTATGCTCTACATCCTACTCCAGCTCTGCCCAGAACCCTCTGTTGTGATCCTGGTCAGAGGAGTCATTGGTGGTAGCCGGGCACCATCCAGCTGTACTGGGCTCAGTCCCGTGGAGGCCTTGGTAGCTGTGGACCATTAGTCCTTCGGACTAATCTTTTCCTTGTATCCTGTTCTCTTCGTTCTCCCTTGTTCCCGAAGGGATGAGATCAGTGGAGTATCTTAGATGGCCGCTCATAGGCTTTTAAGATCCCAGACACTACTCACCAAGGTAGAATGTAGCGCATTATCTTTATAAGTAGTGTCATGCCAATTGAGCTAGATGTTCCCCGAGATCATGGTCCCCAGAGCCCTCCATCCAACAACTCAGTCCCTTGGGGGGTTTGGATGTGTCTATAGGGCCTCCATGACCTTTCCTTGTGCAGGTTGTGTTAGTTTCCCCTGTACTCTGTACTATCTCACCTCTCACCCAAGTTACCACTTACCTATTACCTATTTAGTATTCCCCCCCCCCCATCCCTGGTAACCAACAAGGATTGTTACATTTTGCATGTGAATTTTTTCATGGGTTTTTACAATAGAGGTCTCATACAGTATTTGTCCTTTTGTGATTGACTTATTTCACTCAGCACGATTACCTCCAGTTTCATCCATGTTATGAGATGGTTCACCGATTCATTGTTGTTCTTTCTCGTTGCATAGTACTCCATTGTGTGTATGTACCATAGTTTGTGTATCCATTCATCTGTTGATGGACATCGAGGTTGTTTCCATCGTTTTGCTATTGTGAATAATGCTGCCATGAACATAGGTGTGCATATGTCTATCCGAGTGATGACTCTTATTTCTCTAGGATATATTCCTAGGAGTGGGATTGCTGGATCGAATGGTACGTCTATTTCTAGCTTTCTGAGGAAACGCCATATCATTTTCCAAAATGGTTGTATCATTTTGCATTCCCACCAGCAGTGTATAAGAGTTCCCGTCTCCCCGCAGCCCCTCCAACATTTGTTATTTCCAGTGTTTTTGATTCGTGCCAGTAATGCCGGGGTGAGATGGTATCTCATTGTGGTTTTAATTTGCATTTCTCTAATGGCTAGTGATCGCGAGCATTTCCTCATGTGTCTGTTGGCCATTTGAATGTCTTCCTTGGTGAAGTGTCTGTTCATTTCCTTTGCCCATTTTTTGATAGGATTGGTTGTCTTTTTGTTGTAGAGGTGTTGGATTTTCTTGTAGATTATGGAGATTAGACCTTTGTCTGACTTGTACTGTCCAAAAATTTTTTCCCAGTCTGTAGGTTCTCTTTTAACTCTTTTGGTGAAATCTTTTGAAGAGCATAGATGTTTGATTTTTAGAAGATCCCAATTATCTAGTTTATCTGTTGGGTTTTTTGTGTTGATGTTTGTGGTTTGTATCCTGTTAATGCCATGTATTAAGGCCTGAAGTGTTGGTCCTATTTTTTCTTCTATGAATTTTATAGTTTGAGGCTTTATATTCAGGTCTTTGATCCATTTTGAAGTAGTTTTTGTATATGGTGTGAGGTATGGGTCCTGTTTCATTTTTCTACAAATGGATATCCAGTTTTGCCAGCACCATTTGTTAAAAAGACTGTCTTTTCCCCATTTGATGTATTTTGGGCCCTTGTCAAAAATCAGGTGACCGTAGGTGGATGGATTTACATCTGAGTTCTCAATTCTGTTCCATTGGTCAATGTCTCTGTTGTTGTACCAGTACCAGGCTGTTTTGAGTACTGTAGCTGTATAGTAGGTTCTCAAGTCAGGTAGTGTGAGTCCTCCAACTTTATTCTTCTTCTTCAGTAGTGCTTTACTTATTCGGGGTTTCTTCCCTTTCCATATAAAGTTAATAATTAGTTTTTCCATCTCTTTGAAGAATGTTGTTGGTATTTGTATTGGGATTGCATTGTATTTGTAGATTGCTTTAGGTAGAATTGCCATTTTCACAATGTTGAGTCTGCCTATCCATGAGCATGGTATGTTTTTCCATTTATGTAGATCCCTTTGGGTTTCATGCAGCAGTGTTTTGTAGTTTTCTTTGTATAGGTCTTTTATATTCCTGGTCAGATTTATTCCTAAGTATTTTATCTTTTTAGGGGCTATTGAAAATGGTATTGATTTCCTGATCTCATTTTCATTGTTCTCTTTACTGGTGTATAGGAATCCAACTGATTTTTGAATGTTTATCTTGTATCCTGCTGCTCTGCTGAATCTTTCTATTAGTTCCAGTAGATTTCTCGTGGAGTCTTTAGGGTTTTCTATGTATAGTATCATATCATCTGCAAACAGAGAGAGTTTAACTTCTTCATTACCAATTTGGATGCCCTTTATTTCTTTCTCTTGCTTTACTGCTCTAGCTAGAACTTCCAGCACAATGTTAAATAGGAGTGGTGATAAAGGGCATCCTTGTCTTATTCCTGTTTTCAAGGGGAATGTTTTCAGCCTTTCTCCATTAAGAATGATGTTGGCTGTTGGTTTTGCATAGATGCCCTTTATTATGTTGAGAAATTTCCCTTCTATACCTATTTTATTGAGAGCTTTTATCAGGAATGGGTGTTGGACTTTGTCAAATGACTTTTCTTCATCAATTGAGATGATCATGTGATTTTTTTCTTTCCTTTTATTTACGTGGTGGATTACGTTGATGGATTTTCTAATGTTAAACCATCCTTGCATACCTGGTATGAATCCTACTTGGTCGTGGTGTATTATTTTTTTGATATGATACTGAATTCTATTGGCTAGAATTTTGTTCAGAATTTTTGCATCTGTATTCATGAGAGACATTGGTCTGTAATTTTCTTTTTTTGTGATGTCTTTGCCTGGTTTTGGTATCAGCGTTATGCTGGCTTCATAGAATGAATTTGGAAGTGTTGCTTCCTCTTCTATGCTCTGAAATAACTTGAGTAGAACTGGTACGAGCTCTTCTGTAAATGTTTTGTAGAATTCTCCAGTGAAGCCATCTGGGCCAGGGCTTTTTTTGGTTGGGAGTTTTTTTATTACCTTTTCAATCTCTTCTCTTGTTATGGGTCTGTTCAGATTTTCAATATCACTTTGTTGTAGTTTGGGTAGGCCGTATGTTTCTAGAAATTTATCCATTTCCTCTAGGTTTTCAAATTTGTTGGAATATAGTTTTTCATAATATTCTGTTATAATCCTTTTTATTTCAGTTGGGTCTGTTGTAATGTCCCCCATTTCATTTCTTATTTGGGTTATTTGTGCCCTCTGCTGTTTTTCTTTTGTCAGTCTGGCCAGTGGTTTGTCGATTTTGTTGATTCTTTCAAAGAACCAACTTTTGGTTTTGTTGATTCTTTCTATTGTTTTTCTGTTCTCTATTTCATTGATTTCTGCTCTGATCTTTACTATTTCCTTTCTTCTGGTGGTTGTAGGCTTTTTTTGTTGTTCTCTTTCTATTTGTTTGAGTTCTGTAGTTAATGTTTTGATTTTGTCCCTTTCTTCTTTTTTGATATGTGCATCTATTGCTATAAATTGTCCTCTGAGGACTGCCTTTGCTGTGTCCCAAAGGTTTTGGTATGATGTGTTTTCATTTTCATTTGATTCTAGGAATTTTTCAATTTCATCTCTGATTTCTTCTATTTCCCATTGATGTGTAAGCAGATTATTATTCAGTTTCCATGTGTTTGATTTTTTTCCCTTGCTCTTTCTAGTGTTAATTTCTACCTTGATGGCATTGTGGTCAGAGAAGATACTGTGAATTATCTCAGCATTTTGGATCTTGTTAAGGATTGCTCTGTGGCCTATGATGTGGTCTATTCTGGAGAACGTTCCATGTGCATTGGAAAAGAATGTGTACTTTGCAGCGGTTGGATGGATTGTTCTATATGTGTCTATGAGGTCCAGTTGGCTGATTGTGTCCTTTAGGTCTTCTGTATCTTTGCTGAGTTTCTTTTTAGTTGTTCTGTCCTTTACTGAGAGTGGTGTGTTGAAGTCTCCTACTATTATTGTGGAACTGTCAATTTCTCTTTTCAGTGCTGTTAGAGTTTTTTTTATGTATTTTGGAGCCCTGTCATTGGGTGCATAGATATTTATTATGGTTATGTCTTCATGATGGATCATCCCCTTAATCATTATATAGTGTCCTTCTTTGTCTTTTATGGTAGATTTTGTTTTAAAGTCTATTTTATCTGAGATTAGAATTGCCACTCCTGCTCTTTTTTGATAGTTGTTAGCTTGATATATTTTTTTCCAACCTTTGATTTTTAATAATTTCACATCTTTGTTTCTAAGGTGTGTCTCTTGTAGACAGAAAATTGATGGATCCTGTTTTCTTATCCATTCTGCCACTCTCCGTCTCTTTATGGGTGCATTGAGTCCATTTACGTTCAGTGTAATTATTGATAGATGTGAGTTTGTTGCTGTCATTTTGTAGTGCTTTTTTTGTGATGCTGAAGTTTTCTTTGTTCTTCTTATTCTCTTGTGCTGAGTTCCTTTTGTTTGTGGATTTTGTGTTCATTTCTTTTGCTTTTGTAGGTTTTGTTTTTGTTGAGACTTTATGTTTTTCGTCTTTATTTTTATGAGTTGGTTTGTTAACTTTTTTTGTGGTTACCATGAATTTTACCCTTATCTTTATAATTTTGAAGCAGTCTACCGTTACTTGGTATCGCCTTGCCTTCCTCTCCTTTAGAAGGTTCTATACCTATGCCGTTTGTTCCCTCTTTCATTGTTTTGATGTTGTTGTCATCCTTTGATTGATTTCTCTGATTCCCTGTTGTATATCTTTTGTTTTTGGAAAGTCCTCTGTAGTTCAGTTCCTAGAATGGTATCTGGTTCATGTGAACCTGCGTCCTAGGTCCTAGGTCCTGCCTGAGGGCTGAAGCTGTTTGTCCTCAGATCGAAGAACTCCCTTTAATAATTCTTGTAAGTTTGGTTTGACTTTTGCATATTCCTTTAGTTTCTGTTTATCTGGAAATGACCTAATTTCACCATCAAATCTGAATGAGAGTTTTGCAGGATATATTATTCTTGGCTGACAATTTTTTTCTTTCAAGATTTTATATATGTCATCCCATTGCCTTCTTGCCTGCATGGTTTCTGCTGAATAATCTGAGCTTAGTCTTATTGTTTCTCCTCTGTATGTGACTTCTTGTTTTTCATGAGCTGCTCTCAGGATTCTTTGTTTGTCTTTAGTTTTAGCAAGTGTGAATATGATATGTCTTGGTGATTTTCTTTTGGGGTCTCTTCTATACGGGGTTCGTTGAGCTTCTTGGATGGCCAGCTTTTCATCTTTCATGATATTGGAAAAGTTTTCTGTCAGCAGTTCCTCAATGATCCTCTCTGTGTTTTCTGTTTTCTCCCCCTGTTCTGGGATGCCAATCACTCGTAAGTTTTTGCTTTTAATTGTGTCCCACATAACTCTCAGGGTCTCTTCATTTTTCTTTGTTCTTTTTTCTGAGTTTTCCTGAAACAGAGTTGTATCCAATTGTTTGTCTTCAGTTCCACTGATCCTGTCTTCCATGGTTTCAAATCTACTTCTCAGCCCTTCTATGACACCGTCCATTTCTGAAATCTTGTTGTTTATCTTTTGGATTTCTAATTGTTGTTTTTGTATAATTTCGAGTTGTGAATTTATTTTGGCATTTTGTTCCTGCATCATCTTCCTGAATTCTTCCAATTTTTTGTCTGTATTTTCCATAAATTTGTCTATTTTTTCCTCATGTTTGTCAGCTTTTTGCCTCAGTTCTTGGAAAATTCCGAGTATTAGTGATTTGAGTTCTGTATCAGGTACTTCTAGTGCATTTTCTTCCACAGGAGAGTTATCTGGTGTTTTAATTTGGACGCCTATTGGAGCCATCTTGTCTTGTTTTTGTAAATGTTTTGATATTGTTTGCTGTTTTCAGGGCATTGAGTAGATATTTCTCTCGTTTATTGATTGTAGATTTTTTTTTTTCTTTTTGTTTCATTCTTGTGGTACAGCTGGGCAGATCTAGCTGAGGAGGAGCCACTGGGACGGGTTGCTTGTGGCACTCACCGCAGCCACCAGGACGGTCGGTAGTCAGTGCTGGGCAGGTTCCAATAGGGCGTGCCTGCACCGCTTGGTGGTGTGATGTCTAGTGCACGGTGCAGGTAGGTAGGGTGCAGTGGGAAGATGGTTATGTGTGAAGCTAAGCTGGATATGGGAGAGAGGAGAGAGGAGGAGGAGCAAAAAGCATACAAACATAAAAGAATGCCAGGGGAGCTTGTTGTTGGAATGTACAGATGAGAGACTATGGGATGGAGGAAACCAGAAGGGGGAAGAGAAAGAAAAGGAAAGAATGACCAAATAAAAATCAGAAAAGTTAAAGAACTGCAAAGTTCCCAGGGATCCCACCGATGCAGCTATGAGGTCTGGGGGAGTCAGTCTCAATTTTCACAGCTCAGCCTGGCCAGAAGGTACAGAGGCATACATCGCCTGGTATTCAGGGATCAGAAAGAGAAGGAAGAGATAGAGAGACGAGAACTTAAGAAATGAAGAAAGACAAAAGGGAAAAAGAGGTAAAAGATGACAAAACTAATCAAAAAATGAAGAAAAATAAAATTGAAAAAAAAAAAAAAAAAAGGGTAACACCAGCAGTCAGTGCCTACAAATGGGACCCGGAGAGCCCCCACTCAGGGGCGTGAATTCCAAGAATCCAGTAGTCTCGGGGTTAAGAGACTGTGGCCACGGGAAGCAGAGGGGCCAACGAACAAAAGCCCCGGGATCCCACCCGCGCGGGAGCCCAGACCTAGAAACAGCCACACACCCGAACGCAGCCCTACAGCCCCGCAGGAGAGAGCAGAGACGGCACTCGGAACCAGGCACCCAGGCAAAAGGAGGGGGAGGCGGCAGAAAAAGCCTCGCTAGCCGCCAGCAAACGGCTCCCAGAAAGCCGCCAGTCCAGGCGCGCGGAATCCAAGCACCAGCGCCCCCCAGCCCAGGGACTCCCGCCACGGAAAGCAGAGGGGCGAACGAACAAAGGCCCCAGGATCCCACCCGCGCGGGAGCCCAGACCTAGAAACAGCCACATGCCCGAACGCAGCCCCACAGCCCCGCAGGAGAGAGCAGAGACGGCACTCGGAACCAGGCACCCAGGCAAAAGGAGAGGGAGGCGGCAGAAAAAGGTTCGCTAGCTGCCAGCAAACGGCTCCCAGAAAGCCGCCAGCCTAGGCGCGTGGAATCCAAGCACCGGCGCCCCCCAGCCCAGGGACCCTGGCCACGGAAAGCAGGGGATCCCCAGCTGAGGCGGAGAGGGGTGGGTGGTGGGAGAGCGCACACCGCAGTTTACCGGTCGTTCTGTCTCCGACAAGATGCTCTGCAAGGCTGCTCTCCCGTTCGCTGGTCTCCGATAGGAATCCAAGATGGTGGATCCGCGCTGCGTTAGCTGGTAAGGAATCTCTGCCTGAGTCTCTCCTCGCTCTCCGTTCTCTTTTAGTATTCTCACTCCGTTTGGTGTTTGGCTGAGTTCTTTATCTCTTCATTTGGTGTTCTAGGGTTTCAGGATTGTTGATTCTCTGTTAGGCTTAGTTTTTCGAATCTTTGCTGTGGAGGGACGGCGTGGTGTTTCTGCCTAGAGCGCCATCTTTGGCTCTGCCACCCTATTTGCACATGGCATTTGTGATGCCCCAAGAGCACAGGATTCTGCTGGACCCATGACACACAGAAGTTCAGTGAAACTCAAAGCAAGTACAAGGTAAACGTATTACGCTATGACTGAGTAAGCAGGAACGCTGACAGCCCTAAGAGGCCACACTTTCCATTCAAACCAGAACTTCTCAACACAGAAGGAAGGCAATGGGGTTCCAAGAAATATGAATAACCAAGGAACCCTCTCATATCCTTTCTCATTAACTCATGTTAATTCCCTGTTTTAGCCAACAACTTACACGGAAAATGATAACATATAAGGAAAAGGAAATATAGAGTAACAAATGTTCTTTTTCCTTTTAGTCCTTCCTTATTTCTCAGTAGAGGCATTGGTGGTTCAGTGGTAGAATTCTTGCTTTCCATGTGGGAAACCTGGGGTCAATTCCCAGCCGATGCACCTCATACACAGCCACCATTTGTCTGTAAGTGGTGGCTTGCATGTTGTTATAATGCTGAACAGGTTTCAGCAGAGCTTCCAGACTAAAATGGACTAGGAAGAAAGGCCTGGATCTACTTCCATAACTCAACCAATGAAAACCCTATGGATCACACCAGAATACTGTCCTATATAGTGCTAGAAGGGTGGAGGGGCAATGGGGAGCTATTGTTTTAGAGATACTGAGTATCTGTTTGGAATGATAAAATACTTTTGGAGATGGATAGTAGTGACAGTTACCCAACACAGTAAATATAATGTCATTGGATTGTACACTTAAAAATGGGTAAAATGGCAATTTTTGTTATATATATTGTCCCACAAAATATTTTTTAAAAAAGCATTAATTACTAGCAATGAAAAATCAGAATCTGAATTAAAAACCCAACACCATTTACATTAGCACCAAAAAATGAAATACTTGGATATGAATCTAACAAGATATGTCTAAGATCTACATGAGGAAAAGTACAAAACTCTAATGAAAGAAACAAAGAAGAGCTAAATAAATGAAGACATATTCTGTGTCCATGGTTTACAAAAACAAAAACAACCCTTTGTATTTGTGGATAAGAGCCTTGGTGGTACAATGGTTAAGTGCTCGGCTGCTAACTGAAAGGTTGGCAGTTTAAACCCACCCAGCAGAAGAAAGACCTGACAGCCTACTCCAGTAAAGATTATAGCCTAGAAAATCCTATTGGGAAGTTCTACTCTGTCACGTGGAGGTAGCTATGTGTCAGAATCAACTGGACAAAACCTAACAACAACAACATGTTCACAGATAGGAAGACAATGTTTACTAAGATGTCAATTCTTCCCAAATTAACCTACACATGCAATGTAGTCCCAATCAAAATTCCAGCAAGTTATTTTGTGGATATAGATAAACTGGTTCTAAAATGAGGTGGGAAGACAAAAGATCCAAAATAGCCAACACAATACTGAAGGAGGACAAAGTCAGAGAACTGACACTATCCGACTTCTGGACTTAGTACAAAAGTACAGTGATCAAGATAGTGTGGAATTGATGAAAGAATACACATAAGATCAATGGAACAGAATACAGAGCCCAGAAATAGACTCACACAAATATAGTTAACTGATCTTTGACAAAGGAGCAAAGGTAATTATATGGAGAAAGTGTAGCCTTTTCAATAAATGGTGCTGAACAATTGGACATTCTCGTGCAAAAAAAAAAAAAAAAAAAAGAATCTGGACACAGACCTTACATCTCTCACAAAAAATAACTCAAAATGGATTATAGATCTGAATGCAAAATACAAGACTATGCAAATTCTAGAAGATAATATAGGAGAAAATCTCAACACTAAGAAAACAAACAACCCAATCACAAAATGAGCAAAGGATCTGAACAGACATCTCAGCAAAGAAGATAAACAGATGGCAAATAAGCATATTAAAAGATCACATACATTAGGGAAAACTAGCACACAAATGTTTACACAGTAAAACCTGAGAAAGCCAAAACATGCGTAAGGCAGAAATCCGTCAGAGAAGGAAAACTCAAATATTTTCCACTAACAGAGAACGACCGGAAGGTGGTAAGCCTCACCCCAGCAAAGTCGGAAAACTTGCAAGACCTGGAAAAACAAGGCAGTTCCATGGAGTTCCGGCTCTCATAGGTTTCACTGTAGCAGCTTTATTTGTAATCGTCCCAAAACTGGCAGCAACCAGGATGTTTTTCAATAGATGAATGGGTAAACAAGCTGTGGTATAGCTATACAATAAAATAGTATTCAGTGATAGAAAGAAATGAGTTATAAAGCCACAAAAGACATGGAGGAACCTTAAATGCGTATTGTTAATTGAAAGAAGCCAATCTGAAAAGACTACATACTGTATGATTCCAACTGTATGACATTTTGGAAAAGACTATGGAGACGGTAAAAAGATCAGTGATTGCCAGGGGTTCAGAGGAAGGAGGGAGGGATGAATACTGTTAAAAAGGAAACAGTTTCTATAAAATAAGAGTTTTATTCAAATTCAAAGATTTGCAAATCTGGAAGCGCCAAAATGAAAGTTCAAAATGGTATTCCAAAGAGGAAGCATAAGTGAAGTGCAGGTCTTTCATATTCAGTTTTGCAGAACTCTGTACAGAGTTGGGAAGAATACGGGGGTACATTTGATTGGTTGACATTCAACATGCTCTCATAAAACTCATTTATCCAAAATAATACAACCATTTTGGAAAACGATATGGCGCTTTCTTAGAAAGCTAGAAATAGAAATACCATACGATCCAGCAATCCCACTCCTAGGAATATATCCTAGAGAAATAAGAGCCGTCACACGAATAGACATATGCACACGCATGTTCATTGCAGCACTGTTCATAATAGCAAAAAATGGAAACAACCTAGATGCCCATCAACAGACAAATGGATAAACAAACTATGGTACATACACACAATGGAGTATTACACAATGATAAAGAACAATGATGAATCTATGAAGCATCTCATAACATGGATGAAACTGGAGGACATTATGTTGAGTGAAGTAAGTCAATTACAAAATGACAAATATTGTATGAGACCACTACTGTAAAAACTCATGACAAGTTTACACACAAAAAGAAACAAACCTTGATGGTTATGAGGGATGGGAGGGGTGGGAGAGGGAAATACTAAATAGACAATAGATAAGTGGTAACTTTTTGTGAAGGGTAAGACAGTACACAATACTTGGGAAGCCAGCATAACTTGTACAAGGAAAGGTCATGGAAGCTCCATGGACAGATCCAAACTCCCTGAGGGACTGAACTGCTGGACAGAGGGCTGTAGGGACCATGGTCTCGGGGAACATCTAGCTCAATTGGCATAAGAAAATGTTCTACATTCTACCTTGGCGAGTAGCGTCTGGGGTCTTAAAAGTCTGTAAGCAGCCATCTAAGATACTCCAATGGTCTCACCCCTTCAACAGCATGGGAGAATGAAGAAAACAAGATACAAGGAAAAGATTAGTCCAAAGGACGAATGGACCACAACTACCATGGCCTCCACCAGACTGAGTCAAGTACAACTAGATGGTGCCCGGCTACCACCACTGACTGCTGTGACAAGGATCACAACAGAGGGTCCTGGACAGAGCTGGAGAAAAATTTAGAACAAAATTCTAACTCACAAAAAAAGATCAGACTTACTGGCTTGAGACTGTAGAAACCCCAAAATATGGCCCCTGAACACCCTTTTAGCTCAGTAATGAAGTCACTCTCGAGGTTCACCCTTCAGCCAAAGATTAGACAGCCCCAAAAAACAAAATGAGACTAATGGGGCACAACAGCCCCGGGACAAGGACTAGAAGGCAGGAGGGGACAGGAAAGCTGGTAATAGGGAACCCAAGGTCGAGAAGGGAGAGTGTTGACGTGTTTGTTGTAGGGTTGTTAACCAATGTCATAAAACAGTATGTGTACTAACTCTTTAATGAGAAACTATTTGTTCTGTAAACCTTCATCTGAAGTACAAAAAAAGAAAAAAATTATCAAAAATTTCTACAGGCTGAAGTACTCAACTTTAGTCACAGTTTCCTGTGGTCCAGAGCTGGTTCCTTCTGTGTCCTGCAATGTTCTGTGTGGGCAACTCAGAATGTTGCAGAACAAGTTAGCTTGGTCAAATGTATGGTGATGGGTCACATACTTTAAAAAGCAGTAGCAGGGGCCTAGGACAAAATGAAGTCTGATTTAGACCTGAGTCAGCCATTTTAGTTATGTCAAGCACCTCAGTTTTAGAGTGTTCTCTTACAACACACAGAGCACAGGGCATTCTTAAGGCAGTGAAATTATTCTGTATAATATTATAATGGTGGATACAAGACAATATGCATTTGTCAAAACCCAAAGAACTGTATAACACAAAGAGTGAATCCTAATGTAAGCTATGAACTTTAGTTAATGATAATGTATCAATTTTGATTTATCAATTGTAACAAATGTATCACACTCATGCAAGATGTTAATAACGGGAAACTGCGTAGGGGGTTAAACGCTCGACTGCTAACGGAAAGGTAGGCTGTTTGAAACCACCAGGCGCTTCAAGGAAGCAAGATGTGGCAGTCTGGTTCTGCAAGATTACAGCCTTGGAAACCCTATGGGGCAGTTCAGCCCTGTCCTATAGGGTTACTATGAGTCGGAATTCACTCGATGGCAGTGGGTTTGGTTTGGTTTAGTGTAGGGGGAGAGGAAGTATATGGATAATATCTGTATTTTCTGTGCAGTTTTTCTGTAAACCTAAATATGCCCTAAAAATTAAAGTATATATTTTTAGAAAGCATTAACTCAGGGTCTACTATGTGCAGAGCACTACTGTAGATGTGTTTATGTATATTTTCACCTTTAATTCACGTAATAGCACTATAATGTATGTATATGATCTCTATTTTACAATTAGGAAGAAAACTAAAACTCAGAATGTCAAAGTGAATCCCTAAAAGCATAAATATCTACAGTGATGGGGCCTAATTGTCTCTGTCTTGGAGGATTTCATGACCTATGTCAGTGGTTCTCAAACTGGTCTCCAGATCAGCAGCAGCAGCATCCCCTGGAAACTTGTTTGAAATGCAAATTCTCAACTTCCATCCCAGATCAACTAAATTAGGATCTGCTGTTGGGACCCAGAACTCTACTTAATGAGGCCTCCTACAAAGT
This sequence comes from Dugong dugon, assembly GCA_030035585.1. Lineage (NCBI taxonomy): Eukaryota > Metazoa > Chordata > Mammalia > Sirenia > Dugongidae > Dugong > Dugong dugon. The sequence continues at coordinate 63,457,918 of CM057471.1, forward strand.
TTGAGTACTAGTGTACTGGGGGAAATTCTAAGGTGCAGACAGAGCTGTATGTTACCACCTGCAGCAATTCGCTGAGTTTTCTGGGCTGCTGTGGTTGAGTTGTCTGTTTCATGAGGCATCTGGTCTTCCTTTTACTTAATAGACTCATTTATCCATTAGCATCCAAATCAGAAGAACAGCTGAAAGGAAGTTTTCCAGCTGGAGCAGGGTCAGCATCTTGGCTTTAGCTGCCTCACATCTATTCTTCTCCTCCCTCTTGAGTGAGACTTGCCATATGGGTTCTCAGTTTAAAAAGATTACTGCAGAAAATGTAAGGGATTCCTTCTATGGTGATGAAAAGCTTAGAGACTTCTTTAGGCTCTGTTAATGTAGCTATACCTTGAATTTCCTATCCAAACATAGTACATTGAATTACTTTTTCAAATTCTTTATTCCCTGTACCAGGAATAAAGGTTAACGGCTTTGCAGTGTCTCCTTCTGCTGGTGGTGTCTACTTCACTGCTCCACTGATATTGACCTTGGCATGGTGATTTGGTTTGACCAATGCCTCTGACGTGAGCAGAGGCATTAGTTTTACTTATATATCATAGCATTCTTTGTCTTTTTTAGATCCACCATAAAAAGAGCATGTCCCAGTCAGCTAAAGAGAATAATGGGGCATGTGGAACATACCTGAATGCAACCATTAGCTTGAAGCCAAGCCCAGGTAATCCCAGCTGAACCACAGCCAACTCAGATGTTTATTAGCAAGAAAATAAATATTTGTTGTTGTAAGCAATTGAGATTTTGATTTGTATTCCAAAATAATTGACTAGTACATCAACACTTTCTCAGGTCCCAGCAAAAATATCTACTATAGCCAACAGTTTCAGTCACTCCATGAATACTTCTTAGAATTTAACTGTAACTAGCTTCTGGTCAGGATGTGGAAGTTCAGGACAGACCATTTCACTCACAATTAAAACTAACTAACTAAACTAAAAATGTCATATATCTTTTAAAGACATTAAAAAACTAAGGACATATTTAGTCTAATAGAATTAAAGTCAAGAGACAGATGAGCCCTTCCTAAAAGAACAGAAACTAGAGGCCTCTTTTCTCTCTGGGAACTATTTGCTAGACATGAACGGGTAAAAGATCATATGTGCCATAAGCACAAGATCTTATCTGGGGTAATGAGAAACCAGCAAAGTTTTTAACTATCATATGGCCTGGCATGATGGATTGAAATCTGTGGAACCCTCACTAGTTCTCCCTTCCCAATGGCTGTCCCCCCACAGGACTTTTGCTGAGTGCATGGCAGCACTATGAAAGAATAAGGACTGGGCTGGAAAGATAACAATTTTCCTTCATGTTGTTGTCCTCAGGAATCAAATTTCATAAAGAAGGGCCAGTGATACACACAGGGCACATCTTGTCTTTAAGACATTTGAAACTAGAGGTGAACTAAAACTAAATGAAACTGCGACCCAGCCCTAACCTAAGCCAATTCATAATTGTATTTAGTTGAAGTCTCTTACTCTAGTTGCCCCTCTCAGGTAAAATAATATTTAATACAGTCTCTCTAGATGTTTAAAATACAATATTTGGCATACAATAAAAACTCAAGATATGCAAAGAAGCAGCAAACTCTTACCTATAAACAAGAGAGGAAAAATAGTCAATAGAAGCAGATCTACAGATGATCATATAGATTGCAATTAGCAGATAATGCCTTTAAAATAATTATTATAAATATAAAAATAAATTAGAAGAATGTAAAAAAATAGATTTAAAAGAGAAATGCAATGTAAAAAGATAATCCCTAAAAGAGCTACAAATATCTGATGGTTAAAATTGTGTGTCAACTTGGCTGGGCCATGATTCTCAGTGTTTACCTGTGACCACCCCCATGATAGGATCTGCTGTGAATAGCCAATCGGCTGAAAGGGAGTTTCCTTGGGCATGTAGCCTGCATCAGAACATAAGTGGACATTCTGGCTTTTGCCTCCTCTGTATCCTGCAGCTGCCTCCTGTTTGTCTGACCTCCAGTTCTTGGGACTTGAGCTAGCAGCTTACCTCCCAGTCTTGGGATTCGTTGATCTTCATAGCCTGGTGAGCAATGGCCCTGCACGCCCATCTGCCGATCTTGGGTTCACCAAGCCCCTGCAGCTACGTGAATCAGGAGAATCCTCTTGGGATGTTCCAGCCTCTACAATCACGTGAGCTGTTTCCTTAATATAAATCTGTCTCTCTCTCTCTCTCTCTATATATATATATGTTTATATACTTTACTGATTTTTCTTCTCTAGAGAACCCAGCCTAAGACAAAATATAAACTTTAAAACTAAAAAGTACAATATCTAAAATTAAGAATTAATTGAATAGGCTTAACAGCAGTCCTGACATAACTGAATAAAAGAACAGTGCCCTCAAGCAGAAATCAACAGAAATTATCCAAACTAAAGCACACAGAGAAAAAAATATATATGAAAAAGATACATGTGGAACATCGATAAATAATGTAGTTGGAATTCCAGAGGACAGAATAGGGCAGAAGAAATATTAGGAGAGAGAATGGCCAAGGATTTTCTAAAACTGATGAAAAAGATCCAACCATAGATTCAAGAATATCTTTGAAACCCAGTCAGGTTATGATAATCCTAGCCAATCTCAAAGTGCCAGAGATGAATACTGGGTACTCTAATTTCCCCTTGCACCAGAATGTTTTCCTTCTGTTCATTCCTATGGACTGATCTCCTGCCTTTGCTTCATATTCTAGTGGCTTTCAGACTCTCTTATGACACCCCACTGTATTGAAGAGGCAGCAGATTGCAAACCTGTCATTCTGGCTGTAAGAGACATAAATATATATTAAGAGAGCTCCTGTTCCAAAGAGTTTCTCAATCTAGGATGAAAGACAAACACATACATAAGCATCTAAGCCATAAAACACACATGCCAACAGTAAAATATTAACAAAGTTTTATGACAATATTTGGGGGAAAAACTATCTTGACAAGAAGGATTGAGAAAGTTCTTACAGAGGTGGCAGGATTTGATCTGGGATTTAACTGGAATTAAATCATCCATGAATCCAGATTGTATTATGACTGTAAGTAGCTTGTGATTATTTGACTTTGTGCCACTTTCTTTTCTTTTTTTTTTTTTTTTTGGTTTTGTTTTTTGTTTTCAAATCCATCATTTCATTTTGGACTTCATGAGTTTTAGGCCCTTGCATTATTAGAGTCAAGCATGTCAAGCATGATCTCCAGCTTCTGTCTGTAATTCCTTTAGCACAACATTTCATGGTCCATCCTGTGCTGTGTTTCCACTTTCAGCCCACCTTTGAGCACTTCTTGGAGCTGGGCCCCGTGTTCAGGCTCCATAGACACAAGAGGTTTTCAAATGGCTCACAATGTACTAATTATCACACCACTGAGTGCCCGTTTTCCCTTCCACAAACCACACAGTCTTGCTTTTGAAATAAAGCAGTATTTATGAACTGAACTTGTTGTGTTTTGCATCTGAAAATATCTATCTGGTGAGACTCAGGTGTGGGTGTAGAACAAGTTAAATTCCCCATTGTGTGCACTGGAACATGGCATCTTGGACAGAAGAGGAGATGTGAGTTCAGTTCTGATTCTGATTTGCTCCGAGACTTTGGGCAAATCGCATTTCCCTTGAATCATCATTTTATCATATGTCAAGTAATAAGGTTAGAGAAGGTGATCTCCACGCGCTACTCAGACATGGATTTTTGTCTGTCTGACAGACAAGGGTAACCATCAGATATTGAGTGTGGGGATAGAAGTTAGAATCTAGAATCTAGAGTCTCAAGTCACCCTCCTAGTTCCCAGTCAAGAAGATTATTTTACCTGTTAGAGGCACTGGAAATCTAAGCACTCTTTCTGTTCCTTCATGGAATCTAGGCTCTGCAGAGCATGCTTATCTAGTTGCAGGCAGGAGGGAGATGGAATAGAATCAGAGATATAACTGGATCTACTCAAGAGGCAACCCCTGAATCTGCCATCTGCGATGGTAAGCAGGTGACTGATGACAGGACAGAGCAAGAGCAAAAGAGAGAGCTATGCATGAACACACAACTTTGGACACAGTAACCCTGCCCACTAGTAAAAAGTGTTGCAATCAGTGTTCTGGGCAGTGATTTGCATATCCTCTTCCCTTGAGGTTGGAAGAAGGAGTAAGAAAGGAGCAAGCAGATGGGCGGAAGCATAGAAAGAGGAGGCAGCTCCCTCCTCATAGCGAGTTTTTAAACTTCTCCCCAAACTCATGAGATCCAGCCTAATAACTTAGCAGATGAGGGCAAAACTCAGTAGTCATTATCACTTTGAAAGCACAGGAAAACCACCACCACCACAATAAAAACAAAGCAACATATGAATCATTTGAGAAGAATTAAGCTTTAATCTTTCTTTGACTAATTATAAATGTATTTGGAGTTCAGAGAAGAAATGTCAGTATGAGCTGGAGTGATTATCAAAGTTCTCCTGGATGAGGCTGGATTTGAACTGACGTTGGAAAATAGGAAGTGTTATTAGAACAGGTAGTAGTCAGCTCTATAAGAATAGGCAATAAGATGTGATGTGAATATATATATATATATATATATATACACACACACATATATAGTTATGGAGACAATACATTTTAGGAAAGGTAAGAGCATAAGCAAAGGCACAGAACTGAGGCCCAACATGACTTGTTTGGTGATAAGAAAGATCAGTCCGATTAGATTGGTGAGCAGGGAACTTTGGGGAATGTTTGGATGGGTGAAGTGGTGTCATATTTTGGAGGACTTTTGAATCAGGCAGTGAAGTTTGGACTTAACTTGGAGCCATGTAGTGAGTTTGAGGGAGTTTAGAGCTGATCAAGGAAAAAGATACGACACGAGATACAGTATTGCACAAGTTATTTATTGAGGCAGATACATTGACAGCTGCATGAAGGGGGCAGTCCCCACAGCAGGAGGTCTTCAGAGGCAAGTAGAACAGGGAACCACCAAAAGGGGAAGAGGACAAGAGAACTCCTGAGAAAGAGAAGAAGGGAGGGGGAAGCTTATGTGTCCCTATGTGATATCCTTCTGCAGCATCAATCTTTGGGTCAGAGAGCTACAAAGGTGGCAGCATTCTAGAGTCCTTATAACTGCAGGCTTTTATCTAAAGCTAGTAGATAGGTATTGGGTACGGTTTTCACAAGGCATATAAAGTAGGTAGGCCCTAAGCGGCTAAAAATCTGCTTATTGGGGCCATTTTAAAAACAATTGGATATGTACAAAGTTGAGGCCAGCAGGTTTTTTAGGGCTAACAGGCCTCAGTTTGCTATGAAGACGTAAACAACTTGGGGCCATCTTTGGCTCATTTATATAACAAGAAAACATCAAGATTTATTGATAGGTGATGGGGGCAGGGAAGCAACAATATAAGAATAGGATTTTAAGAAGATAATCACTATGGCTCATGAAAGAGAAATTAGCATTGGAGGGGAGGTGGCCGGACTGAGACACTGTTGCTGAAATCCAGCCAGACATATTGAAGACCTACAACAGTACCTAACACCTGGTTAGATACTCAAACAACATCCATAACACCTGGTTAGATACCCAAACAATATCCATATAATGAAGAATGTGTGAGGCCTGGATTGGGGAAATGACTGCTGGAATAGAGATAAAATGTCAACTTGGAGAGACAATTCAAATGAATAGATATCAAATCTCATTGAAAAATTGCATATAACAGGTGAATAATTTGAAGAAAGATCTCTCTAGATGCACACTTGTACCATAAGTGACTTCCAACAGAATTTTCTCAAGGAAAACAATATGTAATTCTACTTTGGAATTAGATTTCACTTTTGGGTCTAATTTAGCAGCAAAAATTAAAAGAAAACTGACTTCCTAATGCCAGTTTTTACTGTAGTCAGTGACGAGAAGTCCAAGAGGAAGTTGTTCACGATTGATTCTCTCCCAATTTGACAGGCTCTATCACCTCAAAGTTTTCTAAGGAATTCATCAAACCTGAGTCATGTCAGAAGGAAGGAATTTGGAAAGGAACTGGCCTTTCTTGAGGGCCTCCTTATGTATTTTACATGCACTGTCACATTTAGACCTCTGTCTTAGTTATCTAGTGCTGCTATATCAAAAATACCACAAGTGGATGGCTTTAACAAACAGAGATTAAGTCTCTCACAGTCTAGGAGGCTAGAAGTCCAAATTCAGGGCACCAGTTCTGGGGGAAGGCTTTCTCTCTCTGTCAGCTCTGGGGGAAGGTCCTTGTCAACAATCTTCCTCTGGTCTAGGAGTTTCTCCACAAAGGAACCCCAGGTCCAAAGGATGCGCTCTGCTCCCAGTGATGCTTTCTTGGTGGTATGAGGTCCCCATGTCTCTCTGCTCTGCTTTCTTCTCTCTTTTATATCTCAAAAGAGACTAACTTAAGACACAACCTAATCTTGTAGACTGAACCCTGCCTCATTAACACAACTGCCTCTAATCCTGCCCCATGAACATCATAGAGGTAGGATTTACAACACATAGGAAAATCACATCAGATGACAAAATGGTAGACAATCACACGATACTGGGAATCATGGCCTAGCCAAGTTGACACATATTTTGGGGGACACAATTCAATCCATGACATAGGCTGCAAAGATCAACGAATCCCAAGATCAGCAGGCAAGACCGCAGGCAAGCTGCTAGCTCAAGTCCGAAGCACTGGAGGTCAGACGAACAGGAGTCAGCTGCAGGATCCAGAGTGAGCAAAAGCCCACGAGTGTTGCCAGAATGTCCACCTATATTCAATGCAGGCCACACGCCCAAGAAAACTCCCTTTCCACTGACTGGCTACTCATAGCAGATCCCATCATGGAGGTGATTACATTACAGCAGATCTAATCATGGAAGTCATCACAACATCATACAATGGCTAAACTACATCATAACTGCCAAACCACTGAGAATCATGGCCCAGCCAAGTTGACACACGATCTTAACCATCACAGACCTATATGACTAACAACTCATCCCATTTAATGGAAAAGAAACAGGATCCCAGAAAGAAGGTGAGAATTAACCAGGGCCACCTAGCCAGATTGTGGATACCTGGGGTTCTAGTCTACCTATCTCTAAACCCATACTTTTCCCTCTACATCACGGAGGAGCTATGCTTCCAAGCCCAGGGGCATTTTTATTTCTCCATTCAGAGTGACACGTTGTAAATAACTTCTCTTTCCAAGTACCCAGGCCCCAAGTAGCCTTTATAAGTAAAACAGTGATATGACCAGGAAGTTTCCTGAAGGGAAGGAACTGCTCTCTCTAGTGACTTGATCTGAAATAAAGCCTAAAAAGAACTTTTGTTCCAACAGGTGTCATTGAAAATGTGCACATCTTTTCTTCCAGGCTTCATAGGCACCTGGTCCTCTATCATCTTTATCCACTTCTTCCTTCAATGGATGCATGTTCTGACCCTTGTCTTTAACGAACCCAGGAGAATTTTATGTTTAGACTCAGCTCACAGCTGCATTCAGGGGACCTTGTCTTACTCTTCTTCTAGGACACCATCTGTTGACCTGCAGCACTTGAAAAGCTGTGAACTTGTTGATATTTTGAAACGTGGCAAGGCTATCTTTGGTGTCTCCATATCTACCACTCCAGTGGTCTACTTTGACTTCCACATGCTCCTGGAGTACAATTGCTACAACCTAGATGGAGGGAGAAGGCAGAATGGGCACAGTCCTCAGGTGGGCTCAACCAGGTAACAAGTGCACTAGTAGGAGACAGGATCTGAATAAGAAAGCGTATCGACAATATTCCAGAACCTGTGAATGCTGAGTTTCCATCAGAACATGTTTGTCTGCTTCAGTTGGCCAGGGAACACGCCAGATTAAGCGATAACAATGTCATAGGTAATCCCTGCAGGTAGGATAAAAAGGAAGATGTACACGCTTTGTGGTGAGTGTGCATGTGTGTGTGTGTGTGTGTGTTGTGTGTGAGGGTGGGGAAAATCAGGGTTTGGAGAAAGTTTAGGGTTTTCATTCATCAGTAAATATCCATTGAATTCTTTTTAAGTACAGATAACATGCTAGTTGATAGGGATATAGGGTTAAACAAAGCAGAGAGAATCTGTGTTGTATACTGACCCTCAGTATGTGATCACACAAATGTATATATTATAAACTGTGTTTAATGAAGAAAAAAATCCATGGAGTTATGAGCATGTATAAGAAAGAGACCATTGCAGGCAGGAAGGGGCAGCACATGTGAAGGCCTTCAACAGGAAGTAGTCCAGTGTGTTCTAAACTCAGTGGCTGAAATAAGGCCTGGGGCTGGAAAGGTGGGCAAGAATCAACTCAAAAAGGACTTTGTGGGTTACACCGATATGTGGATAATTGACTGATGGAGAACTAGTTTTGATGACTGATTGTTGGGCACCATTGATGGGTTTTAATGGAAGCGTGACATGACCAGATTTGCATTTTTTAAAGATCATCCTTGCCGTATGTAAAGAACTAAAATGATAAAAGCTCACAAATAGATAATTGGTAACTAGCAAGATCCACTGCAGAGTGCTTGTCACCTTGTGGGCAAATGTGATGTAAATAGAGACACGAAAGGACCAGTTTTCATTTAGCATCTTTTATACACCAGGAACAGGGACAAGGGTTTATTGATCCTCATTTCATTTAATCTTCATGAAAAACTCAGTGAAGTAAATGGCATGTCTTCCATTTGTCAGATGAGAGAAACTTTACTTTAGAGAACCCCATCAATCAACCTATCCATCCATCCACCCACCATCCATCTCTCCAGTCATCCATTAGCTTATTCATTTACCCACCAAATATTTTACTGAGCACCTACAATGAAGGTACCTTGCCAGGCACTGGTAGTACATTGGTGAACAAGATATAGTTCCTGCCCTCAAAGGACTACATAATCTGGTGGAAATGCAGGTAAGTAAATGGGTGATTACAGTTCAGTAGAGGAAGTTCTGTGATGTCTGTAAGCCCGTAGTGCTTGGGAGAGCTGGTTCTGAACACCCAGCCTCATCACCATGACAGTTCAAAAGTCTTACCCCAGGTCTCACGAACAGTTTGTGTCAGAGCCAGACTGAAATCCGTGTAGGTCTTATTTAATCTGAAATCCATATGCAGTTCATTTCATATTATGCAAGCAGTTATTTAGGGTTTTTGGTAAACTTTCTGAGAACATGTGACCCACTTTGACCATACCCTGCTTGTGTTTGGCTGCAAACTACTGCATGAATAAGTGCAACCGAGGCAGGCAGACCTCAGTTTCCCCTACTCACACCACTGGACTCAGCTGGAGCCAGGCCACTCTGGAAGCACTGAGCACTCAGGCCTCCATAAGCACCTGCCCAGGATGGAACGGGCATTTAACGAGCTCTGCATGGCAGAGAGGCGCTTGGCACCTCACCTGACAGAAATGGCCCCTCAGGCCAAACAAAAAATTAAGTGCATGGGCTGCCAACATTTTGGAGCATGAGAGGAGGAAATCTGGGTTGAGCGGGGAACAGCTATTAATTATAATCGCAGCTCCGGCCTAAGAGTGGTGAGAAGCGTTACTTCTGAAAATCACTGGTCTCAGAGCAGAGGAGAGTGCTGTCCCCCATTCTGTTCCACTCTATGGGCGAACAGGGGCCTTGAGGGGGTGCGTGAATACACATGTATGAATATGCATCTTTTTTTCCCTGAGCACTAATTATGTGCCAAGTACAGCACTTAGTATTTTTCCTGCATTCTCTTTTATCAGCCCTGCAATAGCTCCCTACTATTATTTGTTAATTATGTTCACTATCAATAGAGTAAAAATATAGGGCCCCCTTACTCTTCAAGCCTATTGCTTCCAGATTCTTCTCTGACTTTTAAACAAATGTATGAAAACGGGCAAGTTACTTAGAAAAGGTACTATTTTGCATTGGCATCTTTCTTCCCCACGGGGACCTCAGGAAGGGAGCCAACATTTATGACTCGTGCCTTTGAGGGGCATTATGCTGAATTAATTATCCCAGAGGATCAGAAGCAGCAGGGAAGTGTTTTTTGTTTTTTGCTTTTTTTTATGGAAGGGGTGGTGGTAGAAAGAGTTTCACGGAAGTAGAGGAGAACGAGTAGCCTCTGCTGGAGAAGAGGTGCAGCTGGGTGGCCGACCCTGGCCTGGCCAACATCAAGCACCTGGTGGGGAAGTGTGAAGGCTATATGTCTGCATTCATTTGGGAGGACAGCTGTACAAGGCGTCCCAGTGGCTTGTGATGTAGCTGAGTCCAGGAGAGAGGAGCCCGGGATCAGCACCTGTAGCCAAAGAACCAGCTGTGCAGGGGTGCATTGCACCAGCCTGAGCACTTGCTCCTTTCCTGATTCCCAAACTTTGAGAGCACAGAAAGGGGGGGCATGGAAAGGAGCAAGCTTGCATATTCCATAACCACCTCCATAGACACCTCTTATAAACCCACACAAATAGGTGCATCCCCTCATACAGCCAAATACACAATCATATGAACTTAGTATTATACATACCTCTTCTATCATTCACTCTTTTTTTGCATTAACCGATTATTTTTAGTGGCTGTATGTGTGCATATGTGTGTATATGCGTTCATTATGTGCGTATGTGTGCAAGTACGTATGTGCACATGTACATCTGCATGTATGTGTATGCATGCAATCATGTATGTATGTGTGCAAGTACGTGTGTGAGTGTAGGTATGTGCAGGCATGTGTGCAAGTATATTTGAATGCATATGTGTGCATGTATGTGAGTACACGTGTATATGAGTATGTGTGTGTGTGTCTATGTGTGCATGTAGTTATGCAAGTATGTGTATGTTTGCATGTGTGCATGTGTGCCAGCATGTGTGTGTGCACTAATGCAAGGGACAGGGACTCTGGGGGGGGGGGCTATCTTATTGATTCTGTTAGAGTTGCATATGAAAGTAATGGACTTCTTAAAAACACAATTAGCATTATTGAGCGGCATGGACAAGGAAGAGGAGAGAGGAGACAGAGAGCCAGTGAAGCATCCCTGTTATAGGATCAGGATGTCTCTCACTACATGCAGCATCAAGGCAGGCTCAGAGCACGGCAGATGGGCAGCTGCCTGCCTGGCATGGTTTAAATATTCCCACCACCCAAAAGTCTCCCCTCCGTGTTCCTTCACAACAGCTGGATCTTTTCCCACATCTCACTCCTTGGGTTTATGGCAAAGTGCTCTTTTTTGGCAGGAGGGTGGGTTGCATTTTATTGTTTATATAATAACTCTTTATCAATATAGTGAATTAGTTACAACCATGGCCTTGAGATGACATTGAATCTTCTTAGTGACTTTGGCAACTTCTTCTACCTCTCTTTACCTCCATTTTCCTACTTTAAAATGAGGATTTAAAAAAAATCTATAGGTTGAGTGTTAGGATTCAATGAGGGAGATATGAGTGAGGTGGGTGGCTCGGTCAATGCCATCATCGTCACCACCACCACCAGCAGCACCAGTCATTCATATCTTGCATAAGATGTGATCGCAGATCAACCAGTTTTGTGACTGAGTGTCATGGAAGATGAACAAAAGGGCAGATACGTTCTGATGTGAAAAGAAGAGTGGAGAACTTGCAGGGGTTGGGAGTTTTCATCAGGAAATGCAGAGCTGAGTATGGTCCTGAGTCCTCTGTGACATGAGGGCACTGTTGTGCAGATGTGAGGTGGATGTCCCTGTGATAGTAGCAGCCCCTTTAGCCTCCTTAGGATTGCTGGGGGAGTGCTACTGCAGAGACAAATCAAATGTCATCTGTCACCAGGACTGCCCCATTCTGTGAATGGAGTGTGGTAATGATGAGGGGAAGGATGGTTGAGAGGAGACCAGAGATGTAGGCAAAAGCCACATCTCACCAGGCTTTAGAGGGATCCCAGATCCCTGCTGAGCCCTGTAGTCTTGCAATGTGAGCGCTCGAACAGATTTAAGACATCTGCAGGACCAATCCTCTCACAGTCCAGAGAAGAGAAATGCAGCTCAGACAGGGAGGAAGCTTGTCCAAGGTCACAGAGCAAGGCAGCTCTGGAGTTGGGATTGGAACTCAGGCCAATGGACTAGCATCCCAGTGCATCTTTAATGTCTGCACTGTCTCAAGTTCAAATTCCATCACTAGCCTGTGATGGATGTATTCATCATCCTGTCTCCCTCTGCAGCTTAGACTGGTCCTAATTCTGCCCCCGGCTAGCTGTGGCTTTTAGGAGAACTCACCCCCAACCGGAATTTGTAAAATGGGTGGCTAATCTGGCTGGTTCCTGAGGTCCCTTCAGCTTTGATGATCTGTGCTTTCCCAATACATGAGTCGTGGAGGCTGTCAGGTGTCCAAGTAGGAGGAGGCTGCAGCATGACAGGTGGTGTCCCTGACTCCCGAGGGGGACTTGGCAGAGCTGCCACCTCTGATGGGGATAGGGAGGGTGGGAGCTGGTAGGGAGGTACCACTCACTTTGGACAAAAGCTCTGATTCACTGATTGAGAGGGAGGGAAGAGTGAGAGGCACTTGAGCCAGAAGCATAGGACTCAGCAAGGGATGTGTCTGTGACCTTCTTAGCCCTGGAGCCCCAGACCTTCACCATGGATGACAGACCTGGGGCAGACTCAGGCAAAAGCTTGAATTTACAGTATTCTCACTGAGATTCAAGGAGGCCACTGTTTTACAGACAAAGATATTTCAGGATTATTCAGCAAGTATTAGTGACTTAGTTCTCCCTGGCCCAGCCAGAGCTGTATCGCTAAAACACAGTCTGGAGCATGGCATTTTCTTGATTAAAACATTGCAGGGACTTCCACAACCCTTGGCGTGGCCTCTGAAGCCTGGTGAGATGTGGCCTTTGCCTGCCTCTCAGGTCTCCTCTCAACCCCCTTCCTCCCACCACTGCCACACTCCATTCACACTGGTTGCCCTCCTTTCTCAAAGGACCCTGGCTCTTTCCTCCTCAGGGTTTTGCATGAGCTGTTCTTGCACCAGGAATGCTGTTCTTCCACTCTTCTACCATCTATCTCTAATCTTTCTGCAGGTCTCTGATTAAATATTACTCTATCAGAGAGGGTCTTCTTATCCCTTCCCAATCTAAATGATGGCCCCCTCTGATACTCTTACTCATAATAACATGATTTTTCCCCCTTAGACCTTGCCTCAACTTATAATTATATGTTGAAACAAAAAACTAAAAATGAAGTTACCATTGAGTCAATTCTGACTCATGGCGACCTCATGTGTGCAGAGTAGAACAGCACTCCATAGGGTTTTCAAGACTGTGACCCTTTTTAGAAGCAGATCACCAGACTTTTCTTCCAAGGCACCTCTCGGGGAGTTCAAACCACCAACCTTTTGGTTAGTAGTAGAGCGCTTAACCGTTTGTGCCACCCAGGAACTCTATGTATTAGTCTGGGCTTATCTGTATCTCTCTCTCCCCTGCTATTCCCAAGCCCCATTAAGACCAAACATTGCATTTATTCTTTTCACTCCTGAAATGCCAGCCCCTAGCACAGTGCCTGGTAAATAGTGAACACAGGGCTAAAAGATGCTTCTTAGTTTTAAAGAAGGAATGCATAATCATTGAGCTCACACATCAGAAATAACTGTCATAAAGTTTGAAATGTCCACAGTTTCTTCCAAAGTGCATTCAGCGGGACTTTGTGCATTACATAAATCAGGGCTTTATACTACCCCTCCCAAGGGAGAGCTTTTTTAGAAACAGAAAATGTCAAGGCTGGACAGAACACTAGAGAGAACATCTAATTCAGGGGTTTCTTAATTCTTTTTTAAGAGTGGAACTTGTTTTTTCAGTGCAAGCTTAGTTCAAACCCCAACATATTGTTGTTTCCATCAAGTTGATTCTGACTCATAGAAACCCTATAGGACAGAGTAGAACTGTCCCATAAGGTTTCCCAGGCTGTAATCATTATGAGAAAAAATCGCCAGGTGTTTTCTCCTGCAGAGCAGCTGGTGGGTTTGAACTGCCAACCATTCGGTTAGCTTCAAGTGCTTAACCATTGTGCCACCAGGGTTCCTCCCCTGATGAAATCAAAGGTCTTTGGTTAACGCAGGAGCTAGGACTGCAGACGAAGGGGTTCCTAGCATCTTTACCCTCTCCAAGTGGAGTGCCTAGGGTGGGGCACTGGGGGCTGTCCACCTTGGTTGTAGGCAATAAGGGAGTACGTCGTCTGTAGAGAATTTAAAAGCAATAATAAAATCAACTAAACTTTGGTTTGTTTTCTAATGGACAATTCTAGACAGTGATAAAATGCTCTTCCCCAGCAGGGTGTGCAGTGCCCTGCCTCTTGTAAGCTGCAGATCCTTATGGCTGTCTTCCGTGGAATTCTTATTTAAAACCTTCCTTAAGGAAGGAACTGACTTGGTCAGACTGCAGGAGCTCCCGTGTCAGGCAAGTCAGAATGAGGGCATATGTTGTGGTTGTTAGGTGCCATCAAGTCAGTTCCAACTCATAGAGACCCTTTGTACAACAGAACGAAACACTGCCCGGTCCTCCACCATCCTCACTACCGTTGTTATGCTTGAGACCATTGTTGCAGCCATTGTGTCAATCCATCTCTTTTAGGGTCTTCCTCTTTTTCATTGACCCTCTATTTTACCAAGCATGATGTCCTTCTCCAGGCACTGGTCCCTCCTGACAACATGTCCAAAGTATGTAAGACATAGTTTCGCCATCCTTGCTTCTAAGGAGCATTCTGGCTGTACTTCTTCCAAGACAGATTTGTTCATTCTTTCGGCAGTCCATGGTATATTCAATATTCTTCATCAACACCATAATTCAAAGGCATCAATTCTTCTTAGGTCTTCCTTATTCATTACCCAGTTTTCACGTGCATATGAGGCGACTGAAAACACCATGGCTTGGGTCAGGTGTACCTTAGTCTTCAAGGTGACATCTCTGCTTTATAATACTTTAAAGAGGTCTTTTGCGGCAGATTTGTCCAATGCAATGCGTCTTTTGATTTTCTGACTGCTGCTTCCATGGGCGTTGATTATGGATCCAAGTAAAATGAAATCCTTGACAACTTCAATGTTTGTTTATCATGATATTGCTTATTGGTCCAGTTGTGAGGATTTTTGTTTTCTTTATATTGAGATGTAATCCTTACCGAAGGCTGTGGTCTTTGATCTTCATCCGTAAGTGCTTCAAGTCCTCTTCACTTTCAGCAAGCAAGGTTGTGTCATCTGCATAATGCAGGTTGTTAATGAGTCTTCCTCCAATCCTGATGCCTGTTCTTCTTCATATAGTTCAGCTATATGAGAATGAA
Organism: Dugong dugon; assembly: GCA_030035585.1. Lineage (NCBI taxonomy): Eukaryota > Metazoa > Chordata > Mammalia > Sirenia > Dugongidae > Dugong > Dugong dugon. The sequence continues at coordinate 63,473,216 of CM057471.1, forward strand.
ATTCTCCTATAAGAATGAAACTAAGTCAAACTATGCTAAACACTAGCTGAAAGAGCCTCATTGTTACCCTCCTAGATACTCCCAGGACTTGAATATATTAGAAGTAGGCTTGCGTCTTTGAGAGGTATGATTGGGTAGAGGTTAAAGGCACAGATTCTGGAGCCAGACAGCCTGGATTCAAATCCCAACTGTGCCATTTACTAGTGTCATGAACTTGAGTAACTTATTTAATATCTTTAAGCCTCAATCCTCATCTATAAAATGGAAGATGAAAAGAATAATCTATGCAAAATGTTTAGCAAGTAAGTGTATTCATCATCTTGGCTCCCTCTGCAGTTAAGACTGGTCCTGACTCTATAGGGCTGCTATGAGTTGGAACCAACTTGACGGCACACAACAACAAAAACAAAGCACTAGTAAATGTCAACTGTTGTCATCATTTGGCATTTACATACCTGGTGTCCTCTTTATCTTGATGCCCAAATACCAGTTGTTGGGGAAAACACACGTGCTATCAGGGATATCCATGCCTCCAACGTCTCAGGGACACCTCTCTCCATATGGGGAGTGCTAATTGTCAGGGAGTGAATGTACAAAATGTTGAGAGCCACAAGAAGAAGCTAGGAATACCTAATGGAATCCCAAAAAGAAGCTAAAAGCTTCCTCTTTCGCCTGATCTTGATAACCTAACTACTGAGTTGGAAGAGGTGGATAGGAACCGTTGCTGCTCTTTGGACGGGCCCAAAAGGTATATATTAAAAAAATAATCATACAAAAAGTATATGTTTTCTTCTCTGAGTTAGGTTTGAGATACTGCTTTTTCTGCCCCCAGGATAATGGCAAGCCTCATGAATTTCCAGGGATGAGACTCATGACTCTTACTTACCCTAAAGCCCCCAGTAAGGCCAGCACATGTTCAGCATCTCAGAAGAAGAAACAGTTTACACTGCACAATGCATTTTACAAATGCATGTACATTCATATGTTTGCAAAGAGAGAAATGGAGACAGGAAAGACCATTTGCTGCATGCCTACCATGTGACTAGCTGCAAAAAACAGCACGGGTGTGGTATCTGACCTTCTCTAACTTCACAAGGGGAAAGGAGAACCAAGATCAACAGCCCAAGGCTGATTCCCATGAGGTGGAGGTGAAACATGCCTCCTCTCTCTGCCATCTTCACCAATTCTGACACCAACCCTTCTCCTTCCCACAGCACTCTCTGCTGGGTTAGATAATTCATTGCAATGGCCATGCAGAACTCACAGACCATACTCACAATTATGGGGTTTACTAGGGAAGTACCAGTGACAATTCAGACTTAGGAACACTCAGGATACAATTCTTCCGTCAGGATAGCCTTTCCCCAGCTGTGCTCACAGGCACACCTCTCCCTGGCCTTCAGTCTCTGCCCAAAGGTACTCAGCTTTCTGTCTCCGTGGGCTGGGAAGCCCACAGTGCCATCTCCTGCTGCTGGGCCTCTCCTTCCTCGGTGGTGGTGGACTCTTCCTCTCTGCTTTGGAATTGGCTCTCTTTTAAAGCAAAACTGACCAATCCCCTTGGTAGGCCACAGTTATCTTATCACACAGTCCAGCCCAATCACCTGGGTAGGAGATACAAGACCATGGCTAGAAAGGCCACACACAAGAGTAATCAATTAATTGCACTGCACCAACATTGTGTGAAACACTTCTGATATAGTCTCCCATTTAATCCCTGCAATCATCATACAAGATGTTCCCATTTGTTAGATTGGAAAATTGATGCTCAAGAGGTAAAGCAACTGTCCGAGGTTACAGAAGTTGAGAGGAATAGAGCAAGTATCAGAACACAGGTCAGTGAGAATTTGAAGTCTTTACTCTTCCCTCTATACCACTCTGTTGCCCTTTTCATATTTTATTTCCTCAAGCATTTATTTATTCATTATTACAACAGTCTTGGAAGGCAAAGATCACTGTGCCCATTTTCTAGAGGAGGAAATAGTGCTTAGAAAAACACCAGTGACTGTCCATTGTCACATAACAACAGATACAGCTTCAAGGGGGCAGCTATGAGTCCAGGAGAAGCAGTGATCATAAAGCTTACTCCAGGGTGCATAGGAAAGAATCTCCAATCTTTTGTAACCCCCTAACATCTTTCCTAAAAGGCTGGGGAAAATGAACCAGGAAAGTTAATTAATTTTTCTAAGGCCACAAAGTAAAATATTCCAGATTTTCAGAAACCAAAGCCCTCTTCTAGATCCTTGTAGCATCAGGTCTCTGATGGGAGTGGAATTCTCCATTTACTGAGTGAAACTGACTTCTTAGTGACAGCATCCTCCCACCTAGAACCTGGATCAGCTTCACGTTCCAGGAACCACCATGAAACTCATGAGCCCTAATCTCCTGGAGCCGGGCCATCATGCCTGGTGTGGGCAGATACTCATGCTGAAGCCCATCTCTGGGAGACAAAAGGCGTGTTCCACTTTCATAGCAGAAAGGAGCATATAGAGAAGCCCACTCCATCCTGAAGGCCTTTGCTAAGCAGAAATGTTCCGGTCCTAGAACATATGAGTCATGGTGGTGACTACTGCTGATTTGCAGTAGTGCCGGAAGTAGCACAGAATGGTAGAAGGAGGAGGCCCCTGGGGATTGTCCAGACCAGCCTCAATCATTTCCTGATGAGGAAACTGAGGCCCAGAGGGGAACAGTGAGTCACCCAAGGTCACCCAGTGAAATAACACTGAGAGAGTCATAGCACTTTCTCACTCTGATTACAGCCTTAAGGAGCCCTGGATGGCAGAGGCGGTCAAAGACCACTGGAGAGGAATGGAGAGGTTTCAGAGCCTGATGCCATTAGTATCCTGGACAAATGTTGATGGAGTCCAGGCTGGAGGTTATGATCCAATTATGAGTGCTTCTCCTTCTATCCCCAATATTTTAGCCCAGGACTCTGAAGCAAAGGACATTAATCCTGAAAGGCATCTCAGAAGCTCCTCTGGCACAGTATTAACAAAAGATGACACTGAAAGTCAGTGAGATGAAGGGCCTCACTCGTGGTCCTGGAGCCAAGTGGAGCAATGAAGCTCCCTAGCTTTCACATGTGTGGTTGTGTTTTGAAAAAACTGGCTCAGCTCCTACCCACCACATAAAATTTTCACCTAGCCATTGCGGTTGTATTCATTCACTCAGTGAACACATACATATAGAGTGCCCTCACATTCCAAGCACTGCCCTCGGTGCAGGGTTGGATTCAATAGCAAATAAAACAAAGTCCTTGCTCTCATGGAGCCTGGACTTTACAGATTCTTCTCAAATGCCTCCTCCTCCATGAAATCTTTTCAGGTCACCTCACACAGGAAAGTCTATCTTACCATAAGATTTACAACATACACTGCTGGGAACTTAGGAATACCTGACCAATGTTTCTTGAGTTATTTAATTAACTCACTTAGTCATCCACAAACGTAGATTTAGCACATTCTGTGTGCAAGGTCCCATGTTGGTGCTTATCATATACTGATTGGTATTATGGTTTTCTCTATGTGTGTCTTACCCTCTCAAAACTTCCTTGCAGTTAGGGACTATATGCCACATGTCTATGTAAAAAGCATGGTGTTTTGAAGTTTTCTAGGAATAAAATAGCTACTTACTACATGTTATTAGAAGGAAGGATGGAGGATGGCTAACAATGTCAACTTTTTGAGGCTTCATAATTATGACCATCATTTCAAAGCTTAGGAAACTATAGGTTTAGTAAGTATGTCACCCACAGAACCAGGATTACAATCAAGGACTTCTGGATGCGGGTCTGAGAACCCTCATTTTCAGGAAGCCCGTCTTCACAACCAACTGGAATCTCTCCATCCTGCTGTGAACTGGTTCTGACCTCTATGGAAACAGAGTTTAATAATCTTACAGTTTTGTCTAATGCAATGGTTAAAAGCACAGTCTTTGGTGTCAACTGAACCTGGCTAAGGCCGTTAACTTTTGGGCTTTTTTCCCCTCCTCCATAAATGGCATCGGTGGCAGCACCCACTCCTGGGTTGTTGTGAAGATTAAATGAGATAGTCTATGTAAAGTCTCTACTCCAGGACTAAGCACATGGTAGGTCCTCAGCAAACTCAGCAAACACTCAGCGGTTGTTTTGCTTACAGTGAAGATAATCAGTCACTCAACAAACCTTACTTGAGTGTTGACTGTGTATTAGACATTGTGCAAAGTACTGGGGATTTGGGGATAACTAAGATCAGAGTCTCTTTCCCCAAGAACGTGACACTCTCATTGGGCAAACTGACATGTACACAACTCACATTCATTCAGGCAGAATCAAACAAGCACAAATGGAACACCAAGTGTGGAAACACAGAGAGAAGAGCACTAATGGGAACTATGCATTTAAGGGGGGGGTGACATTTGAGCCAAGCCCTGAAGGATGAGCAATGAAGAAGAGGAAGAAGATTGAGGGAAGGGCATAATCTATGCTAAGAAAGCGCTAGGCATTTTCAAGGAATTCTAGGTAGTCCAATGCAGCCGGAATGTAAGGAGAGTAACAAAAAAACCAAACCCACTGCTGTCCAGTCAGTTCTGACTCATAGCAGTCCCATATGTTTCAGAGTGGAACTGCTCCATAGGGTTTTCTTTGCTGTAAACTTCATGAAGTAGATTGCCAGGTCTTTCATCAACCCACTTGTTAGCGGTAGTTGTGCGCAAACCATTTGCACCACCCAGGGCCCTGTAGGGAAGGTTGTTGTTAGCTGCTGTTGAGTCAATTTAAACTCATAGTGATTCCATGTGACAGAGTAGAACTGCCCCATAGGATTTTCTTGGCTGTCATCTATTCAGAAGCAGATCAACAGGTCTTTCTCCCATGGAGCCGCTGGGTGGGTTTGAACTGCCAACCTTTCAGTAGGCAAAATAGTGCTTAACCATTGCACTACCAGGGCTTCTTGTAGGAAGGGTAAACCCATTGCCATCGAGTTGATTCTGACTCTCAGGGAACCTATAGGACAGAGTAAAACTGTCCCATGTGGTTCCTAAGGAGCGACGGGTGGATTCAAACTGCCGACCTTTTGGTTAGCAGCCAAACATTTAACCACTGCACCACCAGGGATCGGTATGGAGGGTAGGGGGATATAAAAGTAGACTCAAATCCACTTGTGGAGTGTTTCAGTTCCATACAGAGTAACTGGAACTTGATTATTTAAGTGTTAGGGAGCTATTGAGAACTTCTTAAGAGGATATGGCATGACCTGACCTGAGATTAGATGGAGATTCCAGAGAAAGATTCACAGCGTGGATTGGAAAGAAGAAACTGGAAGCAAGGAGACCAATGAGAAGCATCTGCAGTGGTTTAGACAAGAAGTAATGGCCACTTTATCCCAGGAAATACCCCCCATTCGTTACCATCCCCAACAAGCCCTGCACAGGATAGCTCCTGCCTTTCTACCTCCTTTCCTACTACTCTAACCCTTGCTCACTGCACTCCAGACAGACTGGCCTCCATCCTGATCCTGAAGCATCCCAAGTTGTCTAAATCTCAGGGACTTTGCACTTGTTTTTCTCTCTGCCTTCAATGCTTGTCCTCTAATCATCCACTTGGTTGGAGGTTCCTTCCTTCACTCAGGTGTTAGTTATTAAGATGTCACCAACCTATTTAAAATGGCCCCAGTCATTTTTTATCCCCTCATCTGGTTTACTTTTATTCACAAAAGTTATACTACCTGCCATTATAGTATATCCTTACTTGTTTATATCTTTATTACCTGTCTTCTTGCGGGTAGAGAATTTACCTTTCTTTTTCATCCCTACATCCTTATTGCCTAGCCATCACATTGGGGCATTTGGTAAATATCTGTTAGTGAATGACTGCATGAATTGTCTTGCTTTATCCCTAAGTCATAGCAGTTACTCACCATCTGAGGTATTTTGTGTGGGGACCAAAAAAAAAAGGAAATGGTTCCTATGTTTGAGGACCTTACAAAATAACTTGTAAAATGTCTGCATAAATGTGATTTCTGAGAGTTCATCAAGCAAGGGAAGATGTTTGGTGTGGTGGAAATAGCACACGAGGCCAGAACTTCTTGGGGCCAGCGGGAGGACAGGGGATAAGCCTTTGATGGCAGAGACCTCACCATGCTGTCTACCAAGGACCTACCATATGACTGGCACATAGTAGGCACTCAATAAACATATTAATGAATTTCTAAACGAATGGCACATTTCACTGAGTTCTTTACAATATTTTCATGCCTAGCTTAAGCACAAGATGGCGAACAAGGTGTAATACTGGCCCAGAAGCCAGACCAGAGCTGGGAGCAATAACAGGAGAAGTAAGCAACCATGCACTTTTATTTATGAAGCCCCATATAGATCATTTTCCTCTTACAATGAGCAGTGCTCATATTATGCGGCGTTACAAATGCTGGAACAATACCTTGTATTTATGGAGTGGCTGTCTCTGAGGGGCTCAGACCGTTTTACAGACATGATCTCATTCATGCTGTCTCAGGTCTTCTATTCAATTACAGAATGTTCCAGACGATGCAAACTATTTCTTTTAGATGCTCTCTTAGAATTATCCATCCTCCCATTACAGTTCAAAGATTTACAAATCACCATAAAATGGATCCAGGATTACTACAGCAGGAAAGGAGGTGGGCAGAAATGAAAATTTTTGAATTTATAATTTATGAACGCTTGAAATATTAGGAAGTCAGCCTTTGTATACTCATCTTAAAAATGAGGGAAAACATGGGCTATGGCTCCATCACAGCCACGTAATATGATACTAAATGTGCGGAAAAACAAATATTAATACTCTATAATGTTAGCTTGGGCTATACAAATAGGAGTTACCTTGTGTGGCTAAGAGACTGGATGGATAACATGACCATAATAAGCATAAAGAAAGGAGGTGACGTGCACATACTTCAAAACTAAGGGTCACAAGAAGTGGGCTCTTCACTTGTTCAGCCATTAATTACTTTGTGGCTTTACACAAACTCTTAACTTCTCTGGGCCTTGGTTACCTTCTGAAAATGAGGGCAGTTGGATTAGATGCTCTCTAAGTCCGTTCCAGCAGTAAGATTTTTGGAGTCTGTGTGGTTCTGCTACCAACCCCACAATAACCAGCCCCACCACTATTGCTTGTTGTGGCCAGCTGCAGCTGAGTAGGCCCCAACTCATGGCAACCCAATGCACAATGGAATGAAACGCTGCCCGGTCCGAAGCCATCCCCATGATCAGTTGTGGATTGGACCATTGTGATCCATAGGGTTTTCACTGGCTGATTTTTGGAAGTAGATCACCAGACCTTTCTTCCTAGTCTGTCTTAGTCTGGAAGCTCCTCTGAAACCTGTTCAGCATCAGAGCAACACACAAGCCTCCACTGACAAACAGGTGGTGGCTGCACATGAGGTGTACTGGCTGGGACTCAAATCCAGTTCTCCTTAATGGAAGGTGAGAATTCTACCATGGAACCACCTCTAATGCTTCATCTGGCACATAATGGTGCTCACCAAGTGTTCAGTAGACTCATGTGTTCATTTTTCAGTAGCTCACAAACTAGATTTGATTTAACCAACATGTGTTGAGTGTCTACTATGTTCCAGACATGGGTGGTGCAGGGTATAAAAACTCATAAAAAATATCATAATTTAAATATATGTAAGCCATGAAGGGAGACAAGATGGTTAACTCCAGGTCAATAGAGGCTTCTTGGAAGAGATGACGTGAGCTGAGTTTAAATGGATAATTAATAGGAGTTCTCCATATGGATTAGGAAAAGAAATGAGAGGAGAGGGAAAGGCATGGCAGTCAGAGGGAAGGGCACATCTGAGGACACAGAGGTGTGAAAAAGCTTGGCGGGGGGATAGATGAATAAAGTGTGAGGGTGGATCAGGAAGAAGTTGGGCTGGGGAAGTAGATGTGATTCACATGATTAAGAACCTCAAAACTTGCTATGGATCTCAGGCTTTTCTTTGTAGGGTTCCTAACAGGAGATTGTCATGTTTGATTTTCATAAAGAACATTGTAAATTACTTTACCTTACACTTCACTGCCTGAGGCATTGGTGGTTCAGTGGTAGAATTTTCACCTTCCATGCATGAGACTCGGGTTTGAATCCGGCCAATGCACTTCATGCACAGCCACTACCCCTCTGTCAGTGGAGGCTTGCATGTTGCTCTGATGCTGCACAGGTTTCAGTGGAGCTTCCAGACTAAGACAGACTAGGAAGAACGGCCTGGTGATCTACTTCTGAAAATCAGCCAGTGAAAACCCTATGGATCATAATGGTTTAATTTGCAACCAATCATGGGGATGGAGCAGGACTGGGTAGTGTTTTGTTCCACTGTGCACAGGGTCACCACGAGTCAGGGACTGACTCCACTCCTTACAGATGGAGGAACTGGGCAGGATAAAGCACCTGCCCAGAGACAAATAGCTTAAAAATAGCAGAGCCAGGATTACAATCTTTTAATAAAAGTCCACGAAACTACTCTCTTCTACCTATGTAATTTAACCTCTTCTTCCTCTCCTACACAGACCCCTTTTCCAGCTGATAAATCAGTTGCTTGTTCCCTGAGCACAGGATGACAAATCTCTCTCCTACTCTTGTTCTGTCAGTTTGGGATGCATGTGTTCCCCCTGTCCTCCCCCAGTCCATATTCCATAAATACTTCAAGATTCAACTCAAGCCCCACCTACTCGGGGATAATTTGGCCAGTCTAGTTTCCACAGCCGTCTCAGAATGACTACAGTGTTTATGGCACGTACCACGTATTCTTACAGCCTTTGTTCATTCATCCCATTCAACAATCCCAGATGATGGAAAGCTTCCAGGTGCCAACACCACGCTAGGCGGTGGGGATACATGGTGAATAAAAGACACAGTCCTTGCCCTCGCCTAGCTTAAATCTAGTTTGAAGAGAGATATCAGTCAATAGTCATGCATTTACAAACTTGACAGTGTTTTGAAGGAAAAGTACAGTGGTGAGAGTGGAGAAGAGAGACAGGTGCTCAAGTGGCTCAGGTAAGACTGCTGTGACAAAATGATGTTCAGCTGAGATCTGAAGAATTACAGGATGCATAGGAGTTAACTGGAATCCTTGGGCGGTCCAAAGGCTAGCAAGCTCAGCTGCTAACCTAAAGGTTGGAGGTTGGAGTCTACCCAGAGGCACCTGGGAAGAAAGTTCTGGCAATCCACTTTCAAAACATCAGCCACAGAAAACCGTATAGAGCACAGTTCTATTCTGACATGCATGGAGTTGCCATGAGCCACGAACGACTTAATGGCAACTGGTTTTAGGGATTAACTAATGAAGAGAATGGTAGACAAAGAAGAGGAGCCCAGGCTGAGGGAACACCGTGCACAAGTCTCACGTTGGGAGACAGCATAATGTATCTGAGAACCTGAAAGAAGGAAGTGTGCATCAGTTAGGGCAAGCAACAATAGCTAACTCTAGTTAAATTTAGGCCAAATGGAAAATTATTGGAAAGATATTGAGAAGCTCATGGCGCCGCTTGAAAGGCCTAGAAAACAAAAGGAGTCCATGCAACCAAAAACCAAAACCCATTCCAAAAACTGTGGTATATAAGCAATCTGGGGAGGATACTGATGGCTCCACTGTTCAACACTGGGTTGGGTAGCTGGCACCAGCCACATCCCTAGCAGAGGGCTTCAGGTGCTACCTCTGGCACCTTTGCCACTAGTGCCCTGGGAAATAAATGGATACCGCTGCTGTCCCCATGATGAATTTTTCCCAGTCTTTTTTCTTTTTCTTTTCCCTATATCACTAGCTCCAGGGAGACACCTGTGACTGGCTGAGCATACCCTTGCTCCCTGGGAAGCTGGGAAAGTTTTACCTGGCTTTTTCAGCTTCTATAGAGGCAAGTGGACTGTTTCTCACCAAGATTCAGAATGTGGAAAACTCCCCAAACATAGAAAGGACATTCAGATGCTGGGCAACTAAATAATGACACACAATGGCATGGCTGAAGGATGAGAGCGCCTGTAAAATTCTCTAATTGTTTTAGTTGTGTTCGTCTCATCTGTCTCACTAAATTGTGATCTCCTTTAGGGAAGTGTCCATGCTTTCTTCCTCCCTCTTAAGCTCAGCTATGACTGACGGCCCTGGCCACATACGCCCTGCTCAATAAATTCTTGTTGACTTCGGTCTAGTCCATTTTACAAAGGTCATTTTATTTGGCCTTAGCTTGGAGATGATTTTCAAATGCAAAATAGGAATAACTCAGCCCAAGTGTTGGTAACATCTGCAGATAATCATGTCGTCTGGCCATGCGGAACCTCTGGGCACAGGAAAGCTTTCTGGAATGTGAGCAGATATGGAATGGAGCTGCTACCTGACGTGTTCCTATCACTTCCCAGGCGCTTGTTCCCTCCAGGGCAGTAGAAGAGCTTGTGTCTTCAAAACGCATTTGGGTAATCCACTGTTAGGTATTGGTTACTTACGCAAAAAAGCTCCTTAAAAAATGAACAGTCTACACAATCAGATGCAATGCCTTACAGCAAAGAGTTTCTTCTTTTATATTCTTTTATAATGCTCTAGGGGAAGGGAGACCTGGTTTAGGACCCAGAACACCTGAGTCCAAGACCTGGCTCTGGGCTTACTAGATTGGTAGCCTTGCTCTAGTCCCATCGTCTCAAGCATCCTCAGATTACCCATCCACAGAATGGGCACGATTTACTAAAGGGCCGTGGAGGGTAGGCACTAATTGTATCTGCTGGTGCAGCATCCTTCTGCTATTTTTCTGGAAATATATCATGCCTCTTCTTCTAGAATAGTGATTCTCAAACTTCAGCCTACATCAGGATTGCGTGGAGCGCTTGATAAAACAAAATTCGTGGGCCTATTCTCAGGATTTCTGATTTTATAGGTCTGGGATAGGGCCTGAGGATTTACATTTTTAGCCATTTCCCAGATGATGCTGATGTTGCTGGCCTAGAGACCCCACCAGAGAACCTGTGTAACAGAAAACCACTCCTTCTCTTATTTTCAGTCCATGGGGTTGGGGATGATTTCAACCCTTGACTTCAAGAGTGGGAACACAACCCAGGCCTGACTAGTTAGCTTATTCCAATCACTTAGTCATAGTGGCGTACTTCATGTCAGGCTGATGGAATTCAGTTCGACACTTTAGTTGGAACACATCTCCTTGCTAGGGGTGCTAAAGCTGGTAAAATGTGAATATGAAGCCGTGGGGCCAGCCAGCAAGACAGAGGTTCTTGAAACTGTACTTGAGCTCCTCCAGTCATCCTAACGCAAGTCCACACTTTATCTTTTTTGCTTCAGTCAGTTTGAGTTGGGTTCTCGTCACTTGCAATCAAATAACCCTGAGCAATACATACACTTCCCAAGAACAGAGTCTGGGTTTAGTCATTTTTAAAACCTTTTAAGAGTTTGTAACAATGAGAGACAATGAATGACCAGAGAGGAAAATTATGAAATGATGAAATAGTTCTTTAAGGACTAGCCTGCTAGATAACCTCAAAGCAGCACACCAAGAATGACCATGATGATTAGAAGAACAGTAAAGTAACTTTTGATGAGTATTTAATGAGTACCCGGCTCTCTGCTAAATGGCTTACATGCATTAGCTAACTTAATATACACAGTGATTTTGGAGACAGGTGCTATTATAATCTCAGCTCACAGATGAGGACGCTGAACATCAGAGAGGTTAAGAAATTTCCCCAGGGTCACTCAGCTAGTAAAAGGCAGTAAGGAAAGAAGAAGGAGGAGGAGGAGTGGAAGGAGGGGAAGAAATAACCAATACCCTGACTTCAGTAGCCATATTCTGTCATCTTTGGGAGACTAGAAATACTTACCTTCCATTTTAATTCACAGACCACGTTGTCTTGAGAAGATGAAGATGGTGCTTGGTTCAAAAAAGAAACAAATACAAAAGTGATGGGACTCCTTTGAGAAACAGAAAACTTAAGGCACAATTTGGCTTGGACTCGGAGGACTGAAAAGCCGTCAACTGACTTCCTGAGGGTGCTAGGTTTCTGGCTTTTTGAGAGTCTAGAAATGACTACCTGTTTCTTTGTCCAGCTGATCACCTCCATCTGCCTTAAACTCTGTGCAGTATCAACTTCAGAGACTCCTGACAAGGGCACCGGTGGCAGCATGCCCAGGTCCTTGCCTCCTCTGACCTCAGCAAACCTTTAAGTTGTCCACTTACCCAACTCCTTCTGCTAGGTTGACAGCTGTCCAAAGCTGTTGCCTGTCCAACTTATCTACGCAGTATCCCCAGCAAGCCTACCTCAAGAGCCGGGCCCCCAAACACAACTTTGTAGGTCCTCTAAAGATGTACCCAGTAGATATCGATTACCAGTTTCCCCTCTCTCAAAAATATACATCAGTTGGTTGATTTTTTTATTTTTATTTTTATAGTTTTCAGGCCTTTTCTGTGACTGTCTCACATCATCTCCACTGCTCTACTCTTAGATTTCCGTTCATCTGTATCTGTTCCAAGGTACCATAGCAGTCTGCTATCCTTTTGTGTATACAGCATAGGTGTGAAATTTGATTAGGGTTCGTCAGATCAGACCTTCTTTGTTGCCTACTTCAACTCCGTCTCTATCTTCCTAACCTGAATTCCTCACTCAATTCTTACTCCACACTCCTACACCCCGCCCCCCCCCCCCCCCCCACTGTGCTGTTGTCTTTCTGAAACATGGAGATGCCTTTCAGCGGTAAGCTAGAAACATTTGCTGTTGACTCAACTCCTTTACAGACTGTCTGGGTTTCTTAGTGTTGCTATAACAGAAATACAACAAGTGGGTGGATTTAATGGACAGAATTTTTTTTCTCCTCACAGTTTAGGAGGCTAGAAGTCCAAATTTAGGGCACTGGCTCTAGGGGAAGGCTTTCTTTCTCTGTTGGCTCTGGGGGAAGATCCTCGTCTCTTTTTAGCTCGTTCCTCAGTTCCTTGATGATCTTCACGTTGTGTGGCATCTATCGTCCCTCATCTGTGCTTCCTTCTGTGCCAAATCTACTCTTTTTCTATCTCAAAAGTGATTGGTTTAAAACACACCTCACACTGATACGGCTTCATTAACATAACGGAGAAAACCCTACTCCCTAATGGGATTAATACACAGGTATAGTAGTTAAGATTTACAACACATATTTTTAGGGGACACAATTCAATCCATATCACAGACTCTTCCCAAACTGCAAAAGCCCCACTTCCTCTCAGCCACACCCCAAGTGTGCCCTATCCTTGGCTCATCCCTGGCTCATCCCTGGCCAGACCTCTGTCCTCTGGATTCAGTCTCTGCATCTCTGCTGAGAATTGTTCCCTGACACTGTAACAGCCATCCTCTTGCGTCTCTGCTCATCCCAGCCTTACCCATCCTTCAGGGTTCAGCAGGAGGCCTTCCTCCTCCACCTCAGATCCCCTCAGCTGGAGATATATCCGCCTCCTCTGGGCTTCCATAGCTCTTTTACTGCTCCTCTCTTAGAGCTCCTAGCACTGTCTCTATTACAGTTATTTATAGATGGAAATCTTATCTCCCCTACTAGTCTATAAAACCTTTGAGTGCACAGTCCCTGTGTCATTCATCAATGTATTCTTCACTGGACCTGACTTGCACATATTGGAAACTCACATATCTAATAAATAAACCTAGGGAGTTGTGGGGAAAGACCCTACCCCAAAATGTGGCTCTCATCAGTCTTTCATATTGATGCAAATCCCACAATGCAAGATTGATTGTGCTAAGCTGGCACCAAGAGCCTCTGTTAAGGGTATCTCATTAGACCACACTTAAACCATGTCTCCACTGATGTGGCCAGTACCATGTGCTCCTGATGCAACTGAGGGCCTGGATTATAAGCATTCATTTTTTTAAAAAAGAGACTATAATACTTTATCTTTGAAACTGACGTGCACTTTGAATTTTATTCCAAAAACCACCATAATTGTTTAATGTAAATAATTCCCTTCAATGGTCAGGGAAAATTAACCCCTAGGCAGCTGTGCCACGTATATCTTGTGGCTCTGAGCAGCCTCTGGCTCCCCAACATAGATGATATTACCCCTGGATGCAAGGCGCAGCAGCGTTAAAGGATCTGAGTCATTAACACAAGCTCTTTTCTAGCTAAGGGCAAAGGGAAGACAATATGAGACATGGAAGACCTAATGGAGGCCAACTAGCATTGTGTTTCCTGGAGGGACAGTGTAGAACAGGTCTGGGGGAGAGAGGCAGGAGAGTGTCCCTGGCCTCTGCAACTAGTCAAGGTGCCCTGAGACCAAAGGCAAGGGAAGGAGCGTGATCCAATCAACTGGTTTCCATCTGATGGTCCTGCTTTAGCCTCCACTCTCTCCCTCTAAGTTGGAGGCAGGAGGTGGGGGGGGGGTCATCAATTCATTTTCTTATTGGAAGCTGAGCTAACTTATTCAGAGCCTGGGGGCTGTCAGCATAAGATTGTTAATGAACATGTTTCCTGTAGATAATTATAGGAAAGGGAATATTGAAAGGACTTAAAACATTTGATTCTTTCAATTCATTAATTATATTGCAATTATCCCATGCTCAGGAGCTGTTCAGGAGGCTGGATTCCAGCTATTCCTGTGAGACTCCATGGGCAGAAATGAGGGCTGAGGACTTGGGGAGAGAGAGCCTGAAGAGAAAAGCTCAGAAAAGGTTAACTGTGCAGATACAAAAAGCTAACTGGAAACCTCTTAAACAAAATCCAGGTTAATAAGTGTTGAAAAGAACAGCACATCTCTTTTGTTATGATTATTATCATTGTGTTTCCACCTACATCGAAATTGCTTGCATTTTGATAGATGCATCATAATCAACATGACTGCTCTTGGAAAAACCTTGGTCTTACAGTTGAATCAGGAATGAACAGACTTTGAGAGTTGGGCGGATCTAATGGGTAACTGTGGAGTGATGGGAAAACAGGTCTGAATGCTGTATCCTGCTCTGTCACATCCTGGACCTGTCACCTTTGTTTCCTTCTCAGGCTCCTACGTTATCCATAAAAGAGGGTTGTAAGCAAAGTGGGTCAACAATTACTACCGGAACACTATCATGTGCCAAGCACCATGCCGAGTACAAGAATGACGTGGGTACAGGTGAGGTCCCTGTCCTCATAGAAGATACATTCTAGTGAGAAACATGGTCCATTAAACAGGCAATCACAATATAGATGATGGGACAAGTACAAGGGCCATGGAGTTCAAGGAAGCAGCTCCTCACCTGGTCAGGAGGAGGAGTGATCAGAGAGTTTGCTGTGTGTTCTCTCCCTTTAGTACACATGCATCACATTAAGAGAAACACCCTAAACCTCAATGCTTTCAGACTTCACCCTCTTGGCTTTCAGGAATTCCAGGCTTCTTTCTTCCCCAGTTATTTCCTCTAAGAAATCCTGATGGTGAGAGTGGAGAAGTGAGGAAGTTCCTCCCACATATCATCAGAGCAACAGCTCAGATTTTGACTATTCGTCCACCCTTTCTTCCTGTCCCTCTGCTATTCATAGCTTTTTGTTTGTCCCAGTGGCCATGTCACTGCCCACTACCTCGGGACTACTAACCTCCATGCCACCCCTAGATGATGTGACCCCTGACAGCAAAGCACAGTGTTTAAGGGTCTGAGTCAGTGGCATATTTGTGTGAATTAATGATTCAGCTCTTTGGTAGCTGAGGGCAAAAGGAAGACAATATGAGATATGGGAGACCTAATGCGGGCCAAGTAGCATTGTGTTTCCTGAAGGGACAGTGTAAAACAGGTCTGGGGGAGAGAGGCAGGGAGAGTGTCCTTGGCATCTGAAGCTAGCCAAGGTGCCCTGAGACTGAAGGCATGTTTTTGCCTGCCTCTATCACGGGAACCAGTTCATGTGATGCTGCCAGAAGATGAAAGACCATGTAGGCCAGAGCTGAGTCAACCCAGTTGTCCCAGTCAAGGCCTCAAATGTGAGAGAAAGTCCAGCCAAGATCAGCAAAGACAGCTTGTAGCTGACTCTCAGCCGACCACAGACACATGACAGAACCTAGCTGAGACCAAAGGGACTACCCAGCTGAGCCCAGCCGAAATTGCTAACCTGCAGAACCATTAGCTAAATAAATGGTCACTGTTTTAAGCCATTATGTTTTTTGGGTGGCTTGTTATACAGCAATAACTAACTGATATAACATTTAACTATATTATAGATCAGTTCAATTCAACCAAAGTTTTTTGAATACCTACTATGTTCCAAGTCACTGTGAGCAAAATAATGAAGACACAGTCTCCATTCATGGAAACTTACAAGCCAATGCATCTTAAGTGTAACTGAACTATTAAAAACTCCTGAGATTTTTACCCTTTTGTCTATGGGCCACTAGGGCATCCATGTTTAGGTCTTAGTGTAGTCTGTGGACTCCCTGAAAATGTATTAAAATTTTATACGTGTGTGCCTATGTGCATTTTTTGAGAAAGGGCCCTTGGTTTTACATCATGTTCTCAAATGGAGAAGTGACCCAAAAGAGGTTGAGAACCACTGGATGCTATCGTAATCTAAACCTGTTCACACTGCCCAACACTCCCACAGCAGTTCAATCTACTTAGGGGTACATTTCATTTTTGACTCATCCAACAAGGAAGTGTCCTCAAAATGAGATGTTACCAGAGGCCACTGAGGTTTATGTGTTGGATGATGAGAGTGTCATCCCTGTCTCTAAAAAAAGCTTCAAACAGATAATGTTATCGCTTTCTTGTCATATAGGCAGATCCTCTGTAAAAGCCAGAGCACATTTTCTTTGAAAAATGATGAGTTTCTCTGCAGCCTCCTTTTGCTCACACCCACTCTGGGGCTGGTAAATTTTTCTCCCAGGGCAAGAATACAAGTCCATCACTCCCTATCGCCTTACTCCTCTGGCAACAAATGCCTTTCACTTTAACCAACAATGCAAAGTACCTATACTACAGGTTCTTGTTTGAGGATTACATTGGGATCTCACTAAGATCAAGAACCACACCAAGCCTTCATTACAACATTGATCTAATGTTTGGGGGAGATGGTCTGATGGGCAGACTAATTTTTCGTTTTCTCTAAATTATTGAGTTTCTCTCTACTTGTAGACTAGATGAACAGAAAAAGAGAGGAGCAGCATAGCAGACAGAAAGTGCCCTGAATATTTGGGATAATGCTATCTTATTGCCAGTTCTTCCGCAGTATTGCTTAGCAAGCATCTTTAAGCAAATCTACCATCTCTCTAGGTTTTCTTATTTGTAAAACTGGAATAATAATTCACGCCCTTCCCACGTCACAAAGGCAGTCCTGTGCAGCTCAAGCAAATAATATTTGTGAAAAGTGACTTTCAAATCGTGAAGTACCACCAGATCTAAGGTTGGTCACGTCTACCTCGTGTTTCTATGATTCACTTGGAATCTTATACTTGGTCCCGTGTAATTCTGCCAAATTTTCACCTATGAGTTAACAATATTCTACTCTCTTCTAAGCCAATGGGTAACAATTTCATATAGGTATTGTTGTTGTTATTGTTAGCTACTGTTGAGTCAAGCCCAGCTCATGTCAACTTTATGTATAACAGAACAAAATGTTGCCTGTCTTGTACCATCTTCACGATCGTTGGTATCATATGGTTAACACACTCCCCAAATCAGCTGTTCTAGGAAGCATTCCCTGAGTCCTACTCGATGGTTTGGGTGGCCCAGTATTGAACTGCTAAAATCCCTGTGCTTCCCTGGATTTTTATGCTATAATCACTGGTCTCATTTCTGCATCAAGAGATGGTATAATTTAGTGATTAACAGTGTGAATTTGGGAATTGCACTACTTGAGTCAAATCCTAGAACAAACATTTACTAACTGTAAACTTGTACAAATTATTTAATCACCCTGTGCCTCAGTTTTTCTCACAGGTAAAACTGGGAAGGTAATAGTATCTATCCCATATGGTTTGTGGAACATTAAATGAGTTAATTCATGTAAAGTACTTAAAACAGTTTCCAGTTCTTGGTAGAGTATGGAGAAAGCACAAAAATGTTAGCAATTATTGTATTCTCTGTCTCATGCCAGATTGAAAGAATTTGGGGGGGCGTGTGTGTGAGGGTGGCATTTGCTTGTCCATTTGCGTATCTTCAATACCTACTGCTTGATAGGTACTCAACAAATATTAAAAAATGTACCCACGTTATAATGAATGCATGAATGAATGAATGTGTGATGTCAGGAAGATTTCTTGTTCTGAAGGCAGTACGTGTAAATTCTGGTCCTAGTTTAGTCTCTAATTCCATCTGACACCTCTGAAACAAATTATTTACCTCCCTAGCCCTCAATTTCCTTATCTACTAAATGCAAGCAGTGGACCAGATAATCGATAATGACCGTTTCACCTCCAGAGGTCTATAAAATGGGATTATTGGGTGACAAGGATATGAGTTATTTTACCAAGTCTACTGGTGGGCCATATAATTTACACAGAGTATCTTGTCAAGTATTCCCAGTGTACTGCAAGGTAACCAATATTATCTCCATTTTATAAATACAGAAAATGATAAGGATTAGAGAGGTTAAGTGACTTGCTGAAGACAACACAGCTAGTAAGTTGTGAAGCAAAGACCCAAATCCAGTTCTGTCTGAAGACAAAGGTCAGTTCTTTCCACTCTTCTGCTGAGATCCAAGTGAAAGATGGCGTGCTGTAACTCATGCAACACCTCCTTCAAAGGGAAGCAGAGGCAGTAAGCAGGGGGCAGGGGCAGGTATACTTAGAACAGGTGTGGGGAGAGTTGTCAGTTGACGTACATGTTTAGAAACGATGGCATCTGTGTTGGGATCCAGATGGGGAGACATTAAGCAGAGGAGAC
Organism: Dugong dugon; assembly: GCA_030035585.1. Taxonomy (NCBI): domain Eukaryota; kingdom Metazoa; phylum Chordata; class Mammalia; order Sirenia; family Dugongidae; genus Dugong; species Dugong dugon. The sequence goes on from CM057471.1 coordinate 63,492,042, forward strand.
AGTAGCAGCTATAACATTAGCCTTGCGTTAATTGCTATTTTGGTGTCCTTATGGAAGGAAACATCCACTGTACATATTCATGCAGCAAATGGAATTCGTAACAATTTCTTTGAGTTGGGAACCACTTGTCCCCTCCTCCCTGGAGCTAATCCAATGTCTATATTTAACCCAGCGGGCTGGGTGGCATCACATTTGGGTGATTATTTATAGATACCCTCATGCACTGTCTGCTGAAAAGCCACAGGGATTCTGCCAAGGCAGGGGGGAGAGAACAGTTCCAGATGTGTGGCTGTTCATGAATCCCCTTCTGGGCCTTTGCAGGATGGACCTCAAATATGCATGAGATCTTGGGTGCATCTGCTTTTATTTTTATTTCTGACTTCCAACATGAGGGGTACTATTTGAAAAAGTAGCTGGCTAGATCATAAAACCTTACAGTTGCAAGGAAATTTAGAATCATTAGCCCAATCTCCAATCTATATTTTAATCTTCTATATAGTATTTTCATTCCACAAATATTTATTAATTACAGCCTTAACCTTGTTGTTGTGAACTACTGTCAAATCAACCCCGGCTCATGGAGACTCCATGTATAACAGAGTAGAATTGCTCCATAGGGTTTTCTTGGCAGTAATCTTTATGGAAGCAGCTTGCCAGACTTTTCTTCTAAGGAACAACTGGGTGGGTTGGAGCCACCAACCTTTGGACTGGTACCTGATTGTATACGTCTTGTGCCACTAGGCTCCTTAACCCATACAGTTCATCGGTTCAACAGATAGTAATTGAGAACCTACCCTGAGATATGCTCTAGGACTGCAAACGTGACTAGAAAATGGTCTCTGCTCTCAAGTAGCAATGTCTAGTTTAGAGGAATACAGGTAGATGGAAATTTACAAGATATACAATTCATAAAGGCAAATTCTGTAATGTAAGGAATCACAGAACTTGACATGGCTTCTTGGAACATGATATCTGGCATGGATAAGTGCTCAATCCCCAGGTGGCACAAATGGTTATATGGTTCAAACCCAACCAGAGGGAGATAGGCCCGGCAATCTGCTTCCAAAAGGTCGCAGCCTTGAAAATCCCATGGAGAAGCTCTATTCTGCATACACGGGATAGCTGTGAGTCAGAATCAACTTGACCACAACTAGCAACAACAACAAAACAGAAGGCATCATTATCATTCCCATTTTACTGATGTGGCTGAAGAAAGCTTCAGAGCTGGGTCTTGAATATTAAGTTGGAGTTCTCTGGGCAAAGAACAGAGTTAACAGGACAGCACTGAAGAATAAAACAATAGAGCATCTTCATGCAAGGGTGAGAATAGCAGAGTGACTGAAATATATTCTCCATGTTGATGAGTGGATTGAGATGAGACTGGAAGGGTAGATTGGGCCCAGATATAAAGGGCCTTGTATTATCACACTAAATAATAAAAACCAGTCACAGTGATTTGATAAGCAAGGAAATTATGTAGTTTTCTTGTCTTTAAAAATATGCAAAAAGTATCCATCTCAGTGGATATTATTCAAATTTGGGGATTTCTGGGGAATGATAGCTGGAGTCTGCAACACTAATCTCAGTTTTCATATCTGTAATGTGATTCAGATGCACATTACAATACATAGAGCTTACAGTCCACAGAGGTTAAGATTACTCATAATGGAAAGCACGTTATAATTACCTTTGCTAGTTACCAGCTGTCGTCAAGTCGGTTCTGACTCATGGAGACCCCGAGTGTGTCAGAGTAGAACTATGCTCCATAATGTTTTCATTGGCTCAGTTTTCAGAAGTAGATTGCCGAGCCTTTCTTCCAAGGTGCCTCTGGGTAGACTCAAGCCTCCAATCTTTAGGTTAGCAGCTGAGTGCATTAACCATTTGCCCCACCCAGGTTAGTATTCTAACGAAGACTCAAATACGGCTAGAAGGGTCTTTCGTCCCTCACATATTGTTTAAACACTACAACTTTGACTGCTGCCGTGACTATTATCTTTATTGATCCCTTCCTATATGAAAGCTACTTGTCTAAAACACTGTACTAAGTTGTCACATTTAATTTAATATTAACAATCTTGGGAAGCAGGCGTAATTATCTCCCTTCACAAATGAGAGAAAGTTCAGAAAATCTAAAAGACTTGTCCAAAGTCACACAGCTATTAGAGAGAGGCAAGGATTCAAATCCAAATACTACTGATTCCAAGTCAATGCTTGTAACCTCTCCGTATCCTGTGGCACACCTTTGAGGAGTACAGTGTTGCTCTGTGTGGGCTAGGCAAGTTAGGGAAGCCGGAGCATATTGTTTACTTGTCTTCATATGTTCTCAGGTCTAGAGGTTCTTCACGACCCTCAGAGCCTACACACCAGACTATCTAGAGACTCAGCCTTTGTGAATGTGTCCCAATAATGCTTCATACACATTGTTTGGGGAGTTGTAGCCATGACTCTCCTGGCTTGTTTATTAATCCATCAATACTTACATGGTCACAGTAAAACATATGTGTAATCTATTAACCTAATATAAAGGTTTATTTTAATGAAATAGAATTGGCATAAATTTTAATTATCTTAAAGTCACAAACATACAACCCAACCATCTCTGGCACCAATACATTGTTTTATATTATTAACATCTGAAGGCTCCATATATTTTGCTAGGACCCTATCTTCAATTAGCTGTACAATATCAGACAAACCACTAACTTCAGTAAAAGCTGTAGGTTTGACCATTTTATTTTTAAGATTCCTTTCTGTTTTAATCATTCTGTATTCCAGCCCCCTACGTACCACAAAACATGGAGAGCTGGGGAAAGCACAGTCTCACTCCTCAAGGAATGTACAGTCTACTGCAATAGACAAAATCTACCTAAATTAAAATTTCAAGCAAGTGATGGCACAGAGCAGCACAAACCCATTTCAAAAAAAGAATAGCTTGGTTGGAAAGTCCAGCTGTGTAGAGGAAAGATGATCATTTGGCTGGGGTAGGTGGTCTAGAAAGAGGTTGGGAAAGGTAGGACGACGATATTGAAAAGAAACTTGACGAAATGCATGATTCTCATGATACATCTACATGCATGTGGTTGATATATGTATTATGTATGTATACTATATATTTCTGTGTGTATATTATATATATATATATATTTTTTAACTGATAAAGTAGGGGTCAAGGAAACTTTCCATGAGATGAACTGGCACAATAGCTGCAACAATGGACTCAAACATACCAACAATTTTGAGATGGCACAGAATCAGGCAATGTTTAGTTCTGCCATACAAACAGTTGCCATGAGTCATAGCCAACTTGATGGCAGCTGACAACAACAGCATATATATACACATATATACTATATACCTCTATTTATATAACAGCACATGTAGAATTACATAAACGAGTTGAAAGAGAAGTCAGCAGAAACTTGGATGCTCTGCTACTACCTGTGTGACCATGAACAAATTACTAGACGTCTCTGGGTCTAAATTTCTTCACTTCTAAAAAGGAAGCATCGAAGCAGAAAATTCTCAAGTTTCCTTCCAGCTTAACAACATAATTATATGAGTCTATATTTGAAATAGCAAAGAAGGGAAACTGCACAAGACAAAAATTAAGCACCTTTGCTAGCAGTACCTTTCCAAACACACTCTCCTCTTTCTGGCAAAAAGAAAAATAAAAGCAAAATTTTACAATTCTCAAAATACGTCCTAAATGCTCGTTAGATTCCACTGACAACATTATAAATGAATATCGAGTGAGAGTCTTGACATCTGTTAATAGCTTACAGTTTTCGACGGGTGGAATTCTGGGATTTATGCAAATGAAATATTGGATCCTCTGTTATACTGAAGGAGCCATGGTGGTGCAATGGTTAAGCACTCGGCTGCTAACTGAAAGGTTGGCGGTTTGAACCCACCAGCTGCTGTGTGGAAGAAAGAGGAGGCAGTCCGCTTCTGTAAAAATTAACAGCCTGGAGGGCAATTCTATTCTGTCCTATAGGATCGCTACGAGTCGGAATCACCTCGACCACAATGGGTTTGTTTTTTGTTTTTTCTGTTATACTTTCTTGGTAAACTTCCAATATGCTGACTTGATAGCTACGGTGTACTGGAAAAAAGAGAAGCCACTCACATATATTACAAGGGAGATAATGAATTATTATTCCAAAAGCAGGTTTGTTGCACTGATTTGCATATAGTTTAATTTTTATCAAATGTTTCATTTTAATACATGCAAAATTGATCAAAAACTATCGAAATATGCTAATGAACTTTCTATTGCAAATATATTGTTGCCCTTGATTCCAGGGGTTTATTATAAAAACATTTGAAATTCTCAATGGTATAAGTGATTCTTTTAATAAAAATAACATTGAAAATATTCATACACTTTACAGTTTGAAAGAGCCTTAGAAATCATTTCTTTTTTTTTTTTTTTTTGTTTTAGGGACGATCTAGTTAAAACTCCTTATTTTATAAATGGGGCAACTGGGGCTCAGAGAAGTGGAGCAATTTGTTCAAGGTCACACAGCTAACCAGCAGCAGATATTAGAAGAGAACCCAGGATTCCTACTATCCAGATAAGCGTATTTTTCACTGGGCTACATTATCACAAAAAACCAGGGTTAGTATTTGTGTTTCAAATGCTCAGAAATTTGTGTATCAAATCTTCAGTTATCAGTCAACTCCTTATAAGCTATTTTGGTACCAAAATAAAATTTTGGTACTAAAATTTGGAGAAGGGGGCAGAAAGAGGCTGCTAGACATGTAGACAAAAGTAAATGTAAAACTCTTTCAGCAAACAGGATTCCCCAAACTACTATCATTCAAGTATGATCTTCATGATTTTTGCTAGTCATGAGGCTTTATTTATTTACTTAACTTTTTTTCTTAAATCAACCCATTTTAGTTAAATAAATGCATGTTAAAGGAGAATTTTAAATCACCATAGCAAAAAGAAAGCCAAAAGTACATGCTTTAAATAGAAGATGGTGATAAAATAAGAATAGCGTTAATAATAATTAATTATATAACAACAACACATGCCAGTATATCATTGTTAATGAAATTCTAACCAGATATTCTTTCTTATCAGAAGTTTTCTGCCTGGAGCCTGCTCTCTCTGTTATAAAAATGAAAAAAAGGCTGGAACTGGGGAGATCAGCAAGTGTTAGAAGTGTTAAAGATGTTAGCACCCAACTAAGATTTTTTTTCCCTTGACATTTAAAGATAATTGAAAAGGAAATGACTTTCTCACAATATGATTCAGTGTCTTCAGTGTCCTGCCCCATCTAAATCACCTCCTGGACCATCAGCGGTATACATCTCACATTTTGGAAAATGCAGGGCTGGCGCAAGACATTCAGTTATTTAGGCCTCTGACACTGATATTTCTGGCTAAGGACCCATATAGCATGGAACCGGAAACAAATCTCAGAGATTATCCAAGCAACAAAATATAGTGGTAAAGGTAGACTTTCTCGAACCTGCAGCCTGTATCTTCATCTTGCCACGTAATGACTGTGTTTTTGTTATGTGCTGTTGAGTCCGTTCCGACTCATAGTGACTCCATGTCACAGAATGAAATACTGCCTGGTCGTGTGCCATCCTCACAGTCATTGCTATGCTTGAGCCCACGTTGCAGCCACTGTGCCAATTCATCTTGTTGAGGGTCTTCCTCTTTTTGCTGACCCTCTACTTTACCAAGCATGGTGTCCTTCTCCAGGGACTAGTACTTCCTGATAACCTGTCCTCAGTACTTCTAGCTTCCAAGGAGCACTCTGGCTGTATTTGTTCCAAGACAGGTTTGTTCTTTCTTCTGGCAGTCCATGGTATATTCAATATTCTTCGCCAACACCATAATTCAAAGGCATCGATTATTCTCCAGTCTTCCTTATTCATTGTCCAGTTTTCACATGCATATGAGGTAACTGAAAATATCATGGCTTGGGTCAGGCACACCTTAGTCCTTAGACTGACATCTTCACTTTTTAATGCTTTAAAGAGGTCTTTTGCAGCTGATTTTCCCAATGCAATACATTGACTTCTTGGCTGCTGTTTCCATGGGCACTGATTGTGGATCCAAGTAAATGAAATCCTTGATTTGACGTCAGTCTTTTCTCCATTTATCATGATGTTGCTTATTGGTCCAGTTGTGAGGATTTTTATTTTCTTTATGTTGAGGTGTAATTTATACCGAAGGCTGTTGTCTTTGATCTTCATCAGTAAGTGCTTCAAGTCCTCTTCACTTTAAGCAAACAAGGTTTTGTCATTTGCATATCACAGGTTGTTAATGATTCTTCCTCCAGTCCTGATGCCGTGTTCTTCTTCATACACTCCAGCTTCTCAGATTATTTGCTCAGCATACAGACTGAATAAGTATGGTGAAAGGAAACAACCCAAATGCACACTTTTCCTGATTTTAAACTATGCAGTATCCCCTTGTTCCATTGGAAATACTGCCTCTTGATCTACAGGTTCCTCATGAGCACCATTAAGTGTTCTGGAATTTCTATTCTTCACAAAGTTATCCATAATTTGTTATGATACACACACTCAGATACCTTTGCATAGTCAATAAAACACAGGTAAACATCTTTCTGGTATTCTCTGCTTTCAGCCAAGATCCATCTGACCTCAGCAACAGTATCCCTTGTTCCACATCAGGCTTGAATTTCTGATTCTTTTGACTCAGGCTTGAAATTCTGGCAGTTCCCTTTGATGTACTGCTGCAACATCTTTTAATTATCTTCAGCAAAATTTTACTTGCACAGGATATTAATGATATGGTCCAATAATTTCTGCATTCTGTTGGATCACCTTTCTTTGCAATGGGCACAAATAGGATCTCTTCCAATTGTTTGGCCAGGTATCTGTCTTCCAAATTTCTTGGCATAGACGACTGAGCACCTTCAGCACTACATCCGTTTGTTGAAACATCTTAACTGGTGTTCTGTCAGTTTCTGGAGCCTTGTTTTTCTCCAATACCTTCAGTGCAGCTTGGACTTCTTTCTTCAATACCATTGGTTCTTGATCATGTGCTACCTCCCAAAATGGCTGAATGCCAACCAATTCTTTTTGGTACAGTGACTCTGTGTTCCTTCCATCTTTTTTTGATGCTTTCTGCATCATTTAATATTTTGCCTGTAGAATCCTTCAATATTCAACTTGAGGCCTGAATTTTTTCTTCAGTTCTTTCAGCTTCAGAAACGCCAAGCATGTTCTTCAAGAGCAAGCTTCAGCGTCTCTTCTGATGTCCATTTTGGTCGTTTCTTTCCTTCCTGTCTTTTTAATTACCTTTTGCTTTCCTCATGTATGATGTCCTTGATGTCATCCCACATCTCATCTGGTCATTAATGTTTAATGCATCAAATCTGTTCTTGAGATGGTCTATAAATTCAGGTGAGATATATTCAAGGCCATACTTTGGCTCTTGTGGACTTGTTTTAATTTTCTTCAGCTTCAGCTTGAACTTTCGTATAAGCAATTTATGGTCTGTCGGCCCCTGTCTTTGTTCTGACTGATGATATTGAGCTCCTCTGTCCTCTCTTTCCACAGATGAAGTTGACTTGATTCCTGTGTATTCCACCCGGTGAGGTCCACGTGTATAGTCACCATTTATGTTGTTGAAAAAAGATATTTGCAATGAATAAGCCATTAATTTAGTAAAATTCTATCATGCAATCTCCAGCATCATTTCTATCACCGAGGCCGTATTTTCCAACTACTGATCCTTCTTTGTTTCCAACTTTTGCATTCCAATCACCAGCAATTATCAATACATCTTGATTGCATGTTTGACCAATTTAAGACTGCATAAGTTGGTAAAAACAACTGTAAGATAAATAAATTAACTGCTCTGAGCCTCAGTTTCCTTATCTATAAAATGGTGATAATGATAGAATATATCTCAAAGAGTTGTTGTTGTAAAGTTACCTAAGAAAGCATGTAATAAAAATTGGAACTAATTGCTAAGCATATAGTAAGTGTCAACCTTTATATATATGATACACTGATACCTTGTAACAGCCTATAAAGGTACACATTATTAATCTGATTTTACACGTGAGAAAACCGAAGCTTAGAAAAGTTAATGATCCCCCAAACTAGTAGTGGCCAAATGAGAATTAAAATCTATGTTTTCTTGTCTCCAGTTCACATCTTCTTAATAATTATGCTTTAAACATGCAGATATGATCGTTAGGGAGAGAGAGGTCATCTCAGATAGATAGGATACTATGGGCAAAAATTTCACATGTAAAACCTATAGAGGTACCAGTGAGGTATCGATTTTGATTATTGTATTGGTCAACTATTGCTGCAAAGTGCTGCATAATAAACCACCCTAAACTCAGGGGCTTACAACAACAAGCTTTTCTTCCCTTTTCTTTTCTTTGCTGTTGTTCATGCATACTCCAGGCCTTGTGCTTGGTGCAGGTCTCTTCCATATGTGTCTGCATTATTTGGGATTAGCAGAGCTATCCAGCCCTCTTCTTCTCACGATGGTTCACAGAGCTCAAGAGAACAAATCAAGCTGCACATACACATTAAAAACCTTTGACTGTGTCACATCTCCCTGCACCTTCCATTGATCCCAGTGAAGCACACAGCCAGTCACAAAGTGGAGCAGGAAATTATATCCCACTCCAACGGGGAAAGGAAGAGGGACGAACATTTGCTGGAAAATAATGCATCATCATTATGGTACCGAATCTCCAAAGGGGAGTAATGTGAACGGGCCCTGGGGAGACAAATTGGAGTCTGATTATCTAGGACTCTAAGTTCCAGAGTGTGAATGTGATTCTGTAAACTACATGGGTGGTGCAAATGGTTAACACACTCAGCCACTAACCAAAAGGTTGCAGGGTCAAGTCCACCCAGAGGCAACTCAGAAGAAAGGCCTGGCAATCTATTCTCAAAATATCAGCCTTCACTATGGTAAATGGTATGGCACATCCTTAAAAAACTAGAAATAGAAATACCATATGACCTAGCAATCCCACTCCGAGGCATACACCCTAAAGAAATAAGAGCTGTGACACAAATATACATATGCACACCCATTGTCATTGCTGCATTATTCACAATAGCAAAAAGGATAGAAACAACCTAAGTGCGTATCAACAGATGAATGGATTAACAAACTGTGGTACATACACACAATGGAATACTAGGCAACAATAAAGAATAATGACGAATCTGCGAAACACCTTACAACATGGATGAATTTGAAGGCTATTATGCTCAGAGAAATAAGTTAAGCACAGAAGAACAAATATCGTATGAGACCACTATTATAAAGAAATAAGAAAAAACAAACATTCTTTGATGGTTACCAGGGATAGGAGGGGGAGGGAGGGCAATCTACCAAATATATAGAAGACGTGTTAATACTGGTGAAGGAAAAGGCAATACACTATATGGGGGAAGTCAGTAAAACATAATAAAAGCATGAAAAAATACATATATCAGCCACTGGAAACCTTATGGAACACAGCTCTACTCTGACACACATATGGTTGCCATGAGTCAGAATGGAGTCATGGAATCACTGAAGTTTTCAACATGAATATTGAATCCCACTCACTCTGTCCCATTTCCTTAGAGCTCCTTTGTTAACCAAGTCACAGTACAGTGAATTCAGCCCTACTTGCAGCTCAGGGAGAATTGTTGTGTCCATTTTATAAGAGAGTAACTAGAAACCAAACAAGTAAACAATATCCCTGCTTTTATAAAGATGGCAAATGGCAGAGTTTGGATTTTAAACTATTTATATTTTACGTTCCCCCGCCCACCCATAATCCTATTCATTTAGCAGACACAGTCTAAGGCATACTTCTTACCAGGACCTGCTTTGTCTCTAATCAATCCACATGGATGGATACTAGGAAGATTTTAGGGCAGAGCCAAAAACAGAGCTACCAGGAGAGTGTTGAGGGACTAACAAGAGTTTTCAGATTCTTCTCCAGAGAGTCATTTCCCAGGGGAGGCAAGACTTCTTTCTGGAGAGAGGGGCCCTGGGCAGTGTGCAAACTACTGAGCTCAGAGCGGCCTCAGCTAATAAATCATTTGTGAGACAATAGCCTGCAGTATCAAGTTACTCCAGGGCCAATTTTGCCATCTCTGGATAAAAAACTGTGCTCTGTACTGCAGGCTGAGAGCTGGGAACAATTTGCTGCTTTAAAGTGCTATGGTTTCTTGTGTCACCCTTTGTTTCCAAAGCTCTATAGCTGGCTTCTGCCAGCAGGATAATAGGGCCCACTCCCCCTCTGCAGGAGAGGCTCATATGCCTGCCTGCTTAAAATGATAAGGAACAAGAGCCAGGCCTGCCTGCAGAGCGTTTTGGAATTTATGACTGACCCTCCCCATCATAATTTCATTTGCTCCTCCCTGTAGCTCTGGGAGGTCAGTTTTATTACCCCGTGTTTCCATGAGGAAACTGAGGCTCCCAGTGTATAACTGTGTTGCTCCTGGGCCTACATCTATAACGGGCAGACTTGGATTTGAAATCCTGGCCTCTGAAACCAAGCCTGGGGCTTACTCCTGAGGACCGGCCACACAGGTCACAGCCCGAGTGCCCATCATAATGTGGTCTTCCTTCAGGGATAAGCATTGCCCTTTGCCAGTGATCCCCTGCAAAAATACAAATTGCCTGCCAAAGCATTTGACTAAACCTTGGTATAGATGAATTGATCATGGAATAACATAGAAGGAATGGATCTCAGAGGACTATCTGGCCCAATTGCTTCATTTGTACATGAAAAAACTGAGATTCAGAAATAGGGACAAACTTTCCCAAGGCCTCCTAGGTAAATCTGTATTAGGCAAATCATAGAAAACCAAACTTGTCTTTTCACAACATGAAGGCAGCCCACAACCCTTCTTACAAAGCCAGTCTGAAGTGAGCAGCATTACAAAGATTTTGTGATATACTTACAGGGCTTCACCAAGCCCTGTGTGGTTTACTCTTTCATAAGGCCTCTACCTATGAAATAGGCAAGGGACCTTTTCCCAGACGAGGCAGTAGACATCCAAAGAGATGAAGTAACTTAGTTTGGAATATTCTAAAGTTGAGTGGGCTGTTAGAGATCATGGAGAAACTAATCCCTTTGATTTCGATGAAAATGTAATGAAATTCATTTATTTTTCCTCTACCAGTATGCATTGCACAGGAATTATGTGCCAAATACAGAACTGGGCTACAGTTAATATGATAAAGAACACGAGACTTGGTACCTGCTCTCGTGGATATTACATTCTAATGGAGGAAACAGACATGAATTCTTTAATCATACAAATAATTATATGATTAGATATTGCTAAGTGGAATAAGGAAAAATACAGGAGGTCATGAGAGCTTTCAATAATTTGTTGTTATTGTTGTTAGTTGCCGTCAAGTGGTAGCGGCCCTATATACAACAGAACAAAACACTCTGGTCCTGAGACATCTTCACAATCGTTGCTAAGTTTGAGCCCGTTGTTGCAGCCACTGTGTCAGTCCATCTCGTTGAGGGTCTTCCTCTCTTTCGCTGACCCTCTACTTTACCAAGCATGAGGTCCTTCTCTAGGGACTTGTCCTTCCTGACATGCCCAAAGCAGGTGAGAAAAAGTCTCTTTTAATAATACTGATGAACTGGGGAGGAGAGCTGACTTGATCTAGTGAGTCAGAAAAGATTTCTCTCAGGAGGGACTGGTAGGAAAGGAGCATTCCTGAAAGAGAAGAAGAGGCCAGCAGGTGTGGAAATCTTGAGATGGGAAGGAACAAGCCATGCTAGAGCAGCCAAGAAAATGCCAAAGCGAACAGAGCACTGAGGATAAGGGGGGGGCAGAGGGTGGAGTGAGGTGAGATGGGGGGCTAGGTAGGTTCACATCATACAGGTCTTTGTGGCTACAATGATTGTGACCTTTTTTCAGGAAGTAAAAACAAGCAGCTGAAGGTTTTAAACGAATGAACAAACTACCAACCTGGAATTTAAAAACTATGTGCTGCCTTAGTGTCAAGACCACCATCCATCAGTTTGTTATACTATGGTGGCTTGAGTGTCGCTATGATGTATTTAAAATACAAGCAGGGTCACCCACGGTAGACAGGTTTCAGCAGAGCTTCCAGGCTAAGACAGACTAGGAAGAAAGATCTGGCAATCTAATTCCAAAATTTAGCCATTGAAAACCCTATGGATCACAACAGAATACTGTCCAATATAGTGCTGGTAGATTAGTCCCCTAGTTGGAAGGTACTCAGAATACCCAGTGGCCGCAACAATGGACTTGGCATACTCCCAATGGTGAAGACAGCGCAGGATCGGGCAACATTTTATTCTGTTGTGTGTGGGATCATCATGAAAGCTAAGAAGAACCAAATGGAGAGGGAGATGTTGATGGTGGAGAACAGAGATGTGATGACAAATGGAGATGGTGGGAGGGTATGGAAGTACAGAGCATAGGTAGAGGGAGTGGTCGTTGACAGGAGGAGAGACTGTTCCTTCTGTGTTAAGAGGGAAGAAAGCAAGGACAGGAACAGATACAGATAGGCTCTCTGTGAGTTATTGGAAACTGGCCTGGAGAGCACGTGTGTATGAAGAATGTGGAGGAAAACTGTGAGAGAACTCAAGACAAAGACGCCTGACTTCTAAGTTACTCTAACAATCCATGTGGTTGATTCACACTTTCTGTGGATGGAAGCCCCAGACCAGCCTCCACAAGTTTGGCATACACAGGTGAGAGCATTGGCCGAGCATCAAGATCAGAGACAAGATGGCAGCAGACTAGATTTAGCTGGGTATGCATGAACGGTGGGGCCACAGAAGGAAGGCGCATCAGTGTTCAAGTGATTAATCTCTTGTCTCCATTACTCTAAATGAGCTAAACAAATCCCTCGCTGGGCCTGTCACACTGATGTTCTGCATGCTAACTGTTCTTAATGAGCAGGGCACAGGGCTGGTCCCCTGGTTTGTAAATCCATTCATTTCACAACACGTTGTCTTGGTCACATATTTCTGTGACACAATCCATTGGCAGATGAACTGTTAAATGAAACACTGCCCGTTTAGAACTACTTAGAATGTGCCCCCACGAATTTGCATTGGACAAATCTGCTGCAAAAAGACCTCTTTAATGTGTCAAAAAGCAAAGATGTCACTTTGAGGACTAAGGTACACCTAACCCAAGCCATGGTATTTTTAATCATCTCATATACATGTGAAAGCTGGACAATGAATAAGGAAGACTGAAGAAGAATTGATGCCTTTGAATTATGGTGTTGGTAAAGAATATTGAATATACCATGGATTACCAGAAGAACGAACAATCTGTCTTGGAAGAAATACAACCAGAATGCCTCTTAGAAGCAAGGATGGTGAGACTGCATCTCATGTACTTTGGACATGTTATCAGGAGTGACCAGATCCTGGAGAAAGACATCATGCTTAATAAAGTAGAGGGTCAGTGAAAAAGAGGAAACCCCTCAACAAGATGGACTGACACAGTGGCTACAACCATGGGCTCAAGCATAACAATGGCACAGGACCAGGCAGTATTTAGTTCTGTTGTAGATAGGGTCACTATGAGTTGGAACTGACTCTCTGGCACCTAACAACAATAACAGGAACGTGCCATCACACTTAGGGTGAGGGACAGTGGGTGCAGTAGACTCAAGATTAGAGGTGCTGGGGTTGTGGCCTAACTTTCCCTTCTCTGAGCATCTGTTTCTCTAAGCACAAAATGGGGGTTTGGGCTAGACTGGTGTTTCCAATGTGTTTGGTGAGATATTTGTAGCTTTCAAAATAAAGAAATGTTCCATGATAAGCTAATATAGGGAAATGTGGGATTAAGAAGTTTGACAAGCTATTTTACCATGGGACCTCTCAGAACCATTAATATGCTAACTTGCATTGTGAGCCTGTGACCAAAGAAGACTTTTTTTTTTTTTTTAAGAGAATATCTTGTTGGTTAATCCTTCTGAGAACTACTGGACCAGATAATGCTGGAGATCATTTCTAACCCTTACCTGTCTATAACTGTAAGGGATCAGTGTTGAATTAGAGCAAGAGGGAATGCTTCAAAAAGTTGACCAAGGTCAGATTAATGATTTCAGGGACATTTATTGGGCACCTGCTCCATTATTTTTCTAGTTTCTCCTTCACTTCTCCTGAACTCAAAGCAACTAAAATTGGAAAAGAAAGAGGATTCAAGCCAACCAACCATTTTCATTGAATTTCTCTGTTGTCTGATTGAATCTTTTGCTCTCTGTGTTGGCAGCAGATCTTATTGAAATCCACATGATCCCTGAGCCAGCTTAAACACATCCTCGCTATCTATGTCCAGCCTCTGCTGGAATATCTCCAGGGACATGGAACTCATTACTTCACAAGGCTGCCCACTCCCTCTTTGGGTAACATTTTTGTAGAAAAGGCCAGAATTTCCTCCTCTGTGTTTCTAAGTTGACCAAGAGCCTAACTTGCCTCTTAGTAACCATCTGGCCTTAACCATCTCAGACTATATGGTTCCAAATGTGGATGAATCCTACGGTGTAAAATTGGGGACACTGGTGCAGTAACTGTGAAGTCCTGAAATAGGAAATATTAAGGAAGACCATATATCCATATCTATTAAGGCTCATCAAAAAATATCTCACCCAAGAGGAATAGGGACTTCATGTGACAATGTGTGTGTGTGTTGTGTGCCGTTGAGTCAATTCTAACTCATAGTGACCCTCATGTGACAGAGTAGAACTGCTTCATAGGGTTTCCTAGGCAGTAATCTTTATGGGAGCAAATTGCCAGGTCTTTCTCCCACGGAGCCACTAGTGGGTTTGAACAACGAATGTTTCAATTAGTAGCCGAGGGCTTAGTCATTGTGCCCCAGGGTTCCTTCATGTGACAATAAAAACTCGTTGCTGTTGACTTGATTCCAACTCATAGCGACTCCGTAGCACAGAGCAGAACTGCCCCATAGGGTTTCCAAAGAGTGGTTGGTGGATTCGATCTGCTGAGCTTTTGGTTAGCAACTGTAGCTCTTAACCCTGTGCCACCAGGGCTCCAATAAGCACTCTAAAAGAGGGGCAAGAATGCTGGATTCTAGGCCCTGCTCTCACTGATATAACTGTGTAATTTGCAGCAAGTTAACGCCCTCCCTCACACACTTGCAAAATGAGAAAGTTACGCCACATGACTGTTAAGGTCCCTTCTAGCTGTAATAGTCTGAATGCCTCTGACTTGAGCCCAGCGCTATTCCTGAAGCAATTCAGTAGATAAGGAGGAAGAGAAATTCCCTTACAAGCAAAAGAAACATCAGAAGTCTCAGGAATTGTAATACGATCATACTTTTATGACAGACAGTAAGGAAGCCTGTTCCGAGAAATGAAGAGTAAGATCGAATAGCAGTTATAGTAATACTTCATTCAGTGCTTACTGTGTGTGTGGCATTTACACTCATTTCTCAAACAAACATTTTCAAGCAATTACTCTTTGAGAGAATATGCTCAACTCTGTGGGCACAGCAATGAATAAGAAAGAAACAGTTCCCGTTCTCATAGAACGTGTGTCTGTGTGTGTGTGTGTGTGTGTGTCTGTGTCTGTGTCTGTGTTAGAGTAGTAGAAATGGGAATAGAAACCAGTCTATTAAATAAATGAACAAGACAACTTGAGATAGTGTATTGGTGAGCAAATACACCTGATTGCTCTAAGAGCAACCCCAAATAACATTAGCTTATAGAAGATAAAAAGTTGACTTTATATAACAGTTTGGATATAAAGAATTCGGGGAATTCAGGACTGATAGGATGATTACACAGCATCAGGAAAATGGGTTCTTCCTGTCTTATCACTCTGTCATCTCTAGAGTGTTTCCCTGGCCTGCTCGGTTAAAGACGCAACCATCACTTCCACATTCTAGCCACTAGGAAGAAAAGGGCATGCCTTTCTCCTTAAGAGTAAGAGCTGGCTGTGATCATAAACTTCAGAGGAACCGGAGCCAGCAGAGCTGGCAGCAGGGATGGATTACCCAGTAAGCAAGGTATGCACAGGCTTACTTGTACTTACTTACTAATCTGTAGTGCACAGTTTCTCATGGGTTTCACCACATTTCTGATGTGGTGAAAAATAGGTGAAACTGTGCACTACAGATTAGTAAGTAAGTACAAGTAAACCCGTGCATACCTTACTTAATGTAAACCCAAGCATACCTTGCTTACTGGTTAATCCGCGCCTGGCTGGCAGCATTCACCATGTGTCATTTTGCCCAGGCTGCAGTTTGCTAAGAAAGCCCTGGTGGCACAGTGGTTAAAGCGCTTGGCTGCTAACCAAAAGGTCTTTGGTTCAAACCTATGAGTCATTGCTCATGAGAAAGATGTGGCAGTCTGCTTCTGTAAAGATTTACAGCCTTGGAAACTCTGTGGGGCAGTTCTACTGTGTCCTATAGGGTCAGTATGAGTTGGAATTGACTCAACGGCAGTGGGTTTGGTTTTCCTTTTTTTGGCAGTTTACTAAGAGCCTGTCGGCCAGTTTGTAGTTCCTGTGGCAGGGCTAATTATCTCCAGATCACAGCAACAAGCGTCTGGACTACATACCTTGACAAGCGTCCCACAGCTCATTAGGATGATTACACACTCCAGAGGCTGCCCCATCAGCGGCTTACGTGTGTGAAATGGACCGGAGTCACCCTTAGCTTTCCGAGGCCCCGACTCCATGACTTCTGCCACCCGAGCCTACACAATCAAGAAATGACAATGTGAACATCTATATGAGTTAGCTGTAAAATCACCAGTACGTAATACATCAGAAAGAGCTCTGAATTTGGTGAGCCGAGCGTGGGGATCCAATCCTTCCTTTGTCTTTGATTCACTGTGTGACCTAAGGTGAGTGATTAAAGACCTTTGGCTTCAGTTTTGCCTCTGTAAAATGAGACGACAGATACCTGTCTTACCTCCCAGAGTTGCTATGAAGATTATTTATGAAACATTTTATATTCTGTTGAGGACTGATGATAATTCCAGAGCATGTTAGAGGGTGGTAGGTCAATGGACTATAATTTGCTTTTTCCTTAGGAATCCAGACTAATACTGTTATATAATACTTCCATTGTAAGAATAATGATTGTTCCACATAAAGATTTTCAAATTCGAAATTTAAATTTCTGGGTAAAGCAATTCATACCAGTTTTTAAAAATAGTTTTGGTTACTGTCTCAACTTTCTTCCTTCAAACACTATTTCTTTCCATCCCACAGACAAACCTTCATTCTGGTGTTAGAACACTACAAGGATAAAGTTATTACACTAATATAATGACATTAAATATGGCATCTCTCCCAGCTAGAAAATATGTATTTTAATAGAGAATTTTATATTTCCCAAAAATGGCACTAATGATGGACTTTCGGGCTGCATGTATATTTTATTTCTCAAAGTAAATACCGTTTCATAGACGGTTATCCCAAAAAACTTTCTTCCCATTCTTTCTGACACAAGGGTCGATAGCCTTCAGGCTTCTCTTTCTTCACATACCCACCACAGCCCAGACAGGAACTACCATGGAAACCAAGCTCAGAGGAAAGAGGGCAAGCTTGGTTATTCAATAGAAGGTGTATATCACACCAGTTACCATTATGTGCTGGCTCTGACTCATGGTGACCCCATGTATGTCAGAGCAGAACTGTGCTTCATAGGGTTTCAGTGACAGATTTTTTGGAAGTAGATTACCAAGTCTTTCTTCTGAGGTATCGAGGATTCAAACCTCCAACATTTTGGTTAGCAGCCAAGCGCATTAACCGTTTGCACCATTCAGGGACTCCACAGAAGGTCTCTTGTTGTTCATAGCTGCCGTGGCATGTCCCTTCAACTCATGGTGACCACATGCACAACAAAACAAAATGCTACTCGGTCCTGCACCATCCCCATAATCAGTTGTAGATCAGACTGTTGTGATCCATAGAGTTTTTATTGGCTAAATTTCACAAGTAGCTGGCCAGGCCTTTCTTCCTAGTCCGTCTTAGTCTGGAAGCTCTGCTGAAACCTGTTCAGCATTGTAGCAACACACAAGCCTCTACTGACAGATGACATGTAAGGTACATTGGCTGGCAACTGAACTGGGTCTCCTGCATGGAAAGTGAGAATTCAACCTGAACCACTATCTCCCCCATAGAAGGTCTAGAAGTTTATAAAGTCTTCTTCACCTGATGATTTCTATGGACTCCTGACCTCTTTTTCAGAAATCCAGCCTCAGTCTCCACTAATTCTGAAAGTATAGCATGGTGGAAAAGGTGCTGACCTAGATGTCAAAAGACATGGCTTTCCAACCTGGCTTTGCTACTTTCTTGACCTTGTCAAATCATTAACCCTCCACCACCACCACCTCCTTCCCAGGCTTCAGTTTCCTCTTGATACAGTAAGCTGGTTGGGGGAGGGGATGTCAACCTCTTCCAGCTCTATGATACAATACATTCTCAATTGATTTCATTTCAATTAATCTCGATTCAATTCAATTTGCTATATTTCAATTCAATTATTTCCATTTAGTTTAGTAATTCCATTTCATTCAGTTGAAGTCAATTCAAATAAACTAAATTCCATTGACTCCAATTGGATCCATGATTTCCTGGTGTCTTAAGCAATTCCTAGCACTTGAGAATCTAGGACTGAGATGGGGAAGAGGTGCAGGAACTCCTCATGGCCCCTATCTGGGCCTGAGAAGAGTTACCACTGGAAGGTCTGGGTCTTTGGAGAAGAAAGTATGAAGCACTGGAGAGTGTAGAATTAAGAATACAATCCACACTACTTAAGGTTCCTGGAAGGAAGAGCCCTGGTGGCACAGTCATTGGTTAAGTGCTCAGCTGCTAACCAAAATGTCGGTGGTTCGAACCTACCAGCTGCTCTGCAGGAGAAAGATGTGGCATTCTGCTCCTGTAAAGATTTACAGCCTTGGATACCCTATAGGGTAATTCTGTTCTACTCGGAATTGACTGGACGGTAATGGGTTTGGTTTTGGGGAAGGTCCCTGGGTGGTGCAAAAGGTTTGCCCTCAACTACTAAACTAAAGGTTGGCAGTTTGAGCCCACCAGCGGCGCCATGAAAAAAAGGACTGCTGATCTGCTTCTGTAATGATTACAGCCAAGAAAACCCTATGGAGCAGTTCTACTCTGTAACACGTGGGGAATCGACTCGATGGCAACAGGTTTTTTGTTTGTTTTTTACTCTGGCCTACAAGGCCCTACACCCATAACAGGCAATTAAAAAAAAAAAATCATTGAATAAATGAATGAATGAATATAAATGGGCATTAGGTAACCACCCTCCCAGATCTGACTTTCTTCTCAGGAAAGAAATAAAGGTCACACCATCTCCTTATTCTCATAAAAGAAAGAAATAAATGTGCTGTACTAGACAGTCCAGATCTCAAGCCCCAGGTCTGTGATTCTGAGTCCTCCCCACTGTGGCCTGGCTGGGCTATCCCATGGCCTAACATGTTCCTCCAAGGAGCAGAGCTGGGAGAACAACGCCCCATGATTGGCTCTGTCAGCTTCCTCAAGGGCAAAGCAGCAGGTGAGCAGGTGGAGCCCTGATTGCTAGGCCGTGATGAGTCCAGAGGGAGTGATTAGCGTAAGCCACTCAAGTTGAGTA
Source organism: Dugong dugon (assembly GCA_030035585.1). NCBI lineage: Eukaryota > Metazoa > Chordata > Mammalia > Sirenia > Dugongidae > Dugong > Dugong dugon. Next base: position 63,511,647 of record CM057471.1, read on the forward strand.
TCTGAAATTCCCCCAGTGTGCACTTCCCTCCTTTTGGCTCCTGTCCCTGGAGCCACACGTTCTGCTTCCAGCAGCAGCCAACCTCCTCAATCTGATGTCCTCAGTTTTTTTTTAATGTTTGTTTGTTTGCTTTTTTAACTGCTTGGAATTTAAGGAGTTAAAAGAAAAAGAAAAAAAAATCTAGTGCTTACTGTGTGCCAGATAGAGTACTCTGATCTTCATTAAATCCTCAGGACCACCCCCATGAGATGGGGTTATTGTCACCCTCGGTTTGTAAGTGAAACAACCGAGGCTCAGAGAAGGAAGTCACTGACCCAAAGTTACAGAGCCAAGAACTGGTGGAACCATCAAAGTAGAAGAGATGATGTTCAAAGAGCAGGGTAGCAGGTGTGCCCGCATGCCTGCTCCCTTCTCTGTCTTCCTCAAGTTCTGGTGGACCCTGTGCGACCAGCCCACGGTCTATTTCCATGGCCTTTGAATGTTGGCCAGCCTGCCACCCTGGGTTCTCTCCTAGCTTTTGCAGCTGGATATCTCATCCTATCCCAGGGCCAGCGCAGCCCAGAAAGTAGGGTCCAGTTCTGAACCTGGTCCATTTCACTGGAGTTGCCCCGTTCGGCCAAGAGCTAGGCTACCTTCCGAGTCTAATGTGGTCTGAGTCATGCAGGCCAGTGCCTGAACCAAACTGAGCAGAAGGTGGGGTCGGTAGGCAGGCTGCTTCCTGAAGAACCCCCAAGACACCACCCAGGCACCGCTTCTAGGAGCCCAGTGCCTGAGGAACCTCTAGGGTTCTCTCCTTAGGGTACATCAAGCAAGAGCATCTCCCCTCAAGGCCTTTAATCTGTACCATAGAAGATGGGGGCTTAGGGATTAATCAGATAAACATAGCCATTCCAGGGTTAGTATCCATTCTAGAGTTATTCACTGCGTTATTTCTCCTTGGCAATCTGATTTTTTTAAGCAACTTAGACAAATTTAAGATCCTTGAAGAGGAAGGAAGGAGACCCTGGGTGGTGCCTGAAAGGTTGGTGGTTTGAGCCCATTCAAAGTCTCCAAAGAAGAAAGGCCTAGGGATCTGCTTCTTTTTGAAGGCCACAGCCTTCAAAACCCTATGGATTGCAGTTCAGCTCTGCAACACGTGGGGTTGCCATGAGTCAGAACTGACTCCATGGCAACTGGTTTGGTTTTAGTTTAAGGAGGAAGGAAAAACCACCAACCTGATTAGGCACCTTCTCTGGTGGTTCTTAAACTTGAGTGTGTGTTAGAATCCTCTATGATGACTTGTAGAAAAAGCTAATTTTGAGGACTCATTTCCAGAGATTCTCATTCATTCATTCATTTGTTCTTTTAATCCTACTCATCAAGCACTGTTCTAAGGGCTGGGGGCATAGCAGCAAAATGTCCCCACCCTCATGGAGTTTATAGCAAAGAAAATGGAGAATATAGACAATAAGTAAGCGTATAATAAGTCAGGTGTTAAGTGCTATGGGGAAATATGAAGCAAAATAAGGAGGTGGAGAGACAGTAATAAGAGTACATTTAGGGGTCTGTATTTTAAACAAGTACATCAGGGGATTCTGATGCAGGAGTCCCTGGACACTTTGAGAAACACTGGCTTACTTTATGTTGAGATTATTACATGGAGTATTCATTTAATCCTCACACCAGTTAAGTTAGGTATTATAATTAACATTTAACAGATGGGAAAACTGAGGTTCAGAGAAAAGAGATAATTTGCCGAAGTGATCACAGCTAACAGAGGCAGAGTTTGCTTCAGGGCCTGATTTTTTCCTTGTATAACATGCCAAGGAACGGTGCGAATTGCAAACAGCATGGCCAGCTTCAGAGTGGTACCATCCCTATCGTCCCCGATGTTGTCAGAATCTTTCCTGTTGGCAAAGCACCTTCTCACCGCTTACCTCATGTGAAGCTCATGACTCTGAGAAGCAGGATGTTGGCTCCTGCTTTCCCCACCCCATACAGTCACAGGCACTGACAGCTGTCACAGCAGACACCCACAAACCCTCTTCTATATCCATTATTAGGCACATCTACCCCAGAAATGGGAAATGGTCTTGCTAACATGCTTAGGGAGACCCTTGGGTACCCATGTGCCCCAACAGAGCTTATCTTGTCCCTCCTGGACAATTACCCAATTTGTACAATTGGCCGTTGGACTGGATTCCCTGAATGTCAGTCTGCTTGTCTGGAGCCCTAACTCCACCCTTTCCTCTACTTCCCTTTTAACTCAACCCTTCCCCTGTACTCTCTGCTTCTGTTTAGAGAGCTGTTCCAAGCAGATAAACAATATATGATGATTGCAACAATAGCAACAACAATAATAACAATAGTAATAAGCACTCAGAATGGTGCCTGGCACATAAAAGCATTCGATAAATATCTTTTTAATGAGGAGGTGAATAAATGAATAATGATAACCTTTCATATGTGTTTACTGTGTTTCAGGTGCCATGCTAAGCACTTTTTCATTTAATTCTCACAAGAGCCAGGTACGACAAGGTGCTATTTTTATTACCCTATTTCACATATGAGGGAACTAAAACTCAGAAAGTTCAAATCATTCTCTCAGGTTCACAAAACTAAGAAACAGTTGAGCTTGTATTTGAACCCATGTCTGTCTGATTCCAAAGCTCATGCTCTCAACTATGATCCATCATCAGGCAACAAGATTATATTCATCATAATCTGCTTCCTGATTAGCTTTGCCCATCACCATTGCTTGGAAACCTCTGCAGCATTACTGATAGACTGGATTAGGTTGTCTGGAATAACAGCACTGGCTCAGATCAAGACTGGGCTTTCTCCATCCGTTTTACTACGCTTTGTAATTTGCAAAGCTCCTTTTTACATCAATCTTATAGCTAATGCCCTCCCGTAAACTCTGATCCCATCAGCTTCTTCGATCTCCTCATTAACCTACCCTGATGACCAAGCATAGCTCACAGATGATCCTATCCATGGTGGTTTTAAAAAAATCATGGCTGCAAAAATCTCTGAAACTCCATCCATCAAGAGGTATGCCTATGTCTCCACTTCTTGAATCTGAGTGGGCTTATGACTGCTTCGTGCAAGAGAATAAGGAATCTAAGTGTCACTATGTCACTTCTGAGACCAGGTCATAAAAGGCCATGCAGCTTCTACCTTGTTCTCTGGAACACTTGCTCCTGGAGCCCTTGAGCTCATATGTAAGAAGTCTGAAACCTGGAGGCCACTATGCTGTGAGGAAGCCCAAGCTATATGGGGAGGTCAGTGTAGGTGCTCTGCTCAATAGCTGCAGAATGAGCCCAGCCTTTGAGTCATGTGCCAAACATGTATACAAAACCTCCAGACTTTTTAAATCTTCTCAGCTGAGGCCCCAGACACTATAGAACAGTGTCCTGTCCAAATTCTTTACACAGAATCCATAAGCGTAACATAATGGTTATTGTTTTGTGCTACTAAGTTTCGTGGTGGAGTAGTACATAACAACAGATAACTGAAACACCATCTAACATAGCTCAGTAGTGTGGTATAATGGTAAATGTGCTGGGTTTGAATTCTAAGTTTTAATACTTTCTAGATTGGGCAAGTTGTTTCACTCCTCTGGGCTTTACTTTTTTCATCTATAAAATAGTAATAATCATAGTATTTCAATCCAATGATTATTATGGGATTAAATAAAATGATACATGAAAAATGTTCTTAGATGGCGCCTAGCATATACTGAGTACTCATAAATATTAGCTCTGATTATTATTATTAAATGTCTCAGTAAGTGAATTATTAGATCTATACTTTATGAAAGGGGAAACCAAAGTCCTGAGAGGTGAAATGAGTTCAGAAGGTCACGTACCTATCAGACTGCCTAACCTTACGGCCAGAGCTTTAGGGCCTTGCCACTCATGCTCATGGCCAGCTCCAGGTGGAATCAAATAACATTCAAGGGACTTAGGAGGTGAGAAAATGCCACTGGTCTTTTAGCCATTAGGGAGCATCAAAGGAGATAGGGAAGAAATAGTGTGAATTTTCTCCCTGTGTCCCCACTTCCATGGAGTTCCCAGCAACACATCAGAGGGACATCGTCCAAATACTGTCCCAAATCAGCTTCCCTTTAAAGCAAAGCTAAAAAAAGATATGGCACTCTAAATGCCATCTCTTCCCATGCTGGTAAGCAGCTTATTTAGCCCAGTGTGTGACCACCTTAAGAGCCCAGAGGAGAGAGCCTGCCGCTGGGAATTATCTTTGGGAGCTGCTGGGAGGTGAGTGAGTCACTGGAATGATGGGGAAAGAGAGGAGGGGGAGGGGCAAGAAACTGGCTCAGGAGCTGTGCAGGGATAAGAAGCCCTATAGGGGCAGGGTTGGGGTGAGAAGGGGAGTGGTAAGGGTTAGGCACAAAGTTTCATGGGCATAGAAACTAGAAGCTTAAAATTTGAGAATGAGAAGGAAGCAGAGAGTTTAGTCCAGTACCCATCATTTGACAGATGACAGAGGTGAAGACTTGAAAGAACGGGGGCAGGAGAAGCTTCTAGAACTTAAAGGCCACCTATATAAATAATTAGTTCTAGAGAAATTCCTCAGCAGCCTGACCTCAGATTCCCTGGGGCTATAGAGTATAGGGAGTGTTACTTTTTTATAGAGGAGGAAACTTAGGTTCAGAAGAGGAAGCATCTTGCTGAAGTTTATGCAAGAAGTTTTAGCCTTAAAGCTAAACATAGAATCTGGTCTTTAGATCCTGGTTTTTGCCTACTTCAGCCCCATACCCTTTTCAACCCCCATAAACCTGGAGTAAGAGACTAGCCCACTACTTTACACCCAGAAATTCACAGAGCAAGAGCATCCTTCCTCTGTGATAACAGGAAATGTGTCAGTTATCAGAGAATTAGAGGCATGCATGTCTGTTGAGACTGAGAAAAAAAGAGATAAAAGTGTGAAAATTAAATAGAAAAGATGACTTTTTAAATTGAAAAGGAGCCCATCTCATAGAAGAAGAAACCAGTGCCCAAAAGGGTAAGGTAACTTTCTAGCTGGTGTAAGGTAAAGTTGTCTAAGAAAAGGAGCAAGGGCTCAGAAGCCCAAAAGACCCAGATTCTCATCCCAGCCTAGACCTTTATCAGGCAAGCATCCTCAGGTAAGTTATTTAACCCCACAGAGCCTCTATTTCCTTGTGTATAAGATGGGAGTCCAAATAAGTCCTTCAAAGAGTTGCTTTAAGTGTTAAATATAAAACAGCTAGCACGTAGGAAGCCTTCTATAACTTTTCGTTTTAAAAGGAAAACTCAAGACTCAAAACAGGGCTCCTTAGTCCCAGATTCTCTGAAAAATTGAGGCTTCTGAGTGAGAATAATGTAACAGCCTAGCTGGACTCCCATTTCTCATCTTTTGCAGTGGACACCAACTGGAGCAGCCACCTAGTTCACCACACCTCCCTACTTTGGGAATGTCCTCAATACACAGAGGTGGGTCCCTGGTAGCCATATCTGTGTGGCTTGGATCTGGCCCAAAGCAGTAAATGACAGGCCCAGAGGTAAGCTCTGGATACAAGCCAGGCCAATCAGAGTTTTTCCCTGGGATTTTTCCTAAAGGATGATACTCAGTCTTTCTCTGGCGGGAGTCACAGAACAAAAGTGATGGGAACCATAAGTAGTCATTTTCTATGCCTCATGGAGGAAGCCAGTACCAGAAAATAAAATCGACATGCAGAGATGAGAGACACAAGGAGAGATGCAATTTTGGATGTGCAGAGTTTCTGATTCCAGGTATCCCTGTGACCTAAATACACTCCTTACTTAAGACTTGCAAGACACCCCAGTACCCTTCTGGTGCATTAATCTCTTTTTGCCTAAGGTAGCTCAAACTGAATTTCTGTCTGTTGGGTTGAATTGGGTGATCTTTAGGCTTCCTCATCCTTTAACCAGCTGTGGTTCTTGAATGTGGACTGAAATATCTACTTTGCTCTCATCTTGGGACTCCGGGTCTCAGATACAGGGGAGATTTTCAAGATCCCAGGATAAAAAACAAGCAAGTAAATAGTTCCAAATGTATCTATGACAGCCCCCACTGCTAAAGCTAGTAGTATAAGAAATACATTATCTTCCTAAAATTAAATAGCATTTCATACTTTACAGTCCTCTTTATCATATAGGACACTTGTAAGACCCCCTACTTGGGGTGGTATTATTTCTGTCATTTTTATAGAAGCTGATCTCCTGGTTCTCTCTGGCTTAAATATCCAGCCTTCTTTAGAGAGCCTGACCCTGAAAGAACCTGTCCCATTTCCATCCCTCTGAGTCCAATCAAGCCCAGAGCTAGAGCTTCTAATTTGGGGGCCCTGACTCATCTCCTAAATAGCCATTTGGGCCACTCATTTCACATGGACAGCATTTTCAATACCAACAGTGAGCCAGGACCAAGGATATGTGCTGCAGGGATATCAGGTATGCAAAAGATATCACCCTTGACCCCCAGCAGCTTACCATCTGGGCAGGAAGGAAGACATGGACAACTCTTTAGGGTATGTGTTATAATCCAGATAAGCACCAACTTAGCCGTGGAAAGGGAACAGCAAACTACCGCCAGGAGTTCTGAGAAGGCTTGTCAGAGGACTTCAGAGCTGGGTCTTAAATCCACTCAACCACTTCATACCTCTGTTTAACTTTGGATAAGTGCCTAGATCTTGGGGCATCTCAGTTTTTTCCCCTGTAAAACAGGAATAATAATAATGCTTTCCGCATAGGCTTGTTGTATGGATTTAGTGGGTTAACACATGCAAAGTGCTTAGAACAGTGTTTGGCACATAGTAAGTAGTTGTGGTGGATTACTCCTGTGTATGGCCTTTATAGTCACGGTCTTGCAGCTCGTACCCAGGTGATTGTATGATAGGGTAACTGTGGCCTACCAAGGGGATTGGTCGCCTTAAAAGAGAGCCAATTCCAGAGCAAAGAGGAGAGCCCACCACCACGGAAGAAGGAGAGACCCACAAGAGATGGCACAATGGGCTTCTTGGCCCATGGAGCAAGAAAGCTGAGTGCTTTTTGGGCAGAGACTGAGAGCCAGGGAGAAGTCTATGCCTGACCCATGAATTTGGGACTTGCCGGCCTCCAAAACCTCATGAGCCATTTCCTTTATATGGTCTGTGAGTTCTATGAGTTGTTGCAAGAAATTAGGGAAACCAAAGCCAGAGGGAGAGTACTGAGGCGAGAGGGAGTAGTTGATATTAGAGATGATGGAATGGTACAGTAGCTTGGAAAAGTTAGACATTTGGGATATCTTTAACCTCTGCCTTACAGGAACCAGATTTGTGCTGATCCTTATAAAAGAAATTCTTCATTTAGTAGTCAATACCCCTCGACTATCATCATTTTCATCACGATCATCATTAAAAGGTAAATACGAGTTTACCCCAGAGACCAAGCAGGGTAGGATGTTTTAGGCAGAGGAAATATCACAGAGGTGTGCTAAGTGTGTGTGCTTAGACTCTGGTGAGTTATCCCAGTTGGCTGGAAAGTTGAGAGTGTGGGGTAGCAGGAGTTGGGCCTTCACTGGTATGAGTTGCCAACTTTTTCTGTAAAGAAAAAGGTAAGTATTTTAGGCTTTGTGGGCCAAGAGACAGTGTTCTCGACTCTTGGAGCAACCACACTCACCAAAAGCCTAATAGTCTGTTTTACATTTTAAAAACGTGAAAACCCTTCTCAGCGCATGGTACATACAGACTGTGGGTTGCATTTGGCACGTGGGATGTAGTTTGCCAACCCCTGCTCTAGAGAAAGATGAGGCACTGGGCTGAAAAGGGTATCGGAGGTCATGCTAAGAAGCTTGAGCTTCTCCAGGCAGGGGAGAGGCCAAGGCTTAAGCAGCAAAACTTCAACATCAGATATATATGTGAGAAAGCAATGGAGGGAATGATTGGGAGAGAAGAGGGAGGAGGGAGTTTGAAGCAGACAGTCCAATTAGAAAGTTACTATAATCACAGGGGAAGTGATATTTGTACAGTGGCAGTGGTGACGAGGACACTGAGATATTTAGGGACAAGATTAACATAATTGGTTGTCTAGATTTATGAGTTAAGAGGGTAAGAGAGGCAGAACACTCAATGTATCTCTTTATCCAATGACAGATTGACCTTAGGGTGGAAGTGAGTGCTCCATTCCCAGAAGCATTCGAACAGAATATAGATTCCTGCCTGACAGGTATTCTGTGGACAGCAATGGATGGAGATGGAGCAGATAAAGTCTCTTCGAGCTCTGAGGGCCCACAATCCTATGGTTTTGTGATCGTCTTTATCAATCTAAGAGGAGCAAACAATTTGTTTAGTCAATGAGGGGTACAGACAAACTTTACTCCTCAATACAAATCACCTTAATTTTACAGAAAGCTGTCTATTTTCTAAAGTGTGTGCATCCATTATCTCTCTGAGGGGCCTGGAAAAGGATTCTGTAACCAGGAAAATGCTAGAAAAACATGAGATTGTGTTATTATTATCATTATTATTTTTAAAACATGCTTCAATTGAATATAAGAATTCTCTACATTATTCCAAACTTAGTGTAGTTACTGTGACTCACGTTCAGTGAATTATTCATTTCTATACCTCTTTTATCTCTTGGGCAACAGCACATTGTGACAATAAATAAATGTTTGTCAAATCCTAGCAATTCATCAAGAGTCAGCTCAGAAAGCATTTGTCCTCTGCACAGACTTCCCTCATCACTGCAGAGAGGACTCAGTTGTCCCATCGCTGGCTTCCTTGCAACGATAATAGTATTATTATTAGTAATGGCCACCACTATTCAGTATTCTTTGTGTGATGGGCCCAGGGCTGAGCTCTTTATTGACATTCTCTGTTAAACCTTTCAAGAACCTTATATGGTAGATGCTGTCGCGGTGTCCATTTTAGAGATGAGAATATCGAGGCTCAGAGAAATGAAGCTACTTGCTCAAGGTCTTAGAGGTTAGAATTCTGCTTTTAACAAACATGCTAATTTTAATGCCTCATCTTCCCAGCGGACACAGGGGAGACATTTTTGTACATATTTATTCAAGGAGGGAGAGATGGGGGGCTGCTCGGCGTGCCAGGTGTGGTGATACGGTCCTTTGTCATACAGCTTCCCTTTCTCAGGGTCGCTCTGGAAAATACAGATCTCTTGGAACGCAGCATCTCAGCGGCGGAAACCACAGCTTCTGGCTCCCCAGGCACAGGAGCCAATGCGGCTACCGGCCAGCAGAGGGCAGCTGCAGGAAGCCGTCCAAGGACAACCTCCACCCCCTATTAGAGGTAATTAAGCCGCGCGAGACAACAGGCAAGTGCATTTCTGCGTGATAAAAGCAAACAGATCTACTTCCAGGCTGGGGAAACAGAGGGATCAGTGGAGAGGGGGGTTTATCGACTTCCAAGAAGCCGGCTGGATGGTGCCATGGTGGCTGCCTGCAGCGGAACACTGGCCTGTGGAAACCAGACTTCCCGGCTTCCCGCAAGCCCCACCTCCTTCAGCCAGGTGGACGGAACATGAAGAGCTGGGTCCAGGGTAAGAGATGCTGTGGAGCCGACTGAGTGGCTGGAGCCAAAGGGGCAGCCTGCTTGGGCAGCAAAACCAACCCAGACATACCAAGAGACGCACAGGATGCCCACAGGGCATATGACTGAAAGCGTATGACCGCAAAACCGGGTGAAAGACATAAACATTTAGGGTAACCAACAGCCCGGCCTAACTCACAGTGATAGAATCAGGTCAATCCCAGGCAATCTAAGAAGTTTGTTTGATCACTTGCCCACCCGATGTACAGATAGCATGCATATGAATGCAGCCCCGACGACCCACACCAAATAAACGCCAACGCTGATCCACCAGTGCATGTGCACACTGAGGTCGGAGACCGCACTGGTGTGAATTTAGAAGGCCTGAATTTCAGTCCCAGCTCTACTACAAACCTGTGCGACCTTGAGCGAGTTAGTACGCCATTCTGAGTCTCGCTTTCCCCGTTCGTGAAATGGAGGAGTCAGCCTAGTCAGGTTTCCTAAAATCATACAGCTTCAAAGGATCAGATGCTCACTCAGAAGGTAGGGAACCACATCAGGCTCCCTCAAGGAAGCCTGGGACTGCTCCCCGTTTCCTTTAGCAATTCTCTAACTCTAGAAAAGGTCTGAGCAGGGTCTCCCAGTATGTCCCTGTCCCTAAACAATTTCCTGCAACATTCCTGGAGATGCTCTCATCTATCTGACAATGTGGGAATCTTTAAGTCACTGTCTTTGATTTTCTCCCCATGAGCACAATCATACTGAATATGCAGTTTCTTTTTCTGTCCTCCTTTTTCGCTTAACTTCAGCGCAGAACATAAGCGTTTCATAAACATCTTTTTAAAATGGTCATGGAATGTTTCCTTATATGGATATCTGTACCCTTCTAGTTCCCTATTTAGTCTTTTTTTTTTTTTTTTTTTTTTCGGCTGCTATAAATAGTACTCCAGGAAAAAAAAAAATCTTCAGGCATATATCTTTTCACTATTTTGGGATTCTTTAGAAAAAATTCTCAGATATTAAATTACTCAAATAAAATCTTATTTTAGGACCCTTCATGCACATTGCCAAATTGTCTTCCAAAACGGTTTACCTGTCTACCAGCAATGCAGGAGGGTCTCTGCTTCACCCCATTCTCAAAAGCACAGGCTATCTTATTATTTTTGTTTAATCTTTGCTAATTCAATAAACCCAAAAAAGAAAATAATCTCGTGGTTTTAATACACATTCCTTTGATTATTAGAAAGCGTGAACATTTTTTTCTTATGTTTGTTAACGAGTTAGCATGCATTCCCTGTTTTGAGAATTGTCTGTTCGTGCCCTCTGCTCATTTATCTGCTGGGGTCTTAGTGAATTTAATTGATTTGCATGCGCTCTTTACATAATAAAGATAGTAATCCTTTGTTATATTTGCTGTGGTATATTTCCAGTTTGCTTTATGTCTTTTCCTTTGTGGTTTCTTCTATCGCTTCTACGCTTATATCCCATCCTCCAGAGACTTGATAAATATTCATTTCTAATTTCTGTAATTTCTGATATTTTTCCTCCCGGGATGATTTGATGCTATAAGCTTAAGATTCCATGAGACCATAAGTCTCTCATTGTGTGCTTACAAAACGAGCATTTCCAGCATTGGGTTGTCTTTCAAGGTACAGGCTCCTGAACAAGTTTCATATTTTCTCTTTACCCTCCTGCCTCCCTACAGATTATAAACTCCATGAGGTCAAGGACTGTGTTTTCCTCTCTCCACCTGTATCCTAAGAGCCCAGCACAGTGCCAGGCACATAGCAGGTGTGTGCTGTCGACGGATTATCTCCCTGATCTGCCCTAAGTCCTTGAGAATGCCCAGGTTCTGGCCCGACATCCAAGCATGCAGAGTAAATGGTTAGATGCATGAGACCACCTGGGAAAGCAGGAAGGGAATTGCAGAAGAAAGGACAACAATAACTGAATTAAAAGTATGAAAGAACATGGCATGTAGGAAACAGCAAATAGTATGCCAAGAGCACAGAGTATGGGTGTGATTGTGATAGAAGATGTGGCTGGCAATATAAGTTGGACCCAACTCAACTGCTGAAGGACTCTGAAAGTCACTTTTGGAATGTCTTCCACAAAAATTCCATTCTCTCCGGTGCAGCCAGTGTGATCTTTTTAAAAGGTAAATATGGTTATGCCATTCCCCTGCCTTACGCTCTTCAAAGGTTTCCCATTGAACTTAGGATACAGTTGAGAATCTTATAACAGTCAAAAAGGCCCTACCTTCATCATTTGCCTCATCACCTGCTACTCTCCCCCTGCTACACCAGTATCCTTTATGTTCTGCAGAAATGCCAAGCCCATCCCATAGTGAAGACTCTGAGATTGCTGTTTTCTTGCCCTGTAACCTCTTACGAAGGAGGCCCAGTGGCGAAGTGGCTAAGCAGCTCGGTTGCTAACCAATAGGTCAGCAGTTTGAACCCACCAGTTTCTTCATAGGAGAAAAATGTGGCAATCTGCTTCGGTAAAGATTAGGGCTTTGGAAACCCAATGGGGCAGTTCTACTCTGTCCTTTAGGGTCACTATGAGTTGAAATCAACTTGACAGCATTGAGTTTGGGTTTTGGTTTAGCCCTCTTACCCCAGAACGAAACATGACTGCTTCTTTCTCATAGTCAAATACCCAGATCAAATACTACTCGATCAAATGTTGCCCATGTTCCCATCCTCTTATCATTTTATTATCTCCATGTCACTTACCAGTATCTAAGATGATCCTCTTTGCTTATTTTCCTGTTTATTTTCTGTTTTTCCTTCTTCAGTGTAAACTCTGAAAGGCAGAAAACTTTCCTAATTATTCCTTTAGCTCTATCCCCTTTTACACTGCCTGCGCACTTAGTAGGTGATGGTTAACATTGTTTGACTGTGTTGAGTAAATTCATAGGCAGTTGGGACCATTGGAGGGTGTGTGAGCAGGATCAGGTATGTGTTGCAGAAAGACATTTCTGCTGGCGGGGTAGAGAATAGTTTGGAGCTACAGAAACCAGGGGAAGGGCAGTGGAATGACGCTGCATGGAAATGACTGATAACAGACACTTTTCAGAGAAGAAATTTGATCCAGTGAGAGCTAAAGATTAAAGAGTGTTATGCAATTGGTACAGGAAAGGAAGGAAAATAAATGTGCAGAGTGGACAATCTGAGGGCATCCAAACAAAAAATATCCATAATTATTTATGTGGTGCTTAAATCTCCCAAACCTTCCACACTATCTCACGCTATCCTCACCATCATCATTCAAAGCAGGCGAGGCACAGGCTAACCAATAACTAACCAAGTCAGTTCCTACTCATGGCAACTGTGCGTTTCAGAGCAAAACTGTGCCCATGGGTTTTCATGGATGTGATCTGCTTCTTTTTTTTTTCTTAGATAATATTTTATTGTGTTTTCAGTGAAGGTTTACACAGCAGTTTAGATTGCCATTCAACAATTTCTAAACAAATTGTTCAGTGACATTGGTTACCTTCTTTACAGCGCATGCACCTTCTCATTATTTCTGGTCTAATTGTTCCATTTCCATTAATTTAGTTTCCAGGCCCCCTTACATTCTTACCTTTGTTTTAAAGTAACTGTTGACCATTTGGTCTCATATAGATGATATTTTAAAGAATCACAATAATTATAGGTGATATTCATTATTTTGTGAGCCAATGTGTTATTTAGCCACAAGGTGACCTCAGGGGTTACAGGTTTGAAGAATATCTCAGAGGAATAGTCTTGCGGAGTCCTCCAGTCTCAACTAGTCCAGAAAGTCTGTTTTTGTTGGTTTGTTTGTTTTAGGAATTTGAGGTTCTGTTTCACATTTTTCTCCCATTCTATCAGGGTCCATCTACTGTGGCCCTGATTAGAATGGTTGGTAGTGGTAGCTTGGCACCGTCTAGTTCTTCAGGTCTCAGAGTAACTGAGGCTGTGGTTCGTGTAGACTATTTGTCCTGTAGACTAGTTTCTTCTTTGAGTCTTTGGTTTCCTTCTTTCTCTTTTGCTCCAGATGAGTAGAGACCAATAGTTGTATCTTCTATGGCTGTTCACAGGCTTTTAAGACCCCAAATGCTATTCACCAAACTAGGATGTGGAATATAACTTTATGAACTATTATGCCAATTGACTGAGATGTCCAATGAGACTATTGTCCTAATCCTTCAAGCTCAGAAAATGAATCCCATGAGGTGTTTGGTTATGTCCAAGAAGTATCCATAACTGTGCCTCCATGTGCTTTATTATATATATGAATATATGTGCATACAGTCACATAGATGCATATACATATGCACATACTTATATATCCACATATATACTCACATATACGTAGTTATACACATATATGCCTACATGCATGCATGTGTACCCGCACATATATTTTTTGGATGGCTGTGACCCCGTAGAATCAGATCACCAGGCCTTTCTTCCAAGGTACCTCTGGGTGGGTTCAAACCGCCAACCTTTCAGTTAGTAGTAGAGCACAAACCATTTGCAGCACCCAGGGTCTCCAAGGCACAGGCAACTATCTCCATTTTACGGATGAGAAAACTGAGGCTCCGAAAAGTTAACCCAAGGTCACATAGCAGTTGATGTGGACAGGAACTGAGGTTCTGATGCTCAGCCCTGGGCTCGGCCTGGCAAACACTGTTGTATCACAATTCTCCCTCAGCAGACACCCTCCCCAGAATGTTGCAATGGTAAAATCATGCCTTAGAGTTAATTATGCAGATGAAAAACCTTCCTTGGCCTTTGGGCCTAGGGAAGAGAACTGCAGTGTCACTTCCTTCGTTATGAGAGTTAAAATATCACAAGTCAGGGAGGAGGCCATTTGCCGCCACATTAACAGTAAATGCCATTTGCTGTGAGTGATATCTCCATATCTGACTGTTTCTTTTTCCTCCCCTGTGGCTGAAATTACTACAAAATGGAGCCAAGACCAAGGGAAAGAAGAGATAAACAAGGGTCAGAAAGAGATGGGGAATGACGCCTCTTTCCAAATAGGCAGACGGGCAGAGAGACCCAAACCTCCTTATCCTCCTCTACACTGGAGCCAGGAACATCTTTACTGAGGTAGCAATTACTGGCGATGGCTCAGCAGGGAGCCAGGGGACAGGCGAAGTCTCTGGATTCATGAGCCTGGAATGTCTTATAATTCTCCTGAATGGAATACCTTCCCACTCCTCTATTTGGTGCATCCAGAGTCTACCTATTGTTCAAATGCCATCTGCTTCATGGGGCTTAGATAGGGCACACTAATCATTTTAATACAGAACTTGAGGATACCTGTCATTTTTCTGTAGGCTAGGAGGAAGAAGTGGAAGGCAATAGGAACAAGGCGTGGGGCTGGGGCACAGCACACACAAGGATTTCCCTCCGGTTTGTTCCAGAAAGTGCTAGATCAGCAACTTTCACCTCTTCAGGTCTTTCAGCAATTTGCATCTGAATACAAGTGGAGGGGCCATTAACAAAATTTACCCTTTTAGGATGACAGTGCTCCAAGAATGTCTTGGATAAAGTTTGAGGGAATGAGGTCCCACAGCCCATCCTTCCAGAGTACACCAAATGAGGAACCATTCCTGACAGGAGCAATCAGTCAACTGATTTCTCCTCTCCATCCTATCTCCCTTCCTTCTTTCTCTCCATTCTGTCCTTCCTCCTGCTTTTCACTCACTCATTCCTTCCTCGTCTTTGTTCTGCTTCTCCATCTTCCTTTTCCCTGCACCCAAACCCACATTTTAAGATTTTTTTCCTATGTTAAAAAAAAGTCTGCCTTCACCACTCAGTCTAAGGCATTCTACCTACAAATCATTAATAAAAGAAATTCAATGTTGAATAGTTTCCCTTGGGCTGTTCAGAGGCATCATTTTAAGGTAAAGGAGCACGTGTGTGTGTGTGTGTGTGTGTGTGTGTGTGAAAGAGACAGAGAGAGAGGGAAATGGCTCCTGAGATGAGAAGGAGGGAGGAGGGGCAGAAAGGACAATTCAAACCCATTTACCCATGCATTCATTCATTCATTCAAGAGGTATTTGTTGTAAGCTCACTGTGAGCCAGGTACTGTGTTGGCCTTAGCCTCAGAAAGTGCCCATTCTGGTACAGGAGTAGATAGAAGCCAGGAAATGGCAAGTTAGTAAGGTCATTCCTGAATAGAAGATCATTGTGCAGGTGAAGGATACCTCGCAGACGTAATAGCCTTGTGGTCACTTCTCAGAATGGTTACAATAACTCAGGTCAAAGAGGGAAAATGTAACGCTGCTTCTAAAGAGAAAAGAGGGTCAAGCTCAAGGAGCCCTACTATCCAGTAAATACGAGATGGATCACAGGGATGTGTGGGGTCCAGTGAAAGAGCAAGAGTTAAGCGTTGGGGAGGGGAGGGCCTGGGTCCTAGTATTAGGTCCTGGCCCCTGGCTCAGGCTTTTTGAAGGGACAGAGGCAGGATATGTGCTTGTGTACATATGCATGTGTGTGCTTGTGCTTGTAATTTGAAAAAAAAAAAAAGAAGTGTTAACTATCCAGAATCCACATGTACACACCCTTCTCATACTCTGTTAGAAGTAATAATCCCCCTAATCCTAACTCTTAGCTCTTAACGTTTGCACTAGACCTGGTTTTGTTGAGTGTAATAATAACTGATGGATATGCAGATTGGAGAAGCAGAGAAAGGGAGGAATAAACTCTGAAAAAGCAATGTTGTGTTCCTAAGAGTGAGAGTCAGGTGGGTTGAGGGGTGGAGGAGGGGAGAAGGAAACAGAGGTGTAGAAGCAGGCAAGGAGAGAACAGACGGATTGAAGAGGATAACCGTGCTGTGTTAGTATGTATATTTATGAGTCAAAGAAAGAGAGACAGAGACAGAGAGATGGCAGCTGCCACAAGGAATGGAACTTTAGAGAAGGAACCGGGATGAGTATAGAAGATACTCAGGAAGCTTTTCTGTGTGATGAACATGTAAGCTCCTCTTTTTTTAGATCAACATTTTTCATTAATGCTTTCAGTCGGGGTTAGGGAGAGGCTGATATTATGATATATGAGACTGGCCTGCGATGTATCACATTATTTTTAGGTTTTATATCTATATTCTAGTCTAGCGCAATAGTTTGCAAACTTTTATGAGCCGTGGAACCTTTTCTCCAATTGAGATCTTATGCAGAAGTGCAGTGTGTAAAACTGACAAGAGCAAAATTTCTCTGACTGAAGATGGGGTACCAATCCAGCTCCCCTCAGCCTTGCAGTAGCCCCTGCGGCCCCTCTACCCAAAGTGCAAAACTGCACTGAACATAGTTTGAAAACCTCTGTTTTGGGGCAGTGATGCCCATATTGATCGGGGCCTATAGGCACTAAGCAGGAGCTTGTCCTGGGGCCAGGTTTGCGATGACGTGCAGAGCTAAGATGTGGCCCCTTTCTGGAGGGCCCCACACTGGTTAGGACTCACAGGCCTCCATTTAGAGTATAGGGAAGAGGCTTTTTCAAGCATAAGCATCTGGGTTTGAAACTCACCTCTGATCCTTGGAAAAAAAAAATCACTGGAACCTTCTGAGCCTCGGTTTCTTAATCCATAATATAGGATGCATAATACATATTTTATAGCATGATAATCGGGATTAAACCAGAAAATGTCCTTAGTAGAGTGTTTAACTGGTAATAAGTGTTCAGTAAATGGAGACTATTATGATTATCCTTGTTAGTATTATTCCCCAAGTGAACTAAGCAAGTCACACTTGTTTGGTCACAATAAGGATAAGACCTTTCTAGCTCTCAGAGCTGTACAAAAAATAGAATGGACTGTCTAACGTTGATGAGTTCCCCAGCAGGGGGGAGTTTAAGGAGTCCAAGGCTACTGGACAGGGATGTTGCCAGTGGGATTAATCGATTTAAAAGGGATAAGAATGGGACTAAATGATGTTCCTAGGTCCATTCCAGTCTTAAGAGTCTGAGTGCTGTGGTTGCGTAATTCTGTTCTTGTTATTCTTGTTGTTGTGTGTTGTTGAGTCAGTTCCAACTATAGGACAGAGGAGAACTGCCCCAGAGGGTTTCCTAGGCTGTAATCTTTATGGGAGCAGATAGCCAGGTCTTTTCTCCTTTGGAGCATCTGGTAGGTTTGAACTGAGGACCTTTTAGTTTATCTGCTGAGAACTTAACCATTGTGCCACCAGGGCTCCTTTTCCCTAACTCTAATATTTAATATTAATATTGTATTTAATATTTTCTGATATTAATATTCCATAAGTGTCTAGTTTTGATGAGTCAAGCTGCCTAAGGCTCAGACTCAGATTCCTTGCAGGGAAGTTGAAGGTGCAAAGCAGTAAGGTTAAGGGCAGGAGTGGGGGAAGAGGTGGGAGGAGGGGTCAGTCCAACAGCCTATCAGTCCAGTCCTTAGCAAGGCTGTTGGCTCTCAAATCACTCAGGTGGATGCAGCTTCCCAAAATATTAACAGGTCACAGACAATTGCTATTTCCCAGCCCAATTAGAACCTAATTTGGGGAAGTATACTTTTCTGAAGAGGTTCATTAGCCAAATGCCCCCCAATTCTGTAGCTCAGGAAAGATGGATGGGCCAAACATGTAAGCACTTGGCCGATGCCCTGGGAGAAAAGACAGAAGCATTAAACTAGATGGAAACACAAATCACTT
Source organism: Dugong dugon (assembly GCA_030035585.1). Taxonomy (NCBI): domain Eukaryota; kingdom Metazoa; phylum Chordata; class Mammalia; order Sirenia; family Dugongidae; genus Dugong; species Dugong dugon. The sequence goes on from CM057471.1 coordinate 63,529,790, forward strand.
TCCACCTTTAGGGCAGCCAAGTCATTGGCAACACTGCCCATCTCTGAAGAAACTCAGCCAGCACGTGAGAGCCTTCAGGAAAGCATACAGAGTGTCATGATCCCTCCCACCATATCATCCTAACATTAGAGAGGGCCTTAGGGGTCTTCAGACCAAGTAACCTCCCATCTTAGGAAGGAGTCACCTCCACAGGGAACCTGACCCTTTGTAAACAGTGAGGGGTAAAGGGATTCCTCCTGGTCATTCTTCTTTTGGACAACTCTAATTGTAGAAAGCAGTTCATGAAACATAATCTCCTGACCTGATAGTCACCCAAATGTGAAGCATTGCTTTGCGGAGTCAAAAACCAAAACAGCTTTCTTATATTAGCCCTTCAGCTAGTTTATCTCTTCTCACTTCTCTCAAGAGAAAACATTCCCAGCTCCTTCAAATGCATTTGATTGTATTGCACAGGAATTCACCATCCTGGTTCTACGCTCCACCACCCACTTTTAAACACATTCCTTTTGCTGTATATCAGTATCAATTGCTGCAGAGTCTATTCCAACTCATGGTGACCTCATGTATATCAGAGTAACACTGCACTCCATAGGGTTCTCAATGGCTGATTTTTCTTCCGAAGTGCCTTTGGGTGGACTCGAAAATCCAACCTTTTGGTTAGCAGCCAAGTGCATCAACTATTTACACCACCCAGGGATTCCTTTTGGTCTGTAAATCTCCTAAAGTATGGTGCTCCAGACTGGACACAGTTTTTCAACTCTTACCTACAAAGTGCAGAGTAGAGCCGGCCTAGTTCCTCCTTCATTCTGGATACTATATAATGATACCTCAAATAGATCCCATTTACTGAGTGTTGTCTGAGCATGTGCCAGGCACTACGCTAAATTTTTTAATTCTTAACACAACCCTGTGAGGAAGCCAAGGTATGAAACAGTTTTTAATTGCCCAAGACCACAACTGTATCATTAAAGGCCATATTTGAATCCAAGACTCTCTGACTTTTAACTGCCTTTGTCTGAGCTCAAATAAACTTTGATCAATGGTCAGATTATTGTCATTTTACAATAACTTTATAATGTCTTACAGTTTATATAAAGTGTTTTCATATAAAACTCACTTTATTCTCAGAAAAATGCTGTATCTCTAGTCTTCTAAAACTTCAATGTCTATGTTACATGAGATGTTCTCAGGTCAAGTTCACCCCATCTGATGCTACTTTTTTGATTAAAAAAAAAAAAAAGCAAATAAAGTGCAGGAATTCATACCTTCCCTTAAATTTCACTTTGGTTGCTTCTGCCTATTACCCCAACCCATCCAGATAATTTTTGAGTCTTTGTTTTGTGATCCAGTGTGTGTGTATATCTATAAACCTGATTAGCATCCCGTTAGCATCTTAAGCCAAATCATACCTACATGTGTTGACAAACACCAGGTTGAGGACCAAAACTAAAAAAACAAACCCATTACCGTCAAGTCAATTCCGACTCATAGCAACCCTACAGGACAGAGTAGAACTGTCCCATAGGGTTTCCAAGGAGCGCCTGGTGGATTCAAACTGCCGACCTTTAGGTTAGCAGCCGAGTTCTTAACCACTGTGCAACCAGGGCTCCTCACTAACGATAAGATGTACAAAGGACGGTCGTTAAGTGTAGTTTGTCATAACTCGAATACGTAAGTTGGGGACTACCTGTACATTCATAATAAGAGAACATCACGTCATTTGAATAAGTAACTTAATCTTGGTAAAACTCAAAATTGCTCTCTAACACTTGATAGGGTTCAGGTTTAAATTTTTAGATTCAGCAGTGGGAATTATAATATATTTAATTCAAATTAGTGATTAAATCCTGATTACCCAGCACTATGCCCAATTTTACCAAAGAAAAACAGAAACCTGGAGAAGATACGTGACTTTCCCAAGGTCATGAAGTGATTCAGTGGCAAAGTCTAAACTTGACTCCAGATTGCCTGATTTGAGCTCATTACTCTTTCCTGCATGCTGCACCTCAAATTTACACTTGGCTTTGAAATTCATTGTGGTTTTGTTTGATTTACTACATATCAGATGGCCTTCCTTATTCAATTTTGCTTTTGCTGATGTAAAAATGAATTTGCATTCACTGAGCACATGCCAGCTAATGGCGGAGCAAAGGGGAGGGAAAGGAGAAGGCAGTCTCAACCATGCTCCTAAGGATGAGAAGACAGATTCCAGATTAAATATTTTAGAAGGAAACCCACAGAGATAGCTTCATTTCAGAAAAATTGGGAGAGTAGTAGAAAGTGATCTGGATCAAAGATCTGGCAGTGACTTTGGATAAACTGACAAACTTTGTACAAGAATCCAGGTTGTGGGAATTTTGTGAACCTCACTTTGCTATGGAAAACTGCATTTCTAATAAGATAAAATATGATTTTATTCATTTGCTTAATCTCTACATAAACATTAAAGTAATTATTCTATGGTATATATTTTTTTTTAATATATATTTTATTGTACTTCAGGTGAAAGCTTACAGAGCAAATAGTTTCTCATGAAATAGTAGTACACATGTTGTTTTTTTTGACATTGGTTAACAACCCCACAATGTATTAAGCCTCTAAATTCTCAACCTTTTTTTTTGATGAAAATTACAGATGGCCAAAGATACACCGTTTCAAAATTTTCTACATTCACAGTTCAGTGACATTGACTACGCTCTTCCAACTGTGCTGTTATTCTCACTTAAGATGAAGGCTTACAGAACAAAATAGTTTTTCATTTAACAGTTACTACACATGTTGCCCTATGACAATGGTTAACAATCTCACAGCACATCAAGAATATCCTTACTCCACCTTGTGTTCCCTATCACCAGGGGGCTTCCTTGTCCCCTTCTGTCTTCTGGACCTTGTCAGTGGACTATTGTACCTCTTTAGTCTCCTTTGTTTGTTTATTTATTTATTTATTTTTATTTTATTTAAACACCATTTCAAAACTTTTTACTTACACATTTAAGTGATATTGACTATGCTCTTCCAATTGTGCTGCCATTCTCGCCCAAGATGAAGGCTTACAGGACAAAACAGCCTCCCATTTAATAGTTACTACAAATGTTGCCCTATAGCAGTGGTCAACAATCTCACAATACATCGACAGTGTCCTTATTCAATTTGTGTTCCTTATCATCAGTTTCCTACTCTCCCTCTGCCTTCTGGCCCTTGTCACCGGACTCCTGTACATCGTTAGTCCCATTTAGTTTTACTGGGGTGTCCATTCCCAGGCTTAACATCAAACCTTGAAGGTAACTTCCCCTCTGAGCTGAAAGGGTGTCTGGGGGCCACACTCTCGAGGTTTCTCTAGTATTCTTTAGGCCAGTATATCTGGTCTTCTTTTTTTTTGGGGGGGGGGAGTTAAAATTATGCTCTACATCCTACTCCAGCTCTGCCCAGAACCCTCTGTTGTGATCCTGGTCAGCGGAGTCATTGGTGGTAGCCGGGCACCATCCAGCTGTACTGGGCTCAGTCCCGTGGAGGCCTTGGTAGCTGTGGACCATTAGTCCTTCAGACTAATCTTTTCCTTGTATCCTGTTCTCTTCATTCTCCCTTGTTCCCGAAGGGATGAGATCAGTGGAGTATCTTAGATGGCCGCTCATAGGCTTTTAAGACCCCAGACACTACTCACCAAGGTAGAATGTAGAGCATTATCTTTATAAGTAGTGTCATGCCAATTGAGCTAGATGTTCCCCGAGATCATGGTCCCCAGAGCCCTCCGTCCAACAACTCAGTCCCTCGGGGGGTTTGGATGTGTCTATAGGGCCTTCATGACCTTTCCTTGTGCAGGTTGTGTTAGTTTCCCCTGTACTCTGTACTATCTCACCTCTCACCCTAGTTACCACTTACCTATTACCTATTTAGTATTCCCCCCCCCCATCCCTGGTAACCAACAAGGATTGTTACATTTTGCATGTGAATTTTTTCATGGGTTTTTACAATAGAGGTCTCATACAGTATTTGTCCTTTTGTGATTGACTTATTTCACTCAGCACGATGTCCTCCGGTTTCATCCATGTTATGAGATGCTTCACCGATTCATTGTTGTTCTTTCTCGTTGCATAGTACTCCATTGTGTGTATGCACCATAGTTTGTGTATCCATTCATCTGTTGATGGACATCGAGGTTGTTTCCATCGTTTTGCTATTGTGAATAATGCTGCCATGAACATAGGTGTGCATATGTCTATTCGAGTGATGACTCTTATTTCTCTAGGATATATTCCTAGGAGTGGGATTGCTGGATCGAATGGTACGTCTATTTCTAGCTTTCTGAGGAAACGCCATATCATTTTCCAAAATGGTTGTATCATTTTGCATTCCCACCAGCAGTGTATAAGAGTTCCCGTCTCCCCGCAGCCCCTCCAACATTTGTTATTTCCAGTGTTTTTGATTCGTGCCAGTAATGCCGGGGTGAGATGGTATCTCATTGTGGTTTTAATTTGCATTTCTCTAGTGGCTAGTGATTGTGAGCATTTCCTCATGTGTCTGTTGGCCATTTGAATGTCTTCCTTGGTGAAGTGTCTGTTCATTTCCTTTGCCCATTTTTTGATAGGATTGTTTGTCTTTTTGTTGTAGAGGTGTTGGATTTTCTTGTAGATTATGGAGATTAGACCTTTGTCTGACTTGTACTGTCCAAAAATTTTTTCCCAGTCTGTAGGTTCTCTTTTAACTCTTTTGGTGAAATCTTTTGAAGAGCATAGATGTTTGATTTTTAGAAGATCCCAATTATCTAGTTTATCTGTTGGGTTTTTTGTGTTGATGTTTATGGTTTGTATCCTGTTAATGCCATGTATTAAGGCCTGAAGTGTTGGTCCTATTTTTTCTTCTATGAATTTTATAGTTTGAGGCTTTATATTCAGGTCTTTGATCCATTTTGAAGTAGTTTTTGTATATGGTGTGAGGTATGGGTCCTGTTTCATTTTTCTACAAATGGATATCCAGTTTTGCCAGCACCATTTGTTAAAAAGACTGTCTTTCCCCCATTTGATGTATTTTGGGCCCTTGTCAAAAATCAGGTGACCGTAGGTGGATGGATTTACATCTGAGTTCTCAATTCTGTTCCATTGGTCAATGTCTCTGTTGTTGTACCAGTACCAGGCTGTTTTGAGTACTGTAGCTGTATAGTAGGTTCTCAAGTCAGGTAGTGTGAGTCCTCCAACTTTATTCTTCTTCTTCAGTAGTGCTTTACTTATTCGAGGTTTCTTCCCTTTCCATATAAAGTTAATAATTAGTTTTTCCATCTCTTTGAAGAATGTTGTTGGTATTTGTATCGGAATTGCATTGTATTTGTAGATTGCTTTAGGTAGAATTGCCATTTTCACAATGTTGAGTCTGCCTATCCATGAGCATGGTATGTTTTTCCATTTATGTAGATCCCTTTGGGTTTCATGCAGCAGTGTTTTGTAGTTTTCTTTGTATAGGTCTTTTATATTCCTGGTCAGATTTATTCCTAAGTATTTTATCTTTTTAGGGGCTATTGAAAATGGTATTGATTTCCTGATCTCCTTTTCATCGTTCTCTTTACCGGTGTATAGGAATCCAACTGATTTTTGAATGTTTATCTTGTATCCTGCTACTCTGCTGAATCTTTCTATTAGTTCCAGTAAATTTCTCGTGGAGTCTTTAGGGTTTTCTATGTATAGTATCATATCATCTGCAAACAGGGAGAGTTTAACTTCTTCATTACCAATTTGGATGCCCTTTATTTCTTTTTCTTGCCTTACTGCTCTAGCTAGAACTTCCAGCACAATGTTAAATAGGAGTGGTGATAAAGGGCATCCTTGTCTTGTTCCTGTTTTCAGGGGGAATGTTTTCAGCCTTTCTCCATTAAGAATGATGTTGGCTGTTGGTTTTGCATAGATGCCCTTTATTATGTTGAGAAATTTCCCTTCTATACCTATTTTATTGAGAGCTTTTATCAGGAATGGGTGTTGGACTTTGTCAAATGCCTTTTCTGCATCAATTGAGATAATCATGTGATTTTTTTCTTTCCTTTTATTTATGTGGTGGATTACGTTGATAGATTTTCTAATGTTAAACCATCCTTGCATACCTGGTATGAATCCTACTTGGTCGTGGTGTATTATGTTTTTGATATGATACTGAATTCTATTGGCTAGAATTTTGTTCAGAATTTTTGCATCTATATTCATGAGAGATATTGGTCTGTAATTTTCTTTTTTTGTGATGTCTTTGCCTGGTTTTGGTATCAGCATTATGCTGGCTTCATAGAACGAATTTGGAAGTGTTGCTTCCTCTTCTATGCTCTGAAATAACTTGAGTAGAACTGGTACGAGCTCTTCTGTAAATGTTTTGTAGAATTCTCCAGTGAAGCCATCTGGGCCAGGGCTTTTTTTGCTTGGGAGTTTTTTTATTACCTTTTCAATCTCTTCTCTTGTTATGGGTCTGTTCAGATTTTCAATATCACTTTGTTGTAGTTTGGGTAGGCCGTATGTTTCTAGAAATTTATCCATTTCCTCTAGGTTTTCAAATTTGTTGGAATATAGTTTTTCATAATATTCTGTTATAATCCTTTTTATTTCAGTTGGGTCTGTTGTAATGTCCCCCATTTCATTTCTTATTTGGGTTATTTGTGCCCTCTGCTGTTTTTCTTTTGTCAGTCTGGCCAGTGGTTTGTCGATTTTGTTGATTCTTTCAAAGAACCAACTTTTGGTTTTGTTGATTCTTTCTATTGTTTTTCTGTTCTCTATTTCATTGATTTCTGCTCTGATCTTTACTATTTCCTTTCTTCCGGTGGTTGTAGGCTTTTTTTGTTGTTCTCTTTCTATTTGTTTGAGTTCTGTAGTTAATGTTTTGATTTTGTCCCTTTCTTCTTTTTTGATATGTGCATCTATTGCTATAAATTGTCCTCTGAGGACTGCCTTTGCTGTGTCCCAAAGGTTTTGGTATGATGTGTTTTCATTTTCATTTGATTCTAGGAATTTTTTAATTCCATCTCTGATTTCTTCTATTACCCATTGATGTGTAAGCAGATTATTATTCAGTTTCCATGTGTTTGATTTTTTTTCCTTGCTCTTTCTAGTGTTAATTTCTACCTTGATGGCATTGTGGTCAGAGAAGATACTGTGAATTATCTCAGCATTTTGGATCTTGTTGAGGATTGCTCTGTGGCCTAAGATGTGGTCTATTCTGGAGAACGTTCCATGTGCATTGGAAAAGAATGTGTACTTTGCAGCGGTTGGATGGATTGTTCTATATATGTCTATGAGGTCCAGTTGGCTGATTGTGTACTTTAGGTCTTCTGTATCTTTGCTGAGTTTCTTTTTAGTTGTTCTGTCCTTTACTGAGAGTGGTGTGTTGAAGTCTCCTACTATTATTGTGGAACTGTCAATTTCTCTTTTCAGTGCTGTTAGAGTTTTTTTTATGTATTTTGGAGCCCTGTCATTGGGTGCATAGATATTTATTATGGTTATGTCTTCATGATGGATCATCCCCTTAATCATTATATAGTGTCCTTCTTTGTCTTTTATGGTAGATTTGGTTTTAAAGTCTATTTTATCTGAGATTAGAATTGCCACTCCTGCTCTTTTTTGATAGTTGTTAGCTTGATATATTTTTTTCCAACCTTTGATTTTTAATAAATTCACATCTTTGTTTCTAAGATGTGTCTCTTGTAGACAGCAAATAGATGGATCCTGTTTTCTTATCCATTCTGCCACTCTCCGTCGTTTTATGGGTGCATTGAGTCCATTTATGTTCAGTGTAAATATTGATAGATGTGAATTTGTTGCTGTCATTTTGTAGTGCTTTTTTTTGTGATGCTGAAGTTTTCTTTGTTCTTCTTACTCTCTTGTGCTGAGTTCCTTTTGTTTGTGGATTTTGTGTTCATTTCTTTTGTTTTTGTAGGTTTTGGTTTTGTTGAGACTTTATGTTTTTCGTCTTTATTTTTATGAGTTGGTTTGTTAACTTTTTTTGTGGTTACCATGAATTTTACCCTTATCTTTATAATTTTGAAGCAGTCTACCGTTACTTGGTATCGCCTTGCCTTCTTCTCCTTTAGAAGGTTCTATACCTATGCCGTTTGTTCCCTCTTTCATTGTTTTGATGTTGTTGTCATCCTTTGATTGATTTCTCTGATTCCCTGTTGTATATCTTTTGTTTTTGGAAAGTATTCTGTAGTTCAGTTCTTAGAATGGTATCTGGTTCATGTTAACCTGCGTCCTAGGTCCTAGGTCCTGCCTGAGGGCTTAAGCTGTTTGTCCTCAGATCGAAGAACTCCCTTTAATAATTCTTGTAAGTTTGGTTTGACTTTTGCATATTCCTTTAGTTTCTGTTTATCTGGAAATGACCTAATTTCACCATCAAATCTGAATGAGAGTTTTGCAGGATATATTATTCTTGGCTGACAATTTTTTTCTTTCAAGATTTTATATATGTCATCCCATTGCCTTCTTGCCTGCATGGTTTCTGCTGAATAATCTGAGCTTAGTCTTATTGTTTCTCCTCTGTATGTGACTTCTTGTTTTTCACGAGCTGCTCTCAGGATTCTTTGTTTGTCTTTAGTTTTAGCGAGTGTGAATATGATATGTCTTGGTGATTTTCTTTTGGGGTCTCTTCTATATGGGGTTCGTTGAGCTTCTTGGATGACCAGCTTTTCATCTTTCATGATATTGGGAAAGTTTTCTGTCAGCAGTTCCTCAATGATCCTCTCTGTGTTTTCTGTTTTCTCCCCCTGTTCTGGTATGCCAATCACTCGTAAGTTTTTGCTTTTAATTGTGTCCCACATAACTCTCAGGGTCTCTTCATTTTTCTTTGTTCTTTTTTCTGAGTTTTCCTGAAACAGAGTTGTATCCAAGTGTTTGTCTTCAGTTCCACTGATCCTGTCTTCCATGGTTTCAAATCTACTTCTCAGCCCTTCTATGACACCGTCCATTTCTGAAATCTTGTTGTTTATCTTTTGGATTTCTAATTGTTGTTTTTGTATAATTTCAAGTTGTGAATTTATTTTGGCATTTTGTTCTTGCATCATCTTCCTGAATTCTTCCAATTTTTTGTCTGTATTTTCCATAAATTTGTCTATTTTTTCCTCATGTTTGTCAGCTTTTTGCCTCAGTTCTTGGAAAATTCCGAGTATTAGTGATTTGAGTTCCGTATCAGGTACTTCTAGTGCATTTTCTTCCACAGGAGAGTTATCTGGTGTTTTAATTTGGACGCCTATTGGAGCCATCTTGTCTTGTTTTTGTAAATGTTTTGATATTGTTTGCTGTTTTCGGGGCATTCAGTAGATATTTCTCTCGTTTATTGATTGTAGATTTTTTTTTTTTCGTTCTTGTGGTACAGCTGGGCAGATCTAGTTGAGGAGGAGCCACTGGGATGGGTTGCTTGTGGCACTCACCGCAGCCACCAGGACGGTCGGTAGTCAGTGCTGGGCAGGTTCCAATAGGGCGTGCCTGCACCGCTTGGTGATGTGATGTCTAGTGCACGGTGCAGGTAGGTAGGGTGCAGCGGGAAGATGGTTATGTGTGAAGCTAAGCTGCATATGGGAGAGAGGAGAGAGGAGGAGGAGCAAAAAGTGTACAAACATAAAAGAATGCTAGGGGAGCTTGTCGTTGGAATGTACAGATGAGAGACTATGGGATGGAGGAAACCAGAAGGGGGAAGAGAAAGAAAAGGAAAGAATGACCAAATAAAAATCAGAAAAGTTAAAGAACTGCAAAGTTCCCAGGGATCCCACCGATGCAGCTATGAGGTCTGGGGGAGTCGGTCTCAATTTTCACAGCTCAGCCTGGCCAGAAGGTACAGAGGCATACATCGCCTGGAATTCAGGGATCAGAAAGAGAAGGAAGAGATAGAGAGACAAGAAATTAAGCAATGAAGAAAGACAAAAGAGAAAAAGAGGTAAAAGATGACAAAACTAATCAAAAAAGGAAGAAAAATAAAATTGAGAGAAAAAAAAAAAAGGGCAACACCAGCAGTCAGTGCCTACAAATGGGACCCAGAGAGCCCCCACTCAGGGGCGTGAATTCCAAGAAGCCGGTAGTCTCGGGGTTAAGTGACCGTGGCCACGGGAAGCAGAGGGGCCAACGAACAAAGGCCCCAGGATCCCACCCGCGCGGGAGCCCAGACCTGGAAACATCCACACGCCCGAACGCAGCCCTACAGCCCCGCAGGAGAGAGCAGAGACGGCACTCGGAACCAGGCACCCAGGCAAAAGGAGGGGGAGGCGGCAGAAAAAGGCTCGCTAGCGGCCGGCAAACGGCTCCCAGAAAGCCCCCCGCCCGGGCGCGCGGAATCCAAGCACCGGCGCCCCCCAGCTCAGGGACTCCGGCCACGGAAAGCAGAGGGGCGAACAAACAAAGGCCCCGGGATCCCACCCACGCGGGAGCCCAGACCTAGAAACAGCCACACGCCCGCACGCAGCCCTACAGCCCCGCAGGAGAGAGCAGAGACAGCACTCGGAACCAGGCACCCAGGCAGAAGGAGGGGGAGGCGGCAGAGAAAGGTTCGCTAGCTGCCAGCAAACGGCTCCCAGAAAGCCGCCAGCCCAGGCGCGCGGAATCCAAGCACCAGCACCCCCAGCCCAGAGACCCTGGCCACGGAAAGCAGGGGATCCCCAGCTGAGGCGGAGAGGGGTGGGTGGTGGGAGAGCGCGCACCGCAGTTTACCGGTCGTTCTGTCTCCGACCAGATGCTCTGCAAGGCTGCTCTCCCGTTTGCTGGTCTCCGATAGGAATCCAAGATGGTGGATCCGCGCTGCGTTAGCTGGTAAGGAATCTCTGCCTGAGTCTCTCCTCGCTCTCCGTTCTCTTTTAGTATTCTCACTCCGTTTGGTGTTTGGCTGAGTTCTTTATCTCTTCATTTGGTGTTCTAGGGTTTCAGGATTGTTGATTCTCTGTTAAGCTTAGTTTTTCGGATCTTTGCTGTGGAGGGACGGCGTGGTGTTTCTGCCTAGAGCGCCATCTTGCCCCTCTATGGTATATTTTTTAAAGAAAAATAAATCAGAAGTCACATTAAAAAAAACAAAACCAAACCCATTGCTATCGAGTCAATTCCAACTCATAGCAACCTATAGGACAGAGTAGAACTGCCCCCATAGGGTTTCCAAGGAACAGCTGGTGGATTTGAACTGCCAACATTTTGGTTAGCAGCCAAATGCTTAACCACTGCGCCACTAGGACTCCATCTATTCATTACTATTATAAAAATGATGATAGTCACAGTAGCCAGTCACTGAGTCCTTGCTCTGTATCAGGCACTAATCTAAGTCCTTTTCATACATTCTCTCAATTACTCCACACCTAGGAAGCAGGTATGAGTTCCATTACAGAAGGAGAAAAAGTCTCCAAATTTTAAATGTTGTATGGCGTTATATAGTTTGAGATATGGCTTATTCTGACGTGAGATCCAATTTAAAAATATATTAAAGGAATAGCTCAGTTGAATACCCAAGAAATAACAAGACTTAACACTTATGCATATTCTTATCATCTAAATTTAGGACTGTAATACACCATGGTGTGGCTGTAGTACACTTGTACCTCATTTCTCCCATCTCTGAAATGGAAATAACATCTACTCTGTCAACATTCTAAGGCTATTGTGGACATCAAATGAGATAATTGATGGATTTTTTTTTTTTTTTTAAGTACACAGTTAAAAGATTACTTAGACACAAACACAACCGACATTTTCTTATGTGGCACTACAATTACTTTGAAGGACTCTACCCCACTAAACCCCACCCTGACACTGAATTTTGGCATTCTTTATACACAACTGCAAAATTGCTCCAAAATTATTCATTGTCTCAGCAGATCTTGGCATGTAATTGCATTTAGTTTTTACTAGCTAACAAAATGACATTTCACTCTTTTTTGGCACATTCTTTTCTATTAGCCATTTCCATTAACCGTTGCAAGGAGGGGTGGCTAACATTTACTGAATACCTGCAAAGTTTTAAGCACTTGCCAGAAATTAACTCCTTCTGCTCTTATCACAACCCTACAATTTGTTGCCATCTAGTCCATTCCAACTTCAACTCATAGCTACCCTGTAGGACGGAGTAGAACTTCCCCCACAGGGTTTCCAAGGCTGTAATCTTTACGGAAGCAGACTGCCACATCTTTCTCTCAGGGAGCAGGTGGTGGGTTCGAATAGCCAACCTTTTGGTTTGCAGCTCAGCGCTTAACTGTGCCACCAGGGCTCCTAGAAAAGGCTAGAGAGGCGCAGAAAGACTAAATAACTTGCCCAAGGTCACACAACTGGTGAGTAGCAACATCGGGATTTAAATACCACAGCCCAGGCTCATCTATCTACTATAAGCTGCTTCTCAAAGGTAGAGTTGAAGCACAGAAAAACCATGCTGTGTATTCAAGGCCACACAGCAAGTCCGTGGCGGTTTCAGGCTGAAAGCCAAATTTGAATCCTCCTGGGCTGGGGACTCTGCAATATTGATATTTCTTTTTCATAGGAGGCCTAGATGAGTTTTAAGTGAAATGATGGATTCCTGAGCACGTTGCTTTTTGAAATACAAATACCACAGGAGAGAGTGTCAGTAACATGGTCCCTTTCCAGGCCATTTCAGAAAGTGAATTTGTTGGCCCACCTCTGGGAGCATACATGCAGGGAACAGTGTATGGATCTCTGGGGAACCAGTTTATCTAGGGGCTGGGAAAATGCCCAGAAGTTCTGCAATAAACCAAGGAACATCCATGTAGTTGGAATCCTAGTTACTGAAGCTAACAAGACCACCCTCTGTGTTCCCTCTCTCTCTTTTCTTTTCCCGCGACACTTGCAAAGCTGAACCAAGAATAGACAGCAGAAAAGAACAGCCATGAAGTAAAGGGCAAAAGAGAGGGTATCCTCCCAAGCAAATCTAGTCAGGCAATCTTCCTTGCACTGGCTATTATTGCTCTCCGTCCTCACTGGGGCCAGGTCCTTATCTCTGATTCACCTGGCCTATTGCACCAACCTCTTCCAGGGTCTCCCTGCCTCAGTCAAAACTCCTCCAATCCGTTCTCCAGACCAGCGACTAGAACATTCTCTCTAAAACTAACATCAGAATCTATCCCTCTCTTACTCAAAACCTTTCTATTCTCCTTTGCCCACAGGATAAATTCCAAGCCTTTAGCACTTTCGACCCTACTTAACCTGGCTCCTGACTCCCCCCACACTGTTAGGAGGGCTGGCGCTAGGATGAGGTGAGTGAGGCACTTGCCTCTGGCAAAAAATAGAAAGGGGTATGAAAATAGTTAAGAATCAAAATAAATAATATTTTAACTCAATAATGTAAAAAAAAATCACAATTAATGCAAGTAAACCCTTGAAGAACAAAATATCAAACATTTAAATAAAAAGGAGCCACACTGGAGCCTAAGGCAAAAGGAAAAATCAGTTAATACTGATTCTGTTTCTATTGAATCTTTTGGTATTTTGTTCATCATGGATTTTTTTACATTGATTTTGATTTTTTTTTTATATTAGTATTCAATATCAGTCCCAATCCAGCCTGATAGGTCTAAAATGTGACAGTATCAGATCACAAAAGAGTGCATGCAAAAAAGGGATATTTTGAAATTAGTTTTGGCCATGAGGGAGAATTAGAATTTGGAGGAGAAGAATGGAATAATCTAGCCAGTCAGATGAGTCTGAAAGGGACTGTGGCAGGAAGAGACCATTAGTTGGCTTTTGTCATAGTTTCCCATCATTTCGTGCCAGTGCTATAGGAGTCTTACATATAGATAATTGACCCTCATTGTATAAGTGAGGAAAAGTGAAGTCACCTGGGAAGGTGCAGTCCTCCGGGTACAGTGAGCCCCAGGCCATCTCATTCCCTATAGGCAGCATGGGGGAAGTTGCCAGGTCCAAAAGGTCAAATCACCATGTCCGAAGGGTGACATCACAAGGCATTGCTGGCTTTAATGGGGCACAACAGTGACCTCATCCCGTAGCCCTCAGTCCCTCCAGGGGCTCTTCTTCACTCTGCAGTCTCAGTCTCCCTGAGTATTCACCGAGGTCTGCCCTGCATGGTGGTTTCTCCCTGTCCTTACCATGTGCCACTGGGCTCCCTGCACTGCCTGGAGTGCCTTGCAGCCTCGACCTACATCACCCGCCATCTGGACTCCAAGGGAACTGCCTGGGCTGAAGGAACAGCCCAGAATGCTTTACTTATTCAAGCATTTGCTATCAAAATCAGGCAGTAAGTTACCAGCTGCGCTGACTCCAGCTCCTACGCCTCGACTTCCACAATCGGGCCCCCATAAAGATGCACAAAGCCAGGGACTGAGGCTTCAAAAAATTCCCTGTGTAAAGGTGGGGAGTTTAACGGGCGAGAGGACACAGCAGACCTATGAAGTGGCCTCTAGACTAATGCAGATGAGGGCTGATGTGACCTGGATCAGGATTCTGGCAGAAGGTTGGGGAGAGAGAACATATGAATGCAGGTCCTTCCCATTACCTTAGACTGTCAGGTGAGAGATGATGGCATTAGTGATCACGAAAATGGAAAGGAAAGGATAGGTGCAAGAGACGATATGAGAGTAAAACTGACAAGACTTATTCAATAAGTGTGTCTTGATTGATAGAGTAGAAATTAACGTCTAATGCCTTCTGTGGAGAGAAAAAAGAACACACATAATGCAACTGTTTAAAAATTGCTTCTTTATGTTCTCCTAGCTCTTTTAGTGTCATCAAATGTCACCTCTTCTGATTGTGTGCATGTAACATGACATGTAATTAATCCTGCAGGTAGCAGGATGTGTAATTAAGCATATATGCAAGGTGACTCATAATTAAGCACACATTTATTGTGAGGTACACATTGGTAGATGCTTCCTGGTGTGTGTAATTATGCATGTGTCAGATGACATGAAATCACAGCTCGTTCTGTGAACAGGCTAAGGTCCCAACTCCTTTCTCAGCCTATTAATTGGTATTAATCTACCTCTTTTAGAAAAACATCTTTAATAATTGAACCCACTCTACTCTGTGGCATGAGCTATGGAAACATCCATGGATACCAAAGAGAGGGTTCCTTTTCATGTATGTATTTATGCATATACAATCAGTATATATCAGTCATTGAAGAAAGTAACATTAGGGCAATTTCAAACAATGCCCTGTGTATAATAAAATGTTCTAAGCAAAAAAAAAAGGTCGAGAAGAGAGAGGGTTGACATGTCGTGGGGTTGTTAACCAGTGTCATAAAACAATATGTGTACTACTATTTACCGAGAAACTATTTGTTCTGTAAGCCTTCACCTGAAGTACAATTAAAAAAAAAAAAAGATGTTCTTACAGAGTCAACATGATGATGTAGGTTCCCTAATAGTCCCTCATGTCAAAGAAGACAATGTGGTGTGAAAAAGCATATTCTGTAGTTCTCGGTAACCTACAGACAAATCTAAGCTGCCCTATATACCAATGAAGTCCAACTTATCTACCTAGAATTAGTTTTAGGGTAAGACTGAACTGTGTTCAAGTCCCCACACTGCCATATATTTACCTTCATTGGGCAAGTTACCTGAATGCCTTAAGCCTCGGTTTTCTCACTTGTAAAATAATAATAATAATAACAATAATGGTATTTTACTCTAGGTTGTTGTGAGGATCAAATGAGAAAGCATCAAAAGGCTTAGCACAAAAGAAGACTCAAGATTTGTTAGCTATGTAGACTTCACATACAGTATCTTATTCAACCCTCACAAATGTATAAGATAGATATTATCTCATGTTACAGATGAGGATGCTGAGGCTCGGAAAGGTTACTAGTGTCACAGATTATAGGAAATGAAGGAGGCATTTAAACTCAGTTTTGTCTTACTCAAAAGCCTATGAATACTATCCTCCTTTTGGTTACAAGACTTTCATTTATCCAAGACTTTATGGCATTATATCACAGTGAGTTACACACACATATATAAATTATATATACACTTTTTAGCCCTGTCATACAGGACTCCTGAGAGAAAATAGAACATAAGGTTAACGGTAGAAGCTTGGAAGAAAAAAGACTGGAGTTCCACATCTAGTATTTATTAATCGTGTGAGCTCAGCAAGTGATTTCTCCTCTCTGAGTTTCAGTTTCTTCATCTGGAATATGGAGCTATTAATATCTTACTCATAGCATTACTGAAATGATAAAAATAGACAATTCATATAAAATAGTAACCACAGAACCTGGCACATAGCATGTGCTCATTATTTTCCTTCTCTTTCCTTTTCTTCTTTTTCTTTATGTTTGTAGTCCCTCAGCACCTAATACCTTTGCTTGACACAAAGGAGGATCTCAGTAAATGTGTGATGAATTGAACTGAGTGAGATATTTTACTTACTGAAGACCATCAGTCCTGGAGGTGGAGTTTTGGAGCTCGGGAATATTTGAACAATGGGCTGAGGTTCTACCAGACTGAGAAGACTTGTTGCTGCTGTGTCAGCCTGTTGGGCAGGAGATGGACAGAAGAGGAAAGATTTCCCCTAGTGCCCCAGCTTCCCGGTTCCCCCAGCCCCACCTACCTCCCTCATCCCAGCCTTCTGATTCCACTACAAAGCCGCTGGCTTCAGACAAACACTGTCTGTCTCACGCACATGGTTATCATGTCAGCAGTGAGACACGGGGCATCAGAGTGACGGGGCTGTCACAAGGCTGAAATGTTTTCTGTCTGCACAGGAGAAAGGTTTTGCTGGAAGTGGGGAGGGGAGGAACACAGGCTCCTTACAGGGATTGGCAGCTGATTTCATTTCTGTGTCAGAAATTATCTTCATTCTTGTGCTAAGGATGGGGGGCTTGTAGAGCAGGTGAAGGGAAGGAAGCTTGGCCGCCCCACCCAGATGGCACCACCAGACCCACTGAGATAGAAGAGAACAAGATCCAACGAGGAGCAGACTGGCTCCAGTCAAGGTTTCCCCTCTCCATCAACTCAGAACATCATGACTTTCCTGATGTACCCATTTGAACCCTAAACATGGCAATCACACTGATCCACTAGCCATCAGATTGACAAAGCAAACTCTACCACTGACTACAGCAGACACCTAGAACCTTCCTCTCTTCATTACTCACCTGCAGCCATTTATTGCACTAGTCTTCTTACTTTGCCATGTGTTATCATAGCTTGATTTTTCCTAGTTGTAACTAGTGGCACTGCCTGCCCGCAGATTTTGTCTCTGACCCATCACTCTGGCACTCTCCACTCCTGGATGCTTTAAATTGGATGCTTTAAAGGGGAGAAGAACTTTTCTGCCCCATATGCTGTACATTTGCCTAGAAGGGACAGCCCCAACGTACATCTTTCAGAACAGAAGTTGCTAGTCTGGACGGTAGAGCCTGACATTCATTGGGTCCCATTTCACTAGTGGGCAGGGTCCCTGCTATGAATGCTGATGTGTATTTGTGGACATGTTCCCTCTCCATTATGGAGTCCCAGCCTGCTGGTGAATTAGTCTAAGAGCCCGTTTGAGTAAGTGAACTCCAAGTCTGCTCTGCAGACCCTATCATTTAGATTCAATGGAGTAGGGGATATATAAGTTTATGATTGTAAACACTGGCTACCAGCACCTCTTAGTCTTACCAAAGATGCTCAACATTTGGAGAGAGCCACGTGGGCCATATGCTAAAGTCATGAAGTTTGTACTTTTTTCCTCCATGTCACCATTGTCCTTGTGGACATGGTCTCCTCTTGAAAGAATCCCAGAAGGATTAGAGATGAGACACCCAATACCTTACTCCAAAGACTTCATAGATGCTGTATCTTAGCTTTGGAGCCCTAGGAATCCCTTGGCTGGTACCTGAGCAATTCAGACAGAAACACATTACTTGTATCTTTATCTAGAAGTTATTTCATTTGAATTGGCACCTTAGTTAGGTGTGCATACAGATAACCATGTTGTCAAAGATAGAGATTTATATATACAATTTTTGTAGAAAACAGGGTTAAAAGAGATGGCAATATTGGGAAAGATTTTCCAGATTCCAGGAATATCAAATTAATTCAACAAATAAGAACTAATTTTCTGTTAGGGCCCAGGAACTATATCTAGTGTCAGGGATTCAACATGGACAAGGCACAGTTCCTTCCCCATGAAGCTTTTAGCCTAATGGGCAAGAAGACAAATAAACAGATTCTAATACACTATGATAAGTGCAGTGGTTCAGTGGTAGAATTCTCACCTTCCTTGCAGGAGACCTGGGTTCTATTCCCAGCCAATGCACCTCATGCGCAGCCACCACCCATCTGTCAGTGAGGCTTGCATGTTGCTATGATGATAAACAGGCTTCAGGGGAGTTTCCAGACTAAGATGGACTGATCCGCAACCAAAGAACCAGGCAGTGCTTCATTTTATTACGCATGGGGTCGCCATGAGTCGGAGGTCGACACCACAGCAGCTGACAACAACAACAAACCACAAACACAGACAGGGCATTGAGAAAAGTTTTTCTGATTCCTGAAGGAAAAGTGGGAGATAAGTAGAGGAGGCAGAAGGTCATTCCAAAGAGGAGGGGGTAGCATGTGAAAAGGCAAGTTGAGATTGAACATGTCATGGATAAGAGGAACTGCATGGAGGTTATTTTTGATGGAGCAATGGTGTAGAGCTGAGTATAAGGAGGGAGTGGAGCATAGTGGTAATGAGTACAGGCTCCAGAGTGAGACTTCCAGAGTTCAAACCTTAGCTCTGCTATTTATGAGCTGGTGACCTTGTACATGTTCCCTACGTTTTCTGAGCTTCGGGGTCTTCGTTTATACAATAGGGTTAATAGTAGTACCTAGCACAAAACGTTTGTATAAGGACTAAATGAGTTATTGCATATAAAGTGGTTAGAACCATGTTTGGCTCAGAGTAAGTGTTGGACAAATGTTGGCAAGACTCAATGGACAGAGAAGAGAGGGGTGGTTAAAAGTCTCAGATATGAGATTGGCACAACCCAGATCCTGAAGGGCTTTGTTAGCTGTGTCAAGCGATAAGACTTGATCCCTGCCCACAAAGATCTTGTCGTCCAGAAGGGGAGAGATAATTATAATAGAGTGAGAGAAGTACTTTGGTGTGGAGAGAGAGTGAGTGGGGATGGGGAAGCCCAGAGAAAGGCCCCTAGCCCAGTCTAGGGAGATTGAGGATGCCTTCTCAGAGGAGATGAGGCTGGGGTGAAGTCCCAATGGAGCCTGGCTAGGGTGCGGAGGTTGGGGATAAGTGTAATGAGAGGGAAGCACCGCTCAGGCATATTGGTGCAGACAGAAGCTATCTCCAGTAGGCCAAGACAGAAAGACCTACATGTACTGGCCCAGAAGTTCTAGATATTCAGGAAGTAGAAAGAGAAAGGCTCTAAGATTCAAGAATAATGTTTTTATCATCGTCCCCTTCCCGCATACTTTTTTTAGAGGACAGCAGTTGTAGTTTATATGTGTGCTTCTCATTGCCTACAATAGAGCAGCTATATTGCTGCAGGATCTAGAGGACAACCAACTATAATGGGATATATAATGAAAACAATAATGCAAAAAATATATACTTATTTATAAAATAAATAATAATGATATATTGGAACAATTAGTCTAATAAATCACTACTGTCATGGTTTGAATTATGTCCCCCCAAAAATGTGTGTATCAGTTTGGCTAAGCCATGATTCCTGGTACTGTGTGATTTTCCTGTATGTTGTAAACCTGCCTCTGTGATGTTAATGAGGGAGGATGGGTGGCAGTTGGGTTAGTAAGGCAGGACTGGATCTACAAGACTGGATTGTGTCCTGAGGCAATCTCTTGAGATATGAAAGACAGAAGTGAGCAGTGAGACAGGGGGACCTCATACCATCAAGAAAGCAGTGCCTCGAGCAGAGCGCGTCCTTTGGACTGGGGTCCCTGCGCCGAGAAGCTCCTAGTCTGGGGGAACACTGATGAGAAGGTCAACAGAGAGAGAGAAAGCCTTCCCCTGGAGCTGACACCTTGAATTTGGACTTTTAACCTACTTTGATTATGAGGAAATAAACTTCTCTTCATTAAAACCATCCACTTATGGTGTTTCTGTTATAGCAGCACTAGATGACTAAGACAACTACCATTTATAACGTGCCTAACACATTTCCTCTTGTCCAAGACTCACAGCAGTCCTACAAAATCGTTATTATTATTAATATCCCTATTTTACAGATGAGCAAATTGAGATTCAGGATATAAAATGAAATAGCTTTGACTTGCTGAGCACTTCCTGTATGCCAGGTACTGTGCTAAGCACATTCATAAAACCCAAACCAAATCTATTGCCATTGAGTCGATTCTGACTCATAGGGACCCTGTAGGACAGACTAGAACAGCCCCACAGGGTTTCCAAGGCTGTAAATCTTTAGGGAAGCAGACTGCCACATCTTTCTCTCTCGGAGTGGCTGGTGGGTTCAA
The DNA here is from genome assembly GCA_030035585.1 of Dugong dugon. Lineage (NCBI taxonomy): Eukaryota > Metazoa > Chordata > Mammalia > Sirenia > Dugongidae > Dugong > Dugong dugon. Next base: position 63,550,167 of record CM057471.1, read on the forward strand.
ACTGCTGACCTTTCAGTTAGCAGCCGAGTGCTTAACCACTGCACAACCAGGGCTCCTCTGTACTTCATGTACACCCTCATTTAATCCTCACCACACCCTGAAAGGTAGCTGTTGAAATCCTCCTTTCACAAAGATGGCTCTATGAGGTCAACTGATTTGCCCAAGATCATAAAGGTAAGTGTTGAGCCGAGTTGTGAAACCAGTGTTTATCTGACTTTGAATACTGGACTCTTAAATATTAATTTCAAAAACTCAAACTGCAGGTGGGATGCTTCCTCAAGAATGTTTTTCCCAGATGAGGAGGGAGTGAATTCTCCAGATGACAACCCAGGGGGAGTCCATAAAACCAAAGAGTCCTTTTAAAGCCCAAGTCTAGTCAAGCAAGGCCAGGGGATGAAACCATTGATTGTATGCATGAACACATGCACATGTATGGGTACATGTACACATGCATTGTTACCAAGACTATGTCCCCTTTGCTACAGGTTGATTTTATTTGATAAATATGTGTAGTGTAGGGATGGGTTAGTAGATAGACAAATTGACTTACATATATGCAGATGGACAGATGGGGGAGGGGGGATAAAGCCATCCCAACTACTCTGATGGTTGACTTCAATAAAACAACTCTGTTGGAATAATGCAGTGCCTGAGAGATGGGGTGTAATACGGTTAAATGCTTTTACAGTTCCCCATTAAAGTAAGTGGATGGAAATTCATAAAATATTGATAGCATTGGAAATGTGTTCATTCACAGCTCGGCCCAGAATCTCAAGTGGTGGCAGGGCAGCTGGCCCAGGCAAAGACAGCATGCCCAAACCAGCCCAGCCCCTCAATGCACACTTATTTGGGAAGTTATCTGGCCAACTGAGCCTATAATGGGAGCCCTATGGGGAGGCAAGGCGGCAGGGAAGTGGGTAGAGGATTCACCCTTTCCAGTTCGTATGCCTGGCAAAAAAGACATAGACAGAGGAGGTGTGCCCACCATGGCATAAGAAAAGCCCTTATGCAAAAGGACTGCAAAGTCAACGAGTCTCCAAACAGACGCATTATCTGTGTAATGCTTCTTTCTCCACTCCAACCATGTGGTAAGAATGAGGGCTTGAACCCCCTACCCAGCCTCTGACCACAATTGATAGTTCCAGGGGTGAGCATCTGGCCCAAGGAGGCCAATTAGAATCTTCTCCTGGCAAATCTTAGATGGTGCTCCAGGCAGCCAATCCCTCTTTGTCGGTAAAGATGAGATGTTTGGCCACAGACTGCTTGCAACCCTGCTTCTCATCACAGGCAACAAGTCTTCTAAGAGAACAAATCCCACAAGAAGAGAAAAGCAGAAACAACAATGGAAGGAGATCTTGTGGCCTTCAAACTCTTGGTTTTGTCATCCCCGAGGAGTAATTTTCACGCTGCTTTAGTTACAAAATATTATTCCTTTTGCCTAAGCAAATCTGACATCTGGAAAATGTTACCTTCAAACCCATTTTACTTTCTATGCTTTCTATATTAGCTGCTAACCAGAACGTCAGCACTTCGAATCCACCAGCTGCTCCTTGGAAACCCTATGGGGCAGTTCTACTCTGTCTTATAGGGTGGCTGAGTCAGAATCAACTAGATGACAATGGGCTTAGGCTGGACTATATTATTTAATAATTAATAATTACATGCAATTTTCATTGATTATTTTTCCATGAATCTTCAAATTAACCCTATGAAGTAGCTGTTACTATCATACCCACTTTACAGATAAGGAAACTGAGACTCTGAGAGGTGACATGGTTTCTGAAGTCCATGTATTCAGTGAATGGCAGGATCAAATGAGGATCTGGTTGGTGCCAACCCTGAATTCTTAACAAGTATACTTCCTCCCTAAAATGCTCCAGATGTTCTAGACTGACCATTTCAGAATCACATTTAACTACTCGATGATTCTTGCCTCCCCCAGGCAATCACTCCAAGTTCCATGGAGTCTCACTTCCAGACATGTATGATGATGTCTCATATATTGTCCCTGTCCTAGTTCAGGTGCTCATCCCCTCTCACCTGGGCTGGAGTCTCCTAACTGATATCTCAGATCACAGCTTTTGTCAAAGAAAATTTGTTATCTACTTTGTAAGTTTCTTTTTCCTTTCTTGGTGTTTATCAAATGCTGCTTTGATCATGTTACTCATTTTTTGGAGAATCTTCAGTCAAAATACATTTTATACCAGACTAAGGTCTAATTTTTTCATGAGGCATTCAATATTTTTCAGTCTGACTCCAACACACCTCTCAAGACTAATTTCCAACAAGTCTTCACCGCACTCCCTATACACCATCCATACTGGAAGAAGTACCCATTCCTAATATAATGTGTTGCTCTGGCCTTGCTTTCCATCCTTTCCCCTTTCTCTGAAAGAGGTGATCTTTCCATAAGATCACAGAGTTTCTGAAAGGTAGAGCTAGAGCTGGAACTCAGGTATCTGGATTCCCAATATGACTCACTATGATTACTCACTAAACATTTTTTCCTACATGTTCAATGAGGGCATTGAGCTGTTGATTTCTAAAATTCTATGCTTCTGTGTTTGGGGACAAAAGCGTTAAAGATCTCTGTAAACATACTATAGCTGGGAGGACAAACATTATAATTTTTTTCATCTGAGGGATCATAATTTGTCCTATATTAGGATGTTTAAATGTTTTGAGGTGATATGACACAGAATATCCAAGTTTTAATGCACTGAAGAGGAATATCTGTAGTCTGCAGCAGTTTCCAGAAATACAGGCATTTATGGGATGCCCTAGGAAGGGCCAAGAGATCTCTATGTGACATTGGAATGAGGTTATTTAGGGGAGAAAAAAATGGAGGGCATCTCAGTATATTTGTCCTTTGGCCAATCACTCTGCAGATAAGGTAACTACCATGTTTGAAATTTTCTTACAGGATTTCTAGTCTCACTTTCTATCCAATGTAAGACGTCTCTTCACACCATGCTTAGCAGCTGATAATTCATTCTCTCCTACAACTCTTCCAGAAGGGAGAGTTCACTATGCCTTCACCCCTACCCTCAACAGCAAGGGCCAAGCTGAATGGCTCCAATGGGTCCCCTGATACACTGAGCCAAAATCGACTTCCCTGCAATTCCAACCCGTTGGTCTCATCTGCCTCAGAGACTTACTGCATCAGCCCACTCTTTCGTCCATGCCCTTGTCATTTTTTTAAAGTGACACTTCAACACAAGTCCTATACAATTACATCCCAACCATAACCCTTTCCCACTCTCCCTGGGCATTCTCACCATCAGTTTCTCTCACCCAGGAACTAAGTCTCAGTAAGGAGGCCTTTTTTGATCGATAACCATTAAAGAGAAGTAAATGTGCTGATGTATAAAATCACAGGCAGGATATTTTCTGGGAAACTGTGAACTTCCTGGAGGCCAGTGGAGGGATATTCCAGTTTCTGAAGGTTAAGTTTTACTAATAGAGAAGACTGAAGTTGGCAAGGATTTCATTTTACTTGGATCCACAATCAACACCCATGGAAGCAGCAGTCAAGAAATCAAAAGACGTACTGCATTGGGGAAATCTGCTGCAGAAGACTTCTTTAAAGTGTTAAAAAACCAAAGATGTCACCCTGAAGACTAAGGTCTGCCTGAGCCAAGCCATGGTGTTTTCAATCACCTCATATGCTTGGGAAAGCTGTACGATGAATACAAAGGACCAAAGAATCGATGCCTTTGAATTGTGGTGTTGGCGAAGAATATCGAATATATCACGGACTGCCGAAAGAATGAACAAATCTGTCTTGAAAGAAGTACAACCAGAATGCTCCTTAGAAGCAAGGAGGTGAGACTATGTCTCACATACTTTGGACATGTTATCAGGAAGGATCAGTCCCTGGAGAAGGACGTTATGCTTGATAAAATAGAGGATCAGCGAAAAAGAGGAAGACCTTCAACGAGATGGACTGACACAGTGGCTGAAACAAGGGGCTCAAGCAAAACAACGACTGTGAGGATGGAGTTGGACCAGGCAGTGTTTTGTTCTGTTGTGCATAGAGTCGCTATGAGTCGGAACCAACTCAAGGGCACCTAATAACAACAACAATACCTTGAGTTTCCTAGGAATCCCTGGCTGGTGCAGATGGTTAACGTACTCGGCTGCTAACCAAAAAGTTGGAGGTTCAAGTCCACTCAGAGGTACCTCAGAAGAATTAAAGACCCGATGGAGCACAGCTCTACTCTGATACACGTGTGTTTGCCATGATTCAGAATCAACTCCATGGCAACTGGTTTACTAGTGAGTTTCTTATGGATAGAAATAGCTGAAATTGATGAAAGGAAGTGGAATTTCAGTCAGAAACTTGATAGATTCACCCACAGGACTTAGCCCCACACGGTGTACTGCACCCAGGTATCTGCTATGTGATGTCATAATCAGGCCTCCAGCACCAGTTAGCCAGGAGATATTTTTTAATCGAATGCAAGTGTAATTAAATACTAATTCATCCTAAACGGGCATATAGCAGGAGACCTGCTTAGTTGGAAGGCTCTCATAAAGCAAAAATTCTCTGCCTTTTCCCTTAACCTCTGTCATTTAGCCAATGTGATCTTAAATAGCTCACTTCACCTGTCCGAGCCTTAGTTTCCTCATTTGTAGAATTGCAGTGCTAACATTTGCCTACTTATCTTACAGATTCCTTGCTGCCTGGGCTCAGCCCTTCTTCACCCAGTCAGCCCCTCCTCACCCTTCAAATCTGGCTAAAACATCACTTCCTTGGAGGAGCCTTCCCAAATTTCCTGATACTCCAAACTAGAGTAGGATACCTACTGAGGTGGCCCATGACATGTCATGTTTTATCTTTTCATAGCAATCATGCTACCCGAAACTATGTCTTTAATTCTGAATTCCCTCTGGAACTGTAAATTCTGTGAAAGGAAGAAGTATATCCACCCTGTTCTCCTGCCTTTGCTGTGCCTTTATCAGAAATGAAGTACTGAAACACACCACAACATAGACGGACCTTGTAAACACACTAATAGAAAATAAGCCAGTCACAAAAGACACATATTGTTTGATTTCATTTATATGAAATGTACAGAATAAGCAAATTTATAGAGATGTAAAGTAGATTAGTTGTTGCCTAGGATTGAAGAATGGTTGAGGGAAATAGGAAGTGACTGCTGATGAGTATGAAGTTTCTTTCTGGGGTAATGAAAATGTCCCCTGATTTATTTTTATTTGCACCAGGTATTGTTCATTCATCCTTTATTTTATCTTTGAACTTTAGTTTTTGGTGTGTCCCTTGTATACAGCTGGAAGCTGAATTTGTTTTGTTAGAGAATCTAAACTTGTCCAAATAAGGGAATTAAGCCCATGATATTTAGTGATACGATTGTTATATTTGGCCTCTGATTTATCACATTGTTTTGTAAGTATCCATCTTTTATGTAAATGATCTTTAATAATGTGGTCTATTTATTTGTTATCTTTCTTTTTTAGTTTTTTTCTGGAGGGGAGGGAAGTAGGGTACTTAGGAAAATTTGCATTTTTGTTCTAATTTCCTCTTTTATAATAAAATCTTTATTTAAGACCTATAGTCCCTTTGTTGATTGACTATTAGCTTACTACTTGGAATAATATTTAAATTTGCTAGTAATCTCTTCTTCACTTCCTTCTACCTACCAATTAACTTGAAATAATATCCTTTTACTCCTAATTAATAACTATAAGGCAATCATAAGCCTAATCTACTTTTCATATTCTCTAACCTTTTTAAAAGTAGCTACACTGTATCTAAAATTTCAGAGCCTATAGCTGTGATAGCCTACACTTTTCTCCCTTATAACCATCATTTGTACTTAGTTCTACAGGTAGATATATATTTAATGCTTACTACCAGGTCTTATGTCAATGTCTTTCCAGTCATTTTCATTCTCCATAGTTTACCCAGGATAGGCTCATGGGAACAATATTTCCTGAGTTCTTGCTAGTTGATAGCAATTTGTCTGCAGTCTTTATACTTGAAAGTAAATTTGACTGGATTTATAATATACGACTGGTACTTTCCTTCCCTGAGTGTCTTAAATATGTCATTCCATTGTCTCCTGACATAAAGTGTTGCTGTCAAAATGTCTGATGACAATCAGATTTTCTTTCCTTTTTATGTGATTTTGTCTATTTTGCCTAGGAGCACAAAGTATCTTCTAGAATGGTTCTGTGCTGGCCATTCTGGATCATTTTTTCCCAAGTACACAGTGTTCTTTTTCAGTACATAGTTTCAATTTTTTTTTTTTTTTATTTTGGGAAATTTGTTTTGAATGGTTGGTTTTATTATTGGTTCTGTCCTATTGCTTTGTTTTTTTCCTTTGTGAACTCTTATTATATTCATGTTTGTTGTTTCTCACCTGTCTTCTGTTTATGTAACTTTCTTCAGATCTTTCTTTTCTCTTTTTAAAATTTTGACTCATTTTCACCTACTTCATTTCTTTCTTAAGGCATAATCTGCTGTATTTATTCACCTTTCTGTTCCTTCTAGTTTAATCTTTATCTATGAAATGGCTTCTTTTATTTCTCTTTCTTGAGCTCTGTAACTTCATTGCTTCATTTTCTAGCACTGATTAATGTTGTTCTTTCATTTCTTACATAATTATCTTAATTTCTTATTTTTTATTTTGAAATTTTAGGCTATAGTTTTCATCTGTTTTGTGGACACATTTTCATTCCAATATATTATGATGTCTTCATTGCCAATATATTATTATTTTTCCCAACTTTGTATGGGTCTCAAACTTGATCCTTTTCTACTACTTCTTCTTTTTTTTTTTAATATATATATTGTACTTTAGATGAAGGTTTACAGAGCAAATTAGTTTAGTTGCTTATTAAACAATTAACACACAGATTGTTTTGTGACACTGATTGCCACAGTTGGTCATGACATGTCGACACTCTCCCCTTCTCGACTTTAGATTCCCTGTTACCAGCTTTCCTGTCCCCTCCTGCCTTCTTGTCCTTGCCCCTGGGCTGTTGTGCCCATTTAGTCTTGTTTTGTTTCATGGGCCTGTCTAATCCTTGGCTGAAGGGTGAACGTCAGGAGTGACTTCATTACTGAGTTAAAAGGGTATCCGGGGGCCATACTCTAGAGGTTTTTCCAGTCTCTGTCAGACCAGTAAGTCTGGTCTTTTTTTGTGAGTTAGAATTTTGTTCTACATTTTTCTCCAGCTCTGTCCGGGACCCTCTATTGTGATCCCTGTCAGAGCAGTCAGTGGTGGTAGCTGGGCACCACCTAGATATGCTAGACACATCTGGTGGAGGCTGTGGTAGTTGCTGTCCGTTAGTCCTTTGGACTAATCCTTCCCTTGTGTCTTTGGTTTTCTTCATTCTCCCTTGCTCCAGACAGGGAGGGGCCAGTGGATACTAAGATACTATCTTAGATGGCTGTTCACAAGCTTTTAAGATCCTAGTCGCCACTCACCAAAGTAGGATGTAGAACATTTTCTTTATAAACTATGTTACACCAATTGAGCTAGATGTCCCCCAAGACCATGGTCTCCAGCCCTTAGCCCAGTAATTTGGTCCCTCAGGGAATTTGGATGGGTCTATGAAGCTTCCATGACACTGCCTTGGTCAAGCTGTGCTGACTTCCCCAGTACTGTGTACTGTCTTACCCTTCACCAATGTTACCACTTATCTATTATCTAGTTAGCATCTTTCCCTCCCTACCCTCCCCCTCCCTAATAACCATCAAAGATTGTTTCTTTCTGTGTGTAAACATTTTCATGAGTTTTTATAATAGTGGTTTCATATAGTATTTGTCCTTTTGTGATTGACTTATTTTACTCAGCATAATGCCCTCCAGATTCATCCATGTTGTGAGATGTTTCACAGATTTATCACTCTTCTTTACTGTTGTGTAGTATTCCACTGTGTGTATGTACCATAGTTTGTTTAGCCATTTATCTGTTGATGGGCACTTAGGTTGTTTCCATCTTTTTTTTTTTTTTTTCCAATCAGGGTACTTTTATTTAAATCGTGCTTTAGGTGAAAGTTTACAACTCAAGTTAATTTCCCATTCAAATATTTATATACATATTGTTTTGTGGCATTGGTTGCAATATCCTCAATGTGACAGCATGCTCCCCCTTTCCATCCTGGGTTCCCTGTGTCCATTTGTCCAGTTCCTGTCCCTTTCTGCCTTCTCATCCTGCTTTTGGACAGGAGCAGCCCATTTGGTCTCATATATTTGATTGAACTGAGAAGTACATTCCTCATGTGTATTATTTTTTGTTTTATAGGCCTGTCTAATCTCTGTCTGAAGAGTGGGCTTCCAGAATGGTTTCAGTTCTGAGGGAACAGAGCATCCAGGGGCCATAGTTTCAGGGGTTCCTCCAGTCTCTGTCAGACCATTAAATCTGGTCTTTTTACATGAATTTGAATTCTATTCTACATTTTTCTCCGGCTCTGTCTGGGACTCTCTGTTGTGTTCCCTGTCAAAGAGGTCCCTGGTGGTAGCCAGGCACTATCTATCTCTTCTGGTCTCAGGCTGGTGAAGTCTCTGGTTCATTTATTTTGTCCTTTAGTCCTTTGGGCTAGTATTTTCTTTATGTCTTTGGTTTTCTTGTTTCTATCTTTTTGCTGCAGTGAACATGGGTGTGCATCTGTCTATTTGTGTGATGGCTCTTACTTCTCTAGGATATATTTCTAGGAATGAGATTGCTGGATCATATGGTATTTCTATTTCTTACTTTTTAAGGAAATGTCATATCATTTTCCAAAACGGTTGTACCATTTTTTATTCCCACCAGCAGTGCATAAGAGTTTCAAGCTCCCCACAGCCTCTCCAACATTTGTTATTTTCTGTTTTTTTGATTCGTGCTCATAATGTTGGGGAGAGATTGTATCTCATTGTAGTTTTGATTTGCATTTCTCTAATGGCTAATGATAGTGAGCATTTCCTCATGTGTCTGTTAGCCACCTGAATGTCTTCTTTGAAGTGTCTGTTCATATCCTTTGTTCATTTTTTAATTGGATTATTTGTCTTTTTGTTGTAGTGATACTGGATTTTCTTATAGATTTTAGAGATTAGACCTTCATCAGATTTGTCATAGTCAAAATTTTTTTCCCTGTCTGTAGGTTGTCTTTTTACTCTTTCTGGTGAAGTCTTTGATGAGTATAAGTGTTTAACTTTTAGAAGATCCCATTTACCTAGCTTATCTTCTGGTGTTTGTGTATTGTTTGTATCCTATTTATGCCATGTTTTTAGGGCCTCTAGCATTGACCCTATTTTTTCTTCTGTGATCTTTGTAGTTTTTGGTTTTATATTTAGGTCTTTGATCCATTTCGAATTATTTTTTGTGTATGGTGTGAGGTGTGGGTCCTGTTCCATTTTTTTTACAGACAGACATCCAGTTTTGCCAGCACTATTTGTTAAAAAGACTGTCTTTTCCCCATTTAATGTACTCCGGGCCTTTGTCGAGATCCGGTGAGAGTGGTTGGATAGATTTACATCTGAGTTCTCGATTCTGTTCCATTGGTTCTACTACTTATTCTTACTTCAAATTAGTTTTCCTGAACTTTCAGGAGGAACAGATGGGTCAGGGTACATTTTCCAGCTTCATGGTTCTAGAGTATTCGCTTCTGTTGTTTCTTAATGTGAGTTGTGCTTTCTGACATCTTTTCATTCTTCTTCCATTTTTATCATGTTCTCTCTCTTTTGCTCCTATTGTCTCCAGCTTAATTTGGATTCTGTTTCTAGCAGTTTCTCATCAGTGTGGGGCTTTGTCCTAGAATGGAGCTTCAGCTAGTTTTGAGAGCTCATTGGGCTCAGACTACTCCAGCCTTTTCCTTCAGTCCTTACTGGGAACCTCAGCACTGTATTGCATATGCGAGTGTGCAAAAATCCTTCCAGTTAAAACTGCTGTTTTCAAATCCATCAGCCTGCATTTTCTGTTGAATACCTGCTGGAAATATGACACTTCAGATAATCTGTTGAACACCTCTGGCTCCTCCCACACAGATTCTGATACTATGCACATCTTAAAGTGAAGGTGCTTTGTCCTTAAAAATACCAGTTGCAGTCAAGTCAACCCCGACTCATGACAACCCTATGTGTGTCCGAGTAGAACTGTGCTCCACAGGGTTTTCAATAGCTAATTTTTCAGCAGATCTTTCTTCTGAGGTTCCTCTAGGTACACTTGAATCTCCAACCTTTAGTAGCTGAGCATATTAACTGAGTTCCTGGGTGGTGCAAATGGCTAACATGTTTGGCTGCTAACTGAAAGACTGAAGGTTCAAGTTTATCCAGAGGCATTTTGGAAAACATCAGCCATTGAAAACTCTATGGGTTGCCAGGAGTTGGCACTGAGTCTATAGCAACCGGTTTTGTCCTTACCTGCTCATAATTTGAGGTTTGGAGGATACTATGATATCTTAGTTTTTTAATAGATAGTTTCAGTGGAATTTTGGTTTTGATCCTCTAGCTATGTCTTTACAGGGATTTAGGGACATGCAAAAAACTTATCTTCAATGGCTCTTCCTAGAATTTGCTGTATTGCTTTTTGGAGTGATCTTTAAAAGCCTTGTTTACAATGCCATCCATCATGTGCAATTGTGATGCCATCTTCCCATGAATAATTACTGAATTTATGTTAAAGGTCTTTGCCTCATTTGTTACTAATTCTGTCACCTGACCTATATAAACCTCTGCAAACATCCACAATTAATGCTGCTTGAGGTCATTTTAGACAAAGTTATCTTATTCAAACATAATTCATTGTTCGAAATAAACTAGTAAGAGAATATGTTTAAAAATATAGATACAAGTAGATTTTCCTTTTGGGGGAAAGTCATTTAGAGGAAAAGCTCCCATCTGTATGCAGTATGGTCATTGGAAATGAGGCTGGAAAGTTAGAGTAGAGCCGTGACACAGAAGGGTAAAAAAGGTAGTCAGTGCACAATGAGACACAAATGGGTTGTACTGACAAACATCAGTTCTGTAGCCATTCAGAAAGTGAAAGATTTCTGAGGGTTTGGTATCCAAGACATTCTTCAAAGGGAGGAAGACTTTGAATAGGGTCTGAGAAAAAGAATAAATTTGGATAGTCAGGGCATTACAGATAGCTATATATATAAATATGTAATAGTATAATAAATGTAAAAAATAAACCCATTAAAATCTTAGAAGAAAACATAGGGGTAAAGCTTCAAGACATTGTTTTTGACAATGGATTCTTAGATATGACACCAAAATCATGAACAACAACAAAAGCAAAATATATAACTTGACCTTAATAAAAATTAAAAGCTTTGTGCACCAAAAGACTTCATCAAGAAAGTGAAGAGACAACTTATACAATGAGAGAAAATATTTGTGATAAGGTTTTAATAACCAGGATCTATAGAGAACACCTACAGCTCAACAACAAAAAGGCAAACAATCCAAGCAGAAAATGAGCAAAGGACTTGAATATATATTACACCAAAGAAGGTATACAAATGGCCAACCAGTGCATGAAAAGCTGCTCAACGTCATTAGTCATTAGGGAATTGCAGATCAAAACAACAGTGAAATACCACTTCATACCCACTGGGAAGGCTATTATAAGAAAAATAGAAAATGAAAAGTGGCAAATATGTGGAGAAATTAGAACCCTCATCCATTACTGGTGGAATGTAAAATGGTACAGTCACTATGGAATACAGTTTGGTGAGTCCTCAAAAATTTAAACATAAAATTACCATATAACCCAGCAATTTCACTCCTAGGTATATGCCCTAAAGATGTGAAGGCAAGGACTAAAACAGATACTTTCTACACCAATGTTAATTGCAGCCTTATTCACAATAGTCAAAAAGTGGAAACAACTCAAGTGTCCATCAACTGATAAATAGATTTAAAAATGTGTATATTCATAAAAATGGAGTATTATTCAGCCATAAAGAGAAATGAAGTTCTGATACATGCTACAACATGGATGAACCTTGAAAACATTATGCTGAGTGAAAAAAGTCAGACAAAAAAAGACAAATATTGTATGATACCACTTCCATAAAATATCCAGAATAGGGAAATGCATACAAACAAAAGTTTATTACTGATTACCAGGGATGGGTGGAAGAGGGGAATAGGCAGTTATTGCTTAATGGACACTGAGTTTCTGTTTGGGGTGACGAAACTTTGGAAATGAGGAGTGGTGATGGTGAGTGTAATTGATGTCACTGAATTGTACACTAAAAAGTTATTAAAATAGTATTTTTATTATATACTTTTTCCACAATAAAATATTTAAAAATCACAGAGAGCGAGCGGAAATGTGGAAAGCGAGATTGTAAATAGCACGCCAAGATGCTCCCAACGTGGTGAATGCCCGGTTTCTTTTGTGGCCCAATTTTACAGTTCTTGCAGAGCTGAAAGTTTGTTTTGAGATGCTTTCTATCCCTTCCTCATTAGACGCGACTTATGGTAAAATATATTATTCTCTGGTTGCTACCAATGTAATTGGCTTTTAGCTGGACTGAAGGCAGGGGCAAAGTCCGCTCTTAACTTCTGCCATTGCAACATCGGTATTGCAATGAGATGGGCATGGGAACATGAGGTGTTCGGAGACACAAACAATCAAAGATGTCACTGTACCCTTATTTTTGACTATAGTACTCCCTTTATTTTAGGTCCCAAGGTTTAGAGTCACTTTCTCGGCTACACGGCCCGATGACTCGTGTGAAGTACAAGGTAAACACGCCACAGTTGATGTTGAGAAGAAAAATGCAACTGAGTGTGTGTGTATGAGAGAGAGACTGAAGAGAGTGTACACGCATGCTAATGGAAATGCGGAAGTAAGGGGTGGATACATTTCTGTACACATCTCTGACCACTACAACAACACATAATACAGTGCAGTAATACAAGTCAAACTTAAGTGTGGGACACAATGGTCTGATCAAGGAAGGAAGACCACCATTTATTAAGGCACATTCAACTATCACTGTAATTACAACCTCCCAACAATCCATTTTTCGTACAGTTGAATAAAATGAGGCTCAGAGAAATTAGATCATCCGCCCAACGTTATACAACTAATGAAGTCTCTTTGGCTCTGTCCACTCTCTAACAGTGATTCCAGAGTCCTCCTATTGCCTAACAGCTTAGCATTTCAATAAGGGGACCAGGTGGGGAGTGAAGAAGGAGTGAACATTGACACTAGCTCCCCTGAGTTAGTTCAAATTCCTCCCTAACCAGTGGTCCACCATGCTTCTCTTCTCAGTCCATAAATCCCAGCCTAGCCACACTGGCTCAGCCCAACCTTCCAGAGAGTCAGAAGAGGCAGCAAGGGGCCAACACGTACCTTCTCTCTGGCCAGCCTACAGTGTAATCCTCTTCTGCCCTTCTAATTCTGGAACGGAGGCCCTCGCTTCCCCCCACCAGCCTAGCCTGCTGAGGATAGCAGCACAGCTGGAAAAATAGATAGGTCTTTCTAACCCTCTCATGCGTGTGCTGTGGGGCCAGGTAGCTCTATAAATATGGTAATGGCTTCTCAAGCATGCCCAGACTGGAAATGAGACTGAGAGGCTAGAGAGAGGCTGCTCCTACTGATAACCGCTGTGGCAGTCTTGCTGGAGGAGACGGTGCATCTGAGCTTCAGGGTCAAATTAACTCTCCCCCCTCTTGTGTAGATCCCCTCTCCTCCTCCTCCCTCCCACCTTATTAATCGCCTGCACCCACCTGTTCCCTGATTACATTGATGACATCCACGAAGGGAAGAGGCAAGCAGCAGCTCATGTTTAGTCTATTACCAGGAGGCCCAGACTTGTGATTAAAAAAAAATACACCAGCAACAACACAGCTACGTTGATGTGTACAATGGGAAACCAGCTTGACACTTCCCTGCTGAGGCCCTACTGAGAAAAATGACAGCTACATTAAAAAGCCAAACTCCTGCTCGGCCTAAACAACCACATGCTCAAAGATGCCTTTTCTGTAACCAGCCTTTTCCCAGCTCTTCCTTCATCAGAGAGAATGGACAGTATCTCCCCCACCACCCCCTCTTCCTAGAAAGCCCTAGGAATATAGTCTGTGGAGAATGAGAACCAGGATTCTAGAGTGACTTTAGACAAAGCCCTTAACCTGCGTGGCTCTAGACCTAGGCCCCTTCCCTTTCTGTCAGATTAAAATGATAATGCCTTACTTCAGGTGGTTAGGTGATGCTTTTAAAGTCATAACTAATGTTTCTTTTCATTCCTTCTCTTGGGCGGCAGCTAGATCTTGTGGCTTGCATTGCTTCAGCAAGGAGGTATTACCGCAGAAATACAGAAAAAGCTCTTGAGTGTCAAAAGTCTAGGCCCAGAGGACACCCAAGGAAGGGGGATTACATGCAGGGTTTCCTAGTCTTTCTTGTGCCATGGACCTGTTGGCAGTTGGGTGATCCCTATGGACACCATCTCAGAATAATAAATTTTAAATGGTAAAACCATGACTCCAGTACAAATACAAAATGAACATGTTTCGAATATTTTATTTAACTCATTAATAAATGAGGCAGTCAGTAAGGTGTTACAAACTGTTCAAAGGAGAATTCAAAGAGTAGACAGACAGGCAATCAGGAATGCTGAAATTTATGTGTTATAACACACGAAACTGGCTTCCTCAGAGTGAAGTGTGTGGGGAGGTGATCAATTATACCTCAACTGGACAAATTTCACCTCTATAGACAAGAATTATTTGCATTATTCTCCATTTTCCTCAACTTCTAAATTGTAAAATAACTCAAAGACAATGAAAGATGAAGACCACTACAGAATCAGATAAACACAGAGTGCTCTAGAGTTTGACTAGCATTCTATAGGAACCCAGTACTCATTTTTTGCCACTGCAAAGTTGTTTTGTTTCTACCATTTTTCCTGACAAATAAGATAGATACAAACACAGAGAAAGCCAATTACATTGAAATAGTCATTAAAATAGTTTAAAATTTTATGATATAGTAATATATATGCTTCTTTATTAACATCAACAAAATCTAGTAATTACTAGTATAATTTTGAAGGAGTGATGAGCGTAAACAATATTTTACGTTATCTGCAACAACTATAATGTGATACTAAAATATCTGTGATTTCCTTGTGTGACAAAGCCACAGGTATTGCTCAAACCAATGTAATCTGTTGTCTACAGATTGGGGCAGATTAACCAGTAAGCACGGTATGCGCCGGCTTGCATTGAGCAAGGTACTCTCAGGCTTAATCGTATTTACTTGCTAATCTGTGGTGAGCAATTGCACATAGGTTTCACTACATTTTAGATGTGGTGGGGAACGGATGAAATTGCGTGCTGCAGATGGGTGGGAAGGCACAATTGAGCCCATGTGTATCCTTCTTATTGGGTAGTCTGGCCCTGCCTACATTCATAACGGAAGAAAATGATATATTTCAGTTAAAAGTTAATAAAAGATAAAAATAAATTTTTCCCACCCAAGTTAATGGACTTTCTGAATTCTATCAGACCCCAGATTAAGAACCTCTGAGTGAGAGAAAGAATTCACCCTCACTCCTAATGTTGAGATAAAAAAAGATGACCAAAGTCAGGGGCAGAAGAAAGATTGAAGTAAAACACTTGAGCTACAGTTAAACATTGTTGGGGTCACTGAGGAATGTGCCCTTTGACCTGTGTCCCCCCAGGGCAACCAAGGAATTAGAGAAACCCAACATAGGCTTAAGGAATCTGAGAATAGAGAGTAAACATGTTCCTATTTCTTGGGTATAAACTTAAGAAAGTTACAAGACCTCAGAGTCTGGGCAGACAGACCTGAGACCGTCTCTGAGAGTTACCCACAAAGTCAAGAGCAATAGCTAAACATGAAAATGTTTCCTGGGCATTCCAGAGGAGTGATGGCTCAGATGTGGTGTGAAGAGAGATGGTCGACTTGAAGAGGTCTGTGGTCCAGAAGATAGGAGGACTTAGCAGTGACCTGGAAAGCTCATGCCTGGGAGCCAGATGGAAGCAAGGGCCAATCTTGGCAGACTGTATACCCTGCACGCCTACTGGAGATGTACATCCCCAGAGTTTACATACAACTCTATGGAAGTGTGCAGGGAGGCTTTCCTCACTCAGTTGAGAATGAGTTTCTGCCATATAGTAGAAAGGTGGCTTGGAATTGAAATTATGTTCAGTTAGAGGAGGGAAAAAAAGCTTTACATCTTGCACAGCCAAGTTGGTGGACTAAACATTACCTCTTGTTTATTCCACCTGAGCAATATCTCCCAAGTCTAACTCTTCCACCTCAACACCATGGTCACTTTTCTGGTTCAAACTCCTTACTCTGGGATTCAAGACCCTTCAAAATATGGCGTCTCCCTGACTTTAAGGCACATGTCTCTTCCCCATATGCCTCCATCACTCCCAGCCACTTGCTGCTTCTCAAGCCGATTCTGCTCTCTGACACCTACATGGTTTGATCTGGACTGTGTTCTCTGCCTCAGTCTCTTATCAACTCTTAAAAGTCTTTCCTAAAGAAGCATTTCATCTTCCTCCAGACCTTTCTTCCAAGTCACTCCTGGGTGGGTTCGAACCATCAACCTTTTGGTTAGTAGCCAAGCGTGTAACTATTTGTGTCACCCCACCTACTAGATTCCTATATATCTTTCATGACCGCACCACTCCAGCTTAAATAAATGCCTCGTCAGTTTCCTCAAAGTATTTCTCTCACCTCTGGGCCCCAAAACAAATATTATTTGTAGTGCAAAGGAGGGGAAAGGTGGGACTGAGGAAGAAGAGGAGGAGAAGGTGAAGAAATAATCATTTATTTGATACTTTTCATGCGTCAGGTGCTGCACGAAGTTAAGTACCAATTTTCCCAGGCCTCAGAGTTGTTAATTGGCAGAGCTGGGATTCAACCTTGGGCTGTGATTCTAAAGCCCCATGCTCTTAACCATGATGTGATAACGTCAGCTCCTTCATAGCACTTACCCTTTGTTTCCATCCATATATCTGTCTCCTATTTAGAATCAAAAGCAGGGTAAGTACCTTTTATTTACGTACCCTTAGTGTCTGATAGGCAGTCCTTAGGTGGTGCAAATGGTTAAGCACTCGACTACTAACCAAAAGGTTGGCAACTGGAACACACCCAGAGGCACCACAGAAGAAAAACCTGGTGATCTGCTTCCAAAAGTTCACAACCTTGAACAAACACCCTTTGGAATGCAGTTCTACTCTGCAATACCTGGGATTGCCATGAGTTGGAATTGACTCTCGACAGCAACTGGTTTGGTTTAGTTTTAGTATGCGATACTGTGCCTATATACTCATCTAATTTTTCAACAATAACATTCTGCAAGCACCTATGAATGCCTACTGGGGGTGAGGCTCTGGCTTGGCTGTAGACAAACCTAGACAAGCAACTCAGAGATGGTCCCTGCCCTCCTGAAACATACAGTGCAATGAAGATACAGACACTAAACAAATAAACACCCAAGTAAACATATAATATAGATTGTGAAAAGATTTTATAAAACCAGTTGCTATTGAATTTATATTGACTCATGCAAACCCACGTGCATGAGAGTAGAACTGTGCTCCAAGGATTTTCTTTTTTTTTCTTTTTTTTTAATTCTGTTTTATTATTTTCTTTTTTATTTATTTTTTTATTGTACTTCAGGTGAAGGCTTACAGAACAAATAGTTTCTCATGAAACAGAAGTATACATGTTATTTTATGACATTGTTAACAACCCCACAGCATATCAACCCTCTAACTTCTCAACCTCTATTTTTTTTGGTGAAAATACACATAGCAAAAGATACACCATTTCAAAAATTTCTACATGCACAATTCAGTGACATTGACTACGCTCTTCCAATTGTGCTGTTATTCTCACTTAAGATGAAGGCTTACAGAACAAAATAGTTTCTCATTTAACAGTTACTACAAATGTTGCCCTATGACAATGGTTAACAATCTCACAACACATCAACAATATCCTTACTCAACCTTGGGTTCCCTATCACCAGCTTCCTTGTCCCCTTCTGCTTTCTGGCCCTTGTGACTGGACTCCTGTACCTCGTTAGTCTCATTTGGTTTTACAGGGCTGTCCACTCCCAGGCTGAACAGTGAACCTCGGAGGTAACTTCACCACTGAGCTAAAAGGGTGTCTGGGGGCCATACTGTCGGGGTTTCTCCAGTCTCCTTTAGGCCAGTAAATCTGGTCTTTTTTTTTGTGAGTTAGAATTATGCTCTACATCCTTCTCCAGCTCTGTCCAGAACCCTCTGTTGTGATCCTGGTCAGAGCAGTCAGTGGTGGTAGCCGGGCACCATCTAGCTGTACTGGACTCAGTCTGGTGGAGGCCTTGGTAGCTGTGGACAATTAGTCCTTCAGACTAATCTTTTCCTTGTATCCTGTTCTCTTCATTCTCCCTTGTTCCCGAAGGGATGAGACCAGCTGAGTATCTTAGATGGCTGCTCACAGGCTTTTAAGACCCCAGACACTACTCATCAAGGTAGAATGTAGAACATTGTCTTTATAAGCTGTGTCATGCCAATTGAGCTAGATGTTCCCCAATACCATGGTCCCCAGAGCCCTCCGCCCAGCAATTCAGTCCCTCAGGGAGTTTGGATGTGTCTATGGGGCTTCCATGACCTTTCCTCATACAGGCTGTGCTAGTAACCCCTGTACTGTGTACTGTCTCACCCTTCACCCAAGATACCACTTATCTATTGCCTATTTAGTATTTATCCCCCACCCCTCCCATCCCTTGTAACCAACAAAGATTGTTACATTTTGTGTGTGAACTTTTTCATGGGTTTTTACAACAGAGGTCTCATATAATATTTGTCCTTTTGTGATTGACTTATTTCACTCAGCATAATGTCCTCCAGTTTCATCCATGTTGTGAGATGCTTCACAGATTCATTGTTCTTCTTTCTCGTTGCATAGTACTCCATTGTGTGCATGTACCACAGTTTGTTTATCCATTCATCTGTTGATGGGCATCTAGGTTGTTTCCATCATTTTGCTGTTGTGAACAATGCTGCCATGAACATAGGTGTGCATATGTCTATTCAACTGACGACTCTTATTTCTCTAGGATATATTACTAGGAGTGGGATTGCTGGATCATATGGTATGTCTATTTCTAGCTTTCTGAGGAAGCACCATATCATTTTCCAAAATGGTTGTATCATTTTGCATTCCCACCAGCAGTGCATAAGAGTTCCCATCTCCCCTCAGCCCCTCCAACATTTGTTATTTCCAGTGTTTTTGATTCGTGCCAGTAATGCCAGGGTGAGATGGTATCTCATTGTGGTTTTAATTTGCATTTCTCTAATGGCTAGTGATCGCAAACATTTCCTCATGTGTCTGTTGGCTGCTTGAATGTCTTCTTTGGTGAAGTGTCTGTTCATTTCCTTTGCCCATTTTTTAATAGGATCATTTGTATTTTTGTTGTAGAGGTGTTGGATTTTCATGTAGATTATGGAGATTAGACCTTTGTCTGACTTGTACTGTCCAAACATTTTCTCCAAGTCTGTAGGTTCTCTTTTGACTCTTTCGGTGAAGTCTTTTGAAGAGCATAGGTGTTTGATTTTTAGAAGATCCCAGTTATCTAGCTTATCTTTTGGGGTTTGTGCGTTGATGGTTATGGTTTGTATCCTGTTAATGCCGTGTAATTAAGGCCTGTAGTGTTGGTCTTATGTTTTCTTCTATGAACTTTATAGCTTTAGGCTTTATATTCCAGTCTTTGATCCATTTTGAAGTAGTTTTTGTATATGGCGTGAGGTATGGGTCCTGTTTCATTTTTTGGCAAATGGATATCCAGTTTTGCCAGCACCATTTGTTAAAAAGACTGTCTTTTCCCCATTTGATGGACTTTGGGCCCTTGTCGAAGATCAGGTGACCGTAGGTGGATGGATTTACATCTGGGTTCTCAATTCTGTTCCATTGGTCAATGTATCTGTCATTGTACCAGTACCAGGCTGTTTTGACTACTGTAGCTGTGTAGTAGGTTCTGAAGTCAGGTAGTGTGAGTCCTCCAACTTCATTCTTCTTCTTCAGTAGTGCTTTACTTATTCAGGGCTTCTTCTATGTGGGGATTTCTTGATGAGAGGAAATTTTTTTCTTTTTGCCAATATATAAAAGTCTTGAGATTTCACATAGAAATTCTGATGACCAGCATCTCTTGAAAGATACAAATAATGATAGACAATCCTGAGTTAGAATTAAGCAGTGGCCACTTCAGAAGGAGCCTGTGTTCTCTGTATCATTTCCCAGCATTCTTACACCTGGCTCACCTCACTCCCTATGCTTCCTACCTGGTGTCCATGGCATAATAAATGCATGAATAGGGTTTAAGATTTTAGCCAGAAGAGGATTCCAACAAGAAGTCTCTGCAAATCTCTTCTGGAGCCCAGGTGAATGGCACTGATTGTCGCCTGTCCTCCGGAGCCCTGGCCACTTACTTGTGTCAGCAGCAATGGGAGGAATAAAGCCTATCCCACTATCTTTAATTAAATCACCACTCTTCAGATATCCCTTGGTCTGCAACTTATTACCATAGCCTGGATCTCTTACCCTTGCTGCTGAATTCCAATGTGGTAGATCTCAAGTCCCCTACGTGTTTCCTAAATTGCTCTTTAAATGGAAACGTTTACATTTTGATTGCCTAATATGTTTCTATCATTTTCCTTCCAGAGAGATTTTGGGGCCCTGTAGCGCATTCAGTAAAGTAAACCAGTCTAGACTGCAGCTTCTTCATCAAGTCAAAACTCAGGTCAAGACCAACTCATGCAAGAAACATTCAAGGGTAATATAATGTGACTATTCCCGCTCACCAGGGAAACATACTCAGCAAGACTGGATCTGAATTTCAGTTCCACTATTTATTAGCAGTTTGACCACAGGAAAATTACTTAACTTCTCTGAGTCTTATTTATAGAATGAACGTAAAGATAGAGTCTATCCCCACAGAGTTCTGATGATAATTAAATAATGAGATAATCATATATGAAGAGCTTAGCACATGGTCTGGCATGTAGTAAGCACACATTAAAGTTGACTTTACTATACTTATTCTTGATGTTACTATAATTATTATTATTATCATTTTATGGCTGTTTTTATTGTTGTTGTTTTTGCTATTGTAATAATCTATTACTTTGCTCCAAATAGGGTCCAAAATTTCAGTTGTGTAAAATATGGGGTCACTTTATTGCAAGATTAAAGACAAAACTGGTGTAAGCCTCTACTGGAGAAGAGAAATCAACACCTATCATGTTACATTCATGTCATCAAGGAATGTGGTTTTCACTGGTTTCGTTGCATTTTATGTTATTTCCTTTTCAGTGCTGGGCAAGAAATGTAAAAATTCACTGTGGAATGCATTTACTCTGCAGAGAAACTGGACCTGTTTGGCACCGGTTGGAGTCACAAGGAAGACAAACATCACAGAAGAGCCCTCCAGGGCCAGAGGACATTTGGAGAAGCCCATGCTGTGCACAGAGCTATGAGGGATGGCTTGAACCAGATATAATGAAGAAGGATCAAGCTGGACAGAGTATACAAAGCAACATGATAGACTTCATTTGGAATGCCACATTTGGCTGACGAAGGTACAAAGGGATAGGATCTCTGAATAATAATAATCAAGTTAACAGATACCTTCCCACTGAGAGTTTGGTTAACTCATGTTCTCATTATGTTGGAAAGTGGATGAGTCCATTTTGCATTGGAGAAGTGGAGATACAATTAAGTACAAGAACCAAATGTGCCAGGTAGCAAACAAAGCAGATATTTTCTTTTTTCCACTGTCCTCTATAGTTACAATTTTCCACCAGAGGATTGCAATGTTTCTATGCAAAACATGAGGTCAAGTCAGTACAGTGAGGAGTCTTAAATATGAACAGACCAAAACAGATACAAGGGAGAATAATCTGTCTTACTTTGGTATGAACTGTGTAATCTCCCTAAAGGACAACGTGTTTCATGTCACTCCCCTGATCAACAAGCTTCAAGGGCTCTTGGTTACTGAAAGAGCAATGCCTAAATTCCTAGGATGTCTGTATGCTGCCCAGAAATGGCAAAGACAAATGTATAAGAAAATGAGGCAGTAGCTCATAGAATCTAGATTTTGTATTTCCATTGTCAGTGAAAGACACTACCATCCAAACAGGCACTCCAGGCAGAAGACTGGGTATCATCCTTGATGCATCTCTTCTCTTCTCCTTATACATCCATTCCATCAAATAAACAATTAATCAATCACTGAGTTCTTATTAATGTTACTCCTAATTAGCTCTTGAACTTGTCCACTTTCTCCTTTCCTACCACTACGACCATTGACTAGGCCTGAATTATAGCAACACCCTCACTGGGCTCTCCCATTTCTCCCCTTAAATCCATCCTTCACGTGCATTTGCATAATTGGGAAAAACTCTGATTTGCCTGGGAGTGGACAAATAGGGGGAAGGAGTAGCCATGAAAATAAAAAAAAAAGGCTTGGTCAGAGAAGAACCGACTAATAACAACAGTTAAGTTTTTATTGAATGACTACTACATATCAGGTGCTGTGCTAATGCTTTCTGTTAATTATCTCATTTAATTCTCCAAAAGTCCCATGAAGTAGGAAAGTGAGGCTTCGAGAGTGTGGCAGATTAAAGATGGCTGTAAATTCTTTGCTGCTCCTCTCATTGAAGGATAGAGTCTAATTCCCTTCTCCTTGAATCTAGGCCATCTTAGTGACTTGTTTGACCAAGGGAATGTGGCAAAAGTGATGTGCTGAAAATTCTGAGGCTAGGTCATAAGAAGCTTTTCAGCTTCTACCTGAGTCTCTTGGAATGCTATCTTAAGAGTCTGATAACCCTCAGGCCTTCATGCTGTGAGAAACCCATGGCATGCAGACAGGTCTTGGAGAATGGGAGGCCATGTGGAAAGAAGTAAGTACTAATGAGCACTAAGGCATCATGCAAGTGAATGAAGACACCATCTTAGAAGTAGATCCATTAGCCCCGACCACCTCAGCTGATGCCATGTGGAGCAAAGATTAACTGTCCAGCTGTAACTCATCTGAATTCCTGACCCACAAAATTATGATCAAAATAAAATGGTTACTATAAGCTACTCAGTTCTGGAATTTTTTTTTATGCTGCAGTAAATAACCAAAACAGAGGTTAAATCACTTGATCAAAGTTACGTTAACAGATGTTGGAACCAAGTCCCAAATACAGGCAGTCTGATTCCAAACTCTATACTATTAACCACAGAGCCATACTATTTCCTTAAGTGGAGAAAGCTGGTTGATAGAATTAGGAAGTCAGATGCTTCCAAAAGGCCTGGCATGAAAGAACTGAGTGAGGAAAAGGGCTAACACTTATCAAGGAATTACTGTGGATAGCCAATGTGTGAGGCAAAGATTTTTTTATTTAATTCTTACAAAAATCCTTTAACGTAGGCACTATCACCTCCATTTTATTTTTTAAAATGTGGGGGAAGGAAAGAAATGGAAACCATGTTTCAGAATAACTTCCCAAAGCCCAACATCCATGAAGTCGTAGGGAGAAGTTAGGCAGCAGGTCCCAGCACTGGAGCCCCAGAAGGAAGACTTCTGAGCCCACAAAGGCAGGCTTCATTTCAGGTAGGGCCTGAGTGTGCAAAGGTCAAGAGTGATTTATTCCACTTCTACAGCAGAAGACAGAAACTTTTAATTAAACGAAGGGAGAAAAAAATGCCAGAGACTGAGCAGGGAGTCCACATCATCTGACAGTTTCAATTTTCACTTACAGCTTACTTTCCCCAATTGATATCTTTCTTGTGCCTGCTGAAGACAACTACTGGCTTCCATAAATCACCTTCCAAAGTCACAGGCTACTGCTGTTTTAACCCTCACTTCGACAGAAACTTTGACAGCAACAATTAACGATACCAAATAATATTCATTGATCACTACCTGCATGCCAGAATCCATGCAAAGTGTTAGCATCTGTAATCTCATTTAATCTTCCAAAACTCTGTGGAGTAGAGACTATTATTATCCCTAATTTAAAGATGACTGAATTGGTCTTGGAAAGTTAGCCTGAATTGCTCAAAGCACTAAGGCATGTATGTATCAGAGCTGAGATGTGAATCTCTGTCTTACGTCTGACCTCAAACTCATATCATGGATTAATTATTTTTGTTGGCACAGACATAATATTCCATACTTTCACTTTCCAATCCTCTTTTTTTTAATTTGGATATACACAACAATTCTATAAGTTATATGCTATTATTACCCCCATTTTATAATCCAAAGCCACCTAGCCATTCCAATGATGACAATAACAATTATCATTCATATTATGAGTTAGGCATTGTTTCTGCCAGTTTAATTATAGCATTTTAATTTTCACAACCTAAAAGGTAAGTCTTCTTATTATTTTCATTTTAGAGATGAGGAAATCAACACAAAGATTGATGTCCCTAAAGTCACACAATCATTAAATGGAAGCACAGAAATAAGACCCATTTCTCCTGCCTCCTAATGCAGAGTTTTGTTTGTTGGTTTTTCCCACTACATTTTAACATATACCTGTCCTTTCCTTAAGGAAATGTAATAATACTACCTATGCGGGTATGTTATGAGCTTGAGGGAGTTAAGAGTTTGATATTGAAGTACTGGGATATTCAATAGTTTAGTTAAGAAGACACTACATTGGGGCTGAGACTAAAGCCCAAAATTGAAGGAGGCACTCACTTTCAGGGACTTGAAGGACCCTGACCCTGAGCGTCTCTTTAAATATTTCACTCTTGGGGCCTCACTCACCTACTCCTAGTCCTGACCCTGAAGAATATTACTGTTAGTCTCACTAAAGTGTGAGAAGTGTCCTGTGGGGGCTGTGATGGGTGATCCATTAAATACATAAATTTATCATTTCTTAGCACCTTCTGCATACAAACATTATGTGGGAATCTGGAGAAAAGCCTTTCATTTGGCCAGTCAACATTCATTACTGAAACCAAACCCATTGCCGTCAATTCCAACTCACAGAGACCTGATGGGATAGAGTATAACTGCCCCATAGGGTTTCCAAGGCTGAAATCTTTACAGGAGCAGATTGCTAGGTCTTTTCTCCCATGGAGCAGCTGGCGGGTTTGAACCACTGACTTTTCGGTTAGCAGCTCATTTCTTAACAACTGAGCCACCAGGGCGCCTCCAGCATTCGTTAATTGCCTCTTGTTTTCCCAGCAGAGCCTGGTGGCACAGTCATTAAGCATTCAGCTGCTAACCAAAAGGTTGGCAGCTTGAATCCACCAGCCGCTCCTTGGAAACCCTAGGGGGCAGTTCTACTCTGTCCTATAGGGTCGCTATGCATCAGAATCAACTTGATGGCAATGAGTTTGGGTTTTCTTTTTTTTTTTTTTTTGGTGGGGGGTTTTAAGTTTTCCCAGCACTGCTGATGCAAAAAGAAAACTGGTCCTTTCTCTTGAAGAAAAGGTGGGGAAGGACTTTTCAGAGTCTAGTGGCACAGACATACATACTAATCACCATATGAATGTAGAATGAAGGTGGGCATGCAAGGTGCCTGGAGCACAAAGCATGAGTGCAGGAAGACTTCAGAGAGGAGGGACAATGTGAGCTGGCCCTACTATACATTACCGTTCTTTGGTTGCAAAACCAGAAATCAGCTCTACCTGACTCGAGATGAAAACAAAAAACAAAACAAACAAAAAATACTGGAAGGATAAGGGGTTGCTCCCTAGTCTTGAAAAGAAGGAAATAAGGTTTACTCCAGGGACCTATGGAGGAGGAACAAGTGAGTAGTCTCTTTTATCATTCTACTACGTCATAGAATTTTGCTCCAGCCATTTACCCATTAGGTGACACTATGATTATGGTTCAGATTTCCAGCAGGGAGTATCAGAATGGCTAGAGGGTCATGAATCCATCCCTTGGGTGAAGTAGGGCACCTATGATGGGGCAGGGTCAGCTCTGCAAAGGGAAATCAGGTGCTGTCATCCCCAGGATGAGGAAGAGATGCTGAACAGGCAAAAATGACAGCTGTCCACTACAAAAAAAAAAAAAAAAAACAAAAAACACACACACATGTACACACAAAGAAAACAACCAAGTAGGGAAAAAAGACTATTAGTCCAAAGAACGAACTTCAGAAGCATTGAAGAATGTGAAATGCCCAGGAAACAGCCAAGCATGCTGTACGGTCAGAGACAAGGTTCATTGGACAGAGACAGGGAGATGAGGCAGCTAGAGGCCAGATCATAAAGCTCTTCAGTGCCTGACAAAGGGAATCTAGACTTCATGTTACAGCAGTGGGGAGCCTACAGAAGTTTCACCATCAAGTGGTACAATCCTGTGTTTCAGAATCATCCCTCTGGTTTCAATGGAAGTGGATGGGAGGGAAAGGAGCAGAGGCTGGGCTTCCAGGTGGGCAGTGATTTGGGCTTGACCTAGAACCATGTCGAAGGGGATGGAGAAGGTACTGCTCTAGAGGTAGGTTAAATGCACAGCTCCGCTCACTTTCTCTGAACATTGTTTCCAGGAAGATCCTGACTTGGAGATGGGGATGCTCCAGGAATAGCTCCCATTCTAAGCAGCTTGGAAGCAGACCTCTCTCCTGCAGGGCTTCACGGACTTGTATTTAATCCCTCCAGCTTCTCTTCTTGGCCTCTTCTTCATTAAATGTTCTTTACAACTCCCCACGCTGTCCCCATTAACATACATCCTCTTTCATCTCCTCACTGTTAATCTGATTTTCCAAACTACCCCTCTTTTGTCTGCTCACATTAACCTTAAATGTAACATAAATTGTTCTTTCTCTAATCTAATCTCTCTGGCCATCTATTCCTTCTCTCCTTTCAGTGGCTCTACTCAACTCATCACATCTTTTTGAGACATACTTGGAAAAAACAGATGTCATAAAGCAAGAAGAGCAAAGAGACAAATACTGCCTGACGACATGTACACCCAGTCAGCTTTTCTTTTTTTCATCCAGACTAGTGTCTGACTGAGCT
This sequence comes from Dugong dugon, assembly GCA_030035585.1. Lineage (NCBI taxonomy): Eukaryota > Metazoa > Chordata > Mammalia > Sirenia > Dugongidae > Dugong > Dugong dugon. Next base: position 63,577,133 of record CM057471.1, read on the forward strand.
CAAATCAAGATTCAGACTCCAGCGCTCAAAGGCTGCAGAGGGGGTAAAGGTCAAATATATGCCAAAAAAAAAGGGAAAAAAATCCATTGCCGTGGAGTTGATTCTGACTCAGCGAGATCTTGAAAATATTGGAGAGGCTTTGACCAAAACAGAGAACTGACAAAGGGCCTTAGCATTTAGAGAAAGCATCATTCATTTTATAAGTGAGGAAACCAAGGTATGGAGAGATTCAAAAGCTGGTCCCAGGTTACTCCATGAGTTCACTGCTGAGAGAGCTCAGAGCATAGGTCATCTGATTTCTGGGATTCTTTCACAGTCCAAGCATGTCACTACAGCACTCAGCACTCCAGCCACACTGAACTTCTCTCGGATCCTAGAGACACCCTGCTCTCTCTCTCCCATTCCTTCTGCCCCTAACAGCCTGGTCTCTCCTCCTTCCAATTTCAGGTTGGAGGTGACATTCTCCAAGAAGCCCTCCTGAACCACTAAGCAGGAAGCAGAATCCCTCCTCTTATGGCCCAGTGATTCCCCTCTCCTAGCTGCCTCTGCTGCCAGTTGGAAACCCCAGGTTTTGCTTGGTGTGACTTGTTACAGCCAATAAACATGAGGCCGAGGTGGGAGAAGAAAGACACCTTTATTTCATTGTGCAAGGAGAGGAGCAATCAGGGCTGTTGCCTCCAAGACTGCTAGCAGGCAGTTTGGGGAGGTGAGCTTTTACAGAGAGCAGACAAGGAAATGCAAATTCATCAGGAGTATTCAGGATTGACCTTCACGCAGGTGCTCAGGGCTTGGGGACGACTATATGCGTTTTCTCTAGACAAGGGTTTGATTCTCCAGGATGGAACAAGGGGTGGATTTTCCTTTATCAGCATGTTAAGTCTCCACATAGAAGCGGGTTGAGTCCATCTATGACCTGTTTTGTGGTTATCTTGTCAAGGACAATTTCAGAAGAATGTGCAGCTTTTGCTGCTTGGTGTAGGAGGATAAGCCAGAATAGGTGTCTCTTAGAAGGGTTGGGCCCTGAGGCTGCCTGACTCACCTCCAGTGAACGCTCTTGGCTTTACTAGCCCAAGGTTTCACCTAGTCCCTGGGTGGCACAAACGGTTAAGTGCTCAACTACTAATTGAAAGGTTGGAGGTTCAAACCCAGCCAGAGGCACCTTGGAAGAAAGGCCTGGCTGCTTCCCAAAGGTCGGAGCCTTGAGAACCCTATGGAGGACACTTCTACTTTGCAACACATGGGGTCACCATTAGTCATAATTGGCTCCATGACAACTGGTTTGTTTGGTTTTGGGTTTCACCTACCTCCACATGGGGCTGCACTCCAGCCAGCCTTGTCGTGGCTCTTTGAGCAAAAATTGGACACGATAACTTTTGGCAACCCCTTCCTCTTTCTGGGCTTCAGTTTTGCCATATCTAAAACTAGTAGGCTGAGCTAAAATAACATTTCCTAAGATGTTCATAGATGTTATATAAAGCAGAAAAGATTCTTACTTGAGAAACACTGGATTAAAGAAAGCTAATCAGGTTTCTGTGTTCTAAGACTGCTTCTCAATACCCTGACCATTCTATCATGCCATAGGAAGCCCAAAGAGGGAATTTTAAAATTACTTTTTTTCTCCATTTTATACAGAATTTATACTTTCTTGATGCTGAGCATTCACCACATAGTAGTCTAAGCTTTTTGCAAGCACCGACTCATTTAGTGACCTTAACAACCTAAATCATTGCCTTAATTTTATAGATGAGGTCACCAAGGCATGAAGAGGTTAAGAAATTTATCCAAGGTCACACAGCTGGAAAGTGGGAGAGGCACAACTCAAAGGAGGGCAGGCTGGATCCAGCACCCATGCTCTTAACAAGCTCTAGGTTATATTGATGTATTTTATAGGATTAGTGTTCCATGGAGCACGTATAGACAGAGAAAGCCTTCAGAATCTCAAGATCTTTGAGATTTCACTCCGGAAGTTTCCAGCCACTGGCTAGAACTGTTGTATTAACCCCAATCATTGGCAGCTGCATGTCTGCCGATCAATTAGCATCACCCACTCACTCCAGAGCCTCCTGCAGTGTTGCTCACCTCCGGGACTGGGCTCCTTCACTACTGTTACGGATTGAATTGTATCTCCCCAAATGTGTGTCAACTTGGCTAAGCCATGATCCCCAGTATTGTGTGGTTTTCCTCCATTTTGTGATCTAATGTAATTACCTCTGTGTTGTAAATCCTAACCTCTATGATGTTAATGAGGCAGGATTAGAGGCAGTTATGTTAATGAGGCAGCATACAATCTACAGTATTAGGTTGTATCTTGAATCAATCTCATTTGAGATATAAAGAGAGAAGCTAGCAGAGAGGAGAGGGACCTCATTACCACCAAGTAAGAAGAGCCAACAGCAGAGCTTGTCCTTTGGACCCAGGATCACTACACTGAAAAGTTCCTAGACCAGAGAAGCCTGGTGACAAGGACTTTCCTCCAGGGCTGAGAGAGAAAGCCTTCCCCTGTAGCTGATGCCCTGCTTAGGAATTCTAGCCTCCTAAACTGTGAGAGAATAAATTTGTTTGTTAAAGCCACTCACTTGTAGTATTTCTGTTATTGCCGCACTAGATAATTAAGACAGCTACCAAAGGTTGCCAGACCAATACCCAAATCAACCCTCAATGGTGGGTCAAGCACCACAAGGACCTCTTCTCAAATGGTGATCAGTCCTACTTTGCCACCCACTGCCATTTTATTGAGGTCCTAGCATGCTTCCTGTCTAAGCCTCCTCCCCTGGGTTAAGATACAGAGATGTGGCCACAGGATGGTCTGTTCTCTGCCACTAACTTTTCCATGCTCATCTTCTGAGAACAGAAGACAGAGATCACCAACCCCAACAGGATACCAATCATCTCAGGGAAATAGCTGCTGACAACAGTGGCTTCTGGGAGCTCCATTCCTGTGCTTTATCTTTCTCTCAATCTTTGCTTAGTTGCTACTGCTGTGTCACTGCCCCAAGACAAGGAATTGAATGATCTCATAAAGTAAAAGGCTGCAAGTTGCAAGGATCTCGGGGATCATTTTACCCTGTCCCATCATGTACACACAGGGAGACTGAGGCACAAAAAGGAAAAGAGTTTTTACAAAGTCATATCATGAGTTGGTGGCTGAAGTAGCACCATAATTGGAGTTTCCTGACTCAGTTTAGAGCTCTTTCTCATATAGCACAGTTGTTTTTAGATTGTTAGAGGAAGTAATCCCTTTAGGGAAAACTGGTTCAACTGTCTCATTTATCGATGGGAAACTGAGGACCAGGGAGAGGAAAGGACTTGCTCAAAATTATAAAACATAACCTTGCTGTGGAGTTATTTATGTTTCTTATGACACTTCTTTCCTGAGCCTATGGGTGCCATTAGAGTCCATGCCAGGTTCATCTTTTTGCCTAGCAAATGCCAGGCATAAAGAAAGTGCTTCCATAAGTGATGGTTAAAAGGATCATGGATCTAAGACAGAATGAATATACGCGTCAAACAAAAAAAAAAACAAACCAAACCCGTTGCTGTTGAGTTGATTCCAACTCATAGTGACCCTATTGGACAGAGTAGAACTGCCCCATAGAGTTTCCAAGGAGTGCCTGGTGGATTTGAACCACCGGCCTTTTGGTTAGCAGCCACAGCACTTAACCACTACACCACCTGGGTTTCCTGAATAAATAGATGAATGAATTAATCATAAATTCATCTAAATTAAGGTTTTGGTCCCTGTTGGGATGAGGCCCCCTAAACCAAACAAACAACAACAAAAAACCAAACCTATTGCCAGTCAAGATGATTCTGACTCATAGCGACCCTATAGGACAGAGTAAAACTGCCCCATAGGAGTTCCAAGACTATAATCTTTATGGAAGCAGACTGCCACATCTTTCTCCTGTGGAGCAGCTGGTGGGTTTGAACTGCCTGCAGACCATTCAGTTAGCAGCCAAGCGCTTAAACACTGCGCCCCCCGGGCTCCCTTGAGACCTCCTAGGGGGGAAATGCTTGAAGTTCATTACTTACGGATATCAGAGTTTGAATGTGTTTCATATGTTGCCCTGAGCACATGTTTCGATGGAGAGGGAACAAGCAATCCATGTTCGTGTGGAGAGTTGGTAGATGGGGAAAAAGCTTATATCTGGGAAGATGGGACGGCTAGACAGGTAACATACTTACATTCCTGTACAGTTTACAAAGTTCTCTTCAAATACATTATCCCATTAATGCTCAAAATAGCCCAGTGTGGTAGGTATTATTATATCCACTTCTCAGATGAGAGAACTGAGATAGAACCCCAGTGCAAAGTCAAGCATGGAATTTTCCCATTCCTCTCTCTTCCTGGCTTCACTGGAGACTGTGCTGAGGGCTGGGGTGGGTCCTGATCATACCTGGTGCTCTATTAAACCAAAAACATCTTTGTTTTTTCCAGAAAGGAACCTGAGAACAGCTGGTGTCACTGTGCTGGGGCCCTGTGGGCTTGGGGAAGATTAGACTAAGCTCCACAGGCCAAGCTCATTTCTCACTCTGTCTCATTAGGAATGGCCATCAGTGCAGGCAGCAGGGAGCTAGCCCCTCATCCACTCACACCTTCTGCTCACAGGTGACAGACCCACCAGCTGCTCCATCTCAGACGTCAATATCTTGTAGACAAATAGTAGGTCTCTTTCTAAGATACTAAGATGTGTTTTGCAACCAATATTTATTGCGCACCCTATTGTGTATACTCCTACATGCTAGATGCTTTGGGAAGAAAATAATGGACAGTTATTTGGGAAGAAAGGAACACAAAGCCATTATATGCTAAGCATGATACTTGATAACTTTACACACATTATCTATTTTTATTATTACCACAGGCTACCTTTTATTGAGCACCTATGCTATACCAGCACTTTACCAGGTATTTTGCACTTTTATTATGTGATGATGTGAATTCCCCTTTAGAGGCGCAGCACTATGCAAGAATTTCACATGCATTACCTTCTTCAATCCTCATGTCAAATTTGAAAGGTGGTTATTCCAACAGTTTTTTCTTTTATTTCCTGAATTTTATTTCAAATATGTGTTCTGAGGGTTTTCTTTTCTTTTTTTTTTAATTGTTGTACTTTAAGTGAAAGTTTACAAACCAAGTTAGTCTCTCATACAAAAATGTATACATACATTGTTCTCTGACCCTACTTGCTCTCCCTGTACTGTGACAGCACACGTCTCCTTTACACCCCGGATTTCCCGTTTCCATTCAACCAGCTCCTGAACCTCTCTGCCTTCTTATCTCACCTCTGGACAGGAGCTGCCCATTTAGTCTCATGTATCTACTTGAGTGAAGAAGGACACTCTTCATGAGTATCTTTTTTTTTTTTAAATATATTTTACTGTACTTCAGGTGAAGGCTTACAGAACAAATAGTTTCTCATGAAATAGTAGTACACACGTTGTTTTATGACATTGGTTAACAACCCCACAACATATTAACCCTCTAACTTCTCAACCTTTTATTTTTGGTGAAAATAAACATAGCCAAAGACACACCGTTTCAAAAATTTCTACAAGCACAGTTCAGTGACATTGACTACGTGCTTCCAATTGTGCTGCTATTCTCACTTAAGATGAAGGCTTACAGAACAAAATAGTTTCTCATTTGACAGTTACTACAAATGTTCCCCTATGACAATGGTTAACAATCTCACAACACATCAACAATATCCTTACTCAACCTTGGGTTCCCTATCACCAGCTTCCTTGTCGCCTGCTGCCTTCTGGTCTTTGTCACTGGACTCCTGTACCTCATTAGTCTCATTTGGTTTTACAGGGCTGTCCACTCCCAGGCTGAACAGTGAACCTCGGAAGTAACTTCACCACTGAGCTAAAGGGGTGTCTGGGGGCCATACTCTCGGGGCTTCTCCAGTCTCCTTTAGGCCAGTAAATCTGGTATTTTTTTTGTGAGTTAGAATTATGCTCTACATCCTTCTCCAGCTCTGTCCAGAACCCTCTGTTGTGATCCTGGTCAGAGCAGTCAGTGGTGGTAGCCGGGCACCATCTAGCTGTACTGGACTCAGTCCGGTGGAGCCCTTGGTAGCTGTGGATAATTAGTCCTCGGACTAATCTTTTCCTTGTATCCTGTTCTCTTCATTCTCCCTTGGTCCCGAAGGGATGAGACCAGTGGAGTATCTTAGATGGCCGCTCACAAGCTTTTAAGACCCCAGACGCTACTCACCAAGGTAGAATGTAGAGCATTGTCTTTATAAGCTGTGTCATGTCAGTTGAGCTAGATGTTCCCCAATACCATGGTCCCCAGAGCCCTCCCCCCAGCAATTCAGTCCCTCAGGGAGTTTGGATGTGTCTACGGGGCTTCCATGACCTTTCCTCATACAGGCTGTGCTAGTAACCCCCGTATTGTGTACTGTCTCACCCTTCACCCAAGATACCACTTATCTATTGCCTATTTAGTATTCCCCCCCCAACCCCTCCCATCCCTGGTGACCAACAAAGATTGTTACATTTTGTGTGTGAACTTTTTCATGGGTTTTTGCAATAGAGGACTCCTACAATATTTGTCCTTTTGTGATTGACTTATTTCACTCAGCATAATGTCCTCCAGTTTCATCCATGTTATGAGATGCTTCACAGATTCATCACTATTCTTTTTCGTTGCATAGTACTCCATTGTGTGTATGTACCATAGTTTGTTTATCCATTCATCTGTTGATGGGCATCTAGGTTGTTTCCATCGTTTTGCTATTGTGAACAATGCTGCCATGAACATAGGTGTGCATATGTCTATTCGACTGACGACTCTTATTTCTCTAGGATATATTCCTAGGAGTGGGATTGCTGGATCATATGGTATGTCTATTTCTAGCTTTCTGAGGAAGCTCCATATCATTTTCCAAAATGGTTGTATCATTTTGCATTCCCACCAGCAGTGCATAAGTGTTCCGATCTCCCCTCAGCCTCTCCAACATTTATTATTTCCAGTGTATTTGATTCGTGCCAGTAATGCCGGGGTGAGAAGGTATCTCATTGTGGTTTTAATTTGCATTTCTCTAATGGCTAGTGCTTGCAAGCATTTCCTCATGTGTCTGTTGGCCATTTGAATGTCTTCTTTGGTGAAGTGTCTGTTCACTTCCTTTGCCCATTTTTTAATAGGATTATTTGCCTTCTTTTTTTTTTTTTTTAATTTGTCTTTTCCTTGTAGAGGTGTTGAATTTTCTTGTAGATTATGGAGATTAGACCTTTGTCTGACTTGTACTGTCCAAACATTTTCTCCAAGTCTGTAGGTTCTCTTTTTACTCTTTCGGTGAAGTCTTTTGAAGAGCATAGGTGTTTGATTTTTAGAAGATCCCAGTTATCCTGCTTATCTGTTGGGTTTGTGCATTGATGGTTATGGTTTGTATCCTGTTAATGCCATGTATTAAGGCCTGAAGTGTTGGTCCTGATTTTTCTTCTATGAACTTTATAGTTCTAGGCTTTATATTCAGGTCTTTGATCCATTTTGAAGTAGTTTTTGTATACGGTGTGAGGTATGGGTCCTGTTTCATTTTTTGGCAAATGGATATCCAGTTTTGCCAGCACCATTTGTTAAAAAGACTGTCTTTTCCCCATTTGATGGACTTTGGGCTCTTGTCGAAGATCAGGTGACTGTAGGTGGATGGATTTACATCTGGGTTCTCAATTCTGTTCCATTGGTCAATGTATCTGTCATTGTACCAGTACCAGGCTGTTTTGACTACTGTAGCTGTATAGTAGGTTCTGAAGTCAGGTAGTGTGAGTCCACCTACTTTATTCTTCTTCAGTAGAGCTTTACTTATTCGGGACTTCTTCCCTTTCCATATAAAGTGAATGATTAGTTTTTCCACCTCTTTGAAGAATGCTGTTGGTATTTGGATCAGGATTGCGTTGTATTGGTAAATTGATTTGGGTGCAATTGACATTTTCACAATGTTGAGTCTGCCTATCCATGAGCGTGGTATGTTTTTCCATTTATGTAGATCCCTTTGGGTTTCTCGCAGTAGTGTTCTGTAGTTTTCTTTGTATAGGTCTTTTACATCCCTGGTCAGATTTATTCCTAAGTATTTTATTTTTTTAGGGGCTATTGAAAATGGTATTGTTTTCTTCTTTTCTTTTTCATCGTTCTCCTTACTGGTGTATAGGAATCCAACTGATTTTTGAATATTTATCTTGTATCCTGCTACTCTGCTGAATCTTTCTACTAGTTCCAGTAGCTTTCTCATGGAGTCTTTAGGGTTTTCTATGTATGGTATCATATCATCTGCAAACAGGTACAGTTTAACTTCTTCATTACCAATTTGGATGCCCTTTATTTCTTTTTCTTGCCTTATTGCTCTAGCTAGAACTTCCTGCATAATGTTAAATAGGAGTGGTGATAAAGGGCATCCTTGTCCTGTTCCCGTCTTCAAGGGGAATGTTTTCAGCCTCTCTCCATTAAGAATGATGTTGGCCGTTGGTTTGGCATCGATGCCCTTTATTATATTGAGAAATTTCCCTTCTATACCTATTTTAAAGAACCAACTTTTGGTTTTGTTGATTCTTTCTATTGTTTTTCTCTTCTCTATATCATTCATTTCTGCTCTGATCTTTACTATTTCCTTTCTTCCAGTGGTTGTGGGCTTTCTTTGCTGTTCTCCTTCTATTTGTTTGAGTTCTGTAGTTAATGTTTTGATTTTGTCCCTTTCTTCTTTTTTGATATGTGCGTCTACTGCTATAAATTGTCCTCTGAGGACTGCCTTTGCTGTGTCCCAAAGGTTTTGGTATGATGTGTTTTCATTCTTATTTGATTCTTGGAATTTTTGGATTCCATCTCTCATTTCTTCTATTACCCACTGATGTGTAAGCAGGGTATTATTCAGTTTCCATGTAGTTGATTTTTTTTTTTCCTTGCTCTTTCTATTGTTAATTTCTATCTTGATGGCATTTTTGTGGTCAGAGAAAATACTTTGAATTATCTCAACGTCTTGGATCTTGTTGAGGATTGCTCTGTGGCCTAAGATGTGGTCTATTCTGGAGAACATTCCATGTGCACTGGAAAACAATGTGTATTTTGCAGTGGTTGGATGGAGTGTTCGATATAAGTCTATGAGGTCAAGTTGGCTGATTGTGCCCTTTAGGTCTTCTGTATCTTTGCTGAGTTTCTTCTTAGTTGTTCTGTCCTTTACTGAGAGTGGTATATTGAAGTCTCCTACTATTATTGTGGAACTGTCAATTTCTCTTTTCAGTGTTGTTAGAGTTTGTTTTATGTATTTTGGAGCCCTGTCATTGGGTGCATAGATGTTTATTATGATTATGTCTTCTTGATGAATCATCCCCTTAATCATTATATAGTGTCCTTCTATGTCTTTTATGGTAGATTTTGTTATAAAGTCTATTTTATCTGAGATTAGAATTGCCAGTCCTGCTTTTTTTTGGTAGTTGTTAGCTTGATATATATTTTTTCCAACCTTTGACTTTTAATAAATTCACATCTTTGTTTCTAAGGTGTGTCTCTTGTAGACAGCATATTGATGAATCCTGTTTTCTTATCCATTCTGTCACTCTCTGTCTTTTTATGGGTGCATTGAGTCCATTTACATTCAGTGTAATTATTGATAGATGTGAGTTTGTTGCTGTCATTTTGTAGTGCTTTTTTTTGTGGTGCTTACGTTTTCTTTGTTCTTCTTACTCTCTTGTGCTGAGTTACTTTTGTTTGTGGATTTTTCTTTTTTCATTTTTTTTGTTTTTGTAGGTTCTGTTTTTGCCGAGACGTTATGTTTTTCATCTTTATTTTTATGAGTTGGTTTGTTAACTATCTTTCTGGTTACCATGAAGTTTACCCTTATCTTTCTAAGTTTGAAGCAGTCTACCTTTACTTGGTATCGCCTTGCCTTCCTCTCCATTAGAAGGTTCTTCACCTATGCCGTTTATTCCCTCTTTTATTGTTTTGATGTTGTTGTCATTTATTGATTAACTGCTCTAATCCCCGTTGTATTGCTTTTGGTTCTGGATAGTCCTCGAGAGTTCATTTCCTAGATTGGTATCTGGCTCGTACGATCCTGCATCCTAGGTTCTGCCTGTGAGCTGAAGCTGTTTGTCCTCAGATCGAAGAACTCCCTTTAATAATTCTTGTAAGTTTGGTTTGACTTCTACATATTCTTTTAATTTCTGTTTATCTGGAAATGACCTAAGTTCACTATCAAAGTTGAATGAGAGTTTGGCAGGATATATTATTCTTGGCTGACAATTTTTTTCTTTCAAGATTTTATATATGTCATCCCATTGCCTTCTTGCCTGCATGGTTTCTGCCAGATAATCTGAGCTTAGTCTTATTGTTTCTCCTCTGTATGTGACTTCTTGTTTTTCATGAACTGCTCTCAGGATTCTTTGTTTGTCTTTGGTTTTGATGAGTGTGATTATGATATGCCTTGGTGATTTTATTTTGGGGTCTCTTCTATATGGGGTTCGTTGAGCTTCTTGGATGGCCAGCTTTTCATCTTTCATGATATTGGGGAAGTTTTCTGTCAGCAGTTCCTCAATGATCCTACTGTGTTTTCTGTTTTCTGCCCCTGTTCTGGAATTCCAATCACTTGTAAAGTTTTGCTTTTAATTGTGTCCCATATACCTCTCAGGGTCTCTTCATTTTTCTTTGTTCTTTTTTCTGAGTTTTCCTCATACAGTGTTGTATCCAAGTGTTTGTCTTCAATTGCACTGATCCTGTCTTCCACCACTTCAAATCTGCTTCTCAGCCCTTCTATGACATCATGCATTTCTGAAATCTTGTTGTTTATCTTTTGGATTTCTAATTTTTGTTTTTGTATAATTTCTAGTTGTGAATTTATTTTGGCATTTTGTTCCTGCACCATCTTCCTGAATTCTTCCAATTTTTTGTCTGTATTTTCCAGGAATTTGTCTATTTTTCCCTCATGTTTGTCAGCTTTTTGCCTCAGTTCTTGGAGAATTACGAGTATTAGAGATTTGAAGTCCCTATCAGGTACTTCTAGTGCATTTTCTTCCACAGGAGAGTCATCTTGTGTTTTATTTTGGATGCCTACTGGAACCATCCTGTCCAGTTTTTGTAAATGTTTTGATATTGTCTGCTTTTTTCGGGGCATTAAGTAGTTATTTTTCTCGTTTATTGATTGTAGATTTGTTTGTTTCATCCCTTTTTTAAAAAAATAATTTGACTATGTCTGAGCAGGCAGACTGTGTGTTCTTTGTTGTTTGCTCATCTGTGCGCTCTATACTTTTCACCTCCTTCTCCAACTGGCAGGGTCAGTCACTCAGATATGGTACAGCTGGGCAGGTATAGCTGAAGAGGAGTTACTGGGACGGGTTGTTTGTGGCACTTACTACAGCCACCAGGGCAGGTCGGTAATCAGTGCAGAGCAGGTTCCAGTCAGTTGTGCCTGTGCTGCTTGGTAGTGTGATGTCAAGAGCACGGTGCAGGTAGGCAGGATGCAGCGGGGAGATTGTTATGTGTGGAGCTAAGTTGGATATGGGAGAGAGGAGAGAGGAACAGCAGCCAAAAACATACAAACAAACAAGAAAGAATGCTAGGGGAGCTTGCAGTTTGAATGGAGAGATGAGAGACTATGAAGTGGAGAAAAACAGAAAGGGGAAGAGGAAGAAAAGAAAAGAACGAATAAATAAGAATCAGAAAGGTTAAAGAACTGCAAATTTCCCAGGGATCCTACCAATGCAGCTATGAGGTCTGGGGAAGTCGCTCTCAGGTGTTGCAGTACAGCCTGTCTAGAAGGCGTAGAGGTATACAACGCCTGGTATTCAGGGATTAGAAAGAGAAGGAAGATATAGAGAGATGAGAGACTGAGCAATGAAGAAAGACAAAAAGGGAAAAAGAGAGAAAAGAAAAGAAAACAAATTAAAAAAAAAAAAAGAACAGAAGAACAAGACAGGCCCCCCCCCAAAAAACAGAATAAAAAAAAAAAACAACAACGAAGAAAGAAAAGCCCTCAGGAATCCCTCTGCACGTTTGTGGAAGATGAAGGGGAGTTCCTTGCCACACAGCTCTGCCTGGCCAGAAAGGGCTCCAACTGAAGAAAACGGACAAACAATTCAAAACGAACCAACGAACAAAAGCCCCGGGATCCAACCAGTGCGGTAGCCCAGACCAGGAAGCAGCTCCACACTCGAATGGAGCCCCGCAGCCCCTCAGGAAGAAGCAAAGATGGCGCACGGAGCCAGGCACTCCAGTGAAAGGAGGGGGAGGTGGTGAGAGGCAAGCAAGAAATCAAAAGAAGCAGGAAAAAAAAAAAAAAAAAAGGCAACACCAGCAGCCAACAAATGGCACTCAGAGAGCCATCAAGTGCGGGCTGGTCTTTTGGACAAGAGACTGTGTCCGCGGGAAGCAGAGGAGGCTGAGTGTGGGTGAAGAAGGGTTGAGAGTGGGAAAGCGTATATCACAAATTGCCAGCACTCTGCAGCCCCTCAGGAAGAAGCAAAGGTGGCGCATGGATCCAGGCACTCGAGTGAAAGGAAGGGGAGGTGGCGAGAGGCAAGTGAGAAATCAAAAGAAGCAGAAAAAAGAAAAGCAACACTAGCAGCCAACAAATGGCACCTAGAGAGCTGCCCACTTGGGTGTGTGGAATCCAAGCAGCTGGCGCTTCCCAGCCAAAAGACTGTGGCTGTGGGAAGCAGAGGAGCCCGAGGCAGGGCGAAGAGGGGTGGGGGGTAGGAAAGCACACACCGCAAATTACCAGTTGTTTTGTCTCCCACTGGACGCTCCGTGAGGCTGCTTTCTCGTACCTCCGTTTGCTGGTCTCCGATAGGAGTCCAAGATGGTGGATCCGTGCTGCGTTAGCTGGTAGGGGACCTCTGCATGAATCTCTCCTCGCTCTCCATTCTCTGTCAGTTTTCTCACTCCATTTGGTGCTTGGCTGAGTTCTTTGTCCCTTCATTTGATGTTTTAGGGTTTCAGGATTGTTGTATTCTCTGTTCAGCTTAGTTTTTGGGATCTTAGCTGTGGAGGGACGGCATGTTGCTTCTGCCTAGAGTGCCATTTTGCTGGAACTTCCATGAGTATCTTTTTATGTCCCATAGTCCAGTCTAATCTTTATCTGAAGGGTTGGCTTTCGGAATGGTTTTAGTTTTGGGATAACAGAGAGACCGGGGCCATGTCTTCCAAAGTCCCTCCAGTCTCAATCAAACCATTAAGTCTGGTCGTTTTACTAGAATGTGAGTTCTGCACCCCACTTTTCTCCTGTTCCATCAGGGACTCCCTGTTGTGTTCCGTGTGCGGGTGGTCATTGGTGGTAGCCAAGCACCACCTAGTTATTCTGATCTGAGCCTAATGAAGTCTCTGGTTTATGAAGCATTTTCTGTCTCTTGGGGGCTAATACTTTCCTTGTGTCTTTGGTGTTCTTCATTCTCTTTTGCTCCAGGTGGGTTTGGACCAATTGATGCATCTTAGATGGCTGCTCACCAGCTTTTAAGACCCCAGACACCACTCACCAAACTGGGATGCAGAACATTTTCTTAATAAACCTTGTTATCAGAATTGACCTAGATGTCCCCTTAAACCATGGTCCCCAGACCTCTACCCCTGTTACTCGGTCCCTCAAAGTGTTTGGTTGTATTCAGGATACTTCTTAGCTTTGGTTTTAGTCCAGTTGTGCTGACTTCCCCTGTGGTGTGTGCTGTCCTTCACTTCACCAAAGATAATTCTCCTCTACTATCTAGCTAGTGAATACCCCTCTCCCTCCCTCCCCAACCTCGTAACCATCAAAGAAAGTTTTTTTGTGTGTTTAAGCCTTTTCTGAGTTCTTATAAGAGTGGTCTTTTATATGTTCTTTTGTGGCTGACTAAATTCACTCAGCATACTGCCTTCCAGTTTCCTCCACGTTATAAGAAATTTCACAGAGTCATCATTGTTCTTTATTGTTGCATAGTATTCCACTGTGTGAATATACCATAATTTGTTTATCCATACGTCCACTGATGGGCACCTAGGTTGTTTCCATCCTTTTGCTATCGAGACCAGCACTGCAATGAACAGGGGTGTGCATATATCTATTTGTGTGACGTCTCTTATTTCTCTAGGATATATTCCAAGGAGTGGGATTGCTGGATCGAATGGTATTTCGATTTCTAGCTTTTTAAGGAAGCGCCAAATTGATTTCCAAAGTGGTTGTACCATTTTACATTCCCACCAACAGTCTATAAGTGTTTCAGTCTCTCTACAACCTCTTCAGCATTTATTATTTTGTGTTTTTTGGATTAATGCTAGCCTTGTTGGGGTGAGATTGTACCTTGTTGTAGTTTTGATTTGCATTTCTCTAATTGCTAATGAGCAAGTGTATTTCCTCATGTGTCTGTTAGCTGTCTGAATGTCGTCTTTGGTGTCTGCTCATATCCTTTGCCCATTTTTTAATTGAGTTATTTGTCTTTTTGTTGTTGAGGTTTTGCAGTATCTTGTAGATTTTAGAGATTAGACACTGATTGGATTTGTTGTAGCCAAAAATTTTTTCCTACTCTGTAGGTTGTCTTTTTACTCTTTTGGTGAAGTCTTTTGATGAGCATAAGTGTTTGATTTTTAGGAGCTCAAAGTTATCTACTTTCTCTTCTGGTGTTTGTACATTGTTATTTATGGTTTGTATTCTGTTTACACCATGTATTAGGGCTCCTAGCATTGTCCGTATTTTTTCTTCAATGATCTTTATCGTTTTTGGTTTTATATTTAGGTCTTTGATCCATTTTGAGTTAGTTTTTGTGCATGGTGTGAGGTATGGGTCTTGTTTCAGTTTTTTGCAGATGGATATACAGTTATGCCAGCACCATTTGTTAAAGAGACTGTCTTCTTCCCAATTAATGGACTTTGGGCCTTTGTCAAATATCAGCTGCTCATAAGTGGATGAATTTAACTATGGATTCTCAATTCTGTTCCATTGGTCTATGTATCTGTTATTGTACCAGTACCAGGCTGTTTTGACTACTGTGGCAGTATAACAGGTTCTAAAATCAGGTAGTGTGAGGACTCCCACTTTGTTTTTCTTCTTCAGTAATGCTTTACTTGTCCAGGGTCTCTTCCCTTTCCATATGAAGTCAGTGATTTTTCCCTCCATCTCATTAAAAAATGCCTCTGGAATTTGGATCAGGATTGCATTGTATTTGTAGATCACTTTGGGTAGAATTCACATTTTCACAATGCTGAGTCTTCCTATCCATGAGCAAGGTATGTTTTTCCACTTATGCAGGTCTCTTTTGGTTTCCTGCAGTAGTGTCTTGTAGGTTTCCTTGCATAGGTCTTTTATGTCTCTGGTTAGATTTATTCCTAAGTATTTTATCTTCTCAGGGGCTATCGTAAATGGTATTGATTTGGTGATTTCCTCTTGGAAGTTCTCTTTGTTGGTGTAGAGGAATCCAACTGATTTTTGTATGTTTATCTTGTATCCTGATACTTTGCTGCAATCTTCTATTAGTTCCAGTAGTTTTCTTGTAGATTGTTTGGGGTTTTCTGTGTATAAGACCGTATCATCTGTGAATAGGGATACTTTCACTTCTTTCTTACCAATTTGGATGCCCTTTATTTCTTTTTCTAGCCTAATTGCTCTGGCTAGGACCTCTGGCACAATGTTGAATAAGCGTGGTGATAAAGGGCATCCTTGTCTGGTTCCTGCTCTCAAGGGGAATGCTTTCAGACTCTCTCCATTTAAGATGATGTTGGCTGTTGGCTTTGTATAAATGCCCTTAACTATATTGAGGAATTTCCCTTCTATTCCTATTTTGTTGAGAGTTTTTATCATGAATGGGTGCTGCACTTTGTCAAATGCCTTTTCTGCATCGATTGATAAGATACATGTGGTTCTTGTCTTTTGTTTTATTTATGTGATGGATTACATTGATTGTTTTTCTCATGTTGAACCATCCCTGCATACCTGGTATAAATCCCACTTGATCATGGTGAATTATTTTTTTGATACGTTGCTGAATTCTATTGGCTAGAATTTTGTTAAGGACTTTTGCGTCAGTGGTCATGAGGGATATTGGTCTGTAATTTTCTTTTTTTGTGGTGTCTCTACCTAGTTTTGGTATCAGGGTTATGCTGGCTTCATAGAATGAGCTTGGGAGTATTCCATCTTTTCTATGCTCTGAAATACCTTCAGTGGTAGTGGTGTTAACTCTTCTCTGAAAGTTTGGTAAAATTCTCCAGTGAAGCCATCCGGGCTGGGGCTTTTTTTTGTCAGGGGTTTTTTAATTCGCTTTTCAATCTCTTCTATTGTTTGGATTTATTTATTGTTCTAATTCTGTTTGTGTTAGTTTAGGTAGGTAGTGAGTTTCTAGAAATTTGTCCATTTCTTCTAGGTTTTCAAATTTGTTAGAGTACAATTTTTCATAGTATTCTGTTATGATTCTTTTAATGTCAGGGGGGGTCTGTTGTGATATCACCCATCTCATTTCTTAATACGGTTTATGTTCTTCCTCTCCTGTTTTTCTTTTGTCAGTTTGGCCAGCAGTTTATCAATTTTGTTGATCTTTTGCAAGAACCAGCTTTTGGTCTTGTTCTCTCTCAATTGTTTTCCTATCCTCCATTTCATTTAATTCTGCCCTAATTCTTATTATTTCCTTTCTTCTGGCACCTGAGGGCTTCTTTTGCTGCTCTGTTTCTACTTCTTCACGTTGTAGGGTTAATGTTTTCATTTTGGCCCTTTATTCTTTTTGGATGTGTGCATTTATTGCTATAAACTGACTTCTGAGCACTATTTTTGTTGTGTCCCATAGGTTCTGGTAGGATGTGTTTTGATTCTCATTTGATTCTATGAACTTCTTCGCTCCATCCTTAACATCTTCTATAACCCAGTAGTTTTTGAGCAAGGTGTTGTTCAGTTTCTATGTGTTTGATTTTTTTCCTTGCTTTTTCTGTTATTGATTTCTACTTTTATGGCTTTATAGTCAGAAAAGATGCTTTGTAATATTTCCATGCTTTGGATTTTGTTAAGGCTTACTTTATGGCCTAAGATGCAGTCCATTCTGGAGAATGTTCCATGTGCATTGGAAAAGAAAGTATAGTTGGCTGCTGTTGTGTAGAATGTTCAGTATACATCCATGAGATCAAGTTGGTTGACTGTGGCAGTTAGATCTTCTGTGTCCTTTATGGAGCTTCTTTCTGGATGTTCTGTCCTTCACCAAAAGTGGTGTATTGTAGTCTCCTACTATTATTGTGGAGCTGTCTATCTCTCTTTTCAATGCTGTTAGAGTTTGTTTTATGTATTTTGGAGCCCTGTCGTTGGGTGTGTAAATATTTATTATGGTTATGTCCTCCTGGTCTGTTGACCCTTAGTCATTATATAGTGTCCTTCCTTAACCTTTGTGGTGGATTTTACTTCAAAGTCTATTTTGTCAGAGTTTAATACTGCCACTCCTGCTCTTTTTTGAGTGTTGTTTGCTTGATATATTTTTTTCCATCCTTTGAGTTTTAGTTTGTTTGTGTCTTTAAGTCTAAGGTGTGTCTCTTGTAGGTAACATATAGACAGATAGTTTTTTTTTTTTTTAAACTGTTTTGCCACTCTCTGTTTATTGGTCCATTTAGTCCATTTACATTCAGTGTAATTATTGATAGGTATGAGTTTAGTGCTGTCATTTTGATGTCTTTTTTTTGTGTGTGTTGTGACAGCTTGTTTCACTTAATTTTCTGTGCTGAGTCGTTTTTCTTTATGTATTTTCATCTTTTTCATTGTTGTTGATTTTGTATTTGATGAGTCTTCATGTTTTTCTTGTTTTTTATTTTGATGTGTAGGATTGTTAGTTTCCTTTGTGGTTACCTTAATATTTACCCCTATTTTTCTAAGTTTAAACTACT
This sequence comes from Dugong dugon, assembly GCA_030035585.1. Lineage (NCBI taxonomy): Eukaryota > Metazoa > Chordata > Mammalia > Sirenia > Dugongidae > Dugong > Dugong dugon. The sequence continues at coordinate 63,594,945 of CM057471.1, forward strand.
CTCATTTCTTTATAGTGCCTTGACTTCCTCTCCATATGAAAAATGTATAACTACACTTTTTAGTCCCTCTTTTTTGTTTCATTGTTGTCATCTTTTACATATTGACATCCGTTTCCCTATTTTCAGTATTTTAGCTTTGATTTATTTTTGTGACTTCCCTGTCTGGGTTGGTGGTTGCTCTGTCCTGTGTTCTAGCCTTGGGTTGTTATCTGATGTTATTGATTTTCTAACCAGAGGACTCCCTTTAGTATTTCTTGTAATTTTGTTTTGGTTTTTGAAATTCCCTAAACTTCTGTTTATCTGGAAATGCCCTAACTTCACCATCATATTCGAGAGACAGTTTTGATGCATATATAATTCTTGGCTGGCAATTTTTTTTTTCCTTCGGTGCTTTATATATGTCATCCCATTGCCTTCTTGCCTGCATGGTTTCTGCTGAGTAGTCCGAGCTTATTCTTATTGACTCTCCTTTGTAGATGACTTTTCATTTATCCCTATCTGATCTTAAAATTCTCTCTTTATCTTTGGTTTTAGTAAATTTGATTATAATATGTCTTGGTGACTTTCTTTTGGAATCTACCTTGTGTGGGGTTCGATTAGCATCTTGGATAGATATCTTCTCGTCTTTCATGATACCAGGGAAGTTTTCTGCCAACAAATCTTCAACAATTCTCTCTGTATATTCTGTTACCCCCTCCCCACCCCTGCCCATTCTGGTACTCCAATCACTCGTAGGTTATTCCTCTTGATAGAGTCCCATATAATTCTTATGAGTTTCTTCATTTTTCAAAATTCTTTTATCTGATTTTTCCTCAAATCAGTTGGTGTCAAGTGCTTTATCTTCAGTCCCACTAATTCTGACTTCCATTGCCTCAATTCAGCTCCTATGACTTTCTATTGAGTTGTCTAATCATGAAATTTTATTGTTAATCTTCTGGATTTCTGACTGCTATCTCTCTATGGATTCTTGCAGCCTATTAAATTTGTCATTATGCTCTTGAATAACCTTGTTAAGATCCTCTATTGCTTTGTCTGTGTGTTCCCTAGCTTGTTCTGGATTTTGCCTGATCTCCTTCCTGATATCTTGAAGAGTTCTGTATATTATTCTTTTTAATTCTACCTCTGGTAATCCCAAGAAATTCTCTTCCTCCAGAAAATTTCTTGATTCTTTATTTTGCTGAAGCCATCATGGTCTGCCTCTTTATATGATTTAATATTGAAAAAATATGGAATGCTTCATGAATTTGCATGTCATCCTTGTGCAGGGGCCATGCTAATCTTCTCTGTATTGTTCCAATTTTAGTGTATGTGCTGCCAAAGCAAGCACCTGACTCTTCTTTTATGGATGATCATTCAGAAGATTGAGGTGGCTTGCCTAAGGCTCAGGGATGACTGAATTATCTTCATCAGGTAGCCAAAACAGTGTTTTCATTAAGCAAACTCTTCACTCTGATGTTTAGAGTGGTTCTCTGCCCAGCCCTAGCCTGCCTATCCAAATGGAATCCCATCTCAGCTCTTCATGATGTAACAGAGAGTTCATGGGCTTTTAAGACAAAGTCTGCACTGTCTTTGAATCCCAGAAATGTGACCTTGAGCAAGTTTCTTAATCTCTCTAAACCCCAATTTCTTCATCTGCAACATAGCAATAATGGCATCTATCTAACAGTCTTACTGCAATAATTAATGAGATAACCTATATGTAGTTCATGACACGTAACTCAATATATGACAGTATTATTTGGAAACCCTTATGGTGTAGTAGTTAAGTGCTATGGCTGCTAACCAAGAGTTTGGCAGCTCGAATCCACCAGGCGCTCCATGGGAACTCTATGGGGCAGTTCTACTCTGTCCTATAGGGTCACTATGAGTTGGAATTGACTCGATATCAAAAAGTTTCTTCTTCTTTTTTTTTTTTACTCATCCCCTACTGATATTGGCCTTGTGTTGCCCCAATGTTCTCCTTTACACCCACTATTTCATCTTCTGAAATGCTTTTGCCCCTCATCTCTGCATATCACAATTCTACATATAATCCAAGGCCAATTTACAAGCCTCCTCTTTCATGAAGCCTCCTTGGATCCCTCAGCTGGAAGTGATAGCTCCATCCTCCCATTTACAAATACTTCCATTCAATGGAACCTGAACTTTCTGTCTTGTGTTACTGCTTTAATGTGAATGACAACTGGAGGTCCTCACCTTGCTTAAGTAAAATTTCCTTGACCCCCCCCCCAAATTTTCCAGCAGAGGAATGTCATATGTTCTCAAAATCTAGGGAATCTCTCCAACACTGCCCCTACATCCATGCATGTTGTCTTTATTTCTTTCTCCTTGTCAACTTAGAGCTTCCATTGTTTTTCTCAAGGCTTTGTAGAAGATCCACTCTCCCCATGCTGTGAGGGGCAGCTTCACATACTGCACACAGTGTATCATCTTCCTCTCCTCTCCTATCTCCTCTCCTTGAAACATTGCTCCCAGCCCTGGACACTCGGCCACTACTTCAACCTGACTTAATGTATATGACTCCAAACAATTTTGGTTACACCCTAAAAGGAAGTCTCATATGAGCCACCAAAGGTTATTTTTTTTTTCTAATTTATTTCACTTCACTAATTTATTGCAATTTTTCTGGGTTCCATTCCAAGCATTTTACATGGATTAACTAGTTTAATCTTCACAGTAGCCATATGTCTGTTTTCCTTATTTTACAGATAAGGAAACTAAATAACTTGCCCAACATCATACAGCTAATGAGTGTCACAGCCAAAATTCTCACCCAGAATTAACCACAACACCATACTCCTAAGGAGTATAGAGCCTCCTTTTTGTTTTGAGTTGTCTATATCTGTCTCTGATCTCCCCTCAAACTTCACGAGGGCATGGCCACATCGGCTCTCCTCTTACACTATTTAGAAAGATGGTTTACACAATCAGATGCACAGTCAACACTGGTTGAATGATTAAACACAAAGCATTTCCCACCTTTGAAATGTGGATGATAGCGCCTGCCACACTTAAGGGGTATGAGGTTTTGAGGAGATAATACAGGTAAAGTGTAAATCTTGCAATCTGGCAAATAGCGAGTGTCACCTGCTGACCCTGTATAAGACACAGACCTGCTCTCAAGCAGCAAAACACCTTGGAAGGGTGATATGATATTTAGAAGGAAAAGCAGACCATAAGACACAGTATAAAGGTGCCTTAAAATTAGATGGATACTGGCTTGCGGTGATAGTTGCACAGCTCTACAAATTCACTAAAAATCATTGAATAATAATACTTAATAATAATAATAGTTTCATGAAGTGAATATGTTGAAGAGGAGCTAAAATTAATATCAACAGTGGGAAATATGGTAGATACCCAATACATGGAAGCTTCTTTTATTATAAGAGGGATAATGGCATCTACCTTATCTATTATAAACTTGAAGCAATTTAGTCAGTTATTGAGTGCCAACTCTGTACATGAGTGCCATCACATATGAAATGCTTCTGAGAAGTGCTTAGTCCTGGACACATGTCTGAGTCCTGTTACTGGTATTGTTATTATTATTATCATCCTGAGTCTGTTAGGTTGGCTCCAGAGTGCTGGGCTGACACTGCAAAAGCAATCTGAGTTAGGGATTCTCGGCAGGCAGGCAGGCAGGCAGAGCCGGAGACTTGCAACGAAGGCAATACAGCTCTAAATAGGTAGCCAGGAGACTTTTTTTTTTTCTATATTAAACTATTGATTTTTCATAAACTAAGAGCACAAAAGGGCAGATAAAACAATCAAATCCCAGAGCAGGAGGCCAAAAAAATTAGATAGCTCTTTGTCCCTTGTTGGCCACTTTCATGAACTGACTTCCTTTTAGAGAAAAGACAAACTCCTTTATTTCTAGAAAATTAGTGGATGAAAGGGTATAAAGGTATGGCGGGAGAAAGGTACTCTGAACTGGAAGATAGGAAACCTAAGTTCTAACCTGACCCAGTCACTGAAAAAATTCCTTTATTTCTTTCAGAGAGCATGAGATAAAACTTGATGCTCTCTACATTCAGACATACTGTGTCTCCAGTATGGAAGGGAGGCAGGGAGGGGAGAAAGGGTGAAGGAAAGAAGAGAAGAAAGTGTGAGAGAAGGCACAGCTGACCACTGAGGATGGTTCTGGTTGGATTTGTCTCCTTTAGCTTCATCTGGTCTCCAACCGTGAGCCCAGAGAACGCTCCTATGAAGAACCCTTGCCCCCAGCCAGGGGTTGATCCCAGTCCTGGGAACTAAAGCTTGTTTAATTTTTGGAGGAGAGAGTGGCTATTTAACAAAAATAAACCAAAGTAAGAATGCAAATGTAATGCAAGGCCTTGGGAGGGCTGTGTAGGTGAGGGGCTCTGAAGCACAAACTTATCCATCTTAGGGTAAATCTTCCTTCACCCTGGAGTTATGCCCTCAGGTAGAATGAGTGTGTGGCAGGGGAGATCACTCAGGGAAAGATGTGGTCCATTTCTCTTCAGTACTGGAAACCTCCTCCTCTGTCATTAGATTGAGATTTAAGTGGTGCTTACTGAACAAAGTAACTGCATGCATCAGAACAGAAAAATCACCTGGAAAGGTAGAGATTACAGTCACTCCTCAAAGAACCAACTCTAGCATTATTCAGGGACAGAAGATAAGATCAGTCTTCTAGCACCAAGATATTTTCCTCACTGGGCTCCCATTTACGGGGTTTGCTATGCGCCAGGCACTGTGATGAGCATTACGCATCGCATCATTTACTACCCATGGCAGTCCCACGATGTAGGCATTATCATTCACATTTCAAAGATGATTACAAAGGTGATTGTCTTAGGCTGGGTTCTCTAGAGAAGCAAAGCCAGTAAAGTGTATAAATATATATATAGAGAGAGATTATATCAAGGAAACAGTTCACGTGATTGTAGAGGTTAGAACGTCCCAAGTCCGTGGATCAGGGTAGAGGCCTCTCCCAAGTCACACAGCTGCAGAAGCTGGCAAGCCCAAGATCAGAAGGTCGGAGAGCAGGGCTTCCACTCACAGGCTGTGCAGATCGATGAATCCCAGATTTGGCAGATAAACTGACAGCTCAAGTCCCAAGAGTGGGAGATGACAGGAAGCAGCCTCAGGATCCAGAGAGATCAAAAAGCCAGAACGTCTGCTTATATACAGATGCGGGCCACACCCCCAAGGAGACTCCCTTTCATCTGATTGGCTACTTACAGTATATTCAATCATTGGAGTGATTAAAACACAGAGAATCATGGCCCAGCCAAGTTGACACACAATCTTAACCATCACAGTCCATCCCTTGTCACCTTGGCACATGTACACATCTCCTTAAACCATACATAATCTCTGAATAAAGACAATGAGAACGTCATACTTGCACCTAACATGATGCAACTAACATGCGTACAATCGAAAACGCACTAGCCCAATTTACAGCTTATATTTTATAAGTGAAGGAAACAAAAACATTCAATGCACACATACGAAGTACAAATACTCATAACAATTACAGTCCCCGTTTCTGCAACTGGTCACGTGGCCGTAACTGGTATTTAAAACTACCTTCTTCCACCACCCATTCCATATTTCCTTTGCCCTCTGCAAGCACCTTGGCTGGTCGTGGTTCTTTGCCTGGTGGGGTGACCCAAACCTTCATTCCTGAAGGGTCTGTGTCATTAGTAGTCATGTCAGAATTAGGTTGCTGTGGTTTTCCATTGACTTTAATCACAGGGCATGGTAGCACTAAGAGACGCCCCAAGGAATCTCCTGCATTCCAGACATACTCTTCTTTACCTCCATTATGTAATATCAATCTGATTTCCTCTTGGTAATCAGGATCAATCACACCAGTCAGTATGGTAACTCCCTTCTTTGCCTGTTGAGCCAGAGACATAAGGAGCCCAAAGTGGGCAGGTGGCATTCTTAATTTCCAGTTCAATGGAATCAGTGATGTGTCTCCAGGTGGAAGCATTCTTCCCTTTGGAACTAAGACCTCTAGGCCTGCAGAGCACAAGGTCGAGGGGACAGGAAGCCAAAGCTTGCAAATGGGCCACTAGGGGTAATAATGAGTGGTGCCACTCCCATTTCCACCCCTTGATTCCTGGACCCGTGCATCCAGGCTATGGGAGAAACAGCACCATATATTGGACACTGGTTTAAAGCATATACAGCCTCCTGGAGAACACTTCCCCAACCCTGCAGGGTATTGACACCTAGCTGGCGCCGTAATTGTGTCTTTAGAAGGCCATTCCATCGTTCTATCAAGCCAGCTGCTTCAGGATGATGGGGAACATGGTTAAGACCAGTGAATTCCATGAGCATGGGCCCACAGCCGCACTTCATTTGCTGTGAAATGAGTCCCCTGATCTGAGGCAATGCTGTGTGGGATACCATGACAGTGGATAAGGCATTCTGTGAGTCCACGGATGGTAGTTTTGGCAGAAGCATTGCATGCAAGGAAGGCAAATCCATATCCAGAGTAAGTGTCTATTCCAGTAAGGACAAAACGCTGCCCTTTCCATGATGGAAGTCGTCCAATGTAATCAACTTGCCACCAGGTTGCTGGATGATCACCTCGAGGGATGGTGCCATATCAGGGACTCAGTGTTGGTCTCTGTTGCTGGCAGATTAGGCACTCAGCAGAGGCTGTGGCCATGTCAGCTTTGGTGAGTGGAAGTCCATGCTGCTGGGCCCATGCATAACCTCCATCCCTGCCACAATGGACACTTTCTTCATCAGCCCATTGAGCAACGGCAGGAGTAGTTGGGGAAAGAGGATGAGTGGTTTCCACAGAACGTGTCATCCTACCCACTTGATTGTTAAAATCATCCTCTGCTGAGGTCACCCTTTGGTGAGCATTCACATGAGACACAAATATCTTCACGTCTTTAGCCCATTCGGGGAGGTCTATCCACATACCTCTTCCCCATAAATCCTTGTCTCCAATTTTCCAATCATGTTCCTTCCAAGTCCCTGACCATCCAGCCAAACCATTGGCCACAGCCCATGAATCAGTATATAATCTCACATCTGGCCATTTCTCCTTCCAAGCAAAGTGAACAACCAGGTACACTCCTCGAAGTTCTGCCTATTGAGAGGATTTCCCTTCACCACTGTCCTTCGGGGAGGTCCCAGAAAGGGGCTGTAGTGCTGCTGCAGTCCACTTTCGAGTGGCACCTGCATATCGCGCAGAACCATCTGTAAACCAGGCACCAGTTTTCTCTTCCTCAGTCAACTGATCATAAGGAACTCCCCAAGAAGCCACAGGTGCAGACTGGGAGATGGAAGGTAATGTGACAGGAGTGGAGACCATGGGCATTTGGGCCACTTCCTCATGCAACTTACTTCTGCCTTCCAGTCCTGCTTGGGCCCGATCTCGAATATACCACTTCCATTTAATGATGGAGTGCTGCTGTGTGTGTCCATCCTTATGGTTCTGTGGGCCAGACAACACCCGGTTCATGATGGGCAGCTCAGGCCTCATGGTGACTTGGTGTCCCATGGTTAAGCATTCAGTCTCTACTAAGGCCCAGTAACAAGCCAAAAGTTGTTTTTCAAAAGGAGAGTAGTTATCTGCAGAGGATGGCAGAGCTTTGCTCCAAAATCCTAAGGGTATGCGCTGTGATTCACCAATAGAGGCCTGCCAAAGACTCCAAACAGCATCTCTATCTGCCACTGACACTTCAAGCACCATTGGATCAGCTGGATCATATGCTCCAAGTGGCAGAGCGGCTTGCACAGCAGCCTGAACCTGTTGCAGAGCTTTCTCTTGTTCTGGTCCTCACTCAAAACTAGCAGCTTTTTGAGTCACTTGATATAGGCTGGAGTAGCACACCCAAATGAGGAATATGTTGCCTCCAAAATCCAAAGAGGCCCACTAGGCATTGTGCCTCCTTTCTAGTGGGAGCAGCAAGATGCAATAACTTATCCTTCACTTTAGAAGGAATGTCTCGACATGCCCCAAACCACTGGACCCCTACAAATTTCACTGAAGTGGATGGTGCCTGAGTTTTTGTGGGATTAATCTCCCACCCTCTAGCAGGGGCCAGTGTTTTACCAGTAAGCCCAGAGTCATTGACACTTCTTCCTTACTAGGTCCAATCAGCATAATGTCATCAGTGTAATGGACCAGTGTGATGTCTTGTGGAAGGGAAAGGCGATCAAGGTCCCTGAGGACTAAATTATGACATAGGGCTGGAGAGTTAATGTAGCCCTGAGGTAGGCAAGTGAAGGTGCATTCTTGGCCTTGCCAGCTGAAAGCAAACTGCGTCAGGTGGTCCTTTGAAACAGGTATGGAGAAAAAGGCATGAGCCAGATCAATAGCTGCATACCAGGTACCAGGAGATGTATTAATTTGCTCAAGCAGTGAAATTACATCTGGAACAGCAGCTGCAATTGGAGTCACCACCTGGTTAAGTTTTCAATAATCTACTGTCATTCTCCAAGATCCATCTGTTTTTTGCACAGGCCAAATAGGTGAATTGAATGGGGATGTGGTGGGAATCACCACCCCTGCATCCTTCAAGTCCTTGATGGTGGCAGTAATCTCTGCAATCCCTCCAGGAATGCGGTATTGCTTTTGGTTTACTATTTTCCTAGGTAGGGGCAGTTCTGATGGCTTCCACTTGGCTTTTCCTACCATAATAGCCCTTACTCTATTTGTCAGGGATTCAATGTGGGGGTTCTGCCAGTTGCTGAGTATATCTATTCCAATTATGTATTCTGGAACTGGGGAAATCACTACAGGATGGGTTCGGGGACCCATTGGACCTACTGTGAGACAGACATGAGCCAAGACTCCATTAATAACCTGACCTCCATATGCCCCCACTCTGACTGGTGGGCCACAGTGACGTTTTGGGTCTCCTGGAATTAGTGTCAGCTCAGAACCAGTATCCAGTAATCCCCGAAAAGTCTGATTATTTCCTTTTCCCCAGTGAACCGTCACTCTCATAAAAGGCCGTAGATCCCTTTGGGGAAGGCTGGGAGAAAGATTAACAGTAAAAATTTTTGGCAGTGTATTGGAGTGCTTCCTCAAGGGGATCCGGCCTCCCCTTCATTCAAGGGGTTGTGGGTCTTTAAACTTGATCAGATCTGGGAATTGATTGAGGGACCATGACTCTCTATTCTGGCTATTTGAGTTAGACTGCTGTTCACCTGAACTAGAACCCATCCGTTTGTATAGATCAAGTAAATATTTAGTAGATCTCCTATCTATTTCACTCCTAGGGACACCATGACTAAGTAGCCAATGCCATAAGTCCATATGAGTCAGACTATTTTGATTACTGCTTTGGCTCTTCTGTCCATTACTGTAACCACACCCACCTTGTCTTTGTTGATTGAGTGCAGCCACTTGGCCCCTACTACCACGGGGTCCAATCAGCCCCATTGTAGTTAGGTGTCTTTATTCAGTTAGGGCGGTTCCCACTGTCAAATCTGGCTTACATAAAACAGCAATCACAGCAGTCTTCAAGGATGCTGGAGCTCCCTTTACAAATTTGTTCCTCACAGTTGTGGTAAAAGGTGTGTCCTCTGGACACTCCATGTGTGGGTCTGTGGGTCTAACTTGATAAATTCACTCTAGCGTGCCAATTTCCCTAAGCCTTTGGATACCTTCTTCTACAGTATACCAAGGCAGGTCTGGTATTTCAATTTGATCTAGTGTCAGCCACCTCATAATCCATGCTTCAGCAACCCAACCAAATAAACTATTAGATCCTTTCCTATCTTCTCTGGCTGAAACATTGAAGGAACAGTCTCTGCTCAGTGGACCCATATCAATAAACTCAGACTGATCCATCTTTATGTTCCTTGCACCATTATCCCACACCCTTAATAGCCATTCCCACACATATTCCCCAGGTTTCCGTTTGTATGTATTAGAAAACTCAAGTAGTTCTTTTGGAGTGTAGCGTACCTCCTCCTGGGTCACACTTTGTACTTCACCTTTTGGGGCTCGCTGGGACTTAAGCCTAGTTATAGGTCTAGAAGCCAGAATCGGTAGTGTGGAATTGCTTTGAGAACATTCAGCATTATCTTGTAAAGCATCTGCCTCAGGCGATGCTCCAGGCAATGACTCAGGCAAGTGCTCTTTAGAGGCAGCTGGGCTAGGGCTAATCTCCTCCAATGGGAGTGGAGGGACTAATGGTTTTTCTGGGCAGGGTGGTTTAGCAGACAAACATGAAGTAATCTCTTCAGATGGGACTGGTTCTGCTGGCAGGAGTGATTCAACGGAATTTACAGGCTCAGTGTCCCCATCCCAAGTCTCAGGATCCCATCTCTTCCCAATCAATGTCCTTACTTTAACCTCAGACACCTCTTGAGGTTTCCAGTTGAGCTGGCGTTGTAATTCAGCCACTCTTACAATAAGATTTTGGGTTTGGTTTTCAGCAATTTCGGCTCTGTTACTACAAGAAATAAGGCTTTCTTTCAAAGCACAAGTGGAAGCCTTGAGGTCATGTATGCGGCACTTGAGCCTTGACTCTGAAGCCCTGAGCACATCCCTTTCCTTCATCAGTTTGTCTAGCGAAAGTAGGACAAACCAACCAGCTTCCTTATACTTTTCATTCTGACAAAGCTGTAGAAAGATATCACACATGTGTTCACCCTGAGCCTCACCTTTCACCAATACCTGATCTACCGGTGGTGATATTTTGCATATTTGTATCACCACCTCACTCCATGGACTAGCAGTGACCTCTTTACTGCTGGAAGCAGAGTCATCAACGTCTTTATGACTAACAAGACTTGAGAACCAATTTAGAAAACTCATCCTTACAATTTTGTTTCTCTAGAACCACTCCCGGTACCAAATGTCTTAGGCTGGGTTCTTTAGAGAAACAAAACCAGTTAAGTGTATAAATATATATATAGAAAGAGATTATATCAGGGAAACAGCTCACGTGATTGTAGAGGCTAGAATGTCGCAAGTCCGTGGATCAGGGTAGAGGCCTCTCTCAAGTCACACAGCTGCAGAAGCTGGCAAGCCCAAGATCAGAAGGTCGGAGAGCAGGGCTCCCGCTCACCGGCTGCGCAGATTGACGAATCCCACGTTCGGCAGATAAGCTGACAGCTCAAGACCCAAGAACGGGAGATGAGATGACAGGAAGCAGCCGCAGGATCCAGAGAGAGCAAAAAGCCAGAACGTCTGCTTATATACAGATGCGGGCCACACCCCCAAGGAGACTCCCTTTCATCTGATTGGCTACTCACAGTATATTCAATCATGGGAGTGATTACATTAAAACACGGAGAATCATGGCCCAACCAATCTGACACACAATCTTAACCATCACAGTGATCATATTTTATACATCATCCCTCAAGCTTATCTCCTTGGAATCAGGATGAAAAAGTTGCTCCAAGAGTCTGGGCCACTAACTTTTCCAGACACTGTTGCTCAACCCAGCCCTGGCTTAGGGACCAGGAGCTCAGAGACATTCAGGGATTTGTGGTCACCTGTCATATGACATCACATGAGCTGGCCACACAATTCATTTGCTTTCTTTCAATGTCCTGGAAGGAAGAGGCCTGGCTTTTTAAGAGACGGTATTGTGGAAGGAAATTAAATATCTAGGCAGATTCAATCCATCCACCTTGGCACCTAGCTTACATCTTTTACCTATTTCTTTAACCAGTGTCATTGTTGTGTTCTTCCCTCAACCATGACAATCCAGTCACATGGTTGTATCATGCAACTAAGAAGCACACCTAAGCTCTCACTGTTAAATGCTGAACTCAATTCTTCCCACCTCCAGAAAGCCTTCTCTCAGCACTATAGCTCTCTATGAAGTCTCCGCCTTCTGACATGCTAGGGCATTCTTTCTACCTTTTTTTTGTTGTTGTTTGTTTGTTTAATTTTAAATCTACTTGTGGTCTCTGAGCTTCCTTTGAGAACGAGCGCTCATGGTTATTGCAGTAGTAACCGTTCAAGTTGCCATTGTAGCTCTCTTAGTTTGAGTTGCTTTAGTTGCAGACCAAGAGGTAAGGATTGGAGTGCAAGTACTTCATTTGTATGGTGAAATAAAAACAAGTAGGGGTGAAGAAGTGAGACAGGGGCAAGGAAGGCAGCCAGAAAAGTGTGGGTGCCTGAGGAGTAACCTCCCTGTAAAAATTCTAGAAGCTGGTTTAGACTTCAGAGTTATTCCATCCAAGGAGAAAAGGAATGGGATATTTCTATACCAGCTCCTATTAATCATTGTGCAGAGGATCATATCCATCCTACTGCCTATGTGGGACAATTAGGTTCCAACAGAAAAAGATCTCAAGTAGTTGGAAGTCAGGCCACTAGCACTGATGTGGTCAGGGTGAGGAGAAATGGCAAGGCACAAACCACCTCAGCTCCATGCCTTCCTCTATAACCCATCTGTAGGTTTCAGATATTTGACCTCCAAAAGCAGTTGTTGAGGACATGAAATGAAAACTTATCCCACATGTTAAGTTGTTAGCACAGTATTTGGCACATGGTACGCACCAAAAAAAATGTTGGCTATCATTACATATTTTTTAAAACAAACACTCGCTCTGTCTCTTAGGACTTTAAGGCACTTAAACTTTCTAGGAGTGGTGAAACTGAGGACCAGAAATATCTGATGACTCCTTTGGAGAGATGAGACAACTTAGCAGTGGTGTGTGTGGGACTCCAATGGGTGGAACTGAAGGTCACATAGATCCTTAGATCATCAGCCTGAGCCTAGAAGAACTAGATGGTGCCCGGCTACCACCAATGACTGCCCTGACAGGGAACACAACAGACAGTCCCGGGTGGAGCAGGAGAAAGGTGGGGTGCAGAACTCAAATTCTAGTAAGAAGACCAGACTTAATGGTCTGACTGAGACTGGAGGAACCCTGGAAAGCATGGCCCCAGGATTCTCTATCAGCCCAGAACTAAAACAATTTCCGAGGCCAACTCTTCAGACTGGGATTGGACTGGACTGTGGGACATAAAGTGATACTCGTGAGGAGTGTGCCCCTTAACTCAAGTAGATACAAGAGACTACACAGGCAGCTTCTGTCCAGAGGTGAGATGGGAAGGCAAAGAAGGTTAGGAGCTGGTTGAATGGACACGGGGAATCAGGGGTGTAAAGGAGGAGTGTGCTGTTACAGTATGGGGGGAGCAATTAGAGTCACATAACAATGTATGTATAAATTTTTGTATGGGAAAAAATAAAAAAAGATCCTTAGATCAACATGCCCTTCTCATTCTAAAGTGCCTGCCCTACTCAGGATCACCCAGTTGGGTATAACTGTCACCAATGCAGATGGAGACCCTGATGGGCAGTGGCTAAATCTGTGGATTCTCATCATTGTCGTTCTTCCTCAAAGAAGGTGGCTAATTAGGTTGTTTTGCTTGTATGGTGGGACAACTATTTTTTTCCTTAACATCTCAAGAAATAATGATTATATTAAGGACAAGGTTCTCGGTGCAAGTGGAAAGAATGAATAACTTCCTGAGAGAGCCTGAGCAAGCTAATAAGCCTCTCTGGGCCTTAATTGGTTTTTCTGTCTCTTTATTTTTAAGTATGATTTATTTAAGTATAATTTGTTGTTGTTGTTGTTAGGTGCCATCAAGTCAGTTCCAACTCATAGCAACCCCATGTACATTCAGTAAAATTCACCTTTTTTAGGTGTACAGTTTGATAAATTTTGACAAACATGTAACGTCATATAAACACCACCACCATCAAGATACATATATACATTTCCATCACCCTCAGAAGCTTCCTCATGTTCCTCTGTATTTAATTCCCTTCCCCAATTCCCAGCTCCAGGAAACCACTGATCTGATTTCTTTTCCCACAGTTTGGCTTTTTCAGAACGTCACGTAAGTGGAATCATACAGTATGTGGCTTTTTGTGTCTGACTGCTTTCACATAGCATAATGCTTTTGAGATTCATTCATGTTGTTGCTCGTACTAGTAGTTTGCTCCTTTTTATTGCTGAGTAGCATTCCATTGTATGGGTATATAACAATTTGCTCATCCATTCACCAGTTGATGGGCATTTGCGTTGTTTCCAGTTTTTGGCAATTATGAATAAAGCTGCTCTAAGCATTCTCGTACAGGTCTTTGTGTGTACGTATGTTTTCATTCCTCTTGGGTAAATATCTAGAAGTGGGATTGCTGGGCTGTATGGTAACTGAATATTTAGCTTTATAAGAGACTGCCAAACTGTTTTCCAAAGTGACTGTGCCATTTCATGTTCCCGTAAACAAAATAAGAGACTCAATTGGCCCACATCCTCCCCCACTGGTATTTTTAATTCTTTTTTTTTTCATTGTAGTAGGTGTGCAGTGGTATGGATTGTGGTTTTAAGTTTTATTTACTTAGTGACTAATGATATTGAATATCTTTTCGTGTGAATATTTGTCACCACACCTCTTCTTAGTGAATTTTTTTGCCCACTTTATAACTGGTTTGCTTTCTTGTTAATGAGGTGTGAGAATTCTTTATATCTTTTAGGTAAAAGTTCTTTATCAGATGCATATTTTTCAACTATTGTCTCCTGTCTGTGGCTTGTCTTTTCATTTTGGAAGAACAGTTTCTATGAAATTCAACTTATGTTTTTTTTTCTTTTATGATTTTTGCTTTTTGCATCCTAAGGAATTCTTTGCCTACCCCAAAGTTATAAAGATTTTCTGCTCTGTTCTCTCATGCTCTAATTTTCATAGAGGCAATCCCCTGTGGTGGAAGGCTTGCAGCTGGGGATGGAGGTTAGTGAGTCTATATAATACAGGGATGAAGACTTAGAAGCCCCCTTGGCTAATGGACCTAAAGCATGTTCTCCAATAGCATTATCAGTTAAAAAGGTAATATGTTGATAGCCTGATTCAATTTCAGCTGGCTCCAGAACCAGGCATGGAATATAGGGATAAAATGTATCGGGGTCCCTCAACCACCAACATTAGATAGAGTTGTGAATGGCTAGAAGAACTACACAAAATTCAGTCTGGCAGAAGGAGAGAATAAGGAGAAGACAGTGAGAGATGCTATTGGGGGGTTGAGCAAGGGCCAGTCCAGAAGAGCTTTATAGACAACATTACAGAGTTTGGCCTTTATCCTAAAGTCATCGTAGAGCCAACAAAGGCCTTTGAACAGACACTGAAGAAAGAAAAGTTTAATTTGTGTTTTAGAAAGATCACTCTGGCTGCAGAATAGAGAATGAATTAAAGGCGACCAAGACAGGAGGCAAGGAGGCCACTTAGAGGCTGTTGAAATTATCCTGACAAGAGATGGGTTGGTGGATGGGATTAGGGCAGCTGCAATGTGGGTAAAGAAAAGTGGATTAATTATCTTTAAATTCTCTTAATATTTGGAAATTCTGAGTGCCTCATAAATTTTATGTCCTTAACAAAACATGAAAAATGTTAATTGCTACTATTATTGTTAAACCATCCTATTCCGTCTTTCTTCCATGTATTTACCACAACAGCTAATTATACTCCAAAGTCACAGTGCTAGATGGATAACATAATCATACTGGTTTTTATACAGCCCCTACCTCCCAAAGGGAGCAGTACAGCTAAACAGTCAACAAACAATCCATTTCTATTTCCATGTGATCACTTTGGGACAAAGAGACAGGTCTTCCCATTTGAAGAGTTGCGAGTTGAGCCAGAGTCAGCAGAAAGTGTAATGCACCTGACTTTTCAACATTTCCTGAGAACTTACTACATGACAAGCACTTTTTCACGTTAGCTCATTTAATTCTCATAGCAACCCCGTGAATATCTGTATGATTGTCCCAGTTTAAAGACCAGGAAAACTAAGGTGCAGAGGTTGAGTGACTTCTGCAAGGCCTTGCAGCTAGGAAATAGAGGCTGAGTGGGGATTCGAACCCCACGCTCCCTTGGGTTTCCTTGATTTTTTTATTCCTGGCAATCAGAAATGCCATACTTCCCATCCAAATGTCATTCTCACATAAAGGAAAATATTACATTTCAGAGACATAGAGCTGAAAGAACTTAGAGGACTTAGCATTCTTAATGTGTCTGGGTGTTGGGATTTTTTAAAAAATCTTTATTGGAACTACTTTCCTTAGGGAAATATTGCTGTTTTTGAACTGAGAAAGAAAATGCATGAGTACAAAGAAATGGTGTTTTGTCTGAAAGCTACCAAGAACTAACCCATAAAATTTTAAGAAAAATAATTAAGAAAAGAAGGAATTGGAGCTGGGAATTATATTTCTTCCATGACCTACACCATAATCTGGGTTTAACTAGGAAGAAAGTGATTTCTATTAGCATCAGTGGTTCTTAAATCGGTGGGGTGTTATAGATCCCTTTTAGAATAGGAGGCACCATTAATGACTCTCTCCTTCCCACAAAATGCACAAAACATAATATTTAAGATATAATTTCAAGGGTTTTAAAGACCCCCCTGAAGATGCATATCTATAAACTCCAGATTAAAAATTCAGACCACGAAGTATTATGCAAATATCAGTGTTAGTATTTAGTTTGCTTTATAGCGACAATGTGATGCAAATGAAAATTCTCTGGAGTAAGAATCAGAAGATCAGGCCACCCTCTCAGTTCTGCCAGGTACTCACTGAATCACATTGACCCACACTCAGTGGCATACAACAATAAAAGTACTTTTTTCTCATATATCTGCAGGTCAGTTGGGGGATGACTGATTTAGGCTGGGTTTAGCTGGGGAATATCTGCCCTGCTCCCATGTATCTCATCTTCTTCTTAGAACCAGCAGGCTAGCCTAGCCATGTATTTCTAATGATGGCAGAAATTCAAGCGAGCAAACAGAAACACATGAGACCTCTTAAGGCTCATGCATAGAACTGACGCACTGACATTTTTGACACAGTCCATGGGCCAACCAAACCAAATGGCATGCCTAAAGCAAGTCACATGGCCAAACCCAAATGCAAAGAGTGGAGAAATATGTTGTATTAGTTTTCAATGCTGTGTAACAAATTACCACAAACAGTAGCTTAAAACAATACACATTTACTATCTTATAGTTGTAATTTCAGTTTATTATCTCACAGAGGTCAACTGGTTGGGCAAGGCTAGCTGGGTTCTCTGCAAGGCTGTAATTAAGGCGTTGGCCAAGGCACAGTCCTCATCTGGAGGCTCAACTTACAATGTATCTACTTCCAAGCTCACTCACCATTGGTCAAATTCATTTCCTTGCAGCTTCAAGTGTGAGGACTTGTTTCTTTCTCAGCTCCTATATGCTCCACAGTTCCTTGCCACATGGCCCTTTCCAACATGATCTCTTGCTTCTTTAAAGCCAGCAATGGAGCCAGAGCAAGTTGGCTAGCAAGATGGAGTCTTACATAGCATAATGCAATCACAAGGTGATATCCCATCACCTTTGCCAAATTCTATTAGTTAGGAACAATCACAGATCTCATTCATACTCAGGGGGAGGGGATTATACAAAGGTGTGAACACCAGGAGGTAGGATCTTGAAGGCCATCTTACGTCTGTCCGCCACGACCGCTTTAGCAGTGCCATCACTAGGGTTGGTGTCACCCAGTGAAGTAACTCATGATGTCACCCTCCCCCATGGACCTCCTCTCATACTAGATCATACAGAATCCTTGTTCTTGTTGTTAGGTGCCGTCAAGTCAGTTCCAACTCAGCAACCCTACATACAACAGAATGAAACACTGCCCGGTCCTGTGCTATCCTCACAATTGTTGTTACGCTTGAGCCATTGTTGCAGCCACTGTGTCAATCCATCTCCTTTAGGGTCTTCCTCTTTTTTGCTGACCCTCTGCTATATCATGATGTCCTTCTCCAGGGACTGGCCCCTCCTGATAACATGTCCAAAGCATGCAAGATGAAGTCTCACCATCCTTGCTTCTAAGGAGCATTCTGGATGTACCTCTTCCATGACAGATTTGTTTGCTCTTCTGGCAGTCCATGGTACATTCAATATTCTTCACCAACACCATAATTCAAATGTGTCAATTCTTCTTCGGTCTTCCTTATTCGTTGTCCAGCTTTCACATGCATATGAGAATCCTCAGTAACGTTTTTTTGTATTAATGTTACCTGTAATTCCCGTATAGCACTCCTTCTTTCCCTTTAATTACTAGTACATTCGCAAAAAAGTTACTGAATTAGGTTCACAAATGCTAATTACCACAATATTGTAGCTAAAACACCAGAAGTTTTGACAAAATCAGCTATTATAAAGACACTGGTAGCAAGAAAACAAAAGCGAGTGCTTGTAGTGTGTGCAGATGAAATCATGTAATTCAAAGCGTCATTGTAATTGGGTAGTAAGGACAGCTTTGACTGGAGCGCATTAGAGGATTCAAAAAATAAATTAGCGTAGAGTTTTAGCCTTGTAGGTATATTGATACATGTAAGCTGGGCTTACAAAAAATATTTTTGTTGTTATAACTAACCACAGGGATATTTTTATAAAAAATAATAAATTTCTGCTGAAACACTGCAAAAAAGTTTTATAGACAGTCATTTTGGTGTCGCCCTGTCTGACGGTGTCATAAGATGCAGTCTCCACCCCCTGCGCCCCTCTAGTGATGCCACTGTCCTTTGGTGTGAGAAACTGCCAGATCACTTGGCAAAGGGGATGGGCACAAAAAACGGTGAAGAATTAAGGTCAATAATGAATCTACTACCACATTATAGAGCAACAGAAAGCAATGGAGAGTAGCATTAGATAGGAGAGTCAGGAAGGCCTCTCTGCGGAGGTGATATTCGGGCTGAAACTTGCACAAACAAAGGAACCCGTAGTGCAAAAAACAGTTCAGTATTTCTAGAGTCTGGGAACTGTGAAAAATATGCAGGAATTGAGAGGCAGGAAATTTACTTTTAAATGAGCTATTGCTCATCTATTCTCAGATGACAGCCCAGCCACCGGGTCTCTCCTAATCTTCCAATTAAATTGACTGCTTAAATTGCTTTCCCAAAAACCCATCTTCCAGGCAAAGGGTACCAAGTGGCTAATGAGGTGAGGAGGAGATCATGAGAGGGACATGCCAGGAGTTTGTGCCCAGTGGGACATTTCTCCGTCTGTGTTGTGCACAGGGGCAGGGAAGAGAAAGTGTAAAAGGTACAGGGCCTAAGGGAGTCTTACACAGAGAGACCAAGGGCTGGAGGTCATGATAGGCCACAGCTATGAAGGAAGAGGCTTTGCTCGGTCTGTGGTGGATGACTTGGTTGTAGGCTGAGGCACCAGGTTAATTGACTGAAATGGACTGAGTCTAGCAGCTGCAGCTGCTAAATTGAAGAAGCAGTTTTTTTCAAAATCAAAGCAAGAGCACTTAGGCCAATATGATCCTTTGTGTGTCACGTGATGTCTGTTTGCCTCAGATTCTCAGTCTGTGAGGGTTGAGCTTATGTCTTGGGCGCAAGCAGGTGACAACAGTGTGTGCCATAAATTTTCTGTAAGACAAAAGGGATTACTCTTTTTACATTTATTAAATGTGTCCTGGGCTTAGTTATGCTGCCTTTTAAAACATTAAGGTTAAAATAAAAAAGAGGTCAAATATACATTGATTTGTGGCCTCTAGGAAGCAGTTCCAAAAGTCCTTTTCAGCTCCAAGTAAAGTGCTTAGCACAGCACTTGGCACATTGCAGGAGTTCAATAAAATGACTGCTATTATTATTATCAATTATATTATTTTATGATTTTTAAGATGTTAAATGTAATTGTACTTGGAAAGCTAGTACACTAAAAAGTCATCAGTCACAAATTATATAGCCAATTTAGTGTACCCTTATCAATATTCCAAGGGAGATAAAAGACACTAACTTGCACAATGTATTTTTAAATGAGTAAGTTAAGGACCAGCAACATTTAAGTCCCAAGCACTGGCTGATGGCTAGTAACAACAACTAATGGCTTGTTATAGAAATGTAAAGTATTCCAACAGCACTGCTATTGATTATCTCATATTCTCCTCACACTGGCCCTTGGAAGTAGGCAAATACCAAAAACCAAAAAAAAAAAAAAAAATGCTTTAAAGTTTATTTGAATTCACAGTGACCATGTGTGTTTTAGAGTAGAATTGCACTCCATAGGGTTTCCAAGGCTGTGACCTCTTGGAAGTAGATCGCCAGGCCTTTATTCTGAGGCATCTCTGAGTGAGTTCGAACTACCAAGCTTTCAGTTAGTGGTCAAGTTCTTAAATGACTGCACCACCCAGGGACTCCACTGGAGGCAGGCAGGAGAGATATTATTTTCACTTAGAAGGTTGAGAAACTGAGGCTGCGATAGGTTAAGAGACTTTCTCAAGATCACAAACTAAGTTTTAAGATCAAGAAGAACAGCCATGCCCTGTCTTCCGACACAACTCTCAGTGTCACATCCACAGAAGCAGCAGTCCCAACCTGACTGAGTCCCAATCACATAGGAGTTTTTCATAAATGCCAATCCCTGACCCCATTCTGAATACAGCTGTGTGCTGCATAATGTCTGTTCAGGCAGCATCCAGCAGAATATACACCTGTGGTCCCAAAAGTTTATAACAGAGTTCAGAAATCCTGACCAGAGAATGGGACTTAACAGATGTAATCAGGCATAGCTGAATGCAACAGCGTCCCACAGGAAACACATGTGTTTCTCATATCTCTTGTACATTGTGATTCAGCTGCCAGGCATATAATGGTACAGTACATATATAACCTATAATACATATGTCTTGATAGTCATAATGTCTGTTACTGGTATAATACATCCACTGTACTGTACTTTCCATTGCTAGTTTAATGTGAACTTTCCCTACTTACAAATAAAAAGTTTACCATATAACTGTGCATGCTTCAACTTGCAGGCAGCAGCATCCAATCTCATGTATCAGGTATCTTTTGAGTGTTGTAGCGTTATCTCTGTTTAATTTTCTTTTGAAAATATTACTGTGAAGTGCATCACGGTTCCCAAATGCAGCAAAACTAGTGCTAGGGATAGCAGTAGCAAGAGGCAAAGGAGAAGTATCAATCTGGAAGTAAAACAAAAGGTATCCCTTATAGCTTTGCTAAGTATATAATATGGTGGTCGCACAACATCCAAATCACGTAACTTCCTGTTTCACAGAACATATTGTGGATGTTAAGCGACACATGACTATGCTTATCAATCAACAGGACTGAAGAGTGGACCTGGGAGTTAAAATTCCCAAAGTGGATCTGATGGACAGCCTATGACATTCAACTGTAAGCTGACAAGGAAGGGACAATGTCTGCCTTGTTCTCCTTGGTACAATGTGTGGCACAACCAACGAGTAACCACCCATTAGATGAATACACAAATATGTGAAGGCGTAATCACATTACTTTAGCAGTCTCTGAGAAGTCAGAAATTACTAAAGGACAGTGGGCTTTTGGAAGTGCAAAAACCGAAAAGCCACAAAAAAAAAAATCACTGAGTTCAAATTTAAACTCAGCATTAATCTGTGCACCTACTATGCTATGCTGTGGAGACTTCATTAGGCATTGGAAATACAAGGTGAATAAAATGCAGTCCACCCCTCAAGATGCTCCCAATCTGGTAGGGAGATAAGATATATACACTAATAACGAGAATGTAAGACAAACATCACCAATAATGATAGGTGCTGTTGGTTAGATTCCTTCTAAGTGCCAGCACATTCCATATACGATCTTATTTCAAAGTGCTGAAGGAGAGATGCAAAAGCTATAGAGTTTCCAAGGAGGGAGAGACATACTTCGCCTCTGTCCCAGATTCCCTTTTTTCACCTGCATAAATAACTGCTGTCTCTGGAAGGGGATGGCTATTTGCAAGTAAGGGAGGAAGGAGTTCTCTTGGCTTTTTTTCAGAGTAGCATGTTATCGAATATCAGGTGTTGGGGCAGTTCTTGCTTCCAGATGGGACAACTGAGGCAAGAAATTCATAATAGGCCTGGTCTTTCTAATGTTCTAGCCCGAAGGAAGAGAGTTGGTTAAATTTGTGATTCTATACTTCTCCACCAGAAAAATCCTCTGACAATACCATCCCTACTCCATTTTCTGGACTTTCTGTAGATCCTTAAAACTCAGCGAAAACTTTTCTTCATCCTCAGCAATGACTGCATGACTGAACTCCTGCTTTGTTACGATAGTTTCCTAAATGCAGTTCATATCTCCTCCTCACCTCCATAACTCTGTTTTGCTGACTGGGGAGATTGATACAGCACAAACTGGACATGGCAAATACTTGTCACCTATAGGATGGAAACAAGGGCTTATTACCTGGTCCATCCCTACCTGTTCCCCTCATACTGAGCTCTTCTTTCTTCGAGTACACACTAGGACTCCTGACTGTCAATGCTGGGCTGGTTCTAACTAACTACAAGTCTTCAGCGTAAAAATTCACGCACAGCTTATAGGTCAGTGTACAGAAGAGAATCACAAAATTTGACAGATGAGGCAAAAATGATACTGGTTTTATTTAATTTCTCATAGCATAATAAAGAGAACGATGTAGCAAAATATATGTTGTGGCTCATAAATTCATAAGCACATCTGTTTTTCATCCCCAAAGTTAGCAACAATCTCTATCATGCCAAATTCAATGGTCAGTTCTCAGGGCTCATCTTACTAAAACTCTCTGCAGAATCTGATTCAGTTGTTTACTCCCTGCTTTTTTAAGCACTTTCTTCTTGTGGTTTCTAGGACTCCAGTCTCTCCTGGTCTTCCTACCACCTCTTTGGCTACTCCTTCTAGTCTTTATTGCTGGTTCTCCTTCCTCTTAAACCAAAAAAACCAAACCCATTGCCATTGAGTCGATTGTGACTCATGGTGACCCTATGTGTTACAGAGTAGATCTGCTCCATAGGGTTTTCTTGGTTACCTTAAAGAAGCAGATTTCCAGGCCTTTCTTCTGTAGTACAGCTGGGTGTGTTTGAACCATGAACTTCAGGTTAGTTGTCAAGCACAAACTGTTTGCACCACCCAGGGGCCTCTCCCTCTTCCTGTTACTGACCTTTAAATGTTGCATTTTCCACCTTCAGACCTGCTACCCTCTACTCTGATCCTCATCTCTATAAATGGTACCACTCTTCTCCCAGTTGCTGATGTCAAAAACCTTGAATTCACCTGACTTTTCACCTTGTCACATCTCACATCTAATCCATCAGAAAATCCTGTTGACTCTACTTTTCAAAATAGTGCCTAAATGGTCCATGCCATGGTCATGTTTTACCTGGATGAGCATAGAAACCTCCTAACAGGCCTCCCAGGGGCATTTACTCTGACCCCTTTGTGTTCAGTACTCCTCCACACAGCAACCGGGATGACATTTTTAAAACCTAATGCCATTCTTCTGATCAAAACCCTCCACTGGCTATTCATCATTCAGATGACATTAAAAATTAATTTCAAAAATTTTATCATAATCTATAAAGCCTTATATGATATTACCATGTGTTCTCTTTTTGACCAGGTTATAGTATCTCCAAGTAACTCACTGTTCTAGACCTGCTGGCCACTTGTAGTAACTATCTACTACTGTGTATCAAATTATCCAAAAAATTAGTGGCTTAAAGCAACAATAAACATTTATTATTTCTCACAACTTCTGTGGGTCGAATATTTGAGATCAGCTTAATGGGGCTGTTCTGGCTCAGGTCTCTCACAAGGATGCAGTCAAGATGTCTGCTGAGGCTGCAGTCATCTGAAGGTTCAATTGAGGCTGAGACATCTCTTTGCAAGGTGGTTAGCCCCCATGGCTTCTGGTGATGGCTGTTGGCAGAAAGCCTCAGTTCTTCTCCATATGAGCCTCTCTATAGGGCTCTTGTGTGTCCCCATAACATGGCAACTACTTCCAGAAGGAGTGATCCAAGAGACCAAGGCAGTAGTGCCAGTGCCTTTTATGATCTATCATTGGTAGATATACCCATTCACCTCTGCTGTATTATACTGGTCATACATACCAGCTCTGTGTCAGTGTGGGAGGGGACTGCCCAAGGTCACAAATACCAGGAGTCAGGATCACTGGGGACCATGTTTGAGCCTGGCAATCACACCATCTTGCTGTTGTACAAACCTACAGAGCTTATCCCCATCTTGTTACTTGCTTCTTCTGAGTGAAAAGCTTTTTAACTAGGTCCCTGGAAGGCTTGTTCCCTCATTTTATTCAATTCACTGCTCAGTGTTATTTCTTCAAACCAGACTTCACTAACCACCTTATATAAAATATCTTCCCCCATCACTAACCATCTCTTCTCCCATCACTATCCCGTTGTCTTATTTATTCTTCTTCATAGCACTTATTACTAAGCTCCACAATGGCAGCGTATTTGTCTATTTTATTCATTGCTGAATCTCAAGTGTATAGGACAAAGTAGATATTCAGTAAATATTTGTTGAATGAATAAGTGAAAGAATGACACTCCAGTCTTGGGACACGAAGGGTTGTTGTTGGTGTTGTTACCTGCCACTGAGTTGATTCTGACTCATGGCGACCCCATGTGTACAGAGTAGAACTGCTTCAGAGGGTTTTCAAGGCTGTGACGTTTCGGAAGTAAATCACCAGACCTTAACTTCTGAAGTGCCTCCGAATGGGTTTGAACTGCCAACCTTATCGTTAGTAGACCAGCACTTAACAATTTGAGCCACCCAGGGCAGCCATGAAGGGTAGCCAGATCTATTACAGAGTTAGAGTACAGAGAAGTGAATTAATTCATTCCACAAATATTATTGTGTCTTGTGAACCAGTTGCTGATTATTCAAAAAGGCCTAGGACAAAATTCCTGGCCTCCATGAGCCCCTGGACACCCAACAAGCAAGTTCAGATGTTAGGACTTTGCAACTTAAGAGGTTTATTGGCCGTAATTTATTGCCTCCTCCATTTACCACGACCTTTTGAGGGCATTCCCCATCTTGTAGCTGAACAGTCTGTAGACCAGATAGACCTCTTCTCCTAGTCGCAGCTGGTTGCACTGGAGTTGAGTCTCTAAGTCAGGGGAGAACCTTCCAAATACTAGAAATCAACCTATGATGTAAGTGACCTAGCGCTGAAGATTAACTGGACCAATCCGATGCTCTTGGGAGCATGAATGACGAGACACAGAAAGAAATTGCAAATATATGGGGGCAGTGGAAGCCCAGAGGCCCCAAGGCTGTGTAGAGACAGATTTAAGGACCATGGCAAGTCACAGGCCTGTGCAAGCTAAAGTTATGGTGGACAGAAAATGTGACCAGGAGTCTGGGAGGGAGAGAGGAGAAAGCAGCAAAGGAACACAGAGATGAAGAGGACCCACGAGATGGAGAGAAAGAAGAGACATTATGAGAGAGAGAGATACAGTCAGACAGAGCTGAAAAGCACCCGGATCAAAAAGAACAAAACAGACTGACCCATTTCATCCCTGGAGCTGCCCCACCTGCCCCTACATGAGGCCCAGTGAGTAAGTTTCTCCTGAGCTCTAGTGCGCATGGAACCTTTCACCCAAAATCCCTCCCAGCACCACCCTTTCCTTCCTGAGCCATACTGAATTGCTCTTTTGTTTGAGACTAAAACA
Organism: Dugong dugon; assembly: GCA_030035585.1. Lineage (NCBI taxonomy): Eukaryota > Metazoa > Chordata > Mammalia > Sirenia > Dugongidae > Dugong > Dugong dugon. Next base: position 63,620,397 of record CM057471.1, read on the forward strand.
ACCCTGACTAAAGTCTGAGGTTTCCGAGAAATGGGTTTACTACGTATCCAGATTCCTTCATGCATGAAATAAATTTCTCAGCCCATCCTCAGCTGGTATCTCCTTTCCTACAAGTGTGTAACAGCAGAGATGCATTTCCCCTGAATCACCCACCTTGTTAAGTGCAGCCCCGTCTACCGCATATGACACTCATGGACAGAACAAGCTCACAGATGTAGTCTGGGCTCTGGAGTAGCATGAAATCAAGTGGGGACTGGCCCTCTCCCACTAGACAGGCAGTCTGGCTTGTTCCTTCCTGAGTCCACTGTGCCTTATACAAAGGCTGGCCCTTGGTACACACTGTGAGTGTTCAGAAATTACTTAACAGATCTGCTTCATGAAGAACCCAAAGCCTTGGCATAGTCTCGCTCTTGCAATTGCTGCTACTGATAATAGCAATAATAATAATCATAATAACAACACCAATTATTGAGTGCCAGGTTCTGTACTAAGCAGTGTGAGTGGGTATTATCTTTCCTAACACCACTGGTTCCTTTCATGGGTCTTGAGTGTCTAAGAGAGATTTTGGTACCAAAAATTATACTATTAGATTTATGCCCTTCTTCACAATGACTAAATCTTCCCGTTTCCAAGAATAAGAAGCATAAGCATTCAGGCTCTTTCCCCTTCTGGGACCAGCCAGCCTTTGAGGCTTAAATCTTAAAAAGTCCGAATGCCTTGGCTCAGGGGAATGTGATGGAGGATTAGAGGAAGGAGGAGAGGGTCTCTTTAGTAAGATGGTAAATATTCCATCTAGAACTTTATCATGACTTTATGATGTTTCTCCAGAAAGTAGCAGAAGTTAAATTCTAAATAGGGGAGGTGGTAGAGGGTTATTCAGGGTCTCTCAGCCCCCACTGTGCATCAGAATCATCTGGAACTATTTTAAAAAATACATGGCTGGATCTACTAGAGCTGTATATACACATACTCTCTGACCCAGAAATTTCACTCCTAGGCATACGCTCAACAGAAAGGCATACCCTTGCTAACCTAAAGATTTGTACAAGACTGTTAATAGCAGCTCTGTTTGTAAGGAATGGAAAAAGATGCCCATCAACAATAAATTGGCTAAATGAACTGTCATATAGCCCCACAATGGAATACCCTACAGGAAGAAGAATGAACAAATCCCTGGTGCATGTCACAATATGAATGAATCTCACAAATGTCAGGTTGTGAAGCTAGACACAGAAGTATATTAACTGTATGACTCCATTAACTGTACATAAAGTTCAAAAACAGGAGAAAAAAATCTCTGCCCTTTAAAGTCAGGGTGGCGATGATCCTCAGGGCAGATGGGGGCAGTAGTGACTGGATAAGGGCCCAAAGGGGTTTCTGGGGTGTTGGCCATGTTGTGTTTCTTGAGCTGCTTACACAGGTGTGTTTACTTTGTAAAAATGTGCTGTGGTACACACCGTTTGTGTATTCTTCCATATGTCTGCTGTAATTTATTAAAATGTTTCTTAAAATAATACATGCCCAGTCCCCATCCTGGAAGATTATGATTTCGGTGGGTTTGAGACACTGGGCATTTAAAAATGATTCTAAAGTAGAGCCTACTTGAAACCAACTGAAGCTTTCGTCAGACAGGCCTGGATTTGAGTCAAGGCTCTGCCACTTGCTGGCAATCTGGCTTTGAGCAAGCCAGCTCCTATCTCTGAGACTCAGTTTCCTCATCTGCAAAGTTGGTACACTAAAGCATACTTCACACGCGTATCATGAGGGTTAAATGAGATAGTACAGATAAAGTGTTTAGCATACCGCCTGGCACCAAAGAAAAAGTGTACAGGGAATGTTAACTATTATTATCATAGAAAGGAGCACAGGTGGCACAACAGTTAAGAGGTGGGTTGCTGACCCAAAGGTTGGCAGTTTGAACCCACCCAGCAGCTCCACGAGAAAGACCTGGAGATCTGCTTCCATAAAGATTACAACCAAGAAAACCCTATAGGGCAGTTTTACTTTGTCACGTGGGGTCATTACGAGTTGGAATTGACTCAACGACACCCAACAACTATATTATTATCCTAGAATTGTATCCTAGAATGAGAAACAAGCATTTATAAAATCTGACCCAGATCCATCCATTCTAAAGTCCGTATTTTTATGTTTGTTTCCACATTGTGTATTGCCTCGAGGACTCCTGAGCCAATCCTTCCAAGGAACTATGACCCTGTAAGCAAAGAAGAGAGGCTCTGTTCTTTAATCACAGAGTGTTGATTAGGTTTCATTGCATGTTCCGTGGCTATTATTGATCTGGGGGTTGACTGATGGTCACTGGTTGTCACTGTCTCATCTTTGCTACAAATGCGTGAAATATTTGTCAGGTTGAGCACCTCTTATTCAGATGCATTAACAATAATTTCCCCAAACGTGTTCCCTTGAAAGAGACTGAATTATTTCAAAAGGTCCTGTGCATCTCCTTTGCAGTGCAGGAAAATGTGCATCTGTAAATTACTCAATTGACACAGACGGGGACCTGAATGGCAGAGCAGTCAGCTGCAAATTCTTCCCAGACACGTCGCGTCTGATGGCAGGACTGGCAGAGACTCTGGGGGTGCCACCCTGGTCACACACAAGCATGACCAGCAGTTCCTCTCAGAGGAGGAAGTGGACAGGCCCCTAATCCATGTCGAGGCTTTGGAGTCTGACGGCAGTGACTAAGGCAACTTGAAATTAATTTCTCTGCTGTGATAGCTCTCTGTTGCTTTGCCTATCTCATCATGGCTCGAACAAGCTGTGAGAGGAGTCAGCTTAGAAAGAGCACTCACTAAAGCTAACACAAAATTGGATCCAAATTCTTGCTGCATCGCTTTTTTTTTCCCTCTGACTCTCAGTTTCCTCATCCCAAACGGGGACGTGCTCACAGGTATGTATGTAAAGCTCCTGTCTGTAGATTCTGGCGCAACCTAAATCACTGGTGTTGATGAACATTTTTTAAAAAGTTATGTCTCTACCATTTGCAAACAGCTTAGTCTTCCTAAATACCAGTCATTCTCAAAATACATTATAGTCCCCTAAAATAAGGCAACCCCTCTAAGTTTTTTTTTTCAATCTTTATTGTTCCAGCCAATGATCAGAAACTGAGTTAAGGATTAGTCAATTAAATTTTTAAAAAAGTCTAACAGTGACTTATTTTCTGATTACCTTAAAAATGACACTGAGATTAGACTAACATTGAAATCTCAGAGATAAAGCAAAAATTTCATCATCCAATGCCAATAGGTTGTAGCAAGGAAGAAGAGTAAACCATTATGCTAAAGCTTCTATTTCCATTTGTTTGCTTAAACTTTATACTACTGGGAGCCCAACAAGGATTTTATTTTACTTGGATCCACAATCAACACCCACTGGAAGCAGCAGTTAAGACATCAGATAATGTATTGTATTGGGCAAATCTGCTGCAAAAGACCTCTTTATAAAGTGTTAAAAAGCAAAGATGTCGCTTTGAGGGCTAAGGTGTACCTGACCCAAGCTGTATTTTCGATCGTCTCCTTTGCATGTGAAAGCTGGACAATGAATAAGAAAGACCAGAGAAGAACTGATGCCTTTCAGTTATGGTGTTGGGGAAGAATATTGAATATAGCGTGGACTGCCAGAAGAATGAACAAGTCTGTCTTGGAAGAAGTACGGCCAGAGTACTCCTTGGAAGTGAGGATGGCAAGACTGCGTCTCAAGCACTCTGGTCATGTTATTAGGAGGGACCAGTCCCTGGAAAAGGACATCATGTTTTGTAAGGTAGAGGGTCAGTGAAAAAGAGGAAGACCCTTGGCAAGATGGATTAACACAGTGGCTGCAACAATGGGCAGGTGTGTTTACTTTGTGAAAATGTGTGTGTTACACACCATTTGTGCATTTTTCCATATGTCTACCATAATTTATTGAAATGCAATTGTGAGGATGGCGCTGGACTGGCAGTGTTTCATTCTGTTGTACATAGGGTCACTATGATTCAGCACCGACTCAAGGGTACCTAATAACAACAATTGAGCCAAGCATTCTGCTCCTTTGTGATCATTATCTAATGTAATTTAAAAAAGATTTTACAAGGCATATATTATTATCCCCAGTTTACAGATGAAGAAATTAGAAGGGTCAAGAATGTTAAATAAATCACCTAAATCCATACAGTTAAAAGGAACAGTAGGGATTCAAACCCAGGTCTGCTTCAAGCCAAAATCAAGGCTATTATTACTATACTAGGCACACATGAGGAGTCCTTGGGTAACACTGAGGATTCAGCACTCGTCTATTAGCTGAAAGTCTGGTGATTCGAACCCACCCAGAGGCCTCTAAAGACAGGCCTGAAATCTGCTTCCAAAAGGTCACAGCCTTGAAATCCCTACGGAGCAGTTCTACTCTGCACACATGGGGCCACCATGAGTCAGACTCGACTAGAGGGCAACTAACAACAACAGGCACACATGGGACTGCCATGAGTAGGAACTGATTCTATGGCATAAGGCTGAACTGAGCATGTAGCACTTATTGTCAGCTTTCATTAAGGACTAAATGAAACTAAGGACAACTAGTAAAATACCTGCATTTTAATGTCCTCAAGCAAGTGTAAATCTCACATGAATTGCCTTCTTCAAGTGCTCAGAGCCCTAATAGCAAGTTCAAACACCAGCCTCTTAGAAGTATGTCCTAAGGTAGAATATCATCAATAGAGGAATGGATAAACAAAATGTGGTACATACGTACAATGGAATACTTCTTGGCCAGTAGAAGAAATGAAGTCTTGATACATGCTGCATTATGGATGGAGCTTGAAGACATTATACTGAGCAAAATAAGCCAAGCACAAAAGGACAAATATTATACTACCTCACTTATACAAAAAGACAAGAAAAGGCAACTGTGTAGAGATCAAAGTTTATTAGTGGTCACCTGGGGTGGGGGAGCTGGCGGATGGGTGGGAAAGGGGGGTTAACGGTGATGGAAAAATCCACACTGATTAAGGGTAGGGTTGCACAGCCAATTATTTAGTTGTACACCTGTAAAAAGTTGAATTGGCAAAAGTTGTGTGATAGATATATTTACAACAATGACAAAAAAAAAGAAAAAGTAGCTGCTGAGGCTGCTTCTATGCAACCAAACACCTCACGGGATTTGGTTCCTTGGTTTGGAGGTTTAGGGTCGTGGTTTCATGGAACATTCCAGTTAATTGGCCTAAGAATGTGTTTAGTACTTCCGTTCTACCTCCTAGTTCTTTGCGTAGTGCCTGGGGTCTTAAAAGCTTGCAAGCAGCCATCCAAGGCACAACAATTGGTCTCCTTTCACCTGAAGCAACAGAGGAAGAAGGAGAGGCAGGAATAGGAGGAGGATATGGAATGTGTGGCTAATTGCCTCCATGAACAACTGCCTTCTTTGCCATGAGATCAGAAGAACTGGATGGAGCTCGGCTACCATTTACTAAATATTTTGATCAAAAATTCCACAGCAGAATCCTGATCAAAAGAGGGAAAATCCAGAACAGAACACCAAACTTTCATGGACTCTAGACTTTCTGGAGCTATGGAGGGTGGATGAATCCCTGAAACTATTGCCCTGAGATAATCTTTAAACCTTAAACCAAAAATATCCCCTGAAGTAATGTTAAAACCAAACAATGGTTTAGCCTAACTAATAAAAAAGGTCTGCCTTAAGTATTATGCTCCTTTAAGAACAATCTATATGGGATCCAACCGACAACAGCAACTTGAAAGATTAGATAGGAGCCTTAGGGGGCAGTGAGTTTGTGTTAATGAGGGAGGAACAACTCAGAAAAGGAGGATGAGAATGGTTGCACAACTCGAAGAATGTAATCAACGTCACTAAGTTGTACATGTGGAAACTGTGGAACTGGTGTATGTTTTGCTGTATATATTCTCAACAATAACAACAAAATAAGTAAAATGTAGAAGAAAAAAGATTCTGTTCCAGATGCTAATATTAGCAACTATATAGAAGAGAGGCAAAGAAGTCAAAGCTAGCACACAGAACTAGGTATCAGAAACAGTGATGATGGATAACTTGTAATAAACCAGTGAGGCAGTGGGGACATCAAGCAAAAGTGTTGATGTGTCTTGATCAGTGGTTTTAGAGCCAAGCAACAGGGAAACCACAAGACAGGGCATGGTCCTAGAGGGGGCGAGGCACTAGGGATGTTATCAAGGCACAGGGAGATGGTGCTCCAATTTCCAGACATGGGTATTAGGTAACAGAGGGGAAATTTAAAGACTCAGAACCAAAATCACGGCCTAAAATTGGAGCTACTCTCAATGATAACCTTAAAAACTGCTACCATTTATTAAATATAAACTATACACCAGACAAATAGCTGTTTTGTTTAATCTTCACAACCACTTATTAAGTTACTATTATTGTCCCCATTTTACAGATAACGAAACTGAAGCTCAGAGATTTGAAAGTACGTGTTCAAGTTTATGCAGCTTGTAAATTAGCACACTGAGATTCAGCACACAGCCTTCACAGCTGGTATTCTTAACCACTGTGCATATTGCCTTCCCAAGCAGAGCAGGCTTAATGTTTCGTCCCCTGAATATTTAAAGCAGCTTCCTTAAATGACCCTACCCACAACCAAGGCCATGCTTTGCTCTCAAACCTGGGAGAGGAGTCAGGTGCTGGTTCAAAGACTCCCCTTCGAGGAGAGGACAAATGTGGCAGCCAAGACCTGGGCAGGTCCCAACCCTCAGGCTCCTGTCTAATTTAAAAGCATCACCAACAATACATAAAACAGCCAGCATTGGAAAGGACTGAGTTTCCAGCTGCAGCCTCTGCCGCTCTGTAGGCTCGCCTGTGCACATGCATACAGATCCGAACATACCCGCCCCTGCACAGGCCCAGAGATAGGTGCCACACGTGTGCATTCTTCTCAGTTTTGCAGAAGCAGCAGATGGATAATTGCAGCCCCTAAGTGCCTAATCTGCTCTCTGGGATGTGGGCAGATTTCTGAGCCAACAAACTTAATTGAACTTTCTATTCCAGCTGGAAAAGGTTACAGAGTTGCTGCGCACACAACACGGGCAGAATGAAAAGGTCAGCGGCTCAGTCCTCTTTGTAACGGATTGACCAAAGCCATATTGTTTTGTTTTGTTTTCTGTTTTCTTTCTTTCTTTTTTAAAAATCTTTCCCACAACCACTGGATTGTAAAACTTAATTAGCCAAGTTGTTTTTTTCCCTCCCCCAGCATCTGAAGATGTGCGTGTTATACTGACATTGCCCATAGTTTTCAGAGAGGTTGTTTGGGCCCCCACTGAGAGAAGGTAGAAGCGTTTAGTGTAAAGGTTAAGTGTCTGCACTTTTTAATGCTTGTTACAGGCGTCGTCAAAGACCCTCTACAACAGGGCATCTAGTCTGTACGAATCACCCCGAGAGCTTTGGAAAACAGAGATTCCTGGGCCCCACCCCCACAGATTCTGAATCAGAAATCTGGGGTGGGGCCTCATAATTTGCATTTTTAATAAGCTCTCAGGTGATGCTGATGTTGCTGGTTCAGGGACCACACTTTGAGCATCCCTGCTCCACAGTCTCGTCCCAAATGAACCTCCTGACCTTTCCTCATAGTTAAGTGCAGCAGTTATGGTGCCATATCCTGAAATGGAAAAAAATGGGAGGAGAGCCTTGTTCAAATGTGTTGGTGGGACCCCTCAGAAAGATACGGTTCACTTCTGAGTAATGCGTTTTAAGAGGCGTATTGAAAGCCAGAGTCCGTCCAGAGACAGACCTGGAGGCTTTGTGGTGACACTGAAGCTGTACCTTAAACAATGAGTAGAATTTGAACACACTGTGCGCTGGGGGCAGGGTGGAAGGCGTTAAATCCTAGAAATAGCTAGGCATTTGTTTTCTTTTTCTTTTTTTGCTGAAGGGAAGGATTTTTGAGCAACATGATTCTTGTCATCAAATACCTGAACTGCTGTCATGCAGAACAGAGATTAAGTTTGGTCTCTGTAACACCAGAGGATAGAACCAGAAGTTGTGGGAGGGGGAACAATGTTGATTCAATATAAGGAAGTAATATAAGAAAGTAGTTTCTAATAATTAAAGTGGGAATTGGCTGTGGTGTGAGGGAGTAGCTCCCTGTCTTTAGTAGTGCCCAGTCAGGGACTGGGGAACCTCGTTCTGGGGAGGCTGTAAAGCAGATTGAAGCATTACACAGAAAGTCAGACTGGATAGTTAATTTCTCCCATAGTATTCTACACACAATTAGGGTTCAATAAATGTCAAAATAATATATCTCTCGATTTGCTGGTCTTACCTCCTAGAGGACTTCTCATATAAGTCCCTCATGACCTCTTACTTGGATTCTTACAGTAACTTCTGATATGGCCTCCTTGCTTGCAGTTTTGCCTGCCATTAACTCCATCCTTTACATGATTGCCAGATAATCTATCAAAAATGCAAATATGACCATTTCATCCTGTGGTTAAATTCACGGTCCGCTTAATATCCTTAAGTGTTTTCCCATTTTCTATAAAATAACGCTAATTCTCCCTTGCATCGCATACAAGGCCTTTATGATCTAGACACCACCTCTGTTCTTGCTACTCCTTTCCTGCAGTAAAAGTAGATGGTTTGGATGTCCTCTTACACAGCAGTCTTTTTCAAGTCTTTCTGCCTTTGCTTAGCATGTATGGTCTACTTGGGATTGCTCTACCTTTTTTCTCCACCCAGCTAACTCTTACACACTACTCAAAACCCAGTTCAGAGGGAGCCCTTCCTGATACCCCAGGTTAGGAGAAAAGGAAGAAGCATGGAGTCTGTTATTCAGAGATGAGTTACTTTATCCTGATCTCTTCATATTACGGTAGAAGGAGAAGTTGTTCTCAACTACGGAATGAGGTAATATATTTCCAAGAAAATGCAACAGAACTTCAGGATATGGCTGTGTATTTAAAAAAAAAAAAAGTGCCATTTGTTAAAGAGACTGTAAATGTAAATGCCTATGGGGGCCAGACAGATAGCAGACAGGTGAAGCTGACCAGGTGGGGATTGCAAAACTCTAGAGGCGATGCCCATTCCAAGCAGCCAGCTCTTCCTCACTCTGGCATGTTGTCACCATATAAGTAGGAATGTGAGTCCAGTGTTTCTAGAATTTGTTTTCAAGAGAACACAAAATCCAGGTTTTTATAGAAACCTCCCAAATTTAAAATCTTGACTCAAATTTTATATTTAAACACTGTATGGCCCAAATACAATATCTGCAGGGCAAATGTGGCTATACGTCGCTATTTTGCAACCTTTGTTCTAAGGCTTTTTTATGCTCGTTTTTCAGCCTACTTCTTATTCACCTGGATGCGTCTATAGGCACAAGGACAGCCAAAAATGGGCTGCTCATCTCTCTACCCAGGTGGCACGGGACAGGAAAGAAAAGCACCAATGTGGGTTTAAGATCATAAGTTTCATTTATTAAGCTCATCTCTGATGGTACAAGTTTGGGCCTCTTCTTTCATCCCCATGCCTCAGTTTTATCAACTGTCATGTGAGGCTCTTAATTTCTATCCTACGTAGCTCAACGAGTTTCTCTGAAAATTAAATGAGATAGTGAAAGTGACATTGCCTTGAAAAGCAGGAAACACTTGCAGACTGAAGGCACTGAAACCTGAGACTCAGCAGAGGCATCAGCGCCATCACATTATACTTCCTAATGGGCTAGTTCCACCGTCAGGGTAAAATGGGGTCATTTCATGGCAATAGTGCCTTCTCCTTCCCATAAATGTTTTGGTCCCACACAGGCTGGTTCACTGGGTGAAGGTAAAGATTGATTGGTAATTGGCATCTCAATCCAGAGATAACTGAAAGGACTCATGTGCCTCTCCCTCCCGCACTGATGACTGAACCCTAGTTTAATATTTCACATGTCCTCCTACACAGAGCTCTACCAGACAACAGGGATTCTTGTCAATTGTTTTTTTTTTTTTTAATTCTTACTCTGGAGGGAAAAAAAGAAAAAGACAGAGGAGACTCTATCAGCAAAAGCAGCTTGCTTGTTCTGGAGTAGCTAGAGCTGGCAGTTGACCCTCTTTGGTGTGGTTAAAATGAAAGACTTTGAGGTTACGCCTTCCTGGGAGGGGCAGAAGGAAGGAAACTTGACAGCAATTCAAGTACTAATTACAAGTGTGGTAAATCTATACAGCAGAGTGGTTAAACGCATGGACTTTGAAGTGACCCTATAGTGTGGGATTAAACATGTATTTTCTGTAGGACTTTTGGTTGATTGATTGCAAAAATGGCTGCAGTTGTTCACTTCTCCATATAGCCAAGCCCTTGGTAGCTCCTCCCATTAATAGGCAGAGTCTCCTTCTCTACCTCTCGAATCTAGGCTGGCCTTGTGACTGGGATGGTCAACAGAATACGGTGGGAATGACCCTGTGCAAATTCCAAGCTCAGCCCTCCAGAGAACTTGAAGCTTATGCTCTTCCTCTCAGAATCCTGCCACTGCCATAAGAGCAAGTACAGGCCAACCCCCCTCATCACACCAGCTGGCAGGCAATACTAGGCATGTGAAGAGGGGCCATCCTAGACCAGCCAGCCCCCAGGTGACCCACCATCTGACCACAGAAACATGGGTGAGCTCAGCAAAAATCAGCTGACAATAAATCATAACGAACACCTACATAACACTCACTCTGTGTGAGACACTCAGCATCTTTTAGATATTAATTCAGTTAATCCTCACAACAAATATATGAAGTACTTTTATTATCTTTATTTTATAGATGAGAAAACTTAATCACAGCAAGACTGAGTAAGTTGCTTAAGGTTATACATGGTACATAAATTAGAAAACTTGGATTCAGACTCAGAAAGTTTGACTCCAGAATCTATGCTCTTAGACACTATGCTGTTCTAGAACGGACATTCCAGAAAACTACTTATCAGCTGTTGGAGTGGCATAAGAGATAAAAATGATGAAACTCATCGGCTTTCTTGTTCACAGAACATTAGAGCTAAAAGGTACTGTTACAGGACACCTTATCTATCTCCCAGTTTTTACAAATGAAGGAACTGTGGCCTTAAAGAGTGAAGTGGTGTGTCCAGAATCAACATATTTTTATTTATTTTTATGTCTTTATTGTACTTCAGGTGAAGGCTTTCAGAACAAATAGTTTCTCATGAAACAGAAGTACACATGTTGTTTTATGACATTGGTTAACAACCCCAAAACATATCAACCCTCTAACTTCTCAACCTTTTTTTTTTTTTTTTTTTGGTGAAAATACACATAGCCAAAGATACACCATTTCAAAAATTTCTACATGCGCAGTTCAGTGACATTGACTACGCTCTTATAATTGTGCTGTTATTCTCACTTAAGATGAAGGCTTACAGAACAAAATAGTTTCTCATTTAACAGTTACTACAAATGTTGCCCTATGACAATGGTTAACAATCTCACCACACATCAATATCCTTACTCAACCTTGGGTTCCCCATCGCCAGCTTCCTTGTCCCCTTCTGCTTTCTGGCCCTAGTCACTGGACTCCTGTACCTCGTTAGTCTCATTTGGTTTTACGGGGCTGTCCAGGCTGAACAGTGAACCTCGGAGGTAACTTCACCACTGAGCTAAAAGGGTGTCTGGGGGCCATACTGTCGGGGTTTCTCCAGTCTCCTTTAGGCCAGTAAATCTGGTCTTTTTTTTGTGAGTTAGAATTATGCTCTACATCCTTCTCCAGCTCTGTCCAGAACCCTCTCTTATGATCCTGGTCAGAGCAGTCAGTGGTGGTAGCCGGGCACCATCTAACTGTACTGGACTCAGTCCGGTGGAGGCCTTGGTAGCTGTGGACAATTAGTCCTTCAGACTAATCATTTCCTTGTATCCTGTTCTCTTCATTCTCCCTTGCTCCCGAAGGGATGAGACCAGTGGAGTATCTTAGATGGCCGCTCACAGGCTTTTAAGATGCCAGACACTACTCACCAAGATAGAATGTAGAGCATTGTCTATATAAGCTGCATCACGCCAATTGAGCTAGATGTACCCCAAGACAATGGTCCCCACAGCCCTCCATCCAGCAATTCAGTCCCTCAGGGAGTTTGGATGTGTCTATGGGGCTTCCATGACCTTTCCTTGTACAAGTTGTGCTACTTTCTCCTGTATTGTGTACTGTCTCACCCTTCACCCAAGATACCACTTATATATTGTCTATTTAATATTCCCCCCCCCACCCCTCCCATCCCTGGTAACCAACAAAGATTGTTACATTTTGTGTGTGAACTTTTTCATGGGTTTTTACAATAGAGGTCTCATGCAATATTTGTCCTTTTGTGATTGACTTATTTCACTCAGCATAATGTCCTCCAGTTTCATCCATTTTATGAGATGCTTCACAGAATCATTGTTCTTCTTTCTCGTTGCATAGTACTCCATTGTGTGTATGTACCATAGTTTGTTTATCCATTCAACTGTTGATGGGTATCTAGGTTGTTTCCATCATTTTGCTATTGTGAACAATGCTGCCATGAACATAGGTGTACATATGTCTATTCGACTGACGACTCTTATTTCTCTAGAATATGTTCCTAGGAGTGGGATTGCTGGATCAAATGGTATGTCTATTTCTAGCTTTCTGAGGAAGCTCCATATCATTTTCCAAAATGGTTGTATCATTTTGCATTCCCACTAGCATTGCATAAGTGTTCCGATCTCCCCGCAGCCCCTCCAACATTTGTTATTTCCAGTGTTTTTGATTCGTGCCAGTAATGCCGGGTGAGATGGTATTTCATTGTGGTTTTAGTTTGCATTTCTCTAATGACTAGTGATTGCGAGCATTTCCTCATGTGTCGGTTGGCCATTTGAATGTCTTCTTTGGTGAAGTGTCTGTTCATTTCCTTTGCCCATTTTTAACAGGATTATTTGTCTTTTTGTTGTAGAGGTGTTGGATTTTCTTGTAGATTATGGAGATTAGACACTTTGTCTGACTTGTACTGTCCAAATTTTTTTCCCCAGTCTGTGGGTTCTCTTTTGACTCTTTTGGTGAAGTCTTTTGAAGAGCATAGGTGTTTGATTTTTAGAAGATCCCAGTTATCTAGCTTATCTATTGGGGTTTGTGCATTGATGGTTATGGTTTGTATCCTGTTAATGCCAAGTATTAAGGCCTGAAATGTTGGTCCTATTTTTTCTTCTATGAACTTTATAGTTTTAGGCTTTATATTCAGGTCTTTGAACCATTTTGAAGTAGTTTTTGTATACGGTGTGAGGTATGGGTCCTGTTTCATTTTTTTGCAGACGGATATCCAGTTTTGCCAGCACCGTTTGTTAAAAAGACTATCTTTTCCCCATTTGATGGACTTTGGGCCCTTGTCGAAGATCAGGTGACCGTAGGTGGATGGATTTACATCTGGGTTCTCAATTCTGTTCCATTGGTCAATGTATCTGTCGTTGTACTGATACCAGGCTGTTTTGACTACTGTAGCTGTATAGTAGGTTCTCAAGTCAGGTAGTGTGAGTCCTCCAACTTTATTCTTCTTCTTCAGTAGTGCTTTACTTATTCGGGGCTTCTTCCCTTTCCATATAAAGTGAATGATTAGTTTTTCCATCTCTTTGAAGAATGTGGCTGGTATTTGGATCAGGATTGCGTTGTGTTTGTAAATTGCTTTGGGTAGAATTGTCATTTTCACAATGTTGAGTCTGCCTATCCATGAGCATGGTATGTTTTTCCATTTATGTAGATCCCTTTGGGTTTCATGCAGCAGTGTTTTGTAGTTTTCCTTGTATAGGTCTTTTACATCCCTGGTCAGATGTATTCCTAAGTATTTTATCTTTTTAGGGGCTATTGAAAATGGTATTGTTTTCCTGATTTCCTTTTCATCGTTCTCCTTATTGGTGTATAGGAACCCAACTGATTTTTGAATGTTTGTCTTGTATTCTGCTACCCTGCTGAATCTTTCTATCAGTTACAGTAGATTTCTCATGGAATCTTTAGGGTTTTCTGTCTATAGTATCATATCATCTGCAAACAGGGACAGTTTAACTTCTTCATTACCAGGTTGGATGCCCTTTATTGATTTTTCTTGCCTTATTGCTCTAGCTAGAACTTCCAGCACAATGTTAAATAGGAGTGGTGATAAAGGGCATCCTTGTCTTGTTCCTGTTTCCAAGGGGAATGTTTTCAGACTCTCTCCATTAAGAATGATGCTGGCAATTGGTTTTGCATAGATGCCCTTTATTATGTTGAAAAATTTCCCTTCTATACCAATTTGATTGAGACTTTTTATCAGGAATGGGTGTTGGATTTTGTCAAATGCCTTTTCTGTGTCAATTGAGATGATCATGTGATTCTTTTCTTTCCTTTTATTTATGTGGTGGATTACATTGATTGATTTTCTAATGTTGAACCATCCTTGCATACCTGGTATGAATCCTACTTGGTCGTGGTGTATTATTTTTTTGATATGATGCATGCTGAATTCTATTGGCTAGAATTTTGTTGAGAATTTTTGCATCTATGTTCATGAGAGATACTGGTGTGTAATTTTCTTTTTTTGTGACATCTTTTCCTGGTTTTGGTATCAGTGTTGTGCTGGCTTCATAGAATGAATTTGGAGGTGTTGCTTCCTCTTCTATGCTCTGAAATAGCTTGAGTAGTACTGGTACAAGGTCTTCTGTAAATGTTTTGTAGAATTTTCCACTGAAGCCATCTGGGCCGGGACTTTTTTTGGTTGGGAGTTTTTTTATTACCTTTTCAATCTCTTCTCTTGTTACGGGTCTGTTCAGATCGTCAACATCACTTTGTTGTAGTTTGGGGAGGCCGTGTGTTTCTAGAAATTTATCCATTTCCTCTAGGTTTTCAAATTTGTTGGAGTATAGTTTTTCATAATATTCTGTTACACTCCTTTTTATTTCAGTTGGGTCTGTTGTAATGTCCCCCATTTCATTTCTAATTTGGGTTATTCGTGTCCGCTCCTGTTTTTCTTTTGTCAGTCTGGCCAGTGGTTTGTCGATTTTGTTGATTCTTTCAAAGAAGTAACTTCTGGTTTTGTTGATTCTTTCTATTGTTTTTCTCTTCTCTATATCATTCATTTCTGCTCTGATCTTTACTATTTCCTTTCTTCCAGTGGTTGTGGGCTTTTTAGCTGTTCTCTTTCTATTTGTTTGAGTTCTGTAGTTAATGTTTTGATTTTGTCCGTTCCTTCTTTTTTCATATGCGCATCTATTGCTATAAATTGTCCTCTGAGGACTGCCTTTGCTGTGTCCCAAAGGTTTTGGTATGATGTGTTATCACTCTCATTTGATTCTGGGATTTTTGGATTCCATCTCTGATTTCTTCTGTTACCCACTGATGTGTAAGCAGGGTATTATTCAGTTTCCATGTAGCTGATTTTTTTTCTTTGCTCTTTCTATTGTTAATTTTTATCTTGATGGCATTTTTGTGGTCAGAGAAAATACTTTGAATTATCTCAATGTTTTGGATCTTGTTGAGTATTGTTCTGTGGCCTAAGATGTGGTCTATGCTGGAGAATGTTCCATGTGCATTGGAAAAGAATGTGTACTTTGCAGCGGTTGGATGGAGTGTTCTATATATGCCTATGAGGTCAAGTTGGCTGATTGTGCCCTTTAGGTCTACTGTATCTTTGCTGAGTTTCTTCTTAGTTGTTCTGTCCTTTACTGAGAGTGGTGTGTTGAAGTCTCCTACTATTATTGTGGAACTGTCAATTTCTCTTTTCAGTGTTGTTCGAGTTTGTTGTATGTATTTTGGAGCCCTGTCATTGGGTGCGTAGATGTTTATTATGGTTATGTCTTCAAGATGGATCATCCCCTTAATCACTATATAGTGTCCTTCTTTGTCTTTTCTGTAGATTTTGTTTTAAAATCTATTTTATCTGAGATTAGAATTGCCATTCCTGCTCTTTTTTGGTAGTTGTTAACGTGATATATTTTTTTCCAACCTTTGACTTTTAATAAATTCACATCTTTGTTTCTAAGGTGTGTCTCCTGTAGACAGCATATTGATGGATCCTGTTTTCTTATCCATTTTGTCACTCTCTGTCTCTTTATGGGTGCATTGAGTCCATTTACATTCAGTGTAATTATTGATAGATGTGGGTTTGTTGCTGTCATTTTGTACTGCTTTTTTTTTTTGTGGTGCTGACATTTTCTTTGTTCTTCTTAGTCTCTTGTGCTGAGTTACTTTTGTTAGTGGATTTTTTTTTTCATTTCTTTTGTTTTTGTAGGTTTTGTTTTTGATGAGACTGTATGTTTTTCCTCTTTTTTTTTTAATGAGTATGTCTGTTAACTTTCTTTATGGTTACAATGAATTTTACTGTTATCTTTCTAAGTTTGAAGCAGTCTACCATTACTTGGTATCGCCTTGCCTTCCTCTCTTTTAGAAGGTTCTATACCTATGCCATTTATTCCCTCTTTTATTGTTTTGATGTTGTTGTCATTTACTGATTAACTGCTCTGATTCCCTGTTGTATTTCTTTTGGTTTTGGCTATTCTTCAAGAGTTCATTTCCTAGATTGGTATCTGGCTGGTACGATCCTGCATCCTAGGTTCTGCTTGTGAGCTGAAGCTGTTTGTCCTCATATCGAAGAACTCCCTTTAATAATTCTTGTAAGTTTGGTTTGACTTTTACATATTCCCTTAATTTCTGTTTATCTGGAAATGACCTAATTTCAGCATCAAATCTGAACGAGAGTTTTGCAGGATATATTATTCTTGGCTGGCAATTTTTTTCTTTCAAGATTTTATATATGTCATCCCATTGCCTTCTTGCCTGCATGGTTTCTGCGGAATAAGCTGATCTTAGTCTTATTGTTTCTCCTGTGTATGTGACTTCTTGTTTTTCACGAGCTGCTCTCAGGATTCTTTGTCTTTGGTTTTGGCGAGTGTGAATATGATATGCCTTGGTGATTTTCTTTTGGGGTCTCTTCTATGTGGGGTTCGTTGAGCTTCTTGAGTGGCCAGCTTTTCATCTTTCATGATATTGGGGAAGTTTTCTGTCAGCAGTTCCTCAATGATCCTCTCTGTGTTTTCTGTTTTCTCCCCCTGTTCTGGAATTCTAATCACTCACAGATTTTTGCTTTTGATTGTGTCCCACATAACTCTCAGGGTCTCTTCATTTTTCTTTGTTCTTTTTTCTGAGTTTTCCTCAAACAGTGTTGTATCCAAGTGTTTGTCTTCAATTCCACTGATCCTGTCTTCCACCGCTTCAAATCTGCTTCTCAGCCCTTCTATGACATCATCCATTTCTGAAATCTTGTTGTTTATCTTTTGGATTTCTAATTTTTGTTTTTGTGTAATTTCTAGTTGTGAATTTATTTTGGCATTTTGTTCCTGCACCATCTTCCTGAATTCTTCCAATTTTTTGTCTGTATTTTCCATGAATTTGTCCATTTTTTCCTCATGTTTGTCAGCTTTTTGCCTCAGTTCTTGGAGAACTACGAGTATTAGAGATTTGAATTTCCTATCAGGTAGTTCTAGTGCATTTTCTTCCACAGGAGAGTCATCTGGTGTTTTATTTTGGATGCCTACTGGAACCATCCTGTCCTGTTTTTGTAAATGTTTTGATATTGTTTGCTGTTTTCGGGGCATTCAGTAGTTATTTTTCTTGTTTATTGATTGTAGACTTGTTTGTTTCGTCCCTTTCTTAAAAAAAAAAAACAATTTGACTATGTCTGAGCAGGCAGACTGTGTGTTCTTTGTTGTTTGCTCGTCTGTGCGTACAATACTTTTCGCCTCCTTCTTCAACTGGCAGGGTCAGTCACTCAGATATGGTACAGCAGGGCAGGTCTAGCTGAAGAGGAGTTACTGGGATGGGTTATTTGTGGCACTTACTACAGCCACCAGAGCGGGTCGGTAATCAGCGCAGGGCAGGTTCCAGTAGGCCATGCCTGTGCTGCTTGGTGGTGTGATGTCAAGTGCACAGTGCAGCTAGGCACAATGAAGCGGGGAGATTGTTATGTGTGGAGCTAAGATGGATATGGGAGAGAGGAGAGAGGAACAGGAGCCAAAAACATACAAACAAACAAAAAAGAATGGTAGGGGAACTTGCTGTTGGACTGGAGAGATGAGAGACTATGAAATGGAGAAAAACAGAAAGGGGAGGAGGAAGAAAAGAAAAGAATGAATAAATAAGAATCAGAAAGGTTAAAGAACCACAAAGTTCCCAGAGATCCCACCAGTGCAGCTATGAGGTCTGGGGAAGTCGCTCTCAGGTGTTGCAGTACAGCCTGGCTGAAGGCGTAGAGGTATACAATGCCAGGTATTCAGGAAACAGAAAGAGAAGGAAGATATAGAGACAAGAAAGTGAACAATGAAGAAAGACAACAAGGGAAAAAGAAGAAAAAGAAAACAAAACAAATTAAAACCAACAAACAAGAAAGGCCCCCAAAGAAACAGAAAAAAAAAAAACCAACATAAAAAGAAATGTCCTCAGGGATCCCTCTGCAAGTCTGTGGAAACCGAAGGGGAGTCTCCCTGCCACGCAGCTCAGCCTGGCCAGGAAGGGCTCCCAACTCAAGAAAAGGAAAAGAAAACAAACAAACAATTCAAAACAAACAAACGAACAAAAGCCCCGGGATCCCATCAGCACCACAGCCCAAACCGGGAAGCAGCTCCACACTCGATCGGAGTTCCGCAGTCCCTCAGGAAGAAGCAAAGATGGCACACGGAGCCAGGTACTTGAGCGAAGGGAGGGGGAGGTGGTGAGAGGCAAGTAAGAAATCAGAAGTAGGAAAAAAAAAAAAAAGCAACACTAGCAGCCAACAAATGGCACTCAGAGAGCCAGTAATGCAGGCTGGTGTTTCTGGACAAGAGACTGTGTCCGTGGGAAGCAGAGGGGGACAAGTGTGGGTGCAGAAGGGTAGAGAGTGGGAAAGCATATATCACAAAAAAAAAAAAAAAAAAAAACAACACTAGCAGCCAACAAATGGCACTCAGAGAGCCACACATTCAGGTGTGTGGAATCCAAGCAGCCGCTGTTTCCCGGTCAAGAGACTGTGGCCATGGGAAGCAGAGGAGGCCGAGTTGGGGTGAAGAGGGGTGGGGGTTGGGAAAGCATATATTGCCAATTACCGGTTGTTTTGTCTCCCACTGGAAGCTCCGTCAGTTCTTGTACCCCCTGTTTCCTGGTCTCCGATAGGAGTCCAAGATGGTCAATCCGTGCTGCGTTAGCTGGTAGGGGACCTCTGCATGAATCTCTCCTCGCTCTCCGTTCTCTGTCAGTTTTCTCACTTCATTTAGTGCTTGGCTGAGTTCTCTATCTCTTCATTTGATGTTTTAGGGTTTCGGGATTGTCGTATTCTCTGTTCGGCTTAGTTTTAGGGATCTTTGCTGTGGAGGGACAGCGTGGTGCTTCTGCCTAGAGCGCCATTTTGCCAGAACTCCAGAATCAACATATTTTTAAACAGTGATTAGTGGGACATAGAGTCGTTCCAGTGGTTCCTAAATCTTGATTCTATTGCTTATAACCCTATATGCAAGAGCTACCATTTACTGAATGCTCATTATCAGTCAGATATTGTGCTAAATGCTATACATGTTTTTCTTTTTTCTTTCATTAAATTCTCATCTTAGACACACAAAAGTCTGGGAGGAGACTCAGCTGGGTTAAGGAATGGCACAAGGCCATGTAACTAGCAAAGGAAGGCAATAGAGATTATGATCTGGTTCTGGCTGACTCCATACCTCATGGGTTGGTTTAACTACCATACAACACGGAGTGATAAGGTCAGCGTCTGCCTGCAAGCTTGCTGCTGCTTTTGATTCAGAGGGAAGCAGAAATTTGTTATTTTGTAGATTTTTCTTTCACTGCCCATACCCTGAGAATTGAGAGGTTCTACCCCATCGAGCTTTCCAGAATGGAATAGAATGCAATTTTGAACCTTGAAGAATCAAATGTCATGTGGAGTTAACACGCAGAGAGAGGTATTAATTACACATATCCAACATACATGCATGGGATTCAGTGTGGAGAATTTTCAGGCAATCCAGAAATTTGGAAATAGACTGTGAGATGAAATGAAACCCTGTGTGTCTTTTAAATTCCTAGGCCGAAATAAATGGACAGAAATGTTGCTGGAAAATGAAAGTGGAAACTCCTTGAGGTCAAGAGCCTTGTTCTGAAATTCTATTGCTGCCCTCCTGTGATACCATCAGTGCATTATGGGTGCTGACTAGGACACTTACTTCAGAACCGGCAGGACCTTAATGGTACCTAAGCCAATACCCTCATGCTATAGGTGTGGGAATGAGGCCTAGAAAGATCATGTGACTTTCCAAATAAAAGTCTCCTAACTCCAAGCTAATGTATAAGCAACTTGAATTGTAGTTGAGACAAAACAGGAAACAAAAAACAACTATTGCCAGTCAAAATATTTGAATCTAGGT
Organism: Dugong dugon; assembly: GCA_030035585.1. Lineage (NCBI taxonomy): Eukaryota > Metazoa > Chordata > Mammalia > Sirenia > Dugongidae > Dugong > Dugong dugon. The sequence continues at coordinate 63,640,771 of CM057471.1, forward strand.
GTGATATAGGGGGAGTTGGAGGCCATCTAATCTAGCTCCCCAACTAATACTTAATCCTTTGTCAGATTTTCACCCAAAAAGTTATTCAAACTCTAGGTAAACACTTTAGGAATGGAGAATTCCAGATAACCTTAGATAAAAGTAAGCAGTGAGTAGCAAAAACCTTCAAAAGCATTGATTTTCCCTCAACTATGGATTTCAATTCCACTCTTAGAAGAAATTAAAATATATCCTTCTACAACAATAGGTTGAGCTAATTCAGTGCTATCTTCTCTAAGAGGCCTGGTGCTAGCTGAAGTCCTTCCACATGGATGGGTTCAGTGTTTCCCACCCAATGTTCCTCCCCTAGCCACAGGCAATCATTTTCCATGGAAAGAAAGTTCCACAGACCATTGAGTCCTTGGCCTCTGTCACAAGGCTACTAATTTCAGGACTGAAAATTGCTCAGGAAGCATTGAGCCATGACCACCTAGTGTCTTTGGAATCACAGGACCATAGCCAGTTAGCAATGAAAGAGACCTCTGAGATCATTTAGTTCTGGCCTCTCATTTTGCAGATGGAGAGACAGAGTAACCCTAGTAAGTGACTCGCCCAAGGTCACACAGCTGGTTAATGGCAGAGCTAGACCTGGACCCCAGGTCTTCAGGCTCCTGGTCCTGTTGTCTGGCCACTCCCCCATGCTGCCTCCTAAGGCTGATCAGTTGTCACTAAAGCAGCTGTGGCATTAGCTGCAGAGTCATCAGCCTATGGAAACAGGAAAGCCTTTCTTCCTTCTCCCTCATAACTCCCATCTGTCATTCCCTTCCATCTAGTGCATGGGGTGTTTTTTGACCAATTGCATCTGCTAAGCAAAGGAAAGATTTTGACTTTTACTATGAAGCAGTCACTTATACCTGCTTTGGTCTATTGTATAATATAGTGGGCAACCCTGTCTTATTTAAGAACAATTTTAACAAAAGCTTAAATCATTTATATCATATAAATATGAAATGAACACAAAGCATATATTCTATTTAACTCATGAATTAGTGATGGAATTAGTAAGATGTTCCAAACAATCAAAGGAGAATTTAAAGAACACACATAGGGAATCAGGGATGGTGAAATGAATTTACAGATAGATGCAAAACTGGTCAATATCTGCAGGAAAATAATCAATTGCATCTCCATCGGACTCAATTTTCATTTCTAGGGATAGAAATCATTTACATTGCTATCAGTTTTCTTCAATATACAGAGCTGTAAAACAGCTCAAAGACAATGCAAAGCAGACAACGCAGAAGGGTGGGCTAGGCAGGGCCTCCAGTAATCTTTTTTGTCTGTTTCAAAGTCTTTCACGTTTTCCTGACAACCCCAAGTGATAATAAGTTTTCCCTTGGTAACAATCCTTCTGAACCTCCACAGGCAGGAAATAAAGTGTGTCACTGTCATTTTGCACGCACTCTCTCAGTGCCTCATTTAATCACTCCCCACTCTCTCTGGACAAACATTCCACGAACAGTTCTCACCAAGCCACCAAGATGTTTCTCTCTCTCAGCAAGCTGTCAAGCTATAAAAGGAGTGAAAGGCTGAATTCAAGCCTCTCTTTGGATTCTCTCTTGCTGTATCACCTTTGAGAAGTCACTTGGCCTATCTTACCCTCAAATTTCTCGTCTGGAAAATAGTCATTATGGTTTCTGCCTCACAGAGCTTTTGTTTCCAAGATTCAAGTAGAGTTATGGATGTTGACCATGTCCTATTGACCTGGTATTTCAGGGATATATACTGGAGGGATACCTAGATTGTTTATCAAAATGAGGGTTTATTGGAAGCACTATAAGGACATATGTGAATATTCAGTAAAAAGGGAAAACATCTTATCACCAGCATAGTTACATGGGCCCCAGTCATCCCAGTCATCATCATGTATTCAGTATCTAATAAGAAGAAGAATGCTAGTTATTAAGTTTTTACCATGTGTCAGGCACTATGCTAAGTGTTTTATGTGTATTTTTTTTTAAAACATCTTACCATATTACCTTTAGAAGTAGGTATATAATTATCTCCACTGGGATGCAGACAGGCTAACTCCCCCAAGGACCTTCAGCTACTGAGTGGTTGAGCCAGAATTCAAGCAGAAGTCTCTCTTGACTGAAAAACACATACCCACTATGGAACACAAATTTTTTTGTGAAGTGGTTGAAAATCACTTGGAAGTTACTTGCTTTCAGTTCCCCTCCCTCTTGTGGAATACCCTGAACTTACATTTTCCCTACAAATAGATTGTTTTGCAGCATTGAATATAAAGCATTCATACTGGGCATAGTTGGGGTCAGTCACTTCAAGGGAGGAGACCTCATACGTGTTTAATTTTTTCCCCCCAATCATAGGATAAAGGCCCTTCTACATAATCAGGGAACTCAGTGGAGGCCTTATGAGCATAAGCTCTGGGGGTCTGGCTGAGTTTGTCTCACAGCCCTTCCCTCAAAGTCTCAGTTTGCTTTTCTGCAAAATGACGTAATAACAGTGCCTATCTTGTTAGGTGGTTTTTAAAGAATAAATAAGGTAATTCTTATAATCACTTGGCCAATCAATAGAAAAACAGTAAGTATTCAACATATACTAGACATAATTATTAACTTTAGTTTTTCTGTCATGATTAACAGAAAACACTGCATATCAACTAAAGCATAAACCCACTGGTTGCAGCCACTTCCACTGAATAATCACTATGTATAGATGAGGCACTGAGTCACGATGGCCAGTCAGATGTCACATTTCTTTGTAAACCATGAAATACCATGCATATTAATAGTGCCTAATTTTCCTGACCTTAACTTCATATTTGTAAGGTTGTCAGAGTCCCTCAGTGGCACAAATGGTTAAGTACCTGGCTGCTAAATGAAAGCCTGGTGATTCAGACCCACACAGGGGCACCTCAGAAGAAAGGCCTGGCGATCTGCTTCCTAAAGTTATAGCTATGAAACACTATGGTGTACACAGTTTTACTCTGACACACAGGGGGTCACCATCAGTCGGAGCCAACTTGGTGGCAACTGGACTAGACTGGACTGCAAGGTTGCCAGGGGCAGAAGTCAACCTCTCAAACTAAAACAGTAAAAAGTGGTGGAAAGTTCTGTAAGATCCCTCATTTTATCCAAAAAACAGGAAGTGTATCCTGACTCCTAAAAGACCAGAGCTAAACCAGAACACCTATTTTCTCTTCTCTCAGAGATAGTTTCTCATCTCGGTTTCTCCCTGCTCATTTGCTCCATTCTTCTCTCTCTGAAGTCCATCTCCTTGGTGCATGCTTCCACTGTGCCATGCCCATCATGGCCTCACCACACAGTGGCAGTCTGAATCCCTCAGTGGACAGGCCCATTGAGAGCCTTAGCTCATTCACTCATTCTATATCCCTATTCCAAACTCCCAAGAGAAAGAATCTGACCAGGACAGCCCACCCTCTGGGTTGGTTCTCCAGCCTGTATCCCTATCTTGTCCAATCGTCTTTGGCCATAGGCAGTCAGGTCATATAATTCTAACCACGCAGAGGTGACTACTATTATGCGTGAGGAGAAAGTTTCAGGTACCCCAAATCGGATATACTACCATACTTTTTCATGTGTCAAATTGACTTAAATAAATTCTTTGCATCACCACAAACCAGTTGACGTCAAGTCCATTCTGACTCATGGCAACCCCATCTGTGTCAGAGTAGAGCTGTGCTCCATAGGGTTGTCAATGGCTGATTTTTGGAAGTAGTTCACCAGGCACCTTCGAGTGGAACTGAACCTCCAACCTTTCGGTTAGTAGCCCAGTGCATTAACTGTTTGCACCACCCAGGGACTCCTTGCATCACCATAAAGGGAGTGATTTTTGGACTGAAAATAAGGGATGAAATACTGACAAGCTGGACAGATTTTCATTGTAATTCATTAATGCTCCGATTATTTACAATGTGTCCATTTCAGGGCCTAGGGGGATTTCTCCTGACGAATGATGTTGTTCCTGATGTTCCTCCACCCAGGAAGCAGAATTTAAGTGCACTGCTATTGACAGCTCTCCAGTTGAGGTGCTTTGCCCGGTCACTGTCCGGGGTGTTTTGGGGTGAGTTTTTAGAACTCAGGATTTGACAGTGTCTGGACTACATCCTCTGACATCACTGTGAACCAGTGGGGAATCTTGGCTTAGTAACATTTGACCAGAGGGTGGACACAAGGGAGATTTGTGATATAAATATCAAGGAGCATTACTATTAACACCATCCATTCAGTGGCACCGAGGAAATGTGCTACCACTCTCATACTAGAGCATAGATATTGGAGAAAAGCTTTCCGTATGCGCTCATTAGAGTGCCCTTATTTTGCTTATGCAAAGATAGTTTGAAAGATTGGTACAATCTGCTGATTTTAAAAGGGTCAGTGAAGGTTTAGAAAATAATTTAAGAGACAATTTAAGATTCTGAGTTTTTAAAAAACGGGTGCATGGGGCAGTAGGTTAAGTGTGGCAGATTCTAGTCTGGGGATGCCTTCTGTTTGGAATGGTAGGAAAGCACTGAGCTACTTGGCAGAAGACCTATGCTTAAATTCTAGCTATGATAATTCCTAACTGCATGGGCTTGAGAATGTTACTTCAAAGCCTCAGTTACATCACATGTAAAATGGAGGCAATGCCCCGTCATGGTTTATTGTGCTGATCAAAACTAATAAGTAATGGATATGAAACAACAGTAAAACAGCCAACTATTATATAAACAAGAAAAATTTTAGACCAATCGTCTCATTTTACTATTGGGGAGAAGGAGTCAAGTAACTTGAAAATGTCACATAACCAACTGGCGTCATCTGGTCATATAACTCACATATCCTGGCTCTCAAAAGTAGCTGAAAAAGCACTACCTTTATGACCCTAATCACCTGTCTACTAACTGATCCTATTCATCATGACAAAATTGTGCCTAAAGGCCTGAAAATCAGACCTTGTTTTGAATATTACTACTTACTAATTGGATTAATATTAAGCCAGCTATTTTACCTTTGTAAACATCACTTTCCTCAGCCACAAAATATATACAATAATAATAAGCACCTCATAAAGTTGCTATGAACTAAAGTATATTAAAAGCTAAGTACATCTCAGTTGAGATGTTTCAACAAATGGAAGCAGCACTGGATGCACTCACTTGTCTAGGCCAAGAAATGTGGAAGATAGCTACCTGGCCAACAGCCTGTAAGAGATCCATATTTGTACCCATTACAAAGAAAGATGATCCAACAGAATGCAGAAATTGTGGAACAATATCATTAATATGACACACAAGTAAAATTTTGCTGAAGATTACTCAAAAGTGGTTGCAGCAGTACATCAACAGGGAATTGCCAGAAATTCAAGCCAGATTCAGAAAAGGACATGGAATGAAGGATATCATTGCTGATGTCAGATGGATCTTGGCTGAAAGCAGAGAATACCATAAAGATGTTTACCTGTGTTTTGTTGACTATGCAAAGGCATTTGATTGTGTGGATCATAACAAATTACAGATAACATTGTGAAGAACAGGAATTCCAGAACATTTAATTATGCTCACGAGGAACCTGTACTTAGACCAAGAGGCAGTTGTTAGAACAGAACAAGGGGATACTGTGTGGTTTAAAATAAGGAAAGGTGTGTGCCAGGGTTGTATCCTTTCACTATATTTATTCAATCTGTATGCTGAGCAAATAATCCAAGAAGCTGGACTATATGGAGAAGAACATGGCATCAGGATTGGAGGAAGACTCATTAACAACCTTCGATATGCAAATAACACAACCTTGCTTGCTGAAAGTGAAGAGGACTTGAAGCACTTACTGATGAGGCTCAAAGACTACAGACTTCAGTATGGATTACACCTCAAAATAAAGAAAACAAAAATCCTCAAAACTGGACCAGTAAGCAACATCATGATAATTGGAGAAAAGATCAAAGTTGTCAAGGATTTCATTTTACTTGGATCCACAATCAACATCCTTGGAAACAGCAGTTAAGAAATCAAATGACACATTGCATTGGGCAAATCTGCTGCAAAAGACCTCTTTAAAGTGTTAAAAACCAAAGATATCAATTTAAGGACTCAGGTGCACCAGACCCGAGCCATGGTGTTTCCATTGCCTCATATGCGTGTGAAAGCTGGACAATTAATAAGGAAGATCAAAGAAGAATTGATGTCTTTGAATTAAGGTGTTATTGAAGAATATTGAATATACCATGAACTGCCAGAAGAACGAAATCTGTCTTGGAAGAAGTGCAGCCAGAATTCTTCTTAGAAGCAAGGATGGTCAGACTGTTTTTTATGTTTAAAACAATAGATTTCTCCATCCTCTTTTTCCCTATATTTTACTACATCTGAATTGGATCCATGTTATCTCACTCACAACCTACAATTCCTTCCCAATGTTTTCTGCCTGTGAAAATCATATTTGTCCTTTAAGGCTCAGTTCAAATGTTACTTCATCATCAAAATCCTCCTTAATCAAAGTAAGTGATTCCTTGCCTTGCATTATCATTCAGTATGTTCCTATTTAAAATGTTTCACTCTGCCTGTCTGTATTTCCCACTGTGGGGTAAAACCCTTGAAGATAGAACCAACATATACTCCATCTCTGTATAACTTGAAATGTCTAGTACAAGACTATACATAATAGGTGCTAAATATTGGTTAATTTGAATCAAAATGTATTTTTGAATGTTTCAAAGAAGTACATGTTTCAGGGAAGATACACATTTGTGATTTGGCTTCTGCCCAACCTTCAGATGATGCCACCTGGTAAAAACAGTTGCTCAAGGGTGAAAATTTTTCTAGGAACTAAAATAGCTACTATTCACTGAGCACTACCAAGTGCTAGACATTTTTCTAAGTTACATGTATACTCTTCCAACAATTCAGTGAGGTAGTTTCTACTACTACCCCAAGTAACAGATTAATAAATTGAGGCCTGCAGAGGTTAAATGACTTGCCCAAGGTCCCATGGCTAATATATGATAGGTTCTGGATTTCACCTCAGACTTCACACTTTTACTGTAATATTTATAATCTTTCACAGCCAGAGCAGCCATCACCCCATCCCAAATACCCCTAGGAGGATTCACAACCAAGGACGGCACAGAGTATTCCAGACCAAGGATAGCACAGTGCCTGTGCTTCTTATTTCTTCCTCTTGGAACATAGCCATCTCTGACTTGCTTTCTAAATAAACTCTGTGCCCACCGCCTTGCAGTCCCACACGAGAATCAGCCAGGAGCTGCATGGATCAGCCGAAAGGGAGTTTAGTCAGAGGCCCACAGCTACAACAGAATGATAATGCCACAGTGAAATTCTCCTGCTATTTTGTCCTCACAATAGAACATTAAGATTGGCTACAGGGACAGTAAAACAGTTCCCATTGCCCGTTTCCTCACTCTCTGTAATGTAGGCAGAGTCTTAAATACGATTGAGTTAATCTTTGAAGAAAACAGAAAATACTGTAACAATAAAGGCCATAACATGGTTACAAATAAGAGCTACTGCTCCCTTCTGCATTCTAAATTCTGAGGATAATTCTGCAGAGCTTCATTACCAGAGTATAATTGTGTTATAGAACTCTAAATCACCCTGCTACACTTAACTGGCAATAACATTAAGATAGCGCAGATATTCATTTTAATTAAAACGTAGCCTCAAACTATTTCCCTGCTATAAGAGGCAAAACTTGCTCTCTCTTTTTTCTTCCCCACACAGAAATTTTCGTTTGTTAGTACATGTATGGCCAGCAGTAGATAGAAGATTTAAACACAGTTAGGAAATCCCACCTTATAAGCCAGGAGCACTTAATGCTTTGCTGAGAAAGATGAATACCAGGAAAGCTGGTGTGGTTTTAATCTTTTCCTGATATGTGAGGCACAGACAATTGTTTCAAAGATGATTGGGATTCCCAGATAATCATTTCAAGAGCCATGCAAATAGGAATTAAATGTAGTAGTCCAGACACTAACAAAAACCTTGGTAGTCCAACAGTCTTCCAGAGTTTCCCATTGCCTGCAACATAAACATTCATTCATTTAACAAATATTTATTGAACGTCTACTTTGTGTTACACACTAGGGATACATATGTGAATAAAACTGTGCTTCTTCTTTCAAATATATGGCAGTCTAGTGAGGGAAATCGACATATCAACAAGGAAATGAATTACAAAATGTTCTCCTGGAGATGTTGTCCAATATCTCTGTATTCCCTCAGGGATAGGAAACTTAGGATGGATTTTGGAGTGGAAATCAAGAGTTTTCCAGATAGATGAGTGAATGGTGGTAGCAGAGAAATGATATGTGCAAAGCAGAGTTGCATGAAATGGTATAGAGGGAATTATAAATTGTCCAGTGACTAGACTAGTGTGTGATGTATTGAAGGGAAATGATGTCGTTGAAGTCCAAGATATGCAGGGTCTAGGTGCATTGGGAAGAAGTTTGAGCATCATCCTATATGTGATTAACAAAAATTGCTGAAGGGTTTAGTCAGGGGAACAATAGGGTGCATTTATGGAATGAAGAAATTTAAGTTGCCAAGCATTTCATTCTACTTGGATCAACAATCAATGCCCATGAAAGCAGCAGTCAAGAAATCAAACAATGAATTGCATTAGGAAAATCTGCTGCAAATGACCTCTTTAAATTGTTAAAAAGCAAAGATGTCACTTTGAGGACTAAGGTGTACCTGACCCAAGCCATGGTCTTTTCAATCCCCTCATATGCATGCAAAAGCTGGACAATGTAGAAGGAAGATCCAAGAAGAACTGATGCATTTGAAATGTGGTGTTGGCAAAGAATATTGAATATACAATGGACTGCCAGAAGAACGAGCAAATTAGTCTCAGAGAAAGTATAGCCAGAATGCTCCTTAAAAGTAAGGATGGTGAGATTTCTTCTTGATTACTTTGAATACATCATCAGGAAAGACTAATCACTAAAAAAGGACATCATGTTTGGTAAAATAGATGATCAGTAAAAATGAGGGAAACCCTCCATGAAGTGAATTTACACAATAGCTGCAACAATGGGCTCAAACATACCAATGGTTACAAGGATGACACAGGACAGGGCAATGCTTCCTTCTGTTATACATAAGGTTGCCGTGAGTCGGAGCTGACTCGATGGCAGCTAACAACAACAATATCATGGAACAATAGATTAGCATTTATATAAACATGAGCCTGGAGGCTATAGAGCATGAAGACCACATTCCGTAGCTTGCCATTCAAGGCGTCAGGCTACCTTTCTATCCACATAGTAACATTAATAATAACAACGTCCAGTATAGCAGTAAAACAGAATAACATATCTGAATGCACAATATATGTCAAATGCTTTGCATATGATAATATCTTATTTAATCCTCAAATGTTTACGTATTAATGCTCCCCATTTTCATACGAAGAAACTCAGGCACAGATAAGTTAAATAACTTGCCCTCCAAGATCACATATGGAATTGGATTCAAACTCAGGTCTATCTGATTCCAAATCCCTTGCTCAGAATCACAATTACTCAGCAAATCTTGCAGTGCCAGTTATAAACAGTCACTCTGGTCGGGACACTACACCCTCCTCATATAGCGCTGTGAATTATTCTCTGAATAAGAACCAGCCCCTTTATCATTAATCGCCTAAATCATTCCCCTTGAACTTCCTAGATCTGCCATTCTCTTTATGCACACCTCAAGGTTAGTCTCAAACATTACCTGTTCCAAGATGTTAATCATAAGCATCCAACTATAACTAATACCTTCTACTGCATGTAAATCTCTATCCTAGGTGTTGGGGTTACAGAGATAAGTAGTGTAGATAAGGTCCCTTTTCTCATGGAGCTTCTAATTTAAACAGCTAATGAGTCACAGAACTGGGATGGAAATCAGGCAGCACTATAGCTGTGGTGTCCAATATGTAACTAATGGCTACATATGCCTACTGAGCTCTTGACATCTGACCAGTCCAAACTGAGATGTTCTGTAAGTGTAAAATCATACAAACTTTTGGGGAAAGATGTAAAATACCATATTAATTATGTTTTGTAGATTGATTACATGTGAAAATGACAATGTTTCATATATATTAGGTTAAATAAAATGTTTTTCTACTATCAATTTTACCGGTATCTATTTAGATTTCTTTAAGTGTAGGTACCAGGAAATTTAAAATTGCATATGCAACTATATGCCCATTGAGAAAGAGTGGTCTGTATTCTCTATTCCCAACGATTACTCTATACCACCTCCCTAATAAAGGGATCCATCATGTGTCTGTTGGTTTGTCATACTGCGGTGCTTTGTGTGTTGCTATGATACTGGAAACATTGCCACCAGTATTTCAAACACCAGCAGGGTCACCCCTGGAAGACAGGTTTCAGCTGAGTTTCCGGACTAAGATAGACTAGGAAGGTGGACCTGGCAGTCTACTTCTGAAAAAAATTTTCTAGTGAAAACTTTATGAACAGCAGCAGAACATCGTCTGATACAATGCAGAAATATGGGCCTCTCAGGTTGGAAGGCACTCTCCTCAAGGCAGAGCCAACCTTAATGACATGGTTAGAGTCAAGCTTTCCGGACCTTCCTTCACTGATGTGGCACAACTCAAAATAGTAAGAAATGGCTGTAAATATACATTAATAATCAGAAAGTGGAATGTACAGAGTATGAATCTAGGAAAACTGGAAGTCACCAAAAATGAAATAGAATGCAAAAATACCGATATCCTAGGCATTAATAAGCTGAAATGGACTGGTTCTGACCATTTTGAATCAGATAGTCATATGGTCTATTATGCCAGGAATGACAAATTGAAGAGGAATGCCATCCCATTTATTGTCAAAAAGAACATTTCATGATCTATCCTGACATACAATGCTGTCAGTGCTAGGATAATATGCATACGTCTACAAGGAAGACCAGTTACTACAACTGCTATTCAAGTTTACATACAAACCACTAAGGCCAAAGATGAGGAAACTGAAGATTTTTACCAACTTTTGCAGTCTGAAATTGATCAAACATGCATCAAGATGCATTGATAATTACTGGAGATTGGAATGAAAAAGCTGGAAACAAAGAAAAAGGATTGGTAGTTGGAAAATATAGGCTTGGAGACAGAAATGACGCTGGAGATTTCATGATAGAATTTTGCAAGACCAACTACTTCTTCATTACAAATACCTTTTTTTCAACAACATAAACAGCAACTATACACGTGGACCTCACCAGATGAAACACACAGAAGTCAAATCGACTACATCTGTGGAAAGAGAGGATGGAAAAGCTCAATATCATCAGTCAGAACAAGGCCAGGGGCCAATTGTGGAAAAGACCATCAACTTCTTACATGCAAGTTCAGGTTGAAGCTGAAGAAAATTAGAACAAATCCATGAGAGCCAAAATATGACTTTGAGTATACCCCACCTGAATTTAAAGACCATCTCAAGAATAGATTTCATGCATTGAACACTAATGACTGAAGACCCGATGAGCTGTGGAAGAACATCAAGGACATCATACATGACGAAAGCATGAAGTCATTAAAAAGACAAGAAAGAAAAGACCAAAATGGATGTCAGAAGAGACTCTGAAAGTTTCTCTTGAATGTACAGCAGCTAAAGTGAATGGAAGAAATGACGAAGTAAAAGAGCTGAACAGAAGATTTCAAAGGGTGGCTCGAGAAGACAAAGTATTATAATGAACTGTGCAAAGACCTGGAGATAGAAAACCAAAAAGGAAGGATACTCTTGGCATTTCTCCATCTGAACAAACTAAAGAAAAATTTCAAGCCTCAAGTTGCAATAGTGAAAGATTCTATAGGGAAAATATTAAATGATGCGGGAAGCATCCAAAAGATGATAGAAGGAATACACAGAGTCACTGTACCAAAAAGAATCGGCTGACGTTCAACCATTTCAGGAGGTAGCATATGATCAAGAACTGATAGTACTGGAGGAAGAAGTCCAAGATGCACTGAAGGCATTGGTGAAAAACAAGGCTCCAGGAATTGATGGAATACCAGTTGAGATGTGTCAACAAACAGATGCAGCACTGGAAGCGCTCACTCATCTATGCCAACAAATTTGGAAGACAATTACCTGGCCAACTGACTGGAAGAGATTCAATATTTGTGCCCATTCCAAAGAAAGGAGTGCAACAGAATGCAGAAATTATCAAACAATATCATTAATATCACACACAAGTAAAATTTTGCTGAAGATCATTCAAAAGCGGTTACAACGGTACCTCAACAGATGGATCTTAGCTGAAAGCAGAGAATACCAGAAAGATGTTTACCTGTGTTTTATGGACTATGCAAAGGCATTTGACTGTGTGGATCATAACAAATTATGAACAACATTGTGAAGAATGGGAATTCCAGAACACCTAGTTGTGCTCATGAGGAACCTGTACTTAGACCGAGAGGCAGTCGTTCGAACACAACAAGGGTATACTGTGTGGTTTAAAGTCAGCAAAGGTGTGCATCAGGGTTGTATCCTTTCACCAAATTTACTCAATCTGTATCCTGAGCAAATAATCCAAGAAGCTGGACTATATGAAGAAGAAGGCATCAGAATTGGGAGAAAGACTCATTAACAACCTGTGATATGCAGATGACACAACCTTGCTTGCTGAAAGTGAAGAGGACTTAAAGCACTTACTGATGAAGACTATAGCCTTCAGTATGGATTACACCTCAAAATAAAGAAAACAAAAATCCTCACAACTGGACCAATAAGCAGTATCATGATAAACGGAGAAAAAATTGAAACTGTCAAGGATTTCATTTTGCTTGGATCCACAATCAACATCTATGGAAACAGGAGTCAAGAACTCAAATGATGCATTGCACTGGGCAAATCTGCTGCAAAAGATCTCTTTAAAGTATTAAAAAGCCAAGATGTCACTTGAAGGACTGAGGTGCGCCTGACCCAAGCCATGGTGTTTTCAATCACCTCATATGCATGTGAAAGCTGGACAATGAATAAGGAAGACTGAAGAAGAATTGATGCCTTTGAATTATGGTGTTGATGAAGAATATTAAATATACCATGGGCTACCAGAAGAATGAACAAATCTGTCTCGGAACAAGTCCAGCCAGACTGCTCCTTAGAAGCAAGGATGATGAGACTTCATCTCACATTCTTTGGACATGTTTTCAGGAGGGACCAGTCCCTTGAGAAGGACATCATGCTTGGTAAAATAGAGAGTTAGCGAAAAAGAGGAAGACCCTCAACAAGATGAACTGACACAGTGGCTCCAACAATGGGCTCAAGCATAGCAATGATTGGGAGGATGGTGCAGGACTGGGCAGTATTTCCTTCTGTTGTACATAGGGTCGCTATGAGTCAGAATCAACTCGATGGCACCTAACAACAATAAAGGGGTACATTAAAAAGATAATTGAAGGGAGTGATAGCATTAATAACAGTGATATATTAGAATACGTTGATAAGTGGGTGGGGTGGACCGGTCATTAGAAAGGGTGGGTAGGAAGGTCTATGTGAGAAATTGGCATTTGAGCAGAGATGTGGAAAGAAGCCATGCAAAGGGCTGGGGAAGGAGCAAGAGAAGCAGAGAACCCACTGCTTATCCCACTTACCTGACAGTTAAAATCTATATTATTAATATTTTTGTTTATAATTCTTCTTTTAATGTAATTGAAGGGCACTGGGTATATTTGAAAGAACTTGCTTAAAAATTACTCTAATTTTTTATCTTAACTTCAAGTAGCCCCATCTTGCAATTTCACTTAGCATCTTTGGACCTCATTTGTATCTGTGAAGTGGAAAAGATAATTTCTGCCTAATTTGTTGAAACATTTATGTGAGATACAGTATGAAGAATATCTACCACAATAAAACCAAAAGAACTAATGCAGTTGCCATTCAGTCGATTCCAACTCATGGTGGCCTCAAGTGTGCAGATTAGAACTGTGCTCCCTAGAGTTTTCTTGGCTGTGACTTTCCAGAAGTAGATCACCAGGCCTTTCTTTTGAGGCACCTCTGTGTGACGCTGAACTTCCAAACTTTTGGTTAGTTGTAGTTGTTGTTAGTTGTCATCTAGTTAATTCTGACTCATGGTGACCCCATGGGTGTAGAGTAGAACTACTCCATAGAGTTTCAAGGCTGTGATCTTTCAGAAGCAGACCTCCAGGCCTTTCTTGCAAGGTGCTTCTGGGTGGGTTTGAACCATCAACCTTTCGACTAGTAGTCAAATGCTTAACCATTTGCACCACTCAGGGACTCCTTTACCAAAATAAAAACATTTAAATATTAGTTCAGCTGCCCTTCTTCTCCAGTTTTATTCCAAACTCATACAGAAGATGAAATGTCAACGTACTATATTTTACCAGTACACTACTGTATTGTGGAAACCCTGGTGGTGTAGTGATTAACAGTTCGGCTGCTAACCAAAAGGTCAGCAGTTTGAATCCACCAGGTGCTCCTTGGAAACCCTATGGGGCAGTTCTACTCTATCTTATAGGGTCACTATGAGTTGAAACATACTCGAAAGCAACGGGTTTGATTTTTTGGTTTTTTATACTGTATTGTACTTTGTATCTCCTATCATAGGGCCTTGTATATGGTAGGTGTGCAGTAAAAGAGTTGAGTCAACAAGAGAAAGAGTGCAAGTATATTTACAAGACCAGAGGCTTTGGGGCCAATCCTCATAAACTGGACATCTCCCCCAAGAACCTTCCACTACCAGATTCCTCCAGCTTATTTAATTACAATTCTGAAGTGTTTTTCCAATCATTCCCTTTAGTTACATTTGTAAAGGTTTTAATAGTTGACAAAGTACTTCCACATCCATTAGATCTTCATGATTGCACTGCAAAGTTAGAAGATCAAGCATCATTAAAAACTGAAGCAACAAACAAAGTGGCCCGTCCCAAGTTGAAAAAACAAAAATCGAACCCACTGTCATTGAGTCAATTCTGACTCATGGCAACCTCATGTACTACAGAGTAGAGCTACTCCACAGGATTTTTTTTTCTGTCCCAAGTTGAACTACTAATAAATGGCAGAGCTGATCCTCTGAGTCCTAGCCCAGGGCATTTTTTACCACATTATGCTGATCCCTCTAAGGAAGAGTTCTTTGTTGAGATGTTGCATTTTGAGTACCATTTCATAATTTCCCTGGAGCCTCAACTGTGCTCCCATATTAGCTTCCCTATGTCTAGGTATTTTCTTGTGGGCATCCATTTGTAATATAGCACTCAAAAATGTGTTGACTGATTGGGTACATTTGTCCAACCCTTGGGCAGCAGAGGTTTTTCTTTTTTTTTAATTCCCTCTTGATTGCTTTGCTAAACCCAAGTTCTAAAATGCTGATAGGGTTTGAAACTCTTCAACTTGCAAGAAAGGTGCTTGCCATCTTCCCAGAGCTTGACTGCATTTGCTCTGAGATGAGAATAGATGAGGTTACAATGCCTCCAGGCTTCCAACTAGAGATCTCAAATATTTCTAATTTCTTCAATTTAGCTTCATTTAAATTTTACTGAAAGGTAATTGCACTGAATTAATATAGTTACAATTATGCTGAAATCAATCCATTAACATCTTGAAAACTCTTATTAATCTGGCAACAATGTTATGGATAAAAACAGAAATACATCCTCTACTTGGAGTGTAGATTAATATAACAAGAATGCTGGAGATAATTTCTTCAGGATATGAATTCCTTGAGACAATAGACTATGACTTATATTTCTGTTTTCTGGGTTTAAAGTGCTGCTTTTCATACATGAAGATAATATTAGCATGTAAAAGTATCTGGATCCACTTTTCTTCATTCCTATTTCATCAGAGGGAACCTGATTAAAAATTCAAATCACAGAGTCATGTTTCTGCATCTGTTTGCCTTTTAACGTCCCTCTACTCTCTCCCATAAATATATCTGAGACAATGAGTATGTCATCTTTTTTTCTTTTTTTTTTTAGCTTGTACCTAGCACAGTTCTTGGAAGTCAGGAAAAATGCTAAATAAACTGCTGATGACTGTGATGGGAACTACAACAATGCCAGTGTTGCTAATCATACTAAACCACCTGGTACTGAAGGAAGACGTCTAAGCTGCACTGAAGAGAACAGCAAAAAACAGGGATCCAGGAATTGATGGAACGCCAGTTGAGATGTTTCAGCAAATGGATGCAGTGCTGGACGTGCTCACTCATCTATGTCAAGAAATTTGGAAGACAACTTCCTGGAAAACCAACTGGAAAAGATTGATATTTGTGCCCATTCCAAAGAAAGGTGATCCAACAGAATGTGGAAGCTATCGAACAATATCATTATTATCACACACAAGTAAAATTTTGCTGAAGATCATTCAAAAGCGGTTGTAGCAGTACATCGACAGGGAACTGCCAGAAGTTCATGCCAGATTCAGAAGAGGACAGGGAACCAGGGATATCACTGCTGATGTCAGATGGATCTTGGCTGAAAGCAGAGAATACTAGAAAGATGTTTACCTGTGTTTTATTGACTATGCAAAAGCATCTGACTGTGTGGATCATAACAAATTAAGGATAATATTGCAAAGATTCGAAATTCCAGAACACTTAGTTGTGCTCATGAGGAACCTGTACATTGACCAAGTGGCAGTCATTTGAACAGAACAAAGGGATACTGCGTAGTTTAAAGTCAGGAAAGGTGTACATCAGGATTGTATCCTTTTGCCATACTTTCAGTCTGTATGCTGAGCAAATAATATGAGAAGCTGAACTATATGAACAAGAACACAGCATCAGGATTGGAGGAAGACACATTAACAACCTGTGATATGCAGATAACACAACTTTGCTTGCTGAAAGTGAAGAAGACATGAAGCACTTACTGATGAAGATCAAAGACTACAGCCTTCACTATGGACTGCACCTCAACATAAAGCAAAAATCCTCACAACTGGACTAGTAAGCAACATCATGATAAACGGAGAAAAGATTGAAATTGTCAAGGATTTCATTTTACTTGGATTCACAATCAAAGCCCATGGAAGCAGCAATCAAGAAATTAGACAATGTATTGTGTTGGGCAAATCTCCTGCAAAAGACCTCCTTAAAGTGTTAAAAAGCAAGAACGTCACTTGAAGAACTAAAGTGCGCCTGACCAAAGCCACGGTATTTTCAATCACCTCATATGCATGTGCAAGCTGGATGATGAATAAGAAAGACTGAAGAAGAATTGATACCTTTGACTTATGGTGTTGGCAAAGAATATTGAATATACCATGGACTACCAGAAGAATGAACAGATCTGTCTTGGAACAAGTCCAGCCAGACTGCTCCTTAGAAGCAAGGATGATGAGACTTCATCTCACGTACTTTGGACATGTTATAAGGAGGGACCAGTCCCTAGAGAAGGACATCATGCTTGGTAAAGTGGAGGGTCAGCAAAAAGAGGAAGACCCTCAACAAGATGAACTGACACAGTGGTTGCAACAATGGGCTGAAGTGTAGCAAAGATTGTGAGGATGGTGCAGGACCAGGCAGTATTTCGTTCTGTTGTACATGGGGTTGCTATGAGTCAGAATGGACTCGACAGCACCTAACAACAACGAATCATAGTATTTGTCCTTTTAATACATTATATGGTTTACAATGACGTGTGCTGTGTGGAACTTAGAATTAACTTGAAATGTATTTTGAGGTTACCCAAAATACAATCTAAACACTGATTCCTTAAACATCAAATATGTTATTTATCTGCACCTACATATGATCATTATTATCCATCAACATTCATTAATTCAATGATTATTTAGAAAGTATCTATTGTCTTTCTGCTGGTATAGATTAATGAAGAAAACAGATATAACGGAGGCACTGGTGGTTCAATGGTAGAATTCTCGTCTTCCATGCAGGAGACCCAGGTTCAATTCCTGGCCAATGAACCTCATGTGCAGTGACCTCCATTCTGTCAGTGGAGGTTTGCATGCTGCTATGATGCTGAACAGGTTTAAGTGAAGCTTCCAGGCTAAAAAGAACTAGGAAGAAAGGCCTGAAGATCTGTTTCGGAAAGTCAGGCCATGAAAACTCTATGGATTACAACAGTCTTATCAGCAACTGACCATAGGAACTGACTTGATGGCAGCTAACAACAACAACGTATCAGACATAAACCCGGTAGTCATAGAGTTTATAGTTTAGTAAGAGAGGATGACACTAAGGACATAAACAAACGCTTAATTTAAAATCCTGATTCGTAAGTACTGTCATGAAGACTGGACAAGTTTCGGTGAAGGGAAATAACAGAAGTGTTCATCTTGGCCAGTTGAACACCTTAAATTTATTCTGGGGTCCAATCTTTCTTTATGATCCTGAAGCAGGAGAAGAGCGCAAGAAAATGTTGGACACACCAGTAACAGCCAGAATATGTAGAGTCCGTAGGCCTTGGAAGGTACTAAGCTTTATTCAAAGTGTGAAGGAAAGCCACTGGACCATTTAAACTAGCAGACTAACTTCATATGATTTATGTCTTTAAAGCATCCCTTTGCCTGTTCTATGGGGGAAGAGATTTAATGAAGGTAAAAATTGAAGAGGAGGTCATTGCAGTAGTTCAGGGGAGAGATGATGAAGGCCTATGCTAGTGCAGAAGTGAGGAAGACAGGTAGAAGTCTATAGATATGAAGAGATTTTTATAAGTAGGCATGACATAAAAGTTGGTAAGGGTTTGGATGAGATATAGAGCAAACAGTCAAGCATAACTTTCAGATTTTTGGCTGAGGAAACTGGATGATGGTAGTGTCATTTAATGCAATGGGAGGACAGAGAAAGAAGAAGATTCTTTGTGGTTTGGGAAATGTTAAGAGGAGATGTCAGGTAGTCAGATATACCAATCTGGAGCTCAAAGAGCAATTTGTGCTGAAGATTTACATTTAAGAGTTATCAGCCTATAGATGGCATTGAAAGCAATGAGAATGGCTAAGCTTATCTAAAGCAAGTATATAGAGAAAGAAGAAGGATGGACTCTGGGGAGCTCCTACATTTAGAGATCAGGTAGAAGAAGAAAGATATACAAAAAGATCAATACGGAACACCTAGGGAGCATAGACAAACAATTAAGAGTATTTTGACAAGGAGTGAACAACTGTAGGAAAAACTCTTAAGAAACTGAATAAGAGGTAGGCAGAAAAGTGATTTCTGGATTTGACAAAATTGAGGTTATTTTTGTTGAACTTGACAAGAGCAGGTTTGGTGGATTGTTGGGGGAGAAACCAGATTAGACATGGACTGAGGAGTGTTTGGGGTTGAAG
Source organism: Dugong dugon (assembly GCA_030035585.1). NCBI lineage: Eukaryota > Metazoa > Chordata > Mammalia > Sirenia > Dugongidae > Dugong > Dugong dugon. Next base: position 63,660,046 of record CM057471.1, read on the forward strand.
GAAAGAAGCTGGCATGAGTAGATAACTTTTTTTGTGAAGCAGGCTGTGACAGTAAGACAGGAAGTAAGGTGGTAACTGGAAAGAGAAAGAATCCAGGGGAAAGTTAGCTGAGAAAGGGGGATGGCAAGGTACATATGTATGTAGAGGGAATGGCTATCTAAAGAAGGAGAGGCTGATAACAAAGGCACAAGGTTGCTCAAGGGGTAGAATCCTTGAGAGGAGATGGAATCAGAGCCCTTGTAGAAGGATTCACCTCTGATGTGATAAACCGAAAACCCTTCCTTAGGTGTAACAAGAGGGAAGAGGGAAAGTAATAGGAGATGTAATGGATTACCAGGTAGGCTTGAAATTCTGCGCAGTCATGACCAGACCATGAATAATGTGACTCCATAAAGCATCTGCTTTCAATCTCTTAACCCCATTTTCGTAGGTAAAAACAGATCAGAAGTAGAGATTGTAATGTAAAAGAATATTTATCATCACAAATACAACATGAACAAAATTTGCTCTGCTACTAGTTCCCAAAAACCAAAGCAGTCAAAACTGAAGTACACATCATTACACATTTGTATTAACATTGGCATTGCCAGCCAATTTGTGGGTTTTTGAAGCTTATTAGGATAGTATTTATTATTCCCAATATTTCCACGTCTTTTGAATGGTTACTTTACCTCTATGTGCCTTGGTTTCCTCATGGGTAAAATAAAAATACTATCTATCTATATCACAGAATTATTGTGAGAGATAGGAAGTAAAGTCTGAAAAAACATCACAAAGTAATAGATATAAAGGGTTATTGATTAATGTTATTATTGATCTCCCACATATTGTCTGAATCCAGAGTATTATCTGCGAGGGAGGCCTGCCTTTGTAATGTTAGTTGTAGACAAATTATCCGTCTCTGTGTTTCCAGTGGCAGTTGGCAGTAAGCTAAACGCCAGCTCTTCCCCACTTCTACTCTCATCCTGAAAACTCTGTGGAGCACAATTCTACTCTGACACACATCGGACCGCCATGTGTCGGATTCTACTCAACACAGCTAACACCAACATGAGGTAGGAAAGACACTATGTGTACTGTGTGATAGGTACATTTAAAGGATGCCCCCATCCAAAATCCCTTCTCTGAGAACTATTCCTGATTTTAATCCAGTCAGGGGGATTCCTGAGACCAATTTTGCCCCATGTGACTCTACTGTTCTGAACCAGAATGTTTCCGAAGGGTAGGTGAACCTTTCTAGAACAAAGCGGCAAAATATTGAGGTGTCTTTCAGAAGTTGCAAAGATGTTCAACTGGACCTCACAAAGGTGTAGACCCAGAGACTGAAAAGCTGTCAGAAATCAGAGCAGCTGCCTGAGCTCACAGATTCAGATCAGCTTTATTTTCTTCTTTCATTGCAGAAAGCCTTCATCTTCTTGGTTTGGAAATGACCCAGCCAGAGTCACCCTAGCCCAAACTTAAAAAGATCTTTCATTTATTATTGTAGGCTCATAGAGGTAACATAACTATTCCAAAAACATGTAAATATTGGGAATAATAAATATCTTTCTAGCAACCTTCAAAAATCAACAAATTTGGCAATGTAAATGTTGATACAAATGCGTGACAAGGTGGCACTAGTATTTCAGTTTTGAATGCTTTATTCAGTTTGAGTGCCTTTGTGGTATAATGGTTAAGAGCACTACAGCGTGGTGGTCAAAAGAGGTTTAAACTCCATTGTTCAATTCCCTAGGTTCAAATCTTATTGCCACTACTTATCATAATGCGACATTGGGCCATATGATAATGCTTCAGTTTCCCCCTTTATAAAGCAGGGTAAACAATAATACCTATCTCACAGAGTTTTTGTAAGAATTACATGTGTTACTAATATCTAAAAGTGCTTTAATTTCATGGCTGATACATTTAGTGCACTGCTAAATGTTAGCTATAATTATTATTTTCAATGGTTCTCCTAATACTCTCCCAAAAAGGCCCAGCAACTCAATTTAAAACTTCCTCATCACAAGAGAATGAAGCATAGTTTGAGTAGAAAAGTGGACAACAAAGCAGGGTGGCAGAAAACTGCCCCCCAAAATTGAACCATAAAGGTTCCACCTAATCAATAATTGCAGATAATTAAGCAAGGAATGGCGAACAGCTGTCCCAAGAGGGACCTAGCATAGATTGTCCTTCCCAGAAATTTTGGCTGAGAGAGAGCTGAGTGGGTCTGACCTGGGCCTGAAATAGCTGCATATCCTTGGACCAATCATTTCAACTCTCTGAGCCTCAACCGTAAAATGAAGGGACTGGACTAGATTGTTCTCGGTGATCACCTCCAGCTCAGACACTCTGTAATCCCACGCCGAGTGCTCTGTTGTGCAGTGACACAACATGGAAATTGCCAGTGCAGGTAAGTGAAACCGTGACATGAACTGTGCAGAGGGCTGGTGATTACACAATGGGAAATGTCAAGAAAATAACCTTATGGAGTGGAAAGTATTGGATTGTCTGATTATGACTTACCCTCCAATATGAAGATATAACCATGCTTGGCTGCTCAAGGGTGAAAATGTGGTAATGTGTTAAAATGCTAATGAAATTGGAATCCTATAATGTATGTTTAGAACAGTTTAGGTTACCAAGACATGGGAAGAAGTTAGAGAGCATAGCTCGTAAATCCTGATGATAAGGCCAAACTCCTCAGAACATTCAAAGCCTTTTACAGTCTGATTCCAACTTGCATTTTCAAGCTCATCTCCCCTCACACTCCCTCCTGCACCCTGTGTTCAATCCATAATGAGCCATTTGACATTCTCCATACACAGCAGGCTTTTCTGGGCCATATGCACACAAATTCTGTTGCTCCACCTCTGTATTTCACTTCTCTTTGTCCCACAATTACCATCTATTCTAGATGAACATCACTCACCTACAGGATTACTCAGAGGGCTTCTTGACTGGTCAACCTGCCCCTAGTCTTTGTCCACCCAATCCGTTGTCCTTACAGCCACCAAGGTATTTTTCTTAAGCATGTATTCAATCGTGTCACTGCCTTGCTTAAATTTCTTTAATGATTTTTTCATTGCCCTGAAGACAAAATCCAAATTCCTCAATATGGCTTGCAAGACCCTTCATTCCCTAGCATTTAGCTACAGTTCCCAGCTCATCCTGCATCCCTCCCCTACTTGCGTGGCATACTCCAGCCTTGCCATCAGTTTTCCAGACTGATAGCTTCAGTCTCACCTCTGAGCTCTCCCACATGCTGACCCCTCGGCCTGCAATCCCACTCTCTCACCACTTCCTTCCTGACTTACTCCTGCATAGGGAGCCCATTCTTCACAATCAAGAGTAGACTAAGTTTGCCTGATTGTGTGCCTTCATGGCTCTGATACTTTTCCAAGTATAACACTCACATGTTACCAAACCTACCTGTTGAATGAATGAATGCTATTTCCTTTCCTTAAATGCGATTTAGTCCCCTTTCCTAGGTCAATTTCTACTTATTGTCAAAGCCCAGTTCAAAAGTTATCAACTCAAGGCAAAGACGTCTTGCTTCCACCAGGCAGTCGATCACTCCTTCTTCAGTGCTCTCATGGAAATTCATACAAAGCCCTGTTTCTCACAACAGGTCCTGTTACTGAAACTTAGAACTTTGATCCAAAGAACATTTTAGAAAGTACCAGAGGCAGAGATACTATTCTGTAGTGATGCAAAGAATGCCAGAGAAACTCTAGTTCAAAAATAATTTGATCCTAAAACGAATACCAAGACCTAACTCTGGGGTAGGATGGGACTAGGTATTTTACATACTCACATGCACGCGTGCACACTCACACACACGCATGTTTACGCACACATGCACGCCTCAAAGATACTACATATCAGTCTGATTAGTCTTGGAGATGACCATTTAGTCCTCCAAAATGCATGGGTGTATGTTAACTATCACTCTTCGTCCCAAGTAGCAATAATTCCATGTTTAGGGATCTCAATAAAAGGTGGCCAAGAGCATAAATGTTACTTCTCTTTCTTTCATAACGTAATGATCCTCTTGTTGCAATATTAATCAATAACTAATTTCATAGTTGGACAACTGTTTTTAATGACCTAGTACTTTGGAGATATTGTTACAGAAGTCTTCAGATCATTCTCTGAAGGACTTGTCACCCAAAGGGAAAATTCATTTACTTGTCATATAGCAGGAGCCAAAAGCCTCATTACACTAATTAAGGAAAGACTCATTTGGGTCTTCATTGGTTGAACACTAAAAGTTCTCATGTCTGGACCTGAAAAAAGGAATCAAATGGAGTCTCCAGTCTAGGGTAATTTAAATAATACTAAAAGGGCCCCAGAGGATGTTAATAATGAAGCCATGGGACCCTTGAGTATCTGCTTACATTTAGTTATTTCTTAGAGGAGTGGATCTGTTCAGTCTTGGTGGTATAGGCAGAACCCTGGGATTTTCCAGGTCTCTTCTTCTCTTGAGTTTATTTGTCTCCAAGAATCCTATCTTCCTTCAGGTGACTTTTTCATAGAACATCTTGAGTCTCTGAAGAACCAAACTCAACACTCACTTTTAGTTTGTTGAGAATGGATGGAATACACTGGATTTGAACAATTCCTATATGACTCTTACTAAAGTTGACATCCTTGATGTGTAAGCTTTAAGTATTTGATATTCAGACTGAGCTTAGGCAAAAACTTATTACCTAATATGCTTTAGAGGTCACCACTTATTATATACCAAAATTGTCAAAATAATCCTGAAAAATCAATTTTTTATTAATGGGGAAATTGAATCTCAAGAAGTTAAAATAAGCTGGGATTTAAATATTAATCTTCTAAAATCACTTCTCTTTATGCTACACTATATACACTATAGCTACGTGTCATTTTTCTCAGTAGCCTACCTCAGTGTGTAATAATAGATGAGATAGATAGACAGATAATCTTCTGATTTTCATTATCACAAGTAATTCCCTTAGATCCATCTTGGTTTCCAGATGCATACCATACATTGGTTAGACTTAAAGAAGACCTTCCAAAACACAGTTCTTATCTTGTCACTCTTCTGAGAAAAAGCCATTAAGAATAGTTCCTATTCTTCAACATGTATTCAATGCCCCCAATCAAATAGTCACCATTATGAAGTTTTAACACATTTTACATTTTCCAAACTTCATGCATAGCTCACACTGGTTCCTTCACCAACTGTCACTTACTGGAATTCCTTTTACTCTTCTAAGTCTATTCAAAACACTTCCTCCTTTCTGATGCTTTTCCTCAATCTCACTCTTTCCCTCCAAAAATGTGAGTTTCCCCCTCCCTTATCCTGCATTTCCCTAGCTCATTACTTGGATTCATACTATGACTCTTATCTCTTCCTACCTTGAATTATATGCATGCCTGGCTTTTTTTTTTTTTTTTCTAACTAAGATTTAAACTCTTTAAGTACAAGTTCAGCCTCTAACTTTCCAATCTGTGTAGTGTCAGATCCCTGCATTCTCCCCTTTGCTCCGTTATTCGTGACTCAACAAGTGATTCCAGCCCATTTGAATCTCCAGGGAAGTGCGTCATACCAATGTCCCATAGCCAACCCTGCAAAGCAGACAGATTAGCCAGACTCCACGGGCCAGGTTTGCTTTGCAATGTCCCTACAATAGCCCTGCATTTAGCTCTGCATGGGAGTGGATGCATTGCCAACCTGAAAATGAGATATCTGGATCAGTCAATCTTAGCCAAGGGCTATGATGTTGAAAATATTATTTGTGGAAGAAATACTACCTTGTAACAGAAGTAAAAGCTCCTAGATTCTGAGAGGAATACCAATGCTCTGTCTCTTAGAGCAAAAATGATTTATTTTCTATACTGCAGATTTCATTCTTTTCCAAAATCAGACCTGGTTTAGTAGCCGTTAGAAAGCCCTCAGAGGGCATTTCTTCCCCATACCAGTCTGTTGATTAACTCATTGATTACAGATGGCTTTTTCTTCTGTTTTCCTTTCTTTCTCCCTCCCTCCCTCACCGCTTCATTCCTTTTTTCTTTCCTTCCTTCCTCCCTCCCCAGTCCCTCCTTCTTTCCTTTCTCCCTTCCTTCTTCCCTCCCTCTTTCCTCCCTTCCTCCCTTCTTCCCTTCACTTCTCCCTGCATTCCAACTCTCTCCTTTCTTTTTTCCTTCCATATGTACTATTCTGTGTTAGAAACTGGAGTGAGATTTGGGTGCTCTTAAGGTAGTGTTAAACTAGTATCATGACCAAGGGACTCAGGAATCTTCAAATACTGCCCCTAATCCCTCATCACGAAGTACCTGACAAAATATGAAGCAAAGTGTCACTATTGTTAGCTCTGGCTTTAGCTCAAAACCCCAAAGTTGAAAACTCTAGTAAGCTGAGTCCAATCATTTCTTTTTCCTAATCTTGTTAGTACTGAATAGTTTTAGACCAAAGCAGACTACAACACCTGTTCTGTTTCATTACCAGTAACAGCCAAAGCCAATCCTTGAATCTTATCACTAAGAGTTGACACAAAGCTGATCCAACCCACCCCAGCCATGACTATGGTAATCACCCACAGTGTCCTAGGAGGGGAGAAATGAAACAGTGAGCAAGTACTATAATTACTCATTTTGAAAATCACAGTTAAAAAAAAAAAAAAGCCCACTTAAACAAAAACAAAAAAACTAGCCCAATCAGTGCATTCATGTATGACCAATCAAGTTCAGGACTCCTCCTCCTCAGGGCGTGGAGGGAAATGCTATCATCTTGATTCATTGGGAAAAGCCCTTAAGTTCTTTCTAGAGATCAGTAGGCCTGCTCCATGCCAGGTGCCATGCTAAGCTCTGGAGACACAAAAACATTTAAACAAGACCTAAGTTTTCTGCCCTGGAAGAATTCTTATTCTAATGGGGAATGCAGACAAGCAAATAATTCCAAATTCGTGTGACAAGAAACAATAGAGGCAGAGCTGATATTTAGCTGGTGAGCACAGGTATGACCACACAAGTTGATAATATATTGAAATGCTCTGAATACATCTGTAAACATCTGATTTTCTGAGCTTCTGACTGGCCTCTAGCTTCATCCCTACTGCCCTTGCCAACCCTGGCCCCTACCTGCCCCTGACACTTCAGGGTCCAGCAAGGGGCTTCCAGGACCCTATTTCAGATCAACAGTTGGTAACTGTTCTGATTTATCAGTGCTTGGGGAATCATCTGAATGGAGATATGTACAAAGTGCCCATCTGCCTTCTTGTGCCAATCCTTCCTATCTCATGAGGTCTTCCTGCAGTCGGTCCCATGAAGGACATGATCCAACTGCATTGCTCACTATTGAATCCTCAGCACTTAGCCCAGTGCCTTGTACATTATAGATGCTCACTAAATTTTTGCTGAATAAACTGATCTTCTACTAGGCTGATTAGGGCAAATGTCCACACCTGATTAAAGTAGCCAAAAGGCCCCCCTTCCCAAAATACTTCCTTTATGTTTGAGAATCCTGTTAAAAAACCAGCTTATTACCTAGAAGGGATTGTATCACTTAGTTAATATTTTTACACCACTTACTCCAAAATCATATGGGCTTCAGGGTTCAGCTCACCTCTGTCCAGGAGGGCTTTGCTTTGTTAGGAGCAAGGGAGGGGAGAGGACAGATCCATGGGTAGGGAATGCTAGGGAGAACAGAGCTGGTTGTGGCAGAACAGGAGAATGTTCTGGACAAAGGAAGGGCAACTTGAGTGCTCAGAGAAGCCTGTATGTGAGAAGAGGGCTCTGGAGCCAAACTGCCTCCCTGGAGGACTACTGGAGGGATTACATTAATAGTGGCTTACACTGTCTACTTTTTGAGTGCCTCAGCCTTAGAATCATAGAATCAGAGAGAGAACTATGAGCATCCAAGACTTTGAAGTTCCTCTCGCTAATACTTACATATTTTTTACCACACTCCCATCAATTAATATGATAGTCTACAGTAGACCTTCTCAGAACACATCCAAAAGCAAGGAATCCATTCCATCAAGGGGAAAACCAGTCTGTTAAAATATATCTGGTTATTATTATTACTATTAGTTGAGGCTCCCATTTATTGGCACCTGTATCTCAGCCACCACACAAGTGCTCTGAAACCCAGGGGCTTAGGTTCAAATCCCAGCTTTGTCACTGACAAGTTGCTTGACATTGAGTGAGACATATAAATTCTAAGCACATGATTTATCATCTGTAAAATGAAGATAATAATGATAATCTCATTATGAGGATTTCATGAGATAAAGTAGGTGCAGGAATTACCAAACCTCCTAGCACATAGTAAGCATCCAAGCCTCAGGTTCCGGACTGTCAATAGCACAACAAAAACCACAGTGTCAGTGCAGGATGATAGTAGGTCTCAATGCCAGCATGCTTGATCCCGAATCATGCTCTGAATGCCGGCACTATCCAGCCTCATTGTCCTGATGCACTTCCCTTCCCACAGCACTATTCTTTATTCTTGTACACAGGAGTAGATTATCCAGTAAGCACCGTAAGTACAGGCTTACATTAAGCAAGGTACACACGGACTTACTTGTGTTTACTTACAGGTGAAATTGTTCACTACAAACAGTTCGTACCTGGCTTATTGGGTAATCCGGCCCTGCTTGTACACCTGCAGAGGAAGGTATGGGTCAAGTAATCCCCATGTCATCCAGAAAGATTTTATGAAGGAAGTGACACTTGGGAAAGGAGATGATGTGAAGATTGATTCCTATGACTCTCAAAAGGAAATATGGTTTCAGGCCCATCCTGTTCCCTGCTGGGACCCAAAGGGGAATCCTGCTTCCCTGCAGAATCCATCACTGAGACAGTCAGTGTTTTCCCTTCCCACCCCTCCCTCCAAAGAGCCCTCTCCTGCCTTTGCACTCAGACTTAAATACCTCAGGAATCAGTGTGCTCAGACAGTAAGCCTCACTTAAAGAACAAGCTTAACCAAAACCCAGCCAGTTGGGTGGAGTGGACCCGACTCATGGCAACCCCATGTGCATCAGAGTAGAACCATGGGGTTTTCAATGGCTGATTTTTCATAAGTAGATCACCAGGCCTTTCTTCCAAGGTACCTCTAGGTGGACTTGAACTCCCACCAGTTCAGTCAGCAGCTGAGCATGTTAACCATTTGCACTACCCAGGGACTCACTGCCCTCCTCCCCCCAGTCTTTTCTAGGAAATGTCAGGGACTGCACCTCAGGCCAGCAGCCTGTTCCTGAATTCAACTTTGGGAAAGAAAAACAATCTGCCTTTGATGGAGACAAACCCATAGGTGCCAGGAATCATCTGGTAGAAAGAATAGCAAGGACAGGTAGTAAAAAGGCTTTGTCTAGGACGGGCCAGACTTCTGGGGACAGGATGGGGAGAAAAAGACAGAGCCTGCATAGAAACTCATATCATCTGATGTGGGTTCACAAGCTGCTAAATAGTTAATGGACAAATAATGAATCCTGGCATAAATATTTAATGGAGCAACATCAAGGTATACAAGGGTAGGAGCGTGTGGAGGGAAGGAGGCTCTCGACGTGAAGACAATTGAGTTGGAATGTGAGTGAGATTGGGCCAAGCAGTATCAGTCCCACTGAGGGGAAGCTGGTAAAAACTGGGTTGGTTGCTTAAATAAGAGAATGGATGAGAAGCTGCTTTGCAAAATGTAAACTCCTGTGAAAATGGCTAGAGGCAGTATTTTTACTGTCATTTAACTATTTTTTGAAAGACAGCATTAGACAGTTTATCTGGAAGAGGGTAACCATTGAAGGGTTTAGTATGAGCAAAATAAAAGTTTAGGTGGGAAGGGATGAACATTTATTTGAGGGGTTACAATTGTTTTTATAGGTATACAGACTTGGAAGAGTGAAGCCTATTCAGAAAGAGAAGGACTAGATCATGCATCTCACAAGACGTCTCTAAGAACAGCTTCCATCTATTTTGAACCCATCATGTGGCAGAGATTAGGTGAATCCTAGGACCATAAAGTGAATAAAAATAGATGTGGCTCTGCAATTATAGAGCTCACAGTTGGCCAATGGAGGTTGTAAATCAGAAATTGACATGTGGTATGATCAGCAGCAGGATAGTACAAGGAATGAGTTATGGGAGCACCAGGATAAGTCAGGGATAAATCAGGGAAGGCTTCCAGGAGGGAGGAGCTTCCAGGTCACGACCTGAAGCGTGATTTGCTGACACTGCAATCACACATATACTTGTCTAGCTCTTCCCATTCAATGGAAAGCCCCATGAGGAGAGAGAACAGAAGCATTAGAGAGGAACTCACAAGGCAACAATTAAAAGGGTCTGGATGCCAAGATGAGAGATTTTAATTTGAATTAAATGATAGTTAAAACCAACATACACCCACTTCTCATTTATTGACATGGTTAGGTTCCAAAGACAGGTTGTTATGCAACAATTGGCATTACGCAGAAATGGAGGATGACCACATCAGATCACAAAACAGAGGATTACTACATCATTGTGTAACTGCCAAATTCATCATTACATAACTGCCAAACCACTGAGAATCATGGCCTAGCCAAGTTGACACATAATCTTAACCATCACAGCCAACATTATTCTCATCTTGTGCCTTGGCACTCTTTACTGCCAGACGTACATTATCAATGTGCAAAATAATCAGATACTGATTTTTTACTATTGTAGTAAACGTGAAATGTCAGACAATGAGATTGTTGATAAGTGAGGAGTAGGTGTACTCTATATGAAGGGGAAATGTGTGTTCACATACATTTCCAGTTTTGGAAAAGTTTCTCCTGGTAGTGGTGTGCAGTCAGAGCAGGTAGAAAGAGCAGAGAGTGCCTCTCTCTGAATTTCCTTGAAGAACTTGAAAACAGGAACCAAAAATAGACTAAGCCCCCCTTGCTCCCTGTTTCTTTCCACCATCTGTCAGCCCCACTCCCCTGGGGAAAAGCTAAGGCTGACAGTAGCAGAGTGAGAGAACAGGGGTGTGGGTGGGGAAGTTTTCTTTCTTTTTTTTTTCCTGCCAGGCTGAGTTATTAATTAGCTTCCTGGAGGTAGAGGAACAACAAGCTTTAGTCTCACTTGACAAATATTGCACCAGAGAAGGCTAGCAGCCCACCCAAGGTCACCCAGCACGTTCACAAGAAAGGCAGAGCCAGATTCCCAGGGCCATATGGAATTCTCTGTACCAGTTCTAACCATACCACTCTGAACTGTCCAAGCCTCCACTTTTAAGGGGTTGGTTGGGATGGTGCATGTTTTGGAGAGGTGAACCAGGGAAGATCTTTGTGGTGGGTTTTCCCAGCTTCTTGGTAAGACAAGTGTTTCTAACTACCTTCTCAGGGACAAGCCACAGTCCTCACATGAACTCAGCAACAGATGCTGTTTACTCCAAGCAGCACAATTCCTTCCAACCCCCGATGCATAATAGGCAACCGAGCCTTTTATCTCCCGGGCCTCAGGACCGCAGGGAGATAGGCAGGCAGATGGATGCCCTGCCTCATTCTCTGGAGGCCTGTTTCTCATCTTTCCAATTTCTTCCACCCAGCCTTGAGCACGGCCTAGAAAATAGCAGGGATGGGGGTGGGTTGGAATTGGTGTCGGGGTACCCAGAACTTGCTCCTCTCTGGACCAGAATCCCAGTCTCCTCTTACCTGCCCCAGAGGATTGACAGCATCATTGTCAGCAGCTGCATCTGGGTTCCTTCCTCTTCCTTCACCCTGGTGAGGAAAAGGGAGCCTCCAGTTGCTCCTTCAATGTTGTTTGGCTTCTCCCCAGAATGACAGTCAGCAACTGCTCATCCAGAGACAAGTCTCCCAAACCTTCTCCATATGCAATGAAGTCCAAACGCTCGCCTGGAGGACTAGAATCTGAGAACAAGAAGGATCCCATACATCCCAGTACAACCCCTTCCTTTTACATGAGTTAGAAGACAAATACCTATTAAGCACCTAAGTATGGGCACTGTGCCCAGTGCCAGGACAGCCAGCATCACCTTTATCATCTTCCATTTAAATTGTTATTTTTTCTGTGAAAACTGACCTAGCTTCCCCTGCCCTCTTTGACATGAACCTGAAAGAATGTATAGTGAAAGAACATGTTGGAAGCCCTCTTGTGACTACAAAGGGACACCATCTGTGAATATGGTGAACACAAAATAAGTCTAGTTGAAAGAGAAAGATTCTGATGGTATTCTTTGAGCCCCCGTAACCAGCCACATGGAACATTTTTCTACCAGACTTTTCAGTTAATGAGTTCCCCCAATTTTTTTTTGTTTTTAATACACACAAACACATACATAGACACACACTCGCGTATGCATAGGGGTCCAGATAGGTCAGGTAACTTGTCAGGTAATAGTCAGTTGGAGAAGAGCTCAGATAGGCTCCCTCTCATTGTTCCACTCTTTCTTCTCTGCCTCACAGACCGTATTCTCCAAGCAGTCCCTGCCCTCATCAATGTCACTCACAGAAGCCTGACATCTCCTGTATGGCCATTTGTTCTTCCAAACCCAGAGCACGCAACCAATTCTATGGGAATGTGTTTTGGAGGAGGAAGCAGTCCAATTAAGGATCTGAAGAGCCAGTTTTCCTCTCACCACCCCCCACTCCCCCCTCCCCTCCCCCCCCACCCCCCCCCCCCCACTCCCTGGCCAAGGACCTGCGTGGCCCCAGAGCTCCCCTCAGCCCTGCTCAGACAACCGCAGGGGGATGGAGAAAGAACTCTGTCCAGCAGTTCAAACCCACTTACAGCACTGGCAGGAAAATGAAATGACTGATACCATGTAATTAGGCCTTAATTATTTATCATTTTTTTGTTAATTACTGCCACTTGCAAGTTAACAGGTTGTAAAACTCTTGGGCTGTGTTTATTAAATGTTAGGCAATCATTAGCACAGAAGTGCCATCTTCCAGTGTTAATAAAATATCCATAAAAATCCATGACCGGGAGCTATGCAGGACTTGAGGCCTCTTGGGAGACAGTTACATGGATTTATGGCTAATTATATATTTTGAATCTGTATTGCTACATTTGAGTAGAAGTCTTGAATAAAAGGCCGCAATGTCTCTGTGGAGTTTACTATCGCTCCTCTGGTAACAGGAAATAAGAACTAGAAGAAAGAAGAAGTAGGAAAAAGTAGTAAAGGACAACTCCTGTCTCAAAATATCAATTCTCCTCAGGGTCATAGTGTCTAAATGTTTGTCATTAGAAAGTCATTCCTTGGGCTATAACGGTATCTAAACTATATAGATATCCTCAGAAAACAAATACCCTTGGGAGAAGTTCTTTACACTCAAACAGAAAAATGTGGCTTTGTAGTAGACCTTGTGAAAAATAGCTGATAGTCATAGCCAGTAATTAGTTCAATATGAGTACAGTTGAACAAACTAAGTGGGTATTAAAAAATCATACTAGTTGGGGTCAACTTAATTCCGATCCATGGAGAACCCACATGTGTCAGAGTAGAATTGTGCACCATAGGGTTTTCAATGGCTGATTTTTCAGAAGTAGGTTGTCAAGACTTTTTTCGAGGTGCTTTAGGTAGACTCCAACTGTCAACCTTTTGGTTAGCAGCCAAGAGCACTGACCATTGCAACACTCATTAGGTCATAATACTATAGGCATAAAGACTAGAATAAGTGAGGTGAAAGCACAGGCACACCTCAACTAGAATTGTAGATTAGTCCTGGAGGCCACATTTTGAAAGGATTATTGAAAAGCCAGAGTGAGTTCCTGACAAGTGAATAGGATGATAACAAGACAGAAACCCATTTCATGGGAAGCTTTTGAAAAATTGGGAATGTTTAGTCTGGAAATGAGAAGGCAAGATAGCTTGACAGCCGTCTTCAAATATCTTAAAAAGTTTCCATGTGGATTGGGAAGCAGATTTACACTGTGGGTCTCCAGAGGGCAGGGCCAATAGATAAAAGCTACAAAGAGGTAAGTTTCAGCTTTAAAAAATTTCAGAACATAAAATTTGTCCACCAATGGAACGGGCTGATTCAAGAGGTAGTGAGTTCCCCTTCTTAGAAGTATGCAAGCAGAACCTTAATAATCACCTGTTAAAGATACTGGAGAGAGTCCCTGCATTAGATGAAAGATTGAAAAAAAGAGTTTGAGATGTTTAAAATTCTATCAATGTTAAGTCTTTAACACTTTAATATACATGAGTTGATACATGTCATTCCCTGGCAATGGGAGCTAAAGACAGCCAGAAACCTGTGGGAACTTGGGGGTGTGATGAAGGGATATTCAAAGATAAAAACAGGTACAGAGAGTAGAGGTGTACATAGCTAAAGCCAACCCAATTTTGGACAAGTTCTTTTCATTTGGGAGAAATGAAGTTATCTTCTAACTGCTGAATGGGGAGGGTCCAGAGTAAGATTTAATCATTGATGACCAGAAAGGAAAGGCAGCTTCCAGTCCAGGTTTTCTGCTAACTCACTCTGGACCTTGAGCTATTTTCTCATCCTGGGTCTTAATTTCCCCATCTGTAAAGAGGGAGCTAAGCTTGGTGGTCTTTCAGGACCTTTCTATACCTACCATGAAATGGTTCTGGGTTCTGATGTGGAAGTAGTTCTGTGACTCTGGACCTTGAGCTATTTTCTCATCCTAGGTCTTAATTTCCCCATCTGTAAAGGGGGAGCTAAGCTTGGTGGTCTTTCAGGACCTTTCTATATCTACCATGAAATGGTTCTGGGTTCTGATGTGGAAGTAGCTCCATGACCTCAGCCCCTCACTGACCTACCCGGGCCTCCATTTCTTCACTTAGAAAGCACAGAAAATGATGTCTGTCTCTAAGCTGCCTCTCCAAGATGCTATAAGGAATAATGAGGCCATTTGTCGCTCCTCTGAGTTCAGTGTGGAATGTTCAATCACCATCGAGAGGTACTTGTACGCAGACATTTCAGGTACATAATATAATATTATAGGCATAGAAAAGCATAAAAAGATTCATAATTAAGATAAAGAATCAATCAACCTGCCCTTTCTTTTTTATAAGCTCAACCCAAGCAAGTGGCAAGTGGCTGTGTTCAAGGTTGTAGAGTATATATTTGTGAATTTATATATTTAATGTGAAATAAAGAACTCAATTGAAGCAAAAGGCATTGCTATCAACCATTGATTTGCCCAATATATGTAGGGAATCAACACTGTGCCTGGGACACTGTGAGGCAAAGAGGGGAGAGGTTAAGTATGGTCTTTCTCCTCAAAGATCTTATAGTCCAGGGGCAGGGGTTGGAGTTGTTTAAAATTAGCTTCTATATATAAACAGAGGCTGGGCCACTCAACTCTGGAGCCCCAGTGCCTAGTACAATGTCTGGCATACAGTAAGCATTCACTAATTGTTCAGTGAATGAATCCTTGAATGTAAATTTTCTGGGCTCTATGAAGAACAGAGCAGTTAAAGCCCTAGAGAATTCCAGAGGAAGAAGAAATTCCAGCCAGCTGAGAAACTCAGAGAATGCTTCATGGAGAAGGTTGACCCGCCGCGCTCTTAGAAGAGGAGAAGATGGGGATAGGATATTCCAGATGGTGGTTTTAGCAAGTCCATGTCACAGAGGCAGGAAGGGGTGGGTTAGTGCACAGAACTCATCCCAGTAGCCTCAACTTCTCCTTTCCTGCTGATTCACCTGGGCTAGGCTGACTCCTAACGGATGTGTCTGCCTTCACTTTTCCCGGTGCTGATCTATTCTACCTACTGCTGCTGGCCTTATCTTCCTAAAAGCACAGCTACAATCATGGTGTTGTCCTTGTCAAAAGCACAGGCTGACTCCCAGTTGTCACCTGAATAAAATCCAACCCCAAAGCCTGGCAACTCAAGGCTCCTTTGTCCACCTTAGTTTTCCGAATGAACATATTTCTTCTCTTTCTCACTAAGCCTTACCAGATAGACTCCCTTGTCCTCCATCATGGATAGTCTTCAGTTGTTACCATGCATCAGTTCCTGCTCTTTTTCACATTTGAAAATCCTTCCCTTAAATCCATCAAGTCGAAATTTTCCCAGCCCTCAAAGCATAAATTTAGTATCACCTCGGCATGAAACTTTGACCTGAACCCCTACAGAAGCCATCAATGAACTCCTCTTTCCTCTGCTCCCAACACGTATAGCTCATGGTTCCCCTTCTATCTAGTTAGATGTGCACATGTTTTGTCTCTCCCACCACACAAAGGTCATTTTCCTTAAGGACTTTTCCACAGAACCTGGCCCAGAATTGGGCCCAGAGCAGGAGCTCAATGTGAGTGTAGTGGACATGAAAAGTTGTTGTTCTTAGGAGTCATCAAGTCGGTTCAGACTCACAGTGACCCTATGTACAACAGAACGAAACACTGCCTGGTACTGCACCATCCTCAAAATCATTGTTATGTTTGAGCCCACTGTTGCAGCCACCGTGTCAATTGTATTTTGAGTGCCTTCCAACCTGAGGGGCTCATATTCCGGCACTATGTCAGACAATGTTCCACTGCTATCCATAAGGCTTTCACTGGCTAATTCTTTTCAGAAGTAGAGCACTGGGTCCTTCTTCCTAGTCTGTCTTAGTTTGGAAGTTCAGCTGAAACCTGTCCATCAGGGGTAACCCTCCTGGTATTTGAATATTGGTGGCATAGTTTCCAGTATCATAGCAACACGCAAGGCCCCACAGTATGACAGAATGACAGACGCGTGGGGGGACATGACAAGGGAGCTGTCGATTCTCAGAGGTGTCCCAGTGGCTAAGTGTATGCCCTCCAGTTTGCAATGGTCATGCCTTATTGGTAACGAAGGCAGAGACACTAGACTGAAGGTAGGTGAGTGAGCCAATCAGATTCTTTTGTTTCTCTTTAATTTTATTTATTTATTTTGTTATTCTTCTTTTTGGGAATATACAGAGCAAAACATATACCAATTCAATGTTTCTAGATGTACCATTTAGTGACATTGATTACATTCTTCGAGTTGTGCAACCATTCCCACTCTCTTTTGCTGAGTTGTTCCTCCCCCATTAACATAAACTCACTGCCCCTTAAGGTTACTATCTAATCTTTTGAGTTGCTGTTATAAATTTGATCCCACATAGACAGATCTTAAAAGAGCACAATGCTCAAGGCAGACATTCTTTACTAGTTAAGCTAAAGTATTGCTTGGTTTTAAGAAGACTTTAGGGGATATTTTTGGTTTAAGGTGTAAAGATTATCTCAGGGCAATAGTTTTGGGGGTTATCCAGCCTCCATGGCTTCAGAAAGTCTGGAGTTCATGAGAACTTGAAAGTATATTCTGCATTATCCCCCTTCTGATCAGGATTCTTCTATAGATCTTCTTTGATCAAAATATTTAGTAATGGCAGTCGGGCACCATCCAGTTTTTCTGGTCTCCTGGCAAAAGAGGCAGTTGTTCATGGGGGCAATTAGCCACACATTCCATTTCCTCCTCCTATTCCTGCCTCTCCTTCCTCCTCTGTTGCTCTGGGTGAACAGAGACCTATTGTTATGCCTTAGATGGCCACTCGCAAGCTTTTAAGACTCCAAGAACTACTCGGGGAATTGGAAAGTAAAACAGAAGCACTAAACACATTCTTAGGCCAGTTAACTGGGATGTCCCACGAAACCATGACGCTAAACCTCCAAACCAAGGAACCAAATCCCATGAGGTGTTTGGCTGTACATAAGCAGCCTCAGTAGCTAGTTAAGCTAAACAATTGTTTTTTATTTTATTTTGTCATTGTTGTAAATAAGTCTATCACACAACTTTTGCCAATTCAGCTTTTTATAGGTGTACAACTAATTGACAGCAGTTACAATAATCAACTGTACAGACCTACTCTTTATAACTGCAATTTTCCATCACCGTACACTGAAACTCAGTACTCCATAAACAATAACTCCCTCTCCCCCCCCCCCCCGCCTCCCGCCCCTGGCAACTGCTAATAAACTTTGGTCTCTATACATTTGCCTTTTCTTGTCTTTTTATGTACGTGAGGTCTACCATATGATCCAGCAATTCCACTCCTAGGTATATACCTAAAAAATTTGAAAGCACAGACTCAAACAGAACTTGCACAGCAATGTTCATTGCAGTACTATTCACAATAGTCAAAAAGTGGAAATAAACAAATGCCCATCAACAGATGAATGGATAAACAAAATGTGGTACATACACACAATGGAATACTACTCTGTTAGTAGAAGAAATGAAGTCTTGATATACACTACAGTATGAACGGAGCTTTAAGAGATTATGCTGAGTGAAATAAGTCAATCACAAAATGACAAATATCGTATGACCAATCAGATTATTCCTGTGTAATCAGAATGAAGACACAGTGATACAAGGCAACTGGATCTGAGACTTCTCATGGCAGGCTCCACAGGAAGGTCACAGAGGTCTAATTGCTGGGGTCCCTGTAACTACCTTGGTTTTTATCTGCTTTTATTGTTTTTTGTTTGTTTTTCAATACTTGTATCTTCACTTTAGCTCTGGAGTTTGTGAGCTGCCTTGGTAACATTCCAATACCCCCCTTTTGTTTTCTTGGCTGTGCAAATGGTTAACATGCTTGGCTGCTGACTGGAAGGTTGGAGGTTCGAGTCCATCCAGAGGCAACTCTGAGGAAAATTCTGGTGATCTACTTCTGAAAAATCTGCCATTGAACACTCTATGGTGCACAGTTCTACTCTGACACACATGGAGTTGCCACCAGTTGGAGTCGACTCGGCAGCAACTAGCTAATATTAGTGTTTGTAACCATGGAATCTTGACAGATAAACTGAGTGAGTGAATGAGTAAATGAATGAACAGGTGAGTTAGTTAAAAAAAAAAAAGTCAATGGGTGGATTAATATAACAGGTAGGTGGATAGATGGTGAGTAGATGAGTGAACACGTGGCCACAGTTCTGGTTTCTGTCTCCCATCGATCCTCTCTCTTCTTCATTTCCCCTCTTTAACTAGGAGTTATCAGTACTAGGGGTCAGGGCTGGGCAAGCAAAAAAATGCACAGGGCTCTATCCTCACCACTCTCCTTTTTTTAAAGTTGTCAACCAGGGGATATTTCATTAGAGCCAATAACAAAGAAGATGAGACACTGTCTCCTTTGCTGGCCTGTGCTGCTTCGGAGAATGAGACAGAACATCAATTACTTAGGAGAAAAGTCACATTTTATTCAGCCAGGGAACATGATGGGAGGGGGTCAGAGGGACAAATGTGGATGTGAGCTTCTCATCGTCTCTACTGGGAAAAAGAAGGCTGCCCATCAGCTAATTTTAACAAATGCCACCAAATAGTGACAGTTTCCCCAGAGGCCTATGTCTGCTCTCTCCTTCTAGAATATTAATTGGAAACTCCAATTGTTGTTAGAGGAAACTATGATCTCCCCCGCCCCCAACTATTTTTCCCATGGAGTATAGAACCTAAAGTAACACAGAGTGACTAAGGAGACAATGTTTGAACTTTTCCATCCCTTTTTGCATTACCCTTGGGCACCCCACCACCAATGGGTGATCTGTGTCCCTATGGTATGTAGGAGGACCCCTTCTGTGGGGACACACTGAAAACCTGTTCCTTAGCCCATGCACAGGTGCTCACTCTGCATCCCATTTTCACTCTGCTACAGAGGCACATTTTGTAGAGACAGAAATAGGAGGCATTTGCTTGACAATATGTCCTCTCCTGGATACCTTTGGCATCGGTTTAAGAACTTGTTTTGTTTTTTTTTTTCCCCTTCCTCTCTCTTTCCTTCTTTTCTTCCTTCTCTGATACTACTTGTTCTCCTTTCCTTTTTTACTCCAATCCTGCTGACACTTACCGGTGTGAACAATACATAAAGAATTTCTCATTTCATTGCAACCTGCGGGTATCATTTTCATCAAACACATAAGGAATCTGGGCAGAAATGGACCTTTCTGACCACTCTATCCAAAGTATCCTTACAAGTACCTTCTATCATGAAAAACTCCTCATTCTTGACATAACACTGGTCACTGTCTGATATCATCTGGTTATTTGTTTACTCATTAATCAGCAGTATTATTATAAAAAGGCAAATTCCTTGAGGGTATCTCTCCTTCATTGCTGAATCTCCAGCCCCTAGAATGGTGTCTAGGGCAGAGCACATGCTTGGTATATGAAGATACAGCTGTGGTCAATTGGCCTAAGAACATGTTTAGTGTTTCTGTTCTACCTCCTAGTTCTTTGTATAGTTGCTGGGATCTTAAAAGCTTGCAAGAAGCCATCCAAGGCACAACAATTGGTGTCTGTCCACCTGGAGAAACAGAAGAAGAAGAAGAGGCAGGAATAGGAGGAAGAAATGGAACGTGTGGCTAATTGCCTCCATGAACAACTGCCTCTTTTGCCATGAGACCAGAAGAACTGGATGGTGCCTGGTTACCATTACTGAACATTTGATCAAAGATTCTATAGAAGAATCCTAATCAGAAGCGGGATAATACAGAACATAATTTCAAATTCTTGTGGACTCCAGACTTTCTGAAGCCATGGAAGCTGGATGAGCCCCTGAAACTACTGCCTTGAGATAATCTTTAAAATTTAAACCAAAAATATCCTCTGAAGTCTTCTTAAAACCCAAATAATAGTTTAGCTTAACTAGTAAAGAATGTCTGCCTTGAGCATTGTACTCTTTTAAGATCTAACTATAAGGGATCAAATTGACAACAGCAACTCGAAAGATCAGATAGAAACTTTAGGGGACAGTGAGTGAGTTTATGTTAATGGGGGAGGAACAACTCAGAAAACGAGAATGAGAATGTTTGCACAACTCAAAGAATGTAATCAATGTCATTGCATTGTACATAGAAACTGTTGAATTGGTTTATGTTTTGCTGTGTATATTATCACCATCAACAACAAAAATAAAATGAATTATAAAAAAAAGAGAGATAGCTGTGGGCTCTGATGGTTGGAAAAGGTCTCCTTAAAGATATGGAATTTCTGTACCTGTTGGCAGATGATATGATACTATACACAGAAAACCCTAAAGACTCCACAAGAAATCTACTGGAACTAATAGAAAGATTCAGCAGAGTAGCAGGATACAAGATAAACATTCAAAAATCAATTGGATTCCTATACACCAATAAGGAGAACAATGAAAAGGAAATCAGGAAAACAATACAATTTTCAATAGCCCCTAAAAAGATAAAATACTTAGGAATAAATCTGACCAGGGATGTAAAGGACCTATACAAAGAAAACTACAAAACACTACTGCAAGAAAACCAAAGGGATCTACATAAATGGAAAAACATACCATGCTCATGGATAGGCAGAATCAACATTCTGAAAATGACAATTCTACCCAAAGCAGTTTACAAATACAATGCAATCCCGATCCAAATACCAACAACATTCTTCAAAGAGATGGAACAACTAATCATTCACTTTATATAGAAAGGGAAGAAGCCCCGAATAAGTAAAGCACTACTGAAGAAGAAGAATAAAGTTGGAGGACTCACACTACCTGACTTGAGAACCTACTATACAGCTACAGTAGTCAAAACAGCCTGGTACTGGTACAACGACAGATACATTGACCAATGGAACAGAATTGAGAACCCAGATGTAAATCCATCCACCTATGGTCACCTGATCTTCGACAAGGGCCCAAAGTCCATCAAATGGGGAAAAGACAGTCTTTTTAACAAATGGTGCTGGCAAAACTGGATTTCCATCTGCAAAAAAATGAAACAGGACCCATACCTCACACCGTATACAAAAACTACTTCAAAATGGATCAAAGACCTGAATATAAAGCCTAAAACTATAAAGTTCATAGAAGAAAAAATAGGACCAACACTTCAGGCCTTAATAATGGCATTAACAGGATAAAAACCATAACCATCAATGCACAAAACCCAATAGATAAGCTAGATAACTGGGATCTTCTAAAAATCAAACACCTATGCTCTTCAAAAGACTTCACTAAAAGAGTCAAAAGAGGACCTACAGACTTGGAAAAAATGTTTGGACAGTACAAGTCAGACAAAGTGTCTAATTTCCATAATCTACAAGAAAATCTAACACCTCTACAACAAAAAGACAAATAATCTTATTAAAAAATGGGCAAAGGAAATGGACAGACACTTCACCAAAGAAGACATTCAAATGGCCAACAGACACATGAGGAAATGCTCGTGATCACTAGACATTAGAGAAATGCAAATTAAAACCACAATGAGATACCATCTCACCCCGGCATTACTGGCACGAATCAAAAACACTGGAACTAGCAAATGTTGGAGGGGCTGCAGGGAGATGGGAACACTTATGCACTGCTGGTGGGAATGCAAAATGATACAACCATTTTGGAAAATGATAGGGCATTTCCTCAGAAGGCTAGAGATAGACATACCATTCGATCCAGCAATCCCCACTCCTAGGAATACATCCTAGAGAAATAAGAGTCGTCAGTCGAATAGACATATGCACACCTATGTTCATGGCAACATTGTTCACAATAGCAAAACGATGGAAACAACCTAGATGTCCATCAACAGTTGAATGGATAAACAAACTATGGTACATACACACAATGGAGTACTATGCAATGAGAAAGAAGAACAATGAATCTGTGAAGCATCTCATAACATGGATGAAACTGGAGGACATTATGCTGAGTGAAATAAGTCAATCACAAAAGGACAAATATTGTATGAGACCACCATTGTAAAAACCCATGAAAAAGTTCACACACAAAATGTAACAATCTTTGTGGGTTACCAGGGATGGGAGGGGTGGGGGGGAAATACTAAAGAGAGTAGATAAGTGGTATCTTGGGTGAAGGGTGAGACAGTACACAATACAGGAGAAACTAGCACAATCTGTACAAGGAAAGGTCATAGAAGCCCCATAGACACATCCAAACTCCCTGAGGGACTGAATTGCTGGGCGGAGGGCTCTGGGGACCATGGTCTCGGGGAACATCTAGCTCAATTGGCATAACACAGCTTATAAAGACAATGTGCTACATTCTACCTTGGTGAGTAGTGTCTGTGGTCTTAAAAGCCTGTGAGCGGCCATCTAAGATACTCCACTGGTCTCATCCCTTTGGGAGCAAGGGAGAATGAAGAGAACAGGATACAAGGAAAAGATTAATCCGAAGGACTAATTGTCCACCGCTACCAAGGCCTCCACCGGACTGGTGCCCGGCTACCACCATTGACTGCTCTGACCAGGATCACAATAGAGGGTTCTGGACAGAGCTGGAGAAGGATGCAGAGCATATTTCTAATTCACAAAAAAAAGACCAGATTTACTGGCGTAAAGGAGACTGGAGAAACCTCAGAGAGTATGGCCCCCAGACACCCTTTTAGCTCAGTGGTGAAGTTACCTCCGAGGTTCACCGTTCAGCCTGGGAGTGGACAGCCCCGTAAAACCAAATGAGACTACCGAGGTACAGGAGTCCAGTGACAAGGGCCAGAAGGCAGAAGGGGACAAGGAAGCTGGTGATAGGGAACCTAAGGTTGAGTAAGGATATTGTTGATGTGAGATTGTTAACCATTGTCTTAGGGCAACATTTGTAGTAACTGTTAAATGAGAAACTATTTTGTTCTGTAAGCCTTCATCTTAAGTGAGAATAACAGCACAATTGGAAAAAAAAAAAGTTATGGAATTTATTTTACCCGGGCTTTGAAAACTTGGCAGGATTAGAGTAAGCATTTTGGGCAGAGGAAACAACATAAGCAAAGGTGTGGTGTGAGAACAATGATGCTCTCCTTCTTTCATATTATTACTTTCAGAAAATCCACATGAGGGCATCAGAATATGTACATGGATTATTTCTAAAATTATGGGTTATTTTTGGGTAAGAAGAGTCCCCGAATGGCCTAGGGTATGTCAAAGAACAAAACTGGCCCATTTGTACTACATCTAGTGTATTGAAAGAGAAAGCACATGAAACCACAATTCCCAAATGCTGGATTCCACTCCTAGCTTGGCCGTACATGGCCTGAAGCAAGACAGAAAAATTTAGGGCTTGAAGGGACACCACCATCATCTTTCACACAGTCTAGTGCAACAAACTCTGAAGTGTGTTTTTGCTGCCAGTTTTGTCCTCTTTCAATCCATTATCCAACAGCAACAGGAGTGGTGTTTTAAAGACCTGAATCTGATCATGTCACTCCTTCCTCAATTTCCTCCAGTGACTGCCCATTACCCTAGTGTAAAATCCAAAGTCCTCACCCTGGCCTGCAAGACCCTACATGATCTGGCTTCTGCCACAGTGACCTTCTTGTAACATTTCAAATACATTCCCACCTAAGGACCTTTGAATTTACTGTTTGCTCATCCATGCCATGTTTTCATCTTTCATCCTTCGTTTTCATTCAGTTCTCTGTTTAAAAGTTGCTCTTCAATGAGTCAACCTCTGATCATTCTTTCTAAAATAGCACCTTCTAGCATTATCTCCATCAACATATTTTGCAATTTCTATTTTATTTATGTCTGATATTATGTTATGTATTACTCGTTTACATGTTTATTGACTAACTTCCTTGCTAAAAGCCATGCTCCATGGGAATAGTTCTATTTGGTTTACCTGTGTTTAGAAAAGTTCTTGACACAAAGTAAATACTCAAATAATAGATTTTGAAAGGATGAATAAAACCAGTCAAACTCTTTAATTTTGCACTCTTAGAATAAACTTATGCTTACATTGTACCAATATTTCACAACTAGTTAATGACTGAGCCAGTACAGAGACTTAGGTACCCTGTTTTCCAGTCCAGTATTCTTTCTACTTCCCCCAATGATCTTATGGGTTTTTTTTTTTTCCTTCATCCGTTAAATGGATATAATATCCCTACCCTGCCTGTCCCAAGGAGCTATACTACATGGATAATGGGAAAGCCACTTGTAAAGTAAATAAATACAAGTGATTGTATGAGAATTTAAGGAGGGAATGTCAGGGATAAATTTATTGATTAACTAGAGGAGTGATTGCATTCGGTTCCTAAGAGAAAGTGATCCTATACATTTTAGGATCCAATTCAACCCAAGCTTCTGAGACTGTGCTGCATCTATCAAGGAACCTCTAATGGAACAGCTAACTAGAGCACCACTTGTGCAAACCAGAATAAATCCAATTTGAATGAGACATACAGCACATTTTGGGAAACATCTCAAGAATAGTTTTCAAGTGGGATGGTGACCAGCTGTTCTCCCTCTCTACTGTGGAAGGGGGAGAACTACCATGGGGATTCGGGGGCTAGGTGTGGGAAAGATTATACTGATTCCAGCGAGTCATGGTTTTTAAGAGGCATAGAAGGAAGAGAGGGACAAGGACTCAGCACTAGGCTCACCCTATAGTTACCTTCTAAAACAAATCTGGCCAGGCTACCCCTGGCCAGGTTTATAACCATTCAATGACCTTCATTATCCTTGGTAATGAATCAGCTTGATATTAAAGACCTTCCATTACTAACTGGCTTGTAGCATCCTCTTCAGCCTCATTTCTTGCTTTTCCTGGTTCATACTGTACTGTACTCTCTAATATCAAAGAACTGCTTATATTTTACCCACACATGCACACACACACACCTTATTGTTTCCTGCTTCTGTGCCTTTACTTTTGTACATTCTTCTTCACAGAGCAACTTTACTTCATCTCCACCTGAATAATTTTTTCTTTCCCCCTAAGACACAGCTCTGCTTGAATTTCCCAGCAAGAGTTCCCTGAAAATATGTACTCCTCCACCGAAAACAGACATGTGCTGCACAGTGCCCTATGCACAACCCACAGCTGTCATAAATACACTGTGTTTTAATGACCTGTCTTTTTATATTTAAGGAGCTCTGGTGGTGCCGTGGTTAAAACACTCAACTGCTAACCAAAATATCAGCAATTCAAAACCACCAGTGGCTCCATGGGAAAAAGATGTGGCAGTCTGCTTCCATAGAGATTTACAGGCTTGGAAACTGTATGGGGTTACTATGAGTCAGGATTGACTTGATAACATTGAGTTTGGGTTCTTTTTATATTTCTCTCCTCCTCTAGGATATACAGAAGGAAATGGGTATTTTTGGCTTTTGAACTTCTTGTATGGTCCTTGGAATATAAAATGGTCTGGTGATGCTAAATGTGTGTCAAAGTGACACTGAAAAGGCTGAGTCTTTTGAGAACTGACAAACAGAATCAGTTTTTTCACATTCCCTGAGATCTGGAAGTGATTTTGGGATCTCCATTTCAGTCTGTCAGGCCTCATGAGCATGGGTGGCCTCAAGACCATGAAATCAAACCATGACTCAGAAACTCTGGATGTTACTTCAGAGACTGAACTTTCTTCCAAGACACTCTCCTAGGGCCATCCAAGGGCTGGGAGAACTGATTCCAAAAGTGGAGATAAAACCAAATGCCACAACAATCTCTGAACCCAGGATGAAGTAAAAGAACTTATTCTAGATGTCTTCACATTGAGGGAAGGGGATGTTCAGAATACAAGTAGGCAACTGGCAAGTGGGAGATCCATCCATGAGAAGGCAAAGTCATAGCACTTATGCTATAATTCTGTGACAATCACTCTATCATTGGGTGTAAGAACATTATGATAACAGTTGCACATCACCTCATAAGGTGACCTGGGTTACAAGAAGAAAACCTGTGGATATGGATCAATGCATATACTACCATAGGAACCAGGGCATTGCTGCGGACTGCCATCAAAAAACACAGTATGGCTGTCCATGGTGCTGAATCCTCACCCTGAGCTAGAACACAAATCTACTCACCATTCTCCACCCCCTCCCTGAGAAGTTGTCAGGCACATGTTAGCCTGCCCTCCATTCAGGTTCCATGTAGCAATTATTGCAAGGTATTATAATTAGTCTATTTATATTCTGTCTCTCCCACTATATGTGAACTCCCTGAGGCAGGGGATATGACTTACCATCTTTGTTTCACTAGAATAGCACTGAACCATCCAACCATCCAATAACTATTTTAAGCACCTACTATTTACAGGTATGGTATAGTGTTCTAAGAATACCAGGAGAAACAAAGTATGATCCCTATTCTCAGTAATCTTATGATCTAATGAGAGATAAAAGCAAGTACACAGGGGCAGTGGCTAAGCGCTCGGCTGCAACTGAAAGGTCAGTGGTTTGAAACCACCAGCCACTCCATGGAAGAAAGATGTGGCAATATTCTTCCTTAAAGATTAAACCAGACCAAACCAGTTGCTGTCAAGTTGATTCTCACCAATAGCAACCCTGTAGGACAGAGTAGAACTGCCCCATATGGTTCCCAAGGCTAAAATCTTTATGGAAGCAGACTCCTGTAAGGACCAGGGCTCCTTCTGTAAAGATTACAGCCTTGGAAACCCTACCGGGAAGTTCTGTCCCATAAGATGACTATGAGTCAGAATTGGCCGGATAGCACACAACAACGACAAAGTGTTATGATAAAGAAAAGTATTTGGGACTGTAGGAGCACAGAGGTGGAGTCATTAAACTAGCCTTTAGTTTCAGAAAAGGCTTTGTAGAGGAAGCATCATTTAAGCTGGAACAAAGGTGTGGGAATCAGTCATAGTAACAGTGAGACTGGTGAGAGGTGAGATGGGGAGAAAATCCAGGAATGGGAAATGACAGGTGCACTGGCTTATAGGCAAGATAATGCAGGGGCAGAGAGTATCTCAGGGTGGGTTGTAGAGGAGCCCAGCGTATTTGTGATTGGGTATGTGGCAAGATAATAAATTATAATTTTATTCCATGGACAACTGAAAGACATCAAATGGTTTTATGCAGCAGAATGCATGATTAGACTAGAGATTGAATGATCACATGGCATGTGTTCAATTAAGATTTATTGAAAGTAAGAATTAATACATGAACAAATAGTTCTCCAAAAAGACTGCAGACATCCAGGGAGATTGATGTTACTATCCACTTTCTGCGATTAGAAAGACAGGGGAGGATAGACGATGCAGCTTAAATTGTAGAAGGTGAACATGACTCGGCCATCTTTCGGGGCTGGCATAGCTGCTGCCATAGGATAAATTAAAAGGCCTCATGTGATTTCTTATACTTCAATCATTAGGTAGCAATATGTTACGTACCTAGCACACAGAGATGGTAAAAAATTAGATGTAAAACCCCTTAGATATAGTTCAGTTTGGATCTACCACAATTTCAAGACAATTTGTGATCCATACTGAATTATCCAATGAAAATTAGAAAGCTCTTGAACTTACGTCTAAACTGCGAGGTGGCAACACGAAGAAAAACTTAAATATTCTTTCACAATCAGTTGTTTGGGTAATCCTGGGATGGTGTGTCATATGGGATAGGTCCTGAGAATAACAAAGGATGGCATTCAATTTAAAGATTTCCTGAGAACCACGAATATTCAACGTTCCATATTAGGCACCATGGAGGAAAGAGAGATAAATAAGATAAGGAGTGACTCTATTCAAGGAGTTCATAATCCCATAACGGCAGAATTTTAAGAAACACAAACATACAACTCCAAGACCAGGTTGAATAGGATAAGAAGAAAAATAATAACATGAAATTATTTTCTATTAGAGGGAATAAGAACGTTTTATAGCAAGGACATGACATTTCCCTGAGTCTTTCATGTAGTATTTTGATAGACTGAAATGGTGAGGTTGAGGGAGGGCATTCTGGGTTGAGGAAATTAGGCTTGCAAAGGCATGTGGTTGAGATTGCAAAGGGCACACGTTAGTGGAGGAAACGAGTCTGATTTGACACTGTAATGTAGGGAGTGAGAATGGAACTTAAAGGCAAATGAGGTTGGAAGAAAAGTTTCCAGTCAGACATGAAGGTTCTTGCAGCTCATGCTCAGGAGTTGAGATTTTATTATTTGGATGGTGAGGAACCATAAGATGATTCTGAGTAGGGGACAACATTGTTAGAGGATAGGATAGTAAAAATATCCCCCCACCCCATCCTTTCTCTCTCTCTCTGGAAGTTTGGATGCCCCTGATTTTGAGAAAGGAGGTGTTTAGACTCTGGTTTGAGCCCTATTTCATTGAAAGAGCCAATGCTTGGGGATGGTGGTGCTGTCCACTCTGTTCTTTATCCAGTCAGCTGCGATTTGCCCAGGGACCCCACAGATTCTTGCTTCATTACAGAGGAGCTGAAGTACCAAATGAACCATGATTTCCTAATGGGTCTGGCTGCATCTGGATTTATCCCATCAAGCAAATTAATGAACAGCTTTAGCAAGGGCTTCTGGCCCTACTGCCTCACACATTTGGACAACAGATCTGCTGTGATGGCAGCCAGAACCCAGGAAGCTGAAGTGAAGATGGAGGTGGGAAGAGAAGAAGAGGCCTTGAGGGAGACATCTTGCAGAGTTTATGATGTGGTGGGTTTTCTGTCAAATGAAAAGGAAGGGAGAAAGGAACACTTGAGGAACTTCCATCCCTCAACCCCCGTTTGGGAGAAATCACACAATTAAGGGTGGAACCATGAAGTCTTTATTGGACTAGAGTGGCCGAACATTCAGCTGGGAACAATTTTCTCCAAAATGGGAAGCCAAGGCAGGTGCTGTTTATCATTCTTACTTCTCTGACTCCAGTTCTTTCCCCAAAGACCCAAGGGGGAAAGCACAAATAGGTGACAAATGAGTCCTTTCTCTGGGAATAATTCAGAGTTTGGCCATCATTAACTCCACACAGATTGCTTCCTCTGAGGCCTCAAGATAGGATGCAAATTCAGGAAATTATCATCCAATCCTGCTAAATTTCCACTCAATTTCAACTAACGGTTTTGTTTTCAAGCACTTATTATATGTCAGGGACCTAGCTAGATGCCATCACATAGCTTCTTTCACACAGAGACAAAAATACAATGAAATCTTGATGAAGCACAAGGAAATTAGAAAAGGATCTGGAGATCTCAATGGACCCAAAGCTGAGCAAATTTATTTATTCTATTGCTCAAGTAGAATAAATTGCTCAAATTAATCAAATAAAATAGCAATTCTAAGATACATTAATAGAAAAAAATTTTTAAAGACTGAAAATAATTTTACATGTTAATAGATCTCACTGGAGCCCTGGTTGCCTAGTGGTTAAGAGCTCAGCTTTTAACCAAAAGTTCAGTTGGCAGTTTGCATCCACCAGTCGCTCCTTCGAAACTCTACGGGGCAGTTTTACTCTGTACTATAGGGCTGCTATGAGTCAGAATCAACTCAATGGCTACTGGTTTGGTTTTCGGGTTTTAATAGAACTCATTACAGTACTGAGAACTGTTTGAGTCTTTTTAAATTTTTTTAAAATACAGAACGTGCGTCTATTTCTAATTACAAAGTAAATACAAGACTCTAAATTCTTTATTCTAAAAATGCAAAGAGCTAGTGATAAAACCGGAACAAGGAAAGGTCAAGAGGTGATAATATTTTCCATGATGATACATTTTTCCAGCTACAGGATATAGAGTAAGCAATGGAAACCAATAGCTTCTTTTTTCTTTTTACTCCTTCCATAACTATCTCTACCTTAGCACCGGGGGGTCAACCAGGTGTACCTATGGATTTCATTATCTTCTCAATCCATATCAGAGTTCCCCATTCATGGGAGTGAGCTTGAGGGGCCTTGAACTTCCTCTGGGATCCTTTATTGTGTTTAATAATAATCTGGGGATCTTATACAATGTAAATCTGTGGGCCCCAGGCCCGAAAATCCCAAAGTGTACATCAGTTTGGTAGCCATCACCCAGGACTCCTGCCTCTCCAGTCCACTGCACTTTCAGCTACATCCTGCTGCCCAGACCTGACCACCCTGCAGCTCTGTTCGATGCAGTGCCTTCCAGTGCCTCTTCTTTCCTTTGCCTTCTCATTTCTCTAAACAAGCCAGCTCCAAAAGTGAAATTGGCTCCTAGAAATCAAGCTAGGGAATAACCTGACAATTTCTTGCTGAGAAGTAATAATTATGGCCCTGGAAGGATGCAATCTGCATACATTATTGCAAGTTATGCCAACAGAATGTCAACATTTGTGTCAGGAGGAATCTCGAGCGGCAATTACTCCAGGTCCTGGTCTGGCATCCTGAGACAGAGCTCACGGTGCTAATTGCAAAAGAGGTGAACTGGCGGGTGGTAGGTTACACAGAGGGGAGACAGACGGGGAACCACAACCTTGAAGGTCAGTGTATTGTGGGGTTAGAAATGAACTTGGGCCTGCATGTGTCATGGGAATGGTGGGAATAGAATTGTTCCTACAAAGATGACAGGGAGGCTGGTTGTCTGCACATCCACTTTTTGCCCCAGGTTCCCCACTACTGTCAATGGTCGACTTTCTCTTAGACACTGAGAGCATTTAAAATTTTATTTTTTTCTTCATAGGAGGTGGGAGGAAAGTGATAAACTCCATCAATTCATTCATTCATTCATTCATTCATCTGTTTATTGAGCAACTAAACACACCGAACCTAGTAGTAAACATGCTTACTGGCTGGAGTTCCAGCAAGGAAATAGGGCCAGTCCCTGCTCTGAGTGAGCTCACTGTCAACTGAGGAGACAGACTCATAAACAGACCATTACAACACAACACACTAAGTGCTAAACCAGACAAACTTACAAGATTCCCTGAGAAGGTGGTGAAAATAGGGAATTGTGGCAAGAAAGGAAGACGGGGCACGTTTCCTGAAGGAGTTAGAGTTTGAGCTGCAATTTAAAGGATGAGTAAGTGGAAATTTACTCGTGGCAGAACTCTTAGGAGGAAAGAGGCCGTTAGTTTATATGGTAAATAAAAATAGAAAGTCTATCACTTCTATTAATCAATAAATACTAAATGTGAGGGTGGGTAATTGGATATAAAAATAGAGAAATATGTATTCAGTGAATTGGCTGATTGAAAGGAAACAGAAGTTAAAGAGCCTGGTTTTAGTCCTGGGTCTGCCACATGGGAAAGGTAACAAATATTTATTGAGTAACTTCTAAGTGTTTGATATTTTACATGCAACATCTTATTCAGTGTTCACACAACCTTGTCTTAAGCCATTTTACAGTTGGAGAAACTGTAACAGGTTAAAAACTTTGCCCAAACCCATAGAGATGAAAATCAAAAGTAAGTCTTCTGATCTCAAAGCCCATGGCCTCCCACACGAGTATCCCCCTACACAAGCCACCTAAATGTCAAGGTGTTGTTGCCTCATTTTTAATTTAGATTAAATCAGTGCAAGATTTTAACTTTTGTCCTAAAATGCCCCTAAGCTTCAGAGAATAGTGAAAGCTGTTCCTGGGGGCCTGGGGTGGAGGTTGGTGAACCAAGTGACCTGTCACAAACACTTCTTTGAAGTCTCACGTTGTATTTATACTTAAAATTCTTGAGATTCTTGTAGTCTTCTCTGTATTATATCTACTCTTGTTAGAATATACAAATGCTTTAAATTTCATATAAGTTAAATACTTAATATTCTTCCTCCCAAAGCACTGAGTAAAACTGCTGCTTCAGGAACTGTGGCCAAGATCTACAAAGGTGGGAGAGAAGGAACAAGCAGAACCACTTTCCCTGGAGCTCAAGTTCCAGAGAGCCTCAAATTTTGGTCACTGTGTACTAGCAAATGTGCACAGGGGAGTAAGGTGAGGGAGCCCGCACCACAAGATCAGCTCCTAAAGCAAGCTGATCTGTCTCTAGTAGTAACTGAATCAGAGTATGTGAGGCTAAGAATGGCCCCAAGGGCAAGGGCCTCAAAAACACAAAAACTTCTCAGGTCTCACTGAGCCTTCCAGGAGCCCAAGCATGAGATGTGTATCCTGTGGCCTCACTCATGCCCTGCGGTATCAGGGTGATTCCCACTGGGAGCACATCTCCCGCTGGAGGAGATGGCCCCAGACAGTCTCAGCTCTTTACAGTGATTTGATTCTCCCTCACTGTGAAAGTCTTTCACTTTTTAAGATCTCTGAAAAAAATCATAGTCCTGAGTGAGCAGTTACAATTAAGCTTACTGGGACAAGGGTCCTCAAAAGGCGAATCAAGAAAATTCATGGTATGGCATCTGGGGTCTTAAAAGCTAGCAAGCAGCCATCTAAGCTGCATCAACTGATTCCAACCCACTTGGAGCAAAGGAGAATGAACACCAGAGACACAAGGAAAATATTAGCCCAAGAGACAGAAAGGGCCACATAAACCAGAGACTCCATCAGCTTGAGACCAGAAGAACTAGATGGTGCCTGGCTACCATCAATGACCACTTTGACAAGGAACACAATAGAGACTCCCTGATGGAGCAGGAGAAAAGTGTGGTGCAGAACTCAAATTCTAGTATAAAGATCAGACTTAATGGTTTGACTGAGATTGGAGGGACTCTGGAAGACATGGCCCCTGGACTCTCAGTTAGCCCAAAACTAAAACCATTCCTGAAGCCTGGTAGATAGAGAATTTAGGAAGCTTAAGTCATTTGATATGTGTGGTTACTCATGTCAAAGTCTACCTCTGGAGTCATGGCTCAGAGTTTGAGTTGAATGTTGTTGCCACATTTGTCACAGATCCCAGAACATCTTAGATCTAGGGGAGAGAATGAACAACAGGACACAAGGGCATCCACAGGATGAACAGTCCCATCCTTGAACTCAGTGGGAGGAATGAAGAAAGGAGGCTTTATTAATGACTCATCAGCAATGGATAAGCAGAGTTGCTAACCAGGCAGCTGTAGCATCCGGGCTCTGACATCCTCATGTGGGTCAGGGCCAGCAGCTTCTGAACCAGGCAGGGGACATCTGTGAGACAGCGAGCCAGCTGCCTCAGCTGACATGCCTTGATTAGTTTCTGTCCCTTGGACATGGGCATTTTCTCCCAGAATGTGTCTAACTCCTTTAGAGGGAGCACAAAGTGGCCAAGAAAGGCTTTATCATGACCAGTAGTTGACTCAAGTGGGGTCAGGATGTTGACTTAGAAAATTACTGTTGTCCTAGAGTCTGAATAAATCCAGTACCAGATCGAGGCCTTTCAGGTTTAAAGAATTTAATTTAGAGCAACTGATTTATCCATTGCAGACAGGTGGACTCCATAAAGTATTTTTCTGGACAGGCTTTACAACAGGTTTCCCCCCTAACACAGTAAAAAAATAAAATAACATGGTAGCTGGCAAACTCCCCTGATCCTTGTAGGATACATTCCCCACCAGGCAGTACTCATGTCAAGAGAAAAAAGGGCAGAAAATGCTGGCCTAATTGTGGCATGAAACCTGTGTCATGGATAAAGAAGGGAGAGGAAGGGGCAGCCAGTAACAACCACCCCCACGAGGAACCAGAGATTTGGTTCTGCAGGTAGTTTACTGTATGACTTTGATTATTCATATGTCTTCTTTGAATCACAGTTAACACCATTGGAAAGAGAAGAAAAATCAGAAGTACAGGATGAATTCAAGTTCCTTACTGATTTCTTTCTTTTTTAATTAGGTGGAGAATCAACATGAAAATATAGTTAGGGATAGACTAAGGGTGTGATAAAAAGTTACATTGTCCTTAAATTAGGAGAGGATTGAGAATATTTCAGAGAGGGGAGTTTGAATGACTAGAGAGGGTCAGGCAATTAGAGAGATTATTTGTAGCAGGGGTCAGCAAACTTGCTCTGTAAAGGCCTAGATACCAAATATTTTAGGCGTTGTGCCCCAAACCATCTCTCATGCATCTAGTCAACTCCACAATTATAGTGTAAAAGCAGCCACAGACAGTACCTAAATGAATGGGCATGTCTGTCTGTGTCCACTAAAACTTTAGTTCCAGAAAAGGTGGCTGGCAGATTTGGCCTGCAGGCTATAGTTTTCTAACCCCTAATCTAAAGTGTGTGATGACTCCATACTTCTCTCTTACAGTACTAGGCTGTTCTGTCATGTTTATACCATCACCATATCCAATGTGTAGCTCTTCCAAAAAGATTCTCACAGAAGAACAGCACCAGGAATCCAAGAGGGAACTAATAATCATAATATTCATTGAGCATCTATTATGTGTGCCAGACCCAGAACAGACACTGCACATATCATTTCTCACCTCTGCCACCCTATAAGTAAGGCATTACTAGTGTTTACTTAAGTCTGGTTCCCCTTACCTTCCAGTAAACAAGAAGCCTCTATGCTACTCTAGGTTAAGAGTGTGAGTTGCTTTACCCAATGAAATGTGAGTGCCATTTCCAGGAGAAGCTTTTTGTTTTGGTGACCAACTCCACAAGCAGCTGTGGAGCCCTGTGTTGATGTGGAGGTGGCATAAGATGTACACAGTCTGGACTACTGAGCCAACCCATAGAGGATACGGCTCTGGAGAGTTAACCAAAGTCAGCCGAGGAATGAGCAAGAAATAAATTTTTGCTATGTTAAGCCACTGATATGTTGGGACTTTGTGTTACTGTACCATAACCTAGCCTGACCTGACTGATGAGGAAACTGAGGTTCAGCAGGGAGTAATTCACCAATGATACACACAGTAAATAAGTCATCAAGGCAGATCTTTCTGATGCCAAAACCTGGTTTCTTCTCCACTATGAAATTTGGAATATAAAGAAATTGGTATTCTTTTAGAACAAAGGAACCAGTCATATTTTTCCAAATGTAATTTACATATACTTTGAAGTAGAATCCCAAATCCTTGCCATATTCTCTAGGGCCCTACACTAATTTTCTCTTGCACACCTCTCCACCCTCCCTCATCTTGTCCCACTGTGCCCTTCTCTTGCCCCAGCCACCCTGACCTCATTTCAGTTCCTTGGACCTTCAAAATTCTTTCTCTTTGGGGAGACTTCACATATTCAGGTCCCTAAGTATGGGGTATTTTGTACTTTCACTCTTAGCTCAATTGAATCCTCTTAACCCTTACAGCTCAGCTTAATTGTTCCTTCCTTAGAAACGCCTTCTCTAACCACACAAAATAGCCCACCTCCAGTCCATTATTCTTGGTTACTGTAACCTCCTTCTTTCCTTAGTCTTTATTTCAACTGAGATTTGTGTATGTGTTTGTTTACTTGCTCACTGTCTGTCTTTCTCACTCAAGTGTGTACGCCGGGAGGGCCAGAACTCTGCCAAATTCCTTATCACTACCTACCAAACTCTGGCACAGTATCTGGCACACAATAGGTGCTCAGCAATTCTTTATGGACTGAAGGTCAGCATCATGTCTAATATTTCAGATAGAGATAAGTAGAAAGATTATGGATTCAAAGATGCAGCTTTGCCATTTTACTAGCTGTGTGATTCTGAACAAGTAGATCTATGCCAACTGGTAGAGATCTGCTGGCAACAGAGTGGAAATAACTTCTCTGATAAGCAGGAGATGACCATGGACTGGTTTCTATCCCAGGAATCAGCTAATGTGGTTCCATTTAGGAAAATCAAGCATCTTGGATAAATCCAGTGTTACTCTGAAGGGAATAAATAATTAAAATTATCACTCCTGTGATAAATAACACCAGATTTGTATTCATTCAATATCTATTAAAGGCATCACTAACCGTTTATTGATGTTTTTAAAAGACCGTACTAACTGAATAAAAAGTTTTAGACTAAAGCAAGCAGCAAGCCACTTTCTGGTGGAAAGAAATCCAGACTTGGAAGCAGTGTCCACCACTTTCTAGAGGACCCAGAAAAAGATATGAGACCCCTCTGAATCTGCTGTGTGTATGTGTACATAAACATGCATGAATGTTTAATCTGCAAAATGGAGCTAATGTCCATCCACATCAAAGGATTATAAAGAATTAATAATGTTGAAGGTAGAGGTGAAGGCCTTGATATGCAGTATGGTTTTATGGACAGTTCATCGGTTTTGTAATTCCACATAATGTGTTGAAAACTCAACCATACCACTCCCTAGTTGTGTGACTCTGATTAAATTATTTAACTTTTCTGAGCCTCACTTCCTTTATCTGTAAAATGGGGATGATAGTCCCTACCTCATCGTAAGAGCCAAAGATTGTGGACATAAAATACATGGCAACGATAGGACACTTGATAAAGGGTTGCCACTGTAATATAAGGTGCTCGTTATACAAGGACTGCTAAATACCATGGAAATGAGGAGCTTCAGGCTATCGATTTGTTAGACCCTGGGAGGAGCCCCCCAGTGGCTCCACATAAGAAAGGCCTGATGATCCATTTCCATAAAGATTACAACCAAGAAAACTCTATGGAGCAGTTATACTCTGTAATACATGGGGTCACCTTGAGTCAGAATCGACTCAGTAACTGCTGTTTTTGGTTTGGGAGGGGCCTACTTTCTAGATGCTTTGGAGGTTTGGTTGATGCTTACTTTGTCCAGCAATGCTTCCTTCCTCTCTGCATCTGAGGTGGTTCAGTGTGGCAGGGACATATACTACTTCCAAGCCTCTGCTCCAGGTCTCTAAGGAAGCAGCGCACAGCAGTGTGGGGATCTGGGCAGCTTCACCTACAGAGCCCTGGCAAAGAGCTCTATGTTCCTTCTGCCTGAAAGGTGTTATGTAAAATAGGAAGCTTTAATTGCTATAATTAGCTCAGGCTCAGGTTCCTTAACAACAGTGGTCACACTTGACTCTCTCCAACAACTGATTCTGAATCTGGCCATCTGAGCCCCTGGAGAAAGAAAGGGGCAAGAATGGAGGGAACTGGGTTGGTCAGAGTATGTTACCCAAGGGGACAGAGAAGCAAAATAGCTGCCTCCAGCAGGGGTGAGCACAACAGGGTGAAAAATGAAAGCCTACCATTCAGTCACTGTTGATAATCACTCATGGCAGGGGATACCTGATGATGTATAAGGCTTTTAGAAGATGGGCATCAGGACATCGCATTTTTCATGCTGCAGGCATATGCCCAGAATCATGGAGTTAAAGGCTTTGAATTCAGACTGCTCCAGGCTTGAGTGCAAGGTCTCCACTTACTAGCAGTGTGTCCATGAGCACTGCATAGGACTGATGTGAAGAGTCAATAAGATCATGGATGTAAAGTGCTGAGCACAGCATATAGCATCTGGAAGTGAGGTTGTACACTGCCTCTTTAATCCTCCCAGCAACTCTCTCAATGAGAACTATCATTCCCATTTTACAGACAAGAAAATAGACTCAGAGAAGGTTGTAAATTCTCTTGACATGGTTTGGGTGAGGTTCTAATCTGCAGAACAAAGGTCCAACATGCCTCCAGGTGACTGGAGCTAGGCAAGACAAGGACTGAGTGCAAGCACCACAACAGAAACATTCATAGTAATGCTAATTATAATAACCACCATGTTTGGAGAGCCCTCTGTGTACTAGGCTCTGCTAGAGGTGCTTTACACAGTTGCACCATTTAATTTTTCCAATCACCCTACGAGAATGTGACAATCAGAGAGCTTAAGTCAGTGCCTCTCAAACTTCAACATGAAAATGAATGGTCTGGGGATCTTGCTAAAATACAGGATGGGACCCAAGGTGCAAAATTTCTAATAAACTTCCAGGTGATGCTCCTCATCTGTGGGCCATACTTTGAGTAACAAGGGCTTAAGTGACATAGCCAAACACACAACTATAATGGAGCAAAGACAGGATTTGAACCCAGGTCTCTCTGATTCCAGATCCTGCATTCTTTTCTCTACTATAATAATTGAGGTAGATTTTACAAAGGAGATGGCATTGGAGAAAGCTCTTAAAGGATCACCCAAGTAGATATTCCCCGCAAGTCTAATTTAATGGACAGATAAAGCTCTTTATATATATATATATATATATATATATATATATATATTTTATTGTACTTCAGGTGAAGGCTTACAGAACAAATAGTTTCTCATGAAACAGTAGTACACATGTTGTTTTATGACATTGGTTAACAACCCCACAACATATTAACCCTCTAACTTCTCAAATTTTTCTTTTTTTTGGTTAAAATACACATAGCCAAAGATACACCGTTTCAAAAATTTCAACATGCACAGTTCAGTGACTTTGACTACACTCTTCCAATTATGCTGCTATTCTCACTTAAGATGAAGGCTTACAGAACAAAATAGTTTCTCATTTAACAGTTACTACAAATGTTGCCCTATGACAATGGTTAACAATCTCACAACACATCAACAATATCCTTACTCAACCTTAGGTTCCCTATCACCAGCTTCCTTGTCCCCTTCTGCCTTCTGGCCCTTGTCACTGGACTCCTGTACCTCATTAGTCTCATTTGGTTTTACAGGGCTGTCCACGCTCAGGCTGAACAGTGAACCTCGGAGGTAACTTCACCACTGAGCTAAAAGGGTGTCTGGGGGCCATACTCTCTGAGGTTTCTCCTGTCTCCTTTATGCCAGTAAATCTGGTCTTTTTTTTGTGAGTTAGAAATATGCTCTGCATCCTTCTCCAGCTCTGTCCAGAACCCTCTGTTGTGATCCTGGTCAGAGCAGTCAATGGTGGTAGCCGGGCACCATTAGCTGTACTGGACTCAGTCCGGTGGAGGCCTTGGTAGCTGTGGACAATTAGTCCTTTGGACTAATCTTTTCCTTGTATCCTGTTCTCTTCATTCTCCCTTGCTCCCGAAGGGATGAGACCAGTGGAGTATCTTAGATGGCTGCTCACAGGCTTTTAAGACCCTAGACACTACTCACCAAGGTAGAATGTAGCACATTGTCTTTATAAGCTGTGCCATGTCAATTGAGCTAGATGTTCCCCGAGACCATGGTCCCCAGAGCCCTCCGCCCAGCAATTCAGTCCCTCAGGGAGTTTGGATGTGTCTATGGGGCTTCTATGACCTTTCCTTGTACAAGTTGTGCTAGTTTCTCCTGCATTGCGTACTGTCTCACCCTTCACCCAAGATACCACTTATCTACTATCTCTTTAGTATTTTCCCCCCACCCCTCCCATCCCTGGTAACCAACAAAGATTGTTACATTTTGTGTGTGAACTTTTTCATGGGTTTTTACAATGGTGGTCTCATACAATATTTGTCCTTTTGTGATTGACTTATTTCACTCAGCATAATGTCCTCCAGTTTCATCCATGTTATGAGATGCTTCACAGATTCATTGTTCTTCTTTCTCATTGCATAGTACTCCATTGTGTGTATGTACCATAGTTTGTTTATCCATTCAACTGTTGATGGACATCTAGGTTGTTTCCATCGTTTTGCTATTGTGAACAATGCTGCCATGAACATAGGTGTGCATATGTCTATTCGACTGACAACACTTATTTCTCTAGGATATATTCCTAGGAGTGGGGATTGCTGGATCGAATGGTATGTCTATCTCTAGCTTTCTGAGGAAATGCCATATCATTTTCCAAAATGGTTGTATCATTTTGCATTCCCACCAGCAGTGCATAAGTGTTCCCATCTCCCCGCAGCCCCTCCAACATTTGTTATTTCCAGTGTTTTTGATTCGTGCCAGTAATGCCGGGGTGAGAAGGTATCTCATTGTGGTTTTAATTTGCATTTCTCTAATGGCTAGTGATCGCGAGCATTTCCTCATGTGTCTGTTGGCCATTTGAATGTCTTCTTTGGTGAAGTGTCTGTCCATTTCCTTTGCCCATTTTTTAATAGGATCATTTGTCTTTTTGTTGTAGAGGTGTTGGATTTTCATGTAGATTATGGAGATTAGACCTTTGTCTGACTTGTACTGTACAAACATTTTTTCCAAGTCTGTAGGTTCTCTTTTGACTCTTTTGGTGAAGTCTTTTGAAGAGCATAGGTGTTTGAATTTAGAAGATCCCAGTTATCCAGCTTATCTGTTGGGTTTTGTGCGTTGATGGTTATGGTTTGTATCCTGTTATTCCCATGTATTAAGGCCTGTAGTGTTGGTGCTATTTTTTCTTCTATGAACTTTATAGTTTTAGGCTTTATATTCAGGTCTTTGATCCATTTTGAAGTAGTTTTTGTATACGGCGTGAGGTATGGGTCCTGTTTCATTGTTTTCCAAAAGGATATCCAGTTTTGCCAGCAGCATTTGTTAAAAAGACTGTCTCTTCCCCATTTGATGGACTTTGGGCCCTTGTCGAAGATCAGGTGACCATAGGTGGATGGATTTACATCTGGGTTCCCAATTCTGTTTCATTGGTCAATGTATCTGTAGTTTTACCAGTACCAGGCTGTTTTGACTACTGTAGCTGCATAGTAGGTTCTAAAGTCAGGTAGTGTGAATCCTCCAACTTTATTCTTCTTCTTCAGTAGTGCTTTACATATTCAGGGATTCTTCCCTTTCCATATAAAGTGAATGATTAGTTTTTCCAGCTCTTTGAAGAATGTGGTTGGTATTTGGATCAGGATTGCATTGTATTTGTAAATTGCTTTGGGTAGAATTGACATTTTCACAATGTTGAGTCTGCCTATCCATGAGCATGGTATGTTTTTCCATTTATGTAGATCCCTTTGGGTTTTATGCAGTAGTTTTTTGTAGTTTTCTTTGTATAGGTCATTTACATCCCTGATCAGATTTATTCCTAAGTATTTTATCTTTTTAGGGGCTATTGAAAATGGTATTGTTTTCCTGATTTCCTTTTCATCATTCTCCTTACTGCTGTATAGGAATCCAACTGATGTTTGAATGTTTATCTTGTATCCTGCTACTCTGCTGAATCTTTCTACTAGTTCCAGTAGATTTCTCGTGGAGTCTTTAGGGTTTTCTATGTATAGTATCATATCATCTGAAAACAGGGACAGTTTAACTTCTTCATTACCAATTTGGATGCCCTTGATTTCTTTTTCTTACCTTATAGCTCTAGCTAGAACTTCCAGCACAATGTTAAATAGGAGTGGTGATAAAGGGCATCCTTGTCTTATTCCTGTTTTCTAGGGGAATGTTTTCAGCCTCTCTCCGGTAGAATGATATTGGCCATTGCTGTTGCATAGATGCCCTTTATTATGTTGAGAAATTTCCCTTCTATACCTATCTTATTGAGAGTTTTTATCAAGAATGGGTGTTGGACTTTGTCAAATGTCTTTTCTGTGTCAATTGAGATGATCATGTGATTCTTTTCTTTCCTTTTATTTATGTGGTGGATTACATTGATTGATTTTCTAATGTTGAATCATCTTTGCATACCTGGTATGAATCCGACATGGTTGTGGTATATTATTTTTTTGATATGATGCTGAATTCTACTGGCTAGAATTTTGTTGAGAATTTTTGCATCTATATTCATGAGAGATATCGGTCTGTAATTTTCTTTTTTTGGGACGTCTTTGCCTGCTTTTGGTATCAGCGTTATGCTGGCTTCATAGAACGAATTTGGAAGTGTTGCTTCCTCTTCTATGCTCTGAAATAGCTTGAGTAGTACTGGTACAAGTTCTTCTGTAAATATTTTGTAGAATTCTCCACTTAAGCCATCTGGGCCAGGGCTTTTTTAGGTTGGGAGTTTTTTTTATTACCTTTTCAATCTCTTCTCTTGTTATGGGTCTGTTCAGATCGTCAACATCACTTTGTTGTAGTTTGGGTAGGCCGTGTGTTTCTAGAAATTTATCCATTTCCTTTAGGTTTTCTAATTTCTTGGAGTATAGTTTTTCACAATATTCTGTTATAATCCTTTTTTATTTCAGTTGGGCCTGTTGTAATGTCCCCCATTTCATTTCTGATTTGGGTTATTTGTGTCCTCTCCCATTTTTCTCTTGTCAGTCTGGCCAGTGGTTTGGCGATTTTGTTGATTCTTTCAAAGAACCAACTTTTAGTTTTGTTGATTCTTTCTATTGTTTTTCTGTTCTCTATTTCGTTTATTTATGCTCTGATCTTTACTACTTCCTTTCTTCCAGTGGTTGTGGGCTTTTTTGCTGTTTTCTTTCTATTTGTTTGAGTTCTGAAGTTAATGTTTTGATTTTGTCCCTTTCTTCATTTTTGATATGTGCATCTATTGCTATAAATTGTCCTCTGAGGACTGCCTTTGCTGTGTCCCAAAGGTTTAGGTATGATGTGTTTTCATTCTCATTTGATTCTAGGAATTTTTGGATTCCATCTTCGATATCTTCTATTACCGACTGATGTGTAAGCAGGGTATTATTCAGTTTCCGTGTAGTTGATTCTTTTTCCTTGCTCTTTCTATTGTTAATTTCTACCTTGATGGCATTGTGGTCAGAGAAGACACTTTGAATTATCTCAATGTTTTGGATCTTGTTGAGGGTTGCTCTGTGGCCTAAGATGTGGTCTATTCTGGAGAACGTTCCATGTGCATTGGAAAAGAATGTGTACTTTGCAGCGGTTGGGTGGAGTGTTCTATATATGCCTATGAGGTCAAGTTGGCTGATTGTACCCTTTAGGTCTTCTCTATCTTTGCTGAGTTTCTTCTTAGTTGTTCTGTCCTTTACTGAGAGTGGTGTGTTGAAGTCTACTGCTATTATTGTGGAACTGTCAATTTCTCTTTTCAGTGTTGTTAGAGTTTGTTTTATGTATTTTGGAGCCCTGTCATTGGGTGCGTAGACGTTTATTATGGTTATGTCTTCATGATGGATTGTCCCTTAATCATTATATAGTGTCCTTCTTTGTCTTTTATGGTAGATTTTGTTTTAAAGTCTATTTTATCTGAGATTAGAATTGCCACTCCTGCTCTTTTTTGGTAGTTGTTAGGTTGATATATTTTTTTCCAACCTTTGACTTTTAATAAATTCACATCTTTGTTTCTAAGGTGTCT
Organism: Dugong dugon; assembly: GCA_030035585.1. NCBI lineage: Eukaryota > Metazoa > Chordata > Mammalia > Sirenia > Dugongidae > Dugong > Dugong dugon. The sequence goes on from CM057471.1 coordinate 63,703,503, forward strand.
CTTGTAGACAGCATATTGATGGATCCTGTTTTCTTATCCATTCTGTCACTCTCCGTCTCTTTATGGGTGTATTTGAGTCCATTTACATTCAGTGTAATTATTGATGTGAGTTTGTTGCTGTCATTTTGTAGCGTTTTTTTTTTTTTTTTTTTTTTTTTTTTTTTGTGGTGCTGAAATTTTCTTTGTTCTTCTTACTTTCTTGCACTGAGTTACTTTTGTTTGTGGATTTTTTTTTTTCATTTCTTTTGTTTTTGCCGAGACTTTATGTTTTTCATCTTTATTTTTATGAGTTGGTTTGTTAACTTTCTTTTGGTTACCATGAATTTTACCCTTATCTTTCTAAGTTTGAAGCAGTCTACCATTACTTGGTATTGCCTAGCCTTCCTCTCCATTAGAAGGTTCTATACCTATGCCGTTTATTCCCTCTTTTATTGTTTTGATGTTGTTGTCATTTATTGATTAACTGCTCTGATTCTCTGTTGTATTTCTTTTGGTTCTGGATAGTCCTCGAGAGTTCATTTCCTAGATTGGTATCTGGCTCCTATGATCGTGCATCCTAGGTTCTGCCTGTGAGCTGAAGCTGTTTGTCCTCATATCTAAGAACTCCCTTTAATAATTCTTGTAAGTTTAGTTTGACTTTTACATATTCCCTTAATTTCTGTTTATCTGGAAATGACCTACTTTCAGCATCAAATCTGAACGAGAGTTTTGCAGGATATATTATTCTTGGCTGGCAATTTTTTTCTTTCAAGATTTTATATATGTCATCCCATTGCCTTCTTGCCTGCATGGTTTCTGCGGAATAAGCTGATCTTAGTCTTATTGTTTCTCCTGTGTATGTGAATTCTTGTTTTTCACGAGCTGCTCTCAGGATTCTTTGTTTGTCTTTGGTTTTGGCGAGTGTGAATATGATATGCCTTGGTGATTTTCTTTTGGGGTCTCTTCTATGTGGGGTTCGTTGAGCTTCTTGAGTGGCCAGCTTTTCATCTTTCATGATATTGGGGAAGTTTTCTGTCAGCAGTTCCTCAATGATCCTCTCTGTGTTTTCTGTTTTCTCCCCCTGTTCTGGAATTCTAATCACTCACAGATTTTTGCTTTTGATTGTGTCCCACATAACTCTCAGGGTCTCTTCATTTTTCTTTGTTCTTTTTTCTGAGTTTTCCTCAAACAGTGTTGTATCCAAGTGTTTGTCTTCAATTGCACTGATCCTGTCTTCCACCACTTCAAATCTGCTTCTCAGCCCTTCTATGACATCATGCATTTCTGAAATCTTGTTGTTTATCTTTTGGATTTCTAATTTTTGTTTTTGTATAATTTCTAGTTGTGAATTTATTTTGGCATTTGTTCCTGCACCATCTTCCTGAATTCTTCCAATTTTTTGTCTGTATTTTCCAGAAATTTGTCCATTTTTTCCTCATGTTTGTCAGCTTTTTGCCTCAGTTCTTGGAGAACTACGAGTATTAGAGATTTGAAGTCCCTATCAGGTAGTTCTAGTGCATTTTCTTCCACAGGAGAGTCATCCGGTGTTTTATTTTGGATGCCTAGTGGAACCATCCTGTCCTGTTTTTGTAAATGTTTTGTTATTGTCTGCTGTCTTCGGAGAATTCAGTAGTTATTTTTCTCGTTTATTGATTGTAGATTTGTTTGTTTCATCCCTTTTTAAAAAAAAAATTTGACTATGTCTGAGCAGGCAGACTGTGTGTTCTTTGTTGTTTGCTTGTCTGTGCGCTCTATACTTTTCGCCTCCTTCTCCAACTGGTAGGGTCAGTCACTCAGATATAGTACAGCACAGTAGGTCTAGCTGAAGAGGAGTTACTGGGACGGGTTGTTTGTGGCACTTACTACAGCCATCCGGGTGGGTCGGTAATCAGTGCCGGGCAGGTTCCAGTAGGCCTTGCCTGCACTGCTTGGTGGTGTGATGTCAAGCGCACGGTGCACTTAGGCAGGATGCAGCGGGGAGATTGTTATGTGTGGAGCTAAGATGGATATGGGAGAGAGGAGAGAGGAACAGGAGCCAAAAACATACAAACAAAAAAGAATGCTAGGGGAGCTTGCCATTGGAATGGAGAAATGAGAGACTATGAGACGGAGAAAAACAGAAAGGGGAAGAGGAAGAAAAGAATGAATAAATAAAAATCGGAAAGGTTAAAGAACCTCAATGTTCCCAGGTATCCCACCGATGCAGCTATGAGGTCTGGGGAAGTCACTCTCATGTGTTGCAGTACAGCCTGGCTAAAAGGTATAGAGGTATACAACGCCTGGTATTCAGGGATCAGAAACAGAAGGAAGATATAGAGAGACGAGAAAGTGAGCAATGAAGAAAGACAAAAAGGGGAAAAGAGTGAAAAGATAACAAAACAAATTAAAAATAAAAAATAAAAACAAGTGAGGCCCCCCAAAAATAAACAGAAAAAAAAAAAACTAAGAAAAAAAGAAATGCCCTCAGGAATCCCTCTGCACGTCAGTGGAATATGAAGGGGAGTTCCTTGCCACGCAGCTCCACCTGGCCAGAAAGAGCTCCCAGCTCAAGAAAAAGAAAAGAAAACAAACAAACAATTCAAAATGAACAAATGAACAAAAGCCCCGGGATCCGACCAGCGCGGTAGCCCAGACCGGGAAGTAGCTCCACACTCGAATGGAGCTCCGCCGCCCCTCAGGAAGAAGCAAAGATGGTGCACGGAGCCAGGCACTCGAGCGAAAGGAGGGGGAGGCAGTGAGAGGCAAGCAAGAAATCAAAAGAAGCAGAAAAAGAAAAAAAGCAACACCAGCAGCCAACAAATGGCACTCAGAGAGCCAGCTAGTGTGGTCTGGTGTTTCTGGACAAGAGACTGCGTCCATGTGAAGCAGAGGGGGCCGATTGTGGGTGAACAAGGGTAGAGGGTGGAAAAGCATATATCACAAATTGCCGGCGCTCTGCAGCCCCTCAGGAAGAAGCAAAGGTGGCACACGGAGCCAGACACTCAAGTGAAAGGAGGGGGAGGTGGCGAGAGACACTTGAGAAATCAAAAGAAGCAGAAAAAAAAAGCAACACTAGCAGCCAACAAATGGCACCCAGAGAGCCACCCGCTTGGGTGTGTGGAATCCAAGCAGCCGGCGCTTCCCGGTCAAGAGACCGTGGCCGCTGGAAGCACAGGAAGCCGAGCAGGGGCGAAGAGGGCTGGGGGGGTGGGAAAGCGCACACCGCAAATTACCGGTTGTTTTGTCTCCCGCTGGATGCTCCGTGAGGCTGCTTTCTTGTACCCCCGTTTGCTGGTCTCCGATAGGAGTCCGAGATGGTGGATCCGCGCTGCATTAGCTGGTAGGGGATCTCTGCATGAATCTCTCCTCGCTCTCCATTGTCTGTCAGTTTTCTCACTCCATTTGGTGCTTGGCTGAGTTCTTTATCTCCTCATTTGATGTTTTAGGGTTTCAGGATTGTTGTATTCTCTGTTCGGCTTAGTTTTTCGGATCTTTGCTGTGGAGGGACGGCGTGGTGCTTCTGCCTAGAACGCCATTTTGCCGGAACTCCTAAAGCTCATTTTTAATGAAGAGCATCCATTTACTTTCCAACCATGTACTCAGGTTCTTAAAAGCAATTGGTTTATCTAAGTAGGTGAACTGTCTCCCTTGTTACCTTCTTTATACATTTGTAATTACAAGCCTTGATTTACCAAAGTGAAAAATAAGGAACGTTTTTCCATATCCATTGTAGGTCTATCATAACACCGATGTTAGGAAACCTGCACTAGTTCAGGATTGTGGCTGAGACAAAAACAAAAAAACAAAAAGTGGAATTTGATGCCTCATAAATACAGGCGACTACTTTCTCAAGTCAAAAGCAGGGTGAACTTCACACAGAGAGTGAACCTCAGTCAGCCTTCAGCACTTGTGATTTTGATTCAACAGACATGCTGCCTCAGAACTGAGCTACTCTTAACATATGAGAATGTTAAGCCAAGATGGTAAGCCCCAGAGTAACCACTAAGAAAATAATAAACAAATATATAGTAAAAAAAAAAAAAAAACTTATTATTATACTAGAAAAAAATTCACTTGATGCAAAAGAAAGCAGTGAAGATGGAATAAAAACCAAACCAAACCCATTGCAGTCGAGTTGACTCATAGCGATCCCATAGGGTTTCCAAGGCTGTAAGTCTCTACAGACGCAAACCACCACATCTTTCTTCTGCAGAACTGCTGGTGGTTTTGAAGGACCGACCTTTCGGTTAGCAGTAGGTCGCTTTGGCATGAGACATAATAGGAAGGAGATTTTATGGTGGCAGATACTGCATGAGGCTCATTTTGCAGGGATCAAGCTGAAAGCACTAATTATCTCGTTTTGTTTTGTTTTGTTTCAAGAAGTCTCAGCATGCATGCAAGTCCTACTGGGATAGCTAACATTGTACTTAATGATGAATCATTATAAGAATTATCCTTAAAGTGAGGTTCACCCCAATACTCAACACTGTCCTTAAAGACAATAGCCAATGCAATAATATAAGAAAAATAAAATGAATCAAACACCAGAAAAGAAGAGACAATATACTAACACAAAGGCAGTTTGGGCCAGTGGTGAAGAGAATGGATGATGAAGCTCTTTTTTCTTCTACATGGGTTTAAAACTGGCTCTCCCACTTACTATCTGAGTAACCTTGGGCAAGTTTCTTAATCTTTCTGCCTCAGTTGCCTATCAATAAAATTAAGATTTTGATGATGATAATGATAGTACCCACTTATAGGTTTAGTGTGGAAATTGAGTTAGTATCTATAAAATCCTTATAAGTAAGTTCTATCTAAGTGTTTGCTGTTACTCTGACAATATGGTTATCTTCATAATCTACATGAAAAATCCAAAAGATTCAATAACCTAACTACTAGAACTAATGAGTTGTTGTTGTTAGGTGTCATCGAGTCAGTTCCAACTCATAGCAACCCTAAGTACAACAGAACAAAGTACTGCCCGGTTCTGTGCCATCATAACAATCATGTTTGAGCCCACTGTTGGCATCCACTGTGTCAATCCATCATGCTGAGGGTCTTCCTCTCTAGCTGACCCTCTACTTTACCAAGCATGATGTCCTTCTCCAGTGACTGATCCCTCCTGATAACATGTCCAAAGTACATGAGATGCAGTCTTGTTATCCTCACTTCTAAGAAGCATCCTGGCTGTACTTCTTCCAAAACCGATTTGTTAATTCTTCTGGCAGTCCATGGAGCCCATCAAAGTTGCTTAATACAAAATCAACATAAAGGGATCAATAGTGTTTCTTTACACTTGCAATAATTAATGCAAACACATAACAGAAAGGACAAAAAAAATAAATTGACCTGTCCGTGCTGGAAAGATGCTGGAAGAATCTGATTCTGATTAACCAGAGAATGAGTTAAACTCAGAAATAGAGAAAAGGAAAGGATGATGTTCCAGAGTTGGGTGCTCCATGTTTACTCATTGTCAGAGGGAGGCCCAGATGATCTCAGATTGCATCTCCTTTGTCAGGCTGTTTAAAGGCTAGCAAAGCTCTCAAGTCCAGTGAGTTTGTGTCTTACTTTCCCAGTGTTGCTGTAACAGAAATACTACAGTGAGTGGCTTTAATTGACAGGAACTTATCTTCTCACAGTTTAGGAGGCTAGAAGTCCAAATTCAGAAGGCCCTTCTTTGTCTGTTTCAGCTTCTAGTAGCCGGCAATCTTTGGCGTTCCTGGGCTTGTAGATTCATCTGCCTTTGTTATCATCCGATAGCATCTGTCCCCTCTCCCCACCCCATGTGCTTCCTTGTCTCTGTGTTTATGCTGTTGCTTATAACTCAGCCTACATTATGGATTACACCTCAACATAAATAAAACAAAAATCATCACAATAGACCAATAAGCAACATCATGATAAATGGAGTAACAGTTGAAGTTGTCAAGGATTTCATTTTATTTAGCTCCACAATCAACGCCCATGGAAGCAGCAGTCAAGAAATCAAATGATGCATTGCACTGGGCAAATCCGTTGCAAAAGACCTCTTTAAAGGTTAGAAAGCAAAGATATCACTTTAAAGACTAAGGTGCGCCTGACCCAAGCCATGGTGCTTTCAGTCGCCTCATATGCATGCAAAAGCTGGGCAATGAATAAAGAAGACCAAAGAAGAATTGACGCCTTTGAATTATGGTGCTGGTGAAGAATATCGAATATGCCAAAGAGTGCCAAAAGAATGAACAAATCTGTCTTGGAGAAGCACAGCCAGAATGCTCCTTGGAGGTAAGGATGGCAAGACTTCGTCTCACATACTTTGGACATGTTATCAGGAGGGATCAGTCCCTGGAGAAGGATATCATGCTTGGTAAAGTAGAGGGCCAGTGAAAAAGAGGAAGACCCTCGATGAGACTGACTGACACAGGGGCTGCAACAATGGGCTCAAGCATAGCAGTGACTATGAAGACGGCACAGGACAGGGCAGCATTTCATTCTGCTGCACATAGTGACGCTATGAGTTGGAACTAACTCAATGGCACCTAACAACAACAACATAACTCAGAAGTGTTTAGGTTTAGGATATGCCCTACGCTGTTATGGCTTTGTTAACATAACAAAGAAAACCGTATTTTCAGACAAGCTCACATCCACAAGTATAACCTGTTGCCGTCAATTCTGACTCAAGCGACCCTATAGGAGTGAATAGAATGGCCCCATAGGGCTTCCAAGGAGTGGCTGGTGGATTCCAACTGCTGAACTTTTGGTTAGCAGCTGAGCTCTTAACCACCTCACCACCAGGCTCTTTATGTTGTTTCTATAATTATACAATAGTACTTTTTAAATAAATAAATGGATAGAAGAAAAATTTAAGACAAAGAATAAAAGTAAAATAACAACAGTATTCAAAATAGTTATTGTGCTACACAAAAAAGAAATTTGGAATATTGGAAGAGAATGAATTTCAGAAATTGATACAATTAATACACACATATAGGGGTTACAATTTCAACACATATTTTTGGGGACACAATTCAATCCATAACAGTGTGTCAGTGATCAGAAACTGTTTCTACCTTCCCCAATGCAAGAATCATAATAAAAAATGTGCATTTCTCATTCAACTACTTTCTCTATCCCCTAATCTCACCATATTCATCCTGCACACACCCAACTCCTCCTTCTTAGCATGATTTTTTTCCTCTGAAAGAAACAACTGATAAACGTCTCCTATTTTCCAAGATCTATCTCAAATGGCACCTCCTCTGCGGAAGCTTCCCTGGATACCCCACGCAGAGTCAAAAACTTCCTGCTCTGTTCTTTGTCCATGTTATATTTATATTCAGCTGAAGGAGAAATTCGAGACTAGAAAACACCAAAAGACACTTCCATTCACCAACTAATTGCTCCATTTACTCCCGGACTTTCTTTCTTCAGATTAAAGCAGAGAGCTCCAGAATGCATCTCCTATTTCTCTCAGAGAAGACGTCAGTATTTGGGATAAGTCCAAACTCTCAATACCCCGAGACAGGAAATTTTCCCCTGAACTCCTGCAACCAACCACAAATGAGGATTTGCAGAACGTTCTTAGCTTCATGGGAACTCAAGGGAAAAAGTCTTCAGAGATGAAACAGGATAAACACAGAAATAGAGATACAATATCGTCTTAAATCCTATTTCCCTAGGAATTTGGATTCAGTGCAGATGTTTGCAAAGCAACGTTCAACTGTGAGAGAAAGAAAATGATGAACTATTGCTGTGAAATCCAAGGAAGATGTGAACTGCTGAGGGATGCGCTTAACTTATTCTGATGCTGCCGATGTTTGGGCCATGTTTAGTAGATCCAAAATAAAAAATGCTTTGGCTCACAGGGAGAGCTGAAAACAGTGCAAGACAATGATATTCTCAGCACCGAATGCTGATATCACTTTGTCTTTCAATTAAATGTCTAATTTGCACAGACTCAAATTCCAAGACTACTCAAAAAGTTTCCCTTCATCCTTCACTCATTCATTTGACAAGTATCTGACAACCTAGGGTGTCATGTAAGGTGGAGGGGATGCAGCACTTGTCCTCACTCAGCTTACAGTCTAGCGGTAGATGCAGAAACAAAACTAATAATCTCAAAAATAACTAGGGAATTACAATTGTCATCAGGGTGATGAAAGAGAGATACAGGGGAAATAATAGCATATAATTGGGGAGGGGGTCAACCTAGTTGAGATGGGGACAGAGTATACAGGGACAGCCTGCAAATGATATTGAACCTGAGCCTGAAGCATGAGTAGATGACCCAGGAGAAGGACAGGGGTGACAGCATTCTAGGCCATTGCAGCAGCGTGTGAAAAATTTCTAAGTTGGGAGGGAGTTTGATAACTTTGAGAAGCAAGTTGGAAACTCTGTGGGGCAGTTCTACTCTGTCCTATACGGTCACTATGAGTTGGAATCGACTCAATGGGCAGCAGGGTTTTTTTGGTACCCATATAGGGAGCCTGGTTGTGCGGTGGTTAAGAGCTACGGCTGCTAACCAAAAGATCTGCAGTTCGGATCCACCAGCCGCCCCTTGGAAACCCAGTGGGGCAGTTCTACTCTGTCCTGTAGGGTTGCTATGAGTCGGGATTGATTCGACAGCAACGCATTTGGTTTTTTGGTGCCCATATTCCAATGCTCAACTTGAGTTCCACCTCCCTACTGAAGCCCTGAAACACCTCCTCACATACATTTTTAAACTTCCTCACCTTCCATGGCACCTGTTTTTTCTCTTTTTGCCCCACAACACAACTGTTTAAAATACTCTCTTACACTGTGTTAATTTTCAGCATAATAGCCTTGCCTCTTTATGGGTTATGAAATTTCCTAAGAACAGGAACCACAGAGTCTTTGAGTTAGAAACCAACCTAGTGGTAATTTAACCCAAATATCCATGCGATTCAGGGGTGACATTGAAACATTTATGAGAGGAGACTATTCTTTCTGTGCTTGAATACTTGTTGGTGAGGGGGCACTTCCTACCTCTGCTATCCCTGACTAAAACACTCCACTTGTGGTTCGACTCTGCCATATTACGCTGGAAGACTGCAGACGTCTACTTTTGACCCACTTTAATTCTTTATCTGTACTGCAGTAGTATGATATTTCTTACATTCAGTTCTGATAACGATACACCTCTTCTTAAACCCCTTTGTGGTGGATTTGTATTATGTCAACTTAACAAAACTGGCACTACATTTCTCAGAATCCCCTTTGCTGAATACTTCAGAACAAGTGTGGGTCAGAAGACACATTGTGCGTGCCTTGGAAGGCAGAAGTGAAGAAGCATCCATATTCTTTTTAAACCTGTAAGATCAATCCAGGGCCCAAGGTGCTTTGGCAGCTCATGCAAGCTGTGCTTGTTGGTTGACCCATCTGGTTGATGTGGGGGTCACAGGCAGGCCCACCAGTTCCTCCAACTTTGATAGATCTTCTCTGCAGCTTCTCCTTTTCCTGGGTCAGTTGTGTGTTTGGCTGGTTGAAAAACAAAACAAAACAGAACAGCAGCTTCTCCTACTGGACACCCCCATCATCAAAGCTGAAGGCTGGAGGCAATGAGAAACTGACACGGGTCGTGATGGTTTATTCTTGTAGATTCCATATCATCCTCCTGTGTTTCGGTTTGTCCTTGCTTCCCCATTTCATGTCCCTCTTCCTTTCCCAACTGCCTGCCCTTAGACTTCAGGCTTCATCAACAGACACAGAAACAATAGCCTCACAAAGACTATTTAACCAGCTCCCACAATTGTGTAAACTCAAATACCTATAATAAATATTCTGCTTCTCTGATCAAACCTTGACTGATAAACCAGTCAATGGTTTTCCTCTATTCATGAATGCCAATATCCTCAATGTTGTCTAGAGAAGGGCCTGTGTGTTATTGCTCCTTATCTTTCTTGCATCTTTTCACACTTCTCTACTACTCACATTCTACGCTTTAGCCACAATGGCTTTTTATTTCCTGTTCCTTAAATGTATGTGCTCCGTGGCCACCATGTTTCCATACATCCCTTTTTTGTGTGTCTGGTATATTCTTTCCTTGCTTACCTTCTGTGTCCTTCAGATCTTAGCTTAGCACTTCCCTAGAGAAGTCTCCCATAAACCTGTGGAATAGCAAATTACCTCTTTATGTGCCCTCATAGAACCCTATAATATCCTCTTCTTATTGTAATTATTTATGTAAACCTTTCTAATAATTTTAAATGTTTATCTTCCTAAACAGCTGTGATGGTTAAGATTGCATGTCAACTTGACTGGGCTGATTCTCAGTGTTTATATGTGATCACCCCCATGATGAGATCTGCTGTGAGTAGCCAGTCAGTTGAAAGGGCATTTCCTTGGGTGTGTGGCCTGCATCTGAATATAAGTGGATGTTCTGGCTTTTGCCTGCACTGGATCCTGCAGCTGGCTCCTGTTCATCTGACCTCCAGTTCTTGGGACTTGAGCTAGCACCTTACCTTGGGATTTACAGATCTTCACAGCCTGTGAACAAGAGCCTGGCTCTCCAACCTGCCGATCTTGGGTTTGCCAGCCCCTGCAGCTACGTGAGTCATGAGAAGCCTCTATCCTGATCCACAGACTTGGGACATTCTAGCTTCTACAATCGTGAGTCATTTTCTTGATCTAAATCTCTCTCTATATATTTATACTCTTTACTGGTTTTGCTTCTCTAGAGAACCCAGCATAAGACAATAGCCACGTCTGCTTTTTCTTACTATAGCTCCTCACAGGACCCTAAACCAGCACTGACTGACTGACTGTGGCTGGCTATGGTGTTCCCTTTAAGTGTTCTTTCCTGGATAAACCAAGAAAAGGTCTTTCAACTATTCACAGTGAGTTCTATTTCTCCTATTTCTTCCATCATGGGCATATCATGGACTTAATTACATGTTCTTGGGTAACAATCTCACAATGAGAGTTGGCTATACTTTCTTTTTTCCAGTTAACTTGGTCTTCTTATTAAATTGCTGAATTTTTGACCAGAAAAAAGTATTTTGGTAATTTACTCAATCCAAATTCACAAATTCATTGGCAACTCTGTCCAGCAAATTCTACCTACATGACCTTGAATAGTTGCTATGTTGACCTCATCAGGAATGTTATGGGAATAATATTACCGCATTGCCTACTTTTCTGGTGACTCAGAAATGCATTTTATGGGGGAGCATGTGAGAAATATGACTATGACTCCACTAGCAACCATTTTAATAGCTTATGGTTATTCATAACAATGAAATTATGTTTTCCATTTCATGTTTCAATTGAGATCTTCAACAGAATGCCTGAATTCCATATAATTCAAATTGTTTTGACTTGAGAGTACTACTGGAGGAGTAGAAGCGAGTAGAAAGTTTATATCTTCAGATATTTTGAAAGAGGAAGAATTGTCTAACCTTTTCAACATGTATTCCATTTTCTGTTTCTCCCTAACCTTGATTTCTTATGCCCATATTTCAAGGGATTTCTTTCAAAAAAAAAAAAAAAAAAGGCAATTACTTTCTAGACTTTAACCATTGGGGAGTTTGAAAAAACCTTCCAGATGGGAAATATATACGAAAAATCTCATCTCAGTGAAAAATAAATCCCCCAAATGGAGGCATGTAATGGAACACCTAATTCACTCCAACTATGCTGGTCATATTGCTGCAATATTATAATGCCAGATGACTCTTTTAGCACCATGGACGACAGCTGGCCTTCCATCAGGAATGTCTAAAAATGAATGCAATGTGATTCCTTTCCAATAGAAATTTGGCTAGTATTTGAAGCCCACTGCATGATACACTCCTCATATCCATGCAAAGAAATTAGTAATTTTTAGTAAGTTTTGTAAGGTGTTTTATTGTGTTCACCCTCCAAATATCTGGATTGCTACATGACACCGCTGAACACTGGAACAGTTCCTTAAGAGTCATCCAGTTACAATATCATAAAATCAGTTTCTCAATCTTTATCTTTATGACTTCTCTAAAAGTTTCTCTGAAACTTTGACATTAATGATTATGCCCCTTATAATAGAATATTTCTCCTTTAGCTTTTTTCTCTGACAGCCATAATATACCATTGTTAATCCAAAGCCTTTTTCTCACTCCTTCTTTATCTCCTTCATTTCCTGTTTACTTATTTTACCCCCTAAATGCCTGTACTTCCCCCAAAGTATGGTATATCATATTACTTATTATTCTCACTCTAAACACACTTTTATTTACACACCTCTTCCACTTTCACGATCTTCATCATCACTTCTGTGCTGATGACTCTAAAATCTCCTTTTCTAACTCTGACCATCCTCCTAAACCCCACTGGTACGTTTTCAACAACCTGCTGGATCCCTTTGATTAGGTGTGGTTGATACCTCAATTAAGTCTAAAATGGAACTTACTATATTTTCTACAAAAACAAAAACTGCACCTCTTTCTTTGTACCCCACTTGATATTTTGTTTGTGCTTTTCTCCTGTGAATAAACTCATTTTAGTTACTGAAAGTTAGTATTTACTTCCTCCCTTCATATCCAAACAAGTGCCAAATTCTTTTCATGTGATTCCATAATAAGACTGCACATGCTAACCAAAACAATTCATTGCTTACCTAGATTTTATTCCCCAAAGGGAAAGCAAACATGCTTCCCCTTTACCACATTTCATTGTTCACTGGTGGTTTTATCTGGCTTCAAGATCAGGAAGTTCCATATGCCCATCTCAATTCTTCTACCAGATTTCAGAATCCCGTTCCTCCTGCCTCTTGCTTGCTCTTTTCTAGTAAATCAGTGTAGTGGAAGGAACACAAGCCAAGAAACTACACCATCATGAGTTTTAACATTGGCTCTCACACTTACTACCACAGATTCTGATGGCTTCTAAGCTGGCCCACATATAAAAACGTGGATGGGAATAAAGTGTCATAGATTTGTTGTGAGAATGAAATGAGTTGACGTATGTAAAGTGATTAGCCAAACTACTGGCACATAGTAGGACTTCAACAAATATTAGCTTCCTTCCTTTCCCATCCTAACAGGGATCTCTGGTTCCAGTCTTTCCCTTCTAATCCATATTAAGCAGCACGGCCAAACTGATCTTTTTGCTCTACTCTTCCAAAAGTTCTATTAGAATTCCACTGCCTTCAGAATAAAGTCCAAATTCCTTAACTCAGCATTCAAAGCTATCAGCCCCAATCTACATTTCCAATCTAACTCCCCAGTCTGTTTCACTGAAAACAACAGTGAATACTACCCTAAACCCTGCGTTTCCTAACATCAGCTTTGTGCATGTTGTTTTTGTTTGTTTTAAATAGGGATGCCCGTCTCATTTCTAAATCCATGTTTTAAATCCCAGCACAAAACTACCTCCATCATTATTACATCCATGATTCCCTGCGTGTAGAAAATTTTTTATTCAAAATTTTCATAATGCTTTAGATACATTTTTCATATGGCATTGATTGCATTTTACTTTGTTGACTACATATTTATGGTATGCTTCATATTTCTACTGGACTATATATTACTTAAATACAGAAGTAGAAGACATCCATCTCCATATTACCCGAAGTACCAAATAGAATGCTTTTTTACACAGTAGATGTTCAATAAATATTCAACATAAGATGATATCCTGTCAATTATCTTTCTATTTGCTGACATCACTTCATTAGTGAGAAAACCTTGCAATCAAGAAAGGATCCAGATGATGAAGGATTTGAGGTATAGTACCAGTGATCCTATAAAGACCTATATTAGTTACAAGGAGGCCTAACAGCTTAAGCAATGAACTTTCAATTGTTGCCTTTCTCAAGGCAGAATGGCTTGATTGGTCATACACTTATATAAGACCTTACCTCTGCTCCTTCCCTTCCCAGCTAACTGAATTAGACTTCTTCTGTTAAATAGACATGCTTCCTGACCTTGGAGCCAGAAACAAACCCCAGTGAACAATAAAAATGGGGTTAAGGAGAAGCATGTTTGCTTTCTCCTATGGCGAATGAAATCTAGGTAAGTAATGAATTGTTTTCGTTAGCATGGGCAATTTTATTATTGTTTGTTTGTCATTGGATACAATAGAATCAAAAAACTCTAGAGACAAACCACCAAGTTATTAAACTCATCATCCCAAATCTCCTAATAATTTCCCCACTTCCACCACCTTCTCCTTGTCATGAGGATGGTGATGGTGCTTTATAAGGAGGAAGACTGAACTGGGATGGGGAAGTCTGATTTATGAAATATTGGTGAAAGCATCTCCTTTGAGACCAACTTGTAGTAGGACTTGGTCTAGCTCTATAGTGTGGGGGATATTCTGTAGCCAAAAAAATCTCTTTCGGTTCTGCTTTGCCCATATTTTTTAAGTAACTCTATGCCTTTCAAAGTTCCACAACCACCAGGATGAGGGTCCTGGTTGCTATAGCAGAAGATATTGAGAAATGTAGAACTAACCATCAAGGAAGTACAGGGCAGTGTTTGAAGCTGAAGGAAGTGAAAGAGGAGGAGAAGAAGGTGGAGGAAGAGAAGGAAAAGGAAGAGAAAGAAGGAAGACAAAGTAGAGAAGGAAGAGGAAGAAGAGGAAGCAGAGGAGGAGGGGAAAAAAGGAGGAGGAGGAGGAGGAGGAGGAGAAAAATGCTTCACTCACCCTTGGGATAAAAGCTTGGTCAGTCTTCTCTCCTTTCCTGCCCAGGTATGAAGACTAAGAGGTGGGGCCTATGGGAGAGTGATTGACAACTTAAGAAATCAAGAAGCATATGAGTTCTGAGAAACTTTTGTTGCGATATTTCGTCTGGTTATTCCACGGGACCCAAAGGACTCTGGACTATGAAATAGGCCTTCTCTTTTTCTTGATCCTGCATTTTTTGGTCCAGGAAGTAATGTCTGTTTAGGAGATGCATTTGATTCAGGTATGGGAAGAGACAATGCAGGCTTGGTTAGATGAGAAAGAGAGCTGCCTGGTGAGTTTACCATAGGCCAAAGAGGCAGAGTAAGGTACCTTTAAGTTCCTTCTAGATGACCCACCTTCTAGGTGATCCTTGCTAGGATAAGTAAGGAAGCTGAAATTAAAGGCAGATCCTTCAAGCCTTCATTTTTCCAAAGTTTCATTTCTCTAGAGCTTGCTTAATAGTGTAGACTAATGGTTAAAACATGGGTTCAAGAGACAGCCTGCTAAAGGTCTGAGTTCTGAATCTGCCACTGATAAGCTGTGTGGATTTGGTCAAGTCATTTAACCTCTCTGTGCCTCAGTCTCTTCAGCAGTAAGATGGAAATAATAACAACCTACTTCTGTAAATTGTCATGAGGATTAATTCATGTAAAGCATTTGGAACTGTGTCTGGTCCCTAGTAAGTTACATTAAATGTTTGCTTTTGTTAGCTATTTCCTTGCTTAGTAAACCTTGATGGGGGTTGGCTGGAGTTGAGAAAGGCCAAGACCTAAAACAATGCTCCAGTAGAAATCCTCATTACACTTGAATTCTCCTTACTATGCCTTGTGTGAATGTGCACAGCTCTCCCATACATTTTTTAAATCAGGATCTATTTGCAAATTTTAGACTCCTCATAGCTTGCATTTTACTCAAGGGACATGTTGATGTGTTCTCTCTTGTAGTCAACACCCATTAAATGATGATCCTTGAAAACAGACTCATAAGCAGAACCCTAATGCATAAATTGGTAACAGTCCATCCATTCTGTGGACATATGGCCTTTAGTTGCAATCTATTTCTTGGAAAATGATTCATAATTAAACCATTTTAACTTGCTTAGGAAATATTTCAACTTGTGTTGACTTGAGTCACAATATTTGGAAAGCACCACTTAAAAAAAAGTTGTGTTGTGTTCCTGCAAATCTAAACTTTTTACCTGGCATAAAAACAGCAGAGGTGCAGACAACTGATTAAAGGGTGTGGTCAGTTATACCACTGAGTAAAGCCTTGGAGGCACCTAAATCTGCATTTCTTTAATTACCATGATAATTAGGCCAGTCTCTGGATTTAGGCTAAATGATGTGGGTAATGGTGACAAAGCCTTTTCCTGAGGGCAGATTTACACTCTCATCTTGGCAGAATCCACTATTTGCTTTGTGATTGTGGAAACATTTGGCGAGAAACATTAATTTTCCATCCATTAACTCTGGTGGAGATGAACACCCAAGAGGGAAAAATGTGTGAAGCTGCTTAACAACCTTTTGGCTGTTTGGAAGGTAAAAATATTTTGAAAACATTTCTCTTTGCAAAGGCAAAAAAAAAAAGGAAAAGGAAAAACAACTATTCAATCAGGAATATTCTGTCTTTTAGAGACTTTTGCAAATGTTTACACAGTCTCAAAATGCAGCATTTTCTGTAGACATGACCTATATGGTCTATTCACTACCTAGGCATAAATTAACCTGATAGTCCATCCAAATACTTACACACAGGACTGCTCTTTTTAATTATACGTTTTCTCCTCTATAGGCCAGATACATTGTGTTAATTAATACTGGGCAAAGGAGAAAATTGGAGGTTGAGAAGAGAGAAGGCAAGTAAGAGGATGAAATAATAAAAATGATTTTACTTTTCTGTTGCAATTTTAGGATGACTAAAGCCAGTCCAAATCAGTAGGGTCTTAGAATAGAATGTGTATGTAATGAAAGAGAAGATGTTCTGGTGAGGGGAGACTGGACGCTGGAGCCAGGTCAGATGATCTCTGTGTTCTGGGATGGATTTAACTGAGGTGAAGGTAAAGCTACATAACCTTAAGTGATTTTTTATTCAGCCAGCAAATAAATAAAGTATCATCAAGCAGCTAGTATACACTAAGCCCCATGCCAAACATGAGGGATACTTAGCTGAGGAAGGCAGACGTGGCCTCTTGCCTCCTTATGGTTTACAGTTTAGTGGGGAAGATGGAAATTAAACAATCAAACACAATACAATAATTCCAATTATGATGAATGCTACAGAGAAGGGAAGACACTGAATGAGTACACGGACAGCGTGGCCTCACCTAGCCATGGAGATCAGGAATGCTTCGTTGAGGAATGGATGTATAATTTGAGATCGAAGGGTTCTTAGGTGTGGCTGAGTGCATGGATATGTTGTGTGAGGGGTGTGGGGTGAGGGGGTAGTAAGAGTGGAAGGGGTTGATGGGAAGAGAATCTGAAGGCTCCAGGAAGAGTGAGATCCATGTAAAGGCCCTGGGGCAGAAAGGAACTTTGCATATAGGAAGTCCAGTGGGTGGAAGAGAGCGTAGGGAAGACAGTGGGATGAAAGCCGTCTGTCAGGAAGTGGAGCCAAAGAATGTAAGGCCCTGTAGGTCAGCCAAGATGAGGATTTGGGCCAGCAATAGGGAAACTGTGAAGGGATTTAAGCAGGAGAGAGACATGATCATATTTGTGTTTTGAACAGTACTCTCTGGATTAGGTACAAGTAATGAATTGGAGGGGGCAATAGTTGGTACAAGAAAGCCCTTTAGGAGGTTGTTGCATGGTTCAGGAGAAAGACAATGGTGACATGGACAAGGAAAGTGACAGTGGGGATGGAGAGAAACAAATGTACGGGAGAGAGACTTACAAGTGATTTGGGACCTGGTGCTAGAGACCAAACCCAACCCAACCCACTGCTGTCGAGTTGATTTTAGCTCATAGATTCCAACTCAAAGTGATCCTATAGGACAGAGTAGAACTGCCCTATAGGGTTTTCAAGGCTGTAAATCTTTAAGGAAGCAGACTGCCACATCTTTCTCCTGTGGAGTGATTGGTGGGTTTGAACGACTGATCTTTTGATTAGCAGCTGAGCTTTCAACCGCTGCACCACCAGGGCTCCAGTGCTAAGGAAGGGGATGTGAAAGCCCCACCTCCAGCCCTGCTCCACTCTTACAGAAATATGCGTAGAGTTTCCTTTGAATGTTGGCTAATCTAAGTATATTAATGACTTTTACCCAAGCTTTTTCCTATCCAAGTTACTCTGCATTTCTGAAACCACCACACACCGGGAGGCAGACGCTCAACACACTGAATAATAAATAATTCACTTTCAATTTCCTTTTGCCTTTCCTGGTTTACACAAAATTAAGAGTAAACTCTCTATTACCAGGAATGGCTAGGGAATAAAAAGTTCATGGATTTGGAGAATCAAATGATCCTAAGTGGGAAGCCCTGCTCTGCCATTTATAAGTTATGTGAGAATGAGCCTATTCCTTAATGTCTTGAGACTCAGTTACTTCATCTGTGAAACGGGGATAAAATGCCTGTTACATGATCATTACATGATTAAATGAGAGTATACATGCAAAGTGCTGAACAACAGCAACTTATCTTTAGCAACTGTCTTTCTATGAAGCTTTCCTTTCCCATCTGCATGCTGAAGACAGTAATGCTTTTCCTACTTCAGGGAGTTGTTGCAAGGGTCATATGAGTAAATGCGTGTGAAATATTTTATAATTTTTAAAGAAATTATAAGAGACTCACCTTTATTAGCACTGTTTTGCTATTATTTTGTCGATAAATCCTAGAAGCTTTCCAGAATTTTGTGGCTCCTCTCGTCTATTTCTCTAGAAACACTGTAGTGTATAAGTGGCTACAGAAGGCTTACGGAATTGAGTTAAATCCACACTGACCCCAGGGCAGATCTTGGAATCTATTTTCTCAAGATAAATCCAGGGTATCAGCTTTTTGACTTGTAATCTTTTCTTTTTTCTTTTCATTTTTGCAAAAGAGTAGAATGTAAACAGTGCAAATACCGACCTGCCAGGTAATAAAGGGTTTGGGTTATGGAATGGCAGGTGAGCTGGCTGTCACGGTATTGCTCTTACACAACTATACAACAACTCTACTTAATATGTACCTCTGGATTTGGACCCGTCTAATGTATGATTCAGTCAATTTGAAGACTGGCTGAAGGACCTTTCTTGACAATTAGGCAGATTTGGGGGTCACTGTGTAGACTGATTTGAAAGGCACTGGCCATGCCCCCCAATTATCCCTCCCATAGCCACACAGTGCCTAGAATTCAATCATTAAAATTAATTCCTCACAAGGTGGAGTAAGGATATTCTTGATGTGCTGTGAGATTGTTAACCATTGTCATAGGGCAACATGTGTAGTAACTGTTAAATGAAAAACTATTTTGTTCTGTAAGCCTTCATCTTAAGTGAGAATAACAGCACAGTTGGAAGAGCATAGTCAATGTCACTGAACTGTGAATGTAGAAATTTTTGAAACGGTGTATCTTTGGCCATCTGTAATTTTCATCAAAAAAAAAAAAAAAAAGGTTGAGAATTTAGAGGCTTAATAAGTTGTGGGGTTGTTAACCAATGTCATAGAACAACATGTGTACTACTATTTCATGAGAAAGTATTTGCTCTGTAAGCTTTCACCTGAAGTACAATAAAATATATATAAAAAAAATTAATTCCTTTGGGCATTGATGGGTTTCAGTGATAGAAGTAATCAAATGCAACAGCTGAAAGCCCCTCAGAGATTATTTGATTCCACCCCCTCATTTCATGGGCAAGGAAACCGAAGCCTGGAAGGAAGGCAGTCCCTGTCTTCCAAGGTCAAACACTAAATTAGGGACAGAGTCCAGTCTAGACGTCCAGTCCCTTGGCATCCTGTCTGGCAAGCATCCGCCTGACCAAACAACTTTCCTGATGCTCAGAGGCCCCTGCAAGCAGAAGGAAGCCTCCGTCTGCATTTGTCGCTGGGAAAGTCAGAACTTCAGCTGATTCCTGGACTATTTTTGGTACCCTGACTGTCCTCAGGACAGAGTAAGAGATGTTGATGTTTTATGTGTCTTTAAAAGAGACAGACCAACTTGTTGAAACATAAAAATTAAAAAATCACAAATATAACAACTTTTCTAAAGGCGGCTATCTGGCAGAAAATTTATTCTCCTGAAGGGGAAATGGGATTAAACAAGTGATGAGGCAAAGACGTGAATCAGCAATGATCATCTTTAAACTGAGAAGTGGATGGGTTTATGCTCTGCAGAACGAAATGGCAGGTTAACTCTTATCAAATGTAAAAACACATTTCCTCTGTGAGTGCAGAAACCTTGCCTTCCCTGCATGCCGAAGATGAAGTGGAAAAATACAGCTGATCCATCAGTAATTGAGTGGGAAAGGGGTGGCACCAAATAATAGCTAAGGCGTGGAGCACCTACTATGTGCTAAGAACTCTGCATTCAGGACCTTTAATTCTTACGACTCTATGGAGCCCACATCTTTATTATCCCCATTAGAGACAACTAAGGCTCAGAAACTTGAACAAAATCACAAAGCTAATGGATAGGGGAGGAGAATCTGAAATCAGGTCAATCTGATTTCTAAAAAACCAGTAATTTTCACTACCTCCAAATTAATAGTCATGTACCCTCTGGTCTTTTGGCTCTAAGTCTTGTTTTAACAAAGCATTCTATTCTTATCTAAGCCTCAAAAATTCTGTCTCAGTCCCTTCATCTCTTAAATGGGTACTGTGAGGGTAAGAATGAGACCATGGGCGAGAAAACATTTACAGGTAGACGACATATGGTGGAAATATGACTTTTATTAATCATTGCTATCATACTACAACATCTGTGGGCACATCCCACTATGAAAATGATTGCTATATGGAAAATCGTATGTGTACGTTTGTGGGTATGTACATTTTAAGGATAAATCAGAAAATCCTTTGAGAGGGTTTTCTATAACGGCCTTTAAGTAATATGAGTAAAAGTTTCTATGGGAATATAAGGTGCGTTTAGATATTATTAAATAAATTTAAAGGCATTTAACTCACAGAAAAATGCCCGATTTATAATCGAGATATAACCGCATTAAGGAAAGAAATTTTTGTTTCCCTTGGTTGTACAAGCTGATCAAGAGGGTTCAAAGGACAGGGCAGTGACAGAAAAGGAGACCTGGGCTAGGGATTCGTGTTGACCCTGCTCCCAACCAACTATGTGACTTGGAATAAATTGCTTTGCCTTTCGGAGCCCCAGTCCTTTCATCTTAGGTTAAATGTTTGCTCAGATTCATACAAACCGAAGTTCTACCAAACACACCAGCTCATTCTGCTGTTCTCAATTTAGCCTAAAAGGGCAGCAGGCAAGTAGTTCCATTCATTTAACAAACATCTGTTTGTCATCACTGCAAAACAGCCACCACACCAGGCTCAGAAGGGGTCTCCGAGACAAAGAAGGCAGGGTCAGGCTGTGCTGATTGGTGGTGCAGAAGGATTATAAAGCCCCACAAGAGAGCCATTGACTTGGAAAAGTTTCCTGTTTGTGGTCATTTTCAGTAAAAATATATAAGAATCCAATTCATCTTCTTTCTTATTATTTCCTTTTTTCGCAACGAATTGGAAGAACAAGAAGCAGTATTTCCAGGGGCGAGTTGTTAGGCAAGGAAGAAAGAAGGATCTCCTGCCTGTTCCAACATGCAGAAAGCATTGCTGTCTTCCCAGCAGCCACAGGGGATGCAGGAAGGTTAGTGGAGCACAGCTGGACCCTCCTGCTTTGAAAAGTCATTGCTGAAGTCATCAGTCGAGGTGGACCAGGCAGACCACAAGCCCAGATATTGCAAGAGTCAATCTAACAAAAAGTCCTGGTCCCCTTTTCCTTCTCCTTTCTTTCTCTACCCACTCTCCTTCTTTTCAACTATCTCCTTTATTCCCTGCTCTGCCTTCCTGTGGTCTGCTTTGCCTCCCACCATCCCATCCTCACTTCCTGCTTCTCTCTCTCCCTGATTTTGCCCTCCTTTTTTGGGTCTCTCTCCTTTTTCTCTCCTTCCTCCTTCTTCTCTCTTTTCTCTCTCTCAACTTTCCATCTCCATTTTTTTCTCCTTCGTAATTTCCCATATCTCAATCTCCTTATTCTCTGCTTGCCATTCCGATTTTCTTCCTTCCCATCCTACTCTTTCTTTTCTCCTTTAATGCAATTAATGGGAATTCCAGAACACTTAAATTGTGCTCATGAGGAATCTGTACATAGATCAAGAGGCAATCATTTGAACAGAGCAAAGGGGTTACTGCATGGTTTAAAGTCAGGAAAGGTGTGCTTCAGGATTGTACCCTTTCACCATACCTATTCGATCTGTATGCTGAGCAAATACTCTGAGAAGCTGGACTGTATGAAGAAGAACAGGGCATCAGGATTGGGGGAAGATTCATTAACAACCTGTGATATGCAGATGACACAACCTTGCTTGCTGAAACATGAAGAGGACTTGAAACACTTACTGATGAAGATCAAAGACTACAGCCTTCAGTATGGATTACACCTCAACATAAAGGAAACAAAAATCCTCACAACTGGACCAATAAGCAGAATCCTGATAAATGGAGAAAACACTGAAGTTGTCAAGGATTTCATTTTACTTGGATCCACAATCAACACCCATGGAATCAGCAGTCAAGAAATCAAAAGACGCATTGCACTGGGCAATCTGCTGCAAAAGACCTCTTTAAAGTGTTCAAAAGCAAAGATGTCACCTTAAAGACTAAGGTGCGCCTGACCCAAGTCATGGCATTTTCAATTGCCTCAT
The DNA here is from genome assembly GCA_030035585.1 of Dugong dugon. Classification (NCBI taxonomy): domain Eukaryota; kingdom Metazoa; phylum Chordata; class Mammalia; order Sirenia; family Dugongidae; genus Dugong; species Dugong dugon. The sequence goes on from CM057471.1 coordinate 63,725,950, forward strand.
ACGCATGCGAAAGCTAACCAGTGAATAAGGAAGACCGAAGAAGAACTGACACCTCTGAATTGTGGTGTTGGCAAAGAATATTGAATATATCATGGACCGCCAAAAGAACAATCAATCTGTCTTGGAAAAAGTACAACCAGAATGCTCATTAGAAGCAAGGATGGTGAGATTTTGTCTCACGTACTTTGGACGTGTTATCAGGAGGGATCAGTCCCTGGAGAAGGACATCATGCTTGGCAAAGTAGAGGGCCAGCGAAAAAGAGGAAGATCCTCAATGAGATGGTTTGACACAGTGCTGCAACAATGGGCTCATGCATCACAATGATCATGATGATGGCACAGGCAGGACCAGGCAATATTTCGTTATGTTATACGTGGGGGTCACTATGAGTTGGAACCGACTTGACAGCACCTACCAACAACAACATAATTGCTGCTCTCTATTACGTTTATGCCTTTCTTTAAATGATGTCAACCTAAGACACTTAGTACCGAAGGCAATTGATGAGTTAATACGGGAATCTGTCAGCAATCTTTTCCTTTATTACTGGTACTTTAACCAGCACCCTTTGAGTTCCCTGAGATCTTTTCATTCCTTAAAAATTCAGGAAACTAATAACCACTTTACTGTCTTTTACTTACAAATAATTCCTCTCACACTCAGCGTGTAGCTAACACACTTTATGATTCAAGCACTCCATAAAATATGGCCACGTTGAGTCTCATAAGGCAGAGGGGAAGTCCAGGAATTCCAAAAATCAGCAAATAGTAAACTGATCTACGATGACGACTTTAATTTTGGGCAATGACATGCAAATGTATGTGTGAATTCGCTGTTTCCTTTCTGGAAAATCAGTTTGGAGATGTTTTCTCTTCATAATTTGTGCCTGGCAGCAAAGCTCGCGTGCTCATGCAGCACTGAAGGGTATAATCTCAGGGCAGCCAAAATTAAGAGAAAACGGAAGTAAGGCAAGAAGGCAAATGAGCACATTCAAGATGTTACATTGTTGGTCACAGTCTCCCAAGAAAATGCAATCAAATGCTCAGTCACGTTGCTACAGCTCCCACCAAAGCAGGCTCTTTGGAGACCAAGTCAGGAGAGGCCAGCGCAGCTAGTGGTGTTAGAAGGTGAGGAGACAGAGGCGTCGGCAAGGGCTCTCACTGAGCAAGTAGCAAAGGGCACAATAGGGAGGTGGGACCAAGGAAACCTAGACTGGTGTTTAAATTGAGTCTAATACCCCTCCCTATGAATCCTACACCTGAGGATTTACACAACTTTACATTTTTACATTGTGTTATTCTCTCATGTTGGGCCAATTACCCTTTTCAGGATTCAGTTTTTTCATTAGCAACATGCAATGAAGAGAGCTTATCTCAACCCCCTCAGTGGAGAGTTGTATAGCCAGTAATAGCATGGAGTGTGAGCTGTTGGCACACGGCTTCCAGTTGCAAGAAGGTCCTTCCTTTGTTCTCCAAAGACCCTGCAGCTGGCCTCAGACACGCAGATCTTACTCGACTGGAGTCTGAATCTTTCCCTCCTCTCTTGTATGTGTATGTGCGTGTGTGTGCATGAGTGTGCGGGTGTACATGTGTGTGTGATGACAGAGAGAGAGAGAACGTCTGGTTAATATATCTTCTGGTATTCAAGGCTGTCAATTATAAAAATGGCTATCATTTGCTGAATGATATGTAATTCTGCTGAAAAATTTTTTATACATTATCACATTTTAACATATGATAACTCTGCAAAAGAAGCATTATTCTCCCCATTTTATAAATGAGAAGACTGTGGCTTAGAGAGTGAAGAAACTCTCCTAGGTCAAATAGATAATCAGTGAGTCCCAGAAAGAGCCTGCTCTGCCACTCTTCTCCCGCGCCTCAGAGGCTTCCAGGAGGGTGGCTCTTCTTCAGGTTGGGAGACCTTCCTTGAAACCCTTCTTTATTCTCAGTGTGTTCTGGCCTCATTTTAGTCTAGGGCTTTGGAATTCAGAGCTGTTAACTGGGTTGCTGAAGGCCATGCAGAAAGCCAGGGCCAGGTTTTTTTGTTTTGTTTTGTTTTGTTTTACCCCCCTCCCTCAACACTATTTTGATTTTCTAGCTTGAAGAGAAAGTAGACATAGATTGAAAACAAGCCTTGGTCATTTTTAATTTATCATCTTTCGCTGAGAATTTTTACTTAACGTTGAAATAGCTTTTCCCCCCTCTTTTCCACACCTAGAACGGCAAACCAGGAGCACAGGAACGGGAGAAAATCTATTAAAACAAGATCCTTGCTACTTTATGGTAATTAAAAGCAATAAATATTCTTGCCCACAACGCGAAAAATCTCAAAGAGCCAGCGGGTCAATACTGTTTCCCTGGTTAGGATGGTAATAAATCTTTATTCCTTTTGAGTCAAAATAAGGAAGGACTCTTATTCATGAATTCCATGACCTGGTACTGCGACATTTTCAAAACAAACACGCCTGGAATGAAGTGTTTCTCCACCAAGTGTGTTTCCCTGCCCTCTTCCAACCTGTTTCCCCTGCTACCAAAGCGTCTGTCCTTACGTGGCCTTTTTATTAATGCAACTGCAATCTCATTCTCCTGCGCCATAAAGGCCAAAAGGTGTGGAGTGTCCACTCCCCTCCTCGCCATCACGACAGCCTCAGACTTTCCCTATTCCGGTTGAAAACACAATGATCACATCTGGTCCTCTCAAGCTCATCTTCTTTCTCAAAGGTCATTGCTAGACATCAAAGGACTCTAATGCATGAAGGCCAGGGTTTTTTTGTTTTGTTTTTTTCTTTCTTTTTCCTTTTTAATCCAGGCCAGAATTCTTTATTATTTTTCTGAAAATGGGTGTTTTCCCAAGTTTAGCTCTAAGAGTGACTTCGTGTTCATCCGTCATTGATAACTGTTCACTCAGGAAGCTAGATGTTTCTGGCCCCTTTGTGGGATGGGACAAGCGGTCAGACTTTCAGACAAGCTCAGGGGAAGGCAGAGCTCCTGTGCTGAGCCCTTCGCTTTGGCGGTTCATTTGAGGGAAGATGTGTGACCTTCAAGGTCCCTGGTGGTGCAAATGGTTTGTGTTTGGCTAGTAACCAAAAGGTTGGCAGTTCGAATCCACCTAGGGGTGTCACAGAAGAAAGGCCTGGCAATCTACTTCTGTAAGATTACAGCCATGAAAACCCTGTGGAGCAGTTCTATTCAGACACATATGGGGTCGCCATGAGTCAGAATCGAGTCGATGGCAATGGGTTAGGTGTGACCTTCAGGAAGCCATTTCATCCCCTATGCCTCAATTTTCTCATCTGCAAATGTATGGGTTTAAGTACTTTTTAAGGTCCCTTCATACTTAGAGTTCCATGATTCCCTGAAACATGCAGTCTACATCAATTCCTACTTGGTAATCAGTCCTAGGGGAGAGTGCAGAGATATGGAAAAAGCAGCAGCTTCTCTCAGGTTGAGCCACTCTGATAAACCCATTCTCCTCCCTTTGGCAAGAAGCACAGCTCTGCCTGTGCTTCCTTGGAATTGACTTTTTTAATATAAAGCTTATACTAAGTTCAAGTTGCCTTAAAAACACCACTCTTGCTGGGGTAACTCAGGGGTGACTTTAACATTTAGCTAACACAGCACAATGTGTATCAGGCTAGCTTAGAGATAAACGCATGAATGTTCATAAGGCCCACACAAAACCACAACATTCCAAAAGGCTTCTGGTCCAACTTACGCCTATGCAACAATACATGTTTTCTTTTCTGTGGGGGGAAGAACACCTCAGAGAATAGGTTTGCTGAATAAGATAGACCCTTTTCATGCCTATTTATTGAATCACAGGTAAGCTGTGGGATGCTTTATGCTAAAGAGGGCTCACGGTAAACAGTGAGGAATGTCAACAGTAACTGCATATCTGTGAACAACACTACAGAAAATTGCTGGCTAAAATGAAGACTACATAGCAAACCTTGTTGCTGTGTACGTCACCATAGTCCCAAATCATTATTCAGTGCCACACTTGTAAATTTGTACCACTTTGCATTTTTTCCTTTGGGAAATCTAGGCTGTGTGAAAAGCGGGGGATGCATTGAATTTGGAGTTCGGGAATAATGGTGGGCCTTAAAAATGGAGAGAAGGCCAAGCTGGGACTCAGAGGCAATGCCAGGGCCCTGCACTGGTTTCAGTGGAGGGACTCACTCTGGGTCACAGAATTCAGGATCAGTGGCAGACAGTCACAGTGGATCACAGGTCTTGTGGGCAATAACGGACTCAGCAACCGTAAACAGATCTCTGCCAAACGTCTGACTGCCCAAAGTAAACCCTCTGGTGCTTCTATTTATGGAAGAAGGGAGAGAAGAGACAGGCGATGGAGAAATGGATGGAACTAATGAGAATGATATCACAAACCCACGTCACCCCGCTTTTGGTTCTGTAATCCCATCCTGATTGGGAGAGGCCCAATTCACAACCAGGCCTCAATTCTAATGAGAATCTACCTTATTCTAAAGGTCAAGAAAAGCATACATGGTAATATATATTTTTTGAGTCATCTCAGTTCCTGTCTGGGCTTAGAATGCAAGAAAGTAACATTTAAAGGGCTTGGGTGGCACAAGCAGTTTGCAACTGGTTGCTAACCTAAAGGTTGGCAGTTCAAACCCACTCAACAGCTCTGCAGAAGAAAGGTCTAGTGAACTGCTTCCATAAAGATTATAACCAAGAAAACCCTATGGAGCAGTTCTATTCTGTAACACATGGACATGGGGTCGTGATGAGCTGTGGGCCGACTTGACAGCAGCTGGCAATAATAGTAACAACAACATAATATATACCAAGCATACACGTACACATGAGTGCATATAAAACTAGTGAAATCTCCATAAAGTTGGTGGATAGTAACAATGTCAATTTCCTGGTTGTGATACTGTACTATAGTTATGCTAAGTGTTATGATTAGGAAAACTGGGGTCTCTTTGTATTATTTCTTACAATTGCATGTGAATTTACAATTACTGCAAAATAATTATTAAATTTCAGAAATGCCAATATTATTCCAACTCTTTTATTTTATAGAGAAAGAAACTGGAGTCCAGGGTAAATAGCAGATCAGGGGTGAAGCTAGGCTAAGAAGCCAGAGAGACTGGCTCCTTGTTTTGTAGTTTTTCCACAATACTGTGCTGCTAAATCCCTTAGATCACAAGGCCCATGAGGGCACAGGCCACCCCTGTTTTATAAAAAGTTATGTTTTATAAACAGTTATACCCTAGCATCTAGCACAGTGCTTAATCCATAGCAGGTGCTCAATGAATATTTGTGGAAGAAAGGAAAAGAGGGAGGAAGGAAGGTAAGGAGAAGGAAGGAAGAAAGGAGAGGAGGAAGGGAGAGAGAAAAGGAGGGAGGGAGGGAGGGAAGGAGGGAGGGAGGGAGGGAGGGAGGAAAGGAGGGAGGAAGGGAGGGAAGGAGGAAAGGAGCAAGGGAGGGAAGGAGAAAAGGAGGGAGGGAGGGAGGGAAGGAGGGAAGTAAGGAAGAAAGGAAGATTATTTAGAGACTTTTTCCTTGGAGAGTTGGTTCCACTGGTGATGGTAGGATTTGGGCTTGAGAGAAAGAAGCATTCTAAGGGTCACTGCCATCAGAGACCATGGGGCATGCACTAGAAGATGACATATGGTGGCCATAAGAATGATGGGGTCATGTAACCGGATGGCGTGAACTTCAAAGGTTGAGAAAGTTACCTTTGAGAGAAAGAAAATTCTAATCCTGCCTCCCATGTTATAGGAGACAGGCTATGTCAGATAAGAACAGTGCTTCCCAAATCATAGTCATTGCTACACTGTCATCAAATTTCTGCCCTGTCTTAGGCTGGGTTCTCTAGAGAAGCAAAACCGGTAAAGCGTATAAATATATATAAAGAAAGAGATTTATATCAAGGAAATGGCTCATGCGGTTGTAGAGGCTTCTCCTGATTCACATAGCCGCAGGGGCTGGCGAACCCAAGATTGGCAGGTCGGAAAGCAGGGCTGTTGCTCACAGGCTGTGAAGACCGATGAATCCCAAGATCAGCAGGCAAGACTACAGGTAAGCTGCTACCTCTAGTCCCAAGAATATGAGGTCAAATAAACAGAAGCCAGCTGCAGGATCCAGAACAGGCAAAAGCCCACGAGCCCTGCCAGAACGTCCACCCACACTCGATGCAGTCCACACGCTTAAGGAAACTCCCCTTCAGCCAACTGGCTACTCACGGTAGATCCCGTCATAAGGGTGATTACATATCAAATCTCAACAGGGAAGTGACCACAACATCACACGACTGCCAAAACACTGAGAATCATGGGCCAGCCAAGTTGACACACAATCCTAACCATCACATACTCTATGCATATTTTACCTGTAATATTACACAGTCATTGCCTTTGTTTAAATTGATTCAGGTCTAACATGATAAATATATATTTGCATAAAATAAAAATTCTGCCTGTGTACTAAATAAAGCTGCCCAGTGCCTCATCAGTAGTACACATGACACACTGTTAAAAATAGAGGAAAAGGGCAAGGGCATTCTGGACAGGGGGAAGTGCCTGAACCAGGGCAGAAAGGCTTGATGGAGCATGATATATTCCGAGCCATGTGTAACTAGAACATAGAGTGTTTACAGGAGGAAAGTATGGGAGATGTGGTGAGTGATGGGGCTGGAAAAAAACGTGAGGGGCAGATTGTGAAGGAGGGATTGAGATAATCAAAGTCTACTCCAGTTCCTTTATTATCTCTCACTCAGGCAGAAGAACTGGGCAAGTGTCCTGGGGACTGCATGTTCTCATTTTCTCCCTCAGCTGCAGAAGTGTGGGCAGTCATGTGTGGCCGTATTAACACTACAAGACTAAAACCTATCCCCCAGTCCCTTCCCACTGCACACCTCACCGCCTCCACTGCTTCCATGGACTGATTTGCATCCAGGCAGGCTGTGTAAACAAGGCTGTTAGGGGAATATAAATAACCACATCCAGGATTGTGGTTCAATAGTCCGGTCTAGGGAAATCAGAATTTCCACTTATCTCCCAGGGCAAGGCAGAGCCTCTTAGCTGCTCACATGGTTTCTCATCCTCTCCCTCCCAAGATGCTGGTGCTGATCTGTAGTGCTGGATGGCTTCCTCCTACCCAGCTTCTCCTCCACTCCTGCCTCCACAGTCACAGATGCTAACTTGCTGAGTTGTCAAATAGAACGAAGCTCTGTTATCAGTTGGCCAGGGAGGGCTGGGCAAACAAACAGGGGATAAGCTCCTTTACGGGAGTTTCCCCATCTACACCATGACCTTCTCAAAGGTCATGAACTAAATCTTATTCCATTGTGAACCCAGTCTCTGGTTCAGGTAAGCAGAGGTGAACAACAGAGTTGCTCAGAGTCCATTCAGCCTTGAGTCAGCTCCACTGCATTGACCTTGGGCAAGTTACTTAAACTTTCTGAGTAGTCACATTATTTTCATCTATAAAAGTGGAGATGATAATTATACCTACCTCTTAGGATTATTGGGAGGAGGAAATTTAATCACGTATACTAACTGTTTATCATATTTCTGGATATAGGAAGTGCTAAATCAATTGCACTGTTCTGGTGGCAGTGGTGATAATATGGTGATGATAGTAACAATGATGATACCAGTGCATCTGATTGAATTAAATCAAAGTGTTGATACTTAGACCTCATATCCCTGCAGACCCATGTATAATATTGGTTTCAAATGACAGGAGAGGAGGGCATAGAAGAATTGAGAGGCATCTTCAATGCAGTGGTAGAAACCCAGGCCCTAGAGTTTGCAGGCCAGGACTAAACTCCTAACATAACCACTTAAAAGCTCTAAGACTTCTGTCAAGTTCTCAGAAGTGTAGCTCCATCATCCATAAAGTGAGAATTCCAGTAACCTGCCTCCCAAGGTAAATGTGAGGGCCAAGTTAGATGATGTGTTTGAAATCTATGAATTAAGAGCTATATCGTTCAGGATCTTTTTTTTTTTTTTCCATCTTATTTATTTTAATTTTATTGTGTTTTAGGTGAAAGTTTACAGCACAAATTAGTTTGTCATTCAAAAATTTATACACAAATTGTTTTGTGACATTGGTTGCAATCCCCACAATTTTCAGCACTCTTCCCCTTTCCCTTTCCACCCTGGGTTCTCCGTGTCCATTCCCCCAGTTTTCCTGACCCCTTCCTGCCTTCTGGTCTTTGTTTTTGGGCAGGTGTTGCCCATTTGGTCTCATATACTTGACTGACCTAAGAAGCACATTCCTCAAGTGTGTTGTTGTTTATTTCATAGGTCTGTCTAATCTTTGGCTGAAAGACAGACTTTGGGAGTGGCTTCAATTCTGAGTTAGCAGGGTGTCTCAGGGCCAGAGTCTTGCGGGTTCCTCCAGCTTCTTTCAGACTGGTTAGTCTGGTCTTCTTTTGTGAATTTGAATTTTGTTCTACATTTTTCTCCTGCTCTTTCCAGAGCCCTCTATTGTGATCCCTGTCAGAGCAGTCGGTGACGGTAGCCGGGCACCATCTAGTTCTTCTGGGCTCAGGCTGGTGGAGGCTGTGGTTCATGAGGTCCATTAGTCTTATGGACTACTATCTTCCTTGTGTCTTTTGTTTTCTTCATTCTCCTTTTCTCAGAATGTGATAAGACCAATAGATCTATTTTAGATGGCCGCTTACAAGCTTTTAATACCCCAGATGTTACACACCAAAGTTGAATATAGAACGTTTTATGAATTATGTTATGCCAATCGAGTTTGATGTCCCCTGAGACCATGGTCCCCAGCCCTCAGCCCCAGTAACTCAGTCCCATAAGGTGTCTGGATGTGTCTAGGAAGCTTCTATGGCTTTGCCTTGGTCAAGTTGTGCTGACTTCCTCTGTGTTGTGTGTTGTCTTTACCTTCACCGAAGTTAACACTTGTCTACTATCTAGTCAGTGATTTTCCCTCCCCACTCCCACCCCTCGTAACCATCAAAGATTGTTTTCTTCTGTTTAAATTTTTTCTTGGGTTTTTATAATAGTGGTCTCATATTTGTCCTTTTGTGATTGACTTATTTCACTCAGCATAATGCCCTCCAGATTCATCCATGTTGTGAGATGTCTCTCGGATTCATAATTGTTCTTTATCGGAGCGTAGTATTCCATTGTGTGTATGCACCGTAATTTATTTATCCATTCATCCATTGATGGGCACTTAGGTTATTTCCATCTTTTTGCTACTGTGAATAACACAGCAATGAACATGGCTATACGTATAACTATTCATGTGATGGCTGTTATTTCTCTAGGATATATTCCTAGGAGTAGGGGTGGGCAAAAGAAAAGAAACAAAACAAGAGAAAGAAAGGGAAAAAAAAGGTAGCCAGCAAGGGGGCAGGGCAGACCTGGGCACTAGCAGGAAAGTGGGGAGATGGTGTACGAGGTTAGGTGAGACGTAGAAAGAAAAGAAGGGAAGAAAAAAGAATGAAATAAATGGCAGCACAATGGGGGCCAGCGGATGGGGGCAGGGTGGACCCGGGGCAGCAGTAGGCTGGTGCAATGGCAGCACTCTATCCGTGGCTGCACATTGGTGACAGGAGGGAAATAGGAGGAGCTGGCCTATGGGGCTAGGTGGGAGGGAGAAAGCAAAGTAAGAAAGGAGAAAAGAGGGGGAAAAATGGCCATGTAGTGGGGAGGGGTGAGTGGGGGTATGCCGGACCTGGATCCGGTGGGAAGTGAGGAGAGGTGGCTTATGGGGCCAGGTGGGAGGGGGAAAAAAAGAAAGAAAATAAAGAGAAAAAATGTCTGTGTGGTGGAAGCTGGAGGGTTGTGACGGGTCAGAACTGGGGCAACAGTGGGCTGGTAGTTCTCTAGCCACGGCGGTGCAGCGGGGGCTGGCAGGAAGTGGGTAGAGGTGGTGTACGGGGCTAGGTGGGAGGCAGAAAGAAAAAGAAAGAGAAAAGGAAAAAAAAAAAGAGAGAAAAGAAATGTCAGCCCAATGGGAGCCGGCCAGCAAGGGGTCAAGATCTTAACTGCAGCAGTCACATAGGGGACCCCTTCTGGATACAGGCAGTTTGGGAAACATCATGAATATCAGAATTTGGCTTTGCCCCAAGGAATTTGCCGCCAATTGTTCAACCTCTGTTTCGATGTTTGTAGAATTCACTTCATAGACCAGCTCTGGGTTCTGGTGTCTGCTCATCCCACTCCCTGTCTCCCTGCCCACACCAGCCACAGGGGCCTTCTTTCTAGACAGTAAACACTTCAAGCTCATTCTGCTTCAGGGCTTTTGCCCTTGTTCTTTTTCTGCCTGGAACACCCTTCCTTAGACAGCAGCATGGCTGGCTCCTTTGTATCATTCAGAGATTGATCCTCCTTGAATGTCCTATGTTGGTCCCTGTCTTGGTTATCTACTGCTGCTATAACAGAAATAGCACAAGTGGGTGGTTTTAACAAACAGAAATCTATTTTCTCACAGTTAAGGAGGCTAGAAGTCCAAATTCAGGGCTCTGGCTCTAGAGAAAGGCTTTCTTTCTATGCGGCTTCTGGGGGCAGGTCCTTGTCTTAGCTTCTGTGTCTCAGTTCCTTAGTGATCTTCATGTGGTGTGCCATCTGTTTTCCCCCATCTCTGCTCTTCTTGCTGCTTGCTTAATTTGTTCTTTTAAACCTCAAAAGAAATTGACTTAAAACACACCCTACACTAACACTGTCTCCTTAACATAACAAAAAAACCCTCTATACCCAAATGGGATCATAACCACAGGTAGAGTAATTAGGATTTACAACACATATTTCTGGAGGACACAGTCAATCCATAACATTCCCCAAATCAGTGAGCTCCCCAGTGATTTTTTTGTCACCTAGCCTTTTTATGTTTTCTTCATAATACTTATTATATGAAGTTGTCATATTTATTCATTTGGTTACTTGCTTTATATGTCTGCCCCCTCCCCCCGAAAGTTAAGCTTCTTGACGGCAAGGACTTTGCTTGATCACTGCTCCTTCTCAGTGCCTAGAACATAGTGGATTGTTCCAAATATGAATGTTGAAGGAATTGAGTTGAGCACTAAAGGGAATATGTGAGAAGTCATTATCCTTTCCCATTAGAATCTTGAAATCTAGATGAGGACGTAGGATTTCCTCAAATTAAAGCAGGCACAATACCATGTAATGTGAAATGGGTGAAATCGTATTTGTTTGAGCTTTTTTATCTTGCAGAACTACTGCAACCACCCAGAGTTTTTGTGTTAGCAGAAAAGCGGCCAAGAGAAAACAAAGACCTTCATACCAGTGGAGCTACTCAAACCTTATTCTTTAACAGGACATAGACAGAAGAGGAGACGGAGATGACGAGAGGGAAGACTGGCTCTCAGCAATGTCCCTTATTTCACAAACATAGAGTCAGACCCCTCCTGTTTTGGGACTCTCACTTATTGAACATTTGCTCTGCTAAACATTCATATTTTTTTTTATTTCATCTTAATCCTCATAGTATCCATGTGATGTAGGTATTCGTATTATATTCGTTTTACAGATAAAGAAGCAAGTCTCTCACTTCTAAAACCCATTCTCTTAATCACTGGTCTGCACTGCTTCTCCTGTCCCACCAAGACCCTCTACCCTAACTCGGTGATTCTGTGTCACTGCTTTGCTTTGGCTACACCCCAAGTTTTAAACACACACACACACACACACATACTCACACAATACATCAATCAAACACATTTGTTTTAGGACAAGGCAGCAGAAGTAATTACTATTATTTGCTTCAAGATCTCTTATGTAACAGTCCATTAAAACACATTCTTCATTGAATTTCTTGCAATGCCAAAAGCTTACCGTTCAGATAAATGTATCTTTTCTTTAGTCACATAATGTGGGCTATATTGTGTACCATATTTCCTTTTTCCTCTTAGCTACCAGGGAACTCAGAATTAAATTCAATACCTGATCCTTGCCAAGTATATTCTGTCATTAAACCATTCATTTGTTCAACAACAAAAGCAAACACACACACACACACAAAACAACTATAAATAGGCATAGACATAGGTGTGTGTATATATATATATATATGTATATATATATATATATATATATATATATATATATATATATATATATATAGTATATACTAGTATAAACAATTTGCTCACTTTGTGAGCAAAGTAACTCAACTTAGAAGCCTAGCAAACACTTATTCTCTGCTCATTTTAATTTCTTTAAATATGCCTTTCCATTTAATTCATCTGTGCTTTATTTCTTAAATTTGTCCCTAAAATACTTTGGAGAGTAGTTATAACATAAATCCTAAATGAAAAAGTGATCATATTATGCTGTAATGACACATAAAAATAAAATTAGTTTGGCCTCAACTTCTAGTGTGACAGAAGCACATGGATAGCATCCTGTGTATGTGATTTCATTTTTTCACATCAAGAATCATTTTTTAACAGCAGTCATATAAGTCAGAGACTCAAGCTTTTTCAGAGATGGAGCCAATTCATATTTCTCAGTAAAGTGAAGATGTTAAGTAAATACCTACCAATCATTAAAAGTGTATTTGCTGAGATGCAGTGCGTGGCTGAGAATGTAGAAATGTGTATTTCATCACTAAGTGATAACAGGCAGCTCTTGCCAAACTAATTGTTTGCCAAGTCCTATCAATTCTACCCTGAAAGACTCTCCAGTCAGTCCATATCTGCCACCACAACCTTGATTCACGCTCCCTGAACTATTACTGCGGCCTCCTGCACCTGGTTACTACAGTTTCTACTTCTCAAATGCCATGCTCTGCCCTTTGATCTCTGGCATGCCATTTTCTTACTCAAACAACCCCTTTGGTTCCATTTTCCCAATTATGAAATCCAGATTTATTAGCTTAGCATTCAAAATTCTCCACAGCCAGAACAAATTCACTCTGCTTCAACCCACCCATCCTCTGTGGACTGGCCATGGTCCTATTTCTTGGGTCTAGAGAGAGAGGAAAAGATGGCTGGGATCCCAAACCCAGAATCTTCCAGAAGCTGCCTAAAGTGCTTGTGATTCCAGAGGAAGATACACAATAGGCTAACATTCAGGTGGTAGAGTCCAAAAGTTTCACTGTCTTCAGGCTGAGTAAGTCTTAGGCTGCTTCACCTCTCAGAACCTCTCTTTCCTCTGTAATAAATGAGGATCATAGTAGGACTTAACCTCTCAGGGTATTTTTGTAGGAATTACATTAGAAAATGCATATAAAATGCTTAGCATTGTGCATGACACATAGAGCTCAACGCACGTCAGCTAGGATTAGCTTTCTCTTATAAGAATTTGCTCCCAGACTCTATGTGGACTCCTAGTACTAGTGAGCTGTGCTTGACTCCACGCAAATCAGGAAGGTTTCTAGTCATTCTGAGCCTCAGATATAATCTCAAAGCAGGCTCAAACCCATCCTTGGTTCCTATCCCCAGGCCCACACCCTCACCATTTCCTTTGAGGTCCTACCACTGTAATGGCACTGGGAGGCATGAAAGGCAAACCCAGAAAAAAATCACACCTAGGAGGTAAAGGGACAGAGAGATTGCTCCTAAGGTTTATAGCCACCACTCCAGAACAAAAGTGCCTCTCAGCAAGAGAAAGCATCAGGTCAGGCTTTCCCTATCAATTGCCTGAACCAAAGAGAGTGAATAAAAAATCAAATCAAATGTTCTGTCAAGAGCCAGGGATTTACTACCTCTGTTTGCCCCAGTGAGTGCTTCACCCTTTTGTATGTGACCTAACAGTGCCTTTACCTTTGACCCACATTGAGTTTCTCCTCTTCCTGGGTAGGGAGGGGGCTTGAACTGCCACTAACATACACACTATTCAGGATTATGCTAACAAGCCTTTGGTCAAAATTTTCCATCAACTTAAGATGGCCCTTTTTTTTTTTTTCATTTACTTAAAAAGTGATGACGGACCTTCTATTGGGTGCAAGGCCCTGCATGAGACATGGAATTTGAGCACTGAACAAAATAGACCCAGTTACTGATTTCATGGCGGTTACAAAGCAATGTGGAAGAGAGATAAACACATAAACAAATACAGAAGTAAAAAGTACAATATCTTCTATGAATAAAATTATCAAAGGGGCGTGGGAAAGAATAATGTGGTAGATATTATTTATATTGGGAGAGAGCGTATCAGGAAAGGGCTCCCTGAGAAGTAGCATTTAAGCATTTAACCTGCAAGGTAAATAGAGTCAGCCATGTAAAAAGTAGGAGGCAAGGGTTTCAGGCAGATGGAAGAGCACGTGCAAAGGCCCTGAGGAGGGAACATAACGGAAGACCACTGAGAGTAGACAGTGGTGGGCAAAGGGCATATCGGCAGAAACGACACTGGGGAGGTGGGCAGGGGTAGATTACTTATTCACCTTCAAAACACAATTTGAATGCCACTTCCTCTGTGAAGCATTCCCAGGCTTAAGAATTTATTGTCTCTCTTCTGTGATTCATATCTCAGTTTTATTTGTTTTAATAGAGTATACAGTCACTTTTATACATGTCTGTCTCTCCTCAGTACAGTAGAAGAAACTTAAGGTAAGGAATTCATTTTGTTCATCTCTGCCTACTCCACTCCCTCTTGCACAGTGTCCAGAACAAAATGATTGCTCAATGAATGTCTGCTGCATTTCTTTGTGAAATACAATGTGAAAGTCCAAGTGACTTACAACATAGAAAGGGATTTTTTTAAATAGTGCAGATCAGTTTTTGCCACTCTCAATGGTGAAATGTGTCCCATGAGTAAGTGAGCCATCGCTATTTATCTGTTTTCTCTCTAGCTATGTTGCCTAATTAATTTCTCATTAACATTTCTCAATCTGAGCAGCTACTGATAATCACCATACCACAAGTAACTTGATTCAAAGATGGCCGTTTTATAAGAGGGAGCCATTGAGTGAACTGAGGTCTAATAAATAATGAATGACCATAGGGCATTTAAAAGTTTGTCATTAAAAAAACAAAAAATGGGCCATAAGATAAATGGAATTACCTTGGATTATCAGCCCTGGATATACCTACAAGATAATTTTTCTGAAAATTAAAATCATTTCCCCAGATCACAGCCTGGTGAGAGGATAGCTATGATGTGGCAACAGGTAGCCAATATTAGAAAATCCCTCCAGCTACCCAAAGGCCTTGCCTGAATACTTCCAACAGCTGTGTGACAATCTATAGAGTTGATAAATTTTGATTCTGAAAGGTCAAGGGTCAGAATACAGGACAAGGCAACATTTCCCCAGTGTTTTATAAAACACTGTTTTCACACTAGATGTTAATAGGTGCTCTATGCTAACAAATGATCTATGGTCAAAAAATGAGAAAATTCTGGGTCAAACAAAGAACCTGAGATTTTTTTCTATGTAAAGCCTTTTAGAGTCTTTAATATTCTAATGTGCATTATGAATTACATAGATGGGGATACAGTACTCAATGTTTTCCAAATATATTTTGAAATATATATTATTTTTCAATGAATATCTATTACTATGACTTATAACAAAGACTCTCCCATATGTTTGTCAGTTTGTCCTACTGTGGAGGCTTGTGTGTTGCTGAGATGCTGGAAGCTATTCAAATACCAGCAGGGTCACCCGTGGCAGATAGGTTTCAGCTGAGCTTCCAGACTAAGACAGACTAGGAAGAAGTACCCTGTGGCCTACTTCTGAAAAGAATTAGCCAGTGAAAACTTCATGAATAGCAGTGGAACAGTGTCTGATACAGTGCCAGAAGATGAACCCCTGAGGTTGGAAGGCACTCAAAAAGCAACTGGGTAAGCGTTGCTTCCTCAAAGGAGAGTTGACGTTAGTGACATGGATGGAGTCAAGCTTTTGGGACCTTCATTTGTTCATGTGGTATGACTCAAAATGAGAAGAAACAGCTGCAAACATCCATTAATCATCAGAACATGGAATGTACAAAGTATGAATCTCGAAAAACTGGAAACCATCAAAAATTAAATGGAATACGTAAACATCGATATCCTAGAAATTAATGAGCTGAAATAGACTGGTATTGGCCATTTTGAATTGGACGATCATATGGTCTACTATGCCGTGAATGACAACTTGAAGAGGAATGGAGTTGCATTCATCATCAAAAAGAACATAAGGTCTATCCTGAAGTACAATGCTGTCAGTGATAGGATAATATCCATACGTCGACAACGAAGACCAGTTAATATGACTATAATTCAAATTTAGGCACCAACTACTAAGGCCAAAGACGAAGAAACTGAAGATTTTTACCAACTTCTGCACGCTAAAATTGATCGAATATGCAATCATGATGCATTGATAATTACTGGTGAGTGGAATGAGAAAGTTGGAAACGAAGAAGGACTGGTAGTTGGAAAATATGGACTTGGTAATAGAAACAATGTAGGAGATCACATAACAGAATTTTGCAAAACCAACAATTTCTTCATTGTAAATACCTTTTTTCAACAACAGAAATGGCAACTGTACACGTGGACCTTACCAGATGGAATAAACAGGAATTAAATCGATGACATCTGTAGAAAGAGACAATGGAAAAGCTCAATATAATCAGTTAGAACAAGGCCAGGGGCCATCTGCAGAACAGACCATAAATTGTTCATATGCAAGTTCAAGTTGCAACTGAAGAAAATTAGAACAAGTCCACGAGAGCCAAAGTAGGACCTTGAGTATATCCCACCTGAATTTAGAGACCATCTCAAGAATAGATTTGATGCATTGAACAATAAAGACCAAAGACCAGACAAGTTGTGGAATGACATCAAGGACATCATACATGAGGAAAGCAAGAGGTCACTAAAAAGACAGGAAAGAAAGAAAAGACCAAAATGGATGTCAGAAGAGACTCTGAAACTTGCTCTTGAATGTGAAGTAGCTAAAGGGAATGGAAGAAATGATGAAATAAAAGAATTGAACAGAAGATTTCAAAGGGTGGCTGGAGATGAAAAAGTAAAGTATTATAATGACATGTACAAGACCTGGAGATAGAAAACCAAAAGGAAAGGACACACTCAGCATTTCTCAAGCTGAAAGAACTGGAGAAAAAATTCAAGACTCGAGCTGCAATATTGCAGGATTCTACTGGGAAAATATTAGACGATGCAGGAAGCATCAAAAGAAGATGGAAGGAATACACAGAGTCACTATACCAAAAAGAATTGGTCGATGTTCAACCATTTCTGGAGAAAGCATATGATCAGGACCCAACAGTACTGACAGAAGAAGCCCAAGCTACACTGAAGGCATTGGTGAAAAACAAGGCTCTAAGAATCGGTGGAATACCAACTGAGAAGTTTCAACAAACAGATGCAGCACTGGAAGTGCTCACTTGTCTATGCCAAGAAACTTGGAGGACAGCTGCCTGGCCAAGTGACTGGAAGAGGTTCATATTTACGCCTATTCCAAAGAAAGATGATCCAACTAAATGTGGAAATTATCGAACAATATCATTAATATTACAAGTAAAATTTTGCTGAAGATCACTCAAAAGTGGCTGCGGCAATATATTGACTGGGAACTGCCAGAAATTCAAGTTGAATTCAGAAGAGGACATGGTACCAGGGATATCATTGTTGATGTCAGATGGATTCTGGCTGAAAGCAGAGAACACCAGAAAGATGTTTACTTGTGTTTTATTGACTACACAAATACATCTGACTGTGTTGACCATAACAAATTATGGATAACATTGCGAAGAATGACAATTCCTGGACACTTAACTGTGCTCATGAGGAACCTGTACATGGATGAAGAGGCAGTCGTTCAAACAGAACAAGAGGATATCGCATGGTTTAAAGTCAGAAAAAGTGTGAGTCAGGGTTGTAGCCTTTCACCACACTTATTCAATCTGTATACTGAGCAAATAACCCAAGAAACTGGACTATGTGAAGAAGAACACAGCATCAGGATTGGAAGAAGGCTCATTAACAACTTGTGTTATGCAGATGACACAACCTTGCTTGCTGAAAGTGAAGAGGACTTGAAACACTTACTGATGAGGATCAAAGACCACAGCCTTCAGCATGGATTACACCTCAACATAAAGAAAACAAAAATCCTCACAACTAGACCAATAAGCAACACTATGATAAACAGAGAAAATACTGAAGCTGTCAAGGATTTCATTTTACTTGGGTCCACAATCAACACCCATGGAAGCAGCAGTCAAGAAATCAAAAGACGTATTGCATTGGGCAAATCTGCTGCAAAAGACCTCTTTAAAGTGGTAAAAAGCAAAATGTCACCTTGAAGACTAAGGTGTGCCTGACCCAAGTCATGGGGTTTTCAATCACCTCATATGCATGCAATACCTGGAGGATGAATAAGGAAGACTGAACAAGAATTGACACCTTTGAATTATGGTGTTGGTGAAGAATATTGAATATACCATGGACTGCCAAAAGAATGAACAAATATGTCTTGGAAAAAGTACAGCCAGAATGCTCCTTAAAAGCAAGGATGGCAAGATGACATCTCACATGCTTTGGACATGTTATCAGGAGGGATCAGTCCCTGGAGAAGGACTTCATACTTGGTAAAGTAGAGACTCAGCGAAAAAGAGGAAGACCCTTAACAACAGGGATCGACACAGTGGCTACAACAATGCACTCAAGCATAACAATGATTGTGAAGAAGGCACAGGACCGGGCAGTGTTTCGTTCATAGAGTCACTATGAGTCTGGATCGACTTGAGGGCACCTAACAACAACAACATAATAATGATTGGAACGGTTATAGGGTGTTAATAATTTAGTCCCTGAAGTACCCACATAAAGAATTGAAAAATCACAGGCTTTGGAGTCAGAAGGCCTGGATTCAAGTCCCTGAAGAGTACTTACAAATGATATCTTTAAGTAGGGCAATTAACCTCAAAGCCTCAGTTTCCTTATCTGCAAAGGAAAGGTGAAATCATCGGTTCCAATTTCCCTGGCTTAATGTGATGATTAAATATGCTAATAGATGCTAAAGGCCTTTTAAAAAGTGTAACCTCCTTATAATCTTTGTTTTTATTATTAATAAAGTTCAATATAAAGACTAAGCATCCAGGGGAAGATAATGGCAAGCTGCCCAGAGTAGGGAGATTTAAGGTAGAAACTAGGAAATCAACAAGGCAGTGTTAGGACCACGAGCACATAGACCCACATAGGCTATAAATGTCAGGACTACGGAGAGCCCTATCTGGTGTTATTGCTCTCTTGGCCATCTGAATCCATCTGCTGAATTCTCCCTAAGGTAGCTCACACCTACCTACTTGGTTAACTCCTCTGGCCCTAAAGGTAGCTGAAATTTTTCCATCAAGGGACTTCCATAGTTTACTTGGAAGAACAGGTCTACCTCAAAGAACACAATGTTTAGAAGTCCTGTCAAGGACCTTTAAGAGTCTGGTTGATTCCGTTGATAGTTGTCTACACCAGGTAATTGGACCTATAGCCATATATATCACTAGTACATCTGCTTTCCATGGGTTATTTTTTATGAGGGTTCTAAGAAAAATTACTTATTTTTGGCCTTATCTTGGATCTCCAGATGCTTTACTCTTTTCCTCTTTCTTACTCAAAAACCTATAATCTTCCATCCTCATCTTGACCACCTGGATACTTGAAACACTTCCTGTACACCAAACTCAGCACTCACATCCTTGGTTAAGACGAGAATGATGACAATGCCTCCCCATGCCTTAGTCCCATTAAGCCACCTAAGTAGTAACACT
Organism: Dugong dugon; assembly: GCA_030035585.1. Lineage (NCBI taxonomy): Eukaryota > Metazoa > Chordata > Mammalia > Sirenia > Dugongidae > Dugong > Dugong dugon. The sequence goes on from CM057471.1 coordinate 63,745,640, forward strand.
TTCCCTGGCAGGGATTCCTAAGAAAACTTCAGGAAGATGTTTGAAAATATGCAGAGAATTTTAGCCAGTGGGGTTCAGATTTGCTTCCTACTTTTTCTGAAATGGTAGGAGCAGTGATACAATATTTTAAGCTCGGTGAAGTAGGTTCTTCCAAACATGTAAAGGAAACCCTGCTATGTGCTCTGTAGAGACAACACTAAAATGCATAGCAGGTCATACCAAAATCTGCCTTTCCATTCTCTGTTCTGTGATGTTGTGTTCAGGCACTCTTCAAACTACATTTTCCAGACTCCTTTATCAACTGGCTTCCTGTTAGGTTCTGCCAATAGTACAGTAGAAAAAATAGGGAGGAGAAAAGGAAGCTGTTTCCTGTTTGTGCTGTGCTCAGAGTCTTCCCAGTGGCAATTTGCTCGATATGGAACTTCTTTCAGCACTGCAGGAGCAGTTTTATCATGCCTCTTCAGAGGTTGGATGGTACCGCCATTTTCAGAGGTCTGACCACCCAATCTGTGGGGCCCCTCTTAGGAGCTCCAAGATTCAGGTTACCTTGATCCCTCTATTTTTGTTCCCCATCCCTAGGAGTAACAGCTGCTAACAGGATTTATTGTCTCTGAGATACCTCAGTGTTTCTTTTTTGTTCTCACAGCCCTCTAAAGCCAGTGTAACTAATGCCCTATATTAAATTCCCTTTATTGAAACACCTAGTGTTGTTACTGTTTTCCTGACTGGACATTAACTTATAAAGTCTATGGAATTATCAGTCATTTCAAACCACGAGTCCAGCATCCAAGACTGATGGATTGTGCAGGCAAACGCTTAGTGTATTTTAAACATTTTTATGGTCATGGACCCTTTTGACAATCTCCAAAATATTATGAACCCGCTTCCCAGAAACCACATATTCCCAAAAGTTCAAATGCAATATGGAAGGGTTCATGGAGCCCCTAAAGTACACCCCACTAATTTCCAGACTACATTCAATCTATTGAAATATAAGTTTCATCAGATCATGAAATTTATTATATATATATATTAATTTATATATGAATATATAACTTCAAATATATATCATTAATTATTAATTATATATTAATTTTCAGTGTAACATTTCTTTAGGTGTATAAGAAAACTGCTCCTATTTTTTAAAAAAATATTAGAACCTTTATAAATGAGTCACAACATATATTCCAAATGTTGCTAGATCACTTTGCACTTCCTTATTAGCTTTTCATGACAACTATCTAAAAAGTCACAGAAAATGTTATTTTATTTTCTAGTTCATGAAATTCTCCCTAGGAAATGTTATGCGAACTACCCATACTAATGACAGAGCCATAATTAGAATTCTGAACTACTAGATCCCAGTCCAAGGAGTCCTGGTGGTACACTGGTTAAGCAGCCAGCTGCTAACCAAAAGGTTGGTGGTTTGAACCCACCAGTCACTGATGGGAGAAAGATGTGGCAGTCTGCTTCTATAAGGATAACACCCTTGGAAACCCTATGAGGCAGTTCTACTTTGTCCTATACAGTCCCTGTGAGTCAGAATCGACACAATGGTAATAGGTTTAGACCCTAGTCCAGAGGTTCTTTCTCCTTTATCTTGGGGGGAGAAAAAAAAAAGCCACTGTGTGTCTTAGGCTGGGTTCTTTAGAGAAGCAAAACCAGTAGAGTGTATAAACATATATATAGAGAGAGATTATATCAAGGAAACAGCTCACGTGATTGTAGAGGCTAGAACGTCCCAAGTCCGTGGATCAGGGTAGAGGCCTCTCCCAAGTCACACAGCTGTAGAAGCTGGCAAGCCCAAGATCTGAAGGTTGGAGAGCAGGGCTCCCACTCACAGGCTGTGCAGATCGATGAATCCCAGGTTCGGCAGATAAGCTGACAGCTCAAGTCCCAAGAACGGGAGATGAGACAACAGGAAGCAGCCGCAGGATCCAGAGAGAGCAAAAAGCCAGAACGTCTGCTTATATACAGATGCGGGCCACACCCCCAAGGAGACTCCCTTTCATCTGATTGGCTACTCACAGTATATTCAATCATGGGAGTGATTACATTAAAACACGGAGAATCATGGCCCAGCCAAGCTGACACACAATCTTAACCATCACACTGTGGTTGAAGTACAGGGTAAAAGGCCTGCTACTCTATAACACAGTCTTATAGATATCAAAGTCTTACATCATAGAGCCTGTCTATAGAAGATATTAAAAACATCAGTCTATAATTCTTCTAGAATTATATCTAAACTAGGAAGATCTGAGCTTGGAAAAATGTGTAGACTTCCAAAAAAAGGATAATCAATCATGTGATTTTTTTTTTTTTTAAGCATGGGATTTGGAATCACATAGACCTGTATTCAAATACAGGTAGTGCTACTTATCAGCTATGTGACCTTACCCAAGTTATTCAACATCTTTGCTTTGATTTCCTAACCTGTCAATAGATACAGTAATGTTTTGCAATAATTAATATTAAACTGATAAAATGTATGAAATTAAGCACAGTGCCTGGAACACAGTAGGTTTTCAAAGTTTATCTCGCTTCCTTTTCCCTACCTTCCTAAATCATTCCATTGACAAGTTTTTGGGGGGCTCATGATATCTTAACTTTAACAACTGTCTATACAACTGCAAACTATACCATGCTGTTCCTTTATCAAGGCACATGGGGAATTCTCTCTTTGTGGTAGTCATTATGATGCAGACTGTAACCTTTATATTTTAGACGTTCTCTTCCTTTGTTCTTCTGATAACACTGGAGCTTTTTCCAGGAGAGTGACTAATGCAACTCAGTGCAATAGGGAAACACTTCCGTAATTTTCTCATTTCCCTGATGAGACTCTTACTCAGCTTTTCCTCCCCACCCACTTCTCCCATTACAAGAACCTCCAAGGGGCCTTCCTTAATGGAGTCCCTGCAGATGTGCTGTTCTCTCAGGGGCTCTTCCAAACACTTCACAAATAATGCAAGATTGGGTGAACAGCTCAGCTCTTCCAGGTCATTAAACATTGCTTAACTATTTTTCAAATGTTTTGGTATCAATAAAAATCTCAAATGCTTTTGGGGCCAAGCACTAGTTCTATTAATATTTCACACCCTGTATGTTTTAAGGGATTCATTTATTCTGAAGTCATCTGTCGACTTTTCTCTAAGAGCTTTTTGATGTCCCACCAGCTCCCCCAAGCTCTCTGTGAAAACTACTGTATTTCTGTATCCACTCCCACCTGTCCCCTGGCTTCAGACATTATGGATGACCCCAGGACATGGATGTTCAGACTTAGGAATAAAAAGAGGCCCTCACAGCAGGACTAGCTCATGGCCAAATTGCTAAGAATATTGTTGAGATCTTTACAAATGGAGAGTTGTGAATTCTTATGATTTTCCAGGACAGAAGGGATAGAATAAATGGACTGTTGCCCTGATAAGACTGTTATCTTTATATATAGGTATGTGCTTCTTTATACCAGCAAGGCTTTGGATCTCAGCCCAGAAGATCTTACTTCTGAGAGCTCCCCTGAATAAGGAAGTCTAAAAGATGGAACCAAAGGGTTTTGGCCACAGTGGTAATTTCAAAGGTCCCTTAGGGGTAGGGATACTTTTGTTCCCCAATGAGGGTTTAATTTGTGCTCATAATGCATGTGGGCTCTCTTTGCGCATCAGACGTAAGGACTGCTTAGAAGAATCTATTCAAATAAAAGTAGTCAATTCCATGTGGAATAGTTTGCAATTATTTTGTATATTCCTTGAAGAAAACTGAGATGGGGGGGAAGAAAACCTCCCACTCTTTTTGCATTCTCCCCTTAAAGGAGAACAGCATCTTCACACACACACACACACACACACACACACACAGTGATTTCCACAGGGGTCAACTCAGCCAGCACCTAACCTTCATCTTCATCTCTCAAATGCTTTAACCCAATTAGAATGTACTCATTCCTAGGAAGCTGATCAAGATGTGACACTAATGTTAGAAATTTCAGAACCAATGGCAGAATGATTAAAAAAAAACTTTTTTGAAGAAGACAGTGTCCTTCACTAAATTATACAATGTAGAGGAAGCCCTGTTATCAGGAAAAGCACTCTACTAGGGACCAAAAGACCTAGATTCTAATTCCAGCTCCATTGTTTCATAGCTGTGTGACCTTGAATATGTCACTGAACTCCTCTGAGGCTTAGAATTTTCATGGGAAGGTGGGGAAGATCATTTCTGAACCAAATGAGATGATGAATCCCTTGGAGAGGCTTTGGGATTTACAAAGTAAACTATACCCATAATAATCCTGGGACAGTGATCAGTCATTTTAAAGGTTGAAAAAATTGCAAGTCAGAAAGATAAAATTATTCTTCTAATGACTCAGAACTAGCAAGAAGCAAAACTAGAACATGTACCCACACATGCTGAATCCCTTTCAAAGATCTTTGGATTATAGCATGTTGCCCTTCTCCCCCAAAAGAGCCTATTTAACTGCAATGCGATACGTGGCTTTCTTGTTGATGTTTTCCTTCCAAGGGTCACTGCATGCCAACAGATACAGAGTAGCTTCGTTGATTCAGAGAGACAAAAGCTTTGGGAAATTTTTATTTAACTTATTCAGCTCAGCATGGCTATAAAAGAACTCTGTTTACCCAGGTGTTAACTCCCTAAGCCAAACTTTCTGGCATGACCAATTAGGGGTTTGGCAGCCACAGACTTAGGGATGAACCAAGACACAGGGATGTGGGGAGACCTAAAGACACAGTGAAAAGCAGGGTAAGTCTCAGGAATGGATTGAGGCTTAAGGATAAGATCAGGGTCAGGGAAGGGCTGAGGATGTCTTCTGCTCACATTACTTTACAATAGAAATAAAAGCTGAAGGTATAAACGTTTCTGTTTTAGGCCACATCAAAATGCCTGCAAACTCATAACCTCAAAATAGTCACATCAAAGTGTCCTATTCCCATTTTTCAACCCTCCTCTCCTGTATGTGGGATTTTATAGCCCACGACAGATCTTACTGCTCCTCTTTCCATACTCCTGAGCTCTCTCAGAACCACCCCACACTCTCCCGAACTTGTATGCATGGCCTGGATTGTCTGGGTTGTCAATGAAGGCACTGCAAAAATCTATCTTCCATACTTCTACTCATTCTCTGATCTTGCCTAAGCCAGGACAATATTTTTACACACACACACAGCTTTTCAGAGGGCCCCATTAAGCCAGCACCTAACTTTCATCCTCCCTCAAATGACTTAACCCAATAATGCACATTTTCCCAGAAAGATAATGAAGATGTGACACTAATGTGATCTTTCCACTCTTTCCTAAGTATCCTTATTAATTATTACATGGAGAGAGCTATGCAATATTTATGCTCTTTCCTCCCCCCGCCTCCACCCCCACCAATAAAAAAAAGATGAAATAAAATTACTAGGCTCTAAGCACACAATCAACTGGTATTGGGTTAAAACTAAATTGAAAAGAATTGCAAGATGCCCTCACCATGAAAACAGCTCTGCTACTGCAATGTCTGCATGGGTCTCCCCTGGACTCTGCAGTCCGTTCGTGCCACAACTGCATACAAACGCATACCACGTACTCCATTAGGAGAACACAAGCTGTGTGTGAGTGTGTGTAAGAGAGTTTATTTCCACAACTCGTAGAACATCAAAATAGCTTCAGAACTCATTGCAGCAGGGGTTTCAGCTGCAAGATAAAAGACAGGCAGGCAAGAGAAAAACAGATCTGGAGGAAGATAACATGGGTGAGAGAAGAGATGGAGGATTGGGCAGGAGGCTGGAAGGAGGGAGAAGAGCTGAGGCTCCCTGGGTGTCTACCTCTGAGCAAGTAGCAGAGGTTGCTGAGGAAAGAAGGCAGCTTAAATACATAAATCAAAATCATAACTTAGAGAGCTTGTGCTCAAAAGCAATTAACGCAAATTTGTTGAAAAGCTGATGAAACTGTTTCTTCCCTTAGAAGTGGAAAGTCCAGGGAGGAAGTCCACCTCTGGTGTTGGCGCAACCCCTATGCTCTGCACGGAAATGGCAGTAGAAGCTGATAGGCATGGCAGAAACACAGGACATGGTTAACAACTCTGTCTGCTGTTCTGTCAGACAAAGCTGGGTCCAAACTACAGCAGCGGGATCTTGGGCACGTTACTGGCCTCTCCTTTCACCTGTCTTCCTCAGTGCCCCCAGTTCTTAAACAAAGATAATACGTCTTCCTCCTAGGACGAATGCCAGAATTAAATGAGATCCTGCAGAGCCTGACACTCAGAAATTAGGCAATAAAAACAAGAGAAGTCTTGAAACGATTTGGAAAAACATCTCAGGGCCTTCTATAGAGATGAAGAGGAAAACAGTAGTATATGTGCAGCTTTGTGGATTTTAAAAACTTGTTGATATTTAGTGCTTAAACAGCCTTGTAAGGTGGGGGATACAGAAGCCCTTGTTAGCATGGAAATACGTGCAAGGGGTACAGAGCTGGCCTCTGGCTGGAGCTCAAAGCCTGGGCCTGATGCCTGCAAGCTGTGGGGCTCTGATCAAGCTCTTTAGCCATTCAATCCCTCATTGAGGAAGTGTGGATAACAGTAGTTCCCACCTCATAAGATTTTTGAGAGGATTAACTGAATTAATACTTATATGCTTAGAAGAATACATTGAATATATTAAGGGCTCAATAAACATTAACTATTATCATTCTCATTTTATAGAAGAAAAACCAACCCTGAGGCCCAGAAAAACTTAGGTATCTGCCAAGGATTCCCAGGGAAGAAGTGGAGGCCTGGGCTCAAAACCATGACACCGAACTCCAAGCCCAAGGTTCTTTCTACCTGCACAAGGGTCTCCCTAGACTCCCCATTGATTCACTTGTCTATGGTACACTCAACACCTGCAGGGCCTGGAGGTCGATCAAGATAGCTGCAAGAAAGATAAGCAGAGAATAGTTTGGATTCCTCTGGGGAATCCAAAAAGCAGAACCAGGAGCCACTGGAGGTATAAAAGCATAAAATGAGAAATAGTGAGCAGGGTTTTGACACAGGCTGCTCCCTTTTCGGAGCTCTGGTGGCGCAGCGGTTAAGAGCCTGGCTGCTAATCCAAAGGCTGGCAGCTTGAATCTGCCAGCTGCTCTTTGGAAACCCTATGGGGCAGTTCTACTCTGTCCTATAGAGACGCTATGAGTCACAATCTACTCAACAGCAACAGGCTTGTTATTTTTTTTTGCTTGTTTATTTGTTTCCCGTTTCTGCCTGGAACATCTTTCCCCAGCTTCTTCACCTGCCTGTTGCTGTCGTTAGGTGCGGCCAAGTTGGTTCCAACTCATAGTGACCTTATGTACAACAGAACGAAGCACAGCCTGGCCCTGCCCCATCCTCACAATCATTGTTATGCTTGAGCCCACTGTTGCAGCCACCGGGTCAGTGTGTCAATCCATCTCATTGAGGGTCTTCCTCTTTTCCACTGACCTTCTACTTTACCAAGCATGATGTCCTTCTCCAGGGACTGGCCCCTCCTGATAATATGTCCAAAGTATGTGAAACGAAGTTTTGCCATCCTCACTTCCAAGAAGCATTCTGGCTGTACTTCTCCCAAGATAGATTTGTTCATTCTTCTGGCAGTCCATGGTATATTCAATATTCTTTGCCAACATCATAATTCAAAGGCATCAATTCTTCTTCGGTCTTCCTTATTCATTTTCCAGCTTCCACATGCATATGAGGTGACTGAAAATACCAGGGCTTGAGTCAGGTGTACCTTAGTCCTCAAAGTGACATCTTTGCTTTTTAACACTTTATATAGGTATTTTGCAGCGGATTTACCCAATGCAATACCTGCCTAAATACCACTAATCCTTTAGATGTCAACTCTGATGTTCTTTCCCTGACCCCTCAAACCAGATCAAGGCTTCCTGTTGTATTTTGATGGTGCCCTGTAGTTCTCTTTCTTAATACGTACTAAAATAATCATAATATAATAATTTGCATAATTATTCACGTAAGGTATAGACACCACTATGGCAGGGACCGTTTCTGTCTTCAAGATTCACGGAGCCTAATGCATTGTCTGACTCTCAGGGCCGATACACATTCAGTTGAACGCATGGAAAGTTCATCTTTTTGGAGAATTGTTCTGTAGAGGAGGCGGCAGCAGTTTAACAATAGATGCATGAGGCACTGTCATTCTACAATTTAAAAAAAAATTTTTTTTTTTAACCTGCTCATTGCTTTCCAAAAATTCTGTAAAACAGAGTGGGGGAATCTTGTTTCCTCTTAGGAAAAAAAGCCAGCCAGTGTTTTCTTCCCTGCATGCAAGGAAATCTTGGCCTTTGGGGAGTTACCAGAGCGTGACAAGAGGGGTGGTGTCAAAGTTTGGAGAGAAATGTTCAGACACGTTTTTTCCTTCTTCTTTTTCCTCTGGATAACTCCTCTTCATGTATGTATTGCCTGGTTGGTTCCTTTGTTTCTTGAACATTTTTAGATCCTCAGTTCAGACCAAGTCCTGTTGTTACCGATGTCAGCTGGGCCAGAGTCAGGGTTTGGTACAAGTTTGAATGACTTTTATCCTGGCTTTCTGTGGGAAATGGCTGAACTATGCTGTGTTTTCAGTGTTTCAGATGGTGTATCTTCATTCTTCAGGGAGTGGAATCCACAGATGTGATGACAGCTCACCAGATAAAATGGTGAGAACAAGAGTGATGGAGACAGAAAGAGAGTTATTAAATGGAAAGTGAACATGGGTAAAGTAACATTTATTGAAGGCCTAACCACGTTTACAGACACATTACACTGTAGTTGATTCCAGGGGTGGAGGTGGGGGAACTGTGTTTATTTGGAAAAATTCCTTAATAAGTGCTTAGGATGGATGATGGGACTCCACAGACATGAATATCAGCTGGTGCCAAAACATCTGAGGAGGAGCTAAATTATTCTTTATAAAAGAGAGAAAAATAGGAATTTCCTTGACGATTTGGGTATTAGGAAATGAAGAGATGATAGGGTAGGGAAGACTTCGATGTAGTGGGAAACTGAAAGTTGTGCATGTGGCTTCCCCTCACCCCCGCCCAGCACCCTCTATACACACACACACACACACACACACACACACACACGCACAGATACATGAGCTCTTCTCAAGTTATCGGAAGCACCTACCTAAGTCACCAGTGCCTGGAGTGAGGACTAGTTGTGGTTGTTCTGGAAACCAAGGAAGAGTCTGAGCATCATATCAGATTCCACATGACGCAAAGAAAGTCAGTTCTCAAGGACGCAGGAGCCAGGGCCCCGAGTGGTGGTGGGGATGTAAGTGCTCCAGGACCCCCACATACCTCGGGAATGGCTTTGTGCAACCACAGGATGCCGAATGGGCAGGGTCCCAACCAGCTTCATCTGAATCTCAGAGAAACTGACAACTAGCTGATGAACAGAGAATGCATGTATCTCATTTAATCACCATAACCATTTTCTGCTGTAGATACTGTTGTCCCCGTATTATTGACAACTTGGAAAAAGGATGTGTGGAAGTTCATTCACACATCTAGTTAGAGGCAGACCCAGGGTGAGGAGCCAGGCTGCCTGACCACCAATCCCATTCATCATAAAGATAACATACGCCGTGTACTGTTCTAAGTACTTTTCATGCATTAACTCATTTTTGTCTCTATTTCCTATATGAGGAAACTGGATAATAGATTAATTGGCTTGCCCAGGGTCATGGTCATGTAGCAAGTAAGTAGTAACATCAAGATTCAAACACACATAGTCTGTGCCAGTGTCCATGAGCTTAATCATCAGGGACTTCCACCTCTGCCTTTCTACCATTATTTTTCTACCTCCAACTAATCATTCTGTTGCTTGCTTCTTTTCCAGTATGAAACAACATACCTGTTTTCCCCCTGAATTAGCTGTTATCTCCCTGCGGCCAGTTATCAGTTTATATCTCCCTGCTGCTGGCTGCTCCATATATTATTACACTTTCTTATCTCGCATCTCCTTGCACTTAGTTATGATATGCACCCAGTTTATGAGAGGTCAGACCAATGGCTTGTGCTTTGTATTTCAAAAATATTTGCTTTAGGGATTCCAAAACCTCAACCACAGGAAAATAAATTAGCAACTAAAAACACCTTAGGTGGCAGGTCAATAGCTTCTGAAAGATACTAGACAAAGCTGTTTGAAGCTTTTATTAGAAACTCATCCATCCGCTCATCTGCTGATTTATTCATTCAACACACTTCTACTGAGCTTCTGCTACAATAAGAGGAGGCATACGAGATGCAGGAATGATAAGTACACACAGCTTCATCCTGAATATGTTCACATACTCCCAAAAGACAGAAACCTATCTGGAATGGAGAATTTTCTTAGAAACAGGCTGCCTCAAGAGGTAGTGAGGCGCCTGTCAATGGAGGTATTTGAGGAGTCTGGATGACTCCTTGTAAAGGATAGTACAGATGGAATTCAAGCATCAGATGTCTGTTTAGAGGAGCCCTGGTGGTACAATGGTTAAGGCTCAGCTGCTAACTGAAAGGTCAATAGTTCAAACCCACCAGAGGCTCCACAGGAGAGAAGACCTGGCGATCGTCTCACAAAAAGACTTCAGCCTAGGAAACCCTATGGGGCTGTTCTACTCTGTCCTATAGGGTTGCTACGAGTCAGAATCAACTCAACAGCACACACCAACAACAACTTGTCTGTTTGGACGAGATTAATTTTAAGTCCTCTGCAAGTATTGAAATTCTGTTAAAACAAAGTAGAACAAGCCAGATATTATAATTAACGGGGCCTGTAGTATACACTGGAGCACAGGTTATGGAAGAATTAATTCCAACCAGTGGGTTGGGGGACAGTGAACAAAGGGGTGGTTAATTTGAAACCAAACATACTTGTAGCTTTCAGGGCCCTCTTGGCTTCCCATTATTTAACCTTTCTGAGCTTCTGTCTCCTAATCTCCAAGACAGGGTTAATTATGCCTGCCCTGTCAAATTCTCAGGGTTGCTGTGAGGATCAAATGAGATAATGTTTAAAGTAGCTCAAGAACTAAAAAGTGTTATGCAAATGTAATGTTAAATCAGAAACGTAGCACAAAGGGATCGAACATTAATGGTGGAATTCCAGGCATCAATGAGCGGGATGCGTCTTTTAGTTGAGAATGTTTCTTGGAATCTGAAACCATACCGTATAACACTGATGATAGAACACCTTTCTTGAATTAATTGAAATTCTGGTCTAGGGCTGCTGTGGCCTTAGTGAGCTTGGGCAAGATCATCTAATTCCTTGCTTCAGTTTACCCTATCAGCATAAATGGGTGGTAATTGTTGGTCTTTCCAAAACCTATTTTTTATTCTGCCATAGAAAAATATTTCCCCATCCATTGAGATTAAATAGCAAGATCACCCTTTGCTTTGAATTTCTATGTTACCCGAGGCAGCTCCAGTAAAAAGAAGAGGTGTAGAAAATAAATGTATTTTGATGTATGTTTGACGTAGTGGTTAAGAGCTCGGCTGCTAACCAAAAGGTCAGCATTTGAAGCCACCAGCCGCTCCTTGGACACCCTATGGGGCAGTTCTACTCTGTCCTATAGAGTCGCTATGAGTCAGAATCCACTCAATGACAAAGGGTTTGGTTTGGTTTTTTGGTTTAAGATGCATTAGGGAGAAGAGAGACATAGGGATCTTAAGGACCAGGGACACCTACATGGCATTTCTAAGTTCAGTCCAGCCAAAGTTCACTAAGCACCTACTATGCACCAAACCCTATGGTAGGCAATGCCTAGGGGCATAGAGATGAATACACCATAGCCTTTGCCCTCAAGGAGCCCACATACTTGAAAGCAATAGAGAGAATGGATTCAATTAAATGGATTGTGAATCAAGATAATGGCTCCAGTCCTAGTAGTGAGGCTGATTTTCCACTTGACCTTTGTTCAGACACTGTACAGTTTGTGTCTATCCTTTGTCAGCACTAAATGAAAACCAATAAAGCATTACTTTAAAACTTGTTGGCAATGTTTGCCCCCTACTAACCAGGGTGCAAAAATAAAAGAAAGAACCAGCATTCTATTTCCTGGATGAGCCACTTATGTACTAATTGTACAGCAACTTTATTCTGCAGCTTATATAATGAAAAAGAAATACTTGAAAAATTGTTATTATATCCCAAATCAACTAATTTTTTCTTTTTGACCTTGTTTGAATTTGGAGTAACTCTCTTATTGGAGCCACAGAATGGAGAGATCCAGGGATTTGTGACTAACGACTTTCTGCTGGAATTCTCATTTTATTTGCAATCAGTAAACAATGTACTGTGGTCACTGTAGGGCTCAAACATGTTCCATTTAATATTTCCAGCAGTAGTGTTCTCTCTCTCTTACACACACACACACACACACACACACAAGCTCCAACAAGACTGAAAGGCTCATATAGGGAAGATTGCAAAGAATTTACTCCTGTGCTGATTCAGACAGGAATCCAGCCATCTGGGTAGGCCTACATGAGCTGTGAGCAGGAATATACCTGTAGACTCCCTGTTGATTGCCTATCCATTATCCATATTCTCCCTTCCAGTATCTTAACAGAACCCACCATACAACTGCGTGCTTCATGGAAGTTGACCCCAAGCCAGCCCTAGTAGTTGTTACCTATTTAGCATAAGCCAGTCAGGATAATCCCATTCCCCTTGCCCATGACTGGTTAACAACAGACATGCAACACAATATGGGTCATTGATACATGAGGGGAATGCTCTGTTCTGGGCCTTCTAGAAAAGGATATCTCACCGTTAGGAAGGAAACAGTAGAAGATGGTATCTTTATGACTCTGGATAAGTTTTATCTGAATGTGACACCTGGAACATCTATAGCATTTTGCTAGCATCTTGAGAATGAAGCCCATATACGCTCTAAGAGCATCATAGAGAAGTGAGCCAGGAGTGCTGACATAAAGCACCTGCCACCCAACCCACCACTGGACTTCTCATTATGTGAGATAAGACATTTCCTTTGTATTCGTGTCATTTTTATTTGTGCTCTCTCTTACTTGCAGCCCAAACTTTCCTCACCAATGTATACCACTATATGACTTTAATGAGGTTGCTCATCATTAATCATTTTAAACTTTAATTTTCAATAACAAGACAGGCACAGGCATCCCACTAGTTTCACAGTAGAACCTACAAAGGGTCAGCATAACGGAATTATTTAAGACGTTTGAAATGTACTGTATTCTGATTGTGGTAGTGTTTACAAGAATCTGTGCATGTGTTAAAAACTCATAGAACTGTACACTACAAAATGACGGCTAAAAAGAAAAGAAAATCCACAGGGGTGGAGCATGAATTCAAGCCTAGATTTTCTGACCCCAAAGCCACATTGCTTCCCGAGTACTTGTCAAGTCCAATATAAATAGCTTGGTACTTACAGCCAGAAAATCAAAGTTTAAATCCTAGCTCCGCCACTTGATGACTATGTGACCTTATGTATTTTGTTTCACCCATCTGAGTTTATTTTCTCAATCGCCAAATGCAAATGATGACAATCACTGCCCATTTCATATTTTTTCAGAAGAATCAAATAAGAAAATGATTTGGGAAGCATTTTGCAAAGTGTAGAGAAAAGCACAAATATTTGCTATCATTATAGTCTAAAAATATCTACTCTTCTTAGCACTCAAGCTGAAATGCCATCACTCATCTGGCTTAAGCCAAAGACAGCAAATTCCTGATATGCATGCTGCCCCTCACCTCTAACTTGCACCCATGAGAGGCACAGAACCAATGACAGTGTTCTTTTTATGATGGTCCTTATTTATGGCTCTAGTATCCAACTCAATTCTCTTCTCTAAGGAGTCTTTATAAATCAATTGGAGTTGGGTCAAAACCTCTTAGCAACTGCTAAGTTCAAGTGTATCTTCCAGTCTTACTCACCATCTTACCCCAACAGGCCTTCTTCTATTTCTTTTTAGTAACAGAAACCCAAATTTTTAGCTTAGTACATTGCCACTCAGAATACAAACTTACACTTCGCAGACTCCCACACAGCTAGTTGTAGCCACATGACAAAGTTCCTAGCCAATTAGATGCAGGTGAGTGTTATGTGGGACTTCCAGAAATGCTGCTTAAAGACAGCTGACTTATCCTGAAGGTTGTCCTTTCAACCCTTCTACCTTTCTTCTTCTTACAACTTGCATACAGATGCAATGATTAAAGATCTAGGAACCGTATTTGACCATGGAGTGGCCTGAGGATAAAAATAATACCCTAGGTTGGTAAAGAAGAAGGATGGAAACCTATATCCTTGATAACAACTTGGCGCCACCAGAGCAGCCACTAAAACCACCAATTCCGGACTTTTATACCATGAAAGAGACTAAAGAATAAGTCACTACTTTTTGGGTCTCTGTTATTCACAGCTAAACCCAATTCCTGGCTCATACACATCTCAACTCAGTCTGTTTTCCTTGTGGAATAAAAAAATGGGTATGTGTAAAGGGGAGTATACACTGGTATTCATGCTGAAGCATGAGATACACAGAGTATGTTTCTAAAATATTTTGAAGATGTTGTAAGCAAACTCCTACATGATTTTGTATGGTGTAAGCCTTATAATATTTAGCTATCTCAATATTCCTCTCAATAGAATCTAAATGAGAGAACTATATAAACTCACTATTAACTGAGTGCCTATTACTTTATATTTATTATCCCCAATTCTCACATAAATCTAGAAAGATATATATCATTACCCCTCTTTTATCGGTAGTGACACCAAGGCTCCATGAAGTAAAGTAAATGACCCAATTTTAAATAGGTAATAAGAAAGGATCTAGGATTTCAAGCAAGTCTGTCTTATGTCAAAGGCTATGCCCTTTCCATGACACCACAGAAACTGAATTATTTACAACCTTGGTGAGGCAGCTAGCTAAACATTCCAGGAAGTGTTGAAAGAATACATAACAAATAGTAGTGCTGAATGCAACTGGTAGGTAGGGAGTTTCTTTGCCTGCTAGATGGTTTTTTAAGCACTGGATTTGAAGAGCAAGAAATCCATGAGTCATGGTTCTTAGGAAGAAAATGGTTAGTGGTCTGTGTTATGTCAGTGGCACAGTTTTGAACAGACTAAGGATAATGATAAAACTTCTCATGGATGTTTGTCACCTTCAACTCTTCCTTGTAACTGTTGCTATAGCGTCTCTTCTCCATAGTCACAGTCTGCTGATCATTCAACCAGAGTTCTCTTTCCATCAGACTGATTTTATGAAAGGCATTCCAGGTCATTTTTCTATTCATCAATATTCCATGGATTTCATACAGCCTATATTCTAAATTGTTTGATCACAACTATGGGGAAATATTCAATGCCATTTCTAAGGATTGTTGACTCTGAGTTTAGAAAATCATCAGTTATGGAGTCTGAGGGTTGGAATAATATTGGAGATCATAATGAAAGTTGGCACTTATTCTGTGCTCAATCTGGCCTAGGCATTTTGCATGGTTTATCTCATATAATCCTTAATAAAGGCCATGAACTAAAAGATATTGTTATCCTCAATAGGCAAATGGAGAAAGCAAGATATAGGGAGGCTAAGTGACTTGCCACAGAAGGGGAAAGTGGTATATTAGGAATTTGTGCCCAAAGTGGGACCCTTGAAAGAGATCTGGGAAGCTGAATATGTATAATTATTTAGGGTGGGCTAACAGCTGTATGAAACTACCATCAAATCGCATTGATATAATAAAGAGTTAATGCTCACTCCTCTCACGGTTCATTAGTGGTTGACCAGGGGCTGAACTCCATATAATCATTCAAGAACCCAAGCCCCTTCCATCTAATGGTGCCACCATTTTCTAAGGCCTTAGAATCCTCCTTTGGATCATCTGCATTCTGTCCATTGACAAGAGAAGACAGAAAGTTAGTGAAGGTTTGCACAGGTTTTAGTGGCCTGGCATGTATAGCAAACATTACTTGCATTTATTCCATTGGCTAAAACTCGGTCACATAACCCCAGCTAGCTGCAAGGGAGGCTGGGAAATATAGTCTTCCTGAAGGAAAATGAAATGGGGTTTGGTGAAGTATCACATTTTCTCTGTTATAGTAGGTATTTGCTGCTGGTAAGAGATGCAAAAGAGGGGGATAAGGAAATTCTAAGGAAAGGGAAAAACTTGAACAAAAGCTCCAAACCAAAAAACTGAACCCGTTGTCATCAAGTTGATTCCGACTCATTGGGATGCTATAGGACAGAGTAGACCTGCCTTATAGGGTTTCTAACGAGAAGCTGGTGGGTTCGAACTGCTGACCTTTTGGTTAACAGCCGAGCTCTTAATCACTGCACCACCAGGGCTCCAAACAAAAGCTCAGTGGCCTGAACATACTAGTCATATGTGAGGAGCCACAGTTTGCTATGACAGAGGCCCAGGCAGTGGCTTCTGTGACGAGTTCAGAGGGGCCAGATCATACGGGGTCTTGAAAATCATACTAAGGGGTTTGGACTCTATTGTACAGCTAACGGAAGTTAGTGAGGGATTTTTAAACAGGGAAAAACACGATAATATTTTTAATTTAGGAAGATAACTCTGGGGATGGCACAGATGATAGTTGGAGAGATCAAGACAAGAGGCTAAGAGATCAGTTAGAATATTATTAAATCATATACATAAGATGTCATGAGGATGGTTGCAATGGGGTCAGATAGGAAAAGATAGATATGATATGAAATAGATTAAGGAGACAGAATTATAAATGTTGGTAACTGATCAAATTCTCCTTAATGCCCAATTCAGTCTTGGAAAAGACGTGTTATTATCTCCATTTTATAAATTAAGAGACTCAGCCTCAGGGTAGTTGAGGGACTTGCCAAGGTCACACAATTACTTATTGTCTGAACCAGGAGTTCACTCATGTCCAACTTTAAATTTCATGTTTTTCCCACTTACCATCTACAAAGCTCAACCATGCCTTACATACAAGAACCATGTGTATATTTATGAACAGTTATTTACTCTGTCTGTATCTTCTATTTTCTCGCAGAAAACATCTCTAATTCCTCCAACAGAGCCTTATATCACCTATCCTGTTTCTTCAGCCTTCAAACTCAGTCCCGTTTGGTGAAGGATCCCTCAATGAAACCAATACTTTATTTGTAAGGTAACATACCAGAAGCAAAAGCTAGTTCGCCTGTTTTTCCAACTCATCAAAAACACTTAAAACCCAAATAACTCACTAGGACTCCGCAAAATATTTTTATTATTTTGTTCATTCTATTGGTCAAAGGTGCAAGTGACCTCACTTATAAAACCTGAGGAACCACTAGTAGTTTCAAAATATTGCTAATGCTTTGTTTGAATTGGGCAGGCTCCACCAAACCATTTGTGATAGACGTGCAGTTCTATAAATGGACTCATTTCTACCTACGGAACATAACTCTTTTTTATGTATTATGCTTTGCGTATTGGCTGGTAAATTCATTAAACAAAGAAGTGGTAACTCCCTGATGAATGGTTTTGAAGCAAAAAGCAAATATATGACTTAGATCCCAGCTCATAAAATCCTCAGCATTAAAAACCTGTTCCTCCTCTTGTTTTCCCAGTATCAATGAGTGCTATCTATCAATTTTCACCCTGTTGTCAGGCCAAAAAACTGGGAGTCATATTTAATTCATGTCTGTCACTCAGCTCTCACATTTAATTAACCATCAGGTTCTGTTGATTCAACTTCCTAAAGAACCTCTCAAAACCAAACAGTTTTCTTATTCCCAGTGTCACTAATCTAGGTCACAATCATCTCTTCAGTGACTATAACAAGCTCCTAAGTAGGCTGCTTGAGTTTTGTCTTGCCTTAACCTGTTCTGTCCATTGCATCCAGAATGGAAATCTGGCAAAATTTCCAAGATCCCAGTCAATCTGTTCTCATGTTCTCATCATATACCTGCTTGAAACAATGCAATGGCTCCCACTGCCCAGATCTATACCCAAACATAGCATGCAATTCACTCTGTTATCTACTCACTGCTTACAGCTTCAGCAACCTTATTCTCACCTCCTCCCTCACCCACTCCACTCCAACCATACACCCTAAATGTACCATGTTTTTTTCTCACCTTCAGGCTTTTTCACCTGCTGTTCCTTCTGTCTGTAACACTTCCACTTGTCTTTTTTTTCTTTTTTGCTAACTCCTACTTATTCCTCAGATCTTGGTTTAGCTCTAATTTCTTTCAGAAAGCCCTCCCTGACCTGCCTGACTGAATTAGGTGCTTCTGCCCTGAATCCCAGCACCTTCTCCTTCCTCTGTTTATTTCACTAATCTTCATATCCCAGGTACCTAGTATCATTTTGTGACAAAGTATAGTCCCACTAGAAATATACTTTGGATGACTTCTATTACATAAAAACACAAACAAATCCTTCCTTAGAAAAAAGGAGACACAGCCAAGAAAGAGACCTTGTCTGTCCTGAGGATCGATGTATTGAGATAATGGAAAAGATTTCCAAGGTAGAACCCGGCCCCAGGTAAAGGTAAAAACAAAACTGAGAAAGTAACAAAAGACTGGGATGCAGAGACAAGCAATGGAGATGAACGCAGTCAGCTTGGGCTTGCCTTCTCTGGCAAGATTGCTTCAATTCTCCCTCGTTTCAGCAGCAGTGGAGATGTGTTTTAAAATATTTAGAGCTTCAATTAGCAGTTAATTCATTCAGTCATCCATTAATTGATTCATTCATTCCATATCAAGATGATGCTGGAGCAACAACTATGCACCAGGTACTGTGCTAGGAACACCCAATTCTGAAGGAGATTCTAGAGAAGGAGACGTGTAATCAAAATGCATAAATGATACCCAAAAAATTCAAAACAGGCCTTCAAACCAAAACTTCTACACAAATTTTCACAGCAGCATTATTCATAATAGCCAAAAGGTGGAAATAACACAATCAACTGATGAATAGAGAAACAAAATGTGCTACCTTCATACAATGAAATGATGTGAAGCCATAAAAAGGAATGAAGTACTGATACAACTTACAATATTGATAAACTTTGAAAAAATTATGTTAAGTGTACAGAGCCAGATATAAAAGACCACGTAGTGTACGATTCCATTTATATGAAACGCTCAGAATAGGCGAATCCATCAAGACAGAAAGCAGATTAGTGGTTGCAGAGGGCTGGGGGCGGGAGGGGTAAGAAGTAACTTTTTTTTTTTATAATTTTATTTTGTTGTTGTTGATATACACAGCAAAACATACACTAATTCAACAGCTTCTACACGTACAGTTTAGTGACTCTGCTTACTTTCTTTGAGTTGTGTAATCATTCTCACCCTCCTTTTCTCAGTTGTTCCTCCCCCATTAACATAAATTCACTGCTCCCTAAAGTTCCTAATCTTTAGAGTTGCTGTTGTCAACTTGATCCCATACAGGTAGATCTTAAAAGAGCATAATGCTCAAGGCAGACATTCTTTGCTAGTTAAGCTGAACTACTGTTTGGTTTGAAGAAGACTTCAGGGGATATTTTTGGTTTAAGGTTCAAGGTTTAAAGATTATCTCAGGGCAATAGGTTCATCCAGCCCCCATGGCTCCAGGAAGTCTGGAGTCCAGAGAATTTGAAATTCTCTTTTGCATTTCCCTCTTCTGATCAGGATTCTTCTGTAGAATCTTTGACCAAAATGTTGAGTAATGGTAGCCGGGCACCATCCAGTCTTCTGATCTCATGGCAGAAGAGGCAGTTGTTGAAGAAGGCAATTGGCCACAGATTCCATATCCTCTTCCTATTCCTGACTCTCCTTATTCCTCTGTTGTTCCAGGCAAACAGAGACCAATTGTGCTTTGAATGGCCACTTGCAAGCTTTTAAGACCCCAGGCACTATGCATTGAACTAAGAGGTAGAAGCATTATTAAGCATGTTTAGCCCTTCTGTTTTACTTCCTAGTAACTTCTGTTCTACCTCCCAGTTAACTGGGATGTCCCATGAAACCATGACTCTAAACCTCCAAACTAAGAAGCCAAATCCCATGAGATTTTTGGTTGTACATAAGCAGCCTCAGCAGCTAGTTAAGCTAAACTGTTGTGTTTTTTGTTTTGTTTTGTTTTGTTTTGTTGTTGTAAATATATCTATCACACAACTTTTGACAATTCAACTTTTTACAGGTGTACAACTTTTTGAGAAGTAACTTATTAATGGGCACAGGATTTCCTTCTGGGGTGACGGAAATGTTCTGGAATTAGCGGTGAGGGTTGCACAGCATTGTGAATTTACTAAATATTACTGAGATGTAGGCTTTGAAATAGTTGAAAAGTAAATTTTATGTTATGTGTATTTTACCACGATTTTAAAAACCACATAATTAAGAATAAAATGCAGTAAGGGTCTCAATAGACAACTCTGTGCAAAAATCCTAACTCAACCTGGGAAAATCAGGAAAACCTGTACCAGACACACCAAAGCTGTCTCCACTCCTAACCCTGTCACCTTTCCCCTTATCTTACTCTATTTTCAAGGATAGCCTTCCTCCCTGAAGGATCTTGGAGGAAGCCCTGGACCCATCAGACATTTGAGTGCAGTCTCAAATGTAAATGTGGCTATGTGGAACAGATAGGTCATGTGACTCCCCAGCATTTGTAGAATAAATGTTGCCGAAAACAGAAGCCTCATATTAAGATTCTAAAGTGAGGGTTTAACTACCGGTTCGTGTATCACTTTGATTTGGTTATTTACTCTCTCTGGGTCTCAGACTTCCTCATCTATAAAAGACAGATACTCATGCACAAACAATAAACAGTAGAGTTGGAAGAGCTCTTTGAGGTCATCTCATCCAGTATCTGTTAAAATATGTTCATGAAAAATCTGAAGGATATTAATGAGCATTTCTCAAAAACAAGTTTCTTAATTTATAAACACCTGGTACTAATGGTTTAAACAAAGTTCAATAGATTTTCCTTCTGCAAGACTTTTCAGAGACTTTAGCATGCTTGAGTGTGTTGTGTATCTCTTAGAGATGGATATGGTTCACCTCTTTATCTAAACATACTTAGCCATTGAGCATTTTATCAAGGAGTATCTCATGGGACGAGTGTTGAGTGGAACACACATTGGGAAATTGGATCTAGTCTAATCCACTCCTCCAGATATGGAAACTGGGGACAAGCGCAAAGGAGGGATTTGCCCAAGGTCAACCAACCAATGCATGGCTAAATCAGAAGGAGACCTCTAATGTTCTGGCTCTGATGCCAGGCATGTTTTCCATTAATTTTGAAGAAAGCTCTCTCCCAACATTCTTGGTTGTCAGGAGGTCCTAACAAGATGCAAGTGAAAGTGATTAGCAAAGTCTCAAGTGTAAGGTATCTATTTAGCTCTCTCTCTCTCTCTCTCTCTATTGAAAACTTACCAGTAAAAGATGTAACTATAATTGACTGCTGGCAGAACCTGCAATCCAATCAGTATTTATTACATTAAAATCACGCACATATGTCTAATCAGGTAGCATATACAAACATGAGTAAGGGTTGCTCTAGAAGGCATACCAACACTGACAGACCCATATCAGGAACTGGACCAGCCTTCAATTTGTTGTGTGACCCCAATTTACTTAACCTCACTGGGCTACAGATTTTTTTCTCAAATGTTGTTCAAATCTTTCACTTGACTTTTCAAAGACACTGACTAGTAATACAAAAACACTTTCAAAAACAGAACCTACACAAATGCTAAATAGTGTTTATATCACTGTGATCTACTAGTTAATATGGAATTAGAGGTGAGACGCAGCCCCTCTTAGCCCAGGAAACTCTGAACCAGCACATCTAATAAACTAGGAGAAGGCCCAAAATTAAAAATCAGCATTTGAAATCTAATCAGATAGTCTCAATTTACTCACCACCCCTGCAGTGCCATCCAACATTATTAGAATTTTATTCTGTATTCACTTTTAAAGTGACATTTACATTAATTTACAGTACTAACACAAAATTCTATTCAAAAGGAAAGAACTTTTATAACTTTATTTTATTTTATTTTTTCCTGGTTACTGTCCCTAGGTTTTCAATCCACTAATAAGGAATCTTTTGTTTCATGTCTGGGAGAGGAACTGCAAAGTCTCTTCAAGGCTATTTCCTGCTGAGTTGTTAAACACAGTAGGAGCACTCAACTTGGAGGGTATGTACTGTAATTGGCTGAAAGGGCCAAGAAGTTGAACTTTGTCATTCTTGCTCTACTCCTTTTATCTTAAGAGTCTTGCAATTTTATAATCATTCTCTAGTTTGGCTCTGACTTCAAAAGGGCAATGAGAACTCAGCTCTGAGGAAGTGGAAATGCTGGGTCATCCTAACTTTGATGAACTCATGTTCCACTTTCCCAAAAATAGATACTGCAGCTCTCCACATCTCTGACATGACAGCTCCTCCATCTCTTACAGCCATCTGGCCATCCAGAGATGAGTCATGATCTATGTAAGATAGAAGAAAGCTTATGGATTATAACAACCCCTTCATTTTACATGTGAGGAAACCAAGGCTCAGGGAAAAGAGTGATTTACTCAAGGCACAGAGAAAGAAAGTGACTGAGTCAGCAATGAAATCCAATCATTTTGCTGTCAACCCAACGTTGACTTTTCTTTCCACTGTGTCAATCCCTAGAGTTCTTTCAAGAGCAGAAACCAGCCCAGGTAATATTTCTTGGCCAGGGCAAGTACTAGTTCTATCTACTCACCCATGCCTACAGAGGTCAGTTTCCTGAAACCCTTTCTGCTTCATCAATACTTTTTTTTAAGTTTGTAATTAACACAGACAATGAACTGCATATGGCCTCTAAATTTACTTCTCTGTGTGAGTTCCATAGCAGCTGCATGGTTTATCAGTTCAATATGTTTAACACAGATGCTAGTTCTGTGGATAAATCAGCCAGTTCTTTTCTTCAGTCTTCTACCCCAATTATTCTAAATCAATTCATTCAAATACCACGCCAACCTTACCCCTGACCTTGAATTGCCATATGCCAAAAAGTAAAATAAGAGATCTAAGAACGTCTCTTTCACATAGCCTGTGCATTAGCCTTAATCATATGAAAATATTCTCTTTCAAAAATACAGAATGAGGAGGTGGGGCCAAGATGGCAGAGTAGACAGACACTTCCTGTGGTCCCGCTTACAACAAAGACCGGAAAAACAAGTGAATTGATTACATATGACAATCTAGAAGACCTGAACATCAAAGGCAAAGTTGAGGAATCGGACTGCATAGAAGGTAGAGGGAGAGACAGTTCAGAAGCAGTAAGGAGTTGCAAGACCTGAGCCGGTGGGAACTGGCATCCTTCAGGCCGGATCAGCTGACATGCACGGTGAGGCAAGCAGTGGTGCTCTGGGTGCGTTTTCCACATCGGGAGAGACGAAGTGGTGGAGAGTCTACTCAAGCCTCCAGAACCAGTCAAAAGTGGTGCTCAATCAGCAAAAGATAAGAACATGCATCTAACCTATTGCGTGGATCAAAAAACACCCCCTTTGGGAAAATCTCTCTCCCATTTACCTACCTCCTCCCCACTCTGCCCTGGGTCCCCGGCCACCTTCAGGGATTGCCGCACCCCCTACTTCAGTAGGACCCATCATGTGCCCTGAGCCATTCTACCGGCCTTGGACAGGGAACAAATTAACAAACAGGAAAAAATAATCTGCCAGCTCCCCTAAGCTGGGAATTCAGGGTAGGCACAGCCACTTTGCCGAGGCACAGGCATAATGGGTCCAAGGACTTTGAATGCCTTTCATCTCTGCATAGACCTGTGTGAGCCCATGTCAACAGCCTAGGATCTGATCAGCACAATGTAACAGGGTATATACCCAAAGCCTAACTATAATTGTAACACCTATATAGTGGAGTGGCAGGTTTGTGACATTTGACACTGCTCTGCCCATTAAGCAGGGTCCTCACCTACCCACATCAGGAGCCTGAGGACAGGTGGTTCCACCCACACCACCTAGCCACCTGCGACAAGGGTCGAAGAATAAGTGGTGCCTCCCAATCCCTACAGACAACAGTACTGTGTGCCTATAGACCAGATGCAAAACCCACCCACCTACGCACTCTACGGAATAGGGACACGCTTTCCTCCCAGATACTCAGGAGCAGCTGTCAGCCCCAAGCCTTGCTCAGTGTGTGACCCCATACTGAAGCAAGACACCTGTGCCTACTCCAATCACCCTGCCCGTCTAGAACTGTAGATAAGAGCTTGCATCACACACTTGGTGACCGACTACCTGAACACTTGAGGTGAATCCATACAAGACAAGTAAATGGACTCCTGGGCTCACATACCTGGTAGCAGATCTAACCACTTGGTGACAGGACATTAGAGCTTCAAAGGTGTCAATAATCAAACAAGCTCACACGAGCAGCCTATTTGGGCATATCAAAACAAAGAAGCTTGGACACAGTAAGCAAACATAAATAAACAAATATAATAGCTTGTTGATGGCTCAGAGACAACAGTCAATATTGAATCACACAAAGAGGCAGACCATGATGGCTTCAGCAAACTCACAAAACAAAAAATCAAGAAATTTTCTGCCCAAGAGACAGAAAGGGCCACGTAAACCAGAGACTTCATCAGCCTGAGACCAAAAGAACTAGATGGTGCCCGGCTACCACCAATGACCGCCCTGATAGGGAACACAACAGACAGTCCTGGATGGAGCAGGAGAAAGGTGGGGTGCAGAACTCAAATTCTAGTAACAAGACCAGACTCAATGGTCTGACTGAGACTGGAAGGACCCTGGAAAGCATGGCCCCTGGATTCTCTATCAGCCCAGAACTAAAAAAAATTTCCAAGGCCAACTCTTCAGACAGGGATTGGACTGGACTGTGGGACATAAAGTGATACTCATGAGAAGTGTGCCTCTTAACTCAAGTAGATACAAGAGACTACTAAATGGGCAGCTTCTGTCCAGAGGTGAGATGGGAAGGCAGAGAGGGTTGGGAGCTGGTTGAAGGCACATGGAGATCAGGGGTGGAAGGGAGGAGTGTGCTGTCATAGTATGAGGAGAGCCATTAGAGTCACATAACAATGTACGTATAAATTTTTTTTTGCAAATTTTGAGGCAGTTTATTAAAAACATATGTGCACAAATTTTCTTAGTATGCCTCTATTATTTGTGGAAGCTGTGAGATATTTAGTGTATGTATAAGTTTTTGTACGGGAAAAAAATTTAAAAAGAAAGAGATTTTCTGGGGGAAGAGAATTTCTTGGAATTACCAGAGGTAGAATACAAAAGATTAACATACAGAACTCTTCAAGAGATCAGGAAGGAGATTATTCAAAATGCAGAACAAGCCAAGGAACACACAGACAAATCAATAGAGGAACTTAAGAAGATTACAGAAGAGCATAATGACAAATTTAACAGGCTACCAGAATCCATAGAGAGACAGCAAACAGAAATCCAGAAGATTAACAATAAAATTTCGGAATTAGACAACTCAATAGAAAGTCATAGGAGCAGAATTGAGGTAATGGAAGTCAGAATTAGCAGATTGAAGAAAAAGCACTTGACATCAACTTATTTGATGAAAAATCAGATAAAGGAATTTTAAAAAATGAAGAAAACCTAAGAACTATGTGGGACTCTATCAAGAGGAATAACCTATGAGTGATTGGAGTGCCAGAAGCAGGGTGGGGAGGGAGGTAAACAGAAAATACAAAGAGAATTGTTGAAGATTTGTTGGCAGAAAACTTCCCTGATATCATG
Organism: Dugong dugon; assembly: GCA_030035585.1. NCBI lineage: Eukaryota > Metazoa > Chordata > Mammalia > Sirenia > Dugongidae > Dugong > Dugong dugon. Next base: position 63,771,338 of record CM057471.1, read on the forward strand.
AAAGATGAGAAGGTATCTATCCAAAATGCTCATCAAATCCCACAAAAGGTAAATGCCAAAAGAAAGTCACCAAGACATATTATAATCAAACTTGCCAAAACTAAAGATAAAGAGAATTTTAAAAGCACATATGGATAAACAAAAAGTCATCTACAAAGGAGAGTCAATTAGACTAAGCTTGGACTACTCAGCAGAAACCATGCAGGTAAGAAGGCAATGGGATGACATATACAAAGCCTTGAATGAAAAAAAATTGTTAGCCGAGAATTACATATCCAACAAAACTGTCTCTCAAATATGATGGTGAAATTAGGGCATTTCCAGATAAACAGAAGTTTGGAAATTTGCAAAAACCAACCCAAAATTCCAAAAATACTAAAGGGAGTCCTCCAGTTAGAAAATCAATAACATCAGATAACAATCCAAGACTAGAACACAGGACAGAGCAACCAGATATCAACCCAGATAAGGAAGTCATAAAATAAATCAAAGCTAAACCACTGAAAATAGGGAAACAGAGACATCAATATGTAAAACATGATAACATTAAAACAAAAAAGAGGGACTAAATAATGTAGTTATAGATCTTTCATATGGAGAGGAAGTCAAGGCGATATAAAGAAGTAAAAGAGTGGTTTAAACTTAGAAAAATAGGGGTAAATATTAACGTAACCATAAAGGAAACTAACAATCCTACACATCAAAATAAAAAACAAGAAAAATATAAAGACTTAGAAAATACAAAATAAACAACAACGAAAAAGACGAAAAGAAAATACATAAAGAAAAACTACTCAGCACAGAAGATTAAGTGGAACAAAGAAACTGTCAACAACACACAAAAAAAGACATCAAAATGACAGCACTAAATTCATACCTATCAATACTTAGGCTGAATGTAAATGGGCTAAATGCACCAACAAAGAGACAGAGGGTGGCAGAATGGATAAAAAAACACAATCGTCTATATGCTGCCTACAAGAGACACACCTTAGACTTAAAGACACAAACAAACTAAAACTCAAAGCATGGAAAAAAAATATATCAAGCAAACAACAATCATAAAAGACCAGCAGTGCCAATATAAATCTCTGAAAAAAAAGACTTTAAAGTAAAATCCACCACAAAGGATAAGGAAGGGCACTATATAATGATTAAAGGGTCAATACACCAGGAGGGCATAACCATAATAAATATTTACACACCTAATGACAGAGCTCCAAAATACATAAAACAAACTCTAACAGCATTGAAAAGAGAGATAGACAGCTCCCCAGTAGTAGTAGGAAACTTCAACACACCACTTTTGGTGAAGGGCAGAACATCCAGAAAGAAGCTCAATAAAGACACGGAAGATCTAAATGCCACAATCAACCAATCTGATCTCATAGACAGAACACTCCACCCAACAGCAGCCAAGTATACTTTCTTTTCCAAGAACATTCTCCAGAACAGACCACATATTAAGCCATAAAGTAAGCCTTAACAGAATCCAAAGCCTCGACATATTACAAAGCATCTTTTCTGACCATAAAGCCATAAAAGTAGAAATCGATAACAGAAAAAGCAAGGGAAAAAAAATCAAACACAGGGAAACTGAACAACACTTTGCTCAAAAACTACTGGGTTATAGAAGAAATTAAGGATGAAATAAAGAAATACATAGAATCAAATGAGAATGAAAACACACCCCACCAGGACCTTTGGGACACAGCAAAAGCAGTGCTCAGAGGTCGATTTATAGCAATAAATGCACACATCAAAACAGAAAAAAGGGCCAAAATCAAAACATTACAACTCCAACAAGTAGAAAGAGAGCAGCAAAAGGAGCCCTCGGGCACCAGAAGACAGGAAATAAAAAGAATTAGAGCAGAATTAAATCAAATAGAGAATAGAAAAACAATTGAAAGTGTTAACAAGACCAAAAGCTGGTTCTTTGAAAAGACCAACAAAATCGATAAACCACTAGACAAACTGACAAAAGAGAAGCAGGAGAGGAAGCAAATAACCCAAATAAGAAATGTGTCTTAGTTATCTAGTGCTGCTATAACAGAAATACCACATGTGGACTGTTTTAACAAAGAGAAATTTATTTCCTCACAGTCAAAGTAGGCTAAAAGTCCAAATTCAGGGCGTCAGCTCCAGGGGAAGGCTTTCTCTCTCTCAGCCTTCTTGTCAGTGTTCCCCCAGACTAGGAGCTTCTCTGCACAGGGACCCCGGTCCAAAGGACACGCTCTGCTCCTGGCACTGCTTTCTTGATGGTATGAGGTCCCCCTGTCTCACTGCTCACTTCTGTCTTTTATATCTCAAGAGATTGCCTCAGGACACAGTCCAGTCTTGTAGATCAGGTCCTGTCTTACTAACACAACTGCCACCCATCCTCCCTCATTAACATCATAGAGGCAGGATTTACAACATACAGAAAAATCACACAGTACCAGGAATCATGGCCTAGCCAAAGTGATACACACATTTTTTGGGGGGACATAATTCAAACCATGACAAAATGAGATGGGAAATACCACAACAGACCCAACTGCCATTAACAGAATCACAACAGAATACTGTGAAAAATTGTACTCTAACAAATTTGAAAACTTAGAGAAAATGGACAAATTTCTAGAAACTCACTACCTACCTAAATTACCACAAACAGAGGTAGAACAACTAAATAAACCTATAACAAAAGAAGAGATTGAAAAGGTAATTTAAAAACTCCTAACAAAAAAAAAAAAAAAAAAAACGCCCTGGCCCTGACAGTTTCACTGGAGAATTCTACCAAACTTTTAGAGAAGAGTTAACACCACTACTACTAAGGGTATTTCAGAGCATAGAAAAGGATGGAATACTCCCAAACTCATCTATGAAGCCAGCATAACCCTGATACCAAAACCAGGTAAAGACACCACAAAAAAAGAAAATTACAGAACAGTATCCCTCATGAACCTAGATGCAAAAATCCTCAAAAAAAATTCTACCCAATAGAATTCAACAACATACCAAAAAAAATAATTCATCATGATCAAGTGGGATTTATACCAGGTATGCAGGGATGGTCCACCATTAGAAAAACAATCAATGTAATCTATCACATAAATAAAACAAAAGACAAGAGTCACATAATCTTATCAATTGATGCAGAAAAGGTATTTGACAAAGTCCAAAATAGGAATAGAAGGGAAATTCCTCAATATAATTAAGGGCATTTATACAAAGCCAACAGCCAACATCATCCTAAACGGAGAGACTTTGAAAACACTCCCTTGAGAATGGGAACCAGACAAGGATGCCCTTTATCACCATTCTTATTCAGCATTGTGCTGGAGATCCTAGCCAAGAAATTAGGCTAGAAAAAGAAATAATGGGCATCCAAATTTGTAAGGAAGAAGTCAAATTATCTCTATTTGCAGATGATATAATCTTATACACAGAAAAAGCCAAAGACTCCGGAAGAAAACTACTGGAACTGATAGAAGATTTCAGCAAAGTTTCAGGATACAAGATAAACAAAAAAATATGGACAATGCTAGGAGTCCTAATACATGGCATAAACAGAATACAAAACATTACTAACAACACACAAACACCAGAAGAGAAACTAGATAACTGGGAGCTCCTAAAAATCAAACACTTACACTCATCAAAAGACTTCACCAAAAGAGTAAAAAGACAACCTACAGAGTAGAAAAAAAATTTTGGCTACAACAAATTCCGGTCAGCATCTAATCTCTAAAATCTACAAAATAAAATCTACAAGATACCGTAAAACCTCAACAACCAAAAGACAAATAACCCAATAAAAGATGGGCAAAGGACATGAACAGGCACTTTACCAAAGAAGACATTCAGGCAGCTAACAGACATATGAAGAAATGCTCAAGATCATTAGCCATTAGAGAAATGCAAAACAAAACTACAATGAGATACCATCTCACCCCAATAAGGCTAGCATTAATCCAAAAAACACAAAATAATAAATGTTGGAGAGGCTGTGGAGAGTCTGGAACACTTATACACTGTTGGTGGGAATGTAAAATGGTACAACCACTTTGGAAATCAATTTGGCGCTTCCTTAAAAAGCTAGAAATAGAAGTACGGTACGATCCAGCAATCCCACTCCTTGGAATATATCCTAGAGAAATAAGAGCCGTCACATGACTAGATATATGCACACTCATGTTCACTGCAGCACTGTTTATGATGGCAAAAAGATGGAAACAACCGAGATGCCTGTCAACGGACGAATGTGTAAACAAATTATGGTATATTCACACAATGGAATACTACGCAATGATAAAGAACAACCATGAATCCGTGAAACATAACTGGAGGAATCTAGAAGGCATCATGCTAAGTGAATTTAGACAGTCGCAAAAGGACAAATATTGTATGACACCACTCTTACAAGAACTCAAGGAAAAGTTCAAACATAGAAGAAAACATTCTCTGATGGTTACAAGGGAGGGAAGGGAGGGAGAGGGGTATTCACTAACTAGATTGTAGACAAGAATTATCTTAGGTGAAGGGAAGGACAACACACACTACAAGGGAAGACAGCACAACTGGACTAAACCAAAAGCTAAGAAGTTTCCTGAATACAATCAAACACTTGGAGTGACAGAGTAGCAGGGGAGGGGTCTGGGGACCATGGTTTCAGAGGACATCTAGGTCAATTGGCATAACAAAGTTTATTAAGAAAATGTTCTGCATCCCACTTTGGTGAGTGGTGTCTGGGTCCTTAAAAGCTAGCGAGCAGACATATAAGATGCATCAATTGGTCCCAACCCACCTGGAGCAAAGGAGAATGAAGAACACTAAAGATACAAGGAAAATATTAGCCCAAGAGACAGAAACAGCCACATAAACCAGAGACTCCATCAGCCTGAGACCAGAAGAACTAGACAGTGTCCAGCTACCACCAATGACCACCCTGACAGGGAACACAACAGAGAGTCCCTGATAGAGCAGGAGAAAAGTGGGGTACAGAACTCAAATTCCAGTAAAAAGACCAGACTTAATGGTTTGACTGAGACTGGAGGGACCCCGGAAGACATGGCCCCCAGACGCTCTGTTGGCCCAAAACTATAGCCATTCCTGAGGCCAACTCTTCAGACTAAGATTAGATGGGACTATAAGACATAAAATGATACTCATGAAGACTGTGTTTCTTAGCTCAGGTAGATAGATGAGACTAAATGGGCAGCTCCTGTCCGGAGGTGAGATGAGAAGGCAGAAAGGGACAGGAGCTGGTTGAATGGGCATGGGAAATCTGGGGAGGAAAGGAGGAGTGTGCTGTAACAGTATAGGGAGAGCAACTAGGGTCACATAACAATGTGTCTATAAATTTTTGTATGAGAAACTAACTTGAATTGTAAACTTCACTCTAGGAACAGTAAAAAAAAAACCAGAATGATATATTGATACATTTATCCAATTATTATCTATTACCTGACATACTTGCTTTTGATATGTCATCACAAGGGCTCTATTGCTAGAGGAGGACATCATGTTTGGTGAAGCAGAGGACCAATGAGGGTGTGGGAGACTCTTGGTGAGATGGATTGGCACAATAGCAGTAACGTGTAGCGACTGTGAGGATGATGAAGGACCTGGCAATGTTTCATTCTGTTGTACATAAGGTCATAACGAGTCAGAATCAACTCAACAGCAGCTGCCAACAGCAACAAGTATGCGTCTGGTAGAATGCTGGATACACAGAGACTCTGACCTTCAGGAGCTCATGCCTTGATGGGCAAAACCAGTATCTGAACATATAATAACGACTGTATGATAAATTGCATTAGATAAATGGGAGGGAAGGAAGGTCTAAGCCTACTTGAGAAACCAGAAAGGTGACTAGTTGATATGAGAACAAGAATGTATTTCATGTGAAAATCCAATTTGGTTCTCTACCTTTACAGGATCCCACTTTGCAGATGAGGAACATGAAACCCAACAAGGCCATGCAACTTGTACAAAGTCACTTTGCTAATGATGTAAAGTTTCACCTTAGTCAAGAGAGGCGGCATCATTCCAATGGGCCAAAAGGTAAAAAAAAAAAAAAAAAAAAAAAAACCCACCGTAGAAATCCTCCAGGACCCAAGATTTATTGAGATCATAAGTAACCCCTGCTCAGTAAAAGAATCCACCTCCCCACTCAGCTGTGTTCCCATCAGCAAGCAGAAACTGTTGCAATCTAATGCATTTATATGTTTTGGTTTTCTTAATTTATTTCAGGCACCTCATTTTCCTGGAACAAGTGCTGTTATTTATGACACAGCAGCAAACGCTTTACATTTATAGAGGTTATGAATTTTAGTAATGGTTTTGGTGGCAATTTAATCTGTCCTAACTATGAGGCATTTTACAATGACAATTAAATTATTATTAAAAAAATAAACCTCAAATGACATCCTTATCACTTATCAACATATCAAAAGTTTCATTGAGTTGCATTCTGGGTGGGTCATAAATATCCCAACGTAGTCTGAGAGAATTTGTGCAATAAACTTGAGTGAACTTAATTAACTTCTACAGTATATTTAAAAGAAAACTCCTCACACATTTTGATGTTGGGGAATGAAATGTTATTTGAAAAGTGGGTTTATTACATTCCATGGTGCATACTGATATTTAATATTTAAAGACTCTTAAATTTGATGTACTGTGCTGATAGCTGAAGGGTTTAGTCCCACAACGTGGGAGGGTGAGATGGCGAATTTCTCTCTCTCCATCTCATAGAGGGAGGTTTTTATTTTACTGGCCAAGCCCCTCCATACACTGATCTATTAAAATCTATGCTCGGAGAAGTGTCAAGTATGTTAATGTATACTTTATCAAATTAATTTTAATGTAAGCTTGCTGAATAGCTAATTCCCAAGCTATGTTCTAAATTGTTGCAAACAACTCCACTCCAAATTAGCCAGGGTGCTGCATTGATTTCAGCAGATAACATGTCAGCAAAGTATCATTTGATACAAATTAAAAATGAAGGCTTTTATTTTTTCTCCATAGAGAATCTAATAAAGAAAAAAAAAAAAAAAGTCAGTCTTAAACCATTCCTGATCTGAAGTTATAGGACTCTGGCTGAAATAAAATTATTTTGTTCAGATCCACATTTTGATATTACCTCAGACAGCAATGGGGACTTCCATTTCAAAAATCAGAGTTCACATTTGACTTAAATATAGTAATCTCTTTTAAGCCCAAGTTCCCATACACTTAAATGCCAATGGCCCCTATTGATAGCAGATGATTCTCCTTTGAAAAGTAGAGATAGGGACAATTTTATCAGAACAAAGGAAAGCAACTCTCCAGTGGGAAAACATAGGGTTAGCCTATACTGAATCACTTTGCCCAGTGTATCCAAACCCATTGCAAAATAATGTGAGAGTCAGCTCTTGGAATCACACCAAAGGACACATTGTGGGATACAGCTCCATCTCCCTTCTGTGTGATTTATTCAGTTTCCTTCAATAACTTCCAAGTGTCCTTCATCCAGCTTCTTAGGTAAAATTATTTGCACAGGTGTGTGCTTGTGTTTCTGTATACTGAGGTACACACAGTACATGTGCACATATTTTTACATTTCTAAGTTTGTATCAAAAAGGAGCCCTGACAGTACAGGGGAAACTAGCACAACTTGTACAAGGAAAGGTCATGGAAGCCCCATAGACACATCCAAACTCCCTGAGGGACTGAACTGCTGGGCGGAGGGCTCTGGGGACCATGGTCTCGGGGAACATCTAGCTCAATTGGCATGACACAGTTTATAAAGACAATGCTCTACATTCTACCTTGGTGAGTAGTGTCTGGGGTCTTAAAAGCCTGTGAGCGGCCATCTAAGATACTACAGTGGTCTCATCCCTTCGGGAGCAAGCGAGAATGAAGAGAACGGGATACAAGGAAAAGATTAGTCCGAAGAACTAATGGTCCACAGCTACCAAGGCCTCCACCGGACTGAGTCCAGTACAGCTAGATGGTGCCCGGCTACCACCACTGACTGCTCTGACCAGGATCACAATAGAGGGTTCTGGACAGAGCTGGAGAAGGATGTAGAGCATAATTCTAACTCACAAAAAAAAGACCAGATTTACTGGCCTAAAGGAGGCTGAAGAAACCCCGAGAGTATGGCCCCCAGACACCCTTTTAGCTCAGTGGTGAAGTTATCTCCGAGGTTCACCGTTCAGCCTGGGAGTGGACAGCCCCGTAAAACCAAATGGGACTAATGAGGTACAGGAGTCCAGTGACAAGGGCCAGAAGGCAGAAGGGGACAAGGAAGCTGGTGATAGGGAACCCAAGGTTGAGTAAGGATATTGTTGATGTGTTGTGAGATTGTTAACCACTGTCATAGGGCAACGTGTAGTAACTGTTAAATGAGAAACTATCTTGTTCTGTAAGCCTTCATCTTAAGTGAGAATAGCAGCACAACTGGAAGAGTGTAGTCAATGTCACCGGACTGTGCACGTAGAAATGTTTGAAATGGTGTATCTTTGGCTGTGTGTATTTTCACCAAAAAAAAAGGTTGAGAAGTTAGAGGGTTGACATGTTGTGGGGTTGTTAACCAATGTCATAAAACAATATGTGTACTACTGTTTCATGAGAAACTATTTGTTCTGTAAGCCTTCACCTGAAGTACAATAAAAAAAAAAATAGAGACAGAAAAAAAAAGAAAAAGGAGCCCTGGTGGTACGGTGGTTAAGTGCTGGACCGCTAACTGAAAGGTTGGCGATTCAAACCCACCCGCTGCAACATAAAGCAAAGATGTGACGGGCTAATTTCGTAAAAGATTACCCTTGGAAACCCTCTGGGGCAGTTCTACTCTGTCCTACAGGGTCGCTATGCACTGAAATCGACTCAACGGCAATGTTTTTGTTTTCTTTTTTTTTTTTTAATTTGTATCAAAGCCTAAATCACAGGCCTCCCCACCGCCCCCCAAGTTCTGGTTCTGTTGCTACTGTTTTTAAAGTGTTGTTACCTTTTTTCTGTATTAAAGTGGCTCATTTGACATTCTTTAATTTCTGTATCTGGGAGGATGCAATCAAGGCAAAACTTCCCCTCTCCTAGTATTCCACTACCCCAGTCCTTTAAATTCCAACATGATATATTTCTTGGTGATTTTTCCCAGCTCCTCTACTACAGAAAAGGTGGCTCCAGCTTCCCCTGACTAGTTTCTAAGTAGAAAATGGAAGTACACCTAATAGATGTAGGCTAGAAGGATATTCCAATATTGAGCTTATGATTTATCTCTCCTATTCTCTAGTTCATTTTGCTTTCCCAGATCTGAAACATTCTTCAGAACCATGGTCTCTTCCAATAAGTTTAAGGACCAGAAATTCCATTCTGGGGCCATAAGTACCCAATTCTGTGTGAAGATACACATTTACATTTAAATACAAACAGATACTCTGCAAAAGAAAATGACTGAATGAACCACCTCTGAAGATTTTTATCAAAAAGTGCTTAGGAGAGGAATTCTGCTTCTGGCTATGGTGGTCTAGTTTGACTTAGACCGACAATCCCATAAAGAACAATTAGAAAATCTGCATCAGTTATACAAAAAATAGTCATTTTAAAGACATCTGAGAGCCACCAAGACTGGAGAGGACAATTATTAGAGACAGAAGGAAAGTCCAGAGAGACGAGCCTAGCAATTGGTGCTGCTTTACCCCTAGAAGCACCTGTTGTTTTTAAAGAGGATGAGAAGCTGAACAGAGTTTGTGGTAGTCTTACGAGACTGGGGTAGTAAAAATTGGAGTTCATGACCTGCCAAGAAGGTGGGACCTTTTCTTAGAAGTTTTGCAAGACTGTACCCTAAGAGTAAGGGTAAATGAGAACTAAACAAGCTCTTAAAAAGACTAAAGCCCAGCTTCAAATTAGCATAAACTCTGATGCAATTTAAAAATTCTGTCCCTACCCTGTCTATCAGAAGCAAATGTAAATTCTCTCTAGAGGACCAATATGTTCAAGAAATTCAATGCCAAAATGGCTAATTTCAGCAGAAAACTGCAAACCATAAAAGAGAACCAAGTGGAAATTCTAGAATGGAAAGATGCAATAACTAAAACGTGAACACAGTAGGTGGATTAACAGAGGATTAGATGAAGCAGAAGAAAGGATTAATAAACTGGAAGATGAGTAAACTAAAATCCAGCCTGGAGTATAAACCGAAAAAGAAATTAAAAAGAAAATATAGAAAAGAGAGTAAGGGACACCAAGATGTTGTAAAAATATCTGACAAATTTTATGTACGTTTGGAATACCAGGAGAGGAGAGAAAATGTTTCAGAAATAATATCTGAAGAGATAATGGCCAAGACTTGCAGCTAACCTTACCACAGAAGTAATAGAGACCAGAAGAAATGAAATAATACAGTCAAAGACTGAATCAAAACAACTGCCAACCTAAAATTCTATACCCAGTGAATCATGAAAGAAAATCAAGACAAGGACAACTGCAGACAAACAAAACTTAAAAGAATTAATCACCAGCAAACTCCAGGAAATCCCTACTATAGGAACTTCTAAAAAGTATTATTCAGGCTAAAAGTATATCAGTGTTAAGCACAGAGATGCAGAAATGTAATAAGTCTATGTAAATATTGACTATATAAAATAATAGTGCCTCCTGAAAATTAATATTTATAAAATTTGAACACTCCAAAAATACCACAAAAGGAATAAAGTGAGTAAAGAGAATTAAAATGTTCTGAGGACTTTACATTTTCTAGGAAATAGAAAAATACAAATTTATTTTAGTTTTTAAGTAAGTCAAAAATACATATTTTAATCTCTAGAGTAACTACAAAAATACAGTTCTAAAAATGTATAACTAGCAAGGAAAATGAAATAATATAGAAAAATGGCTAGGAGAATTTTGTTTTTCTTAACTTGAAAATGCCACTGGCTCTAAAGCTTTGACAATTAAATTCTCCCTAGCTTCAGAATACAGATAATTTGAAATGAGCCATCTTGATGCCCCAGGCTAGCATTGCTGTCCTGCTAACTCTGTGCCAGTCTACAAAGGGAATGTGGTGAGCGAGCACTGGAGTCAGAGACAGAAAGCCTGAATTTGGGATTCAGGAGACAGTGATTCCCTGAGTTATTTTGGACAATCTTTTTGAGCCATGCCTGCTGCACCTATAACTTGGCCATCATGACACCTTCCCAGTTTTCCTCAAGGGGTGTTGGGAGATCAAAGGAGAGAAGAAATGCAAAACCAATATTTGAGGTTCTATACAAATGCGAATCAACCCTTTTTTCCTATAAACAATACTCAAATATGTTTGGAAAAACTAAAGTCAGTGGCATATTGTTTGTACTAATCAGGATAGGTTATTCTAGGCTGCAGTAACGAATGAACCTGGAATCTCAGTGGCTTCATATAGTAAGTGTCAGTTTATTGTGAAGCTTCAGTCTGTACCGACTGGGTACCCTTGGTGGCTCTCCTCCAGTGGTGACTCAGGAACTTCCACTCAGGAATGCCCCCACCTTCAACACAAGACCTTCACGGTCACCAGGAAGAGGAAGAGAGAGAAAGGATACTCACATGGTAGATTTTAAAAATCAAGATTGGGAGTTGAGTACAATCACTTCAGCCCACATCTTACTGGCCAGAACCAAGTCACATTGTCCCAAATTAACTTCAAGGGGGGTTGGAAAATGTAGTCTACCTTTATATCCAGGAACAAGTGGAACTGGGTAGTATCAAGCCTGTCTCTGCCAAACCATTGATGTCCAAGTCATGTTCATTGGGATGTACTTGGAATTAGAGAAGAAGGTGGTGACCTTTCCATTAACACTTTGTTTTTATAAGGGATAAATTTTTTCTGGAGCTCTCCCTTGAATTTTATTAAAACACATTAACCAACATATTACTTAAAAAAACCCGTCAGACCAGCATTATAGTCTCTGAAGCCACGATTGGTTTGAACAAAACAAAAACTCGTATGAATTCACTACAAAAGCAAGGTGTAGATAAAGAAACAGATGAGACAGAAATAAAGTCCTCACTTTTCAAGACATTCTATAACAAGGCAGTCCCAGTGCAGACCGATTAGTTAGAGAAAAACTCACCAGTGGCTCATACAGTCATAACTGATAAATAGCTATGCTCTTGCATGTCCCGATACTCTCCCAAATCCATCCTTATAATAGGGGCCCAGGCCAGGAGACTCAGAACTTGGAATATTTTTACAAAAATGGAATCATTCAAGCATTGAACTTGGATTTTTGTGTTCCAGCAAACTCACTTTATTTTTGGATCTCAGTTTTCTTATCTGATCACTAGAACACTCTATTGATCAGCATGTCCCCAAGTAGGATGTAAAGAGGTATTCTGTTTAACAAAAAGGGGTGGGGGTGGGGGGTCCTATGGTCAATTAGGAGACTCTGGATAGCACGAATAGTTAAGCGTTTGGCTACTAGCCAAAAGTTGGTGGTTCGAACTTGCCCAGAAGCTCCTTGGAAGAAAGCCCTGGTGATCTGTTTCTGAAAAATCAGTCATTGAAAACCCTATGGAGCACAGTTCTACTCTGACACACATAGAGTCACCATGAGTCAGAATTGACTTGACAGCATCTGGCTCGCTGGTATGGTCAATTAAGTTTGGGAAACACTAAAGTTCTAGTTTTACTTTTGTTTCTTCTGCAGACCCTTTAATATTCCAGTGTGAAGTGTAAATGCTTAAAGTATAAACATGTGTGAGTGCACGTTGTGCATGTTGGAAGTAGGAAAGAGTTGGGGATTTAGAATGTAACGTTCCCCAAACTTATTGGACCAGGTGTTCTTAAACAGTACGAGAGATGCTGGGCTGCATAGGCCGATTCCCTTTATGCATCTAACAGTGAGTGGTCCATGGGTACAATTCACCCCTGAGTAGCTAACTGACTTCAAGATAGCCAGAGCTTCCAATTCACATGGATAGAGTCAGAGGCTCAGGGGAAAATATGCAAAGACATTGTCACCAAGTTGTTCTATGAGGATTTGGAATTAGAGGTCCCTAAGGTGCCACGCAAGCCTAAATTTCTATGAATTTATGACTCTAAGCCCTTTGGTGATGGGAAGACACTGTGTGTTTTCAAGTCTGCACTTGCAAACCTTACCCTGCAGACTTAGAAATCAAAGAGACCCTCAGAAAATGCAGAGTAAAAGTTAAAAGTGAGAAAAAGGAAAATATGTTTTTCTTTAGAAGACATTCAAGGATAAGCTAGGAATATTGCTCCCCTGATAGAAAGGGTCATCTTCAATCCACCCCATGTGCTCCCAACCAGTGTAATCTTTCTGAAACATGGATCAGATAAAATCACTCCCACTTCTTAAAAAAACAAAAAGACAAGTATCATTCATTTGAGTTTCCACAAAAGTGCAAACCTACTGGTATGAACTCCAAGCCCTTCACAATTTAACCCTGGCTATGCTGGTTCATCTCATCACTAGACTCTAGCCATCCTCATGCCTACCGTCACTCAACCACTAGGCATCCTATGCCATCAGTATGCCCACACCCTCACCATTACCACAATCACTAGGTATCTTATGACATCCCCATATCCATGCCCTTCCATCACTTTACCACCAGGTACCCTCTGTCAACATCCCCACCAGATTGCCATCCTTTCCCCAAAGACAGCAAATAGGCTCACCTGACTGTGGTATGGGGCAAACAGTTTTGCTCCCTGGAATTTTCTTTTATCTTCTCTGCCTGGACATATTTACATTCACCAGTCCAGGTTTACCTCCCATGCCTCAGAAAAGCCTTTCCCAATCCCCAGCTGCAGTAAAGTGGATCCAATGTATTCCTGCTTCTTTGTCCTGATGCATTTTACAAGTGATGTTTCCATAGCCCCCACCACATTATCATTAGTAGAAGCTTATTGTTATTGTTTATACTAATAACCGCAACTACGTTGACCAAGCAATTATGATGTGTACTTTCTGTGTATTATCTTGATTAATAGCCATATTAATCTTAATGAGGTTGATACTATTTTTATCTTTCTTTTACGTAGAGGAAACTAATGATCACAGACGTTGAGTAACTTGATGAGTTTCACACAGGTAATATAGATTAGAGGTAGGATTTAAATGAGGGTCTGTAAGACTCCAGAATCCTGCCTAAAATAGACTGAGAGCTGAAATGAACCCCAGCTCTGTCACTGAACTAGTGATCTGAGACAGAATAGTTAACCTCACATAGCCTAGGCCTCCTTGTCTGAAAATCTGGATAACCCCTGCCTTGTTTCTCACTAGGGTGTTGTGATCATAAAATGAAATAATGAATCTGAAAGAGCTTTGCAAATGCTAAAGTACTATGCAAATGCAAGCTAATTAATTAATGAACTCATTAACATGTTCCCCTGCTGGGCTGCAGTTAGGGCTAAATTATAAATAATCCTTATCTTGCTGGGAATTTAACCAAGAAATTTAGGGTGGCAGAAGGGATGATGAAGGCTGGGGACCCAAAGTCTAAGGCTTTGCATATAGGAAGGAAGGCAGTTGAGCTTAGAACCATTCCTATTGACTGCCTCAGAGTAATTTTTTTCTTTCCGACATACGTTAAAGGGATGAAAAATTTTGGAGGGATGAGATGTCTCTCTAACATTCACTAATAGAGATGGCCCAATATGTCCTGATTGTGCCCTAAATTCACTGAGCAGGTAGAGTGGGGAGGCCCTATAATTAACATCTAGATCTTCACTACATATTTATATCTAGCAAACACTTTTTACTATGTGCAGGGACTGTTCTAAGTGCTTTACAAACATTAACTTGTTGAATCCCCATAACGATTCGAAAGTAGGTACTGCTCCTATCTCCATTTTACAGATGGAGAAACTGTAAATACACTGACGTAAATTGTCCAAGGTCAGACAACGAGGAAGTGGTAGAAGCAAGATTCAAACCCAGACCATCTGGTTTCAGAGTCCATACTCTTGGCCTCCCTACCATGCTACCCTTCCTCATGCAGCCACACTGGCCTGGCAATTCATCCGCAAAGACATTCAGGATATAATTTTACCTGAAAACCCACCACTGCGATTGATGCTCAGGACAATAGCCCGCGTCGAGTCAATTACCTCAGAGTCGAACCGCTCCACAGAGTTTTCGCAGCTGTAACCTTTATGGAGGCAAACCTGCGGGCCTTTCTAAACCGGCACTACTGGGTGTGTTGAAATCGCCAACCTTTACTTTAGAAGAGGAGCGCAAACCACTTGCGC
This sequence comes from Dugong dugon, assembly GCA_030035585.1. Classification (NCBI taxonomy): domain Eukaryota; kingdom Metazoa; phylum Chordata; class Mammalia; order Sirenia; family Dugongidae; genus Dugong; species Dugong dugon. The sequence continues at coordinate 63,786,555 of CM057471.1, forward strand.
TATCTAGGGAACTGGATGAACAATATCCACCCAACACCAAACCCACTGCCGTCCTGTGGATTCTGACTCATAGGACAGAGTAGAACTGCCCCATAGGGTTGCCAAGGCTGTAAATCTTTACGGAAGCTGACTGCCACATCTTTCTCGCAGAACAGATGGTGGGTTCAAACCGCTGACCTTTCATTAGTAGCTGAGTGCTTAACCACTGCGCCACTAGGACTCCTCTGGCATATAATTGCAAAAAATAAAAACAAAAACAACCAAACTCACGTATCAATAAATAGAAGCAGAACAATAGCCGCTTCTATTTATTGAGCAATGGGTTTGGTTTGTTGTTGTTGTTGTTTTTTACATTATGTGATTATGTACAGGAAGAGCCCCCGATGGCACCACTAACGGAAAGGAAAGGTCGGTGGTTCAAAACACCAGCGCTCTGCAGGAGACAGATGGGGCAGTCGGCTTCCTTAAAGATTACCCTTGCTGTCGTCAGCTCACAGCGACCCCATAGGATGAACTGCCCCATAGGGTTTCCAAGGCTGTAATCTTTACCAAAGCAGACTGCCACATCTTTCTTTCTCCCACGGAGTGGCTTGTAGGTTGGAACCAGAACCTTTTAGTTAGCAGCTGAGCGCTTAACCACTGCACCACCGCGATTCCTGGTTATTGTATAAAAACCTAAATGTACACAATCCCACTGAATTTTCACAGACTGGTAACATGGGGATTGTTTGCAGCATTTTACAGATGACATGAGGAGGACTCATTGTCCTTGCTTTCTTAATTCCTTTGTGAAGGGAGACTCACTAGTGTTAACACTCCTGGTTTTGTGCCTGTCTGCCCTGTCCTTGCCTGGACAGAAAGAAGGGTACATTTGGAAGAGAGAACTGGGTCTGCTAACTTCATTTGATTTAATTTGATTTTAGGAGAAGAAAAGAACTCTCCTTCCACAGCCTAGACTCTGTAAGCATAAAAATTTTGCCCAAAATCCTACCTAAAGAAGTAATAAAGATCAGAATCTAAGTACAAATTTGTCTGATTCTAAAGTCCACTCTACATAACATATGATTTCCCACGTTTTATATATTGTATATGTGAGCTCTGGTGGTGGAGTGGTTAAGTGTTCAGCTGCTAACCAAAAGGTCTGTGGTTCAAACCTACCAGCCGCTCCATGGGAGGAAGATGTGGCAGCCTGCTTCGATAAAGATTTACAGCCTTGGAAACCCTATGGGGCAGTTCTACTCTGTCCCATAGGGTTGTTATGAGTTGAAATTGACTCAGCAGTAAGGGGTATTGTCTTAGTCATCTAGTGTTGCTACAACAGAAATACCACAAGTGGCTGGTTTTAATGAAGAGAAGTTTATTTCCTCACAGTCAAAGTAAGCTAAAAGCCCAAATTCAGGGCATCAGCTCCAGGGGGAGACTTTTTCTGTCGGCCTTCTCATCAGTGTTCACCAGGACTAGGAGCTTCTCGGCACAAGGACCCCGGTCCAAAGGACGCGCTCTGCTCCCAGCACTGCTTTCTTGATGGTTGAGGTCCCCAATTCTCTGCTTGCTTTCCTCTCCTTTTATCTCTTGAGAGATAAACGGTGGTGCAGGCCACACCCCAGGGAAACTCCCTTTACATTGGATCAGGGATGTGACCTGGGTAAAGGTGGTGTTACAATCCCACCCTAATCCTCTTTAACATAAAATTACGGTCACAAAATGGAGGCCAACCACACAATTCTGGGAATCATGGCCCAGGCACATTGATACACACATTTTTGGGGGGACATAATTCAAACTGTGACACGTACGTATTGTATAAAGAATGTTGTAACCAAAATAACAGAAATTGAGAGAAAAAGAAATAGCAAACCCTGTTTATTTGTCCACATTTTCTCTTGATGCTGTGCCTAGGCAGCTGGAGTTTACACAGTGATAACCATAGTTTCCCTAAAATGCTACGTCATATTCAGGACTAGAATTTCAATAACAGCCTAACATTATCATTCTAAAATAATTTCCTGAAACACATTCTTTGTGTTGCACAGTGAGAATGTTTCCAGTACTGCACCCTTGCAAGTAACATGGTGATGAACATCTTCAAACAAACAGCTGCAATTTCTTTGTGTGATTTCCTGAGCATCAATTGCAGCGGTGGGTTTTCCAGGTTAGATTGCTTCAACGTGGACCGAAGGAGAAATGGGATTGACATGAGCATTAAACGTTCCCCAGAAGTCTCATTCATCTGCAGCCGTCACACTGTCAAAGACGCAGAGGGAGCTCAGGAAGCACATCAGCCCATGATTAGGCCAGTCAAACATGTTTAAATAAAAAAAGGAGTTTAGAATATTTAACAGGATCAAAGATTGAAGATTACAGAGATTTGGAGCCCTTTAATAAATATTAAAGATATATTCCTCCACTCCACTCCTGGCTGTGCATCAAGCATGGAAGAGAATCAGACAGACATGGAAGTCACAAGTCAGGGGCCTTTCTCTTTGCCACAGTATCTTCTGAGAAGCAGTGAAGAAACATATTGTCTTCAGTTGAGAAGGGGACTGGGGAATATAGTCACTTATTGAAAATGGGAATCAGCAAATCTGAGATCTGCCCAGAAGATGGGATTGCAAGATATTAGAGCCGGAAGAGAACTTTGATAACTAGGTCATGCCCTTCACCACAGAGACCAGGCAAAGCTGGCCTCTAGTCACCATGCATGCCGGCTGTACCCAGATCTGTCTGGCTTGTTCAGTGCCCCTTCCAGTGAGCCATACTGCCTCAGATCAAAATAAAATAGAACCTAGCAGACGGCTACACTGACAGACTTGAGGCATCCCAACTTCTATGTATAGGCTAGGCTGAGAGTTACATCAGACAGACACAATCTTGTCACCAATCCGAGCATCCTGGACAGTTCCAAGGAGCATTTCCAGGAAATGAGCTACCTTATTTCCCTGGGGACAGTAGGACTGCTTGGCTGCTCTCCACCTCCTGAATTGTCCACATTCCAAGAGTGGTAAATGGTTAAGGTTGAGCCCTGATACCCTGCAGGTGGTATTTCCCATCAGTACACATCAGTGTACCCATCAGTACACATGGGCTGTTATCCATTCTGATTGACCAATGTCGAGGCTGTACCAGTTGTTAAATATTTTGAATGTCACCTCTGGCATTTGCCAAAGTTTTTCAATGGAATGCTGGATTCACAAGATCATAAAAGAGGAAAAATAAGTTTGCGAATTGAATGAATAGTCCAGTCTCTGAGAAGGCCTGCAAATACGATAGTATTTAATCATGTTTAACTCAATATATCCCGGAGCTATTGGACCATATAGGAACAGCTCCCGCTCCCACCTTTTTCTCAATTTCAAGAAACACCTACTCCCATCCTGTGGAATAAGTGCTGTGGAACACAGTTTGGGAAAGGAAATGAATTCCTACCACACACATGGCATGATACCTATGCCCAAAATTCCTGTCTTTCTGGAGAAGAAGGTGCTGATGAAAACCAGCTTTGCAAGGAGAAATATTGGAAGATGCCCATATTTGGTAAACGGAAGGACTTATAGTGAAGCCCTGGTTCTTCCTCTTGTCATTGAGCAAATCACTTACATTCTCAGACCCTCAGTTTCTTCATCTGTGAGATGAGTTTAGCATTACCTCATTTGCAGGATTGCTATGAGGATCCTAAGAAGTAAAAGACATAAAGCGCCTGTTGGATGGTAAGCAGTGAGAGTTAGCTGTTACCAACCAGTATTATTTGAGTCCTGAGCACCTAGCTTCTGTTCTTATAGCACTCGCTGTCTCAGAGACAGACGATTAGGACGGGAGAAACACAGCCACCGTAAGACAGGATTGAACTTAGGCTGGAGGGAAATAAAGCTGAAGTAGTTATAAGAGTTATCATGAAATTAATGTGGTCAACTGAGTCCTCCTTTTTCTTCTACCCTCTAAAAATTTGGTAATGTGTATTGGTGATGGCTGTATAACATTATTGATGTAACCGATGTCCCTGAATTGTACGTGTGAAAAATGTTGAATTGGCAAATATTGTGTTCTATGTATTTTCTACAGCAATAAAAAAAGACATAACATAACAAAACATAAAATAATAATTGCTTTCTCATCCAAGGGGCAAATTAGCTCGCCCCTCCAGTCTGTACAAATTCCCATCCCTGGTTGAGACTGCATCTCTCAGAGCATGCTGGTCCCTTCTCAGCTTAGGTATTCCATTTCTTGTTCCTTCTAGGGTTTCTCTTCTCTTCCAGCCAAGCCTCCAGATGGTATTTCAGTAACTCAGTCAAACGCCTTCCACAGCAGTCTTCTCCCCCCTCCCTCCCGTTCACTTAAAAATAAATTGTCTTTTTTCGTAACTCCAGACAGAACATGAAGCTCTCTCTCTTTTACGCTGCCACTGAATTCTAAGTACACGATTATGCAAGGAATGTCTTTAGATTCACCAGCTTGAGAACCTTTAAACGTTAAGCTCTGAATCAGATAACAGCTTTCATCTCAAGAACAGCTTTACACTATACCTAAGTAAAAGCTTAACTTATGAAAAAAAAATTGTCACCAGGGGTATAAAAATGTCTAGGTAATAAAAGAAGTGAATGTAAAACCCTCCCAAATAAAACATGCCAAAAAAATTCAATAAGAGTGTTTCCAAGGCAGCTGATGGCTTATTAGTTTCTGCTACCCACTTTTGCATGTGCTACTTGAAAAAAAATTTTCAAGTGGCCTAAGTATACTCACAGCCCCCTCCCCACCTACCTATTAATAAGACTTGACCATGTAAAACAAGCTAGACAATTACTGTGTCCCAGCTGGCTGCGGTTAAGTCTTCATTGGACGGCTATGTTCAATTTTGAGCATCATGTTTCCAGAAAGAAAAGAAAAAAGTGATAAATTGGATGTAGTTCAAAGGAAAGCAAGACCATGGATGAAAGCGGCTTGGAAAATAAGACCCAGTTGGGAACGTTAAGGTAATTCTGTGCATCTTCGGCTCAGCAAAAAGATGGCTAGGAGATAACGGGAGGCTTCTGATAAGTCAGTTCTGGCTCAGTCAGAGGGCATCACCACAGGGAGGGAAAGGAGAAAGAATCTTGTTCAGCTCTTTCTCTGCAGCTCATAGCACAGGATCTGGCACGTAGTAGGTGTGCAGTAAAAAACATTCTTCTTAAATGACCCGTAGAGACAACAATGAGAAAACCGGATTGCTAAACCCGCTTCTGCTGATGCTTACAAATTTCTCTCTCCAGAAAGGGTTGAATTGTTGGGTTTGATCCCCAGCAAGAAAAATTTAGAAAAGGTTAAAATCAGTTTCCTCATTAGGCTGCTGTGGATTAAATAACTTACCCCAAGGCTTCCGTCAATCATGCTACTCTTGATTCTCTGTACTTTTGGCCATATTCATCATGTCACTCAAAAATTTACAACTCTCTATGACCCTCAGGGCAAAACTCAAAATCTGGAGGTACAACAGCATCCACAATCTAGTCCAAACATGCTTTTCTAAATTAGAAGAAATTAGAAATTCTAATTTAGCTACCACTTCTTCCCTCACCAAGTCCATATATTCAGCCAGACTGGTCTATAGACTATGCCCCCTGCCCCCCTTTTTTTCAGCAGACAATAATATTAGTTTAAATCTCTGCACCACCACTCACTGTCTGTGTGATCTTGAGCTAACTGCGTATCCTCTGTGAACTGTGTTCAATCATATGTGAAGTAGCAATACCAAGAGCACCCACCTACTGATTCCTATAAGTCCTAAGTAGGATCATGCATGTGAAGGACTTAGCACTATGCGCAGCACACGATAAGCCTCCCCTGTCTTTGATGATGCTATGTTCCTTTTCTAGAATGTCCTTTGGCTGGCTTTTTAACCCTTAATCCTAATTTTGCCCATTCACTGAGGCCCAACTCAAAGCTAGACTTATTCACAAAGTTTTCCCTGAGTGCTATAGACTACGATGATTTTACCCAAGTTCTGGGAGCATGTAATACTCAGTTTCTTGACTGGCTCATTGGACACTCAATCACATTCCCCACTGAGACATCTGCTGCCCTGTCTTTAACTTGTCCCTTGGGCTCAGCGCTGTGCACAATGAAATGAGACATAATATAGACTCCCGACCCTCAAGAGGAAGGAGGAGAGGAAGTCCTTATGTACATTTATAGAGCACTACCATGTACCAACTACTCTACTAGACCCTTTCATGTGTCATCTTCCTTTTAATCAAAAAGCTAACAACAGTGGCTCTAAAATATGGCTACCCATTAGAACCACAGAGAAACCAATCCATTGCCTTCAAGTCCATCCCAACTCATAGAGATCCTATAGGACAGAGTAGAACTGCCCCATAGAGTTTCCAAAGAGTGCCTGTTGGATTTGAACTGCTGACCTTTTGGTTAGCAGCCGTAGCTCTTAACCACTATGCACCAGGGTTTCCAGAGAGAAAATTTTAATATAGGCCTGCCCCAGCCCTGTTGTTGTTTTTATTAGTTGCTGTTGAAATGACCCTGACTCATGGCAACCCCATAGATAGAGAGTAGAACTGCTCCATATGGCTTTCAAGGCTGTGACTTTTCAGAAGCAGATCTCCAGGTCTGTCTTCCAAGATGCCTGTAGGTGGGTTCGAAATGCCAACCTTTGGCAAGCTGTCAAACACATAACCATTTGTTCCACCCAGGAACTCCTCCCCAGGCCCTAGCCAATTTAAGCAGAAATTCTGGTGGTGAGGCCCCGTATTTTATACATACTCCCCAGGTGATGCTCATGAGCACCCAAGGGTGAGAATCTCTGGCTTTCTATCTATTTTTGGAAAATGCACACACACACACACACACACACACACACGTAAACCAAACCAATCAAACTCATTGCCGTCAAGTCGATTCCTACTCACAACGACCCTATAAGACAAAGTAGAACTGCCCCATAGAGTTCCAAGGAGCTGCTGATGGATTCAAACTGCCAACCTTTTGGTTAGCAGCCAAGCTCTTAACCACTGCGCCACTAGTGCTCCACACTTGCAAGTCACCCTCAATAACTGATCCTGGTGATACTAAGCAGTCTTATAATATTCACCTGCCCACACTCTCCTCTATTTATTCACTCATTCATTCACCTGGCACACATTTTTAAGTGCCTTATGTGCACAAAACACTTTGGTAGGCATGAGAAAGACACAAAGATAATCCATATAGTTTCTGCCCCTTTGGGAGCTTATATTGTAATAGGAAAGAAGCAAATTTTATATACATATTTATGACATAAGGTCATGCCCCTCCAAAAGATACCAGCCACCACCACAAGGTACCTTCAAACTGGGGAGCAGGGTAGGCATCACAGAGAAGGCACCAGCATGGGAAGAATTGAGTGCATGCCAACAGAAGTGATGGGTGTTCTAGGAGGGCAGAACAGCCTGAACAAAGGCCAAGAAGTGGGAAAGCACAAGGTAATCACAAGGAATGATGGGGCTGGAAAGCCCTGGCCCAGCTCCCTATCCTACACCTATGCAAAGTTGCTGAAAATATTCTTTACTCACTGTGACCAGCATTCCCACAAAACCTAGGCTTAAGCCTCTGCAGTTCTTATAACCAGACTCAGAACTTAAGCACCCTCTGCTGTCTTATCTTCTCAGTGCTAATCTCTCTGAGGGACTTATACGGAGTAAGAGGGCCCTTTGGGAGTCTTCTTTCTCCCATTTGAACATCATCACGGCAGTGTTCCCTGACCAATGGAGCCATTTAGTAGCTGTTACACTCAGCAGGTGGGTGATCACGTGGTCTCCTTGGGGCTCTGGCATTTTGAAAAGTCTCAGCAGGAAATCTGGTAAGAATGGGCTCTGGAGACGCTGGTAAGAGCAATAAAGGAGTCATACATTTAAAGATGCTCTGGTCATCTTGGGGAGTTAATGCAGCTTCTGAAGCAGAACGCTATCAAGGTGGCTTAAAGTAAAAAAAAGAATACGTCAGAAGTTGGAGATTCTGGTCCTAAACTCTGCTCATTATGTGACCTTTGGTGAGCTTCTTCCCCTTCAGTACATCTCAGTTTCCCATCTTTAAAGTGAAGGATATGGATTAGATAATGATTCATAATTTTTATTATAAAATCTATCACTTATTGGGCATTTGCAAATAAACATTATCTTATATATAGTCCCCACATAATCATATGAGAAAATGTTGTTGTTAGTTGTCATTGATTCTGACACATAGCAACCCCATGTGTGCGGAGTAGAACTACTCCATAGAGTTTTCAAGGCTGTAAACTTTCAGAAGCAGATCACCAGGCCTATCTCCTGAGGCACCACTATATGGATTCAAACCGCCAAACTTTTGGCTAGTAGTCAAGTGCTCAGCAGTCTGCGCCACCCAGGGACTACTATGAGGAAAATAGTGGTATTATATCCATTTTACAGATGAGGAGACTGAGGCTCAGAGAGGTTAGGTCTAGTACCCCAGAGCTGTAACTGGAACCCATATCAAAACAATGTTTTTCAAAGTGGAGGCTGTATAAACAATTTAGTTGGTTGTGACCACCACATTTTTGTTAAAAGGATGATACGGAATGAATTGGAATGGATTAGAATAGATAATAAAGAAAACATTCCACATTCCACTTTGGTGAGTAGCGTCTGAGGTCTTAAAAGCTTGCGAGCAGCCATCTAAGATACATCAGTTGGTCCCATCCCATTTGGAGCAAAGGAGAATGAAGAAAACCAAAAACACAAGGAAAATATTAGCCCAAAGGACTAAAGGACCACATGAACCAGAGACTTCACCAGCCTGAGCCCAGAAGAATTAGATGATGCACAGCTACCACCAGTGACCACTCTGACAGGGATCACGGCATTCTGTCTCAGGCAGAATGGGAGAAAAATGTAAAACAGAATTCAAATGCATGAAAAAAGACCAGACCTACTGGTCTGACAGAGACTGGAGGAATCCCCGAGATTGTGGCGCCCGGACACTCTGCTAATTCAGAACTGAAACCACTCTAGAAACCCACTTTTCAGACAAAGATTAGACAGGCCTACAAAACAAAAAGTAACACATGTGAGGAACGAGCTTCTTAGTTCAATCAAATATACAAGGCCAAATGGGCAACTCCTGCCCAGAAGTAAGACGCGAAGGAAGGAAGGGACAGGAACTGGATGAATGGACACAGAGAACTCGGGGTGGAAAGGGAGAGCATGCTGGCTCATTGTGGGGATTGCAACCAATGTCTCAAAATAATGTGTGTATAAATTTTTGAATGAGAAATTAATTTGAACTGTAAACTTTCACCTAAAGCACCATAAAATTTTTTTAAAAAGTGATTGGCTAAAGACACACTCACACACACAAACAGTAAAGCTCACACAGCAAGGTAAGTATTGCTTTATGAAACTTTAGTTTCAGTTTTGTAAACACATACACTTGTATGTATAATGTTTTATCCACATATACACTTATGTGTATACTGGGTCACAATGTCGAGTGCGTATCTTACTGGAATTTGTGGTCAAAAACTTCTGAAAAACACTGCTGTGAACCACTGAGCATAGCTCTTCTCTGGATGATTTCTGTAGAACTAGCTTTCTTCACTTTTTAACACTAATGGTTTGTGAATCTGAGACTTTGGAGGATGCACAGGGCTTTGATTATTCTCCCGATACGGAGAGTGTCTATTGCATAACTCCTAAGGAGTACATCAAGTGTGGGACCTTCTAGACTGGGGTCACCCTGTCCCCTTCTGCCTGGACAATGTAGCCCCAATCTGGGGGCCCAGGAAGACCTGCGTCTGGGGATGAAACCACATCACAGTGGTGGTACTGCTGGAATCCTGCAGGAAATGATGGGTCTTCTGGGATTCCCAATCCAGCTGGAGAACAGAATTGCCATCTGGTAAATCACAAGATGATTTTTGTTCTTGCCAGACACACCGTATCAGTATGGAAGATACAGACAGTCTTCAACACATAAACATGTTATGTTGCCAAAAGTTCCTTTGTAACTCTGATGTTTGGAGTTTAGAACAAACACATCACCCCATAGAAACAAGGATATAAATGGAGGTTAGGTTTCCATGTTTGAAAACTCCGAGGGTGTGTGACATGCTGTGTATTTTGTGAAATGAACTGGTAAGAACTGGATAATAGCACACTTGCTAGCTGTGAGAACTTGTGCATAAGTTCCTTATGCTTCCTAAGTCCTAGTGCCTCGTTTTAAAAGGGGGGGTCACAAAAAACTGTCTTTTCATAGGCGTCCAATACTAGGTTGCAGAGGCTATTATTATTTTTATAACATTATGGTACAGCAGCCACGTGTGACCATGACCATGGCACTTAAGCACTCTAAGCCTCAGTTGCCTCTCTGTAAAAATAGAATAACGATATTTACCTTACAGGATTATTATAAGCATAAATGAAATCATGTGCATAGAGCACTTAGTACAAAGCCTGGCACAGAGTGAGTTTGAATAATTGGGGAGGAAGTCCTTTGCCTTTTCAGGAATACCTGGCCACATCTGCATACACTGGGTTGATCTGAATCAATGCTTATGGATAGTCTTATTCACCAAGAAAACTACAACTAACATGTGTTTAACAAATGCTTCCCTCATGTTCGACCCCATGCTTGGCTCCACGTGACATAAATGCGAGGCAGATGCTAAGGTCCCTCATGCTAAGACATGGAGTGGAAACACTCTTAAGATCTCATTCAGATGGAGTCAAAGGACACCCCAATGAAGATGAAGAAGCCAGAGAAAGAGAGGGCTAGGGGCATGTTGCAGGTTGATAGCGTAGCCCACTGGACCAGCTGAACTGCACCACTACAGGACAGATGGAGATGCAGATAAAAAATGATAGTGATAACATTCAACCTTCACCCATCATTGATAGTCTCCAGGGAGAACCTCTGGCTGGACGCTCTGCTGGGCAACTATCCATGGGCCAGGGGCTGAACTTTGTGAAGGGAGAGGAGAGTGATTGCCACAATAATAAAGTTCCATGTAGGGTCTCAAGTTTCACACAATCTTTACAACACAAAATGATCTCTCTGGGGAAGGTGAAAAGAATTATAATTACATCTGTGAAAAGGCTTGAGAAGAGGGAAAAAAATCCTGCCATATGGTGTGTGGAAAATGTTTTGGAGCTGAATAAATAACATGGCGGGTGCCCCCCCCCCCCCCAGTTTTGTTTATACATCTATGTTATGCAGGCTGACTAGTGAACTTGGATTCGTTTTTCTTTTGGAATAGGAATGCACTGGGTAATTTAATTTTATGACCATTAATAATATGGGTCTGTCTCTGCAAGCAAAGACATTTACAAACTTATAATCAGATTCTGTGATTTGGGTGTAAACCAATCACACACAAGAGGCTGGGAGATATTTCCATCCAGCATTCCCTTTGCAGTGGGATTGAGTGAAATGCAAAAAGGACACCAAGTAAAGGTTCAAGTTTCCATGAGGAAGCAGGGGGAGGGTCACTGGTTTCAAGGTACACTCCATCCTACAGCAAGTAATTTCCAAATCCTAAGAGACAGGTATTAATCAACGAATGTGTTCCAGACTCGGTTCAAATGGGAACTTGTTGAATTTTCCCATCACCTCTGGGCTATAAATATTGTCATGCCCGTTTATCAGACAAGGAAGCACAGATCAGAGAAGTGAAGTTATTTGCCCCTGTTTGCAAAGCTAGCTAGTAATAGAGCTTAGATCTGACCTCTTACTTGCCTAGCCCCCACTCTGCACTCCTACCACCTCACCCTACTGTCACAAGCATGTCCGATACAGAAAGTTCAATGCTAGGCACCATAGGGCATACAACTTAATAAGAAGATTAATACATAAGCATTTATACTGCAAGACTAAGCCAAGCACTATAAGAGAGATACTATGCAATAAGAGTGTAAATAAGAAGGTTTTAAACAAACATTCTTAATTATTGTTGTCGTTAGTAGGTGTCAACAAGTCAGTTCCAACTCATAGTGACCCTATGAACCAAACACTGCCCGGACCTGCACCTCCCTCACAATTATTGCTATGTTTGAGCCCATTGTTACAGCCGCTATGTCAATCTAGCTCATTGAGGGTCTTCCTCTTTTTCGCTGACCCTCCACCCTACCACACATGATGTCCTTCTCCAGGGACTGATTCCTCCTGACAACATGTCCAAAGTACATGAGATGAAGTCTCACCATCCTCGCTTCCAAGGGGCACCCTGGCTGTATTTCTTCCAAGACAGACTTGTTCCTTATTCTAGCTTGTTGTTGTTACGTGCGGTCGAGTGAGTTACGACTCACAGTGACCATATGTACCACAGAACGAAACACTGCCTGGTCCTGTACCATGCCCACAATGGTTATGCTTGAGCCCATTGTTGCAGCCACTGTGTCAATCCATCTTTTTGAGGGTCTTCCTCTTTTTTGCTGGCCCTCTACTTTACCAACCATGATGTCCTTCTCCTGGGACTGATCCCTCCTGACAACATGTCCAAAGTATGTAAGACTTAGTCTCGCCATCCCTTGCTTCTAAGGAGCGTTCTGGTTGTACTTCTTCTAAGACAGATTTGTTCGTTCTTTTGGCAGTCCATAGTATATTCAATATTCTTCCCCAACACCACAATTCAAAGGCGTCAGTTCTTCTTCGGTCTTCCTTATTCATTGTTCAGCTTTCACACGCATAAGATGCAACTGAAAATACCATGGCTTGGGTCAGACGCATCTATGTCTTCAAGGTAATATCTTTGCTTTTGAACACTTTAAAGAGGTCTTTTGCAGCAGATTTGCCCAACACAATGCATCTTTTTATTTCTTGAATGCTGCTTCCAAGGGCGTTGATTGTGGATCCAAGTAAAATGAAATCCTTGACAACGTCAATCTTTTCTCTATTTATCATGATGTTGCTTATTGGTCCAATTGTGAGGATTTTTCTTTTCTTTACGTTGAGGTGCAATCCATACTGAAGGCTGTTGTCTTTGGTCTTCATCAGTAAGTGCTTCAAGTCCTCTTCACTTTCAGCAAGCAGGGTTGTGTCATCTGCATAACGTAGGTTGTTAATGAGTCTTCCTCCAATCCTGGTGCCCTGTTCTTCTTCATACAGTCCAGCTTCTCAGATTATTTGCTCAGATACAGATTGAATAGGTATGGTGAAAGGATGCAACCCTGATGCACACCTTTCCTGATTTTAAACCAGGCAGTATCCCCTTGTTCTGTTCAAATGACTCTTTTTCTATGTACAGGTTCCTCATGAGCACGAATAAGTGTTCCAAAATACCCATTGTTCACAATGTTATCCTTAATTTGTTATGATCCACACAGTCAAATGCCTTTACATAGTCAATAAAACACAGATAAACATCTTTCTGGTATTCTCTGCTTTCAGCCAGGATGCATCTGACATCAGCAGTGACATCCCTTGTTCCACGCCGTCTTCTGAATCCAGTTTGAATTTCTGGTAATTCCCTATCAAGGTATGGCTACAACCGTTTTTTAATTATCTTCAGCAAAGTTTTACTTTTGTGTTATATTAATGATACTGTTTGATAATTTCCAGATTCCATTGAATCACCTTTCTTTAGAAAGGGCATAAATATGGAACTCTTCCAATCAGTTGGCCAGATACGTGTCTTCCAAATTTCTCCCCATAGAAGAATGAGCACTTCTAGCACTGCATCTGTTGGTTGGAACATCTCAACTGGTATTCTATCAATTCTTGGAGCCTTGTGTTTTCCCAGTGCATTCAGTGCAGCTTGGATTTCTTCCTTAAATATCATTGGTTCTTGATCATATGCTACCTCCTGGAATGGTTGAACACTGACCAATTCTTTTTGGTACAGTGACTCCATATTCCTTCCATCTTCTTTTGATGCTTCCTGCATTGTTCAGTGTTTTGTCCATAGAGTCTTTCAAAATTGCAACTTGAGGCTTGAATTTTTTCTTCAGTTCTTTCAGCTTGAGAAATGCAGAGTGTATTCTTCCCTTTTGGTTTTCTAACTTCAAGTCTTTGCATATTTCATTATAATACTTTACATTGTCTTCTCAAGCCGCCTTTTGAAATCTTCCTTTCAGCTCTTTTACTTCGTCATTTTTTCCATTCACTTTAGTTATTCTATGTTCGAGAGCAAGTTTCACAGTCTCTTCTGATATCCATTTTGGTCTTTTCTTTCTTTCCTGTCTTTTTTAATGACAATTTACTTTCTTCAGGTATGATGTCCTTGATGTCATCCCACAGTTCCTCTGGTCTTCGGTCATTTGTGTTCAATGCATCAAATCTATTCTTGTGATGGTCTCCAAATTCAGATGGGATATAGTCAAGGTCGTACTTTGGCTCTCACGGACTTATTTTAATTTTCTTCAACTTCAACTTTAACTTGTATATGAACAATTGAGGGTCTGTTCACCAGTCAGCCGCTGGCCTTTTTCTGACTGATGATATTGAGCTATTCCATCATCCCTTTCCACAGATGTAGGCAATTTGATTTCTGGGTTTTCTATCTGGTGAGGCCCCTGTGTATAGTAGCCATTTATGTGGTTAAAAAAAGATATTTGCAATGAATAAGTCATTGGTCTTGCAAAACTCTATCATGCTATCTTTGGCATCATTTCTATCACCAAGGCCATATTTTCCAATTGCTAATCCTTCTTCTTTGTTTCCAGCCTTCGAATTCCAATCACCAGTAATTATCAATGAGTCTTGATTGCATGTTTTATCAATTTCAGACTGCAGAAGTTGGTAAAAATCTTCAGTTTCCTCATCTTTGGCATTAGTGGTTTGTGTGTAAATTTGAATAATAGTTGTACTGACTGTTCTTACTGGTAGGCATATGGATTTATACTATCACTGACAGCGTTGTACTTCAGGATAGATCTTGAAATATTCTGTTTGATGATGAATGAGACGCCATTGCTCTTCAATTTATCATTCCTGGCATAGTGGGCCATATGATTATCTGATTCAAAATGGCAAATACCAGTCCATTTCAGCTCACTAACACCTAGGATATCTATTTTTATGTGTTCTATTTCACTTTTGATGACTTCCAGTTTTCGTATATTCGTACTTCGTACATTCCACATTCCAATAATTAATGGGTATTTGCAACTGTTTCTTCTTATTTTGAGTCATCCTACATCAGCAAATAAAGGCCCAGAAGGCTTGAATCCATCCACATCATTAAGGTTGACTCTACTTTGAGGAGGCAGCTCTTCCCTAGTCATATTTTTAGTGACTTCCAACCTGAGGGACTCGTCTTCCGGCACTATATCAATGTGCCACTGCTATTTGTAAGGTTTTTACTGGTTAATTTTTTCAGAAGTAGACTGCCAGGTCCTTCTTCCTAGTCTGCCTTAGTCTGGAAGCTCTGCTAAAACTTGTCCACCATGGATGACCCTGATGGTATTTGAAATGCTGGTGGCATAACTTCCAGCATCACAGCAACACTAAAGCTACCACAGTAGGAAAAACTGACAGATGCATGGGGATAATTTTAAATAGAATGGTCAAAAAGGGTCTCACTGAGCTTCCATTCGAATAAAGAATTAATGATAAGATTGGAATGATAGGTTGCGAAAACTGTAGGGCCCTTGGTGGACAATGGTAAACCAAGGAAGGGGATACTTTGGAGGTCAGGGAAGACAGAAAATAGAGGAGAAATATGTGAGGTGAAGAGCTAGAACCAAGACCATCAAGGGTTTCAAGTTAGCCAATCTTTGTGGGCAGGGTGGATCACAGAGAAAAGGATGAGGTCTCAGTTGCCTGTGACTGCACCCGTTGTTTTCAGTGTGGGCAGACGTGCCCCACATTTTTTGTTTGTGCTGGTCTAAACACAGATGGCATCCCCAAACTGACCAAACTGGTCTCCGGTGCCTGACCCCAGGCCAGCCACAAGGACTCTTTTAAATCCCTGGGAGGTGGTCAATGAGCACCTAACTTGTAGGGAGCAAAGAGATCAAAGAAATCTCTTCCCTGGCACCGTCAATGCCTGTTGACTTCCAGGTCTCGTGCTCTGCTTTCTGGGCCCTCCTCTCCCTCATCAGTATGTGGTTCCTCAGAGTCATCTAGGCCAAGCCTCTCATTTTATAGTTGAGGAAATTGAAAACTGTACAGAGAAGGGGACTGGTAAAGTCTTTTAGCACGATCAGGACAAAGGCAAGGCTAGCATGAGGACTTGTGACCTCATTTGGCAAACCACCTTATCTCGTTTTTGCAGTTTTCTTGACCATACTCTGCCTGATATCTTGTCTTTTCTTGTCTCATTTCAAGTTATCTAATTATCTTATCTAATCTCATTTCCTCAAATGTACATTCTTTCTTCCTAACTAGACATTATCAAGACAATATATCATGGACTGCCGGAAGAATGAACCAATCTTTCTTGGAAGAAGTACAGCCAGAATGTTCCTTAGAAGTGAAGGTGGCAAGACTTTGTCTCATGTACTTGGGACATGTTATGAGGCAGGACCAGTTCCTGAAGAAGGACACGTCTGGTAAAGTAGAAGGTCAGTGAAAGCAAGGAAGACCTTCAATGAGATGGATTGACACAGTGATTGCAATGATGGGCTGAAGCATAGCAAGGGTTGTGAGGATGGCACAGGACCAGGCAGTGTTTTGTTCTGTTGTACATAGGGTCACTATGAGTCAGAACCAACTGGAAGGCACCTAACAACAACAACAGCAACAGACATTATCTATGACACTTAGAGCAAAGGCCTTTGCTCAAAGAGTTTTCTCTTCCTAGAGCACACTTATCCATCTTTCCCTTGTAAAAAACTCACTTTCTCATGTTTTGAGACTCACCTCAAGTCATCTACTCTAAGAAGCCTACCTGGATTACCAGCCCTCTGAGACCAGGCAACGTACTGTAGGCTTACTTAATTTTATTACCCAGGTTCCACACAGGCCTTATTATGGTTACCTATTTACTTGTGTGTCACCTCCACACCTCATACCACCCCTCATACCCCCTTGCCCTTGGGATTCCATCTTTCCCAGCTTGGTGACAGAAGCCTGTAGTATAGATCCCAGAGCATAGTAGGCCCATCAGATATTTCAAAAATTGAACCAAATTGAGAGAAGAGTCTCAATATTACTTATAACCGTTGTTCTCTCAGCATCCAGCATGAGTGTGACATGTTCCTCAGATGTGAGCTGACTCAGGGATGTGGCCCTTTCAGTGCTATGCTCTAAAGTCCCTGGCACCCAATCATAGGCTGTTCTGCTGAGCCCCCATTGGCCATTTGTTTTAAAATCTTAAAAAGCAAAAATGTCACTTTCATGACTAAGCTGTGCCTGACCTAAGCCAGGATATTTTCAATCCACTCACGTACATGTGAAAGCTGGACAATGAAAAAGGAAGACTGAAGAACTGAGGGATTAGAATTGTGGTGTTGGCAAAGAATACTGAATATACCATGGACTGCCAGAAGAACAAACAAATCAGTCTTGGAGAAAGTACAGCCAGAACGCTCTTCAGAATAGAGGATTACAAGATTTCATTTTGCTTACTTTGGTTGGACACATCATCAGGAAAGACCAATCAGTAGAAAAGGACATCATGTTTGGTAGAGGGTCAGCGAAAAAGAGGAAAACCCTCAATGAGATGGATAAACAATAGCTGCGACAATGGGCTCAAACATACGAATGACTGTGGGGATGGCACAGCAGTGGGCACTGTTTTATTCTGTTATACATCATAAAGTCACTACGAGTCAAAGCTGACTCAATGGCAACTAACAACAACATATATACATGTTCTTACTAGTTCTGTTTCTCTGGTGAACCCTGACGGATACAGGCCCTATTCAGTCCACAGAGATGTTCCATTTAGCCTTCATATGGTTAAAAGAATTATTATAATCCATTGCTAGTATTTAAAAATTGGGAATTTTTCACATAAAACTCCAGATTTCTATTTTCTCTGGAAATATCAGAAGATCTAACAATACTTGGCCTGTTTTCCCACCCATATGTTTCCAGTCTGGTTCTATAGGCATTTGAATTTAAGTTTATAAATATATTATTTATTCGCTATTTATGCATTACAGGAATAAGCACCTTATTAAAATGGTCATTATTTGTCCTGGAGAATTCCCCTGAGTCATTGATTTTCCAGCACTTTGTATATTTCTCAGTATAGGAAATTCTGAGAGCAGGAAGGAGAAGCTTACAAAAAAAAGTCTACCAACTTCTTACAGTCTTCCTCCTAGAAATCTCGGACACTTGGTACAATTGCCCTGGTATTTCTTTGGGAAAACTCTTCAAGTTCCTTACTCTTAGGGAGATAGCTCCAGATCAAAGTATGTGCTCATCAATCCCAGAATAGAGGAACTTAGGACAGGAGCCCAAATCTTGGGGTTCTACGCTCAGTTTTCCCCCTAACTTCCTAAGGGTTCTTAGGCAAGTCTGTTAAACTTCAGGCTTCATTTGGGTCTGGACTTAGTTCCAGGTATGATGGGAGGCTGTTGAGAGTTTTAAGCATGCCAGGGACATTAAATAATCTCTCTGGCTGCTGTATGGAGAATGGATTGTGTGGGTCGGGATTGGACAAGAGTGGAAGGAGAGAGCCTGGTCAGGAGGTAACTAAAGCAATCCAGACAAGAGATGGTGGTATATTAGTTATTTATTTTTACTATAACAAATTACCCCAAACTTAGTGGTTTAAAACAAGACATTTTTAAGCTTATTTATCATCAAATTTAGTATCTTACTGTTCAGAAGTCCACAATAGGTCTTACTGGGCTGAAGTCAAGGTATCAGCAGAGCTGCATTCCTTCTGAAGACTGTACGGGAGAATCCATTTCCTTGTCTTGTCCAGCTTTTAGAGGTTTCCTGCATTCTTTGGCTCATGGCCCTTTCCTTATTCTTCCAGGCCAGCAGCACAGCATCTTCATATCTCTCTCTCACTCCAGCCCTCCTGCCTCCCTCTTATAAGTATCCTTGTGATTGCATTGGACCCATCCAGATAATCCAGAATAATCTCCCCATTTCCATAGCCTTAATTTAATCACATCTGCAAAGTCCCTTTTGCCATGTAAGGTAACATATTCACAGGTTCCAGGGATTAGGATATCTTTTGGGAGCCATTACTCTACCTGCCACAGATGAAAACAGTGAAGATGGGAAGGATAGATATGGAGTATATTTTAGAGGTACGTCCTCCGTGTACTATAGATTCCATGCAGTCTTTGAGCATGTCTTTTCCAAAAATTCCAAGTACTTCTTACATTAAAGTGGCTCAATGGCAGATAACCCTCCTTTAAAGGTAAGAGGAGCAGCCATCAAATGGCAAGTGAAATGACAACAATCTATATTTTCAATTGAATACCTGGATTTTCATCCTTGCTCCAACACCAATTACCTGAGTGCTCTTGGACAAGCCACTTATCCTGACCTGTGTCACCAAGGTCAGCCCATTACTCATGGGATTCTCTGCATATCAAATGAAATCATGCACATGGAAAAACTTGATGTAGAGCGTAGGATCAGATGCAGGTAAGTGAAGAATTATGTCTGAATTTGAAATTTAAATCATCCCTACTTTCTGCTCTATGCAGTTGCCCTGTCCTGGTTCTGCCCTATAGAAGGGCCACTGGGACTCAATTAATGCAGATTGGGTTTTATGATGCCTGATGAGGTGACAGGGAGAGCCACAAGATCAAAGAGCCCTGAGATGTTAAGTGGATTATTCACTTTCATAAAGAAAATGAACAAAAGGGTCAAAAGAGCTTCCAGGTGTTCTGTTTTGCAGTTCAGTGTGCTCTGTGTGTTACCCAGTCAGATGTTCTCTCACTTACAGTACCTTAAAACCAAAACCAAAACCAAAACTGTTGCCATCGAGTTGATGATGACTCATAGCAATCCTATAGGACATAGCAGAACTGCCCCATTCGGTTACCAAGGAGCGGCTGGTGGATTAGAACTGCCAACCTTTTTGGTTAGCAGCCTGAGCTCTTAACCATTGCGCCACCAGGGCTCCATCACTGCACAGATATTATTACCCCATGTAACTTCCACATCCACCCCATGGGGTTGCTCTACTATGATCCCCGTTCATAGAGGAGGACACAAAACCTTGAGAAGGTTAGTCAGTTGCTTGAGGGCATATTACTAGGCTAGTAGGTGATACAACAGGTATCCCTGTCTGAATCTAAAGCACTTGCTTATAATCACTCTGTAATTCTTCCCTGCCAGGCAGCAGTGTCTTAGATATGAGTCTTAGAACGTACGCACACACATACATACATACACATTTTAAGCTAGCTAGCAACATGATAGAAACCCTGGTGGTGTAGTGGTTAAGAGCTAATGCTACTAACCAAAAGATCGGCAATTCTAATCCACCAGGAACTCCTTGGAAACCCTATGGGGCAGTTCTACTCTGTCCTTTAGGGTCGCTGTGAGTCAGAATCAACTTGACGGCAACGGGTTTGGTTTTTGGTTTTTAGTAACATGACATATCTTTCCAGGATTAAGTCCTATTGCAACCATTTTTAATGAATTAAGATAAGCCCATACCTATATACAGCACTCTTATCTACATTATTTAATTTGATCTCTGGGTAAGGATCTTACTCTCATTTCACAGATACAGAAACTGAGGCGCAAAACAGTTGAAAAACTTATTTAAGGCTACATAACTTGTAAACAGATTCCGGATCTCAAGAGCAGATCTTCTGAATCCAAGCCCTTTGCAATTTTGTAAGAAACATTAAGATCATCTAGGTCAATTTTCTGATTCCGTTATAAGGAAACTGAGCTCCAGAAAGGAGAAGTGACTACTCCAAGGACATTTAGTGATCCAGAATAATGGTTAAGAGGAGAGGTTTGGGGATCAGACAAACAGGCATTTTAGCACACTAACTGGTTTGTAGGAAGCACCCAGTAAATGTTGGTTAAGTGTTCAGATCCTAGTTTTCCCAATTATTTGCTGCATGTCCTTGACAGACATTCTTGAAACTTTCTATCAAAGGGAACAATTCGCTCATCTGTAAAGTGGGAATAATAATACTGCGCACAAGTTTTTGTGAAGATTTAGCATATGATTAAAAGTGTCTGTCATATAGTAACTCAACTAAACCTGGAGTGACTCAACTAAACCTAGAGTCCAGGACTCCAGTTTCCCAGCTGATGTGTGTTCCAGCAAGACACACAGGTCTCTTTGCAATTGTTGGTAGTATCTGCATCCATAATGACTTAATGTAAGTAGGGTGTTCTCGAAGTCTAAGCAGTATGATTTCTGAAACGGGTAAAACATACCAACTAGATTCTCTTAGAGCTTCAATCACCTTAGCCAATCTCCTTTTATTTTAACAGATAGGGCAAGGGTCACCCTTTGCAAACCCAAGTCTAATGATACCATCATTCAAGTTCAGATAGATTCTACAGTTGCAAGTTTTGTAAGGCAAAAATCCTATTTTGGTCATTTCATGTGCTGGAGAAAATTGGTATGTCCATGATACAGGACATTGCTAATGTCTTTTTTAAAATAAAATTTTCAGAAAAAATAAAATAAAAACTCATGCTTGAATGTTTTATTATTCATATTAAGCTCTTTAAACTGCCCAGAAGTTCTTGTTTCATTTAAGAAATCTTAAATTTGAGACATAAACTTCCTGACAGTGTGGCTCCCTTTAAAGGTGATATATGCCCTGACAGCAGAGAAATAAGGCCAGTCAAGTGTTCTAACCACAGGATAGTAAAAGTCATGGTCAGGTTAGAAGAATCAATTAGAGTGGGAATGAGGCTGTGTAAATTTCAGGACTTAGATGGCAAAATATGAAGACAGGGCTGAATTTAAAGCCTTATCTGATGTGATTGTATTTCATTTCCTGATTGGCAAGACAACTCTAAATGGGGTATTAAATTGGGTTAAGAAAGCAGTTTTCTTCCTTTTTAAAACAATGCAAAGGAAGAGGGAAAAAAAAAAAAAAAAAAGATCCAGAGAAGGGTGGCAACAAATCTGAGGATTTATATGGGTGTTTCAGAAAAGACAGAAAGCCTGGGGAAAAAATGTATTTGAAGTCACAGTTCGGGACAGGGAGACTTTACATCTCCACTTGCATCAGCTGAAACTGCTGTATTTATAGCAGGCGCGTGATGCTCGGCTAGGTCCTGTCCCTGGCCTGGTGCAGCCAGCTTGGTGACATGCTGTGCATCTGTGCTGTGCCTTACATCAGCTGCATATTTGATGTTTATAAGCAAACAACAGCTTTGGAATCTTAAAATAGATGTCAGAAGGGTGTCCATGGTTCCCAGCAAGTCTGACAGTGGAACTAGCAGAGGCAGAGGAGAAAACCAGACAAGGAAACAGACTCTGGAATCCCCTGAATTTTGATTCCAGGCAGAAACTTCCCAGCTGGGCCAGATAGTAAACTTCCTCGAGACTCAGTTTTGTCATCTGTAAAATGGGGGTACAAATTGGGCTTAATTTGCAGAGTTATTCTTGGGAGTAAATTCTATTAACCAGTTAGGGCATTTAGCACACTGCCTGGTTCATAGTAAGCACTCAATAAATGTTGGTTAACGAACTGATATATGTACACCCATGTTCATAGCAGCACTGTTCACACTAGCAAAAAGATGGAAACAACCTAGATGCCCATCAACAGACAAATGGGTAAACAAATTGTGGTATATCCACACAATGGAATACTACACAATGATAAAGAACAACGATGAAGCCATGAAACATCGTATAACATGGTGGAAGCTGGAACTTATTATGCTGAGTGAATTTAGTCAGTCACAGAAGGATAAATACTGTATAAGACCACTATTATAAGAACATGAGAAAAGGTTTAAACACAGAAGAAAACATTCTTTGATGGTTACGGGGGTGGGGAGGGAGGATGAGGGCTATTTACTAACTAGATAGTAGATAAGAATCATCTTAGGCGAAGGAAAGGACAGCACACACTACAGGGGAAGTCAGCACAACTGGACTAAATCAAAGCTAAGAAGTTTCCTGAACACAATCAAATACTTTGAGAGATAGAGTAGCAGGGGTAGGGGTCTGGGGACCATGCTTTCAGGGAACATCTAGGTCAATTGGCATAACAAAGCTTAAGAAAATGTTCTGCATCCTACTTTGATGAGTGGCGTCTGGGGTCTTAAAAGCTAGCAAGCGGCCATATAAGACGCATCAATTGGTCCCAACCACCTGGAGTAAAGGAGAATGAAGAACACCAAAGACACAAGGAAAGTATTAGCCCAAGAGACAGAAAGGGCCACATAAACCAGAGACTTCATCAGCCTGAGACCAGAAGAACTAGATGGTGCCTGGCTACCACCAATGACTGCCCTGACAGGGAACACAACAGAGAGTCCCTGACAGACCAGCAGAAAGATGGGGTACAAAACTCAAATTCTAGTAAGAAGACCAGACTTAATGGTCTGGCTGAGACTGGAGGCACCCCGGAAAGCATGGCCCCTGGATTCTCTATCAGCCCAGAACTAAAACAGTTTCCTGGGCCAACTCTTCAGACAGGGATTGGACTAGACTGTGGGACATAAAGTGATACTCATGAGGAGTGTGCCTCTTAGCTCAAGTAGATACAAGAGACCAAAGGGGCAGCTTCTGTCCAGAAGTGAGATGGGAAGGCAGAGAGGGTTAGGAGCTGGTTGATTGGACACGGGGAATCAGGGACGGAAAGGAGGAGTGTGCTGTTGCAGAATGGGATGAGCAATTCAGGTCATGTAACAATGTATGTATAAAATTTTGTATGGGAGACTAACTTGAAATGTAAACTTCATTTAAACTAAAACAATAAAAAAATAAAATAAAATCAGGAAAAGAAATGTTGGTTAATATTATCATATTATTATTATTCAACCTAGGAAAAAGTTGGTGACTGAGAAGAGAAGGGAAGGTAATGGAATGGTTTAATCTCCAAACTTTACTCCTTCCTGACCATATTTGTCATTTCTTCTATCTAAACTATACCCCCAGGGCTAACTTCACCTCTTTCTTTGTCTTATCTCCACTCTTATCACACCTACAGTAATGGCCAGAGCAGAACCAGAGAAGAAGTGTTAATGCAACAAGACCACTGGACTTGAAGACTGAAGACCTGCATCCAAGACCCGGTGCTGATGCTTAGAAAGTGTGTGAGAGCACAAAGTCACTTCACCTCCTTGAGACTCAGACTCCCAAGCCTCAGCCTCCTCATCTGTCCTGCCTACCTCACAACCCCATTGTGAGAATCAACTGTTGTCGTTGTTATTGGGTGCCATCAAGTCTATTCTAATTCATAGCAACCCCATGTAACTGAGTAGAACTGCTCCATAGGGTTTTCTTGGATGTAATCTTTATGGAAGCAGATTGCCAGGTCTTTCTCCTGTGAAGTCACTGGGTGGGTTTGAACTGCCCACTTTTCAGTTAGCAGCCAAATGCTTAACCATTTGTACCACTAGGTGCTCTTAAAATGGTAGTACAATGGCAAGTATTGTCAGTAGGATTACAGTTACCTCAGAAACCCACTTTGACCGTATCTACCATTTAGACACACCTGTAAATAAACACCATTCTCACAATAATTCTAACTTAGCCTTCCTTCTACAAACTATCCTTTCTGTACTTTGCATTTTGGAGGAAGGAGAAAACAAGACAGGTGCTTCAGAAGAGTAGAGGAGCTGAGCCAGAATAACAACAGCATACCTGCCAGTGGTCTTCATCCCCAGGGCAGGCCTCACTAAATCTAAACAGCACTCTTTCTCAGTGAGTCTAGATGGAGCCTCAGAATCCTTCTTAACACGGTGTTCCAAGTAACTACCACCATTTGTGCTCACTACCTCTCCCTGCCATGAAACAGAAGACTCCACTTAAAAATACCAAAAATAAATAAATACAAGTGGAACAAAATTCTGAACTCTGGGTTCAAATCCCAGCTGTACCACTTACTAGCTGGGAAAACACTCTGAAACTCTGTTTCCTTCTCTATAAAATGGTAATAGAGGTGTCTACTTTGTAGGATAGTTGTGAGATTTCAACTAGAAAATTCTTAGGTTAGAGTCTGCCAAATAGTACAAGCACAATCATCATTTGCTGCTAATATTATCATTTGGGTCCCTGGTGGTGCAGCGGTTAAGCATTTGGCTGCTTACCAAAAGGCTGGCAGTTCGAATCCACTAGCAACTCCTTGGAAGTCCTATGGGGCAGCTCTGCTCTGTCCTATAGGGTTGCTATGAGTCGGAATCGACTCGACGGCAATGGGTTTGGTTTTGGTTATTATTATCATTAATAACTTGCTCTCCCTTATTTGATGTTCTCCATAAAACTTCTCTGCTTCCTCCTTCCAAAAAATAAATGAATAAGCAAAAAGTCCCCAGAATCATGTACCTTTGAAGACCATCAGCTGGAATTAATACCCTTATTGCTATTACTATTGTGTGATACTAGGTAAGTTGCTCTTGTCTCTTAGCCTCAGTTTCCACATTTAACTAAGGGGAAAAACCTTTTAGAGTACGGAAAAGATTAAATGGGCTCTTCCAGATCAACGTTCAAATGTCACTAGGAAAAGAATGAATGAATATTGAGCATAATAGGATCAACTCAAATCCATTGGAAACATTACGGAAGAAGCATTTTCCTGAGAAGGTTAAAATGGAATCAAATGTCTGAGGTAGATTAAATCTTTTTTTCCCTCTCTCTCTCTTCATGTCAGATTTGTTTCCCCAGGATTTCATCTGCATAATGGAATTTGCTGATTTTGAATAGATGGTGCCACATGCACAGGAGCATTTTCCAGGATAAACAGTTGAAGGTTATTTATATGTCATTTCTAAGACCATCTCTCTGATTGATTGCTCAATGTCTTAGCCCTCCCACAGAATCCCACATTACAGTCACCAGTGCTTTCACCTCCAGTCCAAACATGATATTCTCTGTAGCCTGAAGGTCAAGGGGACTAAAGCTCCATACCTTTTCTTAGAGATCCCCAATGCACATTCACCAAATGAAGGCACTGAGAAGTCCTTCAGTTTAAAAAAATGTATGTTTCACACAGCACTGCTCCAACATATCTGACTACAGAAGCTTTTCTTTCAGGTTAACCCCTCTTAACATCCCACAGAATGACTATTTGGATAATGCTATTATGTTGAATTCCTAAAATGACCAATAAAGAGGGAATTGAAATTTAAATATTCACTGTAATTATCAGGTGGTGCTGACACAAGATACAAAATACAGAGTCAACCAGAGACTGTATTACTTCCTCAGACCAATTCTTCCTGTATAAATATTAAATATCTTGGTTTAAAAAAGAAAATTAAAAAGGAAAATCCTGTGACCCAAGTCCCTGTCCAGCTACCACCCTATGTCCCTCTTCTACTTGGAAAAGCAACTCAAAAATATTGCTGCTCACTATCTCCACTTCTCCGCTCCACCAGCGCAAGTACCAGCACCAGTTGCTGTCCAGTCAATTTCAACTCGTGTTGGCACCACGTGAATCAGAGCAGAAGAGCGCTCCACAGGTTTTCAATAGCTGACTTTTTGGAAGTAGGTTGCCAGGCATTTCTTCCAAAGTGCCTCTGGGTGAACTCAAACCTCTAGAGCATGTTAACCATTTGTACCATCCAGGGATTCTTCTTCACCTCCATTGCCCTCTTAAACCCACTTATTTCGGGATTTCACCTCTACCACTCTGCCAAGAGTGCCCTTGTTAAGGTTATCTACAACTGCGTGTTGCCAAAATTTTCTGTCCTCATCTTTATCTTTCAGCAGCATTAAACACAGCTGATCACTCTCTCCTTTTGGAAACTCTTTTCTTGCTTGGTTACCGGCATTTTCTTCTGCATTACTGGTTGCTCCTTCTCAGTCTCCTTTCCTGGTTTCTACCTCATCTCTCTGACCTTTCAATGTTGGAGTGCCCCAGGCGGAAGGCGAGAATCCTCTCTTAACTCTATTGTAAAGTAGTTGCTAGGTGATCAGAGCCAGTACCTTGGCTTCAATATCATGTGCTGAGGAACCTACATTGTACGTCTAAGATGTACTTACAAACCAAGTTGCCGACAACTCGACTCTGATTCGTGGTGACCGCATGTGTGTCAGGATAGAACTGTGTTCCATAGGGTTTTCAATGGTCAACTTTTCAGGAGTAGATTGCCAGGCCTTTGTTCTGAGGCACCTCTGTTGTTTTTAGTTGCTGTCAAGTCGATTCCAACTCATGGTGACCCCATGTGTACAGACTAGAAATGCTTCACAGGGTTTTCAAGGCAGTAACCTTTCGGAAGCAGATCACCAGGCCTGTCTTCCAAGGTACCTCTGAGTGGTTCAAACCTCCAACCTTTGGGTTAGTAGCCAAATGTGTAAACTATCTGTACCACCCTGGAACTCCTTAGTATATCCAAAATGAAGCCTTTGATCCCCTCCTGAAATAATAATAATAAAGTCCTGTTATTCACCTAGTGCCCTCCATCTCAAGAATTACCAATTAGCTTCACCTAGTTTCTCAGGCCAAAAAACTAGGAGGCAACCTTGAGTCTTCCCATTTACTCAACACTCTACATCCAATCCGTTAGCAAATTCTGTTGGATCTACCATTAAAGCACATCCAGAATCCAACTGCTTTCATACTTCCATTTCTCCTACACTGGCCTAGATCACCACCATCTTGCTTACACGAATGTACTGCAGTACCTTCCCAGCCTGTCTCTGCTTCTATTCTTAGCCATTACAGTCTATTCTTCACACAGCAACAAGAGTCATCGCATTAAAACATAAACCCATCACGTTAAGGACCCTCCAAAGGCTTCATATCCCAGTAGAATAAAGGCCTGAAGTCCTTGCCATGGCCCATGCAGCCTGGCTGCTGCTCTGACCTCATTTTCCCCCCCTCTGCCCCTTGCTCGCTTAGCTCCTGCCACTCTGGTCTTCTTTAGGCTCTCTAATGAGGAAGCTTGTTTGCACGTTAGGGACTTTGATATCCACATGCCTGTTCCCTTTATTCCAATCATTCTGTCTAATAGCACCTCTTCAGAGAGTCCTTCCTTTACCACTCTGTCAAAATGAGCCCACTTCTCAATCATGATCTACCCCCCGTCCTGATTTACTATTGAACATCACACGGTTTGCGCACGTGCGCGCACGCGCGCGTGTGTGTGTGTGTGTGTGTGTGTGTGTGTTTCCACCATTAGAATGTGCACATCAAAAGTGGAGAAGGAGACTTTGACCAACTTACCCACTGCTGTGTTGTGTGTCTAGGATAGTTCCTGGAATGTAGTAGATATGCAAAAATATTTGCAGAATGAATTAAGTATTTCCAGAGGAGCCAGGATGGGGCGGGATGCACCAGAAAAACAATATATATTTACCCCCTCTCAATCTGAGCTGAAAAAGCTGAAGAGACAATATGGCTTCTCCGTAGCAATGATTTTCTGGCAAACAGAAATGGAGTTTTCTTTGATTATTAGAGTTTTTCTCTCGGTTTGTGGAAAATGCAGTTTCTAAAGTCACTGCCTATGTAAGTCATTTAAATCTCCTTTGCCTCGTTTCTCACCTATAAAATGTGAGTAACAATTTTGTGAGTACAAAATGTGAGTAAAAAAGTCCATAGTTCTAAATCTATGTACAAGTATCACATACTGTGAGAAATAAAGCAAAAAGAACCCACCATTTTTCATAGTCCTTTAAAATTTGTTTTCATATGAAACCTTTATAACAACCTTGTAATAATAACAATTAACTTTTATTGAGAACTTGCTGTGTGTCAGGGGCATTTTAGGCATTATCTTTTTTAAACCTCCAATATTCCTAGAAGGAAGGCACTGTTATGATACCCATTTCACAGATGGAGAAACTGAGCCTTAGGGAGATTAAGTAACTTTCCCAAGGGCTGATGGTTAATAAATGGTAAAGCAGAGATTCCACCACAAGCATTTTAATTTCACAGCCCAGTCTCCTGACCAAAATGCTACCTTGCATAGTGACCCTCAGGGCAAGGTTACATAATCAATATAGGGTAGCATTACTTCCATTTTGTAAAACAATAAACCTTAGGGTCAGAAAAGGGAAAAGAGTTATCCTAGGTCACTGAGCAAATTAAGCCCTCACGAAGGGCTTTGGACTGTGTTTCAGGTAGGACCTTTTAGTAACAAAAGGCACTCAACCATGGAATACCATGTCCCAGAGGGGACAGCATATGATGAAGACGACTTCCAAGTGCCAGATGGGGACTAGGCTTACATGCACCTGTAGGCCTTTTTCAAGTCTGAGATATCAGGAGCCCCAAAACATGAAAGCTGAGGCACAGAGAGAGAAATTGACCCTTCCAAGGTGACACAGATTGTCAGTGATGGAGTCAGCTCTTAAGCCCACTTCCAGGAGTCAATGTGACTTTCCTCATATCACCCAGATACCTTCAATATACATGGTAAGGGGTCAGGTCACCACACATAAAGCCCAAAATCAATTACCACATACGGTGTGATAAATTGTGTTGTATGTGTTTATGGGATCCATGTTTGCAGTGCAGGGGAGTGGAGGGTTTTTGTGGCTTGATTTTTTTTTTCTAATTATTTGGTGGCTATTTTCATAACATCTTTTGCAGATTAAGTCCAATTAGGAAACAGATGGCACCAAAATATCGTCAAACATATCGGATCAGCAGCAAATCACTGACTTAATTATGTAAATAATTAAAATGTATATTTACACCTGATCATCTAAATGAGGGTGAAAAGACCGATTTCAGGGTTGGTTATGAGCTCTATGAGTTCTGGCAAAGAGTCAAGACAAAAGTAAGTCACGTTCAAGTGACTGCTTCGGGGCCTCTTCCACATCCTGCCCTAGAAGGGCATTTGGGAGGCAGAAGCAAGAACCAAATGACAAGAAAAATAAGTCCTCTGAGCATCCCAGGATTGTGAGGCTGAGCTTGGTGGATGGCCTCCATAAGAGGAGACACAGATCCTTTATCCTATGCTCTAATCCTGCTTCTCCCCTCTCCAAGAGCATTTGAAGGCTCACCATTGCCCACAGACTCACATTCCTACTTCACATCCACCACTTATTCTCACCTACTCACCCTCTCCTAAAACATGTGTTGGAATCCTAACCCCTATACCTGTGGTTGGGAACCTCTTTGGAAATAGGATTTTCTTTTTTATGTTAATCAGGTCATAGCATGGGTTCTAAAGCTAATCACTTCTGAGTCATAAAAAAGAGAAGATTAGACACAGAGGCATGCACACATGGAGGAAACCAGACGCCATGTGAGAATCATCTACAAGCCAAGGAACCAAGGAGTGCCCTGGATTACCAACAAGGAAGGAATCAACATGGCCAAGACTCTGATTTGGACTTTCAGCTTCCAGAACAGTGAGAAAATAAATTCATGTTCTTTAAAGTCATCTACTTGTGGTATTTGTGTTATAGCAGAACTAGGAAACCAAGACATCTACCTTTGTAGCCAAGGAGCCCTGGTGGCACAGTGGTTAAGTGCTCGTCTGCTAACTGAGCGGTTGGTGGTTTGAACCCACCAGCTGCTCCACAAAGGAAAGATGCAACAGTCTTCTTCCGTAAGGATTACAGCCTTGAAAACCCTATGGGGCAGTTCTGCTCCGTCCTACAGGGACACTATGAGTCAGAATCAACTTGACAGCACACAACAGCAACCTTTGTAACCTTACTTTCAGCTACTTACCTTTACCAGAAGAATGGCTCATTGTATCAAGATGGTTAAGAGAACAAGTTTTGAGGAAAGATCGACGTTTAGGCCTTGGCTCTGTCGCATGACACAGCTTTACCATCTGAAAATGGGGATAATAATACCTCAAAAATGCATCAGATGATTTCTGTGAACCCAGTGCCATATATTTCACATACCTGATGTTATTACTTCTCACAACATCTCTATGTAATGACCCTCAATTTATAGACAGGCAATTAAGCTTAGAGAAAGTGAGCAACTTGTTGGTATTATTTCAGATTAAGTTTGCCTGTATGTGTATGTAGTGGTTCCCAGACCTAACTGTGCTGCCAAGTTGCCTGGTGAAACATGTAAAATACATATTCTCAGGCCCAGCCTCAGACCTATTGAATCAGAATCTTTAGCCATAGGGTCTGTGAATCTGTCTCTTTCACTCTCCCAGGTGATTTTGATGGACAGCCAGGTTTCATAATCAAAAGCTTAATTGACAAGAATTCAAGCATTAAATTGAGGTTGGACCAGACTAGTGATTTTTAAACAGAGTTCCTCCCTGGAGCTCCTTTGGGATTGCTGCGTGATGGAGGTGAGGGCAAGGGGTGGAGGGCCATTGGAAGGGGGGGGGGGGGGAGGAAGAAAAGCAGAATGTCTAGACCCCACCTCCCACTTTTAATCAGAGCACCACTCTGCTTTTATCTCTTTTGTTCATTTATGTTTCCATGCAAGATGCATTTGGACAAATGATGGGCTGGCTTAATAAAGCTTGAAAGCAGCTGAACTAAATGGCCTTTAATTTATTTAATCGATAAATAGTTACCTAGTGTCTGCTAGGTGCCAGTCACTGTGAAAAATCAAAGCTGAGTAAGACATGGTCCCTCTTCTCTGGGAGTTCACAGTTGAGAGGGAAGACAGAACATGCGAGTGCTTCATCTGCGCCAAGAAAAGTGCATTAGAGGAATGAGCACTGAGGCGGCCGTTTCTTGAAGGTTGTGTGGGAGTTCTCCAGGTATAAGAAAAAAAGGGGGGATGGAAGTAGCAGAGTGTGCAAAGGCACGGAGGTCTGAAGGTATAGGGATGGTTTGAGCATTTGAGTGTGGCTCAAGCTTAGGAGGCATGGGAGAATGGTGGGCAATGACTCGTTGCCAATGAGGCTACAAGATGGCTGAGTCCTTGGGCAAGTCCTCCTCTGGGCTTCACAGTCTCCTTCTCGCCAAACTGAGGTGGCATGAATAAATGCGCTGGAAAATCACAGAATCTTTGGGTTGAAGTGAATGCCTGTTGACTCCCTAGAGCAGTGCTTCTCAACCAGGGGTGATCTCTGCTCCCAGGGGACACTAGGCAATGTCTGAAGCCATTTTTGGTTGTTCTAACTGTGGGGAAGAGGGGAGATATTAGTGGCATCTAGTGAGTAGAGGTCAGCCAGGGATGTTGCTAAACAATCTTATAATGCCTAGGGCAGCCCTCCACAATAAAGAATTATCCATCTCAAAATGTCGACAGTGCCGAGGTTGAGGAACTCAGTCTTAGAGCTATAGGAAATGTCGACAGCTCCCCTCATGGCACCACTGGTGCAAGGACTCATGGAACGTATGACCACTAGAACAAGGTGGAGAGGATTTGTGAGGGGCTTCAGTGTCAAAGCTGCTTTCCCACCATCATGGTGAATCAAAGGTCAAGCAGGAAGAGACCCTGAGGATCACATTCTGGAGACCAAATTGTTAAACTAAGAAAATGGATGTGATTTTCCAGGGTCTCAGAACCAGTCAGTAGGTAGAATTCAGTTTTCTTGAATCCCAAATCCAGAAGCTTCCTATCTCTGATCTCTAGACCCCAAATGACTCCTTGCGTCTGCCTGGGCCTCACAGATCTCATCTTCCCATTCAAACTGCCACAGCATCTGTGCTCAGCAAATCACCATGAGGTGAAAAGCACTAAGGCAGATGACTGGCTCTCCTCTTCCACTCATACCCGGTGGCTTGGGAAACAAAACCTTTGTGCTTTAAGACTCTCCCAGGAAACCTTTACAGAGAAACTAGAAGGCCGTCTGCCCTCACTGGAGCCACTATGCAGCATGAGGTAAGTTGAGCTTGACTCTGGAGTAAGACCAGAGTCCAAATCAAACCCAAGCAATACGAACATGATGACCTTGGACAAACTACTTTGAGCCTTAGTCTCCTAACCTGTAGGGAGAGGGAGATTAGAGTCCTACTTCCCAGGGTTTTTGAGAGAATACATGTAAAATGCTTAGCACACTGCACAATAAGCAGGAGGTGCTGAGTAAGTAGTGGCTGTGATGAGGTCCAAGAAGATGGTCACCTCTCCAGGACCAACAGCAGGTACCATGGCAGGAGATAACACCACCTGGAGACATCTTTCCTCTTCTGGATCCAACCTTCTCCTCATTATTCAGAAACCCATCTGCTAAATTGGCCCCAAGAAAAAGAAAAAAAAAGTTCTTTCTGACTTTTGTCTAGTGGGTCCATTGCTATCCTGGAAATAAATAACAATTTGGATTCTTGAGGTGAAAAAAGCTCCTGGAACTTTTAATGTAAAGCCTACTCTTCAGCTAATGAGGAAGTCCTGCTTGTACCATGACATTACATATTACATAGCCTCCCGCCCATCAGGCTTGGTAATTCCGGCCAGAGAACAGCTGAGTGTGCATGCAGACTGGGCCAAGCCAGGCTTCTCCCCTGTCTTAGCTTCTTTCCCATGATGAATACCAGGAAGCTGGGCCAGACCCCAGGGTACTTTATGTCAGCCTCCTTGTCTCACCCAGGACGACTTGCAGAACTCTTTACATCTGGTTAGCCGTCAGGTCTGTAGCCCTTCTTTCCTCTAAATCCCCAGTTTACACTTTCTAGATATTGCCCACCGTCACACAATGTAATACTCTTCATACCTAACACACTTTCATCTGGCCCCAGAGGGATGTTGCAAAGAAAAACCTTCCAGCCTATTTACTTCCAAATTCCAAACACATTCAGAAAAGAAAAAAAAAAACTTTTTATTAAGCACTTAGCACAAATGTCCCAGGCTCCATGCTAGACTTTTAGAATATAGGGATGAAGAAGCAGACAAGGGCCCTGCCCTCAGGGAGCTCGTTTCTGCTATGAGGAGGGACTGGCCGCAAAAATATGCCTAAACAAGACTAGGAGGGCAGAGGTGGGTTTTACAAACAAAGCAATCTTAAACTGAGATCACAAGGATGCGCAAGCATCAAGCAGGTGATTTGGAGAAGGGGATCAAGTAGAGGAAATACCACATGCAAACTCCAGGAGGTAAGAGAGGCCGTGGCAAGTGGAAGGAATTAGAAGTGTAGGCTTGCTTGAGTAGGGAAAAAGAGGTGGGAAATGGGAGTGATGAGAGCAGAAAAATAAACAAGAATCAGACCATGAAAGGTCTCATGATTCATAATTTTAAGGAGCTGAGGCTTTTTCTTAAGGTCAATGAGAAGCCACATAGTCTAACTACCCAATTTAAACTGCATTTATTGATGGCTTTCTGGGTGTTTAATCCTCCCCTAGGCACCGTGGGGAGGAAGTGCAAATGTAGCATAAAACCGCTGATATGTCCGTGGGCTGTTGTTGTTGGTTTCTTTCAAGTTGGTTCCGACTCACTGCAACCCCAAGTACAACAGAACAAAGTGTTAGCTCGTCCTGCATCATCTTCATGATCGTTGATATGCTCAAGTCCATTGCTGCACCACTGTGTATTTTGAGTGCTTAGGGGCTCACCTTCCAGTACTATATCTGACAATATACTGTTGTGATCCATAGGGTTCTCATTGGCTAATTTTTGGAAGTAGATCACCAGGCCTTTCTTCCTAGTGTGTCTTAGTCTGTGCACATGGCAAGACTATTCCTTAAGCTTGGCTTCAAAATCGGTGGATTTCAGGACTCTAGAAACCAGGGGACATAACTGATTATGTCTAGAGAGATGGTTTGGCATAATGCTTAGCACAGAGTAGTACCCAGTAAGCAGTGGATGAATGAAAGCAGGAGATGTGATAGTCTGGCAGGGGCACCAGCACATGCAAAAGCAGAAAGGTGGGGAGACCAAGGCAGAGAAGCAGGGGTCAAGAAGTCCATGAGGAGAGGGGACTTGAAGGATGGACAAGAGTGAGGGAGAGAGTGTCAGGCAGTGGGAACAGTATGTGCAAAGGTACAGAGGAGAGAAAGGTCATGGATAGATATGGGTCACAAAGCCTGGCCTGACAGGAATGGAGGATTTATATACAGGAGCTATGGGAGAGATACTTGGGTAGACAATGTGGGCCTTGAGTTTGGGAATGCTTAAAAAACAGAAAGAGGACTTATAGTTGATCCACAATACTGGGGTGGAGGGGGGAGTCAGTGTTAGGTTCTAGATAAGGGGAGAGCCAGGAGGAACACCATGCTTAGGAGAGGTGGGCTGGATGTTGGGCATACAGAGAGAAAGAAAGTGAGGGACCAGCAAGAAATGGCTGGTGTCATCCAGATGGAATACTCAGGGAACTAAAAGTAGGTCAAAATTGGCAGGGCTTATGCTAGGTATTAGGGGTTGGGGGGGAGGAGATACAGACTGAAAAACAGCTAAAGACCAGATGTAAAGAGTCGCACTCCCTAACTCCAACCCCAAAACCATAAGGAGGAATAATTTCTAATTTAATTGTTTAGAGTTGAGGACACCAAACAGGCCACATTTTTCAGTGGATGAAGTAACTCTGCATTCAAAAGGTCTAGACCCTGGTCAGCACACTACAACCCACTGGTTAAACCCAGCCCATTTAGATTTTTAAATGGTTGAAAAAAAATTAAAAGAAGAATAATATATTGTGACACATAAAATTTCAAGTGCCCATTAATAAAGTCTTATTGGAACACAGCCATTTGGTTATATATTGTCTATGATTACTTTCATCCGAGGCTAGGGTCGAGTAGTTGCAACAGAGACCATGTGGACCGTCAACCCTAAAATATATACTACCCGACCCTTTAGAGAAAAATTTTGCCAGCCTTGGTCTAGGCCTTTGGCTCTTGAGCTAACAGCTTGCCTCTTCCTTTTCCTCCTCTTCTCCCATATGGCCAGGCCTGAGTATGTAAAAATCCCTAGATTCAGGTTTGGGCTATGAGAGGGCTCTACATAGCAGAACTGTAATGATTTTATTTTCCCATTTGCCAACACTTACTCGTTTCATCTCACCTAGGGACCTTGTGGAGAGGAAAGGATCTGCTTTGGGACAAGGATGAGTAGCTTCTAGGTTCCCAACTGGGAGA
Organism: Dugong dugon; assembly: GCA_030035585.1. Lineage (NCBI taxonomy): Eukaryota > Metazoa > Chordata > Mammalia > Sirenia > Dugongidae > Dugong > Dugong dugon. Next base: position 63,822,436 of record CM057471.1, read on the forward strand.
AAGGCCTGGCGATCTACTTTCAAAAAATCAGCCACTGAAAACTCTATGGAACACAGTTCTACTCTGATACACATGGCATTGCCATGAGTGGGTATCAAGTTGTAGGTTTCCATTCATTGGCTCTCTACCTAAGCCTCCCACACACACTGTAACAGAGGACTTTAAGCAAGGGAGTGGCGAAGTTAGGCTTGCATTTGGGGAAGACCTCACTGTCCTTCAGTATTAGGGTGACCTGGGAGGGGTGACAGAGTGGCCTGTCACCAACTTGGTGGAGTGGAGGTCTTCTAAGGAGGGATAGGAGTAGATGTGTCAGATTCCTCCTGGGTTTCTGGTCCAAGAGAATTAAAATATTGGGTGAGAGGAGACCCCGTCCCGGTCAGTGTGGCCTGGGAGGCCTGGTGCCAGTGCAGTTTTCACAGCAGCCCACCTCCACTGGAATGAAAAATCTTTTCTTAACACTCTCATTAAACCCTAATCTTAATCATCATTATTAAGCCTTGAAATTGTCTGGAATATTTAAATAGGGCCAAACTAAATGTCGGAGGAGCGGATTTAAAGGGACAGCTTGAATTCTCTTCAAGGATCCTACCGAATAATTGCTGGAGATTCAGCCCTTGATAGAGACCAAGGCTTTTGAAGGGAGAGATTTTCAGCACAGCACAGGGGAGGGGGTTGCCAATTACATTTGGCCTGGGTGATATTAGCCTTTCTTTCAAAGACTCCTCAAAAACTTATCAGGGAAGGCAAGAGACATAAAGAAGATGAATTAAGGGCTTAAATGCATCCAAGGACTTGAAGGGATATTGAAGTATAAATGGCGAGGTGGGCCTCCCCTCTGCCATCCCTCCTTTCAGCCCCAAAACAATGTCCGTTAAATAGTTCCAGTGCCCCGTCTCTTTCTAGAGGAGCTCATTTCTAGCAGCCCCGAGAGGTCAGATGACCTGGCCCAGCTGTTATCTCCTGATACATGACGGGAAGTCACCTGGGCCCTTAGAACTATGTTCCGAGGAAGAAATAATGCCCCTTTCTTATCTTTTCTAAATAAGAAATTTAATTTGAGAAGATGGTCTCTCCCTTTTCCTCCTCTCTCCATCTTAGAGGGTGTGGGTGAGAGTGAATTTATCAAGCATTTACTCTGTTCTCAACACAGCACTGGACTACACATGCTGTATTGTTGTTGTTAGCTGCCTTGAGGTGGCCCTGACTCATGGTTATCGCATGCATAATGGAACGAAATGTTGCCTGGTCCTGTGCCATTTGCCATGATCAGTTGCGGATCAAACCATTGTGATCCATAGGGTTTTTGGAAGTAAATCACCAGGCCGGTCCTCCTAGTCTGTCTTAGTCTGGAAGCTCTGCTGAAATCTGTTTGGCATCATAGCAGTGCTTAAGCCTCCGTTGAAAGCTAGGTGGTGGCTGCACAAGAGGTGTAATGGCGAGAATCAAACCCGGGTCTCCCACATGGAAGCAAGAATTCTACCAGCAAACCACCAATGCACACACATTATATACATAAACCTGTTGCTGTCGAGTTGATTTTGATTCATAGTAACCCTATAGGACAGAGTAGAACCGCCCCATAGGGTTTCCAGAGAGTGGCTGGTGGATTCGTACTGCCGAACTTTTGGTTCGCAGCAGAGCTCTTAACCGCAGCACCACCAGGGCTCCGTTATATACATAGTCCTATTTAATCCAGGCAGAAACCTTATGAAGTAGCTCTTACAGTCTATATTTTACAGATGAGGCATTTTACAGATAAGAAAATGGCTTACCCAAGATGACCCCATCTGATTTGAACTCAGGCCTCTGACCCCAATAGCCCGTGTTCTTTTCTGTCTGCCCCACTGACCTCTTCCTACCCCACTGTCCCTCCACATGAAGGGTGGGGTGAGCGTTCCAGTGCAGGCCAGAGAGGGGTCTTTTATAATGAGGAATATTATTACTTTATTATTATTATTATCAGATTTGAATCCTGAGCATTAAAACCATCTATTTAACCTTTCGCTGGCTAATGCATACATTAGATGTGGAACCTATATGCCATCATAAAAATGTGAGAAATTGAAACCTGCTGACATAAAATCAAATAGCCCAGCCATGAAAGGTGTTGCTTTTATGTGATTATCTTGCCAATATCTTTGTGTTGCTAAACTAAATCAAACTACAATTTTCCCCACATGCCCTGAATTTAATGGGAACCATTACTGGGTGTGATTCCTTATAGATCTTCTTGTAATAGGAACATGGCCTCTTTTGCCCTGGCCAATTAAAATGAAGTCACTGGACTGTCATTTGTTACGTTGCTTTGACAATATGCAATAGTGGCACTGCTAGAAATGCCAAAGCTGTTGATGCTCAGGTTGGCATTCAAGGCCTGCCTTCTTAAAACGTCTGGCACCAGCATATCTTTCCAGAACTTTCTTCCTCTATTCATATGTGTCATCTTTTTTAGAATCTGAGAACATCAGAAGTGGAAGAAATTTTTTTAGATCATCTAAGGTCACTATGAGTTGGAATTGACTCAATGGCAACTTTTTTTTTTTTTTTTTTTTTTTTTGGTTTTGTTTTTATGCCAGGAATGGCAAGTAGAATTTGGATCATATGCCAACTCTAATCAATTGGTGATGGCATCTTGGGGCACTGTGTTGAGAAGGAGACTAAGGGCAGCTCCAAGCTCACTGGGGAAAGAATGCTGTAATTGTTTAACAATGTCTGCCATGGGCTTAGCTGGCAGAGAGTCTGTGTTTATGTCACAATTATACCTCCATATTTTAAATCACTCCCTCCATTGTACAGATGAAGAAACTGAGGCTTAGACAGGGGGACTGACTTTTCCAAGGTCACACAGTGTATTCGCAACAGAATTGACACCGGAACTTATTTCTCTTGACTCCTAGTCCAGTGCTCTTTCCAAGCTGGAGAAACTCTGGTGAAGGAAGGAAAGACACTTTGGCAGAATTAAGGAGCTAATGGTCTGGAGAAGGCAGAGACAACTCCCACCCTAGTGAAAAAGAAAACTCTAAAATCCCCAATTACCCCTAATGAAAATAAAAAATTCTTAGACAGTTTTAGGAAGCTGTTATCCTATCCCTGCCGGTTCAGTGGTTAAGCACTTGGCTGCTAACTGAAAGGTCAGCCTTTTGAACCCACCAGCCACTCCACAGGAGAAAGATGTGACAATCTTCTTCCATAAAGATTACAGGCTTGGAAACCCTATGGGGCAGTTTTGCTTTGTGCTATAGGACAGCTCTTACCTGGAAGCGGCTTGATTACAATAGGTTTGTTTTTTTGTTGTTTTTATTATCCCTTCACTCCTCTTTCCCAACTTTTTGTCTCCTTTCCTGCACCAGGCTAGGATGTTGTTCTACTAACCCCAAATCTTCCCAAACTAAGATGATCTACGTTTATCGAGCTCTGGGTTCTTTTGGTGAGTTTGAGTCTTTCTCACTGAAGGTCTCACACACTTTCTCTGACAATCTTTCATTGGGTTTTTTTTGGTCATAGAGTTCAAGGCGGAGTGAGACACGGAGAGGCAACAACCAATATCACTAATCCCTCCATGCTCGCATCCATCCTCCTCTGAACTCCCACCACCCCTCAGTCCACAAAGATTCAACCAATCCCATCACCTACCTGACAAAGCCCTAATTTCTTTCTTTCTTTTTTTTTTTTTTATTGTACTTCAGGTGAAGGCTTACAGAACAAATAGTTTCTCATGAAATAGTAGTACACATGTTGTTCTATGACATTGGTTAACAACCCCACAACATATTAAGCCTCTAAATTCTCAACCTTTTTTTTTTTTTTTGATGAAAATACAGATAGCCAAAGATATACCGTTTCAAAAATTTCTACATACACAGTTCAGTGACATTGACTACGCTCTTCCAACTGTGCTGTTATTCTCACTTAAGATGAAGGCTTACAGAACAAAATAGTTTCTCATTTAACAGTTACTACACATGTTGCCCTATGACAATGGTTAACAATCTCACAACACATCAAGAATATCCTTACTCCACCTTGTGTTCCCTATCACCAGGGGACTTCCTTGTCCCCTTCTGTCTTCTGGCCCTTGTCACTGGACTACTGTACCTCATTAGTCTCATTTGGTTTTTTTTTTTTTAATTTATTTTTTATTTTGACACCATTTCAAAACTTTTTACTTACACATTTAAATGATATTGACTATGCTCTTCCAATTGTGCTGCCATTCTCGCCCAAGATGAAGGCTTACAGGACAAAACAGCCTCCCATTTAATAGTTATTACAAATGTTGCCCTATAACAGTGGTCAACAATCTCACAACACATCGACAGTGTCCTTACTCAATTTGTGTTCCTTACAAAGCCCTAATTTCTCACCATGGCCTTTAGCACCTGTTACAGTTTGCCCAGTCAACTTCTTCAGCCTCATCCTTTCCTAATCCCTCTCACACATCCAGCAGCCTAGACTGGGAAGAAGAAATGGCACTGGGGCACTGACTCCCACCTTGTCCCACATGTTATTAATGGACATCTTTCATTTTTTGCCCAACAACATTTCAAGTGTACATGTCTGGCAGTGTCTGCCATAGATATGATAGCATGTGGCAGGGTGACAAGGCTGCTTTGTTTACCATTCCTGCTTAGTCACAGGACTATCAGCTATTTGGTGAATACATTCTGCACATGCACACCTGCTTTGGTGCCTTTGGTTATACTCATGGTTCCCTATGCACCTTGCCCACCTGGTGACCCCTACTTAATCTTCCAAACCTGTCTCCAGGGTCACCACCTTTGAGAAGCTGTCCACAACCCTCCAGACTGAAAGAATCACAGAGCAAAATGCTTTATTCCAGCAGTATAGCATGGGGGTTAAGGGCGCAGACTCCAGAGACAGGCTGCCTGAGTGCAAATCCCTCCTCTGCTACTCACCTGGAAAAAGGAGATAACACAGCACCCACCTCATAGGATGGCTGTGAGGCAAGATGAGTTAATGTGCACAAAGTGTATCCTGTAGTACATGACACAGATTGAGTGCTCAGCAAGTGTTTGTTACTATCTAGCACTTGAAATTCTGTAACTTAATAATGGTGTATCTACCTGTCTCCTGCATTGAAATACAAGTTTCTTGAGGTCTGGGATTTGGTTGCAGTTATCTTTGAATTCCCTGCCCACCTAATGCAGTGTTGGTTACATAGGTGCTAATGAATATTTAATGAATGACTAAATGAATGAATAAATCTATTTGAAGCCTTCCAAAGTCAGAAGGGAGAGTTATTTTTCACCGTTTGCTGCTGCTGGAAGCTTATCCCAGTTCAGGAGGACTCGAGTGAAGTGTTCCGTAGCTGTCAGTCTGAGTCAGAAGAGACACTGTATCTCAGTGACATCCAACCTCCTGTTTACCTTGCACTGCTTTAATATCCTCTCATTAACTTGAAAAGTTAAAATTTCTTCCTCTCTTGATGTTATCCCTGAGTGGCAAATACTGATAGATTTTTTTTCCCCTTCCCCTTGAGTTTCTAATGAAGCAGAATCCAACATGACTGTTTTATGTACCTATTTGTCTGCACTAATGGTGCCAGCAGAGACTGGTACATCTCTCCAAAGACTGTTTGCTTGGGAACTGGCGCAGAACGGCACAGGCAAGGTACACAGTGTTTAGAAGAGCATCCACAAGGTATCGACTTTTTGTTATCATTACAGAGCTGATGTAGGTGCTGAGAGTATATTTCACTACCATCTTTATACAGATATGTTCATGTTAGGACTGCATGTGTTGCTTACCAACTATGCTTCTCTTCTTTCATTCATTTATTCAACAAATAGTTACTGAGAACCCACTATGTGGCCAGAACAACCAGGTTGCATATCTCCAGGGGCATCATTCACATAATAGTCTGTGGAGCGATTGTGCACCATCTAGGGACTGAGCCACCAGATATGTCAACCCTACAAGGGACAGTGCTGCAAATGTGTTAGTGAATAAAACACAGATCCCTAGTCTCAGGGAGGCACAGATGAGTAGGGGAGACACACTTGTAAGCACACAAATCACCAACCTTTGTGGCAAGAGTCAAAACAGAAGCACATTCGGGATAGAGAGGTATTCTAAAGGCATGCATAGCTATCTCTGGGAAGGTCAGGGAAGACTTCTCAAGGTAGTGGTGTCTGATTTGGGCGTTGAAAGATGCATAAGAGTCCATTAGGCAGATTGGACTCGTAGAGCCAGGGGTAGACGTTGTGCAATTCTAAGAGAAGGAAAGAACATGGGCAAAGATAGGTAGGCATGAGAGAGCGTGGTATTTCAGGGAGCAGTAAGCAGCTGATGCATTTTTAGAGCATTAATTTTGAAGACTTGCATGGCAGGGAATAAAGCTGGAAAGGGAGGCAGATGCCAGATCATGAAGGGGCTTTAACGTCATGGTAAGAAGCTAAGACATGATGGTGGATGATATGGAGCCACACTAAGTAGTGAAGCGGGAGTGAGACACAATCACACTTAGATGGGATGACAAGGATCCCTTGTGTTTATGTTTCCATTTTCAAACTATTTTCTTCATGATTATCTCCTTTTGGCTCTGTTGTAGCTTAGGACAAGACTGGATATGACCTAACTCCCTGAAGTGGGATGAAGGCAGACCCTAAAAAGAAACCAAGATTTAACTGCTGGGATCACACAGATACAGGCTCGATATTGCCTGTCCAGTCTGTCAGATAGAATATGAGGTCCCATTGGCAGACTGGCAAACAGATGTCAACCCAAATAAGCCATCAGCTTTTCATATATGATAGTGGCTAGCTCACCATACAAGCAGAGCATAGACCTGGGAAATGCAGGCCCAGGCATGACTCAAAGTCTAGGCAGGTGGTCAGCATCAAGGAGCTCATTTGGTACTTACTATGTTCCAAAACGTTGTCGTTGTTATTATTAGGTGCTGTCTAGTTAGTTCTGACTCATAGCAACCATATGTACAACAGAAGGAAACACTGCCCAGTCCGGTGCCATCCTCATGATCATTACTATGTTTGAGCCCGTTGTTGCAGCCACTGTGCCAATCTTTCTCCTTTAGGGTCTCCCTCTTTTTCACTGATCCTCTACTTTACCAAGTAAGATGTCCTTCTCCAGGGACTGGTCTTTCCTGATAACATGTCCAAAGTATATGAGATGTAGTCTTGCCATTCTGGCTTCTAAGGAACATTCTGGCTGTATTTCTTCCGAGACAGATTTGTTCGTTCTTTTGGCAGTCCATGGTATATTAAATATTCTTTGCCAACACCATAATTCAAAGACATCAATTCTTCTTCAGTCTTCCTTACTCATTGTCCAGCTTTCGCATGCGTATGAGGTGATTGAAAATACCATGGCTTTGGTCAGGCATACCTTAGTCCTCAAAGTGACATCTTTGCTTTTTAACACTTTAAAGAGGTCTTTGGCAGCAGATTTGCCCAATGGTCCTCTTTATTCCCCCTTTATTAACCTTCCTCATCCTTTATTTTCATTATCTGGTGGTATTCTATCTTCCCAGCTAGACAATAAATCTCCTCAGGGAAAGAACCATGTCTGTCTTATATACCACCTTGTCCCCAGTTGCCTGGAACACGGTGATTGATCCTTAAAAAACTTAATGATTGTGATAGGCTGAATAATGGCCCCCCAAAAAATGCCCACATCCTAATCTCTAGAACCTGTGAATCTGTTACCCTATATGGCAAAAGGAACTTTGCATATATGATTAAGTTAAAAAATCTTGAGATGGGGAGATTATTCTGGATTATCTGGGCATTCCCAAAATAATCTTAAGGGTCATTGTAAGAGCCAAGCTGGAGCATCAGAGTTAGAGAAGGAGATGGGACAATGGAAGCAGAGGTTGGGTGACGTACTCTGAAGATGAGGAAAGGAGCCATGAGTCAAGGAATGCAGGTGGCCTCTAGAAGCTGAACAAAACAAAGAAATGGCTTCTCCCCATGAGCCTCCAGAAGGAATACAATCCTCCCAACACCTTGATTCTAGCCCAATGAGACCCACTTTAGACTGCTGACCTTCATTACTATAATACATTTATGTTGTTTTAAGCCACTAAGTTTGTGTCAATATTTTACAGCAGCAATAGGAAACTAATACAATGAATGATTAAAGACTATTCGGAGTTTGATGACGGGGTAATAATAGGGAACAGCATGATCAGAGCCCGGTCCCAGACCTAACGGAACTTGGGTAGTAATGTAAACGGTTAATCTTTACAGTCTAGTATGTCTTTTTGCATGTGTTACTCAGATAATGTCCAGCTTGAAGACATCTGCCATGCAAACAGAGGCACAGCTATGCAGCATACATCCCAGACCCACTGGAACAGTAGTAGCTTGGGAAAAATTCATGGAGATAGGATCAAGAGAAGGTGACTGGGATTTCCATCACAAACTGCACTTCAGGTCAGCACACAGCATCTATCTGGCAAGGCCAGATGTTAGACTCTACAGGAGAGACTCCAATTCATGGAGATTTGAAACTGGTTGAGTAAGGAAGCACAAACCATGGGATTTTGAAGATGTATGATTGAAGAGGAGCCCTGGTTGCACAACGGTTAAGCACTAGGCTGCTAACCAAAAGGTTGGCAGTTCAAACCCACCCCGGGGTGCCTCAGAAGACAGGTCTGACAATCTGTTTCCAAAAAATCACAGCCTTGAAAACTCTTCGGAACACAGTTTTTCTCTGACACACGTGAGGTCACCATTTATCAGAATCAACTCAAGAACAATTGGTTTGGTTTTCAGTATTTATGAAGCACATTTCCTCCATTGGTATAATCGAAGGCTGGGACAAAATATCTAATTCAATATTCATGGCTGGGGTGGGGGGAAGCACACATCCCTCTCCTACTGCAACTGGGGGTCTAGGGTCCAAGCCTAGATTGGTAGACCTGGATTCACTGACTATGCTCTAAGCTATAGCTGGTTTCCAAGGAACTTCGCCAACTTCTTTTCTGAGAGTCCAGTCTGCAAGAGATCAGTCTTGGACAAGTTAACATTTACTTCTCAAACCACAAGAAGGCTAGTGCTAGGGGATCATCCAGTATGATGTTACCCAGGGTGTGTCTGGAGAGCACATATGTCAAAATCCCCCAAGGTGCTTAAAAAAAATACAGATTCCAGGGCTCCAGCCTACTCCAACTAAATCAGAATTTCTGGGAGAATTGCCTAGGAATCTCAATTTCCAACCATCTCTCTGCTGCCCTCTCATGTGAACTAAAATTTGAAAACCACTTATCAGATCCAAAATTATAATTGAACAGATGAGAAAACTGAGGCCCACAGAAAGAAAGAAACTTTTACAAGACCACGCAGAAAGTCAGTGACAGAAGCTGGCTCTTGACCTCATGAATCGAGCAATGTAATTTTGGAAGACTAACCATATTCACATGAAAACAGAACAAAACTAGGCAAACTTAGGGTGTGCTCTGCAGTTCCCTGAGAATACTGACATCCATTATTAATGTAATCATCACCACAACCTTGAGAGATAGGTCTTCATATTTTGACTATGCATTTTTCTGATGAGGAAATGGAAGTTCAATTCCAAATTCAGTGTTCTTTTTTTCTTTTTTATAGAGAAGATCTAGGGATAAACATTCAGTCAAATGCAAATTATTACTGTACAAGCTGCAAGTGTAAGCCAGAGGTACTGGGTGGCAGGAAGGTGACGAAGGGAGCTTTCCGGAAAAGGAGGGGTTAGTTTGAGAAGGCATCTTGGTCAAAGGAGAGTTTTTGAACCAGGTCTTGAAAGTTTTAAGCAAAAGTTGGCTAAAAGAAGTCATAGATTTCAGGGTCTTTGCCGTAATGAATCCTAAAGAGAGTGACACAAGGGTATTGAAAACATGATTGTAATGTTTCTGGGGAAAAAATTAACGGTCTAATCCTGCAGAGGATGAGTATTGGTGATTCTGACTTATGTGCACACTGCAGAGCTTCCCTAATCAGCTTTTCCTCTTAGTGCAGCTCAGGGTGAAGGCTGAAGGCTGAAAATAGTCCACTCTAAAATCTTTTGATTGCAAAGTGTTTCAAGAGGGAAGACGTGGACGACAGACTAATAAAACCCAGGAACAGGTTGAGTTTATGTTTTCCCACAAAGCCTCTTCCATTCCAAACTTCCCAGTGACCATTGTAATACCCTCCCTAGTGCTCCAGCCCCACCACCCTCTCCAATCAGTCTATTCCAATGGCATTTGTTGAGCGTCTACTATATATGCTCAGTATTATCCATCTTAATTATCTCTCTTAATTCTCACTTCAACCTCGTGAGGTAGGTTTAGACTAAAGAAACCTTGGACACACGCTAAGAATAAAAAGTAACAGATTCGGTCAACATATCCAGGATGCCTACTATGTACTTTTACATAGGATCAAGTGATTTCACTGTCATAAGCAATCCCATTCATTAAGTCGATGTTATTCCTTTCCAATTTATGTATATGCACCTTATCTACAGTCAGTCACATGGCTTGAAAGGGATAGACACGGCTTTGAACCAGATCTATCTGATTCAAATGGGAAGTTCTTTCTGCTATCTTGTGCCTCCTTTACTAGGATTCCTAGTCTTGGAGGAGTGAGGAGGAAAGGCCATGGTCAATAATCAAGTTTAGCAAGTGATAATTAAAATAGAAGTGCTGTAACAAAGATCCCAACAGAGTTGTAGGTACCCAGAGAAAGGAGAAGGGTTGTGCTGCAGATAGGGTACTTTGCCTTAGGGTCTTTGAATATGCTGTTTCCTAGGAGTACGTGTTATCCCCTCCAACAGCCCTTCCCTGACCTAACCATCTATGTTAGTGTTTTTCTCTGTCATTGTGCCCTGTTCATTTTCTTCACAGCAGTGTTTGCAACTTTTACTTATTAATTAACTTACTTGTTTACTGTCTTAACGCTGCAGCAGCAGGAGATTTCCATGAGGTAAGGAATGTGTCTGTCCTCGTCCCTATTGTATTCCCAGTGCTGACACCAGTAGTGGTTAATAATTGTCCAAGGAAGGAAGGAATAAATGAATGAATGAATGCCTTGGATGACTTAATCTTCAGAACAACACTAGATCAAAGATACAGATAATAGGAGGCAGGAGAATCAACTCCAGTTTTTCTGGATCTAACTCCAGAGCACATCTCACTAAGTCAAACTACAAGGACTTGGATTTACAGATTCTAGGGACTGTGGATACACAGACAACTAATAAGGAAGCCTGGAGAAAAAAAGAAAAGAAAAGATTACAGCCAAGAAAACCGTATGAGGAAGTTCTGCTCTGTCACATGGAGTCACTATAAGTCAGAATCGCGGCAGTTCTACTGTCATATGGGGTCGCTATGAGTTGGAATCAACTCAATGGCACCCAACAACTCTGCACACTAAGGGCTGCCATGGGTTGAAATTGACCCAAACAATTGGTTTGGGTTTTTTGTTTGTTGGTTTAGACAAAATATAACTAGATAATTCAATGTTTATAACTTTATGAGGTAGGCATGATTGTTCCTATTCTACAGAAGAGGAAATTGAAAAGCGACCACTTTTTTGGTCTCTTTCCCATCAAACATAGGCTTATAACTTCCTCCCCCTCCTGTCATCCCCAAGGCACATGTTTGGTTTTTGTCTTTTTTTTTTTTTTTTCTTTTCTATGGCTCTCATCACATCCTGCCTCCTATCACGAATATTTATTCACACTCTGTGTCCCTTAATGAACCATGTTCTTTTCTGAAGACAAGAGCTATGTTTGATTCATCTGTATATGCCTACAGAAATGAGAGAGGAAAAAAAGAAAAATAAATGTGAAGTGAATTAAAGTAATTCTACATTGATTTATCTCTAATTACGGAACGAAAGCCTTTGTTCTAATACAAAAGAACCAAGGGTATAAGCAGTTATTTTTTGTCAGGGGGAGAGGGTTATAGGAGACCCCACTGATACTTTTGAAATTAGCCCTATTTTGCCTTTGCCTGTGGCTGTCTCTGATGGAGAAGCCATGAGGGTAGAGATAAGAAGTGCGGTTCTTTAGGCCTTTGAAAATTAAGACCCAGGGGGAGGTAAAAACAAAAACAAAAACAAAGAGACAAAAGCAAATATTAGTTAGGAATTTGACAACAAAATTTTAAATTAAGAAATTAAATGGAGGAAAAGAAATTAAACAGCGTAGGAGTTCCTACCAATAGATTCCAGAGCTGTATAACGACATCTCTCGCTCTTGTTCCTTCGCAAACAATTGCAAGTGTAAATGTATTTTTGGCACAAATGGCTCTGTCCTAAGATTCTTGATTATAATTATAATAATGGGTTTCTGAAAGCCTGCAAGTGGTTCTGGGAATGATAATAAGGGTTGCGAAAAGACATGTTGTTCATGTGGTGAGTGTTTGTGGAATACTAAATGAGGGTGGGAAGAAAAGCTCATGCTATACTTTCTACAAATTCCAAAATATACAATTATACCCAAGCAGCCCATCACCACCTCCCTCTCCTCCAGGCACACACACACCAGCAATTTCATTACTTGGCACATAAGGGGCTGTGGCTGAGTGGAGGAAACAGGCAAACCTTCATGTTTTCCCTCATAGAGTTGCTTGTCACCTGTAACAGCTCCAAGTTTTTTCAAGGAAGAGGAAGGAGCTCACTGACCGGCACATCTAAGAGATACTGTGGTCATTGGCCCCATTCCTTCCCTCTCCTGCTGTTTGTCCTTGGCAAGTTATTCAAAGCCCCTGAGCCACTCTCCTTCAGCCACATCACGGAAATAATGTTCTCTCTCTCTTGTGAAAGCCCACAACCCGGATGTGGACCCTTTCTATGACAACCAAATTTCCCTGTCTTTGTAAACTCCTGGAGAAAATGAAACCTACCTCGTCCATTGTTTTTTTAACTGTCACAGTGTCTAGTCCTATCTTGCAAATAGTACTACCAACCAGATACTGCCAAGTCAACTTCAACTCTTAGTGACCCTTAGTGTGTCAGAGTAGAACTGTGTTCCATAGGGTTTTTAATGGCTGATTTTTAAAAAGTAGATCTCCAGGCCTTTCTTCCAGGAACTTCTGGATGGACTTGAACTTCCAACCTTTTGGTTAGCAGCTGAGAGTGCTAACCTTTTGCACCACCCAGGGACTCTTTGCAAATAGTAGGTTCTGATTATTGTCTATTGAATCCAGTAATTGCACATTCAATTAATTAATAGTATCTCTTCTACCAATTTCAGTGGTCACTCTTCAAGAGGATCATTGTAAATTATTTTATATATAGTAATAGTAATTATCACAATAACAATGATTGTTATTTATTGAGCGTTTTCTGTGTGTCAGCACCGTGCTACTGAGAAATGCACTACCCCTCCCCCAACTTGACCTTCCCAACAACTTACTGAGGGAGCCATTTTTACCCCCATTCTATAGGTGGAGAAAATGAAGTATTCGGATCTTAAGGATTAGAACCCAGATTTGTCTGACTCCAAAGATCAAAGTAAAAATTAAAAGCAGTAGCAAGTAATAAGATTTTTATATTAACAGAATGATCGGGTGGATTTTTGCTGTCATTGTTAGGTGCCCGGATCAGTGCCATCCTCATCATCATTGCTATTTTTGAGCCCATTGTGGCAGCCACTGTGCCCATCCAGTTCGATGAGGGTCTTACTCTTTTTCGATGACCATCTATTTTACCAAACATGATGCCCTTCTCCAGAAACTGGTCCTTCCTAATAACATGTCCAAAGTAAGTGAGATGAAGTGTCGCCATCCTCACTTCTAAGGAGCATTCTGGCTGTACTTCTTCTAAGACAGATTTGTTCGTTCTTCTGGCAGTCCACAGTATATTCAATATTCTTTGCCAACACCATAATTCAAATGCTTCAATTCTTCTTTGGTCTTCCTTATTCATTGTCCAGCCTTCACACGCATATGAGACAATTGAAAATAGTATGGCTTAGATCAGGTGCACCTTAGTCCTCAAAGTGACATCTTTGCTTTTTAACATTTAAAGAGGTCTTTTGCAGCAGATTTGTCCAACGCAATACATCCTTTGATTTTCTTGACTGTTGCTTCCATGGGTGTTGGTTGAGGATCCAAGTAACATGAAATCCTTGGCAACTTCAATATTTCCTCTGTTTATCCTGATACTGTTTATTGATCCATTTGTGAAGATTTTTGTTTTCTTCATGTTGAGGTGTAATCCACATTGAAAGCTGTAGTCTTTGATTTTCATCAGTTGGTGCTTCAAGTCCTCTTCACTTCCAGCAAGCAAAGTTTTGTCATCTGCATATCTCAGGTTGTTAATGTGTCTTCCTCCAATCCTGATGCCATGTTCTTCTTCATATAGTCCAGCTTCTCGGATTATTTACTCAACATACAGATTGAATAAGTATAATGAAAGGATACCACCCTGACACACACCTTTCCTGACTTTAAATCATGTAGTATCACCTTGTTCTGTTCAAACAACTGCTTCTTGGTCTATGTACAGGTTCCACGTGAGCACAGTTAAGTGCTCTGAAATTTCCATTCTTTGCGCTGTTTTCCATAATTTGTTATGATCCACACAGTCAAATGCCTTTGCATAGTCAATCAAACACAAGTAAACGTCTTTCTGGTATTCTCTGCTTTTAGCTAAGATCCATCTGACATCAGCAGTGATACCCCTCATTCCATGACCCCTTCTCAATCTGGCTTAAATTTCTGGCAGTTTCCTGTCGATGTACTACCGCAACCGCTTTTGAAGGATCTACGGCAAAATTTTACTTGTGTGTGATATTAATGCTATTGTTTGACGATTTCTGCATTCCATTGCATCACCTTCCTTTGGAATGGGCCCACATATGGATCCCTTCCAGTCAGTTGGCCAAGTAGTTGCCAATTTCTTGGCATAGACAAGTGAGTGCTTCCAGTGTTGGATCCATTTGTTGAAACATCTCAGTTGGTATTCCATCAATTCCTGAAGCCTTGTTTTTTGCCAGTGCTTTCAGTGCAGCTTGGATTTCTTCTTTCGGTACCATTAGTTCTTTATCATATTCTACCTCCTGAAATGGTTGAATGTTGACCAATCGTTTTCAGTACAGTGACTGTGTATTCTTTCCATCTTCTTTTGATGCTTCCTGCGTCGTTTAATATTTTCCCCATAGAATCCTTCAGTATTACAACTCGAGGCTTGAATTTTTTCTTCAATTCTTTTAGCTTGAGAAATGCCAAGCATGTTCTTCCCTTTTCCTGTTCTAACTCCAGGCCTTTGCACATTTCATTATAATACTTTATTTTGTCTTCTTGAGCCGCCCTTTAAAATCTTCTGTTCAGCTCTTTTACTACATCATTCTTCCCACTCACTTTAGCTACTCTACGTTCAAGAGCAAGTTTCAGAGCCTCTTCTGACATCCATTTTGATCTTTTCTTTCTTTCCTGTAGGTCATTAGTGTTCAACGTGTCAAGTCTATTTTTGAGATGATCTCTAAGTTCAGGTGGGATATACTCAAGGTCATACTTTGGCTCTCGTGGACTTGCTTTAATTTTCTTTAGCTTCAACTTGAACTTGCACGAGGGCAATTGACAGTGTATTCCGCAGCTGGCCCCTGGCCTTGTTCTGACTAATGATATTGATCTTCTCTGTCGTCTCTTTCCGAATGTAGTTGATTTAATTATTGCATCATTTATATCGTTGAAAAAGGGTATTTCCAATGAGTAAGTCACTGGTCTTGCAAAATTCTATCATGCAATCCCAGCCATATCACCAAAGCCTTATTTTCCAGCTACCGATCCTTCTTTGTTTCCAACTTTTGCATTCCAATCACCAGTAATTATCAGTGCATCTTGATTGCATGTTTGATCAATTTCAGACTGCAGAAGTTGGTAATAATCTTCAATTTTCACTGGCCAATCCTTTTCAGAAGTAGATCACCGGGTCCTTCTTCCTTGTCTGTCTTAGTCTGGAAGCTCCACTTAAACCTGTCTACCATGGGTGACCCTGCTGGTATTTGAAATACCGGTGGCATAGCTTCCAGCCTCACAGCAACATGCAAGGTACTACAGTATGACAAACTGACAGACCAGTGATGGGGTGAGTTTTTAGGTAAGTCTTTTTATCTTTCCCTTTCTATGATTCCCTGGTTCAGTGTGAGTCACCAGTACACTCAGGTCCGTATGTGTCAACCATGTTGCCTTTTGACTAAGAAGTATGGCTTGAAAGTGATTCCTTTTCCTAGCAAAAGTCTCTAGCAAAAATGACTTTCTGAAAACACTGTCTATTCAAAACTTTGTGCCCTGTGCCTTCATGCACATTTTATATCCAGCCCTCTAAGGTGACTTGTGTACTTTCTCCTGTGAGGTTTGAGCCAATTGAGAAATAGACGCAGGAAACAGATGGAGGAAACTAAAATGTCACCGTTATTAAAAGGTAAAACTGAATTGGGGGATACAGCTCAGATATTTAGCCAAAATGGCCTTTCATCCCTTCTGTGCGAGTCCAGTACTGGAAAAGTTCTACAGGGAGAGCTGGGCTGAAAGAGTGGACCATTACCCAGCACTCTGCATGCAGATAGTTGTTGAGCCTCACACTCAAGGGAGAGCCCAAGAGAGAGGCTTCACTTTCTCCTTAGGCCTAATTGACAATGGCCCTGAGACTGCCCATCTGACCATCAGACAAATCACCACCCTGGTGGGAGTGATTGAATAATGAGCAGATGACCTCAGAAATAGAAAGAAGATGGTTCCCCCGTAATTATTACCAGACTTATTATTCAGATGAGAAAGCTGAGGTTCAGAAAGCTTTAGTAAGTTTTCTATGGTCACATAGTTGATAAGAGATGAATCTTCCAATTCTACGCCCATGCTAATTTTACTCATAGTGCTGTCTTTTATAAAGGCCTCTTCTCTATCAATAAGAATAAAAGTACAAGCACTAATAAGCCACACTTTATTGACTGGCTATTTTATTTTAGGCATTTTGTGAATTATTTTGTGTATAACACTTAATTCTCACAATAATTCTATAGAATTGGTAAGAGTTCCTCCATTTTACTAATGAGGATTTAAAGACAAATGACTTATCCAAGGTCACATAGCCAGGAGAGTACAGAGACAGGAAGCCATCTGTTAGCCCAGATATCTCTAAACCTGAAACCCATTGCTGTCAAGTCGATTCTGACTCAGAGCGACCATATAGGACAGAGTAGAACTGCTACATGTGGTTTCCAAGACTGCAATCTTTATGGAAGCAGACTGCCACATCTTTCTCCCAGGAATGGCTGGTGGGTTTAAACTGCCAACCTTTAGGTTAGCAGATGAGTACTTAACTACTGTACCACCACAGCTTCTTCAAGATATCTCTAGCACATGTATAAGACTATATAGAGGTACATATCTTTAAGGTGGATTACTTTTTCCACAAGTAAAACATTGTCCACATAATTTCTCAGGCTCTGACCTAGCCAGTAGGAAGAGCCTTTCGCCTTGAGCAGTGGCCAGGAAGGGGGAATAGTGATAAGTAGGGGTAGCTATTCCATACCCACCCTATGTGCCAAGTGTCAAACTCAAAGGAAATGCTGTTTTGGTAAGGTAAGGCTTGAAGGTAAAGAAGGGTTTGGGACAAACATCAATAGGTCTGATAAATAGATTCAAAGATGTCTTTTTGAAACCATCTCATGGCTCCCTTTTCCCTACTGGATGATCCAGGAACAAGGTTCCCCATGGCAAGGCCATGCCCAGTTCTCTAGTCTCATCTCCTTCCCCTCCACCACTGACTTGATACTCTAGCAACACCAAACACCTTGAATTTTCATGGCTTTACATATGCTGTTCTTCTTGTAGCAATGCCATTTCTTCCATAACACTGTATAACTCTTATTCATCCTTCAAAACCCATCTCAGATATCTCTATTGAGTTTTCCTCAACTCTCAACCATTACATTTATCAATCCCTAGGTACTTGGTCTACTTCTCTTTTTCCACTTATAAACTTTTTTCTGTTTGTTTCCCCAATTCAGATGAGAATACCTTTCGAGGATGGCCATGTCCTACTCACCTCTGTGTCCTCAGCATCTAACACAGAACCAAGCACATCATAAAAGCCATACAAGTAGCTACTGAATTTAAATTTCCATCTAGATGCTTTAGTTGTGCTCATCCTCATAGATAACAGCATAAATATTCTCCAATCTCATAGTTCTTACAATTAACATAACTGGCTTGATGTGAAGGAGAGGTTTTAATGCATGAAGATTTTTAAAAGTCTCTTAATATAGATTTTTTTCTTTTCCTTCATGCTTTTTTTTTTTTTTTAAAAAGAAGATAATACAGCAAAACCTGTGAAAGTCAGAACCTGTATAAGGTGGAACCCTGTCAGAGTGATAGAAAAGTGGTAAGACTGTACCCTGTCAAAGTGGAAAACGTGCGAGACCCAGAAAAACAAGGCAGTCCCGTTGAGTTCCCGCTCTCACGGGTTTCACTGTAACAACAGTTAACTTATCCAGTGTGCTTTAGTCTACAAAGCCATTTCACTTATTTTACTTCATTTGAGCTTCATAACAACCTGGGCGGGTGAGTTTGACTGTCCCCATTCTACAGCTGAGAAAAACCAAGGTTCACAGAAATGAAATGACTCTGTCAAAATTGCTCAACTTTAAAGGGACTCCAGAGCCCATATACTTCTCAGTTGACTGTATCACTTTTCTCCTGATTATCAGAGGATTGTTCTGGGTCACTTAAAACTCACCCAGGGCCACACCTAGGACTCTGGTGCCCGTTCTGTGGGACATTCAGAAGCCTTGTCTTTGGAACCCCATTCTGAGTGAGAGGCTTTAGTGAGAAAACCCTACACAGGCAAGGTCTTGGGGCACCACCTGCCAGCACCACACTGCCAGAGGCAGCATTCAGACTGTCAGTCCCCCTGGCCTCCTTTGTAATCTAAACCCTGCTACTTGGATGCACTGGGCTTTTATATAGCAACCCGTTCTCTCGCTCACACAATTTCTGTTATTTAAGCTGCACAAAACTGCAAATATTCATTAGCATGCTTTACATTCCAAAATCAGCTCCGACTCAATACCATTATATGATTAAAGAGCAATCATTTATGACTCATAACCAAGCCATCCTTTCTCACACAGGCTGTGTGTTAAATGATATACAGGAATAAATGCCCATCAGTAGATTACGCCACCACTTACCGGGCACTTAATAGATGCACGCACCATGCTAAGAATTTTCTGTTCAATATCTCATTTAATCTTCTTTTAGCCTGTGTCATCTGTGTCCCCAGATGACTGAAGGTTTCCTGGTGGCAGGATTGGTGGCTACACCTTCACAGAACCTGGTATAGAGTAAGCACTCAGGATTTATTCCAGAGAATCTGACATTCAATAAACACCTACTACGTGCCAAGTACTTTTAAACAACTCATTGCTAGTTTCACAAGGCTGTGAGGTGGATATTACTGTTTTGGTTTTACAGAATAGGAAACTCGGTTCTGACACATTTAATAACTTGCCCAGACCTCCCTAGCTAGTAAGTGAAAAACCAAGTCTTACTGACATTCTCAGGCTCTAACAGCAGAGCTCTTTCCACTACACCATGAATGAATGAAATTTAAAAGGTTATAGAATCTAGTCTGCAACCTCAAAGTGCTGCCCTCTAGTTAATAAATCAGACTAACAGGCCAGGAGAGAATAACTGAGTCTATAGTAAGAAGTAAAAATCACCGTTACTGGGAGTCACCCGCAGGTAAGAGCGCCTGGAGTGGGTGGGAAAGGTTTTATGAAGAATGTGGAGAACTGACTCAGGTCTCAAAGGCCTGTGGGATGTAAATGTTGAACTGGATAAAAGGAAGAACTGCCTGAGCAAGGATGCAGGAATGGCATGGCAAGGACAATAGTGACAGAGAGCAGCCTAGCCAGAGGGCACGGCTCACCCTGTGGGCATGGGAGATGGGACTACAGGGAGCCCTGAACATCAAAGGACAGAAAAGACAGTCTGCAAAGTCTTGAACAAAGTAAAGTCACGATGAAAAACATGCTTAAGAAGATGAATCTGTATACAGAACACAGAAGGACTTGTAAAGGAGAACACCAGTGGATCCCCAATACTTGAAGTGGGCTTGATACATATTAGGCACTTAATAATTGTATAACTAAGTGAATGGATTAATAAACAGACAAATAAACAAATGAGTCGGGGAAAGAATAGAAGTAAGGGCGCCCTGGCTACTATGAGGTTGAGAGCTGGACTGAGTGGCATTAAGAAAGATTTGGCAAAACTCAGAAATACACTGGATAAAGTGGGTAATGAGTTGAACCAATGCCAAGGCCTTCATTCTTTCTCTTCACCCATCTTGCTTTTTTCCCACAACCCAGGGAGTCTGGAGTTTCAGGTTTCCCAGGAGGCAATGAAAATCAGGGCAAGAGGCATGAAGGACGTCTCTCATAAAGCACGGTGTTGATTAACAAAGAGTCTGCACGCCGATGACACATTTTGTTGTTACTTTCTTGCCAAAGATAGAAATCACGCAGAAAATCTAGGTGTGTATTCTAGAAGGGTGTTACGGAACAATAACCCAATCAACAGAGACTGAAATAAAATGTGAGAGATACAAGGCTCTTAACAATGCAAGCAGCAGCCCTTTGATGAATGCTTTGTTTGTTGACTCATTTGCATTAAAAATCACCCTTAACGTGACCCTATAGAGCAGAGCCGATGCTTCCTCTCTCCTGCGTTTGGCTTTTTAGTGAAGCAAAAATTTGATAATTCAGCAACTACCAGGTACACACAATCTGATACTGGTTTTCTGTTGAATCTAGATCTATTTCGACCCTTTGAGTGCCTAACTGAAGATTATGGGGGTGGGGTGGTAGGGTTAAAAAAGATAATGTTTAAAAGTGACTAGCACAGAGGAGGCATTCCAAAGTGTAGGTCTGTTAGGACTAATTTCCCTTCCCTCTGACACGCAGACCAACTCTTATCCTTCTCAACGCCATCTGCAGAACTGAAACGCTGCCCATGAAGCCCACTCCTGAGACTGGGAAACTGCTATCTGCTGACTTCTCTGATGCTGCCTACCTGTATTTATCCATCCAAACATCCATCCTTTCTTTCATCTCCCCATTCATACATCCTGCTATTCATCTATCTTTTCATCCCTCCATCCATCCATCCATCCATCCACCCATTCATCCGCCCATCCATCCATCCACCCATTCATCCAACCTATGCATATTTTGTGAAGTGCCTTCTATCCTACCACTTTATCTTACCACCCCCGTGCTAGGACTGGTGATGCGGCAGAGCTATGGATGCTCTATGTGAGACCTCCCTCATCCTCCTTTGCTGCTGTTGTCTATGTTCTGCCGGTAGGTCTGTTCTTCCTCCTATGATTTCAGCCCTAGCAGCCCTCCTGATGCCTGACTTTGTCTCAGACTGGCATGGCAGATGGGGAACAACGTGGACTCCTTAGCAGCTATGAATTTGAGCAAGTTGTTTCCCCTCTCTAAGTCTGCTCAGTCTCCTCCTTTTTAAATAGGTATAAAAATAGTAAATATCTCAGAGTTACTGGGAGAAAGAAATGAGTGCCTGGTACATGTCAGGTACTCAATAACTGGTTACTGTCAATATCATAATCACCATCATCTACAAAATAAGAATACGCATAGCTTCCTCTTATTAAGATCTCTATGCTCACAACATTTCAATAGTTGTCCATTGATCTTTGTATAACAGTCTAAATCCTTACAATGACCCATATCCCTGGGTGGTGCAAATGGTTTGTGCTCCACTACTAACCTAAAGCTATGAGTCAGAATTGACTCAATGGCACCCAACAGCAACTAATCTGAAGGTTGGCAGTTGGAAAACACCCAGGAAGAAAGATCTGGTGATTTGTTTCTGTAAAGATTACAGCCAAGAAAACTCTATGGAGCATTTCTACTCTGTAACATATAGAGTTGCCACGAATCATAATCGATTTGACGACAATGGTTTTTTGGTACAGTTACCCATGAGGCCTTGTAGGATCCAACCACTGTCTGCCTTTCCATCATCAGCTTCCATCACACTTCCTCTCATTTCTGCAATCCTGTCACATTGGCCTTCTTTCCTTCCATCATGTTGGCTGTGCAGTCATCAGTGGTGCTCACCAAGTATTTCTTGTTCTCCTCTTTCATAGACATAGAATTTTCCCAATGATGTTACCCTCATCAGCCTGTGTTCCTGAATAGAACTATTTGGACTTCCTTCAACTAATGATGGACATGTAGAACAAGAAAGAAAGAAATCTTTACTATGTTCAGCTTCTGATTACTTTATGACTGCAACAAAAATTAGCCTAATCCAACTAATGCATTGACCATCCTCCTCTGGCCAGAGAGTCTTTACTCAAGCTGGCCCCTCTGCTCGGAAATCTCTTCCCTCTCCATTTAAATGACTCCTTCAGATCTCAAAACTCAAGCATTTCTTCTTCAGGGAAATGTTCCCTAACTATGTCATCTCCTCTATCAGAGGCTCTCATCTAATCAAGTATTCCTCCTTCATAGCTCTTCTCAAAGTGGCAATTTTACCTTTATTTATTTGATGATTTTATTAATTTCTATCTCTCCGGTGAGCCTGTAAGTTCCATGGGAGTGGAGTCCAGATCTGTTATGGTTCATCCTCTCATCCTTAGTATATATCACAGTGCCTGGCACATGACAGGAATTAAATAACTATTTGTTTAATGATTGAATGAAACAATAAATGAATCAACCAATCAACTGATCAGTCAATCAATCAAAGGGTTACCGAATGGGTGGATAGATGGTAAATGCCTGGGACAAAAGCTCACTGCCCTTAGTTTCTAAGTTTAATAGAAGGATTGATGCAAGAGGAGTCAGGACACTCTACCTCCTTTATCTCATTTGTCCATGAAAAAATGCAGAGAAGTTGAAGGATGCCCTGTAGGCTGTGGCCAGACCCGTGACCCTGACCCTTGCCAGCCAATGGCTGCAGGGACCTCATCTCAGCTCTTCTCATCTGGTGCCTAAGAAAGTGCCCTGGCAGAACTCCAGCAGCCACATCTCCCCACCCTGAGCCTGCAAAGTCGCTGGGTACCTCAATACTCCCAGTCTGTACCCTTGATGCTTCAGCCTGTGCATTGCCAGAACCCCCAACCCCCTTTCCTTTGTTAATACAATTGCCTTCACCTGTACAGAAATCAGATTTATAGAACACAGTGCACTTTGGAAGCCTGGGGACATCTCTGGGGCCTCGCAGTTCAATGGAGCTCATTATGGAAATCAGCTAAATGCTGAGGAGCTAGATAAGTGCGAACTGTTTACCAACCCCTTCCACCAGGGACACACGGCCTGCGCTAATGGGAGTGCATTTGCAGCCTCACTCAGTCACTCAACGCTCTTTATCTGCTACTGTGACTAATCTGCAGGGAGAGAGGTGCGTGTCTGCAAGAAGGAGCTCTCCAAGGGGCTCCAAGGGGCTTGGTGAAGGGGGACAGGAACAAGCGAAGGGGGGCTAAGCCCTGGGTCTCAGAGCCAGCAGGCCCAACTCACCATCCTCACACCAGAGAGGAGGCTTCTTGCCTTTCAGGGCAGCAGATTCTCTGGCCAGCCAACTGTTTAAAGACCAGCAAAGATAACTATGACATTCAAACTGACAGCCACCTGGAGAAAAGCACTTTACAGTTGACAAGACACTTTCACTTCCATTACCTTGTTTGAGACTCACAATATTTTGACCAAGTAGATGTTTTCTACTACCCCCATTTACCAGCTAAGGAAACAGGATCAGTGATTTGCTCAGGTTATAATCAGTGAATTTAGTTTTTCTGTCTCCAAATGCAATGTTCTTTCCATGTCACCAAAGCTCCTTAACTGGGAGGTCATTAGATTTCCATTAATGGGGTTCAAGATATCCTTGAACTTCTTGAAGTTGCATACAAATTTTGTATGTGTTCATGTATGGGCATCTTTCCAGACTGCAAATCCAACATTTTCGCAGTTCTCAGGTGGATTGAAATTTCTAAGAAGTTAAAAATCACTAGGGGTACTGAGTCCCCTGAGGACATTAGGATATTTACCTGGTGGTCCAGGTGGAAGCTTAGGCTGGACATTTTTGCCTATCTGCCATTTTTCCCAAGGAAGAATGGTATAGGTTGAGTGAGATTTGGTTTCCAAGCTCCATATCTTCCCTATTCCTAACCATCACTGTCTGATAAAGGCCTGTGAGATATCTGTCTAGTAGCCCAGTCCTCTGCAGCTAGGCTCTCTCAGCCCTGGTTGTAGCCACATGGGCCCCCACTACCACAATCCTCCCTCCAGCAGGGTAACTCCAGCCACAGGAGTCCACAGTTAGCAGCCAGACCTTGGAGCAACAGGCCTCCCCTTGGAGTACAAGGCCAGGATTATGGAGAGGTGAGGAAGGTGAGTTGTGCAAGTGTAGGACTGGATTCTGTCTCTCTTTAACGATCTTGATATTTTATTCAACGTGGATTTTTGCATTAATTTTGATTTTTTAAAAATATTATTTATCTTAACTACTGAGTTTCATGGTGCCCTCTTAAATTTTGCTCCCTCACTAGTGTGCCTCCCTCACCTCACCCTAGAGTCTGAAAATGCTGCATCCTATTGAGGAGCCCAGGCTTCCTGGGTGGTGCAAATGGTTAACCTTACAGCTACTAAAGAAAAGATTGGTAGTTCAAACTCACCCAGAGGTGCCTCAGAAAAAAGGCCTGGCATTTGCTTCCAAAAGGTCACAGACATGAAAATTCAACAGAACACAATTCTACTCTGACACACATGGGGTCATCGTGAGTCAGAATTGACTCCATGGAAACTGGTTTGTTTTTTTTTCATTGAGGAGTCTAGTCTTGGTCCAGACTTTTAAACCCTCTATGCTCATATGCTCATGGGATGTCACTTGGAAGATCTGAGAGAACTCGCAGCTCGAAGCCCTCATTTTAAAGCACGGTATACAGTTTAAAGAGCATAGGCTTTGGGGAACAACAGACACAGATTTGAATCCTAGCTCTCCTATGAAACCATGAGGGAAGTCACTTGACTACTCTGAGCCTTCTTATCTGTAAAATAGGGATGTTACTGAGATCCGTTATTGTGCCCATCAGATAGAATTATTTCCAAACCATGGAAATGATTCCTGCAGCAATCCAGAGTCCAAACAAGAACAAAACACATGTTTGAATGAATGATTTTCAGCCAGTCTCCCCGCTGAGCTCCTTAAATTTGCATAAGAAGGTGAAAGATGAGGATGAGGCAGGACTTTTTTCAACAGGACTCAAGCTTCCCCACTTCTTTATGTGCAGTATAGAGTAATGGTTAAGGGCACTAGTTGGGGAGACATGCAGCTCTGGGTTTGAATCCTGGTGCTCTCACTTACTTGCTATGAGAACGTGGACAACTGATTCAACCTCTCTGAGCTTTTTTCTGTTTGGTCTTCCCAATGACATCTCATGAGCATGTGAGCATAGTGGGTTTAAGAGTGTAGTCAAGACTAAACTCCTTAATAAAAAAACAAAATCCATGGAGTGTTTGTCTTATAAATGAAAATAATAATAAACCTGTTGCCATATAGTTGATTCCAAATCATGGCGACCCTGTGTATTTCAGAGTAGAACTGCTCCATAGGGTTTTCAATGGCTGTGACCATTCAGAATAGATTGCCAGGCTGTTCTTCCAAGGTACCTCTGGGTGGATTTGAACCACCAACTTTTCTGTTAGTAGCTGAGTGCTTAACTGTTTGTGCCACCCATAATGCCTACCATATAAATTGTAGTGAAGATGAAGCATGTTCAAAGCACAGTGCCCGGGACATACTTTATGTGCAAGTGTTCAGTAAATATAAAGATAAAAACAATAAATATTATAAAAGGTGGAGAAACTGCGGCAAGGAGAATGGCTTGCCCAAGAACGCACTGCGTGTTGGCAGCAGAACTCAAACTCGAACTCAAGTTCTAGGCTGAGCCCAGTGGACACAGGCCCCATTGATCTGCTTCTCCCTGTGTCACACAAAGTAGGCTCAGAGATCGTATTACAAGCGAGCCAGAACCCAATTTCTAAACGGAGTTCAGGTTGCACCAGGTGATACCAGGTATCGCACCTGTAGACCTGGTCCTCCTATCCTGTCTCGCATCAATAAGCCACCCAGCCATGCCAAGACTGAACTTTCTAGCATGGAGTACAGCATCTGAGCATGGCCAGAGCAGGGAGGCTGGCTGTGGGCCGTCTGTGTGTGCGTTAGTGGGCTGTGTGTCTGACCCAAGGCTGGTTATAAACTGCCTTTTACCAGGGCCTTTATAGCAGACTCCTGCTTTTCCCAGAATAATCTCGCTCATTATGATGCCGGCAGACTTTTCAAGCCAGCTCATTTTTCTTCCCTATGTCTCAAATTCCAATACCCTGCCCTTTCCACGAGATTTCCGAGAGAGCAGTGCAGTGCCCATTTTGCAGTGAGGGAGGGGGGTGAAAATGTCCCCAGAGGGTGAGCAGTATCTCATCCTTAGTTTAAAAAAAAAAAAAAAAATGGTGAAGGAAAGAGCTTTGTCTGCTAAATCTCCCCATTTTGGAATCAAATGTTGTTTAAAATCCAGGACATATTCTCGGCTTTCTTGCTGACAAATTCCACACAAGCACAGAGAAGAGGCGAGAGGGAGATGAGAGCAGCAATGTGTGAGGTGCCTAACTGTTCTTCATTAAATAAGCATTAGGTGAGCACCTACTGTGTGCTGGACTCTGTGCTAGGAGCCAGGGATACCATGGCAAGCAAAACAGACGCTATCCCTCTCCTGGAGCTGATAGCAGTCTGGTGAAGGAGACAGATGTGACCGAATAACCACTGGAATTTATAATTATAACCTGAAACACCTTTGGAGGAAAAGTATGTGATATGACTAAAGCATGTAACTAGGACCTGACCTAGTTGGTAGTCAAGAGAGACTTCCTCCGAGGAAGTGACATTAGCTCTGGGACCCAAGGGATGATGAATCAGGTGAGGAGGGGAGTACAGCCTTCCAGGAAGAAGGAACAGCATGGGCAAAGTCCCTGAGGTCAGAGTGAGTACCGATGCTTGAAGAGCTAAAGGACACCAGAGTACCTCGATCTCCAGAGAGCAAGGCAGAAGACGGCAGGAGATGAGCCTGACCAGGCAAGGGAAGTTCGTACAGGGCAAGGTAGGATTTCTGAGTCTTCATCGTCCAAACAAGAGGGAGCCACTGCAAGGTTTGAAGCATAGGAGAGACACGGTAGGTTTGTATTTGGCAGAAGCTACTCTGGCCACCATGTGGAGAATAGATGGGGTCAAAGTAGAGGAGGAAGCGGGGAGCCAGACAAGAGGCAATGATGGCTTGGGGTCCAGTGAAGGTGGTGGTATCAACAGAGAGAAGTGACAGACTCTAGGGTATACTCATGATGATGTCATTAGTAGAGTCAAAAGAGGGTCACACATTCTTTCCCTCCCTGTAACCACATCCTTTGGTAGAGTTAGGGACCTAATCCCAGCTTTGGATCCTTGCTGTATAGTTTTGGTAAGTTAGGTCACTTGCCCACTCTCGGCCTCAGTTTCCTTCTGTATAAATTGAAAATTTCAGACAAGATCAAAGGAATTTCAATATATTTAGTACATATTATAGACTAAGAGGTAGTTATAAATTTAGTGTGAGGATTAAATCGGTTAAAGCACATATGGAAAAATAAATTAGCTTTGTTTCTGGTCTATAGTATAAGTGCCCAATAAACACTAGTCATGATTATTGTTGGTGTCATTTCTGTTGTTGTTAGAGTAACCCTACGGATAAAAGTCAATATCAATGTTTTTAGAGACACGCTGCCTGGATTTAAATCCCAGCTCCACCACTTTCTTGTTATGTGACTTTGAGCAAGTTACTTAACCACTCTGGGTCTCAGTCTCCTTGTCTATAAAATGGGGATGCTTATGGTGTCTTTCTCATTAGGATGCTGTAAGGATTAAAAGAAATAATGCTTGTAAAACATTTAAGTCTCAGAATCTAGCACCTACTATACATCTTATAAATATTGGCTATTAT
Source organism: Dugong dugon (assembly GCA_030035585.1). Lineage (NCBI taxonomy): Eukaryota > Metazoa > Chordata > Mammalia > Sirenia > Dugongidae > Dugong > Dugong dugon. Next base: position 63,850,446 of record CM057471.1, read on the forward strand.
TAGAATTGGGCAAATCTGCTGCAAAAGACCTCTTTAAAGTGTTCGAAAGCAAAGATGTCACCTTGAGGGCAAAGGTGTGCCTGACCCAAGCCATGGTATTTTCAGTCACCTCATAAGTATGCAAAAACTGGACAATGAATAAAGAAGACTGAAGAAGAATCGACGCATTTGAATTACGGTGTTGGCAAAGGATATTGAATATACCATGGATTGCCAGAAGAATGAACAAAGCCGTCTTGAAAGAAGTACAGCCAGACTGCTCCTTAGAAGCGAGGATGATGAGACTTCTTCTCACGTACTTTGTTCTCAGGAGGGACCAGTCCCTGGAGAAGGACGTCATGCTTGGTAAAGTAGAGGGTCAGCGAAAAAGAAGAAGACCCTCAACGGAATGGATTACTCTGTGACTGCAGCGATGGGCTTCAGCACGGTAACAACTGTGAGGATGGCTCAGGACTGGGCCGTGGTTTCTTCTGTTGTACATAGGGTCGCTATCAGTCAGAACTGACTCACCTGCACCTCACAACAACAACATTATTAGAATTCCCATTTTGCAGATAACAGAGCTGAGACTCAGAGAGGTGACGAAACTTGCTCCAGGTAACACATGGAATAAGTGGCAAGGCTGGAATTCAAGCTGAGAAATTTCTAATTTCCTACCCTGCACTCCTAACTAGCATTCCAGATGCCCCAGAAGCACCTTCCAGCAGTTAGAATCTTGGTAAGGACATTACTATTTCTGACCAAAGTCATTATAAAATTCCAGAATAAAGAATTTCTTCTCTGGAAAAACTTTTAAACCTGCAGAGAGTTTGGAATTAATCTATGTTCCTGATATACATGCATACCACATTTCCAAGTTGGTTTTATGAGGGGAAGCGCTAAACTTACATGATTCGAAGGTGGTAAATGGTAACGACAAGGTATTAAACTTTGTGGGGGAGTGACTGCCTCGAACCCTGTCTGGAATGAGGCAAGGTGTAAATAAATGAATACCCAAGGAAGCAGACAGAAGGAAAGAACCTGGCCTGGAAGTCAAAGCACTGGCTTTGGCCCAGCTCCATCCTACTATGTGACCTCAAGCAGGACACACACTTCCTCTGCACCCACTTTTCCTGTCAGTAGGTTGACCTATAATTTATGACGCTAACAGGGACACCTTTGAGAGTGAAAGTAGGCACTTTTAATAATTACACCAGAACCACAGAGGTAAACTTTGTCCTGAGAACCCCAAGACACGGACACCCTGCCTACCAGCAAAATGCCAGGTTGCACTATCTGGGGAGTCCCTGGGTAGTGCAAATGGTTGATGTACTCAGCTGCTAACCTTAAGGTTGGCAGTTCAAGTCCACTCAGAGGGACCTTGGAAGAAAGGTCTGCTGATCTACTTCTGAAAAGGCAGCAGTGAAAACCCTATGGAGCACAGTTCTACTGTGACACACATGGGGTCACCGTGAGTTGGAATCGACTCAATGGCAACTGGTTACTATCGTCTGTAAGGGCAATTCCAATCCACATGTTCAACGACAAAATCCAGATGAGAACTGATCCTGATCAGATATTAGAGATGTCCAGGAGTGCTGGGACTGTTTGGAAGAGCATGTGTAATGAAATGTAGTGAGTCAGGAAGAAAGCTAGGCTGCACTGTTTAGGGGAAGCAGAACCATGACAGATAAAAGAAAACAAAAGAGAGGACGAGGACTTACATGATAGCACCTCCCATCTGCCTGGTGCTTTTCCAAACTGATCATGAGGCCCACCTACCTATCTTTTCTCCCGTCCATCAGGCAAGCAAACCACAGTAAGTGGTGGAAAGTGTCTGCCCCAGAACAGGGACTCACTGTCTTGCCCTCTCACTCTTCCCAGTCTGAGGTGTCCTGACTTAGCTGACCTCACTACCCTTGGTGCCCTTGATCTTCCAGGCTTTTCTTGGCCTACTGGTTAACAGACATGACTTGGATCCTAATCCTGAGCTACCCAGATTGGCAGGCTACACAGGCCAAGTTGATGAGATAATGACTCAGCTGTCTGCTTGGCTCTTAGGATCTGGTTGCAGGGAAAATCCTGGAAAGAACTATTTCCAAACATACCTACCATCTGTTTTCCTTGAACGTGAGCTGCTTACTGAGAAGTCAATGGTTCTACCTGGTGACTCTAATTATCAGGCAGTCTGGAGCTTGGCCTCCCCTAAGAACTCTACTTGGGGATATTTCTTCTCCTTGACTATGGCAAAAGGAGCCCCTTGTACTTGGCACTAACGCGGAAGAACGAGGTGCTCTCAACCAGAAACACTTCATCTCTTGCTGGGCTTCTGCTCAGGAATTTGATAGAATCATTCTTTAATACAGCTGCATTTCTACCTCACATCAGAGATGATTGAAGGCAGGGGAAAATATTCCTATGAGAAATGAGGGTTTTTCAGTCAAGCAAACCGAAATCTGAAGGGTGATTTGATTAGAGTAGCAGCTTGGTCTAGTGAATGGAGCAACGAATTTCAAGTCAGGGCCCCAGTCTCCATGAAGTGTTGGACAAGGTACTGAACCTCTCCAAGTATCTCTTTCTTAATCCATCTCACTAGAGTTCTGGGTGGCTCATTGGGATAACGGGCACATAGTGCTCAGAAACTCCAAAGTGCGGGCTGACATGTAAATGATGAGTATCTTTTAGGATGTGAAGTGTTTTTAAAAAGAAGGTTGCTGCAGATCGATTATTCTCTGCATTCATATAGGACTGACAAGACTCCTAAATTCCAGATTCTGCATACATTGATGGCTGTAGATTGCCTCTCTTTAAAGTATGGAATAATCCTGCAGGAATTCTGTCTCCCTCAAAAGGAGGCCTGGTTCCCCAGCATCAGGAGCTGGTGAAGGCTCCAACGTTCCCCTGGGGGCCACATGTGGTGGCTGTGGAGTGTGGAAGAAAGAGGCAAGCTCTTGTTATGTAAAATGGGGTTCAGAGTTCAGAGCTGTCTTTCATAAGCCCTTGTGACCTGGAAAAACTAGTGTTTTTTTTGTTTTGTTTTGTTTTTAACTCAGTTTCCTTATCTGAGGAGGGAGAAATGACTAACTCTTCTCCTTTGCCCTTTTAGGGAAGAAGAATCTGCACCTGATTCATCTCCACGTATAGCCAGTAAATACTTGATTAACAAATGCTTTGTTCACTAGGAGCCATTGTAACCATATAAAGAATTTCTGAATATGTCCATGAAAGTACTCCCAACTTTTAATGGAGGTGATTTCTGACCTCGTGTCCTGTAAGAGAGGCTAGGCTTATTTTATTCCTAACTCTAACACTAGTTAACAGAGAGTATATTGGGGCTGTCTTCCCTTCTCTTTCTCCCCTCCCCAGGTGCCCAGATGGGTGGCACAGCTGTCTGCACCTCCAGGGACGCAGGAAGAAAGGCAGTAAATTGTCTCTGTTTGGTTGCCACCTCTGGGAGGGGATGTTCTATGAAGTTATCGTGAGTGGTGTCAGCTTGCATGAGAAGTTATGTTCTCCCTGCAGGAGTCAAGAGATTTATCCTGCTGCTACCATCTGCCTTTGATCAGCTTCTTCACTCTTTCTCTTCTATCTTCAGGCTGCATGTCCTTGGACAAGTCACTTTGCCTCTCTGAGTCTAGCTACCTCTCCAGTAAAAATGGATCCTCACTGTTGTCTAGGAGGGCTGGTGTGAGGAGTAAATGAGATCATGGATGAAAGGTGCCTAGCTTCCTGCCTAACACATTTTAAAGGCACATATAGAGTTGTTGTCGTTAGGTGCTGTAGAGTCAATTCTGACTCATAGCAACCCCATGTGACAGAATAGAACTGCCATACAGGGTTTTCTAGGCTGTAATCTTTATGGGAGAAAATTGCCAGGTCTTTCTCCTGCAGAGCCACTGGGTGGGTTTGAACTGTGAACCGTTTGATTAGCTACCAAGCGCTTAACCATTGCCCCACCAGGGCCCCTTACATATAGAGTAGCTGTTATTATTTCTTCATCGTCAGCTGATGAACGGGTGGTTAGGGGATTAGGTGAGATAATGTATGTAAAGTACTTTGCATCGTGTCTGGAACCTAATGAGTGCTCCATAAATGGTGGTTATTATTAGCAGAGATAAAGACATGTACATGACAAAAATAATAATAACGCAATTTAGAAATGGATGAAGGAGAAGAACACAAGGAGTGCTCAACCAGATGAAAGGAGAAAGAGTTGCTTCTAACTGCAGAAATAGGGTCAGTATTTCCCCAACTTCTCTGATGATAAGAACCACTTTTTGGGGGCGGTATTATTAAATACAAGCTCATCAGCCATAGCCCAAGTCCAATCTCTAGGGAAGGGGCTGGGTTCTCTACGGAAGCAAAACCAGTGAAGCATATAAATATACATAGAGAGAGATTTATATCAAGGAAATGGCTCACTCGATTGTAGAGGCTGGAAAGTCCCAAGCCCACGGGTCGAGCTTGAGGCTTCTCATGACTCACGTAGCTGCAGCGGCTGGTAAACCCAAGATTGGCAGGTCAGACAGCAAGCCTTTGGCTCACAGCCTACAGAGGCCAACAAATCCCAAGATCGGCAGGTAAGCTGCAAGCTTAAGTTCCAAGAATTGGAGGTCAGATAACCAGGAGCCAGCTGCAGGATCCAGAGCAAGTAAAAGCTGGGGAAGCTGCATGTTTAATGAGCACCACAGGATTCTTACTATCAAGGAAATGTGGAAAACTCTGGAGTAGACGACATCCAACCACCTGGGACTTGTTGGCTAAATGAAAATAATGATAATAAATCCCAGCTTTCTTTGAGGAACAAGCATTGTACTCATGCTTTATATGAATCATCATAAGCATTCCTATGAGGTCCCCCGTATCCGTTTTTCATGAGACCCACTTTGTAGATAGTGGGAAACTAAGGCTCAGAGAGTTGAAAGACTTACTCAAGGTCACCAACTTGAAACTGCCAGGATTCAAACCCAATCCTGTCTGATTTTAAAGCCTGTGTGTTTTTAACTAGGCAACACTCTATAGACATTCATATTTGTAGTGAAGGACATCTCAGTTGTAGAAAGTCTGAGCAAAGGCACGGAGAGGACAAAGCTGATGTTAGAGAACTAGCAATATGAGTAGTGTAATATCACTGTAACTGGAGGAAAGAGTAGATGAGGGCAGTCACGGGAAAGAGAACTGAAAATATAAGTCGACCTACATTTGTTGGGATTCAGGTTAAGGTGCTGCAACAAAGAGACCCCCAAAATGCAGGGGCTTAAATAAGATAGTGGTTTGCTTCTCCCTCATATGAATGTTTCATGGTGACTCAGAGTTTTGGAGGTGTGGGTCGGGGTCTCTCTGCTGCATGTGGTCATCCAGTGATCCAGGCTGGTGGGTCAGCTCTGCTGTCCTCAACATGGGGCTTCCATCCCTGGTCCAAGGCACCTCTTCCAGATGTTGCCATTTCTGAGCCAGCAGGAAATGGGAGGATGGAGTCCAGAGCAGATGGGTTTGCCTTTAAGGAAATGGCCTAGAAGTCATACTCACCTTACGTCCACTTAAACTCTATTGACCTGAACCTAGTCAGATGGCTACCTCTAGCTGCAAGGGAAGCTGGGAAATGTAGTGTCTAGCCGGCAGCTCAACTAAAGTTGGCAAGCGGGGTGGTTGTATTATTCAAAGGAATGAAGGGAGAGTGGATACTGGGGATCTCTTTGTTATAGGGTCATGTATGGTTAGAACACACCAGAAGCAAACTTACATAATGCTTAGTCTGTGCCAGGTACTTTGTAAGTGTTTTATCTGTATTTCAACTCAGTTAACCCTCAGAACAAACTTGGATATCAGGACCAAGCACTTGCTCAGTGAATAAGGCCTTTAATTGTACGTAAAAAGCATTGAGGGTTTTGGAAGAAGAGGGTTGGATGGGTTGCAGTTGGTTGCATTCTGTTCAGCTAGTCATCACATAGTAGTAGGAGCGATGAAAAGGATTTGGGCCTAGGAGTTGAAAGTCTCTGTAAGTCTAATCCTGTGTCTCCTCACTCTGGGGCCTTCCATCACAGGCCTCTTTGTATCTCTGGAATGGTTGGTTTCCAAGATAACCCTCACTCTCCAAGTCTATGTCATTGCCAGAGGCCCTCCTGCAAGCCCAGAACTACAGAGGACACTAGAAGGGAGAAGAGAGATAGGTAGCAAGACAAAGGACAACCAAACAACAAGAAAAGTCTACCTTAACAAGACTGTTAGATGCCATTCTCTAACTCTCTATCTTTAAAGTGTCAGGGGACACTGCTCCCATACTTCTGGCTAGGACGGAAGTCATCCTTGATGCCTCCCCTCCTTCACCACCATCTCTGTATGTATCCCAACACTGCCAACTTTATCTCCTAAATATATGCTGAATCCATCCACTTCTTTCTATCTCTACAAACATGACCCTCAGCCAAACTATCCATTCCTCACCTTTACTACTGCAGTAGTCTCAGAACTGCTCTCCATCTTCCCTGTTTGCCCTGACTCAACCTGTTCTCATCAGCAAAAGAGATTTGGTATAAAGCAAATATAAGATTGCCACGCTCTTGCTTAAAACCCTTCAAATGTGTCTGCCTAAATTTAATCAGTTCCTCTCACCTAATCCTCACAATGACTATTTGTGGTAAGTATTGTACTCATTTCATAGATCAGGAAATTGAGACTCAGAGAAAGGCAGTGATGTTCTCTAACATTGAGTACAATGTCATTTTTAATAGTCCTTCATATCTATTTGTTTATGTTTTCTAATATTCTTGACTGATCTGGGGTAGTCTTATGGTAGTTAAAGCCTGAGACAATCGGTATCTTCATTTATTCAAGAGTTTCTAAGAAGTTGGAGTTCAGTTCTGAAAGGGCCAGTGACAAAGACATGAGCTATGGAATATCAAAAAAAAAAAAAAAATAGACAAGATAAGAATTAAGTTCATTAGTGAGTAATGTATTTATGTTGCTGGAAACCTCACATCCCTAAACACCTTGGTTCTCTCCTGGGCTGGTGGTAAGCTGTTTTATCTCTTTTGAGGCAGAGACTACGAGGCTGAACAATATTGAGTTGTTAATGTGGAACTGTTTTGACCTACATTATGCTTGTGCACGCACACACACACACACACACACACACTCATACACACACACACACATACTCATATACATACGTAACAAACAAACATGACCTGAAGTTGTTCCCAGGGTGCGCTGCCCACATATTCTTGCCCAACCACATTACTTCTCCCCGAAGTAATACAATGGAAGACTGGAAGCACAGCAAATTTTCCACCAAAAGTGTACTTGGATAAGATCCAACGTTATCAAAGAAAGAAATCAAGGTTTCTAAATCTTTGAATTACGTAGTAGTTTAAACACAAGGCTTATTGGACAAAATAGGGCATGATATATCAAAGCTGGTGGGAGGATTTTGTAAATGAAAGAGAAGGGAAACTGATAACTCAGAAAAAGCAAAGAGAATGGAAATCGAAGCCCTCTGATTGGAGCAAGGTTAAAAAGAACCCCAGGAAGCACGATTAAATGGGAAACAGCAGGATGTCTTGGGACGCTGAAAGGTTCCTGGGCACCTTGTCACTAAAATTAGCCATGCCACCTCTGGTGTCACCTGCCTACCACCAAAAGTAGGTAACGTAATTAAATGTGCACCTCTAATGTCTAAAGCTGGGTTTGTTGCATTGCTGAGGCTTGGAACAGAGAAAATCAAGTTGGGCCTGGGACATCCTGTTACGTTCAGGAAATGAGATATCAGGGGTGGTGATCAAGAAAACAAACACGGCTGGAGAAAGCCCACCCAGAGGAGTGACCAAACTGGGGCAAGATGAAATATAAAACAAGGAACATAATCAAATTGAAACTGTATAAGGAGCTGCAGGTTCATACTGCTGGTGATGATGATTGATGATGGCTAATATTTATGTGCCAGATTCTATTCTAAACTCTTTACTAATATTCACATATTTGGTTATACAACAATACTGTGAAGTTTGTGTGCTGTGATTAAAACCTATTTTACACGGAAGTAAAGATACAAAAAAAATTAGGTAGTATGCTCAAGGTTACATAGCAATGGGTAAATGAGCCAGCACTTGAGCCCAAGAAACCTGACTCTAAACTCTTCTTTCTCAATCACTAGCTATGCCACAATATGGAGTATACAAAAGGTAACATTAAATACCCTAAAAAATAGTCCTAATACCCATGAGGGCCTCCAGTATTTTTTATAGAAATACTGTATGTTGATCAACACAAAGTTACTGATCTCAGATAGTGGCCAGTGAGAGCAAGGACATAACTAGAGAAGGGACCTGCTGCCATCTGATGATTTGTGATGGGAAAGGTAAGGGTTACAGATGGGACCAGTGGAGCTTAAGAAGGCTGAAAGGGTGTTACCAACTTGAATAGAGACTTTGTATTAAATGATGCCCTAGACGAGTCCTAGAAAACTGTGTCCTTCCCATCTTCTGAGTCAAGGTGGAGAATGTGCCAGCTTAAGAGAGTTTTATCCTAGAATCACCCTGGGCTCTGACTTGAAGCTGGCTTCATCTGCTAACTCACTAAGACCTTTAGCCAGATTTGGTAGGAAAAGCAGAAAGGGATAGCATTCTATACCACAGCACGGTGGGTTTGAATTCTGGATCCAGCACTCACCAACTGATGACCTTGGGCAAGTCTCTTGATCAAACTGTGCCTCGGTTTCCTTATCTATAAAATAGGGGTAATAACAGAGCCCACTCCAAAGGGTTATTGTAAGGATTAATTTAGATAATACAGGAAAAGGACTTAGCAAAGGACCTGGCACTTAAAAAAGGCTCAATAAACATAAAATAAGCTACAGCTCTTCTTTGTGGACAAGCGCAGTTAGACCAGCAATTCATGCAGAAGCTCCTTTGGGAGAAAAAGAAAATGAAGGGGTCAAAGTGAAAATCATTGCTTTCATTGAGTCACAGGCCTGTCCATCTCCTCTTGGGAATATAAGGAGATCAAATACATAATACGTATTTGGATTATATCCTATAGTTTATCTGACTTAACTCTTTGAAGTAGGTCTATCCCCGTTTTACAGATGAAGAAACTGAGGCTCAGAAAAGAGAAACAACATGCTTCAGGTCACACAATATGCTAGTGTCAGATGTAGGATCACAACCTGAGTTTTCTGCTACCCAGGCCAGTGCTGCCTGCACAGCCTGTCAAGGGTGCAGACCTCCCCACTTCTCCCTCCTGCTCTCCTCCTCCTACAGCCAGAGAAGAGCAGAGGAACAAGCCCTATCCCAGCTGTGATGTGGGACGATTTTCTGCCGTTAGCAAGCATGATTTTCACAAACATTAATATCCACAAAGGTGAGAGAGGGTCACATGACACATTAGTTTTCTCTACACGATTATTTGTTAATCTGGCTGTTTCAAAGTATTGTTTGTATATTGTGTTGATTTGTTGTTTCTGCTGCTGTTGGAGCAGAGATTTAAGAGTTACTTTTATTTTTTTTTTTAATGTGATTTTTAGCAAAGGATGAACACATGCCTATGTGTGGTATAGGTATTGTGTAATATTTGTCTCTGGGGGTTCTAGATCTCTAAGAGGTTTTCTAATATGTGTGTGGCCTACCTCCTATGTGTACTTCTGTGGTGTGTGCATTTTAGTAGGGGGTATGCCTATGTTTGTATGCTGTCAAAAATCCAAACCAAACCATTGCTCTCGAGTCAATTCTGACTCATAGTGAACCTATAGGACAGAGTAGAACTACACCACAGGGTTTCCAAAGAGCAGCTGGTGGATTCAAACTGCCGACCTTTTGGTTAGCAGCCATAGCTCTTAACCACTGTGCCACCAGGGCTCTTTGTATGCTGTACCTGTGTTTATATCTGTTGTAGCTGCACCTGCACTTAGATGCGTGCATCTCTGAGTAATATGTGTGATTGTGTGTGTGTAGCTGTGTCTGTGTATTGTGAACATTTTCACATATGGTGTGTGGATGGGTAATGTCTACATGAGTAAGTTGTATGCGTGGGTTGTATGTGTGTTATAGATGGGTGCCCGTCTATTATGTCAGTTGGTTGTGTTATGCGAGTTCTGTATGTGCCTTTGCCGTATGGATGTGCATCAGAGCTGAAGGCTACGCCTGTTGCATGTGTGTGTGTGTGCATGTGGGTGTGTGTGTGACCTCCCCACCAGGCCTCTCTGTCTCTGAGTAAATTGCATTCTCTTGCACTCTCTCTCTCTCTCTTTCTATCCTCCCCACCTCCCCCCTTGGTGCTGGCGTCTGGTTGTTATTAGCTGCTCAGACATTTTTATCTCTTCCAAATATCCTATCGCTCATGCCCAGCTCAGTAATCACAGGAAAGGGCCTCAGAGACATCATTTACGCTGCAGCCCCCATAGACCAGGAGAACTCATGTCTCTCTAACCTATTAGTCACTGAAAATAAAGGCTCACAAGCAAAATAGCTGCCATCTCAGCTGGGGTTAACTATTTCTGGGTCATTGTGAGCTTTCTTCATTGAAGCTGTCCAAGTATTGCACAGACCCTCCCTGGAACACAAGGACTGGGAGCTTAGAAATATCTACAAACCCCAGCTTACTGCTACCATAAAATAAAAAGATTAGGCTCAACCATTGTTTCTCAATCGGAATGGTATTGAATAAAACTGTTTGCACATTGCAGGATGTGTAGCCTCCCCAACCTCATTCATTTGATGCCTTTAGTACTTCCAGCCATTATGGCTGTAAAATGTCCCCACATTTCCAAATAGCCCCTGTGGAGACGGGAGTAGTTTCACCCTCCTTGCAAATAATAGGGCTAAACAACCCATAGAAGTGCAAAATCATCGGATTAGAATGGACTCAAAAGACAGCTTTCAGTCATTATCCTACTAGAACCCTCTGCTACATTTAATTCATCCATCCATCCATCCACCCATCCATCCATCCATCCACCCATCCATCCATCCACCCACCCACCCACCCATCCATCCATCCATCCATCCATCCATCCATCCATCCATCCATCCTCTTAACAAACAAGTAATAAGTAAAGAGCACCTACTCTGTGCCTAGCACTTTTCTAAACATTGGGGATAGATTGGGAACAGGGCAAGCAAGGTGACTGCTCTCAAGGAGTTTATATTCTAGTAGGGAATACAGTCAGCAAATACATAAACAAAGAAGAAAATACAGGGTAGTGATAAGACCCTTGATATCAGTGAAACAAGGTCATTTGATAACATGAAGAAGTGAGGCTTCACTCAGCTGGGGGCCAGGGAAGGCTCTCTGGGAATATTCTGAGAGGAAATATTGCAACTGAGTTCTGAATAGCAAAAGAGTCCAGCCATGTGAGGATCTGGAGAAAACTCATCCCTTTCCATGCAGAAGGAATCCTAAGTCCTTGGTGTGTTTGAGAAACAGAAAAACAGCCAGGGTGCTATGAATTGAATTGTGTCTCCCCAAAATTGTATCAACTGGCTAGGCCATGATTCTCAGTATTGTGTAGTTGTCTACCGTTTTGTGATATGATGTGATTACCCTATGTGTTGTAAATCCTAACCTCTATGATGTTAATGAGGTAGGATTAGAAGGAGTTATGTTAATGGTTTTGGTTATGTTAATGATGCAGGACTCAATCTGCAGGATTAGGTTGTATTTTCAGTCAATCTCTTTTGAAATAAGAAAGAAAGAATCGAGCAGAAAGGAGAGGGACTTCATACCACCAAGAAAGAAGAGCCAAGAGTGGAGCGTGTCCTTTGGACCCAGGGTCCCTTGCACTGAGAAGTTCCTAGACCAGGGAAAGATTGATGATAAGGACCTTCCCCCAGAGCCGACAGAAGGAGAAAGCCTTCCCCTGGAGCTGGCGCCCTGAATTTGGACTTCTAGCCCCCTAGACTGTGAGAAAATAATTTTCTGTTTGTTAAAGCCATCCACTTGAGGTATTCTGCTATAGCAGCACCAAATAACTAAGACACAGGGCTATAGTGACTGAGGGAGGGAAGATGGGAGAGGCAACCAGATAGGTGGCAAAGTCCAGATCATATAGAATCTTATGGGCCATAGTAGAAAGCTTAAGTTTTGTTATAAGGGCAAGAAGAAGATATTAGAGATATTTTTTTTTTAAGTAAACTACTCATAAAAGGGATTAAGGGAGCAAGGGTAGAAGCCAAACTGGAAGTGAGCCTATTGCAATCATCCAGGCAAGAAATGAAGATGATACCAGAGATGAGAGATTAGGCTTGGACTAGGATGGAGGCAGCAGAGATAACTCGTAGAAGTGCAAAATCATCAGTCAGATGTTGAATGTTTTGGAGGTAGAACCAATAGACTTGATATTGGATTGGATATCCTGGAAGTTGGGGTTAAAATAGGAACCTAGAATGAGTCCTGGGAGTGGCAAAGTTGAAAGCTCTTTTTCTCGAAACTCTACCTCCTTACCTCTATTTATACTTCCCTGGCTCTCCTGGTAACTCTCGGCCTATTTTTACTTAATCCTCTTCATTAAACTGTCTTCTCTTTGCCTCTCTCTCTTCTATCCCTCCTCTCCCTCTCTCCCTCCCTGCCTCCTCCTCTGTCTCTCTGTCACACACACACACACACACACACACCCCACACACATACACACTCACATACGCAGTTTCTCATTCCGTCTGTGTTCTGGGGCTCACCAACTGTAAATATTTACTCCCAGCTCTTTTACCTACAAGATATAAACAATTCCAGCATATGCTCAGCATGGAGCCGCCCCTCTAACTGTTCCAGGGCAACTGTGGCTTTTCCTTAGGAGCTGTAATGGAGGGTTATGAGCTGCCTTTCTGTGCCTTTCTTCCTGACCACCATCCCCTCAGACCTGAGTGCAGCAGGAGCTGGAGCAATGGAGGCAAGAGATGCTCTGGTTCCTCCCAGGGGCCACCTGAAGCACCACCTTTCCCACGGGGAGGGTCATCAAATCTACTAGCTACAAAGAGCAGAGATCTTGGACAATGCCTATCAGCACTTTTATTGGGGACCAGATTTAAACGTAAATAAAAGATATTTCCAGAAGACACATAGAAAAATTCACAGATGTCTCTGAAATGGGTTACTGTAATGTAGAATTCTCTTTAGAGGACTTCATGAAGCCAAAAAAGAAAAAGAAATGGCCTAATTACTAAGCACCTACCCTGGGCCAGGTACTGTGCTTGTAGTGCCTCACTTATCCTCACTATAATCCTGTAGGATAGATACCATTATTATCCTTGTTTTTTAAATGAGGAAACTGAGGCTCACAGAGGTGGAGTCATTTGCTTCAAGGTCACACAGTTAGTAAGTGACAGAACAGGGATATCAATCAGCATTCTTCAAACTCCAGAGCCCATAGGACTCCACCATGTGGTGCTGCTTCCCCAGGCCAGGGAAGCCTACTTGGCAGGGAGGGATTGCACACTTGCATGGGGAAAGGCAGGTGGTTAGGTCCCATGGACTTTCCACCTTCCATCTGCTGCAAGGTTAGATTATTTGGACCTTCTCTACTGCTCTCTTCATTGTTGTCATTACCTTTTGCTGTACTGGTGGCTTCTTATCCAGAACGTGACTTGTGGTACACAGACTTGAGCACGCATTACTGACACAGGGCAGATGAGGGGACTGGGCTGGGCATTTACAAATATGAATCAAGCATGGCTTCTGATGTCAAGAAACTTCAAAGTTATAGTGATGAGGAAGTATAGTATAGCAATATGTGAGAGTTCCAGTTGCTCCATATCCTTGATAACACTTGGTATTATCAGCCTTTTTAATTTTAGTCTTTCTAGTGGATATTTGATGACATCTCACTGTGGTTTGATTTGTATTTCCCTGGTGGCTAATGATGATGAGCAGTTTTTCATGTGCTTGTTGGCCATTTTGATATCTTATTTTGTGTTCACGTCTTTCACAATTTTTAATTGGACTGGCTTTTTATTTTTAATTGTTCTTTACATATTCTTAATATGAGTCATTTGTTAGACACATGTATTGCAAATATCTTCAATAACATTTAGTATAACATTCTTCTCTTTCATGGTTAGTGATCTTTATGTCCTGTTTAAGAAATCTCCACCTACCCCAGAGTCATAAAGATAGTCTCTTATGTTTTCTTCTGGAAGCTTTATTGTTTTACCTTTCTCATTTAAGTCTATGACACACCTACTCCTCGCTTATAGACTATCTTGTTATCCAACATTTCACGTTTGCAACAATAATAAAAAATCTACCACGCAACTATTTTGAGCATTAACGACATACATCTGGTAGTAACGAATGCCAAGACGCAAGGTGAGAGTATGCTGGCTGTGATGGTTAAGGTTATGAGTCAATTTGCTGGGCCATGATTCTCAGTGGTTTTTCAATTATGTAATGATGCAATTTGGCAGTTATGTAATGATGTGGTCATCTTCCATTTTTGTGATCTGATGTAGTCATCCTCCATTTTCACACCATGCTGATTTTTGCATAATGACCTGGACTTTAGAAACTAACCGTGTAGATAAGTGAGGAGTGGGTGTATATAGGAATTAATTGTTATGTGTTGTATGAAATGAGGGTCAAAGTTCATTATGGATATCCAATTAACCCAGCAAAGATCATCCTTTTCTGACTGAATGGCAATTTTGCCATTATGGTAGATCAGATGACCAAATATGTGTGGGCCAGTTTGTGGACTGACAGTATTTTAAATCGATAAAAATAAATAAATAAAAAGATTCTTAAGAACACTGAAATAAATGATGGAAAATTAGAATTTTAATCTTGATCCAAACTTTAATGTCTTTGCTCTAATATACAATAGATTACAGAATCCAAATTTTTCCTCTAATTACCCTCACTACCAGAGCTGATTTTACCTCAGAGTTGGGTTTCAAGTGAGCCTTAAATTTAGCCACAAGTGACTTTGAAAAAAATATTTTTGAATGACAGAATGAATGGGAGTATAGAGTATCATTAGGACTTAGATGACTGCTCTGTTAATTTCCTATTGATGCTGTCACAAATTACCACAAACTTTGTAGCTAAAAACAAACAAATTTATTACTTTCCACTGCTATAGATCAGAAATCCAACATGGGTCTCACTGGGCTAAAATTAAGCTGTTCACAGGGCTTTGTTCCTTTCTGGAAGATCTAGGGGAGAATCTGTTTCCCGCCCTTTCCAGCCTCTTAGAAGCTGCCTACATTCCTTGGCTCATGGCCTCCTTCCTCCATCTTCAAAGTCAGCAGCATAGCATCTCTTTGACCCTTCTTTCATTGTCACATCTCTCTCTGACCACAATTTGGAAAAGCTCTTCACTTTTAAAGACCCATGCAATTAGGTTAGACCTACCCAGATAATTCAGGATAAGCTCCTCATATCAAGGTCCTTAATATAATCACATCTGCAAAGTCCTTTTTGCCATGTCAGGTAACATATTCACACATATTCAGAGATTGGGATGTAGACATCTTTACCCATAACCAAACCCCTTGAGGTCAAGTTGATTCCAACTCTTAGTGACATCTTTGGTGGGGAAGGGCCGGGGGAGGCTGTCATTCTGCCTACCACAACTGGGTGGATTGTTAAACTGATTGTTGGGTCACTGAATGTCTGTTGAATAAAATTAATCTCCATTTTTCAAATTCCTGTAACCCTCAATTGGATAGTAAGTTAAGGATCCCCAAAGTGAGAAAAGACCCAACAGTCGAGCCATTAGGATAAGGAGTGATTGGGAGGGGAGCCCAGAGCCCTGGGGACTGATTGTAAAGATGCAACTCACCAACTGCGTGACTTTAGGCGAGCCACTTGACCTCTCTGGGTGGAAGTTCCCCATCTTTACACGAAGGATTCTGGAATATATCTGGGGTAACCATCTCATATTTCTCTGGCAACCAGGCATGTAGTAAAAATATGTGAAGCAACCACATGCAAAAAAATAATAACAAAAGGAATGATAGGATCTGTGGCTAACTGAAGAGAAATGCCCTACCTGAAAGCGCTTAAATTACATGTTTTTGCTTCCACACAAACTACTGACCACAGGCCAGGAGTCTCGTTCCCTTAGACCAGATGAGCTCCAATGATGTTTCCAGCTCTAACATCTGCTGGCCTTTGCAGTGCTTCATCTTATACCGTGTGTGTTTTTATTTTCGCACCTCCAGCAGCAGAAGAGAAGGTATGAAGCTGAACTGAAGCACTCATATAACAAGATGGAGAAAAGAAGGAGCCGAAGAGAAAAGATTAGAACATTTCTTTCTCTCCTCCTCAGACTGCAAATGCTCTGCTCTGGGCAGGGCGGCATTCCAGCTGTGCTGGTTTCAGCTTGGCCAAGGCTGAAAGGAGACCCAGAGCAACCCAAGCCTCATTTCCGAAGGGTGTTATTTCACCCCTGCTTCTCAGATAATGTAACTGAGTCACTCAATTGAGCATAAAATAGAAATTTGGCTTCTTATCTGCCTCAGACCTGACTTTACTATTTTCCTTCTGCAAAATACATTTTTCACTATCTTATCTTCTTATAAACAATCCTGGCTCGGCAGCCTTGTGGCAATGGCGCTGAATGCATTTAAGAGACATATTTTTCCTCTCTTACTCCCTGTTAAAAGTCTTCTGTTTAAAAGCCTGCGTTTTTCCCCCTTTTGGAAAAAATATATATCCCATTTGTATGCTGTCTTCCTTTAAAGAACATACACATTTTTCATGAGTTGTTCTGATGGATCCCTCCTTATTTTCTCTTTGGCTCACTTGATCAGAATTAAAAGTAGGACTTGCTTCCACAGCAATGGTGTGTGGATTTGATGGATTTTAGTATGGGGTAGGGGAGGGAAAAGGCTCCATTTAAGAAAGGAGCAACTTCTAGAGTGGTCAGACCCCAGTGGGTCCTCCAAGATTGTGTGGTGGGCCGGACACATATTGATGAAAAGCCAGCTATGAATGTTTAATGCCTTCTCTCAAATGCAGACTATCATCAGAAGCACCAGACAGTGAAGCTTAAGCCACAGAGGAAAGAAGAGAAAAAGGCAACCAACGTTTATTGGAGCTTTTCTCAGAACAACCTTCTGAGAAAACAATCCCATTAGTAAAGAGGAAACTGAGGTTCAGAGTAGTTAAGGTACAGCAAGAATTTGGAATTTGACTGCAGGTGTGTTGGCCTCCAAAGACCACTTTGTGAATTAGAATCTCTCTCTCTCTCTCTTTATCCCCTCCCCCACCCCACACATTTTGTGGCATAATATTAGCAGTTTTTAGGAAATTATTTCAATATGATGATGTGTTGCTGGGTTTTGGAAACGCTGAGAGGAATGAGTTATGATTCTTGCCCTTCAGAGAACCCACAGTTTAGTGAGAGATGGACGTGGAAATATGTGGCAATAATGAATTATGTAAAGGCTGTGTGGCGGCAATAATTCTGTGTTTACCCTGTTCTCTTTCCTTCTGGCCCCACAGCCACTCTGCATTTCCTAGGCTCCCTTGTTAGGAGGGGGTCATGTCACTGAGCTCTGGCCGATGGAACGTGAGCAGAGGTGATGAGACCCATTTCCAGCCTGGCTGCTAAAAAACCCTCTGGCATAATCCACCAGGCTCTCTGCCCTTCTTTCCTCATCTTCTTGCTGGAGTCAGAGAATCCAGCAAAGGATCCCAAGACCCTATGGGATGGCAGAGCCACAAGATAGAAGAGGCTTGGATCCCTGAATTACTGGATGGAGCCAAGTACCTTCCCCAACAATTTTGCAGCCCTGCACTGGACAGTGATGGGAGCAAGAAATAAACCTCTCCTGTGTTAAACTCCAAGATTTGGGGGTGATTTGTTGCATCAGCTAGTTGATCCTCAACCAAAATGAGCAAGCAAGAAGACGAGAGCGGACTTACAGGGGAAGACCCTGAACATCAAGGCACTGAATTCAGGGCCACTCAAAGAGCATTCTTTAACTGACCTCTAGTCTACTAATTCTAACTCCAACTCTTTTATTCTGGAAATTGTAGTAAGTTACGGGTTTAATGGATTTCATAATTTTTCAAAGTTCACTTGCCTCCTTGCCTTTTGCAGAATAAAATGTAGCCTCTGTTCTGTCTGATCCTTGGTCACCTTCCAACCTCATTCATGTCTTCAAATATGCTATACCGTTTTCCACCTTAAGGTCTTTATATATGTTATTGCTCTACCTGGAACTCTTAGTCCTGATGTTCACCAGGCTAACTCCTACTCTTCCATCGTATCAGAGTTCAAAATTCCCTCCTCAGAGCAGCCTTCCGTGACCATCCTTTCTAAACTACCCCTCTTTTTAGTCCCTCTGTAGTCTCCTGTCCTTTTTCCTCACAGCGTCATTACAACACTGTGCATTTATGTTTGTGCATTTGCATTCTTAACGTCTTTCTCCCCCAGCAGTCTGTTAGCTCCATGGCGTAAGGAACTGTTTTGTTTTCCACATAGCATCCCTATGCCTAGTACACTGCCTGGCACATAGTAGGCACTGAGTACATATTTGTCGAACAAATGAATGAATGAATTTGACAGGAGATGTCTAAGTCAATTGGCATAACAAAGCTTATTAAGAAAGTGTTCTGCATCCTACTTTGGTGAGTAGTGTCTTGCAAACGGCCATCTAAGATGCATCAGTTGGTCCCAACCACCTGGAGTAAAGGAGAATGAAGAACACCAAAGACACAAGGAATGTATTAGCCCAAGAGACAGAAAGGGCCACATAAACCAGAGACTTCATCAGCCTGAGACCAGAAAAACTAGATGCTGCCCGGCTACCACCAATGACCACCCTGATGGGGAACACAGCAGAGAGTCCTGGATGGAGCAGGAGAAAGGTGGGGTGCACAGCTCAAATTCTAGTAAGAGGACCAGACTTAATGGTCTGACTGAGACTGGAGGAACCCTGGAAAGCATGGCCCCCGGATTCTTTATCAGCCCAGAGCTAAAACAGTTTCCGAGGCCAACTCTTCAGACAGGGATTGGACTGGACTGTGGGACATAAAGTGATACTCATGAGGAGTGTGCCTCTTAGCTCAAGTAGATACAAGAGACTAAACGGGCAGCTTCTGTCCAGAGGTGAGATGGGAAGGCAGAGAGGGTTAGGAGCTGGTTAAATGGACATGGGGAAGCAGGGGTGGAAAGGAGTGTTCTGTCACAGTACGGGGAGAGCAGTTAGAGTCACATAACCAGGTATGTATAAATTTTTGTATGGGAAAAAATAAAACGTTTATGTCAATAGCCATAAAAAAAAAAAAAAAGAATGAATTTGATTCTCACAACAACACTTTGTGGCAGGTATTTTAATCCTAATTTTATAAAAAATACAGTCATGTATCTCTTAATGTCCACGATACGTTCTGTGAAATAGGACGTTATGTGATTTGGATGTTATGCAAACACCATATTATTTTCTAATGGCAACTTTGAGGTAGTGAAATTGTTCCTTACCAAGGGACAGGGAGGACCCGGAGTTCTACTCACTGCTGTCTGGGCTTGGGTCCATGGCTGCGTCCTTGGGGAGCGAGGGAGTGGCAAGGGCACCCGCTGAGTTGGCAGTGCCCAGGGACTGGGCCTTTAGGCAAAACCCTGGGGCACTCAGGGAGGTGGTAGGCCCTTTGGAGACCCAGACAGACCTGTAGGCCCAGTTCACTGAGGATGAGGTCTAGGGGCACAGGGCAAGCCCAGGGTAGGTTCCCCAAGCATGCTCTGGTCTGAGGCACAAAGGTGGCACCTCCTTCCTGGCTACATCTGGTCACATCCACTACATCCATTCTCTGACTGGGATTTCTGAACTTAAGTGACCACGAATGTATATACCACGGGATGTTGCCAGAACAGACATTATGGGGCACATGACTGTAATAAAATTACTGTATTTTTACACAAATAATGTACACCTTCTCCATTTGTTTACCAACCATGCCCTCCCCCATGAGGCATTTTTGTAAGCACCACTATGCCAACTTTTTTTACATGTTGCTGTAAAAGAAATTAGCACAGCATGCTTACAAAAATACCTTGGGGTCAGGAGGGTGCGGTTGGCAAACAAACATAGAAGGTGCATGTTATGTGTGTTAAAATACAGTAATAATAAGAGTTAACATTTCTTCCATACTTCCTGTGTGCCTAGTACTAGTCTAAGAGCTTTGATCCTCACTATAACTGTCTCATCTCATTTTACAGATGAGATATCTGAGGCCCAGAGATCACACTGCAAGTAAGAAGTGGGGCCAGAATACAGGCTTTCTGTTTAAAGTTCCTGCTCCTCCTACTGAACCACAAGGCCTCATATCTGAGCCACCAATGGCAAGAGAGAGAAAGAACAAAGAAAAGAATCACATAGAAATTGCATTTAGCCTGGATCACTCCTTACATTGCGAGATTATCTGATAGGGATTTGCAGTCTCCTCCAACATTTGTCAATCTCATGTTGAATACATTCATGCAAAAGAGTAAGGCATATTTCACAATCTGGTTTGGGCGCTAGGGACAGTCTTGGTAGACAGCCCTTCTGGAACAAGACCGTCTACCCTCTTGCTTTGCTTTCCCCTGGGAGCCGGTGCCTCGGGCTCAGCTGCCCTCCTTTCATACCTTGGCCTTTGCCAGTCTGAGAACTCCATTTCTCACTTGCAGCCTAGAGAACAGGATGAGGTCAACAGGTCCTTCTGCTCCTGCAGGAAGCCAGAGAAGATTAATCTGAGGACAAAGAAATGATGCTGGGCAACGGAGGAGATTTATGAGGGAAGGAAACCCAGGACAAGGTCTCCGGGTTTTGTTCCTCTATATCTATCTTATGACTACCACAGAGTGCTGTGGTTGGAAGAAACTTCCAGAGGTCATCTGGTCCAGCACCCTGCCTCCTAGAGGCCTTCAGGCAAAAGGATGAGCATCTAATACTCATAACATATAAGCTCCCTACAGCTTTCCACATAATACAAACTAGATGAAGTCTAAGCATTATAACCTGACATCTGAATGTCCCAGTGATCTGGTTTCATGCCGCTTAATCTCCTTTTAGAGTCCCTGGAAGGTGCAAATCGTTAATGGTTAATGGTGCTCACTGAAAGTATGGAGGTTCAAGTCCATGCAGAGGTGCCTCAGAAGAAAGAATTGGCAATCTACTTCCAAAAAAATCAGCCATTGAAAACCCTATGGAGAAGCGTTCTACTCTGACACACATGAAATCACCATGAACTGGAATCGATTCAATGGGAACTGGTGCTTGGTATATGTTTTAAGTTCTACACAATTTTATCACATGCGTAGGCTCACGTATCCACCACCACAGTCAAGACACTGAACATCTCCAAGACCTCAAGGGTCTTTCATGTTGCCCTTTTATAAGTATGCCCACTTCCCTTTTCCATTCCTAACTCCTGACAATCACTAGTCTGTTCTCCATTTCTAAAATTTTATAATTTCAAAAATGTTTTATAAATGGAATCATACAATATGTAACTTTTGGGGATTAGTTTTTTTTCACTTAGCAAAATTCTCTAATGATTCGTTCAAGTTGTTTATTAATAGTTTATTCCTTTTAACTGTTGAGTAATATTCCATGGTATGAATATATTACAGCTTGTTTAACTATTCATCTGTTGAAGGACATCTGGACTATTTCCAGTTTTTGGTGATTATGAATAAAGCTGCTATGAACATCTGTGTACAGGTTTTTGGGTAAACATAAATTGTCATTTCTCTAGGGAAGGGAAAAGAGAACATGGAGGGTCACACAAGGTTTTAAGAGCCTAAAACTGGTATACATCATTGTGACCCCTATTCTATTGGCTATAAATCAATCACATGACCAACCTTGGTTCCAAATATTGGAACCAAGACTAGACCCCATGTCTCCAGAGTTCTTCGAGGTGCTGGTCACACACAACATGGTGCATGACCTCAGGGACCCCTTTCCTCTCTTCTCAGCCCACTTGCTTTTCCATATATGTGCTATGTAGATGCCACAGCAATGATTCCTACCTCAGTTATCTCTAGGAGGATGTTCCTGATGTTGCCAAATGCTCAAGGTTTGGTGAACAGAGCTGTGACATCTGGTTATAGGTATCTTTGCTCCAAATTCATTAAGGCAGAGAAAGTTACGATTTTAGATCAACTTCTTCATTTTACCAAAGAGGAAGCTGAAGCCCAGGAAGTACAGGGTACAAGTCCAAATATATACACCAGCCAAATGGCCATGCTGGGTAGAGGAGCGAGATCAAGAGACAGTTGGAACCCACCAGTCAGGATGCTTATACCCATGGTTAAATGAGAGAAAAACAACTCAAAGAGAAGGTTTTTAGGTTTCCAAGAGGGAATTATTTGGAAGAAAGAAACCTTCAAATAGCCCCTTAAATACTTCTATGGATTGTTGTTGTTGTTAGGTACTGTCAAGTCAGCTATGACTCAGCCACCTTATATATAACAGAATGAAATGTTGCCTGGTCCTGTGCCATCCTCACAATCCCTATGTTTGAGCCCACTATGTTGCAGCCACTGTGTCAATTCACCTCGTTGAGGGTCTCCCTCTTGTTCACTGACTCTCTACTTTACCAAACATGATGTCCTTCTCCAAGGATTAGTCCCTCCTGATAACATGTCCAAAGTACGAGAGATGAAGTCTCATCATCCAGGCTTCTAAGGAGCATTCTGGCTGTACTTCCTCCAAGACGGATTTATTCATTCTTCTGGCAGTCTATAGTATATTCAACATTCTTCAACAACACAATTGAAATGCAACAATTTTTCTTCAATCTTCCTTTTTCTTTGTCCAGCCTTTACATGCGTGTGAGGCTCTCAATCCTTCTTCTTGTGACACACTCAAGACGGGGCACAATTCTGGGTACAGCTAACACCCAGGAAGAACTCTCATTCAAGAAAGCAACTAGAATACGGTGAAAGTGATATTAGAAAATATCTTTAAGGGAGAAAACTTTTGAACTTATCCTCTTTAACATTTTTTTCCTATAACAAATTAGTTATTATATCTCACACTGACCTGAGCCCCTACACGGAGTGGGGGCTCCGCCTGGCTCAGCATCCCTACTGTATGGCCCATGTCAAGCCCTCCCTCAGGAATGCTTGCCCTTTGCAGGGAAGCCAGACTTGGGAGGCTCATGCTCCCTCTCTCAGGCTCCATCTCCACTTGGCAGGGGGGCTTCCTCGTCTGCCTCAGTCCCAAGATTTCACAGAGATAATGGAGAAAGCAGCCCAATGCTGATAGCCTGCCCCACGTTTACAGTACATCCCGGTAATGCTCCCTAATGCACATATAAACAGACTGCATATCCCAGACTCAGCGGCTCCTGGCGCTCTGGCAGGGGCCCAGCGTACTGCTGTCATAAACACCCTCCCCGTACCTGAGCAGCTTACCCAGCCAGGAGCCGCTCCTTGGAGAAGATGCCTGCAGAGCTGGAAGGCCCCCCACAGACCTCATTGCTCTACAGACATGCTTCCAATATATAATTAGTGAAACACAATCATGAGCTATGCCTGTGCTGGGCTCTGAAGATTCGGCTGTGAACAAAAAGACACATGTGGTTCTAGTCTTCATGGGGCATGCAGTCCAATGGAGAAGACAGGCCATTGACATCATGGTCATGCCTAGTGTTAGGTGAAAGGACAGGAGCACTGGGACACCATGAGGACCCACACTAGGGACACTTTCCTCAACGTTGAAGGGGAAGACACTTTCCATACGCTGGTCCCTTGCATTTACTGAGTTCCTGTAACAAACCCAGCATGGAACAAAGTACTGGGAGCCCCCCAGTCAGTGATACATGGCACACTGGGCATCTCTTTCTGTGTCTTTCCCACTAACAATGTCCCCTTCCATGTGTAGAGTATGTTATATTTTAATGTACCAAAGCATTTTAACTACTTTCAAGAAGATAGACTTTGGAGAGAGGCAACACTAGGTGTGACTCCTGGATCTGTCACTTACCAGCTCTCTGACTTTAGACAAACAACCTACAGAGCCTCAGTTTTACTCATCTGCAAACTGAAATAAAAATGCCTACATTACAAGTATCTTGATAGGATTAGAGATAAGTTACAGTGAGCACTTAATAAATGGTACTGATGCTCCTGGTGGTATTTATTATTGGCAATGATGGTGGTTTGGATTAAAACCAGTCTAGATTTAGACCCAGATAATAACAGTCAACATTTATGTAGCACTTATATTTGGATTGGAAACCCTGGTGGTATAGTGGTTAAGAGTTCAGCTGCCAACCAAAAGTTCAGCCGTTCAGATCCACCAGGTGCTCCTTGGAAACCCTGTGTGGCAGTTCTATTGAGTCCTATAGGGTCTCTATGAGTCAGAATTGACTTGACAGCAGTGTGTTTGGTTTTTTTTTGGGTTATATTTGGATTCACTATTTAATTCTTAAAGCAGCCCTATGAAGTAGGAACTATTAATATCCCCACTTTACAGATGGAGAAAGTGAAACACAAGGTTAAGTAAATGTTCTTACGGTCATACACAGTTAATAAGTGGAAGATCTGGGACTTGAATCTAAGCATGCTGGCTCCGGAGCTGACACGCTCAGTCTTATTATAACTAATTCACTGTGGGACTTTAAACGATGTACTGAATGTTTCAAAACTAAGGGTAATATTACTCACAGCACAGGCTTAATACAAAAATTAACTCCTAGGTTATGAGACGCTCAAGGAAGTTTAGCTTCCTTTTTGTTTGGACTCCACAGTTTTCATGGATTTTTATTAGAGAAGCAACAGTGACAAGATTTTTCAGACAGGGAAGCCAATATAAAAAATGTGACTCATCCACAAAAGAGCAGATGAAACCCTTCCTAAGTACAGAGCATAGCTTGAGTCTATCCTTTAAAACCCAGAATGTTGATTAAAATACTTTTAGAAAGTAGAAAAAATAAAGCTAATATTAAAAAAATCCTGTTTTATTAATCCCCAAAGGGAGGATTTTATTAATTCTTTTAGAATCCAATAAAAGTGTATTTTTTAATCATCTGTTTCCCAATGCCTGTCCAAGTGTCAGATCACAGCAAAGCAGCCCATATTTTCTGGGAAGTTTCCAGATCAGGGGCTGGGTCAGGAGAGTGGGACCAAGACTTCTTAGACAAGGCAGGTGGACAAGACAAACATGAATTATTAAATACTACAAGATGATATGAAAAAGTAGTGTTCACGTCGCCAGTGATCTTTGCCTATTTTATTCCTGTTCAAATAGTCCTGTACACTCTTTACTCTAGAACAGTGCCTGGCACATAGTAGGCCCTCAATAAATATTTATTGATTAAATAGGTAAGAGTATAACCATGGAGTGTCTTTCCGACATGGTAAGAAGTTCGGCTTTAATTCCAAAAACAATGTATGTAGGGATTTTAAGCAAAAGAATAACATACCCTGATTTTTGTTTAAATCATCATATTGTCCTGTAGAGAGAGAGGATACAAGTATAGTGAGGAGAATGAAACAAGACCATTAGGAGGCCATTCATTACATAGTTGAGGTGACCATGGCTTAGACTAGGATAGTGGCAGTGAAGATGGCAAGAAGTGGATGGATCTAGGATATACTTGGGAACTAGAGTTCACAGGACATGCTCGTGGTTTGGACATAAGTGATAAAGAAAAGAGGGCATTTTTTTTTAGATGGCTCTTGGCATTTTGCTTGAGCATCTGGGAAAATGGTTATGGTCTTTACTGAGATGAGAATATGTAAGGAGAAATGAGTTTGAGGTCTAGAAAAGGAAGAAATCAAGAATTTTGTTTTGGACATGTTAAAGATAAGAGGTCTATTAGGTATCCAAGTGGAGACCCCAAGAGCTCAGAAAGATGTCAGTCACCAGCATATTGAGGTATGGAAGTGGTAGTGCTAGTCTACCAGAAGCACTTGAATCACGGGTAAGATTTGTTCATCCACCACAGCGTCATAGTGTGATTCAAACTCATGCCTCAACCAAACTAGAAAACACGAGATGCTCAGGAGCAGACAAAAGTGTGAATGGAAAATCCACAAACTCCAAGAACTTGGTATATTCTGTGGGTCAGCGCTTGTGTTTCCTGCAAAAAATCCAAGGCATCCAAAAGGGCCCCCAACTTCCTTTGAGGAGTTTTTCCAAGGCCCTCTACCCATCTTCCACTCCCAGCGAGTCCTAGGTAGGAGTCATTGGTACGGTACCCACATATGGTTAAAGTCCACCCCGCAAACTGCGGGTTTAATCAGATGCATGGCTTCATCACTTGGGCTTAATGAGGTAAACCAGACCTCCGGTAATATTGCCTGTATAATTGACATGGTTCTCTGGGAAACATTATGCTTTATAATGAAAATACTGTATATAATTAGAATCTAATAGGAAGAAAATAGTAATTAGCCAGAATTAACTGAACAGACGCAATCAGGCAAATAAAGGTTATCCTCAGGAGAGGACCCTTCAGAGTTCAAATGCTCATCCTATAATTGTAGAGAAGCCCCAGTAATTAAGGGTAATTTTTTCCCTGCTTCATGGTGGAAGAGTTTTTCTGCTGAGTGGCGGAATGAGTCTGGCCAAGACCTAAAAGGGATCGGAAGGTCACACAGAGAAGGCCATAGGAGTAGGGGGAGGGCAAGAGAAAGGGTAGGGAAACTAGAGTCTAAAATTTCAGGTATGGATGTGAAGTCCAGGTCTGGCTCTGTCATTAACCAACTGTTTGACCTTGAGTGAATCACTCACTTTTTCTGATGGTGGTGATAATAACGGCTACCATTTATCGAATGTTTACTTAGTAGGAGCTGAGCTAAACATTTCCCATATATTATCTAATATAATCTTTGTGTCCTTAAACTACTGGATAAATATCCTCCCTTTTACATTTGCTTTAAAGCAAGCATCTTTTCTTTTCTCCTCCATCAGATTAAACTAGACAGTAAAAAATGAATACTAATAATGGAAATAATAGCAACTCTCCTCAGGTTGCTGTGAGGATCAATTAACATTATGCCGATAATGTCAAGTGGTCCATAAAGGAAACCAGCCTTTATGGACCGTTGTTTACACCAGGAGCTTTATAAGGACTTGGAGCTGTCAGATTCCAAATCTAAGCTCCCCTTGCTGCTACATCCACTCAAAAATTTATGGCCACCACTGCTAGTGTTATGATTAGGGAACAAGCTCCTGTTCAACAGCTGCAGCCACAGACATGCTCCCTGCATGACATGGGGTCACCCACTGACCTGCTTAATCTGCCGGAGGAGAAGGGAGTTTTGCTGGAAACAAGTCTGTCCTGAGCGAAATCAGGGAAGCTGTAGTGCAGGCTGCTGTGAAAGAGGTATTCAAGGGCTGGTCTGGTGCAATAACTTCCCCGAGCACCCTGCAGCCAGGGGCTCAATGTGGAAATCAGGATGCCAACTGATAGAAATTGAATAGCGTCCTCCACAAAGTTGTATTGAGGTTCTTACCCCTAGTACCAGTGAATACGACCTTTGTTGGGAAGAGGGTCTTTGAAGATGTTACCAGTTAATATGAGGTCATGCTGGAGTAGAGTGGAACCTAAACCAATCGGAGTGGTGTATCATTAAAAAAAAAAGAGAGAGAAAGAGAGAGATACAGAGAGACAGGGAAAAGATGGCCATGTAAAGATGCATCCGCATGCCTGGGGCTACCAGAAGACAAGGAAAGCTCGTTCCCTAGAGGCTTTAGAGGGATGGAGCATACCTGGGCTGACACTTTGATTTGGACTTCTAGTCTCCATTAACTATGAGACAATAAATTTCTGTTCTTATAAACACCCAACTTGTGGCATTTCGTTACGGCAGTCTAAGAAAATAATACACTGACAAAGAATGTTGTTCTCATCAGCAGGAGAGGGATATGTTTGTCCCAGGGTCAGAGACCACAGAACTTTGCCCTGTATCTCTAGGACCACCAATTAAGCCAGCATTCATGAGCACAACCTGTACCAGGCTTGGGATGGGCACTGAAGTTACAGAGGTCAACCTTCACAGAGATTGCAGTTCAGGGACAATGGGTGAGAACGAAGAGGAGGAGATAGATACAACCCACGTTTTCAGAACATAAGGCAGGATGGGGTAGGTGCTATGATAAAGGAACCACCAAAGTTAATGAAAGCCCAGAGGAGGAAAATTGGAGACAGATCTAGGAAGACTTCCAGGGAGAGATGGCCTTTAAGTAGGACATGGAATCTTGGCCTTGTCAGGTAGAAAGAGGAGAGAGGGGCATTCTGGGAACAAGGGACAGCCTGGACAAAGGAACGATGGCAAATGAATGTTGGCGGGGAGAAAATACTTGATGCTGTGCTGTCACAATCTATAGAGAAGACAAGCTTTAGTTCTTTCCTGGAAGGAGAACTGGAGGATGCCTTTGTCCCTCTCTCCAACCCCCTCACTCAGATCTCTCCAAGAAAGGAGCAATGGGTTTGATTGGCAAAGCTGAAGAGCAGTTCATCTAGTCGTGTAAAGCGCATACGTGGGTAAGAACAAGTCAGAACGGTGACTTCTAGGCATGAGTAAAGACGTCAGACAGGCCTTGGCCGTCTCTCTTGGGGTCCTTTTTCATCAGCCTTTGCCCAGGGTGGTGGGTCCTGGGCACAGGGGCTTGTTTCTGCAGATTCAAACAGACTTCTGTTTGCTCTTTGCCAACTTGTCCATCTGTCGCTGGGTGGGTGGACCCCACTACAGATTCAGGCAAGCAGGCCAAAGTGCAACTACATTCTTTAATCCATCTCTACCACTTGTGAAAAAGGAGGCCTGGTGGCACGTAGATTAAGTGCTTGGCTACTAACCAAAAGGTTGGCAGTTAGAACCCACCTAGAACCTTTATGGGAGAAAGACCTGGTGATCTACTCCAGTAAAGATTACAGTCTAGGAAACCCTATGGGGCAGTTCTACTATGTGACATGGGCTCACAATGAGTCAAAAGCCGACTCAACAGCACCTAACAACAACCATTAGTGAAGCTGACACTGGTTTTATTCCTTGCCTGATCTTTGTGGTTGTCTTTAACAGAGTCGAACTTGGATGGGGAGAGGAGCCAGTGAGTGTCAGTCCTACACCTTCCATTGTGTGCTGTGGGATCCGTGCATAGTTGGTGTGTCTAGATCATGGGACAGGGGTGGATGGTTGGAGATGAGTCTGGGAAGGCAGACTAGCGCCTCAGTTAGGAAATGGGGGAGGTGAGAGCCAAGTTGTCACACAATTTCAGTGTTCTTTCCCCATGCCAAATATCAAATCCATCTGAAGTCTGAAGTGCACCCACCCACCATTCTTAAGATACCTGCCTATCAGTCTGTGTGTTGAGATTTGTGCCCAAGGCATGTCCTTGTCCTAGATTCTAACATTGTATACCACCTACCTGCATTAATAGCATATTGTTACCGGAGATTTCACTGAAGAGAGTGGAGAAGAGGTGGAGGGCATTTATGTTGTTATTAGGTGCTGTTGAAGTGGTTCCGACTTACAGCAACCCTGTGTATGTGGGAAGGAAACATGAGTCCTGCACCATCCTCACAATCTTTGCTTTGTATAAGCCTATTGTTGCAGCTGCTGTATCAATCCATCTCTTAGGGGTCTTCCTCTTTTTCAGTGATCTTCCACTTTACCAAGTATGATGTCCTTCTCCAGGGACTGGTCCTTCCTCATAACATGTCCAAAGTACATGAGACGAAGTCTTGCCTTCCTCCCTTCTAAGGAGCACTCTGGCTGTACTTCTTCCAAGACAGAATTGTTCATTCTTCTGGCAGTCCATGGTATGTTAAATATTCTTTGGCATAATTCAAAGGCATCAATTATTCTTCATGCCTCCTTATTCGTTGTCCAGCTTTTGCATGCATATGTGGAGATTGGGTGAGGTGCACCTTAGTCCTCAAAGTGATATCTTTGCTTTTTAGCACTTTAAAAAGGTCTTTATAACACGTTAAAGAAGTATTTATAAATACTTTTTAACACTTTAAAGAGGTGTTTATAAGTAGCCCTAAAGGGAGCACGGATGGATGGACGGATAGTCATGGAACATCAGTCTTTGGCTAGGTTATTTACCACCAAAGATCATGAGCACGTATTTATTAAACACATACTATATGCAAGGTTCTGCAAGAGTAGCCATGGAAACTCTACAGAGGGGTGAAGTATAGTCTTCCATTTAAAGAATTTGCCATGTAGCAAGAGAGATGAGATTTATATAAAAGCTAACTATAATACAAGGTGAGAGGAAATGAAATGAACAGATTAAGTGCTATAAAGGGCTATGGGCATGCAGAGGGGATTTCTTTGGCAAGAGAACATAGAGAAAGACTCCTGGGAAAGGTGGCCTTGAAGCCAAGGCTTGAACTCTAGGTAGGATTTGAAAATGCAGAGAAAGAAAGAGGACCTTCCTGGTGGAGGAAGCAGCATAGGCAAGGCCAAAACCTACTGCCGTTGAGTCGATTCTGACTCATAATGACCCTATAGGACAGAGTAGAACTGCACAACAGGGTTTCCAAGGCTGTAAATCTTTACAGAAGCAGACTGCTATATCTTTCTCCTGCAGAGCAGCTGGTAGGTTTGAACCACAGACCTTTTGGTTAGCAGACAAGCGCTTTAACCACTGCACCACCAGGTCTCCTCAGGCAAGGCTAAAGGGGTGAGAAATTATGGGACACACCTGCGGAGGAACAGGAAATCAAGAGGACCTCTAGCTCCTTGTGAAGAAACATTTTGAAAAATGTGCAGAAGTCATATACTGCAGGATCTTGAATGTCCACCCAGGGTGGGCATGACACAAGCAGATTAACTAGTGTGATTAACCAAAGCAGCGCCCCCTAGAGGAATGGAGAAGAGGAGGCTTCTTGCTATGTTCCTTCGCAGAGTAAGTCTCCCACCTGTGCTGAGTGATAGAAAGTGTAATCAGAGGATGGTTTTGTAGATCATCGCATGCCTCTGCCCCTTCCTTTCCCTGTCAGGTGCAGGACCTAAGGCAGTTTGCATGATTACAGGTAGAACCCTCTTGTCTGGGCCTCCTATGTCTATTATTAAAGCCACTTAATGCCTAATTACTCAACCAGCCACAAGGCCTTCCAAGAGCTCCTTGCCGGAGAGCAATCGGATTTGTCAGACCTTCCCAAAAAGCACACAACTCTCTTGGAGGTCTCGGAATAGCTATGTCAGTGGCCCTAACGGAACATAATTTCCTGTAAAGGAAAACTAATTTAATATTTTCAGGTATTATGTAACCGGGTGCCCATGGAGAGAGCGAAGACAACAGCTAACGAGAAACAATCAGAGCACAGTACCCTTGTGGAATCAGGAAGCCTGTGGGTTTCTTTAATGCTGAAAAAGAGACCCCCAAAGTAGTGGATGATTACAGAGACAAGGGTAGGATGGTGCAGTGATCAAGAGTGTGGGCTTTGAGCCAGCCCAGACCGGGTTTGAGTCCCAGGTCAACTACTTACTAGATGTGGCAAGCTAACTGATGTACCTCTGAACCTAGCTGAAGTTTCATCATCAGCAAAATGAGAAGGATAAGGTGAGCCTAACTCATGTGGTTGTTGTGAGGGTTAAATAGGAAAATTTATGGGAAATACATAGCAAAGTGCCTGGCAGTTAAAAAAAAACACTGAATAAATGGTTGCTGTTATTACAACTGCTATTATTATTGATTGGAGTCTAGTAAAACTTACTTCCCTCCCACTCCCCTTTCTGGAAGAAAGTTTGGGGTCAAGATCCCAATCACCAAAGCCTTCTGAGGTGGACAACATACATAATGGGGCCCACCTAGAGTTGCCCACTCCATTCCGCTACCTCAGGCTTCATCTCTTGAATGCCAGAATCCGATCTCCCCAAAGTGAAGGTGCCATGCCTGTCTTACTCTTCTGGATCTCTAGAGCCAGGCCCAGTGCCTGACATATAGTTGGCACTTACATATTGTTGGAAGATTAGCAAATCTTACATCTCTTGCCTGGACCCTGGATTGCAATGGCTGTTCATTCCCCACCCATGGCCAAAACCACCTCCTCCAGGCTATCCTTCTTATACAGCAAAATTATCCTTCTAAAACTTCAATCTGATTATATTAGCCTCTGTTTCAAGGTCTTTTAACAGAATTTCTCAGCATCTAAAATATCAAATCCAAAGTTGACATCTTGGCATTCAAGGCCCTGTACAATTTGGCCCCAGCTTCGTCTCAGCCAAAGCGTCTGGTGTTCCGCCTAATCTTCTGGCACGCTAACTTCTTGCCATTTTTGTTGTAAGCCGTTACTTCTTCTCTCACACATGGTAGCCCAGTTAATGAATTATGGCAATTTTTCCTATCAAGCTAGAGGTGACCTCAGAATACTTCTCAACACAGTGTTCCATGTAACCACAATCAATTGGTCAGATTTTGGCAGAACCATTAAACCCATTTGCCATCCTAATCTAGAATAGCCTGAGTGTCTAAGTTTCCTAGGGCTGCCATAATAGAATAACACAAAGTAGGTGGCTTTAAATAACAGAAATTTATCGTCTCACAGTTCTGGAGGCTACAATTCCAAATTTAGAGCATTGGCAGGGCTATGCTCTCTCTCTCTGTTGGCTCTAGGGGAAGATCCTTCTGGTTTCTTTAAGCTTCTGGTAGCCCCAGGCATTCCTTGACTTGTAGACGAATCCTCACATGGTGTCCTCCCTCTGTGTTTCTCCATCTCTGTGTCTGTTCTCTTTTATAAACACCAGTCATACAGGATGAGAACCCGTCCTACTCAAGTGTGACTTAGCTGATAAGATCTTTAAAGAAAGATCTTATTTTCCTCAATAAAGGTCACATTCACAGGTACAGGGCTTAGGACTTCAACATATCTTCGCCAAGCTGGTTCCATTTTGGCCCGAGTTCCAGAGACTCCTGAAAACCAAATTATCCAAGCTCTCCAAATAGACCACACGCCTTTGGGCCTCTCCTGAGACACAGAAGCCTCTTCCCATCAAAGCCTCCCTTCTACTTCTACACACCAGGTTATAAAAACCTAAACCCTCACTCCTGTGACCCTCACTCCAAAGACAGAGGATAACTAGCCCGCTGGATTCTGCTCTAGAGAAAAGGAAACTGAGGCTCAGTGAGGTAAGGAAACTGAGGCTCAGTGAGGTAAGGAGACCTTCCCAAGGTCACCCATCTGCTAAGCAATGGAGCCAGGTTTCAATATATGTCTGTAAGATTCCCCCGCCCAGCCTCTACCCTTCACCACACTGCCTCCCCAAGAAACCCAAGGGACTCATTCTGCCATCGTTTAATCTCGCTCTATCCTCTAAGCCTATCTGTTCCGATTAAGGTGAGCTTATTTCCTTTCACAATTCTCTTTCAAGAACCTAAGAATAAATCAATCTTTCTGTCTTAATAAGTTGATAATCATTGTGAAATACTTAATGTAGTCACAGCCACCCTTGATCTTCAGGCTCAGTCAGAAAATCTTTCCCTGTCCTTCGCTTGTTCAGATTTTATGCCCTTAATTTGTTTTTTGTTTACTCTCTTTTTTTTTTCTGTTTAATACAGCAGATTCATTCCTCTCCTTTTACCACCTATTCTCTCTCTAAAGTTGATTTTTGTCCTTGACAATAGGTGGTCCCTTTCTGTTCATCTGGCTTTGTTTCCAGTATTTACTCTTTTGCATTTACTCCTGACTTTGCATTCCCATATCTACTTTGTAAACGATCCCAGGGCTCTGAGATCTCAAAAGGCAGTTATCTAATCCACCTCCACTCCCAGGCAAGACTTCATTCATTTATTTATTTGTTTATTCAGTAATTACTGATTGAGACAACCAATCAAGGGTGGTACAGTGATGGTCAAAACAGATATGGCCTGAACACTCTTGGAGCCTATAATGTAGTGAGAGAGAGAAACATAAATCAAATAAATTCAAAGTATCTAGTCCCAATCTGTGATGCTGCGCAATATAATAGCAGAGGGGGCCTAATTTACTTTTGGAGGGGTGACTGGATAGGGGTGAGAAAAGGGGTTCATTAAGGTTTAGGATCTGAGCAGGGGTGTGAGGTTGAAAGGGGACTCCCAGAAGAAGGAACAGAGGAGGGAAGGCTCTTAACCCCAATCTGTTTCCTACCTACTCTTTAAAGCTCTGTAGAGGAAAAGCATCTACAGCCCCCATTTTAAGTGATCAGTTAACAGCCTCTAGAATTATAGATTCTTCCTCTTGCTTTACTTTGTAACCACCACTTAAGCATCATCTGGGCAATTCTCCATTTTACAAATGGACAACCTGGTGCCTAGAAAGGGTAGGGGGAAGTGCCCAAGGCTATAGAGTGATTTGGTGGCAGAGCTGGGCTCCAGCCTGAGCCCCCTGACTGCTATTCCAATGCTCTTTGCCCAGCTTCTAGGTTAAATTCCATTATCATGAGCTTCTTAAGGACAGGGTGTGTCTTCCATTATAGACTAATGATTGTCATAGTAATAACAATAATAATAAAAAGTTGCCATCGAGTTGACTCTGACTCATCGTGACCCTATGCGTATCAAAGTGGAACTGTGCTTCACAGAGTTTTCAATGACTGATTTTTTGGAAGTGCACTGTCAGGCCTTTCTTCTGTGGAGTCTCTGGATGGACTTGAACCTCCAGTCTTTCAGTTAGCAGCTGAGCATATTAACCGTTTGTGCCACCCAGAATTTCCTAATAATAATTATAGCTACTTTTTATTAAGGTTCATCTATATTCCAGATATAGCTGAACATTTTTTATTCATTAGCTGTTCTAGCTGTCGTCACAGTAACCCAGTGGTACAGGGTTGATTCTAATCCTTCGCGTCTCCCTGTCTCATCTCAGCTGACTGAAGCCTATATTCAGCTGGGGCCTTACACCAGAAAGCAGAAGGGAATCTGCACACCTGGCCTGATTTCCCTCCTTGTTTCATAGCAGACAGAATGTGATTGGCCATTTAGACAGCACTGGCCTGTGGGCCCCACAGCATACTAATCAGTCACTAGAAATAGATGCATTAGGGGCAAAAACATTTACTGGCAACACTGTCTGGCTTCAATCTTTCACCTCCACTGGGTAATGAGATGAGCTAGAACATTAAAACCAACAAACAGCCTTTGGTGTTTACAACAAATGTTTGCAAGAGCACAGAAGACAGAGGTGCTGTGGGGAACATCTGGATTTCTGGAAACTGTGTGATTACACAGATGTGTTAGATTCATCAAGCTATAAAAATATCTTGTGATGTATGTTGGGGAAGAAAAATAAGCTCCCCAAATGGATGTGGTACAAATTATCAATCATCACAAAGACACCAAAGGAAGGCTGATGTGACTCCAGGCTCTAGGGAGACCCTCACAGCCAGGGTGAAATGGGTGCTTTGGAGAGCTGTCCTTGGTTGACAAGCTGGAGTAGGGGTGGGATCTAAGGACACCCGGGATGCTATTTATCTCTTGCTTCACCTCTCATAGTGCTGTCTGATTATGAGTACCCATTGCACTACTATGACTGAGTTGCTCCTTATCTTGCACTCCTCGGTCTCTGTGTTGCCCACAAATATGCCCTATCGGCATATAAAATTCTATGTAACACGCTCCCAAAATACTTTTCCAGCATCATATTCTGCAGCCACCCCAACTACCAAAATAATACTCATCCTATTTCCCCAAACATATCATTTATCTTGTCTTCATGCAAACCAGCAGCTCCGTGTGCCTGATCTAGTTAGTCTCCTCAAATACCATTGTTTTTGTTTTTTAAGGGTTGAGCAAATGAATAAGTAAGTGAGTTGCCTCTGAGCCTTTGCACATGCTCATGCCCATGCCTGGATCCCCTCTGAGCCCTGAGCTCATGCAGGAGCTCTTCTTCCTCTCCAAGCCAGAATTCAAGTGGCATCTCCTCTGGATAGCTTCCCCGACACCTTTCCCCTGGCCCTTGTCACTCCCGTTAATGATCACACCTCCACATATGCACAAACCTTTATTTTAGCCTGTATAACTTCTTTTTTTTAATTTTAGATGTGTCTGCCTTTCTCACTTTCCTATAAGTTCCTCAAAGCCAGAGAGACTGTGCTGTTCGTTTTTGTAGCCCTGATGCCCAGCACAGTATTTGGCATAGAACAGTGTGACAGGCATGGTGAAGAGCTGCTACTGGGCACCCCACTGAGAGTGAGGGACTCAGCATGAAGCTCCAAGGGATCTCATACTCAGATGGACTTGATCAGAGCCCTGAACTCAACCTGAAGGAGTTTCATTCTGAAATAAAGATTCAAGGGGAGTTATTTCTCTCCATCTGGGAGAAGGGGTTATCACAACAGTTAAGGGTTAAATTAGTGTGAAAGGTATAACATTGTACCCAGATATACGTTTAAAGCTAGCTTTAATTACTTCTCTTAGGATATAGTTTTGCAATACGGAATGCCATGATTGATTACCTTAGAAAAACAAAAGTGTGTGTTACCTGCGTCTGCATGTAGATAGAGCCTAGTTAGAGTTACAGTTGTAATGTCTCGGTAGACCCAGGTTTCTTGACACCTAGTCCAGTGTTATTTCTACTCTGCTTTCTGCAGCAGAAACCCAAGGATGGAATTCTATGTGCTTCATCATTGGATGGCCCCCAAAACCTCCTCTGCCTCAGCAGAGAGCATTATCTGGGCAATGTGTTTCCATCTGAAGGCCACGGAGCATAGGAAAGGGGCCCATCTAAACTGCCTCCATGTACGTGGATTTATGCAAAAGTAATTGGGAACTGGAATAAAGCAATAGATATACCCTTGGTTACTTGAGAATTCTGAGCATTCGGAATAACAACAGACACTTAAAAGTTACATCTTTGTCTTTCTGTTCCACAAACGAGGAAAGAGAAGTTCCAAGGAGTTAAGTCATGAATCCAGTATGAATCGTCAGGATGTATAAATGCAAACCATGGGAATAAAAGGAACCCACACGTACAAATAGCAATAATAACAATGATAAAACCCACATCAGTAACGATAGTAACCACCATTTATGATGTACCCTCTATATGAAGGCACTTAAAGTATCTCACTCAAGCTTAAGAAAATAGCCAAGGACAAAATGCTATCCTGGGCCAGCATTTCTCAAGGGGTGTTTTGGGACCATCTGTATCAGAATCATCTGAGAGTTTTGTTAAAATACAGATTCACAGGACTTCCTTTGGACCTACTAAATCGGAATCTCTGGAGGTGGGGCCCAGGAATCTGCATTTTAACATGCTCCTCAAGTGAGTCTTAAATACGCTAAAGCAGAAGCACCACTACCCTACTATCTTCATCAAAATCCTACTGTGGAGGAATTGGCAATTAAAATCAGCCTTTTACTCATATTATGCTTGTATATTATGTGGGATTGCAAATGTAGCTATTTAGGTTGAAATTCACTGAGTGCAGTGTCCAGTTTATGCCACAGTGGGAGCCCAATTATTCTCCGTACGCCCTTCTATAGCCCTTGCGAAGGCCAATGCTGAAGAAACCCCTTCGACCAACAACCAAGGGCTTCT
Source organism: Dugong dugon (assembly GCA_030035585.1). Taxonomy (NCBI): domain Eukaryota; kingdom Metazoa; phylum Chordata; class Mammalia; order Sirenia; family Dugongidae; genus Dugong; species Dugong dugon. The sequence continues at coordinate 63,887,826 of CM057471.1, forward strand.
GCCTCTGAATCAAAAATATTTTACAACACGAAACGAGAGCAGAAAGGAGAGGGTCACCTTCCAGGCCCTTCCGTTTCCTACCCCAGCCAGAGCCACCCTCATTCTACAAATGAGACCCTGGAGGCCCAGCAGAGATGGGAAATTGCTTCACCAAGAGCTACTCAGAGAAATTAGGGCCTCCCTGCCTTGGAGGCATTGAGAGACAGTGGAGGAGAGCTGAGAGAAAGAGACAAAACGCCCATTCCAATAAGGAAACGGCTTTAATCTATCAAAGTAATTCTCCTTTCAGGGAGAGAGAACATGGAAATTGCACAAAATGACTTACAGAATGGCACCCAGTCTGATTAGTGTGAGGCCGAGAGCTCTGTACACTTAGTATGTAAGGTAGAAACTCCGTCTGAATATTCTCCAAGATACATATATCCCAACATGAAAAGGGAGAAGAATGGGTTTGTCTCTTCAAAAGAAAGAGATTTGGTGGAAGCAGGCATTTGGGGGACATCATAGAGAAGGTGGGTGCTTCATGGGGGCATGGACAGCCTGTGATGGTAGGAAAGGGTGGCATTTTCATTCCCGACCCCACCAACCCCATGTCTCCCTGTTGCCTACAGGTTCAAATCTAATGCCTCAGTTGGGCAAGCAAGCCACTTTATTTCTAGACCAAAGTTCGACCAACTTTTTCTGTGAAGCACAAGGTAGTAAATGTTTTTGGCTTTGCAAACCATCTGGTCTCTGTCACACACCTCAACTCTACCTCTGCAACTTAAACCCATTGACTGAAGGCCAGAACAAGGACTGTGCCCCACACATCGGCACAACCCACACTCTTAATTAACCCCCATGTATTCTGCCTGAGAGAAGACGCCATAGTTTACAAATTGCATTCTGCACAGTGTCTTAAAATTGAAGGTGCTCACTATATGCTTGCTTTAATGAATATTAAGGTCCATGAAGCCCCGAAGATGAGTGGTAGGCAAGGTCCACAATGGCAGGGAAATAAGGCAAAGAAATAATAGCCGACAATCTAATTTCAAGAAAGGATAGCAAAAAAAAAAAAAAAAAGAAAGAAAGAAAGCAAAGGATGGTAAACATCAGACCAATTAACTTAAAAAGCACAGGTCAGGTGGTCCTGCACACCCCAGTATTCCTGAGAGCATAGCTAAGAGGTGGCATCATGTAGTGTGGGATGATCATAGGGATAAGCCTAAGTCCCCACAAAAAGGTAAGGTGAATGCTCTGTTTAAGAAGTCAGGGAAGTATGGGATCTGTTTAGACAGATACCCAAGCCAGTGGTCAATTTCTTTTACTCTGTAGGTTTGAAGAGGTAAGCTCTTATTTATCTAAATATCCCTGCTATATGGAATAACCCATTCCCTGAGGATAATGGAAACATTGTCAATGAGGTCTCTCTGCTTTATCTGCTGCTCTATATAGTTTCTGACTTTGTTGGGAAATATTTTCCCTCTTCTCTGTGGACTCGTATGTGCACACCCAATACAAATCAACTAACATACACTGAATTTCTACTATACACAATGTCCTGTGATGGGCAGTAATGATGTGGAACAAGTGATGAGCAAGATGGTCCTTGCCCTCAAGGAGTTTATACTCTGGGAGAGATCCAGACACTGATGCAATTTACAAGCTATATTTTCCTTCTTGTTGTCTCCTAATGCCAAAAAAAGAGAAAGAACATTCCTACAGAAAAAGTAAAAAATGAAAAAAGACCCCCAAATAGCTTGGACCTTTCACATATAATCTTAGTTCCCTTGATCTTGGCCTCTTTATTCTCTACTGTCTCAACTTGAGACAGCAAATGTTGATTTCTAACCTCAGCTCAACTCAGACTTGGAATCTCCTAGTAGTTGGTTTGGTTGCTACTCATCTTGTCCAAGACTTTCCTTTTGCTCCAGGCTAAGATGCTCTGTACATCCTTTCTCTGGAATCTAATCTCAGTATATTCCCCATTTCCAGATTTGCTTTTCTGACCTTGGTACTAACAACTCAAATGGCACCCAGCCCATGAGAAGAAGCAACAGCCACTATTACGAACAGATATCACATATTACTAATTCCATATTAATTGCTTCAGCAAATATTTAATGAGCATCTACTTGATGCCAGGCACTGTGCCAGGTACTGGGGGCACAGATATAGTGATAATCCATTCCCTAGAGGCATTTGCAGAGTTGATATGAGCAATTGGCACAATGCGATAGTGCTGTGATTCACTGAATGCGCTCTCACAAAGTTTCTGCTGGGTAGCAGTCCCTGCACCCGGTGTCAGGGTTCCAGAAATGACTAAGTCAAGTCCTTCCTTCCTGGAGCTCATACACGTTCTGGTTCTTCTACTTGCAAGCTCACATCATAGGACTGCCTCTCCCCATCCACTTGAACTCTGGCAGGGTGATTTGATTCATGTTAGCCAATTAAACATGAGTGGAAGTGACATGTGTCACTTCCAGGCAAAAGTCTTTAAGAGCCAGTATGCAATTAGCAGTGTTGTCTTCTCCCTACTGGAGTAATTGTGGAGTTCAGATGGAGCCTGTACTGGCCAACCACTTGAGTGACTCAAATAAGCAAAGTGCCCTATAGACCCTCACTTGGCATATAAGGAGCTAGAAATCCAATAGACTAGAAATAAGACTTTGTTATGTTTAGTCACTGAGATTTGGAGGACTATATGCTACTGCCATATGACCTAGCCTATCCTGACCATTTCAGGATGTATGCCCAAAGTACAATAGGAAAATAGGGGAAGAAATGGCCAACTGAGTTTAGAAGATGCAGGGAAAGTTTGCCAGAGGAAGCGATGCTTGAGCTGCTTGAATTAACTAGATGATGAAGTCTGTCAGGAGGATAAGGATGGGAAGGGAGTGGGAGTAGTAATGGCCTTGGGCAAATGACTTCCCCTCTCTAAGTCTCAGTTTCCTAATCAGCAAAATGGGCACAATAATGTATACCTCAGAGGACTGTTGGGAGGATTAAATGAGACAATAGAGGTCAAATGATTAGCCTTGTATTATTATAATATCAGGATTCTGGGTTACAGGTAGAAAAAAAAAAAGCTTAGAACTGATAAAACACAGGGAAATCAATTGGCCTACGTAACTGCGACCACTAAGGGATAGAACTCACTTCCAGAATGGCTAGATAAAAACCAAACTGTTGCCATCGACTTGATTCCGACTCATAGTGATCCTATAGCGACCCTATAGGACAGAGTAGAACTGCCCCGTAGGGTTTCCAAGGAGCGGCTGGTGGATTGGAATTGCTGACCTTTCGGTTAGCAGTCATAGCTCTTAACCACTGCCCCACCAAGGCTCCCAATGACTAGATACAAGGACAAAAATTAAGTCATTAGATCTCTTTCTTCCCTTCTCTTCCTTTCCCTTCCCTTCCCTTCCTTCCTTTCCCTCTTTCCCACTCTCTCTCTCTCTCCCCCCACCTTGACTCTTCTTGGCTTCGTTCTCACACAGGCAGCTCCAGGCTAACATGACTCCAGGGCTAGAATGAGGCTCTCCTCCAGCATCTACATCAGGACTCAAAACAGCCTCTGACCTTGCTTGGGGCATGCATCCAACCCGAAGCAATCAATCACCGTACACACGGGGGGCGTGGGGGATGGGGGTAGGCAGAGGGAATGAAGTACTCCTGGAGTACTCCTTTAGGCCGACCCAGGTCACCTGCAGTGTTAGGGCCACATGATTGACAGTTACACCAGACTCAAATGCAGCAGGGGAGGGGTTGTTCCCTAAAGGAAAGGATGCTGTGCAAAAAGAATTAAGAGATGTCCTTACACTGATTGCTCCGGGAAGTAGGAATAGCATATGTAATGGGATGGCTTGATGGAGTATGATGTGTATAAAGCAGAAAACAAAATTTATTCTTGCTAGAGCATAAAGTAATACATGTATGCATGTGTGTGTGCCTGTGTGTGTGTGCGTGTGTGTGTGTGTGTGTGTGTGTGTGTGTGTGTGTGTGGTGGGCAGGAGATGGCAGGTGATGAGGCTGGACAGGCAGGCCCATGTCAGAGGATTCAGTGGCACATCCTACAAGGTTAAGTCTTAAGCCATGCAGCTGGTGATGATAAATCCTTTCGGAATTCTAAAAAGTTTGAAGCATATCAGCAGGTAGCTCTGCAGGCATCCTGATGTCTTAGGGTTCACAGTAATCTGGAGAAATAAAAACGACCAGGGAACACAGAAGATGCAGAGTGAACCGAGGGGACTAAATAACTCAGACACCTCCTGGGGCTGTACCAACTTCCCATGGGCCATGCTGCCCTGGAGCCTATTTTAGATGATGATGCAAGGTTTCCCACAGCACCTGACAAGCCTGCCTTAGTTCTTATTCCTTTTCATTAAAACTGTTGGTGGGTGGCCAATACCCCATGCCTTACCTAAAGGTACAGAGGCAGGGAGCTACCAGGGAATAGATTAGAAAACTTTGGGCTCCAGTCTTTTTATAGCACTGAGAGAATGCTGCCCAAGGAATTTGAGGGTCGATAGCACAAAGAAAGGAAAAATGATGACTGTATATGGTGGGTGGCCATTGGCCAGGAGTGGAACAGGGGAGGGAACTTGAGTTGGAGAGCCAGATACACTTGGATTCAATTCTCAACTCCTACATGAACCTGGTGGGAAGGCCATAGAGAAGGCACTTCACCTCACTGAGCCTCAGTTTCCTCATCTGTACAGTGGGGCTATCAATACCATTTCCTCACAGGGTTATCATGAAGATTAAATGAGAACAATGTAGCTAAAGCCTATATAACAGTCCCTGGTGACTAGTGGAGGTTCATGTATATTAATTCTCATCCCACTACCGTATTTTTTTGCAAGTAACTGTGCCCATGTAAATAATATGCCCATACATATAACACGTGACATAGCACACTTACAAAAATAGAGTGGGGTGAGGGGGTTTTGAGGTTGGCAAAAAACATTTAACACGCATGGCATTTGCATAAAACATGGGAGTCAATCTAACTCCCAGCCTGTTCTTCTTCCACTAATTCTGTCCAGGACATCCCTGGGTGGGTGCGGGTCCCTATCATAACTCATCCTCTCTCTGCAACCCTTTAAGTCCACATTCAGCCTCTAACCTTCTTGGAAAGTCACTGCTCCTTGGAGTTTCATCCTTGCCTTCTGTAAAATAAGAAGGTTTGGACTAAATCAGGGGTCTCAAACTTGTGATCCATGGCCCCATGTGCTTTGTCTGTCTGCACAGGGTTTTATAACATTGGAATGTGAATGCTTCTAGGTGTAACGTGTGTTCTACCAGTTACACAGACCTCACTGTTTCCGGAAGTCTCCCAAGCCATCTTAACTCATGGACATCACCCGTCTGATTCCTGTTTGTATTTGACCTTCTGATCTCTGGATTACATCATCTCAATGGCTTTCCCAGCCAAGAAATTCTAGATTCGGTTGTTCCCCTGCCTCCCAAACAAAGCGTATTCGTATTTATTTTCATCTTCAAGCCACTCTCATTTTGGTCTCTTGTAGAATGTCTGACTTCTTCCTCCTCTCCCACCCAGATTCTTCTCATCTTTGACAGCTTTCATCTTCCCCAAACTAAATAGTGCTATATTACTTGAGAAACTGTTATGAGGCCATCCTTAGTTACACTGTTCAGAGAAGGCAAACAGCAAATACTCCAGGAAATTTTTGTTAATTAACCCTATCCTGAGTTTAGTTCATCAACTAATAATTATCATCCCCAGTGTCTACACTTTGTACCATCTATGTGACAGACACCATCCTAGCTTTCTTCTATACTTTCTCTAATAATACAACAGCAATGGAAGGGAGGTGCTGTCATTCCCTATTTATAGATGAGGCAATAGAGTTTCAGAGAAGTGAAGTGACTTGCCCAAAGACACACAGGTAGTAAGTGGAAGAACTAAGATTTGAAACAAGGTTCACTTAAAACCCAAGCCACTGATGTTTTTCTACACTAATCAATGTAGTGATGATATCAAAAGTTAAACAATACATCAATCACATATGTATGTCACATATCAGTTTGCAAAGGGCTTTCTCAATTACTCATCTGAGCCTCACAACAGACCCTGGCATTAGGAGGACACAGGTAATTATCCCCATTTTACAGATGAAGAGAGACCAGCCATACTGAATTTCCTCTCCACGCGGTAGGAGCTCTAGTTAACTCGCTGAAGTGAAAAAAAAGAAAAAGAAATGTCCTCCATCTCCTCAGCTTGGGGCTGGTATTAGGGGCAGACAAGATTGAATTTATACTGATCTGCAAATATTTTCCTCGTAAGTTTCCGTTTTCACTGGACATAAATTGGACTGAATTGCCTTTACCTGCTGGAGCTGGAAAACCGTCTCTATAAATTGATCCCTTAACTCTGCCATCCTCTTGAAACAATTAGCTCCTTTCTGACAGCTTCTGTGTCTCCAGGCATCAGCCACTGGGTCGGGCTGGATTTCATGCCACTAACACCAAAGGTTTTCTTGAGGGTGGTGCACTTATTTCCCTATGCTCCTCACTGTCAGCCCCAGAGTGGGACACAATTCCATTCCTAAGCGCTCATTCTCCACGGATTCCAGTTCTCAGTTCTGCCTCTTCCTGCCATCCTCACTGCCTTGGCCCTAGGTCAGGCCTCCATTATTTCCAGGCTTGGACTCTTGCTTCTAGCTGCTCTCCCCGCCTTATCCCCAGGCTTTCCCCTCCAGTCTTCACACTGTAGCCAGAGTGACCCGTCTGCCCATGGATAAGATGATAATTATCCATCTTCCTCGTGGAGAGGGGCATTCATGTCCATTCCCCATATGGAGTAAGAAGTCTCTATTTTCAATGTGAGATGGAGAAAAAGACCCCAACCTCCACCTGAGATGGAAGAATAATTTATTCCCCACCTCCTCTTGGGGTGGGAAAAAATGCAAGCAAATTTTAATAAAAACAGTTGCCCTAGAGTAGACTCAGACTCATGGCAACCCCACGTGTGTCAGAGTAGAACTACGCTCCATATGATTTTCAGTGGCTGATTTTTTGGAAGTAGATTGCCAAGCCTTTCTTCTGAGGTGACTCTGCATGGACTTGAACCTCCAATCTTTTGGTTAGCAGCCAAGCATTAACCATTTGAACCACCCGGGGATTCCCACAAATTTTAATAGCTATCATTTATGCAACACTTAGAGCCCCTCGGTGGCACAAATGGTTAAGCGCTTGCAGGCTAACTGAGAAGATGGTGGTTCAACCCCACTTAGAGGTGCCTTGGAAAAAGTCCTGGTAATCTTTCTGAAAAGTCACAGCCATGAAAATACTATGGAGTACGAGTTCTACTCTGCACCACGTGTGGTTGCCATTACTCAGAACTGACTCCATGGCAACTGGTTTTTTGTTTGTTTATTTTCAGCGCTTACTATATGCCTCTGTGGAAGCAACATTCATTGCATGGAGGCTGAGAGTGGGCTTGGGGCTTAAGCTGTGTAGTTCACCTCCAGCTCCATCACTTACCAGCCACAGCACTGGATATTTTTGTTTGCTTCTTCAGATCCTTTTCACCAAATCCACCTTGCTCTGTGCCCTGGGAGCTGACCTCATGGTCCAGTTGGGTTCACTGATGGAAACTGCCAGCAGGAGATGGGAGGGCTAGAGGAGAGCAAGGGCAGGATGATCACTCTCCAGTCCTTTCCCACCTGGTCGGGGCCCAGCTCCTGCCAGTGTTCCTCTCCTGGAGCACAGCTACTCTCTCCAGGTTCTGATAATTGTTCTCTCCCTTGTCCCTTAAAAAACCCAGTGTGTCCAGTAGATTCCCACTCGTAGTGACCTTATAGGACTGAGCAAAACTGCCCCATACGGCTTCCAAGGCTGTTATCTATACAAAAGCTAACCGCCACATCTTTCTCCCGTGGAGCTGCTGGTGGGTTCAAAGAGCTGACCTTTCGCTTAGCAGCCGAGTGCTTAACCACTACACCATCAGGGCTCCTTGGCCCAGGGTGATTCACTATCCACTTTTCCAGCCAACCCTTTCGTAAATGGGCCCTTTGTTAAGTCTGGTTAATTACCCCATGTGGGCATGTCATCTGTCTCCTGCTGCTCCCTGACTTCTATAATTTGATCTTGGGCAAGTCACGCTCTTCCTCTGAGCCAGAGTCTCCTCATCTGCAAAATGAGGAAGATAAGGGCAGGAACTGCATTCCTTGTTGTGAGGATTAAGTGAGGAAAAGCACTTAAACAGTGCCTGCCTTCTAGAAAACACCCACTAAATGCCAGTTGTTGTTCATATTATCAAATACCCAGTAATGTGTGTTTTTACAAGCAAAGAAACTAATTCTAATAGAGGTCAAAGACTTGCTGAAGGTCGCCCTGCACTTAGCAAGGCCAGAGTTCAAATGCAGGGCTGTCTACCTACAGAGCCACATTGCAGTAAAACGTATTATCAGAAGTATTTAGCCCCTTCCCTGAGAAGCTGATACGGGAGCTGCCTTGTCTGGTGTCCCCGCTTTGGAGGAAACCAGCTCCCTGGGAGGACCCACAATGCACCTGAGCAATCACTGTCTGTATGTTGTGCTGGGCGGGGGCGGGGGGGGGGGGTCCTCCTTGACCCCTGCAGGCAATCAGCTTAGCCTATGAAGCATGAGATTTAATTACCCTTATCTAAGCTTAAATAACTGTAAATGTTATTGTTGGTCACACAAAATTATCTCGCCCTTTGAAAATGCCCAGCCTTTTCCCTGACTCTGTGCTTTTCACAGTCAGGGAAACAATGCTGTTAATGTCACAGAGGCCTGATGCTATCTGAACCCCAGTGTGTGGAGGCCATTTGTGTGACATTTTGGAGGACCCAATTTGTGGCTTCCTGTTTGTCAACTATTGTCAAAGGAAGGCAATTGGCTTAGCTGCTGCCACTCTGAGAGGGAAAGACCTGACATCCGTAGTTAGCCACTGAGTGGCTGGGAGATGTCAGGAAAGTTGCTTAGCCTCTCTGATCTTCTAGCCTGCTATGTGTCTTCAGCTTCTGTATTGGCGTTTCCTGTGGAAAGTGTCAAGTTTGGAGACAAGTACATGGCAAAATGAGAAAGGCTGGGATAAGCGTTTAGACTCAACCACTGGGGCAAGCAGGGTTCACCCCCAAATACCCAGAAATAAGGGCTAGGAGAAGTCCAAGCCATTGGGTGCAGCATGTGGAGGTAGTATAGCTTGACAGCTAATGCGCAGCCTTTAGACTTAGAGAGATTTGAGTCTAAGTCCCAGAATGACAAGTTACTAGCTACATGCATGGAGCAAGTTGCTTCTCTAAGCTTCTATTTTCTTACTAGTAAAATGAGGATGATAGTACCTACCTCATAGGGATGTTGGAAAGATGGTAGATATATAGAAGATAGGAAGATGAAAGATATTTAGACAGCTAGTGTTATAGATTGAATTGTGTCTCCAAAACTTTGTGTCAACTTGGCTAGGCCATGGTTCTCAGTATTGTGTGATTGTCCACCATTTTGTCATCTGATGTGATTTTCCTATGTGTTGTAAATCTTACTTCTATGATGTTAATTCATAACAAATTATGGATAACATTGCAAAGAATGGAAATTCCAGAACACTTAATTGTGCTCATGAGGAACCTGTACTTGGATCAAGAGGCAGTCATTTGAACAGAACAAGGGGATACTGTGTGGTTTAAAGTCAGGAAAGGTGTGCGTCAGGGTTGTATCATTCACCACACCTATTCAGTCTGTATGCTGAGCAAATAATCTGAGAAGCTGGACTATATGAAGAAGAATGGGGTATCAGTATTGGAGGAAGACTCATTACCAACCTGCAATATGCAGATAACACAACATTGCTTGCTGAAAGTGCAGAGGACTTGAAGCACTTACTGATAAAGATCAAAGACTATAGCCTTCAGTATGGATTATACGTCAACATAAAGAAAACACAAACCTTCATAACTGAACCAATAAGCAACATCATGATAAACAGAGAAAAGATTGAAGTTGTCAAGGATTTCAGTTCACTTGGATACACAATCAACACCCATGGAAGCAGCAATCAAGAAATCAAAGGACGGATTGCATTGGGCAAATCTGCAAAAGACCTCTTTAAAGTATTGAAAAGCAAAGATGTCACCTTGAAGACTAAGGTGCACCTGACCCAAGTCATGGTGTTTTCAATCACTTCATATGCATGTGAAAGCTGCACAATGAATAACGAAGACTGAAGAATTGATGTCTTTGAGTGTGGTGTTGGCAAAGAATATTGAATATACCATGGACTGACAAAAGAGCGAATAAATCTGTCCTGGAAGAAGTACAGCCAGTATGCTCCTTAAATGTTTTCGGGGGCTATTGGGAGGACATAGCCCCAAGGTCCCTATCCCTTGCTTAAGTCAGAGAATCTCCATTTATTTCTGTTTTATATATTGGCATTCCAAATGAAACTTCATTTTATTTATTTATCCATCCATTCATCCAGGAAACAATTATTCAGGAAAAAAAAAAGTGTCCTGCTCCCCCTACCAAAAACAAGGAAAAAGGGAAAAACAGAAACGAAGGAAGGAAGGGAGGAAAGGGAAGTGGGAAGGAAGAAAGGAAAAAAGAAAGGCAGGAAGGAGGGAGGAAGGGAAGGAAGGAAGGTGCTTGTAAACCACTGATCTAACCCATTTTACAGATAGAAAGCCTAAGACTCAGACAATGAACAGCACTGGGCCAAGGTCTTACAGAAAGTAACTGTAGCTGAGACTTAAATGCAGTCCACCTGACTCTCATCCCACTCAATCCCATTTTCACAATGCCCCAGTTTCTTCTGTCCACAAGGCAATTCAAGAATAAGTGGAGGGGGGGAATTCAGACTCCTTTGGCAAGGAGAACTGACTGAGAGGCTAATGCAGAAATGGAACATTGAACACTCTCACCCACCCACCTGCCCAACACACACCCGACCTGTATTCTTTTCCTGGCTAATTCTTCATCCTTGATGTCTCAGCTCAAATGTTACTTCCTCAAAGAAGCTCTCCCAGAGACCTAGATCTAAATTTTCTCCCACGTAGTTTTCTTTCATAGCACTCTAGACTTTTACTTCATGGAACGGATCAAAACTTGTACTGTTTATGCATTTATAGATTTATTTGTTCAATGCGTGACTCCTCTACAGACCAGAAAATCATTTTTTGCATGAGTGAGTAGTCATACCGATACTACAATGCTCTTATAAGATGCCTTGGGGCTCTGATTAATGTAGGGAAGGTAGAAATTAATCTGGCTTGCTGAATCTTACACCATGCCATACCCATTGCCATTGAGTAGATTCCAATTCATGGTGATCTCATACGTTACACAGTAAACTCCATAGAGTTTTCCTGGCTGTAATCTTTTACAGAAGCAGATCACCAGATCTTTCTTCCATGGCACCATTGCGTGGGTTCAAATCCCCAAGCCTTCAGTTAGTATCAGAAAGCAAACCATTTGTGCCACCCAGGGACATATTACTGAATCTTAGGAAATTTTATTACCTTCAGAATGAATGCCACATGCCATTCTCAAAAGAGTACATTTTGGTCAATTCTTGTATAAGTAAACATCACAGTAATATCAACCACAAAAGCATTTTTCTAATTTCAGTGTGACACAACTCTTTGTTGTTCAGGAGCCCACCCCCATCTCCACAGCAACCCACATACCATCGCCAGCAGTGTGTGTGTAGGGGTGGGAGTGGGTGGAATGTTTATTATAAGAGACAGGAGGAAAGATCTTCCTAGTGCAAGGCCATATTCTGTGGTATTTGTCCTCAGTGGTTCCATCTAGGCATCGTTCTTCTTTGGATGCCTCTTTGCATCTTGCGACATATACCACCTATCCATGAGTTTGGGAAACTTTCTGGACACATCTGAGTTCCCCTGGCATACTGGCTCCAAAGCCTTCGTCTGGTTCTTTCTCATGACGAGAATCAATGATTCAGATGGGTTTCTGTAATCTTACGTGTCAACAGGGGCAAGGTGGCATGAGAAGATCTAAGACAAGAGGAGGTCCAGAGTATTACCAAGAGGGCCTGTTAAATAGGAAAATATAGGTTGAAAGAGGCCTGAAATAGTACATGAGTCCAGAAAAAGTACAAGGGCATACAATCTTAACCAAAGAGGATTTGATTCCTGATGAGCCTCACTTCTTAAGTGGGACACCCCCACCCCATCCTAGGAGAAGCTCCTCAGCGGTAATGATGGTGAGGATACCAGGATATTGGTCATGGTTGTGTAACTGCTATGTACTGAGCATTGTATTAGCCCTTTCCGTAAGTCATCTCATTTCATCTTCTCAAAGCATCTACCAGGTAGATGTGAGGATCCCTTTTCCTGATGAAATAACAAGGATTGGGATAGATTAAAGTGACGAACCCAAGACACACAGCTAGTGAGATTTGAAACTGAGGTTGGAATTCAGCTTTACCTAACTCCAAGACACATTCATTCATTAATGCCACAAATATTTATTTATTGAGCATCTGTTGTCAAGTTGATTCTTACTCATAGCAGCCCATAGGACAGAACAGACCTGCCCTGTAGGGTTTCCTAGGCTGTACTCTTTATTTACAGTAGCAGATCGCCAGGTCTTTTTTCCCAAGAAGCCGCTGGTGGGTTCAAACTGCTGACCTTTTGGTTAGCAGCTGAGTGTTTCTTCTTTGCACCACCAGGGCTCCTTACTGAGCACCTCCTATACGGCAAACCCTGTTCTAGGCATTGGGATTACATCATACAAACCAGACAGAATTTTCTGTCTTCATAGAGCTTACATTTTGTGACTAGTGATAGAGCCCAAGAACTTACGTGACTCCCATGTTACTGAAAAGTGAGCCAGAGAGAGAGAAATGGGGTGCCTGGGTACCCGGGTTGTCTTAAAAGCCCTGCCTCCCCACCCACCACCACCATCACTCTGCCACTCCTATCCCTAAGGCGGGCCTTGCACACCAGAAGCAGGAGGATTTAACCACAGCATTTCTGACACAGGATCCTGGCCGGGCCCTGAGTTATGTCTTGGACTCTGTGCAGCCACGGCCAGCGGGGCCAGGCCCGTCTCAGTGCTGACAGCACCACTGCTTTGCAGCTTTCCAAGTCTTTGCTGTGTCCTAGGGGAGAGGTATTGAGTTTCTGACAGTGCCCAGGGAACTGCCAGGGTCTGTGTACTTTTTTTTGCAGAACTCTCCCATTCTTTGTGTGTGCTTTCTCAGGTCTAAGGTGACTTTAGATCTTCCTGATGTCCAGGCTAGCCCTGGCCACCTGCCTCCTGGTTGTCTGCTACCATGACCCTGGAATGGATGAACGGCTGCTATTTAACCTCACTCCGTGACCTCAGCAAGTCAAGTCCCTCACCTCTGCGTCTGTAAAATGGGTGAGTTAGAGTCGAAGTTTGTTTACAACACTCCTAGCCCTCAGGGTCTAAAATTACTTAAAGGAATATTGACTGGCAACCTGGGCGGCCTGGGCAGAGTGCACCGTGTAGCCTGCCTGGGCTCCTTCCTCCTTCTCCTTGATTCCTTTTGCATCCCTTTTCTCCCTCCCTCCCCAACACCATATGCTGCTTTGTTTTTGCTGAGAACCGATCCTGAGGTGGCAGTTCTAACACTCTCCACTCTTGCAGCCTATTTTTACCCTCTGCGCAGCTCACCGCCTGGGTGGCAGGCACCAAAAGCCTAGCTGTGAGCTCGCAGCTCAGTTGCCGCTGGTCTTGCTCCAAGGACCCCCCCACCTAAGCAAGCCTGCATGTGATCCTCTGGGCTCTGTAGCCAGAGGCCCCTTCCCCTCAGGGTTGCCTGCAGTGGGTAGGATACTTTTGTGCCTATTAAGAAAATGGAGGGGATGAAGGAGGGAAGAGGAAAACAGAGAGCAAGAAGGCTTGAAAGAGAAATGAAAGGCCTCCTGACCACCCACTACAACCAAGCTATGTATTAACTTAGTAGGTGCCGGGTGCTGTGACAGGCACTAGGGAAAGAAGGGTGGACAAAAGTAGGCATGTCCCTGTCCTCTTGTTACTTACAGTATAGTGAGGGGGACCAGTTATATCATCTAATCCTCACAACACACTTAAGGAGTTTTAATACATCCATTTTACAGATATGAAAACTGAGGCCTAGACAGGTCAAGATACTTGCTGAAGACACAGTGAGGTTCTGGCAGAGCTGAACTTGAAACCGAGCTCTGCCTGACTCTGAAACTGACATGCTTTCTACTGCAGTTGCTGTTGTGAGCTGTCATCAAGTCAGCCCGCAACTCATGGCAACCCCACTCACAATGGAACAAAACGCTGCCTGGTCCTTCTTCATCCCCATAATAGGTTGTGGGTCAAACCACTGTGATTCATAGGGCTTTCATTGGCTGGTTTTTTGGAAGTAGATTGCCAGGCCTCTCTTCCTAGTCCATCTTATTCTGGAAGACCCACTGAAACCTGTTCAGCGTCATTTTAACACACAATCCTCCACTGACTGATGGGTGGTAGCTGCGCATGATGTGCACTGGCCAGGAATTGAACCTGGGTCTCCGGCACAGAAGGTGAGAACTCTACCACTGAACCACTCCCGTCCCCATCTTTCTTCTGCACCACCCTCAAAATAAGCTCCACTGAATCCAGGAAAGACCAGAAGCTGGCAATAGACTCGAACTATTAGAGGTCAAAGGAACTTTCCATATCATCTCACCCAACTGTTTCATTGATCTAGAGGGAAAGCTGAGGACCAGAAAGCTGATATGACTTGCTCAAAGCTACAAAGACCAGCAGGCTCAGAGGTCACGACTGGAGTTCGGGTTTTCTGAGTCCCAGCCACTAGCTCTTTACACCACACTGTACCAAATTCCTTTTCTTTTGCTTGATTCCTTCTATAAAGCTAGGTGTTTTCCATTTCTCTCAATTCATGGTGCACTGGAGTTTCCTAGCCATCGGGTCAGCGTGTTGCAGTGACTCAAAGGAAGGGCAGCTACTAACTAAAATAATGAAGTTACTGCTCAACTTTGACTATCAAGTTAGACTTATTTATTTACTTCAGTGAAACAATCGTCTTCAGGCTTTGTTTAGAGATAAAAGGGATTTCTAAAGCCCAAATCTCCCAGTAGGCATCAAGAGCACAGCAGGGCCAAACTTCTCACTGAGTTTTATTCTACGTCAAAGGTAGAGACAGGATATATAGCAAGTTTCTGCCACGTGGGAGGAAGAAGGGAAAAACAGAGATCTGGAAAGGGCAAGACAGTAGGGGAGATAAGGCCTGGGTCCTTGAAAAGAGAATCAGAACTCCACCCACCCCCGCAAGGGCCCCAGTCTAAAGAAGGATCAGGGAGCAAGGAGAGGGTATAATACAATAAAATCTCCATTACAGCCACCCCTCTCTCCTATATGGACAGAGAACCTGAGAACCTCCAGCTGCTGTTTGACTTCCTTACTGAGTGCAATAAGGTGCCAGGAGGCAGGGACCCCAGCCCTGGAGGAGGTAGTTGCCCAAGTCAGTGCCACTGACTCCCCATGGCCTATGTGTGATGTGAGGGGACCGGGAATTTCCTCCCTGCCCCCAAGAAGAAGGCCTAATGGACCAGCAAAGGCCTGAGTTCAAGACGAGGCGATCTTCGGGGTGAGGATGTATCACATGGCAACTCCAGGAGCTGCAGCAGCCAAAGCCAGCCCAGGCCCCAAAGCCAGGCAAGACCAATGGCACCACCCAGGAAGGAGCCAGGACAGAGGCAAATGCCCAGAAACAAGTGGCCTAAGACCCTGCACCCAGCAAATCTAGCGGCCAGCCAATGGGTCCGAGACCCCCTCCCTCTGCCACCACAAGGATAATTAAACTTTTTCCTGCACCCTGACGCTGTCTTTGGGAAAAAAAACAGACTGGATGGGAAAGAAACACTGGAAGACTGAGCTTGGTCCTGCAAGAAGCTGGCTTACTTCAGAGTGAGATTGGGTAAAGCTGGGAGAAATCGTTGGTTTTTTTCTAAATTGTAAAGTCCTACTTACAGTATCAGGAGGCCTGGTGATGCAGTGGTTAAGCACTCGGCTACTAACTGAAGGTCAACAGTTCAAACCCATCAGCCACTCTGTGGGAGAAAGGTGGCAGTCTGCTTCCCTGAAGATCATAGCCTTCAAAACCCTATGGATGCTCTGTCCTATAGGGTCACTATAAGTCAGAATCAACTTGACGGCAATGGGTGGATCTTATAGCATCCAAAAAAAAAAATAACAGTTGCCATCAAGTCGATTCCAACTCACCGCAATCCCATGTGTTGCAGACTGGAACTACCCTTTATAGAGTTTTCAAAGTTGTGACCTTTCGGAAGCAGATTGCCAGACCTTTCTTCTGAGATGCCTCTGGGTGTGTTTGAACTGCCAATTTTTGGTTAGTAGTCGAGCACTTAACTGTTTGTGCCACCCAGGGACTCCTACAGTATAATAAGGAGAACCAATTATATCATTTAATCCTCACAACACACTTATGAAGTTATAATATTCCCATTTTACAGACAGAAAAACTGAGCCTTATCCCTTCCTCCCAATCAGGGATTGGAGGCTAGAGTGATAAGACAGCAGTCAAGGAGAAATTAATAAAAGATGCGTTTGGGGTTCTTTTTGGTCTTTTTTTTTTTTTTTTTTTTTTTACACATTTGAGTCTTTGTATGTAAATTATTTACCCTAGGACATTTGTTTTGATGCTCTGAAAACCTCTGAGGGGAGGGAAATTGAGTCAGAGATGAAAATCCAAATTTCTGTGCTATCCCCCTTGGATTACAGACTCTCTCAGCTTCTTGCTGCCTTGGTTTGTATTGTTTTTATTTACACCAAAAAAGCCAGAGTTGAAAGGGACCTGGAAGCCTTAATTCACCCCCTCCCCACGCACACATCCACACAGTTTACAATTCCCAAAGCTGAGCTTCACAGTGGGCAGTGCCAGGCTCACAGCAACATGGCTAAGAAGTTGACGCTCTGGGATGACCACCTAGGTTTCCTGGCTTCAAGCCCAAAGCACAGAGCACGAGCTGTATCCGTCTCTAGTGTTTGCACAGTGACAACACTTATTTTTATTTATCTCCTTTATTTTGGTCAGGACTTGTTTTTCTGACTAGATGAGTGCTAAAGACCCCTCCAACTTGAACATTCTGTGACTCACACTTTGTCTTCTTACCTGTCCCTGAATCACCCCATTTAAAGTGAGCAAACACTTTGCCTGGTTCTCTAAAGCATCTGACTTCCAGGGACAAAATTAAAACTGAAGGGTGGGGTGAGTGTCAATTTGATTAAATTGTTGTCAGAGCCCTGCTGGATGCCCTTTCTGACAGAGCCGGTGAGGGATTTCCCTGTCCAGTGAACTTCCACACTCCCCCAGCCTGCACTAGGCTGCCGTGAGATTCTTGGCTAGGTTACTCCATCCCTAAAAAAGATTGTCTCATTTCTTAATCGTTAATCAATCTCCAACATTCGAAGAAGAATAAAATCTTTCGATTTCAGAAGCATTGATTTAGACTTTCCAATAATTTAACCAGGGCTTTAAAAGAATTCATCTGTTTTGGTAAGCAAGCTCAGGGAGTAGGACTAATGTAGTTAACCTAGTTAACTATCTTAAATGAGCCAACTGTTTGGGGCCATCATAACCACAGCAGCTGTGTGGCATGAAGGCCAAGGCTCAAGGCAGAACTCAGTCAGACACCCATTCATATGAAACACCTCAGCTGCTTACTAAGTCATTCCTATCTATTCACTTTTAAAGGCGCTCTAAGGAGCTATGCTATATGAAACAGGAGTTAACCTAGTGTGAGTTGTGGTGTGTACTTGAAAATAACAACAGCTATTTCTTTTTTTTTTTTTTTTTTCCATTAAATCTATAATAGAGACTGTCATGGTTTGAATTATGTCCCCCAAAAAAACGTGTGTATCAGTTTGGCTAGGCCATGATTCCTGGTACTGTGTGATTTTCCTGTATGTTGTAAACCTGCCTCTATGATGTTAATGAGGGAGGATGGGTGGCAGTTGGGTTAGTAAGGCAGGACCTGATCTACAAGACTGGATTGTGTCCTGAGGCAATCTCTTGAGATATAAAAGACAGAAGTGAGCAGTGAGACAGGGGGACCTCATACCATCAAGAAAGCAGTGCCAGGAGCAGAGCACGTCCTTTGGACCGGGGGTCCCTGCACCGAGAAGCTCATAGTCTGGGGGAACACTGAGGAGAAGGCCAAGAGAGAGAAAGCCTTCCCCTGGAGCTGACGCCCTGAATTTGGACTTTTAGCCTACTTTACTGTGAGGAAATAAACTTCTCTTTGTTAAAACCATCCACTTGTGGTGCTTCTGTTAGAGCAGCACAAGATGACTGAGACAGACTTTGGTAATTCACGGCAGTCACCTCTCATTTTTTCTAAATGAACAGATTTTCCATTGAGCTTGTGCAAAAGCACTGTGACGTGATTTAGAGAGCCCCAGGCAGAAGCTCAGAAAACCTGGGTTCTTGTTATGGTGCTTCCTAACTCACTCAAGGAGCTCTGGTGGTGCAGTACTTAAGCGCTCGGCTGCTAACCCAAAGGTTGGCAGTTTGAACCCACCAGCTGCTCTGTGGGAGAAGGATGTGGCAGTCGGCTTCAGTAGGGATTTACAGCCTTGGAAACCCGATGGGGCAGTTCTACTCTGTCCTACAGGGTCACTATGAGTCGGAATTGACTCAATGGCAATGTGTTTGGGTGGTTTGGGCTAACTCACTCAGTGACCCAGGATAAGGAATTAACTTCACCAGGCCTGCCCCATTCAGAAAATAAAGACACTAATGCAGATTATATGAGTCCCTGAGTAGTATAAATGGTTAAGGGCTTAACTACTAGCCAAAAGGTTGGCCATTTGAATCCACCTAGAGGAGCCTCAGAAAATTGGCCTGGCGATCTGCTTCTGAAAAGTCACAGCCTTGAAAACCCTATGGAGTAGTTCTGTTCTGCACACACGGGGTCATCACGAGTCGGAATTAACTGGACAGCAGCTAACAATACGGATTATATTGACCCAGGAAGACTTTGAGGTAATAGAATAAAATCATTCAATTGGCCAGTCAATGAACCCATACACTGAATATCTACAATATGTTAGACATTTTGGGGGATACAGAGCCGTATTCATTCATTCATTCACTAAAAATTATTAGTGTGCCTCCTAGATCCCAACCTGAGTTAAGCACTGTAGAAACAGTAAAGAGAATAAGACAGACACGGTCTCTGTGCTTACTGAGTTTATATTCTAGTGAAGGATCTTGATAATTAACCAAAAAACAGATCAATACAAAAAATAACTGTCAACATATGATCCTATGAGGGGATAAAGCAATGTGATGAAGAACACCAAGGTTGAGGGAGTGTAGATGATTTAGAATGAGTAGTCTGAGGAAGGAGTCCTTGGGTGGGGCAAATGCTTCACATGCTCAGCTGCTAACTGAAAGGTTGGAGGTTCAAGTCTACCCAGAGGTGCCTCAGAGGAAAGGCCTGGTGATCTACTTCCAAAAAACCAGCCATTAAAAACCCTATGGAACACAGTTCTAGTCTGATACACATGGGGCCACCCTGAGTTGGAATCAGCTAGACAACTGGTTAGTCTGGGGAGGCTTCTATGAATAAGTGAATTTTAAACTGAAACTTGAAAGATGCAAAGGAGTCAGCCATGGGAAGAGTGGGAAATGCCTGGGAGAAAATGTTTCTTCCATGAGGAACAGTAAGTGCCAATGTCTCAGGCAAGAAATAACTGGGAACATTCCAGGAACTGTCAGAAGGTCAGTGTGGTTAGAGCTTAGAGAGAAAGTTGAAATGATTCAGGCACAAATCTCTGCCACAAGTTACTCACCATATAGAAGACAAGATAAGATGTTTATAAGTATAGTTCAAGGTAAAGTCTCCAAAAAGGACTAACTTCTATGAAAGAACAGACTGAGTGCTGCATGTCCAGATCTGTGGAAGGACTTTTGTTGTTTTTAGGTGACGTCGAGTCAATTTCAACTTCCAGCAACCTCATGTGACAGATTAGAATTGCTCCAAGGATTTTCTAGGCTGTAACTTTATGAGAGCAGATTGCCAAGTCTTTCTTCCCAGGAGCCCTTGGTGGGTTCAAACCACCAAAAGTTTGGTTAGCAGCTGAGGGCTTACACTGCACCAACAGGGCTCCTTGTAGAAGGACTAAGTTGAGGCAAATAGGAGAAATGGGCTGAGTTGAGTCAAAGAGGGTTACTCTATCAGTTAGTTCTTACACACACAAACTACCCCATAACCTAGGGATTTAAAGCAGCAGCTATTTATTTAGCCCATGATTCTAAGGGGTGTCAGTTTAGGTGGGCTCAGCTGGGTAGTTCCTCTGATCTTGGCTTCGCCGTCAGCTTAGGTGTCTGATTTCCATGAGTCTCAGCTTCCGTGTTTCCCTCATATCCCTCCAGCACGTTCTCTAGCCAAGGCCATGATGAAAGCACAAGAAAGGCAATTATGCCGAAGAGTTAAGTGAAAGTCTGCAAGGCTTCCTGAGGCCTAAGCTCTGAATCAGGACACTGTCACTTCTGCATTTTATTGGTTAAAGCAAGTCACAGAATCAGCCTAGTGTCACAGAGGGTGGAAACTACAGAGTTACAGGGTAAAGGGCATGAATTCAAAGAGGCCATTAATCGGTGATATCACTACCATCACTGCACTGCGGTTGTTAGCTAACCAGTTGTTGTGGAGTCAGCTCTGACCCATGGTAACCCCATGCATGTCAGAGTAGAACTGTGCTCCATAGGGTTTTCAATGGCTGATTTTTCAGAAGTAGGTCACCAGGCCTTTCTTGCAGTGAGCCTCAGGGTGGACTTGAATCTCTAACCTTTTGGTTAGCAGCCAAGCACATTAACCATTTATACCACCCAGGGACTCCTGTTGTTAGCTAGAGGAGCCTAAAGCACTGTAACTGGGGGTAGAATTAAGATGGCAGTTGATAGGGGGGCAAGACTGCGGTCAATAAAGCAAAAATATGTCAGATTTGAAGAGTGCAATGGGAGACTCAGCAATGGAAGTGGAAACCAGGAGGAATAAGTGCATGAGGCTTGAGGAATGGGGTAGGCAAGAGGCTCAAAACTAACTTTATGGATATTAGAAGAGAATATTGTCCATCCCCCTGTCTGCAGTGCATGGTGTGTGGCACTATATGCAGCCGGTTCCACATTTGATCCCAGGATTGCTTGTTGCAACCCCACTCCTGGTAATATTTCCACATTGTGAAAAGGTTGTGGTCTGGAAAAGAACTCATCAAGATGCTGATGTTTGAGTTAGGTCTTTAAAGCTGGGTAGATTTTATGTGGAAAATCCACTCTGGGCACTTATGGTATTATGATTATGATTATTCTTAGACCAGAGTTAATGGATATCATTGAGACCAAAGAGATAGAACTTGTCGATGTCCCAATTCCTTTCAATGTATGGTTTTCAAACTTGTTCTTAATAGAAAAAAACTTTTTTGTTGTTCTTAAAAATATACACAGCAAAATGTACCCCAATTCTGCAATTTCTACATGTACAATTCAGTGACATTGATTCCATTCTTCAAGTTGTAATGAAATTTTACAAGGAACCCTAAATATGAAAAACAGTTGATGGCATATCTTAACAATATGCACTTATTTCCTAAGTTCCTTTTTATAACACTTACTTATTTAAAAGCCCATCACGGAAAACAGTGAGGGTATTCTAATAAAAGAAAAATTTGAAATCAGGAGTTATGGATAAGAGTTATGGCCTTAAAACAGCTTGAGCATCTAATATATTTTGGTGTTTTGTTTGACTTGTGCAGAAATGAGAAAAATCTTCTTTCAGCCAGGTAAGTAGTAGTACTCACTTATAGTCTTACGTGAGTGGAAAAGCATCACCCTGTGGTTAAAACAAAATCCCATTACAGGGTTAAAGCCTTCTAATCAATGACATATTTCAAAGGAATATGTATGTATATATAACCTGACTTATATATATATATATATATATATATATATATATATATATATAAAAAACCTGACTTATATATATATACATACATATGTATATGGAGAGAGAGATGTATATAGGTGTGTGTATGTGTGTGTGTGTGTGTGTGTGTGTATATATATATATATGTATATATATATATATAAACCCATTGCCATCGAGTTGATTTCAACTCATGGCAACTCTGTAGGACAGAGATCTGCCTCATAGGGTTTCCAAGGAGCTGGTGGATTCAAACTGCCAACCTTTTGGTTAGCAGCCAAGCTCCTAACCACTGCACCACTAGGGCTCCATATATATGTGTATATATTATTAGATATATATATGCGTTTTATATATATATATACACACACACACGCACACACACATATACACATATATATGTATGTATGTATGTATAGGAGTCCTGGTGCAGAGTTAAGTATTCATCTGCTAACCAGAAAGTCGGCAGTTCAAATCCACTGGCTACTCCTTGGAAACTCCATGGGACAGTTCTACTCTGTCCTATAGGGTCATTATGAGTTGGAATTGACTCAACAGCAAAGGGTTTGGTCTTTTTTTTTAATTTTTCTGTATGTATATATACAGAGAAAGAGAACAGTGGTGGTTCAGTGGTAGAATTCTTGCCTTCCACGTGGGAAATCTAGGTTCAGTTCCCAGACAATGCACCTTCTATGCAGCCACCACTCATCTGTCAGTTGGGGACTTTTGTGTTGCTGTCATGCTGAACAGGTTGCAGCAGAGCTTCCAGACTAAGGAAAGGTCTGGGGAAGAAGGCCTGGCACAGTCTGATCAACTACCTATCACCAGGATGGTTCCGGATCAGGCAGCGTTTTCAGTCTATTGTGCTTGGGTCACCATGAGTTGGGGGCCAATTCGAGAACAGCTAACAACAATAATAAATCAGGGGGAGGGCAAGGAGAGAGTAAAACAAACTATGGTTATTGGAGAAGATTTACTCCAAGGGCTACACGCACACAAAAAGTTACCCTTTAGTAGCCATCATTGTATTTAAATTGGATATATGATGTAACTGAGTTTGCCCATTACTTTTCATTACAGTTGTTAAAGTAAAAATGTTTTAAGTTAACTTATACCCTTGTGGGGTCAAATGTACTTCTGCATAAGCACCTATCATTCCCTGGAACACAGTTTTGGAAAAACTATCTCAAAAGGAAAGAGAAGGTAGGAATATAGATGTGCTATGGTCTTGGGAAAGAATGCAGTAGGAAAAACATGGACTTTGGAGCCATATTTGTTTTCAACTCCCACCTGTGTCACTTACTAGCAGAATGACCTTAGTCATGTTCTTAAATCTCTTTGAGCCTTAGTTTCCTTCTCTTTAATAGAAGGATTCCAATCCTTATTTCTTTCAGTTGTTTTGAGAACTGAAATGGGGTGATACCCAAATAGTGCTGAGTGGAGTGTATGGCATACACTAGACCCTTAATAAATGTTACTTCTTTTCCCAACCCCGTTCAATGTCTTCTGTATCAGGAGATCTTTGATTTGCTCAAATGTTTCTCTGGATGCCCCCATGTTCTAATAGCATCGCCTGTCAGGTTGCATCCATAATGTTTGTAATTCAGGTAGCAAATTGATTTTTGAAAGCACTCTGGGCCTGCTCTGTCAGCGTCAGATGAGCTCCAAACATTAATTATGCACCAATATTGACATTTTTGTCTGACAATGTCTAATGTCACCATATTCTAATCTGGCTGTTTCCTTATTAGAAAACCCTTTGAAATGTGGCCTTGGGAGAGATAGTATGTGTCACCTGCAGTGTTAGAGATGTCCCAGGATTGGAGCCCTCAATTAAAATTAAAGTCCTGGGCCCTGATGAGAATGAGCTCGTGTGATTCACGGAAGTGGCTTGAGGTGCAGCTGCACCAAGCGTTGCTTGAAAGAAGGCAATCAAGTCTTCTTTGGTAAACTGCACACGGTGGTGATGTGAACAATTTGAATACATTTGGATTTGCAGCATACAAGAGTTGGACATTACAGTTTGTATTTGGAAACCTAGTATTCACTAATTAGTATGACCAACCATAAATATTTGGTCAGGTCTACCTGATTTCACAGAATTATTAGAGAAATTGGGATCAACTTATTTTCAAAGGAGACTCATAATCATGCAAATGCCAGTGCCTCTGACTTGAACTGAGCTGATAAACCAAAGTCAATCTCATTCAAAAGTTCTTACTGGATTCATTTAATTCACTCAGCAAATACTCGTTGTGCTCTGACTGTATGCCAGCCACTATTCTAGGCACTGGGGACACAGCTGGGCAAAACACACAAGGTGTGCTCTCGTAGAGCATTCATTCTAATGAAGCATCTTTTAGATGTTCCAATTTCTGAGACTTTGGAGAAGATGATTTTGCAAGGCAGAGAGAGGAAGCTGGATGAGTCTCTCCTATGAGTTTAGGATTTTCATGAAAATAAATGAGTTGTTACTTCCATCTCAAGCAACTCCTAAGAAACATACTCAAGTGTCCTGAGTAACAATTAATGTTTCTCTCATATTGAGCTGCATCCTGGATGCTTTCATGATATCAAAGAAGTTGTAGAATAATTGTTCTACTTACTCTGTATTATGCATTTTCTGGAGGGGAATTAGCTGAGCGATGGTTGAAATGTCTGTTTGTCCATTAAATTAAAAAGAAAAGGACCTTCACTTCTGGTAATGAATAGCTAATGTAAGTGATGTTATAGATATCTGAAAAATGGAGGGGGGTGTTGTATAACTTAAAATGTATAGTCTTTCTTCATTCCCCGCCTACTTTTTTATTTCTTTCCACGGCATTTTATTATGGAGGGAGGCTCCTGAGCCTCCAGAGCAGGCCCCAGGTTCTGCTCGTCACTTATACAACCTGCCTTATATCCAGGTAAGGCTGTCTCCTTGGGAAAACCAGCCAGTCTCTGGCAGTTCCAGCTTCTGTGTTTTATCAGTCAGGTTTCTACAGAGAAATAGAATTAGTAGTAGATAAATATGATAGACCGATAGATAGATAGATATAGATAGATAGATAGGTACATAGGTAGATAGGACATATACATAGATGTAAATATAGATAAAGATCAAGAGATTTATTTCAAGGAATTGGTTTATTTTATTGTGGGGACTGACAAGTCGAAAATCCATAGCACAGGCCAGCAGGCTGGAAACTCTTGGGCAGGAGCTGATGCTGTAGTGTTGAGGCAGAATTTCTTCTTTCTCAGAGAAACCTCAGTTTTGCTCTTAAGATCTTTCAACTGATTGGATGAGTCCTACTCAGATTGTTGATGATAATCTTTAATTAAAGTCAAGTGATTGTAGGTGTCAACCGTATCTACAAAACACCTTCACAGAAATACCTACATTAGCGTTACTACTACTATAGCCTAGCCAGGAGTTCTGGTGGCGCAGTGGTTAAGAGCTCAGCCCCTAACCAAAAGGTCAGGGGTTCAATTGCACCAGCTGCTCCTTGGAAACACTATGAGGCAGTTCTACTCTGTCCTATAGGGCTGCTATGAGTCAGAATTAACTTGACAGCAATGGGTAGACCTTAGCCAAGTTAACACATCAGATCACCCATCACACTGTTATCCAGAGAACTCTATAAACTGAGGCAGAATGGCTCTCAAGTCCTGGCCATTCCTTTCTGCGCTCAGCGTGCTGGCTCCAAAGCGTAGGACAGACATAGGCGGGGTAGAGGAATAGGGAGCTCTCTTTGGGCCTCCAGGCTAAGCTCTGTGCTCAAATCCAATATTTATCAGAAATCCCGTGCTTGGGAGAGCAGGCACTTGCAGAGTTAGTAATAAAGTGATATCTCAAGCTCTCGTCTCTTACTGTTCCATGCATATAACTCCCTTAGGTGGGAACTATGGTGGAAGGATAGCTGAATCAAAGAGTAAGTTCTAGGCATTTTTGGGTCTCGCTGAAATTTCATCCTCAATGCACCAATACCTTGTCCTGAGCACCCACTATGTGCCAGAAATTTCACATGTATTATTTCTTAGAAACCGCACAATTCTAGGAGAAGACATTATTAATTTCATCTTATTTACGAGAAGAATGAAGCTCAGAGAGGTTAAATGACTTGCTTCATCATTCAAACCAAGACCTGTTGGACTGCAAAGCGTTTAGTCTTATCAGTATACTCAAGGACAGGGCCAGCATCCCCTTCTTACCTTTATCACCCCCATCCATCATTCTTCTTTCCCATTTCCTTTATCTTCCTTCGATGCTTTGTTCTGAAAAGTACATGTGACAATTGGTAGTACTACCTTGCTTGTTTTAATAGTGGTGGGTAGTGTCTGGCTGATTGTATAGCAAAGTGGCAGCTAACATTTACTTACTATGTGTAAGGATCATTGTTAATAACTTTACATTCATTATTTCCTTATATCCTTTCAACAACCTGATGAGGTGGGTTCTCGCCCAGACTTCAAAAGAATAAGGCAATGGAGGTCAAATATGGTAAATAGCCTACCTGCAATCACACAGGTAGGAAATAGAGAACCCAGGATTTGAATTCAGAAAGTCTGCTCTGGAAGCCGTGAGCGAAACCCAGCACTCTGGTTCAGATTATTTTGTACCAACCAGTGTAGCACCCTATACCTCAGTCTTTGATTTCTTTCCCACCACTGTTTGCACAAGTCCCTGCTCAGCCTCAAAATCTGTTCAGACACCCAGGTCTCCAAGCAGTCATCTGGATTTTCTATACCTGGGAGAAGCTCTGAGGGTGTAGAGAAGAGAAGGAGTCACCGTGCATCAAAAGAGCTGCAAGCTAGCCACCTGCAAATCCCGTTTCCCTGCCTACTTCCAATCAGCATTTCCTTCTACCCTTGGCACTGTCCCTCTGTGGCTTTAATGAAACTGAAGTCAACATAGCACCACTTAATTGGTCTTTTCTTTTTATCTGTGCTGAAGCAGAGTAGGTGATGTTAGCAGGAAAGGGACAGAGAAGGCAAATGTCTACCTTACAGGGCTCCGTAGAAACCCTATATTCTCTGGGCCAGTGGGTAAACTTTACATCTGGGCAACTGGGTATTGTAACATTGATAATAGCCATAAAAGAAATGACAATAAATAATAACATTCTCACAACCCTTTACTGTTTATAAAGTCTGTTCACACCCGTTTGCATGCAGTTTAGTCCTCCTAACACCCACGGAAGCAGCAGTCAGGAAATCAAAAGACGCACTGCATCGGGCAAATCTGCTGCAAAAGAACTCTTGAAAGTGTTCAAAAGCAAAGAAGTCACCTTGAAGACTAAGGTGCGCCTGACCCAGGCCATGGTGTTTTCAATCACCTCATATGCATGTGAAAGCTGGACAATGAATAAGGAAGACCGAAGAAGAATCGATGCCTTTGAATTGTGGTGTTGGCGAAGAATATTGAATATACCATGGTCTGCCAAAAGAATGAACAAATCCATCTTGAAAGAAATACAACCAGAATGCTCCTCAGAAGCAAGGATGGTGAGACTACGTCTCACATACTTTGGACATGTTATCAGGAGGGATCAGTCCCTGGAGAAGGACATCATGTTTAGTAAAGTACAGGGTCAGCAAAAATGGGGAAGACCCTCAATGAGATGGATTGACACAGTGGCTCCAACAATGGGCTCAAGCATACCAATGATTGTGAGGACAGCATAGGACCCGGCAGTGTTTCATTCTATTGTACACAGGGTCGCTATGAGTCGGAGTTGACTTGACAGCTCCTAACAACAACAACAACTGCCTTCTACAGTGGGAATAATTATGACACTTTTTATATCTATAGATTTAGCCTTTCATGGTAGTGATTCTTAGCCCTGGAAACATCTAGGATTTGTGGATTAGGGACAACTGTGAACCATGCCAAAGGAAGTGGAAAAGACACAGGGCTGAGGTCCAGGAGTCTTAAGCCATGAATTGGAGATGTGACTGAGCAGTTTCACTTCTCAAGTCTCAGTTTCCTCCGTACAATCTTGTTGTGTTGTTAGGTGCTGTCAAGTTGGTTCCTACTCACAGAGACCCTATGTAAAACAGAAAGAAACGCTCTCTGGTCCTGTGCCATCCTCACAATCGTTGCTATGTTTGAGCCCATTGTTGCAGTCGCTGCGTCAATCCGTCTCATTGAGGGTTTTCCTCTTTTTCACCAACCTTCTACTTCACCAAGCATGATTTCCTGCTCCAGGGACTGGTCCCTCCTGATGACATGTCCAAAGTACATGAGATGAAGTCTTGCCATCCTTGCTTCTAAGCAGCATTCTGGCTGTATTTCTTCCAAGACAGATTTGTTTGTTCTTCTGGTAGTCCATGGTATAGTCAATATTCCTTGCTAACACCATAATCCTGCACAACAGACATCATGATTTGAAGAGGTAGCACAACTCAAATGCCTACAACAGTGCCTGACTTATAGAAGGGGCTCAAGATTGTTGATTTCCTTCATCCTTTTTATTTTTTAGCACAGTACATGCTCAATCAATCCTTGCATAATTTAATTGAGTTGGGAGAGATCCTGGTGACCCCATTTATGATGGAGATATATATTTTGTGGTGGTTAATTACATGAACACTGGAGTAAAATTACTTAGATTTTAATCTCCATTCCTCCGCTACTAACAAGAGCAAACCAGCAAGTGTTTTAATCACTCTGAAGCTCCTAACCTATGTAATGGATGAAATAGTACCTATCTTATTGATTTATTGTAGATATAAGGCAGGTAAAGAACTTATTACAGTGCTACAGACACATAATTGATAACTGTCGGTTGGGTTGTTAGGGTTGTTCTCCACTCCTTCTCCTCCTGATCTTCCTTCTCTTCTTCAGATGATTGCCTTTAAGAGCTATGGAATGACCATGCAATCCAGTCTAACAGCTCCATCCCACATCATTAACACATCTGCCAAAAATTCTCCTACAATATCAGAGAGTATGGGAACATTTAGAAACTGTTTCCAACTTCTAAGCAATTGTCTTCTATCTCTGCTGCTGCCTTGGACATTAGTAATTGGTGCCACCAAGGCCTGCAGCTGTCCTCTGCTTGAGCAGAAGCCCAGCCCATGGGAATGAAATGGATTCAAGGCTGGAAGAAGCTCCTGCAAGAGGGAAGACCAGGTTGAGCTGGCCTCCAAGAAAGCAGATGACGTTCATATTCCTCCTGGCATTTCCATCTTACTCTCTAGAGGTTTCTGAAATGAGAAGTCAAGACACCAACTAATAGAGCCACATGCATACCAAGCAAGGGACAAATCCAAGGCAGAGATACGCATAACAAATCCTGGGTCCTTTAGAAATGACCCAGCCCTGCCTATATTACCGTGAGTGACTTTCCCAAGGTCACACAGGGAGTGGAGTCCTTTCTGCATGGAAGATCACTGGTTATACAACTTCCAGGGATATAATTTACATAGAGTACAATGTGAATGGTGCCCCCTAGAGGGTTGCACCAAAGCAACCCTGCCTCTTTCTTCTGCCACATTCTCTTCCTCTATGTATGTATGCACAATTTATGAATTGTAAATAACATTATCTCCTGATAAGATCACCCATTCCTCTCCTCCACACCACCATCAACAAGAGTGAAGAGAGGGCAAGAAGTCCATCCCTCCCTCCCTACCAACAATCACAGCTTCCTCATCTCAGTCTGGCTTAGAGACCTTCAGGATTAATCCTGTCATGCACTGTGTCCCTGTGTATATCAATCACCACAAAAGGCTGGGACTTTGAAGTCATCTCTCATAACCAGACTCTCATCCCCACACTGTTCTAGATATCCTCAAATCCCTCTCTCTTTGCAACACCTCAAACCTTTCCACAGTGCCTACTGCAAATCAGGGTCTTCCATCAGCAAAATCTGCATTTTCAACCACTTTTCTGGAGGTTCCTTCCAGCTTCTTGGTTGTATCAGTTTCCTGTGGTAACAAATTACACAGACTTGGTGGCTTAAAACAACAGAAATTTATCAACTCACAGTTCTGGAGGCCAGGAATCCAACATCAGGGTGTCAGCAGGGCCACACTCCCTCCAAAGGCTCTAGAGGAGAAGCCTTCTTTGCCTTTCTAGCTTCTGGTGGCTTCAGACACACCTTGGTTTGTGGCTACAGAACTGCAGTCTCTACCTCTGTTTTTACATGGTCTTCTCTTTTTGTGAAACCTTCCTTTGCCGTTCTCTTATAAGGACAACTGTTATTGGATTTAGGGCCCACCCAAATAATATAGTATGATCTAATCTTAAGATCCTTAATTACATCTGCAAACACCCTTTTTCAGACAAAGTAGCATTCACAAGGTCCACCATTTAACCCACTAAACAGGTCTACCCAAAATCTAACTCTTTCCTAAAGAAATTTCTTCTCCCAGAGCCTTCCCTTCTACTGAGCCTGAAGAAGCTGAGCTTGATGGTCTCTTCTTTCTTCTTTACCTCTTCTAGATCGTTCTTCTTTTCTCCTACACACACACACCTCAGAATTGAAGCTTATGCTATCAGATTATGCCACCTCTACAACCTACTTGAGTAATGCCTCGTACACAACAGGCTCAAGAAACGTTTCTTAAATAAATGAATGAATGTATGAATTAATTTATTAATTAACTATATCACCAAGATATATGCATCATGTTAGGCCAAGGAAATTATTTAAGGACACTCTTGTTAAATCATCCCAGCTCCTGGGAAATGAGGCAGCATGATGCACTCGGGGAAATTCACACTGGGAGTCAGAAGACTTGGTTTCCAGCTCCAGCTTTTCTACTACCTGACTGTTGTGTGACTATGGGTAAGTGATTTACACTCTGGGTCCCCATTTCCTGAGCCATATTATGGCATATTGGGATAAAATCATATTTGATGATTACGTCCTCCAGAATTTAAACTTATTTGATGCTGAATCAGAGAATGTATGTCATTCAATGGCCTCTCTACTTGATCACTAAGAAATTGCAGGAGTAGTGGATAAAAATGATCATTAAAATGAAAAAAAAAATCTTTCTCTTATACATTACTTATTGCTCTTGACAGCCTCCATTAGAATTTCAACAATAAGCTTTTTTTTTTTTTTATTACTCATTTTTTATGGGTCTGCTGGATGCTTCTTCTGCTCTTGGATGAGTTCACTTATCTATCAGCTGGCAGGTTGGCTGAGCTGTCTGAGATGACTGGGGCCACTCTCTACATGGCTTTCAGCTTCTAGAAGGCTAGTTTGGGCTTCTACTTACAGTGGTGGTAGCAGGGTCTTAAGAGGGAGAACACAAACGTGCAAGGTCCTCTTGATACCTAGGTATGGAAATGGTCACTTCCATCACCTTTTATTGGCCAAAGGAAGACCAGATTCAAGGGTTGGGGAAATAGATTCCATTTCTTGATGGGAGGAGATTCAAAGGGCATGGATACAGGGAGGAGGCCATCTTTTAACTTACAACAAATTGTCTGCAGGCATCATACTCAATAAATAAATTAAAATATCTCCTTTTCCAGAAAATTTAGATAATGATAGCTAATATTTAATTGCAACCTCCTATGTATTTAAGGAACCCTGGTGGTGCAGTGGTTTTCAATTGCTAAACCAAAAGTTTGGCGGTTCAAACTCACCAGCCTCTCCACGGGAGAAAGATGTGGCAATCAGCTTCTGTAAAGATTACAGCCTTGGAAATCATATGGGGCAGTTCTATTCTGTCATATAGAGTTGCTATGAGTTGGAATCAACTCGATGGCACACAACAACATGTGCTTTTTGGAGTCCTTGGTTTGCGCAAACGATTAAGGTGCATGGCTGCTAACTGAAAGATTGGAGCACTGAGTCCACCTGGGGTGCTTGGAAAGAAGGCCTGTAGATCTACTTCCAAAAAGCCATCCATTGAAAACCCTATGGAGAACCGTTGTACTCTGACACACTTGGGGTTGCCTTGAGTCAAAATTGACTTGACAGCAGCTAGAAAGGGCATGGTACTCGTCCATGCTCTTTATCTTTCCCCATTCTAGATGTTTCTTTCCATGTGGAAAAACTTCCATTAGAGTAATTCTTATTGACCCACTCCAAGCCCTCCTTTACCCCTCTCCTTGGGGTATGTAGTGACTTGTCTATGTGGTGAATTTGGCTGAGGAATTGGTATGTGGAGTCTTGTCCCTTTTTCTCCGCTTCCTCCAGGGAACCACCTTACCTTCAAAAGGCATTTGTTCAGGATTGCTCTTGGCCATGCAGAAGCTTAGTGATAAAGCTTCTCCCACAAGGGGAGGTCTTCCCTGGACCTATGTTACATGTGACTGAGTGGGAAGTCTGCCCAGTTCCAGGGTTTTAGTATTAAACCCCATTGCCATCGAGTTGATTCCAACTCATAGCAACCCTACAGGACAGAGTAGAACTTCCCCGTAGGGTTTCCAAGGAGTGCCTGGTGGATTGGAACTGCTGACCTTTTGGTTAGCAGCCAAGCTCTTTACCACTGTACCACCAGGGCTCCAGTTTTAGAATTAGGAAACCCATTTTCTACTGACATAAGCTACATTCATCTTATTTTCCTACTTTTTAAATTCTATTTCCCAATAAGTTTAGAACTTGGACAGGGAAGAGGATTGCTAGTTACTGGGCTATCTCAAATACCCCAACAAGGCACTTTAAATATATTATCTTATTTAACCTTCACCACAGTCTTGCAGTGTAGGTACTATCCCAATTTTACAGAGCAGCAAAATGAAGGTGAACTAACTTGATCACAGTCACCCAACTAAAGAAGTGATAATAAGATTTGAACCTATGTTTGCATTTCCCGTAAATCCTTGATTTTTTTGTCTTGAAACCACAGAGGGTCAAAGATCCTGAAGGCATTTCAGCTCTGGCGCTCACCAGCCATATGACACTCAAGACATCAATTCACCATGATAAGCCTCAAGTTTACCCTCTGTAAAATGGGACCAACAGTACTAGCCTTATCTACATCAGAAGTTGTGAGGATCGCATAAGATGTGGTAAATGAAAACACCTTGAAAAGTATCAACTACCATTCGCCTAAATAATTTGTTTTTCAAACCATGTAAAGAAAGTATCTCTTAATCCCAAATGTGGGAAAAACAAATTAGGAAACAGTCATAAACCGAAGAAATCTTTTGTAAATATGTCTGTCTCAAAGGAAAGATAAAATTGAGCTTCATTTCAGCTGACTTTCCAGTCTATGTTTTTATTCTCATCCCAATGTGCTGCAGCCCATGTGAAAATGTCTGATAAACTAGAGCTTCTTTTGATGCACGGGGAAAGAAGATGTTTTCTATTCCAAGCACCCGTATCTCTTCTGAATATTTTTCTTCATATTCTTCTGGGGGTTTTGATCTCACGTTATTTCTCTTTTAACCTGCAGGGTCGGGGAAGAATACCTACAGGACTTCTCAATTATTTATCGTAGAATGCATTTAAGACCTGGTTTCAGAGTTGATTTCTGGATTTCTACACTCACTCATGCAGATCAGGAAGTTGGTCTCACTCCCTGGGAGGAGAGTGCGGTGAAGGTGGAAGAATGTGTCTGACTGATGCGCAGGACCTCAGACGCTCTGAACCAGAACTCTGTCTCCACGTGGGGGGGCAGCAACATCCATGTGATGGAAGGGGCTGCTGGGAAACTCTTCCAGCCACCTGACTCTTCAGTTTGGTCTCTGACCTCTTCTGCTTTTCTGCCATGAAAGACGAATCCATGCCTCTAGTTAAAAATAGAATTTGATTCAATTGCAATTCAATAGATGTTTATTGAGTGTGTTATTTTGTGCCAAGGGGACAGTAGTTGTTCAGTGGCAGAATTCTTGTCTTCCATTCAGGAGACCCAGCTTTCATTCCTGGCCAGTGCACCTCTAGAACAGCCACCACTCATCTGTCACTGGAGGCTTGCGTGTTACTATGATACTGAATATGTTTCAGCAGAGCTTCCAGACTAAGACAGACTAGGAATAAAGGTCTAGTGATCCACTTCCAAAAATCAGCCAGTGAAAGCCCTATCGATCACAATGGTCCAATCCGTAACTGATCATGGGGATGGTACATGACTGAGCAATGTTTCATTCTGTTGTGCACAAGGTCGCCATGAGTTGGAAGCTGACTCGATGGAAGCTAACAATAATATGTTGTGCCCAGTATTGTGCTAAGACTTGAAATATGAAAACTATTCATTATTCATGTGAGAAGTGGTCAAGAGTATTCAGGAGTCAGACCGCCTGAGTTCAAATCCTAAACTTCACTCATGGGATGTGGGATGTTAGGCAGGTCTCTTAACCTGTTTGAGCCTGAGTTTCCTCATCCATAAAATGGGGATTATAATAATAATAATAATACCAACCTTATAGTGTTGATGACCCACACAGAAAACATAACACAGTGCCTGTCGAATGACTGTCCATTAATAAGATGAAGATAAGGATAAGGATGGTGTTCTAAATACAAGTAAGCAAGAGAAGCATGATCCTTGTCTTCATCGACCTTATACTCTAATGGGGAGCATAGACATTTATCAAACAATCACATGAATATATACTTACCAAAGTGTTAGGGTGGATTATGTTTTTGCCTTTTCAACATCTATCCCACTGTGTAGCAGCCATGTGCATTTGGGGTGGGGACAGGAACTGAGTCCAATCTCAGCTCTACCAGTGTGCCCTAAATGGTCCAATCCAATCTGTGTGGTTCCATCCCATCACCACCGATGGATGCAGAAGTAGTCAAGTGACCTAAGTCAATCTAATCAACAGGAAGTCCAAGACTTTTATAGTGGGGAAGAGACTCCCTTTCTCTGCCACTGAATATGACAGAGGAAGTATTTGACCCAGCAGTGATTGGCAGCCATTTTTCAATGGAGTAGCCTTGGTGGCACAGTGGTTAAAGGCTTGGCTGGTAATCCAAAGGTTCAAATCTACCAGCTGCTCTGTGGCAGAAAGATGTGGCATTCAGCTTCCCTAAAGGTTACAGCCATGGAAACTCTATGGGGCAGTCCTACTCTGTCCTGTAGGGTTGCTGTGAGTCGGAATCGACTTGATGGCAATGGGTTTGGTTTTTTATTTATTTATTTATAATGTGGTGATGGCTGAACCCACCTAGTTCAGGAGGAGGCTAATACTGTGGAGATCAGAAATTTGATACATAAAGAAAGTGGGTCCTCGGTAATACTATTGAGCCACTGAATCAAGCCTCACTACCATATCTTAGGAACATTCAGACAAATAAATTGCCATTTTACTTAAGCCAGTTTTGAGCTGGATTTTAGTTGTTTTCAATTAAACAATTTCTCACTAATACAAGTGCTATGAATAAAAATCACAGGGTATTGTGAGAGTATATATCTCAGTTACTTGCTCTAATATGGGCACAGGAGATGTTCAAAGTAGAAATCAGAACAGAAGTTCTGGTGGGTGAAATGTATTAAAATCAGTCTGCCTCTGCTCCTCTGTGCCAGGCCCTATGGGCGTCCAGTCTCCGTCTTCCTCCTCTGGCTGCAGATGCCACCACTGACCCTCATCTGCAGACAGCTCTGGGGTTCATTCCAACGTGAGTCAGGACAAGAAGTGTATGTCAGCATCTTCAGCTCATTTCCAGCCTTGAAGACTTGACACATTTCTCATCACTGCACCCCCAACTTCTTCCTTAAGCCTGGTCTTTATTCTTCCTCCAGCCCTGCATGCCTTAGTTCCTAGAAATTTAGCTGAGTGTTTTTTTCTGATATTGTGTCCAGGACCCCAGGTCCTACATAGGTCTGGGCCTTCACTTCTCTTATAATTGTGCATTGTAAAGATTGAAAGAAATAACACATGTAAAACAAGTAGCATAACGCACACACCTAGCATGTGTCCACTAAATAACAGTTTCCTTTCCCTTCCCCCAATAGAATTTAAAGTTTCTCTCATCTTCTGGTTTGGATACTGTACTCTACCCTTTCTTTTGGACTTTTTTTTTTTTTTATGATAGACTGCTTATCAAATCACCGTTGCTCATTGGATGCCCAACTCTTTGCCCTTGCTAAACAAGTCAGTTCCCCATGGTCCCCTTATGATAAACCACATCGGGCAATAGCAGATACTGGTGATGCCCAATGAAACAACAAATCACATCTGCCAGACTGCAATCCAGAGTGTAATTTCCACAGGGGCCGAGGGTGTCTATCCTGTCCACCTTATACCCACACACAACAACATGAAGCCCAGCACATGGCAGATTCTTGATAAATATTTGTTAAATTGATCAATGTCCCACATTGTACTGAAATTACCTATGTAAATGTCCTGTCCTTCCTTCTACACTGAAACCTGCCATTGGGCAGCATCACTGTCTAATCACCCTTGTAAAACCAGTGTCTAGCACAGAACCTGGATCAGAGTAAGAGGCTCAGTAAATAGTGGTTGAATTCTTGGCTTCTTCCATGAGGCTGATTACCCCAGCTAAATAAGATCTGTTTCCTTTAAATACTCACAATTACTTGAATGGAGCCCTTTTGACACACTTATCCTAATTCTGCCTTGTGCTGTTGTGATTTTCGAGAGTGACTTTTTACCCCCATAAGACCATGAGCTCTTCTGAAGGCAAGGGCCACTTCTAATTCACCTTCTGAGGTTACACATTCGCCACTGGTTACACAGAACCGGAAGCATAATAGAAGCTCAGTAGACATATTTGTTGAGAGAAGAGGTAGACAACTGAATAAACGAATGAATAAGAGAAGAATGAGAATTGACAATAGTTAAGTTGTAAGGAGCCCTGGTGGTGCAGTAGTTAAGCACTTGGCTGTTAACTGAAAGATCAGCAGTTTGAACCCATCAGTCACTCAAGGGAGAAATGTGGCGGGCTGCTTCCACAAAGATTTATAGCCTT
The DNA here is from genome assembly GCA_030035585.1 of Dugong dugon. Classification (NCBI taxonomy): domain Eukaryota; kingdom Metazoa; phylum Chordata; class Mammalia; order Sirenia; family Dugongidae; genus Dugong; species Dugong dugon. Next base: position 63,924,591 of record CM057471.1, read on the forward strand.
GGAAACCCCATAGGGAAGTTCTACTCTGTCCTATATGGTCACTATGAGTTAGAATTGACTCGATGGAAATGCTGTGTTTTGTTGGTTTGCTTTTTGGGTGGGGGCAGTTAGTTAAGCTGTGATCAAGATACATCAACAGCTATCTTGTTCATTTTATTATCACCTTTCCCTACCAGACTGTAAATTCTCTGAGACCAAGACTCATATCTAACTTCTTCACCCTGAGTCTTCAGCGTTTAAAACACAGTAAGAAGACCTAGTGGCACAATGGTTAAGCACTCGGTTACTAACCAAAAGGTCCAAAACTTGGTCACATGATAAATACTAGTTAAAAGAGAGGCTGGGCAATAGAATCTTTTTGCTTGATGCCTTGTTACTCCAAATAAAATTGGGGTCTACTACGAAGAAATAAGGAGCCCTGGTGGTGCAATGGTTAAATGCTTGGCTGCTAACTGAAAGTCTGGAGATTCAAAACCCACCCACAGGCTTCCCAAGAGAAAGACCTGGCGATCTGCTCCCATAAACCTTATAGCCTAAAGAAGTAAAATTGTCACTACTTGCAGATGACATGATCCTGTATATAAAAGACCCTAAAGATTCCACAAGAAAACTGCTGGAACTAATAGAAAAATTTAGCAACATTGCAGGATACAGGGTCAACACACAAAAATCAACTGGGTTCCTCTACACTAACAAAAACTACTCCGGAAAAGAAATCAAGAAAACAATACCATTTACAATAGCCCTCAAATTAATAAAATACCTCGGGATTAACCTAACAAGGGACAGAAAAGACTTACACAATGATAATTATGAAACACTGCTACAAGAGACTAAAAGAGACCTACAAAAATAGAAAGACATCCTGAGCTCACGGATAGGGAAGCTTAAAATAGTGACAATGTCGATACTACCTAAAGCGATCTACAGATTCAATACAATCCCAATACAAATCCCAGCCAACAATATTCTTCACTAAAATGGAAAAACGAATGACCAACTTCACATGCGAAGGAAAGAAACCCTGAATAGCCAAAGCAATATTGAAGAAAAAGAACAAAGCAGGAGGCCTCGCATTCCCTGATATCAAAACACGTATACTATACATACATACTACACAGTCACTGTAATCAAAACAGCCTGGTACTGGTTCAGTGACAGACACATAAACCAGTAGAGTAAAACTGAGAACTCAGAGCTAAACCCAAACATCTACGGACACCTGATCTTTGACAAGGGGTCAAATTCCATCCAGTGTGGTGCTGGCAAAACTGGATACCCACCTACAGAAAATTGAAACAGGACCCATACCTCACACTAAACACAAAAACTAACTCAAAATGAATCAAAGACCTAAATGTCAAACCTAAAACCATAAAATTCCTGGAAGAAAACGGAGAGAGAAAACCATGGGGTCTAATCTTCTGTAAAAATAACAAGTATTACAACAAATGCACAAATGGAAGAAGACAAAATGGATAAGTGGGGTCTTATAAAAATTATAAATTTCTTCTCATCAAAAGACATTTCAAAAAAGTGAAAAGAGAACCTATAGACTGGAAAAAATTTTCAGAAAAGACATATCATATAGGAGTCTAATCTCCAAAATTTACAGAAAACTTCAACAACTCAGCAACAAAAAGGCACATAACCCAATTTAAAACGGGCAAAGGACATGAACAGAACCTTCACGAATGAAGACGTCCAAACAGACAACAAACACTTGCAAAGATGCTCATGCTCATTAGACACTCCTACTAAAAAATAGAAAACAACAAATGTTGGCAAGGATGTGAGGAGATTGGAACCCTTATTCATTGCTGGTAGGACTGTGAAATGCTACCAGCACTATGGAAAATGGTTTCACACATCCTCAAAAAACTAGAAATAGAGCTACCTTATGATCCAGCAATCCCACTCCTAGGACTATACCCTAAAAGCAAACCAAACCAAAACCCGTTGCTGTGGAGTTGATATAAAATGCAATATACCCTAGAGACCTAACACCATTGACACAACTAGATATATGCACTCCTTGTTCATTGCAGCTCTATTCTCAATAGCAAAACAATGGAAGCAACCAAAGCGCCCATCAATGGATGAATGGATAAGCAAATTGTGGTACATACACACAATGGAATACTATGCAACCGTAAAGAACAATGATGAGTCCCAGAAACATATTATAACATGGATGGAACTGGAAGGCATAATGCTAAGTGAAATAAGTCAAGCATATAAGGACAAATATTGTACGATCCCTCTTTTATAAGAAGATAAGAACAGATAAATATAGAGACACCAATATTCATTGGTGGTTACCAGGGAGAAGAGGGGGAAGGGATAAGTAAGCTTTAGAACTTAGAGACTTGTTACTGTGGGTGATGGGAAGTGTGGCTCCAAGTGTGGAAGCAGTGAGCACAGAATAACCGTAGTAAAGAGTGTCTGAGCACAAATAGAAGGGTATAGACACAATTAAAGAGAATGCTGATAAATTGTGATAACTGTAACTAATGTCAATGAACAACTTACCTGGAAATTTGTAAAAAAAAAAAAAAAAAATTCATTGGAGGGATATACAATTTTGCAATAACAGTAACAACAACTTAAAATATGTGCTTGGTTACATAGATATATAAATATACGTAAATATGTACAGGAAGACATATATGAATAACTGTAAGCATATGTATATATATGCTTACGTGTGCCGCACATATTTTCAAATATAAAATAAAACACATAGGAGGTACAGTTATGGATACTTCCCAGACACAACCAAACACCTCACAGGATTAGTCTACTGGGTCTGAGGGCTTAGGGCCATAGTCTAGTGGGGCAAGTCAGTGAATTGGCATAATACAGTCCATAAAGACAATGTTCTACCTCCTAGTTTGGTGAGTAGCGTCTGGGGTCTTCAAAGCTTGCGAGTGGCCATCTGACATACAGCTATTGGTCTCTACTCTTCCAGAGCTAAAGAGATAGAAGGAAACAAAAGATTCAAAGAAGAAACTAGTCTACATAACCAACAGTCTACACAAACAACAACATCACCTACCTTGAGACCAGAAGAACTAGATGGTGCCTGGCTACCACCAACAACTGTTCCGACCAGAGATCCAACGGATAGTATTGGAAAGAAGGGGAGAACAAGGTAGACCAAAACTCAAATTCCTAAAAAAAAAAAAAGAGGCCAGAATTACTGGACCAGTAGAGACTAGATGAAACCCTGAGATGATCGCCCTGAGATACTCTTTAAACTTGGAACTCAAACAACTGCCAAATGACAGATTGGCCCATAACTTAAATGATATTACCTGTGAGTACTGTGCTCCTCAAAATAATCATCTAGATGAAACCATATGGTTAACATTTACCCTAGACCAAAGATGAGAAGGCTAAGGGGGATGGAGAAACTAGATTAATGGAAATAGATCAACCAAAATGAAATAGTGAGAATGCTGATAATATCGCGAAGGACGTAACCAATGTCACTGAACAATATGTATAGAAATTGTTAAATGAGAACCTAATTTCCTGGGTAAACTTTCACCAAAAACGCAATAAAATATTTACTAAAAAAAAGATTACAGCCTAGAAAACCCTATTAGACAGTTCTACTCTGTCACATGGGGTGGCTATGAGTAGAAATTGACTCAACAGCACCTAACAATAACAAGAAGTCCTCAACAAATGTGTTTATGACTGAACATTCACCCACCCAGTAACTCCCCAAGGTTCCAGCTATCACTTCCACCTCCCCTACTTTTAATCCAGAAGTGAGCAGGGGAAGCCTTATGCCTCCTAATTTATAAAGACCCAATCATGGTGTTGATCAGCCTCCTTCTGTGTGCTCCCCCTCTGCTTTTATACTTCTCCAACTGGTCCAATCATTTAATCTGCAGTTAATTCAGAGGTATCCAAGCCAGGCTTTGATATATCAGATGATCAAGATAAACGGCTAGAGTGTTTTTATGAGTAAAATCTCTCCAGATTTCAGTACATAAATCATTTGTTGTGAAACCACTCATTGTCTTTAGGCAAGGCTATAACGTGGGGGAAAATTCTGTTTATGAACCAAAAGTCAGGGGATTAGGAACAGTTTGAAGGAAAGAGAGTACAATATAAAAATAAGATTTATCTCTTAATACTCTCCTTAGTATATATCCCTCCACTCCTTTTGCTTACTAACTTTTCAGCATGGAATAAGAATTGAATTTCATGTTCATTCCAGAGAATCACAGAAAAAAGGCGCATCTTAAGAGGTAAAATTTACAGAGTACTTTGGCTCCATACCAATTCAATCAACCCCATTTAGGCTCAGGCTGAATGCCACTTTCTCAGAGAAGTCTTCCTTAATGATTTCAGCTAAATTTAAAAAAAAAAAAAAAAAAAACAGCTGCCGTGGAGTCAGTTCTGACTCATGGAGACCTCATGCGTGTCAGAGTGGAACTATGCTCTGTAGCGTTTTCAATGACTGATTTTTAGGAAGTAGATGGCCAGGCCTTTCTTCCTAGATGCCTCTGGTGGACTTGAACTGCCAATCTTTTGGTTCACCAAGAGCTTTAACCATTTGCACCACCCAAGGAGGCCCTTAGGTGAAATTAGGTTCTTCCTATTCATCACTCTCATAGCACCCATTGTTACTAATCTTATTGCTCTTACCACAGTTTTAATTACATATTTACTTATTTGTCTGCTTGCTTAATACCTGCTTCCTTCACTAGACTATCAATGAATTTGCATAGAGATTATGATAATACTTATTCACCATAGTGTCTCCAACTCCTAGCACAGTGTCTGGCGTAAAGTAGGTTCTGAGCAAACATCTGTTTTAAATAAATACATGATGAGAAATTTCCCAGCTTCTTTTCCAACATCAATCTAGAAAGTACGCCACAGAAAATGAAGCCCTATTTCATTATTTCAAGTATTTTAAATTTTATTGACTAGACATGAAATGTTATTGTTTTATAAAATAAATAGATGTTTATTCTACACAAATCATTGCATGTGTTAGCCCATACAGTACTCGCAACCATGCCATAACCTGGTAAAATAGGTATTTCGCCCGTCTTTGGGATAAGCGGTTTGTAGCTCGAGAAGAGTTAGTGACTTGCCCAAGATGCCTCAGCTTGCCATGGTAGAGATGAGATGAGAACTCAGTATTTTAACTCCCAAGTTCAAGTTCTTTTTTTCCCTCCTGAAAATCACAGGGATACAGAAGGAATTTATTCCTGATAGAAACTTCTCGTTTCTAGCTCTCCATCATGAGTAGGGACAAAAGAAGTGAAAACAACTTACGACCAAAGAGTGAATTATGTTTCTCTTTTGTCTTTAAAACTTGCAGAAAATCAGCAGACACAATTCTGAACATGGTCAATATTCTTTAGACTTTACTAACGTTTGCCTGCCAAAGGTTTTTTTAGACAAACTGGCCGGATGTCAGCCCCTGGGGCCGGGTCCTGCTTTATGCAGCCTTCATCTTTCGTTGCATTGATCCAGGAGGCAAAGCCTCACTTCCAACAAGCTCTAACCAAAGTGCACATGGAAACAAAAGCACACCCACACCTACGGGCAGACACACACACACACACACACACGCATGCCTGCATGGGTGTGTATGACCCACTAATGTACACACACGTGTACTTTCACAAGCAAGTGATACACCTTTTCCTTTCACCATCACAGCAAGTACGGAGTCAGATGAATGCACTAACTCGCACACGCCTACACAAAAATGCATCTTCACAAACATCTAATAATAACTCATATTAGCACACCATTTTACAACATACATAGCCATTTTTATGTCCATTTTCTCACTTTACATTCACGTGTCATTCGATTACAAACTATGTCAACCACCGGTTTTATAGAGGTTCTTAACCTTAGCCTCACTGGATGGATTTCAGAGGGTCTCTGACCTTCCCTGAAATCGGATGCAAAAAATAGGTACTTTTTTTCTGGATGTTAAGGTCCATGGTGCTCAGGCTTATGGCCCCCTCCTCAAAAAAAAAAAAAGAAGGAACAAGGTTAAGAACCAACAAGTTCTGGGGATGATCTCATTTACCTGAAATGAAAGATGCTGAGTAATTTTTTAAAGAGTTTTTCCCTCCATTTTCTCAATCACACACCTACCACCCTGTGGAGTTGACTTTGCAATTGACTTTTTGATAGATGAGGACACCGAGCAGAGGCCTCTCTAAACTCACGTCCACTAACACCCACTTACTCTCTTCTCCTGCCTGCCACTCTCTTGAGATGGACAAAGAAGAGAAACTAACATCAGAGCCTAGTGCCCTTGATAGGGAATTTCACAACTGTTATTTCCACCTACCTGAGCCATGAGGTCACATACAGGTTATTAATATGAAACCAACTCAGGTAGCTGAAAAGTGAACCATTTTAATCAAAACTTTGGTTTTTTACTCCACACCAAATCAATATAATATTTTAGATATACAGAGGATTAAACACTCCCTAAGAAGTTAATCTGGTCCATCCTGACAGCTTCTATAGACAGATGCCCAGAAAGGCAAAGGACTTGCCCAAAGTCCATAGCAAGATAATAACTGAATTGGGATTAGAACTTGGATTTTCTGATTCCTTGTGTTCTTTCCATTATAGTACGCCCTCCTCCGGTTTGTTCTCTACATTATTCAGTTGACTGGCCAAGGTCCTATGGGCTAGCATCCGGAAGGTCTTTAGGGGTCTAAGAATATTCAATTAAATTATTATGCTAGTATGCTTAATATACCAAAACCAACCAAGCCCGTTGCCATCAAGTTGATTCTGCCTCATAGTGACCCTGTATGACCAAGTAGAACTGCCCCATAGGGTTTCCAAGGAGCCGCTGGTGGATTCGAATTGCCAACCTTTGGTTAACCAACCTTTTGGTTAACACTGTGCCATCAGGGCTCCATGCTTGATATACCCACCCTAAATGTGCAAACCCACTCCAAAATACCATTTTTGGGATCCTAGAAAATTAATTAATAGCTAACATTTTTTTGGAGGAGAGAAGAGAGACTTACTATGTGCCAGGTACTGGGTTCATTATTTTATTAATTTTATCATGTAACCCTCACAACAATACAACGAAGTAGACACTGGCATCACTCTCATTTTACAGACGAGGAAACTGAGACTCAAAGAGATAGAGCAGTGTGACCAAGGTCATGCGTCTATAAAGGGTAGATCTGGAACACGCACACTCATGTCCTAACTACTATGATGTGCAGCTTCTCATAGTAGTTAAACTTCCCAAGGAACTTGAAAGTCATTTTTTGTGCTCCTTTGCTAACCAAAAGGTTGGCATTTCAAATCCACCAGCCACTCCTTGGAAACCCTATGGGGCAGTTCTACTCTGTCCTGTAGGGTCACTAGGAGTTGGAATTCACTCAACAGCAATGGGTTTTGGTTGCAGAAGTTTGTGGTTTCATAAGCCTTCTGACTTAAAATCAAACTTAAGGAAACCAAACATTTAATAAAAGCAGGGAAAACCAGTCCTTGAAACAGTCAATAGTTATAGAGGTATCACTAGAACTTCCTGGAACTGGCCTGGACCGTGGGTTGGCAAACCTTTTCAATAAAGGGTCAGATATTAAATATTTTAGGCTTTATGGGCCATTCAGTCTCTGCCACAACTACTCAACTCTGCCCTTGTAGCTTGAGAGCAGCTATAGACAATACATAAATAAATGAGCCTGGCTGTGTTCCAGTAAAACTTTATTTATGGACACTGAAATTTGAATTTCATATCGTTTTTATGAGTCTCATTTAATGATGTAAAAATCTTTCTTAGCTCTGGGCCAGAAAAAAAAACATACGGTAGACTGGATTTGTCCCACAGGCCATAGTTTGCCAACTCCTACTGTAGACTGTAAAAAGAGACTTCCTCAAACTACTAGAGAAAAGCAGATGCGTTTGCCTAAGTGTCTCTTCTCTCCATCCATTATGATCTCCTGGTCCAAAGTTCTTAACACCCATTTCTGAATACGCTCCTTCTGTCCTCCTATGTTAACAGAGAGAAATTAATATAACGAATTGTTCAAACAGGCTTTGGAAGACTGAAAAGACAGAAGATGAACCCTAGTGTATCACAGATACATTAACTGCAGGAAGCAGGTACGCTTCTTAGAGCTGAAAAAATGAAGGGAGGAGTTTAGACTATTAGAACCAAAAGACTTGGAGCAGGGAAACAACAGAGCTGAGACCCAGACCTCTGAGGAGGGTCCGTTGCCTGACAGGAGCTTGGAGGCAGGGCCTCACAGAGCAGGGACCCATAGAGGGTGGTGTTAGCTGTGGCTTGTATCTCCCAGGGGCAGTGATGAGACTGCTTCTGGGAGTGTAGGAAAAATTGGAATGTTGGACCAGCTGCTTATATCAGGATGAAGAGCCACTGCTGCAGTGACACTGACAGGAATGGGTCATAAAGAAGAAGGAAAAAAAGTCCTTTCTCCGTCCTCTTGCCTTCTGGACTCCCTCTAGCTCTAGTATTGGCCAAACTTAACAGGGAGCCAGAAGGCAAATAAGTGGTTTGCAGAGTCTTATTCCCAGAATCACAAAGATGAATATAGTAGTTAACTCCTCTCCTAGTTGCAAAATGGCTGCCAACAGATCTCTTGGTATTGTCCCAGAGCTCCTGTCCTCCTACCTGGGGGCTTAAGTCAAGCTACCATTATAATCACTTGAGAGGTTTTTAAAAATAGATTCCTTACTGCCCTCTCACTACGTTTGCTCCCCTGATATAAGCGCACCTTCAATGCCCAGCTTTGTTACTTTTTATCCTGCCATACGACTATCAGGAGCAAGTAAATGCCTGTTGGACTAATTAGTAATAGGAAAGAGGAAAATATCACCTGAGAAACAAGGGCTGCCCCAAGAAGAACATGACCCCAGTTTAAAAGCAGACATGAGTCCCAAAGTCACTAGCAGCAAGATGTCCATAGTCTTTGCAGATGGGTTGCCAGTCCTTTCTTGAAGGAGGATCTGAGAAGCAACAGTGGCCATTAGCCAATGTTGCACATTCATCTGCCATTGATATCTGTAAGTTTGTGGATGTGAGTTAGACATTCAGCAGGATATGCCTGTCTCACTGTGGAAGCATCCCATGGGATTTCGTTATTGTCACAGGCATTTCCCAGACCAGGCCCCAAGTGAGAGCCACTGCTGTCACATGCCTTCACCCTGTTATCAGCCGCCAGCCCAGCTCTTCCCAACAGTGTCAGCTGTTGGCACCCTGTGGACAGCCAGGTCCAGGGGACATCTGCCTTGTTCAGAATCTTGTCAGGGGACAACCCCACTGTGACCCCACCAATCCTGGGGGTCAGGTCAATGTCGTAGGCTTTCTGTGACTTCTGTCAGCACTGAGGATTGTTTCAAATGCTATGAGAGAGGCAAGTGGAACTAGCTACTGGGACCTGCTTCCCCCATGTCAGATACTTCCCCATGCGCTGAAAAGAAGCCCGACCACTTTGCCGATGTACGCATTTAAAGCTATAACCTCATACGCCTGATGGCATTCAGACCTGATAGATGTGGGGAGGGGAGGTCAGAAGACACACATTTGAGTCGAACCTCTGATATTTGTACCAGCATTGTGACCACGGGCAAGTTACTCCCCATTCTTTGGCCATCATTTCTGTTTATAAAGTGAGGAGGATGAAACGGAGGATTTCTAAGGGCCCCCCTGGCTCTAACATTCTAGGATTCCCCATTGCGAAGTCAACAAAGGGTGCCTACTCTGGGCCGGGGATTGTGCTGGTCCCTTTCACATATAGTGCCAATTTTATCCCCACCTCTCAGTAAAGTAGATTTCAATATTCCCAATGGTCCTTATGTTCCCAACAAGCAAACTGCAAAGTGGGCGGCCAGGGTAAATTTGCTCAAGTTACATAGATAGAAAAGGCAGCACTGGGATTAAAGCCAGGCTGCCTGACTCTCGCAGCTTCCCCTTACCTCAAAACGACCTCCACTTTCATAAGAAAGCACTCCAGCCAGCCAGAGCCTGCAGAGGCCTGTCTCCGAGTGTCCTGTGTCGGTTCTCAGCAGAAGGAGGAAAGGGGATTAACCTGCAGAAGGAGGGAGGGATTGCAAATGGAGTGAAAAAAAAAAAAAAAAAAAGGCAGTTGTTGGCAGCTGCCTTTGAGTCGGCCCCCAATTCATGGTGACCTCATGCACAAGGAACAAAACACTACCTGGTCTTGTGCCGTCCCATAATTCGTTGTTGATCAGACTGTTGTGATCCATAAGGTTTTCACTGGCTGGTTTCAGTAGTTGATCACCAGGCCTTTCTTCCTAGTCTGACTCAGTCTGGAAGCTCTGCTGAAACCTGTTCAGCATCATAGCAACATGCAAGCCTTCACTGATGGATGGATGGTGGCTGTGCATGAGGTGTATTGGCCAGGAGTCAAATCCGGGCCTCCCACATGGAAGGCAAGAATTCTATCAGTGAATCACCAATGATCCATTTTAAAGAGATGTTGTTGTTAGGTGCCGTCGAGTCAGTTCCGACTCATAGTGACCCTATGTACAACAGAATGAAACACTTCTCGGTCCTGCGCCATCCTCACAATCTTTATGCTTGAGCCCATTATTGTAGCCACTGTGTCAATCCATCTCACTGAGTGTCTTCCTCTTTTTCACTGACCCTTTACTTTACTAAGCATGTTGTCCTTCTCCAGGGACTGATCCCTCCTGATAACATGTCCAAAGTATGTGAGATGTAGTCTCACCATCTTTGCTTCCAAAGAGCATTCTGGTTGTACTTCTCCCAAGACAGATTTGTTGATTCTTTTGGAATTCCGCAGTATATTCAGTATTATTCGCCAACACCACAATTCAAAGGCATCAATTCTCAGGTCTTCCTTATTCAACGTCCAGCTTTTGCATGCATATAAGGTGATTGAAAACACCATGGCTTGGGTCAAGTGCACCTTAGTCTTCAAAGTGACATCTTTGCTTTTCAACACTTTTAAGAGTTCTTTTGCAGCAGATTTGCCCAATGCAAAGCATCTTTTGATTTCTTGACTGCTGTTTTCATGGGCGTTGATTGTGGATCCAAGAAAAATGAAATCCTTAACAATTTCAGTCTTTTCTCTGTTTATCATGATCTTGCTTATTGGTCCATTTGTGAGGATTTTTGTTTTCTTTACGTTGAGGTGTAATCTATATTGAAGGCTGTAGTCTTTGATCTTCATCAGGAAGTGCTTCAAGTCTTCTTCACTTTCAGCAAGCAGGATTGTGTCATCTGCATAACACAGGTTGTTAATGAGTCTTCCTCCAGTCCTGATGCCTTGTTCTTCTTCATATAGTCCAGCTTCTCGGATTATTTGCTCAGCACGCAGATTGAATAAGTGTGGTGAATGGATACAACGCTGACGCACACCTTTCCTGACTTTCCTGACTAGAATTCTACAGAATTGTAACTTGAGTCTTGAATTTTTTCTTCAGTTCTTTCTACTAGAGAATTACCAAGTGTGGTCTTCCCTTTTGGTTTTCCAACTCCAAGTCTTTGCACATTTCATTATATTACTTTACTTTGCCTTCTCAATCTGCCTTTCGACATCTTCTGTTCAGCTCTTTTACTTCAACATTTTCCCCATTCGCTTTAGCTACTCTATGTTCAAGAGCAAGTTTCAGAGACACTTGTGACATCCATTTTGATCTTTCCTGTTTTTTAATGACCTTTTGCTTTCTTCATGTATGATGTCCTTGATGTCATCCCACAACTCATCTGGTCTTCGGTTATTAGTGCTCAATGCACCAAATTTATTCTTGAGATGGCCTCTAAATTCAGATGGCATATACTCAAGGTCATACTTTGGCTCTCTTGGACTTGTTTAAATTTTTTTCAGCTTCAACTTGAACTTGCATATGAGCAGTTGATGTTCCGCAGTTGACCCCTGGCCTTGTTCTGGCTGATGATATTGAGCTTCTCCATAGTCTTTCCAAAGATGTAGTCAATTTGATTCCTGTGTATTCTATCAGGTGCGGTCCACGTGTATAGTTGCCATTTATGTTGTTGAAAAAAGGTGTTTCCAATGAATAAGCCATTGGTCTTGCAAAATTCTGTCACCAAGACCATATTTTCCAACTACTGATCCTTCTTCTCTATTTCCAGCTTTTGCATTCCAATCACCAGTTATTATCAATGTATCCTGATTGCATGTTTGCTCAATTTCAGACTGCAGAAGTTGGTAAAAATCTTCAATTTCTTCATCTTTGGCATTAGTGGTTGGTTTGTAAATATGAATAATAGTCATATTAACTGATCTTCCTTGTATTTCCTTCATAGCAGACCCCAAATTTTATTTGGAGCAGCAAGGCATCAAGCAAAAAGTTATATTGCCCAGTCTCTCTTCCAACTAGGATTTATCATGTGACCAAGTTATGGACAGAGAGAGTAAGTGGACTTTTGTGGGTCAATTCCAAGACCTTTTAAAGGGAACCAAATCAATGAGGGTGGGTCCCTTTTGCCCCTCTCCCCTTCTTCCTTCCTCTTCCCTGGCCATGATAAATTCGTACTCCATCCACCATCTTAGACCATGAGGTGACCTCGAGGACAGAAGCCATGCACTGGGATGGAGAAGCAGAAATATAATGACAGACTGGATCCCCAAGGATCCTGAGGCTGCCATACAAACCCTGGCCTTCCTTCCTTTGAATTCCTGTATGTGAGAAAAAATTAAATTATCTTTGTAAGGCAACTTTTATTTATGGGATTGCTTTTAAATGCCACTAAATCTAATCCTAATTATTACACCAGACAGATTAATTCCAGAAGTGATACAGAAAGAAGACATTCTATCTGCTGTGAGACCTGGTTCCTTCACTTGGTCCACATGGTCACAAGAAAAGGAAGGAAAAATGGACATCACATAAATCATCAGATTTAGGATGTCATCAAATTTAATACATACTATTAGTTTATGCATTATCAACAAAGAAAATGTTGCCAATTAAACTATGAAATATCAATGATTGTAAGATTTCGATTTCAGAAATGTGAAGAAGAACTCTAAAATATGATATATTGGGGATTTAGCAAAACACAGAGCTTAGATTTAAAGTTCATCAGATCAACCTATCTTCCCAACCCTATTTTAAGGAAAAGCAAACTGAGGCCCAGTGAGGGGCATCTACTGCCCAGATTCGGTGACAGAATCAAGATGAGAATCCTGACTGCATATGAGAGCTCTTTAATAGAACCCAATAGAGAACAAATTTTTGCTTGTGTTGCCTTGACTGTTAGTGACATGTTTATTTAATCAGCCATCTGCTCCTGTTTTTCCCCCTAAAATATGCAGCAGTGAATAGGCAGAGGCAGAGCCTCTTACCTCTCCCTCTAGGAAACTGCCACACACAAATGGACTCTGCAGTCACAGGAGATGATTTGAGGCAGATTTCATCACAAATGCACCCCTCGCACCTTAACAGGGCCTACACCTTAGTCAGCAGCGCTGAAGGAGAAGTAGGACGCCAGGTGGCCCCTGAGAACTGCAGGTGGAAGCCTTCTGAAACACGAGAGATTGAGGTGGAACAGCAGCCGCTGATGGCTGGGACCCGATGGCAGGGTGAGAGAGGGGGACTTAGCTTAAATCTCTTCTCTCTCTTCCCACAAGTAAGGAGACACCATGGTGAATGGTGCCTATCCCAGGAGATGCCAACCATCTAGACCCCCAATTTATCCAAGATGGAAGGGCTTCAGCCTACCCCAAAGATAGAAATTGTTGTCATCTCTCATAATCTGATTTGGGTTTAAGAAAGACCATGATGGTAATGGTGTGGTTGATTCTGAGGGCAAGGAGTTCAGCAAGGAGGCCATTGCCGAGGTAGAGGATTATAGGGTCCTGAACTAACGCAGTGACCATGGAGAATTGAAGAAGGATGATCCATGTAAACATTAACCAAGCTTCTAAAGTCATTGTATTGTGCTTGGTCCTTTCGTCTCCTTTGTTTCCAAATACCCTGTGCCTTCACTCTCAACAACAGCCCTCATCATAGCCCATCCTTCTTTTAGACTATGCATAAATAAGGTATAAATGACTAATAACAGTGTAGATTGCCAAAACGAGACCTATGTTCATATAGGGAATCCAAGACATGAGCTAAATGATGAAGCTGTGATGGTGGAATTTTCAAACATCAACCAGAGGTTGGAGAGGCATCTGCACCTTGGGACCTCCCATTGCAATTGAAATCCTCAGCAGTCTTTCCTGCTCTAAGGATATTTACATGAAAAATACGCATGATTTTCCCATTTTTTCTGTCAAAAATCTCAATACATATGTGTCTATGAGCCCTGGTGGTGCAGCGGTTAAGAGCTCGGCCGCTAACCAAAAGGTCAGCAGTTTGAATCCACCAGCTGCTCCTTGCAAACCCTATGGGACAGTTCTACTCTGTCCTATAGGGTTGCTATGAGTCAGAATCGACTCGACGGCAACAGGTTTGCTTTTTTTTGGTTTATGTGTATGTAGACTGAAGAAGATCTGAATGAGAGAAAATTTTGCACAGCCAAACAATACAGAGAAAGGTGAGAGATTGCTTTTCAAACTGTACAATAGCACGGATTGGACTGACATAACATGACAAAGCAGATATGTCCAGGAAGCATGCTTTAATGAATACACAAGAATGGGTTATAATTAGCAGAAGGCTTGGAAATGTGTCCTCCTTGGGTGCTTAGATCAAATAAGATGAAGTTCATGAAAATGCTGTAAAAACCAGGAAGCACTATAGACATGTTTTCTCCAACACAACATGATTGTTTGAAATGGATTTGCTGTTACGGTGCACTAATTACATTGCAATTGAGTCTTCACCACAATCAGAGCTAGAATTGTTATCTTTATTTTACAGAGAGGAAAAAAAAAAAAAAAAAAAAAAAAACGCAAAAAAGTAACTAGCCCAAAGCAGTGCCCGTCCCAGAATTTTACAGTTATCTCTCAAGATGGGGGGCAGGAGGGCAGTGGGCCGAGCCCTGGGCCCTAAAACTCAAAAACACTTTCTCGTGATTGATCCCAAGGAAAGAAAGAACTGCTATTTACTGAGCGCTTCCCACGTTCCAGAAAAACTGTTAAACATCATCTCACTTAATCAGCAGAACAAGTTTAGGAGTTAAGTACCATTATTATTCCCATTATACTGATGAGGGGCACCTTCAGTCTGGTGGATAGTGCCTCACCAGGAATTCATTTATGGAGTAAGCAAACGGTCTCCCCTCTCTGTAAACCTGCATTCCACCAAATGAATCTATAATGAGGCCTTCGGAACACTGAAACATTGTTTTCCCTGCAAATCCTGGACCACTTAGGAGATCAGACCTTGCTTCGCTTGGCAAGGGAGCTGTGTTAGTGATTCATTGCAAAGCAGAAAAGGACGGCACAGAAACAGTCGCTGGAAAGAAGGAGTAAGAACCAGGAGAAGGCAGGGTCAGGGGTGAGAGGGAAATGAGGGGGAGGAAGGAGGAGGGAGGAAGAAGAAGGGAGGAGGCTGCAGCCTCTGGGAGAGCTGGTCAGAAGATGCCTTTGAAATGCACACACCAAGTCAGATCCCAATATAGCAGCTGATCCTCAGCATCTAGAAAGGGAACTGGAGTTAGACTTCTGTCTGGTTAGAAAGGCAGCTGGAAGGTGGAGATAAAAGAACAGCCACTCTTCCCCCCATCACAGACAACCTGAATGCCTCCGAATGCAGAGGAGAGAAAGGCTGCTGGGCCCAAAGACAGGGTGGGCCGGAAGGAGGGAACGGCCTGAAAGCCGATCAAAAATACTTTCAAGTGAAGATAAAACTCCACAGATTGCAGGAGGCCAATTTAATGGAAAACAGTCCCTGTCCACGCTGTCCCTTCCCCTGGCTTCCCATGGGAAGGGGACTGGGCTGTGATGTTGTTCATCAGAGAAACCCCTGGGTACCAGATCTTATCGAAATGAGCAGCTGCAAAAGGCTAAAAACGAAAACCAGAAAAAAAATAGTTTACAAAGTGTTGAAAGGGGGAGAAGGGTGAGGGACAGGGATTTTAATTTTCCTGTATCCTTCATGTGGAGGGGCCGGATGCCCAGGGACATTTAAAGGCCATTAGTCTGAAGAATGAAGCTGGCGTAGGGAAAGTACACCGGCCTGGGAAACAGGATGCCTGCGGTCCAGCTCCAGTTCAGCTGCTTCACTTTTCTGGGTCTCACTTTCTCCATACGGAAAATGAAAACGGTGGGGTATGGTTGAGATCGTGCTATACTGACATGGTATGTATAGTGGGTATGTCTATGGAGTCTGCTTAAATCCCTCCTCTCCGCCTAAATCTGTGTGACCTTGGACAAGTGCTTTAACCTGTCTGAGCCTGCTTCCTCTCTGTGAAATGGAAGTGATGATAGTTTCTACCTGTTAGGGTTATGGTGAGGATTAAATGAGAGAATCCATATGAAGCCCATGAACCACAGTGTGGTCCACAGGAAGAACCCAGTGTAAGTTACTACTATCATCATCACTGGATGATTCAGAATAGTAGTGCAAAAGATGATGGAATTCAGGGCTCAGAAGGCGTAGGTTTGATACCTAGCCCTGCAAGTCATTTAGCTTATCCCTAAGATTTTTTTTAATCCAAAATAAGGGACTCGTGGGTATTAAATGAGGCATGTGACTGCAAAGTGTTCTCTAAACATCAGATCAGCTGCGTTGTCTATTACCAATGACATTCCGGTTAGCTTTCAAAAACCCTGCACTCCCTTAAATTCTAGGATGATGTTCTTTACCACTTAGGATCATGCACACAAAGCCCTGTCTCCCAGTGACCCCTGCACACAGCGTCCTTACTGAGAAAATCCAGCAAGGGGTTCAGTGTCACCCCTCAATGTGCCAGGAGTGAGCATGATGGCATGTCTCCAGCTGGACAGCCGTGAAATTGGAGGCAGAACCAAGTGTGGCTAATAGAATGTCCTGCGGGGCCTCTGTAGGCTGGGCCTCCAACCCACCCAGGAAGCCCCGACGTCATTAGTAGTCACACACAACAGGACATTTTCTGCCCCCCTTTCTCCAGGGCCAAGACACAGTGCTGTTTGGCCTCGCAGGAAGGCATGTTCAGAGCCATTGCAGCCCCAGGGAGTGTCTGTCTGCTGTCAACCTTTACTCCTAATCACCAGAATTCTACAGCTTTTCGGTGTTAAGAACAAGGCCCACTGCTTCTATTCAATTCCACCACTTGCTGGAGGAGCTGGAGAGTGTACAGGAAGAAGCACCAGATGCAGGAGTGGGGAGTTCTCCATTCTGATTCCAACATTGACACTGCACCATTTTTGCAAGTCCTTTCCCCTCTCTAGGCCTCAGTTTCCCCTGGGGGAGTTGGAACCAATGATTCCTAAACTATCTGGAATATACAATGTTCTACGTCTATATTTACAGCCCCAAAATAAGCATGGTATAGTTGTGGCAGACAGACACTAATCAGGGGCAGATTAACCAGTAAGCATGGTATGGACCAGTTTACACTGAGCAAGGTACCCACGGGCTTAATTGTGTTTACTTGCTTATCTGTGGTGAGCAATTTCACACGGGTTTCACCACACCTTTGCCGAGGTGGGGACAGGTGACATTGTTTGTTGCAGACTGGTGGGGAGGCACAATCAGGCCTGTGCGTACCTTGCTTATTGTGTAATCCAGCCCTGGACACTACTGAAGCCTCCATGATACACGCCTCTTGGTATTCATGTCCTTGCGAAATCCCCTCCCCGTGAGAGTGGACAGGACCTCTGACTTGCTTTAAAGCAATACAGCAAAGATGATGGAATGTTATTTCTGCGATTAGGTTACATAAGATTATAACACCCATCTTGCTAGGACACCGTTCCCCGTGATGGCTTTAATACAACAAGTGGCCACATTCTAGAGGCCCGGGTGGCAAGGAACCAGCAACCTTCAGCCAACACCCAACAAGAAGCCACAATGAATTAAATTGTGCCATAAGCCATGGAAGCCACCCACAACTACCGAGTTTACCCTTGAGATGAGACCCCAGCCCCAGTCAACACTTGGATTGCAGCCTATGAGACCCTGAGCAGATGCCTAGCTAAGCCGTGCCTGTCCTCCTGAGCCATAGAAACTGCGTGGTGACAAACACATTGTTTAAAGCCACTGAGTTTGTGGTAATATTGTGACACAGCAATAGATAACTAATGTTGTTGTTAGTTGCTGTCTAGTTGGCTACAACTCATGGCAACCCCACGTACAACACAGCAAAATGTAGACCGATCCTGCTCCGTCTTCATGATCATCGGTATGCTCGAGTCCATTGTTGTGACCACGGTGTATTTTGAGTGCCTTCCAACCTCGGAAGGAGCCCTGGTGTCACGATGGTTAAGTACTTGACTGCTGACCGAAAAGTTGGCGGTTCTAACCCCCCAGCTGCCCCGCAGGACAAAGATGTGGCAGTCTGCTTCTGTAAAGATTTACAGACTTGGAAACCCTATGGGGCAGTTCTGCTCTGTCCTGTTGGGTCACTGTGAGTGGAATTGAGTCAACAGCAACGAGATTTTTTTTTGGTCCAACCTAGGGGGCTGCTCATCTTCCAGCACTGTATCAGACAATGTTCTGTTTTGATCCATAGGCTTTCCATTGGCTAATTTTGGAAATAGATCACCAGGCCTTTCTTTCTAGTCTGTCTTAGTCTGGAAGCTCCACTGAAACCTGTCCACTATGGTGACCTTGTTAATATTTGAAACACCAGTGGCATAGCTTGAAACATCACAGCAACACACAAGCCACCGCAGTACAACAAACTGCCAGACGGGTGGTAGGGATAACTAAGCCAACAGGATAAAATGTTTAAATAATGTTTCTATGGAGAAACACAATGAATAACTGTTGAATGGACTATAATAATTACTGTAGTGGTCAGAATATAGCACAGATGTTATTCAGTGCCCCCTTCTATTCATAGCTCCTGCCACTCTGTCTTATTTTATACTGTGATTTGGTTCTCCACCCTCACCCCAGCAATGACTAACTCAGCAGTGTCCAATGGGAATATAATGGGGCTGAGATTCAATGTGCAGGAAAGAACAACATGAGATAAGAACCCACAGTAGGGCCTCCTACCACAGAGTCCAGTTTGTCTTGTTTCTCCTGCTGGTTCACAATCTCCTGTCTGTGTCATTCATTCCTTCATTCATTCTTTCAATAAATATTTATCGAGTGCCTACTACGTACCTGGTACTGTGCTAGACACTGACAATCCGGGGTGAACTAAAAAGCACATTCTCTGCCCTCTTGGTGCTGACAGTCTAATAGAGGAGATGGACATAAATTAAAGAACCACACAAGTAAACAAATGCAGCAGGGACAGGCATATAACCGTGTGCCTAGACTAGTCTGAAGGCGTTCTGGTGGCCCAATGGTTAAGTACTTGACCACTAACTGAAAGGTTGGCAGCTCGAACCCACCCAGCCATTCTGCTCGAGAAAGACATGGCGATCTTCTTCTGTAAAGATTACAGTCATGAAAATCCCATGAGGCAGTTCTACTCTGTGACACGGGGTCGCTGCGTGTCAGAATCGACTCAATGGCATCTAACGAGAGTCTAGTCTGAGAGATTAGGAGAGACTTCCCCAAGAAAGAGATGCCTGAGCTGAGATCTGAAGGGTGCATCGAAATTAGCCAGATAAAGGGATGGGTGGGCATCCAGGGACATCTGCTCACAAGAGCAGGAAAGCGCGGTACCTTTCTTCGTAGAGTCCCTGGGGTGCTTTTCCTCAGTTACAGAATACAAACCTCCTAAATTCTTATTCCAGTTTGATCTGTCAATTTTTCAAAGTCTTTATCACACTTTATCAAAATGTGTATCAGTGTGAGAACATGAATGTCTGCCACCCCTCCCTTTAGGCAACAGCAAAACTGAAATTCTGTGAAGATGGCAGCACGTTTCATATTTTAATTATTCTTGCATCTTCGTTTGCAAAAATTTTTCCATTTTTTGATGACTCTTCATTCTCTTCTAGAAGCAGTTTCCACTTCTTCCCCAGGTGGAAAATACGCTCGCCTCTACTGATGTAGAGGAACCATGGTGGTGGAGTGGTTAAGAGCTCTGGCTGCTTACCAAGAGGCTGGCAGTTCAAATCAACCAGGCGCTCCTTGAGAACCCTGTAGGGCAGGTCACTGTGAGTGAGAATCAACTCGACAGCAGTGGGTTTTTTTCGGTATTGACGTAGAAAATATTTCAAGTATGTCAAGATGTTGTTGGAGAAAGAGTGTGAGGGGAAGGTTTGCTCTGTTAGAGGTACTGGAAGAAACTTAAGCAAAAAGTATATCTCAAACTTCCGGGTATTATTCTAAAGAGCAATGAACTTGGAGGTAAGCTTGGGGCTGGATTTGACTAGAGCACTAACTAGCTGAGTAACCTTGAGTCTCCCCTTTCCACTCTATGCCAGAGTTCGTTCTAATGCTTTACAAGGAGTGGCTTATTGAGTCCCTATAACAATTCTATGAGAGAAGAACTATTATTGGCCCTGTTTACATATGAGGGGAGAAATAGATGTGTTATGTCTTTTGCCCCAGCTACTCAGGGGCAGAGCTGGGATACGAACCCAGGAAGTCTCTCTCCAGAATCCCTACATTTACCACTATACTTGACTTCCTCCCTGCAGTAAGAATATGATTTCCCTTTTACATATGGGGAAATGAGGCACAGAGGGGTTAACCACTTGCTGAAAAGCACAGAGAGAGTAAGTGGCAGAGCTAGGATGGGAACCCAGGTAGGCTGGCTTCAGAGCCCTGCTCTTGTTTATCATGTGGCTGCCTTTAAAGATAGCCATACCTCCATGAGCCTGGGCCCCATTCATTGACTTAGTGAGGGATTCCCGTGTGAATTGGCAAAACCGAGGAATAAAATAAGCAGGGTACTTGCCTCCCCCACAATGGTGGTCTAGCGGGGAAGATAGCTGTCAAACAAACAAATTAATGGCAGCAAGTGCTATGA
Source organism: Dugong dugon (assembly GCA_030035585.1). Lineage (NCBI taxonomy): Eukaryota > Metazoa > Chordata > Mammalia > Sirenia > Dugongidae > Dugong > Dugong dugon. The sequence goes on from CM057471.1 coordinate 63,945,562, forward strand.
AGGGCAAGAACAGGATGTTCTAGATGTTAGGGTGAGTTTTAAGTAAGTTAACGGTGATAACATATGTAGTTCAGTGTCTGACTCATAGTAGAAACCCAGTAAGCAGAAGTTGTTGTTATTATTATGTGGTGCCTAAGAGCACCAGGGAGCCTGGTGGTGCAGTGGTTAAGAGCTCGGCTGCTAACCAAAAGGTCAGCAGTCTGAATCCACCAGTCACTGCTTGGAAACCCTTTGGGGCAGCTCCACTCTGTCCTACAGGGTTGCTATGAGTCAGCATCAACTTGACGGCAACGGGTTTAATTTAAGAGCACCAGTTGCAGAGTAACTGAGAAAGCTCAAATCCCACCTTCATCATGTAGCAGCTCCAAGATCACAGACGAGTCAGTCACCATCTCCAAGTGTCAGTTTCACCATTAGCAAAATTATACTAATAATAATGATCACCTCAGAGAATTAAAGATTACACATCTGGCGTGCTCAGCACTGTGCCTGGCACATAATAATTGCTCAGTAATGAAAGACTATTGTTATTGAGAAAAATGGACAGTTGAAGCTGCTTCTGAGGAGGTGCATATGAGATAACCTCCTTATCCCAGAAGAGAGGGGTTTGAGGACTAAGGGGTCAGCCATTTCGTTGGTGGGAGCTAGACTAGAAGCCATCTTTGTCCTACCATTATCCTGCCCCTTTTCTTCTATTATAGCCCTGGGCTCCCCAGGATATGAGGAATTCTTGTCTGATAGACAGAGCTGTCCAAAGGTGGAACTGGCTATCTTAGAACTAAGAGGTAGGAAGCTCCCTGTCAAAGAGGTGTTCAAGCTGAAAATAGATAACCCCATGATAGAGGTGCTATAGAGAGAATTCAAACATTGAGTGAGGGAAAGAATGAAGGAAATGAAATGACAGCTGAGCAGATGGTATGAAATAGATCAGTGATTGTCAAACTATGTTTCATGGAACCCTGAGCCTAGTGAGTGGCCTCAAGGCTAGCCAAAGAGGATGCGAGAGGTCAAATGGCTGAGGGTCCAGGTTCCTCTTCCCCTAACTTAACCAGAGAAGCTCCATTTCTATTATTTTTTGGATGGAAGTTTGCATCAGTTAGCTATTGCCACAAAGTCACTGTTACAAAATACCACAAACCGCAGCGACTTTAACAATGCATCTGTGTTTCTCACTCATCTGTGTAGCTCAGCTGACGTAGACGAAGCAGTTTTGATCTCAGCCATGTTCACTCACTGTTGGGAGGTTGGATGGGGTCAGCTGATCTAGGCTGGGCTTGGCTGGAGCAGTTTAGCTCTGTTCCGTGTGTCTCTCGTCCTCCTCCTGGAACCAGTGGGAGAGTCCAAGCATGTCCTTCAAATGGCAGTGGCAGAAGCACAACAAAGCAAGCCCAAATGTACAAGCACTTTTTTCAAGCCTCTGTTTGTGTTATGTCCGCTGACATCCCACTGGCAAATCTGATGGCTCTGGCCAAACTCAAGATGAAAGGATGGGGCAGGTCACCTTGCCCATAGTGGAAGGGCACTGCCAAGGTACATGCGAAAAAGCATGGATACAGGGACGAGTAAGCCTTGGCCATGAATGCATTCTACCCCAAGCTTCTGTGTGAAATTTTATTTATGAAAAGGATTCAGCAGTATATAAAAATAAATTTGAAAACAACTGAACTAGATGTTTTCTAAGATCACACAGCCCAGAGATGCCAGGATGCAGATTTGAGCCCTTGATTTGCCAGACAACAGCTGCATGATCCTGGTGGCAAGTTACCTAACTTCTCTCAGCCTCGGTTTCTCCACCTGCATGATAAAAAAGAAGAAGAATGCCTCATGGGGCACTGTGACAATTAAATAGAACACTGTCCCAAAGTGCTTACCATGCTAACTCACATGCAGTAAATACTCAATAAATGGGAGCAATAGAGATGATGACAATGCTGGCTCCACACATGTTCGCATTTGTAATAAGGTAGGTCCTTGGGTAGCACAAGTGGTTTGCAGTCGGACTAACCTAAAGGTCAGCAGTTCAAACCCACCCAGTAGTTCCATGGAAGAAAGACCTGGCGATCTGCTTCCATAAAGATTACAGCCAACAAAATCCCATGGAGCAAAGTTCTGCTCTGTAACACATGAGGTCGCCATGAGTTGGAATTGATTCAAAGGCAAACGGTTGGTTTTTCATTTGTCTGAAATATTAAACAGCTGATTCTACTCATCACATGCCGTTCCCATACTATAGGCTATTTGGAAAAGCAGATACTTCTCTATAGGCAATATCCTCAGAAGAAAGGCAGACACAGCCAAGGTCATAGATATCAGGAAGGGTAAAAACTTGGGATCAGTAATGCAATCATCCACGGGGGGAATGACAGGAACCCCAGTGATTACAGAGCAGAGCGGGGTGGGGGGCAGTTGCCTGGATGTCCATATGGATGAGACACGAACTGATTCATAAAGTCCATACACCCACAGGGAATGCTGAGAAAGCAGACAAACAGAGCATAGATGTGCTGGTGAACCTGAAGAGTCCTCACCATCGGGATGCAGGGGAGGAAGTATGAGGATCAGACAACTGTGGACCGGGGAGAGGCCATTAACAGCAATAGATGTGTCTGGATGGAGGCCAATCCCCCATTATCGGACAAGGCACAGCTCATGGGGGCCTCCGAGGACCAAATGCCTTTCTGCCAACCAGGTTAATAAAAGTAAGGGCCACTGGAAATTAGATCACCTCTCCCAGTTTTGGGAGAAGGAAGAAGAACGGAAATAAATCTTGACCTGCCTGCATTTAAATCCTAAATTGATCACATTTAAATCTGAAAGTCATTGAGTTGTTTGAATCCCTAAGATTAAGTTTGCTGCTCCTGGCAGAGATCAGGACTCGTGAACTAAGAACAGTTATAAAGAAATAAGGAAAGTTACATTTAAGCATGGTTTACAGATGATGGTGACTGTAAGCTTTAAACCTGCTACTTCGTATGTGTCCACTTCTCTATATTGTAATCACTTCTTTTTTTTTTTTTTTTTTTTTTTGGCTGGACTTATTATTTTCATCACAAGATCAATTACGTTGCTAATGGAAGCTTTGTAAAGGCTTGTGTCAGAGCCCAAAGCTAAGGACAGAAAAGCCACCCTATGGAGCTTCTCACTATGCAATGACCCTGCCGACTTTCTCAGCTCTCTCCTCTTCCTTGGGCTCTCACAAATACTGATGGATGCCTTTTTGCAGCCACTAATGTGGAAGGAGTCTCATTGTCTAGCATTCTCCAGAGGAAGTTTTAACTCATGGTGTAGGGCATTCATTATGTTGCTTTTTCTTTTCATTCCGTGTTCCTCTGCGAGTTTGTGGGAAGGGGTGGGGAGTTGGGGGATGAGGCCAGACTGGAGCCAGGCTGTCCTCGTTTGACTTACCAGTATTTGGAAGGCATTTAAGTTTCTCTCTTTTCTATTGGAATGAGAGTGAAATCCAAAATTCCTAGCTGTCTCTAAATATCAAGTGACTAAGCTTAAAGACTCCCAAAATAAATAGCTTAGCATTCTGGAAAGTTAACAGAGACCTGGGGGTTTGGTAAGTGAAGCACATACCTCTTGACCTCCTCACCCAGACTCTGTTCAAGCCCACCCTGCATTGCCAAGGAAGTGGCTGTGTGTTTGTGTTGTAGTAGTTGATAAGGGATGGGTTTCTGGCATTTTGGCTCATGATACTGGGTCCCCAAAATAGAATGTTGTGTTGCCAACAAGATGAAATCCAAATTCAGCTGTCTTAAAATGTTCCCTTTCCTCCTTTCCACCTGTCCCATACCTTCGCAGCTTTAAGGAGCTTGTTCAAATCCCACACCCACTCCTTGTACCCTCCCATAACACATTTGCCTATACTCATGCCCCCTAGCTCTGAATTAACATTTATTACGGGTCAGCAAAACTTAGAACAGATGGCAACACTCCCATTCCTTCCCTTGTGCAGACATTACGAATTGATCACTGCACTCCTTCCTGCTGATTGGGTATGCAACCTCACAAGACTTCTCATCACAATTCTCTGCTCCAGACAGCCAGCACTGATTAAGATTTGGCATTTAAGGTGAAACAGTTTTGTGGTACCAGATTTAGACTCTATTTTAAACCTTCAGGCACTGAGAATAAAAATAACTATAATAATAGTATTGTTTTTTGAAGAAGAACTGTGCTAGATGCTTTTCAAATATCATCTTATTTATTCCTTCTCACAATGCTGCAAATTAACTATCATTTTCCCCCATTTTACAGATAAGGAAACTAGGGCTCAGAGAGGTCAAGTAATTTTTGGAAGGCCACAAAGCTGGGAAGTGGTGGAAATGGAGTATGAGCCCAGTTCTATTGTATGGCAAAGCTCCCAGGGTTTCAGTTTCCCCAACACTCCACCATGTCCCACATCAATTTTTCCCTAACATGCCATGTTATTTTATATTCTGGGGTCTTTATTTACCCAACTCCCTTTTCCCAGAATACCCTTCATCCTTTCCAACTGGTGGACACCTTCTTATCACTGAAGAACCAACATCACAGGTGTCAATCCTTCTAGAAAATCTTTCCTGACCTTGCTATAACTGACCCTTCCTATTTTGTGCCACTGTTGCAACATTCTGCTGGATTCTTCCAGTTAAAGTTCTTTTCCAAAGCAGAGACTAAGCACTATTGTTTCTTCCATCCCAAGTAAGTACTGAATGAATGAATGAGTGAGTGAATGAGTGAATGAATAAATACAAACCCAGGACTTGAGACCCTCAAGGAACTCAGTTGACTCCTTTCTGACCATCCCATTGCCTATTTGCCAGGGCATTGTTCATGTTCTTATTTCCCATCCTTGCCTGGCAGAACCCTTTTGAATATGAAGATGTAATTAGCTGGCCACCCAAGGAAACACAATCAGAGTGGAGATCAAGATCCCTTTACCAACAGAGTTAAGATCTTAGAAAACATGGTGCCAAGCGTCATATGCAAAGGACCAGGTAAGAGAAATGATACATGAATGTGGCCAGCCTTCCCACTGGTCTCCACCTCTGTCTGCCCCCACCAGTCCTCCTCTACTCTGTCCTAGAGTGATCTTTCTCAAACATCTGGTCATATCAACTCCTTCTAAAACCCTTCTATGGCTCCCCATTGCCTCCAAGTAAAACCTCAAACATTTTAACATGGCACCCAAGGCCTATGATCGGGGCCTAAGTGTTTTCTCCAAAGCCTTCTCTTGCCTCTCTCCAACTCACCCTTTACATCTCAGTAACCACAAATGGCTTAAATTTCTACAGGAGCCATGTGATTTCTTGTCTCTGGTCTGTTGCTCACACTATCCACTCTTCCTGGAATGACTACCTCCTTCCTTTCATCCTGCGTAACTCATTCTCTATGACCATCTCCAGAAGCAACTTCTCTTGTCTCCCTGACTAGGCTTAGGACCCTCCTCTGTGCCCCACAGCCCCTATGCTTCCTCAGCCACACCTTACTTTACCTGTGCACATTTGAGGCTAGTCCTTAGCACAGTGTCTGGCATGTAGGTGCTCAGGCCATGTTTGGTGGATGAAGGAATGAAAGGTTGGTGGCCAAAAGGGTTGGATTCATGATGGATGTCTATACTGAGGAATGGGTTATGACTAGACATTCAGAACCAAGACCAGGTGGCAATTTGAGCTGGTGCCCTCTTTTTATGAGTTGCCATCACATATTATAGGACCTGGCACGCATAGTACAAGATATAACTTAATTCTCTCCCACTTTGTATAGAAAGGAAGTTTGTAATTTTTAATCCCATTTGTAAAGAAAAATTCAGATGTCTCTCTTTATCTGTGTCTGCCCCCGAGAATCTCCGGTTGCTCCCACCTGGAAAGACCCACAGAGTCTCTCTGTTTCTGGACCTCTCTGATGATGACATTGAACTTGGACTAGACTCCTTAACCTTTCTCTATCCTTTCTTATTATCATGCTTTACTCAATTGGCTGATCCGGGTTCACCCATGTTTGGCTTCTGGGACTCAACACTGCTCCTTCCGGCATTTTGTACCGACTATGACAACAATCACTACATGTTATGGAGTACTCACGGAAAGCCAAGCTCCATGTTAGACATATATTATGACACTGGATCCTCACAACATCTTTCTAAGGCTCAGAGAAGTAAAGAAGCATATCTGATGACACACAGCTAATAAGTTTAAAAGCCAGCACTTTCTGGCTCCCAAGTACTAAAAATTCCTCCTTTGCTCTTAAAAAACTTCTTCTCCAGTGGCATCCTCTCTCCCTGTCACTCACCACAAACTTCCAGCAGACAAAGAAAAAGCCACCTGCGATATATTCTCCTTACCCTGGTCTTTTCCCTTTCTCAATAAATCTATTTAAGAGTAAAGTGTTTGATGGACAGCTTAATAGAGCTCTCCTTAAACCTGGCCACATTAATGATTTCCAGCTGGCTAAATGTCAACTTCCGTAGCTCAATAGCTATTTTCCTTCTTTAACAATCAGTGTTTCACTCAGGGTTCTTTACTTGGTGGACAGGGTACAGGGCTTTAATAGGTCATCACTAAGTCAGAAACCTGAGATTTAAGGCAGACTCACTGTGTGACCTTGAGCAAGTCATTTAACCTCTCTGAGCCTTAATGGCTATAAATTGGCAATACCGATGTCCAGGTCCTGCCTACCTGTTGTGAGAGAGTATTTATTTCATTGTGTCTGTGATGTTCTCTAAGCTCCTTGGAGGAGGAGCCGAGATACATAAATAAATATTTAGCCCCACTGTGTTCTTATTTTTAGGTATAAAAGTGTAAATTTCTCTGCAGTAAAGATTGTTTAGCCACCTTGCTGCCACTTGGAGAATGCAGATGTGTTCTGTCTATTAAACCTATAATGATCTATAATTTTCTGGAAACTAGGGATTTTGTTTTCCTTTGGGAGACATTTTTTCTCTCTTTTTTTGAGCTAACATAAGCTGAACTATAACAGAAAAGAAGAAAGAAAGGCGTTTCACCCTGACTCTTTCATGCACTCTATGGCATAGACACTACTCATTCCACTTAAGGATAAGAAAATTGAGTTTTAGAGATGTTAAGCAATTTGCCCAAGGTCACACAGCAAGTGAGTGGCAGTTGGGACCCAACTTTATGCCTTTAACCAGCAAGCAACACTGCCTCCAAATGGAATGGACAGGATATGAGGCAAGATGAGGTCAGGATAGTATGAGCTGGGGGGCATCTGAGAAATAGAGGTAGCTTTACCATCCAGATGCAGAGTTAAGTAAACACGTAAGCTAAAGCCTTGGCGTCTACGTAAAAAGCCGTAAGCAATAATCACTTTTCATTTTTCTAAAATCTCTCTTATTTTTAAATTCTCTAAGACTTTGGTCCAATTCCAAGGCTTCAGGTTACATATTTAGGTAATAAAAGTGGTCATCCTGGGTCCCGCTTGTGTGAAATTGCTGCCACAGCTCAGCCCAATGTCCTGTGGGGAAGAGTCAGAGCACAGAGCCTGGCGTGGGAATGATAGCCTTTACTAGATAATCTCCCAAGACTCCAAATGTGTCTTTTGATACAGTGATGCCTCACCTATTTGGGGATTAGATAATCTGACAATCTCATCTCCTCAGAATATGATCAGGATAATGTAGTGTCACCACCTCCAAAGACACAGGGCCAACTGAGCACTTGAACTTTTTATCTCATTTAATTCTCCCAACCAACTCTCTTTTTGCAGAGGAGGAAACAGATGCTTAGAGAGCCTTCCTAAACTGCTTAAGGCCACCCAGCTAGTAAGTGGCAGGGCTGGTCTGTCCGCCCCAGCTCCATGTCCTTAATCACTCTGTTAAATGGAAAACAAGGACAGCAAGCCCGGCTGCACCACCAGAAGAGATAACTAGCAGCCAGGGTGTCTTACTCCAAGGCAGGCACCACCTTCCCTTGCTTGGAGTTTATTTACACCAACTTCCCTCAGAATTCCAACCTGTGCTGTTTCCTAGAAGCAGCAATGGAGAAGGCTGGGAGGAGGTCACAGCTGCAGACACGGTGATGACTGAACAGCAAGGGGGATTAATGGAGGGAGCACAGGGCAGGGAACAGCAGGTGTAGGTTTTCTTCTGGTTTGTCCACTAACTCACAGCATTTAGGTTCTCGGCAGTGAGATGGAAAGTTTGACTAAGTGGTCTCTGAGGATGCCCTGAGCTACACAGAGTATATCAAGAAAAACAAAATAAGACACAGTCCTGGTTTTGAGGAACGTACAGTGTCCTAAAGGAGAGAGATGAAACACACAACTATAAGACGAGACAGACGAAAAATAGTATTTGATGGACGAAGAGGTGGAGTGTTTTTTGTGAGAGCCAAGAATGTAAGGATTCATTCTGAGCCCAGATACATCATTGCGTACTCTCATTGTGAGGACCGTGTACATCTTTTCTGTAAACGCTGAATGATAGCCATTGCTTTCAGATTAATGGTATAGGATAGCCTACACCATCGGAGAGGTCGTTTTGTTAAGTGTGTAGTGTTTAATACCTCAGTTATATGGACAATTCATCTATCCAGAAAGTCTGCTCTCTGGCCCTTCACAGGCAGTCAAGGTTTATAGCACAATAGCTTGATGTTCTTACAAAGGGGAGTTGTACTCAGTAATAGTTCTGGCTTGTTCTGTTATAGAAGCCAATTTATTTTATACTCATGAAATAAAATCCAGTTGTCTTTGATTCCCTCTTCTGAATCACATCTAATTTGATTCTTTATTGGAATCTGGTTCCTTGTGCGTGTGTATGTGTGTATGTGTGTGTGTGTGTGTGTGTGTGTGTGTGTACAAGGTTCTAAGAATGGCCCAGAACCAATGCAGAAGTGAATTAGTGTAAATGGGGGCTTCTGAAGTAGAGGAGAGCCCGATGAACTGCAGAGGGTCAGGGGTCCTTAAGGTCTGAATCCTACCCCTATGGGTGGCGCAGGCAGGGGCTGAGGCACAGCCTGCCCTGAGAACTCTGGTTGTGGAAAATTTGAACGGAGGCCTTGAAAATCTTGCTGTGACCTAGCCTCTACTTACACCAGCTGTGCCCTCCCCTGCACTCCCCACTCAACATCTTAGGCCAATTGAACTTTTTTTCTTGTTGTTCCTTTAATGCTCCATGATTTTTTTCATTGTCAAGATGTTGTATTGTTTGCCTTCTGGCTGGAAGACACATCTAACTCCCCTGGCCCTAGACCTCAGAATAAAACTTATAATTCATAATCATCCTCTATGTATTTATTGCTCTTTCCAGGAAATCTTCCCTGAAGCCTCTAAGTCTGGGTGAGGCACCTCCTCTGAGCTCCTGCAGCACTTCTATAGCTCTGATCCACCTGCTGTTTTAACCATACACCTGTCTTTCTCCTTCATTAGACTGCAAATTCCCCAAGGGTAGGGATTGTGGCTGCCTTACTCGCCTGCACTCTGCCACTTACTAGTTACGAAATCTTGAGAAAGTCATTTAACCTCTCTGTGTCTCAGTCTCCTTATCTGTAAACTTGGGGTAATAACAGGACTTTTGGATGGATTAAATATTAATTACATAAAAAATGTATGCACGGCAAATGCATAAGAAATGTGTCGCTGTTGTTGTTGTTAGGTGCCGTTGATTCAGTTCCAACTCATAGCAACCCTATGTACAACAGAACCAAACACTGCCCAGTCCTACGCCATCCTCACCATTGTTGCTATGTTTGAGCCCATTGTTGTCAATCCGTCTTCTTGAGGGTCTTCCTCTTTTTTGCTGACCCTCTACTTTACTAAGCATGATGTCCTTCTCCAGGGACTGGTCTCCCCAGTAACATGTCCAAAGGACATAAGACAAAGTTTTGCGATCCTCGCTTCTAATGAGCATTCTGGCTGTACTTCTTCCAAGACAGGTTTGTTCATTCTTCTGGCAGTCCATGATATATTCAATATTCTTCACCAACACCTTAATTAGAATGCATCAATTCTTCTTTGTTTCCTATTCATTGTCCAGCTTTCACATGCATATGAGGTGATTGAAAATACCATGGCTTAGGTCAGGTCAGGTGCACCTTAGTCCTCAAGATGATGGCTTTGTTTTTTAACACTTTAAAGAGGTCTTTTACAGTAGATTTGCCCAATGCAATATGTCATTTGATTTCTTGACTGCTGCTTCCATGGGCATTGATTGTGGAGCTAAGTAAAATGAAATCCTTGACAACTTCAATCTTTTCTCTATTTATCATGATGTTGCTTATTGGTCCAGTTGTGAGGATTTCTGTTTTTTTTATGTTGAGGTATAATCCATACTGAAGTATAATCCATATCGGTCTTTATCGGTAAGTGCTTCAAGTCCTCTTTGTTTTCAGAAAGCAAAGTTGTGTCATCTGCATATTTCAGGCTGTTAATGAGTCTTTCTCCAATCCTGATGCCATATTCTTCTTCATATACTCCAGCTTCTCAGATCTGCTCAGCATACAGGTTGAATAAGTACAGTGAGAGAATACAACCTTGACGCACAACGTTCCTGATTTTAAACCACACAGTATCCCCTTGTTCTGTTTGAACAACTGCCTCTTGGTCTATGATCAGGTTCCGCATGAGAAAAACTTAAGTGTTCTGTAATTTCTATTCTTTGCAATGTTATCCATAATTTGTTATGGATCCACACAGTCAGATGCCTTTACATATTCAATAAAACACAGGTAAACATCTTTCTGGTATTCTCTGTTTCAGCCAAGATCCATCTGACATCAGAAATGATATCCCTCAAGAGGTCCCAGATAAGTAAAGCATTACTGAAGAAGAATAACAGAGTGGGAGGCCACAGACTACCTGATTTTAGAAACTATCATACCACCACAGTAGTCAAAACAGCCTGGTACTGGTATGACAACAGATACATAGACCAATGGAACAGAATTGAGAATCCAGACATAAATTCATCCACCTATGAGCAGCTGATATTTGACAAAGGCCCAAAGTCTGTTAACTGGGGAAAAGACAGTCTCTTTAACAAATGGTGCTGGCAGAACTGGATATCCATCTGCAAAAAAACTGAAACAAGACCCATACCTCACACCATGCACAAAAACTAACTCAAAAGGGATCAAAGACCTAAATATAAAATCTAAAACAATAAAGATCATGGAAGGAAAAATACGGATAACACTAGGAGCCCTAATACATGGCATAAAGAGAATACAAGCTATAACTAACAATGCACAAATACCAGAAGAAAAACTAGATAACTGGGAGCTCCTAAAAATCAAACACTTATGCTCATCAAAAGACTTCACCAAAAGAGTAAAAAGACAACCTACAGACTGGGAAAAAAATTTTGGCTACAACAAATCCGATCAGTATCTAATCTTTAAAATCTACAGGATACTGCAAAAACCTCAAAAATAAAAAAACAAATAACCCAATAAAAAAATGGGCAGACTTCCGGGCAACATGGCGCTGTAGTCAGAAGCACGACACCATCCCTCCGCAGCAAAGATCCAAAAAACTAAGTCAAACAGAGTCACACGTCAGTCCTGAAAACATAAGCATCAAATGAAGAGATAAAGAACTTAGCCAAGCACCAAATGGAATAAGAAACTGACCGAGAACAGAGAGCAAGCAGAGATACATGCAGAGGTCCCCTATCAGCTAACACAGCACGGATCTGCCATCCTGGACTCCTATCAGAGATCATTGAACAAGGGGTATGAGAAAGCAGCTTCACGGAGCTTACAGCAGGAGATAGAACAACCCGTAACCAACGATATATGCTTTCCCACCCCCGACCCTTCTTCACTCCCACTCAGCCTCCTCTGCTTCCCAAGGGCACAGTCTCTTGGCCAGGAAGCACTGGTTTCACCCTGGTGTTGCTTGGATTCCACCCGCCCACACTGACCGGCTCCCTGAGTGCCATTTGTTGGTTGCTGGTGTTGCTTTTTTCCCCTTCATTAGATTTTATCCTTACCGCTCATCACCTCCCCCTCCTTTCTCTTAAATACCTGGCTCTGTGGTCATCTTTGCTTCTTCTGGGGCGGCTGTGAGGCACCACTGGATTATGAAACTGCTTCCCAACCTTTGCCGCCGTGCTGGGGGTCTCCCAGGCCTTTTTTTGTTTGTTTATTTGTTCTGCTTTGTTCTATTTTGATTTGTTTGTTTTATTGTTTTCTTTTTCTTTTCTTAGCTTGGGAGCCCCTTCTGGCTGGGCAGTGCCATGCAGCTTGGGAGATACTCCCTTACTTTGTGCAGACACACAGTGACATCGCTGGGGACATTTCTTTTTTCTTTTTTGTTTCGTTGTTTTGTTTTCCTGTCTCTCTTTTTCCCTTTTTGTCTTTCTTAATTTCTAGTTTCTTGATTTATTCATTTTTTTCTTTTACCCTTTTTCTTATTTTTTTTCATTTTTGTTTTTCCCCATTTCTCAGTCTCTCATCTCTCCACTCCAAGAGCAAGCTACCTTAGCACTTTTTTTGTTTGTGTGTATGTTTTTGGCTCCTGTTCCTCTCTCCTCTCTGTCCTCTTTCCCATACCCATCTTAGCTCCACACATCACAATCTCCCCTCCCACTAGTTCCTGCCTACCTGCACTGTGTGCTGAACATCACACCCCCAAGCAGCACAGGCACAGCCTACCGGAACCTGCCCTGCACTGATTCCTGGCCTCCCCTGTCGGCCCTAGTATGTACCACAAACAACCCATCCCAGCAACTCCCCTTCAGCTGGACCTGCCCTGCTGTACCATACCTGAGTGACTGACCTTGCCCATTGGAGAAGGAGGTGAAAACTATCATGCCCACAGACAAGCAAACAACAAAGAAAGCACAGCCCACCTACTCAGACATAACCAAGTAAGACAAAAGGCAGGATGAAACAAACAAATCTATAATCAGTAAATGAGGAAAATAACTACTGAATGCCCCGAAGACAGCAGACAATATCAAAACATATACAAAAACAGGACAGGATGGTTCCAGTAGGCGTCCAAAATAAAACACCAGATGACTTTCCAGTAGAAGAAAAGTCACTAGAACTACCTGATAGGGAATTCAAATATCTAATATTCAGAATTATCCAAGAGTTTAAGCAAAAAGCAGACAAAAATAAGGAAAAAATAGACAAATTCATGGAAAACACAGACCAAAAAAATGGAAGAATTCAAGAAAATAATACAGGAACAAAATGCTAAAATAAATTCACAAGTAGAAACACTACAAAAACAACAATTAGAAATCCAAAAGATAAACAACAAGATTTCAGAAATGGACAGTGTCACAGAAGAGCTGAGGAACAGATTTGAAATTATGGAAGACAGGATCAGCCAAATTGAAGACAAACACTTGGATAAAACCCTGTTTGAGGAAAAATCAGAAAAAAGAATGAAGAAAAACGAAGAATCTCTGAGAATTATGTGGGATACAATCAAAAGCAAAAGTTTGCAAGTGATCGGAGTTCCAGAACAGAAGGAGAAAACAGAAAACACAGAGAGGGTCACTGAAGAATTGCTGACAGAAAACTTCCCCAATATCATGCAAGATGAAAAGCTGGCCATCCAAGAAGTTCAACGAGCCCAATATAGGATAGACCCCAAAATAAAATCAACAAGGCATATCATAATCACACTTGCTAAAACCAAAGACAAACAAAGAATCCTGAGAGCAGCTCGAGAAAAACAAAAAGTCACATACAGAGAAGAAACAATAAGAGTAAGCTCGGATTATATGGCAGAAACCATGCAGGCAAGAAGGCAATGGGTTGACATATATAAAACCTTGAAAGAAACAAATTGCCCACCAAGAATAATATATCCTGCAAAACTCTCATTCAAATACGATGGTGAAATTAGGTCATTTTCATATAAACAGAAATTAAGGGACTATGTAAAAACCAAACCAAATGTACAAGACTTATTAAAGGGAGTCCTTCCATCTGAGAACAAACAACGTCAGACCACAGGCTGAATCTAGGACACAGGATTGTACTAGCCAGATACCAAGCTAGGAAATGAACTCTTAAGGACTATACAAAACTGAAAGAATTACAACAGAGAACCAGAAAGGTTAATCTGTAAATGACAACAACATCAGAACAATAAAAGAAGGAATAAATGGTGTAGGTATAGAACCTTCTAATGGAGAGGAAGGCAAGGTGATACCAAGAAATAATAGACTGGTTCAAACCTAGGAAGATAAGGGTAAATTTCAAGGTAACATCAAAGAAAGTTAACAAACCTACTCATCAAAATAAAGAAGAAGAACATAAAGTCTCAGTAAAAACAAAACCTACAGAAACAAAAGAAATGAAAAAAAAAATCCACAAACAAAAGGAATTCAGCACAGGAGAGCCAGAGGAACAAAGAATATGTCAGCACCACTAGAAAAAGCACTACAAAATGACAGCAATAAACTCACACCTATCAGTAATTACACTGAATGTAAATGGCCTAAATGCACCCATAAAGAGATGGAGAGTGACAGAATGGATAAAAAACAGGATCTATCAATATGCTGTCTACAAGAGACACACCTTAGAAACAAATAGGTAAATTTATTAAAAATCAAAGGATGGGAAAAAATATATCAAGCAAACAGTTACCAAAAAAGAGCAGGAGTGAAAATACTAATCTCAGATAAAAGAGAATTAAAACAAAATCCACCATAAAAGACAAAGAAGGACACTATATAATGATTACGGGGGTGATCCATCATGAAGACATAACCATAATAAACATCTACACACACTGAAAAGAGAAACTGACAGTTTACAATAATAGTAGGAGACTTCAACACACCACTCTCAGTAAAGGACAGAACTTCTAGAAAGAAACTCAGCAAAGATACAGAAGACCTAAAGGGCACAATCAGCCAACTTGACCTCATAGACATATATAGAACACTACACACAACAGCTGCAAAGTACACATTCTTTTCCAATGCACATGGAACGTTCTCCAGAATAGACCACATCTAGGCCACAGAGCAATCCTCAACAAGATCCAAAACGTTGAGATAATTCAAAGTATCTTCTCTAACCACAATGCCATCAAGGTAGAAATTAACAACAGAAAGAGCAAGGGAAAAAAAATCAATTACATGGAAACTGAATAATACCCTGCTTACACATCACTGGGTAATAGAAGAAATCAGAGAGGGAATCAAAAATTCCTAGAATCAAATGAGAATGAAAACACATCATACCAAAACCTTTGGGACACAGCAAAGACAGTCTTCAGAGGACAATTTATAGCAATAGATGCACACATCAAAAAAGAAGAAAGGGACAAAATCAAAACATGAACTACAGAACTCGAACAAACAGAAAGAGAACAGCAAAAAAAAACAAAAACAAAAACAAAGCCCACAGCCAGTAGAAGAAAGGAAATAATAAAGATCAGAGCAGAAATAAATGAAATAGAGAATAGAAAAACAATAGAAAAAATCAACAAAACCAAAAGCTGGCTCTTTGAAACGATCAACAAAATTGACACCTACTGGCCAGACTGACAAAAGAAAAACAGGAGAGGACACAAATAACCCAAATAAGAAATGAAATGGGGAACATCACAACAGACCCAACTGAAATAAAAAGGATTATAACAGAGTATTATGAAAAAATGTACTCTAACAAATTTGAAAACCTAGAGGAGATGGATAAATTTCTAGAAACACAATATCTAACCAAACTACCACAAAGTGATGTTGAAAATCTGAACATACCCCATAACAAGAGAAGAGACTGAAAAGGTAATAAAAAAAACTCCCAACAAAAACAAGCCCTGGCACTCTGGGGACCATGGTCTCGGGGAACATCTAGCTCAATTGGCATAACACAGCTTATAAAGACAATGCTGTACATTCTACCTTGGTGAGTAGTGTCTGGGGTCTTAAAAGCCTGTAAGCGGCCATCTAAGATACTCCACTGGTCTCATCCCTTCGGGAGCAAGGGAGAATGAAGAGAACAGGATACAAGGAAAAGATTAGTCCGAAGGACTAATTGTCCACAGCTACCAAGGCCTCCACCGGACTGAGTCCAGTACAGCTAGATGGTGCCCAGCTACCACCACTGACTGCTCTGACCAGGATCACAACAGAGGGTTCTGGACAGAGCTGGAGAAGGATGTAGAGCATAATTCTAACTCACAAAAAAAAGACCAGATTTACTGGCCTAAAGGAGACTGGAGAAACCCCGACAGTATGGCCCCCAGACACCCTTTTAGCTCAGTGGTGAAGTTACCTCCAAGGTTCACTGTTCAGCCTGGGAGTGGACAGCCCTGTAAAACCAAATGAGACTAACGAGGTACAGGAGTCCAGTGACAAGGGCCAGAAAGCAGAAGGGGACAAGGAAGGTGGTGATAGGGAACCCAAGGTTGAGTAAGGATATTGTTGATGTGTTGTGAGATTGTTAACCATTGTCATAGGGCAACATTTGTAGTAACTATTAAATGAGAAACTATTTTGTTCTGTAAGCCTTCATCTTAAGTGAGAATAACAGCACAATTTGAAGAGCGTAGTCAATGTCACTGAACTGTGCATGTAGAAATTTTTGAAATGGTGTATCTCTGGCTATGTGTATTTTCACCAAACAAAAAAAGAGGTTGAGAAGTTAGAGGGTTGATATGTTGTGGGGTTGTTAACCAATGTTATAAAACAATATGTGTACTTCTGTTTCATGAGAAACTATTTGTTCTGTAAGCCTTCACCTGAAGTACAATAAAAAAAAATTTTTTTTAAATAAATAAATTAAAAAAAAAAAAAAAACAAGCCCTGGCCCAGATGACTTCACTGGAGAATTCTACCAAACATTCAGAGAAGAGCTTATACCAGTACTAATAAGACTATTTCAGAACACAGAAAAGGAAGGGATACTTCCAAATTCATTTTATGAAGCCAGCATAATCCTGATACCAAAACCAGGTAAAGATGTCACAAAAAAGAAAATTACAGACCAATATATCTCATAAATATAGACGCAAAAATTCTCAACAAAATTCTAGCCAATAGAATTCAACATCATATCAAAAAAATAATATACCATGACCAAGTAGGATTCATGCCAGGTATGCAGGGATGGTTCAACATTAGAAAATCAAACAACGTAATCCACCACATAAATAAAAGGAAAGAAAAGAATCACATGATAATCTCAACTGATGCAGAAAAGGCATTCAACAAAGTCCAACACCCATTCTTGATAAAAACTCTCAATAAATTAGGTATAGAAGGGAAATTTCTCAACATAATAAAGGGCACCTATACAAGACCAACAGCCAACATCATTCTTAACGGAGGGAGGCTGAAAACATTCCCCCTGAGAAATGGAACAAGACAAGGATGCCCTTTATCACCACTCCTATTTACCATTGTGCTGGAAGTCCTAGCTAGAGCAATAAGGCAAGAGAAAGAAATAAAGGGCATCCAAATTGGTTATGAAGAAGTTAAATTGTCCCTGTTTGCAGATGATATGATACTATAGATAGAAAACCCTAAAGACTCCACAAGAAAACTACTGGAACTAATAGAAAGATTCAGCAGAGTAGCTGGATACAAGATAAACATACAAAAATTGGTTGGCTTCCTATACACCAATAAAGAGAACAATGGAAAGGAAATCAGGAAAACAATACCATTTATAATAGTCCCTAAAAAAAAATACTTATGAATAAATCTAACCAGGGTTGTAAAAGACCTATACAAATAAAACTACAGAACACTACTGCAAGAAACCCAAAGGGATCTACATAAATGGAAAAATATACCATGCACATGGATAGGTAGACTCACCATAGTGAAAATGACAATTCTACCCAAAGCAATTTACAAATACAATGCATCCCGATCCAAATACCAACAACATTCTTTAAAGAGTTGGAAAAACTAATCATTAACTTTATATGGAAAGGGAAGAAGCCCCAGATAAGTAAAGCTCTATTGAAGAAGAAGAATAAAGTAGGAGGACTCACACTACCTGACCTCAGAAACTACCATACAGCTACGGTAGTCAAAACAGCCTGGTACTGGTACAACGACAGATACATTGAACAATGGAACAGAATTGAGAACCCAGATGTAAATCCATCCACTTATGGTCACCTGGTCTTCGACAAGGGTCCAAAGTCCATCAGATGGGGAAAAGACAGTCTTTTTAACAAATGGTGCTGGCAAAATTGGATGTCCATCTGCCAAAAAATGAAACAGGACCCATACCTCATACCATACACAAAAACTAACTCAAAAGGGTTCAAAGACCTAAATATAGAGCCAAACATTATAAAGTTCATAGAAGAAAAAATAGGATCAACACTAGAGGCCCTAATGCATGGCATTAATAGGATACAAACCATAACCAACAACATACAAACCCCAGAAGATAAGCTAGACTACTGGGATCTTCTAAAAATTAAACACTTATGCTCATCAAAAGACTTCACCAAAAGAGTAAAAAGAGAACCTACAGAGCGGGAAAAAATTTTTGGACAGTACAAGTCAGACAAAGTTCTAATCTCTAAAATCTACAAGAAAATCCAACACCTCTACAACAAAAAGACAAATAATCCTACTAAAAAGTGGGCAAAGGAAATGAACAGACACTTCACCAAAGAAGACATTCAAGCAGCCAGCAGACACATGAGGAAATGCTCATGATCACTAGCCATTAGAGAAATGCAAATTAAAACCACAATGAGATACCATCTCACCCCGGCATTACTGGTACAAATCAAAAACACTGGAAATAACAAATGTTGGAGAGGCTGAGGGGAGATCAGAACTCTTATGCACTGCTGGTGGGAATGCAAAATTATACAACCATTTTGGAAAATGATATGGCACTTCCTTAGAAAGCTAGAAATAGAAATACCATATGATCCAGCAATCCCACTCCTAGGAAAATATCCTAGAGAAATAAGAGCTGTCACACGAATAGACATATGTATACCCATATTCATTATAGCACTGTTCACAATAGCAAAAAGATGGAAACAACCTAGATGCCCATCAAGAGATGAACGGATAAACAAACTATGGTGCATACACACAATGCAGTATTATGCAACAATAAAGAACAATGATGAATCTGTGAAGCATCTTATAACATGGATGAAAATGAAAGACATTATGCTGAGTGAAACAAGTCAATCACAAAAGGACAAAGATTGGATGAGACCTGTACTGTAAAAACTCTTGTAAAAGTTTAAACACAAAAAGAAACTATCTTCGTTGGTTACGAGGAATGGGAGGGGTGGGGGAAAAAATAAATAGACAATAGACAATAGAAGGGTAAGACAGTACACAATACTGGGGAAGCCAGCACAACTCGCACAAGGAAAGGTCACGGAAGCTCCATAGACACATCCATACTCCCTGAGGGACTGAACTGCTGGGCAGAGGGCTGTGGGGAATATGGTCTCAGGGAACATCTAAGTCAATTGGTATAACACAGTTTATAAAGACAATGTTCTACATTCTACCTAGATGAGTAGCATCTGGGGTCTTAAAAGCCTGTGAGCAGCCATCTAAGATACTCCACTGGTCTCACCCCTTTGGGAGCAAGAGAGAATGAAGAGAATAGGATACAAGGAAAAGATTAGTCCTAAGGACTAACGGACCACAGCTACCATGGCCTCCACCACACTGAGTCCACTACAGCTAGATGGTGCCCAGCTACCACCACTAACTGCTCTGACTGGGATCACAACAGAGGGCCTGGACAGAGCCAGAGAAAAATGTAGAACAAAATTCTAACTCACAAAAAAAGACAAGATTTACCGGCCTGACAGACTGGTGAAACCCCAAGAGTATGGCCCCTGGACACCCTTTTAGCTCAGAGGTGAAGTCATTCTCAAGGTTCACCATTCAGCCAGGGATTGGACAGTCCCATAAAACAAAACAGGACTAATGAGGCACAGCAGTCCAGGGACAAGGACTAGAAGGCAGGAGGGGACAAGAAAGCTGGTGATAGGGAACTCAAGGTTGAGAAGGGACAATGCTGACATGTCATGGGGTTGTTAACCATTATCATAAGGCAATATGTGTACTAACAGTTTAATGAGAAACCATTTGTTCTGTAAACCTTCATCTAAGATACAAACGAAAAAAAAAGAATTATCTATGTGAGACCAAATTGACAACAGCAACTCAAAATGTTTGATGGGAAGCCTGGGGGGCAGTGAGTTGAAGATAATGATGATGGAATAATTTAGGAAAAGACAGTGAGAATAGCAGCACAACTGAAAGAATGTAATCCATGTCACTGAATTCTACACATAGAAATTTCTGAAATGGTGTATCTTTGGCTGTGTATATTTTCACCAAAAAAAAAAGGTCCTCCAAGTTCGAGAAGGGAGAGTGTTGACATGTCTTGGGGTTGTTAACCAATGTCATAAAACAATATGTGTACTGACTGTTTAATGAGAAACTATTTCTTCTGTAAACCTTCACCTGAAGTACAATAAAAAAATTTTTTTTTAAATGGGCAAAGACATCAACAGATGAATGGATAAACTATGGTACATACACACAATGGAGTATTATACTACTATAAAGAACAACGATGAATCTGTGAAGCATCTCATAACATGGAGGAAACTGGAGGACATTATGCTAAGTGAAATAAGTCAATCACAAAAGGACAAGTATTGTATGAGACCACTACTGTAAAAACTCATGAAAAAGTTTACGCAAAAAAAAGAAACAATCTTTGTTGATTATGAGGGATGGGATGATGGGAGCAGGAAACTAAATAGACAGTAGATAAGTGGTAACTTTGGTGAAGGGTAAGACAGTACACAATACTGGGGAAGCCAGCACAACTTGTACAAGGGAAGGTGATGGAAACTCCATAGACACATACAAACTCCCTGAGGGAATGAATTGCTGAGCAGAGGGCTGTGGAAACCATGGTCTCCGGGAACATCTAGCTCAACTGGCATAATACAGTTTATAAAGAAAATGTTCTACGTCCAACCTTGGTGAGCAGCGTCTGGGGTCTTGAAAAAGCCTGTGAGCAGCCATCTAAGATACTCCACTGGTCTGACCCCTTCGGGAGCAAGGGAGAATGAAGAAAACAAGATACAAGGAAACGATTAATCCAAAGGACTAATGGACCACAACTACCACGGCCTCCACCAGACTGAGTCCAGTACAACCAGATGGTGCCAGGCTACCACCACTGACCAATCTGACCTGGATCACAACAGAGGGTCCTGGAGAGAGCTGGAGAAAAATGTAGAACAAAATTCTAACTCACAAAAAAAGACCAGACTTACTGGCCTGACAGAGACTGGAAAAACCCCAAGAGTATGGCCCCCGGACAGCCTTTTAGCTCAGTAATGAAATAAATAAATAAATAAATAAAGTCAAGGCGGGGGTAGGGGGGGGAAGGGCAAAGAATATAAACAGGCAATTTTCCAAAGAAGACATTCAGGCGCCTAACAGACACATGAGGAAATGCTCAGGATCATTAGGCATTAGAGAAATGCAAATCAAAACTACAATGAGATACCATCTCACCCCAACAAAGCTAGCATTAATCGAAAAACACAATAAATGTTAGACAGGTTGTGGAAAGACTAGAACACTTATACAGTGTTGGTGGGAATGTAAAATGGTACAACCACTTTGGAAGTCGATTTGGTGCTTCATTAAAAAGCTAGACATAGAAGTACCATACAATCCAGCAATCCCACTCTTAGAATACAGCCTAGAGAAGTAAGAGCCATCACATGAATAGATATATGCATATCCATGTTCATTGCAACACTGTGCACAATAGCAAAAAGATTGGAAACAACCTAGGTGCCTATCAATGGATGAATGGATAAACAAATTATGGTATATTCACATAACGGAATACTATCCAATGATAAAGAACAACGATGTATCTGTGAAACATAACATGGAGGAATCTGGAAAGCATTATGCTGAGTGAATTTAGTTAGTCACAAAAGGACAGATATTATATAAGACCACTATTATAAGAACTCAAGAAAAGGTTTAAACACAGAAGAAAAACATTCTTTGATGGTTACCAGGGTGGGGAGGGCAGAAGAGGGGTATTCACTAACTAGATAGTAGGTAAGAATTATCTTAGGTGAAGGGAAGACAGTACACACTACGGGGGAAGACAGCACAACTGGATTAAACCAAAAGCTAAGAAGTTTCCTGAATACAACCAAACACTTCCAGGGACAGAGTAGCAGGGTCAGGGGTCTGGGAACCATGGTTTCAGGGGACATCTAGGTCAATTGTCGTAACAAAGTTTATTAAGAAAATGTTCTGCATCCTACTTTGGTGAGTGGCGTCTGGGGTCTTAAAAGCTAGTGAGCAGCCATCTAAGATGCATCAATTGGTCCCAACCCACTGGAGCAAAGGAGAATGATTAACACCAAAGACACAAGGAAAATATTAGCCCAAGAGACAGAAAGGGCCACTAAACCGAAGACTTCATCAGCCTGAGACCAGAAGAACTAGATGGTGCCCGGCTACCACCAATGACCACCCTGACAGGGAACAAAACAGAGAGTCCCTGATGGAGGAGAAAGGTGGGGTGCAGAACTCAAATTCTAGTAAAAAGACCAGACTTAACGGTTTGATTGAGACTGGAGGGACTCCAGAAGACATGGCCCTCAGACTCTCTGTTAGCCCGGAACTAAAACCATTCCTGAGGCCAACTCTTCAGACAAAGATTAGACTGGACTATGGGACAGAAAATGATACTCGTGAAGAGTATGCTTCTTAGCTCAAGCAGATACATGAGACTAAATGGGCAGCTCCTGTCCGAAGGTGAGATGAGAAGGCAGAGAGGATCAGCAGCTGGTTGAATGGACACGGGAAATCTGGGGTGGAAAGGAGGAGTGTGCTGTCACAGTGTAGAGAGAGCAACTAGGGTCACGTAACAATGTCTGTATAAATTTTTGTATGAGAAACTAACTTGAATTGTTAACTTTCTCTTAAAGCACAATTAAAAAAGAAAAAAGAAATGGCATCCCTCATTTCACATCCTCTTCTGAAACCGGCATGAATTTCTGGCAGTTCCCTGTTGATGTTTTTTAATTATCTTCAGCAAAATTTTACTTGCATGTGATATTAATAATATTGTTCAACAATTTCTGCATTCTTTTGGATCACTTTCTTTGGAATGGGCACAAATATGGATCTCTTCCATTCAGTTGGCTACTGCTATTGCTTACCATTGTTTGCCAATGCTCATCACAGTGTTTGTTTCATAATTTTTGCTCAATAAATATTTTTGAGGAATGAATAAGTGTTGAGCTCTATAGTTTTCAGAGTCCATCTTAGACAAGCAGGAACCTCAGGGATCAGTTTGTGTGTGTGTGTGTATGTGTGTGTGTACATGATTTTACTTATTTAATCTTTTCCCCACATACTTACCATCTGTGTTTGAGAAAGTCACCTCCCTGTTCAAGACTTTGAAGACTAGATGATCTCATCTAGAGGAGCAAGAGCAAGGCCATTTATTTTGTCTTATTACCTGACCCTAAACATGATAATCACTGCTTTAATTCCCTGTAATAGAAAACTCCTGGGAAGTGGAAAGGACCTGGGAGGTCCCCTAATCAATTCCACTTCCAATCCAATGGGCATGGCTCAAACCCTGTTCCCTGGTTGCACATCAGAATATCCTTGGGTAGTTTTTAAAAGTACAGATGCGTGGGCTCCTGAGCCTCCAGTAAATCAGAAATTTGCTGGGATCAAACTTAGACGTATATATTAAAAGAAAAATGATCATCTGTGCTTCTAAAGGTTAACAAGAATCCTACTAGGAGGAGCAGAGTCAGTCTTTGGAGTCCCCAGTTCTGCTTCTCTACCTACCAGTCTTTTGACTCAGAAGAAATGGGCAACCTCTCTGAACAGCCATTTCCCAGTCTAGAAAATGATAAGAAAAATTCTTGGCTTGTAGAGATGTTAGATAGCCTAAACGCAGTAAGGCTAAGACTGGCAAAGCGTGTAATATACATTCAGTAAATCTAAGCCTAACTTACCCTGCTTCTATAGTAATTGTAGTAGTACATATTGCTTGCTCTTTTTCTCTGAAAAGTAAAGCTAAATAGGTCAAATACTAGTAGATTGTGGTTGAAATGAGGCTTTTATGTGTGAATTCTGGCTTAACCTTAATATCTTTGTGACCCTGGGTAACTTGCTTAACATCCCTGAGCTTCAGTTTCCTATTTGCAGTGGGCTGAGCACATACCCCATTGAGCTGTAGTAAACATTAAAGGAGACCAAGTATGTAACACATATAGCACAGAACCTGGTTCATAAGAAGTGCCAACTACATGCAAACTAAAATGTAGGCCATTCACATCTGTTTCTGTTGCTTGCATTTTATGTACCTCTGCAAAATCAAACCAACACACTCCCATTGACTCAGACCATCAGTGTTCAGTGATTGGACCAGAATTTCAAAGAGTTTCAGTCCTCCAGGTGCCAAGTTAACACATTTTAAAACTATAAGCATTTAGGACTTAACCCACAGGAAATGGGCTTGGCAAAGCACCATAAGAACCAGCACAACTTCTAACCCAATCTCCATCCAGGCCTTCATTCAATGATGCAAAATTAATTTAAGCCATCTCTGGCTGGGGCAACTCCAGGAAAAAGAGTGGTCAGTTCCAAAGCAGGAGATAGAGGGAGCAAGCATGTTAGACAAAGGAATCAAGACCCAACAAGATCTTAGCAGGTCTGAGAGTTGAGCCAAATCTATGTGGTACAATTTAACAGGGACAGACGCTCAATAAATGCTGGTGCACGAGAATGTTAAGTCCTGTTTCTGGGTCCCAAAACTCCGACCCACAAATGCAGGGTAGGGAAATGATGGCATGACTGGCTTCAGTGCTCAGTCAGCTAATGATCATCAAGTCTTCATGTCCCAGTCTCTTTTAGGTGGTGATTGAGATGTGAGCTCTGGAGCCATCTTACTTCCACCATTTACCAGTGAAATTATTTAACTCTCTATGGCTCAGTGTTCCCATCTAGAAAATAGGAATATAATAGTGTCTACCTTACAGAATTGATGAGAAAATTAAGTGAGATAATGCATGAGGCAGGACCTGAAGATGCAGAGAAAAACAAAGCAACTCCTTTCCTCAAGGAAGGCAGGGCCTAGCAGGAGAGACTGACACATGTATCAGCAGGTGGTATTCAGCGTGCTGAGTTTGTGCCAGAAACACTATAGAGCACAGGTCCGAAAACTACAGCCCACAAACCAAATCCAGCCCACTGCCTGCTGTTTGTAAATAAAATTTTACTGGAACACAGTTGTGTCTGCCCATTTACATATTGTCCACGGTTGCTTGATGGTACAGTGGCACAGTTGAATAGTTGCAACGGAGACCATACGGCCCACTAAGTGTAAAGTGTTTATTATCTGGCCCTTTACAGAAAACGTTTGCTAATCCCTGCTATAAGGGAAGAAGTTATCTTTGTCTTAGATGTCAACAAAGAAGAGTTTTTGAGCCCTGGTGGCACAGTGGTTAAATGTTTGGCTGCTAATCAAAAGGTCGGCAGTTGGAATCCACCAGCTGCTCCTTGGAACCCCTATGGGGCAGTTCTACTCAGTTCTGTAGGGTTGCTATGAAGTGGAATTGACTCAACGGCAACGGGTTAGTATGTGTTGAGCCCTGTAAATATGTTAACCAAAACCAAAAACAAAACCCATTGCCACGGAGTCGATTCTGAAAACCCACCAGGGTTTTCGTAAATACGTTAACGTGTATTTTTTTTTTTCCAGTTACTAAATTTGAGCATACAAAAAGTTTGATAACTGGCCTCAAGTCATAAATACGTGTTAGAAGCAGGATTCAACCTAGGCCTGATGACTCCACACCTCAGGCTCTACTCACTTTCCCAGGTGAGCTAATACAATTAGAGAGCCATAAGTGAGTTGGGTGCTGAAAAATGAGTAAGAGTCGACCAGAAAGTGATAGGGTTCAAAGGATAAAAGGGGCGTACAAAGACTGATGAAACAGAAGGGACAAAATGTCCAAGACATGCACGTATTTGGAAAATGCAAGTGATTGGATGTGAAGAGATCTGAGAATATGATAGCAGGAGAGGGAGATGTTAAAGAGAAAGAAGGAAGCAGTCCTGAGGGTGGCAACAGTTGAGAGAAAGCAAAGAATTATTCACTGCCGATGGTTGCGCAACATGATTAATGTAATTCATGTCACCGATTACACGTGAAAAATCTTAGAATGGTAAATGTGTTATTATATTTCTTTGCAACAATTTAAAAAATAAATTGTCCACTTACCCAAAATTGCCTTCCATCAAGTCTGAGATACAGCACTCACACACAAAAAAAATGGATTCCAGGAGCAATATGCACAGTCATAGCAAGTCTGACATCATCAGGCCGAAGTACCTCATTGTACAGATGAGAAAACTGAGTCCCAGAAGAGGGTAAAGCTTTACCCAAGGCCAGATCGCATATAGGTAGTAGAGAACCCAGGTTCCCAAGCCCAGGTCAGGAGGCCCTTCCGGTCACACATCACGGATGATGGTGGACTCTGCCAATAGGGGGCGCTGCGACCAGCACACCTACCTTACAGGATCCTTGTGACTCTGCAGACAGTTGGTGATGGTCTCTTGTTTCCCTGGGCTGATTAGATTCTATCGCATTATCTATCTTGCGCAATGGCAGACCAGACGCATTTCTGTGGGGTCACCGTGCTGTTTAGGATGAGCGATGCCGGCTGGAGGCCCACCAGTGCACCTGTGGTATTTCAATAACTTCACATATTGCCAACTTCTCATATTAAATATACAACTTACAAGCAGGGCAAAGTTTAACTCATTCTAATCAACTGTAAAATGAACTAGGGACTTGCTGTGCCCCTCTAAAGACCTGCATCTGCGTCATGCTCATCATTAATGGCTGTGGGGCTGTATTTCCCGAGATTGGTTATTAATGAGCGCTGGAATTACTGATTTCAATTAAGTGCTTTACACTGGTCCTGAAATGCAGTGGGATCTACTCTGGGGAAATGTAAATGCTGAGATGAAATGCAATCCTCCGCTCTTGCCCAGGTACAATCCTGTCAGCCCCTCTCTGTCTATGAACCATTGGCAGCGTGGTGCAGAGCAAAGTGGGTGGGTCTGAGGGCAGGGAAGACTGGGTCCACACCCCAGCTACACCATCTGAACTCCTTCCCCTGAGTCTGGGATTCCTCAGCTGTAACTTAGGTTTATGGGGGACTCATTGTGTGTCAGGGGCTGGGATATGAATGCAAATAGACATGGTCCTACCAGCTGCCCTGTCTCTCTAAGACCTGTTGTGAGATTCAATGTCACTTAATAAGCATTTATTAAGCAAAGACTACAGCCTTTAGTATGGATTACACCTCAACATAAAGAAAACAAAAATACTCACAACTGGACCAATAAGTAACATCATGATAAACAGAGAAAATACTGAAGTTGTTAAGGATTTCATTTTCCTTGGATCCACCATCAACACCCATGGAAGGAGCAGTCAGGAAATCAAATGATGCATTGCATTGGGCAAATCTGCTGCAAAAGACCTCTTTAAAGTACTCAAAAGCAAAGATGTTGCTTGAAGGCTAAGGTGCACCTGACCCAAGCCATGGTATTTTCAATTGCCTCATATGCATGCAAAAGCTGGACAATTAATAAGGAAGACTGAAGAAGAATTGATGCCTTTGAATTGTGGTGTTGGCAAAGAATATTGAGTACACCATGGACTTCCAGAAGAACAAACAAATCTGTCTTAGAATAAGTACAGCCAGAATGCTCCTTAGAAGTAAGGATGGCAAGACTTGGTCTTATGTACTTTGGACATGTTATCAGGAGGGACTAGTCCCTGAGGAAAGACAAGGGGCTGGGTAGAGGGTCAGCGAAAATGAGGAAGACCCTCAATGAAATGGATCGATGCAGTGGCTGCAGCAATGGGCTCAAGCATAACAACTATTGTGAGGATGGTACACGACTGGGCAATGTTTCATTCTGTTGTACACAGGGTTGCTATGAGTTGGAACCAACTCAACAGCACCTAACAGCAACAACAACATGTGCAAGATGATGTTCTTAAACTGATACCTGAGAAAACCTTCTGGAAAATGCTTTGAAATCCAACAGAGCTGAGTTTAACTCCTGGCTCTGCCCACCTCAATCATGGGGCTTGAGCAATTTATGCAGCCTCTCTGAGATGCAGCTTCTTCCACTCTAACGTGGGAATAACAGCATCTACATTACATGGTTCTAAGGATTAAATATGACAGCCTGGGTAACATATCTAGCTATTCCTGAATGCTATTCCAAAGACCCTGTGGGAGGCAATTTACAGTCAGTAGGTAGTTATTTGCTTTCTCTCAACCATTGTCCATCCTCAGGACTCCTTTCTTCTTTAACATCTACCTCTCCTGCTAACATAAGCATTCAGTAAAAGGCCATTACTATTATTATCCACTACACATCTGTCAGTTTGTCATACTACGGTGGCTTGCATGTTGCTATGATGCTGGAAGCTATGCCACCAGTATTTCAAACACCAGCAGGGTCACCCATAATGGATAAGTTTCAAAGGAACTTCCAGACTAAGATTAGGAAGAAAGGCCTGGCAATCTACTTCTAAAAATTAGTCATTGAAAACCCTATGGATCCCAACAAAACATTGTCTGTTATAATGCTGGAAGATATGCCCTCTAGCTTGGAAAGCAGTCAAAATACATTGTGGCCGCTACAATGGACTTGAGCATACCAGCAATCATGAAGATGGTGCAACACCGGGTACCTTTTCATTCTGTTTTACAACATGGAGTCCCATGAGTCAGAGCCAACTAGATGACAACTAACAACAACAACTATTATTATTATTATTATTATTATCCATCCCCAGACCTTTATTAAGCATCTCACATGTCCTTAGCCCTGTCCTAGTTGCTTTGGAAAATGCATCATGACATGATGTGATAAGTATCTGCTCTCAAGGACTTCAAGCTCTGGTTTTAAAAACAGGAATGACACAAGTTGAGAATGATTTGGGGGCAGGCGAGTATCTTCTTGACTTGCTTTCAGGGCACCCACAGGAAAGCCCTGGGACCGTAACATATACTGCCATGTGGCAAAGATAGCCTGCTGTGTGACATTGAGCAAGTCCCTTCTCCTCTTTGGCCTCAATTTTCCTATCTACAAAATGGGGAAAAGAAGACCAACCTCCTTGCAGGCTCACTGTAAGGCTCGCACAGGATGTAGGTTATGAAAATGCTTTGAAAACTCTAAAACCTGTGGGCACTTGAAGAAGCATCCCAGTCGTGGAGAAAGCAAAGCATTGAACACGCGCGCGCGCACACACACACACACACACACACACACACACACACACACACACACAGGTGACTCAAGATTTTCTGCCGCCTTTGGGTACAGGGCTCTGAGATACCTCACCTTGGTCCTGGCTGCTGGCTGCAGCCCCAGGCCCTGGTCACCTTCCCTGGCTGGGCAGGATTTGGGCCCCTGCTCACAGCCTCAGACTCTTCCCATTCCAGACACGCCATTTCTCCTGTCACTCTGTGATGAAGTAAACCACAAACAGATTTCCTATTAACTGACTACAGCCTTGCTGCCTGGAAAGCAAAGCCTCCTGCTTGTCCTCGGTACTTTCCCAAGGAAGGGTGGGAGGAGGCAGGTGGGGAGACAGAAGCGACACAGGGAGAGAAGGCCAGCTCAGTTATCTAACTTCGTGGGACAAACAACCAGGGCCCAAAACTCAGGAAGAAGAAATGAGAGGCAGCACGATGATTCTCCTGTGCCAGCTAAATACTGCATTACCTTAAATAGAGTGACTTAACCTCTCTGAGCCTCAGAGTCTACAAACCAAAATACTCCTATATACTTTTTTTTTTTAATTAAAAACTACTGGCCCTTTTTCCTCCTGTCTTAGCATTCACAAGTCACATGTGCAGGCTTTGGAGTTTATAAAAGTCATGCATATCTTACTAGGAGGATGATATGTTGTCGTTGGACATTTCTTTGGGATTACCCTCCCTGGTTTCTTTCATGGGCAAAGTGTTTGCGGCCTGTGATTACTTTTCATCAGTAACCCAGAGAGTGAGCTTGGGAAGAAAAGGAAGGTTTTCACACTTGCTCAGGGTCAATGGGCTGAGCCTGATTTTGCAAATGTTTAGGGGCTCTTTAAAGAGCCCTGGTGGTGCAGTGGTTAAGCACAGTGGTTGGAACCTGCCAGCCCTGGGAGACAGATGCTGCATTCTGCTTCTGTATGAAGACTACACCCCTTTAACCCCATCAGTGCCACAGCATTGGCAGAACAGAAAATGAGTGGCAGATGTCACAACCACCAGAACCCATCTTCTTCTGAAACTCTGACCCCTGCTGTGCGCAGCTGCTAACTGAAAGGTCAGCGGTTTAACCTACCAGTCATTCCGTGGGAGAAAGATGTGACAGTCTGCTTCCATGAAGATTACGGCCTTGGAAACCCTATGGGGAAGCTCTACTCTGTCCTACAGGGTCACTATGAGTCAGGCTGAGCTTGACGGAAGGGGCGGATTATCCAATAGGCAAAGTAAGCATGTTGCTTACCTTACTTTCCAGATCATCTGTAGAGAACAATTTCACATGGGTTTCACCACATCAAACACATGTGAAATTGTTCACTACAGATTAGTAAGTAAGTATGAGTAAGCCCGTGCTTACCTTGTTTACCGGGCAATCTATCCCTATCAGGGATCGTAAATTTAAAAAGAAGCTTTGATTTTGTAGGAAAGTTCTGTGGGTTTGGGAGAGAGACAGATGCCAGCCATACCTAGAAGCAGACTTTCTAATGTGGTGAAAAAATGTGAAATTGTTCACTACAGATAATCTGGTAAGCAAGGTAATCATCATGCTTGCCTTGCCTATTGGATAATCTGCCCCTGCTTGGTGGCAATGGGTTTGTGAATTTTAGTGCCCATATGCCCTATCCCACGTTGTGGAAATCAGACAACCCATCACAGGGAAAGTTTTCACAAACATTCCATAGATTTTAAATTTCAATGACTTCTAAAGCCTCTTTCCAATTCCTCCACCTTCCAATAAACTTTCTTAACCACCCACATCCATTCATCCATCCATCTACCCATTAATCATATATAATATGTCTCAAACACTGGGGACATAAAAGTGAATAAGACAAATCCTGTGACCATATGAAGCTTAGATTCTTAGTAGCAGAAGCTGTGGGAAGAAACCTAAAATAAATACATAAGCTAGTGAATTAACAAGATAATTTCAGATAGTGAAAAATGTTAACAAGAAAATAAAACCAGGTAAGAGGGCAAGGAGGGATGAAAGTGGGGGAGGCTGCTTTAGACTGGGTGGTCATAGAAGGCCACTCAGAAGAGGTGATCTTTAAGGCAGGTGGGAGGATCTTGTCTAAAAAGAGACAGATAGATGGGACATGTGAGGCTCTTCGTCCAAGAAGATTGATATTCCAGATATGTTGTGTCCAGACCCTATGCCCTCCACTGCCCCCACAAGGCCAAACCTTAAAAAAACCCTGAATTCTAGATATTATATTCCTGAGGGCCAAACATGAGCCTCAATAATTCTCCTTCCCTGCCTGCATGCTCCACTGTTTATATGTAAGATGACTACATAATTTATCATCCAAACCAGGGCACTTTTGAAAGGGAAAGGGGGCATTAACTGATAATTACACTAGGACCACAGGCACGAACCAGGCCTGCCCCAGGCAAACTAGGGTATATGCTCACCCTGTTCATATGGGGCTGTAACTGGCTTCAAGTTCCATAGGCTCAGTAGTTTAACACAAGTATCCGAGATCTATTAGCTAGGACGGAGAGGAACAAAGGAGGGTCATTATGCAGATGGCTGGTCAATCAAAGCCTTCTAGCCTTAAGAGGAAAGCCTTCTGCATTTCTCCAGAGTCACTGCTGGTTCCTTGGTAATACTAGACTTCTTTATAATGTATCATAATACATCAACAACAGATGCTGATCTGCCCACCCTGAACTTCTTAATCCTTGAACTGCAGTCTTTAACTTGAAAACCCAGAATGTCAGTGTGAAAGGAAATTAGAACTTATGGCAGAAGCTGCTAGAGCCCCCCCCCCCACCCCCCCGCCTAATATCTGTGCTCCCTTTATTTCATAACAGTAGAATTTTGCTGCCCAGACTCTTTGCACCTAGAAGCTAGGTGTGGTCGTGTGACTTAATTCTAGTTAATGAGATGTAAGCACAGGTGTTGAGTGAAAAACTTCCAGGAACCTCTATAAGATACAGCTGTTGTGAATTTTGTGCCGTTCTCTGCCTGCAGATAAAGTTGATGTGATGGCTAGAGTTCTTCCTTAGACATTGAAGTTCAAGGTGACACTGTAGAGACAGTAGAGGGTTGAAATTCAGGAGCCTGGGTCCCTGAGAACTCTGTGGAATAGACTCCTAGAAGCCTTGTACTTCTCGCAGACAGACTTGAACAGAAAAGAGAAAAACTTTTATCCAAATTAAGCCACTGCTTAAGTACTCTCAGCTGAGCATAATTTTAACTAAGGCTGTTATGGATTTAGTTGTGTCCCCCCAAAAATGTGTGTCAACTTGTCTAGGCCATGATTCCAAGTATTGTGTAATTGTCCACCATTTTGTCATCTGATGTGATTTTCCTATGTGTTGTAAATCCTATCTCTATGATGTTAATGAGGAAGGATTAGAGGCAGTTATGTTAATGAGGCAGGACTCAATCTAAAGGATTAGGTTGTGTCTTCATGAAAGCTCCATAGACACATCCAAACTCCCTGAGGGACTAAATTACCGGGCTGAGGGCTGTGAAGACCATAGTCTCGGGGAACATCTAACTCAATTTGCATAACATAGTTTATAAAGACAATGTTCTATAGTCTACCTTGGTGAGTAGCATTTGGGGTCTTAAAAGTCTATGAGCGGCCATCTAAGATACTCCACTGGTCTCACTCCTTCGGGAGCAAGGGAGAATGAAGAAAACTAGACACAAGGGAAAGATTAGTCCAAAGGACTAATGGATCAAAACTACCATGGCTTCCAGCAGACTGAGTCCAGTACAACTAGATGGTGCCCAGCTACTACCACTGACTGCTCTGACAGGGATCATAATAGAGGGTTCCAGACAGAGCTGGAGAAAAATGTAGAACAAAATTCTAACTCACAAAAAAGACCAGACTTACCAGCCTGACAGAGACTGGAGAAACCCTGAGAGTATAGCCCCCAGACACCCTTTTAGCTCAGTAATGAAGTCACTCCTGAGGTTCACCCTTCAGCCAGCTATTTGGCCAATGAAACAAAACGAGACTAAAGGGGCACACCAGCCCAGGGGCAAGGACTAGAAGGTAGGAGAGGACAGGAAAGCTGGTAATAGGGAACCCAGGGTCAAGAAGGGAGACTGTTGACATGTCGTGGGATTGTTAACCAACGTCATAAAACAATATGGGTACTGTTTAATGAGAAGCTAGTTTGTTCTGTAAACCTTCATCTAAAGTACAGTTAAAAAAAAAAAATTGGATACAAAAAAAAGATTAGGTTGTGTCTTAAGGCAATCTCTTTTGAAATATAAAAGAGAGAAGAGAGCAGAGAGATGTGAGGACCTCATACCACCAAGAAACAAGAGCCAGGAGAACAGCATGTCCTTTGGACCTGGGATCCCTGCACTGAGAAGCATCTCGACCCGGCAAGATTGATGACAAAGACCTTCCCCCAGAACCGTCAGAGACAGAAAGCCTTCCCCTGGAGCTGGCACCCTGAATTTGGACTTTTATCGTCCTAAACTGTGAGGGAATAAATTTGTTTTTGTTAAAGCCATCCACTTGTGGTATTTCTATTATAGCAGCACTAGATGACTAAGATAAAAACCAATCAAACTAAAACCCACTGTCAAGTCGATTCTGACTCATAGCAACCCTACAGGACAGGGTAGAGGGTTTCCAAGGCTGAAATCT
Organism: Dugong dugon; assembly: GCA_030035585.1. NCBI lineage: Eukaryota > Metazoa > Chordata > Mammalia > Sirenia > Dugongidae > Dugong > Dugong dugon. Next base: position 63,979,473 of record CM057471.1, read on the forward strand.
TCATGGAAACACGCCCCATCTTTCTCCCACGGAGCGGCTGGTAGGTTTGAACTACTGACCTTGCAGTTAGCAGCCAAGTGCTTAACCACTGTGCCACCAGGGCTCCTTGTAACTAAGACCAAGTTCCTCTAATTCCCGGCTTTAATTCTACCAGTTGGGAGAACTGAATTTCCAGAGAGAAGATTTCCTAAATCAAATTCACTAATTAGATAATAAAATAATAGCAGGCTACCCAACTTCTAGCCTGTACTATTTCCACTACTTCCATTCTTCTATTCAATAAATTACAAAGATTTCATGAACACAAGTAACATGGCAGGTATGGTTTTAGCACTGAGTAAACAGAGCTGAGTAAAGCATGGTTGCTTTCTGTCAGGAGCCTGTGATTGAGAGAACATACAGTAAAATTATGGTGTGAGAAATGTTATGTTGGAGATAGATATATAGATATATAGATGTAGAGATCTATCAGATATCTATCTATTATTTATATCTATCCAAGGTGATATGGGTATACAAAATCAACTGTCTGGGCTCAGGAAAGACTTCATAAGGCAATGTTTAAGCTGGGTCCTAAAGGAAGAATAGGAGTTTGCCAGTCTTGGGAGGAGGAAATGGCATTTTAGGCAGAAGGAAGAACAAAAGCATGGAGGGCAGAGAGGGCAGGGGGCTTGTGGTAAACAGAATAGTAACCCCCAAAGATATCCACATCCTAAGCCCTGAAACCTGTGAATATGTTGTGTTACATGGAAGAGAGGAATGAAAGTTGCAGATGGAATTAAGCTTGCTTATCAGCTGACCTTGAGATGAGAAGATTATTCTAGATTATCTGGGCTGGCCCAATGTAATCTCAAGGGTCCTCAAAAGTAGCAGAGGTGGTCCCTGGGTGGTGCAAATGGCTAAGCACTCGACTACTAGTCAAAAGGCTGGCGGTTCAAACCCACCCAGAGGCTACTCAGAAGACAGATCAGTGATCTGCTTCCAAAAGGTCACAACCTTGAAAACCCTATGGAGGAGTTCTACTCTGCATCCATGGGGTTGCCATGAGTTGGAACCGACAGCAACTAACAACAATAACAACAAAGTGGAAGAGGAAGGCAGGAGAGTCAGAGTCAGAGTGATGTGACGTGAGAAGGACTCAACTGGCCATTGCTGACTTTGAAGGTGAAAGGAGACCATGAGCCAAGGAATGTGAGTGGTATCTCTTGTGTTGTTGTTAGGTGCCGTCAAGTTGGTTCTAACTCATAGGAATCCTATACGACAGAGTAGAACTTCCCCATAGTGTTTCCAAGGAGCAGCTTGTTGATTCAAACGGCCGACCTTTTGGTTGGCAGCCGAGCTCTTAACCACTATGCCACCAGGGCTCCAAGTGGCATCTAGAAGGCGTAAACGCCAAGAAAACAGATTCTCTCCTAGAGCCTTCAGAAAGAAACACAGCTCTGCCAACACCTTGATTTTAGCCCCATGAGACCCACTTTGAACTTCTGACCTCCAGAACTGTAAGGTAATAAATTTGCATTGTCTTAAGTAACTGTTGTTGTTATGTTGTTAGGTGCCATCGAGTTGGTTCCGACCCGCAGTGAAACACTGTCCAGTAGTTATACTCCATGCTCACAATCATTGCTATTTTAAGTCACTAAGTCTGTGGTAGTTTGTTACAGCAGTAATAGGAAAATAATACAGAGAGGAAAGCTCATCATGGTTGATGTTGTAGGGTGTGTAGTTAGACATAGGTGAGACATGATCACAGAGTCTTAAAAGTTTTAAATTTAGAAAAGCATAGGCAAAGGAAAGCCATTGAAAAATTTTAAGAAGGGCACAATGTGGTCAGATTTTTGTTACAAAGATTAAGCTAGCTGGTGCAGAGGGTGAACTGGAGGGGTGAGCCTAGAGGCAGGAAGACCCCTGGGAGGACGTTGCAATGGTCCTAGTGAGAGATGCTGAGCTGGGACCACCAGGAGGGCTGGCTCTACTGAGTTCCCAGGCCACATGGGGCCTCCACATCACAGTGATGGAAGCTGAAGACTACTGGTGCTTTCTCCACTTCTTTTCTTGTGTCCTTCCAAAAGCAGCCTATGCAATGGAAGCTCTGCACTCAGAGAGAGCTGGCCTTGAGACCTGCTTTACTGTTCATTAACTCTGGGGTCCAGGCCAAGTCATTCCACCTCTCTGAGCCTCAGTTTCCTCATTTGCAAAACGGTGATGATTATCCCTTCCTCTGAGGGCTTCTTTGGTGTGATGCTTTCTAAGCCACCTCCAGGCAGCTGAGGAATTCTTAAGTCATCCCATAACGCTCCCTGCTGGGTCTCCCTTTGCTTTTAGGATTCCTACCCTGATTCCAGGATGAAGCTACCAAGCTATAAAGTTGACCCTTGAACTCCAAGGAGCTATGCAGTCTCACCAGGCCAGTGTGTGTCTCCCTGAGCACTAAATATTGGCCAGAGAGCTGGCTGCCATCTACAGGTTACCAGAGGCAACACCCAGAAGACAAGAAAAGCCACCAAACCCATTGCTGTTGAATCTATTCCAACTCATAGTGACATTATAGGACAGAGTAAAACTGGTTCCAGCCCCTCCTGCACCAGGAACCCACTCTGTGACCTTACACAAGTCCCTTCCTTCTCCAGCCTTCTCTGTCCCCATCCAGACTATGAAGAGGTTAGACAAGGTCTGTTGGTCTCAATATTGGCAGTTCTACCTCTAAGAAATGGTTTGGACATTTCCAGGGGGCATTCTTGGTTGTCAGTAGGAGAGAATACTGCTGACATTTGGATGCTAAACAGCCTGTAGTGTATACGAAGGCCCTTTCCTGCCCCGTAAAGAACTGGACCACATCCAACTCAACTTTGGAATGTCCCACCTGACATTCATATCAGTGAAAAATCCATGTTGTAATTGTCTGGGCCTAGATCTTAACTCCGTTTTACATGTAGACACAAAGTATTTTTGCATGATTTTAATATCGACTCAATTTTCCAGGAATGCAAATACCATGCAAATCGAGGGGAGAGTGTACTTTGTGTTGTTCAGATCTCCACTGTTTCAGAAAATCGCAGCTCCAAAGGCCACGCTGTTCATGGTATTTGAGTGGCAAACTCCACACATTCATTTTGGTTTCCATCGAGCAATCATCTGACTGCTATTATGTCTTCTAGTCTAGTTGTATCCACATATCAACATGCGTACTTTATTACATATTACTTTTTTGCCTTTTACTTTTTATTTACTTTGCAATTTGGACATCATATAGATTTCTAAAATGAGATATCTATGTGGGTTATATAATTTATGAATTCCATTTCAAAATAACAAAAGGAGAATCACAAAACATTAGTCTGAAAGGGCTGAGAACCATTGGATCATATGACCCCCTGGTCCCTTCCAGCTCCGGCAAAGTAGGGGTATTACGCAAAGAGAGGCACGCCTGAATCATGTGCAGCACATTGCAGATAGAGACTGAGGGTAAATTATCTTGTTTTCCACAAATTGTCCTCACCCACTGAATGCCCCTTAACCATCCCAGAATCTGCAGTAATCTGCACCACTGAATGCATCCTGTCTAAGATCCTGAAAGATGGAATTGCCTGGAACTGAGTTTGGGCACATTTGGCATTGCTCTAGAACGCTGCAGCTTCACTGGGTTGGCGCTGAGCACATGCTGTGTTGAAATTTATAGTGTAATTGATTTCTTTATAAGCCATTGAGGCCTTATTATTTATTAATCCACCTGTCAAGATTAATTTAAGCTACTTCTCAATAAGGTGGCTTGACAATGCCTTTGTTTACTGGATTGACAACCCTGGTGAGTAAAGAGATGGCAGAGCGATTCTTCTCCCCTAACAGAGATCTCTGAGAAGGGACTTCCAGCAGGACTGGGTTGTCCCAGGCCTCATTGGAGAATACAAGAGAACTCCCTTCACACTCAATGGGGAGATAAGCAAAGAAGCCTTACCCTCTGCCCCCAGGACTTGCACTGGACACTGAGTAGCCACTGACTCCCATAGATTGTGCAGCCCTGCCATCCCTTGAATCTTTCCCTCCTCTCCATTCCCAGCGCCATGACCTTGAGTCACGGCCATCTCTTCCCTAGCCTGCTGCAACTGTCTTCTAACTGGTCTCCTTGCCTCTATTTTGCACCCATCCCATCCATCTCAGGTGATCTTTCTAAACTGCAAGTCTGACCACGTCAGTCTCCTGAATCAAACCCTTCAGTGGCTGCCATGGAGTCAAGTTCCAAGTCATCCATGCCCTGGCCCTGCCTACTTCTCTAGCCCCATCTTCCATCACCCCTCCTCTGCCACCTATGCTTTACGCCCCATCAGTATTATACAACGTGTTGTCTCCTGCCTTCTTGCCTTTAAAATACTATTTGTTCCCTCTTACTAAACCCTGGTCATCACTGAGACTCCAGCACTAGCAAATCTGTTGCCCGTTGCCATTGAGTCGATTCTGACTCACAGCAACTCTACAGGACAGAGTAGATCTGCACCATAGGGTTTCCAAGGAGCAGCTGGTGGATTCAAACTGCCAACGTTTTGGTTAGCAGCCAAGTTCTTAACCACTGCACAGAAAGCACCTGCTAAAAATGGCTGCCACTTGCTCCCTTAAGTATCTCTTCCCAAATATGAATCATTTTGTGCCTTGGATTTATGTTCTTTAAACGCATGTCATTGAGCCAGTAAGTAACAAATATTTATCAAGTGAGGACCATGAGCTAGACACTGAGGATACAAGAGAAAACAAGAGGAACCTCACACCTGTCCTTTCAAAGCTTAAGAGTCCAGGCTGTGAGCTCCTTGAAGGTAGAATTTTTCTTGAGCATTTCCCAGCACAGTGTTGCAGGAAGCACAAGAAGACAAGGGAGACTAGTGTTTATTGAATGCCAGCCACTATACTCAAGCTTTCTTATTTCATCTTAACAACAACCCTGTGAAGCTAGTAGTCCCTGCATGGCACAGATGGTTAAGTGCTGGGCTACTGACCGAAAGGTTGGCAGTTCAAACCCACTCATAGGCACCTTTGAAGAAAGGCCTGGTGATCTGCTTCCAAAAAAATCACGATCATGAAATTCCCTTTGAGCAGAGCTTTACTTTGCAACACTTGGGGTCGCCATGAGTCAGAATCGATTAGATGGAAACTGATTTGGGGTTTATAAAGCTAGTATTTTCGTAACCCCCTTTAGAAATGAGCAAACTGGATTTCAAAGAGGTGAAATAGCTTGCCAAAGTTTACCCAACTCAATTATGGTGAGGCCAGCACTCAAACACAGGTCTGACTGATTCCAAAGCCAGAACTCCACGCTCTGCATTCTGCTGCTGTCTTCTGCACAGAGTTCAGGCCTGTTGAATAAATCCACAGCATGCGCCAAGTCAAATGCTCTCGCTGTGTTCCTTAAGCGCCCTTCACAGTGTCAAGGTAGAACGAACTTAATTTTTAACGTCATTGAGTGACTGAGCCTGTGTCGCTGGGCATATCCATGACACACTAGAGTACAAGACCCATGGGGTCTGAGATCTAGCCTGTCATGTGTAACATTGGAGTCCCAGCACCCAGAACAGTACCTGGTTTTAAATGAGTGAATATGTGAAGTTCCCTGAGAGACCGTGACAATTATGCTGCAGTTGACACTGCGCGGGGCATTACATTAACCCTGAGTGAGTAGAAAGCTGGTCTGACCCAAGGCCGTATTCCTCACCTTCCCAAGTTCAAAGAGTATAAACTTGATCAGACCTTTTAAGAGAGAAATTTTTCAGAGTCAGTATGGTCTCCAAGTGCTAAAAATTTAACCAGCAACTATGTGATTGTGGTGGTTGTTATTAGGTGCCATTGAGTCAATTTCAACTCATAGTGATCCCATGGGACAGTAGACCTGCCCCATAGTTTTCTAGGCTATAGTCTTTATGGGAGCAGATCGTCAGGTTGTATCCTGTGGAGTGGCCAGGTGGGTTCAAATCACCAACCTTTCAATTAGCAGCCAAGCACTTAACCATTGAGCCACCAGGGCCCAAAAATACGCTACCCAAAACCCATTGCTGTAGAGTCGATTCGGACTCATAGTGACCCTACAGGACTTCCAAGGCTGTAATCTTTACAGAAGGAGACTGCCACATCTTTCCCCTGCGGAGCGGCTGGTGGGTTCAAACCACCAACCCTTGAGTTAACAGCTAAGCGCTTAACCACTGTGCCACCAGGGCTTCTTTCAAACCACAGGATAGGCCTACGAAAAGACAGACTCACTGGACCAATTTGATCAGAGTGATGTGGTTGTGATAGGAGAATCCAGGGCCATGCAAAACTCTGAGGAACCATGTAAGCTATAAAAAGAGAAGGGGGCTTTCATTGCTATTCCATCTCCACTTATAAAAAGTAACATTGACTATATAAATAAGCCTAATTTAAAAATAGGAAACACGTTTTGGATCATGTGAGCTTGAAATGCACTGTTCTATCTCACACCTCTCTCATCCAGGCCTGGAGGTGGGAGCAAAACATGTAACTGGAGCAGTTACTTAATCAGCCCCCCCAACCCTGGGCCTATCTTCCCATCATCTTTTTGGATTTGAGCATGGAAATTAATGGCAATAGAGAGAGATAGCAAAGGGGGGCCAGTAGAAGAGAGAAGGAAGAGGGTCTTGAGCGTGTCTGTGCCAGCTCAGAAGGGGAACATCACACCATCTTTGTGAACTTGAACGAGTCCATTATATTGAGTCAGGACATCAATCTAGGCTTGTAGGGAGAGTATTGGAGGAACACATGTGGGTTCCTCATCACCTTTGGCTAGGTTTACCCACAGGAGGAGGAGATGCTCATCTGATTGGCAGGAACCTGAAGTTCTGGGCCATGTTTCACTAATGGGCAGAGTGAGTCCTAGCATGGTAAAGATCTATCTTCTTGCCCACTATTTCGCTTATACTCACATGAAGCAGACCTGTTTGCCATTGTATCTTACTTCCTGCTTCATGGAATCAGGACAGTGCCAAGGCTCAGGAAAGTGTCCAACCGCATTCATCTCCTTATTGTGCTCTTGTCTTCCACTGGCAGCCTGGAAGGGGATGCTGCCCCAGTCAAGGGTCAGGCAGCTGGACCAACTCAGTGCATCAACACATGAGGGGTTCATTCTTGCTGTGCTTCCAACTGGCTTTTCTTCCAGTGATGCAGATAACATCCAACCACGAATTTTCTGGACGTAGGCAGTTGGAGGTGATACAGATGGAGATTCAGGGTACTTTTTGTTGGAGGGGGACAATAGACTCACTCAAGCCTCCTGTATGAGCCTCCTTCCAAACTCTTTAGTTCAGATGTTACCAGAGCTTTGCACTGGGGCATAGGGAACTGCTTCGCTTTGTAAAAAACCGAACTCGACTTCCCATTTGCCTGTTGATCTTTGTGCAAATACTTCCTCAGAATCCCAGAGAAGAAGAGGATGAATTTCAAACCCTTGAAATGCTCAAGCTGCCTGGCTCTTTATTGCCTCGTCTGCAGAATGGGCATGATAACATCAGAATTCCTGCCACCAGGGTTTTGGTAGCAAGCTACTAAGAACATGGCAGTGAGTTCTAAAGGTGAAATACCGTCATTCTCGGTTGCCATAAGGATCCAAGGCTCCTTCCCTCTTACTGATGACTTTGTAAGCAGGAAATCTTCTTCCCTCCTCTTTCCAGAGACTGAGGTTTTTGGTGAGTTAGTCTCTGAAAGTGATTCCTGTTAAATATTTCAGTTCCTAATACCTCCCTGATTCAGCTGAAGAGGGCAGAGTCTGGGAGCTAGGAAAATTAGGTCCTAGACCCAGTTCTGACACTAGGTTAAAGTCCAAAATGCATAAAATGACAAAGTCCTGGACAGCCTAAGCCCTGCCTATATCTACTTATTCACCTTGAGTCACTCTCTCCCACACTCCCTACACACCCACGCACACTGTTCTGTTAGTCTCTAAAATGGGTCAGACTTTCTCTTGCCTCCTGACTTCCAAATGCATTGATTCCCTCTGCTCAGAATGCTGCCCAGGCCTGCTTCTCCCCTACCTGGCTAACTGCTGCTCACGTCTCAGCTTAAATGTCCCTTCCTAAGGGAAGCTCTCCTTAGTCCCCAGCATAGTTACGTCCTCCTTCGATCCACTCCCATAGCACCCTGCACCTCTCCTTCCTAACGCTCAGAACCCCCAGTACTTCTGTGAAGGTTGATGGATTCACTGCTGAACAGCAAACATCATTAGTGCAGGAATGTCTCAGCCCAGTGTGCAGATGATCCCTTCTGATTCAGTCAGGAGAGGCAAGGATATTCTGCAGAAACAAGCATCCCCACAGATTCAGTGGTTTAATACAGAAGGTTCATTCCTTGCTCGTAGAACATAGGTCTTCAGGGGATCCTGTTCATTGTAGCCCAGGCTGGTTAAAGTTCTGTCTTGACTTGTGCTTCCATGATCACATACCAGGGGAAAAGAACTCTGGGGCGGGGTGGAGGGGCTCTCATACTGACAATTAAATGTTTCTGCTGCAGCATGCTACACATCACTTCCACTCACTACACTTTGGCCAGAAATAGTCATGTAGTCCCGTGACTACACAAGATAGCCAGAAAGCGCAGACTTACAAATACTGGTCAATAGCACTAAGGGCTACCACAACAATAACCCCCAGAGCTCAACAGATAATCAATAACTGTGTTGTTGTTGTTTTTATGAGCCACCATCGAGTCAGCCCGCAACTCATGGCAACCCCATGTGTTACAGAGTAGAACTGCTGCATAGAATTTCCTTGGCCGTAATCTTTAGGGAAGCAGTTTTCCAAGCCTTTCTTCTGTGGAGCTGCTGGGTGGGTTCCCACTGCCAACCTTTAGGTAAGTAGCTGATGGCAAACCACTTGTGCCACCCAGTTTCCTAATAATAATAATAATAGCCTCTATTTATCAAGTACTTATTGTGATTCAGGCACCTTGTGCTAACTGTTTTACTGAAATATGAATCTGCTTCTTCCTCACAATGGCTTACATGAATCATAATGTCACCTAGCTTTATAAAATCTTTTGGACTCCACAGCTCCTTCTAGCTGTTACCATGTTTCTCAGAAACTACCAGAAAGCTCAGTCTATACTTGTTATATCCAGTTCCTCACTCCCTTCCTAACTTTGTCCTAATCAGGCTTACTCTCTCACTACTCCACTGAAGTGACTCTTACCAAAGCCATCAGTGGTGCACATCTGGCCAAAGCAATAGTGATTTCTCTGTCTTCCTCCTACTTGATTTTTCACCAGCTTTTACGTGGTGAACTCCCCCTGCTTGAGATACTTTCTTCTGTAGATTTCCATGACATTCTACTGTCCTTCCACTACCTGTCTGTCAGTTTATCATACCGTGGTAGCCTGCGTGTTGCTATGAGACTGGAGGCTATTTCACTGCTCTATTCACGGTGCCTGGAATTGGGGTTGGCTTACAGCAGGCATTCAGTAAATGTTTGTCACCTGACCGACTTTAAGGTAGAGCACTACCATCTTCACTTTACCGACGAGGAAACTGAGGTTAAGTTAAGGAGCTAGCCCAATGTCACACAGCTAGAAAGTGCTCCAGTCAAGTCTGGAAATGTTTTCTTTAATTCCACGGCCTCTGTTCATACCACTGCACTGCTTTCCACTAGACAGTGATGGTTAAGTGCATTATCTTTGCCCCTCTGCAGTTCCTTTCAGCATTAAAATTCCATTTTCTTCTAAGTGTATCTTTGGAAAGGCCATTAAAAGGTCATCTAGCATCTAATCTCCTTTCTTAACTTTGGAGTTAAGAGAGTCCTCTGGTGCTTTCTCAACTGTAAAACAAAGATAATACTTGCCCTATGAGGCTTCAAAGAGATGCCTCACAAAGTATCTACACCCAGTAGGGACTCAATAATGTTGGCTCCCACCTTCCCTGATACCATTCACTTATTTCACAAACATCTATTGAGCGAAATCCCGTGCTAAGTGCTATGGGGGTTACAAAGGTGAACCAGATTAGGATTCTACTCTCTAGAGACTCAAATTCTCTAGGGGACAGAAAGCATTTACTCAAATATCGCTAACAGGAGGAAGTGCAAGGTGCTTGGACTTTGGAGTCCAACAGATCTGGGTTCAATTCTTGGTCCCCTTGGACCAGGTGTGTTGGAGAAGTTACTTAACCTCTCCGAGGCTCATTTTTTTTGCCTGTCAAATGAAGCCAACATCTACCCTCAGTGTTGTTATAGGAATTAAATGAGTCATTATACATAACATACACAAGTGTTCAATAACTAAAAGTTGTCAGGATTGTGCTTTCGTTGTTGGGCGCTGTCAAGTGGATTCCAACTCATACCGACCCCATGTGACAGAGCAGAACTGCCCCATAGGGTTTTCTAGGCCGAAATTTTTACAGGAAGAGTTCTCCAGGTCTTTCTCCTGCAGAGCCACTGAGTGGGTTTCAAACCACCAACCTTTCAGTTAGCAGCCGAGAGCTTAGCCATTGCACCACCAGGCTTCCTTCAGGATTGTGTTAGCCAATATTTATTGGGCACTTACTACGTGTCAGGCACCGTTTCAGGCAGTTTACATGTAATAACTCAGTTAATCCTCATGTTAACCTTATGTGGTGAGCACACTTATTTCCCCTATCAGAGGATGAGGACACAAGGGCACAGAAAGGTTAGGTGCCTTGCCCAAGGTTGCACATCGAATAAGTGGCCTGCAGTGAGGCCCCAGAGTCACGCTCCTAACCACTGGACAAGACGGCCCCTCTGAGAGGGATGCCTTGGAGTGGAGAGAGCTGAATTCCAACCTCGAGGTGCCGTCAGAGAAGGCTTCTTGCTGGGGCGGGATGTGCGGCTCCTGAATTCTCCTAGCCCCAGCCTGCAATCTCTCAACTCCATCCCTCACAGCCTGAAGGTTTGACCTCCCCCACCCCAACGTCTGGCAAGACCTAGGTGTAATGTTTGGAAAATGCCAAGTAAAGTGTGAGAGCAAACCAGGCAGAATGTTAAAAGGCCAGAAGAGAAAATTTAAAAACAGCCTCTGACAGTGCAAAAATCAAGGAAGGACTTTTGCAGAAACAATTCAGTTTCCAGCCAAATGGAGCTTTAATCCGCCTGGTAATTTAATGCGTCTCTTCTTCCTTCGGCAGACATTGCGCCCCTCCACAACAGGCATGGGATAGGGTAAGGCTGAAGCCAGCCCCTCTGTGATGAAGAAATCTCTCCTCCCTGGCTGTGTGGGGTGAGGGGTGGTGGAGGAAGAGAAGGAAGTTAAGCATGGGGTGTTCGGGGAGTAAAGCCTTTGTCCTGCACAGTCATTCTGGGGTGGGGGGGGCTGGGTTCCCACCAACGGGGAGAGGAAGGACTTGGGAGTCTGCACCTGTGAAGAGGGCTCCACATAGAGATGCCTCATAGACCTAAGAACCTTTTGTCAGAACAGACCTTTAGTTGTAGCATGGAAGCAGAGTACAGGGGAAAAGCATGGACACTGCAGTTGGACTAGCCTAGGTCCAAGCCTCCACACTGTCACTTCCTGGCTGTGTGACCTTGGGCAAGAACCTTTGCCTCTCTAAGTCTTGTCTTTGTCTTCTGTGAAGCAGATAAGAATATCTGCTTCATGGGATAACAGGGAGTTAAGTGATACACCATCAGTGAGAGGAACAGTGTCAGGTACAACTAAGGGCTCAGCAAATGTCAGTCTCCTTCCCCCTCCTCACAGCACTCACCTGGGAGAATGAAGACCTGCAGCCTGTTTCCTTGTCCCTACAAATGACCACTCTTGAGCACTATGGTCCTTCTGGAGCCTCTGTTGTCGTGACTGAGGGAGGATGGGCCCTGTGTTGCAGAGCCCCAGGGGGCTGAGGGAAAGATGAGGACAGTGGGGAGATGGCATGGTGCCTGTTCCCCACTGTGCCGATTGGGGCCCAGTGGAGGGGGCACACACCCCACTGCTGCAAGAGCTATTCTCCTGAGGTACTGGGGGAAACAGGGCCACAAGGAGTGTTGTTCTGGGGCTCAGATGGCAAGGTGGGGCACAGAACTGAGACGAAGACATACTCGCCCTGCATATGTGGAAAGTGCTTTGGGGATGCTGGGAATCAGCATCCTTGGTCAGACACTGTAGTCTTCACAACTACAGAGGTACAACTACAGAAACAGCGGTGCAGCAGAAGCCGAGGGCAAAACACATGCACACATTTATTATGAGGATGTGGGAGACACTTCGATCTGAGGGGTGACTCTGCGTTGGGGCTGAGATCCTGATGTCTTGTCAGTATGGGTTTGGAGCTCTCAAGACCTGGTTATTAGAGTTAATGTAGCATCATGTGAACCCACAGCTCGGAGAAACCTGGATATATGGGTTACAAGTGTTCCCATTTTATAGATGAAGGCACTGAGGCTCAAAATGATAAAGCAATTTGCCTAGGGCCATACATTGGCCACCTTGTACATCTCAGCTAGCAGTTTGAAGAGCTCAAGGGTCACCTCGTTTCCTCTTCTGGTGAACAGCCTGTGGGCAATCCTGCACTCACATAAGGCCAGGCCTGTCTAGATAGTTTCCAATACACAAGATCCTCAAAAATTGTGGTAGTATACTTCACTGCTTTGAATTAAATCTTTCTCTTCTCAACCACTGTCTTCCTTTCACCTCAGGCTTTGGCATCTTCCTGCTGTCAAAATAATAAATAAAATAAAAAATTTTCACCGTGAATAATTGAAGGAGCAGTGATTAAGAAGACAGGAGACCTGACTTCTAATCCTGGTTCTTTCTCTTTCTCCCACTAAGACCTTGAGAACCTCCCTTTCCCTCTCTCGACGACAGGGGCTTCAGTGATAACTCAGTGGGTTGTGCTGGACCATCTCTAAAGATCCCTCCAGCTGGAATACCTTGTAAAGACCCCCGTAGCTGGAACACCAGTAAAAGTTCTCATTGCCTTGAGAAGATTCATTCACACTAAAGTGTAAATGACTGCTAACAGCTAGAAACATCAACCTCTGTCATTGAGAACTATAACCTAACAAAGATCAACATCTTGAGCTAAAACTCAAGTAGAAGAAAGATGCTCCTGTGGTAGGATTCCAGCTACAACCAGCATTGGTTCTCAGGCCCCTTTAAGTGATTGGGGAAAGAAGTTAACACTGACTGGGCCATGTATGTACATTTTTCTCACAACATCCCATTTTCAGACAAGGAAACTGAGGATCAGAGGTGTTAAGTAATTTGGTCAAGGTCACCCAACTAGCCAGTGGCAGTGTGGCAGAGACCTGAATTTGCTCCATGACAGCTCACCAGATCCTGCCTCCCACCCAGCATACCAGCCCTCTGGGAAAGGGGATTAATGCAGACCTCCTGCCATCTCCATTTTCCAGCCTAGAAAGGTCTCTTGTCTAGTTTGCATTGATTTTCGTGTGTTTGTTTGTTCTTGATGCATTTGCAGAATCTGAGATCCTGGCTGCAAATAAAGCAGATAAAAGAGGGGTCAAGGGAATGAGAGAGGCGGACTCCTTTCAGCAACTCCTGTATTGAAAATATTTCCTGCTGTCTCCGCTCTCTTATTTGTTGCCTCCTTACTTCCTCCATGGTCATGTTCCAGCCACATCTCCAGCCCATCTATTTGCAGACCTCTGGTTAGTGATAGGTCATGGAGGTGACCACAAAAATTAGTAGATTCTGAGATATTCATTTCCAACCCTCCTGCCCTACTTCAATAGTTGCTTAACTAATCATCCTTCTTCCAGTCTCGCTGCTCTTCCCAGCACAGCCTATGAAAGGCTACAATATTAAATGCCTTAAAGCATAACCTGAAAATCTTCAGGGGGCCCTTATTACCTTCGGAAGAAAGTTTCCACGGCATCCATGGTTCAATGTCAAGCTGCCTTTTAAATCTTAGATCCCACTACCTCATTTACCCTGCTACCCAAGAATATGGGCTGACCCCTTCTCCTGTAAATGTGCAGTAGTTTCCTGTTCCATGCCATATAGTGTCTTGTTTCATGTTCCTTGTCCCATTCCCAAACCCTACTTCTTCTACATGTCCTAACCCAAACGGTATTCCTTGAAGCCACCTCTGAGTCCCTGAGCCCACTGCAGAGTCATCTCTGATGGACAGCGCTGAGAACCATCTACCTCTAATTTTGTGTTGGTGACTTTGTCTTTGTCTCACCTCCTCTGCATCTCTCCCTTCCCCACCTCCACCCTGCCCGTGGCCCCACTAAAGACTATGTCTCTGTCCCTAGCAGAGAACCTGGGACACAGTAGGTCTCAGTCAATGCTTGTGAATGAAGGAAACCAATTAACAAAAATGATCTCTTACATTAGAACAGCAGTTTGCATAAATGATCCATTCCTCAGCAGAGCCCTGTGAAGACCCCAGGAGGAGAGATTCCCAGCCCAGTTCAGGGAGGAGCAAGCTGAGGTCTTGAGAGGGGAGCAGCTTGCTCAGACCACACAGCCCATCAGTGGTGAGGTTAGCACTGCAACTTTGCTCTCCTGCCCAAGAACAGCGTCTGGAAGTGGCCCTTCCAGATTTTGCAGAATGGCTTTTGTCCCTTCCAGTGAATCCAGGTTTCTAGTCTCCCTCCCTCCCACTCTACCCACCACAGGCCATAGAAGGAACTTGAGGGATCACAGAGATGCCACTGCAAACTCCAGAGGACTCACTGATGCCATCTGCAAACTCATCCAAGAGAGCCGGCCAGCTGTGCTTCTAGGTTCTGCTTGACAGGTGTCGACCACAACTGCAGAGGGCATGAGGGGGAGGGCAAGGAAAGGCGCCGAGGGCTCTGCAGCCCGTGCCCACCCTGCATTCTTGGCATCTGCCAGACTGACGTCGTTTCCACATTCTGCACCTGCAGATGTGAGAAGATTTCCTGGCCCACTGGAGTAACAGGGTCAGGTTGGTCCATTTGCACCCTCAAACCCATCTCGACTGCTGCTCTGGGGCCCAGGGTCATCACCCGGGCACCCACTTGGTGACCCCCTTGAAAGGAACTTTGACACACGTCTCTTCCTTGAGTCTGTCCCATTCTTCGTAGTGAGCAAGGAAGCCAATGCTCATCGAAAAAGGTCAAACGCCTGCACTGTATTTGTTCATGAGGGTGATATTTCACCAAAGAGCCAGATGCTTCCTAAATGATAAATAAGAGCAGCGGCTCCCTGCAGGCCTCGGGGGAGGGAAAGGTCTCCACTCTGTATGCAAGGCGGGCTCCAGCGAAGCCTGGGGAGGGAGGAAGGGCAGAATTTACTTCATTAGGATTCATGACCTCAGGGAACAGGGAATGGACACTGTGCCTAGCATACAGTGGGTCCTCCATTAACGCTTACTGATGGATAGAAAATAACATTGACAGCTATCATTTACTGAATACTTTCTATATGCCAAGTACTCTGCTAAGTTCTTAAATGTATTTTCTTATTTAGTCTCCATCACAGTTGTGAGGAAATAGGCTCAGGAAGGTTGCACTACTTGTCCAAGGTCATTCAGCTATGCGATGCATCCTAGGTATGTCTGACTACAAAGTCTGAGTTCTTAACCCCATAAGGTTTCCAAGGAGCAGTTGGTGGATTCAAACTGCCGACCTTTTGGTTAGCAGCCGAACTCTTAACCACTATGCCACCAGGTCTCCATATTACAAGTGCATAGAGCCTAATAAACTTGGGCCTGGATATGAGCTCTGCCTTGAGTCAAGTATTTACAGGGCAAGAGGTTAAACAGAGAAATCAGAAATTACTCTGGAGGCGGAGAATGTCAGCTGCCTACTTAGTATGGGGGCATTGATGGTTCAGTGGTAGAATTTTCACCTTCCATGCAGGAGACCTCAGCAAATGTACCTCAGATGCAGCCACCACCCATCTGTCAGTGGAGGCTTACACGTTGCTATGATGCTGAACAGGTTTCAGTGGAGCTTCCAGACTAAGATGGTCTAGGAGGTAAGACCTGGCAATCAACTTCCAAAACTCAGCCAATAAAAATCCTATGGATAATAATGGACTGGGCAGTATTTCTTCCCATTATGCATGAGGTCTCCATGAGTCAGGGGCTGACTTAATGGCAGCTAACAATAACAACAAATTTTGCATGGAAAATATATTGCATACCTTGGTGTCCAACACATATGGGTTTGGATGTCATACCCTCCACTTTCCAACTATATGATCCCCACAGAAGTTACTGAGTTTCTGATTCTTAGTTTTCACCCCTGCAAAATGGGCTGAATAATA
This sequence comes from Dugong dugon, assembly GCA_030035585.1. Lineage (NCBI taxonomy): Eukaryota > Metazoa > Chordata > Mammalia > Sirenia > Dugongidae > Dugong > Dugong dugon. The sequence continues at coordinate 63,995,661 of CM057471.1, forward strand.
GACAGATTGCAGAATTATCGTGATCATTAAACAGGGTGATATAAAGTATGGACACATAAAAACGAAACTCGTTGCTGTTGAGTCCATTCTGACTCATAGTGACTCTATAGGACAGAATAGAATTGCCCCATAAGGATTCCAAGGAGTGGCTGGTGGATTTGAACTGCTGACCTTTTGGTTAACAGTCAAACTCTTAACCACTGTGCCACCAGGGATCCTAGTAGGTGTTTAATAAAACTTAGCTGTTATTAATCATGTTTGTGAAGTAAGAGCAACCAAGGAGTATGTAGAATGAATAATGGATAAATTGAGACAACAGCCAGGCTTTCAACATTAATAAGTATCCCAACCTTTTTGTGAGATCAAGAGCCAACTCTAAACATCCTCCTCACTCACCACAGGTAGTGTGAAGGGAAGCACCTTTACGTGCTTCAAGGGGAGCACATTTGGGGTCTAAAGATAAGTTTACAGACTCAAGCTCTCTGCTCAATTCTCCATCGTTACACCAGGAAGACATCCACCCACCCACCACCAAGTGGCTGGCATGGGCACTCTAGCCAGGGGTTTTGCACCTTCCCGCTTGCCTTCCTTCTCACCTCCTAGTCAGTTCTTGACTCAACTATCTTCTAAAGAATGTGAAATTTATCTGATGAGCAGTGGAAAGTTTGAATGGTTTGAAGCTGAAATGTTATAAGTTCAACTTGGTGCTTTTAAAAAGAGCTCTCAAGCTGCAGTGTGAAGGACTGTTTAGGTTGCAACAAGGATAGACTTGGGGAAAACAGTAAGGAAGCTCATGAAGTCACCCAGACAAGAGATTACTTTTTCTCAGTCTAGAATGGTGGAGATAGAGCTGGGAGAAGTAGAGAAATAGACGATGTTGAGGAGGTAAGGTTTGCAGGACTCGTGTCCTAGTTATCCAGTGCTGCTACAACAGAAATACCACAAGTGGATGGTTTTAATGAAGAGAAGTTTATTTCCTCACAGTCAAAGCAAGCTAAAAGCCCAAATTCAGGGTGTCAGCTCCAGGGGAAGTCTTTCTCTCTCTCTCGGCCTTCTCATCAGTGTTCCCCCAGACTAGGAGCTTCTCGGCGCAGGGACCCTGGTCCAAAGGATGTGCTCTGCTCCCGACACTGCTTTCTTGATGGTATGAGGTCCCCTAGTCTCACTGCTTACTTCTGTCTTTTATATCTCAAGACATTGCCTCAGGACACAACCCATCCTCCCTCATTAACATCATAGAGGCAGGTTTACAACATACAGGAAAATCACACAGTACCAGGAATCATGGCCTAGCCAAATTGATACACACATTTTTTGGGGGACACAATTCAAACCATGACAACTCAGATAGGCATTGGGGTGTGGAGTGACAAAGAGAATAGCATAAAGAATAATTCTTGGGTTGCTGGCTTGCATAACCAGATGGGGTATGTTCTCCTTCACTGAGATAGGGAGAGCTAGGTGAGGAACAGGCTTGAGAGTTGGGTAAAACCATGAGTTGTATTTGGGAATGAGTCCCCAAGAACGCCTTTCTCACTAGAGTCTATGATATATGTTTCAGTGTAACGTAGTGTAACATGATTGTAGAAGAGGTCAGCATTCTACTCACAACAACCTGGTCACCAGAGAATGGACTGGAAAAGCAGCACCAAAAACTATCACCTTAGCCTGCTGGGAGCTTGTATGTTACACAAACATCATGGAGCCTTCAGAAGTAATCAACAGTCAGCACCATGGCCAGGGCCCATGGATGCCATTAAGTGGAAGCAGAGACAAAAGGCAGATGGAAGCACAAAAATATGCAGGTCATGGCCACTCACAAGCAGACGGGATACCCAGGAACCCTGGTGAACTTGGAAGGAGACTTTTCTTATTTCTTTCTAGTGGTAGGTAACCCAGAGGATTCCTGTATTTCTTACTCTCATACCTACTGTACAGTCCCAACCACAATGTCATGCTCCTCGGGAAACTCTTCATGGCCCCGAGCAACAGTGTTCTTATCTGTAAGGGTTGAATAGCATTGGGTTGTTTTAATATTCATATGAGGTAATGTATACTCAGGAACTGTTGCAGCTTCTGGCACACAGAAGCTCAATAAATGTTGGTTGGTTCCCATACCCTCAGATAAGGTGATGCCACCTTCAGAGAGAGGGAAGATGGGAATCAGGTCTCCGAGAGCAATGGACAGGTGGGCTCGAGAGTCATCCAAAGTGTACGGAGGACAGGGACAGCTGTACACGTGTGTGTTCACATTGTGTGTGTCATGTGTGGACTTTCCCACGTGTGTGCACAGTCCTGTGTGCCAGCTGGGAGGCCTTGATTCTCCATGACCATGGACACGGTCTCATATAAGTTAGTATCTATAACATGAAGATGTTTTCGAAGATGGGTCACCCTCGTACTGCACAACCTGAACATCTGTACAGTGGCTCTGATGGTCCAGTAAATGTTCTATGTATCTGGTTCTCTCCCTTCTAGGACTCTTGGTAGGATCAAACTAGATAAAAAAATGGAAAAGCACTTTGATGCTAGGTTTTATTACTATTGTTATTTCTACGGTCCTAAAAGGATGTCCCTCCTGGGTCTTTGAATTGCTTATGCCATATCTTTCTCTGTTAACTTTGGATGTTCAGGACAGAATCACATTTTCCATAAATTTTAGCTACTATACATCCATGAAGTAATGGAATGACAGGGCTAGAAGTCACCCTGGGGACCATCTACTCCTATCTTCATACAGATGGGGAAACTAAAGACAGAGACGTAGACTACCTGATCTAAGAACACACAGCTGATTAGCTTAAGCCCTTCCCTTGACCTACTTGCATGGTTCTGCCTAGTGACTCTGAGGTGGGAATATTGCTCAGGGGGTCGCAGAAGGCCCTGCTTCTCTGTCAGATTAGGGACCTCCTCCATCCCCTTGTATCAAAGGCCCTTTCTAAGGCAGCATTTGGGAGCTGAGTGGGGCTGTGGGCCCTCTCTGCCTGTCTGCAGTTGAAGCAGTAGGCTGGCATTTGCTCTGTGCTTGCCAGAAAGGAAGTAAACAGGCTTTGGGACGAGGGTGTCCCCGCACTCCGCCTCTGCTGCCTCCAGTGTTCAAAAGACACAGAACACTTCATGTGGAGCTCTCGACAGAAACACACTATTTTGTGCAGAGTTCCTGACAGGCTGGCAGGAGAGTCTCAAGAGAAACAAAGGGAGATTTACTGGAAAGAAAAGAGAAGCATTTGGGATTGTATGAGGAGTGGAAGCGAGAAAAGAAAGCAGTTCTGGCAAAAAGGTGCACCGGCCAACCGGCAAAGAAAACATAGACATTTTCGATCCATCTCGCTCTACAAACTACATCTTAGCGGTGCCTTTCTAAACAGAATGATTTAATTCTCCCATTTTAAAGGCTCCTTGCTGCTGCCGCTTCCTGACAGGGAGCGAATGGTTATAGCTCTGTTACAGAGAGGCTGCCTGTTGTTGACTGACTTTACAATCACACGCATCATCATCAGACACGCTCTGCCACGTACTAGTTCGTGTTGGTCTTGTCCCAAAAGCAGAAGGTTAACTTTTTTTCCCTGCAGAGACCACGTTGCATTGGGTACCCTTCCCAGCATCTAGCCCAGGGCTGAGGACACCACAGACATTTAATACATTCTTGGAGGGACTTCAAAATAAAATATCAGGACATCTGATCTAAGAAGTGTGCATGTTCCTTGGGGGACAACAACATGGAGGATTTGAAAAACGAACTTGCCTGAGAACCTAGGACATGTGGGCAAGGTACATGTGGCCTTTGATGGGTGGGAAATAATAGCAACCAAAACAACAATGGTAACAATAGCAGATACCTTCCTGCCCAATAGATCTTAAGATAGCCCTCTGTAATTCCCAAATTTTCCAATATTTATTTAATAATTCAATAAATATTTAGTGAGCACCTGGTATGGGCCAAATATTGTGCTAGACCTTTGGGGAAGAAGAAATGGTCTCTGCTTTCATAGGGATCAGATTCTAAGGCAGGGCACAGAGGACAGGTGCATGAATAAATATTCACCATACAATGCAATCACTGCATTATCAAGGCAGGAGCAATGTGCTGTTGGAGCAAAGAGAAGGGTCTGCTCTGCAAGAGGGAAACAGGGTCGGCTTCACAGAGGAGGTGACTTTTGAGTTGGGACTTGAAGGATGGGTAGAGGGTTGAGAAGTGGAAAAGAGAGCTGGAAGGGCCTTCTAGAGAGAAGAAACTGCACCTATACAGGCAAAGAGGCTTGATGAGCACAGGGCCTGTGAGCAGCGATGAGAAGTTGAGTGGGGCCGGGGTGTAATGGGCAGTGCTGAGGGATAAGGTTGGAGAAGAAGCAGGGACCAGATGCTGAGGGGCCATGAGTGCCTGGAGCTTTGTCCTTAGGCAGAGGGGAGGCTTGTGAGCAGAAGAACAAAGCTCTGGGTGGGAGATATGGGAAAGGGACTGGGATGGGGAAGACCCCAGGTGGGGACTGCAGATAGGAAGCCATTTCCTCAGACCTGGGGAGAGATTCTGAGGACTGCTGCCCTAGCAAAGGGACTGAGAAGCAAGGCTGGATTCAGGAGATGTCCCTGAGGGTAAAATGACAAGACTTAATAGCTATTTGGGTGGAGAAGGAAAAAAAGGAAGTCAAAAAAGGAAGTCTTCCACTCATATAACTGAGTAGTTGTTGCTCCTATTAACAAAATTTGGAAATAAGATTGAGAATCCAATTCAGAGATAAAAAAACAAGGAGCACAGACAGACCTGCTCTTGTCCTTGGTTAGAGCCACTAGTGCCCAACATCAAGTGGGTATGCCATTATTAATTATCTTTATTGGCCACTAAAAACTTACACTCTGTCTTGGGGATGAAGATTTGTGTAGACAACACGATACAAGGCAGACCGTGGTACCTTTCAAACTACAGCCCCCTGGAGGCAGAATAAAGATGATGACCCTTGTTGGAGAAATCAGAGAAGGCTTCCTAGAGGAGGTGGCGTTAAATTTCAGCCTTGAAAGATGAATAAGAGTTCAACCCACAGAGATGTGGATGAGGAATATGGGCCTCAGCAATGAGGCACAGTGGGTTAAGGTAGCTTGAGAATAATATGGGAAGTGGGGGGGGGGTGGAATGGAGGGGCATTGTGAGAGAGAAATCAGGGAATACCGGGAATGCTAGTTGATACTGAATTAGGAGCCTGGTGGAAAACCACTGAAGGATTCTGAGCAGAGGAATGATCTTGCACTTCGGGAAGTCATGGCTGACAATAGCAGAAGCCCCAGATGGAGCCATATAGGAAAGTTGAATTGCAGAAGGAGGAAAAAAGCAAAATCCTCTGAGCTGCCCATCGATCTCTGCACAGGTTGTCAATTCTTGGGCCCATGATAGCCCTCTTCTGGGACCAGCTCAAGAAAAGCTCTTGGAGCTAATCATTTTATGTTGAGTCTTGTGTAAAACTAGGTTGGATTAATTATTGATGCAAACTTAGGCAAATGAAAGCTCGCTCTGACTTGGCAAGGTTCCTCTCAGTAAAATGAGCTAAGGCAACTCTGGCTGCCTCCTGGGGAGAGAGCACACGCCTATCCACGGCACCCGGCCCACCGGCTGGGGGACGTGTACACAGAGGGGCTTTGAACCTCTGACTTCAGAACTGTGCCTAGAATCGTAGCCACTTCCCGACACCATCTGGGCTGGGGGTGGGGAGCAGGCCCAGAATGAGCCCGAGCATGCTCCCAGGCCTCCCTCAGATTCCCTCGCAGCCAGGCTGTGCACAGAAAACAATATCAGCTATAACAACCTTGCAGATTCAATTCCATTCCATTTAATTAAATGGCTTCAGCGCTCACAAATTGCAGCGATGGATGCAAGCTCGTGCCAGACACACAGCTGCAGACCTGCAACACGACACACTTTGGAAGGTGCAGCAAAGGCCAGTTCCCACCTCGGGGAGAGCCAAGGACCAGGCACTGTGAATGAACAACAGGAGCGCGCTCTGGTCCTTACGGCCCCCTGAAATGGACAGGTTTCATTCATCCATGCCTTTGACAGACATTTCTTGAGCATCTACTATGTGTCAGGCCTTGTTCTAGGCATTACAGATACAGAGGTAAAAGAGGTGGCCTTGCCATTAAGGAACCCAAACTCTCCGGGGAACACACAGGAGCAGACAATGACACTGGTGTACTACGTGCTTTGATAGGAGAACTCGGTCTTGGGGCCCCAGGGAAAGCCTACAGGGCAGCGAGGGTGCAAGACATGAGGGTACCCACTCATCTTTGCACCCTCACTCCTTGCCTTGTAAGTCATGCCAAGTGTTCGGACATTATCTTGACTGGATAGGAGTCACTTGGGTGGGAGGATGTTAAGCAGGGAGTGTATTTACCATGCGTGCTCCAAGTCACAGGCGGCATGGAAGTGCTGGGAATACTGCAGGGAACAAGAAGTTCACTCCCTGCCTCCCCCTAGGGCTCCTGCCCTGCCTCCCAGGCAAACATCTAGCCTGCAGGAGTTCTAGGAAGTGGCCCTCCAGACAGACCAGTACAAGGGGACAAAATCTGGAGAAGCTTAGGCAAGAGGAAAGAGTATTATTAGTAAAAGTATCACTATTTTAAAAATGCAATAGTAAAGGATCAATGATCTTGGCTGTATAACTTGGCGGAGACATTTCCCCATCTGAGAAATGCACGTAAAGCTGCTAGCCGTGAGGTCTGTCACAAGACTCAGATGTAAAAGGCCAGGCACCCAGGAGGCACTCAACACATGTGCGATGTCGGGAATGAATGAAACCGAGTGGAAGTTCTTGATCAACTGAAAAGCATTATAAAATATAGGAGGTCAACACTGAGCGCTACAGTTCTCAGTCTCCTCATTTGTTAAGTGGGGACAGTATCTGTTGTCCCTGCTAAACAGACAATTGGTTAAACCAGAAAACCAAACTCGTTGCCATCAAGTTGATTCTGACTCATAGCTATCCTGTAGGACAGAGTAGAACTGCCCCATAAGGTTTCCAAGGAACAGCTGGTGGATTTGAACGGCCGACCTTTTGGTTAGCAGCCAAGCTCTTAATCACTGTACTACAAGGGCTCCAACAATTGGTTATGCTTTACAATTTACAAAAGGGTCTGTGGGTTGGGAATAACATTTATAAACATTCATTCATTCATTCGGCAAATATTTATAAGCCAAGCTCTGTCTGAGAACCTGTGCAGTGTCCAAGAACTGTGATCTTTTGGAAGTATATAGCCAGGCTTTTCTTTTGAGGCACCTCTGGGTGGACTCAAACCTCTAAACTTTCAGTTAGCAGCTGAGTGCATTAACCATTTTCACCACCCAGGGACTCTGCCCTCTCTTTACAGATGAGGAAACTAAGGCTCAGAGTGGTTATGTGGTTTTCCCCAAGGTCACGATGCTGGGGGTGGTGGGCTCCAGCATCACCAGAGAGGTTAACTCATTCAGTTTTGGGCTTCAGAGCATCTTCCTTCTTAACTTTATAAACTAGATTAGTTAGGAGATTACCATGCCTAGCTCAGGTGTGACGGTCCAATATTTCCTATGTACCCTGGCCTGGTAAAAAAAACCTCAAGGTTAAAATAACAAGAGTTTAAAATACAACTCTTCTCCTTATCATTTGCTAGAATCTGAAAAAAGCTACTTAACCTCCCTCTGAGCCTTACTATCTTCATCTGAGAGCAACTACTTTGTGGGGTTACCGAGAGGATTAAATACTATGGAACACTGTACGTAATGTAGCACAGTGCTTGACTTGGAGTCGGTGCTACATAAACATCAGTCACTTACTTTCTGAGTTCGCTCAAATGGAGAGCAGGTAGCTCAAATTCTATGGGACTCCCTGTTGTTGTTGTCATTGGTGCTGCTGCTGTTGTTGTTGTTGTGTGCCGCCAAGTCGATTCTGACTCACAGTGACCCTGTAGGACAGGGTGGAACTACCCCATAGTGTTTCCTAGGCTGTAATATTTATGGGAGCAGATCCCTCGGAGCTGCTGGTGGGTCTCAGCTGCCAACCTTTTGGTTAGCAGCCGAGTGCTTAACCGTTGTGCAACCAGGGCTCCTCTGGGATTCCCTGAAGACCTAATTTTCTGAAGGACTTTGGGCCAACCCACGCTTGCTGCACCTTGGTTTCCTATCCACTAACCCTAGAGCAACCATTTTTTTTCTAACTTAAATATGCCTTCCAAGAAACTGCCTCATGGTGCATGGACTAAATTAAAACGTTTATTAAAATAAAACATGAGCTCAGCAACAATTAAAACAGAAGAAGAAACATAGTGTAAAATAATTCCTGTATATTTATAAAGCACATCCCAGCCTCAATCTCAAAGCCCCCAAGGACCAAGGATAGCTTGAAGGCTGATGACCAGGGAGGGATTTTTTTTCCAAAGTCCTGTTGCATATCCAGGGGAACACAGGTTTCCAAAGGATTTGTCCTTTGAATCTCTCAGGGTAGAACTTTTGGAATGTTAGCAGAATCCCAGCTTTTGTTCATGTATTGATTCAAGCGTAGGCAGCTGGTCAAATGCAGTTAGGTGCTGGGGACACAGAAAAATTATTTCTGTCATTTAACACCTTTTTTTTTATGCTCTGCTCCATGCCAGCCCCTGTGCCAGGCTCTGGGGGTACAAAAGTGGCAGCTTGGCCCCGGCTCCCTAAAGGGGCCCAGAGTCCAGCGGTCAGGCAGAGTGACACCAAAGCAAAGCAGAGACCAGGAATGCCCAGAGGACACGCTCCACTTCCACTGACTCCTCACTGTTCCCAGAAAGCCTGAGGCCCTCTCTCCTGGGGCCTTTACCTGCATCATTTCCTATTATGATCATCTTCTGTCTAACAAAATCTTGCCCTTCCTCCAGAGCCCTGCTCAAAGCCCAGCTCCCGCCTACGCCAGGTCACCCCAGCCGATTGCTCCCTCCTGTCCTAGTTTCCTTGGGCTGCTGTAACGAAATACCACAAACTGGGTGACTTGTAAAAAGAAATTTACTGTCTCACTGTTCCGGGTGTCAGCAGGGCCTTGTTCTCCCCAAAGGGACTAGGAGAAGATCCTTTCTTATATCTCTCAGCCTTTGATGGCCCTGATATTACTTGGCTTGCAGCTCAGCGTAAGTCTGTCACATGGCTGGCTGTCTTCCCTCTGTCTCTCTCTCCTCTTCTGTAGGACACCATTCAGATCAGAGTCAGACCCACCCTACTCCAGTGTGACTTCATATTAACTGATAACATCTTCAAAGACCCTATCTCCAAACAAGGTCACGTTCACAAGTACCAGGGTTGTTAGGATTTCAACACATTTCTGGGAAGAACACAATTCCATCCATAACACCTCCCAACCGGCTACACCATTTCCTGGACACAACACTTACTGCTCCATGTTAATATGCATATTTTTGTAAGGACATATCATATAATGGGGAAAATTCGGAACCAAAAGAGACCTAAAAGACCGTCTGGTCCATTGCTTTATTCTATCCGAGTAAGGCCGGAGAATTTCAGAGGAGAACAGACAAGCCCACAGCGACACAGGGAGATACAGTAGAGCCAGGCTTAGGTCTCAGGCCCCATGGCCCTTAGGCCAGTACTCTTTCTGTTCCTGCTACCGAGGCGCCCCCACCCCTCAATTGTTGCCTTGTTTCTTCAGGTTTCGAGGTTAATAAAAAGACAGCCTAGTCCTCCTGGAAAGATTTGGGTCACCAGATTTGTCCTCCAGTATCACTGCAGCAGCAGGCTGTGGCTGTCCCAGGCTCACCTCAATGGAACTTCTTTTAGAAATATCACCTCCTCCAGGAAGCCTTCCTGACTACCCTAGGCCATCCTGACCTGCCCTATATGAGGCTTTTCACATGGCTCAGCAGCTCCTAGAGGAGAAGGGCTGGCAGATTCTTACGTCCCTTGCTGATCCCAGATGGTTGATTCTCCATAAACCAATTCTTTCCCCACGTTTGTGACAGGTGAGACTTAGAGCAGAAACTGGATTCCATTTCTATTGATTCGTTCTCTGACCTCAGTCTATAAAAGAAATAGTAGTCAACTTGGAGTCCAGTAGCCTGGGCTTGAGTTTCATTTTGCTGCTTCTTGCCTAAGCCTCTCTCAACTTTGCTCAATCCCCTCATGGTTTGGGTTTCCTTCCTCCCATCACCACAACAGCCAGCATCTCATGGCAAGTGGCTAAGGCATTATTGGGGGAGACTGGACACACACTCCCCATTTCAACCCCAGAGGTCTCCTCTTATTTTCCGTAGCCTCTTGGAGGACAAGACTTGCCAAGAATCTGCCTGTGAACATGGGACAAAAGTCCATGTAGATCCTGTCTTCATTTTACATCTCGGCAGGTTGAGAAGGGCCTCAGATAAGTTTAGAGAGCTACTCTGGGCTTTTCACTTAGGCAGCAAACATTCTGGAATCAAATCCACTTTGGTTAACGCATCTCTCTTGGGTTCTTCCAAATCAGACCAAGTCACAGGACTAGGTCAACCTGCACATTCCCACCCATTCAGCCAGGCCCTCTGATGATTACCTTCTATTGCTTTTCTCTTAGAACATCTTGCCTTCACCTTCAATGACATTGAAGCGTAAGGTGAATTCGTTTGACCAGTTCGAAACCACCAGCCGCTTCACAGAAGAAAGATGTAGCAGTCGGCTTCCATAAAGATTACAGCCTTGGAAACCCTATGCGGCAGTTCTATTCTGTCCTGTAGGGTCGCTATGAGTGGGAATTGACTCAACAATGGAAGAGGTTATTTCTTCCTAACTGAATAGGCAGTACAGGGACGTGAAACAGTGTGAGGTTTAGCTTAGAGCAGGCCTGGATTCGAGCCCTTGTTCTGTCCCTTCCTAGTTGTGGGACCCAGGGCTAATATCTTAACATCTCTGGGCCTCAGTTTCCTCATCTATAAAATGAGAACAATAATGGTACCTGCCTCGTAAGCTTTTATGAATATTAAATGAGAAAACCTATGTAACATATTTAGTAGATTGTCTGGCATGTAGCGAACACCCAGTAGATATTAAGCTGTTATCACTGGCTGTATCACTATCATTATATCTATATCATCACCGTTGTTAGTAGTAATAATCATGATATTAATAATTATTATTAATTCAGTGTGCATCCTGCTTATGTCAAAGAGAATGCTGCCAGCAGAAATCCCACCAAAGTCCTCTTCCAATATAATCCTCGATATGTCCAAGTGTGCACAATATAGAGCATTCACTAGAGCTCATATGAGATTCTAATTTAACAACATTTATTAAGCACTTTCTGTGTCTCAGTCTCTGTGATAGGCACCTGCAAAGCTTTATAAGACAGCCCCTGCCCACAGTCTACCCGGAAACCAGCCAAGAGCACAACTCAGCACGTCACTCATCCTGCAGAGCATCATGCCCAAAATCACCTCCTCCAGCCTTCCCTGATTACCCCACAACCTGAATTCTCTCCTATGAGGACTCCACTAGCACATGGCTCAGCAACTCACTGATGAGAGGGGGTAAATATTCCTTACTCTCCTATGCACCCAGTTCTGCTGATCTCCAGATAGTAATACTCTGTGAGTCCATTTCCTTTGCTTTATGATAAATGTGCATTTGGTGGAAACCGGATTCAGCTTCTGTTTCTTAGTTCCGTGTCCTCATGAAGTAAAAGAAAGAACTCTCAACCTGGAGCCCACCAGCTTGGTTTGAATCTCAGCTCAGCTGCTTCTCACTTTTGAGAACTCAGGTAAATCACCTCCCTCTTTGACCCCAAGGGTTCACATCTACAAAATGGGGCTGACTTCTGGGACTGCTGGGATGACTGTACAGCGTGAGTCACAATGGCTGACACATTGTAGGACTTTCAACAGGTCATTTCCCATTGTTTCCTGGTCCTTCTCTCCCGAAATGCCGACTGGCCACACGCCCCTGCAGAGCCTGGACCCCAGACAGGGCAGGACAAGTCCCATGCAATTAAATTTCCATTATCTTTACCAAGCAGAGTACAGTACATTTACTAATATAATTATACTGCAATTGTTGAAGTCAATGAACAATGCGTGTTTATGATGTAGTGTCCTTGATAATTACAACCCTTTCTCTCCTCCTAATCCACAGTATCCGGTCACCCATTGAAGACTTCCTGGAAGAAATATTGAGAGTGGGAGATGAGGGGCTGCTTTCATTTTTCTCTCTTTGACTATTCCAGACATCCTAATGGCAGACAGAAGAGGGGAAAAGAGAAGGTCACAGTATCCCTTACTTCTCTTCTAAGTCCCCCTATCACGAAACTCACCTCATCTTGTAGGGGCAAAAGCTCAGTGTTTCTGATGTTCTCACCACACACACACTCCTAACCAGACCAAATGCCTCCTCCGTATTCCTTATGCAGGGTTGCTGTCATTCAAAGCGAAAGATCTCACATTTAGACCAATTCTATGAATGCTCACGCAAAATAAGAGGGCAGCCAGCCCAGAGTTGTTCCCCTAGCAAAGCTGTAACAAAACTGAAATCTCATCATGGCATCGCCGTTTGGCCCAAGCACTGCAAGACCTTATTTCATGTAATCATCACTGTGATACACAAGGCACCTTTGACTTTTCAAAATTTTCTCTTATCCTGTCTGATTCTCACACCAGCTCAGCAAGGGGTGTTTTTCCATTTCTCAAGGTAACAACAGAGGCTCAAAGAAATGAAGTGATTGGTCTGAGAACAGTCAGCCAGGAAGTTAGAAGACTGGGAGTCAGACCAGGTTGGCTGTGCAGCTTGTCCTCTCTGGGTTTGAAATGGGAAAAGTCTTTCCAGTGAGGGGGCTCCATTTCTGGCTTTGACCCTTTCAAACTGGGGGACGTCCTGCAAGTCACTTCACCAGCCCCTCTCTGGTTCTCACTCAAATCACCCTCAGAGTCCCCAAAGGATACTTAGAGCTTTACTGGTGTAATTCTTTGTTTACCTTCTGGCTTTCCCATCAGACCATATGCTTCATGATTGCATTGATTTTGTTCATTGATACATCCTCAATACCCAGCAGAGTGTTGGACCCATAGAAGTGTTTAATGAAAACTTATCAACCGTCTAACAGAATGACCAAATAAATAACACTCATTAGCTGTGTGACGTGGGCAAACGACCTTTCTGATACTCAGGTTCTCCCTTATAAAATGGCAACTACTCTATCTACTTTGCAGGGCCGTTGAGGGAATTAAAGATAAGGGTATAAAGCACTGACACACAGTAGGTACTTCATAAACAGTGGCCGTTATTATTATCATTTAATGAATCCACAATTCAAGGCAAAGTCTCCTGCCCTTCCATGCCACCTCTGCCTTTCTGAAGAAAATGACAGCTTCAGAAGCAGTATTGATGGGACGTGTGCTGTGTTACTGACATTTTCATACAGATGAGAAGAGTCCTTTAGTGCCATCCCCTGCATATTGGGAGCTGAGCTGGTAAATTGCTTTCTCACTGTGCTGCGCTCGCCAATACCTATGTGATCATCAGGCGTGCTCAAAGTCCGCTCCGGGTTCCCCGGGGTTTGCAGCAGGCGGTGTAGCCAGAACGGGGTTCCTGCAATGGCCTTGGATTTTCAAGGAAGAGCACTGCAGTGTTCTTCAGAGTTTGAGGGATCTGATGGAGCACAGTCCTGGGAGGCTGGCAGCTCAAGCAGCAGCCCTCCAGTTTGCTGAGTACCCTTAGATACTCCCCATTTCTGGGCTCAGTTTGTGTATTTGTAAAACACAAGTGATGATACCCATCTCATACAATTATTAAAGATAATAACATTAATTATAGCTACCTGTGATGAGTGAGCCCTGGTGGTACAACAGTTAAGCACTCAGCTACTAACCGAAAGGTTGGCAGTTCAAACCCACATAGCAGCTCCACAGGAGAAAGACCTGGTAATCTGCTGTCATAAAGATTACAGCCTAGAAAACCATATGAGGCAGTTCTACTCTGTCACATGGGCTCACTATGAGTTGGAATCGACTCGCCAGCAGCCAACAACAACAATCAGCAATGGAGTGCTTGGCCTCATCACCATGTCTTACCAGCAATTCTACTAAAATCAGATTAATATCGTCCCCTACATTCGGATGAGAAAAGGGAGGCTTAGAGAGGTTAACGAACATGCCCAAGGTAACCCAGCCAGTAAGTGGCAAAACAAGGATTCAAACCCAGGATCTTAACCACCAGGCTACACAGCATTCTGATCAAGACGAGCTTAGATTCAAGGGGACAAATCGCCCTAATGTTCTGTGACTCTGGTTCCAACTCTGCCACTAATGGGAAAATCACACCTGGGGCTTCGGGTTCCCCATCTGTAAAATTAAGATATTAAGCTAAGCAATATCCAAAGCCTTTTCCCATTTAAATAACCTAAGCTAATATGTAAGGAGCCCTGGTTGTACAAATGGTTAAGTGCTTGGCTGCTAACTGAGAGGTTGGTGGTTCAAACCTACCCAGTGGCTCCGTGGGAGAAAGACTTGGAGAAAGATCTGCTTCTGTAAAGATTATAGTCAAGAAAACCCTATGGGCAGATCTCGTCTCTAACCTACGCACTTGTCATGAGTCAAAAACGACTCGACGGCACCTAACAATAACAGACTGAGATGTTGGAGGTGTGGGGACACTGTTGGACGGAGGTGACTTGTCTGGCTCCCTGATGCCCCACTCAAAGGCGGTGCAGTGGAGTCCACTGGACATGGGAGAGTCAGGCAGGCCCAGGTCAGAATCCCAGCCTTGCTTTCTTCCTGGTGGGTGAATCCCTCATGCCTCAAATCCCTAATCTATGAAATGAAAATAATACAACCAACGCCACAGAGCACTTGTAAGGATTAAAGCCTAAGTCCTCACTCTGGCCCACAAGATCCTATTCATCTGACCCACCAACCGCACATCTCTGACCTCATCTCCTCCTATGCTTACTTTCATCTATTCTGCTCTGGCCTCATATTCCTGCCTCAGGGCCTTTGCATTTACTCTTCCCTCTTCCTGGACACCCTTCCGCCGGATAGCTCCTTGCTCACTCCTTCAGCTCCTTCTAGTCTTTGCTCAAACTTCTTTTAGGGCCTTTCCTGACCACCCTATTTAAAATTGCAAACATTTCTTCCCATCTTCCCCCTGCCCTGCCAAGTCATCCTTAACCCCGACCCTACGGTATTTTTTTCCATAATGCTTGTCACCATCTGACCTACAATATATTGTCTGTCTCTCCAAACTAAAATGTTGGTGTCATGATGGCAGCCATCTTTGTTTCATTGATATGTCCTC
This sequence comes from Dugong dugon, assembly GCA_030035585.1. Lineage (NCBI taxonomy): Eukaryota > Metazoa > Chordata > Mammalia > Sirenia > Dugongidae > Dugong > Dugong dugon. The sequence goes on from CM057471.1 coordinate 64,010,905, forward strand.
AGTACCTGGAACCATTCTTGGCACATAGTAGGTGCTCACTAAATATTTGTTGAATTAAAGAATGGATTAAAGAAAAAAAAACTACTACTGTTGAGTCCATTCCAGTTCATAGCGACCCTATAGGACAGAGTAGAACTGCCCTATAGGGTTTCCAAGGCTGTAAATCTTTACATAAGCAGACTGCCTCATCTTTCTCCCACGGATCAGCTGGTGGGTTTGAACCGCCGACCTTTCTGGTTAGCAGCCGAGTGCTTTAACCACTGTGCCACCAGAGTTCCAAGGAATAAAGGGACAGCATTATTCAAGGAATAAATATTATTCCTCTCCTTCTTCTCCTCCATAATAATTCCTGCCATTAACTGAGGACTTATTACGAGCCAGGCCCCATGCTAAGCACTCTAACAATGTCTTCATGTGACGTCAGTCCCAATACAAGGAGCTTCAAACGACTTGCTCTCCCAGTAATCAGAGATGCCCCCTCCCTATCTGTCATTTTTCGCATCCCTGGTTTTCCCAAAACCAGCCTCCCAGATGTGTTCAAGGAACCAGTGAGTCTTTTAATTAAAATGGTCTGCTATGATGAATCTGTTATTATAGGGCCTTACCTATGTAAAACATTAATAATACAAATTTCATTTGTTTATGTCAGTGCCAAGTATTAATTTTTAATAGCAAAATGTATGAGTTATGAAAGGCATTAATGCAAAACAAATCACTCGCTGAGGTTGAAAAGGAAATCTATTTTTTAGGGTAAGCAATGGTGATGAAATATTATTGTGACTTCCAACAGGGGAAAGAAAAAAAAAAGTATTTCTTCACCCTTCAGCAGCCATTAAAAAAAAAAAAAAAAAGACCCAGGTGAAGAATGAACTTTATCATCATCTTAACATCGGTTCTAAATTGTCCCAGAGAGCTGTCTCTTGTATCCTGCTGGATCTCTAGTGGCAATTTAAAAGTAAGAAATTTATGTAAAATTGTCCTAATTACCCACCCTAGTCACATTAATACTTATACGATAAATTATTGATAATAATTTGTTACATTTGTACAGAACAATAGTTTACAAAGCATTTTCATCCACTGTCTCAAGTGATCCTTGCAAAGGAGGAGAATTTATCCCATTTTACAGATGAGTTCACTGAGGTGAAAAAGGATTAGATGACAGGGATGAGGCTGCATAACTATTTAGTGAGTGAATGAAGGATGAGACTGCAGTAAGTATTTAGTAAATGAATGAAGGGAAGTGGGACATCAAAGAGGCAAGAAAGAAGAATGGGAGGAAGGGAAGGAGGGAGGAAAGCTGGCCAGCAGGAGGATGTGAGGAAGGGAAAGGGGAATGGAGAAGGGATGGAGGTGGAGGCAGGAAGCCCAGCGTGCATGTAATTCTCCACTTGCCAGGCCTTTCCACCTACCAGGTCCACCCTTCCCTGCCCTCCTCTGGGGCCCAGGAAGCTGATACCTGAGGTCTGCCTCATCAGCCTTCTTTCTTTCTGTATTCAGCAAATGGGATGTCCTGGCAGGAGATCAGCAGGTGGGAGGAAAGAGGGCAGAGGCATCTCTTCTGGTCACTTTGCCCTCCCTGCAATGGCTGCATCCTTCCACAATTACAGCTCCTACCAGGAGGCCCCTTCTCCACAGTGCTTCTCTCACACGGCCCCATAACCCCCTGTCCTCCCCTTATCCCACGGATAATGGCTTGCCATGATGCTGGTTTCTGGGTGTCTCCACCTCTCTTGTTTACTTCCGTATCCCTGCTCACACCTTTGTAAGCGGTCCATCCATTAACCGCTCTTCAGCTGAACCACCCTGAACTTATTAAGGGTGATTTCTACTTCCTGCTTGGAACCTAACTTGTATGCCAGTTCTCTTACCCCACTATTATAGGTTGGATTGATTCTCAATATGGAAGCTGATCAAAAACAAAGATCAAATGTCCATTTTCCTGTAGCATCTTGCCTTACTAAAGATCATCACTCAGCTTGCTAACTCAAAATCATTATTTGAACTTAAGGCCTCTGATTTCAGGTCCTAGCATATTCTTATGATTACCTGGAATAGTTAGAGGCAGGTGCTTCCCTCATTGAGAAGGAGACAGCAACATGAATATTTAATAAGAACCCCTGGACAAAAAGAATGATTGGACACTGTATATTATATTCTTTAAATATTTTATAAATATACATATATACATATATATACCTTATCATATAACATTTATACATTTATATGCTTACCCATGAAATAGGTGTTATTATCCTCATTTGTAGATGAAGAAATTGAGGCTCAGAGGCTGCAACTAGCTTGCTTTTCTAAGATCATGCAGTTATTATCATTAGAATTTTCATTATTGTAAATACTTGCCTTTTATTGAGTACTGACTCTTGAGCAGTATGCTGAGCATGATATATATCATCTCGTTTAATCCTCTAAAAACTTTATGAGATGGTAATGCTTAATATTCCCAATTTCCAGATGAGGAAATTGGGGCTTACATTGATGGGGAATGCGTATTTGAACTCAGGTTTGTAGGCTCCAAAGCACAGTCCCCTTTCTGTGATGTCACAGTAAATCTACCAGACAACACCACTATGTTGTCGTGATCACTGCATCCCATGGTTTCTCTTTTATCTCACACATAGCCTCTCCCACAAAATAAGCAGCGCTAGCTCATTCTCAGCCACCCTCCAACGCTATAATGCATAGGTTCTAACAGTGCCCCAGGATCACATGGAAGACCATGTCCTCCCTTAACCCCCTTCCCCATCCTCTCCCTACATCTCTTTTGTGATGCTGATGTCTACTTTTAATCTCATGAAGACTGAAATAAAAAAATTATATTCTGAGGCGATCAAAATAATTATTCCTGGGAAAGAATTAACCCTGTGGCCCTTTGAACCTGATAATTTTTTTTTAATTTTGATTTTAAATGTAATGCATTGTCATTGGTAGAATATCAAGTGGTACAGAAAGGAATAAATGAAAAGGGAACACTCACCTATCTCCCATCCAGCTCCCAAACCTGCTTCAAACAGGTAACCACTATATATGGTTTATTTTATGTCGTTCCACCTGAAAACTTTGGTATAAATGGGATTATGCTCAGCAAACTGTCCTACAACTTGATTTTTTGCTTCTAACAATAAATCTTAGATATTCTTCTATGCCGATACATATACGTCATTCATTCCTTCATCAAACATTTCTGAACACTGCACTGTGCCAGGCAGTACTTGAGGTGTTGAGTGCACACTGGTGAAGAAAGCAGTATTTGCCATCATCGTCACCTTCATCTGAACAGATGGCGTGTTCTAAGTGTGCACCAAGTGCCTGGAACTCTGCAAAGCCCTTCCCATTGACTCTCTTCTCATTGAAACAATCTATGACATAAGTACTGTTAACAGCTCCATTTTCAGAACAGGAAATCGAGGCACAGGTCGAGTAATTCACCAAGGTGGCCCTGTTAGCCCCGCATGAACCCAGGGTTTGAACACAGGCAATATGACACCAAAGCCCACATTCCTAAACACTGCCCATATGCCTCATGGTTCTTGACTTCATTATGTTCACAATCTGCAAAGTGGAGGGCAACATATAATAAACACATACGGTAAGTGCCATTTAAAGAAAGCAAACAAACAAAAAGGGTGCATATTATTCCATGGTATTTTATATCATAATTTATTAAACCATTTCCCTATTGATGGACATTTGGGCCATTTCCAGTATTTCGCGATTCAAACAATGCACAGTGAACATTCTGGTTTACATGGTGTTGAACAACTACATATGTACAATAAATTCCTAAAAGTGAAATTACAGAGGTAAATAGTATTTGCTTTTCTTGTTTTGACACCCAAAAGTGGTACCAACTTGAGCTCCTACACACAGTGTATATGAGTGCCATTTCTACCTCCTCACAGGACTGGCTATTGGCAATCATTTTAATCTTTGGTGAAAAATGATATTGCCTTTCTGTTGTTTCTATTTCTTTTCTACTGAGCATACTCCTGTGTATTGATTAGTTGTGGTCTCTTCTTGATTTTGATTCATTATCTCAGGAGAAAGTGTCATTTCATGCAAAGAATATGAGATCAGGACTCAAGAGACTTGGGATTTAGTTCCAGTACCAAAACTTACTATTTGAGTGATTAAGAGTATGTCACAAACCTCAGAATTGGGGTCCTGGAACACAGAAGAGGTTGGCACTGCAGACTCCAGGACCCTGGCAGTGAAGAGCCTCAAGAAAGGAGCTCCTGTCTGAGGGCTCTGACCCATGGATGCCAGAGGAGGTTGGTTGGAGGATTTGTCCAAGTCACATAAGGAATTTCCAAAGCTTGGAGATGTGTTTGGGATTGATTCCCTCAGCAGTGGGATCTGGTGGGGACGCCCACATCCACTCTGAGTTTACAACCCACAACTAGATCTCTCACAACCACCTGAACTGAGGGACCCTCGCTTCCCGTGGCAGTCATGTAAGGAAACATCCTCTTCCCTCTTGCCATCTCCCACGTCAACCCCAGAGGGAACTGTGCAGGAACAGACAGGCGGCTTGTGTGAAAGACTGGACCTCTCCTTCCAAGCCCCACCCCATCCGATAAAATCTCAACTTTAGACTTTGCACGGTGGTACAGGGAGCTTTGAATCTAATACGAGGTTGAAGTTTTAAAAATAAACAGACCTGAATCTTAATAATCAAAATAACACTGTTTTAATACCCAAAGTCCTGGAATCAACCCAAGCTGTCATTAGAGAACCCTCCACTCAACAGAAAGGGTAGGGGGTGGTGATTGCAGCAGGTTTGATGATAACAGTTGTGGGGAAATTTTTTTAAGCGTTTCATGTTTATATCCCAATCACTTCAGAGTCTTCATTATTAGTAAATAATGAGAGAATTGACTCAGCTGATCTTTTCCCACTTCTCTAATTCTGAGATTTACATGATTTATTCATTCATTCAGCACATGTTTGAGAAGCACTTATGGACCAACAGCTGTGCTAAACTGGGAGGCTAAAGTGTTATCTCTGCCCTCAAGGAACTTTCCATCTATGGGAAAGGCAGAGACTCAATGAAAGCAATTCTACAATGTGCATGAAGTGCAGCAACAGAGGTGTGTGCATGATCCGATGGGAGAAGGGAAAAGAACCTAGGAGACGCCCCAGTAGACTGGAACGAGTCTTATATGACGAGAAGGAGTTTGCTGGAGAAGAACTGAGGATACAACACTCCAGACAGAGAAGGGAGCTCTGCACAAGGCATGGAGGAACTGAAACGCATTCAGGGTGGTTGGAGTTTGCAGGGTGTTTGCGGTGGAATGAGCAGGTAAGGGGTGAGGGTGAGGAGCTTGCAGAAGGAGACAGGCCAAGGAGCTTGCACTTGATCTTGAAGGCAATGGGGAGTCACAGAAAGTTCTGGAGCAGGGGGTATCATGATCAGAACTGTGTTTTAAAAAGATGATTCTGGATCAGGTCTAGAGAATTGGGTGAGGGGAGGCTGGGAAGGGAATAGAGGCAGAACCACTCTCTGCTTCCACTTGTCCTGGGTCTCTGGACACCCGGGGGAGACAAAGTGGGGAAAGCATACTTGTCTAACTTTCCTCCTGCCCCAAAAGCTTAAGCAATAACACAGCAATTTCCTCTCCTTTATGGAGGTGGTATTCCATCAGAATGGGGCCCTGTCATTCGTTCCCTGCAGCCTGAAATAGAAGAGATGGTGGAGGGAGAGGTGAGGAGAGAGACACGTGGATTTCAGAGCTGTAAATTCTGTCAGATTGGATTTCTCCCAGAACATGACATGCAGCAGCGCTAATTGGACCCCTCCACACAACACAGGCCCTAGATTTGCCAGAACGGTGCTGGAATCTTCCACGAGGAATCACATCCATGAAGGCATCAATTTTCAAACTCCCAGCAAAAACTCTTAGGGGAAAGAGAAACAGAACTGCCCTTTTGTGAACAACTTCTGCTCACAAGTCAGTATCACAGATCAACAACTTCAAATGTCCCCAATAATCCTGCAGGGTAGAAAACGTGATTCCACTTTATTAGTGAATAAACAGAGATTCAGAGGGCCTAGCTGATTTGCTCAACATCTCAGAAACTGAGATACACAGCTCAGCTTCCAACCTAGGCTTGTTTAAAATTCCAAAGCCAAGCGCCCTCAGTGCTACCTTAAAGACCACAGGGACAAAGCTGGGGCAGGCCGTGACAACTACACATTGGGAGAGATGGTGGAATAAGAGACTGGAATTTCCTCCTTGGCTTGATAATTTGGAGCTTTTAGTAACCGGCAAAGTCTTAATTTCCCTTTGGTTAAACAGGCATCCAAAGGAGCCCTGGTGGTAGAACAGTTAAGTGCTCCGCTACTAACCAAAAAGGTTGGCAGTTCAAACCCACCCAGCAACTCCATGGGAGAAAGACCTGGCAATCTGCTTCCTTAAAGATTACAGCCTAGAAAACACTATGGGGCATGTCATGGATTGAATTATGCCCCCACCCCCCAAAAAAGGTGTGTATCCTGCCTCTGTGATGTTAATGAGGGAGGATGGGCTGCAGTTGTGTTAGTGAGGCAGGACTCAATCTACAAGACTGGATTGTGTCATGAGGCAATCTCTTGAGATATAAAAGAGAGAAGTGAGCAGAGAGACAGGGGGACTTCATACCACCAAGAAATCTGTGCCAGGAGCAGAACGCATCCTTTGAACCCGGGGTCCCTGCGCAGAGAAGCTTCTAGTCCGGGGGAAGATTGATGAGAAGGCCCACAGAGAGAGAAAGCCTTCCCCTGGGGCTGATACCCTAAATTTGGACTTTTACTTACTTTGCTGTGAAGAAATAAAATTTCTCTTTGTTAAAGCCATCCACTTGTGGTATTTCTGTTACAGCAGCACTAGATAACTGAGACACACAGCATCTGGGATAAAGTATATGCTCAGCAAAGTGTATACAAGACTGAGAATGAAGGTGTCCTGTAAGGACTGGTTGACCTGAGTTACAAAGTATTTGTCAAGAAATAGCTAAGTTGCGCAGGGAAGATTGGTCAGGCTAGGGGCCCCTCTTTACCTTGCATATCTCCAGTTAAAACCCACACTTTAATTCCGGCTTTGTTCAGGGTGACGATTGTCTCAGGTGCTTCATCCTGTACACACAGACATACACACATCCCCATAGCTAAACACTGAGTCCCTGAGGACACAGAACGAATGACTCAAAGAGAACGAGGCAGGTGGGATTTGGGTTTCCCAGTCTTGCCAATGCCCAAGGCCTGGGCTAGCATCCCAGGGGTCAGAGCCGAGCACTGGCCCTGGCAAGGAAACAGCACACAGGTTGTGTTAAGCTTCCAGAGTGTTCTACCTCCTATGAGGGAGCGCGGTCTTCAGTCATACCCTGCTCTTTAACTGCAAAGAGGGAGGTGGTCTCGTATGGCGATTGTAAAAACTTTCCTAGTCAAAACTCACTGGTTTTGATCCTTGTCCCTGTCTATTGAAAGAAATCAAATGGTTTTCAGAGCCTGAGGCTGTCGAAGATGCTTTTTAATCATCTCAGGTGGTCAGGAGAGGGGACAGTTCCAGGGTCGAACTCAGCCCCTACCAGATGAGAGTCTATATAGTCCCAAAAAGACCAGGGAGAGAGAGAGGCAGAAAAACAGGGACCAGAACTAGATGGTCTTGAATGTAAAACTGTCACATTTACTCCCACCTGGTGTAACTTCTGGCACAACGGGTTGGCAGGAGCCATGAGAATGGGTTAGGAGAGCTGGGGAATGACGGCCTGGTGCTTAGAATGTATGTCGTTCAGGATGTTGTAGCTTCCCTTGCCACCGAGTCAATTCTGTCTCATAGCAACCCTATAGTACAGAGCAGAAGTAGGGGTCCTTAGGGTTTCTAAGGTTGAAATCTTTAGGGAAGCAAAAGCCACATCTTTCTCCCGAGGAGTGGCTGGTAGGTTCGAACTGCTGACCTTTTGATTAGCGGCCGAGCACTTAACCACTCCGCCACCAGTGCTCCTCATGTTTTAGCTTGCTAGCCTGAAGTTGAATCCTAAACCTGCAGTTAGCCCCTGAGACATCTCCGGCAATGCCCACTCCTCTCAGCCTCAGTTTCCTCACCTGTGACTGGAGTGATACCCAGCTGGCTGTGAGAGTTGAGTGAGACAATGTATTTTTAGAATCTATTTACAATCCATCTTGTTCCAGAAAGGATCTGAGGCACCTATGAGATAATACAGATAACAGCACTTAGCACACTGCTTAGCATGTAATAGGCCCTCGATGCATGTTAGCCTTCCTCCCAAAGAAAGCCTCAGCAATTCAGTCTAATTCCATGTGCAGAGAAGGCAAACGCTGACATGAATTAGGGAAATGTAGATATTTTTAGAGAAAAGTAGTCTTAATAAGTAGATCACCTACTCTTCCAATAAAAAAAAGATCATTACAAAAACTCAGTAGCAATATGGAAAATGTTCTAATGTAGTAAAAAAGGCAGCAAATAACACTACCTATGCATGAGGATTTATAAAATATGCTTATCTAACAAGATGGAGAAATTTTGACCTCCTAGGATTGCTTTTGGTAAGGGAATGGCATTTGTTTGAGTAAGTTATTTGGAAAGAAGTGGGTTAAAAGTGAAAACAAAGCTTGGTGAGATGAAGGGGGAGACTTAGCTTGTTACTCCAGAAAAGGATGGTCATGGGGGAGAAATTGAGGAAGGGGAAGGAGAGGCGGTGGAGCCGGAGAAAAGGCAGAAGACCGCATGCTCTAGATACACAAGACCTGCCCACAAAGCCCCACATACTGGGTGCAGTTATTAACTCATGCACAATTGGTGGTGAGGGGGCTTACTAGGGCATTGAGGGAAGTGACCAGATTTTATGCTCAGGCTGAAGCGAAGAGAAATAAAAGTAACATGTACAGACATAGGATCATTGAGGCAGAACAAAGCATGGGGGCAGTGAGCCACAGAAGCTGTGAGACATTAACTCCAAGCACTCAAGACACTGAGTTAGAGAATCAGGGCGCCTCTGCTGACATCTGGGCTACGTTTTTATAGATGAACAAAGATGTAAGGATAACAGAAAAAGATGGAAAAGTGTAACATGATGGGAAAATATCTGAGTTTTTTAATACTTTTTTTTCAGATTACATAGTCATATGTGTGCACTGTAAAAAAAAAATTGAAAAATATAGAAAAGCATAAAGGATAAAAATCAGTGTTAATATTTTGGTGTACAAAAGCTAAGAAGTTTCCTGAATGCAACAAAACACTTTGAGGGACAGAGTAGCAAGGGTGGGAGTCGAGGACCATGGTTTCAGGAGACATCTAGGTCAATTGGCATAACAAAGTTTATTAAGAAAGTGTTCTGCATCCCACTTTGGTGAGTGGCTTCTGGGGTCTTCAAAGCTAGCAAGCGGCCATCTAAGACGCATCAATTGGTCCCAACCCACCTGGAGTAAAGGAGAATGAAGAACACCAAAGACACAAGGAAAATATTAGCCCAAGAGACAGAAACGGCCACATAAACCAGAGACTCCATCAGCCTGAGACCAGAAGAACTAAATGGTGCCCGGCTACCACCAATGACTGTCCTGACAGCGAACACAACAGAGAGTCCCTGACAGAGCAGGAAAAAAGCAGGGCACAGAACTCAAATTCTAGCAAAAAGGCCAGACTTAATGGTCTGACTGAGACTGGAGAAACCCCAGAAGACATGGCCCCCAGACTCTCTGTTAACCCAGAACTAACTCTTCAGACAAAGATTAGACTGGACTAAAGACATAGAATGATGCTCTTAAAGAGTGTGCTGCTTGGTTTAAGTAGATACATGAGACTAAATGGGAAGCTCCTGTCCAGAGGTGAGATGAGAAGTCAGAAAGCAACAGGAACTGGTAGAATGGACATGGGAAATCCAGGGTGGAAAGGAGGAGTGTGTTATCACATTATAGAGAGAGCAACCAGGGCCACATAAGAATGTGTGCATAAATTTTGTGTGAGAGACTAACTTGAATTGTAAATTTTCACTTTGCACAATTAAAAATACATGTATTTTAGTGTACATCACTTCAGTTATCTCCCACACATATGCATACTGGCACACACATGCACACATACACACGTGTATAAGACCTCAAATTTTCTGCCCTCCACATTTTCTGCTTAACCCTACAGTGTGAGCATTTCACCATGACTTTACATTTCTTCTGTATCATTATTAATGGCTTCATAGTAAGTATTTCATCATACAAGGACGTACAATTTAATCCATCTCCTGATGTTAGAGTTCACAATTCTAAATAATGCCCTAATACATGATCTTATAAGCAACCTTGGTGACACAAACCGTTAAGCACTCAGCTGCTAACCAAAAGGTTGGCAGTTTGAACTCATCCAGCAGCCCCTCTGGCAATCTGCTTCAGTAAAGACTGCAGCCAAAACAAACCCTACGGGGAGTCCTACTTTGTCACATGGGGCCACTATGAGTCAAAATTGACTTGATGACACCTAACAACAACATGTTCTTACATAAACCTTAGTATACACCCATGATTATTTCTTTAGGGTCCATTTCAAGAAGTAGAATTGCTGAGTCAAAGATATGCACATATTCAAGGCTTTTGTCACTTTTGGCCAAATTTTCTTTCACAAACATTGTACGTATTTTACACACCACCCGCAGAGCATGAAAAAGCCCATTTCCTCCGTATTCTCCCATAGCATTGGGGATTGTAATTCTTTTCATCTATACAAATTTAATGAGTGAAAATGGCATATCAGTGTTATTTTCATTTGTATTTCTTTGATCACTAGTGAGACTGATTATTTTCTCTTGATTTTCAAGTATTAGCCATTTATATTTCATCTTTTATGAATTATCTCTTGTCCTTTGCCCATTTTCTTATCGGAGCTTTTGTCTTTTTCTTGCGTACTTAAACTTTAACCATTGGTCTGCCATATAAGTGAGGATGGTGAGAATTCAGCTCTCTTACTTTGGCCATGTCATCAGGAAAGACCAGTCACTAGAGAAGGACATCGTGTTTGGTAGAGGTCGTCTTGGAAAGAAGGGAAACCCTCAGTGAGATGGATTGACACAATAGCTGCAACAATGGATTTAAATATGCCAATGATCATGCAGATAGCCCAGGACTGTGTTCTGTTCTATTAAACATAAGGTCACTATGAGTAAGAGCCAACTCAACAGCAACTAAAAATAACAATATTTAGCTTTCTAACTTGTTCATGGAGGTTCTAAAGCCTAGCCGTTTTTTTAATTTTGTTTTATCTAGCTAAACCTATCAATATTTTTCTTTACAGTGTTTTCTTTTGTTTAAATTCTTAGAAAGATTTTTTTTTCCACTCTACAATCAGGCAAGTATGTGTTTATTATTTTTCTAATCCTAATATTTTCTTTTTTTTATTTTCCTGTCTTCAGTCTACCTGGAGTTGAGTGATTCATATGAGGTAGTGACCTAAATTCATTTATTTTATGAATAGTTAGTTATCCTAACACCATTTATTGACTGATCCATTCTTTTCCACTGATGTTAAGTGTTACCTTTATCATGAGTGGTATTTCATTGAGCCCTTACATAGCTTAAGAAGGTCTTTCTGTTGACTGTACCTTTGGCTGGATATAAAAAGCTTGACCACATCTTTTTCTTTCAAAATTCTGTAGAAATTTTACTTTATCTTCTTATATTTAGATTGTGCTCCATATTTTTCTATACTCTTGAAATCTTTATATGGAATAAGAGTTACTTACTTTATGAAGGTTTAAAAGAATTTGCCTATTAACAACCTAAAATTTCACCATTTCTTTTTAAGTAGTTCTTTGATTTTCTGCTCAGTTTCTCTCATATTTATTTTGTATTTATGTCACATCCATTTAGGTCATTTTTATTTTTCTAGAATAATCATCCAGTTTATCCAAACTTTGAAATTTATTAACATGATATTTTAGGTATTATTTTAACTTAATTTCCACTTTATCTGTAGTTAAGTTTCTTTTCTGCTATCCTGTCCTGTAACTACATTGTACTCCTTTTGAAAATTAAGATAGCTCTAGGATTTTTTTATTTATCTTTTTAAAAAATTAAATCTTTGATTTACTTATCAAGTCTACTACTATTCTCTTTTCTAATTTATTAATTTCTGGTCTTAAATGTATTCTTCTCTTCCCTCTACTTACTTTGGGCTAATTTTGTGGTTCTCTCCCTCTCTTCTTGAGTTGAATGTCTAGTTTACATATTTGTGCTCTTTCTTGCCTGATAACAAAATCTTTAAAGCTATGAATATTCCTTTGGGTATGTCTTTGGCAACATCCCATCAGTGTTGATATATTGTGTTTTCGTTGTTACGATGTTCTACACAGTATGTAATTATAATTTTGATCCAATCATTTACTAAAGCATAATTGTAATTCTTATCTCACTCAATATCCTTCTCAGTTTGGTTCGTCTCTTTTTGGCTTTCTACATGCTTTTCCAGCAGAGCATGTTTTCTTAGTGTCCACTAAAGATACAGAATAGTTTCTTAAATTTTTCTTCTGGATTCCAAAGAGATATTTTCTCATGGATCTCTTCTCTTGATCTGTAATATTTTTTTGCAGACATTTTATTGGCTTTTATTATGATGATTATTATTCATCTTCCAGCAGTTCAAAATCTACCTAAACTCTATAAAAATACTGCGTGGAAAAAAAGTACTGGCCACACTCTCTGTTCTCATGGGTGATGGCTAAATCCCTTTTTCAGATCTTCTTTGGGAGAATAAGCTGAAGTACACAGTTTGCAGCCAAGTTCTCAGTTTCAAGCAGGTAACTCAGCTTGACTGGGTAGACCTGTTCTACGCTGATGATCAGTTCTCTAATCCTCTGAGAAAGTAAGACGCATGGGAAAACGACAACTCCCAGCATGCAATGGTATTGAGTTTATCCTGTCTCCATTCTTCCGCTACAGCACTTTATTTGTGGAATGTGAACCTCACAGTTTGTAATATGGCACTATCAGTGCACGGACACACACACCTCTTTCTCATATCTAAATAGGCAAATGGGAAAAAGCATAATGGGTTGGGGGACAACATCTCTTTGAGTGTGTCTGGATTGCAGGAGGCCTGTGGTCTGTACCCCATCTTGGACCAAAGTTACAATCCCCCTGTCTCCCACCCAGCGATAAATATGACCAAAAAGGACTGTGAGCTGCACAAAGCCAATACAGCCCCAAGCACACGTGAGAGGTTACTGTGCCCGACACTGTGCTAGGAATTTCATGAAAGGATAGAAGACTGAAAACGAAACAAATAGTCTCTGCCTGCCAATAACAAACAGCAAATTATGATAAAATGCCTGGAACCTTCCAGAAGGATGCATTTAGAATACAGATAGAAGGGGTGGCTGTTTTTGATCCTCTGTCTTACTTGTTGGATGTTTGCTGTGTGGTTTGTTTAATGCAATGGTCAAGGGTGCTGGGCTGGGGCAGACTGTGGCTTGTGGTTTATGGGCAGGATAGAAGAGGCTATTCTGTTTGCATTAAGTGGGGTCAGCAGGGAAGGCACATGGAGCAGAAGGAAGGAGGTAATTCTAGGGAGAGAAGAGCCCATTAGGAAATGGCTGGAAAGATGGAATGAGCAAGTACAATACCATTCCAGCAGTACAGTCCCAGTTACTCCGGGGATGTGGGCAGGAGGGGGGTCGGCCCAGTGCTTTCTGCTAGGGCCACTGCCACGATCTGGGTGGGAAAATGCAGAGCAAAGGAAGTTTGTCTCTCAACTTCTATAGTTTTATCCCCTTAAGAATAGTATTATCAGGATAGGCTACATAATTTGTGGGGCCCAGTGAAAAATGAAAGTGCAGGATCCCTTGTTCAAAAATTATTGAGAATTTCAAGATGGCAACAACAGAATATTAAACAAAGGACCAAAAAAAAGCAAACCAGTCGCTGTCAAATCAGTTCCAATTCACGGTGACCCATGTGTTGCCAAGTAGAACTGCTCACCAAAGGGTTTTCAAGGTTGTGACCTTACAGAAGCAGATTGCCAGGCCTTGCCTTTCTTCCTGGACACCTCTGGATGGGTTTGAACTACCAACTTTTCAGTTACTAGTAGAGCACTTAACCATTTGCTTCACTCAGGGACTCCTAAACCAAACACCAAAACCCAAACCATACTCATTACCATCGAATCAATTCTGACTCATAGTGACCCTATAAGCCAGAGTAGAACTGCCCCACAGGTTTTCCAAAGAGTAGCTGGTGGATTTGAACTGCTGACTTTTGGTTAGCAGCCAAGCTCTTGACCATTGCACCACGAGGGCTCCAAACTAAGCACAGGGCTCTTCTAATCACACAGAGAATGTGTGGGTGATTGCATAGGCTGCATGCCCACAAAGCCAGCCCTGAGTGCTGTGCTTAAACTAAGGCTCAGCTATCAGATGGCTGGGGCTAGAAGAGTCCTCAGAGAAAATCCAGTCCAAATGTAGCCCCTTCACTGTTTCATGGGGGAATTGAGTCTGAATCTCAGAGAGGAAAAGGACCTTGGCCAAAATTCTACAAGTCAGAGACTGGGTTTCTTGTCTCCAGATTAAGGGCCCTTTGCTCTTCTGTACTGCTCCACCAAGCTGTCGTACCCTCATTCATCCAGAACAGACAGGGATGAAGGGCTTAGGACATGCCATGCACTGAGCTCTGGGATCTACTTCCGCTTCCTCATAGCACAGAGGCAGAGTGGGATAGGAAGAAAGTGTCCTAGATTTGGAGCAAGGATCTGAGTCTCTATTCCACAAAAAAACCTGTGGGTAACCTGAGCAGGTCAATGTTTCCCTCTGGTATAGTTTCCACCTTTGCAATAGGAAGGAACTGAACCAGCTGATCTCAAAGTTCCCTCCCAGGCCTCAACTGTTTGGAAACAACAGAGAGGAAAGCATTCCGAAAGGAATCCAAAGCATTCCAAAAGGAAACCCACCCCCACCAAGGATATAACTCTGGGCTAAGCAGTCCTCGGGTGAAATTAAACTCCACTTTCAACTGAATTTGCCAGTTTTTCAGCCAAAAAATAATAAGTATCACAACTACAAGCTGTTCCAAGCCAAGCTGCCCTTACACAGATAATCGGATTTGCATAATTGGGTTCTGCTAAGGTTTAAATAATTCATCAACATGGCAGGCTCTTTTCAATAGCCAGACAGAATAGCCAGACTTCAGGAAAGAATCAATGGTGATCCATGTCCCAGGGATGTGAGCTGCATCCTCCGGGCAGTCGGAGCTCCTGGGATGAGGTTTGCTGGCGGGGCTCTGTGCTGGCTGGGTCCACAATTTCCACGTGGGTTTGGACAAAGTATTTGCTTTTCTTATTCTGTTACTGATGTGTTCAGCAAAGTTTTTTCACAGAGTTATGGCAAAGGGAAATATCTAAGTCACTACTGTAAAAACACTATCCTGAGAGATGCCAGTTTCCAGCAGACTCAGGGGAAATGAGTGGGACAAAGCCACAGGGTTAACTAATGGGAGACAGAAATGGGGGTTTGAACAAAGAAGAGCCAAGTAAGTAATGGGAGACAATATCACCACCTTCAATGCTCTGAAGGGCTGTCGTGAGCTAAAGATCAGAATTGTTCTGGGAAGCCCCAGAGCCAGGGCCAACAGGAACTCACTGGGAAAGAGGTGTCAGGCTACCTGGAGATACAGTATCTAGCTGACCCTCAACAGTTACGTTGCTTCAGTTGTCAATGCCCCCCTACCAAAAGGTCACCTGGCACACACCCATAGTCAAACACAGTTGGTTTTATTACTCCTTGCAATGAGAGAGAATGCACACCAGGGACAACAATAAGGAGGCTCAGTAAGAAGGTTTTAACCACTTGCTGTTGAATTGCTTCTGAAATAAGGTGCCCCAACGTGTGTTAGAGAGAACTGTGCTCCATAGGGTTTTCAAAGGTTAATTTTCAGAAGTAGATTGCCAAGCCTTTCTTCCGAGGTGCCTCTGAGCAGACTCGAACCTCTAACCTTCCAATTAGCAGCTGAGCATGTTAATTGTTTGCACCACCCAGGGACTCCAAGAGGGTGTTAGAAATGACTTATTATAGGATTTGAGCTTCTTTTAGTTTATTTGGAGAAAGTTAAAAGAAGCAAAGTTCACTCAGTTGGATGCTGTGAAGAAGTGGTGGTAATTTTACAATGGGGTACCTTAATACGTCTTATGTAAAAGCAGGGAGGAATAGAGCAAGGATAAACCTATGATGGGTAAAGAACAGTCACTTGTATTAGCTGGAAGAGAGGATTGTTTGGCACTTTGCTGATGTGCACAGTGATCTTGTTTTTGTCTATTCCTAGACAAGATTATGGGGCCCTGGAGGCACAGTGGTTAAGTGTTTGGCTGCTAACCAAAAGGTCGGCAGTTCAAATCCGCCGGCCACTCCTTGGAAATCCTATGGGGCAGTTCTACTCTGCCCTATAGGGTCACTATGAGTCTGAATTGACCTGATGAAAATGGGTTTTCAATGGGTTTTAGACAAGATTACGAAGGGGTCTTGTTCTTTCTCTCACCTCATCACAGTCACTGAGTGACCTTGTCCAGTGTCAGTGTTCTGTGAGGCTGTTTATGTTCAACACGAGAACACCACAGCCCAACGTGAGTGGTAGGCCAGCTCCTAAGAACCCTGAGGCCTAACTGTAGTGTCAGTCAAGTTCCCCTATCAGAAGCCACCTTTCTCACAGTCACACAATAATATCAGTTTTATTAACTTACCTCCCATGGTCTGACTCAGAATGTTCAATGCTATCTTTGATGTCTTCCCCTTATACTTATTCCTTCTCCAGCGGCCCCCAGCTTGATAAATGGAAACACCACCTACATGGGTACCCAGGTAAGAGATCTGGACTTCATTCTAGCCTCTTCCCTCGTCTTACCCCCACATTTAATCTCTCACGAATCCTGTTGATTCTGCCTCAGGATTAAACTCAAGCTCCTAGGCATTTGGTTGTTCTTGTTGCCTTTTAACCACCCAAGTGAGTGTCCACGGAGGAGACCATGAAGTAGGAATGATGGAGATGATGTCACGGCCCCTGCCCACTTTCCCATTAGTGCCTTGGTTTGATATGAAGTCTCAGGAAACCCAGGCTTGGAGAGAAACCAAAGGAGGCATGGAACTTAAGCCCTAATCATTGTGGCTTTGGGACCCAGGTCATTGTACGTGGCCCAGAATCAGGGGGAGAACCTTTGTTTCTCCAATTCTACCAAAGGCTGCCATGTGCCTTGGCCATCCTCTGAGCTCAGGATTGCCAGGAGATAAGGACAGGCATGCCCAAAGGAGTCAAAATCTCAAAAAGAGCATGGAAAAACCAAAGCAGAGACCTTTATAGAGAAAGCCAGAGAAGACAAACAGGAGAAGAATTTTTGTGAGCATCTATAACCCAGGGGAAAGAGTTGAACCGGGGGCTTTAAGTTGGCAAGATATGAAAGTAAATATTAATATGATTCTGTTGGTAGCCACAGGCTGGTAAAGGGCTCTAGACATTTGGATCTCACAAAGTCTATACCATATAATGTATAGGCCCTAGACTAGTGCTTCTCAAACCTTCTGTGAAGAACTGAGAGTTGTTGTGGCTATTATGTTGTTCTGTTGTTGTTGCTGCCATTTTGTGGTGGTTGTTGTTTTTAATTCCCAATCCATCATGGACTATTGTGTGGACCGCTGTGTGACTAATGCCCAGCTCCTGCCACCTGCCACTCACCACCCACTTTTTACAGCCCCCAAACTGTTCCTTATCAACAAGGCAAGCCCACTGATGACATGCTTGTTGTCCTGGCAATGCCAAATTGCTGTAAAAGATTTGAAACACTTGTTGTTTGTTGTTGTTGTGTGCCATCAAGTCGAATCCGACTCATAGCAACCATATAGGACAGGGTAGAACTGCTCCAAAGGGTTACCTAGGCTGTCATGCTTACCGGAGCAGATCTCCAGGTCTTTCCTGCTGTGAGGCCACTAGTGAGTTCAAACCACCAACCTTTCAGTTAGCAGCCAAGCACTTAACCATTGTGCCACCAGAGGGGCTCCATAGGGATCAGTAAAAAACAACACTTCCATAACCAAACTCATTGCCATTGAGTCGAATTTCAGCTCATAGTGACCCTGTAGGACAGAGTAGAACTGCCCCATAGGGTTTCCAAGGCTGTAATCTTTACAGAAGCAGACTGTCGCATCTTTCTCCCATGGAGCAACTGGTAGGTTCAAACTGCTGGACTTTTGGTTATCTAGCAGCTGAGTGCTTTAACTACTGTGCCGCCAGAGCTCCTTAAAAAAAAAAAAAAAAAAAAAACTTAGACCCATTTTCTGAACAGGTCTCATCACTTCTCCTTCCATAAGGGGAGCCAGCGAGTAGGGTAAGGCATGGTGGATGCTTCCTTCCTAACAGTACATGAACCAGCAGCAGTTTGTGGACCACACTTTGAGTAGCACTGCCCTTGGCCATCAGAGGCCCAAGAGATCAGTTAAAACTTCACCTAGTCCCATCCTCTCTTCTCCATAGTGTGACATTTGCTTAGTGAAATTTGACTTCACTTAACTTGGACTGATAGAAGGGTAATTTGAAAAGAGTGAGAAAAAACTCACAGTAAATTTGAGGTCAAATAAGATTTTTGCCCTAGGGGAAATCAGTAAGAATGTGATGGTCAAGTGGCATCTCCTATCCAACATGGTAGGCAAGCACATTCTCTTGGATTTGTCTTTCCAGGTCAGGCCTGACTCAGTGAAAAGAGGACTGAGTTTAGCACCTCAGAGACCTGGCTTCAAAATCCAGGTCAGATACTTCTTTGTCGTATGACCCGGGGCATGTCATTTTATCTTGAGTCTCAACTAGTCCTTCTGTAAAATGGGGTTATCAATCTACCTCAAAATGTTGCTGTGAGGATACACATGAATGTGTATTTAAAGGACCAAGCACCCAATAGGTGCTCAATAAATGTTTCTTTGCTGTCCCTGAATGTAGTGCTACGCCTTCCTTATCTGCTCCCAAGGAGCACTGGCGACCTGGGGCCTCCTTCTCAACAACACCCAGGGGATCCATGACATTGTGATTTGACATACATCTCTTCCTGCTTGTCTTTTATCTCTGTGAAATCTCCCCCTGCCGCCCCACCCCCAACCAATGTCCCCGGCAGCAAAGGCACTTTTTCAGCCTTGGACCAAACAGAGCAGAGACAACAGGCAGCACACAGGAAGACGACCATGTAAAGGTCCATGGCCAGATCTGCCTCCTCCCTGCCCTCTCTGAGGCCAGACATGAAAGGCCTCCTTAGAGAGATGCAGGGAATTGTCATTAGAGCCTTTCTTCTCTTGATAATGGTCCTGCTGGAACCAGAAGAAGAAAAAACAAAACATACGGATGTGCTATTTATTATAATACGTGGGCTGCGGAGTATATATAATCTTGAAAATCGTTCTTTGACCAAAACTGCTATTGTATTTGTGCCAGTTTTAATACTGTTTACTATCTAAAATGTTTCTATTGGTGGTCTGGAAGAAAAATCATAAAACTTTAGCATTTTCAGGGAACTCAAAGTCATTTAATCCATCCTCAAAAAAAAAAAAAAAAAAGCCAATATGTAGTGATTCCATCCTTAGTGATGATGCGCTCACTCCCCCTTCTAAAGTTCTTTCTTTGGGGCTTTGATGAAAATGAGTAACCACACTTATCTTCTCTCCTAAACCAAATCTGTTGACATCAAGCTGTGGCATGTGTTACAGAATAGAACTGATCTGCAGGGTTTTCTTGGCTGTGACCCTTATGCGAGCAGATTGACAGGCCTTCCTGCTGCTTTGCTGCTGGGTAGGTTTGAACCATCAACCTTTCAGTTAAGCACAGGTTCTAAAGACTCTGTCGTTAGTTGTTTTTGATGTAAACTGAATACCTCCTTTTTTTTTTTTTTTCAGTTTCATTATTATTGCCTTTTATTATCAGTATGTTTATAATCCAATCTCTCTCTTTGAACATCTGCAAGTGAACATCTTAGAATGAGAACGTCGGCAAATTACGTGCTGCAACATTGTATGCAGTACATATTACTATCGATAAAATGTATAAAAAAAGTGTGGTTCTTCATAACTTCAATACATCATAAGTCAGGGACCACCGGTAGTGGTTTACATCACCCAAGAACCTTCTCTCCTCCTAGCTTGGATTAATTATGAAATAGACATGCAGGTCATCAAGGGGTAATGTATCAGCCTCATTGCTAGTAAAGCTGGATTGAGGCAGACAACTTGGATGTGAGACCAGTGTGAACTCTGCGCCTCCCCAGACTCTAGGATCAGCTTAGAGTAAAAGGTGAGTCTGCAGAGCAGCCTCCCACCCACCCAGCCCCTCGGGGAATCCTAGCTGCTTCATACCCACTTGGGCCCCATGTGCCCAAGCAGGCAGCACTGTGCTGCCAAGTGAGTGGCATGTGACCCCCTACTCCACGTGGCCCGCAGGGACCAGCAGGTGTCTGACTCTCCATCTCACCAACTGAATAAATTAATCATTCCTCCTGCTCAGGCCAGCAAGCAGCTAAAGCAGGACAGAAGCTTCTCCTTCACCTTCTGAGTTCCTGCTCTACATGCCAGCAGTAACACATGAAGGAGGATGTGGTTCCACCCTGCATGACCGCTAGAGGCTTTCCTTTATGGAGCTGTAATCCGCTTCCATTCAAATCCGCCCAGTCTTCCCAGTTCTGCCCTCTGCCACTGTACAGAACCAGAAGTAAGAACTCCAACCACCACATGCTCCACACTACAGCAAGCCTCAATTCCAATCTTGGCCCGGCTGCTGAGTCACCATGTTTCCTCAGGCAAATGATCTTTCTGGGCATGTGTTTCTTCATCTGTGAAATGGGGCTGATGAGGGCCCCTCCCTCTAGGGCGTTAAGGTAATTAACTGAGACAGACCACTCGTGTGATGCATTTAGCCTGGATTATAGGAATCATTTCATACATAGTAGATGATGGTGTTGTTGCCACGTGGGGTTAGTGTTACATTGCATTAAGTAACATATTTTGAAGAGCTTTACCCACCCTGTGGGGTTCTGCCTGGTGGCTGCTCTGAGGAGATACAAAGAAAGACTCAAACTCTACTCCTTACTGGGGGAGAGGTGGCCAGGGAGGACGCCGGCAGAACTTGTGTGTCCACTCACTTACATCTGTGGGACATATTCATTAATTCATTCATTAAACATTGTTTCAACCCTTACTCTGAGTCAAGCCCTGTGTTAGGCCCTGAGGCCACAGAAGCTGGTCAGACTGTCCCAATCCTTACAGAGCTTAAAGACATGGACAACAAGTACTGCAGTGTGAACAAACAGAATGGGTCACCAAGAGTTTGAGGAGGTGGGGTTCACTGCCAGATGGTGTCATCAGAATGCTTCCTGGAGGAGTGGGAATTTGAACTGAGCTTTGAAAGATTGCTAGAACTTGATGGGTAATGGATCGGTTGTTTATGCTATGATAAATGCTGTATACCAAGCCATCCCTGAATTCAGTGACTTAAAATAAGTATTTATTTTTGCCTCATGAGTCTAGGTGGCTCTGTTGATCTTGGCTGGCTCTTTCATATAGCTTAGTGCTGGCTGGCAGCCAGATGGTCTAAAAACCCGTTGCTATCGAATCAATTCCAACTCACAGTGACTCTATAGGACAGAGTAGAACTACCCCATAGGGTTTCCAAGGAGCAGCTGGTGGATTCGTACTGCCAACATTTTGGTTAGCAGCCATAGCTCTTAACCACTGTACCACCAGGGCTCCCAGATGGTCTAGGATGGACTCAGTCGGGACAACTGGGATGTAATGGATTGAATTGTGTTCACTAAAAATGTGTTGAGATCCCTGCTGGCACAGTGGTTAAGAGCTTGACTGATAACCAAAAGGTCAGCAGTTCAAATCCACCAGCCGCTCCTTGGAAACCCTGTAGGGTAGTTCTACTAAGTCCTGTAAGCTTGCTATGAGTCGGAATCGACTCCACGGCAACAGGTTAGTTAGTTCTACCTGTAAATATGAATCTGTTTGGAAATAGGGGGGTTCTTTTCTTATGTTAATGATATCATGCCAGAGTAGGGTGGGTCCTAAACCTAATCCCTTCTGAGTTATAAAAAGAGAATAGACACAGAGACACATACGGGGGAAGACAGATACCAAGGAATGCCAAGGACCTCACAGGGCTACCGACAAGAAAGGACCTCCCTCTAGAGCCACACCCTGAATCTGGACTTCTAGCCTCCTGAACTGTGAAAACACAAATTTCTGTTCTTTAAAGCCACCCTAAGGATCCCTGGTGGTGCAATGGTTAGGCACTTTGCTGCTAACTGAAAGGTCAGTGGTTTGAACCTACCAGCAGCTCCAAGGGAGAAAAGACCTGGCAATCTGCTCCCGTAAAGATTACAGCCTAGGAAACCCTATGAGCAGTTCTACTCTGTCCTATAGGGTCGCAATGAGTCTGAAACAATTGGACAGCACACAACAACAAAAAAGCCACCCACTTGTGGTGTTTGTGTTACGGCAGCACAAGGTAACTAAGGCATGGGGTAACTCGCCTCTTCACATGCTTCTCATCCTCCAGCAGGATCCCTTGGGTGTGGTCTCACGGGGATCACAGGGGAACAGGAGTGAGAGCAAGACCAGGGCTCTGCTATGTCATGTTTGCTCATATCCCATATAGCCGAGTCCAGAGTCAGATGGGAGGCCTGCAGAGTTACAGAGCAGAGGAAAGGGAGAAGAACGGGGGCCATTAATGCAATCCACCTGTACAAAGGAAGTGAAGAGAAGAGCCAGAAGGTTGGATGAGACTGAGAGTGGAGGGAGGAAGGAGACCTTCCTCTGCCGTCTGGACCAGAGGACACATCAGCCGTCAGAACATTTCTTGAACAGGCGTGGTGCGCCAAGCATGGCACTAGACATGCACCACTCATCCCACCCCAGCTGTACAAAAACCCTACAAGGCAGATACTCGCACTTTACAAATGAGAACAAACCAAGTTTTTGACAAAATTAGTCACAAATGTAAAGAATGAAAAGGCCAGGGTTCAAACCCTGGTCTGTCAGACACAAAATCATACGATTTTTCCACCCCCTTCCACTACTTTTCACACCCACCAGGAATCAATGAGAGAAATAGAGAAGACTGGACCCAGACAGTCAAGCACTAGTGTCTGCTTGCGTTCCCATCATGTGCAGAGCCTAGCCCCTTTCCATTCCTCTCACTTTGCTCCAGATCTTGCTCTCTTCACCACCACTAAGACGCCTCCCACCCCCACCCCCACCCCCACCCCCACCCCCACCCCCACCACTTACGCAGGCATCCCTATTTGAGCTTAATTAGGTTTGCACTAAGTTCATGAGTTTCCGTAAACTTAATGGGCTCTAAAGAGAAAATAGAGATCTTTCTCACCAGGTGTTTCTTTCTTTCCCAAGTGGCCCCACTGCACTCTCAGACTCATTTCCAAGTTCCAGCTGGTTAATCGGTGCAGGTGAGATTGAGCGAGGCAACTAACACCCTCTCACCCTGCCCCCACCTCAGCCCCTATCCCCAACACAGTCAGATGTTCACTTCTTCCCTGGCAGGAAGGTGGCAATGAAATGAGAAACTTTAGAGACTAGGCTCAGCCTCATTCAAGCCAAATCCAAACCTCAGACCTGGCCCTAGACATCTTTGCAAAGGGCAGGAAACACTAGACATTTCTTGAGTATTATATGCTGGAAACCCTGGTGGTGTAGTGGTTAAGAGCTATGGCTGCTAACCAAAAGGTTGGCAGTTCAAGTCCACCAGGTGCTCCTTGGGAACCCTATGGGGCAGTTCTACTCTGTTCTACAGGATCACTGTGAAGAGTTGGAATTGACTCGACGGCGACGGGTTTATTATGTGCTAATCCTTGTACCTGCACTCTCTCATCACATCCATTAAGGGAATTTTTGTAGAGTACGGGTTATGAATTAATCACCTGGCCAGCCTACTTGTAGGAATCGCTCTGTGCCTCAGTTTCCTCATCTGAAGTTAGGAATGAAAATAGGACCCACCTCAAAGGTTATTTTGAGATTTAAATTAGTTAATATTTGTAAACTTCTTAGAACAACTCCTGGCTCACGGTAAGGACCCAATAAGTGTTCGCCACTATTATTATGATTTCTATTATCATCACAACAATTCTATAAGGCACGTGCCTCACTTCTTATTGTTGTTAGGTGCTGTCGAGTCAATTTTTTGACTCATAGTGAACCCATGTGACAGGATGGAATTGCCCAATAGGGTTTTCTTGGCTGTAATCTTTACAGAAGCAAATCACCAGGTCTTTCTCCTTCAGAGCTGCTAGGTGAGGTCCAATAGTCAACCTTTTGGTTAGCAGTCAAGCACTTAACCGTTGCACAACCAGGGCTCCTTAATCTAAGAAAATAGATTTGTAGAGGTAAAGAAATTTGCCCTTGATCATGCAACTATAAAAATAATAACTAACAAGAAGATTTGAACCCTCTCTGCCAGCAAAGTTCCTTCTCTACCCACTCCACAGCCAATCACGTCCCCTTGTCTGGGAGAGCACCAGTAGTCTTTAACAGAGCAAACCCAGTCGTCTCTAAGGCAGAAACACAGAAGAGCCCCCAGGACTGGGCCTCTGGAGGGCGGAGGTGAACACAGCCTTCTGGATCCCATGTGCTTTCTCTGCCCCTGCATTCTCTTCACTCTCAGGGAGGCCACTCAGGGCCCAGCCCTAGGCTGTGGTGTTCTCCCCTTTCTGCTCAGCCTGAGCATGAATGAAATATAACTCTCTCTTAGAATCTCCTGTCACTCGCAGAGGCGGTAGCCAAGTCAGCTGGGGCATCGAATGGGAAGCCTTCATGGATATGGGGTCGTTTGAGTTGGCCGCTAAAGGATGGGGGAGGTCTCCAGAGTGGATGGAGAGGAGCAGACAAAGCCACAGAGTAGCAAATGTAAAGGCCCAAAATTATGAGAGCTTTTTGTTTATCCCTCAAACGGGTCATGGGTCTGGTTAGTCTAGCATGTAAAATGTTTAGGGCTGTGGAAATTGTGGGCAATTTTGAAGAGCCTTGAATGCCAAGCCAAAGCATTTAGATTTCATCCCATGAGCCGCAGGGAGGCATTGAGAGTTTTTCAGCATCATCCCAGCTGGGATTTAGAAAGGTCAAACCAGAGGTCACATACAGATTGATTTGAGGAGGATAAGTAACTTTGGGCAGCGGAGGGTGGGGTGCCGGGCGGCGGCAGGGAGAGCTTACTATAGGGCAGGTAACCGACTGGGCACTTCACACTTGTGATTCCACTGAGCTTTCTCAGTGATGTTAGTACAGGAGTCTATTAACTATAGCCCTAGGGCCACATGCTGCCTGCTGTCTGGTTTTGTAAATAACGTCTTTTATTGGAACGCAGTCACGCCCACTTGTTTACAGATTGCCCGTGGCCGGTTTTGAGCTGCAAGTACAGAGCTGAGTAGCTACCACAGAGACTGACTTAAAATATTGACTGTCTGGCCTTTCACAGAAAAAGTGTGCCAACTCATGTATTAGAAGGAACTACTATTATCCCCCCACCACGTGTCTGTCAGTTTGTTGTACTATGGTCGCTTGCACTTTCCTGTGATGCTGGAAGCTATGCCACTGATAATTCAAACACCAGCAGGGTCCCCTGTAGTAAACAGGTTTCAGCAAAGCTTCCTGACTAAGACAGACTAGACAGAAAAAAACCAAAACCAAAGCTGTTGCCGTCGAGTCGATTCCAATTCATAGCCCCCTATAGGACAGAGGAGAACTGCACTATAGGGTTTCCAAGGAGCAGCTGGTGGAGTCAAACTACTGACCTTTTGGTTAGCAGCCAAGCACTTAACCACTGTGCCACCAGAGCTCCAGGAGGAAAGGCCTAGTGATCTACTTTTCCACAAATTAGCCAGTGGAAACCCTCTGGATCACAATACGATATCGACCAATACAGTGCCAGAAGATGAGCCCTTAGGTTGGAAGGCACTCAAAATACAGAGTGCCCTAAACAATAGACTCGAGTGTATAAATGATCATGAAGATAGCGAAGGGTCAGGCAATGTTCTGTTTTATTGTATGTGGGGTCACCATGAGTTGGAGCTGACGCCATGGCAACTAAGAACAACAACACTGTTATCCCCACTTCATGCTTGAAGAAACTGAGGCTGACTCTGAAAACTGAGAGGTGAACTGACTTACTCAAGGTCACACGGCTTGTAAGTGGAAGCGGGGAGGTGAACAAGTAGGCGTGTGACAATCTAAAGGTATACCTGACTCCAAATCCACTACCAGCCCACTACTGTGGTCAGCCAAGGGGACTAAGGCGCCTCTTTGTCAGCCAGAACCATGCTCTGGTCCCCAAACCAGCATCAAATGACTAATTTAAAACCTAATGCTTCCTCCATGTCCACCCTGGCTGCCCCTTCTTCAGCTTATCGCATCCTATTCAAATCCAAAATAAATTATTTCAGCTCTGCAGCCCTTGGATAAAGAAAAAAAATGAAATTAAAAAATAAAAAAGGAAGAAGGAAAAGCTTTGAAGGGACAGCCTGCCTGCCTCCCTCGCCTGCAGTTCCAGGTCTTTTTTCTCAGCCCACGCTGATAACCTCCAGGGGATGCTGAGCCCTGGAGGCTGCAGGACACAGCCCCCATCTCTTTGCGGACCCTGGGCCTTCCACCAACGACGGTGAGGCACAAGGTCCTGCTACATCTCTCTCCAGCTTGGCAAAGCAACTTCCTCTTCCATAGATCAGAATACCACGTCTTTAGGGGAATAGGACTGCTGGGGGAGGGGAGCGGGGGATATCAATTCATAATCATTCATGTATTCTTTGAGTATTTATTATGTACCTGCTACATGTATGCCAGCTGCTGGACTAGACAGTTGGCGTGCAGAGAAAAACAGAGCCAAAAGGACCTCGTCTGCAAGCAGCTTGTGGGCCATTCTCATTCTCAAACTGAGAAGCCCACTGCATTTCACAATTTGCAAAGCCCTTTTTCTTTCATTCTCACTAGAGCATCCCGATCATTCCAGGCAGCACACTGGGGACAATATTAAAAGCCTCATTATATAGATAGGGGAACAGAGGCTCTGAGAGGTAAAGTGACTTACCTAAGGTCACACAACAGGTAGATGGCAGAACTGGCACTCAACTTCTTCTCACTTCAGAGTCCCTGGCAGGAAAGTTTCTAATAGTGGTGAAAAGCTTGGCCAGACAGATCTGAGTTTGCCAGCAGTGTGATCTTAGGAAAAGTTCCTTAGCCTCACTGAATTCCACTTTACCCATCTCTGAAACAGGAAGAGTATAACCTGTCTCATGGAGTCGTTAGGGGGGTTAAAAAGAACAATGTAAAGAATTTAGTGCAACGCCTGACACACAGCCAAGTTCTCACTGAATGATTGCTACATCTGCTATTCTCGATGTTATTGTTCTTGTTGGGTGTTTGTCATGGATTGAATTTTGTCCCCCAAAAATATCTGTCATCTTGGCTAGGTCATGATTCTCAGTATTGCATGGTTGTCTACCATTCTGTCATCTGATGTGATTTCCCTCTGTGTTGTAAATCCTGTCACTATGATGTGATGAGATGGGTTAGTGGCAGTTGTGTTGATGAGATCTACAAGATGAGTTAGTGTCTTAAGCCAATCTCTCTTGAGATATAAAAGAGAGAAGCAAGCAGAGAGACAAGGGGACCCCATACCATCAAGAAAGAAGCACCGGGAGCAGAGTGTGTCCTTTGGACCTGGGGTTCCTGGGCAGAGAAGCTCCTAGTCCAGGGAAAGATTGATGAGAAGGACCTTCCTCCAGAGCTGACAGAGAGAGAAAGCCTTCCCCTAGAGCTGGCACCCTGAATTTGGACTTCTAGCCTGCTAGACTGTGAGAAAATAAATTTCTCTTTGTTAAAGCCATCCACTTGTGGTATTTCTGTTAT
Source organism: Dugong dugon (assembly GCA_030035585.1). Taxonomy (NCBI): domain Eukaryota; kingdom Metazoa; phylum Chordata; class Mammalia; order Sirenia; family Dugongidae; genus Dugong; species Dugong dugon. The sequence continues at coordinate 64,038,826 of CM057471.1, forward strand.
AGCAGCACTAGATGACTAAGGCGGTGATGATGATGATGATGATGTTGATGATAAAGAAGAAGCAGGAGGAGACAGTGATGATTATCTGGCACCTCAGCTAACTCCTAATGGCCTTTTCCCACAGTCCTGACTACCTTTCAGTGAGATAAAAAAAAGTATCCAACCTGTGGCCCTGGCTCCACCACTGACTTCATCTGTGAACTTGTGCAAATCTCACCTCCCTGGTCTCAGTTTCCCCACTGGAAGTGAGAGAGATGGACAAGACAAACTCCAAGCCCACTTCCTGGTATAACTTGCTGGAAATTCGGTCTCTTTGACTCAGACTCCCAGGACCGGAGAGAAAGCTTGGACAGATGCTTTGTGAACTTAACACCTCACTGTCTTTAAAGGAGACATGCTCTTTCAGGCCATGGGTAGCTTAGGAGTCTCTCTTCTGCCTTCCCTGATTCAAAGGGCATAGTTATCAGCAGAGAAAGCTGGCAAGAGCAATCAGAAGTGTGCCACAGGTTTCCTGAGCATCTTACAGAATGACTTTGTGTGCTTGGCTGTCACTGAGCATTCTTGTGAGGAGATTTGTTTGTGAAAAGTCTAGGGAGCCTTTCCGGGAGCACACCTGGCAGCAGCTGGCAAATTGGACCACACCTGGAGCTGACGATGTCTTCTCCTACCCTAGCTCCTACTCTTGGCACAGCGGTCTCCACTCCCACATGGGTGGGCCAGGCTCAGAAGCTTCTGCAATCAAATGGGTTGAACAAGGTGAGGAGGATGCCCAAGATACACCTTTTGTCATTGTCCCCTGCCTGGGCTTCTGGAGTAAACTAGCCCACCAATGAGTGGGAGGTAGGCAGATTGGAAACAAGGCTGGTGAAAGGCCAGGTGGATGGTCAGCCCTTGTAAAACGAGGGTAAGAAAGCAAGTTTGTGGACCTTTCCAAGTCTCACTTTCCCCATGCTTAAGGCTCCCAGCACTGTTTCTGGCACATGTTAACTGGTCAGTAAATAACGATTTTTGCATTATTCAATTTCCTGACTCCTCCAAGGTGATCCAAAGTCCTGGGGGGATTCAGTCCTAGGCTTTAATTTTTCTAAGGATAAGCAGTCCCCACCCTTTCACTCAGGAGGCCCCTCCTTGCAGCCCCATGTCCAAACAGGATACTCAGAGTGTCTCCATCTCAGAGGGACAATTCGCATGCCTGAGGCCTCCGGGCTGAGGGAATTCCACTTCCCTCGAGCTTCACCCCTGTGATGTAGTAAAAAGGGAAGGAAGGCATTTCAGAGTCTGACCGTCTGGGTTTGAATCTCAGTTCTGGTACCCGGGAGCTGTGTGACCTTGAGCAAGTTCCAGAAACTCTTAGAGGCTCAGTTCCTCATCTGTACAATGGAGATAACAACCCTTGCTGCAAGGCTTGTTGTGAGGATTGAAAACCTCAGGTTTTTATTTTGCTTGCTTATCATGTGCCGGCCAGTATGGTAAGGGCTCACAAGTGTTAGCTTATTTAATACTGCCTCAACCACGTGAGGCAGATCCCTTTGTCTCTGTTTCACATAATAGGAATACTGAGGCCCAGTGGGAACCAGCAATTTGCCCTGGGTCACTTAACTGGCGAGTGACAGAGCCAGGCTTCAGAAACAGATATCAGCTGTCAGTCACTCTGCCCCTCACCTTTCCCAGTGAACAGGTTTTCTGAGCACCTGGCCTGTAATGGTTGTTGTTGTCAGGTGTCAGCTCGGACTCATAGTGACCCTATGTAGAACAGAAGGAAGCATTGCCTGGTCCTGTGCCATCCTCACAATCGTTGCTATGTTTGAGCCCATTGCTGCAGCCACTGCGTCAATCCATCTCGCCGAGGTTCTTCCACTTTTTCACTGATTTAGGAGGTAATATTGGAGCCATTATTCTCTGTCCTAGAATGTGGCCCAGCTGGAGCTGGACTCATAAGGACACATCAGCTGGGCTCTGAGGTATAAAGACAATAGCTAGGACAATCTTAGAAAACATCTTTTAGGGAAACTTTCACATAAATCAAACATAGCACAAAAGACCCACATGCTTTGCACCCTCATCTTTTTCTATTAGCATTTAGTGAATGGTAAGATTTGTTGGACCAATGACGAAGATGTTCCTGAAAACTGCGCCAGTGATTACTAAGAAAGACAATTCAAAATGTAGGATCACAGCTTCCAGCCAATCTGTGAAAAGGTGAAGCCTTCGACAGTTTTGCCCATTTGTAATGGTTAATATGTACTGATGACTCCGTAATATTCTTCAGACTTGAGCAGACATGGCTCTAGCAGCATGCTTGTCAGTTTCCCACTTTTGCCTCTTTGAATATATACTAAATAAAACTTTTCTTTTTGCTTTACTAAACTTTGTGATGTTTTTACCCTAGAACATCGCTGACCCTCTACTTTACAAAATAGGATGTCTTTCTCGAGCGATCGGTCCCTCCTGATAACATCCAAAGCAAGGCGAAGTCACACCATCCTCACTTCTAAGGAGCATTCTGGCTGTACTTCCTCCAAGACAGATTTGTTCACTCTTCTGGCAGTCCATGCTATATTCAATATTCTTCACCAACAGCATAATTCAAATGTATCAATTCTTCTTCAGTCTGCCTTATTCATTGTCCAGCTTTCACATGCACGTGAGGCGATTGAAAATACCATGGCTTGGGTCAAGCTCACCTTAGTCCTCAAGGTGACATCTCTATGGGTTATAAAAAATCCAGTTGTCATCAAGTCAAATCCGACTCATGATGACCTCAGGTATGTCAGAGTAGAACTGTGCTTGATAGGGTTTTCAATAGCTGATTTTTCAGAAGTAGATCACCAGTCCTTTCTTCTGAGGCATTATAATCCCCACCTTATAAATAGGGACTCTGAGTTTCCAAAAGGTTAAAGGACTTGCTCAAGGCCACGCAACTGAACACCTAACTGACCTAGTTAGACACAGAGCTGTCTGCTTGACCCCCATGCCTGGCCTCCCTCCATGACTCCCAGCTGCTTCTCCTCGTAATGTTCAGTTATTTTAGAGGTAAGTAAGAAAGAAAAAACTACACCGAATGCTTAGCAGAGATGGAGCCAATCAAAGACATCACACTGGTATTAAATTATGGATCAGGCCAGACTTGCAGCCCTCTCCCTCCCCCTGCCAAACTCCTGCCTCTGGGCCAGCCTCTGACAGCTTGTCAGCAAAGGTTTCTCTGCACTTTAGGTGACTTGCTAATGGGCTGACTATGCTGCTGGTATGACCAAGAAGGGAGCCAGGAACACCTTAGCTTAACCTCCATCCCTCTACAAGGAGATTTCATCTTGGGCCAGGGAGGGGCTGGGCCCCTGGGAGGGATGAGGGGGGTCTGTCTGACCTTCCCCACATGTGCCCTTTCTGCGCACTGCACAACACATAAATCAGGCAGCCTACTACAGGGAAAGGGACTGGCCTCGGGCTCAGAGAGACCCGGGATGCAATTCCAGCTCCAACACTTTACTAGCTGTGTGGCCTTGGGCAAGTTGCTTGCCTTCTCTGTGTCTTGGTTTCCTTTTTGTAATACAGGAATATAGGACTATATAAAGAACACAGCATCAGAACAGGAGGAAGACTCATTAACAATCTGTAATATACAGATGGCACAACCTTGCTTGCTGAAAGTGAAGAGGACTTGAAGCACTTACTGATGAAGACCAAAGACCACAGCCTTCAGTATGGATTACACCTCAACATAAAGAAAACAAAAATCCTCACAACTGGACTAAAAAGCAACATCATGATAAGCAGAGAAAAGATTGACGTTGTCAAGGATTTCATTTTACTTGGCTCCACAATCAACACCCATGGAAGCAGCAGTCAAGAAATCAAAAGATGCATTGCATTGGGCAAATCTGCTGCAAAAGACCTCTCTAAGATATTAAAAAGCAAAGATGTCACTTTGAGGACTAAGGTACACCTGATCCAAGCCATGCTATTTTCAATCACCTCATGCATGCAAAAGCTGGACAATTAATACAGAAGACCCAAGAAGAATTGATACATTTGAATCATGGTGTTGGTGAAGAATATTGAATATACCGTGGGCTGCCAGAAGAACAAACAAATGTGTCTTGGAAGAAGTACAGCCAGAATGCTCCTTAGAAGCGAGGATAGTAAGACTTCGTTTCACGTACTTTAGACATGTTCTCATGAGGGACCAGTCCCTGTAGAAGGATGTCATGCTTGTTAAAGCAGAGGGCCAGTGAAAAAGTGGAAGAACCTCAACGAGATGGATTGACACAGTGGCTGCAACAATGGGCTCAAACATAGCAATGATTGGGAGGATGGCACAAGACAGAGCAGTGTTTCCTTCTTTGTACACAGTTGTTTTAAGTCGGAACTGACTCAACGGCACCTAACAACAATACAGGAATAATAATGGTGCCTACTACATAAAGTTGTTACACGATAGAAGTGAGATCAGAGGAGTAGGCCTCAGGACAAAGACTTGTGTTTGATTTCAGACATTTTGGGTCTGGTGAGTTGGTGCGACACCCTGGTAGAGATGTCAGGCAGGGATTCTGCAAGAAAAACTAAATAATGAATTTAACTAAGTAAAATAAATAAATAATAAATAAAACTAAATAGTGAATGAATGAGTAAAATAAAACTGAAACTCTGGAGAAAATTAACACAGGAAAAAGACTGAATTGATGAATGATGTCCACGGCTTCCCCTTTTTTTTTATAATTTTTTTTTTTTTATTCTACTTTAGATGAAGGTTTACAGAATAGTTTCTCATTCAATGGTCAGTACACATATTGTTTTATGACATTGGTTAAAAACCCCACAACATGTCAACACTCTCCCTTCTCGACCTTGGAGGACCTTTATTTTGGTGAAAATATACATAGCCAAAGTCACACCATTTCAAAAGTTTCTACATGTGCAGTTCAGTGACATCGATCACATTCTTCCAGTTGTGCTGCTATTCTCACTATCCTTTTCCAAATTATTCCGTCACCATTATCTTCAACTCACTGCCCCCTAGGCTTCCCATCAAACTTTTTGAGTTGCCATTGTCAATTTGATCTCACATAGATAATTCTTTTTTTTTTTTTTTTGTACCTTAGATGAAGGTTTGCAGAACAAATAGTTTCTCATTAAACAGGTAGTACACATATTGCCTATGACAATGGTTAACAACCCCACGACATGTTAGCACTGTCCCTTCTCAACCTTGGGTTTCCTATCACCCGCCTTCCTGTCCTCTCCTGCCTTCTAAAGTCCTTGTCTCTGGACTGCTGTGCCTCAGTCCCATTTTGTTTCATAGGGCTGTCCAATCCCTGGCTGAACGGTGAACCTCAGGAGTGACTTCACCACTGAGCTAAAAGGGTGTTCGGGGGCCATACTCTCCGGGTTTCTCCAGTTTGTCAGGCTAGTAAATCCGGTCTTTTTTTTGTGAGTTAGAATTTTGTTCTACAACCTTTTCCAGCTCTCTCTAGGACCCTCTATTGTGATCCTGGTCAGAGCAGTCAGTAGTTGTAGCCAGGCACCATCTAGCTGTACTGGACTCAGTCTGGTGAAGGCCGTGGTAGCTGTGGTCCATTAGTCCTTTGGACTAATCTTTTCCTCATATCTTGTTCTCTTCATTCTCCCTTGCTCCCGAAGGGGTGAGACCAGTGGAGAATCTTAGATGGCTGCTCACAGGCTTTTAAGACCCTGGACGCTACTTACCAAGGTAGAATGTAGAACATTGTCTTTAAAGACTGAGTTATGCCAATTGAGCTAGATATTCCCCGAGACCATGGTCCCCACAGCCGTCCATCCAGCAATTCAGTCCCTCAGGGAGTTTGGATGTGTCTATGGAGCTTCCATGACCCTTCCTTGTACAAGTTGTGCTGGCTTCCGCAGAATTGTGTATGGTCTTACCTTTCACCAAAATTACCACTTATCTATTGTGTATTTAGTTTCCCTCCCCCACCTCTCCCATCCCTCATAACCAACAAAGATTGTTTCTTTTTGTCTGTAAACTTTTACATGAGTTTTTACAGTAGAGGTCTCATCGAATATTTGTCCTTTTGTGATTGACTTATTTCACTCAGCATAACGTCCTCCAGTTTCATCCATGTTATGAGAGGCTTCACAGATTCATCATTGTTCTTTATCTTTGCATAATACTCCACTGTGTGTACGTACCATAGTTTGTTTATCCATTCGTCTGTTGATGGGCACCTAGGTTTTTCCATCTTTTTGCTATTGTGAACAGTGCTGCAATGAATATGTGCGTGCATATGTCTACTTGTATGACGGCTCTTATTTCCCTAGGATATATTTCCCTAGGATATATTCCTAGGAGTGGGATTGCATTTTGTAATGCTTTTTTTTTTTTTTTTTTTTTTTGTGGTGCTGACGTTTTCTTTGTTCCTCTTACTCTCCTACACTGAGTTCCTTTTGTTTGCGGACTTCTTTTCATTTCTTTTGTTTTTGTAGGTTTTGTTTTTACTGAGACTTTATGTTTTTCTTCTTTATTTTGATGAGTAGGTTTGTTAACTTTCTTTGTGGTTACCTTGAAATTTACTCTTATCTTCCTAGATTTGAACCAGTTTATTATTACTTGGTATTGCCTTGCCTTCCTCTCCATTAGAAGGTTCTGTACCTACACCATTTATTTCCTCTTTTATTGTTCTGATGCTGTTCCCATTTACAAATTAACCTCTCTGATTTCCTGTCGTAATTCTTTTGGTTTTGCATAGTCCTTAAGAGTTCATTTCCTAGGTTGGTATCTGGCTAGTACAATCCTGTGTCCTAGATTCAGCCTGTGGTCTGATGTTGTTTGTTCTCAGATTGAAGGAGTCCCTTTAATAAGTCTTGTACATTTGGTTTAGTTTTTACATAGTCCCTTAATTTCTGTTTATCTGGAAATGACCTAATTTCACCATCATATTTGAATGAGAGTTTTGCAGGTTATATTATTCTCAGCTGGCAATTTTTTTCTTTCAAGGTTTTATATATGTCATCCCATTGCCTTCTTGCCTGCATGGTTTCTGCTGAATAATCTGAGCTTAGTCTCCTCTATATGTGACTTTTTGTTTTTCTCGAGCTGTTCTCAGGATTCTTTATCTTTGTTTTTTTGTGAATGTGATTATGATATGCCTTGGTGATTTTCTTCTGGGGTCTATCCTATATGGGGTTCGTTGAGCTTCTTGGATGGCCAGCTTTTCATCTTTCATGATATTGGGGATGTTTTCTGTCAACAATTCTTCAATGACCCTCTCTGTGTTTTCTCCCCCTGTTCTGGAACTCCAATCACTTGCAGATTTTTGCTTTTGATTGTATCCCACATAATTCTCAGGGTTTCTTCATTTCCTTCGTTCTTTCTTCTGATTTTTCCTCAGAGTTGTATCTAAGTGTTTTTCTTCAATATCGCTGATCCTATCTTCCATCTTTCCAAACCTGCCCCTCAGCCCTTCTATGACACTGTCCATTTCTGAAACTTGTTTATCTTTTGGATTTCTAATTGTTGTTTTTGTATGATTTCTAGTTGTGAATTTATTTTAGCATTTTGTTCCTGTATTATTTTCTTGAATTCTTCCATTTTTTTGTCTGTATTTTCCATGAATTTTTCTGCCTTTCCCAAGAATTTGTCTATGTTTTCCTCATTTTTGTCTGTTTTTTGCTTCAACTCTTGGATAATTCTGAATATTAGAGATTTGAATTCCCTATCAGGTAGTTCTAGTGCCTTGTCTTCTACAGGAAGGTCATCTGGTGTTTTATTTTGGACGCCTACTGGAACTATCCTGTCCTGTTTTTGTAAATGTTTTGATATTGTCTGCTGTCTTCGGGGCATTCAGTGGTTTTTTTCCTCATTTACTCATTGTAGATTTGTTTGTTTCATCCTGATTTTTTGTTTTATTTGGTTAGGTCTAAGCAGGTGGGCTGTGCATTCTTTGTTGTTTGCTTGTCTGTGGGCACAATACTTTTTACCTCCTTCTCCAATGGGCAGGGTCAGTCACTGAAGTATGGTACAGCAGGACAGGTCCAGCTGAAGGGGAGTTGCTGGGATGGGTTGTTTGTGGCACGTACCAGGGCTGACAGCGTGGACCAGGAATCAGTGTAGGGCAGGTTCCAGTAGGCCATGCCTGTGCTGCTTGGGTGTGTGATGTTCAGCACATGGTGCAGGTAGGCAGGAAGGAGAGGATAGGTTGTGATGTGTGGAGCTAAGATGGGTATGGGAAAGAGGAGAGAGAGGAGAGAGGAACAGGAGCCAAAAATATACACACAAATAAAAAAGAGTGCTAAGGGTGCTTGCTATTGGAGTGGAGAGATGAGAGACTGAGAAATGGGGAAAAACAAAAAGAAAAAGGGTAAAATAAAAGAAATGAATAAGTTGAGAGACTGGAAATGAAGAAAGACAATAAGGGGATAAGAGAGAGAAGAAAACAAAACAAAGAAACAAAAAAAAAATCAAAAACAAAAAAAGGAGAAAAGAAATGCCCCCAGGGATGTCCCTGTGCATCTGTGCAGAGTAAGGGAGTAGCTTCCAAGTCACACAGTACTGCATGGCTAGAAGGGGCTCCCAAGCCGAGAAAAGAAAAAGAAAACAAACAAACAAATCAAAACAGAACAAATCAGAGCAAACAAACAAAATGCCCCAGGGGTCGCACCAGTGTGGCTGCATGGGCCGGGAATCAGTTTCACAGCCAAGTAATGTTTCGTAGCTTTTCAGGAAGAAGCAAAGATGGTGCATGGAGCCAGGTATTTGAGAGAAAGGAGGGGGAGGTGGTGGGAGGTAAAGAAAAAATCTAAAGAAGCAGAAAAAAGCAACACCAGCAGCAAACAAAAGGTACTCAGGGAGCTGGCCAGTGCAGGCAGGTAGAATCCAAGTGGCACCAGGGTGAAGTTGATGCTTCCCGGCCAAGAGGCTGTGGCTGCAGGAAGCAGAGGAGGCTAAGTTGGGGTGAAGAAGGGTGAGGGGTGGGAAAGCCTATATCGCTGGTTACCAGTTGTTCTGTCTCCTGCTGGAAGCTCCATGAAGCTGCTTTCTCCTACCCCTTGTTCACTGATCTCTGATAGGAGACCATGATGGTGGATCCATTCTGTGGTAGCTGATAGGGGACCTCTGCATGTATCTCTCCTCGCTCTCTGTTCTCAGTCAGTTTCTCATTCCATTCGGTGCTTGGCTGAGTTCTTTATCTCTTCATTTGATGCTTAGGGTTTCAGGATTGACATGTGACTCAGTTTGGCTTAGTTTTTCTGATCTTTGCTGTGGAGGGACGGCATGGTGCTTCTGACTATAGCGCCATGTTGCCTGGAAGTCTGCTTCCCTTTTTAATGGCCAAGAGTTTGGCCTCCAACTGTACCCCAAATGGAAGAAATGTTATAGGTGACAGGAGTACAACATGGGTGACACACACGTGTGCTCTTACATCCACCAAACACACAATCACCTGTCTTGTGTCCTGTGTACACTTATCTGCACAGCCATCCCACATGCAGGCATGCCCTCTTACAAACCCTCCTTGATCTCTCCAAATATTCACCCTCTCACCCCTGCACACACACCTGGGACACACATAGCATCAAACTTGCCCCACCCGTTACTCATGCACCATCCATCAGCCAGTCTCCCACTCTAAGGACACCTATCCGTCTACGCCATACCCCCTGCATTCACCCCCATTATGTGTCCATAGGAGAACCCTATGCATGCATACGCCCACACACATATTGCATGCCATACCAGCATCCACACACCCACACTTCTCCCTACTCTGTAACTCTCTCTTGCAGTCATTCTCTTCCATGGCCCATGATAGAGCACCTGCTAGGGATCAGGCACCGTAGAGGTTGCTGGGCACACAGAGAGGTGGAGCTCACAATCCACATGCTTGATAGTAGGGAACACTTCTTCCCACCAGGATGTTTTCTCCTAGTGGTGAGAGAGTGATTAGTATAACTCCTGATGTCTCTAATAAGGAGTCCTGGTGGTGCAGTGGTTAAGTGCTTGACAGAAGGTCAGCGGTTTGAATCCGCCAGCTGCTCTGTGACAGAAAGATGTGGCAGTATGCTTCTGTAAAGATTATGGCTTTGGAAACCCTATGAGGCAGTTCTATTTTGTTCTATAGGTTCACTATGAGTCAGAATCAACTTGAAGGCAATGGATGTGGTTTCAGTTTTGGTGTCTCTATCCCTTAACTTCTCTGCCCCAGGAAAGGTGGAGAGACTTACAGTATCTGACACGTGAATTGGGGAAGAAAAACAGCATGTCCAGCTCAGCTCAGCCCTCCTTCTTCTTGGGAACAAGCTTGAGCTCATAGCACAATTCTCCCCTCATCCTCCATGTCCTACATCCTGTTTGGGCAGGCTCCCTTGCAGGGAGGTGTGTCCCCCCACCCAAGGCTCCTGCAACTGGGTGGGTAATGAGTTAACCAGTTGCCATGGAGTTGATTCCGACTCATGGCGACCCCATGTATGTCACAGTAGAACTGTGCTCCACAGGGATTTCATGGCTATGACTTTTTGGAAGCAGACTACCAGGCCTTTCTTTCAAGGTGCCTCTGGGTGGGTTTGAACCTTCAACCTTTTGATTAGTAGCCAAGTGCTTAACCATTTGCACCACCAACTGGATGGGTGAGCCTTCCTAAATCTAAGGGTCAGTGAACAGAGCCTCTTGGCTCTCACACTAAACTATGTGCTCCCTCAGGTCCCCAAAAACACACACATCCATCCATCCAAACAATTTTTATCCACCTACCACTTTATACAAGGCACCCTGGTGGTGCAGTGGTTAAGCGCTCAGCTGGGTTACCACTTTATACGTTATCAACTAAAATCCATTCCTGTGTACAATCTAACCCACATATTAACTCCATGCCATGTATACTTACACCACTCCCATCCTCCACGTGCACAAACCCACATACCTCCCTACGCTGCCTTCCCTCCCTCCATCTGTATGCCTTCAATCCCACAAGGCCCTCACCGCCACTGCTCTCAAAGGTTTCCCTGCCACCCCGCCTCCAATCCCATTGCAAGTCTTTCCTCTGCCAACACAGGAAAAACCAGGTCATGTCACAAAGCAATTTTGCCCAGCCTGCCAGATTTTCACTCAGCTCACAGATAACTAAAGGGACCATCTTCCCAGCTAATCGGAAAAGAAATCTGGTGGGCTCAATTGCTGACGATATGCATTTAAATGGGTGCATCTAGGAGGGAAATCTAAATGAGAGCTGAAGGGAGGCTGGGACACTGGGGGAAATCTCACTGTAATAACTGTGTGAGGTGAAGCAAATCAACGGAAAGCTCTACCCTCTCTTGGGGAGAGAGGGAGGACTCTGTTGTAGCACGTGTACTTGGAAACTTATTGGAATCTTCGCACTTTTAATATAATGGCATTAGTGTCACGGTTCCTTATGTATACACTTTGCCAGCACACATAATAAGCAGAGAGCTATTTCCCAGCCCTGTGGGATGCGTGACTGTGGGTGCAGGGAGAGGGTATGTGCTTAACAATCTCCTTTGAACCTAGAAGGTATCATACAACCCTGAAGTATAGAGGAAGCCAGCACTGGAAGGCAGAACAGACCTAGTTCAAAGCTTGGCTCTGCCACTCACAAACTAGGTGACTTTGAGCAGATTATTAACTCTGGGAACGTCCATCTCGTCATTCATAAAACAGACATAACGATGCATACCTCCTGGGGTTGAACTGAGGATTCAATACATTATATAAAAACACTTGGCAAATAATTTGTTGTTAGTTACTGTCGAGTCGGCTCTTACTCATGGCAACCCCATGTACAACAGAAGGAAACACTGCCCAGTCCCGTGCCATCCTTTTGATTCCCAGCATGCTTGAGTCCATTGTTGCCTTCCAACCTAGGGGGACCATCTCCCAGCACTGTATCAGACAATATTCTGTTTTGATCCATAAGGCTTTCATTGGCTCATTTTCGGAAGTAGCTCACCAGGCCTTTTTTCCTAGTCTGTCTTGGTCTGCAAGCTCTGCTGAAACCTGTTCACCATTGATGACCTTGCTGGTATTTGAAATACCAGCTTCCAGCATCACAGCAACATGCAAGCCACCACAATACGACAAACTGAGAGACAGATAGTGATGGCAAATAATAGGCACTTACTCGTAAGATGTAATTATTAGCTCTGGGTTTGAATTCTACCTCCAATACTTGCTAATTGAGTCATCTTGAACAAGTTATTTAACCTTGCTGTTGCTCAGTTTCTTCACTTGAAAGATGGGAATAGTAATAGTCCTCACCTCACTGGGCTAAGGGGATGAAATGAATGAATGCATGCAAAGTGCTTTGAACAGTGCCTGCACTTGATATGAGCTCAACTCAGCTTTCATAACTGTCATCATCATAAGTCGAAGGTGCTACGGTTTATTGAGCATCTACTATGTGATGCCTTGAGGGATGGGACAGGAAGGAGTGTTGAGTGCAATTCTGAGTCTCACTCATTAAGCAATCCAGACAATAAGTCAGTGTGCTGCCCTACAAACCATATTTCTGAGGAATGGACTAAAGAACTGGAGTTACATAACTTAAAAAAAAAAAAAAAAGAGGCGACTCAGAGAGACTTCCTTAATGTGTACAAATTCTTGAAGGTTACCACAGGACAAAGAAAGCAGAACTGTTCTGTGTGTCCAGGGAGGGCAGAACCAGGACTGGAGTGGGGGCAGTGGGGCTACGAGGAGTCCAGTTTTAGCCCACTCAGATAAAAATTTTCAGGTGAATTGGTTATTAACAATGGACAACCAGAAAGGTAAAAAAAAGGTAAGAAGTTCTCTCTTGTAGAGAGCGGTTAAGTCAAACCTTGACGATTTTATAGTAGAAATGTGGGAGAGTGAAACCTCCAATGAAAGATAGGGTAGGCTGACTTTTGAGTTAGGGGTCCCTTTGAGCCCTGGTGGTGCAGTGGTTAAGCACTCGGCTGCTAACCAAAAGGTTGGCGGTTCAAACCCACCAGCCACTCCACAAGAGAAAGGTGGCAGTCTGCTTTCGTAAAGATTACAGGCTTGGAAACCCTATGGGGCAGTTCTACTCTGTCCTATAGGGTCGCTATGGCTGAAATCAACTAGACAGCGAGGGGTTTTTTTGTCTTTTGTTTTGTTTTGTTTTTGAGCCCCTGTGATGTTGGGGGACGTCATGATCATCATCCACCAACGCCATGCCTACCATCTCACCCTCACCTATTCGGAAACAGTCTACCAACTGCTACTTATCTGGTTTCAAAGTGTGGCCACATGTGATTCATAACTTTCTATTAAAGCAGGCACCTCAGGATGTCTATTTGATAATATATTATTTTCTTTTACTTCTTGGCTGTTATGAATTCGACCACTGGGAGCTAACATGGAATCTTGCCTTGACAGCATCACTTCCTCCTCTAGGCATGGGATGCCCTGGTCTTGGATGGGACTTGAGACATACAAGAATAGTGGTGTGGACCATGGAGAGGACCATGGAAGTATTTAGGGAAAAGCATCAGGGCCAGAAGGAAAAGCAAGTATGAAGGCCATGAGGAAGGAACAACAAAGCATTTCTTTGCATTTGGAGCACAGCAAGTAGGGCAGGAGTAGTCGAAGATGGGGTCAGAGGGCTAGCAAGAGGCCGGATCATGAAGGGTCTTGGAGGTTATCCTTAGAAATATGGACTTTATCCCCAGTATGATGGGAAGTCACAGCAGGATTTGAAGAAAGGCTTGCCAGGACTCGATTCGTATTTGTAAAAGAAGACTTTAGCTGCTGAATGGCGACATACTGCAGGGGAGCAATGGTGAGGTGAGGAGATCAGCTTTGCAATAATCCAAGTAATACATAGCTTTGACTAGGGTGGCAGGGATGAAGGGATGAAATGTGATCAGACTCATGTTATATTTTAAAAGCTGAGCCAATAGGATTTACTGATCGTACATGGGTTGTGAGACAAAGAGAAGGGTCAAGGATGGCTCCAGGATTTGTGTCTGGAACAACTTGGTGAAGAAGGAATCATTTGCTGAGATGAGGAATCTAAGGGAAGGAGTAGGCTGAGTGTGAGTTTGGAGAGGAGGAGACCAGAGAGACAGTAGGTGTCTGAGTACCACTGATGTCACCAGTAAGAAAACTTTGTGACAAGGTGGCTGAAAGGATTTGGTAAGAACAAGAGGATTTGGAATGTGCTTTCAAGTTGTTTGCCAGAAGGAATGCAGTGAGACCCTCCCCATAATCCTCAGTCCTTCCGTAAAAGTTCTTCAACATGCCATGCCTTATATATGTGTTTGCAAGGACAACCAAGTAAAAATAACTCTTTTCTAGGTGCATGACAGGAACACTTCTTCCAGAGATAAAGATTCAGAAGCAAATCCAAGAACAAGATGGGAGGCAGGAAATCTAAACCAGAGGTGGTGGAAAGAATGTAAGCTCCCAATGTGTCTGCAGAAATCTGAGCCAAATTTATCCAGATGTCAAGGGGCCAAGAAGTTCCAACTTATATCTATAACATGAATACGTATATAAAAGACTACCTAGTAAGGATGGTTGCATGACATAAGGAATATAATTAATGCCACTGAAGTATACAGGTAAAAATGATTGCAATGGCAAGTATTTTGTCATATATATTTCACCACAATTTTTAAAAAATGTTTAAATAGGTAAATAAAATGGAAGACTATAGATAAGGAAATCCATCAAAGTAGTAAGAGGTGGTTGTACAATTATGGATCATCTGTATTTCTTCCTCGGATTTCTCTAAATTTTCTAAATTATCCAAATATATTTTATAATCAGGGAAAAATATTAGAAATAAAAAACAAAGTGGGACCCACAAATGACTGCATTTCTCCTGGTATGGATGGCATGCAGAGAAGAGCAGGACGGCCTCTTCCCTGTCCTAGACACCGCATTCCTAATAACAGTTTAAATTAGACAGCAGTACCTTATACAGTGGAGCTGACCATCAGTGCAACACCTAAGTACTATTGACACGTACTAGGGCTTAGTCATAGCTCCCTCTATCTCATACCTGTGCTGCTGGTGTTCTAGACCTAAGCACACGATTGGTATTTATCCCCGACTATGTTTCATTTGGAAACCCTGATAGCATAGTGGTTAAGTGCTACAGCTGCTAACCAAAAGGTCAGCAGTTCAAATCCACCAAGCACCCCTTAGAAACTCTATGGGGCAGTTTACTGTGTCCTATGGGTTCTCTGTGAGTCGGAATTGACTTGAAGGCAACAAGTATTTTGGTTACTTTGCATTTTGTAGGATGTGATCCCAAGTCTTAAGCTTCTGAGACCTTTTCTGAGCCTTGAGTCTGCCTTCCAAAACATTACCTAACCCTCCCAGCTTCTTGTCTGGAAAACCAAACATACAGCCCAGCCACATCTCCTTTTCTTCATTCAGTTAGAGTGTCTAACATTTATTGAGTACATTCCATGGGTCAGGCAAGGTTTTAAGAATTTTGTATGTATTAACTCATTTAATCCTCACAACAACCTTATAGTATAGGTGCTATCATCACCCCCATTTTACAAATGAAGAAATGGAGGCATCTGAAGGTTAAATATCTTACCCAAAATCTCAGCTAATAAAATGGCAGAGGGAGAATTTGGCTCCATATTCATCAGCACCATGTTATTGAGACTCTCAAGTGGTTATTAAGGGCTGACTATGGGCCAGCATCTGTGATGGTTGCTATAGACACTGACAGGAATAAGCACCTGGCCTCAGACAGCCTAATGGGTGCTGTGGTTAAATGTCATTAGGCGCTGTAGGTACTATGCTGGCTTCCCCACTGTATGACCCTGGAAAGCTACTTAACCCTCTGTGCTTCAGTTTTCTTCATCAGTAAGAAGGAACTGAAAATAATACGTACCTCATGGGGCTGTCGTGAGAAGTAAATGAGTTAACACAAGTAAGGCATTGAGAAGGGTGCCTGGCACATAATAAGCGCTTAATCAATGTTAACTATTATTATAAGGAGCCCTGGTGGTGCAACTGCTAACTGAAAGGTTAGTGGTTCAAACCCACCCAGAAGCTCCATGGGAGAAAGACTCAGTGATCTTCTCTCATAAAGATTACAGCCTAGAAAACCCTGTGGGGCAGTTCTACTCTGTCACGTGTGGTCATTATGAGTCGAAATCAACTCGATAGCACCCAACAGCAATAACATTATTATTATTATTAATATTATTATTACTACAGTAGGGTACAGCGAGACTAAAAGAAAGCAGTATTCAGTTCTTTCTTTAAAAAAAAAACCAGTTGCCACCAAGTTGACTTTGACTCATGGGAACCCCATGTGCATCAGAGTAGACCTGTGCTCCATAGGGTTTTCAATGGCTACTTTTTGGAAGTAGATTACCAGGCCTTTCTCCTGAGGTGCCTCTATGTCAGAGGCGTAGAGAGGGTAACAAATGCCCAAGGGTACCTCTAAGTCTGTGCCCCTCTTGTCAATGGTGGTGTATGGGGGGGTGTGATTTGCCCACGTGGACTTGCACCCAGGGCAGATGCCCCCTGCTAACCCCCTCTCAATACACGTCTGCTCTAGGTGGACTCAGACCTCCAACCTTTTGATTGGCAGCAGGGCACTTTAACCCTTTACACCACCCAGGCGCTCCCAGTTCTTTCTAAAGAGGTCACAAGGCTTCAGAGTGAGGGTGAAGACTGAGTCTCAAAGTAGGCCTTTCCTCTACGTAAGCAGTGAGGAAGCTGCGGTGTCGCAAACAATGAGGACAATAGGAAGCAAAGCCTAAAGATGTCAGGCTTCATTTGTATCCTTACTCTCCAAGGCCATTCAACCATCGGTGACTCTACCTGGAAATGGGAGCAACCTCCATGCTGACCTGTACAAACCACCTCAATTTGTGGCCTCTAGGGTGAGAAGGCAACAGAAGACTTTCTAGGTCTTAGCTCTGTTTAGCGTTGAAGGAACGCAAACTTCTGCTTCAAAGAGAAAAGGCATTTGAAAGGCTTATGAAAAGGCTTATGAGCCTTCTTGTACATCAAACATGCCTTACAAAGCAATATTTTGATGAGTTAAGTGCAAATGAATCAGAAACACAAGGATTAAATTTCCCTTGAAATACACACAGTTTTAAAGACTGAGGGGAAATTGCCTGGCAATACATGTTTCGGGTTAAACACTCCAAAGTAGTTCAAGTTGGTTCCTGTCTGTCACTTCTTCTCTATTATTAGTGTAAATAACCGCAATAATAATAGTATCAACACCACCTGATATACTTTTAGCTCACTTGGGGCCTACAAGAGTCTTACAGGCCAGTGCATAAAAAATTAAAATATTGTAATAGAAATAGAAACCTACATAAGGAAGGAAGATAGTTCAGCAGAGACTAGAGATAATAGACAGATGATAGATATACAGACAGATAGATAGGCAGATAAACACACAGCTACCGTGGAGTTGACTCCAGTTCATGGCGACCTTACGTACAACAGAACCGAATGTCATCTTCACAATCGCCCGTATGTCCAAGTTAATCATTGTGATTATTGTGCCCAATCAACCAACCACAGCATGTGAACTAATCCTGGATGATGCAATGTCTGGCAGGCAGCAGGCCATTTTGCAACCTTGAGGAGACAAGTCTAATAACCGAGCAAACACCCTGAGAATAATAAAGCAGAAATTTGGGAAGTGCTCAAGTCCTTCATGACATAGATGACACTCTGAACCAACTCTGGGGCCATCTACCAGTGGACGTCTTGTTATGTGAGACAACATACTTTTCTCCTTGTTTAAGTCATTTAAAAATATTGGGTATTCTGTAACTTGCGACTAAAGCATTCCTAACCGCTGTGAGACCTGAAGGGTTAACCAGGGTATTGAATGATGGCCAGATTGGAATTATGGGTTAAATTTTTAAAAGATTAATTGGGGCAATTGAAAAGCCCCATACCAGTGTCAAAAAAAAAAATGGATGGAGAAGTGGTGAGTTTGAGACAAGTCAGTAGGGTGACAAGGATGGCTTTGTCAATGGATGACTGTCTGGTGGTGTGGGGTAGAAGGGCCTCAGACATCAGGTGGAGTGGCCTAGACCCAGCCCTTTGTATCTCAGATCTGCTCTCCTAGAGTTGTTTTTTATTTTATTTTATTTTTTAATCTAAACTAAGACCGGACTCTAGGGATTTGGCTAATGACCCCTAAATTTGCTACTAATCAGCTGTGTGTCTAAGTAACTCCTCTAGGCCTTAGTTTCTCCATCTGTGAAACAAGAGCCCTTTCAGCTATGAAGTCCCTGCAGCTGTCTGAAACAAGCTGTATGGACTGAATTGTGTTCCCCAAAAATATATATTAGAATTCTAACTCCTATACCTACGGAGGAGTCCTGGTGGTGCAGTGGTTAAGAGCTTGGCTGCTAACCAAATGTTGGCAGTTCCAATTCACCAGCCGCTCCTTGGAAACCATATGTGGCAGTTCTACTCTGTCCTATAGGGCCGCTACGAGTTGGAATCGATTCAACGGCAACAGGTTTGGGTTTTTTTGGGGTTTTTTTGTTTGTTTGTTTTGTTTTGTTTTGTTTTGTTTTGTTTTTGGTGTACCTATTGATGTAATTCCATTTGGGAATAAGATTTTCTTTGTTATGTTAATGAGGCCATACCAGTGTAGGGTGTGTCCTAAACCTAATCACCTCTGAGTTATATAAAAAGCAGCATAGACACAGAGACCAGCCAGTACAAATGAGGAAGGCAGATGCCACATGAAGATCACCAAGGGATGGAGGAACACTGGGACTACAGACAATGAAAAAGACAATGATCTTCCCCCAGAGGGAACAGAGAGAAAGACTTACCCTAGAGCCAGTGCCCTTAATTTGGACTTCTAGCCTCCTGAACTGTGAGAAAATACATTTCTGTTCTTTAAAGTCATCCACTTATGGTATTTTCTGTTACAACCACCCTAGATAATTAAGACAAAGCTCTCCTCCTTATCAGCCTGGCAGAAGCCTTCTCGTCTTGCAAGCCTCAGTTCAAATGTCATTATCTCCTAGTACTTTTACTTCATTCACCTCTACCCTCCTCCAAGCAGAACCCATTGTTCTCTTTGTTTTATTTATTTTCTATTTACTTATTTGTATTTTATGTCATAGTTATTTGTCTTCAAGCTTATACTCTAATACCTGGATTTATTTATCTTTGCAACCTCAGTGCCTTGCAGATAGTAGGTGTTTAATAAGTGCTGACTAGAATAGAACTCAATTTGCTATTTCGTATTTAGAATCATTTAATGTGAAAAATTAGAGCTAGACTCTGGCAATCACCTAATCACTTCATTTTACCAGTGGGGAAACTGAGACCTAGAGAGTGGGAAGGGTCTTGCCCAGAGCCCCACATGGCACATTGAAACAGAGATGAGATCTCGGGTATCCCAATTTTTCATCCAAATTTCTTCTTGTTCTATCATGTGCCCTTTTTTCTAAGTGTCTTGGTTAAAGTGACACTAGCTGCTGAAACAGAGAAGACTTGAAACGCTGGTGGTTTCGTTAGAAGTTTACTTCATATTCACAGAAAGTCCAACTGGCCCTTTGGATTGATGAAGACTCCGCCATCTTCAACATGGGACTTCCAAGGTTGCCTTGGCTATCAATGTCCAGCTGGAGAGAGGAAGAAGAGAAAATAGATGATCACATAGGGGATTCTTATGGGCCAAGCCTAGAAGTGACACATCTGGCTTCCACCCATATTCCATTGGCCAGAACACAGCCTGGGAGATATAGTCCCACTGTGAGCTGAGGAGGGAAGAGGAAGCTGGTTTTGTGGGCAGCTATCCAGTCTCTCCACCACCCAACTATCAGTTTCATACTGTGATGACTTGCATGTTGCTATGATGCTAGAAGCTGTCATCAGTGTTTCATGGTGGACAGGTTTCAGTGGAGTTTCCAGACTCAGATAGACTGAGAAGAAAGTTCTAGTGATCTACTTCCAAATATTAGCCAATGAAAACCTTATGGATCACAAAGAATATGGTCCAACTCACTTGCTTTTGAGTGAAGAGGGATTAATTGCTGGAGAGAAGGACATCACGTTTGGTGAAGTAGACAGAGCCCCATTTCTTCACTTCCCTCTATATTCACACCCTCTGTTATGACACTGTATTTTTTTCACCTATGACACAGAGTCTATTTCACCACTCCTTGAATCTAAACTAGACGTGTGATTTTCTAGACTAGAGGTGCGATTTATTTGGCCAATTGAATGTGGCCAAAGTGATGATGTGCTACTTCCAAGTCTGAGCCTCAAGTTGTTGTTGTTGTTGTTAGATGCCATCAAGTTAGTTCCGACCCATCACGACCCTATAGGACAGAGTAGAACTTCCCCATAGGATTTGAACTGCCAACCTTTTGGTTATCAGTCAAGCTCTTAACCACTATGCCACCAGGCTCCTCAAGAGGTCTCGTGTATTTTCACTTCTTTCTTAATCGTCTGCAACTGACATAAGAACATGTCTGGCTACCCTAATGAAAGATGAGAGACATGTGGCTCAGTCACCCAGCTACCCCTGGTGACAGTCAGCCAACCACCAGGCATGAGAGTAAGTGCAGCTCAGACCAGAAGGAACATGCAGCTGAACTCAGGCTAAATCAACAACCCTGGATTCTTGAGCTAAGTAAATGCTTATTGTTTTAAGCCAGAATTTTGGGGAGGTTTTATGTACAGCATTATTGTAGCAATATATAGCTGATAACGCATGCCTGTGCTGCAAGAGGGGCTAGGAAAACAGTATCTGGTATTGCCAGCCTCAATAATGAGAAGGAATAGTAGTGACTGGTTA
Organism: Dugong dugon; assembly: GCA_030035585.1. Lineage (NCBI taxonomy): Eukaryota > Metazoa > Chordata > Mammalia > Sirenia > Dugongidae > Dugong > Dugong dugon. The sequence goes on from CM057471.1 coordinate 64,059,585, forward strand.
GGCAACCAACAGTGTCTGCCACAGCAGCCAAGGAGAATGACAAATGTCCACAATGCCTGGAAAGGTGAAGTGGATGCCAAATGTGTCTATGTAGTTCTTCAAAAGGGATTGACCAGTGGGTGAAGGGTTAAGCAGGGAATGAGAAGAAAGTAGCCAAGTCCTTATACAGTCAAGATTTATCAGCTCTGTCAGTCTGACTTGTGATGATAAATACATCAGGGACTGTACTACCAGCAAGACAGTTGCAGAATCATGGGATGACTTGCTGTAATACAGAATTCATGAGCTTCTGGAAGTATTAAGTTAGTATTAAGGCACTTACCCCAGGTCACTTCAGCAGAGTTTGGACATTCACATTCTAACTCATGGTCCATCTGTGATCTGAGTCCCCTGCCTGGAAAATCCCTCAAGAGAGCCCAAACAACTCCCCACCCCAGGGCACAGTCTAAACCAAATCCCACAGCAAAAACAAATGAACTCCCCTCTTTGGCTGGATCTCCCACAATCACTTGCATTTATGCTATGCTTTTTATCTCCAAAGCACGTCCATGATCTCTTGGAACCCTTATCTCCACCCTGGCCGGTGGACTTTTGCCCTCTAATCTCAGATGACAACACTGAGTCTCTAGAGATAGTCCTTTGCCCAAGATCACAGGCATGATGGGGGAAAGCTCTTCTCCACGTCTCTTTATGGTTTGCTCCTTCATTAATTCAGGTCTCTGTTCAAATGCTACCTCCTCAAGGAGGATTTTCTGAATCATCCTTTCTAATATTGCCAGTCCTGTCTCTTGTCTTTACTCTGCTTGATTTTTATTAATAACTCTTACTACTACTTGACATAGTAGCATACATATATTTTCCTACCTGTTTATCTCCTCAACAAGAATACAAGCTCTGTGAGGACAGGACCTTTGTCTGGTTGGCAGCTATATTCCTCGTGCTTAGGACAGTGACTGGCACACATAGGTAGTTAATAAATATTTGTTAGATAAACAAATGACTAAATGAAGATTATAATCAGGCTGATCTTACACTCTACACCGGTAGAAGCACAAAGCCCTCCAGAGTCATCCTGACTCTGGCCTCTTGCTTCTCAGAACTTGCTCCGTAATTGGGATCTCTCCCTGCTGCTCATGTGTTACCTCTCTTCCACAACACCCAGATCCAAGGAGAAGCTCAGATCCTTCCACAATTGTCACCAGAAACATTTCATGCACCCAAGAGGTTCTTGTATATAGCCAACTTTACTGATCAATTGGTCCAGGAAGTTAGAGAAGGAATTTACATCACATGAATGCAAACAATTTCAAATCAAACTTTAGACATCACTGTTTTTAGTATGTCCTCTGGGCCCACCACCAAGGAATTTTCACGAGTCATTTCTCCCAATACTGTGCTCCAAGTCCTCCCACCACCTCAAGGTTTCCTCTCTTTCCTTTCTTTCTATTTCCTTCCCTCCCTTCTTTCATCTCCTGAGTGAAACAGAGCACTTTGGACATCTCTTTCCAATGATTTGCCTCCCATGGCCCCTATACCCCACAAAGGTATTTTCATAAACAAAGATAACACCTTCCTTAAGAGGAATTATGGTCCCAAATGTTAAATATTTTGCTCTGTTACACTGGGAAAAATTAAGGCGGAGTGGAACTCGTTCGGATATAAACACAAAGCAACTGGGGAGAACTAGCCTTTCCGGTACACCTACTACTACACACATTACTTTAGTTAAGCTTCCCAGACACATGAGGTAGGGATTCGTTTCTCTATGTTAAAAATTAGGGAACTGAGACTCAAGGACCTGAACTGCAGCTGGTCCGTTAGATAATTTCACAGTAAGATCAGAAGGGAAGAGAAGAGTCTCCTGGTATCTCTTTCAAATGTTAAATCCATTTCCAGATGTCCCGGGAGCATCTCAATCTGTGCAAAACTGTCCATTTTCTCCCCACACACCTCCTACCTGTCCTCTCCCTGGATCCTAATTTCAGCAAATGGCATTCCAGCCATTAACCTAGGAGTCTTCCTGGAGTCTCCTGCTCCTTCCTCTCTCGTATCTAATCTCTATTTTGTCTCCCTAAATGTTGCTCGGTCTAATGGCGCCTTCCCACCCCCACCATCATCTCTCCCCTGGACAACGGCCGTGGTCCCCACTGATCTCCTGCCTCCAGGGTGGTTTCCTCCAGTCTACCCTCAACAAACTGCTGCCAGAGGGATGCTTCTAGAACACAAACCTGATTGTGTTGCTCCCTTACTTACAAACCTTCCATGGCTCTCTATTGCCTTCAGGAAAAGGACCAAATTCCTCAATCTGGTCCACACAGCCCTTCAAGATATGACCCTCTGAATGCTCCCTCAGCTCTCACCCCCATCAGTATGAACTTCTGGTGACTTTCCTCATTCACTCCTCTTGATGTCAGCCTTTGCACACATGGTTCTCTCTGCCTAGAACTTGCTCTCAATTTTTCTCTGCCTGGAACTTCTTACTCTTTCTTCATGGCTTAGTTCAGATGTTACCACTCCACTCTCCACACTCTCCCTCACATACCCAAATCCACCTTCCTCTGGACTCCCATGACCACCCCACCCCACCCTCCCCTCACACCTGTCCTAACATAGCTCTTATCACACTGAACTGTAATGCTTGGTTTACTTGTCCAAGTTTCACACTAAACCATGAGCGTATAAACGGCAGGGACTGAATAATTTTTTTTTGTCTCCACAATGTATTTTTTTTTTCTTAATTTAAATTTTTATTTAGTTCATTCCAGAATTATTTATTTATACCCTACTATGTTCTAGGCAAGGAGCCCTGGTAGCACAGTGGTTAAGTGCTTGGCTGCTAACTGAAAGGTGGGTGGTTCGAACCCACCAGCTGCTCCATGGGAGAAAGATGTGGTAGTCTGCTTCTGTAAAGAAGATAGTCTTAGAAACTCTTAGGGCAGTTCTACTCTATCTTACAGGGTTGCTGTGAGTCAGAATCAACTCGATGGCAATGGGTTTGGTTTTTGGATGTCCTAGGCATTGGAGATGTAAACACTAACAAGACAGAAATAGTCTTTTCACAGAGTGAAATAGACAATCAATACATTGTGGTAAGTGCTGGGATAAAAGAAAATCATGTTCGCTATGGCAGCATCTAGGAGATTTTAAAAGTCAGAGAAGAATTGTAGAAGGAAGTGATGTTCAAGCATTGTTTTGATCTGCTGTGTATGGCTTTGGCCCCATGGTATAAGATGGTAGCATCTGTGTGCCAGGCCCCGACCCAGGTGCCAGGGTGCCCTCCGCAGGTGCACCCATGATGCTGCGCTGGGAGATGAATGGCAAGCTCCCTAACAATATGCAGCCAAGGGCGCTCAGGATGTCAGCCTAGCTTCGGCAAAGAGGCAGGCTGGTGTCGGGAGCCATTTCAGAATTTATCCTTGGCCTCCTGTCTGGTTTTCTGCAAGCCGGTGCACTTCCCGTGGCGCCCCACAGACCCGCAATCTGGGCTTGCTCTGCAGCTGGGGGGGGGGGGGTTCCAGACCTGTGGACGAACATGTAAAACGTCTCTTTTTTTCTTTCTTGATCCGCTTGTGTTTATGAATATGACTGGAAATGCAGTTATCCGCTTATTTCCGAAACTTAAGGGCTTCCTGCGAAACCCATCATTGAAAAACCAGAAACTGAAAAACAACTTCTTTTTTTGAGCTTTATTGAGCTTTAAGTGAAAATTTACAATTATAGTCTCTCATACAAAAATTTATACACACATTGTTATGTGACCCTAGTTGCTCTCCCTGTACTGTGACAGCATGCTCCTCCTTTCCACCCTGGATTTCCCATGTCCATTCAACCAGCTCCTGACCCTCTCTGCCTTCTCATCTCACCTCTGGACAGGAGCTGCCCATTTAGTCTCATGTATCTACTTGAGCTAAGAAGCACACTCTTCACGAGTATCATTTTATGTCCCATAGTCCAGTCTAATCTTTGTCTGAAGAGTTGGCCTCGGGAATGGTTTTAGTCTTGGGCTAACAGAGAGTCTGGGGGCCATGTCTTCTGGGGTCCCTCCAGTCTCAGTCAAACCATTAAGTCTGGCCTTTTTACTAGAATTTGAGTTCTGCGTCCCACTTTTCTCCTACTCCATCAGGGACTCTCTGTTGTGTTCCCTGTCAGGGCGGTCATTGGTGGTAGCCGGGCAGCATCCAGTTCTTCTGGTCTCAGGCTGATGAAGTCTCTGGTTTATGTGCCCTTTCTGTCTCTTGGGCTAATACTTTCCTTGTGTCTTTGGTATTCATTCTCCTTTACTCCAGGTGGGTTGGGACCAATGGATGCATCTTAGATGGCCACTCACTAGCTTTTAAGACCCCAGATGCCACTCACTGAAGTGGGATGCAGAACATTTTCTTAATAAATTTTGTTATGCCAATTGACCTAGATGTCCCCTGAAAGCATGGTCCCCAGACCGCTGCCCCTGCCCCTGCTACTCTCTCCCTCAAAGCATGTGGTTGTATTCAGGAAACTTTGAAGCTCTTGGTTTAGTCCAGTTGTGCTGACTTCCCCTGTAGTGTGTGCTGTCCCTCCTTTCACCTAAGATAAGTCTTGTCTACTATCTAGTTAGTGAATACCCCTCTTCTTCCCTCCCCACCCTCATAACCATCAAGAAATGTTTTCTTCTGTGTTTAAACCCTTTCCTGAGTCTCATAATAGTGGCCTTATACAATATTTGTCCTTTTGCGACTGACTACATTCACTCAGCATAATGCCTTACAGACTCCTCCATGTTACATTTCACGGATTCATTGTTCTTTATTGTTGCGTAGTATTCCATTGTGTGAATATACCATAATTTGTTTATCCATTCGTCCACTGATGGGCACCTAGGTTGTTTCCATCTTTTTGCTATCGCGAACAGTGCTGCAGTGAACATGGGTGTGCATGTATTCATTTGTGTCTCCACAGTGTTTTACAGTTGCTGGCCACATAGTAAGCACTCAGTGAATATTTGTTGAATGAATGAATGGCTTAAAATATCTCCTGCCTCCCCTCCAACACAAACAATGACACACACAACCACCATCTCCACATAGTCAGCGACTGCTCTATAACATTTCATTCTCATTCCTAGTCATTTCATGAATCAAGTTTTTCATTTTCCATTCTTGTGATTTGAGAACTCTACGTTAAAATATATAGGCTAACCAGTGCTTCTAGAACTTGAATAATATATAAACCCATTGCTGTTGAGTTGATCCCACTCATAGCCACCTGACAGGACAGCGTAGAACCGCCCCATAGGTTTTCCAAGGCTGCAATCTTTACAGAAGCAGACTGCCACATCTTTCTCCCGTGGAGTGGCCAGTGGGTTTGAACCACTGACTTTTTGGTTAGCAGGGGAGCCCTTAACCATCATGTCACCAGGGCACCTTGAACAATATACAAATCCCCTGTAAAGTATGTCTCATGGACCATCCCAGCACCCCCAGGTCCTCACATTGACTTAAGAAAATGAAGTCTTCTATAAAAACGTCTTTCAATTCTGAATTACCACTGACAGAGAAGCTTTGTCTGCAAAACTTGTAAAAAGAGAAGGAATTAAAAGCAAAAAACAGTAAATAATCGTAACTCAATGAGCCTCAAGAATATGTTTATAGACCCCGGAGTTTCTCCAGTTTGAGCAACACTAGACTAAACTATTAGAGCTAGAAATAAGCTAAGCCCACCTAGTCCAGCTTCCTTGTTGCACAGATGAGGAAACTGCGGCCCAGAGGGAAGAGTGGTTTGCTCAAGGCCACACAGTAATGTAGACTAGAACCTGGGCGGGGGGAACTTCTGGCTCTTGGTTCTTCTTGATTCTACTTTCCATGCTGAATTATCATACTTGTCTATGTAATCACACTCTTTCCATATGATTCTCAACTTTCTATTTCATTTTTCGCTGGCTTGATTTATTTGAAGGAAGTAGATATAATATCCCTCCTCCTTTCCAAAAAACCTCTGTTTTCCTGAGGAATTTAATTTCCCAAAGCCATTAAAGAACCAAGTGTCCAAATTATTTCAAGAATCCACAGCTTGTTTTCATCACTGATGAAGAAACAGTAAATGGGTGAACTGGTACAAAAAGAGATGCTCTGAGACCTAGGGGCAAGATGGCGCTCTAGGCAGAAACACCACGCCGTCCCTCCACAGCAAAGATCCGAAAAACTAAGCCTAACAGAGAATCAACAATCCTGAAACCCTAGAACACCAAATGAAGAGATAAAGAACTCAGCCAAACACCAAACAGAGTGAGAATACTAAAAGAGAACGGAGAGCGAGGAGAGACTCAGGCAGAGATTCCTTACCAGCTAACGCAGCGCGGATCCACCATCTTGGATTCCTATCGGAGACCAGCAAACGGGAGAGCAGCCTTGCAGAGCATCTGGTCGGAGACAGAACGACCGGTAAACTGCGGTGCGGGCTCTCCCACCACCCACCCCTCTCCGCCTCAGCTGGGGATCCCCTGCTTTCCGTGGCCAGGGTCCCTGGGCTGGGGGGTGCTGGTGCTTGGATTCCGCGCGCCTGGGCTGGCGGCTTTCTGGAGCCGTTTGCTGGCAGCTAGCGAACCTTTCTCTGCCGCCTCCCCCTCCTTTTGCCTGGGTGCCTGGTTCCGAGTGCCGTCTCTGCTCTCTCCTGCGGGGCTGTAGGGCTGCGTGCGGGCGTGTGGCTGTTTCTAGGTCTGGGCTCCCGCGTGGGTGGGATCCCGGGGCCTTTGTTCGTTCGCCCCTCTGCTTTCCGTGGCCGGAGTCCCTGAGCAGGGGGGCGCCGGTGCTTGGATTCCGTGCGCCCGGGCTGGGGGCTTTCTGGGAGCCGTTTGCTGGCACCTAGCAAAACTTTTTCTGCCGCCTCCCCCTCCTTTTGCCTGGGTGCCTGGTTCCGAGTGCCGTCTCTGCTCTCTCCTGCGGGGCTGTGTTCGGGCGTGTGGCTGTTTCCAGGTCTGGGCTCCCGCGCAGGTGGGATCCTGGGGCCTTTGTTAGTTGGCCCCTCTGCTTCCCGTGGCCACGGTCACTTAACCCCGAGACTACCGGCTTCTTGGAATTCGCGCCCCTGAGTGGGGGCTCTCTGGGTCCCATTTGTAGGCACTGACTGCTGGTGTTGCCATTTTTTTTTTTTTTTCCTCTCAATTTTATTTTTCTTCCTTTTTTGATTAGTTTTGTCATCTTTTACCTCTTTTTCTCTTTTGTCTTTCGTCATTGCTTAATTTCTTGTCTCTCTATCTCTTCCTTCTCTTTCTGATCCCTGAATTCCAGGCGATGTATGCCTCTGTACCTTCTGGCCAGGCTGAGCTGTGAAAATTGAGACCGACTCCCCCAGACCTCATAGCTGCATCGGTGGGATCCCTGGGAACTTTGCAGTTCTTTAACTTTTCTGATTTTTATTTGGTCATTCTTTCCTTTTCTTTCTCTTCCCCCTTCTGGTTTCCTCCATCCCATAGTCTCTCATCTGTACATTCCAACGACAAGCTCCCCTAGCATTCTTTTATGTTTGTACACTTTTTGCTCCTCCTCCTCTCTCCTCTCTCCCATATCCAGCTTAGCTTCACACATAACCATCTTCCCGCTGCACCCTACCTACCTGCACCGTGCACTAGACATCACATCACCAAGCGGTGCAGGCACGCCCTATTGGAACCTGCCCAGCACTGACTACCGACCGTCCTGGTGGCTGCGGTGAGTGCCACAAGCAACCCATCCCAGTGGCTCCTCCTCAACTAGATCTGCCCAGCTGTACCACAAGAACGAAAAAAAAAAAAATCTACAATCAATAAACGAGAGAAATATCTACTGAATGCCCCAAAAACAGCAAACAATATCAAAACATTTACAAAAACAAGACAAGATGGCTCCAATAGGCGTCCAAATTAAAACACCAGATAACTCTCCTGTGGAAGAAAATGCACTAGAAGTACCTGATACGGAACTCAAATCACTAATACTCGGAATTTTCCAAGAACTGAGGCAAAAAGCTGACAAACATGAGGAAAAAATAGACAAATTTATGGAAAATACAGACAAAAAATTGGAAGAATTCAGGAAGATGATGCAAGAACAAAATGCCAAAATAAATTCACAACTCGAAATTATACAAAAACAACAATTAGAAATCCAAAAGATAAACAACAAGATTTCAGAAATGGACGGTGTCATAGAAGGGCTGAGAAGTAGATTTGAAACCATGGAAGACAGGATCAGTGGAACTGAAGACAAACACTTGGATACAACTCTGTTTCAGGAAAACTCAGAAAAAAGAACAAAGAAAAATGAAGAGACCCTGAGAGTTATGTGGGACACAATTAAAAGCAAAAACTTACGAGTGATTGGCATACCAGAACAGGGGGAGAAAACAGAAAACACAGAGAGGATCATTGACAAACTGCTGACAGAAAACTTTCCCAATATCATGAAAGATGAAAAGCTGGTCATCCAAGAAGCTCAATGAACCCCATATAGAAGAGACCCCAAAAGAAAATCACCAAGACATATCATATTCACACTCGCTAAAACCAAAGACAAACAAAGAATCCTGAGAGCAGCTCGTGAAAAACAAGAAGTCACATACAGAGGAGAAACAATAAGACTAAGCTCAGATTATTCAGCAGAAACCATGCAGGCAAGAAGGCAATGGGATGACATATATAAAATCTTGAAAGAAAAAAATTGTCAGCCAAGAATAATATATCCTGCAAAACTCTCATTCAAATTTGATGGTGAAATTAGGTCATTTCCAGATAAACAGAAACTAAAGGAATATGCAAAAGTCAAAACAAACTTACAAGAATTATTAAAGGGAGTTCTTCGATCTGAGGACAAACAGCTTAAGCCCTCAGGCAGGACCTAGGACCTAGGACGCAGGTTAACAGGAACCAGATACCATTCTAGGAACTGAACTACAGACGACTTTCCAAAAACAAAAGATATACAACAGGGAATCAGAGAAATCAATCAAAGGATGACAACAACATCAAAACAATGAAAGAGGGAACAAACGGCATAGGTATAGAACCTTCTAAAGGAGAAGAAGGCAAGGCGATACCAAGTAACGGTAGACTGCTTCAAAATTATAAAGATAAGGGTAAAATTCATGGTAACCACAAAAAAAGTTAACAAACCAACTCATAAAAATAAAGACGAAAAACATAAAGTCTCAACAAAAACAAAACCTACAAAAACAAAAGAAATGAACACAAAATCCACAAACAAAAGGAACTCAGCACAAGAGAGTAAGAAGAACAAAGAAAACTTCAGCATCACAAAAAAAAAGCACTACAAAATGACAGCAACAAATTCACATCTATCAATAATTACACTGAACGTAAATGGACTCAATGCACCCATAAAGCGACGGAGAGTGGCAGAATGGATAAGAAAACAGGATCCATCTATTTGCTGTCTACAAGAGACACATCTTAGAAACAAAGATGTGAATTTATTAAAAATCAAAGGTTGGAAAAAAATATATCAAGCTAACAACTATCAAAAAAGAGCAGGAGTGGCAATTCTAATCTCAGATAAAATAGACTTTAAAACAAAATCTACCATAAAAGACAAAGAAGGACACTATATAATGATTAAGGGGATGATCCATCATGAAGACATAACCATAATAAATATCTATGCACCCCATGACAGGGCTCCAAAATACATAAAAAAAAACTCTAACAGCACTGAAAAGAGAAATTGACAGTTCCACAATAATAGTAGGAGACTTCAACACACCACTCTCAGTAAAGGACAGAACAACTAAAAAGAAACTCAGCAAAGATACAGAAGACCTAAAGGACACAATCAGCCAACTGGACCTCATAGACATATATAGAACAATCCATCCAACCGCTGCAAAGTACACATTATTTTCCAATGCACATGGAACGTTCTCCAGAATAGACCACATCTTAGGCCACAGAGCAATCCTCAACAAGATCCAAAATGCTGAGATAATTCACAGTATCTTCTCTGACCACAATGCCATCAAGGTAGAAATTAACACTAGAAAGAGCAAGGAAAAAAAATCAAACACATGGAAACTGAATAATAATCTGCTTACACATCAATGGGTAATAGAAGAAATCAGAGATGGAATTAAAAAATTCCTAGAATCAAATGAAAATGAAAACACATCATACCAAAACCTTTGGGACACAGCAAAGGCAGTCCTCAGAGGACAATTTATAGCAATAGATGCACATATCAAAAAAGAAGAAAGGGACAAAATCAAAACATTAACAACAGAACTCAAACAAATAGAAAGAGAACAACAAAAAAAGCCTACAACCACCGGAAGAAAGGAAATAGTAAAGATCAGAGCAGAAATCAATGAAATAGAGAACAGAAAAACAATAGAAAGAATCAACAAAACCAAAAGTTGGTTCTTTGAAAGAATCAACAAAATCGACAAACCACTGGCCAGACTGACAAAAGAAAAACAGCAGAGGGCACAAATAACCCAAATAAGAAATGAAATGGGGGACATTACAACAGACCCAACTGAAATAAAAAGGATTATAACAGAATATTATGAAAAACTATATTCCAACAAATTTGAAAACCTAGAGGAAATGGATAAATTTCTAGAAACATACGGCCTACCCAAACTACAACAAAGTGATATTGAAAATCTGAACAGACCCATAACAAGAGAAGAGATCGAAAAGGTAATAAAAAAACTACCAACCAAAAAAAGCCCTGGCCCAGATGGCTTCACTGGAGAATTCTACAAAACATTTACAGAAGAGCTCGTACCAGTTCTACTCAAGTTATTTCAGCGCATAGAAGAGGAAGCAACACTTCCAAATTCATTCTATGAAGCCAGCATAACGCTGATACCAAAACCAGGCAAAGACATCACAAAAAAAGAAAATTACAGACCAATATCTCTCATGAATATAGATACAAAAATTCTGAACAAAATTCTAGCCAATAGAATTCAGTATCATATCAAAAAAATAATACACCACGACCAAGTAGGATTCATACCAGGTATGCAAGGATGGTTTAACATTAGAAAATCCATCAACATAATCCACCACATAAATAAAAGGAAAGAAAAAAATCACATGATCATCTCAATTGATGCAGAAAAGGCATTTGACAAAGTCCAACACCCATTCCTGATAAAAGCTCTCAATAAAATAGGTATAGAAGGGAAATTTCTCAACATAATAAAGGGCATCTATGCAAAACCAACAGCCAACATCATTCTTAATGGAGAAAGGCTGAAAACATTCCCCCTGAAAACAGGAACAAGACAAGGATGCCCTTTATCACCACTCCTATTTAACATTGTGCTGGAAGTTCTAGCTAGAGCAGTAAGGCAAGAAAAAGAAATAAAGGGCATCCAAATTGGTAATGAAGAAGTTAAACTCTCCCTGTTTGCAGATGATATGATACTATACATAGAAAACCCTAAAGACTCCACGAGAAATTTACTGGAAGTAATAGAAAGATTCAGCAGAGTAGCAGGATACAAGATAAACATTCAAAAATCAATTGGATTCCTATACACTGGTAAAGAGAACGATGAAAAGGAGATCAGGAAATCAATACCATTTTCAATAGCCCCTAAAAAGAGAAAATACTTAGGAATAAATCTGACCAGGAATATAAAAGACCTATACAAAGAAAACTACAAAACACTGCTGCATGAAACCCAAAGGGATCTACATAAATGGAAAAACATACCATGCTCATGGATAGGCAGACTCAACATTGTGAAAATGGCAATTCTACCTAAAGCAATCTACAAATACAATGCAATTCCGATACAAATACCAACAACATTCTTCAAAGAGATGGAAAAACTAATTATTAACTTTATATGGAAAGGGAAGAAACCTCGAATAAGTAAAGCACTACTGAAGAAGAAGAATAAAGTTGGAGGACTCACACTACCTGACTTGAGAACCTACTATACAGCTACAGTACTCAAAACAGCCTGGTACTGGTACAACAACAGAGACATTGACCAATGGAACAGAATTGAGAACTCAGATGTAAATCCATCCACCTACGGTCACCTGATTTTTGACAAGGGCCCAAAATACATCAAATGGGGAAAAGACAGTCTTTTTAACAAATGGTGCTGGCAAAACTGGATATCCATTTGTAGAAAAATGAAACAGGACCCATACCTCACACCATATACAAAAACTACTTCAAAATGGATCAAAGACCTGAATATAAAGCCTCAAACTATAAAATTCATAGAAGAAAAAATAGGACCAACACTTCAGAACTTAATACATGGCATTAACAGGATACAAACCATAAACATCAACACAAAAAACCCAACAGATAAACTAGATAATTGGGATCTTCTAAAAATCAAACATCTATGCTCTTCAAAAGATTTCACCAAAAGAGTTAAAAGAGAACCTACAGACTGGGAAAAAATTTTTGGACAGTACAAGTCAGACAAAGGTCTAATCTCCATAATCTACAAGAAAATCCAACACCTCTACAACAAAAAGACAAACAATCCTATCAAAAAATGGGCAAAGGAAATGAACAGACACTTCACCAAGGAAGACATTCAAATGGCCAACAGACACATGAGGAAATGCTCGCGATCACTAGCCATTAGAGAAATGCAAATTAAAACCACAATGAGATACCATCTCACCCCGGCATTACTGGCACCAATCAAAAACACTGGAAATAACAAATGTTGGAGGGGCTGCGGGGAGACGGGAACTCTTATACACTGCTGGTGGGAATGCAAAATGATACAGCCATTTTGGAAAATGATATGGCGTTTCCTCAGAAAGCTAGAAATAGACGTACCATTCGATCCAGCAATCCCACTCCTAGGAATATATCCTAGAGAAATAAGAGTCATCACTCGAATAGACATATGCACACCTATGTTAATGGCAGCATTATTCACGATAGCAAAACGATGGAAACAACCTCGATGTCCATCAACAGACGAATGGATACACAAACTATGGTACATACACACAATGGAGTACTATGCAACGAGAAAGAACAATGAATCGGTGAACCATCTCATAACATGGATGAAACTGGAGGACATCATGCTGAGTGAAATAAGTCAATCACAAAAGGACAAATATTGTATGAGACCTCTATTGTAAAAACCCATGAAAAAATTCACATGCAAAATGTAACAATCCTTGTTGGTTACCAGGGATGGAGGTGGGGGGGATACTAAATAGGTAATAGGTAAGTGGTAACTTGGGTGAGAGATGAGATAGTACATAGTACAGGGGAAACTAACACAACCTGCACAAGGAAAGGTCATGGAGGCCCTATAGACACATCCAAACCCCCCGAGGGACTGAGTTGTTGGACGGAGGGCTCTGGGGACCATGATCTCGGGGAACATCTAGCTCAACTGGCATGACACTACTTATAAAGATAATGCTCTACATTCTACCTTGGTGAGTAGTGTCTGGGGTCTTAAAAGCCTATGAGCGGCCATCTAAGATACTCCACTGATCTCATCCCTTCGGGAACAAGGGAGAACGAAGAGAACAGGATACAAGGAAAAGATTAGTCCGAAGGACTAATGGTCCACAGCTACCAAGGCCTCCACGGGACTGAGCCCAGTACAGCTGGATGGTGCCCGGCTACCACCAATGACTCCTCTGACCAGGATCACAACAGAGGGTTCTGGGCAGAGCTGGAGTAGGATGTAGAGCATAATTTTAACTCCCCCAAAAAAAAAAAAAAAAAAGAAGAAGACCAGATATACTGGCCTAAAGAATACTAGAGAAACCTCGAGAGTGTGGCCCCCAGACACCCTTTCAGCTCAGAGGGGAAGTTACCTTCAAGGTTTGATGTTAAGCCTGGGAATGGACACCCCAGTAAAACTAAATGGGACTAACGATGTACAGGAGTCCGGTGACAAGGGCCAGAAGGCAGAGGGAGAGTAGGAAACTGATGATAAGGAACACAAATTGAATAAGGACACTGTCGATGTATTGTGAGATTGCTGACCACTGCTATAGGGCAACATTTGTAGTAACTATTAAATGGGAGGCTGTTTTGTCCTGTAAGCCTTCATCTTGGGCGAGAATGGCAGCACAATTGGAAGAGCATAGTCAATACCACTTAAATGTGTAAGTAAAAAGTTTTGAAATGGTGTTTAAATAAAATAAAAATAAATAAATAAATAAATAAACAAATGAGACTAAAGAGGTACAATAGTCCACTGACAAGGTCCAGAAGACAGAAGGGGACAAGGAAGCCCCCTGGTGATAGGGAACACAAGGTGGAGTAAGGATATTCTTGATGTGCTGTGAGATTGTTAACCATTGTCATAGGGCAACATGTGTAGTAACTGTTAAATGAAAAACTATTTTGTTCTGTAAGCCTTCATCTTAAGTGAGAATAACAGCACAGTTGGAAGAGCGTAGTCAATGTCACTGAACTGTGAATGTAGAAAATTTTGAAACGGTGTATCTTTGGCCATCTGTAATTTTCATCAAAAAAAAAGGTTGAGAATTTAGAGGCTTAATACGTTGTGGGGTTGTTAACCAATGTCAAAAAAAAACAACATGTGTACTACTATTTCATGAGAAACTATTTGCTCTGTAAGCTTTCACCTGAAGTACAATAAAATATATATTAAAAAAAAAAAAAAACCAACATTGCAAAATAAAAAAAAATAAAAAAATAAAAAAAAGAGATGCTCTGGTCTATCTTTCTCTAGGAGATACTAAATCTCCCTCTATGAGCCACATGCCTTGAGGTGACCCTCCCAAACGAAAACTTTTCCCATAGCCAAACAAATGTCTTCCCTCTCACCTCATTCAGTCATTCATTATTCCTTCAACAAGTATTAATTGAGCACATATGGTGTGCCAAAGTCTTCCCAGTCAGGAAACTGAGTCTCAGAGAGAAAAAGTGACTTGCCCAAGGTCACAGAGCTTTACAAGGGGAAGTCCAGACACAATTAGAATAAAATGGCTCATTTTATTTGAATTCCTCAGGTTCTTAGAAGTAGAGCAAAGATCCCACGTGAAACCAGTCAATGGATCTGAAGGGAGACATACACTTTAAAATAATAAACAAGAAACCATTTATAAAGAAAGAAAAATTGAAGGGCAGAAAGTAATGAATTACCATTGCAAGTCGGCACAAAGAGAAAAATTAGTTCATAAAAATGCAGTTGGATAAATAATAGGTTATTTCATCTTGTAAATATATCCCAAAAATAACTTTATTGAAACGAAAACATCTATCTCAGCCTAACCTATTCATCACGCTAACGTATATCTAAAATGCTAACAAATTTATGAAAATGTTGTATCCCGTAATCTTCCTGATCCAATGCAAATAAATGGTTATGCTTCAACTGCCTTATTATGAAATGATTAATCACAACTGCCAAAAGCAACGAGGAAGCTAATTTTGATTTCTCACGTTGTGGGTGGCATTTGGGGGGAGTCTCCAAGGACTGTATCTCTGAGTATTGGACCTTCTGGAAGGAAGATCTTTTCTTCTGCCTCCCCCTATCTAGGCCAACCTGGGGTAGAGTTATCATTTTCACTGACTACAGCTTTTTCCAGAAAATGATATTCAACAGCTTCTTATTGGACAGACTAAGTCAGGAGAGCAAAGAAGGAAACTAATATTCACTCTTGTCATTTTATTTATCCTCAAAATACTCCATGAAATTAACTATTACAATTGGCCGTAGATGGAGAAACTGAGATCCAAAAATTATCCAAACTTATTTAGAGATAGGTTTAGCAGAAGAGTGATCAACTTGTCCCGGTTTGCCTGGGACTTTCCTAGTTCAAGCTCTGAAAGTCCCAAGTCCTGGGAATCACTCCCCTCAGTCCCAGGCAAACTGGGATGGTTGGTCACTGTCTCCAGTGATTTCAATTTGGGTTTACCTGATTTCAAAGTCCAGGCCTCTTTATACCTGTCCATCAACGCGTCTCCCAAGAAATCTCAGGAGCTACACATTTTGGAGTGGCGGCAGTAGTGGTTCAGTGGTAGAATGCTCCCCTTCCATGCAGGAAACCCGAATTCAATTCCAGGCCAATGCACCTCATGCACAGCCACCACCCATCTGTCACTGGAGGCTTGCGTGTTGCTACGATGCTTGACAGGTTTCAGCAAAGCTTCCAGACTAAGATGGACTAGAAAGAAAGGCCTGGTGATCCAGTTCTGAAAATCAGCAAATGAAAACCTATGGATGACAACATGGTCCTACCTGCAAACGATCATAGGGATGGCACATGACCGGGCAGTGTTTCAGTCCATTGTGGATGGGGTTGCCATGCATTGGGGGCCAACTCAACAGCAGCTAACAACAACAACAATACATTTTGGTGGCAAAAGTCTTTGGGTTTGGAGATAGAGCACAGGGCTTGAATCTCGGTTCTGCCTCTAATCCCAGAAGCTGTGTGCCTTTGGGCAACACTGTTAAGTCTCATGCCTTCTGTTTTCTCAACTGCAAAATAGAGGCCGAGGAAAGTGGAGATCATACTAAATTATCTCCACAGCTTCCGACAGCTCCCACATTCTGTAATTCTGTATTCTACCTACTCGTTTGCTGGTCTTCATACAGACTATCCTGGGACTAAAGGGTAGAGGCAATAAAACCTCTTCCATTTCTGTTTAGCATCTTGTTCAATTACCTTTATAATTGGAGGGAAAAAAAATTTTATTTACTTTAGAAATCCTGTTCGTTTTTCCATTTTTAAAAGGGTTTGTTTTGGAAGAGAAACTGGCTCAAGTAGGAAAAAAAGTTTCTGGCTAAAACTGTGAATTTTGTAATGGCAAAAGCTCTTTCAAAGGCAAGAGAGCAGACTGTGAAAGGCTGGTTGCTAAGGAAACAATTGTATTTAAATTATCAGCTCACAATAGAGCCAGCAAAGATATTGATTGGATGTGAGAGAGTAAAATTATTTTCTTCAAACTGGGTAAAAACTGAGGGTCTCACTAGAGGCTCACCCATCCTAGGGTGGAGAGAGACTCCCCATGGGGTCGCACTGTTTTTCTTTTTTTAATTGGAGACGCTAAGAACTGGAAAAAAAGATGCTTGCTTTATGTTTTCCGTAATGGTCTCTCCCTCAACATAGTTGAAACTGGGAGAAATGAATACACAGGGAAGGGAAATTTGTTGGACTCACTAAGAAAATTAAAGGTTTAAAGTTTTCCTAGCAACCTTGAAGCCAGTACATATGGAAAACTAACAATAGCAGAAATGCTTATATTCTACTTTTTACCCAGGTTCAATTCCCAGGCAATGCACCTCAAGCACAAACGTCACCGTCTGTCAGTGGAGGCTTACATGTTGCTATGATGTGAATAGGTTTCAGTGGATCCTCCAGTCTAAGAAGGACTAGGAAGAAAGACCTGGCAATCTACTTCTGAAAACCAACCAATGAATACCCTAAGGATCATAATGGTCTGAGCCCCAACCGATCACAAGATGGCGTAGGACCAGGTGGCGTTTCGTTCCGTTGTGCATTGGGTTGCCGTGAGTTGGGGATTGCCATGAGTCAGGAACAGCTAACAACGACAGCACGTGTAATTCCCAATGACACTTAATTCCTGATGTTAGCATGTGTAAGCCTAACAATAACCCCGTGGGGTTATGATTATTATTCCCATTTTACAGGCAAGGAAACTGAAAAGGACTACACAAGTTGCTTAAGGTCACACATCCAGTAAGTAGCAGAGCTAGGATTTGAACACAGACAGCCTGGCACCAGAATCTACACTTATCACCTCTCCTTCACACAGCTGATCCAAGCTCTTGAGTCCACACTGCCACAACAACATTATAGCCTAAGGACAAACTCCAGAAAAAGTGTCTTCAAGTAAAGATGTCAACTAGAGATAGGAAGATACGCATTATTCAAGCCTGGGAAAACCGGGATTTGATTAAGCCAAAACAGATAACATTTCAGGACTAGTGATAATTCAACACATTGTATCTAGATGTGAGAAGCCCTGGAGGTGCAATGGTTAAGCACTTGGCTGCTAACCAAAAGGTAGGCAGTTTAAACCCACCAGCGGCTCCATGGGAGAAGAGACCTGCCAATCTGCTCCTGTACAGATAATATAGCCCAGGAAACCCTATGGGGCAGTTCTACTCTGTCCTATAGGGGCGCTGTGAGTCAGAATAGACTCCACGGCGCACAACAACATTTAGATGTGAAACCAAAAAACCAAACCAAACCCGTTGCTGTTAATGCCAACTCACAGCAGGCCTATAGGACGGAGTAGAACTGCCCCATAGGGTTTCCAAGGACCGCTTGGTGGATTCCAGCTGCCGCCCTTTGGTTAGCAGCCAAACACTTAATCACTGCACCACCAGGACCCCAGATGTGAAACCAGTCTCTTTAAATCTCGTGGTAAAGGAAGATTATTTTCCTCTATTGTTTGATTTAGGGGTTGCTTGATAGCAAAAGGACAGACACTCTCCCTGAGCTAGGGGACCTGACACAGGGAGGTTCCGGGGACAGAAACCACTGCCACTGATCCTCCCCCCAGGCCACTTGGTTTCTGCTTCTTGCTGTGCCCTCCCTCTCAGCCAGGCTCCTCTGCTTGCCCCCAGCCCAACGTGACTCTCAGCTCCACGTCCATAACACTTACCCTCCAGTGCTCACCCCTGGGTCTCTTTGTTCAAATTGTCTGAAGAGAGAAGTGGTTATAGCTCAGCCAGTAAGGGGGTCAGAAGACAGTCCTGGTTCAAACACCTGTGAGATCTTGAGTAGAGGTGGGGGCTCAAGGTGGAGCGGTCCTGTGTTTGCCCTTTACTGGGGCTGTCATTTAATGTTTATGCTCAGGTGTGTTAATACTTGCTTCTGTCGCTGCAATAGTGGTGAGTTGAGCCACGATACCTGCATCGCTGACCTTAGATTCGATTTGTGCTACTGTTTCAGATAAGTTTAAGTCCTTGCTGGCAATCGATCAATCAGTCAGCTTTTAATTACCCCTCTGAACCATGAATAAAAGTCAAGCAAATAAACAGAGCCTATCTCAAGAAATAAAAGATTAGAAATATTATGTAAACTTACAGTGTCATAGGTAACCACCAGAAAGAACTCATTTCTTAACTTAAAAGTCCATTAAAGGAGGATTGGTTAAATAAATTAAGATACATCTGCTCGACAAAATAGCATCCAGTCACTAAAAACGATGTGGTAGATCCAAAGGTACAACTTGGAATGTTGGCTAGGATGTCATTGGTGAGAAAGCAAAAGTGGCCAACAGCGTGTTTTAGGGAAAAGAAAGTTTTGAAAGTATACTGAACAGAGAGAGCACTTCTGAAGGTTGCAGAAGAAGCAGGCATGAGTGGTTGCTTTTGCAGAGGAAGATTTTGTAATTGGGGGTGAGGGGGTGAGAGGGAAAGAGGCTTACTCTTCACTACTCCCATTTTTTATCATTTACATGTATTATGTCTTAAAAATGAATTTTCCACTACTGACTATATTTATGTATTTATGCGTATGTATGTATTCCTGTATGTATATATAAATGTATGTATATGTACATATATAATACATATCCTAAGTGTTGTGTGTATATACACGTGCAAATGTGTGCATGTGTGCGTGCGTGCGTGTGTGTGTGTGTGTGTGTGTGTGTGTGTGTGTGTGTGTGTATCTCCAGTGCTCTCAAAGTGCCCTTTCCCTTGTGGATCCCTCAGGAAAGCGAAGCATCTCTGGGATCCCTTCTCTAACCTGCAGTTTTCTGCTCAGATCTTACATCTGATTTTATAAAGCCCCTTGGGGTTTACAAGGTGCTTTCACATCTATCTGACCCTCAAAACAACCTTCTTGAGGGGAGTAACCTGGGTATCATTCTCCCCATTTCACAGATGGATGTTGATGAAACCACAAGACCAGTGAGTCCAGGTCTTTCAGATCCCAGCCCCATGCTCTTTCCACTTGATCAGGCAGCCTGTTGAGTGGGATCTTCAATGCGCTCATCCCTGGAGGCTTAGTCTCCTCCAAAAAGCTTTCCCAGATCCCTCCCCTGCACTCCTTCAGAACACTGTCCCTCACCCCTGTTCTCCCCTCTTCCCCAGAAATTACCAGAATAGTGGGAACTGTGTCTACTTACTTGTCTGAACCATCTCCCCAACTCCAAATGTGGGCTCCTAGTCCAGCCCCTCCCTCTCGCTCCCCTGTCTACCCACGCCCAGTGCCATCCCTGGCGCATAGAGCATGCTCAGTAAATGTTGGTCAAATAAATGATTCAGTGAATGATCACCAGAGCCCAGTGGCCTCTATGATTTGAGTTATTGCATTTTTTTCCCCCATCTAGAAAGAAAAGCTCCCAGATGACCCCTCGGCTATGTTCAGATAGTGTAAATAATTGATCATAAAGATGAAGCACACAGGCTGGATGGAGACCAGGGAACCTATCAATATCGAGGGAATAAATCTCCGCTCTCAGCGGCCCCAGCGTCTGACTTGGCTTTCCAAGGCCATTAAACTATCACTGCAGCTCAGGCATTAGTTGGAATAAAGCGTTTGTGTTTGTTTGTTATCATTTCTTAGTAAAACTAATTAAGGAACTAATTGATTGTTTTGTTGTTCTACTAATTAACTCCATATGGTGCCCATTTCCATAGAGATAGACTATGAGTTATGGGAAGAACTCTGATTCAACGTGTCGTTTCTGGGTTTGGGGACAATCCTTTAGAATTAAGTATCCTTTCCAATCTCATTTCCCTTCATTGCCACAGCCATATCCTTGGCCTCCCAGTTCCTTGAGGATGGAAGTACAGCGCCTGCCAACACCAGCCAGGAGAGAGCTGGGAAGAGCCAAGAGCATCAAGGCAGGGAGAAAGCCCTGGGCTAACATAATGATTATTACAGAAACCACCATTTTTAACACCTACTATGTACCTAGAGGGGCTCTGGTGGCACAGGGGTTAAGTGTTCAGCTGCTAACCAAAAAAGTCGGCAGTTCGAATCCACCAGCCACTCCTTGGAAACTCTATGGGGCAGTTCTGCTATGTCCTATAGGATCGCTATGAGTCGGAATCGACTCAATGGCAGCAAGTTTGGGTTTTTTGGTAGGTACCTAGGATTATGCCGAACACCGTACATACATTATCCCAAATCCTTCCAATGACCAAGGCATGCATTAGTGGCCTCATTCTGCAGAGAAAGAAACTGAGTTCTGAGTCATTTGCGTATAGTAACATAACTAATTTGTTCATTCATTCATTCATTCAACAAATATTTACTGAGCACCCAGTAGGTGCCAGGCACAGTTCTAGGCTCTGGGAATAGCTCTGAATCAGACCGATAAGACCCCTCCCTTATGGAGTTTATTTTCTAAAAGGGAGAGACAGATAATAAATATGAAAACAAATAAATGACAAGGGCCAGAAAGAAAATAAGTCCAGGTGATGAAAGAGAACAATGGGGGTGCTATTGTAAATCTGTTGGTTAGAGAAGGCTTCTGTGAGCAGGTGATATTTGAGCTGGAATCTGAAAATTCCAGCGATCCTTGTGAATATCTCAGGTAAGAACTTTCTGGGCAAAGAGAACAGCAAGTAGAAAGCTGAGGCAGGAAGGAGTTGGCTGTGTCTCAGAAATGGGAGGAAGTCCAGGCTAACGGAGCCAGGGGAGGAGGAAATGAGACATGAGGTCAGAGAGGAGAAGAAAGCCAGGTTGTATGGGCCTTCACCATCTTGGTAGAATTTAGATGCTATCTTATGTGAAGGTTTTGATCTACCTGACTCTGCACGCAGTTGAGTACAAATCGATTGTGTTACCTAGGGAGCTTCGATGATAGGAGACCTGGCCTCAATTTTGACTTTGCCCCTCACTCTGTAAAGTCAACACCCTCCCACACCCAGGCCTCAGTTTCTTCATCTATAAAATGAAAAGATGGGACCAGGAAATTCCAGAAGATGCCACTGAATTCTAGAAGTGGGTAAACATGCTGTCCTTTGTGCCACTTTGAGTTCCAACAGTTCTTGAGATTTTTGGAGAATCATGAGTAGTTAACATGGGAGGGGGTGTCTCCCATCCATTCCCCCTCTGCCTGCCCCAAGTGCTCAGGTCAGCCTCATGTTCACCTCAAATGCAGCTCTTCACCCAAATTTTCCAGAGTCCCCTCCTTGCCCTCTCCCCGCCAGCCCATCTCTAACCTTTCTAATTGTTTATTTCCTCTGATGTTGTCTGGAGCTCCAGGATAATTGTTGCAGGAGAAGCAATCAGCTCAGCCTTCAACAAGTCATCGAGACAGGCAGGCAAGCAGGGATATTAGGCTGTCAATTCTCAGGCCCTTCCAAATGTTAGAACAATTTTGGTGAATTACAAGCAATAGAAAATCACTTTGGGTGCTCATTAGGCAAGAGGCAGGAGCGATGATGAATGCTTGGAGCAGAGGCAGAAGCAGGCTTTCCCTGCGTCACAAAGCCTACCTTCTGGCATCTTCCGGGGATGACTTACTTAACCCTCACTCTTCTGGAGAAAGCCCAAGGAGCCTGCAAGGTGTGGTGAGTGTAGATAATCCCTCCAGGTCCTGGACAATTCATTGTGCAGTTTTGGCGCACCCACTGTTTATGTTGGGTTGCAGAAGTGAGCAAGACATACTACAGTGAGGGAGTCACCAAACCAAACCTGTTGCCATCGAGTCGATTCTGACTCATAGCTATGCTATAGGAGAGGGTAGAACTGCCCCATAGGGTTTTCTTTATGGAAGCAGACTGCCACAATTTTCTGTACCACCGACCTTTTGGTTAGCAGCTGAGAGCTTAACCACTGCATCACCAGGGCTCCAGTTAGTGAGAAAGTAGCACATAGAAATACCATGAAATTGAGAACAGATAGGACGATGGGAGCAAGGAGAGTGTCATGGATTGAATCGTGTCTCCCAAAAAATGTGTGTAGCAACTTGGCTGGGTCATGATTCCCAGTATTGTATGATTGTGTTATCTGATGCGATTTCCTTATGTGTTGTGAAGTCTACCACTATGATGAGATTACATGTGATCTCCTCATGTGTTGTAAATTCTATCACTGTGTTGAGGTTATACTGATGAGGTTGACAAGATTAGCGTCTTAATGCATGGGAACCTCGTACCACCAAGAAAGCAGTGCCAGGAGCAGAGCACGTCCTTTGGACCTGAGGTTCCTATGCAGAGAAGCTCCCAGATCAAGGAAAGACTGATGATGTGGACTTTCCTCCAGAGCCGATGGTGAAAGCGTTCCCCTGGAGCTGATGCCCTGAATTTGGACTTGTAGCCTACTGCACTGTGAGAGAATAAATTTCTCTTTGTACAGCCATCCACTTGTGGTATTTCTGTTGGAGCAGCACTAGATGACTAAGACAGAGAGAGAGAGACTGATTCTGACCACGATTGAGGGGTAAAGCAGCCTCATAGAAGTGGAATTTGAGTGGGGCCTTGAAGTATAAGTAGAACATCAAAATACACCCTTATTGTTGTTGTTAGCCTACTTCAAGTCAGCTCCAGCTCATGGCAACCCCATGTACAAAAGAATGAAAGTTGCCCGGTCTTGTGCCATCTTTACAATCATCGGTACGCCCAAGTCCATTGTAGCAGCTATTGTGTTGTGCCTTCCAATCTAGGGGGCTCATCTTCCAACAACGTATCAGACAATATTCTGTTGTGATCCATAAGCTTTTCACTGGTTAATTTTTGGAAGTAGATCACTAGGCCTTTCTTCCTAGTCCATCTTAGTCTGGAAGCTCCACTGAAACCTGTTCACTATGGGTAACCCTACTGGTATTTGAAATACCAATGGCATAGCTTCCAGCACCATAGCAACATGCAAGCCACCATAGCACAACAAACTGACAGATGGGTGATGTTAAATATACCCTTTAAAAAAAGCCCGTTGCTGTTGAGTTGATTCCAACTCATAGTGACCCTCTAAGACAGAGTAGAACTGCCCATAGGGCTTCCAAGGAGCAGCTGGTGGATTCAAACTGCTGATCTTTTGGTTAATGGCTGAGCTCTTAACCACTGTGCCACCAGGGCTCCAAATATACCCTTACTCTGTCATTAATAATAATAAGAATAAGCAACTCCAGCTTGCAGGGGGATGGGAAGGTGGTGTGGAGTGAGGCAGGGTCTGGAAGTCAGGCACCACCTGACACATAGAGATGAATATAAAACAATGTTTTCACTTTGATCCCAAACGCAACTGCCTATGCCCCAGATGGAAGAAATACAGGTGAAGAGAAGTTTATATGAAAAAGATCTAAAAGTAGGAGATAGGCTGCAAGCTCTGTAAAAGCTAGCCCTAAATTAAACCTAGGTTTGTTACAGTTGTCCCAAGTGCAGACAGTCAGATGTACAGCCAAGATCTAATAGAGGCATCTTTTTAAGCTGGAATAAGGAACAGGAAGTTGAGATGCATGGACTGGTGACCCATGCAAGCACCCAGGCTTTCGAGTCAGATAAGCATTAGTTCAAGCCCTGGAGCATTTAGTAGCTGTGCAGACTTGGGCAAGTTATCTTGCTTCTCTAAGCCTTAGTCTCCTAAGCTGGAAAGGTTATTGAGAAAACAGATGTAAAACAACTGATCGAGAGCCTAGTTTCAAATAGGTTCTCTAAATGTAGTAGCCATTGATGATGAAGGTGATGGTGATGGTGATGATGATGATCATGATCATGATGATATGAAGGTGATGATGATGATGATAAAGGTGATGATGATAATGGTGGTGGTGGTGGTGGTGATGACAAATAAGATGATACCGTTGTTGTTAGCTGCCATCAAGTCGTCCCTTGACTCAGGGTGACCCCATGCGCTTAATGAAACAAAATGCTGCCCAGGCCTGTGCCATCCCCATGATTGGTTGCGGATAGAACAAAGATGATAATGGTGGCCTTTAAGTAAGCCAGGCTGTGATGACACTTTCTCACCAGACCCTATAGGCCTTGAGAGATGAAGAATAAGCCTCAGGTAGGCAGGAAGAAGAACTGTTGCAGCTGTGGGCCTCTAAGAACAAAAATAATTCATTTCAACAGTTGGCTTAGGCTCGACCTGGGGACTTTTTCTGGGTCCCCGCAGTGGACAGCATGGTGCTAAGTACTTTCACATTTATCATCCCATTTCAGCCCCACGACAGCCTGTGAGAAAGGGACAGACAGCGCTCCTGACAGAGGGCACAGTCTGTGCAAAGGCCCTAAAGGGGAGGAGTTAGGTGGCTGGGGAGTGAAAATCATAGAGGAGAGTGGAGCAAGATGAGGCTAAACAGAGTCAATGAACCAACATCTATAAAGCACTTAGAACAGTGTCTAGCATAATAAATGCTCTGTAAACACAGATTCCGCATCATCCTTGTGATTATGAAAGACTCTCTAGTACCAAGATGGAGACGGTGTTGCTGTAGGAGTGAGAGAGCTCTCTGTCACTGGACGCATCCAAGCAGTGGTCACCAGATCTTTTAGGGGGCTTCAGAAGAGCACATTTAAGCACTGGATTGGGTCAAGGCTTGGATCTCTGAGGTCTGGGAACTATTTCAACATTTACTCCCTGTGAGTTAGTGAACTGGGAGGAAGGGGTGCTGGAGCCGGGGAGACACATTGGGTGCCTCTGAAAGTCTTCTGCATGTGTAGACCCCACTTCCGCCAGGCATTGGCCATTACCCTCTGTCTGGGCTGGAGGTGAATTCTGCCAGAGGCATCCAGTCCAACCCTGGGCATAAAGGCCCCAGAAAGACAGGCTTTCTCTCTGTGCATCAATCCCTTTTGAACTTGTCCCGTCTCCTTTGTTCTCTCATTTTAATGATTCCATTCTCTCCACTGCCCCCCTTGACAGCCACCGGTGGATCAACCCCCACAGCAGGGAGCCCTTTAATTGGCAGCATCGTTGCCAACGCTCAGCCTCGCAAGTGGAGAGGCATTTAGTGGTGTTTGTTCTGTGTGGGGGGAAGAAGGGGGAGTTCTTCAAAACCAAGTAGTGCAGTAGCTTGTTCAACACGATTTGAAGGTGACAAATTGGACCTGATTTTTTTGTCATTTTTTTCCCCTGCCGGTTCTTCTGACAAGTGGCCGCTGCTGAGATTGCAGGAGGAGACAGAATCGGTTTCTCCAGCAGCCCCTGCCTTCCTTCCCTCACCTCCCACCACAAGGCCAGCCTCTGGGAATTCAGGGGCCCAGGCTGCTGAGATCTAGAAAGATCTGGAAAGAAGGCAGTATGCAACCACTGACTTAAGGGTAGCTGTGGGGCCTGAGGATGGGGCTCTGAAAACCCTCTTCCTGATTCCCTCACTCACTTCTCCTGTTATTAATTCATTTCACGAGAATTTATTGAATACTTACCGTGTGCCAGGGCATTGAACTAGGATACATCAGTGAGCAAAACTGACAAAAACCCCGCCCTCATGGATAAGAGGGGGGACATAGACCATAAACAGTACGCATAATAAACCATCAAATTGTGTATTTTAGAAGGTGTTGAATCCTATGTGGGGTGGGGGGACAAGCAGAGGAGAAAAATCGTGACTAAGAGTGCAGAGTGGGAGTGGAGGGATTGCAGTTTTCAGCAAGGTGAACATGATAGTCCTTACCGATACAGTGATGACCAAGGAAAGCCCTGAGTGGATTCACTCACTCATTTTCCCATTTGTTCACTCATTCCTCCTTTCAAACATTCATTTATTCAGTCATTGACTCATTTGCACACTCATTCATTCCTCCACTCAGGTATCCATTCATTCACTTACTGACTAAATCACTCATTCCCCCAATCACTCATTCTTCCATTCACTCATTCACTCCCTACTCCCCATTTGTTTGTTCACCCCGTTTCACACATCCATTCTTGAGCTCACTCACCTATTAGTGTCTCAGGCACTGAGCCCTTTTCATTTCCTTCCACAAACAGGCCCTCTCTCTTCTGGATTTCTGTCTCGCTTGTTCTCATAGCCTGAAATGTCACTTCTGTTCATCTCCATCTTGGTGTAGATATCACCCACTCCAAGAGGCATCCCTGATCTACTGTCTACATTAAGGGTTCCAGCTCTGGGATCCCACAGTCCTGTTCTTATCACAACGTTCTTCCCAGCAGTCAGTTTTCAGCCTGATGCCCATAGGACCATGAGCTCCTTGAGTTTGGGACAGTGAATTATCCCCATACCTGGCATCATACTTGGCACACAGACGATGCTCGGTATATACTTGTAAAGTCAGTTAACTGTTAGGAGCAGAGTCTTGTGGGCAGAGAATTAGAAGCAGAATCCAGAACTGCTGATGGCTGCCCAACCAGGGACACCCTCTACAGGGAAGGGGAGGAGACAGTCTGAATAAGCTTATCTGAATAAGCTTCCCACTGACCCTGTGAGGCAGGCATTTTTTGTTGTTGTACTTTAGATGAAGGTTTACAGAACAAATAGTTTCTCTTTAAACAGTCAGTACACATATTGTGTGGCAGGCATTTTTAGCTCCACTTTGCAGATACGGACACTGAGGCACAAACAGGTTCAACGCCTTGCCGAAGAGCCCATGGACAGTAAGTAACTGAGCTAGAATTCCTCCCACGCGTGTCGTGCTGCACTGCTGAGCTGCCTGCCTAAAAACAAGAGAAGTCTCTCTGGCCAGTTTGAGAATGTGCCCGGACCTCTGGGGGGCCACATTCAGTCGGCCCTGGGCCCCCACCTTAGCTACCTGCTGCTGGCCAGTATAAGATTATTTTCCTGATTCTGAGTTTAAATGGGGCCAGACCTCCCCAAGACTATGGAGCCCTGGCCTCAGACCTTTTAAGTGGTAATTACTCTGCAGCCACAGTGTGAGATCATCCATTAACCTGCGGCCAAAGTGCGCCCTGCTAATCAGCCAGGCTCCGATTCCATCAAGCAGCTGGGCTGATTGCAGCCCTTCATCACAGAGGGGATGGGTACAATCAGACTGACCAGCCCTCCTCCAAGGCGGAAGGGGGAAAGAAAGTCTTATTAGAAAGGGGCTGACATTTGGCAGCCTCTGCAAGGAGAGGTTGCCATAGGCAGTGTCTCAGCCAAGACCTGTTTAATAACCGTGAAAGACCAAAGGAGAAGGAGGGGCTTGGGTCAAGCAGACCAGATGCAGCGTAAGACAAAGAGAAAGGACAAGAAAAGGAAGGGAACGTTTTGAGCACCTAAGATGGGCCAAGGACTGTGCTGGGTTCTTCACTTACATTGCCTCTGTCGTTTTTAGCTGCCCTCAAGTCAGCTCCAATTCATGGTGACCTTACATGTAACAGAACAAAATGTTGTCTGGCCGTGCACCATCTTCATGATCATTGATATGTTTGAAGGAGCTCTCCCCAGTAGTATACTTTCAACCTGGGGGGCTCATCTTCCAGCACTATATTAGACAATATTCTTTGTGATCCATATAGTGTTTTCATTGGCTAATTTTAGGAAGTAGATTTCCAGGCCTTTCTTCTAAGTCTATCTTAGTCTGGAAGCTCTGCTGAAACCTGTCCACCATGGGTGACCCTGCTGATATTTGAAATACCTCTGGTATAGCTTCCAGCATCATAGCAACATGCAAGCCATCACAGTATGACAAACTGACAAACAGGTGGTGGTATATTGCCTCTAAATCCCCCCCAAAATGCTACAAGGAAGATATTGTTGATCCCCCTGAACTGAGGTTCAGAGAAGTTAGGTAACTTCCGAAAGGCCATGTAGCTGGTAAGCGGCATAGCTAAGAATTGACGATATACCTTTCTGGCTCCAAAGTCTGTTCTCTTTCCATCAGTCACAAATGTCTAGCTTTCAGGCTGTCTGATTTCCCTGCATTAGGGATGACAAAGCAGTTGATACTTAGGTGGAAACTAACGTGCAATGCCCACCCTAGCAACATTTGTTGTTTTGTTGTGTGATTAATCTGAAGAAGTGGCTCAATAATAGTAGCGTTTCAGGCACTGTGTTAGAGTACTGGGGGAGTTGTATCAGCCAGGAGGACACCTACAGTCTCTCTGGGTCCCTGCTTTTAATAATCCCTGTCCTCCCAGTTTTCTTTAATCACTCAGACCATGAAAAAGAACAGCAAAGAAAGCATAAAACATTGTAGACGTTTTTGCCAAATTCTTTGGACAAAGAATATAAACTAGGGGTACAACATTCCTGGGAACAAAAGCAGGAAAATACCCACCTTGGAGCTAATGAGCCCATCCTGGGAAGGAGACTCTAATTGCAAAGAGAAGAAGAGAACAGTCTAGAAACGGGCAGTGCCACCACATGCCCAACGTGAGATAAGCAGGTAATGTCATTCCATCACCCGTGCTGACCTGGTGGTCTGGAACCTAAAAATAGGTGAAAGGGCAAATGCAAAGGGCTCCAGACAGGTGATCCCAGCAGCTTCCCATGACCAAGAGGATTCCTAACTTTGTCCCACTGCCCCCTATATCTAATCTATACACCCTGCCCCCATTTATCCATTTTTCTCCACTCCGGAACAATCAGCATTATCCAAGCCACCATCTTCTCTTACCTGGACTGATATACAAGTGGTCTTCCTGCTTCCAGTCTTTCCTCCTAAAATCTATTCTTCCTAAAGCAGCAAAACTGATCTTTCCAAAGAATAAATCAGTTCATCATTCCCTTGTTTGCAATTCTAGAATAAAAGCAAAACTCCATGTCAAAATCGACACAGTCCTGCATGCTTAGGCCACAGAAGGCTTCTCTGAATTCACTCCCCCCACCCCCACTACCATCCAATATCACTCACCTTCTTTCAATTACCTCATGCACCTTCAGAGCTGTCCTCCACCACACAGCCGTAGCTATCCTCCACAAACGCCAAGACAGTTCTCATCAATGACTCCCAGCTGCCTATGGGATAAAATCCCTCCTCCAAGCGGCCTCTAAAGGCCTCCAGTATCTGACCCCTGGAAATTTCTTTCACCTCATCTCTTCCCATTCATCGTGCCCCAGCCCACATCCTACTTCAGCTCCACTGAACTTCTCCTGTTTCCTCATTTGCCAATCTCTTCCAGGGCATTGGTTTTTGTAGATCTCATCCCACTGCATCTTGCTCATCCTGAATTCAGTGCTCAGCATAATGTCACTTCCTTGAGGCCACTTCTTATACTTTCCCTTTCATAAGACTCAAAGTACTTTATTATAATAACTCAATGTCCCCTGCCCCAAAGGACTCTAAACTCGAGGACCAGTGCCAAGCTTTCTTGCTCACCAGTGTATCTCCTTTCTCCAGTACCTGTCACAGAGGAGGTGTTTGATCTTAATTGAATGAGCAAGTGAACAAATGATTCTGAAACTCTAGATCCCTTAGTGGATTGAGAGGCCTTTTATTTCTTAGTAGGAAGAAGGGTCTTTCAAGCTCTTTGCAAACCACACAGGGGCCGTGGCCAGGACACCTGGGTGGGACTGCTCTGTAGCCCCTAGTTTGCCCAGGCCATTGCCCTCTGCAAGCCAGGCAACAATTCTACTGTTGTGACAGGGGAACCAAGAAACGGCCAGAGAGCTTCCTAGGTCACGCAAACGGTTAAGTAATGGGCTACTAGCCAAAAGGTTGGAAGTTCGAACCCACCCAGAGGTGCCTCAGAAGAGAGGCCTGGTGATCTGCTTCTGAAAGATAACAGCCTTGAAAACTCTATAGAACAGTTATACTGTGTACTCATTGGGTTGACATGAGTCAGAGTTGACTCAACAGCAACTAACAACAACCCAGACCTGGTCAGCCTTTAACTCCCTCCCTCCAGAATAAAGTTACCAAAGAATTTACAATTTCCTTATTCTCTCCGTCTTTCTATTTAAACCACAACTTGTTTTCAAGACTTAGTAAGCACTGTCGAAAGAAAATAAATTCTAAGCAAGTAAACGTAGGCACTTTTTTTAGTGGCCACAAAGAGCAAATCGAAGCAGAGACTAGATATGGTTTTAGAGTCAAATCAACCTGAATTTGAATTCCAGCACTATGTCTTCCTAGCTGTGTGACTTTGGGTGAATCACTCCACTTCTCTGACTCTCAATTTTACCATCTGTGAAAAGGGTTAGTGACATCTTTCTTGAAAGGTTGCTATGAGAACTGAGATAAGCTACATGGTGCACCTGGCCGCAGTAGGTGCTCAATAAGCAATCACTGTCATTGGTGAATAGATCATGAGCTTCGGGCTTAGCTCAGGCCCCACCTGGCTGTGTGACCCTGGGTACGTAGCCTTTCCCACTCCCCTCTTCTCCGGAGTCTCACCTATGATGCTTCCCTTCCCATACACATCACAGCAGGTCACCGTCCTCCCCCAATGGACCTTCTGTAAGTCCTACAGGACCCTGAGGTTAAGATTGCATGGCTAGATTACAGAATCCATTCTACATGTCCTGCCATTTACTGAAACATCTCAATGATGCCCATGGCCTCAGCATGTTTTGGCAACCTCAGGGAGGAGGATCCCCCAGCTCTGGCTCCTCTTTTACATTTTAACTATATATATGTATATATTTAAAGTTGCCATTGAGTTTATCCCGATTCATGGTAACCTTGTGTATGTCAATACAATTCTGCTCTATAGGGTTTTCAGTGACTGATATTTTTGGAAGTAGATTGCCAGGCCTTTCTTTCAAGGCACCTCTAGGTGTACTTGAACCTCCAACCTTTCAGGGGGCAGCCAAGCATATTAACTGTTTGCACCATCCAGGGCTTCCATTTTAATTATAAATCCCATTAATTTGGGTCAACAAACATTTACTGAGCACCTACTCTGTGACAGTCCTGAATTGAGGAATAAAGGATGACCAACATGTGGTCCCCAAGAACCCAGAGCCCAGGGGAGGATTAGTTCAAGACTGGATTTTACCCTTTTTTTATAAGTTCAGGGGCCCAACAGGAAACCAATGACATAGTCAACCAGGGTAATTGAGACGAGTTTAATAAAGTGTCTTATTTACAAAGGCAAGGGCAAGGTTAGGGAAAACCAACAAAGGGCAGTGAATTATTCCAGAGCTACCACTCTTAAGCCTGAGGGGGCAAAGGCAGGAAGCAGTTACAGAACCCAGGAAGAGTGGCTGCAGCTTAGGAAGGACTTTTCTGGGGAGGAGGAGAAGGGAAAGAAATTACCCTGACCTGTCTCTCCTCCCACCCTCTGATCTCCTGCTGTTTCTTCCCATAAACAAAACTCAAGAGGAAACCAAAATACAGGAGAACCCATTGATGCAATCCCTCTAAGTTGGTTTTCCAGGACACAGAGCAGTGGGGATTTGGGGGGAGGTGTGAAGAGAGGATCTGGAGGGGCAAAGGGACACATCCAGCACACCTACCTGCTATGGAGAACTGGACATGACCCTGGAAAGGACATGACCTTCACCCTTTCCCCCATGAAATTCCCTCCTATTAGGCTGAGTTGTTATTTCCAGAAATGTGTCCAGGGGAGTAGGGAGCCCTGGTGGTGCAGTGGTTAAGAACTCAGCTGCTAACAAAAAGGTCAACTGTTCGAATCCACCAACCACTCCTTGGAAACCCTAGGGGGAAGTTCTACTCTGTCCTATAGGGTCGGTATGAGTCGGAATTGACTCGGTAGCAACAGGTTCGAGTTTTTTGGTTTGTCGCAGAGGGGAGTTCAAGTCACAAAATGCTGTTATTAAAACACCCTGTAATAAAAAAAACTCCCAACCAAAAAAAAGCCCTGGCCCAGATGGCTTCACTGGAGAATTCTACAAAACATTTACAGAAGAGCTTGTACCAGTTCTACTCAAGCTATTTCAGAGCATAGAAGAGGAAGCAACACTTCCAAATTCATTCTATGAAGCCAGCATAATGCTGATACCAAAACCAGGCAAAGACATCACAAAAAAAGAAAATTACAGACCAATATCTCTCATGAATATAGATGCAAACATTCTGAACAAAATTCTAGCCAATAGAATTCAGTATCGTATCATAAAAATAATACACCACGGCCAAGTAGGATTCATACCAGGTATGCAAGGATGGTTTAACACTAGAAAATCCATCAACGTAATCTACCACATAAATAAAAGGAAAGAAAAAAATCACATGATCATCTCAATTGATGCAGAAAAGGCATTTGACAAAGTCCAACACCCATTCCTGATAAAAAGTCTCAACCAAATAGGTACAGAAGGGAAATTTCTCAACATAATAAAGGGCATCTATGCAAAACCAACGGCCAACATCATTCTTAATGGAGAGAGAGTGAAAACATTCCCTTTGAAAACAGGAACAAGACAAGGATGCCCTTTATCACCACTCCTATTCAACATTGTGCTGGAAGTTCTAGCAATAAGGCACGAAAAAGAAATAAAGAGCATCCAAATTGGTAATGAAGAAGTTAAACTGTCCCTGTTTGTAGATGATATAATACTATACACAGAAAACCCTAAAGACTCCACGAGAAATCTACTGGAACTAATAGAAAGATTCAGCAGAGCAGCAGGATACAAGATAAACATTCAAAAATCAGTTGGATTCCTATACACCCATAAGGAGAACAATGAAAAGGAGATCAGGAAATCAATACCATTTTCCATAGCCCCTAAAAAGATAAAATACTTAGGAATAAATCTGACCAGGAATGTAAAAGACCTATACAAAGAAAACTACAAAACACTGCTGCATGAAACCCAAAGGGATCTACATAAATGGAAAAACATACCATGCTCATGGATAGGCAGACTCAACATTGTGAAAATGGCAATTCTACCTAAAGCAATTTACAAATACAATGCAATCCCGATACAAATACCAACAACATTCTTCAAAGAGATGGAAAAACTAATCATTAACTTTATATGGAAAGGGAAGAAACCCCGAATAAGTAAAGCACTACTGAAGAAGAAGAATAAAGTTGGAGGACTCACACTACCTGACTTGAGAACCTACTATACAGCTACAGTACTCAAAACAGCCTGGTACTAGTACAACAACAGAGACATTGACCAATGGAACAGAATTGAGAACCCAGATGTAAACCCATCCACCTACAGTCACCTGATTCTCGACAAGGGCCCAAAGTCCATCAAATGGGGAAAAGACAGTCTTTTTAACAAATGGTGCTGGCAAAACTGGATATCCATTTGTAGAAAAATGAAACAGGACCCATACCTCACACCATATACAAAAACTACTTCAAAATGGATCAAAGACCTGAATATAAAGCCTCAAACTATAAAATTCATAGAAGGAAAAATAGGACCAACACTTCAGGCCTTAATACATGGCATTAACAGGATACAAACCATAAACATCAACACAAAAAACCCAACAGATAAACTAGATAACTGGGATCTTCTAAAAATCAAACATCTATGCTCTTCAAAAGACTTCACCAAAAGAGTCAAAAGAGAACCTACAGACTGGGAAAAAATTTTTGGACAGTACAAGTCAGACAAAGGTCTAATCTCCATAATCTACAAGAAAATCCAACACCTCTACAACAAAAAGACAAACAATCCTATCAAAAAATGGGCAAAGGAAATGAACAGACACTTCACCAAGGAAGACATTCAAATGGCCAACAGACACATGAGGAAATGCTCGCGATCACTAGCCATTAGAGAAATGCAAATTAAAACCACAATGAGATACCATCTCACCCCGGCATTACTGGCACCAATCAAAAACACTGGAAATAACAAAAGTTGGAGGGGCTGCGAGGAGATGGGAACTCTTATACGCTGCTGGTGGGAATGCAAAATGATACAACCATTTTGGAAAATGATATGGCGTTTCCTCAGAAAGCTAGAAATAGACATACCATTCGATCCAGCAATCCCACTCCTAGGAATATATCCTAGAGAAATAAGAGTCATCACTCGAATAGACATATGCACACCTATGTTCATGGCAGCATTGTTCATAATAGCAAAACGATGGAAACAACCTCGATGTCCATCAACAGATGAATGGATACACAAACTATGGTACATACACACAATGGAGTACTATGCAACGAGAAAGAACAACAATGAATCTGTGAACCATCTCATAACATGGATGAAACTGGAGGACATTATGCTGAGTGAAAGAAGTCAATCACAAAAGGACAAATATTGTATGAGACCTCTATTGTAAAAACCCATGAAAAAATTCACATGCAAAATGTAACAATCCTTGTTGGTTACCAGGGATGGGAGCGGGGGGAAATGCTAAATAGGCAATAGATAAGTGGTACATTGGGTGAGAGGTGAGATAGTATACAGGACAGGGGAAACTAACACAACCTGCACAAGGAAAGGTCATGAAGGCCCTATAGACACATCCAAACCCCCCGAGGGACTGAGTTGTTGGACGGAGGGCTCTGGGGACCATGGTCTCGGGGAACATCTAGCTCAATTGGCATGACACTACTTATAAAGATAATGCTCTACATTCTACCTTGGTGAGTAGTGTCTGGGGTCTTAAAAGCCTATGAGCGGCCATCTAAGATACTCCACTGGTCTCATCCCTTCGGGAGCAAGGGAGAATGAAGAGAACAGGATACAAGGAAAAGATTAGTCCAAAGGACTAATTGTCCACAGCTACCAAGGCCTCCACCGGACTGAGTCCAGTACAGCTAGATGGTACCCGGCTACCACCACTGACTGCTCTGACCAGGATCACAACAGAGGGTTCTGGACAGAGCTGTAGAAGGATGTAGAGCATAATTTTAACTCCCAAAAAAAAAGAAAAGACCAGATTTACTGGCCTAAAGAATACTGGAGAAACCTCAAGAGTGTGGCCCCCAGACACCCTTTCAGCTCAGAGGTGAAGTTACCTTCGAGGTTCGATGTTAAGCCTGGGAGTGGACAGCCCAGTAAAACTAAATGGGACTAACGAGGTACAGGAGTCAGGTGACAAGGGCCAGAAGGCAGAGGGGGAGTAGGAAACTGATGATAAGGAACACAAGTTGAGTAAGGACACTGTCGATGTGTTGTGAGATTGTTGACCACTGTTATAGGGCAACATTTGTAGTAACTATTAAATGGGAGGCTGTTTTGTCCTGTAAGCCTTCATCCTGGGCGAGAATGGCAGCACAATTGGAAGAGCATAGTCAATATCACTTAAATGTGTAAGTAAAAAGTTTTGAAATGGTGTTAAAAAAAAAAAACCAAATGAGACTAATGAGGGACAGTAGTCCAGTGACAAGGGCCAGAAGACAGAAGGGGACAAGGAAGTCCCCTGGTGATAGG
Source organism: Dugong dugon (assembly GCA_030035585.1). NCBI lineage: Eukaryota > Metazoa > Chordata > Mammalia > Sirenia > Dugongidae > Dugong > Dugong dugon. The sequence goes on from CM057471.1 coordinate 64,095,650, forward strand.
GAACACAAGGTGGAGTAAGGATATTCTTGATGTGTTGTGAGATTGTTAACCATTGTCATAGGGCAACATGTGTAGTAACTGTTAAATGAAAAACTATTTTGTTCTGTAAGCCTTCATCTTAAGTGAGAATAACAGCACAGTTGGAAGAGCGTAGTCAATGTCACTGAACTGTGTATGTAGAAATTTTTGAAACGGTGTATCTTTGGCTATCTGTATTTTCATCAAAAAAAAAAAAAAAGGTTGAGAATTTAGAGGCTTAATATGTTGTGGGGTTGTTAACCAATGTCATAAAACAACATGTGTACTACTGTTTCATGAGAAACTATTTGTTCTGTAAGCCTTCACCTGAAGTACAATAAAATATAAAAAAAAAAAAAAAACCACCCTGAAAGTCTCCAAGGCCCTATTGAAATTCTCTCCCTCTCCCCAGCTCTCCTGGTGGCATTGTAGGATTACTATGCCTCATATTTGTCTGTCTCCAAAAGATTAAACCGTCCCTGGAAAAGGCCACTGTTTCCCAAAGGAGGAGAGCCGATTTATGCTCGTTCCCTCAAGAAACTGACTTTTCAGAAAAAGTGTACAGGTTGATTTCTTCCTGGCTTGGGAGGAAGTTGATGTTTTCCATGGAAGGAGAGGGGCATGTGTATATCTCCAACATTAACACACCCACACAGTTCTGTTTGAATGGAGTGCTGAGAAAGCCAACAGCAACAAGAGTATTAGCAATGCCAATAACTGACACTTACTGAACACTTACCTACCGTATACTTGACACTATGTTTTAAGTACTACACACAAATAATCTGATGATTGTCACACCCCCATGTGGTAGCTCCTATTAGTAACCCCATTTTACAGGTGATGAAATTGAGTCACAGAAAGGTTAAGTGACCCCACAATGATCCCATAACTAACAAAAGGCAGAGTTAAAATTGGACTGAAGTCTAGGTCCCCCTCTAAAGCAGTGGTTGTCAACTGGGAGTGATTTTGCCCCTCAGGGGACATTTGAGAATGACTGGAGATATTTTTGATTGTCATGACTTGGGGGAGGAGGAGTTGCTAATGGCATCTAATGGGTAGAGCCCTGGACATCCTACAATGCAAAGAATTATCTGGCCCAAAATATCAACAGTGCTGAGGATGAGAAACACAGCTTTAAAGTCTACCTTTGGGTCCTCATGCATCCCATCCAATCTTCATCAGTCCTCAGCTGGGGAAAAGTTCAATAGAAAAATGTGGTCCTAGATCATGCAATACCTAGAGTAATCCTTGCTGAAAATGTTGGTCTTTGGCCTAATAGCACTGTGAAGCCACTAAAGAATTCTAAACAGGGAAGAGATGTGGTCAATTTAAATTTTAAGAAGACAGCTCTGCTGCTGTGTGAAAAAGGGATTGGAGGGCAGCAAGGGAGACCATTGAGGAGGCTGTTATGATAACCCAGGTGGATGATGATGGTGGAGAAATAGTGACGGGGGGAAGGAGACAAGCCAATGGATTGAGAGCTAGAAGGAGGTAACACTGACAGGACTTGGTGAGGAGAAGACAACACCAGGCTTCTGACCTGAAAGACAAGTTGGACATGGAGTCATTCATTTTACTTTATAAGCCTCCTCACTCTTTCTCTATCTTCCTATAAATATCTGTTTATTAGTAATCAGGTGTGTGTTTCTAACAAGGGGAACAGCGTCTGTAAAGTTGCTAGGAAGAGAAGAGGTCAGGAACCATTCTCAAGGCTTCAGCATATGATCATGCAGGATGTCTACAATGTGAATGGTGCCACCTAAGGTGGAGATGCCCTCCTGGCAAGCTGTGTATTCCACGTTGTTAGACCTTCTGGCCTGAAGGCTTGACTCTGGGTTGACCAGAACATGGGAAGGCCTAAGTCCCCAGCTTTGGGAATAAAACTAGCAAGAGTAAGTTCAGTCTATACAGGAGAAAACTTCACTGAACATGGCAAGCCACTCCCTCCAGCTCTCTAGCAAGCCTCTCCTATCACAGACAGGAGAGGAGGTCTGTGTGGCATCTGTCAGAGCAACACTAAAGCCTATGAGTGGAAGTGATGGGAGGCTTATTTCGGCTTAATAAAGGAACTTTTTGACAATGAAAGTCATTGAACCATTAAAATGGTCTACCTTGTAAAGAAATGAACTCCTCATTACCAGGGGAATCCAAGCTCATGCACAACAACCTCCATTCAGAGACACAACAGAGGGACATCTGCATCCGTGGGGTAGAATGTTGGCCTGCACCCTTCGAGGGCTCTTTCTTCTCTGAGAGTCTAGGACGCAAGGAAGACAGATGTCTCCATGTTGGTCTTTATAAAGCTCAAATGAATTTCTCCAACAAACTCTTAGAATGTCTGCAGCATCAGCTGAGAAAAATTACACCGACACTCCTGACCACATCATTTATTAAAAAACACTCCCTGCAGGGCAGGGAAAATCTTCCAGACATTTTTCTGAAATGTATCAGTGATTTGCTTGCAACTGCTGACAGAACTTCAATAAATGCTCCCTCAATGTAAACGTGCTTCCTCCCTCTTCCTTCTAACGAGCACTTTCTCAGCTCCCACCCACCTAAACATCCCCTCAGTCTCTCTTCTATCTGGGTAGGAGTTGGGGAGAAAAGACCAGACATGATCAAGGGACAGCACAGGGACAGCCACATCCCCACCTCCGGGTGAGTCATGAACTACCTTGATGATTATAACACGGGTTCTTTCCAGCCCAGACCTTTCTCCTAAGCTCCAGACCCACAAATCCAACTGCTGTGAGGCATCTCCTCCAAGATGTCCTACAGGCATCTCAGATTCACCAGGTCCTAAGCAGAGCTCATCATCTTCTACCCCAGAGTACCATGTTTCAAAGGATGTTGTCCAAGTCAGAGACCTAATCTCTCAGGAATATCTTTGACTTCTATCGCTCAATCACCCCCCTCCCGCATAACCAATCCACCAATCCACCTCTGACTTAGTTTTTGCCCACAGAAGCAAACCCTGACTCAAGAATTTAAAGGAGTCCCTGGGTGGTGCAAACAGTTAAGCACTCAGCTACTAACCAAAAGGTTGGCAGTTTGAATCCACTCAGAGGCACCTTGGAAGAAAGGCCTGGCTATCTATTTTGGAAAGATCACATCCATTGAAACCCTACGGAGTAGTTCTGTTCTGAAACACAACACATGGGGTCGCCGTAAGTTGGAATTGATTTGATGGCAACCGGTTAGTGTTTTTGTTTTGTTTATTTGGGAGGTGCAAGAATCCCCTGGTAGGGGAGTGGGAAAGTGAGACAAGGAAGAGAAAAAAATTCACCCAAGGGCGTATTTATCAACCCATCTGCTGCTGTGGACAAGTAAGGCTTAATTCCATGTGGAAACATGAGGAAATGGTGTAGAAACCAGCCTCAGAGTCACGACATCATTTGTTGGTTGAGGACTCTCCTGGGGGGTGTTAATTCCCTGACACTTATATCCTGTCTTACCCGTAGACAGATTCCCCAACTTCAGAGAAAGCCTTCATGCAAAGGAATACAGACTCTGCAGTTGGAAGTTATCCAGGAAATGGTGGGGCTTAAGGGATGTGGGGCAGGGCATCAACCAAGTCTGCCACAACATCAAGTCCTACGAAGTCTGTCACCTAGATTTTTGTTGTTGCAGTCGAGTCAGTTCTGACTCATGGTAACCCCATGTGTGTAAGAGTAGAACCATGCTCCACAGGGTTTTCAGCAGCTGATTTTTCAAAACCAGATCGCCAGGCCTTTCTTCCAAGGCACCTCTGAGTGGACTCAAACCTCCATCTTTTGGGTCAGCACCCAAGTGGGTTAACCATTTGCACAACACAGAGACTCCTATTGCCTTAATAACTCTACAATATTCTACATTCTCACCACTCCAGGTCCCTCCTTCTTTGTCCAGGCCGCTATCTGGCCAACTACAATCATCACTGACTGGTCTCCCTCCCTCCAGCCTGGCCCCCTATGCTCCTTCTCCAGATTACAGCCTGAGCCAGGTGGCATAGCATAATGGCTAAGGCTCTCACGTTGGACTTCTTGTGTTCAAATCCTAGACCCACATCTCAGTTCACAACTTCAGGCAAAATGCATAACATCTCTGTACTCATTTTTTTCTTCATTCAAATGAAAAATAAACATGAGAATTGTATCTACCTTATAGGATTATTGCAAGGATTAAATGAGTTGATACACGTAAAGCACTTAAAACAGTGGGCGTTCCATAAATGCTAGCTATTATTATTTCTATAACAAAAATATGGTTATGTCACTCCTTTGAAGTCTCCCATCTGGAAATGAGACCCTGGAGGGGTAAGCTTTGATAATTGCTGAAAGATTCAGAACTTAGGGCATTTCGGTCATATTCTTGGAGGACAACTCTTCACCCAGGGACCCTGAGCAGTCAGAAGATAGTATTGGTGCAATGGGTGCCTTGGGGAAAAGGGGCTGGAGAACTATGACTGCACCATGAGTTTGCTTATCGTGGATATTGATCCCCAAAACCCAAAGACATGCAAGAACATTTAAATGGTCTATTAAAGGCCCCAACTCTGGGACAACGCCCTGCAGGGCTAGGACACTGTCCTTCAGGATGAGGTATCTGGTTCTGGATCCCTTATAGCTAGAATATAAGGAATATAAGGCCCAGGAATAAAGGGGTGAAAATAAGATGGCTCTCTCTCACTCTCACTCCCAGGGATACACTTACAGAATGTGTGCTTCCCATTCCTGCATCCTGTTTCCCAAGGGAGGGATGAGGAAAACTTACTATGAAGGAAAAACAATACAATCTTGGCAAGGGTAATTGGCCCTGATACTATGAGGAGCTAGGATTGCTGCTATATTATGATGGCAGAAACAAGTGTTTCCGGAACCCGGGGGACTCACTGTGCATCTCTTGCTGTTTTCATGACACGTGGTAACTGTAACAGGAAACTGTATTAACCACAATTGACAAAAGTAAGGCAACTAATGGCACTGACTCCTCAAGGTTATGGTTGTGTTACCTCACCAGGCAAGCAAGCTAGATGTGCTGAAGTATTTGCCAAGGGTAAAGGAAATCTAGAATGGTTGATCAGCTGAGAGATGATGAAGGTCAGTTATCGTGTTAGGACCAGGAACTATAGTTTGATCCATTAGCCAATCTATGTTGAGTGTTTCGCAGAGATTGCAGCAACTATAACCTTGAAGACTCTGTGAGGAGTTAGACTTAATGTTGGGCACAAGCAATTGCAAGCACGGCAAAGGGGTGGACTGTGTCAGACATTTTTACAGCCTATTTATTTCTATTGTTGCATTTTTTTGTCCCCGTTGTTGCTGTGGCAACCAGGTGCAGCGAGGTATATGTAGTCCAGCAGAACTTCACCTCTTGACAATACTATCTTTTGCTTTCTTTCCTGAGTTTTCTCTGCTCCATGGAATGCCTTTGGAAGCCCATCAGCCATTCTGGTGCATGCACAAACCTGGAAATATGAGGGAGTTAACATCCCCTGCAAGGAGCCCTGGTGGCTCAACAGTCAAGTGCTCAGCTGCTAACTGAAAGGTTGGAGGTTCAAACCCATCCAGTGGCTCTGCAGGAGAAACACCTGGTGATCTGTTTCCCTCAAGATTACAGCCTAGAAAATCCTCTGGGGAAGTTCTACTGTGTCACATGGGGTCGTTATGAGTTGGAATCAACTCAACGGCACCCAACAACAACAAAAACAACATCCTCTGATATAATCTTTAACAAATAGGAGACAGAAACTAAGACATAAATATTCCCCCTTTTGTATTTCAAGTAAACAATGTGAAGACATATTTCACGTGGCTCCTCAGAGGTCCCAGCATGACTGAGCCCTAGTTGCCCAAAGCCAACCAGGTCAATTACACACCCTTGGATGGGCTTTCCCACTTCCTTATGTCACTGTTTCCAGCATCCCTCCCTATTCCCTGGGATCACTTTCCAAAATAAACTACCTCTGTAAACTAACTAGCTGGAGCCCTGGTGGCACAGTGGTTAAGAGCTATGGCAAGCTATGGCTGCTAGCCAAAAGATAAGCGGTTCTAATCTACCAGCCACTCCTCGGAAACTCTATGGGGCAGTTCTACTCTGTCCTATAGGATCGCTATGAATTGGAATCAACTTGAAGGCAACAGGTTGGTTTGTTTGTCTGTTGAACTAGCTTTTGGAAATAACTTGACCTCTCTGAGTCTCAGTTTCCTCTTCTGCAAAATGGAGATAATAATTACCCTTCCCTCCGAAGGCTTCTGTGAGCATTAAGCGTGACTTGCTGAGCCTGGGGCCAGCAGACAATGAGGGCTCAGCAAGCGCTAGGATTGGGACAATGGGAACGGTAACCTTCGACAACTTTTTAAATAAACTACTGAAGTTATTAAAGTGGCTCATTTCCATTGTATTCCATTTTTCCTTTGGCTTCACTTCCACTAGATACTCTTCACACAAACATACCAGGTGGTACCTTTTCTCTTTGGTGAAAACCAGGGGGCCTGGCTGTCCTCCGCTGAGGGGTTAGGGGCTGAGGGCTCAATTATTCACCAGCTCTTTTCCAAGGGAAGACACCCAAATAAAGATTCTGTTGCAGATGAGACCCAGGAAAAAGCTGGAGCAGAGTTCCCCAAAGCTGGGTCCAACAGCAATTCCTTTTTTAGAGTCACCTGGCTGTGCCTGTACATTCTTCAGGGATAGGATTTTGGTTTTCATTGGTGCTGGCATCTCTTTATCCAGAGCCCTGGATTCTACATTCACAAGGGGTTCATGAATAATGGATGGTGACCTGAAAAACTCCAAGTGGGTGAATTAAAGATGAGCATGAAAAACCTGGATGCTCAGGCTGAATTCAGCTGTGACCACAGCAGGCAGCTCTGCTGAACAGGATCCAGCTAGTGGTTATCCACGCTCCACCTCAAAGGCATGCCCCGGCTTCCCTAGGCTCTGCATTGGCCTAGTAACCTCCACAGTACCCCAGTTCTGATCTTCTCCCTCAGCAACCTTCAAAACTTACCCCTCCAATGTCCCATTCCTGCTACATCTTATTAGGAGACTACAGTTAAACCTAAAACATGATTCATGCCATCCATGTAATGATGTACTGTCACCCTTCCAGTTCACAAGAATGTGATTTGTCTTAAGGTTGTACTTGGACAAAGGTGTCTGCAGATACCATTGAGTTAAGGGGGAAGAGGAGAAGCTACTTATAGTCTCAACCTGTAAGAGCAGTGGCCAAGGGGGCCTACACAGGACAGGGACACAGAAGGGGCCTAGTCCTAGTCTGGTCTCCTTACTGTCACTATCTGGCCGTGTAATCCCTGGCCAAGGGCTTCCCCTCTCTGGGTTCCAGTTCTCCCAATCAAAAGATGGGAAAACTGAGGCTCAGAGCAAAGCAGAGACTCTCTCAGGGTCACACACACACACATATACATACACACACACACACACACAAAACCCACTGCCGTCGAGTCGATTCTGACTCATAGCTACCCTACTGGACGCAGTAGAACTGCCCCATAGGGTTTCCACAGCAAGTCAGTAATAGAGCCAGAAAGAACCCAGAACTCTTCTTTCCCAGAGCAGCCCCTCCTCCCCCCCACCCTGAAATGCCCCCTCCCTGCCCCATTCCCAGGTGGGCCATCCAGGGAAAAGGAGGGGGAAACGTATTTGCAGGTGATTTAAAGCAGGGATGCTTCCAGGACGCCCCGCTCCCTCTGGGTAATTTATGGACATGAGAGCAGGATGATGGGCTCATTGCTTACATTGTGTAATTCAAAAAATGCAGCTGCCCCAGAAAGATGGGTGAGAGGTATAAAAATATGTACATTTGATGGAGCATATATATGTGTTTGTAAATACAGTCTGTTATTGCTCAGTGTTATTATATATCCATCATCTTTCTCTGGGTTATTGGAAACATAAAAATCGTAAAGCACTAAAAATGCAAAGAACGATAAGTCACCCAGGAAAGTATATCTTCTTGGGGATGATTTTATGTCGGGAACAGTTTGCGCCTTTGGAAAATAAAGTCCTTGCACTGCCAGGGAGGGAGGAGAAGGCAGAGGGTGGGGCTGGGAGATGGTCCCTCCAAGCTCCTGCACAGAAACAGGTCCTCAGAAGAGGTGGGATGGCCATCAGGTAAAGAGGAAAGGGCAGTGGACTGAGTGTCCAAACTAGCCCAAAAAATCCACTGCCATTGAGTCGATTCTGATTCATGGCGACCCCAAGTGTTTCAGAGTACAACTGTACTCCTCAGGGTTTTCAAAGCTCGGACCTTTCAGAAGTAGATCTCCAGGGCTTTCTTCCAAGGCATCTCTGGGTGGGTTTGAACTGCCAAACTTCGGGTTAGTAGTCGAGTGCTTAACTGATTGCACCACCCAGGGACTCTCCAACCTAGCATAAACCAAAAAACCCACTGCTGTCGAGTCGATTCCGACTCATAGCAACCACAAAGGACAGCGTAGAACTGCCCCACAGTGTTTCCAAGGAGCAGCTGGTAGATTTGAACTGCCGGCCTTTTGGTTAGCAGCCAAGTTCTTAACCACTGCACCACCAGGGCTCCATAGATTCCACTATTTGCCATCTCTGTGGCTTTGCGAAAGTCATGACCTCCAAGCCTGTCTCCTCACCTATAAACTGGGGCTCAGAATGGCCACTGGAGCTTAGTAGGGCTCCACAAATCTTGACTCCCTCCCCGTCAAGCCACCTTGTTCTGAGCAAGCATCAAATGTGGCTGCACAAAGAAATGACATTGATGTATCAGGCTATCAGCCTCTCTCTGTGGATTCCCTCCTCGCAGCCCAAGCTTCCAGACCACGAAGTGGAACCATAAACTAAATTCCAAGCAGCAGGCATAGTCAATAGCACAGATGTGATTTTTAAGTGAAATTAATGATTTTTCGAATATAGATTTCCTCTCCGGGCCCTTCTCTCCTCAACTTTGGAGATTCATGATTCCACATGCATTTGGTAATGTTGCTGGGGCCTGGGATTCTCTTATAAATCAAATGTTAAGGAGGCCTCAAGGGGAGTGTGAGCGGGAGGCTAGCGGCATGGAGTAAGGTGTGCAGAAAAGTCCTTGTACACTTATGATGGTGGACACAAGACCTGGGGAGACGGAGAACAACGGGCTAGAGTGCACAGACCACCAGGAGACTCGGGGTCTCATTTAAACCCAGCCTCTAACTCGTTCTGTGCCCACCCACATACCCACCCCTCCACTCTGGGCTTCAGTTTGTGCATCTGGAAAATGAGGGGCTTGGAATGGAAGTTCTTTAAGGTCCCCTTTTGGACTTCACCTTCAGCATGAAGTTGGAATGATACATACTCTCTTTTGTTCACCTCTGAATCCCCATGAAGTAAAATAGCAGAAAAGTGTCTAGTACATAGGAGGGGCTCAGTAAACATTTGCTCATTAGTTGGAGTCCCTGGGTGGCACAAATGGTTAACATGCTCATCTGCTAACTGAAAGGTTGGAGGTTTGAGTCCACCTAGAGGTGTCTCACAAGAAAGGCCTGGAGATCTATTTCTGAAAAACCAGCCTTTGAAAACCCTAGTGGGCACAGTTCTACTCTGATACACATGATGTCACCAGGAGTCAGAATTGACTCGATGGCAACTGTTTTTGGTTTCATTAACTTTTTTTTATTGTTGTGAAACTAGAGCATCATTCATATACATTCATACTAAGGTGAGAGTGACTGATACGTCTGCAAATGAGACCTACCCCTTTCCTAAGACTATTTGCTACTTTACAAGGCTCAATTCCTTTGGTGAATAACAATGATAGCTAACATTTATATAAAGCTTACAACGTGAAAGACATTTGCTCTTATTAACTCTTCTAATCTTATAACAGCCCCATATGGCAAGTTGAAATCTTACCATCATCCTTTATCTCCCTGTTTTACAAATGGGGAAACTGATGCACAGAAAGATTAATTAATGTCATTTAAGTAAGTGGTGAAGCTGGGATTTTAAACCCAGGCAGCCTGGCTCACAAGTCCATGTTCCTAAACATTACACTACAGTGCTTCTTCGAAACAGAAGTCAATCTTTAATGATATGCTTGGGCATAAGCAAGACACCTAATTGGAAAAAAAATGTTCGATGGTATGGTGGAAAGAAATCTGGGCTGGAGCAAAAGAGACTTGAGTTCCAAACCTAGCTTGACCTCTGAATCTTTATGTGACATTGACCAAGTTACTTCACTCCCTGGGGCTTCATCTCCCCATCTGAACCAAAAAGTCCTTTAGTTTTAATAAACATTGCTTCTGGGGCTTTCTACAAGTATAGAGAGTAAATGTCCATCATACTAAGTTATGTAAATAGGAATCAATTCTCAGAGTCTGGGCAGGAAGAGGTGGCCTGGGATAGGGAGAAATTGGGAAGTCAGGATACCTCTGGGGACCTAATATTGGCCAGCGTTGCAAGAAACGAGTGAACCAGTAAATCACCAACCAGGGGAGATGCAAATGTCTTCCCCCAGTTCCTAGGATCTGCAACAGCCAGCTTAGTCTCAGACAACACCAAAGCAGAGAGAAAGAGCTCTTAGAGGCTGTTACAAGTCAATGGTTTTCACACTTATTTTTAGCTATTTTTTTAAATCTTCCTTGGAATGTAATATATAATGCTGATTTTTTTAAAAAGCTGTGTTTTATTTGTGTGCTTTTCTTTTACAAATACAGAGCATAACCTTTACTTATTATAAAGTCAATCAACAAGAACAAGGCTGTTTTGATTAGATAAATTGATGCTCAGGTTGATATAAAACTGTAATTGTCATCCGTAACCTCTGACTTCTCATTCTTGTGTTTATTAAAACAGCCTGATAATTTTCATTAGTTTTAGTTGTACAGCATCTTGAAAATCCTCATTTACACAGACAAGTAGTTGTAAATGCTGACAGGTTAAAAAAAAAAGAGAGAGAGAGAACCAATAGAAGAAGTAAAGTTTGCTTTGCAATCTTCGAATATTCTTCCAACAGACTGACCCAGAGGCTTGAAAGGAAGCCAGTAAGACTTATTTGGATTATACAAAATACCCAATTTCAGATCACACCGATGGTGTAAATGTTCATTTATTCATCCATTTATTCAACAAGTACTTTGTGAGTGCCTACAATGTGTAAGCTACACTGGGGATGCAGCAGGGAGCAGAATAAAAACACCGTTGCCCTCTTGGACTTTAAAACTTTAGCATGTGCTGAGACCATCTTTAAACCTTAAACCAAAAATGTCCCCTGAAGTCTTCTTAAAACCAAACAGTAATTTAGCTTAACTAGTAAAAAAAAAAAAAAAAGAAAGAAAGAAAAGAAAAAGTCTGCTTTGATCATTGCATTCTTTTAAAGAACTATCTAAAACCCAAACCAAGTCCGTTGCTGCCGAGTCAATTCCAACTCATAGCGACCCTATAGGACAGAGTAGAACTGCCCCATGGGGTTTCCAAAGAGCAGCTGGTGGTTCAAACTGCCGACCTTTACGGTCAGCAGCCAAGCTCTTAACCACTATGCCACCAGGGCTCCAAAGAACTATCTCTATAGGATCAAATTGACAACAGCAACTTGAAAAATTAGATAAGAAACTTAGTGGGAAGTGAGTTTATGTTAATGAGGGAGGAACAATTCAGAAAAGGAGACTGAGAATGGTTGCACAACTCGAAGAATGTCATCAATGTCACCGAATTGTACACGTAAAAACTGTTGAATTGGTGTATGTATAATCTCAACAACAACAGCAACAAAATTTTAAAAAAACTTTAACATATGCGAGATGGACAATACATAAGTAAAATATATGATAGTACTAAGTATTATGGGAATAAATAAAGCAGAAAAGGGGTTAGGAACCCTGGGATGGAGGATGTTCAGTTTGAAGTAGTTCAAGGAGGCCTCATGTAGAAGATGACATTTGAACAAAAGACATTTGAGTCCACCCAGAGGCACCTTGGAAGAAAGGCCTAATGATCTACTTCTGAAAAATCAGACACTGAAAACCTTACGGAGCACAGTTCTACTCTGACACACATGGGGTTACCATGAGTTAGAATCGACTTGACAGCAACTGGTTACTGGTTGGGAAGAGCAGAGGCTTGACCAGGTTATTTCAAGAAAGAACTGGAGGGGAAGAACTGAGACAGTATGTCAAGATGAATCTTTCCAGAATTTTTTCTATAAAGAAGAACAAAGGAATAGAATGACAGATGAAAGAAGTGGAGTTGAGTCATTTGTTCATTTGTTTTAACATGGGAGAAATCATGGCATGTTTGTGCACTGATGTCAAATGATCCAGAAGAGAAGGAAAATGTCCTCATGTAGGTGAGAGAGAGAATTGCTGAAGGGTTTCCTGGAGAAACTAAGAGGGTCTCGGGTCTAGGATAGAGGCGAGGGTTGGCCTCAGTGGTAGGGACTGTTCATTGCAGTAACAGGACCCATGTGAATACGGAGGCGGGAGGTGGGGAGGTTGGACTTGGAAACTTGTGGAAGTTCTCCTATGATTGCTTTTATAGTCTCTGTGAAGTGGGAAATCAGATCATCAAGTGAGAGTGACGGAGAGGGAGGAGATGTTGGAGGCTTGAGGAGCAGGGAGAAGGTGTGAAAAAAACCATTTGGATGAAAGGGAGAATGAATGGACCAAGGAAACTTACTATGTTGCCAGGCAGCATAAAGGGCCCATGGGAGATCAGTGACCATGAATCTAAAGAGAAAGCAGTCAGCATGGCTGCATGCTTTTCTGCAGCCACATTCAGCTGTTTTGGTGCAGGCATTGAGTAGGCAAAGCTGATTATGATCAGGTTTGTGGTTTTGCCAAATAAGCATGATAACTGTAAGAGTCAAGGGTATGAAACGTTGCAGCCAAAATAACCAAAAACTCGTTGCTGTAGAGTCAATTTCAACTCATGGCGACCCCATGTTTGTACATAAAGTGTTCTGTGACATTGGTCATGTGTGTCAGAACAGAACTGTGCTCCATAGGATTTTCAATGGCTGGTTTTTCAGAAGCAGATTGCCAGCCCTTTCTTTCAAGGCACCTATGGGTGGACTCCAGCCTTTCAGTTAGCAGCCGAATGCATTAACCTTCCGTACTGCCCACCACCCAGAGCCAAAATACCTGGTTATAAATCCTTGACCCATCACTTATTAGCTGCGTGACCTTGATCAAGTTACCTAACCTCTCAGTGCTTCAGTTCCTTCACCAGGTTCTTAAATAAAAGTTAAATGAGTTAATGTACATAGCCTTTAGACCAATACCTGGCACATTAAAAGCACTCAGTAAAGCACTTAGCCTTTATTATTATCAATACTACTTGAGGGAGGCAGGAAATGAGTTCCTTAGCCAGTTAAAATCCTCTCTGCTTGGCAGAAAACACTTGTGAAATATCTTGTAATGTTACAGAATATTAAATAATATCATTTTTTCAAAACTCAGATACCTCCACCCCATCTCTGTTGAACACAGCTTCAAAATTTCTAGTCTAATTTACCTTGCTTTGTACAGTAAGGCCAAACATTAAGTTTCAATTTCCCTGCTGACACTTTATCTGCTGTCAGCGTTGTGACAACTAAAAGTCAATGAAGAAGCACCCCAAACTTACAATAATAACATGATATTATCACAACATGATGTGGTGCACACTGCACAACTGACTACTACACCATGCTGGGGGCAGGTGCCTGAGACGCACCCGAGCTTCCCCTGATCTTAGAAATTCTAACGTTTTCTTTTTGTCAACCCTTGAGTGCTGCAGTAGTGCATGCACTGATACATTTTCATACTGCAGACATGCACAGAAGCAATTTTTTTTGGAGACTTTTTGCAGGTACAATTTAACTAACAACACATTTATAATAGGTTTGACTGTATTGACAGAGGCGTGGTGAAAATACTTAAGGAAGTCGGCTGCTCACTGAAAGGTTGGCAGTCCAAGTCCACCCAAAGGTGCCTTGGAAGAAAGGCCTGGCAATCTACTTCTAAAAAATCAGCCATTGAAAACCTATGGAGCATAGTTCTATTCTGATACACGTGGATTCACCATGAGTCCATCAACTCAACAGCAAATGGTTTTATATGAGCCCCAATGTGGGTAGATGAAGGGGACACTTCACAACAAAAGGGCAACATTTGCCCAAAATCAAAGATGAGAAGGCAGGAAGGGGTAGCAAATCAAGACAAAAGAATATAGGGAACCTAGGACGGAAATGGGGAGAATGCTGACACATTGTGGGGAATGAAACCAATGTCTTGGAACACTTTATGTACAAACTTTTGAATGGGAAACTAATTTGCTCTGTAAACTTTCACCTAATGCCCAATAAAAAAATTAAAAACAACGTTCCCCGGACACCCTTTTAACTCTGAACTGAGGCTCACCCTTCAGCCAAAAGGTGTTCACCCTTCAGCCAAAGGTTAGACAGGTCTATAAAACAAACAATAATACACGTGAGGAATGTGCTTCGTAGTCCGTTCATGTATACGAGACCAAAAGGGCAACAACTGCCCAAAAGCAATGACAAGAAGGTAGGAAGGGACGAGAAAAATGCACGGATGGAAATGGGGAACTGGGGTATGGAAGAGGAGAGTGTTGACACATCGCAGGGATTGCCAACAATGTCACAAAACAATTTGTATATAAATTGTTGAATGAGAAAGAAATTTGCTCTGTAAACTTTCACCTAAAGCACAATAAAACAAAAAAAGCAACAACACATTGCAACAGATTAAATGCAGAAGCAAATATGAGAAACCAGCTGTCTTCTATTAAGCCCGACAGTAAAGTGATTTGAAAACGTAAAAAATGCCACTCTTCTCACTAATTTTTTTTTGTTTTGGAGAATACAGTTATTTTTCATAAAAATATGTTACTTATGTTACCTTGCAATAAGTTTATTATTGTTATTTCAAAATGAATTTATAAATAGATTTTGTTAAATTAAAAAAATGTGTGAAGCTATGATTCTTACTGTTTTTCAAGGATTTAAATTATATTTCTGCTCTGAGTTGGGTTTCTGGAGCCTCCAGAGTATCTCCTTGGGACCCTAGCGTTCTTCCTCTGAACATAGTTTGACAGCCACGGGTCTTTCCCAACCCTCTCTTATCGTAGATGAGAAAACCAAACAGATGATCGGACCTACCTCCGTTACACAGCAAAGAGGACCCGGGCTGGGGCTGGAACCCAGATCTCCTGGAGCTGGGCCTGCAGGCTTTTCCACAAGTCCATCTCAGCTCAGCCTCCCTGTGCGTGGTTCCTGTGCAGGTGGTTGTTGTTAGTTGCCACTGAGAAGGGTCCGTTAATGGGCACGTTGTGAGGAAGAGGCAGTGACACTTCAGGGAAGCTGAGTCCCAAACCTCTGACTCCATGGTCAGAGTTGTATTGAGCCACTGAGGCTCTGGGGAAGAAGAAGCAAACCATGGATGGTTGGGGATTGGGGAGGAGGGAGTCTTTGATGACGGGGCCACTGAGAAACAGTTAGGGAGGCTCCAATGGAACAGCAAAGAGAAAGGGAAAGCATTTGGGGGAATCTATTTAGCGCAGATCACAGATCAGCAGCATCAGCATCACATGAGAGCTTCTCAGAACTGCGGAATCCTAGGCTCCACCCTGGATCTACTGAACCAGAACCTACATTCTAACCAGACCTGTTGGGGATTACTGTTCACGTTAAAGTCTGAAAAGTACCCACTCCTCTAGGTACCCTTGCATCATTATCTCGTTTTCACTAAGGGCTCTGACTGTGCGATAGGCCCTGTTAATTATCCCCATTTTACAGATAAAGAAACAGAGGCTCAGAAAGGTTAAGCCACGGCTCAGTGACAGTACCTGGCAAAGTGTGAATGTGATCCCAGATTGTTTGACTCCAAAGTCTGTGCTGGTTCCACAGCCTTGAGTTACCATCTCCTCAGCTGCCATGGCAAAGTTGGGAGGGAGGGGAGGAAAGGGAAACTGTGGCCGGGAATCCCGTAGAACCTTCTCACAACATCATACAGGAATCCAGCAGCACCTACCTAATTCATTCACTTACTCATTCAGCAAACACTTCCCCAAGGCACCTACCCAGGCTAGGAACTTGGGTATGGAGAAGACTAAGTCACTGTGGCTGCACCAAGAAATTCAGAGTCAATTGGAGGAGCCAACCAGCACTGGCTCTCCTACATTTCAATATCTCGCCAGTCCCTCGCTTCTTTTTCTCACCATCTTCCTCCCTCTTGCCTTCTCTTTCCCTCCTCCTCTTCTGTTCTGCTGTCTTACAAGGACCCAAGTAGACACCTCCAAAAGAGAAGCAGTAGCAACCACTGCCACCATAGCTCTGGTGGGGAACACAAGCCCAGCCTGAAACTGTGTATCTAAACCCTCTCTGGAGCCTGGACCTCCAGGATTCCTGTTTGGTTTTTGAGAGCTAGGCCTCTGTTTCACAGCACCAGGGGATCATTACCGAGTGAGTCCCTTCCAGGTGATTTAGATGTCCTTATCATCTCCTTGGGAGAAAGATGTGGCAGTCTGCTTCTGTAAAGATTTACAGCCTTGGAAACCCTATGAAGCAGTTCTGCTCTGTCCTATAGGGTCGCTGTGAGTCGGAATAGACTCAACAGCAATGGGTTTGGGTGTTTTGTTTTTTTTTTTTTTGTCTGTTTTCTACTCTGCTTTGACCTCATTAACATAACAAAAGAAATTCCTATTTCCAAACTGGGTAATACTTACAAGTATAAAAAAAGAAATTTACAGGTATAGGGGTTAGGATTTCAATACATATTTTGGGGGGATGCAATTCAATCCATAATGACCTCTAACAGGGCATACACTCCACTCCCATTCAGCCCAAGCTCCTAATTTAACAGACCATTTGCAGCTGCAGCAAAAGACTGTCTGGGATCCAGAAGGTGGAGGTGGTCTGAAATCTTGGAAAATAGCTTTGCTTTGCTGTTTTGTCCATAAACACCTAGAAGAAAATAAAACCCTGCAGGCCATGGATCTAAAAAGCACCCCACCTTGCTCTAAAGATTAGGAGAAGGGATTTTGTGATCCATATGCAACTGGACTTAAGTCTCTCAAAATCTCCCTTTCAAAACTGATTAAAACGTCTCTCAACTCTCTCCTTCAGGGTCCTTTAACTTTACCAAGGTTTAAGAAAAAAATGCCCCTGTTACTAAGAACAGTCTTTTTCTTTTCTGGGTTACCTTGGGCCCCACAAGAGGCTGTCCTGGACCGGAAAAATTGTCCCAGCCCCATTAGCAATAGCAACAGCAACAACAGTCAGGTATGGAGTGCTTCTCACGTGCCCAGCACTGTGCTAAGTGCTTAGCATAAGTTATCTCAGTAAATCTTCACATCCAGACTGCTATTATTCCCATTCTGCAGATAAGTAAACTAAGGCAGAAAGAACAAGAACTCAGTCCAGCTCTGCTGACCCTAAAGCCTATTTCCTTAAGCTTATGGCACTACCTTCCCAGATATGACCACTAAAACCTGAGCAGTGGTCATTGCTGGGCCATTGAGTTATGGGCAATTTTTACTTCCTTCTCATTGCTCCTGCGTATTCTCTACATGCTCTGCAATAAACACGTTATCTTTGAAATAAGGTTTATAAAATTAACATAAAATATTTTAAAAGGGAAAGGAGCATGGGACCCAGGATCCCCCAAGAGAGAGAAGGAAGCACTCTGGTGGGGAGTGTCTGTTATGCTCCCGCCTGGAGTTACCGTGTTGAGCTTGGAATCTGAGTGCTAGGGAGGCCACAGGGAGTGCATCTGGCCTGCAGAGGCTGCCCTGCATCCCCAAGGGGCTAAGCCCGTCAATAAATGTGGCCCAAATGATTTTGTTTTGCATCTTCAGACTCATAACCACTCCATGAGGCAGGAATCAGCAAGTAATTTTTTTTATTGTGGGAAATAGATATGTAACAAAGCTTTGTCATTTCAATATTCAGAACATGTACAATTCAGTGACATTAATTATGTTTATCATGTTGCTCTACCGTCACCACTATCGGTTTCCAAATTTTTCCATCACCCTTAACAGAAGCTCAGTGTCCCCCAGGCAATGAGTCCTCACCTCCTGCTCACCCCTAGTAACCACTAATAAACTTTGGTCTCTATATACTTGCCTATCCTAGATATTTCATACAGGTGAGACCATGCAACGCTTGTCCTTCTGTGACTGACTTAGTTCACTCAGCATAATGTTCTCAAGGTTCAGCAAGTTATTCTACTTATTTATTTTCTTTGATTGTCTTAGTAGCATTTTATTTTATTATTGTAGTTTAGATGAATGTTTACAGAACAAACTGGCTTCTCATTAAGCAATTAGTGCACATTTGTTTTGTGGCTTTGGTTACCAACTTCACAATATGTCAGCACTCCTCCCTTCTCGACCTTAGGTTCCCTATTACCACGTTTCTTGTCCCCTCCTGCCTTCTAGCCCTTGCCCCTGGGCTGGTGTGTCCATTTAGTCTGGTTTTGTTTTATGCGCCTGCCTAATCTTTGGCTGAAGGGGGAACCTCAGCAGTGACTTCATTACTGAGATAAAGTGGTGTCCGGGGGCCATACTCTTGGGGTTTCCGCACTCTCTGTCAGACCAGTAAGTCTGGTCTTTTTCTGTGAGTTAGAATTTTGTTCTACATTTTTCTCCAGCTCTGTCCAGGGCCCTCTATTGTGATCCCTGTCAGAGCAGTAGGTGGTGGCAGCTGGGCACCATCTAGTTGTGCTGGACTCAGTCTGGTGGAGGCTGCAGTAGTTGTGGTCCATTAGGCCTTTGGATTAATCTTTCCCTTGTATCTATGGTTTTCTTCATTGTCCCTTGCTCAAGACGGGGTGAGACTGGTGGAGTATCTTAAATGGCCATTCACAATTAGCTAGTTATTTTTGATTCACTGAAAGTATTTCTTGATATGATCAGATCTCTTAAGCTATTAAAGTGTGTCTCTAAATCTGGCCTTTTTGTGTGAGTTAGAATTTTGTTCTATATCCTTC
Organism: Dugong dugon; assembly: GCA_030035585.1. Taxonomy (NCBI): domain Eukaryota; kingdom Metazoa; phylum Chordata; class Mammalia; order Sirenia; family Dugongidae; genus Dugong; species Dugong dugon. The sequence goes on from CM057471.1 coordinate 64,114,606, forward strand.
TCCAGCTCTGTCCAGAACCCTCTGTTGTGATCCTGGTCAGAGCAGTCAGTGGTGGTAGCCGGGCACCAGCTAGGTGTACTGGACTCAGTCTGGTGGAGGCCATGGTAGCTGTGGTCCATTAGTCCTTTGGACTAATCTTTTCCTTGTATTGTGTTCTCTTCGGTCTCTCTTGCTCCTGAAAGGGTGAGACCAGTGAAGTATCTTAGACGGCTGCTCACAGGCTTTTAAGACCCCAGACACTACTCACCAAGGTAGAATGTAGAACATTGTCTTTATAAACTGTGTTATGCCAGTTGAGCTAGATGTTCCCTGAGACCATGGTCCCCACAACCCTCCACCCAGCAATTCAGTCCCTCAGGGAGTTTGGATGTGTCTGTGCAGCTTCCATGACCTTTTCTTGTACAAGTTGTGCTAGCTTCCACAGTATTGTATACTGTCTTACCCTTCACCAAAGTTACCACTTATCTATTGTCTATTTAGTTCCCCCCTCCACCACCCCTCCTATCCCTCATAACCAACAAAGATTGTTTCTTTTTGTGTGTAAAGTTTTACTTGAGTTTTTACAGTAGAGGTCTCATCCAATATTTGTCCTTTTGTGATTGACTTATTTCACTCAGCATAATGTCCTCCACTTTCATCCATGTTATGAGATGGTTCACCGATTCATCTCTGTTCTTTATTGTTGCATAGTACTCCATTGTGTGTATGTACCATAGTCTGGCCTGACAGACTGGAGAAACCCCGAGAGTATGGCCCCCAGACACCCTTTTAGCTCAGTGGTGAAGTCACTCCTGAGGTTCACCGTTCAGCCGGGGATTGGACAGCCTGATAAAACAAAATGGGACTAATGAGGCACAGCAGTCCAGGGACAAGGGCTAGAAGGCAGGAGGGGACAAGAAAGCTGGTGATAGGGAATCCAAGGTTGAGAAGGGGCAGTGTTGACAGGTTGTGGGGTTGTTAACCATTGTCATAAGGCAATGTGTGTACTAACTGTTTAATGAGAAACTATTTGTTCTGTAAACCTTCATCTAAGGTACAAAAAAAAAAGAGTTATCTATGTGAGATCAAATTGACAACAGCAACTCAAAAGGTTTGATGGGAAGCCTAGGGGGCAGTGAGTTGAAGATAATGGTGATGGAATAATTTGGAAAAGAATAGTGAGAATAGCAGCACAGCTGGAAGAATGTAACTGATGTCACTGAATTGTACAAGTAGAAATTTCTGAAATGGTGTATCTTTGGCTATGAATATTTTCACCAACAAAAAAAAAGTTTGAGAAGGGAGAGTGTTGATATGTTGTGGGGTTTTTAACCAATGTCATAAAACAATGTGTACTGACTGTTTAATGAGAAACTATTTGTTCTGTAAATCTTCACCTAAAGTACAATAAAAAAAAAATTTTTTTTAAATAAATAAAGTGTGTCTCTAAGGGGACTGCTTCTCTGACAAGCCCTGAGGGGCCTTTCTTCCTCTCAGGAAGCTCTGTCCTGGTAGCTGACTTTACAGGGTCCCCCTCCCCACACACTCTCCCAAAGCTGTTTCTTGTTGGCTTGAGGGTTAGCACCAGGAAGTGGAGGGCAACAAGCAGTTGTGGCTGACCTGGCACTGTGTGGCCGACCAGTCAGGAGGCAGGGGCAGAGCAGAGCTAGAGTGTGCACTGGACACCGGTTCACAGGCCCCCTGTGGTGGCTTGTCACATTACCAGCTTGGGGCCGTGGGCCTTCAGGCAATTCTCAGCGTCAAATCCAGAAACAAAGGATACAGTGACCAATGGAAAGCTGCCTTTGTCCTCAGCCCCCTCCCCAACACCAGAGTAGGTGCCTCCCATTACCTGTGTTCTAGGTAGGAAGCTCAAAGCTGAAGCTGGAAAACTGAGTATTCGTCTTGGCTACAGAACAGATGAATTCCAGGCAGAGAGGAGTGTTCTGGGCAGCCTCCAGCTGTCCGCAGCCTTGCTGGGGTCTTTATGGCCCTTTAGTTGATGGTTTTCGGGGTTAAGCATTGACCTCTGTCCTCTCACAGGTGGCCCCACAACAGATGGGGTTTTATGCTAGGAGGTAAAACAGCGCCATCAGAATGGCAACATATGGGTCTTCGTGTGGTCTTGTCCCCTGCAGACCTGTGGGCCTGCCAGCCAGCTTGCTATTTGCATATATCGGTTTAATATTGAGGAGAGGCAGATGGGACCTCTCTTGATTGGCTTTGCCTGAAAAACCTGTTTATTAAAAAAAAAAAAAAAAAAAGGAGACGCGTGGAGGAGAATCACACACTCAAAGAACTTCGAAAGAACTCAGAGATCGTGTACTTTCATATTCTTCACCATTGCAGACATCAGCAACGAGCATGGAGCTCCTTCCTACTAAGCTCAAACCCAGCTTACAGTCCTTATCAATAGCACATTTCAGGCTGCCACCACCAGTCGGTTGCAGTTGGCACTCAAGATAAAACTTATTTGACATCCCTGTTAAAATCCAGACCTATCCTTTTACAGATGGGACAAATCAGGATTAGAGAAGGAGAGTGACTTGGCCAGAATTACCCAGGGAGATGGGACAGAAACAGTAGTAGAATCCAGGACTATCCAGCTTCTTGTCCAATGCTCTTTCTACTGCATCAGGATCAGTGTTTTAGGATCTTAGAATTGGGGTGAACTGCTATTCACTCCTGCAGGTAGGAGGAAGATGACATAAAATGTCACACTATGAAAAGCACCGGGGCTTGCATGAGATAACCCTGGGTTCAAATCTTAGCTCCACCACTTAGGAGTTGTGTGTCCTTGGGCAAGTGACTTCACTGTCCCTAGCCCTCTGTTTTACCACCTGCAAAATGGTAATAATAATGTTTCCTTCATGGAGCCAAAGGAGTCCCTGGGTGGCGCAAAATGTCTAAGTGCTCCACTGCTAGCTAGAAGGTTGGTAGTTCAAATCCATCCGGAGGTGCCTCAGAAGGCTGGCCTGGCGATCTGCTTACAAAAGGTCACAGCCTTGAAAACCCTATGGAGCAGTTCTATTCTGCACACATGGGGTCCCCTTGAGTCAGAATCAACTCAACAGAAACTGACAACTTAGAGCCATTGTGGTGCTCAAATAAGAAGACACCCAGCACAGACTAAGCAAACAGTAGATATTGAGATTTTTCCCCTGCCAATACCAGGCTCCCAGTGTCTGCCACCTCCCTCCGTGCCCTCTCCCCAGTCAAACCACCTCCTGCTATCTTGACTGTCATCAGTAATGGATGCGGCTTTAGTTTCCATGTTTGCCCACGCTTGTTTATAGAACAAATGACTTCTATTGCCTGTAGGTCTCTGCTCAGCGTTGGCCAGGCCTGGACCACTAAAGCTGCATTTCCAAGGCAGGTGGGCTCTCTCCACTCCAGAGTGCCCCCAGGATCCTCTCAGAACTTTGAGCCTCCCTTTGTTAATTCCTGGGTAATAGTAATAACACTTTCAGGCAACTCCACACAAAGCCAGTTGCAAGGGCCAACTGAGCAAATTACTACTCACTCTCCAAAAGGCTGCCTGGCTCTTCCACTAGCTTATGAGCTTCCCTAGGGCAAGTCCTAACTCATTCAGCCCTGTATCTCTTGTGTCCACATCTCCTGACATGTAGTAGGTGACTGTGGGGAATGGTATCATTGTTCCCAATTCTCCACTTCTCCCTGTATCTGCACCCTTTATCTTGCAACTTTGTGCTCCTCTCTCACTATAAACCAGTTGTCATCAAGGCAGTTCCAACTCATGGTAACCCCATGGTGTCAGAGTAGAACTGTGCTATGGGGTTTTCATGGATGTGACTTTTCGGAAGCAAATCACCAGGCCTTTCTTCTGAGGCTATTCTGGGTGCATTCAAACCTCCAACCTTTCATTTAGTAGCCAAACAGATTAACCATTTGCACCACCCAGGAACTCCTCTCTCACTATAAACCAAAACCAAACCCATTGCCTTCAAGTCGATTCCAACTCATAGAAAACTTACAGGACAGAGTAGAACTGCCCCATAGGGTTTACAGCCTCCATGGGTCTATTAGTTTGTTGTACTGTGGGGGCCTGTGTGTTGCTATGATGCTGGAAGCTATGCCACCGGTATTCAAATGCCAGCAGGGTCACCCACGGTAGACAGGTTTCAGCTGAGCTTCCAGACTAAGACAGACTAGGAAGAAGGATTCGGCAGTCTACTTCTGAAGAGAATTAGCCAGTGAAAACTTTATGAATAGCAGCAGAACACTCTCTGACATAGGGCGGGAAGATGAGACACCCCCCCCCCCCCCAGGATGGAAGGCTCTCAAAAGACGACTGGGGAAGAGCTGCCTCCTCAAAGTAGAGTCGACATTAATGATGTGGGTGGAGTCAAGTTTTCGGGACCTTCATTTACTGATGTGGCACGACTCAAAATGAGAAGAAACAGCTACAAACATCCATTAATAATCAAAACGTGGAATGTACGAAGTATGAATCTAGGAAAATTGGAAATCATCAAAAATGAAATGGAAAGCATAAACATCGATATCTTAGGCATTAGTGAGCTGAAATGGACTAGTATTGGCCATTTTGAATTGGACGATCATATGGACTACTATGCCAGGAATGACAACTTGAAAAGGAATGGCGTTGCATTCATTGTCAAAAAGAACATTTTGAGATCTATCCTGAAGTACAACCCTGTCGGTGATAGGATAGTATCTATACACCTACAAAGAAGACCAGTTAATACAACTATTATTCAAATCTACACACCAACCACTAAGGCCAAAGATGAAGAAATTGAGGATTTTTACCAGCTTCTGCAGTCTGAAATTGATTGAACATGCAATCAGGATGCATTGATGACTACTGGTGATTGGAATGTGAAAGTTGGAAACAAAGAAGGATCAGTAATTGGAAAATATGGCCTCGGTGATAGAAACAATGCCGGAAATCGCATGATAGAATTTTGTAAGACCAATGACTTCTTCTTTGCAAATACCTTTTTTCACCAACATAAATGGTGACTGTACACATGGACCTCGCCAGACGAAATACACAGGAATCAAATTAACTACATCTATGGGAAGAGATGATGGAAAAGCTCAATATCACTGGTCAGAACAAGGCCAAGGGCCAACTGTGGAACAGACCATCAATTGCTCATATGTAACTTCAAGCTGAAACTGAGGAAAATTAGAAAAGGTGCACAAGAGCCATAGTACAATCTTGAGTATATCCCACCTGAATTTACAGACCATCTCAAGAATAGATTTGACACGTTGAACACTAATGACCGAAGACCAGATGAGTTGTGGAATGACATCAAGGACATCATACATGAAGAAAGCAAGAGGTCATTAAAAAGACAGGAAAGAAAGAAAAGACCAAAATGGATGTCAGAAGAGACTCTGAAACTTACTCTTGATCATCCAGTAGCTAAAGCAAAAGGAAGAATTGATGAAGTAACAGAACTGAACAGAAGACATAGTAAAGTATTATAATATAATGACATGTGCAAAGAGCTGGAGATAGAAAAACAAAACGGAAAAACACTCGGCATTTCTAAAGCTGAAAGAACTGGAGGAAAAATTCAAGGCTCGAGTTGCAGTAGTGAAGGATTCTATGGGGAAAATATTAAATAACGCAGGAAGCATCAAAAGAAGATGGAAGGAATACACAAAGTCATTATACCAAGAAGAATTGGTCAACATTCAGTCATTTTAAGAGGTAGCATATGATCAGGAACTGATGGTACTGAAGGAAGAAGTCCAAGCTGCACTGAAGGCATTGATGAAAAACAAGGCTCCAGGAACTGACAGAATATCAATTGAGATGTTTCAACAAATGGATGCAATGCTGGAAATGCTCACTCATCTATCTTAAGAAATTTGGAAGACAGCTGCCTGGCCAACCAACTGGAAGAGATCCATACTTATGCTTACTCCCAAGAAAGGTGATCCAACTAAACGTGGAAATTAATGAACAGTATCATTAATATCACATCAAAATTTTGCTGAAGATCATTCAAAAGCGGCTACAGCAGTACGTCAACAGGGAACTGCCAGAAATTCAGGGTGGATTCAGAAGAGAACGTGGAACCAGGGATATCATTGCTGATGTCAGATGGATCTTGGCTGAAAGCAAAGAATACCAGAAAGACGTTTACCTGTGTTTTATCGACCATGCAAAGGCATTCAACTGTGTGAATCATAACAAATTATGGACAACATTGTGAAGAATAAGAATTCCAGAACACTTAATTGTGTTCATGAGGAACCTGTACATAGATCAAGAGGCAGTTGTTTGGACAGAACAAGGGGATACTGCATGGTTTAAAGTCAGGAAAAGTATGTGTCAGGGTTGCATCATTTTACCATACCTATTCAATCTGTATGCTGAGCAAATACTCCCAGAAGCTGGACTATATGAGGAAGAATGGGGAATCAGGATTGGAGGAAGACTCATTAACAACCTGCATTATGCAGATGACACAACCTTGCTTGCAGAAAGTGAATAGGACTTGAAGCACTTACTGATGAAGATCAAAGACTACAGCCTTCAGTATGGATTACGCCTCAACATAAAGAAAACAAAAATCCTCACAACTGGAGCAATATGCAACATCATGATAAGCAGAGAAAAGATTGAAGTTGTCAAGGATTTCATTTTACTTGGATCTGCAATCAACACCCACAGAAGCAGCAGTCAAGAAATCAAAAGACACATTGCACTGGGCAAATCTGCGGAAAAAGACCTCTTTAAAGGGTTAAAAAGCAAAGATGTCACCTTGAAGACTAAGGTGCGCCTGACCCAAACCATGGTATTTTCAGTCGCATCATATGCATGAGAAAGCTGGACAATGAATACGGAAGATCAAAGAAGAATTGATGCCTTTGAATTGAGGTGTTGGCAAAGAATATTGGATATACCATGGACTGCCAAAAGAACAAACAACTCTGTCTGGGAAGAAGTAGAACCAGAACGCTCCTTAGAAGCAAGGATGGCAAGACTACGTCTTACATACTTTGGACGTGTTATCAGGGGGGATCCCTGGAGGACATCAGGCTGGGTAAAGTAGAGGGTCAACGAAAAAGAGGAAGACCCTCAATGAGATCGATTGACACTGTGGCTGCAACAATGGGCTGAAGCATAACAACGATTGTGAGCATGGCACAGGACCGAGCAGTGTTTTGTTCTGTGGTGCACAGGGGTTGCTATGAGTCAGAACCGACTCGCTGGCACTTAACAACAACAACAACAACAATCTTTACAGAAGCGGACTGCCACATCTTTCTCCTGCAGAGCAGCTGGTGGGTTCGAACAGCTGAGTGATTAACCACTGTACCACCAGGGCTCCTTTCTGTCACTACAGGGAAGGCCTAAATCTCTACTCCAGGCCTAGCCATGTTACTGTTTTGGTCAAAGGGATGTGCATTATTTATCTGTTGCTTTGTAATAAATTACCCCAAAACTTAGCAACTAAAACAACACATATTATCTCACAGTTTCTGTGGGTTAGTAATCTCAGTAGAGCTTAACTGAATCCTCTGCTCCAGGGTCTCACAAAGGGATGCAATGAAGGGGTCAGATGGGCTGTCTTCATTTCAAGGCTCAACTGGGGACAGATTAGCTTCCGTGCTCACATGATTGTTGGCAGGATTCAGTTTCTTATGGACTGTTGGCCAGCAGCTACCCTCAGTTCCTTGCCATGAGGACCACTTTATCAAAGCATGCAATCCAAGAAGACAGTAGAGAGTCTCCTATAAAGACTGAAATCACAGTTTTTTGTAACCTAATCTTGAGCCCATTACCTCTGCCATATTCTGTCAGTCAGAAGCAAGTCACAGGACCTGCTCATACTCAAGAGGAACTATACCAGAGTATGAATACCAGGAGGTAGAGATCACTGGGGACTTCTTAAAAGTCTGCCTGCCACGGGATATTTGCAGACATAGCAAGCAGGTGAATTGGGTTAATTCAGGTCTAAGACTACAAAAGCTGAATAGTTGCACTAAATGGGCACACCCGACCAGTGGCAAGGATGAGAAGGCAGGAGGAGACAGGAAAGCTGGACGAATGCAAATGGGGAACCCGCAGTAGAGAAGGGGAGAGCATTGACATGTTGCAAGGTTGGCAACCAATGACACGAAACAATATGTATATTAGTTGTTTAATGAGAAACTAATTTGCTTGGTAAAAGTTCATATAAAGCACAACAAAATAAAGAAAGAAAAGCCTTTTGGAAATGAGAGTTGAATTGTTTCATGTAACTCCAGAAGATAGATCTAGGTCAACTGGGTGGAAGTTCAGAGTGGGGTTAAGGTAAGGAAGATCAGACAAGAATTCTAGCTACTAAACCATAAATAGAATGTGTGAGGAAGCAATGATCTCCCCATTGCTAGAAGGGTGCAAACAGATTCTGGAGGACCACACCAAGGATGTTGTAAAGAGATTCCTGTCCAGGATGAGGAGCATAACGTCTTGACTTCCAAGACTCCTTCCAGCACATTGAGTCTGAGCTTTCAAAAAAATAGCTGCATATATGCATGAGTATACAAGACCTTGCTGATTGGGGAACTCACCTGGTTCATTTCTGATTCCATGGCAGGAAACAAAGACAATTTACAATAAAGCTCTATTTTTTCAATAAAAATTAGGAGTGAATGACTGATTATAATCCCAGGCACTGACAGTGCTCAATAAAATTAAGCATCGCTGTGGTCATCAGCAGGCAGTTAAAACTTTATTAAGTGGCTTAGCATATAGAAATTTATTTCTCACTCATGCCACAGTCTAATATGGGATGGGAGTTGCTCTGCTCCATGAAGTCATCTAGGGACATGAGATCCTTCCATTTTGTGGCTCTGCACTTCTCTAGGTTGTTGAGGTCTCTCCACTCACCAAAGTAAAGGGATAATAGTGAAGACACATCCAACCTTTACTACTGGGCCAGATAGTGACACACACATCACTTCCTATGCTCACATTCTATTGGTGAGAACTAGCATGAGCCAACCAAGATGCAAAGGAAGTTGGGAAATGTAGTCTCGTCATGAACCCTGGAAAGAGGAGAACCTGGGTATGGGTTCTCTCAGTCTCTGCTCCACTGTTGGTGAAACATGTATGTTCTAGTCAAATAATTGGGAAGGGCTCTGATTGGCTTGTTGAGTCATGTATATACTCTCCTGGACAAGAGTTTCCAAGTACTAGTACTGACAGTCCCCAATCCCTTCCCTTCCCTTCTCCACCTGGCTCCTCCAAAGCTCATTCCTCCTGCACCTGAAAGCTGCTTTCTTTGGTTTTTGGTTTTTGGTTTGTTTTTTCAGGCAACCCCATCCTTTCCTGGTTTTGTGCTGTTGTCTCCATAGTTTCCTTTTTGGAACTCCTCACTGGTCACTCTGTCTCTACTCTCTCTTTGCATGTCAGTGAATCCCAAGATTCTGCTTAGCTTTCCTTGCTTACCAATCCTCACGCCTCCATAGGTGACGGCAGCCAATCCCATGAGATTATAGCCACCCATATGGCAGCCACTCTTCAATCTCAGGCTCTAGACCAGGTCTCTCTGAGCTTAAATCTATATAACCAACTGATTGATGCCAGACACCTCTCCCTGCGTGCCCTCCAGGCATCTCTGACTCAACCTTAGCCAAATTAACTCTTTATCTTTCATTCTAATCAGTACTTCTAATATTTAATGGAACCATCTACCTAGTCACCAAGCTGTGTGTATTGGGTGATTGCTAATGCTATTGGTCCACAGACCATACTTGGAGGCTCTAGAGTCAAACACAATGGGTTCAAATACCATCTCTGGCTCTTGGTAACTGTGTGATCTTAGCAACTTAATTAACCTCTTTGAGCCTCCATGTCATTTTTTATTAAATGGGGCTATGTAACTTCTTACTGAAAGTTTGTGCAGGTGAAAATTAGAGATAATTGCACAGAGGCCTTGCATGCCCCATGAGCACTGGAGGAGTGGTAGTGTGAGTTATGAGGACAGCGTGGCCCCATTTCTGCTAAATGTGGGAAAGCAACTTTCTCCTTAATCCCTGGATCCCTCCAGTCCTAACATTCTACTGTTCTGTGCAAACAGAACAACTCTGGAATGAAGGCGACTAAAGCTTGCTCCCGTCCAGAGTGAGGGGCAGCATTTTGTCTCTACTGTCTGAGTCTGCAGTCACCATTACAGACGAACTTTGGAGCATCTTGCTCTCAGAGGGGATCCTGCCCACTGCCTGGGCTGCAGCCCTTCTCCTCTTCAGAGGTATCGATTCCCCAAGCAGCTCAAAACGTGTCTTTATTATTTGTGTGCTGCAATCAGCACAGATATTAGGACAATTCCCTAGCCTGGGGTCGATTCATCCCCCCGGCCAGCCTGAGTCTCTCTCTCTGAGTTCCCAGAGGCAAAGGCAGCTTTGCAGGACCCAACACTGGAAATAAGATTTCAGTTAAAAATACTGGAAATTAGATTAGATTTTATTACTGAAAGCAAAAATGAAGGACAACAACCAAAGGTTCAGGGGTAAGGGCACATGCACATCAACATACAAACCTGAGATGAAAAGGCCATTTTTCAGCCTGACTCACTGGCCCCCGACAGGCCGAGAAACAAATGTGTCTCTCCAGTTTGGGGCGAAGAGCAGGCTGATTTAGCTCTGATGATGGTTCTGCTGAAACATAGGAGGCTTTCATCTCTGAGAAGCAGGGCAAGGCTCTGCAAAGCACACTGGCCCTCCAAGCAGACCATCAGTGTTCAAATATAGGTTTGCCCACTCCCAAGCAGTGTGGACTTGGACACATGACTGTGCCACGGTGAGCCTCCACATCCTCCCCTGCACTGCGTCGTTAGTTGCCATTGAGTTGACTCTGACTCATGGTGACCCCATGCACAACAGAATTAAATGTTGCTCGGTCCTGCATCATCTTTACAATCATCGGTATGCTCAAGTCCATTGTGGTGGCTGCTGTGTATTTTGAGTGCCTTCCAATCTAGGGGGCTCATCTTCCAGCACTGTATATCAAACAATATTCTGTTGTGATCCATAGAGTTTTCATTGGCTTATTTTCACAAGTAGAGTGCCAGGCCTTTCTTTCTAGTCCATCTTGGTCTGTAAGCTCCGCTGAAACCTGTCCACCATGGGTGATTCTGCTGGTATTTGAAATACCAGTAGCATAACTTCCAGTACCATAGGAACGTGCAAGCCACCGCAGTACGACAAACTGACAGATGGTTGGTGGTCACTGCACTATGGGACGATGCTAATAGCAGTACATAGCTCAAAAGGGTGATATGAAAGAGTGAGATTACATACATCACCCACCAAGTGGCATAAACTGGGTGACCAGAATAAGAAGTGCACAACTTACATCATGGTTCTTTACGTGTATACCGTATACATAACTAAGAAACAAAAACACAAAGTATTGCAAAACAATATCCTTAGTGCACATGTTAATAATTGCAAACATAAGTAACACTTCCTATGATAAATCTTAACTCACCCCTCTGAAGTAGCTACTATTATTATTATCCTCATTTTATAGATGAGGAAAAATGGGGCTCAGATTTGCCCATGGACCCTCAGCCAGAAAATGGCTGAGGATTTCAACTTAGCCCTTCCTATCCACTATACTGCTACATCTCAGAATTCCTATTCAATTCTATTCTGTTTAGAGATCTCCCAAATTAACTGCATGGCCACTAAAGGTTCACAATCTGAAACTCGAAAAATGCAGCTCTAATATGCCCATGTGGATAAACTTTGTCCTTCCTTCACTATTAGGTTGTGACCATGACTGGGGTGGAATTTTTTATTTCTGTTACCAACTCTTTCCCTCTGGTTACTCAGCACTCTGCTGGGCCCCCAGTAGTCCTCCAGTTTGCTGAGAAACAAACACGTACGCTCCCCAAAAGACTGGTTTTAGTAATAATAACGAAAGCAGTTATTAAGCAGCCTAGTACGTATGGCTAAGGAGTCCTGATGGTGCCATGGATAAGCACTCAGCTGCTAATCCAAAAGTCAGTGGTTCGAACCCATCAATGACTCTGCAGGAGAGAGGACCTGGTAATCTGCTCCGTAAAGACTGTTCTTCTTGTTGTGTGCTGTCGAGTGGATTCCTACTCATAGCAACTCTGTATGACAGAGTAGAATTTCCCAACAGGGTTTCCTAGGCTGTAATCTTTATGGGAGCAGATCGCCAGGTCTTTTCTTCCATGGAGCCGCTGGGTGGGTTCAAACCACCGACCTTTCAGCTAGCAGCCAAGTGCTTAACCATTGTGCCATCAGGGCTCCTCCTGTAAAGACTATAGCCTAGGAACCCTATGGGGTAGCTCTATTCTGTCCTATAGGGTCACTATGAGTCAGAATTGACTCAACAGCACACAACCACAACAACAGTATTATGGCTAGGTTGACTGTTCCTGGGTAGTGCAAATGGTAAGCGCTCAGCTGGTAACTGAAAATTTGGTGGTTCAAACCCACCCAGAGGTGTCTCAGAAGAAAACCCCAGAGATCTGCTTCTGAAAGTTCACAGCAGAGAAGACCCTACGGAGCACAGTTCTACTCTGCAACACATGGGATTGCTATGAGTCTAAACCAACTTAATGGCAACTAGTTTGATTTTTGGTATATGGCTAGGTTAGGACTAGGTATTGCCATTCATAAAATCCTAGAATGATCACAGTGACCCATGAGGGAGGTATTTGAATCTCTTTATTACCCCTGAAGCAACTGAGGCTCAGAGAGGTGCCATTACTTCTCCAGCCTCACTCTAACAACAGGAGGCTGTGCTAGGATTCATACCCAGGACTGTCAACTCCAATATTCTTGAACTCTCAAATTTCCTTAGCTTAGTAGATAAGAGTCATCCTTGTTACAGGAGGGGCTTCTCATCCTTGGAGCTTGGTGGGCAAAGATTGTCTTTGGCATCAGAAAGATGTGGCTTTGAGTCTTAGCTCCATCACTTCCTGATAAGGTGACTTTGGACAAGTCATTGAAACTTTCTGAGCCACAGTGTCTTCATCTGTAAAATAGGAAGCATAATAATATAGGTTCATAGGTTTGCCCAGGACTAAGAGATCTCCCATGATGTAGAACTTTGAGTGCTACAACGGGAAAGTCCCAGGCAAACCAAGACAAGCTTGTAACCTTAGATGATGTTTAAGACCATTTATTCAATCATTCATTCATTCAACAAATACCTATTGTGTGTCTGTCCTACTGAAGAAACAGAAAGAAATAAAAGGTAACTAAATTATCTGCCTTCATGGAGCTTATATTATTGTGAGGGGAGAGTTACACAAATAAAGAAGTAAAATACTTGGTGTGTCAATTAATGGTAATTACCATGGAGAAAAATACAGCAATAAGTTATTTAAAATAGCTTCAAACTAGAAGCAACCCAAAATATGCATCAGCAGAACAAGGATAAATGAATTGTGGTATATTCATACAATGGAATCGTGCACAGCAACACAAACAAAGAACTACTGATACACACTATGTAAATGAAGCTCATAGACATTAAGTCAAGCAAAAGAAGGCAGACACAGGAGAGTACATGCTGGAAAATTCCATTTATAGAAAATTCAGAAATAGGCAAAACTAAAAGATGGTGATTAAAGTCAGAAGAGTAATATGAAATATTACTATAATATTCTGTGTCTTGATCTGGGGGTTGGTTATATGGAGTACACATTTGTAAACATTCACCAAAGTGAACATTCACCCTTGATATTGATCCAACGTATCACGTATATGTTGCACCACAACTTACAAATATTTAAATAAATAAGGCATCAAAAGTGAAGTGGAGGCATGGAGGGTTAGGTTAGTACAATTCTTAGCACAAAGTAAGAATTCAGTAAGTGTTGGGTATATTTGATTACTAACCTAAGGCTTTCAGGAACCTAAGGCCCACGCTTCAGAGAGAAGAAGCTCATTTCTTGCCTCTTTGAATGTCTCTGGTCCCCTGAGCCAGTCTCAGGAACCTGATAGCTTGCCAGCAGCCTGCTTGGAAAAGCTGTGCTTTAAGTACTGTCTTAGTGATCTAGTGCTGCTCCAACAGAAATACCACTAGTGGATGGCTTTACGAAGAGAAGTTTATTCTCTCACAGTCCAGTAGGCTACAAGTCCAAATTCAGGGCATCAGCTCCAGGAGAAGGCTTTCTCTTTCTGTCAGCTCTGGAGAAAGGTCTGTGTTATCAATCTTCCCTTGGTCTGGAAGGTCCTTGTGATGCCTCAGTCTTCCCTTGGTCTGGGAGCATCTCAGCGCAGGCACCTCAGGTCCAAAGGACGTGCTCTGCTCCTGGCACTGCTTTCTTGGTGGTATGAGGTCCCCAGCTCTCTGCTTGCTTCACTTTCCTTTTATCTCTTGAGAGATAAAAGGTGGTGCAGGCCACACCCCAGGGAAACTCCCTTTACATTGGATCAGGGATGTGACCTGGGTAAGGATGGTGTGACAATCCCACCCTAACCCTCTTTAACATAAAATTATAATCACAAAATGGAGGCCAACCACATAATTCTGGGAATCATGGCCCAGCCAAATTGATACACACATTTTTTGGTGGACATAATTCAAACCATAACAAGTACCTTAACACTGGTCCTGGAACGTGCATCATCAATAGGCCTGGAAAGTTCCTAGTTTGCTTTGCTCCGTATGTCCTTATCTCTCGCCCCTGTGATTGCAGTGACAAAGATATATAACATTTTCCTATGCAATGGGCTTGAATTATCCCAGGGAAAATGGAAAGGTATTTTTCATCTTTAGGGTGTTAATGAATATAAATGGGACTCACAGCCCATTTCTCTGCTTTTTGTTTCCTCTGAGAAGTGAGACTGTAGAAGGAAAACTTCTGGTGGTGGGGGAAGAAGAGTCCCTCATTCAACCCCCTCACTCAATACCCACAAGCATGGGAAAGACTTCAGAAACCCCTAATCCCTTCCATTCCTGCCCAACTGGTCAAAAATGCCTCCAAGCATCAAGTAATTGATTTATCGCATATAACAAGATTTTTTTAGCTACAAGGAATTGCTGAACAGCAAACTTTTCCAAGTGAACCAGGACCCAGTGAAGTCAATGCTTTATACTCTTTTTAAGATGGAATACTTCTCTCTCTGCTCTTGGCTTTCTTCTGGGCAATAGGGAAGATGTTGTCTTGATCCAGATCAGTCCACGTCTCTCAGGGGAATGATTCTGTATCTACCCGCCGCTTACGTTTTGCTGTATGCTGGATTAATTACAGGACCCAGAAAGTTCTCCTTCTCCTCTGGTCATTTATGTGTCATTCTCTGTGCATGGAATATGTCTCTCTTCTTTGCTTGCTAAAGTAAGCATCACATCGTCCTGGAAGCCTTCCCTGGATGCCTTGATGGCTTAATTAATGCACCTTCTGGCCTCCATGTCGGATTGTCGTTATGCATTGACTTTCCACCTCTCCTGCTAGACTGTCAGCTCCTTGAGGGCAGGCACCCTCTTATTTCTTGTTGTGTCCCCAGTGCTCTGCTGGAACACTGCAGGTGCTCAACAAGAAGGAAGGGGTGGGGGGGCACTGCGGGTTCAGTAGTAGAATTCTCACCTTTCGTGAGAGAGACCCCGGTTTGATTCCCAGCCAATGCACCTCATGAACAGCCACCACCCGTCTGTCAGTGGTGGCTTGCATGTTGCTATGATATTGAATAGGTTTCAGCAAAACTTCCAGACTAAGATGGACTAGGAGGGAAGGCCTGGTGATCTACTTCTGAAAACCAGCCAATAATCACAACATGGTCTGATCTGCAACCAATCATAGGACTGGCATGGGACCAGGCAGTGTTTTGTTCCATTGTGCATGAGGTTGCCATGAGTTGGGGGCCAATTCAATGGCAGCTAACAACAACAATAAATATTAGCTCCTTCCATGGAAGCCAAAAACCCATTGCCGTCAGGTCGATTCTGATTCAGGGACCCATAGGACAGAGGAGAACTGCCCCATAATGTTTCCAAGGAGCGGCTAGTGGATTCATACTGCTGACCTTTTGGTTAGCAGCTCTAGCTGTTAACAACTATGCAACCAGCCCCCAACCCTCACCCCCAGAGAGGAAATCAAAGCAATGGCTCCCTGATGGCAGGATCTCAGGCACTGTAATAACCGATGGAAGGAGACACTCTGACCACACCCATGGCTGTACCAAGCTCAGGAGTGTGAACACCAATTCCAGCTGATCTACTTGGAGGCCACACCTCAACCATGCCTTCTTAATGCCTAGGCATGTGTACTTGGCCTCGCCCTGCCCTAGGCATTCTGTCTACAGGGTTAGTTCCTTCCCAGCCCTGGGGCCTGACCCTATCTGGTTGGTCCTGTCTCGTGGCCTCCCGTAGACAAAGAACTGTTGCCCAGAAATGAGCTGAAGTTAACATGAGTTCAAGTTGAGCTGAGTTCTCCCTAACTCCAAGACTCCATTCTTCTCCCTCCACAGTAGGAGATGCTTGATTCCACCCAGGTCCTAATCTGAGGCTTTGCCCCACTCTGGGTGCCCATACCCATCATCCCAATGTAATGTTCTGAGATTCAGCATCCAGGCCCTGCTGCCTGCCCAGCTGTGACCCTATGCCTAAATACACCTCTGGCTTCCTCCTGAGAACGGAGTCTCTTCCATAATGTAAGGCCAGGGACCTCACTCAGTTCTCCTAGAACTATGCTGTCTAATACAGCAGCCACTAGCCACATTGATTAATTTATTTAAATTAATTAAAATAAAACTTATAATTGAATTTCTCAATTGCACTAGCCACATCTCAAGTGGTCAATAGCCACATGCAGCTGTTGTTGGTGTTGTTAGGTGCCATCGAGTTGATTCCGACTCATAGCGACCCTATGCACAACAGCACGAAACACTGCCCAATCCTGTACCATTCTCACAATTGTTGCTATGCTTGAGGTTCGTTGTTGCAGTCACCGTGTCAATTCTTCTCATTGAGGGTCTTCCTCTTTTTCACTGACCCTCTACTTTACCAAGCATGATGTCCTTCTCCAGAGACTGATCCCTCCTGATAACATGTCCAAAGTATGTGAGATGTAGTCTCGCCTTCCTTGCTTCTAACAAGCATTCTGGTTGTACTTCTTCCCAGACAGATTTGTTCAGTTTTTTGGCAGTCCACGGTATATTCAATATGCTTCACCAACACCACAATTCAAAGGCGCCATGTGGCTAGTGGCTAACATATGGGACAGTAACGTTTCTGTTATTGCAGAAAGTTCTATTGGACAGTGCTGCCCTAGAACCTCAAACTTGCATCACAATCACCTGGAGGGGGAGTTAAAACACAGCTTGCTCTACCCCATGCCCAGGGTTTCCAACTCAGTAGATCAGGAACAGCGCCCAATAATTTGCATTTCTAACAAGTTCCCAGGAGTTGTTGATGCTTCTACTCTGGGACCACACTTTGAGCACCACCACCTTAGACTCCTTTCTCAACCCAGGCTGCATATTAGAGTCAACTGGTAAACTTTTAAAAATTCCATGTCCCAGATCCGTTCCAGGCCAGTTAAATAAAAATTCTATAGGGGAAGGTAGAACCCAGTCGTTTGTATTTTTTTTTTTTTTTTTAAATCTCTTCAGACCCAATACAGCAGAACACATTTTTCTCCAAATGCCCGTGGGACATTCACCAGGTGAGACTCACCAACCCCACTGTCCTTATCAGTGTTATCATCCCCACTATCTCATCTTCACTGTCATTGTCACTGTCATCATATCATCGTTACCTTCCTTAGCATCATTGTCATTGGCATCACCCTCATCATCGTCACTGTCATCATCACTGTTGTTATCATCGTCCTAGCACAAGCCTTTCTGACAGCTCTGTGACTCTGGAAACTGTAGTTAAGAAAAGAGCACTGGCTTGGAGGCAGATAGAGATGAACTCAAGTCCCAGCTTTATCACGTACTGTCTGTGTGATTTGTTTGGTTTCCAGAAGCCTCTTTAGCCTCTCTAAGCCTCAGTCTCCTCATCTGGATAATGATGTGTGAAGCTTAAATTAAAAGAATAAATGAGAAAATGCTTCATCAGTATTAACCACTGAAGAGACTCAAATCTCATTAATATTATTTTGTGTCTTGTCTAATCTACCTTGTCCCTGATTTCCCAGGAATATTACCCTGGAGTCAGACTTCAACTCTTTGTGTCACTGATACAATCTCAGCAGCCCAGTGTTCCAGTGCGGCGGGAAAAACATGATCTTAAATCCTCCCAAACTCTGTGACGTCAAGTGAGTCACCTCCCTTCTCTGAGCCTGTTTTCTTGTATGGAAAATGGGATCATAAGATTGTTGTGAGTATTCAAAGAGACAGTGAATGTGAAGTGGTTGGCACATACAGGGTACCACATGGATGCCCATTCTGTCCCTCATCAATCATTTAGGGCAACATTAGCACAGGACATCCAATATAGTTGGAAATAAATGCATCTATGTTCAGAACAGTTAACTCTCTTTTTTTAGTATAATTTTACTTATTTTGTTGTGGTTGCTGAGAATATATACAGCACAACATACACCAATTCAACAGTTTCTACATGTACCATTTAGTGACATTGATTACATTCCTTGAGTTGCGTGACCATTCTCACCCTCCTTTTCTGAGTTGTTCCTCCCCCATTAACATAAATTCACTGCCCTCCTAAGGTTCTACTCTTTTGTAACTCCTTTTTTTTTTTTTACAGATGAGAAAACTACATCCTGAAGAGAGAACCTGGCTTGTTCTGGTTTGCTCTGTGAGGCCCTGGGCAAATTGGAACTGGAATGCAGGTCTCCTAACTTCAGATCAGAAGCCTCTGCATCAGACTGCAGCAGTCCAAAAGGAGGGAAGTCTTCTTTTTCCTCATTTCCAGCATATGAATGAGTAAGGATTCATGAAAAACATCTACTCAAGGCAACAGGTTTGGTTTGGATTTGGTTTGGTGCAGACAGCTCTTAGGAGAGAGAAGGGCTCCCGACAGCTGCAGACACAGGAAGGAGGGACAAACAGTGTTATCTACCCAAATACACATATGAAAGGACCATTTCATCTGCAGTTGCCTCCATTACAAATAGAAGTTTCCTTTCCAACCAAAGTTATTTCAATCCCCGGCCTAATGTCTTGTGGAAGAGATGTGGGCCTTGCATGCTTGAGCTGTTATCGATTTCCCCACAAAGGCTAATTCGGGGACGCCAGACAGCGTGCACAGGGAAGTTTAGAAGAAATGCTAGCTAAACTGCTGTACATAAAGGGAGCATGTTTCCATCCATTGGTGAGCAAATGGGAGGCTGGAGCGCTAACAGCTGGTTAATCCTCTCAGGCAGTCTTAGGAGTCCACCTTGTAAATTGTGACTCTGGAAGGGCATGGTGGAGGAAAGTGCTATGAGCAGGGAACACCACCAGACACCAGATGGGAAATAAGGACACCTGAATTCGAGTTCCAGATC
This sequence comes from Dugong dugon, assembly GCA_030035585.1. Classification (NCBI taxonomy): domain Eukaryota; kingdom Metazoa; phylum Chordata; class Mammalia; order Sirenia; family Dugongidae; genus Dugong; species Dugong dugon. The sequence goes on from CM057471.1 coordinate 64,134,018, forward strand.
TGCCAAAGGCTTGCCCAATCCCTTTAAATCAATCAGATTCCCCAACATGTCAAGCAAAGAGCAAAGGAAGGTGTGGAGGATTAAAACGGTCACAAAAATCTCTGCAATTTATTAGTACTTGCTTTTATTCATTTATTGAACTCTTACATGTGCCCTGGTGGTGCAACACTTAAGCGCTCAGCTACTAACCAAAAGGTTGGTGGTTCAAAACCACCCAGCGGCTCCAAAGGAGAAAGACATGGTGATCTGCCCTTGTAAAGATGAAAGCCAAGAAAACCCTATGAGGCAGTTCTACTCTGTCACATGCGGTCACTATGAGTCAAAACTGAAATTAACCTGACAACACTCAACGACAACATTATATGCCAGGCACTGTGCTAGATACAGACAGAGTCTCAGCCCTCTCAACATGTAGAACCTGGTAGAGGAGACAGGGAATAAACATTTAATTACATCCCCTTAAATATATATTTATATTATTTCAAATTGTTACAAGTGTTATGAAGGAAAGCTATAAAGGAACTGATTCTATTCTGGGGATGGAGCAGGGGTCAGGGAAGGCTTCCATGAGGAAGTGCTATCTCATCTGAGTTCATACGACCTTCATAAGAGTTAACTAGGCAAAAAGATTGGTAGAAGTGCCTAGAGAGAAAATGAGATAAGAATTTTCAAGGGGAAGGACCATAAACCACGCCCTGTGCTGAGCTCTTTACTTGCATAAAATCCCATTTCATTCTCACAACAATCCTTTGAAGTCGGTTTTATGATTATCCTCAATTTACAGATGAAGAGCTAGGTCAAAGATGGCTTGACCAACCTGCCCCACCAGTGCATAAGTGGCGGACCTGGGAAACCAGGATTTGAACCCAGAAATGTTGAAATCCAAAGCCCTATTTTTTTGGCTGCTACATGCTACTAGCTTCTAGACCACTCAGATTATCTCCCATTCACCCTGGTCCTCACACTCAAACTCTCTTCTCCCAGCATTAGTCAGCTATTGTGGCAATAATGCTGCATAACAAACAGCCTCAAATTTATGCTGCACATAAACCTATCTTGCTGCATGCTCCTGCAGAATGAGATTTAGTGGATGTACAGTGTCTGGCACAGAGCAAGTGCTCGGTGAGTAGCAGCAGTGATGATGGCTATGATGAAATGGTGGAGGTGAGTCATGGATTATACCCAAGAGCGGTTAGCGCCAAAGGATCCCTTCCAAGGAAACTTGCATATTAGCCTTCAATTATCTTTATGAAAGATAGTCTTCAACTATCTTTATGCTATCTGAATGAAAGTTTGTCGAACACTGTTGAAGTGAGCTCAGGTATCAGGAGCTAAGCAGAGGAAATTTTCATTTTGGCACCAACCCTTGCCCACCTTGAAATCACGATATGCAGACTACCATTCTAGACTGGATACATCAATATGGATAAATAAGTCTTGTAATTAACACATAAAACCCATTGCCATTGAGTCAGTTGCAATTCATAGTGACGCTATAGGACAGAGTAGAACTGCCCCATAAGATCTCCAAGGCAGTAAATCTTTATGGAAGCAGATTGCCACATCTTTCTCCTGCAGAGGGACTGGTGGGTTCGAACCACCAACCTTTCGGTTAGCAGCTGAACTCTTAACCACTGCACCACCAGTGTTCCTTAATTAACACATAAACCAAAAAACAAAACAAAACAAAACTCCAAACTCATTGCCATTGAGTCAATTCCGACTCATATTGACCCTATGGGACAGAGTATAGATGCCCTACAGGGTTTCCAAAGCTGTAAATCTTTACAGAAGCAAACTGCCACACCTTTCTCCCGCCGAGCAGCTGATGAGTTCAAACTGCTGACCTTTCAGTTAGTAACCAAGCACTTTAACCACTACACCAACAGGGTTCTTAATTAACACATAGCACACAGCAAATAAGATCTCACACATGTGGCAGATTGCATTAAGAGCCTCAATTTTTCATTCCTCTTTATATCCTCACAGTTTGACATGTGACTTCGTAGCACCTCTCACTAAAGAGGTGCAACTATTTTTCACCCCTTGAATCCGAGCCCAGTCGTATGAATTTCTTAGAACAAGGCAGGTGTAACAGTGTGCCAATTCTGAGCCTAGGTCTCAAGAAGACTTGCATGTTTCCATTCACTCTTGGGCCACTGCCATTCCTATGAGAACATACTCAGGCAAGCCCACTGATCCACAAGAAAGATGAGAGACCCTGGGAGGAGCACTGCTCCAGCTGAACTGACTCAATCCAGCCTAGCTAGAGCAGAGCTTCCAGTCAATCCACAGATGCATGAGAGGGCCCAGCCAGCCTCAGTCAAACCCAACCAAGATCAGCCAACCTCCAGTCATCCCCAGCACATGAGCAATAAAGTCTTGCATGCCACTGAGATTTTACAGTGGCCTGTTATGCAGCATGGTTATTGTAGTAATAAATAATGAAACACACACTAATATGGATCCACTGGCCATGGATTCCTGTAGTTCTGTGTTAAGAAAAATTCAGAATCCGCACTCAGGCTAAAAGGAGAAGAGTATCATAAGGGATTGGTCATATCTACCACGAGCAGAGGAATGGCGGAGGACAACATACAAGTAATATATTTGCCATCTCTGAATGGCATTTAGAGGAACAGATATTTTGGTTGGAGATATTTTTGCCTTTCTACAGACTCAATCTCCCAATTAGAATTACAGTAAAAATAAAATTTAACTTATCTGCTTATTTCTTTGTTCTTGTTGAGTCAGTTTTGAGTTGGATGAATCATCCTCTGAGTATCACTGGTTTCTAACTCCAGAACTAACTATTGATCTCTTTGTCTCTCTATTCATTATCTTTATTCACATTCATTCTACCATCTATCTATACCTATCTATCTTTCTATCTTTGCACGTCTGTAGGGTTATTTTCATTCTAGGATCCGCATTTTGTAACAGACACCGAACATCTGGAACTCATACAGGTGAAGGTGATCAAACGGGATCAAGACCCCGTAATCACATCCTCTACAGAAATTGAAGTTAAAAATTACTCAGCGGGCCTCTTCACTAACTTCAAATCTCTTAAGTGTTTTCTTAGAGCAGAAATAGCAGTCTGAGTTTATGTGACCCCTGAGGGTTAAAATAAGGCAACAAAGTTATAGAACAACAGCTTCTGCTCAACATAGATGATGCCTTTTTAATAACCAGCGTAGTTTGAAATTGGACCGAGGACTCTTGTGAGGTAGGGAGCTCTCTGTCACTAGAAGTATTCAGGGAAAACCTGGGTAATACCCTCTCTGGGATATTATATAGGAGATTCCTTTATTGGACGATGATGTTAGATTTCATTTATTCCTTCGCTGAAAACATATCCTTTCAAACAAAACTTCCAGCAATCATTGGGTGCCAGCTATGAGTTCTGCAAAGCACTTCACCCAATGGCACCTAAGACTGATTTGCAAATCAATAGTTTCTGGACCTCTTTTGGAAATAAGGACTGTGGAGCTAATTTCTCCCTATTCTACTCACATTTCCACCAAACTAAACATATAATATCAGACACTGAAAATAGTAAAATAAGTATTTTACAGTCAGGGCAGGCTTCAGAGAGGAGGTGACAACATTGCAGCTTAGTCTTAAAGATGGCATGGACATGATCCATCTGTATGGTGGGAAAAAAAGATGATCAAAGTCCTTCCTGGCCAAGGGAAGGGCATGGAGTAAAGGTGTAAAGGAGTGAAAAAGCTCCAAGTCACTGGAGCGGAAAGTGCAAAGGGGAAGTGGTGGGAGGTAAGGCTGGACAGGTAGATGTGAACCAGAAGGACTTTTAATGTCCCTTTGGCTGTTATATGCTGCAATTTTGTGACTCTTAACAGCATATTTCTAAGAGCCCAATCACTAATAGAGTTGCTGCACTAAGAAAGCATGTTACCTGGGGTCTGAGAAGATAGTGAACAAGAAAATCTATATGACCCCGGCAAAGTCACATGCAGAATATTGCATTTTGTTTGGGGGCACCTCATTACGAGGTCAAAGCAGACAAATTGGAGGGAGTTCAAAAGCAAACAAGAAAAAATGATTAGGGGAATGGAAAGATTGATCTAGGCAGAAAGATTAAAGGAAATAAATGCGCACGTGCGTGCATGTGTGCGCGTGTGTGTGTGTGTGTGTGTGTGTGTGTGTGTGTGTGTGTGTGTATGTCTGCCCCCTAAGTGGAAGACAGGAGGGACCAGGGCAGCAGCCTGCAGCACATTGCAAATCAGAGCCAGGGGTGGAGGAGGAAGCCTGGGACAGAGTGTGGAGCCTGGATCAGGGGCCAGAGTAGGGGGTGTGGCTGAAAGACTGTAAGCCCCAGGGAGACGTGTCTACCTTGTTTCCTGCTGGACTCCCAGACTAGACAATGCCTGGAAGTCCAGATACCTCCCTCAGGTGCCAGATGAAGGAAGATTTCTTGGAGGAAGGACATGTAGGATGAGCAGGAGTTAACCAGGAAAGAGGGAGGGGAATGGTGCCTGCAGAAAGGGACAAATCCCACCCCAGAGGCATTAAGGAACCCCAGGAGGCCCACTGGGGATGAATGAAAAGTACACTTGAGGGAAAGGATGGGGAGTCACTCAAAAAGAGGTCAGAGCAGAAGCCAGGCCTGGAGGACCACTTCAGAAATCTGGACTGTATCCTGAGGACCATCAGGAGGGGGAGTGACAGGACCAGGCTTGCTCATTTGAGGGAGCAGGATGGTCCCTGTGTGGAGCATCCAGGTGAGCAATGATGGGGCCTGGACCACAAGTGTCAGCTATCTCCAGGTACAGGCCTGAACATCCACCTCCTTGTGTTCTGACTGTAGAGACACTAAGAAACACATTATGGACTGATGCCTGGATGTGAGTGGGAGGGAAGACATGGAGGCTAGATCCCAGGCTTCCAGCAGGGCCACCTGGACTAACCATCCCCTGAAGTGGTAAGTATTCCCTGCTTGGAGGTGGCTCTTATTTTAGTTGTTTTTTAAGGCATTCCAGAGTTCCTGTATGGTACAAACATACTTGGCTGCTAGCTGAAAGGTTGACGGTTTGAGTCCACCCAGAAGCACCTGGGAAGAAAGCCCCAGTGATCTTCTTAAAAAATCAGCCATTGAAAACCCTATAAAATGAAGTTCTACTCTGCCATGAGTCAGAATTGGCTCAACAGAAACTGGTGGTTTATACATCATTCCAGAGAAAGAAAGGCAGGTCCACCTTCAGAGTCTTGCTAGTGCACCAGGTCTAGCAGCTACTCACCTGTATTGAGTTGATCAAAGGGAGGGAGTGACTCAGACATAAAATCTCAGACCTAGAGGTACCATAAAGATCAGCAAGATCAACGCTCTCTCTTCACTAGTTAGGAAGCAGAGGTCTAGAGACAGAAAGGGACTTTGCCAGGGCCATACAGCAAGGCAGACTCCACCCCAGCCCCTCGAGTCCCCACATCAGCCCCTAAACTAGGTCCTATCCACCTTAACCCAGAGCCCAAGAAACAGCAGGGCTTCAGTCCAGGCACCCATTTGGGGTTTAGTCAGTCTTTTCTCAGGCATCATAGGGCAAAGTTTCCTGCAGTGAGAAGCATGTCCAGTCCAAGGGAAGCTGATGTCACCGAGAAGTCAGCTCTAGCTCATACACATCTCCTTAACTTTTAGACTTACCATGAAGCAAAATCATTACTGGAATTGCAAAGACCTTCATTACTGCCAATTACAGGGGGAGACCAACTATGGTCTGCAGGCCAAATTCAACACACAGCCTATTTTTGTAGATAAAGTTTCATTGGAACACAACCACACCCATTTGTTTATGTATCGTCTGTGGCTGCTTTCTTGCAACAACAGCAAGAGTTGAGTAGTTGGAACAGAGACCATAGGGTCCAGAAAGCCTAAAATATTTACTATCTAGCTCTTTGAAGAAAAAGTTGGGCAACTCATGGCCTTTTAGAAAGAAGGCAGCTTAGGCTACCAGGTCATACCAAGCTTTGAACTCCACCTTTACCACTTCCCAGCAATCTTAGACAAGCCACAAGCCACTCAACATCTCTAAGCCTCAGTTACCCATCTGTAGGGTAGAATAACAGTACTTACCTCACAGGGCTGCTGTGGAGATTAAATGAAGGTAAGGTGCTTAGCTCAGAGCCCAGCCAAAGAGAGGGTGACAGAGAGAGAGAAAAGAAAAGAAACAGAACGAGATCAATAAAAGCCAGACCTCATTGCCTCCCAGGTCTTCCATATCCAGTTATGTGCTTTACCCCACTCGAGGCTGCCTTTCTTTAGACTGTCTTTCCTTTCCCTGAGACCAAGCCATCCTCCCTCCCATCAATTCCCACTCTCTCAAATGCACCCATCACTAAAGTGGCCATTTCTCCCCCATCTATCCACAAAAGGTTAAAAGCAGCAACCGCCGCACACCACGTGGCTGCCAGCCCTGGAAGCGAGATCTTCTGTCAGCATGTCCCAAAATTCTTTTGGAAGTTTGACAGGATTAAGGGGATTAATACATTAAAGCATTATTACAGCATTCACAGGGGATTTTCAAAAGACTTTACACTGTGATCTATTTGTCCTGTTAAATAAAACACGCGTTAATAGGCTGATGGCAAGGGAAAAAAAAATCTGTGGAGTCAATAACCTTATTTTTTGGTAAACACATTTCGCCGGCGAGTTGGTCATTAAAGCCTGCAGACCCTCCCACAGTGTGCATCAATGAAATTACCCCTCGAGTACCCATTTGCCAATTAAGCCCAAGGCCTGTCTGCGTCCTTCAACCTACGGATGGCAGGGGGCAGGAAAGGGAATGGCTGCCTCCTGCCCTCCCGCCTCACTCCCTGAGTCCCGCTGACCCAGCATACACAACACTGAGCCCCTGCTGCTGGGCGGAGGGGAAACTGGGGTATACTCTGCAGTGGGGGAGATGTGAGGTTGGCTCCATGCTGCAGTGCATTCTGGGTTCCCTGGACAACAGGAGGGTCTGCTCTGGAGAGAATGTGGGTGGGGCAGAGCTTGGATCACTCCGTGGGTATAGATGCAATGGGCTCCTTTCTTTGTGTGGCAGGCCAGCTCTCTGAGGGTTGATAAAAAAAAAAAAAAAAAAAAAAAAAAACCGCCTCCATTCTACTCCTGAAGAACATTGCTAACATCTCCTGTTGGTCACTGCCCCTCAATCGCAAATTGCAAAGAATAGGGTAGTGTGATATAAAACAAAAACAATAGCCTGCACTCATGTAGCACTGGTTACACTGTTCTAAGCACTTCACATACATTAACTCATTAACAATTTTCCTATTAGTCCCATTTTACAGATAAGGAAATTGAGTCCCAGAGAAAGTAAATGCTTGCCCAAAGTCATACAGAAGTTAAGTAACAGAAATGCGACTTGAATCAGCCTCCAGAGTCCCAGCGTGTAACCAGCTGCATCCAGCATCAAGTTATCCTGCTAACCAGCATTCACAGAGGTTGCTTCCACCAAGTGAGCAATTACCAAGCATGTGACAGTGTTTAAGAATTCGTGTTATTTAATCCTCCCAGAAACCCTTAGACACAGATGCTATTATTTATATAAAGAAACTGAGGCTCAGAGAGATGAAGGAGCAACTGGCTGGAGGTCACATAGCTGGCAAGTGCTAGAAGAGAGATTTAAACCCAGGTAGTCTGACAAGAATACACAGAGTCACAGTATCAAAAAGAATTGGTTGACATTCAACCATTTCAGGGGTAGTATATGATCAAGAACCAACAGTACTGAAGGAAGAAGTCCGAGCTGCACTGAAGGCACTGGCAAGAAACAAGGCTCCAGGAATTGACGGAATACCAACTGAGATGTTTCAACAAACGGATGTAACGCGTGAGGCGCTCACTCGTCTGTCTATGCCAAGAAACTTGGAAGACAGCTACTTGTCCAACCGACTGGAAAACACCCATATTTGTGCCCATTTCAAAGAAAGATGATCCAACAGAATGCGGAAATTATTGTATAATATCACTAATATCACATGCAAGTAAAATTTTGCTAAAGATAATTCAAAAGTGGTTGCAGCAGTATATCCACAGGAAACTGCCAGAAATTCAAGTTGGATTTAGAAGACGATGTGGAATGAGGGATATCATTGCTGATGTCAGATGGATCCTGGCTGAAAGCAGAGAATACTAGAAAGATGTTTACCTGTGTTTTATTGACTATGCAAAGGCATTCAGCTGGGTGGATCATAACAAATTGTGGATAATATTGAGAAGAATGGGAATTCCAGAACACTTAATTGTGCTCCTGAGGAACCTGTACATAGATCAAGAGGCAGTCGTTCAAACAGAACAAGGGGATATTGTGTCGTTTAAAATCAGAAAAGTTGTGTGTTAGGGTTGTACCCTTTCACCATACTTATTCAATCTGTATGCTGAGCAAATAATCTGAGAAGATGGACTATATGAAGAACAGGGCATCAGGATTGGAGGAAGACTCATTAACAACTGTAATATGCAGATGACACAACCTTGCTTGCTGAAAGTGAAGAGGACTTAAAGCACTTACTGATGAAGATCATAGACTACAGCCTTCAGTATGGATTACATCTCAACAGAAAGAAGACAAAAATCTTCACAACTGGACCAATGAGCAACATCATGATAAACAAAGAAAAGATTGAAGTCAAGGGTTTCATTTTGCTTGGATCCACTATCAACGCCCATGGAAGCCACACAGTCAAGAAATCAAATGACGTATTGCATCTGACAAATCTGCTGCAAAAGACCTCCTTAAAGTGTTAAAAAGCAGAGATGTCACTTTGAGGACTAAGGTACACCTGATTCAAGCCATAATATTTTCAAGCACCTCATATGCAGGCGAAAGCTGGACAATGAATAAGGAAGACCGAAGAAGAGTTGATGCATTTGAATTATGGTGTTGGCAAAGATTATTGAATTGACCATGGACTACCAGAAGAATGAACAAATCTGTCTTGGAAGAAGTACAGCCAAAAGCAAGGACGGCAAGATTTCATCTCACATACTTTGGACATGTTGTCAGGAGGGACCAGACTCTGGAGAAGGACATCGTGCTTGGTAAAGTAGCAGGTCAGCAGAAAAGAGGAAGACCCTCAGCAAGATGGATTGACACAGTGGCTGAAACAATGGGCTCAAACATAGCAACGATTGTGAGGATGGTGGTGTAAGATCGGGCGATGACTGGACAGCACCTAACAGCAACAACAATCTAACACCAATGAGCCCTGGTGGTGCAGTGGTTAAGTGCTCGCTGCTAACTGAAAAGCTTGCGGTTCTAACCTACCAGCCATTCAGTGGAAGAAAAATGTGGCAGTCTGTTTCTGTAAAGATTTACAGCATTAGAAACCCTGTGGGGCAGTACTACTCTGTCCTATAGTGTCCGACAGAGTCACTATGAGTTAGAATTGACTTGACGGCAACAGGTTTTGGTTTGTAGTCTGACACCTGGTTTGCAATGGTTAAGTGCTCGGCTGCTAATCGAAAGGTTGACAGTTCAAACCCGCCCAGCAGCTCCAAGGTTGGCAGTTCGAACCTACCCAGTGGCTCCAAGGGAGAAAGACCTGGCGATCTGCTCCCATAAAGATTACAGCCTAGAAAACACTACAGGGCAGTTCGATTCAATGACTTAACAACAGCAGTCCAACACCGGAACCCAGGCTCAAAACACCGGCCATTCTGAACTCAAAGCAATGCTCATAGCCATTTTGCAACATTCAGGTATATTAACAGTGCCTCCTGTAGGCCTGCACTAGACCCTGGGGATGAGAAGAGGGAAAAGACACAGCCCCAGGAGAATGTGACCAAAGGGTTAAGTCCAAGGCCTGTCACAGAGCAGGGGCACTACATACGTTTGTCCTCATTTGGTTGTATCCCCAGCATCAGCCAGAAGCCAGCATGTAGTAGGATCTTTGTTAAATGAATTATTTAATGAATTCTCATTTTAAAAACAAGGAGGATATAGCTCAGAGAGACAAGGTGACCTGTCCAAAAGCACAGACCTAGGATGTGGTTAAACTAAGATGTGAACTGGTTTCTCTCTTTTTCCTTGGGCTTTGTGTATATGTTGTCCCAGTTCTCCATGCCCACCCTTGTCCCCTCCATGCATGCATGCATGCACACACACACCCCTAAGTTTTGACTACACCAGACCAATTTACACTTCTGGAAGGCAATATGCTATCACTCACCCCTGCATAAGCAGTTCCCTCTGCCTGGTTTCCTCTTCCCCAAGCCCCCTTTTCATCCTTGGGGTCTCACAATAGCTGTCATCTCTAGGAAACACCCCCTGGCCTTAAGGCTAGGTCATAAGCCCTTTTTCTTGGGTACCACAGTCCCCTGGGCACTCCTGTCCATTATTGCTGGCTACCTTGTAATCGCGTGTTCCCACTAGACTGTTCATCCTGGACACCAGGTCTGTGATTTTCCACCTCCACCCACTCATGCCAGGCTACGGGACTTTAATAAACAAGTTCTCACCAAGAGAACAGTCTAAGGTTTTCACACACACTGCAGAGTTACTTAGTGACTTATCAATTTGTGTTTTGTTTTCACTTTTAATTATATTAGTTATCTGTTGCCATGTAGCAAATCACCCCCAAAACTTAGTGACTTAAAACGACAAAGCACATTTTTCCTACCTCACAGTTTCTGTACATCAGGAATTTGGGAGTGGTTAGGTGGGTGGTTCTGGCTTGAAGTCTCCCATGAGGTTGAAGTCAAGATGTTGGCGGGGGCTGCAGTCATCTAAAGGCTTGGCTAGGACTAGAGGATCTGCCTTCATGATGGCTCCCTCAGTGGCTGTTGGCAGGAGACCTCAGTTGCTCACTGTTCTTAGCAGGAGACCTCAATTCCTTGCCACGTGGATCTCTCCATAGGGCAGTTTGAGTGTCCTCACAATATGGCAGCTGGCTTCCCTCAGAGTCGGTGACCGGGAAGAGAGCAGTGAGGAAGCTGACACATTTTAGGACCTATACCATCACATAGCATCACTTCTGCCATGTTCCATTGGCTTAGAAGCAAGTCATAAGTGTAGCCCACACTCAAGAGGAGGGAAATTAGGTTCCATCTGTTGAAAGAAGGAGTGTTAAACAATTGGGGAACACGTTTCAAAACCCTCACACTGCTCCAGGATACCGGAAAGAATGAGAGGCCTTTTCCCTTGCTCCCTTCCCAAGAGGTAGCCAAATCTTAGCATTCTGAGCCTACATGCCCTTGCCAGAGAGGGTTTTTAACATATTTCAGAGCACAAAACCAAAGTCTCAGGCACCTGAAAGATGATACTGTCTTAGTCATCTAGTGCTTACCAGAAGTGGATGGCTTTAACAAAGAGAAATCCATTCTCTCACATTCTAGTAGGCTGCGAGTCCAAATTCAGGCCGCCAGCTACAGGGGAAGACTTTCTCTGTCAGCTCTGTAGGAAGGTCTGTGTCATCAATCTTCCCTTGGCCTAGGAGCTTCTCTGTGCAAGAACCTCAGGTTCAAAGGACACACTCAGCTCCCGGCACTGCTTTCTCGGGTATGAGGTCCCTACATCTCTCTGCTCAATTCTCTCTTCTATATCTCAAAAGGGATTGGCTTAAGACACTATCTAATCTTGTAAATCTCATCAATATAACTGCCACTAATCCATCTTATTACATCATAGTGATAGTATTTACAACACATAGGTAAATCACATCAGATGACAAAATGGTAGATAATCATACAATACTGGGAATCATGACCTAGCCAAGCTGACAGATATTTTTGGGGGAGACAGTTCAGTCCGTGACATTCCACCCTTTGGCCCCCAAAAATTCATGTCTTTGCCACATGTAAAACATATTCACCCCATCGTATCATAGCAAAAGTCTTAATTCAACTCTAAGTTCAAAATCCAAAAATTCCTCTTCATCTATGAAATCTAGAATACAAGTTATCTGCTTCCAAAGTAGGTATTTCCATTACAAATGGGAGAAACTGGAGGGAAAGAAGGGATAACAGCCACCAAGCAAGTCAGCAGAGCACAGTACCTTAGCCCTCAAGGCTTGAAAATAATCTTCTGTTCTCTGAGACCATTTATGCAATAGCGCTGCCGTCCGGACTCTAGGTATTGGCCATACTCTCTGGATTCTGAGTGGAGGCCCCTCGGCCCTGGGCTTCAGCCCCACCTTCCAGGCCCACTGGGATGGCAGCTCTGCTCCCTAAGCTTTAGATGCATCATTCTCCTAATCTATTTGAGTGGCAATTCTACCCTTAGATGCACCAGAGGCCACGGCTCCACTCTGAAACACCAGAAGTTGTGGCCATACCTTTTGAGACTGAGGCAGCTCAGCTTCCTCTGTTCCTTGTCTCTTTAGCCTCCCTCTCCTGGTTTCTTGGACTCTTAGCCCTCAAGCCTCTTGCCTGCATCTGCCCTGCTGGGGCAAGTGTTCCAAAGCTCTGAGGCTCCACTGATAAGTGCCTGGAGGCAACACCCTCCTTCAGTAAACTTTGGCCAGAAGGCACTCAGCTCTCTCACTCCGTGGGTCAGCTCCAGTGCCAACTATCCCTGGTCTCCTTGTTCTGCTGCTGCTGGTCCTCTGCTGCTGCTTCTCACCGTTTGCACCATCTCCGGGGTACCAGCTCTTCTCATTTCCTTCTGAGTCCTCTATCCATTCACAGTTTCAAAACCACTTCCACACTTTAGGTAGCTATTAGAGCAGCACCCCACTTCTGGTACCAAATTCTGTTTTGGTCATCTAGCACTGCCACAACAGAAATACCGCAAGTGGATGGCTTTAACAAATAGATATCCATTCTCTCACAGTCTAGTAGGCTACAAGTCCAAATTCAGGGTGTCAGCTACAGGGAAAGGCTTTCTCTGTCAGCTCTGTAGGAAGGTCTGTGTCATCAATCTTCCCTTGGCCTAGGAGCTTCTCTGTGCAGGAACCTCAGGTCCAAAGGACACACTCTGCTCCCGGCACTGCTTTCTTGGTGGTATGAGGTCCCTACATCTCTCTGCTCGTTTCTCTCTTTTATATCTCAAAAGAGATTGGCTTAAGACACTATCTAATCTTGTAGATCTCATCAATATAACTGCCACTAATCCATTTCATTACATCATAGTGATAGGATTTACAACACATAAGGAAATCACATCAGATGATAAAATGGTAGATAACCATACAGTACTGGGAATCATGACCTAGCCAAGTTGACAGATACTTTTGGGGGACACAATTCAGTCCATGACAAATACCTTCACCCTTCCCCTTCAACACAACCCCATCCTGTGCTGAGGATAGAGGAAGCAGAAATAGCTGAGAAACATAGAGGAGCTCCCCAGAGTTAAACAGGGGCAGGGCTGGGGATATGGATTCTTCTTTCCCAAATTCCAGTCCCCAAATGTGGCAGAGCCCTGCCCCCCTCACACACCAGGCCTCCCGACAGGAGAAGCTGTGGGACCCCTGTGGAGGTGGCTGCTAAGGACTGATGCTGTGAAGGTAGCAGTGGGAGTCTCTGTGGCATAGCCCACCATCCACCTAGAGGCCCCTGAAGGGCCCTGGAGGACCCACCTCCGGGAGTTACAGGGCACACCAGACAGCAAGGCCAGGCCTGACCACAGCATCTTGACATCTGGGGCACCAGTACCTCAAAGGGCACCAGAGACTAAAGCCCCTTCCCCGTTTCTAGAAGTCCAGGAACCATGCAAGCTTTGCCCTCGCCCATTCTAATATGTCTGTAAGGAAGGGGACAGGCACCTGTGTGGGCTTGTCGGGCCCTAAATTTCTCTCTGCCCTAGACAGTGGAGCTCAGAGAAATAATATCATTTGCTTCAGAACAAATGAAATATCTGAACAGCTCTTTTAGCACCAGGGTCTTTGTTCCTAAACATTCTTAAAATTCAGGCAGCTTGTTAATTAAACAAACAACAACAATAACAAAAAGGCAAGAGTGAGGGGGGAAAGGAACTAATATTTACGTAAGTCCTGCTGTGCGCCAGGAAACTAATGTTTGTGATCTCATTGTCTCCTCATGCCAGGGGCTTTTCTTTCTATTTTACAGATGCAAAGGAAGTTTGAGATTTACCGGATTCTTTCTGTAAGGCAAGCATTTAAATGCAGCTATGGAATCATCACAACAACTGTGAAATGAGGTATCGTTGTTGTCCCTGGGTGGTGCAAATGGTCAGCGTGCTCAGCTGCCAACCAAAAAGTTGGGGGTTCGAGCCCACCCAGAGGTACCTCGGAAGAAAGGCCTGGCAATCTACTTCTGCAAAATCAGCCACTGAAAACCCCACAGAGCACAGTTCTACTCTGACATGCATGGGATTGCTGCAAGACAAAGTCAACTCAGTGGCAACTGGTTTTGTCTTTTTTTTTTTTCACAAATGAGGAAATTGAGGCTGAGAAAGTTAAACAGTAGTCTGAGACACACAGTCAGCAAATGATAGTGTCAGCAGCCCAGAACAGAGCTGACCATGATGGGCTATCTCTCCTTGCTGAGAAAGACTCAAGAAAAAATCTTTGCTTAGCATATCAACTTTCTTTAAAAGAATCGACATTTCTCCCTGCCAAAAGTCGTCCACCATCATTCTGTCCTCGGAAGCCCTCGCAGCTTCCTGAGGAGTGTTCAGGGGTGAAGGGAGGTGGGACAGGAGCACCCGGGGACTCAGAGACAGCAGTGGCCACCTCAGCAGGGAGAAAGGAGATCCACTGCCAGCTCCACGGAGCGAGTCTCTGGTAATTTGACAGGATTAAGGAGATTAATACATTAATGCATTATTAGCGCTTTTATAGAAGATATTCAAAGAGTTGAGTGCTGTGATCCCTATGTCCTGTTATATAATCCGGCAGTAACTGCCGTAATTGGCCCATTATTCCTGATGGGAGCAGACGGCAAACAGGCCTGATTGTCTCATGGCCTGTGGTTAGGAACTGGGCCACAGCTGCAGGCCAGCCAGGAAGACTTGAGGAAACTGAGGCTGGGCTTGACCTCACAAACATCCTCCTCTGTGGAAGTCTCTAATCTCCGTGGAATGGAACAGAAAGTACCTTGGGCATGGAGCTCAGAGACCTGGACGGTGAACCCAAGTGTACTGCACTAGCAACCTCACCTCTCTGCACCTCAGTTTCTGCATCTGCAAACGTGGGTGATAATTCTATCGACCTCATGGTGCTGTTGAGAGAACACAATGAGCCGGTGTTGATGAATGTGCTTTGTCAACTGGACAGGCCCATGCTCGTGGGAGGGAGGGTTCTCATTTTTTGGATGGACCGAGTTGATGCTTTTTCCTTTGGTCATTTATCTATTGGGAGAGAATAACAGCCCAGGAGGGAGAGTGGGTGCAGAAAGCAGGGGGGACTGGAAGATCTCCCTGAGGACAGGATAGCCAGGCGAGCTGAGAGTGGTGGATGAAGGGTTGTAAAGGGAACCGGCACGCTCCAGCATCCAGGCCCAGAAACCTCAGCATCCCTCCCACTGGCAGAGTGGCAGGTCACACAGGAAGTCGCCCAGCAACCGTGGATCCTGCTTCTTGGAGTTTAATTGTCTTTGCTAATTAAGCACCAGGGTTGGACCCCCTGTAGGAAGTGTGTGTCTGCAACTTCATGGATGACAGTAATAATAGAATGCTAGAACCACAGCTTCAGAAGAGCTCTGAAAGATCTCTTCCTAGAAACAAACAAAGAAAATATCTTTTATCTTCCTCTCTACAAACCTAGGCCATGTGGCAGGAAAGATAGTGCAGGCAGTTCCCAAGCTTTGTGTCTGGAAGGGAACGACTTGGGACGATTGGGACTTTGGGACAATCTCTCTGACTGAGATGCCAAGGATGAATTACAAGGAGCAAGAGTGGCAAAGAGGCCAGACTGGAGGCAGAGGCAACAATTAGGGAAGAAATGGTAAAGCCTGAACTGAGTCAGGAATCCCGGCCATGGAGTGAAGGAAATGGACTTTAGTGTTAAGGAAGAAATTTTAATTACCTGTACTGGTGACCAATCCAGGAAGTGTGAGGCATAGAAATAAGGTGCTTTTGACAAGTATTTTTGGTTCACTCCCTCCTGGGCACATAGTAGGACTGCATTTTCTGGCCCCCTTGTAGTGGGTGGAACCGTGTGACCAGCTTCAGCAAATGAGTTGTGAGTGGAAGTGTCACTTCTGGGCTGAGCATTTAATTATCCTTCAGTGCTCTTTTCCCTCTGGCCCAGCAACTGGCATTATTTGCAATGGTGGTGTTTCCATTGGCCTAGGACCCTGAGTGAGCATAGTCTCCTGACAACCTGCATGAGCAACATACGGCATGAGCAAGAAATAAAGCCTTGCTGTCTTAAGCCTCTGACAATTTAGGGTTGTTTGTTACCGCTTCTCATCTATATAGCAGTCCAGGGCAGATATTCCTGGTTGGCAAGTGGCTCTTGTATTGTTCACCGGCCCAGGCTTCTTCCATCTTGTGGCTCTGCCCTCCCCTGGGGCTTCAGAGTCCTCTTACTTGGCTTGTAAAAGAGGAGGTAGAGTGTGTGGAGAAGTTTGGAGCTGTTTGTTACTATCCTGACTAATATGGAAAAAATGGCCTTCATGGTCAGAGACCTATAAACACAGTTAGTAAATTAAACCAACTGCTGCCAAGTGGACTTGGACTCCATGTGACAATCCAACGTGTACAAGAGTAGAAATGTGCTCCAGAGGATTTTTCAATGGCTGATTTTTCGTAAGTAGATCAGCAGGTCTTTCTTCCCAGGTGCCTCTGGGTGGGCTCAAACCTCCAACCTTTCAGTTAACAGCCAAGTGCGTTAACCGTTTGCACCACCCAGGGACTTCTCAGTACCTTAACCCGTAAAAACCCATTGCCGTTTGCTAACCAAAAGGTCAGCAGTTCGAATCCACCAGCCACTCCTTGGAAACCCTATGGGGCAGTTCTACTCTGTCCTATAGGATCTCTATAGGGTCAGTGGCTATGAGTAGCAATGAGACTCAGTACACTCTCTTCCATAAAATAAAAATAATAATATCCAGTCCCAGTTAAGGGCTTCTTTGCTTTAAACCAGATTCCTACTTCCAAACTTGAAAAGCTGTTAAGACTTTGGAGAGCTCCCTAGAATTTCTCTGTAGCTACCTCTTGCTTTTTAGTCCAGATGCTGAGAGAGAGGAGCCCGTGTGTGTTTTACATACATTTGTCACGGAGCACACTGTCCTGGACTTTGGCCATTGGAACTGGCGTCACATTTTAGCACATGCGTCTGGACCAGGCAGATAGAAACCTAGCTGTAACGAGTTTGCCGCTTGTCCATGACATTTGTGCTTTGTAGGGGGGAAAATGAGAAAGAGTTTTCAAACCCCAAAGTCTGTTTGCTTTCAGCAGAGTAGCTGTGATGAGGTCTGGGAGCTCTGACTTGGATTTAAACTTAGTTTCCCAACAAAGCCCTGGAGAGAAGTGAGGGATGAATCAGGTACTTTTCAGAATCATTCTCATTTTTATCCAAATTTGCATTTTTCTCTTTCCACTGATAAATTGCCTGGCCTGAGATAAAGGTGGAACTTTCAGGATAAATGTTGACGTCTTTTGGGAAGGAAATTAATGGTGCCTGAGGTCCACTATGTGCAGGCATTGAGTTACTTGCTTTATACATTACCCTCTTCAGTCCTCAGATTAACTTTTCAAGGTAAGTAGATTAACTCTGTTTGGGGGGAAACGCAATCAGAGATATTAAATAATAAAAACCATCAATGCCAGGATATGAGCCAGACTTGCTGATCTCAGACGCCAATCTTTTTCCACTGTATCACCTTGCCTTGGGATCCATGATTAAAGTGATGTTCTGATAAAAATAAATGTTGCCCACTGGTTATGACTTTGTCAGGAGAACAGCGTGGTATTATGGAGAGAAGAGAGGCTGCAAAATCAGTCATACCTGGGTTCAAATCCTGGGACCACTACTTAGTGATTGTGTGACCTCAGGCACGTTGTAGTACCCTTCCGAGTTTGTTTCTTCAGACGGAGGAGAGAATCAAGGGAGATATTCAATGAAGAGATGGACAGTAACTGAGTGAACATAAATGGTCAAGATAATTTCAGGTAGTGGCAAGGACTATTAAGGAAGAAAACCATGATGATGTGATAGAGTTTGAATGATGGGCAATGGAAAGTTGGGATCAACTGCTTCTGACTGGGTGGTCATAGAAGACCCCACTGAGGAGAGGATGTTTGAAATAAGATTCGATTAACAAGAAGGAGACGACTTAGAAGTTCTCGGGATGGAGCAATAGAAGAAGAGAGCACATTAGGAATGAAGGGTGGGGATGTACCTGATGTGTTTGATGTACAGAAAAAAAGACCACTGAGGGAGTGGAATAATGAGAAAGGGAAGAGTAGGGGAAGAGAGGTCAGAAAGGCACATGAGAAAAAGCCTTGTGAACTACGGGAAGGAGGTGATGAGTTATTCCCACCTCTGCCATCCACTTGTTCTCTGAGCTTTGACAGTTCAGAAAATTCCAGAATAAGGCCTCTTCACCAATGAAATAAGAATAAGAATGGCAATACCTTACCAAGCAGATCCAATGAGTCCTATGCCTAACACTGTATATTTTTTTAGGGTAATGTTAGTTGCAGTAACAAATAAACCCCTTCTTACCTATGTAATAGTCCAGTGCAGGTATTCCTGGTTGGCAAGTGGCTCTTATATGGTTCACCAACCCAGGCTCCTTCTATCCTGTGGCTCTGCCCTCCCCCTGGGACCTCAGAGTCCTCTTATTTGGCTTGTGAATGAGGAGATCAAGTGTGTTGAAAAGGCATAGCCTCTTCCTGAACATCTTGATCTGAAAGTGGCCCACATCACTTCCGTTCACAATTCAACGGCAAGAACTAGTCACGTGTTCCCATTTAGAAGCAAGGGATGCTGGGAAATGTAGTCCATGACTGGGCAGCTATTTCCCAGTGACAGCCCTACACTAAGGAAGGAGAGCACAAATTCCATTAAACAACCTTTCCTATGCCATAAATACCAAAGGAAGAATTTTCTCTTGTCTATTAGTATGGCTACAGAAGCATGAAGTGGGCCCACATGAGGACATGGCAAACCACTACCCTCATTATGTGACTTGGGGGGCTTTGTGGGAACTTCCCATGCCACATGCTTCTTTGGCTTTCAGTAGACTCATGAGCTGCAGGGTACCAGGACTGAGATCTCGTCTGACTCTCCCTGAATGATGGTAAGCCAGTCACCAATCCCTGGCCTTTTCTGAGTCTCAGTCTCCTCATCTGGAAAACGTTTCAGAAGTGTAACAGCTGAATCTTAAGGAGTCCTTCATCCACAAAAGTCCATGATTCTAGAATACAGAGGATTTTCCCTGCCTTTCAGCTGTTCACCTTATGGCTTGGGACATGGGGTTAGTTTTGGAGCTTTTACCTGTAAAAGGACCATGTGGTTTAAGATTAAAAGGAGGTGCCTGGTACAATGAACAATGTGATGTCACATGTTTTCACCTCCAATGGCCTTGTCACTGCTTCTGACAGGTGGGCCCCCTTCCGTCCTCAAAGCCCTTCCACAAATTCCTTAAGTCTAATAAGAATTGTTGGGAATTTGCAAAACCTTGGACCCTTCTCTTGTATGTGAAGCTACAAGCAATTTGTAAGGGCCAGCAGCCCAGATGGACAGGGGAGGTGGTACCAACTAAAGTCAAAGAGATCGTCAGGTCTAGCTCATGAAGAAGACCTTGAATGCCCCGCCAAGAGCTTAGACCTGATCGTGAGGCTGATGGGAGCTCTTTGGAGAGGTCTGTTCCTAGAGTCTGCCTGAGAAAGGGCAGAGAGGAAGAGAAGAAAAGAGATAAACAGTCAGAGTGACTAAGATGAGAAGAGACAAACAGAAGACAAGTAGCAAAGGAGTTCGAGGTAAGGAAAGAAAGAGCAAGCCAGACAGAAAGTCCAAGGTGGAGAGAATAAAGGAAGGAGAGGAAGAGACAAGTCAGGAGAAGATGCCCAGGATGGGGGTAGGGGTGGAAGGAGGTGAGGCAGACAGACAGACTGGCCATCCAGGCTGCAAGCAGAAGCGTCTTACACCCAGTGGTGAGAGAGAGATGCAGGGGCAGCAACCGAGACCACAGCGTAGGGAGAGACAGATGGCAACAAGTTCCAGGGAGACAAGATTCCAGTCAAGCCCCTTGAAATGGATGTTGGCGAGTTCAGGAGGCAGCAAAGCGTGGGATTGGGAGGAGGCGGGAGGGGAAGGGCTGTGGCAGCGGAACAGGTTGGATGAGCTTCTGCCAGGGACACAGCCACCGATGAGAGCAGAGCGCAGCACCCCAGCCTCAGCAGGCGCGAGCCCTCCACCCTCCCTCCCACTGCAGTTGGACTCACCTGCCAGTGGAATGAGTAATGAGTTCATTAAAACCCCAGTACCCGATCCTGAAAAGAAGATGAACGTGGCAGGGCAAGGCGAGGCACCCAGCACACACCTGTGCCTGTGTGTGGTGCCCACAGCAGCCCTGCACCCTACTTACAGGGGCCACAGCACTCCCCTGCCTTTCATAGTTCTCCGTCATTCCCAGGGTCAGGGCCAAACCCTTGGTGTGGCATTCAAGGCCTTCACGGGCTGGTCCCTCCTGACCTCTTCGACCACAGTGTGTACCACTCCCCTCTCCGACTGGGCAGCCAGCCCTTTCAATCTGCTTGTAGCTTCATACACAAGCATGGCTATTTCGGGAGCGTGTGTCATCCTGGAGTGTCAGCCCCCTCCTTAAAGGTGTCCGTGTGGTGAACCACTAGTTACTCTCTGAACTTTGCTCCAGGGTCACATGCTCTGTGAAGCTTACCCTGAACAACAGAGCTGGACGTGCCTCCTCTGGACACTACCTAGACAAGAATTTCTGTGGTAGATCTTTTCGTGCCCCCTCATGAATACCCTCATCTACTCTGATGGCCCCACTGGAAGGCCAGCTGCTTTGTATTGCTGTAGATCATTAGTCTCTGTATCCTGGAGGCATGCAAGACTCAGAGAGGTTAAGAGCAGGGGTTTTAGAATCTGGGAGCCCTGAATTCAAATCATGGTTTATGCTATGTCCCAGGGGTTGGGAGAGGCCCCTGGGTGGTGCAAACATCTTACCCTCGACTACTAACCAAAACGTTCTTGGTTCGAACCCAACAAGCATCGCCTTGGAAGAAAGACCTGCTTCCGTAAAGATTATAGCCAACAAAACCCTACGGCACTCCATTCTATTATGTAACACATGGGGTCGCCGTGAGTCAGAATCTACCTGACAGCAATGGGGTAGGGGTTGGGATCCTGGGCAAGTCATTGCTCTAAGCCCCAGTTTTCTGGGACGATGAACTAAGGGAAAAACATCTACTTCCAAGGCTGCTCCAAGGAGAAAATGAGGCACTGTTTGCTTGGTGGAGTTAACAAAAAAAAAAAAAAAATGCTGTCTTAGAAGCTGACACCAGATTTGATGGGCGAGGGGAGGGGGAAAGGGGAGTAGCCTGATCATTCTGCTATATGAGTGTGGGTCAACCTGTCCCCGTCCCGCTCCTGGCTCTGCCCTTCACCAGCCAAGTAACCTTAGACAAGTTACTTCTCCTCTCCCAGCTTCCGTTTCTTCATAAGGAAAACGGGGATAATAGTCTTACCTACATCACAGAGTTGTTGTATAGATTAAAGGATATGATGCAGGTTTAAAAACTCAAGTGTCTAACAGTGTCTGGAACATAAGATGTAAGTAAATGTGAGCTCAAATATTAGAAAACACATTGGTGAACTATTTAGGTGCAATAAGACCAGAAGGCAGGTCTGGAGTTCGGGGACAAGGGAGCTCAGAATTGCTCTGTATAAGTTAAGTAACGGAAAGGGTGGTTTTCCTCTTTCTTCCTTTCTTTCTCTCTTTCATTTCTTTATTTGTGTTTGTTTATTTTGGATTTTGACATGGCATTTTTGTGGGGGTTCTTTGATTTTTGGTCATGATAGACTTTTGACTGGTTGGCTGGCTGGTTAGTTGGTTAGGTGGTTGGCTGCTTGACTGGCTGGGTGATCAACAGGTTAGTTGGTAGATCAGGGGGTTGATTGGCTAGCTGTTTTGACAGGGAAGGGAGGAAAGAGAGAAGATGGGGAAAAAAAGGGGCCAGAGAGCTGGTGCGAAATCCGGACACTACGTAAAGCAGCCAAAAAGACATTTAGGAGCAAGAATGGAGCTAATGTCCCTTGCTGCTTGCATTACCACAGCATAAATCTATCTCTGAGCCTGCAAACCTTGGCCACCCCATGGCCAGGAATGAATTTTTGTGGAAATCAAGGTATGAGTTTGAGTTCCATAGCTTGGAACAAGAACATGTGCAGACAGACCATCTGCAAAGTGAATAGTGAACTGACTCAGTGCAAACAGACATTCAGAACTAGAAATACCCTTGAGAATGTAAGTTCCCTGCCTACAACACACACACACACACACACACACACACACACACACACTGCCCCAGAAATACAGAGAAACCACAGGAAGGGCTTTGGACTTTCAGCAAATCCTAACATGGAGATCCAGATTGATCCTATCTAGCTCTTGTGGTTGCTGTTAGTTGCCTTCGAATAGATTCCAACTCATGGCAACCCCATGTGTTACACTGGCTGTAATCTTACGGAAGAAGATCGCCAGGCCTTTTCTTCCATTGTACCGCTGGGTGGGTTCAAATCGCCAACCTTTAGGTTAGTAGTTGTGCGCAAACCATTTGCACCACCTGGGGACCTATTTAGCTCTTAAGGAGCAGGATAAGCTCAGCTGATACTTGGGTTGAATGAGCAATGTGCTTAGCACACAAAATGAACCCAGTAAGTGGAAGTGGTCATTGTAAGACTCTAGTGTAAACAGTAGAATCAAGCTGGGAGGGACCTCATGAGGTGATCAAGTCAAACCCTTTTAGAAGTTTGCATCATACCTGCCCTCGCCCTTCAGCACCAGAGAAGCAGCCCCTAGTCCCCATATACCTTCAGGAACTGGGAGCTCACTATCTTCCTAAGAGCTGGCTTTACTGTTGGACAACTCTGGCTGTTGGAAGGTCTTCTTTATCTGGGTGTAAAGCTCAGATTTCTGTGACTTCCACCCACTGGTCTTCCACAGGTGCTGTCATTTCTCACTTTTGGGGTTTTTGTTGTTTTGGATTTTGCTTTTTTATGTCAAAAGAAATGTTGAAACAGTTTTTTCCAGCTGTGTAATCTTTCCCTGTCATTTTCACAGGCACTTAGCAGGCCCTGCTGGCATCTTTCAAGTTTGCCTCTAATTCCAAATACATTAAAGAAGAAAAAAAAAGGAAGAGCAGTATTTGGAGTCAAAGTTACCTATGACATTTTTATTTTTTAAACTTGTGGAGCGGCTAGCATGCTTGTACTAGTACCATCTCTTTCTTTTTATAAACCTCCCCACTCCTAAGGATGGTGACGCCATGGAAACAGGTTAGGACCCAGTGGCAGGAGGCCTGGGTTCTGACCACAGCACCGAGTGACCCCGAGCAAGCCATCCACCCTCTCTGAGCCCTGGAATGATGATACAACCTCAAAGCGTTGTTGGTAGATTGAAGCATATACGGTGCTTAACCCAGTCTCTGGCACACAGTATGTGCTCAATAAATGCCAGTTTTTAAACAAAAACTTCTCCCCAGCTGATTTCAAGCAAAAAGAGGGATTAGATCCCTGGAACCAAGAAGGCTGGAATCTCACTGAGATGGTTGGGTGGAAGCATTTATCCATTTGTTGGTTTAATCGATATATGCTAAGAACATGCAGAGTCCAATGCTGGGCACTTAGTCACATAAAACAAGTTAGGGACATAGATGAAAAACACAGGGCAGAATAGTCATTGGGGAGAATGCACTCAGCAGCAGATACATCTGAATTTGAACTCTTGTTGTGTGACCTTGGGCAAGTCATTCTCCTTCTCTAAGCCTTGCTTTTCTCATCTGTGGAATGATTAGCAGGAGTCCCCCATAGAGTAATTGTACGGGTTAACTGGAGATGTACAATACAATAATAGTGCCCCATCCTCCCACCTCTGCTCTGTTAACCAGGTAAATGTTATATAAAATTACACAAACATAAAGATTACCAGTAACAAGGCAGTTTAGTGCAGTCATTATAGGAGAGGAAGCCAGAGTCACCGTGGCTCCCTGACTTTCCTGTGGATGACCTGGTACAAGTAATTTAACTCGTGGACAAGCCTTAGTTTCCACATCTGTGAAATGGGTAAAACGGTAGTAGTCCCTTTCTCCTGGGATAGTTGTGAGAATTAAATGGGGTCTTGTGTATAAAACACTCAGCACAATGCCTGGCTCATATAAATGCACAATAAATGTTAGCTGCTAGTTTTATTAATAATCAGAGTAACTGCTATCTCTGGCCTTTGTTGGTTAGAATGGAAAGATCCCATCGCAAATCCCAGCCTTGCCGTTTACTCACTGTGTTACCTGGAGAAAATCCCTTCTTCCCTCTGAGCCTCAGTTTCTCCAGCAATAAAAATGGGCATGAAAACTCCTACCTTGCAGCAGTGTTGTGAAAATTAGAGACAACATGTAAGTGCATGCCTGGCACATGGAAGGCACTCTATAGATGTTGCCAGGTCTGACTCCCCTCCACAAACATATCTGTGTGGTTTAAAAGAAGCCATCTTAGTGCTCTGAGCCTCACTTTCCTCCTTGGAAAATGGGATGGAATACGTTCTCCATGGTGACTGTGAGGATGGAGACTTCTGTGAGAAGCACAGGCACAAGGCTCAGCTGGCAGCACCTCACAACCCTTCTCTCCTGTCAGCTGGATAAATACGGTAGACTCATTCGGCCCCAGTTAGGTTTCTCACTTACACAGCCCTGAGTTCAGGAGACTCTGTCCCCAGTTCCAGGTAGAAGTTATGAACCTTGTACATGAAGGCCATTAACCTGGGCAACAGCTCACAGGTCTGCATGGTCTGCGGGGTGTGTGTGTGTGTGTGTGTGTGTGTGTGTGGAAAGAGAGAGACCCATTAAATCAAATTTACACTGGATCTGCAGGCAGGCAGCAGCCCTGCGCCTGGGTTTATAAATCTCCCTCAGAAACTGGCCCAGCCAGTTGCCCACGGAAAGGAGAATCATGGCACTCAAGGCAGAATTACCTGGCATGGATTCCAAATGCTTGTACTTAGATGTGGGAAGGTTAAGGATTGTGGGCTGAGGCCCATGGAGGGAACTCTCCCTCCCCGCTTCCCTAATCTTTCTACTGTCCCAGTCCAACAGGCTGTGCTCAGTCCCACTGCCACCCTATTGCCACACTGTTCCCCTGGCCTGGAATGCCTTCACCGTCCCTCTTCTCAACATCCCTACTCTGTACCCTTGATCCACCCAACCTCCAGAAATTCTACTTCTTCCATGAAGTCTTTGTCGAACACTGGCAATTACCAAATGAATTTCTTTTAAATTTTTCACATATATATCTCTGTATGCCTTGCAGCAATGCTATGATGTACGTAGAATTATTCCCATTTTAACAGTGAGGGAAACCAAGGTCTTCCAGCAAATCTTCCTACCCAAGTTCACACAGAGATGCTCTCCTCCTTCTACAAATAATACTTCTTTCTGCCACACTGTGGCTGTTCCATTTGCACTACCATTTCTTCCTTCTCTTAATTCAGTTTGCATTTATAATACAATCCTTACCATCCAGCACTTGAATATGCCCAAGCCTGAATTATTCCCTAATGGTTTGGTGAGCATGAACATATTTAGGGTGCAGATTATGTCCTCTCTCTTACATGTCCACCTTCTAGATGACCCAGCTGGGCACTGGACACGTCAAGTGCAGTCACCGGTGGCTGTGTTGTTCTGCTCAGCACACTTTCCCACCTTCTTCTAGGGAACTGCTCCCCCTCATTTCCATCATATGGCTGGGGTTGGGGACTGTCAATCCTAGTACCTGGAAACTCTTGTCCAGGAGAGTATATACATGACTCAAAAAGCCAATCAGAGTCCTTCCCGATTATTTGACTAGAACATACATGTTTCACCAACTGTGGAGCAGAGACTGAGAGAACCCATACCCATGTTCTCCTCTTTCCAGGGTTCATGACGAGACTACATTTCCCAACTTCCTTTGCATCTTGGTTGGCTCATGCTAGTTCTCACCAATAGAATGTGAGCATAGGAAGTGATGTGTGTGTCACTATCTGGCCCAGTAGTAAAGGTTGGATGTGTCTTCACTATTATCCCTTTACTTTGGTGAGTGGAGAGACCTCAACAACCTAGAGAAGTGCAGAGCCACAAAATGGAAGGATCTCATGTCCCTAGATGACTTCATGGAGCAGAGCAACTCCCATCCCATATAAGACTGTGGCATGAGCAAGAAATAAATTTTGATATGCTAAGCCACTTAAATGTTGGGATTATTTCAATAGCAGTCAGTCTACCCACAGCAATAAATATGCAAAAAAAAAAAAACCCCTATTTCTCCAATGTTTATATAGAGGAGCATCAGGCAGATTTAGGGCCAGATTATAGAAGAAATTGTTTACCAATATTCATAGAGCCAATAAAGAATTTCAAGGAGGAGAAGTAGTTTCTTAGAAGTAATTTTTAAGGAAAGAAAACCAAGACACATGATGGTTTAAAATAATAGCTACCGTTATTGAGCACTATAATGTGTTGTTGTTAGGTGCCATCAAGTCGGTTCCAACTCGTAGCGACCCTATGTACAACAGAACAAAACACTGCCTTGTCCTGCACCATCCTCAGTTGTTGCTATGTTTGAGCACATTGTTGCAGCCACTGTGTCAATCCATCTTATTGAGGGTCTTCCTCTTTTTCGCTGACCCTCTACCAAGCATAAAGTCCTTCTCCAGGGAATGGTCCCTCCTGATAACATGTCCAAAGTATGCGAGACTAAGTATCACCATCTTTGCCTCTAAGGAGCATTCGGATTGTACTTCTTCCAAGACAGATTTGTTCATTCTCCTGGTAGTTCATGGTATATTCTTCACCAACACCATAATTCAAATACATCAATTCTTCTTCGGTCTTCCTTATTCATCGTCCAGCTTTTGCACGCATATGAGGCGATTGAAAATACCATGGTTTGGGTCAGGTGCACTTAGTTCTCAAAGTGACATCTTCGCTTCTGAACACTTTAAAGCGGTCTTTTGCAGCAGATTTGCCCAATGCAATACATCATTTGATTTCTTGACTGCCGTTTCCGTGGTTGTTGATTGTGGATTCAAGTAAAACGAAATCTTTGACAATTTCAATCTTCTTTCCGTTTATCATGAAGTTGCTTATTGGTCCAGTTGTAAGGATTTTTGTTTTCTTTATGTGGAGGTGTAATCCGTACTGGAGGCTATGGTCTTTGATCTTCATCGGTAAATGCTTCAAGTCCTCTTTGCTTTCAGCAAACAAGATTGTGTCATCTGCATGTTGCAGGTTGTGAACGAGTCTTCCTCCAGTCCTGTTGCCGTGTTCTTCTTCATATAGTCCAGCTTCTCCGATTATTTGCTCAGCATACAGATTGAATAAGTATGGTGAAAGGATACAACCCTAACACATATCTTTTCTGATTTTAAATCACACAGTATCCCCTTGTTCTGATTGAACGACTGCCTCTTGGTCTATGTACAGGTTCCTCACGGGCACAATTAAGTGTTCTGGAATTCTCACTCTTCACAATGTTACCCATGATTTGTTATGATCCACATAGTCAAATGTCTTTGCATAGTCAATAAAACACAGGTAAATATCTTTCTGGTAGTCTCTGCTTTCCGCCAAGATCCAAATGACATCAGCAATGATATCCCTTGTTCCACATCCTCTTCTGAATCTGGCTTGAATTTCTGGCAGTTCCCTGTTGATGTTTTGCTGCAACCTTTTTTGAATTATCTTCAGCAAAATTTTACTTGCATGTGATATTAATGGTATTGTTCGACAATTGGATCACCTTTCTCTGGACTGGGCACAAATATGGATCTCTTCCAGTTGGTTGGCCAGGTGGCTATCTTCCAAATTTCTTGGCAAAGACGAGTAAGCTCTTCCAGGGTTGCATTCATTTGCTGAAACATCTCAGCTGGGATTCCATCAGTTCCTGGAGCCTTGTTTTTCACCAATGCTTTCAGTGCAGTTGGATTTCTTCCTTCAGTAACATTGGTTCTTGATCATATGCTACCTCCTGAAATAGCTGAATGTCACCCAGTTATTTTTGATACAGTGACTCTGTATTCCTTCCATCTTCTTTTGATGCTTCCTACGTCATTCAATATTGTGACCACAGATCCTTCAATATTGCATCTCGAGGCTTGAATTTTTTCTTCAGTTCTTTCAGCTTGAGAAATGCTGAGCAGGTTCTTCCCTTTTGGTTTTCTAACTCCAAGTCTTTGCACATTTCGTTATAATACTGTACTTTGTCTTCTCTACAATGTACCAGACACCATATGCCAGCACTTTATTAACACCATCTCATTCTACCCTCCCCAAAACCACATTCCCCGTTTTATAGATGAGGAACCAATTCCTGTGTCACGCAGCAGTTAAGCAGCAGAACCAGGAGCCAGGCTTGCATATGCCTATCTTGTCTCCAAAGCTTGAGATCGTTCTATTATACCGAATCACATATTAAGACCAAAAGAAACCCATTGCTGTTGAGTCAATTCCAACTCATAGCAACCCATAAGGACCCACAGAACAGAGTAGAACCACCCCATAGGGTTTCCAAGGAGCGGCTGGTGGATTCAAAGTGCTGACCTTCTGGTTGGCGCCTGACCTCTTAACAACTGTGCCACCAGGGCTCTTCTATTAAGAGTAGTTTGGCCCAATGTATTTTATGTATTTTTTTTTTCTCAATGGTAGGTATATACTACTTTTACAGTAGGAAAACACACACACACACACACACACACACACACACACACACACACACACTTAAACATACACTCTCGTACAGAAAGGTTAACCTTGGCCACAAAGGAGGAAACAGAATCCAAGAGTCCAGTCCCTAAGGGGCCTGTTCTCTGTGTTAATCTTTTGAGAAAGAGCTCTCCTGAACACGTAAAATGATGGTCCATTTAAGGAAAAACGACAGTAGCTTTTACTGCAATTTTCAACAATTCCAGGAAAATAAAGCTTTCAAAGAAGTCTTGTAATTGCCAATACGTAAACACTACCTTTGTAAACTTTGATTCCCTTCACTTGTTAATCAGGTTGGGTTTGAATAACCAAGCTGGGTTTCTTGTAGCGTTATCTGCGAGGTGCCCCCTCTTCTGCTACCCATGGCTTCTTTCCCCAGCCCCCTCTGTTTCTTCTCTGTATCTGTTATGTCTTCCTGGTTTTCAATTTCTTAATGATGTTTTAACGAGATGCCAGTTACACATGCAAATTGGAAAGAGGCGACATTGAGAGATAGCTACCTGGTGGTAAATTTATTAAAATGAAGGCGGTTTTAATAACTTCCTTGCATATGCATCCGCCTCCATGTCTGGAATACTAGTTTTGAGTTTGGTTTTTTTAAAACCTTCTTATTAGAGCAAGTGTGTTAGCAAAGTTTAAGGTGAAGTCACAAGAAAGAAATCAAATTGTTTCATGAGTGTTAGTCTTGGTCCCCAAAATAGATTACACATGAGCAAACTGTTCTCTTCTACTCTTTTGGACCTTGTCCAGCTTGATCTTTCTGTTCCTTGCAGCACTTGAAACCACCTCCTTCAATTTCCATCATCACCGCTATCATCAGCATCTTGGTCACCATTAATTAAGCACCTAACTCAAGGTCACATATCTAGAAAGTGACAGGAATTGATTACAAATTCAGTAATTCAGGCTCCAAACCCCTTGCTAGATGCTGGTTCTGCTCTACTCCTCCCTAAAACCTCCTTTTCTTTGCCTTTGTTGAGCCCATGCCCTCCTCTTTAACTTTTATCTCCTGTCTACATTCTCTCGTTCTCCTTCATAGGCTGCTCTTCTCTTCTCATTCTCATTCTCCTTCCCTCCCACTATGCCCTCTGTCTTCTTTGTTTTTCAACGATGTCACTTCTTACCCTAGCTACCCTCTATTTGTTACCATGATTCCAACCATTATTGTACATCAGTGGCTTCTACATCCGTCTCTCTCCTGAGCTCTGGACTTGTGCATGCAGTTACCTACCAGTTATCTCCACTGGCTGAGACACAAGTTCCTCAGAAGCCCAAAGCCAAGGTCGTCAACCTGTCCCCAAACCTGCCTCTCATCCAGTATCTTTCATCTAAATAAATGGCACAAATCAGAGCCCAAGCTTGTCCCATGCCTGAGGTTTCCTACCATGAGAAGGAAGCCCGGTAGTGTAACTCTCCCAGCCTCTTTTCACCCATCACTCCTCCCCTGGATCATGAGGGCTATGTGTATCCTACCCTTCTTCTATCTCCTTTCTCTTGAAAGCAGGATGCCCTGAGGGCAAGGTGCCCCACCTATCACTGCTAAAGAGATCTTCCTGATTCTAAGGATCAGTATTAGGAAGCACGCTTGCCTTAGGTGCAAGTCACATTCTCCACCATCAGCTCTACCAGTAATAAACATGGTTTTTCCATTTCTGTATTGTGTACTCCTCATTCTATTTCCCAATTGGTTCAAAATGTGGTCAGGAAGAGGGGTAGTATTTTATACAGCCTCCTCAAATCCCAGAAGCTGGCACTGACCCTAGACAGTCCTCTTCTCCCACTGAATGCATCAGTGAGATAACTGGGGAAAAATCTTGAGTCTCCACATCCATCAGGACTTCCTGGTCCGGGCTCCTCGTGTCTCACCTAGACTATTGTGACAGCATCCTTCCAGCCTCCGTACCTCCATCTCACCCCTCTCGCTCCCCAAGCTCACCCTCCACGCTTCCCAGAGTGATCCTCCTGAGGCAGAGCTGTGGCTATCATGGCCTATTATCTAAGGTGAAGCCCAATTCCCAATGGTGGCTAAAGGCCTTGAATGGGCTAACCTCATCCAACCTCTCTTGCCCCACATCTCAAGGTATCCTCCAAGCTCCCCTCATTAATGCCACACTAGACTCATCCCCAACCCCAATAACTTACCATGCTGTCTCTTAGAGAAAGAAATCAAAGTTTGGAGAGGTTGAGTAACTCAGCCAAACTCAACAAATCCTACTAAGACCAAAAAAAAAAAAAAAGAGAGAGAGGGTATGCAAATTATGTTTTCTGCAAGAGATTTCTAGAAATGTGAAGAAAGAGGGACATGCCTGGCGATCAGGATGGAGTTGTTTTAAATACTCATGTGTAAGCTTACCGAGAGCAGCAACTCTATCATCTCTGTGCTCCTAGAATCTAGGACGATACACAGTACATACTAGGCATTCAATAAAACTTTGCTAAATAAATAATATTTTCATTGAAAGAATACTGAATTCAGAGTCAGAAGTCTATGAGTCAAGTCTCAAGACTGCTGATTACTAGTTCTTTAATCTTGGAGAAATCACTTACCCTCTGGAAGCCTCATTTTTCCCCACCTGTAGCAAGGGGGTTATGTTAACTACCCGGACAAGGTCGTGGTGAAGATTGATTGAGATACAGTAAGTGGCACGTTTTATAAACTAATTTTAAACAATGTGAGGCTTAAGGTTCTGCCTCTGTCTGGGGTCATTCAGACCAACCCACACTTGTCGTTGATGCATTAGATTCAGAAATTTCAATTTGAGCTTAAATATCAGAACTCATGTTCCTAAAGACCTTATCTCACTTAAAAAGAAAAAACCGTAATCCTTTCTAATTT
The DNA here is from genome assembly GCA_030035585.1 of Dugong dugon. Lineage (NCBI taxonomy): Eukaryota > Metazoa > Chordata > Mammalia > Sirenia > Dugongidae > Dugong > Dugong dugon. The sequence continues at coordinate 64,165,698 of CM057471.1, forward strand.
GAATCATGGGGGAAGCATGAAGAGAATCAATTTTTCTATGAAATTGCCTTTAAAGTGCGACAGCTTCATTCTCAATCAGGAGTTTGTACAGATGCAATGCAACTTCTGTTTTTGTGCTTGATTTGGTGCTGGTGTGTGTACAGGCTGCATATATTTGATTTTTATGGTATTTTTTATGTTTGCAAACAACATTCTTTAACCTGAAATATCTCTCGGTTTAAATGCTGGCCGTTAAATACACAAAATGGCCAATCAATTTTTTTTTCATGCGTACGGTCAATGTGTGGTTTTTGTGTGAACACTGAGAGCAGCCAGAGAGAAATCAAAGAAGGAAAGAGGATCAGATCTAGAGGTGGGGATGACCTTAAAGAGTGTCTCCAGCCTAGCCCCCTCATTTGACAGAGGGGAACCTGAGGCCCAGAGCCTGGATGAAAACCTAGACCTCCTGCTTCTCTCTCTGTGCCCATCGGCAATGTCCGCTTGCTTTCCCAGAGATTGAGAACTGCTAGCGTTTGGTATGTGTCAAAAACACCAGAGTGCTTATTGCCAACAAAGAAGCGGAAAAAAGGAGGCTTGAAGCTGGCAGCCACCATGCCTGTGGGGACAGGTGGGTCCACAAAGCAACATCTTTATTTTATTTTGAGAGAATTTACAGGCAAATGATATTTCTATATTTGAGTATAGGAACAGGACCCCATCTGAGAGAGACAGAAAGTCAGTCTTTTCTTTATCTGTGTTGTTTTTTTTTTAACTTCACTGAAATTGCGCCCCAGTCCAAACATCTGACACCCATTTTTTAGATAATCTTACCATAATACAGCTCAAAAATACAAGTCAGGCTCGTTAATCTTTTGCTAAACACATTACGGCACTACATGAAAATTACAACTGCTCCGTCCTTGCTTTCACCGATGAAAATTGATCTATGATGTGCTCACTTTTTTTCAGTTTCTTCTCTTTCTGTATTGAGCAGAGCCAGATCACACAGTCTGCCTTGACCTATGGAGGCTCTCCAATACGGAAGTATTGGTTTTCACTTGCTGAATGAGCTCTCACAGCTGGCAATGCAAACTAATAGAAACTGCTTAGTGGCGCCCCTCCCCTCTTCAAGTGGCGCCATACTTGCCATACCTTAGATACGCCTTTGTTTACCTTTGTTTCCCATCTTCATAAGGAAACTCATGAAGCAAAATCTAGCTCTTGGATTTGGGCAAGTGGCTTCATTCATGTCTCTGAGCCCCAGGCTCCCTACCTCCTTCAGAAGGTACTTGGAAGAATTAAATGAGATGTAAAGTACCTCACTTTGTAGCCTGCCCTCAATAAGAACTCAATAAACATTAGTCACCCTTTCTGGCTGACTCCTCCCAATGTATAAAGTTTTAAAATGAAAGTGCTTTCTACGTTGTAGAGAACCATGCCACCGAGGAAGTAAATGGCAGGGTGAGGACAACAGCCCCCAGCAGCACAATGTTGACAATGGATCACCACACCCCTAACATCCCACAACTGCTCCCCCTATTCCTTCCTTGCATTAGAAAAAAATTAATTCCATTTATTGGTCAACTTTTCCCACGAGAACACATCTTTAATTTAATCATGTAAATCAACGGGAAAATCTAATTCACTTTAGAGAAATTTGCTTCAAGGCTAGCCTTATGGGAATGAATCCATTCCTTAAAGTGTATCTGTGGCAAGTGACGTGTATCTTTATCACAATTACAAAGGGTTATAAATTAATCTCTGGCCAATTTTAGGAAACAGAGTTGATTAAATAAGTGGTGGCTCTAGAAATTTAAATGGTGTGTCATGTTTAAACATCTCAGACACTGATTTTAATGCTAAAATCTTAGCTTTCTAAAATCGCAGATTCAATTTGTTTATTTAATATTCAATTTGCCTGATTATCACTATATTAGTTCCAAATATATAATTTGTTATTGTCCCTCTTTTGATTTTTCTAATGCTTGTTCCAACATCTGTCTGGCTTTGGTTTGTGGTGTGCACCCTGGCAAGGAAAGGCCTTCCAGCCCCGAGTGTTTCACTCTTCACGTGGGCGACACTCTTGATGCCATATCGTTTTCTTCCCAGGGTACCCCCCACCTGCCCAGCCTATGAATTTGTTAAGCGGATCAATGAAGAGAATGGATGTGAAAGGGTCTAGTAATTTGTATACTGTTTTTATACCCAATGGTGATGAACAGGCAAATAAATTATTCATTCCATCCATTTTATTAAGGACCCTTTGTGTGATGGGCACTCTAGAAGTAGAGAAACAGGGACCACTAAACTTCGTCCTTAGCTTTAAGGAGCTCATCGTCTAGTGAAGCAGATAGGCCAGTATACAGAAGTTTATAACCTAGTACAAAATATGCTCTGATAGGGGGAGCCCAGAGGTGCCCTTGACCCACACTTGGAACCAAGGAAGGCTTCTTGGAGGAGGCAAGCTCTAAAGGTCAAGTAGGAGTTAGCCAGCCAGAATAGGGGAGAGTCTTCATTCACCAGCTAAATGCAACATATCTGATTATATACTACATCTGTTGAACCTAGACCCTCAGCAATAGAAGGTGAGCAAAACAGACACTTCCCCTGCTGTGTCACTCTGGGGTCCTGTCAGGAAAACAGACCCACTACAAGTATAGCAGGAATGAAGGGTTTTATGTGGGAATTAGAGCCTACACACATGTGGGAGGAGCTGGGAGAATGAAGGTCTAGAAGGCAGGAACTGGAGGATCAGAAGAACTGTTACTAAGATTTCAGCCACAAATGCTAGAGCAGGTGTGGAAGCCAGGACTCACAGGGAAGTCCAAGGTGCCACCACATCCAATTGCCAAAATGGACAGTAAATGGGAACTCAAGAAGAGGTGTGTGAAGCTGCTGCATCTGACTACTAGGACCTCCTGAGGATAATGACTTCTGCTTGGCTTTGCCATCAACGGCTCCTGCAAGTTTGTCTCATTGGCAAACTTCCAAAACCCTACGAAGAAGAGGATTCTGGGAAATAACGTTCCCGCCTATGGATGGGAATGGTGGTGACGTTGACAACAAGCAGTATCCTCAGGGAGTTCCCAGCCTAAAGAAGCCGCCACCACCACCACCGGATGCCTTCAAGTCAATTCCAATTCATGGTGACCCCATGTGTGTCAGAGTAGAACTGTGCTCCATAGAGTTTTCAATGGTTAATTTTTCAGAAGTAGATCAGTAGGCCTTTCTTCCTTTGGACGAACTCAAACTGCCAAACTTTTGGCTAGCAGCTGAGTGTATTAACCATTTGCACCACCCAGAGACTCCAATCTAAGGGAGAGGCATGTATAAATCAAATAATCTATATACTCAAACTCTGAAGAGTGTTTCAAGAGCGTGCAAGGGGAGGCCTGACCACTCTGGGGCAATTGGAAAAGCTTCCCCTGGGAATTCAAGATTGAGCTGGGGTCTGATGAGTGAGGAGGTGATGCAAACAGACTCTAAACATTCTGCCCCCATTTCTCTCATATGCTGACCACCACCACAGGTGGCCTTTCCTCCTTCTACCATGTCCAAGGAAACATCTATTCCAGTCTTTCCACCAGCCTAACCAGCCAAACCACACTAATTGCCGTCAAGTCAATTCTAACTCAAGGTGGCCCCATGTGTGTCAGAGTAGATCTGTGCTCCATAGGGTTTTCATGGCTGTATCCTTTACAGAAGCAGATCAGCAGGCCTTTCTTCTGAGGGACCGCTGGGTGGGTTTGAACCATCAACCTTCCAATTAGTAATCAAGCACTTAACAATTTGCACCACCCAGGGACTTCTCCACCAGCCTAAAGAAAGGTTTATTACTCTGAGGACAAAAGGTTAATCCAGCATAAAGAAACATCGTGACCTTAGGAGTCAGAAATAAAAATGCTGAGCCAAGTCTCTGAGCTGGGTTCAGCCTGTGAGGACTTCATCCTCAGGTGCATATCTGAACTGAAGAGCAGTTTGGGGCTCTGGGCTGACCTGGTCCCAGGCCTCTCCCCTCCCAGTGCAGCAGCAAATGGATGAAAAATAGTATCATTAAACTCCTTGATGTTCTCCTGTCTAATTGAACCTGTGAAATTTCCTAAGGTTCTCCAGCCTCCAAAAGTTCAATTTTCCATGTAATGCATGGTGACGTGTCAATAAATCATGCTGTAAAATAAATGCGTGGATTCTTTTGTGCAGGAGCGAGTGAGGAATAAACCTTTCGTAACTGATAAATAATGTCATTGGAATCAATAGCTGGCAAAGGAGTTGGAGGAGTAAGCCTGAATCATGTATGAGTGCTCTGGCGTGATCAATGCCTTCAAAACAGCCAGGACCTCAGAAGCCAAGTGTATAAATTACTGTCTTAATATCACAGCAGGGCCCAGAGTTTAAAAGATGGGCGCGTTGCTAAGCACTGATGAGATGGTAAGGTGGGTCTGGAGGTGTGGGTGGGGTGACTGCCCTGATGGGTTCTCTTTGGAGGTCTATGGGGTGCCGGGAGGCAAGCGACAGTGGAGATGAGGAGCAGATTGTGCAATCTGGGACTTGGGATAGAGACAGCACAATTCGGCTCCAGCCAGTCCTGCCCGAGGCCAGTGTGGGCGGCAGGAGGAGCGATCTGCTACAGGAACCACAGATGCTGCTTAGAAAAATGGTCTAGCTGCCCTCAGAGACCTCGAAGCCGAGGGCTGGCACTGACATGCAGGATAAAGGACAAGCCTGGGATTCATTGAATCTGGCTCTGAGTGGCAGCTGTACACCGTGTCAGACCAAGGGGAGGTGGTGCGGTGCACCGGTCAGTGGCACAATCTCCGGATCGGACGGCTCAGCCCTGCCGCCAGCTATGTGACTCTGAGCAAGTTACTTAACCTCCCTGCGCTCCATTCTTCTCCATTGCAAAGCAGGGGAGAAGAGTGTCAACCTCGCTGAGCTGTGAGGCTGAAAATGGAATCATATAAATAGCTCAGTGCCTGTCCCACTAAACACTAATCAAGTTGGAGCTATAGTGAGTTACTTGATTCTATATTGTTTCAGGCATTATACTGAGTGCTTTCCTTGTATTACCTCCCTTAATCCTCCTCACAGGCCTATGAGGCAGCTACTATTATCATCCCCGATAAGGGGCACTGAGTTCCTGTTGGGGGTGATGAAAAAGTTTTGGAAACACATGATGCTGATGGTTGCACAATACCACGAGTGTGATTAATGCCACTGGATTATACATGTGGAAATGGTTAAAATGGCAAATTTTATGTTTTATGTATTTTACTGTGATAATGTACATATATACATATATATATTAGTTTTCTCTAACCCTCTTTACCTTCCAAGGAAATTCAGAAAGAATTCCAGTAGCTTGTGTGCTGCACAACTCTAGGGGGAGCTATTGGCACTCATTGCTGCACAACAGAGTGCAGAAAAACCAAGCAAAAAATTGAGCAAATCTACGGATTCAGCTTAAAGTCACTCCCTGCAAGAGCTCTTTTCTGGACCAAAGCCGTCCCCATGCTGTATGTTCTCCGGTCCCTGTGCTTCTCCCATGTGGTACATATTCTACTGTCATACAGTTAATTGTCACACTCCCTTATTAGCGGATCAACTCTGTGAGGACAGATTTCTTATGTCTTAAGTTTGTTGGGATCCCCCAGAAGCAAACCTGGACAATAGGGATTTAGTGCAAGTAGCTTATTTAGGAAGGAGGCCTTGTGGCGCAATGGCTGCTACCTGAAAGGTTGGTGGCGTGAACCCACATGGCAGCTTCAAAGGAGACGGGCTGGCAATCTGATCCCATAAAGATTACAGCCTAGAAAACCCTATGGGACAGTTCTATTCTGTCACACTTGAGGGCACCTAACAACAATTTCTTTAGGAGGCCATCCCAGGAAGTACCATTAGGAGGGAGGAAGTGATACAGGGAAAGAAAGTGACAAGAAGAGAGCACTGATGAGCAGGTTACCACTGTGAGCAGCTGGGGCTCAGTCCCCTGATAGGGTAGGACATGCCCCAGAGTGGCCAAACCTGAGAGATGAGGAAGCAGGAGTATTCACACACCAACTCCCATCTGTCACTGGTTGACTCTTCAGCACTGCTGGCCTTCACAACACAGCCTACACAACACATGGGTAGACATGCTCCATCAGCCAGAAGAAACCATCATGTAGAGCACTGCAAGTGCTTGCAGTGGAAACCATCATGTATAGCAACAATGAGAGCCACTGTGGTGGAGCATGTGCTCCACCTTGTCTGCCCTGCTTATCATAAAAACCCCTGGAGCCTTCCCAGTGCCTGGCCTGGGGCTCTGTATGAAATGGAATGAGTGAATGAGAAGTGGTACCCTGGTACAGAGCTGTTGCATTTTTGGCGAAGGACAGATCTGAAACTTCTATTTCAAAAGCTTAAGAGCAGCAGGCTGTCCCGGCAGCCCTCGCATTGTGCTTTCCTCTGTCTGGTCTGGACCATCCCCAGCGTAGCATCCTCTGTCTGAGGAGCCAGGCGGGTTCAGGGACTCACACCTAGAGCCTGTGGGAAGCCACTGATCAAGATCTCTTCTTTGTTTCCTGGAAGGCTATTATGAAAGGGGCCAACTGTCTGGGCAGCTCCAGAGGGTAGGGGAAGTTTCTTTGTCTTTATACCCCACCCTCTGCATTTAACACGGAGACAGGAACATTCTAGGTACACAATAAACATCTGGAGCCCCGGTGGTGCAGTGGTTAAGAGCTGCGGCCGCTAACCAAAAAGTCAGCAGTTTGAATCCACAAGCCACTCCTTGGAAGCCCTGTGGGGCAGTTTTACTTTGTCCTACTATGAGTCAGAATCTACCCAAAGGCAATGGTTTTTCTTTGTTATTGTTTGTTTTGGTTTAACAAACATCTGGGGAACTGAATTGGAATCATGGAAGGTAGAGATAAATAGACTTCAGTTAAACAACGAAAAGAATTTTCTAGTCCTTTGTGACAAAATGGACTTACACTTTTGATCACTCATTTGGCAAACGTTTGTTGAGGACTCTACATGCCAAATTGAGCTAGATGATGGGCAGGTGTGATGATTAAGATTGTGTGTCACCCTGGCTGGGCCATGATTCTCAGTGTTTATATGTGATCACTCCCATGATTGAATATGCTATGAGTAGCCAATTAGATGAAGGGGAGTTTCCTTGGGGGTGTGGCCTGCATCTGAATATAAGCAGACGTTCTGGCTTTTTGCTCTCTCTGGATCCTGCGGCTGCCTCCTGTTGTCTCACCTCTGGTTCTTGGGACTTGAGCTGTCAGCTTATCTGCCGAACTTGGGATTTGGCGATCTTCACAGCCTGTGAGCAGAGCTCTGCCCTCTGACCTGCTGATCTTGGTTTGCCAGTCCCTGCAGCTACGTGAATCAGGAGAAACCTTGCGGTCTTACCTGCCGATCTTGGAATTCGTCAACCTTCACAGCCTATGAGCAGGAGCCCTGCTCTCCAACCTGCCGATCTTGGGCTTGCCAGCTTCTGTGGCTGCATGAATCGGGAGAGGCTTCTACCCTGATCCACGGACTTGGGACGTTTTAGCCTCTGCAATCTCATGAGCTGTTTCCTTGATATAAATCTCTGTCTATATATTTATACACTTTACTGGTTTTGCTTCTCTAGAGAATCCAGCCTAAGACAGGAGGCATAAAGATGAAAAGGATGCAGTTCTTGGCCTTGAAGTCAAGTGGAGAGTCAGATACATCAAACAGCAATTAGAGCACAGGATCATACGTACTATAATAGCAGTATGTAAGGGAAGTTCATGGGATCCCATCGGAGGGCTGGGTGGTCAAATTGCTTGGGGATTAGTCAAGAAAATGTTCACACACTAACATGTTCATTCACTGATTTAATAATAATTCATTTAATTATTAATTAAGTAATCATTTATTAATAATTTATTTAATAAGTGCCAGGTTCTAAGCAAAATGGACATCCTGCCTTTCTCATGGAGCACCCTGTTTCACAAGAATTCATCAAGAAAGCATTTTTTTTTTAGTCTTTAAACTCGTGCAAAATACCATCTATGCCCTGACTCTGGGTCAGTCACTAGAACTACATCATCCCACCTATCACATATGACAACTGGTCAACTCTGCATCCTTCAAATTTCAGTACAGTCATCACCAGCTCCAAGAAGCCCTCCTGGACCCTTTGGACTGGGGTAGCTGCCCCTCTTTTGTTTACTTAATCTCAGCACCCATCACTCTGTCATTCACATGTCTGCCTCCCTGTTTAGTTGGGAGTTCTATCGACACACAGCCGTCATCTGTAATCTTCTTCGGGTACTGCCTATTATTTTCCTAAGGCCATGCTTTCCTGGGCAGCCCACATCCAGTGACTGGTTGAAGCAGGGCTATAGAGGCCCAGGCATTTCTGTTCAATGCAGGTCAACTCTGAAGAGCCATTTTAGCTCCAGCTCTCTCCACGGAGTCAGCCAAGGCTACCTTCACAACTAGGCCCTCCCACTGCCCAATCCTGCTTCCTCTCTCTCCCTTCCACAGATGTGGATCCCAATGGCACTCTCTAATAAGCTTGCACACTAAACTAGATCTCAAGATCTCAATGTCTGCCTCCCAGGGAACCCAACTTGTGATATGTCCTCTGACTACTGCATAGTCCCAGAGAGCTGCTGGAGCTCCAGCAATCACATCTACACTCCAGACAGCAGGGCAGGAGAAGGGGATGCAGAAGATGTCACCTTCTTAAGAGGACTTCCCGGAAGTCTCACTGGCCACAGCTTAACCACATGGACATAGAATACTGCAAAGGAAGCTAGAAAAAGTATATTCTGGGAAGCCACATGCCCCACTAAAAACCACCAAGAAAGAAGGGAAGATTAGATGTGGAGAGGCAACTGACAACCTCTGCCACACAGTCCAACCAATATTAAATGGACCTCGCGTTTGTCAAGCCCTTGCTCCGTGCCCAGGCTTTGTGGTAAGTAGTTCACAAGGATTATTGCATTTAACCTTCATAACATCTCTATGAGGTAGATGCTGTTATTATTCCCATTTTACTAAGGGGACACTGAAGTTTAAGAGCCCAGAGTCAAGCAGCAAACCCATGACAGAGTTTGGATTTGACCTTGGACATATTTGACTTTGGATTCTACACCCTGCACCACTGAGTATACCTCCTCCTTACTGAACAGTGAACTCCTTGAGAACAGGAAGCCTGTCTTAGACATCCGTACATGCACGGCGTCCAGAAGAGCACTTGGCACCTCGTAGTGGCTCAGTAAATATTTGCCAGCTTAGTTAAGGGGGAGGGGAGGGGTAGGGGAGTCAGGGGTGGCCCTTGCCTGGGGCCATGTGATAACTGAGGAGTCATTAACCATTAGCCGAGACAAGTGACTGAGGAAGAAGAGGCAGAGAGAGTATAGGTTCCCATTGATACTGGTTGCGTTTAGGTGCCTGTGGAACATTCAAGGGAAACTGTCCAGTTGGCAGTTGGATCTATGCATCTGAAGCCCAGGAGGACAGCCTAGGCTGGGGTCATAGGCTGGAGACTTCTGCGGGTGGGCAGGCGTCCAGCCATGAGAATGGCTTCACTCATCCAGAAAGAGCGTGTGCAGTACCTACGGTTACACCCATAAACCTGAGCAGAGGCTCCAATTAATTACACCTCACTCCCCAGCCTCTTTCTTTTGCATTCCCCTTCCTGGGTTAATTTCTCTATTTTCTCTTTTTGGCCATTTTGAAGGATGATTGGTTTTCTGGGCAAAGAGCCCATTTTTGTGGAATTTTAAGGTCATGTAACATCCCAAACACTTACCCAGATACGGGCAATATATAAATATATGTCTCCAATATATTTATGCACACACACACACACACACACACACACACACACCAGCCTTGGTTGCATGCAACTGGGTCATCAGAGTGGCTGTAAAATGGATGCACGTCTGCCCAGAAGCAACCACAGGGGTGCCTGTACTACCTGGTCATTGTCATAAAAACACCAATAAGAGGGAGCAGAAGTGTGTTTGACTGGGAGAATCATTCTTGTTTCCTTTTCATTATTCTTAACAAAAGGAGATGGTGCCGAAAAAATGTGTTTCCCAGGTTATTTTCCCCAAGAGATCTTTTATAAAACACAGAATACATAACAAACCATGTTGCAGGCAAATGACTCATTAAGGGAATATAGTTAGAAAGAAATAGTAACCAAAATGAACAGTTATTTTCTTTATTTTTTATTTTTTACCCACTGTAAAATGGAGAAACTGGATGAGATATGGATTTTGTAACAGCCCTCAAATAATATTGTGGGAGCGTGACGTTGGAGCCCTGAGGTGGAAGTATCATTAAAGGCTGCTCTGTAAAAAGGCAGCAGCATTGGGAAGCACCTTACAAGCCCCAGGAAAAGGCTTCCATCTTCCAAGGAGTCTTCGTACCTTTTTCTGGCTTGATTAGGAGCCCCTGAGCGATGCAGATGGTTAACACACTCAGCTGCTAACCAAAAGTTTAGAAGATTGAGTCCACCCAGAAAGAGGTGCCTCAAAATAAGGCCTGGTGATCCACTTCAGAAAAATCAGTCACTGAAAAGCCTAAGGACCTTCATCTTAAGTGAGAATAACAGCACATTTGGAAGAGTGTAGTCAGTATCACTGAACTGGGCATGTAGAAATTTTTGAAATGGTGTATCTTTGGCTATCTGTATTTTCACCAAAAAAAAAGGTTGAGAAGTTAGAGGGTTGACATGTTGTGGGGTTGTTAACCAATGTCATGAAACAATATGTGTACTACTATTTCATGAGAAACTATTTGTTCTGTAAGTCTTCACCTGAAGTACAATTTAAAAAAAAAAAAAGCCTAAGGAGCACAATTCTACTCTGACACACCAGGGGTCACCATGAGTTGGACTCAACCTGACAGCAACTGGTTTTTTGTTTCAGCCAGGTGGGTTTAGGTTTCCTTGTCTTGCTGCTTCTCTCTATATATGTTCTTCTAGATGATCTCAAACTCTCTCAAATACATGAGCTAATGATTCCACATCTCTGTTTCTAACTCGCTCTCCAGAGCCAGAGATCCAGGGATCCAAGTGCTTCCTGGTGTCCCCGCCTGAATGCCCTCCTCGGCCCTTCAAGGTCAACATGTCCTGCACCAGGCTCATCATCTGCCCCATATTCCCTGCTCCTCCAGAGATCCCATTTTGGTGGAACACACCACCACCCAACCAAGTGCCCAGACCAGAAAAACTCAGAAATTATGCTGGACCCCACAGCCAGCAATCACAATGCCCTGGAAATCCAACCTCTTAGATATATTAAATGCCTCTCCTTTATTCTAACTCCCACTGCCACCCCCTGGTCCAGGCCCCATTATCTCTCTCTCCGGGGTCACTGCCTTAGCCTTCTCCCTGGGCCTCTGCTCCAGGGCAGCCTCTGTAGAGCTCTCTGAACATTCTTTCCAGAATTCTGTTATAGACTCTTCAGTGGCTCCAAGTTGTCCTCTAGACCACGTTCCAGCCACTTGGCTCCCTGGGATAAGGGAGCCTCTCCACTGGCATCTCATAACCTCTCCCTTTTGACCCTCCTCCAGTCATTTAAACTATCTCTAGTTCTCCAAATGCCCCGTTCAATTTCTTACTCTTGTGCCTTTGTATAGTCCGTCTTCTTTTCCAGGTCCCCAAGGCCTTTTCTCCTTTTCTCTGCTGGCTTTGACTAGCTCTCATTCATTCTTCAATATAAGGCTGAGACACCACCTCCTGCAGGAAGACTTCCAGACTTTTCTATGCTCCCAGGGCCCTCCATCATGACAATGCAAGGTGCAAGGTGATTTTCTAATGCTCATATGTTTCTTCCATTAGACTGTGAGCCACTGGTATTTTGTTGACTTCCTTGTCCCCAGCAAAAAACATAGTATCTGCTGCAGACAAAGGGTTCAGTTGTTGAATGATTGGAACCAGTGACAGCCTCCAAAGACAAAGGCAAGATCAGCCTTCTGTGTCTGCAGGAATTCCAAAGCAATGAGAAGGTGCAGCTTATTAAGAGGAAGAAGGTAAATATAATGACCCTCCAAGTTCTTTTCCAGTTCAGGGATCTGGGCCTCTGTGTTCCACAGAGAGCAAAAAAGTAATTCATCACCTCCCAGCCATAGCAGAGATGCGTAGTCGAAAAGGTTTCAGATGCTTGGTATAGAAGCAAGGACATAGTCTCTGAAGTCAAACAAACCTGGATTCAAATCCTGCTGCTGCTGTTATTAGCTTTTCATCTCTGAGCCTTACCTGAAAGGTGACTATGACAACCCCTCTCTAGGTGATTGTGAAGACTAGATATAAGGATTAAAATCACAGGGATTGATATGTAGTAAGTAATAATAAGAAGGATGTTATGGATTAGAATTAAAGGATTAGGGTATATGCCATTGCATTAAATCAAAGAACTATGTGGTGCATATAGGAAATTTAAGCAGTTTGGTGTTATTACTCCTATTTTACAGATGAGGAAACTGAGCCTCAGAGAAGAGACTTGTCCAAGAACCCAGAGCTAGAAAGCATCTGAGTTGGCTTTCAAACCCAGATCTGCCTGGCCCAAAAGTCTGTGCACTTAACCACACAGAGGGGCCAGGTTGCCTCTATTTTGTGATATGGTGGGAGAGGAAGGTTCTGGGCAAAGGCAGCAATGTTCAGTCATGAAGAAGTTAGCGCTCAGTGAAGAGTGGTCAAATCGGCCAGTTCCAAGGGTGCAAGTTACTTCCTCCCTTCCTTTCGCCATTTCCCCACTCACCCCCATGCTTTTCTTGGAATCTTAAAATACTAGCTGAGTCCATCTAGCCTGATGGTTTTCAAACTATGCTCCTGAGAGCCTTAGGGTTCCCTAGAGGTGCCCCAGGGATCTCCAAAGGGAATGAGGAGGAGGCTGAGTGGGTGGGACTCCCACTCTGTCCCCACTCCAAACAGAGCCCACTCCTTTTTACCTGTTTTATGCATTGTCTTATGCATAAGATTTCCTGTAATGAAAGCATTCTGACAATTTAAAAAAAAATTTAAACCTCACACACACTGCAACATTCTCATTATACAGATGGGGAAGCTGAGGCCTGGAGTCAAACATGGCCGGTTCAAGGTCCGGTAGCCTGTTGGAAATGAGTCGGGACCTGTCCCAGACTTCCCCCAGCTTGGCTCCAACCAGACCCATCTTCCCCGCCCTCCATCCACTCCCAGCTGTCCAACATGAAGCAGATTTAATAACCACAAACAGGAGGCATTTATCTCTGAAATAACTGTTGTGGCACAGAATAGGAAAATCGATGCATTCATTAGCACGCGCAGGGAGTACAAGGCAGGCTGTGGACAGGCGCTGGTTTCAGGCATTTGCAGCACAGGGGAATTGAGTCTGAGGAGCAGGGGTGGGTAATGGGATATCAGGACTATTAGGTGGACTCACACTCTGCTGATACGTGTGAGGATCCTCCCACCCTCTTCCCCGCCCGGGTTTGATCCAAATGTATTGACTGTGACAATGTTGAAATTATATTTAGAAAAACCAGTTAGCTTTAATTCCAGTCCCCAGAGAAAATGAAGGGAGGTGATGATTAGAGAAATATTGATGGCGATGAAAATCAGACAGCCTGTCTGAAGGGAAGACTCAGTCCTTGAGACATGGAGCTGGCTGAGAGCTTCAGGGATCACCCAGTCCAACGCCCTTGCTTTAGAAACGGTAAAACTGAGGCCCAGAGAAGGAGGACCTTGTCTGAGATCATACATCATGTTGAGGACAAAAATGAGATTAAAATCCAGACCTTTTGGAAGCTTCTTGAAGGCAGAAATGTTATCTCCCCAGGACATAGCACAGAGTCTGACACAGAGCAGACATTCATGAAGTATTAGTCGAACACATGAGTGGTTTTCTGCCCTGAGATCAGAACTCTTTCTAGAATACCTCGGGTCACAGAATTAACCCCTGATAACGGCCAACTTGGAGTCCCAGGGAAGTGTAAATGGTTAAAGCACTAGGCGGCTAACCAAAAGGTTGGAGGTTCAACTCTACCCAGAGGCACTTGCCAAGAAAGTCCTGGCGATCTACTTCCAAAAGATCAGCTATTGAAAACCCTATGGAGCACAGTTCTACTCCAACACACATGGGCCACCATGAGTCAAAATCAACTCGATGGCAACTGGTATTCCAGGACTTGGGGCAGACCACGGTGGCACGGTGGTTAAGAGCTCAGCTGCTAACCAAAAAGGTAGGCAGTTCAAATACACCAGTCGCTCCTTGGAAACCCTATGGGGAAGTTCTACTCTGTCCTATAGGGTCACTATGAGTTGGAATCAACTTGATGGCAGTGGGTTTTGTTATGCTTATTCACTGCAGGAATCTTGCTCTCTCTGGCCCTCTCCTCCCCACCCACTTAAGCTGTAGAACTTTTAGAGGGACCCAGAACCTGCCCCACAGTAAACAGCTCTCTCTCTCTCTCTCTCTCTCTTTCTGTCACACACATACATGTGCACACACACATACACTCATTCTCTCCCTTGCTCTTTTTTCTGGAGTATCACATTCTTGGGCTCTGCAGTAAGATCCTGAGATCTGGGTGAAAATGCTGACCTCATGGTATTGCTGTGATACTTGAATGTAGGCTGATTGGAAGGGCACATAGCAGGTCCTCAATCAGTGATGGCTGTCATGTTGCTACCATATCACTATCTTTCTCACCAAATGGGGCAAAGGGATTCCAAGTCTCAGAATGGGGTAAGGGTTGAACTGGTTCACCTGTAAGGCTCCATCCAGCAAGGACTCAGCCCGAGGTCACACAATTATGGGGTGGCAGCCCTGGGACCAGAACCAGTCCTCCTCATCTCCTAATCCAGGGCTCTCCCCACCGAGAGTGAAGCACCTCCTCTCATTGCAGGCGATTACTCACAGAAGCTCATAACCTGCTCAAGAATCATCCTCGACACTCTAATTGCCAAGGTGAATGTGCTTCTGCACCATGTAATCCCTGAACTCCCATTTCACCTCTCCTGCTTCTTTTTCTTTAGAAAAATTATTATTTCACTCTATGAACCCCATGGACTATTTTAGGTATGCTGGGAAATGCTTAACACTGTTTGGATTGATCTGCATAAAATCGTCCTTGCCTCCCACCCTGTCTGAATACATTCTAGCGTTCTATTTAATGAGCTTTTTTAGGGCAGAGACCTAGTTTCTTTTCTCTAGCACAGAGATCCTCAGGAAATATATGGTTATTTAATTAATCAATCGGTACAAATAACATTAGCAGTAACTACTACTAACAAAACATTGAAAACTTAGATTAGCCATAAACTGACTGTATCTCTGTTTAACCAGGTTATTCCCAAAGCAGTCCCATTTTTAGAAAAAGGATGTACAACATAAAGAAATAAGGTCATAACAAAGATTTCCTAATCCACCTTTTTAAACCCCATAATGGGAAGACAAATCTCTTATACCTTCTCCATCTCCATCCCTAGGCAGTGAGAATTCTCATACTCACTGGTGAGCCTGTAGGCTCTGTGGGGTCAAAGGGCAACTGTGAGGAGTCAGTTGGGTCCAAAACATCCAGAGAAATGGAGAGGAGGGAGAAGGAGGGAAGTAGGATCAGGGCAGGATAAGCCTCACAGGCTAAAGTGTTGCTGCACCAGAAAGATAAAACGTGAGATAGGGTGAGAAAAGCAGATCTTTGCTTCACCATCAGCAGGCTATTGTTGTTAACTGCCCTGACTCATGGTGACCCCATGCACAATGAAATGAAACACCATAGCAACACACAAGTCTCACGCAAATCTCCACTGAGAGAAGGGTGGTGGCTGTCTCCCGCATGGAAGGCAAGAATTCTAAAACTGAGCTACACTGGCTATTACCCTTGGGAGAACCATTTTATTGCTCTGAATCTGAGTTTCCATCTCTTCAAAATGATACCAGTGAGAGGGCCAACCCTCAAAACTATTTGCAAAGTACACAGCAGAGAAACCGGTGCTAAGTGCTCAATAAATACCATAGATTTGGAAAATGTCAGAGCTGGAAGACTCCCCAAGGTCTAAGTCTAGTCCTCCCATTTCCCAGAAGCGAGCTTGAAGACTAGGGCACCTAGAGGGTTGCAGAGTCCCTCCACACCACTCAGGCTCTTATGCAGACCCTTGCTCAGTTATTTTAATTTTGTAGGGCCAACCTATCACTCCATCTGTCTGCTTTAAACCAATACCTAAAAGAGCTTTGATAGGGGAAATGTAAGTTTCAGCAGGAAGAGGGAGTAATAAGAATATTTAAATAACGTGACAAAACACAATAATAATCTCCCTGAATCCCATTCACCCCACCACAATAATCATTTTCCTTTTTACATATTGAGATTATACTCTGGGCTCTGGACACTGACACATGGTCTATTGTTGCAGACCTGGTTACGTATCTTTTCGTATTCTGCATTTTTCACTTTGCATCCCATCGTAAATGTATTCCGTGTTGCTACAGTCTTCGTAATTATCATTTTAATGGCACCATAATACCCATTCGAGCTGATGTACCGTAATTTACAAAACTGCTCACCAGTTGTTGGACATTTAGCTTTCATACAGTGTTTGTTATTATAGATAGCGCTATAACGAGCATCTTCACTGCACATGGCTCTTGGCATCTAATGAATTATATCCTCAGAATAAAAGAGAAATTCCCAGAAGTAGGTGTTTGGAGTCAAAGGGCATGAACCTCATTAGAGCACTTGTTATCTATTACTGTGTTTCTTCCAAAAAGATTATACCAATTTATGCTGCACTAGCAGAGTACACTCATGCTGTTTTCACCTGAAGTCTTGCCATCTTGGATGTTAACTTGGTTTTACTCAATGCTTTTTCTCTTTGTAACAGAAATGCATGTTCACTGCAGAAAACTTGGGCAGATAAAAAAGGATAAAGAAACTAAAATTCATCATAATCCCTCCAACCAAAAATAATCACTACTAAAAGTATATTTATAGCCAGCCTTTTTTTCAATGCATATGAACTTTTTTTTTCAAAATTAAGACTATAATGTATAATCAGTTTCATTGCATTTTGTTTTACTTTTACTTACTGATTTTCTTAAGTCACTGGAACATCTTTTGAAACTGTTAGCTTTAATAAATACATAATATTTTATCATACAGACACTTTTCTTAAATAGCCCCTGATATTTGGTGTTTTAAGTTGTGTCCAGTATCCCCATATAATAAACTAAGTTGTCATGATGATCCTTCTATATAAATCTGTATCCTAATCTTTGTTTATTTCCACAGCACAAAGAACTTGAAGTAGAAAAACTGGATCAAAGGGTATAAACATTTTTGAGCTATCTTTGGATTTTAAAGATTGGAACTGAGACACAAAAGGAGGAATGATGTCATATCTGTCTGCGTCCTCGGGGAGGCAGCCCAAGCTCTCAGTCAGGCAGTGCTCAACTCCCTCATCAGCTTAGGGACGGGGCAAGGCATTTGACCTCCATGTCTGTTAAATGGGTTAATACCATCTGTCACTCATCATCTTTGGCTGCAATATATTCAAACTCCCTTCTGTTAGAGGATTTCCAAGTTAAGAAAAGACGTAAAGTCCATCTTCCCACTCTGGAAGCCAAAGGGGGTCAAATACCCTCTCTACCTCTACCCTCAAACACACGCAGAGCTAGAACACGACACAGGACTCGAACACAACCAGACTTCTCCACCCAGGACTCTGCAAAAACACCCAGTCACTCAGAGGTCATGAGCTATGGCTTCAGCGAAGTGAAGAGGCTGAGGCATGGTGGGCAGCATCTGGTGGTAGCAGTGTCCAGCAGTGGGCAGCAAGGGTCCATAATGGCCAGATCTTGGTTGTATTTTGTCTCCCTTAGTTCTTGCTGTTGGTTCTCCAACCTTCATATCAATTTTGTGAGTTCCCTACTACCTTTCCAATATATTTTTTTCCCTGCCTAAGTTAATCAGAGTGGATTTCTATAGTTGCCATCAAGACCCAACTAGAGGCCTGCACATGCAGAGCCGTGGGAATTCAATAATTTGTGTGGATATTCTGGAACAGCACCTGGAGCAGAGGAGGCACTAAATAAGTAGTGGCTGTTACTATAACTACTGTTATTGTGCAGCATAGAATAATGGTTACAAGTGAGGTCTCTAGAGCTAGACCAACTGGGGTCAAATCCGGGCTCTACTTCTTACCCACTGGATGACCTGGGGGGCAAGTTACTTAACTTCTCTGTGCTTTGATTTCTGAGGGTGCAAAACAGGCATAGTAATACCATTGTTTGAGAGTTGCTGGAAAGAGAAAATGAGTTAAATAGATGTAAAATGCTTAAACCAAAAAACCAAACCCGTTGCCATTGAGTCGATTCCGATCATAGTGACCCTAGGAGACAGAGCAGAACTGCCCCATAGGGTCTCCAAGGAACAGCTGGTGGATTCGAACTGCCAACCTTTTGGTTAGCAGCCATCGCTCTTAACCAGTGTGCCACCAGAGCCAACAAGTGCCTTTTAAGTGTGCACTATTATCATTATTATAACAACTAATCTGAATATCACACTTTGTCATTTTTACAGCAGCTTCACAGTCTTTATTCCATCTGATACCAATAAAAATCACTCGAGATGTGAGATCTTTATCTTACAAATTTGGAAACTGAGACACAACCATAGGTGGTAGAACCAAAGTTCAAAGCCAGGACTCTAATTATGAAGATCAAACTCTTTCAGGTACCCTGGCTTCTTAGGGGGTGTGTGTGTGTGTGTGTGTGTGTGTGTGTGTGTGTGTGTGTGTGTGTATGAGAGAGAGAGAGAGAGAGAGAATATAGCATATTCTTAATAATTATTCATGAACTAAGAATAAGGAGGCTTGGCAGCACAAATGGCTAAAAGCTCAGCTGCTAACAGAAAGGTTGATGGTTCAAACCCACCGAGAAGCACCATGGAAGAAAGGCCAGGAGATCTGCTTCCATAAAGATTACAGCCAAGAAAACCTTATGGTGATGTTCTGCTCTGTCACATGAGGTCGCTATGAGTCAGGATCAACTGGATGGCACCCAAAAACAACCAGAGCAATGAGTGAATAAATGAACAAGCACAGTCCATTAAAACCAGCCTCCACAAAGGAGGACAGGACCTAATATTTGCTCAGCACCTACTGTGTGCCAGACCTTGTGCCCACCATCTAATTCTTACAATAGTGCAGGATAGACAGTGATACCTACCTCCTTGTTATGAGGCTTATTGGTATTATCATCCTAATGACAGTAAAGACAGTCAGGCTCAGAGGGGAGGAGTAACTTGCTGGAGGCCACACAGTTGGTGAGCGGCTGCCCACGCATTTTGCCCTCACACCGCTCTCACCATTAAGCCCGAATTAGACTTGAAAGGGGTATCTTCTGCATTGCATCTGCCAGTCACCTCCCTCCTCCCATCATCTCACAGCTGAAGTGTGCCAAAAAGAAAAAAGGTTATTTTCGCTACCAAATTGGCTTTTAGAAACTGGAGATTTAATAAACAAACGTGTGACCCGTTTATTGCGTGAGGTTTGCACCCCGCCTCCTGGGCCTCAGTTGGTCCCGAAAGTGGCCATTTGACTGTGGGGCTGCCTGCCGATGGCTGTGCTCAGTATCCTGTTTATATAATGAATCTATAATGTAATTTCACGAGGTTCTGAAATGCACCGAGCAACATGCGAGGCTTCCGTGCCTCGGCCTCATCCATATGAAACAGGCTGGAAACGCGCGTGGTAAACATGCCAAGACCCAGCGGCTGCAGCCGGGTCCCACCCTCATCTGAAAAGGATTATCATGGAGCGTACGATGGGGTCCTCCAGCGAAGGGGATGTGGATCCCATGGAAGTGGACACACCGGCTTGTGGAAAATTCATGGGCATCTCCAAACCAACCCCTCCTGCAGGATCCGAAATGTTCGTGAATGTTGGGACAGGCACTGAATGAATAACCTAAACCCAAACCCAAGCCCATTGACGTCAAGTTGGATTCCGACTCAGAGCGACCCTACAGCACAAAGTAGAACAGCTCCATAGGGTTTCCAAAGCTGTCAGTCTTTAAGGAAGCAGGCTGCCTCATCTTTCTCCCGCTGAGTGGCTGGTGGGTTGAAACCACCGACTTTTCGCTTAGCAGCCCAGAGTTTAATAACCACTACACCACCAGGGCTCCCGAATGAATGACAACGGAGGTGAAAGGGCAAAGAAGCTCATTTCTCTTCCCAATGGGAATTTTACCAAAAACCAGGTAGTCTCAGAAACGGAAAGAATGAGGGCCCTCCCTCAGCTGAAATGGGGTTTTATTTTCCATTTCTGTCTCCTGCGCATCTGAACTCTCATGTATGTGTATTTGTTCATTCATTCATTCATTCATCCATTCGTTCAGCAAATATGTCACTCCTCTAGGTCAGTCCCTGGGCTAATTACTGGAAATATATCAATTCATTTATTCAATATATATATTTATTGAGCTGGTACCACGGGCCAGGTACTGTTCTAACACATATTTAAAAAAAAAAAACATTGCTGTCCATTCAATTCTGACTCACGGAGACCCCATGTGTTACAGAGTAGAACTGAGCTCCATAAGGTTTTCTGGGCTGTAATCTTTTCAGAAGCAGATCGCCAGGCCTTTCTTCAGCAGACTTGCTGGGTAGGTTTGAATCACCAACCTTTAGATTAGTAGCTGAGTGCAAACCATTTGCTTCACTCGGGGACCTTTCTAACACCTATACAATTTGCAAAAATCTCTGCCTACAAAAAACACAAAATAAGTAACATATATATGATACATCAGAGAGTGATCAATGCTAAGGAGAAAAATAAATTGTCAGGGGTGGAAATTTAGATAGGGAGGTCAGAGGAGGCCCCACAACAACCCTTTGAGGTGACTTTATAGAGGTGGAAACTGAGGCCAGAGAAGGCCAAGTAAGAGCGTAGTAATATCCATCCCTTCTGCAAACAAAGCACTGCAGAGTATCAAAGCGCTATCGGGTAAGGCAGCTTGTTTAATTCATTCAAGACTTGAAAGGGCATGGGCACCAGCACCCTCTGCAGAATGAGCAAGGAAAGCCTTCGGTAGCCTTGCGGCCACATCATAACAAGGGGCCCATCATGTCTGAGCAACTCAGTCTCTCGCAGTACCAACTCCACCCATATCTCATTTTCCCTTCACAAAAGCCCCGCTGAGTCACGGAAGTCAGCTCCTGTGCTGCTGTTCAGCAACCAGATCTGAAAGACTTAGCTCTCTGTCAAAGGTCCTGCATGAAGGCATCCCAGGCAGGGGGTAGCTCGTGAGCAAAGGCAGAGAAGAAAGGTGATCAGGAGGTATGTTTTCAAGATGGCAAGTGGCCAGTTTGGCTGAAGAGTGACTTCCATGCAGGCAGGCAGGCGGCATTAACAATAATGTGGCCAAGGCAAGATGCAAGCTGCCCAACCCCATGCTTGCTTCCTGCCTGTCTCCCACTTTCCTCCACGCACACCCCCCACCTCCACCCTGCCACCCAGTCGATTTTGCTAAGAGCAACTGTGAATCAGATCCTGTCCGTCCCAGCTCAAAACCGTCCAGTGGCTTCACGGACGTTGAGAATATAACCCAAACTCCTTTCCACGACTAACAAGAGCCTCTATGATCTACCACCTCTCCCCATCTCCCTCACACCCCTCCCTAGCCTCGTTTGCTAACCCCCCACCCCACCACTCCAGCCTTTCTTCTTTGAACTTGACAACACGCACTGGGCTCAGGACCCCTGCACATCTGACTGCTTCCTGGGGGTTTCACCCCAATATCTGCACCTCACTCAGGTCTCTGCCCCAATATCTTCCCTGACCTCTTTGGCACCGCTTTCCCTGATGTTTCCTGGTTTATAGTCCTTCTAACACTTACATATTATATTCTTAGCACTGATCTGCTTTTTGGGGAACAAATTACATAGAGTAACATTCACCCTTTTTGATGGAAGTTCTGTCTGTGCTCAGAGCTGCATAACCACCACCACAATCATGTTCCATCAACCCAAAGATTTCTTAGCGCTCACTTCTAATCAACAGCTCCCCTTATTCCTGGGTCCTGGCAACCACAGATCTATTTTCTATTCCTATAGTTTTGCTTTTTTTAGGTTGCCATAAAACTGGGATTACACAGTACATAGCCCCCGAGTCTGGCTTCTTTGCCTTAGCATACGGGGTTTGAGATTCCTCCACGTAGTTGCGTCCAGCATAAGTCTCTTCCTTTTTATTGCTGAGTAGTACCCTGTTCTATGGATGTGTTACAGTTTGCTTATCCATTCATCTATTAAAGGGCATTTGGGTTGTTTCCAGGTTTGGGTGATTATAAACAAACACTTGTATTCAGGGTTTTGTGTAAACAGAAGCTTTCATTTCTCTCGGGTAAGTACATAGGAGTGGGATTACAGGGTCATATGGGAAGTGTTTAGTTTTATAAGAAATGGCTTAAGTGTTTTATAAGAAACGGCTTAAGTTAAATGGCTATATAATTTTGCATTTCCACCAATATATATCCACCACCCATCTGTCAGGTTGTCATAGTGTGGTGACTTGCATGTTACTGTGATGCTGGAAGCTATGTCACCAGTATTTCAAATACCAGCAGGGTCACCCATGGTGGACGGGTTTCAGTGAAGTTTCCAGACTAAGACAGACTAGAAAGAACAGCCAGGTGATCTACTGCTGAAAATTAGCCAATGAACACCCTACGGATCACAACAGAACATTGTCCAACTCACTTGCTTTGGACATGTCATCAGGAGGGATCAATCTCTAGAGGAGGACATTGTGTTTGGGGAAGCAGAGGGCCGATGAGGATGAAGGAGACCTTCAGTGAGATGGATCGGCATAATGGCCACAATGACAGACTAGAACATGCCGACAATCGAGAGGATGACTCAGAAGTGAGCAACATTTTGTTCTGTTGTGCACAGGGTTGCCACGAGTCTGGTCAACTCAGCAGCTATCTAGCTAGCTATCTATCTATCTACCTACCTCCTACCTACCTACTTATCTACCTAACTATGTACCTATGTATCTCTCTCTCTGTTTGCTTTTTGTATCCCCAAAGTAAAATGTAATCTCCCAAGAGCAAGGACTTTGTTTTGCTCACTGCTGTACCCCAGTGTCTGGCACGTCATGTTGTTACTGTGTGCCATCACATTGATTTCTACTCACAGTGACCCAATAGGACAGAGTAGAACTTCCTAGGGTTTCCTAGGCTGTAATCTTTACAAGAGAAATTTGCCAGGTCTTTTCCCCTGCAGAACTGCTCGTGGGTTCAATACTACCAACCTTTCAGTTAGTAGCCAATCTCTTAACCATTATGCCACCAGGGCTCCTTTGGCACCTAACAGGCACTCAGTATGTATCTGTTGATTTAGGGAATGAATGGCCTTATTAATTCTCATGACTCGCAGCACTCCTGTATAAGGTAAGCATTGCTGTTACGTTACAGATGAGAAACTGAGACATAGAGCACTTAGAGAATCTAGCTGTCCAACTTCAAAAACAAACACATACAACCACACCCCGCTCCAGCCCAGGGAATGAGAGAAATGCTTTGTTCCCTGAGTCGCTGGTGGGTTCTAAGCAGAGGAATAACAGGGACACAGATTTGAGGGAACTCATGAGCGGCCAAGAGGTGAGTGAACTGGGGCAAGGAGACCCCTTAAGGGTCTCATGCAATGGCCCAGATCCAAAGACAGGCTGTCCTGGGCTAGAGAGTGGATTTGCTGGGATGGAGAGTATGGAAATAAAGGAAGACCCCCCAGATGAGAACAAACAGAGGCTATTTATTCAGAGTTCACTGTTGTAAGGGAGTCAGCCACCATCGCTTGCTTTCGGCAGAGACTCATAGGCAGGCAACGGAGTAGGAAAACTTTATAGTGAAAAAAAAAGAAAGGTTTGGGGTGTGCTCAGATTGGAGTTTGTTGGTGCAGGAAGCTGGAGGAGGGCTGACTAGAAGTGAGGCATCTTATGCATATTTGGGGAGTGTATTTGGCTTTCTCTGGTTGGTCCTGAGTTGCAAGTAGGGGCAAAAATATAGGGAAGATGGCCTTCATTGACCAAGTCCTGACCATCTGGGCCGATTGCTACAGAGGTTGTGGGCGAGAGGCCTATTGTCATACATTTCTTAGTCCAATACCCCCTCTTCCCTCCTACATTAGTACAACTTTATAATTTATTGAATGTCTTATTATTCATGATGAAAATAAAAGTTAGCAACAAACAAAGCAGTTCGTTACTCTTGGCCAGGCACCGTGCCTTATCACATTTAATTTTTGCTGTCTGTAGTCAATATCATTGTATTAGCCTCCATTTTACAGTTGAGGAAACTGACGCTCAGAGAAGTTAAGTAACCTTGCTAAGATCACACAGCTAATAAGCAGAAGAGCATAGATTCAAACTCAGGTAGCCAGCCCAAGTTGTGTGTCATGACTGAACTCCCACAGCCCGCTGGGAGTTTGAAAAGGCCTGCTATGTGGTTTGACAGGAAGGTCACAAGCTCTGGCATCAGTCACGCTGAGCAGGAATCCCATCTCTGGAGCTGATTAGCCATGTGGCCTTGTGCAGGCCCTGCTCCCTCTCTGGGCCTCAGTTCCTCATCCTCTAAATAGAGACAATATGCTGTAAACCCCTGGGCACACTGGACACATGAACCCTCTCTCTTTCAAAGCCCACCACCCTCCTGGGCTCTGATCAGTCATCTCCCACCAGGACAAGGAAGGAGTGTGCTCCTTGGGATGTGCCTGAGTTCAGACAGACATGAGTTCAACTCCCGCCTTCGCCTTTTGTCAGTGCATGAACTTTTTCATTACTCCACCTCTTTGAGCCTTAGTTTCTTCACCTATAAAATGGGGACAATGGTACTTACTCAAGGAGATGGTGTGAGGGTTGAATGAGATCAGGTTTGCAAGCACGTGGCAGAATTCCAGGACTATAGTAAGAGCTCAATGAATACTACTTGTTGTTGTTGCTGTTGGAGCATTCGGATTGTCCTTGACTTATGAAAGATGGAAAACCTGAATTAGTTTGCCACTTCAACAAGGCCTTCCCTGTCCTCTCCCCTACCCTACCCCAGGCAGGATTAGGGCTCCCTCCCTGCACCCTGGTGCCTCAGCCACATCCCAGCCTTGGCTCTGATCACTTGCTGCCACAGGTTTTCACTTAGGGCTCACCTGCCAGGCCGTGAGTTCGAGGAGGGCTCCCTGCCCACAGCACCTGGCACAGGATCAGCTTATCATGGCAGTCTGGTGTCTGTTGAATGACCAAGCATAGCCAAACAAACCAGTGACTTCCCTTCTGCAGGGTTGTAGGAGGTATACTAATCTCCAATCCCTATTAATCCCCTCTTCCAATCACAGTTTGCCAGAGACTATCATCCCATTCATTCATTCTTTAGCTTTTTGGGGCCTGAGGAAGTAACTTGGAATATAAGGATATTATGTAGTGCCTTGATTAAGAGCAAGGGCTGTCTGGGGAGGGTTCTGCCCTGGGTTCTCAGACACACTAGCTTTGTGATCTTAACTAAGTCATTTGACCTCCCTGAGCCTCAGCTTCCTGCACTTGTAAAATGAAAATAATAATAATATCTACCTTATAGGGTTTTTATGAGAATTAAATAAGATAAAGTACATGGTGCTCAGCATTTAATAAGCTGAAATTATTAATTATCACCGTTAATTATCACTATTATTATCACTAATATGAGGCCACAGACCATTTTTGAAAATCTGCAACATGCACAAATACACATGATTTTTCATTTAATTTCAAGAAATGCATGGATCCTTCACCCCCAGAACCCTATCAATGGATCCCATCAAGATCCATGAATGCCTTAAACTAGTTACTTCCCCCATTTTACAGGTAGAGAACCAGAGGCCCCAAGAGAGGATGTGGTTCATCCAATATGGTAGGACTGGACCCAGATCTCCCCACTCAGGTCAAGGTTGAGGCCAATCTGGCTCTCAGCTGTATGCTATTTTTCACTAATTGTAAATCCCTCTTGCAGCAAACATTTCAGAGCTCCTTACCCCTCTGCTGAGCCTGGAACTGTGCAAAGAGATAAACAAACCAAGTGCTTGTGTTTCCTGCCTGCCCTTTAGTCCATCCACTCCTCTGGGTTGTAAGAACTTTATCTTGTCCAACTAGCTCTGGAGAAGCAGCCAGCCCAGCCCCTCTGTTCACCTGATGGAAAGTCAGGAGAGCCACCTGCAAGCCTCATTTTCTTCATCTGTCAAATGCGATAACATCACCTACCCCTCCAGCTTGTTACTAAAACTGAACGGTGTTGTTGTCATTATTGTTGTTAGTTGCTGGAAGCAGATTGCCAGGCCTTCTCTTTCGAGGTGCCTCTAGGTGGATTTGAGTTGCCAACTTCTAGGTTAACAGTTGAGTGCAAACCATTTGCACCACCTAGGGACATGAGAGTAAACAATAAAACGCATTAGAAGTGGCTGGAGTGGGTAAATGGTAGCTGTTACTATCATCAGATGGAAAACGTTAAAGGAATGACTATTGTCCCTTTAGAGACACAGGAATCCACAGAACCAAGCGAACAAAGGTTTGCCGAGTCCTGCAGGTACCTGTTTTAATGAATAAATGAGAATGCTTGGCAATGAGCATAGTGATTGTTTTATGTAAATGATGCTCCCATGAAGCTTGTAAACAATGTCTTGTCTCAGGAAAACATTGCCCTTGAGAGCTTGTTTACAACACCAATTTGCTTTTCCAACTTTCTCTTCATGGCCTGCACAGAGGAGCACTTGGCCCGAGTATGAGAGAATCATAACAAACCCATAATCAGTGTCTCCAACCTCAGTGGTGGTATATGGGATTCTAAGAGATTTTGGAGGGGTCTCACCTTAAGAGAAATTGTTCCTATTTTCTTCTTCCTTGCTCTTGGCCCAATATTTGGATGTGAGTAGAAGTGATGAGTTTTGGTTGGGTGAAATAAGAAGTATGAATGGTGGTAAGAGGATGTCACATAATACAGCGGTAGAAGACCTGGCTGTTGACCCCGATCATCTCTGGAACCATGGGAAAGCTAGTGAAGCAATGGTCAGTTGGGAAACTGCTAGAACACCCATCTATAAGGGGGTGTTAAATAAAACCTCACTGAAATCCACCTGAAATGCAATGCCAGATAATTCACATTGCATAATGGAAAACGGACCCGAACCCTTGTCGTGGAAAGTGCCGACAGGCCCCCACCTAAATCTGCGAGAACGTTTTCAAGCTTGTGCTTGCAAAGAACGTGATGCAACAGTTTATGAGCCACCAACTCTGCAGCAGCCGGCTCATAATCTAGGAGAGCTCCCAAAGAGCTATATGATCTGGAAAATCTTGTAATAAATTTTTAATTTTTAACTAAAGAGAAAGGAATAGTTTTTATTAATCAAAATCAGCTCTTCTGTGTGTCAGAGTGGGACTGTGCGCCATAGGGTTTTCAGTGGCTGATTTTTCAGAAGTAGATCACCAGGCCTTTCTTCCAAGGCACCTCTGGGTGGACTCGAACCTCCAGCCTTTTGGTTAGCAGCCTAGCACATTAATCATTTGCATGATGCAGGGACTAAAAGGCAGTCATGGTTACCTGGATAAGTGAAGTGAACCTGCGGTGAAATAAATATCCTGAGATACGAAATACTCAAACAAAAAAAAAAAAATCAGTCTCCAGTTTATGTGGCCCTTTCTATCTCTTGGGCTAATGCTTTCCTTGTGACTTTGGTGTTCTTCATACTCGTGAAGAGTGTGCTTCTTTGCTCAAGTAGATACACGAGACTAAATGGGCAGCTCTTGTCCATAGGTGAGATGAGAAGGCAGAGAGGGTCAGGAGCTGGTTGAGTGGACACAGGAAATCAGGAGTGAAAAGGAGGAGTGTGCTGTCACAGTATAGGGAGAGCAATTAGGGTCACATAACAACGTATGTATAAATTTTTATATGCGAGACTAACTTGAATTGTAAACTTTCATTTAAAGTACAACAATAAAATAAAATTTTTTTAAAAATCAGCTTTTCCCTGTTCCTCCCCAATAAATACTAAACTAAGATATGAATACAATAAGCTGAATGGGATGTTAAATTAATAGCCTGCCAGGTGAACCCACATGGCTCTGACTGACCCTTACCATGAGTAATCACCTGACCTTCAAGAGTCCACTTCCTTGTTGCCATAGGTGATGACAGTGGCCATCCCACCAATGCAAGAGTAGTTTCATGTTTCTGTACCTTTGGCTTCCTGTTCCTTCTGCCTACAATGCTCTTCTCCAGCCACCCCACCCTCTTACTCACTCACCAAAGATATCCCTTCACTGCCAGGCCTACTTGCTTCTCTAGGCAGAGCTGATCAGGTAGCTGGGACTCTGTAGAGCATCTCTGACATTATGCTTAGCATCATCAGCCCACATGTCTGTCTCCCTTGTGAAACAGTGAGATGTTTGAGGCTCAGAAACAGAGTTTATTTATGTGTGTAGTCCCAACACCTGGCACAGTGAGTTGCACTAAGTTGAGGCTTAGTAAGTGCACCTGGATAGACTGGAATGTCGCCATGACTCTTCATCTCCTGTGGTGGCCTAAATGGAGTCTCTTCCTTCCATATCAAGAAATCCTCCATGACTTCCCCTCCCTCAGAGGAGTGGAGGTAGCAGCATGCCTGGTGTCCAAGAGGCAGCAGGGTGGATGGGATGGAGGATGTGGCTGATCGAGGAGGCAGTCAGCATGATCTGATTGAAAGACTGATTACATCCAGGGGAACTGAACAAATAAGTAAATATAGTGAGGATAATCAGAACCCAGTTTCTCACTATCAGAGAAAGGATTTAAAAATACGGAAAGAGACAAAGCTAGA
Source organism: Dugong dugon (assembly GCA_030035585.1). NCBI lineage: Eukaryota > Metazoa > Chordata > Mammalia > Sirenia > Dugongidae > Dugong > Dugong dugon. The sequence continues at coordinate 64,194,507 of CM057471.1, forward strand.
ATGGACACTGTGGTGTTAGACTGGGATTGCAAGTATCAACAGAAATTCATGATTTAGATAGACAGACAGATAGATAGACAGATAGACATAGGTAAATAGGTAGATACAGATAAAAGACGTGGAGACATAGCGATATTATAGAGATGTATGTGTGTACATATCTACATACATATGTTTTCTAGCTCTATCCATTAAGAGAGCCTAGAAGCAATGACATTCCAGGAGAAATGATCACATTCAGCACATACACTTTGGCTTTTAAATACCATCGTCCAGTAAAAGGAACCAGGAACTTTGGAGAAATGGCTGATTCCGTGGCTGGGGCAGAGTGGGAAAGTACAAGATGAACCTGAACACCTTGTTGTGCCAGGAAGTAAACAAATGCTCGAAAGCACACAGGAGCCAGCTGGAAAGAGGCTCCAACTAGCCATATCTGGAATGATTTGAACATCAAAACAAATAATAGTTATGTGTTACGAGCTATTAAATAAAATAAACCTATTGCCGTCTCATAGCGACTCATAGTGATCCTACAGGACAAAGGAGAACTGCCCCATAGGGTTTCCAAGGAGCAACTGGTGGATTCAAACCACCGACCTTTTGGTTAGCAGCTGTAGCTCTTAGTCACTACGCCACCGGGGCTCCATTTAGGAATTCATAAATTCCATGCTGAAATTAATCAAATAATAAGCAAATGAGAGAAGGAAAAACTCTTCTTTATGGTAAAATGCCCGTTAGTAAATGTGGAAGGAATGATGGAAACAGAAAATCACCATTTGGCAACCATCATCATAGTGCTTGATTCAAGAGGAATCACCAATGGATGCTAAGGCTAACAGGTGGAAGTTTTATGAGTAAGAGGATATTGGCATAATCTTGGAATATCTCCCCACATAAGATCAATTACAAAGGGAGAAATGGCGACTTTGTGGTGGAGAAACCTAGAAGAGACCAACTGAATCCTCAGAACATCCCAATGAGGAAGTTAGAGCTCTTCCTGGGTTGTAGAACCCCAACTACACCATCTACTTACTAGGTGATCTTCACCAAGTTCTTAATCTCTCTGTGCTTCAGTTTCCTCTTACCTAAATTAAGGATATTAATGGCTCCTACCCTATAAGGTGACTACCCTAGGAGATGTCACTTTAAGGACTAAGGCACGCCTGACCCAAGCCATGGTGTTTTCAACAGTTTCATATGCATGCAAAAGCTGGGCAATGAATAAGGAAGACCAAAGAAGAATTGATGCCTTTGAACTGTGGTGTTGGCAAAGAATATTGAATATACCATGGCCTGCCAAAAGAACGAACAAATCTGTCTTGGAAGAAGTACAGCCAGAATGTTCCTTAGAAGCCAGGATGGCAAGACTTCATCTCACATACTTTGGACATATTATCAAGAGGGATTAGTCCCCGGAGAAGGACACTATGCTTGGTAAAGTAGAGTGTCAGTGAAGAAAAGGAAGACCCTCAATGAGATGGGTTGACACAGTGGCTGCAACAATGGACTCAAGCATAACAATGATCATGAGGATGGTGCAGGACCAGGCAGTGTTTTATTCTGTTGTACATAGGGTTGCTATGAGTCAGAACAGACTCAACGGCACTTAACAATAACAACGACCCTATGAGGGTTGTATTGCAAATTGATGCGTTAACCCATGTAAAACACTCAGAACAGTGCATGGCACATAGTAAAGCTCAATCAGTGTTAGCCATTATAAATATTTATGAATAAGGACATCCAGCTCAGAGAAGTGGAAACAACACTTGAATCCACATCTACCAAGCTCCATATCACCATGCTCAGTTGTCTCCCAGAAATCAGTGAGTTCCAGTTGTCAAGCATGTGGCAATTTTCAGAATGCCGTTTCATTTACACTGCCCTTGAAAGTAGCAAAAGTCCCTCAAAGTGGACAGAACTTAGATCTCTCATGGGCCTCCATTTAACAAATGAAAGAGGACACTGACTTGCCCAAAATGACAGCAATACACAAAGTCACTCTACCAAAAAGAATGGGTCAAAGTTCAACCATTTCAGGAGGTAGCATACGATCAAGAACCAGTGGTACTGAAGGAAGAAGTTCAAGCTACCCTGAAGGCACTGGTGAAAAACGAGGCTCCAGGAGTTGACAGAATACCAATTGTGATGTTTTAACAAATGGATGTAATGCTGGAATCACTCACTTGTCTATGCCAAGAAATCTGGAAGACAGCCACCTGGCCAACCAAATGGAAGAGATCCATATTTATACCCATTCCAAAGAAAGGTGATCCAACAGAATGCAGAAATTATTGAACAATATCATTAATATCACATGCAAATAAAATTTTGCTAAAGATAATTCAAAAATAGTTGCAGCAGTACATCAAAAGGAAACTGCCAGAAATTCAAGCTGGATTCAGAAGAGGGTGTGGAATGAGGAATATCATTGCTGATGTCAGATGGATCTTGGCTGAAAGCAGAGAATACTAGAAAGATGTTTATCTGTGTTTTACTGACTATGCAAAAGCATTTAAGTGTGTGGATCGTAACAAATTGTGGATAACATTGCAAAGAATGGGAATTCCAGAACACTTAATTGTGCTCGTAAGGAACCTGTACATAGACCAGGAGGCAGTCATTTGAACAGAACAAGGGGATACAACATGGTTTAAAATCAGGAAAGGTGTGTGTTAGGGTTGTATCCTTTCACCATACTTATTTAATCTGCATGCTGAGCAAATAATCAGAGAAGCTGGACTATATAAAGAAGAACGGGGCATCAGGATTGGAGGAAGACTCATTAACAACCTGAAATATGCAGATAACACAACCGTGCTTGCAGAAAGCAAAGAGGACTTGAAGCACTTACTGATGGAGATCAAAGACTACAGTCTTCAGTATTCATTACACCTCAACAAAAAGAAAACAAAAATCCTCACGACTGGACCAATAAGCAACATCATGATAAACAGAGAAAGATTGAAGTTGTCAAGGATTTATTTTCCTTGGATCCACAATCAACACCCACGGAAGCAGCAGTCAAGAAAGCAAATGACGCACTGCACTGGGCAAATCTGCTGCAAAAGACCTCTTTAAAGTGGTGAAAAGCAAAGACGTCACTTTGAGGACTAAGGTGTGCCTGACCCAAGTCAAGGTGTTTTCAGTCGCCTCATATGCAAGAGAAAGCTGGACAATGAATAAAGAAGACCTAAGAAGAACTGATGCCTTTCAGTTACGGTGTCGGTGAAGAATACACCACGGACTACCAGAAGAACGAACAAGTCTGTCTTGGAAGAAGTACAGCCAGAATGTTCCTTGGAAGCGAAGATGGTGAGACTTCATCTCACATACTTTGGACGTGTTATCAGGAAGGTCCAGCCCCTGGAGAAGGACATCATGCTTGGTAAGGTGGAGGGTCAGCAAAAAAGAGGAAGACCCTCGTCGAGATGGATTGACACAGTGGCTGCAACAATGGGCTCAAACACAGAAATGACCGTGAGGATGGCATAGGGCCAGGCAGTGTTTCTTTCTGTTGTACACAGGGTCTCTATGAGTCGGAACCGACTTAACAGCACCTAACAGCAACAACAACAATAAACGTTATGTAGTCCCTGGGTGGTGCAAATGGTTAATATGCTCAGCTGCTAACCGAAAAGTTGGAGGTTTGAGTCCACGCGGTGGCATCTCGGAAGAAAGGCCTGGCAATCTACTTCCAAAAAAACCAGTCATTGAAAAACCCTATGAAGTGCAATCCTCCTCTGACACACACGCAGTCTCCATGAGTTAGAATCTACTAAACGGCAACTGGTTTTAATAAATGTTATAGGAAGAATTTGAGCCCGTGAGTTCTGACTCCAAAGCCCTGATTGCTTTCAGGGTCTGAACTTGGCTCTAGAAATTTGAACCTGTCTAAGTTATTTAGTGATATTACAACAGAAACACCACAAGTGGGTGGCTTTAACAAACAGAAATTTATTTTCTTACAGTTAGGAAGCTAGAATCCAAATTCAGGACCCCGGCTCTAGGAGAAGGCTTTCTCTCTCTGCCAGCTCTGAGGGACGTTCCTTGTCTCTTCAGCTTCTATTCCTTGGCTCCTTGGTGATCTTGTGGCATGGCATCTAACTTCCCCCATCTCTGCTCGCTTGCTTGTCCTAATCTGATTTTTTATATCTCAAAGGTGATTGGCTTAAAACACACCCTTCAACAATATGGCCTCTTAACAAAGAAAACTCATTCTCAAATGGGATCATAACCACAGACATAAAAAATCAAAAACCAAACCTATTGTGGTTGAGTCAATTGAGACTCATAGCAACCCTATAGGACAGAATAGAACTGCCACAAAGTGTTTCCAAGGAGTGGCTGGTGGATTCAAACTGCCAACCTTTTGGTTAACAGCTGAACGCTTAACTACTAGGCCACAAGGGCCCCACAGGGGTTAGGATTTACAATACATGCTTTTGAGGGACACATTTCAGTCTATAACAGAGCCCCATCACATGGTCCATGAAGTGGCCTGGGGCTCGGGTAGACTCCAGAGAAGGCAACCACAGCTGAGAGGGCCCTTCTGCACTTGAAATGTGCAGTGAAAGCTCTGACGTGCTTCTTCCCCTCCCAAACGCATTACACCACTGCATTAGGAGAGGCAAGAAAAGGTTCTGACAGGGACTCAGGGAGACTTAAGAGCAAGCATTAGAGGCAGGGACCGATGTCAGCGCAAAAGGCCTTCAAGGTTGAGTCAAGGAGGATATCAGGCCTATCCAGGCGAGTGGGAGCCAGTATCCTGACCTCCACCTACAAACTGCCATTTGTCGTAATCTAACTTTGTCATCTGGGTGGATTTATCTACAAGGGAAATCAGAGTGACATGATGCACCTATACCCTGGTCCTGAAGGGAAAAGTGTCGCTTTCTGGAATCCTGATGACTCTCAGCTTCCCCACAAGTGCACAGGGAGTGGCCTCAGTCAACTCAACACTTTTCCACTCACCCTAACCCAGCCAGGGAATTCTCAGAAGTCCTCAGGGGACTTTAGACTTCCACAGTGTCTCGACTGAAACCAAACCCACTGCTGTCGAGTCAATTCTGACTCATGGCAACCCCATGTGTGTCATAGTAGAACTGTGCTCCATAGAGCTTTCAGTGGCTATAATCTTATGAAAATAGATCGCCAGGTCTTTCTTCCACCATGCCTCTGGATGGACTCAAACCTCCGCTCTTTCAGTTAGCAGCCAAGCGCATTAACCATTTGTACCACCCAGGGACTCTGTGCCTAGGTTAGAGGTTCTCTGTTATGGATTTCAAAACCACCACCAGCCACTCTTTGGAAACCCCATGAGGCAGTTCTACTTTGTTATGGGTGCAAGAACTAAGTCTCAGGAAGTCTGAATAACGTGTCCAGGGGCATACAGATACCCAGATCCGTGTAACTTCCAAGTCCATCAACAGAGGAAAATGGATCTACAGTTTACAATCTATAAGAAGATAGAATGTGGTGCCACTTGGCTCAAAGACCAATGTGTGCCCCACCACCACCCCCACCTCAGCCCTGCCAAGACCATCTACACGATTTAATCTCTTGCTCTTTTCTTTTGCTCCCTGGGAAAACTAAATCTCAACTGTCTGCAGTTAGCAGAAGCCTAGAGTAACTGGATTCGCTGCTGGAACAAAAGATATATGTGACGTTAACTGTTCATTGAGCTGTGAGATGAACAAGACGGGTGTTGAAAAGGAAACCTGAATTGAGAGTACATGTCCAGTGTTAATAAAGCTTCCCTTTTGTTGTATGTTTCCAAACACTGACTCCAGGATGGACACCATCCGTTCCCTTCTAAAATTAGACAGGCCTGCAGATTTAAGGCATTGGAGCATCATTCAGCCCTGCTAATGGACAGCACAAGGTGCTGCATCAGGAACTTGCCCTCATCTTTAGCTCTGGTTGCAATTATTTCGCTGGCTTGGCAAAGCATGTGCCTCCTGCTCGCTCAAAGAATGTGCACATGGATAACAGCCCATCGGGAGAAACCTCCAGATTCCAAAAATCAGGCTTGTGGATGTACGTGCAAGAAGGCTTACTATGCCAATGCAATTAGCAGTGCAAAGTCGGAAGCAACCTATGTGCTCAACAATTGGTGATTGGTTAATTAAATTATAGAAGAGCCACACAAGATGAAGTTCTGTGGTTGTTGTTGTTAAGTGCCGTGGAGTCAGTTTTTTATTCCCAGTGATCCATGTGAAAGAGTAGAACTGCCCCATAGGGTTTTCTAGGCTGTAATCTTTACAGAAGCAGATCGCCAGGTCTTTCTTCCACAGAGCTACTGGGTGGGTTCAAACCGTCAACCTTTTGGTTAGCAGCTGAGAGCTTAACTGTTGAGCCACCAGATGGTGTTCTACATCGCCCTTAAAAAGAACGTTGTAAATTTACTGTTAAGTAAAAAAACAAAAGCAAAGTGCATCATAGTAGGTATAACATGATCCCATTGTATGCTAAGTGTAATAAGAAAGAAAATGAAAGAAGTGTATTCTAGCTTCTAAAAAGGATATACCAAAAAAAAAACCAGCTGCCATGGAGTCATTCCAGCTCATTGGAGACCGCATATATGTCAGAGTAGAACTGTGCTCCGCTGGGTTTTCAATGTCTGGTTTTTCAGAAGTAGATCACCGGGACTTTCTCCTGAGCTACCTCTGGATGAACTTGAACCTCCAACGTTTTGGTTAGCAGCCCAATGTGTTAACCACTTGCAATACACAGGGACTCCCTAAGAAGGATGTACCCTGCTAAACTGAAAACCTTGTTCATCTTGACAATTTTAGATAAGTAAGGACAGACTTTAGCTGCAGGTGCCCAGAGGGCTAAAAGGGTCTGATACTAGAGAAGTAAGCTGAGCTCTGAGGGGCATTCCAGGAGGGGAGGGACGGAGAAGTGGAGAGATGGGATGATGGAAGAGGAGAGGGCCAAGCAAGATGGAGCAAGGCTGGGAGGGCTACAGGGGATAAAGAAGCCAATGGAAGGAAGAAAGTATGAAGAACATTTTAAGGATATGGGTGTCATGAATCCAATTTAAAATCGTTAGCATGTCTGTGATAGAAACTCCTCCTCCAATTCCCTCTCAAATCTTCACAAATGTCTCGGGGATCCAAGTGTTCTGTGTGAGGGAAAGTTCAGGGAAGTTGAAGAGTTTCCTGCCTGGGCCATCATGGTGCAGAATCAATGAAGGGCAGAGCCAAGGCCTGGGTGACCATGGGATTGTAATTCCCCACCCACGCCAACCCAGCCAGGGAATTGTCAGAAGTCCTCCGGGGACTTTTCCACCGTGCCTAAATTGAAACCAAACCAGCTGCCGTCGAGCCAAGTCCAACTCATAGCAACCCCACGTGCGTCAGAGTAGAACTGTGCTCCATAGAGTTTTCAATGGCTGTAATCTTACAATAGTAGATTGCCAGGCCTTTCTTCTGCTATGCCCCTGGATGAACTCGAACCTCCAATCTTTCAGTTAGCAGCCAAGACCATTAACCATTTGTACTACCCAGGGACTCTGTGCCCAAATTAGAGGTTCTCTAAGTGCAAGAACTAAGTCTCGGGAAGCCTGAATAACGTGCCCAGGGTCATACAGATACCCAGGTCAGTATAATTCCAAAGCCCATGCTCTTACCACATTAGCCAATCTGGCTGCCAGTCTAGCTGCTCCAATGGCCCTACTAAATGGGGAGCAGATGTTACATAGTAACAATTCCATGACTTTTGGCCATCTCCTGGGTCAAACAGTGTCCAAAGTAAACAAAGGACTGTTTCTCTCCATTTACAAAGCCACACAGGCCTCCTTTCCCAAGCTTCCACTGCTTTATCCAAACAGCAAATGACCAAGGACCTGAAATCTCTTTTTCCCCTTCTCTCCTGACTGTATATCTGATTTTTTTAGAGAGAGGTTATCTTGAACACTCCTCAGAGGCTTGAACCACCCAAAGCCAAGCTATCCTTTGGGGTCCTCTCCAATCTTGAGATTAATTGGGAATCCATTCATTGGCCAAGACAGGAGGAGAGACAATAAAGGGTGTGAGGAGAACAGAGAGGTCTTCTCTTATTCTAATGGCCAGGTGATGCTCTAGGATGGTGTCTAGTTCAACTCCTCCACTTAACATTAGGGGAAACAAAGTTCCTGGCTGAGAGACCAGGAGAGGCCTCCTGGGACTCTAAGGTTTCTTAGAGGGGAATCTCTGATCATATGAAGATGGGAGTGAGGCCATTCCAGGAAGTGGGACAGAGTGGGCAGAGATCTGGATGGAGCACCAGGCCTGCCTAGGAACAGTCACTTGAAGGCTGAAAGAAGAGCAAGAGATAGTACAGATATTACTAGTGTCAAACGCCATTCTAAGGGGTCTAATCTTCATTCTAAAGGTAAGAGGGTGCTATCGAGGGTTCTGAGCAGGGGAGTGACATGATTAGCGCTATACTTTGGGAATTTGAGTTCGATTGCACAGGCAGGATGGATTGCAGGAGAAGTGAGCCCAGGGACTGGGGACCCATTGGAAGGATGTGGCAAAGTCCAGGAAAGAGAAGAATGCAGCCTGAGCAGGCACAGAGAATATGGGCATGGTCTGGAGTGGCTGGATCTGAGAGAAATTTAGGAGACAGAAGCCACGAGACTTGACATATTCCAATCAATAAGTGGAGAATGGAGGAGAGGGAGGAGTCACAGTTGATCCCCACGTACGGTTCGGTGGCGGGGGAAGATGGTGCTGAGAACTGAGATGGGGGACCAGTCGGAGGAGCAGCTTCGGGAAGAAGGAAGAGGTTGAGTATAGTCCGGGTTGTATGCAGGTTGGGTGCCAATGGAATGTGCCAGTGGAGGAGACCAGCAGGCGGCTGGAAGTGAGAGATGCCTGGGAGGCCTGGGGCTCCCTCTGATGTCACATTGGCATTGACTCTCAGGGCTCAGGCACTGGAATTGTCCTATAGGTGATTCCCTTAGTTTCTTTCCTGTCCAGACGGGGTATCCTGCCGCCTGGCCCAGAAGGCTGAGGGTTGACTCGTTTGCTCCCTCTCTCCTGCTATGCATTCCCCAGATGCAGCTTGGTACACTTCTGAGGAGAAAAAAGAAATTAGTAGGACCCCTATGTTCCTTTTTGTTCCTCATCAGACATTTTATAAATATTCCATCTCATTTGAAGTTCAGACCTCTCTTAAGGAGGTATGCTCTGCTTCTTTTGTCTGCCTCCTTCCTTCGTTTGTATTTTGGCCTTTATTTGGCTGGCTCTGCTGTTCTTCTCTCTGTTTTGGTCTCTCTCTCCCCTTTTTTCTCCCTCTACATAGATACACATATATACACACACACACACACACACACACACATCTATTTACGTCTTTCTCTGCCTTTCTCAGTCTCACAGTCCCATTGGCTGATTCATACTCTCTCTGTGTCACTGTTTCTCTGAACTTGTCTGTGTGGGGGTCTCTAAATACATCTGTGTGTATGTCTGTGTGTGGGTCTATGTGTCTGTCTGTGTATGTCTCCAACTGGGTGTCTGAGCAAGTCCACGTGTGTGTGACTGTGTGTCCATGTGGGTCTGTGTGTGCACGCCCCATATGTATCTGTCTGTGGGTCTGCCTGCGTGTGCGCCCCCTCCCTTCTCAAGCCTCTGCCCATCTGTCTCCAACTACACCGATCCTGGGAGTAAACAGCTAGCTCACACAGGAGGACCCTCTCTAGCTGTTTCCCCGAAATGGAGCTGGACTTGAATCCTCCCCACGCCAGAGATTGTTTCCTGTGTAAGTAAAGGAGAGTGTAGAGTTAGAAGCTTGAGGGGCTCTGAGATGGCTGGGTAAACAGAGGGGAAGGGAACTGAGTTACTGAGTTACGTGAATTCACTGCACTGCTCAGAACCCTCTGGAGGCTCCCAGCACACACAGAACAAGACAATGACCTCCCTGAGCAGCCTGCCTCCTCTCTGACCTCACTCTTCCCCTCTTGCCCTTGCTCACTGCTCTCTGGCTGGCTGATCTCCTTGCTGCTCCTGATCCCCTGTGAGCCTGCTAACCGCTGCCTGGAGTGCCCTTCCCCAAACATCCATGTGACTTCTTCCCTCACTTCATTCAGGTCTCTGCTCAGATGTCACCCCTCCCAGAAGCCCTCCCTGATGCACCTATATATTAATAAAACACCATCCACACCTGTCATACTCCAGTCCTCTTTTTCCTGCTTTATTTTTCTTCATAGCTCTAATCACCACCTGGAAGGCTACATGTTTGCTTGTTCATGTTTTTGCTTGTTAACATTCTTATTGACCACAGATCAGGCCTTTGTCCATTTTGTTCACTGTCAAATCTCCTGTGACTTTAGTATACCTGGCACATAATACATGCTCAAGAAATATTGTTGAATGATTGAATGAAGTCTCCACAACCTCCCACCCCACCCACCATGTCTGGCAATAACAGTACGTTAGTAGCCAACACTGAGCACTCACCACCTGTCCAGCAGTAAACTGTGAACCCATTTATTTCTCCCAACAACCCTATGGGCAGATGGTATTATATCCCCCATTTTACAGAAGCAGAAACTGAGGCATGGCAATAAGGCCAAGGGTAAGAGCAGAGTTGGGATCCAAGCCCAGCAGCCTGGCTTCAGAGGGCTCCTTGCCCCGCATCTTACACCTTCTACAAAACACTTCAACATACAGGCTCTCCTTTGATCCTTACAACAATCTGTGAAGTAAACACTCTTCTCCTCCATCATCCACAGGAGGAAACTGAGGTTGAGAGGCTTGCCCAAGCCTGGATTGTCATCCCCCCTCTGCAATTCTCTCGCTGGGGGTCTTAGGCAAGTTCCTTCCCCTTGTTGGCCTCAGTTTCCTCATCTGAAAAAATAAATTGGTCAGACAAGAAGGGTTTTTTCTAAGGTCTAAAATTGTACTCCTCTAGTTTCCCCAACAAAACTGTCATCTCCATAAAGGCACAGACACTGTTCTTTTCTCCTGTCCCCCAAAGGACTTAGCCACTCGTAGGTGCTACAGAAATTTTTGTTCAAACTAGAGGTCACCATGGAAGGGTCATGCAGCAGATGGGGCTAGATCACCTTCACCACCATCCCCTCCCCGCCCACTCACCACCACCCATTCCAAGATCCCTTCCTATTCTAATACTCTGGGATTCTAAAAACAAGTTGTATCAGCTTCCTAGAGCTGCCGTAACAAAAAAACCACAAACCAGCTGGCTTATAAGAACAGAAAGTTATTGTCTCACAGCTCTGGAGGCTAGTAGTCCAAATTCAGGGTGTCAGCAAGGTTACGTTCTTTCTGAAGACTTTAGGAGAAGACCCTTTCTTGTTTCTCTCAGCTTCTTGCAGTCCCAGGCATTCTGAAGGACACAGCTGCCCTGTGGTAGGAAAAGAAATCCATTTCTAACCAGTACCAGTTGCCATAGAATCTATTCTGACTCATGGTGACGCCATGTGTGTCAGAGTAAAACTCTGCTCCTTAAGGGTTTTCAATGGCTGATTTTTCAGAAGTAGATCTCCAGGCCTTTCTCCCAAGGCTCCTCTGGGTGGACTCGAACCTCCAACTTTTCAGTTAGCAGTTGAGTGTGTTAACCGTTTGCACCACCCAGAGACTCCTAGCACATAACAGAAGCCTAGATTTCTCTACGGAGCCCTGGGGCAAAGCGGTTAAGGGCTCAGACTGCTAAACAAAAGGTCGGCAGTTCTAATCCACCAGCCTCTCCCTGGAAACCCTATGGGGCAGTTCTACTCTGTCCTATAGGGTCACTATGAGTCGGAATTGCTGACGGCATACAACAACAACTTTCTCTGCAGGTTGACCTCCCGGTGGGTTTTCCTCCTGGTTTGCTATCATTGTTCTGTGTGACCCCCAGTGAAACCCCCATCCCTTTGCCTAAGTTTACCCACCTGACCACACTGCATTTTTCTAGACAAGGGCAAAGGTAGCACCACTCTCTGCTAGAAAAGGAAAGAAGAGGAGAAAGAAAGAGAAGAAGAAAGGGAGGGAAGGAGGGAGGGAAAAGAAAATAGAGTGGGAAAGGAGAGAGGGAGAAAATGAAAAAGAAAAAAGTCAACCCCCCTAAGCACAGGGAAAGTTCCATATGAGGACAATTACTCCCGGAGTCGCTGTTCAGTGAAGCGCTACGAGCAAGCTTCTCCAGGTGCCGTGTGGAGACTTTATGGAGTTAGGTGATATACGATGTCCGCCACGTGCCCAGTGATCTATGACTGGGGTCCAGGTTACGTCCCGAGGCTGCTGTGATTTAAGGCCGTTCCTGAGACTCCAGCTGGCACTGGTGCTGGCATGGTCTAATGCTGTGTCTGGGTTGCGGGAGTACATGCCAGGAAGAAGGGCGACTCATCCAATTTCCTGAAAGGACCCTGGGAGGGAGGGGTGCACTGTGTCTGGAGAAGGGGCCTCTTCATTGAGATGTAAGGATTTATGTTTTTATGTTTCATGACTCTGGAGCTGGTCTCCACTGCTTCGTTGGTAAAAGATTTGTAAACTCTAAGTCTCTTAGAGATGGAGGCAAGTCGAGAGATCTCTTCCAGCCCTGTGATCAACCCAGGAATTGTTCATTCATTCCAAAAATTTTTACTGAGCTCCTAAAATATCCTAGGCACTGTTTCTGCGTGCTGAGGGTACAACAGTGAATAAGGCAGAAGCCTTCTTTGTCCTCATGGTGCTCACTGTCTAGAAAGAGAGAGAGAAATTACACAGGAAGCAGACAAATAAAATGGTGGCAGACTGTGTCAGGTTTATGAAGAAAATCATAGAAGCTATGATGGCAGATGACAAGAGGAAGATCTATTTTAGCTAGACTGGTGGGAGAAGGCCACCTAAAGCATGGGCACTGAACTGAGACCCAAAGGATAAGAAGGAGGCAGTCATATGGAGGAGTATCACGTGCAAAGGCCCTGGGGTGGAAAAGAGTATGTCATGTGTGGAAGACTAAAAGGAGAGCAGTGTGTGTGGATAGAATATAGCAAGGGCAGGGGAGAGTGGTAGGTGTTGAGGCTAGACAGGGAGTCAGACCAGATCCTGCAAGGTCTTGAAGGTTATTTAAGGATCTGAATCTTTATCCTAATTACAGTGGGACCCACTTTAAGGGAGTCAGCTGAAATAGACAATAGCAAAGTATTGTCTCATGAACATCTTAGGTCCTTGACCAATCAGATTAACACTTCCACCTCTCCTTAGTGAAAACCCAAAGTATTCAAAAGACAATGACTCTGTCCTCATCCCACTTGAGGACAGACAAGTCCTAGGGATGGTGAAGAGGATAGCGAATAGGGAGAGGGAGCAGATGTTTCCTCCGAATATTCACCTTGGGATGCCCATCCAACAGTATGAGACAACGGGGCCTGGGAGGTCAGTTAGGAAAGGCAACTCCTTGCCTGAGTATTTTGTCCTCACGATCCAAGGACTATTATAGAGAGGTCCCCAAAAAATAATCTTTGTCCTTCCGAATGTGAGATGTGAACATGCCCACCCTATCTATCCCAGGCTACCCCTCCAGCCTTGGTCCAGCAATCCTCTCCCACGTTTCCTATGTTCAGCCATAATGAATATGAGACACACTCTTGCAAACCACTACTTTCCTACCAGGAGCACCCCGGCCCTCTCTCCCTGACTAACCCCATTGTCTTTCAAGATCTATTTCTAGTACTTTCTCTTCCAGGGAGACTTAAATAGCCCCTACCCCGATCAGGCGTACCTCCTTGGTATCACGCAAAGGGGTGATTTCCTGGTTACGTGGCCACCTACCCAACTAGACTCTGATCTGAGCCACTTGTAAGCATGGGGAGCATTTCTTTCCTTCACATCCCCAGTGCCCAGCAAGTGAATGAATGAAAGTAACCGAATGCATCATGAAGCTTCAGTTGACCTTCTCAAAGATGTTGATGGCTGTGATTGCCCCATGGGAATGGCTGACGAGAGAGGAGGAAGCAGGACAGCCCTGTGTACATAGGCTTGGGTAAGGAGAGTGGATCACATGACCTATAGCAGCACCCACCCCAGCCTGCCTGCCAAGGGGTCCTAGTGGCATGTGAGCAGCTATTCCACGAAGTATGGGGTGAAGAGGCTTCCTCTCTCCATGACCCCTCAGAGTCTTTACGTGCTGAGGAGAATTACCAATCTCCTGAAGTAGAGAAATATGACTTTCTCAATTCTAAGACAAACCTTTTTTTTATATCGGGCATTTCTGAAATCAGCATGTAACTTACAACTGATGTGCATATTTTTTTTTCTTTTTCTTCGCAAAAAGCTGTTATTAAATCAACGATGTGTCAGATGATTTCTGGGCTCCTGGGATCAAGGAAGCACAGAACTGTGTATAAGGTCACTCAATGTTCTGGATCACCAGACAGACCTGGCTGGGCCTGTCATCCTAGAGTAATTATGAATAGTGCCCTCTTTCACTCTCGAAGGTCCCAGTTTGGATGACAAATTATATGGTCACCCTAATGATACAGCACTAGGAAAAGGCTGCCTGTGGGAGCCCCCTTATCCTAACCAACCGACAGGTGAATAGGAGGCTTTATTTAGGGAGCATCTGTTCTATTGCACATTTTCTTGTACCCACCTGTCAAAATAAGCCATCATATCTCAAACGTCCTTTCCAGCTTCTTGATGCAACTTCCCTGATTCTCCCCTAAAAGACGTGTGATCATGTCAAAATAACCAAAGATTTTTCGGAGATCTCCCAAGCCGTGCTTCCAAATTCTTCCACCGAACCGTAAACACTTAAAGCCAGAAACACATAAAGTCATAGCCCCGGGAGGCCCCTAGGCACCACCCATAGCAACCCACAGAGGTTCTCTGGAATTCTGAGGTTTAAAGTGAAACACATGGAATTCGCAATCTACACTACAGTATATGTATGTTTATTTTAACATAAAAACTGTCCTTTGAATTAGTTACCAAGATATAAAATTGAACCACCAGAAAGGTGCTCTCTGTTTACTCTGGAGCTTCAGATGCCACTGGCATATTTCTAAGAAATACAGTCCCAGAGACCTTCACTCTTATCAAATGGAGCTGCCTGTTGAGAGGGGAGAAGTAAATTTTCACCCAGGAACTCTGTGTCACAAGCAACCTGAACAGGAAGAAGACTGACATTGATTGGGCATCTACAGAGCGTTGGGCATATTTCATTCATACCACGACCTGGGGTGAGCCTTATTATTATCACCTTACAGGTCAGGTAGCAAAGAGTCAGAGAGAGTAAGGAACTTAAGTTCCGGCGGCAGATAAGGAGCACAGAGGAAATAAAAAAACCCAGGTCCTTCTGACAGACGCCTGGCTGTCTCCGAGCTTCCTCGTCCTGTCTCCTCGCCGTTTATTGAAGAGCTCTTGATACAAGATGTGTCTCCCACCTCAGGTTTCCCATCATCTCCACTGTCACTTTGCGTTTCTCTCTTCAGATTGACTTCCCAGGGCTCTCGTGAGAGATTTGAATTTTTTTTAAAGCATCTGTGTCTATTTGTAGCTCTAAAAACTGGTTTGTATTTAGGAGAGATTCTTTTGTGAGATTAAAAAAAAAAAAAAAGTTGCCAAAAATGTGGAAAACTACTATAGATAAAATGCATTTATTCTGAGATACGATCTGTTGGATTCTCTACTACCAAAGTGGAGAGAAAACAGGTGGTACTCCAGAAAAATACTCACAGATGGAAAGTGTATAAATGGTAATTCACCAAAAACAACCGCAACCGTGACTTTTAATATATGATGCTGGTTTCTTTTTTGGGCTGATACACTACACTGGAAACTTTGGAAGTCCCTGGATAACGAATGCTTCGCTAATTAGATGCTAAGTCCTCGGGAAAAGGTGTGGAAGGAGCAGAGGTACTCTTTAAACACTGTGAAATTTTAATCTATGTCCTCAGTGATTTGGGCCCGGATCCTACCGAAGAAGAGAGATACCATGCGGCAGGGGAGATCTGAGCTAAACCAAATCAATTCAATATAAAGCACATTTCTCTCCATAGGGCCCCCTTGCTACTGCCATGGAAGCCACAGAGGTTGATAGAGACAGAACCACCCCATTCCTAGAGCTAGTAAAAGTTTTCCATATTTTTTTCTCAATCTTTATTAGTTGCAATGAAAGTATAAAACATCTTAGGTTGGCCTGGATTGAAATGGGTGCGATAATATTAAGACAAGAACTATTTCCCCTGCCTGGCAAACTCCTACTCATACTTCAAAGCCCTGTTCAAATATCCCTCCTGTAAGTTACCACTCCCTAGGCAGAGTCATTCTGTCCTATTTAGTGCTCCCTCCTCTCTTTGAGCTCCTGTCTTACAACTTTGAATCATTTTTGCTGATGAATTGGTTTCTCCCCCTAGACTATGACGTCCTCAGGGGACAAGGTTATGTTACATCCATATCCTGTGTGCCTAGTATAGGGCTTATAACACAGTGGCCAAATAAACGCTAAGTGAATGAATGAGTAAATGAACAAATGTGATAAAGCAAGAATTCATAGGGACCAAAAAAGGAACAGAGTTGCTGGGTGGTGCAAACTGTTAACATGCTCAGCTGCTAACAAAAAGTTGGAGGTTTTAGCCGACCCAGAAGAGCCTCAGAAGAAAGGTTTGGCAATCTAATTCTGAAAAATCAGCCATTGAAAACACTACGGATCAGAGTTCTACTCTGACACACATGGGGTTGCCCCGAGTCAGAATCGATTCCACAGCAACTGGTGTTGATTAGAAATTTATTTATTTTTCTTCTACGAAGCAGCTATGTCGTTCAGAATAATTCTTCAATATGACTCAGTTGCATCTTCAGTTTCTTTCATTCGTACTTAAAAAAGAAAGTCCCCTGAGCACCTCCATTGCAGGAAAGATAAAGCCTGGGTCTTGCCCTCCTGTACCTCACAGTCCTGTACGTGCGTTCTCAAATGGATGACAGATTTGCCAAGACTGCCTTCTCACGGTGAGATTCTCTCAGCTGTTGTAGTGGACACTGTTGCGTAGTACCTAGGTACCCCTCCAGGACCAAGGCACTCATTCCCCTAGCTTCCTCAGCAGCGTTGGCTGCTGGTAACTCACAGCACGCTTCTCCAGAATTGTCCTTAGCCAAAGAATGCTGCCTCACCCAAGGCCATGCCCCCTCCTCTGAGGCAGCCCGCTTACATATGGAAGTATAAAGACCTGGCTCCATTACCTCAATCAGAGACCACTCTGAAGGGCCACCCCAGCTCCAGAGCGTCCCATAGGATGAGCTGAGGTCTCTACTGCAAAGAATAGAATGCATCAAACGACGCTGCTTGACTTCTGAGGCTACGTCAGCAAAGGCCATGCAGCCTCTTTCTGGGTTTCTTGAAACACTCATTCTCCTGACACCTTCTCTCAGGATACTGCCACTCAGAACCCAGTCGTCATGTTAGAAGAAGCCCAAGCCACATGGAGAGGCCACGGACAGATGCACTGATTAACCACCACAGCTGAGCCCAGCCTTCAAGTAAGCCCTGGCTCGAGTGCTAATCATGTAAATGAAGGCACCTCCAGACGATTTCAATCCCTAGCCATCAAGTGACCCCAGTCTTCAAAACTTCTCAGCTGAAGTCCCAAATACTGTGGAGCAAGGACAAGCCGTCGCCACTGCTGTGCCCTGTCCAAATTCTGGCCCACAAAATCTGTGAGCAAAATAAAATGGTTGTTCTATACCACTAAGTTTTTGGGTAGTTTGTTAATAGCATCAGTAGCTGGGACACAAATGACCACCTTGTAAACCACCAGTGTAGGTCCCTGGGTGGCGCAAACAGTTTGTGCTCGACTACTAATCACCCAGCAGTGCCACAAAAGAAAGGCCTGGCAATCTGCTTTCATAAAGATAACTGCCAAGAAAACCTTATGGAGCACAGTTCTACTCTGTAACACATGGGGTCACCATGAATCAGAATCAGCTCGACAGCAACATGGATTTTTTAAACCACCAGTTCTTTCATTCCCTTACCCATGGCCAGAGGCGAATTAACCAGTAAACGCAGTGTTCACTGGCTTGCGTTGAGCAAGGTACACACGGGCTTCATTGTTTACTTGATAATCTGTGGTAAGCAATTTCACATGGGTTTCACCATATAGCTTTGACATGGTGGGATAAGGTGAAATTGTGCACTGCAGATTAATGGAAAGGCGCAATTGGGCCTGTGCCTACCTTGCTTATTGGGTAATCCGGCCCTACCCATGGCAGACACCACTAACCAGTCATGCCACTCTTTGTCATTAAACCTGGATACAGCCTCAGAATCTTCTTAGCAGAGCATTCCCAGGCCACCACTACAACAGATCACAATTAACACTCAAAAGAACCAATTCGCCTTTCCAGAGTCTAGTGTGACCCTTGCATTGTGTTGATGTCTTTGGGGAGACACACTGCATAGCCCTTCTCCTCCCTGCCTGAGTCATTTGAGAGTGAAGTTCAAGATGACCGGCTTTTGCCCCTCTTTCAGCTTTATATCTCACTCCTTCTCTGCACTTCACCTTGCTGGCTTTCTTGTGTGGCCTATATCTGAGCTTTTGCAACCACTATTCCCTCTGCCCCATTGCACGCCTTTCCCCACCTGCTATCTCTTACTTGTTCTCCAGGCTCTTCTTAAACGTCACTCCCTAAAGGAAGCCCACCCCAAAACCAGACTAGGTCTCATGGTGAGTCCCTCTCATAGCACCCTAAACTTGCCTTTCATGGCATGCTTCACAATTTTAATTGAATAATCATTTGTTGAATTATCTCTTTATTATTTGTTTTCCCCCGATAACCTGTAAGCCCCATGAGTCTGTTCTAGAAGTCCCTGGGGGTGCAAACAGTTAGCATGCTCAGCTGCTAACCAAAAGGTTTGGAGGTTCGCGTCCACCCCGAGGTACATCAGAAGAAAGGTTCGTACTCTACTTCCAAAAATACACCCACTGAAAACCCTAAGGAGCACAGTTCTACTCTGACACGCATGGGGTCACCATGAGTTGGAGCCAACTTAACAGCAACTAGTTTGATTTACTGATTTTATATACAGCAAGTGCTATATTAATATCTATTGAGTGGGTGAATGATGGCACGTAACTCTCGGTCTCCTTTCTCCAGAAGGGCTCGCTCAGTCAACTCTTCCAGCCTCATGATCTTCCTTTCTGTCCCCACAAGGATCATACATCCAGTCATCTCCTCTCCCCCGACATTTACAGTCACGTCCTCACCTTCAGTTCGTTTGCCCTGTACAGCCAAGCACGTTCACCTTCCTAGGAGAATCCATACAGCACCGTGGATCTTTCTCAGGGAGAATATATACACACAGCGGATCTTTCTCAGGGCAGCCGCAATTAATGATTGAGCTGTTTGGTGATGAACGCAAACAAGCATTTGTGTAATGACAGTTTAATATCTTCATCTTCTGCGTGGAGTCCCGGCCAATTAATAGTCAGTCAATTAGAAAATGTTTCAAAATGATAATAAATTATCCAAAATTAACATCCAGCCAGGAACCAAATGACTTCCTTGCCGACTTTTTTGGTGAACTGGTCATGACATGGACACTGTAAATATATAAGTGGTTCAGGCAGCCAGTGACTGGGATCACAGAAAGCCATGGGGCAAGTGTGGCCCAGGGACCTAATTAATGTCACAATTCTGGCTTGTTTGGGGTTAATATAAACTAACAAGTGGCTAGACTTCTGACTTGTTGGGGCTTATAGCCAATTACACACAGTACCTACAATATGGTGTATATCAAAAAACAAACCAACCAACCTACTGCCATGAGTCCGATTCCAGCCCATAGAAACCCTACGGGACAGAGTAAAACTGCCCCATAGGGCTTCCAAGGCTGTAAATCTTTACAGAAACAGACGGCCACATCTTTCGCCTGCAGAGCAGCTAGTGGGTTTGAAAAGAACTTTGGGTTAGCAACTGAGAGCTTTAACCACTGCACCACCAGGGTTCCTCAATATGGTGGATACTCAATAAATATTTGAAGTGTTAACGAGGTACTTAGTTGTGTTAACCGCCTCTGGCCTAGTCTTTCTGCCCCACCATCATTCTCCAGTTTGCAACATCAGTGATCACTGTAAACCACAGACCTGACCACAGCCTTCTCTTGCATATACTCTTGCCTGACCTCCTATTACCTTTGGGACAAAGTAAGAGATCCTCAGGATTGTACTCAATGGGGCCAGGCTCCACCAGAAATTGCCTTCTCCCTGCCCGTAGCCTTCTTTCTCATCTTCCCCACGCACATCCCGGTCTCCAGCCACAGTGAACAGCATGCAGTACCCCGTGCCTGGCGTGCTAATTCCTGTTGCCCTGCCCTTGCACCTGCATCCCCTTAGCCTAGATCTACTTCCTCCTTCTATCTGCCTGACTCCCACCCATCCGTCGAGACTGAACTCAGATATTGATCCGTCAGGAACCCATCCTTGAAACAGTCTTCTCCTTCTCTGGTACAGTTAGACAACCTCCCCCCAGCCCCCACCACCCCCATGGGCCCCACAGCCCCTGTGCTTCCCCTGTTAAGGCACTGATCACACTGGACTGTAAATGCCCATTGACTTGTCTATCTTTTCTGCTGGCCTGGGAGCTCGTTGGGAACTGGGCCTGTATCCACAAGAGAGGGATAGTAACTCCTACTCTGCAGGATACCACGAAGATTAAATAAGTACTAAACTGCCTGGCAAAGCACCTGGCACATGTTGTTGTTAGCTGCTGTTGAGTCAGCCTCCAACTCATGGGGACCCCATTCATAATGGAACAAAACACTGCCCAGTTCTGCACCATTCCCATGATCCGTTAGGTTTCTGACCATTGTGATCCATACGGTTTTCACTGGCTGAATTTCAGAAGTAGATCTCCAGGGCCTTTCTTCCTAGTCCATCTTAGTCTGGAAGCTCCTCTGAAATCTGTACAGTATCATAGCAGCACTCAAGCCTCCACTGACGGACGGGAGGTGGCTGTGCATGAGGTGCATTGGCTGGGAATTGAACCCAGGTCTCCCACACGGAAGGCGAGAATTCTACCCCTAAACCACCACTGCCTTGTGCCTGACGCATAGCAAGTCTTAATAAATGCTGAATGAAGGAAGGAAGAAAGTCACACAGCTAAATGTTAGTCAGGTCCCCAGGAAGGAAAAGCCTGAAGATTTTTCATCCAGAAGGCAGGATCTAAAGGATATTGACAAACCAGATGTGTGCCCCCAGAGAGGAGGCAGCAGTTTATACTGTGCTCTCAGACCCGAATCCCCCTTTTCATAGTAATTATTTTATAAATTCTTCGCTACTGTCATGAAATAAAATTATGGATAGTATAGCCTAGCCATATAATTTTCAAAAATCAATATAATGTACTCTAAAGAAAAAAAGGACGTACCGTATAGTAAAATAATGTATATTTCAATAAGTACATGCTCAGACAGGACTGCGCATAAGATATGTGAAGCAGTCAAGTGTTTGTACCTCTTTCTAATGAGTAAGTTGGGATCTAAGAGAAGTAAGACAATATTCAACTGACTACTGTTGACACTTTTTCTTTATAGCTGACATTTTGAAATAAGGACTAAATGAGTACATTCCTATATTTATAACTACAAACACAGACTGAAGTAGAGGAGGTTGTATTGTGTCTCAAATACCACAAGAAGCCTTGCCATCAGCAGCATAATTTTCTGAAATAGTGAACAACTCTTAAAGTTCTGAACTAAACAATCTACCCTTGATTTACCCATAGTTGTAGTCCTGGAAAGAAAGCTCAGTATATTTTAAAACTATTCACAAAATATATATACATATACAAAATACTTACATATATATACTTATGTATACATGTATGTACATACGTATATATAGAGAGAGATCGGTTCTAAACATACTTAATTATATTTAATTATAAAAAAGATTTTCACTTATATGTATGTACAGTGAGACATTTGAAAGCTGCACAAAATTTGAAAAGTGCACAAAACATTCAGTCTTTGTGATGTGGAACTTTCAGACACAAGACAGGATGTTGAGCATCTCCGGTTCCACCCACTAATAGTCGGAAAATCAAAAACCAAACCCACTGCTGTCAAGTGGATTCCAACTCATAGCGACCCTATAGGACAGAAGTAGACCTGTCCCATAGGGTTTCCAAGGCCGTAATCTTCACAGAAGCAGACTTTCACATCTTTCTCCCGCAGAGCAGCTGGTGGGTTCAAACAGCTGACCTCTTGGTTAGCAGCCAAGTGCTTAACCACTGCGCTACTGGGCTCCTTACTAATTGTCAATAACCCCCCAAAACATTGGGACAACCAAAAACATACTATAAAAACCCAAAACGTCACATAGGGTCAGCACCGCTCCCTTTCAGAACCGGCGCCCTAGAAGACTGGTTGAATCCAGAATCCCATCAGCCTGGGTGGGAACTTCAGGGACTTAGCCCTTGTCCCCTTCTCCTGGTAGAAAGCTCAGCTCAGACCCTTCAAGTAGGAAGGCCTCAGAGAAGGCTGCAGGGCACACAAGCTCATACACAGAACAGCCACCTGGGTGCAACCTCTGAGCTGAGGCTGCATCCAAGGATAATGTTTGTAGATGGGGTGTGAGCAAGAGGGACTCACACACCCCTAATGGCCTCCAGCTGCTGCCACTCACACTGTGCCCAGAGGCACAGCCAAACTATACTGTGCTGTGGGCATCCTGCCCAGGCTGAATCTAAACCGAGCTCAGCCACCAGCTTGCCACAGCCAAAATTCATACTGCAGAGGCAGGAGACTTGGGCTCCAGTCTCAACTCTGCTGCTGACTTGCTGTGTGACCTGGGCAAGTGATTTTACTTCTCTGGGTCCCATTTTCCCCTCTGCCAGGAAAGTTAGACAAGATTATCTTTCCTGTCCTAAAAGTTTATGTTACAAGGGAAGATGAATCGAAGTGGAAGGGAAATGCTCACCTAAAAAGTGACTCCTGAAATCTCATCCCTATATATCCCTTTGGAGCTCTGGTGGCGAAGTTGTTAAGAGCTCGGGCTGCTAACCAAAAAGCAGTCGGCAGTTTGAATCCACCAGCTTCTCCCTGGAAACCCTATGGGGCAGTTCTACTCTCTCCTACAGGGTCTTTATGAGTCAGAATCAACTCCACGGCACACAAAAATAGCAAGTATATCCCTTTAAAGGATCTAAATGGACCGCTTTGTAATTAGCACATGAATTGCTTGCTGCCGATGGCACAGTGCTTGGTACATTAAAAGTTTAATCTGGACTGTGAAGGGCAGGGTAGGCAACACCCTGAGCTGAAAGTCAAGAGGCATAAATTGGACAGATAAAATGAAGCCTTATCTTAAAGAGCCTTGAATGTCAAGCTTAAACAAGCTTGAGTACAATGAAGCAGACATTGGAAGGGTTGAGAGTGCCAAGTGGGAGAGTGACAACAGATATGTAGGCAGAGTCTGGGCCTCCCTGAGCCAGATGGATCATGTAGATGAGATCAGGGCTGGGAGACCAGGGAGATGATCCTGTGTCCATTCCCTTACCTGGGACTCCTAGTGGTATTCATTCCAGCAGAGGGTGGTCACTTTGGTCCTCCTGCCTCTTGTTGAATCCATGACTGGAAGAACAGGAAGGGGAAGGGATCAGCTTTAATTGAACTCTTACTAGGTGCCAGGTACTGAGCTAAACGGTTTATATAATTACAGCATGTGTGCCACAGGGTGCTACACACCACCACCAGGGTAAGTATCACCATCCTCACTCTACACACAAGACCCAAAGGTGTGAACCAACCTTTTCTAGGTTACTCAGCTTGTAAGTGTAGGGCCAGATGTCAAACCCAGCTGTGTCTGATCCAGTCATCATTCACTCATTCATTCCTCTTCCATGAAGAGGCGACAGGTGAGCTAGAACCTGAAAAATAAGAAAGAGTTCATTATGCAAAGATCTGTGGGAAGAAGGTACCAAGCAGAGGGACCAATGTGAGCAGCAGCCTTGAGACAGGAAGGAGCTGTTTGAGGAAGAGAGAAGAAGGGCATGGTTCTTACATAGTGAGAGGGGCATGGTACAAGACGAGGTCAAAGGTAAGCAAAGGCAGATCTTGGGTAATGATAGGACATGGATTTTCTTCAAAGAACAATGAGAAGTCACTGGAAGTCTTTTTAAAAAAGAACACCGTGATCTGATCCACATTTTTCAAACATAACTCAGGTTGTTCAGGGAGAGTAGGTAGTGGGATAAGACAGTAAGGGTTAAGGTGAGGAAACCAGTTAAGAGGTTACTGCAGCTGTCCAGTAGAGATGACAGCTTGCACTGGGATGCTAGCAGTGGAGTCAGGGAGCAGTGGACAGGTTAGGATGTATTTTAGGTATGGCACCAGCAGGACTTGTCATTGGACTGGATGTGGGAGTTAAGGGAAAGAGAGAACTGAGCACTCTCTGCTACACCACACTGCATTAAATGGCCTTAGAGGGCCTTAACCTTATGTGGCGCTTTCCAGGACTGGGCGTTCATGCTCCGTGGCACTCATTGGAAACTCTCCACCCAACAGAAAATGCCTTCCAGGAGTGAGTTGCGTTTTGTCTCCCTGGGAAAGCACCTCCATGTTGTTCTAAATCTCCCCTCTGGAGGCACCACAAGGAGATGGTTTTCTCTTCCTCAGGACTCCCTCCAAAGAGTTAATCACCCTCCTGCCTTTTCTTGCTCCAAGACATTAGTGTTTTCTCTTGGGTGCCAGATGAAGGACTTCCACATGTTGGCTTTTGCTGCTGTTCCTGCTTCTTACATCTTCCTAGTCTTCTCTCTTCCCTGATATCATCTCCCATCCATTCACCCACACACACATACCCGCACACACACACATACCCGCACACACACCACACGCACACACACACGCACACTCACACTCATTCACAATGATCTCTGTAATGGCAGGAATTGTATCCTTTATTTGTACTCATCTCTGTCTGCCCCCTTGGCGCCTGCCCAACCTCTGAAGTTTTCAGGGGGAAAAAGCAAGAATGGAATCCACTGAGTCTGAGCTGCTCACACAGCAGCAACTCATCGGCGCTTTCCAAATCCCCACTATAAGATGGGTTGTTCTAAGCTCCCAGCTGACAGCATCTCAGAAGGGAATCTGTGATCAAGAGGATGGCATTGGATCATGAGACACTCCCCTCCTACTCAGATTTTTTGGATAGGTTAAGAAGGTGCTCTTCTCTCCCTAAATGGGTTTACCTCAGCCTGTCAGCTTCCGGTGTGACTCACCCCACTTAGGTACTATTTCCAGCCAATTACACCCGCCTTCACCTTAACGCGCTGGGGAAATTAACATAGATTGACTAGATGGCAACTGGTTTGGTTTTAGTTTAATGTGCTGAAGCAGCCTCCAGTGCCAGAACTAATGCAGATGACAAGGAGGTTCTGGACCTACAGCCTCTTCCCCTACTTTCTCCCCTGTCAGTAATTTATTCTAGTAGCTGAGAAGCCCTATTAAGCCAGCCCAGCCGCTCCTATTTTAGGGCCAGCCAAGCCCCTAGAGATGATCGCCAGTGGGGAAAAGGGCCTTTTGAAGATTACACGTGAGCAAAAAAGAGAGGCATTGAACATTGATGGAGGTTCTAGGCTTCAAATTCTGGTGGGAGCTACAGATCTCACTGCAAAAATAAGTGGGCAGAAGGGAAAGACATAAAGGGAAGAAGTAACCACTACCTGTATTAGAGGGATTTAGATATCACAAAAGTGCAAAGAAAATTAAGAATCAGGAGCTCAAGTCATTTGTCCAGTTCTGTTTTTGCTATGTGACCTTAGATAAGTCAGTATGTCTCTCTGGGCCTTTTCCATTCAACCTATGCTTGTTGATGACTACTCGGGGCTAAGCATTTTACTAGATAAACTGGGGATTCCAAGGCAACAAGATGAAGACTCTGCTCTCTAGGAGCTCACAGTTCTGTGGGGAAGCCAGGGAAATGGGTAATTACAGCACAGTGTGACAAGTGCAACAGTGCGCATTCCTCATCTATAAAATCAGCACGTTGGTCTGGAAAATAATAGCATTGATAGTAATAACTCATACCAATTGAGCTCCAAGTCCTCCTGGGCACATGGCACCGTTTTGCTGAAAACAACTCTTTTCAAGGTCACCAATGACTCTCCCTAACCCCAACATTGCCAAATCCAAGGTCAGTTTTCAGCCCTGCTCTTACTTAACATACCAGTGATGTGGCACAA
This sequence comes from Dugong dugon, assembly GCA_030035585.1. NCBI lineage: Eukaryota > Metazoa > Chordata > Mammalia > Sirenia > Dugongidae > Dugong > Dugong dugon. The sequence continues at coordinate 64,220,663 of CM057471.1, forward strand.
TTGACCGTTCCATCTTAGAAAGAGTTTCTTCTTTTTGCTTCTAGGACACTACCCTCTCTGGTGTTTCCTCCCACCTCTGTGCCACTCCTCTCAGTCTCCTTTGCTGGTTGCTTCTCCTATCTCTGAGAGCCTCTGGGATCAGCCCTCGGAGGCCTTGTCGTCTCTGTCCACTCTCCTTCCCTCGGAGATCTCATGGCTTTAAGCATCATCATCTAGAAGCTGACAACTCCAAACTCCTGTCTCCAGTCTTGATCTCTCTCCTGCACTCCAGACTCACACAACTACCTTGGATGTCTAAGGGACACCTCAAACTTAATATGTCTCAAACCAAACTCCTGATTCTCCCCAAACCCTAAAATAAAAACTCTGTTCCACCCATAGACTCTGTCATCTCAGTAACTGGAATCCCAACCTTCTAATTGCTTGGGCCATACAACTTTAAGTCACTCTTCATTCCTTTCTTTCTTACATCCCACCACCTTGATATTATCTTCAAAATATATTCCATATCCGATCACTTCCCACAATCCCATTGCCATACTCTGGTCCAACCCACCATCATTCATTGCTTAGAGCAGATCAGTAAACTATAGCCCGTGGGCCAAATCCAACCCATCATCTGTTTTTGTAAATAAAGCTTTATTGGAACCCAGCTGTACCCATTTGTTTACATACGGCCTGTGGCTGCTCTTGCACTCCAAGGGCAGTGCTGAGTAATGACAACAGAAAGCCAAAAATATTTACTATCTGGCCCTTTACAGAAAATCTTTGCCAGTCTCTGGCCTAGATTATTACAGTAATAGGTCTTCCTATTTCTACCCTTGCCTACACTATAGCCGATTCTCAACACAGGCAGAGGGATGTGTTTTAAACATGAGTCAGACCCTATCACTTCCCTACTTGATTCTTCAGTGACTGCTTATCTCTGCTCACTCCAGCTCACCCACCTGGCCCTGCAGCAGTAACCCCTAGTTATCTCTCTGCCCTTATCTCCAACTATCTTCTATCTCAAGCTTCTCCAACCATACCAGGCATGGGAACTTTGCCTTTTCTACTCTCTCCATCTCTAATAATTCTCACCCCTTTCAATGGTCATTTCCTCAGGAGGCCTCCCCTGATGGCCCTGTATAACAACACAGTGCCGCCTCCCAAGTACAACTGTCCCTCGTACTCTCTATTTCTCTTCATAGAACTTATCACCATCTGAGATAATACATGTTCTCCTATTTACTTATTTACTGTCTTGCCTTCTTGGCTTCAGGAATTCTGCAAGATATGCACACTGTTCTATTCCTAGCTTAGCTCAGTGCCTAGAACACAGTAGGTTGACTGAATGAATGACTAAAGGAACAAATGCTCACTATGGGTCAGTGTCTGTGCTAAGCCTTTCACATGCTTTAGGCCACCAACCTCGCAACAGCCTTATTAGACAGGCACTGAGACTCAGAGCCCAAGGACACCCCATCAGGACTCAAAGTCAAATGTGACACCAAAGCTCACAGTCTTAACCACCTCCAACTCCTAAAATTATGCTACTCTATAACTCTTCGAAGATATTTTAACCCGTGCGATCATATGTCTTCCTTGTTGCAAAACTGCCAAGTGGGTATTACCTTTCCTATTTCCAGAAGAGGAATCTGAGGTTCAGAGAGCAAGGGGCCAAGGTTGTTGGAGGTGACAACTTGAGTCCAGCTCTCACCTGCCTCTCCATCCACAAAGTATTTTGCTTCTCATCACCCTGCCTTCTGCTACAGCAGCCAAAAGGTTTCCCCCAATGTATTTGACTATTGTTTAAATGACAGGAAGTTTGTTTGTTTGTTTTTTCCATTCCCTGTGTGGATTTGGAACTTCTGGAAACTCGTATCTTCCTTGCCCCGACCCAGCTCTGAGCTGGCCTGGGACAAGTGAGCACAGATCATAGGAAGTGTCTCCGAGGAGCCAGCAGGAGGGGGCTGACAGGATTTGAGTACGTTAACATATGCAAATTGGCAAGGGTAAAGAAAACTGGGAAAGCTGCTATTTTATCATTTGTGGTAATTATAGTAATTTAGAGTGGTGAATCAATGGGTTCCTGGAGGTAAAAGCATCTCGGAAGAATAATATGGCATGATTAAGAAGTTCTGGTTACGAACCGCCATCATTCTCACTTTAAAAAGGTAAGAAAGAGACCGGGGTCACAAGTGCAGAGACACAAGTCATAAGGGTGAGGACCTCAGTCTGCCAGGTTCTGTCCCGGGCACTGGGGACACAGAGAAGGATCAGAATTTCCTGCCTTAAGGCATTCACAGAGGAAAGACAGACACAGTAAACGACTATTCAAATGAACTGTGATACACGCAGTAACACTTGTAAGAGCTATAAGTGTAGAAGAAGATACAATGAACTTTGTCTCAGAGGAGGGAATGGTCTGGTAAAGCTTAGACAAAGGATCATAACTGAACAGGGTTTTGCAGTATCAACAGGACTTTGTAACTGACAGCTGACAGGGGAATGTGATTTTCAGGTGGAGATAATAGTGCACGCAAAGTGGTAGAAGAGTTTGGAGAACTCCAAATGGAAAGCTGACTGTGCAGACTGGTCATTTATGAGGCTGGCAACACCAGCAAGGCCTGACCATAGAGAGCCTCTAAGACCACATTACAAAGCCTGGACATGACCCAGCAGCTGATGGCAGCCATAAAGAGAGAAGCAGGGAGCAACTTGGTCAAAACTGAATTTTCAAAAAACTTGTTGAAACCAGAGAGTCAGTGCAAGAAACCAGGGACTCTAATAGAGGAGTAGGGGTAGAGGACAGGAGGTCAGATGAGGTAGGAATAAGCCCCTGAAACAGAAGCAGGAGACTCAGAACTTGTAACTTAACAAGTCACAACTTGACCAGACATTCACAACCATCTAATTCAACCCCTGTTTCACAGATGAGCAAGCCAAGGCTCATAGAGTTTAAATCACCTCTCCAAGGTCACACAGCTAGCGCAAAAGCAAAGCAGGGGTCTGACCCCAGGTCCGTCTGACTCCAAAGTCAACTCTCTCCATTTCCCCCTCAAGCCTTTGGGACATAAGACAGAATGAGGGAATGGTCCCATCATCCCAAGACCCTGTGATCTGACATGAGTGTCAAAGAGCAGTCAGTGGGCACTGACTTTCATGTTGTCACTGAGAGTGGGGAGTTCAGAGGAGACAGGAGTCCCAAGGGCCATTGTCAAGCCCCTGGAAGACTGCTCTGTGACAGAGAGGATAGATTTTATTCCTATGGCGATCCCTAAGGCAAAACTGATATGCGTCGCAGGGAGCCAGATTCACTGTCCAACCCAAAGAACGATGAAACAATCGGACTACTCACCTATAGTGTCTATCTTAGGAGATAGTGAGTTTTCCATCACTGGGATTATGCAAGGCAAGGCTGATACCAACCTTCCCAGGATGCACTAGAGAGGATTCCTGCTCTTTAAGAGCTTCTTAAGGTCCCTTTCAACTTTAAGGTTATATAATCTTTGAAGTTGAGACATACCCCGCAAACACACCAGGTACCTCTTAATGAGCTGTGGCTGGAGAATTGTTTATTAATTTATTCACAAGCAAAGAGTATTTTGAGAAAACACTTAGATGGGAGAAACACAAGGGGCATAAGGGTACCTAACACAGCTGCTCTTGAAGGATGAGAAGGAAGGGACAGGGTTCCTGCAGAGGGAACAGCAAATGCTAAGACCCAGAGGCAAGATCAAGCACTATGGTGCACAAGAGACCACAGGACGAGGGCAGCTGGGGAGAGATGGGGCTGCAGACACAGGCAGGAGCCTCACCAAAGCAGACTCTACCTCTAGGCCCCCAGGGAGCTAATGGCACATTTCAAGCGGCAAAAGGATGTGTGCATTTTAGAAAGTTCACTCTGACAGCCATGTGGAGTCTCTATAATTTGTTCCTGAAGACTCTTTTAGGTTAAAAAGGAAAATGAAATCATTCCTTGGTTCCCAAACTGTAGTGTGGAGCACGATGTTTCAATCATGGTCTGGGACAGAGGTGTCTGCCCACATCAGGACCTTAGAACTCCTGGCGTCCTGCCCGGTGCAGAGGGCCATGTCCCCAGGATCCCTGTGACTGCCAGGACCCCCAAGCCTTGGCGCTGGCGGCCCCCCGAGCGCCAGCCCTTGCACGAGGCCTCGGCCTGGCCTCACCACCGACAGATGGAGCGTTTGTTGACACTCCGGTGACAGCTTGAAAACTCATCTCCTCTCTCCGAGCCGGCCCATTCCACCTCGTCCTCCCATCTGCCATCTCATTTTAAAACTAGCAGAACAACTCGGCTAGAGCAATTCCGACTTTTTCCATCTGTGCCGAGTTAATTAAGAGGGTAATGAGAGCTGGGAATGAACGAGGCCTGCATTAATTCAAGATATGATTAAGAGAAGCATTTCTAAAATATATATGTGCATGTACTAAGCAAGGCCAATGACTGCCATGTGCAGCTTAGGCCGAAGGCCTCCACAAGTCTGCAAACATGGGGCCTCAGCTAATGTCGTAGAGGGAAACAGGGAGGTGGGAGCCAAGCCTGCTCAGGGCGGGTGCCACCAGGAGGGCGGGCTCCCAAAAAGAGGCCTAGGCAGTTATGGGAGAGAAGACAGAGACCACCTCAGAGTCCATTCCCCACAAAGTCACTCCACAAACCCATAGGCATTGCCTGGTGCTCATGTGCATGGGAAAGCTGGACAATGAAAAAGGAAGACCAAAGAAATGACGCATTCAAACTGTGATGTTGGTGAAGACTATCGAATATACCTTGGACTGGCAAAAGAACAAACAAATCAGTCTTAGAAGAAACACAACCAGAATGCTCCTTGGAAGCACGGATGGTGAGACTTCAACTCACTTACTTTGGACATGTTTTCAGGAAAGACCAATCTCTAGAAGAAGACATCACGGTTGGTAAAGCAGAAGGTCAGCGAAAACAAGGAAAACTCTCAATGAGATAGATTGACACAATAACTACAAGAATGGACTCAAACATACCAACGATCATGAAGATGGCACAGGACCAGGCAATATTTTGTTCTGTTATACGTAAGGTTGCCATGAGTTGGCACCAACTCGACAGCAACGAACAACACAACCAATATGCTCGACCCAGAGAATAACAGGGACAAACAATAATTAGAGCTTCTCTTTATTAAGAACTTCATTCGTTTATTACCTAACCACTTAACTAAACTAGACCCAGGTACATCAGAATTTCACTAAAGAGAAACAGGATAAAAAACTGAGACCAGAACCCGGGTCTTCTAACTCCCAGTCCGATTGGCCTATAAGTAAAAATACCAGGGATAATAAATAATAATGAATAAATGGCTAACATTCATTGAGTGTTTACATGCCAGACATTGTTCTAAGGACTGTGTTTATGTATTATCCCATTTAATTCTCACAATGACTCTAAGAGGTAGATTTTACAGATGAGGAAACTGAGGCTCAGTGAGATTAAGAGACTCGCCCGATAAACCACAATCAGGAAGATGCAGAGATAAGATTTGAATTCCATTCTCTATGATGCCAAAACTAAACTGTCCCACAAAACAATCCCAGCCCCTGCACTCAGGGAGACAGGCAATTAGAGTGCATAGTGCAGTGATTTAGGGGTACAGAGAAAGGGGACCTTATCCAATCTTGTGTGATTAGGGGAGGGAGGCTTCCTGGAAGAGGGGACATGCAGGCAGATTCTGATATGATCCAGATTCAACAACTGTTTACTGAGTGTCCACTGTGTACCAAGCAATCTGCCAGGCCTTTATGCATTATGTCATTAAACCCACCCAGTCCTGGCATGGAGGCATCAGTATTCCCGTGTGGCCAATAAGAAGACTGGATTCAGGAGAGGATCACCTGCTCAGGGCCTGTGAGTTGAGGCAGGACTTGCGCTCAGGACGTTCTGACTCTAAAGCAGGTCTATGATCTCAGCCCAGGATGATGGCACTCAGAAGTGGGGCAGGGAGGATGAGAGGGTGGGAGTGCCCTGAGGACACCACCCCAAGAGAGGGCTGAGGGACCCAGAGTCAATGGCCCCTTCCCCAGGCCAGAAGTTAGGACACCTGGGTAAGTCACTCAGCTTTCTCATCTGCAGCATAGGACAATTGGACTAAAACTCTCCAGATTTAGGATTCCATGATTATATCCACCCCCAGTGGCCTGGTCCAGGGCAGAGCCGTCTTGCCATGCTGAACCTGACCTTGCACCTTCTTAGCGGTAAACCTGGGCTAACTCTTCCACTCACAGGATCAAGTTCATATACTGAAGCCCACTTTTCAGGCCCTTAGCAATCCATGCCCCAGCCTTCCCTCACCTGTCACCTACCCCAACCCCATGCTTCTGCCTAACTGAACACTTCTGGGAGCTTGGGAGGTCTGAAAGAAAGTCATTATCATCCCCTCTGTTCTGTTCTCTGCTTCTCCCCCACCCCGCTTATCCATGAAGCCAGGAAATGGAAGTCATTCTTGATTCCTTCTAGTCCGTCAAGCCTGATCGGTGACTGGTCATCATGTCCTATACATGGCCTCTCTGAAATGCCTCTTGACCTGCCCTGCGCTCATGGATCTTCACTACTGTTACCTAGACCAGGCCACATCTTTCTCCTCCGTTCATTTAACACCCGCCTACGAGGGCTCTCTCCCTTCCTGCATCTCCAGTTCCCCTCTACACACTCTATGACAACATTGTGTTTTTTCTGTACAAATGGTATTTTATTACAGAAGACAATCTAATTTATAAATCAATACCCATTTCAAGGAAAACATTTAGGCAACATAAAAGAATGCATGAATATAAAAAAACTCAGTGAGTGGAATTCAACAAGGAAATACATGTGAAAGTTTTTTGGGGGCTGTGTGGTTCTGATTGTGCCACAGTTAAGGCAAAATAAAACTCTTCTAGGGGCCCAAAATGGAAGAAGACCTTAGAATGTAGCAGCAGCAGATGCCTTTCCATATACCAGTTCAATAGTCTGGTGTGTACAGACAGATCTCCTCTGGACTCTGGGCGTGTTTGCTCCTTGGAAGGAGAGGAGTGAAGATGTGTCCCTGAGTCAGCCTTTGAACTTTCTGCCTCTCTTCAGTGGCCACCTTATTGGTTGATTTTCATGAGCTTGTGAGGCTCATTAGCATCTACAGCTTCCCAAGGTGATGGATTTCTTTTTGATCAATGACTACATCAAGTTTTCAAATGGCAATGTACAGCAAAAGATGAGATTCCAATCACTGCAAAGGTTACTAGACAAACTGGCTGAATGAGTTCTTCCGTTTTCATCAGGAGTTGGGAGAAGTTTGTGGTGGCCTCCGTGTCAGCCCGGTGGGGGCAGCTGAGTGGGAGGAAGACGCTGATGATCAGATCTGATGAGGTCACCCTCCTCTGATGACCCTCCCTGTCTCCCTATCACTCCACACAGGACAACTATGGCCCTGGCATTTGAAGTCCTTCCCAAGACGCTTTGCAGTCAAATTACCCATAATTCGTGAATACAGATGAAGTTCCCAGTCTCAGATCACACCCTGCACTCTGCACTCATGTCTGCCCATGTTATCCTTCTGCCTGAAAGTTTCTTGTCCCTTGCTTGTTAAGACCCAATACATCCTTCTCTGGGAGAGCTTCCCAAATCCCTGCAGGCCAAATGTTGTCCACCACCTCTGGATGCTCACAGCTCTCTCACTTTCTCTCTTTCTCCCCTGCTCTTGGAACTCATGACTTGTCTCTGGTATTATCATGCCCTGTGTCCTTGTTTCATCTCATCTACTAGACAAGGAGCTTTCTGAGCACTGACTTTCCACAACAGATTCATCCTGTGTCCATGTGCCTACAGTAATTTTCTCCACACAGCAGATACACCCATTAAGCTTAGGTTTGGCCACATGTAACCGAAAACCCAGAATAACAATGGCTTCAACAGGAAGGGCATTCACCCCTCTTTCATTAAAAGAAGCAGGCACCAGGGACCCAGGCTCCTTCTGTCTTTCTGCTCCTGGAAGCTTCATGCCATCTTCTGTTTTGATCTCTTTGGGTAGAATTTAGTCACCTGGACACACCTAGGGGCCCTGGTGGTGTAGTGGTTAAGAGCTACAGCATGCTGTGGCTGCTAACAAAAAGGCTGGCAGTTTGAATCCACCAGCTGCTCCTTGGAAACCCTATGGAGCAATTCTACTCTACTAGAGGGTTGCTATGAGGTGGAATCGACTCGACAGCAGTGGGCATATTGTCATCCCGGATACAATCGGGGTTCCATTATGAAGAAAGAAGGCAAGGATGGGTACTGGATGGAGACAAGCAATCTCTGCAACAGTAGATGCTAACAAGTAGTGAGTAGCTGAGTGAGCAAGTGAGCCAGTGAATCTTGGGACCACTGTGGACTGAGCTTCTGGACAAATCTTTGATGAGCAGAAGCTGGACATTACTCCACTGTGACCCTTAAAGCACTTCAAGGCATCATTTCCATGGAATGATGAAGTCAAAAACATATATTCAAAATACATATTTGTCATTATCTACTTTCCTTCACTGGTAGGCAGAAGGAGGTGTGGAAAAAGAAATCACTTTGAAGACTGAACGTTCTCAGTCAAATCCTGGGGCCAGCACTCACCAGCTTTAGGATTCAGGCAAGTTACTTCTCTAAGCCTCAGTCTTCTCATCTGTACGATAGGTGGGAGTGCTGACCAAACACATTAGCCACAGAACCCTTTCTTCACGTGAAATCTTACACAGAAGTCCAACAGGTGACAGAAAAAAGCAGGGGTGCTCTGAGTTAAGCTGCAGAGGGACACAAAGTCCTCCCACCCTAGCCTGCTCTTCACCACCTGAACTCCTGGGCTGCTTTTTGCATTCATTTCCTAGGCTGCCATAACCAGTCACCACTAGGCAGATAGCATAAAACAACAGAAACGTATCCTCTCACAGTTCTGGAAGCTACATGTCCAAAATCAGGGTGTCAGCAGGTTCATGCTCTCTCCAGAGGCTCTTGAGGAAAATCCTCCCTGTCTTTTCCAACTTCTAGTAGCCCCAGGCGTTCATTCGCTTGTGGCAGCATAGCTCCAATCTCTGCCTCCATCATCCCTTGGCTTTCTCCCACGTGTGTCTGTGTCTCCTCTCTGTTCATAAGAACACCGGTCATATTGGATTAGGGTCCTCCCCTCTCTAGAATGATCTCAAATTAACTAAATGCATTGCAAAGACCCGATTTCCAAATAAGATCACATTCACAAGTATGGTTCGCACTTGGTTACTGACCTAAAGGTTGGCAGTTCGAACCCAGCCTGTATCACCACAGAAGAAAGGCCTGGCAGTCTGCTTCCACAAAGATTACAGCCAAGAAAACCCTATGGAGCAGTTCTACTCTATAACACATGGGTTACTAGGAATCAGAATCAACTCTACAGCAATAGGTTTGAGTTTTGAGGGGGAAGGATTTAGAACTTCCAAGATGTCTTTTTTGTGTTAACATGTAACATTCCTAAAGGCTAAGTCTGACAACCCCCAAACCACCCACGAATCCAGGTTAACTCATAAAAATCTTCTAAGTCATTCTCTGCATCTAGGAAGCTTCTCAGCTCCTAAGACTCTGTTTGCCTGTCTGCCTTGGCCAGCCTCAAAGACTATGCCAGCCTCAGGGCAGGGAAGCTGGGGAGAGAGATGGAGCTAAAAAGAGGCTGCTGCTGAGAAGTGCCCTTTCTGGAGGAAGTTTCCATTTGACTGGTCCTTTTCCATCCCCTGCTGAGCTTTAAACTCTGGAAAATAAAGCCCCATAAAGGAAAATGCTGATGGTGTCTTAACCAAGGACACTTGAATAAAGTGAGAGCACAGTTTACTCCAGGTGATGGGATGGTGATTTTTAATTTACATAATGTCGAGACAGAATATGTGAACTTTCAAAGAAGAAAAAAACATGGTGATTTGGAAAGAAAAAAACAACGGCTCTATTTATTCCTGTAACCACTTCCAGGTCAAGGTGACAGTGAATGAAAAATGGAAGGAAGAACGAAGGGTAAGAGAGCAGGAGAGGAGAGACGAGGCATAGAGTCTGACCTCGGGCCATTGGCTTTGCCTCCTGTGAGCTGCACATTAAGTGTGTGCCGGGGCTTCAGTGATTTCTTATACGTGCCGTTACTCTTTGATTGTGTTATCTCAGCCCCCACCCGAAGAGTGCCTCTTTTCTTCCCCTGCCCACCTTCCTTGATACACCCGACAAATAGTCACTGAGTGCTGATAATGTTGGAGTCCCTGGGTGGTGCAAACTGTTAACGTGCTTGCTGCTAACCTGAAGGCTGGAGGCTTGAGTCTACCCAGAAGTGCCTCAGAAGAAAGGCCTGACCATCTACTTCCAAAAAATCAACCATTGAAAACCCTATGGAGCACATTTCCACTCTGACACACATTGAGTCACCATGAGTCGGAGTTGACTCAATGGCAATTGGTTTTTTTGAGTGGGTTGTGGGCATTCATCAGTGAACAAAGCTGACAACTATTCCCGAGGAGCTTATGTTCCTGCAGTGAGGTGTCTTTCCAAGAGTAAATGCAATGAGCTTTCCTTTCTGTTGCCTCCATGGTCTGATGCAACAAGAGCTCACCACAGCCTCCCCAGTGGTCTCCTTCCCTCGGTCTCCCCTTCCGGGCCCTCCTCTTTATTCTGGTTCTGCTTGCTCCTGCCCATCTGCCTAGGTCATCTCTGGGCTCCATCAGGGGCTGCTCTCAATACTGCAGCACAGAATGACCGTCCTTGAGGATGGGTCCTAGAATTTCAGAGGGAGAAAGGCCCTCAGACATTAACTAGTTCAGCTCCCTGATTTTACCAAAGAGAAAATCAAAGCACAGAGTGGCAAGTAAGGGAGCTGTTCAAGGCAACCCAACAAAGCCAAAGACAGCTGGGACCCCAACCCCAGCTTGGAACTTCCTGTGCAATGACATTTCCACACATGACTGTGCCCCATCCTCACCCCACACACTCTTGACTTGGGCACATTTCTCTCACCTTTAGCTTCGCCTTCTCCCTCCTCAGTATTTTCTTTATTATGTCCAGATAATATGGGCTAGAATTTGCCATGTAGAGAATGGACAATTGCTTGCAAATGAATTTGGATTGCTGTTTTCCTCTATAAACGGCTTCAAATGGTTTGAGGCTTAAGCACAACAGTAGTAATAAGATGATACTGAAGATACTGAAACCTCTCGCTTCTCTCATAACCTGAACCAAGAGAGAGGAAATTTCCCAAAGTCGGGCACCTACTGGGGGAAAAAAAAAAAAAAAAAAAAAACCATACCAGTTGCCCTCAAGTGAATTCTGACTCATGGCAACTTCATGAGTGTCAGAGTAGAGCTGTGCTCCACAGGGTTTTCAACGGTTAATTTTCAGAAGTAGATCATCAAGACCTTTCTTCGGAGGAAACTCTGGGTGGACTCAAACCAACAACCCTTTGCTTAGCAGTCAAGCGCTTAACAATCTGGGACACCCAGGAACTCCTGTACACCAATTTGGGGCCCTGAACTTGAATATTATCTCACTGGATCCTCACCTCAACCCTATAAGGTGGGAATGAACATCCCCATTTTACAGATGGGGGCTCCTGGTTGACACAAACAGTTAAGCACTAGACTAATAGCCAAAAGGTTGGCAATTCGAACCCACGTGGAGACGCCTCATAAGAGAGGCCTGGAGATCTGCTTCCGCAAGGTCACAGCCTTGAAAACCTATGGAGCAGTTCTATTCAGCACACGTGGGGTTACCATGAGTCAGGATCAACTTGATGGCAACTAACAACAACAGCTTGACAGATAACAAGGCTACAGCTCAGAGATGGGAAGTGACTTGTAAGTGGTAGAGCCAAAGCTTGCAGTCAGCCCCCACGATCACAGAGCAGGGCCCTTGCTCTCCTGCCATGCTCCCTAGAGCCAGAGTTGCTACTTCCAGCTAAAGTTCTCTTTCGGGACACCACCAGAGGTGCTTCTTTCTGCCTGCAGGAGCCAGCCGGGGTGGCTGAGCCGTGACTAGGAAGGAGATGCTGTGGTCTAGGAGCAGAATTGAGTCCCCTGGTGGGTACAGGGTTTGTCTTAGAGGTATTCACCCAGCCCAGTGTGAAAGGAGATTATTATAAATAACATACAGTCCGACATGACATTATTATTCTTAGACTATAAATCAATAACCAAAATAAAGTAAATTGTTAGGTCTGGGCGGCATAAAATATGGGCACAGACAAAGAGACTTAGGGTACAATTTGCTCTAAATCAGTTTAACCACCTTGCAGCTTCTCACATTACAGTCTTAATCTAGCACATTAGCAAGATTAGTACGTGGTTTTTGCAATTAAATTGCATATTTTATCACTTCTCCTTCTTTCATGCTATATAAACTTCCAGGAAATTACAGACTCATAAACTTTGGCATAAAACATGAGACAGGAGGAAGTGGAGAAACAAGCAAGGCATTTGGGAGCAGCCCTGCGTTTCTCATTCTACATTTTACTTGATGTAAAATAATCCTCCGTTAATATCCCTATTAGGGTAAAGAAAAAAAGGATCCCTGGTAGTACAGTGGTTAAGTGCTTGGCTACTAACCGATAGGTCAGTGGTTTGAACTCACCAGCCACTCCGTGGGAGAGAGATGTGGCAGTCTGCTTCCATAAAGATTTTAGCCTTGGAAATCCTCTGGGGCAGTTGTACTCTGTCCTGTAGAGTCTCTGTGAGTCAGCATCGACTCAACAGCAGTTGATAGGGTAAAGAAATCTCAATTAATAGACTTAGAGATAAGTCCTTGTGTGCGCATAACTGGGGCCACTGGAGATTGCTGTTGTTGTTAGGTGCCATAGAGTTGGTTCTGACTCATAGCCACCCTATGTACAAAGGAATGAAACATTGCCGAGTCCTGTGCCATCCTCACAATATTTGCTGTGCTTGAGCACATTGTTGCAGCCACTGTGTCAATCCATCTCATTGAGGGTCTGCCTCTTTTCCACTGACCCTCCGCTTTACCAAGCATGATGTCCTTCTCCAGGGACTGGTCCCTTCTGAGAACATGTCCAAAGTACGTGAGACCAAGTCTCACAATCCTTACTTCTAAGGAGCATTCTGGCTGTACCTTTTCCAAGACAGATTTGTTCATTCTTCTGGCAGTCCATGGTATATTCAATATTCTTAATGCCATATTTCAAAGGCATCAATTCTTCTTCAGTCTTACTTATTCATTGTCCAGCTTTCACCTGCATATGAGGCAATTGAAAATACTATTGCTTGGTTCAGGCGCACCTTAGTCCTCAAAGTGACATTCTTGTTTTCCAATGCTTTAAAGAGGTCTTTTGCAGCAGATTTGCCCATCACAATTCACTGGTGTTTTTTAAAGGAAATACAGGGTGTTTTTTAAAGGAAAAATTCAAGATTTTACTATAGATGGGTTGGGGGGGTAGTGAATTATCCTGCTCTACGACCAAGAAAAACACATTTTCATCTGAGTTTTGGGTTGTTCCTGGCTTCACTATGGCCCCACTATGCATGGGGTTGGATCAGGAGCCATTACTTAGAAAACTGTTGCTGTTGGGTGCCATTGAGTCAGTTCTGACTCACAGCAACCCATGTGACGGAGTAGAACTGCCCCATAGGATTTTCTTGGCTGTGATCTTTACAGGAGCAGACCTCCAGGTCTTTCTTCTGCAGAGCCACTAGTTGGGTTCAAATTGCCAACCTTTTGGTTAGCAGCTGAGCACTTAACCGTTATATGACCAAGGCTCCTTTACTTAGAAAACTACAGAATAAAAATTCACTTGGTAAGGGTATGTCTTGTGATCTATTTCCCGTGACTTTGTCCTTATGATGTGTGCAGGACTAAAGAACTCCTCACCCACGATGCACACATACACACACACCTTGCACACACACAGTCTTTCATGCACAGAGCGAATTCCTTTCCTGGAAGGTGAGAAGCTTTGACTCTTCATGTCTCTCTGTTTCCCAGCAGGTGAGAAGACCCAAGTCCAAGGTTCAATTACAGAAGGATCTTCTAATCCATCTTCTGTAACCCTCTCCTGTGAGAACTGAAGCACTGAAAGCTTGAGGACTTATGCAAGGTCTCAAAGCAAAGTAGTAGCACAAGCGTAAGCGGAAGTTGAAGTGCTATGCAGAGTCTTAGGCCTTTACCAGCGACGGAGAGCAGGGTACTCAAGAGCGTGAGCATCAGGCAGATCTGAATTCACCGTCTGGCTCCTCTATCCTGCTGACCTCACCTGTAAAATAAGAAGAACTGGAGAATCTACTTCACAGTGTTGTTATAAGGAATAACTAAAATAATATAAAGTGCTTTACCAGTACCTGCTACGTAGTAAGCCCTTAGTAAATGTGAATGCTACTATTTTAATATTCATGTTATTTTTGTTGTATGTGTAAGAGACACAGTGGTGCTGGGGGTTTGGTGTTCAGTTCAACTCATCAAATGTTTACCAAGTACCTACTAAGTGCCAGGCCTTGGGCTGCCTGCTGGGAATACAGATGTGAGTCAGACAAGGTCACTTCTTGCAAAGTGTCAGTCTGATGGGGGAGGTGGCCACAAAAGTCAGTCAATGGCAGTCTGAGGTGAATGTGCTAACAGAGGGCTGTCAGAAGGCAAGGCCACGGTGGTTGCACAAAGAGGAAAAGAGTGGTCATCAAACCTGGGATCCCATGGGGGTCAGCCATCTGAAGGTCAGGCTCCAATCCCCAGCATCCCATTGCTGTCAGCTGTGGGACACTGGCCAGGAGGTCCTCTAGCGTGCCTGGATCTCAGTCCTATCATCTGTGAAATGGGAGAGAAGGAATCCTAGGCCAAAGGCTAGGGCAGGTCTGTAATATAGCCAGTCTCTGTGTCAGTCCTGTCTACAGCTCTGACTAGCTGTGGAGCTGAGAATGGAGCTCAGGACCCTGACAGTGCTCTTGGTCTCAAACACACCTCAGTTACTAACAAAAAACCAAACCCACTGCTGTTGAGTCGATCCCAACTCATAGCAACCCTGTAAGACACAGTAGGACTGTCTCATAGGGTTTCCAAGGCTGTAATCTTTATGGAAGCAGACTTCTGCATCTTTTTCCCTCAGAGCTGCTGATAGGTTCAAACTGCCAACCTTTCAGTTAGCAGCTGCCATGGATTGAGTTTTGTCCCCCAAAACTATCTGTCAGCTTGGCTAGGTCATGATTCCCAGTGTTGTATGATTGTGTAAGCTGATGTGATCTCCTTATGTGTTGTAAACTCTATCACTATGATGAGGTTATATGTGATCTCCTTATGTGTTGTAAACTCTATCACTGTGATGAGTTTATACTGATGAGATGGACAAGATTAGATAGTGTCTTAATACGATCTCTTTTGAGATATTAAAGAGAGAAGGGAGCAGAGACACATGAGAACCTCATACCACCAAGAAAGCAGTGCCAGGAGCAGAGCACATCCTTTGGACCTGAGGTTCCTGTGCAGAGAAGCTCCCAGACCAAAGGAAGACTGATGCATCACCAGGAACTTCCTCCAGAGCCGACAGAGAGAGAAAGCCTTCTCCTGGAGCTGATGCCCTGAATTTGGACTTGTAGCTTACTGGACTGTGAGAGAATAAACTTCTCTTTGCTAAATCCATCCACTTGTGGTATTTCTGTTAGAGCAGCACTAAATGACTGAGACAGCAGCTGAGTGCTTTAATCACTGCACCACCAGGGCTCCTTTCCCTCAGTGACTAACCAAAAAAAAAAAAAAACACACACACACACACACTGCCATGGGGTCGATTCCAACTCATAGCGACCCTATAAGACAGAGTAGAACTGCCTCATAGCGTTTCCAAGGAGTGCCTGGTGGATTCAAACTGCCGACCTTTTGGTTAGCAGCTGAGCTCTTAACCACTATACCACCAGGGTTTCCCCTCAGTGACTAGGGTACATTAGTTAGGCTCTTCCAGAAGGTTGAGTCTCTTGACCCTTTTCCAGTAAATGAAGCTCAGGTACTGAAATATCTCCTGCAGGTGAGAGGCGGGAAGTGGCTTAGAGCCCTCTCAAGGAAGACACCAGAACTCTTTCTTTTTTTTAACTTATTTTTAGCTTGTTGGACAGTCAGGCCCTCTATTTCCCAAATCATGCCCTGCCCTTTCTCGTTCCACCCCCTTTCTCTCCATGCCCCAGTTTGCCTGCCTACCTTCCATCAGAGAAACAGAGCCCATGTCTTCTGAACAGCTATGAGGAAAATGCCTGATTGACCTGGCTCTCACTGCGATAAAACAAAAGTGCCCCAGAAAGGAAGGTAAGGGTGAATGAATGAAGGAGATTCAATTGTCTGACTGATAAGCCATTAAGTGAATAATAACTGAATGAATTAAGGAATGAATGAATGAGGACACTAAATTATGACTTACCCATGTTGTTGGCTCTATCTTTTGTCCCCACCCTTGTTTTTCTTTCTTCACTCCTCCTCTTTCTTATTTAAGCCAATGTTTGGAATATTTTATGAATCACTGTAAGATATCTTGACTTCTTTCTAAATTAAGGTGTCGGTCAGTTAATCATTTCTAGCCCCAGTGTCCAACCTCAGGGCATGGCCGAGAGTACATACTCAAGGAATGTGTATTGAGTTGAACCCACACAGTAGCCTTGCTAGTACATGCCAGTCAGCCTGAGATCACACTTGCCCTGGCTTGACCCTAGCAGTGATCTCTGAAAGGACCCACAGCCATTCCACCTCCACCGTCTGCACCAAAAAAAAAAAAAAAAAAAAACCCGTTTCCATCAAGTCGATTCATAGCGACCATCAAGACTCATAGCGACCCTACAGGACAGAGTAGAACTGCCCCACAGGGTTTCCAAGGGGCAGCTAGTCAATTCTAACTGCCCACCTTTTTGTTAGCAACCAAATTTTTATCCACTGTGCCACTAGGGTTCCCCTTCTGCATCAGGAACCCTCATTCAGGCCCCAATATCTGAGCCTGGAAGAACAAAATGGAGAGATGGCAGGTATGAGAATAACGGGATGGCAACATGGGACACAGGGAGGAGCACTGGTTTGGGGATCCGAGATGTGCGTCCTCAAGGCTGCCCCACAGATTCCCTCTGTGACCTTGAGCAAGTCTCTCCCCCTCCCTGGGCCTCAGTTTCTGTGTCTGAGAGGCCTGGACCCTAGGGCTCCTCTAGCTCTCCTCCTCCAACTTCTAGGGTACAAATAGAGAGGGAGAAGGTAGAGGGCAAGGAGAGCCAATAATAAAACACTGCCGAGGTAAAGGGCAGCTTGTCTGTAGATAGGCTTTGCCTATCTAGCTTCCTCAGTGAGTATTTACTGAACACGTACTCAGTAAGGAAACACTGCTAGTGTAGTGGTTAAGTGCTACAGCTGCAAACCAAAAGGTCAACAGTTTGAATCCAGCAGGTGCTCCTTGGAAACCCTGTGGGGCAGTTCTACTCTGTCTTATAGTCAGAATTGACTCGACAACAACAGGTTTCTTCTGGTACTCAGCAATGTGCGGGTCTGGGTGATGGTAGAGGAGCCCTGGACAGGAGTTAGGGAAGCTGTGTTCTCCCAGCTTGATGTGTGACCCTGGGCAAGGTCCTCCCCGTCTCAGAGCTCTCGTATATAAAATGAAGGCAGCCAGTGGTCTCTAATGGCTCTTGTACTGGGATTCCAAGATGGAGACCCGGCCATTAAGAAGTTTTCTTAGGAAGGAAAAAAACACAAATGCATTACATCTTTTGCAAAGGCCTAAGAGACCCAAAAGACATCTAGGAAATGTTTTAGCAGAATAAATAAAGCGTTTTCTAACTTGGTTGCACACTGCAATCACCTGGGATGCTCTAAAACATACTGATGGCTGGGTCCACCCACAGCTATTCCACTTTAGTTGGTCTAGGGTGTGGTCTGGGTGGAATTTTGAAAGCTCCCCTGGTAGTTCTGATGGGCATCCAAGGTTGCAAGCCCTTCACCCTAAACTCACTCAATGTGGTAACCTTGATTCCCATCCTTGCCTGTGATGCCATCCACACTTGCAAGTGACAGTGATCAATTTCAGACTGTACCCACAGCCTGTGCTCCAGCCAGCTTGGCCTCCACATCCCTGGACTGACCACTGCCCAAATGGCCAGGAGCCATTTTCATTACAGTGTTTCCATTCTGCACAAAACAATAAGCCAGGTCCAAAGAAACAGAGAGAAGTCCTAGGGTCCAAGCATTTACCATGAAAGTCACTTAATCCTCCCAACAGCCATTGTTGGAGGGGAGGGGATAGTTGCTACTGTTTTTCTCATCCCCTTGGTAATGAAACTAAGACACAGAGAGGTCAAATAATTTGCCCAAAGATGCACAGCTACTAAGTGGCAGAACCTAGATGTTGCACAGGCAATCTGGGTCTGCCGCTATCCTGTGCTGCTTCTCAGAGCCTACGTGTGGCGGTCTTGACCGATCTAAGCACCTGCCCCAGAATTCCCTGCTTGCCACCTTCTGAGAGAAGGAAGAGCAAGACACAGGCTTTGCGAAGTGGGACAGGGAGAGTCTATCAAAAGCCCCTCATCCTGGAATTATCTCTGCTGGCCACTTAACATTCCTGCCACAGCAGGCATCCTTTTAGCTGAGAGCAATCAGACACCTTTGATTTAAGTGACAGTTGGCTGGGATCATTGCCTTTGCCTTCTGAAAATGCTTAAAAGAGAAGCACATCCACATGTCTGGGTGGGAGGGAATTAATCAACTATTAAGTTCTACCTGGTTACACATTAGAATCATCTGGGGAGCTGTTAAAACTCCTGATGCCCCAGCAGCACCGCAGGCCAATTACATCAGAATCTTTGGGGTGGGACCAGGCATCACTATTTTTTAAAGCTCCCAGGTGATTCCAAGAAGCAGCCAAGTTTGAGAACCATGACTCTGGACCTAATTTCTTAACAGGCAGACTATGAATGGAGACACTTGTGAAAAGTTAAATCACCACTTCAATACTCGTGCTCAGTGCCTGGTGGAGGAGAGACCCATGATGACTTCCTGGAAAAAGCAGCACTAGCTGGGCTTTGAAGACAGATTAATCTGGAGAGGTGGAGAGGTAGCCTTTAGGAAATCTTTCCGGCTCCCCTCTTCAGGAAAGGCAACCTCCCCACAGCAAGTTCTTCCTTCCTCTTGCCCCTTTCTCATGTCCCACAGGAATAAACTTAGCACTTCAGACAAATTTGATGTTGAATGAAGAACATATGTGCTGTGTGCATTTAAAGAGAATTTCTCTTCCTCCTCACCAGCCTTGTTAAGAAATAAGTTCTCTCTGCTTTCACATTTTAGGGACGAGCAGATGGCAAAAGTTTTGATTCAAGAAAAATGTCCATCTGAATGGCCTGTGCTCAAGGGCCCCTGTCTGTCATCAAAGGACCATCACAGCCACACAGTCTGGACTCTAAGAAAGTCCATGTTACATCCAAAACCAAAATCCTCACCTATCCCCCAGGCCAGCTTCTCCTCCTGTGTCCCCACCTCAGTGAATGGAACCCCATTACCCCAGCCAAAATTCTGGGCAGCGACCTTGACCACCCCTGCTCACCCGTCAGACTCCAGATCCTGTTGACTTTACCGCTTACATGTCTCTTGACTCAACCCCTCCTCTCCAGTCCCCCAGCACCACAGCTGGAGCTCAGGCCTCCCCGTGTGTCCCATGGGCCATGCCCCAGCCTTCTCACTGGTCTCCTTTCTTCAAGTCTCTCTCCCACCAGCACCTGTTCCACTCTGTGGCCTCAGAGCTTTCTAGAAGGTCCAACTGACCAGAACATGCCCCTGCTTAACAGCCTCTGATGACTTCATGCTGCCTACAGGTGTGATCCCCAGGCTTTTGTCACTTCACAGCTCACACAGAAGATAACATTTGTCTGGCACACTGGGGTAAGCACATCAGCTGCTCACTACTGGAAGCTAACAGACCTGGGGGGCCTGGTTAGCCCAACAGCTGAGACTGGGATCTTGGCACCTTTATAAACCATTCGCAGCCCACTACCTGGGAAGCTCAGGTCCACAGCAGTGGTTGCCAAACCTGTGTGACCATCACAGTTGTCTGGGGATCTTTTTGAAAATACAGATCCCCAGCCTGTCCCTGACCACTGCTCCTCTACCCACCTCCCTCACATATAGTTCAGTCATAGAGCTGTGCTCTTTTCCTTAAGAGCACTTATCTCTGTTGACAATTATACGCTCGTTTGCATCATCGTGGGATTACTGTCTGTCTTGCTTACTAAATCATAGGGTTTTCCAAGACAGTGGCTGGCAGATTTGAACTGCTGACTTTGTTTTGGTTAGTGGCCAAGCTCTTAACCACTATGCCACCAGGGCTCCAATAAGCTCCAATAAGCACACTGTATACTCTGTCTTACTAGTCCAGACCAAGTTCAGCTTCATCCAGAAAGCTTTCAGGGATCTCATCTTCTTGATACCCTAGACTTACCACTTTCTTCAGGCACTGAGCATCTGTAACAGTGCCTGACACGTAGCAGATGCTGGAAAAAAATCTGTCGAGGGATGGAAGGATGGATGGATGGATAGAAGAATGGATGAATGTTGGGTAGATCTTGGCCCTGCTGATCTCTCCAACTTTATCTCCCACCATACTCCCACAGACATGCTAAAAACTCAAAACATTGAAAGATATCATGACAGCTTTCCTATTAGAATTTATCCTTTTAAAAGGAGAGCTGTTCTGCTATTTGGAGAGGGTTGTCTGCTTCCAGGAAGCATAAACTTTGGGAAAGAACACGAAGAAGCATGGCCAAAAAGTCATTTCCCTAAGATGCAGCACTACCGCCAAGAATACAAGTTTTATAGCCGTTCACCTCTCCCTTGTCTGCCCAGGGAAGCAGTATCATCACCGAGGGAAAAGATCAAGAATAGCTTTATTGTTGAGCATGTTTCATCATTAAGCACGGGATGCCAGGCAACAAGAAGGGTCATGACTCCAATCCAGTAACTCTGTGGCTGGACTCAGCTATGGGTTCAAGGAGACCTACAAGGAACCAATAGTCACAGTAGTAATAGTAATAGCTATACCTCTTGCTGAGCACTCACTATGTGCCAGACACTACGCTGAGCACGTTATGCAATTTATTTCTTTAAGGTTCAGCAAATTTATGCTGCAGGACACCCAGTGGTGGACTCTGGAACCATATGGTCTCGGTTCATATCTTAGTAGTACCACCTAGTGCCTACATGGCATTAGGCAAGATACATAGTAATTTGTTTCTCAGCTGTAAAATGCGAATGATACTATTGACTACTTTGTACAGTTGTGAGGATAAAATGAGTTAACATACTGCATGTAAAGTGCTTAAAACACAGTCCTGGGAACATAGTGAGCATGTAATAGTAGTTAACTAGTATTATTAATAACTCTATTTGACAAATGGAGAAACTGAGGCTCAGAGACATTAAATGGTAACCAGTAGCAGAGGTGGAACCTGAATCTGTCTCTGTCTAGTCAAAGTCCATGTTCCTAACCACCAGCTGCCCAGTTCCAATATCCTATGTATGTGGTTCTCTCTACCTAGGGTGCCTTTCACTTCTGTTCCACCAATCTCATTCCTTTGGGTACAGTTCTTTCATTTAATAAATATTTGTTGAACAATTGTGACATGCCAGGTACCAGGGGGATGCAGAAATGGATCAGACACAGTCCCTGCCTTCAGACAGCTTCTGTCTAGTCATAGAGAGACCTAGATATGAGTATTAAAGTACAAACTGGAAAAGGAGCTGCATTTATTGGATATCTACTATGTGGTGAGCCAGGGTCTTTCTCATTTCCACCTCACTCTGTGAAATATTGTTGTTATCCTTATTTTATAGATGTGGGAAGCAAGGCCCAGAGAAGTTAAACCACCTGCCCAAGTCTGCACAGCTAGTGAGTTATGGAGCCAAGAATTTGACACAAGATCTGTCTGATTCTGATCCACTCTGCATCACTCTGTCCTCAACAAGGGCAACTACTCTAGTGTGGACAAGCAGCTCTGGGACTCCTTGCTGGGATATGTGGGTCCTGAGGACACAGCTAATTTGGAGATCAAAGAGCCTCAGACTGAAAGGAACTCCTTGGGGAGGGCTCACATGGTGTGAACTGGGGAAGCCCAGTAGGCTGTATGAGGCTGGACCATATTTCTCCAACATATCTTCATCATTCACAACTGTAAAGCTCCTTTCAGATTAGAAAACACCTTTGCACAGGCTCCTCACAACCTACGGTAAGAAAATTTATCATCCCCATTTTACAGATAGAGAAACCAAGGCTCAGAGAGGGTAAGTGACCTGGAAGCAACTGAGTATAGACATTAAGAGTGCAGGCTCAGGATGTGGACTACTGGGGTTCAAATCCTAGCTGGGCCTTTTGCTGGCCGAGTAACATGGGAACATGAATCCCTATGGATTCATTTTCTCATCACAAAACTGGCATAAAACAGTGTTTGACCCATAATAGGGTTGTGATGAAGGTTAAAAACGATGCTCCACATAAAGGGTTTCACACAGTGACTGGCACCCAGTAAGCTCTCTGTTACACAGTAGCTCTTTAAAAAAAAACCAAACCCATTGTCACTGAGTCAATTCTGACTCATAGTTACCCTATAGGACAGAGTAGAACTGCCCCATAGGGTTTCCAAGGAGCAGCTGGTGGATTCGAACTGCCAACATTTTGCTCAGCAGCCGAGCTCTTAACCACTGTGCCACCATGGTCACATTACTACCTATTATACTGGGGGAATGGCAAGTCCAAGTTAAACACCCACAAGAGAAAGATGAAGCATGGGCTAAGGATGAGCCTCTCCTGCGCCAGGTGTCCCGGGAAGCAGTTTTTAGATGGAGATTTGCATGTAAGAAGTCTGTCATAGAGTGCTCTGAGGATCACAGGACTGGGCAGAGCGGGTAGGAGCTGGGCTGCCATGCAGCTGCAACAGAGGCCTCAGCTGATCCCCTGGGAGCTCTGGAGCTGGGGTGGCCCTGCAGAGCTGTTCTACCCTAAACAAGGAGACTGGGCCTTTATACACTCCATTGACCAGTCACTGGATGCAGGCAGTCCCTGGGAAGAGACATAAGCTTGCAGTGGTGGATTTGGCTAGCAAAAATTCCAGGATCATCATGGACTGTACCCACCATCTCATTCCCACCAGTCCTGTTCATTGCACCCAGAAATATCTCACATCCCCGTCTCCTTCCCAGCCATTGTTCAGCTTCATCTTCTCTCACCGGGACCATGGCAGCAGCCTCCTGACTGATCTCCCTGCCTCCAGTCTTGGCCCCTCCAATCCATCATCAGACACTTCCAGATTAACCTCCTTGATGTGCAGCTCTATCCATGTAACAAGGAGCAGCTCCAGAATACAGAAAATTCTTGGCCAATTTGAGTTTCCTTCCCTCTTCCCTGCTAAAGACCTCTGACGGCTTCCCTTTGCCTACAAAATCTAGTCCTCATCCTTGTGATCAGGCCTTCACCTTTTTCCTCCCCCACACACCCTTCTCCAGCCACACTGAGTTACTCAAAGAACCCCTGAAATTCCAGACACCTGCACATTTCACCATCTTTGTTCATGCTGTTCCCTCTGACCAGAGAACTCTATCCCATCCTTCAAGGCCCAGATTAAAGCCTTCCCCACACCCACCTCCCCACTCCTCTGATGCCCACGAATTACCCCCACAGCCCCCTTTGTACAGCACACACATGTATCTGGATATGTTACTTCTGTGGGGTTTCTCCCAGTCAATGAGGGTACAGAAACCACACGGGAGGACCCAAAGGTAAGAACCGAGTCAGATCTCCCTATATCCCAGGACCAGAAAAGACCTGACCCAACGCAGGCCTTGGTAAGTAAATGAATGAGCAAACAAAAGAACTCCTTGATAAGATATAATTAAATAATCCCAAATTTGAACAGATTAGGCAAAGCCACAAAGTACACAGATTCCTTGGTTCGGAGGGTTAAATCACAATCACATCCTAAAGAGATGAGCTCATGACTTAGCAGCAGATATTTCTGAAGGGCAAATTTGGGAAGGCAGTGAATTTCTTTTTGATTCTTACTTTTTCTCCTTTCTGGAACCTAAAACCACTCTCCGTCTTTCACCTTTTACCAACACTGTTTTTTTCTGAGAGTAAAGCCTGGACTCAAAGCTAAGCCTCATCGATTAGGTTAACTTTTCTGTTGTGTCCATATGCCATGGATCGATGACTACCTTGAATGAAGGGGTATAACACTATTTAAAGGGTTTGGGGGAACAACTCGGGTTTGGGGAACGTTTTGGCACTATCTATCAAGATTAAAATTGCAGAGACCCCTCCACTTACTAGGTGGCCAGTAAACATTTGTTGAGTTGAATCGGGGTGCTTTAAGACAGAAGTACCAATTTGTAAATCTGTGGTATTTATGGAAGAGGAAAGTAAACATTTAGAAGTGATTATTCTTTATAGTTTAGCAAGCTGGACACATGAATAATTTAAAGAAAAAAAACTGAGATCCAAGATGGTGAATACCTGATGTGCATGCCACCACCTACCACCACCCAGACCCCGTGTTCCGGCCACACATTGCTAATTAATCGTCACGCTTTTTCAATCTGAGTCTGTACGAAGTCTCAGAACCAGGCTGCTGCATTGCATTGTATGAGAACGGTTGCCTCTGGAGTTGTAAATGTGGTGACTGTTCTCAAATGAGATAGAACCTATATTTCACCCCTAGTTTAGAGGAAAGTATGGGTGATGGATCTGTGATCAGAAGATCTGGGTAATAGCATTAAATGTATTACCCATAAGAAAAGCATCCTCAGAAGTAACAGTGTTCTTGATTAGATAATGAGGTCCTGGAAGAAGCACTGAACTGGAAGTGACACATACCTAGCTTTGTCCCCGTTCTGTCACTAACTTACTGTGTGATCTTGAATGAGTTCCTTTCTGTCTCTAGTTCTTAGCTTCCACACCTGTAGAACCAAGGGGTTAAGCTAGTTTAAACATCCATTCCTCTTTGTTTCATTATCATGGAAAAATATTTAGGAGTTCCTGGTTGGTGCAAACTGTTAAAACACTAGGCTGCTACCTGAAATGTTGGAGGTTGCAGTCCACCCAGAGGCACCTGGGAAGAAAGGTCTGGTGATCTACAACTGCAAAAGCATCCACTGAAAACCCTATGGAACACAGTTCTCATCTGACACACATGGAGTCACCATAAGTCAGAATCAACTCGGCAACAACTGGTTTTTAATAAATGTGTAAGGAAATTCAACAAACAGTAAAGGCAATAAAACACAATAGGGGTGAATTCTATACATATAATCTTGAAATGAGGAATGCTTTTCTAAATGTGACATAAAAACACAGATGCCACAAAAGAAAGGAGTGAAGTATTTTACTTTGTAGAATGTTAATACTTCAACACGGCCCCCCAAAAAAGTGACAAATGTAAAAATACATCATCAATGAGAATGAGAAAATAACAAACTAATAGAAAAAATAGATAAAGGTCATATACAGACAGTTCACAGATTAAAAGATACAAATGATCAAAAACATACGTTAAAATTCTCAAGATCGCTCATAATTTCAGAAATTAAAAATCAGATTTCAATTCTTCCCTCTCAGATCATCCAAGATTAAAAACTTTAATAAAGCCTAGTGTTGACAAGAGTGTGAAGAAACCAGCACTCTCATACCCTTTCAGAATAAATTTAATTTGGTGCAACCTCCTTGGTGGGAAACTTTACACTATTATTGCAATTTAAAATGTCACCCCTTATGTTTGAACATATAAAAACACACCATTAAATAATCTGCGGATGTGAAAAAGCAATCATAGTGGAAATCAGAAAATACAACATAACAACAATGGAAATTTTGCATATCAAGATGTGTGTGAGCAAAAGACTACAGACAGCATGATTCTATTTATATAAAGTACAAAAACAAGAATAGCTAATCTATGCTGTTATAGGTCAAGATAATAATTACCTCTGGGAGAGAAGGGCAGGTGGTGACTGAAGGAGGATGGACACAGTGGCCTATGGGATACTAGTAATGTCCTGTAATGTCCTGGGTCTTGATCTGAGTGCAAGCTAGATAATTGTCTTTGGACTGTGAAAATTCACTGGGCTGTACACCTACAATACATACACTTTCTTATATGCGTGTTATACTTCAATTGAAAGTTCTTAAAATGTGTGTGATGCAGCAAAAGCAGCACTTAAGGGAGAATATATAGCCTTAAACGTTAATGTTAAAAAGAAATAAGATAGAAAATTGGTAAACTAAACAACTAAGACAAAAAGTTACAATACTATGTACAATCGCTCCAAAGGAAAATAACATACTTACGAATACAGTCGTCCCTGGGTATCCACGGGGGGTTTGGTTCCAGGACCCCCAAGGATACCAAAATCCACAGATGCTCAAGTCCCTTACATAAAAAGGAATAGTATTTGCATATAACCTACGCATATCCTCCCATATATCTTAAATTCATCTCTAGATTACTTATAACATTTTATCCAACGTAAATGCTACGTAAATAGTTGTTATACTGTATTGTTTAGGGAATAATGACAAGGAAAAAAAGGGTGCACACAACACAAGCTGCAAACCACAAGACACAAAGCAAACAATGCTCAAACTTCAAGCGCTGGAGAAAGGCTGAGGATCTGTGAAATGGTGTGAGGCTACAGCAGGGTATGCCTACACATCACCTCGTTTGTGTGGATTCTGCATAGCGGTTGGCGAAGTGTAAATTCAAGTTTTGCTTTTCGGAATTTCCTGAACATTTTTTTTTCGAATGTTTCCATTCTGAGGTTGGTTGCATCTGCAAATGCAGAACATGCAGACACAGAGGGCTGACTGGTACGCTTAACAAAATACAAGCAGGATCTTTACAGTGAAATTACAAATTCCTGATGAAAGAAATCAAAGAAGACCTGAATAAGTGGTCTTGGATTAAGAGATTGAACATAGCAAAGATGTGAATTCTCCTCAAATTAATCTATAAGTTTAATGCAATTCATATCAAAATCCCAGCAATGTTTCTTGTAGATATTGGCAAGCTTATTCTAAAATTTATGTGGAAAGGCACAGGCCCTAAAATAGCTGAAACAATCTTGCCAAAAATAAAGTGGAAGGAATTATTCTACCCATTATTAACGCTTAATATATACAGTTATTTAAGCTCTCAGAGTCTCACTTTACTAATCTATATATTGGAAATTATAATGTATCCTTTGTAAAATCACGGCAAGTACAAAATGAAATAATGCGTGTGAAAGAGTCTAGCACAATGCCCGGTATAAGTCGGGAGGTCCTTGTTTCTTTCTTACCCAGTGGCTGCTAGTGTAGCCAGATGTGAAATGGTGGTTTCCTAAAGCAATGCTTCTTAAATTATGTCTGGTGAAGGATCACTAGTTTTACTGCTGTTGTTTGGTTGGTTGGTTGATTTGGTTTAGTTTTTGGGTTGTGTTTTGTTTTGTTTTCCCACCCCATTACAGACCAGCACTTTTGTAAAACACAATAAAAATGAATTGCTAGGAAAATTAAATGAAGACACAGATACTAGCCCTGATATTTTACTGTCAGAGTCAACATGTTTACCAAATGGCTATAAAAGTTTCTAAACACTTGTTCTTCATTTCTGTTCTTATCACAGACAAGTAATAAGCTGTTTGTGGACTGGCACCAGTCCACTGGCCATTCTTTAAGGGGCACTGGCCCAGAAGAGGAGTCCCTGGGGGGCATAAATGGTTAAGCACTCAGCTACTAACCGAAAGATCGGTGGCTCAAACACACCCATAGGTGCCTCAAGAGAAAGGCCTGATGATCTACTTCTACTCTGAAACACATGGGGTCTCCATGAGTGGGAATTGACTCAACAACAACTGGTTTGGCCTCAAGGAAGGACCACTGTCAAGGAAACCAGCTAAAGCTGCAAAGTCAAGAACAGCAGACGACCAGGACCCCAACTTTCTGTAGAGAGATGTTGGTCACTCCCATGTAGGACTTATTAAAGAGAGCTAGAAAGTTCTATGACCACTTCTTTGTTACCCTCATACCTTTACCACCTCTTGCCTGAGAGTAGGACTATTTTTAATATCTAAAAGTGATTGGATAGTGATAATGTATCAATACTGGTTCATTAATTATAACAAATGTATCACACTAATGTAATATGATAATATGAAAAACTGTGAGGTATATGGGAACTCTTTGTATTCTCAATTTGTCTGGAAATCTAAAACTGTTCTAAAAAATAAAGCCTATTTTAAAACTTTTTAAAAATGTAGTTGAAAATCTATAGTATCTGCCTGAGACGCCTCGAAGGGGTAGGGAAGTGAGAGCCACCAGAACATGTCTAAGGGCAGTAGAGAGAGGAAATTAAAGTGGTTTCTTGTTTGTACCCTAAGAGGCCAGAGCATCAATAACAGGCTATATTAGTATCTTTATAGATGGAATGATTTTGAAAGTATGACAAAACTGAACTGCCCAATTTTTTTTCTGAACCAAGTGTAGTAAAATTTATCAGCAGAAAGAACAGCATGTGCAGAAACATATAGATGGGAAAGTTCATCGTCAATACGGGGAGCAGCTTGTGGAGAGGGACTAGGGCAATGGTGAGTGGGGAGGAGGCTGAAAAAGTGAGTTTAGTGAGGTGTGCAGGAACCTGATCGTGGAGGGTCTTAGATGCCAGTGAGCAGATTGACTTCATCCAGCAGGTGGAAGGAAGTTGTTACCAGATTTTAAGCAGGACAGAGACATGGCCAGAATTTGTTTAGAAAGATCAGGATGGTCGTCAGTATGGAAAAGAAGTTGAGAGGCTCAGGGAAAAGGGTAGAAGGGGAGGGGACTGTTAGGAGATGTTTGCAATGATTCAGGCTAGAAATGATGGTGACCTGATGGGATTGAGGGTAAGAGGTTGAGACACGCTGCAGAACTTTATAATTCCTTGAATATGGAAGTATGGAAGGAGACGGGAGGGAGGAATAATTATCTGTCTTCCCATTAGAGTGTGAGCTCCTTGACAGCTAATCTCCACCTTTTCTATCTCTGCATCATCAGCACCCAGCATAGGACTTTGCAAGAGTAGGTGCTTATTGTTGAATACATGTGTGAATGAATGTGTACTGATTAATGGATTCTGAGGCTTCTGCCTTGAGCACCGAGTGGTTGTACCCACTGAGATGGGAACACAGGAAGAAGCACTGGTTTAGAAAATAACAGAGCTCAGTGTTCAGGTCCTGCTCATGGTCAAGGGTACACTATGCCAAGGTGAGGTATGAAGAAGGGCTCACTGAAGAGGTTCAGTGGCCTCAAGCCTCAGTCTGAATGTGGGTCATGAGCCAAGAAAAGTAAGAGGCTGTAGAGCCTTAATCAGAAGTGAAAAGTGAAAATCACAGCCAAAGAAGCAGTTCTGAGAAGAGAAGTAAATCTGTAAGTCTGAAATAAGTCACAAAGTGAGCAACCAGAGGGAGGAGGAGAAATCAAAAGGCAGAGCATAGATCAGGGCAGAGCACAGAACTGTACTTTAGGCAGTTCAGGACTGAGTTGGTGAATGATTCTGAGATCGGCTTTCATGTGGCAGTGAATGAGACAGAGACAGGCTAAAAGGAACACTGAAGACACAAGCAGTGGAGAAATTTCCAGCAACATTCCATTTGTCTCATGTATGAGGAAGCTAATGCTGCATCACAAAACACCCCAAAACTCAGTCGCTTCAAACATCAGGCATTTATTAACAGGTTCATACTCTACAGGTTGCTGTGATTTGGCTGATCTAGGCTGAGCTCAGTTGGACGGCTCTGCTTTCAGCCTGAACTTGGCCTGCATTTGGCTGGGTTCCAGGATGCCGATTTACTTCAAGGCCACTCCACGTGTCTCTCAACCTCCTTGGACAAGCAGCGTGTTCTTTTCATGGCAAATGGCAAAAGCACAAGAGCCCAACACAAACTGCGCAATCCCGTTTAAGGCCTCTGATCAAGTCTCATCCACTATCATCCTATGGGCCAAAGCAACTCACATGGACAAGCCCAATATATACTCCACAAGTGCAAAGCACGGCAAAAGGAGAGGAGGTATAACCCTATTACAGTGAACAATAGGACCAATAATCCAATCCGTCACATACCATCTTACTTATTTAGAATCTCCAGGCTTCCTCAGACCCTGTCAATAAGGCACATTGTAATGCAAAATTGCCCACCTCAAGGGGCATGCAAAATTCATGGGAAACCACAGGTAATGGAGGTCGAGTTAACCATATCGTCTGGGTCCACACCCACTTATTCATACAACCCACGTGTCCTAAGGCAATTAGAAGTCTTTTAAGGAAGGTTAAGTTAGAGGGTCTCAGAAATTTGACAATGTCCTTATGAAAAATCTCCCTCCTATCTCCTTGGCAAGATCAGAGTGGAGACTTTCAAGTGAATTCCATCCACGTAAGTCATAGCCACCAAGGTTAGCTACAATGTCACACACTCCTTTGTCAGCAAGCTCCTCCTTGCACACCACTTCATGCATCTTTTATCACCACCTTAACTCCTTTATAAAATATTGATTGCTCATTCCCCTGGCCCAGCCAAGGGTCCCAAAATGAGCTTACGTGCTCATGTCTGGAGTTTGGGGCATGTCGCAGATGGCAGAACCCACTTGGGGACTAGGAGGACCTTCTAGCCCCAGCGTGGAAGAGATACTCGGGAGTTAAATTAACACTATGTTTAGTAATGAGAAAACGAGGATCTAGGAGGAGGGTTCACAAGAAGGGAGATGAAAGGAAATAAAAAGGTCAAGAGGAAGGAAGAGGAAGAGCATGAGTTGATGGAGGGACCAGGCTGAAAGCCTGATTATCAGCTGAGTTTGTTGTTAAATTTAATGGGCTGTAGGTGTTGATTGCTCAATCCATAAAATGAGCTATTAATTTACTGTTCTACAGGATAGGACCTATCTTATGCAAATTCATTTGAAAGCCAGCATCATCTCAGAGAATTGCTCAGACCTCTCCCAGCCAGAAGTTTCTAAGACTTTCCTCTTCGAGCGTACTCAACCCACTTGTTGCTGTGCCAAATGAGGATTGCCTGGTGGAGCGTCCCAGAAGTTAGGGGACCTAGGCCCCTTGCCTATCTCCTCTACTCAATGTGGGCTCCTTGACAGCAGGGCTATGTTTGTCCTGTTCACTCTGTATTCCCAGAACCTAGCATAGAACCTAGTTCATAGAAATAATTATTGAAAGAAGGAATTGTGAGCTCCAGTGGCAAATCTGCCACAGCCCTGTACATGACTTTGAGCAAGTTACTCCCCTTCTCTCAGTCTCTAGTTCCACCATCTATAAAAGGGGGGATTTGGACCAAGTGTTGTCATGGAACTTCCATTTTCTGGGTCATCAATTAACTCTCAGTGTGGGCGGTGGAGGTTGTGAGGCTCTGAGAGATGAAAGGGTAGGGTGGAAAGACTGGAACGCTTTTGACAGCCTTGGGTCCTACACATATCCATGAAGTTATTCTCCAAGACATGAGCACAGTTGACCCAGGTTTCAGGGAGATCTGGCCTGAAAGACCTCTGTTCCAGTCTACCGTGGTGCTTACTTGTTGTAGGATAGTCACTTTTCTTCCGTAGGCTTCAGTTTACAGTGTCAATGGGAATAATGACACTGACCTCACAGTGTACCTTCTCTGTGCCTTTAGCAAAAGCAGACTGTGGGTAGAAACCTTGTCTTAGTTATCTAGTGCTGCTATAACGGAAATACCACAAGTGGATGGCTTTAACAAACAGAAACTTATTCTCTCACAGTGTAGAAGTCTAGAAGTCCGAATTCAGGGTGCCAGCTCCAGGGAAAGGCTTTCCCTCTCTGTTGGCTCTGAGGGAAGGTCCTTGTCATCAATCTTCCCCTCATCTAGGAGCTTCGCAGTGCAAGGATCCTGGGTCCAAAGGACATGATCCACTCCTGGCTCTTCTTGCTTGGTGGTAACAAGGTCCCTCTCCTATCGGCTCGCTTCTCTCTTTTACATCTCAACAGAGATTGACTCAAGATACAATCTAATCCTGTAGATCGTGTCCTGCCTTATTAACATAACTGCCTCTAATTCTGCATCATTTACATCATAAAGGTTAGGATTTACAACACATAGGATAGATCACATCAGATCACAAAATGGAGGACAACCACACAATACTGAGAATCATGGCCTAGCCAAGTTGACACACATTTTTGGGGGACACAATTCAATCTATAACAAGCCCCTAAGTTGGATAATGCACATACAGATAAAGCATATGACCCAAACATTTAAAATTTGAAGACTGTTTCATTTTTTATTTTCAATACCCATCAGACCTTCAGAATTAATGGATGTGTTTTATTCTTCCAGCTCCTCACCTAGTAGATTTCTGGGCTTAGAGTCACTAGACTTTATTTTAGCACCAAAAACCGTGCTTGGTACGTAATAGATACTCAATAAATATCTGTCAATTGAATGAATTCCAGCCTCAGTCGATATGTTGACAATGGAAAGAAAGGTGCTTTAAGACCAAAATGTTCAGAAAAGGAAAAAGTACACTTTAGAGACAGCGTGTTCAGGATTCAAATCTCAGCTCCACCACACATGCCAACCGTGTGAGCTTGGACAACTCACTTAACCTCTCTGAGTTTCAGTTTCCACTTTAGTAAAGTTAGCATGATAATTCCTCCCTCATAGGGTTGTCAGGAGAATTAAATGAGTTAAGGTATGTAAAGTAGCCAGTACTACGATGCCTGGCACACAGGACCAGCCACATAACTCTTGGGACCCAAAATGAAAATGCAGGGCTCCTTGCCCAAAAGTTATTAAGAATTTTGAGATGCATTAGCCTGAGACCAGAAGAACTAGATGGTGCCCGGCTACCACCAATGACCGCCCTGACAGGGAACACAACAGACAGTCCTGTATGGAGCAGGAGAAAGGTGGGGTGCAGAACTCAAATTCTAGTAAGAAGACCAGACTTAATGATCTGACTGAGACTGGAGGAACCCCAGAAAGCACGGCCCCCAGATTCTCTATCAGCCCAGAATGAAAACAATTTCCGAGGCCAACTCTTCAGACAGGAATTGGACTGGACTGTGGGACATAAAGTGATACTCGTGAGGAGTGTG
The DNA here is from genome assembly GCA_030035585.1 of Dugong dugon. Classification (NCBI taxonomy): domain Eukaryota; kingdom Metazoa; phylum Chordata; class Mammalia; order Sirenia; family Dugongidae; genus Dugong; species Dugong dugon. Next base: position 64,253,756 of record CM057471.1, read on the forward strand.
CCTCTTAGCTCAAGTAAATACAAGAGACTAAATGGGCAGCTTCTGTCTGGAGGTGAGATGGGAAGGCAGAGAGAGTTAGGAGCTAGTTGAATGGACATGGGGAATCAGGGGTGGAAAGGAGGAGTATGCTGTCACAGTATGGTGAGAGCAATTAGAGTCACATAACAATGTATGTATAAGTTTTTTTATGGGAAAAATTTTTTTTAACTGTAACTAATAGCTAGCTAATAAATATCCTTATGCCGTTAAAAAAAGAAAAAAAGAGTTTTAAGACGGTGATAGCAGGAACCAAGGGCAGGGCCACGCTCAGCGGGCATCCCTGGGAGATTCCACAGGATATACACCTATGAAGCCGGCCCCGCTGGCACTTGATAGCTACCCAAGATATGATGAGACCTTCTCTCTCCTCTACCTCAGACCTCACCCTCTCAGCGTATCTAAATAGGATTTGGAAACTTTTTTTAAAAAAGAAAATCACTGTGATTATTCCCAAGGCCGCTTCATTCTTCCTCCTCTGAGCAGAACCCATCCTGATAGACACCAGATAAAGTTGGAAAGAAATCAGCTTTCTGGCTGCTGTCAAATGCTGTAGATGGAGTAACAGGTTTACAGGACAAGCCAGGAATTAGAACAGGGGAAACGTGACCCACAATGTTTCTACACATGGTAGCCGACAATGAGCAGATTCCTGAAAGCGCCATGTCCCCTTCTCTCACACTCTCTTGCCTGTGAACCTTCAAGGGCTCTCCCTGTAGTACCTTCAGGGTAAGGTCCATACTCCCTAGCAGGGTCTTCCATGTCCTCCACGGCCTTATTTGCCAACTCTGTCAGATCTGCTTCCTGTCACGATGCTTCGGTGAAGCTGTTTTCTCAATGGCCTCCATCTATTCCGATGTATTATCCTCCTCCTGCCTCCTTGCCTTTGTTCTCTCAGCTTCTGCCTCCTAGAATGCACATTCTTCATTTCTCAGTCTAACAAAACACTTTCCAATCTGACTTTCTACTCCACCTCTTCCAGGAGGGAGTATAGAATAGTCTCCCAGATATGGAGACTGTATAAGTCAGCTTTTGTAGTAACACCAGCTATCAGTTGCCATCAAGACGATTCTGACTCATAGCGACCCCATGTGTGTCAGAGTAGAACTGCACTCCCTAGGGTTTTCAATGTCTGATTTCTTGGAAGTAGATCACCAGGACTTTCTTCTGAGGCACCTCTTGGTGGACTCAAACCTTCAACCTTTCAGTTAGCAGCTGAGTGCTTAATCATTATCTCAGTGCCCCATTGGACAAATATTGGTTTACTGTTCACGTTACCTAAGGGCTGCTCACTGACTGTGGGTCAATTCTGTGTGTCTGTCTGCTCAGGTCTGCTTAATTTTGCTCCAATATCTTGCCATTCTGGGACCCAGGCTGAAGGAGCAGCCCCCGTCAGGGGCATGCTGTTCTCATGGCATAAAAAAGGAATGCACAAGGGGCAGAGTTAAACCACGTGTATGCTTTCGAAGCTTCTGCTGAGATATGGGGCACATCTCGTCTGCTCACATCCCATTGGCCAAAGAAAGTTCCACAGCCAGCCCAGAGCTAATGGGGTGGGGAAGAACACTCCGCCTCAGGGAAGCATGGCAAGGATAGGAAGGGAGTGAGCAATAATTGTGAACAAATGACACGATGTACTCAGTAATCACACATGCTTTGGGGTCAACTATTTCTGTTTTAAATCCCAGTTCCTCCCATTATTTGTCTATGCTCAGGCGAGTTTTTTATACCTCTGTGCCTGAAGTTCATTATCTACAACAACAGAATAAACCAGTTGCCATTGAGTTGATTCTGACTTATGGTAACTCCATGTGTGTCAGGGTAGAACTGTGCTCCATAGGGTTTTCAGTGGCTGATTTTTCAGAAGAAGATCACCAGACCTTTCTTCCAAGGCACCTCTGGGTGGACTTGAACCTCTAACATTTTGGTTAGCAGCCAAGCACGTTAACAATTTGTACCACCTATAATACCTATATTTTTTAAATTTTTTATTGTGCTTCAGGTGAAAGTTTACCGAGCAAATTAGTTTCCCATTAGATGGTTTGTACATGAAGTGTTCCATGACATTGGTTGCACTCCCCACAAGTCTGCACTCTCCCCATTTCCATCCTAGATCCCCTTTTCCTTTCATCCTGATTTTCTACCCCTTCCTGCCTTCTTATCTTTGCTTTTGGGCAAATGTTGTCCTTTTGATCTCATATAATTATTCTAAGGAACACGTTCCTCTTGGGTATTATTGTTTATTTTATGGTCCTGTCTATTGTTTGGCTGAAAGATGGTCTCCAGGAATGGCTTCAGTTCCAGGTCAGAAAAGTATCTTAGGGCCAAAGCCTCAGGGGTTCCTCCAGTCTCTATCAGACCAGTAAATCTGGTCTTTTTGTGAATTTGATATTTTGCTCTACTTTTTTCTCCTGCTCTGTACGGCATTCTCTCTTGTGATCCCAGTCAGAGAGGTAGGTAGTGGTAGTCAGGCACCATCTAGTTCTTCCGGTCTCAGGTCGTCGTGTAAGCTGTGGTTCATGTGGTCCATTAGTCCTTTGGACTAATTGCTCCCTTGAGTCTTTAGTCATCTTCACTCTCCTTTGCTCCAGACAGGAAGAGACCTATAGTTGTATCTTAGATGTCCACTTTAATACCTATTCTAAAGGTGCCTAGGAGGGATTGTTGTATGTGGAGTTGCCATGAGCCGGAGCCAACCTGAAGGTAACTAACAACAATAAAGAACAGGTTAAGTGAGCTAATGTCTGTAAAGCATTTTGCACAGTCCCTGGCACATGGTAAGCATTCATAAATGATATTTTATTGATAATATTTTTCAATTTATTATTACTAATCATAATTTCCCATTCATTCACTTGTCCATTTGTTTATTCAACAAATATTGTCTTTGTACCCACTGGCATATGCCTGACTCCACATCACACTGTCTTAGTCCTAAGGAACTTGGGTCCTATGAATGAGTCTTGTGGCCCCCAAAGCAAGGCTTGGCTGACATTTCGAGTCCCCCCACTAGTGCACAGCCACCATCACACTTGTAAGAGAGTCCTAGAGACTTTTCCTTCTTGGCCCGGTTCCTTTTCAATCTAAGGAATCTACAATCAGTCCAAGAAAGGAATGTAGCCACATAAAACTTTAATTAGTTTCATGAAGTTAAAATTGCTTTCATGGGTGGAAGGAATAAGGTAGGGGAGGTTGAGACTAAAGCCAAAAAAAAAAAAGAGAGAGAGAGAGAGAGAAGAAAGAAAACTATTGTAGAGAGCGGGAGATTCTCTCACGAGACTAAAAATGAATTGTTTGCATTTTGCTGGAAATGCTACAAACGTCATCTGATTATACCAAGGGATTGTCTTTTGTAACTTACTAAACTTTTGAAATAAAGGAAAACACATGAGGAGGAGGGCTGAGCTGGATGAATGATTTAGGTCTCAGGCCCAAACCAGGGAGCAGATAGTTCCCTTAAGGATGGATAGGAGAAAACAAACAAAGAAACTGGCTTCCCAACAAATTCCTCCAGCGACTACCAGCCAGTTTGGTATAATGGAAAAACCACAAGTCCCAGCCCTGCCTCTACCAGCCATGTAGCCTTGGCAAGCCACTCAACTGCTGTGAGCCTCAGTTTCCTCCATTGTTGAGGGGCAGCAGCTGGACCACCCTCTCAGAGCTGTTAGAAGACTGAATGAAGTACTATGCTAAAAGCACCTAGTCAGTGCCTGGCACAGAGTGACCACACAGAAAGTGTCAGTTCCTTCCCCCTCACTGTGTTGAGAAGGAAACCTTGCTTGCTTCAGAGAGGGATGATTCCTAAGACTTCTCTTCAATGCCAAGATCTTCCATGAGGACTGTGTCATATCTTGTGCAAGTCTGATCACTTTTTATTTGTCAAGCTATTGAGAGTATCACAGCAACTAAGTAAAAGAAAAACTATGCAACACGGCACTACAACCATTTGCCATAAAATAAGTCACTCTCTGAGCCTCAGTTTCCCACTCAGTTAAAAGCAGGCAATACCATTTTCAAAACTGTCTTAGACTGGGTTCTCTAAAGAAGCAAAAGCAGTAAAGCATGTAAATATACATAGAGAGAGATTTATATCAAGGAAACGGTTCACACAATTGTAGAGGCTAGAACATCCCAAGTCCGTGGGTCAGGATAGAGGCTTCTCCTGATTCATGTAGCCGCAGGAGCTGGCGAACCCAAGATCGGCAGGTTGGAGATCAGGGCTCTTGTTCACAGGCTGTGAAGATCGACGAATCCCAAATGGGCAGGTAAGCTGATAGCTCAAGTCCCAAGAACCAGAGGTCAGACAAACAGGAGGCAGCTGCAGGATCCAGAGCAGACAAAAGCCAGAACGTCCACTTTTATTCAGATGCAGGCCACACACTCAAGGAAACTGCCTTTCAACTGATTGGCTACTCACAGGAGAGTCCATCATGAGGGTGATCACATATAAACACTGAGAATCATGGCCCAGCCAAGCTGACACACAATCTTAACCATCACAAATACCAACAAAGTACTGAAGAGGGATGAAAAGGAAGAATTCTGTAAATGTATGTGAAAGTGATGCGTGGTGGTAGGCACATGTGTGCAGGGGAAATCAGAGCATGGCCCCTGTACTGGTTGGCATGCATTCACCTGCAACTAACAGAATAAGCCAATAAGCAATTACGTGAGCAATAAAGATATATAATCATCTCACTTGACAAGAAGTCTAGATTTAGGTCCAGGATTGGTTTGTTTAGCAGCTCAATGGCATGAGAGCACTGGACCAGCCTCTCTGAGATTCTTATTACCTTCCTATCAGGTTCTCAAAATGGTGGAAGTAGTTCACATTCCTCACAGGACAGTGGCAAAAACTGAAAGGGAGGGAAGGAGTGGGAAAAGGCCTTTCTCCTCCTTCATATATCTCCTTTAAGACAGGAAAGTCTTTCTCAGACTCCCCAAGTCAACTTGCCTTTACATCGCAGTCACTAGAACTGGGTCACATGACTTTTGTCAAGAACAGTATCACCATGATGGCCTTGAATCAATCTTGATTTATCCCCTGGTTGTGGGCACATTGCCCCCAATCAACATCAAGATTCCATCAGCAAGAAAGAAAAGAGAATAACTGGCTGGGCAGCCAACAGTGCTATCTAAGTGCGCTTGTCAATTAAGAGCAGTAGGTCAGTTTGAGGCAGCGTTAGCATGGCTATGACAATAAACAGAACTCGGAGTAAAGAAAAAGCTTATCCCTAGATGATTACAGTCCAATTTTTATTTAAAAGGACTATGTCTCTATCCTGAGACAAGAGGGTCTCAAAAATGTCAGCAGAAATGAAGGCAGCATGAACTAAAGGGAATTGGGTTTTAGCAACCACAGCCAACTCTAAGCAGTAATATCAGACTCACATCATATGATCACCAAAGAGGTTTCAGGGATTGAATTCTCGATAGTAAATAGTAGTTTATTATTAATTCCTTTACTTTGTTCTAAAAGGTACGTCTTATTAATTTTGTATTATGCTTACTTAGTTTTGCTATTTGCTCATGAATAGTTTATCTTTTGTTTATAAACTTGGAGAATCCGGAGTTCTTGTTTCTGAATCAAAGACCTATATTTTTAGAGGTACATTGCCAACTCTGGGATCATTAGCTGCCAAGTACCTGGTGCCTCTTTGTCCCTGGAGGCGCCTGCCATCTCTTTGCCCCTGGGGTAGTAATATCACAAAATAGAGGTAGAACTGTCTGGCAGAAATCTGTAACACCTAGTCAAAAAGACACTGCTCATAGTAGGCACTTAATGAATATTTGCTGAATTAATTCATTCTCAAGTGCAATAAACAAATCATAGCAAGGATACGACATCTTCCTCAGCTTCCTCCGGGGTAGACTTGAACTTCCCCTGGAGGTTGGTTAGTTAGTTAGTTAGTTTCTACCATGGGTAAAGCACTATGTTCAATGTTAATCTTCTCCTGGGGGGAGTAGGACACACAGACCAATCTATCCATCCCTTCATTGGATGGTTCAGTCGCTGAGCATATTCTCCAAGCCAGGAGCTATGCCGGGTTCCAAAGAGAGAGAGAAAAAATATTCAGTCCCGGCCAAACAGGGGACAGTGGTGGAAACAAGCAACAATATCCAAAAAGGTGAAAGTTGAGATATAAAGATAGAAAAGCCCTGTGAAAGCAGGAGGCAGCAAGTCAAGTGTTTCGGCATGTGGGCTCTGGAGTCCCATGCCTGTTTGAATCTCTGCATCGCAGCTGACTTGCTGGGTGGCCTTGTGCAAGTCACTTAACCTGTCTGTGCCAGGGTTGAGGTAGGAATCAAATGGGACAATGTATGGGAAGTGCTTAGCACCGGGCCTGGCACAGAGCAAGAGCTCAACACATGTCAGTAATTGTGCTTATTATCAGGAAGGTCAGACGAGACTGGAAGCCCTGTGCTTGGGAAAGGCTGAGAAAATCAGGTGGGGACTAGGTTTAGACAGTCCTTTCCCCACCCCCTGACCTCCACACCCCTGAGGCTGGAGGCCTGTAATCTAAGGAGCTTCTCCTCTAAATGCTGCTTTTTTGTGGTGGGGGGCAAAGGGTGAAGCTCCACCCTGAGGATCTGCTTGGCGAGGTGAGGGGTAACTGGCTGTGATTTTATGAAGCTGTGTCTTGTCTACGTCCTCATCCTGTTCCTTGAACCCATTAGGCCTGGAGCTTGCCTTTCCCCACAACCCCAGGGAAAAATAAGTTTACAGGGAAACATGACTAAAAATTTGAGAAGCAAGATATGTCAAAAGAAAAACAACATTCTGGAATACAGATTCCATCAGAAGCAGAAATATTAGACCAGAGGGGACAAGAATTTTAAATTTGCCTAATCAACATACGAAAGAAGAGAAAGATGTTGGTAATATGAGACAAGAAAAACAAAACCAAAATAAAAGAACCTGCAGAGATAGTGCATATGAAAAATAGGATCTTTTATATAACGAACAGAGCAGTTGGGATAAATAACTGAAGAATAATTAGTCAATTGGAAAAACAAGGAAATCTCCCTGAAGGAAGAATCAATCAATCAATTACAATCTAAGAGAGATGGGACAGAAGTGCTACCATGTAGATAGGACATCCAGAGAGAATTAAACGGAGATGAAAAAACAGTTGAGAGAGTAATGGAGATAAATATCCTGCAATTTTTAAAAGGGTGAAAGCATTCAAATTGAAAGAACTGAGAGAAGGAAAGAGAAGAGGCAAAAGGAAAACCCACACCCAGACATTTCATGGGGAAACATGAGACGTATTAAAGGCAAAGGAGAAAACAGGACGAGGCCAGTGTAAGTTGGAGGGAGAGGAGGGAAAAAATCCTGGGTTCTACATCTGAGCCTGACCTGAGCCCTCCCCACCCCCACGCCATCAGTCCCCATCTTAGTCATCTAGTGCTGCTGTAACAGAAATACCACAAGTGGATGGCTTTAACAAAGAGAAATTTATTCTCTCACAATCTAGTAGGCTACAAGTCCAACTGAGGGCTTCAGCTCCAGGGGAAGGCTTTCTCTCTCTGTCCGTTCTGGAGGAAGGTCCTTGTCATCGATCTTCCCTTGATCTGGGAGCATCTCAGCACAGGAACCTCAAGTCCAAAGGACGTGCTCTGCTCCCAGTGCTGCTTTCTTGGTGGTATGAGGTCCCCATGTCTTCCTGCTCACTTCTCTCTTTTATATCTCAAAAGAGATTGGCTTAAGACACTATCTAATCTTGTAGATCTCATCAAGGTAACTGCCACTAATCCATCTCATTAACATCACAGTGATAGGAATTACAACACAGAGGGAAATCATGTCAGATGACAGAATGGTAGACAATCATACAATGCTAGGAATCATGACCTAGCCCAGTTGACAGATATTTTGGGGGGACACAATTCAATCCATGACAGTCCCCAAACTAGGTAGCCTCCCTCCCTAATTTATGATCTCATGCCCCTCTGTGGTTTTCCTTCAGGCTGTATTTCTATATGTGGTTGTTAGATTAATGTCTCCTCCTCTACTAGACTGTAAGCATCATGAGGGCACGGAATCCATCTCTTTGCTCCTTGGAATATATTGAGCACACATAGTTGCCACTAAATAACTTTGTGTTGAATGAACTAATTCATATTGCAGACTGAGTGTCTCACTGCCCAGCAATCATTCCTTGTGCTCCAATCTCCCTTCATGGGGCCTGGCCTGCCTGGCTGGGACCTTGACAGCTCACCTAACTGTGGCCAGCCCTCTCTCCTTCAGAGAACGGGATCCTGCCTCCTCCAACCTCCATGCCAATCATGTGTTGGAGTATAACGGAATCGGGACCAAAGTCCAAAACCAGAATCTTTTCCTCCTCACGCTAGCCCCTTTCCCCCAACCTGGACACTCATGCTGTCTGCCTAGTCCCAGCACTGAATTTCCGCGTTCTTAATGTTCACCTAAACCAGACCCAAATCAGAGAGAGGAAGGGACTTGCTGTAGTCATATGGAACCAGGCCAGGATGTTCTGTCTGCTCCACACTGCCTCCAGAGGCCACCCATGAATGTCAGTTTTCCAAAGCAGGTGGGTCTCTTTGTAGCTCTAGTTGCAGCAGTGATGGGGCACGGGTGCTTGTGAAGTCAGACAGCTACTGCTGACCACTTCCTGTCACCCCTGTGGCATAGATCTGGAGTCACTTAGATCAAGTCTCCCATCCCAGCTCTGCCACTGACAAGTTGAGTGACCTTTGGCAATTACTTCTCTCTCTGAGCCTCAGCTTATGCCCTGGAAAGGGCAGACATGAATCCCTGCATCCCGGTGTGAGAATGAAAGTGGATCACATGTGTAAAGCACTTAGCATGTGCTAAGTACACACAGTAGGTGATCAAAAAAATCTACATTCCCTGCCAGCTTTCTCCTGTGGCTCAATGTCACAGTCAATTCCACGAGTACAGGGATCATGTCTTTCTTGCTGACAGTTGGATCTCCACAGTGTCCAAGGTATGGAAGGTGATCAATAGATATTTGCCAACTGAGTGAGGGAGTGGATTTAATAATTGAATAAATGAATAAGTGTGTTGCTTTTCCATTCTGATTATGCTGGGTAATTAAGGGGATGTGTTAGGTTGTATGATGGTCATTACTGGCATGGAATGAGTCACTGAAGTGAGTCAAAGGAATACTTTCTGTCACTTTACCAAATCCAAGAAAATCTTCATCCAGGAATTTATAGGGCCAAGGTCTCTGGGTCAGAAAAATGGCTGAATTCTCAGGAGATGTGTAGTCTGTTATGCCACATAATCTCAGCCTCTTATACTTAACATTATAAGCTCTGATAATAACTCCAGTTCACCTGTCTCAGGAAGAAAGATAAGGACTTGAAAATTATGCATATTAGCATATGTAATCTACCACCCAGTGCTGTGGACTCTGAGACCGAGGTATTTTAATTCACTTGCTCCCTACTTGCCCTCTGAAAACTTGGTTATTTCAAGAGAGGTAAATGGAGAAGGATGATTGCTACATGGTTCCATACTGGAATTTTTATGTCATTCCATATAAAGCTAGTATCCACATATATTCCAGGATAAGCTCCTTTTCTGGAGAAAGGGAACATTTCTGGAGCTGAACCTGAGTATGGTTTAGCCCATGGAATGCCCGTGGAAGCAGCAGTCAAGAAATCAAATGACATATTGCATTGGGCAAATTTACTGCAAAAGACCTCTTTAGAGTGTTAAAAAGCAAAGATGTCACTTTGAGGACTAAGGTGCGCCTGACCCAAGCCACAGTATTTTCAGTTGCCTTATATGCACGCAAAAGTTGGACAATGAATAAGGAACACCAAGGAAGAACTGACGCCTTTGAGTTATGGTGTTGGCGAAGAATATTGAGTATACCATGGACTGCCAGAAGAACAAACAAATCTGTCTTGGAAGAAGTGCAGCCAGGATGCTCCTTAGAATCGAGGATGGCGAGACTTCATCTCACATGCTTTGGACATGTTATCAGGAGGGACAAGTCCCTGGAGAAGGGCATCATCCTTGGTAAAGTAGAGGGTCAGTGAAAAAGAGGAAGACCCTCAATGAGATGGATTGACACAGTGGCTACAACAATGGGCTCAAGCATAACAACGATTGTGAGAATGGCACAGGACCAGGCAGTGTTTTGTTCTATTGCACATAGGGCCGCTATGAGTTAGAAGCAACTCAACGGCACCTAACAACAACAAACCTGAGTAATACTATCCCTAAGTTTCAGTCCCCTAGTGAACTGCTGTGTGACTTTCTGGAGATTGTGTAATTTCTCTGTGCCTTTAGCAAAAGCATATTTGGGGTAGAAGACCGTAAGGTGGATGATGCACATACAGATGGAGCAAAAGACCCAAACATTTAGAATTTGAGGACTGTTGAATTTTTAATTTTAAATACTTGTCAGACTTTCAGAAGTGTTTTATTCTTCCAACTCCTCGTCCAGTAGATTCCTGGGCTTGGAGTCACCAGATTTTATTTTAGCACCTAGAACAGTACTTGGTATGTAACAGGTACTCAATAAATATTAAATTGAGCTCAATAAATATTAATTAAAAATTCAGTTGATTAAATGAATTCCAGCCCCTGCTGATTTATTAACCTGCTCGGTGATCCTAAAAAAGTTACTTAGATTCTCTGAGCTTCTGATTCCCCATAAGGATAAAGGAAGATAATAACACCCTACTTGACGAGGCTATTGTAAAGAACCAAGTGCCTGCCTAACCAGTGCCTGACACATAGATGGCCTCAGACAATGTCCATTCATTCATTCATTTATTTATTCATTCCTTACCTTCTTCTCCTCTCTTAATGGCATGCTAACTTAAGACTGGGGGGAATATGGAGCTTTCCTTTTGTGGTAAATTAAAGATGGCTGCAATTTTTTTACACACTTCCCATCAAGAGGTGAGCCGTATGTGCCCTCTCCTTGAATCTGGGCAGGCTCTGTGGCTGCTTTGACCGATGTGATACAGAAGGGATACTTTGTCAGTTTTCAGGCCCAGACTTTAAGAAGCCAGCAGCTTCTACCTCCTGTCTCTGAGACCACTCTCCTTGGGAGCCCAGACTTCCTTGAACGAAGTCCAGTTTCCCTGAGGCCACCATGCTGGAGAAGCCACATGTAGGTGCTCTGAGTAGCAGTCCCAGCTGAGCCCAGCCTTCTAGTCATCCCCACCAAGGCATGAGACATATGAGCGAAGGTGCCACCTTGGAAGTGTATCCCCTAGCCACAGCCACACTGTCCAGCGACTAACTGTCCCGCTGAGCCCTTCCTAAATTCTTGACCCAAAAACCACCAGCAAGATAAAGTGGTTCTTTTAAGCTACTGAGTTTTGGAGTAGCTTGGTACACAGCAGTAGATTACAAAAACATCTCACACTCCAGGGAGCAACAGAGTGCACTGTGATTCAATCTAAAGGCTTGCTTGCTCTTGAGCTCTTGTTTGTTGTTAATTTGGGGAACAAAAATCCAGAGAAAAGAGAGCACCCAGAAAGAAAAGAGTGATCAAACGTAAACAAACAATTCCAAAAGGAGAAAATGCAAGTAGCTAATAAACATTATACTATTTATTTGACAATACCGCTGAGAGAAATGCAAATTAAAACAAGAATATTCTTTTCACCTATCAAAGGAGCAAATTTCTTTTTAATGATAATAGTCTATGCTGGGAAAGGGGTGGTGGCGTTGGGCACACTCACAGACTGCTGAAAGAGTAAAATTTGGGTACAGTATTTCTGGAAAGCACATTGGCTGGTAAGTTTTAGGTCTGGAGATCTCTCCTAGAAAAATAATCTGACATGTGGGCAAAGATCTAAGCACAAAATATGTTCATCACAGGGTCATTTGTAATAGTAAAATATTATGGGGAAAAAAGACTTCAGTGTTGGATTTCAGAGAATGGCTAAGTAAATTGTACTGCCTCTACAAGATGGAATATTGTGCTGCCATTATAAATTAAGCTTATGAAGTGTTCTTAACGACATGGAAAAATGCTTAACGATATAACATTAAGTAAAAGAGCAAGACAGAAAAAGGTTATAGAGCGTGATTTCAACTACTCTGAAAATCATAAAAAGACTGGCAGGAAAGATGGTAAAATGTTAATAGTGTTTATCTGTGCTTGATGGGATTATGGGTGATTGTTTTTCTTATTTACTCTTTGCTGTATTTTCAACTTGGGAATGCGTTACTTCTGCAATTTGATTTTTTTTTCCCCTTTTAATAAGAAAAGGATGGTCATCAGTGGTAAATCTTATGCCCAGGTTGAGAGTTAAGAAATTGGAGAAAGGGGTATTGGGAGGATTTTAGGAGTCCCTGGAACTGAAATCCGGAAGTAGTACAGAACTTGCAGGGTAAAGTTTGTTTTTGTCCTTGTCTATGATAAGAACAGTATTTGCTGAGTGCATGAATGACATAAGCGGAGTCTGCTCCCACAGCGGAGCTTGATTTGATAAATAAACCCCACCTCATTCCCAGGATGTAGTTCTGGACTCACCACATGAGAATTGCTCAGAACTGAGAAGCCTAAATACACTAAGGTAAATGGAAGTAGGTCAGAGTCCAGGGAAATTGTCCTCAGACTCAAAGTGACAAAGTCCTTGAACTTTAGACACCAGGAATCTGCTTCTGTGGCTCCTTGGGCACCTGTCTGGCTTTTTGTGGAAATTTCATACTGTGTTGTTTATGAAGAAATGAAAAAGAGAGCAAAACTCCTTCAGGACTTGGAATTAAAGAATCTTGAGGCCAGAGGGGACTTTTGAGATCCTATTTCTAGTCCTAAGTTTTGTTGTGCTAGTGAGAAATAGAGGCTCAAAGAGATGAAGTGAATTGCCTGAGGTCACCCACGAAGTAGTGCAGAAACCCACTGCCTATGAATCGATTCTGGAGCTAAAATCCTGACTCAAGCTCTGGGGCTTCTTGTGCCTCTCAGTGCTGCTTCCCCCTGTGCCCTGTGGGCATCAACTCACTGGGTGATGTTTATTGTATTTATTTGTTTCTTTGCTTATTATCATGAGAGCATGGACCTTTTCTACCTGGTACATGGCTGGTGGTCAATAAATATTCATTGAATGGGCAGAGGGATGGATGGATGGATGGCTGGATGGATGGGTGGACGGGTGGATGGATGGATGGATAGATGGATGACTTGAGACAGTATGATATGATGGAAAGACCATGAGTTCTGGAGTCATGCCAACCTGGGGTCAAATCCCAGCACTGCCACTTATCAGCTGTGTAACTTTAGTAAAGTCATTCAACCTCTCTGAGTCTCAGACACTTCTATTGTAAAATGGGTGTGATAACACCTGAAAAGAGTTTCTGAAAGTTAACCAAGATTATATATATAAGTACGTGTGTGTGTATGCTTTTTACCAAGTTGCTGCCACCATAATAAATGTTAATTAAATGTTACCTTCCAGTCCCTCACCCATGAAACCAAGTCTGAGGCACAGCTATTGTCACCTGAAGTTTTGCTATGGGACACCACTTTTGTGTTGGCTTCAGATGTTCGTGTGCGATGAACTCACCTGCATATTCTGAGACAACATCTTCACATGTTAAACTCACAAAATAGGAATCAGGCCAATGCAATAGGAATGCCCATGGTGACTGACCATAAGTTGGTCTCTCTGAGAGCTGGGAGAGCGAGGTGGAGAGATGACTAAGCTTATGGCCCCGCATTCTTTCCAGCAGGGCACTGACTGTCTCAGCAGTTGAGCCTACTCAGAAGGGATGAGATTATTCCATTCCCATTGTGGGTGGGGCAGGTCATGCAATCCTTTCAAGTGAAGCAATGCTCTTTAATCCGCTATGTATGGTGAACTCACCTGCGTATTCTGGGACCACATCTTCACGTGTTACATACGCCAAAATAGGAATCAGACCAATGCAACAGGATTCATTAAGCACCTATTAGGTGGCCAGGTTGACACGAAAACCTGAGAGAGAACACAAGAGAAGAACAAGATATGGACTTTGCCTTCAAGTTTTTGTAGAAGAACCCATACATGTTCAGCCAATGAGGAACTCTATGTATCCATGGGTCCCCAGGTCAGAGGAGGTGTAATAATGTCCCTGCAACAGGCAAAGATGGTTAAAAGACAAGAGCTCCAGCCTTGCTCAAAATCTTCCTACCTGTACAGGAATCCCCAAGAGATAGCTACCATGAACTCAAACTCTCAGACTTCCTGGCTGAAATGTAGCAACTGCCATTTCCTGCTCAGTCACTCCTGGTATTGGCAGGTAGGTTCCCTTCTTCCAGGTTCAGTGCTGATGTCAACACTCAAAAAGCCTCAAAAAACTTGCTGTTTGATAAAGCAGTTAAGGACATCTCCTGGAAGAACTTGTGCCTCCGCTCCCCTACCTCATCCAATCAGTTATGGCACACACTTGCACCAAGCTCAGAATTTTCAAACCCAGTGCCATTGCCAAGCAATCAGACTGGCAAATAAGAGAAGATTTACCCTTCACCCTTGAACCAGTCATTGATTTGGGGTAATATTTGGGAGGCAGCATGATGCAGTGACAAAAGTACAAGATTTAAAGCCAGACAGAACTAGGTGTGACTTCTACCTTTTCCACTAGCCTGGTATGTGGCATTAGCTGTGTTGATTTAGCCAGGATATTTCTAATGATAGTGCCTATATCCCCTATGAAAGAACCCCTTTGAGAGTGGCTGGAGGAGAAGAAGGTGTCCCAGTCCAGTGTTTCTGGGTGACCTCGAGAAAGAGAAGGCTGAACTCTCCATCTTAGAAACTCCCCCATCCACTAACATCCCTATGAAGGCCCATGGTGAGTGATCATATGGTGGTATCCCTGAGAGCTGGGAGCAGAGAAGTGGAGAGATGACTAAGCCTATGGTCTCTCATTTCTTTCCAGCAGAGCCCTGACCATCTCAGCAGTTGACCCTATTCAGAGGGAATGAGACTGTTCCAGTCCTATCAGGGGTGAGACAGGTTGTGCGGTCCTTTCAAGTGAAGCACTGCTCTTCAATCTGTCATGCTAAGAGGTATTTTCACTAGTTCAAGAGAGAACAGAGGTGGGAGGGAGCACAGGGTATTAAATTCAATTATAAACCAAATGCTCTTTAAATCCATTATCAGATATGGAAATGCTGAATCCTGAAGTCTCCTTCCCCCACAACCCCCACCCCTTTTAAACCATGATGATGTCAAGTCCCCTAGAAGGCCCAGATGCTGTTGGATCTGTTTCACTCTGTCCTCTCCAGTCATGCTGGTCTCCTCTCTAAGGCTGAATTAGACCAAATGCAGATTATTTTGCCTGCAACACCCTCCCTCCATTTCCCGTTTCCCATAAAAACCACAATTTGTTCCTCTGTTCATCTATTCTACTTCTTTCTGTCTTCATTCACTCAGAAATACTGACTATGGAATCTCTGACACTTTAGGAACCCCAGCTTCCTAGTAGAAAAAGGAGACCTCAGTTTCCCCCTCATTCTAGGTTTAGAATGCCATGAGAGACTTCGCTGTGCTAAATGTCCTCTGGGCTAACAGGGGAAATGGATCAACTTACTTTCTGAATTCTGTTAGTTACAAAGGTGAATCAGATGTTTTTCCTGACATCAAGAAGCTCACAATATAATAAGATAAAAAATATACCAAAAAAAAAAAATTGCCATTGAGTCAATTCAAACTCATGGCGACCCCATGTGTTGCAGAGCGGAACTGTGCTCCATAGGGTTTTCAATGGCTGATTTTTCAGAAGTAGATTGTCAGCCTTTCTTCTGAGATACCTCTGGGTGGACTTGAACTGCCAACCTTTTGGTTAGTAGCCAAGCACTTAACCACTTGCACCACCCAGGAACTCCATAAAAATATACACAAGGGATGATAATACCTGTATGGAAGAGGGCTAAATGTCCCACAAAAGAACCCCAATGCTAGGAGAATGTGGAGAAGAAAGAGAACAGCTGAGCTACCCAGAAGGAACTTGGAGAACTTGGCATTTGAACTGGTCCTAAATTTCGGCAGGATTTAAGCATTTAGACACATGACCCCCCCCTCCCCCGCTCAGGCAGACAGGTGGACAGAGACACTGAAGCCAAGGTGTGGAAGCAGGAAGGCCCAGAGGAGAATAGGGTAGAGAGTGAGAGTTCTATTCGTGGGCGGTGGGAGGGTCTCACTGAGGAGGTGATTTGGAGCTTGAAGCTGGTGAAGTCTTCAGATCAGACCCTGCAGGGCTCTGAAAGCCAGGCTCTGGAGCATATGCCTCATTCTGGGTACACTCTGATGTAAAAGGCAATGAGAGCCCCAGAATATGCTGCTGGGTGAGTCTTTTAGGAAGGCTCCACCTTCACTTCTTTTTGGACTGGTAATATATGGGCCAAGGTGCAAAAAAGCACTCCGCTTGTCCCACCCATATTTCACATCATTATTTCTCACCATCCTTTCCAGCTGCAGCAGAGGGTTTTTTTTAAAAAATTGGTAGGTTTTTTTTTTTTGGTGGTGGTAAAATATTTACAACATAAAATTTGCTATGTTAGTCACTTTTAAGTGTACCATTCAGAGGAATTAATTATACTCACAATGTTGGGCAACCATCACTTCTTATTTCCAAAAGTTTTTCATCACCCCAAACAGAAACTCTGTGCCCATTAAGCAATAACTCCCCATTTCCCCAGTTTGTTCTTTTGTTTTGCTTTGTTTTTCACCCATCCCCCGGAAACCACTGATCTGCCTTCTGTCTCTAAGCATTTGCCCATTCTTGATGCATATTTCATATAAGTGGAATCACCCAATATTTGTCCTTTTGTATCTGGCTTATTTCACTCAGAATAATGTTCAAGTTTCATCCCATGTATCAGAACTTCATATCTCTCTATAGCTGAATAATATTCCATTGTATGGATATACCATATTTTGTTTATTCATTCATCAGTTGATGGACATTTGGGTTGTTTCCACCTTTTGGCTATGATGAATAATGCTGAAATGAACATTAGCATACAAGTTTTGTTTGAACATCTGTTTTCAATGCTTGTGGTATATACCTAGGAGTGGAATTGCTGAGTCATATGGAAATTGTATGTTTAACTTTTAGAGGAACTGCCTGTTTTCCACAGCAGCTGCACCATTTTATATTCCCATCAGCAATGAACTGCGTTCCAATTACTCCACAACCTTGCCAGCACTGGTTATTTTCCGTTTTTCTGATAATAGTCATTCTAGTGGTTGTGAAATGGTATCTCATTGTAGCTTTGATTTGCATTTTCCTAATGACGAACACCTTGGCCATATGTATATATTCTTTGGAGAAATGTCTATTCAACTCCTTTGTCCATTTTTTAATTGGCTTGTTTGTCTTTGTTGAGAATTGTAGGAGTTTCTACATATCCTGGATATTAAACCCTTATCAGATATATGATTTCCAAACATTTCCTCCCATTTTGTCACTTGCTGTTTCACATTCTTGATAATGTCTTTCGATGCACAAAAGTTTTTAATTTTGATGAAGTCCAGTTTATCTACTTTGTTGTTGTGCTTTTGATGTTGAATCTAAGAATTCACTGCCAAATACAAGGTCCTTTGTTTTCCTCTAACAAATTTTATAGTTTTAGCTCTTATATTTAGGTTGGTAATCCATTTTGAGTTAATTTTTGTATATGGTGTGAGAAAGAGGTCCAACTTCATTCTTCTGCATGTGGAAATCAAGTTGTTCCAATACCATTTGTTG
This sequence comes from Dugong dugon, assembly GCA_030035585.1. NCBI lineage: Eukaryota > Metazoa > Chordata > Mammalia > Sirenia > Dugongidae > Dugong > Dugong dugon. The sequence goes on from CM057471.1 coordinate 64,271,484, forward strand.
AAGACAATTCTTTGCCCATTGAATGGACTTGGCACTCTTGTTGAAATTAAGCCCATAGACGTATGAACTTATTTTTGGACTCTCAATTCTATTCCACTGGTCTATATGTCTATCCTTATACCATTACCACACTGCTTTGATTACTGTAGGAATTAGTGTTAATTTCTTAGGAAGTGGGTGTGATAATGACATTTGTTTTTTAAAAGTCCTTATCTTTTAGAAATTCCAACTGAAATATTTACAGATAAATATTACAGATTTAGTGCAGATTTTTTAATATGCAGCTTCACTAATTATGTGCTATGTGATGTCTGGAAGCCACTTCAACTCTCTCTGAGTCTCAGTTTCCTTATCTGTAAAATGAACATTACAGTTCTCTGTAGTAAAGTGCCTGGCACGTGGCAGGCTCTCAGTAAATGGCTGAGGTTAGTAAGACCACCTACGGCTTTGGAGGAGGTCCACCACTGGAACCCAGATCTTCCAACTGACCTGGCCAGCCTTGGGGGTGACTCTTCCGCTCAGGTCTCAGAAGATGAAGGAATCTGAATTTCCAAGGCGAGCCCTCTGAGAGCTCAAACTGAGGGTCTTTCCGACCAGAGCTCTAGCCCTAGGGTGGCCCAGGCCAAGGCCAGGTTGGCCCCTGTAAACCTCTCCCAAGCTCAGCCTTACTCTCAGAAAGTGGAGGTAGAGAGGTGAGGTCAGCCGACTCAGTCTCCTCACTGAAAGCTCCTTGCTCCTTCCAGGGGCCTAGTGCAAAACCAGTGGTCACCTGGCCATTAGGTCGAGGACATTTCTACATGACAGCAGCCTGCTGGTGTGGTTATAATTAAGTTGGTCTCCTGCTTCCTCTAGGGGCTGCTCTGCCCTCTCCCTTTGGTCATTTTACCTGTCAGATGGTCCCCTAGGTCATGAACACTTCCCAGAATGGCTTTTGATTAAAATCCAGTGAAGCTGAAAACCAAACCAGATTCACGGAGGACAGAAATTTCAGCCACTAGCTCAGGGAAGTCAGCTTATTTCACAATTTCCACCAGGGAAAGGCTGGCACCAGAAATGGGCCTTTGACCAAGGGGACTGGTGTTCTTTGAGCATCAGTTATGGGCCAGACATAGCATTATGTTCTTTCACTGGATTTACCAGTGGAGGCCCTTCTGTGTCTCCCTCTCCTTGGAGTCTCTAAACTCAGAACAAAACTCCAGGCTTCTGCTCCTCCTGCTCTCTCTAACTGGACTGCCATTTCACCACATCTCTGCCCTGAACGTCACCCTCATGACAGCCAAATGTGACCACCCTCGAGCCCTCTTCTGTTCTCCCACCCCCATGACCTTTACAGCACTCGCCACACATCATGACGGCAGGTCATACATATGCCCATCTCCCCGCAGACTACAAATTCCTTCAAGGTAGGAGGGAAATAGGCATTTATGAAACTGGAGAATGTCAAATTTAGGACTGGAACAGTGAGTACCCATGAGGAACAGTTGGAGGAGCTGGGGTGGAGAAAATTAGTCATAAGAAGAGTAATAACTAACATTTGTTGGGCGATTACTACATCGTGGGCACTGAGCCAAGTGCTTGACCCTTGGAGATACATCCTGAAGCCACCACTGTTGTACAGATGGGGACGCTGAGGCTCCGTAATAGAGGCATTTCTCCTCCTGCACAAATGCTCCTAATACAGATTGAATAGACAGCCAGAGTTTAGTTGGGGGACACAATTTGCAACAATCCCACCTTTGCTGATAACATCTCCAGGGCAAACTAGCAAGTTGGAAGGAAATCTACTTTGAGCAGGGGCTTGCCAAAATAGTTCCGCCATGTTCTTTTGCTTAAGTTGGTGATTGCCATTTATTTCGATGGTTAGGAACACACTGATTTTGATATGATACAATGTGTTATTTAGATTTAAATTGATCAGTTTTAATCAACCAAATTTTTATTTTGAGTTGCAATGTCAAAATAATCTCTAGAGCTATTTTTAAAACTCCCTCATGATTTAAACTCCTACAAGAAAATAACTAGCTGTGAGTTTAAAATGCTTTAGCCCTACCATTTTTTTTAGGAGCTCTGGTGGCAACAATGGTTAAGTGCTCAGCTGCTAACAGAAAGGTTGGCAATTCAAATCTACTAAACTGCTCCTTGGGAGAAAGACCTGATGATCTGCTCCTGTAAAGATTATAGCCTAGGAAGTCCTATGGGGCAGATCTACTCTGTCACATGGGGTTACTATGAGTAAAAATTCGGCACGACAGCAACAGTCTTTTCATTCCCACATCAAAAAAAAAAAAATAGTTTCCAAAATGAAACGTTGGGGAATGTGAGGTTTCTTAGGAATGCAGTTCTCATGTTATAACCAGTCAGGCCATATTGTTCCCAATTTACAGATGAGAAAACATGCAACAAGGCTAAGTGACTAGACCACAGCCACCACTGAGTTAGGAGCAGAGTTGTGATGTGAGCAAACTTGGTCTGGCTCCAAAGCAAATTGTTTTTCAATTAGTGGTAAGAGCCATGTTCCCAGTGCCTAGCACCGTGCCTGGCCCATAATACTCAACTGATGGTTATTAGAAGACCACCTCTTTGCCTCCACTTTCTGAGGAGTAAGGCTGAGCTTGGGAGAGGTTTATAGGGGCCAACCCAGCCTTGGCCTGGGCCACCCTAGGGCTGGAGCTTTGGTCAGAGAGACCCTCAGTTTGAGCTCTCAGAGGATTCGCCTTGGAAATTCAGATTCCTTCATCTTCTGAGACCCGAGCGGAAGAGTCATCCCCAGAGCTGACCAGGTCAGTTGGAAGATCTGGGTTCCAGTGGAGGATCTCCTCCAAAGCAGGAGATGGTCTTAATAACCTCAGCCATTTACTGAGAGCTTACCACGTGCCAGGTAGTTTACCACAGAGAACTGTAATCTTCATTTTATAGATAAGGAAACTGAGACTCAGAGAGAGTTGAAGTGGCTTCCAGACATCACATTGTATGTAATTAGTGAAGCTGCATATTAAAAAATATGCTCCTTAGAAGGGAAGATGGTGAGACTTTGTCTCATGTACTTCAGACGTGTTAGCAGGAGGGGCCAGTCCCTAGAGAAGGGCATCATACGTGGTGTCATGGATTGAATTGTGTCCCCCCAAAAATGTGTGTATCAATTTGGCTGGGCCATGATTCCTGGTATTGTGTGATTTTCCCATGTGTGGTAAATCCTGCCTCTATGATGTTGATGAGGGAGGATGGGCGGCAGTTGTGTTAGTAAGGCAGGACTCAATCTACAAGACTCGATTATGTCCTGAGGCAATGTCTTGAGATATAAGACAGAAGTGAGCAGTGACAGGCAGGGGCGTGGCGGGGGAGACACACCTCATACCATCAAGAAAGAAGTGCTGGGAGCAGAGCCCGTCCTTTGAACCGGGGTCCCTCAGCAGAGAAGCTCCTAGTCCAGGGGAACACCGAAGAGAAGGCTGACAGAGAGAAAAAGCCTTGCCCTGGAGCTGATGCCCTGAATTTGGACTTGTAGCCTACTTTAACTGTGAGGAAATAAATTTCTCTTTGTTAAAGCCATCCACTTGTGGTATTTCTATTGTAGCAGCACTGGATGACTAAGACACATGGTAAAGTAGAGGGTCAGCAAAAAAGAGGAAGACCCTTAACATGATGGATTGACACAGTGGCTGCAACAATGGGCTCAAACATAACAACAATTGTGAGGATGGTGCAGGACAGGGCAGTGTTTCCTTCTGTTGTACGTAGGGTCGCTACGAGTCGGGATTGACTCCACAACACCTAACAATAACAACAGCAAGAAGACAGAAGAAACCGGGGAGAGCACTTTCCTCTTCTTTTTCAGAAACAGCCCAAATGCCTGCAATTCCCTTCTCCAGGTCAGTTCAGATGCCAGCTCATAACATCATGTGGTAAGCAGAATTCTTAGAGGATAACCGAAGATTCCCAGACCCAAGTATTTAATCAAACACTAATCCAGGTCCTACTGTGAAGGGGTTTTGCAGAGGTAATTAAGGTCGCTTATCAGTTGACCTAAAAAAATAGGGAGATTATACAGGTGGGCCTAATGTAATCACATGAGCCGTTTAAAAGCAGTTTCCTTGGCTAATAGAAAGGGAAGGCAGAGATTAAAAGCATGAGGGGAATTGACTCTCCATTGTTGTCTTGAAGATGGAGAAGGTCCATGTGTAAAAGACCTGAGAGCAGCTTTTAGGAGCTCAGAGGTGGCCTCAGGGTGAGTCAGCAAGAAAAGGGGGACCTCAGACCAAACTCAGGAACTGGATTCTGCCAACAACCTGAATGAACTTGGAAGTGGATTCTTCCCCAGAGCCTCTAGATAAGAGTCCTGCCTGTACAACACCTTGATTTCAGCCTTGTGAGGCCCTAAACAGAGAACCCAGTCAAACCCACCCAGATTTCTGATCTACAGAACTGGGAATTAATAAATGGATGTTGTTTTGTTTTAAGCTGTTAAACTTGCAGTAATTTGTAACACAGCAATAGAAAATTAATACAATTGTATTAAACTTTCAACCCATCAGCTTCATGCACTAGGTTGCCTGATTTGACCAAGAAACCAGTTGATCCATAATAAGTACTTATGGAGCAGGTGGTGTCCAGCAGAATCGTTCCTATTTTCCCAGAATTAACAACAAGCATCAACAGCTGAGAACAAAGGTTGCTAACCTGAAATCTTGGTTCAGAGACCCACCAGCTGTGAGGAGTTGGTGTTCAGGTTGTTTTCTCCATTCTGGGGATGGACTAGTGCATACATGCTAAAATTTCAAGAGGAACCACTAAAACAATAATAATAGAATGAATAACTTCCAAACTTTTAGAGAGAAATAAGGGCAAACAGATGGCATTATCATTTGAATGGAAGGAGGCAGAACAAGATAAGCAAGGGGAAAAAAATGGTAAATAGGGAACAGAAAATAAAATGGAAGCACTAAGTTCAAATATTAGTTGCTACAGTAATACAAACAGGCTACACTTAAAAAGTGTTTAAAAAAACGCACACAAATCCTCAAATTAGATTTATTTTAATCTACTCAGATGATGTTTACTAGCCACACCTAGAATGTAAAGACACAAAAGGGCGAAAAAGTAAAGAGGTGGGAAAAGATATATTAGGTAAATGCTACTAAAATAAACATTCTATAGAAATGTTAATTTCTGGCAAAACAGACACTAAGACAAAAAGCATTACTTTTTATTTAAAAATTTCAAATGAACTTAATTAAATTTCATTTTTGTTAAATTAATCCATTTTAATTAAATTAAAATTTTAAATAAAGTTTTTAAATGTTAAATAAAAATTTTGAAAAGCAACGACAGTTCACCTTGAAGATTCAGCAAACCTGAACGTGTTACATACCTAACAACATAGCCTCAATATATAGAATGCATACATTGATGGCAGTATAAGAACAAATCGATGAATTCTCAATCTTGGTCAGAAAAGTTAATATGTCTATTTAAGAACTGATAAATCAAAGCTAGAAAGAGTTGAGAATATTTGAAGAACTGAGGGATGAAAATAAGTTGGGGAAGACTACATAGAATGGTCTTAAATAGAAACCTTGCAGAATAAAGAACAGTCTTACAGAAATAAAGATTGAACAATCTTCTGGGGAAAAAAAAAAAACATATAAATTACCAAAACCGACTTCACAAAAATAAAACACATGAACACATCTATTACCATGAAAGAAATAGAATTGGTAGTGAAAAATATGCTCACCAAGAAAACACGAAGGCAAGATGATTTACAACAACTGAGTTTTACCAAACCTTCAAGGAATAGATAACCCATACTTTATCCAAACCATTCAAGAGAAAAGAAAAAGAGGGAAAATTTTCCAACTCATTCTAAGAGGTTAGTTTAGTACAACACTAAAATTTTAGGCCAATATTTCTTATATCAGTGTCAAAATCTTAAATAAAATATTAACTGAAACCAGTAATTTTTTTCTAATACAATTTAGTCAAGTAGGATTTATCCCCATTACTTAAGGACAGTTTAATCTTTAAAATTCTATAAATGTAACTCACCCCATCAAGAGATTAAATAAGAATAGGCATATGAATAGTTCATAGATGCAGAAGAAAAGCATCTTATGAATTAATCCATATTCAACATGGAGAAAAAAATTCAGCAACTACAAATAGAAGGAAACTTCTTCAACTTGCTCATATGTGTGCCTACCAAATACCCACTGCAAGTATCATACTTAATGGTGAAACATTAGAAGCAGTCTCTTCAATGTTAGGAACAAAAGAAATGTGTCTATTATTACCACTTTTGTTTAACATTGTACTGGAGGTCTAGCTAAGACAAGAAAAAGAAATAAGTGTAAGGATTGGGAAGAAAGAAACAAAATTGTCATTATTTGCAAATGATGTATTTGTCTACACAGAAAATTCAAGAAAAACTACAGATAAATATTAAAACTAATGAGCGTTAAACAAGGGTATTGAACCCAAGATCAGTACATAAATATCAGCAGCTTCCTATTCACCAGCAATAATAAATTAGCAATGTCATTTTTAAAATTCTAAATAACAGCAGAAATTTTAAGATTTCTAAACCTTTAAGAAAAAAATATATAAAACATTGCTGATAACAAAAATACATAAATTAATTAAGAGATATAGCATGTTCTAGAGATAAAGATTCAATATCAGAACTGGCCCCAATTTATTTTACAAATTCAAGCCAATTCCAACAGAATATTTAATGGAACTTGATGATCTGATCCTGATACTCACATAGATGAGTAGAGAGTAAAGAACAGTGAAGACAAGTTTTAAAGACAATAATGAGAAAGACTCGCACCAGATAGCAATATTTAAAAAAAAAAAAAGCTAGTTTTGTATATTATTTGCCCATCGGTAAATAAATAAACCAATGGACTAGAATAAAGAATGCATGTATATATAAATATATATATATATTTAATATTATGACAGCATTTCAAATCAGTGGGGGAAATGTATTATTAAATATGAAAGCCAACATTTTAAATTTCTTTTCTTAAGAGTCCTTGTCTGTTAGCAACGAACCAATATTGCTACTGGGGACATGATATGATATCTGGGATATGTTTAATATACACTAGGAAAAAAGGGGATAGATAAAGCAAAAATGACAAAGTGATGGTTGCTGAAACGAAGTGAAAGGGAGGTGAGGATTCATTGTTTTATTCTCTACTCTGGAGTGCACTTGAAAATTGTCATCATAAACTTTTTTTTAAGTTTTGAAAGAAAATATATAAGAATATTTTTGTGACTTTGGGTAACAAAAGATCTCCTAGATAAGACATAAAATGCCCAAATTGCAAAGAGAAGGATTGATAAATTTAACTACACTAACATTTTAAACTAATTTATGGCAAAGAATGCCTTAAATTAAGTTAAAATATGCGCCGCAGACTGGGAAGAAATGTTGTAATGTATATAACTGACAACTGATTAGTATCCAGAATATGTTAAAAACTCCCACAAATCAAAGGCAATCCAACAGAAAAATGGAGAAAAGATATTATATCAACCAGTTCCACAAAGAGGAAACTCTTGGATAACATAATCAACCTCATTATTAATCAGGAAAATGCAAATTAGGATAAGATCCCATTTTACATATCAGGTTGGGAAAAAAAAGTCAGATAAAACTGGGTGTTTGTTAGGAGTAGACAAGAACGAACTCTCATACATTCCTCATGGGATTTTAAATTGCTACAACTCTTTGGAGAATGGAACCATCGAGTAAGTTTGAAAATGTTTATACCTTGTACCCTAGAAATGCCACTTTTATTTGTTCATGTCTCCTTGCATGCAAAACTAAGATGATCTATCATATATGCCTAGGAATGGAATTGATGGGTGTATTAGATATTGCCAAATTTCCCACCTAAATCAATGTACCATTATACAACCAACAACAACATTTAAACTGTCCGGTATTCCCATCCACTTTTTAATATATGCCAATTTATAATAAATAAGAGGCAAAATTCATTTTTACTTCAATATTTATTTACTTATGAGTGAGGTTGTGCGCTTGTATTTCTTTCTCCAGAAAGGGCCTGTTTATATTCTTTGCCCATTTTTTCTCTTTTCTCTTTCCTTAATCCCTAGGTGGTGCAAATGGTTCATGCAATGGGCTATTAACTGAAAAGTTGGCAGTTCAAGTCCACCCAGAGGCACCTTGGATAACAGGCCAGGTGATCTAGTTTTGAAAAATCAGCCATTGGAAACTCTACTCTGACACACATGGGGTCACCATGAGTCGCAATTGACTCAACAGCAACCAGTTTTGAGCATTTCTAAGAGCTTTTATTAATAAGAAATTGTTTCCTTTGTCATTTTTTGCAAATACTTTTACCACTTCAGTGTTTGCCTTCTGACTTGTTTGTGCCATTTCTTGCCATACAGAAATGTTTTAAATCATATGTAATGTACTTGCTTAGCTTTAATTTTGGCTTCATGGTTTCATGCTATAGTTAGAAGAACATTTACCACTCCAATATTCTTTTAATTCCACCCATGTCTACTTCTAGTATAGTTTCATGCCTATGGTTTCATAATTTACATTTAAATCTTCATTTTATTGCAATTTGTTTTATTACAATAAGTAAAGTAGGAATATAGCTTGCCACTTAGCCCCCATCCCAAATGCTAGCCAGTCGGGTCAATATCATTTACCCATCTTTTTCACACTGATCGAAATGCCACCTTACTAAACACTAAATTCCTTATGTTCTTGAATCTGTTTCTGGACTCTCTATTCTGTTCCACTACTCCGGTATCATATTATCTTAATCAGTATCATTTTATAACATGTTCTAATAGCTCATAGAGTTAGTCTCTATCATTTTCAGATTTTTTTCTGCCTATTCTCACGTTTGTATTTCCATATGAAACCTAGAATAAACTTGCCATTACCTGTTGTTATTGGTATCATACTGAATTTCTAATAAATTCAGGGGAAAATATAAACTTTACAATATTGATATTTCCTATTCCAAAGAAGAAGTACCTTTCCATTTAAAGTTTTATTTTAGTTGATAGTGGTAACTTCTCTTACTTTGTTGATTTTCTGTAAGGATTAAATGAGATACTGTAGGAAAACAGTGTGCACCCGGCTACTCTCCTAAAGGCTGGCATTTTGAACCCACCCAGCAATGCCACAGAAGACCTGGCAGTCTGTTTCCATAAAAATTACAGCCAAGAAAACCTTATGGAGCTCAGTTCCGCCCTGTGACAAACACAGTCACCATGAGTTGGAATCAACTCTACAGCAATGGGTTTGGTTTTTTGGTTTTACTTTGGCAAGTTTGGAAGTTAATCCTGAAGCTGTAAAGGAATGCTCATGGGCTTGAAATCTGAGAGATCCAAGTGAGATCAATCCGTTTGGCAGGTTTAGACGTCTCTGCACTTCTATGGGAACGCTCATCCCTTCCCTGAGTGGTTAAGATAGATACTGCATGAAAAGAATCTACCTTGATGTCTGGCCTAGTGTAGGTACTTAAACTGAAATCTGAATTCATTTGAGAACAGAGTGGAAAGAACTTTGAAACCTCTGTGGGAGAAAGTGAGAAGAGGGAGTGAGTACCTAGCCCCTAGAGAGGATATAAAGTACTTAACTGGGTTGTTTTTCAAAATATGGCTAAACTTTCGAAATCAAGTCTCCTAGAAGAAATTAGCCCAGTTCATTATAAATCAGACCAGTTCCAAGTGGGCCAAGGACAATTTACATGGGTTTTGTTTGGCCTTGGACGTTAACTTCCCTTCTGTAGAGTTATAGATAGCTTTGACATTTACTGCTTCCATTAAATAAGAAGATGGGGAGAACACAAGAGCAGAGGAAGGGAGTCAGAAAGCTTTTTCTAACAGAAAAGAAATGTCGTTTACCAGGCAACATCAGGCATCAGCGTTGCGGGGAAGCAGTCGAATTGGGCAAGTTAAGCAGATGTGCCCGTGATGAGCTGTCTTTGCACAGTCAGTCACGTGACAGTAAATCTGGCTTGAGTGGTAGCCGTGTTAACAGACCGGGGAGATTGATGCCCTTCCGAGGCCAGGGAACATGCAAGCAAAGTGAAGAGCCCTTTCGGGCCTGTGCCAGTCAGAGTATAAATATGTAGCACTGGCTGCTAAAGTGAGTTATGATTTTATTCTCCTACTGGTACCTGAAATCTAGAGAGGGATTTTATTCTCCTACTGGTACCTGAAATCTAGAGAGGGTATTTGTCTAGTCCCTGTATCAGGGGTGACAGCTCTAGCTACGTGGTTGCATGGCAGATAAATCTGACACTGTGAAGGAACCTGTTGTTATCAATTTGATCTTGGGGAAAAGAAACTGCCCTGTACACAGGCGGTATTGTCAGTACACAGACCGATTCCCCCTTTTCCTGAAGCTTCTGCAAGTGCTGTTTTCTCCAGGTTGCTATGTCTGGGGATGGGCTGGTATGTAGCCTCTTGATCCTACACTTTACAGAAGATGCTGAAAGCATCTGTTTGCATGACTGGCCCACTGAGTATGAGCTTCTTGAGGGCAGGTCTGCATTTGATTCTTCTATAGCACAAGGGCTGCCATGGCCTGTTCATCTGAAATTAACAAAAGGGCCAAAGTCTTTGGTCACAGGAGCTGGTGGCCTCTGGGACAGGCAGGTTCAGGGCACCAAGAGTCCATGCATTCTATTGCCTCAAGCTTTTGAAGCACATCAGAGCAACTTTGAAGAGTCTGCTTTTCTGGAAACTTGGAATGTTCATGTCTCAGCTACAATAACAGTATCTCCTTTAGAAAGTAATAACAAAAGGGAAAGAAGAAAGGAAGGGAAGGAGGCAGGGAGGAGAGAGAGAAAAGGAGATATGTGCTTTGGGTTCCTTGGAAATAGAGCCACTATCTACTAAAACAAATTTTAAAACAAATTTTAAAATGACTGGAGATTTGTGGCCAAGTATCAGGGGCATTTATTAAATTGCTTGTCCAAAATCTCACTCCACCTGCAGTGGAGTAGATGCTGGAATGAAAGCCCTGAGCACATGGGACTTCTGTTTTTCAGTCCCCTTCATGAGGTTCATGACCTCCCAGTACATCTTCAATGCCCAGGGCTCATTTCTCTTCATTCTTTTTACTGTCCTCAGGCAAGCTCATCCCCTTCTGAGGCTTCCCATTTAACCACTAAAGTCACAGATTCCAAATCTCTCTGCAGCCCAGACCACTCTCCTGGGCTCCAGATCCATCTATCCAACCTCTTTGAAGACATCTTCTTCTGCATGTCAAGCTCAGTCTATGCAAAGTGGAGCTTAGCACCCCACTCAGAGCCCTCCTTATTCCATGTTCTTCCTCTTAGTCAATGACATCATCACTGCCCCAACTGCTCAAGCCAAAAACCCCACAGGCATCCTTGACTCCTTGTACCATAACCTGACAATCTCAGTGACAAGTGGATTCTAGATTCTAGCAAGAAAGTTTTCCACTTGAGTCAAGTGAGTCCTGATTGGGACACTCCTCAGAGCCCACATTTATGACGTTTATTTTTCCCCTGAGGTTGACAAATGGGTCCAAGTGGACTTGGCAAGGGTGAACAAATAGATCTGAGTACATCAGTCTCCATAAAAGTAAAGGGTTGGGCCAGCTGAGGGTTTCTAAAGTGGCTCCATAGAGCTCTTTGTCTGGAGATGGAGAATCCCCACACTAGATGCTCTTTGGCTTTGAGAAGGCTGCGGGGCTTCCCTCTGCCTCCCAAGGCAGGTCCCCAAGAGGAGAGCATGGGGCTTCCTTGGAGCCTCCTGTGCTCCCTGCCTCCCATAAAGCATTGAGAGAGAGAACCTGAGCCTTTGCTCCCCTTCCCCAGTGTGGAAACCCAGAAGGTAACCCTGGGAAGGAACCAAATGGAAAGAGGGACATCTCACAGGACATCATTTGGATAATTTCAGTACCAACACATTGTGATCGGTGGCAAGAGGGACACCCAGAGAGAACATTGCCTCTAAGACTCTCTTCCTTGTTTCTCAAGGAAAGCTCATGGCTAGATGCTCACTGGGTAATGGTTAAGACCACGGTTAGAACAGAGGTTAAGAGCACAAGGCTTTGGAGTCAGACAGACAGGTCAAACCCCCATTCTACAGCTTACTCATTATGTGGCCTTGGAAGTCACTTCATCTCTCTGAACTTTGGTTTCCTCACCAGTAAAAGGAATAAAAGTCCCTACTTATGTACAAGTACTTAGCCCAATGGCAGACACCTAGTAGATATTTGGTAAGTGATGACTGTTTTTAGGAGTCCCTGGGTGACACAAATAGTTAAGCGCTCAGCTATTAACTGAAAGGTTGCTGGTTCCAAACCACCCAGAGGTGCCTCAGAAGAAAGGCCTGGCAATCTGCTTCCAAAAGATTGTAGTCATTGAAAACCCTATGAAGCAGCTTTACTCGGCAACACATCAGATTGCCATGAATCGGAATCAACTCAACAGCAACTGGTTTGATTTTGGTTTTAACTAGTTTTTACATGATTACAATCGCATTCTTTCTGCTCTGCATTCTAAGTCCTTCCAGTTCTTGAAGGATTGTCTCAAGTCTCCCTCTTTCCCCGAAGCCTGCTTGGATTACTCCTGCCTTGATCATCTAATAAGTACCTGGCACCTTCAGCGAGCCACGTGGCCAGTCAGGAGCTGGGGAGACAAAGGAGACCCAGGTAACAACTCCTGTCCTCACGTAGGTTACGGCCCCCGAGCAGTTCTGAGCTCAAAGCCCTGCTCCACCACCTCCTAACTGTGTGAGGTTAGCAAGAAGTTCTGAGGCTCAGCTTTCCCATGTGTACAATGGAGAGACTGTTCCCTTGGTGGTAGCGAGTATGAAAAAAGGTAATGAGGAAGGAAGGGAGAAGGAGGGAGGGAGGGAGGAAGAAAGGAAGGCGAGAGGGGAGAAGGGAGTGGAAGAGAGGGCAAAAGGAAGGAAAAAAGAAGAGAGGAAGGGTAGTGAAGGAGGAAAGTGAGAGAGGAAGAAAAAGCAGGAGTGAAGGGGAGGAAGGAAGAAAAGAGCGAACTGTGAAGACCGAACCGCCCTGAGATATGAATGAGTGAATAAATGGATGAATGATACAAGTCCCTGCTATTTCCAGGTCCCACAAGCCATCCTCCTTCTGGCCTGTGCAGCAGGATGCCTGCCGCCACGTTTTTATCAACCTACCTGAAGAGAGAGTTCATTCTCCCCCTTTTACAGCCCAATTTTCTGTAAGTGAAACTTGCTTAAAGGCCCACAGCTCCAAGAAGTGGCATGGGACAGAGAGCCCGCACTGTCACCCGTTTATGGGTATTAATGGTATATGACAAAAAGCCGCAGCTTTATTTTATTTTGTCCTCCAAGTCAAGCTCTTTAAATCAAATATTTAGGGAGGGAAGCATTTCTGGTCTTAAAGGCAAACGTGCACAGTAGCAATCGAAGGCTGACACGCACGACAGCTGTGCGAGATACCTCTACTAGTATCACCATTTTATAGATGAAGGAATTGAGGCTCAGAGAAGGTGAATGAACTTGTTCCAGTGGAAAGTGAAAGGGCAGGGACTCGAACTCAAGCAGTCTTACCCTTGAGGCCAAGTGCTCACACCTCACCGTGCTACCTCTCACCCCACCGAGATGTGTGGGGTCAGGAGGCTGAGACCAAGGATGAGTAGGCACTAGCCAGACTATCTGTGGGTGCTCGCCTTTGCTGGGGGCAGGGCAGGTTGTGGAGAATGGTTCAGGAAGAGGAACTAAAACAAGCAAACTCCCTGAATTAAAGGTGAGCCTAACCCTCTTACCCAGGCCATGGTCTTTTAAACTCCTTCATATGCATGTGAAAGCTGGACAATGAAATAAGACAGAAGAACTGATGCATTTGAACTGTGGTGTTGGCAAAGAATACTGAATATATCATTGACTGCCAGAAGAACAAACAAATCAGTCTTAGAAGAAATACAACCAGAACTTTTCTTAGAAGTGAGCACGGTGAGATTCTGGCTTGCTTACTTTGGACACGTCATCAGGGAAAACCAATCGCTAGAAAAGAACATCATGTTTGGGAAAGTGAAAACAGGGGAAACCCTCAATGTGATGGACTGACACAATAGCCAGAACAGTGGGCTCAGACATATTGAAGATCGTGAAGATGGCACAGCGCCAGGCAGTGTTTCGTTCTCTTACACATAACATCACCATGAGTCAGAGCCAACTCGACAGCAACTGACCACGAGAACAACAACCCACATGCAGAACTGAAAGAAGCTCCCTGTGGCTGACACCTGGAAAGCTAGAGGGAGAGGTGAGCACAGAGGAAGGCTCATAGGGTCAGGTAAGGAGCCAGGACTTAATCTGAGGTTCCTGGGGTCAGGAGAAGGGATTGGTGAGCCAGCGAGCAGTGGAGGGGCTGGCATTGTGTTTTAGGACAACCACGGGAGAGGAAGGGGCACAACCTGAGTGGCTCCTCCATGCCTGATGCCTGACACTGAGCCAGGAGCAAGGGATGAAGAAAGAGGATGGCACAGGCCCTTCGCTTGAGAAAGGGCAGCAAACTAACGTTTAAAAAAACCAGCTGCCATCAAGTCGATTCCTACTTATGGCAACCCCACGTGTGTCAGAGTAGAACTGTGCTCCATAGGGTTTTTAATGGCTGATTTTTCAAAAGTAGATCATCAGGCCTTTCTTTTGAGGCACCTCTGGGTGGCCTTGAACCTCTAACCTTTCAGTTAGCAGCTGAGTTGGTTAAGCATTTGCACCACATAGGGACTCCAAACCCACATTACTGGACGTTTGCTCTACCTCAGGCACTGAACCAGCCCTCTACACAGGTTATACCCTTGTTGTTGTGTACCATGGAGTCGATTCCAATTCATAGAGACCCTGTAGGACAGAGGAGAACTGTCCCATAGGGTTTCCAAGGCCGTAATCTATGGAAGCAGACTGCCACATCCTTCTCCCGTGGAGTCACTGGTGGGTTCGAAACGCCAGCCTTTCCATTAGCAGCTGAGTGCTTAACCACTGTGCCACCAGGGCTCCTTTATGCCATTAAAGGGTAGCTATTAGGTTCCCATTGTATGCAGGAGTCAAGTGAGACCTAAGGAGGTCAAAGCATCAATAGCCTAAGAGTGGAGACAAATACAAAATGGCCAGCCATAACGTACTGCAACACTAACAGTAGCATCAACTAGCATTTATTAAGCTTTTGTTAAGTTCTGGTCACTGGGCCAGTAACTTCCCATGCATTTCCCACATCAGCCCTCTTATCAACCCTGTGAGGAAGAGCTCACACTCCCCATTCCACAGATGAAGAAACCGAGGCTCAGAGAGGATAAGTAACTTGCCCAAAGGCACACAGCAAGGGGAACGTGTCCTCATTCTTAGCCATCATGTTTCACTGCCTCCTCTACTCACTGTCCTACAGCAACAGCGTGTCCAAGGAGCACCGAGAGTACAGACGGAGGTGCTTAACCAAGGAGCTGAGGGTCGGGCTGGGCTTGGATGATGAGACAGTGTTTCCGAGGCAGAGAGGGAAGAAAGCATCTCCCAGACAGCACCCAGGGATGCGCAAGTGCGCAGAAGTCTCCGGATGTCTGCAGTGTAGTGAGTGTGGTGGGAAATTAGGTAGGGGAGAAGCCGAGTTAGAACCTAGACGACACTGAATGTCAGGTTAAGGTGGTGTGGCTTTGTCCTACAGACAGTGGGAAGCCATCAGAGGTGCTGACAAGTTCAGGGGTTCAGATGGTGTTTAAGAGAGCTTTTGGGAGGCTTTGCGGAGGATAAATTGGAGAAGAGGAAAAACGGCAACAAGGATATTGGTTACAGTGGTCATTGTTTGATACACACCTACTGTGTGCCAGGCACTGTACAGACTTCCTCTCTAGTCTTTGGCATGCAAGGCAGCATAATTGTCCCCATTATACTGATAGGGAAGTATGCTGCAGGAGGGAGTGCCCTGAGAGATGGTCCCTTCTGTGAGGCAGCAAATTAAAGCTGCTTTCCTGTCCCCTCCCAGGTGAGCCTCCCCCCCATGTCCCACGGCTGCCCCTGCTGCCCTTCCAGGAAACCAAGAGCTGACAGTGATGTTTGAACCTTCACACCTGCCCTCCCTAGGTGCTTGCTTAACGCCTACTGTGTGCTGGCCCTCACTAGGCTTTGGAAGGAGCCTGGACTAGACTCACAGCCTTCTTCCTGCTGAGTTAAGCAAAAGGAAACAAATCACTCTCAATTCCAGGCTTACAGCCCCAGTGCCGTCCCCACCCCCAACTCCTGTTCTGGGCTTGTTAAACAATTACTTCCAGGCACATTAGCAGCCCTGGGCTAAATGCTGAAGTGTGTGTTTCCTGCTTAGTGGGATTGGTTATTGCTGATTCTGCAAGAGTTGGTCTAAGGGCTTGAGAGGGGAGGAGGCCTGAAGAGAGGAACAGCCCAAGGGTGGGGTGCAGCCCTCCCCACAAGGAGCTCAGGGCCCCCCATATTTAAAGAGCGGGGAGCTGTGGGGGGTGGAGGGGGGTGCACAAATGCATTTTTAAAAGGTGCAACACCGGCGCTCCTTGCAAGCCACAGATAGAGAAGGGTGTAGCTGGGGGAGAGGAGAGGACCTGGTTAACAGATCCAGTAGAATTAGAGCAGAGAGTAGAATGGGGATTGTAGAAGAAAGCCAACATGCCAACACACTATATTTTGCCTTGGAGTAAGAAGTCTAAGGAACCAATCACGTTCCATTGACTTCCACAAACATTTATTGAGACTATACCTTGACATTAAGGTCAAACATGTAGTGACCAGGGTCACCTTGCAACTTTAAAAGCCAAAAGACATTAACTCCAACCCCATCTCACTTTGCAAGTCAGAGACCCTAAGTCATCTCCAGCCTCCCTCTGGGCTTCTTGGGTGTGGGGTTTCGATTTCTCCCAGTTCCCTCTGATTCCCAGTGTATATTTCTGCTGCAATGATCCCACTTAAGGGCTGTCCATCCCTTTTCCATGTTGTGGCACCTATATTGGATGCATCCTGACCTCCTGTCACTCCCCTACCAGCACCCCTGCCCCAAGGCCATGTGCACAAGCCAAACTTTGTTGACCATTTGCTGACAACTGGCAGGATTTTCAACAACTTCCTGCACTGGTCCCCGCTTCTCTCTCTAGCCTCATCTCACCCCACTCACCCTCTTGCACTCTGAGATCTAGCCACTCTCCTACTTTTCCCTTCCTGCCTCAGGGCCTTTGTACAAGCTGATTGCTCTGTCTGCAATGCTCTTCCCCTAGACTTGTTGGGGGAGGTGGTTGATCTGACTTGGGATATGCCTACGAGTCGTGCCGATGGAGATGTAGGAGAGTCTGCAGGATCATGGATCAGAATCATTAGGAAAGCACCTAGGCCAGAGGCACCTATCTGGGAGTCCAGGTTGGTGGTGGCAGTTGAAGCCAAGGGCATGGCTAAAAGGGCCCAGGAAGAATGACTGGAAGGATAAGAGCTCCCTAGCTCCTTTCAGCTTTGACAATCAGTGATTTCATGAAAGCTGGAAGCTTTATTTGAAAAGAGGACTGGAGGAGTGGAGTTCATGCTCTCAGCTCAGATGCAGGAGCTAGAGGGAGAGATGGAAGGGGCTTATTATCTTCCATCTCCTTGCATCAGGCATCACTCAGGCTGACATCTGATTGCCAGCACTAATAAAAAGGCACGCCTGCAGCCCTGGCATCCTGTAATCAGGGGCTCACAGGGCTGGGCCAGGCTGCCAAAGGCCACTGGTTCCACCCCCCGGAAACCTGGGAAGTTTGAACCTGCTTTGTCTCCAGCGGCATGTGGCTGGTCTTCTGCAGGGTGGATTTTCATCCCAGGTGCTGGCATTTTACAGGGGTATGGAGCAGCTGAATGTGCACTAGGAAATTTCAGGAACTGTGTTTTATGAGGTACAAGAGAAGAACTGGGATGCTCAACCTCAAGAGAAAGCCACACATCCCAGGAGGGTTCCCTGGGCCAGGGTAGCAAAAGTGATCTGGGGATTACAGTAGGAAGCTCCCCGTCACTGTAAGTGATGTCTGAATATCCCTGGTGGGGATATTGTTAAAGCGAATTC
Source organism: Dugong dugon (assembly GCA_030035585.1). NCBI lineage: Eukaryota > Metazoa > Chordata > Mammalia > Sirenia > Dugongidae > Dugong > Dugong dugon. The sequence continues at coordinate 64,289,554 of CM057471.1, forward strand.
AGATCTATAATAACGGGTCAAACAAGGTGGCCTTTGAAGCCCCTTCTGACCCTTAGATTCTAAGACTTTATAATTCATATGCAAAGAAGTTTTTCCAGGGTATCCTATCTTAAATCACACATTCCCAAGGTCCAGAAGGTTCTACCTAGCATCTCACCTCAAACTCTCTGGCTAGAGGCTCAGCTCCTCTTGCCAACATTAAGCAGCTAAAAGCATTCTAAAGCCTTAACCAAATCCTCCCAGCCCTCCCGTCTGCCCAAAGACAGCTCCCCCACATTAGGGCGGTCCTATGCAAGTGCCAGACAACCAGAAGCGGGAAGACGAGAGCCCAGATGTCAATGTTATGTAAGTGGCAATTGATTATCACCTTCCCAGATGCACCTGGCCATGGTTTCTGCTCAGCCTTGTTGGTCACCCTCCGGGAAGACTGCCCGGACATGACCACTTTTCTTTAAGACACAGAGGGGAGTTGGGGACCTTTACTGAAGGGAGCTGTGTTGACCTTCATCCCCACCTTCATCATAAGGGTCCTGTCATCATAGTGTTCCATCTACATGGCTGGATACACCTGCTGTGGCAGCTGCTTCTGGCCCTTATGTTGCTTGTGGGATTGGCCTGACAGCCCCTCACCCCATGCCCACTCCACGCACCTCTCCTCTCATGCCCCAAGGCTTCCTGTGGCCAATGATGTACAATGATTCTGTAAGTGATTTAATGCTCTGTAGTAAGACCTGACAAATGCCAATACAAATACTAATACAAAACATCTCTTCCAACTCCCTTATTCAAAGAAGGCCAAACGGAGGCCCAGAGACACCAAGCGACTTAGCCATGGTCACCTGCGAATCAAAATGACTTAGGCCTTCTGATTCGAAGCCTGTGCTCTCTCCACCCCACCCCAGTAGCAGAGAGAAGTCAAATCCAGGAAACGTTGTGCTGAGAACCCAGGAGTCCTGATGCAGGGTTTACTTCAGACAATGATTCTGTTTGGCTGGAGGAATCTTTTCTTAATTCGGAAAAATCCGTGTATATTGATTGCTGAGTGCTCCCAGGAGGATTAGTCTTGGAGCCATTTCCTCCTCATGGTAATCCCCTGCCAGCCCCCAGGCCTGGAAAGTCCCCACAGTGGCTGGACCAAAAATAGGGCATTACTGGTGAATATAACAAAAGTTTGATATACTGTGTAAATACAATAAATACAAGCTCTAGAAAACACACGGTTGCAAAACTAACCAGGTTTATCAATATTAAAGACCCTGGTGGTGTAGTGGTTAAGAGCTACGTCTGCTAACAAAAACGCTGGCAGTTTGAATCCACCGAGCGCTCCTTGGAAACTCTATGGGGCAGGTCTACTCTGTCCTATAGCGTCATTGTGAGTTGGAATTGACTCAACAGCAATGGGTTTTTCAGTAAGGTTAAAGAGTGGTTGTCTCTGGTGAGTGTAACTATTGGAGGCAAGACCCTAGTGCTTTTCTTTTTTAATCATAGTATTTGATTTTTAAAGCATATACATGTATTATTTCTATTAAAAATATATATTTATTAAATTAACTAAGATTAGATGTAAATGATTATATATATTGATTATATATTAAATATATATGTTTGATACATAAGTATGTTAAATATATAGAGAGAGAGATAGATAGACAGATATTGGAAGGTCCTAATTTCACAATAAGGAGTCTTTGAGTGATGTAAACAGTTAAGCGCTCGACTACTAGCTGAAATGTTGGTGGTGTGAACCCACTCAGCGATGCCTCAGAAGACAAGCCTGGCAATCTGCTTCCATAAGGTCACAGGCTTGAAAACCCTATGAAGCTCCGTTCTACTCTGACACATATGGGATTGCTATGAGTTGGAATTGACTCAACAGCAACTAACAACAGCAATTTCATAATAAAGGATAGTCATACAAATTAAATAAACCAGGCATTTTGAAAAATGGATGTTTTAAAATGCCTGCGATGGTAGGTAACTTTACTCCTGAATTAACTTCTTCAGGATTTGAAACAATATTTTATCTATGCCAACTGTATCTCTTTTCATGCTTTCACACCAGCCCTTAGTGGTTTATAATATGATGCCTTTTGTTTGCATTCTCCTTTGTTTTATTTTTGCAAGTCTTGGCAAAATGCTTGTGTAGTGGCCTTTCCATAGACTATCATGATGTTAATGGGACATTTTTCTGGACCTGTTCTAAGAACTCTGCATTTAGAGGATAGAGCATTAAACAGATCTCTTCTCTCCCACAAATTTTGAAAATGTGGAGTACAACTATCAAGTTCAAATCACAAAATCATGGGGCACAAAACTGCAATGCTGAGGGGTTCCCGTTGCTCACACACAAGAGTACAAGCTTACCCAAGCTCTCATCCCGCAGACCTTGGTAACGTCTGCCCTTTGCACTGGAACTTCCACTACTGAACCTGGGGTAGGCATTCAAGGCCCTGCTGACAGTAGGATAGCCTCAAGGCCTCTGAAGACTGGCTCCAACCTACTTTTGAAAACTTAACCTCTTACTTAATCCTTATCACACACCTCACTCCTGCCAAATGAACTTCCCTTTGCATTCCTACCACCAAAGCTTTACTCACTCTGTTCTCTCCTCCTAGAATGCCATTCCTTGTCATCCTCACATGTCCAAATCCTTCAAGGAGAGCTACAATAATAAACACACTCAACAATTACAGCATTTATTATGTGCCTGGGAGATTTTAAAGTAGCTAACATTAAACAAATGACTTGTGTATGTTAAGTGCTTTGCACCCATTTTGATTTCGTCTGCAACCTATGCTAGAAGGCTCACCTCCAGAAAATGAGGAACAGAGTTAAGTAACCCACCCAAGCAACCCAGCCAGTAAGTAGCTAAATCCAGATATGAACAAGGTAGTTGGTCACCAGAATCAGCTCTTCACTACTACCCCGCCCTGGTTCTAGGGAGGCCACAGTATACCGTAAATGACTGTTGTCATGGAAAAAAGTTATAGGCATAGGCTTCTCTCAGGATCCCACTCACCTCTCTCACTCCCAGCCAAGCTGTGAGGTCTCTGCATCTCTTTGTCCTAAAGGACATAGGACTCTGGGAGCTGGTAGGACCCTGAGTTTTCCTAAACATGATATAACTTTGCCAAAAAGAAAAGAAAAATTGTCCCAGTTTTAGGAGGTTGTAAATGAAATCAATGCTCAGAGCAGAATTTCAATCCAAAGAACCAACTGCTGCGAGTCTGAGGTTGGCCAAGTGTGAAGGTTATTCCTTTGTTCTGGCCGCAATGTCTGTGCCTACTGCAGGGCTCCGTAAATGTGGTGATTGGCTGGTCCCGAGCTCAGACCTTTCCATTGCTCTCTGGAGGAAGGCTGTTTCCCCAGGTTTGGCCTGAGGAGTTCAGCTTAGATTCTAGGAGTCGGAAAGACGGAGAACTGGGGTGGGGAACAAAACAGTCTGTATTCATGCCGCCCCAGGCTGCAGCCCCGTCTCCTCTCAGAAATCTTCTGGACTCCCATCTTCCTGGGGCCTCAACTGGGCTCCCACGTGGTCCTGAGTTTCCTCAACCCCAGTTACTTCCCACAGTGCATTGTAATCATCTGCTCTTTACCTGTGTCCTACTGATAGCTGGGGGCCCTTGAGAGCAGGGGCAGGGTCTCATTCTGTCTTGGACACCCAGTCATCAGCACAAGGCTTGAAACAGAATAGATGCTCAACTAAAGTTGGTGGAAAGAAGAGAGGGAGGGAGGAAGGCATTTAATAGGAGGCAGATGGTAGGATTAGAAACAATTCATTTGATCTTGGGTTCCAGTCATCTCAAATCTAATTCCTAGGTGACCAGGAGACCTAAACCCCCTCCTCCAAGGGACACTAAAGTCAGGATTTGCTGGGAACCTTCAAGAAACAAGAGATCTGAAAAGTCCTGTTCTTAATGACATGTTGTTATCTCCAGATTCATGAACCCAATTTGCTTCATCAGATACTCTGGTCTCCACCACACACATCAATGGTCATGGGTTCATATACTGCCTAGGCCTCCAAAAGTTCTCCTGAGATGGAGAAGATTTCCCCAAAGATACTCATTTCCAGAAGACTAATGAAACAATAACCTGGAGATACACAGATTCAAACAAGCACAGGTTTTAAGGTCATGCATTATACAAGACTCTGCCCTTGATTCCTGTCAAGACCAAACAAGAGGCATTCACAGCACAAAGAGCATCATGGGCCATGTTGCAAACTGAAGAGGCTTCCCCTAAAACCCTCAGCATCGACTTGGTGTTACTTCATCCTGGGCTCCTGGACAACATCCATCTCACAAGGTAAGGGAAGAACTGACATTTACAAAGCACATACTGTGTGTTGGACCCAGGGCCAAGCTCTTGAGAGACAGCATTCCACTTAACCATCTCATGAAGAAATCTGAGAAGCTAAATAGCTTGTCTAGGATCATGCAACCAGCGGTAACAGAGCCAGAACTGGAACCTAGGCTGAGTTCTCACACTCATCATGAGCTCCTAAAAGCACTTAAATCTCAACATCACATCCTATGTTTCTAACTCAGCACATAGTAAATCCTTCCTTTACCACAAGATCTGTATCTCTCTGGCTGGTCAGGTTGCTTTATAGCGTCAGCACCCACTATGGTGTCTTGCACATGGCAAGTGCTAAATAAACGTCTGTTGTCGGCTTGATGATGGAGATAAAAACCAAGAAAACCAAACTTGTTGCCGTCAAGTTGACTCCAACTCATAGCGACCCTACAAGACAGAGTAGAACTACCCCATAGAGTTTCCAAGGAGCGCCTAGTGGATTCAAACTGCTGACCTTTTGGTTAGCAGCCATAGCTCTTAACCACTACCCCAGGAGGGTTTCCATGATGGATATAGGGGGACATATACAGGGGAGAGAGCCCAGGATTAGGGGATGGGAGACCTAAAGTTACCTCCCTCCCCTGCCACTAACTAGCTTTGAGTTTTAGCTGAACACTTATCTTCTCTGTTCCACAGTTTCCAGATCTGTGGTTGGGCTCAGTCTTCAATGGCACGTCCAGATATTCTTTATTAACCAACATATATTCAGCACTTCCTGTGTGCCTGTCCCTGTACCGCGTGCTTTCCACATGCCAAGTCATTTAACCCCATACAAGATTGCTAGATTCCTAACTGAAAATAAGAGAAATCTCTTTGAGGTCAGGTGTTTTATGTTTGTGTGTTTTGTACGAACTTTGATTTTTTCAAAGGTGATTGTGTGTTTTATCTCTGTGATGATTTTGCAAGTACCTTAGAACATAAAATTGGGGGCAGGCCTGTCATGTGTTGATTCATGCAAAATTTTGGATTGTTGGCATTAAATGTTTCTATGACTATTACTTGGTGGATCCTTGTGTTTTCATGTTGGAATAAAAAAAAAAAATCTGGGAATGGGCCAAAAATGTCTAAGAATTATTTGATCTTCAGGGATGTCTAAATGTAACATGAATGTAGAATTGGAACTGAATGTGTCATAATCCAGTTTTTCTTTGGTCTTTTACGGCTGGCTCATGTGGAGCCCAGCTCAGTTGATAATGTGAGAGTTGCATGGCTCTTTCTAGGTAGCAATTTTCATGTTGTGAGCCAAATCTTTGTTAATAATTTTGGTTAAATTGAGGAAGTAAAATTCTGATTTTAAAACTACGTACCCAAGGGTCTCTAAGAAATTGAAAGGAGAGAGGTAATAGAGTTAATAGTGGCTCTAGTAAAAAGGAAAACTATAAAGGCAAAAGGAAATTGATTAAAAGAGTGAAGTTCCAGTGAAGAAAATTAGGGAGGATTTTAGACAAAACCTTGAGCATCAGTATTTGTCTGTAGTCAGCCTTTGATTGTCATCTTCATTAGGTATTTGAACATTCTACCTGTGATATTAAGAGTATATGCCCCACATCTGAACTTCAACCTGAGGACAAATTGCAGTAACATCCCCCCCCCCCCCCGCCCACATATACACGCACAGGCACAAGGAAAGTAGCATTTGTAAAACTCTGCAGTATAGGGGTGCTTAGTTCAAAAGAGCTGAAATTTAGAATTAGAGGAGCCAGTGCAGATCATTTCTCCTCCTTCCAGGAATGCAGACCCATTTTAATTGTTCCGGTCAGAACTTTACTCCTGACCCTCTAGAATGCACTGAGATGCAGTGGAAACTAAGGAGTTTGCCAGCCCTTGGGTAGTCAAGTGGTGAGAAAGTTTAAATTTAGAGGAAATGACACAACGGTTCAAAGTACACGGAAAGCAACGTTGTCAGGCCTAGCTTTTAACAATGGATTATCTAGTATAATAACAAAAGCACAAACAGCAAAAGATAAAATAAATAAATGGGACCTTGTAAAAATTTAAAAATTTTTTCAATGAAAGACATTACCAAAACAGTGAAAAGTCAAGCTACCGACTGGGAGAATATCTTCAGAAACCATACATCCGGCAAGAATGTAATAGCCAAACTATATATAAAACTTTGACAACTTAACAACAAAAAGACACATAACCCAGTCATAAAATGGTCGAAGAATTTGAATAGACATTTCCCCAAAGAAGACACTTACATGGCCACCAAACCCACGAAAAGTTGCTGAGCATCATTAGCCATCAGAGAGACGTCAATCAAAACCACAGTGAGATACCATTTCACTCCCACTTAGATGGATAATATTTAAAAAACTGAAAATAGCAAATGCTGGTGAGGATGTGGGAAAATTGGAACTTTTACCCATTAGTGGTGGGAATGCAAAATGGTATAGCCGTTGTAGAAAACAGTGTGGTGGGGTGGGGGGTGTTCCTCAAATAGCTAAAAATAGGAATACCATGTGGCCTAGTAATTCCACTCCTAGGTATATACCTAAAAGACTTGAAAGCAAAGACTCAAACAGAGACTTGTACACCAATGTTCACTGCAGCACTATCCACAATAGCCAAAACGGGAAACAACCTAAAAGCCCATCAATAGATGAATGAATACACAAAATGTGGTATACACATACAGTGGAATACTACTCAGCCCACAGAAAAAAATGAAGTCTTGATACATGCTACGGTAGGGACGGAGCTTGAAAACATTATGCTGAGTCAGTCACAGAAGGACAAATATAGTATGACCTCACTTATATAAAAAGACAAGAAAAGGCAAATGTATAGACAGCAAAGTTTATTAGTGATTACTGGGGGCAGGAGGGAGAGAGAAAGGGGATTAACAGTGATGGAAATATATTGATTAAGGGTAGCATTGTACAGCAGATTATTATAATTGCTGTCAATAAGTTGTACACCTATAAAAAGTTGAATTGGCAAAAGTTGTGTGATAGATACATTTACAAAAAAAAAAAAAAGAGTAGCTGCTGATGCTGCTTATGTACATCCAAAAACTTTATGGGATTTGGTTTCTTGATTTGGAGGTTTAGGGTTATTGTTTCATGAGACATCCCAGTTAATTAGCCTAATAACATGTTTGCTGCTTCTATTCTACCTCCTAGTTTGTTGCATAGTGCCTAGGGTCTTAAAACCTTGCAAGTGGCCATCCAAGACACAACAATTGATCTCTATTCACCTGGAGCAACAGAGGAAGAAAAAGCATCAAGAATAGAAGGAGGATATAACGTATGACTTATTGCCTCCATGAACGACTGCCTCCTTTACCATGAGACCAGAAGAACTGAATGGTGCCCAGCTATCATTACTGAACATTTTAATTGAAGATCCTATAGAAGAATCGTGATCAAAAGGGAGAACATGTAGAACAGAACTCACGGACTCTAGACTTCCTGGAGCCATGAAGGCTGGATGAACCCCTAAACTATTGCCCTGAGATGATCTTTAAATGTTAAACCAAAAATATCCCCTGAAGTCTTGTTAAAGCCAAACAACAGTTTAGCTTAACTAGTAAAAAATGTCTGCCTTGAGCATTAACCTCTTTTCAGAACTATCTATATGGGATCACATTGACAATAGCAACTTGAAAGATTAGATAGGAACCTTAGGGGGCAGTGAGTTTGTGTTAATGGAGAAGGAACAACTCAGAAAAGAGGGTGAGAATGGTTGCACAACTTGAAGAATGTAATCCATGTCACTAAACGGTACATGTAGAAACTGTTGAATTGGTGGATGCTTCTCTGTATATATTCTCAACAACAACAATAAGGTAATTAAAAAAATTTTTTTAAATACACTGAGAGATGGCAACACCTAGAAGAATGAGATAAGAAGTAGGTCAGAGCCTTCCATGGTGGTCAAGGGATACTACTTTGGGGCCTGGTATTGGGCTAGTTGATCTTTTATATCGCTTAGTATACAGAATTACCATTTTTCAGAGAATCATTATTCTAATGTTATTCGTCCATAATAGCAGAAGGGAGAAAGGAAAATAGGAAAGAAGAAAGGAAGGGAGAAGGGAAAGATGAGAAGAAAACAGGGAAGAAGGAAGCGAGGTAGAAAGGGAGAAGGAAGGAAGGAAGGAGGGGGAATCACGAATGAGCAGCTTTTTATAGGGAGATAAAAAATGTAAAAGGACACTTGAGAAAAGTGGGCGAATATTGGTGAGAACTACTGATCAGAAGGAATCTATGGTTTAGAAGAATGGGAAAGTATCAGAGTAGCTAAAAAAAAAAAAACTGTGATGGGTAAATTTAGGAGAAAAGCTGAAGATCAGCCAGCCTCTGGGAGAGAGATGAAAAAGGAGAGAAAACATACAGAACTGTGGAATGGTTACATATTTTCATCTGTGGAGGAAAGCCCACTTGGGAGAGGCAAAAATCTCCATCAAAGCTGCCTGCGAATACTCCATTTGAAAATAGGAATGCCACTTAATGGCAACGGCATTGTAATAGGGGAAAGATGCATGGGAGTGAACAGTAATGGGGAATGTATTAGTTTCTTATTGCTGTTGTAACAAATTACTACAAAAGTGGTGTTTAAAAACAATATAAATTTATTCTCTTACAGTTCTGGAGGTCGGAAAACCAAAATGGGTCCCACTGGGCTAAAATCAAGGTGATGACAGGGCTGCATTCCTTCCGGAGGCTCTACAAAATTTCCATTTCCTTGTCTTTTCCACCTTCTAGAGGCTGCCTGGAAACCCTGGTGGTGTAATGATTAAGAGCTACGTCCGCTAACCAAAAGGTCAGAAGTTCAAATCCACCAGGCACTCCTTAGAAACTCTATGGGGCAGCTCTACCCTGTCCTACAATGGCAACAGGCAGAGGCTGCCTGCATTCCTTGACTCATGACCCTTTCCTCTAGCTTCAAAGCCAGCAGCATAGCATCTTCACGTCTCTCTCTGACTTTGACTTCTTTTCTGCCTCCTCCTTCCACTTTTAAGGACACCATGATTACACTGGCCCATCTGGGTAATGCAGAGTAATCTTTCTGTTCTAAGATCATTTGATTAACAGCCTTAATTTTATCTGCAACCTGAATTCCCCTTTGCTATGTAACTTAACATGTTCGTAGGTTCTAGGGATTAGAACATGGATGTCTTAGGGGTAGGGTGAGGCATGATTCTGCCTCCCACAGTGAGGAACCACATGTGTAGTTGGAGCCATCCTAGGAAAAGGTCTGAGAAGGCACCTGGGGTGGGGGGCTGTGCCACAGACAAAAATGATACGAAGGGGAAGACAATGGCTTGTGGCCAGCTTGTGCCTCCAGCCTAGGGAACAATTTACCTTCCAAGTCCTGTTGACCTGTTGTTTCTCCCACAAGCACTAGTCAGTGCTGAGTCATCAGCTTCACTGCCTGGAACAAATCCCTAATTTTCCTCAGTCCAACCTGGAGAAAGGCAGGCGTCACCCTCCTGGGGTTCCATGGAGGGTCCAGAGCAATTGGGGAAGCCCGCTGTTTGGATTATTCTCTCTGTCCTTATCATCTCCTGGACAGCTTCGCCCATCCAGAGGTGAGGGGTGAGCCAGGAATCAATCATAGGCTTCATTACTAAATCCGCTCTGAAGATGAAGAAACTAAAGCATAGAGAACTTAAGTAATTTGTCCACAATTTCCTGGCTAGTAAGCAATGGAGTTGGGATTTGAATTCAGATCTGTCTGATTCCAAAGCTTAGTTGTTCACTCAATGAGCATTTAAATGCCTACTATGGGTCTGCCATCATACTGGAGTATAGGTGTCCAGATAAAAAACCTAGTAGCTGCTCTCAGTAGATTCAATTTAGAGGAGATAATTGCATTTCTTTAGGCAATTAGACATAGTAGCATAGGGTTTATAGATCAGGAAGCCTGGAAAGCTGTGGGAGCTCTAGGAGTGACAACTAACCCTGCCTTACTGGCCAGAGACTGTTTTTCAGAGAAAGAGACATCCAAGCTGAGTCCTTAGAATTAGGTAGGCGTTGTCCCGGTGAAGAGGGTCAGGAAGGCACTCCAAGGAGAGGAAACAGCTTGGGCAAAGACAAAGACATAAGATCACAAAGTAAATGAGAAAACACATGGAGTGGGAAAAGCTGGAAAATGTGCTGAATTGGAGGAGGGAGGTAATTTTTAGAAACTGGGCTGGAGAGGAAGGCAGGAGTCAGGCTTCAAAGGCCCCGGCATTACCCTAATGCCCAGGAAGCCACTGGAGGCAAGCAGCATGACCCAATCTAATGCCTGTTTTCTAAAGATCATCTGGCAGCTCCAGGGTGGAGTACAGATTGAGGAGCAAACCTCAAATCAGAGAGCTGGCTTTGGTGATTGAGGCTGTAATTCTGGTGAGAGAAGATGAGGGCCTGGATTTAAGAGATAGCAGGGGGGATAGCAAGAATGCGTGGAAAGATATTGAGGATGGAAGGTTGGCAGCATTTGGGGTCTAAATGGGGTGTTGAGGATAAGGGGGGTGTGAAGATATCTGGGATGACAAACGTATTTTTTTTAAATTGTGATTTAGATGAAGGTTTACGGAGTAAATTAGTTTCTCATTAAACAATTAATACACATATTGTTTTGTGACATTGGTTGCTAACCCCACGATGTGTAAACACTCTCCCCTTCTTGACCTTGGGTTCCCCATTACCAGCTTTCCTGTCCTCTCCTGACTTCTCGTCCTTGCCCCTGGGCTGGTGTACCCATTTAGTCTCATTTTGTTTTATGGGCCTGACAAACCTATTTCTGGCTTGAGTGGAAGAGGGGCCAATCACTGAGATGCTGAATACAAAGGCTATTTGGTGCAAAATAGGATGAGTTAGGTGTTTAGCCGTGGGCAAGCACTTACTAGTGTGTGACCCTGGGATGCCACTTAACCTTTCTGAACTACAGTTTCCTCCTTCCTCAAGTGGAAATAAATAATATCTGCCCCTTCTTGGGAGGGTGAGATGAGATCATAGATGGGAATCCAGCTCCTAGACTCTAGAGTGATGAAGAAGGGGTTCTTAGCTGTGAATGCCATTCAGTTCAGCCATAATTGAGTGAAACAGGGGTCCTGTCCTGCTTTGGCCATCATCCCACGGTAGACAGCCTCCTTGCTGGAGAGAAGATGGAGGTCTGCGATTAGTAGTTCAGCCCATCGCAGAGGAAAGGTGTCTGTCGGCCGGGCCTCTGTCTCCCATGTCTGAGTAGGCAAAGCATTTGGCACCTGTGAACTAACAAGGATTTTCATAATGGTCTATAAAGTCACTGCCACCCAGTCCCCCACCTGGCATGCTGGCTGTCACTCCAGGTGCATAGCTGACAGCAAAGAAAGCTGATGTTGGTGTGAAAAAATGGCAAGAATTCATCAGCTCACAATTCCCATTCTAGACACATTTGTTGTTCTCCAACCCCAGGCCAAGCTGGGTGGTACCCTAGACAAATGTTCAGCTTCACCTGGGTGACAATATGCAGAGAATGAGCCATCAGGCCAGCCCACTCAAATCTGTTACCATTCACTGCCATCTGACCCTGACAGTATCCTCTGTGAAACCAGAAGTGCTGGGATTTTCAGTTCCAAATTACAGAAAAGGAAAATGAGACCGCAAGAAGGAAATTACCAAGGCCACAAACTAAGAAGCCACAAGGCTCAATCCTGAATCTGGGGCCGTGGGCTCCTATTCCTGCCTGCACTCTTCCCTTTGTATGTATGCATTCGTTCATTCAACATTTTATTGCATGCCAACATACATGTCAGGCACTGAGCTAGAACTATTCGAAACTGTCATATAAAGAAGTGGTTAGATATCACATGTAGGAGGAAAGGCATGGTCAAAGGGTGGTATCATGGTAGAAGGAACAAGGACTTTGTATTCAAGGTCCAGATCTGCCTCTTCCTACAAGTGTGGACTTGGGCAAGACAATTCACCTCACTGAGCTTCAGTTTCCTCATCTGTAAGATGGGTGTGATATGAGTACTTACCACTGTGGTTGTTGCAAGAGTTAAATAAGAGTATGTGTAGAAAGCATCTAATAAAGTGCCTGGCACATAACTGGCACTCAGTACAAATTTATTAAATAAAATAAGAAAGAGCTCCATGGGAAAGGTGACTTTTGAACTTGGTGAAGAGTCATCATTTTACGTTTATATGCAGTCTCAAACAAATAAGTAGAGCACTCAATATCCCTAGAGAGGAACTGTCTTCCCCCTAACACCAAATGCCTCTGGGGAGAAACTTGTAGTTCACTGAACAGTTCAACTCACTACCCGCTGCCATGACACGAGGCCAACCATGGCTTAGCTAATTACAAAGGAGGAATGTTTCTCTGGAGGGGGATATGAGGGTGGATGCTCCCCAGAGAGCTCTTCTACCCTCAAAGTTTGTGCTTCCATGTATGCTTTGGCCCAAGAATAAAGAGACTTGGGATCTAATCTCAATCCCATCACATATGAGGTATGTGACGCAGGCAAGTCAACTCGTAGCTCTGAGCCTTATTCAGTTTCTTCATTTGGGAGTGGTGATGTAATACCATTGTCCCAAGGGCAATTGGCCTACCTTCACTTTGATTGTCTTGAGGACAATTTACCTAATATGTGCTTATTCAGCACCTGTGTGTGTACTGTCTCTTTTTAGGTGCTGAGATTATGATGATTCACTAGGCCTGGTCCCTGGCCTCAAGAGAGTCCAGTCTGGTGGAGGAGTTAATATGTGGTAGGTTGTATTATTATCCAAAATATTCACTGCTCCTCCCTGTAAGAAGAGTATAGCTTGTGCATCCCCACTGCCATCGAGTTGATTCTAACTCCCAGCAACCCCGTAGGGTTTCCAAGGCTATAAATCTTTACAGAAGCAGATTGCCACACTTTTCTCCCACAGAGCTGCTGGTGGTTTCAAACTGCTGAACTTTCGGTTAGCAGTTGTTTGCTTTACCCACTGTGCCACCAGGGTTCCTCAAGCTTGGGCATATGACTTACTTTTCCAGTAAAGTGTGAGAAAAAGTGATGATGTCCCTTCTAAACAGAAGCTTTAAAAGTTACCCGTATCTCTTTTCCTTCTGCCCCAAGAGCGGAAGTGTCCTAAATAGGAATTGTTCTTCAGGCTTGATATACATGAAGAATGAGCAAGAAATCAGCATTTATGGTAAGTCACTGAGATTTGGGGATTATTTGTTACTGAAGCATAGCTTAACCCATCCTTACTGATATAAAAGTGGTACTGGAAGTCAAGTGATGCAAAATAAATAAATAAGCCATCTAAAATATATGGCATTGACATCAAGGCTAGGCAGGAAGTGAGAAATCTCACTGGAGCCTAGAAAGAAGGTGACCCGTGACACGCAGTAGTGTAACATTGGATAAAACTCTTTCCTATGATAACTTAGAAGGCAGAAAATATATCCAATGAGCTTGAGGATTTAGGTGAACAGTTTGGGGAACATAATATTAGCAGCACTCTTTGGTTGCTATTAGTTGTACTTGACACGCTAGTTCAATAAAAAGATGAGCTAAGAGAATATTTGGCCACTTTGAAAGCAGGAACGAGAAAGAATAGAGACAGTCCAGAAATTCCAGGATTTTCATGAAGGGAAGATGCACTTCCTTTCCATTTCCAGCTGGTAATAGATAAAACCAAGAAGGCCTTTTAAAGAGAAAGCTGATTAAAACTCAGTCTACTGGTAAAGATCCGATCAAGATCGTGATAACAGCTTTTGTCAAAAATCTCTGAATTGACTATGGTGGCACCCATTAACTCCTTTCTGTTGGACAAAATGTCTCAGGAAAAAGAGATTAAGAATGTGTCTCTTTTACAGAAGTCTGAGGATGTCAAAGTACCTGCAATTAAGACAGGTGGCATGTGTCTAAACAAAAACAACTGTGGGTTTGGCTAATGGTGCGTACAGCTGACTGGGACTGAATAGATAAGATGTTAACAAAAATGTTGAATTTGTCTAGCAACAGAGTCACCAACCAATATTAAATGACAGTGACTGTTCAAGATATGAAATAACCCATAGGCTGCCAACCTTCTAAGGGCAAGAAGCAGACTTAGAAAGTTGCTTTCCCAATGCCATTTTCAAATATAGCCAAAGATGATGATGAACAAGAAAGGCACACTCAGAAAGTGGAAGCAAAAGTCATAGAAAAGTCATAGATGGGGAGCTACTCCCAGGGAATAAAACATCTCAATCAAGGAACATACCCCATCTCCAAGGTGATGAGCCCTCCCAACAGCTTCCCAAGGAGTCCTAGTGGTGTAGTGGTTAAGCACTGGGCTGTTAACTGAAAGGTCAGCGGTTAGAACCACTCCTCATGAGGAAGATGTGGCAGGCTGCTTCTGTAAAGATTACAGCCTTGGAAACCCTATGGGACAGTTCTACTCTGTCATATAGGGATGCTATGAGTCTGGAACGGACTAGATGGCAATGGGCAAACATCTTCCCAGCAAGTCAGGAGGAGTGCTACGGACCAAGGACTTGGTGTGCCTCTCGAGTGCCCCCTTTCTGTATAAGAGTGTGTACTACAGTTATCCTGCCCCTGATCAAACATTGCATACATGTGAGAAACAGTCATAACGTCAGAGACACGAGAGAAGATCATGGCAAATCAGGTGTTCTGGATTGAATTGTATCCCCCCAAAAATGTGTGTCAACTTGGCTGGTACATGATTCCCAGTATTGTGTGATTGTCCACCATTTTGTTGTCTGATGTGATTTTCCTATGGGTTCTAAATCCTACTTCTATGATGTTAATGAGGTGGGATTAGCGGCAGTTATGTTAATGAGGCAGGATTCAATCTATAAGACTAGGTTGTGTTTTAAGTCAATCTTTTTTGAGATATGAAAGAGAGAAGCAAGCAGAGAGATATGGGGACCTCATACCACCAAGAAACAAGAGGCAGAATAGCACATCCTTTGGACCTGGGGTCCCTGTGCTGAGACGCTCCTCTACCAGGGAAGATGGATGACAAGGGCCTTCTCCCAGAGCCAACAGAGAGAGAAAGGCTTTCCCTGGAGCTGGCACCCTGAATTTGGACTTCTAGCCTCCTAGACTATGAGAGAATAAATTTCTCTTTGTTAAAGCCATCTACTTGTGGTATTTCTGTTATGGCAGCACTAGATAACTAAGACGCCAGGCTCCTACAGTTTTTGCTCAGAAGTGGCACACATCGCTTTGCAAGTTTCATTGGCCAGAAGAAATCACATGGCCAACCCTGATGAAAATGGGGCAGACCAGGAAGGGGCAGCAAAAACAAGTGTGCAATAATATAATTTTCCCTACACACAATGTGAGCCAGATTAGGGGACAAGCTCAAAGCCTGCATCTCACCTAACCACCAAAGCTCACTCAGGACTTGATCCTTCCTTCCCAGAGGCATGAAATCATCGAAAGGAGGGCCAAGTTGAGTCATGATATGGCCTGGGCTAGACCAGTTCCTGGGAGCAGTCTCCCTCCCAAGGTTTCTTCATAATAAATGAATAATAAACATTCCACTGATATCTTTAAATGGATAGAGGAGTTTAATTATAAGAATTTAATTTTCAGAAGCAAAAGCTGCTTTTATACAATTACAGTGAGGCAACTTTTAATTAACTTTGGAAACTTTCTTTTGCTTGGAAAATCTAATTAAAAATACTTAGGAAATTATTAATATAAAACAAGATTCAGAAGGGGGCTAGGAATAATACTGGGAAAGTATGGAAAAGAGACTAAGAAAAAGTATCTGTTGGTAGGGTCACCTAAGTGTCCCCAAGCATCCAACAGTTCCTGTCCCTCTCCAAGATCTTGGGACACCGAGGGGAGGTTTTGCCAGCTGTAGCTCTGTGGATTCTCTAAGCAGTGGGGCTTGTTGAGAGTTCTGCCTTTTCTTTCTTCTACTCTAGGACTCTCCTACCGCTAAGGAGCCATGGTGGCACAATGGTTCAAACGCTCAGCTATTAACTGAATGGTCGGCAGTTCGAACCCACCAGCAGCTCCACAGGAAAAAGATGTGGCAGTCTGCTTCTGTAAAGATTACAGCCCAGGAAACCCCATGGGGCAGTTCTACTCTGTCCTACAGAATCGACTCCATGGCAACAGGTTTTGGCCCTCCAGGTGGAAGCCACTTTCCCAGGTGAAACCAGGGAAGGCGGAAAGAGGCTCTGACGGGTGGCTGCAGGCCTGTCAGGGACTTCGGGAGGGAAGAGATCAGTCGTCTCCAAATCTTACAGAAATGTGTTTACAAATCAGATCCTGTGGCTTTCTCAGTAACTTCCTTCTGAAACTCCTTAAAAAAAATTCCCTTGTGATTTCCTGAATCCCCCAGCCCACCTGGCCTCACACCTGCCCACCAGGGGTTCTAAATATAGCCAGCTGACCCAGATTCTAGACCCCAAGGGCCTCCACGAGGGTTGTACAGAGCAGCGTGATAGGGAAGAACTTCAGTGTTACACTGACCCCCTGTGGATGGCAGAGGGGCAGCCACTGCTCCCACCTAGAGGGCCCCCCACTGCTCCCACCTAGAGGGCCCCCCACTCCCGCCCCACCCCACACTTCTCCCAACCAGACCCTCCTGGCAACAGCCCTGACCCTCCGAGGAGAGGCCATCCGCCAGCTGCCACCAGGACCCATAAGGCAGAGAGCCCTGGGCGAAACTGACTGCACCCCGGGGACCCCCACCAAGGTCAGGCAAAGGAGAAAGGGAGTGGTCATCTCTTCCACACTGAGCCCCAGGGCATAACTGCTCTCCCTGTCTCCCGGCCTCTGCTTGTACACGTCCAGTGTCAGGGAACTCACTCCGTGCCGACGCATACCAGTTCACGAGGGGAGTGGAATCTGTGACGTCAATGGCCAGGTCTTCACGAGCCCAATTTGTACCCCAAAACGTGTGGGGGAGATGAGTCCTGCTCGAGGAGGACATTTTCTGGGCCGTAGCTTGGAGGAATATCAGTTGTTAGTGCCCAGAGTCCGGAATGGCGAGTGCACGCTACTCACCCACCTCTGCCCATTTTGCTGGTTAAGTTATGTCACTGTGAGACCTGGCATAAAACACAAATAAGAAGGGACGATAATGCCCACCAGTGTGAGGACACACGCCAGTGGCCCTGACGACCAACGAAGGGCAGTCCCTGAATGCAGGGCTGGATTAACTAGTGAGCAAGGTACACACAGGCTTAATCACGTTTACTTACTAATCTGCAGTGCAGTGTCACCTGTTTTTTTAGAAACACGTGAAATTGTGCGCTACAGATTAGTAAATAAACCCTTTCATTCCTTGCTTATTGGGTAATCCTCCCCTGCCTGATGAGCCATCCCAGAGCCAGCTGCCTTGCTTTCATCACCCACATCAGGGGCCCTTTAAACTTCACTCTGGAGAGTTTAGGTCCCTGGGTGGTGCAAACGGTTAAGCGCTCGACTACAAGCCGAAAGGTTGGCGGTTTGAATTTGAACCCACCCAGAGGTGCCTAGGAAGACAGACCTGGCAATCTGCTTCCGAAAGCTCGCAGCCTTGAAAACCTTATGGAGCAGTTCTACTCTGCACACATGGGGTTGCCATGAGTCAGAATCAGCTCAGCGGCAACTAGAGAGTTTTCTTCCACTTAAAAATGTCTGGGGAGTCGGAGGGGGGGAGGGTGGCATACAGTTTTACACATGCATTAATGAGTTTGTGCATGTCTGTGTTGGAATGTACTGTGCATTCGTCCTTAAATTTTGTGGGCAATTTTGTATATTTTATGGGGACACTCTATGTCTCAAATGTGTGGGGCTACATTTTCCCATTTGGGGGTGCTTGTGTGCATCATGATGTATGTAGGTGTGAGTTCAGTTAGAGGTCTGTTACCTGCACCGCAGGTACCAAAGTAAACTTTTTAAATACCAACCTGACCCCAATATCCTCGCTCATGTGATTTCTAGGACAGTATATCAGTCTGTCCACATATAGCCTGGGAGCAGGGTGGGGCCTAGGGTTTGATGGCCATGATCTGAAGTCAGACCCTGGGAGTGAGTCCCAGTTCACCACTCACTAACTGGTGACCTTGGGCAGATGACTTAAGCACTCTGTACCTCAGTTTACCCAACTATCAAATGGGGGTGCCAGTCAAGCCTTCCAAGCAGATTAAACAATATGCATGCTACACCTAGCATGCACGTGCATGACACTGTCAGCTCTTATTCTGAGCCTCGAGCTTGCCAGGCCTTTGCTCACATGGGTCCATCAGCCTGGCTGGCCTTCTCCCATGCAGGCCCTCCCACCTAGCCATTCATTGTGTGAGCCATGAACAAGCTGAGGGTGACTGTCCTCAGCATGGCAGGCCAGCTGGAGACTGAAGACAACTGAAGGGAACCAGAAGCCAACCATGCCACGAGCATGGGCTGCGGGAGCACAGGAGGGCTGCCTCCTCAGCCGGGGGGCCAGGAGATCAGCGAGGTCTTCCTGGTGGAGGTGGTATCTAAGCCATACTTGAAAGATAAGGAGGTGTTGGCTGGGTGAACGGGGGGAGGAAACAGGGCACAGCACAGGGAGTGAAAGAGAAGAGCTTAGCTGAGGAATGGGAGAAAGGGTGGTCTGGCTGGAGCAGAGGAAGTGAGAGAAGGAGTGGGGAGAGAGGACACTGTGAGGGTCACTTGGGTCTGTGACCACTGAAGTCCAGCTAATGGGAGTGGGTGTTAGGAAGAAGGAAAAGGGGAATGGCATCTTCAGAGGTGAGTTTTAGAAAATTGCCTTCAGATGCAGAAAGGAGGATGGTGAGAGGGGATCGGGGAGTGTTTACTAGATACCAGGCACTGCTCTCAGCATCTGACATGTTTATTAACTCATTTTCTCCTCACCATAAACCAGTGAAGGAGGTCATACTATTATCCCCATTTTCCAGATAAGGAAGCTGAGGCCCAGACCTTGTCCAAGGTCAACAACAGTAAGTGTGTAGAGTGAGAAGAGACAGGCCAGCCCCAAGGAACAGAGCCAGAGCATGCCAGGGCCTCAGGAACGGGGCTGTCTGGGGGGCTTGTTGTGGGGTCCAAAGAGCCCTGGCTTTGGGACATCGGACCTGAGAAGATAGTCCTTCTCTGCCTTTCTAGCACTAAATGAGTTTGGGCAGCTGATGTCTCCTCAGTTTCCTCACTAGGAAAAGGGCATGGTGAGACCCATCATACAGAACTCTCGTGAGGACAAACAAGAAAAGGAGTGCCTGGCCCAGAGTAGGCACCCCAGAGGGCTCCTTCCCTTCCGTCCCCTGGCAGGGCAGCCTGCCGAGCCCCCACAGGCACATATCCAAACAGATCCCTGCCTCATTTCACCCTTGTGAGGGGTTTGCCATGGTCTTACTCTTGTGTACACCAAGGGGATGTTGAGGAAGACATAGTTTATCACAGCCGCTAGATGCTTCTCTCTGAGACCTAGGAGGAATGACTCTCTCAGCCTCTCTCAGGAATGGCAATTGCTCCTCTGGACAACAGCAAACAAGTTGTACATGCTTCTTTCCCTTTTTTACTTTGGCTGCTGGGGAGCTCAGCAACAAGTATAAATTTAATCATCCAGCCCTATCAATCTCCCAGTGCTCAGTGAGAGGAAATGATGTGGAGGCCCACATGTGCATTCTACAAATGTAGATGACTTCCTGGCATACATCTGGGAGAACAAACTCTCTCTTGGGTACATCTTATGTGGCTACACTTATTTTCACTTAGTCCGGATTTCCTTACTGTTTTTTTCTCCCAAAATAAAAATGCATACATATCACTTGTAATCCCACACTTCAGAGATAAATGTTCACATGAACAGTTTTGGTGACTATCCTTCAAAATGTGCATGAAACAAATAATACAATTTTATAGAAAAGAGATTGCATAATTGTCTCAACTGTATATCATAGCTAGCTTTTCATGTCGATGAACACGTATCTATGTGACTGCCCGGAATTCCGTAATATGGATTACCATAATTTATTTAACCTGATCCTTATTTCTGTGCATTTAGGTTATTTCTCATTTTGGGTAATCATAAAGCAAGCTGCCATGGAAATCTTAGTGCAATCATTTTTTCCCACTTGTATGATATCTTCTTATGGAAAATTCTTAGAAATGGTCCCTATTGTTTTTAACTTGGCAGTATTCTTTACATTTTGCAAGTTATTGGTAAATCCTTTTGGGAAGAAGGAGAAAAACTATTTATAAAATAAGAAAAATGAGCTGTGAACAAACCCCCAGCGGTTTGAAAGGAGACTAGAGGACTGTTGGGGAGTGGTGGGAGCAGCAGTGGAGTTGACATCACGTGGCTCCTCTTCCTGGAGAAGGAACCAGGAAGCAGGGTCTCGGCCCACCTGAAATAGGGGCAGTGGCATCGTAAGAACCCCTGCAAGGTTTCGGGGGGTGCAGGAGACACTCCCAGACCTGCAGGGCTCCCACATCAGCTCAGCCAGCTGTCCTCAGCCCATCTCCCCAAGCAGTCGGCTCCTCACCAGCAATGAAGGTAATGCTGATGGAGCCTCCTTGGACAGTCACGCCGTCACCATAGATGGCACAAAGCTCTCTGATTAAAGCCACTTTTATCATTTCCCCATCAAGTCTACTCCCCTGAAAGTTGCTAATAAAAGCCAAGAGGCAACAAACTGAAAAGAGGAGGAGGAGAAAGAGCTCTCGGAATCCCAGTGGCTGGGAAGGGCAGGAGGAGGAAGTGGCCCAGTTAGGGCCCATTTCTTGCCCATTTCATTGGGTTGGGTCTTCGGGATCATCCGGGGGGTGACCTCAGTGGACAGAGTTATGGTCAACAATCCCACCTGCTGCACCACCCTAGCATCAGCCTCCAAGTGCCTGGCAGAGAAATGGGCCACGAGGTTCTACCATCTGTGCTCCAAAAGCCCAAGCCTGGCACAGTGAAGCAGGAGTTGGTAGCTACAGGCTACCAGGTAGCCTCATCACTCCAGGAATCTCTCCCCTTTCCTGTCACTCTCCAAAGGGCCTTCTCCACTCAGTGGGCTGAGTAGTCATCTGGGAGCAGTTTTCTCATCTGAAAAATGGAGGTGATGGCCACAATCTACATTTTGTTCATTCCTCTAAGTATTGTGGAGATCAAGTGAACCACTGGATGAGAAAAAGGGATTTAGGGCAGTGGTTCCTGAAGGCCAGATTGGCTGCCCCAGAATCCCTGTGGACATGTATTAAAAGACAGATTCCTGGGCCCCCACTGCAGAGAGGGATGGTTCATTGGATATAAGATGGGGCCCAAGAGTCTGTATTTAAAAACCCCGCAAGCGTTTCTGGTGGGTGGCCAGGCCTGGGGAACCCCGACTTTACACACCAACGTGGCCTCTCAGTGTGGCAGGCTGGGGTCTGACAGTCAAACATCAGTAGCACTGAACAACCCCAGAGGAGCAGCCACTCAGCTGGGCCAAGTTACTTACCTACTCTGAACCTCAGTTTCCTCACCTGAAAACAAGGGATCTCACCTCTCTTTCAAATTTGGGAGATGAAGGACGTGAAGTGCTCAGCACATAATGGTGTTGCTAACTACCGTCAAGTCAGCCTCCAACCCACGGGGACCGCATGCACAAATGGAAGGAAACACTGCCTGGTCCTGCACCATCCCCATGATCAGTTGCAGATCGGGCCATTGTGATCCATAGGGCTTTCACTGGCTGATTTTCATAAGTAAATGGCCAGGCATTTCTTCCTAGTCTGTCTTAGTGTGAAAGCTCCACTGAAACCTGTTCAGCATCACAGCCACACACAAGCCTCTGCTGACAGATGGGTGGTGGCTATGCATGAGGTGCATTGACCAGGAATTGAACCCGGGTCTCCTGCATGGAAGGCAAAAATTCTACCACTGAAAAAGTATTAGCTCTTACCTTAGTTTATAATCTATATCATTATAGTACATTATTAGCAATCATTCCACTAACTTAAAACCTAAAAACCATAATTTTGTTGTTCTATGCCTAAAATTTTTTTCTAGGTTTTTTTTTTTTTTTTCTTTCCTTTTCTCATTCTAAGAGTAATACACATTCAT
Source organism: Dugong dugon (assembly GCA_030035585.1). NCBI lineage: Eukaryota > Metazoa > Chordata > Mammalia > Sirenia > Dugongidae > Dugong > Dugong dugon. The sequence goes on from CM057471.1 coordinate 64,311,870, forward strand.
TGTAAAAATCCAAACCGTCTACAAGTATTTAATTCCACTACTTATAGTTTGGGACACAGTCTTTCAGACGTTTTTCTACAAACAGAAATAGACATATAGTTATCATTTTACAAAAAAAAAATGGCATTGTACATTGAAAGCTATACTAAAACTTGGTTTTTTTGCACTCAACAATCCATCATGGACATCTTTCCATGCCTGTATATTGATCTATTGACATAAGGTCTAAAAAATATTCCATTAAACAAGTGTACCATGATTTATTTAACCAGTCCCCATCTGACGGGCACTTAGGTAGTTTTTATTTTTCACGGTTATAAACAGAGCTGTGATGCCCATTTTGGGGCATTGGTCCTTGCACCCTGGGGTAAGCATTCCTGGGTAGCCATCACGCACCTGATGCTAAATACTTCAAATGCCTTTATCTCATTTAATCCTCACCACGTCTCTGCCAGATCTGCCAGATGAAGAAACCAAAACTTAGAGTTTTAAGTCATACACCTCCATTTACACAGCCTGTAAATGGCAGGGCCAAGGTGGAACCTGTGGTCAGTTGACTGCCTTGGTGATCCCGATTTTTCCTGCCTTCCGGTATCCTGCCCTTTGGTTGGCCCCTCCCACCTTGACTCTGGCCTTGGCCGAGTCACTTGCTTTAGCCAATGGGGCAGTAGCAAATCTGATGCAAGCAGAAATTTGAAAGAGCATTTGCATGATTCTGCATCCTCCTTTGAACTCCTGCTCTGCCACCAGAACAAATCCAGGCTAGCCTGGCAGAGGACGAAAGAACACAGGGAGTATTCCACCCAAGGCCATCTTGGACCAGCCAGCCCCCAGCCAACCTGAAGGCTGATCTGAGATACTTGGACAAGCCCAGTCAAGATTAGCCATTCCAGCTCAGGTCAACAGAAAACAAGGTGACCTGCAGACTCTTGAAAAGTAAAAAATAGTTCTTACTTTAAACCACTACGGTTTGGTATGATTTATTATGAAGCAATAGCTAACTGATACAAAACCAAACTCTGACTCAAAATCCCTACTATCTCCAAGACCCCACTGCCTTTGTTAGGAGTCAAAGCCCTACCTTAGCCCATCTGTAGCAGACACTGTGCTGACAGAACTGCAGGTTCGAGACTAACAGTCCAGTCCATTGAGAAAGAACCTAAACAAATGATTGGAAGTCACAGATAGGAACCTGGGGCTCAGAGAGGGCCTTTGACTTGATCATGATCACACAGCACTTTAATGACAAAGAGAACACCGAAGCCTGCTGATCCTAAATCCAGGGTTCCTGGGCCACTCAAGAATCCTTGGGTGGTGCAAGCAGTTAACACGCTTGACTGGTAACTTAAAAGTTCGAGGTTCTAATCCACCCAGAAGAAAAGCCTGGTGATCTACTTCTGAAAAATCAGCCATTAAAACCCCTACAGAGCACAGTTCTACTCTGACACACATGGGGTCACCATGAGTCAGAATCAACTCAACAGCACCTGGTTTGGTTTGGTTTGGTTTGGTTTGGTTTAGTGGGTCATTCAAACCTTCAAGCATCCTTGGGCATCTAAAAGTTATGTGCCCACAACTATGCAGGGCAGCACCCCCAGAGAGAATCTGTTCTCAATTTAGTGAGTTGGGTAAAAGAGCTCCAGTTTCCATCTGAGGACATTAACTGCAAATTTATATCTGAGGCCCTGTGTGAAGTTTTTTATGCATCCTTAAATACCAAAACATAATTACCAACGTCAATACATAATGTTTATTTCTTTCAGAGATGACATTTTAATTTTCCTGAGCAGGCGGGAAAAATGATACGCATGAAAATAATGACAAATATTAAAAGTCTCCCAAATAAGGGACCGGGATCACCAGCATAATCCTAAATTTAAATGGACTCACGATGGCAGCCACATTAAAGGTCTGATAAGCCAAATTAGGTTCCATGTAAGCATAATTAATCTTCTTTTTCAATGAAGATATTACAAGGGTGTTAATTTGAATCCCAAAGGCCTTTGGGAAATTGAATTATATAGATAAAGCAAATATTTGACCTTTTGAAGATAATTACTATTTTTAAAAAAATTCACAATGCAAATGAACACCAAGTAAACCTTGGGTGTTCCCTGACAAAATGAAATTCTTTATAAATACGCAGCAAGAGATGAGGCAGGTAGTCTATTCTATTCAGCCTCCCAGCTTTCATTCCAAATCTGAAAGCACAAAACTTCAGTCGGGGGTCCTGGTGTTTACTAACAAATAATTAAATGGAATTAGCCACTGTTGATCATGTCAAATTTGCAAATTATCCATTATCGTTTATAGGTCATTACATGTCAGAAGACAGTGGGCAATGGAGGCTCTGTTGCTACAGCCATGATCCCAGGGCCAGCACTGTACGGGGCTAATGCTTTTCAAGGTAAATGACTCAACAGAAGGAATGGTGCCTCTGTCACCTGAGTCAGGGTCCTAGGTCCCCAGGCAGGCTGGTAGGGAAGCCTCTGCGTCAGCACCACAGCCCCTTCCCCTTTGGTGGCTTCGTGTAGGAGAAAGAACAGAGGCCTAGGGCCAAATCTTGGCTTTGCAGCTCGCTAGTTGAGGGACCTTGGGCCAGTCACTGAACATCTCTGGGCTCGGTTTCCTCAACTATAATGAGTCCAATCATACCAGGGGTCAGGACCACAGGGAAGATGAAATGAGATCAAGGATTCTGGGTGCTTAGGATAATGCTTTGGAGTCAGACAGACCTGCGTTTACATCCTGGCCCACGGCTAATGATCAGCTTTCCTGAGTTTGCCAATGTGCAAAATGGGCCTATAGCACTGCCTTGATATCCTGAGGTTCTTGTGAAGATTAATGAGAAGGAGCTTACTAGGTGCTGGGCACAGACTAAGCGCCCCTTGAGGGTTAACTCTGTTTCAGAACACGGTGCTGCTTCCCTGTGCTTCCAAACAAAGATGGAAGCAGAGTGCCGTGGCCCTCTCCCCAATTCCAGGTCACAGTGGGGCTCCAGGGCCAAAGCTACACTGCTTGGGCCCAAGTCTCACACAGTCCCTCCTGAAGACTGTTCCTGCAGCTTCGGGCGCTAATCCCTCCCCATCAGATGTCCAAACAACTGCTGCTATAATGGCTAACATTTACTGAGGGCTAATCCCATGCAAGTCACCGTTCTAAGCGCCTTACATGGATATTTCATTTCATCCTCAAAACAATCCTTGAGGAAGGACTGTTGTCATCCCCATCTTACACACGAGGGAACTGAGACCAGTTCAGGAAATCCCGGAAGCAGCAGTGCCAGTGCTCACACCCGTGGTCCAGCTCCAGGGCTGCCATCCATGCCACCCAAGAGGCCAGGCCAGGGCCAAGCCACATGCCATCGCCACCAGAGCCTGGTCTCCCGCTTCTCTCTCAGTGGCCTGGACACAAAGATAGGAACCCACTCCCTTCCAAAAGCAAAGGCCTTTATGGCCATCTGCCCACTATGACAGATGTCTCCGGATCCCTGGTTGGCTAGGCAGTCCCAGGGGACTAGGGACATGTGACACTAAGGGACTGGCCTGAGGACTTCCCTAGGCCTCTGCACAGTCTACATGGTAGCATAATGCCTGCCTGGGTTTCCTTCCAAGACTCGGTCCCAGTTACTTGGGACAAAGATTTAATTAGGGCTTCCATGAAAAAGCAGACGCTTGGGGGGAAAGAAAATGGTAATGACGTATGCAGTGACAGGACAGAGCAAAGCATGACCTGCTTGGCCTAGAGGTGGTTGGGGGCAGGCTTTCAGAGGGTACATTTTGAGCTGGTTTTGAGGGATGAGTAAGAGTTCACCAGCTGAAGTAAAGGAGAAAGTGCATTCCCAGTGGAGGAAACAGCAAGAGCAGAGAGAGGGAGTACAAGGAGGGAGATTTCCCCCATGTACTGGGTGATCAGCCTTGGTCGCCACCCCTGTGCAACCTGTTCCAGCCCCAGACTTCCCTCAGACCAGAGCTTGGCCACCAGTGAGTGGCCTCACCCCAGCATCCACAGGGGTCGGTAGGATCGAAACCAGGCAGAGAGATGCATTCCCCCAACAACACCGTTCTCATCACGTCCCAAGCTCTGCCTTGAGCATCGTTCAAAGGAGAAGAGGATATGGATGTACTGAGATCAGACGATGAAGCTTCACCAAACTCACCCCCTTCCCACAGCCTTGGCAAGGGAGGTCCATAGGCCACAGTTCCCGGGAAGTGTTCGCAGTGAGAGACATTTAAATGGCCAGAAACAAAGTCACTTTCCAAATCATTATTACATTGGAGTTTTCTCTCTCTCTGATTAGAGTAGAATTGAATCTGGCCAGGCAAAATTGAATTTGTACATTTTCCTAATCATACAGTCTTCAAACACTGAACGTACTAGTCCCAATTAGTCTGCCCTGATCTGGAAGGAGGGGGGAGGCGTCCGTATTGACAAGAGAGGAGTGAAGATTCAGAGACTGGAGTTATTGAGGATCGATCAGCTGGATCCCGAATTAAAATCCAGTGCCTTCCCTGACTGGAGGCAGGCGGGTCTCCAGGGTAGGGGATGGGCTGGGGAGAGGTTCACTTGCAGTGGCAGTGATACCCCAGGATTTGGGGCAGGCTCAGGAGGCCAGGCCTTTATGCCTGGAAGGGATGCTTCCACAAGTTGATATTTGTGGATCAAACAGCTACTGGACTGGTGAACAGGGGGGCACCGTGGCCCAGGGGGACAGAGTTCCCATCAAGCCATAGATTGGACACAGACCTTCCCCAGCTCCTTCTCTGCCTATCCCCAGAATGGTAATGCTCCTGCAACCTCTCTTCTCTCTTTCCTGGACGCTGTCATCTGCCCCAGCTTTGAATACTATGTCCACCTCTCTCTTGAATGCCCAAGGTTCCTCTAACTCAATATGGCTCAACTGAAGTTGGTATCTTCCTCCACTCCCCACACTTTAAAGAAAAATGAAAACCCATTGCTGTCGAGTCAATTCTGACTCATAGTGACCCTATAGGACAGAGGAGAACTGCCCCATATGGTTTTCTAGGCTGTAATGTTTACGGGAGCAGATCGCCAGGTCTTTCTCCCTCACAGCAACTAGTGGGTTTGGACTGCTGGCCTTTTGGCTAGCAGCCAAGTGCTTAACCACCACACCCCCTACATTTACATAAGGGATTTTCTCTCTTGGGAGTGTCTCCACCCAAGATATCCAAGCCAGAAACGTGGGGACAAGCTCACTCTGAGTGAAGAACAAAAAACAGCCAGCTAGAGAGGATCACTGTCAGCTTCTTGGAGTGTTTCCCTCCTAGTCTTTTTCCTCTATTTTTTTTTTTTTTTTTTTTAACAGCATTAGGATGATGCTGTATGATTTTTTTAGAGAACAATATGAAGGGGGCATGATGGAAGATAACTTCTTCCCCTGGACGATTTATTTGCTTCTCCCAGTTTTAAACAGACAGACAGACTCCCTTGAAGGAGAAGATCAGGTTTAACAGTGAAGTTAAACTTTGAGAGGAAGCAAAGGAAACTTTGACTTAGAAATGGTCACAGTCCAGGGTCCCAACCTTGTACATAGTTTAGCCATTGTTAAAAATTTGTCAGAAGAGAATAGCACCAGCTATTGTTTTAAGAGATCATCACACGTATCAAGGGAGTCCATCTGAACTGAAGAATGAAGAATAAAATGACTCAAGAAACCTGTTTCTTGCTCCAGGGGAATGAAGGGAAATACAAGAAGAGGAACTAGGGCCAGCTGTCAGTCTGGATAGTGGAGCCCACCAGTGACAGTGCAGAATCCCAGCAATGCAATAAGAGACCTTCCCATTTTATTCTACAGTTCACCCATTCTTAAATTCTAATTTACTTCGCAGTTTTCTGACATGCATCTAAGAGCTTTCCAGAGCAGGTAGCATGAGAAGTGTGTAGTAGAATTCTCACCTTCCATGCAGAAGACCCTGGTTTGATTCCTGGCCAATGTACCTCATATAAAGCCACCACCCATCTGTCACTGGAGGCTTGCATGTTGCTGTGATGCTGAACATCATATCAGATCAGACTTGGAAGAAAGTCCTCATGACCTACTTCCAAAAAATCAGCCAGTGTAAACCCTATGGATCACAACAGTCTAATCCCATTGTGCATGGGGGCAGCATGGGCTGGGGGCAACTCGACAGCAGCTAACAACAATAACAGCATGGGAGGTATATTTTCTGAATCTGCCTGTCCTCCCCACCACAAAAACGTAAGCTCCATGGGCCAGGCCCCATCTTTCAAGTTCACTGTTGTATCCCCAGCACAGTGCCTGACACATAGTAGGTTTGCACTAAAGACCAAATGAATCAAACAAATGAGGGTGTGGTCTTTGTTTGCCTTTTCTATATGTGAGATTCATTGGAAACATAGAAAATCATTGGGCCCCAACCACTTTGCTTTCCAAATTTGTAGACACTGGTCGGTTGCTACACGGGAAGTCTGAACAACCCAACTTTTTTTCCTTAGTGGGTCACCTCTTAGAAGTTTTGCTCTTTCCTGCTGCCAAGTAATTGTTTTGACTTTTTCCCTTGTAATTGAAAGCATTGTCTAGGATTTCTCAAAAGGTGGGTCTCTTTCCATTGGCTTTGTCAGAAAGGGAGTCCTTTTTGACCCATACAGTTTTCTGTAGGAAGGACATCAAGCCTGTTTTTTAATTTCTGTCTTAGCGCCAATTATCCTGATTTTCCTCAAGAACTGCCATAGTATCTATTACTGCCCCATCTCTTTTGTCTTTATCCTTTTCTCTTGCCTTCTAAGGGAGCTTTTTAAGATCATCCTCCACATCACTGATTTGATTTTCTATAAAGTCGATTCCACCCTGATGCTTCCAGGGAGGCTTTCCTGATTGTATTGCCCTTTTGATCCCTTGTAAATCTTCCTTATCGCATCTATCTCACTTTGTATTTCATCAAGGCGTCTTTTCAGAGTAGCTTTTCTCTCCTTATTTCTGCTCTTGTTTCAAAAGCCAGTGTCTCCTTGCAGTCAGCTGAGGGTCAACACAAGATTCTGAACTTTTTTTCTGGATCTAGAGAAAGTACTTCTCAGAGGTCTCACATCTTCTAAGTTTTGAACAATATTCTCATTGACTCATTTGGCAATATTTCTTTCAGAGGCCCCAAACCATCTTTTGAAGAAGAATAAAAAACGACACTGATCTATTGGTCAAACATGGAATAAGCATCATCGGTCACTTTAGTTGGACTCTGTACCCTGAGTGCCACTGACGTGCCAGCTCCCAGGACAGTCCCCAGTGTCAGACAGGCTGTCATCTAGGGCAGCTCTTCTGGATGAAATATTTTCCTGCATTCTGACACTTAGAAACATCCAAGTCACGATCCCCAGAGTACCCTTGCTGGTTCTGACACCCACCACCTTGCTGCCAGGAGCTTCTGTCTACCCACTGGTCTAAGGAAATTTGAAATCTTTTCCCCGTGGGTCCAGGTGTGAGCTCTGCAGGAGTGAGAGTAAGTTTATCTTCTGTACCTGCCACTGGCCTGGCAGAGCCTGTGATGGGTCATTGAGTCCTTGTTATGGATTGAATTGTGTCCCCCAAAAATGTGTGTCAACTTCGCTAGGCCATGATCCTCAGTATTGTGTGATTGTCCACCATTTTGTCATCTGATGTGATTTTCCTATGTGTTGTAAATCCTACCTCTATGTTAATGAGGCAGGACTCAATCTACAAGACTATGTTGTGTCTTAAGTCAATCTCTTTTGAGATATAAAAGACAGACGCAAGCAGAGAAACATGGCGACCTCATACCACCAAGAAACAAGAGCCAGGAAAATAGCGCATCCTTTGGGCCCGGGGTCCCTGCACTGAGAAGATCCTCGACCGGGGAAGATTGATGACAAAGACCTTCCCCTAGAGCCGACACAGAGAGAAAGCCTCTCCCTGGAGCTAGCACCCTGAATTTGGACTTCTAGGCCCCTAGACTGTGAGAGAATAAATTTCTCTTTGTTAAAACCATCCACTTGTGATATTTCTGTTATAACAGCACTAGATAACTAAGACAGTCCTGGATGGGACCGCACAGGTGGTCAGGGTCTGAGTGCTCTCACTCTGCAGAGGAGGGAAAGGGAGGCATTTGCAGTCCCTTCCTAGGTCTACATTTGCAGGCCCAGCTCTAGGAGTCATATTGCATCTCCTTAAGTACATTGCGTTCATGACGGAGGCAGCTTTCTTGAGCCCTTGCCTTACCTGTTGAGACAGAGACCAGACATTGGTCAGCCTGGGTCTTTCAGTGAGAAGGGGAAACTGAGACCAGCTGGCTCCAAGTTGAGCACATGAGAAGCCAAACCAATAGTGGCTAGGAGAGGCAGCTTCTGGTAGCCTGAGGGAGCAACCTGATTGCAGGAGCTGGTGGAAGCAAACTGCTCACTGATCAAGGCCAAGAAGAGCCAAGACTCACCCAAGGAGCCACGTCATGTTAGCATTAGACCTGGGCCGGACCTTCTGCCTCCTAACCCGACCCTTCTTTCCCTACACGGTGACCCCTCCCCATGTCACCACAGTGCTTGAGATCTTGTAAGAATAGAGCAAGCAGAGGCTTGGGCAAGGCAATGATTAGGAGAAAGAGAGGTTTTGTTATCAGCAAGAGAAGTAATTCTTAATCTTCTCAGGTCAGTGAAAGGCACTGAAGTAGCAAAAAGAGGGGAGAAGCCCCATGTGAGCTAGCAAGGACACACAGGAAGGAGCCAGTGTGGGCCCTGCGTTTATGGACCATATATAATTTAGCAGAGGGAAAAGGACAGGGCAATACGTAACCCAAAAACACGTACGCGCGCGTGCATGCTTGACTTGTTTAAAGATGCACCGATTCCGTACCTTTTAGTGGCATATAGGGAAGTATATAGGGGTGAAATTACATGTCTGGGATTTCCTTTAAAACCTCAAGCGCAGCCGGAGACTAGCAGTGTTGGCTTCACCCGGGAGCTTGTTCAAAACGCAAGTTCTCAGGCCCCACCACAGACCTCCTGAATGAGACCCTTCAATCTGACAAGGTTCCCAGGTGATTCCTTAGCATATTAAATATTGAGAGGCACAGATTTAAAAGAAAACGAAAGAAGCAGCAGCGGCAGTGCTGATTTAGTAAAGGAAACAGAAAAAAGGGAGAGTGAGGCAAATAGGGCAAAATATTGATAACTGTGGAATCCAGATGATGGCATATGGGAGTTCGTTGTACTAGTCTCTACTTTTGAGTATGTTTGGAAATGTTCGTAATAAAAAAAACCTTTTAAGTGCCCCAGTGGGTTGAGAGAGGAAACGCAGACGAAGCCATAGTCCAAGACATCAGAGGTCACCACAGGGCAGGCACAGAGGCTGAGAGAAGTCCCAGGCTCCGAGCCACAGTGCAAGCAGCAGCGCTGGCCTGGGGGTGTCGTCAGGTGATTTGTCCAAGGGCTGCATCTAGGATGTCGGTGGTGGTTGGGGCCTCATAGGTGAAGCAGGAAGAATGAAAAAGACCTACAATGGACACTTCCTGGCAGGATTTCGGCATGCTGAGGAGAGAGAGAAAACGCTAAAGACTTCCAGAGAGAAAAAACACAACTACAGAGATTATCCCCACCCTACCCCGCCCCCATCCGTATGCTGTAGGCAAGGAGCCTGAGCCTCTGTATTAGTTTCCTGGGGCTGCTGTAACAAATTACCACCAACTTGGCAGATTAAAACAGCACACATTTATTCTCTCACATTTCTGGACATCAGAAGTCCCAAGTCAGTTTCACTGGGCCAAGACCAAGTTATCGGCAGGGCTGCGCTCTCTCTGGAAGCGCTAGGGGAGAATCTGTTTTGTTTCCTTGCCTTTTCCAGCTTCTAGATCTTCATTCCTTGCACTCTTTGGCTTCTGGCCCCTTCCTTCATCTTCAAAGCCAGCAGCATCACGTCTTGCTGCAGTGGTCACACTGTCTTCTTCCTCTGTAGTCAAGTCTCCCTCAGCCTCTGTCTTACAAGGACACTTGTGGTGACATGCAGTGCCCACCTGGAAGATCCAAGATACTCTCCCCCATCTCAGGATCCTTCACTCAATCACATCTGCAAGTCCTATTTGTCATACAAGTGTATTTGTTGTCATACACAACATTCACAGTCCCCAGATGGACATCTTTGGGGGCCATTATTCAGTCTACCACAGCCTTTAAATTGTGAGGGAAAATGGTTTTGCAAAAATCCAGTGTTCTATACAAAGCCAAAGTACCAAACAAGGGTGGGGGCAAAAGAAAGATATTTTATGATTCTCAAGAATTCTGAATACTTACCACCTCTGCACCCAAATTAAAAAATACGCATCTTGAGAAGCTTCTATAGCAAAATAATAATAATTTTTAAAATATTTTAAAGATACATTAAAAAAAAAAAACAAACCATTGCCATCGAGTCAATTCCCACTCTTAGTGACCCTGTAGGACAGAGTGGAACTGCCCCCATAGGGTTTCCAAGGAGCACCTGGTAGATTTGAACTGCCAACCTTTTGGTCAGCAGCCGTAGCTCTTAACCACTACGCCACCAGGGTTTCCTAAAGACATATAGGGAAGAGAAAAACATTAGATACAGGAAAATAAAAATAGCAGCAAAATACAAATTAGAACTGCAGAAAATGCAAGCCAAATTACAAGACAGTCTGCTGGCCTGATGTTTAGAACAATCCCTTTGAGCAGTAAGGGTTTCGAGACAGAGGATTACGTTCTCCTCTCTACAGATCTAACCATATGAATTGGTTCTGCAGTGAATATTTCCATAATCTAAAGAGTATAAATGATATTTTTCTTTTTTAATATATATTTTATTGTACTTCAGGTGAAAGCTTACAGAGCAAATAGTTTCTCATGAAATAGTAGTACACATGTTGTTTTTTTTGACATTGGTTAACAACCCCACAACGTATTAAGCCTCTAAATTCTCAACCTTTTTTTTTGATGAAAATTACAGATGGCCAAAGATACACCGTTTCAAAATTTTCTACATTCACAGTTCAGTGACATTGACTACGCTCTTCCAACTGTGCTGTTATTCTCACTAAAGATGAAGGCTTACAGAACAAAATAGTTTTTCATTTAACAGTTACTACACATGTTGCCCTATGACAATGGTTAACAATCTCACAGCACATCAAGAATATCCTTACTCCACCTTGTGTTCCCTATCACCAGGGGGCTTCCTTGTCCCCTTCTGTCTTCTGGACCTTGTCAGTGGACTATTGTACCTCTTTAGTCTCATTTGTTTATTTATTTATTTATTTCTTTTTATTTTATTTAAACACCATTTCAAAACTTTTTACTTACACATTTAAGTGATATTGACTATGCTCTTCCAATTGTGCTGCCATTCTCGCCCAAGATGAAGGCTTACAGGACAAAACAGCCTCCCATTTAATAGTTACTACAAATGTTGCCCTATAGCAGTGGTCAACAATCTCACAATACAACGACAGTGTCCTTATTCAATTTGTGTTCCTTATCATCAGTTTCCTACTCTCCCTCTGCCTTCTGGCCCTTGTCACCGGACTCCTGTACATCGTTAGTCCCATTTAGTTTTACTGGGGTGTCCATTCCCAGGCTTAACATCGAACCTTGAAGGTAACTTCCCCTCTGAGCTGAAAGGGTGTCTGGGGGCCACACTCTCGAGGTTTCTCTAGTATTCTTTAGGCCAGTATATCTGGTCTTCTTTTTTTTTTTTTTTTTTTTGGGAGTTAAAATTATGCTCTACATCCTACTCCAGCTCTGCCCAGAACCCTCTGTTGTGATCCTGGTCAGAGGAGTCATTGGTGGTAGCCGGGCACCATCCAGCTGTACTGGGCTCAGTCCCGTGGAGGCCTTGGTAGCTGTGGACCATTAGTCCTTCGGACTAATCTTTTCCTTGTATCCTGTTCTCTTCATTCTCCCTTGTTCCCGAAGGGATGAGATCAGTGGAGTATCTTAGATGGCCGCTCATAGGCTTTTAAGACCCCAGACACTACTCACCAAGGTAGAATGTAGAGCATTATCTTTATAAGTAGTGTCATGCCAATTGAGCTAGATGTTCCCCGAGATCATGGTCCCCAGAGCCCTCCGTCCAACAACTCAGTCCCTCGGGGGGTTTGGATGTGTCTATAGGGCCTCCATGACCTTTCCTTGTGCAGGTTGTGTTAGTTTCCCCTGTACTATGTACTATCTCATCTCTCACCCAAGTTACCACTTACCTATTACCTATTTAGTATCCCCCCCCCATCCCTGGTAACCAACAAGGATTGTTACATTTTGCATGTGAATTTTTTCATGGGTTTTTACAATAGAGGTCTCATACAATATTTGTCCTTTTGTGATTGACTTATTTCACTCAGCATGATGTCCTCCAGTTTCATCCATGTTATGAGATGGTTCACCGATTCATTGTTCTTTCTCGTTGCATAGTACTCCATTGTGTGTATGTACCATAGTTTGTTTATCCATTCAACTGTTGATGGACATCGAGGTTGTTTCCATCGTTTTGCTATTGTGAACAATGCTGCCATGAACATAGGTGTGCATATGTCTATTCGAGTGATGACTCTTATTTCTCTAGGATATATTCCTAGGAGTGGGATTGCTGGATCGAATGGTACGTCTATTTCTAGCTTTCTGAGGAAACGCCATATCATTTTCCAAAATGGCTGTATCATTTTGCATTCCCACCAGCAATGTATAAGAGTTCCCGTCTCCCCGCAGCCCCTCCAACATTTGTTATTTCCAGTGTTTTTGATTCGTGCCAGTAATGCCGGGGTGAGATGATATCTCATTGTGGTTTTAATTTGCATTTCTCTAATGGCTAGTGATCGCGAGCATTTCCTCATGTGTCTGTTGGCCATTTGAATGTCTTCCTTGGTGAAGTGTCTGTTCATTTCCTTTGCCCATTTTTTGATAGGATTGGTTGTCTTTTTGTTGTAGAGGTGTTGGATTTTCTTGTAGATTATGGAGATTAGACCTTTGTCTGACTTGTACTGTCCAAAAATTTTTTCCCAGTCTGTAGGTTCTCTTTTAACTCTTTTGGTGAAATCTTTTGAAGAGCATAGATGTTTGATTTTTAGAAGATCCCAATTATCTAGTTTATCTGTTGGGTTTTTTGTGTTGATGTTTATGGTTTGTATCCTGTTAATGCCATGTATTAAGGTCTGAAGTGTTGGTCCTATTTTTTCTTCTATGAATTTTATAGTTTGAGGCTTTATATTCAGGTCTTTGATCCATTTTGAAGTAGTTTTTGTATATGGTGTGAGGTATGGGTCCTGTTTCATTTTTCTACAAATGGATATCCAGTTTTGCCAGCACCATTTGTTAAAAAGACTGTCTTTTCCCCATTTGATGTATTTTGGGCCCTTGTCAAAAATCAGGTGACCGTAGGTGGATGGATTTACATCTGAGTTCTCAATTCTGTTCCATTGGTCAATGTCTCTGTTGTTGTACCAGTACCAGGCTGTTTTGAGTACTGTAGCTGTATAGTAGGTTCTCAAGTCAGGTAGTGTGAGTCCTCCAACTTTATTCTTCTTCTTCAGTAGTGCTTTACTTATTCGAGGTTTCTTCCCTTTCCATATAAAGTTAATAATTAGTTTTTCCATCTCTTTGATGGAATGTTGTTGGTATTTGTATCGGAATTGCATTGTATTTGTAGATTGCTTTAGGTAGAATTGCCATTTTCACAATGTTGAGTCTGCCTATCCATGAGCATGGTATGTTTTTCCATTTATGTAGATCCCTTTGGGTTTCATGCAGCAGTGTTTTGTAGTTTTCTTTGTATAGGTCTTTTATATTCCTGGTCAGATTTATTCCTAAGTATTTTATCTTTTTAGGGGCTATTGAAAATGGTATTGATTTCCTGATCTCCTTTTCATCGTTCTCTTTACCGGTATATAGGAATCCAACTGATTTTTGAATGTTTATCTTGTATCCTGCTACTCTGCTGAATCTTTCTATTACTTCCAGTAAATTTCTCGTGGAGTCTTTAGGGTTTTCTATGTATAGTATCATATCATCTGCAAACAGGGAGAGTTTAACTTCTTCATTACCAATTTGGATGCCCTTTATTTCTTTTTCTTACTGCTCTAGCTAGAACTTCCAGCACAATGTTAAATAGGAGTGGTGATAAAGGGCATCCTTGTCTTGTTCCTGTTTTCAGGGGGAATGTTTTCAGCCTTTCTCCATTAAGAATGATGTTGGCTGTTGGTTTTGCATAGATGCCCTTTATTATGTTGAGAAATTTCCCTTCTATACCTATTTTATTGAGAGCTTTTATCAGGAATGGGTGTTGGACTTTGTCAAATGCCTTTTCTGCATCAATTGAGATAATCATGTGATTTTTTTCTTTCCTTTTATTTATGTGGTGGATTATGTTGATGGATTTTCTAATGTTAAACCATCCTTGCATACCTGGTATGAATCCTACTTGGTCGTGGTGTATTATTTTTTTGATATGATACTGAATTCTATTGGCTAGAATTTTGTTCAGAATTTTTGCATCTATATTCATGAGAGATATTGGTCTGTAATTTTCTTTTTTTGTGATGTCTTTGCCTGGTTTTGGTATCAGCATTATGCTAGCTTCATAGAATGAATTTGGAAGTGTTGCTTCCTCTTCTATGCTCTGAAATAACTTGAGTAGAACTGGTACGAGCTCTTCTGTAAATGTTTTGTAGAATTCTCCAGTGAAGCCATCTGGGCCAGGGCTTTTTTTGGTTGGGAGTTTTTTTATTACCTTTTCAATCTCTTCTCTTGTTATGGGTCTGTTCAGATTTTCAATATCACTTTGTTGTAGTTTGGGTAGGCCGTATGTTTCTAGAAATTTATCCATTTCCTCTAGGTTTTCAAATTTGTTGGAATATAGTTTTTCATAATATTCTGTTATAATCCTTTTTATTTCAGTTGGGTCTGTTGTAATGTCCCCCATTTCATTTCTTATTTGGGTTATTTGTGCCCTCTGCTGTTTTTCTTTTGTCAGTCTGGCCAGTGGTTTGTCGATTTTGTTGATTCTTTCAAAGAACCAACTTTTGGTTTTGTTGATTCTTTCTATTGTTTTTCTGTTCTCTATTTCATTGATTTCTGCTCTGATCTTTACTATTTCCTTTCTTCCGGTGGTTGTAGGCTTTTTTTGTTGTTCTCTTTCTATTTGTTTGAGTTCTGTAGTTAATGTTTTGATTTTGTCCCTTTCTTCTTTTTTGATATGTGCATCTATTGCTATAAATTGTCCTCTGAGGACTGCCTTTGCTGTGTCCCAAAGGTTTTGGTATGATGTGTTTTCATTTTCATTTGATTCTAGGAATTTTTTAATTCCATCTCTGATTTCTTCTATTACCCATTGATGTGTAAGCAGATTATTATTCAGTTTCCATGTGTTTGATTTTTTTTCCTTGCTCTTTCTAGTGTTAATTTCTACCTTGATGGCATTGTGGTCAGAGAAGATACTGTGAATTATCTCAGCATTTTGGATCTTGTTGAGGATTGCTCTGTGGCCTAAGATGTGGTCTATTCTGGAGAACGTTCCATGTGCATTGGAAAAGAATGTGTACTTTGCAGCGGTTGGATGGATTGTTCTATATATGTCTATGAGGTCCAGTTGGCTGATTGTGTCCTTTAGGTCTTCTGTATCTTTGCTGAGTTTCTTTTTAGTTGTTCTGTCCTTTACTGAGAGTGGTGTGTTGAAGTCTCCTACTATTATTGTGGAACTGTCAATTTCTCTTTTCAGTGCTGTTAGAGTTTTTTTTATGTATTTTGGAGCCCTGTCATTGGGTGCATAGATATTTATTATGGTTATGTCTTCATGATGGATCATCCCCTTAATCATTATATAGTGTCCTTCTTTGTCTTTTATGGTAGATTTGGTTTTAAAGTCTATTTTATCTGAGATTAGAATTGCCACTCCTGCTCTTTTTTGATAGTTGTTAGCTTGATATATTTTTTTCCAACCTTTGATTTTTAATAAATTCACATCTTTGTTTCTAAGATGTGTCTCTTGTAGACAGCAAATAGATGGATCCTGTTTTCTTATCCATTCTGCCACTCTCCGTCGCTTTATGGGTGCATTGAGTCCATTTACGTTCAGTGTAATTATTGATAGATGTGAATTTGTTGCTGTCATTTTGTAGTGCTTTTTTTTGTGATGCTGAAGTTTGTTCTTCTTACTCTCTTGTGCTGAGTTCCTTTTGTTTGTGGATTTTGTGTTCATTTCTTTTGTTTTTGTAGGTTTTGTTTTTGTTGAGACTTTATGTTTTTCGTCTTTATTTTTATGAGTTGGTTTGTTAACTTTTTTTGTGGTTACCATGAATTTTACCCTTATCTTTATAATTTAGAAGCAGTCTACCGTTACTTGGTATCGCCTTGCCTTCTTCTCCTTTAGAAGGTTCTATACCTATGCCGTTTGTTCCCTCTTTCATTGTTTTGATGTTGTTGTCATCCTTTGATTGATTTCTCTGATTCCCTGTTGTATATCTTTTGTTTTTGGAAAGTCATCTGTAGTTCAGTTCCTAGAATGGTATCTGGTTCCTGTTAACCTGCGTCCTAGGTCCTAGGTCCTGCCTGAGGGCTTAAGCTGTTTGTCCTCAGATCGAAGAACTCCCTTTAATAATTCTTGTAAGTTTGGTTTGACTTTTGCATATTCCTTTAGTTTCTGTTTATCTGGAAATGACCTAATTTCACCATCAAATCTGAATGAGAGTTTTGCAGGATATATTATTCTTGGCTGACAATTTTTTTCTTTCAAGATTTTATATATGTCATCCCATTGCCTTCTTGCCTGCATAGTTTCTGCTGAATAATCTGAGCTTAGTCTTATTGTTTCTCCTCTGTATGTGACTTCTTGTTTTTCACGAGCTGCTCTCAGGATTCTTTGTTTGTCTTTAGTTTTAGCGAGTGTGAATATGATATGTCTTGGTGATTTTCTTTTGGGGTCTCTTCTATATGGGGTTCGTTGAGCTTCTTGGATGACCAGCTTTTCATCTTTCATGATATTGGGAAAGTTTTCTGTCAGCAGTTCCTCAATGATCCTCTCTGTGTTTTCTGTTTTCTCCCCCTGTTCTGGTATGCCAATCACTCGTAAGTTTTTGCTTTTAATTGTGTCCCACATAACTCTCAGGGTCTCTTCATTTTTCTTTGTTCTTTTTTCTGAGTTTTCCTGAAACAGAGTTGTATCCAAGTGTTTGTCTTCAGTTCCACTGATCCTGTCTTCCATGGTTTCAAATCTACTTCTCAGCCCTTCTATGACACCGTCCATTTCTGAAATCTTGTTGTTTATCTTTTGGATTTCTAATTGTTGTTTTTGTATAATTTCGAGTTGTGAATTTATTTTGGCATTTTGTTCTTGCATCATCTTCCTGAATTCTTCCAATTTTTTATCTGTATTTTCCATAAATTTGTCTATTTTTTCCTCATGTTTGTCAGCTTTTTGCCTCAGTTCTTGGAAAATTCCGAGTATTAGTGATTTGAGTTCCGTATCAGGTACTTCTAGTGCATTTTCTTCCACAGGAGAGTTATCTGGTGTTTTAATTTGGACGCCTATTGGAGCCATCTTGTCTTGTTTTTGTAAATGTTTTGATATTGTTTGCTGTTTTCGGGGCATTTAGTAGATATTTCTCTCGTTTATTGATTGTAGATTTTTTTTTTTTTTTCGTTCTTGTGGTACAGCTGGGCAGATCTAGTTGAGGAGGAGCCACTGGGATGGGTTGCTTGTGGCACTCACCGCAGCCACCAGGACAGTCGGTAGTCAGTGCTGGGCAGGTTCCAATAGGGCGTGCCTGCACCGCTTGGTGATGTGATGTCTAGTGCACGGTGCAGGTAGGTAGGGTGCAGCGGGAAGATGGTTATGTGTGAAGCTAAGCTGGATATGGGAGAGAGGAGAGAGGAGGAGGAGCAAAAAGCGTACAAACATAAAAGAATGCTAGGGGAGCTTGTCGTTGGAATGTACAGATGAGAGACTATGGGATGGAGGAAACCAGAAGGGGGGAGAGAAAGAAAAGGAAAGAATGACCAAATAAAAATCAGAAAAGTTAAAGAACTGCAAAGTTCCCAGGGATCCCACCGATGCAGCTATGAGGTCTGGGGGAGTTGGTCTCAATTTTCACAGCTCAGCCTGGCCAGAAGGTACAGAGGCATACATCGCCTGGAATTCAGGGATCAGAAAGAGAAGGAAGAGATAGAGAGACAAGAAATTAAGCAATGAAGAAAGACAAAAGAGAAAAAGAGGTAAAAGATGATAAAACTAATCAAAAAAGGAAGAAAAATAAAATTGAGAGAAAAAAAAAAAAAAAGGGCAACACCAGCAGTCAGTGCCTACAAATGGGACCCAGAGAGCCCCCACTCAGGGGCGCGAATTCCAAGAAGCCGGTAGTCTCGGGGTTAAGTGACCGTGGCCACGGGAAGCAGAGGGGCCAACGAACAAAGGCCCCAGGATCCCACCCGCGCAGGAGCCCAGACCTGGAAACAGCCACACGCCAGAAAGCAGCCCTACAGCCCCGCAGGAGAGAGCAGAGACGGCACTCGGAACCAGGCACCCAGGCAAAAGGAGGGGGAGGCGGCAGAAAAAGGCTCGCCAGCGGCGGGCAAACGGCTCCCAGAAAGCCCCCCGCCCGGGCGCGCGGAATCCAAGCACCGGCGCCCCCCAGCTCAGGGACTCTGGCCACGGAAAGCAGAGGGGCGAACAAACAAAGGCCCCAGGATCCCACCCACGCAGGAGCCCAGACCTAGAAACAGCCACACGCCCGCACGCAGCCCTACAGCCCCGCAGGAGAGAGCAGAGACGGCACTCAGAACCAGGCACCCAGGCAAAAGGAGGGGGAGGCGGCAGAGAAAGGTTCGCTAGCTGCCAGCAAACGGCTCCCAGAAAGCCGCCAGCCCAGGCGCGCGGAATCCAAGCACCAGCACCCCCCAGCCCAGGGACCCTGGCCACGGAAAGCAGGGGATCCCCAGCTGAGGCGGAGAGGGGTGGGTGGTGGGAGAGCGCGCACCGCAGTTTACCGGTCGTTGTGTCTCCGACCAGATGCTCTGCAAGGCTGCTCTCCCGTTTGCTGGTCTCCGATAGGAATCCAAGATGGTGGATCCGCGCTGCGTTAGCTGGTAAGGAATCTCTGCCTGAGTCTCTCCTCGCTCTCCGTTCTCTTTTAGTATTCTCACTCCGTTTGGTGTTTGGCTGAGTTCTTTATCTCTTCATTTGGTGTTCTAGGGTTTCAGGATTGTTGATTCTCTGTTAGGTTTAGTTTTTCGGATCTTTGCTGTGGAGGGACGGCGTGGTGTTTCTGCCTAGAGCGCCATCTTGCCCCAAGAACTCTAAATGATATTTTTATTGGGTTTAAATTTTTAGAATCAACCTATAGAGAAATCATGAAAAACCATTATGGTAACAGAGTGAATGTAAATGTTATGAACCTTGACAGTGTAAGAATAATTATTCAACAAGGATTAGGGGCTGGGGAGGAGGCTTCGAAGGAAGGGTAAGTGCACTGATTTCTTTATTTTTCATAGCAGAGATCAATACTTACAGTTTAAAAGGAATACATCAAGAAACAGACACTTCGGACATTATTAAAAGTTACAAAGGTAGCGAGTAGAAGAACTAAGAATAATAAGATAACTACAAAATTCAGTAAGGGAAAGGAGAGGTGGAAGGTAGTAAAGTAGGCTCAAGCCCTCACGTTTCTTAGCAGGAGGCTGTCTAAAGGAGGTAAGTCAAGAAACAGAATTATAATATTTAAAATCATGATTGTTGGTAGACCTGTTTTTGTTTGATGGCAGAACACTTCTTTCCTCAGAGAGTACTCATTTGCATGATTAGGGTGGGCTGGCCTGCCCTGTGGCCACAGAGATTGTCATATGATCCAGCCTGGCCAACCAGAGCCCTCCCTGGAACTTTTTGGCCATTGTTGTTAGGGAAGATACTGACTTTCAGCTGAGTTAGCTAGTGCTCCTGTAACACAAATGCCACAAGTAGTTGGCTTTAAAGAACAGAAATTTATTTTCTCACAGTTCTGGAGGTTAAAAGTCCAAATCAGGGCCATGTCATTTCCTTCCTTGTTGGTAGCCCTGGGGGTTCCTTGCTTCCTCGGCAATCCTCACACAGCATCTGTCTTCCTCATGTGTGCCTATCTCTGTGTCTAATCTGCTCTTTTTATAACTTAGAAGTGATTAGATTTGAAACCTAACCTTCTTGGGTATGATCTAATTATCATAACAGAGAAAACCCTATTTCCAAACAGGACTACATCCACAGGTAGAGGGGTTAGGATTCCAACACAAATTTTGGAAGGACACAATTCAATCCATAATTGATTGTCAAGTTGGGAGAATGTGAATCTGGGACTTTCTGTGTCCATCTTCCTGTTACTGGGCATGAGTCTGCATACAGGCTGAAGCAAAGACAAAAATGAAGGAATTATTGGATCTCTAGATGTGTCTGAAGCTTGTACCTCCCTGGGATTTCGGTTACATTACCCAGTGAATTCCCTTTCTGCTTTAAAAAAAAAAAAAAGTGCTCCGGGGAAGCCATTTGGTCCATGTGCTTTACAGGGTGGCACTAACCCAGGGAATCTTCCAGAAGGAAGTTGGGTTTACCAGCATTGAAAAGGAGTTAGAACAACAGCCTACATAACTACACCAAGGCTATCAGGATCAGGCCACAGCTGGTTCCTCAGTGGCTAGAACATTGACAGGTGATGATCATGAGGGGTGCAGAAGAACTGAACCTTCGGACGTACAGACAAAAGTCCAAATCCTACTATCTGGGAGCTGTGCAACTTGGACAAGATTCTTAACCTCTCTAATCTTAGCTTCCTCATCACCCAAAGAGAAATAATAATGTCTACCTCATGAGGTCGTTGAGATGGTGAAAAAATGAAAAGATAATTTATAAACTGTACTGATTTTTTTTTAAGCTGATCAGGTCAGCCCCTGGGTTGGTCAGTCAAACCTGTTCTGTTCTCTGACTACATCCTGTGCCCCTAACTCTGCGCAATCACCACACAAATGTATGCTATAGGTGATGAGAGAGTGTGATTGGTTCATTGCAACCCCTTCCAACTATTAGGAAAAAAACTGCCCCCATGATCACAGTCACTCAGCTGTAATTGTCATTGTTTTCTCCTTCTGTCTCTCCCTCCTTTTCCTCACCTGACTGGCCAGTTCCTCTTTCAACTCCGTTGTACATTTACAAATGCCATCCTCATGCAGGGGCAAAGGGGATATTTTCAGGGAGCAGGATATGATTCAGATGATCTGTACCTCTGGACATAGTAAGGAAAACCACTGTGGGAAGAATCTTGACGGCTTTACACTAAAAGAGTACCACCCGCAAATTACGTGGCGTTGGGTTTTTTCTGTAAACTTCTATGTTTTTTTTCTTATTATAAAAGTAATATTGTTTCTCCTAATATTGTTTATTGTGAATAATATAAGTAATATTGTTTATTGCAGAAAGCATAACCCCACAATCCAGATTTAAACCCTGTTAACATTTTGGTGGACTTCCTATTCATTCTTTCACTAACACCCTTGAAATCATACCATATATTGCACCCTGCTTTTTCCATTCAACATTGTATTGTGAGCATATCCCCATTTCATTAAAAAATTTTTCATATGTGTGTATAAATATTCTTGAGAAGGTCTCTCAATTTCAGGTAGGATATACTCAAAATCATACTTTGGCTCTCTTGGACTCAGTCTAATTTTCTTCAGCTTCTACTTGAACTTGCATATGAGCAATTGATGGTCTGTTCTGCAGTTGGGCTTATTCTAACTGATGATATTGAGCTGTTCCATCATCTGTTTCCACAGATGTAGTCAATTTGATTCCTATGTATTCCATTTGTCCAGGTCCACGTGCATAGTCACCGTTTATGTTGTTGAAAAAAGGCATTTGCAATGAAGAAGTCGTTGGTCTTGCAAAATTCTATAGTGCTATCTCTGGCTTCATTTCCATCACCAAGGCTGTATTTTCCAACTACCAATACTTCTTTGTTTCCAACTTTTGCATTCCAACCACCAGTAATTACCAATGCATCTTGACTGCATGTTCCATCAATTTCAGACTGCAGAAATGGTAAAAAATCTTCAATTTCTTCATCTTTGGCCTTAGGGGTTGGTACTCAAATTTGAATAATAGTCATATTAACTGGTCTTCCTTGTAGGTGTATGGATATTATCCTGTCACTGACAGTGTTGTGCTTCAGGATAGATCTTGAAATATTCTTTTTGATGATGAATTCAATGCCATTCCTCTTCAATTTTTCATTCCCGGCATAGTAGACCATATGATTGTCTGACTGACAATGGCCAATACCAGTCCATTTCAACTCACTAATGCCTAGGATGTCAATGTTTATAAATTCCATTTTCTTTTTGACAATTTCCAATTTTCCTAGATTCATACTTCTTACATTCCACATTCCGACTATTAATGGATGTTTGCAGCTATTCCTTCTCATTTTGAGTCACTGCACATCAGCATATGAAGGCCCTGAAAGCTTGACTCCATCCACGTCATTAAGGTTGACTCTACTTTGAGGAGGCAGCGCTTCCCTAGTCATATTTTGAGTGCCTTCCAACCCGAGGGGCTCATCTTCCAGCACTATAGCAGACAATGTCCTGCTACTATTCGTGAGGTTTTCCCTGGCTAATTGTCTTCAGAAGTAGACTGCCAGGTCCTTCTTCCTAGTCTGGCTTAGTCTGGAAGCTCAGCTGAAACCTATCCACCATGGGTGACACTGCTGGTGTTGGAATACCAGTGCATAGCTTCCAGCATCACAGCAACATTCAAGCCCCCACAGTACAACAAACTGACAGTTGCATGGGGGACACACTGAACACTAATGACCAAAGACCAGACGACTTGCGGAATGACATCAAGGACATCACACAAGAAGAAAGCAAGAGGTCATTAAAAAGACAGGAAAGAAAGAAAAGACCAAAATGGATGTCAGAAGAGACTCTGAAACTTGTTCTTGAACATCGAGTAGCTGAAGCTAATGGAAGAAATGATGAAGTAAAAGAGCTGAACAGAAGATTTCAAAGTGTGGCTCGAGAAGACAAAGTAAAGTATTATAATGAAATGTGCAAAGACCTGGAGTTAGAAAACCAAAAGGGAAGAACATGCTCAGCATTTCTCAAGTTGAAAGAACCAAAGAAAAAATTCAAGTCTTCCGTTGCAACACTGAAGGATTCTATGAGGAAAATATTAAATGATGCAGCAAGCATCAAAAGAAGATGGAAGGAATACACAGAGTCACTATACCAAAAAGAATTTGTTGACATTCAACCATTTCAGGAGATAGCATATGATCAAGAACCGATGGTACTGAAGGAAGAAGTCCAAGCTGCACTGAAGGCATTGGTGAAAAACAAGGCTCCAGGAATTGATGGAATCCCAGTTGAGATGTTTCAATAAATGGATGCTGTGCTGGAAGGGCTCACTCATCTATACCGTGAAATTTGGAAGACAGCTACCTGGCCAGCCAACTGGAAGAGATTCAGCTGAATGCAGAAATTACCGAACAATATCATTAATATCACACTCAAAAGCAGTTGCAGCAGTACATTGACAGGAACTTCCAGAAATTCAAGCCAGATTCAGAAGAGGACGTGGAACAAGAGATACCATTGTTGATGTCAGATGAAGCTTGGCTGAAAGCAGAGAATACTAGAAAGATGTTTACCTGTGTTTTATTGACTATGAAAAGACATTCGACTGTGTTTGGATCGTAACAAATTATGGATAACATTGGAAAGAATGGGAATTCCAAAACACTTAATTGTGCTCATGAGGAACCTATACTTGGACCAAAAGGCAGTTGTTCAAAAAGAACAAGGGGTTACTGCGTGGTTTAAAGTAAGGAAAGGTGTGCGTCAGGGCTGTATGCTTTTGCCATACTTATTCAGTCTGTATGCTGAGCAAATAATCTGAGAAGCTGGACTATATGAAGAAGAAAGCAGCATCAGGATTGGAGGAAGACTCATTAACAATCCACATTATGCAGATGACACAACCTTGCCTGCTGAAAGTGGAGAGGACTTGAAGTACTGACTGATAAAGATCAAAGACTACAACCTTCAGTATGGATTACACCTCAACATAAAGAAAACAAAAATCCTCACAACTGGACCAAAAAGCAACATCATGATAAATGGAGAAAAGATTGACATTGTCAAGGACTTCGTTTTATTTGGATCCACAACCAACACCCGTGGAAGCAGCAGTCAAGAAATCAGACAAGGCATTGCATTGAGCAAATCTGCTGTGAAAGACGCAGTCATGTTGTCCCCTGGGAGCTGAGTCTGATTCCCAGCAAAGATGTCACTTTAAGAACTAAGGTGCTCCTGACCCAAGCCATGGTGTTTTCAATCATTTCATATGCATGCGAAAGTTGGACAATGAGTAGAGAAGACAGAAGAAGAATTGATGCCTTTGAATTATGGTGCTGGCGAAGAATATTGAAAATACCATGGACTGCCAAAAGAACAAATCTGTCTTGGAAGAAGTACAGCCAGAATGCTCCTTAGAAGCGAGGATGGTGAGACTTCATCTCACATATTTTGGACATGTTATCAGGAAAGATCAGTCCCTAGAAAAGGACCTCATGTTTGGTAAAGTAGAGGGTCAGCGAAAAAGAGGAAGACCCTCAGCAAGATGGATTGACAAAGTGGCTGAAACAATGGGCTCAAGCATAACAACTACCATGAGGATGGCACAGGACCAGGCAGTGTTTTGTTCTGTCGTACATAACGTCGCTATGCGTCAGAACCAACTCAACAGCACCTAACAACAACGTATATATATATGTATGTGTGTGGATATATATATATACATATAGCCAGCATAGTCCTCCAGGGGACTAAAATGTATTTTTTTCAATCTCCCATTGTTGAACATTTTAGGTATTTCTGACTTTTCACTATTACTGAACCTAAATTTTTTCATCTCTTTAATACGAGACCGCAAGCATTTGTATGTGTTGTCATAACTGATGTGGTTAGCCTTGCAGCTCTCTTGGTTCACACTAACATTTACAGGAGGCCAGGTGGCCGGGCTCCAAGGAGTGCCACCCTCTCCCACACATGGGCAGTCCCCCATCCCAAAGGCAGTGCTATTTCCAGGCCTCCCTGCCCTTCTTGCTTCTGACCCTCACTCAGGGCCATGCCTGATGGTTGAGTCCGAGTTCCACAATAAGTTAACAAATTGAAAGTTTGATGAGGAAGGGAATATTTACATAGTCTTAAAATGCTTTCCCACAAAATAGTTACTAATTACAAAGGGAAAAGGAGTAACTTTATAGTGAGCATAACTAAGTTACAGTAACTTACAGATACCACCTTGATCAAGTGACCCAAATGAGCATCTCCAGTAATGATATGTATTGAAATCACAAACAGCCCGATAGGATGTTCTGAAAAGATGCAGAGTCATCCCCTCAATGTTCCTCCAAGATGCGTAACCTGAAGCTAATCATGAGGAAACCTCAGACAGAGCCACACTGACAAACATTCTGGAAAATAACTTTAAAAATGTCACGCCCGTGAAAGGTCAAGAAAGACTAAGGAATTGTTCCGGGCTGAGGGAAACTAAAAAGACATGACAACTGGATTCAGCACATGTGATACTGAACCTGGGTTCTTTTGCTACCAAGGACATCATTGGGACAACCGGTGAAACTGGAATGGGTCTGAAAGTTAAATGGCAGCAATGTGTCAGTGTGAATCTCCTGATTTGGATGGTGGTGTGTTGGAGCACAGCGAGGGCAGGGTTTCAATCCAAATCTCCATGGGCATCCTGCACCCAGCACCCAGCACTCAGCCCTGGGCCGGCACACAGAGGGTGCTAAGTTCCAAGGACCCATGTACCTGCTTGGCCAGGGCCTGATTAGGGGCAGAAGCCACACAGCCACACCCCCCAGGCACCATCACTCCAAAAGCCAGAGCAGTATAGCCAGCAGTCAGTGCTGGGGACGCCGGGCACTGGTCCCCAGAAGCCCTCTCCCTGTGAGGGCCTTCAGACCCCACTGGTGCCATACGAAGGCCCCAGGGAATCTGGGGCCCTCCAAAGGAGCAATTTGTACTTCAGGCCCATTAATGAATCCCTGAATGGAGGAATTAATTACTGTCTGTTGAAATTAGACTTCTCCCTTCCTTCGAGATGCATCTTCTTTTTATTCTTAATTAATTTTTAAAATTACGACGTCAGTGTAGAGTCTAATTTATTTCACTTTTAGCATTATTTCTCTGATAAGCAATTTTATTTTATGCCCGCCCGCCTTGGCGCCAATTTGTCACATCAGCGCTCACTTTGAGATGCTGCATCAGACCCGGCCGAGGAGGTACTGGGGGCCTCAGAGGAGCTGCTCCCTCTCTCAGGCCCTCAGTCTCCCCACTGAGAAATGAATGCCCCGCGCTAGACTGCTCCTAAGGGCCCTTCCAGCCCTCACGTCTGCTGTTCCATGAGCTTATCCTTCCTTGTCCCAGGATCACCCCTCGGCAAATATTTAGAGCCCCTACTAGGTGGCAGGCACTGTCCTGGGCCCCTGGGATACATCCCAGGACAAAACAAATACCCTTGCTTAGATTCTAACAGTGAGAGTCCATAGCAAACAAGCGAATTATCTCCTCTGTCAGAGGGTGAAAGTGCTCCAGCAAGGAGAGTGGGGAGGAGAGTGAGCAGGTGGGAGGAGCCTGGTGAGGAGAGGAGATGCCAGCAGAGGTGGAAGGAGATGAGGAGTGAGCACAGCAGATGTGGGGTGAGAATGTCCCAGGCTGAGGGAGCCTCTGTGAGAGCAAAGCCTGCAGTGGGAGCTTGCCTGGGTGCCCGAGGTGCGTGAGGGGCCAGGGTGTCGGAGCGTTTGAGAGAGTGGAGGAGCAGCCAGGAGGAGCTCAGGGAGGATGGCAGGGTCAGTGCAGGCCTTTGGCGGCGCTGGTCAGGCCTTTGGCCGTGCCTGTGTGAGACGGGCGGACATTGGAGGAGAGGGAGCAAGCTCTAGCTTAGGTTTTCTCAGCATCTCTCTGGCTCCTGTATCAGGAGCCTTTGGTATATTCAGGTGAGGAAGCCTGAGTCCCTCCAGTCTGACCCTCTGGTTTTCCCTTATGGCCAAGGTGGGGCCTCCCAGGAAGAATGCTGGAGGAAAGAAGAAACCCCACAGGTATCCTGCCTGAGGCATGTTGGATAACAAAATTCATCCTTTCTTTCTTCAGTATGTCATTGTTGTCATCCCCACCACCACCATCATCATCATCATTCTAGTTGCCTGAGCCTCCATTTTTAAGATGTTTTCATTATATTCTCTCACTGTTAAATTTCTAACAGTCCTATGAATTAGCTTTATCTCCTTCATTTTATACTCGAAGACACTGCTCAGAGAGGTGAAGAGAACTGCCTGAGGTCACACAGCTGGTCAGTGTGAGCCAGGACCCACACTGGGATCTTGTCCCCGCTTCTCACTGAAGGGGAGCCGCTGGGAAGCTCCCCTCAGGCTTTTTTGACTGTAGCAGTGACAGTATAAACCCACAGGGTCCTGGGTGGCCAGGGAATGGTGGGTCCCACAGGCAGCAGTTGAGGAGCAAGAAAAGGCACAAGCAGAGCTGCGCAGGCAGGGACTGGGAATCAGACTCAGCCATGTTGTCCCCCGGGAGCACTTTTCTTGCCCTTGGAGCTGCCAGGGGACTCTCTCCCACTCCCCAGAGACTGAGGACAGAGAAAGCTATCTTTCAAAGGGGCATATGGTGGTAGCAGGCATTTGTTGAGCTTGCAAAGAAGGAGCGAAGGCCCTCCCAAGTTCCTCCCAGATCTTCCTCCCAAGTTCCTCCATTTCCTGGATCTGTGCAGTAGCATATTGGGACCAGAGAAAGGGGAAATGCTGCCTCCAGCTCCTTGGCTATGTGCCTTGTCCCTGGGCTCCGAAGCCACTCCACTCCAGCTGGGCTTTCACAGTCCCTCCACCATCTGCCTGCACCCTTGAGGGCCACAGTGGTCAAACCTAGGGCCAGGCTGGGCTGAGGAGAGGCCCTGTCTCCATCCTAGAGGTTCCCCTTCATCAGTCTCCTTCCCCAAAGTCCTCCCGGCTGTATTGATTAGCTGATGCAAGTAAATGTCTCAGGTTCACTGGAAGAGTCAGATGCTGAATCTGTTCGTAAAGCTCCACACACATAATCTCTTTCAGTTTTTACACCATCCATCTGCAGCTGGTTTTAATGCCCCCATTTTGCAGATGCGGAAACAAAGCTCCGTGGGGTTAATCCACTTGCTCAGTAAATCAAGGAGCTGGTACTGGAGCCGAGATCTGTTTGGCTGTTCCCATCACATCATGCCACCTGCTTCAATGTTTGCTGAACTGCTAAATGGGAGCCGGTGTATTAGGTGGGCTGAGTTAGAACCCCCAGACTGGCAATTTAGAGCATGTATTCAGATCAAGCCGAGTCCTGTTTTACACTATCATCAAAGGCCACTGTTAACGGGAGCCCTAACTTCCTTTGTGCTTTTGAAAAAATTTCATCTCAAAACCAGTGACCCATAGACAAGTCAGCTGGAATTAAATCCAAAGTCAGGAAGAGGAAGAAGGGAGCGGAAGGTCATCTTTTGAAATGACAAAGAGGTGCTGTTTTCTCAGCCGGGTAGATGCGGCTTCAATAGTACCAACTGGGCTGCAAATTTTAATTCCAATCTCTGCAGCTGCTAATGTGCTTGTCGCTTGGAGAATAGACACTGACAAGCAACTAAATAAATAACGTGCAACATGAAAGTAAACCCAAGCTTTAAAGGAGGAAAAAAAGATAGCAAAAAGGATGAAATTAAAAATGGGGGTGGGGGGGCTGAACGGTGTTTTCCCTTCTCCATTGAAGTGACATCAAAAGGATTTTCAAAATATTTGTTTTATGGTGAAGATACAGTTTGGAATCATCTGAGATTTCGTCCCCACGCCACTGGGCTGGAGAGCAGAGGTGGCATAGTGAGAACGAGAGAGCAGACTCTTCAAAAGGAATGGGAGAGCCACAAGCTTGGGCCCTGGGGACAAAGCACCAGCCCCTTCGTTTTGCAGAGGGAGAGACTGAGGCCAAGAGAGGCCCAGTGGTGCACAAAGTGCCATGTCAGGGCCTAGCAGATCAGGCTCTGCTGCCTGTATTCATGTTCCCCACACCACTGGCCCAAAGTGGACACGCATTCCAAGTCCCAGCTAAGACACTGCCTCTGAGAACCCTCCACACCTTCCCACCCCGACTTATTCCAACCAATTTTTCCCAGACACAATGTGGCCATGAGGTCCCTGGGTGGTGCAAACAGTTTGACTTGGCAGTACAAGCCCACCCAGCAGGGCCTCAAAAGAAAGGCCTGGCAAACTGCTTCCATAGAGATTACAGCCAAGAAAACCCTGTGGAGCATTTCTACTCGGTAATACATGGGATTGTCTGACTCAATGGCAACAGGTTTGGTTTGGGGTTTGCTTGTTTTTTTATATATAGCATGAACTGTCATTTGAGTTTCCAGATTTTAACTATTTATGTCCATCTTGTAACCTAGACTGTAAGTACCTTCTCAAATTTCAATTCAATTTGTTCAACAAGAATTTCTCCATCTTCTTAACCAAATATGCCGCCACCCAAGCCTCCTGCGTGGTTACCCCCAGCCCTCACTCCACCCCTTCTGCCCACTCTAGCTCCAGCCCAGCCACCATGGCTACGTGCCTTGCATGCTCCCCCTCCAAGCTGGGCTGCACCCCTGCCTGGAAAGCCCTTCCCCGGACATCCATGTGGCTTACTCATTTTCCTCACTCAGATGCCCACTTCTCAACAAGTCTGCACTGACCCCTGTTTACAATTACAACTGGCCCCTGCATCCCAATCCCTCTTACCATTGTCACTGGGCTCTGAAGCCACCCTGCTTGGGCCAAGGTCTTGCAGTCCTTCTACCTTCTGATTTTTTTCCATAGCTGATGTCAGACGGCTCCTGGCTGAAAGCAGAAAATACCAGAAAGATGTTTACCTGTGTTTTATAGACTATGCAAAGGCATTCGACTGTGTGGATCTTAACAAATTATGGATAATCCTGTGAAGAATGGGAATCCTAGAACACTTAATTGTGCTCATGAGGAACCTGTACATAGATCAAGAGGCAGTCGTTTGAACAGAACAAGGGGATACTGTGTGGTTTAAAGTCAGGAAAGGTGTGTGTCAGGGTTGTATCCTTTCATCATACTTATTCAATCTGTATGCTGAGCAAATAATCTGAGAAGCTGGACTATATGAAGAAGAACATGGCATCAGGATTGGAGGAAGACTCATTAACAACCTGTGTTATGCAGATGACACAAGCTTGCTTGCTGGAAGTGAAGAGGACTTGAAGCACTTACTGATGAACATCAAAGACCACGGCCTTCAATATGGATTGCATCTCAACATAAAGAAAACAAAAATCCTTACAACTGGACCAATAAGCAACATCATGATAAATGGAGATAAGATTGAATTTGCCAAGGATTTCGTTTTACTTGGATCCACAATCAACATCCACGGAAGCAGCAGTTAAGAAATTAAAAGACGCATTGCATTGGGCAAGTTTGTTGCAAAAGATCTCTTTAAAGTGTTAAAAAGCAAAGATGTCACCTTGAAGACAGGTATGCCTGACCCAAGTCACGGTGTTTTCAGTTGCCGCATGTGCATGCGACAGCTGGACAATGAATAAAGAAGTCTGAAGAACTGACGCCTTTGAACTGTGGTGTTAGTGAAGAATATTGAATATACCTCGGACTGCTTAAAGAACGAACAAATCTGTCTTGGAAGAAGTACAACCAGAATGCTCCTTGGAAGCAAGGATGGCGAGACTTCATCCTCACATACTTTGGACAAGTTATCAGGAGGGACCAGTCCCTGCAAAAGGGCATCATGCTTGGTAAAGTAGAGGGTCAGTGAAAAAGAGGAAGACCCTTGATGAGATTGATTGACACAGTGGCTGCAACAATGGGCTCAAGCATAATAACGATTGTGAGGATGGCACAGGACCGGCCAGTGTTTCGTTCTCTTGTACGTAGTGTTGCAATGAGTAGGACCTGACTCGATGGCACGTAACAACAACACTTATTGTCTAATATGCCCTGTAATGTTCCTGTGTGTTGTATTCATTGTTTATTGTCTGTTCTCCACCCCTACCCCCACCAGAGACTGTAAATTCTGTAAGGCCTGGGATCTCCACTATCTTGCTCGTCTAGAATGGTGCCTGGCACCTAGTACACATTCAATAAATATGTGTTGAATGAAAGACACTCCCCTGAGCTAGGCCCTGGGCTGGGCACTGGGGAGACTAATACATGGTCCTTGTCCTTAAATAGCTCACAGTCTAATTGAGAGGCCAGCATAAGCTGGCAATTCCAACTCAGGCACCACATGCAACCACAGGTTGACTGATGTCACAGAGAGGACTGGATGTGTTATCCAAAATGATAGGCAAGGTTGGGGCAGGTATGCAAAAGTGTGGAGGCAGGGAAAGCACGGCAAACCAGGGAAGTGTCGGTAGTGCTGAGCATGGGAGAAGAGCCTGGAGGGTCTGTATATCAGCCTCCCACCTATGGCTCCATCCAGGGAAAGAGGGAAGGGTCCTGGGTCATTTCTGAGTTTCAGAATGTCCACTTGTCAGAGTCACATTAGCCCCGTAGCACAGTGTTTAGTGCCACCTGACTGGAGATGGTTTCCAGGTTTATCAAGTTGAGCTCTCATTTTCTTCCAGCTCTTGGAACCTATCTGTATCAGTCACACCCTTAGGGTAGCAAGTGACAGAAACCCCACTCACACCTATTTCGAACACGAAGGGTATTTATTGTCTTGTATGGCCAACTAGGGAGGCCTGAAGTCAAGGACTGTCCAAGCCGCTCATCAGTCCTTGTCTCTGTGGCTGCCAGGAGTCTGGGGACATGAACTGCAGCGGTTTCCAGGCTCACATTTTCTCAGCTTCGTAACCAGAGAGGAA
This sequence comes from Dugong dugon, assembly GCA_030035585.1. Taxonomy (NCBI): domain Eukaryota; kingdom Metazoa; phylum Chordata; class Mammalia; order Sirenia; family Dugongidae; genus Dugong; species Dugong dugon. The sequence goes on from CM057471.1 coordinate 64,343,803, forward strand.
AACACTCTCATCCTGCAGCTGCAGTGAGAAAGATCCCAAGGAAGATGCTGGTTGGCTGAGTTTGAGTCATGAGCCCACCTCGTGAGCAATCACTGTGACTGAGAGGCAAGTCCTGAATGAAGCAAGTATCCCACTTGGTGAGAGTAGGGGCTGGGGAAGTAGGACAGGGGAGCAGACCCCCAGACAAAGAGGGGTGGGCATTTACCAGAAGTGAGGAGGGATGCCAGGCAGACTAAGCGACTGTGTCACTCAGGACCTATCTTGTCAGCATCTGGGTCTAAATCCAAAATCTTCAAGGCAAAATTTACAAAGCACCCCCTCTAGGTCCCAAGGTGAAGTGGAAGAGTTGTCGAATTTGGAGTCAGCCTCTGTTGGGATCCTTTTTTCCAACATGCCCTAGTCATTTCTCCTCTGTGAGCCTCAGTGTCCTAACCTGTAAAATGGGGGTGGCAGTCTCTACTTCAAAAGGGTTGTTAGAAGGTCAAGTGAGATGATGAACGCTGAAGCACTTTAAAACCCCTGGAGGGCTTGTATTTGCAAGGTCACGGCTCCAGCATCGTGCCTCGATCTACCACACAAACCATGAGGCCTGAATTAGGGCAGGGGTAGTGGAGTGCAGAGACGAGCCCAGATCGTAACTTGTTCCGTGCAGCAGAATCCTCTGTTTTCCTGAGCCCCACCACTCACCCACCACCCTCCAATCTCTAGGGCTGGAGTCTCTATGTGATTAACAAGTCCCCAGAGATTCCGATGCAGCCAAGATTAAGAACGGCCACAGTCATTGTAACCAAGAGTCAGAGACACAAGCTAAGGGGGCATGGTGTCAATCCCAGCTCTGCTCCCAATTTGAGGAATGATCTTACCAAGCACTTATCCAACCCAGAGCCTCAGTTTCCCCATCTGGATGGACAAAAAAGAGGTTGGACCAATGGTTTTCAAATGCTGTCCCTTGGAGCCATAGGATTTTATATAGGGATGTCAGAGTTGGGGAGGCTTAGTGGACTCCCAAGTGGTCAGGGCCCTGGAAGGTTGTCTTAGTCATGTAGTGCTGCTATAACAGAAATATCACAAACGGACGGCTTTAACAAAAAAAGTTTATTCTCGCACAGTCTAGTAGGCTACAAGTCTGAATTCAGGGTGCTAGCTCCACGGAAAGGCTTTCTCTGTTGGCTCTGGAGGAAAGTCCTTGTCATCAATCTTCCCTTGGTCTAGGAGCTTCTGAGGCACAGGAATCCCAGGTCCAAAGAACACGCTCTGCCCCCGGCACTGCTTTCTTCGTGGTATGAGGTCCCCCTGTCTCTCTGCTCACTTCTCTCTTATATGTCTCAAAAGAGATTGACATAAGATACAACCTAATCTTGTAGGTTGAGTCCTGCTTTATTAACATAACTGCCTCTAATCCTGCCTCATTAACATCATAGAAGCAGGATTTACAACACATAGGAAAATCACATCAGATGACAAAACGGTGGATTATCCACAATACTGGGAATCATGGCCTAGCCAAGTTGACATATATTTTCGGGGGACACAATTCAATCCATAACAGCGGCCAATCCTGCTTCCCCCAGAGCTGACCCCTTCTGCCTGTATATTGCCATTCCACATGAGATTCTTTTTGAAGAAAGGATTTCAATTCCCAAAGAACTGGGTGGAACCACAGCCTTCAACAGTGGATGGGACTTGGGAGGTACTGGCAGTACCAGTTCTGGACCTTGGGGAAGTCAGTTCTCCTCATCCCTCAGAGCTTCACATTCCCCTCTGTTTAATGTGAGAATGGACCAAAGGACCCCCAAGGACCCTCCTACCTCAGAAGCTCAGGTATTCAGGTTTCATTTCAACAGAAAAGTCATGAGGAAGTGTGGGAACCCAGTGGAGACAGAGAGATGGTGTCTGCAGACGGACAATTATCATCACACAATGTAACACTCTAATGGCAGAACCTTTTATATTAGAATAGACATTATGGAGCACAATTCTATCAAATGAATATAATAGACTTGTTTTATATTACAATGCATACTGTAATTACACATTTCAATAATTCCTTCGATGCATTACATAGAAGCATTTTGAAGTAATGGAATCTTGTAACCATATATAATAATTTGCCTAAGGGGAGGACGCTGTGGGTGGTGACAGAGAGGCCTGGGCTCCAGCTGGGGCACCTCCCAGCCAGCAGGGAGAACTACAATTTCCTATAGCCCTGGGCCATGTGGCTTCTGACTCCAATCTCTGGAGGCTCTTTGGAGGGCACCATTTGTCCAGTTGACCTATTCCTTGACCATATGGGAAGGAATTTCCTCTAAGACATCTCCAACAGGTAGCCTCTGCAACCACACCACCAAAGATGAAGAGCTCGCTAGCTCCCTGGCTATCTATCTGATGGATACTGTTACTCAGTACTCTACTACAAGCACATGGCATAGGATCTCTGAATTCATATGATCATATTTGTAACAATTGTTTAAGCATTGTATTAGTTTCCTACCGCTGCCATAACAAATCACCACAAACAGTGGCTTAAAACAACACAAATTTTTCTTACAATTCTGGAGGTCAGAAGTCAGAAATGGATCCTATCGGGCTAAAATCAAGGAGTCAGCAGGCCTGCATTATTTCCTGGAGGCTCTAGGGAAGAATTAGTTTCCTTGCCTTTTCCAGCTTCTAAAGGCCACCCACATTCCTTGACTTGTGGCCCCTTCCTCCATCCTCTGACCCTTTTACTGCTGTCACATCTCTCTCTCTGACCACAGCTGGGAAAGCTTCTCCTCTTTTAAGAATTTGTGTGATTAGATTTTTCTACCCAGATAATCCAGGATAATCTCCCTATCTTGAGGTCTATAATCTTAATCATATCTATAAAGTCCCTTTTGCCATGTTGTTGTTGTTGTGTGTGCTGTTGAGTTGATTCCAACTCATAGCCACCCGATACAACAGAGTCGGACTGCCCCCATAGGGTTTCCTAGGCTGTATTCTACAGGAGAAAATCGCCAGGTCTTTTCTCCAGCAGAGCAGCTGGTAGGTTTGAACCTCCAACCTTTCAGTTAGCAGCCGAGTACTTAACCATTGCCCCAACAGGGCTCATTTTTGGCCATTTAAGGTAACATATTTACAGGTTCTGGGGGATTAGGGCATGGGGGTATTGGGGGGGGGGTGGCATTTTTCTGCCTACCACCAGTATTATTTTATTATCACAAACCCAAACAGATTGTGAGTTCCTCTTCATCTATAAAATAGACATAATAATAATACTTCACAGGATTAAACATTACAATGTATGTATAAGTGCCTGGCATACACGTTTGATTAATGAAAAACAAGTTCAATGAATGGAGTGAAAGTATCCATGATGCAATCCACTTTGTCAATATCCCTCTTAAAGGAAAGCACTCAGAATGATCACAAGGCTCCCAGTACAGTCTGACAAGTCATGGACAGAGCAGGACTGTCCACCTCTCTTGTTTGAACTTTATTGTTGTTGTTCCGTGCCATGGAGCCAACTCCAACTCATAGCAACCATATATGACAGAGTAGAACTGCCCCCATAGGGTTTCCTAAGCTCTATATCTTTATGGGAGCAGATCACTAGTTCTTTTCTCCTACACCAACCTTTCGGTTAGCAGCCAAGCATTTAACCATTGTGCCACCAAGGCTCCTGTTTGGACTCTGATCTCTATTAATGCAGCCAAGCTACCATAGTATTTTAGATCCACTCTTCTTTGGTCTCAGTTAACTTAGCTCCTTGTTGCCAGTTAAAACCCTTAAGTCTATCTCCAGTTACAAGAGGGCAAACTAGATCATGCCCATTGTATAGGGAGATAAACTGAGACTTAGTAGATAGAGCCCCAGAAGTGATGCCTGAGGTGAGTCTTTAAGGATGAGTGGGAGCCAGTCAGGCTGAGGATGTGGGAGATGCGCACTTCAGAACAGGAGACACATGTGCAAAACCTAGAGCTGAAGAAGAACAAGAAGACGCCTTCAGGGGCCAGTGAGGAGTCTGGCAAGACTGGCACTTCTCAGGTAGGGGAAGGGGGATCCCACAAATGACAAGCCCCAAGAGACACGAGATGAAGGCCAGGGTCAGAAAGGGAGGGGCTAGATGCCAAGGAGGAGGCAGGACTTGGTCTTGGATGGTGCCTTAGTCATCTAGTGCTGCTACAACAGAAATACCACAAGTGGATGGCTTTAACAAAGAGAAATTTATTTCTTCACAGTAAAGTAGGCTAAAAGTCCAAATTCAGGGCGTCAGCTCCAGGGGTAGGCTTTCTCTCTCTGTCGGCCTTCTCATCAATCTTCCCCCAGACTAGAAGCTTCTCCGCGCAGGGACTACGGGTCCGAAGGACACGCTCTGCTCCTGGCACTTCTTTCTTGGTGGTATGAGGTCCCCCTGTCTCTCTGCTCACTTCTCTCTTTTATATCTCAAGAGATTGCCTCAGGACACAATCCAGTCTTGTAGATTGAGTCCTGCCTCACTAACACAACTGCTGCCCATCCTCCCTCATTAACATCACAGAGGCAGGATTTACAACACATAGGAAATTCACACAATACCAGGAATCATGGCCCCGCCAAACTGACACAAACATTTTTTGGGGGGACATAATTCAATCCATGACAGGTGGGTTTGGAAGCCTGGAAGTAATATGGGTGGGCTTCTCACTGCCCCGGGCTGCACAAGAGGCCAAGTCCATTTTTTTGCCATTGGCCTTCCTGCAGCAGCAGTGAGGAGAGAGTAGGATTCTGTGTCCTCACAGAGGGATGGGGCTTATGCCCACCTTGGAGATGATCCAAGTCCCACCCCCAGGCCCGTACAGACCTCACTTTTGTCCTTTATCTTCTCATCCCTCACCACCCTCCTCGGCCTTTCTCCTTCCTCTTACTGGAACAATCACCATTGGTTCCCCAAAACCAAAAACACAAAAGACAAATCCTGAGTATCTCATATCCAACCTGATGCTTGACACCCTAGGCACATGGCACTCCTGATTTGTTTCCAGTTGCTGTCTGTTCCAAATCACGGCCACCCATGTGTGTCAGAATATAATGGTTCTCCAAAGGGTATTCAGTGGATGATTGTTTGGAAGTAGACTGCCAGGCCTCTCTTTTGATCATCTCTGGGTGGACTCAAACCTCCAACATTTTGGCTAGCAGCTGAGCATGTTAACCGTTTACACCACCCAGGGACTCCACACTCCCCATTGTCATTGTGCTGCCAAATCCGTTCCGACTCATAGCGACCCTATGTACAACACACACTGCCTGGTCCTGTGCTGTCCTCACAATCGTTGTGCTTGAGCCCTTTGTTGCAGCCACTGTGTCAATCCATCTCATTGGGGGTCTTCCTCTTTTTCACTGACCCTCTACTTTACCAAGCATGATGTCCTTCTCCAGGGACTGGTCCCTCCTCGTAACTTGTCCAAAGTACATGCGACAAATTCTCGCCATCCTTGCTTCTAAGGAGTATTCTAGCTGTACTTCTTCTAAGACAGATTTGTTTGTTCTTCTGGCAGTCCATGCCTTATTCAATATTCTTCCCCAACACCATAATTCAAAAGCATCAATTCTTCTCTGGTCTTCCTTATTCATTGTCCAGCATTCGCATGCATATGAGGCAATTGAAAATACCATGGCTTGGGTTAGGCTCACCTTAGCCCTCAAAGTAACATCTTTGCTTTTGAACACTTTAAAGAGGACTTCTGCAGCAGATTTGCCCAGTGTAATATGTCCTTTGATTTCTTGACTGCTGCTTCCATGGGCATTGATTGTGGATCCAAGTAAAATGAAATCCTTGACACAATCAGTCTTTTCTCCGTTTATCATGATGTTGCTTATTGGTCCAGTTGTGAGGATTTTTGTCTTCTTTATGTTGAATTGTAATCCATACTGAAGTCTGAAGCCTTTGATCTTCATCAGTAAGTGCTTCAAGTCCTCTTCGCTTTCGGAAAGGAAGGTTGTGTCATTCGCATATATTAGGTTGTCAGTGAGTCTTCCTTCAATCCTGACGCCATGTTCCTCTTCATACAGTACAGTTTTTTGGATTATTTGCTCAGCATACAGATTGAATAAACATGGTGAAAGGATACAACCCTGACGCACACCCTTCCTGATTTTAAACCACACGTATCCCCTTGTTCTGTTTGAACAACTGCCTCTTGATCTATGTTCAGGTTCCTCATGAGCACAATTAAGTGTTCTAGAATACCCATTCTTCGCAATGTTATCCATAATTTGTTATGATTCATAGAGTTGAATGCCTCTGCATAGTCAATAAAACACAGGTAAACATCTTTCTGGTATTCTCTGTTTTGAGCCAAGATCCATCTGACATCAGCAATGATGTCTCTCATTCCACATCCTCTTCTGAACCCAGCCCGTACTTCTGGCAGCATCTTGTCAGTATACCGCTACAACTGTTTTTGAATTATCATCAGCAAAATTTTATTTGCGTGTGGTATTAGTGCTATTGTTAAATAATTTCCACATTCTGTTGGATCACCTTTCTTTGGAATGAGCACAAATATGGATCTCTTCCAGTCGGTAGGTCCCTTAATAGCCTCCACGCCTTTGCACAGGCTGTTCCCTTTGCCTGGAGTGCCCTTTTCCTATTCCCCATCTATACATTCTACCTGCTTTGAAAGGCATGGTTGGCATCAGTCATTCTTCCATACTGTTGTCTCTCGTGAATGATGATGCCACACCATTGCTTGAGCCTGAAAGCAGCAGCCATGACCCTCTGCTCTTCTTCACTCTCATCCTCATCACACATGCACATACACTCCCTGTCCCACACAGGCACACAGGTCCCCATGTCCTGACTGCTGGTCCCTCCTCCTACGCATCTTGGATCCACCCCGCCTCTCCATGGTCACGACACTCTGGACTCCCACAGCAGCTTCCATCCTGTCTCCTGCCACAGCGCTTCCCCTCACTGCGGCTGGCAGCACCTTTCCAAACACTAATCTATCGTTGTCTTTTTCCTGCTTCACACCCTCTCATGGCTCCCTGCTCCCTTCAGGTGAAACCCACTTGCCTCATCCTGGCACCTGAGGCCCTTGTCAACCTCTCCAGCCCGGTCTCCTCTTCATCCCTGACTGGATTCTAAGCTCAGGCCAAGTCAGGGGCACCATTCTGAAGCCTTTGCCCAGGCTGTTTCCTCTACTTAGCACACCCCTCCTCCCCACCTTCTCCACCTCAAAAATTCCTAGTCATCCTTCACCCCTCACCCCACTGTCACTGCGGGGCCCCTGCCAACCTCCAAGACTAGGTTTGAAGTCTCTTGTCTGGGCACCTGCAGCCCTTGTACCTCCCCCTTCATTGTGCCTGAGGTAACAAGTTCACCGTGTACTTGCTTCTCCCCCTCCCAGAGCGTGAGCCCCTCGGGCACACCTGTTTCACAGCTCTGGGAAGGGTTGGTGCTCAGAAAATGTTGCATTCAGTAAAACTATGTTGAGTATCTGCACCCACCCACATCCCATTAGCCCCAGCACACACACACACACACACACACACACACACAGAGTTATTGATTGAATTGTGTCCTCCAAAAAGTTGTGTTCAAGTCCTAACCCCCGTACCTCTGAGTGTGACCCTTTTTGAGAATAGAGGTTTTATTCTGTTCTGTTAATGAGGACATACCAGAGTAAGATAGAGCCTAAACCTAATCCCCTGAGTGGTGTCTTACAAAAAGAGCAGAATAGACACAGACATACACATACAGGAGCAAGACAGCATGTGAAGATACATCTATAAGCAGCCAACGAACACCAAGGAATGCCCAGGGCTACCCACAAGGAAGAACCCTCCCCTAGAGCTATGCCTAGATTTGAACTTCTAGCCTCCAAAACTGTGTTTTAAATTTAACTGCTCTTAAAATCCACCCACTTTGTGATATTTTGTTACAGAAGTCCCAGGAAACTAAGATACACACACATTTCAGTTGGGCTCCCGGCTACTGGCTTCCACCACCAGAGACTCGTAACCCGGTTGCCTGTGTCCACAGCCCCCACTCCACATTCCTTTCTGCTGGAGGGAGAGGGGTGGAGGGGGGAGCCCGGGCAGCTCTGCTCTTTCTTCCTTGTGTCTTCCATCACAGGCCATCCAGCGCCACAAATAAGCTGGGACCACACGTTGTTCTGTTTGAGAGAAAGTGGCATTAATACAAACAGTAGATTTTTTAAAATCTGAAAACATGTAATTAAGCTCTCGTGTGGATACCTGTTAACAAGGATGTGATTACGGCATTTGAGAATGTGTGGGAAGGTGGTTGGTAACCACTGTGTAGTTTTATTAACATTGTGATCAAAGTGGACAGGGGCTCAACTGCCCAGTGCTGCCCTCTGGGGCCAGGCAGGGGTAGCGGTTTCCCCAAGGATGGAGTCAAAACGAACAAGCCTCATTCCTGGTGGCTTAGTGGTTAAGAGCTACAGCTGCTAACCAAAAGGTTGGCAGTTTGGATCCACCAGGCGTTCCTTGGAAACCCTATGGGACAGTTCTACTCTGTTCGATAGGGTTGCTATGAGTTGGAATCTGCTTGACGGTTTTATGTAGTTAGTGAGGTTTAACCACTAGGATTTTTGTGGGGACCATGGTGTCCGGGAACATCTAGATCAACTGGCATAACACAGTTTATAAAGAAAATGTTCTACATTCTACTTTAGTGAGTAGCGTCTGGGGCCTTAAAAAGCCTGTGAGCGGCCATCTAAGATACTCCACTGGTCTCACCCCTTTGGCAGCAAGGGAGAATGAAGAAAACTAAAGACACGAGGGAAAGATTAGTCCAAAGGACCAAAGGACCAAATCTACCACAGCCTCCACCAGACTGAGTCCAGCACAACTAGATGGTGCCCGGCTACCACCACTGACTGCTCTGACAGGGATCACAACAGAGGGTCCCGGACGGACCTGGAGAAAAGTATAGAACAAAATTCTAACTCACAGAAAAAAGGCTAGACTTACTGGCCTGACAGAAACTAGAGAAACCTCAAGAGTATGGCCCCCGGACACCCTTTGAGCTCAGTAATGAAGTCATTCCTGAGGTTCACCCTTCAGTCAAAGACTAGACAGGCCAATAAAACAAAATGAGACTAAAGGGGCACACCAGCCCAGGGGCAAGTCCTAGAAGGCAGGAGCAGACAGGAAAGCTGGTAATAGGGAACCCAAGGTCAAGAAGGGAGAGTGTTGACATGTCATGGGGTTGTTAACAAATGTCATAAAAAGATATGTGTACTAATCATTTAATGAGAAGCTAGCTGGTTCTGTAAACTTTTATCTAAAGTACAATTTAAAAAAAAAAAAGTAAGAAAAAAATGGATATTCAGACTTGGGGGAAAAAAATGGACAAGCCTCAGATGGGCGGGGCCTGGAAGGGACCTGGAAAACTATGAGGACAGAGAGGCCTAAAGGGGTGAGCTAGAGGTGGCTCTAAGGGATGAAGAGACTAAGGCCCAGAGACTGGCAGAGACTGGCAGAGCCAGGGGCAGAGCTGGTGCTGGATGAAACTGCAGGAACCTTCTGAGCCTGCTTCAAGTAGAAACAGACACTCTGGCAGGAGGGATCCCACCCCAGTCTGCACCCAGAAGTCTTAGCACTTACCACACTGAACTGTACTTGCACGCAGCCCCGTGGTGGAGGGCCTGCACTGCAGCCTGCTTGCCTCATCTGAATCTAGCTTCCAGCTTGCTGGCTGTGTGGTCTTGGGGAGGCCGCTCTGTGCCCCAGTGCTCTTCCTGGAAAATGGGGTAGCAGCAATATCTCCCAAAAGGGCTCTTTTCGAGATGCCTCTTCAATGCAGAATCGACCTTAATGACGTGGAGGGAGTTAAGCTTTAGGGACCTTCATTTGCTGATATGGCACAACTCAAAATAAGAAGAAACAGCTGCAAACATCCATTAATAATCGGAACATGGAATGTACAAAGTATGAATCTAGGAAAAATTGGAAGTTGTCAAAAATGAAATGGAACACATAAAGATCGATCCCCTAGGCATTAGTGAGCTGAAATTGACTGGCCAACCAACTGGAAGAGATCCATAAATGTGCCCATTCCAAAGAAAGGTGATTCAACAGAATGTGGAAATTATCAAACAATAGCACTAATATCACACGCAAGTAAAATTTTGCTGAAGATAAATTAAAAAACGGTGCAGCAGTACATTGACAAGGAGCTGCCAGAAGTTCAGGCTGGATTCAGAAGAGAACGTGGAACGAGGGATATCATTGCTAATATCAGATGGATCTTGGCTGAAAGCAGCGAATACCGGAAAGATGTTTACCTGTGTTTTATTGACTATGCAAAGGCATTCGACTGTGTGTGGATCATAACAAATTAAGGATAACACTGCGAAGAATGGGAATTCTAGAACACTTAATTGTACTCATGAGGAACCTGTACATAGATCAAGAGGCAGTTCAAACATAACAAGGCGATACGTGTGGTTTAAAATCAGAAAAGGTGTGCGTCAGGGTTGTATCCTTTCACCATACTTATTCAATCTGTATGCTGAGCAAATAATCCTAGAAGCTGGACTATATAAAGAACACAGCATCAGGATTGGAGGAGGACTCCTTAACAACCTGAGATATGCAGATGATACAACCTTGCTTTCAGAAAGAGGACTTGAAGCACTTACTGATGAAGATCAAAGACTACAGACTTCAATATGGATTACAACTCAACATAAAGAAGACAAAAATCCTCACAACTGGACCAATAAACAACATTATGATAAACAGAGAAAAGACTGATTGTGTCAAGGATTTCATTTTACTTGGATCCACAATCAATGCCCATGGAAGCAGCAGTCAAGTAATCAAAGGGCATACTGCATTGGGCAAATCTGCTGCAAAAGACCTCTTTAAAGTGTTCAAAAGCAAAGATGTCACTTTGAGGGCTAAGGTAAACCTGACCCAAGCCATGGTATTTTCAATTGCCTCATATGCATGCGAAAGCTGCATAATGAATAAGGAAGATCAGAGAAGAATTGATGCTTTTGAATTATGGTGTTGGCAAAGAATACTGAACATACCACGGATTGCCAGAAGAACAAACAAATCTGTCTTGGGAAAAGTACAGCCAGAATGCTCCTTAGAAGAAAGGGTGATGAGACTTCATCTCACACACTTTGGGCACGTTATCAGGAGAGCCCGGTCCCCTGGAGAAGGATATCATGCTTGGTAAGGTAGAGAGGGTCAGCGAAAAAAAGGAAGACTCTCAATGAGATGGAATGACGAAGTGGCTGCAATGATTGACTCAAAGAGCAATGATTATGAGGATGGTGCATGACCGGGCAGTGTTTCACTCTGTTGTACATGCGGCTGCTATGAGTCGCAACCGACTCGACGGCACCTAACATGACAGGGCATAATAGGGCTCCTTATCTAATCTGGGAAAGTCAGTTGTCAGGAAGGCTTCTCTGAGGAAGTGACTTTTGAGGCTGGTCTCTGAGGCATGAAGAGGAGTCAGTGAGCAAGAGAAGTCAGAGAAGCAGGTGGCAGCATGGTAGGCAGGGGGCAGTATGTGCAAAGACCCCGAGGCCAGAGAAAAAGGAAAGGTCAATACGCCTGGAGCGTGGTTAGTTGAGTGGGCAGACAGCTGGAAGAGACTGAAGGAATAGGCAGGTCTCAATACACTAAGGGCCTATAGGCCACTCTAAGTGCAATGGGAAGCAAAGTTTTAAACCAGGGGATAACATGATCAGCTTGTAATTGCTCTGGCTGTACTATGGGAAACATTTGAAGGGGCTACAAGTGCATGTGGGGAGGCCAACTGGAAAGCTATTACAGTAAGCGGTCCAGGAGAAAGACAATAGTTGCTTGGACCGAGGCAGTGGTGGAGATGAAGAAGGTAGATGACCTTGGGAGACAAAGAGGATAAAGTGGCCACAACTGTGTTGGGCTATGGGGGGTGGGGGAGGAGGAAGTATCAAGGATCACTCTAGCATATACAGCTGGCTGGAGGCAGAACCTTCACTGAGATGAATGAACAGGCAAGCCCCACTGGTTTGGCCCATGTCCGATCCTCACAGTTTACCGGTATATATCTTAGTGTTTCCATAGCTCACAATTTTACAGAGGAGGAAACTGAGGCTAGGTTCTTGCTCTCCCCTGAGGGCCAGGGCTAGATGCTTGGTCTCCCAGCAGAGTGTGATGGGGAGGTTCCATCTGTGGCAAGAGGTAAACACCTCTGGCCCCTGAGACAGAGTCCTGGGCTGCTTAGGAGACAGGATGAGTAATTCTGATCATTGAATTTTTGAGTCAGACTTAAAATATCGCCAAGATTGAAGAGGTAATTTGGCAGGGCTGGGCTCCCCCAGGCATGTTTCTCTGCCTCCACAATGCTTAAGACTTATTAGCAAGATCACTCTCCATCCAAAGGCCATTCACAGGCACTTCTCTGGCTGCTGTGTCGAGGAATTCAATTGTGGGTCTCTGGGTCCCTGGCTCTGGTCACCCAGGGACGTTTCATAGAAAAGGGCAGGGGTGAGAATACTTTGGTTGTAATACAGGAAAGGGTTGCAGTATTCAGAACAGACAGCATTCCGGGGAGAGAGGAAACTAAAGAGGCTCAGAGAGCCGGCTTTGACAGACTTGGGTTCAAATCCTGGCTCCAGCATGCGCTCACATCACTCTCCACAGCTTGGTTTTCTCATTTGTAAAACGGATGGGGTGGTGTGGATGCCGGCCTGGAGGGACAACAATTGTGCCCTCAGGCCTCAAACAGAGAAGTGGGCAGTTGGGACTTTGGGAGTGAGACCAAAGCCCCTTCCCAAGGCGGTGCTCCAGAGCACTCTGGAGGCTCTGGGCGAGCAGGTGACCCTGTGCCTCGCCCCCTCCTTCTCTATATATTTAGCCCTGCAGCTGCTTCTCTCAGGTGTTGCTCCTCAGGCACACGCGGTGATTAGTTTCACCAACGGGAAATTGACACATTTTCTGATTACTGCTTCAGAGCCTTCTGAATTCAGCTGCCGGTAAAATTAACTCACCAGGGACAATGGAGCTTTTCTCAAGGTCCAAATTGTCCTTATTTGCAGTTTGTTCTTGGCTCTCATCCAGCCCAAACAAACCGGGCCACTTCTCAACCTCCCAGAAGAGGGAAGGCCTTCACTAGCCCAAGGTTGGGAATATTTCCACACGACTCTAAAATGGGGGGTGGGAATACACTTTGCTTTGGGGATTACGTGATCCTGAAAAGCTGTGGGTGAACTGCAGCAAGTGGCCAATGGGGTCCACAGAGCCCCCTCTTCTTCCGGCCCTGCTCCCAGGCATGCACAGGTACAGCAGGCAGAAAGGCCTGGGATGTTCCACAACCCAAAGTGGTATCCCCTCACACCCCTTCCAGCTCATGCCCTTGCCAATGACAGAGTTTTTTCCCAAGCCTCCGGCCAATACTCTCACTACCACGAAGGAGGAGGTAGTATTGTTCCTTGTACACTGAGGCTTAGTCAGGCAACATCTGGGCTAGCATATGAACCCAGGTCTGACTCCCAAACCTGAGCTCTAGCCACTATGTTGTACAGCCTACACATACACAGGCCTGCACACCCCCACCCCCACACATGCTCATATCAGCTATGGGAAGAAAATAGCACTTTGAAAACTTGCTTGAGACCAGCTGCTGAGAGAAACTGAAGAATAGTCATTGATTTTGGAAAAGGTCTTATTGTTCAGGTACTTCCAAATCTGAGTCTCAGGACAACTCTCTAATCAGGACTGGACAGAAAGGTCATTCCCATTTTATAGATGTAGAGACTGATGATAACGGCATGAGATTTGGGACTAGAATCCAGGCTTGCTGTTCCCTCCACAATACCATGCTGAGCCATCCCCTATAAAGAGCTGAACTTCCATTCAGGAATTCAATTGTGCAACTTCTTGAAAAGGAACTGCCCAGGGGAGGATTATCCAATAGGCAAGATAGGCACGGTGCTTACCTTGCTTACCAGGTATCTGTAGTGAACAATTTCACATTTGTTCACCACATCAGAGATTCTCCTTCTAGGTATGGCTGGCATCTGTCTCTCTCCCAACCCCACAGCACCTTCCTGCAGAATCCTCTTTTCAAATTTACAATCCCTGACAGGGATTTTCACACACCGGCATGTATTAAAATAAGGTGCATCTGTGCAAATATTTCTCACAAACAGAGCACATATGACAGGATCCCAAGCTGAGGGTCCTTACTGACCACATGCCCAGACCCTAACTGGATGGGGAGATAGAGGGAGAGAGGTGGGGTGTCTGGGATGAGGGGCTAACTCCCTTGACTCTGAGCCTAGCGCCTGTCCCTCCACTCTCCAGGCCTCCAGCTGACCTAACCACAACCTCACCTCCAATCATCCTTTTATCTGGGAAGCTGCAGGAGCAGAGGGGTGAGTAGTTTGGAGCTTGGAAGGACAGGAGGGATCAAGGCTTGCGCTCTACCACTCAAATGCCTTGGACGAGTCACTCGGGCTGCGTGTTAATACAGAGGTGAGCATGACCACCACCACAGTCCCATCCGGGCACTGGGGGACTCCAGTGAGGCAATGGGGTGAAAGTGCCTGTAAACCATACTGGACTGAGCAGTGGAGTTGTCACAATCACTGAGCAACTTGAAGGCAGGGCCTGGTCCGTTTCCTCAGCTCTGTTTACGGAATACTGCCCATGTGCAAGGCCTGAGCCAAGTGCTAGCGATAAACTAGACACAAGACTCCGCTCCCCAGGAGTTTAGCCGAGTCGGGGAGCACTACTCACAAACAAGGAGCATTACTCACAAACAGGGAGCATGGAAGCTATGGGAGCAAAAAGGAAGGGCATTTTACCCAGTATCCGGAGTCAGGAGAGGCTTCCCAAAGGAGGTGATTTCTGAAGAACCATTCAAAGCTACCTAGGAGAAGGGTCAGATGAGCATTTCAGAAAGGGGGCGTCACAGGCCAAGGCTGGGAAAGGGAGCCTGGCCCTTCAGTGAGCTAAGACCATCAGTCTGCCTAGAACAAGGAGTGCCAGGATGCCAGAGAAGGCCAGAGGGGTCGGCAGGGGCCAGACTTGGGGTCCTTGTAAACCTTGTTAGGGGTTTGGATGTGAGCGTAACAAGACGCCACTAAAGTGTTTTGGGCAGGAGAGCATTCTAGTCAGATGCATGATTTTTCTAAACACTCTGACTGCCGCAGGGCAGAGGGGTTTGGGTGTGGGGGCAAGACTTTAGAGAAACCTGATAGAAAAGGAATTAAAGGTGAGAAAGAAGTTGTTGGATAGAGAAAAAGGTAGACAGACCCAGAGACTAGGACCTCCAAGAGGTCAAAACAGAGAAAGGGACAAGGGAGCAAGCCAGCAGGAGGTTATGGTCAGAGGGCAAAATGTTAGAATAAATTATTTCAGAGAGAAAGCAAACCGAAGGGTCATCCAAATGGACGTTGAAGTCCCTCCCCCCCCCCCCCCCCGAATGATGGCTTGAGGAGTGGGAATACAGAGGGAGACTGAGCCAGGATTCAAAATGCTCCTGACTGTCAGCTACACGACTGAAGCCCATCTGTCTGGCTGGTGGCTGCTATGTGGCAACTGGGTGGTATGGGCAGGGCAGTGAGGCAGAAAGAGCAGAGCTGAGCAGTACTGGGTCATGTCAGAGTACGGCTGTGGAGTCCCAGTTCTGTCACTGTTTCTCACGAGGACCCTGGACCAGTCTTGAGCCTCTGTTTCCTCATCTGCAAACCAGGCTTAGCTCAGGGCAAGGTAAAGGGT
This sequence comes from Dugong dugon, assembly GCA_030035585.1. NCBI lineage: Eukaryota > Metazoa > Chordata > Mammalia > Sirenia > Dugongidae > Dugong > Dugong dugon. Next base: position 64,359,520 of record CM057471.1, read on the forward strand.
AAGTAAATATAAAGGTCAATGGCAGAACTGTAGCAAGCAATGAGGACAGCTGAGTGGACAGATCACTATCATCATCAGGGTGACGGCAAATGCCAAGTCCCAGCTCTGACCGCACTCTGCTCTCTCCTAAACTGGGAAATCACCACTTCACAGGGTTGCTAGCAATGGGACTGAGATGCAGGGCACATGTCAGGTGCAGGCACCATCCTCTGGCCACACTGCATGGAGAGTCGCTCCTCTCTGGACCCCTGAGTGGGCATGGCAGCGAGGGCATAGAGCAACATCTGAGGGCAATGGGACTCCCAAGATCTGGCCAGTCCCCCTTGAGAGTTTGGGACCTGGGCTTTGAAGCTCCACGTGAAATAACTGAATAACCAAGTTGAAATTAAATGAATCATTTAATTAGAATCTTCAAACTGTGGTGCTGGCCGAGTACTAAGCAGATCCAGGGGCAAACCTGAAGCTCGGCGATCTGAGCAGCAATAACGCCTCATATCCAGGTACCACTCAAGCTCCAAAATATCAAACACCTTGAAAGCTCAAAGCCTTTTCAAAACCTTGTCGCAGAGCACCTGAACCTTGTTATACAACAACCCTTAAACCAACTTTAGGACAGAAAACGTTGCAGGAAAATAGATTTTCTTTGTCCAGACAGCCCTTTTTATGTCAATAAATAGGAACCACACTTATAACAAAGAGACAGCAAGAGGGCTCGGTGGGGGAACCACAAGCTTTATTGGCTGAAAGTTCTCCTCAGGAGCCTGGTCTGCTGGGACTGGATGTTCCTGGATGGGCACCCCCGGGCCTGAGCTGGGAAAAGGGAGAAAAAAAGGAGAATTTTAGGTCCAATTGACGGTTTCTAAAGTAAAAACCTGACAGAGTAAAGGCAAGACTGTTATTCTGAAACTGCTTTCACATTTTACATTTGATCACCAAATATTTAGGGAACAAAATGACAATGAGATCATTTGTATTTATCCATTCAAGAGATGTTTATCAAAAGCCCACTATGAACCAGGCAGTGTTTGCTGTGTATTTCACTTGTAAAATCAGCATAAAGATTAAAAAATCAAAACCATCACTGATGACATGGCATATGACACAATCAAACTTTCATGCACAACTGACAGATGAACAGGTTTCACCTCCCACGTAATTTTTCAAAAGAAGTCCTTTTGGCCCCGGACTCACCCCAACCCCCAAATGACTTCCAATGAAATAATTCAAAGAGGCACTACCTCCAGGTTTCCTCTGGCTTTCCGAAGGATTTTGTGGGTTACGACCACTGCGGAGAGAATGAAGAATGGGATGATCAGAAACACACATGTCCAGGAAGACAGTGTACAAGCCAAGTTCAGGGAGAAGTTCCCCAACCGCAAAGGGTCCAGATGTGGGCAACCCTGAAGCATTCATACCAAGGAGAGGTATGAAGGCCCTACCTGTCCCACCACACGCCCCAGGACCAAGAAGGAAGGGTGGGTCAGAAACTCCTCTTCAAGGCCATGGCTAGGCACAACCTCACAGCAATACCAAAAGAGAAAGTGCACTATCCCATTTTATAGAAGACAAAACTGAGGCTCTGCATGGCCTCTTGGACCCCAGGTAATGTCTAGGGCTCACTTCAATGGGCCTGGGAAGATGCAGGTGGAGGATAGGGTAGAGGCCCGGTGCCTGACTAGCACCTGACAGACATTAGTTTCCTAGGCCCTCTGTGAAGGGGGTGTGCCCTGCTCCAAGCAAACCCATACATGGAGGCCTAAGTCAAGGGCGGAGAGCAGTCTGTAACGCCAGATTTTACACATCGGTTCTTTGAGCCGGCTCCTCATGGCCTGGGAGAAAGACTGCTGGGCATTTTTCTCCTTAGTCTGCCCTTTAACTGGTAGAAGAGCCCAACATGGCTTCCCTGGGCAAGTCACATTCTACCTGAACAGAAGCGGATGGATGGGATAATTTCAGAGGTATCTGCCCAGCTGGACCTTCTGAGCTGTGTAGTGGGCAGGTCCTCAGTGTATCAGAACTTACAGGGAGAGATGGGAGTGTCCAGCCTTTCAGGGGAGCAATTGTAGAAGGTCATTTCCTCCCTCGATCTTTTTCTTTTCCAACATAAACTCCAGCAGTGGCTAGAATGCCACCACTGAACAGATTTCTGTCTGAGCCTGGTCAGGGATTTGTTCTAAGCAGGGCTTGGTGGGGGCCACGGACTCCAGCTCACTCCCCAGGGACAGACACAAGGCCTCTGGAACTGGGTCTCTGGCCAGTAGTGCCCAGGGCTGAAACAGGCTCAGCCTCCAACACACACAGCCCAACTCCACCAACTCCCGAGTGGCTTATTCAGAACAGGTGCCATGTGGCAGCCTTGAGAAAATATTTTTCTTGCCTCACAAAAATTCCCATCTGGAGGTGACAACGTCTGTTTGCAATCTGTGACCCTGACGAAAGGAATGGAAAGTTTAGGCTTTGTTTTTAACTGGGCAAAATGAATTGCAGAGGCAGCCACTGTCTCTCTGTGCCCCCTTCAACCTCACCTCATGCTACAGGGCAGCAGTTCTTAACCTGGGACTGTGGATATGCTTTGGGGGCTCCTAATCCCCAGAAACTATGTACAAGTCTGTGGGTGTATACAGATGTATGCATTTTTCTGGGGAGAGAGACCATAGCTCTCTTAAAATTCACCAAGAGGCCTGTGACCCAGAAAAGATTAAGTATCACGACTGTGGAGGTTAAAAATAATTTTGAAACACACTCAACGTACCTAAAAAACCAAACTCACAGCAGAAGAGCTAAGGATCATCTGGCCCAAGTTAGAAGTGAAAAATACAACCTCTAAATTTGATAGATGGGCCTTAACATCTGAACAGCACTGCTCACGTTCCAAAGCACAGAAACTCCCTTTGCTGAGGGACAGAGAGGTAAAGAACTTGTACCAAATCAAGACTTGTCCCACCGCAGATGTGACTCAAACCAGGTCTGTATGACCAGGTCCAGGGCTCTTTCTACCTCAGCAGAGTGCTGGCAAGGAAGACACTAACCTGAGTGGTGTCTGCCTGGTGACAGGCTGCTTACCAGCTGTGACCTCACCAAATTCCTCCAGCCCTATGGGGTAGGTATTACTGTTCTCATTTTGCAAATGAGGACCTGAGGCTCAGAAGTGAAGCAGATGGTCCTGGCTCACACCATGACGCCCTTTCCTCACCTTCCCCTGCAGACTCTGAGAGGAGATACAGTGTTCAGCTTGTCCCACAAGGGACCAGCCCTTGGCCCTTACTCTTCCCAAGTAGGGAAGGGGGAGAAGGGGACACTACTCCAACTTTCACTTAGTCACTTTACAGCCAGAAACAGACCTGTGAGGCTGGTGAGCTACAAAGCCTGGCACAGGAGAGGGAGTTATAGGGCCAGGCCAGCCACCAGCTGTGTGACCTTGGGCAAGCCCCTCACCTCACTCTGAGCAAGCTGCCGCTCCGTGCCAGGCCTTGTAGATGCAGAGATGGGTGACACCATTTTACATGGATGGGAAATGCTATGTTTGTTGTTTTTCTGTTAATGGTTTGCCCGCTCCACACATAGGATTCAGTCTGACCTAATGGAAAGAGGCAGAGAACTAACATTCATTGAGCATCTACTTTGTCTCAGGCACTGTACTAATTACAATACAGTTTAGGTCCCATTATCATCCCTATTTTACAGACGAGAAATCTGAGGCGTTTTTTATAAAGCCTTGACTATACAAAAGCATCACTTTCCATCCCCTTGCTGCTCCAGGAATCTAACCCAAGCGTTCCACAGCTACCTCAAGCACGACCAAGACTGGCACTGTCCTTCCCCAAGTCGCTCCAGTTGTGCCCCTTCTCTACAAGTGACATGAACCCCTAGACATGTCAGAAACCCCTCAGACACCCACTGCTCTACCGGTCTACCTCCATTGTATCTCTCAAAACCATTCTTTCCCCTCCTGGAGGACTGCTGTAGACTTGAAGAACTTTCCCTGGCCTCCTAGGTCTCTATGCTCAGCCACAAAGACCCTCTAACACTCAAATGGACCAACCACTCCCTGCCCACAAGGCCCCCTGTGACCTGGTCCCTCCTTACCCACTCATATCATCTCTCACAGCTAAAGCCACGGCATGTCCCAAGCATGTCCCTGAATACTCAGTTCTCTCTCACCTCCGGGAGTGTGCCCTCTGCCAGGCTCCTGCTCCTCCTGTCTCCTTCACCATCTGACTAACTCCTATTGTCCCCTCAAGACCCAGTCAGTCCAGTGTCCTGAACTGCCTTCTCAGGCTGCTTGGAATGCACTTGGCACATCATCCTCCATTAAGCTGAAGCTCTGTGCTGGCAGGAACTGTCTCGTTCATCTCCGTCCTCAGAGCCTGGCATGAGGACGCAGAGCAGCAACTGAGCTCTCTTCTGCAGTTCAAACTCTGCCAGGCTCACAGAGTCCATTTTCAGAAGGTTCCTAGTGGGGTGGCTAAGGAGAACTCCTACTTGACAATAATCTATGATCTGTGCTTCTCAGATATGCCCCAGAATCGTATGACAGGCTCGCACTCCAGAGAGGAAAACGCTACAGTCAGCAGTTCTCCTGAGACAGGGAAATTGACATACGGACAACTGTGAGGCTTCACCAGGGCTACGCCAACAACAGGCACTAATATAAACCTGGCTCCTGCCTGCTTCTCTAACACCCAGGTGATTGAGGGCTGAGGGTGGAAACCAGGGAAATGGAGTTGCTCTAAACAATCTCTGAAGCACCAAGATCAGAGTTGGGACTGACCTTACAGAAGTTATTTAACCTGAGTTTCTGTATTGGTCTTGAGAACTAGTTCTCAAATCCCTCCCCTCCTCTTGATCTCCCCGTCCTAGGTGAGGCCATCCTTCTCTCTTGCTGGATTACTGAATTGGACTCCTCCTCCTCGATGGTGGGGCAGCCCTCAGCAAGTCTTTCTCACACAGATGTGACAAGTCAATCCTCTGCTCTAAGTGGGAGCTGCCCCATGCCTGCCACACTGGGCCTTTCTCAGTGCAGTCCCTGGTCCCCCAGCCCCTCCTGCCTCAACTTGCCACTTGCAGCTTTTTCTCTACCAACATGACCTGCCTTTGGTTTCTCACATACAAGACCTTACTTCTTGCCTCTATGCCTTTGTCCATGCTGCTCCCTCTGCCTGGGCAGCCACTGTCCCGTCCATCTAACACCTACTCCTCCTTTCAGACTCAGCTCAGGTGTCACTTCATCCAAGAAGCCCACCTCCCAGACAGAGTGAAGCCCACCCCACTTCCTCCTCAGTGCTCCTGTGACACTCTATGCACTTTCCCATCACTGCACATCCCATGCACCTGTCTCCTCAAATAGGTGACAGCACCTGGCATCGAGCGGCCCCTCCACATAGGTCTTCGTTAAGTGAATACATTTGTCTGTGCCAGTAGGAAAGGATGAAGTATAAAAAGAAGCCCATAAACAGGAGGCAAGATTACAAATGATGTGGGCATAAACTACGAATAGAAGCCAGAAGTGATCAAACAAGGTGGTCGCCCATCCCCACCTCCACCCTGACCCCACACTTACACTGGTCAAAGATAACCTTCTCCTGATGCTTGCTCAGCTGCAAGAGCTTGGCAGTGTTTTGCAATTTCTTGTCTTGCTCAAACAGTTTTTTTTGTAATTTGGTGATCTCTGCCTTCATGTCTCCAATCTAAAAAGAAAAAGAATAAAGAATTTAAAATATTAGATCACATAGGAAGAATTACATCAATATATACAAAGATGCTCAGCCTCACTAATAAGGCCATTTGAATAAAAACTAGATGCCATTTTCTGTTGATCCGATTTGTCCAACTGGACAAAACCCCATGGTGGTGAGGGTGTGGGGACAGCACTTCCAGGACTGCCAGGGAACTGTTAGGGCCTAGCTAGGAGGCACCCTGCCAACAGTCTGACCCAGCAATTCTAGACTTTGGCGTTTGTCCAAAGAATAATAGCACAAGCACAAGAAGATGCCTATGCACAAAGGTGTTCATGGTAGCAAAACATAAACCCGATTTGTGCTGGTACTTACATACACCAGAATGATTTTGCAGCTATTAAAAATGATGTTGTAGAGCTGTATATTTATTGACACGGAAAGATGATTATGAGTGAAAAGAGGGCCCCAAACAACTGTACATCAGGCATTCCCTATTTCATAAACCTGAAGATATTTGTCTATATTCAGAGATGCATATATCAAGATGTCTAGAAAACTGTGATGACATAGAGATGTCATGAAAGTGTTAATAGTGATTATCCCTGGGAGATGCGACTTGGGATAGTTTACTTTTCATTTTTTAAAAAAATTATCTGCGTTGTTTGCTATTTTACAGAAATTATAATTCTAGTTCAAAAAATGTTTTATTGTTCATATTTTAAAAAGAGATTACAGAAGCCTTATTAAGAGTATGATGCATTAGGAAGGCCTGTTTGGACTGTTGACAGGCGAGGAAAGGGCAGCAGGGCAGCAGAGCCCCAGCCTTCTGAAATGATGCCCTCATACTGGAGACTCTCCTCACCAGCTCCACTTAAGCAGCTCATGGGGTAAGAACATCCCCTTTCTCTCTGCAAAATATACCAACTGATGCCCTGGCACAGGCTACTTAGTCTCTGCTACACTGGAACACTTCTGCTCCTAAGAGGTGGGATGTTGAGCTGTCAGCTTACAAAGACTCCCTTCAGTTTGTTCCCAAACTTGTTTATGACAGTTGTACTTGTAATTAAATTACATAATTTAATTAAATATTACGTAAACCCATGAAATATATGTATGAAAAGAGAGAACTGCTTGTATGAAAACTAACACATGCTTCAGGAAAGACTTGATGTAAAGGCAAATCACGAAAAAACACATTTCTGGCAAATTAGGTGTGGGTGAGACAGCTATAAAAGATGTGGAAGGAACATAGTCTAGAAGAATCTATATTCAAATTGCTTTGCTAGTGTCTAAGTTTTCTCTTCATCTTAAAGAACCAGAAATTGGAAGTGACAGACATACATTATGGATGCAGTTTATGGAAGAAAGAAGATGAGAACTCCAATCAGCAGACCCATAGCCAAAGAAAAGGCCTTGGCCAGACATCAAAAGAACAGCAAACCAGTCTACGTTTATCTCTTTTGAGTTAAACTAAGATGCTTAAGGTATGTATCATTTTTTGATTCCCTGCTTTAGCCTACTTTTAAGACTAACCAATGGTGTCAGGTACAAGGACTTGGACTGTATTTCCTAAACAGATCCTAATTTAAACATCAGGTTTTCTTTGATTCTCTTCTTCATGTTAAGAGCCCACAAAGACGTGGGCTCTGGTCATGGCTCCAGAGACCACACATTCTAGGACAAAGTCACTCTACATTCACAGTCTCAGTTCCACACCTGTACAGTAGGGGTGATAACCCCTGACCCATTTACCACAATGCAGCGGAGTGACACTCAAACAAGATGGTGGCTCAAGACGGGAGGATGATTCTTTCACACCCTGCCTGCTAACCCCTAATCCTCTTTCTAAAATCAGCTCAGGCTCTGCCTCTTCTAGAAAGCCTTCCTTGAGACCCTTCCCTATCAGGAGTCTAGGATGACTACTGCTCCTTTGGGCACCCGTGGTGCCCAGTGCTTCCCCTATCATGGCCCACTTAACGCTGGTTGTTTACTTGTTTCCCTGACCAAACGACAAGCTCCTTCAGGGCAGAGATGATTTCTTTCCTCTGATCAGCGCGCCTGACACAGAGGAAGTGCTGTGAGACCATTTGCCTATTGGTGGGTTAACGTTCATCTGTGCTCTCCTAACACTCTGTACATATTCTATCCAGCATTTAACACAAGGAATTTTATTTATGTGTCTGCTTAGTTTCACTGGATTAAAACCTTCATTTTTACAGGATGAATATATGATGGTAAAAACAGCAGGGGCTCCAAAGCCCAGCTCTGTCAATTTCTAGCTATATGATGTTGGAGCAAGTCACTTAACCTCTTAGAGCTTCAGGTTCTACTTCCAGAAAAATGGAAAAAATAATACCTAACCTTTTGAAGGTTACTGTAGGGGACAGAATGAGATGCTGGGTGTATAGCAGAGTGCCTGACACCCAACAGGTGTGCACCAGGACAAATCTTACTGAGGGCCACAGCGTCTCAAACAGAGCTGGCAGCCACTCCCCTGCCAAGAGGCGTCACACTTCTTCATCAGTGTTTAATTCCAGTCTGACTTCTGGAGGTTTTTCTCCTAGTTTTCCTTTTTACAATTAAAAACCTCAAACATTTACAAAAGTAGAAATAAAAAAATAATGAGCCCCAGGTAACCGTCCAGCTTCAGCAATTATCAACTCATGACCAATCTTGTCTCATCTATGGATCCCTGCTCACCTGCACCCCCAGATTATTTTGAAGACAGTTCTAGAAATTAATCATATCATCTATAAAATATTTCAGTATATATCTCTAGAAGAAAAAGATTCGTTTCTAAAAAAATAACCACAGTGTAATTATTGTTATCTAAAAGAAAAAAAATGACAATAATTCCTTAGTACCACCAAATATATTGTCAGTCAGTGGACACATTTCCCTGGTTGATCATAACTTTATTGTTTCAAATAACTGGTTTGTCTGATTCAGGATCCAAATAAGCTCTACACTTTATACTTGACTGATGTGTTCCTTAAGTTTCTTTTTATCCAGTGCTTCTCAAAGCCACCTCGAGGACTTGTAAAAACAGACTGCTGGGCCCCACTCCTAGAGTTTCTGATTCACGAGGTTTGGAGTGGAGCCTGAGAATATGCATTTCTAACAAGTTTTCAGGTAATGCTAATTCTGCTGGCCCAGACTTTGAGAACCACTGTAAATCTACAGGTGCCCCCTCCCTCTTTTTCTTCCTTTTTTTCCCTCTTCTTACTAGAATGAGAACATGTTCCAAGTTCATGCTATACATTTCCTGCCTCAGACCTAGAATCAAGCCATTTCTCCAAGGACTCCTAGTTTCTTTTACTGAGAAAAAGAAACCACAGTTTGGGTGCTAGGGGAGCTAACTGGTACTGGACTGGTCACTGTTTCTAAAGCTGTTTAAGTGGAGAGAGCTACTAAATTTTTTAAATAGAAAATGCATTATGTGGTCATACTGATACTTCCAGTTCAAATTTAAGATTATGGGGTTTTTTACTAACTTCTTTGATTTTATATTCGTATCTCTCTTTTCTTACGGTGAATATCTCAGTTCCCAATGAAATTAACATAATTGGCTTAATTGCTTTACCTACAATATAGTTTCAGAGTATCAGTTACAATATTACCACTAATAATATAATCTCTGATAACAGCTTAATTTTTTTAGAGTTGTTTTTGCCCACTGAGTATTTCTACTAGGAATATACAGTCAAATTATTGTGTTTGAGGCACTGAAATATTTCCTCTTCGTATGATTATGCCTCCAATGCTTATACAGTAAGATCTGTTTCATCTTGCTATCAATTTTTAGAAACTGTATTTTTTCCCATTTTAATTTATTTTTATTTGGAATTATATAAAACACTTACAGTTTCAAAGTCAAATCTACAAAACAAGATCTATTCAGAGAAATCTAGCTTCCATCTCTATCCCCTCCATCCTCTCTCCCACTCCTATAACTAACCTATATTGTTATTATTTATCTTCCTATTTTAAAAAATTATGTTAAGCAAACACGTGTAAATACAGGCATACCTCGGAGATATTGCGGGTTCAGTTCCAGACCACTGCAATAAAGCCAGTATCACAATAAAGCAAGTCACATGAATTTTTTGGTTTCCCAGTGCATATAAAAGTTAGGCTTACACTATACTGTAGTCTATTAAGTGTGCAATAGCATTATGTCTAGAAAAACAATGCACATACCTTAATTAAAAGATACGTTATTACTAAAAAATGCTAACCATCATCTGAGCCTTCAGCAAGTTACATTCTTTTTGCTGATGGAGGGTCTTGCCTCAATGTGGATGGCTGCTGACTGATCGGGGTGGTGGTTGCTGAAGCGTGGGGTGGTTGTGGCAATTAAAATATGACAACAGTGAAGTTGGCCACATCAACTGATTTTTCCTTTCATGAAATATTTCTCTGTAGCATACGATGCCATTTGATAGCATTTCACCCACAGTAGCACTTCTTTCAAAATTGGAGCCAATCCTCTCAAACCTTGCTGCTGCTTTATCAACTAAGTTTATGTAATATTCTAAATCCTTTGTTGTCACTTCAACGATGTTCACAGCATCTTCACCCGGAATAGATTCCATCTCTCAAGAAACCACTTTCTTCAGGCTCCACTTCTAATTCTAGTTCTCTTGCTATTTCCACCACATCTGCAGTTACTTCCTCTACTAAAGTCTTGAACCCTTCAAAGTCATCCATGAGGGCTGGAATCAACTTCCTCCAAACTCCTTTTAATGTTGATATTTTGACTTTCTCCCATGAATCACGAATGTTCTTAATGGCTTCTAGAATGGTGAATCCTTTCCAGAAGGTTTTCAATTTACTTTTCCTAGATCCATCAGAGGAATCACTATCTATGGCAGCTACAGCCTTATGAAACGTATTTCTTAAATTATACAACTTGAAAAAGTCGAAATTACTCCTTGATCCATGGGCTGCAGAATGGATGTTGAGTTAGCAGGCATGAAAACAACATTAATCTTCTTGTACATTTCCATCAGAGTTCTTGGGTAACCAGGCACATTGTCAATTGCAGTAATATTTTGAATGGAATCTTTTTTTTGAGCAGTAGGTCTCAACAGTGGGCTTAAAATATTCAGTAAACCATGCTGTAAACAGATGTGCTGTCATCCAGCTTTGTTGTTCCATTTATAGAGCACAGGCAGAGTAGATTTAGCATAATGCTTAAGGGCCAGGCCCCTAGGATTTTCAGAATGATAAATAAGCACTGGCTTCAACTTAAAATCACTAGCTGCATTAGCCCCTAACAAGAGACTCAGCCTGTCCTTTGAAGCTTTGAAGCCAGGCATTGACTTCTTTTCTCTAACTATGAAAGTCCTAGGTGTCATCTTCTTCCAATATAAGGCTGTTTCATCAACATTGAAAATCTGTTGTTTAGTGTAGCCATCTTCATCAATTATCTTAGCTAGATCTTCTGGATAACTTGCTGCAGCTTCTACATTAGCACTTGCTGCTTTACCTTGCACCTTTATGTTATGGAGATGGCTTCTTTCCTTAAACCTAATGAACCAACCTCTGCTAGCTTCAAACTTTTCTTCTGCAGCTTCCTCACCTCTCTTAGCCTTTACAGAATTAAAGAGAGTTAGGTCCTTTCTCTGGATTAGGCTTTGGCTTAAGGGAATGTTGTAGCTGGTGTGAGCTTCTATCCAGACCACTAAAACTTTCTCCATATTAGCAATAAGGCTGTTTCTCTTTCTTGTCATTTGTGTGTTCACTTTTAATTTCCTTCGAGAATTTTTCCTTTGCATTTACAACTTGGCTAACTGTTCGGTACAAGAAGCCTAGCTTTCAGCCTGTCTCAGCTGTTGACATGTCTTCCTCACTAAGCTTAATAATTTCTAGCTTTTTATTTAAAGTGAGAGATGTGTGACTCTTCCTTTCACCTGAACACTTAAGAGGCCACTGTAGGGTTATTAACTGGCCTAATTCCAATATTGAAATTGGTCTCAGGGAAGAGGGAGGCCTGAGGAGAGGGAGAGAGATGGGGGACAGCCGGTCAGTGGAGCAGTCAGAACACATACAACATTTATCAATTAAGTTCGCCATCTTATGTGAGCGTGGTTTGTGGCACTCCAAAAACAATTACAGAAGTAACATCAAAGATCACTGATCACCATAACAGATATAATAATAATGAAAAAAAATTTAAATACTGTGAGAATTACCAAAATGTAACACAGAGACACGAAATGAGCACATGCGATTGGAAAAATGGCACTGACAGACTTGCCGGACGCAGGGTTGCCACAAACCTTCAATTTGTAAAAAACACAGTATCTGCGAAGTGCAATAAACTGAAGCACAATAAAACAAGGTACGCCTGTACTTGTACACTGCCCCCCAACTTTCTTAGATAAACTGATGGACATGATACACACTTTGTAGAGCAGTCCTATGGCTGGGTGGACTGCAGAGGATGGTGTACTAAATGCAAAAGGCAAATTAATGACATTCAGAGAAACTGCCAGGTAGTAAAAAACCGTTGGGGTTGCTGGTGAAAACATAAAAATCTGCTTTACACACATTTCACACCAAGCAAAAGGCACTGTATGAAACACAGGCAGTGACAGAAAAGTGGCTAGAGGCAATTTAACACTACACAGGGGGTCTGTGTACACCAGCAACCACAGCGAAGCATCTCTAAGGTCCTTCTTCTGGCTCTAAAACTCTATGATGCTAAAGTGAGCAAAATCAATTACCCAAGAAACCCTCAGGAAAAAGAGGCAAATTGTCATGAGCACTGACCAGTCTCTGGACTAATCTGTAAGTAGTGAAGATGAATGGAAGTACACAGATAAAAAATCAGAACTGCATCCCATGTATTTAACAAACAGATATTACTACTATGTGCTGAGGACAAAAACAGCAGGCAATGTAGGTACGGAGGGTCAATGTCTATTTCAGACGGGTTGTGCTTTAAAAATCATATGGGACAGGTGCTCATTTGGGGTATGGTAGGAAACTATTCACACATTTATTCAAAAATATGTTTTTAATACCTACTATGGGCCAGGCGGAGCCCTGGTGGTGCAGTGGTTAAGAGCTATGGCTGCTAACCAAAACGTCGGCAGTTTGAACCCACCAGCCACTCCGTGGAAACCCTATGGGGCAGTTCTACTCTGTCCTACGGGGTTGCTATGAGTCGGAATCGATTCAACAACAATGGGTTTCATTTTGTTTTGTTTTGTTTTGGTATGGGCCAGGCACTGTGCTACGCATGGGGTATATAATGCTGAACAAAACAGATACGGTCCCCTCAGGGAAAACACAAGGAAACAGACATTAAACGAACAAACAACTTGTGATAAGGCTATGATGCAGAAAAACAGGATGCTATGACTGAGGGAGCAGGGAGCCCCTTCTGACCCTGAAATAACATTTGGCTGAGATCTGAAAGGTAAGAAGGGGGATTGGGGGCTGGGGAAGGGGTGGGGAGAGGCCATCATAGGCAGTCAGATGGTCTGGGTGAAAGCCTAAGAGGGAAAAGAACGTGGTGGGTTAGAAGAATGAAAAGGCCAGTGTGGGACTGGAGGCCAGGAAGCCCTCACCCTTCCTCCCGAACAACTCCATCTTCCACCCCATGCTGCCACCAGCTAAAAGTGGGCAACACATGGTTTTCCTATTCAAGGACTGGTTACGTGCTTCCCTGAGTTTAGGGCATCCAAACTTCCTCCCCAGAATCCCAAGCGAGAACTCTTGGGCTCATCAGAATCTGCAGAGCAGAGAAGACTGCCTCACTGGCTACTTCCTTGCCATGTTTTGTAGGGCTGTCGAAAGGGGTTTAGCTAAATGAGATAGTGATGCAGAATGCAAATTTCCCCTCTGCCTTCCTGCTGGCCTTTGGCAAGAATTCATAGGTTAGATAAATGAGAAGGGAAATATCTCTCAGGCCCTCAAGCAAGAGTCCTAATTCTTCCTTAACCTGCATGCTCCTTCTTCCAGGGAGGTTTCTCTGATTAGCAGAGTGGGTGCTCACCTTGTCCTAATACTTCATGGACCTCGTGGACAGAACTCCTGGACAGCCTCTGCTCTGCCTGACTCCTGATTTGGAGCCTGTCATTCATAAGTAGTTAAAACGGATTTTGAACAAAGGCCCACGAAAAACTGGAACTGATAGCTTATAGAATAAAAGAATAAACTTTGGGTTCAGATACTCAAGCTTTCAAACCAGCTCTGTAATCTCCCTGAGACTCAGTTTTCTCACAACAAGATTCATCTCAACAAAGATGTGTTAGGGGTAGGGAAACAGTCAGGTCAGGGCCGTGGGCCAAGCTCACAGGGATACTGGGAGATCAGGTAAGTGCACAGGTGGAGTGGCCGGCACATGATGCCTTCCGCACCCTCTGATGCATAACCCAAACTGAGAGCACAGCTGCTGAGGGCCAGGCCTTGGGCTCAGATAGAGGAGACTAAGACACAGGTCCCCAGTGGCCTCTGGGAGCCTCTGAATCCATGTGTCACCACCTACCTGCTCACAGTGAAGGGTGCACTGGCCATCTGTGGGGAGTGAGACTCTCCAGAGAAGCTTCAATAACCTCGAGGCTTCTTCCAGGATCAGCTTGGCTGTATTCACACTGGTGACAAAACGGCTCAGAGGCGTTGAGTATGGACCCTATGCAGGCCGATGAGAAGGTTGTTACATGAAGTCTTGAAAAAGGTTATGGACAAGTAAGCTTTAATGGGCAGCATAAATCTCCACTCTTGCAGGGCTTGTGTTTCACATGCTGAGCAAGAGCATGGTGCCAGGTGACACCAATTTATTGTTCTTAAAGACTGGTGAATTATAGATTATAGGAGAATTTTGGTGGGGATTTTAGTCTAATCAATAACCATGAAGCGTTAACTACATTTACTTCACCAAGGGAAGGGCCCTTAATAGAGCCACTCGCATGGCTCTGGAGCCCGTGGAGACTCTGGAAGGCAAACACCACCAATAGCAAGTGAAGCAACATAAATGTTTTTTGTTTTTTTCAGCAGTCCCTGTTAAATGTTTCTGCTTAATGAGTATATTAAGGCCTTGTAAAGTTTCTCTCATCCCTGCTGGCAGAAGCAAACTAAAATTGATGGGATGGCAGGGGCATGAGAAAGCAAAGATGTAAGTCAGAGAAGGGGGAATATAAAAGTTTAAAAAAAAATTACAAGATCATTTGTCTTCACAAGTAATAAAAGTAATCAAAAATAAAAGGACATAACCCTCCTCAGCTATAAATTGGCAAAAATCATTATAGATAAAAATACCTGATAAAGGCAAGACTGCAGAGACACAGATACACTTAAGTGGAGAAGCAATCTTTTTGGAAAATACAACAATAGTTATCAAGAGCCCTAAAAAGTTCATGCTCTTTGAGCTGGTAATTTCACTTCTAGGAATTCATCCTAAGAACTAATCAAACATGTGATCAAAGACCTATGTTTATGGCTGCTGATTATAGCTTAAATGTCCAACAGGTGAAAGAGTAAATAAATAATGATCCATCCATACATTAGTTTATTTTGTAGCCATTGAAGTCAGGGAAAATGTTTACAGTAGGATGTTTACTGAAGTTGAAATATGAAATTCATTTACTTATGAGCTAGTTTTGTTAAACTCTATGAATAAACTGAAAGTATATATATCAAAATTTTAAGTGTGTTAAACTATTGGTAGTATATTTATAGATGTTTTCTTTTCTATGCTTTTTCAGTTTCTAGTTTTCATGCAGTACAGATTATAATCAGAAAGAACAATAATCTTATTTATATTCATTAAGTCATTTAACAAATATTTACCAAGCACCTATTTAATGCCAGATCCTGTGCTAGGTAGTGAATTATGTAAAACAGACACTATCCCTGTTCTCCTGGAGCTTATTATCTAGTGGAATATAAAATATAAAATTGTTTTTTTACAATATAGCAAAACACCATAAAACAAAAAGGCAAAACAAGTGTCAGGAATCAGGAGACTCATCTGTTTTCAGTAAGGGCCTGAGAAGGGGAACCAGAAAATATAGCCCATAGAAGCTCAGAGATCAGGTCCAATCTGGAGGGAAAAAGGAAATGTGACCTAAGAAGTGAATGAAAAAATATATGTCAAGCGCCTGGTGCGTGGGTTCTCAATAAAAGGGTGACTTTAAAATTAGGAGGATTCCAGTAGGGTAAGGCAAAGGAAAAGGGTAGGTAAAAGGAGCTCAGGGGTATTCCAAGGTAGAGAGAACATGGAGAGCAAAGGCTGGAGGCAGGATGTGGTTGGCAGACATGGACAACAGCCTGATCAGAGAACAACAACAGTCTGATCAGAGTAGAAAATAAATAGTGAGAAAGCAGAAGATGATGGTGGGGACTAGGCCAGAGCCAGACCTAGAAACTGGAGTCTGGACTCTACCCAGGGAGAAGTAATGGTTTCTGCACAGGTAAGATGACAAGCACTGTCCTTCAGGAAGCAGTGTCATGAAACAGAAAGAAGGAACCTTGGAGGAAACAGAGAACTGAGTTCAAACCTTGGCTGCTCCAAGTTATTCCACCTTGGCATCTGTAAAACAGAACTGACATGTCCTACTTCACAGGAGTCCTGAGGATAAACTATCATAGACAAATCTCCTCTGCGTGAAGAGATAGGAGCTGGCGTCAATTCTGAGGTGGATGTAGGATATTTCATATTGGCAAGGTCATTACAAATGGTATGGCTGATCATTTCCTTCATGAGGATAAGGACCTAAAGATAGGTCCATCTACCTATCTTGCTCACCACAGTGGCCCTATGGCGTGAGCACTTAGGCCTAGATGGGTCAGTGGATAGGTGCCCTGGGTAGATGGATGGATGGACACACTGACGGACAGATGGATAGGCGGATGAATGGATGAGGGAATAGACAGAGGCAGTCATTGGCATACGCAGCAAATCATAATGAAGAAATTGCAGTAACACAGGATACAAACCTCAACAAATTGCCTCCTCCAACAACAAACGGTTCAATAGTCCCCCAGATTGGACCTGACCTCAGAGATTTCATGAACTACATTTCCTGGCCCCTCTTCTCAGAGCCTTACTGAGGACATTTGGGCTACCTGCCTCCTAGCCCCTCATCCTACTCCTTCCATTCTACTCCCCACAGTGAGACTCTCCCTCCCTCAAGTTCTGTCTGTTGGGTTACCTTTGTTCCCAGCTCTTGAACTGTGGGGCTAGAAACCTCCTGGATTTGAACATCCATTTTAGCAAGGAGCCTCTGGCCCTGGCCAATCTGCTTGCGCAGGGCATTGTAGTCTTCGATCAGGCCCAAGACATGGCAGCCACTCTTGCTGGCCCACAGGCGGTGGCCAGGGACCAGGCGGAGTGTGGACGGGCTGCTGGTGGCTGAGCTGCCACTGTCACAGGAGAGAGAGTCCACGTCATCTCCATAGAGTAGAAGGGTCTCTGAAGCTGCAAAATGAGAGGAAAGATGGCAGACAGTTTTGTGCCAGCACTCTGCCTTCAAGGAGCTTATGATCCTGAAGCTAGCTGGGAGGGCTAAGAGAGGCTTTCAGACGCAAATGTCTCACTTGACACAAGCTCAGAGGGAAGCACAGGCCTGGCTCCCAGAGCTCTGTCTGTATACTACCCCACGGCAGGCTTATTCATCCCATGGGAGAGGCTCAATTCAATCTGACCAACATTTATAGAGTGCCCACTCTGTGGAAGACCCCGACCCACACAGATGAATCAAGCTGGGTGCCGCATGCCAGTAGCCCATGGTCTGGTCAGAATACGGATACTGTATGGGAGGTGCAATAGCACAAGGATGAAGAGCCAGTGCTCAGGGGAGAAAAGAATCAATTTCTGTACAGGGAGGGAGAGATCAGGGAAGCCTTCCTACAAGCAACAATTAAGCTGAGTTGAAGAGGTAGCAACAATTATGGTAAATAGTAAAAGCCAGTTGTTCTCTACCTCTGGATCAAAACAGAAGAATGGATGAATAATTCAGACTGGGGATATCAGGAAAGGCATTTCACAGAGAAGTTGCATTTGGGATGAGCCTTGAGTGAGTAGTAGAGAATGGGACAATGAGTAGTCTGGAAAAGGGGGAAGCCACACAGCAAAGTCACAGTGAGAGGAAAGTGCAGGCCTGTTTGCAGGATGGGGAGGGAGCCACCTGTGTGGCTGCATGAGGACAGAGGCATAACGCTGGAGAGGCCCACTGCGGCTGGACTGTGGAGGGTCATGAAAGCCCCACTAAGATGGTCAGGCTTTGATCTAGGACAACAGGGACCTAGTGAAGTTGCTAAGGTGGGGAATGCATACAGTGGATTAAATGGTTTAGAAGAGGAGATCACAATAATCCCAGCTAGCGACTGAGAATGTGAAACCCCAAATCCCTGCCAAATACAGTCTTAAGTTGGGACCAGGGGCCTCCTCTTCAATTTAAAAGGTCCTGCCACACCCAACTTCACCATAGTTACTCAAAGACTTCAGCTTTGTACCTAATTTTGGTGGCACTTCCAGGGTAGAATCAAACAGATCATATGAATTCTCGTTTGCCATGGAACATTTGCTACCACCTGCAAAATGCAAAACAAGAGAAACAAAGAGAAGGAAAACAACTGTCAAAAGTTTTAGTTTCAAACCCAATTAAAAAATGGCAAAGGATATGAACAGGCACTTCACCAGAGAAGACATTCAGGCAGCTCACAAATACCTGAGGAAATGCTCACGATCATTAGCCATTAGAGAAATGCAAATCAAAACTACAATGAGATACCATCTCACCCCAACGAGGCTAGCATTAATCCAAAAAACACAAAATAATAAATGTTGGAGAGGTGCTGGAGAGACTGGAATACTTACACACTGTTGGTGGGAATGTAAAATGGCACAACCACTTTGGAAACTGATTTGGTGCTTTCTTAAAAAGCTAGATATAGAAATACCATACGATCTAGCAATCCCGCTCCTTGGAATATATCCTAGAGAACTAAGAGCCGTCACACAAATAGATACATGCAAACCCATGTTCACTGCAGCACTGTTCGTGATAGCAAAAAGATGGAAACAACCTAGGTGCCCATCAATGGATGAATGGATAAACAAAATATGGTATATTCACACAATGGAATACTACGCAACAATAAATAACGAGGAATCTGTGAAACATCTTACAACATAGAGGAATCTGGAAGGCATTATACTGAGTGAATTTAGTCAGTTCCAAAAGGACAAATACTATATAAGACCACTATTATAAGAAATCAAGAAAAGGTTTAAACACAGAAGAAAATATTCTTTGATGATTATGAGGGTGGGAAGGGAGGGCGAGTGCTATTCACCAAGCAGAGAGTAGACAAGAATTACCTTAGGTGAAGGGAAGGACAGCACACACTACAGGGGAAGTCAGCACAATTGGACTAAACCAAAGCTAAGAAGTTTCCTGAATACAACCAAACACTTCCAGGGACAGAGTAGCAGGGTCAGGGGCCTGGGGTCCATGGTTTCAGGGCGCATCTAGGTCAACTGGCATAACAAAGTTTATTCTGAAAATGTTCTGCATCCCACTTCGGTGAGTGGCATCTGGGGTCTTAAAAGCTAGCGAGCGGCCATCTAAGATGCATCAATTGGTCCCAACCCACTTGGAGCAAAGGAGAATGAAGAACACCAAAGTCACAAGGAAAGTATTAGCCCAAAAGACAGAAAGGGCCACATAAACCAGAGACTTCATTAGCCTGAGACCGGGAGAACTAGGTGGTGCCCGGCTATCCCCAATGACCGCCCTGACAGGGAACACAATAGAGTCCCTGACGGAGCAGGAGAAAAGTGGGGTGCAGAACTCAAATTCTAGTAAAAAGACCAGACTTAATGGTTTGATTGAGACCGGAGGGACCCTGGAAGACATGGTCCCCAGACTCTCTGTTAGCCCAAGACTAAAACCATTCCCAAGGCCAACTCTTCCGACAAAGATTAGACTGGACTATGGGACATAACATACTCGTGAAGAGTGTGCTTCTTAGCTCAAACAGATACATGAGGCTAAATGGGCAGCTCCTGTCCAGAGATGAGATGAGAAGGCAGAGGGTCAGGAGCTGGTTCAATGGACGTGGAAAACCTGGGGTGGAAAGGAGGAGTGTGCTATCACAGTATAGGAAAAGCAACTAGGGTCACATAACAATGTATGTACAGATTTTTGTATGAGAAACTAGCTTGAACTGTAAACTTCAACTTAAAGCACAACAATAAAAAAAAGTTTTAGTTTCAGACTTGTACACTAAAAACTGTAAGATATTACTGAAAGAAAGAAGGCCTAAATAAATGGAAGGGCATTCTATGCTTACGGAACAGAAGAATTAATATTATTAAGATGCCAATACTACCTAAAGCTATCTATAGATTCAACCCAATTCTCATGAAAACTTCAATAGTCTTACTTGGAAATGGAAATCCTCAAATTTATATGGAACTGCAAGGGGCCCTGAATAGCCAAAGCATTCTTGAAAAAGAAGAACAAAGTAGGAGGACTCACTTCCCAATCTCAAAACATATTTTAAAGCTACAGTAATCAAAATAGTCTGGCATTAGTATAATGATAGATATATAGACCAATGGAATAGAATTGGAAGTCCAGAAATAAAATCGTACATCTATGGTCAATTGATTTTCAACAAGTGTGCTAAGCCCATCCAATGGGGAAAGAATAGTCTCTTTAATAAATGGTGTGGGACAAATGGATTTCCAAAAACAAAAGAATGAGACTGGACCCATACCTCACACCATACATAAAAACAAACTCAAAATGGATCAAGGATCTATTTGTAAGAATTAAAACCATAAAACTTTTAGAAGAAAACATAGAAGTAATGCTTCAGGACCTAGTTTTAACAATGGATTATTAGATATGACATCGAAAGCATGAGCAACAAAAGACAAAATAGATAAATTAGATTTCATCAAAATTAAAAACTTATTTATCAATGGAATTTATCAACAAAGAGACAGCCTACAGACTGGGAAAAAACTTGGGGGAACCATATATCTGGATAAAGGTTTAATATCCAGAACATGTAAGAACTCCTTCAACTTAACAAAGGAGCCGTGGTGGCGCTTAACAAAGGAGCCCTTGGCTGCTAACCGAAAGGTCATTGGTTCAAACCCACGAGCAGCTCCACGGGAGAAAAGACCTGGTGATTTGCTCCTATAAAGATTTACAGCCTAGGAAACCCTATGGGGCAGTTCTACTCTACCCTATAGGGTCACTATGAGTCAGAATCAACTCAAAGGCATACAATAACACAACTTAACAACAAAAAGTCAAACAACCCAATCAAAAAATGGGCAAAGGACTTGAATAAACATTTCACCGAGTAAGAAATACAAATGGTAAACAAACACATAAAAAGATGCTCAACGTGCTTAGTCATTAGGGAAATACAAATCAAAACTACAGTGAGATATTACCTCACCCCACAAAGATGGCTATGATTAAAAAAATGGAAAATGACCAATACAGGCGAAAATGTGGAGAAACTGGGACCCTCGTCCATTGCTGGTGAGAATGTAAAATGGTACAGCCACTACGGAAAACAGTTTGGCAGTTCCTCAAAAAATTAAACATAGAATTACCATATGATCCAGTAATTCCACTCCTAGGTATATACCCCAAAGAATCAAAAGCAGGAATGCAAACAGACTTGTATACCAACGTTCACTGCAGCACTATTCACAATAGCCAAAAGGTGGAAACAGCCTAAATGTCCATCAACCAATGGGTGGATAAATAGAACCTGGTATATACATACAATGGAATATTACTCAAGCATAAAGAGAAATGAAGTCCTGATACATGTTACAACATGAACCTTGAAAGCATTATGCTAAGTGAAATGAGTCAGTCACAAAAGGACACATATTATATGATCCCACTTACATGAAATGTGTAAAATAGGCAAATATATAGAGAATAAAATTTATTAGTGGTTATCAGGAGTCGGGGGTGGGAGGGGAAAGGGGGACTCTTTGCTTAGGGGACACTGAGCGTCTATTACAAACCTGATGCCGTCAAGTCAATTCCAACTCACAGTTTCCCTACAGGACAGAGTAGAACCAAAGGGTTTCCAAGGAGCAGTCAGTGGATTCAGACTGCCACCGTTTTTGGTTAGCAGCCATTGCATTTAACCCCTATGCCACCAGGGCTCCAAACTTCTATTAAAAACCACCAAACCAAACCTGTCGCCGTCGAGTCTGGAAATGGATAGTGGAATGGTTGAACAACGTGATGAAGGTAATTAATGCCACTGAATTGCACATGTAAAAAATGTTGAAATGGAAAACGTTTTGTTACATATGTATCTACTACAATCTTAAAAAGTGGAGGGTAGGGGAGTGGGAAGATCTTACGGGGAAAAAAAAATTCTAGTTTCATTGTAGTCAGCATTTGAGTGAGAACTGAATGAGGATAAAGAAAAGCACTATACTTACACATGTTCATTTATTCAGACACACACATGCAATCATTCAAATCTTTACAGGGCTCTCTGCCAGGTCCCATGCAGGACACTGAGAATACAGAGAGACCAGGCCCCATTCCGTTCCCCTAGAAGGGCCCTCTTGTCCAGACAAGTAGTTTCATTTCAGTGTGGTCAGGGCTGAAGGAGGGACACACAGGGACTGTGGGAGCTCAGGTGGGGGGTGCTAGCCCTGACCTGACTTCCCAAAGGCTAATACCGGTACTGTATTTTAAGATCGATCGTGAGTGACCCATGGGAAGAAGGAGGGAAAGAGATGCCAGGCAGAGGAGACAGCAGGAGCAAAGGCACATTCAGGGAGAAACAAGCAGTTCACGTGGCTGGGGCCAGGCTGCTAGGGAAGGCAAGCTAGAACCATGAGGACTGCAAGGAGCCACTCAAGGGCTGCAGGCAGGACAATGTCAAGCTGAGATCTGTGTTTTGGGCTGGAGGAGCAAATTGGAGGCTATTGAAGTAAACCAGACCAGAGAGGAGAGTGACCCAAAGGAGGATTTGGGGGTGATGAATTTTAAACATTGTAAGGAGGCAAAATCAAAAGATGATGTACAGGATGACTAGTGTGACATTTTATAATTTAGAAAGCACTTTGACATCTGAAATCTCAATAGCTCAGTGAGCAGGACGGGATCGTGAATCAGATTTCACGGAAGAGGAGACTAAAAGAGGAAGCAATCTGTGAAATATTACCCAGCGTGTGGGTGGCAGAGGGAGGACTGTACCCAGGTCCTAGGTTCCCCCACTCTGGGGACGCTCCCGCCCTGCACCACCAAGGGGTGGGGCTGACTGCACCACAGCCCTCCTGAGAGAACAGCTCCCTGGAGATGGCCCCGAGAGGAATCGCTTTCTGCCAAAAACACAGCAGCCTTCAGAGCAGAACTTTCAGACAGATGCACTTAAATACAGTCCCAAAAAGTCTTCTGCAAAGGGAGAAATGCTGCTGCCTATGCTGTAACTGTCGTCTTGATTCAAGGAAACTGGAACTTCTCTGTGGAAGGAGCACCGTGAATTTTGAACATACTCTCCTGGATGCTTCCTGTGAGGCACACTAGGGGTGACCCTAGACGGCCTTCAAAAGCAGATGCAGGCTGCTCAATGGTCCTCTCACTGTGGCCACCCCGGGTCTCCCTCCTAGGCGCCCCTTGCCCTGAACTGCTACCCCCGCTTCAATCTCCCCTAGTGCATCCCCTCCATCTTCTTGGTCCCATCTCCTCAAAGCCTAAAAAGGGCCAGGAACAGAGCTGTATTTAAAATGGTAATGCCCGATGCTGGTGAAGCCATGCTAAAACTGCTACCTTTGTACAGTGCTGATGCATGTATCATGTAGAAGGCAATACAACACCCGTCTAACCCCTTGGGGTTTCCCTAGAAGAAATTCATCCTAAGAAAATTGCTTAATAGCAAAAAGCTTATTAATACAAATGTTTAAAAGCCTCAAATCAGAGACCACTTTAATAATTAATAACAGGGTAATAGTTTGGTGACTGACAATAATCTACAAACAATAATTAGGAAGCCCATATAAAAGGGAAAACATTTATGGTGTAATATTGGGCAAAAAAAAGAAAGGACACAGAATCGCCCAAAAACCAATGTGAACAATATAAATTCATGCCTGCATTTAATTAACAAATAGAAATATGCGAAGTAAGAAATGATCATTTTTAGAATAATAAAAATTCTTTTTCCGTCTTTTTCATATTGTTACATCATCTTTTTGGTTAAAATTTTAAAATACTTATTAGGAAGAAACCAATAATCCAATCACTAAAAGTTCCAAAGCAGGTTCATCGGGTGCTCTTTAAGAGATGGGTTTTTTTTTTTCCCTCAGTTAAAGGATAACAGACCCAATCCAAGTAAAGATAAGTCCAAGCTTTTATATAATCCTCCTTATTTATGAGGTATGTTGATATTCCTCACCCCACTGGACTCACACCTGCCCTGTGGGCATTAGGATGATGATTCTCTTGACAACTGAGGTCAGGAAGAGCTGGACTTGGGGCCTGGAAAACAGTTTCTAGCTCCAGTTCTGCCACCTACTTGCTGTGCCACTTTGGGCGAATCCCTTTCCCTCTCTGGGTCTTAATTCCTTTGTCTATAAAGCAAAGAGAATGGTCTGGCTGACTGCTTTCAGCCTGACCATTAGTTGGTTTGTTTAAGGCTCTGTATGTGCAGAGGGGTGACCAGAATCTCAGTCTTTCTGCTCTTTCTTCTCCGTCTCTTTCTACTACTCTACACAGTCTCTGTAGGGCTAGACATTAAAACTCGCAAGCAAACTGCAAAACAGAAATAGTTTCAAATCTACCGTGATGCTTTTTCCAGATCCTGGAAGACACTGAAAGCCAGAGAAAGAGGTTTAGATTCTCTTACAAAGGTAATAGGGAGCTAGAAAAGATTTTCAGCAGTGCAGTGATATGGGCGTAACTGAAAGGACAGTGGGGAGCAAGACCAGAGGCAACGAGGGCAGCTGGAAGCCCAAATTCCACTTGCCTGAGAATCAAGAGGCTCCAGACAGATTACACCATTTTGCCAAAGGTGACAGCTAATTAGCAGCCAGCTCCCCTGGCTCCTAGGGTGCAGTGTGTCTGCTATCAATGGAAACACAACTCCATGGGGCGAGGGCATCACTGAGAGTCACATGTCACACACAGGCACACAGAGCTGCATTTATTTCTAAGCAGTGAGGGGGAGGGAAGGTGCAGGACCATGTCTGTCCAGCTGAAGCGGCCGCTTGGGGATGGATAGGGTTTGGACAGCCAAAGTGAGTGCTGCTTCCTGTGCCTTCTTCTCACCCTTCGCCAGCTGCTCCTCGAGCTTGCTCTGTAGGTTGCTGTTGGTTTCGATGCTCCTCTCTAACTGCACCCGCAGAGCCTGGATCTCTCTCAGGAGGCCATGCAGGTCACTGAACGGGTCTTGCCCCTTCCAGCCTTCTCCCGACGCCTCTGCTCTGGCCTCTGTGAACACATGCGAAGGAAAACCATAACATCTCCCATGATCCAAAGGTCAGTCATCAAAGAAACTCAAGAGTGTTTTAAACCTGGCACTACCATCACCCTCCCCTTCCGGAGAACTAGGTACAATTTAAATAACAACTAGACTTTAAAAACAAAAATATTGGCAGGCTTAACTGCTGCTATTCCACAGGCTAAATAAGAGCTGGAAATTAATTTTCACTTCTGGCCATAAAAGCCTAGCAAATTGTACACCAAACCCCAAAATTATGTCTAGTAGTAATAAAATCTATTTGGGCTGGAATTATAGAATGGAAGAGGCTGATTTTAAAAGTCACAGTATATTAAAAAGGCACAACAGCAAGAATAAGAAAAGCAACTTGGGGAAAAAAATGAAAGCTGCAAGATGACCCTTTTCTAGATAAACTTTCAATAGGGAGAAACCATCTGGAAAACTAGTTTTAAAAAAAACCCACCACACCTCAAAACCGATTCTGAAACATTAGAACTTAGAGTAGTGTCACTCCAATCTGGTATCTCTCTCAGGATACACAGAGAAGCAGGGCTAGCAACCATCTCCAGCATATGGTAGGTGTTCAATAAACATTTGATGAACGAATGGCTAAAGAAACAAATACTGCCAAGAAAATTATAATAAAAGTTAGTTCCTGATAGCCTACTACGTGCCAGGTACCATACTAGGGTGTTTTAAATAAATTATTTTTCACAGTAACTCTACAGAATAAACATGTTTTATAGAGGAAGAAACAGGCCCAGAAAGGTGAAGTGACCTGTTGAAGGTCACACAGCCAGGAAGCGAGGGCATCAAAATCCAGACCCCAGCTGGCCTGACTCCTGAGCTTAAATCTTTCCATACTTCCGGCTGCTTCTTCAGAGCAAGAGTGAGCACAAAGAGTTTGCTTCAAAATATACCTACTCTAACAACTCAGAAAAAGAGGGTGAGAATGTAATTGCAAAACCCAAAGAATGTAATCAATGTCACTAAATTGTACATGTAGAAACTGTTGAATTGGTGTGTGTTTTGCTGTGTATATTCTCAACAACAACAATAAAATAAATATAATTTCGAGGAAAAAATAAATATATATACCTACTCTACCCATGGAGCCCTGGTAGCAGCGTTCAGCTGCTAACCAAAAGTCAGCAGCTTGAATTCACCAGATGCTCCTTGGAAACCCAAAGGGGCAGTTCCACTCTGTCCTATAGGGGTCACTATGAGTCAGAAGTGACTCGACGGCAATGGTTTGGTGTTTTTGGTTTACTCTACCCCTAAGGCAAACCTGGGGCTTGATGACAGCATTTCAGGAAAGAGTGCAGAGTTCCACCCTCCCACTCCTGCTGCCAGCTGACCAGGTGGGCTCACAGCCCAAAACACTGCAGTGGAGCAGAGTGCCCGGTACCTCTTGGTCGCCTGTGTTCTTCATCCAGCTTCTCATATACCTTCAGCTCCACTCGAAGGGACTGGAGTAGCTTGTCGTTCTGCAAGAGCAGTTGCTGCCTCAACTTCACCTCCTCCTGTGCCCTGAAAAGGCCCCATCACCATGGGGACAAGAGGTTAGCTCTGCCTTAGGATGAATTACTCAAACCACCACCCTCTCCCTGAGTAGGCCAGTTCTACCTCAGCCAGAACAGTGTAGCCAAAAGTGACAAGTGTGGATGAGAATTCTAATCACAGCCTCTATTTCCCAAGTGCCCCTTTGTGCCCCAGCCCTTTGCATATGTTATCTAATGTAATCTTCACAGATACCCTAAAAGGTAGGTGCTAACTAATCCTCAATTCACAGAGGATATGAGGAAGAGGGGCTCAAAAAGGTCTATTTCTTACCCAGGGCTGCATGGATCGAAAGAGGATCCAGGACTTAAATCCAGGACTGACTGCAAAGACAATGATCTTGCTAAATCCCTGCGCTACCCTGAATAGCCAAAGGTGAGGCCAGTAACATTAAAAAAGTAAGGTATTCATGAGAACAACTGAAAACACAAAGAACAAGACAGATTCCAAGGGGAAAACTACAAAGGAGCAATAGTATGATCTTTTCACACCTAAGTCAGGTTCACATCACTCCTCTGCTGACAAACTCCCAGTGGCTTCTAGTTCACTCAGAATAGCAGCCAAAGTCCTGATGAAGGCTACCAGGTCCCATGTGACTCAGCTTTCAGCCACATCTCTGCCTCATCCTCTCCCATGTCCCCGTCTCCTCCAGATGTACTGGCCTCCCAGCTCTGCCGACACAGGCCAAAGACACTCTGCCTTGGGGCCACAGTCCCTTCTGCTGAAAATGACCTTCCCCCAGATATCTGCAAGGTTCACTCCCTCACTGATTTCAGGTCTCTGCTGAAATGGCATCTTTTCAGAGACATCTTTCCTCATCTGCCCTAGATTCAAAAAACAGAAAGATGCCCCCCAGGCCCTATCCCCCTTACTTACATTACTTGTCTCCATCTAGTTTATCACCAGAAGGAGCCCTGGTGGCACAATGGTTAAGCACTTGGCTGCTAACCAAAAGGTTGGCAGTTCGAACCCACCAGCCGCTCCACAGGAGAAAGATGTGATAGTCTGCTTCCATAAAGATTTATAGCCTTGGAAACCCTGTGGGGCAGTTCTACTCTGTCCTGTCAGGTCACTACAAGTCAAAATCGACTGAACAATAAGTGGTTTGGTTTTTCAGTTTATCATCACCTGATGTATTTATGTTCCTGTTTGTTATCTGTCCCTTGTGCTAGGGCAAGTATGTTTTGTTTCATGACTGCAGTCTCGGTGCCTGGATGAGTGGGCTGGGCAGCAGGCAATGGGTGAGTCAAGGCCACTACCTGCTCAGCTCCTTGCGGCTGCTGAAGATCTCCTGGACCAGCTGCTGGCTGTGTCTCTCTTTCTCACTGACTTCCTTCTGCAGCCTTTCATTTTCTCCCTTCACAGAGGAATACTTTAGCTGAAGGTTCTCAAGGTTCGCTATCTTCCTGGAGAGGGACTCTCGTAATCTTTCATTCTCCTTCTGTTTATCTGCAAAACAAAAAAAGCATCACTGAGAAGGGAAACCATTTGTTTTTTCCAACCTTATTACGCAAATATAGCACTTCAGCTCGAGCACTCCAAGAATGCAAAAGAGAATGAGATTTAATCTGGCATTTATGATTCTGGCATTCCAATCATCTTACGCATTTTGGCCAGATAAATCTGTCAACATCAAGGCTGTAGATTAAACATCACCTGGATGAAATGGGCCTGTTTAATTTCCTGTTAAATAATGGGCCGTGCAAACCTAGTTACTTTGCGTTCACAGAGCAAACAGTGGGTATAAACTACAGGCAGACGCAAGGAACAGGACCCAAAGCTCTGGCGATGGGTGGCGGGAAAGTCTGCAAGGCTCACCCAAAGACAGCAGTAGGGCTGTGCAACTGACAGTCTGATGTCCTGTCCCACCTCTAACCCTAGGCATTTGTCTGCTCTCTTCCTTCTATTTAAAAGGCCCTGGCTCCTCTGAACCTTAGGCACATTGGCTAATCCCTACTCATCCTTCGAGACTCAGGCCAGACAAGCCTCTCCTGGGTCAGGATGCCTTCTCCACGGCCCGGCAGCTCCCCGAGCCTGCCTTTATTGTGGTTAATCATCACGTGACCTGCCAGGGGTCACCATGAGCCCCCTGAGTGAAGGGCCAGGTCTTACTCACTTCTGTATTAGAGTCTATACAGGACCTGACATAAAACAAGAGCCAGGAAATGTTTACTGAGTGAATGAATAATTTGCAGAAGCCCCCTAAACATGAGTTTCTTACCTGTAAAATAGGACTAATAATACCTTGTCCCAGAAACATTTTACGTATTGAGAGAGAATATAAATGAAAGCTCTCTGAAGGCTTCTAAGCTTCAAATAGAAGGAATTAAGGGAAGGAATCTTTATAAGAAATACTAGAAAAACTTTGCTTATGGTATGAAATTTCTGGTTGAGACCTTGGCAGTAATACATTCCCTGCCCCCTTTCTTCCACTGGGAACCAGGATGAATGAGATGTGGTTGTACAGAGGGGGTGGGTGAACAGGTAAAGAAAGTAATGTTTATGGAGCTCCTATTGTGTTACAGTCACCATGCTGAGTGTTTTACCTCATTTAATTGTCACAGCAACCCTGTGCGATATTCCTAGTTTACAGATAAGGTAACTGAGGCTCAGAGAGGCTAAATGACCTGCCCAAAGTCACAGGATTTGAACCTAGGTCGGTCAGACCCCAAGGCCTGCACTCTCTCCACTATGCCACGACACAGAAGCTTTGGGGCTCCAGGGTACAGGTGGCTGCCTTGATTCTTACCTCTGGGTCCTTTAGCAAGCATCATATTGAGGGCCTGGTTCTGCTTCCTCAGGAAATGAATTTCTGATGTCAGAGAATTATGTAGCTCTGAACCATAAGCAAAAATGTTTGCAGAACCTATAAAAACACACATAAATAGTGATTTATGGAGTCTCCAGCTCAGTACAGGTGGAACTTTTTAGATAAAAACAGTTTTAAATAACGAGGAAACACAGCGTGCAATGAAGGTTACTCCTGTGAACCGAAGTGCTACCAGACCCAAATGGATATGAGTGAGCTTGAAAGAGGAGGCCCCCACCTCTTACCCGTCCTAACCGTGAGCAAAGCAGGAAACCTGGGCGAGAGGGAGGGGGTGACAGTTTAACCTCCACAGATGTCTCCCCAGAGGTCTAAACTCATATATCCAGCTGTCTGCTAGACTTCTTCACTGAGGCAACTCACAGTCGACAGAGCCAAAGCTGAACTCTTCACCTTTCCCTCTTCCTTCTAAACCTGCTCCCTCTCCTCTGTTTCCCACCTCAATAGATGGTATCACCACTATCCCTAACTAAGCTAGAAACCTGAGAACCATCTTAAACTCCTTCCTCTTCCTTATCCCTCACAGCTAATCACTGGCCTAATCTTTTCCATCCCTACAGTTCAGGCCTTATCACCTTGCTTTAACCTTGCCTCCCTGCTGCACTCTCAGTGGGGTCACCATCCTAACACAGTTGATTCATGTTATTCTCTGCTCAGAAACATCTGACAGCCCACTACTGCAAGGACAATTAATCAAAACACAAAGGGCAAACTTCTCAGCCTAGAATCTAAGGATCTCCACTATGCAGTTCTAATCTCACAGCATTCCCTACTCTCCCTCCATCACAGACCTTAGTGCCCTCAAATACTGCCAAACTGGGCCACTTCTGTGTTTCCAACACACCATCTTGCCCCATACCTCCCTGACTTTGCAGAATGAGATACTACTCCCTTTGCCCAGATTGCCCAGCACCGTCTCCTCTACCTTCAAAATCACACTGATCTTTCAACTCTTAGCTCAGGCTCACTGCCTCTGAGTGTATACTTAAAAGATCAAGGTCTAAAGGTAGACAGACTGGGTCTGAGGTCATTTACAAACTCTGACCAGTTTCCTCATCTGTAAATATTTCTCCATATTGTTCTTTATCTGTTGACATTCTACCCCCTCCTCTAAATCCAGCTTAGACAACACCGCCCTTGACACTCCATCTGAGCACTCCCTGTCCTCTGTGCTTTCTACGTCTGCACCATATATACTGTTCATATTCACAGCTACCATGTGGAGAGCACCTATTGTGTGCCAGGTACTTCCCACAGAAGGCAGGCAGACACTTTCCCTTCCATCTTCCTGCTAACTGAATCTACTACACCACAGAGGTAAAATGCCAGACACCTGCTTTCCCAGCCTTCCTTGCAGCTAGAACATGGTCATGTGCCAGTTCTGGCCAATGAGACCTGGGGGAAAGTCTGTAGGAGGTTTTCGGGAAAGATTTTCCACCTGATAAAAAGATAAAGACGGGAGAAAACCCCACTCTCTTCCTTCCCGTGCTTTGGATACTTGTAGTTACTACCATCATCACAGATACTAACCCAAACCCCTGATGTCACTGGGCCACTAAACCTGCCTTAGAACTGCCTGCCCCTAAGGATTTCCTGCTGTGAAAGAAAACATAAACTCCTGTTGTTCACATCAGTTTCTACTTGTATTCCACTATCTGCAGCTGAAAGCATCCTGGTACACAATCCACTCCCTGTAATGTTCAAACTCCCTATAAGGAACGTATGACAGCAGGTCTCCCCGAAGCCAAAGTTCATACTCTTTCTACTCTACAGTACTTCCTCTTCCACATGTCTCTCCATCATCTCCCTCCACTCTCCCCTATGAATTCTCACGTCTTTTCAAAGACACCAGGGTTTGAACCATGGCTCTAGCTTCTTAACTTGTGTGACTTCAGTCACATAACTTCCCTAAGCCTCCATCAGCTCAATTGAAATGATCGATGCTATTATTACTGTTATTGTCATTTGTATTAAACTCATTATTGATGATAGGCTGGGGCCAAAACAGGACCAAAGAGCATTATGGATGAGTAGAAAAAATTCTAAAGAAGTCTATTACAACCAAAGCTAAAGGAGTCACTTTTCAAAGGTGTAACCAGACCAAAGAACATCTCCTGAGACAGTATAATCCTGAGCAGCCAACCTGAGCTAGCAGGGTTCACTTCTGAGGCTAAGAGGCCAATCTCTGCTGTGAACTCCATCACCATGAACTCATACAACTGGTGACAAGCTAACACATGAAATTACAGTTTTTTAAACGATATTCCACCTCAACATTATAAGGAGCTATGCCTTTCTCAAACCTGCTCCCAAGATGAACATTTCACATCAAGAGGGAGGTGGAGCCACTTTTATTTCTTTGTCTTTTCAGAGATTCTGAAAACATGGTGAGAACAGCATGTCTTTCCACCAGTGTAAATACTTCAGGGATGCCTTTTTGTAAACCTTCCCATCAGAGCGAATTACTCTCCAGAGCAATTGCCTGCTCCATTATAGCTGGTGGCCATTTAAGCCCCCAAACAATTCTATAATTGGATTTGCCAGGGAAAATGTAAAACAGAATGAATCTAATTCAGGCATTACCAAGAGTGAACACGAACGGCCCAGGCGTGTATTTCTTTCCTGTGTTTGATATGACTAATAACTCAGATGAATCAATTTCCCTGGGGGTGACAGTGGGAGGGTGCAGGGTGAGGATAGGGTGAGAAAAGGGAGGGAGACAGAGGGAGTAACAGAACCATTCTGTTTACCTTGTAAACTGCAGCATGTACAGCACTTTGGAAAGATGTCCTTCTAGGCCGATGGCCGTGTTGGGCTAGAAAGAAGGAGAACTGGACTAGGGGTCCAAGGACTAAGTGCTGTCACTGGGTAGTTGTTTGGCCCCCCAGGCAAGTTATTTCATCTTTCTAGAACTCAGTTATCTCATCTCTAATTACATTAGTGACCCTGCCCATTGCAGAGTTCATAATGTTAAACCGATAATGTTATACAAAAATAAAACTGGTAATAATAATGAAAGCTTCCATTTATTGAGTGAGGCACAGAACTATGCCGTTTTTAACACTGCCTCATTTAATCTCACAATGATCCTATTTTATGGGATAATTAAGACCTGGAGAGGTGGGGTGACTTGCCTAAAGTCACAAAGCTACTAAATGTAAGGGCTGGGATCTACTCCCAAACAACTGAGGCTTTTTCTACTGTGCCAAGGTACTCTCAAGGTACATTCTCCATGGAATGAGGACACTGAGGAAAGATGTCCAGGATATACTGTTCAGTAAAAAAAGGTATGGAATAGGGCACACAGAGTATGCTACCTTTTGGGCAAGGAAGGAGAATAACAATATGTATTTGTAGTTGTATAAAGAACCACTGTAAGGATACACAAGAAAACTAACAAAAATGAGAGGACGAGATGGAAAACAGGGTTAACAGGTTTAGAATGGGGGGTGATTTCTTAATGTAGGCCATTTTATATCATTTTAATTTCTGATCTGAATCATGTGAATGTTTTACCTATGCAAAAAAAAAAGCTTTTTTTTTTTTTTTAATCTTCACGGAAAAACACCCCATTCAGAGCTAACTATGCTTAAACAGGAATATCAGTGACCTCTGACTGGCATGTGATATTAACTAAAGTTTTATAACCCACTATTGATGAAAAGACAAAATACTGCTTTGTTCTATTTTAAAATACCTATTTCTCTGCCGGCTCCAAAGTCAAATGAGGACTGGCAACCACAATCCAGGATGCCAGAGACTCGCAGACTTCTCTAATGATTGAGAAATGAACATTTATCAACTACCTTCTTTGTACCAGGGACTGTGGGGAACTCTATATAAGTTAGCTCACTTAAGTCTCACCACAATCTGATAAAATAAGAATTATTATCCCCGTTTTATAGATAAATTGCTGTAAGTGACTCACCAAAAGTCACACAGGAGGTAAGCAGCAAAGCCAGGATTTGAACTGATGTCTCCCTAGCCACAAGTCCGACGCTCTTCCCAATACAAAGCCTGCTTACCCAGGCAAACGCTTCACAAATGAAGCCCTCACAGGCTTGTACCTCCCTGTGGGAAGGGCGTTCCTTACCTTGATCAAATTTAGACCCTTGCCGTTCCAGCTGTTTCCGCAGTTTCTCGTTTGTTTTGATAGATTCTTCTAAACGTTTTCTCAAAGTTCGAATTTCTTGTATATGTTCCATTAGTAAGTCTACAGGAAAGAAGGGTATTTTCAATTTAAAGTCTGAAGCCCCTAACAAATTGAATAATTTACAGATTATGCAGTGAGCTTGAAATTCCCAACAGTATTGCCATGTATTAAGATAGCAGCAACTGGCAATTCTTTCCTAGGCATGGGGAAGCTGAGCTACTTCCCTCAGTCCACAGCCACAATTCTGTAATGATTCTCTGCAGCCCTCCATAAGGGAGATATTTTACATCACATGGAAAAATTACATTCAATGCAATTTTAATGTTAACTCTAATGTAGCCTTTTATTCTTCTAAATATCAAATATTAATTCAAAATCTTCCTTATGGTGGAACTAACAGATCACTTTCAAGTCTGCTGGAATTGCCTGAGAGTTGATTAAACCACTTTCATAATGAACCCAGATATTTTCAAGACTAAGTCTTTGAAAAGAATATGGCATGTATCTATCACTTACTAATTTAAAACATACAAAAACCAAAACAATAATCCCAACGCTAGTGAGAATGGTCAGAAGAGTAGCCTCAAGAGTCCTCCCTGCTAGTGTGAATATAAATGTGTATGACCTTGGGGATTATTTTTATCTTTAGTTTCAAAAAGGTTCTTTTCCAGTGTCTTTTACCAAATAATTCTACTTCTAGGAAATCTATAAAAAAAGATGACGAGATATGCTGACAACCATTTACCTGAAAGCATGAAAATGTTCATCTTAGCATTATATATAACAGTAAAAATTGAAAATAACTCAAATTGTTAAATAAATTATAGTACATCCAGTATGATGCAGCATTACAGTTATTCAAATTATGTTAGAATGAATATGTAATATCATGGAAAAATCATATTAAATTTTAAAATAGATACAAAACTGGTTATTTAGCATAATCACAATTCTATTTAAAAATCTGCACAGACAAGAAAGACACACACACACATACAAAAGAATGAAACAGACCAAAAGATTCACAGCAATTGCCTTTGGGTGGTACATTTTAGATTTTGAAAAAATACTATACTGCATTTTAATTTTCTAAAATGAGCATGTACTATTTTTTCAGCCTCCATCACATCTCTAACAAAGAAAGAAGGAAGCCCATTTCCAATCTAGAGGTAGGTTTCTCGAGTCAGTGTTTAAAGCATAATCACATTAAGTATCCAAAGGCAAAACTAATGCCTTTATCAATTAGGGTACACTCAGCATGTCTTAGTAATGTTTGTTTTAAAACATTATACTAATGTTATGACCCAGTTTTAATTCCTCCAAAATGACTTTCATTTAAAAGTAGCACAATGTTACAGATCTTTTCCTAATTAAATAGTAATTTTGCCATGAATTTGAATGTTTATGAGATGATTTAACTCCCAAACCTTCCGCTATCTCCTATTAATGCCGTAAGTGTGGCAAGTCATTTGGTGGAATGTCAGGATCTCACTGCAGTGCTGCACTGAAGGGCTCTGTCTGCAATAAACTCTTGGCACGTCCCAGCACTATACCTCCCAGTTCCTGCCTTGCTGCCCTGCAAATCTTCTTCTAGCGGCTATTCAAATTGACATGAGTCAGGAACTTATCTGTTTTAACTGCAACCTTCCTTGCTGGTTTATCCAAGCTACACACTGCTGGCTTTTGGGGTGATACTAATGCTCAGTAGCCATCGATACCAGTCACCGCCCACCGAGTCTTTGGCCAGGAGCTGGAATCATCACTTGGGCTTCAGGAAACGATCCCAGTTGAAATGGATACCACTTATTAATTATGCAGCCATAACTGAGAAGAAGGAAATACTATACTAAGCTTTTCAAAATGGCAGGAAAATATCTGTCCCACTTACCATAATACCCTTCTGGCAAATGCTAACTCCTTAAAAACCACAAATCCTACAGGAAAAAAACCACCAAAAAAGTGCATTTCTTTGCCTAGCAGTTCCAATTTATAGAGTCTATGTTAAGAAACTCCCCCGAAATAAGGGGAAAGCTTCATGTTCAAAGATACTCCCTGCAGCACTGTTTACAACTGTGAAAATTTTAGAAATGACTTAAATGTTCAGCAATAGGAGAACATAAGGAAAACTGCAGTTCAGCCATTCAATGGACTATTCTAAAGTCAATAAAAACGATGGTATGTAACAACACGCCAGAAAGCTTATGATGTAATGTTATGTGAAAAAAGGAAAAATACTAAATTACCCCTCTACTCAGATTATAACTACGACAAAAGGAAAATGCAGAGACTAAAAGGCTAAAGAGAAACAAACTAAAAAACCTAACAGGGGTGTATTAGGATGGTTCCACAATTTCACGTAAGGAGAGCACTGTCCTAGTTTAAGAAGGTGCCTTGGTAATCCATTAAAAGGGCATGATGAACCCCGGGTCATGGGTCTCCACAGGAATAAGAAATAAGAGATGACTAAAAAGTTCTGCATTAGAAATAAACTGAGACTGGAGTGGCAGAGGGGAGGAGAGTAGAAGGAAGAGGAGCAAGACAAAGAAAAGGGAATTGCCCAGTACCACAGCAGGACAGTTTGAAAGATACAGAGTTCTCTAATATTCCAATTTAAATTATCTGGGTTACTGCATTGTACCCACACTCCTTCTAGTTCCTCAAACCCTCAGTTAAGTCTGTTACCCACACAAAGACCTTGTGGGAGTGGTCGGCAGGGGAATTCTTAGAAAGGGACTGAGTTTCCCATCGGATTGATACAGTGGAGAATAGAGATGGCACTAAAGACAGGGAAGTAATTCAAGGTCTGATCTGAATTAGAGAAAGCAAGACATAGAGCCAGAAGTGACTGGGAAAAAAGCATATACTGAGAAACTCACAGAAATTACATAGGGATATAGCTGGAAATGCAAAGAAATCAGGTCCAGGTGACTGGCTGCTGGAAGACCTCAGATAATATCTGAAGTGTGGCAAAAATGTGTACTCCATGCACTTCACATATTTTCAAACTGTGATCCTCTGGGCCCTAAGTGCCCTAAAGGAGCCTCAGAGGCCACCACTGGGGACAAAGGCTCTACTCACATCTCCTGTACATATTGAGACCCCATGTAAAATACCTTCTTTAAAAAAAGGGGAGGGGAGTTCTATTGCAAAAAAAAAAATTTTTTTTTAATTTTTTAAAAACATTGATCTATGTGATCAGATTTCAACAAAGAGCATTAAGCAAGGAGGTACCAGGATACAATTTCTGCTTTACAAAATCTCTTGCGAACAACCCACTGGAAGAAGGGAGAGACCAGAGGCTATCAGTTCAGGTATGACGTCTATAACAGGGATCAGAAAGCTACAGCTATGGGCCAAATCCAGCCCACCACCTCTTTTTGTATATAAAGTTTCCTTTTCATCCAGAGTCCCTGTTCTGAAAAGCTCCTAGACCAGACTGATGACAAGGACCTTCCCTCAGGGCCGACAGACAGAGTAAGCCTTCCCCTGGAGTTTCCACCCTGAATTCAGGCTTGTAGCCTACTAGACTGTGAGAGAATAAATTTCTCTTTGTTAACGCCATCCACTTGCGGTATTTCTGTTATAGCACCACTAGATAACTAAGACAGAATTTGGTACCGAGAAAGTGGGGTGCTGCTCTAACAGATACCTAAAATTGTGGAAGTAGTTTTGAAACTGTGAATGGGTAGAGGCTAGAAGAGTTTTAAAGTGGCTACTAGTAAAAGCCTAGATTGCCTTGAAGAGACTGTTGGTGGAATTATGGACATCGAAGACAATTCTGGTGAGGACTCAGAAGGAAGTGAGGAGAGTTATAACACCTTGGAGACGGCGCGGACGGTGCGAAGCAGCAGCAGAACCAGGAGACCAGTGCGAGACAATGCTGGAGCTGATCCACAGGGCAATAGGGCTAAGTGCCTTTTGCTTGAAGTTTACCGGCAGAGTGGGGTACCTCCAGGCACTTATCACTGGTGCTAAAGAGCTTTGGAACACTTGCCTCAGCAGGGCAGACGTGGGCAGCTAGGCCCGAGGGGGCCAAGAGACCAAGGAACCAGGAAACAGAAGCTGAAGAGAGAAGGAACACAGGAAGCAGAGGTGCCTCCGTCTCCAAGCGTGGAGTTGCCACTCAGATGGACTAGGAGAATGGGGCTGCCCAAAGCCAAGGGAGCACAGTTGCTGTTCCAGTGGGCCTGGAAGGCGGACCTGAAACCCAGGGCCAAGGAACCTCCACCCAGAATCCAGAGAACGTGGCCAACACCTAGGGTCTGGAGGGCAAGGCCACTGCCTAAAGGGTCTCAGAGAACAGAGGATTATTTTCAAGCCTTGAGAGCTAATGTAGTGTGTTCTGCTAATTTGCTTGGTGCCTGTTATCCCTTCTTTCCCTTTAATTTCTCCCATTTGTAATGGAAAGGTCTAGCTTGTGCCCGTTCTATCATTGTACTTAATCTAGATTTCACAGATGAAGAGGAATTTCTGGATTTTGGACTTGGAGTTGATTTAAGACTTTTGCTATGATATGACTGGGTGAATGTGTTTTATATGTGGCAAGGACATGAATTTTGGGGGGCCAAAGGTGGAATGTTATGGATTGAACTGTGTCACCCCAAAATATGTGTGTCAGCTTGGCTAGTCCATGATTCCCAGTACTGCGTGACTGTCCACCATTCTGTCATCTGATGTGATTTTCCTATATGTTATAAATGCTACCTCTATGATGTTAGTGGAACCCTGGTGGAGTAGTGGTTAAGAGCTTGGCTGCTAACCAAAAGGCTGGCAGTTCAAATCCACTAACTGCTCCTTGGAAACCCTATGGGGCAGTTCTACTCTGTCCTATAGGATCACTATAAGTCCGAACCAACTTGATGGCACCTAACAACAACAGAGATGTTAATGAGGTGGGATTAATGGCAGTCGTGTTAATGAGGCAGGACTCAATCTATAAGATTAGGTTGTGTCTTAAGTCAATCTCTTTTGAGATATAAAAGAGAGAAGTGAGCAGAGAGCTATAGGGACCTCATACTACCAATAAAGCAGAGCCAGGAGCATATGTCCTTTGGATCCGGGGTCCCTGCTCTGAAAAGCTTCTAGACCACGGGAAGACTGATGACAAGGTCCTTCTCCCACAGCTGACAGACAGAGAAAGCCTTCCCCTGGAGCTGGCACCCTGAATTTGGACTTCTGGCCTCCTAGACTGCGAGAGAATAAATTTCTCTTTGTTAAAGCCACCCACTTGTGGTGTTTCTGTCATAGCAGCAGTGGATACCAAAGACAGTTAGAACACAGTAACTTCCATTTATTTACATACCGTCTATGGCTGCTTTCATGTGACAATGGCAGAGTTGAGCAGTTGTGAAAGAAACCATATGGTCCACAAAGTCTAAAATATTTACTACCTAAGCCATTATAGGAAAAGTGTGCTGATCCCTGATTCATACAATCCCATGAACTTTTGAAATATACTGAATTACAAACATATTCTACCCCAAGAGAAGGCAATCAAGACTGCAATACAGAAAAGGTAAAGGGGAATTCAGGGGTAACTGGGGTCTTGGGAGGTTGATTCTGACAATTGAGTTCACCGCTCCATGATCAGAGGCAGGACAAGGGGCTGACCCAACAGGCCAAGGATCACACTAAAGGGAAACAGGGCAGACTTACAGAACCACAACATATCAGAACAGGGAGTTAGGTACTCTTGGGCATCTATATGACTCAAAGCAGAAGAATCTTCAAAGTGGCCCTGCCTTAGGATGAATTTGGAAAAAAACAATAGGAAATTAACCAGACTTGGAATTGACATACAACTTCCATGCTTTCCAGCCTGCCCGTGTTAGAAGAGCAGATAAATCGCAAGTTATATATTAAGTCATCATTTCAAATATAAAATTGACTTTTCCCTAATCACTTATACTTTCTACAACCATAGCTTTCTCTAGTGATAAATGATATTATGAATGACCAGCTTTGGCCCTTGTGGGATCTCCTTTCATCAGAGAAACATTCAAATGTCACCACACTCTGGCTACTAAGGCAAGATAGCAAATTATTGTTTAAGAAATATTTGTAAGAGTTAAATAGCCTTTTTCAGATTAACCCTCAGTGGACTCTATAAGCATTCCAGTCAAACGAAGATTTGTCATTAGTTGAAAAAGGGGGAAAAACTAGAACATATTTAAAATGCTTAGTAAAGCTTAGCTTACCTTGAGAAATACTGTTAGCTATAATCGAAATCTTCTCAAACTCGCTATCTTGCTTCTGGTCTCGTGAGAAGAAAGAGGACTTTTCGGACATTTCACAATCAGACAGTGCGTGAGAGGCTGAAGGCTCAGGAGATTCAGGTATAGCATGCTGGTAGGTTAAGTTGTCTTCCTCAATCCTTAATTGTTGGGAGTGAAAGAGCAATGATTTTCCATGCCCAGATCCCAAGGCAGGATCATGATTTAAGAACACTTAAAATTACTTTGCCCTTTATAATTTCTCCATATTTGCAATCTCAGTTAGCCTTTTTGTTCCCCTAAAGCAATTAGTAAGAAGTTCTAAAAGCAAAAAGGGCCCAGTGGACTTGAGTTTGGAGCCACTGAAGAAGGGGAATGAGGGGATTGTGCCCATTCCATAGTCTGGCTTGTACGGAAGCGACCCCAAGAGAGGTCACAGGTCAGTGGCAGCTGTTTACCCAATGCCTGCTCTGTGCCAGGCAATGCAGATGCATTCTCTTACATGGTCCTCACAGCCACCCTTTGAGGTAGGGATTACTATCCTTAGAGCTGGAGGGACTGAAGCTCATCATAAAGTTATCTACTGTCTCACAGCTTACAAGTGGCAGAGCTGAGATGTGAAGCCAGGTCTGTCTGGCTCCAAGGCCCCAAAAGAACATGAAAGGTCCAGCCCAAACCCATGAAGTGGTCTTATGGGTTTAAAAATTTCAAAACCCTCATGGTCCCCAAGTAGGTCTCAATATCATTCTTCTGGCAATCATCTGGTTATTAACCTGTATTTCCCAACGGCCACCTAAGCCGTGAGGAAAAACAACCTGAACTCTATGAAAAGGCCATATGAATTTCCACTATAGATAAGCTCCTTAATTTAAACTGTTTTTTCTCCCACTTTTTCCTATTACTTCTTGTCAGAGGCTACA
The DNA here is from genome assembly GCA_030035585.1 of Dugong dugon. Taxonomy (NCBI): domain Eukaryota; kingdom Metazoa; phylum Chordata; class Mammalia; order Sirenia; family Dugongidae; genus Dugong; species Dugong dugon. The sequence goes on from CM057471.1 coordinate 64,400,328, forward strand.
GTCTCATTATTCATGAGCTCAGACAAGAGCAAAGGACTCCAAAGCTGCAGTGCATTCATTAACAGGTAAACACCAGATGCAACTTCGCTCAGACAGTGTGATGGATGCTCAAGCTTGCTGCTGGCTTGCAAAAATGCAGAATGGGCCAAGGACACCCATTTAATTAGCTTAGGCATGACCCATGTGAGTGCTAAGCCTACAGCTGAAAAAGGTAGAATGGAAGGAAAATAACAAATCTGTCAGAAATGGAAAGGGGTGGCACACTGGCTGAGGAGGGCTAAAAGAGGCTCCCTGCCTCCTCCAGCCCATTCTCTACAGCAACCAAGGCAGTCTATCAAAACGGCAAATCTGATCATATCTAGCCCCAGCTTAACTGCCTTCAAAGACTCCCCTCTTCCAATAGAATAGAGTTTGAACTCCTATCATAGCCTTTGCAGATCATCCAGATGTGGCCCTACATGCCTCTCTAGCTAAGACCCTCACATTCTATGCACCAGCCACACCAAGTCTTCCAGCCTCTGAAGGGGCCATGACTCCCTTGCCTTGAGCATGGACACTCTCCAAACAACCCTTGCCCCCTCTGACTCACATCCTTTAGATCTCAGTTAGGACTGTTCCTCATCTGGGAAGCCTTCCTTGTTCTCTACAGTCTGCCAATAAGATGTGAGCTGTTATTATGGGGATGAAAATGGAGGACTGAACTAAGAGGAAACTGAAACTACCGCAATGGGACAGGAGTGTTTCTTCTAAACTTGTAGAAGTCTTGCTTAAAATGTCCTCCAGTGAGCTCAGCTTGTGATACCTCCTTGCCTGCTCACTCTAAGAATGCTGGTGGACTTCATGATGTCAATAACATCTGAAATTCTGTACCCCATACTGGCTCTATTTCTTCATATTGCCCCCCTGGAGCCCAAAATGCCACAGCTTCTTAGAAAAGGAAAGTACCCAATAGCACTAGTAGCATTCAGAACCCTTGACAAGTAAACACAAGAGGGCAAGACCTTGACATTTTCAGTCAGCCATAGAAGCAAGCTGAGAAAGATACAATTCATTTATTCCATGAACATTTTCTGAACTCAACTACTTATCAGACACTTGGTGCTGGAGCAGGCATAGAGATTTTCAAGACCCAGTCTTTGCGTGCAAAAGGCAATGTGGAATAACAATTACAGCACAGGTGTTGAAGTCCAACAGATTCAAATACAAATCCCAGCTCTATCCCTTAATGGGAAACATGCAACTCTCTGGCCCACAGGTGCCTCATCTTATAATGGGGACAATAATGCTCACCTTGTAGGATTGGAAGTAATGTATGTGAATACCTAGGGCAGTGGCTGACATACAGCAATACCCAGTTCATGCTAGCTCCTTTCCTCCCCGTTGAGGAATTCTGGTAGTGGGAGGACGATGCAGAAAAGATTACAATATCATGTGGTGAATGTTGTAATGCAATTATTTGCCAAGTGCTACAGCAAGGAAAATTGATCCTGGGGTATGGTGGAGAGGTGGGCGTGTTGGGGAAAAGCAAGCTCATTTCCACGTGAACTGGTTCTGAAGAACGATTTCAGACTACGAAGAGGAAGAAGGTAGAAAGCCCAGCTCATGCACAGGCAGTCTGAAATAGCAGGATGGGTCTGGAGAAAACCAAAAAGCCCTATGAGGCTGAAGCATAATGGAAAGGAAGGGATAGCTTGAGGCCCTGAGAAGGGCATAAAATGCTGGACTTAGGGAAGTCTAGGATTTATTCCACAGATACCCAGAATCAATAGAAGGAAACTGTTATCTAGGTCAAATCACCTGACAGAGAAATGTCACAAATAATCTGAAACCAATGAATGAAGTAGGCTGCAGAATACACAAGCATAAGCTCTTGGTTTTGTACAGCCATTGTCAGTTTGATAGGTGTCTGAGCCTTGTTTACAAGAAGCAGGAAACTAACAGAATGGGAGGGAGCCAGAAGACTCAAAAAGCTGGTAGGCAAACCAAATGCTACACACTTACCTCTCTATCAGTTCATTCTGGGCGCTCACTTCCACTTCAGCTGACTTTCCTGGAAGCAGAAACAACATGGAGAAAGGAGAAAAACATTTAAAAAAAAAAGTCCCCTAATAATTTCTTGCTCGTACATTTTCAGGGGTACTGTTTCATTTTTTTAAAGACTCTTTATAACAATCCCAGATATTTAAAGTAGGATTTACCAAGAACACAGTTCTGACTACAGACAACTCCTTTATCACTCCTCTGGCCCTAGTTTTAGTAGGGAGGGGACATCACTGAATCTAAAAAGCAATCACAAGCTGGGTAGTTTCTTTTTCTTCTCTAAAACTCTGATATGAACAGAATACATACTCATTACAGGGAAAGGGTAACAATATCAAGAAGAGCACCATCCTCCAAGTACCCACTACACACATTTACCAGATTTTCTCCTATTGTTTTTTTCATGTATTTTGGCATAGTTAATAGTATACTGTGACTTAATTTTCTCACTTCCTACTTTACTATAAGCATTTCTATTACTACATTTGCTTTAAAACACCATTTATAATGACTGCATTAATATTCCATTGTAGGCGTATATATAGCTTTTAGTCAATTCTCTATTTGACATTTAGGCCGTCTCCAAATTTTCACTTTTATAAATAAATAAACATCTTTGTGCATATAGCATTATCTGCATTTAAATTATTTCCTTAGGAAAGACTCCCAGAAGTTGGATTAGTAGCGAAAGGAGTATATCAGTGTAGATGAAAAAGCCACTGTCTGCAGCTGGGTGGGGGGATGACTTAAAGAAATGACAAAAGAAAATAAAACAAAGCTCCAAATGTAGTTGGGCGAAAGATGTTCTGCTGTCTTCCTGCATGTCATCATTTGCCATTTGAAAGGAAGCACATGAGCCCAGATTTCAAAGAGACTAACAACTTTATTTTAAAAATACTTCAGAACTCTGGAAATTGCAGACTGGGATGAGCTCTTTGAAGAAGCTAACGCGTGGCTACAGAAAAAAACAAATCCTTCTATAGCTGTACTTGAAAACGAGACTATAATTAAACTGCACCCACACATACAATTTTCAAAACTACTCCTGAAAGGAAAAGTTCTCAAACACCACAGTGCAGAGGAAAAGATCACTACAGACTTGCACATTTGCATTATGTCTTGTGGTTCCCTCCTACAAACTCACAGCCCGGCTGGAAATGCTGTCTAGACTCCCTCTCCACCCCACCAGGTGGGCCACCTGGGCACCAAGAGTCAGTGCATCTTAATGAGTGCCTGAAAGGCACCTACCTCTGCAGGGATCGAGAATGAGTCAGAGGGGCCCAACCAAGCAGATGCCAGGCTCTGAATGCAGCTTTTTAATATCCACATCTCCTTGAGGCCTCACAACAATCCTACAAGCACAATGTTATCTCTATTTTACAGCAAAAATGTGGAAACTCAGAAGCTTTAATGCTTCAACTTTCTCTCATTTTGCCTGATTCATACTCTCATCTACTTTAATGCATTTCACAGTTAAGCAAGGGAGATGGGTGTTCTTCTATTTAGCTCAATCACAAATCTATACCTTGATCTTTCTGGTTCTATCTTGGCTAAAAATGACATGATATTTTGGCTCCTCAAAAGACAGTTAGAGGTCAGCAGGTCTCTATCACTGTGGATGCCCCTCCACATTCCTCTTCAAGGTGTGGAGGTTGGGGGGGGGGGGCGGGGGAGGAGGCATGCTCAACTGATTGGGTCAGATTCCAAGACCCTCAACGAATAGGCAAGGATAAGAGCACATTAAAAGAACAGCTCAGTTGGCATTTTCTTCTCACACCTGTACCAGGGCTGATGGTAAGACTTTTAGTCCTACAGACCCCAAGAATGGGCCACCTGCCCCAGCCCAGCCTTCCAAACATCTTCAGGAGTTACACATGCACTAGCCAGCAAACAGTAACGTGACATCCTCTTTATATTTGCTGTTGTTCTCTAGGGATATATCAGGAACTCCACAGGGTAGGGAACCCGTCTTGGTTTGGAGCAGGCTTTAAGTAGTCTGGGTCTTCTAACCATAAAGCCATCTTAAAATCATCAAAAATCTCTCCTCAGCAAGGGAGAACGAAGAAAACAAGATACAAGGGAAAGATTAGTCCAAAGGACTAATGGACCACAACTACCACAGCCTCCACCAGACTGAGTCCAGCACAACTAGATGGTGCCTGGCTACCCCCACTGACTGCTCTGACAGGGATCACAACAGAAGGTCCCAGACAGAACTGGAGAAAAATGTAAAACAAAATTCTAACTCACAAAAAAAGACCAGACTTACTGGCCTGGCAGAGACTAGAGAAGCCCTGAGAGTATGGCCCCCAGACACCATGTTAGGTCAGTAATGAAGTCACTCCTGTGGTTCACCCTTCAGCCAAAGATTAGACAGGCCAATAAAACAAAACGAGACCAATGGGGCACAACAGCCCTGGGACAAGGACTAGAAGGCAGGAGGGGACAGGAAAGCTGGTGATAAGGAACCCAAGCTCGAGAAGGAAGAGTGTTGACATGTCATGGGGTTGTTAACCAATGTCATAAAACAATATGTATACTGTTTAATGAGAAACTATTTGTTCTGTAAACCTTCATCTAAAGTACAAAAAAAAAAAATTAAAAAAAAAAATCTCTCCTAAAATTCCTCACAAAATCCATGACCAGAGAAAGAAATGCCTTGATACGCCAGCTGCCTGGGTTTCTCCTTCTTCAAATAAGAGACCCTTTGGGGAACTTACAGTAACTCAACAACAATTGCATTTTACCTGTTCCCCTATCACAGCAGAGTTCTTTAAAACTAAATGACAAATCGTTATTGTGGAATTCACAGGGAGATCATTACAACTGATGCATTTGAATATCTTGGTGGAAACTGCCTTCACACAGGTGACAGGGTACCATCTGTCGGGCTAGTCCAAAAGCTTAGGCTATATGTCATGAAAACACTGCTCCATCTCTCAGGCAAGCCTTATCGCTATACCCAGAAGCCGTATAGTGTGTGGCAATGTGGAGGGAGGAGGGGCTTCATCTTTTCAAATAACAAACATCTAGTTTTCCCATCAATATCTGGAACAAGCAACAGGACTATCATGCAGGGTAGACTTATAACTGGTCGATCCACCTTCAGTTTCCTCTCCCCACTGATCCACCCTGCACACTGCTACCACCTAAGAAGTCTCTTTTGAAAACAGTATTCCCTAACTCAAAATCTATCAATCATATAGATTGGCTGATTCAAATGTTTCTTCCCTTCCTTCTCACTAGTACTTCTTAGTAAATATCTACAGTGCTCCTTCCAGGTGCCTATGCCAAACACTTGAGGAGAGAGATGACTGAGCAGCTATCCTGCCCTCAGTGAGTTCATATCTAGGGGGGAAGATGGACCCAAAAGAAAATTACACTATACACTAGGGTCACCACAGGATACTATGGGAGGACACATTGAGGAGACAAAAATAATCCAGCCTGAACTACCAGGGAAAACTTAGAAGAGGTGGCAACTGAGCCATATCTTTAAGGTAGGAAAGAACCATTTTATAAACTTAAGAAGCTGAGAGGCTGTTGGAAGGGCAGATTCCAGTGATACTTAGGAGAAAAATCCTCCACTTCATTTGATAGCCTGGTTCACTTTGTTAACCATAACTTGTATACCCCATCCCTTCTCCTAAAATATCCTTTTCCAACAACTATGAATCTTCCCATATGGAAGGTTGAGCTCCAGCGCACCTTCCCTCTGGGAGCACTCCCTTCAGAGCTCAGAGGTTGCCCCCTCCGTCGTCCAAACTCTTAGAGCTCACACTGTATAAGAAAAACACAGTCAGAGGATATTTAATCCAAAAGGGTCCTAGATCCTGCCTAAGGTCCTTATCACACACAACTATCATTACTGTCATCAAATCCTAACTAAGTACCACATGTTCGGCGCTTTCCCAGGTTAGGAGGCCCAGATAAGACAAAGCACCCATCTTCCAGGATCTTATACTCTGAAGAAATCATGTGTGCCCACAATAACTGCTATCATCCCCTGAGCACCTACTATTTGCCAGAAGGACACTACATGCTTTAAATAATCTCATTTAATCCTTACAAACAACTCAGAAAGAATCTGAGCCTGAACGGCGCAAGTGAGCCATAAAGCTGGGATTTGAACTCAAGTCTGCCTGGCTCCAAAGTTTCTGTCTTTCCACTTCAGCACATGGCCTCCTTCACAATGCTAGACATGAATTTCACAGGCAAAGCAGAAACAACCCAGAAGACTAAAGAAAAGGAATAGATGTGCTTCTACTTGGGGCAAACAAAGAAAGCTTTCAGGAGGATGGGCAAAAGTTCTGTAAGTGAGAAGGAGTAAAAGCCTTCCAGAAAAGGGGCTAGTCTGAACAGTCACAGAAATGGAGAAATGCAAGGCCTGGCTCACAGAAACGTTTAACTAGAGCACCCAATTTGATAGGAATCTAAGAAGCAAAATATCATGGTAGTCAAGCACTCAGGCTCTGGAAGCAAACTGCCAGGGCTTGAATCCAGACTTTGCTACTTTCTCTATAACCTTGGGCAAGGTACTTAACCTCTCTGTTCCTTATCTATTATATGGGGATAATAAATAGTACCTCCTCACAGGCTGAGATCAATGCCTGGCATATACTGAACACTCAATAAAGACTAGCTTTTCTCATTGTTTTATTATTACTATTATTATTGAGAGGATAGTGGCCTGGAAAAGGCAGGCTGTGGAAGGTCTTGAAAAGAAATCAATGCTTTTAGGTTTATCCCTGTATGCAAAGGAGAGCCAAGGAAAGGGATCTCAGCCACTGTCTTCTGTTCATGGATCTAAACCCTGACACACATGGTAAGCGAGACTATCTCATAATTGTCTCTGTACCCTCCCCAGAGCCTAACATAGCTTACTCAAAAATATCTGAAGACAAAATACCACCCTCCTTATTTATGTTACTGGTCTTGGGAGGCACCATGAACAGGAATGTGGTGGAAAGCTTTCGACTACAACACTAGTTCTTCATTTACTTTGGCTCCCAGGCCTCTTTGGGAATATAAAAGCTACAGACTCTCACCCCAGTAAAATGTGCATATCCACAGACTCTTGCAGGGTTCCAGACCACAATCAGAATCCCTAGCCTATGAAGCTAGGGGAGACCTACAGCTCTGCCCCTTACAAGCTTTAAGAAACCACACTATTATCTTACTTCTTGGATTCTATTAATTAAATATTATTAAAGAAATAGCAAGGATATACCCAAAGATTCCAATACAGGGTCCTTTATACTAGTCTCAAACTGGGAAAAACCTAAATATCCATCTACTGGAGAATGATTAAACAAATTATGGTACATCCACACAAAAGAATGCTCCAGAGCCACTAAAACTCATGACGTAGATTAACATTTATTATCTGCAACTGAACAAAGGGAGAGGTTGTAAATAGTCCATTTCCATAAAAAATACGCACACATATACAAAAGGTCTGGAAGTAGAAACTCCAGGATGTTCATGCTTTGCTGTGTGACTGATGCAATTATAGGAGTATTTGCTTATCTATTATCCTACCATAAACATATGCTCCTTTGTATTAATGAAAAAAGACTTTAATTTTTTAAGAACTCATGCTATACCACTGCCTTAAGTACAAAACTACTTTACAATAAAGCTCACAAAAAGTGCTATAGTGAGGTTCCTGGGACTTTTCTACCTTTTGTAGAAGAAAATAAGCCTCTATGTTTGTGTTGTCTAAGTCTGAAACGCTTCTAACACCAGAATCCACAGGAAACAAGAAGTAGGATTTCCTCGGGCTTGTCAAGGTAAGTTAACTAAAAAATAAATTAAGGTGGGTGGTTGGATGAGGGAGTGAGGGCAGCGGGTACCAGAGGCACTTCTTCTCAGCCTCCCACTTCCTAGGACCCAGGGTGAGGACTCCTAGGAAGAAAAGAGACAGACTGACAACACCTCAGGCCTGGAAGATACAGCTCTATCTTGAGCACTGAGTTATTTCGTCACTAATAAAATGAAAACTGGCTTATATGGAAAAACGTAGCCAGAATAAAGCTGATTTTTATAAAGCTTGGAAAAGTCAAGTGATCCCATGTTCTGGCCCCCAAAGGTTCTGGAGTACAAGGAAAATCAGTCTATAACGGGCTTCTATCCTAGTGAACAAATGACACTCACAGCCTAAGCTAGTAGGTCATTTGGCAAAAAAATCAGGGGGAAAAATATTGCCTGGGCCCAGAGGCCTAACTGTCCCACGTTCTATCCTGGAATTTAATTGAACATATGTGGACCCCCATGAACCATCTCTTTTATATGTCTGGAGACAGAAGAACTGAGGTCAAGTCCTGGTTCTGCCAAGTCAGTCGTGACTCTGAGCAATTTACTTTCCCTTGCTAAGGCTAAATTCCCTTATCTGTAAAGCAAGTTGTTCTGAGATTAAACTGGTAGGTATAAAAGCCCCAACCTCACCACAAGAACAAATACTAGTGAGCAATCAGTAAGAGCCATGCACCAACCACTGAGCCAAGGTATTAGAATGCTAATTTCACAGATGAAGAAACTGAGGCCAGGAGTTTAGTTTCCCAAGATGCACAGCTTCAAGTGGGGGAGCCAGAGCTTTAATCTAGGCAGCCCAACTTAAGTGATTGCACTCTTACTGCTAGGCCCACTTATTTAGGTAAGTCAGGTAATATTTCTGTGCCTCAGTTTGTTATCTGTTAAAGGGGAATACCTCACATTTCCAAGGTCACTGTGAGGTTTAAATCAAATAACATATATGATACCAAGTGAAATTCATGTAGACCTAGTGGAAAGACATTTTGTCCAGAGACCTGCTTTGAAATCCCAGCTCTACCACTCAACTCTACATATGATCACAGATGAGTTTCCAAATCTCACTAAGCCACAATCGCGACTATAAAACTGAGGTTCATTCATCCATTCTCTCAAAATATATGTACTGAGTGTCACTGACGTACCAGGAATCATGTATGTCTCAGGGCTACAGTAACAAACACAACAGACACCATCATGGAGCTTATTTTCTAGTGGAGAAGGGAGAAAAACAAATAAGTAAATATGTAACATACAAGATAGTGAAAGCAGAATAGAGAAAAACAAAGCAGGGTATAGGGACAAGAGAATGCCAGTGACAGGGGCCGGGGTGGCTTGCTATTTTACACAGTTGTCAAAGACAGGCTCACTGATAGGGTGACATTTAAGGGAAGACCTGAAGGAATGCGGTATACACCAGAGAGAAGACAAAGTGCAAATGTCCTGAATATCATGCTGAGCATGATCAAAAGACCACAATTTGTAGCTGAAGCAGGGAGGACATGGGTGAAGCGGTAGGAGACCAGGTCAGAGGAGTGGCAGGGGCCTGAAGGTAGACAGCTTTGCAGGCCACTATATGGACTTGGGCTTTTACCCTGAGTGAAAAGGAAGGCCTTTATTTTTTAATAGAGAAGGAACATGATCCGACCCATATTTTTAAAACATCACTCTGACTACTGTGTAAATATGGACTGCAGTGGGACAAGGGTGAAAGCATGGAGGACAGTTAGGAGGCGTTGGCAATAATCTAGGCGGTCGCAATGATGTAGTAAAAATTTGATCAGATGTGGAATATCTTTTGAAGGTAGAACTTCAAAGGAGCAGGGGGTGTGAGGAGAACTGAAGTGAAGGCTGAGTGGTATCCTGGAAGCCAAGAAAGGAAAAGATTTCCACAAGGAGGGAGGAGCCAGTACGTCAAATACTACTGTGAGTTTGAGTAAGACGAAGACTGAAAACTGATCACTGGATTTAGCGAAGCAGAAGTTATTAGTGACTCAGGAAAACGCCATTTCAGTGGAGTGGCTGGGATAACTAACAGCCCAATTCCAATGGATTTAAGAGAGAAAGGGGACTAAAAAGCAGTAATAATGGATATAAAGAAGAGGGATGAAATAATAACTTCACAGATGCTATTTAAAAGGAGAAAAGTTTTGACTTTGGAACCATGTTAATGTTTTTCATGTTCAAAAAATTAATCAATAAGGATGGGAAGAACTCTAAACTGAATACAAACAGAAACAAACGAATATAGTTATATTTCAAACAAACAACATGATACCACTATGGGAAAAAAAACCTCAACCAAGTAACTTTTAAATTCAATACCAGACTATACATTTAGCCTAAAAACGAAAAGAGCTACAAACAAATCTTGAACTCTTCTGGCAGGCTTGTTTTTCACAGTGGTATATGGGTGAAATAATTCTGGAACTATTCATGCATATTATAGAGTTAAGCAAATTAACGGATATACTCATGTTGCTAGAGCCAGGGTTCTTCTCACTGTTGGAGAAGGAATCTACAGATACAGACTGGGGAAGGGAAGAAAGAACCCAGTGGTGATGGGAAAATTTGGAAACGGATAGTGGTGATGGTTGTACAACATATTGAACACAGTTAGTACCACTGATGTGTACTGAGAAAAACTGTTGAAACTGCCCGTGTTTTATTAGGTACACAGATACAGATATTTACCACAATTTAGGAAAAAGAAAGGATCCAGTGGGTTTGGACTGGACTTGGACCACAGGTTATATATTACATATATACACATAAATATACATATACAGATACATATATATATATATATGTAACCTGTGAGAGCCAGAATTCACCAGGACTGTCTTGTTTTTCCGGGTCTTTCACAGGGGGCTCTCTGTTGGTGGAAAATATTTGCGTTTTCCTTCTCTGACAGGTTTCCGCCTTACAGAGATTCCAGTTTTTGCAGATTTTACTGTATATTCCAGTTCGGTCTGCTAAAAGGCCTAAAAACAATGACACCCTAGTAGCAATGAATACATCTAGCACCAAATCTTGGTTTTTAAATACCATTCCCCACTAAAAGGAAACAGGGCCACTTGGAGAAATGGCTGATTCAGAACTGGGACAAGGGCAATACAAGATAAGCCTGGACCATCTTTTTATGCCAGAAAGTAAGACGTACTCAAAAAAAGATGGAGACACATCAAAAGGATCTGCCTCTTGCCAAATACGGGACAACCTGAGGATCAATATGAATGAAAGTAATGGATAATAGCCCACTGAATAAAATAAGAATCTTTAAGTCCACACTGGTAATAAACAAAAAATAAATACATAAATAGAAAAGAATAAAGGGAGTGCTAGTCCTTAAAGCAGATGCCACCTAATAAATGAAGGAGGAATCATGGTGTTGGAAAAACAATCACCATGTTGTCATCACCATAGTAACAACTGACTCAGGCAGCAATCATCAATAGACGGTAAAACAGGTAAGAGTTGTATGAGGAACAGGATATTTACAGCTGCAAGGCTATTCCCCACTAATTACTTATTCATTACAGAAGTAAATACAGTAGTCTACAGTGGAGAAACCTGACAGACATCACCTTAACCAAATGATCAAAGTTACTGTCACCAAAAATGGGACAAACTGCTATCATTTGCCTCATTAACATGATACAATGAGAATGCAGCATCACTTCATGCAGTATTCCCGCCAAAACTACATAACCTGAATCCAATTATGAGGAAAAAACATATAATCCCAATTCAGGGACTGGCCTGACCTCTCCAAATATGACAATGTCATGAAACACAAAGACAGGGTGAGGAGCTGTTCCAGATTAGAGACCAAGGACCAAACCAAATGTAATGGTGGGGACCAGATCCTGGATCCTATCGGAAATAAAACTGTCGTAAAAGACATTACTGAAACACTCAGTGAAATCTAAATACAGACTGTGTATTAGATAATAGTATATTAAATAATACTATTTCCTGATTGTGATCATTACACTGTGGTTATGTAAGAAAATGTCCTTGTTCTCAGGAACTATATGCTGAAGTATCTAAGTGAGTAAGTAGCATGATATCATCAACCTACTCTCATAGGATTCAGAAAGATAATAATTGTTGTGTTTGTGTGTGTGTGGAGAGAAAGATAACGATAAAGCAAATGTTGCAAAATGCTAACAACTGATAAAGCTGAGTAAAGGGTACAGGGAGTTCTTTGCTGTAGTCTCAGAAAGTTGCTAATTATTTTTTTTTTTAATTTGTAATACATGTAGTAAAGTACCTGGCACATATCCAGCAAATGTTTTCTTTCATCCTTCCTCTTAGAGTAGAGATCATGGGCCACCTCTGACCCTTGCCTATACTTTTTTAACAAATAAAAGTTTATTCTTGTTTTAACTTGATTGCCAACATTTAAAACTCGTGAGTTTTCACACAAAAAATCAGATTTCCATCTTCTATTGAAAAGTCTGAAGAGCCAGCAACCATGTGGTTCTGAGTCCCTGAGTCATCTAAACTGAAACCTTAGTTTAGAATAGTGCAGACTACAAGCCACATGGAACTGGTCACTGGAAGGAAGAAGCAGCTGGCATGGTTCTGCCATCACCTCAGGGAGAGGACAGGAAGGTAAGCAGACCAAGGAGTCAGTTCGTCCTCTACCCCACCAGGTAGTCCTAGATCAGTTACTGACATGACTTACAACTTGCAGCACCCTGTCCCACTTACCATCGAGAAACAACTTTTCCAATTTCTCCAGCAGTTCAGCACACTGATTCAGCTGCTCCTGGAAACCCTCAGCCAAATAGCAGTCAACATCGCTAGCCTGCAGCAACTCCTCGAACGCCTTCATCATGGTGTTCATATGTTGACGATATATGACACAGATGTCATGGCTGTCTTTAATCTGCTGTCGTTGAAGGGAGAGCTCCCTGGCTTGGGACTGAACTAATGAATCGTATCTGATAAAAAAGGGGGAAAGAAAATGCTTGTACCATTTCAGAATTGAATTTTTGTGACCTTAACACTAATTGGAAAAATGACAGAGCACAATTTTTAAAAGCCTGCAGCTGTACAAGTATATATACTTTTAGAAAAATTGAAACTCTACAAGGTCACTCCCTTTTCCATTTTGAAATCACCAACAAACGCTGGAACAAAGGTTCTTCTACAGAATTTTTAACCTTATAAAGCCCCCAATTAAAATACGAATTGGCAAAGACTCAGGAGAAAGATTAGTTTCCATGCATTCTTCAAATATACTATTCTGAATTGTAGAAACAAGAGCCCCAAGGGTCAGGGACCCACCACAGATTCTCAAAAAAGAAAACTGTAAAGCAGAAAAACAAGGACAGGACTCTCTCCTCTCAACTGAAAGGTCAGGGAATAGTCATAATCCTACCATTTAAAGAGGGTCTAAACCTGCCAGGCATGGAATCAGGTGCTTTTATACGTTATCTGATCCTCCAATCTTACAACAAACTTAGGAACCTCCCCTTTTACAGATGGGGACACTGACTCTTAGACATCACAAAGTTAGTTAAGTGGTGAAGATTCCAGATTCAAACACAACTCTGAGTTCAAAGCCCATGCTCTATTATGTAGTACTACCTCCTAACCGCTATATGCTGTCTTTTCCGATGTGACTCCACAACTATTAGACGCTGAGAAAAACATAGGTTAAGGAAAGCATGGCTCACATGAACTGTGGCCACAGAAACCTGGATCCAGAGAGTGGCTTGGCAAAGACACTGACTTTACAGTGCAACATATTACCCCTTCCCTGAAATGATGATCACCCTTGACACCAAGTATGTACATACACATCATGTGACACCAGCATTAAAGGTGGGGCTGGTTTAACAGTAGAGAAAGAACCTGGGTACTAGAGTTGGATAATGTGGGCTTGACACTAGCAATGGCTGACAATGATCTCAGACAAGTCACAGCAATTTCTCTGAGGCTCTGTCTCCTTACCTACAAAACAAGTTTACGAACACCTCCTTCTCAGGGTGATTTTTAAAATTAAATAAGAAAAGTGCCTAGCTGGGGGCCTGACACAACAGACTATCAACAAATACCAGCTTCCTTCAATTTCACTGCTTAGGAGGTCTTGAAAAATTCACTGACTCCTGACAATTCAGAACGATGTGTCTGTCTCAAATTAGTGACAAATGCAGGTCAACTTTACAAATGATCCCATTTTTGCCCTATCTCATAGAGCAAAACTGTATATATCTGTGCCCATAAAACATATCTTCATGACCTAAGAATTCTTCTCTTTCAACACAGGCTTATTTCTCTAAGATGACCTTACAGGGTAAAGATATGGAAAATATTTATATTTCTCCCCACTCTGCCTAGGACACATCGGCTTCAGTTTCACAGCACAGCAAAAACCAGTTAACGGAGTCTAGGAGTAAACACTGCACTTCAGCAAGTAATTATAACTCACCAAGTGACTATAAAACCTTTACCCTGAGTCCCCAACCTCAGAAGGGCAAAATCTGCCCTGCCAATTTCATAGGACACAAGACTAGCATTTGATGCGCATGTGCACAGGCACTGTTCTTTGTGGCCTGACACTGCACCTCTCTGCAGGGCCTGGCTGCCTTAATCCCACCATCAAGCCTTCCCCTGCACGCACCCACCACCATCACAGAGCAGCATTCCCTTTTCGAGCATGGACTGACTCTTGCCTAGTGGTAGCTGAGGGGAACTGCAGGCTTAAATAGCGGGAGAAGGCAGAGGTGGAGTGTACCTTGAGGGTGAAAGGTCTCGGAATTTATTCTGCAGATTATGGATTTCACTGAACAGTTCCATGTTCAAATTCTGCTCTTTCTGCAGCTCATATTCCTGTTCCACCAGCTGCTGTTTGAGGCTCTCCAGCATCCCGCCATCAATCGTCTCTGGGGCCACGGGATGGAGGATTTTCATGTGTTTCACATAATGTACTTGGTGCAGACTTGAGAAGGTCATTTCTTCATCGTCAGTACCACCCTTGGGCTTGTTCAAGCCTTCCTGGGCCCCTTCTGTCCCACACAAAACAGTGATAATGGCCTCACTGCACTGGGAGTGTTTCCCTGATTGAAGCTGAAATATGAAACTCTGGTAGCCCTTGAGCTCAGTTTCTAAGTCACGGATTTTCTGTTTTAAGTATTCTGTACCATTTGAGGCATCGATGTTCTCAGACTGATCAGTCTCAATCATGTTCACTTTAACAGAAAGCTGACTCTTAGAACTCACATAAGTAGCTACTGAAGTTGCACCCTGAAAATCTTCGGAAGGACTTTCTTTGCATGTTGGCAAGATGGCAAGGTCATCAGGCTGGTAAATTTCAGAGTCTGAAAATCAAATACATTTATATCAGTACCTCCTGTGCAGAAATCCACCCCCTCTCGCTTTCCTCACAGCCAAGCGGGGACCACGGCAGCAGCCTTCTAACCAGTCTCCCTGCCTCCAGTCTTTCCCCTTACCCCTCAATCCATCCTCTTCCTCAGCGTAACTGTTCTAAAAAGTGGACTTAATCATTTACTCTCCCATCTGAAACTTGTCAATCACTCCCTATCTTGAGGATCAAATCTAAACTCCCTATCACAGTACCTGAAACCCTCCATGATCTAGCTCCACGAAACCTTTCCAGGAACATCTGGCACCACCTGTGGAGAGTCTCTACTAAACTAATTAATCTTCTGCATACACCATGCTGTTTCACGCCTCTATGCTTTTGCATGTGCTGTTCCCTCTGCCTGGAATACCCTCAGCCCTCTTCTTTACTTGAGGAACTACTACTGGTCCTCCAACACCCAGATCCAATTTTTTTTCCTCTGCCAGACCATCTCCATACTATGCAAAACAGTCACTCCCCTCTGTGCTTCCATAGCACCTTACACCTATTATCTACAACAAACATACTATGTCTTAGGTGCTGACATAGCAATTACAATTGGTTTATTTATTTATTTACATAACTATCAGTCATTTGGATGCCTCTCTGCCTCACTGGACTGCAAGTTCCTTCGCAGGAGGGACTTGCCCTTTCATCTCCACATTCTCAGTGCTAGTACAGTACGTAGGCCAGATAAGAGGTCAAGGAAAGTCTGATAAATACTGAGGGACTGAGTAAAGTAACCTTACAGAGCAGTAATGCTAAACATCCATGACAGGTGAGAGTCTTCTCATTTCCATGTCTTATCAGTTTCCACAGGACACCATGATGTCCCTTTTCATAAAATGTTTCACTAACTCAGCCGTGCAGGGAAATATTTCCTCAGAGCTAGCTTAAATCTTCAGAGGCACAGCCACTCTTGTTTGACTGGAACACAGTATAGCAGAAAAAAATACATAGCTTTGAAGCCAAAGAGAAATGGAATCACACCCGGCTTTGTCAATTACTGCCTCAGGCAAGTAACTTACTAGCTCAGAGCCTCAGTTTCCCCAGTATGTAAAATGAGGAAAGATGCCTAATACAGTTGCTGTGAGGCTTCAAGCTCAGGCCTGACTCCAGAGCGTCTGTCCTTAACCACTACACCACACCACCTGCCACCCATGGAGAAAGCTCAGCTCAATGCAACCAAAAAAAACCCCCTGGCCATCAAGTCCATTCCAACTCATATTGACCCTGTGGGGTTTCCAAGATTATTACAGAAGCAGACTGCCGCATCTTTCTCCTGAGGAGCTGCTGGTGTTTTCAAATCATTGACCTGTCAATTGCTTTAACCACTGCACCACCAGGGCTCCTTTAGCTCAATGTAAGGGGTGGTTAAATATTTAAGAGGCAGTAGAATGTAGTAGAAAAAAATCCATCTTTGAAATCCAAAAGACCTGGTTTCAAACTCTGGCTCTGCACTTACTAGCTGCATGACCTTAGGCAGATTACTTAACCTCTCTGAGTCTCAGCAGCTTCATCTGTAAAATGGAGTGAACATCATTCACTGTGAAGGGTTTTGTGTTTATTTTGTTTTGTTTTTAGGATTAAACAGCATAATATCTTCAAAAAGGCAACACAGTGTCTAGCATATAGTAGTGAAGGAGCCCAACTAATATTAACATCCTTTGCTTTCCTACAACTGCTCAAAGAAGACGGGGATGCCTGTCACTGGAGGTGACAGGAGGGCTGGGACCTGGGGAAATGCTACAAAGGCAATGATGTGGCTTGGACTAGATGACCTAAGAGATCTCTGAGAAAGGAAATCACACAAAAATCCTGTATCAGAAGACTGTATGTCCCAATTTCTGGTTCTGCAACCTTCTCCTTGTGACGTTAGGTCCACCCTGTCTCTTTGCTCACAATGTACATACCATGAACCTTTTTGTTTTAGAAACAGCTGCTACAAATAACCCTTTCTGATACAGACTGTGGCCAGCTCTCACAGTTAGCCACACACATGCACACACCCTTGATGGAATGTTTGGGAGGGTGTGCACTGTCATACAGACACGTATACACCTCCACTTCAAACTTTACTCCTTGCAAATGCAACAAACACAAAATTCAGACACTTGACACTCATGACTGTGACTTCAGAAATGCCCCTCAGAAGTCCACAATCTACAGCCAGTTGTGATTTGGTAGAGGTAAGGATTTTGTTTCTAGGCTCCAATGTCAGTTTACAGCAAGTCTGATAGCCCGGCATCATCAGCTGTCCACGTGGCTTTGCTATTCTCTGCTCAGTAGCCCTCAATAAACACAATAAAGGCCCAAAGGAGCTACTTACACTTTTCATGTAAGTATCACTGCATAGAGGGTTTGAGGAGGGGGCTGTACGCGTGAACCTGGAGATTTATCAAGGCCTCAGGGTGTACACCTATGTGCCAGGACCTGGCCTAGGCAATAACCACATCACTTATGTTACCCATTTAATCCTCACAACAACCTGTGAAGCACAACTACTGTCCTCATTTTACAGAAGAGGAAATCAAGGCTTAGAGAAGTTAAGAACTTGCCCAGGGTTCACAGTGAGTAACAGCAGAGCCCTGGTCAAAGCCTGACAGCCTGCCTCTAACACTCTGAATGTTGCCCCCTTATGTATCCTTCCTACACCTGGGGATCTCCTGGTGTCAGGGGCCAAGAGCAAGGAGAGAAAATCCTTAACCCTCAATGTGAAGGCCAATAACATGTATGGACTCCCCTTCATTTGCCAAGTATCTACAAAGGGGCTACTGAAGAAACAGTAGTGAAGGTGTCACACATAGTACCCAGCCCTGCAGAGGGCAGTCACTGAGCAAGTCAATTCAAGATCCATCAGTATTGGAGAGGGAAAGCACAGGGGGCTAATGGGAGTGCCGAAATAACTAGGGGAGACTTCCCTTGCAAAGTGACATTTAAGCAGAGATCTAAAGGATGAGACATCAGCTAGGCAACAATCTGGGGAGGTGGCGGTGGCAGGGGGGTCAGGCAGAGGCAACAGCATGTACAAAGTTCTAGAAGCACATTCAGAGAAATGAAAGAAGTTCAGTAATGACGGTGAATTGAGAGGGAATGGGAAACTGTCAATCAGTCAAGAAGCCTTTATTAATCACTAACTCAGTAGAAGAAACCAAAAGATATCCCCAGGACCATTTACATTATAAAAAATATTGCAGTTCTGGAACTTTCCACAATTCAGCTAAAGAATATGTTATTACCCAGTGACTCCATCAAACCCCAGAACACTCCACAAGCATGTGACCATGTGTTCACTGCACTGACTGGAGGTCTTGGGAGAGTACAGACCATGGGCAGCAGGAACCACAACTCAGTACTTCCCTCAGAGACTGGCATCCTCATGGCCATCCTGTGACAAATTTAGGATTCTTGAGAACAATTATTTCTTACAGAGTAAATTAGGTCCAAGTTAATGATGATTTTTTTTTTTTTAAATGAAGGAAAAAAGATCTAAGGTTAAAAGAAAAAATATAAGCATATGTTCATTCTGGTTGAATGGGAGCATGGGTTTTTGTTACATTAATTATCCTTTGTGTTTATTTGTATGCATATAATGCCTCATGATTTAAAAAAGAAAGGAATACTACTTGCCTGTGGCCCTGCTCACATCTCTAAACCTTTCCAATGACCTACCTGGCAACTCCCACAAACCAGTCTCAGCTCAAGTTCTCCTCTGACCCACTCCTCCCAGGCAGAAGGAGGCAGACTTCATGCACACCTCAACAACAGCCAGCACCATGCTGAATGTGAACCGACTGTTGGGATGACTGTCTCCACCGTCTGTGAGATCCTCTGAGAGCAAGGACTGTGTCTTTTCAGGCTGAACCACCAGAACCTAGCCCATTGCCTAGCAGAACAGTGTTTGACAAATGGATTGGTGAGCTCAGCAGACCTCCTACTGTGCCTTGACTCTTCCACCTACCTACCAGGTGGGTGGCCCTGGGCCAATTATTTTAACAAAGCTCAGCTTCCTCCTGTGTTAAATGGGGAAAATGATGAAGACCTGAGTGGTCTGTTGTGAGGTTTAGTAACAATTTTTACATAAAGCATTCCAAATGGTCCCTGGCACACAATAACTGTTAGGGGTTGAATTCTGACCAGTCTCGTAGCTTGTTTGCTGATCGTTGTCCATTTCCTTGTCTCTCCAAACACAGGGTGTGGTTTTAATTCCTTTTTGCTCTCCTTGGCTGCCCTGGTACGCTGTTCCCACAAGGGGCTGGGCTACACGCATTCGCAAAGAGAAAGAAAAATAAATAAAACCATAAACCTGAAACTTAGCCAAGCAACTGAGAAGAACACAAAGATACAACAGGAAGAATAAAAACACTGGGGAGGCAAAATGCAATTTATAAGATAAAATTAATCTATCGAGCTGCTGTAACAGGACATAAAAAGCATAAATATGCTGCAGCTTGTCTGAGATGGTTTAAGTCCCTAAGCTCTCAAAAAACTGTGAGTGAGAAAATGAGTTCTATGGACTCGTGCCCACTTTTCCCGAGGAGAGAGGCCCCAGGGTCTTCTGGATTGGGGAACTGTGGAACTAGCACCTGGCTGAGGCACCCTGGTGTCTCAGCAAGAAATAGCAACATTATTTAGCGCAAATGGCAAGACCCTGGCAAAGCGCTAGGGCCTCTGTTGGGCTGAGTCACTTTTGCCATAAAACCTTTCTTCTCTGAAGCCCCCAGCACTGTTTCCTTTAAATTACTTGCTCTCTCATGCCCTCCCACCCCCCACCCCCCACCAACCCCAGGCAGACAAGGAGCTCTCAGAAGGCAGACTGTGTCTGATTCATCTCCTTGTCTCCTACACCCAGCGCAGGAGGCTGGGGACACAGCCAGTGCCCGGGAAATGTTCACTGAATGCATGAATAGACGCCTAGATGGATGGATGAATGGAAGGTGGGAAATGAGGTAAGGAGGGAAGAGTAATGCTGCCAAAGGCCAACTTATCCTGAACCTGAATTATGGTAAATGCAAGAGAGAACGTAAAATCAAATGGAAAATACCACTGGCTACAGATCATCATAAAATCCACACACAAAGTATCATGACTAGACTTTATGAAACACTAAAGAGCGCAAGCTTTGAAATCAGATTATACCACCAACTACCCCCTCACTGCCATCATCTATAGTCCTTGGATTCATTGAAGCCCTTCGGATTCATTGAAGCCCTTCAGATTCATTGATGATTTAGCTCCTAACTGATTCAATCTAGCCTGTTAATAACAGTGTGACCATAGCGAAGTACTTTATCTCAACTATAAAATGGGCGTAATTATTGTACCTGCCTCAAAGGAATGCTGAGAGGATCCAATTAGATCGTGTATCTAAAATATTTTGAATATATTAGGGTTTAGTAAATAATAACTGTTCATTTTATTATTACCACAGGAAGCCCAAGGCTCTTAAGTCATCTCCCATCCCTGAACCACTCTGGAAATCCTCCAGTCTAAGGCAATCTGCTACTCTGGTACTCATACCCATCACTGACAAAATTCCAAATAACCTCAAGTTCCTCTCTGAACATTTGTCCCACCCTCTCGTTTTAAGTGAACTGGCCTGTCCCCTGAGGACACTGCTTCTCCTGTAGCCTGTTTCTTTCCTGCATCCCTTATGGCATGGGCCTGGAAAGTGTATAAGTTCCTTGCTCCTCTCTGTCAGATCATTCTCTTTTTTCCCTGAAAACTCCAGCTTTGACGCCTTCAGATTATACCACTGACTACCCCCTCACTGCAGTCATCTACAGTCCTTGGATTCACTGAAGCCCTTCGGATTCAGTGACGATTTAGCTCATAACTGCCTGACTTTTCTTTATGGTAAAATTTCCTCAGAGTCATCTATTCTTGCTATCTCCAAACCGTCTCCTCCATTCTCTCTCAAATCCATGCCAATCAGGCCCTGTTCATGCCACTGAAGCAACTCATTTCAACGTCACCAACGAATTCCACACTGATAAATCCAATGGTCGAGCCTAAGTCCTTGTATTACTTGTCCGATGAGCAGTATTTTACACAACTAATCGGCCCCTGATCACTTACTTTACTCAGCCAATGCAGCGTCATTCTCCCTTTGTGCCCTTCCTACCTCACAGCTGCTCCTTGTCAGTCCAACCTTCTCTTCTCTGTCTGTACCCACTACCTGTCTCCAAGTCTTATATCTTTAAATACCAGCTATATGTTAATATTTCCTAAGTTTATATTTCTAGCCCAGACTGCTCCCCTCCACTCCAGACTCTTCTATTCCCAACTGACTACTTAACATCGCTACTGGGAAGGTCAACAGCCATCTCAAATTAAGTCCAAAACCAGACACCTAATGTCCCCCAAGCATGCCTCTCCTGTAGTCTTTCCCATCTCAGCGTATGACAACTCCACCCTTCCAACTGTTCACATTAAAGGTGTTCCTTTAAAGAGGGACCAGCACACTTTTTCTTGAAGGGTCAGATAATAAATATTTTAGGCTCTGCAGACCAGAAGGTGTTTATCACAATCACTCAACTCTGCCATCACTGCACAAAAGTGGTTATAGACCACATGTAAATGAATAGGCCTGATTATGTTCCCATAAAACTTTATTTATAAAAAGAGGCCACAAGCTGGATTTGATCTACAGGCCATAATTTGTCAATCCCTGCTTTAAAGCATAAGTTGGATCATGTAACTCCTCTGCTCAAGACCATCCAACAGTTCCCAATCTTACCTACAGTAAGAGACAAAGCCCTAGAACATCCTGTGAAGCCCTACATAATCTGCTACCTCCTTGACCTCACCTATTTCTCATTCCACTCCAACAGCATAACTGGCCTCCTTACTATTCATCTAACTTCCCAAATGCAAAGCAACATTAGAGCCTCTGCCCCTGTTGTTCCCTCTGCCAGGAACTTCCCAAGATAACTAGTTTGTTCACGTTCCCCTAACCCCCCGGTCTCCATTCAAATGTCACCTCCTCAGGAGGCTCTCTGACACTCCGTATGCATTAGCAAATCCTGCTCCCATTCCACGTTACGTATGCCCTTAACCCTGCCTTATTTTTCTCCATAGCACTTATCACCTCACATATTATATATTTACTTATCAGCTTATTCTTTCTCCCCCAACAAGAATGCAAACTAGACACAGACTTTGTGTTGTTCACTATCTCACCAGTGCCTAGAATACTGTTTGGCATGCAGTAGACATCTAATAAATATATCTGGATGTATAAATAAGGTATTACTATTGTTGTTTTGCTTTTGTCTGTTGGTGTCATTTGCTTACATCAGGAGTTCAAAATCTAGAGTCAATATATATACTTCTGTGGATTCATGAACCCTCTGAAAATGATGTAAAATGCTAGATACTTGCATTATTTTGTGAGAGGGCCCTCAGATTCTCAAAGGACCAGTGGTCCAAAAATCTCTAAGCACCACTGTCCTAGACTAGAGAACACCACCTGAGGCTCTCCCTCCAAGTCTGTTTATTCTGACTAGATACAATTTAATCCAGAGGCTCTCTATTTCCTTGGCCCCAGGAGAGTAGAGGCAGCAGACCAAAAGTGGGTGGGGAGACAGGTCACTTCTAGAAGATGACAAAAGATCAGTATGGTTTGTAATTAGTCTGGAGGAACCCAAACAAGTATTGCCAGGACATTCCAGAGAACTGCAAAAAGGACTCTCACCTACATACCCCTGATGCCATAGACTGAGGCTTCCACAGACTCAGCCAAAGTAAAAGCCCAGATTCAAGTCATCCCACAACTGGGGCACCTGCAAACAATCCCAAGTCAAGGGAGCAATAAGCCCCCTCAAGACCTATGAGCACTACAAGTCCCCTTTATCCAGACTCCAGAATAAAATGGAAACAATAGATTTGTTTTCCTTACTGCGTTTCCTTACTCTGTTGTGCAGTTGACAAGAGTCAAGATTAACCACGGCAATTCATGGAATTTATACTCTAACTTATTGCAATTCTAAACAAGAAGGTTGACATTTCAAGCATTTCTATCAGGTCATTCATCTAGCTCATGGAAAATACATTTTTCTTTGTGCTTACCATTCAGTAGCATTTTGTCTGCCATTGGCTTCCCCTCCATCATTGCTTCAGCCAGAATTAACTTTTGGTGAAGCTGTTTGTTGCGAGTTTTAAACTCCTTCAATTCCCCCTGCAGCTCCATGATCTGGCCTTGCAGCTGGGCCACCACCTCCTGGGTAGCAGAGAGCCGATACACATTTTCTAATGACCGGGATGGTTTTATCAGGATCGGCAAGCGGGATTTCTTAGCATCCTGAAAATATACACATATACAACAATGAATACACTTCCTTTGGATGCACAGTCAACACTGATGCCAACCACATAAAGCAGGATTCAAACTAGCTGCCCAGACTACTGGTTCCTATAATGGCATCTATGTTTATCCACCAGCCCACAGAGTTTCTATCTTGGCAGGGTCCTCCTCTGATTGACAACTACCAAGATTCTCTGCCTTGGTATTCTCCTGGCCTTGGTCAACTGTTTCCCTGGACATTCCAGGTGCTCAATATATGCCATCAAGTCAACTCTAACGCACGGTGACCCATATGTGTCAGAAAACAACTGTGCTCCATAGGATTTTCAATGGCTGATTTTTTGGAAGTAGTTTGCCAGTCCTTTCTTCAGAGGCCCTTCTGGGTGGACTCAAACCTCCTACCTTTCAGTTAACAGCCAAGCACATTAACTGTTTACACCACCCAGAGACTCCCACTCAATACATGGCAATCCTTTTTCCAACACAATCTTCTGGGAAACATTTTCTTGTTCCTTATCTTACTATTTCCTCACTTCCCACACATTCCTCAATCTAAGCCAATCTGCCTGCCACCCCTGCTAGTCAACAAGAACCATCCCTTACTAAAGTCTTCAGTGGCTGCTGGGGCACTGAAGTCAGTGGATATTTCCTAGGCTCAGAGCACTCAACCTGCCTATCCTAGACAGCTTCATTTGTGACGGCTCACAGGCACTTCAAAGTCAACAGAAAACGCAATTCTTCAACTCTACTGCCTCCACATTCCTGCCCCAAAGCGACGCCACTTCAACACTCCCCATTCTTGGTGAATCACTCCATTACTGCACAATCTAGAAATCTGGAAGTCATCTTTGAAACATCCCTTTATTCTCACCATCCATTTTCATCATTCACCAGGTTCTGTTAATTCTGCTTCCCAAACTGTCTCTCAATCCTTTCCACTCTTATTTCCACCACCCAACCCCAAGCCACTAGTAACTCTCACCTCAGCCACTGCAACAGCCTCTTGTGTGATCTCCCCATATTCATTCTTGCCCTAATTCACTCTCCATACTGCAGCAAAAAAGGCAAATCTACCATTTCTCTCTTCTACTTAAAACCATTTTAATTGCTTCCTAGCTCCCTTATAACAAAGGCCAAAGTCCTTACCACAGCTACAAAGCCCTACATGACTTGCAGCCTGAGCTGCCCCTCCGACTTCACCTAACCTCCAGCCACAATGACCTTCTATCAGTTCCTCAAATGCCATGTTCTTTCCACCTGAGAGCATTCACACAGACTATCTTCTCTACCCAGAACACTCTTTCTTGCCCACCCTCACTTCCCCTACTAACTCCAAATCATTTATTAGGACTCAGCTCAAACATGCCTTCCCTCAGGAGAAGGCCCTTGATTTTCAAACCTCAGGTCTCCCTGTTATATATACTCACTGTTCCCTAAAATTCTCCTCAAAGGATGTTAGTACCATTATAATTAAATGCCTGTGTAATTACTTGTTCATTGTCTATTCTCTGTACCAGCCTGTAAGGTCCAGGGTTGAGGGACTCTACGTATCTTAGTCATTCTATATCCACAGCTTCCAGCACAAGGACTAGTGCATAGCAGGTGCTCAACTACTCTTTGTGGAATGAACATACAAACAATAATTTAAGAGGATAAATGAGGGTGTCTAAGTGGGAAAATTTAAATATATTCAAAAGCTAAGAAGAGGGACTTGAATTTAGAACATGCAAGGAAAATTTTCAACTCAATAATCAAACGTCAAATAGCCAACTGAAAAATGGGCAAAGATCTGAACTGACAGTTCTCCAAAGAATATATATAAATGCCCAATAAGCACTTGAAAAGATGCTCAACATCATTATCTGCCAGGAAATATAAATCAAAACAACAGTGAGATACCTCTTCACACTCATTTTGTTGTTGTTGTGTGCCATTGAGTCGATTCCGACTCATAGTGACCCTGCAGGACAGAGTAGAACTGCCCCCATAGTTTCCAATGAGTGGCTGGTGGATTCGAACTGCTGACCTTTTGGTTAGCAGCCTGAGGTCTTAACCACTTGGCCACCAGGGCTCCTTACCCCCTGATAGGTATGATTAAAAAGGTAATAACAAGTGCTGACAAGGATGTGGAGCAACTGGAACCTTCATTCACTGCTGGTAGGATTGTAAGTACTGCAGCTGCTTTGGAAAACAGTCTGTCAGTTCCTCAAACAATTAAACATAAAAGTTATCACATAACCCAGCAATTCCTAGGTACATACACAAGAGAAATGAAAACATGTCCATAAAAAACTTGTACATGAATGTTCATAGCAATATTATTCGTAATAGCCAAAAAGCAGAAACAACCCAAATGTTCAAATGATGACTTGATAAATAAAATGTGGTATATCCATACAATGGAATATTATTTGGCAATAAAAAGAAATGAGGTACTAATACATGCTACGACATGAATGAACCTTGGAAATATTATGCTAAGTAAAAGAAGCTAGTCACAAAGGACCACATATTGTATGAGTCTATGTATATGAAATGTCCAGAAAAGGCATCTCTATAGAGACAGAAAGTAGATTATTGGTCGCTTAGACTGGGTGAAGCGGGGAGGTGGAGGGAAATGGAGAGTGACTGCTAATGGGTACAGGGTTTCTTTTTGGGGTGATGAAAATGTTCTAAAATTGATTGTGATAATGGTTGCACATTCTTAAGAATATACTAAAAACAACTGAATTGAACAGTTTAAATGGGTGAATTGTATTATATGAAATATATCTGAATAAAGCTATTACTTACACACCAAAAAAGCAGAGGAGGAACCTGAGAAGAAAACAGGAAATATCTGGGACTCAGGGAATGGGAAAATCATTAAAGTTCTCAAAAAGAGTAAGGACCCCTCACACATGGTAGGATGTAAAACGCACATTCTCACATAATCCTCAGGTAAACTCTGCATTCCCAGAGGTCACAGAATAACAGACGTTGATATCCCTATTTTCCAGATGAAGAAAATGAGGTGTCAGATAACTAGTTCCACATCATACAGTAATGTTACAAAGTCAGATCTTAAACTAGCTCTTCAGACTCCAGGACTCAGGGCTCAGTTAAGAAAAGCTGAGATACTTTCTGTCCTGAAATTCCAGGTTGGAAGAAGGCAAAACAGGTCCAAGGATAGAGCAGTTTGAGATGGTGAGGGAGACCACTGGGAGGAGCTAGATGCCCTCTCAAAAAGAGCTGGAAAATAACAGCCATTTGCTTGGTCCTCAGTCTCCACCAATCTTTATTCTTGGATCCAAATCTGTGTGTCATATGGCAGCAGAAAAGATATCTGCAAGTGCACAAATGCCAAAGCCGATTTCAGGCTGGAAGACTGCCGTCAGTCAACCTAATGCCGGTTCTAAAATAACACCCCACAAAATGCTGCCTTATGGACACTGAACAGAGTCTCCACCTGCCACCTTATTAAAGATGTCAAATAAAAATTCTGACTTGGGAGGGGAAGGAGGACAGAACTCAAATACACCAAGCACCTACCATCTACAAGATACTTCATTTGGCACTTGTCACACATTACCTCATTTAGTCATCATGCCAACCTCAGCGTCTAGGTCATACTGATCCTATTCCAGATACGGTAAAGGGTCAGGTGACTTACACAAGGACTCACAGTAGATAAGTGGCCAAACCTGGATGCAAACAGTGTATCTATGCTCTATAACTAAACAACCAGAAGTGTAGCTGGTCTCTTTGTCACGCCTTTGGGCTTCAATGATGTTCCTTTTAACAGGATACCAGAGTTCTGGATTGGGCCCTAGGACTATCGATTCCTTCACTGACCAAAGACCACAAAGAAAATCATTTTTTTCTACTTTACAGAGACTGGAGGCCATGCTGGTTGTATTGAGAACTCCTCACTCTCTGAGAATGGTAGGTTTGTAAATCCCCGTATGCCTCTAAAACCAGATCTCAGTTTATATCCCAACTGCTCCAATTATCAACTGAGTCACCCTAGACAATTTTCTGAGCCTTACAGAGCCTCCATTTCCTCATGTGCAAGATGCAATAATATCCACCTGACTCATACCGTGTTGAGAAAACTAAATTAGATGTTGTATGTACAGAACATCTAGCACAATGCCTGGCATATACAGCAAATGAGGGGAAAAATCAGTTTCCTTCCTTTTGAAGGCATAGGCAAGAAGGATGACTCCAAACTAAAAAGGAAAAAATTTTCAATGTATTTGGGAAAATTAAGTTTGTTCAATTATCCAATTTTCCTGAACGAAGGATGACATTTCCCACATATAAAGGGGAAAAAAACCTCCTAGTTTTCCTAACAAACAGGTACAATCTGAAAGAGCTGGGGCAAATGAGAGCATTCCTATTCTAGACAAATTGCACAAATTTGCATCTCTAATACCATTAATATAATGGCAATGTCTTTTTTTTTCTCTCTCTCTACTGATATCTTTAGAAAATCCTTTTCTAGAAATTACAGTTTTGGTGCATAATTTAAAACAATCAAAAGCAATTTTGCTAATGATACATCTAACTCTCTTTGGTATGCACAAAAGCAGTAATTTAGTGGTCAGAAAATAAACTTAATTCTCCATTCTGATGCTATGAAACAATGTGTACAGTTGATTTCTCAGATACAAAACACCCACCAGAAACAAGAGTATCAACAGCCATCACTGGAGCTCTATTAGAAACATGACCTATTTCCTTCCTCTCTGCTTTGGGGATTCTCAATCCCAACCTCTCTTCCCAAGAAGATTTTAGTAAGAGATACTATCAAACATTGCCAAGAGAGTTTGGTTTTTAACTATCTGGTATATTTGATAGCATCTGAGGAGACGCTTAAGAGGAGATACAGCATCTTAACTGATGCAAAAGCAACATAACAGATATTCACACAACAAAACCACACCCTACCAGTTTGGGCCACCATGGGTTGGAAGGCAGTTTGATGCAGGGAAAGGGTGTGACTATGAAGTCTGGCACACTGAGAGTCCTAGCCCGGCCCCTTAACCACTGGATAACCATAGCTATGTCACTCGAGCTCTGGCTTTCTCACCTCCAATGGGCATTTTAAGGAGATATAAAAATGTAGACAAAGCCCTCAGAGCAGTACCTCTCAGATACAAAGTCTGAACAAAATAAAACCTAGGTTCTCATCTCCAACGCTGAAATCAGGTTATTATTATTTTACTGCAACCTGCAAAAGTAAATGTCTATCAATACGTAAAGAATTATATAAATATGGGCACATCCCCACAATACAATCTTACTCAGCCATTACAAATACATAACATGAAAGAGAAAGCTGAAAACACAGGGATAAACGATTCCATTTTTATAAGGAAAACACCTAGGCGTAGTAATATATACAGGTAGTTCCCAAGTTACGAATGAGATCTAAATCTGTCTTTAAGTCGAATTTGTAGGTAAGTTGGAACAGGTACATGTGGTTCTTATTTAGCATCGGTTAGTCAAACATCTTAGTATATAGTATATATTTCACTTTTCTATGCACAAAAAACACATAAGACTTCCAAACCACACAATGTTTTCGTGAGCATCACAAAGTAGTGTGTGTGTTTGTTATTACGAACCATTGTAATAACACAAATTTTTAATATAGATTTTATGGCAGTCCATTCTTAAGTACAAGTTGTCCGAAAGCTGGCCGCTCATAACCCGGGGACTGTCAGTAGATAAAGGAGATAGAGATGGGGTGGAGGAGAACAGTCAGAGGGATGGGGGAGGAAGAAGGCAAGGTAACACTTCAGGGAAGTTAGGAAGGATATACGCTCTAGGTGGAGGGCATGGATCAGTGCAGGCAGAGAGAAACTCCAGACTTTCCTATTACATCAGTCAAAAACCATGGTCAGATCAGAAGTGATTTTTTAAACATGGAAACAACCTAGGTGCCCATCAACAGATGAATGGATAAACAAACTATGGTACATACACACAATGGAGTACTATGATACGATAAAGAACAACGATGAATCTGAGAAGCATCTCACACCATGGATGAATCTGGAGGGTATTATGTTGAGTGAAATAAGTCAATCACAAAAAGACAAATATTGTTGTATGAGACCACTACTATAAAAACTCATGAAAAGGTTTACACACAAAAAGAAACAATCTTTGATGGTTACGAGGGAGGGGAGGGGTGAGGATGGAAAGAAACTAAATAGACAATAGATAAGTGGTAACTTTGGTGAAGAGAAAGCAAGTACACAATACTGGGGAAGCCAGCACAACTTGTCCAAGGCAAGGTCATGGAAGCTCCATAGACCTATCCAAACTCCCTGAGGGACCGAATTAAAGGGCTAAGGGCTATGGGGACTATATGGGGAACATCTAGCTCAACTGGCATAACATAGTTTATAAACAAAATGTTCTACATTCTACTTTGTTGAGTAGCGTCTGGGGTCTTAAATGCTTGTAAGCAGCCATCTAAGATACTCCACTAGTCTCACCCCATCTGGAGCAAGGGAGAATGAAGAAAACCAAAGACACAAGGGAAAGATCAGTCCAAAGCACGAATGGACCACAAGGACCACAGTCTCCACCAGAATAAGTTCAGCACAACCCCAATAGAGGGTCCTGGACAGAGCCGCAGAAAAATGTAGAACAGAATTCTAACTCACAAAAAAAAAAAAAAAAAAAAAGACCAGGCTTACAGGTCTGACAGATGCTGGATAAACCCAGAGAGTATGGACCCTGGACACCCTTTCAGCTCGGTAATGAAGTCACTCCTGAGTTTCACCCTTCAGTCAAAGATTAGACAGGCCCATAAAACAAAACGAGACTTAATGGGCACACCAGCCCAGTGGCAAAGATGAGAGGGCAGGAGGGGACAGGAAAGCTGTTAATGGGGAACCCAAGGTTGAGAAGGGGAGAGTGTTAACAAGTTGTGGGGTTGACAACCAATGTCACAAAACAATATGAGTATTAATGGTTTAATGAGAAACTAGTTTGCTGTGTAAACCTTCATCTAAAGTACAATTTAAAAAAATAAGAATTATTTGCTTGTTAGAGAGTGTGAGTGTGTGTGTGTAAAGAGAGAGAGAAAAAGAAACTTACTTTGTCAGTCCCACTCGGGAAAGAAAGGGGAGTGCCCTGCCTCCCTGGCATCCTATGCAAGTTCTCTGGCTGATGCTCAGCACTGAATACAGCATCTGTTGGTTTCTCTTCCCAAGCCTCTCTCATTCCTTCGTGTTTGAATCTGAGAGTGTTGCCCTCCATGACCACGGTCTGCACTGAAGCGTCTTTCAGCTCCACCTTGGACACTTTACCCAACTTTACTAGCTGGGCTCCCCAAGGTGACTTCAGTTCATCATGTGGCTTGGAAAATGAGTTGGCTTGGATGAAATGTCTGAGTTCACCTCTTAGCTGAATGGCCATTTGCTTAAGTGTCTTCTTGGTTTTACCATCAAGGTGTTCTCCAGAAACATCCTGCTTTGTCAAGCATATTTGTTCCAGAAGTAGTTCACGTAACGTTTGGAGAAGGTCTGGCCTGTTTTTCCAAAGGAGAAAAGAGTAGGACAGCTAAGCTTTCTCTTAAAGACTTATCCCCTGCCCAGCTCCTCAAGTTTTCCCCACCGACCTGTCTCCAGATTCTGTCTCAACTAAACAGAGGGAGCTCCTGCCATGTGCCCATGCCAAGTGTTTTTCCTCATGTAACCTCAAGACAACTACACAAGGTAGGTACTACTACGTCTGTTTCAAAGATAAGACAAGTAAAACTAATTGGAAACAAGGTACATAGCAGGTGAGTGGGCTCCGTGGGTATGTGAATGCAGGCTGGGCCTAGGTAGAGCATATGGAGGTCACAAGATGTTCATGACAATTGCAAAGTTCCCTCGTCCCTCCCTACATCCGAAAGGAAGTATGGCTTGTAAATGAATATGGCCAACCTGGTTGGTCCATCAGTGACCTTCTGGCCCATCGTGAAGCACAATCAGTACCAGTAAATAGGTGCTGAATGAAGGGATGCTTGTAAACAGGCCTAACAGGAAGGAAAGAGCAGTGGCTTTGAAGTCAGACAAAAGAGGCTTCAAATTCTAACTCTGTGATTCTATGAGAGGAAGATAACAAGTCTTCCTCCACAGCTCAGCCGTGAGGATTAAACAATATAGTGTACGGACAGCAGATGCTTTGCACGCCCCTCACCACGTGCCCTTGGCCCACCTCTGATTTCAGCTGCAGTTGAAGGCACCTCAAGCACCCACTGCATCTTGTTGCTGCCATGGCAGAAAAGGGCTTCTAGAGACAATGAGGAGTTGGCAGGGGAAGGTGGGATGGAACAGTCTAAGCATGGGAAACAATATGAACAGAGGAAAGACACGGTGTAAAGAATAAGAAGGTGAGGCTGGAAAAGTTAGCCAGGAGTAACTCACAGAGAGTCTTACAAGCCATGCCAAGAAAAGAAGAGCTACCTAAAGGTTCTGTGTCATGGAGTGGCCTTGCCACAGAGATGATTCTGGCTGTTGTGTAAAGAATGAATGGAGAGATTTCCTGTCAAAATGGTGGTGTGAGTACACATAAGAGCCCCTCCTACTCTGCTCTAATCACATGTAATGATAGCAAAAAAATATTTTAAGGTGCACTTTGTTGTTCTTGTTAGTTGCTGTCGGCTCCAACTCATAGCAACCTTATGTATAACAGAATAAAATGTTGCCTGGTCCTGTGCCATCTTCATGTTTGAGTTCATTGTTGTGGCTATTGTGTCAATCCACCCCACTGAAAGTGTTCTTCACCTTCACTGACAACCACGATGTCCTTTTCTAGGGACTGATCTTTCCTGATGACATACAGGACTCAAAAATCAATATAAAATTATTCAAAAATCGGAAACAAAGGAGAAAACCATAGGCATGAGAAGGAACTATAGAGGTAGGCATTTGCAAAAAGCAGTGGGAGCCAGAAATTCAACTCCCATAGTGAAAGAGGGGCCATGAAAACTTCATGACAATATCTCTCTCCTTCTCTGCCCAGGATCAGAGGCTAAAATGGCATAGACTACAGCCAGCACTACAAGGCCTGCCCACAGAGGAGACAGGAATAAAGGCACATATTTAGGAACGAAGCAGACATCTGTTGGTTCAAGAACTAGTTTAGGAACTAGAATAGTCATTTCCCTGCAGGATGAGATTTCTGAACCTTAAAGTAAGACTGCAGAAGGCCAAATTGAGGCAACTTCAAAATCACCATGCAGGGAGAAGTAAGGGGGGATGG
Source organism: Dugong dugon (assembly GCA_030035585.1). NCBI lineage: Eukaryota > Metazoa > Chordata > Mammalia > Sirenia > Dugongidae > Dugong > Dugong dugon. The sequence continues at coordinate 64,433,114 of CM057471.1, forward strand.
GGAGGATGCAGGGCTGTTAATACAGCCAAACTGAACTTGCAAACAAAACCCACCACTGTGAAAGACAGACAACAATCCAACAATTAGAGAATTCACACCCAGGGAAACAGAAATAATAAAGCAATCTGAAAAATACTTTAGAATAAATACGTTTAAATCATCCAAAAACATAAAGGAGGAAAGCATTCGTAAAAAAAAAGAAAACGAAGTTATGAAATTGAGACAGGAAAGTATAGAAAAAGGGACTGACAAACTACAACACAGAGGCAGAGACCAGTTAGAAGGCTGTTGCTATCAACCAGGAGAAAGATGTGGCAGTCAGTAGAGGGAAGGGGGCAAAACAGGTTCTCATCATTGTTAGTTCTTTTGCTTCTCCCTTCAGTTTCTCCTGCTTATCTTATTCCAAGAAACCACGTGATATAGTCAAACTGGACTCTACCAACCGCTTTAACACATCCTGACCTTCCCTTCCTCCCTATCTTTGTTACCACTGTTCTACTAAAACCTTCCGGGCTTTCCCTATCTATCTTGGCTACCATTAGAAATGACATGTATCCTTATTTTATCTTCCCTCCAAACCCGACTAGGGAAGAGCTACCTCCTCAAAGTAGAGCCGACCTTAATAACATCGATGGAGTAAAGCTTTTGGGACCTTCATTTGCTGATGCGGCACGACTCAAAATAAGAAGAAACAGCTGCAAACATCCATTAAAAATCAGAACGTGGAATGTACAAAATATGAATTTAGGAAAATTGGAAATCATCAAAAATGAAAACGGCACACATAAACATCGATATCCTAGGCATTAGTGAGCTGAAATGGACTAGTATTGGCCATTTTGAATCAGACACTCATATGCTATAACGTGCCGGGAATGACAAATTAAAGAGGAATAGCATTGCATTCATTATCAAAAAGAACATTTTGAGATCCACCCTGAAGTAAAACACTGTCAGTGATAAAATAATATCCATACACCTACAAGGAAGATCAGTTAATATGACTATTATTCAAATCTACACACCAACCACTAAGGCCAAAGATGAAGAAATTGAAGATTTTTACCAACTTCTGCAGTCTCCAATTGCTCAAACATGCAATTAAGATGCATTGATAATTACTGGTGATTGGAATGCAAAAGCTGGAAACAAAGAACAACGAACAGTAGTTGGAAAATACAGCCTTGGTGACAGAAACAACGCTGGAGATCGCATGACAGAATTTTGCAAGACCAACGACTTCTTCATTGCAAATATCTTTTTCCAACACCATAAACGGTGACTATACACATGGATGTCACCAGATGGGATGCACAGAAATCAAACTGACTACATCTGTGGAAAGAGATGATGGAAAAGTTCAGAATCATCAGTCAGAACAAGGCCAGGGGCCGACTATGGAACAGACCATCCATTTCTCATATGCAAGTTCAAGCTGAAGTTGAAGAAAATTAGAACAAGTCCACAAGAGCCAAAATACGACCCTGAATATATCCCATCTAAATTTAGAGACCATCTCAAGAATAGATTTAACTCACTGAACACTAATGACTGAAGACCAGACGAGCTGTGGAATGACATTAAGGGCATCACACGTGAAGAAAGCAAGAGGTCATTAAAAAGACAGGAAGGAAAGAAAAGACCAAAATGTATGTCAGAAGAGGCTCTGAAACTTGCTCTCCAACATAGAACAACTAAAGTGAAAGGAAAAAATGGTGAAGTAAAAGAGCTGAACAGAAGATTTCAAAGGGTGGCTCAAGAAGACAAAGTATTACAATGAAATGTGTAAAGACCTAGAGATAGAAAACCAAAACGGAAGAACATGCTCAGCATTTCTCAAATTGAAAGAAGTGAAAAGAAAATTCAAGTCTCAAGTTGCAATACCGAAGGATTCTACAGGGAAAATATTAAACAATGCAGGAAGCATCAAAAGAAGATGGAAGGAATATACAGAGTCACTGTACCCAAAAGAATTGGTTTACATTCAACCATTTCAGGAGGTATTATATGATCAAGAACCAATGGTACTAAAGGAAGAAGTCCAAGGAATTGGCAAAAAACAAGGCTCCAGGAACTGATGGAATAGCAGGTGAGATGTTTCAACAAAAGGATGCAGCACTAGAAGCACTCATTCATCGATGCCAAGAAATCTGGAAGATAACTACCTGGCCAACCAACTGGAAGAGAGCCAAAGAAAGGTGATCCAATAGAATGCAGAAATTATTGAACAATATGGTTAATACCACACAAATAAAATTTTGCTGAAAATCATTCAAAAGCAGTTGCAACAGTACATCAATAGGGAACTGCCAGAAATTCAATTATCAGATGGATATTGGCTGAAAGCAGCGAATACCAGAAAGATGTTTACCTTTGTTTTATTGACTATACAAAGGCATTCAACTGTGTGGATCATAACAAATTATGGATAACACTGCAAAGAAAGGGAATTCCAGAACATTTATTGGTGCTCATGAGGAACCTGTACATAGACCAAGAGGCAGTCATTCAAACAGAACAAGGCTATGTTGCATGGTTTAAAATCAGGAAAGGTGTGCATCAGGTTGTATCCTTTCATCATACTTATTCATCTGTATGCTGAGCAATAATCCGAGAAGCTGGACTATACGATGAAGGCGGCAGCATCAAGATTGGAGGAAGACTCATTAACAACCTGAGATACACAGATGACATAACCCTGCTTGCTTAAAGTGAAGAGGACTTGAAGCACTTATTGATGACGATCAAAGACTAGAGTCTTCAGTATGGATTACATCTTAACAAAAATCTTCATAACTGGATCAATATGCAACATCATAATAAACGGAGAAAAGGCTGAAGTTGTCAAGGGTTTCATCTTCCTTGGAGCCACAATCAAAGCCCGTGGAATCAGCAGTCAAGAAAGCAAACTATGCATTGCATTGGGCAAATCTGCTGCAAAAGACCTCTTTAAAGTGTTAAAAAGCAAAGATGTCACTTTAAGGACTAAGGTGTGCCTCACTCAGCCACAGTGTTTTCAATTGCCTCATATGCATGTGAAAGCTGGATATGGAATAAGGAAGACTGAAGAACTGATGCCTTTGAATTATGGTGTTAGCGAAGAATATTGAAAATGCCATGGACTGCCAGAAGAACAAACAAATCAGTCTTGGAAGAAGTACGGCTGGAATGCTCCTTACAAGTAAGGATGGCAAGGCTCATCTCACATACTTTGCACACGTTAACAGGAGGGACCAGTCCCTAGAGAAGGACATCATGCTTGGTAAAGAAGAGGGTCAGTGAAAAAGAGGAAGACCGTCAGTGAGATGGACTGACACAGTAGCTGCAACAATGGGCTCAAGCGTAACAACAATTGTGAGGACGGCACAGCACCAGCCAGTGTTTTGTTCTGTTGTTCATAGGTTTGCTATGAGTCGGAACCAACTAGACGGCACCTAACAACAACAAACCCAATGAGGGCAGGGATAAGGCCTTATTCATATCTGGATCACTATCATCCAGCTCAGATGAAGAGTCAATTCAATGCATATTAAATAGCTACAGTACACTGATAGAGCGTAAATAATAAAAATTTTAAAAAATTAAAATGTCTGGTACATTTTCCACTTCTAATATGGAATCAGACGCTGTAATGGTGCAGTGGTTAAGCACTTGGATGCTAATCGAAAAGTCATCGGTTTGAATCCACAAGCCACCCTACGGAAGAAAGATGTGGCAGTCTGCTTCTGTAAAGATTACAGCCTTGGAAACTCTATACGGCAGTTCTACTCTGTACTTCAGGGTCGCTAACAGTCAGAATCAACTAGATGGCAACAGGTGGGTGGATGTAACATGGAATCACCTCGATTACACAAACTATCTTAAACTATATTAAACCCAGACTTTATAAATATTTCTGGTATTTTAAGCATCAGGAGCTGTTAAACTAAATTTTCCTTTCCTCTTCTTCCCTTAATATTGATTAAAAATAATGATAATTGTTATTCAGCTAGCCAAAGGAGCACCATTACTCACCACCAAGCAATACACAATAAAATCCAGGAAAAAGCTTTATAATGGGTAGTGAGAGAGGCCATTATACTATACTAAAGTGCTGGTGCTCTTAAATAAAACATTCCAAGTGTTACTTTGCTAGAGATCTGAACAATGGATTCATTAAGCTGTCATCATAATCAGGACCTTTTTAATGGTTCAATCCAAGGGTCTTGTCAGAGGCCCAAACACTGTTTATATAACCTTCCCAAGCATCTTTGTCCTATAGAGGGTGTAAGGGAAAAGGAACTGACACTTACTAAGCACTCACCATGTGGCAGATTCTTTAAATACACTGAACACATTTAATCCTCACAATAAGACTATGAGATGGGGAGTTATTAACCCCATTTTACAGTTGCAAAAACAGGCTCATAAAGATTTGAAATCCCCTAGCAAAGTGGCAGAGCAAAGACTGGAACTTAGATCTTTCTGACTCCAAAGGAAGTGCTCTTTCCACTTCTCTAAACTTAGCTTCCGCCATAATGTTGAATTTTTAATAACTCACCCTTCACTTAAGTATTTACTGAGCATCTCCCATGTGTCATAAAGGTTATTGGAATGCATGCTGATGAAGAAAGAAGGAGTCCCTGCCCTCGTGGAGCTTACAGTTCATTAAGAAGACAGATAAGATAGACATTCATTTGTACATACATACATACATATACATATAACTAAAGAAAACAATCTAAGGTAGTGATAAGTACTATGAATTAAAAAAAACAAAAAGCAAAAAAGTCCTAGACAGAGTATAGAAGTAGGGATTTCCTTTAGATATAGTGGTCATGAAAGACTCTCTGTGAAGCTGATTTCTGATTGAAGACATGGCCAATCACATATATGTATCAGGGAAAAGAGCATTTCAGGTAGAAGGAACAGCTACTGAAAAGGCCTTGAAATGAGAACAAGCTTGGATGTTTGAAGAACAGAAAGGTGGTCAGTGTGGATGAAGTCCAGTGAACAAGAGTGGTAGGTGATGAAGGCAGAGAACTAGGCAGGGGCCATGTCATGAAGCTCTGATTTTACTCGAACAACAATGGAAATCCACTGAAGGTTTTAAGCACAGAAGAAGACACATGATCTGACCTGTTTTAAAAAGATGACTCTGGCTGCTCTGTGCAGAATGGACTGTAAAGGGGCAAAAATGGAAGCTGAGTGATAAGCAAGAGACCGCTGGTAGAAGAGTGCAGGCAAGAGGTGACGGCTGCTTGGACAAAGAGGGCAGTGGTGGAGGTGTGAAGTGGTTGAATTAGGGATATACTTTTGGAGGGGGAGTCAACAGGTTTTGCTGATGGATATGGGGATTGAAGACATGTGTCAAAAAAGGACTAACTCCAAGATTTTCAGCCATAGCAATTAGACAGAAAGCAGTGCCGCTAACTGACATGTAAAAGAATGCAGAAGCAGCAGAATGGAACAGGGAGTTAGGTTTTGGACAGATTAACTCTGAGGTGTCTATTAGACATCCTGGTGAGATGTCAAGTAGACAGCTGACTGTATGATCTGGAGAGAGGTCGGGGCTGTAGGTATAAATTTAGAAGTCACTTAAGCATACTCTAAAGCCATGGGAGAGTAAAGAGATAGAGAAAAGAAAGCGGCTGATTACACAGCCCTGGTACATTCCAACATTTGACATCTGACAGAGGAAGAGGATCCAGCAAAGGAGACTGAGATGGAGAGGCCAGTGAGGTAGAAGGAAAAACCAGGAAGAGGGCAGTATCATGGATTGAACTGTGTCCCCCAAAAATGTGTGTATCAACTTGGCTAGGCCATGATTTCAGTATTGTGTGATTGTCCACCATTTTGTCATCTGCTAAGATTTTCCTGTGTTGTAAATCCTACCTCTATGATGTCAATGAGGTGGGATTAGCACAGTTATGTTAATGAGATGGGACTCAATCTACAAGACTGGATTATGTCTTAAGCCAATCTCTTTTGAGATATAAAACAGAGAAGCCAGCAAAGAGACAAGGGGACCTCATACCCACCAAGAAAGCAGTGCCAGGAGCAGAGTACATCGTTTGGACCTAGGGTTCCTGCGTGGAGAAGCTCCTAGACCAAGAGAAGATTGATGACAAGGACCTTCCTCCACAGCCGACAGAGAGGAAGCCGTCCCCTAGAGCTGAAGCCCTGAATTCGGACTTCCAGCCTACTAGACTGTGAGAGAATAGACTTCTCTTTGTTAAAGCCATCCACTTGTGGTATTTCTGTTATAGCGCACTAAGATAACTAAGACAAGCAATTAAGAGAAGGGAAAAGAGAGCAGCCAGAGGGTGCCACAAGGCCAAGACACTGACCACTGGATTTGGCAACTTGGAAACTGTCCCTGACGTTGATAAGTAGAGAGCCCTAGTGGCTCAACGATTAAAAGTTCAGCTGCTAACCAAAAGGTTAGCAGTTCGAATCCACCAGCCACTTCTTGGAAACCCTATGGGGCAGTTCTGCTCTGTCCTATAGGGTCGCTATGAGTCAGAATCAACTAGATGGTAACAGGTTTTGGGTTTGGTAAGTAGAGTGAAGAGTATGAAAGCACCTGGAATGGGATAAAGAGGGATTTCTTTCTTGAAATTATGCATTGAATGGGAATAAATAAATGGAGCAAGTAGCTGGAGAAAACATGGGGAGGGGAGCACTTTTTCCAAATGGTTGATATTAAGACACGTCTTAGGCTTACAGAAATGACTCAGTGACAGGAAACGATGCAGAAACAGGACTGTGTGAGGATATGAACTATAGTACAGAGGAGGAGTTGGCCTTGGACAGAAGCAGGGGCATTTCTTTCACTTCAACAGTAGAAAGACAGAATTTGCGGGTTACAGAGAAAAATAAACTGGTAGCATTTGTGGGAAAAATAAAGTCATTTGAATTTGACTGCATCTGTTTTCTCATTGATGTATACAGCAAGGTCATCAGCCAGGGAGGGAGGGGTAAGAGTAGAGAGAAGAGGCAAGTTGCAAAATAGCCTCATGCTGAGCCATTCTGAGTGGTAATTTAAATTAGTGACAATCAATTTAAATCGAGACAGCATGTAACATGAGTACCTGACCTGAAACAAGAGGGCACTGGACCCATCTAAGAACTGCAAGAAGGGCAGTGTGGCCAAAACACAGAATCAAAAAACAAAAAACCAAACCTGTCGCTGTCGTGTCGATTCCGACTCATGGCGACCCTATAGGACAGAGCAGAACTGCCCCATAGGGCTTCCAAGGACCACCTGGTGGATTCGAACCACCGAACTTTTTGGTTAGCAGCTGTAGCTCTTAACCACTATACCACCAGGGTTTCCAAAACACAGAAAGCAAGGCAAAAATGGTGTAACTAAAGCTGAGGAGAGGGCTACCAGATCACATGGGGCCTAACCAGATTTTGATCCTTAGAAAAGTAGAGTCTCTGAGGGGTTTTAGGTAGACAGATGACATTTTCAAGTAACCATTCTGGAAAAACAAACCAAACTTATTGCCATCAAGTCAATTCTGACTCATAGCGACCCTACAGGACAGAGTAGAACTGCCCCATAGGGTTTCCAAGGAGAGGCTGATGCCAACCTTTTGGTTAGCAGCTGAACATTTAACCACTGTGCCACCAGGGCTCCAATCATTCTGGAAGCAATGTGAAAAACAGGTTGGAAGGGGCAAGGGTAGCTGCAGAGGACTGGTTAGGAGGATGCTGTGGTAATCCTGGAGAAAGCTAGGACTGGGAATGGGGCACCAGCAATAAAGAAAAGGAGATGGATTCAAGAGTTATTGAGGAGGTAGAATGGTCAGGACTTACAGGCACCTAAAATTTGGGAGATGATGGAGAGAATCAAGGAGGACCCTGGGTTTCTGGATAGAACTCCGACAGGTCCAGTTCCTCTATGATGCGGAACCTATCTTAAAGCACTTGCAAAGTCTTCTACTCTCCTGAACACATTGAGTCTCTTTGTTTCTCTCCTTGGATCCCTGCCAGCCTGGTGGAAGCGCACCTGTCCCTCATTCTCTAAGAGTTTCTGACCATGCCCAGAAGGGCAGACTCAAATTTCCTAGGAGTCATCCTCTCTAATTCTATTAGAGCTCAAGATTATATTAGCCCTTTTTCCCCCCGCTTAAATAATTATATAGCACCCAGGGTTCTCCTTTTGAGTTGTTACAATTTTTTAGCTATCAAATTCACACCTAATTATAGCTGCAAAGACCAAAAAATTTAAGTGGTAAAATCCTACACTATGTACTCCAGGCAGTAGGATCCAAATGACTTGGAAGCATGCAGAGAAGGCAGAGAATCATGCCCATGGTGAAAGCCACAGGAGAGCAGGGAAGGTGTCCAGCCCATTCTCCACAAGCCAGACTGGGCCCTGCTCTGACTCTTCTGACTCCACCTTCAAGGTAGGAGTTGCTCTGCTTGGTCAAGGGCAAGACAACTAATTAGGCTAAGGTACCTTATTCCATCCTAGTAGATAGGTAAGTTGAATCAGTTACTCTTCTAGCCCGTTAGGTCATAGAGTGGATGACTAGAAGGTGGGAGGAGCTCAAAGGCTGAGGGGAAGCTCAAAGGCTAAACTGAATCTTCCAATCTCGCTCTACCAGAGCTCTGCATTGGGATTATCGGCAATGAATACAGAAACATGATTCACTGGCTGGCTGTTGTCCCTTGCATATATCACAAATCTTACCTGGGGTTAGTGGGAAGGAGTAGGGGTAATGGGCAGGGCAGGATTTACACAGTAACATCCCCAAAACAAGACCCCACTCAATACTGACCTCGGTCTCTATATCCATTATTTCATTTAATCCTCGCAAGATCCCCATGGGGTATATAAGTATTATCACCCCCTTTCACAGATTAAAAAACCAAGATGGCACAGTTGAACCAGAGCCCAGGTCTTTCTGACTCTAAAATCCTGCTTTTTCAGTGCACCCAAAACACTTACCACCTAGCGGGAATTCCTAGGCAGAAGATTGGTGTTCCCCTGCCAAATTAGAAACCTGGTTATCCCAAAGACAAAAAAAATTTTAAAACTCTTCCCTGGAAAATTCTCCAATACCTCTACCACTTACTAGTTAAGGGACTGTCACCTCCCCAAACATCAGCTCCCACGTTTGTGAAAAAGAGATCACCACCAGCAGCATGCAAGGCTGGTGAGAGGGTAAAATGAGGCAGGCCTGGGCCTGACACAGAGTGTGTGCTAGAGGGGGAGCGGGCCCTAGTTAAGCTTCCAGCAGGCCCAGCCAGGGTGGCTTTCATGACTCCACTCCCATGGGGAACAGTGGTACACACTGAATAAAAGCTGCACAGAGACCAAGATTAGGGCAGCAAATCCAGGCTGGCATTAGGAAGCCTTTCTAATACTGGAACTGGCCAACAATGGCCTGGAAGTCTATGGAACAGATACCTACAAGGGGTGCTGGGGAGGGAACAGGTAACTGAACAGCATATGTCAAAGCTGGCCTGCAGAATGTTGGCTCACACGGAGCTTTCTTAAGAAACATAATTAGGTCTAAATTCTTCAACATCAAGAGATTTAGAAAATACATTTTGGGCTTCTACTAACAGTCTGAAAGATCTGAGCCCATGTGCTTAGATGACAACAATCAGTTGGAGCTAAAAAGCTCCTGCCCACCTGAGGTAAAGCACACCTACACCAATTCATCACACTGCCATCCAAGACCATGGCACTTTTTCCTGGCTCACTTCACCCAAGTACATTCCTGCATGGTCCCCAGAGATTGGTGCATTTTTAAACTCTGCTGTATAGGATGGGACCCTGATGTTTAGGAAATCCTGCATTTCTCAAGCTTCAACTATGGTCACCTAATACCCTATTATAACAAACCAGAATAGCCACCGGGCATGTCCCCCAAGACAGAGTGGCTAGGCCCAGGAGTAACTGTTTCAACCTACCCATCCACTAGGATGGCATAAGGTACCTTCACCTAATTAGTCATCTTGTCCTTGACCACCCAGAGTGCCCAAAAGGACTCAAGCCACAACAGTGTTAGGCAGATGCCAGGGATTAAAGAAGGGTTAGCCGCACTGAGTTCACCAACAAAATGCTTCAATCCTTTTCTTAGTTGGAGAAATGTTTATTAGGCTTAGCCCACTAATGATACAAGAAATACCAGGTTTCCTGGCTTTTGCCAAGAGTCTTGAGCAGGAGTCACCAGGTCCATTGCTTCATCTATACTAGAGAACCAAAAACTTTTATTGAACACACACCATGTGCCAGCCGCTTTTATAATAATTATTTTTTTCTTAATCCTCACAGCAACTAAGAAATGGTCAGAGAAACTGAGGCACTGAGAGATGGAGGTAAATGTCATTCTGACTCCAAAGCCTGTTATGATAGACTAGAAAGAATGTGAAAGGGGGGAAAAATTGCTCCTAAAGGAAAAGGATTAATTTGGAGGAAAAAAACAAAAAACAAATATACTGAATGTTTTTCCATTTTTGTTTTAAAGAAAACAACCTGTCTTACTTCCTCACGCAGGAATGACTCCCAGCAGATATAACGAGAGAAGAATTTAGTTCAAGCCCAACATAAAACAGCAGAGGCACAACTACAATGGTATTTTTTAAGCTGTTGGAAAAATTAGAAGAGATTTCAGTAGGGCTGATGGTCAGAAAGCCCTTTCTGGGGCCCCAGGAATAATTCTCAAGGAAAGCTTTCTTTCAAATCCTCTCTATATAATGGGCTTGTATGAGCTTTTGCTGAAGTCCCCTCACAGCCACTAGCATGCAGCCTAATTACTTAACTGCATGACTGGCAAGATTCCTTCCAAGCTATTTCAGGAGCTCTCTCAGGTAAATTACACGGCACCACCATCTAAATCAATTTAGCAAAATGAATTTGTCCTCCTCTCAAACTGGAAAGACAAAGCAATGCCCCATGTGTACCTGGAAACTAGTAACGATGTGGCCTTCTCATTAAAGAAAGGGGCAAGCAAGTTTATGAGCTCTCCTTCTTCTAGACTCTGGTCTCCAGGGCAGCCAGGTTTGCAGGCTCCATCATAGTCTAAAACACTGGAATCTGTGTGCCATAAATATCCATTTTTGCAGCCTCCTTTGGAACAGTCCTCTATAACCTGCAAATAAAAGTATTTGGTCAAACAATAGAATAAGGTAGAGGCTAAGGGGGCTTGTGGAAAGGATAGAAAGGATGGAGATGGAGAGTGAATGAGCAACTGTGAGTTAGAGACACGAAATAGGAGATAAAAAGACCAAGAAAATGAAAGGAGGGAGAAGAGAGAGGGACACAGGTCCACCCACAGTCACCTGAAGGCAGGCAGATGTTCTGGGAGGAGCACTGAGATGTTTCTATCACTCTTCTATAAACAGGTATAGTAATGCCCACCTCCTGATGTGGTTATGAGAATGAAATGAGATGGCTGACTCACGGTAAGTGCCTAACTCACTACAGGTGCATACTGCATGTGCATTTCCCCACCCCACAACCCTTGTAAATTCCTCCCAAGATGGGTAAGGAAACATGTCGTTAATAATGCTTTATATGGACATTTATTATATGCTTCTTATAATTTATCCTCCTTCTTATATATCAGAAGCGGACTTATTCTTCACAGACACATACTAATTAACATGACTTTGATTTGTTTCATTAGAAAGGTGTAGAGTTCCTAATTCCCAGGGAGCTGTTATTTATGAATCCATGTTCTTGGGTCACTGAGGGTCCCACAGGAGGGGAACCAAGGATGCATCTAGTTAAAGCCTATGCTGGGCATGTCCTGAGGTGCTGCAATTAGCATTCTTTCTCCCGTTCCCAAAGCTGTAAATTTCCTCCACTGGTCTATAAATAACTCCTCTTGACTTCATTACTGCTGGTGATATATACACTAGCCATCACTGCTCTCTCCAAACTTGTAAGATGATTAAGATTTTTAAATGGAAGACAAGATCCACACAAATGAGCTGTTATTTATAGGGTCTTGTTTGTCACCAGTCTAGTTCTTAAATCCATCAAATAAGCAATCTTCAAAGAAGGAAAGTCCAGAATATAATAATAAAAATAATAATTGCTATCATTTACTGAACACTTATTATATGCCTTTCTATTTAAATATCACAACAACCCTAACAAGGAAGTATTATTATCTCCATGGATGGAGAAAACTCAAGCTGGGAGTTTAAGCAACTTGCCCTCATCACAGAGACAGTGGTGGCAAAGCCAAGACTCAAACTCAAGACTCCAAACTCTTATTTAACTGCTTTGATCTCAATCTCCAAAACTATCTAGATTTTAATGGTCTCCCATTCATGACTCTAATGACTCTATGAAATTGAACACCTTGAAAGCCACAAACACCAAATCTGTAGCTTCCTACTTCCCATCAGATCCCAGTCTTTGGGGTTCTTTCAACGTTGGAAAATGTTTGCTCCAAATGTTCAGTATCAATGTCACTAGAGGAGGGTTCTACGTGGACAGGGGTCAAATTCTCGCATTGCCCAGATGTGACTGAGCTGGGTTCCAGACCAGGAGATTACAGAGGACCCTGGTTCCATCACTGGCTCTCTATACGGCGATCAAAATGATGCGGGAGTTCACAGCAGTCCAGAGACAAGGGTTCTTGTCCCAGCTCTATCCCTGACTTACTGTGTCCTGGGTAAATTATCTCCCCTCATAGGCCTTAGTTTCCAATGCATAAAATGAATGAATTGGATTAGATCTCTAAAGATCTGTCCATGCCCAACATCAGATGCTTGTTATTCTCCTATAACCACACTTTTTATTTTCTTCACAGTATTTATCACAATTTGCAACTATATGTTTGCTTTCATCTATCATGACTCGCTCTCTCACTAAGTTTGTAACTTTCAGGAGGAAAGGACCTAGTCTTTTTGTTCTTCACTAGCACACAGCAGGCATTCAATACAGGCAGAATGAATGGACAACCGATCAGATTCATTCAAGACTGGGAGAAAGCATGGGTTTGGGGTGACTGGAATGAGGGATTAACTGCCATCCATGTTCCTACCTCATTACTCTGCTCCAAACGCTGGTCACTCAGGAAATGATTCTCGTCTGATTCTTCTCCAATTTTGATCATGTCCTCATCCTCCTTGCTAGCCAGAAGCTACATGGAGCATGAAATGGTGTGAAAATGCAACCCAAAAAAGTATGCAGCATGAATAAGTATGAATAAGTCAGTGATGTCTTTTTTTTTTTTTTTTTAATGCAAAACAAAACAACAAATTAAAAAAGAGGCAGGAAAAAAAAAAAAAAACCGCCAAAGCCTTGACATAAAAATTAACCAAAGTTAGAGTTGTTAATTCAGGCAAATCACACACAGCTGCCTAGGATCAAGCAAAATTTAAGGACAAATTCCCCCAAGAAATAGCCAAAGTCATTTTGCCCTTGCCCTTTGTACAGCCTTACCCGAACTGTTTGAAATTGAATATACCAACTATTGTGCTCCTGCCATTCCTGGATTTGCTAAATTCATTTTCAGATGATATAAAAGCAACAAGATTTTTGAAAATAGATACTGATGGAATTGAAAATATCAAATAGCGAGAAAGCGGCAAATGAAATTTATGTTGTGCTCAATTTATGCATCACTTCTCCTATTTAGCACAGCGCATAAACCTCTTTTCTGACTGTCAGACATCTGAGATGGACAGTCCCAACACCACTGTCATTTTGTTGACAAAAAGTACTCATCACTAATGAGTATCATGCTTGCCTGATGATAACTTTATGCTTTTGGAAATGAAGGACAGTACTGCAGAAGTTCCTAATGCTTTAAAGAAGTGCAAATTCGAAAGTGTCTGCACTCTGCATTCTATAGAACAGACAGTACAAAATTCTCAAGAAAGCAGGATCTCAGCTCTCTGGGAGACTGAAATTTCTAGTCAGGGGCCACCTGGATCAACCAAGTAAAAAAATGAGAGAAAAGGTGGCCATCTTAAGGGAGTAAAACCTGAGTCAGTCAAAGCTGTTTCAAAAACATACTAAACCTCATCTGATCAAAGGTGCTAAAATCACAAACAGTGCTGGGTCACTTGCAGGGCATGTTTCTGGAAGAAGAAAAACATAAAGCAAAGTGACTTCAGAAAGTCATTTTTATAGAAACATCCCAAAGTCAGAATACATTCAACCTAACCATATCCAAATCTGCAATTTCGATCAATCAGAACTGGGGATCAAAAACCACATCTTACTATACTAACATTCAAGCATTAAACAATTGCTTAATGCTTTGTAATTTGCTGTTGATGACCACATGTTCTACAGGACAAAACACTGCCCAGTCCTGTGCCACTTCATGATCACTGGTGTGCTCAAGGCCACTGTTGTGGCCACTGTATTTTGAGTGCTTCCAACCTAGGGGGCTCATCTTCCAGCACTAAATGGGACAGTATTTTGTTGTGATCCATAGGGTTTTGATCTACTAATTTTCAGAAGTAGATCACCGGGCCTTTCTTCCTAGTCTGTCTTAGTCTGGAAGTTCTGTTGAAACCTGACATTATGGGTGGTCCCACTGGTTCAGGTAGTCCCCGACTTACGACATACTTGAGTTACAACAAAATGCACTTACAACCATCTGTTTTGTTTTGTTTTGTTTTTTACATCTTATTGTTAGTAATATGTGCTACATACAATGTTGCAGCATGTAATTTGCTTATGTCATCATTCTCAGAGGTTCAATGTTATGATTTACTATTCAAAACACTGCCATATAGCTGGCTATGAAAACTACAAAAAAAAAAAGAGGTATTCGACTTACATCAGAACCAACTTAAAATGGAGTCACTGGAAAGGATACCTGTCACAAATCAGGGACTACCTATCTTTGAAATACCAGTGGCATAGGTTCCACCATCACAGCAACACACAAGCCACCACAGTATGACAGACGAGTAAACAGGCTAGATATGTGTAAATATATTTACTAAGGCATCGAAGTTTACAAATACGTGAGGGACCCTATCCTTCTACTGGCTTCTTTCCCTCAGTATTAAAATTTTCTCAAGTGATGTACATCAACAAGGACTATCAAACAAGGTGGGAGTATAAAATGTTAAGCCATTTTGGAAAACGTACTGGCAATCTCTTATAAAATTATCCTATGACCCAGGAATTCCATCCTAGGTATTTACCAGGAATAAAAAAAACGTGTCCACACAAAGACTTGTGCATGAATGCTCAGATGAATTTTAATATAATAACCAAAAACTGGAAGCAATTCAAATGTCCATCAACAGGAGTATGAATAAACAAATTGTGTTATCGTCATACAACGGAATATTAGCTGCAGTAAAAAGCAACAAACTGCTGATTCATACAACGACGTGTACTTATCTCAAAAAAATTAAGCTGAGTGAAAGGAGCTTTATACAAAAGAATACATACTGTATGATCCATTTATATGAAGGTCCAGTACAAACAAAACTAATCGATGGTGGAGTAAAATAAGAGTGGCTTTGCGGTGGGAAGGCGACTACAAAAGTGTACCAGGCATCTTGACAAGTGCTGGGGTTACACAGGTATAAACATCTGTAAAACTCAGCAAATGTATAATTCAGATTTCTATGTTCCATTGTATGTAAATTTAACCTTGAAAAAAACGTATAAATAAATATTGAACTCTAGTTAATGATATGCATGCAGAAGTATTTACAAGGAGGTGTATTGGTATCTATAATTTACATAAAATTTATCAAAAAAATAAGATGGAGTAATGAAGGATAGGTGAGAAATGTTAATAGAAGAATGTAGGTAGTGAGTATACGGATGTTCACTTAAAATTCTTTTCACTTTACTGTCTGAATTTTTTCAGAATAAAATGTTGGGGGAAAGTCTCTCCCTTCTTTAAAAAACAAAACATCAACAACAAAAGTCTCCCTCTGATTCCCCAAAAGCTTTGGCCACTGAGACCCTCTGTTTGTCTCCAAGCTTCTTGAAAGGGTCTTCTACCTCACCTTCTGACTGTGGCTTTGCTTCCACCACTCTCCAGAAAGTGTTGGTGAAAGGTCTCCAAAGACTTCCTAATATAGGAGATAGAATCCACATGGGATTAGGGAGGAGGCATAGAGAAGTTCCTTTTCCAACATCTGTGGATCTGAGAAAGATTTCTCCTAAATTAAGCTAAGCAAACTACTGTTAATAAATGCCATTCCAATGCTGTTGACATACAAAAGCATCAGTTATTCTGCATTTCCAGAATCGCAACCATGCCATTATTCAATACACAAATAAAAATTAACTTTCCATTTCTCTTTACCCTTACTGACTTGGTCAATATTAAAAGTAAACTCTGTTACAAGGAATGGTCAAGAAATCAAATGTGTAGACATAGAGAAATGTCCATCGTGTGAAGGTGGTTTACTAATTTTCAAAGGCTTAGAACAAGGTGTCAAAAAGAACTATGAGTCACTATAACTGGGCTCCAATTCTAGCTCTACCACCAACTAGAGATGTGACCTATACACCTCAAAGTACTGACCTGCTTTATTTTCATTTCCTCATTCCCCATCACTCCTCCCACTGCAATCTGGCTTCTGTCCCTCTCAGTCCATGGAAACTGTGTTTGCCCAGGTCATGAACGACCCATCGGCAACTTCTCGGTCGTTTTTCTCTTTCTTGTCTTCTCAGAGTATTTGACGCTATATTAAACATTCCCCCCTTATAACACTGCTCTGTAATGCCATACTTCCCTGGTCCTCCCCCTGCCTCTTGGGCTATTCCTTCTTGATCTGTTTTGCAGGCTCTCCTTCTACCTCCAGGACGAACTTCTTCTGAGTCCCTAAAGAGAGGGCAGGGCACCTGTCTATGTTCTCCCTTAGCATTCTGCATTTGCTCCATCAGAGCACTCACCACACTCTATTGTGATTGCCCATCTGCTTCTTGGGATTACCTACTAGACAGTAAGCTCCATAAAGGCAGAGCCAGGTCTTAAAACCAATGCCTGATGTTCAATGAATCACTGCTGAAAGAGATTTTTCCACCATGAGACCTGGAACCAAAAGATTTTCACAATTACCTATGGCCTTGCTACACAGTGTGTTCCTTAGAATAACAGAAGCAGCATTACTTGGAAGCTTGTTAGAAAGGCAGAATATCAAGCCGCACCCCAGGCCTACTAAATCAGAATCTGCATTTCAATAGGATTCCCAGGAAATTCACATGCACATTAAACTTCAGAGGTGCTGCCCTATGGTATTGCTAAAACACCACCAAGTAGAGTCAGAACAGGGCTGTGGTTCCAACTATGCCACTAACCTACTAAGAAAATTATATAAAAATAGCGGTGTTTTCTGTATGCCAGGCACTGTGCCAAGGATATTATAAATCCTATAGAATTTATAACCACTTACAAACTCAAACTGTTAAAAAATTCTTCCTTTTAATGAAATTGTATCTGCTTCTGACAACTTAAATTTTATTCTGTTACTATTAACAAAGTATTTAACAAGCATCTTATATTTCACAAGTCATCTTCTGTTTCTGAGTTCCATTTCTGTCCTCTAGAGTCACATGAGGTCTGTTTCTTATTCAACATGAAGGCCCTACAGATATCCATGCTCAATCAAAACATGCCCCTTAAGCCATGTTTCTTTGTCATGCAAAAAAAAAAAACTTAAAGTGTTCTAACCACTCCTAACAAGTACATTATTATCAAAGAATAACAGCAACTAATCCTTTTTGAGCACTGGCAATGTGCCAGGCATTATGCCAAGCACTTCATATGTATCCCATCATTTGAAGGTGGTATTTCCATGTGTCACAAAGTTCATGATTTGTACACATCTCAGTACCATAACTGTACTCTGCTGAAATCACTGATACACGCCAATTCTCAATTAAATTATTCTATAATATATAAATCAATAACTAGTAAATAAATGGAGCCCTGGTGGCAAAGGGGATAAGGGCTCGGCTGTTAACCAAACGGTCGGCAGTTCAAGTCCATCAACCGCTCCTTGGAAACCCTACAGGGCAGTTCTACTCTATGAGTCGGAATCGACTTGACAGCCAACGGGTTAGTTAGTTAGTAAATGAATATAAGCAAACAGGGACAAATTCGCTAGAGACTTTTTAAATGCACAGTAAAACAACAACATACCTATTCTTGACTAGTTTTTAAGTGATACTCAGCACACAGGGAATAAGGACGGTCGTACCCACTTGGTGAGGCTGTACACCAGGTATCGTACACTGAATTATGTCCCCAAAAAAATGTATGTATCAATTTGGCTGGGCCATGATTCCCGGTATTGTGTAATTTTCCTGTATGTTGTAAATCTTACTGCTATGATGTTAATCAGGGAGGGTGGGCGGTAGTTGAGTTAGTAAGGCAGGACACAATCTACAAGATTGGATTGTGTCCTGAGGCAATCTCTTGAGATATAAAAGAGAGAAGAAAGCAGAGAGACAAGGGGACTTCATACCATCATGAAAGCAGTGCCACGAGCAGAGTAGGTCCTTTGGACCCAGGGTCTCTGCACAGAGAAGCTCGTAGTCCTGGGAAACACTGATGAGAAGGCCAACAGAGACAGAAAGCCTTCCCCTGGAGCTGACCCACTGAATTCGGACTTTTAGCCTACTTGACTGTGAAGAAATAAACTTCTCTTTGTTAAAGCCACCCACTTGTGGTATTTCTGTTATAGCAACACTAGATAACTAAGACATCAGGCAAACCATTTCGAAAAGAGAAACTGACACACTGTATTATAAGCCTTCAAAATATTTATGCCTTTTGTCAACTTAAAAGTTGGGGGGGGGGGGGTCTAAAAATAAATTTCATATCTGTATTTATCTTTAGCTGTCCTTTTGACCTAGTAATTACATTATCTGGGAATACAGTCTAAAGAAAAATCCTGAGCTCAGAAAAAGCCCTGTGTCTGAAGACACTCGAAATGTTTAAAACAGTGAATCACTGGAAGCAATCTACACGCCCAACAATAGGAAAGGTTATCAATAATTACGCTGAATGTAAATAAACTAAATGCACCAATAAAGAGACAGAGAGTGGCAGACTAGATTAAAAACACACCATCTGTCTATATGCTGCCTACAAGAGACACACCTTAAAGAAACAAACTAAACCTCAAAGGATGGAAAAAATATGTCAAGCAAATAAGACTCAAAAAAGAGCAGGAGTGGCAATATAAATCTCTGACTAAATAGACTTTAAAGTAAAATCTAACACAAAGGATAAGGAAGGACACTATGTAATGATTAAAGGGTCAATACACCAGGAGGACATAACTATAATAAATATTTACGCACCCAACGACAGGGCTCCAAAATACATAAAACAAACTCTAACAGCACTGAAAAGAGAGACAGACAGCTCCACAATAGTAGTAGAAAACTTCAACACACCACTTTCGGTGAAGGACAGAACATCCAGAAAGAAGCTCAACAAAGACGTGGAAGAGCTAAATGCTACAATCAACCAACTTGATCTCACAGACATATACCGAACACTCTACCCAAAAGCAGCCAAGTATACTTTCTTTTCCAATGCACATGGAACATTCTCCAGAAAAGACCACATATTAGGCCACAAAGTAAGCCTTAACAGAACCCAAAGCATCAAAATATTACAAAGCGTCTTTTCTGACCATAAAGCCATAAAAGCAGAAATCAACAATACAAAAAGCAAGGAAAAAAAATCAAACACATGGAAACTGAACAACTTGCTTAAAAACTACTAGGTTATAGAAGAAACTAAGGATGTAATAAAAAAAAATTCATAGAATCAAACGAGAAGGAAAACACATCCTACCAGAACCCTTGGGACACAGCAAAAGCAGCGCTCCAAGGTCAGTTTATACCAATAAATGCACACATCCAAAAACAAGAAAGGGCCATAACCAAAACATTAACCCTACAACTGGAACAGGTAGAAAGAGAGTAGCAAAAGAAGCCCTCAGGCGCCAGAAGGAAGGAAATAAAAAGAATTAGAGCAGAATTAAATGAAATAGAGAATAGAAAAACAACTGAAAGAGTTAACAAGACCAAAAGCTGGTTCTTTGAAAAGATCAACAAAAGTGATAAACCATTGGCCAAACTGACAAAAGAAAAACAGGAGAGGAAGCAGATAACCTGTGTAAGAAATGAGACGGGTGATATCACAACACACCCAACTGAAATTAAAAGAATCAAAACAGAATACTATGAAAAATTGTACTCTAACAAATTTGAAAACCTAGAGGAAATGGACAAATTTCTAGAAACTCACTACCTACCCAAACTAACACAAACAGAGGTAGAACAACTAAATAAACCCATAACAGAAGAAGAGATTGAAAAAGTAATTAAAAAACTCTCAACAAAAAAAAAGCCCTGGCCCGGATGGCTTCACTGGAGAATTCTACCAAACTTTCAGAGAAGAGTTAACACCACTACTACTAAAGGTATTTCAGAGAACAGAAAAGGACGGAATACTCCCAAACTCATTCTATGAAGCCAGCATAACCCTGATACCAAAACCAGGTAAAGACACCACAAAAAAAGAAACTTACAGACCAATACCCCTCATGAACATTGACGCAAAAATCCTCAACAAAATTCTAGTCAACAGAATTCAGCAACATATCAAAAAAAATAATTCACAAAGATCAAGTGGGATTTATACCAGGTGTACAGGGATGGTTCAATATTAGAAAAACAATCAATGTAATCCATCACATAAATAAAACAAAATTCAAGAACCACATGATCTTATCAATCGATGCAGAAAAGGCATTTGACACAGTCCAACACCCATTCCTGATAAAAAACTCTCAACAAAATAGGAATAGAAGGGAAATTCCTCAATATAATTAAGGGCATTTATACAAAGCCAACAGCCAACATCATTCTAAATACAGAGAGTCTGAAAGCATTCAGCTTGAGAACGGGAACCAGGCAAGGATGCCCTTTATCACCACTCTTATTCAACACTGTGCTGGAGGTCCTCGCCAGAGCAATTAGGCTACAAAAAAAAGGGCATCAAAATTGGGAGAGAAGAAATCAAAGTATCTCTATTTGCAGATGATATGATCTTATATACAGAAAACCCCAAAGAATCCACAAGAAACCTACGGGAACTAATAGAAGATTTCAGCAAAGTTTCAGGATACAAGATAGACATACAAAAATCAGTTGGATTCCTTTACACCAACAAAGAGAACCTCGAAGAGGAAATCACCAAATCGATACCATATACAATAGCCCCCAAGAAGATAAAATACTTAGGAATAAATCGAACCAGAGACGTAAAACATCTATACGATGATAACTACAAGGTACTACTGCAAGAAACCAAAAGAGAACTGCATAAGTGGAAAAACATACCTTGCTCATGGATAGGTAGGCTCAAGATTGTGAAAATGTCAATTCTACCCAAAACATCTACAGATACAATGCAATCCCGATCCAAATTCCACTGGGGTTTTTTAATGAGATGGAGAAACAAATCACCAGCTTCATATGGAAAGGGAAGAGGCCTCAAATAAGAAAAGCATTACTCAAGAAGAAGAACAAAGTAGGAAGTCTCACACCACCAGATTTTAGAACCTATTATACTGCCACGGTAGTCAAAACAGCCTGGTACTGGTACAACAGATACAGAGACCAATGGAACAGAACTGAGAATCCAGACATAAATGCACCCACCTATGAGCAGCTGATATTTCACAAAGGCCCAAAGTTCATTAATTGGGGAAAAGACAGTCTCTTTCACAAATGGTGCTGGCATAACTGGATATCCATCTGCAAAAAAATGAAAGAAGACCCATACCTCACACCATGCACAAAAACTGACTCAAAATGGACCAAAGACTTAAATACAAAATCAAAAACGATAAAGATCATGGAAGAAAATATAGGGACAACGCTAGGAGCCCTAATACAGGACATAAACACAATACAAACCATAAGTAACAATGTACAAGCACTGGAAGAGAGACTAGATAAATGGGAGCTCCTAAAAATCAAATACTTATGCTCATCAAAAGACTTCACCAGAAGAGTCAAAAGACAACCTACAGACTGGGAAAAAATTTTTGGCTACGACAAATCCGATCAGCGTCTAATCTCTAAAATCTACAAGATAAGTGCAAAACCGCAACGACAAAGACAAATAACCCAATTAAAAAACGGGCAAAGGATATGAACAGGCACTTCGCCAAAGAAGATATTCAGGCGGCTAACAGACACATGAAGAAATGCTCATGATCATTAGCCATTAGAGAAATGCAGATCAAAATTACAATGAGATACCATTTTACCCCAACAAGGCTAGCAATAATCCAAAAAACACAAAGTAATAAATGCTGGAGAGGTTGTGGAGAGTCTGGAACACTTATACACTGTTGGTAGGAATGTAAAATGGTACGACCACTTTGGAAATCGATTTGGTACTTCCTTAACAAGCTAGAAACAGAAGTACCATACAATCCAACTGTCCCGCTCCTTGGAATATATCCTAGAGAAACAAGAGCTATCACACGAATAGATATCGCACACCCATGTTCATTGATGCACTGTTCACAAGAGCAAAAAGATGGAAACAACCTAGGTGCCCATCAACGGACCAATGGATAAACAAATTATGGTATATCCACACAATGGAATACTATGCAATGATAAAGAACAACGATGAAGCTGTGAAACATCTTTTAACATGGAGGAAGCTGGAATTCATTACGCTGAGTGAATTCAGTCAGTCACAGAAGGACAAATATTGTATAAGACCACTATTATAAGAATTCAAGAAAAGGTTTAAACACAGAAGAAAACATTCTTTGATGGTTATGAGGTGGGGAAGGAGGGTGAGGGTTATTTACTAACTAGATAGTACATAAGAATTATCTTAGGTGAAGGGAAGGACAGCACACACTACAGGGGAAGTCAGCACAACTGGACTAAACCAAAGCTAAGAAGTTTTCTGAATATAATCAAACACTTCAAGGGACAGAGTAGCAGGGCTAAGGGTCTGGAGATCATGTTTTCAGGAGACATCTAGGTCAATTAGCATAACAAAGCTTATTAAGAAAATGTTCTGCATCCTACTTTGGTGAGTGGTGTCTGGGCTCTTAAAAGCTTGCAAGTGGCCGTCTAAGATGTATCAATTGGTCCCAACCACCTGGAACAAAACAGAATGAAGAACACCAAAGACACAAGGAAAGTATTAGCCCAAGAGACAGAAAGGGCACATAAACCAGAGACTTCATCAGCCTGAGACCGGAAGAACTAGATGATGCCCAGCTACCACCAATGACTGCCCTGAGAAGGAACACAACAGAGAGTCCCTGATGAAGCAGGAGAAAGGTGGGCTGCAGAACTCAAATTCTAGTAAGAAGACCAGACTTAATGGTCTGACTGAGACTGGAGGAACCCCGGAAAGCACGGCCCTTGGATTCTCTATCAGCCCAGAATGAAAACAATTTCCGAGGCCAACTCTTCAGACAGGAATTGGACCGGACTGTGGGACATAAAGGGATATTCGTGAGGAGTGTGCCTCTTAGCTCAAGTAGACACAAGAGACTAAATGGGCAGCTTCTGTCCGGAGGTGAGATGGGAAGGCAGAGAGGGTTAAGAGCTGGTTGAATGAACATGGGGAATCAGGGGTGGAAAGGAGGAGTGTGCTGTCACAGTATGGGGACAGCAATTAGAGTCACATAACAATGTATGTATAAATTTTTGTATGGGAAAAAATTAAGAAAAAAGAAAGGAAAAACCTTGAAAAAAAACAATAGGAAGGTGGTTAAATTTCAGTGTATTTGTAAGATGGAATAAGATGCTATGGCGTAAGGGCAATTGGGAAAAACAGGAAACAAAACTGTTTTATTACAGTCTAGGTATATGTGTGTGCACATGTTCACATACACAAATACAGAAGGAAATATTCCAAAATGTTAATTAACTGTGCCTGTTTTAAAGTGATGGGATTAGTGGTAATTTCTCTATTTTCCAAGAGTTAGGTAATATAGTGGGTTAATTAAATACTGGAGAAAAATGATAAATTTTCAAAATACAAAATACACTTGCTAGGTTTTTTTCCCCCTTCTTTGGGTTACAGGCTCCTAAAGAGCAAGTCCTGCTGCTGCTCAGAAAATGCTGTGGACAACAGAAGCCATTTCTAGTTTGTTTCTGCCCTGTTTATAATCAAACCCTCACATCAAAGGCAAACTGTACACACTCCTAGGAACAGCAGGCTCCCCTCTTTACTATCCCGCCCTCACCCCTCCCTAACTCGCTCTCCTCTCTCAGCTCAAGATTATTGTGGGCACATCATCTTTCCCATGCAGATCTTCCCATTCCATTCTGGGGGAAAATGGGAAACTGTGTTACAAAGCACAAGGGTATTCATAGGGAACATGAAATTGAAGTGCAATCTGACAGATGACTCGAATCTGAATTGGCTGGTATTAAGATCTTAGAGTGGGAAGAGGAAAAAGCCTCCGTTCTCCAAAGGACATAATAGGACATTTAACAGATTTATTTCAAAGGGCAAATGAACAAACAAAACTCGCCATTTAAGACTCAAATGAAGTGGTGAAGAAAGATCTGCTTATTAAAAGTGCCACCTTGGAGGAAGCAAACCAGAAGATTTGTTTCTCTGTACAAGCAGTCCCCGGGTTACGAACATCCAACTTACATCCGTAGTTACAAAACAACCTCTGTAAAGCCTGTTAGATTAAAAATTCAAGGTACATACAATGGTTCGTAATAACAAACAGGTGCTACTTTGTGACACGCATCAAAACATTATTATTATTACTGTATTAATTATGTTAAAGATGTTTTAGTGTATCTGGAAGTGTTTCTTTAATGTTTCTTACGAACAGAAAGGTACGCTATATACCATATACTAAGACAAACAGTTGACTGACGTTAGATACAAACCCTACCTAACTGCTCTGACTTACATATAAGTTCAACTTAAAGACAGACTTAGGAATGGAACTCATTCGTAATCCAGGGACTGCCTGTAAATGGACTGCAGATATTCCTGGTTTTCAAAATTATCTGGAGCCCTGGAAGCTAGGATCAATAATATTCCCTCTATCAAAGAGAGCAGATGGCCAGAGTACAGCATAAATACGTTTGAGCTTTTCCCACTTTGAAGGTAGGAGGAGACAGCTGAAGGGCTGACAAATCTTTCCTAAGAAATGATGTGACAATGAATGTGAGATCTCCATTTATATGGAGCTCTAGGCTAAGTTCAAGACAATCCCAACCAAGAAGATTCCAGGAAGATTCAAGGACCAAAAGGCCTACTGCACTTCACAGGGTGAGTAGTTCCAGTCTTCTAAAACAATGCTAACAATACATTCATGGAGCAAGGTTCTTCCTGGAGGGATTAGGTCAACTGAGGGGCTAAAGAGAGTGTGCTTTTTCTCATTGCCACAAGTTTAGGTTCTCCTACTATGTAACACAGATCAAGAACAGAAAAAAATCAGAGACTACTTCACAAAGATTAGCGCTGACACCCAAAGTCATTAGGGTGATAGGCTTCCATTATCTTTCCCCAAGGTGGGACAGAGGAATGGGATGCCCACCCTCACTGATTATACAAGTCTAGTGAATCACAAGCTTTTTAGTGGCCATTGTAAAGAGGCCACGATTTAACCTTTCATGGCCTTTTCGGACTTTCAAATGCCACCTATAGAAAATTTCCATAGAGAGGAAGCTGGACTTTTGGGTTGATGGGACACCAACTATTTATTCCCTGTCATGTCCTCTGTACATGGTAGAGTACAGGAGTTCCTGGGTATGCTTGTGAAGGAACTACACACATTTGGTCAAATGCAGAAGTCAAGATGCCATTAGCATGAGAAAAAGATGCACAAAATTCAGGTCATAAATGATTAATACAAAAAATAAATGAAAACATGCTTACTAATCTGTTTTTCAATGTTAATGAATTCATTAAGGCTGCATCTACACCACCCAAATTATCTGGCTGATTTGGCAACTCTCCAAATCCCTGGAGACCACACCACTCACCCAGGTGTGCCATCTACAGCACAGATCCCAAGCCTGGACTTGAGGTTAGAAACATCCTTTATATATCGAATGTGTCCATGTTGGCATGACCACAAACCTGAGGAAGGCAGTGGACAGACCTGCTGGCCGAAGAACTAAAAAAATGCATGGCCATCGATTCGATTCCGACTCATCGTGACCTTATACGACAGAGTAGAACTGCCCCATAGAGTTTCCAAGAAGAGCCTGGTGGATTCGAACTGCCGACCTTTTGGTTAGCAGATGTAGCTCTTACCCACCACACCACCAGGGTTTCCACTGGCCTAACAAGACCCTCATAACCCCATCCACAGCAAGGGGGATTTCAACAAGAAAGAGTCCTAGGGCAGATGCAGTCTTGAGAAATGTTTCTGGTTATTTTTTTTTTTAATTAGCACATAACAAGAATGCTTCTTCTTACCTCTGTTTGTTCTACTGACTCATGTCTGTCACTTCCCTGGAAGCCCACGCAGGAAAGATCAAAAATGGTTTTCTTCAGGTGCTGATTGTCTGTATACAGTTCCTTCACTAGCTGTATAAGGTCACTGACCTAGGAAAGAAAAGCACAGAGGAGTGGCTACCCAGCAGCCAACTTCAGTGTCCCAGGACCATGCCCCTATATGCAGACAATCCTTCTGAGTCAGACTCTTCAGCATCACAGTTATGGAGCATCAAGCTGCCTGATTCTAGATCTCAAGCCACTCTTGGTATAGCAAAAAGAGCACTGATTTTAACATTTAGCATGCCTATATTCTAATACCAGAACCATCACTTCAAGATAGAGAGATCCTGAGCAAGATGCCTAATCTAAGCCTCAGTTTCCTCACCTGTAAAATGGGTTACTATGAGAATTCAATAGGAATATGAATCACAGTCACAATGCACCAGAGTCCTTGGGACAGTCTAACTGCTCAATCAATGGGAGCTAGTGGTATCTTTGTCTTGCCCTCCCCCTCAAGCAGAGTTAATCTCTCCTTTCCTGCTACCTCTCTATACTTTATACATCCCTCCACCTATTACAGCAACCCTCACACTCCATCTAGCAATGGCTTGTTTACATGTCTGCCTCTTCTACAAGAATTAAAATATCCCGTGACAGAAATGGAATCAGTCACACGGGTATGATAATTTTATGATAAATCACCTAGTCTCCTCTGAGGTCACACTTCCTATTATCAATGGCTCTTAGAACGTTGAAACACTAGAAACCACGCTAATCAACAGACTGTAAAACCTTTCTGGTTTAAAAAAAAGAGATCTATTGATCAAACCTGGGGTTTTATTCATTCAGTAATTATCTATTAACTCTAGCTATCAGTGCCCACTTCTTGCAAATCAGAAATAATTATAACACAATCACTAACTTTAAGATGTTCACGGCCTACTGAGGGGTACAGAAGAGTAATCAGACAATTACACATCAGTATGAAAAGGACATAAGGAGTCTGGGTGGCACAATGATTAAGCACTCACTTGCTAACCGAAAAGCTGGTGGTTCAAACCCACCCAGCGGCTCCACAGGAGAAAGACCTGGTGATCTGCTCCCAAAAAGATTATAGTCTGGAAAACTCTATGGGGCAGTTCTACTCTGTCATGTGGGGTCGCTATGAGTCAGAACCGACTTGATGGCACCCGACAACAACAACATGAGAAGGACAGCATTGTCATTAGGTACAAGAAGAGAGGTGAACGACCTGAGGGAAAGATGACTAACTCTACATGGCGGTTTAGGGAGCGTTTCCTAGACATGAACAAGCCTGGACTGGGTTCTCAAGCCAGAGGAGGAATGTATGAGACCTGTAGGAGTACCCTCCGGGAACATAAACAGAAGGAGAAAAGACAAGGCAAGGAGAAAGAAGAAAGGGAGGAAAGGGCTTTTAGCATCTTATACTTTTGACTGGGAACCCAAGAGACAACAAATAACCAATGAAGTGCTGAAAGTTAATAGGTCAATACCTTTTTCTTAAGTTCTTCTTGAGAAAAATGCTCCACTTGTAGCCGATTGTGCTCTTCAAGGCAAATACTCAAATAAGATGTCTGATCACTATAAAATGAAAATGTTTCTTCTGCCCAAAAAAAAAAGGGGGGGGTTGGGGGGGAAGAGAATCAGAAATAGATCGTTCCAGGGCCAATGCCAGTGCAATCCATTTAAAGCAAGTTGAATTGGGTTGGGGAGAGAGTTACAGAAGAAGATAAATACACATAGGGAGTTTAAAGCACCACCTTTGGAGCAAAAGTAATTTTCCTTCTTTCTCTACAGGTTATCTCAATATATGGTTTTATCTTGGGCTGTAGGCTTTCACTGTGGCCAATTCTGAATTATAATTTGCATATCAAGTGTTGTGCCTGGAGACCATTCTGAGTGGCATGAGGAAATGGTGATTTCAGTTTAAATGAGGGAGTAAATCTGTTTAGGTGAGAATACAGGAAAATTAGATGTGACCCTCAAGGGTAGAACTCAAGGGAAATAAAAGAGCCTGATGTATTTTTTACCGGCCCCAGCGCCCACATGGGGAGCAAGCACACCAAGTGCAAAAACTGCCTGCTAGATCTAAGACAAGAGGATCTTTGGTCACCTACATAAGGGTCTGCTTCCTCTGCAGCAAAATTCACACTCCAATAAGGAAGGAAGAAGCAGAAGAGAGGGAGGACATTTACTGAGAAAGGCATGTCCACAAACATTATCTCATTTTACAAGTGTGGATAAGAAATGATAGACCTGATACGCCATGCAGTGTCCTGGAAAGAGCTAGACTTCAAAGAAAGACACTCTAGTTCAAATCTTGGTGATTTACTGTGGGACCACAGGCAAATTAATCCCCAATCTCTGGGCCTCAGTTTCCTCCTCTGTAAGATGGAGTTTTACCTACTCTATCTAACATAAGGGTAAGAGATGAGAGGTTAAGTGCCTACCACTGTTCCTTGCACACAATACAGGTAGGTGCTCAAGAAATGTCAAACCTATCACTGTTGTAACTAATATTTATTCTGTGTGCCAGGCACCAGGCTAGGGATCCAGAAAGGAATAAGACACTAACCCAGACTTTAAGGGGTTCATGTTCTAGCAAGGGAGAGAGCCAAATATCACTGTGATGAATACTGCAATCCAAGTACCACTGACCCTAATCTTGTAGCCCTCCCGAAATAAATTTACTCGTGGTCATGACAATGCTAAACACAGTATTTCAACGTGAAACAGCAATCTCACTCCTACACGTCTCTGCAGTCCTTGCTCTCTGCAGTGGCTGCTGTGATAGGCACAGCCCAGATGCTTTGGGCAATGAGGACTATTTACCAGAGAAAGGGGATTCAAGCCTACCTAGAGTTAGGAGTATCAATGCAGGAAATAGTACAGGCAGCAAGACAGCAATCCTGCAACAGACCTTCTGCAGAATAAATAGAATTTACTGGGCCTTTCTACTATGAAGGCCAAAGCCAGATGGAAACATACTGGGAGAGCCAACATTAAAAGTCACCACAAAAAGGGTCCCAAGATAAAATCCTGCAGGTGCCTCACCTTCTAATGAAGCTTCAGGGCTCTCTTAAAGTTCAGCCAAGGCCTTCCAAGTGGCAAATCCCAAAGGGAAATATATACAAGAGAGTATATATACCTTCCCGCCTCCGGATTTCATTGATCTGCTCCTCCAAGGTCTTCTGCAAATTCTGATAGGAGAGCACATCCTGCTCCAGTTGCTTCCGCAGGGCAAAAATGTTGTTTAACTCAGCCTGCAGGTTGTTTATACTTGGTAAAACAAGACACCAGAAATTTTAAAATAGATCTATTTGTGCTTTAAGATGCAAAGCCTAGCAAGTCCTCCTTTGATTTCAATGTCATTTTTTTTTTTGTTTATAAAAGTAAATATGTATTTACTGAAGAAAACTGAAAATATAAACATATAAAGAAAACATACTCATCATAGCTCCACTATCAACTACCACGTGGTAGACTCTATTTCCTCCCAATCTTTATCCCAGTGACTATTTTTACAAGGTTGAAATAGTACTCAAAAACCAAAATCAAACCCACTGCCATCAAGTTATTCCAACTCATAGTGACTCTATAGGACAGAGAGGAACCGTCTCACAGGGTTTCCAAGGCTGTAATCTTTACAGAAGCAGACTGCTACATCCTTCTCCCACGGCGCAGCAGGTGGGTTCAAACAGCCGACCTTTTGGTTAGCAGCTGAGTGCTTAACCACTGCGCCACCAGGGCTCCTTGAAACAGTACTAGATATACAATATTGAATTCTGCACTTCTCACTTAAATATTTCTCTACGTGTTTCAAATTCTTTGCAAATATCATCGTTAATGACTATAAAATATTAAATCTGGTGGATGTCCCATCTTTACTTTAACTCGTCTCTCTTAAAGGACCTCTAAGGCATTTCTAAGTTTTTGCTAAAGATGTAACTAGGTGGAAATAATTTAATTTTCCAGAACACTTCTCTGGAATACTGCTTTCAGAGGGCTTAGGCATAGAAAGGGAGAGGGCTCTCCAGGGCCTGGTGTTACCTAGAACCCAGACTTTGGAAGAGAGGGAGACAGGGAGGCCTTTTGTTGTATTACTCTTAGAAAAGGTAGCATTGGGGGTGAGGACGAAGGGCAGAAAGGAAGAGGAAGCATTGGGGGTGAGGACGAAGGGCAGAAAGGAAGAGGAAGAAGAGTGAGTCAACAACAGGAGGGAAAGAAGGACCAATTTAAGGGCCAGTAGACTCTACGGTGATGAGTTCAAAAACCAACAAAACCCACTGTTATCGAGTCGATTCCAACTCATAGTGACCCTACAGGACAGAGAAGAACTGTCCATAGGGTCTTCAAGGCTGTAGTTTTTACAGAAGCAGACCGCCACATGTTTCTCCCCTGGAGCAGCTGGTGGGTTCAAACCACCGACCTTTCAGTAAGTAGGTGAGCACTTAACCACTGCACCACCAGGGCTGCCCTATCGTGACGTGATAGCCACTCACAAATGCGTGATATTAATGGATTTTTACTTTGGGAGAGGGGTACTCAAAGTGATGTCAAGTTTCACATCTGGGTCATTGTGATACAGTGCTAAGCTGTACAGACAGCTTGCATGGAACCAAAGCCCAGAACCCAGAGGAGCCCATAAAAATGCACACCTCCCAGACATATGCATTAATCTTGAGAAGCACTGTCCAACAGAACTTTCTCAGGTAATGAAAATGTTCTGTATCTGTGCTAATACAGCAGCCACTAGCCACATGTGGCTACTGAACATTTGAAATATGGCTAGCTCACCAAGAAACTGGATGTCTAAGTTTATTAAGTTTTAATTAAACTTAATTTTAATAGTCACAAGTGGCTAGTGGCCACTGTATTAGACAATCCAGATCTATGAGGAAGGCTTTTGACTTCTACTGACATGCAACTGGTAGGGATCTGAACCAATTAAACCCAGTTCTCAGAGGAACAAAGAGGCCCCAGCTAACACTGAGTAACACAAACAATGTTTCATTGTAACATCTCTGTGCCTAAAGCCTTGTTTGACATTCAGGTTATTTTCCTAAGAAGGATTCCCAGCAGTGCAATTACTGGTCAAAGGGTACAATCATTTTTAAGACTTCTGAAACACATTAACAGATGAGAAAGCTTCCTTTATAGACATTGAAAAATATATCACTCTCTGTCCAGCGCCTAACCTATAGTTTTCTAGGAGTCCATCAACACCTTGAACTAACCTGTAAAACTTTATGAATATGTGAATTTTTCTGGGGAGAGGGTCCACAGGCTTTCATCAGATTTTCAAAAGGGGTCTACATGCATGCTGTGACATGGAGAAACCTTGAAAATATTATGTTGAGTGAAATAAGTAGACACAAAAGGACAAGTGTTGTATGATCCCACCTACACGAAATATCTACATTAGGCAGATGCGTAGAGACAAAGGTTTATCAGTGGCTACCAAGTACTGGGAGGGCGGAGGGAATGGGAGCCATTGCTGAAGGGGTACTGAGTTTCTGTTTGGAACGATGTAAAACTTTTGAAAATGGATACTGGTGATAGAAGCGCAACACGACAAATGTCATTAATGTCACTGAACTGTACACTTACAAATGGTTAGAACTGCAAGTTTCTGTTATATGTATTTTACCATAATAAAATCTTTTAAAGAGGGTGGGGGTCCACAGCCTCAAAGCACTTAGGAACTATTCCTTTCAACATGTGTGCCTCAGACAAAAGCTCTACTTCTCCTTCAGACATTCCTTTCAGCTCCATCCACCGAACTGCACACATAAATCAACATATTTTGGAAGGAAAATAAACCATTATGTCTAATCTTCTGTGCTCGCTGCTTTGAGGACGGTTCACTGTGAAGCAGTCCTCATGCAAGGAAAGAGGCCCCACTAGAAACTTGTACCTAGCTCCATTTCAAGACTATCATAATGATCAATCTGTAAAGCTGATGGAAAACCTTACAGTGGTGTCACACACAGCACTCGCTTGGATGCGGTCGTGTTCCAGAGACATTTAACCAGGGAAAAAAAGGAGATTGTTTTAGCAAAGCTCCTGCAATTAGGGCTGGGGAAAGCTAACTGCTTCACTCCCTCTTCCATTCTCTGACAGGGTGAAAAGTACACAGCTGCTGTTCCTGTGTCTGTCATTTATGTTTCCCCAATGCTGAAATCTTTTCAAGGTGTGAGGTGCTGGTGGAACAAAGGTGCTTCAATCAGAAAGAAATGAAAGCCCTGCACATTCTTCTTTCTGGGGAGGTGGACAGGGGCAGAAATAAGGGATTAGAATCAAACTCAAAGTGGCAGCTACCACTAACTAGCAACATAATCTCAGACAAGTCAATTAAACTGCCTGAGTCCTGATGTCCTTGTCTGTATACAACAGGGATAATAATACCTTTCCTTCGAAATTTTTTTGTGGATTAAATGAGATGTTACATGGAAAAGGACTTAGCATAGTGTCTAACACAGACAAGATGGTCAATAAACATTATTATTTCCTTCCTTCTACATGTCCCTAATAACTCCCATACAAAAGATGGTATTTATGGGCCAAAATTTCTGGTTGAGTTACAGCAGTGGTTCTCATTTGGAAACGATTTTGTCCCCCTAGGGGACATTTGGCAATGTCTGGAGACATTTCTGGTTGTCACAGCTGAAGGGGTGAGGGGGCTGTGGTACCGGCACTGAGTGTGGTTAGAGGCCAGGAATGCTATTAAACATCCTACCGTGTGCAGGACAGCCCCTCGCAACAAAAACTTGTCCAGCCCAAAATGCCAATAGTGCTGAGGCTGAGAAACTCCACATTACACAGGAGTGTAAGCTGTAGTAGTCCTCAAGGTAAGTGATATATTAGTGAGGGTCTAGGCTTGGGAGCCAGGGAACTCTGAGCTCTGATAATTACTAACTGTAGATCCTTGGGTAATACACTTAACATCTCAGAGAGCAGATTTCCACTTCTGTAATATGGAGATAATGTTACTGACTTCTAAGTGCTAGTGTGAAGAACAAATGGTAAAGGAGAAAGGATCCAGCATACAGTTGCCTGCAATTAGTTTCCTTCCTCCCTGTCCTTCCTTTCCAATTCTAATTACAAGTCCAGGACATGTCTCTAGAGTCATCTACCTTTACTGCTAGTTTCCAGTGAGTGAGCAATGCTGGAGTCACAAAAGGGGCTCCATCTGCCTTAACCCACAATTATGTGATCTGCATATGCCCAGGTCTGAAGATTAAAAAGCCCCTGACATGCTGAGTTTATGCATACTGAGATATTGCTGGATACGTAAGCTTTTCATGTCATGTTGTTGCTATTTTTAACAACTGTTACCATTTACTACTGAGTGTTTACTATGTGCTGGACAGTGTTAGGACTGTAACTATCTCATCTCTTATTTCAAATCAACCCTGTAGGGTAGGCAGGTAGCTAGGTAGGTAGGCCAACCTCGACTTTACAGGCACATAAACTGAGACTCAGGGTGACAAATAACTTACCCAAGAGCTCAGAGCTGGTGAGTGAGCGGCAGAGCTGGGGTGTAGACCCAGGTCTGTCTCATTCTACATGTATTGTGACTCTGAAGACAAACAAGAAATCTCCTGAGTATCTTTGTAGGTCACAGCTCTGACCCACCTCTGTCTTAACTCACGTTTCTATTCATTAAGAAAGAGCCTGTGAAACACAGAGCCAGCCATGATGTGGAGGGGGCTTGAGGGCAACGATATCCAGCCACAGGGCCTCTCAGTGCACAGAATCTAATCTGGCTCCCACCCCAAAAAGCTGCACAATTAAACTCAATTTGCTCGTTCCCTTTGAGTTTCCCAGTGTTACTGAGCCCCTCCTCCAAGTGAAACCGACTAGCAGCTGAGGCTTCTTGAAAACGCTGGCATGCAGAGAGTCACATTAACTCTGAGAATTTCATCAGGATGTTTTCATTTTCTCTAAATTCATTTCAGATTTTAAAATCTGAAAATTAGCTCATAATTTAGAAGACTAGTGTTGGGAGGGCATTCATCCACTGAACATTTCCTGAGTGCCTACTCCATACCAGGCCCTGTGACAGGCACCGGGATATGGAGACAAGTAAGACACGGTCTCTGCCCTTAAGGAGCTCACGGTCGAGATGAGGAGGCAGACCAGTAGAGACAACTACACAGAGGGATGTAGTTCTGCCTGAGGGGTTAGGCTGAGCCTCCTGACAAGGATAATAATCACAATGAATTCTGAAGGACTAGAGGAGCCCTGGTGGCTCAGTGGTTAAGAGCTCCGTTGCCAAACAAAAGGTTGGCAGTCTGAATCCACCAGCTGCTCCTTGGAAACCCAATGGGGCAGTTCCACTCTGTCCTATAGGGTTGCTATGAGTTGGAATTGACTGGACAGCAGCAGGCTTGCTTTTTTTTGGTTACTAGGAGACAAAGCAGGGGGAATGGGTGGGAAGGGGGATAGGCAGAGGCAGGAGAGTGCACAGCCTAGGGAACAATGAATAGTTAATCACAGCTAGAGAGAAAGGCATAAGGAGAGGAACAGCAAAAGATGATTTTTTTTAATTTTTTATTACAGAAAGTTTTAGACACAAAAGAACACAAACTAGTGCAATGAGCCCTTCCCCCATCTACTCATGCCCCAAACCCCACAACCAGGGCATCATGGCCAATCTTGTTCTGTTGATATCCCCACCCACTTCCTCTGCTTCGTACAGTCTTGAAGCAAATCCTACACATCATATCTTTTCAATTGTAACTATCCGAGTGTGTAAAGAGATGATTTCTTAATGTATGAAGTCACTGAGTCCAACCCTCCATTTAGAGATGGACAAACAAAGGCCAGAGGGCAAGAAGTTTGGACACTGAGCTACAGTATGGGAGAGAACAGGCTAAAGCAAGACCACTTAGCCTCACTGGCACCAAATCATGTGTCAGCAATTCTGTAAATACACAAATTACTTCAAAATATTGGCCAAGTAAGGCAGAAACTTGTTTGGATTCTGAGGCTCTGTCACTCACCTCCTGTATGTCCTTGGACAAGTCACTTAACCTCTCTTAGCTTTCATGGCCTTATGTAAAATAGAGGTAACAGCATTACTTACCTCACAGAACTGCTGTAAAAATTATATGTAATAATACACATGAAAGCACTTTTCAAATGTATAACAAAGTGCTATAAAAATCTAAGTAATTATTATTGATATTTTTACCCTAAGTTTTACAAACTATTCTTGAAACTTTTCTGTAAATTTGAAATTATTTCAAAATAAGAAGAAAAAAATGTTAAAAATAAAGTTAATGTGGACAGCAATACCTGGCACAGTTCCTGACATGTACTAGGTGCTCTCTAAATGCTGGCAGGAGATATTCGGTCAGTGGAGCCATGGAGCTGCAAACAGCCTTTGTATTTCACATTGCCTTACACTCTCTCCTAGAGTCAAGATACCATCCAGGACAGGGGTTCTTACCATGAATAAAATTCAGGGGATGCATGAAGTGAACAGGGAAAAAAATGTCAAATCTTTATTTCTATCAAGAAACAGGTCTATCTGATTTTTAAATAAGGCAATCAACATCCAAGTTCTTTATAAGCTTCCTAAGCAAACTGGTAGAACTTTGCTGCCTCAAGAAACTACCAGCATTTTTCAAGATATGAGTGTGTACGTTATGTCCGCGCACCCATGTGCATGATGTCCAAACAGAAACACTTACCTGTTTGAGTCCTGAAGAGATTTCACCAGACGGGAATAGATGTCCTGCTCTTTCTTTAAGACCTGAATCAGCTCTTCATAGCCTGATTGTTTCTTTTCCTGGGAATGACAGTGGGCATCTGACATTAAGGGAAGAATTTTAAAAGAGTATATCCTTATATTATGCAATATATGTGGATAATTCTGGTTTTGAAACCTAAACTGAGGTGAGCCTCTGTGCCAGGCTCCTATCAGGCCACAGTCAGAGAGCACCACCTTCAGGAGGAGTGGCGAATGACTGTCCATCTCTTACCCAAGAACAAAGCCAAGAGCTGAGCTTTTAACACTAACCAGCTGTTACTAAAGAATCATCATAGTCATCCACTTTGTCCATCATGAAATTACCACCCTCAAAACTGCTGTTCATAGTTTTCACAACACTATAGGGAATGCCTTTACACACTCACTCTTGCTCCAAAGAACTGATATTCACAAACTGAAACCTGACAAGTGCTGGGGACAAAGGATTTACAAGAAAGAAGTAGAGCGAGTAGCACTTTGAAGGCACCTGGAACAGAGTGGTGGTAAAGAGAGGTGAGTTGGATCTCTGCCATTCCCTAGCTGTATGATCTCCGTAGGTAGCAGATAAAAGTTAAATGTGTATACTACAAGGACAAGGGATCCTTGGAGAAATGACTGATTCTAGGAATAGGGCAAAGAAAATAAGGGGTAACACAAGATATGTCTATAGCATTTTGTTATGCCAGAAAATAAGAAAATGCTCAAATAATGATGGAGTGTTATCAAAAGGACACAGAAGCCAGCTTCAAGAGACTCCTACTAGTCAAATCTGGAACAAAATACATAATGATAGTACTAGATTATAACTGAATAAAACAGAAAGTCATGTATCCATAATGATATGAATAAATAACTGAACGAATAAATGGAAGAGCAGGTTTTTGCTTACAGTAGAATGCCAACTAATAAAGGTGCAAGGAATGATGGGATTATAAAAGTCACCATTTGCCAGCCATCATAGTAATAAATAATCTGGCCAAGAAACATCAATGAATGCTAAAACTAGTGGGTGAAAGTTTGAAGAAAACCAGGATATTCACATAGATTCAAAATACTTTCCCACAAAATACTTATTAATTACAAACGAACACAAGAGTAACTGTACAGTCGAGGCACCTGGCATACACCACCTTCATAAAGTTATCAAAGTTTACGACCAGTAATGGGACAAATCAAAATTGTATACCATTGGATGAGATGAGCACAGCAACACTACTGTGATATTCCTGCCAAGCATGCATAGCCCAAAACTGATCACAAAGAAATATCACATAGGCCCAAACTGAAGGACAGTCTACACAATAACTGGCCTGGAGACTTCAAAAATATCAAGGTCATGAAAGACAAAGAGAGATTCAGACTAAAGAAATAAGACTATTAAATGCAACGTGTGATCCTGGACTAGAATCTTTTGCTCTAAACGGACTTATTGGGACAACTAGTGAAACATGAATGCGTGTGATGATTAGACAGTAGTGATGCATCTGTGCTAATTCCCTGCTTGTGATGGCTGTGCTGAGGTTATGCAGGAAAATGCCCTTGTTTGTAGAAAATACACACTCAAGTATTCAGAGATGACAGGCCTTCATGTTGGTAACTTACTCTCAGATGGCTCAATACAAATAAAGTCCTTTAAACTATTCTTGAAACTTTTCTGCAAATTTGAAATTATTTCAAAATAAGAAGAAAACAATGTTAAAAATAAAGTTAACGTGGACAGCAATACCTGGCACAGTTCCTGACATATATTAGGTGCTCTCTAAGTGCTGGGGGGAGATATTCAGTCAGTGGAGCAATGGAGCTGCAAACAGCCTTTGTATTTCACATTGCCTTACACTCTCTCCTAGAGTCAAGATACCATCCCGGACAGGGGTTCTTACCACGAATAAAATTCAGAGGATGCATGAAGTGAACAGGGGGAAAAAAAGTCAAATCTTTATTTCCACTAACCTCTAGCTGAAATGCAGCATTCCCTTCAATCGTGAATTGAAGGGATACTGCTATCACTGCAAGCCATAGTAGTATTAGCAGTACTACTGTGACTTTGTCACCAAAAGAAATCTGGTTATTTTGTGTATGTTGCAGATATCTCAAAATTTTGTTTATTCTTATCACTACTTCAAAACTACAGTAGTTATTATATTCACAACTAGATCATTTTATAAGAAGCACCATTTGTACAGCATAATATATTTTTATTGTGATAAACGAATTTCAAAATAATTGGTTTCCTTTATGTTGTTGTTGCTGTTGTTGGTGCCGACGACTTAATTCCGACTCACAGCAACCCCACGTGACAGAGATGAACTGCCCACAAAGAGTTTCCTAGGCTGTAATCTTTACAGAAGCAGAATGCCAGGTCTTCCTCTCGTGGAGCCACTGGGTGGGTTCGAACAGCCAACTTTTCAATTAGCAGCAGAGTGCTTAATCATTGTGCAACTAGAGTTCCTTGGTTTCCTTTTTCGTCTTATGTATATATTTTATGTATTTAAGTATTTTTTTCAGGGAAGGGGTCTTTGGCTTCAATAGATTACCAAAGGGATGCAGAGGACATAAAAGTTAAGAACCCCTGACCTAGGAGAACATTGCTTTGATCTAGCCTTGAACAAAAAGATGAAGTCATCACCTGCTGATTAAGGGTCTTAAATGCTAAATCACCAGTCTGGTCACGATAAATTAGTCACCCAGACCGCTAGAAATGTCAGCCCCTTTTGTAAATCACACCATGTCATTGGCACAATGAGCTCCCAAATAGCTCTTGTAGGCAATAATAGTATCATGTAGGATTCTTTTAGCGCCCACCTGCACACAACCATGTACACAGCCAGAGGACCCCAGAGAGAAGACTGGGTAAGAAATAAGTAGGATATCAATACAAAGGAAGTGGCATGACCAAGCACTCAGTACTGTCAGCCACTGTACTAAGTGCTTTCCAGGCATTTTCTCATTTAATCCTCACAAGAACCCGATGAGCTTAGGTGTTGCTCTCTCCACTTTAGAGATGAGGAAACTGAGGCACAGAAGGCCAAAAGCGTGCTCAAGCTTAGGGTGGTAAGGCAGGGTGTGGATCCAGATGGGGCCGTGCTCTTCAGCCCACCCTTCATTGCCCCAAAATGGATGCAAAGCACTGAACACTCAACAAGGGTAACACTGTCATTGTCAGCCTTGTAAAGGCCAGCCGACTGCTTCTTGAGTCCCTAGCATGAGAGGCAGTGGGTTCCTGTTCTTTCTGGCATCTACTGCAAACCTTCACAAGGTTTTCCAAGCCACCACAATCCTCAGCTCCTGTCCTCCATCTGCCAGCTGACCACATCTGCATTCACCTGCTCCTCCTGCTCCTCTGCCTCAGTGGAAGTGAAAAATCCCTCCATTTGAGCTCCAGGAGGCTAGTCCAACCTTCTTCTTGAAGACTATTCCATCACTCACTCCTCTCTACCAAAACACTCCAGGGCACCTTACAGGCCTCTGCTCTGACTAAAACTTCACCAGGAAGCTTTCCCTGACTGAGAGATGCCTTCCTCCGGCCCCCACAACACCTTTTGTTCACCCTCACCCCAAAGCTACAGTGTACCAACCACCTATTTACAGGGCTGCCCTCCCCAACTAGTCTGGGGGCTCCTAGAGGGCAGCAGCACAGTGTCTGCCACAGATCAAATGCTGCCACAAACATTTGCTGCACTGATGATTAAATAGGTAAGAGAGGAACATACAGGGACTGAGATAAATCTTAAGAGCAGAGATTCCTGTGGATATTTTGCATAATAGAAGTCAGAGTGAGTCAACATCTTCCTAGAAGCAAATTGCTCACCCATGTTAAATAAATGAACTCTTTGGAGCCATTTGGGTCCCATTTCATCAATCATCTATTCCCCTGCGTTAAATCATACCCCATTAGAATGAAGTCATTTGGCTCCCTCAGCAAGGCTGAGAAACCAATGGGTCTCCTCTGGCAGAGGGCCAGGCTGCCCAGAGGGAAGTAATGAGAAGGACCTGCTCAGCAGGAGCAACCAATTTCCCCTTTCCCTGACCTCGCCCTGCCCCCACCCTGCCCCTCCAACCAAGAAACAAGCCCAGACAGTAGGCCTCTCATCATAGAGAAGACTTACCATTTACCACACAACTAATGTGTGTCAGACCCTACATCTATAGTATGTGGGGACAGCCCCTGGAGTAACCACCCAGCTCACCACCATCCCCCTGCCTCATCTGAGAACTATCACTAAAACATAAGAGTGAGTCCCACGGAGAGCCCTTCCCTCTGTGAGCCAACCTCCAAGTCCACACTAAACCACTAAGATTCTCTCCCAGGAATTCAGAGACTCAGACAGAGATAACAGAAGTATGGGAGTCAGTGGGTCTCAGTCACATCAACAACAGTGCCCTAGAGTCCACAACTTCTGCTGGTGAGCCCGCGGAGCTGCCACAGTTTTCATCTTCCCCAAGGCATGGTTGCTCAACTCCTCCCTGGCATCTGTGAGGATGTTCCCAGTAAATACTGCCTTTTATTGCTGTTTCACTCAAGCTACCCAATGTTTCTGTAGCTTGTAACCAAAAGAATCTTAACTAATACACTTAAATTATTTCTAATCCTCTCTGCTAACTAATTCTGGGTGGTAAGCATGTAATTGCTCATTTTACAGATTAGAAAGGTGAGTTTCAGCGAGATGAAGTGGCTTGCCCAAGGTCACAGAGATAATAAGCAGCAGAACTGGCATCCAGACACCAAAGCCAGGGCATTCACTACTCTACTATAGTGTCCTTAATAACCTGAAGGAAACACATGCAATGTGCAGACCACAATCTGAAGCAGCAGCAGATACATAAAGAAAATGGATCACTTCTCGGCAATCAGGGCAGTTTAGAGGTCTGGCAGAGAGGTAACGTTTGTCTCAGTAGCTATGTCACAGCTCTGCAACAACGACATTTATTTTAATACTCAGGAAACTTCAGCAGCAATGTCTTAACCGTGTCAATAACCAAGCTATAAATCTCTGGCTGCAGCAAGTTAAATATGGTCTATGTGTTTAACTCCCTATTCTTCAATTCCCTGATCATCTAGCATTAATTCCCAGGATCACAGAATGATCAGAGGGAAAACAGAGTGCCCAGAGTCTGTGGAAACATCATCATAGCCTCAAGTTCTCTGTAGAAATCGACAGAGGATAAACCCTAAATCAACACCAAGTGGCCAAGGGCATGGCAGAAGAAATCCATGCTCTCTACTTAGAAAAAACTACAACCTGAAAAGTATCCTTTTCTGAGGGAAAAAACTGCAAGGCTACAAAAGCTGGCATTTCTTCAATTGACATCTAGAAACTTACAATTCTTAAGTGATAATTTATAATTCTTTATCCACAATTTACAACTAGTCTTGCAAAACAGAATTAAAGCTTTTGCTAAAATACTTGGGTATTTTGCACAGTAATTTAAACACCACCAGGATCTGAATATCACCAAAACACCAGTAAAATACCTTGCACTTGTGGTTATATGAACTACAGACATCACCCAGTGCCAAAACCTAAAAACAAAACGTCACAGATAATAATAAACCTAGTGAAATTAAATTTTAAAACACTCAATCTGTTCAATAAATTTATAAACACATTTTATTCAATATTTAGAAGCATATTACGTGACTAAAAGGTAATTTAAAATAGAAAAGTTTAACTAAATGTAATTCAGATTAGTGTCTATCTAAAAAACCTGACAGGTTGCTATGTTTCAAAACAGACTGTACCTTATTACAGGTTAATTTGCATATTAACAGCTCAACTAAATCAAATAACTATATGCAAGTTAGAATCACGAATATCCATCCTCTGAGAGTAACTGGACTTTCCCAAGGTCACCCAAGTGAAGTGACAAAGCCAGGAGAGAAACTCAGGCCCAGGCCAAAGGCTGTTTCCTGGCCCAGCTCAAGGGCTCTTTGCACTAGTTCTTGCTGACACTCTCAGTCAAGAGAAACAGTAAAATGCAAATCCTCAAATGGTGAGAGTTAAGAATGCTCTCCCACTGGTCAGTCAACGATGCCCTCAAGACCAGGGCTGATACTGAGCTGGTACGCAGCACAGTGACTAGTTGTTGGTGGTGGTGGTGTTAGCTGCTGTCCAGTTGGCCCCTGACTCATGGCAATCCCATGTACAATGAAACAAAACACTGCCCTGTCCTGTGCCATCCCCACGATCAGTTTCAGATAGGACAGTTGTGATCCACAGGGTTTTCACTGGCTGATTTTCAGAAGTAGATTGCCAGGCCTTTCTTCCTAATCCATCTTAGTCTGGAAGCTCCACGGAAACCTATTCAGCATCATAGCAACACTGGTTGCTGAAATACTGAAATATTTCAGTTGGAAAATAACCTGCAGGTCCATCCACCCCCGTGACCCTGCTGCCCTGGACCCTCCCCCTGGGCCCCTAGGGACCTCACCATAACCCAATAATT
Organism: Dugong dugon; assembly: GCA_030035585.1. NCBI lineage: Eukaryota > Metazoa > Chordata > Mammalia > Sirenia > Dugongidae > Dugong > Dugong dugon. The sequence continues at coordinate 64,475,771 of CM057471.1, forward strand.
ACAGAGTTGGTATCTGGCACAAGAGCAGGCCTCCAGAACCCCACTCCAGCCCCACTGCCCTAGTCTGTTCTTATAGTTAATGCCTGTACTGTACCAGTTGTTAATTCTTTTGAGAATCACCATTCACAAAACCATAAATCATGATCAGAGCCATTCATCAGAGAACTAATTTGCTTAAGAGTTCCCTGTCTTCGAACCTATGAACTTAATTAAAGTCAGCCAGGTTTAAAAAAAAAAACTTGGCCTACAGTTAAACTCCTTTTCTCTCCCAGATTTGGCTGCCTATTTACATTAAATGCAAGCTGGTGGTCAGGGCAATATCTATGCATCTCTCACAAATCAATATAACCATTCATTCACTCAACAAACATCTACTAAGCCAGGCACTGGGCTAGGCACTGGGATTCAGAGATGAATGTCAGTTGCCTACTCATGAGGTGCCTGCTCATGGTGCTCAGGGGCTCAAGTGACGGAAAGGAGAAAGGTGGAACCTATAACGTCAACAAAAAGGCAGTAAGTACTATGTGGAAGAGGCGTGAAAAGTGCTGTGAACCAAAAAGAAAGGGGAGATGGCACCAGGTAAGGCTCCACACAGGCAACACAAGAGTGGCACCTTTAGGGATGTTCAGGAGTTACCAGGTAAACAAGGAAGGAAAAGGCACTTCAGGCAGATGGAACCACACATGGAAAGGCACAGAGAAGTACATGGCGTTTTTAGGAATCTACAAGAAGTTAGCTGCTGTTGAAGATGATGAGGGGATGAAAGAAAATGAGATCACAAAGATAATTTGGGGCCAGATCAGGAAAGGCGCGGTGAACAAGAAAATTTTCCTAACGCTTTGGATTACGTAGTTCTTAAAAGGTGAATCCTGGTAGAGCAAATATAAGGCTCATCTTTTAACGAGCTGTGACTCCTCAGTTTCGTGTGCAGTGCAAATACTAATCCTCAACTAAAGGATATTAATCTCTAAGGTGGACAGACTAAGAACTACTCCACCTACGTGTTGTAAGCTCAATCATCAGCAAGAAGGCATTTGAGATCTCTCTACATCAAAGGAGTTATCAAGTTTCAGAAAAGAATATGAATACATTCACATGTGAACGTCCCATTTCAGTCAAGCTTACCTCGAAGAAGATGATTTTGCTGGCTGGTGGCTGCTGAGAAGAGCACTTTCCTGTTATTAAGCCTTCATTCTTGAACTCAAAATCCTCCGCAGTCATTAAATGACAGTTCTGTTGAATTGCTTCCAAATCTTTTTCATTGACTTTCTAAGGAAATAAAACGAATCATACAGAAGTTTCTGTCAAGAAAAAGTATTAAGAAATTGTCCCAAATTCTTCAAGGGAAGACATTTTACTTGCTCACAATACCCGTATGTCCTCTAATTTCTACCACCCCAAAATGTTAGGCAATTACAAAACTGTAATGCAACCCACTTCTGTGTTACTATGACTTAGAGATAGCACTATGGCACAGTCGAGGATGGTGGTAGTCATTACAGACCTTCCCCACTCCCAGCCACTGTGACTGCCTCAGAGTAGTTGTGGAGGACATAGCCGAGGTTCTGACCAGCAGGTTCCAATCCTGAGTCCAACCTTGGTTAGGGTGTACTCTCTGGGTCTCAGTTTTCTGCCATGTAAAATAGGGACAATGATACCTATCCTACAGGGTTACAGGGATCATTAGAAGGACTAAATATCAAAACCCAACAAAGTAATGGTTTCTTCTGAAACATTTCAAATTTGACAAAACTTGAGCCTTCCGTATCTATGAGGAGATTTGACTTCCAGGAAGAAACTCCAAGAATGCATATACTACTTTAGGGTCTGATCACATATTAAAGGCTCCTTCATGTTGACGCATAACGCAATTCCTCTCACCAACCTCTTCAGAAGATCTGATGTCCAACAACACAACAGGACTGGAAACAATAGCATAGAATCTATTTCTAACTATTTAAAACTTGATAATTCCTGAACTAGGGTTCTGTCCACTTTTTTTCAGAAATTAAGGACAGGAGCAACATCTTAACTCCTAAACATCTAGCAGAATTAATTTATCATGTCAAACGATTATAAGAAATCAAGTGAGCACAAACAAGACAAGCATAGGCAATCACTGGTAAAAACTCAATGAACTATAACAGGAAGAACTAGGAATCAAACGACCAAGACTGAATTTCCAGAATTGTCATAGTACAGACATGCTTGAGTTAAAACTTTATTTTTATTTTATAAAAGTCCAACTATACATGCACATAGTTTAAAAGTCAAATAGTACTATAAAGCTTAAATGGAAAATAGCAGTCCCCTATCTCTCCATTTTTCACCTGTAAGTTCCACTCCCCACAACAACCAACTTCCAACTCTTCAGCTATTTCTTCCAATGTTTCTACATTACTTATTTCTTATTCTCACATTTGATTTTTCAGGTTTAGATTCTATCTATTGCCATCTATGACAGAGGGTTAGGATTCATCCCTTACACATCTGCCCCACAACATTTTTCCTAATAGTTATATCACAGCTTTACGAAAGACAAATATTCCACTTTTACATTATTATGGCCATGTATAAATACTGTTCATGGCTCAGCCATATACTGTTCAATGATTACATTTTCTTTCATGTTCAATTCTCTGCTTTTCTTGGAATTAGTAATCTCTTTGTAATTTTTTTTTTATTTGTTTACTTAGTTCATAAAACTAACTTATGTACATAACATTAATTTATCTCCAAACTCTCTAAAAGACCTGAAACATTCCTCCCAGCAGAGTCTAACATATCAGATAACTGACCAGTCCATTTTAGTTTCTTGCAGAAATCCCAACTGAAGTCCTCCTTCTACAGCTCAAATTTGGACTCTCTACACAGGCTGTTCAAGTTTTTATCCAGGGACTTCTTTCCACAACACCCCAGGAATTCCCTACTTTCTAGAGCCCATGTCTCTCTCTTCTTCTTGGTTTACTCCTCGTTTGTGTGGAATCATCCCTCAGAAGATCCCTGCAAAGAGTACATGGAAGGCAAATTTTTTTAGCCACCGAATGTCTGAAAATGCCTTTATTCTGCCATCACACTGATGACAGCCCAGCCAAGTACAGAACGCTAGACTGGAAATCACTTTTCCTAAAAAATTTAAAGGTTTTACGTCTCTGTCTTCTAGCTTCCGGTGTTAACTGCTAAGAAGTTTGATGTCATTCTGGGTCTGGGTCCTTTGTAAGTGATCTAATTTTCCTCTCTCTGGAAGTCTTTTGAATCTTCTCTTTATCTCTGTGTTCCATAATTTCACAGTGATGTGTCTTGAGATATATAGGTCTTTTTCATTCTTTCTGCTAGAAATAGAACAGGCCCTTTCCGTCTAAAATAGTCATCCTTCCATTCTGGAAAATTTCCTGCTATTACTTTGAAATTTTCCTTCCCTCTCTGCTTTGCATCTTCTGTCTTTCTGGAACTCCTGTTTGTAATATAATGGACCTCTTGCATCATGCCTCTAATTCTCTTATCCTTTGTCTCCCATTCTCCCATCTTTTTGTTTCTTTGTTTGTTTAATTCTATTTTCTGGAAGACTTATTGACTTTATCTTCCAACCTTCCTAACTCTTCTACTAAACTTTTTCTATCTGCAATCACACTTTCAAATTCCAATAAGTCATTCTTCTTTGCCAAATATCTTTTTACCGGATCCTGATCTTATTTCTTATCTAAAGATGTTAATTACAGTGTTGGGTTTAAAAAAAATTTAAGTTGTCTAGTTTTCTTCTCCTCCTTGCATTGTTTCTATTTCCTATATATACCCCTGTTCTGCCTGTTCTGGCCTTTGTCTTTCCTCCACTTCTCCAGTGTTTGGTGATCTCATGCCATCCACCTACTTTTAAGACTAAAGGTGCTATCTACTGACCATTCTGACCAGGGACACAATAAATGGTACTGGACAGAATGGGAGAAAATTGTAGAACAAAACTCAAATTCTTAAAAAAAGACCAGACTTATCGGACTGGTAGAGACTAGAGGAACCCTCGAGACTATCGCCCTGAGATACACTTTAAACTCTGAACAGAAACCACTTCCAGAGGTCACCTTTGAGCTATAACAACAGATTGGCTCATAAAATAAACAGTATCACCCAAGAGTACTGTGCTCCTTAAAAAAAAAATCATCTATATGAGACGAAATGGACATTCACCCTAAAGCAAAGATGAGAAGCCAGGAGGGTTGGGGGGTGGGAAGCGGGAGGGAAGCTAGATTAATGAGAACGGAACCACCAGAACAGAAATAATGAGAATGCTGACACAATGTGGAAAACGTAACCAATGTCACCGAGCAATAGGTATAGAAGTTGTTAAATGGGAACCTAATTTTCTGTATAAACTTTCACTAAAAACACAACAAAATATTGGAAGAAAAAGAAAAGATTAAAGGTACTCAGAAGCTATGCAAGCATGGAAAGGGCCTGTCAATAGCAGGCCTCACTATGAGATGACTAGGTAGGGACCTGGTTGTTTTGCTGGAGGACCTCCAACCATCAGCATCTTTAAGTCTTTTCTCTTACAGGTCAGTTTCCTTCAGAGGAATCTCACTGCTAGGCATACACAGTTTCACTCTGTCCCCATGCTTTCATTAAACCAACCGACTACTGCTATTAGTGCTACCTGGTGGCCCCCAGTCCAGAGTCTTTCTGACTTTTAACTTTCCAGAGAATAAACTCAAGAGAGTTCCATCTTTGGCTGGTGTAGAAAAGGGAGTCATTTAACTACTTAGAATTCCAGCCAAATCTCCTGTTTTCAAAGATTCCAAGTACCTCTGATTACTGCTGAGGCTTTCTGGGGTTCTATAACATAAATCAGCTTGCTTCTTGTCTTTTCATACGAAAGGCTTGTAGCAGAGTGGAATAAAACTGAATCCTACGCAGTTACTATTTACCAGTCACTCATCAAAATTTAAATTTTGTTGACAGCTCACACTTGTTGTTGTTCCCACCCCATTTCCCTTGGTTTTTGTGAGTTTATACCTTTTTATTTCCTTACTGTCATTTTAATGAGGTTTCAGAAGGAAACAGTGTTAAACATTTATAATCAATCCATCATGCTTATCTGTAAGTCTGAGTTGAATCGCAAAGATTCACTACGTGATCAAACAAGAAAGGCATTAGGGACTGAATTCTGTCCCCAAAAAATATGTGTTATAAACTCTAACCTCTATGCCTGTGGTTAAAATCACATTTGGGAATCAGCTGTCTTTGTTATATTAATGAGACAGGATTAGTGTAGGGTGTGTCTTAAATCAATCTCTTTTGAGACATGAAAAGAGATTAAACAAGCAAGAGAGAGAAGCAAAGATGGAGGAAGAGACATGCCAAGCCACATGAAGATCACCCAGGAGCAGACGCTAAAAGACAAAAGGACCTTCCTCCAGAGCCGATACAGAAAGAAAGCCTTTTCCTAGGGCTAGCAACCTGAATTTAGACTTCAAGCCTCCTAAACTGTGAGAAAATAAATTTGTTTGTTAGAGCCATTCACTTGTGGTATTTCTGTTATAATGGCATCAGATAACTAAGACAGAATTTGGTACTGGAAAAGTGGGGTGCTGCTCTAACAGATACCCAAAATGTGGAAGCAGTTTTGGAACTGGGTAACGGGTAGAGGCTAGAAGAGTTTTAAGGTGCCGAACAGTAAAAGCCTAGATTGCCTTGAAGAGACTGTTAGTAGAATTATGGGCATCAATGGCAATTCTAGTGAGGGCTTAAAAGGAAGTGAGAAAAGCCATAGAGAAAGTCTCTATCATCTCAGAGAAAACATATGGCATGAGAAACAGAATATTGCTAGAAATGTGGATATTAAATGTGCTTCTGGTGATGCTTTAAAAGAAAATGAACATATGATTGGACAATGGAGAAAGGGTGATACTTTTTATGCAGTGGCAAAGAACTTGTCTGAATTATGTTCAAAGGTTTGGTGGAAGGTAGAACTTGTAAGTGATGAACTTGGATATCTGGATGATGAGACTTCTAAGCAAGACCTTAAAGGGGCTGCATGGTTTCTCCTTGCCACTTATAGTAAAATACGAGAGGAAAGAAATGGACTTAAAATTGAACTATGCAAAATGAAAACAGAAGTTAAAAAGATTTGGAAAATTCTGTAGTACAAACTAAGGACACGCGTCCTAGAACATTCACCAAGGAAGTGGCTACACAATCTTTTCTTAAAGAGAGTAAGCCTGAGACTGACGGATCTAACCAACCACCACAGCAGAAAACCTATCAGCTTAGACTGAAGAGGATAGAAAAAGGACAAAAGGCAAGAAAACTGTCTGCCTCTTGGAATTCTACAGGCAGGTAACAGACCAAAGGAGCTACACCTATTGTCCTCCAAGAAAAGAAAAGGATCATCCTTGGAGCAGCTCAGAGATCAGCAGAACTGTTGGAAGGAGCACAGGAAGCTGGGCTTTCTTGGTTTCAAAGGGTGGGGTCATGGTCTCCTGGATCTCAAAGGCTTGGGTCATAGCTTCCCAGGTTTCAAAGAGTTGCATCTTCACCAACTTGGTTCTGGAGTGTGGGGCTACTGTTAAAGAGTGCCAGGGGGATACAGCCTCTGCCCAAAGCTGAAGGGGCAAGGCTGCCATGCCCAAGGGACAGAAGAACGGAGCCTGCTGGGGCTGAGGTAGTGGGGTTGCCACTTAGATGGACTAGGAGAATGGGACCTCCCAAAGCTGAGGGAGCAGAGTCACCATCCTAGTGGGCCAAGAAAACAGAGCTGAAGCCCAGGGCCAAGAGGCCTCCACCCAGAATGAGAGAATGGCCAATACCCAGAGTCTGAAAGCTGGGGCCATTGCCCAGCAGGTCTCAGAGAAGAGAGGATTATTTTCAAGCCTTGAGAGCTAATGTACATCGTTCTGCTGGGTTCTGGACTTGCTTGGTGCCCATTATCCCTTCTTTCCCTCTAATTTCTGCCATGTGTAATGGAACTGAATACCTTGTGCCTGTTCCACCATTGTACTTTGGAAAAAAAAACTTGTATTTTAGATTTCACAAGTTCACTGATAAAGAGGAATCTTGCCCCAGAATGGACTACACCTAACATCTCACTCATAATTGATTTAGATGATTCAGACGATGAGATTTTGGACTTGGAGTTGATTTAAGACTTTTGGGAAGATATGATAAGGTAAATGAGTTTTGCATGTGGCAAGGACATGAATTTTAGGGGGCCAAAAGACAGAATGTTATGAACTGAAGTGTGTCCTCCAAAAACGTGCTGTAAAACCTAAGCTCTATGCCTGTGGTGGAGCCTTGGTGGTGCAGGGGTTAACAGCTCAGCTGCTGAATGAAAGGTTGGCAGTTCGAATTCAAGAGGCACTGTTTGGAAACCCTATGGGGCAGTTCCTCTTTGTCCTATAGGGTTGCTATGAGTTGGAATCAACTTGAAAGCAACCAATTTGGTTTTGGTATGCCTGTGGTTATAATCCCACCTGAGAATGACCTGTCTTTGTTATGTTAATGAGATAGGATTAGCATACGGTGTGTCTTAAATCAATCTTTTTTGAGATATAAAAGAGATTAAACAAGCAAGGGAGGAGACAGAGCTAACATGATGCTATAGACAGAAGCACCACACCATCCCTCTGCAGCAAAGGCCAAAAAAACTAAGTAAAACAGATACAAATGTCAATCCTGGAATCCTAAGCATCAAATGAAGGATAAAGAACTAAACAAAGTACCAAGTGGAAAAAGAAACTGTAAAGAACAGAGAATGAGGAGAGCTACAGAGTTGAGATCCCCTGCCAGCTAACTCGGCACAGCTTTGCCATCTTGGAGCACAGCTATAAACAACCCCAGACAGGGAGTACAGGAAGGCAACTGCATGGAGCTCCCAACAGGAGACACAGTACCTGAAAACCAGAATAACACGCTTTCCCACCCCTCATCCTTCTGCCCTGCACACTGCCTCTGCTGCTTCCCAATGGGCCATGATCACTTGGCCAGAGAGACAGCAGCTTGCCACCATCCCTGGTCCTCCCTAACCCCACCAGCCGGCTCCCTCAGCGCCCTTTTTTTCCTCTCTCTTTCCTTCCCTTCCTTCGTTCCTCCCACCTAGCCTCATGCACCACCTACACCCTGCCTGGACAGGCCACGCCACACCACTCAGCCTCCTGGGTTGGCCCCGAACCCACCCACCAGCTCCTGTCGTGCCACTTTGTTTTTGTTTCTTTCTCCTTTTCCTTCTCCCTCCTACCTAGTCCCGCACATCACACCCCGACTTCCAACCAGCCCTCAGGTCTGCCTTGCCCCCCCAACCCCGGCTGTCTCCTGACGTGCTATTTTTTTTATTTTCTCTCCTCCTCCCTTTTCTTTCTCCCTCCACCTAGCCCCGTGTGCCACCTCTGCACCTTCCTGACAGGCTGCATCATGGCTCTTGGCAAATATACACCAGCTTGCCACTACTCCTGATCTGCCACATTCCAACCAGCCGGCTCCCTCGTCACCATTTTTTTCTCCCTCTTTTGCTTTCTTCCTTTTCTTTCTCCCTCCCACCTCGCCCCGCGCACTGCCTCCACCCCTTCCCAATGAGTCACACCATGCTGCCTGGTGAGAGAGACACTAGATCACTGCCACCCCAGTTCTGAATCAACCATAAGCCGGCTCCCTCATCGCGATTTTTTTTTTTTTTTTTCAAATTTATCATTTTTCTTTTTCTTCTCCTCTCTCCTTCCTTTCCTTCCGTTTCTTTCTTCCACTCCCTTAGGCCACTGGGACACCTCTGTCCCTTCTCGATGGGCCATGCTGCACTGATCAGCTAGACAGCCACTGGCACACAGCCTCCTTGGGTGTGCCCTGCCCTTACATACTAGCTCCTGCCACGCTGTCATTTTTTTTCTTTTGTTTCCCTTTCTTCCTTTCTCCCACCTAGCCTCATACACCAACTCCACCCTGTCCTAAACCTCACTGCTACACCTCGCTGCCTCAGCTAGACAGCCACTAGCCCACGGCCACCCCAGGTCCGCCCGACCCCCACCCACTGGCACCCACCGTTCCAACTTTTATTTTTTTGCTTCTGTTTCCCTCTCTTCTTTCTTTACTTTCTGTCTCTCACCTAGCTCCACACATCACATCCCCTCCCTTCCAACGGGCCCTCAGGTCCATCCCATACCTGCTCACTGGGCCATACTATACTGCCAATATTATATTTATTTATTTATTTATTATTAATTATTTTTTCTTTTTCTCTCTTTTCCTTTCCCTCGGACCAATACCCATACACCACCTCCCCGCGCACCGCTGTACCCGGCTGTGCCACCACAGCTAGAGAGCCACCAGATCACGGCTACCCCAGTCCACCTCACCCCCACCATGCCACCACTTAATCTTTTCTTTTCTTTTTTGTCTTTTACTTTCTTTCTTTTACTTCTGCCTTCCACTTAGCCTTGTACACCACCACCCCCTTTCCTGCCAGCCCTCAGGTCCATTCAACCCTCACCCTCCGGCTACTTATTTAAATCCTTCTCTCTCTTTTCATTTCTTTCTCCCCACACCCAGCCCTGTACGCCCCACCCCCACTGGCCCTCAACGTGACACTGCAGCTAGAGTACCTCCAGTGTTCAGATTAGCCATCACACCAGACCCACACTTCCCCCACCACCACCTGACCAGCTGCTGAACGGTGGGAAGCGAGCTCACACCACTCCCCATCCGACACCCCCTCCTATGCCGGGAGAAGCTGGGAAAGCTCCCACATCACTGGACCAACATCAGGAGACAAACATCACCTGCCCAGTCCATCTTCAGCCACCTCACAAAACCTATGTACAGACAAGCAGGCTAACCCTTGCTGTTGCTGCCCTACACACCTGGACAAGGTGGTGAGAACTATCAAGCCCACAAATGAGCAAGCAGAAAAACATGCCTGGCACACCACCTCTGACATATTAAAACAAAACAAAAAAGCAGAGCAAAACAAATGAACATACAATCAATAAATTAAGAAAATAATATCTTAATGTCTGAGACAGCAGACAATATCAAAACATAAAAAAGCAAGACAAAATGGTTCCAGCAAATGATCAAAATAAAGACTCAGAAGACCTTCCAGTAAAAGGAAAGGCAATGGAAATACCTGGTAAGGAATTCAAAAGACTAATATTTAGGGATCTCCAAGAGATAAGAAAAGAGATCAAGGAACGCACAGACAAAACCAACGAAAACATATCCAAAATCAAGGAAAACACAAAGCAATAGAATTCAAGAAAATAATACCAGAACAAAACATCAAAATAAATAATTAGAAACCATACAAAACAGTAACTAGAAATACAAAAGACAAACAACAAAATCTCAGAAATGGACAACTCTATAAAAAGTTTGAGGAGTAAATCTGAAGAAAGGGAAGACAAAATCAGCAAGATTGAAGACAAATCAATGGACACCACTTTGATGAAAACTCAGAGAAAAGAATGAAGAAAACCTAAGAATTATATGGGACACAATCAAAAGCAAAATCTGTGAGTCATCGGAGCTCCAGAACAGGAGAAAATGGAAAACACAGAGAAGACTGTTGAAGATTTGCTGGCAGAAAACTTCCCAAATATCATGAAAGACAAAAAGCTGACCATCCAAGAAGCTCAATGAACCCCATGTAGGACAGACCCTGAAGAAAATCACCAAATCATCATAATCACATTTGCCAAAACTAAAGACAAGAAAGAATCCTGAGAGCGGCGCAAAAAAATGAAGAGTCATTCACAAAGGTGAAACAATAAGACTAAACTGATTACTCGGTAGAAACTACGCAAACCAAAAGGCAATGGGATAACATATATAAAACCTTAAAAGAAAAAAACTGCCAACCAAGAATAATATATCCTGCAAAACCCTCTCTCAAATACAAGGGCAAAATTAGGACATTTCCAGATAAACAGAAATTAAGGGAATTTTTAAAAACCTAACCAAACTTACAAGAAATGTTAAAGAGAACCTCCAGTTAGAGAACCAACAACATCAGACAACAAACTATAACACACAGGACAACATCAGCCAGATAACAACCTAGATAAAGCACTCTCAATAATCAAACAAGGCTAAAAAACTTCAATCAGGGAAACGAGACACCAATCTATAAATGACGACAACATCAAAACAATAAAAGGAGAAATAAACAGTGCAAGTATAGAACTTTCAAATGGAGAGGAAGTCAAGATGATATCAAGTAGTAAGAGACTGGTTCAAACTTAGGAAGATGGGGTAAATTCCAAGATAACCACACATAAATTTAACAAACCTACTCATCAGCAAAAAAGAAAAAAAGAAGAAAAACATAAAGATTCAGTAAACACAAAATCTACAATAAGAAAATCCACAAACAAAAGAAACTCAGAACAGGAGAGTAAGAGAAACAAAGAAAATGTCAGTACCACAAATAAAAGCACAACAATATGATAGCAATAAACTCGCACCTATCAATAACCACACTGAAAGCAAACGGTTTAAATGCACCTGTAAAGAGACAGAGTGGCAGACTGGATTAAAAAAAAAATGACCCATCAATATGCTGTGTACAAGAGACACATCTTAGACACAAAGACATAAATTTATTAAAAATCAAAGGATGGGAAAAAAATATCAAGGGCAGGAGTGGCAATACTAATCTCAAATAAAACAGACTTTAATGCTACACCAACAATAAAAGACAAGGAAGGATATTATATAATGATTAAAGGGACAATACACAAAGAAACATAGCCTTAAAAAATATTTATGCACCCAACAACAGTGCCCAAAATACATAAATCAAATTCTAACAGGCCTGAAAAAAGAAATAGACAGTTCCACAACAGTAGAAGGAGACTTCAACACATCACTCTCAGTAAAGGACAGAGTATCTAGAAAGAAACCCAACACAGATATAGAAAATCTAAAGGCCAAAATAAAAAAAACTGGACCTCATAGCATATATAGAATACTACAACCAATGGCAGCAAAGTATTCATTCTTTTCCGACACACATGGAACATTCTCCAGAACAGACCACATTTCAGGCCACAGCAACCCTCAATAAAATCCAAAACACTGAAATAATACAAGGCATCTTTTCTGATCACAATGCCACGAAAGTAGAAATCAGTAACAGGAAGAACAAGGATAAAAAATCAAATACATGGAAACTGAATAACACCTTGCTTAAAAACTAATGGATAATAGAAGAAATCAAAGAGGGAATAAAAAAAATTCCTAAAATCAAATGAGAATAAAATCATATCATACCAAAACCTTTGGGATATATCAGAGGTCAATTTATAGCCATAAATGCACACATTAAAAAAAAAAAAAAAGAACGAGACAAAAATCAAAGCACTAGCCCTACAACACGAACAATAAAAAGAGAACAGCAAAAGCCCACAGCCAAGAGAAGAAAGGAAATAATAAATATCAGAGCAGAAATAAATGAAATAGAGAGTAGAAAAACAATAGAAAAAAATCAACAAAATGAAAAGCTGGTTCTTTGAAAAGATCAACAAAATTGACAAACCACTGGCCCAACTGACAAAAGAAAAACAGGAGAGGAAATAAATAACTCAAATAAGAAATGAGATGGGGGACATTACAACAGACATAGCTGCAATAAAAAGGATCATAACAGAATACTATGAAAAACTGTACTCCAACAAATTTAAGAACCTAGAAAAAATGGACAAATTCCTAGAAACAAACTATCTACCTAAACCAACACAAACTGAGATAGAAGATCTGAACAGACCCATACCAAGAGAAGAGATCGAAGAGGTAATTAAAAAAAAAACCTCCCAACAAAAAAATGCCCTGGCCAGGATGGCTCCACTGGAGAATTCTATCAAACATTCAGAGAACAGCTCACATCAGTACTACTCAAATGAGTAGTAAATGCTCAAGATCATTAGCCATTAGTGAAATGCAAATCAAAACTACACTGAGAAACCATCTCACTGTGACATTACTGGCACAAATCAAAAAAACAGAAAATAACAAGTGCTGGAGAGGTCTCCGAGAGACTGGAATTCTTGTGTACTGCTGGTGGGAATGTAAAATGGTACAACCACTATGGAAAACAATGCAGTGCTTCCTTAAAAAGCTAGAAATAGAAATACCATATGATCCAGCAATCCCACTCCTAGGAATATATCCTAGAGAAATAAGAGCCATCACATGAATAGACATATGCACACTCATGTTCAATGCAGTATTATTCACAATAGCAAAGGATGCAAACAACCTAAGTGCCCATCAACAAATGAACGGATTAACAAATTGTGATATATACACACAATGGAATACTACACAATAATAAAGAATAATGACAAATCTTTGAAATATCTTACAACACGGATGAATCTGGAGGACATTACGCTGAGTGAAATAAGTTAATCACAGAAGGACAAATACTATATGAGACCACTATTTTAAAAACTCAAGAAAGCTTTACACATAGAAAGAAATAATCTTTGATGACTACTAAGGGAGGGGAGGGTTGGGGAGGGGAAATCATTAGATAGTACGTAAGTGTTAACTTTGGTGAAGGGAAAGACAGTGCACAATATAGGGGAAGTCAGCACAACTTGACCAAGGCATAGAAGCTTCATAGGCACATCCAAACACCCTCAGGGACTAGGGGCTGGGGATCATGCTTGCAGGGGTCATCGGGGTCAATTAGCATAACAAAGTTCATAAAGAAAATGTTCTACAACCAACTTTGGTGAGTAGCATCTGGGTCTTAAAAGCTTGTGAGTGGCCATCTAAGATACATCTACTGGTCCCATCCCGTCTGGAGCAAACGAGAACAAAGAAAACAAAAGACACAAGGGAAATATTAGTCCAAAGGGCTAACAGACCACAAGTACCACAGCCTCCACCAGCCTGAGCCCAGAAGAACTAGATGGTGCCCAACAACCACACCAACTGCTCTGACAGGGATCACAATACAGGGCCCCAGACGGAGAAGGAGAAAAATGTACAACAAAATTGAAATTCACAAAAAAAAGACCAGACTTACTGTTCTGACAGAGATTATGTCAGAAGAACCTCTGAGACTAGGCCCCCGGACACCCTTTTAACTCAGAACTGAAGCCACTCCCGAAGTTGACCCTTTAGCCAAAGATTAAACAGGTCTATAAAACAAACAATAACACACGTGAGGAATGTGCTTCTTAGTTCAATCATAGATACAAGACCAAAAGGGCAACACCTCCCCAAAAGCAAAAACAAGAAAGCAGGAAGAGAGGAAAAATGGACAGATGGAAATGAGGAATTGGGGTGCGGAAAGGGAGAGTGTTGACCCATTGCAGGGATTGCAACCGATGTCACAAAACAATTTGCGTATAAATTGTTGAATGAGAAACTAATTAAAAAAAAAAAAAAAAAAGCAAGCAAGAGAAGCAGAGATGGAGGAAGAGAGATGCCAAGCCATATGAAGCTCACCCAGGAGCGGAAGCAAAAAGAGACAAGAACCTTCCTCCAGAGCCAACAGAGAGAGAAAGCCTTCCCCTAGAGCCGGCACCTTGAATTCGGACTTCTAGCCTTCTAAACTATGAGAAATAAATTTCTGTTTGTCAAAGCCAGCCATTTGTGGTATTTCTGTTATAGCAGCATTAGATAACTAAGACAAAGAGTATGCTAAGACGAAAAGGAATAGTCACAGAAAAAGTAGAGAGGAGTGAAAAGCATGGAATAAATAAGGAACAGCAAGTACATGTAGTAGAAGTACATCCGTGCAGTTGGCTGGGCACTACAGCAAAACAGGCCCAGGGTAAGTTCTTTCCCCTCTCTGAGCCTCCATTTCTCCAAACCCACCCTTTTAGTAGCTGAAGCCCAAATGACATAAAGAAAGCTCTAAAGTGCTCTGAATAACTAAACAATGAAGATTATAATCATTATAATATTATATTTTTATAAATGTTCCTGGAAAAGAGTTTAAAAAAAAAAAAAAAGAACTATACATGCTAAATCAACAGATTTAAATACAAAAGAAAACAAAAGTTATGGTACCATAAGCAACAAGTCCTTCTGATTGACACTTTCTGTTAGACGATTGATCTCTTGCTCTTGACTGCACAGTTTTTGATTACTTTCACTCAAAAGACTCTTGTAGCGATTCTCCACTGCTTTCTCTCTCTCAGTCACTTCATCACGTAGTTTCTCAACTTGATTTCTAAGGTCCTATCCAGAAGAGAGGGAACAAATGGAAGTTACTTGACAAAAATTTCAAGGTGACAATCCCCAACCTATCTGACATGCCAAATTACTGCTATAAGAGAGCATGCTAATAGATGTATTTAACAAATGTGTACTTTCTTCTCATTTAAAGTCTTAATGAAAACCAACTTTAATAATCAGAAACTTGGAAAAAAACAACTTACACACAGATAATTTATGATATCACTATTTCCAATATTGAAAAACAAGAAAGAAACTAGAAATCCAACAATAGGGAAATAATTTTAAAGATATTATATGATACAGAAAAAGCACAATTACAAGTAAAAACAAACCAGGATATCAAATTGTATATGTAATAGGATGCTGACTGTTTTCTAAATGATTATACAAAATGCTGTTAAGACTAAGAGGAAAAACATCAAAATGGTAACAGTATACCTGAGTAAAGATGATGGGTGATGTTCATTTGATTTTTACTTTTTTATTTTTCTGCATTTCCAAAATCTCTAAATAAGTCTATTACTTTCATAACCAGAAAAAAAAATTGTCTTAAATTATATCATTTACAAAGAATTTACAGTAACATGGAAAATGCTCATGTTAATGTTAAGGAAAAAAGCAGAAAACAAACAGCATACAGTGTGATTCTAACTACCTTAAAATATGTAGTATTCATAATACTGAAGCACTATTTGTAATAGCAAAAGGAAGGAAACAATCCAAATACTCACCAGAAGAGGAATAAACTATGATACATTCTCACCACTGAGTACTATTATGCTATAAAGGAAAAACAATGAGGATGCTCTCTATAAATATATTACCCTAAAGTAAATCTCCAGAATATATTGTTAAATGGGCATGGGGGGGAAGGACGCAGGAGAAAAAAGTATGTACAGCATACTGCCATTTATTTAACCATAAAATAAATTACATGCCTGCCTAGAACAGGGAGAGCCCTGGTGGCACGGTGGTTAAGCACTCGGTTGCTAACTGAAAGGTAGGCGGTTCAAACCCACCAGCTACTCCCTGGAAACCCTATAGTGCAGATCTACTCTGTCCTATAGGGTCACCATGAGTCGGAATCAACTCGATGGCAATGGGTTCTAGAACAGGTAAAAGGGACAGACATAGATATG
Source organism: Dugong dugon (assembly GCA_030035585.1). Taxonomy (NCBI): domain Eukaryota; kingdom Metazoa; phylum Chordata; class Mammalia; order Sirenia; family Dugongidae; genus Dugong; species Dugong dugon. The sequence goes on from CM057471.1 coordinate 64,492,084, forward strand.
AGAACTCGTTTTACGAACGTGTCTTAGTCATCTAGTGCTGCTATAACAAAAATAACCACAAGTGGATGGCTTTAACAAAGAGAAGTGGACGGCTTTAACAAAGAGAAGTTTATTTCCTCACAGTAAAGTAGGCTAAAAGTCCAAATTCAGGGCGTCAGCTCCGGGGAAAGGCGTTCTCTCTGTCAGCCTTCTCATCAATCTTCCCCCCGGACTAGGAGCTTCTCCGCACAGGAACCCCAGGTCCAAGGGATGTGCTCTGCTCCCGTCACTGCTTTCTTCATGGTAGGAGGTCCCCAACTCTCTGCTTGCTTCTCTTTGCTTTCATTTCTTGTAAGATAAAAGGTGATGCAGGCCACACCCCAGGGAAACTCCTTTTACATTGGATCAGGGATGTGACCTTTGTAAGGGTGTTACAATCCTACCCTAATCCTCTTTAACATAAAATTACAATCACAGAATGGAGGACAACCAAACAATACTGGGAATCATGACCCAGCCAAACTGATAAACCCATTTTTGGGGGGACAGAATTCAATCCATGACAAGATGTGATTCTGGAACCATTTAAATGTTCAGTTAATTATTTAATAAATAAAATAAAAATCACTTAAAACTGAAAGCAAAAACAAATGTATTTAACTATGTATCAAGTTGATTGGCTAATCAAAGAGAGAGGAATTATTTCAAGAACTTCAAAGCAGAGTAATCTGTACATCCCTAATGGGATATTTCCCTAAGGACAAAAAGGACTACAAAAAAAATCTTTCCGGCAATCATGTTGTAATTAATAATACTGGTATTTTTATTCAAAAACTCAGGGTGTGTGTGTGTGTGTGTGCGTATTTATTGGATAAATAATTATTAAGGTCATTAAGAACCAAGACTTCAATCATTAAAAAATATAAATATAAAATAAGTTAAAATTTATAATTCTGAATCAGAATTGGAAATATCAATATGAACTTCTATTTCCTGTGATTTCCTACCTCCTTCCACTGAAAAAGTCTAGTGTCCAGACTACAGGCTCTAAATACCATTTGCCAACACAAAGAACCAGGGTTCCTTACAGCACTGGTTCTCAAAGTGAAGTCCCTGGAAAAGTAGTATCAGCATCACCTAGAACTTGTCAAAATACAAATTCTTGGGCACACCCCAGACCTATGGAATCAAAAACTCTGGAGTTGGGCCACATCAATTTGTGTTTTAACAAATTCTCCAGGGAATTCTGATGCACACTAAAGTTTGCCTTATAGAAAGGGCCAATTCCAGGCCTTGGGCAGGAATGTACAATATGAGCCCAGAAATTTATTCCTATAAAAAAAGAAGAAAGCTCCCAAAGACCACATGGTTCATGTTCAAGACACTGAAGAATCAACTTAAATAAGCTTTTTCTTGGCCCAAAAGTAGGACACTCAGAATATTAACATGGATAATAACAACTAATTAAAATGTATCAAAAATGTTATAAGCCTTTGAGTTCATACTGATATTTAAAAAAAAAAAAAACTGGTCACTGTAGTAGGCAGAATAATGGTCCTCCAAAGATGCCCATAAGGAACCCTGGTGACACAGTGGTTAAGCACTCGGCCGCTAACCAAAAGTTTGGCAGTTCAAACACACAAGCAGCTCCTGGGGAGAAAGATGTGGCAGTCGGCTTCCGTAAAGATTACAGCCTTGGAAACCCTACAGGGCAGTTCTACTCTGTCCTATAGGGTCACTATGATTTGGAATCAACTCAATGGCAATGGGGTTGGGTTTTTGGTTTAAAGATGTCCATGTCCTAATTCCCAACCAAAAAAGCCAAACCCATTGCCCTCGCGTCAATTCTGACTTATAGCAACCCTATAATGTAATCTTGCCAAAAAATTAAGCCTGAATTTAAACATGCATCTTATCTAACTACTAATATACTAGAAATAGAATCAGCAGAAAAAGTTAATATGACAGAGATACAATCAACAAAATCTGGAATGTAGAAAACTCTACAGGACAAGTGACCCAATTTATTCAACAAATAAATTACAATGAAAAAGAAAGGGGGAACCTGTGATTAAACAATACTTAAGAAAGTTGGGGAAGGCTGAAGTGAATTATGTGTATCAATATGAATTCACAACTTTTATACACACACATACACACAGCTGGATATAGAAATATAGACGTGTATACACGTTAGTATACATACATCTATTTCCTAGTTCTGTCCACTGAGAAGGCCTAGAATCAATGATATCCAATAGTAATGAGCACACCTATCATTAAGATCTTGGTTTCTAAATGTCATTCTCCCATAAAAGAAACCAAGGGTCCTTGGAGAAGTATGATGCGAAACAGGATATTTATATCATCTCAGAGTATCTCCTCACAAGACACTTAGTAATTACAAAAGGAAGAAAGAGTAACTTTGTAGCGGAGAAATTCAGTAGACACCTCCATAACCAAGTGATCAACATTAACATAACAGGGTAATAAGATATACTGACAACATGTACCTCCAGATATGATACACTTGGTGTGCTAGTCCTCAATCTAATCATGACAGAAACATCAGACAAACCAAAATTGAGGGATATTTCATAAAACAGTTGACTAATACTCTTCAAAAGAGTCAAGGTCATGAAAGACGAGGACTGAGCAACTGTCCCAGACTAGACAAGGCTAAGGAGATATGCCAATTAAATGCAAGGTAGATTCTGAATTGGATCCTGAACCAGAAAAGAGCATTAAAATGGGCAAGCTGCCAATACTCAAATGAGGTCTGTAAGTTACTTAATAATATCGTATCAGTGTTAATTTCCTGGTTCCAATAATTGTACTACAGTTACATACAATGTTAACATTAGGGGAAGCTGGGTTAAGGATATATAGGAACTCTCTGTACTATTTTTGTAACTCTTCTACAAGTCTTAAATTATTTCTAAATAAAAAGTTTTTAAAAAGAGACTCAAGAGACATATCAACCAATGCAACATGCATACTTTGTCTGGATCATGATTTGAACAAACTAACTTTAAGATTTTTTTTTTTTTTTAATGAGACAATCAGGAAAATCTAAACATTATTCGGATATCTGACAATGTTAAGAGATTACATATCTTTTAGATGTGATAATGGTATTTTTTAAAACATACTAAAATACTCATGAAATGACATGTCTGAGATTTGCTTAAGATAATTCACTGTGAAACAGGATTCAGGGAGAGGGCATAGATGAAACAAGGTTTCTGAAGCTGAGTGACAAGTACATAGGGGCTCAATGTATTATTCTCTTTCCTTCTGGGAATATTTGCATATTTCCATAATAAGCTGTTTTTTTACAGAACACTGATAAAAAACTTGGAAGAAACACATAATTATAGATAATTTTTTAAATTATGGTCTTTTTTTCTATTTTTAAATTTTTTCATACTGCATATAAGCTACATTCACATAGAAAGAAAAAACTTTTAAAAATTTAATGTTAATTTTTTTCTTGAGCAAACAGATGATGATGAGATTGCCCTAAAGCTTTAATCTAAAACAAGTGGACCAAGAAACTATGATGAACGGTAAATGTCAGTAAATAGAAATTCAATTCTGGAGGGGAAAAGAAGGATTTTTTATTATACAAATAATACTAAGGGAACACTAACAGAATTCTAAAATTAAAGAATAAAATATTCTCCCATAATACAGTCATGCCAACAAATTAAACCATTTTCAATTTGTAGATGTTCCTTTCAGTCCTTGTCCATCTGCAGCCATAACGTTTATATAATTTTAACTTTGGCTTGGACTTTTTCCCACTTAACTTCATTTCTTCCATTACACCATGACCTACCAATTAAATAATGATGACAGAAAAAGAACAATTACAAAATAAAAAGAAAAGCTTAAGAGTATAAAGTCAAGAAAATAGTTATTGTAAAGAAAGTACAGATATGGGAAAGGTGTGCACAACGTTCTATTTGAGCTTCCTATTTGGTTCTGCTCACTCTCTTAGCCCAAGGGGAAGGCAAGACATGGCCACTAGCTAATGTTTAGTGAAAGGTACCACATCATCTTCAAATTTATCAGTTTTAATAAGTATATCATAATTCATTTAACTATATTCCCGTCTCCAATCATTTGTTCTTACAGATAATACAGCAAATAGCTCTGTACATAAAACTTAAGCTTCTTCTCTAACTTTTCATTTGTTTTCTTATGCTACATGAAAGTGGCATTACTAAGTCAAAGGATACTCATGTGTTAAGGATTCGTTCTACAAAATGACAGACTTTCTTTCAAGACGGCAGCAACATAAAACGCCATCACAAAAGCATAAATTTTGTTTCACCACATCCTCACCAGCCTTGATATTTTCTTAAATGTTTGCTAATTTAATTGGTAATGAAACGGTTCTTCACAAGTGTTCAAATTTGCATTTCTTTAACTTCCAACCATGTTTGACTACTGTCTGGATTTCCCCTTGTGTAAGCTGTCTTTGTTGGCCATAAAAGAAAACATTTTCAAGGACAGTTCTAACGAAAAGAATCATCCAAGGTGCACATACACAAAGTCCTTTCCTCTCTACATTAGAAAATCCACCAGGGCAAAGTCTAGCCATCTCACTAATGCTATTACAGAAGAAGTGTATTATAAGGATACACCTTTCAAAGGTACTTCATTATTTTCTTGTCTTCCTGATTGTGTTTTGCTGATGGTGTTAACCAGAATGAGTACATACACCAGTGCCGGAGAAGAAGCTGTGGCTGAGGAGTAGGGTAAAGTAAGGAGAAGCTAGGAGCTCCCACACCTGGGTTCTACTGAAAAGGAAAGCTAGGAAAGTTTCTGTGTGTCAAGTGCCAACTGCTGTTCCAGACACCTTGTTACCTGTTGCCACTGAGTTGATTCTGACTCATAGGGACCCTAGAGGATAGAGAAGAACCGCCCCATAGGGTTTCAAAGGAGCAGCTGGTGGATTCAAACTGCTGACCTTTTGGTTAGCAGCTGAGCTCTTAACCACTATGCCACCAGGGCTCCGACCTTGCTAGGCACTTCATATTAACCCATTTAATCTTCATAACCTAAGATGGCCTACAAGGCCTATGCCACCTGGATCCCTACTACCTCGCTCACCTTTTCTCCTCCTCTCACTTGTTCTGCTCTGGCTACCCTGGCCTCCTTGCTGTTCCTCTTACATACCAGGCATATTCCTAGGTCAAAGTCTTTATGTCTGCTGCTCTCTACCTGGAAAGTTCACTAGCCCCACCACAACCCCACTCTTCCTATTTCTTTCCTTCATTATTTTCCCCTATAGCACCTTCTAGTATAGAATATAATTTATGAATTTATTTTGTTTATTGTTCCCCCACCAATAGTAAGCTCCATCAGGGTGGGAATTTTTGTGTATTTTGCTTACTGCTGTATCTCCAGTACTCAGAATGGGTAGCTAGCGAATAGTAGGCAAAAGGTCGGCCGTTTGAATCCACTAGCCGCTCACTGGAAATCCTACAGGACCCTACTCTGTCCTATAGGTCACTCTGAGTCAGAATCTACTCGACAGCAATGGGTTTGGTTTGGTTTTGGGTTTGTGGCAGATTAAACACAAGTGTTCCAGTTGACAATCCCAGCTGGCCTCAGCCTTCCAATCATCCCCAAGAAGGTACCAGACATGTAAGTAAAGCATCATAGACCCTCCAGACAAGCCCATCCACCAGCTGAATGCCATGAATGACCTCAACTGAGACCATGTGGAACAGAAAATCACCCAGCTGAGCCCTGCCCAAATCTGTGGCCCCACAAAATCATATCAAATGATTATTACTTTCAGACATCAAGTTTTGTGGTAATTTGCTATGCAGCAATAGATAATCAGAACAGCATCAATAATATCAGTAAATATCTGATGAATGTTTGATTGAGTGAACGAATAAATGTGGTGAGACCATTCCTATTTTATGACTGAGGAAAGGCTCAGACAGGCATAGTAATTTATCCAACATCAAGGTCACTAAGGAACATCACCTGCCTGATTCCAGGTCTGTCTGATTCCAAAGCCTCTCAAATCACCTCTACATCATGACAAAGGCTTGGTTCTCTTTTGCATCATCCACTATGACAATGATCCCAAGCCACTTACTGGTTATCTGACACTTATTTTAGAAACCTCACCCTGAAAATTGCTGTTAAGAATAAGAGTGACCATTAAATCTTTTGTTAAGCCATTTAGGTACATCTTTAAATTTGCAATAAAGTTGCATGCCATCCTAGAAAGATCATTCATTGCCTACCTGTTAATTTTAAAATGTTTATATAACATGCTAAATAAAGAGTGTGCACTCTCTGTGTGCACATTAATTACAGGTCCACTTATGTCACTTCCCAGATTCAGTTCCTTCCTTTATAACCACATCTAGCAGATACATAGGTCCATATTTTGATGACTGGTTCAAGTTCTAGTGTATGCGTCTATTTAGCAATCATTTACTCCATTCTCCTTTTCATTTGCTTCTAAAAATTTAATTCCGTTACCTAGATTAAGAACATTAACCTGTTTTAAGAGATAAAGGCTACTAATGTCATGCCACATTTCTCCCACGTGGAACCCCAACTCACTAGAGTTAACAACGTGAAAATGACCTGTTCCAAAATTCCATGAAGAATATGTAGTTTTATCATACCACACAGAGGGTCCACTGAATGAGTCTCCTGGGATTCTATGCAAATCTTCTGGGTAGAGTTCCCACATCATCATCAAACTCTCAAAGAACATCAGGATACCAAAGAGTATGAACCACTTCCCTTATTATAATCATCAGTAATGGAACCCACCATTTAATAAGCACCAGCTATGCATCAACCAAGCATGGGCCAAGACATTTTTTACATAATACATCTCTAATGACTGTCTACGTGGTATTATTAGTCTTGCTTTTACAGGAAGGACACTAAGGTTCACAGAGGTTGAGTGATTTTCCCAAAGCTACACAAGTAAGTGCTAGTGCTGAAATTTGAACACAAGTCTATGTGACCCCAAAATCTGCTCTTTCCATTCAACTATTACTAGTGTTAAAACCAAAGAAAGTACAAAACCACTCTGTGATGGCTTCCACTGGTCAAAAATTCCAATACCCTAAGCTCATATATAGTTTCACAGAGGACTCGAGGTTGATGGAATATCCAGCCTGGGACTGAGGCCCTGCTACTAAAGAATGGGGCCGGACCCAGGGCTCTTAGATCTCATATGAAGAGCAGTTAGAGAAGGCTGAGAGTAAAAGGACTACTGGGGGGGGGGGGGGGGGGGGGCGGTGGCCCTGAGGAGGAGCAGCTGCCATGGTAACACAAATACAGCTAGGCAGGCTCATGTGCTTGGCATCAGAGAGTTATAATAATGTTTTGAGGAGGCATGGAGACAGCATGTCTCGCCTGCGTAAAACTATCAGGACTGAAAATTGAAAATCTTGGCTGGTCTCCTCAAACCTCCTTCGATATTCCTAGGCTGTAAAGATGGGCAAACTTCACCCTGAATCCTGGTTCTACTGCGAACTAGCTGTGTGACCACAGATACATAACTTAAATCTTTCTGAATGTTTCCTTTCTAGTAAATGGAGATCATGATACATACTCTTAAGGCCCTTGGAGAGTTAAATGAGAGAATGCAGGACAGTTGTCCGGCACAGAAGCTGGTGCACAGCAGGGGCAAAGGAAATGATATGGTCTCAGCTCACTCTCTCTTTATGTACACCCCCTAGGCTGAACCCTGTTCCCAGGTTTCTTCATCTGGCCACAGCATCACCGTCTACCCAGCCACCAGGCTCTACTCTTCGAGACTCTCCCTCCCACATACACTTTGTCGTTCAACAGGTTACCCAGGCTTCAATGTACAGCACATCCTCAATACAGAGCACATGAGCGATTAAGAGTGAGGTTTTGGTGCTTTTACATGGACAAGAGTGCCCAAATCCTGCCCTGCCAACCACTTCTACCACCTCCACAGAGTTCTCAAAGGAGCTGTACATAAGAAACAAGAGCAGAATGAGAATCAAAGTACAACTCTGTTACAACCCATATCCAAAGCAGGACTTTCTGATAAGATTGAGTTTTGAGAAGAGAGGCATATGCAGCTTAAGGGGGAGACCTCTCATTATCTGACTGCCCCAGTCTCAACCCTTAATTCTGGAACCAACACTTCAAGCATATATACAGGTAGAAAAACAGAGAGAATATGAGAGCAAGAGATAGTCCCCAAGGGAGCCCCTGAGTCCTCTTACTCAAGCAGAGGCGCCAAATGGAAAAGGAAGACTACTAAGGAAATGAGGAAGTCAGCCCGCCTAGGTCTGAGGCAAAAAAACAAAAGAATCTGGAACTTGGGTTCCTGTCTTTAAGGTACAGTAGCCCCATCCATTAGCAAGGGTGGCCCAATGAACATCCTGGACTTGGATTATTCAGATTATTAACTTCTCTTCCCCGGAGAAGGTATTAGAAAGAAGGAAAGGTAAAAGCTGAAGTACTGGGGAAGAAGAGAAGGGCTCCTCCTTCTATAACAGCCCTCTCCTCTCCCTCCATCCCTGCTGTCATTTCCTTCTCCAGAACTTAACTCTCATCTGGTCAACTGCAACAGCTTCCTAACTGGTATCCCTATCTCGGGGTTCATGCCCACCAAACCACATGCATACCTTTGATCACAACACCTCTGTTCAGAATCCTTCAGTGACTCCCAATTAACTGCATGTGCATGCAGAACAAAGACACCTTAGCTAACAGTCCATTCAAGGCTCTGACCAGTGGGCTTCAGGAGCCCTCGTGGCATAACAGGTAAGCACTTGGCTGCTAACCTAAAGGTTGGCAATTTGAGCCCACCCAGCCACTCTAAGGGAGAAAGATCTGGTGATCTGCTTCTGTAAAGATTACAGCAAACAAAACTCTATGGGGGCAGTTCTACTCTGTCACATGTGGTCACTAAGAGTCTGAATCGACTTCACAGCACCCAACAACAACAACCAGTGGATTACCTTTAGCTTTATCTCCAAACAGTCCCCTTCACCCAACCACTTCATTAACACACTTCCCAGGCTCTCTGCCTGTAACTACCCAGTCTCCTTCATATGGAAAAGGTAACAGTAAAATTTTCTCCAATTCTGCCTGGAGATAGCATGCTTATCTTTCAAGGTCCAATCCAGGTGCAACCTCTTACACAAAATCCTCCTTGATTACTCAATTGAAGCCCTCATCAATTTTCCTCCCAAAATACCATCCACCACTTTATAAACCCCTATAGCATTTAGGAGAGTACTGGACACTTTATATCTGTCAACTCATTAAACTTTCACAATAACCCTATAAAGCAGATACTGTGACTACACCCATTGTACCAATCAGGAAACAGAAGTTCTAAGAGCTCAAGCAACTTAACCAGAGTAATACAGGTTAAAAAAAACTGGTGGAATCAAGATCTCAATCCAGGTCTGTTGTGTTCTTTTCACTTACTACAGGTTTTCAAACCAAGCCCAAGAAGCCCTAGGATTAGCAATGCCAAAACTTGGCTGGCTATCAGTAGCATCTAACAACATGTTCTGGGCCTTCCTCCAGAAATGGACTCAATAGGCTTAGGGTAGAACAGAGAAAACGGTATTTAATCCTAATGTAAGCCACCACCTTAAGGAATCTGCAGAGCTCCCTTAGGTGCATCTTACTTTATTTGCTTCTAAAAAGGGAAAAAAAAAATGTTTGAAAACTCCTATCCTACACCAGACCACCACCTTGCTTTAAAGTGAGTGCTGCCACAGCAACATTTAGTACAGTATCAACTGAGTGGCCTTCATTTTCTACACTAATGGGCAATTCTCCTTTAAGATACATAGGTGCGCTCTGATCCAACACTGAGCTGAGAGCTGCCTTTGTATACAGGGGCTCTCTTAGTTACAACAGACCGGCTAATTTAAAAAAAAAGAAAAGAAAAGAAAAGTGAATTATTTGAAAAATAAAATGTCCCCAAAATCTTAGAATCACATTAGAAATGAAAAGCCAGGCCCTCACACTTCCTTCTCCAGCCAACTAGTTTGTTTTTATCTCTGGCCAGATGGAGAATGAGAAGGTTCTCATCCATCAAATTTCCACCTTATCAGGTTTCACTCAGAAAGCCTGTCAACTTGCTCAGTGGTTACCTTTAAATATACAAAGGAAACTTCTCCAAAATCTTAATGAGCTATAGGAACTCGGTGATGTAAGGAGAATTTCCAGAATTAGCCTGAGATAGTGGTGTTCAACCCTTGTTCAGTGGAGCCTCATTGTCCCTGAGGGTGATGGCGCAAGAAGGACAGGGCGGAGGGGTGGGGTGCGAGGCCCCTGACCTCATTTCACCCTGAGCAGCTCCACGTTCGTTTGTTTTCTCTCCTTAAGAGGCCATTTGAACAAACGCTTCCTATGATTAAAAAAAAGAAAAAAGTGGAAACCACTGGAAGGAGACAGTCCTTGCCGTAGAGAACTAACAAACAGGCCTAACTGTGTGGTACTGGCTGTGAGGATTGCAGTAGATCTGAGCAAGGGGCTTAATGCAGCCTTCACCAGAAAGCCTGGGATGAATGGACAAAGGAGTAGGGGTTCAAACTGTGCAGAGCTCAAAGCCCCGCTGAGTCACTTAACAGCTGCTGGGGGCCAGGCAAGGCACCACACCTCTTTAAATCTGCTTCCCCACCTGTACAATGCAACAGGAAGATGTGTGCCCTCACCTGCAACTCCACTCACTGTTCCACGGTGTACTCCCCTCCCAAGCCTTTGCACAGGCCTTCCCTCTACCAGAAATGCACTTCCCTCTCCTGTGCCCCAGGCAAACACCTACATACCCTTAAAGTCTCAGCTCAAATCTACCTCCTCTTTGAAGCCTTCCCTCCCTCCCCTTCTATCCTCTTAGCACAGTTCATTCTCTGTGCTCCCAAAGCATTTTGACCATCTCTCTATCAGTACTTACCATGCTTATTTTCATTAGCTCTTTATCTGTGTTTCTCTTATATTTCTCCACTAGATTCCTTCAGAGATTGTGTCTGATTTGATTCAGTCCTGTACTCCCAGTGCCCAGGACACAGCCTGGCACAAAAATTATAAAACAAGAACCACAGACAAGAGAAAGGCCCTGTTGGTGCTCCATAGAGACTATAGCAATTCCACATGAAAACTGATGGGTAAAGCCTTTTAAAACAACATTAACAGCAGCCCCATCTACAAGCCACTGAAATATACCCGTCTCTCCATCTAAAAGGATCAATCAGCTGGAAAGGAACAGACAAGGGCTTTCTTCAGAGAGGTCAGTGTTGATCAAGGAAGAAATTTACAGCTTTGTTGACTTGACTGGTAAAGGGCAGACCACACGTATTAGTCAACAACCTCCATTAGATTCTATCAGGCAGTGGTTTGTCATTCAAAGTTCTGAGCCAGCACCTGCTAAACAATTAAAAGCCAGAAAAGCAGAAGGAAGAGAAATAATCAAATACACTGAACGTCTACCTCTGTGTGTCAGGAACCATAGTAGGCATTTTCTCATAAATTGAATTTTATCATTTATTTAATCCTAAAATAGATATAATCAATTCCATTTTAAGGAAGTAAACGTCAGAGAAGTTAATTAACTGGCTTAGAGGGTAAGCACCTGGTGAATCTGAAATTCAATCCAAATTCAGCACTGCTTTCCACTATTCCACAGATGCCCACCAGAACCGCTACGTCTCCAGCACACGGAGGAGCAGTGTCGTTGTCACCGTCATCATCACCATCATCGATACCACGAAATTGATCATTTAGGATGTGCCAGGTATTGCGCTAAATTCTATACCTTATTTCACATAACCCTTACAATTAACCTGTTTTTCTGATAAGAAAAGGAGAGGCCAAGTCGCCTGTTTCCAGTCCTATAACTACAGTAGTAAGTGGTGGAGCCAGGATTCAAATTCAGCAGACCGCAAAGTCTCTGCATTCAACCTCTCTTATAAGAAACCAGAATTTGCAAAGACAGAACTTTTTCCAACACATGTCATTTAAGATGCACATTACTGGACAAGGATACCAACTCAAAATCTTTACACCTCATAAATAAAAGGTAAAGGGAAGTTTTGACCCTTGCTAAAAAAAAGAAAAAAAAACACAGTGCCTCAGGTCTGTGCTCTTAGCCCTAACCTAACACCCTGTAGACACTGTCTCCAAATGCCACGTTTTGATTATGGATCACCAAGAGATGTTCTGAATGCTGTCACAATCTCATTTGGAGCTATCCATCAGACAGCGCATGTGAGACTCGTAGGGGTTCAGGCTGAACTACCCTGAAATTAAACCTGTTCCTGTCAAAGCACTCGGGATTAGCCAGCTGGGTGACGGGTACAACTTTAATTAGACTTTTGGGCTTTAGCCAGCAAATATATCCCCACAGAGGTAAGTACCCAGGTAGTGAAGTACACTCTTGTCAGGGTAGCAGATGACAGGTCCTGTAACAAGCGAGAGCATTATGAGACAGTCTAGGGAATGCCAGCCAAGCCAATGTCTAATGTATGTCGCTTATGAAGGAGAAGAAAAAGACTACAACTTGCTCTCTCTCCCACGCTGAGTAGGATACAGAGCACCTGGAACAGAGAAAACAAATCTAAAATAAAGCTTCATCTCCCTCCATCACACCTCACCAAACACACACACATACCTAATACACAGGCACTAAAAGGAGAGAGCCTTAGGTCTCTGGATCCAGACAGTGTATCAATGTCAGGGATATGAGGACCAAAGATGTCAGAATCCAAACAGCATCCCTGTTACAGACCACAGAAGTTACAGCACTTTAAATGTCACAGTTAGGACACCAACTTGGGAATATTGAGTTTTTTGGTTTGTTTTGATTTGTTTGGTTTGTTACAAACCTATTGCTGTCCGGTCGATTAAAACTCATAGTGACCCTACAGGACAGCGCAGAACTGCCCAGTAGGGTTTCCAAGGTTGTAATCCTTATGGAAGCAGACTGCCACATCTTTCTCAGAGTTCGAACCGCCAATCTTTCAGTTGGCAGCTGAGTGCTTAACCACTGCGCCACCAGGGCTCGTTTGCTTGTTGCAAAGGCCTCTTGAATTTCCTTGAAGAGTTATGGGTCCCCCTGGTGGCCAGGTGGTGTAATATAATACAAGTATGATCTATCTGTGACCCTCACTTAAATAAGACTCCCAAAGTAAAAACCAAAACTTATATTCCCTATATAACAACGGTGGCTGTACCATAGCAAGTACTCAACAAACATCTGTTGAATAAACAAATGAACAAACTTCAAATCATAACACAGGCTGAGTCAAGTCAACTGGCACTAGGTCACTGCAATCACAGGCAATTAAAACAAACACGACAAACTCTCAGGGCCAAACTTTCCAACGTTCGTGCACAATCAGACACAGTGAATTCGTATGCCTTTGATCCAAGCTGCATTTTCAGTAAAGGCATTGTCTCCCTCCAAAATGCTTACCAACGGGCACAATGAGACTGGCAATAAATGTTTCTGGCATGAGCAAAGGATGGTTTGATCACATCCAAAAGAGAACTGGTTGGCTTAACATCAGAATTCAGGGGATGCTGCAAAAACCAGTACTGCTTGATATGGGACTACTGTCCAGGCATATTTAAGTCCAGGCTCATCTATAAACAGGGCTGCAGTATTTCCAACTGATTCTGCAGTTCTTGCCCAAAAAAAGAGAATAATGGGAAACAGCTAGATATAGTCCCCGGGACTGAAAACCTTAATACTTACAAGCTTACTGACTTGGATGACATTGATCTGGCCCTGTGCAAAATTGCTTTTATAGAATGGGGTACTGTTGAAGACTCTGTACACTACTCAGAGTCCTCTTTATAAAAACCCACCAGAGAAAATACTTCCCCCAGGCCTCAGTACCAGCAAAAGCTGTCCTTTTATCTTAACATTTTCATCTTACAGACACTGGAGACGCTTGTAACTGAATTTCCCTTTTTACATTCGCTGCCAGGAGCTACCAGCTGAATTTTAAGTCCCCCTCTTATAGTACTGTGAAGGATGTCACAACAATGCATCTCTACATACTCACTCTGTGGTTCCATTTTACAAGTCACTCTTATTTTTTCTTGACTCTAATGCCTTTATGTTTTTTCTCTGCAAAATTTTTTTATTACTGTACTTTAGATGAAGTTTTACAGAGCAAATCACTTTCTCATTAAACCATTAATATACATATTGTTTTGTAACACTGGTTGCCAACCCCACCACAAGTCAACACTCTCCCCTTTTTAACCTTGGGTTGCCCATTACCAGCTTTCCTGTCCCCTCCTGCCTTCTTGTCACTGCCTCTGGACTGGTGTGCTCCTTTAGTCTTGTTTTGTTTTATGGGCCTGCCTAATCTTTGGCTGAAGGGTGAACCTCAGGAGTGACTTCTCCAGCACTTTGGGTGTCCTGAAGAATTTATTACTCTGGTCTACTGAGGGTTGCTGAAAAGCTGAAAATGTATCAATCTTCCTTTCTGCCAAAAGCACAGTATTTGTAACATAATTATTGGTAGTTTGGCATAGCCACAGCACAGTATCTTAAGCAAAGCCCTGAAATTAGACACCATAAACCTGGATCCATGGCACATACATCATACTTTTACGTAAATAACATGCACCTCCAACATTTGTTTGCCAACCCCGCCCTCCCCCCTACCCTGAGGTAAGCATGCTATGCTAATTTTCTTTTTTACAGCCACCATTTTTTAAAAATTGGCATAGTGGCTCTTATGAAAATACCCTGTGGGGGATGGCACAGTTGGCAAACAAACCTAGAAGATGCACATTATTTGCGTAAAAATACGGTATATCACTTTCTATGTAACACTGATCAAGCCATTTAGATTCTAAGCCTCAGATTAATCCGTAAAATGGGAATAATGTTCTCTATGATGTCCAAATCACAGGGTTGATGGCATCAAGTGAAAAGATAGGCAGTCACTTTATAAACTGTAAAGTACAATATACACCCACTCTTCACTTATCAAAATGGTTAGGTTCCAAAGACCAGGTCGCTATGGGAAAATCACCATTATGTGAAAATGGAGGATTTTTTTTTCCTATTTTCAGACCATCCATTTGTCCAATTTTTTTTATTTAGCAAACATGGTCATACAAATAATAACAGCTAAGATTTACTGATGTGCTCATCACTGTGAGTAGTCCAGTTATGGATTATTCCTCTGCAAAGGAGGCTTAGAGGAGACAAAGCTGGATAATGCCGGGTTTTGTGACTGGAGGGCCCATGGCTTAATCACTTCACGTTCCTCCTCTACTGGGTCAGAGCTTTCCCCGCAGAGCCACCTCCAGGGCTCCACTCCCACCCCCGCAAACCTTGCGCTCATGATCCTGGAGCCTGCTCTGCCCTCCAGGCCTGGTGAGTCGCTCAGGGTTTGGCTCAGGGCTTAGTGCCAGGGCGCTGGGAGCCTGGCTGCACACCGGGCCCCACCAAGGCGGAGGAAACTGGTACACAGTTCTTCCAAACATCCTCTCCGACACCTCTTTCTTTCCTCCCTTCCCATCCTAAGTAATTTAGCTGCAGGGCCTCAGGCCTCATAGGAGCCGGGAACCCAGAAAAGGCACCACCTGGCTTAGTGATGCCTGCTCTGAGGGAGCGAAGTGTGGGGACAGCACGACCGAGCTTCCCAGAGGCCACCCAGAGATCCTCCTCTAGGAAGAGGACGCTCTGCAGCCGTTGCTGCCAGGCTGGACACCTTGTTAATGCGTAAAATAGTTGAATAGTAGATTTTTTACTATTGTTGTAAATGCGAAATGTTGGATAATGAGATAGATAAGTGAGGAGTAGGTGTACAGCTAAGGGATCATACCTGCTTTATTTCTATCACTCTGAATAGCATTTTTCATTACCAAAGAGAATGTTCAAGATTGAGTTGAATGTGGGTTGAGAACAAGATCTGTGTTTTGGATATATTTTCTTACCAATATTTTCTTTCTCCTACCTGTGGGATGCAGTTGGAATAAGCATGTCAAAGACAAAAAGCTAAATATTCAAGAGTGAATACTGGTGGGTGAAGCTTTGAATATGCACCAACACAGCTCCAGAAGCCACATCTAAACATCCACATCACAGAGGAACAGGTTCCTTCTCTTTTCCCCCTATCCCCCCGACCTCTCAGAGCCTGACTTGGGTGCAAGAAAAGGCCTGTTCTCATCTTCCTGCCTCCTAGTCTTCCAGATCAATCCATCCTCCAGACATTCACCAGACTAAACCGCAAATCCAATCCTGTCAATCCTCTAGTTAACTCCCCTTCCGCAGGGGACCCAGTGCCTGTAGGTCAAGTCCAAGCCTCCGAACTCTGCATTCAAGGCCCTCTCTCCAGGTTAATCTCCTACCATGCCCCTAGAGGCAATCTCCTTCACTACATCCCAAACTCTTCTTCCCCCAAACACATCATGCTCTCTCTCACTTCTGTACCTTCATCTTCTGTCCAAAACCAGTTCCTCAAACCAGTTTGTTATGGTTCAAACCCCTGCTGAGAATTCGCATTTCTAACAAGTTCCCAAGCGATACTAATGATGCTGGTTAGGGACCAATTCTAAGAACAACTAGCAGAGCAGTGGTTCTCAAAATTTTTTATACATAAGAATCACTTGTTTTAATGTAGATTCTGATTCAGTACATCTGGGGTGGAAATGCAAATTCTCAGCAGGGGTTTAAACTGGAACTGGTTCAAAGCCCTGTCCAAAACCCTCCTCTCTCGCTTGCCTAACCTAACCTTTAACTCAGACTTCAGAACCAATTCAAAAGTTACTTTCCCCAGGAGCCTTCTCTGATTGTGCAATTCACTCCCTTCCTCAGTGCTCCGTGGTACTTTGTTCATATCTCTGTTGTGGAATTGTCCTCAAGCCTAGTGTAGGACTTGCAGAGTAAATGTTCAGTGTTGCTGAATGCGTGAATCAACTCCTCTCCTTTGCCAAGGACGAAACAGAGACCACTAAAAGATCTAGTTTTTTTGTTTGTTTGTTTCAATCCAAAAGCAACAGCAGTACCAGCTGGTGAGTGGGAGGCATTCTAGCTACTTATAGAGCCTAGTTAACAGAATCCAACTGATAAGATATGCAAGGCTAGTGGGCTATGCTCTACCTCTGCATTCATCCTAGCACTAAAAAGTAAAAATGCCACCTTATTGTGTTTCCCCAGGGGATACTGGGCCCCATTTGATCATATACACGTACATACCATTTGATCATATACAGCCCCTGAACAAGTCACTGTCCTAAGAACTGGTGTAAAATAGTCATGTAAGATGGACACAGGCAAACTCTTAGAATATATCTAGAGGTTAGGTAAATATACCATTGTAATGCAATACCTATGCAGAAAGAAGGAAACCATGGCCAAATCCTCTTGTCAGAAGCACATATATGGCCTGCCTAATGTTAACATTAAAGTAGTCATGATAAGATGTTAGGAAGGTCTGAATCACAGGTATGCTCACCTGAGGCAAGTATTTAGAATGCACAGCTTTTGTTTTGGTCTGCCCAGTTCCCAGTAACAAAACAGCCCTTTTTCTGGGTAACGTCTCATCTGCCTTCCAAGCATGTGGTTCTAGAAGAGGGTGCCAATGATGGTATGCCCCCCACCTCCCCCCCCCCCCCCAACCAACAAACACACACCCATACACATTTCTGTCAAAGCATGTAACCAAGCTGGGCCTCTCAGTACCTCAACCCTCTGGCCATCCTGACAGAAAGTCAGTGGGGGTAGTGGCATGTGAGAGTCCTCCTTTCTCTTATGCAGTAAACTGGCAATGATGGGTCCAACTACTTGGAACTAGAGTAGGCGAACTCAAGAGACAGAAGCCAGCCCCCAGAGACAGACAGTTGGTCCTGGCAGTATTCCAGTCACCCTTTTTGCCTAAGTTAGTTCAATCTGGGTTTCTGCCACTTGCAAGAAAGAAAGTCCTACTCGTAGTATACTTCACCCCAATCCTTCCTGCTCGCCATCATTTGCCCCTTCCACTCCCTGCCAAGTATTTTAACCTCCTTATGAGGATGTTTACATGTTATATAGGAATACCTGTTTTTAACAACCAAAAAAACAAAACCCAAATCCACTGCTGTCGAGTTGATTCCAACTCATAGTGACCCTATAGTACAGAGTAGAACTGCCTCATAGAGTTTCCAAGGAGCAGCTGGTGGATTTGAACTGCCAACCTTTTGGTTAGCAACTGAGCCAGCCCAAAATTCTTTTAGAAAGCATCGGCGCTTTCGTGAGTAAGTGAACTATGGAACCAACAATGTCGGATAATAGAGGGATAGGTAAATAAAATACAGCATATCCACTTGATGTAATGTTATGTAACCATTTCAAATGTTACCACAACTATGTTATAATGTAAAAATATATATATACATTTCCTGCCATCCATATTTTAGTGAATTAGCATTTTTATGATGAGAGGATGAACTATTTTAAATTTAAAAAATTGTTACCCAACAGTGAAGGATATCAGAACTTCAGAGCTACCTATGAAAACAGTAAATCCATAAAAGGACCCTCTGACCAGCCTTTTCTCACCTATAAAGGCACGCTACTCAAATCTTATCCTTCTTATTCAGCCCAAGTGTCACCTCCTCCTAGAGGATTTCCCTGACTACTTCACCCCACAAGGATCTTTTGCATTGAATATCTAAACTCCATAATTAGCTCTGGATTTTTAAACTGCATTCCATTTTCCCAGAAATGACGTTTTCATCTCCCTTAGAAAAATAAAACTTTCAGAGGTCATGCCTTACATTTCCATCAGCATTGAAATCAGGTCATTTGGTGTTCAACAACACTGAATAAAATATGAGTAAACAGGTCTTTTAATAACACGCAACAAACAGGTACACTGCAATATTGCTGGTGGCAGCATTAAATTGAGCCAGCCCTTTGGACAAACATTTTGGCAGCAAGATTTACTGGTATAAAATACTTGTACAATCTGACCCAGTAATCTCACTCCTCAGAATCTATCCTAGGGATTTTAAGAGAAGAAAAAAGACTTTCTGCCGAAAGATGTTCTTTGTGGTATTATTTAAACAGCCAAAATGTCCAACAAATGAGGAAATTTTTAAGTAAATCATGTGAGATTTATTCAATGAAAGAGTATGAACCACTCAACATGATCTAGCCTATATAACATAGAAAATGTCTCTGATAGAGTAAGTGATCAAAAAATACAGCACAGTATATTTAACATCTGATTAGACTGGGAGCCCAGCTGCACAAGGACTAGAGAGAAATACTGAAACAGTTGCTTTCTTAGAGCAGTGGAATTACAGGTGACACTCCTTTATTTTTCTAAAATTTCCATTACAGCTCTTTTAATGTTCACTAAAATTTTCGTTACAAAATACAAAAGAATTTGTATTTCAATTTTGTCCTCGGTGTTAATATGAGGATTTCAAACAATGGATCTGATACCCTACCAACAGCAGCCACCAAGGAACTAATTGCTGGTACCTGTGGGTTCTATTGAGGTCTCCACTCTACGGATTCTGCCTGCCTCCCAGCTCCAGGTAATTCAATTAGCCTGAGTGTCAATGGTCACTCAAGCTCAGACCCTATCCTATCTGACTGCACCAAGGCAGTGTATCTGGGTGCTACTCTCAGGAAGGATTAAATTAAAAGAAGCGGAATACATAAGTTTAAATATATTTGAAATTCTAAAAGACAAAAGCATACATATTTTGCTTCTAAATTCAGAGAAAATGTTTTAAATGCTAATACCCAGTGCTGAGTAGAGTATGGTCTTAAAAAAGGGACTCACTCTCATATAAGGAACCCTGGTACAATCTTTCTGGAGAACAATGGGAATACATGTTTAAAATAGCCTTAAAAATATTCATACTCTTTGACCCAGTAATTATACCTCTATGAGGAAATCATCAGTGGATAAATATTTATGTACAAGGATGTTTGCTGCAGCATTCATTATAAGGGAAATAAAGGGGAAATGACCAAAACATCCAATAATATGGGACTAGTTAAGTAATTATAGAACATCTTAGTGATGACATACTATGCTGGGGGAAAAAAATCATGTTTTTGAAGAACATTCATGACATGTAAACACACTAAAGAGAGAACACTGAATAAAAAACTGTATTTTCAGTTTGATGACAATGATATGTGTGTGTGTGTGTGTGTGTGTG
This sequence comes from Dugong dugon, assembly GCA_030035585.1. Classification (NCBI taxonomy): domain Eukaryota; kingdom Metazoa; phylum Chordata; class Mammalia; order Sirenia; family Dugongidae; genus Dugong; species Dugong dugon. The sequence continues at coordinate 64,512,244 of CM057471.1, forward strand.
TGTGTGTGTGTGTAAAAGGACTGAAACATCAAATAGTTAAGACTGGTCTTTCTAGCTGAGTAGAGGATGGGTGAAATGTTTTCTTCTTTATATTTTATATATTTTTCTAAGTTTTCTGCAGTGACTATATTCCTATAACCAGAAATAGCCAAACAGCCCAGCCCATCTGCACCACCCACCATTTCAGAAGGGAACAGCAGTACTCACAAGGATGGTGCAGTCTTCTTTGCTCTTCTCTCGATAGGCTTCCTCCAGGTCCTTTTCTAGTCTCTCCCTCTCCTGCTGTAAATCGCTCAGCTCCTGGGTGACCTTCTTAATGTTCCTACAGAGTCTGTGGTTCTCTGTATTCTTCGTGAGGTTTTGTGAGCGCAGTTCAGCCAAAAGGGCTTCCTTTTCTGACAGGGCAGCCTCATATTCTTCAGATCCCTAAACGAGAAGGGAGAAAGGAAAGATGAGCTGATTTTCATACCTCATTAAACAAAACAAAATCTGTGCTCCTTTTTCACCTTGGGGAAAAAAAGGAAAGGAAATGATTAATTCAACATAAGCAACATTGAGGACCTGAAATATAAATAATATGAAGATTCTGTAATAACACAGGGTAATGTTTTATTCTAATATTGATGTTAAGGGGAGAAAAACCTAAAAGTGTGTAAAAGCAGTATTTAAAAAAAAAACCCAGAAGGAAAAGCATAAAATGTTAATAGTAACTGTCTTTAGTGCGGTAGAAATATAGCTATTTTTCTTCACTTCTCTGTATTTTCAAATGTTCTAAGATGGGTGAGCATATTACTTTTAAAATAGTAAAAAAAAAAAAAAAAAAAAATTAAATTTGTCATTTTTAAAAATGTATGAAGAGCTTCATTTCAAAACTAGAGATGAATTCAAACACTAGCAATGTTCCTCTATGTTAGAATGGCTCAAATACAGACTCATCTGGAAAAAAAGAAGCAGGCAGTCTGCATGACAGGTCTACAGCCACCTCAAGAGGCTGCCAATCAGCAGAATCCAAGAGTTAAATGTGTCAACAACATTTTTATTTCATTAATATACAGTTCTCTACAGAAAATAAATGTTCCTTAAAACATAAGAAAAAAATGTTCTAACCCACCAGTAATCAAAAAGAGCAAAGTAAAACAAGCTCTCATCTATCAAGTAAGATTTTTTTAATGAGAATATCCAGTGCTGATGAGCTTGCTGTGAAATGGAATTCTTAATATTCACTCTTCAATAACTGACCATGCACCTAGAAGCCAGGAAATATGCTGGCGGGAGTACTGATATAACCCCATGGAAAGACATATATATGTACTCTCTATCCACATATACACACACACACAGAAACACATATATATTACATATATACTACACACACACATATATATATACACTACCAAAAATGAAAAAAACCAAACCCACTGCTGTCGAGTCGATTCTGACTCAGAGCAACCCTGTAAGACAGAGCAGAACCACCCCAAAGGGTTTCCAAGGACTGCCTGGTAGATTCCAACTGCCAATCTTTTGATTAGCAGCCATAGCTCTTAACCACTATGCCACCATAGTAGATGTAATATATACATACATGGTATTTTTATGCAAATAACGCATGCCTTCTACATTTGTTTGCTGGCTGCGCCCTCCCCCAGTGAAGTATTTTCATAAGCGTGTTGTGCTAATTCTTTTTTTACAATAACATATGGAAGAGGATTGGCATGGCGGCACTTGTGAGGGTGCCTCACGTGTGTTTGTGTGTGTGTGTGTGTGTGTGTGTGTGTGTGTGTGTGTGTGTGTGTGTGTGTGTGCGCGCGCGCATATAAAGTTCATACTTGTCCCAATACTTCAGTTCCTAGGATTCAAAATCAGGGGAAGAATTCATAATGGGGGGTGGGTGGGGGTGGGGAGAGCACCTTATGCACAAAATCATTCATCACAGAACTACTTAGAAATATTCCCATGTTATCAGCTCTTTGTAAATATATTTTTAAGATGCATTGTGTGGCTTTATCTTACTTATCCTTTCTCGTATTGTTACACATTGAGGTTGTTTTCTTACTTTTCATTGTTATAAGTGACAGTGTTATGTGAAAAAACTGTAAATGATCAAACAAAAATTTATGCAGCAAAGAAAGCCTAGAAGGGAAAAGATTAAAATGTTAAAAGTCAGACTTCCGGGTAACACGGCACTACAGTCAGAAGCACCACACCATCCCTCCTAAGCAAAGATCAGAAAAACTAACTCAAACAGAGTCACATGTGAATCCTGAAACCCTAAGCAACAAATAAAGAGATAAAGAACTCAGCCAAACACCAAATGGAATAAGAAACTGACAGAGAACAGACAGCGAGGAGAGATACATGCAGAGGTCCCCTATCAGCTACTGCAGCACGGATCCGCCATCTTGGACTCCTATCTGAGATCAGCGAACGGGGGTACGAGACAGCACTTCCAGCAGGAGACAAAACAACCGGCAACCAGCGATATATGCTTTCCCACCCCCCACCCTTCTTCACCCCGACTCAGCCTCCTCTGTTTCCTGCGGCCACAGTCTCTTGGCCGGGAAGCACCAACTTCACCCCGCTGTCGCTTGGGTTCCACCCGCACGCACCGACCAGCTTCCTGAGTGCCATTTGTTGGCTGCTGGTGTTGCTTTTTTCCGCTTCTTTAGATTTCCTCCTTACCTCTCACCACCTCCCCCTCCTTTGTCTCAAATAACCTGGCTCCATGTGCCATCTTTGCTTCTTCCCGAAAGGCTGTGAAACACCTCTCGACTGTGATACAGCTTCCCAGCCTATGCCGCCACGCTGGTGGGACCCCCAGGGCTTTATGTTTGTTTGCTCTGATTTATCCTGTTTTGATTTGTTTGTTTGCATTTTCTTTTCTCAGCTTGGGAGGCCCTTCTAGCCAGGCAGTACCGCAGGGCTTGGAAGCTACTCTCTTACTCTGAGCAGACACACAGGGACATCCCTGTGGGCAATTCTTTTTTCTTGATTTTTTTTCTTTGTTTTTGGTTTTTTTCTTTGTTTTGTTTCTTCTCTCTCTTATTCTCTTTCTGTCTTTCTTCACTTCTAGTTTCTCGACTTGTTCATTTTTATCCTTTTTCTTTTCTTTTTTCATTTTTGCATTTCTCCATTTCTCAGTGTCTCATCTCTCCACTCCAACAGCAAGCTCCCTTAGCACTCCTTTTTGTTTCTGTGTATATTTTTGGCTCCTGATCTTCTCTCCTTTCTCTCATCTATCCCATACCCATCTTAGCTCCACACAACAATCTGCTCCCTCCATCTTGCCTACCTGCACCATGTGCTGAACATCACACTCCCTAGCAGCAAAGGCACGGCCTACTGGAACCTGCCCTGCACTGATTCCCAGTCCGCGCTGTCAGCCCTGGTACGTGCCACAAACAAACCATCCCGGCAACTTCCCTTCAGCTGGACCTGCCCTCGTGTACCATGCGTGAGTGACTGACCCAGCCCACTGGAGAAGGAGGTGAAAAGTATCATGCCCACAGACAAACAAACAACAAAGAACGCACAACCCACCAGCTCAGATATAACCGAATAAAGCAAAAAAGCAGGATGAAACAAACAAATCCACAAGCAATAAACAAGGAAAATAATTACTAAACGCCCCGAACACAGCAGATAATATGAAAACATACACAAAAACAGGACAGGATGGTTCTAGTAGGAATCCAAAATAAAACACCAGATGACTTTCCAGTAGAAGAAAAGGCACTACACCTAACTGATAGGGAATTCAAATCTCTAATATTCAGAATTATCCAAAAGTTGAAGCAAAAAGCAGACAAAAACAAGGAAAAAATAGACAAATTCATAGAAAATACAGACAAAAAAAAAAATGGAAGAATTCAAGAAAATAATACAGGAACAAAATCCTAAAATAAATTCACAACTAGAAAGCATACAAAAAAAAACAATTCGAAATCCAAAAGATAAACAACAAGATTTCAGAAATGGACAGTGTCATAGAAGGGCTGAGGAGCAGGTTTGAAACGATGGAAGACAGGATCAACAAAATTTAAGACAAACACCTGGCTACAACTCAGGAAAAATCAGAAAAAAGAATGGAAAAAAAATGAAGAAATCCTGAGAATTATGTGGGATACAATCAAAAGCAAAAATCTGCGGGTGATCAGAGTTCCAGAACAGGGAGAGAAAACAGAAAACACAAAGAGTATCACTGAAGAATTGCTGACAGAAAACTTCCCCAACATCATGAAAGATGAAAAGTTGACCATCCAAGAAGCTCAACAAACCCCATATAGGATAGACCCCCCAAAAAAATCACCAAGGCATACCATAATCACACTGGCTAAAACTGAAGACTAACAAAGAATCCTGAGAGCAGCTCGAGAAAAAACAAAAAGTCACATACAGAGGAGAAACAATAAGATTAAACTCAGATTATTTGGCAGAAATCATGCAGGCAAGAAGGCAATGGAATGACATATATAAAACCTTGAAAGAAAAAACATTGCCAGCCAAGAATAACATATCCTGCAAAACTCTCATTCAAATATGATGGTGAAATTAGGTGATTTCCAGATAAACAGAAATTAAGGGACTATGTAAAAACCAAACCAAACTTACAACACTTATTAAAGGGAGTCCTTCCATCTGAGAACAAACATCAGACCACAGGCTGAATACAGGACACAGGATTGTACTAGCCAGATACCAACCTAGGACATGAACTCTTAAAGACTACCCAAAACCAGAAGAATTCAACAGGGAACCAGAGAGGCTAATCTGTAAATGACAACAGCATCAGAACAATAAAAGAGGGAATAAATGGTCTAGATATAAAACCCTCTAATGGAGAGGAAGGCAAGGTGACACGAAGTAAAATAACAGACTGCTTCAAACGTAGGAAGATAAGGGTAAATTTCAAGGTAACCACAAAGAAACTTAATAAACTTACTTATCAAAATAAAGAAGAAAAACATAAAGTCTCAGTGAAAAACAAAACCTACAAAAACAAAAGAAATGAAAAAAAGTCCACAAACAAAAGGAACTCAGCACAGGAGAGTGAGAGGAACAAAGAAAACGTCAGCACCACAAAAAAAGCTCTACAAAATAACAGCAATAAACTCACACCTACCGATAATTACACTCAATGTAAATGCCTCAATGCACCCATAAAGAGATGGAGAGTGACAGAATGGATTAAAAAAACGGGATCCATCCATATGCTGTCTACAAGATACAATCCTTAGAAACAAAGATGTAAATTTATTAAAAATCAAAGGATGGAAAAAAAAATATCAAGCAAACAGCTACCAAAAAAGAGCAGGAGTGGCTAATCTCAGGTAAAATAAACCTTAAAACAAAATCCACCACAAAAGACAAAGAAGGACACTATATAATGATTAAGGGGACGATCCATCAGGAAGACATAACTGTCATAAACATCTACACACCCAAAGACAGGGCTCCAAAACACATAAAACAAACTCGAAAAGCACTTAAAAGACAAACTGACAATTCCACAGTAATAGTAGGAGATTTCAACACACCACTCTCGGTAAAGGACGGAACATGTAGAAAGAAACTCAACAAAGATACAGAAGACCTAAAGGGCACGATCAGCCAACCTGACCTCATAGACACATATAGAACACTACACCCAACAGCTGAAAGTACACATTCTTTTCCGATGCACATGGAACATTCTCCATAATGGACCACATCTTAGGCCACACAGCAATCCTCAACAAGATCCAAAATGCTGAGATACTACAAAGTATTTCCTCTGACCACAATAACATCAAGGTAGAAATTAACAACAGGAAGACCAAGGGGAAAAAAATCAGTTACAGGAGACTAAAGAACACCCTACTTACACATCATTCGGTAATAGAAGAAATCAGAGATGGAATCAAAAAATTCCTAGAATCAACCGAGAATGAAAATACACCATATCAAAACCTCTGGGACACAGCAAAGGCAGTCCTCAGAGGTCTATTTACAGCAATAGACGCACACATCAAAAAAAGAAGAAAGGGACAAAATCAAAACATTAACTACAGAACTCAAAACAAATAAAAAGAGAACAGCAAAAAAAGCCCACAGCCACTAGAAGAAAGGAAATAATAAAGATCAGAGCAGAAATAAATGAAATAGAGAACAGAAAACAATAGAAAGAAGCAACAAAACCAAAAGCCGGTTCTTTGAAAGGATCAACAAAATCGACAAACCACCGGCCAGACTGACAAAAGAGAAACAGGAGAGAATGCAAATAACCCAAATAAGAAATGAAATGGAGCGCATTACAACAGACCCAAACGAAATAAAAAGGATAATAACAGACTATTATGAAAAACTATATTCCAACAAAATTGAAAACCTAGAGGAAATGGATGAATTTCTAGAAACACACTACCTAGCCAAACTACCACAAAGTGATGTTGAAAATCTGAACAGACCTATAACAACAGAAGAGATTGAAAAGGTGATTAAAAAACTCCCAACAAAAAAAAGCCCTGGCCCAGATGGCTTCACTGGAGAATTCTACAAAACATTCAGAGAAGAGCTTATACCAGCATTAATCAAACTATTTCAGTACACAGAAAAGGAAGGGATACTTCCGAATTCATTTTATAAAGCCACCATAACCCTGATACCAAAACCAGGCAAAGACACCACAAAAAAAGAAAATTACAGACCAATATCTCTCATGAATATAGATGCAAAAATTCTAGCCAACAGAATTCAGCAACATATCAAAACAATAATACACCACGACCAAGTACGATTCATAGCAGGTATGCAAGGATGGTTCAACATTAGAAAATCAATCAACATAATCCACCACATAAATAAAAGGAAAGAAAAGAATCACATCATCATTTCAATTGATGCAGAAAAGGCATCTGACAAAGTCCAATATCCATTCCTGATAAAAACTCTCAATAAAATAGGTATAGAAGGGAAATTTCTCAACATAATAAAGGGAATCTGTGCAAAACCAACAGCCAACATCATTCCTAATGGAGAAAGGCTGAAAACATTCCCCTTGAGAACAGGAACAAGACAAGGATGCCCTTTATCTCCACTCCTATTTAACATTGTGCTGAAGTCCTAGCTAGAGCAATATAAGGCAAGAAAAAGCAATAAACGGCATCCAAATTGGTAATGAAGAAGTTCAACTGTCCCTGTTTGCAGATGATATGATACTATACATAGAAAACCCTGAAGACTCCAGGAGAAATCTACTGGAACTAATAGAAAGATTCAGCAGAGTAGCAGGATACAAGATAAACATTCAAAAATCAGTTGGATTCCTATACACCAGTAAGGAGAACGATGAAAAGGAAATCAGGAAAACAATACCATTTTCAATAGCACCTAAAAAGATAAAATACTTAGGAATAAATCTGACCAGGGATGTAAAAGACCTATACAAAGAAAACTACAAAACACTGCTGCAAGAAGCCCAAAGGGATCTACATAAATGGAAAAACATACCATGCTCATGGATAGGCAGACTCAACATAGTGAGAAGATAATACCACCCAAAGGAATTTACAAATACAATGCAATCCCAATCCAAATACCCACAACATTCTTTAAAGAGATGGAAAAACTTAATCATTAACTTTATATGAAAAGGGAAGAAGCCCCAGATGCACAAAGCTCTACTGAAGAGGAAGAATAAAGTAGAAGGACTCGCACTACCTGATTTCAGAACCTACTATACAGCTACAGTAGTCAAAACAGCCTGGTACTGGTACAACGACAGATACACTGACCAATGGAACAGAATTGAGATCCCAGATGTAAATCCATCCACCTCCAGTCATCTGATCTTTGACAAGCGCCCAAAGTCCATCAAATGGGGAAAAGATAGTCTTTTTAACAAATGGTGCTGGCAAAACTGGATGTCCACCTGCAAAAAAATGAAACAGGACCCATACCTCACACCATATACAAAAACTAATTCAATTTGTATCAAAGACCTAAATATAAAGCCAAAAACTAAAGTTCATAGAAGAAAAAATAAGATCAACACTACAGGCCCTAATACATGGCATTAACAGGATACAAACAATAACCAACAACGCACAAACCGCAGAAGATAAGCTAGACTACTGGGATCTTTTAAAAATGAAACACTACACTTATCAAAAGCCTTCACCAAAAGAGTAAAAAGAGAACCTACAGACTGGGAAGAAAATTTTGGACATTACAAGTCAGACAAAGGTCTAATCTCTAAAATCTATACGAAAATCCAACACCTCTACAACAAAAAGACAAATAATCCAATTAAAAAATGGGCAAAGGAAATGAACAGACAGTTCACCAAAGAAGACATTTATGCGGCCAACAGACACATGAGGAAATGCTCGCGATCACTAGCCATGAGAGAAATGCAAATCAAAACCACAATGAGATACCACCTCACCCCGGCATTACTCGCACAAATCAAAAACACTGGAAATAAGAAATGCTGGTGAGGCTGTGGAAAGATTGGAACTCTTATGCGCCGCTGGTGGGAACTCAAAGTGATACAACCATTTTGGAAAATGATATGGTGCTTCCTTAGAAAGCTAGAAATAGATATACCATACGCGATCCAGCAATCCCACTCCTAGGAATACATCCTAGAGAAATAAGAGCCGTCACACAAAGAGATGTATGCACATCCATATTCATTGCAGCACTGTTCACAATAGCAAAAAGATGGAAACAACCTAGATGCCCATCAACAGATGAATGGATACACAAACTATGGTACATACACACAATGGAGTATTATGCAAAAATAAAGAACAATGATGAGTCTTTGAAGCATCTCATAACATGGATGAAACTGGAGGACATTATGCCGAGTGACATAAGTCAATCACAAAAGGACAAACACTGGATGAGTCCTCTACTGAAAAAACTCATGTAAAAGTTTACATTCAAAAAAGAAACAATCTTTGTTGGTTACAAGGGACGAGAGGGTTGTGAGGGAACTAAAAAGACAATAGATAGCGTGGTAACTCTGGTGAAGGGTTAAGACAGTATACAATACTGGGGAAGCCAGCACAACTTTCACGAGGAAAGGTCGTGGAAGCTCCACAGACACATCCAAACTTCCTGAGGGACTGAACTGCTGGGCAGAGGGTTGTATGGACCATGGTATCCGGGAACATCTAGCTCAACTGGCATAACACAGTTTATAAAAACAATGTTCTACATTCTACCTTCGTGAGTAGCGTCTGGGGTCTTAAATGCCTGTGAGCAGCCATCTAGATACTCCACTGGTCTCACCCCTTCGGGAGCAAGGGATAATGAAGAGAACAAAATACAAGGAAAAGATTAGTCCAAAGGACTAAAGGACCACACTTACCACAGCCTCCACCAGACTGAGTCCAGTAAACCTAGATGGTGCCCGGCTACCACCACTGACTGCTCTGACCAGGATCACAACAGAGGGCCTGGACAGAGCTGGAGAAGGATGTAGAACAAAATTCTAACTCACAAAAAAAGACCAGATTTACTGGCCTGACAGATGGGAGAAACCCCAAGAGTATGGCCCCTGGACACCCTTTTAGCTCAGTGGTGAAGTCACTCCCGAGGTTCACTGTTCAGCCAGGGATTGGACAGCCTCATAAAACAAAACAGGACTAATGAGGCACAGCAGTCCAGGGACAAGGACTACTAGGCAGGAGGGACAAGAAAGCTAGTGACAGGAACCCAAGGTTGAGAAGGGATGGTGTTGACATGTCATGCAGTTGTTAACCATTGTCATAGAGCAATATGTGTACTAACTGTTTAATGAGAAACTATTTGTTCTGTAAATCTTCATCTAAAGCACACACAAAAAAAAAATTATTTTTTACATGAGATGAAATTGACAACAGCAACTCAAAAGGTTTGGTGGGAAGCCTAGGGGGCAGCGAGTTGAAGATAATGTTGATGGAATAATTTGGAAAAGGATAGTGAGAGTAGCAGCACAACTGGAAGAATGTAATCGATGTCACTGAACTGTACATGTAGTAACTTTTGAAATGGTGTAACTTTGGCTATGTATATTTTCACCAAAAAAAAGGTCCTCAAGGTCGAAAGGGGAGAGTGTTGGCATGTCGTGGGGTTGTTAACCAATGTCATAAAACAGTATGTGCACTGACTGTCTAATGAGAAACTATTCTGTAAACCTTCATCTAAAGTACAATAAAAAAATTTTAAAAAAAAAAAGTCCTCCAAGGTCGAGAAGGGAGAATGTTGACATGTCATGGGGTTGTTATCCAATGTCATAAAACAATATGTGTACTGACTGTTTAATGAGAAACTATTTGTTCTGTAAACCTTCATCTAAAGTACAATTTAAAAAAAATGTTACAAGTCGTTGTATGACTTCCTGATTTCCCATTTTCTTCTTCTTTCTACTCTTCCAAAAAACATTTATGAAGCATATATAATGCTTATAATCAGGAGAAAATAAACTTGTTTTTTTTAAAAGCTGTCGTTTGAATTAGATTGAGGCTCAAGATTAAAAATTCAAAAACAAGGAACACTTGAGATGTCAAAGTCACAAGTCCAACTGTGGAACAAAGGGACCAGTCTCAGCTTCTTGGCCTTTCCAGGGAATACATCTCAGTCAGTGTGATTATTAAGTCTTAGTCATTCAGGTATCCAACTTAGTTCTTCAGGAGAAGTGGGCTACATCCACAGTTAATCTGGGAGCGGTGAAGCTCTGCTGTTCCTGGGCCACCCAAAGCCCAGCCACTCGGTCCTATTTAGTACACAACTGCCATTTAGGACACAACAATAGAGATTAGGGTGAACTCCATTCAAATTTCAAAGTAAGCTTTATAGAAGCTTCTGTTCTTGTTTCCTTTGAAATTACAATAAATTTTTTAAAGTGGGAAAGCTAGGTCACAAGGTCAAAGAAAAAAATATTTGGCGCAGCGCTTATTTAAATAAACTCAACAAACAACAGAAGATAAACGATGACTGGGGAAATGCTCAGTTTGAACAATAGTCATAGCTGTTTTCATTAACACTGACTATATACGAGGAGCTAAACAGGTGCTTTTACACACATTACATCTCCGCTTCTCACACGAACCCTACAAACTACACATTATTATCCCCATTTTTTGGTTGAAGTAACCGAGACTCAGAAAGGTTAAATAACTAGCTTGTCACCAGACCACAGGTGATTAAATCTGGGATTTGAAAGACTTCACAGTCTTTTCTTTTTCCACATCACTATACTCCCTTGCCCTTACCAGCAAAGATTTCAATTAACATCAATGAACTAGCAAGAATTAAAACAAAGAGACTGAGTTCAAGAGGGAAAGGCTAGAAGAAGGAACACCAGTTAGGGTGTGTCAAACTTAGGACAGCAAAGATTATTAAAATAACACAGTCACCATAAAATGATGAAAGTTCTGTAAGATTTACCATGTAAGTAACAATGGCAAAAGCCTCTTAAAAAATCCAAGCTCAAAAAAATCAAATTCATACGCTCTAATCATTTCAAAAAAATACTTTCCTTAAATGGCCCTTTGCAAATCTTTGAAGTGCTTTTTACTTTTGTCTGTATGACGTCCTGCTTTTTAGAATCTCTATTTCATCAGTTAGGTGCTTATAAACAATGGACAAACATTTGGCCCAATTACACATAGCTGGAAACTGAAGGCCAAGTATAGTATTAAAACAAATCGTTCTTCCCTACAGCATGTACAGAAACATGCTGAGTTTAAAAAAGAGAGTCAGAAAGCCCAGAGTTCAAAGACCAGTTCTAGCTGTGTGACCTGGGAGAAGTTAAATTCCCTGAAGTCAGTTTTGTCATCTGTGAAATGGGAGGTAATAATCTCTATTTCACAAAGTAGTTGTGAAGATTAATAAATACCATACATAAAGACCATTTCAGTGGGTGTAGGATAAGTAAATCTAAGTTTTCTTTTTCCTACACTTTACTATCTTTCACTCACAATGGAAATTGAACACAGAAAGCTTCCTCAAACTAAAAGCTATGTGTATAACACCACTAGCAAGGAATCTGAAACCAAACCACAGTACAGTCATGGGTCACTTAAAGTCCATGACACCTTCTGTGAAACAGGACGTTATGTGACTGGATGTTGTGCGAACATGCCTAAACCAACAAGCAACAGCATTCACTGATTTTCCACCTTCATGTTGTTTAATAACCTTTTGTTTCACTTCCAAATTGATAACCTCTTTGCCTCTTGTTACTGCTATCACTAGCACTGGTTTTGCTGCGTTTGGGAGGCACAATGTGCTTCACAGTAATATTTCCAAAAGAAAATTGAAAGAAAAATGCTTCAACACTCGAGACGCACAAAACACGAGATTGGATGCTGCTGCCTACGAGTAGAAGTATACAATACACTGTTATACAGTAAGCTTTTTATTTGTAAGCAGAAAAAGTTCACATTAAAATAACAGAAAGTACAGTACATACATAAGCCAGTAACATAGGTGTTTACAATGACTATCAAGACGTGTATTACAGGTTATATACGTACTGTATCATTATACTCCTGGCAGCGCAAATGCAATTGCTTTGTATACAAGAGGCAGGAGATACACACGTTGCATGTGGGAAGCTGTGGCATTCACTGCGTCCAGTTACATCCACTATGTCCCATTTTCCAATCTGGGATTCTGAACTCTAATATAATCTTATGGGACCACAAACGTATATGCGGTTGGACATTGCCCAAAGGGACATTATGCAGCATGTGACCGTAACCATAATATGTTAATGCCAAAAGATTTTACCACTGGCTTAAAGGTGAGCTAACAACATTTACTGAGTTACTATCTTGTGCCCACATACTTTCTTGTTTAATCTTTGTAAAGATTATGTGATATAAATGTGATTACCTAGATTTTACAATGTGCAAATAGGCTGGGAGAGCTCATATACCTTGCCCAGAGGTATACAGTTAGTGAAAAGCAGAGTCATGTACCATGTCATGTGTTACATCCCACCCATGTTCTTCCCAGTAAAAACAATATGGTACCTCCATACAATGGATTACATGTAGCTGTTCATAAAGACTGGGTAGCAGAAAACTAAAGACACACACTTACACACATAAATGAGTACGTCAAACTGCTGGAATCTGAATAAGTGTATTCTGTGCATTTCCTCACACACACAATTAGAGTAGTAGAGAGAACACGGGCTTTGGAATTAAAACTTGAGTATCAAGTCCTGGCAACCTGTAACACTGGTAAACACGCTGTCTCCATGTGTGGCAGTCAGGATTAAATAAGGGCTCTCCAAAGAGCCAACCTGACATGGAGGATCTGAGGAGTTTCAAAAATTCCTGATCCATGTGCACTGCAAGACAAGAAACCTGGCCAACAGTGCATTAGAAGACCTCAGATATCATTCCTAAAGCCTAGGACTGAGGGGTATAAAATTAGTAAATCTATAATACATTTGGGTAACATTAATTTATAAAAAACTCCTTTCTCTCCTTCATGGACCAACATAATAAGTAAAATAGCATAATGCTTATAAGGATGTCTGGTGCCTCTGGTTGTCAACTGATACCATTTTTCTGATTTTTTTTCTCAAGCACTGGGAAATATGGATGGTCTTCCTAAGAACTGAGCTTTGAAAACTTATTTCCTAAGCAAAGAAGAAAAAAATCTCAAGTGTAAAGTTTAACCTCAGCTCCATTTCATCAACCACTGTCAGAACGGTGGGGGAAAGCAAGTCTGAGATTCCAAAGGCAGAGATTTATCTATGCTTCTAGCACTTCATGATTTAAACCAAATTACTTCAATTATTCTTAGTGTGAAACAAAGCTATGCAAAAGATAAGGCATGGGATATGAATCTTAGGAACCAAACAGTCTTAACTTAGGTTTAACTTTTAACTTCTACTTTATAACCAAAAGCAACATTGCTGGAGGGAGTGAGAAGGGGGAGCTTTAGGCAGTAGGGATTTATTCAGATGATGGAACTTTTATGATTCATTAAGTTATTAGCAACAGATATACACTATATATATAATCTTGAAACATGTTAAAAGAAATAATTAAAAACAAAACTAAAATTAGGAAAAGAGAAGGAAGACCAGGGATGACCTAAGCAGGAGTTCTTGCAGTACAACTTAGCGGAAAAAAGAGAAAAGGCAGGTCAAAAACATCAAAACCTGGAACTCATACTCTGTTTGTAGAGAGGAGAGAACAGACATCTGGCAGGGAGCAGGCAGAACTGAAGAATCCAGGTGAGAAGAGGTATAGGATGACAGGTACAGGCTCTGGAGTGACAGTGGCTCTAAGGTCAAATCCTAACTCTATCACTTACCAGTTTTGTGACTCTAGGCTAGTTACTTCAATCTCTCTGAACCTGGGTTTCCTCAGTAGTAAAACAAGGATATTAACAGTTTCTACTTCATAGAGCAATTGTGCAGATCAATTGAGATAATCCATGGAGAGTGCTTAGCACAGGTCTTGGCACATAGTATATGTTCAATAAACACCACCTGTTATTACTAGCTATTATTACATTTAAATCCTGGCCCTGCCACTTGCTAGCTGTGTGACACTGAATAAGCTGCATACCCTCTCTGAGCCTCAATAATCCCACAAATGCATGGGTAAGGTGATAATTACCTTCCCCACAGGGTTGTACTAAAGATTAAATGAGATATCCCATATATCTTGCACAGTCTACTACCTGGCACAGAGTAACTCAGCACTCCTAACTATGGTGGGAGCTGCTGTCATTATCATTATCATGAGTCAAGGAGTCTGACTCGATTCCATTGATTCCCAGACAAGAATTACCCAGCACAGAGAACACTGATGAGGGGCCTGGAGAAGCACCCAAATCCCATGGAGAATTTCCCTTTAATTAGACTGGGCTAATTCTATTACTAAAGACCACCCATAGTTTTTCTTATCAAAATCATCCAAGTTCCTTTCAGCTGCAAAGTCCTGACCTCGCCAGGAGTAAAGATTAAAGAGACCTCCACATAAGCCAAAGTGAACACTTTACCTGGAATTTCTGGGTCTGTGCTTTCTGGGAGACCTCTCTGGCTTTAGCAAAGGCAGCACTGAGCTCTTCAATCTCAGAGTTAAGGTCTTCAACCTGGGGAAAAATAAGGAATGGCAGCCAGCATGCAAATGTCTCTCTTCTTTCTGCACAGCTCAAATGCTTCTCCCCCTCAATTGTGAAGTGCTTAAGATCAAGGGCTTTGTAGTCAGACACAACCTGAGTGGGATTTCTCGTCTGGCTGCTTACTAGCTGGATGACTAGGCAAACAGGCAAGGTACTTAACCTCTTTGAGGCTCAACTACCTCAACTATAAAACGAGGATACCACCACTCCCCCAATTATAGGATTGCTAGTGTTAAATGAAGTAGTATGTGTAAGTGCTACCACAAAGCCTGGCTCATACAGGGTGTTATTATTTTTGTCCATATACAGATGGCCCACCCAACAACCTAGCCTGGCTATTCCCAGAATTCCTCATCCTCTAGTGACCTTCTCCTATATCCCAGTTCAGCCACGAACTACCATGGCCACACCCTGGACTTTGCCAGCACCCAGAACAGTTGCACCACTGGTGCCTCTTGTCTCTGCACACCCGAAATGCTTGTCCTGCAACATCCTGAAGCTCTCCAATGTCAGCTGGGCCCTGGGCACATAATACAACTGTTATTATGAATCAAATCTCATTTGACACTGATGACTACTCAAACTCTTGCACTCCTGTAGCTTCTCCAATGTCACAGTTTCCTGGTTAGCTTCATACTTCTGCAACCATTCCTTTTGTCTCCTTTGTGCATTACTCTTCCTATCCCTGAAATCTTCATGTTTCCTACTGTGCCATCTTCTGCCTTCTTCTCTCCCACTCTGTATACACACTCCTTGGATAAGGAGACCAAATTTCAGAATTTTAATTCTCATCTGTAAATGAGTGATTCCCAGGTCTACATCTCCAGGCCTGAGCACAGCTCAAATGAATGGTCCATATGCTCCTCAAAGACCACACTATCTAAAAGGACACATCAGCTCCACCATCACCCCCCATCTCACCATCATATTCCATCTTCTATACTTTTAACTGAGCTGGTGACACCACCATACCCCTAGTCAAGCAAGCCAGATACCTACAAGTCATCCTTGACTATACCTTCTCTGAAGTTCTACATCTTAACATCAAATTTTCCCAAATTCTAAATATTCCTTGAAATAAGCCCCTCCCTCTCCATTCCTACTTGCTATGGCCACAGCTCTAATTCAGCCTTCCTTGGCTCTCACTTGGGACACTGGCCTACCTGCCCCTATTATCTCCCTCCTCCAATCCACTCGCCCAGTATAAGCCAGAAACCTTTTCAAAATGCAAATGTGATCACACACCTCCTCTTTAAGAGCCTTCAGTAGCACGTCACCCAAGCAGCTAAATATGATTGACTAATTCCACCACCACTGGCTGGCCCCTTGCAATCTCTCCAGCTTCCTCTCTTGCCTCAGTTAAATTTTGCACTTTAGGCTCTGGCAACCCCAAAACTTGTGGTTCCACACACACAGATTAGGCTCTTTCCTAACTCAATCCTTCGCCAATGTTCTCTCCTGCGTCTGGAATGGCCTCCCCGCCCCTGCCTCCCTTCCCAACTAACTCCTACTCACCCTTTTAAGATTCAGCTCAGGCATATTCTCGTCTAGGTACCACTCCCCATCCTGCACATGTACACTTTAATCTGTATTAGATACCCTTCCCTCAGCTTCCATAGCCCCTGCACTTCCCTCAGTCACAACATCCATCGCTCTTCATCTTTCTTCCCCATCAGACGTGTAAGGAGAGCTGGGTTTTCACCTCTGCATTTGTGTCTAGCACAGTTACTGGGACACCAGAGATTGCTATATTAACTAAAGACAAGAAAACTAGCATAAAACTGTCAGCCACCACCTTGGATCCCTAAGGCAACAACCCAGGTAGCTATCTAATGGGTTCACAGTCATGGCCTTGCCCTTTATCTCAATTCCTTTATCTCAATTTCCTGTTGTCTTTCAAAAGCCTAGACTTGCACTGTCCAATATGGTAGTCACTAACCACATGTGGTTACTGGGTATTTGAAATATGGCTAGACTGAACTTCGATGTGCTATAAAGAGTGGGAAAAAGAGAATGCCAAATACTTCGTTAATAATTTTGTTTTATTGATTACATGTTGAAATGATAATATTCTGGATATATTAGGTTAAATAAAATATATTATTAAAATCAGTTTCACGTGTCTCTTCACTTCTAATATGGCTATTAGAGAATTTAAAATTACATATGTAACTCATATTATATTTCTACTGGACAATGTTGGATTAACCCAAAACTCACTGTTATCAAGTCGATTTCAACTCACAGCAACCCTATAGGGCAGAAAAGAACTGCTCCATAGGGTTTCCAAAGCTGTAATCTTTACAGAAGCAGACTGCCACATCTTTCTCCTGCAGAATAGCTGGTAGGTTTGAACCACTGACCTTTCGGTTAGCAGCCGAGCACTTAACCACTATGCCACCAGGGCTCCTGAACACTAGATTAGACAAGCAAAAAGAATTTCCATTTGACTAAAGGACCACTTCCCCACTGTCCATAGTCATCTCATCTCTCTTATAAACTTTCTACCTGAAGCTAAAAATTCAGGGCAGGACAGGCCAGTCACAGCAGCTAATAAAGAAAAATCTCACTTCAGGTACATCAGACATACCTCTTTTTCCTTTGATTTTAATGCCATGGTTAGACCCTGAATGGCTTTATCCCGCTTTAAACTATTCTTCTTTTCTGTAGCAATTTCTCTTTCCTTCTTTCTCAGGTCCTCCTGAAGTGCCTAAATTAGATTAGAAAAAGATTCACTAAGTTGATGCGTTCCAACCAAAATGCACTGTAAATATATCTTTAAGAACACACTCAAATGGAGTTATTCTATCTTATTCCTGTCAACCTGTGATTAATGTTTCCAAGTAGAGCTGAACGTAGTGGCTTCAGCTCCAAGTTACTGTGTTAGCGCTCACGGCAATAGGACTGGGTGAAAGGATGGGATCAGATCAGTTAAGATGATGACAGCTCTTCTATGGGAAGGACTCCAATGCCCTCTGGAATTTGAATACCATCACATCAGAGTCTTCGAAACCATACCACGTTATTTGGGGGAAAGAACAGATCATTAATTTCATTCCTTAATGCTACAAAAGCTAGCAGAGAATTTGGTGTGATGGAGACTAAACTATACATTTAGAGTTTGAGTTCATTTCAAAAGATAATCACCACTGCCTCCCTCCCAGGCTGTTGTGAGGATTAAACAAGATAATGGATGTGAAAGTGCCTTCTAGGCTGGCAGGCGCTACACAAATGCCGGCTGTTGTGACTAGGGGAGCACAGAGCATGGGCTTTGGGTTCAGGCAGGCCGATCTGAATCCTTGCTATACCTCTTCCTAGCTATATGATCTTGGTCAAGTCACCTCACTGCTCTGAGCCTCAGGTGCCACATGTGCAAAATGGAATGTTTACTTCACAGTTATTGCAAAGACTGAGAAAACCTCTGTAAAGTGCCCAAAACTTGACTGACACAGTAGCATTTAGTAAATGACAGCTATCATCACACAGAATTATCTATAGAACTCAGAATAAAACGAGGTAAAAGTAGGGTAAACCTTCAATAAATTTTTAAAAATTTTATCAACATACCTGGATCCTCTCTTCAAAGCAATTTCTCTCCTTCTGATGCTCCATATGTATAGCCTAAGAGGAGACATTAATTGGTGCCAAGGAACCCTCCCTCCAATAGTTTCCCTAGAACAACTGGAATGAGTGCCTCATTTACTTACTTTCCTCCACTGCTTTGCAACTCATTAGAACAGAAGTGTCCCCTCCTTCTCTCTGCCCCATCCAAAGACCCACCCAATTTGAGAGAATTGTAAAGACAAGTAATCCCCATTAGTTGATCACCAACCCCACAAAGTGTAGACCAAGGTGCTGCTAAACAAAATGGAAAAGGCCTGCTAAAGGAAAGCACCTGGTAAGTGGGGAAGAGGGTTAAATGAGAAGCTGATTGCAAGCAAAAAACAACTGATGAGGCTAAAGAACGCATCACGGTGGTGGGGACAAAGACTATGTTCTATGAACAAATCAAGGCTTTTCATGAACATCCAGAACATCCCCTATTGTGATGGTACCACATGCAGCAGTCACTCTTAGCCTCACAGGAATGGAAGGTCTCAACCAAGGCCTACCTGAGTTTCCCAGTCCTGCCCACCCTCTCCAAAATGGTTTGCCATGGAGGCTGCCCAGTGTAGAAGGAAAAGTCCAGAGAGGCTTTGGAGGCAGCTACTAATAGCCCACCTCCTGGAGCCTGAAAAAATATAACAACTCTTCTGGGCCTGTTTCTAAACTCTACGAGGGGACTGTGAGCTCTTGCAAGCTGACCAGGAGGATTAAATGAGATGGTAAGCTGAAACCTTTCAGGTGCTACCAGGCCCAATACAAGTTAGTTTTCTTCCTCCACTGCCTCTGAAGTTTCAGAGCAAAGCTGGCCTAAGCTGCCTCTAATCCTGCAAATAAAAGGGACATGTACAATGTACCACAATTTTATCCTTAGAAAACCCAAAGGATGAAAATAAAGGCCCCAGACAATAACAAATTAGCAAATGGTGAAACAGAGGCAAGCAGATATAAGACTGTCTTTTAACCAACTCTTTAAAACACAAGGCTGGGGAGGGGGACAAAAGCAGTTTCTGCTATTCCTCAGCTGACAAGGAGCTAATATTTAGAAGCAGACTGTGAGTGAACCATGGGGAATGGAGGTGTATTCCATTTCCCAGAGAGGAGTACGGTCTGCTAATTAAAGTACCCCTTCCATGTCCTGTTTCCTCACCTCAGTTTCTCTTTCCTTTTCTTCCCTTAGAGCAGCAGAAAGTCCTTGGAGCTCTCCAGATGACATATTCACATCAGGAGATGCCATCTGAGATTTCTCCTCTTTAAGGCACTGAATTAAAGCTTCTTTGCTCTTCAAAGACAGCTTCAACTCCTCAATCAGTCTGAAAAAGAACAAAATTTAAATATTAATTCTAAGCTGTTCTCTTAGCTCAGTGGAGCCGAAGGAGGTAGGAAATGGGGTCAGACATCTTCAAAGCAGACATGTCCAATGACTGAACATAAACGGAATCACATCTTGCAGGTCGGAGACTAAGGGCCAGAATTCATGTGACATTAACCAGTCTCCCTGCCTGCAGCCTAGCTAGCTGAGCCAATCTCTGAGCTGCCAGACCATGGTCTGATCTAGTCACACCCCTGCTCAAAAACATTCAACGGCCCCACCGTCCAAAGAAATCCTTTTTCCAAAAGAAACTGGGCCCCAAAGCCCAAACAAACCAATAAAGCAGAGCTGTTCCAGTGAATGTGAAAAAACATACTCTTTCAAGATAAAGTCTAAACTCCTCAGTAAGACATTCAAGGCCCTAGATTTTAGGGCCTAGAGGATCAGAGGCTCCTGGTGACAGCTGCAGTCTCATCTCTTACAGGAAACCATTACCCTCTCCATCACTACTGACCAACCTCACTTGCAGTTCCCTCTATAAGCCCAGCTGTTTCATGCCTCTAGACCTCTGCCCACACTATTCCCTCTACCTAGAATGCCCTTCCCAACCTTACTCCCATCTGCACCTGATAAACACTGTTAGTCCTGCAGCAGTTAGCTAAGCATCACCTATCATAAAGTAAGCTTTGCCAACTCACACCCCTAGTACCGCCATCAGGTAGAGCTGAACACATCCTTTCTCTGAGCTACCACAATACCCTGTATCAACTGCCCTTGACCATGGCAAGTTGTTTAACCTCTCTGAGCCTACACTTCCTCAGCTGTAAAATGGGGATAATAACTTGTTTGTGTGGCCTAGAGATTAGCTATTTAATACAGCTCTACACAGCTCCTGGCATATGGCAGAACTCAATAATTGACAGTTGTTATAATTATTACTGTTTTTTTCACACATGATCATTTGATTGTTCTCAAACAGCTTTATTGAGATATAGTTCACATACGATACAATTCGCCCATATAAATTATTACTTGTTTGAGTATTTGGCAATTAGCATTTTATCAGAGGACCCTCAGAAGAGCCTTTCTGCAGTTAAGCCTAGAAAGCAACTTGGTTTGATAGAAAGAGCAAAGGCAAGGAAATATGACAGCGTGATCAGCTTTGCTTGGGTGTGGGGCAGGGAAGGTTTATCAGAGGAGGAGTCCTGGGCATTGAGCTTTTAAGAACTGAGGGTGGGGATGAAGAAGCCTTGTCAAGCAGAGAGAAAGGCACATGCAAATCTAACAAGTACCAGCTCCCTGAACAAAAAGTGAGATAAAAGTAGATAAAGCACTCAGCAATGCCTTGGGTATAGAAGGTACCAGGCAGCAACATTTGAAATGTCCCTCATAGCTTGGAAATAGGAGCGAGGTGGGTCAGGTGGAGACTATGGCCATGTTGGAGCACCTGGCCCATCCAAGGGAGCAGCCTCCATCCAGCAAGAAATGGCCCACTGCTGCCACATCTTCCAAGTTTTCAAGACAAGCTGGAAATCCAGACTTTTACATGAATTTAGATTTTTTTTTTAAAACACTGGCAACTAATTCAAGTATTTAAAAACACTATGTAAGCCAAATAAAACGTATCTGTTGGCCATACTGGCTTGCAGGGCTCCTCACTTTTGACTGCCTTAAAGATAAAGACTACTGAAAAGGCCAGACTGAAGGATAAAGTAGCTAAAGCATGTACCTTTGAAAAGGGTGGTGGGAACCTAGAAAGACACTGGCAGTGCCCATCCAAGTGGCACCCTGGGCACTAAGGGTGCAACACTCTACCCTGCTCAACAGTGGGTCAACCTGTGTGACAGATCTGGTTCCATTTCACCAGGGCATAACCAAGAACCCCTGTTGCAACTCAGTGCTTAGCAACTAACCTGAATCTCGATGTAGTGTCCTAGGCAGGCCTACCTTCAGGGAGGGAACATGCTGATCCCAGTCCCAGGGGAGTTCTACCACAAAGAGAGTCACACCCTCAGCAAGCATCCGGAGTTGGCATCCAGCTGTTGCATCGGTCTCTGGGAGTGTGATCAGAGTACATCTACCCCTGACAGGCAGATGCTTTCGCAGTACTGACTAATCAGGTTTCTGTACATATTCAGATAGGGCCAGACCTAGGCCATGGGAAACCCTAGGAACATACAGGCTTTAGCAAGGCCCCGCCCTGACCACTCACTTCCACAGAAACCTCAGTTAAGTACCCAATAAACATTAACCCTCCCCAAAGCTCCTCTTCCAAAAAGATGAGATGCTAAGTTTCTGTGGCATATGCTAATAGAGACTTTCCTTTGTGATTACCTTGAAATGTGCCAGGTTCCATACCTTTTCATGTGCTGTTCTCCCTGCTTGACAAGGCTTCATCATCCCCACCCTCAGTCCTTAAAAGCCCCACACCCAAGCAAAGCTGATCACTCCTTTCTTTTGTCACAGCACTGAGCTCTGAACTTACTCTAGCATGGCACCAATCACAATGGATTATTTATCCTGCCCCCACGGTGGGAGCACCATGTAAGCAGGACAGTGTTCACCTTGGCACTTCCAACACCCCCAACACAAAGCAATGCCCAGTAGCTGGTTAATGAATGAATCTATACCTCCTTTAATTCAAGCCTAAAGCCAGATACCCAACCACCTCCTAGACTATACTCTTCAAGTGTCCAAAGATCCCTCAAACCTAGTATGTCAAAACTGAAAATATCATCTTACCCCCTCCACCCAAAAACATCTCCCCTTCTCCCTTTTTTCCCCCAAACTTGGCAAACTGCACTACCATCCCACAGTTGTTCATGCCCAAGACTTCGGTGAGGTGGTGTCACACAGCCTTCTCCTTCATCTCCCAAATCCAATCACTCAACAGGCCCTTCAATCCCAGCAAGTCAATTCTACCTTCTAAGTATCTCTCTCTGCCTGTTCCACCCCTAGTTCCATCATTTCTGTCCCAGCCACCATCATCTCTAGATTTCTGCATCAGCCTCAGAACCAATCTCCTTACCCAACTCCACCACCAATCCATTATCCATAAGGCAGCCAGAGAGATCTTTTGAAACTTAAATCTGATCCTGTCACCTCCACCCTCCTCTTACATACACAGACTCAAACTCTTCAACAAGGTCGACATGATCTGTCCCAGCTTCCCTCTCCTCATCTCTTCCCACCTCCCTTCCAGAACACAACACTCCAACCATCAGTACTTCTTTCAGTTCCTTGATCATGCTGTGTTCCCTCTTGCCTCTGGAGTTTCACACATTCGGTTCCTGTGCCTGGAACACCTTTTTCCCTTTTTTTGTCCAAGTAATTCCTCCTCATTCTAGCACTTCCTCCAGGAAGCCTTCCCTAATCCTCCTAAATTGACTCAGATACATATCTTAACCCAGCATTTATCTCATCTAGCCCTTATCACTCTGTCCCACCCTCCGGCCCTTCCACCTAGCTAGACTATAAGCTTAAATTTAGGATCTGGTCTGTACCACACCTATATTCTAATCACCACTGTGTTGAGTAGAAGATACTCAGTAAATATTTGTTAAATAAAGATAAATATTTGTTAAATAAAGGATGTAATGATACAATAGAATCAATGAATTAACCGGTGAGAATTTGTCAGGATCCTCACAGGGCCTTTCTCAGGGACTCTTTTCAACCTTACCCTCAGACTCTCTCCTTTCTTCCCCTTAACAGGCCCCAAGAACTGTCTTCTCTTCTTTGGTGGCTGCCCCACACATTGTACTTCCTAAGCTCCCTATCCCAGTTTACCTGCTGGGGAATTGTAACTCCCTCAGGTCCCATTTTCTTACTCCCACAAAAGACAAGCCCATAAACCTTCTAGGGGCTTCAGTGCCAATAAGCTAGGAGAGATACTGGGGAAAACAGAAATGATTCCTGGGAGAAGGGCTCCAACTCTCTCATTTCTCACAGTTCAGTGGTTCCAAAGTCTCCACAGATGGTGCCAGAAAAAAGGCTTGTACTGGGGAAGGGGGCGGGGGGTGGTCACCAAAAGGGCACACCTCCAGGGAGGCTCCTCTTCCTAGCCATGAAGTCAAGAAAAACACAAGGTCTCAAATGGGTAATCTAAACCAAGCTGATGTTCACTCACTCACTCTGCTTAGGTGCCACACCTCATAGAAAACTCAGTGTCCTCACAAATCCTGAGATTATTAATCCCAAAAGTTCAATTTTCCAGATGAAAGCTAAGAAGAGGTCACAGAGCAGCAAATAAATGCTAGCCCCTCTAAACGTCAAAGCTAGGGCACTTCAATAAAAGGATACCATGGACTCTCCCTCAGAGCCTATTTATTCCTCTTTTACAGATAATGCTAAAAGGTTTGCTCTGATTTCCCAACCCATAAATAAACACAAGCAGCAGATTCAAAGCTCAAAAAGTGAGAGCAAGAGAGAAATAAAGGGAACAGCAGTTGGGGATCCAAGACAATCAGGCACAAACCTAAACAACATGGTGGGCTTGTCAATGCATTGGTACTGAGCCACCAAGAAAAAGTAGCCATAGTCAGTATCCTCTGTTTAAGGAAGCAGAAAGTAGGTCATTTGCTTTTGAACAATTTTTATTAAAATACAAATAATCTCGGCTCTTCAGTGGATAGGTCACTAGTTAGCTCAAAGTTTTGCTTTTATTTAGTTAACTCAATCTTTCACTAAGTGACTGTCAAAGCAAAATGAGAGGGTCAAAATATGGCAAAGAATAAAACCTCGTCTCCTGACCAGTTTTTATCAAAAGTTTAGTTGCAAGACATAATGTCCATTTGGTCCATCCATCTCTCTGGGCTAAATGACACATGCTTTATTCCTAGACCATCAAAGAGCTCTATATGTGGTCCACATTGTTTTGGTCCCTTGCACTGTACTAATCTAGGCCCTGAGCCTGCCATAAAAGATATAATGATCAAAATGGATCAAGGACCTACGTGTGCAAGCTAAAACCATAAAATTTGTAGAAGAAAATGCAAGGGCAATGCTGTCAAGCCTAGCTTCCAACAATGGATTATCTAATATAGTAACAAAAGCACAAATGGCAAAACAAAAAATAAATAAATGGGACCTCATAAAAATTAAAAACTTGTATTCATCAAAAGACTTTACCAAAAAAGTGAAAAGACAAGCTACTGACTGGGAGAATGACTTCAGAAATCACATATCTGATAAGAATCTACTCACCAAAATATATATAAAACTTTGACAACTTAACAACAAAAAGATAAATAACCCAATTATAAATTGGCCAAAGGCCTTGAATAGACATTTCACCAAAGAGGACACTCAAATAGACACCAAACACATGAAAATATGCTCAACGTCATTAGCCATCAGAGAGATGAAAATCAAAACCACAAAGAGATACAATTTCACTCTCACTAGGATGGTTAAGATTAAAAAAAAAAAGAAAATAGCAAAGGTTGGCAAGGATGTGGGGAAAATGGAACCCTTATCCATTGCTGGCACGAATACAAAATGGTACAGCCATTGTGGAAAACAGTGTGGTGGTTACTCAAAAAACTAAAAACAGAACTACCATATGATCCAGCAATTCTACTCCTAGGTATATACCCAAAAGACTAGAAAGCAGAGACTCAGACAGATACTTGTATACCGATGTTAACTGCAGCACTATTCACAATAGCCAAAAGGTAGAAACAACCTAAATGCCTATCAACAGATGAATGGATAAACAAAATGTGGTACATACATACAATGGAATACTACTTAGCCAGAAAGAGAAACGAAGTCTTGATACATGCTACAGTATGGATGGAGCTTGAAGATATTATGCTGCGTCAGTCACAGA
The DNA here is from genome assembly GCA_030035585.1 of Dugong dugon. Taxonomy (NCBI): domain Eukaryota; kingdom Metazoa; phylum Chordata; class Mammalia; order Sirenia; family Dugongidae; genus Dugong; species Dugong dugon. The sequence goes on from CM057471.1 coordinate 64,538,115, forward strand.
AGGACCAATATTGTATGACCTCACTTATATAAAAAGATAAGAAAAGGCAAACGCATAAGAGACCAAAGTTTATTAGTGGTTACCAGGGGCAGCAGGGAAATCCTAGTGGCGTAGTGGTTAAGTGCTAGGCTAGGGCTGCTAACCAAAAAATCAGCAGTTCGAATCCACCAGGCACTCCTTCGAAACTCTATAGGGCAGTTCTACTCTGTCTATTGGGTGACTATGAGTCAGAATCGACTCAATGGCAATGGACGGACGGAGGGGTGGGGGACAGGAGGGTTAACAGTGATAGAAAAATCATATTGATTAAGGGTAGGGCTGCACAGCTGATTAGTGTAATTGCTGTCATTAAGTGGTACACCTGTAAAAAGTTGAACTGGCAAAAGTTGCACGATAGATACATTTTCAACAACAACAGGAAAAAAAAGAAAAAGGGAATAGCTGCCGAGGCTGCTTATGTACAACGAAAAGCCTCATGGGATTTGGTTTCTTGGTTTGGAGGTTTAGGGTCATGGTTTCATTAGACATCCCAGTTAATTGGCCTAATATCATTTTTAGTGCTTCTGTTCTACTTCATAGTTTGCTACATAGTGCCTGGGGTCTTAAAAGCTTGCAAGCAGCCATCCAAGGCAGGACAATTGGTCTCTATTTGTCTGGAGCAACAGAGGAAGAAGGAGAGGCAGGAATAGGGGGAGGATACGGAATGTACGGCTAATTGCCTCCATAACAACTGCCTCCTTTGCCATGACACCAGAAGAACTGGATGGTGCCCGGCTAACATTACTGAACATTTGATCGAAGATCCTATAGAAGAATCCTGATCAAAAGGGAGAAAATGCACAACAGAATTGCAAATTCTCATGGACTCTAGACTTCCTGGAGCCATGAAGGCTGGATGAACCCCTAAACTATTGCCCTGAGATGATCTTTAAATTTTAAACCAAAAATATCCCCTGAAGTCTTGTTAAAGCCAAACAACAGTTTAGTTTAACTAGTAAAAAATGTCTGCCTTGAGCATTCAGCTCTTTTAAGAACTATCTATGTGGGATCAAACTGACAACAGCAACTTGAAAGATTAGACAAGAACCTTAAGGGGCAGTGAGCTTATGTTAATGGAGAAGCAACAACCCAGAAAAGGAGGGTGAGAACAGTTGCACAACTCGAAGAACGTAGTCAGTGTCACTAAATGGTACATGTAGAAAATGTTGAATTGGTGTATGTTTTGCTGTGTATATTCTCAACAACGACAACAAAATTAAATTTAAAAAAAAAAAAGATGATGAAAAACAGGGCAAATAAAATTCACTAGTAATCATTGTGGGGATGTAGTCATTCACTGTTCCTTTTATGAAGATCCAAAGAGAAATTTAAATTTCTCTCTGATAGTGCCAAGAAAAACTGGGCTTATCCTGAGTTACTGGTTCGTTTAATCTTGTGAGCAATGTGACTCTGGTGTCCACCAAGAATGTTTTTCCCATCTTCCTACGACTACCAGGAAGCTTACAGCAAAACTACATTCTAAATTTAGTATCTGAGAAGAACTTTCCAGCATGAGCTTCTATCTCCTAACTCTCTCTGTCCTCATGTCACTATTCTACCCCTTTTCTTTTCACTCTAATTTAATCCTAGTTTTCTATCTCACTGTGTTGGATATGTTCCAGTAAGTCACTAAAGTTCTGTGGGGAACAAGGAGAGGAGGGAGGGAAAGGGAACAATTCTTTCCCCATGCTACCGGCTAAATGAGATGTCAGAGTATCACAGGAAGAAGAGTCAGACCTGTCTTTTTCCTCCAGGACCAGAGCCATCTTCAAGTCACCCTCATGCATCTTCTTCATCTCTAAAAGCTTGTTTTCCAAGCTCAGCCGAAGAGCCTTCTCCTTTTCGGTCCCTCTAAAGGCCTTTTCCAGTTCTGCTTGGGCGGCTTTCACATCCTAGAGTTAAATTAAATGCATTTGATGCAATTTTTTAATACAATTGGGAACATTTTGAAAGGAAATTGGATTAAAATATAAATATTTATGACTTTTTCTCTGGCACATTTCCCCTCCCTGAATTGTACTATACGTACATGGGGAGAATCAGTAATAAATATATTTGCCAGTCATTTTTCCCTCTTGTATCCTGAAAAGTAACAGGCATTTCCAATGGAAAAGACTCAACTCCACGAGAACTGTATTTCTGGTTTTGAAAAATCAGATCAATATTTACAGCTTCAGTGAGAACAAGGAGAAATATGCCTCTCAATACCTAAACATACACAAATTCCAAAGAGTCACCATATTTCCATACAAATTCATCTCACAACCCATTGCCCCACTCACTACTTTTTTTAAGATAATGACTACACAATTCTAAAGTACATTTTCTATATCTCCAAGGTGATTTAAGTGGTAAAAAAAAACTCTATGTTCTTCCCAAGAGCTCAGAGAAGCCAACAAGGAAATGCAGGCAGTGTCTGTGCTAGGGGAAAAGGCCCTGGTGCTCATGGAATTGACCTGGGAGTTGATATGACTCTCCAGCTACTCATGCCAACTGCCTCTGATTAAGTCACACGAATAAAAGTCAAAAAGAAGTGGGTTAAAATCCAATTCTCCCATTTATTTGCTGCGTGATATTAGGTAAGTCACTTAACTCTCTGAGCCCCAGCTTCCCTATCTATAAAACAAGGAGAAACACCATCCCATCAAATAGTTGCTGTGAAACTGTCAAATGCCTGCTGCGTGATAGGAAGCACAATAAATGTGTTTCCTCCTCCTTGCCCTTTTTCTTCCCTCCACAGTGCCTTCTCCACCGTCTCCCCAAGAGGCTTGACTGTCAATCTCAGTGAGAGAGCTGGGAAAATCATCTCCCAATATTGAGATAACAAACAACAAAACCTTCCATTTACTGGGTGCCTACTAAATGCCAAGCTCTGAGCAAGGAGCTTTATTTGTATTATCTTTGATCCTTGCCTAACCCTAAAAAGTTATCTACTGAGAGATAATACAGTAGTTAAGAATGCAAGTTCCTCACCCAGTCTACCTGGCATTTACTGCCTGTGAGACCCTGAACAAGTGACTTAGCCAGTCTGTGCCTGTTTCATCATCTGCTATTTTAAAAAAAAAAAAAAAAAAAGGATGATAAAAGTATTTACCACATAGGTTTACTGGAGGAATTAATTAAGTCAAGGTACATAAGGAGCTTAGAAGGGTGCCTAGCACACGGTTAAGTCCTCAATAAATTGTTAGCTACTGCTATTGGTATTACAGTTACTACTGCAAAGCAGGTATCATTAACCTTATTTTACACATAAAGAAAAACAAAGGCTCCAGGAACGTAAATGCCATATCCAAGATGACGATGTTAGTAACTGACAGAGCAGGGATTCAAACCCAGTACTGTCACGCTGGTAACCCCAAAACATTGGGAAGCACTTACTGGGAAAAATAAGATGACAGACCAATAGATTATGTCTCTGAAAAGCCTCACAATTACATTTTAACTAAAGTTCAGAATCTGAGCTCAGAAAACGTTTGTTCTGGCTGCAGCTCTACTGCTTTGGACCTAAACTAAGTTCTTCACCCTCTCTAAGCCTCAGTTTCCTTGCCTGTACTTTGGACTTAATATTTACGCATACACGCCCTCCCCCCATGGGGCTGATGTAAGAATATTACGAATAAAAAATACAGCACAAATGTCACCCATCATCCACAAATGTTTGTTGGTGCTATTTCTCCATGTATCTGCTAAGAAGAGTCATAGTTTCAGGTAGGGAAACTGAAATGAAACAGAAGACTTCAAAGACTAAGAATTAAGAACAAGTAGTCCCCAATTTACAACGTATTAGAGTTACGACGAACGCACTTACGAATGTCCGTTCCTTTTTTTCTTTTCTGTACATCTTATCGTTAGTAGTATGTGCCACAAACAATGTTGCAGTGCATAATTCGCTGACGTTATCATTATCAGGTGTTCACTCAAAAATGTTCAATTTTATGATTTACTGTTCAAAACACTGCCATATACATATCGTTTTCTAAACTAAATCAGGGGCTTCAGTTGTTTGAAAACAGGGACCCCAACGCTGATCGCTTTGCTAAAGTCAAATGGCAGATTTGGGAAGCAGTGAGATATTACCACGAAATATTATGAAGCAAAAAAGAAAAGGACGACACAGACAACTGTCACTAATTTTCTGATTAGAAATGCCATCTGCATTCCCAGGGATAATCCAGATGATCCATAGCCTTCCATACGTGGAGTTATTACTGCAACTGGCAAAATGCCAACATGGTTCAACTCTTCTTCATTGTTGGAGTACATTTTTATGATTTGTGTATTTTTTTTAAATATGTATATATGTACTTATTAAAAGATAGCTTTAAGCTTATATGTAACGTTTCTAACTCCCAAAGACAAATAAAGATTGGACTTATAAAGATACTGATAATAAAAGGCAATAATAATGAAAACTAAGGAAAAAAAATGAAGTATTCGACTTACGTCAAACAAAATTACGAGGCAGTCCTCGAAACAGAACCCCATCCTAAGTCAGGGACTACCTATAATTAGCATGGGCTGAGCTTAAAATAAGAGGAAAACTTTTTAACATATAGGAAACAAGATTTTTTCACTAGGAAACATCCTGATTCCCTACACAAGTATAGAAAACACATAACTGAGAATAAGCAGAAAGAGGAGTTAAACTCAATGCCAAATACAGAAAAGGCATTCAATAAACGCTGGCTGGACAGATGGATGGAGGCTGTATACTGCGAAGGGATTAGATGGGCAAGCAATGACATAAAAGTCATGCAGTCTGGTTCCAGGCTTAGCTAATGTTTGTTAAGTCATTTCCCCTCCCTGGGACTCTGTTTTCTTACCTGTAAAATGAAAGGACTACACTAGATAATCCCTAAATAGGAAGAGTGGTAGTATAGAAATCAGTGATAGTATTAAAATCAGCAGTCATGAATTTAAATTCAGGTTTAAACTTGGTACTTATCTCTGTACCTCGGTTTCCTCATCTAAAGGAATGGAGACAATAATGGCCACTTAGCATGGTGTAAGAGTTATAAATTATATATGTAAAGTACCTAGAATGGGGCTTGGAACCCAGAAGATACTCAGTAAGAGCAGCTGTTACTTCTCCTAAAACTGACAGTTTGTGAAGAAAAAGAACAAAATCCTGCCCACCAACCCACTATAAGAACTGTGTTCCTCTTTAGGGTTTCCAGACTTGCCTCTTCTAAAAGGAGTATCCTCTTGGTTAGGGAATCTTCAACCTGCTGCACCTTCTTCCGAGCATCTTCTTTCACCCGCTGAATTTCAGAGCCACCCCCTTCAGCTAAGCTCTCAACTGCTTTGCTGCAAAAAGAGGCAAAAGATATAAAAGGCACAAGGGTGACAGTCTGACAGTAATTTCAACAGCCCCAAAGAGACAAAGAATATTTGTTAACCGTTTCCCCTACAGACCTGTGCTGAGCTTTTTTTTTTTTTAATTAATATTTGCAATTCAAAAACATAGATAAAAGAAAAAGGTAAGAATCATCCATAATCTCATTACACAAAAAAATGTGACTAACATTTTAGTATATATCCTGTCAGATATTTTCTACAAAAACAGAACCATACAGTACGTATCTGTGATATGGTTTTATTCTGGTGGTACAATGGTTAAACGCCTTCAGCTGCTAACCGAAAGGTCAGCGATTCAAACTCACCATCCACTCCACAGCAGAAAAGACCTCGCAATCTGCTCCTGTAAACATTACAGACTAGGAAACCTATGGGGCAGTTCTACTCTGTCATACAGACTTGACAGCATAAAACAACACCACCACCACAATAAACAACCTTTTGTGTCAACAAATATAAATCTATATTATCATTTTTAAAAGGCTGCATATGAATCCAGTGTATGACATGTACTATAATTAAAACAATAGTTTGTTTAAAATATTTAGATTGTTTCTAGTTTTATACATCTGTCCGATAATATTTATGGAAGCTCTGAGAATAGTGCCTGGTACAGAATAGGCATTCAATAAATGCTAGTGTTATTGTTCATTATTATAAGAAATGCTATGATAAAAACATCTTTGCATGTACATTATCCAGTGATTGCCTTAGGATCAATTCCAAGAAATGGAATTGCTGAGTCAAAAGGTAAGCACACTTTTAAGACTTTTGATAGCTACTGCCAAATTTCTCACCAGGAAGCTTCCAGCAAAGTACACTTCCATCAATGGTGTAGGGAAGGTGGAGAGCTGGTACAGCAAACCAATGTGCAAAGGAGCAATATGCAACAAAGCTAAATCTGAGGGATTAAGGGTTTGTATGCTTCATCTTCTGCCAAACAGAAGCATTTTAAATACAGCACGATCAATCTGTTTGAGCACTAACTACCACTTAGGGCATGAAGACAGGAGATTACACAAGCAGCCTACACTCCAGGTCACTCTAATATAAAATGCCAGAGTTTACATTGTTTTGGCACCACAGGATATTCTCTCCGCTTGACAAGCAAGCAGTGGTGGGAATAGCACATCAAAATCAGACAAAGGACCACAACCACTGATGCCATTCATTTCAGTTTTCCCCAAAAGAAAAACAGTGTCAAGTACGAATTTATGAGACAAATATTCTTTGAGCAGTTTTCACCAGATTTCTAAAATGACTGCAGGATTCCAAAAGACAGAATAATAAAGGAAATGGCTCCACCTAAAGCTGGTTTCTCAGAAAAACTGCATCAGAACAAATCTATTCACCACCAGCCTATCATGCCCTATTTTAGGAGTATATTTTTCCAACCAAGGGCCATGTGATCAGAAATTCACATGTACAAGCCATGTGAATTTTTTACTGAGAACAACGGAAAGTCAAGAGGGCCATACTTGTTGTCCAAGTCTCAAACACAAGTTGCCTGCAAATAAAGACTTTATTCATCTTTTTTTCCTTTCACCAATAAGCCTTCAGAAGGCCTCAGTGTCATGAAATCATCTTAATGGAATTCAATGTGAACAACTGGAAATAAAGGACATAGGCTCTGAAGCTGGACAAATCCACTTCCAGATTTTTACTCCATTATGTCCTCAGTGTGACTCTGGGTAAATTACCTAGCCTCAGTAAATTACCTTACACCTCAGTTTCCTCATTTGAAAAATGAGATGATTACCTCTTAGAATTAAATGTGCTGATGCATGTGGAGCTCCTCCCTCACTTCAGTGCACTGCATGCTAGCCTGCTGCCTGCGGTGCTGCTGCAAGAGGTCTCATTCCACCCATCTGCTGGCTGTCTGAGCTGAGAACAGATCATCAGCTGGCCAGAACAAAGCCACCACTGCCACCTCCTGATTAAAACCCGTTGCCACTGAGTCGATTCCGACTCATAGGGACCCTATGGCGACTCATAGTAACTTCCTCATTAATGCCATTAAAGACCCTCAGTCCCAACTTTCCCAGCTCATTCCTTGATCAGTACTGTCTGGAATTCACAGTGATTCACCATCATTTCTATCATCCCTCAAGGGGCATTACATATGTCTGAAAGAATCATGAACTAGAAGCCCTTCCTTCCAAAGTCTTGGATAAAGGGTTTTTTCCAGTTCTGAATTTCCCCGAACTAATGCAAATGTTTTAGCCCTCAGGCTTTACAGAGCCTCCTTTATGAAATGGCTCATTTCCATTACCCCGACCCTCAGCCCTCTACCCCCACCCACCGGAGGTGCAAATATACTGTCTCCTTCCTGTCAGCCGAGACAGTAATCTCTGTGTTTTAGTTAGAGTCATGTACATTGCCAAAAGGCTGAAGTACTGGTATTACTCAATTTGTTTGTGTTTTAGGTATACCGATAAAATATATTCCCAATAATAAATGTTCCAACTTTTCATTTACCATCTTTGTATTTTACAGTTACTATAGCAATAAAATTTATACACAGCAGTATGGTGCAATTTTCCTCTACTAATGGAATTATTATTTTTGTTTGTTTTAAAGCCACAATATGACTGCTTTGGTTTTTAATGTCCCCTTATTGTAACTGATAGATATAACAGAAAGCCATAAACATATACATGTTTACTTCACAGCAAGGCAGAGTAGGCTCTGGAACTAGATTAGGCTGGAGTCCAGTCCCAGCTCTTCACCAACCTGAGTAAGTTTCCTACTCCTCTGAGCCTCAGTTTTCTCTTCAATCAAATGGGAGTACTGGTGCCTCACATAGCTCTTACAAGATCAAATGCAGTAAAACATGTCAAGTGCCAGGCACAGGGTTTGGGACCAAAGTTAGGCCTCAACAAATATTAGTTCTCTCACTCTAACCTTTCTTTCCTTGTGGAATCTGAGCTAGCCAACAGACCAGATAGACAGCAGGACCTAAGAGAGGAAAAGCTAAGAGAAAGTGGTCTAATCTAGCTTTCTAAGTACCTTCTATAAACACCACCTTTGCTGCCCTTTTTAACCCTGTGACCCTAATACTCCACAGCATACTTTCTCTTTTTCAAAATAGGCAACGGAGAGCTTGACATAACTAACACCATGATGAACCTGTAACTTTTGTTTTTGCCTTTGCCTTTTTTGCATACCTTTATCAATGACTTTGTTTTGCTCTGTCCGGCCACCTGTGGCTTACCACCACAGGACAACATTTAGAGCCCAGATGTCAGATATGTATATCTTTAGCCTGATAAGGAAATGTGCAGCATATATCTCTTTAGTATGATAAAATAAAGAGTCTCTTGTAATTACTGTTATCAATAACGACACTTCTAACCTTTGTAAAAATCATATATAAGGTCTAATGTAAAAATGCCTTTTGGGACGCCATAGAGACAGCCTGCGTTGCTGTCGGATCCCCGGTGGTGGACACCTCCTAAAAAACTTTCTCACCCTCTGACTTGAAGTATGTTTCATTGGCTCAACTGCTCCAGGACACAAACCCCATTTGGGTAAGAACCCTCAACATCTTTTTCTTGATTCTTTCCATTCCAATTACAGTTCTTCAGAGAAAGGCAGGGGATTCTCCTGTGGCAAGGCCAAGACCTCCCACTCCCTCCTCATAAAAATCAGGAAACTAAAAATGGAGTTGAGGGCATTATATTTATAAAGATATTTTCCATCAACAAGTATTTACCACACATATACCCCTAGGTACTGGATAGATAGCACCAAAAGGAAAGGAACATTTAGCAGATACATGGTAGCTATTTTGCACATACTGTATCACGAAATCCATACAATGGCCCTAAGAAGTAGGTAGTAAGAGCCCCCCTAACAGAAGAAAACTCAAGGCTAAGAGGCCACAGACTTAGACCCAGACCCTCTGCTCTTTCCACTTCCCCTACACTTGACTAAAAGAATAGAAGTGGATCTCGGTCTTATGAGATTTATGGTCATGTAGGAGAAATGAGAATCACACATATGAAAGTAATAAAAGAATATGCAACAAAGTACTAGCACTGGACTAGAAGTCAGGGACCTGAGTTCTAATCCCAGCTCTGCATCTTTCTGGCTGGGTGGTTTTAGGCCTGGCCCTTTTCCTCTCCAGACCTGAATTCCCTCCTCTATAAAATAAAGGTAATTTCAAGAGAATTACCTATCTCCCAGGATAATGATGGAACTCAAATGAATATAAAAGTGTTTCAGAAACTGAAAAGTGCTAAAAACATATGGGATTGTCGTTATATGCCAAGAAGTTTATGAAGAGATTGATGTGGGTTAGAGAAAGCCACGTGTGATTCAAAATGAACCTTTAGGAACCAGTAGGCAATAGGAAAGGTATTTTGGCTGGGAGGGGAGGGAAAGGGGAAGAGGTCTGCCAGGACAAATCTAGAGCACCAGGAACAGGACCATTTTCAGTATTCATGAGCTGGGTTTGCGATAAAGAGTTGGGGGAGATAAAGCTGGAGCGGTTATGTCACTATGAACTCAACATTCCTAATGATCTTCCTGATCTTCACCTTCAAACCTAGCAGTCATCCTTGACATCTCCCTTCTCATCCTTCACCAAGTCCTATTGCTTTCTGAACGTCTTTCCAACCCATCCACTCATCTTCACCACCTGTCTCCCTGCTTCTAATCATGTTCCCATTACAATCCATTTCCCATCCAGCATACAGAGTGATCTTTTAAAAAACATAAATCAGTTCGAGTCACTTCCCGTTCGATCTTAAGATAAAGACCAAAATCTCTAGTGTGGCCTCAAGACCCTGCAACGTAAGACCAAGGTCCCCTAGACTTCTCATATTTCCTCAGGCCCAGTTCCCTTCCACTCGGTACATTCCCTTCTCCTGGAACACATTCCCCCAGCCTTTCACCTGGTTAATTCCTAGTCTTCTCTCAGCTCTCATCTCCTATGTTTCTCCCTCAGGGATGCCATCCCAGCTATATATCTATATATATTTACTCCCACTGCTATATATTCTCATAACTCCCTTCATTTTCTTCACAGCTCTTCTGCAGTTTGTATTTATACATTTATTATTGTAATTATTTTACTACCATCACCCCCACTAGAATGTAAGCCCCTTGTATCTGTGCGGGTCACCACTGTATCCTCAGGAACTTAGTTCAATACAGTATACAACAACTGCTTAATAATCATTTTAAATGAATAATTTAATAAGGCCAGTCAGACCAAAAAGGGCCTTACATAGCAGGCTGGGTAGTTTGGGAACACACACATAGAAACGTGTGCAAAGCCCCCAAAACACTCAGTCTTGTGTGTCAGTACTGAGGAGCACACACAAGCCTTTGCGAATTTAGTTCCCACATGCATGTACGTGCGTGGCTAAAAACAAGTCCCAATCAAGACCTGCAGCAGGCAGAGTGCTGGATATGAAACAACCAAATTCTATTACTGATCTATCTTAAGATCACATGGGAAGGCTTAGTAAAGTAGATTTGTCTCCCTGTCCAGAGAACAATGTGCTTCCAAGAAAACTAAAAACAACAAACAAAAAAAGACTTGTTAATCCAGTTGCATTCATTCTTTCATTAAATACCATGGACTATGTATGCAAGTTCAGCGTAAGTTCAGAAAACAAGCCTGGGCCTGGGAACCTCTAGTCTGGTCAAAGCTAATAGTGGGTCAACTTCCAGCTGCTGGATGCTATGGCAATGAAAGGAATTACACCAGCCTGGCCCAAGTATACTTTGGCATACTATGTCCTACGCCAAAGACTCCATGCTCCTGACCCACTATATCCATCAGCAGCTCTGCTGCCACGACAAATGAAACATTCCCACATGTTCTTTGGGCCAGATCCTTGATACGTCAGTCCAGGAAGGCTTATTTCACTCTCACCAAGCAAAACTGAGCACACGTTGGCATCACCCTTTACTCACAAGTACCTTCTATCACTGAACCTCCACTACACTGTTTACAGGCGTGCTGTACAGCTCACCAGCCTGTGATAAACTCTTGGAGCAAAGGGATATCTCTTTTCACATCCTCAGTCCACGGCCCAAGTAAATATGTAATAGATGTTTATGAATGAATAAACATCAACTGACTCGCAGGCTATATTCTCTGAACCTCACTTGTTGTTCAATAAATATCTGAATAAATGACTAATTAATAAGAATAATAGTTTTCAAGTGTGTTTTAAGCAATAGAACCCCTCTATCAAGCAAAATATTACAAGGGACCCTAGTACATAAAACAAACAAAAAATAAATGAGTTACTCTGGTTGAAGTCCCACCTTCAATCTCCCTGTGACCTGCACCATAGGAGCCTCTCAGGACCTCTTCAAAGCCCTAGGGCTTTTGCAGCAATGAGAATGAATGAACTACTGGCACAGTTAACAACACGGATAAATCTCACAAATACATTGTTGAGAAAGAAGCCAGACACAAAAGAGTACGTAGTGTATGATCCCATTTATATAAAGTCCAAAAACAAGAAAACTAAATAATGGTGATAGAAGTGAGAACAGTGGATATCTTTGGGGGAGAAGGGTAGGTTCTAGAAGCACGAGGGGTGCTTCTGGGAGGCTGGTAACGTTCTGCTTCCTGATCCGGATGACGGTTGCACAGGTATATTTGCTTTATGAAAATTTATCACACTGTACATCTAAAATCCATTCATTTTTCTATAAGTATGCTATACTTTAAAAGTTTATTGAAAAATAAGTAATTAAATAAACACAAAAACCTCCATGGGTATCCTCAGAGCCCAGTTGCAGAATAACCGGCTTAGAAAAGCACAAGGTTCTATGTTACTGACCAACCTAGCTTCTACCAACAGAACCACTGTGCAATCTACAAGCTTTTGACAGGATGACAAGTACTCACCAGGCTGTGATAAGCAACTGCTCTCTCTCCTGGAGCTCCCGCTTCAGACTTTCTACTTCCACCTTGAGCTCAATGTTCTTCCAGACAAGATTAGGAAAGAAAAGAAACAGTGTAAAATACAGGACATATGAATAGCTACAGTGTGGAAACCACTTTCAGCAAGGACTGACTACGCAATGCCTGTAATAGGCAGATGTTAGATTTGAAACCTCATTAGCCTGAGGGCACAGGGAAAAGGGTATATATTAAACACCGGTGGTCTCAATAGCAAACCCTGGATTTCTCAAGACTTGGAACAATTATGTAAATTTTCTAAACTTCTAACAGCCAGAACATTCAAACATCAAGGCATAAATGTCATACACGTGAGGCTGATTTAAAAATTGTTTGCCCTCCGCCAAGCAAATTTACATGCAATTCTGCGGTTTGCTTTTACCATTCCAAGGCAATTACTTCTGGTTGTTTACAATCATGCGTGTGGTTGTTGCAGAAGTGGGAACACATTACAGCTTTAAAAAAAATAAAACACGTGGATGGATAAGTGGGAGGTCTCATCATGGCCTGCCTGCTTTCAGTATAAGATTTCAGGGTACTAATGTACAAAAGAGCCACACCGCACGGGACAAGCTGTCTGTAAGGGACACTACAGCATTCTCCAACCAACTATTTTCCTTTTAAATGACTGGAACGAAGGGAGTCACATGCAGCCTTAGGCTTACAACTCACATGAGAATCCAAAGACAAAATCTTTGGCAAATGGATCACAGTGTGAGACAGTGGAGCAGTGGTGGGCTTCACAAACATGTCCACAAATGTACCCCAGACAGAGTATTGGACGAATACATATAGTAGGGACAGGGAGTCTGGGTGCACAGTTTGCAGAGGATTACTGCAAATTCAAGATTTCTCTGGATCTCTGAAATCTCTTCCCTGTTTTATTTTAATAATTTATGTCTATTTTACATTCTCCTCCATAATACATGCACATTATTTTAAAGAAAAATAACATTTCCACCCAAAATCTTCTAGTAAAATCTACAATGGGAGAGGACGTGCCTTCCTCCTTTCTGCCAAGCAGTCCTGGGGGAATGAGTAACCCAGGTTGAGAAAGACAGCCATAATGGAAAAGTGATGGGCTTTGGGACCAGAAGGATGTGAGTTCAAATTCTGCCTCTACTATTTATCAGGAGGACACTGTAGCAAGTCAGTGGACTGTCATTTATTCACTCCTTCACAGACATTTACCAAGCACCTGTGACATGCCAAGCACTGTGTTAAGCAGCAAGGCTACTGCAGTACTACAGGCCCTTGCCTTCATGCTGGCATCAAATAAGAAACTAGAAGTGTGACCCTGTAACTGTTCTCAGAAGCACAAGTCTAGTGGGGAGAAAGCAGTGCTTCTCCTTTTAGATTCCTCAACTGTCAAATGAAACACATAAAGCCCACCTGACATGGGGAACTTAAAGACTAAACGAGTTAAATGAGAAGTACATAGGACACAGTGATCAAAATATGTCCTTTTCTTCACTGTCAAACAACAGGAGGTAAAGAAGTCAGCTATAGCATGGGTAGAACTTTTTTCTAGAAGAAACTTCTTTGCATCAAGGACACAGAGTGGCTGTGCATGATGTCTTCAACTGTGGTTTTGTGAAAACTGCAGAAACACTCTTCATATAGAGGAGTCTTTCCTCTTGCTCTCAAAAGGACAGAAAGCTTCTATGCATAAGCTGACGTATTTTGAGTGTTTTGCTTTCTGATGAACCAACTAGCCAATGTGTCCATCAGACTTATTTTTCTCAAGCCAAGTATTTCAAGTTATAAACATATACGTGCTGATCATCATTTCCAAACCAAATATTCCATAATGGAATATTATGCAACTATTAAAAAAAGAATAAGAAAGCTCTTAAACTACTTATAAGGAAAGACATCCAAAATATTTCTTAGGTAAAAAATGCAAGGTGCAGAACTAAGTAAATAACATGTTTGCACTTATATTTTAAAAAAGGGGGTTATACATTTATACACAAACACACACTATGCTTGTGTATTCATAAAATATCTCTGCATAAGAAACTAATAACACTGATTAAGTCTGGGGAAAAGGGACAAGGGTGGAAGAAATCGTTTTCAGTGTATACCTTTTATACTTCTTGAATTTTAAGCTTTGTTCACCTGTTCAAAATGTAAACTATAAAAGAAATGCAATTAAATTAAATCATCTAGTCAGACAACGGAAAAGACGAGCTGAAGCAGCATGGTACAATGAGGTGGGCAAATCCAGTTTCAAAGTCCACCTCATATACTCACGATATGACATCAAACAAGTTATTGATCTTCCCTGAGCCTCAGTGTCTCCCCTATAAGATGAAGATAATCTCTACTGCAAAAAGCTGTCGTGAGAATTAAAATAAGATAACAAATGAAAAATGCCCAGGACAGTGCCTGCCACAAAGCTACCCTTCACCCTAGAAGCTCTGAAACATATGATCACCATACTTACATATAATATATTTTAGGCTATTGATATTACTATAAAATTTGATTGCATCACCATTTCCTTCCCAAAAAAGGGGCATCCTCCTTATCTTTCCACCCCCCTAACGCTGAGGAAAAAAAAGTCTTAAGGGACAAGGGAGCTTTTCACTTCTTGAAAAGGCTCAGAAGTAAAGTACAAGCCCTCTTCAGAAGAAGTCAATTTAAGTTCATCTGCTGAAACTCGAGGAGAGTTCTTTTTCCTCCTTCAAAAGTTTCCACTGGTGCAAACTTTAGAAAAGATGGAATAATTCCAGGCCAAGGGCTAATCTACTGAAGAAAGCCAAGAAATGGGCACCGAAATATTGTTTGTACTCATGTCTTTTCAAGAAAGCCAAGTTTTTTTCAACTTTCAGAACCAAGGTTTGTTTTCAGGCAGAAACCTCCAGGTCAAGACTTCAGATGGGAATAGATTTTTTTTTTTCTTCTGTACAGTTATAAGCTGCACACAAGGGATACAGAAAAGTCACATCACAGAAAAACTGATGATCCTAACTTTGGGCTGCCATAGAAAGCCTCAGTAAGGCAATCATGAAAATTATCAAGCATTCACTGTGTGCTGGGGGGCTTTTCATCTGTCACCTCATTTTAATCCATGCAAACAACCCTATGAGTACGGATTATCACTTGACTCACATAGCCCAGAGAGGTGAAATAACCTGCCTTCAGTTACAGAAGTTAGTCGGTGACCTTTGTATTCAGTCCAAAGCCTTTCCACCATTCCACTGTCTTTTTCTAAACAATAAATAATTTAGAAAAAAGCTACTGAGATAAGAATGGTAAGTCAGAATTCAGATTTTAAAGAGAGGAAGAAAGAGAGAAAATGACTCCCTTAATGTTAATCTTGTACCTTTTTGCTTAATATCAAGGTCATCCTAGTATCTTTATGTTCCCCAAAACCAATTCAGATTAAATTAAAGCAGCTCTACCTGTTTATGCTAATTCTGAGAACAAATATTAATCGAGTTTCTTCTTGGAATGTCTATGAAAAGAGACACAAGGCCAGCAGCGAAAAGCAGGCCACTCACAGTTTTGTAGATATGTTCAGTGTGGCCATCAAATTCCTGTTGCATCCTTTCCTCAAGGAAATAGATGCGGAGCTTTAGGTTAAAGTTTTCTTTCTTCAATTCAGTGATTTGCTGGAAAATAAGCACAGAAGGGTTATCTAAAGCAAACAGAATAAAGCAGAGCGTCCCTAGATTTAAAGGTTCCAAATGGATTCAAATGTTAAATATTGGAGAAAGCCTACCTTTGCTGCAATTGTGCCAGCCCAGAAGAATTGATTAGTGCTTCCAACTAGCCAAATGTGGGACAATTTTAGCATCAAAATAAATTATGACAAGAATGAATAATGACTGAGTAAAGAAAGAATTCATGACTCTACACTAAGTAAACAAGTAAAGAAAAACAAAGAAGAGGAATCTCTTCTTTGCAAAAGAAATCCAGTTAATAAATGTCAAAGAATAATGCTGTTGTGTGCTGCTGGGTCAATTCCAATTCACAGCAACCCTACAGACAGAGTAGAACTGCCCCATTGGGCTTCCTAGGCTATATCTTTACAGGAGCAGATCACCGGGTCTTTTCTCCCATAGGGCTGCTGGCAGGTTCAAATTGCCAAACACTGCACCACCCAGACCAAACAAAAAACCAAACCTATTGCCATCGAGTCGATTCTGACTCATAGTGACCCTATAGGACAGAGCAGAACTGCCCCCACAGGGTTTCCAAGGAGCAGCTGGTAGATTCAAATTGCTGACCTTTTGGTTAGCAGCCAAGCCCTTAACCACTGACCTTTTGGTTAGCAGCCAAGCCCTTAACCACTGAGCCACCAGGGCTCTACTGGTTAAAGGACTCCTTTAAAAGAATAATGAACCCAAAATCCATTGCCATTGAGTTGGCTGGTGGGCTCAAACCGCAGATCTTTCAGATAGCAGTTGATGGTTTTAACCACTGCACCACCAGGGCTACCAAAGAACAGGAGCAGAAAATCATCACTACACAATCTCTAGATTAACAGTTGAGGAAATCCATTTGGCACTTCCTTAAAAAGCTAGAAACAGAAGTACCATACGATCCAGCTATCCCGCTCCTTGGACTATATCCTAGCGAAATAAGAGCCATCACATGAATAGATACATGCACACCGATGTTTACTGCAGCACTGTTCACAATAGTAAAAAGATGGAAACAACCTAGGTGCCCATCAACAGACAAATGGATAAACAAATAATGGTATATCCACACAGTGGAATACTACACAACGATAAAGAACAACGATGAAGCCATGAAACATCTTACAACATGGTGGAAGCTGGAACTTATTATGCTGAGTGAATTTAGTCAGTCACAGATGGACAAATATTGTATAAGACCACTATCAAAAAAACTCAGGAAAAGGTTTAAAAACAGAAGAAAACATTCTTTGATGGTTAGGAGGGTGGGGAGGGAGGGTGAGGGTTATTTACTAACCAGATATAATAGATAAAAATTATCTTAGGTGAGGGGAAGGACAGCACACACTACAAGGGAAGTCAGCACAACTGGACTAAACCAAAGCTAAGAAGTTTCCTGAACACAATCAAATACTTGGAGGGGCAAACTAGCAGGGGTAGGGGTCTGGGGACCATGCTTTCAGGGGACATCTAGGTCAACTGGCATAACAAAGCTTATTAAAAAAACGTTCTGCATCCCACTTTGGTGAGTGGCATCTGGGCTCTAAAAAGCTAGTGAGCGGCCGTCTAAGATGCATCATTTGGGCCCAACCACCTGGAATAAAGGAGAATGAAGAACACCAAAGACACAAGGAAAGTATTAGCCCAAGAGACAGAAAGGGCCACATAAACCAAAGACTTCATCAGCCTGAGACCAGAAGAACTAGATGGTACCCGGCTACCACCAATGACCGCCCTGACAGGGAACACAACAGAGAGTCCCTGATGGAGCAGCAGAAAGGTGGGGTGCAGAACTCAAATCCTAGTAAGAAGACCAGACTTAATGGTCTGACTGAGACTGGAGGTACCCCAGAAAGCACGGCTCCTGGACTCTCTATCAGGCCAGAACTAAAACAATTTCCGAGGCCAACTCTTCAGACAGGGATTGGACTGGACTGTGGGACATAAAATGATTCTTATGAAGAGTGCGCCTCTTAGTCAAGTAGATACAAGAGACCGAAGGAGTAGCTTCTGTCCAAAGGTGAGATGGGAAGGCAGAGAGGGTTAGGAGCTGGTTGAATGGACGTGGGGAATCAGGGGCGGAAAGGAGGAGTGTGCTGTCGCAGAATGGGGTGAGCATTTAGGGTCACACAACAATGTATGTATAAAATTTTGTATGGGAGACTAACTGGAAATGTAAACTTCAATTAACTACAGCAATAAAAAAATAAATTAAATTAAAAAATAAATAAATAAACAGTACTGAAACAACTGGACATTCATTTGCAAAAAATTAACCTTGACCTAAACCACATACTTAAACAAAAGCTAACTCAAATGAGATCACTAGATCTAAATGCAAAACATAAAACTATATAACTTTTAGAAAAACATGACACCAGAGGCATGATCAATAAAAAAGAAAAAAAATCAGTAAATTAGACTTCATCAAAATTAAAAACATGTGCTCTAAGAAAGATGGTCTTTAAAACAATGAAAAGGCAAGATACAGACTGGGAGAAAACATTTGCAAATCACATATCTAACATAGGACTTGTATCCAGAATACATAAATGAATTCTCAAAACTTTTAACTGTAACAACCCACTTTTTTTAAAAAAACAGACAAAAGATTTGAACAGAAACTTTACCATAGAAGATGTATAGATGGCAAATAAGCACAAGAAAAGATGTGCAACATCATTAGCCATTAGGGAACTGCATTAAAACCATAAGATACACACCTACGAGAATGGTTTATATGAAATAAAAAAACTGATAAAATAAAAAACTGACAATACCAAATGCTGGTGAGGAAGCAGAGCAAATGGAACTCTACATGCAACTGATGAGAATGAAGATGGTTGAGCCACTCTGGGTAACAGTTTACACTTACCACCTGACCGAGCAAGTCTATCCTTAGGTATGTACCCTAGGTGTGTACCTATGTTCACACCAAAATCTGTACGTGAATGTTTACTGCAGCTTTACTAATAATCACCAAAATCTGGAAAGAATGTATATGTTCTTCAAAGGGTGAATGGCTAAACAGTGGTCCAGTCACATGATGGAGTACTACATGGTAACTACCGACATACACAAAAACACAAACGAATTTCAAAGGCATTATGCTGAGCGAAACAGGACAGTCTCAAAAGATAACACACTGTATGATTCCATTTACATGACATTCTGGAAAAGGTAAAATCATAGGGACAGAGAACAGAGCAATCGTTGCTAGAGGTTTAGAGTACGGAGAGGGTTTGACCCCAAAAAGTCAACGTGAGGAAATACTTGGGAATTTATGGAACTATTCTACATTCTGATTGTGGTGATGGTTACACAAGCCTCAAACTACACACATACACACACACACACACACACACACAGCCTCACATATATATATATATATATATATATATATATATATATATACACCATTTTTTCTCAATATTTTTCAAAAACAAATTTTGTAATATGTATATAATAAACACGCTTTTATGACTGGATAAAAGAAACTGATACGCATATTCTACATTAAGTATATTTTCAAACTGCCTGCCCTTGGCCCTCTTGTTAACATTTAAGGTCTCAATTCTGTGGCTAAAGAACAGCACAAGAAACAATTGGTAGGTTCATTAAAGCCTCCTGTTAAATGTTTTAAGGAAACAGCACATAAAACATTCATTCAAACAAAAAAGGTCTACCCTGACCAGAAGCTCCCTATAAAGAGAACCTTATTCTATTACTCAGCTACCAATAAAATATTTATGGAGGTCTGCTTAGAATGCTCACATTGTACACAGCTAAAATTCTTAGCAACATTTGTAAGAAAATTTGTCCTATTTATAGCTAAAGAAGTTTAAAAAAAAAAAAAAGAAAGAAAGAAAGAAAGGCAAATAATGCCTTCAGAAGGTCACAGCAAACACCACGCAAGCCCAAATGAGTAAAATGACATATAGGCACCATCTTGTCCACACAACAGACAGCCTAGTTTTCTGATTAATATCACTTCTTTCAGAAAGTTTTCTCTGACTACCCCAACCAGGCTGGACTGGGGATCCTTCTAAATGTTTCCACACACCCTCTACTTTTCTCATCACAGAAATTAGCACACTGCATTGTAGAGAGCTGGTTACTTGCCTTTCTACCCTAACCTTCTCTAAGAGATTGGAACCATATCTACCTTGTGTATTCCCGTCTGAATACTAAATACCCAATGGCTAGATCAATGGACAGACAGACATATTTACGAATTCCTTTCAGGCAGTGTGAGGTAATGGGAGCCCCACGGCTTCAGAGTCAGACAGATATGGCTCACATCACCACCCTGCTTAAAACCCTCCATTGTTCCTATCACTTTTAGAATAAAACTCCCTGCCATGGCCCACAAAGCACCATGTGATCTGGCCCCTGCCTGCCTCTCCAGGCTCTTCATGTATCATCCTCTCCCTTACTCACAATGCTCCAGCCGCACTGGCCTCCTTTCTGGTCCGCGTATAAGACAAGCACTTGTCAGTCTCCAAAGCTCTTCCTGCAGCACTTGCTACAGGTGGCTCAGTCTCATCCTTTCCATCTCAGCTCAAATGGCACTGCTTCAGGGAGGCCGTTCCTAACTACTGACCTAAAGAGGCCCCCATCTCTACCATCCCTGCCAAGTCACTCTCTAACACATAACTCTTTTATTTTCTTACTAGAACTTTTCACAATCTGTATTGATCTTTTTTATTTACATGTTCATTATTTACTATCATGTTTCTTACATGAATATAATCAACTCCATGAGGACAGGGAGCTTATCTGTCTGTCCATGGCTGTTTCCCCCAGAGTTTTAGCACAGTATCTGGAACACAGTGGACTCTCAATCAACATTTGTTCAACGAATGAATACAATCCAGACTACACTTACTAGCTGTATGACCTTAGTCAAATCCATTTTTTCTGTATGCCTCAACTCCCTTATCTATAAAAATGGGATTATAACACCTATCTCATAGAGCTTTATCAGGATTAAAAGAAATTAAGTAATTAGAACGTTTAGTATAGTGTTTAGCACAGAATAAGAACTTAAACATATTAATGTTTGCCTCAGTTGTCCTTTTCCCTTTAAGAGTAACAAGTTCAAGTCAAAAAAAAGACGAATTTTTTTTCTGAGCTAAAAACAGCTTACCATACAGTAGGAATAAATATCCCAAAATACAAAACCCATCAAAGATGATTTAGAAATTTAACACTCAAAAGTAAGCCAAAGCAAGGGCTGTAGTTGCCATGTCCCAGCCCTTGGGATCCAAGTGTTATTGTGGAACTGCAGCCATCTGAAACGGGAAGCATCCCAACATGATTATGGGGTGGTGCTTCCAGACACTGGAGAAGGACCCCAGATCAGCAGTGGGGCAGGCTTTGCAGGAGCTGCTGGTCAGTCGGTCTGGCTCCCTTCACTCCCATTCCCTGTCAAACGCTTCGCCTAGCCTAGAGCGCCATCAAAAAAGAGTGAAAACAAAAACCAACAACTTGAAAAAAAGAATCAGGGCAACTACAACCAGCCCAGCCTCAAGTGAAATCTAAGCACAGCTTCAAACCAGTTTGTTCTGGTTTAAACCCCTGCTGAAATTTGCATTTCTAACAAGTTCCCTGCTGAGAATTTGCATTTCCACTCCAGATATACTCAATCAGAATCTACATTTTAACAAGATCCCCAGGTGATACTTATGTATAACTTCCTGGGAACTCGTTAAAAATGCAAATTCTCAGCAGGGGTTCAAAGCCCTGAATCTAAGCAAGGTGTCTCACTCTGGCTATAAGTTTCAATGCCTTGCAAGAGCCTGGGCCTCCAAAGCTGAAGCTCATTCCACCAGATCTTCTTTCAATTTGCGGCAGCAGCAGCAACTAAGAGCAAGGAAGGGCTCTGGGGTCAGCAGAAACAGGCTGACCTCCCAATGCTGCCACTTGTGAGCAGTGGGACCTTGGGAAAATTATTTAACATTTTTGAGCCACAGTCAGCTCATCTATAAAATAAAGATAAAATCAATTAACTCACAGGAATTTTGCAGCAACTAAATGAGCTAAAGCACCTGGTAGCGCTGGCACTTACCAAGCAGTAAATATACAATACAAAGTAATATAGAAAATAATCCATTTTTTACTCAAGCCCTCAATAGGCAGATCTTTGGGCCACCATCAAATTCTTTTATCCTCGTTGAAACTCTAAAAACTATTAGTCCACTCACCTAGACATCACAAAAACCATGAACTCCTCCTGTCCACAGTTTAACTTTGCTAAACAATACTACATGTAAGAAAATTCTGCCTACAGCAGCTACATGAGGTAGTAAAAGGAGAAGGACACTCTGGAATTACTTTCTGATTCCAATACCGTCAAATCATCAAGAAACTGTTACTAGGCAAACATTTATTTATAAACAAACAATACTGTAGCAATCACAGAATTTTAAAACTGAACCCTAAACAATATTTGGAACACAACATTTTATGTAATCAACCCTTTTCATATTCTTTTCAGCCTCTGCTCATGCATACACATTTTTTGTAAAATTATAACATAAATCAATTTGTGTGTTCCACTGCTTTCACTTAACATTATATCTTAAGCATTTTTCATATTGCTACAGAATTACACATAATTATCACTTAAAATGACTGCAAGAAATATCACTAAATTGAACCGCAATTATTTAACCATTTCTCAACAAGCATTTGGTGGCATAGCGGTTAAGTGCTATGGTTGTTAACCAAAAGGTCAGCAGTTTGAATCCACCAATTGCTCCTTGGAAACCCTATGGGGCAGTTCTACTCTGTGCTATAGGGTACTATGAGTCAGAATCGACTCAATAGCAATGGATTTGGTTGTTTTTTGTTTTTTTTTTAACAAGCATTTATGGATTCGGTGTATTCTCATGGAAAGTGTACAGGCTTTACAATCACTGAGTTACCAAACACCTCATGGGATCTGGTTCCTTGGTTTGGAGGTTTAGGGTCATGGTTTCATGGGACATCCCGGTTAACTGGTCTAATAACGTGTTCTGTGCTTCTGTTCTAACCCTTAGTTCACTGCATAGTGTCTGGAGTTTTAAAAGCGTGCAAGCGGCCATCCAAGGCACAACAACTGGTCTCTATTCACCTGGAGCAACAGAAAAAGAAAGAGAATCTGGAATAGGAGGAGGATATGTAATGTGCAGCTAACTGCCTCCATGAACAACTCTCTCCTTTGCCATGAGACCAGAAGAACTGGATGGTGCCCAGCTACCATACTGACAATTCTGATCAAAGATTCCATAGAAGAATTCTGATCAAAACGTAAAAAATACAGAACAGAATTTCAAGTTCTCATGGATGCCATACTTTCTGGAGCCACGGGGGATGGATGAACCCCTGAAACTACTGCCCTGAGATAACCTTTAAACCTTAAACCAAAAATATCCCCTGAAGTCATTTTAAAACCAAACAATAGTTTAGCTTAACAAGTAAAAAAAGTCTGCCTTGAGCATTATGGTCTTTTTAGAACTATCTATAATGGGATCAAAGTGACAACAGCAACTCGAAAGATTAGATAGGAACCTTAGGGGGCAGTGAGTTTATGTTAATGAGGGAAGAACAACTCGAGGGTGAGAATGGTTGCACAACTCAAAGAATGCAATCAGTGTCATTAAACTGTGCATGTAGAAACAGTTGAATGGGCATATGTTTTGCTGTGTATATTCTCAACAACAAAAAATAAAATAAAACTTAGGAAAAAAGAACTACCTAAACTTCTGTGTTGATGGAAGAGGAGCAACTCAGAGAAGCAGGGTCAGAATGGTTGTACAACTCAAAGAATGTAATCAATGTTACTGAATTCTACATGTAGAAACTGTTGAACTGGTATACGTTTTCCCGTGTATTTTCTCAATGACAAAATAAATTAAAAAAGAAAAAAATACTTGAGTTTAAGCTTTGCCTTCTTTCAGTTTCTCAACCAAACCAAGCTTATGGTCAAGTCATTTAACCTCTCCAAACTCTGCTTCCTCATCTGTGAAAAACCCTCATCACAAGCTTGTTGCAAGAAGTCAAAGAGATAATACAAAATATAATTTCCCTTGTTCCCAATTCTTCACTATTATAGACAATACAGCAACAAACACCTTTATGTATAGAGCTTTTTCCTTCCACTGGGTTATTTCCTTAGGATAAATTTCCCCAAAATGGATTATCAGTCTCAAGAGTAATATTATTTTTATGACTATCAAAGTCTCTTTCTAAATGGCCTTCGAAAAGATCATAAAAATTTACACTGCCCGGCCCACCATCTAGCCAGGTTTATAGAGGGCATGGCCAGGACTTGTAGAGGTAAGAACTCAGAGCATTCAATCCAGTAACTGGGAAGCCATAAGACTACACACGTGAACCCCTGTGCTTAACACTTACGAGCATCCCCACCAAACATAAACCAAACTTGATACCAAGTGCGCAACTCTGTAAAGGCCCTTGAAGCTGTCAGGCCCCAGGTGCAGAGCCAGGACCACAGGGCAGTGGCTGCAGCACTCACTGCCAGCTACAGACTCAGTCCTCCATGACTTCCACTGGCCTGCATCTAAATGATGCTTGCTCCTGCCTTGTTCTAACGCATCCCTTGTTCTCCCATTCCTAGTGTCGCTTTACTCTCAAACCCAACACTCACTACTGCTTGCTCTCCTATGACTCTGGCTCTGCACGCCACACCCTGATTATCAGCTATCTCTCCCTCTAGCTGTGCAGTCTCAAGCCCCTTTTTAACAATAGTAACAGCAGCTCCCATTTGCTGAAGACTACCAGGCACTGTGCCAGCATATACTATTTAATCCTCACTACAATCCTATGAGATAAATATTATTTTTCCCATTTTACAGATAAAGCAACCAAAACTTAGAGGTTTACTATCTTACAGAGGTCACACATTCTTTCAATCAACAAATATTTATTAAGTGCCTACCATTTGTTTAGTGTTGAGTACTAGGGATAGAGTAGAGGAAACATATGTTAAACAAGTACACAAATAAAGTACAAACAATCATAAGATCCATAATGGAAACGACAGGGTGCTGAGTATTTGCTGTAAGAGAGAATAATGGGGTTCCTAGTGATGTGAGGGGCAGGCAGTTAAGGATGGTCTCTCTAACAAGGTCGCTCTGAAGCTGAGGCATGAAGGTTGAGGGTCTTATTATTCACGGAGAGAAAGAAGGCTGTGCCAGGCAGAGGGAGGAGCATGCGGGAAGGCCTTAACGCCGGCATGAGCACGGCGCACCGAGTGAGAGCAGCCCACGTGGCAGAGCATGGTATCCAAGGGGCGAGCAGTGCAGGCTGAGCTCGGAGCGACAGAGCGGGCAGAGTCAGATCATACAGGGCAGGGCCTCGTGGGCCATGGCAAGAAGTTAGTTATTCCAAGGTCAAAGAAACGTCATAGAAGGGTCAGTAGAAACTGAAACTGATGGGGCAGAACCCAGAGGCATCTGACTATACTAGACAGAATCTTCAGATTAGAGGAGACACCAGCTTTTGTGAAGAACTCACTATGTGCTAGGAATGCTAGGGGCCTTCCATACCATAACTCACATAATCCTCAGAACAGCTCTGAGTGGAGCACAGCATTAGCTCCACTTTACAGATGAGGTTCTGAAAGTGACCTAACCAAGGGCACAGATCATAAGTGTAGAGCCAGACCTAAAACCCAGTTCTGATCACTCCTAAGTCCATGTCATATCCACACACAAGGGTGCTTCTGAAAGCTTCAGGGCCATGCAAATGCGCAGGGGTGTCAGAAGCTATTCTATGGTAATGAGAAATTCACAACCATATAGATGATACACAGCAAATCTGAACATGCAAATCTTCTAACCATACCACTCAACCACTCTGACCAACTCTGACCAACTGCCTAAGTCGAGACCAAGGATTTTCAACAAACAGGAATAAGGACCTTAATACAAGAACACCAGCATCCCAGGAAGGCGGGTATGAGACAAGAACAGCAAAGAAAAAGGATGAAGAGAGACCCAGGTAGGTAACAAGATGCAGACAGTTGTTTTAGTCAAACCTGACTTAACAGTTTTCTCAGTTCCTTAGAGAGGAAGCCACTAAAAATTATAAAGCCTATTAGTGGCAGATTATCCAACAGGCAAGGTAAGCACAGGCTTACTTGTGCTTACTTACTAATCTGTAGTGAACAATTTCACACAGGTTTCATTTTGATGTGGTGTGGTGAAACGCATATGAAATTGCTCACTACAGATTGTAAGTAAGCCCGTGCTTACCCTGTTTATTGGATAATCTGCTCCTGAGCCTACAGTACGGTATCTATTGTTTGTTGCATATAAATTATACTTAAAACCTTTGATACATGGCTTCCTCTAAACTCATTCAGTCCATCAACAGATGAATGGATAAACAAAATGTGGTACACGCATACAATGGAATATTATTCAGCCGTAGAGAGAAATGAAGTTCTGATACATGCTACAACATGGACGAATCTTCAAAACATTATACTAAGTGAAATAAGTCAGATACAAAAGAACAAATATTGTATGATCCCACTTATATCCCACCTTGCCATATGGAATACACAGGAATCAAACTGACTACATCTGTGGAAAGAGACAATAGAAAAGCTCGGTATCATCATCAGACCAAGGCCAGGGGCCGATTGCAGAACAGACCATCAACTGCTCATATGCTCATATATCGAAACTGAAGAAAAGTAGAACAAGTTCACGAGAGCCAAAGTACGACCTTGAGTACATCCCACCTGAATTTAGAGACCATCTCGAGAACAGATTTGACACGTTGAACACTAATGACCGAAGACCAGACAAGCTGTGGAATGAC
The DNA here is from genome assembly GCA_030035585.1 of Dugong dugon. NCBI lineage: Eukaryota > Metazoa > Chordata > Mammalia > Sirenia > Dugongidae > Dugong > Dugong dugon. Next base: position 64,564,932 of record CM057471.1, read on the forward strand.
ATCAAGGACATCACACATGAAGAAAGCAAGAGGTCCTTAAAAAGACAGGAAAGAAAGAAAGAAAAGATCAGAACGGATGTCAGAAGAGACTCTGAAACTTGCTGTTGAACATCAAGTAGCTAAAGCAAAAGGAAGAAACGATGAAGTAAAAGAACCGAACAAAAGATTTCAAAGGGCGGCTCGAGAAAACAAAATAAAGTATTATAATGACATGTACAAGGAGCTGGAGATAAAAACCAAAAGGGAAGAACACACTTGGCATTTCTCAGGCTGAAAGAACTGAAGAAAAAATTCAAGCCTCAAGCTGCAACAGTGAAGGATTCTATGGGGAAAATATTAAACGACACAGGAAGCATCAGAAGATGATGGAAGGAAAACACACAGTCATTATACCAAAAAGAACTGGTCGACCTTCAACCATTTCAAGAGGAAGCATATGAATAGGAACTGATGGTACTGAAGGAAGAAGTCCAAGCTGCACTGAAGGTACTGGCAAAAAACAAGGCTCCAATAATTGACAGAATATCAACTGAGATGTTTCAACAAATGGATGGAGCTCTGGAAGCGCTCACTCATCTATGCCAAGAAATTTGGAAGATAGCTACCTGGCCAACTGACTGTAAGAGATTCATATTTATGCCTATTCTCAAGAAAGGTGATCCAAATGAATGCAGAAATTATCAAACATTATCATTGTTTACATGCAACTAAAATTTTGCTGAATATTATTCAAAAGCAGCTGCAGCAGTACATCAACAGGGAACTGCCAGAAATTCAGGCTGGATTCAGAAGAGGATGTGGAACCAGGGATATCATTGCTGATGTCAGATGGATCCTGGCTGAAAGCACAGAATACAAGAAAGATATTTACTTGTGTTTTATTGACCATGCAAAGGCATTCGATTGTGTGCATCATAACAAATTATGCATAACATTGCAAAGAATGGGAACTTCAGAACACTTAATTGTGCTCATGAGGAAGCTGTACATAGATCAACAGACAGCCATTCGAACAGAACAAGAGGATGCTACATGATTTAAAGTCAGGAAAGGTATGTGTCAGGGTTGTATCCTTTCACCATACCTATTCAATCTTTATGCTGAGCAAATAATCTGAGAAGCTGGACAATATGAAGAAGAACAAGAAGACTCATTAACAACCTGCATTATGCAGGTGACACAACCTTGCTTGCTGAAAGTGAAGAGGACTTGAAGCACTTATTGATGAAGATCAAAGACCACAGCCTTCAGTATGGATTACACCTCAACATAAAGAAAACAAAAATCCTCACAACTAGACCAATAAGCAACAGCATGATAAACAGAGAAAAGACTGAAGTTGTCAAGGATTTCATTTTGCTTGGATCCACAATCAACGCCCATGAGAGCAGCAGTCAGGAAATCAAATGATGTGTTGCACTGGACAAATCTGCTGCAAAAGACCTCTTTTAAAGTGTCAAAGATGTCACCTTGAAGACTAAGGTGCGCCTGACCCAAGCCAGGGTGTTTTCAATCACATCATATGCATGCGAAAGCTGGACAATGAATAAGGAAGACCAAAGAAGAACTGACGACTTTGAATTGTGGTGTTGGCAAAGAATATTGAATATACCATGGACTGTTGAAATAACGAACAAATCTGTCTTGGAAGAAGTACAACCAGAACGTCCTTAGAAGCAAGAATGGCGAGACTACATCTCACATACTTTGGACATGTTGTCAGGAGGGATCAGTCCCTGGAGAAGGACATCATGCTTGGTAACATACAGAGTTAGTGAAAAAGAGGAAGACCCTCAACGAGATGGACTGATGCAGTGGCTGCAACAATGGGCTCAAGTATAGCAACGATTGTGGGCATGGCACAGGACTGGGCAGTGTTACGTTCTGTTGTACACAGGGTCGCTGTGAGTCTGAACCGACTCGACGGCACCTAACAATAACAACACTTATATGAAATATCTAGAATAGGCAAAGGTATAGAGACAAAGTAGACTAGTGGTTACTGGGGGTCAAGGGAGGCAGAAATGGGAGCTACTATATAACAAGCCTTCTCTGAACCCCCCCAAGTCAGGTTCAGATCCCCTCCTGTGCTCCCCCAGTGTCCTATACTTACCTCCATCACTGCATTATCTTCCTATCCATCTTCCCAACTAGAATATAAGCCTCTTAGTAGGGAGACTTGCCTGGTCTTAATCCATTGTAGTACCCCTAACCCCTGACAGATAGGCTGACACAGGGCATATATTTGGAAATGTTGATTGATGAATGGATAAACTCTCTGTGCAAAGTCAGATGGGAGCCTATGTTTTGCTAAACCCTAGCTAAATACAACTCCTAATGTACAGGTATCAGTTATCTGAGACTGGAATAAGAAGAATCATGAGTTTCTCCTTTAAATCACAAGCATTTTGTTCTATAAATGTTCATCTAAAGCACAATTAAAAAAAAAAACACAAGCATTCTAGCCCCCTCTTTAATATGCATGCTGACTCTAAAGTTAGCATTAGATGCCAAGAGCCATTTCCTATAAGCATTCCACAGAAAGGTCAGACTACCTCCACACAGAAATCATGCATTTAGTAGCTCAGGTCAAATGAAAAATCTCAGTGACCTGTAAAGACCTGAAAGGGAGACACTGAGAACAGTGTGGCTCTTTCAATTTCAACTGCTGAATTTGCTCTTGAAAACGCTACAATAAAAAACATTAATGCCATAAAAACCTAACAGCTGCCAAAGGACCACAGTCATATACAAAAAACATAAATCCTAAAAGATATTGGCATGGAAAACTCTCCCTAGCCTTCAAGGCAGTTGAAGTATTTAGGTCATCAAGAACATGTCTGAGCAAAGGGAACATGACTCACATGGCAGAGTTGAAAATAATAATAAAACAATGAGGAGGAGGAGAAATAGCTAACACATAGAATACACTCTGTGGTGAGGCATATGTGCTTCACATACATCCACTCATTTGATCCTCACTACAGCCCTATGAAGGAGATACTATTATCATCCCATTTTAAAGATGAGGAAAGTAAAGAGAGGTTAAGTGACTGGCCCAAGGTCACCCAGCAGTGGACAAGCAAATGGTAAGGCTCCAGAGTCCGTGGTTCTTAGGCAGCAAAGGCTGCCTCTGAGAATAGCTTTGCCACTTCACATCCCTAGGCCTCAGCTTCTATACACAACTGGATTCAATTCTAAGGTTCCTTCCAGCTCAAAACGTAGACAAGAAAATGTGAAACCAAAATTCTAAGATTCTGTTCAATTCTTACATCTAGAAATAAAATTCAAAACTGTGCCCTTCAAAAATGAAATAATAACGCTATACCTTGCAGAGTTGCTTTAATATTAAAGTAAGGTATATAAAGAGTGTAACATTTAAAGTACCCAGCTCAGAGAAATAGCTCAATAAGCTATTATTACTCTTATGATAAAACAGGAACAACCATTTAATAGTAGAGCACGTTTTAATTATACACGATGTGGATAATCAAATCTCATTCATTTGAGGCCCCAGACCCCACAGCATAGATCGAGTTGTACCGGTGAAATTATAACAACTCAAAGCTCAGAAATTACTTGTTTCCATTAGAGATCTGACAAGTCATTTCTTCAATTGGTCACTGGCGGTTTGCAGATAACTATTAGCAGTAATGAGTATTCTAAATTAAATCCCGCTCTGTTCTGTAAAGACAACTGGGGAGAGAGAAACATAACTGTGGAACGTCCTTCTCTCTGTGTCCTCCGTCTTCTGTCTGATAAATATCTCCTGTGTCGTGCATAGCATGGATTTCATTTGGTTACAAATGAAGAAGGGTCTAATTCTCCCCATGATAAATGAGAGCACTGAACAGGTAACTTGTTGAGGAAAATTGGAATTGGGAAAATAACTTTATTTTTCTGTTACTTGACAACAAACCCCCTCCACTAACAAATGAAAGACAATGCTGGAAGGCATTAAGCATCAAAGCCGAATCTATCACTGAGTAATCCATTCTTAGACAATTACTACACAGCGCTGGGTAAAGGGTGCTCACATTTCATTCAGTAGCAACAAAGATGAAGCCTACAAAAAGCACAATGCGGGGAGAAGAAAAATGGCTTTGGAGTCACTAAAAACCTGGATTCAAATCCCGGCTCTAATTATGTGACCTTAAACAAGTCTCTCCTAGACTTAAGAGTCCTTATCTCTAAAATGGGTAAATATAAAATACCTCAAAGAGTTGTAGCAAGGATTAAATGGGGACCATAAATAATGTGCCTTATATACAGTAGGCCCTTGACAAATGTTTAGCTCCCCTCCACCGTCCGAAATATGTTAACAACCTCACCTTCACGACACCAGAAATACACCAAACTCCCCCAAGATTAGAAACTGCTGATCCTGTCACAACCCATGCGTGGTCGTTGTATAAAAGGGCTGACTGCATGGCCAAGGAAGAGTCTCATACAGAAGGCCCACTAGATGCAGCATTCATCCTAACTCTGGCACTATTCAGCTTAGACAGTACTGAAGAAACGCAGCTCCCTCCTGGGTCTGGCCGGAGGACGCGGCAGACATGACTTATTAAGGACAATAATTTGGTATCTCCACTTACATTTTCAAAGTCCTTCATGTTCCGTGCTCTGGTGGGAGATACTGTTTCTTCTGACACATTTGGGAGCACTATAAAAAGGTAAAAAAGACATAGAAAAACGTCATGGTATGTAAATTGCCCAACATTACTACTAAGGAATAGAGCCTAAAGAAGAAAAACCAACTTCCACAGTGTATCATGCTGTATTTTTCTGTCTATTGTGATTTATCAATCTGAGTCCCAGGAAAGCTCTAAACCACTATATTTCAAATATTTACAAATTACTTAAACTAACCCCAATGTAAAATGTCTGTTAGAAGACAAACCCAGAAAACGCACTGGGCATGAGACAGCAGAACGGTCCTGATATGTACTTCCTTACTGCATGTCATAGGATTATTTTGCTGGGCAGAATATCATCTTTGCATGTTAGTAATTAAAACAAAGTACATCTAACTGACTTTAGAGCAGGGATCAGCAAATTTTTTCTTAAAAGGCCAGATAATAAGAATCTTAAACACTGTGGGTCATACACAAACCTAAAACCTGTCACAACTACTCAGATCTGCTGCGGTAGCACAAACACAGCCATAGATAATTCATACACAAATAAGAATGGCTGTGTTCCAATAAAACTTTATTTTTAAAAGCAGAAAGCAGGCCTGATTTGGCCTACAGGCTTGCCATGCTCTGCTTTAGAATGATTAAAGGCTTTGCCAATATCCAAATCTTTCCACAGCCTTTTAACTCAACAAATATTCATTACATACCTACTCTGTGCCAAGCACTGTGCTAGGTGCCGGTTTCCCAATGGTGAAGAACACAATGATCCTGCAATGACTTCATTCTCTCAACAAACATGCACTGAGTACCTACTCTCTTCTAGGCACCACTTTAGATGTGGCTACAAATTTTTTTTTTCTTTTAAAAAAAGACAAATGGAACAACATTCTTAAGGGAGAAGACAGATGATAACCAAAATAATAGGCCAATTATATATGTTAGAAGGTGACAAATGCTATGGAGATAAATAAAGTGGAGAAGCACAGGCAATACCAGGGTGAGGAAACACCAGGGTAATGGCTGCAATTTTAAATGAGGTGGTTATGGAAGGTCTCACTGAGAAGGTGACATGGAAAAAGACAGAGAGAAAAGACAGAGCCAGACATCTAGAGGAAGAACACTCCAGGTAAAGGGAGAAGCCTGAGATGGGAGCATGCCTCATGGATCTGAGGTACAGCTATAAGGCCAATGGGATGGAGATCATAACCAAAGGGGAGAGAAGAAAGAAGGTCAGAGAGGCACTGGGGACTAGACGGTACAAAAGCCATGTAGGCTCTTCTAAGGACTATGAGGAGCCACTGGAGGATTGCAAGCTAAAGAGTGATAAGATTAAACTTAGGTTTCTACAGCCTATCTCTGGCTGCCATGCTGAAAACAGACTTAACGGGGCTTAGGACCAAAGTAAGACCAGTCAGTAGACTACCAGAATAATCCAGGACAGACATGATGGTGGCTTGAACCAGAGGTGACAGCAGTATACCTGGGTGAGAAGTGGTCTGATTCTGGATATTCTGAAAGTAACCAGAAGAAATAAATAAAATGAAATGCAATATGTAAGGTTCAGAAGGAGAGTGAAGAAAAGTTACTTTCGGGAGAGCCAAAGAAAGTGGTGAGCTTTGAGCAGAATTGTAAAGAAAAAGGAGACACCAAGTGGCCATCCAAGGCACAATTGATCTCTATTTGCCTGGAGCAACACAGGAAGAAAGAGAGTCTAGAACGGGAGGATACGGAATGTGTGGCTAATTGCCTCCATGAACAACTGCCTCCTTTGCCATGAAACCAGCTGGATGGTGCCCAGCTAACATTACTGAACATTTTGATCAAAGATTCCATAGAAGAATCATGATCAAAAGGGGGAAAAAGCAGAACAGAATTTAAAATTCTCATGGACTCCATACTTCCTGGAGCCATGGAGGCTGGATTAAGGGCTGAAACTACTGCCCTGACATAATTTTTAAACCTTGAACCAAAAATATCCCCTGAAGTCTTCTTAAAACCAAATAATAGCTTAGCTTAACTAGTAAAGAATGTCTGCCTTAGAAAGGGACAGAAGCTGGTTGACTAGACACAGAAAATCCAGGGTGGAAAGGAAGAGTGTGCTGTCACAGTATGGGGATGCAACTAGGGTCACATAGCAGTGTGTGTATAAAGTTTTGTATGAGAAACTAACTTGAACTGTAGACTTTCATTTAAAGCACAATTAAGAAAAAAAAAAAAGAATGCCTGCCTTGAGCATTATGTCCATTTAGGAACTATCTACACGGGATCAAATTGACAACAGCAACCCAAAAGATTAGATAGGAAACTTAGGGGGAGTGAGTTTACACTAACAGAGGAGGAACAACTCAGAAAAGAAGGCCAAGAATGGCTGCACAACTCAAAAAATGTAATCACTGAATTGTACATGTAGAAAGAGTTGAATTGGTATGTTTTGTTGTGTATATTCTCAACAACAACAACACGATAAATAAAGTTTAAAAATAAGAAAAAACAGGCGAGCACCAGGCAGTTGAGGGAGGCAAAAGGAAAAGGAAACAGCCCACGCAAAGGCACAGAGGGTGATCGGGCATGGTGTTCAGAAACCATTCAGCTGAACCCACACAAGTAGTGACTGTGGGAAAAAGGCTCAAGAGTTGGACAGGGACAGACTGGGAAGAGCCCTGTGCACCAGGCTATGTACACACAGGTTTGTTTTCCTGTTCCTCAAACAGGCCATGCTATGTCATTCCCATCTGAGATGCTCATCTCTCTAACTACGTCCTACTCACTCTTCAAGTCTCAGCTCTAATATCACTTTTTAGGAAACTCTTACCGGCCCACCAACTTCACATCATTCTTTAATATGCATTGAGTAAATTCAAAGGATAACTCATGAAGACAAAGTGAAGTATCACAATGAAATGTGTAAAGACCTGGAGTTAGAAAACTAAAAGGGAAAAACAAGATCAGCATTTCTCAAGCTGAAAGAAATGAAGAAAAAATTCAAGCCTCAAGTTGCAATACTGAAGGATTCTACAGGGAAAATACTGAACGACGCAGGAAGCATGAAAAGAAGATGGAAGGAATACACACAGTCACTGTACCAAAGAGAACTGGTCGACATTCAACCATTTCTGGAAGTAGCACCTGATCAAGAACCAATGGTACTGAAGGAAGAGGTTCAAGGTTCACTGAAGTCATTGGCCAAAAACAGGGTTCCAGGAATTGATGGAATACCAACTGAGATGCTTCAGCAGCCCCACTGGAGGTGCTCACTTAGTCTATGTCAAGAAATTTGGCAGACAGCCTCCTGGCCAACCGACTGGAAGAGATCCGTATTTGTGCCCACTGCAAAGAAAAGTGATCCAACAGAATGCAGAAATTACCGAACAATAGCACTACTATCACACACAAGTAAAATTCTGCTGAAAATCATTCAAAAGCGGTTGCAGGAGTACATCGACAGGGAACTGCCAAAAGTTCAAGCCGGATTCAGAAGAGGATGTGGAACGAGGGATATCCCTGCTGATGTCAGATGGATGTTGGCTGAAAGCAGAGAATAAAAGAAAAACGTTTACCTGTGTTTTATTGACTATGCAAAGGCATTTGATTGTGTGGATCATAACAAATATGGATAACACTACGAAGAATGGGAATTCCAGAACACTTAATTGTGCTCATGAAGAACCTATACATAGATCAAAAGGCAGTCATTCGAACAGAACAAGGGGATACTGCATGGTTTAAAGTCAAGAAAGATGTGCATCAGGGTTGTACTCTTTCACTATACTTACCACATGCCGAACAAATAATCCAAGAAGCTGGACCACATGAAGAAGAATAAGGCATCAGGATTGGAGGAAGACTCATTAACAACCTGCAATATGCAGATGACACAACCTTGCTTGCAGAAAACAAAGAGGACTTGAAGCACTTACTGATGACGATCAAAGACCATAGCCTTCAGTATGGATTACACCTCAACATAAAGAAAATAAAAATCCTCACAACTAGACCAATAAGCAACATCATGATAAACAGAGAAAAGACAGAAGTTGTCAAGGATTTCATTTTACCTGGATCCACAATCAACGCCCATGAGAGCAGCAGTCAGGAAATCAAACGATGTGTTGCACTGGGCGAATTTGCTGCAAAAGACCTCTTTAAAGTGTTAAAAAGCAAAGATGTCACTTTGAGGACTAACGTGTGTCTGACCCAAGCCATGGTATTTTCAATCACATCATACACATGTGAGAGCTGGACAATGAATAAGGAAGACTGAAGAATTGATGCCTTTGAATTATGGTGTTGGTGAAGAATACAGAATATACCATGGACTACCAGAAGAACAAACAAATCTCTTGAAGTACAGCCAGAATGCTCCTTAGAAGCAAGGATAGAAAAACTTCTTCTCACGTACTTTGGACATGTTATCAGGAGGAATCAGTCCCTAGAGAAGGACATCATGCTTGGTAAAGTAGAGGGTGAGTAAAAGGGAGGAAGACCCTCAATGAGATGGACTAACACAGTGGCTGCAACAATGGGCTCAAGCATTAACAATGATTGTGAGGATGGCACAGGACCAGGCAGTGTTTTCTTCTGTTTGTATATAGGGTCACTACAAGTCAGAACTGACTTGACAGTACCTAACAACAAGATCTCCCTCTTACTCCCTCTCACATCTTATACTTTTTTACTCATTTCATTGATCAGTTCATTCACCCTAATAATTTTTGCTTAGTTGTCTTCTTTGCTAGACTGTAAGCTTTGTGAGGGCAGGAGCCAAGTCTCTCATGTTCAAGGTTAAATCCCCAGTGCTTAGCCCAGAACTTGGCATAAAGCAGATGTTCACTAGTGTTTAAATTAAGGAGTAGGCTCGCCTCCTTAACTTTTTAACTGCCTGTCAGTATGGAAAATAGAAACTAGGCTTGTTGGATTTTGTGTTTAAAGTAAAAGTTAACAGATTATGAAGGAAAACCTGAAGGTCGCCTGTAAGTTATTCTCAAGAAATAAACCTTGTGACACGTAACCCTGCCTGCTCTAAAAATTTCTTCCTTTTGCACATATCTTATCACTTCGGAGAAGAGAAAAAAAAGCAAGTCAAAATATCTCTAAGATATTTCAACAAAGCAAATTATTAGCACTTCCCACAAGATATTTAGGATAGCATTCACTTTTTCAAAAACAAAAACTATGACAAATGCTTAGCAAAACCCAAATTGCCAAGCAGAACATCTTCTCATAATCCAGCTTAAACACAATACACTGCTTATTTACTCAGCGCCATTTCCTGTGGTCTAACTAGCTGTTTGTCTCCAAAGGGCAGGCCCGTGTAGGAATGCTGGGCCACAGCCAGCAGATGGAATGCGGCAGCCCGCCAGAAGGCCTTGGCACACTAAAGTCCAGAGAGAAGATCTCCTGGGCCTCCAGCCACTCGGCAGTGGAGACCAACAGAGCTTCCGTGCATGACCTAGTCTCAAATTCAACGTCCAGCCTCCATACACTCCTTCAGTTCAGCAAACACTGGCTGAATCCCGATAAGCTTGGTAGCAAGAAATTAAACTCATGAAGGATTGTCTAAAGGACATCAATTCCTCTAGCCTAGTTTTTATGAAAGGAGGTAGAGAGCAATGAGTAGTACAGACATAAAACCTACTATGCATTAGGCTAAGCTCTGGCCCCAGACATGAAAGCTCAGTCCCAGGTCTCAAGGCACTCATTGTCTAGTGTCTACTTCCCCTGCTCCTACTCAAGAGAATGCCCGGCTTTGTGTACTTACCACCATTTCCAAAACCAGCACTGGGGGTGATGCCATCCAGGTCGTCTGGTAAATTGGGAACAAGGCCACTAGGAAAGAACAAGTGCAAAAAGAGATAAACTAGTGTTTGAACAACAGATATTGTTAAAACTGCCTAAAGCACACATGACAATCAGGCCATGGCCAATGAGAGACACACACCTGAACTAATCTGGGAGGCACACAGTGCAGAAGTTAAGAACTCAGGCTTTGAGGTTCAATTCTGCCTTTGGAGCTGAGTTCCAGCTCTAACATTCAGTAGCTGAGTGACCTTCAGGAGGATCATTTATTAATTTGTTCATATACCAAATGTTCTGTATGCCAAATATGAGGTGTAGAGGCACTGTGCCGGGTACAAGTTAATTCTGTTTCTGAGCCACACTTTCTTAATCTGTTACATGGGCATATCACCCTCTACCTGTAAAGACTGGAGTCCCTGGGTAGCATACACAGTTAAGTGCTCAGCTACTAGCCGAAAGGTTGGTGGTTCGAACCCACTCAAAGGCACCTCAAAAGACAGGCCTGGCGATCTGCTTCCGAAAGGTCACAGCCTTGAAAACCCTATGGAGCACAGTTCTAATATGCACACATTGAGTCACCATGAGTCAGAATCAATTCAATGGCAACTAGTAACAACAACCTGTAGAGATTAAATGAGTTAACATATATAAACATTTGGCACAAAATAAGCACTCAATAAATGCTATCTATTGTTTTGTCATTATTATTATTATCATTATTATTATTATGCCAGTCACAACCAAGAGTTAAGCTTCTGGGAATCAGATACCAATTCAGATGCTTTAAGAATGACAAAGAGAAACAAAGGATTCACTGATCCAAGAAGTTCTGCTGGGTGGATTCTATAAATAGGTTCAGTGAGGATCTGGAGACATTGACAGAAAACTAAACCATAATTGGAAGTACAGTGTGACACAAAAGACACTACCTTGGATTCTATTCTAAGCTTTGCCACATACTGTACCATCGCAGACAAGTTATTTAACCTCTCCAAGTCTCACTTCCTTCATCTGCAAAAGGTGAACAACAGCTATCTCAGAATGATTGGGAATTAAACACAACATTACTGCCCAACAAGGTACCTAGCATGTTGTGGGTACTCCACAAATGGGGGCAAAATATCATTGTCTCCTTGAAACATAAACTGCTTTATAATTTATAAAAGACTTAATGTCATTAGAACTGCCCAATTTCCTGAGGGCCCATGCAATTTTCAAAGGAAGGCATTAAGACCCACACAATTTTCGTGGCTTAGCCCAGATTACATGGCGGTTAAGTGCAGAACCAAATCCAGAACCCAGGCCTTTTATGTCTAACCCCCAATAATTCTTCCACTGTCCAAAGCTATAAACTAGGAGTTGATGAAAGCCCAGCTTGACTTCTTGGCAATTTGCTCTTTCCATGCTTCTAAATATAAATTCGTTCTGTTCCTGGGACAATTCTGCCTGTTCACTGAACTCTGGAATTGGAATAGGCCTTCAAGATTAGGACTAAGCAAAAATTTGGAAATATCATCAAATTCCAACATCAAGAGAATAATTACATAAAATGTGCCTGCTATAAAAATAACTGAAAAACTTAAGTAGAATATGCCCAAAACTACTGGGGGAAGGAGGAACATATAAACTAAAGTCACCTCAAATCCTTCTTGGAACCAGGTGAGCTATACATACATAACAAATCAAAGAACACCAAAATACGAAAAATCATCTTCGGTGGGGAAGTGAGAAATGTTTTCCTTTTTAATTTTATAAAACTCAATTTTTTGATGAAAATTTGACAAAATCCATTTTCTAAACTGAATTTTAAAAATTAAGATCAACAGGAGTTCCGGCAAAATGGCGCCCTAGGCAGAAGCACCACGCCATCCCTCCACAGCAAAGATCCGAAAAACTAAACCGAACAGAGAATACAACAATCCTGAAACCCTAAAACATCAAATGAAGAGATAAAGAACTCAGCCAAGCACCAAATGAGTGAGAAAACTGACAGAGAACGGAGAGCGAGGAGAGATTCATGCAGCGGTCCCCTACCAGCTAACGCAATGCAGATCCGCCATCTTGGACTCCTATCGGAGACCAGCAAACAGGGGGTACGAGAAAGCAGCCTCACGGAGCTTCCAGCGGGAGACAAAACAATCAGTAATTGGCGATATACACTTTCCCATCCCCCACCCTTTTTCACCCCGACTCGGCCTCCTCTGCTTCCCGCGGCCACAGTCTCTTGATCGGGAAACAGCGGCTGCTTGGATTCCACACACCCAAACGGGTGGCTCACTAAGTGCCATTTCTTGGCTGCTGGTGATGCTTCTTTTCCGCTTCTTTTTATTTCTTCCTTCCCTCTCCCCACCTCCTGCTCCTTTCACTCGAGTACCTCACTCTGTGCACCATCTTTGCCTCTCCTGAGGGGCTGCAGAGCTCCGCTAATTTGTGATACACACTTTCCCACTCGCTACCCTTCTTCACCGACACTCGGCCCCCTCTGCTTCCCACAGACACAGTCTCTTGTCCAGAAACACCAGCCCACACTAGCTGGCTCTGAGTGCCATATGTTGGCTGCTAGTGTTGCTTTTTTTTTTTTTTTCTTCTTCTGATTTCTTCCTTGCCTCTCGCCACCTCCTCTGCCCCTCGCTCAAATACCTGGCTCCATGTGCCATCTTTGCTGCTTCCTGAGGGGCTGCAAAGCTCCGTTCGAGTGTGGAGCTGCTTCCCGGTTTGGACTGCCCTGCTGGTGGGAGCCCGGGGCTTTTGTTCATTTGTTTGTTTTAAATTGTTTGTTTGTTTTCTTTTCCTTTTCTTGAGTTGGAAGCCCTTTCTGGCCAGGCTGAGCTGCGTGCCAGGGAAACGCCCCTTCAGCTTCCACAGACGTGCAGAGGGATTCCTGAGAGCATTTCTTTTTATATTGGTTTTTTTTTTTTTTTTTCCTGTTTCTTTGGGGGCCTTTCCTGTTGTTGTTGTTGTTTTTTTTAATTGGTTTTGTTTTCTTTTTCCTCTTTTCGTCTTTCTTCATTCCTCAGTTTCTCGTCTTTCTATATCTTCCTTCTCTTTCTGTTCCCTGAATATCTGGCGTTGTATACCTCTACACCTTCTAGCCAGGCTGTACGGTAACCTGAGAGCAACTTCCCCAGGCCTCATACCTGCACCGGTGGGATCCCTGGGAACTTTGCGGTTCTTCAACCTTTCTGATTCTTATTTATTCATTCTTTTCTTTTCTTCCTCCTCCCTTTTCTGTTTTTCTCCATTTCATAGTCGCTCATCTCTCCACTCCAACGGCAAGCTACCCTAGCATTCTTTTTTGTTTGTTTGCATGTTTTTGGCTCCTGTTCCTCTCTCCTCTCTCCCATATCCAACTTAGCTCCACACACAACAATCTCCCTGCTGCATCCTGCCTACCTGCACCATGCGCTTGACATCACACCACCAAGCAGCACAGGCACGGCCTACTGGAACCTGCCCTGCACTGATTACCAACCCGCTCTGGTGGCTGTACTAACTGCCACAAACAACCCGTCCCAGTAACTCCTCTTCAGCTAGACCTGCCCTGCCGAACCATATCTGAGTGACTGACCCTGCCAGCTGAAGGAGGCGAAAAGTATTGTGCCCACAGATGAGAAAACAACAAAGAACACACAGTCTGCCTATTCAGATATGCTCAAATTTTCTTTTAAAAAAGGGGGACAAAACAAACAAATCTAAAATGAATAAATGAGAAAAATAACTACTGAACGTCCCAAAGACAGCAGACAATAACAAAACATTTACAAAAACAGGACAGGACGCTTACAGTAGAAGTCCAAAATAAAACACCAGATAACTCTCCTGTGGAAGAAAATGCACTAGAACTACCTGATAGGGAATTCAAATCTCTAATACTCAGAATTCTCCAAGAACTGAGGCAAAAAGCTGACAAACATGAGGAAAAAATAGACAAATTCATGGAAAATACAGACAAAAAACTGGAAGAATTCAGGAAAATAATACAGGAACAAAATGCCAAAATAAATTCACAACTAGAAATTATACAAAGACAACAATTAGAAATCCAAAGATAAACAATAAGATTTAAGAAATGGACGGTGTCATAGAAGGGCTGAGAAGCAGATTTGAAACAGTGGAAGACAGGATCAGTGGAATTGAAGATGAACAATTGGATACAACTCTGTTTGAGGAAAACTCAGAAAAAAGAACAAAGGAAAATGAAGAGACCCTGAGAGTTATGTGGGACACAATCAAAAGCAAAAATCTGCGAGTGATTGGAATTCCACAACAGGGGCAGAAAACAGAAAACACAGAGAGGATCATTGAGGAACTGCCGACAGAAAACTTCCCTGATATCATGAAAGATGAAAAGCTGGCCATACAAGAAGCTCAACGAACCCCATATAGAAGAGACCCCAAAAGAAAATCACCAAGGCATATCATATTCACACTCGCGAAAACCACAGACAAACAAAGACTCCTGAGAGCAATTCGTGAAAAACAAGAAGTCACACACAGAGGAGAAACAATAAGACTAAGCTCAGATTATTCGGCAGAAACCATGCAAGCATGAAGACAATGGGATGACATATATAAAATCTTGAAAGAAAAAAATTGCTAGCCAAGAATAATATACCCTGCAAAACTCTTGTTCAAATTTGATGGTGAAATTAGGTCATTTCCAGATAAACAGAAATCAAGGGAACACGTAAAAGTCAAACCAAACTTACAAGAATTATTAAAGGGAGTTCTTCGATCTGAGGACAAACAGCTTCAGCTCACAGGCAGAACCTAGGACGCAGGATCGTACCAGCCAGATACCAATCTAGGAAATGAAATCTTGAGGACTATCCAAACCCAAAAGAAATACAACAGGGAATCAGAACAGTTAATCAATAAATGACAACAACATCAAGACAATAAAAGAGAGAATAAACGGCATGGGTATAGAACCTTCTAATGGAGAGAAAGGCAAGGCGATACCAAGTAATGGTAGACTGCTTCAAACTTAGAAACATCAAGGTAAAATTCATGGTAACCACAAAGTTAACAAAAATACTCATAAAAAAAAAGGAAAAACATAACGTATCAGCAAAAACAAAACCTACAATAACAAAAGAAATGAAAAAAAAAATCCACAAACAAAAGTAACTCAGCACGAGAATAAGAAGAACAAAGAATACGTCAGCACCACAAAAAACAACACTACAAAATGACAGCAACAAACTCACATCCATCAATAATTACACACTGAATGTAAATGGACTCAATGCACCCGTAAAGAGACGGAGAGTGACAGAATGGATAAGAAAACAGGATCCATCAATATGCTGTCTACAAGAGACACACCTTAGAAACAAATATGTGAATTTATTAAAAGTCAAAGGTTGGAAAAAAATATATCAACCTAACAACTATCAAAAAAGAGCAGGAGTGGCAATTCTAATCTCAGATAAAATAGACTTTAAAACAAAATCTACCATAAAAGACCAAGAAGGACATTATATAATGATTAAGGGGACGATCCATCATGAAGACATACCCATAATAAACATCTACGCACCCAATGACAGGGCTCCAAAATACATAAAACAAACTCTAACAACACTGGAAAGAGAAACTGACAGTTCCACAATAGTAGGAGACTTCAACACACCACTCTCAGTAAAGGACAGAACAACTAAGAAGAAACTCAGCAAAGATACAGAAGACCTAAAGGGCACAATCAGCCAACTTGACCTCACAGACATATATAGGACACTCCATCCAACCTCTGCAAAGTACACATTCTTTTCCAATGCACATGGAACGTTCTCCAGAATAGACCACATCTTAGGCCACAGAGCAACCCTCAACAAGATCCAAAACGCTACGATAATTCAAAGTATCTTCTCTGACCACAATGCCATCAAAGTAGAAATTAAAAAGAGAAAGGAAAAAAAATCAGCTACATGGAAACTGGATAATACTCTGCTTACACATCAATGGGTAATAGAAGAAATCAGAGATGGAATAAAAAAATTCCTAGAATCAAATGAAAATGAAAACACATCCTACCAAAACCTTTGGGACACAGCAAAGGCAGTCCTCAGAGGACAATTTATAGCAATAGATGCACATATCAAAAACGAAGAAAGGGACAAAATCAAAACATTAACTACAGAACTCAAACAAATAGAAAGAGAACAGCAAAAAAAGCCTACAACCACCGGAAGAAAGGAAATAGTAAAGATCAGAGCAGAAATAAATGAAATAGAGAACAGAAAAACAACAGAAAGAATCAACAAAACCAAAAGTTGGTTCTTTGAAAGAATCAACAAAATCGACAAACCACTGGCCAGACTGACAAAAGAAAAACAGCAGAGGACACAAATAACCCAAATAAGAAATGAAATGGGGGACATTACAACAGACCCAACTGAAATAAAAAGGATTATAACAGAATATTATGGAAAACTATACTCCAACAAATTTGAAAACCTAGAGGAAATGGATACATTTCCAGAAACACACAGCCTACCCAAACTACAACAAAGTGATGTTGAAAATCTGAACAGACCCATAACAAGAGAAGAGATTGAAAAGGTAATAAAAAAAACTCCCAAGCAAAATAAGCCCTTTGCCCAGATGGCTTCACTGGAGAATTCTCCATTTACAGAAGAGCTTGTACCAGTACTACTCAAGCTATTTCAGAACACAGAAGAGGAAGCAACACTTTCAAATTCATTCTATGAAGCCAGCATAACGCTGATACCAAAACCAGGAAAAGATGTCACAAAAAAATAAAATTACAGACCAATATCTCTCATGAATGTAGATGCAAAAATTCTGAACAAAATTCTGGCCAATAGAATTCAGCATATCAAAAAAATAATACACCACGACCAAGGAGGATTCATACCAGGTATGCAAGGATGGTTCAACATTAGAAAATCCATCAACATTATCCACCACATAAATAAAAGGAAAGAAAAGAATCACACGATCATCTCAACTGATGCAGAAAAGGCATTTGACAAAGTCCAACACCCATCCCTGATAAAAACTCTCAATAAAATAGGTGTAGAAGGGAAATTTCTCAACATAATAAAGGGCATCTATGCAAAACCAACAGCCAACATCATTCTTAATGGAGAGAGGCTGAAAACATTCCCCCTGAAAATAGGAACAAGACAAGGATGTCCTTTATCACCACTCCTATTTAACATTGTGCTGGAAGTTCTAGCTAGAGCAATAAGGCAAGAGAAAGAAATAAAGGGCATCCAAATTGGTAAAGAAGAAGTTAAACTGTCCCTGTTTGCAGATGATATGATACTATACCTAGAAAACCCTAAAGACTCCACGAGAACCCTACTGGAACTCACAGAAAGATTCAGCAGAGTAGCAGGATACAAGATAAACATACAAAAATCTGCTGGATTCCTATACACCAGTAAGGAGAACGATGAAAAGGAAATCAGGAAAACAATACCATTTTCAATAGCACCTAAAAAGATAAAATACTTAGGAATAAATCTGACCAGGAATGTAAAAGACCTATACAAAGAAAACTATAAAACACTACTGCAAGAAACCCAAAGGGATCTACATAAATGGAAAAACATACCATGCTCATGGATAGGCAGACTCAACATTGTGAAAATGACAATTCGACCCAAAGCAATTTACACATACAATGCAATCCCGATCCAAATACCAACAACATTCTTCAAAGAGATGGAAAAACTAATCATTAACTTTATATGGAAAGGGAAGAAGCCCCGAATAAGCAAAGACCAACTGAAGAAGAAGAAAGTTGGAGGACTCACACTACCTGACTTCAGAACCTACTATACACCTACAGTAGTCAAAACAGCCTGGTACTGGTACAACGACAGATGCATTGACCAATGGAACAGAATTGAAAACCCAGATGTAAATCCATCCACCTATGCTCACCTGATCTTCGACAAGGGCCCCAAGTCCATCAAATGGGAAAAGACAGTCTTTTTAACAAACAGTGCTGGCAAAACTGGCTATCCATCTGCAAAAAAATGAAACAGGACCCATACCTCCCACCGTATACAAAAACTACTTCAAAATGGATCAAAGACCTGAATATAAAGCCTAAAACTATAAAGTTCATAAAAGAAAAAACAGGACCAACACTTCAGGCCTTAATACATGGCATTAACAGGATACAAACCATAACCATCAACGCACAAAACCCAATAGATAAGCTAGATAACTGGGATCTTCTAAAAATCAAACACCTGTGCTCTTCAAAAGACTTCACCAAAAGAGTCAAAAGAGAACCTACAGACTGGGAAAAAATTTTTGGACAGTACAAGTCAGACAAAGGTCTAATCTCCATAATCTACAAGAAAATCCAACACCTCTACAACAAAAAGACAAATAATCCTATTAAAAAATGGGCAAAGGAAATGGACAGACACTTCACCAAAGAAGACATTCAAATGGCCAACATGAGGAAATGCTCGCAATCACTAGCCATTAGAGAAATGCAAATTAAAACCACAGTGAGATACCATCTCACCCTGGCATTACTGGCACGAACCAAAAACACTGGAAATAACAAATGTTGGAGGGGCTGCAGGGAGATCAAAATACTTATGCACTGCTGGTGGGAATGCAAAAGGATACAACCATTTTGGAAAATGATATGGTGCTTCCTCAGAAAGCTAGAAATAGACATACCATTCGATCCAGCAATCCCACTCCTAGGACTATATCCTAGAGAAATAAGAGTCGTCACTCGAATAGACATATGCACACCTATGTTCATGGCAGCATTGTTCACAATAGCAAAACGATGGAAACAACCTAGATGCCCATCAACAGATGAATGGATAAACAAACTATGGTAAGTACACACAATGGAATACTATGCAACGAGAAAGAACAACAATGAATCTGTGAAGCATCTCATAACATAGATGAAACTGGAGGACATTATGCTGAGTGAGATAAGTCAATCACAAAAGGACAAATATTGTATGAGACCTCTATTGTAAAAACCCATGAAAAAGTTCACACACAAAATGTAACAGTCTTTGTTGGTTACCAGGGATGGGGGGGGATATTAAATAGACAATAGATAAGTGGTATCCTGGGTGAAGGGTGAGACAGTACACAATACAGCAGAAATTAGCACAACTTGTACAAGGAAGGGTCATGGAAGCCCCATAGACACATCCAAACTCCCTGAGGGACTGAATTGCTGGGCGGACAGCTCTGGGGACCATGGTCTCAGGGAACATCTACCTCAATTGGCATGACACAGCTTATAAAGACAGTGCTCTACATTCTACCTTGGTGAGTAGTGTCTGGGGTCTTAAAAGCCTGTGAGCGGCCATTTAAGATACTCCACTGGTCTCATCCCTTCGGGAGCAAGGGAGAATGAAGAGAACAGGATACAAGGAAAAGATTAGTCCAAAGGACTAACTGTCCACAGCTACCTAGGCCTCCACCAGACTGAGTCCAGTACAGCTAGATGGTGCCCAGCTACCACCACTGACTGCTGTGACCAGGATCACAGCAGAGGGTGCTGGACAGAGCCGGAGAAGGATGTAGAGCATAATTCTAACTCACAAAAAAAGACCAGATTTACTGGCCTAAAGGAGACTGGAGAAGACCCGAGAGTGTGGCCCCCAGACACCCTTTTAGCTCAGTAGTGAAGTTACCTCCAAGGTTCACTGTTCAGCCTGGGAGTGGACAGCCCAGTAAAACCAAATGAGACTAACGAGGTACAGCAGTCCATTGACAAGGGCCAGAAAGCAGAAGGGGACAAGGAAGCTGGTGATAGGGAACCCAAGGTTGAGTAAGGATATTATTGATGTGTTGTGAGATTGTTAACCATTATCATAGGGCATCATCTGTAGTAACTGTTAAATGGGAAACTGTTTTGTTCTGTAAGCCTTCATCTTAAGTGAGAATAACAGCACAATTCGAAGAGCGTAGTCAATGTCACTGAACTGTGCATGTAGAAATTTTTGAAATGGTGTTATCTTTGGCTGTGTGTATTTTCACCAAAAAAAAAAAAAGGTTGAGAAGTTAGAGGGTTGATATGTTGTGGGGTTGTTAACCAATGTCATAAAACAACATGTGTACTTCCGTTTCATGAGAAACTATTTGTTCTGTAAGCCTTCACCTGAAGTACAATAAATAAATAAATTAATTTTTAAAAAAAAATTAAGATCAAGTTTAACCACCAACTTTTGCAGATGGTGGCCCAGAGGCCCAAAGTCACATACCAGGTTATTGGCAAAGCTTAGCCCAAATCTGGTCTCTGCATTCCCAACCTGGGGTTCTCTCCACCACAACCACTAAATTACTCCCACTGGCTGAAATGGTCCATCAACAACTCAGGCCAAGGTCAATCATGGTTGAGTACCTGGCGGGCAAAGCCAAAGAATTTGGTCCTAGACAAACTTCCAACAGGAAAATACTGAAGTCTGAAAAATGACATTTGACATCCCAACTCTTAGAAGAAATCACCATGTAATATAGAAGCTCCCGTATGGTTCATGCCAAATTTCCACTTAACCCATCACCTTAAAATGTCATCAGTCTTTGTCATCTGCATCCTCTAGGCAGTTCTAACTACACCTTCTGGCCCCAAGAAGCTACCTCCTCCTGCTGTGACCATTCACTCTCAGCCTTAGAACTAAGGCTAAGGCATCATGGAGCACCACTAGAATTGAAAACAATATAAGCAAAGAGGCTTAGACATGATTTTAACACTGTATAGATAGGAAGCCTGAGGCCCAGAGAGAGGAAAGAAACACGAAGGGTTAGTGGCAAGGCTAAGACCAAAATCCAGGTTTTTCCACTTGTTGACCCTATGTCTGGGCCGCCCAAAGCTCCTAAATGAATGTGGCACATAGAAGAGCAGGTTTCCTCGTGTGCAAAATAAAGCACAGTAACAAACCTACCCTATATAGAGTACTCACACTGTGTGAGCACCACGCTCAGGACAGTATAGGCAGCCTCTCACCGCATCCCTTCTGAAGCAGAGAGCATTTTAAAATATTGCCATTTTTTAAAAATCAGGAAACGGGCCCAGAAAAGTTAATAAGCTAAAAAAAAAAAAACCAAGCTGGCCTGATTTTAAACCCCATGCGCTAACCTCTACACCATCCTGTTACCCCTAACGCCTTCCTCAGCGAAGCTGCAGTGAGGGCTCAATGAACTGAGGCAAAGCAGAGTGGACAGTAACTGCAGCAAATCTTTGTGTCACATCTGCTGAGTGAATGAATGGACCTTCACCTAGGCTGCACCACCCATCCTCTTATCTTGCTCTACTGCTACCCAAAAAGAGCAATCTCTTTCTGTGCCTGTATATGGCAGCAACAATTGTCCATTCATATCACAAGTGCCGGCGAGCACTAAGCATTTCATTTATAAAGTGCTACAAGAGCTGTAGATGGGAAGAGACATCACACTCAGAATACAATTACACCAACAACTACAGTTTGGTTTGTCATCAACAATTCATTTTTCATTCTATTATTTATTCTGAGTTAGAGAAGAAATACAAAAATATAACCTAAAGTTAATAAGTCAAAAACTACAGATAAGCCTAAGGTTCTCCTCATCCCCATCTCTGTCCCCTCCTAAGAGATAACCACTGTTGTCAACGTGTGTATCCAACCAGACTTTTCTCTATGTATTTACATACATAAAAACGTGAGTGCAATCAAACTGTATATACAATTCTATAACATCTTTTCCCCACTTAACAATGTAGCCTAGAGATGTCTTCATGTCAGTACAAATAGATCTACCTCATGTTTTTAACTCCTACAAAACATTCTACAGCAGTTTTTCAAACTTTATTAATTAGGACCCAAAGAATGAAATACAGTATTCTCCTTAACTCTTGAAATATTTTCTATTATGTTCTATTCTTTTTTTGCAGTTAAATTACCCTATGTATTTATTATCAGCTAACATTCATGCAGCAAAAAGGAGACAAAAAAGCTCACAAACACCCTACACAGATGTATTGCAGGAAAAAAAGTAAGTTAAGAAGGATCAACGTGTATCCTAGGGTCTTGGTAGACACATTCCCGGGGGAGTGAACCTCTAATTCCTGGTAAAGGGGGTCTCGTTCCTGGAGTGGGCATGCCTAATGGGGTCCCTCGAGCAGAAGGAACCCCAATCAGTGAGCCCATGGGTGATCTCATACCAGGTGGAGGAGCTATAATGCCTGGAGACGCAGTTGCTCCGCCTGTAGGTGGGGGTTGGGTTCCAGACCCGGTGGGTACTACACCAGGGCTCCAGCAATGCTAGCACTAGTAGCAACTACAGCAACTGCTACAGTGCCTCTTCCCTGGGGGGACATTACCTATTGGGATGGCTCCCCCAACCCCTCTGACGGTGCCAGCTAATCCAGCAGGAGCCTGGGGAATTGGAACACCAGCGGGTACCTCTCTGCCAGCTCCAGGGCTTCTTGCAACTCCAGCAAGTGCAACCCAAGCAATGCAGTATCTTTGGGGGGTGCCCCCATGACCGTCATGGAAACCAAGTTCTTCCCACACAGCTTTTCTTCATGCTCTGGCTGCTTCACGTTCTTTGGCTTGATCTTCCTGAACTCATCACAATCACTGAGGATCAAGCTTATATGCTTGTCAGAAGCCTTAAAGGTGCCAATGAAGATTCAGCCACCTTGCAGGATACATCTCATTCAATGTGCTGCTCTTGTCCCCTGTCATGGACTGAACTGTGCCTCCCAAAAATATCTGTCAACTTGGCTAGGTCATGATTCCCAGTATCGTATGATTGTCTACCATTTTATCATCTGATGTGATTTCCCTATGTGTTGTAAACTCTATCACTATGATGTAATAAGATGGATTAGCAGCCATCATATTGATGAGATCTACAAGATTAGCTACTGTCTTAAGCCAATCTCTTTTGAGATATGAAAGAAAGAAGCAAGCAGGGACACATGGGAACCTCATACCACCAAGAAAGCAGCGCCAGGAGCAGAGCGTGTCCTCTGGACCTGAGGTTCCTGTGCTGAAATGCTCCCAGACCAAGAGAAGACTGATGACAAGGACCTTCCTCCAGAGCCAACAGAGAAGAGAAAGCCTTCCCCTGGAGCTGACACCCTGAATTTGGACTTGTAGCCTACTGGACTATGAGAGAATAGATTTCTCTTTGTTAAAGCCATCCACTTGTGGCATTTCTGTTATAGCAGCACTAGATGACTAAGACACCCACAGTCATGACTGCTGTTTCACCAAATCCAATGTTCTCAGTAAAGTTTCTGGATCCTTAAGACCCAGGGGAAGGCCACAGATACAGGTATGACGCAGGTTCTCCTACAAACAATGCAAGCTGGGCAGAAGCTTCAAACAGTAGCTAGAGAATCGTTTTTCTGTTGCAATCAGCTTCCTCAGTGTTCCAACACAGCTTTAACCACATCTTGGGGTCTCAGCCAAGGATGCTTGTCTGAGTTTTGCCTGGAAATCGACCACAGGTACTTGCTGCTGCTGGAACTGCCTTGGGTACGACTGATACTCTTGGTTGCTCAGCGAGGCTGTCCTTCTACGTTTAACTTAGACTTCTACCTCTGGCACGCGCTGTTCTGTAGTCTGTCTCAGATGTAAGTGGTCCCTCGCCTGCTCCATGTCGCCACTGGCTGCTCCTCACGATAACACATGAAGCATCTCCTGTGGCTGCTCGGCTCTGCGCTCAACCAGCTGCCGCAGCCCTGATAAATCCATCCCCCTTTTTTTCAAATTTTGCTGCAACCCACTAAATAGGATTTCATGAACCATTAATGGGTCATAGTCTGAAAGATACCTCCTAAACAATGTTTATTTACCAAGTCCCCAACTGATATCATCAACTTATCTTTTTTTTTTCCCCTTTCACAAACAATGTTGCATGAATATCCTCAGAGGTCTCCTGCATATGTATGAGGATTTCTCTAGGATAACAACAAAAATGGAACTAATGGTTCAAAACATATTCCCATTTTTAAAATGGGTGTTACGGGTTGAACCATGTCCTCAAAAAGATATGTTAAGGTCCTAACTCCCAGTACCTGACCTTATTTAGAAATAGGGTCTTTGCAGATATAATTTGTTAACAAGAGATCACACTGGAATAGGACAGGTCCTAATTCAATATGACTGATTCCTTATAAGGAGCCCTGGCGGTGCAGTGGTTAAGTGCTCTTCTGCTACTCAAAAGGTGGGCAGTTCAAATCCACCAGCCACTCCACAGGAGAAAGATGTGGGAATGTACAATGGTACAACCACTTAGGAAAAGAGCTTAGCAGTTCCTCAAAATGTTAAACATAGAGTTGCCATGTGACCCAGCAATTCTACTCTCAAGTATATACCCAAGAGAAATGAAAACATATGTCCACACAAAAACCTGTACACGAATGAATGTTCACAGCAACATTATTCACAATAGCCAAAAATAAAAACAACTCAAATGTCCATCAACGGATGACTGAATAAACAAAATGTGGTATATCTGGAAAAATGGAATGGGGGCGGCAGACCTCCTTGTCTAACTTCAGAAGGGGAAGGAGAGACAATCAAGATCAGCATCAACCCAAGGCTGATTCCTATAAGGTGGAGGTCAGACATACCCCCTCTCTCCAATCTTTTTACCAATTCTTACACCAGCAGTCCCTCCCACGGCTCTCTACTTCTCTGCTGGGTTTGATAACTCACAGACAATACTCACAATTATGGGGTTTATTAGGGAAGTAACAGGTTATAACTTAGGATGAGGAAGCATGTAGGCTGTCTCCCTTTTCTCAGTGTAGGACAGCTCTCTCAGTGCCTCTCAGCCATGCAGGGCCCCTCTCAGCCCCCTGGGAACAGGCTCCTCTTGGCCCCCTGGGGATAGGCCCCTCTCAGCCCCCTGGGAACAGGCTCCTCTTGGCCCCCTGGGGATAGGCTCCTCTCGGCCCCCTGGGGATAGGCTCCTCTCGGCCCCCTGGGGGCAGACTCCTCTTGAATCCCTCATTGCAGGCTCTTCTCTCAGCCCTCAGGCCCCACTCAGGCCTGGCCTCTGCCCTGATCGGTCAAGTGTTAAACAAACTTTTTTAGCTCCCTCAAGTAAGTGTCCAGAGGCACCCCACTCTACTGGGAAGCCTCCTGCCTGAAGGTGCTCAGTTCTCGGGCTCCATGGGTCAGTAAGCCTAGCTCCACCGATAAATGCCCAGAGGCACCCCACTGCGCCAGGAAGCCTCCTGCCCAAAGGCGCTCAGCTCTCCTGCCCCATTGGTCAGCCTGTCCACTGTAGATGCCTCACTCCATGTGCTGTGAAGCCAACCACACCATCTCTTGCCAGTCCCCTGGTTGTTCTACTGCTGTTTCTCTGCCATGCTAGCTGCTGCTTCTCACCATCTCACACCTTTTCTAGTGTTACAGCTCTACCTCCTAGGTCTAGAAGGTTCTAAGCGCAGGGACCCTGGGTCCAAAGGAAACGCTCCACTCCTGGCTCTTCTTTCTTGATGGTAGTGAGGTCCCCCCTCTGCTCTGGGATTGGCTCACTTTTAAGCAAAACTGACCAATCCCCTTGTTAGGGTTCCATACACCTTATATGCACAGTCCTACTATGAGTCAGAACTGACTCGACAGCACCTCACAATAACAACCACCCCCAAAGGATTCCATGCACCTTATCTGCATTATTAGCAACGCCATCCAATCCCCTTGGTGGGCCACAAGCACCTGATTTGCACAGTCCCACCCGATCATTTTTGAGAGTCACAAGACCATGCATGGCTAAAAGGGCCATATTAAGTAATTCACTCCACCGCAATAGTCATACAATGGAATATTACTCAGCAATAAAAAGGAATGAAGTACTGTGATACATGTTACAACATAGATGAACCTCAGAAAAGACCACATATTGTAAGATATCACTTACATGAAATGTCTAGAATAGGCAAATCTAAAGAGGCAGAAAGTAGATTAATAGTTGCCTAAGACTGGGGTGAGGAGGCAAGTGGGTGAATAGGGAACGACTGCTAATGGGTAAGTGGTTTCTTTTTGGAATGATGAAAATGTTCTAAAATTAGACTCTGGTGATTGTTGCACGACTCTGTAAATATACTAAAAACCACTGAATAGTATACGTTAAATGAATTTTAAGTGAACTTTTATGGTATGTTCAATAAAGCTGTTTAAAAAGAAAGGATAGGCACATTTTTAATGTCAACAGATACTGCTAAATGGTGTTCCAGAAAGACTGTACCAGTTTATACTCTGTATGTCCACTTCACTGTTAAAGATGGAATCTATATTTACATGGTATTTATCTTTTCAAGTATCAGACACTGAACAAAATTGACTCATTCAACAAATATTTGTTGAGCCTCTACTATGTGCCAGAAATGGTTCTAGGTGCTAGAGGTACAGTGGGGAACAAGCTGTACACTCCCGACCCTGAGCTTATACTGGTGACGGGGAGCTCTCTACTCAAACCTCACAGCTTAGGGGTACCCCAACTCCAAAATCAGCCCTCCCACCACCATCAGCCTTCACCAGGCATTCCATCCTCTTTCCCAGACTCCTTCTACATAAGTCTATGAATGCACTCATTGCCTGAGAAAGTACAAACTGTGCTTACAGGCAAACATTTCTTTTTGGTCTGCTGCTAACCACACGGCAAGCACTCAATGAGACCTTAGTCTGCACTGATCAGGATGCAGGAATGCATGAATGAACAAGCCTGGGCCCAAGCCTCGGGGAGCTCACAGTTTGGCAGAGAGGCAGACTCCTGGGCATGGAAACAAAGGGATGTACCCAGGGCTGTGAGCACAGATGATTCTGTCCGGGAAAACACTGTGACATGGTAATTAAAAAAACCCACTGCCATTGAGTCAAATAGTATAACAAAAACAGCTAACATTTAATGCACACCCCATTAGGTGTCAGGTTCATAATATACACAATTTCACTTAATCCTCAGGCCCACCCAATAAGATAGGTATTGGAAGAGGCTGCATAGGCCCGGCTCACTATTATTTACTCCCCACTGCTAACCGCCACATTGTCTAGTGATTTTTCCCTCCCATTCTAGTCTCTACAAAAAGGTTTAAGATTAACTGATGTGGAAAACAAGTGATAATGATCTAAGAATGAAAAACCAAACAAAGCATCCATCTTGTGACAAGATTAAGCAGGATGTCACTAGATAAGCCCCAAAGATGTCACCAGATAACCTCTTAAGAATACCAGTGGAAGGTTAACTCATCTAAGACATCACCACCTCACAGAAAAACTACCATAAAAGATCCATAATCCTGTCCCTATAAAAGACTCCAGCCGATCTCCAGTGGGGGAGACGGGTTTTTTGGAGGACTCTATTTCCCTGTCTCCTATATATCGATATATAATAAACAACTTGCTGCTCACCTCACCCGTCTCAGAATTGGCTACTGCAGCAGGCGGCTCCAATCCACGCTATTGCGGTTAACAGTATTATCACAGATAAGAAACTGAGGCTCAGAAGGGTTAAGTGAGTAACCCAAAACATCACATCTAGTGACTGGCAGAACCAGGATTCAGACCCGGTCAAGCTCCTTCCACACCACCAGGCAGGACTTAATAAAGGGCCTTTGTTTGGGTGAGGTTCCCTGACCCCTGGACCTAGGCTTAAATTTAATAGGGCCAGAGATATTTGGGGCACCCACAGTTGATCAGGTTTTGACAGAATGACGAACACTGACCTAATGCAAAAAAAAGTCTGAGGACAAACTGGACTCCAATTTAATCTTCAAAACTGGGGCTTGGAAATTACCAATCAGAGGGTGCTCAGAAAGTAGCATATTAGAATAAAAAGAAGTGATTTTATTCTAGGGATTTTTCTCTCCCATTGTGATCACCTAATGGAGATCCTGTCTCTCTCAGGACATTTCTGCCACTTCTTAAGGGTCAGTTTAAGTGTTACCAGCTCCATAAAATTCACCCAGAATCCTCAGTCAGGATTGATTCCAAGAACTCATTAGAGGGCAGGACATGGAACTAAAGGCCAGCTGTGGAGTCATTAAGTTTGGGTTAAAGTCCTGGCTCGATCATGTAGTTTTTATCTGGTCCCAAAAGCTCACGACTCTTAGCCTCAGTATCCTCACTGTCATCTCAAAGGAGCATTGTTTATTCATTGATTCAACAAGTAGTTACTGAGCCCCTACTACGTATGTGCCAGATACCAGATTAGGAACTGGGGTTACAAAGATGAACAAAATGCAGTCCTTGTTCTCAAATAGGTCACAGTATAATATAGGAGACAAACCATTTAACAGTTGATACCGGTGCTGTCCAATACAGGAGCCACCAGCCAAATGTCGCCAATGAGCACTTGAGAAGTGGTTAGTCCAAACTGAGAAGTACTGCAAGTGTACAATACACACTGGATTTCAAAGACTTAGTAAGACAAAAAGAATGTAACGTCTCATTAATAACTTTTTCTATTGATTTGAAGTTAGAATGATAATATATGGATATATTGGGTTAAAATATATTAAAGTTAACATCACCTGTTTCTTTTTTAATGTGGCTACTAGAAAATTTTCAATTACATATATGGTTCACATATATTTCTAGTGGATAGTGCTGGTCAATAAAATTCCGTGAGGTAAATAAGGTCTGAGATAGGGTAAGTGATGGGTGGAGGTGGCTAGAAGGGCAGAAGGCCCAGGTGGAGGGAGGGAAATGTCAGTGAAGTCTTCCTGGCAAAGATATCTAAATTGAGGCCGGAAAAATAACAGGCACTGATAAGGCAAAAGGAAGAAAGAAGGGCAATCCAGGCAGCAGGAACAGCAAGTACACAGGCCTGGCAATAAGAAAGAAAAAGGCAAGATCATTCACAACCAAGAGTTTGGCAGTGTGGGGAGAAGACAGGGTAGGGAGAGTAAGGATAGATGACGCTAGAGAGGGTAGACGAGGCCAGATAATGAAACCCTTGGAAGCTAAATTAAAAAACCATACCCTCAGGGCAGCAAGGAGTC
Source organism: Dugong dugon (assembly GCA_030035585.1). Lineage (NCBI taxonomy): Eukaryota > Metazoa > Chordata > Mammalia > Sirenia > Dugongidae > Dugong > Dugong dugon. The sequence goes on from CM057471.1 coordinate 64,594,338, forward strand.
AGTGGGGGTCAGAAGAGGGGACGTAAGAGATCAGTAAGAGACCCAGGAGTGTTTCCTGGGTCCTGCAAAGGCAAGGAGAGAAGGGAAAGGAGGACATGTGCTGATCTGTTGAGTAGCTACTCTGGGTCACACATTGGCTAGGCCATTTTAAACTCATTTTAATCCTTGTACCAACCCTGGGCTTTATACCAACCCATTTTACAGATGATGAAAACTGAGGCTCACAACCTGTGAATACCCTGCCCAAGGTCACAAGGCTGTTAAGTGGCAGAAATGGGATTGAAATCCGGACTCATCTGGGTCCTAAAGCCCAAGTACTTGACCAGCAGCACTGTCAAGAGAAGAGCTGTCTGAGAGTAACAATGGGCTTTACCTTAAAGACAATGAGAAACATTAACAAGTATAAAGTAGCAGCCTGTCAAAAGTAGATTTACGTTTTAAAAAGTCTTCAGGCTATAATACAAAGGACTATTGGAGGTGTGAAGGAGGCCTCAACAACCCAGGTGAGAGGCAATATCCCAACATGTTGAGGTAGTGATAGTAAGATGGAGAATAATAAACTACCAAAAGCTCAAATTAGGCTGGAGTTGCAAAGGGCCTTGTCCTGTGCCTGATACACAGTAGGCTCTCAATAAGCAGAGTAACCACTTGTCCAGGTTTGCCCAAGATAGGACCTGTTTATGCCTGCTGTCCCAGCATAAATATTAATAAAGCCCTCTTTCACTCTTAAAAGCATCCTGGTTTGCATAATAAATTATATTGTCACCTTTCAGTTAAGGTCTGTTGACTAAAAGCAGCAACCTATTCCTAGCAGAGCTGAATAAACACTGCAGGTTCTCACTCAGGCTCTCTTCCATTTCCTTCTACTCATTCTCCAACCAGGAGCCTGAGATGTGGTGCAGTCCAGAGCTGTCAGGAGAGACCCATAGCCCCATCAGCAACACGGACTCCAACCGCCTCTTGGGACAGGTCCATTGGGGAGGCCAGTCTTGACTATTATTCCCCAAATTGTGTTATTAATAACAATGATGATAATAATGGCATCACACGATCATTTTTTTAAGCATTAGTTATGTGCCTGGCACTAGACTTGTCAAGCAAACTGCAGGGCAGGCATCATCTCTTATAATCCTCATAGCAATCCTGTTACGTGAATATTACTATCCCCATTTTACAGATGAGAAAGCAGGTTAAGTCACTTTACCAAAGTCACATCGCTAGCCAGTTTACAGGGCTGGATTTGAATCCAATTCTGTCCAACTCCAGTTCAGGCTCTTAACCACTGCACTCCACTACCTCAGTCTCGGGTGGTCACTGTGAGACCCTATGCACAAAATCTGCACGTATCGACGACACTCCCCATAATGAAAGCAAACCCCCACACCAGAACGAACCATCAAGTTCCTTCAAGTTTCCCGCTGAGGACGCCATATCCCCCAACCAGCCCCTACCAATGGCCCCCTTCTCCTGCTCTTTCAGAAAACCCCTTACCGGTCCCTCACACCCTCCTCAAAATATGTACTGAAATACTAGAGGTAGGTGTGGTGCAAGTTGGGACCCTCACACACAGTATCAGCTAGTGGGCCCCTCATAGAGATACCCCTAAGAAACCCACCCCACACACTGCTATCTGGAGATCCTCAAACGCCCGAAGAGCAAACTCTTAAGGCCTAGTTAGAGCAAACCCCCATCAGTTGGAACCCCGGGCCGGTTACCACTAACCCCCCGCGCCCGGGCAGCACCTGCAGCCGCTGAGAGTCCCGGGGAGGGTGACGTCCTCCTCCAACACCGAGTCCATGATGGACACAGAGACGGTGGTGGTGTTGGTATCTGTGGTGGTGGCGCCACTGGTACCCCTCGCGGTCGCGCGACCCGCCCGACTCCCCAGGTCCCCGCCCACTGCGACCCAGCTCTCCTTCGGATTCTGGCGGCGCCGCTGGAATTCAAACCACAGCCACCGCCATCTTTCCCGGCTCTTCTTCCTACGAAAAAGAGGCGGAGTCGCCAGGGCGCGCACGGTGAAGCCGGGCGGCAGGGGCCAGAAGCCGGGCAGAGACGCGCATGCAGGTGCCATCTTAACTAAGGGCAGAGCATTTCCTACTGGGGCGAGCAAGGCTAGGGAAAGAGAGGCCGGCTGCCATTTTTTATGAGGGCACTAAGATCGAGGCCAACGCAGGCGCCATCTTTATTTAGGGCTCAAAGACGCCCTTGGTCCGTTAATTGAAGTGGGATATGTAAATCCAGGCCTTCACTAACCAATAGAGTTCCTGACCTGGTCCCCGAAGCCTTGAGGTGTGTGCATCCAAAAGGCTTCTGCCTTGAGTTGAAACTCAATCGGGTACTGCCTCGCGTTCGAAAACTCCTACATGAGGAATCCCAATTCAAACAGTAATTTGCACGCTTAGTTTGAAGCAAATAAGCTCATCCCTGTGAGCCACTCCCACTCCAATCTCTCACCTACTGATCCTTTGTTGCCTTTAGGGCTCAGACGCCTCTAAGATGAGTTGACTGAGACCCAGAGAGGAAACGATTTACCCAAAGTCATATACAGTAAGTTTGTCAGCTGGAGCCAGATCCTCAGCCCCAACCAGCTAAATCACACTCTCCGTAAACCTTGGCTACCTTTCTTAAAGCAGATAACAACCACTAAACACCTAGATGATTTTGGCAATGCTTGGCCAGCGAAATCCCCATCTCAGTGCTGCTACTTTCCTCTGCAGGCTGTTTTGAGAGTCCTGGATGAAAGCCATTTGAAAAGATGGGTGGGTGGATGGATGATGACTTTCCCTGTAACCATGAACAAGTCCCCTCTTCGCCTCAGTTTCCTCATTCTTCCATTTAAGTGTCACTTTCTAAAAGAGGCCTTCCCTGATCCTGTAATCGAAATTAGGTCCCTCTCTTGGATGTTCTTAGAAACTCGTATTTTTCCTTTGTAGCACTTACCATGTGTGTTTTTATTGTCTTCCTCTTGCACTAAACTGGAAGCTCCATTAGGACAGGAACTGTATTCTGAATTGTTCACTGCTATATCCCCATCATCTAGCACTGTGCCTGCCACCCAGTAGGGGTTTTTTAATATATGTTAAGTGAATGATGATTCCGTCAATCAATCAGCCTGGAAAATGGGACTAATAGCTATCCCGCAAGATTTTTGTATGACCTGAGTACCTTTTGGAGGTCAGTCAATGGTAATCCCATATTCATTCATTCTCTCAGTTTCTCTTCTCCGTCTTCTCTCTTCTCTCCCCTCTCTTTTCTCTCTCTTCTCTCTTTCCTTCCCTCCCTCAGCACTACCTCTTGTTACGGCCAGCATGAACCACAGTTCTGCACCTGATCTTCCCCAGATCTTCAGCCACCTCCATGATCAATCAGAAAACAAAAATATGGTGGGCAGGAACCAGACGGCACAGCACCTATGCACTGCCCCAGAGAATGGGCAGACCTTGAAGGCCTGGAACTGCCGCTCTTTGCCAGTGTTAAGTTCAATGGATGAAATGAGTATTCCAAAAGCAGAGAAGCTGGACTGTCAGGATTCCGATCCTGGCTCTGCCATGGACTCCGTATGATCTTTGGCAGACCACTTTTCTTGAGGCCTCAGTTTCCACATCTTTAAAATAAAAAGGTTTGACTGGATGGACCACTCAGGACATCATGGCTCTGGAGGTTGTTTTTCTCTGTTTATTTCAAAGCTGCTAACACAAAACCTGGTGGCACAGTGGTTAAGAGCTGAGCTGCAAACCAAAAGGTTGTTAGTTTGAATCAACCAGCCACTCCTTGGAAACTCTGTGGGGCAGTACTACTCTGTCCTATAGGGCCGCTATGAGTCAGAATAAACTCGACAGCAACGGGTTTTGGGTTTTTTTTTTTTTTTTTCACCCAAAACCGAGAGGCGGTGGTGGTTCAGTGGTAGAATTCTTACCCTCCGTACAGAAGAAACAGGCTCTGTTCCCAGCCAGTACACCGCTTGGGCAGCGACTACCTGTCTGTCAGTAGAGGCTTGTGTGTTGCAATGATACTGAACAGGTTTTAGCAGAGCACCCAGACTAAGCTGGACTAGAAAGAAAGGCCTGGAGATCTACTTCTAAAAATCAGCCAGTGAAAACCCTATGGATCACCACCAAAACCGCAACAAAATATTATTTAAATAAATAAAGTAAAGAAAATGTTAAAAAAAAAAAAAAAGAAACACTATGGATCACAATGGTTCGATCCGCAATCAATCATGGGGATGGCGCAGGACCTGGCAGTGGCTTATTCCTTTGGGCGTGGAATCATTATGAGGTGGGGGCCTACTTGGCAGCAGCTATATGAACCAACTCCATTCTGGTGAGAGAGGCAGAGAATACAAATCATTACTTCCCAAATGAAGGAACTAGCTTTTCATCCAGCAGATGAAAGCTCTTGAGAAAGGAAACAAGGAAGAGAATTCATGCATTTTGAGCATCTATGTGTCACTTATGCCAGGCATATCACACATACCACCTCATTTAAGTCTCACGACAAACCTCTAGAGTAGGTACTGCTATTATCCCCATTTTACTTACAGATGAGAAGACTGAGGCTCAAAGAGGTAAAAATAACTTACTCAAGGTCCCACTGCTGGTAAGTGGCAGAGCTGAGATTTGAGCCCAGGTCTCTCTGAACTCCAGCACCCTAATTGTTTCAGGTAGCCTGTCTTTCCTATTTGCTTGTTTTTCTCCCCTTTAGAATTATTATTTAGTATTAAAAGATGAGGTCTACATCCAGACAACAGTATTTCAGTGTGGTGCTCACCAGATGCTACTTGGGCAACTGCTTCAAACTGTATAAGAGATTAATTTTAGTGTTGGCAGTATAATTGCAGGACTAGAAGTCTGAACCTGATTTCTGTCTCTGGAAACTCCTCCAAATTGTCCTGTGACCTAGGATCCCTTCCCTTTGCTAGATCTTGGTTTTCCCATGTGTAAAATGAGGAAAGCAATGCTGGACTCAAATGGATGCATTATCTAATTAGATACTTTGGAAACTATAAAGGAGAAAAAGCTTGTGAGGAGTTCTTATTACAATTAATCCATTGCTCTATTCAATAAATGACCGTTTTCCTGGATTATGTGCTAAGCCCTTTGGTGAACCTGGAAACTGAAAATAGAATCATTTGCACAGAGGATGGGCTATTTAGGAAGTTGTTTTTTCTGCTACTGTGGTGGTTTCATGGTCAGGGACAGAAGCCTTTGCCCCATCTCTGTCTCACCATGGCCTTTCTTTCTGCCAAGCCTGGAGGTGACGTCACTACCGCCAGCTGTTCGTGCTATATGGATCCATCTCCTTGACGACAGCCACCCAGCCACAATGCTGACATTATTATTTCCTTAGGCAAGGTCATATCGAATGTCTGGGAGGAAGTAGCTTGCAGCCAGATGTTTCTCATTAGGGTGGAACCACTCTGAAGTTTTAGCAGCTCAGGACACAGGAGCCGGCGTTACTAACAACAGAAATAATTTTTTATAGGATAAATGTGTACACGTGGCTACTTGCACAATTTCATTTTATCCTCACGACACTGTGAAGTAGATTAGGATGATTGCCCTTCATCTTCAGATGAAGAAGCTAAGGCTCAGAGAGGGAAAGTGATTTGGCCAAGGCCACACTTCTTGTTTTGTTTTTTTAATTTTTAATTTAGAAATAATTTCAGACTTAGAAAAAAGTTGCAAAAATAATACCAAGAACTCCCTGTATAACCTCCACCCAGTTTCCCCAAATGTTAACCCTTTCTATAGCTATAGGACAATTGTCAAAAACAGAAAATTTCATGGATACAATACTATTTACTAATCTACAGAGCTTATTCAAATTTCATCAGTTTTCCTACAAATGCCCTTTTTCTGATCCAGGATCCAATCTAGGATTCTACATTGCATTTAGTTATCACGTCTTCTTAGTCCCCTCCAATCTGGGACAGTTCCTTTGTCTTTAACAGATGACATTGACACTTATAAAAAGTTCTTGACAGTTATTTGATAGAATGTTCTTCATGATTAAGTTTGTAAGATGTTCCTCTTGATTAAGTTCAGGTTATGCACAACAAGTCAGGTTGTGGCAAGAATACCACAAAAGTGATGTTGTGCCCTCCCGAGGGCATTGTATCAGGAGGTGCATAATGTTAATATGTCTCAGTAATTGGTGATGTTAACTCTAGTCTCTTGAGTAAAGCAATGCTTTCCAAGCTTCTTCACTGAAAATTATTATTTTTACATTTGTAGTTAATAAGAATCTTGTGGGAAGATACTTTCAGACTATGTAAATATCCTGTTTTTCATCATACCTTCACCCACTTATTTTAGCATCCCTTGATGACTCTTGCCTGAAATAGTTATTACAGTGGTGTTTACCAAATGATGATTTTCCATTTTCGTCATTCCTTCTATATTTTATTAATTGGAATTCTACAGTAAGAAAGAGCTTTCTCTTCTCCCCTATACTATTAAAGTATATGGAACCCTAATGAGGGGATTAGTTAGTTTTGCCTTCCCGCTAGGCTTAAAATGAGCTTTCCCAGAGGCAAGAGGAGAGGATCTCACCACCACCAAGGAAGAAGATCCAGGAGCAAGTGGAGTGCATTCTTTGGGCCTGGGATCCCTGCGCTGAGACCCTCCTAGATCCAGGAGACAGAGAGAGCTGTTACACCAAAGATGGCAACATGGTGAGAAGCAGCAGCAGAGAAGCGGCAGCAGAGGCAGCAGAACTGGGAGACTGGCAGGAGACAGTGTGGTGGGCTTCCTCAGCCCACAGAGCAAGAAAGCTGAGTGCCTTCGGGCAGGAGGCTTACTAGCAGAGTAGGGTGCCTCTGGCCACTTGGTGCAGCTAGGTTTGCCAATCCGCTGAGCTAGAGCTGAGCGCCTTCAGGCCAAGGCTTACTGGCGGAGTGGGGTGCCTCAGGGTACCCATTGCTATGGAGTCAATTCCAACTCAGAGCGACCCTATAGGACAGAGTAGAACTGCCTCATAGGGTTTCCGAGGAACAGCTGGTGGATTTGAACTGCTGACCTTTTGGTTAGCAGCCAAGTTCTTTTTTTTTTTTTTTTTTTTATATATATTTTATTGTACTTCAGGTGAAAGCTTACAGAGCAAATAGTTTCTCATGAAATAGTAGTACACATGTTGTTTTTTGACATTGGTTAACAACCCCACAACGTATTAAGCCTCTAAATTCTCAAACTTTTTTTTTTGATGAAAATTACAGATGGCCAAAGATACACCGTTTCAAAAATTTCTACATTCACAGTTCAGTGACATTGACTACGCTCTTCCAACTGTGCTGTTATTCTCACTTAAGATGAAGGCTTACAGAACAAAATAGTTTTTCATTTAACAGTTACTACACATGTTGCCCTATGACAATGGTTAACAATCTCACAGCACATCAAGAATATCCTTACTCCACCTTGTGTTCCCTATCACCAGGGGGCTTCCTTGTCCCCTTCTGTCTTCTGGACCTTGTCAGTGGACTATTGTACCTCTTTAGTCTCATTTGTTTATTTATTTATTTATTTCTTTTTATTTTATTTAAACACCATTTCAAAACTTTTTACTTACACATTTAAGTGATATTGACTATGCTCTTCCAATTGTGCTGCCATTCTCGCCCAAGATGAAGGCTTACAGGACAAAACAGCCTCCCATTTAATAGTTACTACAAATGTTGCCCTATAGCAGTGGTCAACAATCTCACAATACATCGACAGTGACCTTATTCAATTTGTGTTCCTTATCATCAGTTTCCTACTCTCCCTCTGCCTTCTGGCCCTTGTCACCGGACTCCTGTACATCGTTAGTCCCATTTAGTTTTACTGGGGTGTCCATTCCCAGGCTTAACATCGAACCTTGAAGGTAACTTCACCTCTGAGCTGAAAGGGTGTCTGGGGGCCACACTCTCGAGGTTTCTCTAGTATTCTTTAGGCCAGTATATCTGGTCTTCTTTTTTTTTTTTTTTTTTGGGAGTTAAAATTATGCTCTACATCCTACTCCAGCTCTGCCCAGAACCCTCTGTTGTGATCCTGGTCAGAGGAGTCATTGGTGGTAGCCGGGCACCATCCAGCTGTACTGGGCTCAGTCCCGTGGAGGCCTTGGTAGCTGTGGACCATTAGTCCTTCGGACTAATCTTTTCCTTGTATCCTGTTCTCTTCGTTCTCCCTTGTTCCCAAAGGGATGAGATCAGTGGAGTATCTTAGATGTCCGCTCATAGGCTTTTAAGACCCCAGACACTACTCACCAAGGTAGAATGTAGAGCATTATCTTTATAAGTAGTGTCATGCCAATTGAGCTAGATGTTCCCCGAGATCATGGTCCCCAGAGCCCTCCGTCCAACAACTCAGTCCCTCGGGGGTTTGGATGTGTCTGTAGGGCCTCCATGACCTTTCCTTGTAGCAGCCAAGTTCTTAACCACTATGCCACCAGGGCTCCATAGGGCTCCTTAGCTACCTCGTATATTTATGTAAGCTAGGCATTACAGAAAGTGTTAAACACTTTATATTCCATCCTCAAAATAACCTTATGAAACAGGGACTGATTATGCTCCAATTTTACAGTCGAAAAAACTGAGGCTTAGAGAGGAGAAGGATTTTCCGGGTTATATAGCAGCTACATGGTAGAGCTGGGATTTGAACCCAGACTTTTTTCTAAAATCCATGCTCTTCATCACTAAGCCAACGCGCATTTCTCTGAATTACTGGCATCCCTGCCCTCAAGAAGCCGGTTAAAATGCATGTAAATAATTATAAAACAAAGAAAAAGATCTTAAATACTTTGGTAATATAAGAAAAATTAACAGTAAGTTTCTAAAGGCACACAGAGAATGATCGAATTGTTTCGATTCAGGGGTTGGAGAAAAGTGTGTTGCAAGTAAGATCTATGCCTTGCAAAAGCAGGACAGAAACCTATAGACACCATATGTGTACTAGCTCCTCTTTTTTAAGACCCCCACAAACAAAGCAAAATCACTACTTAATGCAACATCATTCAAAGCCCATTTCACATTAGTCATCCCTTAATGCTCCCTCACAACAACTCAGTAAAACAAGTTAGAACCATTATCCTTATTTTAAAGATGAGGAAATTGAGGCTCAGATATATGCATCAATTTTCTCAAAGTCACAAAGCAAGCTAGTGACAGAGAACGGGGCTTGGAGCTCAACTGCCTGATTCTCAAAGATGGCACTCCTCAGCATTTTTTTTTTAACTTACAGAAGGGATAGATACATCCCAAGTCAAGATCTCCCTGACTAAATTGATCATCCTCAGTAGCACGGTCAGATTCCCACACGTCTAAACCCAGGGACAGGATGTAAGAGAGCCAAAGGCTACTGGAAAAACTCTATCCTAAGGTGCCAGGGACAGCTTTCAAGCAGCCTCCCACGCTGCATATTTGAATATGTAAAACAGTTATAGCTCTAGGCAAAGAATAATGATTGAATTAATCAATTGTCTGGACATTTTGTAGTTTAAAAGAAGCACCTAATGTCTTGATTATGACTTACAGGCGGGGTGCTAAATTTTGCCTCACCTTAAATATAGTGAATTCGTATTGAAAGAGCAGGTTGGCACCCAGGGAAGGAGGAGCACAATGTTTGTGGTGACGGCAGCACTTACTTCCTCAAAGGGATGAGTGTCAGACCGCTTTGTCTTTGCATATGCCTTCCCCTCTGTCTGGCAGGCCACCAGGTACACTGCACCAGTTGTGCCCTGCCGAGGACACCCAGCCAAGGGATGAGTGGAGGCTTAAAAACTTGCCAAGCTGTGAGCTCTGCTTGCTAAGCTACGAGTCTATTCCAGAGAAGGAGCACCTCTTGCTAATTCTCCAAAAGGACTTTATGTGTTAGTGGTTCTTACATTAAAAAAAAAAAAAAAAACCAAGCCCGTTGCTATCAAGCCAATTCCAACTCATAGCAACCCTATAGGATAGTGTAGAACGGCCCTGTAGGGTATCCAAGGACCAGCTAGTGGATTCGAACTACTCACCTTTTGGTTAGCAGCCACAGCTCTTAACCACTACGCCACCAGTGGCTTTTATAATCTAGAATAACTTTTCCCCAACTTCTCTGCCTAATTCCCAGGGGCCTTCCAGCAGAGTTAATAGAAAGTTTTGTGACCCAGTATGTGTAGGCCCCCCTACCTCTGGGCTTCCACAACACCCCTGATCTTATCTCCACTGTAGCACTTACACAGCTTGGATCTGTTATTTTTATTGACTTCACCAGTCGCTCCTTGGAAATCCTATGGGGCATTTCTACTCCACCCTATAGGATCATATGAATCGGAATTGACTCAACAGCAATGGGTTTTTTTAATGGTTTATATCTGTACGTGTATATTTTTATCTGCTATAATTATCTGTCAACTTGGCTGTCTCCCCTATTAGACTGTAAACTCCTTGAGAGGAAGACTTTGTTTTAAATTGATCTTATTGAAATGGTTTACATACATAAAATGTGTCTACTTTAAGTACACGTTCTGATGAGTTCTGGCAAACTTATATACCCATGTTGCTATCACCACAATCGAGATATAGAACAGCAGTCTCCAGAGTAACTCTCTGGGATGATGGAAATGTTCTCTATCTGTGCTGTCCAGTACAGCAGCCACAGTCATGAGGTTAATGAACCCTTGAAATGTGGCTATGTGACTGAGGACTTGAATTTTTAAATTTTATTTTAATAATTTAAATTTAAATAGCCACAGGAGGCTAGTGGCTATGGTATTGTTGTTATGTACCATCAAGTTGATTTTCAACTCATAGTGACGCCATGTGACTGAGTAGAACTGGCCCATAGGACTTTCTAGGCTGTAATCTTTATAGTAGCAGATTGCCAGGTCTTTCTCCCACGGAGCCACTAGGTGAATTTGAACAGCCAACCTTTTGGTTAGCACCTAACGCTTAACCATTATGCCACCAAGGCTCCTTGGCTATGGTATTAGAGTAAGAATAAAACATTTTCAATCCCCCAGAAAGTTCTCTTTGGTCTCATTCTAGTCAATCTCCCTCTCTACCTCAGGAAACCACTGATCTGCTTTCTGTCACTGAAATTTGTTTTTTCTAGAGTTTCATATAAATGGAATGATACACTATGTTTTTTTTTTTGTGTTTGGCTTCTTTTGAGAACAGGGACTTTTAATGCTGTAGCCTTCATTATGGATTACACCTCAACACAAAGAAAACAAAAATCCTCACAACTGGCCCAATAAGCAACATCATGATAAATGGAGAAAATATTGAAGTTGTCAAGGATTTCATTTTACTTGGATCCACAATCAACACCCATGGAAGCAGCAGTCAAGAAATCAAATGATGTATTACATTGGGCAAATCTGTTGCCAAAGACCGCTTTAAAGTGTTAAAAAGCAAAGATGTCACTTTTTACCATTTCCTGCCCCAAGCCATGGTATTTTCAATTGCCTCATATGCATGTGAAAGCTGGACAATGAAATAAAGAAGACTGAAGAAGAATTGATGCATTTGAATTATGGTGTTGGCAAAGAATATTGAATATACCAGGGACTACCAGAAGAACAAATAAATCCGTCTTGGAGGAAGTACAGCCAGAATGCTTCTTAGAAGCAAGGATGGTAAGACTTTGTTTCACTTACTTTGGATATGTTATCAGGAGGACCTGTCCCTGGAAAAGGACATCATGCTTGGTAAAGTAGACGATCAGCAAAAAAGAGGAAGACCCTTAACGAGATGGATTGACACAGTGGCTGAAACAATGGGCTCACACATAGCAACGATTGTGAGGATGGTTCAGGACCAGGCAGTGTGTTTCGTTCTGTTGGACATAGGCTCACTATGAGTTGGAACCTACTGTAGGCCACCTAACAACAATAACAATCCTAGGGTCTTTTACAGTGCCTGACAGATAGTGTTTAATAAATGTTGGTGAAAGAATGAATTAATAAATCTTAATCAAGATTAATGATCTTACTCCAAACTCCCTTTTGTCCTCACCTAATACAGTACAAGAGTGAAAAAGGTCCTCAGAGAGAACACTGAACTAAATCTGTTGATGTACTGATGGAAAAACTGGGACCCAGATGGGTTCTATGGCATGCCAAGTTCACTCTGTAAATTTATAACAGAGCATGGCTTAGAATCTCAATGTGTAGACTCCCAGATATGTATTCTCCCTTCACACACCATTTCCTGCGCATTTCCCACACGCAAACATGGCAACACATGTGGATCCTCTGTGGAACCACAGGAATGCCTACAAGATACCATGCTGCCTATTTCGGCCTCCCTGTAGGTTCCATTCTAGCCCAAAACCTCCCACTAAAAACACAAAAACAGCAGCAATTCAACTTAGAAACGCATTTCATTTCATTCTAAATCTACCCAAAACCTAGAAGTGGCCTTCTTCCAATACTCTAATAACTTTGGTTACTTTTCTACTCAGAAAACAAGCCACCTGGTATCTGATCCAATTCTCTACCGATCAGAGAAAGAATAATACTGCTTTTTTGATAAAGTGTTTATTGAAGACTTCTTTAATAAAAGGGAAGGAGGAAGGGAACCATCATTCGTTGTAGACCTTGCATGTGCTGGAGTAGTTCACATATATGATCTCATTTAACCTTACTGCAACTCTAAGAAATCAGTATAATTATTCCTTTTATAGGTGATAACATTAAGACTAAAAACCAAACCAAAGCAAACCCATTGCAGCCGAGTCAATTCCAACTCATAGTGACCCTATAGGACAGGGTAGAACTGCCCCATAGAGTTTCCAAGGAGTGCCTGGCAGATTCAAACTACAGACGTTTGGATTCGCAGCTGTAGCTCTTAACCACTACACCACCAGGGTTTCCGCATTAAGACTGAGTCATTTGTTAACTTGCCAAGATCTACTACAGAGCAAGTAGATTGTGAGGCCTGTATTGGAATCAATCTCTCTCTGCTTCTAAAGATGATGTTCTTTGTAGTGTAACCTATTGCCTTTCAGAACCAAAAAAAAAGAGCTTTTCTGTTGTTCTATCATAGTCCTTTAATTAGATAATAATAGCTAAGTGATGTAGGTTGTTTGTTGCTGGGAGACTCAAAACAAAGTTGGATGTCAATTGCTAATGTACCCTTTAGTCTAGGTTTTCTGGTATAGTTCTACCTCCTACTTGGTGTATTTAACTGATACTTTAACACTCAATATAGTGGTTTAATGAGCTCTGTCTTTTAATACAAAAAGGTGAGGTACAGATTATAGGTAAATAAAGTGAATTCTTTACCCAGGACAGTACCTATTAACATTGTTACCTTTTCCCTTTAACTGAAGGAAATTCAAAATGTCTCTTTCGCCAACTCTGATCTTCGCTTCAGAATTTAAAGGCTTCTCCATTTCAGACAATTCCTTTGGGGATTAATGGCCCATTGGAGTAGATACAATTTGCTTAATTACCCCCAAATTATTATCTCAACTAAAGCAGAGTCTTAATAGACAGCCTTAATGTCTTTATCTTTGTCTGGAAGAATCTCATCTCAGCAAAAATAGCTCCTTAAAGTGAGGCTGGATAATCCCCTAGCCATGGAATTAAAGATAACAATGGCTCATTTAGAAAATGTTTTGGGGAAATTAAAAAGCTGAGCCACAGCCTGTTGGTTCTGCAAACTACTGAAATTAAAGGCAGGAAGAGGAGGGCACCCAAAGCATCCAAATATCTGACTATGTTTGCTTCCTACTCACTCAGCACACGCCACAATGTTTGAGGATATGCAGTCCAGTCCGTGGCTGAGCTCTCCCTCTGCACTGAAGGAATGAGCTTCATCAGCACTATTCCACTGAAGGAAATTTTGTGTTTTATGTTCCCAGGGTCACTCAAAATCCCTACTTACAAATGACTTGGTGCTTCCCAAAATAAGTCTATTTGATTCTGAGTTTAAGCTTGCACTAATTCAAAGCCTACAAACTGCAATGTAATTACAAGTCTTTACCATATTTACCAGTGTACAAACTGCAATTTGGCTGATTCACTCATTCGCTCCTTCACTAACATTTATTAAGTATTTTTCTAGGCACCAGGGAAGCAATGGGGAATATAAAGATGAAGACAGCCAGGCCCTCAAACCTGACAGATAATTTGATACCATGGAGTATCACAATTATCATCATCATCAAGATCAGAAGATGCTTATTGAGCACCTACTTGGAACACGATCCTGAGGATAAGAAAAAGAGGTATAGAACAGTCACTTCCCTGAAGTCAAACAGGATATGCATAGCCCAAGTGATGATCTGATAGCACAGAGGTCTCTGTCATCAATGAAGATTAAATGATTATTTAACTTATGACCTCAGAAAAAAGGCCTGGCGATCTGCTTCTGAAAGGTCATAGCCATGAAAACACTATAGAATGCAGTTCTACTCTAAAACACATGGGGTAGCCACGAATTGTAATCAACTCAAAGGCAACCGTTTTTGGTTTAATCAATGACAGGCCCATTCTGAAGGGCTTTCAGAAGTGATACCAATTAATCCTCACCACAACCCTGTGTTTATCCCCATTTTTATTGAGGAAGAAACAGATCCAGAGATTGTGAATTGATTAAAGGCTACAAAACTACTAAGCTACATTGCCTTCCTCAAGGATGTTAGAAATTAGCAGGGATGTCAGGACATATATAAAGGCAGCTATATGAATATAAATATTCAATTATTTATCTATTCATTCTGAATACTTCCTTGGTGCTAAATGCTCTGGTAAAGAGTTAGTTCTGGGGACTTCCAAAGGCAATGAGAGAAGGCAATTAGATGTGAACTGAGCCTTGAAGAAGATACTTTGCGTATGACAAGAAGAGATGGCATTTCAAAGAGACGACAAGTCCACAACAAAGAGAAAAGGCAAGAATGGGCAAAATTTGCTTAGGAACCATTGGGCTATCAAGATTGGCTGATGGTCGAGGTTCACCATTCAGCCGGGGATTGGACAGCCCCATGAAACAAAACGGGACTAATGAGGCACAGCAGTCCAGGGACAAGGACTAGAAGACAGAAGGGGACAGGAAAGCTGGTAATAGGGAACCCAAGGTTGAGTAAGGACAGTGTTGACGTGTAGTGGGGTTGTTAACCATTGTCATAAGGCAACATGTGTACTAACTGTTTAATGAGAAACTATTTTGTTCTGTAAACCTTCATCTAAAGTGAGAATAGCAGCACAACTGGAAGAACATATTTGATGTCACTGAACTGTGCATATAGAAATTTTTGAAATGGTGTATCTTTGGCTGTGTATATTTTCACCAAAAAAAAAAAAAAAAAGGTCAAGAAGGGAGAGGGTTGACATGTTGTGGGGTTGTTAACCAATGTCATAAAACAATATGTGTACTATGTACTACTGTTTAATGAGAAACTATTTGTTCTGTAAACCTTCACCTACAGTACAATTAAAAAAAAAAAAAAAAAGATAGGCTGATGGAGTATTCATATAGTGGAATACAGGGAGAAGAGTTGGACCAGGTGAGTAGGACCCAGATCACAGAGAGCCTTGAAAGCCAAGGCTTTTCTCAATAACAAGACTTAATTTTCTCAGTAGCAGGTATCTGTATCATGAAGAAAAATTGTACCAGTGAAGTGGAATATATTTTAACCAAAATTTCATTTGCTTCTATATTTCTTTTCCTTTTTAAAAATGTTTAATAGCTTTATTGAGATATGTGACACAATGAACTCCATATATTTAAATTGCATAATTGGATGAGTTTTTAGAGTATGTACACATTCATGAGACCATCACAATTAAGATAATGAATGCAACCATCATCCCCAAAATGTCTCCTCCTGCCCCTTGGTAATACCTTCCTCTAGTCCTTCCCTACCCTATCCTCAGGCAACTACTGATCTGCTTTCTGTCTCTATCAATTGGTTTACATTTCTAGAATCTTATATAAATGGAAGCATACCATATGTACTCTTTTTTTAGTCTGGCTTCTTTCACTCAGCATAATTATTTTGAGATGAATCCATATTGATGTACGTACCAATAGTTTGTTCTTTTTCATTGTTGGGAGTATTCCATTGTATAGATACACTTCAATTTGTTTATCCATTCACCTAATAGACCTTAAGGTTGTTTCCAGTTTGGGTCTATTACAAATAAAGGTGCTATAAATATTCATGAACAAGTCTTTGTGTGTACATATTTATTCATTTCTCTTCGGTAAATGCCTAGAAACGGAGTGGCTGACACATATGGTAGATGTATGCTTAACATTTTAAGAAACCACCAAACTGATTTCCAAAGTAGTTGTACCATTTCATATTCCCACCAGTAGTGTATGAGAGTTCTAGCTGCTGTCCAAAAAACTTATTGCCAACCAGTCAACTCATAGCGACCCTATAGCACAGAACTGCCCGGTGCAGCTTCCAATGCTGCAGTCTTTATGAAAGCAGACTTACATCTTTCTCCCATGGGGCAGCTATTCAGTTTGAACTGCTGACCTTTCGGTTAGCAGTTGAGCGTTTAACCACTGCACCACCAGGGCTCCTTCCAGTTGCTGTACATGCTTGCAAAAACTTGATATGGTCAGTCTTTTTAATTTTGGTCAATTTAATGGGCATGTAGTGGTATCTCATTGTGGTTGTAATTTGCATTTCCCTAAACCGGACTCTACGGTACCTATCAACACCAACAACGACTAACGATGTTGAGCATCTTTTTATATGATTACTTGCTATCTCAATATTGTTTGCAGTGTTGTGAGTTTTCCTTTGCCCATTTTTTAAATGAATTGCTTGTCTTCTTATTGCTGAGGTATGAGTTCTTTATATATTCTATATTCTAGTCCTTTGTTGGATATAAGATTTGTAAATATTTTCTCCCAGTATATGGCTTGCCTTTTCATTTTTTTTTAAAAATATTTTATCGTATTTCAGGTGAAGGCTTACAGAACAAATAGTTTCTCATGAAACAGTAGTACACATGTTGTTTTATGACATTGGTTAACAACCCCACAACATATTAACCCTCTAAATTCTCAACCTTTATTTTTTTTTTTGGTGAAAATACACATAGCCAAAGATACACCATTTCAAAAATTTCTACATGCACAGTTCAGTGACATTCATTACACTCTTCCAATTCTGCTGTTATTCTCACTTAAGATGAAGGCTTACAGAACAAAATAGTTTCTCATTTAACAGTTACTACACATGTTGCCCTGTGACAATGGTTAACAATCTCACAACATATCAACAATATCCTTACTCAATCTTGTGTTCCCTATCACCAGCTTCCTTGTCCCCTTCTGCCTTCTGGCCCTTGTCACTGGACTCCTGTACCTCGTTAGTCTCATTTGGTTTTATGGGGCTGTCCACTCCCAGGCTGAACAGTGAACCTCGGAGGTAACTTCACCACTAAGGTAAAAGGGTGTCTGGGGGCCATACTCTCGAGGTTTCTCCAGTCTCCTTTAGGCCAGTAAATCTGGTCTTTTTTTTTTTTTTTTGTGAGTTAGAATTATGCTCTACATCCTTCTCCAGCTGTGTCCAGAACCCTCTGTTGTGATCATGGTCAGAGCAGTCAGTGGTGGTTGCCTTTTCATTTTTGCAACAATATCTTTTTGTGTGTAGTTTCGGGGGACATCTAGGTCAATTGGCATAACAAAGTTTATCAAGAAAATGTTCTGCATCCTGCTTCGGTGAGTGGCGTCTGGGGTCTTAAAAGCTAGCGAGAGGCTATCTAAGATACATCAGTTGGTCCCATCCCACTGGGAGCAAAGGAGAATGAAGAAAACCAAAGACACAAGGAAAATATTAGCCCAAGAGACTAAAGGACCACATAAACCAGAGACTCCATCAGCCTGAGACCAGAAGAACTAGATGGTGCCCGGCTACCAGCAATGACTACCCTGACTGGGAACACAACAGAGAGTCCTGGACAGATAGAAAGTGTGGAGCATAACTCAAATTCGTCTAAAAAGACCAGACTTAATGGTCTGACAGAGATCGGAGGAACCCCCAAAACTATGGCTCCTGGACACTTTGTTAACCCAGAACTGAAACTATTCCCAAAGTCCACTCTTCAAAGGTTAGACAGGCTATGAAACAAAAAATAATACACGTGAGGAGTATAGGCTTCTTAGTTCAATCAGATACAGGAGATCAAATGAGCGGCTCCTGTCCAGAGGCAGGATGAGAAGGCAGGAAGGGACAGGAACTGGTTGAATGGACACAAGGAACCCAAGGTGGAAAGGGGGAGTGTGCTGTCACATTGTGGGGATTGCAACTAATGTCACAAAATAATGTGCATAAATTTTTGTATGAGAAATTAACTTGAGCTGTAAACTTTCACCTAAAGCACAATAAAAAATGAGCCCCCAAACCCATGCCATTATGGGATCTAAAATGTCATCTTCTATCACCACTTCGATCCACCACCCATGAAGAGAAAGGATTTGATACAAACTGAAGCCTTCAGGGAGAAGGCTACCTGGGGTCCTGATGTTTTCTGGGAAAAGCCACTGCCCTACACTTCCCTACTCTTGGTGTGACTTCCACAGTGTTCATTATGTTCTGGCTTCCTGTGAGCCTCAAGGTTGGTCTTCTCAACAGTTGGTGTTGCACGTCTGTGCTGAGAAGAGTCCTTGTATTAGAGACAGTCTTACTACTAAAGGGATTTGATAAAGATCCCAAAAGCTTCCTAGGCAGGTAGTTAAATATTGTAGACTCTATGGCACCACTGTGGCCACACTAAATGAGATTCACTGGGTGTAATTTACAGAACCTACATTTTTTCAAAAAGTTCCTGGTTCCAGCTTACATGGACAACTTGTCTGAGAACTACTGGAGCAGGGGAATGATCTGATTTTCCATGTTTTCAGGCTTCTTTCTCCATTGTGAGGGTGTAGAAGTGACAAAGGTATGATGTTACTCTGATGCATAAATCCAAGACTTTCAGATTAGAAGAGTATGAGCAGATGCTACCTGCTATACTAAGGAAGCTCTCAGATAATCATTTCCAAGAAATATCTTGATTCTAAATCTTTCAAGCATCCATCTCTAAAAAATTTCTGAAGAAATCAAATTTCTATTTATTGTGCAGTTTCATGCTGTAAAATAAGTTTGTGTTGTAAAGTTAGCTGTTGTTCTTTCCTAGGGGGAAGAAAATATCTTTGTGTGTGTGCGTGTGGTGATATATAAATATAACAAAAACATTTACTATTTCAACCATTTTTACATGTACAATTCAGTGACGTTAGTTACAGTCACCATGTTACACAACTACCACTATCCATTTCCAATTTTTTTCATCATCCTCAACAAAAAATTTGTACCCTTTAAGCAAACTCCCCCTCATTTCTCCCTTCCATCTGCTCCTGGTAACCACTAATAAACTTTGATCTCTATGCATTTGTCTATTATGGATATTTCATATAGATGGGATTATACAATATTTGTCCTTTTGTGTCGGAGTTATTTCACTCAGCATCATGTTTTCAAAGTTCATTCATGTTGTAGCATGTAGCAGAACTTCATTCTCTTTATGGCTAATATTCCATTGTATGGATATGCATTTTGTTTATCCATTCATCTGTTGTTGGACACTTGAGTTGTTGTTTCTACCTTTTGGCTATTGTGAATTATGCTGTAATTATCATTGGTGTACAAGTGTCTGTGTCTCTGCTTTCAAGTGTCTTGGATATATACCTAGGAGTGGAATTGCTGGGTCATATGGTAATTCTGTTTAACATTTTGAGGAACCAACAAACTGTTTTCCACAGAAGCTGCACCATTTTACAGTCCTACCAACAATGGATGAGGGTTCCAATTTCTCCACATTCTCACTAACACTTATTGTTTTCCATTTTTCCAGTAATAGCCGTTTTAGTGGGTATAAAGTGGTACCTCACTGTGGCTTTGATTTGAATTTCCCTGATAACTAATGACGTTGAACAACTTTTCATGTGTGTGTTGGCCATTTGTATACCTTCTTTGGTGAAATGTTTATTCAAGCCCTTTGTCCATTTATTGACCTATTTCAACAATGGATTCATGCATATGACACAACAAACACAAAATAGATAAACTGGACTTCATTATAGTTGGGGTTTTGCTTAGGATTATGTCGAATCTCTAGAGCTACTTGAAGCCACCTGCGCTTCTCCCTCTCCCTTCCAAATCTCTTTACTTTTGTATTAATCATTCTTGTTTTTTGCAGTTTTCCTGCATATGCATATATTTCTAAACAACACATTATCCCATTTTCTGTTTTTTACCCTTATATAAAAGAAACTATACTATGCATATTCTATGTGACTTTTTGCTCAATATTGTGATTCATCCATATTGTTGTATATAACTGTAATTAATTCATTTTCCACTACTAAATAAAATTCTGTTCTGTGTATATGGGTAGAACACAATTTATCCATTCTTTTACTGACAGACATTTGGAGTGTTGCCAATTTCTTTGCTATTTGCAATGAAGAATTTGATGCACATGCACAATAATTTGGTGCACATAAGAGCACACGTGCATCTGAAGTCTCTAGACTATATACCAGCAGTAGAATTACATGCACATCATCAGAATAACCCTATTTTTCTTCACTTACCTTTGATTTTGTTTTCAATAATTTTTTCTAATCTTTTTAATGCCTGTATGTTATCCCAACAAATGTATGCAGTAAACCACACCCTTATTGTTAACCATCTAGGATTTGTTCTCCCTCTTTTTTTAACTTTATATACAACTCAGTATAAAAAAATTTTGTGCAGATGTCTTTGCTTTTTTAGGTCATTTTCTTATGAATGATTCCCAGAAGAGAATTTCTCGAATCAAGGCTGTACCAATTTACATTTGGTGGGAGGGTTTTTATTAGTGCAATACACAAACTAATTCCCATCCAAGTAATCCTTAATCCTGCTGGGATCATGAATCCTTTCGAGAATTATAAAGGTATTGACCTTCTTTCCAGAAAAAACACACAACTGCATTCACAAATAAAAGAGCATACAATTTCAAGAGTTTCTCAGATCCTCTGAAGCCTACATCTTGACCAATCTCTTGAATAAGAAATATTGTCCTACTCACTGAATACGAGATTTCTTATGATACTATCACTGAATTAGTTCACATACCAACTCTTGTGTCTATCAATTATGGTTTTTTTTTTAACCACCATTTACTGAGTACCCCCAATAAGCTGGCACTGTGCTAGATACTGAAGACAGAAGAATAAATGCTTTTGACTTCAAGAAATACAGAGTCTACGGGGAAGACATAGATTAACAAGTATTTACAATAAAATATGTACAATAAGAAAGATATTCATTAGGCAAAATAGAGATGCAAATCAGGAATTGATGAATTTTCCTTTACCAAGTGGTTGCAAAGAACTAATAAACATTTTCAAGGATGTTATAGGTAGAGGAAACAGCACCAGCAAAATGAGAAAGACATTATATAACCCGGTATATACATAAAGTTACACATGAGTTTAAGACGGTTGGATTCAAACGGGAGGGGACATGGGGAAGAGATGAGACTTCCCTATTTGGGGCAGAGATTAAAAAAAAATATTGACATATACTTTAGCAGTTGGTCTGACAACACAAAGAAAACCACAAAAGAGAATTTCCTCCCAACACTTCTTTTATTACCCAAACCTATCCTTTTTACATACAGAGGAAACATTTGCCTATTTTTTCTGAAACTGTCTGAAGTGCAGTGTTCAACATACAAGGGTTAAAACCTACTTATTATTAATACAAACAAGCAACACATTTTAAATTTAACATTGTCTGATGGCTTTCATTTTGTAAGCAGAAGTATTAGAAAGCCTGTACAATAATTACTACAATAATTTCTCCATAAAATTCTCTTGAAGAACTAGCTTATAGGTAAACTATGATTTTAACAGTGACTTAGAATGTTGTTTTCAGAAGCCTGTTAGTTAACACTCCTAACACTATCAATCATGAAAAACAGATTTTGTTGTTTTTAATTTAGCGTCACTTTTTTAATGTAACTAATCACAATTATTATCTTGAAGTTACTGATACAATATAGGTTTAATTATAATGTGAAATTTTTCTTAAACATATGCATTTTATACTCCTGTGGAAAATGAATACAACCAATTTAGATAATGCAATCTAATAAATGTCTTTACTTGATAAACTTTAACTGGAAGTATGAATACAATCCTATAAAAGTAATGTTGACAATATTTCCTCTCTGTGTGTTAGTTTGTATATACAACTACTTTCTCCTGAAATTTTGTTTAGTTTTAGATTTCTGCCATGCTTATTCTGTTTTCTTAAAATACTCAATTCATATCCACCATGGAACCACATGATATAGATATATAAGGTATAATTATAAAGTAATGAAATCTATCTTTTTGTGTGAGTAGAAAAAAAGGAAAAACAGGATTTAAAAGTTTAAATATTAACCAACTGAAGTTGAATAAACCAATTCAAGTTTATAACGATCTCAGCACAAATAAATCCCTGACTTATTTTTTCTTCTTTTTCAAAATACCCCTTGGGTCTCTAGATGGCACCCCATTAAATACCATTTAGCTTTGTCAAAATTAAGGATCTTCAAGGCTACCTTAAAATAATAAAAAGATGTACTCTTATTAGGAGTTACCTAATAAACACATAGAACATGGTTTAGAACATGGTTTCCTCCAGATTTCTACTAAAATTTTTTTAAAAAGGTAAATTCTTTACGTGTGTGAAAAACAAATCCAAAGGGAGTAAGTTTTCTCTATAAAATTTTCATAGAAATCTCAACTGATCTCATAAGAAACAGGCAAAAGGTCAAACAAAAACAAAAACATATGTTAATATATGTTTTCTCCTCAGGATTTTTTTTTAAAGCGGCAGAATCTTCTTCATGTGCTAGTTCTTCCCAAGCGGAAAACGTTCTTTAAATGAACTTCTTAAACAAAAAGCAGTCAATAAATGAAGGGTTCAAAGGTTTTCATGAAACAGATTCAAAATAAATGATCCTTGACATATATTAAAAGACTTCTAACAACCCTGACCATATAAAAAAGTAAAACAACAAATCTACAATAAGTACAAATTATATACATTTATTTTTTAATAATTTTAAATAACACTCTTGTATAAATTCTTCCATATATTCAAATCATACACAAATTTAGAAATGCATCATGAAGCCTAGTACAGCATATATATGAGACACATTTTTAAAGTCTGTGTTAGAATTTTAGTGACATAAATACAAGTTTAATGTTTCAGAAACATTCCCTAACTGCTTTGGCTGAAATTTAATGTATTATAGAGTGCTTGTGCCTAGCATGAAAACTTGACTTTAAATCATTTAGCTTTTGGATTGACTTAGATCTGAAGCTCTGGGCTCACATTCTAGGGCTGCTGTCCACTTTTTGCGTATGCATAAGACACAAGAAAGAAAGATTCCTGACTGCCTTTGAAAAAGCATCATTTTAATGATCCATAACTTTTAGATGATTTGATA
Source organism: Dugong dugon (assembly GCA_030035585.1). Lineage (NCBI taxonomy): Eukaryota > Metazoa > Chordata > Mammalia > Sirenia > Dugongidae > Dugong > Dugong dugon. Next base: position 64,617,804 of record CM057471.1, read on the forward strand.
CTATTTGACTTCTTCAGATGAGTCAGTGTGTTCTCACTGCTTTTCCCCTTGGCATAGTCATTGGCCCAGGGTTAAAGAGAAACCTGCATTAACCTTCCATTACTCCCTTGCACACACTGAACTCATTTTAGCTCCTAAGCTCCTGACTACAAAGATCATAACAGAACAAAGGTTCATGGATGAGGCCAAAAATGTTTCCTTTGCTCTAATGATTATTGTGGGTTGCTTTTTACTTCTCTGAGTTTTTTGTCAGAGAGTTTTCCTTGAGATGTATACATTCAAGTCCTACCCACATACCCCAAAATATACAAACCAGGGGATGTTTATTGTAAGTGGTATTATGTGTCCTGTCTGTATAGGACCGAAGTGGACAATCTAATAACACAGTTCCAACTGAAGCTGTCAAGAGGAAGTACTGGTGCTTTTAGCTCTCTGCCTCTAAAATAGCACAAGAAGGGCTAACTGTCCTGAAGGCGCTCAGCTGACTAAAATGAACCAGAGGAGACACTGAGTGTTGCTTTAATGGTCAAATTTCCTGGGAATATTCAAGCTAAAATAGAGAGTGGCAATATAATTTGAGGCTTCTACAAATTCTCTCCAAAAAGTCTGTCTCCTCCCATCACATGACCGTGCTGTGCTCCTCTCTTAAAATCCAGGTATTCCTGGGAAGATTAACACATTAGGCCCGTAGGACTTTAGAATAAATGAAGTTTAGCTTTTATTATCATTTTTCTCTATAACTGGAGAAATTCTATTAATAGGAGAGCTCTGTTTGCTAGAGGGTAGAGAGAGGGAGGGGAAAGTCAGGGAGGACAAAAGACATACTTAACATTACCTAGGGCATCTAACTATCAGAAATACATGCGGGCTTACTAAAATGAATTCAAGATAAAAGGATCACTTAATAGCAGTCTGTTTCTGTCATTTATCAATAAGATTCAATCAGTCTTATCCTATTTAAAAATAAACACACTTCTAAACCTTAGAAAAAATTATTTCTATATCAGGCTTTCTAAAGGACTGATGGGATCCTCTGCTGGGTGTCACTGCTCACAGGGATCGTGCCTTTAGAGGAATGGACATTGTGCAGTGCATTTCGTACAATTTTCCTAGTCTGATTTCAGTGGTACATCACTGCAAAATTGATTTACATTTTAGAGCAAAATTATTTCCACAAGCCAAAAGCTGGGGACACTAAAGCATATTTATAAAAAAAAATCTTAAGACCTTAATTTTTTTCCATTTGGAAAAATTAAGAACATGATCTAGGAGCTGTTAACAAGTATTTAAAGATAAACATTCTTTCTGATTCAATTTTTGCAATACATTTTAAGGTTTGTTTCAAGGAGTTGCTAATAGACAAAATCCCAACTATTTTGCTTTGACTCTGGACTTCAATAAACACTCCCTCTTTCTTGACTGGGTTAACTTCTGTTTGACAAGCATTTATTTCTCACTGTCCCCAAAACCTGACTTTTTTGGGGGGCCGGATATCTGAAAGGGGCCTGGTGGCGCAAAAGTTAAGCACTTGGCTGCTAACCGAAAGGTTGGTGGTTTGAACCCACCCAGCAGGAGAAAGACCTGGCAATCTCTTCCCGTAAAGACTCTGGCCTAGAAAACCCTACGAGGCAGTTCTACTCTATCACGTGGGGTTGTTATGAGTAGGAATCGACTTGACAGCACCTAACAACAACAACAGGATATCTGGGAGGAAGGCCGATCTGTGGAATCGTGCACAGTCTGTACAGGCATATGCAGCAGCCGTTGGGGAAAGCAAGTTCTCCCTTCCTGCAAACCCACTGCTGTAGAGTCAATTTTGACTCATAGGAAGGATAAGTTCATTTTAATGAAGTACAAACTGGCAGTACTGTTTTCTTATCTCTAATATCAGCTTCAGTTAGTAAACCTCCTGTCCTTCAAGCTGCACAGCCCTGGGTTGCACCTTGTCCTTTTAAAAATTTAGAAACATCCACAGATAGGACTCTTCCTCCCAGCCTTCTTCTGTCATGACTAGGCAATTTCTGCATTAGAATACAGTGGAAAGGACATGTGCTTTGGAGTTAGAAGTCCTGATTCCAAGCCTAATAATGACATATGCTGTGCAGCCTTGAGCACGATACTTAACTCCTCTGAGCCTCAGACTCCTTATCTATCAAATGGGGACAATAATTACTTCTTCAGGGGGCTATGGTGAGGAACAAAGGACACACATTTAGAAAAGTGCTTTGCAAACTGCAAAAGGCTATGGAAATGTTAAATAATTTTAAGGTACCGTAATGCAACTCTTGTGCTCAATTGCCAAATATGCAGAGCACCCCAGATCATCAGAAGTAGACTATCTGTTTCACAGCATCATCTCTAAACCCTGAGAACAATTTATGGGTCTCCTATAGAAGGATGATCAAATTCCAAGATTTTCTCTGGGGAAGTTAGGCTAAGGTATCAACCTGAATGTCCTAGGTCTAATCTAATAGGAAGTCTTCACTGTTTTTTTTTAAGCACTTTACAGTTTGCTGCTTCTCCTAATACTTATCTATATTTGACTTCTGTCCGCCTTCTCTGGCTCACTTAATCCACAATCTGTTGATATCACAATAGATAAGAACAACAGTACATGGCCTCTAGGGAAAAACTGCATCTAAAAGCAAGGGCTAACTACACATACCCAACTACAGAGGTACTCTCTAATCAGACAAGAAGATGGGAGAACTGTAGTACCTCCAAGAGATACCACACACTTTGTAGCAAATGCGTAACAGGCTATACTGAAATAGTGGAAGGGTTATGGCGGGGAGGGGGATATAAATATTTCATAGGCATGAAAACTGGGGATCCCACATGATAGGATGGCTTTTCTTTTCTTTCGGAATGAAAATATTTCTAATTCCTTTGGAAGACTATTTTTTGTGCTTAGGAAAAAAACTTTTTAAAATGAGGCTATGTTTCACATTAATGTGTGTAAAGGTGAAGTCTTACACAGAGTGGTTAGTGTCTAATTGGGTGAATAGTTTGGAGAGTACAGTCTGTGTCCCAGCTTAACAATCATTGACTTCAAAATCTATTGCTTGAATCTACAACCTGTGTAAGTCAAAGGGCGTATAACTCTGCTTTTGGACTGACAAAGGGAAAGAAAGATTAGAAACATTCAACCTCTTACAAATTTCAACAATGTCCAAAGAGGGACTAAAAATTACTGGTGCTCACCAGAGTCCCAACTCTAGCAATACTGCCATCTATTTTACAGTATTTTAACCAATCCAGTCCTAATATTTTCTTTTTATACTGTCATTAACCACTGTACAAATAAATTCTAGATAAAATATGACATGATTTTTTTTTACAAATAGATACAAATGTTGACCAGATATGCTACATTAACTATGTACACCTTATTTCTCTAGAGGCAGGGATATTTCTTATTTTTAGACAACTGATCATTTACACTGAGACCCTGAGGAGGACCACCAGCTTCCTGCTCCTGGATGCTGCCTTCATTCTCTCTCTACCATTAGAAGATTATCCTGTGCTTTAATCCCATCATTGAGCAAGAATCCTGGAAGGAAAAATCAAGGCCTTCTAAAGATCTTCTTGGGACTTTTCTGCCCCTATTCTAGAAACGATCAAGATTGTTTATTGTGATACAGTCTGGAAATGAGCTTTTCTTCAATGACATCTTTTAACACAGAAAAATGAATAGCATCCCTCTCCCTCCTTTTAAAAAAAAATGTGTTTCAGGAATGGAGATGAAGTCTTCCAGCAGTCTTTTCCCTCTGCAGGTCCATCCTGTTATAGGTGGTTTGGTGAACACTTCCCCAGAAGTCTACTTGGAGGTCAAAATGAATTTGGGCTGCACAATGTGGTTCAGCTTTTCTATACACGCATGTGGTTTGGTACAAAAATATACTTCAAATCCTTAATGACAGTGAATGCTTCAGATCTTCATGGGAAAACTGTAAGTAATAGGCTAAGCACATTACAAATTTGTACCTGAAAATTTCTGATGTACTACTTGCCTTTGCTTTCTCGGCAGACTCTACCCAGGCTTTGTCTGGCCCAAGGGCTGATGCTGTCTTAGTATGCACTGTGGTTTAACAATCCAGGAGAATAGTTCTATCTCCTTAGGCTTTGTAGTTATGCATGGGTGTCGTCAGGGTCAGCTGCCCATTGGGAGCCACTTCATTGCCATCATCTTCCAACAATCCTGACACATCTGCATTGGGAATGCTGTCATGGTAGCTGCTGAAACTGATATTATCTTCTTTCAGCTCAATGGTCCAAAAGGGGGCATTCAGTTTCCGGTTTTGGTACTCCCGGTACATATACACAGCCCCCACAAATCCCATCAGCAGCACCACCACAATGATGATGACTGTCAAAATGATGATGTTAAATTGGGTCCATGATACATCAGCTAAAGCTGAAGTACTGTTTTCAGAAGAACTTACTGAAAAGATAGTCTGGAGGGTCGTAGGGGTAAATGTACTATTTATAACAGGGGTGGGCACTGATGTGGTCAAAGAGGCATTGGAAACCAAAATGGTAGAACCTTCAGGTGTTGGAACAATAACTTCTGAAAATAAAAAACAGAGAATGAAACGTAAAAGACAAAATTATTTAGTTTTGAGAAACAATAAAAAAATACACATGGGAGTGGAAGTTGATGCGGAATGTTGATATGCTTTAAGCTAATACAAGTTAAAGACGATTTTTAAAGAAATATAATGGTTTATAAATCAGGGTCTGGAAGGCTAGGCTACTATATTCATGGTTGTTCTCCAATATGTATAACGTCTATATTAAAATTTTTGGGAAAATTCCAATGTTGCAATTTTCCACCCTTCTTTACTCTTGGATACATTAGTACAAATTCCTGTAAAGGCAGTAAATATGTCACTACTGAGTTCTAAGTTACTTGGTTAAAAGTGACAGGGATAGATGGCAATCATTTGAACTAAAATAAGTCCAACATGTCTGACAGCATTTCACAAGGGTAAAATTCTCCTCAAAGGAGGTGAAAACAAAATCGGAAAAACGGTGCTTCTAGTTATATCTGAAAAACACAATTTAAATGTCCAAAGTTGATGTCAGCCATGTGAGAAAACAGCCTTCCTTTAATTCCATTGTAATTCTTCCTTTGTGTAGATTATAGCTACTGTAAAATAAGGTAATATACTTTATATCTCTAATGACTGCATACTTAGTTAAAGATCAAAGGCTTTGGAATCAAATAGAACTGTGTGGCTATAGACAAGCCAATCTTTTTAAATTTGAGGTTCTTCATCTGTAAAATGAGAATAATAATATCTATTTTTCAGAGTTCTTGGGAAAGGTTAAATGAAATAATGTACCATACAAACATTATCACACTTAATGTTTGCAGTGCCTGGCACACATTAGGCGCTCAAAAAATTATTCCTATTTATTATTAACATTCATTCAGCATCTATTAGGATATCAAAGAGTAGTTTGTAGAAGACCATAGTCTAACTTTTCTGTGATCTAATAAACCTAAATATCTCTAATTCATCCTGAAATTATAATCATCCTTAATTTTTATGTCAACCCTTATTTAACTTGCGTATAAGAAACATTTTTCTATGTAAATAACTTTTTTTAAAAAAAATCAAAATCAAAAGGATTTTTAAATACTTAAGTGTCCAAATGATTATTAGTATTATTTCCTCCATCATACATGGGGAAACTTTGGAGACCTAAAGTTAGGACAGATGCTAGAATAAACTCTAGTTTCTCAGCTGGAACTTCTAACCAGATTATAGGTCCCTGTTTGGAAAGACCTCTGATGATCACTGGAAGTGATGAGAATACAAGAAGCAAAGGATAAAAAAAATGATAGGACTTTTAAATTATTAACAACAGCAACAACAATAAAAAAAAAAATAGATGAAGAGAAAATGTGAGAATGCTGCAATGACTTTGTCTTGGTCCTGAAATTTCTGGAGTTCACTGTGGAGTGTCAGGAGAGCAGCAGGAATGGAAGAAAACCTCTCAGGCAAGTATCTATCAAAATCTATTTCCAGAAATCTCTTCTGGTGGGATTGGAAGGTTTTACAAAGTTAAAGGTAGCTGTCCTCAAACTTTCACTGCTAGGCTTAGATATTAAACTTACAACCTTAGGTGAAGTTTTACCTTTCTTGATGCAACTTCCCTCGAGGTCTCGAACATAACCTTCTAGGCAGTTCTCACACAAAAACCCAGTGGTGTTATGGAGGCAGTTGATGCATTCACCACTCTCGGGCTTGCAAATCTTTGGAGTTTTAACTGGGTCCACGTGGCCATGACATTGGCACTTTATACAGATGCTGTCAGAATTGTAATAGCCATTTTCACATTTATTGCAGTTCCAGCCTGTGTAACCGTCTTTACACTGGACACACTGAGGTTCCAATTCACCCAATTCTAAAAGAGACAGAACACCAATATAATTTAGTACAGTCTAAGTTACAATTAGAAATGCAAAACAACTACTAGACCTCATAAAATGCTTACAAACCTTTTGTTCATTCTATGTATACTATTGATTTTTAACAGCTTTACTTAAATGTATTTCATGTATCATACAACTCACATATTTAAAGTGTACAATTCAATGGTTTTTAGTATAGTCAGAGTTGTGCAGCTGAGAAAGGATTTTAATTTACCATTCACTATGGAGCCCTGGTGATGCAGTGGTTAAGAGCTCAGTAGCTAACCAAATGGTCAGCAGTTTGAATCCACTAGCCACTCCTTGGAAGCCCTGTGGGGCAGTTCTACTCTGTCCTTTAGGATCATTATGAGTCGGAATCAAATTGATGGCAACAGGTTTGGTTTTTGGTTTTATCCCAATTAGTAGTGTGATCTCAAGTAAATTACTAAACTCTGGGCCTCAGTTTTCCATCTTTAAAATAAAGGGATTGAGCCAGGTGATACTTAGATCACTTTTAGCAATAAAAGATGGCAGTTGAATAAATCTGATACCCATGCAAGCAATGTATGCAAAAACAAAGCAAAAAACCTCAACAAAAGAGCATACTCCTTCTTCCTAAGGAGCTTATAGCTCACAAAGGCACCATACTTTGCAGCATTTTTGTGTTGCAACACACTATACAAACAATAATTAATGTGAAAAAATGTCTGATAAAAATAGATTGAAGGTGTGAAATCAAGGTTTGTAAAAGCTCTTCACGTACAAACAGAAAACACAAAGAGAGGGGGACCTTGTACCATCAAGAAAGCAGTGCCAGGAGCAGAGTGCGTCCTTTGGACTGGGGTCCCTGTGCAGAGAAGCTCCTAGTCTGGGGGAACACCGAAGAGCAGAAGGCCGACAGAGAGAAAAAGCCTTGCCCTGGAGCTGATGCCCTGAATTTGGACATTTAGCCTACTTTAACTGTGAGGAAATAAACTTCTCTTCGTTAAAACCATCCACTTGTGGTATTTCTGTTATAGCAGATCTAGATGACTAAGACAGAATTTGGTACCGAGAGAGTAGAGTGTTGCTCTAACAGATACCTAAAATGTGGAAGTGGTTTTGAAACTGTGAATGAATAGAGGAGCAGCAGTGGCAGAGGACCAGCAACAGCAGAGAACCTGCAGCGGCAGAGAGCCACCAGCAGCAGAACCAGGAGACCAGTGCGAGATGGCGCTGGAGCCAACCCCCAGAGCGAGAGAGCTGAGTGCCTGTGCGCAGGAGGCTTTCTGGTGGAGTGCGGTGCCTCCGGGCACTTACCACCGGTAGAGCTACAGAGCTTTGGAACACTTGCCTCAGCAGGGCAGATGGGGGCGTGAGGCCCAAGCGCCTAGAGGCCACAGGAAGCAGAAGCTGAAGAGACAAGGAACACAAGAAGCCGAGCTGCCTCAATCTCAAAAGGTATGGCCATGACCTCAGGGGTTTCAAAGGGTGGAGCCATGGCCTCTGGTATTTCTAAGGGTGGAGTTGTCACTCCAGTGGAGTAGGAGAATGGTGTGCCTAAAGCCAAGGGAGCAGAGTTGCTGTCCCAGTGGGCCTGGAAGGCGGAAGCCCAGGGCCAAGGGGCCTCCACTCAGAACCTGGAGAGTGTGGCCAATACCTAGAGTCTGGAGGGCAAGGCTATTGTGTGAATTGTCTCAGAGAACAGAGGATTATTTTCAAATCCTTGAGGGCTAATGTAATGTGTTCTGCTGACTTGCTTGGTGCCTGTTAAATCCCTTCTTTTCCTCTAGTTTCTCCCATTTGTAATGGAAATGTCTAGCTTGTGTCTGTTCTGCCATTGTACCTTTGGAAGCAGATAACTTATATTCTAGATTTCACAGATGAAGAGGAATTTTTGGATTTTGGACTTGGAGTTAAGACTTTTGCTATGATAAGATGGGGTGAATATGTTTTCCATGTTGCAAGGATGTGATTTTTGGGGGGCCACAGGGTGGAATGTCATGGACTGAATTATGTTCCCCCCCCCAAAATGTGTGTATCAGTTTGGCTGGGCCATGATTCCTGGTAGTGTGTGATTTTCTCATGTGTGGTAAATCCTGCCTCTATGATGTTAATGAGGGAGGATGGGCAGCAGTTGTGTTAGTAAGGCAGGACTCAATTTACAAGACTGGATTGTGTCCTGAGGCAATCTCTTGAGATATAAAAGAAGTGAGCAGTGAGATGGGGGACCTCACACCATCAAGGGGGTGGTGCCGGGAGCGGAGCACTTCCTTTGGACCAGAGACCCCACGCATAGAAGCTCCTATTCTGGGGGAACACCGAAGAGAATAAGGCCGACAGAGAGAAAAAGCGTTCCCCTGGAGCTGATGCCCTGAATTTGGACTTTCAGCCTACTTTAACTGTGGGGAAATAAACTTCTCTTCGTTAAAACCATCCACTTGTGATATTTCTGTTATAGCAGCACTAGATGACTAAGACAGGTGGATATATGACATTATACATGTCTCAAAATCCATAGAACTGGAAAACACAATAAGAGAATCCTAATGTCAACTATGGATTTTAGTTAATCACACTGTATCAGTATTGTTTCACCAGCTGTAACAAATGTACCACACTAATGCAGTCTGTTAATCATTGAAGAAACTGTGTGCAAACGAGCAGGGATATATGGGAACTCTCTGTACTTTCTCTGCAATTCTTTTTGTTAACCTAAAACTGCTCCAAAAAACAAAGTGTATTCATTTCAGAAAAAGAAAATACAGAGAGAATTGTTGAAGATTTGGTGGCAGAAAACTTCCCTGACATCGTTAAACATGAGAAGATATCTATCCAAGATGCTTATTGAAGCCCACACAAGGTAGATCTCAAAAGAAAGTCACCAAGACACATTATAATCGAGCTTGCCAAAACCAAAGATAAAGAGAAAATTTTAAGAGTGGCTAGGGATAAACGAAAAGTCATCTACAAAGGAAAGTCAATAAGAATAAGCTTGGACTACTCCGTAGAAACCATGCAGGCAAGAAGGCAGAGGGATGACATATATAAAGCCTGGAGGAAAAAAATGGCCAGCCAAGAATTATATATTCAGCAAAACTGTCTCTCAAACATGATGGTGAAATTAGGCCATTTCCACATAAACAGAAGTTTAGGAAATTTGCAAAAACCAAATCAAAATTACAAGAAATACTAAAGGGAGTCCTCCGGTTAGAAAACCAATAACATCAGATAACAACCCAAGACTAGAACACAGGACAGAGAAACCAGATATCAACCCAGATAGGGAAGCCACAAAAATAAATCAAAGCTAAAACATTGAAAATAGGGAAACAGAGACATCAATATGTAAAAGATGACAACATTAAAACAAAAAAGAAGAACTAAAAAATGTAGTCATAGATCTTTCATATGGAGAGGAAGTCAAGGCAATATAAAGAAATAAAAGATCTGTTTTAACTTAGAAAAATGGGGTAAATATTAAGGTAACCACAAAGGAAACTAATAATCCTACAAGTCAAAATAAAAAACTAGAAAAATATAAAGACTCAGCAAATACAAAATCAACAACAATGAAAAAGATGAAAAGAAAATACATAAAGAAAAACTACTTAGCACAGAAGATTAAGCGCAACAAAGAAACTGCCAACAGCACACACAAAAAGACATCAAAATTACAGCACTAAACTCATACCTATCAATAATTACGCTGAATGTAAATGGACTAAATGCACCAATAAAAAGACAGAGAGTGGCAGAATGGATTACAAAACACAATCAGTCTATATGCTGCCTACAAGAGACACACCTTAGACTTAAAGGCACAAACAAACTAAAACTCAGAGGATGGAAAAAAATATATTAAGCAAACAACAATCAAAAAAAGAGCAAGAGAGGCAATATTAATCTCTGACAAAACAGACTTTAAAGTAAAATCCACCACAAAGAATAAGGAAGGACACTATATAATGATTAAAGGGTCAATACATCAGGAGGACATAACTATAATAAATATTTACACACCCAACGACAGGGCTCCAAAATACATAAAACAAACTCTAACAGCATTGAAAAGAAAGATAGACAAGTCCACAATAATAATAGGAGAGTTCAACACATCACTTTAGGTGAAGGACAAGACACAAAAGATCTAAATGCCACAATCAACCAACTTGATCTCATTGACATATACCAAACACTCCACCCAACAGCAGCCAAGTATACTTTCTTTTCCAATGCACATGGAACATTCTCCAGAATATACCACATATTAGGCCATAAAGCAAGCCTTAACAGAACCCAAACCATCAAATCTTACAAAGCATCTTTTCTGACTGTAAAGCCATAAAAGTAGAAATCCATAACAGAAAGAACAAGGAAAAAAAACAAACACATGGAAACTGAATAACACCTTGTCAAAAACTACTGAGTTATAGAAATTAAGGATGAAATAAAGAAATTCATAGAATCAAACAAGAATGAAAGCAGATCCTGCCAGAACCTTTGGGAGACAGTAAAAGCAGTGCTCAGAGGTGAATTTATAGCAATAAATGTACACATCCAAAAAGAAGAAAGGGCCATAACCAAAACATTAACCCTAAAACTGAAACAAGTGAAAGACAGCAGCAAAAGAAGCCCTTGGGCACCAGAAGAAAGCAAATAATAAAAATTGGAGCAGAATTCAATGAAAAAGAGAATAGAAAAACAATTGAAAGAGTTAACAAGACCAAAAGCTGGTTCTTTGAAAAGAACAACAAAATTGATAAACCATTGGCCAAACTGACAAAAGAGAAACAGGAGAGGAAGCAAATAACCCATATAAGAAATGAAATGGGTAATATCACAACAGACCCAACTGAAATTGAAAGAATCATAACAGAATACTATGAAAAATTGTACTCTAACAAGTTTGAAAACCTAGAAGAAATGACAAATTTCTAGAAACACACTACCTACCTAAACCAACACAAACAGAGGTAGAACAACTAAATAAACCCATAACGAAAGAAGAGACTGAAAAGGTAATTAAAAACTCCCAACAAAAAAAAGCCCTGGCCCTGACAGTTTCATTGGAGAATTCTACCAAACTTTCAGAGAAGAGTTAACACCACTACTACTAAAGGTATTTCAGAGCATAGAAAAGCATGGAATACTCCCAAACTCATTCTATGAAGCCACCATAACCCTGATATGAAAATCAGGCAAAGATACCACAAAAAAAGAAAATTACAGACCAATATTCCTCATGAACATTGATGCAAAACTCCTCAACAAAATTCTAGCCAATAGAATTCAACAACATATCAAAAAAATAATTCACCATGATCAAGGGGATTTATACCAGGTATGCAGGGATGGTTCAACATTAGAAAAACAATCAATCTAATCCATCACATAAATAAAACAAAAGACAAGAACCACATGATCTTATCAATTGATGCAGAAAAGGCATTTGACAAAGTGCAACACCCATTCATGATAAAAACTCTCAGCAAAATAGGAATAGAAGGGAAATTCCTCCATATAATTAAGGGCATTTATACAAAGCCAACAGCCAACATCATCCTAAATAGAGAGACTTCGAAAGCATTCCCCTTGAGAACAGGAACCAGACAAGGATGTCCTTTATCACCACTCTTATTCAACATTGTGCTAGAGGTCCTAGCCAGAGCAACTAGGCTACAAAAAGAAATAAAGGGCATCCAAATTGGTAAGAAGAAGTCAAAGTATCTCTATTTACAGATGATATGATCTTATACACAGAAAACCCCAAAGAATCCACAAGAAAACTGCTGGAACTAATAGAAGATTTCAGCAAAGTATCAGGATACAAGATAAACATACAAAAATCATTTGGATTCCTCTACACCAACAATGAGAACCTTGAAGAGGAAATCACCATATCAATACCATTTACAATAGCCCCCAAGAAGATAAAATACTTAGGAATAAATCTAACCAGAGACGTAAAAGATCTATACAATGAAAACTACAAGACACTACTGCAAGAAACCAAAAGAGACCTACATAAGTGGAAAAACATACCTTGCTCATGGATAGGAAGACTCAACATTGTGAAAATGTCAATTCTACCCAAAGCGATCTACAGATACAATGCAATCCCGATCCAAATTCCACTGGTATTTGTTAATGAGATAGAGAAACAAATCACCAACTTCATACGGAAAGGGAAGAGGCCCCGAATAAGTAAAGCATTACTGTAGAAGAAGAACAAACTGGGAGGCCTCACACTACCTGATTTTAGAAACTATTATACTGCCCCGATAGTCAAAACAGTCTGGTACTGGTACAACAACAAATACACGGACCAATGGAACAGAACTGAGAATCCAGATGTAAATTCATACACCTGTGAGCAGCTGATATTTGACAAAGGCCCAAAGTCCATTAATTGGGGAAAAGACAGTCTCTTTAACAAATGGTGCTCGCATAACTGGATATCCATCTGTAAAAAACTGAAACAAGACTCACATCTCACACCATGCACAAAAACTAACTCAAAATGGATTAAAGACCTAAATATAAAATCCAAAACAATAAAGATCATGGAAGAAAAAATAGGGACAATACTAGGGGCCCTAATACATGCATAAACAGAATAGAAACCATAAGTAACAATGCACAAACACCAGAAGAGAAACTAGATAACTTGTAGCTCCTAAAAATGGAACACTTAATGCTCATCAAAAGACTTCACCAAAAGAATAAAAAGACAACCTACAGACTGGGAAAAAAAATTTGGCTACAACAAATCTGATCAGGTTCTAATCTCTAAAATCTACAAGATACTGCAAAACCTCAACAACAGAAAGACAAATAACCCAATTAAAAAATCGGCAAAGGATATGAACAGGCACTTCACTAAAGAGACATTCAGGTGGCTAACAGATACATGAGGAAATGCTCACAGTCATTAGCCATTAGAGAAATGCAAATCAAAACTACAAAGAGATACCATCTCACCCCAACAAGGCTAGCAGTAATTCAAAAAACACAAAATAATAAATGTTGTAGAGGTTGTGGAGAGACTGGAACACTCATACACAGTTGGTGGGAATGTAAAATGGAACAACCACTTTGGAAATCGATTTGGCACTTCCTTAAAAAGCTAGAAATAGAAGTACCATAGGATCCAGCAACCCCATTCCTTGGACTATATCCTAAAGAAATAAGAGCTGTCACACGAATAGATATATGCACACCCATGTTCATTGCAGCACTGTTCATAATATGAAAAAGATGGAAACAACCTAGGTGCCCATGAACGGACGAATGGATAAACAAATTATGGTATATTCCCACAATGCAATACTACACAATGATAAAGAACAACAATGAATCCGTGAAACATGTTATAACATGTAGGAATCTGGAAGGCATTATGCTGAGTGAAATTAGTCAGTCCCAAAAGGACAAATATTGTATAAAACCACTACTATAAGAACTCAAGAAAAGGTTTAAACACAGAATAAAACATTCTTTGATGGTTACGAGGGTGGGGAGGGAGGGAGAGCGGTATTCAGTAACTAAATAGTAGACAAGAATTATCTTAGGTGAAAGGAAGGACAACACACAATACAGGGGAAGTCAGCACAAGTGGACTAAACCAAAGCTAAGAAGTTTCCTGAATACAACCAAACACTTCAAGGGACAGAATAGCAGGGGTGGGGGCTGGGGACAATGGTTTCAGGGGATATCTAGGTCAATTGGCATAACAAAGTTTATTAAGAAAATGTTCTGCATCCCACTTTGGTGAGCGGCATCTGGGGTCTTAAAAGCTAGCAAGTGGCCATCTAAGATGCATCAATTGGTCCCAACCCACCTGGAGAAAAGAAGAATGAAGAACACCAAAGACACAAGGAAAATATTAGCCCAAGAGACAGAAAGGGCCACATAAACCAGAGACTCCATTAGCCTGAGACCAGAAGAACTGGATGGTGTCCAGCTACCACAATGACCGCCCTGACAGGGAACACAACAAACAGTCCCTGACACAGCAGCAGAAAAGTGGTGTGCAGAACTCAAATTCACCTAAAAAGACCAGACTTAATCGTCTGACTGAGACTAGAGGGACCCCAGAAGACATGACCCCCAAACAGTTAGCCTAAAACTAAAACCATTCCCAAAGCCAACTCTTCAGACAAAGATCAGACTGGACTATAAGACATAAAACGACACTCATGAAGAGAGTGCTTCTCAGCTCAAGTAGATACAGGAGACTAAGTGGGCAGCTCCTGTCCGGGGGTGAGATGAGAAGGCAGAGAGGGACAGGAGCTGGCTGAATGGACATGGGAAATCTGGGGTGGAAAGAAGGAGTGTGCTGTCACAGTATAGGGAGAGCAACTAGGGTCACATAACAATGTGTGTATAAATTTTTGTATGAGAAACTAACTTGAACTGTAAACTTCCACTTAGAGCACAATAAAAAAAAAGTTTTTCATGTACAGATCAACTAGACTTCAAGACATGACACACAAAGCGCTGCCTCATGTTTCACTCCTTCCCCCTTTTACTATGTTTCTACCATTTCTAAGTAGTTCCTTGATCGAACAAGTTTTAACATTCCTGTACCTTTTCTCATAACAATCTTTATCTGAAATATCCTTCCTTTTCCTGTCCATCTGCTAAATGCCAACACGCATCACAAAACTCAGCTTTTATATCACCTCATCTCTGAAGCCTTTGCTGATATTCCCCCACTGCAGAGAGAGAGAGTAATTGTTCCCACGTTTTTGCATCCACTGTAGTACAAATCCATGATATGGCACTGCGCTTACTTGTTTGTATGTTAGTCTCTCCATTAGAAACTGTGAAGTCTGGGAGCATTAAACTATTCGAATCGACTTGGTACTTCCTACCCCTAGTCTACTGTGTGAGCTCAATATGTGGTTTGGAATGCATAGATGCCAAATTGGACTTGTCAAGTCCCTGTTCAATCCTTGGCATTGATTTCCTATCCACCTCTACCCGGGTACATTTCTAGTTGCCCAAATCCACAGTTTTCAAGGCCCATTTCAAATGTCACCTTCTCCATGAAGAGTTTTCTATATCTCCCTCTAGGATCCTCCCTCTCCTAAACTCTCATCGCACTAGTTTTGTACTTCTGACCACTTTTCACCTGAGTTACAGTTATCTCCGCTTCTACAACACGAGCTCCTGAAGGTTAGGAACCAAGTCTTCGTTCTCTTTTCATTATCCAAAGTACCTAAAATAGCGCTTGCACATAGTAAATGGTCTCTATGCATACTGGATTTGTTAAAATGCCTTTTAAAAAGGCAACTAAATAAAGGCTAAATATAAAATCAATGGTATAATCGAAAAATACAGTACGTTTAAGCAAGTTACATGATGTTATGTCAGATTTAATTTTTAGCATATCTTTTCCTGATATAAAGACTAATTTGAAGATTACTTTTTTGACTATGGATTCTAATAAGACTTGTAGGCCACTTAGAGTTTTAAAATAACATAGTTTAGATCAGAAAAAAATCTATTATTATTGTCAATTCATTTACAAAATAAAATAGGTCTAATGTATAATAATTTCATGATTAATACTTTTTCCTTTAATGACATTTCTGGTAACCATTAGATACTACATAAAAATATTATAAAGTCAAGTTATCCCTCAGTTGAAATAAAATAAACCTAATATAAAATAACTGAAGTCAATAAAACTATAAGGCTTTATATTTGAATAACCTTTCATATATGTTAAGTAGAAGGTGTACCGGGACTAGGAATCAGGAAAAATTAATTCTAGTCCCAGTTCTATTATTAAATAGCTGTATGACCATGATCATAAAGAGACTGAACTCAGTGATTTTCAATTTTTTTTTTTTAAGTAAAGAACATTCCTTCCCACTCCAAATAAAATTTTGCTCATTATCCAATATGTAAAAAAGATAAGTGCCGTTATGGTTGAAGGAAGAGATAGAAATCTGGAACCTCCTTCTATCTCTCACCACTCACTCTAACTAAGATGAAACCATGAGGCAACTCAGAGTAAACCTAGGGTTCTCAGGAATACAATATAAAACCATTGGACTAAATGCTCATACCAGCTCCAATCTTCTACACAAGTGATTTTTTCCAAAAGTTTTTCTGATCCATAACTTTGTTTACCTGTTACCATTCTTAAAAGCCTCAGAATGACATCTACATTTTCCAAAATCTGTACTAAAAAACTTTGATGCCTCTCATGGATGGAACTGTGTCCCCCTAAAAAGTCTATCAGCTTGGCTGGGTCATGATTCCCAGTATTATATGATTGTGTAATCTGATGTAATTTCCTTATGTGTTGTAAACTCTATCACTATGATGAGGTTATACTGATGACATCAACAAGATTGGATAGTGTCTTAAGCCAATCTCTCTTGAGATATAAAAGACAGAAGCAAGCAGAGACACATGGGAACCTCACACCACCAAGAAAGCAGTGCCGGAAGCAGAGGGCGTCCTTTGGTCCTGAGGTTCTTGCGCTGAGATGCTCCTAGACCAAGGGAAGGCTGATGCATCACAAGGACTTTCCTCCAGAGCTGATAGAGAGAAAGTCTTCTCCTGGAGCTGATACCCTGAATTTGGACTTGTAGCCTACTGGATTATGAGAGAATAAATTTCTCTTTGTTAAAAGCCATCCACTTGTGGTATTTCTGTTACAGCAGCACTAGATGACTAAGACAATGCCCAAAACCTTCAGTAACAAGAAAAAAAAGTAATCACCTTGAAAATAGATAATCTGAGGGTGGGGAGGGTAGGGAGTTAATTCTTGGGACAGGTTGGGGAACACTGTATGAAAGTAGAGATGAAACAAGGTTGGCCAGGTATGGTTAATTAATGAGAGTGGGTGATGGGTATAGTAGATTGATTATATTCTAGTTTTGTACTAAAAAAAAAAGTATACCACCAAGAATATTGTATACCACCACTCATCTGTCAGTTTGTTGTACTGTGGTGGCTTGCATGTTGCTGTGATGCCAGAGGCTATGCCACCAGTATTTCAAATAGCAGCAGGGTCACCATGGTGGACAGGTTTCAGTAGAACTTCTAGACTAAGACAGACTAGGAAGAAGGATCTGGTGATCTACTTCTGAAAAAAATTGGCCAGTGAAAACCTTACAAATAGCAGCATAACATTATCTGATATAGTGCCAGAAGATAAGCCCCTCAGGTTGGAAGGCACTCAAAATACAACTGGGGAAGAGCTGCTTCCTCAAGGTAGAGTCAACCTTAATGATGTGGATGAAGTAAAGCTTTCGGGACCTTCAATTGCTGATGTGGCATGACTCAAAATGAGAAGAAATAGCAGCAAACATCCATTAGTAACTAGAATGTGGAATGTACGGAGTATGAATCAAGGAAAATTGGAAATTGTCAAAAATGAAATCAAACACTTGAAGATCGACAGTCTAGGCATTAGTGAGCTGAAATGGACTGGTACTGGCCATTACGAAATTGGACAATCATATGGTCTACTATGCCGGGAATGACAACTTGAAAAGGAACGGTGTCACATTCATTGTCAACAAGAACATTTCAAGATCTATTCTGAAGTACAATGCTGTCGGTGACAGGATAATACCCATACGCCTACAAGGAAGACCAGTTAATACCACTATTATTCAAATTTACACACCAGTCACTAAAGCCAAAGATGAAGAAATTGAAGATTTCTACCAACTTCTGCAGTCTGAAATTGATCAGTAATTGATAATTACTGATGATTGGAACGCAAAAGTTGAAAACAAAGAAGAAGGATCAGTAGTTAGAAAATACGGCCTTGGTGATAGAAATGACGACAGAGATCGCATGACATTCATTCCCATGTAGCATAGAATACCCTTCTTTTTTGCCCCACCATATCCTACACATACATTTGCTATCTTTAATGCTTAATTTATGTGTTTTTCTCTCCCTACTAGACTGTAAACTCCTTTAGAACAAGGGTCATTTTTTATTCTTTATATCTTTGCATCCCCTGCCTAGCACAATGGCAAGCACACACTAGGTGCTCAATAACCATTTGTGGAATAAATGAATGAATCTATCAGACCTTCCTATTAAAAGAGGAATACTTCAGTTCCCATTACCAGGTGTGGTAACCAACTTTCAAGACAACCCTTAATAATCCCCATCTTCTGGTATTCACACCCTTGTGTAGTCTCCTCCTACACTGACTAGGGTGGACACATGTAATCAAAAGGACATTGAGATAATGATATTCTATGATTTCAGAGGCTAGGTCATAAAATACACTGCAGCTTTCATCTTGATCTTTGTTGGATCACTTAATCTAGGGAAAGCTAGTTGTCATGTTGTAGGACACTCAAATAGCCCAACGGAGAGGTACACATGTTGAGGGATCAGGCCTTCTTGGAAGTGGATTCTCCATTCCCAGTCAAGCCTTCAGATAACTGCAGCCCTGCCTGACCTCTTTTTTTTTTTTTTTTTTGTGCTTTAAGTGAAAGTTTACAGTTCAAGTTAGTTTCTCATACAAAAATTTATACACACATTGCTATGTGACCGTAGCTGCTCTCCCTGTACTGTGACAGCACACTCCTCCTTTCCACCCCAAATTTCCTGTGTCCATTCAGCCAGCGCCTATCCCTTCTTGCCTTCTCATCTCACCTCTGGACAGGAACTACTCATTTAGTTTCATGTATCTACTTGAGCTAAGATGCACTATCTTCACGAGTACCATTTTATGCCCCATAGTCCAGTCTAATCTTTGTCTGAAAAGTTGGCTTCGGGAATGGTTTCAGTTGTGGGCTAACAGAGAGTCCGAGGGCCATGTCTTCCGGGGTTCTTCCAGTCTCAGTCAAACCATTAAGTCTGGTCTTTTTACTAGAATTTGAGTTCTGCACCCCACTTTTCTCCTGCTCCATCAGGGGCTCTCTGTTGTGTTCCCTGTCAGGGCAGTCAATGGTGGTAGCTGGGTACCATCTAGTTCTTCTGGTCTTAGGCTGATAGTCTGGGGTTTATGTGGCCCTTTCTGCCTCTTGGGCTAATATTTTCCTTGTATCTTTGGTGTTCTGCCTGACATCTTGATTGCAACCTCATAAGAAACCCCAAGCCAGCACAAGCAACAAAAGAATAGATAAATATAACTTTATCAAAATTGAAAATGTTTGTGCTACAAAGGATACCATCAAGAAATTAAAAAAACAATCTAAAGAATGAGAAAAAATATTTTAAAATCAATATATGATAAGAAACTTCTATCTAGAATATACATATATATATATTCAATGATAAACTCAATGATAAAAAGAGAAATAACCCAATATAAAAATGGGCAAAGGATCTAAGTAAACATTTCTCTAAGAAGATATATAAAAGGCCAGTAAGCACATGATTAGCCATCAAGTACATGCAAACTAAAATAGCAATGTGATACCATTTCACTCCCACTAAGATAGCTATAATATAAAAGATATAATAACAAGGGTTGGTGAGGATGTGGAGAACTTG
Organism: Dugong dugon; assembly: GCA_030035585.1. NCBI lineage: Eukaryota > Metazoa > Chordata > Mammalia > Sirenia > Dugongidae > Dugong > Dugong dugon. The sequence continues at coordinate 64,637,698 of CM057471.1, forward strand.
GAACAATGCTGGTAGGATTTTAAAATGGTACAGCCACTTTGGAAAAAATCTGGCAGTTCCTAAAAAGGTTAAATATAGAGTTACCATATGACTCAGTAATTCTACTCTTAGGTATATACCCAAGAGAAATTAAAATATATGTACACACAAAAAGTTGTACGTGAATGTTCACAGTAGCATTATCCATAAGAGCCAAAAAGTGGAAACAACACAAATGTCCATCACCGATGACTGTATAAATAAAATGTGGTATAGCCATACAATGAAATATTATTCAGCAATAAAAAGGAATGAAGTATTGATATACATTATAACATGAATGGACCTTGAAAATACTATGATAAATGAAGAAGTCAGTCACAAAAGGCCACATATTGTATGATTACATTTTTATGAAATGTTCAGAGTAGGTAAATACATACAGACAAAAAGTAGGTTAGTGGTTGCCTAGGGCTGGGGAGTAGGTGGTGGGGGAAAAAAGGGAGTGACTGCTAATGGGTACAGGGTTTTTTTTGGGTGAGGGTTATGAAAATGCTCTAAAACTGATTGTGATGATAGTTATACAACATTGTGAATACACTGAAAACCACTGACTTGTACACTTTAAGTAGGTGAATTATGTGGTATGTGAATTATATCTCAATAAAGCTATTATGAAAAGGAAGAAAAGCAGGGAGGGAGGGAGGGAGGGAGGAAAGAAGGAACCCCAAACCAGAACTATCCAGCTAAGCTGCTCCCAGATTCCTAACAGAAATGATGGGTGAGAATAAATGTTTACTGTTTTAAGCCACTAAACTTTGGCATAATTAGTCATGTAGTAATAGATAACTAAAACACCAGCAATAAATGAGAATTAACAATATTTGTAAAATTACTTTATAGACACAATTTATCAACATTATTTAGTACCCAGGAAGAATGAATTAGTGAATGTAACCATTAAATAGGTAAGTAATTAATGTCTGGATCAGAAGCTTCCCATTTTCCTCGTCTTGAAGTTCCTGTATTAACTCATTATGTTGCTTTTTAGAAATTTTAAGTCTCATTTCACATATTTATTTCGATTAGATTGTAAGGCAAATCTTTGCTGTTTTTATAACTCCCTTTCACTTACAGCATCCATAATTTTATTTATCAACGGCATTTATCCCTATTGATAACTGATTCACTATTTTTTCCCCTAAAATGAAGATTTAGAGAAAGGCCTTACTTATGATGCAACTGCCTGTAGATGTCACTGCTGAACAAGGGCAGCGAAGACATTCTTTAGGAGCATCAGGACTCTGATAAAATCCTTCTTTGCATTCTTCACAGTGATCCCCTTTGCTATTTCCCTGGCAGTTTAAACAAGCACCTAAAAAAAATATATATACATATTTAAAAATTTAAAGATTAACTCTGAAAACATACAGTAATTGTCAAAAACCATGCCTACAACAAAAGGTCAGACAGAAAAAGTGATAGGATAGTCTAGTTAAATAACTGAACTAGACCTATATGTATGAACATGTATAAACCTTAAAAACACTGGTTGGAAAAACCAAATTGCAGAATGATACATACAAAAGGATAATAGTTATGCAAACCTACACTAAGCAATACTAAGTATATGGATACACAATACACTAAGCATATGCATACATGTATGTGTAGTAAAAATTAAAATGTACTCTGAGAGAGTATAGGCAAATTTTATGCTCTGCTTATCTCTGGGGAGGAAGAGAGAAAAACAGGACTAGAGAGGAAAACAAAGCAGATCCCAACTTTATTTGAAATGTTCTATTTCAAATATATAACTATACACACATGTATAAATATGAAGCAAAGTGCAAAACTGTAATATTAATTCTGGGTGTGGGTACATGGAATTTGTTATATTATTCTCCATTTGCTTTTACATTAAAAAATTCAAAATAAAAATAAAACAAGTTAATAAAGAAAATTAAAAGGAAGGAGACAAGCAAAGTTATGTATTTTATAATACTCCTTTGGTACTCTATTAGTAAGTTAGTAAGTATATTCTACAGGTACTGCAGCAGCATGACATCTGAAAACAGGAAATGAGAAACTGCAGTGTAATTTACATTGCTTCTTTAAGGGGCCACAGAGATTCAAAGGGACACCTAGAATTACTATTATAGAAATAAGGGAGTAAACTCTCTACATGGAAATCTAGGAAGATGATGAAATTTTCCACGATAAGCTAAATACAGTTCAAGATAAAACTATAAACAGTTTTTTTATTTGATTTCTATTTCTTACTAGTGAAATCATTACAAAAAAGAGAAGAGAAAATGAGGCTGAGAAATAAAATGGACTGACAACTGGAGCCAGATTTGAAAAACCAAAAGGAATGAAATGTTACTAACATACATGTCAAATCTCAATTCTTAACTGATTACAATAGAATTCCCCCCAAACTTCATGAACTTAACAGGAAAGACACCATCAAAACTTTATTATGTGAATATTTAACTTTGAATTAAAAAAAATTTGCAAGTAAATATTATCATTTTTATTCATATAATTTTTCAAGGCCTGTAGTATATACTCATAGAGTCATAAACACTTGGGAACTGGTTTCTATCCAGACCTTCTTATATCCTGGTCCCTCTTTAACTAAGTATCTTTGAGATATTAAAAATAACTGGAAATTACAGACTAGGATATTGTAGATTTCGGTAGTAATAATAAAATAATCTTAAATGCCAAAGTGGTCTACAGACTGGAAAAGTCAACACCGTATTATGTGTAAAAGCTATCTACCCACTCTCCCCCTACTAAACACGTTCAATGGAAATATTTTCTAAGAATTCTGGTAAGTGCTAAACTTTAATATAAAAATACCTCAAAAAAGCTAACAGTTCCATAACAGATTATAGATGTTTGGTGCAGGATGCATTCCAATAACATGCCCTTTGCCTGTGACTAATGCAGCAAGAAAAGGCCATACTGCTACAGTTATTAAAAAATGGTAATACACACATACTTTTAATACTTTGCACCTTCAAAATGGCACATATAATGCTACTAGGCCCACATGCTTATTATTATTATTATTATCACTATTTTGGATAAGATCCCAAGCCTTTGTGCTCATCACAATATAGTTCACTCTCTTCAGCCATTTATTTTAGAATGTTTTAAAATTTTTTCCAGAAGAATTTCTTACTCCTATTTATTTTCACCATGCCCTACAATGAGAAGTCAATGAGAAAAAAGTAACCCACTTGGTAAATATATTATCTCAAAAATAAAAATGAAGTGATGATAGTTGTACAACATGTAAACATAATTAAAGTCACTAAATTGTACATGTTGAAAACGGCAAATATTTTGTTATATATATCTTGACCACCATAAAAAACGAATGCAAATATAATACACATATTAATCACATAAAACTCATCAGTTCTTAAAACGCATCACTTTTACACTGCTTTAAAAATAGCATGCACATGAACAAAGCTGTAGAGAAAGAAGACTGATGCATTAAGAAGATAGACTGGACATAAATACACCAAAAAGCTAATAAAAAGCTAATAATAGTGGTCTTTTGAGTGTTTTCCCCCTTGAATTTTCAAATTGTCTCTAGTATATATGTATCACTTTTATTTTTTATTATCTTGATTTTTTTCCTGATTACAAAATTAATACATTGTAAAATATATCACATACGTATTGTAAAATATTTCAAGAACTCAAGCAATCTCAAAACATTCATGTGGAAACTTCAAGCTAATGAGTGATTTTTATAATAAAAATAAAGACCATAAACTTTACAGTCCATGTACATAGAAACAAATAATGTGAATTTGTTTTTTCGACCACTAACAACTCTTTCCTGAGAGTCAGCATAGCATCAGAAAAATGATATGAAATTTTATGCCAGATCTGAGTTCTATTCTCAGTTAAACTTCTCACCAGGGCTTCTCTGAGCTCTTGCTTTTCTAGTCTGTAAAATGGGAGAGTATGTGAATACAGATAGATATAGGCAGTCCCCAATTTACGACATATTCGAGTTACCACAAACCAGTGATCAGAACCATCAGGAAGGGTGGGGTGGGGGGTGGTTTGGCTTATATAACATGCATATAACTGGAAAAGCAGGGAGCGCTGATGTTGAAGCTGTAAGTTTATATGTAATGTTTCCAACCCCCAAAGACAAATAAAGATCGGATTTATAAAGATACTGATAATAAAAGGCAATAATAATGAAAACTAAAAAAAAAAAAAAAAGAAGTATTCAACTTACTTCAGAACCAATTTATGCTGGAGTCATTGGAACAGAACATATATTTCAAAGGGGGAAAGACTATGCCTCTATTTCTCCATCTACAAACTGAGAAAGCTGGACTAGATGAGATGTAAGATCCCTTTAAAATATAAAATTCAGGGACTTCCTTTCTTAATAAATGATATATATACCCAAGCTACAGTTTAACTTTGTTCATTATCCACTGCCTGGAATGATACTGCCGTAAAATTCTCATTCTCTTTGCTGAAAAATGGCCAAAGGGGTGGATTACAAAAAAAAAAAAAAAAAAAACAAGTGAGTGTTTTCTGAAGATGATCTCATGCTCCTTGGCTATGCACCTCGAAGATCTGGTAGGAGTAACCAAGAAAAGAACAGACCAAAGAAAAGAATGCAGGGTTCCTTTCCAACCAAATTTTGGGATGATCTGAAAATGTAAATTGCCACCTATAAAAAGCCTCTTCCTTATTTATTTTGCCATTTCATATACTTTATATATAAACCTGTCAGAAATACAGCAATGTACTTTGTTGTAGGAGGTGCCTGATCCTTTCTGCAGAATGTAAAGCAAAGTTTAACCTATCAAACTGAACGAGGGCCAGTATGGTTGGGCCTAAGTGAACAAAGGAGAGAGTAACAGAAGATGAGGCCAAAGAGAAAGGCAGGAGCCAAAAAATATAACATTATGTAGGTCATGGATAAAAGTTTAAATTTTATTCCAAGAGTGATGGGAAGACATTGGAGGATGTAAGCACGGGGATAACATGATCTCATTTTACATTTTGAAACGATCACTCTGGTTGCTATGTGGAGAGTGTGGACTGTGGTGGTGGAGGGGAGGCTGGCGGGAATGACAAGAGAGGAGGCAGAGAGATCAAACGAGAGGGTGTCAGAGTAGTTTAGAGAGATGATGGTGGCTTGGGCAAAGGTGACAGCAAAGAAGGTCATAAACAGTGGTTAGATTCAGGGTGTTTTCTGAAGGTAGGGCTAATAGAACCTGCTGATGGATCGGATATTTGCACTAACAAAAAGATATGACTCTTATGCTTTTGGACTGAGAAACTGGGTTGGGGTAACCAAAATGAAGAACACTGGAGGTAGAGAAAGGCTTAGGATATAGGATAAAATAAAGAATTGTTTGGGATATGTTAGGTTTATGATGCCAATTAAGGCAATGAAGTAAAGATATCAAGTGGACTGTTGGATACTTTAGTGTGGAGATCAAAGGAGAAATGTAAATCTGGTAAACAGCACATATATAACCAGTTGCTGTGAAGTCAATTTGGACTCACGGCAACCCCATGTGTGGCAGGGTAAAACTGTGCTCCATAGGGTTTTCAGTGGTTGATTTTTCAGAAGTAGATCACTGGGCCTGTCTTCTGAGATGCCTCCAAGTGGACTCCAACTTCTCAGTTTGCAGCTGAGTGTGTTATTTCTTTGCACCACCTAGGAACTCCAACACATATATAAACATCATTTAAATTAAATCCAGGGGACTGAATGAAATTACTTAGGGAGAAAATATAGGTGGAGAAGAGAAACATGTCAAGGACTGAGCTAGGTGACACTCCAATGCTTAGAGACTGAGTAAGGAAGATCTAGCAGATCTGACTATAAAGAAAAAACTAGTGATATAGGAAGAACATCAGGAAAGAGACATTCTGAAGTGAAGGAAGTCACTGGGGAATAAAGAAGTGATCAATTCAGTCAAGTTGCTGAGGTCAAATTACTCATCATGGAATACAATGCATACATGAAGGCACAATTGAATTCTTCAAAAAAGATATACTATATGAACATTAACTTCTACTTTAAAATATAATAGTTCTCACCCACATCAATTTTAAAGGAAATATATGTTCAATTTTAAAAAATCTAGAAAATACAGAAGAGTAAATAGAAGACAATCACTGCAAAAAAATCACTAAGACTTTGAATACTTACCCTTTAAGTCTTTCCTTATATAGAGAGGTTTGAATTTTGCTTTTGTAATAGTGTATTCATATGGCACATGTCATTTTATATCCTGCTTCTTTCACTTTCCCATGTTATTATGTATCATTCTTTAAAACATTTTAATGGCAACATTAAATAACAGTTACCAATAATTGCTGATGACAAGCAAGGCACTGCATTGAGGGACTCACATATATATTGCATTTAATCTTCACAACAACTCACTAAGCAGTTACTGTTATTATTCCAAATTTACAGATGAAGAAGCAGGTTAAGTAACTGGAACAAGGTACAGTCCAGATTTGACTATCTGTGCTCTTAATCACACATTGTCAAAATAACATAATTAATTTACTTCTCTATTGTTAGAAATTGCTTTCTCTAATTTCTTAGGATTATAACTACCACTTTGGTGATCTTTGAAGATAAAGCTTCTTATGAATTTAGAATTACTTCTTCTGTTTATATTCCCAGAAATAGAATTACTAGATCAAAGAAGTATTTTTAAAACTTTGATACATATTGCTAAATTGCTTTCCAAAAGGATTTTTCCCAATATATTTTACCACAAAAAGATTACTTTAAAAACACCAAGGTATAGAAAAAGACTAGAGAGGCAAAAAAAAGAATAAAGAAAAAGGACTATGAAATTATAGTAAGTGGCCACCAGAGGGCAACCGTCTCACAGCACTGTTGAAAAATTAACATTGGAAACAAAAGGAAAGACTGATTTTATATAAAGCTTTCAGTTTTAAATCAAGTATTTGCTTTCCATCATGTTAAATTCCACTTTTATTATATTTCTAAACAGAGAAACCAACAGGAATTCACTTAATTCATTACTAGTTGCTTTTAGAAATCATAACCACGAAAAAGGATTTCTTTTGCTTTAAATGTATTATCTCCAGAGCAAAGACAGGTTAGGATTTACTTGACATTAGAGAAAGTTGCCTAATTGCTACAAGGAAAATTAAAAGGGAGAACCAGCAATGTAGACTGCTTTCTGGTACTGTCAAAGATCTATGGGGCAACTTAATTTGACTCAGTATGATGAAGCATTCCTGTTGTCACCCAAGATTGAAACTAATTTTTCCTCTGTATGCTTTTCCACTCATTTACTCATCAAACATTTTGTGAGGACTTACTATGCATCAAGCTCTGTGCTAGAGATTGCATATACTGTGGAGAATAAAACTGATATTGCTCCTGCCCTTATGGAACTTAAAGAACATAATGAGTGAGTCATTCATGACTCATAATCACACAAATAAACATAATTACAAATTGTGATAAGAGCTATGAAAAAAATACAAGTGTATATGCGAGTATATAATAGAAGAATTGCCATTTAGTCATGAGCATCAGGGAATGCTTTCTAAGGAAAACCAAAAAAACCAAAAAAAAAAAAAAAAAAGCCAAAGCCATTGCCAACGAGTCGATTCCGACTCATAGTGACCCTATAGGACAGAGTAGAACTCCCCCATAGTTTCCAAGGAGAGACTGGAGAATTCAAACTGCCGACTTTTCAGTTAGCAGCCGTAGCTCTTAACCACTACACCACCAGGGCTGACCTTTAATTGAAGACCTGAAGAAAGAATAAGATTTAATAAGGCAAACGGATAAGGGTGGGATCTCTTTTAGGAAGAAGAGATCAGGTACAAGAGCCTAGAGACAAGAGAACATAGCTCATTTTTAAAATAGAAGCCAATGTGACTGGATCACAGACAGTAAGGAAAAAGAACAGCATAAGATAAAATGGGCAAGAAGGCAGATCAAATAATAATAATCATACAATTTCTTCTAAGTCAATTTTTTTCACCATCGAGAATTAGAACAAAGTACAGGTATCCCTCACTTCCTAAAAGTTTGCTTTACGCCACTTCACTTTTATGAAAGACCTACGTTAGTACCTGTTTTCACTAACTGAAAGACGTTCAAAGAGGATTTTCGCTTTTATGAAAAAAGGGAAAAAGCAGAAATAGTATTCAGGGTCTGTTTGCAGTGAGCCGTTAAAGAGGCAGCGCACACCTTGAGCTGCTGAAGTGGCGTCACCAAGCTCCATCCCAAGGAACTGCAGTCAGCATCTCATACCAAGCCACCATAGCTTTGAGCTGTGTTTGTAAGCATCTGTGCTTTATCTCGATTTACTGGGTTTATCCCTTAGCAAGATGTGTCCTAAGGTATCAGAAAAGCCTAAGAGAGCTCGTAAGGGTTTTATGTGTTATTTGCTATGGTTTGGTAGGTAATTTTTTGGGTATGGGAATGCTAAAAAAATTTTCCCATATAAATTAATGGTAATTGCTTCTTCGCTTTACACCATTTCAGCTTATGAAAGGTTTCATAGGAATGCTCTACTTTTGGATAGCAGGGGAAACCTGTATAAACATTCAACCCAGATTTTTCCAGGGCACTTTTAATTTCAAATATTCTGTTACTCTGCTCTCATACAAACACTGTACTTGTCATACTACTGTGTCTTGATTTTTTTTTTAATTATTATTATTTTTTTATTGTACTTCAGGTAAAGGCTTACAGAACAAACAGTTTCTCATAAAACAGTAGTACACATGTTGTTTTATGACATTGGTTAACAACCCCACAACATATCAACCCTCTAACTTCTCAACCTTTTTTTTTTTGTGAAAATACACACAGCCAAAGATACACCGTTTCAAAAATATCAACATGCACAGTTCAGTGACGTTGACTACGCTCTTCCAATTGTGGTGCTATTCTCACTTAAGATGAAGGCTTACAGAACAAAATAGTTTCTCATTTAAAACTTACTACAAATGTTGCCCTATGACAATGGTTAACAATCTCACAACACATGAACAATATCCTTACTCAACCTTAGGTTCCCTATCACCAGCTTCCTTGTCCCCTTCTGCCTTCTGGCCCTTGTCACTGGACTCCTGTACCTCGTTAGTCTCATTTGGTTTTACAGGGCTGTCCATGCTCAGGCTGAACAGTGAACCTCGGAGGTAACTTCACCACTGAGCTAAAAGGGTGTCTGGGGGCCATACTCTCTGAGGTTTCTACAGTCTCCTATACGCCAGTAAATCTGGTCTTTTTTTTTGTGAGTTAGAAATATGCTCTGCATCCTTCTCCAGCTCTGTCCAGAACCCTCTATTGTGATCCTGGTCAGAGCAGTCAGTGGTGGTAGCCGGGCACCATTAGCTGTACTGGACTCAGTCCGGTGGAGCCCTTGGTAGCTGTGGACAATTAGTCCTTCAGACTAATCTTTTCCTTGTATCCTGTTCTCTTCATTCTCCCTTGCTCCTGAAGGGATGAGACCAGTGGAGTAACTTAGATGGCCGCTCACAGGCTTTTAAGACCCCAGACACTACTCACCAAGGTAGAATGTACAGCATTGTCTTTATACTCTGTGTCACGCCAACTGAGCCAGATGTTCTCCGAGACCATGGTCCCCAGAGCCTTCCGCCCAGCAATTCAGTCCCTCAGGGAGTTTGGATGTGTCTATGGGGCTTCCATGTACAAGTTGTGCTAGTTTCCCCTGTATTGTGTACTGTCTCACCCTTCACCCAAGATACCTCTTATCTGTTGTCTATTTAATATCCACCCCCCCCCCCACAATCCCTGGTAACCAACAAAGACTGTTACATTTTGTGTGTGAACTTTTTCATGGGTTTTTACAATAGAGGTCTCATACAATATTTGTCCTTTTGTGATTGACTTATTTCACACAACATAATGTCCTCCAGTTTCATCCATGTTGTAGGATGCTCCACAGATTCATTGTTGTTCTTTCTCGTTGCATAGTACTCCATTGTGTGTATGTACCATAGTTTGTTTACCCATTCGTCTGTTGATGAGCATCTAGGTTGTTTCCATCATTTTGCTATTGTGAACAATACTTCCATGAACATAGGTGTGCATATGTCTATTCGAGTGACGACTCTTATTTCTCTAGGATATATTCCTAGGAGTGGGATTGCTGGATTGAATGGTATGTCTATTTCTAGCTTTCTGAGGAAGCGCCATATCATTTTCCAAAATGGTTGTATCCTTTTGCATTCCCACCAGCAGTGCATAAGTGTTCCGATCTCCCCACAGCTCCTCCAACATTTGTTATTTCCAGTGTTTTTGATTCATGCCAGTAATGCCGGGGTGAGATGGTATCTCATTGTGGTTTTAATTTACATTTCTCTAATGGCTAGTGATGGCGAACATTTCCTCATGTGTCTGTTGGCCATTTGAATGTCTTCTTTGGTAAAGTGTCTGTTCATTTCCTTTGCTCATTTTTTGATAGGATTATTTGTCTTTTTGTTGTAGAGGTGTTGGATTTTCTTGTAGATTATGGAGATTAGACCTTTGTCTGACTTGTACTGTCCAAAAATTTTTTCCCAGTCTGTAGGTTCTCTTTTGACTCTTTTGGTGAAGTCTTTTGAAGAGCATAGGTGTTTGATTTTTTAGAAGATCCCAGTTATCTAGCTTATCTATTGGGGTTTGTGCGTTGATGGTTATGGTTTGTATCCTGTTAATGCCATGTATTAAGGCCTGAAATGTTGGTCCTATTTTTTTCTTCGATCAACTTTATAGTTTTAGGCTTTATATTCAGGTCTTTGATCCATTTTGAAGTAGTTTTTGTATACGGCGGGAGGTATGGGTCCTGTTTCATTTTTTTGAAGATGGATATCCAGTTTTGCCAGCACCATTTGTTAAAAAGACTGTCTTTTCCCCATTTGATGGACTTTGGGCCCTTGTCGAAGATCAGGTGACCGTAGGTGGATGGATTTACATCTGTGTTCTCAATTCTGTTCCATTGGTCAATGTATCTGTTGTTGTACCAGTACCAGGCTGTTTTGACTACTGTAGCTCTATAGTAGGTTCTGAAGTCAGGTAGTGTGTGAGTCCTCCAACTTTACTCTTCTTCTTCAGTAATGCTTTACTTACTCGGGGTTTCTTCCCTTTCCATATAAACCTAATGATTAGTTTTTCCATCTCTTTGAAGAATGTTGTTGGTATTTGGATCAGGATTGCGTTGTATTTGTAAATTGCTTTGGGTAGAATTGTCATTTTCACAATGTTGAGTCTGCCTATCCATAAGCATGGTATGTTTTTCCATTTATGTAGATCCCTTTGGGTTTCATGCAGTAGTGTTTTGTAGTTTTCTTTATATAGGTCTTTTACATCCCTGGTCGGATTTATTCCTAAGTATTTTATCTTTTTAGGGGCTATTGAAAATGGTATTGTTTTCCTGATTTCCTTTTCATCGTTCTCCTTACTGGTGTATAGGAATCCAACTGATTTTTGAATGTTTATCTTGTATCCTGCTACTCTGCTGAATCTTTCTATTAGTTTCAGTAGATTTCTCGTGGAGTCTTTAGGGTTTTCTATGTATAGTATTATATCATCTGCAAACAGGGACAGTTTAACTTCTTCATTACCAGTTTGGATGCCCTTTATTTCTTTCTCTTGCCTTATTGCTGTAGCTAGAACTTCCAGCACAATGTTAAATAGGAGTGGTGATAAAGGGCATCCTTGTCTTGTTCCTATTTTCAAGGGGAATGTTTTCAGCCTCTCTCCATTAAGAATGATGTTGGCCATTGGTTTTGCATAGATGCCCTTTATTATGTTAGGAAATTTCCCTTCTATACCTATTTGATTGAGAGTTTTTATTAGGAATGGGTATTGGACTTTGTCAAATGCCTTTTCTGTGTCAGTTGAGATGATCATGTGATTCTTTTCTTTCCTTTTATTTATGTGGTGGATTACGTTGATTGATTTTCTAATGTTGAACCATCCTTGCATACCTGGTATGAATCCTACTTGGTCATGGTGTATTATTTTTTTGATATGATGCTGAATTCTATTGGCTAGAATTTTGTTGAGAATTTTTGCATCTATATTCATGAGAGATATTGGTCTGTAATTTTCTTTTTTTGGGACGTCTTTGCCTGGTTTTGGTATTAGCGTTATGCTGGCTTCATAGAATGAATTTGGAAGTGTTGCTTCCTCTTCTATGCTCTGAAATAGCTTGAGTAGTACTGGTACAAGCTCTTCTATAAATGTTTTGTAGAATTCTCCAGTTAAGCCATCTGGGCCAGGGCTCTTTTTGGTTGGGAGTTATTTTTATTACCTTTTCAGTCTCTTCTCTTGTTATGGGTCTGTTCAGATTTTCAACATCACTTTGTTGTAGTTTGGGTAGGCTGTGTGTTTCTAGAAATGTATCCATTTCCTCTAGGTTTTCAAATTTGTTGGAGTATAGTTTTTCATAATATTCTGTTATAATCCTTTTTATTTCAGTTGGGTCTGTTGTAATGTTCCCCATTTCATTTCTTATTTGGGTTTATTTGTGTCCTCTCCTGTTTTTCTTTTGTCAGTCTGGCCACTGGTTTGTCGATTTTGTTGATTCTTTCAAAGAACCAACTTTTGGTTTTGTTGATTCTTTCTATTGTTTTTCTGTTCTCTATTTCATTTATTTCTGCTCTGATCTTTACTATTTCCTTTCTTCCAGTGGTTGTGGGCTTTTTTTGCTGTTCTCTTTCTATTTGTTTGAGTTCTGTAGTTAATGTTTTGATTTTGTCCCTTTCTTCTTTTTTGATATGTGCATCTATTGCTATAAATTGTCCTCTGAGGACTGCCTTTGCTGTGTCCCAAAGGTTTTGGTATGATGTGTTTTCATTGTCATTTGATTCTAGGAATTTTTTTATTCCATCTCTGATTTCTTCTATTACCCACTGATGTGTAAGCAGGGTACTATTCAGTTACCATGTAGTTGATTTCTTTTCCTTTCTCTTTCTATTGTTAATTTCTACCTTGATGGCATTGTGGTCAGAGAAGATACTGTGAATTATCTCAGCATTTTGGATCTTGTTGAGGATTTCTCTGTGGCCTAAGATGTGGTCTATTCTGGAGAACGTTCCATGTGCATTGGAAAAGAATGTGTACTTTGCAGTGGTGGGATGGAGTGTTCTATATATGTCTATGAGGTCAAGTTGGCTGATTGTGCCCTTTAGGTCTTCTGTATCGTTGCTGAGTTTCTTCTTAGTTGTTCCTTCTTTTACTGAGAGTGGTGTGTTGAAGTCTCCTACTATTATTGTGGAACTGTCAGTTTCTCTTTTCAGTGTTGTTAGAGTTTGTTTTATGTATTTTGGAGCCCTGTCATTGGGTGCGTAGATGTTTATTATGCTTATGTCTTCATGACGGATCGTCCCCTTAATCATTATATAGTGTCCTTCTTTGTCTTTTATGGCAGATTTTGTTTTAAAGTCTATTTTATCTGAGATTAGAATTGCCACTCCTGCTCTTTTTTGCTAGTTGTTAGGTTGATATATTTTTTTCCAACCTTTGACTTTTAATAAATTCACATATTTGTTTCTACGGTGTGTCTCTTGTAGACAGCATATTGATGGCTCGTTTTCTTATCCATTCTGTCACTCTCCGTCTCTTTATGGGTGTATTGAGTCCATTTACATTCAGTGTAATTATTGATAGATGTGAGTTTGTTGCTGTCCTTTTTAGTGCTTTTTTTGTGGTGCTGAAGTTTTCTTTGTTCTTCTTACTCTCTTGTGCTGAGTTACTTTTATTTGTGGATTTTTTTTCATTTCTTTTGTTTTTGCTAAGACTTTATGTTTTTCCTCTTTTTTTTTTTTATGAGTATGTTTGTTAACTTTCTTTGTGGTTACCATAAATTTTACCCTTATGTTTCTAAGTTTGAAGCAGTCTACCATTACTTGGTATCGCCTTGCCTTCCTCTCCATTAGAAGGTTCTACACCTATGCCGTTTAGTCCCTCTTTTATTGTTTTGATGTTGTTGTCACTTATTGATTAACTGCTCTGATTCCCTGTTGTATTTCTTTTGGTTTTGGATAGTCCTCGAGATTTCATTTCCTAGATTGGTATCTGGCTGGTACGATCCTGCATCCTAGGTTCTGCCTGTGAGCTGAAGCTGTTTGTCCTCAGATCGAAGAACTCCCTTTAATAATTCTTGTAAGTTTGGTTTGACTCTTACATGTTCCCTTGATTTCTGTTTATCTGGAAATGACCTAATTTCACCATCAAATATGAATGAGAGTTTTGCAGGATATATTATTCTTGGCTAACAATTTTTTTCTTTCAAGATTTTATATATGTCATCCCATTGCCTTCTTGCCTGCATGGTTTCTGCCGAATAATCTGAGCTTAGTCTTATTGTTTCTCCTCTGTGTGTGACTTCTTGTTTTTCAGGAATTGCTCTCAGGAGTCTTTGTTTGTCTTTGGTTTTGGCGTGTGTGAATATGATATGCCTGGGTGATTTTCTTTTTGGGTCTCTTCTATATGGGGTTCACTGAGCTTCTTGGATGGCCAGCTTTTCATCTTCCATGATACTGGGGAAGTTTTCTGTCAGCAGTTCCTCAATGATCCTCTCTGTGTTTTCTGTTTTCTGCCCCTGTTCTGGAATTCCAATCACTCACAGATTTTTGCTTTTGATTGTGTCCCACATAACTCTCAGGGTCTCTTCATTTTTTTTGTTCTTTTTTCTGAGATTTCCTCAAACAGAGTTGTATCCAAGTGTTTGGCTTCAATTCCACTGATCCTGTCTTCCACCGTTTTAAAAATTTGCTTCTCAGCCCTTCTATGACACCGTCCATTTCTGAAATCTTATTATCTTTTGGATTTCTAATTGTTGTCTTTGTATAATTTCTAGTTGTGAATTTATTTTGGCATTTTGTTCCTGCATTATTTTCCTGAATTCTTCCAATTTTTTTTTTTTTTTTGATCTTCCATGCTAAATCAGTTTTATTTATTTATTTTTTCTTTTTTTAAATATTTTATTGTACTTCAGGTGAAGGCTTACAGAAGAAATAGTTTCTCATGAAACAGTAGTACACATGTTGTTTTATGACATTGGTTAACAACCCCACAACATATCAACCCTCTAACTTCTCAACCTTTTTTTTTTTTGGTGAAAATACACACAGCCAAAGATACACCGTTTCAAAAATTTCTACATGCACAGTTCAGTGACATTGACTACGCTCTTTGAATTGTGCTGTTATTCTCACTTAAGATGAAGGCTTACAGAACAAAATAGTTTCTCATTTAACAGTTACTACAAACGATGCCCTATGACAATGGTTAACAACCTCACAACACATCAACCATATCCTTACTCAACCTTGGGTTCCCTATCACCGGCTTCCTTGTCCCCTTCTGCCTTCTGGCCCTTGTCACTGGACTCCTGTACCTCGTTAGTCTCATTTGGTTTTACGGGGCTGTCCACTCCCAGGCTGAACAGTGAACCTCGGAGGTAACTTCACCACTGAGCTAAAAGGGTGTCTGGGGGCCATACTCTCGAGGTTTCTCCAGTTCCCTTTAGGCCAGTAAATCTGGTCCTTTTTTTGTAAGTTAGAATTATGCTCTACATCCTTCTCCAACTCTGTCCAGAACCCTCTGTTGTGATCATGGTCAGGGCAGTCAGTGGTGGTAGCCGGGCACCATCTAGCTGTACTGGACTCAGTCTGGTGGAGGCCTTGGTAGCTGTGGACAATTAGTCCTTTGGACTAATATTTTCCTTGTATCCTGTTCTCTTCATAATTCTTCCAATTTTTTGTCTGTATTTTCCATGATTTTGTCTATTTTTCCACATGTTTGTCAGCTTTTTGCCTCAGTTCTTGGAGAATTCTGAGTATTAGAGATTTGAATTCCCTATCAGGTAGTTCTAGTGCATTTTCTTCTACAGGAGAGTCATCTGGTGTTTTGTTTTGGACACCTACTGGAACCATCCTGTCCTGTTTTTGTAAATGTTTTGATATTGTCTGCTGTTTTCGGGGCATTCAGTAGTTATTTTTCTCTTCTATTGATTGTAGATTGGTTTGTTTTGTCCCTTTTTTTAAAAAAAAAAATTGACTATGTCTGAGCAGGCGGACTGTGTGTTCGTTTTTGTTTGCTCGTCTGTGCGCAGAATACTTTTCACCTCCTTCTCCAACTGGCAGGGTCAGTCACTCAGATATGGTATGGCAGGGCAGGTCTAGCTGAAGAGGAGTTACTGGGACGGGTTGTTTGTGGCACTTACTACAGCCAGCAGAGCGGGTCGGTAATCAGTGCAGGGCAGGTTCCAGTAGGCCGTGCCTATGCTGCTTGGTTGTGTGATGTCAAGCCCACAGTGCAGGTAGGCAGGATGCAGCGGGGAGATTGTTATGTGTGGAGCTAAGATGGATATGGGAGAGAGGAGAGAGGAACAGCAGCCAAAAACATACAAACAAACAAAAAAGAATGCTAGGGGAGCTTGCTGTTGGAGTGGAGAGATGAGAGACTATGAAATGGAGAAAAACAGAAAGGGAAGATGAAGAAAAGAATGAATAAATAAAAATCAGAAAGGTTAAAGAACTGCAAAGTTCCCAGGGATTCCACCGGTACAGCTATGAGGTCCGGGGAAGTCACTCTCAGGTGTTGCAGTACAGCCTGGCTAGAAGGCGTAGAGGTATATAACGCCAGGTATTCAGGGAACAGAAAGAGAAGGAAGACAGAGAGAGACAAGAAACTGAGCAATGAAGAAAGACAAAAAGGGAAAAAGAGGAAAAAGAAAACAAAACAAATTAAAAAAAAAAAAAAAAAAAAGAACAAGAAAGGCCCCAAAAAAAACAGGAAAAAAAAAAAAAAAAACAACGAAGAAAGAAATGCTCTCAGGGATCCCTCTGCACGTCTGTGCAAGCCGAAGGGGAGTCTCCTTGCCACGCAGCTCAGCCTGGCCAGAAAGGGCTCCCAACTCAAGAAAAAGAAAAGAAAACAAACAAACAATTCAAAACCAACAAATGAACAAAAGCCCCGGGATCCCACCAGTGCGGTAGCCCAGACCGGGAAGCAGCTCCACACTCAAATGGAGCTCCGCAGCCCCTCAGGAAGAAGCAAAGATGGCGCACAGAGCCAGGTACTCAAGTGAAAGGAGGGGGAGGTGGCGAGAGGCAAGTAAGAAATCAAAAGAAGCAGGAAAAAAAAAAGCAACACTAGCAGGCAACAAGTGGCACTCAGAGAGCCAGCCTGTGTGGGTTGGTGTTTCTGGACAAGAGACTGTGTCCACGGGAAGCAGAGGGGGCCGAGTGTGGATGAAGAAGGGTAGAGAGTGGGAAAGCGTACATCACAAATTACCGGCGCTCTGCAGCCCCTCAGGAAGAAGCAAAGATGGCACACGGAGTGAGGTACTCGAGTGAAAAGAGGGGGAGGTGGAAAGAGGCAAGGAAGAAATCAAAAGAAGTGGAAAAAAGCAACACCAGCAGCCAACAAATGGCACTCAGAGAGCTGCCCGTTCGGGTGTGTGGAATCCAAGCAGCCAGTGTTTCCTGGTCAAGAGATTGTGGCCGCGGGAAGCAGAGGAGGCCAAGTCAGGGTGAAGAGGGGTGGGGGGTGGGAAAGCATATATCGCAAATTACTTGTTGTTTTGTCTCCCGCTGGACGCTCCGTGAGGCTGCTTTCTCGTACCCCGTTTGCTCGTCTCCAATAGGAGTCCAAGATGGCAGATCCACGCTGCGTTAGCTGGTTGGGGACCTCTGCATGAATCTCTCCTTGCTCTCTATTCTCTGTCAGTTTTCTCACTCCATTTGGTGCTTGGCTGAGTTCTTTATCTCTTCATTTGATGTTTTAGGGTTTCAGGATTGTTGTATTCTCTGTTCGGCTTAGTTTTTCGAATCTTTGCTGTGGAGGGATGGCATGGTGCTTCTGCCTACAACGCTATTTTGCCGGAACCCTTGATTTTTTTTTTTTTTTTTTTTTTTTGAGGGAAAAAAAGGCTTTCCGAGGAGGAATCTCTAATCCTTACATTTAGGGGAACTGACGATCAGATCAGTAGAGTTAACCATCTTTAGTTTTTAATGGTTTGACTAAGATTGCCTAGATGTTGTTTTCTTTGTTTTTGTACTACTTGGGGTTTGTTAAGCTTTCTGAATCTGTAGGTTGATGTCTTTCATCAGTTTGGAAAATTCTTGGACATTTATCTCTTCAGATATTGCTTCTGTCCCAATCTTTCTTGCCTCATTTTCTGAGAATCCGGTTGCATGTGTCAGACCTTTTGCCTATATCCCACATGTCTTTCTTGCTGTTCTTTCCATTATATTTTCTCTCCATGCTTCAGCTTGGATATTTTTAATTGAGCTGTCTTTGCGTTTACTAATCTTGTCTTCCATGTGTACAATCTGCTTTAAATCCATCCAATGAGTTATTAATTTCAGACGTATTTTCAATTCTAGAATGTCCATTTGATTCTTTTTATAGTTTCCAGTTCTCTGTTGAAATTTTTCCTCTTTTCACATATTTTGTCTAATTTTTCCTCTATTTTCTTAAAGTATTATTTTAGTTATTTTAAAGTTTTTGTATGCTAACTCTAATACTTGGATTATCTGTGGATCTGCTCACATTGTTTATTTTTTTCTCTATTATTGGCCACATTTTCCTGCCTCTTTGCATTGTCTAGTGCTTTTTGATTCTATGCCAGACATGGTGTATAAAAGAACCAAGGAGGGCTCCTTCTTTCCTTTGTTAGGTAGATATAATGAGAGGATCACCTCAACCCAATCAGAAACTGAGCTGGATTGAGGCTGGAATACAGTTTTAGTATAAGTCAGTTCATCTTTGGTTCATCACTATTTCTTGGCCATGGCCCTTCCAGGCTTTTTAGTGAGAACCTGGCAGGTCTGTGTCTCCTCAGCCTTGAAAGACTGCAAGAGATTCAGTACTGTCCTTTGGCAATTCAAGTCCCGTGCTACATACCTTCAGAATTTTATAATGTCTTGAGAAAGAGGTAGTTGTGTGTTGTAGAAGGCCCTCTTTCTCTCCAACGGAATTTTGTTTCCTAAACACCACAAGACTGAAAAAGATATCTTTCTACCTTTTTGGCACAGCCCCCTACTTCCTACACAATCAGCTAATGTCATGTGGTAAAACTGGCCTTGTGCTTGGGACTCCTCTAGTTTTCAATCCATCAGGTAAGCCCTAAACAACTGCCTTAGCATCTTCTTGTATCTCTTTCCTCCAGCAGAATTCCTTTGCTTGGGCCAAGTCTGCTCCTTAGCCTGTGCCTAGAATCAGCAAATATCCCCCAGGAAGAAAATGGCTGGTGATCATCAGCTCATCAATGTAGAGTTCAAATCTTTCTGGGTAGAATTTTAGTTCATCAAGTTCTCATTACTTCCATAGTTCTCCCACATTTAACAATATGCGTTTTGAACTTTATGTATTTTTTTTTTCAAGCTGTAACAGGAGTTTGGCTTGCTGTGACCTATTACATCTTACTTAGAATGGAAAGGCCTTAATAACTATTTGGGAACAATCAACCTATATCTTAAGGAATTCAAAATATAGAGAACAATGGACTAATTATGTGACAAAGTTAAGGAAAATGTGTACCTGTGAGGGCATCACAACTGGCAGTACGATTACTGCACTGGCAGGGTAAGCAGCCACTCTTACTGAAGCCATAGTATCCATCTTGGCATTGGTTACATGTAGAGCCAGTGACACCCACTTTGCACTGGCATTTTCCAGAACTGCAAATAAAAGACAATGAACAAAGGTAAATCAATTTGAAATTTTTACTGCCTAACATTCCATCACAGATGATCTTAATGTAGCAAATAGTTTTAACTAGATTTCAGTTACTAGAAATATTAAAAGTAATATTTATTTTGAACTCGAAGTTGAAAAGCAACACAGCTATATAAATTCAGTTAACATGGTACTAATACCAGTAATTTGTGACAACTTAATCCTCTGCATTGGGTAGTTTAAGAAAAACTATAAAGGAGTCAAGGAGAAAATAAGTCCCCAGTGCTTAGAAATCTTTGTTTACCAAGCACTAGGGCATAGAACTGGTATCACTGGTATCTCTCATTCCTGGATCATCCCAGAGTTCCATTAGCATCCACCTTGCCCAATCTGGAGACGAGAAGAAACACCACCTAGCCTTCATCCAGCCTAACTTCTGCCTGAAGAATATGAAGACCAAGATCTTGATAAATGTTTTAACTAGTATCCATTCAGATGCTAGGAAGTTAATATAATTCTCTACTTTGTATCTAGGTTGTATTAAAATCACATTTCTGGTAATAATGTTAGAATTCACAATTAAGTAAATATGACTATAATGGGGACCTCTATTACTTTCTGAAGTAAATTCTACAAAAATTCTAGATTGTTAACCTAAAATGAAGAAATCCATAGTAAGAAAAATATTTGATTTAGTATCCCATCTCTTCCTATTAGCCTATTTTCTTTTCTTGTATCCATTGTATCAATGCTACTATCTCCAATCATTGAAACTTGAAACTTGGGTGTCATTTTCAACTCCTCTCTTTATTCCCTTCTCTTATCATCACCAAGTTGTATCCAATATATCCCCAATTTCTGTCAAATTTTCTTTCAAAATGTCTCTTGGTATTGTTATTTCTACAATCATTCCTCTTAGAATGTCTTTCCTCCTTGTTGCCTTGGAAAAATTTTCCTGCTTTCAAGGCTTATCTTTTTACATGAAATCTTTCCCTAACTGGTGCACAGTGATCTTTTGGCTTTCTGACATCACATTTACTATACTATACATTTTTATCTTAATTATGGTCTGTTCTATATTCTTTCATATCTACTTAAACTATAAAGGACTTGAGGCAAAGGCCATATCGTGAAGTTTTCTTATTATTCTTAAGACCTAGCACAAGCCTAGGGATAGCATACTATAATTACCTGTACTCATGTCATATACCAGCTAGTACATTCTCTGAGTCCAGGGACTGTATTTTAGCCATCTTGATATCCTCAGATATTACTATAATTCCTGGTTAATTGTAAGCATTTAATAAATTCTCAATAAATACACAAAATGAATTGAAGAGTTAAGCAACGAGAGGGAAAAAGGAAGATGAAAGGCAACACCAATTACTAGGGTACTTGTTGTTGTTAGGTGTTGTTGAGTCGGTTCTGACTCATAGCAGCCCTATATATAACAGAACAAAACACTGCCTAGTCCTACACCATCCTCACAATTGATGATTGAGCCCATTGTTTCAGCCACTGTATCAGTCTGACTCATTGAGGGTCTTCTTTTTCGGGCTTCTCCTTTACCAAGCATGATGTCCTTCTCCAGGGACTGATCCCACCTGATAACATGTCCAAAGTATGTAAGACGTAGTCTCACCATCCTTGCTTCTAAGGAGCATACTGGTTGTACTTCTTCCAAGACAGATTTGCTCGTTCTTTCGGCAGTCCAGAGTATATTCAATATTCTTCTCCAACACCACAATTCAAAGGCATCAGTTCTTCTTCCGTCTTCCTTATTCTCTGTCCAGCTTTCACATGCATATGAGGTGACTGAAAATACCATGGCTTGAGTCAGGTACACCTGAGTTTTCAAAGAGACATCTTTGCTTTTTAACACTTTAAAGAGGTCTTTTGCAGCAGATTTGCCCAATGCAATGCGTCATTTGATTTCTTGACTGCTGCTTCCATGGGCGTTGATTGGGATCCAAGTAAAATGATATCTTTGACAACTTTGATATTTTCTCCATTTATCATAATGTTGCTTATTGGTCCAGTTGTGAGGATTTTTGTATTTTTTATGCTGAGGTGTAATCCATACTGAAGGCTGTCGTTGATCTTCATTAGGAAGTGCTTTAAGTCCTCTTCACTTTCAGCAAGCAAGGTTGTGTCATCTGCATAACACAGGTTGTTAACGAGCCTTCCTTCAATCCCAATGCCGCATTCTTCTTCATATAGCCCAGCTTCTCGGATTATTTGCTCAGCATACAGACTGAACAGGTATGGTGAAAGGATACTACCCTGATGCACACTTTTCCTTACTTTAAACCACACAATATCCCCTTGTTCTGTTTGAACAACTGCCTCTTCATCCATGTACAGGTTCCTAGAGTACTTAGAGTACTCAGAACATCTAAAATACTTTCCCCTGTTTCCAGAATTATATGTTCATTCTAGACCTCAACATTTTAGACTTAATCTGAGTAGATTTTGGCACCAGTCATACTGGACAGAAGACGATTTAAGGTAGAATTGCCTTCCAATTTATTTATTCTTTTTTTAGAGATTCAGCTCCTAATAATGAGTCCCTATAGGGAATGTTAATTTTAGTTCAGAAGCCCAAGCTAAAATTCCTAATACTTACACAGCTCTTACGTATACTAATTAAAGTAATCCCTTCCTATTTCCCATGCTCCTAGTTCTGTAATAAAAATAGAAGTCTTGTTCTAAACTTGAGAGTTATTGGAACTCTAGATTGAATTTTGCAGAATGGAAGTAAAGCAACTCTCAACCACATGTGTTCTACTTGCAGTAGGCAAACCTAAGGATTTTTTCTGATTATCTGAGGTGTGCCTTTCTGTTCACCAGCATCCCCTGGGCTAAATAATGAGGCTTTGTCCTTTATTCCTATAAAACTATTTCAAGCAACTAGAGTTGAACTTTATTTTTGTCTCCCACTTATCCTGTTCTCTGCAACATCCCAGGGTATGTCAAAAAAAAGAACAGAAAAGTAGAAAAAACAGTTCTACATGAAATATTCTTAGGGCTTTACTCAAGTAAAAACAGTTTAGGAAGGAGAGAAAGCAGGGCACATGTAAATAATACATACTTACCATATCCCAAAGCCTTGTATCCTAAGAAATTGCCTATCAGACTCTAGATTTCTATCTTGAAACTTCCTAGTATATTGGGTTAATTTCTTGGATAACATATAATTTACAGAAAAAATAAAATGTAGTAATTTGAAAGCAGGAATAATAATAGTATAATAACAATAAGCCATCATTTATTGAGGGTCTATATTAATAAATACATCTTTTCTCTAATCCTCAAGATAACTCTACTAGGCAGATGTCTCTTAAGTAACTTTGCAAAAAAATAAAAATGAAACAAGAGCAACAAAACAAAACAGTCTTATACAAGAATACTCCAAGGTACTTAAAGGTCTAGCAAAGCAAATCTGTGTTGATCAAACATTAAGTTCAGGAATATCTTATGAGTCAACAAGAAGAAACCAGTCAATTTAAGTCCCTCTACACTACCAGAAAATTACAAAGGATATAATATACCTTCAAAAAATGGCTAACAACACTTCAGGAGCCAATTTCTAAGGCTTTTAAAATGTTAATCAAAACATGCTTGCTCCTTATTCCTCTAAAGACATTAGATTACTTGGTATACAAAACGATAAACTTAGTTACTTCTAAGGATATTTGCCCAACCCATCATCTACAAGAAAAAAGTATTACCTTAGAATAAATAATCACTTAAAAATATCTCATAACTATAATATAGCCAGTGTTCTCAAGTAGATGCTATTCCTGTAACTGGGCTTTCCTTTCATAATCTGCTCCAGGCACTCAAATGACTTATTTAAGCAGGCATCTTTCTCCCTGAAGAAGCTGTTCATTAATTGCTGATTTAAAAGAAAAATCCATGAGTGGCTTTACGAGTCATGATAAAGTTGTTGACTAGTACAGATACCACACTTCACTTTTTCCTGGATAGATTTTAAAATAACAGGAAAGGATGTGTTTTTCTCTCTTTAAAAACAAAAAAAAGGAATGTAGTGGGAAGTTTGGTTGTGAGGCTGCACTAGTAGTGCTTTTCTACCATGTTACTTGTGGCCAGCAGCCAAGTTCTGCATGTACTAGAATTAAATCACTTGGCAGACATAAAGCTTTGCCTGTGTGACTTCTTTTATAGACTAAAGCCTTTACAACACCCCCTTTCAGGGCCTCCCTCTGTTAAAGACTGTTAAATGCTTTTTGAAGCAAAGGTCAATGACATAAATGCAATGAAACAAACAAAAAGTTCTATTAACAGACCATTTGTTCTTATAATACAAATCCATAGGTTTGAAATAAAAGAAAAGACCCACAGCTTTATATATGGAGAATAAGAGTACAGAATTGGATTTTGAGTAGGAATCAGAAATTCATACTATTGAGATCAACTAACAAAGAATTTAAGATAAAATCTGCTCATCTGGCATCACTTATAGACATGAGTTACTACTAGTAAGTACTAATGTAGTATAGAGAATTATATCAGAAAGAATATAGAATTATTTACAAAGGAAGCATAAACTAAGCTGAAGTAAGTATATCTAAGCATATACTCACATTTCTTAAATTACCCCAATGGGAGTCTCAGATTTTCTTATGGCATCAATGCGTGGTTATAGAATTTATCATATTCATAGATGTGAACAACTATTACAAAGCTTTAACACTTTAGAAAATTATCTCTTAAAATGTATATAAACAAATAATATATTTTCCAACATGAATAGTTTCTAATTTTTCAAAAGGAAATTCAATAACATATGACCTCAAGATTTGGTACTTATTTATGTCACACAAAAGTCTTTTTAAAGGTTCCGTTCTGTTTAGGAAGAGTGGGTGGAGAATCTTCAGAATTTCCATTATTTTATAATCACATTGATTAGGGAGAGAAGAGTGGAATACAGGAAGGGAGGTATCAGGGTTTATGGAAAAAAACAGCCTACAGGGACACACAAACCTTAGTTCATATTACAGCTCTGCTAGTGACTAGCTGAGATAAAGTACTTATTATTTTCTTAGCTTCAGTATTCTCATCTGTAAAAGGAAGACAATTATAGCAACATTTGTAAGGTTCTTTTGAGAATTAAAAGATTGCATACACAGGGTACTTAACATAGTGCCCAGCACATAATCATACTCAAAATGAAAGCAACTATGAAGATGATGCCAATGATCTTAGATCTTAAGTTTTTTTCTGGGAGATGTAAAGAGAGTCCCCAGTAGACAAAGACAGGGAACACTCTTAAGTTATTTACTTTTAAAATTCTGTTAAGAAACCTAGAAAGATGGCAAGAATTTATGGGGTAATTACTTAGCTTGGAGCAAAAGTGTGGCTAGGAAAAGAGAGCATGTTATGAACATTATAAAACATCTTTTGGAAAGAAAATTTAAAAATTGACAAGGAAATGATCTGTAAAATCCTACATTAGGTATGATCAAAGCAAGCTGGACCCTAATATAGGACATGCTTTTGTACCAACTAGCTAATTGATTTTTTTTCTCAAGTGTCTAACATCTTGGCATGTTTTATGTTAACAAAAACGCTATTTTCTTCCTAAGATTTATAAGATAAAAATTATGTGTGTATGTATACCTTTAGATATCATACTATCAATTTTAACTAAAGCAGTCACAGAACAACCACAAAAGATATAGTCCCAATTAGTTAGGGGAAATAATTTATTTGTGGTCATTCAAAAGCATTGCTTTTCTTCCCTCCTTCTTCCTCAGACAGTTTACATGTTGGCACTCTGACTTGGAAAGAACAGGAAATGGAAAAAAAAGATATTTAAATATATCAATTTTCTTCTTCCTCCTCTTTTTTAATAACTGAAGACAATTTGGTTTAGGAAGAGATTGAACCTCCTAGGTAAAATAAGAGTCTGAAATGTGAAATGAACAGAAAATTGCTGAGTATAAATAAGCTCTCTCAATATATAAGAAATAATGATTAAATAATTATTAAAAGTTTTTCTTACTAGAAGAAGTTTTGATATGGGAAAATAAACTTATTTATAACTCTTAATTTTGTATTTGGGTCACAGTTTTGACAGGGTAATAAAAAAGTTTCTTTTTTGTTATGAAAGAAACTCAGTAATTGGACATTTTAACAAAAGACCTTCTGAATTTAGTGTTCCTCTGCCTTTCGATAGTCATGGAAAAGACCATTATGCAATGAGTAAAGTCCCTTTTCTGAGAGGAAAAAGATAGCTTTATTGTTGGAAACATTGGGCTATTATGTTAAACATTCCTTGATTTTTGAGGGCAAATAGTCTAAAATATGCTTAGAGGGAATCCATATTCAGACAGAAACCCTTAATACTCACAAAGGGTATTGCCTAAGTGCAAAAATATTTTCTGAAAACTGACCTTACCAAAATCAAATTTAAAAGTTTATTTGAAAAGAAAGAAGTAAAACTTAATGGCAAAAAAAAAAAAAAAAAAAGCCACAACTTGAGAAAGGCAAACTTAATTGAACTAGGAAAGTTATTTATTACTTTGTTTTTTGTTTTTCCCCCATTTTCAAATGTTTATCAATAAATTAAAAAATTATTGTGCTCAACTTTATATAACATTTGTCATTTTTAAGTGTACAATTTAGTGACATTAATTATATTCACCATGTTGTGTCACCACAGAAACCCTTCTTTTTTTTTTTAAATGGGAGACATACAGCCATAAGAATTTTCAAACCCACATGATTATTATTTGATAGAAATTTCTGCATTTCAAAAGTCATTTTTATTTTATTTATTTTGGTGAAAACATACATCAACAATTTCTACATGTACAATTCAGTGACACTGATTACATTCTTCAAGTTGTATAATCATTCTTGCTATTCATTTCCAAATCATCCCACCACCATTAAGATAAACTTATTGTCCCCTGAACTTTTCATCTAATCTTTCAAATCGCTGTTGTCAATTTGACCTCATAGAGATAATTCTGTAAAAGGGCACAATTCTGGCTAGACCCTATTCTAGCCAGTTTCCTTGCAAAGCTTTTTTTTTTTTTAAACAGTTTTATTGATATGACCTTGCAAATCTTTTTAATCTTCATTTTTAAATTGTGAAATACATCATTCATACAGAAGTAGATAAATTTCAAGACAATACAATTTAAAGAAGAAGAATAAAATCAATACTCTTACACCAACCACCAGTACATTTGAAGCCCCTTGGGTGGACCTCAACTGTATCCTATTTTCTTGCCTCAGAAGTAATGAAGTTTTTTTGTGTGTGTGGGCTTTAAGTGAAAGTTTACAGCTCAAGTTAGTTTCTCATACAAACATTTATACACACACTGTTATATGACCCTAGTTGCTATCCCTATAATGTGACAGCACACTCCTCCTTCCCACCTCAGATTTCGTGTCCATTCAACCAACTCTTATCCTTTCTGCCTTCTCATCTTGGCTCCAGACAGAAGCTGCCCATTTAGTCTCGTGTAGCTACTTGAACTAAGAAGCACACTCTTCACGAGTATCATTTTATGTCTTACAGTCCAGTCTAATCTTTGTCTGAAGAGTTGGCTTCGGGAATGGTTTTAGTTTGTGTTAACAGACAGTCTGGGAGGCATGTCTTCTGGGGTTCCTCCAGTCTCAGTCAGACCATTAAGTCTGGTCTTTTTACTAGAATTTGAGTTCAGCACCCCACTTTTCTCCTGCTCCGTCAGGGACTCTCT
This sequence comes from Dugong dugon, assembly GCA_030035585.1. Lineage (NCBI taxonomy): Eukaryota > Metazoa > Chordata > Mammalia > Sirenia > Dugongidae > Dugong > Dugong dugon. The sequence continues at coordinate 64,665,127 of CM057471.1, forward strand.
GTTGTGTTCCCTGCCAGGGCAGTCATTGGTGGTAGCCAGGCACCATCTAGAGTAAATAAATTTTATATTAGTCATTCTTTAGCTCTTTGTTAAGAGTTTAACCATCTCTGAATGTTATTAGTAATATACAGTTTTGCCTACTCTTAAATTTGGTACAGATAAAATCATTATGTACTCTTCTTTTACTTGTTTTTTTCTTCAATATAGTATTATGTTTTTCAGATTCATAGATGTAAATGTGTACAATTGTAGTCATTCATTTTTCACTGCTGTACTAAATTTCATCACATGAATATAACAATATTTTATTCATTCTCCTAGACAATTGGTTGTTTTTATTTTCTGGCTATTATGAATAATGCTCCTGTGAACCTTCTTGTGTATGTCTTCAGGTACACTTGTGCAAAATTTTCTCTAGCGTATATACCAAGGAATGGAACTGCTAGGTAGCAGGGTTTGTGCATGATCAACTTTACTAGGCAATGTTTAACTGTTTCACATTCCCATCAGCAATGGAATAATGGTCCCATTGCTCTGTATCCTCACCAACACTTGATAACATCAGCTTTAAAATTTTTGCCAGTTTGGTAGCCTGAAGTGGTATTACATTGTGATTTTAATTTGTATTCTCCTGGTCATTAAGGAGATGGGACATGTTTTCATGTTTATTGGCCATCTGAGTTTCCTCTTCCACACAGAGTCTGCCCACGTATTTTTGATATTTTGTAGAAGTTCTTTACAAACTTCTGGAAAACTAGCCCTTTGTAAGTTTAATGTGCTACAATGATCTTCTCCCAGTTGGTGGCTTGTCTTTTTCACTCTTTGTAATGTCATCTGATAAAAAGAAGTTCTTAATTTTAATTTAATTGAATTTATCAGTATTTTCCTTTACAGTTTTTTATTTTTTATTTTGGCGAATAGTTGAACAAAGTAGCATAAACTCTGGAGCTTGACTTTGTTCAAATCCTGGCTCTATCACTTATTAGCCATGTGACCTTAAGTAAATTACTTAATCTCTTTATGCCTTAGTTTCCTCATTTGTAAAATGGAGAAGATAATAGTATCTCATAGGTTTGCTGTGACGAGTAACATGTTAATACATGTTAAGTACTTAGAACAGTGTCTGATATGTATCAGACTATGTAAGTGTTGCTATTATATTATTATTGAAGAACTCCTTCCTTACTACAAGGTCATTAAGATGTTTTCCTAAAAGTTTTATGTTTTGCCTTTCACATTTAGGTCTTTAATCCACCTGAAATTTATTTTTGCATATGGCATAAGTTAGAAGCCCAACCTCATTTCTTCCTTATAGATAACCACTGCTCTAGTAAGACTTATTAAAAAGTCTATCCTTTTCCTCCTAAGCTTTAGTACCTCCTCTGTCATATGTTAAATGTCTTTATACACATGAGTTGTATCTGGGCTCTCTTTTCTGTTTTATTTATCTATTTGTCTATCCCTGAACCAATACCACAATGTCTTAATTACTATAGCTTTATTTCCCCTAACTTTTTCTTATAAAATTTTAAAAATAAAGTTAAGTTAAAGAATAATAGTCTTTTTTTATTGTTGTAGTTTAAATGAAGTTTACATTTCAAATTAGTCTCCCATACAAAAATTTATACATTCATTGTTATGTGACCCTAATTGCTCTCCCCTTACTGTGACAGTACACTCCTCCTTTCCACCCCTGAGAAAGAATAATACTCTTAATATCTGTGTATACATTTTGCTTTACCTACTACTGCCCTAACCCATGCCCCCAGTTTATACCACTTCAGCCACATGAACTTGCTGCTTCTAGAATACACAAGACGCGTTCCTGCAAAAGGGACTCTCTGTACTTGCTGTTCTTTCTATTGGCAATACTCTTCCCCAGCGGGTCTACATGGCATTCTCCCTTTCTTCTTTTTGGTCTTTACTCAAATGTCATACTGTTAGCAAGGCCTTTACTAGCCACACTACCCAAAATTGTAATACTTCTCACTATTTAACATACTATATATATCTATACATAATTATTATTACTATTATTTCTCTCCCAGTATAGAATGTCAGCTCTATGAAGTCAGGGAGTTTTATCTATTTTTCCACTGCTGCACTTCCAGGGCCTACCACAGTGCCTGACACACGATAAGCACTCAAACTTTTTTTTTTTTTGGGGGGAGGGAACAATTTTTTTTATTTTTCTGAAAGTGTTAAAATAATCAAAGTTTATCTACCTCTAGCTAGCTATCTGTCCATCCATTTACATTTGTATAACTAATTTTTTTTTTCTTTTTTCTTTTTTATTGTACTTCAGGTGAAGGCTTACAGAACAAATAATTTCTCATGAAACAGAAGTACACATGTTGTTTTATGACATTGGTTAACAACCCCACAACATATCAACCCTCTAACTTCTCAACCTTTTTTTTTTTGGTGAAAATACACACAGCCAAAGATACACCGTTTCAAAAATATCAACATGCACAGTTCAGTGACGTTGACTACGCTCTTCCAATTGTGATGCTATTCTCACTTAAGATGAAGGCTTACAGAACAAAATAGTTTCTCATTTAACAGTTACTACAAACGATGCCCTATGACAATGGTTAACAATCTCACAACACATCAACAATATCCTTACTCAACCTTGGGTTCCCTATCACCGGCTTCCTTGTCCCCTTCTGCTTTCTGGCCCTTGTCACTGGACTCCTCTACCTCGTTAGTCTCATTTGGTTTTACAGGCTGTCCACTCCCAGGCTGAACAGTGAACCTCGGAGGTAACTTCACCACTGAGCTAAAAGGGTGTCTGGGGACCATACTCTCGGGGTTTCTCCAGTCTCCTTTAGGCCAGTAAATCTGGTCTTTTTTTGTGAGTTAGAATTATGCTCTACATCCTTCTCCAGCTCTGTCCAGAACCCTCTGTTGTGATCCTGGTCAGAGCAGTCAGTGGTGGTAGCTGGGCACCATCTAGCTATACTGGACTCAGCCCGGTGGAGGCCTTGGTAGTTGTGGACAATTAGTCCTTCGGACTAATCTTTTCCTTGTATCCTGTTCTCTTCGTTCTCCCTTGCTCCCGAAGGGATGAGACCAGTAGAGTATCTTAGATGGCCGCTCACAGGCTTTTAAGACCCCAAATACTACTCACCAAGGTAGAATGTACAGCATTGTCTTTATAAGCTGTGTCATGCCAACTGAGCTAGATGTTCCCTGAGACCATGGTCCCCAGAGCTGTCCGCCCAGCAATTCAGTTCCTCGGGGAGTTTGGATGTGTCTATGGGGCTTCCATGACCTTTCCTTGTACAAGGTGTGCTAGTTTCTCCTGTATTGTGTACTGTCTCACCCTTCACCCAAGATACCACTCATCTATTATCTATTTAGTATTTCCCCCCCCACCCCTCCCATCCCTGGTAACCAACAAAGATTGTTACATTTTTTGTGTGAACTTATCATGGATTTTTACAATAGAGGTCTCATACAATATTTGTCCTTTTGTGATTGACTTATTTCACTCAGCATAATGTCCTCCAGTTTCATCCATGTTATGAGATGCTTCACAGATTCATTGTTGTTCTTTCTCATTGCACAGTACTCCATTGTGTGTATGTACCATAGTTTGTTTATCCATTCATCTGTTGATGGGCATCTAGATTGTCTCCATTGTTTTGCTATTGTGAACAATGCTGCCATGAACATAGGTGTGCATATGTCTATTCAGGTGACGACTCTTATTTCTCTAGGATATATTCCTAGGAGTGGGATTGCTGGATCGAATGGTATGTCTATTTCTAGCTTTCTGAGGAAGCACCATATCATTTTCCAAAATGGTTGTAACATTTTGCATTCCCACCAGCAGTGCACAAGTGCTCTGATCTCCCCGCAGCCCCCCCAATACCTGCCACCTCCAGTGTTTCCGATCCACGCCAGCAATGCCAGGGTGAGATGGCATCCCACCGTGGTTTCAATTTGCATTTCTCTAATGGCTAGTGATCGCAAGCACCCCCCGCCCCGCCATGTGTCTGCCGGCCATCCATCCGTATGGCCTGCCTGGTGAAGTGTCTGCTCACCTCTCCTGCCCATTTTTTAATAGGATTATTTGTCTTTTTGTTGTAGAGGTGTTGGACCTTCCTGCAGACTATGGAGACCAGACGTTTGTCTGACTTGTACTGTCCAAAAATTTCCTCCCAGTCTGTAGGCTCTCTTCTCACTCTTTTGGTGAAGTCTTTTGAAGAGCATAGATGTTTGATCTTCAGAAGATCCCAGTCATCCAGCCTATCCATTGGGTTTTGTGCATTGATGGTTATGGTTTGCATCCTGCCAATGCCATGCATCAAGGCCTGAAGTGTTGGCCCTAATCTTTCCCCCAAGAACTTTATAGTTTTAGGCTTTATATTCAGGTCTCTGATCCATTTTGAAGTAGTTTGTGTACATGGTGTGAGGTATGGGTGCTGCTTCATTTTTTTGCAGATGGATATCCAGTTTTGCTAGCACCATTTGCCAAAAAGACTGTCCCTTCCCCACTTGATGGACTCTGGGCCCCCGTCGAAGATCAGGTGACCACAGGTGGACGGATCCACATCTGGGCTCTAAATTCTGCTCCATCGGTCAACGTATCTGTCACTGTACCAGTACCAGGCTGTCCTGACCACTGTAGCCATACAGTAGGTTCTGAAGTCAGGTAGTGTGAAAACTTTTTTTTTTAATCGGGAACAGTTTTATTTACTTTTTAAAAAAATTTCTTTTACTGTTGTAGTTTAAATGAAGTTTACATTTCAATTTAGTCTCCCATACAAAAATTTATACATACATTGTTATGCGACACTAACTGCTCTCCCCATACTGTGACAGCATACTCTTCCTTTCCACCCCTGATTCCCTATGTCCATTCAACCAGCTCCTAACCCTCTCTGCCTTCCCATCTCACCTCCGGACAGAAGCTGCCCATTTAGTCTCTTGTATCTACTTGAGCTAAGAGACACACTCCTCACAAGTATCAATTGATGCTCCACAATCCAGTCCAATCCCTGTCTGAAGAGTTGGCCTTGGAAATTGTTTTATTTCTGGGCTGATAGAGAATCCAGGGGCCATGCTTTCCAGGGTTCCTTCAGTCTCAGTCAGACCTTTAAGTCTGGTCTACGTACTAGAATTTTAGTTCTGCACCCCACCTTTCTCCTGCTCCACCTGGGACTCTCTGTTAGAGAAGCACTCAAACTTTTTAAAAAAATGATTGCATAGTCTAGCTCCAAATTTTACATATGCTTTCTTTATTAATTCATGATGTCTTCTAAGTATAATATTTGTTTTCATTTTAGTTCATTTAACATTTTCCATGCACCTAATCTTGATACTTTATGTCGTATTTAGGAAATAGGATACTCATTCTAGGTGAGCAAAATGAGACATTTAATGACTGATCCATGATGGGCCAAGAAGCCTTGTAAGACATTGATTCTTAGGTTTTTCCTTTAAAGTGTAAGTGCTCTCTGAAGAGTAAACAAACAAATGTATTAGCCCTCAAAGAAAAGATCTATTTTTCTTAAACCCAATATTCTACTATAATCTTGCTAAAAGTGCCTCTTTAGCTTATATAATCCTCATATAAACAAAGAATGGAGGCTGGAATGCCTAAGACAAGCCTATTCTTTATTAGTTCTGGTTTTCTTCTGCTTATAAGTTGACCTTAGGTTTTGTGGACAACATACTGTCTACTAGGATTGGTGGTTCTCAAACTTTAGCATGCATCAGAATCATCTGGAAGGCTTGTTATTATAACAATGATTGCCGGGCCCTATTCCAGGGTTTCTGATTCAGTATGTCTGTAGTTGAACCTGAGAATTTGCATTTCTAACCAATATTGGTTATACCAATATTGCTGGTGAAGGACTATACTTTGAGAACCACTACACTAGACTAACCAGAAAAGTATCACTATACTTAACTCCATTCTCTATTTTTTATATCCTTAGCCTTGACTAGTAAAGCCACTTACTTGCTACTTCTGGGCTTACTGCTGAACCCTACATTTATGTCAATCCTGACCTAAGAAGAAGGTACATAAGGCAATCAGGTTCAGTGGTCTGTCATGAAGTCCCATTTGCTACTAGTTCCTTTTACCTTAGTACCCTGTATTCTCAATGTCTGAATTATAACTATTGTCCTGAGTTTCTTGATGCCTGGCTCCTAATCTCAGCTGCCCTGCCTCCACACTTCCCATCCCAACAACTAGGTCCATGGCACTTGCTTTTATAGCTCTCAGATGTCAAATGCCTGCAATTTAATCTCATCAAATCAGATAGTCTTACATCTCAAACCATGGACTCAGTTTTGATATTTATGTCTTAATTCCTACCTTTTCTTTTCAAATGATTCTTTATGTATACTCTCATTACTTCCTATTGCCATCTATGCAATATTTATACTAATTGTAGCCCAGATCTGATTTCTAGATTTATGCCTCCATAGCTAGTTCCTAGGAGTCATACCCAGCCCTGCACTTACATGTAAGACACTCATATTGCCATATCTAATCTTGCCCATTCTATTTCAGGGTTTAGTGGGAAGAGCCTTGGAATCAGATAGAACTGGACTCAAATCTAAGTTATATCATTTATTAGTTATGTAATATTGCTAAGTAACTGAGCCTCTAACAGTAAGAAAACTCAGTTGTTCTGAGAAGTCAGGCTGTATATATAAAGCATCAAGCACACAGGCTTAATGATGTGCATTAAATGTTAATTTCCTTTTGTTGCTGCATCTCCTGGATTATGCAGCTTCTTTATGTGAAAAGTTTAGTCAAGAAGCTAATACATTTCCTTGCAAAACCTTTTTCTTCAAGTATCTATAAAATCTGTTTTCCTGGACATTCTATTCAACTTCAGAAACCTTTAAAAAAAGCAATTCAAGATCAGCAAAAGTAAAATTCAACTAAAGAAATGATAGCATAAGTGTTGGGAATTGGCAGAAGAGAAGGAAGAGATCTTATTATTGACAACAGAAATCATATTCTCATTACTGTTTTTGGCAATGTGAGAAGCATGCCAATGTCCTTCATGTAAAGTATCAAGAACAAAACTTAAACTTCATGGTGTCTCAGATTAAGAATCTATTAAACTTTATGGACCTTCTCCACAGAAAAATGCACATATTCATCATTGCATTTCATTTGCTTCCTCACTTTTGAGTTAAAAACTCTTGACCTTAAGTATAGGAGCATATGCTAACTGTCTTACAAAGAACAGAGGCCGAAATGCCTAAGACAAGCCTATTCTTGTCTCTATAAATAGATACAGAGATATTTATTTCAAGGAAATGGCTCACGCAGTTGTGGAGGCTGGCAAGTCCCAATCAGGGTCAGGCATCAAGCTGGAGGCTCCTCCTGACTCACATGGTTTCAGGGACTGACAAACTGAAAATCAGCAGATTCAGCAGCAGGCTGCTGGCTCCAGTCCCAAGAATCAGAGGGCAGAGGATGATGAGTTGGATGCAAGAGCAAGAGACAGGGAGATTTGCCAAAACATCCATATATATTGGATGCAGACCACACCCACAAGGAAACGCCCCTTTCAACTGACTGGCTGCCCACATCAGATAAAAAAACGGAGGATGATAACATAATTTCTGCCAAACCACTGAGAATCATGGCCTGGGTCAAGCTGACACATAACCTTAACCATCACAGTAACCCAGCACTGAATGCTGTGGGAATTTAAAGAATGGGGAAAACATGGGATATGTTGTCAGAACACCTTGAATGGATTCTTCTCATTCTGGTATTTAATAGATATCCAAGTTTGGGCTTATTACATAACTTTTTCGATTATTACTTATCATCTGTAACTTGGTAGGCAATCATCCTTAACTACCTTTCAGGGTTATTGTTAGAATCAAATGAAAAAAAAAAAGAAAAAGTACAGAGAAAGAATTGTTAATTGAAAATGACCTTACAGATATTAGTTAATATTTTCTGGAAATTCACTGAATTTACAGACATGGGGGCAAGCTTTAAAAACTCAAATTTGCTGAAACACATTAAATATATTATGCCAAAGAATTCATGTCACTTACATAGAACCATAATAATGAAATTCATAATGTTTAAACAAGTCCTATAGCCTATGAATGTCAAAATAATCATGTCTGAAGCACTTATGTCCCTTTTCATAGGAATCTGAAGATAAACAAAGTCCAAATCTCTCTCTGGGACTGCCAAGTTTAGATACCCTGAATGGAAATCAAATTCAAAGGAAAAAAGCTGAACAGTCCCATATTTTTCTCTACCCTCTAGGAAACATATTTCTTGCTATGAAAAAACAAAACCCACACATACACACACAGCTGAGATGGAAAAAGTCATGCTGATTTAATTTTCTTTCAAGGGACATGGGGGAAGACAAGTCCTTCTCTGTGGGACTAAGAGTCCTTCTATTTCAGCCTAAGCCTACTAACATAAGTTTTAGAGGCTATTTTTTCAAAAATTCAGAGAAAAGAATATTAAAAATGATAAAACAGACCATGAATTTGATTGTATATTCTAACCACAATATCATACATTTAAAATGGATGTCCTCATTCCAGCAAAGTAAGTTTATTTACTTGTCCTGATTCCTCTTCTGGACACTAGGCTAAGAAATTATCACTAGAACCAATTTTGCCTTCATAATAAGACAGTAATACTATCCATATCTTTTTTTCTTTTGTTTTAGTGTAGTTTTATTTATATATATTTATATATATAATATTTGCCAATTCAACAATTTTTATACGTACAATCCAGCAACACTGATTACATTCGTCCTGTTGTGCAACAATTACCACTACTCTTTTCTAAAGTATTCCACCACCATTAACAGAAGCTCAGTATCACCTAAGCAGTGACTCACCTCTTCCCCTCCTCCACATCCCTGATAACCACTAAAAAGCTTTGGTTTCTATACATTTGTCTATTTCATATAAATGGGATCATACAATATTTGTCCTTTTGTGATGAACTTATTTCACTCAGCATAATGTTCTCAAGGTTCAGCCATGTTGTAGCATGTATCAGGATTCATTTCTCTTTATGGTAGAGTAGTACGCCATTGTATGTATGTACTACATTTTGTTAATGCATTCATCTGCTGATGGGCATTTAGGTTATTTCCACTTTTTGGCTATTGTGAATAGTGCTGCAATGAACACTGGCTTACAGGTTTGTTTGAGTTCTTGTTTTCAATTCTTTTGAGTATATACCTAGGATTGGGATTGCTGGGTAATATGGTAGTTCTATGTTTAACTTTTTGAAAAACTGCCAAACTGTTTTATGCAATGGCTGTACCATTTTGCATTCCCACCAACAATGTATGGGGGTTCCCATATCCTCTTGACTGACTGCTCCAAATAATTCTCTTAAATTTTTATTTTGAAATTATAATAGATTTAAAGAAGAGTTGCAAGGAAAATAGCTCCCCCTAATGTAATTTCTGACATAACCATAGTACATTTATCAAAACTCAGAAATTAACAATGGTATACTACTACTAACTGGTTTTACAGGCTTTATTCGGATTTCCCTAATTTTTCCACTAATGGCCTTTTTCTGTTCCAGGATCCAATCCAGGATATCACCTTGCATTTAGTCATGTCTTCTAAATCATGTTCCTAAATTTGGGTTTTTCTAATGTTTTGTCACAATTAGACTGAGGTTATGAATTTTGGGGAAGAATATCACACAGGTAACGTGCCCTTCTCTTTGCATCATATTAGGGGGTACATGATATCCACGTGATTTATTACTGATGATGTTACCTTGATCACTCAAATGATAATTTTTTAATGCTAGGAACCTGTCTGTGTGATAACTAAAGGATAGTTATCAGGCTTCACAATATTTAGAAAATAAGTAGATTCAGCCACTCAATTAACAAACACAGGGACCTACTGAAGGCAGTATAGTCAGACAGATGTTGGTTTCAGCCTGTTTCTGACATTTGTTTTCTGCCAGTTGTTTTAGGGAGATTCGTTAGGTTTCAGTTTCTTTAGCTGTAAAATAAAAATAATACTACTTCAGTTAGTTGTTATTTTATCTTTACAAGATACTACATATAAAGCCTTTAGCCTGGCACATAGTAAATATTTAATTAATGTTAGTTAGTGCTGTTCATTCTGGAGTTGATGGCAGTGGTAATAACATTAGTAGTGCTTACCAAGTCGTGTGGTATTCTCATGTCAGAAGGAAGTAAAACAATATACCAGAAAACACTATGTATTTATAAGGTTTTTGAACTTTTTAAGTATAATAAAATGCCCCATCAGAGAGATGTCTAGCTGCAGATTAAATCTGTGCCTTCTTCTTTAGCTAGAGAAGTTTACAATTGCTTTGTCATTGAGTAGAGGTAGAAAATAACCTTGAAGCAGATTCTCCTGACCATGTGAAAAATCATTAAAGTTAGGTTTCCTTGTTATGTAAGTATAGAGTGAACAGGCCCCACAACCCTGAGGGAAGGGTATAAGAAGATCTTTTGTATTTTGAGTAGCTAAAGAACAGTGTCCCGAAACTCTGGGCCAAGATAGCGGAGTAGCCAGAAGCTTCCGGTGGACCCTCTTACAACAAAGACCCGAAAAAACAAGTGATTTGATTATATATGGCAATCTCGGAGCCCTGAACATCAAAGGCTGAATTGAGGAACCGGAATGGGTGGCAGGGGGAGGGAGAGATGGTTCCGAAGCAAGGAGGAGGTGCCAGACCTGACCCGGCAAGAGCCTGAACCCTTCAGCCCTGATCAGCTTGGGGGTGAGTGGTGAGGTGGGCAAGCGGTGGTGCTCAAGAGGCGTGTTTTCTGCACTGGGAGAGACCCAGCGCCAAAGAGTCTACACAGCCATCCAGAACCAGTGAGAAGCAGCCCTCGTTGACGAAAGGTAAGTAGTTGCGTACGACTTACCGTGTGGATCAAAAACACCCCCCTGAGGGTTAAACCTCTCTCCCATTTACCTCCCCGCTCCCTGCTCTGCACTGGGTCCCAGAACAGCTTCAGCAATTGCCGAGTCCCCTGGGCCCAAGGTAGGATCTGTCACACGCCAGGAGCCATTCTCCCTGCCTGGGAGAGTGAACAAATTAACAAACAGAGGGAAAAAATAAACTGCTGGCTCCCCTAAGCCAGAAACCCAGGGTAAGCACAGCTCCTTTGCCTAGGCACAGGCATAAGGGATCCACGGACTTTGAGTGCCTTTCCCCCTGCACAGACTTGTGTGGGCCCATCTCAACAGCACAGGCCCTCATTACTACAGTACAACAGGATATACACCGGAACTCTAACTTCAACTATTTCAGATGTGAAGTGGCAGGCTCTTGACATTTGACATTGCTCTGCCTGTTAAGCAGAGTCTTCACCTACCCACATTAGGGGCCTGAGGACTGGTGGCTCCACCCACACCACTAGCCATCTGCAATAGAGGCCCATGAATAATAGATGCCCCCAAGTCCTTACAGTCTACAGCATTAGGTGCTCATAGTCTGGCTACAAAACCAACCCACCTATGCGCTCTAAGGAACAGGGACACGCCTTCCTCCTGGACACTTGGGGGTGGCCGTCAGCCCCCTGCCTTGCTCAGAGTGTGTCCCCCTGCTGCAGCCAGATGCCTGTGCCTACACCAATCACCCATGCCTGTCTAGGACTATAAGTGAGAGCCTACACCACACACTTGGTGGCTATCTACCTGGGTACCTGAGCTGAATCCATACAGGAGGAGTGGGCAGACTCCTGAGCTCACATACCTAGTAACAGATCTAACCACCTGGTGACAGGACATTAGAGCTTCAAAGGTGCCAAGAATCAAACTAGCTCATACGAGCAGCCTATTTGAGCATATCAAAACAAAACAAGAAGCTAGGACACAGTAAGCAAACATAAAATAAATAAATATAATAACTTATTGATGGCTCTGAGACAACAGTCAGTATCATATCACATAAAGAGGCAATCCATGATGGCTTCAACAAGCTCCCAAAATAAGGAATCTAGAAATTTTCCAGAAGAGGAAAATCTCTTGGAATTACCGGAGGCAGAATACAAAAGATTAATATACAGAACTCTTCAAAAATTAGGAAAGAAATTAAGCACAACACAGAACATGCAATAGAGGAAATTAAAAAGATTAGAGAAAAGCATAATGACAAACTTAACAGGCTGCAAGAATCCACAGAGAGACAGCAATCAGAAATCCAGAAGATTAACAATAAAATTTCAGAATTAGACAACTCAATAGAAAGTCACAGGAGCAGAATTGAGGCAATGGAAGTCAGAATTAGTGAGACTGAAGATAAAGCACATGACACCAACTTATTTGAGGAAAAATCAGATAAAAAGATTTTTAAAAAATGAAGAAACTCTAAGAATTACGTGGGACTCTGTCAAGAGGAATAACCTATGAGTGACTGGAGTACCAGAACAGGGGGGGATAACAGAAAATACAGAGAGAATTGTTGAAGATTTGTTGGCAGAAAAATTCCCTGATATCGTGAAAGATGACAAGATATCTATCCAAGATGCTCATTGAACCCCACATAAGGTAGATCCCAAAAGAAAGTCACCAAGACATATTATAATCAAACTTGCGAAAACCAAAGATAAAGAGAGAATTTTAAGAGTGGTCAGGGAAAAATGAAAAGTCATCTACAAAGGAAAGTCAATAAGAATAAGTTCAGACTACTCAGCAGAAACCATGCAGGCAAGAAGGCAATGGAATGACATATATAAAGCCTTGAAGGAAAACAACTGCCAGCCAGGAATTATATATCCAGCAAAACTGTCTCTCAAATACAATGGTGAAATTAGGGCATTTCCAGATAAACAGAAGTTTAGGGAATTTGCAAAAACCAAACTAAAATTACAAGAAATACTAACGGGAGTCCTCTGGTTAGAAAATCAGTAACATCAGATAACAACCCAAGACTAGGACACAGGACAGAGCAACTAGATATCAACCCAGATAGGGAAGTCACAAAAGTAAATCAAAGCTAAAACACTGAATATAGGTAAATAGATGTCAATATGTAAAAGATGACAACATTAAAACAAAAAAGAGGGACTTAAAGAATGTAGACACAGATTTTTCATATGGAGCGGAAGTCAAGGCGATATAAAGAAATAAAAGACTGGTGTAAACTTAGAAAAATAGGGGTAAATATTAAGCTAACCACAAAGGAAACTAACAATCCTACCAGTCAAAATAAAAAACTAGAAAAATATAAAGACTCAGCAAACAAAAAATCAACAACAATGAAAAAGATTAAAAGAAAATACAGCAACAAAAATGACTCAGCAAAGAAAATTAAGTGGAACAAAGAAACTATGAACAACACACAAAAAAAGACATCCAAATGACAGCACTAAACTCATGCCTATCAATAATTACACTGAATGTAAATGGACTAAATGCACTAATAAAGAGACAGAGTGGCAGACTGGATTAAAAAAACATGATCCATCTATATGCTGCCTACAAGAGACACACCTTAGACTTAAAGACACAAACAAACTAAAACTCAAAGGATGGGAAAAAATATATCAAACAAACAACACTCAAAAGAGCAGGAGTGGCAATATTAATCTCTGACAAAACAGACTTTAAAGTAAAATCCACCACAAAGGATAAGGAAGGACACTATATAATGGTTAAAGGGTCAATACACCTGGAGGACATAACCAGAATAAATATTTACGCATCCAATGACAGGGCTCCAAAATACATAAAACAAACTCTAACAGCACTGAAAAGAATGATAGACATCTCCACAATAGTAGTAGGAGACTTCAACACACCACTTTCAGTGAAGGACAGAACATCCAGAAAGAAGCTCAACAAAGACACAGAAGAGCTAAATGCTACAATCAACCAACTTGATCTCACAGACATATACCAAACACTCCACCCCCAACAGCAGCCAAGTATACTTTCTTTTCCAATGCACATGGAACATTTTCCAGAATAGACCACATATTAGGCCATAAAGCAAGCCTTAACAAAATCCAAAGCATCGAAATATTACAAAGCATCTTTTCTGACCATAAAGCCATAAAAGTAGAAATCACAACAGAAAAAGCAAGGAAAAACAATCAAACACGTGGAAACTGAACAACACCTTGCTCAGAAACTAAGGATGGAATAAAGAAATTCATAGAATCAAACGAGAATGAAACCACATCCTACTAGAACCTTTGGGACGCAGCAAAAGCAGTGCTCAGAGGTCAGTTTATAACAATAAATGCACATCCAAAAACAAGAAAGGGCCGTAATCAAAACATTAACCCTACAACTGGAACAAGTAGAAAGAAAGTAGCAAAAGAAGCCCTCAGGCGCCAGAAGGAAGTAATAAGAATTAGAGCAGAATTAAATGAAATAGAGAATAGAAAAACAACTGAAAGAGTTAATAAGATCAAAAGCTGGTTCTTTGAAAAGATCAACAAAATTGATAAACCATTGGCCAAACTAACAAAAGAGAAACAGGAGAGGAAGTAGATAATCCGTATAAGAAATGAGATGGGTGATATCATAACAGACCCAACTGAAATTAAAAGAATCATAACACAATACTATGAAAAACTGTACTCTAACAAATTTGAAAACCTAGAGGAAATGGACAAATTTCTAGAAACTCACCACCTACCCAAACTAACACAAACAGAGGTAGAACAACTAAATAAACCCATAACAGAAGAAGAGACTGAAAAAGTAATTAAAAAACTCCCAACAAAAAAACGCCCTGCCCCGGATGGCTTCACTGGAGAATTCTACCAAACTTTCAGAGAAGAGTTAACACCACTACTACTAAAAGTATTTCAGAGCATAGAAAAAGAAGGAATACTCCCAAACTCATTCTATGAAGCCACCATAACCCTGATACCAAAACCAGGTAAAGACACCACAAAAAAAGAAAATTACAGACCAATATCCCTCATGAACATTGACGCAAAAATCCTCAACAAAATTCTAGCCAATAGAATTCAGCAACATATCAAAAAAATAATTCACCATGATCAAGTGGGATTTATACCAGGTATGCAGGGATGGTTCAACATTAGAAAAACAATCAATGTAATCCATCACATAAATAAAACAAAATTCAAGAACCACATGATCTTATCAATTGATACAGAAAAGGCATTTGACAAAGTCCAACACCCATTCATGACAAAAACTCTCAACAAAATAGGAACAGAAGGGAAATTCCTCAATATAATTAAGGGCATTTATACAAAGCCAACAGCCAACATCATCCTAAAAAGAGAGACTTTGAAAGCATTCCCCTTGAGAACGGGAACCAGACAAGGACGCCCTTTATCACCACTCTTATTCAACATTGTGCTGGAGGTCCTAGCCAGAGCAAATCGGGTAGAAAAAGAAACAAAGGGCATCCAAATTAGTAGGGAAGAAGTCAAATTATTTGCAGATGATATGATCTTATACACAGAAAACCCCAAAGAATCCACAAGAAAACTATTGGAACTAATAGAAGATTGCAGCAAAGTTTCAGGATACAAGATAAACATATAAAAATCAGTTGGATTCCTTTATACCAACAGAGAACCTCGAGGAGGAAATCACCAAATCAATACCACTTACTATAGCCCCCAAGAAGATAAAATGCTTAGGAATAAATCTAACCAGAGACGTAAAAGATCTATACAATGAAAACTACAAGGTACTAATACAAGAAACCAAAAGAGACCTACATAAGTCGAAAAACATACCTTGCTCATGGGTAGGTAGACTCAACATTGTGAAAATGTCAATTCTACCCAAAGTAATCTAGAGATACAATGCAATCGCGATCCAAATTCCACTGGCATTTGTTAATGAGATGGAGAAACAAATCACCAACTTCATATGGAAAAGGAAGAGGCCCCGAATAAGCAAAGCATTACTCAAGAAGAACAGAGTGGAAGGCCTCACACTACCTGATTTTAGAACCTATTATACTGCCACAGTAGTCAAAACAGCCTGGTACTGGTACAACAAAAGATTCATAGACCAATGGAACAGAATTGAGAACCCAGACATAAATTCATCCACCTATGAGCAGCTGATATTTGACAAAGGCCCGAAGTCCATTAATTGGGGAAAAGACAGTCTCTTTAACAAATGGTGCTGGCATAACTGGATATCCATCTGCAAAAAAATGAAACAAGACCCATACCTCACACCATGCACAAAAACTAACTCAAAATGGATCAAAGACTTAAATATAAAATCAAACATGATGAAGATCATGGTAGAAAAAATAAGGACAACGCTAGGAGCACTAATACATGGCATAAGCACAATACTAACCGTTAGTAACAATGCACAAGCACCAGAAGAGACTAGATAAATGGGAGCACCTAAAAATCAGACACTTACGCTCATCAAAAGACTTCACCAAAAGAGTAAAAAGACAACCTACAGACTGGAAAATAATTTTGGCTGTGATAAATCCGATCAGCATCTAATCTCTAAAATCTACAAGATACTGCGAAACCTCAACAACAAAAAGACAAATAACCCAATTAAAAAATGGGCAAAGGATATGAACAGACACTTCATCAAAGAAGATATTCAGGCGGCTAACAGACACATGAAGAAATGCTCACGATCATTAAGCCGTTAGAGAAATGCAGATCAAAACTACCATGAGATACCATCCTACCCCAACAAGGCTAGCATTAATCCAAAAAACACAAAATAACAAATGCTGGAGAGGTTGTGGAGAGACTGGAACACTTATACACTGTTGGTGGGAATGTAAAATGGTACAACCACTTTGGAAATCAATTTGGCGCTTCCTTAAAAAGCTAGAAATAGAAGTACCATACAATCCAACTATCCTGCTCCTTGAAATATATCCTAGAGAAATAAGAGCCATCACATGACTAGATATATGCAAACCCATGTTCACTGCAGCACTGTTCACAATAGCAAAAAGATGGAAACAACCTAGGTACCCATCAACAGACGAATGGATAAACAAATTATGGTTGGAATACTACGCAACGATAAAGCTGTGAAATATAACATGGAGGAAGCTGGAGGTCATTATGCTGAGTGAATTTAGTCAGTCACAGAAGGACAAATATTGTATAAGACCACTATTATAAGAACTGAAGAAAAGGTTTAAACACAGAAGAAAACATTCTTTGATGGTTAGGAGGGTGGGGAGGGAGGGTGAGGGTTATTTACTAACTAGATATAATAGATAAAAATTATCTTAGGTGAGGGAAAGGACAGCACACACTACAGGGGAAGTCAGCACAACTGGACTAAACCAAAGCTAAGAAGTTTCCTGAACATAATCAAACACTTTGAAGGACAGAGTAGCAGGGGTAGGTGTCTGGGGACCATGCTTTCAGGGAACATCTAGGTCAACTGGCATAACAAAGCTTATTAAGAAAATGTTCTGCATCCTGCTTTGGTGAGTGGTGTCTGGGGTCTTAAAAGCTTGCAAGTGGCCATCTAAAATGCATCAATTGGTCCCAACCACTTGGAGTAAAGGAGAATGAAGAACACCAGAGACACAAGGAAAGTATTAGCCCAAGAGACAGAAAGGGCCACATAAACCAGAGACTCTATCAGCTCGAGACCGGAAGAACTAGATGGTGCCCAGCTACCACCAATGACTGCCCTGAGAGGGAACACAACAGACAGTTCCTGATGGAGCAGGAGAAAGGTGGGATGCAGAACTCAAATTCTAGTAAGAAGACCAGACTTAATGGTCTGACTGAGACTGGAGGTTCCCTGGAAAGCATGGCCCCTGGATTATCTCTCAGCCCAGAACTAAAACAATTTCTGAGGCCAACTCTTCAGACAGGGATTGGACAGACTGTGGGACATAAAGTGATACTCATGAGGAGTGTGCCTCTTCTTAGCTCAAGTAGATACACGGGACGAAACAGGCAGCTTCTGTCCGGAGGTAAGATGGGAAGGTAGCAAGGGTTGGGAGCCGGTTGAGTGGACATGGGGAGTCTGGGGTGGAGGGGAGGAGTGTGCTGTCACAGTGTGGGGACAGCAGTTGGAGTCACAAAACAATATATGTATAAATTTTTACATGGGAAAAATTAAAAAAAAAAAAAAAGTGTCTCATCCCTGGGAAGGGACAGAGATTTGGAGTTTGTTAGTTGAAAGATTCTACAAAATGTCTTTAATCAGTACTTCTATGGCTGGCTTGCACAGCGGGATGTGGCTGCACATATAAACTGAAGGAGCTGATTTTTAAGTTATGTACCTTTGGAGTCCAAATTTAGAGCATCCTTGAAAGAAGCTGGCACTAAGGGAGTGTGTTACAGGTTGAACTGCATCCCCCAAAAATATGTATTATAAATCCTACCCTCTAGGGCCACTATGAGTTGTAACCTACTCAACCACACCTAACAACAACATACCTGTGGTTATGATCCCATTTGGAAATGAGTTTTCTTTGTTATGTTAATGGGCAGTATTAGTATAGGGTGTATCTTAAGTCAATCTCTTTCGAGATATAAAAAACAGACTGAACAAGCAACCAGGCAATGAAGCAGAGACAGGTGAAGATAGATGCCACAACACATGGAAATCACTAAGGAACAAAGAAACAGGGGCTGAAAAGAGATAAGGACCTTCCCCCAGTGCCAAAAGAGAGGGAAAGCCTTCCCCTAGAGCCTGCACCCTGAATTCGGACTTCTAGCCTCCTGAACTGTGAGAAAATAAATTTCTGCTTGTTATAGCCACCCACTTGTAGTATTTCTGTTATAGCAGCACTAGATAACTAAGAGATGTGTTCATTCTCCTCAAATAATCACTGCTGTCTTTGCAAGGATCTAGACCAGTAAAAGCATCATCACAGTAGTGAGCATAAGCATAGTAGTGAGTATCATCTGCTAGGTTGTTCAGGGACCAGGCTTCAACTCAGCAATTCCATGTAGCAGTGAGAAACAACAATATTAATGAACCGATCAGAATCATATTTCCTTTTATGCCTCGTACCAGAGGAGGGCTGACCCTAAGAATTACTAGACAATTATAATTAATTGTTGGAGAAATGATTGTCTCAAAAGGAGGGTACTGGACTTGATGCTATTGAGGCATAGGAGGGTCAGAGCAATTAACCGGAAAAATAGAAGAGGTATTGCTATATTTGAATCCCATTTGTGGAAAAGTTTTTCAGTTACATAAGCTTTCAACTTTCCCACATCTGTTGTTTGCTACCTCCAAAGGCTTATTTATAAAAGTTAACAGTTTTAAAAACTCATAAGGTAAAAGGCCTTTGGATTTATCTTTAGCAACACAGAAAGAATGTTGATACAGGGATACTGTTTGACACTCAGCAGAAAGGCTTACGGTGGAATAAAAATCCCATGGGATACAGTGGGTGGTGGCAACTACTGAAGCAAAGGAAAGCAAACTCAATTCCTGCAGCCTGCAACAAAGGAAGAATGTAAGCATAGGGAGAGGGTGTGGACCTGAGAAGGAACCCTGGGACTGAGAACTTCCTTAAATTCAGCTTAGAAATACAAACTATCTTTAGATTTGTGTGCATGTATTAATGCAAAAATCATAAACTTTCTAGAGAATTATGCACAGAAGCACTACTATCACAGGGCATCACCATCTCCTTCCCCTATGAAGTTTACTCTTTTGAAACCACATCCTACCCATTTTATCTCCAAAATTATTCTCTGCGAAATGCAAATTAAAACCACAATGAGATACCATCTCACCCTGGCATTACTGGCACGAATCAAAAACACTGGAAATAACAAATGTTGGAGGGGCTGCAGGGAGATGGGAACTCTTATGCACTGCTGGTGGGAATGCAAAAGGATACAACCATTTTGGAAAATGATATGGCCCTTCCTCAGAAAGCTAGAAACAGACATACCATTCGATCCAGCAATCCCACTCCTAGGAATATATCCTAGAGAAATAAGAGTCGTCACTCAAATAGACATATGCACACCTATGCTCATGGCAGCATTGTTCACAATAGCAAAACAATGGAAACAACCTAGATGCCCATCAACAGAAGAATGGATAAACAAACTATGGTACATACACACAATGGAGTACTATGCAACGAGAAAGAACAATGATCAATCTGTGAAGCATCTTATAACATGAATGAAACTGGAGGACATTATGCTGAGTGAAATAAGTCGATCACAAAAGGACAAATATTGTATGAGACCTCTATTGTAAAAACCCATGATAAAGTTCACACACAAAATGTAACAATCTTTGTTGGTTACCAGGGATGGGAGGGGTCGGGGGGGAAATACTAAACAGGCAATAGATAAGTGGTATCTTGGGTGAAGGGTGAGACAGTACACAATACAGGGGAAACTAGCACAAACTGTACAAGGAAAGGTCATGGAAGCCCCATAGACACATCCAAACTCCCTGAGGAACTGAATTGCTGGGCAGAGGACTGTGGGGACCATGGTCTCGGGGAACATCTAGCTCAATTGGCATGACACAGCTTATAAAGACAATGCTGTACATTCTACCTTGATGAGTAGTGTTTGGGGTCTTAAAAGCCTATGAGCGGCCATCTAAGATACTCCACTGGTCTCATCCCTTCGGGAGCAAGGGAGAACGAAGAGAACAGGATACAAGGAAAAGATTTGTCCAAAGGACTAATTTTCCACAGCTACCAAGGCCTCCACCAGACTGAGTCCAGTACAGCTAGATGGTGCCTGGCTACCACCACTGACTGCTCTGACCATGATCACAACAGAGGGTTCTGGACAGAGCTGGAGAAGGATGTAGAGCATAATTCTAACTCACAAAAAAAAGACCAGATTTACTGGCCTAAAGGAGACTGGAGAAACCTCGAGAGTATGGCCCCCAGACACCCTTTTAGCTCAGTGGTGAAGTTACCTCTGAGGTTCACTGTTCTGCCTGGGAGTGGACAGCCCCGTAAAACCAAATGAGACTAACGAGGTACAGGAGTCCAGTGACAAGGGCCAGAAGGCAGAAGGGGACAAGGGAGCTGGTGATAGGGAACACAAGATTGAGTAAGGATATTGTTGATGTGTTGTGAGATTGTTAACCATTGTCATAGGGCAACATTTGTAGTAACTGTTAAATCAGAAACTATTTTGTTCTGTAAGCCTTCATCTTAACTGAGAATAACAGCACAACTGGAAGAGCATAGTGAATGTCACTGAACTGTGCATTTAGAAATTTTTGAAACGGTGTATCTTTGGCTATGGGTAGTTTCACCAAAAAAAAAAAGGGTTGAGAAGTTAGAGGGTTAATATGTTGTGGGGTTGTTAACCAGTGTCATAAAACAACATGTGTACTTCTGTTTCATGAGAAACTATTTGTTCTGTAAGCCTTCACCTGAAGTACAATAAAATATATATATATATTAAAAAAATTATTCTCTGCATTCTCGCTATTATTACCCTAACTTTGGCCCTCACTAATTTCACTCTGCCTCTAATTGCCCTTTACTTACATCCACTCTATCTACTACTGTGAGAATGCAGTGCTGCTCTCTCTCCTCCTTAAAAATTTCTTACAGAATAAAATCCAAATCATTTGTCTGTTAAGGCCCTTTGTGACCTGACCACGGCAAGTCTTGCCAGATTCATCTCCTTTCGCCCCACTCCTCTTCTACCTTACATCCTGTGTAAGCACACCTCTGAGACGTTAATCTTGATGCTTCCTGTTCTGTAATGTCCTTTCCCATTTCTGTATATCTAAATGCCTTCTTTTCTTCAAAACTGAGCTCAAAAGCTACCTCCTCAATATAACCTCCTCTGATTTTCCCGGTTATAAGTGATATCTCCCAGCTTCTTAATTCCGCCCCCTACCCGTAGCATTTTATCTTTATCTTTTATGATATGGGTCACTTTTTACTTCATATTATAATTATTTATATGTTTCTTAATGCCCTTATTATATCAGAATCTCCTTTGGAATGAGACTCATTGTCTTATTTATCTTTTATCTCCCACAAGGTCTATTAAAATACCCTGTACATAATTTGTTGAATAAATACCTTGATATCAAATACTACATTTATATGAACTTGATTATTTACACTATTAGCATATGTACACCTATAGCTTTTGAGAGAGAAAACAACATCTTAGAAGAAGCAAAATAAATGATCTTTTAATATTTTCAGTACCAAAACTTTAAAATATTTCTTTCAAAACTTCAAAACTAGCCTAAAAGTGGCCTAATGAAATAAGTAGAAGCATCTGGAACATAATTAAGGGAAAGTGACATGTTTGCTCAATAGCAACAACAGCAACTCACTGTGACATGTCATGTTAATGTTCACAAGGATCACTAACAGCTTGAGGGAAAAGTGGTTTTTCCCCCCCCATCATTTGACCACAGCTGATATCTAGTTAATAATTAGAAGACCAGGAGGGCAGATTATCTCCTGTGAATGGTGGCTTTAAGACAGAAACTCACTGGAAAACATATTTGCACTTAAACTTCAACCCCTCTATGCCTTTTTCTGGACAACATTCAAATTTTAGTCTAATTTGTTTTGCTAAACTTAATGTGATACTCGGAACAATGTTTTAAAATATCTTCTAAGATATTTGGCACTGTACAAACATTTACTGAAACAAATGAACCATGATAGGATAAAGGTTGAGATCAGTTATCTACTTTTTAAAAAATATTTATTGTGGTAAAATATGACAGAAATTTGTCATTTTAACCATTTTTAAGTATACAATTCAGTGACATTAATTATATTCACCATGTTGTACAACCAGCACCACTTTCTATTTCCAAAAGTTTTCAACATCCCAAGTAGAAACTCAGTACCCTTAAGTAATAACTCTCCATTTCCTCCTCCTCCCCATCACCAATAAACTTTGGTCTCTATGCATTTACCTATTCTAGATATTTCATATAAGTGAGATCATACAGTATTTGTCCTTTTGTGTCTTATTTCACTTAGCATAATGTTTTCAAGGTTCATCCATATCATAGCATGTATCAGAACTTCATTTCTCTTAGTTATCTTCAAGGAAAAAAATACTGGTCATTTAAAAAGAAAAAAGGTCTTTTAAACTAGAGATTGGCATAGTTGCAGGAATAATAATTGGGGTATAGAATAAAGTTATTTTTAAACAAAATTAAATCAGTGGGGCTTTGTTCTGTTTTCCTATAAAACAGAACAAGAATATGCTAGTTAAGAATATTTCTTATTTGGCACATAATGTATATGGAACTGTCCACCAGACATCTCTACTTGAATGTGCCACAGTCACCTCAAGATCAACATGTTTAAAACCTATCATCATCATCTCCCTCCAACTTGCTTATCTTCTTGTAATCTTTATCCAGTTAATGGAATATCTCTCCACTCACAGTGTCTGAGCCACAAAGAAACATGGGAGTCATCTCTCTCTTTCCCTAATTCCATAAATACAATAACCATCTAGTCCTGTAGATTTCATCTTCCAAAAATCTTATAGTGGTTCCCTCCTCTCTAGCACCAGTGTCAATGGCAATGCCATTGCCCTAGATCAGGCCTTTAACTTCTCTTGCTTGGATTGTTACAATAGCCTTCTCACTAGTCTCCTGCATAGGTTCACTCTCTCTATCCACTAGACTTTTGACAGTTCCCACCTTCTTTTTTAGTGGGTTTTCTACAAAGCAAATCCGATGTCACCACTTAATATTCTCCAATGGATAAACTACTTTTCATGGCATATGAGGCCCTTCATGGTCTGATCCTATTTATTCTTTATTAACTCATTCTGATTATTCAGCAAGTATTTACTGGGTGTCCACTGTTCTAGGTGTTGGAGATACAATGCACATAGACAAAAGTCATATCTCCTGTCACTTCCTGTTCTCCTTCACCTCTTCCTCCCTACCACAACCAAATTTTGCCTTCTAGAAATAGTGAACCACTTCCAATCTACTAAAGATGCTTTGTTGTTTCATAGCAAACTTCTACTCATCCTTCAAATCTCAATTCAAATGCAACTTCCTCTCCCAAGAACCTCCCTGAATCTCTTTGTACACTTTGTGAATAGTCATATTTTGTTTGCACATATATCTTTGCACTAGTTTCTTGAGAACAGGGATAATGTCTTTTGGCATATAGTCAACAAATGCAGTGTTTATTAAATGAAACAATGATTGAATAAAATGACAAAACTTTCCTCAATTATTAATTGTTTCTACTGTTCAGATAACCAGTTTTCTGGTCTTCTAGAATTATAGGCAAAGTAATAAACAAAGTTTTATGAAAGCAGCTGTTATAGAGCATTACACAAGAGATGATTTTCAGAGCTCTATATGTAAGCCTCGAAGGTATTTTGTCATCTATTTGAGATTTATTTCAGCATCAGTTTACTTCATAATTAAAATTTTGCCCTCTGTCCTGGGGCACATTCCCATAATTAAAAATGCAAAGTAGTAAATATTTCAAAATACATTGTACAGCAGCAACCACAGAGTTTATGAAAAAAGGATATTATACCACTACAGAAGTTCACTTTTTACCTTATTGAGACAGTTTAAAATGATGTACCTGTATACTCATCTACTATGAATACATTAAAAGCATTTCGTATCAGTATATAATTGCCTACATATAAAGTCAGTCCTTTATGACTGATTATATTAAGCTATATTAAGAGATTCAGGCTCTCACTAGGCATACTGCTATTTGAGATGAAATGCTATCTGACTTCTCCATTCACTTATTAAGCGTAGGTCCAAATGTGGATCAAGAAAACATTAGAAATATGTTCCAAAGCTTAAACCAACTTAAACCAACTCCTTCCCAATTAAACATGCTGGAACACCAATGGTGATATGAGGGGGTAGCCATCTGTCAGTACATAAAGGACTTTGTGTTTGCACACAAAGACATTGCTCAACCCACATCTGGCTCCTGCAGCCAAATTCTACCCTCAGTGGGGCAACTCCCACTGAAGTATCTGGGCATAAACCAAAAGCAGGGAAATGCCTTTTTTAAAAGCCAGTTGTTTGATCCATGGATATTTGATGTATGAGAGAATCACAGGATAGAATTGAGTCAACTTTTCTACTTTTATTTATTTTTAGAAAGAGAAGAGAGAGGTCAAAAAAGAATAGAATTTGAGTGGGTAACAGGAGATCAGATTTCTCATCTCATTGTATAATCATAGGAAACTTATTTGAATTCTTATGTTTGTTTGTTTCTTGATAAGGTCTTCTTCTCATCTCTCTGCCTCTACAAATCATAACCTGTCTCAGTTCCCACCTCCTCTGGAAATCTTTCCTTATTACTTCACTTTACTCCTGCTCTTTTCCCAGTCTAAACTACTCTACTTAAAAATTTAGCATATAACTGTTTAGTATTATCTCCTAATAGTTTTGTGTCCTTTAGTCTTGCATGGATTATAAATTTCTTGACAAGAGCAAAAGCAATATTGTTTTTACTCCAAAGTGCCCAACACAAAGAGATGGAAATACAGTAGATATTGCAAATGATAACTGTTTATTGAAAGGCTGATCCTCTGGTGTTCTCAATTTCTACTAAGCTAAAACTGAGACTAATCTCACCAAGAAGGGTTATTTATATAGCATGAGTTACACCACACCAGGGTCAAGGTCTGATTACCAGAGGACAACTAGAAGAAATTCCTATAAAATATCAAGGATTCTGTGCCACTGCATCAGAGCTTCTTACAACACTCACTCTCTTTACTCAATATATGAGATTTTGAGAAATAGTGTATCAGCACAGTGGACAGGAATACATACTCCAGATCTAGATTGCAAATGTCCTAATCCCAGCTCCTTTATTTACTAGCTGATACCTAGTAAATTAGATAAATTACCTAACTTGCCATTTTTTTCATGTGCAAATGAGAATAATAATAGTGCCTACTTCATACAGTGGCTTTGAGGATTAAATGAATTAATAAATGCAAAAGGGTTAAGGATCATGCCTAGAATGCAGTAAGCATTCAATTCATGTTATTATTATTTAAATACTATTATTTAAAATATAGAATGTCCAACTTTAAAAGGTATAATAGTTTTTATGAAAATGGAGTAAAACAGGCTAAACTTTTTACAGAAGAACTGTAATTTCTTCTTTAGCCTACCAACAAAAACAAATACCCTAATCCCTATACATAACCAAGTCTGGCTGATTTAAACCTCCTTTCTTCTGGGTTACCATTCTGCTCATCACTTAAAAAAAAAAAAAAAAAAGATTCAACTTCTAGAGAGTTATTGAGCCTAATCTATGTGCCAGTGGATATACAGTGTAAGTGGATATACATAAATATATAATTTAATTCTCACAAAGATCCTTCATGTTAGATATATTAATCCTATTTTGCAAGAAAAAGAAAAAAACACTGCTGAGGCTCAGAGAGATCAAATATCTTAAGCTCACACAGTAAGTGGCTAACCCAAGAATGGAATCCAAGTTTACTAATTTAAGATGCCACTCTCTTCCTACTACACATCACACTACTTGCCTACAATATCCTTTTTCCCTAAACCCAAACCAAACCAAATCCATTGCTGCTGAGTTGATTCCAACTCATAGCGACACAAGAGGACAGAGTATAACTGCCCCATAGGGTTTCCAAGGTTGTAATCTTTACAGGCAAGAGCCCGGTGGTATAGTGGTTATGCACTTGACTGTTAACCAAAAAGTCGGTAGTTTGAACCCACCAGCTACTCTGTGAAAGAAAGACATAGCAGTCTGCTTCCATAAAGATTACAGTCTTGGAAACCCTGTGGGGCAGTTCTACTCTGTCCTACAGGGTCGCTGTCATGGATTGAATTGTGTTCCCCAAAAATATCTGTCAACTTGGCTAGGTCATGATTCCCCAGTATTATATGATTGTGTAATCTGATGTGACTTCCTTATGTGTTGTAAACTCTATCACTATGATGAGGTTATACTGATGACGTTTACAAGATTAGATAGTGTCTTAATCCAATCTCTTTTGAGATATAAAGAAAAGAAGTGATTAGAGACACTGGGAACCTCATACCACCAAGAAAACGGCGCCGGGAGCAGAGCGCATCCTTTGGACCTGAGGTTCCTGCGCAGAGAAGCTCCCAGACCAAAGGAAGATTAATACACGGACCTTCCTCCAGAGCTGACAGAAAAAGCGTTCCCCTGGAGCTGATGCTCTGAATTTGGACTTATAGCCTACTGGACTGTGAGAGAATAAACTTCCCTTTGTTACAGCCGTCCACTTGTGGTATTTCTGTAAGAGCAGCAGCACTAGATGACTAAGACAGTTGCTATGAGTCGAAATCGATTCCACAGCAACAAGTTTGGTTTTTTGGTTTTTTTTTTTGTAATCTTTACAGGAGCAGACTGCCACATTTTTCTCCTGTGGCGTGGCTGGTGGGTTGGAACTGCCGACCTTGTGGTTAGCAGGTCTCCTTTTCCTAAACCCACCCACATATAATTTATAGTAGAGCAGAACATAGAGGTGTTTCCTCACAGTTTACCCATATGTTCTTGCTGAAGCATAGAGTGCTAAAACTTCCCATTTCTTTTTGTCCAGTCTCATGTCAATTTTTCCTTTCCGGTAATAAGAAATACCATGCTTACAACTGTGTGGATTTAGAGTTCCCATGCCTTGCTTCTAATGACTTCCTTTAAGTACAGGCTTTTAAATTACTTCTGTGATGCACTGCTTGTTCTAACAAATTGCCTGATATTCTGAACTTTTTTTTTCCAATTAAAAAAAATTAAATATTACTCTGCAGTAATCCATGGAAAGTAACTATGGATTTATCTAAAAATTTTAATATGCCTATATTTGAGGCCAAAGACAACCAAGAAATAGGGGAAAGTAAAGATTGGAAGTAGGGTAGAGGAAAACTTATTTGAAGAGAGGTCAAGAAGCTGAGAGGCCCAAGTCTTGTTAGGATCATTTATGGATGTTAAAATCATACAGAATCATGACTGGTATAGTGTCAGATTAATAGTCATGTTTAGAAATAAGGGGTAATGCCTAAGAGTGGGAATGGCAACAAGGAAGTGTAACAGTATAGGCTGCTGCCACAAGCTCCAAAGGTGGGGCTTTTTAGGAAGGAGGAAGGGAGAACACTTGGGAAAGGGCAATGAGGAGCAAGGAAGCTATCTGTTTCAAATCCAGGC
Organism: Dugong dugon; assembly: GCA_030035585.1. Lineage (NCBI taxonomy): Eukaryota > Metazoa > Chordata > Mammalia > Sirenia > Dugongidae > Dugong > Dugong dugon. The sequence continues at coordinate 64,693,217 of CM057471.1, forward strand.
CCTTTCGAAAGCTGGACAATGAATAAGGTAGATGGAAGAAGAATTGATGCATTTGAATTACAGTGCTGGCAAAGAATATTTAATATACCATGGACTGGCAGAAGAACAAACAAATCTGTCTTGGAAGAAGTCCAGCCAGAATGCTCCTTAGAAGTGAGGATAGTGAGACTTCTCTTACGTATTTTGGACATGTTATCAGGAAGGACCAGTTGCTGGAGAAGGACACCATGCTTGGTAAAGCAGAGGGTCAGCGAAAAAGAGGAAACTCTCAAAGAGATGGACTTACACAGTGGCTGCAACAATGGGCTCAAACAGAAAGGACTGCGAATATGGCACAGGGACCGGGTAGTGTTTCGTTCTACTGTGCTTAGGGTCACTATGAGTCAGAATTGACTTGGCGGCTCCTAACAACAACAACAACAAACTACATGCCAGGCATTCTCTATAGATCTCATCTAATGTATTACCCCTGATTAACATTTGGAGAGCTGAGGCTTAGACAGCTAAAGTTGCCCAAGGCCAAGTGGCTAGATCAAGACAGTTAATAGAAAACACAACTCTGTCGGACTCTAAAGCCAGAGATTCCCCATCCATCACACGGCTTCCCTATAACGGAGGTCACTCAAGCCTTCATGAGAATTCATGCGCCACAAAGTTTTCCTCCAGTACCTGCATGAAATTACCAAAAACCAAACAGATTGCGACTCATAGTGACCCAATGGGACAGAGTAGAACTGCCCCATGGGGTTTCCAAGGAGCATTGGGTGGATTCAAACTGCTGACCTTTCGGTTAGCAGCCAAGCTCTTAAACACTGTGCCACTAGGGCATGAAATCACTAGGATGAGAGAAAAAAAAGGTAGGCCCCAAGCTCCGGGTAAGGGAGGTGAAAGCTCTCCTTATGGGAACTAGGACTTTCCAGAACAGCATGAACCTGGGTGCTGGGTCTCTTTGACAGGGCTCCCTCTAGCTTCTCCAGCTCTGCCCCAGTCGTTGCTTGGTAATGGGGGGGTAAGTGGGAGGGTAGTCTATGGAAGATCGAAGGTCAGCTGTCTTCTTAGTGCCCCAAGACGTGGTGGTCTCTCAGGGCTCCGCCCCATCTCGGTGACCCTAACCCTGAGACATTGTCTCTCCAGGCACAGCCCCTCTCAGCATCCCCCAGGGGTAGTCTCTCTAGGAACCGCCCCTCTAGGTGCCCCTTTCCCCCTCCCCACTATGTTGTCTCTCCAGGTGCCACCCCTCTCTGCGTCCCACCAAGGATGGTCTCTCTGGGCACTGCCCCCTTTTTTTCTTTTTGAATTTGATTTTTTTTTTTTTAATTGTTTATTGTACTTCAGGTGAGGGCTTACAGAACAAATAGTTTCTCATGAAACAGTAGTACACATATTGTTTTATGACATTAGTTAACAACCCCACAACATGTCAACCCTCTCCCTTCTCAACCTTTTTTTTTTTTTTTTGGTGAAAATATACATAGCCAAAGATACACCATTTCAAAAATTTCTACATGCACAGTTCAGTGACATTGACTCTGCTCTTCCAATTGTACTGCTATTCTCACTTTAGATGAAGGCTTACAGAACAAAATAGCTTCTCATTTAAAAGTTAGTACACATGTTGCCCTATGACAATGGTTAACAACCTCACAACACATCAACACTATCCTTACTCAACCTTGGGTTCCCTATCACCAGCTTTCCTGTCCCCTTCTGCCTTCTGGCCCTTGTCCCTGGACTGCTGTGGGCACTGCCCCTTTTGGTGCCTCCAAAGGGGTGATATCTCCAACTCCCGCCACCATGAAACACTACAATAAACACCCTCATGCATGTTCCCTTACGGACATGTATGAGAATATATCAAGTATTCTCATAAGCCAATAATAAAAAAGACAACTCAATTCAAAGAGGGTCAAAATATTGGAAAAGGCCCATCATAAAAGAAGATATAGGAATGGTTAATAAGAACATGAGAAGATGCTCAAAAGCATTAGTCATCAGGAAACACAAATTATAATCATGAGCTGCCTCTACACACCCAATAGGATGACTAAAATTAACAAGACTAACCAAACCAAGTATTGGCAAGGATGTGGAGCAGCCAGAGGTCTCATACACTGCTGATGGGAATGCAAAATGGTACAAACACTTCAGAAAAAGGTATGGCAGAGTGGTAGGCAGAATAATTCTCCCTCCCCAGGGGAAAAAAAAAAAAAGCCCCTGTCCTAATCCCTGCAACCTGTGAATATGTTACCTTACATGGCAAAAAGGACTTTGATGTGATTAAGTTAAGGGTCTTGGGGAGATTATCCTGAATTATCCAAGCATAATCATAAGCGTCCTTATAAGGGAAAGAGGGAGGCAGAAGAGTCAGAGAAGGAGAAGTGATGACAGGAGCAGAGGTCAGAGTGATGTGATTGCTGGCTTTGAAGATGGAAGGGGACCACGAGCCCTGGAATCCAGGTGGCCTCTAGAAGCTGCAATAGGTAAGGAAATGGATTCTCCTAGAGCCACTAGAAAGAATGCAGCCTTGCCAACACCTTGATTTTAGCCCAGTGAGACCCATTTCCAACTTCTGCTCTCCAGAACTGTAAGATAATAAATGCATGTTGTTTTAAGACACTAAATTTGTGCTAATGTTTTTACAGCAGCCATAGGAAAATAATAGTTTCTTAAAATGTTTAACCAACATCTACCATATGACCCAGTCATTCCATTCCTAAGTGTTCACCCAAGAGAAATGAAAATATGCATCTACACAAAGACTTGTACATAGATGTTTGTTTATAGCTGTTTTATTTGTAATAGCCCCCGAACTGAAAACACTAACGTCCATTAACAGGTAAATGGATAAAAAAAAATCCATACAATGGAATACTAGTTAGAATAAAAAGGAAAAAGCTATCAGTGCATGCAATAACATGGATGAACTTCAAAAGTATTATGCCAAGTGAAAGAAGCCAAATAAAAGAATACAAACGATATGATTCTATTTAAATAAAAAGTCTATATATGTAACTAACTTATAGCTATGAGTTGGAATCGACTCGACAGCAATGGGTTTGGTTTGTCTTTGGTATAGCGACATAAAGCAGAACAGTGGTTGCCTGGTGATGCAACTGGAGGGAAGGATGGATTACAAGGGGCAGTAGGAAATTTTGGGGGGTGGTGGAGATGTTCGTTATCCGGATTTTGATCATGGTTTCACTGGTGTATGCTTATGTCAAAACTCATCAAATTGAACACTTTAAATATGTGCAATTTATTGTATGTTAATTATACTTTATTAAAATATAAAAAATTTCTTCTTCTCACTTCATATTTTTTAATTCCTTATTTTTTTTAAGTTTATTTGCCACGCGTATACTTGGTCAGTCTATTCGGTAATTTTGCTCAGATGGAAGATGTTTACTGTCTTCCTTTAATTGTGGTTACTCCTCAGGTGGTTAATTATTTTGGTCTATAAGCTCATTTTCCCCTGGAGTATCTGGGACACTGTAGTGTTTGAGGGAAAGGCTGAGGACTAGGCTCTAGTCTGTGTCCCTCCCAACAGGTTTAAGAAGATGGAAGGGGATAAAACCCAGGGTCCATAGAATCTGGTTTAATACCACCTTTGCAGTTCGTATTAACCCTCTGGTCAGGGATTTGCCTTTAAATCATAGGAAGAAGCAGCATAGGGAGGAGGCAGTCTCTCTGGGTTGTCATCTCTAGCTCTGTTTGTTTTTCTCCTCATTAGGGCTTTTAGCTTTCATGACATGCTGATCCATGTGGCCTGACTATGCTGTTGGTTTCTGATGTGAAGGTGCAGGCAATGATTATCCTAAGACAACAGAGTTTAAAGGCTTTTTTCCAACCTATCCTCTCTCTGTCCCCACTATCAGCCCTTCACCCAGTCTGTAGGTACCTCCCTTCCATCCTCCCTTCTTACTCCCAGGTACACACAGCAGTTGCAGACAGTTTTTTGTCTTTCCAGAGGCTTCTTATATTTTGTTTTGAGAGTTCCTCAACTCCATCCATCCATTTCTCTTAAATAATTTCTCCAGAATGGATTTCAAGGGACGGAGACAGTACTCAATGTTAGTGCACCATCTTAACAGAAAAAACAACAATCCATTGCTGTCCAGTTGATTCCGACTCATAGCAACCCCACAGGACAGAGTAGAACTGCCCAAGACAACAGAATTTAAAGACCAGTGGGGTTTCCAAGGCTGTAATCTTTACGGAAGCCAACTGCCACATATTTCTCCCATAAGCAGCTGCTGGGCTTGATCTATCGACCTCTCAGTTAGCAGCCGAGTGCTTAATCGCTGTGCCACCAGGTTTCCTTCATCTTAATAGGAAGCCTTGTAATATTATTTTTATCTGACTTTAAACCATTTAATATTCTTCAAAGAAGTAGTCTACATCTGAAAATCAGATTCTGAATATCGTAAGAGAACACTAAAGACAATAAGAACTGTAGAAAAGTAAAAAGCATTTTTGCTGGTTTGAAACTCAGAAAAATAAATAATTTTTAAACATATTTTGATAAATCCTTTAGAACTATAAAGGAGCCTTGGTGGCATAGTGGTTAAGTGCTCGGTTGCTAACCAAAAGGTCAGTGGCTTCAACCCACCATCTGCTCCGTGGGAGAAAGATGTGGCAGCCTGCTTCTGTAAAGATTACAGCCTTGGAAACCCTATGGGGCAGTTCTACTCCGTCCTATAGGGTCGCTATGAGTCAGAATCCACTAGATGGCAATGGTTTTTTTTTTTTTTTTTTTTTAAAATGGTCCCTCTTTACTTAAATTAGTCTGATCCTTGAGAGTTTTTTTTTGTTGTTGTTGTTAGAATAAAATTCACTTCATCTCCACTCTCTGCTGCTTACCTGTTGCAGAGTATGCTGAGGGCTCCATCTGGACTACAATCACATGGCAGACAGAGCCCAGAGCTGTAAGTGTGATTCAGGTAAAAGCCCTCCTTGCAGGTTTCACAGCGAAGCCCCTGATAACCTGGATGACACTCACACTGCCCTGTGGTCTGATTGCAGCGATTCACATCCAGGCTTCCGACCCTAGAGCAGTTACATATATACTCTGCAAAGGAAAGAAGAAAAGAGACATTATCAAGTGAGATTTAATGCCTTTTAATAAAATAACTCTATTGCATTTTTCTTCATAAATGTTCATGACAACTTTGTAGCGTTGGATAAAATTAACTCTAGTTCAATCCTCTTTCTATTCTATTTAGTTTATTTAAGCTGGGAAATATATACAGAAAATATACACAGAGCTATGTATAGTTCAAAGGAGCCCTGGTGGCGTAGTGGTTAAGGGCTCAGCTGCTAACCAAGAAGTCAGAGGTTGAAACTCACCAGCCACTATGAGGAAGAAAGATGTGGCAGACTTTCTGAAACGATTAAAACCTTGGAAATCCTATGGGGCAGTTTCGCTATGGGTTGGAACTGACTCTACGGCAACCGGCATGGGGTATGTATGGTTCATAATTACAAAGTTAGCATTTTCAATTTCTTTTCCAGTAATCTTCATCTCTTAGCCCTCTTACCTCACACTTCAATGTATGGGTCTGTATATTATTTGTTTTTCTGGATTGGAAGCCCCCAAAGGCAGGGCATATGCTTATGTATATGCATTGAGAGGCTCTAACACGCTGGAAATGACAACATATTAAATAATAAATAACCTCATTGTATAGTAGCAAAAGCCTAAGGCTCAGATGGTTAACTGTGGTAACCTACACAAGGTCATACAAGATTGTGCTATATCTGGAATCATAAGCTAATACATTCTGCCCAAGAAGAAATTAACAGAGAAATGAAACTTTAAGGTTAGGAAACGAGAAATAGTAAATCCCAGATGAGAAAGTTTACAGGTTCATCCTATAAACTTAAAACCAAAACTTAAAATCAATCACAATTTGAATCTCTTTCACAAATTAAAAGATTTAGAATAAAAACATATTCTTTAGATATATTTCAAATGGTTTTTTCTAAGAATATATTTAGAAACCCTTAGTTTTAGCCTTTTAATACAAAGGAACATGTAAGCTTCATTAGGATTTGGGTTTTGCTACTGTTCTACTCGTTTTATCAAGAAGAAAATACAGTGAAACCTGTGAGAGATGGGACTGCCTGGTTTTTCTGGGTTTCACAAGCTTTCCGCCTTTGACAGGGTGCAATCACCAATTTTCTATAGCTTTTTTTAGTGGAAAATATTTGCGTTTTCCTTCTCTGACAGGTTTCCACCTTACACAGGTACCAGCTTTCACAGGTTTTACTGTATTTTCAACATAGTTTGACAAAGTAGCAACGTAGGACCTTGTAAGCATGTGGAAAAACATGTAACTAAAATCAACATAGTGTTGCTGTGTGTGAACAAGCCGACTCCAATTCATAGGGACCCTACAGGAGAGAGTAGAAATGCCAAGGCTGTAATCTTTAAGCAGGCTGCCACATCCTTCTCCCATGCAGCAGCTGATGGGTTCAAACCACCAACCTTTGAGTTAGCAGCTGAGCACTTAACCACTGTGCCACCAGGCCTCCTCACAGATAAAATAAAACCCTGCATATATTTTAGGAATAACTCTCATTCCCAAATAGCTAGAGGCCTAGGATTAAAAAGCCCAGAGAAATCTATGGTACAAATTATATTTCTGAACAATAAGGCACTATATAAAATGGCATTATACTGATAACAGTTTAGCTTATAAAAATATTTGACACTAATTTTGATGATTTCAAAAAAGTTATTAGAGAACTACAAAGCCAGAGTCTTATATAGAAAAGTTATACAGGAGTTTGCTTCTCTATTCTAGAAAAAGAAATAAGCTTCAAAATTATTTATGTCATTACAAGCAGCTTATCCATACAAGTCACAACAAAGAATTCCACAAAGAAATTCCCATATGGCCGACTCTACCAACTCTCTACCTCCCATCCTTTTTCAGTTCCTATGCTTTGATGTCCCTCTCCAAACCTCTTTTAATATGTAAATATGACAAATGAATATATGCTGGTGGGTGATTTTTAAATTTTATGTATATTTCAAGCTTGGGTGGTGAATTAGTTACAAAACACAGAGGAGAGTGCAGATTTCTTCAGTTCCAAGTATAGGCTAGGAATCAGCTTCCCATCACAATCAAGATTTTTATTTTTACTAGGCTGTGCAAGCATGACATTTCTTTGCTAGATTTACATGTCTTCACATTATTTCTACTTTCTGGGTATACGTGCATGTGGTCTTTGTAAATAATGAAGCCACGTTTAGCGGTCTACAAACCTGCCAATGACAACTTCATGGCAAGTCCTTCACTCCACCTAAAATGACCAGAATGCTTAAAATAACATTTTTCTTTTGAAATCTGGCAGAATTTCAAGATATATACATCCATTTCTCCTGCTAGACCAATTTCACCACAAGATAAACTAATCAAATTTATGCTGGTGTGAGCAGAACTAGTTCAAGAAAAGTTAAAATACTAAAAAGCTCTATAATAATAAAGACTGAGCATTTTATTCCATTATTTCCTTACTAATGTACTGCCATCTGAAAACTCAATCAGTGTACCTAGTGAATGAGATAAGATTAGCAGTGTTTTGTTTTGTTTTCAAGAACCCAATTTGAGGACTCTAAGATGAAAATGCTTGGAATTTTTTTCAGTGAAGTTTTAACGGATAAACCTTCAGTACTAACCAAGTCCGTTTGTTGCTTAATATTTCTGTAGAGTCAATCCAATATCTTCATTATCTACTCTGAACATTCTCTTTTTCCTCCTATTTCTGAATCTTTGCTCATTCTGTGCTCCTTGGAATGTTCTCTCCTCTCCACATACTCAAACCTATCCCATATTTCAAGATCCAGCTAAAAAACTCACTCTTTCATAAACTCTAAGTCTAGTGCCCCTACTGTGAACCTATTGCAATACCTACTGCCTATAACTCTCATATAGCACTAATTTGAACAGGCAGTTAAGTGAAGCAGTTATAAGCATAGACTGTAGATTCAGACAGCTAAGGTTTAAATCCTGTTCTGTCACTTACTAATTTTATAGCCTTAGGGAGGTTAGTTAACCTACTTGTGCCTTCATCTTCTCATCTGTAAACAGGGCATAATAATAGTACCTATAACTCTCAGCCTCAACACATGAAATGAAATTCGTCTGGCATTCTACAATAATTAAAACAACAGCTGGAAGAAAGGGACACCAGGTAAAATAACAAGTGCAATTCAAATGTCAGATTCAAAGGCCACAGTTTTGTTACACCCTGTGAACAAGATTTGAAAGCCTGGGAATGGATTTATTACCATGGCAGGTTTTGACAATGTCTAAGAAATAGAATTAATGTCCTCTCATGCAGAAATCCAAGTTGTGGGTCATATAGGCAGAGAAAAAGCGGGTAGTCTATATACACTTGGCTCCACACATTACCTGTATGCATGCCCTACAGTGATGAAAACAAAAGAGGTTAGAATATGGTTTCAGAGAGGATGAAAAATGAGTATTCTAACAGTAGTGGAGAGAATGGCAAATATTTCAGCAGTAGAGAACACTCTAATGCCAGTAAGGAAGCTGAGGTATCAAGACAAAGGTGCACTATCATGTTGGCACTCTTCCCCAAAATAAGCAAGGAAAGGAAGCTGAGAGAGAAGCACACCAAGAGCCAAGGAGCACATGCATCTTTTCTGTTTGCAGCTCAGATTCCAAAGTCCTATTCCAGTGATCTACCTCAAACCAAGTTTAACTAATACAGGTAGACCCCAACTCATGACATATTTGAGTTACAATGAGCCACACTATAAAAATATGTGTTGTAAATCCTAACCTCTATGCCTGTGGCTATAATCCCATTTGGGTTGTGTTTATTAGGCTAATGAGGCAAGATTAGTGTGGGGTATATCTTGAGTCAATCTATTCTGAGATATAAAAGAGATTGAACAAGTGAGCAGAGCAGAGATGGGGTAAGATAAATGCCAAGACACATGGAGATGTCGGTTCATACCCCACTCCTGGTACCAGAATTTGGTACCAAGAAGTGGGGATGTTGCTGTAACAGATACCTAAAATGTGGAAGTGGTTTTGGAATTGGGTAATGGGTAGAGGCTGGAAGAGCTTTAAGGTACCTAATAGTAAAAGCCTAGATTTCCTGAAGAGACTGTTGGTATGGACACCAAAGGTTATTCTGATGAGGGCTCTGAAGGAAGTGAGAAGAGCTGTAGGGAAAGTCTATATCATCTTAGAGAATACTTATGGCACCAGTAACAGAATATCACTAGAAATGTGGACGTTACATGTGCTTCTGGCCAGGTTTTAAAAGAAAATGATAAACATGTGATTGGACAATGGAGGAAGGGTGATGTTTTTTAGGCAGTGGTAAAGAACTTGTCTGAATTATGTTACAATGTTTGGTGGAAGGTAGAACTTGTAAGTGAGGAACTTGGATATCTGGCTGAGGAGATTTCTCTCTTTTTTTTAAAAATTTTTTTTATTGTACTTTAGATGAAGGTTTACAGAGCAAACTAGTTCTCATTAAATAATTAATACACATATTGCTTTGTGACATTGGTTGTCAACCCCAAGATGTATCAACACTCTCCCCTTCTAGACCTGGGGTTCCCCATTACCAGCTTTCCTGTCCCCTCCTGCCTTCTCATCCTTGCCCCTGGGCTGCTGTGCTCAATCTGTCTTGTTTTGTTTTATGGGCCTGTCTAATCTTTGGCTAAAGGGTGAACCTCAGGAGTGACTTCATTACTGAGCTATAAGGGTGTCTAGGGGCCATACGCTTAGGGTTTCTCCAGTCTCTGTCAAATTGGTAAATCTGGTCTTTTATGTATATGTGTGTGTGTGTAAGTCTGGTCTTTTGTGTGTGTGTGTGTGTGTGTGTGTGTGTGTGTGTGTGAGACAGAGAGAGAGAGTTATAACTTTGTTCTACATTTTTCTCCAGCTCTGTCTAGGACCCTCTATTGTGATCCCTGTCAGAACAGTCCGTGGTGGAAGCCAGGCACCATCTAGTTGTGCTGGACTCAGTCTGGCTGAGGAGATTTCTAAGCAAGATCTTAAAGGAGCTGTGTGGTTTCTCCTTACTGCTTATAGTAAGATGTGAGAGGAAAGAGACGGACTTAAAAATGAACTGTGCAAAATGAAAACAGAACTTAAAGACTTGGAAAATTCTGTTGTATAAACTAAGGACATGTGTCCTAGAATGTTCACTAAGGACGTGACTACACAATATTTTGTTAAAGAGATTAAGCCTGTGACTGATGGATCTAATCAGCTACCACAGCAGAAAATCCATCAGCTTAGATTGAAGGGGACAGAGAAAGAACAAAAGGAAAGAACACTGTTTATCTCTTGGAATTCTACAGGCAAGAAACAGGCCAAAGGAGCTACATCTGCTGTCCTTCAGAAAAGAAAGGGACTATCCCTGGAGCAACTTGGACATCAGCAGAACTGTTGGAGGGAGCATGGGAAGCAGGGCCCTCTCAGTTTCAAAGGGTGGGACCACAGCCTCCTAGGTTTCAAAAAGTCGGATCATCGCCAACTCAGTTCTGGAGTGTGGGGCTGCCATTAAGCTGTGCCAGGGGGATGGGGCTGCTGGCCAGAGCTGAGGGGGCAGGGATGCCATGCCCAAGGGGCAGAAGATGGGGCCTTCTGGGGCTGAGGGGGTGGGGTCACCACTCAGATGGACTAGGAGAATAGGGTCACCAAAGCCTAGGGAGCAGAGTTGCCATCCCAGTGGACCTGGGAAGGCGGAGCTGAAGCCCAGGACCAAGTGGTCTCCACCCAGAATCCAGAGGACATGGCTAACACCAAGAGTCAGGAGGGTGGGGCCATTGCTCAGATGGTCTCAGAGAAGAGAGGTTTATTTTCAAGTCTTTCAAGCTAATATAATTTGTTCTGCTGTGCTTTGGACTTGCTTGGTGCCTGTTATCCCTTCTTTCCCTCCAATTTCTCCCATTTGTGATGCAAATGTCTACATTGTGCCTGTTCCATCATTGTACTTTGGAAACAGATAACTTGTATTCTGGATTTCACAGGTTCACAGATGAAGAGGAATTTCGCCCCAGGATGGAATACACCTAAAGTCTCACCCATATTTGATTTAGATGATTCAGAAGATGAGACCTGGAGTTGATTTAAGACTTTTGGGATGATGTGATGGGGTGAATGTGTTTTGCATGTGGCAAGGACACGAATTTTTGGAGGCCAAAGATGGAATGTTATGGATTGAATTTTGTCCCCCAAAAACACGTGTTGTAAATCCTAACCTCTATGCCTGTGGCTATAAACCCATTTGGAAATGGGTTGCCTTTGTTATGTTAATGAGGCAGGATTAGAGTAGGAAGTATCTTGAGTCAATCTCTTTTGAGATATAAAAGAGATTAAACAACGGTGCAGAGCAGAGATGGGCTAAGATAGATGCCAAGACACATGGAGATCTCCAAGGAACCAGGAAACAAGCTGAAGAGATAAGGACCTTCCTCCAGAAATGACAGAGAGAGAATGCCCTCCCCTAGAGCCAGTGCCCTGAATTCAGACCTCTAGCCTCCTCAACTGTGAGAAAATAAATTTCTGTTTGTTAAAGCCACCCGCTTGTGTTATTTCTGTTATAGCAGCACTAGATAACTAAGGCATGCACTTATGACCGTCCCTTTTTTTTTTTTTTGGTACATCTTATTGTTAGGAATATGTACTACATACAGTGTTGTAGTGTGTAATTTGCTGATGTTATCATTCTCAGTTGTTCACTTGCAGACGTTCAATTTTTATTTACTGTTGAAAACACTGCCGTATAGATTTAGTTTTCTATACCAAATCAAGGGCATCAGTTGCTTGAAAACATGGACCCAAATGCTGATCGCTTTGCTAAAGTCAATAGGCAGATTCAGGAAGCAGTGAGATATAACCACGAAATATACGAAGAAAAAAAGAAAAGGACCATACAGATAACTCTCACTAATTTTCTAACAAGAAATGCCATCTCCATTCCCAGGGATAACCAGATGATCCAGAACTTTCCACAAGTGGAGTTATTACTGCAACTGACAAAATGTGAATGTTGTCCAACTCTTCTTCATCATCGAAGTAAATTTTTATGATCTGTATATTTTCTTATGTACATATGTAGAGGTATTAAAATATATCTATAAGTTTATATGTAATGTTTCCAACTCCCAAAGACAAATAAAGACAGGATTTATAAAGATACTGATAATAAAAGGCAATGAGGAAAACTAAAAAATAAATAAATAAAAACAAGGTATTCAACTTATGTCAGAACAGACTTGCAACAGAGTTGTCAGAATGGAACCCTGTTGTAAAACAGGGACTACCTACAGTATGAGCAACTATAATAAATTTAAAGCACTGTCAGCATCCATTAAATTGTGTCAGTTAACATGTTAGCTTGTAGGTAGAGTACAATCTCAGACCCTTCACAGTTCTTGATGTCCATGTGGAACAAGATATGGAGTTGATGCAGAAATGATGCAATCCTCTTATTAGGAGGCTGGCAATACGAACAAGAAGAAAGAAAACATCAATAGATAGAAACAGTAGGAAGGACCTATAGCCAAAGACGAGAGAGGAAGTGCTGACTTTTTAATGAGGTAGAATCTCAAGACACCAAAGCACGACAAAGGAGCCTGTGATATGACTAATGATGTCACTAGTGTGAATGTTAATAAAGAGAACACTAAAAGCTAATCACAGACAAGCCTGAACAAAATGCTAAAAAGCTCATTTGGTTTCCTAAGAGTAAATATGGAATAAGCCTCCATCATTCAGGCAGCAGGTTTTCTTTCAAAGCCCTATAATTCTTGGAAAAACTCACTGGAGAAATAGAGAACAGTAATGTAAATGTTAGTGGATATAACACACTCTTCGGCAACTTTTTTTCTTTTTGTTGTTTGGATTCTGAGGAGTAAGGAATATAGTTATCTGAACCCTTAAGAAGAGTAATAATCTAAAATCTGGCACCAAATTGATTTGAGCATTTGAACACATATAAAATCCTAGGACATTACGACAGACCCAACTGAAATAAAAAGGATCATAACAGAGTATTATGAAAAACTACACGCCAACAAATTTGAAAACCTAGTGAAAATGGATAATTTTCTAGAAACACACTACCTACCCAAACTATCACAAAGTGATGTTAAAAATCTGAACAGACCCATAACAAGAGAAGAGACTGAAAAGGTAATTTAAAAAACTCCCAACAAAAAAAAGCCCTGGCCCAGATGGCTTCACTGGAGAATTCTACAAAACATTCAGAAAACAGCTTGTACCAGTACTACTGAAACTATTTCAGAACATAGAAAAGGAAGCGACACTTCCAAATTCATTCTATGAAGCCAGCAAAACGCTAATACCAAAACCAGGCAAAGACGTCCCAAAAAAAGAAAATTACAGACCAATATCTCTCATGAATATAGATGCAAAAATTCTCAACAAAATTCTAGCCAATAGAATTCAGCATCATATCAAAAAAATAATACACCACGACCAAGTAGGATTCATACCAGGTATGCAAGGATGGTTCAACATTAGAAAATCAATCAACGTAATCCATCACATACATGAAAGAAAAGAATCACAAGATCATCTCAACTGACACAGAAAAGGCATTCGACGAAGTCCAACACCCATTCCTGATAAAAACTCTCAATAAAATAGGTATAGAAGGGAAATTTCTCAACATAATAAAGGGCATTCATGTAAAACTAACAGCCAACATCATTCTTAATGGAGAGAGGCTGAAAACATTCTCCTTGAGAAATGGAACAAGACAAGGATGCCCTTTATCACCACTCCTATTTACCATTGTGCTGGAAGTCCTAGCTAGAGCAATAAGGCAAGAAAAAGAAATAAATGGCATCCAAATTGGTAATGAAGAAGTTAAACTGTCCCTGTTTGCAGATGATATGATACTATACACAGAAAACCCTAAAGACTCCATGAGAAATCTACTGGAACTAATAGGAAGATTCAGCAGAGAAGCAGGATACAAGATAAACATACAAAAATCAGTTGGATTCCTATACACCAATAAAGAGAACTACAGAAAGGAAATCAGGAGAACAATATCATTTATAACAGCCCCTAAGAAAATAAAATACTTAGGTATAAGTCTAACCAGGGATGTAAAAGACCTATACAAAAAAAATTACAAAATACTACTGCAAGAAACCCAAAGGGATCTACATAAATGCAAAAACATACCATGCTCATGGACAGATAGACTCAACATTATGAAAATGACAATTCTACCCAAAGCAATTTACAAATACAATGCAATCCCAATCCAAATACCAACAACATTCTTTAAAGAGGTGTAAAAACTAATCATTAACTTTATATGGAAAAGGAAGAAGCCCTGAATAAGTAAAGCACTACTGAAGAAGAAGAATAAAGTTGGAGGACTCAAACTCCCTGACCTCAGAACCTACTACACAGCTATGGTAGTCAAAACAGCCTGGTGCTGGTACAACGACAGATACATTGACCAATGGAACACAATTGAGAACCCAGATGTAAATCCATCCTCCTATGGTCACCTGATCTTTGACAAAGACCCAAAGTCTATCAAATTGGGAAAAGATAGTCTTTTTAACAAACGGTGCTGGCAAAACTGGATATCCATCTGCAAAAAAAATGAAACAGGACCCATACCTCACACTATATACAAAAACTAATTCAAAATGGATCAAAGACCTAAATATAAAGCCAAAAACTATAAAGTTCATAGAAGGAAAAAATAGGATCAATGCTACAGGCCCTAATACACGGCATTAATAGGATACAAACCATAACCAACAACATGCAAACTCCAGAAGATAAGCTAGATAACTGGGATCTTCTAAAAATGAAACACCTATGCTCTTCAAAAGACTTCACCAAAAGAGTAAAAAGAGAATCTACAGACTGGGAAAAAAAATTTGGACACTACAAGCCACACAAAGGTCTAAACTCTAAAATCTTCAAGAAAATCCAATACCTCTACAACAAAAAGACAAATAATTCAATTTAAAAACGGGCAAAGGAAATGAAAAGACACTTCACCAAAGAAGACATTCAAGCGGCCAACAGACACACGAGGAAATGCTCGCGATCACTAGTCATTAGAGAAATGCAAATTAAAACCACAATGAGATACCATCTCACCCCAGCATTACTGGCACTAATCAAAAACACTGGAAATAACAAATGTTGGAGAGGCTGTGGGGAGATCGGAAGTCTTATACACTGCTGGTGGGAATGCATAATGATACAACTATTTTGGAAAATGATATAGTGCTTCCTTAGAAAGCTAGAAATAGAAATACCATATGATCCAGCAATCCCACTCCTAGGAATATATCCTAGAGAAATAAGAGCTGTCACACAAATAGACATATGCACACCCATGTTCACTGCAGCATTGTTCACAACAGCAAAAAGATGGAAACAACCTAGACGCCCATCAACAGATGAATGGATAAACAAACTATGGTACATACACACAACAGAGTATTATGCAGCAATAACGAACAATGATGAATCTGTGAAGCATCTCATAACATGGATGAAACAGGATGACATTATGCTGAGTGAAATAAGTCAATCACAAAAGAACAAATACTGTATGAGATCTCTATTGTAAAAACTCACGAAAAAGTTTACACACAAAAAGTAACAATCTTTGTTGGTTACGAGGGATGGGAGGGGTGGGGGGGAAATACTAAATAGACAATAAATAAGTGGTAACTTTGGTGAAAGATAAGACAGTAAACAATACTGGGGAAGCCAGCACAACTTGTACAAGTCAAGGTCATGGAAGCTCCATAGACACACCCAAACTCCCTGAGGGACCAAACTGCTGGGCTAAGGGCTATAAGGACCATGGTCTCGGGGAACATCTAGCTCAATTGGCATAACGTAGTTTATAAAGAAAATGTTCTACATTTTGCCTTGGTGAGTAGCGTCTTGGGGTCTTAAAAGCCTGTGAGCAGCTATCTAAGATACTCCACTGGTCTGACCCCTTCGGGAGCAAGGGAGAATGAAGAGAACAGGACACAAGGAAAAGACTAGTCCAAAGGACTAATGGACCACACCTACCACAGCCTACACCAGACTGAGTCCAGTACACCTAGATAGTGCCCGGCTACCACCACTGACTGCTCTGACCGGGATCACAACGGAGGGTCCTGGACAGAGCTGGAGAAGGATGTAGAACAAAATTCTAACACACAGAAAAAGACCAGATTTACTGGCCTGACAGAGACTGGAGAAACCCTGAGCATATGGCCCCCGGACACCCTTTTAGCTCAGTGGTGAAGTCACTCCCAAGGTTCACCATTCAGACGGGGACTGGACAGCCCCAGAGAACAAAACGGGACTAATGAGGCACAGCAGTCCAGGGACAAGGACTAAAAGCCAGGAGGGGACAGGAAAGCTGGTGATAGGGAATCCAAGGTTGAGAAAGGACAGTGTTGACATGTCATGGGGTTGATAACCATTGTCATAGGGCAATATGTGTACCAACTGTTCAATGAGAAACTATTTTGTTCTGTAAACCTTCATCTAAAGTACAAAAAAAAAAAAAAAGAATTATCTATGTGAGATCAAATTGACAACAGCAACTCAAAAGGTTTGATGGGAAGCCTAAGGGACAGTGAGTTGAAGACAATGGTGATGGAATAATCTGGAAAAGGATAGTGAGAATAGCAGCACAACTGGAAGAATGTAATCAATGTCACTGAACTGCACATGTAGAAATTTTTGCAATGGTGTATCTTAGGCTAGGTATAATCTCACAAAAAAAAAAATAAAAGGTCCTCTAAGGTCAAAAAGGGAGAGTGTTGACATGTCGTGGTTGTTAACCAATGTCATAAAACAATATGTGTACTGATTGTTTAATTAGAAACTATTTGTTCTGTAAACCTTCACCTAAAGTACAATAAAAAAATTTTTTTTTTAATTTTTAAGAAAAGAAATATAATACCCTAGAAAAAAGGGCAGTAAATTGGCATTTTTTTTTTTTTTTGCTGGGTACTTGAACTTAGGCCATAATTTTGATGCATCTAAAACAGACACTATACTTTTAAAAAACATTTCTTTTTTTTTTTTTTTACTCTACTTTTTTTTGTTGTACCTTAGGTGAAGATTTACAGAGTAAACTAGTTTCTCATTAAACAATTAATACACATTGTTTTGTGACATTGGTTGCCAACCCTACGACGTGAACCCTCACCCCTTCTTGACCTGGGGTTCCCCATTACCCCTCCTGACTTCTCATCCTTGCATTGGGCTGGTGTGCCCCTTTAGTCTCGTTTTATGTGCCTGTCTAATCTTTGGATGAAGGATGAACCTCAGGAGTGACTCCATTACTGAGCTATAAGGGTGTTCAAGGGTCATACTCTCAGGGTTTCTCTAGTCTCTGTCAGACCAGTAAGTCTGGTCTTTTTTTATTTTTGTGAGTTAGAATTTTGTTCTATATTTTTCTCCAGCTCTGTCTGAGACCCTCTATTGTGATCCCTATCAGAGCAGTTGGTGGTGGGAGCCAGGCATCATCTAGCTGTGCTAGACTCAGTCTGGTGGAGGCAGTGGTAGTTGTAGTCCATTAGTCGTTTGCATTAATCTTTCCCTTGTTATCTTTGGTTTTCCTCATTCTCCTTACTCCAGATGGGGTGAGACCAGTGGAGTATCTTAGATGGCCGCTCACAAGCTTGAAAAACATTTCTTAACAAGGGCCAACAGATAAAAAATTTTTGTACAAAAAGAAAAAAAAAAAAGAAGAATTTTGTTTAGAAGATCCATAAGTCTCCCCTTTGTGGATAAATACCCGTCCTGGCAAGGGATTATCTCCTCAAACATACTAAAGAGTTTTTCTGGGCCTTTTATACACCTGGTAGAACTCTCTGCATTAAACTTTTAACCAACTCATGTTCCTGCTCAGTAAAAAGTCCACTATATATTCCAGAGAATTTTAAGTGTTTTAGTATCTGCAGCTACTTTGTATTAATGATGGGAGTTTTAAAAAAGATATTAATTATGATAGTATATCCTAATTAATGTGCCCTCCATCTCTATGTACCTCTTTTTGAAGTACTTTCTGAGGGTATGGCCTAGTGCTGTCATTGACTGTGATGTCTGGAGGCTGAAGCAGTTTGGTACAATACTGTGTATCTTAGTAAGGTTCTCTACAAAAGCAAAATAAGTGAAGCATGTATATATATATGTATATATACCCACATATATATGCATATATATGTGTATATATATATGTGTGTGTGTGTGTGTATACACATACACACATACATAGAGAGAGATTTATCTCAAGGAAATGACTCATGCAGTTGTAGAGGTTAGCAAGTCCCAAGGCCGTGGGTCAGGTGTCATGATGGAGGCCTCTGCTGACTCACATGGTTGCAGGGGCTGACAAACCCAATATCAGCAAGTTAGATGACAGGCTGCTGGCTCACAGGATGTGGAGGCTGACAAATCCCAAGATCAGCAGGTAAGATAGCAAGCCGCTGGCTGTGGAGGCTGATGAATCCCAAGATCAGCAGGCTGCTGGCTCAAGTCCCAAGAACTGAAGTTTAGATGATGATGAGCCAGATGCAGGATCCAAAGCAAGCAAGTGAGCTTTGTCAGAACGTCTATATATATATATATATATGTACTAGATGAGGGCACACCCTTGAGGAAACTCCCTTTACTACTGACTGACTGGTAACATCAGATCGCATTATGGAGGATGACAACATCATTACATAACTGCCAAATTATATCATTATATAACTGCCAAACTACATCAAATTGCCAAACCACTGAAAATCATGGCATGGCCAAATTGACACAAAACCTTAACCATCACAGTCCACCCCTTGTCAACTTGGCACCTGTAAACATTTCTTTAAACCATACACAATCTCTAAATAAAGATAATTACAAAGTCATACTTGCCCCTAACATGATACAACATGTGCGCAACTGAAAATGCACTAGCTCTGTTTCCATCTTCTATAAGCAAAGAGAACAAAAATATTTGATGCATTCATGCAAGGAAGAAATACTCATAACAATTACAGTCCTCATTTGTGCAACTGGTCACACAGTCATAACTGATATTTAGAACCACTTTCTTCTACCACCTATTCCATATTCCCTTCACCATCGGCAAGCACCTTAGCTAGTCGTGGTTCTTTGCCTGGTGGGGTGAGCCAAACCTTCATTCCTGAAGGGTCTGGGCCATTAGTAGCCATGTTGAAATTGGGTTGCTGTAGTGTGCCACTGACTTTAATCACAGGGCACGGTAGTACTAAGAGACGCCCGTATTCCAGACATACTCTATTTTACCTCCATTATGTCACTACCAAGGTTTTCCTTTGGTAACCAGGGTCAATCACACCAGCCAATATGGTAACTTCTTTGCCTGTTGATCCAGAGGCATGAGGAGCCCAAAGTGGCCAGGTGACATTCTTAACTTCCAGTTCAATGGAATCCATGTTGTGTCTCCAGGTGGGGCATTCCTCCCTTTGGAACTAAGACTTCTAGACCTGCAGAGCACAAGGGTACAGGAACAGGAAGCAAAAATTTTTCGAGTGGGTCACTAGGGGAAATAGTGAATGATGCCACTTCCATCTCCACCCCTTGATTCCTGGACCCATGAATACTGGCTATGGGAGAAACAGCACCATATACTGGATGCTGGTTTACAACATATACCGCCTCCTGAAGAAAACTGCCACCTAGCTGGCACTGTAATTGTGTCTTTAGAAGGTCATTCCATCATTCTATCAAGCCAGCTGCTTCAGAATGATGGGGAACATGGTAAGACCAGTGAATTCCATGAGCATGGGCCCATTGCTGTACTTCATTTGCTGTGAAGTGAGTCCCTTGATCTGAGGTGATGCTGTGTGGGATACCATGATGGTGGATAAGGCATTCTGTGAGTCCACAGATGGTAGTTTTGGCAGAGGCATTGCATGCAGGGAAGGCAAATTTGTATCTAGACTAAGTGTCTGTCCCAGTAAGAACAAAACACTGCCCATTCCATGATGGAAGCAGTCCAATGTAATCAACCTGCCACCAGGTTTCTGGCTGATCAACTCAAGGAATGGTGACATATCGGGGACTCAGTGTTGGTCTCTGCTGCTGGCCGCTTGGGTACTCAGCAATGGCTGTAGGCAAGTCAGCCTTGGTTAGTGGAAGTCCATGTTGCTGAGCTTGTGCATAACCTCCATCCCGGCCACCATGGCCACTTGGTTCATGAGCCCATTGGACAATGATGAAAGTGTCAGGGGAAAGAGGATGACTGGTTTCCGCAGAACTCGTCATCCTCTCCACTTGATTGTTAAAATCCTCCTCAGCTGAAGTCACCTTTTGGTGCATATCTTAGTTATCTAGTTCTGCTATAACAGAAATACCACAGTGGATGACTTTAACAAAGAGAAATTTATTCTCTCACAGTCTGTTATGCTACAAGTCCAAATTCAGGGCATCAGCTCCAGTGGAAGGCCTTCTCTCTCTGTCGGCTCTAGGGGAACATCCTTGTCATCAATTTTCCTGTGGTCTAGGAGCTTCTCTGTGCAGGAACCAAAGGATGTGCTCTGCTCCCTGCATTGCTTTCTTGGTGGTATAAGGTCCCCCTGTCTCTCTGCTCACTTCTCTCTTTTATATCTCAAAAGAGATTGGCCTAAGACACAATCTAATCTTATAGATCTCATCCGTGTAACTGCTGCTAATCCATCTCATTAACATCACAGAGATAGGATTTACAACACATAGGAAAATCACATCAGATGAAAAGATGGTGGACAATCACACAATACTGGGAATCATGATCTAGCCAAGTTGACAGATATTTTGGGGGGACACAATTCAATCCACGACAGTGAGCATTCAAATGAGACACAAATATCTTCACTTCTTTGGCCCATTCTGAGAGGTCTATCCACATATCTCTTCCCTATACCTCCTTGTCACCAATTTTCCAATCATGTCCCTGCCAAGTCCTGACCATCCAGCCAAACCATTGGCCACAGCCCATCAATCAGTATACAATCACACATCTGGCCATTTATCCTTCTAAGCAAAGTGAACAACAAGATACACTGCTTGAAGTTCTGCCCATTGGGAGGACTTCCCTTCGCTACTGTTCTTCAGGGAGGTCCCAGAAAGGAGCTGCAGTGCCGCCACTGTCCACTTTCAAGTGGTGCCTGTATATTGCGCAGAACCATCTGTAAACCAGGCACGAGTTTTCTCTTCCTCAGTCAACTGATCAGAAAGAATTCCCCATGAAACCATAGGTGCAGACTGGTAGAGGGCAGGTAATATGACAGAAGTGGAGACCATGGGCCTTTGGGCCACTTCCTCATGCAACTTGTGCTTTCAGGTCCTGCTTGGGCTCAAACCCATATATACCACTTCCATTTAATGATGGAATTCTGCTGTGCACGTCTGTCTTTTTGACTCTGTGGGTCAGACAACACCCTGTTCCTGATGGGCAGCTCAGGCTGCATGGTGACTTGATGGCCCATGGTTAAGTGTTCAGTCTCTACTAAGGCCAAGTAACAAGCCAAAAGCTGTTTCTCAAAAGGACAATAGCTAACTCCTAGGATGGCAGGGGTTTACTCCAAAATGCTAAGGGTCTGTACTGTGATTCACCAATAGCCTGCCAAACACTCCAAAGAGTATCTCTATCTGCCACTGACACTTCAAGCACCATTGGATCAGCCAGATCATATGGCCCAAGCAGCAGAGCAGCTTGCATAGCAGCCTGAACCTACTGCAAAGCCTTCTCTTATTCGGGGCCTCATTCAAAATTAGCAGTTTTTTGAGTCACTTGATAAAAAGGCATATGGGGAAGCACATCCAAAGAAGGGATATGTTGCCTCCAAAATCCAAAGAGGCACACCAGGAGTTTTGCCTCCTTTTTGTCTGTAGGAGGGACCAGATGTAACAACTTATCCTTCACTTTAGAAGGACTATCTCTAGATAGACATGCCTCATACCACTGGCTTCCTAGAAATTTCACTGAGGTGGAAGGTGGTGGTGCAGTGGTTAAATGCTCAGCTGCTAACCAAAAGGTCGGTGGTTCAAACTCACCAGCTACTCCATGGGAGAAAGATGTGGCAGTCTGCTTCTGTAACAATTACAGCCTTGGAAGCCCTATGGGGCAGTTCTACCCTGTCCTATTAGATCGCTGTGAGTCGACATAAACTCAACAGCAACGGGTTTGGTTTTTAGCATGCAAATGTTTTACTAATTAAGTCCAGAGTCATTGACATCTGTTCCTTGCTAGGTCCAATCAGCATAATGTCATCAATATAATGGACCATTGTGATGTCTTGTGGAAGGGAATGGCAATCAAGTTCCCTGCAGATTAAACTATGACATCAGGCTGGAGAGTTGATATACCTTTGAGGTAGGATAGTGTCTTAGGCTGGGTTCTCTAGAGAAGCAAAACCAGTAAAGTGTATAAATATACATACAGAGTGAGATTATATCAAGGAAACAGCTCACGCGATTGTAGAGGCTAGAACGTCCCAAGTCCATGGATCAGGGTAGAGGCCTCTCCCAAGTCACACAGCTGCAGAAGCTGGCAAGCCAAAGATAGGAAGGTTGGAGAGCCGGGCTCCCACTCACAGGCTGTGCAGATCGACGAATCCCAGGTTTGGCAGTTAAGCTGACAGCTCAAGTCCCAAGAACAGGAGATGAGACGACAGGAAGCAGCCGCAGGATCCAGAGAGAGCAAAAAGCCAGAACGTCTGCTTATATACAGATGTGGTCCACACCCCCAAGGAGACTTCCTTTCATCTGATTGGCTACTCACAGTATAGTCAATCATGGGAGTAATTACATTAAAACACAGAGAATCGTGGCCCAGCCAAGCTGACACATAATCTTAACCATCACAGATAGTGAAGGTATGTTGCTGGCCCTGCCAGCTGAAGGCAAACTGTTTTCTGATGTTCTTTTGAAATGAGAATCGAGAAAAAGGCATTGGTCAGATCAATAGCTGCATACCAGGTCCCAGGAGATGTATTAATGTGATCAAGCAATGAAACCACGTCTGGAACTACGGCTGCAATTGAAGTCACCTCTTGGTTAATTTTTCTATAATCTACCGTCATTCTCCAAGGTCCATCTGTTTTTTGCAGAGGCTAAATAGGCAAGTTGAATGGGGATGTGGTGGGAATCACCACCCTTGCATCCTTCAAATCCTTCACGGTGGCAGTAATGTCTTCTATCCCTCTAGGAATGTGTATTATTTTTGGTTTACTATTTTCCTGGGTAGGGGAAGTTCTAATGGCTTCCACTTGGCTTTTCCTACCATAATAGCCCTTACTCCAGTTGTCAGGGATCCACTGTGGTGTTCTGCCAATTGCTGAATATACCGATTCCAATTATGCATTCTGGAACTGGGGAAATCATTACATGTTAGGCTCGGGGACCCACTGGACTCACTCTGAGCCAGACATGACCTAAGACTCCAATAATAGCCTGACCTCCATACACCCCTACTCTGACTGGTGGGCCACAACGACATTTTGAGTCTCCTGGAATTAGTGTCAGTTCAGAGCCAGTATCCAGTAATCCCTGAAAAGTTTATTATTTCCTTTTCCCCAAAGAACAGTCACTCTGGTAAAAGGCTGTAGATTCCTTCGGGGAAGGCTGGGAGAAAGATTAACAGTATAACTTTTTGGCAGTGTAGTGGGGTCCTTCCTCAAGGATACCCAGCCTCCCCTTCATTCAAGGGGTTGTGGGTCTGTGAACTGGCTCAAGTCTGTGAACTGATGGAGGGGCTGTGACTCTCTATTCTCGTGATTTGAGTCAGACTGCTGTTCACTTGACCTATAATTCTTCTGCTTCTTCAGATCAAGTAAATATTTAGTAGATTTCCAATCTATTTCACTCCTAGAGACACCATGACTAAGCAGCCAATGCCTAAGTCTATACGAGTCAGACTGTTCTGATTACTGCTTTGACTCTGCTGTCCATTACAGTAACCATGTCTACCTTGTCTGTCGACTGAGTGCCGCCACTTGGCCCCTTCCACCACACAGGGTCCAATTGTAGTTACATGTCTTAATCCAGTTAGGGCAGTTCCCACTGTTAAATCTGACTTACATAAAATAACAACCACAGCAGTCTTCAAGGATGCTGGGGCTCCCTTCACAAATCTGTTCCTCACCGTTGTAGTAAAAGGTGTGTCCTTTAGGCACTCTATGTGTGAGTCTGTGGGTCTACCCTGATAAATCCACTCTAACTGCCAATTTCCCTAAACCTTTGGATAGCTTCTTCTAAAGTATACCAAGGCAGGTCTGGTACTTCAACTTGATTTAATGCAGGCTACCACATAATCTATGCTCCAGTGAACCAACCAAATAAACTTAAATCCTTTCCTAACCTCTCGAGCTGAAATATTGAATGAATAATCTGTGCTTTGTGGGCCCCTATCAATAAACGCAGACTGATCCACTTTTATGTTCCTTGCACCATTATCCCACACCCTTAATAGCCATTCCCACACATATTCCCCAAGTTTCTGTTTGTACCTATTAGAAAACTCAAGCAGTTCTTTTGGAATGTAGCATACCTCCTCCTGAGTCACACTTTGTACTTCACCCTTTGAGGCTTGCTGGGACTTTAGTTATAGGTCTAGAAGGAAAAATGGGTGGTAGGCATGGGTCCTGGGAACATTCAGCAATGTCTTGTAAGGCATCTACCTCAGGCGATGCCCCAGTTGATGCCCCACATGCCATCCCAGGCGATATCTCAGACAAAGGCTCTTCAGGCACAGTTGGATTAATCTCATCAGATGGGGGTGGAGGGGATAATGGTTTTACTGGGGAGGGTGGCTTAACAGACAAAGATAGAGTGATCTCTTCAGATGGGAGTAAAAGAGCTGGTTCTGTTGGTAGGAGTGATTCAATGGAACTTAGGGGCTCAGTGTGCCCAGTTTCCAGATTATCTGCCCATATGCCCTCATCACAAGTTTCAGGATCCCATTTCTTCCCATTAAATGCCCTCATTTTAATTTCAGACACCATTTGAGGTTGGGAATTCAATTGGTGTTGTAATCCAGCCACTCTTACAGTAAGACTCTGGGTTTAATTTTCAGCAATATCAGCTGTTATGACAAGAAACAATGCTTTCATTTATGGCACGTGTGTCAGCTTTGAGGTCTTTTATGTAGCGCTTGAGCTGTAACTCTGAAGCGCTGAGCTCATCTTTCTTTCACCAGTTTGTCTAGCAAAAGTAGGACCAACCAACCAGCTTCCCTATACTTTTCATACTGACAAAATTGTAGAAAAGTATCAAACGTGATCACCCAGAGCCTCACTTCTCATCAATACCTGATCTATTGGTAGCAATAGTCTGGGCATTAATATTGCCACCTCACTCCATGGATTAGCAGCACTCTCTTTACTATTGGAGGCAGATTTTCATCAGTGCCTTTCAGACTAGTCAGACTTGAGCACTAATTTAGAGAATTCATCCTTATGATTTTGTTTCTCTAGAACTACTCTCAGTACCGAATGTCTTAGGCAGGGTTCTCTACAGAGGCAAAACCAGTAAAGCTTTTATATATATAATATAATAATATATATATTATATTATATATATATATATAGAGAGAGAGAGAGAGATTGATTTACCTCAAGGAAATGGCTCACAGGGCTGTAGAGGATGGCAAGACTCAAGTACATGAGTCAGGAGTAAGGCTGGAGGCTTCTCCTGACTCACATAGCTGCAGTGGCTAATGAATCCAAAATTGGCAGGTAAGACAGCAGGCTGCTGCCTCACAAGCTACAGAAGCCAACAAATCCCAAGACTGGCAGGTAAGACCAGGTTGCAGAAGCTGATGAATCCCAAGACTGGTAGACAATATGGCAGGCCACTGCTTCAGTCTCAAGAACTGGAGGTCAGATAGTGATGAGATGCATGTAGGATCCAGAGCAAGCAAGTTTTACCAGAACATCCATATGTATACTGGATGCAGGCCACACCCCCAAGGAAATGCCCCTTGATTGGCTGATCATATCACATCACATTATGGAGGATGACTACATCATTACATAACTGTCAAATTACATCATTACATAACTGCCAAACCACTGAGAATCATGGCTTAGCCATGTTTGCACACAACCTTAACCATCACACTGTGTTAACCCTTTTCAGATAAAAAAGAACTATAAAAGCAGTAAAGTTAAAGATTTGAATAAGAAACCGAAACAACTGTGCCCTCAGTCAATTCATGATGTAAATCTGAAACAAATAAATGTTAGATGATACTAGTACTGTTCCTACACTAAAATGATTATAAGTATTGCATTTAAGCATCAATAATGGAAAAATATTTGAAAATATAATTTATACAGATAACTAATAGGAATCTGGTTAAGGGATAGTCTGACCCTGAAATTCCATCTATAGCCTCTTGCAAAACTGTAGAAATACCTTTGCAAAACTCAATTTGTGACTCCTTTTCATTCATTCAACAAAGATTTCACTCTTGCTTTTCAGTGTCTCCAGCTGTCATTATCTATTAAGAATTTAAAAAAAAAAAATGCTGCTCTAGGATATTCCAACCTTTTTCACTCTTCCTCATATTTAGAATACATATAAAATGTACTGTAATATTGATGGCATCTTCTGTCCAATCTCAATTTAGCAAAAACAAGAAGATATTTGGGTATTTTAAAATGTATTAAGGCTTAGTATTAAATCTTGTAACCAAAATTTAAGACCTTGAAAAGTCAATTAGTAAATTTATCTAAATAGTACTTTTAAAACATTATCAACAGATACTAAAAGCAAAATGTTACAAAGTATATTTTTTGTTCTTAGACTAACACACTTAGTATCTATAAAAGGTGTTTTTAAAAGTACCACCAGGTTCCAAATTTTCCCAAATACTCCTTAGCGTAGGGCAAGAATTTTCTCCCAGGGCATCAAAATGTTATATCTCTATTTGGACATACATACTATAGCATCTTCATCAGGAAACATAATTACTTAGTGAGCCAATTTCTAGAGGTCATCTATAATTATGAAGAAACTTGAATTTCTCAGGCTTATTACTGCATAAGAACAAACTGATTCTAGAATATGAAACATTTTTGAGAGGTATATGGATTGAGGTCAAGAATTTATCATACTGGTACTGCTATTATCATTTTCTGCATTACACCCTAAGGCCAAAGAATCAACACATCTTCCCAGTTTCCCAGGGAATACCCTTCACTTCCTTTACCTTCTCCCCATCCTTCTTTTTTTTTCTTTACTAATTGTAGTCCAATGTTTGAAAATTAAATGAGCCAAAGAATATAATGAAAAGTATGTACCCAATGTAACAGTAAGATTATTTTTAATATTCAGACATGTATATTATACTTAAGTATCTTCCTCAGGAAAGCATGATCACTTAGTGAGCATATATCTAGAGCTCTGATAAATAATATTAATTAGAATACTGGCCAATCAAATTCTACTTGCAAAATGGATATCACTGTTATTAGAAAGTTAGAACACACAGTCTGACTTGTAACAGCAGATGGAAGTAAAAAATGGTGGCTCAAACTATTCTGTTCTCTACACACACAATGTAAACATTCAAAAAAATCTACTGAATGGAAGTCAAAGAGCAAACCACACACTAAAAGGCAATGAGTACCCACCTATTTGAATGGCTAAAATTAAACAAAAAAACTGGCAATACTAATTGCTGGCAAGGACTGGGAGCAAATGGAACTCTCAAAAATTGCTGGTGAGAATGCAAAATGGAAAGACACTTAGGAAAATAGTCTGATAGTTTCTTATAAAGTTAAACATATATTTACCATAAAGACCTATTGAACCAAACCCACTGCCATCAAGTCAATTCTGACTCATTCACAGTGACTCTATGGGCAGAGCAGAACTGCCCCCAAAGGGTTTCCAAGACTGTAATCTTTATGGGAGCAGACTGCCACATCTTTCTCCCACAGAACAGCTATGCAATACCCAGCAATTCCTCTCCTAGATATTTATGCAAGAGAAAAGAAAACCTATGTTCACACAAAAACCAATACACAAATGTTTATAGCAGCTATATTCATAATCGCCGGTGAATGGATAAAATGTAGTACATCCATACAGTGGAATACTGTTCAGTAATAAACCACTGACATGCAAGAACATTGATGAATCTCATATGCATTATGCTAAATGAAAGAAGCCAGACTCAAAAAGCTACATATTATACGATTCTATTTATATGACATTCTGAAAAAGGCAGAACTATAGGGACTGAGAACAGCTCCGTGGTTTAGCAGGGGATAGAAGTAAAACGAACAGGTTGAATACAAAGGGGCAGTACAAAGGAATTTTGAGAAGTAGTAAGACTGTTTTGTATCTTGATTGTACATTTATCAAAACTAATACCAAAAGAGTAAATTTTAGTGGATATAAATTTAAAAATAAACAAGAATTTTTAAAAAAATGCAGTGAGGTTTTACTATATTAGATTCTTAAATTTTGCTGGAGGGAAGCCTTGATGTACTACAAGCAACAACTTCAACTAGACCGTGGCACTAAAGTCAACATAAGGCCCAAATAATAACTCAGTCTTTTTCAAAGCTTATGTTACAACTGAGCAAGAAGTGATTAATGTTTCAGCTTATTATTGCATGAGGAGTTATGAAACATTTTAGGACTTAAAATGTTATTTAACTAAAAAGAGTAAAATCTTTTCTTTTCCCTTTAGCTCCAGCTTATGTCTTGGGTTTTAATTGTTCCCATGAAGAATAAGGGAGAGTGCTGTCAGTAAGTTGCACACCTGTAAAAAGTTGAATTGGCAGAAGTTCTGTGATAGATATTTTTACAACAATGACAAAAAAAAAAAGAGTAGCTGCTGAGGCTGCTTATGTATAACCAAACACCTCATGGGATTTGGTTCCTTGGTTTGGATGTCTGGGGTCCTGGTTTCATGGGACATCCCAGTTAATTGATCTAATAACGTGTTTAGTTCTTCTGTTCTACCTCCTAGTTCATTGTGTGGTGCCTGGGGTCTTAAAAGCTTGCTCATGGCCATCCAGTTGGTCTTTATTTGCCTGGGACAACATAAGAAGGAGAGTCAGGAAAAGGAAGACATGGAATGTGTGGCTAATTACCTCCATGAACAACTGCTTCCTTTGTCATGAGACCCGAAGAAATGGATGGTGCCTGGCTACCATTACTGATCATTTTGATCAAAGATTCTACAGAAGAATCCTGATCAAAAAGGGGAAAATGCAGAACAGAATTTCAAATTATCATGGACTCTAGACTTTCTGGAGCCATGGAGGGTAGAGGAACACCTGGTAATATTGCCCTGAGATAATCTTTAAAATTTAAACCAAAAACATCTCCTAAAGTCATCTTAAAACCAAACAATAGTTTAGCTTAACTAGTGAAAAAAGGTCTGCCTTGAGCATTGTGCTCTTTTAAGAACTATCTATATGGGATCAAATGGACAAGAGCAATTAGAAAGATTTGATAGAAACATTAGCGGACAGTGAGTTTATGTTAATGAGGGAGGAACAACTCAGAAAAGGATGGTGAGAATGCTTGCACAACTTGAGGAATGAAATCAATGTCACTAAATTGTACATGTAGAAACTTTTTGAATTGGTGTATGTTTTGCTATGTATATACTCAACAACAACAAAATTAATAATATTTAGAAGGGTGAATTGAAAAAAAAGAACTTGTGACAATCAGAAGAGAATTAATAAGCATGTTGACAATGTTACTGAATAATTTGTGTAGAAATTATTAAATGGGAATCTAATTTGCTGTGTAAACTCTCATCGAAAACACAATAAAATATTATTAAAAAAAAGAATGAGGGAGAAATGGAATAAATGAAAGATAAATATGTATAGGAGTCTCATCCCTTTTTGCATATAAAAACCCAAACCTGTTGCCATCTAGTCAATTCTGACTCATAGTGACCCTACAGGACAGAGTAGAACTGGCCCATAGAGCTTCCAAGGAGCACGTGGTGGATTCGAACCGCCAGCCTTTTGGTTAGTAGCTGTAGCACTTAACCACTACACCACCAGGGCTTCCTTTTTGCATATACAACTGTTTATTTCCCTTTGAGATTTATCATTTAAAATTCTACTCTGTTTAAATAAAGACCAGGAAAATGCATGTAAGCATAATGATCTTGAATCTATCCAGTCTACCCAATATAGAACTTTGCCCTTTTTCACAAACCTAGGATGGGATCCACAAAAAGAATCTCTCTCCTGATTTTCAAAATCAAAAGAAAGGGAAAAATCATTGTCAGAATCAAGAGTAGAAATGCTTAAATCAAACCTCTGCCTGTATATCAAAAGATTTTTTAAAAACCCAAATTATATTATCTTGACGATAGGCCAGAATTCCTAAGCATACAGTGCATTTATTTCAAAAAAGTACTTTTTATTAGACCTATATTTCATCATTGTGGGTTTAGTGTAAAGGGATCTCAGAAAGGCTTCATTCTAGGCAAAAGTAATTATCAACATAAGAATCTTTATTTTTTATAAAGGGTCTTACTCTAGCATAATATTGATACCCAAATTACATTTCACATTTATGCTATGCCAGGGTAGAGTCACAAATCTTTGAAAGGCTAGGAAACTTAATATTAAAGCTGATGAGTTTCTTGAGGTAAACCAGACTTTGTAGAAATGTGGGAAGTTTTAAAGTTACCACTTTTAAAGAAAAGCTTTACCTTTTAAAATAAAAAATGTATCCATTAAAATTCCCAATCACAATTCACTATAGCAAAAGCACTTCTTCTACTTTATGGTAGACAGGAAAAAGGGTGAGGGGGGGCAACATGACCCAGATTTTGTAGAAAATTTTCTGTCTCACTCTTAAGGGCCATGTTGTTAGAGCCTGCCCATGGCTCACTGCCAGTTTTCCACAATTCAAAGATAATTCATCTAATGAATGAGACAAGATGACAAGTTCTGGGAAAGGTTATAATGGCTAGCTTTTACTAATAATAACAAAGGATATTACTAGTTATCAAGCATGTTCTAAATGTGTATCAGATGTTACATTAGAAATTCTACACATCTGGCCTCTTTTAATCTTAACCATAATCCTATGGCGTAAGTACCTTGGATGAGGAAACTGAGTCTCAGACAGATAAGACAAATCACCCAACTAACAAGTACTAAAGAAGGGACCGGAACCCAAACTGAGTGACTCCAAAGTCCATGTTTTTTCACTGTGACATGCCTTATGAAAGTAAGATGAAAGAGATAAGGAGATGCTTAGGAAAGTGAGCGGAAAAATCACTAGACAGAGCCAGAACTCTTAAAACCAGATTTTGCCACTAATGAACCAGCTTTGTGACCTTCAATAAGCCTAACTGCTCTGAGTTTCAGCGTCTCTATGTACAAAGTGGGGATAATTCTTCCCATCTGTCCATCATAAGAGGTAATCAAAGGTCAAATTAAATATGACCACACATCTTGTTTTTGGTTTATAAAAATCTGTTTTATAATTTAGTAATTAGTGTATTTGGTAATCAAATAAGTCATTTCCTTTGAAAAATTTAAAGTTACATGCTATGTTTTAAGGGAAAACTCATAGGTTTAAAATTGCTCATTGAAGGCAAATTTTCTGATATTCTTCTACATTTCTCATAGTGGCTTTAGTAGTGATCAATAAATAATTATCAAGACCTATTTAAATCTGATTTCATTTTATGAAATAAAATTAGAGCTGGTCAATTTAAAATACAAAGACCTTCAGGTTGCATTAAAATCTACAAAATCCAGCTATAGGCAGGTTACAAAAGACAGAAAACAAACATACACAAAGAGGCTGAAAGTAAATGGATTGAAAAACTGGGATAGCTATACTAATATGAGATAAAATAGATGTTTAGGCAAAAAAAAAAAGTGTTACTAGAGGAAAAGAGGTTTGGTCACTGCATAATGATAAAATGTACAATTCATTAAGAATATATGATTATACTAAATTCATGTACATCTAATACCATAGTCTCAAAATACACTAGTAAAATGAAGGCAGATAAAATTTAATTTCTAAAGATGAAATGAGATAAAAAAGTGAAAGTACTCTGCACCTGACAGTATATTTACTATTTTATCTCCCCAGATGTCCTACTTTACTGGAAATTTGAAAATTGTTCATAGAAATTGTTACCAGAAATGAAATACGATAAATATATGCTCTAAAATCGGGGAGGGGATACATTAGAGCTGGTCAAACTACAGCTTTTTACAATTTTCTAGCAGAGGGAACTTTCTTTTAACCCAGAATTGGAATGATAATTTGACAAGTTTCCTGAAATCATGTAAAGGGCCAAAAGGAGAGACAGACTAAATTATAGAAAAATATTTACTATAGTAGACCAGTCACTTAAATACCTCCTTCGCTAGCATTCTTATTCCCCAAGAGTGCATTGTACCTTTCACTGTTAATCCTCCACTGTGTCCTGTTAAGAATATTGTTAGAGAAAAGTCATAATATGAAGATCCAGACTGATAAAGGTTTTACTTTATACTGAGTCCTTAGAATGGCTCCCAAATCTTTGGATTTATCTTTCTGTTTCCATATCTATTGCCTGCATTGGTTACACCAAGCTTCTTCTCTCCTTAGGTCTTCCAGCCCACCCTACCACCAGCAAATTCATTTCCAACTTCATGGAGACTCAGATCATCGTCTTTCTCTCCTCCTCCCTTAGCCTTTGCCCATCCACTTAGCTTTCTCTCCAGTTTCAAGCTACCTAGCCCCTTCAAAACTAAACAACCTTTCCACCTGTACTGTTTGTATCACATCCTCTCCCAGGTCTTCCCAGGACTCTGCTCTCTCTCTTTCTACTTCCAGCCTTTTCAATCTCCCACTTTTTACAGAATCTACCTTCAAATATGCATTGGGGGCTTCATATCTAAAAAGTACTCTGTTTAATCTCCTGTTGCATTTAACTACCATTTATTTTCTAAATAAAATTCCTAAAACAAAAATACAGACTGCCTCCTTTTCTTTACCACATGATTCTTCCTTAATGCTCTGCAATCTTTTCCAAACTCTGCTGAAAATGCTCTCTCAAAAGTAATTAACAGAAAACAATGGCCTTCTCACGCCACATTCTTCTTAATCTTTCTGTAGCATTTGACAACTGATACCCCCTCTCCCTTTTAAAACTCTTTCCTCTTTTGGCCTCCCTGTCATTAGATTAACAATTCCACGAGCGTTTACTGAGCATTTTCCTGTGGTCAAAGCTTGTTGTTTTATTTCCATTCCTACCATAGTAGATCATTACAATAATGGGCCTCAAAGAGTCTTACCTCCCAGTGTCCACATCCCTTTGCAATGTGATGTTGTTGCACTTTCCATCAAAAGGTGAAGTCTATTTCTCAACTCCCTGGCCTAGCCTTATGAATGTAGCATGAATGAGGTTATAGTTCCAGAGCCTAGGTCTCAGGGCATCTTGCAGCTTCTGCCTTCATTCACTTGGAACCTAGCTGACATGTAGAGAAATTTGGGCTAGCTGCTGAAAGATAAGAGATTCCATGGAGAAAAAGTTTCAGCTTCCCAGCCATCCCTTCCAAGGTGCCAGACATGTAGGTGAAGCCATCTTAGATCCTCCAGCACTAGTGAATCTACCCATGCACCCTCATGAGTTAACCCAAGAGAGACCAGGAGAAGAACCATCCAGTCAAACACACACAATCATAAGGAATAAATAAATATTATTGCTTTAAGACACTAAGTTTTGTGATGATTTCTTACACAGCAATAGATAGCTGATAAACTCACTAACCTAAGTCAGATGTTTTTCATCACTGTCTGTACTATTAAAATGCCTTCTTATTGGTATCCCTAGCTGTAGACACCCAACTAGACTCCATCCATTAAATGATGGCCAGGTTAACCTTTATCATGTCAGTCCATGTTCAAAAAGGACAGTATCTCCTTATTCTATTTATTTAATATTTTAAAATTTATAAATTTGCATTTACTACTTTATTCCACAAAGAATTTGATGTAGCTCATCCTCATGTAAAGAGATAATAGTTTTAAAAAATAAATATTCATGAGTCTATATTTATACAAATAAATAACTGACTAAATAAATGGAAAAAAAGGGACAGATCTTCCTTACAGTAGAGTTCTAATTAATAAAAATAGAAAGGATGGTGGAAATAGAATTCTACCATTAGGCAAACATCACAGAAATAATTGTTGCAAACAAGATCGTTAAACTAGTATGCAAGAGTACTATGAGAAACACGATATTTGCATATTCTCAAAGTATCTCACTGTAAGTTATTAATTACATAAGAAAAAATATTAACTTTACAGTGGCCAAACCTGGCAGATATCACTTTAGCCAAGTGATTAAAGTTAACATCACTAGTGAAATTTTATAATTAAAAAAAGTATGTATATGAGTTTCATACAACTTTTCATCATTAGTGGTGGTGGTAGTGCTCTTAGAACTATGATCTTTTCTACATCTTCTACTTAGTAATAATGAGTAATTTAGATTTTTGGTGGATATGTAGTCATTTTGATCAATTCTTATTATTTCTAAGGATTTTCCCCTTGATTCCCCTGAGTAATATTTCTATTTTTAAGTTACATGGAGTGAGGGCTTCCATTGAAGATTATATCTTACCAGGCTAACAATAATAATCTTTCAGTAACTGTCCTTCCTGACAACTTCTTTGATGATTCTGTACACAAAAATCTCAATTTACTGATAGTCCTTCATATAAAGGGAGATCCCAAAACTAATTATTTTAGCAGCTCATATAGGAGGATAAAGTAACCCAGAGATATGCAATAACTTAAGGGGAACAGTTTGCAATCTATTTTATAGCCATATCTACTTATATAAATCAAAGACGGGATATTGATCTGGAGTCATTTGGCCATTTTCTAACTTCTAAAGTAAAAACTGCTTTGTTATAATATATATAGCTGAAGATGCAGAAACTTCAAGGTCATGTATTTCCTTGGAATAAGAAGACTTTGAGAGTAAACTAAACGGGGTCCATTGAAAGCACCTTTGTAAGATGTATTTATATTTTAAATTCAGACATGATTCTGAGTTTCCTCATCCACAATAGTTGGTAAAATAGAACAAATTGCTCATATAACTGCTTATCTTTATTCCTAGGTAAGCCTCATTATTATTTTTAATTACAGTAAAAATAATTATCATTTACTATTACTATACCTTTTACTATTTACTATTAAAATGTTCCACCTTTTGTCAGACATTTTACTTGTATGAACATTTAGCTTCACTACAACCTTGCAAGGATAGGGGTTACTAGTACCAGTTTGTAAATAGGAAAACTAAAATTTAGAGACACTAAACACTTGCCCAAGACCATAGAGTTACAGTAAGTGTTTGACACAACATTCAAGCCCAGGCTTATCTTACTCAAAAACCTTATCTTCCTCATTCCATGTCACCACAAAGCTTTCTTCCTTTAAAAAGAAGGGGAGATGAGATATGGGAAAAAGAAAATCTACCTAGTATAGTTATATGCTTTTTTTTTTTTAAAGCAAGTGACATTAAGTCAAATGATTACCAAATGGTGTGTGGCTGGTAAGCCTTAATATAGGCTCAGAGCCTAAGGCACACCTTCATGAGTTAATATTTATCATCTGTTTATTTTATTTAAATATATTCTCATAGTTAAAACACACTGCTAATTAGTATTTCAAACATTTCTTTAAAAGAATTGTACCGATTTAGGACTCAAGAGATCTGGATTATAGATTATGTTAAACTGCCACACTGCTACCTGAACCTAGGCAAATAATTTTTTTGTGTGCCACCATCTTCCCATCTGTATACTTTTTTCAAGACATAAATAAAGAACCCAATTTTACCATTTAACAAGAGTTAATTGTTTATTTCTTCTTTGCGGCATATATATATAGAGAGAGAGAGTCACTATGAGTCAGAATGGACTCAATGGCAATGGGTTTTGGTTTTTTTATATATAAATCTATGAGAGCTGGAACGCCACAGGACTGCCTTGTTTTTCCAGGTCTTGCAAGTTTTCAGCCTTTGACAGGGTGCAGTCTTACCATTTTTCTATTGCTCTTTTTAGTGGAAAATACTTGAGATTTCCTTCTCTGACAGGTTCCATCTTATACTGGTTCTGGCTTTCACAGGTACACACACACACACACACACACACACACACACACACACACACATCCAAAAAAAAAAACCAAACACATTGCCGTCAAGTCAATTCTAACTCTTAACATATATCTCACACGAAAAAATTTGCCATTTCAACATTTTTACATGTACAATTCAGTGACATTACATTCATCATGCTATGCTACGATC
Source organism: Dugong dugon (assembly GCA_030035585.1). Classification (NCBI taxonomy): domain Eukaryota; kingdom Metazoa; phylum Chordata; class Mammalia; order Sirenia; family Dugongidae; genus Dugong; species Dugong dugon. The sequence continues at coordinate 64,729,580 of CM057471.1, forward strand.
ACCACTATCCATTTCCAATTTTTTCCATCACCCTTAACAAAAGTTCAGTACCCCCTAAAAACAACTCCAGCTCTACCCCTCCCTCCCACTCCTGCAACCACTAATAAACTTGGTCTCTAAACATGTGCCTATTCTAGAGATTTCATATAAGTGATATCATATAATATTTGTCCTTTTATGATTGACTGATTTCACTCAGCATAATGTTTTCAAGGTTCATCTATGTTGTAGCATGTATCTGGACTTCATTTCTCTTTATGGTTGAGTAATGTTCCATTACATGGACACATGACACATTGTTTATCCATTCATCTGTTGATAGACATTTAGGTTGTTTCCACTTTTTGGCTATTGTGCTGCAATGAACATTGGTGTACAAGTATTTGTTTGCATTCTTGCATTCAATTATTTTGGGAATATAGCTAGGAGTGGAATTACTAGGTCATATGATAATTCTGGTGGTGCAGAGGTTAAGAGCTTGGTTGCTAACCAAAAGGTCCACAGCTCTAATCCACTAGCTGCTCCTTGGAACCCTATGGGGCAGTTCTACTCTGTCCTGTAGGGTCACTATGAGTCAGAATCAACTCAACGGCAATGGTTTGTTTTTGTTTGTTTTTTTAATGACAGTTCTATGTTTAACCTTTTGAGGAATCAACAATGGATGAAGGTTTTAATTTCTCCACATCCTCACCAACACCTGCTGTTTTATTTTTTTGTTTTCAAAATCACAGCCAACTTTGTAGGGTGAAGTAATATCTCATTGTGGTTTTGATTTGCATTTTCCTAATGACTAATGCCCTGGTGGCACAGTAGTTAATAGCTCAGCTGCTAACCAAAAGGTCAGCGTTTGAATCCACCAGCCGCTCCCTGGAAACCCTATGGAACAGTTCTACTCTGTCCTACAGGGTCACTATGAGTCAGAATCGACTCAACAGCAATGGTTTTTTTTTTGTTGTTTTTTTTTTTAATGACTAATGACACGGAACATCTTTTCATGTGCTTGTTGGCCATTTGTATTTCTTCTTTGGTGAAATGTCTATTCAAGCCCTTTGTCCATTTTTTTGATTGGGTTGTCTTTTTGTTGTTAAGTTGTGAGACTTCTTTATATATTCTGTATATTAAAACCTTATCAAAATTATGGCTCCCCAAAATTTTCTCCCGATCTGTACATTGTCTCTTTACAAATTAATTGCTTAATTGTATAAAGTACTTTTTATTCTGTCAAGCCACTATCAAATTTAGAATGCACAGAGAGAACTCATTAGCCAAATACTGCCTTTAGATAAGGCTTGAAAGAGTAACTATTCTATCAAACCTTTAATTTACATATGCTTTTTTATTTACAGCATTACCACAGTGTCCTTGAGTTTTAAAAGGGGGAGAAGGTGGTCCAAATATGAAATCTGAATTTGAACAACTTGAAATCTGTCTCCAAGCTAGATAAGAATGAGATCACACTACGAAGTCAAAGGAATTTGGGTTCAAATCCTTAAACCACTGTTTATAAGCTCTATGATCTTACTTGTGGTACCCTCTTTGAGTTTTCATAAGATTGGGATAATGATACCTAACTTACAAGGGTGTTCTAAGAATTAGAGGAGGCGAGGCAAATAAAGCACCTATGATAGTGCCTTCTCTTTCCTCATTCCACATTTTTATTATACACAATCTTTTCAGCAAAGCTATATTCTTAGATGTTACCACGCATTGCAAAATTGAGATAATAAAAGCAATTATCAGACATCTCTGAATGCACTGGAAGTATCCTTAATAATTTCACGAATGCCTAATCTCGTGGCAACAGAAGAAAAAATGTAAGAAAAAGAAATTCAAGTACTGCCAATTGCTTCTCAAGTTGGAACTAGATTTGCCTTAGTGTCTCTGTTTACAGAGGCCAGCCGAGCAACTTAAAGGCTAGGACTATCTGCTTAGTTCAGAGAAAAGGAGTGCATAGAAGTCATGAGGAAAGATAAATTTAAAAATGCTATCCTAAGGCACCCAGCTAGCAGTTGTTCCTTGATTTTCAAAAAAGGTAAGGCTAGTCACACATATTATAACTTAACATTCATCCCCAGTCAATTCTAAAACATATTAAATAAATGGTTTGTAGACTACTAAGAATAACTATGTACAATGACAGTGAAAAAAATGATAAATATGCATTTGATCATGAAATTATGCTATATTATCCTGCGAAAAGGAGACCTGGTGGTGCAATGGTTAAGTGCTCAACTGCCAACCGAATGGTCTGCAGGTTCAAACCCGTCAAGCAGCTCTGAGGGAGAAAAGACCTGAAGGTCTGCTCCCATAAAGACTATAACCTAAGAAATTATGGAGCAATTCTACTGTCATACAGGGTCACTATGAGTCGGAATCAACTTGACAGCAAACGACAACATCCTGGGAAAATGCATGGGGTATGCAGGGAAGAGTAAGTAGAGAGAAACCCCACTTACTATGGCTGCAGCAAAGATTTATAAGAAGGCCTAGAAGGAGAAAATACATACTGGAAGAGTATACTAGGGCCTTGAATTCCAATCTAAGGAATTTGAACTTGATCCTACATGCAGTGATTCTCCAAATAAGGGCCCAGTATCACCTGTCTCACAATCACCTGGAAAGCACGTTAAAACACTGATTCCTAGATCCCAACCTAGACCTACTGAATCGAAGTCGCTGGTGGGGGAGGAGGGGACTCAGAAATATTTAATTTTTAAAAGCTTCATGAGTGATTCTGATGCACCCAAAAGTTTGCTATAAGCAAAAGGGAAATATGGAAAATTCTTGAGCAGAATAATGATGTGGCTTCAGAGTAATGATGTTGGGCTTCATAAGTAAAACAATAACAACAACAAAAATAGCAACAATAATAACAGTAATTACCTGTACTATTATTTATTTTTTATTTATTACATGCTGGGTACTGTTTTAAGTGCTTTTGCACACTAACATTTGAAACTTAAAAGGAAGCTTTAAGGAAGGTACAATTCTTGTGATACCGGGGATAAAATAAGGAAATGGAGGCATAGAGAAAATTTTCCCAAGGTCCGACGGCCATAAGGAGCCGAGCTGGCATGACATTATCCTCAGCAGTAGCAGGAAGGAAGCATTAGAAGAAGAGACTGGACATGATCAGTTTATTGGTAATTTAGTATATCACTCTAACAGGAGGATCTGAATTTGGGCAGTGTCACTACTAAAGACTGCTTCTGCAAACACACAGACAGGTTTGGCACAGTGAGTAGGATCTATGTGTGTATTATACAATGAAATTAAGTGTGCTTGCTTTTTGTATAAATAAACAAACACTGCAAGGTGGAAAATATACCTGTCTGCCGTTGTCTGCAGTGCTAGAAGTTTCACAGATTTTAATTTAAAGACAAGTAATATAGCTGAGCCATGACTCATTCCAAAGGACACTTGAAAGATTTCAGCAGTTTTTTTCTTCTGGAACTGGAAGGGGGCTATCTTACTTTGTGTTCCCCATCTAATTCCCTTAATCCTGACAACATGTTGACAAATTCTTCCCACTCTCCTGCCACACTTCACTATTATTAAATACTTATATAGTATAAACATTGTTCTTCACTGCAAGCTGTGAAGTTCCTTGCTTTATCATCATGACTAAGCATTTGGGTAACACTTCATATTCAAAAAGAAAAGAAACTCCTCTTCCACCTCCACTGCTCATTCCTGCTCTTGCATACACCATTACTGAACCCATCCTCTCTTTAGACCCCTCTTCACACACAGGATCCTGGAAACAAACAAAACAAAACTGAGCTATTCAGAAGCCACAATACTAAAACAATGATTTGCAGGCTTCATTTTTCTTAGAATGAGAATCTGGAAGCATCAGTATGGTAAAGACCTTGTTCAAGGCTGTAAACAATGAGTGACTAGAAACTGTATTCTGTGCTCCTGGCATACTCCTAACCTGCTAAATCACAATGTTTCATACCAGCATCATATTCATGTACACTTCCTCGGAGAAAAATAACAAAACACAACCCTCAAAGTTCCCCTAGTTATTGTTAAGGCACTTTTTGAAGTTAATAATCTGAGAAATCCTCCAGAACCAATGGTCAATAATAAAAAAGGAAATAATTTGGTTCCCTCCTCCACTCCTGAAATAATAGCCTTTGAGAAGCAAGCGATGTTAGCTAAAATATCCAAGGGAAGCAGTCTCTGGCTAAGTGAATTTTACCTCTACACTAGGGGGATTTGCCTATTCTTCCTACTTCAGTTATGACTTCACACATCCCATTTACTACTTTCTTTACCGTTAAAAGGTATCATTGTAGAGTACTGCATTTCTTAGTTTACAAAGAAACTAGGGACTCTTATGTATTGGAATTTAAGGATCTGATTATTTGCTCTACCACTACTACTCCCTTTTTACAGACAATTAAAGCTAAAAGTAGTAAAGGAATTTCCCATGGCAAGAAATGAATATAGGCAAAGCTAAGATAATATAGTGCTCATGCTCTTTTCAAAACCTGAGTGGACATTCACAACGATTCTCAATTGACTTTAGGCAGAGCAACTGTACTACAGTGATAACTATCCACAATGATAAACTCATTTCCATTGCCATCAAGTCGATTCCAACTCATAGCGACCCTATAGGACAGAGTAGAACCGCCTCATAGAGTTTCTAAGGAGCGGCTGGTGGTTTCAAACTGCTGACCTTTTGGTTAGCAGCCAAATGCTTAACCACTGCATCACCAGGGCCCCTTCCACGATGATAAGTCCCTCTATATCACTGTCAGCGATGATAACTCCCTCTATGTTATTGTCAGAGCCTGATCACTGGATTGCTTGGACATAGCTTGGTATTTCTTATATTCTAACTTGAATGCTTCACATTTAAGACTGAGCTTTTTGGAAGACAGCAGTTTTCCTTTTACATGCTCTTCACACATGATTCTGGGCACAGCATGAAGTTTAAAAGCAGAGCCAAACAATGTTCTGCTGAATAACTGAATGACCAAATGAATGAATGAGTGAATATGAATAGAAGATGGAGAAAAAAGTATCAAGAACATGAAAACAGAGAACCATAATTATTCTCTGAGATTGCTAGAGAAAGGATTCTTGGCAAAGTACATGATCATTGATTCAATCACAAATAATTATTGTGCCAGTAATGGGGACTATAATTTCTAGATGCTGGAGATACAACAATGAGAAAGAAAGACACAGTCCCTGTCCTCATACAGCTTACAGTCGTACAGTAGAGAGAAAAAACAAATAAGCAATATAGTGTGATAAGTACTGAAATGGAGATATGCACACAATGGTATGTGAAAATATGGTATGTGTATTTGGGCATGGAGAAATACTTAAGGCTGCCATGGGAAAAAAATATCTAAGCTGGAACATGAAGAATGAGGAGATATAGCCAAGCTGAGAGTAGATGGGAAGACTAACCCAGAAGCAAGGGGTAAAAGCATATGTAATGACCTGGAAGCAAGACAGATCATAGAACATTAGAAAACTGAAAAAAGTTCCTTATGGCTGCGTATAGAATAGGAGACAGGACTGGTGACAGGTAAAGCGTCTTTCTAAGGACAATTGGGTAGCCATGGAATAATTTTCACAGGAGAGAATGACATTATCAGATCTGTATTTTAGAAATGTGACTCTGGCTGCAGTGTGAAGAGTGGACTGGGAAAGAATGAAGGCAGAGACCTATCGGCAGCCTGCTAAAAGAATCCAACTGAGAGATGAAGATAGAAAAATAAATGCAAAGAGCTTGTGCCTGGCTATTATGACCACTGGAAATTTACCATTACCTGGGCTGTATGGTATGCTTAGGTCCTAACAAATCTAGTTTTTTTCTACTGTAACAAAAATAAATCATACGTGCCAATGAATTATCACTATCTCTTATCCAGAAGGTAGGGAAGTTGCATAAAACCAGACCCATAAAAATGTTATCAGAATTGTGCTTTATAACCACATAGTCATGCTCTTCCCTAAGAGAGCACCTTCATTTGCACATTAGGTCAATAACTGATTACAATTTTCATCCTTTCCTTTCCCAAAATAATTTTTCTACCCATTCTAACAGCTTCTGAGACTTTGAGATTTAAGCCTAACTGTGAAGAGGCAAGTACTGCTTTTCAGCTGAATAAACAAAGGCAGACAATGAGGGCAATGTGGCAAGTCGGTCTGCCCACTCAGATATTTTCCAAAGTAGGAGTTCACGCTGGGCTCCCTCAGTCGGAAAGCCCAGGGGAATAAACATTCCGGATACATAACTGAGCCAATATCAAAGACATACTTCACTAGCACCATCATTTCTGCTAATTGTTGAGTGGACAGTATACAAAATTTGGGGGAAATTATGGAGTCCAAGGGCTTAAAAACTAAAGAATGGGCATAAAGAGGGCTGGTACAGTGGGGTATTTTATTGACAATGCCAGACCTAACAAATTAAAACATTTTTCCTCACCCACATAGACCTGGAAAGCAATTAGCTTTCATCAATGCCCTCTACAGTCAGTCTGTGTGTATGTATTAAAAGATATGTGGCTGCAGTCAAAGGTGACACCACTCAAAATGGAAATTATTTGTATGTTAGGAGATATTCTAAAAGTATGTTCTATACTCTATAATATTTTGTATCAACCATATATTAGATACAGAATGTTTGTCTTGGATGAGGCAATGTTTGAGGCAGTTTCTCAATCCCCTTTTCTCATTCAAAATGAGCAGTACATTCCTAACCAGGTCTGCTCCGACACCCAGGGTACTAGTGAATGGTAGTACAGACTCTTCAGTGACCAAGCAACAAATATCCTGGAATTTGAATAGAACTTTTTATAATGAAAAGTTCCACTATCAATAGACCATTTGCCTGAGATGTTTTCATAGCTGCAACTGACCCTCTGCTGGAGACCAAAATTTGCCCGGTATTAGTCCTAAAGTCACTTTAAACGGCTAAAAATTAGGATAGGACCGAGGATGGGGAGAATACTTTAAAAAAATCTAAGATAACAAAAGACAGAAGAAACTAGGTGATCAAAGATAAGAATGCCCTTGTTATAAAAATAATGTGGACCATAAACATTTAAAAATAAATATAAATAGTAGAAGTTTCTTGATCTCAATGAATATTTATGGAATGAGCATGGTTCAAATGATTTCAATTTCAGCACAGGTTATTTGCAGCTTGTGTGACTACTGAAAAATCATTTCTCTGAGTCTCAGTTGGATAATAATAAAGTAATAATAACTGGATAATAATCTGACTCCTTGAATTGTACCAGAATTCAGTGAGTCCTTATATTGCCAGTTTTCATCTTCATTTGGGCTATACTAGGTATTTAACAACGGCAGAAACAAACAAAAAGCCACCAATTTTTATTACTTCTCCCCAAAAATGATCAGTCAAGTCTCCAAAACTAGCACAATAATAATGATAATAATAATTTTCCCCTAATCATAAAGAAAGTATTTTACTGATTCAATATTTGATGATATTAAGAAATTGTTCATTTTTTTGTTTGGATATGATAATAGTATTATGGGTTTTTTTTGTTTGTTTGTTTTAAGTAGAAGACTTACCTTTTAGAAATACATTCTGAAATATTCATAGGTGAAATATGATGTCTGGGATTTATTTCAAAATAATTAAGAAGCAAGGTAAGCAGATGGGGTAGGGATACAGCAAGATCATCCTGATTGGTCTGATGGTTAGGTGATGGTTGTCAGGGCAGTGTGATAGGTACTAGAGGGATAGCTATTCTGTTCTTTTAACTTTTGTATGTTCGAAACTTTCCATTAATAAAAAATTTTTCATTTTTTTGCTACTCCACAGGCTATTTTCTTAGGATTTTGTTCATGAAAGCAAGGTTATTAATCTCCAGTCAGACTTCAAACATGCGTGCTAGGCAAAAGCTCTTCACCAAGATTAATCTGAATAAGTTAGGTTGGTTTAAATGCATTAAAAAAAATTACCTGAATGTTTAGAAAATAGATTAGTTGTTACTCCAATGACAACTTTAATAACTAACATTATCTCATAACAGTACTCACAGCTCTATGAAGTGGGCTGACAGATGTAGAGAGGTAAGCAATGGGTCTGGGATTTGAACCCAGACAATCTGACTTTAGAGCCTGTACTTTTAACCACTAATGACTGGATCTAAAAGAGGCTGAACAATACTGGTTTGAATAGTATTGGAAAGAATTAAGAGAAGAGAACAAAACTACTTCAGGCTCAAAAGTATTTATGTATAGCCTTGTCCTGGGAGGCAGTATGCCACAGTGGGAAAATTTTTGAAAAAATTTGGAGTTTGGTAAATTAAATATTGAATTGTGGATATTTACCACTCATATTTACATGATCATGGGTAAATGAAATACCTCTCTTATCTTCGGTTTCCTCATCCATACTTTGCAGGTCTGGGGTAATGATGGAAAGTAAGAATGTGTGTAAAGGAATACAGAAGTGCCCCAGAGTATTTGTATTTGTGTACAAGTCTATTCCTCCACCTACTGTAAATGTCTAAGCCATTCAACCATTCTCTCCTTGGCTCCTAGCAGAGTGCCTGGCACACAGCAGACACTTGGGTTTGTTCAGCCTAACACCAGATCCATTAAAAGATTCAGCACCAATGGCTAGCTTCATTTGTCTAGTCTCTAATTTTAGTCATCTAAGTCTGTGTGTTACACTAGCAAGCACAATAGGTTTCAAATGTTTCCTTAATAATAAAGGATAGAAGACTAATTCATGTCCCCCTCTATTATTATACTACCTTAGCATGTAGACCCTTTAATCCAAAATTAATTCTGGAGAAGATTTAGAAAGACAGTTGTTGTTGTTGTTATATGCCACAGAGTTGCTTCCGACTCATAGCGACCCTATATGACAGAGTAGAACTTCCCCATAGGTTTCCTAGGCTGTAATCTTTATGGGAGCAGATCGCCATGTCTTTTCTCCCGTGAAGCCACTAGTGGGTTTGAATTGCTGAACTTTCATTTAGCAGCCAGCTGCTAAACCACTGCACCACCAGGGCTCCTTAGAGAGACAGTAGCCTCTAATTATCTTTGCTGGGGATCATTTACACTTTTAGGAGTGCATGGCAGTTTCCAGACTGATCTTTCTAAAACACAAACCTTACTATGTCACTCCCCTGCTTACCATTCTTCATTGCTTTCAGAATAAATTGCTGAGCATGACATACAAAGCGTTTCATGATTTGGCTACTGCCAACCATTCCAGTCTCAAATCTCACCATTCCCTGACCCACCCTCACATGATCTCTCCTCCCCTACTAGAGCCATGGAGGACTTCAGTCCCCTGAGCAGGGTGTCCATGTGTTCTTTCATCTCTGTACTTTTTCACATGCTGTTCCCTTTTCCTCCAGTGTCCTCCCTCTTCTTCTCTATCTGGCTAATTCCTATTTTTCTCTAAGACTCAGTTCAGAGAAAATTTCCTCTAGAGAGCTTTCCCTAACATCATCCTTCACCCCATAAAAGCCCAGACGAGGAGGCCTCTCTTTGCTCCTGTAGTGCACTATAATAGCACTTATCATTCTGTAGTCTAATTTTCTATATCCTCCACTATGTTCTCATGGACAGAAGCCATGTCTTATTTGTATCTCCAGCATCTATCTAGCACAGCACTAGGTACGCAGTAGGTGATTAACAAAGATCTGACAAATGAATAAAAGAATCTTATTTTGTTAACATGGAAAACCCAGTGTAAACTTACTGACAAAAGCTTACCTTTCCCCAGTTACCTAAATAAAAATGAATGCAAAGTCTTAGCTGAATCATGGTAGTGAAGCATAGTTAAAGGTCAATTTGAGCATGGTAAGAAAAAAAACCAGGTGAAAAGAGGATCTGAAATCTTGTCTGGTTAACAAAAAAAAAGAAAAAGAAAGAAAGAGGAAGATACCATTGTAGACTGGTTAAGCAAGAAGGAAATAGAAAGCAATAGCTTCCTGCCGCTTGTGGCTTTAGTCCCTGAAGACTACTTAATCACAGATTTTAAATGTATTTCTAAATGAGTGGCTTATTCCATAAAATTATCAGCCAAAAGAAATATAGCAAAGAGAAATGCTTACTTTCAGATAACTGTTAGATCTGTTAAGAGAAACAGACTGTTTGCTAAGAAAAATAATTCTCTAAAACAAGTTTAAGTTTTGGCGGGGGTGGCAACAAATGTCTAGAGTCCATTTGGGATTTCTCAGTAGAAGTTTTATGCCAAGTTGTTGTTGTTGTTGTTGGGTGCCATCAAGTTGATTCTGACTCACAGTGACCCCATGTGACTAATAAACAAAAAAGTACCTTTGTAGGATGTGAAGCTTTTGTAGCAACTCAATACCATTATTTGATATAGTCTCTATTACTGACTAACTTGTGTTTCAATCTTTTATACTGGCTGAAATGGCCCTTAGTTTCTGGATATACGCTATTGGCCCTTAAAGATCATCCTGGTTAATGTATACATTTACTCATCTGACTCATAGCAGATAACCACTGAACAACAGCTCGATTAGACTGTTTTAAAAAAATGAAACTGAAATTAAAATGGACAGAACAGTATGTGAGTATATGCTATCGTCTTTCAGGTAAAGTGTATATTTTCTGCTACAAATCAAAAGAATCCAGAAGAAAACCGGAGAGGGTACTAAACAGATCTATGGTATGGACAGAAAACGACTACAAATCAGAAAAGAGAAGTGAAGGAGGTAGAGGAAAAAAGATGCGTTAAAACTAACAACAGTGGTTAGAAGAAGCACATCAAGCTCTTTTAGCATGCTATTTTAGCATGATGCAAAGAACTTCAAAAATAAGATAGATCTGAGTGTGAATCCCAGTTAAATAGCACTTGCCAACTATGTGACTACTGGGCAAACAAATCAGCCTCCCCTTAGACTTAGATTTCTCATATGTAAAAAGGGGTAAATACTGCTTATTCAGAATTGAAAGGATTAGAGGTAGTGAAGAATTGAAAAGACTCAAAGTAATGAAGGTAAAGTATACAAAATACAAAGTATTTTCAACATGTAATAGAAATAACAGCTAATATTTAAAAGGTCGACGTACGCCAAGCATTCTAAGTACTTTACGTATGTTATTGTTTAATCCTTATAACAACCCTGTGATGTAGACGTTATTATTATGTCCATTTTACAGATGAGGAAATTGAGGCACAGAACAGCTTACTGGTAAGTGACTTGCCCAGGGTCACACAGTTAGTAAGTGGTAGAGAAAAGGATTCAAATCTAGGCAGTCTCATTCCAGCAATGATAGCTATCAATAATAAACTCTTAAGTTAGCTTAAATAAAAACTATCTTTCGGCTTGCCTTAACTGTGCTTTTGTTCCCTTCAGAAAGCTATCCTGTAAAGGTCACAGCACTCTGGCCTACAATGCATCTCTGCTATTCCACTGCCCTTATACCAATCACTTCACAATTATGAGCCTCCAGTTCCTCATTTCTTCAAAGTGAGATGCTACTGCCCTAGGTTATTAAACTTTCGAAAACACAGAATACAAGACAGCTTGCCCAACAGCCTTTTCTTCCCAGAATAGATGTAATTTCAAGATACAGCTGGTTATACAAAAGGAGACAAAAAAGGTTTCATGTCAGGCAGGTATGGTACTCCAGGCAGTTTTTGTAGCTACTGACTATGGTGGTAGGTCTGGGAATGAACTCCAAACTGTCCTTTCCTGGTTGCGCTTTTGAATAGGAAGAAGGGGTAACAGAGATGAATAATGCAGATGCTGTTCTCATATTGCTTGTGGCCTAGTTGGAAATTATGACAGAGGCTTTAAATCTGCCATTCACATTCACATTATTTCTGACAGTATCATTCCCAGAGATAAATCATTTCTTAATTAAGAGTATTCATTTATTCAATAAATATTTACTGAGCACTTACTACACACTATGAATTAATCTAGATTCTGGGGATACAATGGTTAAAAAAAGAAAAAAGACATAAAGACAAAAATCCATGCCCTTATGGAAACCGGGGCCCTGGTGGCACAGTGGTTAAGTGCTACATTTACCAACCAAAAGGTCAGCAGTTCGAATCCACCAGCCACTCCTTGGAAACCCTACAAGGCAGTTCTACTCTGTCCTATAGGGTCGTTATGAGTTGGAATCGACTTGACAGCAACAGGTTTGTTGTTTTTTTTTTTTTTATGGAAATTACATAATTCAGTTCAACCATTTATTGAGTACTTACTATGTACTGGGCACTATCCTAGGTAGGTGCTAGGGAGTACAAACATGAATAAGACATTGCCTACAAGCTCCTTGAGGGCAAGGTACAGAGGAGTCAGTTACATAAACAAGTAATAACTTAAAAGAAAATTCTTAAAAAACAAGGAATCAAAAAATATAATATGTACAGTAATGGTAGAATGTATAAGGTACACTAGTAGAAAGAGGCTGCATGAATGATTTGGGATGATTATTCAAGGACAAGTAAGTTTGTCAAGTAGCCAAGAAAAAAGGTATGGTAAGACATCTGTCATTCTTTCTGGCAGCCTAGGATCATAGTATAATTTCCCACTCTCCCAGAATTCCTTCTTGTTTGGAGGAATTCTCCATCTTTTAAGCCTTGATATCCCACCAGAGGTTGGTAATGCTAGCTTCTTATTTTCCCAGTCTCCCTTGCAAGCTACAGTACGGGCAAATGATCAGTCTCTAACAATCAGATGCACGCTTTCCTGGCTTGGAATTAGAAAGTAGTGATTATTCAAAGGAATAAGCATAAGGTCCTCTCTCTGGTGGCAGAGGGGGTGTTGGCTGTAGTATGACAAGTAACAGTAGTACTTATTATTTCATCTAGTACCCAATGTTAGCAGTGTCAATGGTGCAAACTACAGCATCTAATCTCAGTGGTGATGGCAGTGGCATACTCAATGGACCTCTCTGTGGTATGACTGGTATCATGGATTGAATTATGTCCCCCTCAAAAATATATGTATCAATTTGGCTGGGCCATGATTCCTAGTATTGTGTGGTTGTCCTCCATTTTGTGACTGTAATTTTATGTTAAAGAGGATTAGGGTGGGATTGTATAACACCCTTACTAAGGTCACGTTCCTGATCCAATGTAAAGGGAGTTTCCCTAGGTTGTGGCCTGCACCATCTTTCATCTTACGAAGAGATAAAAGGAAAGGGAAGCAAGCAGAGAAGGGGGGACCTCATACCACCAAGAAAGCAGTGTCGAGAGCAGAGCGTGTCCTTTGTACCTGAGGTTCCTGTGCCGAGATGCTCCCAGACCAAAGGAAGACTGATGCACCACAAGGACCTTCCTCCACAGCTGACAGAGAAAGCCTTCCCTGGAACGGACACCCTGAATTTGGACTTGTAACCTACTAGACTGTGAGAAAATAAACTTCTCTTTGTTAAAGCCATCCACTTGGGGTATTTCTGTTACAGCAACACTAGATGACTAAGACAACTGGACATTATCTCTAGCTCCATGGCCTGAATTTAGTTCTCCCTGGAGATTCTGTGAACTCCTCAATATTCTTTTAATAAATTCCATTTCTGCTTAAATCAACAAGAGGTGATTTCTGTTGCTTAGAGTTAAGACCCCTGTTGAAACTGAAGAGAAGACCATTCCAGGCAGAGGGAACAGCATAAACAAAGGAATGAGAGGCCAGTTATCTGAGTGATTAAGAAAAGAGGCTCTAAGGCTAGAGAGATTTGAACTTGAACCAGGGTTCTACATTTTACTAGCTATGAGACTTGTCAGTTTATTTAAACTCTCACAGTTCGAATTCCTGCTTAGAAAAGTGGGGATAATAATACATATTTCTTATTAAGTTCCTTTGTAAATTAAATGAGTTCATGATAATTCATGTAAAACTCTTAGTCTCTGACACAGAGTAAAGACCTCCATAGATAATTTCTTTGTTAATAATAATGATGATAATAATAACCATGTATTTGGGGAGAAACAGAAGCAATTTGATTCTACAGGAGCTGAAAGCATGAGGAAAGGGGTGATAAAAAATTTGGTTGGAGACAGATTATGAAGTTTTGTCATACTAAAGAACTTGAGCTTTATGGACTGGGAATCAGAATCGTGATTAATAAGAGAATTATGGTGAAATGTAAGTATTATGTTATTAACTAGGAGGATGATATGATCAGATTTTGCATTTTATAAATATTCTCCACAGCTGCAGTTGTGTAGTTTATCCTGACCACTGTACTTGTGCAATTGCTATGTGTTGTATAATATACATTGTTATTATTGGGTCCTGATGCCAAACAAGCTAAAGCCATTTAATTATTTCTAATAAACATAAATCCTTCAAAAACTTGTATAATATCTGTCAATATGTTTTGCAACTGGATGGAGCTGGGTCTATAATAGCTGCTCCTTTGAGTGATCTGAGAGATACCTAACCTTTGAGTGAGGAGGAAAGTTTATAAAATGAGGAGGGGAAATGCATCCTAAGGTTACTGGCAGAGATATGAATCACATTTGCAAGTCTAAGATTTTTCAGGGACTTATACATAATCAAATATCACCTGCTACTTTTCATAATATATTTTTATATATCAGTCTTTTGATCTAGAGTCCATATTAAGTTAAAGATGAAAGGTTTTATTGTCAAGTCAAGAACAATCGATACTACTGTTTCACAGTATGTGATATTACTTGCCAAGTGCTAATAAGCATTACATTGTCTCTGTTAGCACGAATCCTTCTGGTGCTGAGTAGACAATCTTATGGTTACTGCTCAGTTCTACTTTACATCTACCATAGCTTTCTACCTGTTTACCGTCATCTAATTTCCACCATTATCGCCTCTCCCCATCCCCACTCCACACCCAGGTCTGCTTTTGAGAAACACTCATTGATCTAATTTTGATTTTCATAGTAGCTACTGAAAGCACACTTGGGTCACTGTGTACAGTTCAGAACTGGTGATGACAAGGACAAACTATGAACTCACTGGGGGAGAGATGACAAAAACAGAACCCAAATGTGTGCTCTATAACCACTGGAAGTTTTATTTCATGTGCTGCTATTCCTATCTGTTTTGGCAATGCAGCAGAGCTTAGTCAAAGAGAAAAAAAAAAAAAAAGAGCACAGATTTTCGAGTTGGGCAGACCTGCGTTCGAACTCTAGATCTACTACTCAAGAACCCTATACTATTATACTCATGTTACAGAGGATGATATTGAAACTCAGGGAGATAACGTGACTTGCATTGTGTATGTACATGCTGTACTTGGTATGCTTTCACAAATATCACTGTGCTACATATATAAAGGGGACAGTGGTGGTTCAGTGCTAGAATTCTCACCTTCCATGCAGAAGACCCAGGTTCAATTCCCAGTTAGTGCACCTCATGTGCAGCTACTATTCATCTGTCAGTGGAGGCTTGTGTGTTGCTATGCTGCTGAACAGATTTCAGCAGAGCTTCCAGACTCAGAGAGACTAGGAAGAAAAGTCTGGCTATCTACTTGTTAAAATCAGTCAATGACAATCTTATGATCACAATGGTACGATCCCAACCAGTCATGGGGATAGCATCAGGCAGTGTTTCGTTCCATTGTTCATGGTGTCACCATCAGTTAGGACCTACTCAACGGCAGCTAACAACAACACATATATAAAATTGGGTAGTCATGTATTTCTACAGACCCAGCCTAATTTTCACTTTACATCATTTGTAGCTAGGGCCTGATACCTACAAAAGATTAACAGTATACACCTGCCAGAACTGGACAAAGCTGTTTCAGGAATTCACTGAAGTCCTATCTTTGCATTTGCTTTTTGAAAGTAGCTTCCATTTAGTCCAGTTTTGAGCAGAACCATTACTGTTGGACCTGGCAACATGGCACAGGATAATTCTAGCTTGATCTAGACCTCTCTGGAAGGATAGGAGATAGCCTTTCACCTCAAGTATATTGGTCCTACTCTGTACTTTAGGACCACTTGTTAGAAAAGGTTCATCTGTGACAACACACAAGTCTTCCTGATCACTAATGTGTTGCCAGACTGTGTCAAGGAAGCTGGTAAGCCTATTAATCTAGAACTAAAAGTCAAGGTTCTCCCTGCTGTTCTTCAATCATTGTGAATAAGTAAAAAAATTTATATATTAATAATAATAGCTAACTTTGAGTGCTTACTGTATGCTGATTATTAATCTATGTGTGGATTATTAAGTCCTGCTAAATTAATTGTTTTACATGCATTAATTAAGTTAATCCTCTCCCAACAACACTATGGTTCATTATTGTTGTTGCTGTTAGCTGCCATCAGATTGACCATCGACTCATGGCAACCCCATGTACTACAGAGTAGAACTGCTCCATAGGGTTTTTTGGCTGTAATTTTTATGGAAGCAGTTTGTCAGGTCTTTTTGATTTAAAAATTATAGCCTTTTCTTCACAAAATTCAGAGACTAAAGATCATTCTGTAAGACAGATAGCAATTTTCTAAAGGCCAGAGCTATTCTTTGGCATATTCTTTAGCACAGACCTTAGACACCTTTTGGCAATGTATGAGCCAAACAGATGGGCCCTTGACTTCTCTCATCACATGACTGAATATACCAAATGCCTGGCTTGGTTCCTGACTGCTTTGGGCTCTCAGTGGCCGCTTGAACCCAAGAAAAATCTTGCTTACACTCAGAGCAGACACAAGAAAAATGGCCACTGGTTTGGTTCTACTAAGGAATACCAAGTCATATGGAGTCTTAGATCTCTATCCAAAATGGATTTACACTCCTTTTGGTGATATAACAAATAATTTAAATGTTGTGAATTTTTTCCCATTTTAATCTGTCATATATTTGACTTTAGAAGAGTGCTAATTCCGATTCACATCTCTGTTTTCATAACAAATAAATGATCTCATTTAGTACTGTGACAAATGGAACAATATATCAGCATGCAGTAATAAAATGGCAAACTCAGTGACAAAAAGCTTTGCAGTGTGGTTAGTTTTTCTCTAAATATTAGGAGGCACCTAATGCAGTAAACTGTACTCAAAGTTTGATCATTTGAATGGTAGTAATAACACCAACAGTACTACTTCTAATCTCATTTGAAAAATGTCCGATTTTAAAATGTTTCACATATATTATGTAAAAAAGCAGTTTCAAATACATACGTACATACATATAGAATTATCTCTATGTTGAGGAAGGGGATAAAATAAATATTGAGGTAAAAAAATCTGTAGTTACCACTAAAGCATTAACTTTAGCTTTATCTGGGTTAATTTTTATCTTTATACCTTTTATGTTTCCTAAAATGAAATTTTTATAATCATGAAAAAAATTATGTGGAATCCATTCTAAACAGATCAACTAAAACTAATATATTAGTAATTTATGAAATCACTACTTATTTATGTTGTGAATTTAATTTGAGATAAAGATTATTTTATTATCTCAAAAGAGTCCCTGGTTGGTGCAAATAGTTAATGGGTTCAGCAGCTAACAGAAAGGTTGGAGGTTCAAGTCTACCCAGAGGCTACTTAGAAGAAAGGCCTGGTGATCTATTTCTGAAAAATCAGCCCTTAAAAACCCTATGGATCCCAGTTAATTGGCCTAATAATGTGCTTAAAAACCTGTTGCCCTGGAGTCAATGTTGACCTGTAGTGACCCTATAGGACAGAGTAGAACTGCCCCACAGAGTTTCCAAGGAGTGGCTGGTGGATTTGAACTGCCAACCTTTTGGTTAGCAGCCGCAGCTCTTAACCACTGCACCACCTGGGCTTCAATAATATGTTTAGTGCTTCTGTTCTACCTCCTAGTTTGTTGCTTAATGACTGGGGTCTTAAAAGCTTGCAAGCGGCCATCCAAGGCACAACAATTGGTCTCTGTTTGCCTGAAGCAACAAAAGAAGGAGAGTCAGGAATAGGAAGAGGATATGAAATGTGTGGCTAATTGCCTCCATGAACAACTGCCTCCTCTGCCATGAGACCAGAAGAATTGGATGGTGCTGGCTACCATTACTGAACATTTTCATCAAAGATTCTACAGAAAAATAACCATCAAAAAGGGGGAAATGCAGAACAGACTGTCAAATTCTCATAGACTCCAGCCTTTCTGGAGCCATGGAGGCTGAATGAATCCCTGAAACTATTGCTCTGAGATAATCTTTAAACCTTAAACCTAAAATATCCCCTAAAGTCTTCTTAAAATCAAACAAAAGTTTAGCTTAGTAAAGAATGTCTTCCTTGAGCTTCGTGCTCTTTCAAGATGTATCTATATGAGATCAAATTGACAACAGCAATTCAAAAGATCAGCTAGGAACCTTAGGGGGCAGTGAGTTTATGTTAATAGGGGAGGAACAACTCAGAAAAGGAGGATGAGAATGGTCGCACAACTCGAAGAATGTAATTAATGTCACTGAATTGCACGTGTAGAAAGTATTAAACTGGTGTATGTTTTGATGAGTATATTCTCAACAACAACAACAAAATAAACAAAATTTGAAAGAAAGAAAGAAAATTCTATGGAGCACAGTTCTACTCTGACACACATGGGGTCGCCATGAGTTGGAATCACTTTAATGGCAACTGGTTAGAATGGGAAGGAAAAGAATACTCAAGAAAACCAAATCTTGGAGAATGCTACAAACAAAATTATCTATAAGTTATATAAGTATGCTAACTACAAAACAGCATAAAATGTATTTTGCATATAGCATAAAATGTATTTTGCACAAAGAAGCCACATGTAAATTTATGTGCTTATTTCTTTATTGTGTTTAATCAAAGCTGTCTTGTTCACATTATATTATAAGCTAATACAAACCATGTAATCAGGAAAGAATACCAGAAAACACCTTGATATCTATAAAGACTTTGTGTTTGAGAAAAGCTCAAAGTAATTTACATATTTTACTTCTCAAAAATCTTGGGAGACTGGGAGTAAGTAATAGACTTCATTTTACAGTTAAGGACACTAAGTCACAGAGCCATCAAAAATATGTGCTCAGACATTTCTGGTTGCTATGAGCTGGAATCGAGTCAACTTTGGCTAACAACAAGAACAAACCTTTAGTTCCCTTTTCTAAATGTTTGAGTAAGTAATGTTCCAAAATAATCTATAGAAAATGTTGGGGTTTTTTTGTTTTTGTTTTTGTTTAACTTAACATTAAGTTAGTGTCCCTATTCAAATAGGTAAATGTGAAGGTTTTTTTTGTTTGTTCATTATTGTTGTTGGCATGCTATGGAAGATATGAGTTTCTGTCTTTTCCCAACTCCCCGCATCAAGAGAGATGTTTACATATCAACATATCATACTACCATGAATCTATGACTACAGTTTCTAAAATGAGGAAACACTATCTAATTACTAATAAATAAAATGTATAACAGGGAAAAAAAAATGTGCTCAGGACCCACAAAGTCAATGGAAAGAAAGACTGGAATTTAGTTCTTCTAACTGCCATTCCACTGTTTAGCTGGACCATTCAGCCTTGTCTTTGTGGGCAAGTTGAAGCAACGGACTAATTTAAAAACTAAAACCAGTTTAACAGGATAAGTTTGCAGGTAATATACCAACATTTCAGTATAGTAATACCCAACAGCTAGATTGTTTTGCGTTTTTGGTACACTTTATAACTATTCATTAACTCACACAACATCAATGGATGGTGGGACTACATTGTTAATACAGTTCATATAGAACTGATAAATCAAAACACACCACAGGATTATAATATAAAGTCAGATGATAAGTCTGTAGTAGAAAAAGTCCAATGTCTTCCTCTAATCAAGCCTCAATACACAAATATGGATAAACATGTTGGAAGGCCAAACACTCCCTCTTTTCTCCCATTATTTCCAGTAACCCTTCTCCTGTTGCTGTCATCGTTGTGTTCTGTTTATTCTGACTCATAGCAACCCTATATGACACAGGAGAACAGCCCCACAGGGTTTCCTAGGCTGCAATCTTTACGAGAGCAGATCACCTGGTCTTTTCTCCAGTGGAGCCACTGGTGGGTTCAAACTACTGACCTTTTGGTTAGCAGCCAAGAGCTTAATCACTGTGCCATCAAGACTCCTTAGCCCTTCCCCTACTACCTATAAATGACAGATAACTGGAGCAAACTTAAAAAGTGATTCAATTCATCCAATTTCCTTCTAAACTTTCCCTAGAATATTTTTTAAAGAATCTCACCTTTAAAGACCATTTACAGAATTAAAAGGACTAAGGAATATGATGTTCTTTTTACATTAGCAATCTTAATTCTAACCTCTTCCTTTTGCTCACATACATTAAGTAAAAGCACTAGATTTTTAAAGTAAATAGTAAAAACTAATATGATCCCTGGTAATATGCCAGTTTCTAGGAAGTATGCAAGACTGAAACAAAAGTTTCCAAAATGAATTATCAAAAGGGTCTAAAATTTGCTAAAAAATGGTTATTTAACATTCCCCAGCCAGCTTAAAAATGGTCCTACTCCTTGTCGTTTCCCCCATGACTAGGCAGAATATATTCCTTCTTCCAATTGAATAAATTCCCCTTTTCCTCAGAGCTTAGCTTTCTCTCTGGCAAGGGTATCATACAGAACAGCTGTTAAATTACCAGTATAAACGCAATCCCATCTGATCTAATTGCAAAACATATGGACAGACTGAAACCAAACTTCTGGGAGGCCTGTATCTTTTAAGGAATCATCAAAGATCATCTATTGGTAAAGGCAGTGAACAATGCCATGAACTCAAATTATGCACAATTTAAACAAGATCTATTTCAATATACTACTTTAATCAATCTTAAAGTACATGCTTTCAAATTCTGTAGTCAGAATGAAATGGATAAATAACTCTCTCTCTCTGTTTAGCCTCTGCTAAAGATCTCAGCTAAACCTTCCCTAAAGGTTCCAAATCTTAGATGCTATTCCCACCCTACATTTAATATTCATTAGGCCTTTAATATGGTGTTGGCAAAGAATATTGAATATACCATGGACTGCAAGAGAACGAACAAATCTGTCTTGGAAGAAGTACAGCCAGAATGTTCCTTAGAAGCATGTAAAAGGAGAAGGACATCATGCTCAGTAAAGCAGAGGGTCAGCAAAAGAGAGGAATACCCTCGACGAGATGGATTGATACAGTGGCTGCAACAATGGGCTCAAACATAGCAATGATTGTGAAGGTGGCGCAGGATCGGGCAGTGTTTTGTTCTGTTGTACATAGGATCGCTATGAGTTGGAACCAACTAGACAGCACCCAACAATAGGCCTCAGTAACAGTCTCCTTTCTTGGACATTGTCTTTAGCAATCTCCTTTCTTTACAACCACCACTGACTGAGAGTAAGTAAATATCTCTGATATAGGTAGTATTGCTGATTCAATGGCAGAAATCAGTTAAGTGGCCCTGGGAAATATCAGAAATATAAGTAAATGCTTACCAAGCTTATCACAACTTTTTATTAATTAATTTTTTCATTTTATTATTTATTTGTATGACTATAAAATTAAAATTTGATATATTTATTAAAACAAACTTGGAAAATTCAGAAAAACACAAAGAAGATAATTAAAATTACCTATAATCCCATCCATTATTTAGCTTTAACCACTTAACATTTTGGTATATTTCTCTCCTCCAATGTATATTGCTACTTAACATAATGCAAACAATTTTAATGGATGCATAATAGTCCAGAGATTACCTAATTTCTTTATCATAGAGATTTAGAGTAGGAGAATTCCTACTTCAAAAATCTCTACTGAAAAAACAAATCCAATATATAAACCAGGTGAGGGCAGAGCTGATTAAAGGGTGGGTGGTGATGTGGGGTGAGAGGTGAGGGTAGGAGAGTGTGGAGGGCTCAGAATAGGCCCAGTTGGCCTCCCCAGTCCCTATACTGGCTCTTAAACACATCCAAGGAACCTTAGGTCCCCAAATGATATAGTTTGAAAACCATAAATCTAGCCTAACTCCCTCATTTTATAGGTGAAATTATTTGCCCAAGATCACAGAACTAGTAAAAGAACTGAGAAAAAGCTTAGAGTTTCATGACTTACAGACTAGTGCTCAGCTTTTTCAACTTAGCTACTTTTTATAAAAGTCATCAGATGTTCATTTGTCTATTGCTGCTCTTCCTTTAATTAAGAAAGGGACAAAGTTACATAACAACAAAAAAAAACATGAATAATTAATATACTATACTAAATCTCAAAGGCTCCACTTCACCCAACTAAGTTCTCATTCTTCCTCACACTAATCCTATGAGCAAAGGGGGGAAAAAAAGGAGCAAAGCTCATTTCTAAACTCAGGAAAAAGGCCATGAGACTACATTACTTTCCTAAAGAATACACTGCACATTTTGTGTAGCTACAAATCATTCCTTCCTCTTCATTCCCTCAACCATTAAATATTTATTGAGAATCTATTTTCAGCCAGACACCGAGGATATAATTGTAAACAGACAAAACTCCCTGCCCTCATGGAGTTTATAAGCTTTGCGGCTTTGGGCAAGCTACTTTACCTTTCTGAATCTCAGTATTTGTTATCCATAAAGTAAGGATAATATTTAACTACAGTATTGTTTAAGAATTAACTGATATATGTTAAAAAAAAAAAAAAAACCTGATAGGAAACCAGATATATAATAATATGTGCTCAATTAACATTAGTTACCTTCTTTGCTAAAGTGTTAAAATATTAGATTAGAAATGAGAGGTGAAAGAGTATTAAATCTCTGCTACTACTACACTGATTTGAGGCAATGCAACTGAAATTGTATGTTAAAATAATTCCAGACAGATTCCTACACTAGGAAAGAAGTAAATAATATTTCAATCTGAAGAAATTATATTTACAAGAGCCTTCCTTCCCAATTAAGTTCTATAGTTTTTAAACTCATTTACTTTCAGTTACTACTGGACTCTTTCCATAACATTCAGCCCTGTATAGTGCCTAGGAAAAAAATATATAAGGAATCAATCCTCTTCTCCAAATAGAACATTTTTTTCTGTCCTTTAAGCATGGGCAGCTAAACCAATCAAAGATTTATATTCAACAAGATAAAGGACAACAGTTTGAAATATCAAACTTGAAATCTACCAAAAACCTGTAAAGGTCTGGTCAATATTCATCAATAAAAGTCCCGACAGAAGCTATGCCTTCATTCACCCAATACCCAGAAATCAACAAAATACGGATGTTAAAGTCTTGGAGATTCTAAGAGCACCTTGTAAACCATAAAGTGTTGTACAATTGTTAATTATTACAAGCACTCTTGTTCACTATGAACTTTAATTAGATTTCTACAGCGGAGATTTTATCATTGAAAATATCTAACATTTGTTTCTCAACCAAATATCAATATGTATCCTAAATCCATCCACCAACAAAAACGGTTCATATTACTCGCAAAGAGGAAAAGAAATTTGCTACTTATTCAAAGTATTTGAATTTTTTTAGAGGCAGATAACTTCTGTTTTGACAGTTTTTTCTTTCTTGCTCCTCAGGGAGTAGGAAAAAAAAAAAAAGCTCGACAATAAAGAAGAGCCCCGAGCAAAAAGAAAATCTTTTCTCTCATTTTTTACAAAGAGAATTAATACCATGTCCTCAATATTACATAAATGATGGTGTTTTCTTACCAAGTGGGCTTAATCATTTAAATTAAATAAACTGAAAACAAATCAACAGAAAAAAAGTCAAAGTCACAGAGAAAGGCAGGTTTTGTTCTGAGTGCAAAGTGTTCAACCCTGTGCAGCCTGTTACCAGGACATCTTCAAGGACCTTTTGTTCATCTACAAAGACTTCTTGGAATAATTAGTCTTTGAGGAGGCACTGAAGGAGGACAAAGTGGTAAACTGTTAAATAGAGAGGATAATTTGGTTCCTTAAAGAACATGGAAAGAATCGATGGGGCTCAGAGACAAGTGTGAGAGGAACATATAGAGGGATTTAAAGTGGAAAAATGAGCAAGGAGAATGGAAGAAAAATGTTATAAATGAACAAAATAAAAGAGAAAGATTTCTTCTGACAATAATAATTATCTGTGCTACAGGGGCAATAACAGAGGGATTACTTTGACACAAAATGGATCACATATACTTAGATAGATACATCTAAAAGGATAATTATTTAAACCTTTACTGTGATTCAAACACATACATATCCAGATCTCAGGCATTAATCTTCATCTTTTTCGTCACAATTTTTTAAAACCTCCCTTCAAATTTACCAGTGCCGTTAGGGTACTTGCTTCTAGTGAAAAACAAACAAACCAAACTGTGTACTTGAAAAAAGACTAAGTGACCACAGAAGAGGTGCCTGTAATACAATCTCAATGTTAGTAATAGATTTTTATATCTGAAGAAAACCAAAATCAAGATAAAGGCAAAAGGCATGAATTAAAGTTATTTATAACTAAAAGTATCATCTAACACTTTCAGTTAAACTAGATCTTATATTCCTATTCTCTTCTGATCTATTATGTGCCCTGGGGCAGTAATCTCCTGACCCATAATTTACCTATCAGTAAAAACAGCACCATAATATTTTCTTCCATTCTTTTTATAAGGGTGCCAGGACATCTGGAAGTTAATATAGACATGTTTAGAAATGCTGAGATGAAAAGTAGCGCACACTTTAATTTTATGGGTCTTTAAAAAAATCAAGATAAAAAGACCTAGTCAGATTATTTCAATATGTAAATTTTGAATAGCCAGAAGGCTTCCTGGAGACGTAATTCAGAAGATTTGAAACTAATGTTCCGGAGCTTAAATATGTTATTCCAGTAACTAACCAGGCTAAGGAGCTTCTACAGAAAGCTATGCACTTAGGCCAGATAGAGTGAATTTGGGAAGTTCTTGGGTCTGGCCCTTAAAATGTCTACAGACAAATTTCTCTATCACAAACCATATTAGAAGCTAATCAAAGGAAGAATAAAGGTTATAACTGGAAAACAAAGTTGTAAAACAAAATTCAAGGAGGTAAGTGAATAGCACACAATGGGGTAAAGGGAGCAAACGCCAAAGAACAGTAGAAAATTTTCTAAGATTAGTATCCAAGAACCAACAGTTTTAGCAAAATGGTTTCCTACTTTTTTCTTCTATAAAACCATCTGTTTAAATGCCAACAATAAGAGTTCTAAAGCCAAACGGACAAAGTCTGGATCTAGGTTCCACCAAAGTTGGACTTCTCAGGGCCTCAGTTTCCTTAACCATAAAATGAGAATAATAATAGTACCTAGCTCAAAAGGTTACTGTTGTCAGGATTAAATGAATTAATATGTGTAAGGCACTGAGAACAGTGCCTGGAACAAAGTAAGTGCTACATGTGTTTGTGATTACTCTTCAGTGGTCCGCAATCCCTCAAATCTAATGCAAAATAACAGAAGCTCTGAAAACCAAAATTTTTTCTGTAATTCATTTGGGGCAAATACCTGACCTGCCCTGAATGCACTGGGCAGCAAAACATAACCTAAACAAATGCAAGGCTGTTTATAAAACCCATTGCTACTGAGCCAATTTCAACTCACAGCGGCCCTGCAGGACAGAATAGAACTGCCCCATAGGGTTTCCAAGGCTGTAAATCTCTACGGAAGCAGACTGTCACATCTTTTGGCCACAGAGCGGCTGGTGGATTCGAACAGCTGACCTTTCTTTCAGTTAACAGCCAACTGCTTAACCACTGTGCTACCAGGGCTCCTTGAGGCTATTTATAGTAATTATTTATTCATATACATGTATTTTGCTGCAGATATCTTAACGCTTTTGAATATAGGATCCTGCCTAAGACTTTACTGGAGTGTGTTTATTAACTTCCTAAACTCTGAAGAATTCTAAATTTTAAAACAGATCTAGCCCCACAGGTTTTGGATAAAAGATTGTGGACTTATATTTCCCTCAGAACCTAAACAGTTTCTATTTCCTTAAAATGAATTAAACAAAAACCCAGTTGCTGTGGAGTCGACTGCAACTCATGGCGACCCATGTGTGTCAGAGTAGAACAGTGCTCCATAGGGTTTTCAACGGCTGATTTTTTGGAAATAGATCACCAGACCTTTCTTCCAAGTCACCTCTGCACTTACTTACTCTCCACTGCTAAACTTGGGTTAGCAGTCAAGCATGTTAACCATTTGTACCACCCAGGGATTCCTTATAATGAATAGCATATTCTCAAATAGCCACAAGCAAAGAACACCCTGGACGTAGCAGTAGAGAATTTTAGGATGAAGAAGATATTTCCCAGTACAGTTAGGAAGGCCCTGCATTCCTAGAATGTTCCTTTCAAATAAAATCTATTTATAATATTTTATTTACTTGTCATAGTAAGAGTTTTCAAACTCTAAATTCTAAGACTTGCTTAAACAAAGTTCATTCTCATAATTTAGATCACAAATAAACAATTAAATCTCTTTGAGGGCATTAATGTTCCCTGAATCATGGGTACCAAATCATCACAGGACTTTAGAGCTGGAAGAGACCCTTGAGAACTAATCTAAACTATTATCTCTTTCCTTCCACTCTGTTCTATCATCCGTAAATTTACTCTCCCCTGTGAGGAAAGAATAACCTGCTCTAACTTGTCCTTAGACTCTAACTTCTGTCCATAGGAACACCTTGTAAGTGAATGTGAATAAACTGGGTGGTGTACACTGAGTGACAGAGTTGGGATCTAAAAGTATGACTTGAATCTAACACAACCAATCTTACAAGTCTGGTGAATGTGACAGCTTATACTTTAGAAAATAACAAGAATTTCCAAGTTCAGAATGAAGGAAAACTCAAGACGCATTTTTTAAAAAAGACAAAAATAGATAAATAAATGGATGAATGAAAGACTCAGCTATCTTAATGGACTCAATGAGTCAACAGCCTAATGAGGCTGCCAAAAATAGCTACTGTGACTAGGGACTACATCAACAGTACTACAGTATCCAAGAAAGAACGAGGTAACTGCCTGCTCCATGTGCTAGTTATAGCACACCTGGAGTATTATGTTCTGCTCTGTGTTCCACACTTTGGCAGAGACAAAAAGACTGAAAACGGGCAGAAGAGGGGTGACCAGGACAGAGGGGGAATTTGAAACCATGTCACATAAAGAACAGTCGAGGGAGCTAAATCATTCAGTCCAGACTCAGAGGGAACATGATCACTCTCCCCAAATCCCTGAAGAGCAGTCATGGCACAGAGAGAGCAGACTTGTTCCGCATGGCTCCAAAGGAGAGAACCAGAACCAGTCAGTGTTAAGTACAGAGAGAAATATTTCAGCTAAGCCTATGGAAGTACTTCTGAAAATATAGCACCACATTAGGAGGTAGCAGCTTCTGAAGTCCTGTCTAGCCCTGTTGTTGTTGGTGTATGTCGTTGAGGTGATTCTGACTCATAGCGCCCCTATATGGCAGAGTCAAACGGCCCTCATAGGGTTTCCTAGGCTGTAATCTTTACGGGAGCAAACTGCCAGGTCTTTTCTCCTCTGGAGCCACCTTTGGGTTCGAACCACCGACCTTTTAGTTAGCAGCCAAGTGCTTAACCATTGAGCCGCCAGGGCTCCTTCGTCTAGCCCTAAAGGTCTATAATTTAAAAAATCAAATATTTGTCATCACCTCAGTATCTTCCTGCTAATTATTATTATTATGAGCCTCTTGTACCACAGCTTCTCCCTTCAGCCTTCTTAAATGCCCTATCCAGCCAATGAAGCAGCCAAATACTTTGGCACGTCTGTGGGAGGAAAGTGCCTGCTTGCCGGGCAATTAGTTTCAGTTTGCAGATGAGTGTCCCTGTAAACAAAAGAGGGCCCTAACTGAGGGTCAGACAAGAGCTCTCAGCTAGACTTACATGAAAGAAATTTTTACTAAATCAAAAAGCAGCTATAAGACCATCCCATCAAATAATGTATATTATCAGTGACATTTGGTCCTTACAAGAACATTGAAATAAAAAATCCTGTACAGCCATCTTCCCAAATGCAGGGAGTCTGACTTTGCAAGTCAAACCAGCTCTCTCAAATTCAACTAGAAGCTTCCCTTCTGTCAAAGAGATGTGTTTACTATTTGAAGTAGACTATCTCTGGTACCCATGCTCAAATAAAAAAGTCCACACTTGGTTATATCACTTTAAAGCTAAAATTGCTTATCAATAGGCGTACAGAGTCAGCTCAGCTGCTGAGGACTAGACACAGGCAATCCAGAGTGAATTCATGAAAAAGTATAAACCAGAGAAAATCTGAAACACAGAAGAGTTACTGAAGCTGGATATCTTCTAAAACTTTTGTCACCCAAAGACCACCATGGGCAGTATATGTTAGTCCATGGAAGTTACGAAAAGACTTCTACAATAGTTCTGATGGCAAATATTAATCAATCCATCTTTAATTCAGGTGAAACTGATTTGGATTCTAAGACACTCCAGTCAAAGTATTAGAGAATATAATGTATACATGATGGACTTAAAAATAATACATTCTTCTCTATACTTTTTTTAAAGTGAAGCCCAGAAACAATCTAAGTGTCCATAAATAAGGGATTAAATTATGATACATTATTACAACAGAAAACGCAACTGTTAAAAAGAATAAGGTAGACTTTAGGTTCTGACATGAAAAAAAAGTCCATGATGCATAGTTAAGTGAATATTAAGTGAAAAATGCCACCAGGGCTCCTAAGTGAATACAGCAAGCTGCAAAACAATATGTATAAGATTATTACATTTTGATTTTTTCAAAAGAAGTATTTATAAAAAACTGTGTGTTTATATATGCCCAGAAAAATGTCTGAAAAGAGATCAAACTTAACAGTAGTAACCTTTAGGGACTGACTGGAACTAGGAGGCAGTGAAGGAGTGACTCTTACTTTTTCCTTTGTACATTTCTGGTTGTTTGTATTTTTTGTAAGGGCTACTTTTGTGACTTAAAACTAACAATACAAAAATTATAAAAGCAAAATAACACCAATTACATAGATTTATTTATCAGCTACTAACCATTCAAAATAAGCGATCTTGCTACTTCTTTAATGCTGCTGTGTGACTGAAACTCTAGAAAATCTACTTTATGCTTTTTCTATTATATTGTACTAAAACAAAAGTTACAAGTCTCTAGTACGTTTCTCGAATGCTTTCTATCCAAACACACACACACAAAAAATCCTAGTCATAATAACTAACATATACATGGTACTTACTACACACCAAGAACTGTTCTAAGTACCATAAGTATATTAACTTATGTAACCTTCACAGTAACCCTATGAGGTGAGTACTATTATTATCTCATTTTACAGTTAAAGAAACTGAGGCCACAGAGCGTAAGTGACCTGACCGAGATTACACAACTAATGAAGGGCAGAGCTAGGATTCAACCTAAGTATGGACTCCAGAGTTCATATTCTTAACCACTAGGCTTTGTGTGTCTCAGTTAATGTGCCAATCTCTTTCTATTAGAAGGCCAAAAAAGGTTACAGGTAAAACCTAGCTAGTTAATATACTCCTCAAAGCTGGAAGAGATGCAAATTTGTTTTTTATGCATGAATAACCTCCATTCCTACTTATGTCAGTGCCAAACTCAACCCAAGATTCAAGGCTGTATTAAGGCTCATGAACATGTGGGAAAACTCTCTACAAACTCAAATCACACTCCAAAGTCCATACCTGACTCTACAGTAATCACTGAGCCTAAGAATTAGGTCAGAGACCCATTACTGTAAGTACAGCTAGACAAGTGGTCTGGACAAATCTCCATGCCAACTCAAAGCAAAGACATTCAGAAACTGTTGCCTAATGTTTTGATAGGGCAGATTTTATTTGTTTAGTTCCCAGACCCACTTTAGATCTAAAGGGGCAAAGAATAAGAGTTGTCTCCAATGTTGCTTAAAGACAACCAGCAGGAAGAAGAACCTCATTTTGTATATGGATCCAAACAGAAACTGTCATTTATCACCACCAGCAAAATTGAACATTCTAGCTTAAGGGGGAGAAAATGGGCATCTCTGCTTAAAATTGTTTATTCGCCCAAACATATTGACCTTGTGATTGAGGAGGGAAAAAAATGGTGCAAGAAAGGGATTTAACCTAATTTATAAATGTGCTCAACCTAGATACACACCTGTCCCAAATGACCTACCGAATCCACGTATTTGCAGGGAAAACAAGGATTACAATGTCTTTTTTTTTTTTTGTCTTCAAGTGGTCTGTATTGCTGTTTGTAAACAAAATCCTCTCAACATCTCCTCCACATGTCACATGCACAGCTGATATTTACATAAACAAGGAGAAATGAACAAGGAAATTGGAGCTTTGGGAATCCCTTATACTCAGTTTTTGACCCATCGGTTGAAGGAGGGATTGTGCTGGCTTTCAAACTTCCCCCAAAAGTTTGCACCCATTCAGGGTCTCTGACAAAGGCCAGAAAGCCCTGTCTGGAAGGAGATGCTATGCCTTCCAAACAGCAGCCGCCCCCCTCCCGAGGAAGCACAGCCCGGGGGCACAAAAGACTTTCCAGGTTGAGGGGGGAAGGAAGGGAGGTGAGCTGGAGCTAGGACCTTCCCTTGGGAGAAGATATCTGGGGAACCTTTGGAGCAAGAAACGGTAAATTCCAGACAAGAGCCCAACCCCAGATGCCGGGGGCTGGGCTAAGGATGGGTGCCACTGGGAAGGGCTGTACCAGTGAAGAAGCGCTGGGGCTTACCTGCGGGCGGAGAAGGGACCTCGGTGGCAGGTGGGGTGGGCGGGACGCTGCTAACGGGGAGAACTGGGGTCAGGGTCTGGAGAGTGGTGGGCGCCGGAACAGTGGTCGCTACAGGGGTGGTCGGCGCTAGGCCAGTGGTCGCCGAGAGGGTGGTCTGCGCGGGTCTAGTAGTCGCCTGAGGGTTGGTCGGAGTGGGTTCCACCGCCTGAGAAGTGGTCGGCGACGGGCCAAGAGGTGCCTGAAATGTGGTCGGAGCCGATCCGGCCGTCGCCCGAGGGGTGGTCTCCGGAGACTGGGCTGAAGAGGTCGCAGCCAGAGGTCTATAGACAGTAGCACGCGGAGGTCCAGTCCTCGGGGCCTGGGTCGTGGGAGCCGTGGTCTTAGAGAAGGGGTGACTAGGTCCGCCCCATAGCCCTGGGCCCGGCGACGCTTCCACCTGCCCTGCGGCCCCGCCGCCACCGGTGACATTCTTCGCTGAGGTGGCTGAGACGGCGGCGGCAGCGGCGCAGCACAACAGGGCGAGGCCGCCCAGGCTCGGCAGGCTCCTCATGGCGCGCGTGGCTCCGCCATTCATTCATTCATTCAGTCAGTCAGTCAGCTGGTCAGTCATCTTCTCTTCCCTCCACTCCGACCCGGGAAGCCGCCGCAGCCGCCGCCGGCACCCGGCGCATTATCGCCATCTCCCTCTGACAGGCGGCCGGCCCCGCGGGCGGGCCCCAGCACAGAGGGAGCAACCGGGCAGTGAGCGGACAGCCCGCCCTCCCCGATTGGCAGCGGCTCCCGACCAATTGGAGGCCACGCTATCCCACGTGATCCACCCGCTTCCCGGCCTCTTTGTAGCCCCAGGGGCCAATCAGAGGACGCCGAAGGGACTGGGCGGTGCGTAAGGCGGGAGAAGGGTGGTGAGAGCCGCGCTTGGGCTGACCCGGCTCGCGGTGGTCCTGGCTTTGTCTGCCTGGGTAGCGGGGCGCGGGCCTGGGACACCCGGAGCCCCGCAGCAGACAAAGGACGCGCCTCGCGCGGCAAATGCTGGGCCAAGTCATCTGCTCCACTGGGCGGCGAGCGCGACCTGGGGCGGGGAATCTGCTCTCGGGAGCTTCCCCTCCCTCCTGAACAATGGGGCGCCGGCGCCTCACCCCGGCTCGGGCGGAGACTGGGCTGGAGCCCCCGCGCTGGGCGATGGCGGCAGCAGCGAGCATGTAGAGCGAAGCATTTCTCTCTGCTGCTGGAGAGAACCTGGCTTCGGACCTGCGGGATCCGCCCTGCCATTCTCATTTCAAAGATGGTGAAACTGAGGCCCTTGTTGAGGCCCTCCCTGAACCAAGACCAACGCCCTCACCAGGCACCTGTTGTCGACCAGGCGCTGTGCCAGGCTGGACGATGGGTCTGGAGACCCGTCAGGAGCCGAGGGTCTAAGCGTCCTGCGTAGGGGAGACAGATTCACACTCAACGCCTCACCCTAAACCCCTCCGGGAGAAGAGAGTCTGATGGGGTTGAACCTCAGCTTCATGTCGCCTGCTGAATGGTCTTGTAGCACGAACATAGTTTTCTCATCTGTAATAGGGTACCCCCGCTCCCCTCACAGAGCTGTTGTGAGAATTAAGTAACAAGTTACGTAAAAGGCTTAGGCCAGTACCTTGCCTGCAGTAAACCCTCATTAATGTTAACTACTCTCGGTGTACTATGTCAAGACAAGTCTAGGGTTAGAAAGCAGCCCCAAGCAACCAGCCCTGCTGTGTCCTCTGAGTCGCCTGCCTGTGCCAGGGATTGGGGTGGGCTGATAGCAAGATGTGACCCTGGATGACATTAAGCCTTGGATGAATCTGGAATTCGGTTGCACAGCCTCTCACTGTACGCCCAGAATCCAGACTTTGGTCGGGTGCTGCTGCCTATGCTCAGCAACTTCCAAAGAGAACCAAGCGAAGCAGCCTTGTCATCTGACCGGACATAATCCCAGCCCCACTGCCAACCCACTTCTCTCCTCCCCTGCATGATGCTTGCCTTTGTGTCTGGTTCCTCATTACTCATTGGCCTCCAACCAGAAGGGCAGGACAAGATTTACGTGTGAAACTGTGTCTGTATTAATGAAACATGCATTTATTTGCATGCATGAGTAATGTGTGTATGGAATATGTATGTGCTTGTGTATGAAAGCATAAACATGCATATGAGTGTATGCATATTATATGTATTTGTGTGAGTTTACGAGCATGGGAGCTAGTATCTATTTTTGTATTATTTGTTTTAAGTATCTGCATGTGTACTGGTATGTGTTTTTTTTTTTCTGTGTGTTTTTGCATTTGTGGGTATGTATGGGTGTGTCTTGGTATATCTGTGTATATAAGGGAGGACAAGAATGGGAGGGGTGTGTGCGTGTGTGTGTATTTTGGTTTCAAGATCAAAATTCAGCAAGCACTAATCAAGATTCTATTTTTATTTCCCTTGGGGAAAGGGGTCTTTGGTCATATATCCTTACGTATATTCTCTTGCTAATTCCTCTTGGCCATCCAAACTCCAACCAAAATGCCACATCCTCTAAGAAACTTCCCTAGATTTCTAAGTGGGAATTAATCTTTCACTCCACATTTTCCCACTACCCTTTGTTCATTCATTGATTATAGCCTTGATGATCAATCTATCTTTCCCCCTCCCTCTTCCTAAAAGGATTAAAGATGGCTTTCAGAAATATATACAACTGGATTAATTGAACTGCCTGTACAGCTTTATTGCTTCTCACCAGCATGCATCAGCCTTGATACTAGACCTTGTGATTTATGTGTCTGTTTCTCCTATCCCACTCTTCTCTCTATTCCCAAGTGCCTAGCAGGGATAATACATGTAAGTACTAATCCATGCTGGTTAAATTGAATTAAATCGAAAAGCGATCCTGTGGTGCCGTGGGAAGAGCTTGAGTCTTAGAGTCAGACAGATCTGAATCATGACTCTGCCAGCAGTGTGACCTTAGAGGAAACCTTTCACCTCTCTAAGCCTCAGTTTCCTCATCTATAAAATGGGGCCAATAAACTCTATCTCATTTAATTGGACTGGGGATTGAAGAGGATGTTTTTACAAAGCCTTTGCTCAATCTATGTAGGTTCATATTTTTACCAGTGATAACCTTGAGCCTTGTTGGCTGAAGAACCAGAGGAGAAACCTGTTCCAAAACTTCCCCCATCAGGTGACATAGTCTGACAGTTGACTTACAAGATACTGCCTAGTGAGATCTGAAAAATGCTGGGTTGGCCCTGACCTGTGCTGTATCAGAGTGTCATCAGCGGTAGGGAGGAAAAGCTGATGCAGCTTGTTTACCTGGAGAATCACAGAACAGAGGACCAGTGGACTTTGCCAAAGTGATCTGGGCCAGCTCTCTGCCTCAGGCAGGGTCACCCATGCTGGGGCTTCTAAGATATGCTAATTTACCCATAATATGTATAGAAAATGTGAATTTTTGGAAAGATAATGAAGGTGTGTTAATGTTGATTCATTCAACATTCAATTCTTCATTTTGCAGCCCTCACTTTTATTTCTAAACACAAGATGATTCTGTATTTCTTAGGAATAACATTTTACTTTGTGTTTAAAAATTGGAAACATCTTAAATATCCAACATCAGAGAAAGGCTTATTACACCTGTTCAATTTAATCATATAAAGTCATTGTAATGGTGGCTATGAAGACAATATAGGAAATATTAATAATAGACAATTGAACCCTTACTATGTGCCAGACCCTATACTAAGAGCTGCACATGAATTTCATTGAATCCCAACAACAACCCCAGTATGTCAATACTTATTGTCCCCATTTTACAGGAAGACAACCAGGGCATAGAGAAGATAAGCAATTTGCCCAAGGACACTTAATAAGTGATAGAGCCAGAAATCAAACCGAGGCTAGCTGGCTCCAGCTGGTACTCTTAATACTATATTATAAAGGGAAAATGCTTATGATATAATGTTAAGCAGAAAAGGAAAAATAAAAATTATAGCTGTACGTTCACCAGCAACACAATAAAATATTATTTTAAAAAAACCATAGCTGGGACAACTATGTAACAAAATGTTAACTGGCAGTTCCCCTGTAGCTCCAGAAGTGCAGCTAAGGCCCAGGGCTCTAAAGAGAGCTGTCAACCCACCCATGACAACTGGGGTCAGAGGGCTTGATTGGGGGGGCCACAGAACAGCAGGGGTCAGAAAGGATCTTGTTGGACCCGTTAGCAGCCTGAACTTTTCTCCTGTAGGCAACAAAGATGCTATAAAGGGCCCAAGCTGACTCCTCTGTATATACTCAGCAGCACCTAGCATAGTGTCAAATACACAAAAGTGGCTCAGAAATTGCATGTTGAGCTAAACAGGAGTTTTGCATTCATAACTCGTTGCTGAAAGGGAGAGATCTCACCCACACTTGAAAGAGGAAGAAACTGAGCCTGTGAGAAGTTATAAGGGACTTGCCCAAGATCTGCCTGCCCATCTTCCAAGCTCATGTTCTTCTCTACACTCCCCAGTCCATTCGTGTGGCCACTGTACAGTGCACTAGAAAGTAGAAGGGTGTTATAAATTGAACTGAGTCCCCTCAAAATACATATCGTAAATCCTAACTTCTGTATTTGGAAATGGGTTGTCTTTGTTACGTTAATGAGACAGGATTAGTGTAGGGTGTGTCATAAATCAATCTCTTTTGAGATATAAAGGAGACTAAACAAGAAAGCCAAGCAAGAGAAGGAGAAATGGGGGAATAGAGATGTCAAACCACATGAAGACTCTCCAGGAGGAGACGCTCAGAAGAGACAAGGACCTTCCCCTAGGGCCAACAGACAGAAGGCCTTCCCCTAGAGCCTGCACCCTGAATTCAGACTTCTAGCCTCCTTATCTGTGAGAAAATAAATTTCTGTTTGTTAAATTCACCCATTTGTGGTATTTCTGTTATAGCAGTACTAGATAACTAAGACAGACATCAGTGAATATATACTGTATATGTCAAAGAAAGGACACACTCCAAATTTAACCTTCCTATTGTTGTTGTTGGGAACCCTGGTGGCACAGTGGTTAAGAGCTATGGCTGCTAACCAAAAAGGTCGGCAGCTTGACTCCACCAGGCTCTCTTCGAAACCCTGCGGGGCAGTTCTACTCTGTCCTGTAGGGTCGCGATGAGTCGGAATCGACTCGACGGCAACGGCTTTTTTGTTTGTTTATTTTATTGTTGTTGTTAGTTGCCTCTAGTCAGCTCTGACTCACGGTGACCCCACGTACGTTGCCCAGTCCTCCACCATCTTCATGATCGTTGGTATGCTTGAGTCCATTGTTGCAGTCACTGTGTATTTTAAATGCCTTCCAACCTACAGGGCTCATCTTCCAGCACTACACTGGACAATATTCTGTTGTGATCAATAGGGTTTTCATTGCCTAATTTTTGAAAGTAGATCTGCAGGCCTTTCTTCCTAGTCTGTCTTAGTCTGAAAGCTCCACTGAAACTTGTCCACCACAGGTGACCCTGATGGTATTTGAAATACAGTGACAGTTTCTAGTGTCACAGCAATACACAAGCCACCACAGTACAACAAATTGAAGTACAGCAGCATTTAAAGAAAGGGAAGCTTTGGGAGTAAAAAAGAAAAGAAGGCATAATAATATAATGGATGTGGTTCAGGAAAATAACTGCATTGCCCAGATTCCTCTGAAACACGGAAACTTTCCCCTTTCTGGTTTCATTAAACAGCAATGCTGAAATATACTATTTCTAATCCTACCAGAGCCTGACCTCCTATCAGATGTGGCTAAATGCAAGAGATGGCATCTTCGGCAGATGACTCTAGGGATTATTGGGGCTACTATTAACTATGTTTGCCCAGCAAGGGATACTAACAGACAACTGACAGACAGAGAAATACAAATGTCTGAGAAACATGAAATATATTCAACTTAAGTAATTGAACAAATGTGAATGGGAACAATGAGATACTTTTTTTTTTTAACCTATTGATTTGGCAGGAAGTTTCTTAAAACTGTTAATACTCATCACTGGTGTGGGTGTGTCTCAGTCTGTTGACGGGAATGTAAATTAATACAACCTTTCCAGAAAGTCTTAAAAGTGATTGTACAATAGCAAAACGATGGAAACAACCTAGATGCCCATCAACAGATGAATGGATAAACAAACTATGGTACATACACACAATGGAATACTATGCAACAAGAAAGAACAACAATGAATCTGTGAAGCATCTCATAACATGGATGAAACTGGAGGACATTATGCTGAGTGAAATAAGTCAATCACAAAAGGACAAATATTGTATGAGACCTCTATTGTAAAAACCCATGAAAAAGTTCACACACAAAATGTAACCATCTTTGTTGGTTACCAGGGATGGGAGGGGTGGGGGGGAAATACTGAATAGGCAATAGAGAAGTGGTATCTTGGGTGAAGGGTGAGACAGTACACAATACAGGGGAAACTAGCACAGCCTGTACAAGGAAAGGTCATGGAAGCCCCACAGACACATCCAAATTCCCTGAGGGACTGAATTGCTGGGCGGAGGGCTGTGGGGACCATGGTCTCTGGGAACATCTAGCTCAATTGGCATAACACAGTTTATAAAGACAGTGTTCTACATTCTACCTTGGTGAGTAGTGTCTGAGGTCTTAAAAGCCTGTGAGCGGCCATCAAAGATAGTCCACTGGTCTCATCCCTTCGGGAACAAGGGAGAATGAAGGGAACAAGATACAAGGAAAAGATCAGTCCAAAGGACTAATAGACCACAGCTACCAAGGCCTCCACTGGACTGAGTCCAGTACAGCTAGATGGTGCCCGGCTACCACCACTGACTGCTCTGACCAGGATCACAACAGAGGGTTCTGGACACAGCTGGAGAAGGATGTAGAACATAATTCTAACTCACACACACACAAAAAAAGACCAGATTTACTGGCCTAAAGGAGACTGGAGAAACCCTGAGAGTATGGCCCCCAGACACCCTTTCAGCTCAGTGGTGAAGTTATCTCCGAGGTTCACCGTCCAGCCTGGGACTGGACAGCCCCGTAAAACCAAATGGGACTAATGAGGTACAGTAATCCAGAGACAAGGGCCAGAAGGCAGAAGGGGACAAGGAAGCCGGTGATAGGGAACCCAAAGTTGAGTAAGGATATTGTTGATGTGTTGTGAGATTGTTAACCATTGTCATAGGGCAACATGTGTAGTAACTGTTAAATGAGAAACTATTTTGTTCTGTAAGCCTTCATCTTAAGTGAGAATAGCAGCACAATTGGAAGAGCATAGTCAATGTCATTGAACTGTGCATGTAGAAATTTTTGAAATGGTGTATCTTTGGCTATGTGTATTTTCACCAAAAAAAAGGGCTGAGAAGTTAGAGGGTTGATATGTTGTGGGGTTGTTAACCAATGTCATAAAACAATACATGTACTACTGTTTCATGAGAAACTATTTGTTCTGTAAGCCTTCACCTGAAGTACAATTAAAAAAAAAAAAAGTGATTGGACTCTTTGCCCATTATTTTTACTTTTAAGAATCTATCCTAAGAAAATAAACAATCTGATATAAATAAAGATTTACGTACAAAAATGTTCATTGGAGTGTTGTTCATATTAGTGAAGATTAGAAAACCTAAACAGAAAACAATAAGGGATGAGGTTAAGTACTTTGTGCTCTATGATGTCCCTGTGTTGGAATATTATACATCCACAAAAAATGGTATTTATTAAGATATTTATGAAGGAAATTCTTACAATTTAAAATTATGAAAAAATAGGTTACATGACTATTTACATTATGATTCCAATTATGTAAAACGAATATATGCATAGAATAAAAGACCAAAAGAAAATACACCAAAATGTTAAGATTCTTTGTCTCTAAGTGATTGCATCATGGGTATTTTTTTTCTCCTTCACGCTTTTCTGCGTTTTCCCAGTTTTTTACAATGAACACATATTACTTCTATACGTAGTAATAGTCAACAATGGAACTCACTTGGATCTGGTAGTATATCTGCCAACTGCATCTCTGGTCTGTTCCCCATGTTATATATAATTAAGATGATAATGGGGAATATTTACTTAAAAAAAAAAAAAAAGAGTAGTTGCTGAGGCTGCTCATGTGCCACCAAAATCCTCACGGGATTTGGTTCCTTGGTTTGGAGGTTTGGGGTCATGGTTTCATGGCACATCCCAGTTAATTAGCCTAATATCGTGTTTAGTGCTTCTTTTCTACCTTCTAGTTCATTGTGTAGTGCTTGGGATTTTAAAAGCTTGCAAGCCACCATCCAAGGCACAACAATTGGTCTCTATTTGCCTGGAGCAAAGAGCATCAGGAATAGAAAAAGAACGTGGAATGTGCAGCTAATTGCCTCCATGAACAACTGCCTCTTTTGCCATGAAACCAGAACTGGTTGGTGCCCAGCTACCATTATGAACATTTTGATCAAAGATTCTATAGAAGAATCCTGATCAAAAGGGGGAAATGCAGAGCAGAATTTCAAATTCTCAGGGACTGCATACTTCCTGGAGCCATGAAGGTTGGATGAATCCCTGAAACTATTATCCTGAGATAATCTTTAAACCTTAAGCCAAAAATATCCCTTGAAGTCTTCTTGAAACCAAACAATAGTTTAACTTAACTAGTAAAAAAAAGGTCTGCCTTGAGCATTTTGCTCTTTTAAGAACCATCTATACGGGATCGAACTGACAACTGCAACTTGAAAGATTAGATAGGAGCCTTAGAAGGTAGTGAATTTATGCTAATGGAGGAGGCACAACTCAGAAAAGGAAGGTGAGAATGATGGAACAACTCAAAGAATGTAATCAGTGGCACTAAATGGTACATGTAGAAACTGTGGAAGTGGTGTATGTTTTGCTGTGTATATTCTCAACAACAACAACAAAATAAATTGTTTTAAAAAAGATAGTGGGGAGGAAGACCTCAGTTATAAACCCACATTCGTTGCTAAGCCCCATCCCCAAACAATAAAGGCAAGTATTGACATCCTGTTCCAAAGTCCCTCTTCTGCTAAAATAAACTCTGGAAAGCATTTGCTGCAGTTCTTCGAGATCTACTAAAGGACGTCGTTCACAGTGGGTAACAAGTTAAACACTCACTCATCATCATGTTGGCTGCAGAGCAAAGAATTTGAACGATTTGAGGGAAGAATGGGATCAGAACTTCACAAAATAACTCCGCTCTTAGGCTGCTGTAATTGTAATAAAGGGGATCATTGACTGATGCACAGCACACAGAGCCTTCCCAACCAATAGCTCATTTGAGCTTTGCAAACACCTTGGAGGGAAAGTTGTAGTAGCAGCAGTCAGAATAATATTAACAAAAATAGTGACTAACATTTACTGAGCACTTATTACGTGCCTGTCATCAATGGTAAATAGTTCACATAATTTATCTCCTTTAATCGTGTACTGTGAAGTTGGAAGAAGTGATTATCCCCACTTTATAGGTCAGTATACCGTCACACAAATCAAATGATTGCCTATGATTACCCAGCTAATGATTGGAGACTAGGATTCATAGCTATTTATTTGGACCTCAGCTCCAGAGTAATTTCCACAACTGCTAACTGCATTTCCTCATCTTTGATAATTTTTTATTACTATTGTTATTAGGAGAGACAGTGTAGTTTAACAATAAAGAATGTTGAGTTCAAAACAGGTCTTTCTAGCTGTATAATCTTGGATAAGTTCCTTCAGCTCTCTGTCCTATAGGGTTGCTATGAGTTGGAATTGACTCGATGGCAGTGGGTTTGGCTTTTGGTTTTAGAATGAGAACAATAATATTTATCTCACAGGGCTCAAGGTCAAATAAAACAATGTATATAAAGTATCGAGCCTATGCCTGCCCCATAGTAAACACTCAAAAGAAAATGACACGTATTTGATTTTCCTAAACCTTACCTTCTCACACAATGGATCAAGGCCAGGAGAGTACAATGCCCAGAACTTCCAGACTCCCAGATGAATCATACTCTTTGACCTACCCCCATGGCCTCACCTCTCTTGAAGAACCTCCTTCACTGGGAAGTGTGTACCTGCCAGAAGGTAGAACAGGGAGAGTGCTTGGCAGGAGTGGGCACCTGACTCCTTCATTCTACCTCAAGCGCTCCTGAGAAATCCAGGTCTTTAGGACTAAATTGCCCTTTGTTGTACCATTTTTAGGTGGCTGTGTGGATTTCATGCTGGCTTCTGAGGTTTGGATGTCTGGGAAACCCAGTCCTAGAGAAGCAAATGTTTCCCTGAAAAGGCCAAACAGCAAATATCAGAGCCGGAATGAGACTTAGGGCTCACCCCCCACCCCAAACCTGTCCTTGTACAGATGGTAAACCAAGACCCAGAGGAGAAAAGGGCCTTGCACAAGTTGCCACACTGCAAATCAGCGACAGACTCCCGGGCCACCATCAGACCCAAATCATTCCTTACAGAGGAAGCAACAGAGGGCCAGTGAGGGACCTAGAGTCTGCTGGCTGGAATCCCACGGGCCTCCCTACCCACAATACTGTCCTTCTGACTTTTGGTCCAGGCTCTCTTTATGTCACCACGTTCCCTCTGCAGGAAATTTCCTCCCTATAATCACAGAAATGGTGCCCTGCTGCCAGTTTATTACTAATGGCCAAGCCAGCATTTTAAATAATGACAACAACCAGTGTCTGCTCTCAGCAGCAGTGGGAACCTCACGAATGGAAAACCCTTCCAAATTAGGCCACATTACTGTAAAGGAACTAGAAACGGCATCTTGCCCATTCCATCAGGCTCAAATTAGAACAGCCTCTGAAGAAGGTCCTAGGAGGTCAGGCCTCAAGGGCTGTGGGTCTGATTTCCTTTTTCATACAGTCATTGCACTCATGATCACTGAGAGTTTATTTGATGTGTGCAAAGCCTCAAGGGCAATCTGGAATTTGGAAGTGGATGTAACCTTTAGCCACATACTGGCAGCACTACCTCTTTAAGAGACAGGTACCTTGGAATTTCTGCCATCAGCTCCCAGATTGGAGAACTAGTTTATGAACCAGTCAAACCAGGTCGCCAACCCAGAGTCTATCTCCCTTCAAGATGAAACAATCTAGTGGGAAAAGCATATGATCTAATAGGCCTGGCCATATTATTTCTAGTCTATGTTACCTGGAGCAAGAATCAATCTCTCTAAGCTTCAGTTTTGTCACCTGTAAAAAGTGCATATAATACCTAGTCTACCTAGTGCATATAATATCTAGTTTACCTATTATGTTGTTGGAAGGATTCATTCATTCATCCAGTAAAAATGTATTAAGCACTGATCTAGGCAATATGAATACCTTAGTAAACAAAACAGGAAAGGACCCTTCACTCACAGGGCTTACCATACAGTAAGTGAAACAAGCAATTAACAAGTAAAGGGGTAAATAAGCAAGACATTTAAAGATTATGGTAAGCACTATGAAGGGTGCCATGACACAGAACAGCTGGGAGACAGCTCCTTAGGGTGGTCAGGGAAAGCCTCTCTGAGGATGTAACATTCAACCTGAAGTCAAAAGAAGGTGCTGGCTCGGCAGAAACTAGAAGGAATAGCAAGCAAAAGACCTTGAGATGGGAAAGGAACGGAAAGGAGTCCAGAATGGATAAAGCACATTAAGGAGCCAGTGATATAAGACAAGGTAGAAGCTAGATAATGCAGGGCTCTGTAGCCACGTGAGAAGATTGAATTTTCTTCTAAGAGTAATGAGATGTCAAGGAAGAGTTTTAAGAGGAGGTTGACAATGGATCATAGGGCAGCAGGGGCAGGGGCAGGGGCATGAATACCAGTGAGAAGGCTATTGAGTTGTCCAAGTGTGAGAAGATGGTGGCCTAGACTGGCCTAGAGGCATATTTGGGATCTATTTTAGAGGTGGAGCTGTCAAGACTTGCTGAAAGAAATCAAGAATGACTCCTAGGTTTGGGAATCAATGAGATCACTCACTCTTTCATTTAACAAGCATCAGCTGAGCACATATATGAGCCTAACCCTATCTTGGTGCTGGGGATAAAGAGAACATGAAGCTCACAGCTTAGTCAGGGAGACAGACCAGAAAAGAGGCAAATACAGGGCATTTAAATAAGTGAAGTAAAAGTTATAGAACTTCTAACTCTGCTTAGGGGAAAGGATCAAAAAAGTCTCCCTACGGGAGAGGAATTTGAGCTGAGTCTTGAAAGAGGAACAGGAACAAGGAGAAGTGCTTAGGGGTCATGGAATAAAGTCCTGAAATAATAATAATAGTAGTAGTAGTAGTATTACTGTTGGATGCCGTCAAGTCAGTTCCGACTCATAGTAACCCCATGTGACAGAGTAGAACTGCCCCATTGGGTTTTCTTGGCTGTAATCTTCATGAGTCAGAATTGACTCGATGGCACACAACAACAGCAACAACAATCTTTGCAAAAGCAGATCGCCAGGTCTTCCACAGCGTCGCTAGGTAGATTCAAAAATGCCTCCAGGGCTCCTTAATAGCAGCAGTAGCAGCAGCTAATGTTTGTCAAGCCCTAAGAACGTGGCAGGCACTGTTCTAAGCACTGATCAATTCACTTAATTCTCACACAAACAACCCTCTGATGTAGATTCTATTATTATTATCTCCACCTTACAGGTGAGATAACCAAGGCACAATTAACCTCTGTTACATAATTTGCCCAAGACTGTAAAGCTCCTAATGACAGAGCCAGGCTTCAGTCTCATGCAATTTGTCTCCAGAGGCCTACTATAAACACCACCCTAAACTGCCTTTCTGTGGGAGAGCACTACATGTCCAGGGGGTGTCAAGTTCAGTAAGAAGGAGGGCGTAGGAAAGTGGGGGTTAATGGGAAGAGAGATAAAGGACATGAAAGTGTTTTGCAAACTATAAACTACAAATTTGTAAAGCAGATTATCATCATTATTCTTAAATAGCTGCCTTCCTTCTGTGAGAAATGGAAGTTTCCCAGTAGTGTCTGGATTATTGGTTTTGGAGGATACAGGTTGCTTTGGGGCTCTGCCCAGACAGAGTGAATCCCAGGAGAGGATGGGCTGAAGTGAATCTGACCCTGAGATGGGAAGCAATAGATGTGGGTTCCAGTCTTAGTTCTGCACCTAACTTATTACATGGTCTTGTATGAGTTCCTCTCCCAGCCTGGTCTTTAGCTTCCTCATTTCTAAGATGGAAGGAAGAGGAGTGGGGCTGAAATGATCCTATAGGCTTTTCCAGCTGTCACATTTTGAACTCTTGCTACTGCTGGTGGTGTTCTGCTTCTCCAGGCTGGACAGCGACCGAAAAGGAATGTCTGCTTGGGGCCCTTTACCAAAACAGAATGTCACCTGGGATGGGAATGGCACCTTCCAGAAAGTACACCCCACGTTGAAAGGGAAGTCTATGGCTTATGTTCCCCAAGTCCACAGATCTCCAGATTAAACACCTCTCCTCCCACCTGTCCTTTGGCTGTCCCTCCCAAGACCTTGGTTTCCAGGTCTCCAGCCCATTCCTTTCCCTCTTAATCCTCCAGGGGAGCCTCAGCAGCACAGACAGCATTCTTCTATACCATAGAAGACACTATACTTCTGAGGATGTAGCCACCCCAACCCCCAGTGTTTTGCTGTTTACATCCTCTGGGGCCCCATTTTGAGTTTTCTGTGAGCTGAAACTGCCAGGGCTTTCTCACATGTGCTGTTCCAGGCTTAGCACCCACTGTCCCAGAATAGAAACCATTTATTTGGGATGCAGCACTGGATTTTTCTTCTCATGCCTTGGTGTCTTAGTCATCTAGTGCTGCTATAACAGAAATAACACAAGTGGATGGCTTCAACAGAGAGAAGTTTATTCTCTCACTGTCCAGTAGGCTACAAGTCCAAATTCAGGGTGTCAGCACCAGGGGAATGCTTTCTCCGTCGGCTCTGGAGGAAGGTCTG
Source organism: Dugong dugon (assembly GCA_030035585.1). Classification (NCBI taxonomy): domain Eukaryota; kingdom Metazoa; phylum Chordata; class Mammalia; order Sirenia; family Dugongidae; genus Dugong; species Dugong dugon. The sequence continues at coordinate 64,774,101 of CM057471.1, forward strand.
TGTCATCAATCTTCCCTTGGTCTGGGAGCTTCTCTGTGCAGGAACCTCAGGTCCAAAGGATATGCTCTGCTCCTGGCATTACTTTCTTGGTGGTATGTGGTTCCCATGTGTCTCTGCTTGCTTCTTTCTTTTATATCTCAAAAGAGATTGGCTTAAGACACTATCCAATCTTGTGTACCTCATCAGTATAACTGCCGCTAGTCCATCTTATTAGATCATAGTGAGTGAATTTACAACACATAAGGAAATCACATCAGATTACTAAATGGTACACAGTTATATAATACTGGGAATCATGACCCAGCCAAGTTGATAGATATTTTGGGGGGACACAATTCAATCCATGACACTTGGAATCACCATAGTGAGAACAGACTCATAGGCCTGCAAGAGACTCTTTTACATCAAAGTAACTTAATCCAAGTCCTTCACATTGACACAGAACTTTGTAAACTGAAAAGCGTTTTCACACACATTATTTCTTTTGCACCTCATAAAAGTCTTGCACTAGTTCAGACAAGGGTAGGATGTCCTACACTTTTAACAGGACATTCAGTTAAATTTTATTTTTTTAGTATAAGTATGTCCCAAATATTGCATAGGACATACTTATGCTAAAATATTATTTATCATTTATCTGAAATTTAGATTTAACTGGGTGTCTTGGATTTTTATTTGCTAAATCTGGTAACCCTTAGACAGGGATCATTAGCCTCATTTTGCAGGACTGGGGCTGAGAGGGGATGAAAGGATTTACCTCAATTCCTTGAGAGCAGGGGCCATGCCAGATTCATCTCTAATCCCTAGTTTCCAACCTACAGTTAAGGCAGAGAAGGTGTTTTGGAAATGTTTACTTAACTATTGGGCTTTAAAGGCCTCTCATTCCTGCAGGAATCCTACAGGGTGGAAGAAAGAGAGCTAGCTCAGGACAGAGAATGGTCCCAGGAATTCAGTGTTAGGTACTCTTCCTACGTGGCTGTGCCAAAGATAAATGAGATGAGTTTTGGGAAAGCATAGTGAAACTATAAAACATCATGAAATTGTCACAGTGCATCATGAAAAGGCTTCTTTTCTTTAGACTCCTGTCTTGTCTAGTGCTGCTGTAACAGAAATGCCACAAATGGATGGCTTTAGCAAACAGAAGTTTATTCTCGCTCAGTCTAGGAGGCTAGAAGTCCAAATTAAGGGTGTCAGCTCCAGGGGAAGACTTTCTCTCTCTGTTGGCTCTGGAGGAAGGTCCTTGTCATCAATCTTCCCCTGAACTAGGAGCTTCACCTTGCAGGAACCCTGGGTCCAAAGGACACACTCTGCTCCCGGCACTGCTTTCTTGGTGGTATGAGGTCCCCCTCTCTCTCTGCTTGCTTCTTTTATATCTCAAAAGAGATTGGCTCAAGACACAATCCAATCTTGTAGATTGAGTTCTGCCTCATTAACATAACTACTGCCTATCCCACCTTATTAACATCATAGAGGTAGGATACAATACACAGGAAAATCACATCAGATGATAAAATGGTGGACAATCACACAATACTGGGAATCATGGCCTAGCCAAATTAATATGCATATTTTTTGGGGACACAATTTAATCCATGACAACTCCCTTCCTGCTCCAGGTTCAGGACCACTGGGTTACCACATGCAGGTGGTCTTGGCATAAATGTTGCCCAAGAAGCCACTACACTGTCAAAGGCAAGGGCACAAAGCCCCTCTCCTGCTCTCTGGATAAGGAGACCAGCCAGGGGCTCTGGTGGGACAGTCTCCAGGATAACTCTGGATGAGACTCAGCTCATCTCTCTCATGACAGATGTCCCAGGCTTTGTTCACTAACAGATCACATACTTATGTCATCTGCCCGGCTGGAGCTGTGAATAAACACAGATACTGAGAAGACTTGAGCTGCTGCTGATGGAGGTCAGGGGTCTTGGTTCCTTTCCAGGCTGTCGACTAAGAAAGATGATCTGCTGAAGAATTGGAGCCTGGGCATGAGCCCTGGCCACAGGTCTAATGTTTTCACATCTGAGGCTCACCAGTAGAATCCTAGTGTGTTAGAGTCAGAAAAGAGGGCCTTAAAGAGCATCTAGTTCTAGTCCAAACACTCATTTTTCCAGAAAGAAACACAGAGGCCCAGAGAAAGAAGGGAGTTTTTCAAGCTCACACAATAACTTGGCAGTAGAACCAGGCCCAGGACTCATATTTCTGTGTGGTGCTGCATTCCTGATCCAGATGATGAGCTTTCAGTGCTAAGCAAACAGCAGGTGGGGTAGGTGTGGTCACTAACCAGTGCACTGGTCTAGCGCTGTGGGTCACTGAGCTTTAACCCCGGCACACCATTAACATCTTAACCCAATCTGTCACCCTCTCCTCCCTGGAGGCCCTGCAATCAACAGAACATGTACTAGAAATAAACTACTCTCAGCTGAGCCCCTGAAATTGGAGCTGAAAGGACCCACAGAGATCATCTGGTCTAGTTCCTTCAGCAAGCAGAATCCCCAGCATCTGGGCTGGGCAATAGTTCCAGAGACCAATGAGAGCAACAAGCCCACAGGTTAGTAAGCAGGCCACAATGAGGCAGGTGGCTACAACCAGAGTGGTGAGTGGGCCTTGGAGGGATGGACAAGAAGTGGGGCTAGCCCAGGTAAGCAGCAGTGATTACCAGTCTGACTCCTATCAGCTCTGTTCAAAAGTTCTTCTTATATTGAGCTAAGATCTGTCTCTACAAACTTTGCCCACTGGCTCCATTCAGCTTCCTGGAATCCCAGAGACCAAGTCTGCTTCTTCTGCAGACTTGGGTAGGAGGTTGCCCAGGTCATGCCACAAGTGAAACTGCTGAGTTAGGCGGGAACTCAGATCTGCACTCAGCCCTGCCAGGGCTTTCTGCCCAGCCAAGTCAATATCCATATCCCACTTTGGAGAAAAATGGCAAAACAAGATGAAGAGGAGCAAGAGCAGCTCTGCCTGGGATTCTTGGATGGATTCCCCCGTATATGCTGGTGCTGTTCTCGACTCTGAGCAGAGAACAGAACAGCCGCTGTTGCTGCCCTTATGGAGCTTACATTCTGGTTAGGGAGGTGGACAATATATGGGTAAATAAATACAGAAGATGATTTCAGGAAATGACAGCACTAAGAAGAAAACACAGGCTGGTAACTGGATCGAAAGTGATTCGGGGGCAGCATGTCACCAACTAGAGTGGCCAAAGAAAGTCTCTAGGAAAAGGTGCCAGTTGAGCTGAGACCTGAAATAAGGTAAGGAGGCAGGCATGGGAAGATCTAGGGAGAAGGAACAGCAAATGCAAAGTCTTGTAGGCAAGAACAAGCTTAGCATGTTTGAGAAAGAGAAAGGCTAAAATGAGTAGAACATAGCACTGGGCGGGTAGAGGGGAAGAGGAAATTTTTGGTCTGAGCCACAACCTACTGCACTGCGCTTGACTAAAGATTAAATTGTGGTAATGATTCCACTTCCAGAGTACCAAAGCCATGACAAAGCAGACATCATGGCATCATCACTGTGATGGTAACTGGGAAGGCCAGGTGCTGACACACATGTGGCTGGGATGGCGTCGCTGGGGCAACTCCACTGGAACCTGCAGCTCAGCTCTCAAATCCAACAGGAAACATCTATTCCAGGTTTCTGTCTATACACACCACAACAAAAAACAAAACCTTGGGAGGGCTTGTCTGCTGCTCCCCAGGGCATATTGCCTCCAGGGAAGCCCCACAGACCAGTGGCAACTAGAGAAGGAAGCCTAGGTTTCAGGAGTTCTTGTGAAATACAGAAGGCTAGACTCTGAGCTTCACCTTCATGGGGCTCCTTCCTTGCTTCCAGGGTCTTCACAGCAGCTCTTCACCTTCTTCTCCAACTGGGCCTGTTCTTGGAGTCAGCTCTGATAACATAGTTCAGACTGGGATATAAATGGCACTGTGCCCTCTCCCAGGAGTCCTGTGTTTTATCAAGAGTCAAAGACTTGAGCCAAAGGAATGCATCTAAAATTGTGTCATTTCAGTAATCTGTCAGCTAGGTTGGGGAAGTACCTGTTAAGTCAGCAGGTTGATGGCAAGGCCCTGGCTGGAGCCAGGTCTTCTGACTATAGGGTCAGTGCTCCCTCCACCAGGCCGTGCTGCCTTGTTAGGGTTAAACATTAATTCCTGCCCACCACGGGTACTTGACTCTTAGGAAGTCATGGGAGATTCTAGAGAGGGCTTAGCTCTGTATTAACTGCCAGTGTACAACTCCTGCGAAGGTGGCAGGAGTGGAAGAGAGGGAAGTGGGGAGCGAGGGAGCCCCTGAATAAGCTGACAGTCAGCACAGACTGAGGTACTGGTTGAAGATGTTTCTGTAGAAGAAAAAAGCCCAGCCATTTCCAGCAAACTCTGCCTGTCTCAGCAAAGATTCCCTTGTCATCTCATTGGCAGGGATTCTGTATTTCTCTCCCATTTCAGACCAAGAGAGAATGCATGGGCAATCTCTGTGAGTTGGTTTTATCTTTCTTCAGGATGATTTAACCTTAAATAACAAGAGGAAGAAAACCTGTCCTTATCTTTTGGTCCCTCAGTCCACTTCTAGGTATTTGTCCTAAGGAAATACATCCAAAGATTGCTTTAAAATCCTGTTTGAATAAAAGTTGATGGTATATAGGTAACAGCAGAAAATTGGAGCTACCCAGGTTCCAAATGACAGGAGGTTGACTACGCAAACTCTGGTCCATCCATTTGAAGGAATACTATGACAAACTTAAAAATGATGACTTTAAAGCTGTATAAAACTTTTTTTATTTTTGTCTTTTAAAAAAATTTTTGGGCAGAGCCAACATGACGCTATAGACAAAAATTTTTTTATTGTGGTGAAAATATGCATAACAAAACATATGCCATCTCAACAAGCCCTACATGTACAATCCAGTAACACTGATTACATTCAAGTTGTGCACCCATTCTCGCTATCCTTTTCCAAATCATTCCACCACCATTAACATAACCTCATTGCCCCTGAAGGAAAAACCCTCCCTTTCCCCCATATCTGTCTTTTTTTTTTTTCATATAAAACTTTTACGTAACTACACAAAGTATATGCAAAAGAATGTCCAGTGGAAAAAAAAAATTAAAAACCAAAACTGCACAAGTCAATCGATTTCTTCCCTGGAGGCCTGTAGCTGAAAACTAGAAGAACTCAAGAAAGACTTAAATCACCTCTATGTCAAAGCGCATGTACTTTTTTGTTGGTGTTTATGTGCTTAAATAATGAAAACCAAATAATCCTGTGAAAGTGCTTTCTACTTTTAAATGCCATTTAGTATGAAATTATTGTTCAATGCTTCAAAAAATAAATATTTCCAAAAATAATGCATAATTTTAATAATTGTTAATTGCTTAATCCTGTGTTAGGTGGTCAGGACAGAGGAATGTTTCAAGGGAGTAGGGAAGCTAGTCTTGATCAGGCCTCTGCTTTCCCAGGGTTATCCCAGGAGCTAGGATCCAAGAGGAGGAACAGTGCATGCTTACACCCAGAGGATGGGAGATCACTTTCTCGATAAGACTAGTCCTTGGCCAGGGGAAACCTCCAATCTGGCCCAAGTGACCTGTCCTTCTAAAATCCTGCAATACTCCCCTTTCTAACAATATTAGTTGTATCAGTCAGGATTCTTAGCTGCAAACAATAAAATCTACTCCAGATAGTTTAATAATACAATTATTATTGTCATTAGCGGTGACGGTGTTATTTTATGCTGGCAGTGTGCTAGGCTCAGTGCTAAGGATTTGATGCATTGTCTCTTTTAATCCTTAAACTTGGAAAGAAGGCAATTACTCCCTTTAAAGATGAAGTAATTGAGGCTCAGAGAAGTTGAGAAGCTTGCCCCAAGCCCACAGACTTTCTAAGTGGTAGAGATGGTTTTCAAAGCCAGAGCTGACTGCAAAGCAAGAGGTCTCTCTACAAAGTTCCTGCTGGGCTTCAGGGAGAATTCAGCAAGCTAGCTATGGGGCCACCATCCTCTGTGGGCCTCAACTGGCCTTAAGTTTTCAGGGTAACTTCCAAAGAGCTGGCTAGAGTTGGCTGTTGACATTCAAACTAGCAGAGCCATGAAACCGGCTTTCCCGGCAGCTCACATTAATTGGTGTGACCGCCAAGGCATCTCAGAAGCAGAAATGCTCTCAGGGCCTCAGGAAACATCTGCAAGTTCTCAAGGAGGCAAGACCTGCTCCCTTATCGCCTCTCCAGGAAAGATAGCAGGCCTGTCCCATCTGCAGAGACAGGACAAACACATTGCTTTTAGTTTCCAGGCGGGTCCCAGCAAATGGAACAATTCACTCCTATTAAACTTTAAGGATCAGCCACTCACTTGGTAACAGGCTCCATACTGGGCAGTAGGGTCTCAATCCCAAAATCAGAGCCACCACCTGCCCTCTAGGAGTTTACAGGGCAATGGCGCAAACAGTGACAAGCAGCATTTGCAATCCAAGGCGATTGGTGCAGGAGAGGAAATGTGGTGTAAAAAGAAAAAGATGAACTTTGGATTCAGAAAGACATGTTTCTTCATGTCCTGGTCATGTGACTTTGGACAAATTTCCTAAACTTTCTATGTTGTTTCCTCATTTGAAATAAATGTCAATATTTTTCTTGCATAATTCCCATGAGAATTAAAAGGAACAAGTATGTTAATACTTAAAATTGTGCCTAGCATATCATGGGGGCTCACTAAGTGGTAGCTACTAGTATTACTACTACTAGTATTATTATAGGAGCTCTTGGAGCAACAAACAAACAACCTATTGCCATCAAGTCAATTCCAACTTGTAACAGCCTGTAGGATAGAGTAGAACTGCCCCACAGGGTTTCCAAGGAGTGGCTGGTGGGTTTGGACTGCCAACCTTTTGGTTAGCAGCCAAATTCTTAACCACTGCACCACCAGGGCTTTTGTAGGGGCAGCTATAAGTGGTCTTGTTACAGAGGAAACAACAAAGGAGATAAAGACTAGGGAAAGCTTCCTAGAAGAAAGGATAAATGAGCTGGGAGCCTGGTGGTACAGTGGTTAAGGACTCAGGCTGCTAACCAAAAGGTCGGCACTTTGAATCCACAAGTTACTCCTTGGAAACCCTATGAGGCAGTTCTATTGTGTCCTATAGGGTCACTATGAGTCGAAATCAACTCGATGGCAACGGGTGTTGGTTTGACATGTAAGTAGGCTTTTGTTGAGTGACTGCTGGGTGGGGGGGGGGGGTGGTATTTTTAGTTAGAGACAAAAACAAGGGCAGCTGTGTAAAGAGGCACATGGAATGTTCAGGCAGCATGAGTGGGCCAGTTAGGAACTACTGAAATATTCCCAGCAAGTGATAAGGCCCTGGCCTGGGGCAAAATGACTCCCTAAAGTCCCCTTTCTACTATCCTCAAGTAAAGGACCATAAATGACCTCTGGCGTAAATCTATAAACCAGCATTCCTGTAAGCTATGCTCCCTGAGGCGAAGCAGCCTCCACACCTCTGGCAGGCCAGTCCAGTGGGGAAAAATGAAGCTGAGGACTAGATGCCAGGGACCAAAGCCTCTGACTCACCTTCTCTGAGTTAGGCAGGCTTGGGTTTGACTTCTGGTGGAGCCACTTTCTTGCTGCATAACCTTTAAAGTCACTTGTCTCTCAGTTTCATTAGCTGAAAAATGAGAATAATTATATTATATAGAAGTGATTATACACTATCACAGGGCCTGGCACACGGAGGTGCTCTCTGCTGTTAAGAGAAAGGAGCTGCTCTTGTGCCTGGACATATTGCAGAGTGAGAGCAGGACTGATACATTTCTGGAGAAGTCCCATAATCTCATTCACTAACAAGAGAAAGACATACTTTCAGGAAGGATATATACTGTATGATCCCACTCATATGAAATATCTCGAATAGGCAAATGTATAGCGATCAAAGTTTTTTAGTGGTTACCAGGGGTGGGAGAGAGGGGGAAAAGGCGAGTTATTGTTTAGGAAACACTGAGTATCTGTTAACGGTGATGGAAAACTTGGTGACACATACAGTGATAGTTGTATAATATGATTAATGTAATTGATGCCACTGAAATGTACATGTGAAAAATGTTGAATTGGAAAATGTTGTGTTATATATATTTTTTTACTACAATAAAAAAGACTTTCACAAAAATAAGGTAATATATATATTGTTCTGCACATTGCCTTTCTCAATGAACAGTAAATCATAGACCTCTTTCCATGTCAGTATATATAGATCTTCCTCATTCTTTTTTAAATTGAGATATAATTCATGTACCATAAAATAAACCTTTAAAAAATGTATAATTCAGTGGGTTTTAGTATATTTACAAGATTGTGCAACCATCACCACAATCCATTTTAGAAAATTTTTATCACTCCAAAAAGAAATCCTACCATATATATGAGACCAAAAGGTCAACCATTACTCTAAAGCAAAGGTGAAAAGATAAGGCAGGCAGGGAAACTAGAATACTGGAAATGGAACAACCAGAACGCAATTAATGAGAATGTTGACACATTGTGAAAAATGTAACTAATGTCACTGAACAATTTGTGTAGAAATTATCAAATGGGAACCTAATCTGCTGTATAAACTTTCACCAAAAACACAATAAAATATTATTTTTTTAAAAAATCCTATATCCATTAGCATTTGCTCCTTATTCTCCCTCCCCTAACCTCTGGCAACCACTAATCTACTTTCTGTCTTCAAGGATTTGCCTATTCTGGACATTTCATAAAAATGGAATCACACAACGTATGGCCTTTTGCGTCTGCCTGATTTCACTTAGTATGTTTTCAAGGTTCGTCCATATGTATCAGATGCATGTATCAGAACTTCATTCCTTTTTAAGATCAGATAATATTCCATTACATAGATATGCCACATTTTGTTTGCCCATTCATCTTTTGATGAACATTTGGATTGTTTCCTCTTTTTTACTATTATGACTAATCCTCATTCTTTTTAACAGTTGTATAGTTTCCATGGATTGGATGTATCATAGCTTATTTAAGTACTCCCTACCTACTGACGGACAGTTCCAGTCATTTCTACTTTTTGCTAATGCAGACAATGCTGCCACAACATCCTTCTAGTCTTCTGTAAGAGGGAGTCAAAACTTACCCTATTTCCTGAGGAAACTACCCAACGGAAGAAAAAGTTATATTGACAAAGATATTTATTGCAGCAATTTTTATAATAACACAAAATTGGAAACTACTTAAAGGGTCCATGATAATTCATTATTCAATTAAATAATGTACAGTCACTAAACATGATAATTACGAAGGCATAGAGTAACAAATGAATTGCTAATGATGCTCTTAAATTAAAAAAAAAAACCACATAATGCAAAATGGTACCATTTGGCCATAATGGGAAGCACACCAGCAACTTCTGGTCTCAAGTGTCATGTCTCTGTCATAGCACTTCTTCACTAAAGAGCAGGCTGGGAATCACCGTTACCCTGCAGTTACTAAGGGGGCCATGTGAGGATCCACTCAGAGAAGGAGGGAAGGCTCTCTTCCCAAGTGACATGAGGTGGGAGGTCCTTAGACCAGCAATCACTGTTGCCTTCTAAGATTTGGGAGGTCCCATCTTCGGGCCCATAACTCCTTAGGTCCTCAGAGGGTGGATCATAGCTGGCTGTGTAACAGTGAGGAGAATCGTGGTCCAAGGTCATCTTGGTGGGTACAGAACCAGTCATTCATGAAGGAAATGGGTGACCTGTTGTGATGGGTACCCTCCAAACTTCCCCTGTGCTATGCTGGACTCACTTGCTGGCATTCAGTATCTGGGACAAAGGCTGACTTCTCAATGTTCTACCTGATACTGTACTTTCTAGAGTAGCAATTGCAGATGCATTCAACTGCAGCAATTATGAATGCATTCAACTGAACCAGTCATGTGGGTTCCTTTTTTTTTTTTTTTAAATATATGCTTCCTATTCTCACAATCATGTTCTACCAACTAGAACTTAAATTATATTTATTATTTCTAAACATTCTAAACTTAAATATAGTAAATACTCTCTGTTGTTAAATCACAGTTTATATGAAGGAATTTAAAAGACCAATATTTCATAGTTCTCTACAAAGTACATATTGATTTCCAAGTGCTCTGCTACCAGCCTCCAGTTAGCTTTATGAACTGTGAAAGGGTCTCTGAAACATCCCCAACCTTAGGGAGAAGTTCAGGGATGTATTAGTCAGGGTCACAGCTAAGATTCTGTAACAAGAAGACCACAAAATCTAGTGGCCCAAATGTGATCAAAATTAATTTCTTTCTCAAAAAACAGAACAGCCAGGCTAGGCTGGTGAGGTGACTCTGCTATGAACAGGTGCCAGGTTCCCTGTTGCTGTGCCATCCCCTAGGGTTTCTTCACTTGCTTCATCAAAGCTGGTTGCTACCCCTGAGAAAGGAGAAAAAGCCAACATCAGAGATTAGGGGCTTATCTTAAGTTGGAGATGACCCAGAAAATGTGCACATCACTTCCTTTCATATCTCATCACTCCCAACTTACTCACATGGCCACATCAGCTTCAAGGAATGCTAGGAACTGTAGTGTCTAGCTGGATGAATGTGATGGTTAATTTTATGTGTCAGCTTGGCTGGATTTTGGTGTCCAGATGTTTGGTTAAATACTAGCCTAGGTGTTGCTGCAAAGATATTTTGTGCATGTAATTAACATTTATAATCACTTGATTCTAAGCAAAGGAGATTACTCTCTATAATGTGGGTGGGCCTCATCCAATTAGTTGAAGGTCTTAAGAGCAAAAACTGAGGTTTCCAGAAGGAATTCTGCCTCAAGACTAACAGAGAAATCCTGCCTGAGTTTCCAGCCTGCTGCCCTGCCCTAGAAATTTTAGACTTGCCAGCCCCCACAATTGACTGCATGAGCCAATTCCTTAAAATAAATCAAGAGAGAGGAGAGAGAAAGGGACAAATCCTATTGGTTCTGTTTCTCTGGAGAACAGAATCCTGACTAATACAGTGACTATGCCTAGGAAGAGGGAGAGAGTCGATTTAGAGGAACAACTAGCCATCTGCAACAGAGATTTAAAAAAATTTTTTTTTTAACTTACAATATAACAGAATTATATCACAATCCCATCATACAGCTACTTACATTTCTGTATAGTCCCTCCCACACTTGATACGTACATGTATTACATATATTTTTACAGTTGTAAAAACAGTGTATATACAATTTTATATTCTATCAGAAATATAACGGTATGATGAAAAGAACACTAAAGTAAAACAATGATATTTTCATCTCTGACAAGGGCAAAGATTTTTCAAAAACCACTGTAACCAATGCTGGAGAGGTGACAGGGAAGTGGCCACTCTCAAATGTTACTACTGAGAATGTAAATTTGAGCAACTTTCCTGAAGGGCAGTTTGGCAATGTATCTCCAAAGTCTTACAAATCTAAGGCTTTTTACAGATTCAGAGGTTAAGCCGAGCTCTTAACCACTACTATGGTTCCAATAAACATATATTACTTTCATAATAAAGGGCTGATTTAAAACATTGAATTAGACTTACAGAATCCTAAAATGTTAAGAGCAACAAAGACCCTCAGCAACAATTCCCTCATGTTCCAAATGGAGAAAGTGAGGCCCAGAGAGGATGAGTGACTTGTGTAAAGTAACACTACTTCTCAGGACTGGGATTCCAACGGAAGTCTTCTGTTTTCAAGGCTGGTATTCTTTTCACTATACCACACTAAAAAGAACTTTTCTGAAAAAACAGCTTAACCTCTGGCAGTTTAGTCAGTGTTGAGGTGTACACAAAAGAAAATGTGGAAGTCTTTAGAGGTATCTTTAAAACAGAAATAATTTAAAACACACACACCCCAAACTTCTGGTACAACCAGTATGAGGGCTTCATTCATTCATTCAAAAAGTATTTGCTGAGCACCTACTACATGTCATCTTTGACACACTAGGTCCTGATAATGGGGATAGATATGATTCTTGCTCTTCTGGTGCTTACAGTATTTAAATTTTACCAATGGTTGTTGAGGGAGCCCCTGGGTGGTACAAAGGGTTAACACACTCAGCTGCTAACCAAAAGACTGGAGGTTTCAGTCCATTCAGAGGTGCCTTGGAAGAAAGGCCTGGTGATCTACTTCCAAAAGATCAGCCATTGAAAACCTTCTGGAGCACAGTTCTACTCTAACACACATGGATCAACTCAATGGCTGCTAGTTAACTGGTTAATGGTTGTTGAACACCTACTATACACTAGATATTTCTACAGACCTTTGTTTGTGCATTATGTCAATAATATTAACCTCCACTTACTGAATAAGAGCCTGTTAGACACAGTAACTAGACATTTTGTATAAATTATCTCTAATCTCACAACAACGCTAGGAGATAAGTATCATTAGCCTCATTTTAAAGACAAGAGAATTGAGAATCAGAGCAGCTGGTGGGTCCAAACCACCAACCTTTTGGTTAGCAGCTGAGCGCTTAACCACCGTGTCACCAGGGCTCCTTTATAGTTCTAAAGGATTTGGCAAAATATGTTTAAAAATTATTTATTTTTCTGGGTTTCAAACCAGCAAAAATGCTTTTTTACTTTTCTGTAGTTCTTATTGTCTTTAGTGTTCTCTTATGATGTTCTGAACCTGATTTTCAGATGTAGACTAACTCTTCAAAGAATATTAATGGTTTAAAATCAGATACAAATAAATTACGAGGCTTCCTACTAAGATGAAGAAATCTTGGTGTGCAGTGGTTAAGCACTAGACTGCTAACAGAGAGGTGGGTAGTTCAAACACACCAGCCGCTCTACTGGAGAAATATGTAGCAGTCTACTCCTGTAAAGATTACAGCCTTGGCCACCCTATGGGACAGTTCTACTCTGTCCCACAGGGTCAACAGGAGTCAGAATCAACTCGACAGCAATGGGTTGTTGTTGTCTGTTTGTTTGTTTTCTGCTAAGATGGTAAACTATACCACCACTGACTGCTCTGACCGGGATCACAACAGAGACTTCTGGACGGAGCTGGAGAAGGATGTAGAACAAAATTCTAACACACACGAACTAGACCAGATTTACTGGCCTAAAGGAGACTGGAGAAACCCTGAGAGTATGGCCCCCAGACACCCTTTTAGCTCGGTGGTGAAGTCACTTCTGAGGTTCACTGTTCAACCGGTGATTGGACAGCCCCATAAAACAAAACGGGACTAATGAAGCACAGCAGTCCAGGGACAAGGGCTAGAAAGCAGAAGGGGACAGGAAAGCTGGTGATAGGAAACCCAAGGTTGAGTAAGGACACTGTTGATGGGTAGTGAGGTTGTTAACCATTGTCATAGGGCAACATGTGTACTGTTTAATGAGAAACTATTTTGTTCTGTAAACCTTCATCTAAAGTAAGAATAGCAGCACAACTGGAAGAGCGTAGTCGATGTCACTGAACTGTGCATGTAGAAATTTTTGAAATGGTATATCTTTGGCTATGTGTATTTTCATCAAAAAAAAAAAAAAGGTAGAGAAGGGAGAGGGTTGACATGTCGTGGGGTTGTTAACCAATGTCATAAAACAATATGTGTACTACTGTTTCATGAAAAACTATTTGTTCTGTAAACCTTCACCTGAAGTACAATCTAAAAAAATTAAAAAAAAAAAAAAAAAAGATAGTAAACTAACACTGAGTACTCTCTCCCTCCCTTGAAATCCATTCTGGAGAAACCATTTAAGTGAAATGGGTGGAGTTGAGGAACTTGCAAAACAAAATATAAGAAGCCCCTGGGAAGACAGAAAACTGTCTGCAACTGCTGTGTGTACCTGGGAGCAAGGAGGGAGGATGGAAGGGAGGTACCTACAGACTGGGTGAAGGGCTGATGGTAGGGACACAGAGAGGACAGGCTGGAAGGAAGCCTTTAAATTCTACTGCTGCCTCACCCAGGTGTTGTCTTGGAATAATCATTGCCTGCACCCTCACATCAGAAACTAACAGCATAGTCAGGCCACATGGGTCAGCATGTCATGAAAGCTAAAAGCCCTAATGAGGAGAAAAACAAACAGAGCTAGAGATGACAACCCAGAGAGACTGCCTCCTCCCTATGCTGCTTCTTCCTATGATTTAAAGGCAAATCCCTGACCAGAGGATTAATACGAACTGCAAAGGTGGTATTAAACCAGATTCTATGGACCCTGGGTTTTATCCCCTTCCCTCTTCTTAAACCCATTGAGAGGGACACAGACTACAGCCTAGTCCTCAACCTTTCCCTCAAACACTACTGCATCGCTGATACCCCAGGGGAAAATGAGCTCACAGACCAAAATAATTAACCACCTGAGGAGTCACCACAATTAAAGGAAGACAGCAAACATCTTCCATCTGAAGCAAAATTACCGAATAGACTGACCAAGTATATGCATGGCAAATAAACTTAAAAAAATAAGGAATTAAAAAATATAAAGCAAGAAGAAGGAATAAATTTTTGTATCTTTAATAAAGCATAATTAGTATACAATAAATTGCACATATTTAAAGTGTTCAATTTGATGAGTTTTGACATAAGCATACACCAGGGAAACCATGATCATAATCAACATAATGAACATCTCCACCCGCCCCCCCAATTTCCTACTGCTCCTTGTAATCCATCCTTCCCTCCAATTGCATCTCTAGGCAACACTGTTCTGTTTTATGTCGCTATAGGTTAGTTACATATATAGACTTTTTATTTAAATAGAGTCATATCATTCGTATTCTTTTGTTTGGCTTCTTTCACTTGGCGTAATACTTCTGAAGTTCATCCGTGTTATTTGTGCATTGATAGATTTTTACTTTTTATTCTGACTAGTATTCCATTGTATGGATTTCTTAATCCATTTACCTGTTAATGGACATTTAGGTGTGTTTCCAGTTTGGGGGTTATCACACATAAAACAGCTATAAACAAACATCTATATACAAGTCTTTGTGTAGATGCATATTTTCATTTCTCTTGGGTGAAAACTTAGGAATGGAATGACTGGGCCATATGGCAGATGTTGGTTAAACATTTGAAGAAACTGCCTGTATTAGTTTCCTATGGCTGCTGTAAAAAAAAAATTACCACAAATTTAGTGACTTAAAACAACACACATATACTATCTTACAGTTCTGGAGAGCAGAAGTTGGAAATGTGTTCACTGGGCTATAATCAGGGGCCCTGGTGGCTCAGCGGTTAAACATTTGGCTGCAAACCAAAAGGTTGGCACTTCGAATTCACCAGCCGCTCCTTGGAAACCTATAGGGCAGTTCTACTCTGTCCTAAAAAGCAGCTGAAGTAGTATGTTGACAGAGAACTGCCAGAAATTCAGGCCGGATTCAGAAGCGGACATGGAACCAAGGATATCGTTGCTGATGTCAGATGGATCCTGGCTGAAAGCAGAGAATACCAGAAAGATGTTTACTGTGTTTTATTGACTATGCAAAGGCATTCGATTGTGTGGATCGTAACAAATTATGGATAACACTGAGAAGAATGGGAATTCTGGAACACTTAATTGTGCTCATGAGGAACCTGTACACAGATCAAGAAACAGTTGTTCAGACAGAACAAGGGGATACTGCACGGTTTAAAGTCAGGAAAGGTGTGCGTCAGGGTTGCATCCTTTCACCAAACCTATTCAATCTGTATGCTGAGCAAATAATCTGAGAAGCTGGGCTATATGAAGAAGAAAGGGGCATGAGGATTAGAGGAAGACTCATTAACAATCTGAGATATGCAGATGACACAACCCTGCTTGCTGAAAGTGAAGAGGACTTAAAGCACTTACTGATGAAGATCAAAGACCACAGACTGCAGTATGCGTTACACCTCAACATAAAGAAAACAAAAATCCTCACAACCGGACCAATATGCAACATCATGATAAACAGAGAAAATATTGAAGTTGTCAAGGATTTCATTTTACTTGGATCTACAATTAACACCCACGGAAGCAGCAGTCAGGAAATCAAAAGACGCATTGCATTGGGCAAATCTGCTGCAAAAGACCTCTTTAAAATGCTGAAAAGCAAAGATGTCACCTTGAAGACTAAGGTGCGCCTGACCCAAGCCATGGTATTTTCAATCGCATCATATGCATGAGAAAGCTGGACAATGAATAAGGAAGACCGAAGAAGAAATGATGCCTTCGAACTGTGGTGTTGGCAAAGAATACTGAATATTCCACGGACTGCCAAAAGAACGAACAAATCTGTCTTGGAAGAAGTACAACCAGAATGCTCCTTAGAAAGAAGGATGGCAAGACTACGTCTTACATACTTTGGACATGTTATCAGGAGGGATCAGTCCCTGGAGAAGGATATCATGCTTGGTAAAGTAGAGGGTCAGCGAAAAAGAGGCAGACCCTCAAAGAGATGGATTGACACAGTGGCTGCAACAATGGGCTCAAGCATAACAAGGATTGTGAGGATGACACAGGACCGGGCAGTGTTTCATTCTGTGCTGCATAGGGCCGCTATGAGTCGGAACTGACTTGACAGCACCTAACAACAATAGCTACAATGTCCTACAGGGTCAAGATGAACTGGAATCGATGTGACGGCATTGGGTTTGTGGGGTTTTTTTTTTGTTTTTTTTTTTTGGTTTCGGCTAAAATCAAGGTGTTGGCAAGGCTGCATTCTTTCTAGAGGCTCTAAGGGAAAACCCATTTCCTTACCTGTTCCAGCTTCTAGAGGCCACCTGGATTCCTGGGCTCGTGGTCCCCTTCCATCTTCAAAGCCAGCAATCACATCACTCTGACCTCTGCTCCTGTCATCACTTCTTCTCTGACTCTTCTGCCTCCCTTTTTCACTTATAAGGACGCTTGTGATTATGCTTGGTTACTTCAGGAGACTCTCCCCATCTCAAGACCCTTAACTTAATCACATCAAAGTCCTTTTAGCCATGTAAGGTAACATATCCACAGGTTCCAGGGATTAGGACAGGGACATTTTTTGGGGGGGGGGGTTCATTATTCTGCCTACCACTCTCCCATACCTTTTTCAAAAGTGTTTGCACCATTTTGCATTACCACCAGCAGTGTGTGAGACCTCCACATCCTCGCCAATACTTGGTTTACTTTGTTGTTAGGTGCCGTCAAGTTGGTTCCAACTCATAGTGACCCTATGTACAGAATGAAACACTGCCCGGTTCTGTGCCATCCTCACAATCATAGCTATGCTTGAGCCCATCCTTGCAGCCACTGTGTCGATCCATCTCGTTGAGGGTTTTCCTCTCTTCTGCTGGCCTTGTATTTTACCAAACATAATGTCCTTAGTCTTTTTAATTTTAGCCGTTCTATTGTGTGTGTAGAGGCATCTCATTGTGGTTTTAATTTAGGTTTCCTGATGGCTAATGATGTTGACCATCTTATTGGCTATTCATAGATCTTCTTTTATGACAGATCTGTGCAAATATTTTGACCCTCTTTTAACTGAGTTTTCTTTTTATTACTGACTTATATGAATTCTTGATATATTCTCATACATGTCCAACAGAGAATATGCATGAGGGTGTTTACTGCATTGTTTTGTGGCAGCAGGGAGGGGTGGTGCCCAGAGAGACCATCCTTGGTGGGATGCCAAGAGAGGTGGTACCTGGAGAGACAACATCTGGAGGGGAAGGGGAAAAGGGGTACCTAGAGGGGCCGTCCCAGAGAGACTACCCCTGAGGGATACTGAGAGAGGCTGCACCTGGAGAGACAACATCTCAGGGGAAGGTGAACCGAGAGGGGCAGTGCACAGAGAGATCATGTCTGGGGGCACTAGGACAGCCAACCTTCCACCTTCCGTAGATTACCCTCCCACTGCCCCCACCATTGGCAGCAATGGCTTGGGTGGAGTTGGAGAAGCTGGATGGAGCCCTGTCAAAGAGACCCAGCACCCATGTCCATACTGTTCCTGAAAGTCCTAGTTGCCATAAGGAGAGCTTTCACCTCCCTTACCTGGAGCTTGGGGCCTGCTCTTTTTTCCCCCTCAATCTAGTGATTTCATGCAGGTGCTGGCGGAAAACATTGTGGCACACAAATTCCCATGAAGGCTTGAGTGACCTCCCTTATTGGGAGAGCATGTGATGGATGTGGAATCTCCGGCTTTAGGGTCTGACAGAGCTGTGTTTTCTATTAACTGTTGCGGTCTAGCCACTTGGCCTTGGGCAAGTTTGGCCGTTCAGGTCTCAGCTCTACACATGTTAATTGTGGGTAATACATGAGATGAGATCTATAGAGTGCCTGGCATATACTTTGTTGTTATTGTTGTTAGGTGCTGTTGAGTCAGTTCTGACTCCTAGCGACCCTATGCACAACAGAATGAAACAAAGCCTGGTCCTGCATCCTCACAAGTGTTGCTATGTTTGAGCCCATTGTTGCAGCCACTGTGTCATTTCATCTCATTGAGGGTCTTCCTCTCTTTCGATGACCCTCTAGTTTACTCAGCATAATATCCTTCTCCAGTGACTAGTCCCTCCTGATAATATGCCCAAATCAAGTGAGACGAAGTCTCACTATTCCTGCTTCTAAGGAGCATTCTGGCTCTACTTCTTCCAAGACAGATTTGTTCATGTTTCTGGAAGTTTATGGTATATTCAATACTCTTCACCAACATCATAATTCAAATGCATTAATTCTTCTTCATTCTTTCTCTTATTCATTGCCCAGTTTTTGCATGCATATGAGGTGATTGGGTCAGGCACACCTTCCTCCTCAAGGTGATATCAATCCTCAAGGTGGATTGACACAGTGGCTGCAACAATAGGCTCAAGTATAACAATGATTGTGAGGATGGTGCAGGACTGGGCAGTGTTTCGTTCTGTTGTACACAGGGTCACTATGAGTCAGAACCGACTCGATGGCACCTACCAGCAACAACAACAGGTGTTCAATATTACTTCTGCTCTACCACATTTTTGACAAGTTAATGAATGCTGAGTGTGTCTAGGAATGAGGCTTTCCTTTTTTGCTTCTCATCTATGTGGTAGTGCTAAGCATTCTTCCACATACTAAATAAAAAATCTGCCTTCCTATAGCTTTAAAAAAAAGTATTGATTTGTGTGGCCATGAGTCAGGGCTAACTCGACAGCAACTAACAACAGTAAAAGTATCAGCATGAGCAAGACAGCTAGAGAAACATTGAGCACTGCTTATTTGCTTATGACAGTGCAGGCATCTTTGCCAAAACATGATGATACTATGTTCTGCTGTGTATATTCTCAGCAACAACAAAAATAAAATAAATTATATATTAAAAAAAAAATCTCAACTCCCCCTTTGGT
Source organism: Dugong dugon (assembly GCA_030035585.1). Taxonomy (NCBI): domain Eukaryota; kingdom Metazoa; phylum Chordata; class Mammalia; order Sirenia; family Dugongidae; genus Dugong; species Dugong dugon. The sequence continues at coordinate 64,793,362 of CM057471.1, forward strand.
AATGATACGCGAGGAATGGTATTTTAACTCTAGAATGTGGTGTTTTTATTCATAAGCAATATTTCTGTCAGGATAGAAATGCATACTCTTAAGTCTAGAATGTCTAAAATCACAAAAGGGAAGAAAGAAAGATCAGGAAGTTTTTGAAATTTTTATCTGTTTGCTTTTTATGGAAGAGCTCCTGCTTGGTGGATGGGTTTTGATAAACGATGATAGCGTGAAAAGCTGCTTTGGTATTTCACGTGTCTTATATTTAAACACAGAAATGCACATGCAGTAACAGTACTTCTCTTTATTAAAAAAATCAAACTCATTGGCAACTAGTTGATTTAGATTCATGGCCACCCTGCAGGACAGAGCAGAACTGCCCCATAGGGTTTCCAAGGAGTGCTTTGTGGATTCAAACTGCTGACCTTTTTTGGTTAGCAGACAAGTTCTCAAATGAGAGGCATTTACATAATTAACCTTGATATTAAAACCTAAACATCCCTATAAAACACAAATTTGATAATTATACTACTGCAGTATAGAAATTAGTTCTTGAGGGGTGTGGTTAGAGTGGGCATGTGTACAAGTATTTCCCTAGAGTAACCAGATTATTTAGCAACTCTTAGAAAAACATCTATTTTGCACCTTGTAAGAAGAGTTAAAACTCAAAGTATAATCTGCTTTAAACTCTTAACTACAGGAAATAAATTATTTTGAACTATAAAAAAAAGTATTGGTGAGCAAAAATTGCTCAAAAGCTCCAAATTACAGAGCCCAAAAAATGTTACATTTAGAAACCAGTTTCTATGGTATATTCCGACTCATGGTCACCCTGTGTGTTGCAAAATAGAATTGCTCCAAAGGGTTTTCAAGGCTGTGACCATTCAGAAGCAGACTGTCAGGGCTTTCTTCTGAGGCACCTCTGGGTGAGTTCAAACCACCAGCCTTTCAGTTAGTAGTCAAGTGCTTAATCACTGTGCCACCCAGACACTCCTATGTCTGGATAGGCCCTTAATAATCACCTAGTCCATCTCTCTCTTTTTATTATTGACAGGGAAACTGAGGCTAACAGAGTGGGCCTGAATGGCCCAGGTCACAAGGAGACTTTATGAAAGCAAAGTGAAGAAAGCTTGCCAATTCCCTGTCCGGTCCTCTTAATACTGCAGGATCACTGTGTCTTCATTCCTCTGAACTCTGCTCCTCTGTAGTCCGTTCCTGGGGCTGGCATCTTCAAGATTTCTGTCATGAAGGCTTGCTAGCTCTGGCATCAGCCATCTTGGGGGCAGCACAGGATATGTTTGGAAGAAATCACTGTCTTAGTTATCTGCTTAGTGCTTATCTGCTTAGTGCTGCTGTAACAGAAATATCACAGGTGGATGACTGTAACAAAGAGAAATTTATTTTCTCAGAGTTTAGGAAGCTAGAAATCCGAATTCAGGGTGCAGGCTCTAGGGAAAGGCTTTCTCTTTCTGTCGGCTCTGGGGTAATGTCCTTGTCATCAATCCTTCCCTGATCTAGGAGCTTCTCAGCACAGGACCCTGGTGCAAAGGATGCACTCCACCCTGGCTCTTCTGTCTTGGTGGTAATCAAGTCCCTTGCTTCTCTGCTCGATTCTGTCTTTCATATCTCAAAAGAGATTGACTCAAAATACAACCTAATCCTGTAGATTGAGTCCTGCCTCATTAACATAACTGCCTCTAATTCTGCCTCATTAACATCATAGAGTTTAGGGTTTACAGCACATAGGATAATCACATCAGAACACAAAATGGTGGACAACCACACAATGATGGGAATCATGGCCAAGTTGACGCACATTTTTGGGGGACACAATTCAAGCCGTAACAATCATGATCAGGAAAAGGGCTGGTGTTCTTATCGAATATTTCTACTCCTGTGGTAAATATTAACTAATCAGTGCTGACTGCCAGAAATGGCTGTCCTTGCTTCACTTTGAAGAGGCTACATGAGCGTTTGCTGGAGGGAGGCATGAATTTATAGCAACTTTTATGGTGACCTAGTCTTCTCTTTTATTCTGTGTTGGATGTGATATTCCTCCAATAGCACCAGCAGCTATCCACAAAGTCAGAATGCCCCCTGTTCTTTCCCTATAGATTTTTCTTAGCATCGTATGTTTCATTTTACTTCTATACACTGATTGTGTGGTTCTATATGATGAAACTGAAAGAGAATGCACAAAAACATCAAAAAGGATACCACAGAAGGCAGAGAGGAGATTACTGGAGATATAATCACACCCCTAGGTAATCACAGAACTTTTCTAATAGTCCCTTATTTTGATAATTGATGGCTACAAGATCTCATCCATGTCATTGGAATCGTTCACCATGAAGTTCAAGAGCTGTTTTGTTTGTTGTGCTGCCTGCCTGCTGGTAACATCTCCATTGTAAGAGCAGAAGAGCCCCCCACAGTGATGGTTCCCTTTCCACACAGCTGATGTGCTGTGTGAGATTCCTCAGAACTGTTGGCTCAGAGACGTGTTAATTCACTGGGTCAAGACGGATGCATCAGCCATATATCAAGGTTTGAAAACAGAAACCAAGTCCCCAAAGATCCTTCTTCAGAGTCACTGTGTGTATTTCACTTCTTTTTGGGAATTAAAACAATATTCTACAATTTGTACGAAGCATAAAAACCTATGGCTGTTGAGTCAATTCCAACCGATAGCAACATTACAGGACACAGTAGAACTGCCCCACAGGATTTCCAAGGCTGTAAGAAGCAGATTGCCACATCTATCTTCTGCAGAGAGGCTGGTGGGTTTGAATTGCCGACCTGTTAGTTAACAGCCAACTGCTTAACCACTGCACCACCAGGGCTCCTTATACAAAGCACAGAGATGTATAAACTTATGAGCGTTCAAACCATGATGATCTACAAAACTAGCTGTGGCAAATTCTGAAAGAGTCCTGCCGTATTACACCACTGAAGTGACAGTGAAAAATCAAGTGGCCCATCACTACCTACTTCTTTGGGTCTCCTTCCTGGCACTTCTCTTTGAAGAAAGTTGCCATTGTTTAACGTGGTCAGGGAACACCCCTCAACGATTGCATCTAGAAGTGCACAGGAGCCAGTCTGCGCTGCTGAGCAACATTGATGAGACCAGGCCATGGGTCAGGCACCAGGACTGGAGGATCATGCATGGTGAGGGAGCTCAGGCATTTAAAACCATATGGTGGGATTTTCCTGGTTAAAACTTTATCGTTCCCAGTGTTGTGCTGTTAGGTGCCATTGAGTCAGTTTGGACTCATAAAGAGCCTAAGTACAACAGAATGAAACACTGCCTGGTCCTGCGTCATCCTCACAATCATTGTTATGCTTGAGCCCATTGTTGCAGCCACTGTTGTCTATTCATATACAAAATTCCATATTTTACAGGTCTTTGTGGAAGCATCTCTCCTTTTCATCTCCAGAATAATTTTATTGAAAACAGTAAAGAACAACCTATTTTGGGTTCCTCTGTTCTTAGGTCCACCATACATTAACTGTTTCTTCATTCTTTCTCCTCTCACACAAATGCAGGTCTTATTGGCAGCTGGTGGTTTCCCCTGCCTGTTTGTATTTTGGGGCTTGTTGGGATACTTTAAGGAGCCCTGGTGGCACAGTGGTTGAAGCGATCGACTGCTAACTGAAAGGTCAGTGGTTCAAACCCACTAGCTGCTCCATGGAAGAAAGCTGTGGCAGTCTGCTTGCATAAATATTACAGCCTTGGAAACCCTATGGGGCAGTTCTCCTCTGACCTATAGGGTCACTATGAGTCAGAATTGACTCGACGACAATGGGTTTGGCTTTTTTGCGGGGAGGGTATATTTTGCTACCTAGTTATAAGTATTGTCTGGGTTTTTGGTTTTGCTGTTTAGTTGTGCTATGGGGATTCCAAACCATTGAAAAATTATGCTGCCACAACCAACCTGTTCCTTCTGTGTTGAATTTTGGTTATTTAGTGATTTTGTTTTCAAATTCTGGTAGTGTCTTATTATATGTTCCTATACTGACTATAAAGACCTCCATAAGTAATACAATCCAGTCAACCATGAGTTTCCTAGAGCCAGCTAACAAAGGCTAGCGATTTACAGGATGTCTGTACCTAGAACCCTCCTCTTAGCTTGAGAAATTTACGGAGGGTTACTTCCTCTGTGAAACCTAAGTAGAATTTCTCCCTTCTTTGTGCTTCCTTCATTCATTACACCTCTTGAGTTTTGTGTGTATTACTCCAGAGAACCATGAGTTCCTGGGAACAGGGACCATACATAATCCATCTCTGTCTCCTCAAGCCCTAACACAGTGCCTGGTACAGAGTAGGGACCTAATAAATAGTTTCTGAAAGGATGTGAGCTAAATGATGCCTGTAGCTGTATTATATAATTAAAACATTTTCAAATTATTCTAAAAGATAATTCATGTTCATTGTAGAAAACTTAGAAAATACCTTTAATCTCATCCTTAAATATAACCACCATTAACCTTTGAAGTATTTCTTTTGATTTTGTTCCTACACATATTTAAAACATTTAATTTAGACCATGCTATATGCCATTTTGCATCCTGTTTTTGCATTTCCCCATATGATTATTCGTCAACATCATTTTAAATAGCTGCTTATTATTCCAGTGTATGATAAAAGCAATTCCAATACAAAATTAAAGGCATTTCTAAAATAAGGACAAGGTTACATAGACTGCCTGCTGTCTTGACATGACATGCCCTATGGTAGCTGAAAATAAATTAGAATACACTCAGAGTGGGCTGTAACCTTAAGTGCAAGTGCAAAGTCTTTGGTTAATTAATGTATTCAATAGCAATAGAATCCTGCCCGACTCACAACCAAATGTTACTCTCAAAAATTCCACTAGGTGGCAGAACAGGTTAGATAATAGCAGTGGTTCTCAGCTTACTGGGCATCATTATCACCTGCTAGGTTCCACCTGCTAGGTTCTGATTCATTAGGTCTGGGGTGGAGACCAATAATTTGAGTTTCTAACAAGTTCCCAGGTGATGCTGATGTGCTAGGAGGGGACCACATTTTGAGCACGTTGGATTATAGGAAGCCAATGTAGATCAACTCAGGGCCCATTCACTCAGGCATCCATCCTCTCAAGACTACTGTGTACCAGTTCTAAGCAATACCAGCACAGAAAAGAATAAGACACAGCTCTTGTTCTCAGGACTAATCTGGTGGGAGAGAAAATGAGAAATGAAGAATATAATGCTTATTTTAATATTTCTACTTCTCCATTTCTTCTTTCTGATGTACAGGCTTCAAAAGTGTTGTTTTCTGATTCCCTCTCAAGCAGACTTCAAGCTCTGTGCCCTTACAGCTTGAATGATCAACTAACTCAAGAGTCACCTGACATGGATAAATCTGCTGAACTAACAAACTCAAGAATGTTTGCTATCCTGTGGAACCTTTCACAGATGGAAGATATCCTCTCTGAATTCTCAGAGGCCTGAGATCTAAAAGCATGCCTGACAACCTCCTCCCTGGCTCTGCATTAACGAGTAAAAATAAATTACAATGTTCTTGGAATCTGTGTTGGGTGGCTTTTGGAATTGAGTCCTCATCTGAAATTTTAACACACAGTTAATTTTGGAAAAAAAACATCTTTTGATTCATGCTTGTCCACATTCCTTTAAATATTATTGATAATCTATGATCAATATATTTTAATTAGAAAAAAGTTTGAATTAAAAATATAGTTCTATTATATATACAGTACTCTCTAGCTCTCTTGAAGTACTAGGTCTTATTAGACCTACTTTAACACATAATGTATAATCTGCAATGTATCACATTAATTACTGGCATGTAACCAGTGATTGCTCACAGGTTTGCTTAACACAATCCTATTTATGTAATAAAAAACATTTTAACACAGCCCTTGGGTTGAATTATTTTTTCTAAATTGGTGATGACTAGATTAGTGAAATTTTATTTATGACCATAATTGATCTCAATGTTTTCACACATACAGTATTAAATATATTAAAATAGGTAAAAGATGCAGACAGAATTCAAAAGAGAAATACAAATAAACACACCTAAAAATATTTACCTGCACAAGTTAAAGAAATGTAAATTAAAGCAATCTTGAGATACCTTCTTTATTCCTACTAAATCAGCAAAAATGTTTAAAATAGCCACTCAAAACTGATGATGTTATGGTAAAACACACAATTCAGCTGGTGACAACATACATCAATGTAACCCATTTGGGAAAGTCATATAATAAATGTGAAGTAAAGGCATAGAAGTGTTCCTTCCTGGACAAAGAGGTTTCTGGGGAGCCAGCAGTGTTCTTTCTTAACTTAGGCAGTGGTTACACAGGCATTCACTTTATAACTATTTAATAAACTGTGCATAATTAATCTGTGTTTTTGACAAAAAAAAATTTTTTGATTTTTTTCTTTACTTTTACCAATAAATCATCTACTGGAAATTTGTTCTAAGGAAATATGCAAAGAAATTCTCTGCAGTATTATCTAAAAAACGAAACTGGAAACTACCTAGTTATCCACCAAAACAGGAATGGTTTAGGAGTTCCGGCAAAATGGTGCTCTAGGCAGAAGCAGCACACCGTCCCTCCACAGCAAAGATCCGAAAAACTAAGCTGAACAGAGAATACAACAATCCTGAAACCCTAAAACGTCAAATGAAGAGATAAAGAACTCAGCCAAGCATCAAATGGAGTGAGAAAACTGACAAAGAATGGACAGCGAGGAGAGATTCATGCAGAGGTACCCTACCAGCTAACGCAGCACGGATCCGCCATCTTAGACTCCTATCGGTGACCAACAAACGGGGTACGAGAAAGCAGCCTCACGGAGCGTCCAGCGGGAGACAAAACAACCAGTAACTTGCGGTGTGCGCTTTCCCACCCCCACACCGCTCTTTGCCCCCGCTCGGCCTCCTTTGCTTCCTGCAGCCACGGTCTCGTGACCAGGAAGCGCCAGCTGCTTGGATTCCACACACCTGAGCGGGCAGCTCTCTGGGTGCCATTTGTTGGCTGCTGGTGGTGCTTTTTTCCGCTTCTTTTGATTTCTTACTTGCCTCTCGCCACCTCCCCTTCCTTTCCCTTGAGTGCCTGGCTCCGTGCGCCACTTTGTTTCTCCCTGAGGGGCTGCGGAGCTCCATTCGAGTGTGGAGCTGCTTCCCGGTCTGGGCTACCGCGCTGGTGGGATCCCGGGGCTTTTGTTCATTTGTTTTCTTTTCCTTTCCTTGAGTTGGGAGCCCTTTCTGGCCAGGCGGAGCTGCGTGGCAAGGAGATTCCCTGTCAGCTTCCACAGACGTGCAGAGGGATCCCTGAGGACATTCCTTTTTACGTTGTTTTTTATTTTTTTCTGTTTTTCTGGGGGGCCTTTCTTGTTCTTTTTTTTTTTTTAATTTGTTTTGTTTTCTTGTCCCTCTTTTTTCCCTTTTGTCTTTCTTCATTGCTCAGTTTCTTGTCCCTCTATATCTTCCTTCTCTTTCTGATCCCTGAATACCAGGTGTTGTATACCTCTATGCCTTCTAGTCAGGATGTACTGCAACACCTGAGAGCGACTTTCCCAGACCTCATAGATGCACCGGTGGGATCCCTGGGAACTTTGCGGTTCTTTAACCTGATTTTTATTTATTCATTCTTTTCTTCCTCTTCCCCTTTATGTTTTTCTCCATTCCATAGTCTCTCATCTCTCCACTTCAACAGCAAGCTCCCCTAGCAATCTTTTTTGTTTGTTTATATGTTTTTGGCTCCTGTTCCTCTCTCCTCTCTCCCATATCCACCTTAGCTCCACACATAACAATCTCCCTGCTGCATCCTGCCTACCTGCACCAGGCGCTTCACATGACACCACCAAGCTGCACAAGCATGGCCTACTGGAACCTGCCCTGAACTGATTACCAACCCGCTCTGCTGGCTGTAGTAAGTGCCACAAACAACCCGTCCCAGTAACTCCTCTTCATCTAGACCTGCCCTGCCATACCATATCTCAGTGACTGACCCTACCAGTTGGAGAACAAGGTGAAAAGTATTGAGCACACAGATGAGCAAACAACGAAGAACACAGTCTACCTGCTCAGATGTAGTCAAATTTTTTTTTTAAAAAGGGACAAAACAAACAAATCTACAATCAATAGATGAGAAAAATAACTACTGAATGCCCCGAAAACAGCAGACAATATCAAAACATTTACAAAAACAGGACAGGATGGTTCCAGTAGGCATCCAAAATAAAACACCAGATGACTCTCCTGTGGAAGAAAATGCACTACAACTACCTGATAGGGAATTCAAATCTCTAATACTCAGAATTCTCCAAGAACTGAGGCAAAAAGCTGACAAACATGAGGAATAAATAGACAAATTCATGGAAAATACAGACAAAAAATTGGAAGAATTCAGGAAAATAATGCAGGAACAAAATGCCAAAATAAATTTACAACTAGAAATTATACAAAGACAACAATTAGAAATCCAAAAGATAAACAACAAGATTTCAGAAATGGACGATGTCATAGAAGGGCTGAGAAGCAGATTTGAAACGGTGGAAGACAGGATCAGTGGAATTGAAGCCAAACACTTGGATACAACTCTGTTTGAGGAAATCTCAGAAAAAAGAACAAAGAAAAATGAAGAGACCCTAAGAGTTATGTGGGACACAATCTAAAGCAAAAATCTGCGAGTGATTGGAATTCCACAACAGGGGCAGAAAACAGAAAACACAGAGAGGATCATTGAGGAACTGCTGACACAAAACTTCCTCAATATCATGAAAGATGAAAAGCTGGCCATCCAAGAAGCTCAACGAACCCCATATAGAAGAGACCCCAAAAGAAAATCACCAAGGCTTATCACATTCACACTCGCCAAAACCAAAGACAAACAAAGAATCCTGAGAGCAGCTCGTGAAAAACAAGAAGTCACAAACAGAGGAGAAACAATAAGACTAAGCTCAGATTACTCGGCAGAAACCATGCAGGCAAGAAGGCAATGGGATGACATATATAAAATCCTGAAAGAAAAAAACTGTCAGCCAAGAATAATATATCCTGCAAAACTCTCATTCAAATTTGATGGTGAAATTAGGTCATTTCCAGATAAACAGAAATTAAGGGAATATGTAAAAGTCAAACCAAACTTTACAAGAATTACTAAAGGGAGATCTTCAATCTGAGGACAAACAGCTTCAACTCACAGGGAGAACCTAGGATGCAGGATCGTACCAGCCAGATAGCAAGCAATCTAGAAAATGAACTCTCAAGGACTATCCAAAACCAAAAGAAATACAACAGGGAATCAGAGCAGTTAATCAATAAATGACAACAACTTCAAAACAATAAAGCATAGGTATAGAACCTCCTGACGGAGAGGAAGGCAAGGCGATACCCAGTAATGGTAGACTGTTTCAAACTTAGAAAGATAAGGGTAAAATTCATGGTAACCACAAAGAAAGTTAACAAACATACTCATACAAATAAAAAGGAAAAACATAAAGTCTCAGAAAAAACAAAACCTACAAAAGCAAAAGAAATGAAAAAAAAAACTCAGCACAAGAGTATGAAGAACAAAGAAACACACAAAAAAAAAGCACCACAAAATGACAGCAACAAACTCACATCTATCAATAATTACACTGGATGTAAATGGACTCAGTGCACCCATAAAGAGACGGAAGAGTGACAGAATGGATAAGAAAACAGGATCCATCAATATATGCTGTCTACAAGAGACACACCATAGAAACAAAGATGTGAATTTATTAAAAGTCAAAGGTTGGAAAAAAATATATCAACCTAACAACTACCAAAAAAGAGCAGGAGTGGCAATTCTAATCTCAGATAAAACAGACTTTCAAACGAAATCTACCATAAAAGACAAAGAAGGACACTATATAATGATTAAGGGGACGACCCATCATGAAGACATAACCATAATAAACATCTACTCACCCAATGACAGGGCTCCAAAATACATAAAACAAACTCTAACAACACTGAAAACAGAAATTGACAGTTCCACAATAATAGTAGGAGACTTCAACACTCCACTCTCAGTAAAGGACAGAACAACTAAGAAGAAACTCAGCAAAGATACAGAAGACCTAAAGGGCACAATCAGCCAACTTGACCTCATAGACATATATAGAACACTCCATCCAACTGCTGCAAAGTACACATTCTTTTCCAATGCACATGGAACGTTCTCCAGAATAGACCACATCTCAGGCCACAGAGCAATCCTCAACAAGATCCAAAACGTTGAGATAATTCAAAGTATCTTCTCTGACCACAATGCCATCAAGGTAGAAATTAACAACAGAAAGAGCAAGGAAAAAAATCAATTACATGGAAACTGAATAATACCCTGCTTATACATCACTGGGTAATAGAAGAAATCAGAGATGGAATCAAAAAATTCCTAGAATCAAATAAGAATGAAAACACATCATACCAAAACCTTTGGGACACAGCAAAGGCAGTCCTCAAGAGGACAATTTATAGCAATAGATGCACATATCAAAAAAGAAGGGACAAAATCAAAACATTAACTACAGAACTCAAACAAATAGAAAGAGAACAGCAAAAAAAGCCCACATCCACCGGAAGAAAAGAAATAGTAAAGATCAGAGCAGAAATAAATGAAATAGAGAACATAAAAATAATAGAAAGAATCAACAAAACCAAAAGTTGGTTCTTTGAAAGAATCAACAAAATCGACAAATCACTGGCCAGACTGACAAAAGAAAAACAGGAGAGGACACAAATAACCCAAATAAGAAATGAATTGGGGGACATTACAACAGACCCAACTGAAATAAAAAGGATTATAACAGAATATTATGAAAAACTATACTCCAACAAATTTGAAAACCTAGAGGAAATGGATACATTTCCAGAAACACACAGCCTACCCAAACTACAACAAAGTGATGTTGAAAATCTGAACAGACCCATAACAAGAGAAGAGATCGAAAAGGTAATAAAAAAACTCCCAACCAAAAAGAGCCCTGGCCCAGGTGGCTTCACTGGAGAATTCTACAAAACATTTACAGAAGAGCTTGTACCAGTACTACTCAAACTATTTCAGAGCATAGAAGAGGAAGCAACACTTCCAAATTCATTCTATGAAGCCAGCATAACGCTGATACCAAAACCAGGCAAAGACGTCCCAAAAAAAGAAAATTACAGATCAATATCTCTCATGAATATAGATGCAAAAATTCTCAACAAAATTCTAGCCAATAGAATTCAGCATCATATCAAAAAAATAATACACCACGACCAAGTAGGATTCATACCAGGTATGCAAGGATGGTTCAACATTAGAAAATCAATCAACGTAATCCACCACATAAATAAAAGGAAAGAAAAGAATCACATGATCATCTCAATTGACACAGAAAGGGCATTTGACAAAGTCCAACACCCATCCCTGATAAAAACTCTTAATAAAATAGGTGTAGAAGGGAAATTTCTCAACATAATAAAGGGCATCTATGCAAAACCAACGGCCAACATCATTCTTAACGGAGAGAGGCTGAAAACATTCCCCTTGAAAACAGGAACAAGAGAAGGATGCCCTTTATCACCGCTCCTATTTAACATTGTGCTGGAAGTTCTAGCTAGAGCAATAAGGCAAGAAAAAGAAATAAAGGGCATCTAAATTGGTAATGAAGAAGTTAAACTGTCCCTGTTTACAGATGATATGATACTATACACAGAAAACCCTAAAGACTCCATGAGAAATCTACTAGAACTAATACAAAGATTCAGCAGAGTAGCAGAATACAAGATAAACATTCAAAAATCAGTTGGATTCCTATACACCAATAAGAACGATGAAAAGGAAATCAGGAAAACAATACTATTTTCAATAGCCCTTTAAAAGATAAAATACTTAGGAATAAATCTGATCAGGGATGTAGAAGACCTATACAAAGAAAACTACAAACATTACCGTGTGAAACCCAAAGGGATCTATATAAATGGAAAAAACATACCATGCTCATCGATAGGCAGACTCAACACTGTGAAAATGACAATTCTACCCAAAGCAATTTACAAATACAACACAATCCCGATCCAAATACCAACAACATTCTTCAAAGAGATCAAAAAACTAATCATTCACTTTATATGAAAAGGGAAGCAGCCCCGAATAAGTAAAGCACTACTGAAGAAGAAGAATAAAGTTGGAGGACTCACACTACCTGACTTCAGAACCTACTATACAGCTACAGTAGTCAAAACAGCCTGGTACTGGTACAACGACAGATACACTGACCAATGGAACAGAATTGAGAACGCAGATGTAAATCCATCCACCTATGGTCACCTGATCTTCGACAAGGGCCCAAAGTCCATCAAATGGGGAAAAGACAGTCTTTTTAACAAATGGTGCTGGCAAAACTGGATATGCATCTGCAAAAAAATGAAACAGGACCCATACTTCGCACCGTATACAAAAACTACTTCAAAATGGATCAAAGACCTGAATATAAAGCCTAAAACTATAAAATTCATAGAAGAAAAAATAGAACTAACACTTCAGGCCTTAATACATGGCATTAACAGGATAAAAACTACAACCATCAACGCACAAACCCCAATAGATAAGCTAGATAACTGGGATCTTCTAAAAATCAAATACCTATGCTGTTCAAAAGACTTCACCAAAAGAGTAAAAAGAGAACCTACAGACTGGGAAAAAAATTTTGGACAGTACAAGTCAGACAAAGGTCTAATCTCCATAATCTACAAGAAAATCCAACACCTCTACAACGGAAAGACAAATAATCCTACTAAAAAATGGGCAAAAGAAATGAACAGACACTTCACCAAAGAAGACATTCAAACGGCCAACATGAGGAAATGCTCGCAATCACTAGCCAATAGAGAAATGCAAATTAAAATCACAATGAGATATCATCTCACCCCTGCATTAATGGCACAAATCAAAAACACTGGAAATAACAAATGCTGGAGGGGCTGCGGGGAGATCAGAACCCTTATGCAGTGCTGGTGGGAATGCAAAAGGATACAACCATTTTGGAAAATGATATGGCGCTTCCTCAGAAAACTAGAAATAGACATACCATTCTATCCAGCAATCCCACTCCTATGAATATATCCTAGAGAAATAAGAGTCGTCACTCGAATAGACATATGCACACCTATGTTCGTGGCAGCATTGTTCACAATAGCAAAACGATGGAAACAACCTAGATGCCCATCAACAGATGAATGGATAAACAAACTATGGTACATACACACAATGGAGTACTATGCAACGAGAAAGAACAACAATGAATCTGTGAAGCATCTCATAACATGGATGAAACTGGAGGACATTATGCTGAGTGAAATAAGTCAATCACAAAAGGACAAATATTGTATGAGACCTCTATCGTAAAAACCCATGAAAAAGTTCACACACAAAATGAAGCAATCTTTGTTGGTTACCAGGGATGGGAGGGGTGGGGGTGGGGGAATACTAAATAGGCAATAGATAAGTGGTATCTTGGGTGAAGGGTGAGACAGTACACAATACAGGGGACACTAGCACAACCTGTACAAGAAAAGGTCATGGAAGCCCCAGACACATCTAAACTCCCTGAGGGACTGAATTGCTGGGCGGAGGGCTGTGGGGACCATGGTCTCGGGGAACATCTAGCTCAACTGGCATGACACAGCTTATAAAGACAATGTTCTACATTCTACCTTGGTGAGTAGTATCTGGAGTCTTAAAAGCCTATGAGCGGCCATCTAAGATACTCCACTGGTCTCATCCCTTCGGGAGCAAGGGAGAATGAAGAGAACAGGATACAAGGAAAAGATTAGTCAGAAGTACTAATTGTCTACAGCTACCAAGGCCTCCACCGGACTGAGTCCAGTACAGCTAGATGGTGCCTGGCTACCACCGTCTGCTCTGATCAGGATCACAGTAGAGAGTTCTGGACAGAGCTGGAGAAGGATGTAGAGCATAATTCTAACTCACAAAAAAAGGACCAAATTTACTGGCCTAAAGGAGACTGGAAAAACGTCGAGAGTATGGCCCCCAGACACCCTTTTAGCTCAGTGGTGAAGTTACCTCTGAGGTTCACTGTTCAGCCTGGGAGTGGACAGCTCCGTAAAACCAAATGAGACTAACGAGGTACAGGAGTCCAGTGACAAGGGCCAGAAGGCAGAAGGGGACAAGGAAGCTGGTGATAGGGAACCCAAGGTTGAGTAAGGATATTGTTGATGTGTTGTGAGATTGTTAACCATTGTCATAGGGCAACATGTGTAGTAACTGTTAAATGAGAAACTATTTTGTTCTGTAAGCCTTCATCTTAAGTTAGAATAACAGCACATTGGAAGAGCGTAGTCAATGTCACTGAACTGTGCACGTAGAAATTTTTGAAATGGTATATCTTTGGGTATGTGTATTTTCACCAAAAAAAAAAAAGGTTGAGAAGCTAGAGGGTTAATATGTTGTGGGCTTGTTAACCAATGTCATAAAACAACATGTGTACTACTGTTTCATGAGAAACTATTTGTTCTGTAAGCCTTCACCTGAAGTACAATAAAAAACAAACAAAACAGGAATGGTTTAGCAAATTACAGTAATGAAGTGTTACAAAGTATTATGATAACTGCAAAGACTAAAGTACATTTCTGACAGCAAAATACAACGATTTGTAATTAGGTAAGTCTATACATGTGTGCATAAAGATTCAAAGAGAACATTAAAAAGTGTTATGATAAAGGAGCTCTGGGTGATCTTCTTTGTAAGTTTTTTCTTTCCTTTTTTTAATAATATTTTATTGTGTTTTAGGTGAAAGTTTACACAGCAAATTAAGTTCCCGTTGAAAAATTTTTATACAAATTGTGCTGTGACATTGATTACAATTTTCACAATGTGTCAGCATTCTCATTTCCATTCCGTTTGTTCTGTTTCCATTGATCTAGCTTCCCTTCCCCCCTCCTTACCTTCTCATCTTTGCTTTTGGGTGAATGTTGACCACTTGATCTCATTTAGTTAATTATTTAAGGAGGCACATTACTTACGGGTGATATTGTTTATTTTACAAGCCAATCTATTATTTGGTTGAAAGGTGACTGGAGAAAAAAGCTTCAATTCCAACTTCAAAGGGTATCTTAGGGAGATAGTCTTGGGCGTTCCTCTAGTCTCTATCGGTCCAGTATGCCTGGCCTTTTTTAGGAATTTGAGTTTTGGTCTACTTTCTCCCATTCTATCTGGGACCTCTTTTGTGTCAGAACAGTCAGTAGTGGTAGCTGGTCACCATCTAGTTCTTCTGGCCTCAGGTTAGAAGAGGCTGTGTGGTTCATGTGGGCTATTAGTCCTGGAGACTTGTTTCTTCTGAGCCTTTGATTTCCTTTTCTTTTGCTCCATGAGTAGAGACCATTAGTTGTATATTAGATGGCCACTTGCAAGCTTTTAAGACCCCAGACGCTACACACCAAACTAGGATGTAGAACATTATCTCTGTGAACTATGTTATGCCAGCTGACTCAGTAACCCCTTGAGACTACGGTCCCAAACCTTTTGATCCTGTATACCAATCCTGCAAGTTGTTTGGATATGTCTAGGAAACCTCCATAACTGTGCCCACAGTGTGTTTCGTTATATACGTGTATATATATGCAGCACCCACAAACATGTATACATTTGCCTACAGATACACTTTATACACACATGCATTTACTCACATATACCTTGCTATACACATATATGCACCCATATCTACCAACGTAACCACACACAAATTTTTTGGTTGTTTTTACTATTGTTGAAAATTGTTTTTTATAGCACTTACCGAAATTGTCCCTTTTTCTCGTGTACGTCTTACTGCCTTTATTTACCTTGGTCAAGTTGTGCTGACTTCACCCATATTTGGGATTCTCCCTAAGTATTTATTATTGTTAGATTACCTTTACCACAAAGAGAACAGAACATGTGGTGAAAATGCAAAGGACAGGAACATCTCAACTGCAAGATGTCTAATCACAGTGTGATCATCAAACACTGTGCCCAAGTGTGCTCACGACACTTTAAATGTTTATAGCATGGAGCAGAACAGGGAAGACTAAAGGAAGAAGAGCCGTGTGCATCCGATCTTTCATTTGGCTTCAATGTTCTATAGTCTCAAGAGTTATTTCTCTTCCAGGTCACATAACCCTTCATATAATCCATGGAATTCATTGAAATATTATATCAAAAACTTGGGGAGTATCATGGAGTTCCTACCCTCTATCTTACAATGTTGCTAAAAGACAAAATTTCACCTGACTTTTGAAAAAGTATGGATCAAGGTTGCAAGTTAATAGTTCACCAACTGTAAAAGGTACTACATGATAAATTGCCAAATGAACTGTACAATTAACTACTCTAGACAAAAATGTTGAGTCAGGCTGAGTGAGGGATGCTGGTCAGCAGAGACTTTAAAGACAGTGGGAGATAAATGGTGTCTTAAAAGAATGGCTGTAGGAGCTGGTAGAAAGGAACATGGAGGACTTTCCCATGAGGACGGGAGAATAAGACCTAAAGTACAAAGGCAGGAAAAGAAAGATAGCAAAAAAAAAAAAAAAAAAAAACTGTTTGCCTAGAGTGGTAAGTTGGGGCTCAGTTATGTTAAGGAATCTAGACACCCCTGTTGGTACTAGGGAGTCCCACGTTGTTTGAACAGAGGAGCCACATGCTCAAAGGAGTGGTGTGAGAAGACCCCTGGAAGCGGAGCATAAAAAGGCTTGAAAGGTACACAGAAGAGGTAATGGTGAAAGGCAGCAGCCTAGGATTTGACTGAAGAGACTTTAACAGGGAGAGAAAGGGAAACAAAGGTAAGAAAAACGGAGATCTGTGGGGGTGCTGCAAAGTTAACGTGCTCAGCTGCTAACCAAAAGTTTGGCTGTTTGAGTCCATCCAGAGGTGCCTTGGTAGAAAGGCTTTGCAATCTATTTTTGAAAAATCAGCCACTGAAACCCTATGGAGCACACTTCTACTCTGACCTATACAATGCGTTGCCATGAACTGGAATCGACTTGATGGCAACTGGTTAAGTGGAGGCTGAAAATCAGGTCCCAGTCTCAACCTCATCACTTATTACTCCTCTAAGCAATTAACCACTTTTCCAAGCCTCACCTTTCTCATCTGTAAAACAGGAATGACAATCTGTCCTGTAATAGGGCTGCTGGGAGGAATCAAAGGTACAGGACCATGTTTAGTGAATGACAAGGAGCCTTACTTTAAGAATGAACCGACTTGGGGATATGCTTGATAGAGGAGGGTAAGAGAGAGGAAGATGATTTCAAGGTCTTGAATCTGGAGAATTAAACCTTTTTCCCCCATTTTATCTGTTCATGAAGGTCACCAATACTCCTTGTTTTTACTTTTAAATTTATTGTTTTCCCTCTTGGATCTTATTCAGAAGTTGTTGTACTGTTGTACTTACAATTGAGAAAGCACATAAAAAAAGGTAAGAGAACAGAGCTACACACGGGGTAGCTCCATTTCTAAAGACACATTCTAAAACACTTTTGAAAAGTTCCACATGAACTGGTTGGAAAGAAAGAAAGGAGAAGTCTTAACTATAGAATATATTTTTAAGGAAATGTAGCTTTATTACTTTCAAGTACAAACAATAATTTGGGCTTGGCTAACCAAATGTTGCCTAATTGAGAGAACCTACTTTAACGTATAAACAATTTACAGTTAGCACAATCACTCATGGGTAAAAGAATGTTTCTATGATGCATAAAAATAATGTCTCATCTTATAGAGACATCATGTACCACAATCAGTCCACTATTTACTTAAGTAATCCCTTCTCCCCCACCCCACAATTCAAATATAAACTTTACCTCATTCTCCCTAGATCACAACACACATCAAATTGGTTAAACATTAGTTGATAAATTTCTACCACATTGGCTTGGTGATAGAGATCAGTCTTTTTCAACCTGAGCATTCTCATCAAGGGTACTCAGTCCAAATTAGTGAAATGTCTGTTCACAATGTGAGTATAAGGACACCAAAAAATTGTGAGCTTATATCATCTGAATTAATAATTTGCTAGGTTTAAATATACAAAAACACATTCTTATTTGGACACATTCATAAACAGTAGAAGTAGCTGGATTCTTTAAGCTGCAACAATTAAGCGGGTTTACACTGGTCCGGATGCAACGGAACTGTTCTAGGAAGGGCTGAGGAAGACTGGAAACGCACTGAAACAATTTGACAGCAGAACATCATTTTGCACTAAGCATGATCATTTAGCTTGATTAGGCTGATGGGATTGGTGTGAAGACTACCCAGTAATCTGAGGATTTATTCTGAAAAAAAGTCACTATCCTAGAGCAGGCATGGGGAACCTCTGATCAGAGACACTGGCAAAGATGGTGGGTGGGCATTTTTGTCAAGAATGCTAACCTGTTCTTTTCATCAGGGACTCTTATCTAGGGACTGAATAATTCTCAAGAATGTCTCAACTGTCTTAAAACACCATGGCAAGCACCAGCATAACCAGGTAGAAAGGATGTGTCAAGGGACAGACCTAAAGGGCTTCCCTTCTTTAGGTCAATGCTGTGTCCCTGAAGGCAGAGGTGACAGCGTGCCTTGCTCCAGACTGCATCCTAGAGTAGTGATCTATACTGCTCACTTTCCTAAGAGAAAGGCAAGTAGTTCATACACTTAGGCCCTCAAGAGGCCCAGAGCAGGGGGCGCCAAGGCTGAAGAGTGATGCTGGGAAAATTAACCTCTAGGCTCTCAAGAAGCCAGGGCACACAGTCACAATTTCAAGGAGCTGGCTATGTCTGGCCAATGGAATGTGTAAAGCCAAACTCCATCACCCTTAGCTGCTTCTGTTAGGCCAAAATGGACCTAACAGAAACAATTTCTTCATGTTTAAAATAATACTGTTTCCAAAGATATTTCTTTTCCCCGTTTTATAAATGTAAAGAAGTAACCATTCCCCTGTGAGCAAATACTAGAATGATTATATATTCCTCATTCAAACTCTACTAAGAGTTTTCAGTTGCCAGAACACAGTAATTTTAAACTATTGAGAATGAAGTACAAACCTTAAATTTTAATAGCAACACTCTCCACCTTCCACTTATGAAAACCTGCCCACACATGTGTACTTTCCTGTGGGTCCTCTTCAAAGACTAGCCCCTCCCATGGAGGAAGTAATTTTTCTTCTTTCTCTGGCAGGTTTAAAAGGTCAGGTTAGGGCCAGTTTTATAACACTTATTACTTCAAATAATGGGGCTGGAATGGGAACAAAGTCTGCTAAAATCCTCACCCTCAATGAGTTCTCCTGGGCCGTCTCACCCTGGAGCCTGAAGTTGTTATGGCACCCTTTATTGACCGGAGAGGTGAGAGGACTTCACTTCACCAAACTACAAAGCTACCCAAGAAATCCAATGTTCATAAAAAAGGAGGAGGTCTATATGCTCATGACTTAGAAATGTTCAGAAACCAGAATATTCACAAAGGAAGAGACAAAGGCAATTCCCTCATCTCTGAGCTGAAGAAGCAGAAGTCAGTGTGTGGGGAAGGTAGCCCCTTTCCTGAATGAAAGGAGATTAAGGGGCTACATACAGCTCTAGTTATCTCCTACCCACTCCCTCCATGGCTCTCACTTTATTTTTATCTTTTTAAAGGATGAGCTAGTTTTCCATTTTTATAAAAGCCGGCAATGTTATGAATAAACTCAACATCTGTAAAGCAATTCAATAAAATGCTCAGGTGAAATAAAGGCCTCTGTGAGAATGAGGAATTAAAGTTATGATTCCAACCACTGTCCCAAGTACTGCTATAAAAATCCAGCTGCACCAAGCACCACCCTGATGAGAACTTGTGTACTCACCACTGAAAAGAGGCAGCATGGAAGGGGACATAAGCTTCAATTTTGTAATTTGTAAAATTTTTGCCAAACAAATGACTATAATTACAATTACTTGTCCTTTGAAGCTACTGGAAAGCGTGGTGGGGACAGGCATGGTCATTAGACCAGTAATCTTCAGTTATTTATTCAGGCTGGATGAAGGGGAAAAAATAATTTACTCTCATCATTGCCCTAAGTCTCTTGCAAAATAGATTCCAGCTGTAATTCTGGTTCCACTTCTAGGACTAAGCAGAGCTCATGCGCAGAACTCAATGTGAGATGGATTAAACCCAGATGTGGGGGGTGAAGGAAGATCTTGTTTTCTCAAATGTACCTAATCCCCTTGGAGTCTCAACATGTACGTTAACTAAACCAATCACTGATTCTCTAAAATACTAATTTTACAGCACCCAGAGGTCCTCTGTCAAGCTTTATGCTAGTGAAGATTCTGTGAGAATCTACAGTGGGTCCCCACTATAGAGTCAGTATCAGTTCAGCTCTGCCAACAACTCTTTTTTCCATCTGTAAAAATGGATATGCTTTATATTAGAGTCAGCAAAAAGGAATAACTCACATTCCCAGGCAGAGGCTCTCACTGAAGTTCCAGTTCTCGTGTTTCATCTGTCAACTACTTTCCTGTATGTCTGTGACTGAAGTATGTCCATCTTATTCCCCTATAACACGATGGGAAACAGCTGAAGGTAAGTGAGGGCTTTTTCTACCGGCTGCTCCCTTTACTCTCTCCCTAATGATTATGGCATTGAGTTAAACCATTTCCACTGCTAAATCACAGAATTACCTACCAGCAAAGAGGGTGGAGGACACACAAACAAAAAGCACTTAGGCACTTAGCACTTAGTTTAGCCCACTATATTTTAAATTATCTTCAATTAGCTGTCAATATTTTAAAAATCAGGATATTTCAAATAAAAATCTGGATTTCTCGTCCCCCCGAAAAAAATCAGAAGACCTGCCAATATTGGACTCCTTTCTGTGTAATGATAAACAGCTAGAGCTGAGTAACAGCCCCGTGTCAGATAAACTTTCCGTGGCGCAGCACGAGCCTATCTAGCATTTTTGTTCCCTGCATGGCTCTTTTAGGCATTTGTGTTGTGAACCTTAATCTAGGGCAATTTCCTCATTTTAAAGACGAAGAAAACGAGGGGCTAGGGAGGGAAAGCTAACCTGCCTCAAGCCACACATCAAGTTAGAGACAAAGGAGGAAGGTAAGCTGGGTTCTTTCTAACATAACACACTGCCTCTCTAGAGAACCATCATTCCTACAGGTATTTCTCTCATCAATTACTTAAATCTTCCAAGGGGAATCTGTTATATTTTCTACATTCCCCTCTTATCCATCCTTTCCATATAGTTGACTCCTTATAGATAACGTTTATCAATGATTTCATTTAAATGTTATCTCCAACACAAATGAAATCAGGGATCAAACAAAACAGCAATATCACCTTCTGCACACTTCAGTAGACCAAGTCCTTGAAGGAATCTTAGGAAGCACTTAGGTTAACACCTAGCTTTAAAGACAGTAACCTGTGGCCCAGGGAAGTGATATGCCTGAGGTCACAGAATTCCTAAGTACCACAGCCAGTCTCCAATCTTCCAGCTCAGTGTACTTTCTACTATATCATGTCAGCTCTGTGCATTCACCCAGGCTATGGGGGACCAAGAAACAGCTTCCTCTACATGGAAGCAAAAAATTACACAACTCCCTCACATCTTAGACATGTGTAATCTTGACTCTGCCAAGATCTGGGGTTTTGAATGAGTTATGAACAATCAATTTACAGAACTGGATTTGTACTGGAAGACAGACTTTCTTTAGAAGCGGTATTTGGTGGAGAGTTTATGAATGTCACAGAACTCCATGGTCTTTGTAACACTGGCTCTTATAAAAATCTAAGCCCCAAGTGTGAGAAGTTGCTGTTACATCATAGCACCTTTGCTTCAACTTTGAAAGAAAAAAAGGCTATGGTAAAAAGCTTTAATAATAGACTGAATGTGATTTCATAGGCAACCAATTAGCAGATTAATGAAGCAATTTAACGTTCTTTACTTAAAAACAATATTTCTGTCAAGAAACCCAAAGTGCATCCTCTTACACTGATCAACATTAACTAAGTACAAATGAAGTCAAAGGTGTACCCCATTAGCATGCTGCATTGTATGTCAATAAAACAAGCCCTCCCCCGCCCCGAGCCCTGGCCCTCTGGCAAACACAGATAAATGATTGTGCACTGCGTGATGATACCGTTAGGTGAGAACTTTGGTTCATGCAGTCAGCTGGCACCAAGGTTGCACTCAAAACCCGCAGCCCTGGCACCCGAAGTCAGTCAGCTCAGCGGTGGTGGCTTGTGGCATCAGCTGTGCTCCTTCCACAACACCAGATGAATACTGTGGTCAGGCATGCTGGTAGCGAAGACCAAGCCTGTGTCATTGTGCCCATCCAGTCCATTCAGCCAGGATGCTTCACCTGCCAGAAAGCTTGAGCCTCTCTTTGATTTCCTGTACTCTGGCAGAGGCCAGCGGCTAATCAGGCTCTCTGTCCGCAAGTCCATGATGTACAGGTAGCGGTTGTCAAACAGCAGGGCAAAGATCTCTCCAAAGCCAAGCAAGGCCAAGTTTGCTATCTCAGGAGTCTTGATGACCCTACAAGGATGAGAGTTAGGGACCAACCATGAACCAGAAGGCAACTTTACTTTTGTGTTTATGCTACTGTCATCTTTTCTGGAGACTTCCACTGAAAACCAAGATAAAATTCAAGAAAATTTAGAGAGTTAAATGAACATTTTTGATAAAAAGGAAAATATGACAAAAAGCCCAGTCTACTTAAAAAAAAAAAAAAAGGCAGGGGTGGGGGGGCGTGGGGAGCCCCCTCAGTCTGATAACATAAACATGTAAGGGGGAAGAAAGTCAATTTATAAAAGCACAAAATATCCAGATAGCCAGGCTGGAAAAGACCTTACAGATTATCTAACAGTCTCATTTTTAAGATGCTGAAACTGAAGCCCAGACAGGATAAATACTTTGACTAAGGTTTCACAACTAGTCAGTTACCAGTAATGTAAGACTCAACTATTTCTACCAGGTAAAAAGACTTAATGGTCAAATCTTAGAATACTGGAGTAAGGGGAACATACTGAAGCCCAGAACAAAGTCTGAAAACTAAGTGAATGAAGTGTTAGTCTACTTAGCGGGTAATAAACACATGGATTTCTCTTTAAAAACAGTAGAAGCTGAAAATATTAGAAGTTTCCCAAATAATTCAGAAAACATTTACTAATACAGGATTCATAAGAAGTTAGAGAAAAACAGGGGAGTCAGGAGGACAGCCTTAACATTCTCAGGTTGGCAGTTTCCAAAACATCAACAGAGGCACAAAACAGAGAAGACTAAAAAGCAGCACAAGTTAAAAAAACAAAAAACTCACAAAACTTAGTTTTTGTTATCTGCAAGTCTGTTGTTGTTAGCTGCCACTGAGTTGATTCCAACTCATAGTGACCCCATGTGCACAGAATACAACTGCTCCATATGGTTTTCAACGCTGTCGCCTTCCAGAAGCCCAATGCCAGGCCTGTCTTCCAAGGTGCTTCTGAGTGGGTTTGAACCACCAACCTTTCAACTAGTAGTTGAGAGCTTAACCATTTGTGCCACCCAGGGATTCATTCCTACCTGCAACTTCAGTGAGGTAAAAGGCTGACAAGAAGAGTTGATGTGGGAAGCGGGCCTGGAGGGGGTGGCCTGGGGGCATCCTGCCTGGCCACTTGCCCAGTGCACCACGGCTCGGTGCTCTACTCTCATGGGGCCACTTGCTGCTTGCCCATGTCCTGTGGTGCTCGGACATGGCTGGCAAAGCATATAGGCTAAGTGCCGAAGAGAGGGACCAACTGCTGCCAAACCTGAGGGCTGTGGGGTGGAATAAGCTGAAAGGCCGTGATGCCATCTTCAAGCAGTTCCATTTCAAAGACTTCAGTAGGGCTTTTGGGTTCGTGACAAGGGTGGCCCTGCAGGCTGAAAAACTGGACCACCATTCTGAATGGTTTAACGTGTACAACAAGGTCCACATCACCCTGAACACCCATTGAGTATGCAGGCCTTTGAGAGTGGGACATTAAACCTGGCCAACTTCATCAAACAAGTAGCAGTGTCCATGACATAGGCCTGTCCTTTCTCTTTTAATACCTCAGAGAAGAGAAGTGGCTGAACTGGGAATCCAGGGAGGGAGCTGGGAACCTCTGGTCCCAAGACCTTGCCGAGTCACCACTGCCAAGTCTACCCTGCTGCCTCCGTTTGAGGGCAAGTCCTTGCTGTGGAAAGGAGATGACTGCTTCACTGACCTATCCCCCTACACCACTCTCTTCCTCCTTGGGGCTCTATTACGTGTACACTAATTTGAATAAGCTCTTCCCTTTCTTTGCAACTTCCCAGTAAGTCATGATTTTCTTTCCCAGCTGTACCCTTTCTGATTCATTTCCCAAGAAGCTGTGATAGAGGGGGACATGAAGTCTTATCTTAGAAATAAGGACTCTAAAGTAAACCCCATCCTAAGTGATGGAAACACGTGCTTTCGTGCCTCAAATAAAACTACTGTATCACTCAAAAAAAAAGAAAAGCTGATGTCCTCTTTAAAGGCATCTAGAAAACAGCTATGAGACAAGGGATGTACAATTGTGCTCTAAGACACTATGGTGGGCTCCGTGAAGAGGTAAGCTATGATTTAACAAGAACATTATCAAGTTAGTGTACGTTCAAGAGGTCAACCAGAATGGGGAGGGTCTGGTAACCACGACAAGTAAGAAACAGCTGAAGGATACTTAGCTGAAGGGGAGAAGGAGTATCGCCAGGGGCAGAGAAACTACACGACTGTCACCTTTAATAGTGAGGGATGTGTACAAGAGGAGGACAGACGTGACCAGCTCTACGAGGCAGAACTAGGATAAAAGGGAAAGAGTCACACAGAAGATTTCTGCTTGATATTAGGAAGGGAGAAAATGTTTATTTTTTACTGAGCATCTACAATGTGCCAGGCACTGAACTTCCTAATTAACATGTTATCTCAAGCCTCACAACTGGGTGAGGTAGAGGTATTATCTCCACTATGTAAGTGAATAAACTGAGGCTAAGCGTAACATGTCTTGCCATGCTCACACAGCTAATACGTTGCAGATCTAGCATTTGAGCTCAGCTCAGTCTGACTCCAGAACCCATGCTCTGTTCTCTACATGACTGCTTCCTACAAGGAAGGCAACAACCATCCTCCAGCTGATGCATATAGCTCTTTGCTGAATGAATGGATGAGTACACAAATAAAGAGGTTTCAACTGAACAAACATTATCGAGTGTCATATGTGTGAGGTTGGCCCCTGAAAAGAAATGAACAAGACAGTTTTTGACCTCTGAATGGGGAGTGCACAGCATATAACTGTCAGAGAACATGGGAACACCCTCAGCACAAACACTGTGAAGAATATAATGGGAGCATCAAGGAGTGAGCAAATCATTCTACCTTTTCTCAGCTGAACCTGGGAGAGTAATCTTTTCTCTTTTCTGGAGAAGAAATGGAGCTGCGCATTCCAGATTGAGAGAATACTAAAGGCTTCTCTAAATTTTATGAATTATCTATCATAAGCGTGTATTTCTCTTAGAATTGATATCTTATCTCTGAAAAAAAGATTCTGTGATACTAAAAACAGCAATAAGGGCATCACTTCTATGAAACTAAGCAAACAGTTAAAAAACAAAAAGCACTGGCCCCCGGCTTAAAAAGCAGATCAGAGAATGGGTTCACTTGCTGAGATTGAAAATGGAAGAAACACCTGGACTTAAAAAAGAACTACAAGAGGTTAACGATTTAAATGGAAATGTTTGAGAAGAACACTCATGCAAAATCATTCATTTAAGCATTTACTGAACACTCCCTGTGGTACAAGCATTTGTAAACATGCCTACAAAATAGAGCTTGATATCCCAGGAAAAGCAGTGAGTTGGGACTGAGTTAGAATCAACCTGACGCACGGGTTTGGTTTTTTTGGTTTTTAAAGGGAAAACAGGAGTTTCCATCAGTGTGCACCCATCATTTTCCACTTGGATGACGCAAGCTCATTCACTCAACAAATATTTATTGAGAACCTAACATGTGCTAGCCACTTAGTACCAGGGATTTAGTAGTGAACAAGACAAAGTTCCTCACACTCAATCTGCCCAAAATTGAACTTACTAGCCAAACCTCTTCCTCCTCTTTATTTCCTTTCTCATTCACCCAGATGTTCAAGCTAGAAAACATAGCAATCACCTGACTCTCCTCCTTACTCAAATTACAAAATTCAATCACCAAGAACTACTGATTTTACCTCCTAAATTTTTCTCTATTTGCTACTATCTCCATTACCACAACTCTGATCCAAGACATCATCTTTTGCCAACAGTTTTCTATTGGTCTCTCCACATCTACTCTTGACCCCTTACAATCAGTTAAACCTCACACTAAAATCTGATCATACTACCTCGTCTGAACTTTTAAAATCCTTTAATGGCGAGGGCTGTGGGGACCATGGTCTTGGGGAACATCTAGCTCAGTTGGCATAACACAGTTTATAAAGACAATGTTCTACATTCTACCTTGGTGAGTAGTGTCTGGGGTCTTAAAAGCCTGTGAGCGGCCATCTAAGATACTCCACTGGTCTCATCCCTTCGGAAGCAAGGGAGAATGAAGAGAACAGGATACAAGGGAAAGATTAGTCCGAAGGACTAATGGACCACAGCTACCAAGGCCTCCACCAGACTGAATCCAGTACAGCTAGATGCCGCCCGGCTACTACCACTGACTGCTGTGACCAGGATCACAACAGAGGGTTCTGGACAGAGCTGGAGAAGGATGTACAACAGATAATTCTAACTCACAAAAAAAAGACCAGATTTACTGGCCTAAAGGAGACTGGAGAAACCCTGAGAGTATGGCCCCCAGACACCCTTTCAGCTCAGTGGTGAAGTTATCTCCGAGGTTCACCATTCAGCCTGGAGTGGACAGCCCTGTAAAACCAAGTGGGACTAATGAGGTACAGTAGTCCAGTGACAAGGGCCAGAAGGCAGAAGGGGACACGGAAGCTGGTGATAGGGAACCCAAGGTTGAGTAAGGATATTGCTGATGTGTTGTGAGATTGTCAACCATTGTCATAGGGCAACATGTGTAGTAACTGTTAAATGAGAAACTATTTTGTTCTGTAAGCCTTCATCTTAAGTGAGAATAGCAGCACAATTGGAAGAGCGTATTCAATGTCACTGAACTGTGCATGTAGAAATTTTTGCAATGGTGTATATTTGGCTATGTGTATTTTCACAAAAAAAAAAACAAAAAAAACAAAAAAAACGGTTGAGAAGTTAGAGGGCTGACACGTTGTGGGGTTGTTAACCAATGTCATAAAACAATATGTGCACTACTGTTTCATGAGAAACTATTTGTTCCGTAAGCTTTCACCTGAAGTACAATAAAAAAAAAAACCTTTAATGGCTCCTGATTGCACTCAAATCTCCAGCCACACTGGCCTTCTTTCAGTTCCAAATGTACCAGGCACCTTCGGCTTCTGGGCCTTCTAACAGAATGGTCTCTCAGTCTATAACACTCCTTACTGCACACCCACCCCTGGCACTTAGTTAATGCAAATACTCATCCTTTAGAGCTCAGCCTGAGTATCTCTTCCTCAGGAAGCCCTCCCTTACTCCCTGGTCTAGGGCAGATCTCAAACTATCACATACTATGTTGTGCTTATCCCAAACATAAAATTTTTTTTATGTAATTAGCTGTTTAATGTCAGTCTTTCCTCTTACTGGTTAGTAATCTAAGTTCAGGAAGTATTTCTGCTGATTCCAAATGCAAATCACAATGCTTGAAACACAGGTAGGTGCTCAATAAATATGTTAATGAATAAAGCAGTGGTGCAATGAACATAGGCAAATACAAATTTTGCAAACATGATCCAAAGGAAGCTGGGAAAACCACTAGAAAATCTAGGAAGTCCCACATTATCAATGCAAAGCAGGGTATAACTGGCAACTTGGAACACTGGATGGCTATGAGGACAGAGTTTAAGCCAGGTGAAAATGAGCTAAAAGACCCTGAAGCACGAATACGCTGCAGAACAGAACACAGGTTTTGACAGGCTCAAGGCCCCTTTTACTTTGATTACTTTGGAAGTGTAAACAGAACATCTTTGCTGTGCAATCTGGGCCCTTCAACCTAAGTAACTTCTCATGCTTTACTGAGATAATCTAGCTCAAGAGAGTGTTATCATATCTCAGTCTTATTGAGCAACATGCTGTCATTTGTGTTTTGCTACCTTTCAATTAGCTTCAAGATGTAAACAGCCGTACCTGGTTCTAACAACTTATCTCTGAGGCCACAGGATTTGTACTAGGGTTTCAGAAGAGGTTGGGTTATTTATGTTCAAGGGAGAAAATACAGAGATAAAATAGCCCATTTTCAAAGAAAAAAACTAAAACTAGTACCTCCTATCAGCAAATAAATGAATTTTAAACATATTTTGACAAATCCTTTAGAACTATAAAGAAGTCCTGGTGGCAAAGTGGTTAGGTGCTTGGTGGCTAACCAAAAGGTTGGTGGTTTGAACCCACCAGCCACTCCACGGGAAAAAGATGTGGCAGTCTGCTTCTATAAAGATTACAGCTTTGGAAACCCCATGGGGCAGTTCTATTCTGTCCTACAGGTTCACTACGAGTCAGAATCGACTTAACAGCAATGGGATATTTAATTTTGCCTCCCATGCCCCCCAAAAAGATTAATTCAAAATAAAAACAATACTAAACTGTAAAAGATCTGATTTTCCTATGGTGACTACTTGAATTTTTTCTTTGCAAAATATGAGGTATTTAAAAGTTTCTTCCCTCATTATTTGGTGCCTCTGGCTTGCTGGTACCTTAAGCATATGTCTACTGGGCAAAACAGCCATAGATGGATGAATGTTGGACTAGGAGAGTGAGCTGTGGGACCTTGGGCAAAGTCTTAACCCTCTCTGGGCTAAAGTTTCCCCATCTATAAAATAAAGAGCTTGGACTAATGCTTTCTAGGCTCTGGTCTGGTCTTCCCCCCACCCCACCCCAAAAGCATAATCATCAATCATTTCTAGAAATCATTCTGATAGCTCTAAAACCTAACTGGTTAGAAATGTTGGTCTGACTCCAGAAAGACATAAACGGGGCCCACCAAAGTCCTATTGGCTAGTATCATCAGAGCTCAAACAGTCATGCATAAAAACAGTGAAGAGACTGTTCAATCTTCTGTACTCCCCCAAGTCAGCATTTCCTGGACCATGTTGTAGAACACTAATTCAGTGAGTTGCTAATAGACACTCCTCAAAAAAAAAAGGGCTTTGTGCACAAAAGTGTGAGGGACAGTACGGTAACCAAATTCAGACAGGTTTCTTTACGTATGGCTTCTCAAAGCGATAAGGAGCCCTGCTGGTGCAGTAGTTAAGCACTTGGCTGCTAACCGAAAGGTTGTTGGTTTGAACCCACCAGCTGCTCCACGGGAAAAAGGTGTGGCAGTCTACTTCTGTAAAGGTTACAACCTTGGAAACCCTATGGGGCAGTTCTACTCTGTCCTATAGGGTCACTACGGGTTGGAATTGACTCAACGGCAGTGGGTTCTCAGAGCTATTAGTAATAAAGACTTGCCAAATCCTCTTTACAGGCATTTCATTTAATCCTCATTTTACAAACGAGGAAACTGAGGCACAGAGAGGTTTAGAAGGTTATACAAAATCTTGTAGCTCATAAGAGATAGCACCAGGTCTTAAACCAAGGTATGTCTGTCATCAAAATTAATTCTCTTAATCATCACATGGCATTGCTTCAATCAGCTTTCAATGTGTTAATAAACAAAAAAATAAATCCAAACCTACTGCTGCCGAGTCGATTCTGACTCACAGTAACCCTACAGGAGACAGCAGAACTGTCCCATAGGGTTTTCAAGGAACAGCTGGTGGATTTAAACTTCCGACCTTTGGTTAGCAGCTGTAGCTCTTAACCACTGCACTACCAGGTCTGTGGTATGCAATGAATCAGAAAACTATTTGTCCATGGACCTGAAAGTTGTATTTTTCTCTAAATACCTTTGTCTTTCTACTGGTCAACAGAAGGCCACTCAACCTCTCGACCCTACTTAGTTGACTAGCTTACAGAACATGAAAAATTTGAACTAAAAAGGAAGCAGAACTTAAAATATGAGAACTAGACGAGACCTAAAATATCTTTTCACCCAAGCCTCTCATTTTCCAGAGAAGTATGTTAAATTCTGAAAGGAGAAGTAATTCAAGACTCAGAGACAAGGAAGGAATTAGAACCTAGACCTCCCAAAATATAACTTTCTTTTCTGCATACTGTCTCTAAAACATTTTTCTGGTGACATTTTCAGCATATATATCGTGTTTATACTGATGTAGGAAACATTTCCTAAAACCAAATTATTTACCAGTACATTCGAATATTCAGTCTTGTTCTACTTCGGAATTGCAGTTTACTTTCAAAGGTTAAACGTAAGGCCCAAGGTAACATTACCTGAGAATATCATAACTGGCAAAGTCCCACTGGTAGAGACCTAGTGCTGAACTACACACAATGTATTTGCCATCAAAATGAAGTCTTGGCTGCAGGCAGATACTTCTATCCTCAGAGACAGACAATGTCTTTAAGCACTTGCAGTTGATTTCTCTCCCAATGGGCCAAATCTATAGATTAAAAAAAAAAAAAAATAGGAAAAATAAGGAGATCACATCACCACAGAAAAGCTTGTCCTGAAACAATGTGGCCTGCACTGCTGAAGTCAGATACAAAGTAAAATATACCGGAAATATCACAGGTCTCACAATCAAGGGACATGAGTTCAAGTCTTGATTCTGCTGCAAATGTGCTGTGTAACCTTGGGTAAAATACTTACCTCTTTAAACCTCCCTTCCCTCAATAAATAATGCCTACCGTACAGGATGGTTTAAAAGATTCAAAGAGAATGTATATATGAGTGTTCTAAAGAGTCTTTGCAAATTGTTTTATTATAACAAATTAATGTTTGTTTTCATAGTTTAAATCTAAGAATTGAGGAACGTAGGAGCTATGTGTCTTAAGAAAACAGTACAAAGGAGTTGAAGATAAATTTGTGTTTTGTTTTGTTTTTTTTTTAAAC
The DNA here is from genome assembly GCA_030035585.1 of Dugong dugon. Classification (NCBI taxonomy): domain Eukaryota; kingdom Metazoa; phylum Chordata; class Mammalia; order Sirenia; family Dugongidae; genus Dugong; species Dugong dugon. The sequence continues at coordinate 64,824,446 of CM057471.1, forward strand.
TTGCATTTGTAAATCAGAGTTAGACACTCCCTATGACATAAGAGCTAATGAATAATCTCCTCTTCCAGCGGGTTTAAGACAGCTTGGAGTATAATATTCCCATCCCCCTTTAGGTATTCCCCCCTTACTATAAGATTTTAAATTTTTTATATTTTCCAGTTTTTCTTTTTTGAGACAAATTAATGCAGGAAAAAAGCCTCACCTTGATCTCATATTTGTCTGCACTTAGGAGGATGTAGTCTCCAGGGCTGTGCAAGAGAGACTTGACTTTGCACTTCTGCAAAACCACCTGCAAATATAAACATCCATGTTACAGAAAGATCCTTTTAATGCTGTTCCTATACTGCTTTTACTTTTTTAAAAAAATTAAAATATTAAAAAGAAGAGTCTGAAATACTGTGATATGCTACAACAGCTAAGCTATAAATATATTACTAAGTTAACCTCTACAGATACTTTTGCCACAACCAGATACTCTAAATTATCAACAGGATGAAAAAGGGTCTAATGCTGGCAGCATTTAATCTTAGTTTTAGTCTGGTAACATTAGAAATGATTCTAAAAATTATAAAATGTGACTTCATAGAAAATGCAAAGAGCCAAAAAAAAAAAAAAAAGAAAAAGAAAAAGAAAAAATTCTGTTTTCATAAGCAGATGCATTATAATGGAAAAAAATACTGGACTTGGGACCAGAATCTCCCATATGCAACCTTGGGCAAGACCATCTAGCCTCTTTGTTCCTCAGTTTCCCCATCTTTAATTCAGCGGGTAAGACACCTATTATCTCATGTAACTGCAGTAAGGATGGAATGAAACAATGTAAATAATAAAAATAGTGATGTAATAAAAGCTAACATTCCACTAGCACTTTCAATAATCTGTAAACACTAAATTCTAATTATTTTTGTAATAAATCAACAAAAGGTGAAAGTCTTTTTCACTCATTCAGAAGCCTGAGTAGCAGATTCAACTAAAACTGACTGACCTTGCTGAATGAACGACAGACAGGTACCTTGTTGAGTGCTCCCCCATCTTCTCATTTAAAATTCACAGAACATTTAGCAGGTGATAAAACGCAGTCCCTGAAAGTAGTAGTAACTTATCCGTGATACCACAGCCAGTCTTCTAGCCCCAAGTCCACCATTTTTCCTATGATATCAAATTACCTTTTTATAACATATAACTTTTCTATTTTAAAATTCAATATGCCCAATACAGAATTATTGATATTCTCTCAAACTGCTCTCCCTTTAGCTCATTCTCTTTCAGAAAAAGACACAATTACCCAAGCAGTCTAAAACCCACCAGCCATCTCTTTCTTCTTCGTTCCCCAGAACGAATCACCAAGGTCAGTTGGCTTTACCTTAAAGACATCCTTCATGTGTGCCCCTCTCCTTCTTTATTACCAACACCCAAATCCAAGTCATCAGCATCTTTTGCTTAAACTACTACAAAGGCCTAACTGGTCAGCCTGTGTCCACCTCGTGTCCTACTCTAATTCATTTTTCACACAGCAATCAGTTATTTTCTTAAAACGTGAATCATACCAGACCCCTGTTCGGAACTCTTCAATTGCTTCCCATTACACTCATGATATCCAAAATCCTTAATATGGTTTAGTAAATCATACATGATGACCACCTCTCAGCCTCTCAACTACAGCACAGTTCACTGACTTTCTTCCAGGTTGTCAAATGTTCCAGCATCTTTCCCACCCCAGGGTCTGTACATAGGCTGCACCCCCTGAAACACACTTTCCACTATCTTTACCCAGCTACCTCATATTCATTCTTCACATTTTGTTCCTTCTCAAAAAGCTTTCCCTGAACCAATCAGATACCCTTCCAAGACTTTCTCATAGAACACTGTACTTTTCCTTCACAGCACTTAATACAGTTTGTAATTTTACATTTGTTTGTAAAATTACTGTGAATAACTATTTTCCCTGCTAGACTAACATCCATAAAAGTTAAGGCCAGGTCTGTTTTGCTCCCTCTTGTACCCTCAGCCCTTACAGAAATATTTTTTCAAAAACTAGAAAACATCACAATATTCTGAAGATCCTGTAGATATTTCTTTACTGCACTTATTGCAAACATTATTTTCAAAGGAAAGCTTTTTTTTTTTTTTTTAATTAAAAAAGAAGCATGCTCATCCTGAAAGAAAAAAAGCACCCACAACTCCACCAGAAATAATTACCTTCAACATTTTGATACATAAACACATTCAGAAACTGGTATCATACCCTTCTGTAATCTGTTTTGTTTGCCCCCTCTACCCACCTAATACACTGGGTATCTTTCCATAAGTTATCCATCTATTAACAACTATTGAGTGCCTTCTACATGCTAGTCACTGTGGTACACCATCATGCTTTGTGGTTCCATCTTATGGTTCACCTACCACCATAAGGCAGCATGTATCATCCTCCACCCCTCACCCCCAAACCTGGCATCAAAGTAATGTCTTCTGTAAGTCTTCCTACCTTGGTAACCCATTCCGTATGCCCGGTGAGTGTGTTCAGGCATGTCCCAGCAGATAAAGCCCATACTTTCACAGTGAAGTCTGCAGAGCCACTCACCAAGATATCCAGTTCATCATTGTAGTCCACACTAAATACTAGTGCATACAACATACGCAAAGTTAAAACACGCCTCTGTGGGGCTTTTCTAACAGTGAGTTCAATGACATTTATTTTCCCTAGCTGCTCAACTGTACAGATTTTCCAACTAGAGCTACTGTTAGAATGGTGCTACTCAACTATCAATTCTAAGATTAAAAAAAGAATCCATTTAAAAAATCTCATTATTATAGCTTATTACTCTAAGGTTTGAAAGTCTCTGTAATACTATAATCTCTTATATTTGTGTTAGCTTTAAAATGAAAGACAAACCAGTGCTGAAGATAACGGCATTCCTTCTCAGACTGCCTGCCTAACACTATAAAACTTATCTACCTCATGCAGGGAAAAAGAGAATACAATTTATTCTACTCAGATTTGCACTATTTACTGCAGTGAGACAAAATGTAAAGAATGTAAGCTGTAAAACAGTAACCAGGCTCAAGAAAAGCCAATGTAAAGAGAAGCACAACAAAAACACGGATCAGACTAATCCATTCATTCAAAATAGTGTCTGAATTTCTTCACAGCTTTATCTTCAGCATCTAAAACAGTACCTACAATATAGTGAGCTCTCAAATATTTGTTGTTAAATGTCTGCCATGCTCTAAAGGAGCACTGGAGTCCTAGAGATGAAGACATTGGTCTTTCAAGGAGCTTAGTCTAAGGGTGATGGAGGAAGGAGTGCAAAGAGAGAAATGTTTACCTCTTGCTAGGGAAACACCAAGGAGAATGACTAACTCTGCCCAGGGGTATCAGGGAGGACTTCAGGGAGGCGATTTAGGAGATGGACCCTGAAGAATGAGTAGAGTTTATCAAGGAAATAAAAAGAACATTGCAGATAGAGGGAACAGCAATGACATGGAGTTAGGAAAAGCCACAGCAATGTCCAGGGAACAGCAAGAAGAATGTTTTTAGAGCAACAGTCACAAAGTTGATCAGGTGTAAAATTACGTGGAAATCATGGCATATATTGAGAAATACTTTGGAATATTATATGCAGTTTAATATGTAAGTTCTGTGCTTAGTCATAGACCTTCAAATGTTAATTTCTAAAAGAAGCAATTGGTAGCAGATAACAAAGACTGAAGAAAATGTATAGGAAGACAAACAAAACGGGGGAAAATGCTTTTAGCAGGAAAACAACTAGGTTTCATTCAAAGAATTACTGAGCACCAGGTGCAATGCAAGGAACTATGGACATAAGGGTGAACAAGACAGGCAGGATCTCTGTCCTTATCAGCTTGCAGGCTGGTGGGGAAAACATGTATCATACTTACTTGTATGATGAGTGTTATGATAGAAATACAGGTTACTGGGAAACCTACAGCAGAGGAACCCGAAGTGTTTAGAGAGTCCAGGAAGGCTGCTCATAAAATGTATGCTTAGCAGCATACACTGTGATTCTCATGGGCTTAAGCAATGGGTAAACAGGGAAAGGAAGAAGGGAGCTGCTGCACAAGAGGCTGGGAAATTGCTCAATATGAGTTCTACACAAAGCTCTAAAATACAATGCAACAGAGGGAGAAGCTCAGCCCTCAAGGCTGTATTCAACCAATCAGATTTCTGGAAAATGCTGCTGTACATTTATTAGGAAGCATCCAGGTTATCTGTTTCTTCAGTCTTAACTCTAGGCAGTTGTTTATTTTAATTGACTGACAACCAAGCTCCAATTAGATATAATCTGTGCAGACCACATAATCTGGCAACCAATGTCACTCCAAAGGCTTTTCAGACCTAATTCTACAAATTAACTGGACCAAATTTACAGGTATAGAACTCATTCAATTTGCAGGTATAAATCTTTGATAAAAGCAAAGGAGACTGACTGTTCAATAGGATATAAATGAAATAGAAGGGGGAGAATTGCCCCCCTCTCAGCATAAGGGCATATAGAAAAGTTTTTAAATGGGCTAAGGGAAAGCAAAACTGGGGGGAAAACTCCAAATAAGAGTAACTCGAATAGAGGAAAATAACTGCAGTGACTGAAAAAGGAGGGGGAAAAAAGCAGGTTAAATAAATATAATGACAATAAAAAGATCGTATTACCCAGCTTTTGACTTAAGGGATAAGGTTAAAATAATCATAAAAAGCCTTAAAAAAAAAAAAAAAAGGGCAACCCACCCGCCCCCGTGTGTCCCCGGAAGTGCTGGGTCCTGGCTCCAGAACTCCATTCCCAACAGGCAACAGTGTTGTCAAAGGAGCCTGTCACAAGCTTCTGCTCGTCGAACTTTACCGCTGCACAAGTGTGGGTCTGGATGCCATAAATGCACTGCCCTGTGCTCACATCCCACAGCTTTGCAGACAAGTCATCCGACCCTTCAAGAGAAAAATAGGGAGGTTAATAAGAAAACAAAACACTATTAAGAAAGAAAGTAATCATAAACCTATGGTTCTTAAAAGAGAAGTCAATGGTCGCCTGCTCTAGCATTTCCACTTTACGGCTGAGGAACCAAAGCATAGAGAGAATGACACGACTTGCTAAAATCACCGAAGTGGTGTAAACAGCCCTGGGACTGAACCTAGGCTTTTCATTTACTTCTTTTTCCCTAACTTTCCAGGGTATAAAAGGATGTTAGACTAAAGCACCCATTGGTGCTTCCACATGTAAAATTTCATAAATCTTTGGCTATCTTGAGCTCTCTGATTTGAGCTTGAGATGAATGGGGATTTCCTATGACTTGCATGTGTACACTTACATGCTTTCCATTGCCCAATAACCCTGAACATATAAGGACCGTTGAACAGTAAGCAGGTAGAGCTGCCTGCTGAAACATACTCCACTGTAAGGCAAGTCAAAAGATGAGCCTCAGATCATGGGCTAGCTGCTAATTTCTCAAGCCATCTTGAAATGTGTCAAGGAACTTCGAAGAAGATTAAGGATAAATTATTCCTAGCATTCATAATAATTAATCAAAGAGCTTATAAAGCCTCTTAAGATTCTGCAGAAAAAGTAGGATGCTTTTTTTTTTTCCCTGTCTCTGGTGAAAATATTATACCAATCATGGTGACAATTCAGGAGCTTGCTTTAATTAAATTTAAAATCCTAACATTAACTTACATCTCACAATTTACCTTTAGAATAGAAAAATAATAATAAGAAACAAGAAAAAAACATTTTGAGGACACACTAAATACAGTCACCATAAGGACAAAGTATCCTAAGAAAACACCAAATGACCAGTTTTCAAAAAGCTGAAATGACTAAATAAAGTCAGCCACAATTTTACCTTTAATGGTTAGTTAAGTGCCAATGTTTCAGATCATGGAAAAACAGCCAGATTTATGAATGAATTACAGCATGAATTTCAACCCAGGCAAGCAAACCCTTTGACATTATACTGAAACAACGACTGTATTTGTTATCACTTTACTACTTAGGGACTCAGTTTCCCTCTCTATAAAATGAGAGGTGGGACTTCATGGTTCTCAGTGCACATATGAGACACCAGAATCATCTGGGGAGCACCTAGAGAGTTAGTTATTGAGCCTAATCTATGTGCCTGTCACAACGTAAGCAGATATACATACACACACACATATGCATACCAAAAATCCACTGCCGTCAAGTCAATTCTGACTCATAGTGACCCTACAGAATAGAGCAGTACTGCCCCCATAAGGTTTCCAATGCTATAAATCCTTACAAAAGCAGACTACCACATCTTCCTCCTGTGAAGCGGCGGTGGGTTCAAACCACCAACCTTTCAATTAGCAGATGAGCAGTTTAACCACTGTGCCACCAGGGCTTCTTCGAATATCTGCAGTGGGGTCCAATAACCTTAAAAGCTTGCCAGGTGATTCTAATGCATTAGCTATGTTTTCAGAATCACTGGTCTAGGACAGCACTATCCAACAGAAATATACTGGGAGCCACATAAGTAATTAAAAAATTTTTAATAGTCACATTAAAAAGTAAAACAGGCGATAATAATTTATTTTATTTAACTCAGTATGTCAAAAATATCATTTTAACATGTAATTAACATAAAAGCTTATTAATGAGACAGTCTGCATTCTTTTTTTTGTACTAAGTCTTTGAAATCTGGCAGTATTTTACACTTCGCATTTCAAGGGCTCAAAAGCCATACATGGCTAGTGGCTACTGTATTGGACAGAGCAGGATAAACTATCTTGAAGGTCCTTTCAGCTTGGGCATTTTGTAACTGTATTCTTAAGGAGCTAAAGTAGGAAAAGAAATCATTTGAGGACCTATCTGAGCGTGGTTCTAATTTATTGCCAGTGTCCAATTTGGATGTCATTCATTCAACCTATATTTACAGAAACTCTGTGTCGGGCAGGGCTACTGCTCCATGGCCCTTAGTCTAACTGAGAAGATAAAAAGGCTAAACAGGCAACAATGATTCAGTACACTAAGTGGTGGGCAGCACAAAAGGCCAGGGACAAATACAAGAAGGGGATAAAAAGAAAAAACATCTCAGGTGAAGCGCCACTGAATTTATAATCATGCTCTTCAATACCTAGGTGTTCCACAAATACACCTTGGGAGCTGGCATAATTGGCTCCTCACTTATGCTTCCATTTTATTTATTTCTAAACTGGGCTTTGGCATAGGATTGTTTGAAGAAGGGATTTCATGGCTTAAAAAAAAGTTTCAAGCTTTAACTAGTTTAAACTGAAATCTAAAGGATGAATAAGTTAACCAGGCACAAACAAAAAATAAAAAAGGAACAGTATACACCACAGATCTCCAGTTTTTTTCTGTAAAAGACCATACAGCAAATATTTTAGGCTTTGCAAGTCATACAGTCTCTGTCACAACTACTCAACTCTGCTAGATTTGGCCCATGGTTCGTAGTTTGCCAATCCCTGGTACATGCCTATTAAAAATGACAACTATGTTGTTTAGGTCAAAGTACAAACTATATTTGAAATAAATGTGAATAAAAAAGGACACTAAGTATCCTTATATATTATATAAATATATGTGAATAGTCATTGGGGCCAATTCATAAAGAACTACTTGGAACCAATCTAAACACTGCCTAGGAATTATCTATAATGCTTGTCAAAATGCACAGCCTACAACATGGACACTGATTACAAAAGCAGTTCAGCAGGAAGGAGAAATAGAGCGGCAAGATCAAGCCGGAGAACTGGGTCGGGGAGATGACTGTAACTATGACCTTATTTGCATTTATGAAAGAACACTATGACTATTATCATCGAGAAGGCAGGAAAAACTGGAGGCAAGGAGGCTAGTTAAAAAGCTAGGGGAAAGATTAGCTAAACTAATTATTTAAACTAGTTTATACAGAAAAACACTGTAACATTGAGTTTTGCATCCTAAAGATATTCCAAAAAACAATTGGGCTGAGCTGAGTTCCACTTTAAGTGGTGGCGTAAGTCTACTCTTAACTGCTAATCCTTTAGGAGTCACTATTCCCTGCTCCTTTCTGGCTTTATGTCAACCTTCCCTTTTGACTCCCATCTGCTGTATTGGCTAAATCAACATATTTTCAAAGAGATAACCAATGATGAAGCTCAGAAATGAAAGGGGACTAAATAAATGTGGACTAGTCAGATGCTTTACATTACATGAAAGAAAAAAAGCTTCTCTCAATTCAGAAAATAGGATGAAAACAACACTTTGATATCAAAATGTCAAGGATGGGTTTGTAACAAGGATAGGCAGAAAAATGAGCTGTAACCCAAATGAAGTAAGCTATCTTATCAAGTTTAAATATTTAACTGGTCGAATCAGATCTCAGCTCTCAACCACCTCTGAGGCATCTGACTCTGCTGACAAACTAAATAAAATTTACCAGTGTCTCTTCAAGACAAGCTATCCACTACTTCTTGAAACTCTGTTCATCACTGTTCTGTTCCTTCACCTCTCACCTTTCTCTAAGTACACTCTTCAGGGACCCACCTAGGTTCTATTCTTTTTCCTCTCTACAACCTTCTTCTAAAATTTCACTGTTCCAGCCATAGCTGTGATGTGACTAACTTCTAAACCTCTCAAGCCTTGCGTACTCTCCAAAGCTCTGACCCTGCATTTCCAGATACTTCTGGGAATCTCCACTTATACGTCCTATGTTATTGTTCTTAGGTGCCATCGAGTCAGTTCTGACTCACAGAGACCCCAAGTACAACTGAACGAAACACTGGCCAGTCCTGTACGATCCTCACAACCACTGTTATGCTTGAGCCCACCGCTGCATCCACTGTATCAATCTATCTCGCTGAGGGTCTGCCTCTTCCCACCCCTGCCCCCCATAAGCAACTAAACTCCATTTATCCCAAACTGAACACATCTACTCCCTCAAATTCATTCATTTTCTTTCCTGTTACTAGTATTACTACCTTTCCAGGCATATATACCTAGAAACCTCAGCCATTTTTTAAATCTCCCTGTCCCTTACCACATACCCAATTTGTTGTTAAATCCTGACAATTCTATTTCAACAGCTGCACTTTCACTGAACTGCTTCTTTTTAATCTCTACCCTTACTATCCTGAATCTATTTAGCCTGACCTAAACTGCAACAGAGGAGTCCCTGGGTGGCACAAATGGTTAAGCACTTGACTACTAGCCAAAAGGTTGACAGTTCAAATCCAACTCAAAAATGCCTAGCAAGACAGGCAGGGTGATCTGCTTCTGAAAGGACACAGCCTTGAAAACTCTACGGAGCATCTACTCTGCACACACAGAGTCGCCATGAGTCTGAACTGACTCGACAGCAACAACAAAACGCCAATAAGCTAATATTTAATTTGGAAGCTCTAGATTTATCTACATCAAAGGTTCTCAAAAGAAATTGTAGCATCTCCTAAGGGAACATTTTAGAAATTTGTAGAGGTGGTTTCAGTTGTCAAAAAGATGGAGGGACATTACTGGCATCTACCGGGCTGGGGCAAGGGATGCAAGACATCCTGCAATGTTTGGGACAGTAAACAAAAAGAACTGTCTTGCATACTGCAGGATATTCTTGAAGGTCCTGCCAGATATTCATAAATGAAAAGCTTATTTTCAATTATCTGACCCCAGAACCTGTTTATGAAGCATATTTGCAGCTTAACTATATGCTGGATCTTCTATGAATACAACTACTAAGTAAACTGAAAAATGTACTTTGTTTTGTTGGGAACTTTGCTAAGAGTTTTTCACCATTTGCAATTCCATCACTGATGGTATATGAGACACAAATACAACATTCTGCATTGACAGCTGTCATGTTTATGATAACAACATACTGGTGCAAACATTTGTTTACTTCACTGTCTTCTAGCATAGCTGTGCTTGAGCATTTACATGTTAAGGTGTGTATTATTTTAAATTACAATCTTCCTTCTCCTCTAGATTAGAGAACATTATACTGATTTTTAAAAATGTATGTGTAGATATGTTATTTCTATGAATTTTGCTTCAAGATAAGATGGTATTATAAAATATATTATAAAAGAGGGCCTGAGTCTGATGGAAATAAGAAACAATGGTCTACAGAAAGCAGAAAGCTCTGCTCAGAAATCCTTCACAGTTTTCTTACTGCTTATAGAAAACTGTCCAAATTCATCTTCCTAGCATTCAGGGCTCTTCACAACACAGTCCAAGCCTATTTCTTCTATTATATTCTGTTACCCTACTTTAGGAGTCCTGGTGGCACAATGGATAAGCACTCAACTGCTAACCAAAAGGTTGGCAGTTCGAACCCACCTGCGGCTCTTCAGGAGAAAAGACCTGGTGATCTGCTTCCGTAAAGATTACAGCCTAGGAAATCCTATGGGGCAGTTCTACTCTGTCATACAGGGTCACTACAGAATTGACTAGATGGCACACAACAACCACCCTACTTTAATCCTAAGAGCCCAGCAAAAATGAATTCTCTTTATTTTCCTCCTACACACCCCAGGCTTAGCCACTTCCATACCTTTACTAATGCTAATCTTCCTACAGAACAGCCCTTACCCTGAGTCTCATCTCTAAAATCTACCCATTCTTCGAGACCGAACAAAAATACTGCTCCGTTTTCCCAAATGGAAGAAATCATTCCTTGCTCTGAACAACTATAATTTTCTTCTCATACAATTCAACTATTCATTTTATCATACTTCTTTTATAGTTGTTTTTCTTATTAGACTGTAAGTCACAGGTCACAATATGTCAGCTCACAAGTTGAATATGACCTACAAATGTGTTGTAACTGGCCTAACCACATATTTAAAAAATGTGAGTAAATACTTAGAAAATTAATACTTAAAAATCAGGCTATTTCACAAAACTCTGGGTTTGGGGCTTTTCTCGAGAAGTCAGATCTGGCAACTCTGAGCCTGAATCCCCACATGGCACTATGCCACTACAGTGGAGCAGCAGGTAATCCTCTTTAGAAAGGCAAGCGTTCTCTGATTTGCCACAGTTCGTTCACATGGAGACTTTTATTTCAGTCAGGTTACCTTCCTGATCCCTGTGTATATACTCTCTGAGCAAAGAACTGTTCTAATTCATCTGTGTATGCTCTTACAATGTCTTTCACATAGTAGGCATTTCATAAACAAATATCTACTGAATGAATTAACAAAAGAGCAGAGCCTAATGGCACAAAGCACAATAGGTTTATTATCATTTCAGAAAAATATTGTAGAACAGAGTGATAACAAGCTTATTCAATCTATGCCATATCAATTTTTTAGCATTCACCAAGTACCTCTTTGGTAATACTGTTTTACTGCACGCTCAAGGGACTAATCTGGGAGTCACTGTTCACTTACTGCCAAATTCAGGATTTCCCAATACAACCTCTTAAGTAACAAGATGACAGACACATGTATAATTCTATAACTAACACTTTTCTCACTAGTAACAACCCCAGGGATGGCTGCTATTAGAAAAATTAAACTAACGTTTTGGATCATTTTCAACAGCAGCATAATTTTCAATATGCAAACCTCATGAACTTAATCAGAATAGAGATAACAGCATATAGACCCACCTGGAAAATAATCTTAAAATGCAGGGCTGGGTCCACACCTACTGTAGATATTAACTTTCCAGGCAGTTTGAGAATTCAGTGAATGTTTCCCATTTACATCTGCTCCAAGTGACTGAGGTCTTATTGCATTTCAAAAGTAAAGTTTCACCAGAAATGAAAAAAAGCTAGAGATGGTTCTAAATACAATGAGCCAAATGCCAGTATTTATCTAAGTGCCAATGAGCTCCAAGCTCCAAGGCCACACTGCAGTTTAATCTTTACAAAATACCTGCCATGGGTCACAAGACAAAAAGGACAGGGAAAAGCTATCATCACAACTGGGAAAGAACATCAAAGTATAGAAGAACAGATGATGTTGTTTCAATAATAAGGTTTATAAGACAGGTGGTTGCAAGTGTGAAGTAACTTCAAGATGATAAACAAATAAAATCATCAAAGTGCTTATTTTATAAAACTGGCAATTTGTCCAGTATTTCAAACGATGTATCACCACATGGGAAAACTGACATCCCTGATGAATAAAGAAATGCAATTTAGAAACAATCTTGAGAAATCATGCATCTCTTAACTATTTATAATATTAAAATTGAATGCTCATGAACTCTGAAGGAGAAGCAGGTTATTTAAGACTCTACTGTGAGCAAGGCATCAATTCAATCAGTCTGGAAAGAAGTAATATGAGCTATAAAATCAGACTTCTTGATCTTGTGAGTCTACTTTGAGGCTTCTGCCCAAATAAATAATTTAAGGAAAAAACTAATGTGAACAAAAATATTAATAAAAATATGTACTAACATGAAAATGATATATTTCACATGATAGATAATGTATTTACACAGATGAATAGTATATATTTACTAAAAATGACAGCAATGTAGTTTAGGTAATACAAAAATGTTTATTAGAAATAATCTTGGATGAAGAAAGAACACCAAGTATATTACATACAATCTAAGTGACTAGGCACTGGGATCACTGATCAGAACTGCCTGGAGTCAACTCCCTTCATTCTCAGGTTCAAACTCTGGTAATTCTTAGAATCACAGAGTTTGAGAGCAAGAATGAAATACCTCCCTTTCCATATTTTACAGACAAGGAACAAACACAGGTTAAATAACTTATCCAAAATGATCTAACTACTTGCTGGAACTAGACACGAAATTTTTTAGTGTTTTTCCAACAAATCATTGCTGATTAAAAAAAAGAAATACAACTAACCAACATGGAGGACGTATAGAAAAAAAAAAAAAACTTTAGCTTTCTGATTCACATCTTGTTTTTAAAAAATGCCTGGATTTCTTCTTGTAAAATTTTATACAAAATTACTGCCTTCTCCAAAAAAGGACAGGAGCTGGTTGAATGGACATAGGAAATCTGGGGTGGAGAGGAGGAGTGTGCTGTCACAGTATAGGGAGAGCAGCTAGGGTCACATAGCAATTTGTGTATAAACTTTTGTATGAGAAACTGACTTGAACTGTAAACTTGCACTTAAAGCACAATTAAAAAAAAAAATTATTGCCTTCGCTACTTCTCTAGAGGGAAAGAAGAGGACCTCAGGGTGGGGGGAGGGAGAGTGCCATTACAGGTGTCTCATATAATCAACACCTGTCATTCTCAAGTCTGAGGAGTAGTCTACCTTTTTTTTTTTTTAAGATTACATCCTATATAATGCAAAAATAAAAAACAGTTCCAGCATCTCTTACCTGTACAGAGAAGTCCATCTTTGTAGTAAAGTGCATACACTCTGGCACTGTGTCCAATCAATGATGAGGTCTCAAAGGCTTTATGGTCCTCGAGTTGCTTCATTCTTAAAATAGCCTTCAAATAAACCTTCTTCCAGTGCAAAGTGTCCTGAACAGAATCATCTATCTGCCAGCCCAAATTTTTACACGCAGTCTGCCACACCTCTGTACAGGCACTTATCACCTTATTCCACTGTTTAGAGACGAGGCAGCATGTGAGTAAAGTCTGAGGATCGAGCCATTTTAACAAATAAAAACTGAGCTCCAGGGGAAGGAGTTTGAGGAAGTCCCGCTTGAGAAGAGTCTCCAGGTTATTGGAGAGATGCCTAAGCTGGACTGCCCCACTCAGACTAATCAGGTGATCCAGAGTTTCATTTTTCTGCAAGTCCGTCAGAGAAAGAAATGTAACAGAAATGTTATCAAGCCATGTCTCAAAGTCCTTTCTCTCCATAAGGTTATGGAAAAATTTACCTGTGGCACATCAAAATATTGTATTAGTTCTGCTCAAAAAGACCGTTCAAGCAAGACTGCTAACAAATGAAGTATTAAAATTAGTATAAAAAACTTGGTATTACAACTTTATGCTTAGTTACTACATTACAATTTTAAAATTAACACAATATTATTTATCTGAAAATTTTCCAAGCACACAAAAGAAAATACATTTGAGAAAACATACTTTAACAAATCATGATCTCTGAAGCGTTAAGTCACTGAAACTTATGTTGGCATGTGTGACTTGTTCCTTTTGAAGTCTAGCACATGCTACATGCATGAAAGATTTACAAAGTATTCATTCATTATAAAACACTGTATTCTATAATACACCCCCCAACAATACCATTTTAAAACAATTTCCTTAATGAACTCCTTAATACACTCCATTTGGCCACTAAAGTCACAAAAAACAAGCATTAGGATGTGACAACCAGAAATCAAGTCTCTGTAACCCAAGACATCAGTTATCATGCTAGACACAACCTGATCTGTCACCAAAATCACAAAATTGACACTTGCTTTTGCAATAAATGTTCAGGCAAAAAGGTCTGAGGAGGAAAAATAAGCAGCTGTAATAAACTATGTGCCTCAGGTATTCTGGTTCTTCCACCTCTTTATAGGACTGCCTATTAGAACCAGGGCTTCAAACCAGTTCTTTCTGGTTTGACCCCCTGCTGAGAACTTGCCCTTCCACCCCAGATATATGAACTAGAATCTACATTTTAACAAGATCCCCTGATCCACCTGATCTTGTTAAAATGTAGATTCTGATTCAGTATATCTGGGGTAGAAAAGCAAATTCACAGGGGGTCCAACTGGAAAGAACTGGTTGAACCCCTGGTTAGAACATGAATTACCAATTATTAAGGGCCTTATTTGGTCTACCATAGTCTGTTTTTATAAGCCTCATATAAGCTAGTGACAACTGTTAACCATGCGCCCCAGAGAGCCATAAGGGTCCTGTAAGTCTGTACAAATAAGGCAAACTAATAATCTTAATGCTTCTGAAACACAAAAAAAACAGGTATGATTCTCTCCACTTTGTAGATGAGGAAACTGCAGATCAAAGGTAAATGATTTGCCTACAGCCACAGAGCTATTAAAATAGCAACAGAACAGACGTGAAGCCAGTGCTCGCAAGATCAGTACTTTTCCAAACACATCTTGCTGTCTCTCTCTCAAGTCAGATACAACTAGGAGAACCACAACTTGGCTCTAAGACCTGGGGCACTGTCCCTATCTGATTATATCACTCTCCTCTATAGGAGAATGACACATTACTCCAGGGCTAACTGGGACAAAAAAGTCTAAAAGTACCCAGTATTATACACTGAGTCAAGGTGTCAACCCATTCTTAGCAATGGGAAATAAACTAATAGAAAAGAGAAAACAAAAATAAAGCGAATCAGTAAAAACTACCTTTCCCAAGATCAGCCATATGTTGATGTTAATGCTGGGTGATATGTAAATGGGGGTTTATTATTCTGTTTTCATAGGTTAAAGAAGTTCCATGATTTAAAAAAAGAAAAATAAATTTTCTCCTAATCTCAGACTGCCACACTAATTACAAAAACTTAAGTCTTAATTAATGTGGAAGAGGAAAATAAATTCCTTTCCACACATATCATCTAGATCAGGTCTATACAAAAAGACAGATTTCTAATATCTTCAAACTTCGTTAATGTAAGGCGGGTAATAATTATTTTCATTAACTTTCCAATATCAAATTTGGCAAGAATGTTATAAGACAAAAATCAGTCTACTTTATTAAAAGAAACCTTTTCCAATCACACCATCTGCTCTACTGTCTCACAGTTTTGGTTTCTGGACAGTGACTAGACTTCAAGTTAATACTCTTGAAGCCTCGGGGTTTGGGCTAGATAGAATTTATCAGTTTATTTTCAGGATTTACTAGGCTGCCAAAAAAAAAAAAAAAATCAGTTCACCAAAGTTCTATCAGCTTATCATAAAATAACATGCCCCCTCCTTCCTCTGAATCCTAACAAACATCTCTCGATGGAAAATCTCAGCCTTTAAAAAATAATCATTGACAGCAAGACAAAAACTCTTCTATGGACATACACACAATGCTACAACAGCTAATTAATTCAGTGCAGGGATGAGGGACAGTGTGAGGAAAGCTGCTATAACCATCCCAGTGAAAGGACCAGCTAACTCCTAACAGAATTCTTCTCCTAGCTATTTTACTTTCAGTATTCTATGGGGAATGGAGT
Source organism: Dugong dugon (assembly GCA_030035585.1). Classification (NCBI taxonomy): domain Eukaryota; kingdom Metazoa; phylum Chordata; class Mammalia; order Sirenia; family Dugongidae; genus Dugong; species Dugong dugon. The sequence goes on from CM057471.1 coordinate 64,840,491, forward strand.
CCAGAAAAACCTCAAATGCTTGATTTTGCAAACAGCTAAGAATTCTAACAGCTGGCAGTACCACTGGTCAATTAAAAACACACACCAAAATATCTGACCTGGAATCATTTTTTAAAGGGAAAAGTGTAGGGGACTTCCTCTATTACACTGAGAAGTGCTAACCACACGTGTAGTAGAAATGCTTGCGTTTATGTGAACTGGATTGCGATTTCATTGGCCACAAGGCAAATTTATAATTACCATTAAAACATTATTAGGGTTATCTTGCTTTCTATCATTTACGAAATAACTAAGAGACATCCTATAACAAGCCCAATTAATGTGCCCATACCACTGAAAATTATGGGGCAAGCTTTCCAATGAGCACCTTTCCAAAAACCCAAGCATTTCCAAGATTTACATATTCTCCTAACTCCTAGTAAGAATTTCTTTTCCAACTCTAACATTAGAGATTGTCCTTTAAGCTGCTCAGCCCCATAAGGGGAAGTTGTTTTCCAGTTCTTCATCTCTGACTGCTGTGAAAAAAGGCATCTTTTTTAAATAAAGTCCATTAATTCCACAGAATATACTATTTTAAAAAGTTTTCACTTTTCTGAATGAATTAATTGACTTTGGAGAGGACAACAAATGAGGCTACTGTGACTTTATTAAGGTCACAGGTCTAAACTGAACTCTTGCAGAAAGTCTCTATGAATGTTATGTACTGGCGGCACAAGTCCCAAGGGTAAAACCACAGGAAGTGAGAGATTTCAATTCAGCATGAGGAGGAACTTTCTAATCATCAGAGCTTTCCAACAATGGAATGAATAGCTGCCTCCAAAGTGGTAAGCTTCCCATAACTGGGGACAGCTAAGGACAGCTGGATACAGAGGTGGAACGGAGTAAATGAAAATGCTATGGAATCAGTCAAATCTTAACATTGATTTCAGTCACTTCCTAGTGATCATGGGCACATTCAACTAACTTCTAAGCTTCAGTTTTGTCACTGGTAAAATGGAAGCTATCACCCATCTTAAGGACTGTGAGAATCAGAAATAAAACAGAGACATGCTTAGCACAGTACCCAGTCTAGAGTACCTTAGTAGTTTCTGTTAGTCTTATTATTATGAATACCTGGCAGGAAAGCTTTTTATGGCACTGAAGCTTAGGCTGATAGAGCAGACGAGATGACCACTAACATCCTTTTCAACCCTATGATTTTATAACAAAGTTTCTCTTAAAGCTGCTTAAAAATACCAGCAAGTAGAACTTATCTGGAAAAAAATTCAAGGGCTCAAACTTACTGGGAGTTTAATTTTATGATTAAGCGCAGTTATTGACTTGAGGCTATAATTTCCCACTCAGTGCATTTATCTCTTCATCCTACCCAGACCTCCTACTGTCTTGCCTGTTTTTTCCCCCAACCTCAGACTAAACACTAAACTTGCCTTCTTGCCCTCAATATTAAGAATCACAAAGCTTTGAGCGAATAGGTGGTGGAATGGAAAGACTCCTAAACTGGGACTTGTAAGACCTGGATTTGGCCTCTGGTTCTGCCATTAACTCTCCATGTGTCCTTAGGCAACTCTCAGATTTGTATTCGCTTCAAAGCCTAAAAAAAGTCCAACCATACCAGTTGCCATGGAGTCAATTCCGACTGATGGCAACCCCATGTATGCAGAGTAGCAGTGTGCTCCATAGTTTTCAATGGCTGTGACCTTTTGGAAGTAGATCGCCAAGCCTCTGGGTGGATCTGGACCCCCGACCTTTCATTTAGTAGTGGAGTGCTTAGCCATTTGCACCACCCTAGGACTCCCTAAAGCCTAAAATACTACAGATAAAGGTTGCCTCACTAGATCTTCACAATCCTATGAAAGGTATTATCATTTCTCTTAACTGATAAATGAGGAAATCTAAGGCTCAAGAAGTGGAATGACTTTCCCAGAGTCCTACAGGAGGTGGCAAGCTCAATACCTCATTCCCTGTCCCCCCTCAAAAAAAAAAAAAACAAAAACAAAAAACCTGTATCTCTAAGTATTGTTAGATACATGATATTCTGAATAAAACAGTTTGAAGTGTTTTCCCCTCCTCCATCAGGACCTGGCTTTGTCAAGAATGAAAGCAGACTTTTTTTTGGGGGGGGGGGGGGTGAGCTCAATCTTCTCTCTTTTCTTATCAAGCATAATCAGTAGTTAAGGAGAACAGAAACTTTGAAAATGTATATATAACCTATGAACTTAGAATAGCTTTTGAATATTTAAGAAACTAGTAACAGTAGTTGCCTCCAGAGAGAACTGGAGAGGCAAGGAACAGGAGGGTGAGGGGGTCCTTTTTACTGTGTCTCTTTTTTAAATTTCAAATTATGTGTATATACTATTAAAAAATCACTTTTAGCTTTAAGATGAATAAAAATGTTTTCAAAGAATACAAATAATGTCTGCAAAATATGACTTTGCAGCTCCACTTGTTGCTGGGTGCTCTTGAGCAAATCACCTATCGCAGGCCCACTGTTCTCACTTGTAAAACAGCATGACCGACAAGGGTTTTTGTGAGGATTAAATAGGATAATGCATGTAAAGTGTTTAGCACAGTACCTGGCACACTGTAAGCCTACACTAAATGCCAGCTACAATTATTATTTAGCATTAATATTGTTATTTTTGCTTTACTTCAAGCAGCACCCTACATACATACACACCTGTTTCCATGGTGTACCTATAATTATGGCGCAGTCCCTCACATTAGTACAGTGCTTTCTGCTTCATAAATCACCTCTCCACACTTCATCTTTCAAACTCAAGGCAGCCCTGGGACATCACTGTCAACTCATTTCTCAGATAAGGAAACTGAGGCAGTAGGACGCAATAACTCCGATACTCAATTTTCCCATCTCTAAAATGAACTCCAGAGCCCTTCAACCCGCTGGTCGTCTCTAGGTCCCCTGTTCCCAGAGCCACGTTCCACGCGGCACTGACCTGAGCGAGTGCCCCGCGGCCCGGGACCTCGCGCCGGACACACACCGACTGGGCGCGCTCGGGCCGCCAGAGCCTCGAAGCGGCCGGGTCAGCTCCGCAGCCATGGCGCCTGCAGGGTGAGAAAGACGAACAGTAGAGGTACGGGAGTCAGCTGAGATCCTCGCACCGAACAGCCCCTTCTCCGCCCCCGGCCCTGCCTTTAAATACATACCTGGACTTGCGGCCGCTGCTCCAGGTCCGCAACCTCACAGGGGAGCGGTTTCCGGCGCTACTTGCGTCATCTCCGCGCGTCCCCTCGCCCCAAGACGCCTGGAGGAAGTCGCTGCACTTCCGGCCCCCTCCCCTAGTGGGAAGCGGGGGAGTGAAAGACAGCGTAGAAAAGCGGAGCACGCGCAGTACTGCGGTCAATGAGCTTTGATCGGAGGAACTCTGAACGAAAGCTGTTTTTCCTGCAGTGTATTCACATTTAGCCACCGCGTTCATGTCGCTCATCCAATCTGATTTTACATCAACTCTGTAGCACTCTTTGTTATTATCCACACTTTACGGAGGAGAGGGAGCTATTGCTTAGAGAAGTTGAGAGGTGTGTCCAAAGTCAAAAGCCGGTCAAGCACCTGGTGGCGCAGTAGTTAAGAGCTGCGCTGCTAACCAAGAGGTCAGCAGTTCGAATCCACCAGCCGCTCCTTTGGAAACCCTGTGGGGCAGTTTGGTTTATGTCCTAGACAGAGCAGTGGTTAAAAGCGTGCGGCTACTAACTGAAAAGTTGGCCGTTGGAACCCATCAGCTGCTCAGCGGGAGAAAGATGTGGTAGTCAGATTCCCTAAAGATTTACAGCCTTGAAAACCCTATGGGGCAGTTCTACTCTGTCCTGTAGGATGGCTATGAGTTGGAATTGACTCAACACAACGGGTATATAAGTCCCAGACAAGGAGAACTGGTGGCACAGTGGATAAGCACTCGGCCCCTAACCAAAAGGTTGACAGAACCACCAGCAGCTCAGCGGAAGAAAGATGTGGCAGTCTGCTTCTGTAAATGTTGGTGGTGGCGATGTGTGCCGTGGGATGGATTCCGATTCATAGCGACCCTATGGGACAATAGAACTGCCCCAGAGGGTTTCCAAGGAGCAACTGGTGAATTCGAACTGCCGACTTTTCGGTTAACAGCCTGAGCTTTTAACCACTTTACAGCCTTGGAAATCCTATGGGGCAGTTCTCTGTCCTGTAGGGTAGCTATTAAGTTGGAATCGACTAGACAGCAATCGGTTATGTTCCAGACACTGCTAGGAGCTAGAGTTAGTGAACAAAACGCACAAAAACCCCTGACCACCTGGGTCTTAGATCCTTGTGGGGGTTGGCAAACAGATAAAACAAACAAATAACTAAACAAGCCAGGGTGCAAGCCTTAGGAAGTGCTAAGTAAACAAATTAAGCAAGGTGAGGGTCAGAGGAGGGGGAGAAAAAAGGGAGTCAGATGATCTTGATTTGAATTGCAGCTCTTCCACTCTCTGGCTATGACCTTTGCCTGGTTACTTAACCTCTCTGGCTTTATTTTCCTCATTGAATAACAATTATACATATCCTTATCAAAAATTCAAAACCAAACCTGTTTCCTTCAAGTCAGTTCTGACTTATAGTGACTGAGGATTAAGGGAGATAAAGCATGTGAATATTTTAGCATCAAGAACTAAAACTGTGTGCTTATTATGTGCCAGGCCCTCTTCTAAGCACATTTTATGTATTATCTCACTCAATTCCCACAACAATCCTACAGGGTAGTTACTATTATGAGACCCATTTTTAGAGATGGGGAAACTGTGGCCAAAAAATGTTTAGACACCTTGCCTAAGGTCATAGTAATTGGCTGGCGTAGGATTTCAACACAGGCCAACTTCATAGTGCAATATAGTTTGAACCTTTCACGGACAAAGAAACCAAATGGTGTAAGCTTAAGCCCACAGGAGATCCAGGAGCAAAGTTTATGACTCTAAAAAATGAAAAGAAAATTGCAAAATAGAGATTTGTGTTTAAATACCTACAAGACCAATTTAATTATTAAATTTTACATGTTAAAAATTTTCTTTCATTTGAATGGGTTTTTTGGATAAATTTTCCCATTTTTAAAAAATTTTCAAGTTTGCATAATGGTTGTCAAGAAAGCATAAGACCTAAAAAAAGCATAGCCAACTTTAAATGTAATGAGTTATTGCTAGGCAAATATGTAACTTCAAAAACCGCTGTAACTAGCAGGTAAGAAGATCAACATGTGAAAAGAAAAAGAAGAAATATAGCCTGGCACCAGAACAGAATGTACAACTGCTTATGTCACAGGAACATGAAAATATGTTGCATTCTGTTTTTTTTCTTGAAATAAACTTTCTGGTAGAAACTGTGTTTGGGATAATCCCTTCATGTATATGCTCCAGGAAAAGGGCAAACATCAAATGCTTAGTTTCTTCAATTCAGGCCAAAGTGGACTACATGTTGTTTTTCATTTTGAGATAAATTTGCCTCGGGGAGGTAGTTTGGATGTCTTAAAATTGATTTAGTAAGGTTCTTGCACATCCTACACCAGGGATTCAGCACCCCTCCCAATGAGACATACATCAAACCTCACTATCTGATGTTTCTTTGTGGAGAGAAAATGAACCAACCAGGGATGACAAATACACCTTCATGTTTAGTACATTTCTTCCATGTGCATGTACCAGTGAGCAGGAACTACTCCAATTGTTCAGTTTCTTGAGATGCACTCTGTGGAGCAGTGAATTATTTCTAGCCATAGTCTTTGTAACTCCCACCAAATGACTGGGTGTGGCTATGCAAATGAGGTGCTTATGGCATACCAGGGGATTGGGTAGCTTGCTAATAATGTAAATAAGGTGCATGGCACCCTTGGGGGGGGCATGCAAATAAGGTATATGGAACCCTAACAAGTGGATTGGCAGTTTTGCCATCCCACTAGGCTTAAAATGAGCCATCCCAGAGGCAGGAAAGGAGGATTTCACCACCACCAAGGAAGAAGAACCAGGAGTGCAGCATGTCTTTTGGACCTGGGATTCCTGTGCTGAGAACCTCCTAGATCCATGAAAGACAGAGACAGAACTGTAACACCAGAGATGGCAAGAAATGGTGAGAAGTAGAGACAACAGAACCAGGAGACAGGCAGGAGACAGTGCAGTGGGGTTCCTAGCTCATGGAAAGAGAAAACTGAGCACCTTTAGGCAGGAGGCTTGCTGGTGGAGTTAGGTGCTTCAGGGCACTTAGCAACGGAGCTAGACTCCTTAACCCACCAAGCGAAAAGAGCTGAGTGCCTTCGGGCTGAGGCTTGCTGGCTGAGTGGGGTTCCTCTGGGCACTTATTGGCAGAGCTAAAACAGCTTTGTAACACTTGCAGAGGCCAAGGGGCCAGAGAGAGGTGTGCCTTCAGGCAAGGCTGAGAAGAGGCTGTCCTGTTTGAAGAACTGTATCCTAAGCATTCCTGAACCTGAATTGTAACCTGTTACTTCCCTAATAAAACCCATAATTGTGAGTACTGTCCTGTGAGTTGTGTGTGGCCATTGCAACAAATTACAGAACCCAGCAGAAAAGTAGACAGTGTCATGGGAGGGATGGTTGGTGTCAGAATTGGTACAAAGGTTGGAGGGTGGAGGCATGTCTGACCTCCACCTCATAGGAATCAGCCTTGGATTGTTGATCTTGATTCTCCCTCCCTCTCCACCATCAAGTTAGAGGAGGTCAGACACCCCCCCACCCCTACCCCATACCATTTTTGCATAGTCCAAAGCACACTATATGGCATTTCTCCTTATGTGATGATGCTGTGGAGAGGTGATGTCGATGAACTGTTTTTTGAGCTCCCACACACGCTTCCCTAAGATCTCAACATAAAACAAGGGGTCAATTTCACGAGGTACATAAGGTTGGAAGCATGTGAAGAGGTTTGCTTATTCTATTCATTGTTCTGGATTAACTCTAGCTGTAATATGATCAACACTTGCTCTCATACGCAGCCTTCAGGTATTCTGGGACAAAAGCTCAGGTTGATTGGCAAGAAACCTTATCCTTAAAGTTTCAGGCACAAAGTTCTTTACTTCAATTGCTGTTAGACTGGAGTGATCCTGAGATACATCTGGGCATAATTTGCCATCTGGACTTAATTTCCAAAGCCCTGAAACTGCTCACAGTCAACATGCAGGTAAGTTTCTTATAATACTTGAAGCATTTGGTATCTATTAAAATAGGCTTTGAGGAGGCTGAATTTTCTTCCGTGTGCAAATCATCAGCACTGAGAAAATGGAAGTTCAGACCACAAATGCAGGAGTTTGTTTTGTTGTTGTTTTTCTGTTCAATGGACAAAGAAAAGTAAAGATGGGAGTCAAGACTATCCCGTGGTTAAGAGTGAGCTTTGGAATCTGAGACTTGATTTCAAATCATAGCCCTACTCTACTCCTTTACTCACTGTGTGATCTTGGGCAAATTATTAAACCACTAAGTTGATAAGCTTAATTTTCAAGATAACTCATCTCAAAAGGATATTACCAGGGCTGAGTTAAGGCAGGTAAAGTGCTTAGCATAAATTCCTGACACATAGCAAGTGCTCAATAAGAGAGAACTATTATGAAAAGGTACCTCTGGGTGGCACAAACGGTCTGTACTTGGTTACTATCTGGAAGGTTGGCGATTCGAATCCACCCAGTGACACTGTGCAAGAAAGGTCTGGTGATCTCGTTCCATAAAATAAGTCATTGAAAATCATATGGAGTGCAGTTCTACTCTGAAACATATGGGGTCACCATGAGTCAGAATTGACTCAATGGCAACAGAAGTTATTATAAAAGGCTTTGTTGTTCAAAGCTCCAATAAATATGGATTTAATCCCTTTAATGTTCCTTCATTCTTTTACAACCCTGCATATGCCCTTCCAGAGGGAAAGTTTCTAGCTCCTTTGATGATGTAGAGTAAGCTTGATAGATTGGTGTTAGCCCTCTGGTGCTATACAAATAGCAGGAATCTAACTATATGGACAGATATGTCAGGTGGATTAGGGAGCATTGTCAAAACAGACTGTGGTTTTGTATTAAATTGGAAAGTCATACTGGAAGAATATAAATGATTGATAGTAGCTGGCATGCAGTAGCCAATAAAAGCCACCACTGCATGGAAAAATAGCCCTTGACATTTGTAACTGGAGAAGAAATCGCTCCAAATGCTTCAATTCCAGAAAGAACATTGAATATTTTCCTATAGCCTTTTATCATAATGCCACTTATTATTTCACATCCATGTGTCTATGTCTGATTCCCGTTTCTCCAGTTTCTAAGACAGTGCCTTGTACATATAAATAGGTTTTCATGCAAACAAGCAAGCAATCAACATTTTCTCAGTGTCCAATTTGTGCCAGTTACTGAACTCAACATGGAAAAGAGTCAGACATGATGCCTGTTGTCCAAGAGACCAGGATCTAGTGGGAGAGACAATAATAATAGTAAATAATAATAAACACTTAAAATATACTGCTAAGTGCTGTAATAGTGGTACATATAGAGTTCACAGGGGGCAAAGACAGGAATGGAAATGTTTGAACAAACATGTTCTTTCTTCATTTAGGTGACATTCTGCAGGCTTCGAACTCACCAGGGGTGTTTCATTCTGTTTAATGTCATCCTACTTTATGCCTTATTTTTTGGGGCTGACTTTGTGGAAGAATACTTTTTGCATTCATTGCCTTATGTAGATATGAAAGTTCTTGAACTTAAGGATGAAGCAAGAAAATTGAACATGAAACCCCTAAGAAGCAATCTCTCCAAATATTATATCCTGAGCCAGTCAGAGGTGTGTAAAGGAAAGAACATTTTCTTGCTCTCTCTCATCTTCAGTAGCCCAGGAAATGGGACAAGGCGGGAGACCTCATCAGGAAAACCTGGGGTAACATGACCAGTGTCCAAGGGCACTCCATTCTCACACTATTTGCTTTGGGAATGCCTCTTTTGGTAACTACTCAACAAGAGATAGATAAAGAGTCCCATAATAATAATGATATAATTGAAGGAATCTTCTTGGACACTTCTGAGAACCAAACCCTGAAGATCGTTGCCATGACACAGTGGGCTGTAACCTTCTGTCCTAATGCCCTGTTCATTCTCAAGGTTGATGAAGAGATGTTTGTCAATCTACCAACCTTGGTGGACTATCTTCTCAATCTGAAAGAACACCTCGAGGAGATCTATGTAGGAAGAGTTATCCATCAGGATACACCGAATAGAGACCCTCGTAGCCAAGAATTTGTTCCTCTTAATGGGTACCCAGGAAAAGTACTACCCAAATTACTGCAGTGGTGAGGCCTTTATAATGCCCCAGGATGTGACTTGGATGATGTATGTAGTTTTCAAAGAAGTACCCATTACGGTACCCGCAGATGTGTTTGTAGGAATTTGTGCTAAGTACATTGGCCTTATACCCATCCACAGTTCAAGGTTTTCTGGGAAAAAGCACATCAGCTACAACAGATGTTGCTATAAATTCATTTTCACATCCTCAGAAACTACAGATGCTGAAATGTCCCTGGCATGGAAAGAAATTAATGATGGAAAAGAATGTACACTGTTTGAGACTTACTACGGCCTTATATCCTGCAAACTTCTGACATATCTTGACAGTTTTAAACATTCCATATGGGCACCATAAAAAATAATGCCATGTATTTTGGTGAGTAGGATTTCTGTTTTTCTTACATGTCTATTCATTTTAAATTACCTTCTACCCTGCTACAGAAAGCATCCTCCTTCCTCGGGTTTTATAGCTTCTCTGAATCTTTAATTGTAGTTAAAAAGTTGTAAAATGTTCTTAGTGCTCTGATGTACTAGATCTTATTGATATCTCAATTTTAAGGAATTTGTATTTGTGTAGCACAATTCTTTTCAAAATAAAACCTTTCAGAAAAGGGAAAGCATTAAATTTAATTTTAACCAAAAGTCTTGTTTCTCTTTACAATTAAATAGTGAATATTCTTTATTGTATTTCATGGAACTGTTGTCTCAGTGATAGCCACGGTAACTGATTTTTGAGAATCCTCAGAATGAAAGAAAAACACTAAATATGACATTTTTATAACAGAATGTTAATTTTGCTTGTAAGCAGGAAATATTTTAGTAATCTGAGTGATGGAACTGAACTTCATTTCAAAGTATTAGCCACCTAGTATATATTAACTTAAACCTCACTAGTGTAGTGGCTTGGATCTCTAACTTTTTGTATTAACAACTTTCATCAAGTCCTATAATTAGGGACTGCTTCACAGATGGGGTACAACAAGTTCACATTTCATATGATGTCTATACTGTTATTTCTCTCGTACAATTGGGCACAAGATCAGTGGTTGCCATTTTGTGGTTCCTGGCATTTTAGGTGTCGCCCCAAACAACGCACCTTCCAAAACAAGACACTTACTAGCAAATTTCTGGATATGTTACTAAACCTTACTGAGCCTGTTTATGAACAAAATCAACCCTGTAGGGTTGATGAACTAAATGATATATATCAAGTGCTTAGCACTGGATTTGGCCCATAGTAAGTATTCAATTAAGAGGAAGAGGCAGAATTTAAAAACATATGTTCTGAGTTAAATAGCCAAGGTTCAAATCTTGGCTCCACTTATTAGCTGTGTGACATTGGGCAAGTTCCTTAACTTTGCTATGCCTTGGTCTCATCTGTAAACAAGGTACAAACAGTACCTAACTCCTGGGAATGTGAGAAGAACATGAGTCAATATATAGAAAGCTCTTACAACAATGCCTGGCACACAGTAAATGCTCAGTAAGTGTTGGCCATTATTATCTACAAAAATATGTCCAAGTAACAAAAGGGGAACACATTTTACACCCTCTCAAAAAGCCAGGTTAATATTCTGGTCCTGGGCTGTGTGACCTGTAGAGAAGTTACTTCTCAGTCTTGGTATCTTCATTTACAAAATGATACTTTACTTGTACAACTGTTATGAGAATAAAATGAGAAAACGTATGCCAATTGCCTAGCATAAAGTAAGTGCTAAGAAATGGTAGCTATGATTAGTAATATTAAGTAATTTGCAATCTCTCCCTTCAAATATTAGACTTGGGCCATAATGAATCACTTGTAGTACCCTAAACATGTAGTTTTCATGTCTGTACCTGCTGTTTCCTCTGCTTACTATGTGAAACCAAAACCCATTGCCATTGAGTTGATTCCAGCTCGTGGTAACCCCATGTGTTTCAGAGTAGAACTGTGCTCCATAGGGCTTTCAGTGGCTGTAATCTATGGAAGAAGATCTCCAGGCCTTTCTTCCATGGCACCACTTGGTAGATTTGAACTGTCAACCTTTCAGTTAGCAAACTGTGCCACCCAGGGATCTGCTTACTAGGCTATTCTCTATTCTTGACCTATCTCCTACTCATTCGTCAAGATTCACATCAGGTATTTCCTTCTCTGGAAAACCTTCCCTAACCTACCCTTAAGTCTTGGGTAGATGTTTTCTCCTGTCACTGCAAAGACCTGGAGTTAGAAAACCAAAAGGGAAGAACACACTCAGCATTTCTCAAGCTGAAAGAACTGAAGAAAAAACTGAAGCCTCAAGTTGCAACAGTGAAGGATTCTATGGGGAAAATATCGAATGACACAGAAAGCATCAAAAGAAGATGGAAGAAATACATAGTCACCACATCAAAAAGAATTGGTCGACATTCAGTCATTTCAGGAGGTAACACGTGATCAAGAACAATGGTACTGAGGGAAGAAGTCCAAGCTGCACTGAAGGGAATAGCAAAAAACAAGGATCCAGGAATTGATGGAATACCGACTGAGATGTTTCAACAAACAGATGTAGTGCTGGAGGTGCTGACTCGTTGGTCTATGTCAAGAAATTTGGAAGACAGTTTCCTGGCCAAAAGACTGGAAGAGATCCATATTTGTGCCCATTCCAACAGAATGCAGAGATTATCAAACAGTATCATTAATATCACACACAAGTAAAATTTTGCTGAAGATCATTCAAAAGTGGTTGCAGCAGTACATCGACAGGAACTGCCAGAAGTTCAAACTGGATTCAGAAGAGGACGTGGAACAAGGGATATCACTGCTGATGTCAGATGGATCTTGGCTGAAAGCAGAAACTACCAGAAAGGTGTTTACCTGTGTTTTGACTATGCAAAGGAATTTACTGTGTGGATCATAACAAGTTATGGATAATACTGCAAAGAATGGGAATTCCAGAACACTTAATTGTGCTCATGTGGAACCTGTACATAGACCAAGAGGCAGTCATTCGAATAGAACAAGGGGATACTGTGTGGTTTAAAGTCACAGAAAGGTGTTTCAGGGTTGAAGCCTTTCACTATACTTATTCAATCTGTATGCTGAGCAAATAATCTGAGAAGCTGGACTATATGAAGAAGAACATGGTATAAGGATTGGAGGAAGAGTTGTTAACAACCTGCGATACGCAGATAACACAACCTTGCTTGCTGAAAGTGAAGAGGACTTGATGCACTTACTGATGAAGATCAAAGACTACAGCCTTCGGTATGGATTACATCTCAACATAACGAAAACAAAAATCCTCACAACTGGACTAATAAGCAACATGATAAATGGAGAAAAGGTTGAAGTTGTCAAGATCTCATTTTACTTGGATCCACAATCAACACCCATGGAAGTGGCAGTCAGGAAATCAAATGATGTATTACATTGGGCAAATCTGCTGCAAAAGACCTCTTTAAAGTATTAAAAAGCAAAGATGTCACTTTGAGGACTAAGGTGTGCTTGACCCATGCCATGGTATTTTCAATTGCCTCATATGCATGTGAAAGCTGGACAATGAATAAGGAAGACTGAAGAATTGATACCTTTGAATTACGGTGTTGGTGAAGAATACTGAATACACCATGGACTACCAGAACAAACAAATCTGTCTTAGAAGAAGTACAGCCAGAATACTCCTTAGAAGCACAAGGATGGTGAGACTTCATCTCAGGTAATTTGGACACGTTATCAGGAGGGACCAGTCTCTGGAGAAGGACATCATGCTTGGTAACGAAGACAGAGGGTCAGCAAAAAAGAGGAAGACCGTCAACGAGATGGAATGACATAGTGGCTACAACAATGGGCTCAAACATAGCAACAATTGTGAGGATGGTGCAGGGCTGGACAGTGTTTCATTCTATTGTGCACAGGATCGCTATGAGTCCAAACTGATTCGATGGTACCTAACAACAACAATTTTCCCTACTATTAGCTACTTGCTACCTGTGTGACTTTGGGATAAGCCAATTAACTTCTCTGAGCCTCAGTTTCCTCATCTGTGAAATGGAGATGTAAGGATTAAATGACATGAACTTAGCACTTGGGACAATGTCTAATACAGTAAAGTTCCTTTTCTCATTGTCAGCATGTAATCGGCAGTCAATAAATGTTTATTTATTAAGTAAATGTAACTAAGGCAAAAAAAGGAAGCCACAGACACAAAGTAAGAGTGTATTGGTCATACAGCCATACATAGGAAAGGGGTCACCCCTATGAACTCTGAAGTTAAATGAATAAAATTAACACTGCAAATCAGATAAAGCAAAAACCACTTTAAAAAGACAATGTTTCTCAGGTCAGGAAGAAAACCTAGCTGTAGCCTAATTAATGGTATTAATGGTAGGGAAATGGTCAGTATGGAAACAGGAGACTCAAAGATACTAAGAGACGGCAGAAGAGAGACAATGAATCTGGGGACAAGAGAATTCCAGATACCTGAGAACAATTTTGTGAAGAGCAGGAACGGCTTATCAACTTCACCACGGCCTAAAAGAAATCTCTCTAGATTGTGAACCTGTCACACAAATAGGTTCATGCAGAAGCCTCTGGACCGATAACCTACAAGCAGAGCAGAATGCTTTGCCATTTAAAGAAGGGCACTGGAAAATGGATGGAAACATTTTTCATCAATAAATAGGAAGATCATCTTTTGTAAATTAATGAGTGGCATCCTGGTTTATACATACTGTCCCTTCCCTTCTGACTCTGATTATTAGTATTCAGTCTCTCTTTGTATGACCCACTCAAGATTGACTTTACAGATCAGAAAAATTAGAGGCAAAACCCTCAACAATGATAACCTGTAAGTAAAGGACATTTTGGGGACCTTTTTGGTTAGCAATTATCATGCCCTCTCCCCCAAAGCCACAAAAGAATTAAAATTCACTGATTTAAAAAAAAAGCATCAAAAGAACACTAGAAAAATATTTTTAGGTTTATTTTATGTCTATTTTTCAAAGGAATAATAGTAACAAAAAAATCAAAGGAGACTTAACTAAAATTATTTATTCTTAGTATAGAGAACATAATTTTAAGATTCCATACTATTTTTTTCAAAGAATATTTATATCCAAGACTTTGAAAGTAGAATCAGAGGAGGAAAAAAGACTAAAAAAAAAGAAAAAGGGGAAGCAAATTCAGAAACAATTTGGTTCCATTTTACTTAAAGCAGATTATTTTAATAAGACAGTGGGTATGTCCATGAAGTTTTCTGGGCGGAGAACCAGAACTTCCAGGTTGTTGCAAAGATTAGGGCAGTCAAAAAAATCTGAAAAATACCTAGTTTACTTAAGACCAAATTTGCCCACTATTAATGTACTACAAACACCTGGTCCCACACTGTATTTCAATGTAAAAACACAAAAAATACTGGTGACAAAGCTACATTAGATACTCCATGATAATTCTAGGGGGAGGGAAGTCTCTGTTTTGTAAAATACAGATGGAGTAAAGTGCCGTTGGAGAAGTTCTGGTCCCAAAATGCTCCTCTATACTTTTAAACTATAGAAGAAATCATTCACCTCCTTCTACTGCTGTCGTGGAAATAGGTTTTACATAGTACGGACCTTCACTCAGATAAGTCCTGAGCCTCAAATAATTCGGGTTCCCAAAGATTTCTGCAATTGTCTTGGAATTGGCAAGTGCTTTTACCAGTTCATACTTGGCATCCTTTGAAGCTTTGTCATGCTCCACAGACCGGTCCACCACATATTCTACAAAACCTGGACTATGAAACATAAGTTTCTGAGCCCAAGGTTGGTTTGCAATGGCCTGAAATGGAAGGCAGAAAGAAAACAATTCCTTTGAGCCTTACAAAGTTAATTAAATTTGTTAGTGAGATGGTACAATACTTTAGAAAGAAATTTGGCAACATGAACCTTAACATTTTTTACTTTCTGCCTACGTAAATTCCCTCCTGGGAATCTAATTTAAGAAGATAATCCTAACTATTAAAAAGCTTTACAAAGATACAGATATTCATCATAGTCTGAAAATTATAATTTAAATATCTAATAATGGAGAAATGGTTAAGTAAATTATGGTATACAGCAATAAACAACTAAATAAACATTAAAAATTATGTTTACAGATTATACAGATATATACAGGTATACTCAATAGACTTGAAAGCAGAGATTCAGAGACTTGTACACCAATGTTCATTGCAGCGCTGTTCATAATAGCCAAAAGGTGGAAACAACCTAAATGCCCATCAACAGATGAATGGATTAACAAAATGCGGTACGTACGTACAATGGAATACTACTCAGCCAGTAGGAGAAATGAAGTCTTGATACATGCTACAGTACGGATGGAGCTTGAAGACATTATGCTGAGTGAAAGAAATCAATCACAAAAGGACACATATTGTGTGACCTCACTTATATAAAAAGACAAGAAATGACAAATGTATAGGGACCAAAGCTTATTAGTGGTTACCAGGAGATGGAGGGAGGAAAAGGGAGGTTAACGGTGGGGGGAGAAAAAAAAGTTTACAGAGAGTATGTAATGAAATGGGTAAACTTGTT
Source organism: Dugong dugon (assembly GCA_030035585.1). NCBI lineage: Eukaryota > Metazoa > Chordata > Mammalia > Sirenia > Dugongidae > Dugong > Dugong dugon. The sequence goes on from CM057471.1 coordinate 64,856,303, forward strand.
ATATAAAAAAGCAGATCCAAATTATATACATATGTGATTACAACAGTGGAAAAACAAAAATTAAAGACTACCCTAAAGACACTTCAACATATGTGCACAAGACAATATTTTTAAGAATGCTCATTGTAGAACCATTTTTAATAGATACAATCTAAATCTTCACTGACAAGAGAATGATGTACAACGAATGTACAACGAAATACTAATGAATTTCTAATTATTTCTTTCAACATGGATAAATCTTAAAAACATGTTGAAGAAAAAAAGTAAATTGCAGAATGATATGAACAGCATGATACCACTTACAAAGTTTAAGAACATGTAAAATGTTACATTTTGTTTAAGGATACATACACATGTAGTAGAAGTATAAAATCATGTATGAGTCTTTATATCTGGAATTTATGATAGTGATTACATCCAGGGAGAGAAGAAGGGGAATAGGATTGGATAGAGGTAAAGAACAATGACTGTATGTTTGAAATATTTCAATCAATCAGTCAATACAAATACTAAAAGAAAGCACACCAAACAGGTATGACTTTGGGTGATTTAAAAACTTCTACTTCTCAGTCTTCTACAGATTTTAAAACAGTGAATAAGTAACTTTTATAATATAAAAACCTCATCACTACATTTTAATGAAGAACAAGCAACAATCAAGTTTATAACCTAGTCTCATCCTCTCACAATATGTTTCACAGACCAGCACATCAGCATTAGCATCACCTGGGAACTTGTTAGAAATGCAGAATCTCAGGCTTCAGCCCAAAACCACTGAATCAGAATATACATTTTAAAAAGATCCTCAAGATTAAAGTTTGAGAAAAAATGGCCTAGTTAACAATGGCCAAGGATAAACGGTGGGCTGAAATAAAAATAGTTGCTCCAACCAGTAAAACAAAAATTATTTCTACATCTATGATTGACTAAGTATACTGTAAAGTAGAAGAGTGGAAAAAATAAAAACAAAAACTGAGAATACTGATGCAGGAGCCAAAATGACCATAACAAGGGCCATCTCCAAGGGTGAAGCAGTCTAAAAACAAATGCTCTTGAAGTTGGTAGGAATATCTGCATTCTTCAAGACCCAGATCATGTATCACATCCTTCAGGAGGCCTTTCCTCTCGTCTCCTCCACTCTGCTTTTCCTTACCTAGTCCAGTCCAAGTATACTGCTTCAGATCCCATTATTGATAAGATTACTTAATATCTATAAGCCCAGGCACCACAGTTAAGTATTTGGGCTAGAGATAAATAAGTTAGATATGGTCCCTCTCTCAAGAAACTTTAAGAAGTGAGACAGGCCAATAAATAAAAAATTTCACCTCATGTAATAAACAGAAAACAGAGGTATAACCCTTACCACAATTGTAATTATACAACTGTATAACTGTATTTACTGCCTGGCTCCCTCACTGGACAGTGAGTTACATGACAGTAGGGTCTTTGTATAATCTTGTTCACTCTTCTATTTGTTCAACAAATATGCGAAGTATGAGAGCAGAGATTCCTTAATCCCACTTTGTGGGTTTGGCCAAGACATGCTGAAGACATACCTGAGCTAATCCTTGCAGAATGAGTAAGAGGCCAACAAGCAAACTTAGAGAAGAATGTTGGCTGCAGAGAGCACAGCAAAAGTCCAGAGATACAAAAGAAGCAGTTTGGTATTACCAAAACATTAAGTGCCAGAAGGGGAATGGCAGACAATAAGGCTCAGGAAGATGACCAGGACTGGGTCAATAGAGAGCTGCTTGTATGGCAGATAAGGGGTCTGGAACTTATTTTGTGATCCCATAGCGCCCCGTTCAAGTCTCTGCCACAGCACGAAACACCTTTTACTGAAACAATCTGTTTATACATTTGTCTTCCTCATTAGTCTATAATGTAACAGGACAGAAACTGTACTAAGCACTTGTGTATTCCCAGGACATGCACAGGGACTGTTCATGTGCTGAACTGACAGAGTTCTAGGAGGACCATGTGGAACCTACCGTGAACACTTTTAAGGCTGCACAGTGTAGTTCAGGGAAAGGTTGATTACTGATGCCACGGAAAAGCTCCAATGGGTTCCGAGATAAAGAGGAAAACCAGGATTCTGCCATCCTCAGGAGGTCATCAGTCTGTTGCTCAGGCTACAGGACAGAAAAGGACTGTCTCATGACAAGGCTAACTTGTATGGAGAAAAGTACTGGTCTAGAAGTCAGGAAACCTGAGTGCTGATGGCACTCTTGGTCATCAAGTTGCCCTGTGATCCTGGCTCAGTCTGTAGCACTCTTCCCCAAACCCAGCTCAGACTTGCCTCAGTTTTTTTTTCTTTTTTAAAATACTTTTATTGTTATAAAATTTTTATAACAAAAAATTGCCACTTTAACCATTTTTAAGTCTACATTCAGGGATGTATGATGTCAGTCTCTTTAAATTTATTGAGACTTGTTTTCTGACCTAACAAATGGTCTGTCTTGGAGAGCAGTTCTCGCACACTGGAGAAAAATACGTATTCTGCAGTTGGGTGGAGTGTTCCAAATATGTCTGTTAGATCTAGTTAGTTTATAGTGTTGTTCAAGTCTTCTATTTCTAATTGATCTTCTGTTTCGATGTTCTATCCATTACTGAAAGTGGTATGCTGAAACCTTCAACTATTATTGTAGAACTGTCTATTTCTCCCTTCAGCTTTCTTAGTGTTTGCTTCATAGATCTTTGGGTTTTGTTGTGGTGCATATATATTTATAATTGTTATATCTTCTTGATGAATCAACCCTTTTATTGTTTTATAAAGTCCTCCTTTGTCTCTTGTAACAGATTTTGATTTGAAGTCTATTTTGTCTGATAAAAATACAATCACCCCAGCTCTCTTGGTTACTATTTGCATGGAATATTTTCTTCCATTCTTCCACTTTCAACCTATTTGTGTCTTGGATCTAAAGTGGGTCTCTTGTAGCCACCATATAGTTGGGACATGTTTTCTTATTGATCCTGCTAATCTCTGCCTCTTGATTAAAGCGTTTAATCCATTTAAAGTCATTACTGACAAGGAAGGACTTACTTCTGCCACTTTGCTATTTGTTCTCTGTCTTATATCTTTTTGGTCCCTTATTTTCTCCAATACGGCCTGCTTTTGTGTTTAGTTGATTTTTTTGTAGTGAACCATTTTGATTCCCTTCTTTTTCCTTTTGTGAATGGTTTTTTAGGTATTTTCTTTGTGGTTACCATGGGGATTACATTTAACATCCTAAATTTATAACAAGCTAGTTAAAATTGATACTAACTTCAAATAACATACAAAAACTGTTTCTACACCACTCCTACCCTGGCTGTTGTTGCAAATTACATCTTTATACATTGTATGCCCAATATCATAAATTCTTATTTTTAATGTATTTGTCTTTTAACTTATGTACGACATAACAAGCAAAGTTAGAAATGAAGAATACTATAAAAATGGCTTTTACCCATAAAATTACCTTTGCTGGCGATTTGTTTTTCTTCATATGGCTTCATGTTACTGTCTAATGCTCCTTCATTTCAAACTGAAAGAATCCCTTTAGCATTTCTTGTAGCGCAGGCCTCCTGGTAACAAATTCCCTCAGCTTTTGTTATCTAAAACCAAAAAACTGAACCCATTGCCATCGAGTCAAGTCCGACTCATAGCAATCCTACAGGACAGAGTAGAACTGCCCCATAGGGTTTCCGAGGAGCAGCTGGTGGATTCAAACTGCGCATCTTTTGGTTAGCAGCCTGATCTCTTAACCACTGTGCCACCAGGGCTCCTTTTGTTATCTAGGAATGTCTTAATTTTGCCCTCATTTTTGAAGGAAAAGCTTTGCTGGATATAGCCTCCATATACAGGTACTTTTAAAAGATGTAATTTCTGAAAGAAACTCTCTGGCTTTTCCTTCAAGTCTTTATGTACCTATTCTATGCTTTAATGGTATTCTTTAGCCCCAAGCAGTTACAGCCTTCTGGTGTTATTAGCTGTCCCTCTGCCCTGCATGAGCTCCGAGACAGGCCAAACTGAGAAGAACATCTTGCTTTAGTCCTTTAGGAAATTCCCAGACAAGTTAGAATAGACTTACACAATAATTTGCTAATAAAGTCTGCTCTGCTCCATCTAGAACCAGAGACCAGACTCTCTCTCTGGGAATGGGGGCCACTGCCACTTTAAGATGGCCATGCAGATCCGGGGAGAGAGTAAGGCACAGGCAGGTAGAAAACCAAGTTTTCCTACTGTTTATATGTCACCTTTTCCTAGATTGATCATTTGCTTAGTTGCTATAACTCTTTGGATTTTAGAGTTCTGACAAACTTGTTTCTGCCAGTTTCTGCTTCTTTTTTAGGTGCTGTTGTAGGGGAACAGGAACATCCCAGTTTTTCTGAGGCAGCTGATTAAGCAATCTCTAAGGTCTTCTCTGGGCCTAATTTTCTATAATTCTACTTTCTCTTAAAAATGTCACTAGTCATATAATGAGGGTTATCTTTTGTTACTAAGAGTAAGAAAGATGGTATTTACTTTATCAGCATTTATATTAAGTTTAATAGTACTATGCTGAATCATAATGCTATTTATTCACCCAAACATCTCCCAGTGCCCTTCATTAATTTCCCAATCTACTTACTGGTAAATACAGAAGAGATGAAATTGCATCCAAACACCTAATTTTTAGCTCTGTTGAGGCATTCTGCGCTTGATGTCCTATTCTCATGAGTAAGCGCTCAAAGCGAGTTCCTTTGAATGAATAACAAAGAGATTTTAAAAATTGCTTTCATACATTATGACTCCTACCTGCCTAAACCAACACAAAAATAAACATGCAGTCAGAGACCAAGTGAGAGGCCTAAAACCACACATGCATACACAATACAGCATACATAAGGCAAACTGTATAGGATATGGAATCAAAAGACCTGGCTGGGATTGAGCTACCCTGGTGGCACAACGGTTAAATGCACAGCTGCTAACTGGTCAGCAGTTAGAATCCACTAGCGGCTCCTTAAGAGAAAAGACTTAGCGATCTGCTCCCATAAAGATTACAGCCTAGAAAACCCTATGGGGCAGTTCTACTCTGTCCTATAGGGTCTCCATGAATGGGAATCGACTTAATGGCACACAATAACTATTCGAATAACTTTAGATTTTCTTTAATTGCAAAATGAGAATGACAATAATATGCTCTTTGCAGAACTGTAAAAGAATCATGTAATAGGTAAAAGCACTCAGAAAAGTACATATAACGATATTAGTTGTTATACACAACAGCATATTGACTTTTAACATATATTTCACAAGGGTTCTAATAATATTGCTGTATATTTATTTTTTGTGTAGAATTTGTAGTGCCTTTGAGATACCAGAAGTACCATTAAAAGCATCATTCTTAATATAAAATACAGTGATGAACTTTTCTGTTTCCTTTCCTTCCTTGACATTACAAACAAATGTATTTTTTATGTAAATATTCACAAAAAGCTTGAGATTTAGTTGTTATACCCTTTTAAAAAACAAATGAGACTTAGAGAAATGAAATGACTAAATAAGGGCCATAAAGCTAAGTCAGCATTAGAACTGGGACATGAATCCAGGCCTTTCTGACTTGAGAGTCCATGGCCTTTACACTATGAATACTATTCAAGGAAGATGAGGAGGATAAAATGTATTTGGTCCCACCAACTTGGTTGGTTGAACCCCTAAACAGTGAGAAGCAAAAAAAAAAAAAAAAGTTTTCAATAGTAATTATGAGATTTTATTTTTTAGGGATGAGTTTATCCAAGGCACAGTTAAAAAGACTGCCACCTATAAAAGCAGTTACATTCTAAAATGTAGTTAACCTATTAGCAAATAAGTTTATACACTGAATCTCTGTCAAAAATTAAGATATCCTTAAAGAAGGCCAAGACAAGTCATACCAACCTGTTTTCTGCAAAACCTGTTTCCCTTCAACACTGGATCCCAGAATTCCAATTGTGTCCACTGCTATACCAATCATGGTGGGGTCCTGACTTTCTGTCATTTCAAAGACCTTCTCCACAAAGACAGGATAACGTTCACAGATCTGTTGAGGGCTATCCATGGAAGCCAGGTTTCCAAAAAATTTCACAAATCCTACAGTTACAAAAATCTATTTTAATAGAGGAGCAATACAGCACAAATTCTAGGCCCTATGCTTTCATAGGACAGTACTAAACTGCAGGTCAGAAAGAGGAGAAAGGTTAGGCTAGTGTGTTGCCTGGGAACCATAAGGAGATACGAGAGGACAATGATGTGTGGTTCTGAGACAGTATAAACCCCAAGGTGCCAATGAGCAGTGTCCAAATACTGAAGTATTATCATATTCAAGGAGAACAAAGAACAAGGGCAGTGGACAGAAATTCTAGGGAGGGAAGTTTGGAGTCATTATTTAGAAGAAATTTTTAAACAGAGATACTCAACAATGAAATAAACTAGGCTATATAAGGAAAGACTAAATCTCCACTTTCTGGAAGTTCTCAAGAAAAGCTAGTCAACCATTCCCCAGAACAGAATGGCTGGAGTAGATCCTTTATTAGAAAAAGATTCCAACTCAGAAATTTAATAACTCTGGAAAAATACTGTAAATACCATTACTACTATTTTTATTTTTCTTTTATCTGAGCTTCAAAAGAAAACTATTGTAATGCTCCAAACAGCACTGATTTCTCTAGGAAGTCAGAATCAATAGTGCATGGCTCCTAGGGCAATAGATTCCATTTCATCAATGGGCTACTGATCTCTTCTAAAAGGAACCAGCTCTAAGGAAAACAATTCCTGGCCTCTCCTATCAGAGATAACTCAGAAACAGCCATGATCATTTCCACAGGCATCAGTGCTTCTTACCTGGCAAATAGAAGCTAGAGAAAGGGTCTGAATCTGCCCCAACAATTATATTAGAAATCTGATCAATTACTCCTTCTTGAGCAAGGTACTGTCGTCCATGATGAGTATATGCCAGGGATGTCACCATTTCTACACAGGTGGCTCTGCAATGTCAGAAAAACAAACACAAATAGATCTTGCATATGAATAGCATAGTTTACAAATTGTTTTCATATAGGTTATCCTGTTTAACATCCTGCCCCTCAACTGAAAGGTCAATAATCCTGGTTCTACTTTTAAGTTAAGGACATAAAGCCTAGAAAGTTACAGTGACTTGTCCAGGATCGTGTAGTTATTACACAGCAGAGTTTAGGCTTAAATCTTGGTCTTGACTTGAGTTCTACTGTTGTTTCCACTACAACACAGCTGCTCCCTAAGAAGTTTTTAAACTTTTCTTTTATTGTGAAATGTCAAACATACACAAAAGTTAAGAGAACAGTACAATAAAACCCTATGTACCCATAACTCTGATTGGACAAAATCAAGATTTTGCCTTGCTTATTTCATCTTGTTTTATTCTATTTTTTTGATACATTATTTTAAAGCAAGTACTAGTTATCTTGCCATTTACCCTTACATAATTTAATATGCATCTCTAAAAACTATAACTCTTTCATTACATAATTATAATACCATTACCACACATAAAAAATTAACATTAATTCCTTGGTATCATTTAATACTCAACCACGATCAAATTTCTCCAAATGACTAAAAAATATATTTTTACAGCAGACCTTAAAATATTCTGATTATTTGCAGGGTATTTTTATGCCATAATGTCTGACACAAGGCCAAAAATTAATTAACAAAACTAATTTCTTCATTGTTGTTGTTGTGTGCCGTTGAGTCAATTCCAACTCACAGCAACCCTACAGGACAGAGTAGAACTGCCTCATAGGGTTTCCTAGGCTGTAATCTTCATAGGAGTAGACCGTCAGGTCTTTTCTCCCAAGGACTGGCTGGTAGGTTTGAATCGCCAACCTGTCAGTTAGCAGCCAAGCACTTAACCATTGCACCACCAGTGTTCCTTAATTTCATCATCAGGTAAAGATATTCAAATGCTTTCAAACAATGTAACTGATGACTGATTTATGAATGAGTTAAACAATTTCAAACATATTTAACAAACACAGGACAATCACAAAATCATTTAAAACCAACAAAAAACCAAACCCGTGGCTGTCGAGTCGATTCCGACTCAGAGCGACAAAATCATTTAAGGGGAAAAAAAAAAAAAAAAAACCCTGTATACACAAAGATGATAACTATAGCATTATTTTTAACAACCAAATACTTAAAGTAAACCAAGTGTCCAACAAGGAAGATGTATTAGTAAACTGTGGAATATCAGCAAGGAAAACATTTGGCAGGTGTTAAAGGGACTTAGGGAGTAGGGGGCTGTGAGCAATGAGACTGGAATTAACATTTCTTTGAGTACCTATGTTAGCCATCATATTGGTTTCTATGACTAATTCTCTTAATCCTCATAATATTCTCTTTACAGGGTTGTTATTGTTCCATTTGAGAGACAAGCAAACTGAGGTGCAGAAAGGTTACAATGATTTGTCCAAGAGATACATTCAAGCCCAGTCTTTCTCATTTTCAAAAGCCCATGTTTTTTCTATCATGCCATACTGCTATTATTTAGTAAAGTCAAAAGATGTGTATGATAAAATATTAAGCAATACAAAATGGCAGTTAGCACATGATTATAACTTTAAGAACACACATGCTTACAGTGAGGAAACACGGTCAATCAAAAGTAGCTGTATTGTCATGCAGGGTATTTCTAAGTTCCAGCATGTTGTCATGATATAACTTGAGCAATATTTTAAAGGCTCCTTCTTCAGGACATGCATCAGTCATGTTACTGCAAACTGGGCACAGACTCTAACAGGAAAGGTCACACTAAGTCCCAAGGTTGTTTTCTAGCCCTCCAAAACAGGGCACTTTGCCTTAAGAACTCTCAGTCAACATACCTGACCAGCACATCCTCACCAGTCAGCTCTCTGAGGAGCTGGGTTACCAATCCACTGGTGGTACAGTAGTTTAAAGACTCTGGTGACACAGAAGAAATCTCCACAATTAGCTAAATAAACAGAAAAATGAACAGAAAGATGAAAACAGCCCCACACTTGCAGGATATCATTTCAAGCACAGAACAAGGTACTTTATGTAATTCAATTGAAATTTTAAATACCTATTATCGGTCTCCACAAAGTAGGAGACTTTATTGAACACATAAGAAATTAATTTGGGACAGAAACATCCCATTATATCTGGGTGTACTGTACTTTTTTTTTTTTTAAGGACGCACCAGTCGGGGTGAATCAGCAACAACAGATTCATTATTTTAAAAAATTCATTCACTGACATATTCTGTCAGTCACTCACTCACTCATGCAACAGCATGTCTTGAGGGTCAACTAAGAGAAATGGGAAGACACAGAAGAGTGACAAAATCAGATTTAGGTTTTTAAAACATCATCCTGAGTGCATGTGAAGATAGACTAGAAGTGATAAAGATGGATGAAGGGAGACAGGTTTGGAGGCAAATGCAGTTGTCCAGGTAAGGGATAAGGATAGCTTAGACCAGGGTGGTGCTGGTTAGGCAGATGAAGAGAAATGTACCATGCTATGAGTAAAAGTGAATGGATATAAGCAAGGAAAACAAGCCCTAATAAAGAATGAGCTCAAGGGGCAGGGCCAAGACAGCGGAGTAGTCAGACTCTTCCTGTGGGTCCTCTTACAACAAAGACCCAAAAAAAACAAGTGAATCAGTTATATATGACAACATAGGAGCCCTGAACATCAACGACAAAGTTGAAGAGTCAGAAGAGCGGCAGGGGGAGGGAGAGACGGTTCAGAAGCAGCGAGAAGTTGCCAAACCTGACCCAGCAGGAATTGGCCCCCTACAGGCTGGATCAGCTGGCGTGAGCAACGAAGCAAGCAGTGGTGCTTGGGATGTGTTTTCCACATCGGGAGAGACAGAGCAGCAGAGATTGGCTCAAACCTCCAGAACCAGCAAGAAATGGCACTTAATCAGCAAAAGACAAGTACAAGCATCTAATCTACTATGTGGATTTAAAAAAAAAAAAAAACCCTCCTTTTGGTTAATACCTTCCTCCCATTTACCTGCTACCTCCCTGCTCTGCTCTGGGTCTGGTTCCTTATCAGAGACTGCTGCGCTCACTGGGCCAGAAGTAGGAACCTTGCAGGCCCTGAGCCATTCTCCCAGTTTTGGAGAGGGAACAAATTAACAAATACAGAAAAAAACAATCTGCTAGCTCTCCTAAGCCAGGAACTCTGGGCAGTCACAGCCCCTTTGCCTAGGCACAAGCATGAGGGGTCCATGGACTTTGAATGCCTTTCACCCCTGCATAGACCTGTGGGGGCCCATTTCAACAGCATAGGCCCTCAATACCACAGTATACCAGGGTATATACCTGAAGCCTATTTTCATCTGTATCTGCTATAAGGGGGAGTGGCAGATTCGTGATATTAAGCAGAGTCCTCACCTACCCAAATCAGAGGCCTGAAAACTGGTGGTTCCACCCACTCCACTGAGTCACCTGTGACAGGGGTCCAAGAATCAGTGGTAACTCCCAGTCCTTACAGCCAACAGCACTGGGTGCTCATAGTCCAGCTGCAAAACCCACCTACCTATGCACTCTAGGGAACAGAGACACCCCTTTCACCCAGACACTCAGGGGCAGCAGTTAGCCCTCTGCCTCGATCAGCGCACGACCCCCTACTGCAGCCAGATACCTGAGTGGACTCCAGTCACCCCTGCCTGTCTAGGACTGTACGTCAGAGCCTACACTATATATACACTCGGTGACCGACCTAGACACCTGGGCTGAATCCACACAAAAGTAAACGGACTCTTGGGCTCACATATCTAGTAACAGCTCTAGCCACCTGCAGACAGGACATGAGAGCTTCAAAGACACCAATAATCAAACTAGCTCACACTACTAGCCTATTTGGGCATATCAAAACAAAACAAGAAGCTAGGACATAGTATGTAAACATAAAATAAATAAATATAATAACTTATTGATGGCTTGGAGACAATAGTCAATCTTAAACCACATAAAGAGGCAGATCATGATGGATTCAGTAAGTCACCAAAACAAAGAATCAAAAAACCTTATGGAGGCAGATAACTTCTTGGAATTACTGGAGGTAGAATACAAAAGATTAATATACAGAACTCTTCAAGAAATCAGGAAGGAGTTCATGCAAAATGTAGAACAAGCGAAGGAACACACAGACAGAGCAACAGAGGAACTTAAGAAGAGCATAATGACAAATTTAACAGGCTGCAAGAATCCACAGACAGACAGCAAACAGAAATCCGAAAGATTAACAATAAAATTTCAGGATTAAACAACTCAATAGAAAGTCATAGGAGCAGAATTGAGGCAATGGAAGTCAGAATTAGTGAGACTGAAGATAAAGCACTTGACACCAACTTATTTGAGGAAAAATCATATAAAAGAATTTAAAAAAATGAAGAAACCCTAAGAAAGATGTGGGACTCTATCAAGAGGAATATCCTACAAGTGACTGAAGTACCAGAATGGGGTGGGGGTGCGTGGGATATTAAAGAATACAGAGAGAATTGTTGAAGATTTGTTGGCAGAAAACTTCCCCGATATTGTGAATGATAAGGTATCTATCCAAGAAGCTTATCAAATGCCACACAAGGTAGATCCCAAAAGAAAGTTACCAAGACATATAACAAGCAAACTTGCCACAATCAAAAATAAAAAGAGAATTTTAAGAGCAGCTAGGGATAAATGAAAAGAAACCTACAAAGGAAAGTCAATAAGACTAAGATTGGACTACTCAGCAGAAACCATGCAGGCAAGAAGGCAACAGGATGACATATATAAAGCCTTGAAGGAAAAAAATTGCCTGCCAAGAATTATATATCCAGCAAAACTGTCTCTCAAATATGATGGTGAAATTAGGGCATTTCTAGACAAACAGAAGTTTAGGGAATTTGTAAAAACAAAACCAAAATTACAAGAAATACTAAAGGGAGTCCTCTAGTTAGAAATCAATAACATCAGATAACAAACCAAGACTAGACTACAGGACAGGGCAATCAGATATCAACCCACATAGGGAAGTCACAAAAATAAATCAAAGCTAAAACCCTGAAAATAGGAAAACAGAGATGTCAATATGTAAAAGATGACAACATTAAAACAAAAAGATCCCTTCAGGAACAAGGGAAAACGAAGAAAACAAGATACATGGGATTAGTCCAAAGGATTAATGAACCACAACTACCATGGCCTCCACCAGAATGTGTCCAGTACAACTAGATGGTGCCCGACTACCATCACTGACTACTCTGACAGGGATCATGACAGAGGATCCCAGACAGAGCTGGAGAAAAATGTAGAACAAAATTCTAACTCACAAAAAAAGACCAGACTTACTGGCCTGACAGAGACTGGAGAAACCCTGAGAGTATGAGCCCCGGACACCCTTTTAGCTCAGGAATGAAGTCACTCCCAAGGTTCACCCTTCAGCCAAAGATTAGACAGCCTCATAAAACAAAATGAGACTAATGGGGCACAATAGCCCAGGGACAAGGACTACAAGGCAGGTAACAAGGAACTCAAAGTCGAGAAGGGAGAGTGTTGACATGTTGTGGGGTTGTTAACCAATATTATAAAACATATGTTTACTAATTGTTTAACGAGAAGCTATCTGTTCTGTAAACCTTCATCTAAAGTACAACTGAAAAAAAAATTATGCAATTGAAAATGAAAAAAGAAAAACAAAACAAAAAAGAGGGACTAAAAAATGTAGTCATAGATCTTTCATATGGAGAGGAAGTCAAGATGATATAAAGAAATAGAAGACTGTTTTAAACTGAGAAAGATAGGGGTAAATATTAAGGTAACCACAAAGGAAACTAACAATCCTACACATGAAAATAAAAAACAAGAAAAACATAAAGACTCACCAAATACATCTTGAGGAACATCTAGCTCAACTGGCATAACATAGTTTATAAACAAAATGTTCTACATTCTACCTTGGTGAGTAGCGTCTGGGGTCTTAAAAGCCTGTGAGCAGCCATCTAAGATATACCACTGGTCTCGCCCCTTCGGGAGCAAGGGAGAATGAAGAAAACAAGATACAAGGGAAAAATTAGTCCAAAGGACTAACGGACCACAATTACCATGGCCTCCACCAGAATGTGTCCAGTACAACTAGATAGTGCCTGGCTACCATCACTGACTGCTCTCACAGGGATCACAACACAGGGTCCCGGACAGAGCTGGGGAAAAATGTAGAACAAAATTCTAACTCACAAAAAAAGACCAGACTTACTGGCCTGACAGAGACTGGAGAAACCCTGAGAGCATGAGCCCTGGCCACCCTTTTAGCTCAGGAATGAAGTCACTCCCAAAGTTCACCATTCAGCCAAAGATTAGACAGCCTCATAAAACAAAATGAGACTAATGGGGCACAACAGCCCAGGGACAAGGACTACAAAGCAGGTAACAAGGAACTCAAAGTCGAGAAGGGAGAGTGTTGACATGTTGTGGGGTTGTTAACCAATGTTATAAAACATATGTTTACTAATTGTTTAACGAGCAGCTATATGTTCTGTAAATCTTCATCTAAAGTACAATTGAAAAAAAAAGTATGCAACTGAAAACGAAAAAAGAAAAACAAAACAAAAAAAGAGGGACTAAAAAATGTAGTCACAGATCTTTCATATGGAGAGGAAGTCAAGGTGATATAAAGAAATAAAAGACTGGTTTAAACTGAGAAAGATAGGGGTAAATATTAAGGTAACCACAAAGGAAACTAACAATCCTACACATGAAAATAAAAAACAAGAAAAACATAAAGACTCACCAAATACATCTCGAGGAACATCTAGCTCAATTGGCATAACATAGTTTATAAACAAAATGTTCTACGTTCTACCTTGGTGAGTAGCATCTGGGGTCTTAAAAGCCTGTGAGCAGCCATCTAAGATATACCACTGGTCTTGCCCCTTCGGGAGCAAGGGAGAATGAAGAAAACAAGATATAAGGGAAAAATTAGTCCAAAGGACTAATGGACCACAACTACCATGGCCTCCACCAGATTGAGTCCAGTACAACTAGACAGTACCCAGCTACCACCACTGACTGCTCTCACAGGGATCACAACACAGGGTCCCAGACAGAGCTGGAGAAAAATGTAGAACAAAATTCTAACTCACAAAAAAGACCAGACTTACCAGCCTGACAGAGACTGGAGTAACCTCGAGAGTATGACCCCCAGACATCCTTTTAGCTCAGTAATGAAGTCACCCCCGAAGTTCACCTTCAGACAAAGATTAGACAGGCCCATAAAACAAAATAAGACTAATGGGGCACAACATTCCAGGTACAAGGACTAGAAGGCAGAAAGGGACATGAAATCTTATAACAGGGAGCCCAAAGTCAAGAAGGGAGAGTACTGACATGTCGTGGGGTTGTTAACCAATGTCATAAAACAGGATGTGCACTAACTGTTTAATAAAAAAGTATTTGTTCTGTAAACCTACATCTAAAGTACAATAAAAAAAAAAAATGAAAAAAAAAAAAGACTCACCAAATACAAAATCAACAAGGAAAAACAGGAAAAATGACTCAGCACAGAAAATTCAGTGGAACAAAGAAACTGTCAACAACACACAAAAAAATGACATAAAATGATAACACCAACTCATACCTATCAATAATTACTCTGAATGTAAATGGACTAAATGCACCAATAAAGAGACACAGAGTGGCAGAATGGATAAAAAAACATGATCTGTCTACATGCTGCCTACAAGAAACACACCTTAGACCTAAAGATACAAACAAACTAAAACTCAAAGAATGGGAACAAATATATCAAGCAAACTACACTCAAAAAAAGAGCAGCAGTGGCAATATTAACCTCTGACAAAATAGACTTTAAAGCAAAATCCACCACAAAGGATAAGGAAGGACAATATGTGATGATTAAAGGGTCAATACACCAGGAGGACATAACCATAATAAGTATTTATAAGACGAACGACAGGGCTCAAAAATACACAAAACAAACTCTAACAGCACTGAAAACAGAGATAGACAGCTCCACAATAATAGTAGGAGACTTCAACACACGACTTGCGGTGAAGAACAGAACACCCAGAAAGAAGCTCAATAAAGACACGAAAGATCTAAATGCCACAATTAACCAACTTCATCTCATAGACATATACCGAAACACTCCACCCAACAGACGCCAAGTATACTTTCTTCTCCAACACACACAGAACATTCTCCAGAATAGACCACGTATATTAGGCCACAAAGCACCCCTTAAGAGAATCCAAACCATCAAAATATTATAAAGCATCTTTACTGACCATAAAGCCATAAAAGTAGAAATCAGTAACAGGAAAAGCAAGAAAGAAAAATCAAACACATGGCACCTGAAGCACACCTTGCTCAAAAACTACTGGGTTATAGAAGAAATTAAGGACGGAATAAAGAAATTCACAGAATCAAATGAGAATGAAAACACATCCTATCAGAACCTTTGGACACAGCAAAAGCAGTGCTCAGAGGTCAATTTATAGTAATAAATGCACACATCCAAAAAGAAAAAAGGGCCAAAAATCAAAACATTAACCCTACAACTCGAACAAGTAGAAAGAGAGCAGCAAAACAAACTCTCGGAGCCCAAAGAAAGGAAATAATAAAAACTAGAGTACAAGTAAACAAAATAGAGAATAGAAAAACAATTGAAAGAGTTTACAAGACCAAAAGCTGGTTCTTTGAAAAGATCAACAAAAATAGATAAACCACTGGCCAAACTGACAAAAGAAAAACAGTAGAAGAAGCAAATAACCCAAATAAAGAATGAGCTGTGCGATATCACAACAGACTCAATTGAAATTACAAGAATCGTAACAGAATACTCTGAAAAACTGTACTTCAAATCTGAAAACCTAGAGGAAATGGACAAATTTCTAGAAACACACTACCTATCTAAACTAACACAAACAGAGGTAGAACAACTAAATAAACCCATAACAAAACAAGAGATTGAAAGGATAATTTAAAAGCTCCCAACAAAAAAAAAAGCCCTGGCCTGTGAGGACCATCATCTCGGGGAACATCTAGCTCAATTGGCATGACACAGCTTATAAAGACAATGCTCTACATTCTACCTTGGTGAGTAGTGTCTGGGGGTCTTAAGAGCCTGTGAGCGGCCATCTAAGATACTCCACTGGTCTCATCCCTTCCGGAGCAAGGGAGAATGAAGAGAACAGGATACAAGGAAAAGATTAGTCTGAAGGACTAATTGTCCACAGCTACCAAGGCCTCCACTGGACTGAGTCCAGTACAGCTAGATGGTGCCCGGCTACCACTGACTGCTCTGACCAGGATCACAACACAGGGTTCTGGACAGAACTGGAGAAGGATGTAGAACATAATCCTAACTCACAAAAAAAAGACCAGATTTACTGGCCTAAAGGAGACTGGAGAAACCCCGAGAGTATGGCCCCCAGACACCCTTTTAGTTGAGGGGTGAAGTTATCTCCGAGGTTCACCATTCAGCCTGGGAGTGGACAGCCCCGTAAAACCAAATGAGAGTAACGAGGTACAGCAGTCCAGTGACAAGTGCCAGAAGGCAGAAGGGGACAAGGAAGCTGGTGATAGGGAACCCAAGGTTGGGTAAGGATATTGTTGATGTGTTGTGAGATTGTTAACCATTGTCATAGGGCAACATTTGTAGTAACTGTTAAATGAGAAACTATTTTGTTCTGTAAGCCTTCATCTTAAGTGAGAATAACGGCACAATTCGAAGAGCGTAGTCAATGTCACTGAACTGTGCATGTAGAAATTTCTGAAATGGTGTATCTTTGGCTATGTGTATTTTCACCAAAAAAAAAAAAGGTTGAGAAGTTAGAAGGTTGACATGTTGTGGGGTTGTTAGCCAATGTCATGAAACAATATGTGTACTACTGTTTCATGAGAAACTATTTGTTCTGTAAGCCTTCACCTGAAGTACAATTTAAAAAAAAAAAGCCCTGGCCCTGACGGCTTCACTGAAGAACTCTACCAAACTTTCAGAGAAGAGTTAGCACCACTACTACTAAGGTATTTCAGAGCACAGAAAAAGATGGAATACTCCTGAACTTATTCTATGAAGCCAGCATAACCTTGATACCAAAACCAGGTAAAGACACTACAAGAAAGAAAATTACAAACCAGTATCCCTCATGAACATTGATGCAAAAATCCTCAACAAAATTCTAGCCAATAGAATTCAACAACATATCAAAAAAAAAATTTACCATGATCAAGTGGGATTCACACGAGATACGCAGGGATGGTTCAACATTAGAAAAACAATCAATGTAACACATCACATAAATAAAACAAAAGACAAGAACCACATGATGTCATCAATTAATGCAGAAAAGGCATTTGACAAAGTCTAACACCCATGATAAAAACTCTCAACAAAATAGGAATAGAAGGGAAATTCCTCAACATAATTAAGGGCATTTATACAAAGCCAACAGCCAACATCATTGTAAACGGAGAGAGTCAAGCATTCCCCTTGAGAATGGGAACCAGACAGGGATGTCCCTTATCACCACTCTTATTCAACATTGTGCCAGAGGTCCTAGCCAGAGCAATTAGGCCACAAAAAGAAATAAAGGGCATCCAAATCGGTAAGGAAGAAGTCAAAGTATCTCTATTTGCAGACGATATGATCTTATGCACACAAAACCCCAAAGAATCCACAAGAAAACTACTCGAAGTAATAGAGGATTTCAGCAAAGTATCAGGATACAAGATAAACATACAAAAATCAGTTGGATTCCTCTACACCAACAAAGAGAACCTCGAAGAGAAAATCACCAAATCAATACCATTTACAAGTCCCCAAAAAGATAAAATACTTAGGAATAAATCTAACCAGAGACGTAAAAGACCTATACAAAGAAAACTATAAGAAACTACCGCAAGAAACCAAAAGAGACCTACGTAAGTGGAAAAACACACCTTGCTCATGGATAGGAAGACTCAACATTGTGAAAATGAAAATGTCAATTCTACCCAAAGTGATCTGCAGATAAAATGCAATCCTAATCCAAATTCGAACAACATTTTTTAATGAGATAGAGAGACAAATATAGAGACAAATAATGAACTTCAAATGGAAAAGGAAGAGGCCCAGAATAAGTAAAGCATTACTGAAAAAGAAGAACAAAGTGGGAAGCTTCACCCTACCTGATTTTAGAAACTATTACACTGCCACGGTAGTCAAAACAACCTGGTACTGGTACAACAACAGATGAATAGACCAATGGAACAGAATTGAGAATCCAGACATAAATTCAACCACCTGTGGGCAGCGGATATTTGACAAAGGCCCAAAGTCCATTAAATGGAGAAAAGACAGTCTCTTTAACAAACGGTGCTGGCATAACTGGATATCCATCTGTAAAAAAATGAAACAAGACTCATACCTCACACCATGCACAAAAACTAACTCAAAATGGATCAAAGACCTAAATATAAAATTAAAAACAATAAAGATCATGGAAAAAAAATAGGGACAACGCTAGGAGCCCTAATACAGGGTATAAAGAGAATACAAAACATAACTAACAATGCACGAACACCAGAAAAGAAACTAGACAACTGGGAACTCCTAAAATTCAAACACTTATGCTCATCAAAAGACCACCGAAAGAGTAAAAAGACAACCTACAGACTGGAAAAAATTTTGGCTACGACATATCCAATCAGGGTCTAATCTCTAAAATCTACAAGATACTGCAAAACTTCAACCACAAAAAGACAAATAACCCAATTAAAAAATGGGCAAAGGACATGAACAGGAATTTCACCAAAGAAGACATTCAGGCAACTAAGAGATACAAGAGAAAATGCTCACAATCATTAGCCATTAGAGAAATGCAAATCAAAACTACAATGAGATACCATCTCACCCCAACAAGGCTAGTATTAATCCAAAAGACACAAAATAATAAATGCTGGAGAGGTTGTGGAGAGACTGGAACACTTATACACTGTTGGTGGGAATGTAAAATGGAACAACCAGTTTGGAAATCGATTTGGAGCTTCCTTAAAAAGCTAGAAATAGAAGTACCATTCAATCCAGCAATCCCACTCCTTGGACTATATGCTAGAGAAATAAGAGCCGTCACAGAAATAGATGTATGCACACCCATGTTCATTGCAGCACTGTTCACAATAGTTAAAAGATGAAAACAACCTAGGCACCCATCAACTGATGACTGGATAAACAAATTATGGTATATTCACACAATGGAATACTATGCAACGAAAAGAACAACGATGAATCCTCGAAATATCTCATAACATGGATGAACCTGGAAGGCACTATGCTGAGTGAAATTAGTCAATCGCAAAAGGATGCATATCGTGTGAGGCCACTCTTGTAACAACTCAAGAAAAGGTTTAAACACAGAAGAAAACACTCTTTGATGGTTACGAAGGTGGGGAGGGAGGGAGAGGGGAGAGTAGACAAAATTTATGTTAGCTGAAGGGAAGGACAACACACAATACAAGGGGAGTCAGCACCACTGGACTAAACCAAAAGCTAAGAAGTTTCATGAATACAACCACACACTTCGAGGGGCAGTGTAGCAGGGGAAGGGGTGGGGACAATGGTTTCAGGGGACATCTAGGTTGACTGGCATAACAAAGTTTATTAAGAAAATGTTCTCCATCCCACTTTGTTGAGTGGCGACTGGGGTCTTAAAAGCTAGCAAGCAGCCATCTAAGATGCATCAATTGGTCCCAACCATCTGGAGCACAGGAGAATGAAAAACACCAAAGACACAAGGTAAATATTAGCCCAAGAGACTAAATGGGCTGTGTAAACCAGACTCCATCAGCCTGAGACCAGAACTAGATGGTGCCCGGCTACCACAAATGACCGTCCTTACAGGGAACACAACAGAGAGTCCCTGATGGAGCAGGAGAAAAGTGGGGTGCAGAACTCAAATTGTAGTAAAAACACCAGACTTAACGGTCTGACTGAGACTGGAAGAACCGCAGAAGACTTGGCCCCCAGACTCTCTGTTAAACCAGAACTAAAATCATTCCCAAAGCCAACTCTTCAGACAAAGAATAGGCTGTACTATAACACATAAAATGATACTCGTGAAGAGTGTGCTTCTTCATTCAAGTAGATACACAAGACTAAATGGGCAGCTCCTGTCCACAGGCGAGATGAGAAGGCAGAAAGGGACAGGAGCTGGCTGAATGGACACAGGAAATTCAGGGTGGGAAGGGGGAGTGTGCTGTCATAGGGATAGCAACTAGGGTCACATAACAATGCATAAATGTTTTTATGAGAAACTAACTTGAGCTGTAAACTTTCACCTAAAGCACAATTAGGAAAAAAAAAAGCAGTCTTATGGGTAAGTAAGAATGAGCTCAAGGTCTCTGACTTGTCAAACATTGAGTACTGTGAAACAGGGCTAGTTTGTTGCTGATGGTTTTTGTTAGGTGTATAAGGTGAGTAGGGGAGACCATGAGTTTGGTTTGTGCATAAGTATGAGGGGTCGAGAATATGTCCGACAGGCGATATGAAGGTCTGAGTTCAGAAGAGACATCTGGGTTAGAGATTAACTTCTGAGAGTCATCATCATATGGGGGGAACTGAAATCATATGATGAATAAAATTGTCTACGGAATAGATATAGAGCATGATGAAAGCAGGGATAGGAAGTTCACCAATAATTAAAGATTCAATAGAGGACAATGAATCAGGAGACTTTGACAGAGACACAGAGGAAAACCAGAATAGTCTGGTCTGAAAATGTGCAAAGTGAGAAAGTGTTATCAGGAGGGAATTAGAATGTAGAGGGATTCATTCTGAATACGCAGCCTACTAGCTATGTGGCCTTGGGTCAATTATGTCATCCATACAGTGAGGTTAATGATACTTTTAACACATAAGGTTTGCTGTGATAATTAAAGACAACACGTGAGGTTTTTTAGCATAGTGCTCGGTACAAAGCTGTTAAAAATGAGAGCCATTTCTTCTTCTTCCCATTACTATTACTAATTTTTTCAAAGTCTGGTTCCAATGGTATCTCCTCTATCATAGCACTTACATCGTACTGTAAAAAAATTTTTATGTTACATATTATGCTGGGTGTTTACTCCTATACCTCCGGCACCTAGTATGGATCCTAACACAGATTATGCACTCAATAAATGCATTCAAATGAACCATCCTGCCTTCCAATGCAAGCCTTACTGCATTCTGAATCATAAGGTATCAGACCAAACAAAAACCAAACCCTCTGCCATTGAGTCAATTCCAACTCATAGTGACCCTATAGTACAGAGTAAAACTGCCCTGCAGGGTTTCTGAGGAGTGGCTGGTGGATTCGAACTGCTAACCTTTTGGTTAGCAGCTGAGCTCTTAACCACTGTGTCACCATGGCTCCAAGGTATCAGACAGTGTGGTGTAACCTTACCTCATATACTCTGTATCTTACAATGTCATTTGTTTTCATTACGCTTTTCAAATCATCCAGCAGATTGCTTTCAAATAAAGCCTCCAGTCCAGCTTGGGTTAATGATGCTCTTGATAGGGATCTGATAGCCTTATAAGGAAAGAAAATATCTCTTTAGTCACTGTTAGCTATTATTATTTATAATTAGAAAAATACACAGTATTCCCAATAGAAAACAGTTTATCATTTTTGCTCCTTATCAAGCAAGTCAGTGTAAGCCCTACGATAATGTGGGTATGTGTATCCTAGAAAATAGAAGAGGTTTATTAGTGTTTACTTGACAAGACCATCAATGACACCATCTATATGAGGTTGCAAATTCAATTACACAAATAAACCATTCTAGACCTCTACCTCTACATTCAGGAAGCCTTTCTTTGTCTCTTAGGACACAAAGGTTTCTGCATGTTTAAGTTGATGGTTTTAGCAGACTCACCGCTTTAGCTACAGATAGATTTTCTCCACCAATACAATAAATGATTTGTTTTAGTAATTCAGAATTATTTAGAATCTCAGTGATGGCATCAGAATTTTCAATAATTCTTCCAACCTGAAACAAATGAACAAACAAAACAGAAAATAAACAGAAAGGCTCTTCCAAGGTAGGGCAGCATAGAACTCATAATGGTCCAATTTCCTTAATGTGCAAGTATTCTATGAGTTACTGATTAGTGCTATAAGGTAAGTCATTAAAAATTCAGAATGACCCAGATTCATTAAAGTCAAACCATGCATGTGGTATAACCACATCTTTAAAGGAAAAAGTAAAAAACATACAGAAACGGTGACTAAAATGTTGAGACAGCTCAGTAAGTGAAAACAATACAGGCTAGGTATAATCCCTAGTTCTGCCAATTTTCACTGCACCACCTTTGGGCAAATTAAATAGTTTGTTCAAGTCTGCTTTCTCATCTGTAAAACAGGAATACAATACTTGATTATGCAGTAGATACGAAGACTAAATGAGACTAAACAGGTAAAGCACCTCCTACACTGCCTGGCACATAAGTGTTAAATGAATAAATCAATACTTTCCCCCCTTTTGTTGAATAAACATGTCAGAGGAGAACAGGAAAAGCAGTGGTTGAGTATTTACTGGGTAACTAACCTCTCAGCTTCTAACAATTCAGCAAGATAACCCTCAGTAGCAGATTTTCACTCAAATAGTAGGATGTTTTGGTTACCAAGATAAAAGTTACCATTTTAATTCATTGGTTTAGTGCCCTTTAAGATAGTATTTGGTTCATGTCACTATAATAGGACCTAACACGGCAGAGTAGCTGTTTGAACACATGCGAATCTATCTTTTCCACTCAACTAGGAGCAACCTGAGGGAAAGAAATAGACTTGGTAGTTCCAACAGCATATGGCACAATGCCTGGCATGTAAACGGACCTCAGTCAGTATTTGGTAAATGTATGATTCAGGTGATACTTACGGCACTTCTTACTTTAGCTCATATCCCGCTGGTTCTAGTTAGCTATCTATGTATACGTCTGTCTCCTTTACTAGGCTAAGGAGCTCCCTTGGGGACAGACAGGAATTGTGTTTTCTTCATCTCTCTGTTTTTGGCACCCAACCCACAGTCTGGCCCACAGCAAGAGGTCACTAAGTGTAGGTCCCCTTCTTACATGTGCTATTAAAATTTCATACCTGGGACAAAGTGAGGATCTTTACAGAGTCATCAGGGTGAGTCAGTCCTCTCTGCAGGTCAACTTGGAGGTTCCGGGCCATGTGAACTGGCTCCATAGCTTGGAGCAATCTCTCTAGGATGGATACACACAAAGCAGTCTGTTCCCTAAAAAAGGTGCCATAGATCTCATTAGTTCATGTCCTGCCAGGTGAGAAGTAATAACTTGACAACTCTGAAGCCTGGCTCAAGGAAGATCTTGTCCACACAGGCATCCCTCCAAAACACCAGCTTCTACTCATTTATTAAACATTTCCTAAGTGCCTACTGGGGCCCTGCTGACACAGTGTTAAGCGTTTGGCTGCTAATCAAAAGGTCGGCCACGAGCCGCTCCTTGGAAACCCTATGGGGGCAATTCTACCCTGCCCTGTAGGGTCCCTATGAGTTGGAATCAACTTGACGGCAATAGGTTTGGCTTTGGTTTAAGCACCTATTATGTCCTATGCCTGTCCAGGTACTACAGAGAAGGAAGAATAAGACATAGTCTCAAGCCTCAAGAAGTTCAGTCTAATGGAAGATAAAGGTAAATAAAAAAGCAACTATAATCCAGGTAAATGCTATAGGTTAGGGCTGGAAGCTGCGAGAGTTCAGAAAAAGAACACAGAGTATGGGGAAGATATTTTTAAAGAAAAAGTGGGGATTACCTAGTAGGAGAAAGGTGTTCCAGGTATAGGGAGCAGCAGTACATTTAAAGGCACAGAGGAATATGACAGCATTACGCATTAAAGGAATAAGTAGCTTGGCATGTCTGGGGAAAGGCAAAAGGGTAAAAGGTGGTATGGATGGCAAGAAATGAAACTAGAAAGATGCACAGGTGCCATAGTCTGACAAGTCTTTAATGTGTCTTATGGACTGGATTTTTTGCATAATGCAATAGCAAACTATGGCATTTCAAGCGGAGAAGTAATCTGATGAGATGACTTTTAGAAATCACCCTGCATGAGTGTTTGAGAAAGAATTTTCAGTGTGACAGCAGTTGATCGTGACAGGGGATAGGGGAGTGAACCAAGGGAGCAGCAGTGGAGATGAAGAAGACTGAAAAGATTCAAGATGTATTAAAGAGGTAAAGTAATCAGAACTGGACGAGTATCAGTTATAGATACAGACTGCTTCAAAAACAATTTCCTTGTCTTCTAATAGACAGTACGAGTAAATGGACACTCACATACTGCTGTTGGAGTTTACATTTAAACTGGTACAACCTTTATGGAAGGTAATTAGGCAACACGTATCAAAAGCCTGAGCACATCCTTTTAACTCGGGAATTCCACTTTGAATAACTGAGTCTAAGGGAGTAATTAAGAATGTTTTATACCCAAGAGAACTGAAAATATATGTTCATACAAAAACTTGTACACAAATATTCATAGCAGCATTATTTGTAATAGCCAAAAAGTGGGAACAAACCAGTATCTATCAACTGATGAATGGATAAACAAAGTGTGGTATATCCAGACAACAGAATATTATTCAACTACAAAAGAAATGAAGTACTAATACATGCTACAACATGGATAAACCTTGAAGACATTATGCTAAGTGAAGGTCAGATACAAAAGACCATATATAGTATGATTCCATTTGTATGCAATGTCCAAAACAGGCAATCCATAGAGACAGAAGGGAGGGGGAATGGGGAGAGATTGCTAATGGGTATGGGGTTTCTTTTTGGGGTGATGAAAATATTCTGGAATTAGACAGTGGTGATGGTTGCACAACATTGTGAATACACTAAAAACCACTGAATTTGCACACTTTAAAAAGGTAAATTTTATGCTATGTGAATTGTATCTCAAAAAAGGCAAGTTTTATAAAATACATAAAGATGTTCAACTTATCTCAAAAAATTAAGTAACAAACTGAACATCCTCATAGGGGAGGTGGGGCCAAGATGGCAGAATAGTCAGACGCTTCTGGTGGACCCACTTAGAACAAACACCCGAAAAAACAAGTGAATCAATTATATATGACAATCTAGGAGCCCTAAACATCTAAAGCAAAGTTGAGAAACAGGACTGAGTGGCAGGGGGAGGGACAGACCGTTTGGAAGCAGCATGGAGTTGCCAGACCTGACCCGGCAAGAGCCTGAAACCTTCAGGCCATATCAGCTCATGCGTGAGCAGTGAGGCAGGCAAGCAGCGGTGCTCGGTAGGCGTATTCCGCACCAGGAGAGACCCAGTTGCAGAGAGTCTACTTGGCCACCCAGAACCAGTGAGAAGCAGCCCTAGATAGGTGAAAGGTAAGTACATGTGTATGGCCTACCGCACGGATCAAAAACACCCCCCTTAGGGAAAAACCTCTCTCCTATTTACCTCCCTGCTCCCTGCTCTGCACTGGGTCCCAGGCCGGCTTCAGCAATTGCCAAGTCCCCTAGGCCGGAAGTAGGATCTATCACATGCCCAGAGCCATTCTCCCAGCCTTGGAGAGTGAACAAATTAACAAATGAAAAAAAAATAAACTGCTGGCTCCCCGAAGCCAGGAAGCCAGGGTAGGCACAGGTCCTTTGCCTAGGCACAGGCATAAAGGATCCACGGACTCTGAGTGCCTTTCCTCCTGCAGAGACTTGTGTGGGCCCATTTGAACAGTGTAGGCCCTCATGACCGCAGTACAACCGGGTATATACCTGAAGTCTAACTTCAAACGTTTCAGCCATGAAGTGGCAGTTCGTGACATCTGACACTGCTCTGCCCATTAAGCAGGGTCTTCACCTACCCACATCAGGGGCCTGAGGACTGGTGGCTCCACCCATGCCACCTAGCCACCTGCGATAGGGGCCCAAGAATAAGAGGTGCCCCCCAGTCCTTACAGCCAATAGCATTGGGTGCTCACAGTTGGCTGCAAAACCCACCCACCTACACACTCTAGGGATCAGGGACACGCCTTCCTCCTGGACACTTGGGGGTGGCCGTCAGCCCCCTGCCTTGCTCAGAGTGTGTCCCCCTGCTGCAGCCAGATGCCTGTGCCTACACCAACCACCCATGCCTGTCTAGGACTGTAGGTGAGAGCCTACACCACATACTTAGTGGCTATCTACCTCGGCACCTGAGCTGAATCCATACAGGAGGAGTGGGCAGACTCCTGAGCTCACATACTTAGTAACAGATCTAATCACCTGGTGAAAGGACATTAGAGCTTCAAAGGTGTCAATAATCAAACTAGCTCATACGAGCAGCCTTTTTGGGTATATCAACACAAGAAGCTAGGACACAGTAAACAAACATAAAATAAATAAATATAATAAATTATTGATGGCTCAGAGGCAACAGTTAATATCAAATCACATGAAGAGGCAATCCATACTGGCTTCAGCAAGCTCTCACAATAAAGAATCTAGAAATTTTCCAGAGGAGGAAAATTTCTTGGAATTACTGGAGGCAGAATACAAAAGATTAATATACAGAACTCTTCAAGAAATTAGGAAAGAAATTAAGCTAAATGCAGAACACACAATAGAGAAAATTAAAAAGATTAGAGAAGAGCGTAATGATAAATTTAACAGGCTGCAAGAATCCATAGAGAGACAGCAATCAGAAATCCAGAAGATTAACAACAAAATGTCAGAATTAGACAACTCAATAGAAAGTCACAGGAGCAGAATTGAGGCACTGGAAGTCAGAATTAGTGAGACTGAAGATGAAGTACTTGAAACCAACTTATTTGAGGAAAAATCAGATAAAGGGATTTAAAAAAATGAAGAAACCCTAAGAATTATGTGGGACTCTATCAAGAGGAATAACCTACGAGTGACTGGAGTACCAGAATGGGGGGGATAACAGAAAATACAGAGAGAATTGTTGAAGATTTGTTGGCAGAAAACTTCCCTGATATCGTGAAAGATGACAAGATAGCTATCCAAGATGCTCATCAAACCCACATAAGGTAGATTCCAAAAGAAAGTCACTAAGACATATTATAATCAAACTTGCCAAAACCAAAGATAAAGAGAGAATTTTAAGAGCGGCTAGGGATAAACGAAAAGTCATCTACAGAGAGTCAATAAGAATAAGCTCGGACTACTCAGCAGAAACCATGCAGGCAAGAAGGCAATGGGATAACATATCTAAAGCCCTGAAGGAAAAAAACTGCCTGCCAAGAATTAATATACCCAGCAAAACTGTCTCTCAAATATGATGGTGAAATTAGGGCATTTCCAGATAAACAGAAATTTAGGGAATTTGTAAACATCCACATAGGGCACTGGTACAATATATAGTTGAAAAATGGATTAGCCTGCAGTGTAAGATGGTCTAGAAAATATTTAATTACAAAGAAACAAGCTCATGATATACTAAGTGAAAAAGTAGGTTGTGAAACATAACTACAGCATAATCCCATTTTCATTAAGTTTGTACGTGCACTGAAAAAGGTCTGCTAAAGATATATACATAAAGGTGTTAATGGGTTATTACTTGGCATGCTGAGGCTACAAGTGGTTTTTATTTTCTTTTTGCTTATCTACATTTTACCATTTTTCTTTTGTGAATGTTCATTTAGTTTGTGGTAAGAAAAAAATAACAAAATTAACTTGTTGAAAACTTAAAAAATTCATGTAAAAGCACCTAGTATTTCCTGGCATATAGCCCATTGCCATCGAGTTGATTCCGACTCATAATGATCCTACAGGACAGAGCAGAATTGCCTCATAGGATTTCCAAGGAGTGGCTGGTGGACTCAAACTGCTGACCTTTTGGTGAGCAGCTGTAGCTCGCTCTAGCTCTTAACCACTGTGCCACCAGGGCTCCTCCTGGAACGTAGCAGGTGCTTTATAAATGCTAAAATCTTTCTTCTTTAAACCCGCTGCCATCGAGTCAATTCCGATTCATAGCGACCCTATAGGACAGAGCAGAACTGCCCCGTAAGCTTTCCAAGAAGTGGCTGGGGAATTCCAACTGCTGACCTTTTGGTTAGCAGTCGAGCTCTTAACCACTATGCCACCAGGGATCCTTTCTTAACTTGCTTATAAACTAGTTAGGAAAACTACAAACCTGCCAGTAATAACTATAAGGCAAAGGCAGAACATGTGCTATTATAAAATGTTATAAACAACATGACAGGGAATTCTGAAGAGGAACCAAGGAAGTAGAAAATGAGTAACTATTAAAAGCCTTTTCCCCATATCCAAAGCCCTTTCTCACCTCTTTACTGTTCCATTCCCTTCTTGCATTTCACCCCTCTGATCCCTATTTGATAGGCAACCTCATGATAATGACTTTGGTTTACTCAGTTTCATCACTTACTGTATGTTCTTGGTCAAGTCAACCGTTCTGAACCTCATTTATATAAAACAGGGATAATAATCACAATTAACTCATACAGCTTTTGTGAGAATATACAAAATAATAATAGTAAACACAAATAATACTATATTTCAGGCACTATTCTAAACATTTGACATATTTTAACTCATTTAATCTTCATAACAACTCTATGGAAGAGGTTCAATTTTTATTCTAATTTTAACCCAGATAAACTGAGACAGAGATATTAAGTAATCTGCCCAAGGTCACACAATTACTAAGTAGCAGAGTTGGAATCTGAATTCAAGTGGTCTGGCTTGAGTCCATGCTTTTAACCACCCTGCTACACTTGTAGGGCTTAGCACATGCCTAGCCCATAGTTGTATTGTTAGCTATATCACTATTCTTATGTTAGTTCTCCATCTCAATTTCTTCTCAGTCTGTTAACTCTGGATTCTCCCATCGTTTCTAGCACATCTTTTGTGTTTAGCAGATGCTCAATAAAGGTTTCTGAATTTAAAAGCCATGGTAGTTCCAATTGTTCCACATCCTTCTCAACACTTGTAATGGTGTCATTTTAATTTTAGCCATTCTAACAGGTGAAGTGCTATTTTCATCACATTGTATAAGGGATATACACTATTAATATGGTTTATCACTGTTGAACATGGCATCAGGATTGGAGGAAGACTCATTAACCACCTGCTATATGCAGATGCCATCACTTGTCTGGCAGTTTGTTGTACTGGGGTGGCTTGCATGTTGCTGTGATGCTGGAAGCTATGCCACCGGTATTTCAAATACCAGTAGGGTCACCCATGCTGGACAGGTTTCAGTGGAGCTTTCAGACTAAGACAGACTAGGAAGAAGGACCTGGCAGTCTACTTCTGAAAAAAATGGCCAGCAAAAACCTCATGAATAACAGCAGAACATTCTCTGATAATGGTGCTGGAAGATGAGCCTGGAAAACCCTCTGCCGAACCTGTTGTTATCAAGTTGATTCGGACTCACAGCAACCCTAAGGACAGAGTAGAACTGCCGCATAGGGTTTCCAAGGAGCAGGTGGTGGATTCTAACTGCCAGCTTTTTGGTTAGCAGCCAAATGCTTAACCACTGTGCCACCAGGGCTCCAGGTTGGAAGGCATTCAAAGTACGACTAGAGAAGAGGTGCCTCCTCAAAGTAGAGTCAACCTTAATGACACAGATGGAGTCAAGCTTTTGGGACCTTCATTTGCTGATGTGGCATGACTCAAAATGAGAAGAAATAGCTGCAAACATCCATTGTAGAAGGTCAGCAAAAAAGAGGAAGATCATCAGTGAGATGGACTGACAAGGTGGCTGCCAACAATTGGCTCAAGCATAACAATGATTGTGAGTATGGCATAGGACAGAGTAGTGTTTCATTTTGTTGTATATAGGGCCACCATGAGTTGGAGCCAACTCAACGGCACCTAACAACAATAGATGTGTGTTGTTGTTCATTGTTGTGTGCTGTCAAGTTGATTCCAACTCACAACGACTCTACATGACAGAGTAGAACTACTCATAGGGTTTCCTATGCTGTAATCTTTATGGAAGTAGATTGCCAGGTCTTTTCTCCCGTGGAGCTGCTGGTGGGTTTGAACTGCTGACTTTTCAGTTAGCAGCCAAGCACTTAACCACCGCTCCACCACGGCTCCTGCAACAGATGTGTAGTGATATTTTATCATGGTTTTAATTTGCATTTCCTTAATGACTAATCATGTTGAGCATCTTTTAATATACTTATTTGCCATCCATAGATCCTCTTATTCAAATCTTTTCTCCATTTTTAAATTGGGTTATTTCTTTTCTTGTTATAAAGTTTTGATAGTTCTTTAAATATTCTGGATTCAAGTCCTTTGTCATACATATGCTTTGCAAATATTTTTCTCCCAGTTTGTAGCTTGCCCTTTTAAGTGTCTTCTGAAGAACAGAATGTTTTAATCTTGATGAAGTCCAATTTATCAAGCTGTTATTTTATAGATGCTTTTGGTGTCATATCTAAGAAATCTCTGTTTACTTTGCAGTCACAAAATATTTTTCTTATGTTTTCTTTTAGAAGTTTTATAGTTTTTGGTTTTATATATTTAGATCTATGACCCATTATCATACACTGCTGATGGAAATGTAAATGGTATAACCATTTTGGAAAACAGTTTGGCAGTTTCTTAGAAACTTAAACATACAGCGACCATAAGATGCAGGAGCCTTGGTTGTGCACTCAGCCACTAACCGGAAGGTCATCAACTCGAACCCACCAGCTGCTGCGCAGGACAAAGATGTGGCAGTTTGCTTCTGTAAAGATGTACAGCCTTGGAAACCCAATTGGGCAGTTCTACACTGTCCTATAGTGTCGCTATGAGTCAGAACAGACTTGATGATGGGGTTTTAATGTAAGATCCAGTTATTCCACTCCTCAGCATTTACTCAAAAGACAACATATGTCTATGTAAAGACATGTACACAAACATTCACTGCAGTGTTATTTATAATATCCCTAAACTGGAAGCAACCCAAATGTCAATCAACAGGTGAATGGATAAACAAATTGTGGAAGATCCCTACTACTCAGCAATAAAAAGGAATGAACTATTCATTCATACGACATAGGTGAATCTCAAAATAATTATGGTGAGTCTAAGAAGCCAAACAAAAGAGTACATATTGTATGACTCAATTTATATAGAACTCTTAGGAAACTTCTGGGGATGATAGATAGGTTCAATCTTAATTGTGGTTTCACAGGTATGTATATGTATGTATGTATATACCAAATTGTACATTTTAAATATTTACAGTTTACTGCATGTAAATTATCTCAATAAAGTTGTTAAAAAATAAAGCAATGATAGGTTAAGCTGGAGAGCGCACAAATTTCAGGTCACATGTGGCTCTTTGGTACCAACAAGCCAAAGAGTTAATAGCTTATAGTCAGTCTCTTCCGACTTTTATGTTGTAAAGCTGCAATCTTAGGACCCACTCTCCTTTAAGAGAATGACTGTCAAGATTCTGAATTTACAAGTAGGTCAGATCCTGAACCAAGATATAGCAATTAGCCAGGATAATAATAATAATAGCGGTAATAACTAAGATTTTTCTGAGATCTTATTGTATGTCAGGCATGGTACTAAGTCCTTTATACATACCATCTCATTTAATGCCTGCCTGCCTTACATCAAGTAAATTTTTTTCAGCAAAGATGGGTATCTCCCCATCAGCCTAGGCAGCATAACTTTTGTTTCATCTTTCTTATTCTTACACATAAATTACCCCAACATGCCCTTCAAAGTCATATAATGTAATGTACCTGGAGACTGCCAAGATACTATCCAGAGAAGAATTATTCCCACAAACTGAAAATGGCATCTACCACGTATCCAGCTCTGAATTATGCTGTCTTTAAACTTCCATTAAAATTGTTTCCTAGAGCACTGCTCCTTCATTCAACAAACTATCTCCCCCATGGGCCCTATTCCTCAATCTCGCCTCATTTCAGTTCCTACTACAGTTCTGCTAACTTGTGGTATGACCTTCAATTAGCCTCTTCATCTATAATATGAGGAGGTTAAACTAGGTGGCCTCTCTAAACTCTGTGAGTCTAATCTTTTACTGGGCACATATTATATTATGTGCTAGGCCCTGGGAGGCATGCAGAAATGAACAAAATATGGTCTCTGCCTTCAAAAAAATGAAAAACTAGAAACAAACACATGCAAACTATAACATAGCACAATAAGTATTAAATATCATTGACATAAATAATGATAATGTCCTTCAGGGGATTTCAAGAGCAGTCACTTGCAATTGAATGATCAAGAAAGACTTTTTGGAAGAGATGGCACTTTAGCTGGGCCTTAAGGGATGGATAGAATTTGGAGAGGGGGAAGGGCATATCAAAAGCACTGGCATGAACAAAGTTAGAAAAGTGCAAGTCATGCTCAAGGGAAAAGCAAGTGCTGCTACATGGTAGCTGGAGCAGAAAAAAACCTATGTGAAAGGGAGTGCAAGGAAAAATAAGGCTGGAAAAGTAGGGCAGAAATGTACTTGTCAAAGTCCAAATGCCACATTAAGTGAGAATTTTATACCACAGCAACGGGAAACTATAGGAAAGATTTCAGCCAAGTTCACTAAGAAGTTTACTATGATTGCAGTGTGTGAAGGATACTGTAAAATAGGAAGCCTAGAGATAATGAGAAGTCAGACTAAGGTAACAGACCTAGCAAAAGGGAGAATGGGAGCCTGAATTAAAAAGAGGATAAGTAAGAGATATTTCATTGGCAGACCTGAAAGAATGGTAACTAATATGTATTTTAATGAAGGGGGAACGAGTATGAAAAAGGAAGGAATCTTAGAAGGTCAGAGCTAAGAAAGTACTCTGAAATAATCCAGTGTTGGTCCAGTGATTTTTTCTTCAAGTAGAAAATTTTTTTCATCTGATGTGGTAAAATACAGGTAACAAAAAATTTTCCACTGAAACCATTGTAAGTGTACAATCCAGCGACAGTAATTACATTCACCCTGTTGTGCAACCATCACCACTATCTATTTCCAGAAGTTTTCATCACCCCAAATAGAAACTCAGTATCCCTTAAACAATAATTCTCCATTCTCCTCTCTCCCCAAGCCCTTGGTAACCACTAATATTCTTTTGTCTCTATGCACTTGCCTATTCTAGGTATTTCACATAAGTGGGATCATAGAATATTTGTCCTTTTGTGCCTGACATTTCAAGGTTCATCTTTGTCTAGCATGTATTAGAACTTCATTTCTCTTTATGGCTGAGTAATAGGTCGTTTTTTAAAATTTCTAGTAAATATTTTAAAATTACAGTACACTTTTTTAAAACTCAAACACTACAGATATGTATACAATGAAAAGTAAAAGTTGCTGTCCTACCAGTCTAATTCCCACTCCATAGGTAGCACTGTTAATAGTTTCTGCTGTATCTTTGCAGATATTCCAATGTTATACAATGTTATCCCAATGTGTGTAGGGGGCAAGAAAGGGGTAATCCTTTTTAAAAATTTCACATAATGGGATCATAAATTTCTACAACTTTCTTTTTTCATTCAACAAAATATATATTAGAGATCTTTCCGTGTCACCTATATAAAGCTACCTCAGTCTTCATGGATATTTAGGTTATTTCCAAGTCTTTCTTTTTTGCTGTCACAAACCGTTATGAATATTCCTGGGTATAAAGTGAATTT
The DNA here is from genome assembly GCA_030035585.1 of Dugong dugon. Taxonomy (NCBI): domain Eukaryota; kingdom Metazoa; phylum Chordata; class Mammalia; order Sirenia; family Dugongidae; genus Dugong; species Dugong dugon. The sequence continues at coordinate 64,889,940 of CM057471.1, forward strand.
TTATGTGAGTATGTGTACCTGTATATTCAATTTCTATAACAGGAATTACTGGATCAAGGGCATGTGAATTTAAAATGTGGACAGAGAATCCCAAAAATTCCACAAGAAAACTACTGGAACTAATAGATTCAGCAGAGTAGCAGGATACAAGATTAACATACAGAAATCAGTTGGATTCCCATACACTAACAAAGAGAACTTCAAAAGGAAAATAATACCATTTACAATAGCCCCTAAAAAGATAAAATATTTAGGAATAAATCTAACCAGGGACGTAAAAGACCTATACAAACAAACAAACAAAAAACTACAAAATACTACTGCAAGAAACCAAAAGAGATCTACATAAATGGAAAAACATATCATGCTCATGGATAGGAAGACACAACACTGAGAAAATGCCAATTCTACACAAATTGATCCACAGACACAATGCAATCCCGATCCAAATACCAACAGTATTCTTTAAAGAGACAGAAAAACTAATCACCAACTTTATACGGAAAGGAAAGAGGCCCCAGATAAGCAAAGCATTATTGAAGAAAAAGAACAAGTAGGAGGCCTCACACTACCTGATCTCAGAATCTAGTATATAGCCACGGTAGTCAAAACAGTCTGGTACTGGTACAATGAAAGACACATAGACCAATGGAACAGAATTGAGAAGCCAGGCATAAATCCATCCACCTATGGTCAGTCGATCTTTGACAAAGGCCCAAGTCCATTAAGCGGGGAAAAGACAGTCTGTTCTAACAAATAGTCCTGGCAAAACTGGATGTCCATCTGTAAAAAAATGAAACAGGAACCATATCTCATACCATACACAAAAACTAACTCAAAATGCATCAAAGACCTAAATATAAAATTTAAAACAATAAAGATCATGGAAGAAAATATAGGGATAACACTAGGGGCCCTAATACATGGCATAAATACAATACAAACCGTAACTAACAACACACAAACACCAGAAGACAAACCACACAACCGGGAGCTCCTAAAACACTTATGCTCATCAAAAGACCTCACCAGATTGTTGACCATTGTCATAGGGCAACATGTGTAGTAACTGTTAAATGAAAAACTATTTTGTTCTGTAAGCCTTCATCTTAAGTGAGAATAACAGCACAGTTGGAAGAGCGTAGTCAATGTCACTGAACTGTGAATGTAGAAATTTTTGAAACGGTGTATCTTTGGCTATCTGTATTTTCATCAAAAAAAAAAAAAAAGGTTGAGAATTTAGAGGCTTAATATGTTGTGGGGTTGTTAACCAATGTCATAGAACAACATGTGTACTACTATTTCATGAGAAACTATTTGCTCTGTAAGCTTTCACCTGAAATACAATAAAATATTTAAAAAAAAAAAAAAAAAAAAAAAAGACCTCACCAAAAGAGTAAAAAGAGAACCTACAGATTGGGAAAAAATTTTGGTTACGATATACCCAACAAGGGTCTAATCTCTAAAATCTATAGAATACTTCAACACCTCAACAACAAAAAGACAAATAACCCAGTTAAAAAATGGACAAAGGACATGAAGAGACACTTCACCAAAGAAGACATTCAGGCAGCTAACAGACACATGAGGAAATGCTTGCAATCATTAGCCCGTAGAGAAATGCAAACAGCCACAATGAGATACCACCTTACCCTGACATTACTGGCACTTATCAAAAAACCAGAAAATAACAAACGGTGGAGAGGATTTGGGGAGACTGGAACTTTTACGCACTGCTGGTGGAATGTAAAATGGTACAACCACTATGGAAAACGATATGGCACCTCCTTAAAAAGCTAGAAATAGAAATACCATATGACCCAGAAATCCCACTCCTGGGAAACTATCCTAGAGAAATAAGAGCCATCACACGAATAGGCACATGCACGCCCACGTTCGTTGCCACATTATTCACAATAGCAAAAAGATAGAAACAACTTAAATGCCCATTTACAGACAAATGGATAAACAAATTATGGTACATACACACAATGGAATACTACTCAACGTTAAAAAACAATGATAAATCTGCAAAACATTTCACAACATGGATGAATCTGGAGGGCAATAGGTCAATCACAGAAAGACAAATATTATATGAGACCACAATTATAAAAACCTAAGAAAAGGTTTACACAAAGAAAACAACAATCTCTGATTGTTACGGGGGAGGGGAGGGGAAATCACTGACTAGATAGTAAAAAACCAAAAACTGGTTGCAAATGAGTCAATTCCAACTCACAGTGATTCTACAGGACAGAGTAGAACTGCCCCATAGGGTTTCCAAGGAGTGGCTGGTAGATTTGAACTGCCAACCCCTTGGTTAGAGTCAAGATCTTAACCACTGTGCCAACAGGGCTCCAAACTAGATAGCAGACAACTGTTAACTTTGATGAAGGAAAACACAACACATAATATAGGAGAAGTCAGCACAACCTGACCAAGACAAAGTCACAGAAAAGCTTAGTAGGCACATCCAAACACCTTGAGGGTCTGAGTTACTGGGGCTGAGGACCATGGTCTCGGGGGACATCTAGGTCAACTGGCATAATATAGTTCATAAAGAAAATGTTCTACATCCTGCTTTGGTGAGTAGCATCTGAGGTCTTAAAAGCTTGTGAGCAGTCACCTAAGATACATCTATTGATCCTGTCCCGTATGGCACAAAGGAGAATGAAGAAAACCAAAGACACAGGGAAAATATTAGTCCAAAGGACTAATGTAGCACATGAACCACAACCTCCACCAGCCTGAGTCCAGAAGAACTAGATGGTGCCCGGCTACCACCACCAACCGCTCTGATAGGGATCACAATAGAAGGTCTTGGACAGAGCAGGAGAAAAATGTAGAGCAAAATTCAAATTCACAAAAAAAGACCAGACTTACTGGTCTGAGAGAGACTGGAGGAACCCCCAAGACTATGGCCCCCGGACAACCTGCTAACTCAGAGCCAAAGTCACTCCTGAAGTCCACCTTTCAGCCAAAGATTAGACAAGCCTATAAAACAATAATACACGTGAGGAACGTGCTTCTTAGTTCAATCAAGTACATGAGACCAAATGGACAACACCTGCCCAAAAGCAAAGCTCAGAAGGCAGGAAGGGACAGGAAAAATGGACAAATGGGCGCAGGAAACTAGGGTGGGAAGGGGGAGGGGGCGTGTTAACACATTGGGGGCACTGCAAACAATAGTACTAAACAATTTGTTTAAATTTTTGAATGAGAAAGTAATCTGCACTGTAAACTTTCACCTAAAGCACAACAAAATTAAAAAGATAAAAAATAAACCAAATAAAATGTGGATGGATCCTGCCAAATTGCCAGGATACGATACCTTTTTAAGAGAGAAAAAAAAGTCAGGGACCTATACACGTGGTTGTGGAGTCTTCTCTGTGGGTGGTCAACCATTGCTTTGCTCCTCTAAATCCTATTTCAAGAAGAGAGCAGAAAGGCCAAACGACAGGAGTAAACTAGCCCACGGACACACCTCAGAGGCTGAACTAGAACCTCCGTCTCTTGCCGCTCAGCCCAGGGTCCTTACCCCTCTGAAATTCCGGCTGTTTTCTGCCTCCCCCGCTACTGGGAAACTCACTCCCCTTTCCCCATCCACTGCTTCCCTAGATCTGGGGGTGTCTCTGCCCGCTCAAGCTTCAGGATTCTCTCACCGACGGTTCTGGTTGAGCAAGGAGAAAAGCGGGCCGAGGTGCATCTCCGCCACCTGCTCTCGGAGCTCGCTGAGCGGCACGGCCTGCAGCACCGAATGAAGCGCGCGCAGCTCCTCCAGCGGCGCTTCTAGCCGCGACACCTCCCGGAGGAGCGCCAATGCCTGGGCTGCCATCTTGCCCCCTCCCGCAGTTACTCTTCGACCCGCCGCCAGCCCTTCGGGCTCCCGGAGCGTTTCTCCCAACCTCGCGAGATCTGGTTAGTGCAGCCTCCCTTCTCGGCATGTCTTCTGTGACTGAGAACGGCCGGGTCGCACCAATCGCAATGCCTAGCTGGCGGCACTTGCGCGTTAGGGGGCTGTCAAGCCTCGCGAGACCTGGTTCGTTGGTGCCAAATCAAAGATTGATAGTGGTTTCGGGCTCGGTGGGTCGTTATATTGGACGCTGCTCAGTTGGGCACATAATCTGACTTTCCAGTCGTCTGGGGTTTTTACTACTGAAAGCGAAGACTTGAAAAAATGCCCCGTGGGCGGAGTGGTGAGGATGGGGACGAACCGAAGGTTAAACAGCCTCTCGAACGCCATCCAGGCTCTCGGCAGCGGCGAGAGGGGTCGTTGTGGAGGTCGCTGCGGCTTTTGCAGCGGCTGAGGCAACACTAGGCTGAGTGGAGGCAGGGGGTGGAATCACGATCCCGCCGCAGACATGTAACAAGAGGAGGCAGAGGGTCAAGCCTCTGGAAAACGAAATGAAAATTCTCGGTAAGCTGGACAAAGGCGTAAGACCGATGTGGGGCGCCTTTTTGGCGTTGATAAGTTTACGGTGAGCACCATTAAAAAAAAATTAGAAGGCTATTATTAGTGCCAGCATGGAGAGTGTTTCGCCCATTTGCTCCAAGGTGCTACGCATGCCCCGGGGTATAAACATCGAGAAGATGGAGACTGAATTAATCTTTTGGGTTGAGGACCAGACCATAGGAGGACGTCATCTGACACTGAAGGCCATCTGCAACCAGGTTAATCGCGTTTACAAGCAGCTGGTGGAAACCACGGGGAATGGCAACCAAGAGAAATTTTATGCGAGCGAGGGATGGTTTGAGAAGTTTAAAAATCGCAACTGTCTGCGGAATGCGAGGTTGATGGAGAAAGAAGAATTGTTAAATGCTGAGTCGGCACCCGAGTATTCCAAGCAACTCCAGAGACTGTTAAGAGCTGGAGGCTATGTGCCTCAACAGGTCTTCAATGCTGAGGCGATAAGCTTATTTTGGAAGTGCATATGTTTACGTGCTTTTAGGGAAAAAGAAATCCAGAAAGAGGAAGCTAAGGACATGATTTCCTTCATTTTTTTGTGCCAATGCCTCAGGTGACAAAATGATAAAACCATTGCTACTTTACAAAGACCCTAATCTCACTTGCCTTAAGGAAAAAGGTAAAAAACGTCTTCCTGTTTTCTGGCGATCACACCCAAAGTATCAGTAACCACTGCCCTCTTTTTGGATTCGTTTCATAATTGTTTCGTTAAGCCTGAAGTTACTTAACAGAAAAAGATCTCAGAGTGTTGCTAGTTGTGGAAAGAGGTCCCAGTCACCTGGACTGATTATACTTTGCTCATCATAATGTTGATGATTGTGTTTCTCCCTCTGGAAGTCGCTAGCCTTCTTCAGCCCTTGGATCAGGGTATAATTGAAGCTTTCAGGAGTATTACACCAAGCATATGTTTGACCATTTGCTGAGTATGTTGAAGAAAACCTTCGCCTTAAACTTTGAAAGAAACATGGCAACATTACAACATAGCCGATGCTTTGGTAGTTATAAAAGAAGAAATGGATGATATAAAACCAGCTGCTCTTAATAAAGCTTGGTGGAAACTTTGGGAGGATGTTGTGAATGATTATGTAGGTTTTCCTAGAATTAATGAAGTTGAAAAAAATTACAGAATCTGCACAACTGATGGACTTAAAATTCATTGATAGCAAGGCAAGTGAAATCAACGAGCTGCTCAAGTTTCAAGCTTTGGTGATAGAGTCTATACTCATAGACAAGGAAGGAGACAAGTCCTCTGAACCAAAAGTGAAGATGAATCTAAGGAAACTGCTTACGCCAGGCCTCAGACCTCATTGATGCTGCAGTCAGTTTGGATCCTTTCCTGGATTGAAGTTTGGCCTTTAAAAATTTCAGTAAATTGCTGTATACCTATAAAGATGCAAAAGAACCTTAGAAATAAAAGTGAAGGAGTTGAAGAAAGAGGGAAGACTCAGACGATGAAGAGGAAGTGGTATGGGTGAAAGACAGATACAGAATCTGATTCTGGGGGAGTCTGAGTCTGAATCCAGGTCCAAATCTGAGTCAGAATCTGGTATGGAGGAGGAGAAGAAAGCTCCAGAAGAGCCTGGACGCTCAGGCGGTAGCACTCAGACTCTTGATACAGCTGAAGAATCTGCCAAAGCCATAAATACAGAGTTAGATTTTTGGAATCTAACCTTGGAATTGAACCTGGAGAGAGTAGAAGTGCCTGAATTGAAGGAAGAAGATCCAGAGGCTTCTTCCAAATAACAGTTCATTTCTTGCCATCCTTCCCCTTCTACCCTAACATCACCTTCATTGTGACTAGCATCCTTATAATCGCCAGCCACACGTCTTTATCATTTAGTCGTTCAAAAAACATTCAGTGAGCATACTCAGCAAGGTTCTGTGCTAAGCCTGGGGATGTCATCTCAGGAAATCATCTCAGGATCTAAGGTAATTAACAGTCTTTAACAGTGCACATTCTTATTAACGTAATAGGTATAAAAGATCATCGTCTTGATTTAAAAAAAAAAAAAACACTGCCATTGAGTTGATTCTGACTCATAGTGACCCTATAGGACAGGGTAGAACTGCCCCATAGGGTTTCCAAGGAGCAGCTGGTGGAATCAAACAACTTTTGGTTAGAAGCTGAACTCTTGACCACTACGTCACCAAAGCTCCGGATTTAGTAGACTTTAATGGTTTGCATAACACCACTCAACCTCATTTTCTCTGACCCTATTTTTTCCAGAGATCCAAGGTTTATCTGTCAATCACTTTTGGAGGTTTTTTGTGTTAACCTTGGCAGTTGAAATGAGAATTCTTGAAATGGTGGCATCGTCTTACATTTTATAATCCACTTTTACATTCATCTTCTGTTATTCCTAACTTCAGACCTATGAAGGTGTTAGTCCTTTCCTTACAAAAAACACAAAAAGTCCACCAAAGCTGAGAGGTTCAGCAACTTCTGAGTCTGCACATCTAACAATGTAAATTACAGGACTAGGACAACAACTGGTTTAACTACTTTGCCAGGACTTTGCTAGGAAGTGTATCAGGCCGTTGAGAATTTATAGTCCAGAGGAAGGAGACAGATTGGTAAACAGGTAATTACAATAAGCACAGAGGCTATGAACTGGTAACCTGCAGGCCAAATTTGACAAACAGGTGTGTTTTGTTTGGTCTGCCCAGTTTAAGACAATTTTGAATTGGTTGCCACCATTTCCCCCCCTTTTTTTGTTTAAGGTATTTACAATAAAATTCACCAATTTAAAAGTGTACAGTTTGTTGAATTTTGGTACTATACAATTGTGTAATCATCACCACAATCAAGATACAGAAGAGTTCCCTCAACCTAAAAAGTTTACACGTGCCCGTGTGCACTCAATTCCTCCCCCACTTCATCTCCAGAGTTATTTTAAAATTAGGATATTTCACGTAAAAAACTGGGTTGAAAAATTAGAAACCTTGGCAACAGTGGCCTCTACATTTCCTAAAAGGGCAGTAATCTGCTAGTTAGCTCCTGCTTTTCTTGTTTGCAGCTCCCTCTAGTTTGTTAAATGCGACAACAGGTTGTGTGCATAGCGCCTTGGAAGAGGGATGCGGGATTAATCCTGGGAAGTCTGCACAGAGCAGGTGGCCTGGGAAGATGGAAGAGTTCACTAGGGAGAGAGGTAGGGAGCAAGAGTGTTCTAAACCAAGGAGGATTTGAAACGAGCTCTAGGGAGGTGGCCATGTGTATGCTTTGCTTGAATGTTTTTTGTTGGCTGTTTGGGCCTCTAAAGTGGAGCGGCTTTGTGTATGTGTATTATTAGTGTCTTGTATATCTAAGAAAAGGTTACTTTTTTTATGCATCTCTAGGAATTTTCTGTTTGTTTGAATGGGGAGGGGAAATAGCATTTTTATTTTTGTAGGGGTTGTATGTTTCAAAAGAAAAGATTGCTTGGTGAAAATTCTGCCCTCTCTTTCCCCGCCCTCCCACTATCTTGCGGACCAACCGGGCGGGGCGGGGCAGGGCGGGGCGGGGCGGCCCGCTGCTGGTGGAGGGTGGGAGGGGGCAGTTTAAGCCCTCAGTGCCCGCCCACGAGCCCGCCACTTCGCTTGGGGCGGCCACTCGGGATCGCTGCTGCAGCTGAAGTACTAGCGCCGCCATGGACAAGCTGGGCTCGCGGTGCACTCTGCCATGCTATCCGCGGCCCTGTGTCATTATATGCCTCCTGGTGAGTGCCCCACGCCACGGCGAACCTCTGAGCCCCCTCATCCCCCAACCTGGGGTCTGAGAGAGGAGGAAAAGAAAGCAAGAAAGACCACTTCTCTTCACTACTTTTGGGATTTTAAGCCGGGGGCAGGCAGACGGGATGAAAGATGAGATCCTTGGAGGTACCATCCGGTGTTCTGGAGATTGTAGCGGTTCTGAAGGAGACTGCAAGCACACCTTCACTTCCCACCTGTGAGGAGGGGTGATGGCAGGTTCATTGCTAAGGGAAGAGAGGGGAGGGAAAGGGATGTCTGCTGGTGAATTCTTATCCAAGGGTCACATGATAGAGTCTTTTCCTCTTTCTACTGCAGTTACCATCATAGCCTTTCTGTCATTTTCCGGGGCTCTGTTTTCTTATCTCCGAAATTCTCTTAAAATGTTAAGGTAGGAAGCGATAACTGAGTAACCTCAGTGGTGGTGGTGATGGGAAGGGGGAAGTAGGTGGAAAGGAGAACTGGAGGGGAGGGTCAGAAGCCCAGGGTTCCAGCCCAGCTCCGCTGCTCACTTTTTGGGTGATCTCTTCCTTTTTCTGTCTCTTGGTCTGTAAAAATTAGCACAGGCTTGGCTAGGTCAGTGGCTATTAACTTTTTTGGAATTGTAATAAGACTTTTTCTCTGAGTTTTTTTTTGTTTTGTTTTTGTTTGAAAGTTCTAGATCCATAGTTGAGGAAAACGTATACACACAATGTTGCATTCATTTTCAGGATATTCACAGATTGCTTAAAGCTAAGAGGATTACAAGTTTAGAACCATTGGCTTAGGTGATTTCTAGTGCCCCATCTGCTTTAATACTGAGACTGTAATGTCAATTATAACCTCTTTCCATAGTGAATACTCCAGGACAAAAAGGAAGAATGAAATATGATATAACTGAAAGAATACGTAAAATATTTTTAAAGAACGTAAAATTAGAAAAGGTGTACAGTAATAAATATAAAAGGTTATAGCATAATTTAAAGACTTTTCTTTTAAAATTATAGTAAATGTTTTCCCATCATACTAACTATTTCTGTTAGGGAATATTGTGATGTGTGTATTTTCCATTAATTTTGCAGTCATGTAATGTCACTTTCTAATATATCGCAGTCCACCCTTGGTTCCAAACTGAGCTTTTCTGCTTCTGGATGATACTTTGTTGATGAGGTCCACAAACATTTCTCAAGTGCCTACTCCCTGCCAGGGGTTGTAAGGTGCTGGGAATACAGAAATGAATGAGACTGTGAAGAGCTCACATCCAGTAGGGGAGGCATATGTAAACAACTGTATTTCAGTGTGACAAACGGTACAACAGAAGGATGATTAGCAACATTCCTGGCCTCTATCCACTAGATGCCAATAGCATCCCCTCCCCGGTTGTGATGATCAAAAATGTTTCCAGATTTTGTTACCTGGGGCTGTAAAATTGTCTGGAATTTAGAACTACTGGGTTAAGTAAAGCTGAGATGGCTCCACTATCCATTCCTAGACTCACTGCAGTCCATAAGAGCCCAAAATGTGAGGCAGGAGTCTTGGATTCAAGTCCTGATTCTGTCATTGAGTTTCTGTATGTTCTGTCTAGATTTCCTCATCTGTTAAATAAAGGATTGTCTTAGATGATACCTGAGGGCTCATTTACTTCTTAGTATTCTGACTTCATGAGCTCATGTTGAGATTTTCGACACATTATAGATGAGTGTATATTTAATCTTATTAGCTCTTTGTCTAAGACCTGCTTACTGAACTCAGGGAATGGCCTCTTGGTTGGCAAACAGGCTTGTATGGTACTTCCCTCCCCTCCTAGTCACCTGAGTGCCTTCATTCCTCTTTACGTGCCAGCCACCCCCCAGTAAGTACTCTTTTTGCCTAGAATCTGTGCTGGGAGTCTTCTTAGAGTCATGTAGTTGGACATCTTACAGAGCAGTTCTCTGCTTGAAACATCACTAAGGTGGGTGATGCAAAAGCCCTGCATACTTCAAAACGCTATTCAGAGTCCTAGTAACAAAATCTTGTTGGTTTATTAATTCATAAGTTAACAGGTATTTATTGAGAAACTGCTATGTGCCGTGAACTGTGCTGGGGACTAAGTAGTGAGCACCTTTATTGAATTAGTGATTACAAATTGCTTTTCATATCCTGTTGAACCCCATGACAGCTCTGGGAGGTAGTCAACACGAGTGTCACAATCCCTAATTTCTAGATAAGATTATTGAAGGGAGAGGAAATAACTTGTCAAAGGCCACAGTCAGCTAGCAGTACTGGCACCTGGGATTTAAATCCTCTTCTGTATTTTTTCCCACTATAGTCTTAAGTGAGTTGCCATTAAAAAAAATAAAATAACAATAAAAGCTTCATTGAAAAGCCTGGTTCTTTTTTTTTCTTGCATGGTCACTGGTTTAGTTCAGCGGACTAGTATGTTGAATTGGAGGCTTTGATGTAGGTGGTCAGAGAAGGCCTGTTAGTCAAACTGAAGCTAAACACAAAAACGCTACTCAGGCTCCGCCAAGAAGTAGAAGCCAGGACGCAGGTGATAATGTAAAACGAGTGGGAGGACAAAGGTTCATTTGAGCAAGGCATGAGCCCTGGGCTAGATGGCCAGAGAAGCAGGCTCTTGTTCAGCCTTCACCTGAGTCACAGTGTGACTCCTTGAAAGTTGCCCCTATCCCTGTTATTAAGTCCATTATACCCCTAAGCAGAGAACCCTGGAATGGAAGATATTCTCCAGCTTTTCTTATTTTCTCCTGTTTTAAATGTTTACCATTAAAATAATAAAATTTTTTGTTGGTTGTCTACTCAGTATTTACAATCCAACTCAGATGGCACCTTTTCAAAGCCTTTTCTTGCTCCCACAGAGCCTTCCTCTAGGTTCCCCGGCTCTCAGTTACAGTAGCACAGGCCACACTGCTTTAGAATTGGTCTGTTTGCAAGGCTACCTTTTCTACTAGACTACCCAAATGTCTGGTACATCCACAAACAAGTAGAAGTGAAATTGCTCCCTAAAACATGGAGCACTTGATGGACGTAAGAGCTTACCATTCATAATTATCTCCACAGGCCAGTAGCAGTTCAGTGTATGCTGAGACTTTACCTCTAATAGTTTTTTACAATAAAAGTGAATTTCAAGTCATCTAGACTTGAGTCTTAATCCTGACTTCATCAATTAAAAGCTATGTGATTTTGAACCAGTTTATTTCTTAGCCTCCATTTTTCATCTGTAAAATGCAGAGGAAAATGTTAAGTCACGAAAACTTTTTCTTTAAGCATTAAAGCTCATACAGACCTCACAAATTATTATTGTGTAAATGGAGATGGGATGAGAAAATCCCAGCTTTAGTCCCAGTCTGCTTGAGGTGGGAGTTGTTGAATTGGTGATGTCACTGCTGACCAGTGTTCTTCATTTCCCACCATGTAGATCCTGACAGCTGCTTTCCTGACATATTCCATCCTCAAGACCCTTAGCCTACAGCTCCATTCATCTGTTACCGGCAGCTTTGTCTCCGGCACTCACTCCATCGTCTTTGTCAACTGTCCCAATGAGCAAATTGCCAGAGACATTGCCAGGTATGGTGAAGGGGCTCAGATGCTACCCCAGGAGGCTGGGGGAGCTACCATGATGCTCCAGATGGGCCACTTTGGGGCTCTTCTCTACTGACAACCCCATCTGTTCAGTGATGAACTACACAGCTGTCTACTTGGGGTGAAATGAGGAACACAGCTGGATGATCAACCCACGGATCCTGCTGCTGGGCCTGAAAATTTTGAGTGTTACATGGGGGCATATAAGGAATATGAGACCCAGAGAGATAGGTGGCTTGCCCAAAGTGTTAAGGTAAGAGAACAGTAGAATCCTTCAGGTTGACAATTCAAGTCTCCTAGGTCTTGGCCCAGCAGTCTTTCTCCTTGAAGGCATTCTCTTTGCTCAGTCCCAGAAGTGCTCACTATGACAAGTGAGAAGGAGAAGGCCATCCCAAGTATTTGTTAATTTTCTAGATGCAGATGTGGTGTGGTAGAAAGAGCACCGGACTTGGAATCAGACACGGTTTGAATCTTGGCTCTGCTACTTACTGTGTGACCTTGGGCAAGTCTCTTCCCTTCCCTAAGCCTTAGTTTTCTGAATTATAGGATACCACCACCTACCTCTCAGGGTTGTTGGGAGGATTAAATGATATAAAATATGTACAATGCTTACCCCAGTAACGAATATGTCAAGGATGGATTACCCAATAAGCAAGGTACGCAAGGCTTGCTTGTGCTAACTGATCTGCAGTGCATAATTTCACCTGTTTTTTACCACATCTAAGCATAAGTAAGCCTGTGTGTACCTTGCTTACTGCTTAACCTGCCCCTGAGTATAGCAGATGTTCAACAAATGTTTGTTATATCTGAATTTTATTACTTCTCTCTTCTTTATAGATGCAGCTTTGAAGAGGGTTAGTGGGGCTGGAGGGTAATGGGTTTGGCTCTGTGCTCCCTTTCTTCTTTCTCCACAACTCAGCATGCTTCAAGTTGATGTTAGACTAAGTTATAGTGTTTTAAAATGTTAGATACAGTCTTTGGGGGTACACAGCTTCCAAACTGGTGGTCTCAGGTTAACGTTGCATTTTATTCCATCTTTCCTTCCCCCAACCACAATGCCTACTTTTCCCTCATTAATATTACCTTTGGAGAACAGCTCTTGCCTAAAAGAACCTATGATTGTCCCAGGAATAGGACCACAGTATTTAGCAGCTGGAAACTGATAATCCCCTCTGATGCTTCTGGTACATCCAGGGTTTGTGCTGAGCTGTCTTTTCTCTGGACCCCTAGATTAGCCAGCCTAGGTTCTATCTGGAAACAACTTCAACTAACACCTGTGGGTTTGGGAGGAAAAGGAATACATGGGATTCTAATTGGTTGAAAGATCAGTTCAGGTAAATGAATCAGTACCAACTTGGAGAGAGATCTCTGTTGTCTTCTTAAATTTAAGGTTGCTGATAAGAAGTTGAGTGTTAATTGGGGTCTCATTCTTTTGTAGGTAATGTTTTTTCTCTGATAGTTTTTAGGATTTTTCTCTTTGTGTTAATGTTCATGGCTGCTCTGGTTTCCATCACCTCCAGACAAGGAATGTTGCTTTCATCTTTTGTGGCAGTAACCTCTTGCATGTTCCCATGCACATCTCAGTGGTGTCTTTTATTCTTTGGGTTTTCCTCATAGTTTCTGGTATGTAAAACATTCTGCTTATTGTGTTCTGACATGGCTAAGTAATAAGTATTTTGTTATTTCTAGAGTTTGGTATGAATGGGTAGGCTGCAACTTGTGTTCAGTCTATGAAGTTGAACCAGAAGTCTGAAGTGGAGTCTTTAGTAATGTGGCTATGGAGCTCTTACCACAACCTGTCCTGTTTAGTATTTTTTACTAGAGATTTGGATAGAAGAGAAGCAAGCAGGCTTAGTTTCCAGGACTTGTGGAAGGAGAGTAAATATACGGTGCATGAGGAGGAGGGCCCCATAAATGTTAGCTGGCAGGAACTCCAACTTTAGCAGCAGAACCAGCATCAGGACCAGATCCTTAGCTCCAGTTTAGTGCTTACTCTTCCACACTCTGCTGCTTTTCAGTTCTAGTTCCTGACAGTGTTCTTAGATCTACCATTGACAGGCACATTCTTAACTAGAAAAATCTCCTGTTGGGATTGGGGGTGGGGGTAACTTTGAATGCTGAATCAGGAGTCCTGATTCCAGTCCCCTCTCTGCTGCCAACTCCACATATGACCTTAGACAAATCTCCTCTTGGCTTTGATCTCCATATATGTACAATGAAGAGACTGAATTAGACCAGGGTGGCAAACACAAATGGCTATAGACATAAATGAGTAATGTGGGTGGGGTATAACAGTGAAGGATGATGGTAGATAGCAACCCTTACTCTTCTTCCTAGGTGGTGTACAAATTTAGTGTTGGGAGGAAAGATAGCAATGGGAACTGTGTTGATCTGAGAAGTGTATTTCATGCCTAGATGGAACAGCAACCTCTCAGCTCTAGCTAAATGTGACCTTGTAGTACTGCAGGCCCAGTGGTGTAAGACTTGCTTTTTTTGTGTGTGTGAGAGAAGGCAGGTAATCTGTATTTTGTGTGTGTGAAATATCCTGATATTAAACATTGGTAACAAAGTCAACATTTTTTAAATGTCATGAGGGCCAAACCATTTATTTGTCTGTGAATCACTAGTCCATGACCTTTGGCCTGGATCGTTTCCAGAGGCCTACTAGCTCTTGGATTCTATTTTCTGCTTTCCTCACATGAGCATGACAGCCTGAGTGCTCCATCTGTGGGTCATAGCTGGTCTTGAGTATGTTTTAAAATTGAGTTCAATTATCTTTCTGCCTCTCTCTCTCTCTCTCTTTTTTTTTTTTTTTTTTTTTTTTGCCGTAGGGCCTTTTTGAATAGCACAGTCCTCCAGACTTCTACAACCTTTCACCCAAGGTTGCTGTGATCAGCCACTGAGTTCACACTTCCAAAGAGATTGGAAAGGGCCTGTGAGGCAGTGGAATTATTTTTTCTAGAGGCTTAACTCAACCCCTGTGTTTGCATGCCACTTTTAGAACCAACAAAATGAGATTTCTCAGCACGTGATTGAGTGAGACACACAGCGGTTGTTTAAACACATTTGCCCCATGTACATCTCCTTACAGGCAGAGATTTATTGAGCTCCTGGAACTTTCCAAGGGAGTGAGGATGGTTTTGCCACGTTAATATGGATCCTTAAATAGAGCACCGTTCAGTCCGGGACTGAAGGGAAGAGAAAGTAGGTCAATTCTCTTGGCAGCAGCTGAGGAAAGAGGGACCAGTGAGCAGGGCTCAGATAAGGTTTGTTTGGCAGGTCCAAGCCCTTCAGAACAGACCAGGCTGTCTGACAGCTGAGAAAGGTTTGCCAGGGCCCATCTGACTTCAGGCTTTAGGTTTTGATACTTGGGAATCTTCTTCCTTGCATTGATGACTTGGTGGTGCTTCTGTTTCTATGACACCTGAACTAGTTGAAACATATTATTGTGATCACCAGTGCTCTGCACAGGAAGTAGACTGAGATTGAAAGCTGTTGGGGACTTAGATGATCAGACCAGGGATTCCAACCTGTGGTCCGTCAAAAAAAATCTTAGAGGTCTGCAGAGGTGATGATTGTGCTCTTAGGGCTGTGGTAGGTGAAAAGAGTCTACATTTGCCAAAGACAAACATAGGATATGATGAAAATTTTTTGCTTTTGCTTGGAGTTGTACCAACCCTGTGTTGTCAGAGGGGTATGTACAAATGAGAAGCACCGGGTATCAGCCAGATATGTGTCTGAGAAATAAAAGCAGAAGAAATTGGTTTAATAAAAAGAATTCTTGGTGGTGATTGGGTTGGAAACCACTGACCTAAACCAGTCCTCTCATTGTACAGCAGGAGAGTCAGGTCAAGAGAGGCGGGAAGTGTTTATCTCAAAGCAGGTGCTTAAATACTTATTACTGGAATAAAAGAACGAACTTGGCCTGTGGTCACACAGCCATCCTCTGCAGGGCCAGGAATGGAGCCCAAGTCTTCTTGCTCCCTGTCCAGTGTTAATTAATTCCTATGCCCAAGCAGGCTAGGCCTGTCCTTAAAGTTAAAACTACCTTCTCATACCTGGAGTAAAGGAGAATGAAGAACACCAGAGACACAAGGGAAGTATTAGCCCAACAGATGGAAAGGGCCACATAAACCAGGGGCTTCATCAGCCTGAGACCAGAAGAACTAGATGGTGCCCGGCTACCACCAATGACCGCCCTGACAGGGAACACAACAGAGAGTCCCTGATAGAGGAAGAGAAAGGTGGGATGCAGAACTCGAAAATTCTAGTAAAAAGACCAGACTTAATGGTCTGACTGAGACTGAAGGAACCCCAGAAAGCATGGCCCCCAGGCTCTCTGTCAACCCAGAACTAAAACAATTCCTGAGGCTAACTCTTCAGACAAAGAATGGACTGGACTGTGGGACATAAAATGATATTTATGAAGAGTGTGCTTCTTAGCTCAAGTAGATACATGAGACTAAATGGGCAGCTTCTGTCCAGAGGTGAGATGAGAAGGCAGAGAGGGTTAGGAACTGGTTGAATGGACATGGGAATTGGGTGGAAAGGAGGAGTGTGCTGTCACAGTATGGGGAGAGCGGTTAGGGTCATATAACAATGTATGTATAAATTTTTATATGAGAAACAAAATGTAAACTTTCACTTAAATTACAACAATAAACAAACAAACAAACTACCTTCTCACAGCTGCTTCCCTACTTCTCTCTCCACCCAGGCAAGGACTTATGAAAAGCTCTATCTTCAGTAGTGCACAGTGGTTATGGAATGTGCTGGTTTGGGGGGTGGGCGAATGGGGGTAAGAGCATCCTAAATGGTTATCTGTTTGGTCTCAGGTTTCCTGGGTAATTCCCAGGAACTCTTGTTCCCTTGCCCCTTGTCTAAGATCCTAGGCACTTGCTCCATTCATTTGCACTCTGTTTGCTTTAGGGCCCTACTGGATAAGAAACTGGCTGCTTCTGTGAACATCCTGCCCAAGGCCTCCTCACTGTGAGTTTTACCATGGCAGATGGGGGGTGGGAGTGCTAGTGTGTGGTCCTAGCTGGTGGAAGGAATGCTGAAATAACATGGAACTGTCTAAGAGTAACTCAAAGGCATTTAATTAATTAACAATTCCCTGTTGGTTTTTATTCAGAGGAGATGAATTAATGGGTTTATGCTATCTAACAAAAGCAAAAATAGGCTATATATAAGAGAAGGCAGAAAAACTGTACATGGCCTAAGAATAGTGAATCTTGTTTGCACATTCTTTAGTTAAACCAATTAGCTTGCTGTTGGCAAAGAAGTCAGACTGGGCATTCCATCCTTGAGTAAGCCAACTGGGGATATCAAATAAAAAATTTTCCATTGCTTTTGGATTCTCTGGAAAACCTTAAAAGTTTAGCATATATGACAGGCTGTTTCTGTGTATTTTCTGCCTTTCAAGTAATTCCCACCTTCCGTTCAGTTAAGCCTGGTCTGCACCATTTCCCTCATGAGAATATTTCAGCATTCCAGTACTAGTAGTGCAGGATTTGTCAGCTGCCTCTCTGATCTCTTAATCTCTCTGCCTGTTTCACATCTCTTCTCCTCCCCCATGAAAAAATAGAAATAATATCAACTCTAAATGTCAGAATGGAAAAGTGCCATATAATGATAAAAGTTATCATTTATCTTTTCCCCAGTGATGTTCCCTCGGTGACTCACATCATCTGTACCAGTGACTCTCAAATTTGGTTGTGCTTTAGATTCCTGAGTTCCACCCTAGATCTTCTCAATTAGTCTCCCTAAGGATTCCAAGTCTCTGAATTTTTAAAAAGTTGTACAAGAGATTCACATAGAGCCAGTCTGGGAACTAGTGCTTGGGGACTAGAATAGCATTTCAGCCTGGCATTCCCTCCACATGTCCATCCTTCCTCTTAATACAGCTCTGTGAGATAGACAGAGCCAATGACCTAGGTCATCTTAGACTTGCCCTGGGTCAGTGTAGATTTTCTCAGGCCAAGTTTCTTTCCTTTCCCATGATGTGTTCTTACACTCTTTTTCTGAACATCGTCACTAACTTTGTTTTTAATTTTTGGACTTACTTCTGTATCTTACAAGGCTCATTTCCTCCCTGAAGCCTTCTGTGCTTTTTTATTTATCCATCTTTGGGCACTCAACTTTGACAGTCAGTGATTAAATAGTACCAGTTCAAAGGGGAGAGGCCAGAATGGTGGGAGGGGCCTGGAAGCCATGAATGCAGGATGAGCATTTGAAATAGCTGGGGGTGCCCAGTTTGGGCTTAGGAATTTCTGTGGGTTGTCCTGAGGTGGTTCTTCATCTAGTCAGTCAGAGAAAACAACTAGGTGGCAGATGTTGGCTCTCCATAAGAGAAAAACTCTTCTCATGTGAAAACCTGTAAGTTAGACAGACTTCTTCAAGATATAGATGGTGAGCCTCAAGAAGATGCTCGATGCATGCATTAGAATGGTTGGACGTGGGGCCAGGCCAACTCTGGACTTCTGTATGTGGGCTTGGAGAGATTTTGAAGTTTCCTCCTCAGTGAGTCATCTAGATGAGTCAAGTTTGATGTCTCACTAAGCTCCTCTTGTGAGCATCATAACTTCGTTTTGTTCTTTTCCCCAGGTACTACTGGAAAGGAGAGATAGAAGAAGCCACAGAGATCCTGCTGGTGAGTGAGAATGGGAGGCCTTGATCGGGGAATGAGTGAGACCAAGGTTTTTTCCTCAGGTTCCAATTACAAACTAGCAAAAATAAACTGAGTTTTCTGCCACACAGAAGAAGCCCTAGGTTCATTTGTGAGCTAGTGACAGGGCCTGGTGACCTGGGAAGAATGTTGTCTCCTAAATGGCCATGTGAATGAGCAGCTGCAGGTCTAGGGCTGAGGTACTAAAGCAGTGGTTCTTGTTTTTCTTCCTTTTACAGTTAATAAAGACAAAGACTTCCAAAGTCCACATGCTTTCCAGCTACATCAGGTAAGGCTGGCATCTCTTCTTGCTCATTCACCACAGGACCACCCAGAGAAGCTCTGGGGACTAAGTGAATTATCTTGAAAAGCAGGAGACCTGGAGCCTAACCACCAGGCTCGTACATGACCCTGGGCAAGTCCCTGTCGCTCTCTGAGCCTCGGATTCTTCATCTGTAAAATGAGGGGCTAGAATGAGAGAGTTTAAGCTTGACTTAAGCAGCAGTTTTCAAAATTTTTTTCTCAGGACCGCCTTAGATTCTTAAAAATTATTGAAGACCCCAGAGAGCTTTGCTTATGTGTATGTAGGTTATATCTATTGAAGTATACTGTATTGGAAATTAAAATTGAGAAATTTTAAAAATATTTTTTAGTTCTTTTAAAAATAACAATAGTAAAACCATTATATATTAACATAATACATTTTTATGGAAAATAACTCTATTTTCCAAAATAAAGAAAATTTTATAGTAATGGCATTAATTTACATTTTTGCAAAATCTTTTTAAATGTCTGGCTTAATAAAAGATAGCTGGATTCATATCTGTAACTACATTTAGTCTGATCCAACATGTTGCTTTGGTTGAAGTATATGAAGAAAACGTGGCCTCACACAGATACGTCATTGGAAAAGGTAGGAGTATTTAAATAGTCTTTTTAGATAACTGGATATTCTTTGATGCTGGACCAAAACTTGGTAAGTCATTAGTTACAGTGTGGAATTTGAAACCATATCAGTGACCTTTTTGTACTGTTTTATTAAAATCTTGCACTCTGAATGGTTTTTTACCCTTGTATGATATTGTAACATCATACATTAATCATTTGGAAAATACTGGTTCATGGAATTATGCAGGCCTTTCATATGTTGACTCATTTCTTTATATAGTATCAAAAAATTATATTAATATCACTTCTGATCTCAGAAAAGTACTGGACACTTTCAATCTCATGATGAATTCACGTTTTCCAAATTTCTATTTTTGCTTGAAAATATGAATTTTATCTTTGGCAACAAATGATGTAAGTTGTTTTCTTTAGAGTGATGGACTCACTGTTCATATTTGAGAAAATGTTCACCTAATACTCAAGTCTAAGTAACTATAATTTGTCAGTTGTTCTTTCAAGTAAAAATGGTGTTCCATGAAAAAAGTAACTTTAGCTTTCAACTCAATCAGACAAGTTTAAGACAACTGCTGAACTTAGGTAAGCAGAAGTGTTTTATATATAACACTGCTGGATGTATACTTCCCATTTTATCACGCACAATATTAAAAAGACATGTATTCAAGGGTCATTATTTCATAAGAGTAATTTTTATCACTTTAACAAGAATGCCCTTAAGTGAAATTGACTTTTTAAATGCAAGTGTGTAGTGGTGAATACAATGACAGCTAGAAGAGTTTGGTGCCACTGTCTTGATGCATGCTAAGGCACCAGCAGTTTTACCCGTCATGGCTTTTGCACCATGTCAACATAGTGAAAATGATAAATAGCAAATTAGTATTATTATGAAAATAGTTTTGATCTCGTGGACCCCTGAAAGAGTCTTGGAGATCCCCAAGGGTAAGTGGACCCCACTTTGAGAAACCAGTCTAAATCTTTATCACTCAAAGTATGGTTTGTGGAATTGGCATCCCCTGGAAGCTTGTTAGACATGCAGAATCTTACGTTGACCCGAGACCTACTGAATCAGAAACTGTAGTTTAACAAGATTCTCAGGTGATTCATATGTACATTAAAGCTTGAGAAGCACTGGTCTAAACCAGTAGTTCATAACACTGGCTACATATTAGAATCACTTGGACAACTTTTTCAAACTACTAGTCTAGTCCCACCTCACAATTCTGATTTAATGTGTTTGGGTTGGGGATAAAGTATGTTGGTTTGGGGAAAAGCACTGTGGGTTGACTAATGTGCAGTCAGGGATGAAAACCACCTATCTGGATGATAAAATCCTTTTCTTTCACATCTTAGGGAACCAGGAGTCTGTGAATATGTGACTGTTCCCTGGTCTTAATTCTAGCTATAGATAGGGCGTTTGTGAGTTACTGCCTTAGCAGAGGTGATAGAATAAGGCGCCTTTGGTAGAAACAGCATTGTTGAGAAATTACAGCTTAACTGGTAAGAGACAACTTCAGGGTTAAGAGATCAAATTCCAGAGCTTGACCTCTTGGCTCAAATCCTGGCTCCCCCACTTGTTAGTTGTACCAAAAGTATATGTAAATTGTTTAGACTGTATATGCCTCGGTTGCCCCATCTATAAAGTGGGGATCAGACCAGTTCCTTGGGTTGTTATGAGGTTTGGAATAAACATATATGAAATACACACAGAAAGTGCTATGTCAGTCTCAGCTCTTACTACTAAAGTGTTAAAAATGTCGTTTACTCTGAATTCTATATGCCTTCTCATAAAAACATATACATCGGTACAGGTTTTCATGAAATAAGTTAACAAAAATTATCCTCAGGCACTGGATAAAATTATCTAACTCACTCCAAATGTTTGAGCATGTATTTATATGTTGTGATTTATTAAGCATGATATCACATGACAACTTCACAGTGCCTCACTGAGTAGAAAGGAATTGGGGGATTATTACCCCCGTTTGACAGACAGGATACCGAGGCCCAAGGCCTCATGCTTCTTCAGTTTGGCAAGTGAAGAGAACTTACATTGTGTGACAAGACCCAGGTGAAAGAAACGGGAGAGATTCGTGTGGGCTTGGGTGGTCAGAGAAGATCCTTTGGAAAAGGTAAATGGTTGAGTTGGGTCTTGAGGGATAGAGAGGCTTTCGATTGGCTGACAGGAGCAGAGAGAAATCTCTATTTGGGGAAGAGAATAAAGAGGCAGTGGGAGTGTGTTTGGAGAAAGCCCAATGACCAGAGTTACTAGTGTGGGATAGTAATAAAAACAGTGCCTAACATTTAACGAATGCATACCATGCCAGTCAGTGTACTAGATAAATGCTTAATATACCTTGTCTCATTTAGAACTCAGCAATTCTATCAGGAAGATACTATGTTTATCTCCTCTTTTGTAGGTGTCTTTATAGAATTTAAGTGACTTGCCCATAGCTACACAACTAATAAAGGGTAGGCTTGGAATTTGAACTCTTATTTGTGAGATTCTAAAGCCATCTGGCCCACTTGACCCTTGCCAACAGATGGGAAACATAGGTTCTGGAGTGGTGGGCCATAAGCTAAACAGGTGGGCTGTGGCAGATTGCAGAGGGACTCAAGTGAGGCTCGCCAGTTGGTTTCATTGCATGGACTGATTCTAATCATAGTCACTCATAGGGCTGTGTTTTCTTTCCATAGGTTGGTGCATCCTTTTGAAATCCCAGAGGTCTTCAGTCTTCCCATGAACCAAGGAGATGCACATTTTTTTAAGTGGCTTGAGGAGGGCATGGAGGAAAATTGAGTGGAGAAGGAAGTTTTTTATGCATCCTCTTGGCCGCCTCTAGCCTTCATCAGTTGCACTTTGGGGAAGGGGAGACCTCTTTCTGCTTTCCAGCATCTCTGGACTCCTTGTTCCTGTAAGCACAGAGAAGCTAAATAACCTGTGGAGGCCGAAGGGCTAAGGCTCCTGAGGCTGGAAGAAGAGACTGGGCTGGTCATGCCAAGCAAGAACCCAGTGGAACTTTTGAGTGCCTCATGCTTAAAGGTGGCTAGGAGGTGGAGGGTGTGAGGATGGTTGGCTGTGTATAGGGGCCAGGAGGAGGTGGCAATGAGGATGAGATTTGTCATCTTCAGTCACTGAGACTACCTCAAGTGCCTAAGATGTATGGCTCTCTTGCTTATTAGGAGGAAACAGCCTGATGACCTTGTTCACCCTGAAGTATATGGGGTGAATGCCTTCTTCTAGGGGAACTGGCAAGTGCCTTATCCAAAAGGATGAATTGCTAATGGTGAAATTTCAGGAATTAGCAGGATTATTTCTCCTAGCTAAAGATGGCATTTGTTGCTCCTGAGTCGTGAGGAGGTGACACTGGGAATGGACTTCCTGACTGTGTGTAGGACTGGGGGAATATTGGAGCTTAGACACAGCCCCATGGGTTGGGAGTCTTTGCTAGCCTGAATGTGATAGACATTAGAAGGGTCTGATGCCTTGCTCAGTGGAGACCTAGGTTCTGAGCCCACCATACTTCTTTTCTTGAGTATTGAAATTGAGTGTCCTAAAGTGGGAAAGAACCTTGGGGATCTGCCAGGGCAGTTTTTCAGACTTGTTCCACAGAGCCCTAGGGGTTGACAAAAGGTACCTTGGGAGCTTCCTGAGGATATAAGGTACCTCACCAATACTTCAACCAATGCAACTATGCTTTTACTACTTTTATGTTTATGTATTGAATGCCCTTGTAAGATTTGCTTTAATTAAAAAAAAAAACAAAACTTTGCTAAAGATATGTAAACCACTGGTCTAAGGCAGTCTCCATTTTATAGATTACTAAAGGAAACAAGTCCACTGAGGTCCAGAAAGGGCGTGGTGTGTTGAGTTATGAACGGTACATCCAAGGCTGCTCATCCCTGTCTGATGCTCTCCTACACCTGTTCCAGGGGTCTCAAGTGGAAGGAGGCTGGGAAGGTGGTGATCAGCAGAGTCCTCTAGAGAAAGAAGAAAGATTTGACCTAGGCCCCCTCCATCAATCTGTCGCAAGGTATCTCCACTCTGGGGAGACTGAGCAATGTGGGTTGGTGGGGGAGGGTCCACAGACGGCTGTGGTGTCCTAGGTCTTCCCCAGAAGGAAAGGAAGGTAGGAGGGGAGGGGTGGTGCCAGGCTCTAGTTAACACCTGCTGTGCTACTTTGGACCTTAGTTCCCTCAAAGATAAAATGGGGAGGATCTCTAAGAGCTCTTCTATGAAGACCTTGTAGGGACCTCAGGCTGAGGCCCTTCCAAAGATCCAGAAGATTTTGGGGGGTGCTCCAGGAGAACAAAAGGAATAACGGTGATGCTCCTTGATTTTTACAACAGTTAAGTTTCTGATACGTGTGAAAATCTAGCTTGTGTAAAGTAAATCCTACTTAAAATGTACTGGGACCCCCAAATGAACTGCCCGTGTTGCTTTCAGGATAAAGTCCAATTTCTTGGTCTGGCTTTCAAGGCCCTTCATAACCTGGCCTCAATTCATCTTTTCCATTGTCACCTTCTACCTCTTGTGCCCTGAATGGCTCATTATGCCATGTGATGTTATTTCTGGTTCATGCTGTCCCCTCTGCCTGAATGTTCTCCTGCATGTCTGCTTGGTGAAATTTAGCTGCTCCTTTGCAAAACCTGGCTCCCCTGGTTGGAAAGACTCTCTCTTGCCTTGATGTTTCTCTTATTCTTGTACATTCTATAGTACTGGTCACTGTCAGCCTCATATTGCAATCGTGAGCTGCTCCAGGTTGGGCACATTTTAATGTATTTGATCTCTTGCACAGGATTTGGCAAATACTTCCGAAATCGATGTTTCACGGAATTGAATAACTAAAGCTTTCTTTACAGTACATAGTTTCTAATTTATGGAGTTAGAAGATCAGTTTTTTTTTTTTTTAATTTTCTTAAAGTGGGGCTAATTCCAAAAGAGATTTTTCTCCAGCTTTCTTAAAGTATCTGTCTGCGGCCCTCACTGGATCATTTTCTGTGCTTACTGTGCACTTTTATCAGCAAACTGTTTCTTGGTGGTCTTCCTTTGCCTCTGTGTCAGTTACTATTGCTGGAAATGAGAGGGCAGGGGGACATTTACTAAACACCTACTCTGTGCCAGGCACTGTCCTGAGTTCTTTACATTATTTTATGCGTATAACTCATCGTTAGCCTCATTTTGCAGATGAAATCTGAGACCAGAGAGCATAAGTCACTTAAAGAAAGTGGCAGAGCTAGGATTTGAATCCAACATGATGTGCTTACTGTCTCTCATTCAAAGAGGTTAGATATGTCCCTTTCTATGCCACATATTGACCCTGAGAGCCTGCTCTGGCCAACTCTGAAGGATGAGACTCTAGAAGTTAGTTCTAAAATTGCATCATTTTCTACTTACCACAGATCTGGAGGTTGATGGTGGTATCTCCATTCTCCAGATGAGATAACAGATTTAGAGGGGTTTAATGATTTTTCAGGTCTGCATGATTCCAGCTTACATGGTTTGGCCACTATACCACACTGCCCTTCCAGAATGAAGCTGCAGGAGATAGAGCAGGACCTAGGCTAATGTTCCCATGTGGAAATTCCTTCCCAGGATTTCTGAGAAATGTGTTTTTTGAATCCTAATCCCTAGAAAAACCAGTTGAAGGAATGGGAAAAAGTATATCTTGTGAATACTAAAGCTTAACAGCAGAGATGTTACTGGTTTGAAGGCATCTTCATCAAATAAAATAGAGTAGGAAACACTGATACATGGAGTTGAAGATTAAGGGAAACAGGACAGGAACACATAGGAGAGAAATGGCCATCATCTAATCACTCAGTCTTGCTTGTGGTTGTTGCTGTGTGTTAAGTGTGTGTGCCTGTGGCCCTGTCTGATGCTAATAGTGAGTCATTCTTGCAAATAAAATAAGTTAATACAGATAGTACTTTATACAAATCCATTGAGTGATATACCAAGAAACAAGCTTTGGGAGCAAAATAAATTCTTAAGCTGGGCAGTTTTGACATGTGATTCTGTATAGTGCTGTTATCCTTGCTAGGTTATTTGAATGCTATCCAATAATATTCCCTGGCATTTTCCAGTGTTTGAATATTCCCTGTAGGTTACAGTTCTTTGTAACTACCACTAAGCTTAATACTTGTTATTTATTAAACAATGTTTTATATATATATAATGATGAAAGAGTATGAAGAATGTTGGAGGTATTTTAAGAATAACTTATGATTTGAGGATTCTCTAATTTCTTGCTCCTAAATTCCAAAGATAAATATTTCTTGTGAATTTGGAAACACTAACCTAGACCACCAAGGACTGGGCAGGCACTCTCCAGCCCAGGTAGGCTCACCGATCTCAGAAGGGTCTATGTAACTGCTGACTAGAGCTTAGACTAGCCAGGTCTCTTGATACCTTGTGCCATTCACTTTTCATTCCATTACATTGATTTCAACCCAGAAAATAATTCTCCAAGACCCCCCCTTGTGGTCTTGTTCAAGGTTGAAGTAGAAGGAGCAATGGAAATAGCTGGGAGCTGCAGTTAATGAGCTTTTCTGATAGCAGATATTAACACAGTGAAGCCCTTCATTCAAGCCTACGCTTTACTTCTGAAACTACAGATTTCAATTGAACCCATGGTTTTCATCTTCCTATACCTGACTTTTTCCCTTCCCCATCACATCTATTTTTCTCTCTCCAAACTGCCCCAATTTAGAGAAGTCTATTTTAGAGTAATAATCCTTAACATGTATATGTGAAGGGTTCCCTCCCTACAAGCAGGGGAACCAGCTACGGCAAGGGTTATCACTGGCATTGGAAGGGTAAGGAAATTAAACCAAAGGAGCCTGACCAAAGGAATGCGGGTTATAAATGGCAGAGCCAGGCCTAAAACTCATTTCAGATTTCTGTAATTGCATGCTTGTGTATACTGAGTAAAGCTGTATAGTGTCTGTACTTAAGTATTTTAGTAGGGTCAGTTTCTAAGTTCATTTCCCATCTTTTGCCTCTCTGTGGCCCTCAGCCCATGTTTTTTGCCTCCATGGGTAAGATACAATAGAAAAAGTTTCCACATCCTCTCTGGTGGTAAGGGTGAGAGTATTGCTGAGAATGCGGTGGGCCTGAGATGATGGCCAGAAAGAGGATGTGGTGCCGCCACTCCTCCTCTACTGCTAAGAATCCAAGAGCAGAAACCAAAGCCAACATCTCCTGTTATCCAGCAGCTGGTAACTCACTAGGGCGAAGGTAGGCAGTTTTTCAAAGAAATTTTAAATTGCACATCAGACACATTAATTATAACTTTAATATAACAAATGTTATTAAAAGCAGCAACTCAAACCATAAATCTTTTAGAAGGTGCACAGGGTTACTTTAAGATCAATGGGCAGTAATGCAGCTCTTAAATCTGGTATGAATGAAATGCTGAGGTGGGGAGTCAGAGTGACCTTGCTAGGCCTTGTGCTGACTTCCCAAGTGGGGAAGACACCCCTTTCTTCAAGCCCAGAGTCTGGAGCCTAAGTAGGGAAGGTGCAGATGCACTGTAACAGACCTTGCTCATCCTGTGCTTTCTCAGAAGCCTGGAAAGCAGGCCTGGGAAGTTGCTGTGCTCTCTGAAGCCAGACAGAAAGCCAGATTGGATCCCAGGTCCCACACCCCTGCTGGGCCTGAGTGGCAGCAGCTGTGGGGCTGAGAAGGGGTTGAACTGTGTCCAACCCCAGCTCATCCCTGCCTGGGCCATGCCAGGGAAGCAGAGGGAGGTGCTAGGCTGTGCACAGGAGATGAGATCCCATTTGAAAGGCACTGAAGGAGCTGAGGTTTGAGGCAGGGGGCATCTGAACTATCTCAGGGACCCCCTAAGGGAGGGGGGGGGGGTCAGGCCTAATAACGGAAAAACCAGCTCCTCAAGCCTGCTGCCACTGCTGTCATCACTCCTCCCGCTGCTCCATTCACCTTCGCCTTCCAGCTGGCAGCCTGCAGGCCCCAGCCAAGCTGGAAGCCACAGCAGCAGTTGGCAAGGCTGGTCCCTATCTGGTGCCCCCGCCGCCGCCACCCATTCAAGGCACTTCTTTTCCATTTTCCAATCAAGTGAGTCAGTTTCTAACATCTCTGGAAGCAGCAAAAATAAGGGGTCCCTTCCTTCCCATTTTTGGTTTTCCCCCACATGGGACCAAGTTTGTCAATTCTAAGAATTCTATTTATACTCCCACTGACAAAGGCTTCCCTTTGAGGGGACTGAATGATGCAGGCCCTTTAAAAATTCCAACCTATCCCACCCAAAAGTGATTGTCAATTTTAGGATGGGGCAGGGGACATGGAAGAGGGTATGAGAACCCTGTGCTTACCTATGGGGCCAAAGCTGGTTCACGGGCTGAAAGACAGGGCCAGGAACTGGGCTTTCACATTTAGTTGCAGCACACAGCCCTTGGAAGAAGGCCAAAGGAAAGCCAAGGGCAGGAGCCAGACTGGCAGGGCACTGGAGGGACTGTGTAGGTGCGTGTGTACACATCTGGAGGGTGGGGGCTGAATGTGTGTGCCTGGATATAGGGTGTCTGGTTGTGTGGAGATGTGTGCCTGGAGGATGAAAGCACATGTGGATGCAAGCTTGTGTGAGTGAATGTGTATGTGTATTTGGCTATATGTGTGATGGGGTCTGGACGGGCAACAGGAAACAGCATTTTGGCATGACGTGGCTTCCTTTCCTCCTGCTTCCCTCTCCCTCCCCACCTGTTGCTCAGGTTTCAAGGATGCCTTCATTCCAGCAACAAGGCCAGGCCCAGCTCCAAGACAACTGATAGGGTGGGGTCAGGGGAAGGAAACTGTGACCTAAGAAGCTGACACCTGTAGTCTTCACTTTCAGCCTTAATTATTGGGCCCTGGTGCTGGTGCCTTCTGAAGCAAAGACCCAGCCTTTTCACTCCTCAGATCCTTAGCATCCCAGGGTCTCTGCCACACAGGCTTTCACAGAGGGAAGGGGGGAATGGCAGGAAAGTGGGAGAGAAAAGCTGAGAGGCATCCTCTTATCCCCTTCACCTATTCTCATAATGTGGCCCTGGGGAGGACTGGCTGCCCCGTGGGTCAGCTGTGACGGACATCCAGTGGAGGGACAGATGTGCACATATAGGGTGTGTAAACACATATTACATATCCAAAGGGGGTGAGAGGCCTCAGGAGACAGGGTCACAGAGCCGGAGGGGCACAGATTCAGGGGTACAGATACAGGAGTTTGAGGGGCTGGAGTTGGGATGTGGTGACACTGAGAAATAGCCAGTGGGACCTTAGAGACAGGCAGAGGGGTAATGAGCCTGAAAAGGCCCAAGAGCAGAATGAGCACAGCAGAGGCAGCAAAGGCCTAGGCTTGGGCAGGGCCTCTGGCAGGCAGGCCCGGCCTTTAGCCAGACACTTGCAGCCTGGTCCTGCTTCCCTCCCCACCCTAGCCTGGAGAGAAATGGGGAGGCTGTGGCTTCTGCTATCCCTCCTTTGGTTTCCTGGGCTCCCTGAGGGCTTGTCAGTAAGGGGTGGTCCCCTCCCACTCCACCAGGTACTGAACCTTGCCCTCTGGCGTGACCCTCCGAGCCAACACCTGGTACTTCTCCCCACAGGCCAACCGCCCAGCTGCGCCAAAGTAGTTGGTGATGGATGATTTGAGGTGGGACAAGGACGAGTCATCTTCACTGATGCTC
Organism: Dugong dugon; assembly: GCA_030035585.1. Lineage (NCBI taxonomy): Eukaryota > Metazoa > Chordata > Mammalia > Sirenia > Dugongidae > Dugong > Dugong dugon. The sequence continues at coordinate 64,918,937 of CM057471.1, forward strand.
TCAAACGTGTGGCTGTCGATGCCTTCGTCGGGCCGCTCAGGGCCTGAAGCCCCCTCTGCACTGCTGTCTGAGGGGCAGCGCCCACCCAGCTCAGCCGCCCGCCGCTTTGCCCGCAGCGGCATGTACACTTTAGCTGCCAGCTTCCTCTTGCGACTGCCCACTGTCCGTCTATGTCAAGAGGGGGGAGAGGAAGATGGTGGGAATGAGATGGGATAATCATAACACTGAGTTCCTCTCCCTGAGCACTATCCTAGGTACCAGGCCCTGGGCATGGATTATCTCATTGGATCCTCACAAAAGCCTTGGGAGGAGGGAAACAGGCTGGACAGGAGAAATAACCAGCTGGGGAGTTGGGAGAGCCAGGGTTCAAACCAAGGTGTGCTCAACTATAAAGCACATGCTGTTTATATTCAGGGCCTCAGCACTGCATAAATTTAGGGGCCCTACTCTTTGTGTCCCCTGAAGCTGTGCAATGCAGCAGCTCTGCTTATACTGCCTTATCCCTCAGCTGGACTCATCTGTAGCTAAAGGAGTCAAATAAGCGTGGGGAAAGGAGGTAGGGACTAAAGTACATTGTACCCCAGAGTCTGCATTCGACTGGAGAGACAGACACGTGTGCACATACACAGGACAAAGAGGCAGAGGGGTTAGAGAAGTGGACACACAAGAGGTACACATTCACAGATGCTTAGAAGCTGAACTGGAAGAGTTAGTGAGAACCAAAGAAACACACATGAGAAAGTCACTTAGAGATGTTTTGAAACAGTCTCCAAGACACACCTCTACAGGCATTATGATTTTAATTCTACTTTTGCAATAGCCTCAAGTATTCTCAAGTACAGTTAAAGGAGACTCCAAGTCCATAAGAAATTTTGTGTTTGCTTTGCAGCATCCACCCTCCCTATGCTGCTGAGCACCAACGACTGCCAAACACATGCCCTCAGCTAGGTCCCCAGGGATTTCTAGAAGTCCCCTCTCCCAGATGCTCTCTCTGCAGGATGCCATCTCTCCCTCCATCAAGCCTCTGAATAAATGGCTCCCTTAGAGCCCTGAAAGACACCAGATTCAGACAGCCAAGAACCAAGGTTAAGGGACTCTGCAGTCAGAGAGGCACAGACATGCAAAATCATGACATACAGGCCAAGAGCCCCAGAACGAAAGAACCTCTGGTCAAACAACCCTGGAAATGGAATCATCCAGCAAGAAATGTCACACAATCTACTGCAGCATTCCAAAGGGATGAAACCACAGCACCCTGAATGCTCATATTCAGCCCCTATCCAAGCCCTAGTGATTAGAACCAGAGGGTCCCAGAGCCAGGCTCACACAATCAGCCAGGGTCCCAGAAGGCCAGGACCGCCATCCCAAGACTCAGATGTACAGATGAACCATATTGTTGGAGAAGTGGGAGGAGCAGGGGCTAGGGGGAATGATGGAATCTGCAAAACAAGGCCAGGCCCCCAGGAAGCTCACCTGGAGTCATAGGAGAGGCTGGTGGAGGCAGAGCCAGAGGTGCTGGCAGCATCCGTGGAGTCCACGTCTGAGAAGGTCTGGCCTGAGCTGGCGCTGAGAAGGGAGAGGGTGAGCTTGCTGATCACTCGGCCTAGCAAGGTCCTACAAACTTGACTCTCGGGCCCTTGGGACTTCTCCAGCCATCTCCCCACCCCTCTGATATGCATCCTTCATCCCAGAGGCCTGTCTCTCCACTACTGAAATCCTTCCCACCATCACACCTGCAGTTGCCTCCTCCCTGCCTGTCCATTTTCTATACGTCCAGCCTTCAAAGTCCAAGAAGTTAAGAAAGCCTTCCCTGAACATTGGTGACGATAATTAAAGATGATAATAAGCACAATCCCAGGCACTTGTGCAACACTTTACAGATCAAAAGTGCTTTCATCTGCAGTTATCTTGAGCCTCATAACCATGCAAAAAGGGAAGAGGTTCAGAGGGGTTCAAGAATTTAGCTAAGGTCACACAGCTAGTACCTGGTAAACAGGGCTGGAGCCCAGGTCTGACTCCATAGCCCTTGCTCTTTCCTCTATGCCCACAGGAAAGCACTGAATGACCTTTAATTTGGGGAATAAGATGGCAGACCAGTCCTTCCCTTTGGGTGTTCACAGTGCACAGGGGAGATGGCATCATTACATTATCATGGTAAAATGTGGTAAGCATAGGGTGCTGGGGAATACAGAAGAATGCATCCAGAGTAGCCTGAGGAGGGTTATCGAATGCTTCCTAGAGGAAGCAGGGTCTCGAGTTTTCAAATGGGGAGGCAGAGCAAAGGTGTTCCAGGTGGAAGAAAGAACAAGAGCAAAGATGGAGAGACATCAAAATTGCACAGAGTGTGGAGGTAACCACAGCAATTTCAGCATAAGGAAGAGGCAGGAAAAGGAATCAGAGGTAAGGAGGGCCAGTATACTGGGGAGCCAGAGTGCATTGTGCTGAAAGTTCTTGTGTAGAAGGACCCTTGAAGGCAGCCCCCTGCAATAAGGACCATTTTCACTGGGGATTTCAAAATGATCCTGAGGGAGCTCCCACTCCCTCAGAAGCTCTTCTGCTTTACCCCTTAGAGAGTCGTCCCTCACTCTTGGGGGAATGGAGGTGGCCTCCCTGCTTTGTCCCATCTCAGTTCCTAGAATAGACCTCTCCCCTGGATCCCTCACTGTTACCTTTTTAAACTCTGAATTTCGTCCAGTGTAAAGTCAAATATGCTGGCCAGGTGGTGGTTGGTGCTCCAGGCCGAGGTGAAGTCGCTCTGTGGACAGAGGGGTGGCGGGGGGGATCAGGCAGTGAGCATCAAACTAACCTCCCGCAAGCACACCTTCTCCCCAGCTGAAGGCCACATGGCCTGCCTGCTGGTCCAGCAGGACTGCCAAGGGCTGGCCTCTCCCTACGGTAAGGAGACTTGTCACTTCCTCCTCATACCAAGTATTGACCAGGGAGCCAAGTCACCCTGGTTAGTCCTGGCTGTCTCTAGTATCTGTATAACCTTCACCTCTCTGGACCTCAGTTTCCTCAGCCACAAAACGGGACAATAACCCCTGTCCTGCTTCACTCTTAGAGGTGGCAAAAGCACAGTAAAGTTAACAAATGGTGGTAAAAGTACCCTCTAAAGTGCTGGGTAGATGGGAGGCAGTGTTAATTTTATTGCCCAGGGGGATGGGTTCAATAAGGATGGAAGTTAATGAAGAGAGTGTTCTGGGGCTCTAGGGTTCTAGGCTGTTAGGCCACTGCCTTGATGTGTGACCTGAGCAAAGTTCACTGCCCCTCCCTGATCCTTAGTTTCCGCACCTGGACAGTGGAGTCAACGATAGTACCTGCCCATGCCCACCCCTCTGGGTTCTTGGGAGAACTTGCAAAGTGCCTGGCTTTCCCTTATTTTGCTGTACTAGGAGCTGGCTTCTCCTTTAAGGGATGTGGGAGAATCCCCTGAGGCTGGGGGACTTAGTTCTCGGCACAGGAATCCCTAATAAGTGCTGATCCTGCCGGCTGAAGGTGGAGAGTAAGAAAACAGGAAACTAACACTGGGAATAGCATCTTCCAGCAAAAACTTTGATCTTTTTCTTCTATAAACTCGCCTTTTCTGCTGCTGGAATTCGTGAGGCAACAAACTGTGGAGACAGAAAAGGGAGAGGGTGGCCCAGTCACAGCCTGCTGGTGGGGGCGTGGAGGAGCCTCGGGAGCAGCAGGGGCAGGGCTGGGGTCACAGCTGTGGGGTGAGGTTGGGCTCTGACAACACCACCACCTTCACAAGGAGATGGGGGGCGTCCTCTGGGGCAGCAGGTGTGGGAAGGTGTGGAGGAGGGCGTGGTGGGCAGAAAGGAAGAAAGTGCTCCCCAGGCACATGTGTCCGGATGCCCTGCCCCCCACACCCAGGATGAGGGCGCTCAGCTCAGCCAGAAGAGCTAGGGACCCCTTACACACTCTGATTTTCCCTTCATCTCTGATCCCTCTAGTCTAGCAAGGCTGGATCCCATAATCTGGCTTTCCCTCTGAGGTAGGCAACAAGGGGACTGTGGTAGGAGTCTGGGATCAAGTCCCGGCTCAGCCACTACCTGGCCCTCTCAGGATACCTCCAGCTGGGACTAGCTGGGTGTAGGCCCTCCTTACTTACTTAGATACCACCATACTCTCTCGGCCCACCACACAGCCCACCCTTGGGGCTGGGAGCTAGGAGCAGAGAAACCAAGTTCAGCTGAGGCCCTTGCCCCTGGCTTCCCGGGCACTAACCTCGACTTGCTCTTTCCTCTCTTTCGCAGCTCAGAGGAGGCGCCATTCTCACTGGGCACCAGCCCCTTGTCAGGCAGCAATTTCCCTGGCGGGTTGGGAGGAACACGGACACGTAGGCGGAAGATGCACTTCTTCTTCTTGATCTCCTTGCCGCAGAGAAACCTGGGGGGTGGGCAGGGGAAGGAGAAAGCTCTGGAGTCTGTTGGTCATCTTCTTGGTGGGCGGGGTCAAGCATTAAACCACCCTCTCTGGCTTCCTGGACCCAGAGCTAAAATCCAAAGTGGCCTCTGGAGACTCTGATTCCTTAAAGCCAAAGGGATCAGGAGTTTCAGATGGTGGCTGAGAGTGTGGCTGGCAGCTCCTGCCTGTCCTTCCTCCTGCAAGTGTGTGGTTCTTGTTGCTCCTCTCCCACCTCCTACAGGAAGACTTCCTCCAGCTCACAGTGGAACTCCTATGGTCAAGACACTGGATTCTACACCATTCTGGTCTCTGGTCTCCCCAAGAAGACTGAAAGCACTCCAGGCACTTTATTCAGCCTTCCAGTACTGGCTGAGCTACCAAGTGGGGCTGCAGAGGTGACCCACACATAGCCCTACCCTTAGGGGACTCACAGTCCATTGGGAAGCTAGTTGGCCTGATATACTCAAAAGTAGGGCTGTGTCTGGGCCCCAAACCATGGGAAAGTAGGAGACAGGGTGATTAATTATGTCTAGAGATGTCTAAAAAGATTTCCTAGAACCAAGGACCTTGTCTTATTTCCTGCTGTGTCCTCAGCACCTAGCACAGGGCCTAACACAGAGCAGCAATTCAATAAATATTTGTTGATGCAATGAGTGAATTAAAGGAACTGAAGAGCATCCTAGGCAGAACAAACAGCATGTTCAAAAGCACTAAGATGGGAAAGCAAGCGGTTCAGTACAGGTGGCACCCAGGACAAATAAAGCAAATGGGCAATGGCAGAAGAGGTGGGCAGATCTGATCATAAAGGGCCTTGAATGCCAGACTAAGGAGGCTGGCCATTCCCTTGTGGGAGTGAGAGAGGTGGTCAGCTGCGTGTTCTGAGAAGAACTCAAAAGAGACAGACTGAGGGACGAGCGAGGAGGCTGCAGCCCAACTAGAGATGAATCGATTCCTCAGTGCCCAGCCCAGAAGCAAAGATGGCTAGAGAAGAAGGGATCCCCAGAGATCAGGGGGTACAGCCTCTTATGGAACTGAACCCGGTATCACGATGTGTTAGGCTGCTGGGAAGGTCAAGGGAGGCTTTGCAAAGGAGGTGGAATGCTCCCTGGATCTTGAAGAGCGGGAAGGGTTTACATAAACAAAGGCGGGGGGGGGGGGGGGGGGGCGCGGACTCCAGGGAGGGAGCACAGCTTGGGCAAAGGCTTTGAGATAAGAACCTTTAGACTGAAATTCCACCTGTTGGGGGGCCCGTGGAGCTCCCTCCCCTCCCTGCACGCACCGGCTTTTGTAACTGTTCAGAGCGTTGAGAAGATGAGGTCCTCGATCCGTCACAGGGGTGCTGGTCAGCTAAGGGGGAGAAAGCCAGCAGGACAGAGTCAGACCCAGGCACATAGCATCTGAGGTGGCCCCAGCCCCAGCCCCTCCCTCCCTTCAATCTCCAGATGCTCCTGAGTCCTGCAGGTGAGGACCATTGACTTATTCTATGACCTCAGACAAGCCTTTTCACCTCTCTGACCTTGCTTCTCCATCTGCAAATGGGAAGAATAACTCCTGTCCTAAATGTATCAGGAGGTTTAATTAAAAATGCCCATACTTTGACCTAGTACCGCTACTCCATGGAATCTACCATACAGATATAATACAAATTGTGAACAAAGCTTTACATACAAAGATGTTCACTGCAGCATTGTTTCTAATGGTGAACAAATGAGAAAGAAGCCGGTGGGAAAGCCCACCAGTAAGGAAACAAACGGGTGGAAAGAAATGTGGCCATAAAACATTTATGAAGACTCTAATAATATGGAAAAATATTTATAACGTAAACTGAAAGACGATTTAAAATCATACATATAGTATAAATCACATACACAGAAAAAAATATGCATAGAAGAGAGGCCGGAAGGAAATGCATCTCTACAGTAATAGTTGTTTCTGGGTGGTGGGAATATGAATGATTTTTTTTTTTTTTTGGTATACTCCCTCATGCTTTTTGGTGCTTTAAAATTCTTCTTCCAGGAACATGAATCATTTTTTTATAATCTGAAAAAATGTTATTTAAAAAAAAAATACTAGCTCTGTTATGAATTTTTTAAAAATAAATTATTAAACACTGTAAATGACAATTATTATTATATGAAAACCCTTTGCAAAGTACAAAGGTTACTTTTTTTTCTCAGTCCTGTATCATTCAAAGGAGGATGTGGGGCAGTCAGTAGAGAGGATGCTCACTCTGGATGTTGTGGAGAGGATTCTAAGGGTGTCATCAGGAAGAGGGGACATGGCCCCACCTTGGAAGCAACTGGGGAGGTCCTGGCTCCAGCTCCTGCCGAGCTCCAAAGCTGTGCCTTGTGCCTGATGACAGGCAAGTCACTTTCCATCTGTGGCATCCTCAAAGCCTCTGGTTTGTAACTTCACTCACTCCATGGATCTGCAGCTCCCAGGCCCCTGGTGACCCACATCTGCTATTCAGAGTAGGACCAGTAGGGGGCAGGCCCACATCAATTTCCATCCTAGCCAGGTAATCCAGAGTGGGTCAAACATCTCAACAGAGCCCTGCTCCAGCCAGACTCTGTCCAGGGCCCCGGCTCCCTGCAGCTGAGTGGGTGAAGCCCTACCCTGTCCACTGCCAAACGCTGGACTTAAGAAGCCCCTTGCAGGGCGCAGGTTCAGAGGCCTGGGCTCAGGGATGCAGCAGCTCAAAGGCAAGGGCTACCTGGTTCTGGATCCTAGTCATGCACCGTGTGACCCTGGGCAACCCTCTGTGCCTATGGACTTCAGTCACCTCACTTGTGTCATGCTGATGCCCCACAGCCCCTGCATACCTTGCCAAGCTGCAGAAGCTCCCAGTGGTGGTTGACAAAGGCCAGAATCTCTTCAAAGTCAAAGTACTTTTTCTTGCTCTGCACCCCCAGGTTGTAGAGGGCCAGGTGAACCACGTCCACCCTGGGCATGAGGGCAAGGAGGTGGGTGGGGTGAGGCAGCAGCCTGACAGCCAGCGCTGGAGCCTCCTGGGTCCCAGCTGAGGGGCAGGACAAGGCTGGGGCCAGGTGGCTGGAACAGAATCATTCCCAGAGGGAAGAGGGAAGGGAGGAACTGGGAGGGGGGCAGGGGTGGGCCTTAGCCAAGCCCCACCCTCTCACCATCGCAAGGGCAGCCTCTCGATGTACTCTGGTCCCTGGTTACACACGGAGCAGAAGAACAGGTAGAACCTGTGGGTGTGCAGAGAGGGGGCCTGTGGTGGGAGGGGCTCTGATAGCCCTCTAACCCCTCACTCCCCACCTGCCTTCCCACAGTCAGCATTCTTGCTCCTGGGGCTGGTAGCCCTGGAGAGGGGCAGGGAGCAGGGCAAAGATGGAGCAAGACAGGGATCAAGGAATACTCCCCTATCTCCAACCCCCTCACTAAAACCCTGGGGTGTGGCTGAGTTCAGAGAGAGTGAGCTGAGCTAGGCTGGCCTGCAGAGGTCACCGTCTTCCCCTCTCAGACACACACACCCACACAATCACAAGATGGGACACCAAATGTCACACATACCAAATGTCATACAGGCTTGGCTCCTACAACAACCCTGAGCAGGGATAGGGCAGGGCCTGTGTCACCCCACCCCTAGCCCCACAGACACTTGAAGAGACTGAGGCTTAGGGAAGACAGGGGCTTGTCTAAGGTCCCCCACAAGTCAATGCCAAGTGCAGATGTGGTCTAATTTGTTCCTCTATTATCTCCTGGCCCAGCCTATCTGGGGCCTCCCCTACCCTTAGCTGCCCCACAGACAGGTGCACAGTAACAAAGACGCCCACCTGGCAAGCAATGTGAAGGAGCTGCTGCTGCCACTCCCCACCAGGACCTCCCTCCAAGACTGAGCTCGCTCAGATAAGTACCAGTACCTACCGGTCTCCGAACATCATGGGCTCATTAAGGCACTGCGTGCAGGCCTCATGGAACCACTGTCTGCACCGATAACACTGCAGCATCCGCAGATACCATCTAGAGAGACAGGAGCCCACGTCAGGCCACTCAAGTGCTCCCAGCCTGGCTTGAGCCTCAGGGACCTTTCCCAACATAAACTTGTCCCCCATTGAGGGAAAAGGAAAAGAACTCACATTTACCATGCACTCAGGCTATGCCAGGGGAGGTGCTGGGAGCAGGGAATATGCTATCTCATTTGATCTCACCATCTGGTAAAAGATGGGCCCAACTCAAATTCACAGCGACCCTACAGGACAGAGCAGAACTGCCCATGGAGTTTCCAGGGAGCAGCTGGCGGATTCCAACTGCCAACCTTTGGTTAGCAGCCGAGCTCTTAGCCACTGTGCCACCAGGGCTCCAAAAGATGAGCCACTGCCCTCATTTTACAGATGAGTCAGCACTTAAACCACGTGCTCAAAGTCACTCAAAAAATAAGGAGTGGTTGCTGATTAAAATCCTGGTCTCCCTAACTTCAAAACCCATGCTCTTCCCCACCATGCCACACTGGAGCCCCCATTTCTGAATTGCATTACTTCCCAAACACCAGTGACAGGGAACGTTTGCTCAGGAGATTTCACGGGAGAATAATGGTTCCTGTAAACTCCATGGGGGTAGGAACCATGCCTGGTTTTTCTCACCTGGTACTGTGCCTACCCTATTATGCCATTCAACAACAATTCACTGGATATTCATGAAGAAAAAAGGCAATTTCTTAATAACAATCAATACTTTGTTCACACCTTGACAGGTGCACTCCACTTGACACCTGCATCAGAATCACCTGGGGGTGGGGGTGGGGGCTCGGTTAAAATGCGGATTCCATGGCCCAACCTAGACCTACTCTTTTTGGATGAGTCCCTGGGAGATGCATTTTAACAATCATTTTTAATCTACCCTTTAAGCTTTGACAACACTGCTTTATTGCTGTGAAGGTTTCCACAAACATTTTTCCATCTGTTATCCCCTAGGCCTCCCAACCCCTGCCTCCCAGGCTTGTGGGCCAGAGTAATTACCCTTTGCCCAGCAGGAGCTGCGCTGTAAGCACAGCCTGCAGACCCCTACCTCTCATAAACAGGGCTTGGGGCTGAGATTCAAGACCGAGGGTCTTGAGGACTAAGTGTCCTGAGGGCAGAGATCCCATCTCTTACTTCTGTGGTTCCTCCCACAATGCCTGGTGCAGAGGTCCGCCAGCCCAAGGGAGCAGGCTCAATTGCCTATGGCTTATCTATCTCCATGGAATCAAAGACTCTTTCCCCCTAGCCAGAGCAAGAATCCCCTTTCACAGCATCCCCAAGGGATGCCCCCCAGCTCCTGCTTGCACACCTCCAGGGAAAAGGATCTTAATAACTCACCAGGTAGCACGTTTCACTGGCTCTGACAGTGAAAAGGTTTATCTTCCATACATTAGTGCCACCACCACCAGTAACACCTCACACCTATTAAGTGCTTACCATGTGCCAGGCATTGTGAGACTTTACACGAATTCTCTAACTCATGCTCAAAACCACCATATGACAAGGAAACTATTAGAACTGACGCTCAGGGAAATTAACTAGTTCATGGTTGGACAGCTGGTATGGGGCAGAGCCAGGATTGGACATCTTGGAAGGAACTGGACACTCAAGCCCAGGCTCTTAACCACACTTTAGTACTTTTTCGTTTCTCTCCGGGGCCCCAAGTAAACATCTCTGCCCTCTGTCCCCCACTGCCTGGCAGCGCGAGCTCCGCCCACATTTGGCCAGGCCTCGAGGTTCCTCCCTTTCTGGTCCCACCTCCGTTGCCCCGCCCCTCCGCGTCCTGTCTCCGGCGTACTGATTCGGACCCACCCCTTGAGCCGGCCCCGCGGACTGGCTCTCTGCGAACACCTCTGTCGGGTCTGTCCCGTAGGCTGATGCTCCCGGAGCTGCCCCACGTCCCTGGGGGACCCCGTCCCAGCGGTCTGACCGTCGCGGCCACCACAGTACCCCTCCCCCGCAGTCTTACCCTCAGTGCCCCGCCATCGAGGCCCCGCCCCGCGGTCTTACCCTCTGGGCCCGCCTCTCGAGGCCCCGCCCCCAGGGTCCCGCCCCCGGGGTCCGACCATCCGGGCCCGCCCCCAAGACCCCGCCTCCATGGCCTTACTCTCCGGGCCCACCGCAGTAGCAGTAGCATTGCTGCTGGTTAGTACGATGCGGCGAGTCCCACTCGAGCTCCTCTGGCTGGTAAGACAGCACCATCTTCACGGCCTGCAGCGTCCTGGCGATGGCGCCCTTCTTCAGCGCGCCGCCTTTCTGGGGGCGATGAGGGCTCGAGTCACCCGTGGGCTTCCGGTTGGGCCACAGGTGTCAGCACGTGATGAGCAGGGTTTGGAGAGACCCACTGATATTCCCATATAGTTGAGAAATGCAAAGAGCTTTTTCTCACCAATCCCAAATCGCTAACCGAAAAGGATCTCCATTACTAATGGTATTAATAGTAATAAGCACAACAAAAGCAACAATAACTTTCATTATGTAGTGGATGTGAACACTTACATGGAGTTTCTCTTTTAATAATAAAGCACCATTTACTGGAGAAGTCCCTGGGTGGTGCAAATGGTTAATGCACTTAGCTGTTAACCAAAAGGTTGCACGGTGGAGTTTACCAGAAGTGCCTCGGATTCTAGGCCTGGTGATTGACTTCCAAAAAAGCAGCCACTGGAAACCCTAAGAGCACAATTCTACTCTGACACACATGGGGTCACCATTAGTGGGAATCAAAAGGAAGGTAACTGGTTACCATTTACTGGAGGCCTCCTATTCCTGACACCAAACCTATTTCCATTTTACAGCTGAGGAAACTGAGGCTCAGGGAGACTCAGGAGGCTTAAGTAACCCAGCACATACAGCTGATACATGACAGAGGCCTCCAAAGCCCAGGTGTGGCCCTTCTGCTTGGAGCTCAGCCTCTGTGATGGAGAGTCAGGCCTGAGCCCAGGGAGGCTCTGGGGTTTCTAACTGGAGGAGTGGGGAGAGCTCACCCGCACAGCCAGTGCGAAGATGCAGCGTCGGCAGAACCAAGGTGTGAGCAGGGGCTGGTCAGCACTGCCTGCTATGGGGATATGGCACTGCTGGTGGTAACCTATGGCAGAGGAGGGGGTGGTGAGTACCCACAAGGAAGCAGTGGCCCAAGGTCATTTAGCCCAAAGGTGGCAGGGCTGGAGAGGGCTATGGCAAGTGCTAGAAATTCTGTGCCTGCCAGCTGCTGGGGGAATGGCTGGCAATGCCCACCAAGATGACCAAGCTGGTATCCAGGCAGGGGATTTAATAAAAAAAAAAAACATTTGCCCCAGTGTAGGAGACACCAAGGTCTGGCTTCAGGGCTTCAGCCGGTGTCTCCCACCCATGCTCTCCACCCAGGGGGGGCTCCAAACTGCATACCCCATTTTACTTTCCAGAGCCCCTGCTCTCCTTAAGGGTCACTTCCCTGGACCCGTCACCCTGGAATATGAAACCAGCTGAGGCCCCAGGAGCCTGGAGCAGTACACATGAGGGGCCAGTGGGGAGCCCACAGGTCAGGGTCTTCTCAGTGCCCTGCTCATTCCACTCACCCAGGCCACATTTGCCACAAATGAGGATCTCATTCAATGGCCCTGACGTCTTCCCCAGGCAGATGTTGCACTTGGGCTCCTCACCTGGGACACCAGCTGAAAGAGAGAGGCCCTCTAGGGTCAGGTCTGGCTAACAGGTATTAAGAGTTTTAATTTCACATTCCAGGTGCTGATCCTCTCTGCCATGTGCCGGCCTAGCACAGGGCCCCATATGCCACCTCGTCAAATCTCTCCAACCACACAGGTTTGCCTATTATCATTACCCCATTAAAAACACTGGGAAATTGAGGCTCAGAGACGGTAAGTCCCTTCCAGCTAGTTAAATAGGTGAGGTGAGATTCAAACCCATGGCTGTTTGACATCAAATCCTTTGTTCTTTTGAACACATCATGCTGCCTTTCCTGCCTAATTTAACTAGTTTTGTTAAATCATTTTTTTTTAATGTGAAATGTTTTTTAAATTTATTATGTGAAAGTTAAACTTATATAATAGTAGACAGAATGTTATAATGAAACTCCATGTTCTCATCAACAATTATGAACTCACGGCCAGTCTTGTTCAACTATATTTCCACTCGCTCTCCCACTCCTGTATTATTTTGAATCAAGTCCTTGACACCCATTTTTCCATAGAAAACAGAAAATTGGTACATTTTTCAGTATGTATCTCTGCAAGATGAGAACTCTCTTTCTTAAAAACAGAATTACAGCACCTTTATCACACCTAAGAAGTTTAAAGATAATTTCTTTTTGCTATTAATTTTTTAATAATTTATTTTGGTTGTTGGAAATATACACAGCAAAACACACCAATTCAACAATGTCTACATGTATAAGTCAGTAACACTGATTACATTCTTCAAGTTGTACAACCATTCTTTCTCCTTTTCTGAATTTTTCCTCCTCCATTAACAAACTCACTGCCCCCTAAGCCTCCTATCTAACCTTTCCAGTTGCTATCCTCACTTTGATCCCATATAGATAGTTCTTTAAAAGCGCACAATGCTCAAGGCAGACATTATCTACTACTTCAGCTAAACTATTGTTTGGTTTGAAGAGCACCTCAGGGGATATTTTTGGCTTAAGGTTTAAAGGTTATCTCAGGGCAATCGTTTTTAGGGTTCAGCCAGCCTCAATGGCTCCAGAAAGTCTGCATTCCATGGGAATTTGAAATTCTATTCTGCATTAACAATAATTTCTTAATATTGTCAAAAACTTCAATTTGTGTTCACATTTCCAATTATCTCTTAAATATAAAAGTCATAATAATTTTAATGGTTTGTTCTTTTGAATCAAGATCAACATAAAGTCCACACATGGTGACTGATTGAATGTTTCATAAATTGCTTTTAACCCACAGGTTAAAAGTGATGTAACCCCTCTGAGCCTCAGTTTCCCTCCCCATCTCTCTTTTTTTTGGTTTGCTATTTTTTTTTTTGGAAGAATATGTTTTTGTGTGTGAAAGGTTTGCATGGATAAACCAGATAAAACTTGATGTTTGTTTCTAATTTCCCCTAGCAGATTGAGTTTTCTAAGGGCAAAAATGATATTTCTTCATTTCTGTGTCCTCACAGCCTCATAGTCTGTGGCACATACAAATGCTCAAGATATGTTTGTTGAATAAATGGCCAGGCAGGGACCTTGTATCTTATTCCTGAATATGCCCCTAGGAAGGTGGTGCCCACAGAGGGTCTCAGTAAGTCCTCATTGGCTTAATGAAGTGATGGATCAGTTACTACTGCAAGCCCAGTCTTACACCCTCATCCTGGGAGATGCCACAGAGGCCGCCGTCCTGCCTGGGTGGGACCACCGTTCTGCCCATGAGTAGCAGTCATCTGGATGAGGAGATAAGCCATTCTCCAGGTGAGCATCACAGCACCTCCACGATGCCTGGCATACAGTGGGTCTTCTGTACAAGGTCTGCTAAGGCAAACTGTTTTTGTTCTCCAGCTGGTTGCTTATGCTTTCAATAAGAGGGTAACTCAGGAGAGGAGATAGGTCTTTATTGCTTTGGATCTTTATATAATAAATTTGGAGTGAGAGAGGCTTGGGGAAGAATCTTTCTGCACCGGCCACAGCCCTTCTGGAGAAAGGGGCTATTTGGAAGCTCTATTCACTGGCTGGGTTCTGCAGCTCCTACTTGGCAGGCTCCATGAAACCCATCCCTTAGGAAAACAAATTGTTTAGAATGTGCCTCACTGCAACTTCCACCTTTGGGGAACACCATTGCTACTAGTGGTATCCACTGCACTGAGCTAAGTACTTTATATGAATTATCTCATTCAATCCTCACAACCACTCTGTGAGGCCAGTATTTCGTTATCCCCTTTTTTCAGATGAAGAAACTGAGACTCATACAGGTTACATGACTTGGCCAAGGACATGCAGCTAGTAAGTGGCAGAGCTAGAATTTGATCCAAGGTCTATGTGAACCTAAAACCTGTCTCTTCCCTCCATACTACCATGTAAATGGCGAACAGGTTTCTTCTCTCATGCCAACTCTGTTTGGTTGTTGTTGTTGTTAGGTGCTGTGGAGTGAATTTCAACTCATAGTGACCCCATGTGACAGAGCAGAACTGCTATAATCTTTGTAGGAGCAGACTGCCAGGTCTTCCTCCTGCAGAGCTGCTGGGTGGGTTCGAACTGCCAACTTCCAGTTAGCAGCTGAGCTCTTAACCAGTGTGCCATCAGGGCTCCTTGATTGATTGGTAGTGGTTGCTTAAAGCTGTGTTGAAAATATATGAGTGCTGTGACTGATTAGTGATGTCCGTCATGTGCATGGGAAGGGAGAATTGTGGCAAGAATGCCTCCAATAAGCCATCTCTATAAGAGAATGTTAGTTCCCTGAGGGCAGGACGCTATCTGATTCCATTCTGTATCCCCCACAGGGCCCTGACCATGGCAAGTACGCAGGTTTGTTTGTTGAATAAATAGCCCTGGTGGTGCAGTGGTTGAGAGCTTGGCTGCTAACCTAAAGGTCTGCAGTTCAAATCCAACAGCTGCTCCTTGGAAACCCTATGGGGCAGTTCTACTCTGTCCTATAAGGTTGCCATGAGTCGGAATTAACTTGACGGCAACAGGTTTTTGGGTGAGGAATGGTCTGTATATAACTAAATGAAAACTGTCAGAAAATCCTGGCATCAAAGGTGCAGATCCCAACCCAGCTTCCTTTTAACCCTGAAAGCTGATCCAGCTCCATCCCAGGCATGTCCGTCTTCGTCCTGCCTGTTCCGTCTCTGCTTTCTTGGTCTTTCCCCTATCCCCAGAGACTCCTTGCCCCATTGACAGAGCTGCCTCCAGCAGTCTTCTTCACATGTTGCTAGAGGACACTGGGCTCACATCTACAGGTGACTGCTGGGCCCATCCCCATTCCTAGCCCGACTGACCCAGAGCTTTGTGTAGTAGGAGATCAAGTGCAGCAAGGAAATGAACACAGGCCTGAGACCCAGTCCCAGCTCTCCCAGCATCTCCCCAAGCTGCTTACACCATCTGCCCTGCCTCCCACATGAGGTTATGAGTACTCAAGGGGATGACAGATATAGTAAGTGCCTTTCCACATAAATGCACAACTGGTAATATGATCGTCATCTCAGGTGGGCCTGGGGGTCCACAGACAAGGCCAGGTGCAGAGAATAGGAGATGGAAGGACAGAGGGAAAAAAAATGGAGGTGGGGGAGAAGAGAGGACCTGAGGAGGGCGTGGATATCCGAAATCTTAGGAACACTCACCATGCTGTATGTCCTTCCATAGGACCCAGTATTTGGAATTATCTTCGAAAGTCACAAGGCAGCTTTGCTTAGAACTGCTGACCTGGGGCAGAAAGAGGGAGAAGCAACATTAGGAAGTAGCTGGGGAAAAGCCAAACTGGAATAGGGACTTCCCCAGAGGGCAGAAGGTTTAGACCCACTCCTTGTGTTCCAGAAAGTAGAGCTAGGCTAGAAGGAGAAGGAAGTTCCTGGAGGCAGTGTGCTCCCAATCCCTGGAAATGTGCAATCAGGGACAACTTGGTGGGAATGCTAAGGACAGAACAGGCCATATAGTCATGGTGCTCCTCTCCAGCCTGATTATTTATGTAGGCTCTCAGAGTACTTTTCTGAAGAACTCGTTGGCTAATGTGGCACTAAGGATGGTGCCTGCAAAACCAGGCCCAGCTCTTTCCACTCTGCAGCTTTTCAGTATGAGGGACAAGAAGGGTGTTTCCCCCATTACTGGTCTGGAGAGCTAGGTCAGGGGATGAGGAGTAAGATGCTTAGCCTGAGAACAGGGGCCAGGGAGGAAAAGTTTACCCTCTTGATCTTCCCAAGGTAATACAGTCCATCTGTCCACCGGCACAGCACATACTGGCCCTCTGTCAGCTTGGACATTAGGTCTTTGAAGTTGTTCCTGGCCTTCGCCAAGGCCCCCTTGTTGGGGAGATGGCTGGTGGCACCATAGGAGTCCCGAGTTCCTGGGTCCAGAGCTCGATTCTCCATTGGTTTCCACTGACACTGAGAGAGAAAGAGAACAGGATTTTGACTCTGTTTTCTGCTCCAGAGGGCCAATCGGGGGAAGGAAGGAAGGAAGCTAACATGTATGCAACTTGTACTATGTGCCAGACATGTTTTTTACCTCACTGAATCCTCATGACAACACTGCAAAGTAAACTTCATTATCCCCATTTTATAGATGGGGAAACTGAGGTTTACAAAGGGAAGTGGCTTTTGATCAAAAGCAAAGCAAGCCATAGTTCATAATCAGATAAGCTGATTTTAAGTAAGTGTTGCTCTCTTTCCACCCATACCATACCCATTGCCATCAAGTCAATTCCGACTCATAGCGACCCTATAGGACAAAGCAGAACTGCCTCACAGGGTTTCCAAGGAGTGGCTGGTGGGTTCAAACCGCTGACATTTCGGTTAGCAGCCGAGTGCTTTAACCACTGGGCCACCAGGGTCCCTTCCACCTATACATGCTGCTTTCTAAAAGGTAACGAGTTTCTCAGTCAACACAGAGCAAAGGCTCCCTGTCCAGGGGGCCTGAGCTACAGTCCCTGGTTGAGGAGCCTGACGCTTTATCCTTTAAGCAAACACACTTCCTGTTCTCTGGGTGGATGGCCTTCTCTAGCTGGGAAGTTCTTATGCCCTTCATCCTACCCTGAGATCTGACCAGGGAAAACTCACCTAGAAAGCGAAACTCCTGCGTGGGTTGTGAACTGGTATAGACTTGGCCATCTGTGTCTTTTGTAATCCCTCTTTCTGTTTTCAATTATGGGATGATTTCATGGAAACCAATTCTGGGACATTTAAACCTGCTTATGCTTTTATCCAGATGCAAATGTGCTCCAAGCAGTTAAGTCATCTCCATGCCACCCTCTCTATGCCCATCTCTTACCATCCTACAAAATGTGCTGCTCCCCCACTGCTTTCTCTCTTCCTGCTGATGATACTACCATGGTCCCCAGAACCCCGGGGCATCTCAGACTTCTCTAACCAATGAGTTGCCACAGCGACCAATTTCACCTTTGCACCATGACTTCTGGCATCGGTCCCCTCTTTTCTATGCCACTGATCCAGTCTAAGTTCAAACGTCATCTTTTGCCACGGCCATTCATTCATCCAATAACTGTTTCCTGAGCCTTGTGCTCACCTATGTTAGGCACCTGGGATGGGGGATAGTACCAAGCATCTTGGTGCCTAGTGCAAAACAGGCCACCCCCTGCTTTCCTACCTCCCATTAGACTCTTCCAAAAGGCCACCAGTTCCCATCGTCTTAAAGCTCCCTTCCAGAAAAACCTTCTGTGCCCTCCTCCCTCCAGGTCTTCTGAGCAAGGTCCAAATGCCTTTATCTGATGTTCAAAGCCCTCTCTAAGAGCCGCAGCTCTCTGGGCTCACCTGGCTCCACACCCCTCCACACACACTCCACTTCAGCCAAACACAGCCTTGCTCCGTTTCCTGCACCCGCTGCACTGACGCCCTCCCCGTCTGCCATGGAACTGGGCACCTGGTGTTATAATTATATGTCGACTGGGAGAGTCTTGTGTGTTTCCGTTTGAGTGTGTGTGTACACGTGTGAGAACGCGTACGATGAGCCAGTGAGTATATGAAACTAATACATGTCTGTACGATGAATTTGAGTGTGTTCGGGTGTGATGGTGGCGTGCTGAGGGGCCCTGGGGCGAGCAGGGCACTGTTAGGGGCTTGGGTCCCCGAACGGCGGTACAGTCACATCTGCCCCTCATCCCCCATTTCTCTTTTCTTGAGGGCACAGCGCACAAGCAGTGGGTAGGGGATGCAGTCTGAGCCCCTGTCCTCCTATGCCACCTGGCTCCTCCGGCGCTGCAGGGTCTCCGCCCGCCGGGCCCGGGCCGTGGCAGGTTCACAAACTGACACTTCCTCCCCGGCCGTGCCGCTGGGAGCCCACCGGGCCGCCGCGCCCCCGGTGGCCAGGCGGGGGGCCCCGGGTGGCGGCCCCCACCCCGCCTCCATCCTCCTGAAGCGGGCCCCCGCGGGCTGTGATTGGCTGATTCAAACCCATCTGCAAAGAAATGCCTGTTTTGCGGGTTCCCGTCCCCGTCCAGTTCAAATCCGCGGCACCCGAGCGCGGGGCCGGGCGGGGGCAGGAAGCGAGGATGATTCATGCGCCGGGGCCTCTCCCGGGGCGGCCGTTGGCTTTTTAAAAAGGGTGTTCAGGAGGAAAAAAAAAAAGAAAGCTTGCAGAAGTGCCCCCTTCGGATTCAAGTGCTCCTCTCCTCCGTCTCTCCGACAACAAGCCTCACCCCACCCCAATCCGGCCGCAGCCCGACTTCGGACGTGAGCAAAATCTTAAACGCCCCAGCCTGCGCCCCAAAACAGGAAAAGTAAAGATTTGGGGCAAGGGACTAGCGACCTGTCACCGTGCCCCCACACAGGCTCGGGGGCCCCCCGGGGCTCACGCTGCCCCCACAGGCACCGTTCACCTCCCATCCCCCAGGCGCGCGGCTCGGCAGGACTCCAACCCCCGGGAGGCGTTGGACCCGCCAAAGTTCAAGGAGATTTCCAGTACACAGGGATGAGTGGAGGGAAAGAAGAGGGTAACGGGGAGTTCCCCCAGCCCGGCCTGGCCGCCCCAAGCGCGGAACTTACCGCGAAGTTGCGTGTCCGCCGGTCCCACTTGGAGTCTGGCCACCAGGAGCATCGGCGGCAGAGGAGGCTGCACTCGGCCCGCAGCTGCCTGGCCAAGTGTCCGCCCGTGGGGCCGGGGTCGGGGTCTCGGCGGGGGCGGGGCGCCGCGGGGGCGCCGCGGGGAGGACAGGGGGAGGAGAAGGAGGGAGGGGCCGGGCACTCAGGAAGGGGCCCCCTGGGCGCGGGGCGCCATCTTTTTCGCGTTTTCCCGCGAATTATTGACGTCCCGCTTATGTAATTAGCTGGGGCCGCGCCGGCCTCGCCATTGGAGCCGGCGGCCCCCGGGCCCCGCGGCACCGCCCGCGCCCGCCCCCGCGCCGCGCCCGGGTCCCCGCCCGCCGAGGGCGCACATCCTTGGCGGCCACTGCGCGCCGGGCGCAGACACGCGGCACGGACACACACACACACTGGCAGCCAGCGCCACGACACGGGCACACTACGGAGGCACAGCGCGAACATACACAGACGCACGACCCCGCGCACACGGCACACAGCGGAGGCTTACACACTTGTTGAGGAGACACACAGGCAACTCTGTGTACAGGGCCCAGACATACAGCTGGCAAATACACGCAGCGGGGAGGTGCAGGCACTTGGCGCGGGCACACACGACTCACAGCACAGACACAGACCCAGGACAACCCAAATGGATTAACACACCCTGCACTTGCAGCATAGACACTGGATAGAGAGACACAACACACAGCACAAACACAGGTTCACAAGACACCCCATGCATGACACAAGTATAGAATAAAGGGACAGTTACTGTACATATAGGGCATAGACACAGAGACACACAGTGTGCACAGCATAGACCCACAACAGAACACGCGCATAAACTAGACAAACATAACAGGCACAGAGCCACAACACAGTAACAACACAGACACAAGTGAAGCAGAGGACAGCAACAACCAACAGTGCACAGACACAATGCACAGAAACACAATACAAAGATACACTTGCAAATACACAACTTAAAAATAAGTGACCCACAAAAGACACAATATATACAGTCATAGGAACAGCAGATTGAGGCTATGGGCCTGGCTCCATTCAGATAAAATCCCTGCCCCCAGGGAGAAGAGGCAGACTGGTCCCCATCAAGACTTACTCTTTGCGGGGTGGGGGAGGGTAAGGAGTGGAAAAAACTTGCCAACAACCTCTCACCCCTACCCTTCCACCTCCACTCAGCTCCCAGCCCCCACCTTACCTGCTATCATCATACTCTCCAGACACTCCCATGAGACTGGGGGAGTGTTTGCTTTTCCATGGGTGTGGCCAGTGGGCCGCATGCTCCCCCCAGAGCCTTCCCTGTTCATTGTCAAGTTACCTACCCTTGGTCCTCACCCTCCTTGCTTTGAGATGTGGTCTCTCCAACCTGCAGCCCCCTCAGTCCCCTTCCTTAGTTTCCCAGCTGTGAGGTCCAGAAGCCCTCTCACCTCCTCCTTACAGACATCTACCCCTTGACCCTGCTGCTCCCTCTTCCCTTATTGCCATTCTGGGTCCTCCAGCTAAAACAGAACTGTACAGTCCTGAGCACCTGCTTCCTCTCTGCCTGGGGCCCAAAAGAAAGCTGGGAGTGGGAATGCCAGGCAGGATCTCCCAGTCCAGAGAGCAAACCTCCAAGTCCCAAAGGCGCCTGAAAGAATGTGCTGCTTGTCCACCTTCTGCCAGAAGAACATGTATCCCTACTCTGGCAAGACTGGTGACATGAGGAGAGCACTCCCATTGCCTTCTGAGCTGGGCTTGCCCTTAGGATGCATGGGGCAGAGAAGATAGAAGGAAGGGCTTACCTCTGAGTGTTATAGGCCAGGTTCAAATGCCAGCTCCGGTGATTACTGGCCTTAGGACCCTGAGCGTCAACCCTTAAGCCTCAATTTCCTCATCTGAAATAGGGTTATTGGGAAGGTTAAAGTTAATGTATGCAAAACTCCTGGTGCCCAATGGGTACGTAACAAATGATTATTGTTATTTCTAGCTGTCATTTCCTTCTGACTTTGTCAATAAACTATATATTCATGGAGTGCCCCCCTGTGGGGCAGGCCAAAAACTGGGAGCTGTGGGTCAGACAGGTGAGTAGGGGACAAAGGGCCCGAAGTCTCGTGAGGGATTCAGGTGCTGGCACAAGGAGTGACAACACACATAGGAGGGATTGGCTTTGGACTGGATTTAGGATTAGGGGAGTCCTAGTTTCAAGTCCAGCTCTGCCTCTGAGTCAGTGTGGAATCCTGGGTGAGCTCGTTCGTCTTAGGCCTCCTTTCCCCATCCGTTCAAAGGAAAGAAATAATACTACCTGTCTCACAGGGCTGTTGGATAGATAAAGGTTAAAATAGGATAACGAAGGAGCAGGAACTTTGTCAACTAAAAAGTGGTATGCAAAATGAGAGCTGTTAAAACATTATGAAACAGGAAATTGTTCATGCCACAAGAAAGAAATTGTTCATGCCACATGTCACCAGTGAGAGAGTTCAAAGGAGGGAACTCTAACTTTGAATTGAGGGGAGAGCGTAAGTTTCATGGAAAAGGTAGCATTGGAGAAGGATGTGGAGATAGGGAGGGACACATTTCAGGTGGAGGGAATGGTGTGTGCGTTGTTGGGCTGGAGCAAATTGTGTTTTGGGGATTGGAATTCAGGTGTGTGGAGGTTAGCAGTGGAAGGTAAGGTTGGAAGACAAGTTAGAACTGTTTAATGGGCTGAGCTCGAAGCCCACGGGCAAACCGGGGCACGGAGCATGGTTACAAATTGTACATGGCTTGTTCTAGAGAGTGTCGTGGGAGGTCTAGAGCAAAGGAGTGCCATGATCCAAATTTGCTTTGGGAAGATGGATTTGGCAGAAGTAGCAGGGGGCATTGAAAGTATGGGGACAAGAAAGAGAAAGACAAATGAACTAATTAAAAAAAAAAAAGGGGGGGGTTAAGGGTATCAACAGGCAATTCACAGAAGAGGAAACCTAAGTGACCAAAAATATGAGAAGATGTTCAACTTCACTGGTTAGATGAGAGATGCAAATGAAAGCAACTGTGAGCCCTCATTTCACATGCACCAGGCTGGCAATATCATGGAGGGTGAGGCTGTGGCACGGCTGGAACTCTCATATGCGATTGCTCAAGATGTAAGTTGGTACTGCTTTGGAGAACAGTTTGGCAACATCTAATAAAGTCTGCTGTCAACAACTCTGCTGCACTTAGCATATAATTACAAAAAATTGTAAATTGATGAATTGTCCATCAACAGCATCCAGATAGATAAATAATGATATATTCATACAATGGAATAATATAGTGGGAGTAAAAATAATCTATAGGCATCAACATAGGTACAGTCTAGAAAAAACCAACATCAAGATGCAGAATTGGTACAATGTGAAATCATATACAAAAAGTTTAAAACATTCAAAACTATGCTGTAATTTTTATGGATATAGCCAGGTAGTAAAAGTATTAAAATATTCATGGGCATGAAAAACACCACATTTAGAATAGTAGCTACCTCTGGGAAGGAATAGGAATAAGAATGGGATCAGAAAGGGATACACAAGGAATTTAATTATATCTATAATGTTTTATTTCTGTAAAAAAATAAAAAGATTTGAAGCAAATATGGTAAAATGTTAAGATTTGACAAAGCTAGTTGGCTGGTTCATAGTTGTTCTCCCAGATCCCTCTCTTTCCCAAGTCTAAAATTTTTTCTCTACATTCTGTATGCTTGAAATATTCGGCAATTTTAAAGAGTGGGAGGGACAAGAAGACTATTTACAATGGTGTTATGGATTGAATTGCGCCCCTTCAAAAGTTATGTTGACATCCTGACCTCTGTACCTGTGAATATGACCCTGTTTGGAAATAGGGGTTTTCTTTTGTTTTGTTAATGAGGTCATACCAGAGTAGGGTGGGTCCTAAACTTAATCCCTTCTGAGCGGTGTCATAAAAAGAGAGTAGACACAGATGCAGACAGGGGGAAGAGGCCATGTGAAGACACAGATGCAGACAGGGGGAAGAGGCCATGTGAAGACACAGATGCAGACGGGGGAAGAGGCCATGTGAAGACACAGATGCAGACGGGGGAAGAGGCCATGTGAAGACACAGATGCAGACGGGGGAAGAGGCCATGTGAAGACACAGATGCAGACAGGGGGAAGAGGCCATGTGAAGATGGAAGTAGATGAAGTTATAAGCCCAGGAACACTGCCAGTTCCCAGAAACCAGGAGAAAGTCCCCCAAAAAGGAAATGATGTGGTCAAGACTCTGATTTGGACTTTTAGACTCCAGAACTGTGAGAAAATACATTTGTGTTTGTTAAAGCCACCCACTTGTGGTATTTTTTTTTGTTATAGCAGCACTACACAACCAAGACAGATGGGATTGCTGCAGAGGAAGTTTTAGTAGCAGCACTTACCCTGTCATGTGTGCATGGTGGTTGTAACTCACAATGTCCTCTCCTATCTGTTATCAATTGCCCTCCTCTTTTGAGATTTGCCACAGCTTGGTGAGACAGACAGGACAGGCATCATGTCCATTTTACTGTGCAGAAAATGGAGAGTTGAAGAGGGGAAGTAATTTTCCCAAGGCCACACATAATAGGGAGTCAGGATGCATCCCCTTCCCCTTAGCTGTGTCTCAGCACCTGGCTGTCAGGGGAATCCACCAGAGGCCCAAGAACCCTGAGGAAAGGTCTCCCTCCCTGCAGTAACCCATCTTCCTTCTGTTGCACTGTCCTATTTTTTCTTTCAATTAAGAATGCTTTGGAAAATATAGAAAAGCACAAAAAAGAAAAGAAAATCCACTTGTGATTTTCATCGTCTTATTTGTTAAATCATCTCCGTTGAGGTATAATTTACATACAATAAATACACCTATTTTAAATGTACAGTCATTATCTTATTTTGATAAAACATAACTGTGTTTAGGAACTACTTGCATATGAGCCCACTCAGCAAAGCAGAAACTGCTTTTCACAAATATGAATAATTATTATTGTAATATACCTTTTGGAAATAATTATGATGAAAACGTGCTTTCACCCTTGAAAGCAGGTGACCAGCTAGGTGGGCCTGTGTTTCAAGGTCTGAATTTGGGGGTCAGTTTATAATGTGCTCAGCATGGAGGTGCTCAGATTTCTCAAATTCTAGTAGAAAGCATGGTTGTTAACACCATAAAACAACAACAGGGACAAAAACACCTGGTTGACAAGGCCAGACTGTGACCTATTGAAGTGCATGTGGCCTTGGTTAGCTACCAAGCCACCTTTACCAGTGACTTTTGTGGACAGGCACTGTGCCAGGAATGGGGGGCAGGGAGGTGAGCCATAAAGATAAATAAGACACAGCCCCTGTCAGATTCTCATAGAATCTAGACTGGAGCCACTGAGGCTGCATGAACCTGTAAAACTATTGTCCTGAGATAATCTTTAAACCTTAAACCAAAAATATCTCCTGAAGTCTTTTTTAAACCAAACAATAGTTTAGCTTAATTAGTAAAGAATGTCTACCTTGAGCATTTTGCTCTTTTAAGAACTATCTATATGGGATCAAACTGACAATAGCAACTCGAAAAAATAGATAGGAAACTTAGAGGGCAGTGAGTTTATGTTAATGTAGCAGGAACAACTCAAAAAGGAGGGTGGGAATGACTGTACAACTTGAAGAATGTAATCAATGTCACTGAATTGTACTTGCAGAAATTGTTGAATTGGTGTATGTTCTGCTGTGTATATTCTCAACAACAACAAATAAAATAAATTAAAAAAGAAAGAGAAAAGACACACCATCTAGCCTCAAGAAGCTCCCAGTCCAGAGCTGGAAGGTGGGGTTGGCAGAACAGACATATCATCATGTAATTGTGATAGTTAAGAGATGGAATCAAGAAAAAGAAGGGTCAGCTCTGAGCAAACACCGATGATCTCTAAAGTCCCTTCTGACACCAAAATTATTTGATTCTAGGAATTCAGTCTAGGCTTTATTGCTCCCTCACTGGATGGCCTTGGATAAGTCACTAATCTAGGCTTCAGATTTACTCCCTAGTTGAAGTATAAAGGTTGGACCAAGGGAGTGCTTCCCAATCTTTCTCCAAACACCATATTTTTTTATTTGATAGTTATTTTGGCTTTTCATTTTTATTAATTAAGCTCACATATTATATCCAATCAGTAAATCAGCAGATGAGACATAATTTGATCAAGGAATCTGCTTTTCTGCCCAGAGACTTAGGCTGTGATGCTTTTGTCAGATTTCCAGCCATCCTCTTGAGTTTTTCTATTTCCAGAAAGATTCTTTAAAACCCTCTGGTTGAGTATTCATGATAATCTTAAGAAATTCAGAGGGAATCCCTGCCTGGGTAGGGGAAGGTCTAAGTGACCTTCCAGGCCTCTTTCAGCTTGGAGAAGCTGTGATCCTGCCACCAGAATGCCATAGCTACTTAAAGATGATCTTTGCTCTGTTGATGCTCACAGAAGAAACTCTTGGGACTGATCTCTCTCTGTTATTCATTCTGCTCCCCAATCTTCAGGCCTCTCGGGGAAATAGCTCCAAGAGGTGTAGCTGGAACCATTCAGATCTATCTCTTACAATCGCTTCTTCCAAGATTACCATTCCAGGTCACATACGACTCCTGCCACAGAGGAGAGGAAACATCTGGACTTGGGCCATGTGGAGGGCCCAGCCTGTGAGGGAAACGCCCTGGAGTAGGAGGCTGTGAGCTTCAGTCCAGCTGTGGTTCAGACCATTGGGGTCTGGAGCCCACCTGGGAGGCTTGGACAGGCTCAAGGTATGTGTGTGGTGGCTGGGGTGGGGGTGGGTAGAAGAGGAAGGGGAAGAGAATCTGGAGCAGTCAGTGTTCAGGAAGGAGGATCCTGGGAATTATGAAGTGCTGGAGGGGCAGCAGGCATAGTTTGTACAGACATCAAGCCAAAATAGAGAGTTATTAAGATAGCTAGACAAAAAAAGAAATAAAGAGTGCAAGAGACAGGGACAGACCTCTGCAGCAGTGGGCCTGGTCTGTGTGTGTAACCAGGAGAGCAGAGAAGAGCACAGGCTCAAGCTATGAGTAGAGATTATTCACAAACCCTTCAGGGCCAACCCCAGCATTTGGCCACGCACCCTTGCTGTGACAGTGGGAGCCACGTTCTCGCTGCAGCAAGATGACCCCAATGTTGAGTGGTTCCCACTCAGATGACTGGGCTATCCTGCCTGCAGTCACCCTCCTCTGACAATCACAGGAGGTGCCACCCTGAGTAGACCCCTCTCTGCTCTCTGCTCATCTCCTGAGTACCTTACCTTACCACGCATATGCAGGTCTCCTTGCTCCTTACTCTTCTGCCATTCTGTCCACATACCCGCCTTCAGCAGCACATCCTGCCTTCAGCAGCACATCCCACCTTTAGCAGCACATCCTGCCTTAAGCAGACCCACCCATGGGTTTTACTTCCACCGGTGTCTCCACACACGTGACCCTTGTCTTAGGGTTCTCTACAGAAACAGAACCAGTAAGATATATATGTATGTATGTATAAGTATACATGTGTATGTATATATACAGTATATATATATCTCTAAGGCACCCTGGTGGTGCAGTGGTTAAGGTCAGCCTTTCAAACCCAGCAGCAGCTCCGAGGGAGAAAGAAGTGGCAGTCTGCTTCTGTAAAGATTTACAGCCTTGGAAACCCTATAGGGCAGTTCTACCCTGTTCTATAATGTTGCTATGAGTCAGAATCGACTCAATGGCAATGTGTTTGGGTTTTTTTGGTATATGTGTATGTCTTATATATATTGGAGGAAAGAGAGAGATATTGATTGACTGATTTTAAGCAATGGCTCACACAATTGTAGGGGGCTGGCAAGTCCAAAATCTGTTGGGCAGGTAACAGGCTGGAGATTCCTGCAATCTGGTGTCTCAAAATCTATAGGTCAGGTGACAGTAATCATGAAGAGCAAAATGTCTATTTACAGTCTGGAGGCAGACTACACCTTAGGGAAAGCTCCTTTTTTGTTCTTAAGGCCTACAGCTGATTAGATGAGGCTCATCCACACTGTAGAGGACAATCTGCTTTGCTTAAGGCCAGCTGATTTAACCACATGTAACTGCTTCATAACAGCATCTAGACTGGTGTTTGACCAGACAACTGGGCACCATAGCCTAGGCAACTTGACACATAAAGTTAACCATCACAACCCCTAAAAGGCCAGAAGGGCCCAGATGGGAATGTCATTGTAGGAGAGCAAGGTGGATGGTAGCTTGAAGAGTTAAGAGGTCTGGAACTCAGCAGTGAGAAATGAAACAGAGATTATGATTGGCTTTCTAGGATATAGGCAGCTCCTGAGGGCACCAGCCTAGATGGCCAGGTCTGTTGACCTATGATATTTCTCAGGCTTTGGCAAGAATAAAGAGCCCTGGTGGTGCAGTGGTTTAGTGCATTGCTGCTAACCAACAGGTCAGTAGTTTGAACCCACTAGCCACTCCACAGGAGATAGATGTGGCAGCCTGCTTCTGCAAAGATTACAGCCTTGGAAACCCTATGGGGCAGTTCTACTCTGATCCTATAGGGTCACTATGAGTCAGAATCGACTCATTGGCCATGGATTTTTGTTTGTTTGTTTTGGCAAGAATGGTTGTGCCAACATTTTTACAGCATCCAAGAAAGGGTTTTCTTGGTCAGAATCTCCTTGGTCAGTGTCCTTAGCACCACTGGGAGGTGACTATTTCTTGCTGGCTCTATAAACGAGATGAAGACCTATGGCCTTGTGTCAGTCAGAGTTCTTGGTTACAAGCAACCAAAACCAACTCTGGCCATCTTAAGCAAAGGGAGAGTACTAGAAGATAGTGAGGATTCACAGTATCAACAAGAGGCTGCACAGCAGGGCAGACCCAAAGGAGCTTCAGGAACTCCAGTCAAGGGAGTCCTGCAGGCACAGTCTGATCCAGAGTCCTCTAATGAAAGTGACTTTCACTTCCCACGGCGTTCTCACCACTTGCTCCAGAGTCAGCTCTAGGAACGAGCATCTGATTGGCTGAGGTTATTTTTCACATGTGGCTGTCCATAGGCACGAGGAGCGGCTGAGGAAGGATTTTTCAAGTAAAGACAGTTGTAGGAGGTGGGGGCTAGGTTTTGCCCTTCTCACACTGGGGAATTCCTCCAAAAGAGAAGTCAGAGTTGTAAGGTGGGAGTGGATGCTGGATAGATGAAAAGTGACAACTGAATCTCTTGGAGCTTTTGCCCCAACTCAAGTCGATGACAGTTAGATGGGTTGCTCCAAAAGCAGCAGAGTAGAGTGGACAGAACTTAGGATCTGGACTCGGATGACCCAAGGTCAAGTGTCAGTTCTACCACTCACTAGCATCATGACTCCGGGCAAGGCATTTAACCTCTAAAAGCTTTGGCTTTCTCCTCTGACAAATGAGTGTAATAACAGTACCTACAGTTTATAACATTGCATGTGAAAACACTTTGTTATCCAGAAAGTAGTTTGATTCCTGGAGGGTGATGGGGACTGGAGGATTCATGCTTGAGGCATCCTCTTACCTTGGTGCCCAGCTCAAGCCCTGGCATCCAGCTGTCTATTGCTGTCAAGTCAATTCCCTCATAGCAATCTATAGATCAGAGTGGAACTTCCCCAAAGGGTTTCCAAGGCTGTAATCTTTAAGGAAGCAAACTGCCACATCTTTCTCCCACAGAGTGCCTGGTAGGTTTGAACTACTGACCTTCTGGTTAGCAGTTGAGTGCTTAAACACTGTGCCGCCAGGGCACCCAACTAATGCCCAGTGTTTGTTGTGTGAATGGTTAACAAGTGATTATTATCATTGACCTAACTTGATTATCAGCTTTACAGAAAAAAATAAGGCAGATGCTGTTGAACTTCGATCCAGGTTTCGTGAGCTGAGGCCTCACAAATGAGCCTGCACTTTTTTTTTTTTTTTACAACCCTTTTGATGTTTTCATTTTAATATGTGAGACCTGGCTACTTGTCTCAGGGAGAGTTTATGGAAAAAAAGCTTCCAACTGGGTTTGAGGCAGGCCATAAAAATGTACCGAAAACTTTGACCAGTTAGAAATTAGAAGCTGTTGGAGGAGGGAGATCAGTGACGCCATCAACCCTGGTGAGGCCCACAGTTATTTCAATAATTAGCTCTCTGGGCAAGAGGATGCGTTCTCATTCCTTCTTGGTTCCCAGTCAAAGGATGGGGCCCCGAACCTGTTAAAGAGAAACCGCAGCTTTCAAATAACAGACAAACACATCTTTAATTAACACAGGCAGCCTGTGATTCAAACGGTTTCAAGAGGCCCTGGCCGTGGGGGAGGGAAGGGTTTTCAAGAGCTTTCACTGCACCAGCTGATCAGAACACCACACCTCTCCCTCCCTGCCAGTTTTCTAAATCCTATCCATCCTTCGGCTCAAGTCTGGCCTCCTCCAGGAAGCCCTTCTGGGTAGCTCCAGCCTGTCATGTGTTTGTTCATCCATAAGACTCCTTGGTTTAAAACCCTTGTCTTGGTTATTAGCCAGTGCTGCTGTGACAGAAATACCACAAGTGGGTGGTTTTAAAGAACAGGAACTTATTTTCTCACAGTTTAGTAGGCTAGAAGTCTGAATTCAGGGCACTGGCTCTCAGGGAAGGCTCTTCTCTGTCAGTTCTAGAGGAAGATCCTTGTCTCAGCTTCTGTAGTCCCCGTGTTCCTTGGTTCCTTGGCAGTCTTCATGTGGCATCTACCCCAGTTTGTGCTTCTTGTCTCTGTTTCTATGCTGCTCCTTATTAATTCAGAAGTGATTAGGTTTAGGACACATCCTCACTGATTTGTCCTCATTAACATAACAAAGAAAACTCTATTCCCAAATGGGATTACATCTACAGGTATATGCCAAAAAACTAAACCTACTGTCTGTTGTCCATTGAGTCAATTCCGACTCATAGTGGCCCTACAGGACAGAGTAGAACTACCCCGTATGGTTTCCAGGGAGTGACTGGTGGATTTGAACTGCCAACCTTTTGGTTAGCAGCCGTAGCTCGCTGTAACTCTTAATCACTGTGCCGCCAGGGCTCCTCCACAGGTGTAGACGTTAGGATTCCAACACATATTTTTGGGGGACACAATTTAATCCATAACAACCCTCTAGAGGTTTCTCCTAGCTTCAAGGTCAAGTTCAATCTCCTTGGCTTGACATGCAAGGCCCTCCATGATTTGGCTCCTTACTGACACTTCTCCTCCTCACTACCACTTTTAATCCAGCTGTTCCAGACAAACTTCCACTCCCAAAGCCTCACATTATTCGGGCCTCAGACCCTTGGAGTGTACCCTTGCTTAAACCAGGATTTCCCGCTTCTTTATCTGGCTGGAGACCAAACCCAAACCAAACTCGTTGCTGTCAATTCTGACTCATAGCTACCCTATAGGACAGAGTAGAACTGCCCCATAGGGTTTCCAGGGAGCAGCTGGTGGATTCAAACTGCCATCCTTTGGGTTAGCAGCTGAGCTCTATAACCACTACTCAGCCCAAGCCTCTCCTCCTGGTGGGGCGGGGAGGGAAAGAGTTTGAGACCTCCAGTCTGGGTTAGGGTACCCCTGCTTGGGGCCCCCAGAGTACCTGTGTATTCACCTATCACACTTATTTAACAGTCCATTTATTATCCCGTCTCCAACCTCTGCCCTCTTCGTGCCCTGTCCTCCCTTCCCCTGCCCACCCCTCTCCTTTCCTGCCCTCCTCTCCTCAGCCCTCCTCTCCCCTGCCCTGGGGGCTCTATTCATCTCTGTATCTCTACTTTCAACAGGAGACCTGGCCCAGAGCAGGTGCTCATCTTTAAACACTTGGCCCTAAACTGAAATCACCTGGGGAGCTTTAAAAATGCTGATGCCTGTGCTCCAGGCCTCAGAGATTCTGCTTTAATTGGCCTGGGATTGGGAAGGACTCTTGAGTTTGGAAGGGGGGAAGTCGATCGAAAAGGTCCCCAGGTGGTTCTAACCTTCAGTCAAGGTTGAGAACCACTGTAATTCAAAGCCGGTGACTCATGACTTACCCAGCAACTTAGAACAGCATTCCAGGCACCTATCAGAGAGTATAACCTTGAACTCACAACCTTATTGTACTTGCCATAAATTTTG
Organism: Dugong dugon; assembly: GCA_030035585.1. Lineage (NCBI taxonomy): Eukaryota > Metazoa > Chordata > Mammalia > Sirenia > Dugongidae > Dugong > Dugong dugon. The sequence goes on from CM057471.1 coordinate 64,950,110, forward strand.
TTGCGAAAAAACCCTATTTATCCATTTATCTGGATCGGTGGCTCTGAGTAGCTATGCAGTCACTCACAGGCCCCACCTAGCCCTCCATGCTTTTAGACCACCTGGGTCGGAATCACCTGTTATAAGAATGCCTACTTGAGCCCCAACCCAAATCCTAAGTGCCTGGCCTGGGACAGGTTATTCGATGATTCTGATGCACGCTAAAGTTCCCCAACTCAAAATATCCTAAAGCAGGGCTAAAACGCCTAAAGACTGGCAGAAGCGGGGAGAGAAGTTGAAAGCAAAGAAGGGCCTCCAGGGAACCATGGAGGGATTAGTTTAGCCAATTCTTGGCCTTCAGGAACGTGGGCCCCACATTTTCAAATCCCATTTTTTAAGAACCCCCTAAAATCTGGATTTTTATGTGAAATCTCTTTAACTGTCTAAAGTTGACAACTAATTCAAATAATTTAAATACACTGCTCAGGTCACACAAAGCACACCTGTGGACTGCATTTAGCTAGTGAATGTCAGTGTGCAACATTAGCTGTAAACCCAAATGAGGATTAAAGCTAGAGAATGGCATGCTTGCCTCACGTTGACGTGGCTCTCTCTCCTCAAAACTAACTGCTTTTCCACTTTGGGACTTGGGCCAGCATGGAGGAGGGTACAGGAAACAGCCCCTGAGATGTGTGCTGTACGTGCAGTGAGAACATCGTTGGGACATTGCTCCTTACACTCAACAGTGTTCTCTTCATGCCGACTTACTGGAGAAAGGCATCTCTGGTCTCAGGGCCTCTGAGAGTTATGCTTCAGCTCAGCAACCAGTTTGTGTGTGTCTTATGGACACTATGAACTGTGTGGGATTGAGTTTTGGTCACTAGCAAGCTCAGAGGACTATTTGTGGTCCGTCTCTGTAACATTTAGGACCTCAAGGTCTACGCTTTGTATACCTGCCTCACTCCTGGATTCTTCGAACCTTTCCAACTTCTGTTTTCCATTTGCCACTTGTCACGTGGCCACTCCTTTAAGACTTTATTCTCTTGTTGTATATCAAGAAGTTATGTTAAGTGCTTTCTGGAAAGAGGCATGCTATAAATAAATACACCCATAAAAAGTAGTAAATGCTAAAAAAAAAAAAAATTGTTGAATCAATGACTACTTGAATGATTTGTTTTGAAGTCCCACTGAGGGCCGTGCACAGAGCAGGTGTTCAGGAAATGAGCAGCAGGATGCTATAGAGAAAAACGACAGTTTAGAGACGAGGACATAATAGCCTTGTCATTTCCTAGTTACTAGGACCTTAGCCAAATTATTTAATCTCTCTGAGCCTCAGCTTCCTCATCTGTAAAATGGGGATAATCTCAGCACTCACTTTATAAGAGTTGTTGGGAAGATTGAAATTATGTAAAGTGCCTGCTTCATAATAGACACTTAATAATTAGCAGCTGTGTAATTAAAGAACCACACCCTGTTATATGCTAATGTTATTATCTACTAACCTAATATCATCAGTGAGGAAGCTCTTCCTCTGCTCAGCCAGGCTAGAATCTGAGAAAGAAGTCACCAGGTGTACGCACCAGGTGAGTAAAACTGAAAGGCTTTCCGGGAAGCCGTCAAGTCCTTCAGCTCTGTGTCACAGGCCTCTGCCCACTGAGCCCAGGGTACCCTCTGGTTATAGCAGTGAGGGCACAAGACTGCAGCTACCCCATCACTGTCTTCCCAGCATGCTCAGGCACTGAACGCCTAGTGCTGCCTCCCCTGGTCACTCAACTCGCCAATCTGAGACTTGAAGACCCCTTTTCTGGGAGCCTCTGGCACTTTTCTCCAAGCTTCCAAGGCCCTTCCCTAGTCCTGGCAGCCCCTCTCCTGGAGATGACTTAAGTGACTTTCTTGCTTGGTGGATTCACTCACACTTGAGAAAGTTTGCACCATATAGTGTACTGGAGAAGCATTCACAGAGGATGAAATGTAGGGGGGGGGGGGAGGTGATTCCTCTGACGTGGGACATCAAGTCTATAATACTCTCCATAATACTGTTATGGAGAAGACAATTCATCATAAAAGTGGTCTACGGTGAATTTAAGGAGCCCTGGTGGTGCAGTGGTTAAGTGATATGGCTGCTAACCAAAAGATTGGTAGTTCAAATCCACCAGCCACTCCTTGGAAACCCTATAGGGTAGTTCTACTCTGCCCTCTACGGTCCCTATGGGTCGGAATTGGTGGCATCGGGTTTTTTTGGGGTGAATTTAATGTCTGCCAAATGCTGAAAATTTATTCAGAGGAGATACCACTGTGTAGTGCAGAGATTCTCAAAGTGTGTTGAGCGCCAGCAGCATCAGCATCCACTGGGATCATGTGATTAATGCAAATGTGGGGGGGAGGGGACAACCAGATCTGCTAATCAGAAAATCTGGGAGTGCCCCCCCCTCCCCCCCCCCCCCCCCCCCCGCAGTCTGTGTTCTAACAAGCCCTCTGGGTGAAAAGGCAAAGTCTGGATTCCAGGTCTGACCCTCAGCCACCTCCTTTGTAACCAGGGGTGATAATTTATCTCAGTGGGCTTCTGTACGGGAAATGCGATTAGATTAATGTGGGAAACGTGCCTGGCACATGTTGGGTTGCCGAGCAATTCCCTCACCCAGTCATTCATCAGTCAACTAGGACCCAAGGCTGTTCTATGATAGACTAAGATTCAGACATGGATCCCAGACAAGGGCTCCATCAGGGAGGAGACATCAGACAAACCTGATCTGAAAGTTAGGCTGTGGCCCTGAGTGCCAACCTTAGGATTTTTGTTTTACTCTGGCTGCAATGGAAGCTTCAGTGTTTTCCTTTTTTCCCCTCCACAACAAATCAACAGGATCACTGTGGTTCCAGGCGCCACTGAGTCACCTGGCTCCTTCCTTCCAGGCCCCCTCCCAGTTCTGGGTGGTGTTGGAGGAGAAGCCTCGTGGGGCCAGCGTGCTCTGCGCCCCCCCCCCCGCCCCCCCGCCGCAGAATAGGCACTTTGTTCGACGACGTTTCCTCCCGGCACTGGCCTTGGCTGTGCTCCCATGAAGGCAGCGGCGGGAGGCCCTCTTATCGGGCGCTAGGGTTCTGGCTGTCAAGAGAGCGCCCGGCGCGTTCCAGAAAAAGGCGCCTGGGAGAACAGAACCTTGTGTTTGGAATGCAAGCGCGCTCAATGCATTCCATATGGCTGCGGGTGCCGGGCCGCTCTGGGCTGGACCAGCAAAGGACAGAGCGGCACGGGGGCCCGAGAGGCTCTGGCAACCAGCGGCCAGCGTTAGCCCCTTGCCCGTCCCTCACTGCGGGAAGGCACGTTTATTTGCATTGGTTTACTGTCTGTCTCCCACACCAGCCTGTGCGCTCCTGAGGCAGAGCTGTGATGCTCAACCGCTGATCACCAGGACTAGTACAGTGCCAGGCGCATAGTAGGGGTCAAGAGGATATGATGACTATATACTAAATAAACGACGTATTGGTAGAGAGGCTTTAGCAATTCTCCTCTTTAAATAAACCCAGCACACATCCACTAAAGCCCTCAGCTTGGGTTAACATTCCTAAGAGCCTTCTATGTGCCAGGCCCTTTTCTTTTGTGTATGTAATCTCAGCTGACCCTTCGTAACCCAACTGCCTCAGGGGCTTTGTTATCCAACTCTGCTCATGATGAGAGTTGGGCCCTGAGGACGGGTCATGTGACTTGCCCAAGGTCAAGCAGCTAGAGAGGAGCTGGCCAGGATTTGAATCCAAGTTACAGGACTCCAGGTCCAGTGCTCTTTCTACCCAAGTCCCATAAGGAAGGAACTACTGCTGAAACTTTAGTCAGCTCTGGCCTCCTGGGGTTTTTCTCACTCTGATACCAGAGTTACTAAGACATGTAAAAAGTAGGAATGTTCCCTCAAGAAAACAAAGCATAGAAGCAAACCTCTGGCAAGCTTTACTCTGCTTGCCTCTCAGAGGTGTTTCAGCTTTCCAAGTTTAAGGGTGCATGATTGGCTTAAAGAGGGGCCCGTTGTGTTTATGTAATAGCTGTAATGGCCCACTGTCTTGAGTAATAAATTCTTGGTTGAACCCCTAGAAGCTGTTCAATTAAAATTAGGAACCAGGTAAGGATGCCTGTTACCACTGTTATTTAGCTTAGATCTGAAAGTTTTAGTCATTGCAGTAAGATGTAAAGCAAGGAGGGAGTGAGAGAAAGACACTACTGCCTCTTAAGAGCTCTGAAGTGGGAGTTTATATTAAATACACTATTTTATTTCATCCTTGTAACAACTCAACAAGGTAGAGAATTATTTTAGATATTAGTATTATTTCCATTTTTTACTTATAAGGAAATTCAAGTTCATAAATTATAAGTAACTTGTCTATATTTAGGCACCAAATAGTCCTTGAGAATCCAAAGAATCATTTCTTATACACTTACCACCCTGTTTTAATTATTATAGCTTTATAATATGTTTTAAAATGTGATATGACAGGTGTTGTTACCCTTCACACATCAAATTATCCCAAAGAGTGTTACTGCTATTGGGAAGGAGACAAAATTATGCAGATTTACAGATGGTCTGTTTGTCCATCTTGAAAACCAAGAGAATTAACTGAAAAAAGCTCCAAGGATTAGTTAGTAAAGTGACAGGATACAAAAGGCAGTTGCAGTTCTATATATCTGTACTGCCTACATACCAACATAACCAATTAGAAAACATAAGTTTAAAAATCCCAATCATAATTTAAAATACCAATGACTAACATTCACAAGAAATGTGAAAGAACTCTAAAAAGAAAGCTACAAATCTTTACTGAGACATAAAAAGGTAACTTGAATAAATGGAGGTTCATTGATACTGTGTTCTTAGATGAGAAGCCTGGAAATTGTGAAGATGTCAGATTTTTCTCAAATTAATTTATAAATTTAATGGGATTCCAATCTAAATCTTTGAAATATTTGACAAAGTGATTTTGATCACATTTGTTCTATCTGGAAGAACAGAAAATAAAAAAAAAAAAGCTTGAAAAATAAGAGTAATACAAAGTAATTTGATGTGTTAAGGGTAACAACACCTATCATATCACATTCTAAAACATACTGTAAAGCTATAATAATTAAAACAGATTGGTAAGGGTATAAGAAATGACAAAAGGATAAGTAGAACAAAAATAGCCCAAATAGTCCCTACCATAGACAGAATTCAGTGTGTGATTAAGATGGCACTACAAATCACTAAGTAAAGGAAGAATGATTCACCTGTAAGTGTTAAATCATTTGACTAGCCATCTGGGGAAAATAATTAACTCAGAGCCTCACCTCTAATTTTATATAAAATAAATTTCTAATGGAGGAAAGAGTTAAAAGAAAAAAATGAGCCCATAAAAATTCAAAGGCTCACATGCTGTTGCAAAAAATAGAGTTCCCGTGTACCTCTTACCTACCTCCTCCCAATATTAACATCTTACACAACCATAGTACATTTCCAAAACCAGAAAATTGACACTGGTACAGCATACTATTAAATAAACTACAGACCTTATTTGGATGAGAAGGAAATTTTTAGACAATAAGAACTGCAACTCCATTTTAAAAATTAAAATCTGTACATTAAAAAGATTATAAAAAATAGGCAAACAACAAAGAAAAATACTTGCAACAAGTATGACAGATAAATGGTTATTACTATACTTTGTGATGAGTGCTTGCAAAAACAGAAAACAATCCAGCATTTGTATAGAAAATCAGACATAAGGCATATATAGATATTTAACAACAAAATGTAGATTGTTAATAAGCATATGAAAAAGTGTCATCCTTCCCAGATAACAAAGCATCTATGTTAAAATTATGAAATGCCATTTGTCATCTAGAAAATTAGCAAGTATGTAAGAGCTTGGCTGCTAACCAAAAGGCTGGTGGTTTGAATCCACCAGCCACTCCTTGGAAGCCCTATGGGGCAGTTCTACTCTGTCCCATAGAGTCATGGGTATACTCTGATACACTACTGGAAAAAGTTTAAATTGATATATCTTTTCTGGAAAACAAATTTTCAATATGTATCAAGAGCCTTAGAAATGTTCAATACTTTGGTCCAGTCACAGTACTTCCAAGCATCTCTCCCTGGCAGTAATCAAAGGTACCACCAAAGACTTAAGTACATGAATGTTAATCATAGTTGGATACAACTTAAGTTTCTAACAGCAAGTCGTGTTTAAATTAATTATGGCCCATCCATATAACAGAATACATAAAATACTTCTGTGAATAATAATTTTTTATAGAATACTTATTGGTATGGAAAACTGTTCATAATAATATTAAATAGAAAATAATATTAAAATATTCAATGGAAAAGTGGAAGAAGCTACTCACAAAAGACCATATATTGTATATTTGTATAATTCCATTTATATAAAATGCAAAATATCCAGAATAGTTTCCTATTGCTGTAACAAACTACCACAAACTTAGTGGCTTAAAACAACACAGATTTATTTATTGACAGCTCTGGAGGTCAGAAGTCTGAAATGGGTCTCACTAGACTAAAATCAAGGTGTCCACAGGGCTGTGTTCTTTCTGGAGGCTCTAGTGGGGAATCCATTCCCTTGCCTTTTCCCCCTTCTAGAGGCCTCCTGCATTCCCTGGTTCTTGGCGCCTTCCTCCATCTTCAAAGCCAGTAGTGTAGTAGCTTCAAACTTCTGACTTTGTCCTGCCTCCCTCTTTCACTTATTAGGATATTTGGATAATCCAGATAATCTCCTCATCTCAAAATCATTAATTTAATCACGTCTTTACATGTGTTATTGTTGGATGCTGCTGAGTTGATTCCAACTTATAGTGACCCCCGTGTGACAGAGTAGAACTGCCCCCATAAGGTTTTCTTGGCTGTAATCTTTATGGAAGCAGATCACCAGGTTTTTCTCTTGCAGAGCCACTGGGTGGGTTTAACCTTTTGGTTAGCAGCAGAGCACTTAACCATTGTACCACCAGGGCTCATGTATCACATTCACAGGTTTTGGGGATTAGGACGTGGACATCTTTCAGAGCCATTATTCAGCTTACCAAAAGTGCTTACTAGCCACATATCTTAAATGACTACTGTATCGGACAGTGCAGTTCTAGAGAATTAAAGTGAAAAATCAAGTTAGAACTCCTGGCTTCATGGCTCAGCTCAGACGCTAACTCACTGTGGGACCTTGGGGAAGTCACTTTATGTTCCTGGTCAACTGTACTTTCCTTATCTGTAAAATGGGGTTGATAATAACTTATGCTTGCAAAAATGCAACAAGCTACCAGGTGTATGAGAACTTATTTAACTGTACAGTCCAGGTTTGATTAGCAGGTGGGGTTGGCTGTTGTGTGGTGGGATATTTGAGTTCTAGGAATGTCCCTGGAGGCCACTGGGTTCAGCTGCCTCATTTTACAGATGGGAAAACTGAGGCACAGAATGAGAAAGAGGCTTGCCAGAGGTTCACAGTAAGTTGGTAGCCACGTTAGGAAGGGGACCCAGTCGGAACACTGGTCCTCAGTATGCCACATTGTCTGTCCCCTCTCTGCGCCTGTTTTCTCACCTGTAAAATGTAAATAATCATGGCACATCTTTAGGGCTGCTGTGAAGATCACAGTTCTCTCAGGTGTGAATGTGTTTTGGTAACAGAGAGCTGTGTAAAGGAAGGTCACAATGACTTCCTGGGAGCAGTTGCTAGGGTTGTGGTCCAGGACCAAGGCAGGTGTGGTTTGGGCTGGCTGCATTCTCTGCTTGCCTGATGTGCAGTGCTTGCTCAGACACCTCAGAGGACCCCAAGGGGCCTTCTGGGGGTTCTTACAAGCTTGTCTTGTCTTTTGGTCTTTTTTCCTCTGCCCCCCCTAGAACCAAGTCTTGGGAGTGGCAAGAGGCAGGCCCTTCTCTTGATGGCACAGGCTGTTTCCTAGAAACTGGCTACCCCAAGTCTTGGCTCTCACCTAGCTCTTCTCCTCCAGCAGGAGCTGTGTTTTGGCTGGGGAAGAGGTCAGGCAGAAGAAGCCTTGGTCGTGCAAACATTAAGGGCTTGGCTGCTAACCAAAAGGTTGGCTGTTTGAACCCACCCACTGGCTCTGTAGGAGAAAGACCTGGTGATCTGCTCCCATAATTATTACAGCCTAGAAAACCCTGTGGGGCAGTTCTGCTCTGTCACATGGGGTCACTATGAGTGGGAATTGACTCAATGGCACACAACAACAGCAGGGGCCAGCAGGAGGCTCTGGGAGGCCAAGGTGGAGAAATTGGAGACTGGGGTCTTTTTCTGGCTCCCCAACTGACTCGCCTTACTGGCCTGGGCAAATTTCTTCCTCCGTGACCCCACTGGGTTAACCTGCATAGTGGGTACCTTCGGGTAAGGCCAGAGACTCTCTCTCAGCCACCTGAGGCCTGAGATTCTGGGGCTTCCTTCACTGTGCCCTGATAAGGGATATAAAATAAAAATAGGCGTCTGACCTATCTGTAAAGTGACTGAACTAACTCTAAGAGCTCAATGCAATCTTTCACCTAGGTTTTGCATTTGCTGCCTACCAGATCCAGGTAACCCTTTCCCCCAAATTCTACCTTCATTGCCTAGGAACAAATGCATTATCATTAAGGAAATTAGTTTCTTTGCAGTTAGGCTAAAGAATGTGAATACTTCATGGAAATGTTTGATCTCAGTTTCGTCCAGCTTCTGACATACTGGGCAAAATGGTAGATTATAAAAACTCTTTGTTTCCACTCTCCTCCAGAGAACTAACGCTCTGAGCAAGGCAATTGTTAATCAACCATTCCTGAAAATATCCGTCATGTCCTTGCTGTGTAACCAACATGAAATCCCCATTGACCCCATGTCTTTCAATTATATCTTTTAGCCAATCAATGTACTCATGTAACCAATGATATTAAAGATTATGCTTTACTATCCCACCTTTGACTGACTTTGATTACCATAAACCAATGAGAACAATTGTAATTTTATTCTCCCCTTTCAGCTCTATAATTACTTGTGACTTTCATTTTCCCCCTGAGATTCATGAGCTTCATCCTGAGGTTTTGCAATCTCCCACTGCAATGTCTTGGCTTCAATAAATCTCTTTTGAGTTTACCCTAACGGAGCTAGAGAGTCTTTTAGCTACAACATATTGGCGTAGTCGGCAGGATTCAGAGTTATCTCTCTCTGGCAGACCCCGAAGACCTGAAAAACTAGAGTCAGACGCCAATAAGGGCCCCTTTGAGCCCTCCTGCTTTTTTGGACCTCTCGGGGATCTGTCCAGAGGTTAGTGCTCATGAATTAATGAGCCCTGAATTTTGCCACAGATTTTTTTGGATTTATTGAAGGTATTTCTCCTCATTCTCTTTCCTGTTCATGGCTAAATGACTTTGTTAAGGGTTTGTGTCTCTAACTGCGGTTTGAGTGTTATGAGGTTGCCAGTTTTTGACTGCGATTTGAGGTTGCCATCTACAGTCTGTATCCTATTAAGTGTATTCATGCTCATTTTCTTTTGTTTTCCATTTGCCTATTCCTATTTTCACTTTGGATTCCTCCTTTGTGAAAGAACTCTGGAACAAGACTTATTTTTGTGTGAGTTATATAGCTGGTTCTGGGACCCTGAAGGCAGCGCCATCTGTTAAAATGTCCCAGAACTCTATAAGCTGCCTTCCAAACCCCATGGCTATTATGGATTGAAAAGTGTCCCTCCAAAATGTGTGTCAACTTGTCTAGGCCATGATTCCCAGTATTGTATGGTTGTCCACCATTTTGTGATCTGATGTGATTGTCCTATGTGCTGTAAATCCTAACCTCTGACATTAATGAGGCAAGATTATAGGCAGTTATGCTAATGAGGCAAGACTCAATCTACAGGATTAGATTGTGTCTTGAGTTTCTCTCTCTTGAAATATAAAAATCAAACAGAGAGGAGAGGGACCTCATACTACCAAGAAACAAGAGCTAGGAGGGAGTGTTTTTTATTTTGGACCCAGGGTCCCTGCACTGAGAAACTCCTAGACCAGGGGAAGATTGGTGACAAGAACCTTTCCCCAGAGTCAACGCAGAGAGAAAGTCTTCCCCTGGAGCTGGCACCCTGAATTCAGACTTCTAGCCTCCTAGACTGTAAGAGAATAAATTCTGTTTGTTAAAGCCATCCACTTGTGGTATCTCTGTTATAGCAGCACTAGATAATTAAGACAGTGGCAAACTCCCACCCAGGCATCTTTTTTCTTTCAGTTTTCTACCACATCCTTTTGACAAATTCTTCTGTATCTCCACCAGCATCTATTTAACAGCTTTTTGCCTCTTTACTTTTGGGTTGCTCATGGTTTGAACAGTTGCCAAACTTTTGGTCTTTTGTTTCTGTTAAACTCTGAGCATGACAGGTCCACCATCTAGTGGATGAAAGGAATAACTCCCCACAGAAACCTTTTGTTTCTCTAAGGGTGCATTTTGGCTTAGCGCACCTTGTTGGCACATGCTGTTACTTAGTAAGATGAAGGGATGCCACCTCTGGCATACGTTTACTAAGGTTTTCTGCTTGCAGGTTCGGGGCAAGGTTTTCCACTTGTAAGTTCAAGTTAAGGTTTGTTTGGCCTAGGTATTTTGGTGCACAATTCTCTTTGAGTGCATATTTGTTGAAAATCTTGCAGGAAAACAGACGATGTCAATTTCCAGGCAGCATCATCTGACTAAAAACACTTTAGAATTTCAGTGATCACTCTAGGAAAATTGAGTTTCCAACTGTTCTGTCTTTTTCTTCTATTCTGGGAAAACAAGTTAACTTTTGTTTAATGCTAAAAAACTAAGTTGCTTAGGTTTTGTGGTATTGTATACGTTTGTTTTTTTTAAGCTGGCCTCACAAACCAGTGTTTCATTTTGTTCTGAGAACTTGCCTTTAGTCTAAAATATTGTGTCAGAGTCTTATATAAAATTAAAGGCCATGGTTGATGTTTTCCATGGGGTTGTCTAAATTCTTAGTTCTTTTCTCTCCCAAGGAAAACTGCTTCTTACCCCTAGAATTCTAATAGCAACTTTGAGAAACTTTAATATAAATTAGTAATTGCTTATTTTAATTAATATAACAAAACTTCAAGAAGATATCCTATAAAGCATGATTATTAAATCAGATTACAATATTTCTACAAAGAACATACTGATTGGTTTAACAATAAATAAACATTTATATAAATTAAATAGTCCTAATCTTCTCAGGAATTAAAATATGCAAACTCATTCTTGCAAAAGTTTTATGTTTGTATTAACCTTGAGAGCAAAACCTTTTAAAGTGACTTAAGTTAAATACTATATAAAATACATTTTATGTGAGAAAAATAATTTTTATTAATTCCAGAATAACGATAAATTTAAAAGGTTTATTAAAAGAAAATTTCAATCTTAACAGTCTTATTTCCTTAGTTTACTGTTTATTCTATGTAACCTGCCTAGAAAACAAAAAGTCTGTAGTTTCTGTTAATTTTTGTGCCCTTAATTAAACAATCAAGCCACTTGGCTTTAGAAAAAGCTAAAATTTTACCTTTAGAATCTTTAATAAAATAGTTCAAATGTTGTTCATATGATAAACTCTTAACAATTTTAAAACTTTGTAGGAAAGCAACAAAAGAGTTGTTTCTGTTTTTAAAGAAAAATGCTAAGAAGGTTTAATATGTTATGAATTACATGAAGCATGCTGTCAAATCAAGAGAAGAACCAAATTTTCTTTAAATTAAATTTTATATGTCAATAATATTTGCTTAATACTAAACAACAAGGGCACAATATTATGTCATAATTTTATTATTTCAATAGCAGTTTTATCATCAAAGCTAATGGTTTTACTAGAAAATTCACATCATTGTTTATATTTTTACCTAAAGTTTCTTTTTCCTGGACTTTATCTGGCTTTGCATTACTTTTTAAATTAATTCCCATCAAGTTTCTCACTTTAAAAATTATCATTATAAGTTAATATATAAAAATCTAGACTCAGATTCTGCCTTAGAGAATGAAAGAAATGTCTAACATATAAAACTAAAGGCCAATTGAGTTAATTTTGCCACAGACACTCAGATTGTTTATTATATTAAATTCAAAATAACCATAAGCAATATGATTACTAAAAACGAAACAACAGTCATGTTGTTGTTGTTAGGTCTGTCAAATCAGTTCCGACTCATAGTGACCCTATGCACCACAGAACAAAACATTGCCCGGTCCTGTGCCGTGCTCACAATCGTTGTTATGCTTGAGTCCATTGTTGCAGCCACTGTGTCAATCCATCTCATTCAGGGTCTTCCTCTTTTTCTCTGACCATCTACTTTACCAAGCATGATGTCCTTCTCCAGGGCTGATTCCTCCTGACAACATGTCCAAAGTGTGTAAGATGTAATCTCAACACCCTTCCTTCCAAGGAGCATTCTGGTTGTACTTCTTCCAAGACAGATTTGTTCGTTCTTTTGGCAGTCCATGGTATATTCAATATTCTTTGCCAACACCACAACTCAAAGGCGTCAATTCTTCTTTGGTCTTCCTTATTCATTGTCCAGCTTTCCTATGCATATGACACGATTGAAAATACCATGGCTTGGGTTAGGCACACCTTAGTCTTCAAGGTGACATCTTTGCTTTTCAACACTTTAAAGAAGTCTTTTGTGGCAGATTTACCCAATGCAAGTCTTTTGCAGCAGATTTTGACTTCCTGACTGCTGCTTCCAAGGGTGTTGACCGTAGATCCAAGTAAAATGAAATCCTTGACAACTTCAGTCTTTTCTCTGTTTATCATGATGTTGCCTATTGGTCCAGTTGTGAGGATTTTTGTTTTCTTTATGTTGAAGTGTAATCCATACTGAAAGCTGTGGTCTTTGATCTTCACCAGTAAGTGTTTCAAGTCCTCTTCACTTTCAGCAAGCAAGGTTGTGTCATCTGCATCTCACAGGTTGTCAGTGAGTCTTCCTCCAATCCTGATGCCCCTTTCTTCTTCATATAGTCCAGCTTCTCGGACTATTTGGTTACTAAAAACAAACCAACAGCCATAAGAAATAAAAAATAATATATTTAACATATTTTTAATGCACTGTTCCATTCCATTATACCAAAATACAGACACATGTTAAGCTTTCTTGTTAATACTTGCACATCTTCAAAGAAACATGTTCATACATTGCAGAAACTGAATATCAAAATTTTCTCTATTATCTCAACCACTATATAAATATTTAAAGACTTCAGAGCCTGACCCATTTCAACTATCAGAAAATAGCAAGGACGCTGTCATGGATTGAATTTTCTCCCCCCAAAATATGTGTCAACTTGGTTAGGCCATGATTCCCAGTATCCTGTGGCTGTCCTCCATTTTGTGATTGTAATTTTATGTTAAAGAGGATTAGGGTGGGATTGTAACACCCTTACTAAGGTCACATCCCTGATCCAATGTAAAGGGAGTTTTCCTGGGGTGTGGTCTGTACCACCTTTTATCTTAGAAGAGATAAAATTATGGACAGGGAAGCAAGCAGAATGGGGGGACCTCATACCACCAAGAAAGCAGTGCAGGGAGCAGAGTGTGTCCTTTGGACCCAAGGTCCCTGTGCAGAGAACTCCTAGTCTGAGGGGAGATCGATGAGAATGCTGACAGAGAAAGGCTTCCCTGGAGCTGACGCCCTGAATTTGGACTTTCAGCCTACTTTACTGTGAAGAAATAAACTTCTCTTTGTTAAAGCCATCTGCTTGTGGTATTTCTGTTATAGCAGCACTAGATGACTAAGACAGAATTCATCATAAAATTGAAAGAATCACTAATAAATATACCAGCATTAGGATTTCCAAATTATAATTCAGATTTTGTTTTTCAAAACTTACCAGAAACCCTGTTACCAAATCTTAGTTTACTTTTATTTGTTGATAGGTCGTATTTAAAACTTAAAACTACTAGCTTTCATTACCAGAAAGGCTATGCTGTGACTACATGGACCGAGATCCTCAAAAGTGGCACCCTTTCTGAAGTCACTTCGGTTCAACAAACTGATCACACTCACGAGGGCTTACAAATTGGCCTCTGAACAGTCAGTAAATATCTTTGTGGACTCAAGGTATAAATTCAAAGTGATTCATAATTTTGGTATGTTATGAAAACAAAGGGGGTTCCTAAGATTTTCTGGGACCCAAATTAAAAATGGCCCCTTAGTTACTGACTTCTTAGAAGCCCTTTTGCTACCCTCAAAAATAACAGTAGTTAAAACACAAACTCATCAGCCAAAAGGCATGCCTCAAACTGAGGAGGTTAAAGGCAATAATTTAGCAGACGCTGCAGCCAAGCAAGCAGCTTCTGGCTGTCTCCAAAATCAGGCCCCAAAGGAGGGAATAATGGAATATTTTGACCAAAATTCTGATCCTCAAGTGATTATGGTTTCCTTAGTCACTTACTTAAAGTTAGCCCCAGATGACGAAGTCACCTCCTAGACTCAGTTTGGGTGTATTCAAAGACCCTATTACTGGTCTGTGGGCTGGACCGAATCAGAAGCCAGTCCTTCCAAGATGCTTGCATGTTCCTATAGCTAAGCCTTTACTGACCATTTATGGGCCTGTGGAATAACCTAGTCCATAGTTTGAATCCATATTTTTAGCCAACTTGCTCAATAGCCATAGCTTACATGCCTCATTAAAGAAATTTGCTCAATTTTTTCCAATTTCTCGAAGGATTCATTGTCTTTGCCATCCCCAGTGTTCAGGACTGGTACAAAGAATTAATAGTATTATTAAAACTCAATTAGCAAAACTAACTTCTTCTCTTGGTCTATCTTAGGACCAAGTTCTCCTTTTGGTTTTATTAAACTTAAGGGTACTCCCTTTGAGTCCCATAAATTGACCTCTTTTCAAATTGTTCCTGGGAAGCCTATGAGTCTGCTGTGTAGTTCAGCTTTTACAGATTCTAATCTCTTACGGACTAATTTGCTGAAATACTGTCAGGCTTTGCTTTATTACACAAAAGAAAAAAGCCTCAGTGATAAAAGAAGCTTTTGATAACCAGACCCCGAAAGAGATTAAGGCACCTGATGTCATCCCTGGGGATTATGTTTGCTGGAAAAGACATCAGCTAGAGGATTCTCTTGAACCTAAGTGGAAGGGACTCGGTCTTTTTAACAAACTCCTGTGCTACTAAATTACAGAAGATAAAAGCTTGGATCCACCTGTCCCAATTAAAGAAGTCTC
The DNA here is from genome assembly GCA_030035585.1 of Dugong dugon. Lineage (NCBI taxonomy): Eukaryota > Metazoa > Chordata > Mammalia > Sirenia > Dugongidae > Dugong > Dugong dugon. Next base: position 64,965,275 of record CM057471.1, read on the forward strand.
ACATGGACCCTACCTGGATTGTTCAACTAACTTGAGGGACTTAAAGTTTAAACAGTGTCCCAGATGAGAAGCAGATGACAACAAGAGTGAACCACCTATTCAAGATCATGGAATAAGATTATGCAAGCAGCTGAAGCATTTAGACTCTGTGCTATATTGTTGGCTATACTTTTTATCTTTAGCCCTTTTGTATTTAATATATACACTTAAGGATTTCTTTCTTTCTTTTTTTTTGGTAAACATTTATTCAGCCTTTAGAAATAGCTGGACCTAGTATGGTAATTACAGGTGTTTTCATTTTTTTTTTTTTTTTGGATGTTTATGGTATTACTGTTTTTGGTTTTTGTGTTTTAATCATGATCCCTATTGTTTTAATCTTATTATTGTCTCTTTTTTCTATTGCTTGGAAAGGGGATGCTTTTGTTAAGTTGGCTCAGTCCATGGCAAGTGCTAGTAACTTAACTGAATCCTAGATTTGCTACTCCTCTCCCCAGTCCCTACAAGATAGCACTGACCCATTGGCTTCTCTGACACAGAATTATCATCTAATACTGCCACCAACCATTAATTCCAGTGTTAATTTAAAACGAGCTATCAAAGTCAAGTTATGGCACCCACCTGAAGTTAATGCCTATCCCTTAATTTCATGTTTTAACTTGACCCAAGTCTGAAGTATCCTATTTGATTGTGCTGGAGCTAGAGGTGCATCCCAAAATTAAATGCAGAAAACAAGATTATATTGGGCAATATCCTTTTGTTGGATATTATCCTGAAGAAACTTGATTGTATTCTAATTGGTACAATGCTTGCTTTAAGACATTAAATACAACTGTTAAACCTTATGATAACCATATTTTCAAAAACTGTACTCGGGGAATTAAACTTTGGAAGATTATCCATCTGTAATAATGCTAACATAGAAACTTGGCTGGTGAATGAAAATTTATCTATCCCTAGTTCCTCTGATTTTAAACAGGCCCTGTGTGCTCCCCATGGTTACTTGTTCCTTTGTGGAGGTTCAAATTACAGCACTATAGATGACCCCCACCCTATAAATTTTCTCATGCCTAGGCTACATCATGTGTGGATGGTTGGAGAATGAAAAGTCAATGTACACTGGGGATCTTGGAAGTTCCCCTAGATATTTACACCCATAATGATAGTTTACATTAGACCAGTGACATGAAGGAAACCCTGGTGGTGTAGTGGTTAAGTGCTATGGCTGCTAGCCATAAAGGCCAGTAGTTCAAATCCATCAGATGCTCCTTGGAAACTTTATGGGGCAATGGGCAATGGGCTTGAGTGACTTGAAATTGATTTCTCTAGCCTGACACAGCCTGATGCTTACAGGCAATCCTATTGCTGTTCTCCCAGGATGGGGCTTGTCCTTCTTGCAGGCTACTGTTCCTTGGTTTGGCATAGTCCAATTAGAAATGTCCAGTAGAAATCTTTCTGCAACTATGGCTCAAAATGTTGATGATGTTGCAGATGAAAGGCAGCACAGCAATGCTCCCTTAATTCATTGGTTAAAGTGGTACTTAATAATCAAATAGCTTTAGATTTCTTAATAGCACAGCAAGGTAGAATATGTGCCATTGCCAACCCTTCATATTGCTCCTGGATAAATACTACAGGAGAGGTACAGTAAGAACTTAAGAAGATTCATCAGAAGACTGTGTAGTTACACTCTATACCCCCTATGACTTTACTATCCTTCTTGGATATCTTTAGTTGGTTACCTAATAGTTCATGTTCTTGATTATGATCTCTGTTGCAAACTGGGTTCATTATATTAATAATAATAGTCTTTATTAAATAATAGTCCTTATTAAATTATAGTCCTTATTAAAATGTGTTATAAGACATGCATCTACTATAAGAACTTAAAACTCCACTTCATCTCCTGCTCAGAGAATTATGTATATCAACAATGAATTTGGAAATCTGAACTAGAGAAGTTCCAATATTTAGATAAGTCATTTGAAAGTAGGACAGGTTGTTCCTCCAACGTGGCCATATCCTATCAATTCCCTACATCCAGGTCACTGAAGATGGCTGCTCAGCAATCGCATGGTGAAGAAAATTGAAGCTGCCTAACTGCCAGGAAATCCTTGCAGAAGATGAGTTACTCCTTTGTGGGAGACATGAGACCAGTTCATCTTGAGAACTCCTTTATAGCAAGGTAACAATACGTGAGTGATGCCCAACTGCTTCTGTCATGTGATGTCTAGAGTCTTAAATGCTCGCAAGTTCAAACGACTACGAAGGACAATTTGAAGTCAAGCCCATGCAGAAGAGGCTATGCCCATAAGTGTGATCAAAGGATATTCTTTGAAATCCTTGATCAAAAGGAGAGAATGATAAGGGATATAAAATAAAAATAGGCATCTGACCTATCTGTAAAGTGACCAAACTAAATCTAAGAGCCCAATGCAGTCTTTCACCTAGGTTTTACATTTGCTTCCTAGCAGATCCAGGTAACCTTTCCCCCAGATTCTACCTTCATTCCCTAGGAACCAACCCATTATCATTAAGGAAATTAGTTTCTTTGCAGTTAGGCTAAAGAATGTGAATACTTCATGGAAACATTTGATCTCAGTCTCATCCAATTTCTGACATACTGGCAAAGTAATAGATCATAGAAACTCTTTGTTTCCACTCTCCTCTGGAGATCTAACACTCTGAGGAAGGCAATGGTTAATCAATCATTCCTGAAAATATCCATCATGTCATTGCTTTGTAACCAACAAGAAACCCCCACTGACCCCATGTCTTTCAATTATATCTTTCAGCCAATCAATGTACTCTTGTAACCAATGATGTTAAAGATTATGCTTTACTGTCCCATCTTTGACTGACCTTAATTATTATAAACCAACGAAAAAATTGTAATTTTATTCTCCCCCTTCAGCTCTATAACTACTTATGACTTTCATTTTTCCCGAGATCCAAGAGCTTCATCCTGAGGTTTTGCGATCTCCCATTGCAATGTCTTGGCTTCAATAAATCTCTTTTGATTTTACCTTAACGGAGCTGGAGAATCTTTTGTCTACAACATTCATTCTACAGGTGCCAAAACAAACTATCCCTGAATTAAGCTCTCACCTGCACCAGCAGTTGGCCTAGCTGGCTGACAGGAGCTGGGTGGGGGGGGGGGGGGAGAGGAGTAATGGGGGGGTGGCAGGAACAGAACAGGAAGCCCCAGGGTAGCTTCCATCTGTGTCAACTTCTCCCTGCCCTGCCAGCATCCAGCACCATCTGGCACCACGGGATAGGGCAGGGCTGTGTTATGGGGCTGGGGGAGACTTCTGTGTCAAAAGGAGTGAGTTCCAGCTCTGAAAACACCTAACTGCAATTCAAAAGGGAACGCTGTGGCTATTAACAACCTAACACCTTACCAGGCAGGTTCTATGCCAATGGTGCTGGAGACATAGGACTTTGCATCAGGAGTGCATGGTACACATTCTTTTGTTATTGTCTCCTAAGTATCAGACTCTGTGATGCACCTTGCGGGCAGGAGGATGTGGTTGATGCCCTGTTACAGTCCAGGTGTCATTTCTAGGCCCAGTGTGGGGGAAGGGTCTAAGATCATCAGTGATTTGGCAGCAGAAAAAAACTAGTGGGAAAGGGGAGGTGGTTATGGTCTTGGTTGATGGCTCCACTCAGTGAGCTGGAGGCCAAGGGTTAAGACAATAATAATGGTTGTAGTAATAATACTAAGTACCATTACTAAAGCTCACACTGTGTGCTGTTGCTGTGCATTGGCTTGTTTCATCCTCCTAACAACCCTATGAGGTAAGAATTTATTATCACCATTTTACAGATGGCCAGACTTTTGGCTCTGTGAGGGCAGGCAGGGCCAGATCCTTAGCTTTGCAAGAAGCAGGGGCCAGCCCTAAGAAAAGACACTACCAAGGATCTCATGGGGAGAGGACCTCCCTCAGTTAGAGTTTTAGTGCTCAGAATCCTACCTGCCCAGTTCTGGAGTCATGTCTCCACCTTCAACCCCATCCATTGTGCAGATGGGAAAACTGAAGCTCAGAGATGATGGCTCACTGGCCCCAGGTCATACTGCAAGAGTATGGAGTCCCTGGCAGGCTGAACACAGGACACTGTGATGGTCCTGGGGATAGAGGTGCCTTCACTACTCCCACCTCCACTCTCAAGCCACTCTCAAGGCATCTGCATAGTGGGTGGGGACAACCGGGGCAGATTAACCAGTAAGCACGGTATATACCGACTTACAGTAAAAACTGTACACTATAGATTAGTCAGTAGGCACAATTAAGCCTGTGCCTACCTTGCTTATTGGGTAATCCGTCTCTGGGTACAACTCCCCAGAAAGGACAGTGGCAGCAAAGAGGAGCTTTTTTCTACCACAGTCCCAGACACTGAGTCACAAGTGGATTTCATTCCTTTGCTGGCACAGGGATTGCTTGAAAGATGGTCTTGGGGGAGGGAATAGAGAAAGAAGTAGTTTCCATAAAGAGAATCTTCAAAATTGATACCAACAAGCTACTAGGAACAGTGGGAAGGGTCCTGAACTGTGATCAGAAGATCCGGATCCTAGGCTAGCTCTGTCTCTTAGTGGCTGGGTGCATCTGAGCAAGTCACTTTTCTACTCTGATCTCCTTCTCATCTGTACAATGGGCTCAGAGTCCCTGTGGCTGGAAGAATGGCACAAACTGCCCCATGGGGAGGGTGAGGGCAACAGGTGAGGTGGGGTGATGGCTCAGCTGACTTCCGTCCCATCAGAGAGGAGTCACAGACCACCACAACCCAGCCACCAACCTGCTAGGTGGCCTTGGCCAGGGTCCGCCCTGTCTCTGGGCCTCAGCCTCCCTACTGTACAGTGGTCAGCAGTGATGGCTGTCACTACATTAGCACTGCACACCCCAGTCTTTCTGAGGAGGAAAATGCCTGGAGACAAGAAGCCGACAAAGAATGCCATCTGCCCAGACAATTGTAATATCCCAGCCCCAACTGGTATGGTTCCCCCAAACTCTGTTTGTGCCACATGAATGTGCTTTGCTTAAACAAACACACACGTCTCAGATTCCTGGCAGATGCCGAGGCAGCAAATGAGATCCAGCTTCTGGCAAAGGGTCACCACCATCACGTGATGCCCTAGACTTCATCCTACCTTTTCCCCCGTGGAGGGCGTCAATCCCACCCAAGTGGTCCTGCAGGGCAGAGCACCCCAGGTGGGCGGCATCTTCCCTGGAGAGGACTCCTGAGGAAAAAGGGCTGGAAGTCAGTCTGGAAAGCATGACATGTCTCATTTGTTTGACTCCCTCCCCCTCCAAATCACTGGAGAGGACACCACAGTGGGTGAAACCTCTGGCTGTAGAGACGGACGGACCTACCTATTAGGTGTGTGACTTTAGGAAAGTTGCCTGGTCTCTCTGAGCTTGTTTCTTCATTTATAAAATGAGGAAAACTATATCTTCCTCCCAGGTCTGTTGTGAATACTAAGTGTGATAATGTAGGTAAAGCAATACAAAGTAATTGCTCAGTAAATTATGTTGTTGTTGTGTGCGGTTGTCAATTCCTACTCATAGTGATCCTACATGACAGAGTAGAACTGCCCCATAGGGTTTCCAAGGCTATAATCTTCACAGGAGTAGATCGCCACGTCTTCTCTTCTGTGGAATGGCTGGTGGGTTCGAACAGCTGACCTTTTGGTTAGCAGACAAGTGCTTAACCATTGTGCAACCAGGGCTCCTCTTCAATAAATTATCACTGTCATCATTTTGTTATGACTATTAAAAAATAATTTGTAGTCAGTACAGAACTGAAACTCGATCTAGCTTATAGCTTTTTTGTTGTTGTTCCTTTTCCACAATATTCTGCTGCTTCTAGTCACTTATTAAGTCATTAAACTTAAGGGTTTAGACCTGGCATAGACTGACCTGGCTTCAAGTATTGACTCCTGTCCTTGGCTGAGTGATTTTTTTCCTCCATGTAGCCTGCGTTTCCTCCTCTGTAAAGCAGGGATGATAATAATCACACCTACCTCCTGGGGTTTTTATGAAAGCTACATGAAATGTCGTATGGGCAGCCCTCGGCACAGTGCCTGGCATTTAGCTAAGCACTCTGCAGTTGTTCGAGATTCTTGTTTCTGTTACTAGACTGGGACCCCCACAGTACACAAAGCTAGTGGCTTCTGTGGTCTTGGCATCCTTACAACACTGTGAGGTTAGAATTTTCACGCACGTGGCAGAAGTGAAAACCAAGGCTTAGCGTGTCTCTGCTCAGTATGGGAGTATGGGTCCTGTGTGCTCTGCTGGGGTTTAGCTGATTGAAGACAGAGGACCCAGGCTATGAGGCCAGTGTGCCACCTGCTTGCTTCTGGACTCATGGTCTCTTCCAGACCCACAGGGCAAGCCACCACCAGAGCTCCTCCCCTCAGATTCCCACCAGAGCCCACCCTGACAGTGAGCATAGAACAGAGAAAAGCCTAGGAGGCCTGGGCCAGGGCCCAGCCCTCTCAGGAACTGGCTGTGTGATCTCAGGCAAGTCACTTCCTTTCTCTGTGCCTGTTTCTCCATCTGAAAACAGTCATGATAATTTCAGTCCTGGCTTTGACATCAAAAGACCCATGTTTGAATCCTGACCCCACCACTTATTTGGAGCAGCACTGAGCAAGCTACCTCACTCTTAGTTTCAGTGACTTTGCCTGTAAAAAGGGGCTAATGGTAGAATGGTCTTTTATAATAGGATGATAAGTAAAAAAAGTAGAGCAGAAAGCTCTAATTTAGTATGGTTCTAATTCTATTTTTAAAGTGTATATGTTTATGTGTGTGTTTGTATCTACCCATCCGAAAGACAAAGAAAATTTAGTAAAATTGTTTACAGTAGCACTCTTGGGACATCTGGGCTCATGAGTTGATTTTTCACTTTCTTCTGTGTATTCCTTTTTTAGTTTCTCAATAATGAGTATGTATTCTTTCCAATCAGCAATGAGCAATTAAAGGTGTAAGTAATAGCTGTTCCTACTGCCTAGGATTGTCAGGGAATGGCCTGTGGGGACAATGGCCTCCTGTGGCCTGCCACCCTGCTCTGTGCTCACCCTCCTGGGGCATTATCGGAATTGGCATCAGTGATTCCCCAAGGGCTGCCCCACAGACCCTGCCTGTCGCCAAGACTGTTTCCCATCTCTGTGTTTTCACTCTCCCCCACCCCTGTCCTCTGCATTCCAAAATATCTTAAGGCTGAGCTTAAATGACACCTCTTCCTTAAAGCCCTCCCTCCTTCACCGGATGGTCTGGGAGCCTGTGGTTTCTATGAACTTCTCTTACTCATCAGTTGTAATGATCTATTTATGTCCCTGTTGCCCCCCACTGAACTTTCTCAAGGGCAGGGAGCACATCTTGCCTCTCCACCCCTAGTGTCCAGCACAGTAGATGACACATGCAGTCTCAGTAAGGCTTTGCTAAAATAGCTGCGTCTCACACTGTTGGAAGAGAGTATTGTTTCTGATCATCAGAAATAAGCAATTAAAGGTAAAGAATAATAGTAGCCCCTTCTAGAAGCTTGTCCACAAATTCCTTCAGCTCAGTGATTTAATATATCAGAAAACTCAAGTCCAAACACAGCTCTAAACCTGGTATCCTGTCGTGCCTCAGCCTCATTTGAAAATAGAAACATCCCGCCTGGCTCTGAGTAAGGATGAAGGTGTTATTTGCCAGGACACCAGCCTGGAGGCAGAGGTCCCCATAATTCATTAGGACAGACCTTTACTCCTACATACTTGCTAAGGAAAAGCAAGTCTGTTCCCATTACTGACAATCCAGAGGCTGTGAGGACAGAAAAAGAAGTCCTAGCAAGTTTGCAGCCTGTCACCCATGGCAAGAAGCCCTTGCATGTACACAGAACTTGCACCCTATTATTGTGTTTAGGCTTCATGAAGGCCCTGTGACCTGGGCAGGGCCAAGTGGGATGTTTCTATTTTCAAATGAGGCTGTGGCATAAAAGTATACCAGGTTTAGAGCTGCTTTTGGATCTGAGTTTTCTTATATATTAAGTCTACTGGGTCACAATGCTCCCTCACCTCCTTTGATCCCCATAAACGCTGGAAGAGGGGGAACAGGCAGGGTTGCTGACCCATTTTACAGATAAAAACCCTGAAGTTCTGAGGAGTGAAGTCTATGGCAGTCCCACAAGTACAGGAAGAGTAAGCTGTCGGAAGGCTGGTAGGGAGCAGGGGGCCTCTGGAAAGTCCTGACCCTCATGAGAAATGGCTGTGTGAAGCCTCTCAGATGAAAAGACAAGCAGGTCACAGCCAGCCCGTGGCAGGCTTTTCAGTGTCCAGTCTCCCCTGTGGAGCCGCTCCTTTGAGGTGTGCAGACCCCAGCAAGGGAGGCAGGCTGGGGTGGCTGTTCGCATTACAGAAAGGAGAACACTGAGGTGGAGGGGTGGCGCTCCTGCCAGCACAGAGCCTCCGATGCCGCTGTGCGACCAAACTCGCAGCACCACCTAGAACTGCGGGCTTCTCAAGCTTGGCTCAGTGAGGACCAACTCCCACAACCACACACTGTATGAAAACTTCAAGAGTTTAATTCTTTCTTTGGCTCTATATGTATTTAAAAAGACCACCTCTGCTCAGTGGTTCTGATCAGTCAACTAAGAGAAGCAAACATCTTGGTTAATCAGAGGACCTGGGATTCTTGAAAGTGCCTAAGGTGCGGCCTCCAGGCAGGGAGGGGGAGGGGTTAACCCTTCTCCTTCTCCACATTCCTTCTGGCTGCTCCAGGGAGCTCAGAGTGACGTGGTTTCACCTGGCTGCAGTGAAGGGGACTTGGGCTGGTGGAGGCACAGGAGGCAGGGGCTGTGTGCTCTGGCATGCTGGGGAAGCTGAGCTGCCAGGCCCACGGTGGCAGGTACTGGCCAGCTCAGCCCAGCTGGTGAGGCTGAAGGTGAGTGAGGAGCCAGGAGGGTATGAGGCTCCTGAATGTTTCCAGACCTGCAGCCCTGGGCTTCACCTGGGCCAAGAGCACTAGAATTAGAGACTCTCTAGGCTGGGAGGGACCTTAAAGGTCTTGCAATTCAACCCCCAATTTGATGTTCCACCCTGCAGGGTAGCCATCTGGCTTTGCTTGTTCATCTCCAGTGATGGGGCGCTCATTTCAGGCCTGGACAGACTGAATTCACATTGCCAATCCTGGTCCTTCCATCCTCTGGTCCTAGTTCTGCTCTCAGGCAGGAAGAGAAGAGGTGTGTTTCCAGTTCTCTGTGGTGGCCCTGCAGAGACCCCTTCCCATCCTGAGAGTTTCTTTGCTCAGGTCCTATACCTCTAGCTCACCATCTATGCCCCAGTCCTGGTCCCCATTCTCTCCCCATCTTGGTTGAAGTCCATCTCAACACTCAGGCTGGAGTGGCTCCCAGCCCTCCTGGTGTGGTGTGGTCGGTACGGGGGGTAGCAATTCTGCTACTGCCTCCTTCTGTACCTTTTGCCTTTGTGGAGCCAGCCCAAGGTGCCACCATCCTGAGCTGGTGGCCAGCCACAGTCCATGTGTCAGTCTGCCCAGATCACACTAGCCCCAGTCCATCCTTGTGCCATTGGATCTTGGGTTGCAGGGGCAGGACCTCAGGGTCATCTTGATAACCACCCTGTCTAAGCTGGTGCTCCCTCAGGAGCCAGGTGTGGCTCACTCGGCTTCCCCCCAACCTAAGCACTGGTCTCCACGATGCACTTGAGGAACATGGTGTCATCCTTCACGTAGGCATGCTTAGGCGACTGCAGTCTGCTGAGGGGGAAGAAGAGCGGGCAGCCACTGGCCACGTTGGTTTCACTCTGGGGTCGCTGGAAGGACGCTGAGTTGAGGTCAGGCCGGAAGGCGTCAATGGCGTGCTCACGGTTGTTCTGGTCCAGCAGCATGAAGGTGACCTGTGGGGCAGATGGGAGGTCAGGCTCAGAGGCCCAAATGCTTGCTTATCACCTGTGCAGCCCCAGGCGCTAAGATTAGACTGATTCCCTGGTGAGGAGTCAAAGAAACAGTAAATGGAAGCACCTGGTGTTTTGAACAGGCTCTGGGGTTGCCCTGTGATTAGGGATCATAGGGCCTATCCAGCGGGGGGTGGGGGGAGTGGAGAGGGGGGGATTTGGTGCCACAGAGTCAATTTTGACTGGCTGTTAGCGCTAAATGGGGGATGGAAGCACTGGCAAGGAGGCTGGACTTAATAACATGTAATGCTCCTTTATGGCTCTGAAATTTCTGATTTATCAAGTATAGCTAGAACCTCATGGGGCAAAGCAGAGGGGAAGAGCAGAGAGACCTTCTCCAGAAGGGCTGTCCATCAATGTCCTGAAACATTTATGGGGCTTCTGTTGTAAATCCAGAGCTCTGGTGGCGCAGTGGTTAAGAGCTATGGCTGCTGACCAAAAGGTTGGCAGTTTGAATCCACCAGCCACTCCTTTGAAACCCTGTGAGGTTTCTACCCACCCCCGCCCCTTCGGCTCTACCAGCAAGAAGCAGATGAACTAAAAATACACACCCTCTTCCCTGCTACATGTCATTAAGATGCCAGTGGGGAAATTGAAATAGCTTCCATTGCTTGTCAGCTGCATGTGAGAATCCCCTGGGGAGGTTTGAAAAATCCCCTTGTCAGGCTTCACTGTTTACTAGGGTGAGACCCAGTCATCGGTATTTAAAAAATCTCCCCAGCACATTTGAGAACCCCTGGGCTGCTGACTCACACACAGACCAACCTGGCACTCCCTCCCCACCCCACTGTTTTCCCTCATCTTCCCCCACCAGAGCTGAGTCTGGTATTCTTGACCCCCCACCCCCACCCCATTCACTGGCTGCTCCTAGTTTACCTGCAGGGAATGGCTTCTTTTGAAAATCCTGCCTTGAGGCTAGCCCCATGGCACCTCCTCTCCTCCCTATGAATTTAACTTCTACAAGCCCTTCAGGGGCACTCAATTGCAGGCATTTTAGCTGGAACAGAGCTGGCAGATCTGGACTCTGCCCCTCATTTTATGAAAGAGGAAACCAGTAATGGCAGAGAGGGCAAGCGGCTTGCCCCAGGACAGACAGCTAGTTCATGGTTAGGCCAGGACTAGGACCCAAGTATTTCCCTGCTCCCCCACCCCATCCCATCATTCCCTGGAGGGCAGGCCCATACCTTGTTTCGGAAAGGCCAGGGCAGCAGAGCATCGTACTCCCCCCTCATGATGACAATGAAGAGTGACAGGTGGGTCCTCTTTCCTGACCCGTCCCCATTCAGGTACAGCCGCAAGCACAACTTGTAGCCATACTTGGCAGTGTAGAAAGCTGAAATGTGGAAGCCACAGTCAGCAAAGACAGCTGGAAAATGCAGATGAGGAAACTGGGACCCAATGGTTAGGCATGCCCAAGGTCAACAGCTGAATACTTAGAAGGCTGGGGCTAGAGCCTGGCGTTCTTCTCCATTACACCAAAACCAAAACTCATTGCTTTCAAGCCGATACTGATTCATAGTGACCCTACATAGTGTCAAAGTGGGCCGGGCTCTTGGGATTATCCAGCCCAGCAACTGTCAACTGGCTACCAGAATCTCCTGGAGGGCTTGTCAAAGCCCAGAGTTTCTGATTCAGTAGAGCTGGGGTGAGGACTGTGAATCTGCATATCTGACAAGTTTGCAGGGGAGCCGATGCTGCTTGCCCTGGGACCACACTTTGAGAACCGCTGATCTAGCCTAACTTGCATTATTTATTTATTTATTGTACTTCAGGTGAAGGCTTACAGAACAAATAGTTTCTCATTGAACAGTAGTACACATATTGTTTTATGACACTGGTTAACAACCCCACAACATGTCAAGCCTCTAACTTCTCAACCTTTTCTTTTGGTGAAAATACACATAGCCAAAGATACACCATTTCAAAAATTTCCACATGCACAGTTCAGTGACATTGTCTACACTCTTCCAATTGTGCTGTTATTCTCACTTAAGATGAAGGCTTACAGAACAAAATAGTTTCTCATTTAACAGTTACTACAAATGTTGCCCTATGACAATGGTTAACAATCTCACAACAAATGAACAATATCCCTACTCAACCCTGGGTTCCCTATCACTGACTTCCTTGTCCCCTTCTGCCCTCTGGCCCTTGTCACTGGACTGCTGTACCTCGTTACTCTCATTTCGTTTTATGGGGCTGTCCACTCCCGGGCTGAACGGTTAACCTCGGAGATAACTTCACCACTGAGCTAAAAGGGTGTCTGGGGGCCATACTCTCGGGGTTTCTCCAGTCTCCTTTATAGCCTAACCTGCATTTTACAGTTGGGAAACCAAGTCCAGGGACGTGGCTGGCCAAGGTTTCACCGTGTGTTGGGGCAGAGCCAGAATTAGGGGCCAGACGTCCTACCTGCCAACAATGTTTTTTTCCTGCTGCCCAGAGCCTCCTGGGAGCTGGGGGAGAGTGGGACAGCTCAGCTTCTGACCATCCTCGGCAAGGCCCTGAGGGTTGAGACATCCCCTGGTGATCAAGCAATGGGGTGAGGCCAACAGCCTCCAGGCACCATTACCAACCCCCAACTTGTAAGTAGAGTAGCATGAGCCACCTCCCCTTATAACTGGTTTCTCCAGATGTTTTTTAGGCAATCGACCAACTTCCTGCCCAAGATAAGAAAAACAAGAGGCTGGGGTCTGCAGAACCAGTTAAGACCAAATCTGGCCCACCTGACATGCACGGAACCATCAACCCCCGCCCTCTTGGTGACCTGGAACTTTTCTCCCGCCAGAGGGAACCAAACTTTAGCAGCCTAAGACTGGGAGAAGAATTTCAGAAGTGAGGGGTCTGAGCCTGAATTCTGGTTTGAGAGAACCCCCCATTTTGGACTGAGCAAGTACAGACGACAGAATCACCCTGGGAATGCTGTTTTTAGGCCAGACCAATTAACGACCTTGCTCCTTCCCACCAAGACCTTCCCCTAATAAATGCTGTTCCAGCCATTGTTCAGGGCGCCATCTTGGCGATGCAAGTTCTGGTGTGCTCCTCTGTGTGACCAACCAAATTAAGCTTCTTTTGCTTTCACCCATTTTGTGTCTCTATAGCCGTGTCGAGCAAGGACCTGAGACCTTGGTAACAGGGGCCTGTGGGCTCTCTCTCTGGGGAACTGAGAGGGCCATCCTGCGGGTGGGTTCCGGCAGCTGTTATCATATGGGCTCCTCTGAGGGGGGCAGGCTGACAATCTGACTCATCTCTGCCCCTAATATTCTGGGAGAACAGGAAGCAAGAGGCACTGCTTGCCTTTTCCCTCTTTGGAAAGAAAGGTGGGGTAGATCTACAAGCAGCATGGGAGGCCTCCGCTGCCATGAAGAGGGCTGCCCTACAGAGGGGAGCAATGCTGCCCCGGCAGGAACGGGGCCTAGAGTGGGACCGGGGCCTTCTGCCTCTCAGTCTCTGCCTTTATAAAATCCAGAGGCAGAAGGGAAATAATCCCAGCCCTCCTGGTCTTGGGTACATCCGATCAGCAGGTGAATGTGGGCAGATGTGAGGGGTTGTTAAAATCATCATTCTCCTTTCTTGTCCCATCATTTCACTTAGATACGCATGAGTGAGGTGAGAGGAAAAGCACACAGGTCTGGGTCCTGGCTCCCCTCCCAATGTGCTGTGCAGCCTTGGCAAGGGACTTAGGCATCCTGGGCCTCAGTTTATTGTTGGTAAAATGATGCTGAGACAACAGGAGCCTGGTGAGGATTTGAGCATCACAAGTCCAGTGGCTGCCCATATGGCACATGGTGCTGCCATATATTGATCCCCATGCATGGGTGTGTTATGTACAAATACATGCACTGTTATACAAACATACATCAACTAGTTAGGAGACTCATTTACTGAGTAACTAAGCCAGACTGAGTAACTACTTTAGGCCAAGCCCCGGGGCAGAGAAATGAAGGAGACCCTCCCGGATTTACATAACAGGCATTCATATGGGAAGCAGTCAGATACAAATGCACATTGTGTTTTACATAGTTCTCCACTTAGCTCAGCTCACTGGCTCCCTGAGGGCACAGTTCCACTGTATTTACCTGTGAAAATCATCATCCACGTTCCTCTCTTTTGCACAAAGCTTTGGTTCACATTCGCACTTTCTTTTACATCCGGTGTCTACATGAAGTAGATAACTATTTCTATCTCCATTTGTAGAAGAAGACTGAAGCTCAAGGAGGTGAAAGGGCTTGCCCAGGTTCAAACAGCCCACTAGTGTACCTCCCTCAGTGGAGACTTGAGCCCAGCTCTCTCTATCCACAGCTGAGAGCTCCTTCCCCTCCTACCCTCCACAGTCCAAGCACAATTGCTGGCTGGGGTAGGTGACCTGAATGGACACCGGCCTAATGGGACACAGGGTGATCACTGCAGGGTTAGTGGCCCTCACTGGTTGTTTTTCAGTGGGCCTGCTTCCCCTTGCTGGTCTCTGTGCCCGGGAGAGGTGTTACCTGGGGAGAAGAGGCTGATGGTCTTGCCACAGGCAGACTCATGGCACCGCCGGGTGACGTTGGTTATCTTCCACAGGAAGGTACCGTCGAAGGAGGCCTCCTCCATGAGGTGGAGGCTCTGCTCCAGCTTGCCCAAGGCCTGGTCTTTCTGGGCCAGGGTCTGCTGCAACTCCACCACCTGCAGGGAAGCCTATTCAGCCAGGGCCACCAGCAGCTGGCTTGGGGGTAGGGTGGGGATAGTAAGATATGGAGACAGATCTGCCCAAAATATGCCTTGCATGTGCTGCTCCCTCTGCTTGGGATTCTCTTTCCTTCCTTTGTCACTGGCCAACTCCTATTCATCCATCAGGAATCCATCTCATATAGCCCTTCTTCTGGGAAGCTTCAACCACTGTCTTACATCAGCTGGTCTCTCTTTCATCTGTGTTCTTACAGAGCCCTTAGCATGGTTTTATGAGGATACTTTTCTGCCTTCTCTACCAGATGGTCTCCCCTACCTACTGAGAGCTGGGCCCATGCTCATTTCTTCTCTGTCCATGCTTTGCATAGTGCCTGGCATGTAAGAGGAGAGGCAGGTAGTTTGTTGGTGAAACGAAGACACAGTCACTGCCCTCAAAGAGCCTACCTTCTAACTGGGGCAAGAGTCACATAAATCAAGGCTTTTCTTGGTCACTCAAACTCAGCACCTGGCCCTTCTGGTAGGTTCTCCAGTGAATCTCCAAAGCCACAAATTTATTCTTGGGTGTGCTCAGGTGGGGAAGCCAGGAGTGGAAGTCGGTGTCCTTAAAGACAATTTAATCCCTACTTTTACTGATGGGGATGCTGACTCCCTGAGTGGGAAAGTGACTCGCCCAGACCGATAAAAAAACAAAAACCTGCTGCTGTTGAATTTATTCTGACTCATACCAACCCTACATGACAGAGCTGAACAGCCTATAGGGTTTCCAAGGAGTGGCTGGTGGATTCAAACTGCCAACCTTTTGGTTAGCAGCCATAGCTCTTAACTACTGTGCCACCAACTTAACTGTGGAGCTGCAACCAAAATCCAGGCCTAACTCAATATGAGACAATGATGTAATGTTGCTGCCAAAAAGCAACACCAGCATGGTGACCGGCTACGTTAATAAAAATACAAGCTCTGCAACAAAAGAGGGGACAGTCCTACTCGACCAAGAACTGCCAGATAAGTGGACTTCCTGGAGTCTGGAACCACACTCAGAGCATGTGGAATCCTTTAGAGACTGAGCCAGTGTACGAGGACAGCATGAAACACCATGCTCTGGCAAAGGGGTGAAGGTGCTGGGGGCATTTAGCCTAAAGAAGGAAATGGTCAGATAGGATATAATCACTGCCCACCTCTGAAGGGCTGCCACGGGGACTAGAAGGCAGATTTGTTTGGTGCTCTGAGAGGCAGGACCAGGAACAATGCAGGGAAGACACAGGAATGAGCTGCCTGGGGAGGGAGTATCCTATTGTAGGAGAAGTTCAAGCAAAGGAACTGAAGCATTGGATGTGGGGGTTTGACTTTGACTATAAGGTCTGAGTCAGTGCTTGCCCGGAAGGAGAGAGAAGTTTTGATGGGGGAGTGAATACTCTCAACTGAGAAAACCCTTAGAAGGAAGGTTGGTCTAGTGCTCTAGAGATAAAAGGGGGCAAAAGGGGCTCCCTGTGCAGGTCCTGAAGGCAAACTTGCCTCCTTTGCTCACCCTCTGCTCCAAGCTCAGGATGCGCTCACAGTCCAGCTGACTCTGGTGGATGGAGGCAGCCAGGGCCAGGTGGGAGGCCTCCACCTCCTTGTTGAGGACGGCGACAATGTTCTCAAACACGCGCAGCTTCTCCTCTAGTTCAGCTAGAAGCTTCTCCTTCATGAAGTGCTGCAGGGCCAACTCCTCCTGGCTCTCGGAGCAGGGTGCCCGGTAGCAGTCTACCTCCAGGTCCCCGGCCACCTCCACAGCTGCCTGCAGCTGCAGGTCTGACAGGTTCCGCTCCAGGGCCATGGGTCCGGAGTCCTGGCTAGAGCCCAGCTGGGCCTTCCACTGTTTCATGAAACCCAACAGCAGGTTTAGGTGGGAGGCCTGGGAGATGGCCTCGTGCTCCTGCACAGACTTTGGGTTTCCCTGCAGAGAGAGCAGGGCTGGTTAGTGCAAACAGAGAAGGTGAAGAAGGACCACGGAGCAGTGGAGGGCACTGCACCAAAGGTTGCCAAGGGAAGTCAGACCCATTCACCCAGCAAAGGGGAGGTGGCTTTGTATGCAGTGGGAGAGATTCAGGAGGAGGCTCTGGCATCAGACATACCCATGGGAAGCCACATCTATCTCAGCCTCCAGAGCAGCGACCCTGCCCTGCCATTGAGCAAAATGATGGTTCAGTACCACAGAGAGGCATGGGGTCATTTTAGAACACTGCTGGCACAAATGGTTAAGTACTGGGTTGATGACCCAAAGGTTGGCAGTTTGAACCCATCTAGCGGCTCCATGGGAAAAAGACCTGGTGATCTGCTTCCATAAAGATTACAGCTAAGAAAACCCTATGGGGCAGTTCTATTCTGTCACATGGGGTTGCTATGAGTCAAAATCCACTCCACGGCACCTAACAACAGCAACAAATACCAATGCTCAGGTGAGACACTAAGAAGAACTTCCCCGAGTACCGAGATGACTTAATAGTAGGATTTGTTGCTTGGGAACATCCAGAAGAGTAGCTTGACATCATGAGAAAATTCTAGAAGGGTTGGAGTGGAGAGACCTAGAAGTCTGTGACCTTAGTGGACAGATCTTTTTCACACTTTCACACTCAGATACTTACCTTGAATGAACAGCCGACACCTGCAAAGGGGCACCCAACTCTAGTCTCAGCCATGTCCGGGTGGTCCTGGAAACAAGAACCATGTCACTGGAAGCTACTGGGATCCCTGTGACCACCACTGCAGCTCTCTGCAGAGCTCCAGGACCCACCAGGGCAGACACTGGGCTGGTCCGCTGGATGCTTTCTGTGTGCTGGGCCCATGATGGTTGTCTCTGCCCCACGGAGCCTCACAGTGACATGGAACTGAATGAGAAGGTTTGAGTTCTCTGGGGAGGGCCGAGGCCTGGGTGTCAGGAGACCTGGGCTATAATCTCAGTTCAATTTGCTCACCAATCTGGGCCTCAAAATCCTCATTGGTCAAACAGTACGTCCCCCTGCACTGGGTGAATGATATAAGAAGATGGCTGGAGAAATTCCTGGCAAACTATAAAAGTTCTGGTTCATCATTTTTAAAATGTACTCTTAATAATAATAGTATTGTTTTTCAGTTTTAGTTGTGTGACCTTAGGCAAGCCATTCCTTAACAGATTCCGTGTCCTCATCTGTAAGTAGGGAAAGTACGTCTTGCCTTGACCATCTCATTTGTGAGGATCAAATAAAATGTATGAGAAAACACTTTGCAACTGTAAATTGCTGGACTACTACTGAAGAAGAATTGTCATTATTAGTAAAGCTATGTTCCAGGAAATCTGTGTAGGAGAAGGTTCTGAGATTTGAGGAGATTTAAGCTTAGAAGTTCTATCCCCCTCTTTTTTTTTTTTTTTTTTGTCTCTGAGGTACCCAGGGCTTCTCAAGGCCAGGGAAAGAGCCCAGACCAGAGCTGGAGTCTTCTGCCCCACCCCCTGCCCACCACAGGCCAATGCACCATCTAGAGCCTTTGTGTTCACTTAGCTAGCAAACTTGGCATCTGGGCGCTCTGTAAGGGTCAGAGCCATGTTCCTAGTGCCAAGGGAAGTGCCCGGCACAGAGCAGACACTCGGGACACACTGTCTGTGTGAGTGAATGTCACCCTCCTCCTGAAAACCCACGGGGCCTCTCCTCACAATTCCCATCTGCACCCCTCCTTGGCAATCCACCCTGAACTAAGGCATGCCTGCCCTGCACCTCTTTCCCTTCCAGATGATGCACAGTCCAAGGGCAGTGACACAAGGTACTCAGTTCTCAAGTGCCACTTGACAATACTGTTAACCTGTTTACAGGTCTGAAGGGTTTACAAAATGTTTCTGTGGTTATAATTCCTCTTGGGGCCCCTAATAACCCTGTAGGGTAGAGAGTAGGTTTTTTGCTCCCATTTTACTCATGAAGAAACTGAGGCTCAGAAAGGGGAAGGAATTTGCCCAGGGAGGCCCAACTAGGAAGCAGCACAGCCACAGGGCTCTTCCCATACCATCTCCCTATCTCTTATCAAGAATAAGCCCATGGGATAAAAATACATATCTAGAAAAGGGCTCGTATCTAGAATACATAAAGAACTCTTACAACTGAATAATAATAAGATACACAACTTAATTAAAAAATGGGCAAAAGATCTGAACAAATACTTCACAAGAGGAGATACGTGAATGACAAATACGCTCATGAAAAGATGCTCAACCTCTCTAGTCATCAGAGAAACGCAAATTAAAACCACAATGAGATACCACTATCCACTCACTAGAATGCCTAAAATAAGACTGACAGTACCAAGTGCTGGTGAGGATGTGAAACAACTGGAATTCTCATGCATTGCTGGTAGGAGTGCAAAGTGGTACAGCCACCTTGGAAAAATCTATGAAAGTATCTTATAAAGTTAAACATACACTTACTATCCAACCCACAAACTCCACTCTTAGGTATTTACTCAAGAAAAATTAAAATATGTCCACACAAAGATGAGTGTGTGAATGCTCAGTGCAGCTATTACCAATAATAAAAGCCCCAAACTGGAAGCAACCCAAATGTCTATCAACTGGTGAATGGATTAACAAATTGTGGCATATCCATACTATAGAATACTACTCAGCAATCAAATGGAAAATACTAATATATGCAATAATATGGACGAATCTCAAAAACATTGTGCTAAGTAAAACAGGCCAAACACAAGCCACTACATACTGCATGATTCCATCCTTACGAATGTTAGAAAAGGCAAAACTATGGTGACACAAAGTAGATGAGCAGTTGCCTGGGGCTGAGTTTGGGTGAGGAGACAGACCGCACAGGGACACCAGGACCCTCTTTTGGTACATTTGCTGCCTTGCTTGTAGTGGTGGCCACATGATTGTATACATTTACTAGCATTCATCAAATTGCACACTTAAAATGAGTGAATTTTATTGCAGGTAAACAATATCTTAATTTTAAAAGAGTTTTGTCACATGGGGCTATGTGAAGGGTGATTTAGAGGAAAGAGGAGAAGACAGAGTTATTTGTGGCTGAGCACCTACAAGCCACACTAGTCACTATTCTTTTTTTTTTTTTTTTTTTAATATTTTATTGTACTTCAGGTGAAAGCTTACAGAGCAAATAGTTTCTCATGAAATAGTAGTACACATGTTGTTCTATGACATTGGTTAACAACCCCACAACGTATTAAGCCTCTAAATTCTCAACCTTTTTTTTTTTTTTTTTGATGAAAATACAGATAGCCAAAGATACACCGTTTCAAAAATTTCTACATTCACAGTTCAGTGACATTGACTATGCTCTTCCAACTGCGCTGTTATTCTCACTTAAGATGAAGGCTTACAGAACAAAATAGTTTTTCATTTAACAGTTACTACACATGTTGCCCTATGACAATGGTTAACAATTTCACAGCACATCAAGAATATCCTTACTCCACCTTGTGTTCCCTATCACCAGGGGACTTCCTTGTCCCCTTCTTAGTCACTATTCTTTAAAAGCAAAATAAGTGGAGATCTGTGGGCTCAGTGAGTACAGTTGTTTTGGGACACAGCCCAGCCCAGCCCAGCAAAGTGCCTCTCCACAAACTGCCCTAGGCTTTACGGACAAGCTGTTCCCAACAGAGAAAACAGATGTTTTATTGGGGGAGTGAGGAGGGCAGAGGGCGGTCTAGGCAGGGAGACCATGCCTTGCCAGCTTTAGGGCGTCTGCGGTGATGCAGCCACTCCCAGAAGGTAGCCTCCCCACATGTGGGAACAATGGAGGGTGTCATGGATTAAATTCTGTCCCCCAAAAATATCTGTCAACTAGGCTGGATCATGATTCCCAGTATTGTATGATTGTATAATCTGATGTGATTTCCTTATGTGTTGTAAACTCTATCACTATGATGAGGTTATATTTGATCTCCTTATGTGTTGTAAATTCTATCACTGTGATGAGGTTACACTGATGAGGTTTACAAGATTGGATAGTGTCTTAATCCGATCTCTTTTGAGATATAAAAGAGAAGCGAGCAGAGACACATGGGAACCTCACACCACCAAGAAAGCAGCACTGGGAGCAGAGTGCATCCTGTGGACCTGAGGTTCCTGTGCTGAGATGCTCCCAGACCAAGGGAAGACTGATGCATCACAAGGATGTTCCTCCAGAGCCGACAGAGAGAGAAAGCCTTCTCCTGGAGCTGACACCCTGAATTTGGACTTGTAGCCTACTGGACTATGAGAGAATAAACTTCTCTTTGTTAAAGCCATCCACCTGTGGTATTTCTGTTGTAGCAGCACTAGATGACTGAGACAGAGGGCAAACCCAGAAGTGCCTGATGTCCCATGTGGACCTAAGTCCTGGGAGAATGGACTGGGGGTCACCTCTCATGCCCTAACATTCCCTACAAGTCCATGATTCGCATCCTCTGTGAGGTTCTAAGGGTCTAACAGTAGCTTGAAATGAGAATCAGAACAGCAATAAAGGTGAAAGTGATAAAACTCTAGGGGTGGGATTCTAGACATCACCCACAGGTCGAACAGGGTGTGCTGTTTGGGCAGGTGAGCCTTCCTGGTGCTGTGTGTGCAGTAAGCCTGCTGCAGGATGTAAAAGACTATGTGGGTGTAGGAGTCATCCTTATTATGATGCCTGTGTGAGCTGTGCCCAGTCTCAAACTTGATGGAGGAGGGGGCAGGGGAGACTCCAGATGCCTTCAGAGGCTTCGGAGGCCAGCCAGGCCACACTGGGTCCGTCATCAGTCTTTAGGGGTTAAGGGGCCAGCCTACTGGGGGTTCAAAGCCCGTTTCTGTCATGTACTAGCCGTGTAGCCATGGGAAAGTTAATTAACTTCTCTGTGTCTCAGTTTCCTCATCTGAAAAATGAGGATAATAATACCACCCTCTCATAGAGTTATTATAAGGATTAAATGAGACAACACAGGTAAGTGCTGGTAAAATTACCACAAACTCAGTGGCTTAAAGCAACAGAAATGTACTATAGTTCTGGAGGTCAGAAATCTTAACATCAAGGTGTTGGCAGGGCTGTGCTCTCTCTCTAGGAGAGAATCTGTTTCCTTGCCTTTTCCAGCTTCTAGAGGTCACCTACATTCCTTGGTTTGCAGCCCTATTCTCCATTTTCAAAGCCAGCAGTGTAGCAACTTCCAATCTCTCTGTCTGTGACCCTCCTGCATCCTTCTTATAAGGACCCTTGTGACTATATTTGGCCCATCTAGATAATTCAGGATCATCTCCCATCTCAAGATCCTCAATTTAATAACACCTGCAAAGCACCTTTTGCCATGTAAGGTAACATATTCATAGATTCTGGGGATTAGGATGTGGACATCTTAGGGGGACATCATCCTTCTTAACACTGTTCTCAATAAATGTTAGCTATTACTAGTGGTATTACTATTATTAGTATTATAATTCCTAAGGATTAAGCACTGCCCTTGTGGCATCTTTTTTTTCCCTAATGGATGTATCTCATTTAATTCTCACAGCTCAAACTCTTAATTACTAATCTTATAAAACTCCATTTCCCCATTGGATTTCCTCTGTGAGGTGAGGAACACTGAGTTCCTAAAAACAGCTTATATTTATAGAGGAACAAATTATTTTTGTATGTTATCTCATAGGACCCCCACAACAGTCCTTTGAGACAGGCAGGGCTGGATGAGCTTCACCCAGACACAGACAGGGAAACTGAGTGTCTCACTCGAGGTCACACGACGCTTGTGTGCTAAGGAGCTGACAGAATCTGTGTCTTCTGTCCTACAGTTATGTGCCTTGCAAGGGTCTGCCACTTTCTCCACACCTCTGTAAGTACCGCCCCACTGGAGGATGCTCACACACCATGAAGAGGAGGTTGGGGCTTTAAGGTTCTGCTTCCCTCCTATGGGTGGGGAAGCTGAAGCTCAGCGGTGATCAGTGACTCGTGAGAGTTGATGCAAGTTTGGGGCAAAGCTGAGGTAGTGTACAGGGGCCTGGGGTCCATGTCCAGGGTCCTTCCTCCCCATCACAGAGTCTTTGCCTTGACCAAAGGGTGCTTCACCTGAAGCCAGAGATGGAGGGGAGGGGAGAGGGAGACTGGCTCAGGCTGTAGAGGAAGAACCCTGGAGTGCATCTGGTGTCACAAGCAGCCCCTCTGTTGAGTGCCTCACTACTTGGAAACTGCTAAAAATAAAATTCCCAGTGGAATTTCCTCTGAGAGGAAAAAGAAACAGAGAAAATAAAATCACAGCCCTCAGGGAACACTCGTCCTTCTGTCTGTGTCCGGGAAGTCTCTGGGTGTGTGGTGTTCCCAGATGTCCTAGCTATCCAGGGATTTTTGTGATGGGGTCAGTGGGGGGTCCCGGTGGGAGGACCCCACTTGGGAAGCCATGAGCCTCCAAGAACGTGAGTATAAGATGGTGCCAGGAGCATCAGTGCAGAGCATGGAGGGTCTGCAGCATGTAGTGCACTGCCCACCCAGCCGGGCTGGGCACAGAGGCCAGCAGAGGTCTGGACACCTTGAGGCCATTTTTGCTCACACCTCAGCTAGTGCTAAGGGGGAGGTACTCTGCAGTCAGGGGGTGGACCCGGTCAGTCTGTCTCTGTCCACTAGTTCCTTCCCTCATCTGTAGCTGGGCCAGGTTCTTCTCCGCCAACCTGTGCCACCTCCTCCAGAAAGCCTGCCTGATCCTCTTGGTTGAAAGTAGTCTTGCCTATTCCTGTTTTTCCATAGCACCTGGTCGATACCAGCACTTAAGGCTGGCTGTGCTATTTAAACATACATAAAACATTTGGGGGTGATCCACCAATTGGAGGCAGTATATAGGAGAAGACACCACCAGCCTAGGAGGCAGGAGCTGGAGCCTGGCTTTGCCTCCAAGTTACTGTGTGACTTTGGGCCAGGCATGCCTCCTATCCATAAAGTAGGGAAATTACCTCCACCCATCACACAGAATGTCCCAGGGATTGATGGGGGGTACAGATGCAGATTTTCAAGCTACAACAGTGTGAGAGTTCGGGGGTTTATTTCCAGGTATCTCACTATAAGGGGCACAGATAAAAAGGGAGCACATTTAACCCAAATGCATAGAAACCGGGGACAGACTCAAAAGGGATGAGGTCAGCCTCTCCCCACATGAAGGACTACCTCGGAGGCAGGAGGCTGACTTGTCCTTTGTGCCCCAAGGGGGACAGACTTCAGCTCAGTAAAAATAAGGAGGCAAACACTGTACCAGTTAGAGTCCCCCCATGATGGCAGTGGTCATTTCATGGAGTAATGGGCTCCATGTTGCTGGAAGAACATAAGACCACCTAGCACGAATCCAGCACAGAACAGAAATCGGACTAGATGGCTTAAACTCTGTTGCTTTCTGATTCTAGAATGAGTTGTGGCATTATTTTAAGCCACTGGCATCAGATGTCAGCTTGTTTTTGACCTTCTTGAATGGGCTTCAGAGGAAAGAGACTGAGAGAAACAATCCCACTCACGGGGTCTCAGGCAGACAGAACTGAGTGTTAGTTCCCAGCCACCAGGTCATACCCTACTTCACTGTCACTTCTAAAGGAAGGTCATTTCAGGCAAGGGCCAAGTCTCCAACTAGGTCACCGTTAACCCCTTTCATATCTGCTGCTTACATCAGTTAATCGCCCCTGGCTCTGAGCACTTCTTAGGGAGATAGTACCCTGATGAAGTCAGGGGATGAGGACAGCTGATAAGCAGATGGCATGGAAAGTTGTGTGCAAGGATGGGCACAGCTCGGTGGTCTCCAGCCCTGCCCCTCCACCGCCTCCATTTCCCAGGCTGCCCCAGATGCAGACAGACTTAGGGATTACCACATATGCCTAGTGTTGACTTATAACCAGCTGCTTTTCTCTGGTCAAAAGTCCCCTGAAGTTCCCATCAGGGTCAGGAGGCCAAGGAGTCCCTGGTATTTCCACTGTGTGGCTTTGTGCAGGTGATCAGACCACTGACTTGTCCTCCAACATTTCACTATAAGAGTGATGACCGCATTTAGTGGGGAATTCAGGGGGACTGACATTTCTCAGAGACTGCCCTGTGTCAAAGATGCCTCTGCCCCCAAATATCAGCCACACCCCTCCCACTCCATAGCCTGATACCAAACCAAAACCAAACCTGTTGCCATCGAGTTGAGTCCGACTCATAGCAACACCACAGGACAGAGTGAAACTGCCCCATAAAGTTTCCAAGGCTGAAACTCTTTACAGAAGCAAGCTGTCACATCCTTCCTCCCTGAAGTGGCTAGTAGGTTTGACCCGCTGACCTTTTGGTTAGTGGCTAAGCGCTTAACCACTATGTCACCAGGGTTCCTTTTGTAGCCTGATGTTGTTGTGTGCCTTATAGCCCGACAGAGGCCTGTAATTCCACCATTAGTCACTGCATCTGGTTTAAAGCAGCAAGTTTCAAACTGTGCTGTGCAGGGCCCTACGAGCCCCCAGAGCCCCTGAGGGGTTGGGACCGGGGAAAGAAATGGAGCAACTAAGAGGGCAAGTCTCCAGGCTTCCCTGTAACCAGGGCCCTTCTACTTTTACCTGATTTCATTTGAACAAAGCTGAAGATACTAAAACCACTGGATTAAAGATATTTAAATATGTCTTATCTCTATTACCTAAGATTTGTACACTTTGTACATATTGCTTTTGTTAATAGGAAAAATAATAAAACAAGGTAAAAAACACTAGCCCTCCAGCATTTAAGTGGTCAGGGACCTTCGAGGGCATCTGTCCAGGCCCTCCATCTTGCAGGTGGAGTGCTGCGGCCCACAGAGAGGAATGGGTATGCTCAAGTTTCACAGTGTGCCCACTAAGACACCCAAACAAGGAGGCTCAGACACTAGTCCATGGATCAGTCTATCATATTAACTATTACTGATTGTAAAGTTTCAAGAAAATGCATTTGATCTTTACTATTATCCCCTTGTAGCCCTAGCAGCAAAATGGTTAAGAGTGATGGCTGCTAACCAAAAGGTCGGCAGTTCAAATCCACCAGATGCTACTTGGAAACCCTATGGGGAAGTTCTACTCTTACAGGGCTGCTGTGCATTGGAACTGACTTGATGGCAATGAGTTTGGTTTTGTTTTTGCTATTATCCCCTTGAGGACCTAGTAGAGGAGGGGCTGCTGAGAGGGGGTTGGAAATCCTCAAATCAGCTCTGAGTGGGGCAGGAAATCCCCCCAAACTCTCTGAATGAGTGGGCCCAGAGCCAAGGAGAGAGCAGGAGGTGTGAGACTTGCCTGCTTCTAGCTCCAACAGGTGGGGAGGGAGAGTCGCTCTGCCATCTCTTGACCCACAATCTGGACATCACAGGTTCTGGAAGGGCTTTGCAGAGCCAGAGTAACTTCCTCATTTTACAGATGGAGAAACTGAGGCCCAAACAGGGCACTGGACTCATCCTGGGCCATGCAACGGACTATACAGAACCATCAAGGATGCCAGGCCCCTGACCCCTGGACCAGAGTTTGTAGCAAAGAGGGAGCTTTGGCTGAAAGAGCTATGTGCCTTATAAAGGGGGCAGTGTGGGTGGTCCAGTGGTAAGTCCTGGCCATAGGGCAGCTTCAGCATGGAGACTTGCCAGTGGGTCTTGGAGCCCCATGTGCAAAACCAAGGGTAGGATTTAGAGAAGTGGTTCCAAAGACATTTTGGATCCATGGATCAATATAAATTTGTGTTTGTTTGAATTAGGAGATTAGCATAAAGACTGCCATCATTTTATTTTGCCAAGTGAAGGTTTTACCAAAAACTCTATCATCTACTATCACCCTTGTTTCATTTATACAAAAACATTTTTAGGGAGAATATAATCTCTGGGTAAAGAATTTATTTTCATTAAAAACTCACTAATTTCCTTATTTCTATCATTTTGTCATGAACTGGTGGGATTAGAGCAGTTCTGGCCAGCATGTGGGGACCACTGGACTGGTCATATAACCTGTGAAGGTCCTTCCAGCTCAGAAGGACCAAGGTTCTAAATTGTGATACCTGAGAATGTCTCTTTAGTCCCTCAAATTTCCAAAGTCATCTCTTGTTTCTAGAAACACAGCTTGGGGGAGTCCAAGAAGTAAGATAATACTCCCTGCTTGAGAGCAGACACAGGGACAAAAAGACCTGTCTAGACCAGGGGTCTGCAAACAGCCAGAAAGTACATAATTTGGGCTTTGCGGGTCAGACAGTCTCTGTTGCAATCACTCAGCTCTGTCACTGCAGGGTGAAAACAGTTATAGTCAATACATAAATGAACAAGTGTGGCTGTGTTCCAGTAAAACTTTATTTATGGACACTGAAGTCTGAATTTGATATAATTTTCACATGTGACAAAATGTTACTCTTCTTTTGATTTTTTTTTTCCAACCATTTAAAAATAAAAAATCTAGTGATGGACCAGGTTTGGCCCCTGGGCTCTAATTTGTGGACCCTGGTCTAGATTGTTGTTTTCACCCTGAATCGGCCACAGATCAGCTGCGTGCCCTTAGGCACACTGCTCACCTCTGGGAACTTCAGTCCCCTCACCTCTTACAAACTGAATTCAGTCTGGACAGAACACAAGGAAGGAGGCGCCTGCCGGGGGCCATGTGGGCTGCTGCCTACTTGGCCTCACTATGAACAGATCAAGAGAATGGACAATACCTTTTGCTGGTGCACAACATACCTTCTCCTGAGACAGAAGGTTTCCTGGGCTTGCAGAATGGGGGTCGTCCCCTCTGCATTTAGGGCAGCTTTGATCCTCGCTGTTCCTGGGGAAACATGAGCACATTTTCCTGGGTGGGGCACTCACAGTTCCCTGGCACTACCCTGTCCCAACAGCTCCAAAAGCCTAGACGCTGCCCAGCATGGCGGCGATGTCAATGGGCGTGCAGGTCCACAATCCCACTGTTCCGAAAACCTCCAATGTTCTGAATGTCAAATGTTTTTTCATAGTTTTGACGTGAATTTATTTGGCAGCCAAACCCGAACTGAATTAACTGGAGGCAATTATAGCCCTTATTTATCCCACTTTGTGTGGATATTCATGTGTTTCACTGCAGAAATATTAATGTGCTTAATTTTAGGGCGCTGACTCAGTCACCACTGGAAGATTACATAATGCACTGACTTGTTTTTCTAAAATGTGAAAAAATTCTGAATGCCAAAACACATCTGATCCCAAGGGTTTGGATAAGGACTGTGGATCTGTGCCTTATAGAGTGGTCGTCTTCTTTCTGGTTTTGGTCTCTGATTTTTAGTAATCACAGATAATCATGGCCTGTTAGAATATGAAAGGCCCTCAGATCCTGGAGGTTCTTAACCAGGATGGGTATCAAATTCTGACTCAGGTGACATACGGGCATGTGAGTTTTTAAAAACCTCTCCAAGTGAGTCTGAACCATGGTGAGCACCATTGTTATTGTTGTTGTGTGCCGGTGAATTGATTCCAACTCACAGCTACTCTATAGGACAGAGTAGAACTGCCTTATAGGGTTTCCTGGGCTGTAATCTTTATGGGAGCAGACTGCCAAATCTTTTCTCCTATGGACCTACCGGTTGGTTTGAACTGCTAACCTTTTGGTTAGCAGCCAGTAGCTCAACCGTTTAGCCTATTTTTAGGTGAGGAGGGCAAGTGGATTGGCCAAGGTAGACAGAATCAGGAGTGGAGCTGAGGCAGAAGTTCTCTGGCCTCAAGCCCAGGCCCTTTCACTACCCTCCCAGTTCCTTCCTCATTGTCTGCCAGGGAGAAGAGACCCACCACAAAAACCTGAAGAGAACCCAGAATAATCACCTTGATGGTAAAACCAGACAGGCTTTTCTCCACCATCCCTGCCTGACCTTTTCCAGACACTGCCTTCCCCTTCGTCACAATACGTGAACTTCTCACAGGCCTGATTCACTTCTCCCACCTTCTTAAGCTGTAACGCCCCAAACAAAGGTCACACAGAGGGTACGTAGGTATGTGACAGCTTAAGAGTGCATTTGCCAGGAAAGTGACTTGGGCAAGTTGGCTTAACCTCTCTATTCGGCCTCAGTGTCCTCATTTGTGAAACAGGAGAACAACAGTACCATCCGATCAGGTTACTCTGAGAACCCAAGGAAAGAGCTTACTAGAGTACTTGGCACACAGTAGATGCATAATAGTTAAGGGGAGATGCTGATGATGGTATTGACACACATCTCTCTGATTACTTAAATACAGATATACATATATATATATCTTTGTCCAATTTAACAGGGTTCTCAGCAAACAGTACAAGGTAATGGGTGATATTGTGGAAAGAGATATATTTCTGTATAACAAGTTGTCATTCACCAACAGGGTTAACATTCTTTATTAAAAGAAGTTTCGGGACATTATTGATTGGACCTTCTAACAATTCTGTGAGGTAGAAAATAGCTTTACAGGCATTTTGTAGACAAGAAGGCTGAGCTAAGAGACATTAAACAATCTGTACCAGGTCACACAGCACATAAGTAGCATAGCTGGCTCTAAAGGCTCTGCCCCCACACTGGATGGCCTTCTCCTGAAGGAGCTGGTATCTTCCTGTGGCTACTTCTCCTTTTACCAACAGGTAGAGGGACAATGTCGAGGACTGACAGGAAAGGGTGTGGAAACTGAGGCCCACAGAGGTGAAGTGACCTGCCCAACATCACCAGTGCTTCTCACCCTCGCCTCCTGTCTGTGTCCCCTCCCTGGTGCCATCTTGGCACTCACCCTTTGCTCCCCCATCCCCTCACCTCATGTCCTCTGAGAGACAGGCATCGCAGCAGAGGGCCTTGGGCTCTGATGGGTCCTGGCAGACGGTGGGGGGGCATCCAAAGGGAAACTCATTTTCATCGGGGGCTGGGCGGGGGCTGCTGGCTGAGCTGGAGGCCATCCTGGGTTCCCAGGCTTGCTAGAGGGCTTGTCTAAGCTCCTCCAGGCCAGGGACCAGCCCAGTAGAGAATGTGATGAGAGAGGTGGGTTCAGGCCTGGGCCACCTTCTCTGGTGAGCAGGGAGTCTCTGATGACTTTATTGTCTTTTCTCTGGCTTGTATGGTTCAACGTCACAGCTGAGTCACAGCAGGGATGGGGCAGGAATTACCCTTCATGGTGAAAAAGTCCCCTGGATGGTGACTAGAGGCTTTAGGAGTGTCCAACTATTCTTCAGAGTGAGAAAGAACATGAGAGCAAGTAAGAGAGAAAAAAGAACTGTGTCACAGACTTTCAGGAACCACAGTTAGAGTTCCCCTGTCTGAGAACCGCAGACTGCTGCTGGCTTCCTCCACCAAGGATCCCTGGGGCACCTCAGTAGAGAGAGACACAGCTGGTGACTGGTCTGTGTTCCCTGGGGCCCCCAAGCAGCTCAGAATTCCCTGGTCGGGGGCTCACCTCCCTGGTGGAAGTCCCCGAGGTCATGAAAGCAGGTCCAAAGATTCAAGTCTCAGGAGCTTTAGGTCTGCACAATCCAGAGAGGCTGGGCAACCTCAGGTGAAAGTCATTTCCTCATAGTGGGTCTCGGTTACCCCAACTGTAAAAAAAGGAGTTGAAACAGAAAGTCTCCAAGTCTCCTCTGGGCTCTAAGATTCTGGGAGCTTACAACCAAGGCAACCAGAGACAGCAGGAAGGCCTCTGATGGCTCCACTCTGCCCCAGGTATTCCTCCATCAGTATCTATGATGACACAGGGCCCTCCTCTCCTTTGAAGTCCCCAGCAAGCTTTCTGGGCCCAAGGCCTAAGGATCACAGATTCCTCAGGGCCCTCCCCCATGGTTCCCACTCAGGAAGTCATAGTGGCCACACACCCAGGTCAGGTGCCACCACTTCTTTGCCCTAAGAAGAACAAAGCACTAAATACATACAAGCTCACAGGGAGTTGATCTCAGCTCCCAAGTGAGTGGCCAAGTGGGACATAGATCCACGTTTGCAGGAAAAGTGAACCAAGGGAACTATGGCTCCTGGCACGTCTACCATGTGCCGGGCAATGTTTTACCTTCTAATCTCAGAACAACCAGCTGGTGTTCTTCTGCAGTCATGAAATAGGCTCAGAGAAGTAAGGTGCTGGCAGGTCTGTCAGACTCCAAGCTCTGTGTTCTTGTCCCCACACAAGAGAAACAAAAGCAACCTACAGAGCTGGGATGGGGGTCAGAGCATCTAGCCTCAAATGGAGAAGACGCTCTCCACACATCTCCCTGCCCTGCTGTGCAGCTACGAAGGGTTTTGTGAGCTTTCATAGTAGTTTCAAATCATGGGCTTTGAGGTTAGACACATGTGAGTTGGGATCCTGGGTCCACCACTTACTAGCTATGGGTCCTAGGAAAAGGTCCTTAACATCTCTGAACCTCAGTTTCTACATGCGTAAAATGGGGATAATAGTACCTACTTCACTCGATTGTTGTGATGACTAAATAAGATCTTGGGTGAAAGTGTGGCATAGTGGGTAGTCCAAGCAAAGAGCTCCAAAGGGCCTGACATTGTCCTCAGATGACGGCCACTCCTCTTCTAGTTCTACAAAACGAGTGGAGAGGATTAAGATGTTAAATCATATTTACAGTATTTCAAATCCATCAGCTTTACTTAAGCTTCACAGGTGGCCAGGGCAGGTTAGCTGCCCACCTTCCCTGGACAGATACCTGAGCTGCCAGCAGGAGCCTATCTACGGAAAATAGTGCCTATGGCAATTAGTTTTAAATTGCTGAATGATCTCTCACAGCTGGCAATGGAAACTGTGATGGCCAATAGAAACTAGTCATTAGCGCCCCTCCTCAAGTGGCACCCAGGGCACGTGCCCTACCTGCCATACCTGTTACTACTCTGGCTGCCAGAGATTGCTGGCAAAGAGGGCAGGGCACCCTATCGCTGATGTGTCCATCAGGACCTCCACACTCACCTGGACCAGCCCTGGCCTGGAACTGTCAGCAAATAACCCCAATGCCTACTTCAGAGAAAATAAAAACTATCGGAAAGACATTCCTTTAACTGTACATCCCAACCACGCAAACTTCCCTGCATCCCCACCCATTCCTTCCTCCCCTCAATGAGGGATGGCAGAGGCACCCAAGACTTGTCTCCCCTTCCCAGTTCTGGAGCCCTTTCCCTCCCCTCTGCCTTCAGTGCCTCCTTCTCTACCAACTCCTTCCCATTGACCTCAAAATATGCTCAACCTGCTCTAATAATATAAATGAAAAAGAACATGAAAAAGTTCTGTGTTTGGCTGCAGTGTTAAGTACTTTACAGGCACCATCTTATCTAATCCTCACATGAACCCTACGAAGCAGGTACTGTTATCACCATCACCATTTTACAGATAAGGGAACTGAGGCAAAGAGAGGTTAAGTGATTGCCCAAGGTCTCACAGCCAGTGCGTGGGAACTCTTGAACCCAGGGCCTGTGTTTTAAGTACACATCGTGCTATTGCCCGTTTTTAAAACTCTTTTGACCCTCATCCCAAATTCTCTCCTGCTTCTACTCTCTCTCCTCATTTTAACAGTAGAACTTCTAGAAAAGATTGTCTGCACAGGAGCCTCCACTTCCTCACTCCACCCTCCACAGAACCATCTCCTCAAGGTTACCTATGACGCGGTCACCGAATGTTCTGAGCCAGTCCCAGTTTCTACTTCCTGGCCAGCACCTGACAGGGCTCTTAGCCCCTCCTTCCAGAATCCGTTCCTTCCCTAGGCTTCCCCCACACCCTTCGGGGTTCCCTCCTACTTCTCTGGCTGCTCATTATTGGTCTCCTGGGCCCCTTTCTCTTCCATCCTGAACATCCATCGACCTCATCCCCATAGCTCCACACACGCAGAGCGCCCTGCGCCCTGCGCCCCCATCTCCCCAGCCTTGCACTCGTCCTTCGGGACCAGATCCCATTTCTCCTGGGAAGTCTCCATGGGCCGCCCCCATAACAGGACTGGGCGCCAGGCTTTGCGATCCCATTGCGTCCTGCCGGCCCGAGCACAGCCCCTGCCGCCGGGCTCTTGTGATTCCCGGTTCTCGTCGGTGTCCCCCACCCCCGTTTCGTGCCCCCCCGAGGACATGGCCCCTGTCGTTTCGCCACCTCCACTCCCCGTTGCGAGCACAGTTCCAGCCGCAGAGCAGCGCGTGTGACTATTCCACGGGTGAACGCTCCCCCGGGGTGCCCCGGGGCCCGCAGAAAGGGCTGCGGGCAGTGACGCCCGGGTGCTGGGGGCGGGCCCTGCAGCTGCGGTTCCGGGCCGTCGTGAGGCCTGGGCTCGGGATGACGCTCAAGCGAGGGGAGCTGAGAACGTCCGGTCGGGGAGCGCGGGGTTGTGGGGCGCAGGAGGGGGAGGAGCCACCCCACGGTCACAGGGCAGGTGGGGCCGGGCGGGGTGGGGGCGGGGATGCAGTGCAACCAACCTCGGCGTCGCCGCCGCCGCCTCCCCGCGGCTCGCCCGGGAGCTTCCGGCGGGGCGCGGAGGACGTGGCCCGGCGGCGGAAGTGCGGGAAGACCGGGCTGGGGCAGATGCCGGCTGCCCGAGCCAGTTACCTAGGTAGAGGGCGTGTAAGCGCTCCCTTGATGGGGAAACTGAGGCCTTGACCAAGCTTACGGCGTCGCAGGTATGTTATCCCACTGGTAGCTAACACGGTTACATTCTGCTCTTCTCCCTCCCGTGTTCCTGGCATCTAGTGCAGTACTGGACACATATTAAGCACTCAGTAAAATGTCCGATGAATAAATGAAAACAGACCCTCGTCTCCCGCCTGGAATTCTCTTGGATATCGGATGAGAAGTAACAAAACCTGAGTCTTATCCCTCTTGGATTCCTGTAAAGAACACAGTGCCAGGCTTATCCAAGCTCACTGGGTTGCCCCGGTCAGTAAAAAGATGGTACAAAGCGGTTCCAAAGGTGCTGTGCTTGTACAACACGATATTTTAAGGAATCTTTTTTGTTTTTGTCTGAACACACACAGCCACTTAGTCCCCATGAATCTGTATATACTAATAAAAAATGTTAGGAAACTTAGTGTTGGGATAGAATTTTTGTTTAAAAGTTACAAATAAACCTTTATTTGTGCATACCACCAGTGTGACAAAGGCTCCTTCTCCATCAGACCTTTAGGCCCTCCAGGGCTGTTGACTGAAGGAGGAGTGAGGCTGCCCACGTTGCTGGTTTCTTTCTGTTTTAACTACTCGAAGACCCATTGCTGTGGAGTAGATACCAAACCCTAGAGCCTTCTTGGTTGTAATCTTTACTGATGCATATTGCCAGGCCTTTCTTCTGCAGTGCCACTGGGTGCAAATTGCCAGCCTTTAAGTTAGAACTTGAGTGCAAACTGTTTGTGCCACCTAGGAACCTTTTTTTATGTATTAGGGGCCCCCCCCCATTTTTCCTTGACTCCCAATAGGATTCTGAGAGCAGGGAACCATCGTTACTTCTTTGTTTTTGTTTTTCAATCTAGGATATATTTAAACCTTCCCTCCTCCCACCCTCCCACCCTCCCACCCCAAGCTGAGCTGCTATCTTCCAGCTTCTGACCAATGGACCTGTGCTGCAGGACAGAAAGTCCTGCTGGGTGAAAGGAGGCCTTGCCAACGATCACAGCTGCCCACAGATGAAATGAGTAACTGTATGTGTACACGTGCAGGGTCTCAGGGTCCTCACGTGGAAGGGAGATGCATGTGGACAAGCAGTGGGTCTCTGGACTCTCCACAAGAGAATTCATGCAGTCTGTAGGAGGTTGACCAGAGGTGGCCTCTGCAGGGCCTTTCAATTCGAAGAGAAAATGATTCAAAGAGTTATTTGACTCCCTGGTTTAAAAATTCATTGATTTTCTGCCCTACCATACAGTGAAGTTTCTCAAGGATTTAGGGCCTAAAAAAGCCATTCTCTGTCCCCTAAAACCATCTCTCCCCCACCTCTTCCTCTCTGCCCCAGGCCAGTGTAAGTGAAAAGAGTGGGCAACCTGACCTCACTCTCTTTATGTACCACATCCTGTTTTCAGATTAATGAGCTCATTTGGTGGAAATTTACTAAAGGAAATAGTTTAATTTTGGAAAGTACCAAAAATTATCTTTAGTCACTCCGCTTAGTTTTGGGGCCTCTTAAAATAGAGGGGGCATCACCTGAGGACCTCTGTGTGCTCAGAGGACGGCAAGGCTGCAGAAATCGAAAGTCAGAGCCCCGTGAGGCTGAACCTGACTCAGACAGGAAATGAAACTCTTTGGAGACCACTCACCTCTACTGGGTAGTTTTTTTTTTTC
The DNA here is from genome assembly GCA_030035585.1 of Dugong dugon. NCBI lineage: Eukaryota > Metazoa > Chordata > Mammalia > Sirenia > Dugongidae > Dugong > Dugong dugon. Next base: position 65,000,055 of record CM057471.1, read on the forward strand.
CAAATATAAATTTAAAAAGAAAAATGCTTTATCTGGCTGAAGCCTAAGATCTGGTTTTCTGAGCATGGAGCTATGATAGAGGAACAAGAAAGCAAACATGGAAAAGTAGGTAATGTTTGAGCTTCAGTGTTCTCTTTTCTCATCTATATCCATTTTTCTCATTCCCAGGGGCACTGAAAGGCTTTCATTCTCCAGAGTTGCCCCAATCCTCTAGCTGTCAGACCCTAGACACTGAAGTTGCCCACCTGGCCCCATAGCCTTCTGAGTAATAATTCAAGAAATAATAGTTCATAGATTTTTTCTTTTGAACAGAAAATGACCTTAAAGATCATAGAATGCATTACCAAAACCAAAACCAAACCCACTGCTGTTGAGTCAATTCCGACTCATAGCGACCCTATTGGACAGAGTAGAACTGCCCCATAGGGTTTCCAAGGAGCTGCTGGTGGATTTGAACTGTCAAGCTTCTGGTTAGCAGCTGAGCTCTTAACCACTGTTCCACCAGGGCTCCAGAAAGATACAAGGGAGTCACTATTCCTCTCCTCTTGGCAGACTCTCAGGTTTCATAAGAAGTAGTCTACAGATCACCTAGGTCAAAATCACTGGGGATGCTTAATTGATGTTCAGTCCCCTGGACTCCTCTCTGGACCTAGTAAGTAACAATCTCTGTTGTTGTTGTTGTTGCTGGGTGACTACATAAGATTTTTCAAACTTTGTATTAGCTGTAGGACTCTATTTTTTTTTTAATACTCTCTCCCATGGAATCCTAACGTGTAAACTAGAGAGAAGCAGAGATGCTGTGTTAAGCAGAAAAGGTGCCAGGAGCCTGTGTACTGGGCTTCACTCCTCCCCACCCCAATCTCCTGGGCTCTCGGGCTACAGTTTGAAAGTCACCAACTGTGATGGTTAAGGTTGTGTGCCAGCTTGACTGGGCCATGATTCTCAGTGGTTTGGCAGTTACGATGTAGTTTGGCAGTCATATAATGATGTGATCACTTCTGTGATGAGGTTTAATATAATGTGATCACCTCCGTGATGGGATCGGCTGTGAGTAGACAATCAGTTGAAAGGGAGTTTCCTTGGGGGGTGTGGCCTGCATCCAATATAGGTGGACTTTCTAGCAAGGCTTGTGGGCTTTTGCTCACACTGGATCCTGCAGCTGGTTCTTGTTTGTTTTTTTTTTTTTTTTTAATATTTTATTGTACTTCAGGTGAAAGCTTACAGAGCAAATAGTTTCTCATGAAATAGTAGTACACATGTTGTTCTATGACATTGGTTAACAACCCCACAACGTATTAAGCCTCTAAATTCTCAACCTTTTTTTTTTTTTTTTGATGAAAATTACAGATGGCCAAAGATACACCGTTTCAAGAATTTCTACATTCACAGTTCAGTGACATTGACTACGCTCTTCCAACTGTGCTGTTATTCTCACTTAAGATGAAGGCTTACAGAACAAAATAGTTTTTCGTTTAACAGTTACTACACATGTTGCCCTATGACAATGGTTAACAATCTCACAGCACATCAAGAATATCCTTACTCCACCTTGTGTTGCCTATCACCAGGGGACTTCCTTGTCCCCTTCTGTCTTCTGGACCTTGTCAGTGGACTATTGTACCTCTTTAGTCTCATTTTTTTTTTAAATTTTATTTTATTTAAACACCATTTCAAAACTTTTTACTTACACATTTAAGTGATACTGACTATGCTCTTCCAATTGTGCTGCCATTCTCGCCCAAGATGAAGGCTTACAGGACAAAACAGCCTCCCATTTAATAGTTACTACAAATGTTGCCCTATAGCAGTGGTCAACAATCTCACAATACATCGACAGTGTCCTTATTCAATTTGTGTTCCTTATCATCAGTTTCCTACTCTCCCTCTGCCTTCTGGCCCTTGTCACCGGACTCCTGTACCTCGTTAGTCCCATTTAGTTTTTACTGGTCTGTCCATTCCCAGGCTTAACATCGAACCTCGAAGGTAACTTCACCTCTGAGCTGAAAGGGTGTCTGGGGGCCACACTCTCAAGGTTTCTCTAGTATTCTTTAGGCCAGTAAATCTGGTCTTTTTTTTTTTGGGAGTTCAAATTATGCTCTACATCCTTCTCCAGCTCTGCCCAGAACCCTCTGTTGTGATCCTGGTCAGAGGAGCCATTGGTGGTAGCCGGGCACCATCCAGCTGTGCAGCTGGTTCTTGTTTGACTGACCTCCAGTTCCTGGGACTTGAGATAGCAGCTTACCTGCTGTCTTGCCTGCCGATCTTGGGATTCGTTGGTCCTTGCAGCCTGTGAGTCAGAGCCCTGCTGTCTGACTTGCTGTTCTTGGGTTTGCCAGCCCCTGTGGCTACGTGAATCAGGAAAAGCCTCCATCCTAACCCACGGACTTGAGATATTCCAGCCTCTACAACTGCGTGAACGATTTCTTTAATATAAATCTCTCTATATATACATTTATACGCTTTACTGGTTTTGCTTCTCTAGAGAACCCAGCCTAAGACCCTGACCTAATGCGACCTTCTGAGGTCCCAGATGTGGAAACGGGCTCTCTCCATGGCTTGCTGTGTGGCTATCCCAGCCCATTCAGCCTTTTCTCTGACAACTGTGTCTTTACATGTATTATAATTTAAGACCCTGATAGCTAAAGGTGTTGGAGAAGGGATAGATTACACTGGGGTATAATCAAATCTGGGGTGGGGGTGGGGGGAGGCAGACCAGACTAGCACCTAAAGGACTGGAGGATTGGGGCCCATGGTTGTGGTAAAAATAATGACAACAATGGCAATGATAGTGACTACTTTTTATTTAATGTCAGACACTGCTCTAAGCACATTACATGCATTGCTCTGTTTAATCTTTATGCCATCACCAGGAAGTGGTGAAAAAATGATTTTCTGTTTTCTAGATGAGAAAACTAAGGCTTAAAGAGTTAAGTAACTTGGTGAAGGTCAAACCCATTGCCATCAAGTCAATTCCAACTCATAGTGATTCTATGGGACAGAGTAGAACTGTCCCCATAGAGTTCCCAAGTCTGTAACCTTTACAGAAACAGACTGCCACATCTTTCTCCCTCAGAGTGACTGGTGGGTTTCAACCGGCCAACCATTTAGTTAGCAGCCGAGTGCTTAACCACTGTGCCACCAAAGGTCCTGGTCAAATTCAAGCAACCAGTAATTGTCAGCACTGAGAGCAGGAAGAGAATTCCCTCCAGGCTTTGTGCCTTTTTCCCCCTTGTTCAGACCAAATCAGGATTTCACCTGGTTCCAACTTGTGATCACCAGCACTAGAATTTTTAAAGCATTGACAAGCACATAACTCTAACAAGAGTTTGCCAAGCATTTTGTTGATTTTAAACCACAGAACACCTTCTTCATTGAAAGCTTATGTGGAAGACAAATTTGTAAAATTGAAATAGATCAACTTGGATCTTCTCTGATTGAAGAAGGGAGTTGTCTGCACTCAGTGGAACTCAAGGGTATAGTTTGAAAACTGTCCCATCCAATTCAAATCTCTTCTCTGATACCTAGGTCAAATGCTTGCCTGGGACTTCTTGAATCCAAAATGGAATGGAGACCTCATTACCTCCTTGGGCAACATATTCCATATTTAGACAGCTCTGAATGGGATCAAGGTCTTCCTTGGGTCCAGCTGAATTTGGCTTCCTGGTAACTTTCACCAGTGGATCTCAGTCCTGCCTATTGGTGACTGGAGATGCTGTCTCCTTCTTTCCTCTAGGGCAGCCCTTCCCCCACTGGGCTCTTCTCCATGCTAAACAACTCCAGTTCCTGCAAATGTTCCTCTTATGACACGGTTTCTAATCCCTCTTCCATCCTGTCATCGTTTCCCTTTTACCCCACACATATTTACTGGACATCTATAATGTGTTGGGCAGTAAGCAAGGTGCCAAGATGATAGCTGTGAATGAGACAGACAAGGTTCCTAGTCTCATGACAGTCACATTCTAGAGTAGGAAGATGGACGATAAGCAAGTGAATGAATCCAGTCAACTAGTGACAACATTGGGCATGCTCCTGTTTGTCAATAACCCTTAATATGTGGTGCCCAGAATGGGACTACTCTCTCTACTTATAAATACCAAACATTCCCAGGTTTGCCCCTGTTTTCTTTCTTTTCATTGCCAGCAGCATGTTTTGTCCTTACATATTCACAGCTTGTGTTTAGTAAACATTTAGTGGACAGCTTTCCTGTTCCCATCATCTTAATCTCCTCTGATAACTTCTGGTTCCTGAACTAGGAAATGTAATTAAACAGGGGATTACAGGCTGTCAGTAATCTACTAGATTAGAAGACCAAATGGTACTGGATTCTTCAACCCACATTTAATACCTCCTTGTGGTACTTATGCACAACTGACATCAACAACAAAACAAAGAAATACAAGAAATGATTTTATAAAAGCTGTGGTCTATCATGGAGCCCTGGTGGTGCAGTGGTTAAGAGCTCAGGCTGCTAACCAAAAAATTGGCAGTTTGCATCCACCAGTTGCTCCTTGGAAACCCTATGGGGTAGTTCTACTCTGTTTTATAGGGTTGCTATGAGTCGGAATCAACTTGACAGCAATGGGTTTGGTGGTGTTTTTTTTTTTTTTAATAACCTGTCATATGCATTTTCTGCTTTGATTGTTTCTGTTAATCTCCATCTTGGTCCCTTTTATATTTATTATAACTTCTAAAAGTCTGGTGGTGCTACATGTGAGATTCCTTCTTTCACCAGGTCTGTAAACAACGGCTCCCCCAAAGACAGGCACGCTGGGCCTCTGGGGCCTTTTGCTGGGTCACATAATTATTGTTCTTCCTTCCCACTTTCTTACCTTAGTGAGGCTTGGATTCCCCTGGCTGATGGCTAGTGCAGAAAAGAATAACTCGGTGTTGTAGCTCATCAGCAGTCAACCTCTGGCTGAGGAGGGAGGCAGGCTGGTAGTCCTCATCTCAGCCTATCCTGTGGACTCAGCTTGGGAGAGAAAAATCAAGGGTAGAAAGAGCTCTTACTGGGACTCAGGTGATCTGCTCTGCTGTTGACTGCAAGACTTTTGGGAAAGTCCTTCCCGTCCTTGGGCCTCATTCTCACCTGCAAAGTGGGAGAATGATCTTAGAGGAATTCTTCAGTGTGAACCCTTTAATCACTAAAACTTTAATTATTTAAACCCCGGTGCTGGGGAAAGGGCACAGCTCTCCCTGCCTGTCGAGGGGCTGCTCTCTACATCTGGTGATACCAGGAATCCCTGTAACAAATGCTGGAAGCTTCCATGAAAGGCCTGGTTTTTTTGGACTCCAAACTCTTTTTTTTGGAGGGGGGGGAGGGGGGAAAGCTATGTAAAAAACCTCTGCTGATAGATTTCTTTCAGAGCTCAATCCAGATGATTCCCCAGCAGATGCCAAGACTTAGGGAGCAAGAATGTGGGGTGGGGAGCTACGAGTCTTAGAACCAGGGCTACAGCCCTCGCTTCCTCAAAGAATGCCCATGCTGGGGCCAGGAGAGTGGTGAATGTGATGGTGTTGGTGTTGCTCATTGCTTACCTCCTTGTCTTACAAAAGGGGATACAGGGCCCAGAGGGAGGAATGAGCTTACACAGCAGGTCAGGGGAGGACTAAGTCCTCCATGTTCTGGTGCTCTTGTCCCAAATGTCTCAGTAATACCCTGTCTTCCCTTGTTCCTGCATTTATTTCAGGAAGGCGTGAGACCAGTGCATATACTCTGTGTAGGCCTCCTTGGTGCCCAGCCTATATGTTGGACCCAGTGAGGTCCCAGTAAATATCTATTAAGAGGTAACTGACTTGCTATCATGAGAGGCTCCAGGGATATTAGGAATATATCAATCCTACCTTTCACACTTGTGGGTTCTCAAAATGTATTTAACAAATAAGTTTTTAGCTTCTACCACGAGCCTGTTTGCTCCATTTTTAAGAACCATAGCATACGCATATAGCAACATTTTCTGTGATCTTTGTCTTAATCATTTTAGAACTGTACTTGAGGCATTTTTTAATGCAAAATGAAATAAACAACGAAAGCTGCTCTGTTTAACTGCTGTCCTTGGTTAGTATCTTCTGTAGCAGTGTCCATCTTTGGTTAATATCTTCTGTAACCAGTGTCTGGCTGCAAAGCCAGCGTGCTATGGGAAGGGCCCACAGCTCTCTCCAGCCCCTCTGAGAGCTGAAATCAGAGCTGCCTGAGGGAGCCTCGAGGCCCTGGCACCAGCCCTGGCCCAGCTCTGCTTTTCCTTTCACAGAGAGCATGTCTGCACGTAAGCCCTCCTGAATCGGTTGGAACCCCTCCAAGGACAGACCTGGAGACTGCCCAGGAGGGAGGGTGCTCCTGGGAAGGACTTCTATGGGGAATCAGAGACTGTGGCATGCAGGCACACACATGCAAATGCTTGCAGGATGCCCATATCTTTCAAGGTTTCAAGAGAAACTGGAATCTGGATTTTTATGTGAAATTTCTTGATTTTTAGAACACTCCATGAACCAAAAACTAAAACCAAACCAAATAAGCACCCTCACAGACTATGTGGACCACCATTTGTGACCTCTGATAGAGCCTGGCACCCCCTAAACACCACACGAGCAACACACAAACACCCCCACATGTAACTCACCTATACTGTACACATTATATCTGCTTGTCCAGATGCTGACCCCTGTATACATGTAATAAGGCAATCATTGGACATTTACACTACGTGCTTTGTAAACACACACACACACACACACACACACACACACACACACACACACACACACACACACACACACACACACACACACACACACACACACCCCCATGTCCTTGCCCTAGGATGTAGTTTTAATATTTTCATTTTCTATGTAAGAGAAGACTCTCTCCAACAGGACTCCAAGGTCATGTAGCCAGTGGGTGCTAGATTCGAATCCTGAGCTGCCTGACTGGAAAGCTGGTGTCCTGAAGTGCTGCACAAACAGCTTGCCAGACGCCTGCTCTCTGTATTGAAATTGCCTGTTAATTTGCTTCCCTCACTAAACTTGAGTCCAGGGTCTGTGTCTTATTTGCTGTTTTTTATCTATCACCTAGCTGTGCACCCAGTGGAGCCTAAGAGATGCTCAGTAAATTACGGAATTGTAGCCACAGACACACACAAACACATGTACAAACAAAGGCACACGGAAACTCATGCACCGTGCCCTGCTGTGCCCAAGAACGTGTGCACCCACACTCTTACATGCACATGCATCCCCCCACCACCTCCCACCTCCCAGGGCATTGGAAGCTGAGCTAGGCCTCCCTAAGTTCCCTCTGCTAGCCCCTTGCCAGCCTTGCCCAAGCCTTCACAAATAGTTTCCTGGAAATCTTGAGGGGCTGTGGTGTTCTTTTTCCCTAACTGAAGAGACAACTCAGCAGTTTTGTTTTTCAAAGCCTGGGACTCAAAAACCTGGAATCCTTTATTTTTTCCACCAGCATTTTCCTTGGCTCACTGCCTTTACCCCTGCTTTGGCGGGGAGGCTAGACTCGTAGCACCCTCTGTTGGGCGCTGTTCTGTCAACCTAATGGGCAGTTGCAGAGGAGAGGGAGGGCATCTGTCTTAGAAGTGACTGCTTTACAGGTGGGAAAACTGAGCCAGACAGTGGCAATGAGGAGAGGTTGGGGATGTGGGCACATTCCAAGTTTGTGCCAATGTGCATTATTAGTAGTGATTTTGTTATTTTTTGATTGTTGAAAATAATAAAAGGAGAAATAGCTTCCAGAGCTCATCCACAGCAGTGGAAGGTCCTCTGCTCTCCTTGGAGCCCCTGTGTAGGGAGGGTGACAAGGGTTTGGGAACCCTGTCGCCTAAGATCTCCACCACATTTAATAGGTGAGGAAACTGAGACACAGAAAAATGTTGGAGGAAGGGCTGGGAGCAATATTTACTAGTTATATTCACAAATACCTTCTCATTTAATCTTACAGCAACCATGTGGGGCAGGTGATTTTTTTTTCTTTTTTTTAATTGTGCTTTACGTGAAGCTTTACAGAGCAAGTTAGTTTTTCATTAAACAATTAATACACATATTGTTTTGTGACATTGGTTGCCAATCCCACAACGTGTCAACACTCTCCCCTTCTCGACTTTGGGTTCCCTGTTACCAGCTTTCCAGTCCTCTCTTGCCTTCTCCTTGCCTCTTGGCTAATGTGTGCATTAAGTCTCATTTTGTTTTATGGGCCTGTCTAATCTTTAGCTAAAGGGTGAACCTCAGGAGTGACTTCAGTACTGAGTCAGAAGGGTGCCTGGGGGCCATACTCTTGGGGTTTCTCCAGTCTCTTGTTAGACCAGTAAGTCTGGTCTTTTTTTTGTGAGTTAGAATTTTGTTCTACCTTTTTCTCCAGCTCTGTCTGGGACCTTCTATTGTGATCCCTGTCAGAGCGGTCAGTGGTGGTAGCTGAGCACCATCTAGTTGTGCTGGACTCAGTCTGGTGGAGGCTGTGATAGTTGTGGTCCATTAGTCCTTTGGACTAATCTTTCCCTTGTGTGTTTGGTTTTCTTCATTCTCCCTTGCTCCAGACAGGGTGAGACCAGTAGAGTATCTTAGATGGTCAGAAGCTTTTAAGACCCCAGATGCTACTCACCAAAGTAGGCTGTAGAACATTTTCTTTATAAACTGTGTTACGCCAGTTGAGCTAGATGTCTGCGGCAGGTGATTCTGATTCCATTTTAGAGATTAAGGCAGAGAGGCCCAGTGAGTTTTCAAGATCCAAAACACAAGAGAAACAGTTGGGATTTAAACCCAAATCTGCTGTTTTCTTGGCTTTGCGGTCTGCTAGATTTTTCCCATTTGGCCTCAGGTCTGAATTCAGTGGGGCCCAGGGTGGAGTCATCACGGGTGGACTCATCAGCAGGCAAGAGTTCCGCAGTCTGCCGTTCAGAAAGGGCAGTCCCTCACCTTGGCTTATTCCAGTATGCAGCATTTGGGGCCACAGGGAAATGGGCTGGGCAGCCCCATCAGGCTTTTGAAGCTGAGGCCCCCAGGGTGGGAGCAGGGTCGTGGGACCGGCAGCTGCACCAAGGCTCCTTAACTAACAGTATAAACAGGGTTGGACGTCTTAATAAACTGAACACACACTCAGGGGACCAAAAGGTAGGAGTTTCCTAGAAAAGAAGTCTCAGAAGGTTTTTGTTTTTGTTTTTCATGGGGTCCTGGTTAATGACTCAAGGAAATGAAGAACACGTTTCACCAAGAGTTAGTCCTTGTCCTCCCCAATCCGTCCTTCATCCTGCTGTTCAGAAACTTCCAAAACTTCTCACTTCCTTCAGGAAAAAGTCCAAACCCCTTATCTTGTTAATTTTTGATTTGACTTGACCTTACTTCTCACTTGTCCCATTTAAACAAACCATCCAGAGGGCCCTGTACACACTTCCCTTGATTCCCACCTCTGAGTATTTGCTTACATTATTTCCTCTCCCTGAATGACTTCATTTCAGCTTTTCCAAATCTTAGTCATTCTTTAAGACCTAGCTCAGATGTCACCTTCTTCGTGGAGCCTTCTTCGTTGTGCCCAGCAGGAATTATCCTGCCTTGTGTTAAAGTTGTGGTGCATGTTCTAGCTCCCCTAACAGACTGAGAAACAGTGTTGGATTCATCCTTGATTCCCAAATGGCTGTGTGTGAGTGGGGTGTGTGTTTGTGAGTGTTGTGTGTATGTGAGTGGGTGAGTGGTGTGTGAGTGGGATGTGTGTGTGTGAGTGGTGTGTGTGTGCGAGTGGGGTGTGTGTACGTGTGCATACACATGCATGTTATACCACCCAGCACTATGGTGATATATATAGGAAGAGTCCTGAGACCTTCAGCACTGTCATTAGGAGATTGGGGTTGGAAGAAGATTTTGTGGGAGAGAGCTGATGATGTACTGTGATTCTCCCTTCTCAAGTCTAGAGAGGGGCTTCATAGAGTCTACTGAGAAAGCTCAATACGTGTCTACAGTAGTTCGGAGGGAGGTGACAGGGGATTGGCACCTGACTGCCACCCAAGAAATCTAAAGGGTGAGAGATGGGTACCATCTTAGACAAACAGGACAAAGGAGAGGTGGCTGTGGTAGGATCAGTCTGAACCCCCATAGTTGGCCTGGGTAAAGGATACATGTTTCCCATGGATTAGGTACGCACATGAAAGGCTAATGTGAAGGCTGCTTAGGTTCTGCCCAATAGAAGGGACAAACTGAGTTTCTTGGAGATCTTATTAAAATATAGACTTCAAGGCACACTCCAGAATTTGGGCTTCTAGCCTTCAGAACTGTGAGACAATACATTTTTATTGTTTTAAGCCATGTAGTTTGTGTTACTTTGTTATGGCAGTCCTAGGACACGAATACAGTGCCCTATTACCTCACCTTTTTTCATAAGATGTCTTCGTATTTACTCCCCTGACCTTGTGCCTCCCTTGCCCCCAGAATACTTCAGTCTTACTCCTGCAACCATTCCTGAAAGGTCTTGGACATAATTGCTCTCAACTAAGGTGCTGGGACCCGACCTGAGGGTCTGCATTTCTAAGAGACTCCAAGTTTGGGAGTCCACACTTTGGGTAGCAGTGTTCTAAGACTGACAGCTTCCAGAACCAAAGGGATGAACTCTAACAGGGAGATTTTAGGTGCTGGGTAAGACTTTTTAAAAAGAGTGAGCCTTTCACCAATCTTTTAAAAGCACAACAGGCAGTCTCTGTCTGGATTTCTTAGCACAAAGACACTTTTTTTTTTATTCAAGAGAATTTATTACAAGATTCAGCACGAAGATACTTTTGATTATTAATGGTATTTCCACATTTGTTCAAAATTCTACACTTTAAAAGTTCTAACACTTGCTTGATCTTATTTTATCCTTGCAATAACTCTATATGTTGGGCTGAGAGAAATTATTACCTAATTTTCAAAAGAAAGAACTGAAGCACAGAGGTAAGGGAGTTAGAAATCACACAGCCAATTAGCTGTCATTGGCTACCACAGATTGCCAATCCTTACAACCCTTCAAGATTGATAACGCTACTCCCACTTTATAGACAGGCAGACTGAGGCTTTATGAGGTTAAAGAGCTTTCCCAAGGCTCTCACAGTTGAGTATCTTACTTCCTTATATTGCTTCTCCTGAATAATAACACCTTTCTTAGTCTCTTTTCACACACGCACACACACACATCTTAACCAAACCAATTGGGCCGTTTTAATTTCCACACCAGGCATTTAATTAATGAACAGCCCAAAATTTGGCCTTGACCTTTTGCCTTTAGAGGTGAAAGGAGGTGGCCAGAGGAGCGTAAATGATGGCCAACCCTGTCCCCAAGACCCCAACAGACTCAGGAAACCTCCTTTCTGCTTGCTTTTCCTACTCTGGCCATATCTCCTTTCTATTCTTCTTTCTCTATTCTCAGAAAACTATAGTTCAATCTTAGTTATATACATTATATTATCTCATTTAAGTCTCACAAAAATCCTCCAAGGTGGGGATTATTAGTACTCTCATTTTTCAGATGGGAAAACAAAGGCTTAAAGAAGTAAGGTAGATGGTTTCCTGATTTCTCTCAGATCTGGAAGTCATCTAAGCCAACCTCCCACCTAGAATTGTCACTGCAACATCCCTGCAAGGGGGTGGCTGGACTCTGCTTGAATGTCGCTAGTGATGGGCAACTTGCTACCTCCCGGGGAGCCTATTCTATCTTTGAACAGCTCTGGCTATAAGAAAATCACAGAGAGAAAATCTGTTTCTTTGAAACTTCCACTCATTTGTGTGGTGGAAAGAACACTGGGCTTAGAGTCAGAGCCTTGGGCTTGTGTCCCAGCCGTTCCACTTAACAGTACTGTGACCACTGGCAAGCACTCCTCAGACCTCAGTTTTCCCAGGTGCAAATGAAGGATTTGGATGAGATGAGCTCTAGGTCCTTTCTGGTTTGGACATTTAGGATTGTATAATTCATGATTGTGTATGCAACATACACATATCTGATTATAATGATGGAAGCATTAAAGGACTGGACACTGTGTTCCAAGGGACAGATCTGTTTCTGCCAACATGTCTGTCAGGGTGGAGACCCTGCCAGCTCAGAAGAATCCAGAGGGTTTTTAGAAACAGAGTTCTCATCTTGCCTTAAAATCCCCTGCCTCCCCTTCTCTTCCCCTTTCCCCTTCCTTCCTTCCTTCCCTCCCTCCCTCCCTCCTTCCTTCATTTCCTCCCTCCCTCCTTCCTTCCTCAGAGACATAAAGGTATTTTACTCTGCCAATCAAAATGAAAGATCATGTCTGGTGACAATTTTTCTCACCACATTAAACATGCAGATCTAGTCTCTTTTCAGGAATAGAGAAAACACATGAAAATATGATTCAGAGTTGCTTTGTGTCTCTGTGAACCTTTCAGATTTGCCTGCTAACTTCCCAAAAGGGGTTTTCAATCATGAGGTCCTTGCTGAACTTTCACGGGGGCCTCTGAAATAGTATGCAAATACGTACGTTGCTTGTGTGTGTGCATTTTTCTGGGAAAAAGGGTCTGTGAAATGGAAAAGCAGCCCTTGTCAGCTGGGAGCTAGACTGACGCTATCAGCTAGACCTTGGTGTTGCTAGGAGCTGGCCTCGTGCTCAGAGCCAGACTGTCATGTTCAATGTGTCTAATGCTATAGAACACCAACATCAGACAAAATGGATCAAGATAAAAAGGACTACTCTATAATCATGTTTGAGCAGAGAATAAAACAAGAACATTGTCCAAACCACAAAAATGATCAAACACCTCCCTTCGTGGCTAATGTGAGTGACTGCTGCTTCTTTTTCTCCTGGCTAGATAAGAATTATTAAGACACTCAACAATATGATTACTTCTGCTTCTGACAGCTCCCAGTCTAGGACAAAGCCCACTCCTTGAACCCTCCCCAAAATAATCCACCACAAGTACAAATTCTATAATGTTGTGTTGTGTGCCAACAAGTTGATTCCAACTCATAGCAACCCCATGTGACAGAACAGAACTGCCCCATAGGTTTTTCCTGGTTGTAATCTTTATGGAAGCACATTGTTAGGTCTTTCTTTCTCAGAGCCACCAGGTAGGTTTGAACCACCAACCTTTTGGTTAGCAGCAAAGTGCTTAACCATTGTGCCACCAGGGCCCCTTAAATCCTATAATAAGTCTAACACTCAACTGAGGAGCCCCATGGTTCCTATGGTGTATGTTCTCTCTCAGTTGCAAAGAATTAATAAACTAATTTTGTTTAATTGCAGGTGTTCCCAGCTGTGTTGACTGGAGGGCATTGATAGGTCCATGCTTTCATCAGATTCTGAAAAGGATCTGAATGTGGCTGGAGAAAATCCCACAACTCATGCTGACTAGTCCCACTTTAAATTCATGACCAGAAACCTGAAGAGGACCCTAAATGCTGAGAGGCAATTATATTACAAGTCCCTAGGCTGTTCCTTCTCCCTCTCCTCTAGACAACAATCTTACCCCTTCCCCTCTCCTCTCATCTCTCCAATACCTCCTCCCTATCCTCCCACCCAGGAAGATGAGAAAGGAACTTTCCTCATCCCATTTCTTTCCCTTTGTAGCAAAACTTCTTAAATGAGTTGTCCATACTCCTGTCTTCAAATCTTCTCCATTCATTCTTATACCCAGTCAGGTTATTCCTACTACTCCACCTAAACTGTTTTGTAAAGGTCACCCATGGCCTCTGTATTGCTGAATCCAACAGCCAAGTCCACCTTACTTTTCCTCTCAGTAGCTTTTGATGTAGTTGATCACTGTTCCTTCTTTTGAATCTCTTTTCTTTCACTTGGCTTGTAGGACATCTCTCTCTCTCTTGATTTTTCTCCTAACTGAAAGGTTGCTCTTTCCCTGTCTCCTTTGCTTTTCCTCTTTTCTCTGACAGTTTAGTATTGGAATGCTCTAGGGGCCTATCTTTGGCCTCTTTTTTTCTCCTCTAGCTATACTTTCATCTGTAGTGATTGTATCTAGTCTAATGGGTTTAATATGATGATGACTCCCAAATTTCTATTTCTAGCCCAGAATTCTCTCCTGAACCCGGAAACTGTAAACCAGTTGCCTTCATGACTCCTACAGCTGGATGTTTAATAGACCTCTTCTAAAACTCAACATGTCAAAAACTGAACTCCTAACTCTGAACTTCCCCCAATTTGTCCCATCCATACCTTCCCAATCTTAGTGGCAACCCCATTCTTTCAGTTGTTGAGTACAAAAATCTCGGTGTCATTCTTGACTCCTCTATTTCTCTCACCCTTATTTCCAATCTATCAGGGAATCCAGCTGAATCTACTTTTAAAATATACTTGGAATACAACCGCTTTTCAACACTTACCACTGCCACCATCCCATTCTGAGACGCCATCATAATTTTCCTGGCTTGTTGCAGTAGCCACCTAACTGGTCTCTCGACTTCTACCCTTGCTTTATTCTCAACACAGCAGTTAAAGTGGCTGTTTAAAAGGGAAGACAGGCCATGTCACTTCCCTGTTCAAAACACTGCAATGGCTCCATTTGCCTCTGAGTAAAGTCAAAGTCCCTTTCTTGGTCTGCATAATCTGGTCCCTGTGAGCTCTTTGGCCTCATCTTTACCTACCTTCCCCTTTGCTCACTCTGTGCCTGTTACACTGGCCTCCTTGTTCTTCCAGTAACAACACACGAGGCATGTTCCTGCTTTAGGGCTTGGGCACTAGGTGTTCCTTTTGCTCCCCATAAGCCACATGGCTACCTCTTCCACATCCTTCAAGTCTTTGCTCAAATTTTACCCTCAGTGACAGCCACCCTGACCTGATTATTTAAAATAGCAACCTCTCCCCTCACCTCTCCCAATCTCCCTTTCCTCCTCTGTTTTCTTTTTCCCATAGCTCTTATCACTTTCTAACATCCATGACCAATTACCTAATTATTGTCTGTTGTGTATTGTATGTTTTCTTCAGCTGGAATCTAAGTTCTGGAGGCAAGGATCTCAATGCCAAGCACCTACAATTATGCCTGCCCTACAGTTACCAGTCAATACATATTAAATGTTGCTGAATAAATTAGCGATGGCAGGGTTTGGAAGGTACGACTGAACATGCATTTAGCTCAGGGTCACTCACTGAGAAATAAGGAGTGGGGCTGGCCTCCTCACTTTGTGCCTGACACACAATCAACTCCATATTTTCCCTTAAGCTAGAGTCTTCTAAACTTTAATCATTTGCATGCCAACCTCATGATTTTTGTCCTAAGGAGAATATATACTTTTATTTACTGAATGTTTTTTCTTAAATAGACTTACTTTTGAACTTAAATAAATTTATTTAAATTCTAACAGGAAAATTTGCATCATGGCCTTCATGTGTTAGTTATATTTTTTCTAATACATGTTAAACATGTAGCTATTAAAATAATGTTTATCTGCACCACCCAAAATCATCTTGTTTATTCCCAGTGGAAACCTGCCTTATGCTTTTCTCCACAACCAGAAAAGCCTTCCTGCCCCTCTCTACCTGCCCAAATCCCACCAGTCCTTCTCCGGGAAGCCTCAGGCAGCTTCTCCAGCTTGCAGGGATTGCTCTCTTCTCTGAGCCATCTTTACACTTACAGATGGAAATACATCACCCAACATTCAGATGTTTCCATGTCATTTGGTTTTGTTTTCTGTTTCACATCATAAGATATATTCTTAGAGCTATAGATAAAAGAGACATTAATGTATTCAACTCCTTTGTTTTACAGGCTATCAAAGAGATTAAGGTACTTGTCCCTAGAATTTGGGTCTTCTGATTCCTCACACTTCTTATATTAGTCAGTCCACAAACATTTGTTGGGTCCCTATAATGTGCCAGGCATAGGAGATAGTGGTGAATAGAGCAGACCCAGACCTTGTCCCCATGGAGCTTACAGTATAACCAGGAAGCTGCACACTAAACAAATAGTTATACATGATTTATGGAACTAATGGCAGGTACACAAGACCTTGGAAGGAAAGCACAGGGTGTTAGGGGAGGATTGAGTAGGGGTTCCAGCCTGGACTGGCGGGGGACAGGTGGTCAGCCAAGGCCCCACTAAGGACATGATGTCTGAGTATACAAGGGTTAGCTGAGGAGGCGGTGACTGATTTTTTTAGACAGAACCAGGCTAACTCACAAAAGCCTGCTTTGATGTTTGAAAGTTCAGCTGCATTGTGGGTTAATTAGGCCACCTTGGCCTGCCTGGGAACTAGGCACTGTTTGCCACAGGGCTCAGGGAGATGCAACAAAACAGCTCAGAGACCCTGGTGCCTCCAGGGCAGCTTTCGTGGTTCCCTCTAGCAGGAAGATGACAGGAGACAGTGTCAGGCCTGCTCAGGAGGCCCCGCCCCCCTTGCTGGCAGACAGTTCGGACATATTGGACACATTGGTGGTTTTTGCGAAAGGAGCGCCTACAATGTGAGCTTTGACATTAGGAA
Organism: Dugong dugon; assembly: GCA_030035585.1. NCBI lineage: Eukaryota > Metazoa > Chordata > Mammalia > Sirenia > Dugongidae > Dugong > Dugong dugon. The sequence continues at coordinate 65,016,463 of CM057471.1, forward strand.
AAAAAAAAAATCCTTAGTTCCTGGAAAGGGAAAATCTTAGTGTTTCTTTAGAGGCACATTGAAAGGCCATGTGTGCTTCCACCCAACTGGCAAAATGCTGATTACTATTTTTTTTCCCCAATCAGATTTTTCAAAAGAGATTGCATTTCAGTCACTGCTGCCATTCCATCCAGAATTTGTCATCATGTCACTTTGTGATATGTCAGTGGGACTGGTTGAATGATGCCTGAGAAACTCCATCTACATCCTGCTTCAGTCTTAGACAACTAAACCTGTGATGGTATAGGGATGGCAAAACAGGGATGTGTGTTGACTGAGAGAGAACCTTGGGGTTTGGTCTGACTCTGCCCCTTACAAGGCTGGGAAAATTACTTTCCCTTTCTGAGTATCAATTTCTTCATCCACAGAATAAGGATAATATTCTGTACCTTGTAAGCTTCTTGAGACATTAAATGGGAATATATGTGAGAGCTCTTTTATGAGATCTAAAATGCTACAGAATGTCACTTAAAAAATTAACCTCCTGTTATAAATCCTTTTACAAAGCTCAAACTGAGGCTCTAAAAGAGAACCTAATTAAAGCTAGAACAAGGTCTCCTAATTCCACTTAGTTTCTTTTTACCAGGTTGCTACACTGGGCCCTGCTTTCCAATGTAGCAATTACTGGAAAGGGCAAGTTCCTGGGGAAATGGATATGTGTTGGGAGGAGAGAAAAGGAATAGAGGGATCTCCCATCACAGGTAGGGAGGGCAACAGGAGGGGAGAGGGAGGGAGAGAAAACAAACTCTCCTACCTTCTCAGTTTGCTTGGGACACTAAGGTTAGGCTTTCTCAGGGTTAAGGTTTTCTACGGCCACCTTTCTCCACCTCTCTCAGCTTGCCTACCTTGTGTTGTTGAAGCTGACCTAGCATAAAATAATATGCTTTTAAACACATTTTGAAAGCAAAGTCAGGCTTTAATGATCAGTTTTCTGTTCCTTGGTATTTTCTTTCAAGGAAAGGCCATGTTTTTGTAAGATACTACATTTCAACGCACCTATTCTTTTGGCCCCAGCAGACATTCCTGGGTGGTTGGTTTTAGGAGAGGTTTCAATTCATTGCTTCTGGTGTCCAATAACCCTGGAGTATCTGTCTACATGTCCCCCAAGGCCGTGTTATTTCAGAAAGTTACAGCTCTTAAAATTGTTCTCTAATAAAAGCAAGTGCCACTAATTCTAAGTGAGCTTTCCAAATAAGACCAGCTGTAAATGTTTAAAAAAAAAAAGAAGGAAAAAACAAAACCAAAAACCAACACAAAAAATAACAGACACTTCAACAACAGGAGTCCATAAGCGGAAACTGTATGCAGCTGAACTTCTTCAGGCATTTGCACAGCCATTTAAAAAGATGTCTTCGGCAAACTCTTGTAAATTAGCTAAAAATGTTTGACATGATGGACATGTTGCATCTGTAGGCCAATATTCAATCCAGGTAAGAGAATCTAAAGGGTAGATGTACCTACCAAGAAAAAAGTAAAAACAAAATGTTTGTGATTATGGCCACAAATACAGAAGAGCAATATTTGATTTCCGTTGTAAGAGCTCAGTCCTGTTCAGGACCCACAGGCCAGATGGTCAGCCAAACTCTTGTGGACCAGCATCTCCCAGGGAAGGTTCACAAACCCCTGAGGGACAGTGAATTTGTTTGAGACTCTCCTGGGTAAAGGCAGGAATGGTGTTGATTATAGTTTTTTTTTTTTTTTTAAAAGATAATAAAATGCTTACTTAAATATTGTCCTTTTTAGAAACAGAATGGTCTGAGAACACACCGAGAGAGCGGGGGTGGTGGTTAAGGGAAGTCAGACCATCACGCTCAGATTCATCATCAGATTTAATCACTCAGTTGGTTTATTAGTCAGTGGAGCCCTCAGCTGCTGTGATGATTTTGACGGTTATAGTTTTAAATTGTTCTTGTTTTAAACCCATTATTTCATTTATACTTATAATGGTTTGCTGGTTAAAAGCAGGGTACATAGGAAACATGTAGGGTATTTAGGAATAAAATATGCTAAGATTTGGAGGGGAAAATCAGAGACTCAAAAATATTGGTGACTTACTTGAAACTGAAATTGTGCTTTATCTTGAGGGCTTCTTTACCCATAATTAAATACTGTCTTCCTTTTCTCAGGTCAGCATTAGCACAGGTTGTCTTTTTAATGAAGGTGATTTCAGAGTCTTTCTCAGCAACTGCTTCCCCTGAAAGTCACACAAGTAAGGCTATCACATTGATGTTTTAAAGTCACAGTTATAAACTCCCTCATACTTTCAGGTTCCTCATGGCTATTTATTAGTCAGCATAAATTTATAGTGAGAGGTTAATGGCTATTAGGGAGTGGCAATATCCATATGGTTAAAACAATGGATTGTAGAGGCAGACTGTCTGGGTTAAACCCCACCTCTGCCACTTCCTAGCTGTGTGGCCTTGGGCGAATGACTATACTCTCTTTATAAGGGCTCAGACCCCTCATCTGAAAAATGGGCATGATAATAAAACCTACCTTGTAGTACTGTTGTGTGAATGAGTGGGTTAATATATGAAAAGTGTTTAGAACACTGCATGACACATAGTAGGCACTATATATATGCCTGTTATTACTCTTGTAGAACCAGGAATTAAAAGAACTTTTTTATAGTTGAACAATATTAATTGTCATATGTTACATACCCCTTGCTGTCGAGTTAATTCCAACTCACAGCAACCCTATAGGACACAGTAGAACTACCCCATAAGATTTCCAAGGAGTAGATGGTGGATTCCAACTGCAGACCTTTTGGGTAGTAGCTGAGCTCTTAAATCATTGTGCCTGCAGGGCTCCATATGTTATACAGCAAAATATAAAAGTATTTGGGAGCTGGCAATAGGCAGCTTTGTAAAAAAAAGTGCAAGATGTGAAAGACTTGGAAAATTTTAAGAAGAGATGATGGTTGTACAACATTATGACTGTATTAAATGCCTGAATTGTACTTTACAATGGTTAATTTTGTTATGTAAATTTCCTCATATAAGTCACATCCCTAAAAATAAATAATTTAAGAAGAATGAGTGTGGAATTCCCAAAGAACCCAGAAGTAGCCAAAAAGCCGGTTCCCCTACCTGGAATGCATTCCTCCTCATGTTGGCCTATTGAATTTCTACCCATCTTTAAACTATCTTCAGTCCTCACCTAAATAGTTTTTATTCCTTGATGCTTCTTTGTCATAAAAGTATCTCTCTCTCCCCTTACTCTCATTATACTTGGATTTCTATCACAGTGTTTTACTCTGCTTGTCTATCTCCCCACCTAGACTGGAAACTTCTTGATGCAGGAACTGTGTCTGATTCATTATTGTATATTCTGGGCTAGTATCTAGCTGCTAAGCTCTGGCAGATCATACTAAATGTGAAAATACAGAAAAACTTCTAAACTGGTTGGTAAAAAGCATGTAATAGCCAATGTATCAATGTTAACATTTAACTAGTGATACAAATTCTAGTGTGCAGGCATCAGTTCAAGCTAATTTTCTTATGCTGTCCTGATGACCATTCATACATGGCCTTCTGTTGCAGCATCTGAGGAACACCTCAGCACTATCTGCCAGTTCAGCCCCTGTCATGGTAAGCAGTGTGGCTTAATAAAAGTTTATCATTTTAAAAATGTTTTGTTATGGAAATTTTCAAACATACTCAACAGAGAATAGTTAATTAACCTCGGCCACCAGCTGTTCCTTGGAAACCCTATAGAGCAGTTCTACTCTGTCCAATAGGGTTGCTATGAGTCAGAATTGACTTGACGGCAACAGGTTTGGTTTTTTTTTTGGTTGACTATCAATAGTCTTTTTTCATCTATATCCTTGCCTACTCTAAGCATTATGTGCTTTAGGAGAAATACCAATTTACCATTATCCTCAAACTACATACCGCAGTTGCCCTTGATTCTAAATAGTTGAGTTTTTGTTTTGGCTTATTGCTGCTGTTGTTGTTGTGTGCTGTCGAGTCGATTCTGACTCATAGCAACCCTACAGGACAGAGTAGAACTGCCCTGTAGGGTTTCCAAGGAGCAGCTGGTGGATTTGAACCTTTGACCTTCTGGTTAGCAGCTGAGCTCTTAACCACTGCGCCACCAGGGCTCTTTGTTAGTGTACAGCACTTCTTGTGGAAGTAGCAAGTATGTGGTATTTTGATATTTATAAATTCAAAATGTATAATAAATACTAAAAAATACAGCTGGGGATAATGAGATAACAAAATAAGCATAAGTTTCTTAACATTTCCTTTTAAATGTCGTAAACATGAGCCTTCTGAATCTACAGGAGAACAAAGAAGAAATATTAACAAAGAACTGCAGCTTGGGAATCATCTGATGCTGTGCAAAACATGACAACAGCCTTGAATGTCTTTCGATGCCATGTAAGAATCATACAGAATAAAATAAATAATTTGTATTTCTGCAATGAAAAATATTTGATTATTTCAGTAAAAATAGGAATGGTTTATTATTGCTTGTGATGTGAATGTTGGATGCAAATATGCTCAAGAGTTGGATCATGGAAAGTTGAAAGTGACAAATGCCTACATATTGCATCAGAATGGCAATCATGGTTCAAATAAAGAAAATTTGGGATCATCAATGAGGAAAAATATAAATGAACATCACAAATTAGTTTCATATATAAAAACTAGATAATTTTTATTAGAGTGTTGATAAGCAAATAAAAATTTAGAAAGTATAGTTAAAAATAAGCATTTCAGACTTAAAATATTTAATAGATTTCAAAAGAGAAAAATATCAATTAAACATTGTTGCAATTTAGATTTATGGGCCTACTTATTGCAAAATTTGTATCTAATGAAATGAGAAAACAGCTTTTTGGAAAATATAAATAAGGTAATAAAATAAAATTTCAATCATTATTGAAAAAATCAACTATTTCATGTAAAACTTTAAAATTATTTAAAATTAAAAATTGAAGACTTGAATATGGTTTAATTATTTTTGTTGATCTAAATAAAGGCACCAGAAGCAATAACATCTGAACAGTGTATCAAACTGTTTTGTTGAAGCTTGGGAAAAAAAGGATTCAATGACAAATATTTATAATATATGAACACCTTATTGGTGTAAACAAATGTATTGCCAGGGAGAAGTCTGGGGCTTCAACACAAATTGTGAAATTTCCAGAAGTTTCAATTTGGCACTGATCAAATCACCTACTCAATTATCTCTGGGTAATGCAATAACGAGCCCTCGTGGCACAGTGGTTAAGCACTCTGCTGCTGATGGGAAGGTCGACGGTTCAAACCTGTCAGCAGCTCCCTGGGAGAAAGATGTGGCAGTCTGCTTTTGTAAAGATTTACAGCCTTGGAAACCCTATGGGGGACAGTTCTGCTCTGTCCTACATGGTTGCTATGGGTCAGAATCAACTCAATGGCAATGGGTTTGGTTTAATACAATAACAGATACAAGCCAAGCAAATCACTTTAAATATTGTCTTTGTAAATTTGGTATTAATTACCATAGTCTAATAAACCTTAGACAGAATTAAGTAATATTCTGAGGAGCTGAAAAAAATTGCAATAATTAAAAGTGGAAAAATACTGGTATTTCAATGGACAGCTGAAACTGTAGAAGTTAGAACTGTAAGACCAGTTTGGAAATCTTATCAACCTTGATAGATTCACTTTCATAGACATTGTGAAGTAGGAGTAAACATTAAGGAAATTAATATATGTGTGTGTGTATCTTTTAGTGATTTGGCTACGATATTCTAGCAGTTATAGCAATAGTATCTTCAGCTGTTTAAGAAAAAAAAATTTAGCTATTAAAGCTGCCTGATCAATTAATAAATGATAAAATTGCACAAAATCAAGTAAAGGAAACCATAAAAGTGAAGTAAGAGCTGTTATAAAATGAAGAAATATGATACGCCATTTGAAATAAAATAAAATATCAATGTCTAAGAGAAAAACTAATTATATAAAAAAATTTTTAATTTTATTGTTGTACTTTAAGTGAAATGTTACCATTCGGGTTAGTCTTTCATAAAAAATTTATACATACATTGTTACGTGACCCTAATTGCTCTCCCTATACTGTGACAGCACACTCCTCCTTTCCAACCCTGATTTCCTGTGTCCATTCAACCAGCTCCTGACCCTCTCTGCCTTCTCCTCTCACCTCCAGATAGAAGCTGCCCATTTAGTCTCATGTATCTATTTGAGCTAAGAAGCACACTCTATGAGTATCATTGAAAACGTTTTTTGTTTTTAATGACAAAAGTGAGAAATATAATGAATTTTTAAGATTAAGAAAAATTTTGAATCCTGAAACTTTGCAAAATAATATTTGTAAAACTCAGACGATTGAAGGGAAGTAAAAATTAAGAAAATTAGGAAAACTAAATATAACATTTCAGTAAATTTTCATGATTTAGTTGATAAAACAGATATATTAAATATATAAAAATGTCAGTATCATAAGGACTAGAAACATTTTGAATGCAATTACTGCTATTGTTGTTGGTTGCCATTGAGTCCGCTCCCTACTCATCATGGCTACCCAACGCCCAACGGAACAAAACGGCACCCAGTTGCGGATTAAACAGTTGTGAGCCATAGGTTTTTTTTTTTTTTTTTTTCTTTTTTCATTGGCTGATTTTTGTAAGTAGATCACCAGGCCTTTCTTCCAAAATATCACCTCCTAAAAGGGGCTATCTGTTGTCACACTGAAGTAGTTTCCCCAATTAATTCCATGTCAGTCTCATATATAATACTTATTAATAATTATTTAGTTTATTTGTCTATTTCCTTTTTTTTTTTTAAAACTATATCTCCCATGTAGAATATAAGTTTTATGAAGGCAGGAACACTGGCTGTTTCATTCAGGTTATACCTCCTGTGCCTTAAAATAATGCCTGACACATAGTAAGTACTAAATATTTGTTGAATGAATGAATGAGTTCTCACCAGTTTTGTAGATATCCAGAAGAGTTGCAGTGTACTTGACAAAAACATTTTCTTCAGTGATGGATGTGATACTAACTTGATAAGCTGGTAAAAACAGTTCATGCTTAACGTCTCTCATATTCAATAGAAGACAGACATTTGTCAAACAAATGAGAAGCAAAGCATGGCAAGCTATTATAGGCACCATAAGGGAGATCTTATTTTTTCCCAAGAGGCCTGCCCGAATCCCCTCAGCTTAATTCAATCTCTCAATCTACCTTAGAATCATTAGTCGTGGCCACTGGAGGCTGATTAGAGTAAGAATCAAATTAAATAAAAAACAAAAACAAAACAGAAGCACACAAAAGAAATCAACCAAATACCCTCTTGTTAGATGTGAAATTCAGATTGTGAACCTTTAGGAGTAGTGAAGGAGTGCCCACAGAAGAGGGGGTGAGGTGGCGTGGGCACAGCCTCCCTCATGGCCATGGTGGGCGGTGGGGCGGGGGGTGCTTTATCTGTCATTCAGGTCTGCCATGGGAATATTTTTATTCTCTTGCCTTGATAGAATTCTTATTCATCCGGGAAGCTGTCTGACTCAGCCATCCCCAACTCTGTTTTCTTTTCATTCAGGTTTATCAATGTTTATTTAGTCCGTGGTGTATCTGACCTCAGCTCTGGAATGACAAGTTTCAAGGAACCCAGCCTTTCTATGTGGCTTGAGAAAAGATCCTTTTTATTTTTGCTTTTGATGGGGTTGAAGTGAATGACCTAAAAGATTTGTCCAGTTTTGAGATACTCTCAATCTGTGAGATTCTCAGCATCACAGATAGACAGGTAGATAGATAGATAGGCAGACAGATAGACAGGTAGGTAGATATGTAGACAGGTAGATAGACCGACAGACAGATAGGCAGACAGATAGACAGGTAGGTAGATATGTAGACAGGTAGATAGACCGACAGACAGATAGGCAGACAGATAGACAGGTAGGCAGATGGATAAACTCATTGTGACAGAAGCAAAGGCTGTGTAAATTAGCAGCTTATGATGGATGAAAAATGTCCTGAATTTGAGAAACTGTGAATATCAGAAACAATGAACATCAGAAACTATGGGTAGAAAATAAAAGAGCTAATTCACTCAGGGGCTTGAGGCAAGACTGCTACTGTACTTGGGCATTTGATTCAGCTCTAAGCTCTAGTCACCAGAAGGAGATCCTCTTTGAAATGGAGAGGGTCTCAACCATAGAATGTACTCTGCATGTATTAAAATTATTTAGTAAATTATATTTTTACTTTGTCTTTGAAGAGATTTGTAAAAATATTAAAGCCCCCAAACCACCTTTGCCTCTGCTGAATTAACTGGAAGAATATAGTTCTGAAATCTTATACCTCTGTAACTTCTCAAAAGGTCCCTTTGAATGTGTTTTAGTATCTGTAATTCAAAAGGATCTATTGGTGTAAAGTGTCTTGGCTGGGTGCGTATGTTACTCCTATTGTTTTAAATGTAAATCACATTTCTTTACTAAAGGATAAGTAATTTTGCATGTTAATGCTGAAAATAGATGGCATTTATCTTTGAGAGCACTATGGAATGTTGTATCCATATGATCATGTGTTCATAAATTTCAAGTTTAAAGGAACTATATATTGAATGTTTGAACTTACCATATGCAATCTCTGGCTTACATGCTGTTTCTTTTCTGGTCTCTGCAGAGATTGTCAGATCCAATTCTTTTTGCATTTGTCCACAGTCAGCTGGATTTTGTGGAAAATGGTAAAAGTTAGATTAAGGAAGCAGACACTGTCTTTGGGAGTAAACAGTTTCTGATGAGCCCAGAACAATCTAACACAATCTTACAAATACTAGATTCCTAAGACCTATCATTTCCACCTCTTCCAGAAAATGGAACACTATATAAAGCACAAACAAACCAAAACAAATAAGCAACAAAAACAAAAATAAAATCCTGAACATAAGACTTAGATTGAGGCAGTCATGTCTCAGCCTACATGCTTCCCTTGAAGGGGGAAATTTTTCCATTATGAATATGATCAAAAGTCATATATCCCTTGATGATAATATTCCAAAATGATAATCTGACTGATTTACATCTATTAAGATGGTACAATAAGTATCTAGGAAATGTGTAGATATTAAGGATTTTGAAAACAAAACAAAACAAAAAAAGCCAGACCTTCACGGAACCAGTTACTGATTATTATTAACTTATTCTAGAACTTTTTCTCAGCCAAGAAGGCTATGTTAGATTTACAAAAGACTGAATGGAATTGGACAGTAAACAGAGAATTACATTAATTGGGAAGGATAATGTGAAAGAAGGGGAGCTGGTGGTTCAGTCTCTGAGCCTCTGTTCCCTTAGGCTGTGCTCCTATTGTGTTAAAAAAGACCTGATGAGAAGCAAAAAATTCAATTTTCAGATCCTGTTAACCCCCTGATATCCAACAACTGCTGTGTGGCATTTCTCTGCCCCTGAATGGTAGACACCATAGGGTTGGTCAGAAGTTGCACAGAAATAGCTTTACAATGTTCAAGGAATCGTTAGCTTTCAGTTAGCTGAGGTGACACTTCTACTTCTGAGAAATGACAGTTTGTCAAACAGTTTCCTCCAGATTAGCCCTGGAGTGGCTGCTTTAAGCAAGCATGCAGCCTAAATGTGTGACATAAGCTTACCTTCTACACATTGACACGTTTCTCCTTCACAGACTTTCTGCAGTTTGGTATTGGAAGGGCTATAAAACATGGTGCACTGTTTATCTGTGGCAATGAAAGCATGGTTAAGAGAAGTGGCTTGATTGCTGTACAGTATATTTGCTGGTTGGTGAGTCTCTTCCATGGGAATCACCTATTCCAAACCCTTCTTTTTATAGCTAAGGCCCAAAAAACCAAAAACCAAACCCGCTGCCGTTGAGTCAATTCCAACTCATAGTGACCCTATAGGACAGAGTAGAACTACCCCGTAGAGTTTCCAAGGAACCCCTAGTGGGTTCAAACTGCTGACCTTTTTGGTTAGTAGCCATAGCACTTAACCACTATGCCACCAGCGTTTCCAACTAAGGCCCAGGAAGGTTAAATTACACTGAGATTGTGATGGAGCTAATGTTAGGACGCAGGTCTAGTTCCACTATTCAGTTACTTTCAAAGTTTCCTACTATTTACCATGCTATTGGGATGGAATTTAAAATCATCATCCAGCTGACTCTGGAATGCTCTTATTATCAACCAGACTACTGAAACAAGCCCTCTAGAAAAGAAGGATACTTCAATAAATGGTATTGGAACAACTGGCAAGTCATCTGAAAATAAAAAAGTGGAATTCTTACCTCATTCCCTATACCAGAATTAAAAAAAAAAAAAAAGAATCTATGGAAGGGCTATAAAAATATAATTAAAAATAATCTTTGTATGAGGAAAGTCTTTCTAAGATTCAGGACCCAGAAACCATAAAAGATCTCGTTAAATAAAAAATAATATATTATTGTCTTTAATATAAAAATTTTAAACAAAATATATTAAAAATACATAAACAAAGTCAAAATAGAATAAACTAAGGAAAATATTTATAATATATATGGCAAGGCCATCTTAGACAACAATGGTGTAATGGATGAGATGGTTTAACTTGTAACATTCTGCTGAGCAATAGAGGTTAAACAGCTAATGGAAAATAGGTGGTCTGAAAGTGTAGTTCATTTGGGGTGACACCAAAGAGAGCAGAGTTGGCCTTATATTTAGCTGGAGAAGGTGGTGTGAGTTGGCTGTCCTGGGAAGGACTCCTCTACCCTCAAAACGATCTCCTCTTGTTGCCTAGTTATGTGTTTGAAATTTTACTGTATAATACCCGTTTCTTAGGATGAAATCTTTGGTGCTTCCATAAATGAGAGGAAAATAAATGTCACATGAGCATCTGTTGAAAGAATTGTAATTGTTTAGGCTACAGAAGAGAAGAAAAGCCTGCATATATATACATATCAAGGAAAGAAGAGCTAGGTATGTTCTATGTTATTTCAGAAGATAAAACTAGAATGAATGGATGTCAGTTTGGTTCAATATAACAATTTCCTCACAACTAGAACTGTCCAAGGTGGAACAGGCTGCCCTGTGAACAAATGGGAGCCCTCCAGTCATTTAGCATTTTCAGAAATGGCTGAGTGATCAAATGTGAGGTCATTTACTCAACAAATATTTGAGTACACATTATATACCTGACATTATGTTAGATACCAGGGACACAAGGATGAAGATGACTCTGTTTAGGGTTGGTGAGAAAGGTATGTAAACAAATAATTATAATGCAAAGTGACAACTGCTAAAATAGAGCTATCTGCAAAATGTGATAAAACTATAGATGGAGTAGATGTTGATTCTGGAAGGATTAAAGGAAAAGAAGGGTAAGTGAGCTTCTCGAAAAAGTGGATACTGAAACTGAACACCAAAGATAAACTTGAGGCAAATAATTTTAAAGTTGGGAGCAGAGTGGTGAAATGATTAACTTAAAGTCATGCAGAAATTTGTATGTCCAAGTTAGGACTTGGTGATTTTGTGACAAGTGAGCCCCAGGAGAGGCGATATATAAAATAGGAAACTGGCCTATAGTAGCTTTCTAAAGGTTCTGTAAAGAATAGAAAGTAGTCTCCTGAAGAAATTTTAGACTTGAGCTGATTACCTGGTCTGTGGTATTCATACACTGTGAAAGTAGCAGGACTCAGAAATCCAACTTGAAAAAGTTCAAATATCCGGAAACGGACGCAAAGGAACTCATTGCTGGGAATCTGTTTGACAAATTCAACGATTTAAGGAAATCATGGGAGAGAAGAGACTCACAATATTTTAGCCTATAAATTTTGAATAGTAATGGTAAGGGAAAAATGGAGGAGGGGGTGGAGCTTACCGAATTCAGTTGCAGAATAACATGTCCATCTTTGATTTGGTAATCAGCTGATATTTGATCCACCCTTTCCACAAGCTGAGGGAGGAAAGAGAAAAGCTTGAACTTAATTTCATTGCCTTTTTGTTTAAATGCATTCATCTATCAATGGGATGTTAGAGTACAGGGATGTGATCCAATATTTAAAGGAAGTGCAGAGCAGTTTCTCTTCTTAGCACAGTCTGAACATATTAGCATATGCACTCAGTTTTTCAGATCATGCTAATATATGCCACCACTGCACTTCGGAAAATCAAAACTTAGATAGATTGTTGGTTTGGATAGAATATTCTGAGTGATTCTATGAAAGTCACATATTAAAATGAAAGTAAATAACTTTATCTGTAAAATAATGCAGAAAAGAAAACCAAGCATTGGCAATAATTAAAACACTTACAGCTTTTAAGTCTTCTATATTTGCATTGATTCCAGTAGGCAAAGAGATATCCATCACTGCATGGGAGGATCCAGATGATGATTCTTCCTTGCTGGGCTTATAGCTAAAATAAATCAGAGATTAGAAAATGGAATAAATAAATGAATAAGATTCTTTAAGACAAGGCCCTATTCCTTAATGGGCTTTAATTTTTGAATATGGATCTCCAGTTTTTTCCCCCTCTACAATATATATGTTAGAATCACTGAAATTCAGAGTTGCAAGAGACCTTTGAGTCATCTGTATTAACTCTTTATTCACTTGACCAATAATATCAAAGTACTACCGTTCTGCAGCTGAAAGGAATCGTAGAAGTCATCTAGTTCAAGCTCTTAGTTAACTAGCTGAGGAAGCTGAGGATGAGAGTAAGGCACTTGTTCAAGGTCACATGGTATAATGGATTGAGTTATGTCCCCCCCCAAATATGTATTGGAATACTAACCCCTATACATGTGGATAAAGAGCCCTGGTGGTGCAATGGTTAAAGTGCTTGGCTGCTAACCAAAAAGTCAGTGGTTTGAACTCACCAGCTGTTCCACAGAAGACCTGTCTATTGTTGTGTGCTGTCAAATGGATTCCAACTCATAGTGACCCTGTATATAAGTAACTCTATAGGACAGTAAAACTACTCTGTAGGGTTTCCTAGGCTGTAATCTTTACAGGAACAAATCACCAGGTCTTTTCTTCCTCAGAGCAGCTGGTGGGTTCAAACCAATGACCTTTCGGTTAGCAGTTGAGTGCTTAACCATTGCACTACCCATAAAGATTACAGCCTAGGAAATCCTATGGGGCACTTCTACTCTGTCCTATAAGGTCGCTATGAGTTGGAATCGGCTGGAGGTCACGCAACACCAACAATAACATACATGTGGATATTGGTGGATCTGGGAATTGGGTTTTCTTTATTATGCTAAAATAGCTATATCAGTCTAGGGTGGGTCTTAAGCCAGTTACTTTTGAGATATAAAAGGAGCAGCTTAGGCACAGAAGCAAACAAACAACAGATGGGAGAAGACAGATGCCATGTCACATGAAGATCACTAAGGAACAAAGGAACAGAAGCTAAAAAGAGACAAGGACCTTCCCATAGAGCCGAAAGAGACAGAAAGCCTTCCCCTAGAGCCAGTGCTCTGAATTCAGAGTTCTAGCCTCTTAAATTGTGAAAAAATAAATTTCTGTTGATTAAAGCCACTCATGATATTTCTGTTACTGCAGCACTAAGAAACTAAGACACATGTCTAGCTTTTGTCAGAGCCGCATGAGAACTTAGGTCTCTGATTCTCACTCCAGCCGTTTTTCTAATGAAGCATATTCAAAAAAGAAAAATATATATTGGGAAGGGACTCAAAAACATGTCTAGGAAAAGACTGGAAGAAAAGACACTAAAATGCTAGCAGCTATTTTCTCTGGTGGTGCAATATATAACTGATTACCTCTTTTCTTCTCCATACTTAACTTTTCTCTGTTTTCCACAATGGTCACAATAGAGCCTGTATTAATTTTTTAAAAAAATGTTTCAAGGACTATCCCTTGTCTAGGAATTGTGCTGGTGGGACGCTAAGGAGAAAGGCAAAGGGAATAAAGTGGGAGTTTTTTTGTTTTTTGTTTAATAAGAGAAAAGAACACCAAAATGGGAAGTTGGGAAAATTGGGTCTTATCCCAGTTCTATTGAGTGACTTCCATGAATCATTTTCCCTTTCTAGAGTCCAGTCTCCTATTTGCAAAATTAACTCTGAAGAAGTATAAATTTATTTTTAAAATTTATCTCTATAATTCCCAGTCTTTGATTTTGAGTGGCAGAAGCTTGGTGCTACCATTAAGCAGAGCTAGAGGACTTAAAAGAGGGGCAGCTAGGTGGGGCAGAGGCAGGGTGAGTGTTTTTCTGCAAAGGTTGAATTTCAGGTATGAGCTAAGTATCAAGGTGATACCGAGAGGCAGCTAGACATTTGAGATCTTGGAAGAGCAGTCAGAATTGAGGAAGAAATTGGGAAGACAGCCTCAAAAAGGGAAAAAAAGAATCAATCTCTCCTAAAGAAACGAGTATTAGTGAAATGGAGGTATTATGTGAGTTAGTGAGGTGGCAGGGAATACCTTTTCCCCAGTCGCACCTTATAGAACATGTATAAAGCAGATCCTGTTAGAAATTTTAGATACGATGTTTACCAGGATAATTAAAAATATTACAAAATTTCTGACTCATAAAAATTTAACCGATTCTTCATGAAATCAGCAAGTTAGAAGAGAATATAAAGATCCGTAACATGACATCTGGAACTTTCCCACATTTGGATGGGTGAGTGTCACCAGAATCAGAGAACTCTTGCTCACAGATGCGAATACTCTGTCAAGAGGACAGAAAAGGGCCTCCCGAGTGAAGAGTGTCTATGAAAAGGTTGCTGGAGCCTTGATGACTAGTTGCTATGGAGACTGTTTCAACCATGGAACAGAAACCTTCCTTTCAAGAAGCCCTTTGCCTGCTGCCAAAGACAGCAATCTTCCCCAAAGGCGTTTTGTTCTGAGAGAAGGAGAGAAGTAAAATCCCCCTTTCCCCCCTTTTCTTATGAACACAGCAGAGAGGTTGTAAAAAGCTAAATACACGAAAGAGATCCTCTGAACACAAACTGTGTGCTGGCATTTTTAATCGGGAGAGAGAATATTTGAAGGCAAAAACTTTCTTACATGCATAAGTACTGCAAGTTACTTTTGGAATTTACCCAACCTAACTTCAGCATCACAGAGGCAGAAGCATATTCCACCCATCATTTTTGAACATTCTGTTCCCAATGTGTAAAAACCAAAGGATAGAATATTCAATATTACATCTCTATTTGCACTCTTTTGGAATTTGGAGTTAGGCCTCCTGTCAATGAAGTCAAATGAGTACGTTTTCGATAAAAGCCTCTTTATACATAGCAGAGTCTTGGAAAATTAGAGCTGGAGAAACTTAGAGATGAGCTAGTCCAATATCCTTGCTTTACAGAAGAGGGCCAGAGAGAGAAACTGATTTGCTGAAGGTCACTTGGGTACTTCATAGCACAGGCTACCACACAGGTCTCCACTGTCAGAGAGCCAGCCCTTCTTTATGCTGAGTCTGCTTGCCTCTCTGCAGGGTCCTTATTCACACCTCCCCAAGACAACCATTATTCATTTAAAGACAGCAACCATGGCTCTTCTTCTGCCCTAGCAGATAGGTGCCCAAGAACAGAAATGGCAGGTGGGAGGAAGGAGGCCACCCAGGAGAGGGCAACCTTGATGGAAAGAACTTGGAAATGAAGAAGAGTGTTTGAGGGGGAACAGAAAGTGGGGCTGGCCAAGGAAGGAAGTAGGGATTGGAGCTGACTGGGGAGTGAATGAATCCTAAGAAGAGAATAGTTGGGCTAGGGAGCACAAACATGGCTGGGAAACAACTGGGAGGGAGGCAGTAAGAAACAATGCGCTGTTTCTTAGGATCAGCGGTCTCAGATGACACTGAGGGAAAGAGGTGTTTTAATTATTGGACTGGGCATCAGGGATCTGGGGTTTGAGGCCCTACTTTTGCCTCTAACTCTGTGAGAACTTGGCAGGTTACTTCATCTCCTTAGGTCTCAAGTTTCTTTATTTTTAAAATAAAGGATTATTCTATTATCCTTAAAGTCCTGTTTAGCTCTAATTTGTAATTTTATAGAATTTCTAAGCTATCCATACTGATTGCTTTGGCATTGTGCGTGATTATAAGGCAGCAAATCTGCTATCCATAGAAATCACCGTTATTGAAAATATGAAGAGTTAAGGAAATAGAACACAAAGGGAGGGGTTGAGAGGTGATGAAAAGTAGAGTGAAGAGGCCTGTATTCTAGTGCTGGCTCTGTCACTGACTGATTAACTCTGGGTAATCACCAAGATCAAAAATGTATTCACAGTTTCTAAAATCTATATTTCCCAAAACATTTAAGGATACTGGCTGTGATAAGCAGAATAAGCTCCCCCCACCCCCCCGGCCAAAAACATGTCATATCTTACTCCCCAGTACCTGTGAAAATGTTACTTTACATTCAAAATGGACTTTGCAGATGTGAATAAGGTAAGAATCTTGAGGTAGGAAGGTTGTCCTGGATTATCTGGGTGGCCCAATATAATTACAATAATCCTTATAAGGGAAAGAGGGAGGCAGAAGAGTCAGAGAAAGAGATGTGATTATGAAAGCAGCGGTCTGAGTTAGAGAGAGAGAGATTGGCAGATGCTACATGGTTGGTTTTGAAGATAAAGGTAGAGGCTATGAGCCAAGGAATGCAGGTGTACTCTAGAAGCTGGAAAAGACAAGGAAATGGATTTTCCCGTGGAGCTTCCAGAAGGAACACAGCCTTCCAACACCTTAATTTGAGGACTTCTGGCTTTCAGAGTTGTAAGATGATAAATTCGCACTGTTTTAAGCTACTGTATTTGTGATAATTTGTTGCAGCAGCAATAAGAAAGTAATAGAGTGGTCTCTGTAGTGAGTCTGCAGAGTCCCTGGGTAGTTCAAATGGTGAACACACTTGGCTGCTAACCAAAAGGTTGGTGGTTTAAGTCTACCTAGAGGTACCTCAGAAGAAAAGCCTGGCAATCTACTTCTGAAAAATCAGCCATTGAAAACCCTATAAAGCACAGTTCTCCTCTGGCACGCATGGGGTTGCCATGAGTCAGAATCAACTCAATGGCAACAGGTTTTGTGACTCTGCAGAGGGTTTGGAATCAGAGGTTCTCAATCCTGGCTACCATGAGAATGACCTCTGCGGGGGAGAGGTCTGAGCTTTGGAAATTTCTAAAAGCTCTCCAACTGACTTCAATGTGCAGCCTCAACTGAGAGAGAATCAGTAATAGCCAGGGATCTTGCTGGGAGACCATGATTTTTCTAAGTAAGAGAGTAGGAGCTGCTTATGGAGGAATCTTTTGGTTTTTCTATTCCTAATACTTATATAATATCTCCACCCTTCTAAAAGACAGAAAAAATTAACTTAATAGTGTTTGAATTAGGAAGAAGACCAAAACTGGGAGAGAAAACCAATATAAGCAAAAACAACGCTATTCTTTACAATAAGTAGTCATTTAATAATACCTGTTGGGTTCTGCATAGAAAAAAGTGAACAATTTTGTATCTTCTGGCCATCTTAAAATTCAAAAACATATAAAGAGATAATGTTATGAGGTAAAAGTGAGAACTTGAAGTCTACACTCCCCTTGGTGGAAGTGGGCTCACCTGGCACATGCTACTATGCGCTTGTAATCCGAGTAACTGTAGACTCTGGAGCTGGATGCTAGCTCAAACAACACAAGCAAGCAAGAACACAAACAAACAAAAAAAGGAAAGTAGATTGTTTAAGCTGTTTGGGAACTTGTCAGAACAGAATCATTAATAAGCAGGTCTCTGAACACTTAAAAATAATTTGTGATTTGGAAGCTGGCATTTTAGGTGATTTTAATGGAAATTCATGGCTACCGACTCTATACCAGGAAACCTTTAAATAAGTAGACCAATTCTCTGCTCTCCAAGAACTTACAAATTATAGAAGTCATTTGAGGTAAATATGGATTGAGAATGTGTTTGGGGGATGTTGGAGGGAGGGAGAGCAGATGCCTGGATTCACTGGTATTTGGAAAGTGTCCTGTAGAAACAGGCCTCTGAGCCACAAATGAAAGGTATCAGGACAGAGGAGGCAGTGTTCACCCTCACCCCGGGGTGACGGTCAGAGGAGGACTGCAGTGTGCAAGCTGGCTCACTTTTGAACTGGGAGGAGAGAACCAACTAGCAGAGGGATGTGAAGGTCATAGGTTAAAAAATATATATATAGGAACATTATGCCCATAAGTACCAGAGGGACCAAGTTGAAGGTAAGGGCACAGAAATAGGCATTTGTCAGACCCCTCATAGTACAGAAAGGCTAAGGGATGGGACACTAACAGGGTGATAAAAGAAATTCAGGGTCATGGGATGGAATGCTGACACAAAGGTGACAAAAATCCAAGGTTACAGAATTAGACCCTTCTGTGACTTTACAACCTCTTACAGTCTTAGAAAGTAATGTAGTTAGTTAAATAACTGCTTGATTAATAATGAACACATTTAGTTTAGCTATTAAGTTATTTAATAACAGTCTCAAATTGTTATTAGAGTTGTCTATTATAATAAATGGCACTAATGTTTACTTGCATATCAGTCTGCTAAAGAATTTGATTAAAACATTATGTTTTTTTGAAAAGGCACATTTTTTTTTCCTAATCAGGGAAACTATCTGATGTTCTTTATCCTTAGCCAAAATTACAGTGT
Source organism: Dugong dugon (assembly GCA_030035585.1). Lineage (NCBI taxonomy): Eukaryota > Metazoa > Chordata > Mammalia > Sirenia > Dugongidae > Dugong > Dugong dugon. The sequence goes on from CM057471.1 coordinate 65,035,092, forward strand.
AAATTATGCTGTTTTACCTTCAGTGTCCTGGGTTTCAATTTTTAAATGAAAGCTACAAACTTCCTCAGAGGTACTAGTTTTGTGAACCACAGTTGTTACCTACATTGGGAAAAGTAAACAAGAAGATTCTATTTGAAGTGGAAAAGTGAGGTATTATGGCAATACTGCTTCAGCAAATGGGATGATTGAAGTATGATTTTCATAATCCAGTGCAAATAGTGTATATTAATGACCCTTTTCCCAGTGGTTAGACTGTCAGCAAACTTCACAATCTGAAACATAGCTGAGAACCTCAAAATAAGCCCGAAACAACCTCTGGCCAGGCAGAGCATTGATCCAAATCCTCTGCAGGCAAGTCTCAGCACCTCACTCTACAGAAAAGTTCCCGAGGCTCACCCTAGAGCCTTTATGCTCTAGTTTTACACATAACACGGCAACGCCAGGAAACATGGTTTTCTTGAAGCTCACACATCAACGTGGTAAACAACAAACTATACATGTGCATGGGCAGGGCTGCTACCAGAAGTAGGCATATTGAGATCATCTAGAAGTGACAGAAAGGTGAGCAGCCCCCTCCCATGCAATCTTATACAAAAGTCCTTGAAGGAATAAATGTAGTAAAACATAGAGCATAATTAAAATCATCAATAGATGATTTTATTCAGAATAGACAGTTTAAGAATACATGGACTATGTAAACAGTTTAGAAAAACTTACAAATGCCAAACCGCTAAAATAAAAGAAACTTTAGCCCTTACATATAATACATCAATCTCCAATGATACTGAATAAATGAGATATGTACACATATATAACCATAAAATTATATATACACATACATACATAATTACACATGTAATTTCCACAGATACACAGAATGCATACATATAAGGGTTAACATAGCCATTTTCAAAAAGAAATTGTGAGGACAGTTACCAAGACAGCTAGAAAGAATTAGATAAATGAATCCTACTTTCAACATGGTTACCCAAGCCTGGATTTCTGTGGTTTTGTGGGTAATTCCCTAACTTTCTTTAAAGAGTCATGTAACTCCCCGTTGACTCTCAATGAAACACTTACATGTACCGTAGCCAAGCCGCTGCTATATCCAGTACTGACGACAAGGTCATCATTGAGAGTTACCTGGAAAGGTGGGAAGAGAAACCATACTTTTTAATCATTTGATAGGGAGGGGGCTTACAGCAATGAGGAGTGTTCTGACACCTACCAGCCTCCTCTCTCGGAGCTCTTGTGAGATTAAATGGATAAAGCATTGAATATTCCATGCCCATAAAACCAAAACCAAATTCATTGCCGATGAGTCGATTCCAACTCACAGTGACCCTACAGGGCACAGGAGTACTGCCCCATAGGCTTTCCAAGGCTGTAATCTTTACAGAAGCAGGTTGCCACATCTTTCTCCCATAGAGTGGCTGGTGGGTTCAAACTGCCCACCTTTCAGTTAGCAACTGAGCTCTTTAACCACTGTGCCACCAGGGCTCCTTCCTATGCCCATAGTAGGCACTAAAAAATGTAACTTCTCCTTTCCTTTCTACAAGTAAATAAGATGCCTGAGATCTCCTGAGTGAGCTAGCAAAACCAACATGTCAGAGGTCATTTTTGGTTACATTTCCATTTATAAATGGTTATGGTAAAACTAAGGAGCCCTGGTGGTGCAATGATGAAGCATTTGGCTGCTAACTGAAAGGTTGGTAGTTCGAACCCACCCAGTGGCTCTGCAGGAGAAAGACCTAGCAATCTGCTTCGGTAAAGATTACAGCCAAGAAGACCTTGTGGGGCGGTCCTACTCTGTCACATGGGGTCATTATGAGTCTGAATCGACTTGACAGTACCCAACATAAACATGGTAAAATTGGATCTTCTCCTTTTGCCAGCTGAATAATTCCTTTCTGTGTCTAGCTCGGGTATCAGCATCCTATATGCCAAAGGAGATCGTTTTCATTAGCACTAGGAGCAGGGAGCCTCAACATAACCATCCAGTAGGTGAAATCTATCTTTGGTGCCCTCCTACTTCCCCTTTGGAAAACCTGCTGGCCTAGTGCTATGGCTGCTAACTGAAAGGCTGGCAGTTCGAATTCACCAGGTGATCCTTGGAAACTCTATAGGCAGTTCTGCTCTGTCCTATAGTGTCGCTATGAGTCAGAGTCCACGCAGCGGCATGAGTTTTACTTCCCCTTTACACTCTTCTACCATCTCCTGATAGCTCATCTTCCCACTTCCCTCTGGCCTTCGTTTGTCAAAACCCCTGGCACTCCCCTCTACCCCCCACCCCAAGCCTGCCAAATCCTTAGGTGCTGCTTCTCCCTGCCCTGCTAGGAGGAAAGTGAAGAGATGAGATGAGTTAAATAACTGTCCCTTCCAGACAAACTCTACCATCCAAATGCTCTCTAATTTGTGGAATGTATGGAAGAGATTATTTTGAGCAAGGGGGGGTCTGAAGAGTTAGTTCTCCACTTAAGTTCAAAGCCACAGCCTCCCCTTCCCTTTACTTAGCACTCTAGTGCAAAAGAGATTAGATTTTCACAAAAGGTTGTCAGCCCTTTCTTCAAAGATTACTAAATATAGGTATATAGGTCAACTTTCTTGTTCTCTCTGATGGAATATAGCAGCATTTACTGGAAAGCCAGGGCCTTGATGTGATGCATGAGAAAAGGGTTCTGTGGACAAATAAGTTTGGGTACTGTACATGGTACCCTGCCACCCCTGCCCCCATTCCTCCCCAGAGTCACCACACTTGGTTACACATGAAAGACGGAGGAGTCTGTACGAAGGAACTTGTTTAGCCTCATTTAAACTTATGTTTCCCACACTTAATTGACAAGCTAACATTTTTTAATGAAACACATTTTAGGAAAATGTAACACTTTTTAGGAAATGCTGGAGTAGAGAATTCCAAACTAGATAATAACAGGGTAGACTTTACATGAAGGCAGCATCTTAATTATTTCAATATGACTAGGGATTTATCTTGAAAAGAGGCATCTTACAGCATTACCCCTATAAAGAAGAATGACTGCAGCTACCTCAAATGGGCCTACCATGCTCTTCAGGCCAAGAGCTCTTCACTTGAACTCAGACCCTTGGCTTAGGACATGGATCTCCAACGAACTCTACTTAGAGTCCATGGGTAAATGAGAAACTTTACTAAACTGGGAGTCACAAATAAAAATGCCTGCAGAGGTCCAGGCATGAAGCAAGTATGGATATGCTTGTGTTTGTGGGGACTGTGGCAAATTGAAGACATTTCCCCAGATATTTTAGTTTTTCAAGAAAAGTTACAGATCAGATTTTTATTACTATTTTTAAATATTAGAATGTATCTCTAGGTCTATATATCTATATCCATATACTTATCTTTTTTTTTTTAACTACAGGCTACCAGTTTGTAATTTCTACATTAAGTTTTATCTGTTATACCTATTTACCTACCACAAACACAGATTTGTGGACTCTAAAGAGGATGTAGACAGAACTATTTCTAATTATTTGTATAGTTAAATATACTTGGAAATAATTTAAAATGTAGTATTTAGAAAAATACATTTTTCTAATACTAATACTGTATAATAGCAGCTACTATTATTACTATGCAGAGCCCTGGTATTGCAGTGGTTAAGAGCTATGGCTGCTTACCAAAAGGTTGGCAGTTCAAATCCACCAGCTTCTCCTTAGAAACCCTATGGAGCAGTTCTACTCTGTCCTATAGGGTCCCTATGAGTTAGAATTGACTCAATGGCAGTGGGTTTTTTGGTTTATTATTAGTATAGAAACTAGTTTTTCCAAAGTATCCTTTTCTTTGGGAAATTATCATAAGCCATCAAGTTTCACTTTTAAATGACCAGCTGTAGCAGAATATGGGACAAGGAGTTAGGGGCCTAAATGCCGATTCCAACTCTGTCACTGTCTGCATGTGTGATTGGGGCCATTTGGAACCACTGGCAGACTCCCAAGCATGTCTTTTCTCTTACTCTATCATTGTACCTTTGTACATGCTGTTCTCTATGTCTGGAATGTTCTTCCCCCCTCTTCATCTGGCTAACTCACTCTGATTCTTCTAGATTTAACCCATGCATCAGGACACACTTGATAAGTTCCCTTCACTCAGCCTGTGTCAGGATGTCTTCCTCTGTACTTCCATGATGCTATTTCTGACTGCCTGTTTAAATTACTACCTCCCCACAGTAGACAGGTTCTTTGTGTTTTGCTTTTGAACCCCCAGTGCCTAGGACCTAGCAAGCACTCAATATTTGTTTAAGTGATTAATAAATACATTTGGAAAAAAAGGATGAAACAGATGATTTCAAAGGTCCCATTCAATTGTAAAATATTATAAAAGGTTGTTCATTTACCTCTATTGGCCTCCCAAGGAAATCTTTCTCTGTCATCTTATAACGGTGGAAGTCACCTCTTTTCTTGTAAGAAATATTGATATCCATATCTAAGCGGAGTTGTTTCACCAGGAGTGAATATTCTGTCAGGCCCTCGATGGCATTAATTGTATCCTATCAATAATCAGCAAGGCACAAAAATATGTTTAGCTTATCTGTATCCTCCCTGTTTACAAATGTCCTTTCTTATGAAAGGGTAGAACAGCATTGTCCAGAGATAAAACTCCAGTGTGACTGAGTGAAACTGGTAAAGGGCTCCAGTGTGGAGGTGGAAGGAAGGCCTTTCTCGTCAGTAAGGATGCAGATTCTAGTGGACTACAAGGGTAAAGGCAGAGGAGTAGGTAGTAGGAACAGGAAGTGTGGCTTAGATCCAGGATCTCTATATAACCTGTGTGTGTGACCTCAGGGAAATCCCTCTTTGCAAGGCTATCTCCTCATTCTCTGGTCTCAGCTTAAATATTTCCACTGTAAGGCCCTCTTCCCATTATTCTCTGTTTTAATGTTCTCCTTGTGTGCTTCATAGCATTCATCACAATTTATAATCATTTTATTTATAGTTTATTGTTGGCCTCCCCCATTGTAACGTAAGACTCATGGGGGCAGGTAGCATATTTTTGTTGGTATCCATTATATTTCCAGCACCTTGTATATAGTAGCTAGTCAATACTTATATTTGTTGAATGAAAACACGAATAAACTTTACCTTTCTGAACCTCATCTTCCTCATCTATAAAATAAGGAAGTGTGACTAGATCAGAGAGGGCAAATATATGGCTATCCCTGTGCCTCGCTCCATGACAGCCAATGCGAACGAATAGGAACTCTTTCTTGTTAAGCCTACAGTTGTACCAAGATGAAACCCATTTACCTCACCAGATGAGTGACCACTAAAGTGATCCTGAAGGGCCCCTCTAGCTCTGAATTTTATATAAATGGACACACACACTGTCATTATTTATACATTCAGAAAAGAGGAAAGATGTTCACATTTGAGCTAAATTTTGAGTATAGATGTATATTGTACAACTACATAATAGTTATAACATTAAAAAAAAAAATCGTTGCTGTTGAGTTGATTCCGACTCATAGCGACCCTATATGACAGAGTAGAACTGCCCCATAGAGTTTCCAAGGAGCTTCTGGTGGATTGAAACTGCTGACCTTTCGGTTAGCAACTGCAGCTCTTAACCACTATGCCACCAGGGTTTCCAGTTATAACATAAAATACACTTAATTAAATAAGTACTTTGGTAGATAGATGATAGATAAACATATAATGTGGGAACAATATCTATATCTTTGTCTACATGGAAGGCATTGTTTATTCTGTAGAATGTGACATGATTGCTGGTAATGTTACTAGCCTCTCATAGTACTAAGAATCATAAGGAAGTACTGGGTTAGAATCAGGAGATGTGAGTTCTGATGTTGGCTCTGCTACTAACTCCCTAAATGAACCTGCCAGGCTCATTCTTTCCTCTGTATAATGAGAGTGACAATGCAGACAACCTCTAAGTGTCCTTTGATTCTGAACATTTATTCCTATCTATGGTATGCTCACTTGGTGGACAAAAGCATGTAGGCCAGAATGAATGTGGAATGTGTAGTGTGGAAGATAGTAAACATGTCTACAGGATGAACAAGACAAATAAATTTTACCTGGGTAGAATAAAAGCCACCTCCATACCTCTGCTCTTCAGATAGCCATCTGATGATTGGGTTAACATAATTCATATCCTTCAAGCCCAGGCTGGTGAGTAAAGCATAGGCAGTGGTTTCTACCATATGTGCTGTAGCAGTGTTAGGTACAGAGCTGTCTTTGCGCTGAAGATCATCTCTCCAAAAACGATAAATGGGTGGATTCCCTGAACATGAACAAATTCTGTTTGTTAACATGATTAAAAATGTGAATTTGACATAACAATTCTAGTAGGTATATTGTAGCCTTCAGGTTTCTAGAAGTTTCTTTTTTTTTTGTAACTTCCTAAGGGTGACTAATACAAAACAAGATTCCATAATATAGTGCTATTTGTCTTTATTTAAAAAAAGGTCAATATGGAAAGTCAGCATGTTCTAGGGAGAAGTATAGTAGATGGAAAGTCCTGTAAACTAGGAATTATTAGGCCCAGGTTCTAGTCTCTACTACTAACTGGTCACATCACCTTGGGCAAGTCCCTTCAGTTCTGTGGGACTCAGTTTCCTAATACTTAAACTGAAAATAATACTTCTTTCCTTGTAGTAAAACTCAAACGACATACTAATTGTGGGTTTTTGTAAACAATAAAGCACCATATACATACAGAGGATTATTATTATTATTATACTGATACTACAAGATAAATTGTGGAATTTTTCCCCCTGATGGAGAAAATTTGTATCCTGGAGATTATGAGATCACACTGAATTTTAATTCAGTCTTTTATTATCTCTTCCCAATTTAAAATACAAAAGACAATTTCAAATATGCAGCATCTTTCATAACTTAAACGTTCTAAATTACATCTAAGTTTTTTATTGCTCTAGTAATTTACAACTGGCTTTTTGGAACAAATTATATTAAAAAAATTTAAAAACAGTAAAGTATATTTAGAAATAATTTGTTAAGATTAGTCAAAATATTGATGTGTCTGTTTATAATTTATAACTACATTATTTGCATGACCATGAACATATACTTCCCTCCCTCTCAGAGACTTAGATTTATTATATTTAAAATGAGTTTTGATTTGATCTTTAAAGATACTTCCAGCTCAAACACTCTTTGATTATATTAAATTCTCTTCTAGCTCTTAAATTCTTGATTTTTACTCTATAACTTACAATACCCAAGACATTTCTTTTGTGTTATTTTTTAAGTGTTGTACAAGTGGTTTTGAGATATATATTAAGATTTAGTCATTTTAAAATGATGACAGTAGTCAAAATTTGTAGTGGTTATAAAAGTCACATAAAGTTTATAAAACTTAAAAAAAATCTTAGCCTAAAGATGACTCAGAAATGTCCAACCATGTCTATGTTGATTAAGGCACAGTGGACAATGATCACCGCTACTCTTTATAGTTCTCTCTCTTGACCTATAGAAAGCAGTATCCTTACTCTTCAAGCTGAAATACATACCTTTATATAAAATGATAAAATATAAGTCAGGTCATGCACTCCTTTGCTTAAAACCCTCCACTAGCTTCCCTTCTCACTCAACAACAAACCCAACCGATTTCTGTTGAGTTGATTCAGACTCATAGGGATCCTATAGGACAGAGTAGAACTGCCCCATAGGGTTTCCAAGGAGTAGCTGGTGGATTCTAATCACCAGCCTTTTGGTTAGCAGCCTAGCACTTTAACCACCGCTTTAACCACCAGGGCTCCAAAGTAGAAGTCAAAGTTCTAGGGCTTCCACTAACCCATTGAGCGCTTCAGGTGAATGAGAAACAGGCACCCCTTGCTCTGGGTGGGAGCAGTCCTAAACCAGGGTGCATGGCTGGGTGAGTGGAGCATGGGCTGCATTTCAGCTTCATTCACCCACTTGCTTAGGTGCCTTGTACATTGCACAACTGTACACAGTAGCCCTGCAGAGACCCTGCAATGACCTCCAAGGCCCTGCATGGGCTCCCCGCAGCCCCTTGCCCTTTTCTCCCCGACCTCATTTCCTACCCCCTAGCTCACTCCTCTCCAGCCACTTTGGCCTCCTTGCCATTCTTGAAGTACCAGGCACATTCCTGCCTCTAGGTATTTGCATGAGCTTTCTCTGTCTGGAACACTCTTCTTCCAGATAGCTCTAAGACTGGCTTCCTCATCGTTCTCAGGTCTTGATTCAAATACCATCTTCTCAGTGATACTTACCCACCCTATCTAAAATTACAACCCCTATCCATTGCCCTATCTTCCTTCCTGGCTGTATTTATCTTTATATCGGTTACCACAAACTTATTCTCTACATACAGTGTTTTACTTTTTATCTTGTGTGTCTGCCTCTTCCTAATGGAATGTAAGTTTCATGAGGGCTGGGATTTTTTTTTTTTTTTTTCGGTCTGCGTTGTTTATTGACTTATTACCAGAGCCTAGAACAGTGTTTGGTATACAGGAGGTGCTTAATAAACATTTGTTAAGTAAAGAAATGAACAAATATTCCCAAAAGAATGAAAAAAATGAATGCATAGTGATAGTTATTACAATGTGTTGTGATGATTTGTTTACACCAGTCTTAACCTGTGAGCTTCTTGAAGGCAGGGACTGTGTCTTGTCACCTTTGCATGCCACCACCCCCTTCCCAGGATTAGCAGACTCTATGTGCTTAGTGACTACTTCCTGAATAAATGTATGGGGTGAGTCATACCTTTCACCACAGCTTCCTTCTTCAGGGCTGAAACAATTGAACGGAATTGTCTGTGTGTTGAATCTCCCAGGGAAAGAGCATATGCAGCAATGGCCAGTGTAAAGGTGCTCTGGGCTGGGAGGGTATTTTCAAGCAAAAAGCCTTCAGCTTTAGCAAGAGCTGTGTTGATTTTCTGAAAACAAGAGCAGAAAAAACCCTAAGTTTCCTTGGCAAGCATCAGCCTACCAATTGATGTGAACTACTCCCAGGTTTCACAATCCTAGGGTGGCAAGATGACTGGGGGAAAGATGATCAACCTAATGGGAATGATGGCATCTTGCTGAAGCACAGCCTTCCAAGAGAAGGAGCAGAGCATGATCTCTGAAGGGAAAATGTAATAGTCCAAAGAGGATTAAGCCTTTTGCCTCTGAGTTCTCACCTCCCCTTTGCAGATTTTTTCCCTTTAGTTTCTTCTTCCAGCATCAGACCTAGCCTCCAGGAAGACAGAACACTGAGCATGGACCAACTTTCATCATCCTCCCTCGGCATAGCTGAGACAGGTTCACCCCTTCAAAAGGAGCTTTACTAAAAATAACATAGATAGCAGTAAAAAAAAAAAAAAGCCTAGCTGCCAAAGTACTTTTTGATCCTAAGGACTCCAGGAAAAATAGTCCTACTTCCCTGTTCTGAGATATCTAGAATAGTTATTTGGGATAAGCGGATTAGGAGGAAGCCTCATGCAAGGTTTCTAACATCTCACCTGGATCCTTTTCCCCCAACTCCATCTGTATCTCTCAGTCATGTGGTTCTCTAGCCCCCTGGGAACTGGTTCTCTTTCACTCTTTTGTCTTATAAGTATAAATACTAGTTCTCTTGAAATTAAAAAAAAAATTGTTTTGTTTTGTGGTTCAAATCCTGCAGGTACCCCTGAATTTTTCCACCTCAGTTCTGTAGCTTCATTTGAAGGACATGTCTAATTTACTTCTGATTTGTAGGCAGGTATATTTAACCTCAAGGAGTCCTAGTGGTGCAATGATTAATCGCTCGGCTGCCAACCAAAAGGTTCCAGACACGAACCCACAAGGTGCTCCACAGGAGAAAAGACCTGGCAACCTTCTCCTGTAAAGACTTCAGCCTAGAAAACCCTATGGAGCAGTTAGTTCTACTCTGTCCTATAGGGCAGGGCTTCCAACTGGTTCGTTTGCATTTCTAACAAGTTCCCAGGTGACGCTAATGCTGCTAGTTAGGGACCAATTCTGAGAACCACTAGTAGAGCAGTGGTTCTCAAAATTTATTATACATAAAAATCACCTGGGGATCTTATTAAACTTTAGGTTTTGACTCAGTATATCTGGAGTAGAAATGCAAATTCTCAGCAGGGGTTCGAAGGCCTGCTATAAGGTCACTATGAGTCAGAATCGACAACATATTTAACCTTCGCTCGGGGATTTAATTCCTCCCAGATGAGGGTATTATCTCCATTAACCTTTGGAATCTTCTATGTTGATTCACTTAGGTAAATCCTCTCTTTTCTCCCCTCAGCTTCCAAACAAATGAAAACAACACAACCCAATGAAGCAAACTTGCTAACATGTATCCTCAGTGGTTTCATAATATAGAGTGCCTCAACTACAGAATAATAATAACAGACATAGAATAAGACTTAGCAAAGATAAGAGAGGGGGACTGAGAACAGGCCATTCTCCCGTAACAAATGGTCAGATGTTATCAGTTCTAGTCCTAGCTCTACAATTTAGTAGCCTGTGACACTGGGCAATTAAATTTACCTTACTTACAAGACTCAGTTTCCTCAACTGTCAATGAGTATGTTGGACAAGGTGGTCTCTAATTTCTATCATAGTTACGAAATCCTTTGATTCTGGAGTTAAAGTTTTTTTCAAGTAATGTGAAAAGAAGGAAAAGAAGTTTTGAATTTAAGTACCTTCTGATTATTGGTCCCCCTAGAAGTAGATGATGGGTGTTGGAGAAAGAAATTTTTTTACTTACCATCAGGGGGCATATATCAAACGCCTTTTTAATTCCAATAACAGTGAAGGCTGTAAGATATAAGGACTTCTGTTTGGCTTCAGTAGGCAAGGTACCCTAAAAATAAGCAATGTTTGAAAAGGAGAGTGAAAATGGTGTCTTTAAAGTGAAGTGACCTGGTTCTAATCTCCCCTTTGAGCCTTATCTCCCACTCTTCCCCTTCATGCACTGCTGTTTCTCACAAAAATTCTGGGTCTTTCTCACTTGCATGCCTTCACTTGTCCCTGCTCCTAGCCCTGCTTCATACCTCCTCACCACATTTAAATTCTCTCCTTCCTTCAAGACCTTTTTAAAATGACACCTCCTCTATGAAGCACTATTTGGTTTTGGATCACCCATGTTTTTTCCTCTTATGGCAATGCTATTCCAAAGCAATGCTTATAAGACCTTCCACAAAGTGGCCTCTATTTACCCCTCTAGCTTCATTTCATGCCACTCACCCCCTAGCTCTCTTGGCCCCTGTTCTTTGAGTGAACCACACTCTCTTCACTTCAAAATGCCAGGCATGCTGTTTGCTGTGCTTGGAACACTCTTCCTTGGAACACACATATATATCTTGATTAGAGTTGCTAGTAGTAATACTAACATTTATACCTCACCTTTCCTACCAGTGTGTGAGCTCCCTTGTGGTAGGAATACCATCTAGTCTATCCTTCCCCTGCACATCATGCCTAGAATAGGCCTTGCATTTATTAGGTACTCAGTGAATTGTTGTTGAAAGAATTGTAAGTGGATGGATGGATGGATGTCTGAAGAAAAAAGTGTTACAACACTTTATTCTTGAAATAGCACCTAGATGACGTCAGTTGCCCCATTTCTTGTGGGAGTCCTAAATCTGCTATTGATGCAACAGAAGACCATCATTAACCACTGTTAGCAGTAGAGATCACTCATGACTGATATGAAAGGGATTTGATTGGGGCAGGCAAAAACATAAAAGATTCTGTTGAATCCTAAAGAAACATTCTAAAGAGTAGAAGGACATGGAGAGAGATTGTAATTAGAGAATGTAATTCAAGCTTTGTAAATAGATTCTAATCTCAAGTAACACTTTTAAAATAAATTGACCCCGATCTCTCTTTCCAAGAGAATATAAATAGGGTCCCATCTTTCATGACAACACTGTGTAGCTTTGATCTGTAAGAAGACTCTGCACAATTGGCACAGATTCCGTACCAAGAAAGCAAAACAAAACAACAACAACAACAACAACAACAAAAAACCATTGCCGTTGAGTTGATTCCAACTCATAGCAACCCTATAGGACAGAGTAGAACTGCCCTATAGAGTTTCCAGGGAGCAGCTGATGGATTTGATCTGCCAACCTTTTGGTTAGTTTGGTTAGCAGCCAAGCTCTTAACCACTGCACCACCAGGGCTCTGTGCCAAGAGTAGGAGGGCAAATTAGTACATTTTACTCATTCTGAGATCTCTAGTACTTACCCCCTATGAACCACAAATGACTGTTATACGAGAGGTCTAAGACATCACTTTATCTGACCTATCTGGATTGGAGAGCAGTACAGAAAAGCCATTCATATTCTTTGCTTGCACACAAGAGCATTTCTTGGATGACTACATATTTTTTTTCTTCTTCTTCATCTTCCCAAAATAGGGAGAACTAAACTGAAATTTGTAAAAAGAACTACTGCTAATCTGTACATTTGTTTCCTTACCTGTAATTTTACTGGTTGATACTCGGAATTTTCCTTGAAAGATCCATTTTCTAATTGACAATTCTCAATTAGCCACAATAAAGAATTACAAATTGAATTTTGGTTCTGATCTATGTATCTATTTACTTGTCCAAGTATTCTTATAGCAAAAGCTGTTAACCTTTAAGACAAAAATCAAATAAATATTTGACATTAAATCTCTTTGGAATTTCAATTTACAGAGTGTCTTAGTCTATAGAACACTTATTTTTTTTTAAAAGAAAGTACCATTTAGAAACATATAAGTTGTTGCTGTTTTATAGGGGAAGGGAAGACTGCAGGAAGATCTCTGAAATGTTCAGTCAGTAAATATGTGCCGCACATCTACATCTTCTGTGATGACAGCATTGTTAGCCAGTACACAAACTAGAAATTGATTTCTGGTGATTAAAAAATATATACTATCTGTCTGAAGTTGAAGATAAGAGTGGTGAAACAAACACTTTTGAGTCAAGGCGCAGACCCTTAGTACCTATTCAACAAATATTGACTGAATAAATAAAAGAACAGGAGACATAGAAGAGTAAAATTATAAAATCCTAGACTGTAAGATCTGTAAAGGCCATCTAATCTAAATCCCTAGCTGATGCATGAACTCCGTTCTTCAACACCCCCAAGAGTGTGTCTGGCTTCTCCTTGAATGATGTCTTTGACAGGAAACTCATCACATCAGAAGGAAGCTTTAATTATCACTATTAGTCAAAAAGGAATTTTAATCTCTATGAGTATCTCTCAGATAATATCAGAGAGGATCCAATTCATAACCCCACAGCACCTCTTACAACTCCATCCCTCTCCTCCTGTTCTCTCAACCACTCCAGCTTTCCAAGAGCTGCTCACTCTCCACACTCCCTAAATGTCTCTGAGATCCAGCCCACTTGGCTTCCCCCTCCCTCTTCCCTTCACTTCCCTAACTTTTAAAATTTGTTTTATTTTTTCAATTTATTCTTAAGTTAATATTTCTTCAAGAGGTAATACATTCATACGATTCAAAAATCCAAAAGCACTGAGGCTGGATGAACTCCCAAAATTATTACCCTGAGATAATCTTTAAACCTTAAACCAAAATATCCTTTGAAGTCTTCCTTAAACCCAACAATAGTTTAATTCAATTAGTAAAGAATGTCTACCTTGAGCATTGTGTGCTTACATGGAACTATCTAAAAGGGATGAAATTGATGACAGCAATTCGAAAGATTAGATAGGAAACTTAGGGGCAGTGAGTTTATGTCAATGGGGGAGGAACAATTTGGAAAAGGAGAATGAGAATGGTTGCACAACTTGACAAATGTAATCAATGTCACAGAATTGTACATGTAGAAATTGTTGAATTGGTGTATGTTTTGCTGTGTATATTTTCAACAACAACAAAAAATAAAATAAATTATTTTTTAAGAATCCAAAAGCATAAAGGATATATAATGAAAAGTTTCCCTCCAGCCCCTGTCTCCCTCCACCTGGAAGGATGTACAAACTCATAATAGTGAGTTCCTTTGGGGAAGGGGAAACAGAAATAAGATGGGGACTTGTGGCTAAAGGGAAAACTTGAACTATCTCTGTAATGTTTCTTTCTTAAAAAAAAAAAAAAAGACTAGCTAATAAGAAAAATGTTCACAGTTGTTAATTTTGGGTTTTGTTAATATGGATAACATTATTTTTTGTGCCTTCCCTATACTTCTCAAACAACTTTAAGGGTATTCAGGTGCTGGCCATTTTCTTTTATGTATATATTTCTCTCAAGGAACTTGTGGAGTTGGTTCTAGGACAATACTCAGTGTTTTTATGTTTTTGGCTGAACACAATCCACTCAGTCTTTTCCCAAGACTCTTGAAGGGTTCTGGGTATTTACTGAGAGGCTATCATGTCTTCTTTTGAGGGGGGGCGGCGGTTCTGTTCTCCAGGCATTTATTCCCAGTTTCTGTTGTGGTAGTTTCTAGTCCACATCAACATCTACCCCTCCCCTGCATCCTGGTTGTTATCTTCTGATTGGTATGCTCCAGCGGTGATTTAGGAGATAATATTGGAGCCATTATTCCCTGTCCTAAAATGCTAAAATGTGACCCAGCTGGAGCTGGACTCAACAAACAGTCACAAGGACACATCAATTGGGCCTGAGGTATAAAGATAATAGCTAGGACAATCTTGGAAAACATCTTCTAGGGAACTTTTCACATAAACAAATCATAAAAAGAGCACAAAAGTCCCACATACTTTCCATTCTTATCTTTTTTTATTAGTCTTTCAGTGAATAGTAAGATTTGTTGGACCAATGAAGACCCTCCTGACTGTCTTTACTGAAACCTGTACCAATGATTGTTAAGACAGACAATTGAAAATGTAGGATCACAGTTTCTAGCCAATCTGTGAAAAGGTGAAGCTTTCAATGATTTTACCTATTTTGTAGTGTTAATATACACATGCTTGTCCATTTTTTCCACTTTTGCTTACGCTGTAATATTTCCTTGGGCTTGGGCAGATATGGCTCTAGCAGCATGCTTGTCCATTCCCACTTTTGTCTGTTCTGTAATATTCCTTGGATTTGGGCAGACATGGCTCTGGCAGCATGCTTGTTCATTTCCTGCTTTTGCCTCTTGAATGTATGCCGAATAAAACTTTTCTTTTTGCTTTACTAAACTTTTTGATGTTTTTACCCTAGAACGGGGGTCTATGCGTGTTTTAAAATGTGCCACCCATACATGGACACAGGATATTAGACCTACTTCTAAGGAACAATCTGTGGGACCTGGTGACTGGATATAGCACCAAAAGGAAAGGGAGAAGTAACGAACCAACTGACAAGTCTGACTTGGTGGAAAGGGGACAAAGTGTAGAGTATTGTTGTGCACTGATTAAGGCAACAGAGGAGAATTGTGTTAGAAGAAGAAAAGAATGAATTTGACACAGATTGTGTTTGAAGGGTCTTTGGTTCCCAGACACCTAGAAATGTGGATCTGGAATTTAGGAAAGAAGTTAGGCTTTGAGACATGGGTTAGGGAGTCATCAGCATAGAAGTTGTGGAAGTTATGAGCAAAGATGAGATTGCATAAGGTGAGATTTCAGAAAATAAGAAGGGCTGAGAACTCTTCAGTAGTTGAAAGGCATAATCTAAAAGTAAGCCACTTTAGGTTACAAACTCCTTGAATGTGTTTTATACAGGAAAGACTACAAAATAGCTGGCACACAGTGTTTTTTGTTAAATATTTTGCCAAAAGCAGGATAATTTTTTTTAAACAGACTGCCATATGGACTTCTAGTTAATTTATTCTGTGTCCCTCAAATCATCAGAATTATAGAAGTTATTATGCTTCCATGATTAAAGATTTATTTAACAGCTACTGTATGCCAGGCACATACCAAGCACTAGGAATACTTGGAGCTGACCACATGGAAGTTACATTCTAGTGGGGGAGACAGACAATAAGTGAGATAAGTAAGAATGTTAGTGATAAGGAGAAAAAGAATGTAGAGGAGAAAGATATGAAGTGCTTTGGTGAGGGAGGGTTGAAATTTTAGATAGAATGATTAGCAGAGGCCTCACTGAGAGGTGACCTTTGGTAAAAACTGAGGGAAGTAAGGGAGCCAGCCATGCTGATAACGTGAGGAGGTGCATTTCAGACAGAGGGAACAATCAGTGCAAAAGCGCTGAGGTAGAATGGTGCCTGGAGTGTTTGAGGAACAGTGAGAAGGCCAACAGGGGTGGAATTAAAGAGGAGTAGGAGATAAGGTTGGAAAAGTGAGGCAGGGCCAGATCACATAGGGCTCTATAGGTTAAAGTAAAAAGTTTGGCTTTTACCCTGGGTAAGATGGGAAGCCCCAAGGGTTTCTTTCTTTTTTTTTGACACAGAGGATTTATTTTGACTCCATCTCTCCTACAAAACCCATGTCTATAGCATCGTGGGTCTGTGACAATTCCACTTTTTGGGTTCCAAGTCCATGTCTCTGACTAACAGGCAAGGCTCACTCAGCACTCAAGAAGACCCTCTTGTGTGAGGTATTGGTGTATGGGTGCCAGCGCCACTCGACATCGGCCGTGGCCTCCTGTTCCAGCGTGCCCAGGCGAATCATGTACAGCTTCAGCTCGAAGCGAGGTCCAACCTCGGTCAGCTCCACATTGTGGGGATCCATCTTCTTGTAGATGTGGTGCCTGGGGTGAGGGGTGGGAGCAGCAGGTGTGCCCCGGTGCTCGTGAACAACCAGTAGGTCAGTGACTCCATTGGCTTTGCAGGCTCGCACCAGCGCACCCACCTCATGCCGGCCTAGGTTCGTGCTCTGTGCTCCCAGAAACACCAGCTTTAGCTCCTTTGCAAACATCTTGAGGCGGGAACTGGGGTCTCGGGAGGTGGTGATCATGATCTTGGGATCCTCAACCCCTGCCCATCGATATTCATCATCCACATGGCTGGTTACACCTTCACCACCAGCGACGTCAAACTCCAAGGATCCCTGTAAGGCTAGAGCCTTCCGGCGTAACTCGGTGGGTATCAGGCGATTCTCTTCGCGCGAGCCGGTGCCTCCTCTTCTTCTCGTGGGCCGTTCGCTGCGCTCCCTCGCTGGCCTTGCGGTACAGGTACTCGCAGCGCAGGCGGGCCTCGCGGCGCAGCTCGAAATATCATTAAACGCCTCGTGCCCTGGAACTCCTTCCCGGGGGCAGGTTCTCCCATCTGCTTCCACCCCACCCCTCACCTCTCCCCACCCCCACCCCCGCTACGTTTCTGCCTCGGGGAGCCCCTAGCCACTAAAGGTAAGCTCATTTCTATTCGCCCCTGAAGGGTTTTGAGTGTCTTGACCCAACTTATATTTTAACAGGGTCACTCTGGATGCTGTGTTGAGCATAGACTGAAGAGGAACAAGTGTAGGCTGAAGCAGAAAGACCAGAAGAGGCTATTGCAATAATCCAGGTGAGAGGTGATAGTGGCTTAGACCAAGATAGTGTGGTGGGGGTTGGTGAGAAGTCATCAAATTCAGGATATATTTTGAACTTGCAGACAAAAATATTTGCTGGATCAGATATGGATTGGAAGAATGAAGGATGACTAGGCTTGTAGCCTGAGGAGCTAGAGAAATAGAGCTTCCATTATGGTTGTTATTCTTTAGTTAATTGTAAGTATTAGTAGATCTCTAGATATCAATCACTATATGAAAATGCAAGTCAAAACCTTCCACTTACCACGTACTAGCACCTCCACCCTTCCACATGCTGTAAGAATGGTCAGCATTTCTGTAGGACATGATGCTCACCATCCCTAAGAGGCATCAGAAAAAGAACAGAGAGCTTCAATGACCTCTGTTTCTACCCAAAGAGCTCGTTATCCACCCCGGGACCGTAAACTTTTGGTGTTGGGAAAGTATATGCTCTGTGGCCAACAGTGAATTTCTCAAAGGAATTATGTGAATTGCTTCAATTGGGAATTATCAAGTAGAACATTCTGATCTCATTCAAGAAGGAAGGAAGTGCTCTGTAAAGTTTGGAATGCAGGTATCTTTCTCTTATCCAGGCATTTTTGTAAGTCAAGTCAAAATGCTACAGAAATAGTATTTATATAGTAGAGGCCACCTATATATATATATGTTTTGCTAAAATGCTTTTTCAGTTAAGGCTTAATATAATCCATAACAGCTTAAATATTAGTTTTGTTGAAACATCCATTTAAAAAACACTATATTTTTATGTAAAATATGTGAAATAAATGTTTTACCTTCTTTTAATTTCTTCTTCAGGTTTTGTTTTTTTGTATATGGGTTAGGATAGAAAATGTTCCAATGATTTCCTGCTTCCAAATAGTGAAAGACATAAAATACTGGGACAATGCTCATCAACTCTGCCTCTGCACTCCCCTTAGGGAGGTGGGTTAGGATGTCCATGCCTTCCTGACTCAGAACTGCAGACATGACCTCGCCTATAAGCAGTCCTGTAACAAAAAGGAAATCAGAGTAGACACAGCCACTTTCCATCAATTTTTAACTGAGGCATAGTATATTCTAAAGAGGGAAGCATATCTATCTCTATTCTTCCATTCTTATCTAGGGTTGAATTACTTCTCAGAACAGGGACAAGAACTAATTAGGAACATGGATTTAAAAGAAACACCAAAAGTAGGCTTTAAACTATCTATGCAATATGGTGATAAGATGGTGTAATACAGTGGACAGATTGCTGCATAGAGGATATGGCAAATTGCTTGCCATTCAACTCGATAGCTGTACACACTGTAAAACATATGACTCACTCTCCTACACAAAGCAAAGCAAAGAGCCTGAACTGGGGGTGCGTGACTCTGTTCATAACTTTCTGTGTGATTTTTGGCAAGTCACTTTCTTGTATATCCAACAACAGGGTTGTGCATGATCAAAAAGGTCCTCGAGAGTATGGCCCCTGGACACCCTTTTAGCTCAGTAATGAAGTCACTCCTGAAGTTCACCCTCCAAAGATTAGAGAGCCCCATAAAACAAAATGAGACTAATGGGACACAACAGCCCAGGGACAAGGACTAGAAGGCAGAAGGGGACAGGAAAGCTGGTAATAGGGAACCCAAGATCAAGAAGGGAGAGTGTTGACATGTTGTGGGGTTGTTAACCAATGCCATAAAACAATATGTGTACTGACTGTTTAATGAGAAACTATTTGTTCTGTAAACCTTCATCTAAAGTACAATAAAAAAAAAAAATTTAAAAAAAAAAAAAAGTTTCCCTATAGTGCTAACATTCTGGAATTCCAAGGTTTCATCTGAGATAAAATGCATTCAGGACATTCTATCATTTTGATGATAAGCTATTGAATTGTAAAAGCAGGACATCAAGGAAAACCCACCAAAGACCACGTTTTTGTAACTATACTAGAGGGGAGAGACCTCTCTGGGACTGGTATTTAGCAGAGAAGCATGGCTCTCTTGGGCCATTTATAGGTCATAAAGCCTTCTCTGGAGCAGGACTGGCTGTTAAGACCATGGAATGTTCTTTAAGTCTAGAAGTAGCTGTATTATCCATTTTAGAAAAGTCTTTGGGCCAATGGCAGCCCCCAGTCTCTATCATGGGAGAACAAATCCCCATTTAAATCAGGCTAGTAAAAGAGGACAGTTGGAAAACTGATGGGGGTTTGAAGATATGGGATGGAGGTAGGATATACTCCTAGAGGTGGATTTTTCTGTGCTACTGAGCATAGAAGCAGAGAAATAGAATAATCATGAGTATATTTGATTTTTGTTTGAAGCAGGAAGTGAAATATGCAATACAAATGGCATTAGTTAATTTACCTTTTACACTCACAATCCTTTTCACTTTTGTTTTGGGGACCAAATCTAATGGTATCCTGTATGGGAACTCTTTCCGCCTGCTAACGATACCTGAAATTAAAAATTTTACTGGATTTACACAGAGTTCTCAGGGGAAGACTATATACTTTGCAGATTATTTATAATGTACCCACTTCTACAGAATGTTTTAAAATAAAAGACTTTTATAACACTATTAAACTTTAAAAAGAAAGTGAAATGTAAGTAAGTACATAATTTAAAAAGAGGAAGTTAAATATCACTGAGGATATTTATCAAACTCTAGGCTTATATAGTCTTGTTAAATAAAGCATTAAATTTGGCTATAAGCTTCCTGATCATTACAAGAAAGGGAATAAATAGGTTATACAATTGTCATTCACCAGTGAAAGGGTACACGGTCTTTCATCCAAAGAGAGAAAATTGTTCTTGAAATGGAAATCTAAAAATAAGTAACATGTAGCTCTTTGTTGTTGTTGTTGTTAGCTGCCAGAGTTGGCCCCTGACTCATAGCAACCCCTGACTCACAGCGACCCCATGTGTTACAGAGCAGAATTGTTCCAAAGGTTTTTCTTGGTTGTAATCTTTAGGAGGAGCCATGGTGGTGTAGTGGTTAAGAGCTCAGGCTGCTAACTGAAAGGTTGGCAGTTTGAACCTACCAGCCACTCCTTAGAAACCCTGTGGGGGCAGCTCTACTCTGTCCTATAGGGTCACTGTGAATCAGAATTAACCTGACAGCAGTGAGTTTTTTTTTTTTTTAAATCTTTAGGAAGCAGTTCGCCAGGCCTTTCTTCTGTGGAACCACTGGTGGGTCTGAACTGCGAACCCTTAGGTTAGCAGCCAATTGCAAACCACTTGTGCCACCCAGCCTCCTGTAATTCTTTAGTAATGGATATATGAAGGGTAGCTCCACTAGGAAGCATGCCCTGAATTTCTTTCCACTTTCCCCTGCCAATCTAATTTAGACACTTATTCCTCTTGCTCACAACAATGGAATTTTAGCATACCTGTATCAGAGCATTTTTTTTCTATTGTCATCACAGCTTATTTCATAAAAAATGATAACATTTATCATTTTATTAAGAGTACCAGGCACTCTACTAAGCACTTCAAATGTATTATTACACTGGTTCCTCACAACAGCCCTATAAGCTAGGTCTATTATTATCATCATCATAGCTTTACAAATGGAGAAACTGAGGCTTAGAAAGTAACTTGCTCAAAGTCACAGAGCTAGTAAGGGTGGAGCTGCAATCTAAACTTGGGAAGTTTTACTGTAAAGTCCATAGTAATAACCACAAAGACAGTCTACCTGTCATCATCCTGCTAAGCAAGCTTTTTGAGGGCAGTGACCATCTCTTATTCAACACTGTAGTCCCAGAACTGAGCACAATCCCTGGCACATGGCATATGCTAAAAGAATGAATGGCATTTTGCAATTTAATGGACAAACCATAGGCTTCATAGAAGATGCAGGAATATTCCTCATGTAACTTATTTCTTCACTAACCCTTAATAAATGCCAAGGATATAACATTAAAATAAAACTCAGTGAAGACATGTAAGACATTTATAACGTGACTGAAAGAGCATCGAGTTCAGAAAGAGCTTACTGATATGCTACTACTTGTGTGACATTGGACAAGACACTTAACTTTCTATGCCTCAGTCAGCTCATCAGTTAAATGGAATTAATATTTTCCTCAAAGGGCTTTTGTGAGGATAAAGATAATGTAGACAAAGAACTTGACATACAGTTCTTGCTCAACATCTGTATTAAATATAAGTATTAATGATAATAAATAGGTATATAGACTTAATATAAATATTAAATAACACTGCACAAAGGTTGTTTTAGGTTATCTAAATTTAATCCTCCACCTCTTTCTTCCTTGATACTTGCTCTTGACTATTTCAATTCCTTTTAATAACTCCACTACCAGATGAAAAGTTTTAGAAGAGAAAGCTAAAACTAAGAAAAGTCAGTTTTACTCCTTGCTAGAGATCATGGTAAAAGGCCCATCAAGACATCACATAGAAAGGTAGACTCCAGAGGTGGGGGGAAGATGGCGGAGTAGTCAGATGCTTCCTGTGGACCCTCTTCCCAAAGACCTGAAAAAACAAGTGAATCGTTTATATATGACAATGTAGGAGACCTGAACATCAAAGGCAAAGTTGAGGAATCAGACTGAGTCGCAGGGGGAGGGAGAGATGATTGGGAAGCAGCAGCAGTTGCGAGACCTGACCTGGTGGGAGCTGGCACCCTTCAGGCCGGATAGGCTGGCATGTGTGGTGAGGCAAGCAGTGGTGCTTGGGAGGTGTTCTCCACATCAGGAGAGACCAAGCAGTGGAGAGTCTACTCAAGCCTCTAGAACCAGTGAAAAGTGGTGCTCAATTGGTAAAAGATAAGTACATGTGTCTAACCTACCACACAGATCAAAAAACACCCCCTTTGGGAAAAACCTCTCTCCCATTTATCTGCCCCTTCCCTACTCTGCACTGGGTCCCGGCCTGGCTTCAGCGATTGCCAATTGCCAAGTCTCCTGGGCCAGAAGTGTGACCTGTCACGTGCCCTGAGCCATTCTCCTGGCCTTCGACAGGGAACAAATTAACAAATGGAAAAAAATAATCTGCCAGCTCCCCTATGCTGGGAACTCAGGGTAGGCACAGCTCCTTTGCCTGGGCACAGGCATAAGGGGTCCATAGACTTTGAATGCCTTTCACCCCTGCATAAACCTGTGTGGGCCCATTTCAACAGCCTAGGCCCTCATTACCACAGTACAACAGGTTATATACCTGAAGCCTAACTTCAACTGTATCAGCTGTATGGTCAAGTGGCAGGTTCGTGACATTTGACACTGCTCTGCCCATTAAGCAGGGTCTTCAAATACCCACAACAGGGGCCTGATGACTGGTGGCTCCACCGATGCCACCTAGCCACCTGCAACAGGGGTCCAAGAATAAGTGGTGCCTCCCAGTCCTTATAGGCAACAGCAGTGGGTGCTCACAATCTGGCTACAAAACCCACCCACCTACGTGCTCTAGGGAACAGGGACATGCTTTCCTCCCAGACACTCAGTCCCTTGCCTTCCTCAGAGCGTGATCCCCTACTGCAGCCAGATACCTGTGCCTAAACCAATCACCTCTGCCTGTCTAGGAATGTAGGTGAGAGCCTGCACCACACACTTGGTGACTGACTACCTGGATCCCTGAGCTGAATCCATGCAAGAAAAGTAAACAGACTTCTGGGCTAACATACCTCATAACAGATCTAACCACCTGGTGACAGGACATTAGAGCTTCAAAGGCACCAATAATCAAACTAGCTCACACAAGCAGCCTATCAAAACAAAACGAGAAGCTAGGACACAGTAAGCAAACATAAAATAAATAAGTATAATAACTTACTGATGGCTCAGAGACAATGGTCAATATCAAATCACATAAAGAGGCAGACCATGATGGCTTCAACAAGCTCCCAAAACAAAGAATCCAGAAATTTTCCAGAGGAAGAGAATTTCTTGGAATTACCAGAGGTATAATACAAAAGATTAATATAAAGAATGCTTCAAGAGATCAGGAAGGAGATCAATCAAAATGCAGACCATCCAAGGAACACACAGACAAAGCAATAGAGGAAGTTAAGAAGATTAGAGAAGAGCATGATGACAAATTTAACAGGCTACAAGAATCCATACAGAGACAGCAATCAGAAATCCAGAAGATTAACAATAAAATGTCAGAATTAGACAACTCAATAGAAAGTCATAGGAGGTGAATTGAGGCAATACAAGTCAGAATAAGTGAGACTGAAGATAAAGCACTTGACACCAACTTATTTGAGGAAAAATCAGATAAAAGAATTTTAAAAAATGAAGAAACTCTAAGAATTATGAGTGACTTCATCAAGAGGAATAATCTATGAGTGATTGGAGTACCAGAACGGGGGGGATAACAGAAAATACAGAGAGAATTGTTGAAGATTTGTTGGCAGAAAACTTCCCTGATATCATGAAAGATGACAAGATATCTATCCAAGATGCTCATCGAACCCAACATAAGGTAGATTCCAAAAGAAAGTCACCAAGACATATTATAATCAAACTTGCCAAAACCAAAGATAAAGAGAGAATTTTAAGAGCAGAGCAGCTAGGGATAAACGAAAAGTCATCTACAAAGGAGAGTCAGTAAGAATAAGCTCAGACTACTCAGCAGAAACCATGCAGGCAAGAAGGCAAAGAGATGACATATATAAAGCCTTGAAGGAAAAAAATTGCCAGCCAAGAATTATATATCCTGCAAAACTGTCTCTCAAATATGATGGTGAAATTAGGGCATTTCTAGACAAACAGAAGTTAAGGGAATTTGCAAAAATGAAACCAAAATTAAAAGCAATACTAAAGGGAGTCCTCTGGTTAGAAAATCAGTAACATCAGATAACAACCCAAGACTAGAACACAGGAGAGAGCAACCAGATATCAACCCAGAAAGGGAAGTCACAAAAATAAATCAAAGCCAAAACACTGAAAATAGGAAAACAGACACGTCAATATGTAAAAGATGACAACATTACAACAAAAAAGAGGAACTAAAAAAATGTAATCCTAGATCTTTCATATGGAGAGAAGTCAAGGCAATATAAAGAAATAAAAGACTTGTTTAAACTTAGAAAAATAGGGGTAAATATTAAGGTAACCACAAAGAAAACTAACAATCCTACACATCAAAATAAAAAACAAGAAAAATAGACTCAGCAAATACAAAATCAACAACAATGAAAAAGACGAAAAGAAAATACATAAAGAAAAACTACTTAGCACAGAAAATTAAGTGGAACAAAGAAACTGTCAACAGCACACAAAAAGACATCTAAATGGCAGCACTAAATTCATACCTATCAATAATTACGCTGAATGTAAATGGACTAAATACACCAATAAAGAGATAGAGAGTGCAGAATGGATAAAAAAACATGACCCGTCTATATGCTGCCTACAAGAAACACACCTTAGACTTAAAGACACAAACAAACTAAAACTCAAAGGATGGAAAAAATATATCAAGCAAATAACACTCAAAAAAAGAGCAGGAGTGGCAATATTAATCTCTGACAAAACAGACTTTAAAGTAAAATCCACCACAAATGATAAGGAAGGACACTATATAATGATCAAAGGGTCAGTACACCAGGAGGACATAACCATAATAAATATTTACACACCCAATGACAGGGCTCCAAAATACATAAAACAAACTCTAACAACATTGAAAAGAGAGATAGACAGCTCCACAATAATAATCGGAGACTTCAATAAACCACTTTCGGTGAAGGACAGAACATCCAGAAGGAAGCTCAACAAAGACACATTAGAGGTAAATGCCACAATCAACCAACTTGATCTCATAGACATATACCGAACACTCCACCCAACAGCAGCCAAGTATACTTTCTTTTCCAACGCACATGGAACATTCTCCAGAATAGACCACATATTAGGCAATAAAGCAAGCCTTAACAGAATCCAAAGCATCGAAATATTACAAAGCATCTTTTCTGACCATAAAGCCATAAAAGTAGAAATCAATAACAGAAAAAGTAAGGAAAAAAAATCAAACATATGGCAACTAACAACACCTTGCTCAAATACTACTGGGTGATAGAAGAAATTAAGGATGGAATAAAGAAATTCATAGAATCAAATGAGAATGAAAACACATCCTACCAGAACCTTTGGTACACAGCAAAAGTAGTGCTCAGAGGTCAGTTTATAGCAATAAAGGTACAATTCCAAAAATAAGAAAGGGCCAAAATCAAAACATTAACCCTACAACTCGAACAAGTAGAAAGAGAGCAGCAAAAGAAGCCCTCGGGTGCCAGAAGAAAGGAAATAATAAGAATTAGAGCAGAATTAAATGAAATAGAGAATAGAAAAACAATTGCAAGAGTTAATAAGACCAAAAGCTGGTTCTTTGAAAAGATCAACAAAATGAATAAACCATTGGCCAAACTGACAAAAGAAAAACAGGAGAGGAAGCAAATAATCTGTATAAGAAATGAGGTGGGTGATATCACAACAGACCCAACTGAAATTAAAAGAATTATAACAGAATATTATGAAAAACTGTACTCTAACAAATTTGAAAACCTAGAGGAAATGGACAAATTTCTAGAAACTCACTACTTACCTAAACTAACACAAACAGAGGTAGAGCAACTAAATAAACCCATAACAAAAGAAGAGATTGAAAAGGTAATTTAAAAACTCCCAACAAAAAAAAGCTCTGGCCCTGACCGTTTCAAGAGGATTCTACCAAACTTTCAGAGAAGAGTTAACACTACTACTACTAAAGCTATTTCAGAGCATAGAAAAGGATGGAATACACCCAAACTAATTCTACGAAGCCAACATAACCCTGATACCAAAACCAGTTAAAGACACTACAAAAAAAGAAAATTATAGACCAATATCACTCATGAACTTTGACGCAAAAATCCTCAACAAAATTCTAGCCAATAGAATTCAACAACATATCAAAAAAATAATTCAGCATGATCAAGTGGGGTTTATACCAGGTATGCGGGGATGGTTCAACATTAGAAAAATAATCAATGTAATCCATCATATAAATAAAACAAAAAACAAGAACCACATGATCTTATCTATTGATGCAGAAAAGACATTTGACAAATTCCAACACCCATTCAGGATAAAAACTCTCAGCAAAATAGGAGTAGAAGGGAAATTCCTCAACATAATTAAAGGCATTTATACAAAGCCAACAGCCAACATCATCCTAAATGGAGAGTCTGAAAGCATTCCTCTTGAGAACGGGAACTAGACAAGGATGCCCTTTATCACCATTCTTATTCAACACTGTGATGGAGGTCCTAGCCAGAGCAATTAGGCTACAAAAAGAAATGAAGGGCATTTAAATTGGTAAGGAAGAAGTAAAAGTATCCCTATTTGCAGATGATGTGATCTTATACACAGAAAACCCCAAAGAATCCACAAGAAAACTACTAGAACTAATAGAAGTTTTTAGCCAAGTATCAGGATACAAGATAAACGTCATTTGCATTCCTCTATACCAACAAAGAGAACTTCCAACTGGAAATCACCAACTCAATACCATTTAAAATAGCCTCCAGGAAGATAAAATACTTAGGAATAAATCGAACCAGAGACATAAAAGACCTATACAATGAAAACTACAAGACACTACTGCAAGAAACCAAAAGAGACCAGCATAAGTGAAAAACATACCTTGCTCATGGATAGGAAGACTCAATATTGTGAAAATGTCAATTCTACCTAAAGTGATCTACAGGTACAATGCTATCCTGATCAAAATTCCAAGGCATTTTTTAATGAGCTGGAGAAACAAATCACCAACTTCAAATGGAAACAGAAGAGGCCCCGGATAAGTAAAGCATTACTCAAGAAGAAGAACAAAGCAGGAGGCCTCACACTACCTGATTTTAGAACCTATTATACCACCACAGTAGTCAAAACAGCCTGGTACTGGGACAACAACAGATACATAGACCAGTGGAACAGAATTGAGAATCCAGATGTAAATTCATCCACCTATGAGCAGCTGATATTTGACAAAGGCCCAAAGTCCGTTAATTGGGGAAAAGCAGTCTTTTTAACAAATGGTGCTGGCATAACTGGATATCCATCTGCAAAACAATGAAACAAGACCTATACCTCACACCATGCACAAAAACTAACTCAAAATGGATCAAAGACCTAAATATAAAATCTAAAATGATAAAGATCATGGAAGAAAAAATAGGGACAATGCTAGGAGCCCTAATACATGGCATAAAAGAATATAAACCATAGGTAACAATGCACAAACACCAGAAGAGAAACTAGATAACTGAAAGCTCCTAAAAATCAAACACTTATGCTCATCAAAAGTGTTCACCAAAAGAGCAAAACGACAACCTACAGACTGGGAAAAAATTTTTGGCTACGAGAAATCCGATCAGTGTTTAATCTCTAAAATCTACAAGATACTGCAAAACCTCAACAACGAAAAGAAAAATAATCCAATTAAAAAATGGGCAAAAGATATGAACAGGTACTTCAACAAAGAAGACATTCAGATGGCTAACAGATGCATGAGGAAATGCTCATGATCATTAGCCATTAGAGAAATGCAAATCAAAACTACAATGAGATATCATCTTACCCCAACAAGGCTAGCATTAATTCAAAAGACACAAAATAATAAATGTTGGAGAGGTTGTAGAGAGACTGGAACACTTATACACTGTTGGTGGGAATGTAAAATACAACAACCACTTTGGAAAACAATTTGGTGCTTCCTTAAAAAGCTAACAATAGAAGTACCAGACGATTCAGCAATCCCACTCCTTGGAATATATCCTAGAGAAATAGGAGCCATCACATGAATAGATACATGCACACGCATGTTCATTGCAGCACTGTTCATGATAGCACAATGATGGAAACAACTTAGGTGCCCATCAATGGACGAATGGATAAACAAATTATGGTATATTCACACAATGGAATACTACACGATAAAGAACAACAATGAATCCGTGAAACATGTTATAACATGGAGGAATCTTGAAGGCATTATGCTGAGTGAATTTAGTCAGTCGCAAAAGGACAAATATCAGATAAGACCCCTATTATAAGAACTCAAGAAAAGGTTTAAACACAGAAGAAAACATTCTTTGATGGTTACAAGTGTGGGGAGGGAAGGAAAGGGGTGTTACTAACTAGATAATAGACAAAGATATTATCTTAGGTGAAGGGAAGGACAACACACACTACCAGGGAAATCAGCACAATTGTAGTAAACCAAAGCTAAGAAGTTTCCTGAATACAACCACACACTTTGAGGGACAGAGTAGCAGGGGTGGGCATCCGGGGACCATGCTTTCAGGGGACATCTAGGTCAATTGGCATAACAGAGTTTATTAAGAAAATGTTCTGCATCCCATTTTAGTGAGTGGCATCTGGGGTCTTAAAAGCTAGCGAGTGGCCATCTAAGATGCATCAATTGGTCCCAACCCACCTTGAGTAAAGGAGAATGAAGAACACCAAAGACACAAGGAAAATATTAGCCCAAGAGACAGAAAGGGCCACATAAACCAGAAATTCCATCAGCCTGAGACCAGAAGAACTAGATGGTGCCCAGCTACCACCAATGACTGCCCTGACAGGGAGCGCAACAGACAGTCCCTGATGGAGCAGCAGAAGAATGGGGTGTGGAACTCAAATTCTAGTAAAAAGACCAGAATTAATGGTTTGACTGAGACTGGAGGGATCCCAGAAGACATGGCCCCAGGCTCTCTGTTGGCCCAGAGCTGAAACCATTCCTGAGGCCAACTCTTCAGACAAAGATTAGACTGAACTATGGGACATAAAGTGTGCTTCTTAGCTCAAGTCGATACATGAAACTAAACGGGCAGCTCCTGTCTGGAGGTGAGATGAGAAGGCAGAGAGGGTCAGAAGCTGGTTGAATGGATACAGGAAATCCGGGGTGGAAAGAAGGAGTGTGCTGTCACAGTATGGGGAGAGCAGCTAGGGTCACATAGCAATGTGTGTATAAATTTTTGTATGAGATACTGACTTGAATTGTAAGCTTTCACTTAAAGCACAATTTAAAAAAAAGAAAGGAAGGTAGTCTCTAGAAAGATTAAAACAATTAAAAGTTAAATCTGTAAAATCCATGGAATAAAATATGAAGAAAATCTTCGTTAACTGAGGTTGGGGAAAGACTTCTTAAAGATTAGCCCAAAAATACATAAGAATAAGATGAAATTATGATGGATTTTTTACTCAAAGAAGTACAACAGAGACAAAAATCAACAAGAAGTAGATAAGAAAATTCAAATGGAAAATAGAAAAAATTGCAAAAGATATGAATAGGCAGTTCACTGAAAGAAAGCCCAAACAGCCAACAAGTAATGAAGAAATGCTTAGAATCACTAGTAATCAGAATAATCCAAATTAAAATCATAACAAAATATTACTTAATACCCATCAAAATTAGCACATTTTATAGAGGTGAGTAATGTTGGTGAGGATGTGGAGAGATGAGAACCCTCATGCACTGCTGGTGGAAGTGTAAATAGTACAGTCATTCTGGAGAGAAGTAAGTGACTTTAAACTTGTGTATGCTCTTTGACCCAGCAGTCCCACTCCTGGATATACAGTCCAGATAAATGCTTACACAGATTTGTAAGGAAGTTCACTGCAGCATTGTTTATGGTAGTGGGGTATTCATCATTGGAGGACAGATAAGTACAATTGTGGCAGAATCATACTCTGTATCATGGATTGAATTATGTCCCCCCAAAAATGTGTGTGTAAGTTTGGCTGGGCCATGATTCCTGGTGCTGTGTGATTCTCCTATGTGTTGTAAATCCTGCCTCTATGATGTTAATGAGGGAGGATGGGTGGCAGTTGTGTTAGTAAGGCAGGACTCGATCTATAAGATTGGATTGTGTCCTGAGGCAATCTCCTGAGATATAAAAGACAGAAGTGAGCAGAGAGACAGGGGGACCTCATACCATCAAGAAAGCAGTGCCGGGAGCAGAGTGCGTCCTTTGGACTGGGGTCCCTGCACAGAGAAGCTCCTAGTCTGGAGGAACACTGAAGAGAAGAAGGCCGACAGAGAGAAAAAGCCTTCCCCCAGAGCTGATGCCCTGAATTTGGACTTTTAGCCTACTTTAACTGTGAGGAAATAAACTTCTCTTCATTAAAACCATCCACTTGTGGTATTTCTGTTATAGCAGCACTAGATGACTAAGACACTCTGGAATACTATATAAGAAGCAATGAATTAAATGTATATACAGCCATAGAGATATTTCTTAAAAACTGAGTACTGGGTTTAAAAAGTAAGAAATAGAACAAGATCTATAGCACAATACCTTTTATATATGCTAAAAAGACATACACAAAACATTACCTCCCTCCTCAAAAATGTATATCAAACACATTTGAGTAGGTGCATTTGGAGGAAAGGGAATAGGAGTGGGGATTAGGGATCAAAGAGGAAAATAAAACAAGAAAAGGGTCTGCCTAGACCAATAAGGGAAGCCCTGGTGGCATAGTGGTTAAGTGCTATAGCTGCTAACCAAAAGGTCAGCAGTTTGAATCCACCAGGCACTCTTTGGAAACTCTATGGGGCAGTTCTACTCTGTTCTATAGGGTCACTGTGAGTCGGGATCGACTTGATGGCAACAGGTTTGCTTTTTTTTTTTTTTTTTTAGACCAGTGATGATGGTGTGCCAGGAACTGGGGGATGAGGAACTTACTACCTATATGTATCTGAAAGATGAATAGAATTGGTCGGGAGGGGGAGGGACGGGGGAGGGGAAGAGCTTGTCAGGGAAAGAAAGCTAAAGACTAGAGCTTGACTTGAATACTGAGTCTCTGTGTTTTGTTTCTTTTTAAGCTGGGTTACACAATTTTAATTGTTATTGCTTTACAGTTTGTTTTAATACCTCATTCTCTTTCACTGATGTTATTTTCAGCTTTCCTTTAACATCATTGTCCATTTACTTTTAAAAAAATATTTTATTGTGTTTTAGGTGAAAGTTTACACAGCAAATTAGGTTCCCCTTGAATAATTTTTATACAAATTGTTCTGTGCCATCAGTTACAATTTTTTACAATGTGTCAGCATTCTCATTATTTCCATTCTGTTTGTTGTTTCCATTGATCTAGTTTCCCTTCCTCTCTTTGCTGTCTCATCTTTGGTTTTGGGTAACTGTTGAGCGTTTGGTCTCATATAGTTAATTGTTTAAGGGAGCACATTACTCACAGGTGACATTGTTTATTTTATAAGTCAATCTGTTATTTGGTTGAGAGGTCATCTATAGAGATAGCTTCAATTCCAAGTTCAAAGAGTATCTTGGGGTGAAAGTCTTAGTGGTTGCTCTAGTCTCTATCAGTCCAGTAGGTCTGGTCTTTTTTAAAGAATTTGAGTTTTGTTCTACATTTTTCTCCCGTTCTTCTGGGACCTTCCATTGTGTCCCTGGTTAGAACAGTCGGTAGTGGTATCCATGCACCATCTAGTTCTTCTGGTCTCATGTTAGAAGATGCTGTGGTTCGAGTGGCCTATTAGTCCCATGGACTAGTTTCTTCCTTGAGCCTTTGATGTCCTTCATTCTCTTTTGCTCCATATGAGTAGAGACCAATAGTTGTATCTTAGACAGCCGCTTGCAAGCTTTTAAGACCCCAGGTGCTACTCACCAAACTCAGATGTAGAACATTATCTTTGTGAACTGTGTTATGCCAATCCCGCAAGTCATTTGGATATGCCTAGGAAGCCTCCGTAACTGTGTCCCCTATGTGGTTTGTTATATATGCGGATATATATGTAGCACACACAAACGTGTGTATACATATGCTTACAGATACACCTATACATGTACGTGCATTTACTCTCATATGCCTTCCTATACACATATATGTATCCATATCTACCTGTGTAACCACACACATATTTTTTGCTTTTTTTACTGTTGTTGCAAAATTGTATATATGTTATAGCATTTATTGAAATTGTCCCTTTTTCTTGTGTACTTCTTAGTGTCTTTGTTTACCTTGGTCAGGTTGTGCTGACTTCATCCCTATTTGGCATATTTAGGATTGCTTTTCCCATCACCAAAAATAACAAGTGTCTACATCTAGAAAATGATTCCCCTTCCCTCTCCCTTCCATCCTTGGAAACCATAGAAGAACTTTGCTTTCTGTGTTGATACCGATTCTTGACTTTTTATAATAGCGGGACCATACAACATCTGTCTATTTGTGATTGACATTTCATTCTGCATGATGTCCTCCAGATTTATCCATGTTATGTTTCAAGGACTTATCATTATTCTTTATGGTTGCATAGTATTCCATTGTATGTACGTACTGTATTTTATTTATCCATTCATCTGTTGATGGGCACTTAGGTTGTTTCCATCTTTTTGCTGTTGTGAATAGTAATGCAATGAACATAGGTGTGCATATGTGTATTCATGTCACTGCTCTTATATCTCTAGGATATATACCTAGGAATGGGATTGCTGGATCATAAGGTATTTCTATTTCTAGCTTTTTGAGGAAGCGCCATACTGTTTTCCATAGTGGTTGTACCATTTTACAGTCTCATTAGTAATGTGTAAGAGTTCTGATTCCCTCACAACTTTGCAGCATTTGTTGTTTTCTGTTTTTTTGATCATTGCCATTTTTGCAGGGATGAGATGGTATCTCATTGTAGGTTAGATTTGCATCTCTGTAATGGCTAATGATCATGAGCATCTTTTCATATATTTATTGGCCGCCTGAATGTGAAGTGTCTGCTCATGTCCTTTGCCCAGTTTTTGATTAGATTGTTTGTCTTTCTTTGTTGAGTTGTTGAAGTTTTCTACGTATTTTAGAGATTAGACCTTTATCAGATATGTCATTGCCAAAGATTTTTTCTCAGTCTCTAGGTTCTCTTTTTTACTCTCTTTGTAAAGTCTTTTGATAAGCATAAGTATTTAAGTTTTAGGAGGTCCCAGTTATCTAATTTATCTCCTGTCATTCATGCATTTTTAGTTTTGTTTGATAGACTATTTATGCCACAAATTATGTCCCCTAGTTTTGACCCTATGTTATCTTTCAGGAACGTTATAGTTTTACCTTTAACATTTAGGTCTTTGATCCATTTTGAGTTAGTTTTTGTGCATGGTGTGTGGTACGGATCCTGATTAATTTTTCTGCATACAGATATCCAGTTTTGCCAGCATCATTTGTTAAAGAGACTGTTTGTTCCCCCACCGAATGGACTTTGATCCTTTGTTGAAGATCAGCTGCCCACAGACCGATGGATTTACTTCTGGGTTCTCAATTCTATTCCATTGATCTATGTGTTTGTCATTGGACGAGGAACAGGCTGTTTTGAGATTGGGAGGTGTGAGGCCTCCTACTTTGTTCTTCTTCTTCAATATTGCTTTAGCTATTTGGGGCCCCCTTCGTTTCCATATAAAGTTGGAGATCAGTTTTTCCATTTCATTAAAGAATGTTGGGATTTGGATCCAGATTGCATTATATCTATAGATCACTTTAGGTAGTATCGACATTTTCACAATGTTAAGTCTTCTAATCCATGAGCATGAAATATTTTTCCATTTATGTAATCTCCTTTAGTTTCTTGCAGTAGAGTTTTACAGTTTTCCTTGTATAAGTCTTTTACATCCCTGGTTAGGTTTATTCCTAGGTATTTTATCCTTTTAGGAGCTATTTTAAATGGTACTGATTTCTTGATTTCCTTTCCAGAGTCCTCCTTGTTAAGTGTAGAGGAACCTAACTGATTTTTTGTGTATTGATCTTGTACCCTGCCACTTTGCTGAATCCTTCTATTAGTTCCAGTAACTTTCTTGTGGAGTCTCTGGGATTTTCTATGTATAGGATCATGTGATCTGTGAATAAAAATAGTTTTACTTCTTCCTTTCCAATTAGTATATGCTTTATTTCTCCTTCTTGCCTTATTGCTCTAGCTAGAATTTCCAGTATAATATTGAATAAGATTGGTGATAAAGGGCATCCTTGTCTTGTTCCCATTCTCAAGGGGGAAATTCTCAGTATGTCTCCATTGAGAATAATGTTGGCTGCTGATTTTGCACATTTGCCCTTAATTATGCTGAGGAATTTCCCTTCTATTCCTATTTTGCTGAGAGTTTTTATCAAGAATGTTGTTGGATTTTATCAAATACCTTTTCTGCATCAGTTGAGATGATCATGCGATTCTTTTCCTTTTATTTATGTGGTGAATTACATTTACTGATTTTCTAATGTTGAATCATCCTTGGTATGAATCCCACTTGATCGTGCGGTATTATTTTTTTGATATGCTGTTGAATTCTGTTGTCTAGAATTTTGTTGAAAATTTTTGTGTCTATATTCATGAGGGATGTTGGTAATTTTCTTTTTTAGTGGTGTCTTTGCCTGGCTTTGGTATTAAGGTTATGCTGGCTTTTAGAATGAATTTGGGAGTATTCCTTCCTTTCCTATATTCTGGAATAGTTCGAGTAGAATTGGTGTCAACCCTTTTCTGAATGTGTGGTAGAATTCTCCAGTGAAGCTATTCGGGCCAGGACTTTTTTTGTTGGGAGTGTTTTTTAATGACATCTTTAATTTCTTCTTTTGTTATGAGTCTGTTCAAATTTTCTACCTCTATTTGTGTTATTTTAAGTAGGTAGTGTGTTTCTAGAAATTTGTCCGTTTCTTCTAGGTTTTCAAATTTGTTGGAGTACAGTTTTGCATTATATTCTGTTATGATCCTTTATCTCAGTTGGTTCTGTGGTAATGTCACCCATCTCATTTCTTATTTTGGTTATTTGCATATTCTCATTTTTTCCTTTGTCAGTTTGGCGAGTGGTTTGTCAATTTTATTGATCCTTTTAAAGGACCAACTTCTAGTCTTGTTGATTCTTTCTATTGTTTTTCTGTTTTCTATTTCATTTATTTCTGCTCTGATTTTTATTATTTCCTTTTTTTCTGGTGACTGTGGACTTCTTTTGCTGCTCCTTTTCAATTTATTCAAGTTGTAGAGTTAAGCTATTGATTTTGGCTCTTTCTTCTTCTTGATGTGTGCATTTATTGGTATAAATTCTCCTCTGAGCACTGCTTTTGCAGTGTTCCAAAGGTTTTGGTATATTGCATTTTCATTCTCATTTGATTCTAAGAATTTTTTAAATTTCATTTTTAATTTCTTCTGTTACTCAATAGTTTTAAAGTAAGGTGTTATTCAGTTTCCATGTATTTAAATGTTTCCTTGTTTTTTTTCTGTTATTGATTTTTGTTTTATAGTGTTATGATCAAGAAGATGCTTTATATTATTTTGATGTTTTTGAATTTATTGAGTCTTGCTTTGTGGCCTAAAATATGGTCTATTCTGGAGAATAATCCATGTGCATTGGAGAAGAATGTGTACTGTGCTGCTGTTAGGTGGTGTGTTCTGTATATGTCCATGAGGTCAAGTTGATTGATTGTGTTACTTCGATCTTCTGTACCTTTGTTAAGTTTCTTTCTAGTTGTTTTGTCCATCATCAAAAGTGGTGTGTTGAAGTCTCCTACTATTATTGTATACTGTCTATTTCTCTTTTCAATTCTGTTAGAGTTTGTTTTATGTATTTTGAAGCTCTGTCATTGGGTGCATAAATATTTATTATGGTTATGTCCTCTTGGTGCATTGACCCTTTAATCATTATATAATGCCCTTATTTGTTTTTTATAATGGATTTTGACTTCAAGTCTATTTTATCAGAGACTATTATTGCCACTTCTGCTCTCCTTCGGTTATTGTTTGCTTGATGTATTTTTTCTATCCTTTCATTTTTTAACCTACTTATGTCTTTGTGTCTAAGGTGTTTCTCTTGTAGGCAACATATTAATGAGTTGTGTTTTTTTAATCCATTCTGCTACTCTCTGTCTCTTGACTGATGCATTTAAACCATTATATTCATTGTGATTATTGATAAGTATGAATTTATTGCTGCTATGTCATTATGCTTTCTTTTTTGTGGTGTTAACAGTTTCTTTGTTATGCTTAATTTTCTGTGCTGAGTTCTTTTTGTTCATAGATTTTCTTTTCATGTCTTTCGATGTTCTTGATTTTGTGTTTACTGAGTCTTTTTGATTTTATTCTTTATTTTGGTGAGTAGATTTATTAATTTTCTTTGTGGTTACTCTGAAATTTACCTTTATCTTCCTAAGTTTAAAACAGTGTGTCATATCTTGATATCACCTTGACTTCCTCTCCATATGGGAGTTCTACAACCACCATTTATTCCCACTTTTTGTTTGAAGTTGTCGTCATTTACAGACTGACATCTTTGGTTCCCTGTTTTCAGTTATGCAGCTTTATTTTATTTTTGAGAATTCTTTATCTGGGTTGGTATCTGGGTGATGGTATCATATGTCTTAATCTTAGGTTGTTGTCTGAGGTCATTGGTTCTCTGTCTGAAGGGTTCCCTCTAATATTTCTTATAAGGTTGTTCTGGTTTGTACAAATTCCCTTAATTTCTGTTTATCTGGGAATGTCTGAGTTTCACCATCATATTTGAAGGACAGTTTTGCTGGATATGTGATTCTTGGTTGGCAATTCTTTTCTTTCAGGGTTTTATATATATCATCCAATTGCCTTCTTGCCTGCATGGTTTCTGTTGAGAAATCAGCACTTAGTCTTTTGTGTGCCCCTTTGTAGGTGATATTTCATTTTTCATGAGCTGCTCTCAGAATTCTTTGTCTTTGGTTTTGGAAAGTTTAATTTTGATATGTCTTAGTGACTTTCTTTTGGGGTCTGTCCTGTATGGGGTTTGTTGAGCTTCCTGGATGGAAACCTTTTCGTCTTTCATGATATTAGGGAAGTTTTCTGCAATACATCTTCAAAAATTCTCTCTGTACTTTTTTTTTTCTCCTTTTATTCTGGCATTCCTATTATGCATAAACTATTCCTCTTGTTAGTGTCCCACGTAAATCTTAGACTTTCTTCATTTTTCTTTATTCTTTTTCCTGCTTGTTCCTCAAACAAATTAGTGTCAAGGGATTTGTCCTCTATTTTGCTGATTCTTTCTTCCATTGATTCAGTGCTACATCTATGTCCTTCTATTGAGTTATCCATTTCTGATATTTTATTGTTAACCTTCTGGAATTCTAGTTGTTGTTTTTGTGTGGTTTCTAATTGTCTGTTTATTTTAGCATTCTGTTCTTGTGTTGGTTTACTGAATTCTTCTAGGGTTTTGTCTGTGTTTTCCTTGATCTCTTTGAGGATGCTATATGTAAGTCTTTTGTATTCCTTATCAGGTAGTTCTATTACTTTTTATTCCTCAGGAAGGTTTTCTGCCCCTTTATTTTTGTTACTTGTCTGAGCCATCTTATCCTGTTTCTGCATATGATTTGTTATTGTCTGCCATCTCTGAGACATTAAAGTGTTAATTAATTTATTTATATATTTATTGATTGATTATATGTATGTTTGTTTTCTCCTTTTTTTAAAAAATATATTTGTTTCGATGTATCTGGGACTTTGTTTCTTCTCTTTCTCTTTAGAATGTCTTTCTTCCTTTGTATTATTTTAATTGTTGTTTTGTGGTTCTGGTCTAGGTGTGACTTTGGTGGTATCTGTTGGCTGGACATGATTTCCTCTCACTAGTGAGTATGGTGAGTCTCACCCACGTGCGAGTCCTCTGTGGTTAGGCTCGTATATCTTCCCTTACTGGATTGAGTGCAGGTAGGTGAGCAGGTTCTTTCCCTGATTTTGGATGACAAGTGTTGGGTGGTCAGGGTCCCTCCACAGCTTTTGTGGAACTGTGGGGTCTTCTGGGTTGGTGCTAGCAGTTAGTGCATTCTCTGGAGGTCAGGGCAGGATGTCTCTGTATCTGCTGTGAGGTAGTGCTACCCAAATGGATGGGGTAGGCTCGCTGAGCATGCCTGAATTAGCATATCAGTAGATGGTGCGGCATCAAGGAGTTTCAGTGCAAGTGCAGAAGGCCTGCGGGAACTGTTTGGGCATGAAATGTGTGACTTTGCAGCCGGGCAGATGTTGGATGAGGGCACTAGAATCCCCATGCTCATTGTTTGGCAGAAGTGCAGATGGCACTTGTCAGGATGTGACTGGCATTGCTGATGAGGTGATGTGTCTGTCTGGTCTGTCACTGGGGCAAGAGTGCAGGGAGTGTTCTCACTGGTCACTAGGTTGGGTGTTGTCTGTGCACACTGCCAGTTGCTGGTCAGGACAAGGGTGCGTGTGTCACTGGTCACCACATGGGTAGCATGGGAAATTGCACCACTGGTTGCTGAGCAGGCAGGGTGGCAGGGGTGGGGGTGGAATGCCGAGTGGGTGGAATGGCTTGGGGTGGATGGAGAAGACGTGGGGCTCCTGTACCTCAAGGAAGGGTAGTGGGCTTGCGTATGTCCTATACCTTAGGGAGGGGTGGTGGGCCTGGTTGCACCTCAGGGCACATGCTAATGCAGATGGCAGGCAGGGTGACTGCTTCTACTGGGCTTGTCCTGGGGTGGGGGGTCTAGCTATTATTCTGTGGATTGACTTTTCACTGGGTGGCTCCCATATAAATGGCTGGGTGCCTCCACCAATAAGCAGTCCCTGCACTAATTCCTAGCTCCTTCCCTTCTTGCACTCACCAGAGGGGCTGGAGCTTTCACCTGCCCCTCTGTTCCTCCCCTTTACTCCCCTGGAAATGTGCACTTCCTGTCTACACTTTATCCTTTTCTAAGGTTCTGATGATTCAGTCTGTTTCAGTTGCTCTAGAGGCACTTCCCTGTGGTTCCCTGTTTCAAAGCTATACCACTCTCAGACTACCCCTCTTCAGGGGTGCCCTGTCCCTGGCCATGGGCAGCCCACTTTGTTGTTTCTTTCCAGGGTTGTTTGTACAGAATCTCTGCCATCAGCTGTGCTCTCTTTGTTGCTTTCCTGGGTTCTTCACTCACCTCTGGGTTGTTGTTCGATGCTATCCCAAAATGGCCACACTGCTCTGCATCCGCAGGCAGGGCACAGTTGAACCACAGATCTGTTTTCCTGCTGGCCTCATTCTGCCTCTCCTTCCAATTCGTGCTCAGTCTGTTTCTGAACTCTCCATTTGATGTTCTGGTATTCGAGGTGGTTTTTTGTGTCTGTTTTACTTAGTTTCTTGAGTCTTTGTTGTCAGGGGGCCGTTACAGTGCATGTATCTAAGGCCCCATATTGACTGGAACTCCCTTGTCCATTTACTTTTCCAAATACATTTTTTTTTAAAACCTAATTCAATAAAGTATCATACTGGTACAGCAATTGGAAGTATTTAATAAAATCTCTGAAATAACCTGGGAAGAATTGTAATCTTTACCCTATTTAAACCAAAACAAAAAACAAACAAACAAAAAAAACCTAACCCATTGCTGTTGAGTCAATTCCAACTCATAGCAACCCTATAGGACAGAGTAGAACTGCCCCGTAGGGTTTCCAAGGAGCAGCTGGTGGATTCAAACTGCTAACCTTTCGGTTAGCAGCAGTAGCTCTTAACCACTGCACCACCAGGGCTCCTTATCCTATTTAGCTTTCTGGAAAGTAACAAAGTTACCTAAATCTAAGTTGTTTAAAAGGATAAGCAAAAAAGGTCACATGACAAGATTGGAAAGAGGCATAGATTCTTTTTTCTACCAAGAGTTTTACAGGAGAGATTTGTTCGGGATAAAAATCATTCCCATTTTGGGGCCCTGATGTTCACACCTAGGATGACTAAGACAGCTGTTTTGGAAAGCTGTTTGCAATGGTGTCAGCAGAGGAGGCACAAGTGGTGAGAAAGATGAGAAGCCAAAGGACACAATGGT
The DNA here is from genome assembly GCA_030035585.1 of Dugong dugon. Lineage (NCBI taxonomy): Eukaryota > Metazoa > Chordata > Mammalia > Sirenia > Dugongidae > Dugong > Dugong dugon. The sequence continues at coordinate 65,075,201 of CM057471.1, forward strand.
CCTTGGAAGCTAAAAGTTATTTCAGGAGGCCAAAAAACCCCAAAACTTGTAATATCTCTACCCCATAAATCATTCACAATGGACAGGCTGTGAGGAAATCTATGTGAAAATAAAATTAGACAAAGAAGTTAGCATATGGATATGGATTTGGTTTTTTGTTACTCTACTGAAGACATCCTTATTTAGTTTATGATGTCCAACTGATTTAAAATGTAAAGAATCTTTAATTCTGTGCTTTCCCAGAGGAAATGGCACTCTGAGTATGTTGTTGTGTGTTGTCAAGTTGATTCCAACTCATAGTGACCCTTTGTAACAGAGTAGAACTGCCCCATGGGGTTTCCTAGCCTGTAATCTTTATGGGAGCAGATCATATGGGAGCAGATCACCAAGTTTTTTCTCCTGGAAGTTACTGGTGGATTATAAAGCAAAGATCTTTTGGTTAGTAACTGAGCTCTTAACCACTGTGTCACCAAGGCTTCTTACTGTGAGTATAGTGGTCTTGATTTGTAAGTAAATGCTTTTTTCCTGTTGCTACATCACTGAAAGGAAAGAAAAATAATTTGATACAACATTAAGAAAAAAATTTAACCGTTTGAGAAGAACCACAGCAGTCTGTCTTCTTCTGTTGAAAAGAAAAGAATTGTTAACTAAGCACATTCTAAATTACCTAAATACATATGTATGTAGGCCTTGATTCAGCACTTAAATGTTTGCAAACTTCTAACTTTGAGAAGATTCAGAATACCTCAACTGAAGTAAAAGCAGGGAAGCAGGAGCGATGTTGTCTGGGTTTGTTAAAGGAGTAATCAGTTCTATTGTGTTTCCAAGTAATGAGTGCTAAATAATTATGTGAATGACTTTTCCTTAAGTGGTCTTTGGATGGATGGTTTTATATGAAAATATTATAAATTATTATTGGGATGGATATAAAGTGACTGATATGTAAGAGAAACCATGATTATTAAATTTTCAATGCTTTGCATTTAAAGTTAATGGAATTATTTTTCTTTGTTCTAAATCATCCAAATTATAGTACAACAAATGCTATGAAGAATGGCAATGAACTAAGAAATGGAAATTTCTGATTCTAGATAATTAACATTTTGAAAAATTGTGTTTCAGTTTACATGTACGATTTAATTTCTATAAAAAAGGCAACATATAAAATACAAAATCATTTTGCCTACCATAAATGCCCCTTGGGTCCAGAGTAATGCCAGCATGGCTTTCCCTTTTGACACCTTCTGGCTAAAATAAAGGCAGAAAACATTAAGTTACTAAATTTATATAACCTGAATTCTTTGGATCAACTTTTCTTGACCATTTTTCCAATTAAAAAAAATCCCTTTTTTGGAAAGGCAAAGTATGCATAAATACTGGCATACATACATGCAGGAATAAGATTTCTGGTTATCTGTATAATAATAAGAGCAAACACTTCCACAGATGTTATTATGTGCCAGTGTCTAAACACTTGGAATATATTACCTCACTTAATCTCAAAACCAACCTAAGAGGGAAGTACTATTATTACCCCTGTTTGGCAGAAACTGATACACAGAGAGATCAAATAATTTATCCAGTGTCACACTCTGGTAGGAAGTGGCAAAGCCAGCATTCAAACACAGGTAGCCTGGCTCTAGAGGTTGTGCATGGAACCACAGTGCAAGGATGCATGGGAGTGTGTCTTGCACAAAAGGAGTCAATAACTGTTTACAGAAGTGAATTTAATGGCTGTAAACAGAACTCAGAGAATGAAGAATTAGGAAGGTCTAGCTCTGTCATTAATTAGTCATGTGACTCTTTGCAAGTCATTTGACCTTTCTTAATAAGATAACATGAAAACACTCAACAGAGTGTGGGTAAATAGTACTTGATAAATGACTTTTCTTCCTCTTCTTCTTCTTCTTCTTTTTTTTTGGCCTGTTCATTCATTTATAAAATGGGGATTTTTCTAAATTGTAAGTTCTTTAAATATAAGGGCTGTGTCTTATTGCTATATCTCTAGTACCTCTCATAACGTCTGGCACATAGATTCTCAAGACACCCTTTCTGAATGTGTTGGGGGAGAGGGGATAAACCCTGGAAGGCTATATACCAAACTGCTAAAATTAGGTATCTCAGGGTGGTGAGAATAATTGGTGATTTTTATTTTCTCCTCTTTGGTTTTTCAATATTTCCATATTTTCCAAAATAAGCAAGAATTATTTAAAAAAATTTTTTTACATAATTTCAGACTTAAAAAAACTTGTAAGAATAGTACAAAAAAATTTGGGATACCCTCCATCCATAGTAGTTAACATTTGCTTTATCATTTTCTCTCTGTGTCTTGTGTTGCTGACAGCATGCATTTTTTTTTTCAGAATGAAAACTGTGTTGTAAAAAGTATCAGAAAAAGTAAGTTTTTCTTACCACCACTCGTAATGTTTTTACTAAGATTTCTCTTCCTGATGAAGTCTCCAGTGTAAAGTTGATGTTGTGGAGGCCTACTTCCAGAGGAAGCACGCTGAATGTCACAAAGTGACTGGAGGAGCCCTCTACTTTTTGAGGCCGACATCTGGGGGGCTTTATCCTCTGATGATGAACAGTTGGGGTTCCCGACGTACAGATTCCCTCAACAGTAGATATTTTAACACAGAACTGAAATATCACAAGTAGAATTATATCAAAACATTTCATCTCTAAAATAAGGAAAGCTTACCCTGATTGAAAAAAAAAAACCCATTGCTGTGGAGTAGATTCTGACTCATAGCGACCCTACAGGACAGAGTAGAACTGCCCCATAGGGTTTCCAAGGAATGGCTGGTGGATTCGAGCTGCCAACCTTTTGGTTAACAGCTGAGCTCTTAACCACTGAGCCTGACTAGGTGGTACAAATGGTTTGCACTCGACTGCTAACCTAAAGGTTGGTGGTTCAAACCCACTCAGCAGTACCACAAAAGAAAAGGCTTGGACATCTGCTTCTGTTATGATTATAGCCCAGAAAACCTGTGGAGCAGTTCTACTCTGACATGAGTCAGAATTGACTCGATGGCAACCACCACTACCACCACCAACACGGTCATCTGGACACGAACTCTCCACTGGTGCTTTAACGTGTTAAAGTAATCTCTTAGGCTCTAAGTCTTTGAAGAAAGCTCATTTTGTACTTTCTAAAACACACACCAAAGTTGCTGTACAGCTTGTCAGCGTGAAGGGATGTCTAGAAAGCTTAGCAGCAGAAATGTCTGACCGTCCTTAGACTGTTAACTAATAAATCAGATGCAGCGCTTCTGTAGTTCTTTGTGCGTATTGTTGTGACAGCAGTGGTTACACTGTCTCTTTACATGTTTGTGATTTGTCTCTTTATATGTTGGTATTTTAGATGCTGGGAGCCTTGGGCTCAGGTATTCTATGTGTCTTATTCATCTTCCTATCTTTAGCTCAGCCTCTGGTATTCAATAAAAGATGTTTTATGAAAGACTGAAAACTCCGCAGCTTAGCATTCAAGGCCCTGCCCAATATGTCCCCAACTTACTTTTCCAGTCTTATCTGTCTTTAACTTCCAACTTGTACGCTATTTTATAACTAAACTCCAGCACCACTAAGACTTGAGTTTAAATCCTGGCTCTGTCTTGTGCTAATCGGTGTGATGGGAGCAGGTTGTATGACCTCCCCAATCCTCCATTTCCTTATCTTTGTAATGGAAATAATAATAGTCACCTATTGACTTCTGACTCAAACAGTGAATATTTTTCCTCTTCTCTCAAAAATCTACTGAGCTGACAGAATTGAGTGTGTACCCAAAAGAACAAACCCATAAGATCCAGACCAAATCAAGCAAGAAAACAAGGAGTGCCAACAGTCAACAACTCATGTTGAGGAATTTTTCAAAGATGGAAACTTTCTTCTCCCTCCTAACTATCTTCTTGGGAAATACAACACTCACCTTGAATGAGTAGGGCAGATGCTAAAGCAGCTAGAGAAGTCTAGTGGGTCCCCTGAAGCCAATGATTCCCCCAGGATAGTAGAGATGGAGTGGGGAAGGATAGCTATAGAAGAGTCATTTGTTAAAATTCAACATAAATTTATTATAAAAACTCTCAGTAAATTGGGAATAGAAAGGAACTTCTGAAACTGATATAGAATATTAATAAAAATCTACAGCATTTTTCTACAATTAAAAAATAAAACTATGACAGTGGTTCTGCTTTCAGTAACAGCTAAGTAGCTCTTACTGGACAACTCATCTGCAAATAATAATAGCTAAGTAGCTCCTATTGGACAACTCTTCTGCAAATAATAACTATCAACTATAGACAAAATATATATATATATAATGTATATATGTGTGTGTGTGTGTATATATATATATATATATATATATATATATATATATAAACTACCTACCTAAAGACACTAGAGAATGGAAGGGACAGTAACACTTGAAAGAAGGAAAAATACAGCATGAGTTTTCTCTTTTAATAGCTTTTTACCTGCAGATAGGTCCCACTAGTGACTTGAGGAGTGACTAAATCTCCACTAGAAACATGCTGTCTTATTGATTTGAAGAATCAGACGACGGAGTGTAGGGCAACCACCATAGCTAAAAAGTGAGGGCGTAAATCCCAGAAAGGAGAGAGCCGCAGAGAGGGCGCTCCAAGTTCTGTGTATGAACTTTGTTCAGTCTGGCTGATCGCCTAACCACACATACACAGCATAGACGCTAATCATCCCAGAGAAGGTTAACAGAACTGAACTGAGATTTCAGAGTTTGGGATTGAGTTAAACCAAGTTAACTGTTTGGTAAAACACAAACGCATACACAAACAAAAATTAAAGCTCTTCAGAGGAACATAATAGAATCCAGACTCTCTATAGCATTCACTAGTAATGTCCAAAGTTCAATCCAAAATTGCTAGATATGATAAAATAGGAAAGTGTGACCCATACTCAAGAGGAAAGGTAATTAATGGAGACTAACCCTGAGATATCACAGATGTTCTTGTTTCTTATTTTGATCTGATAGAAATGCACTCATAATAAAATATTAAATAAAATGTCACGGCATGGCAATATGTATGATGCTTAAAATGCTGTTGAGTTAAAATTGTGTCACTATAATTTGTAGTGCTCCGAGCAGCAGTGCAAAGCAGTGGAAGTGCCACATATAGTCTCTGTTGCAATTACTCAACCCTGCAATTGACAATATCTGAACAAATGATTTTGGCTGTGTTCCAATAACATTTTATGGGATAATACTCATTGTAAGTGACTAGTTTATATTGCTGAACTGAGTTAAACTTTTATTTTTGTGTGCAATAATTCCACTAATAGAATTCTCAGAAAAGCAGAGGATTCTCCTTTTCATTTCCCCATTTATTTTAACATACCATAAATACCTACTTACATGTATTCCAGAAGTCTTATAGTTGTAAACAGTTCCTTTCAACTGGATCTGTTCCCCTCGTACAACAGAATATGGTATATTCATTTCCAAGAAGATATCTTTGAACACCCTTGCCTTGAGAGTATTGGCAACACATATACCTTCAACCCAAAGTGAAAGGAAAAATAGAAATATATTAGGGGTTTCCTATAATACTTTATTAGCACTAGAATATCTCACATTTGCTTTACTTCAAGTAAAAAAAAAATTAGATCATGTTTTTCTCTGCATTATTTCACCATGTACTTGAATTTTCTACTCATGGCTCTTTATTTTGTTGATTATTGATATTAACAGAAAATTTCATTTATTCAACGAATATTTAATAGGCATGAAAACATTTATCAGCTAAAGCAGCAGATCTCTTTTTTTTTATTGTGACAAAAATATATATAACAAAACATTTGCCAATTCAACAATTTTTACATGTATAATTCAGTGCCATTGATTATATGCATCATGTTGTACAGCCATTACCACTATCCTTTTCCAAATTATTTCACCACCATTAACAGAAACTCAGTGCTCCCTAAGCAATGACTCCGCTTCTCGCCCTTTACCCTGGTAGCCACTAATAAGCTTTGATCTCTATACATGTGCCTAATGCATATAAGTGTGATCATACAGTATTTGTCCTTTTATGACTGACTTATTTCACTCATCATAATGTTTTCAAGGTTCATCCATGTTGTAGCATGTATCAGGACTTCATTTCACTTTATGGCTGAGTAATGTTCCACTGTATGTATATACTTTGTTTATTCATTCATCTGTAGATGGACATTTCAAACCTCTTTTTAAGCTATTCATTATTGGCTCCATTTAATGGGTATAAAATTTTGATTCTGAAAGCTAAGATTTTGTAAAAACAAAAAACAACAAATAAACAAAACCAACTCTGAAGCTATTTGTAAAATATCTGCACTGTCACTACAAAAGAGCATTAGATTAGTCCACCACAATGAGATATTACTGCACACCCACTAGAATACTAGAATGGCTATTATAAAAAATACTGAACATAACAAGTGTTGAATAATGTGGAAAAATTAAAGGAACCCTTGCCCATTGCTGGTAGGAGAGTAAAATGGTACAGCTGCTATGAAAGGTTTGGCAGTTAAGCAGAAAGTTAAACAAAGAATTACCATATGACCCAGCATTCCACCCCTGGGTATATACCCAACAGAATGGAAAGCAGGGACTCAAATTGATAGTTGTACACCAATGTTCATCATAGCGTCATTCACAGTAGCCAAATAGTGGAAGAAACTCGTGTCCATCAACAGATGAATGGATAAACAAAACAAAATGTGATAAAAGCATACAATGGAATATTATTGTGCCATAAAAGGGAATGAAGTTCTAACACATGGTACAACATGGACAAACCCTAAAAACACTATGCTAAGTGAAATAAGCCAAACACTAAAGGACAAATATTGTATGATCCCACTTATATGGAATATCTAAAATAGGTAAATGCATAAAGACAGAAAGTAGATTAATGGTTGCCATGGGCTGAGGGCAGAATGGGGAGTTAGTGCTTAATGCATACAGGGTTTCTGTTTGGAGTGTTGAAAAATTTTGGAAATAAATAGTGGTGATGGTTGCACAACATTGTGAATATAATTAATGCCACAGAATTGTACGCTTAAAATAATTAAAACTGCAAATTTTATGTAATATATATTTTATCACAATAAAAATAATAATAAGGGCACCAGCTAGGAGAGAAGTCACATATCTGTTTCTACCTCTACCCAAGCTCCCAGTCACTGAGAAAAAGCAAAAGAAAATGGGCATTCGACATCAGCATTTATAAAGTAATGGCTAATAGAAGAGCAAAAGAAAAAATAAGTTCAAAGATGTGAGTATACAAAAATCTTTTTGTGACACATAAAAAATAATATTTCATAAATGAATACCATTTAAATCCTGGCTAAACTAACTAAATACCCAATAACAAAGAACTACATCTTGATAAGCAAATCATTCCTTAAATGAGTATGTAAGTGTCATGGATTTAATTATGTCCCTCAAAAAATGTGTGTATCATTTTGGCTGGGCCATGATTCCCAGTATTGTGTGGTTGTCCTCCATTTTGTGATTGTAATTTTATGTTAAAGAGGATTAGGGTGGGATTGTAACACCTTTACTAAGGTCACATCCCTGATCCAATGTAAAGGGAGTTTTGCTAGGGTGTGGCCTGCACCACCTTTTATCTTACAAGAGATAAAAGGAAAGGGAAGCAAGCAGAGAGTTGGGGACATCATACCACAAAGAAAGCAGTGCAGGAAGCAGATCCTTTGGACCCAGGGTCCCTGCGCAGAGAAGCTCCTAGTCTGGGGGAAGATTGATGAGAAGGCCGACAGAGAGAGAAAGTCTTCCCCTGGAGCTGATACCCTGATTTGGACTTTTAGCCTACTTTACCATGAGGAAATAAATTTCTCTTTGTTAAAGCCGTCCACTTGTGGTATTTCTGTTAGAGCAGCACTAGATGGCTAAAACAGTAAGTGAAGCATACTTACCACTATCTGAAATGCCAACACCTTGAATTTCCCAGGTGGTTAGAGAGTCAGGTAGCGTAAACTGCAACTGGTTTCTGGAAGTGAAAATGCTGATATTCAAATACAGTGGAACATTGATTAACCAAACTTGACAGAAGACTATGTTAACAGAATTTCTGCTTCATACTACTTTCAGAAGACAGAAGCAAATCACAAAAAGACAAACTCAAATCTGTTTTAAGGAAAAAGCAAGCAAGAAAAATATATTCAGTACTTCTACATGGAACATGTTTTTAGACATTGTACCTGCTTGACGAGAGTTCATATTCAGAATGAGGTCTTTGAAACATTGCAAATCAAAATGTATAACACAAAGAAAAATTATATTCATTGTATATTATGTTCTTTAAAAACTATATCTTAACACTTCTTATAACAAAGTTGATATAACAAAAAAAATTCTGACTGAAAATAAGCTTTTATATTTACGTATTTCATTCAACAGACAGCATTGGCCACCAACTTTGTGCCAGACATAGCGCTAAGCACTGAGTATACAGTACTTATAAGACATAGTCCTGCTCCCAAGCAGCTTACAGTTCAGTGGAAGAAATACTTAAGTGAATAAATTGAAATTCACTGTAATACCTGTACCAATAAAGCACTAAAAAAATTGAGAGGCAGTGTGCATTCATTCAATACATTTATTTTAGTGCCTGCACAAGCCAGGTCCTATGCCAGGTCCTGGATATAAAATAGTAATCTGAATTTGGTCCTTGCCATCGAGTATTTACAATTGAATATGGAAGACAGACAGATAAACAGGCCACTACAAAACTGTGTGATAAATGCAACAGGATTAAGAATAGGGTGCTATTGGGAGCTATAATTAATACAATCATTGGTGGAGGTGAGGGTCAGTGGTGGGGTGAGAGGGAGCCAGGGAAAGCTTACCAGAGGATGTGCTAGCTGAGGGGAATGTCAGATGAAACGGACAACACAGTGTAGGAAGAATTAAAGAGGCACAAGGGTAGAGTCAAGGAGACCTATTCGGAGGCTCCTGCAAGGCTCTGGACTCAGTGCCTTGACTGTTCATTGCAAAGTCGCTTCTTTGAGCCTGCCTAGGAAAGATGATGCTTTAGGGACTCATTCTTGTTTATCACTATGTTCAGTGTCTGCTACAGAGTAGGCATTCCATAAAAATGTATTGAGTGAAGGACTTTAACAAGAAAAGAACCTTTTATTAATCAATGTTTGTTTTATAGAGCAGATATTTTAGCATGAAATATGTGCTTAATACAGTGTATAGTACATAAAAACAAAACAAAACATTGCTGTCAAGTTGATTTCAACTCATAGCAACCCTATAGGACAGAGTAGAACTGCTCCATAGGGTTTCCAAGGAGTGGCTGGTGGAGTCAAACTGCTGACCTTTTGGTTAGCAGTCAAACGCTTAACCCCTGCACCACCGGGTCCTCGCAGTTGTGCTCAGTAAATACTTTTTGAAGTGAAAGGAAATTACATGGAATAGGATCCTTCTTTATCAATAGTTAATCCTGCCTCGGAAGCAATTACTACAGAAAACAAAACAAAAACTTGACCAAATGGCAGCATCATCTCAACTCTCAAACTATTAGGAGATGAGTAGTATCCAGATTTTTGGCCATAATGTTTGCAAGTTTCCACATTTTTCAGAGGAATGTCAAAGAAGCATAATACCTTCTGGGGACACGATGAACTTCCCATAACCAGCTTTCTGGAAAATAGCTTCGAATTTCTGGCTTGCTTACTGATAACAGGCTCTTCATTTCTGGAGAAAAATGTATATTTAATTGTGGAAAAACAACATAAATTCTACTTATAGCTGAGTTTTAAAATATGGCTATTAATCTATAACTTAAGCATTTTCTGGAAGGTTTTGAAATTTATAATGAAACATTTTGTTTCGAGATATCAAAATACAACTATAGAGGCCTTAGGATTTCTTCACTAATAGCACTGACAAATAAAATAAGTATACAGATACCTTTAATGATTAGGTTTGTATATTGTTAAATGTTTAATGTTCCCGAGATTATATAATATACTAATCAGTCTATAAAGTCATTTACATTTTTATAATTGCAATAACTGTGTTTACATTATAAAATAGAGAGGTTTTATGTGATTCTCTTCCTCAACTCAGAGATTTATTTATATTTACTTTAATAAAAGTAGACAGAACATCTTCTGTCCAAGAGAGACTAACAGGGACTAGATTTACCTTTCCACCTTAGAAAACCCAAAACCAGACATAAGATATAAAACAACAGTTTTCAGATGTTAGAACATAAGCACACAGGACTGTGATCCCTGAGAGAAGGGAGAAAAATGAGGTAAACCCTAACATTGTCCCAGCTTACTTCCTGAAGGAAGTTTACAGGCTTCAAGTGAGGGAGGGGAACTTAAGCAGAGCCTGGTGGCCTTCCTGAGTTGAAGTGACAGAGGAAGAAGTTTTGGGAGACCAAGGGGTCTAAAATGAGGGGCAGAGTACCAGCAAGAAGGGAGCTGCACAGAGTGAGCTCCAGAGATTTGCAGAGGGAACCCACTGAGTCTTTGGCTTAGTACTTATGTGTGCATACATAAGAGGAAACCACTCAAGGCCAAATATTTTACCAGGCATATTACAAAGTGATGTGATGTTCATTAGATAATGAATAATAATCTCAATATCATTAGTCATCAAGGAAATGCAAATTAAAACTACAATGAGATACCACTACATGCCCAGTAGAATGGCTAAAATTAAAAAGACTGATAATACCAAGTGTTGATGTGCTTGTGGAGAAACTGGAACTTTCATACATTGCTGCTGGGAATGCAAAATGGTTCAACCACTTTGGAAAATAGTTTGGTAGTTTCTTACAAAGTTAAACATAAGTTACCCAAAGACTCAATAATCTTAATCCTAGGTATTTAGTCAAGAGAAGTAAAAACATATCTTAACACAAAGACTTGTACTTGAATGTTCATAGCAGCTTTATTCATTATATCCCCAACCTGGAAACATCCCAAATGTCCATCAACTGGTGAATGCATAAAAAAATTGTCGTATATCCTTCCTATAAAATACTACTCAGCAATAAAAAGAAATGAATTACTAGTACATGTAATAATGTAGATGAATCTCAAAAACATTATACTAAGTGAAAGAAGCCAGAGACAGAAGTCTACATCTTATATGATTCCATTTATATGACATTCTAGAGAAGGCAAAACTATAGTGGCAGAAAATAGATTAGTGACTCTCAGGGCCAGAGGTAGGGACTGCAAAGGGCATGAAGTAACGCTTTGGGAGTGATGGAAGTATTTTACATCATGACTGCGGTGGTGGTTATACAACTGTATATTTTTGTCAAAACTCACTGAATTCTATACTTAATATTTGCAATTTTATTATATATAAATTATACTTCAGAAAATCTAATTTAAAAAAACAGTCTCTTCTAGTATGATACAAGAATATTTCCATAGTATAATATTTCAATATCATGCAGCTGAAACCAAACCAGATGATTATAGTTGAAACTTTAGACAGTGAAAAATACATGAATTAGGTTTCTCATTAAAGTGCTGCTTACAATAAGCAAAAACTTGATAACAACCTAAATATCTGATAGCATGGTTTTGGTAAATGGCCATAAAAATCATGTTTTTAGAAATATATTCATTGATACAGACAATGTTTAAGATATACTGTTAAGCAAAACAATCAGATTATAAAAAAGGAGCTGTCATTCTGCTTCTGTTTTGTGGGTGTGTATATATATATATATATATATATATATATATATATATATATATATATATATATGTATATATATGGGGGTATACATGTGTGTGTGTGTGTGAAAGGAAAGTCTAAAAGTCTTTAATTAATGAGAGTTCTGTAGATTCTGAAAATATACATTGGAGTTGACACAGAAATAAGATTTCATTTGTTTATATAAAAACACTTAACCTTATAAATTTTCTGCTATATTTAGTTAGTGTAGGTATAAACAGAATTTTCGGTAATTGTAATTTCACAGAACCATAAAAGTTTAGAACTCAAAGGCATATTTGAGATCATCTGGTCCAAGCTTCTTGCTTTAAAAATTAGGAGACTGAGAATCAGAGATGATAAATCATCGTTCAGTTTTATAGAATGAGTTGGCTGTAAAGCTTGTACTGGGTCTTGACTCTGGACTAGGACACTCTGCTCTGTACTATACGTCTTCGAATTCCCAAAAATGATAGCAGATTTTTTTTCTTACACGCATTTGCAAGTTATTTTTTCTACTTTCACTTTTAAATAGAGCATGAAATCTCCCTTTCTTAGCAGCATAAAATTCCACAAAATTCCCTGTATTAGGCAGAATTTTGATAGAAAATGTCAAACTTACGTAGCCTTCCCAATTGGATATTTTTATGAGAGTTTTCATCACGGAACTTTTTTGCAATGCTACAACATTCCTTGAAAGCTGCGACACATCTTGGACCTACGGTAATCCGTGCAGTTCGCTGTTCACAACTTTCATCATCGTTACGGGAGGCTCCATCATAACAACATTTCTTCACTGTTACATGTTTGTATTTAGCAGCTGAAATGGTAATAACACAAGTGTACCTGATCATGCATAGAGTTATAACATCTCAGAATTAGAAAGGATCTCAAAGGATACCTGGTTTCTTCTGACCCACGACCCCTTCCCATAATAGCTATGACTAGTTGATGGCTCAGCCGCTGCTTGGAACTATTCTAGGAGTGGGGAGAATGCTATCTATTAGGAAATCCACTCCATTTTACACTAAATGGTTAAAGGGCTTCCTGCAACTAAGCTAAATACTAACTTTTCAAACTGGCACGTTGATTCAGCAGTCTTCTTTAAGTAGAATACATTACATACATGAGAGCCTTTATTTGAAGATGGTTATCATCGCTACGGAGCTATGGTGGCACAGTGGTTAAGCGTTCAGCTACTAACCAAAAGGTCAGCTGTTTGAATCTACCACCCTCTCCCTGGAAACCCTATAGGGCAGTTCTACTTTGTCCTATAGGGTTACTATGAGTCAGAATCAACTCGATGGCAGCAGGTATTTCCTTCTTGAAGCTAAATAGCCTATTTTTTAAAAAAAATATTTCTTATATGACATGGTTTGTGGGCTCTTCACTACTGGCATCCTTCATTGTATGTGCTCAAGTTAACATATTTCTTTTTATATCATTAGAGTGAAGGTTAGAATTAGTACAACTCATATACAAATGGGAGGAATTATTACATTACTCTGAATATGATTATTAGTTGAACTCAAATCCTTGATTCCTAGTTCAGTGTTCTATTTTAAGTTAACATGGCCAATTTTCATATTAGCATTTAACTAATTATTAAAAAACAATCAAGACTTGTTTAATTATTAAACTAGACTTGTTCCCTGAAGAATAATCCAAAATGCTATTAACTGTTAATACATGAAATAGAAGAAATAGATTTCTAGGTATATTCCAAGTTAATCAAATCATGGATTTTGTCATTAAATTTTTATCACAAATAAAAGTTAATCTTCTTGATTTTAGAGACAGAAATAATAAAGACCTGTTTTCCTCAGACATCCCTGGATGGTGCAAACAATTTTCGCTCAGCTACTAATTGAATGGTTTGAACCCACCCAGTGGCGCCATGGAAGAAAGTCATGGCGAGCTGCTTCCATAAAGATTACAGCCAAGAAAACCCTATGGAACCATGGTTTCAGGGGACATCTAGGTCAATTAGCATAACAAAGTTTATTAAGAAAATGTTCTGCATCCCACTTTAGTGAATGGCATCTGGGGTCTTAAAAGCTTGTGAGCGGCCATCTAAGATGCATCAATTGGTCCCAACCCACCTTGAGTAAAGGAGAATGAAGAACACCAAAAACACTAGGAAAATATTAGCCCAAGGGACAAAAGGGCCACATAAACCACAGACTCTTATCAGCCTGAGACCAGAAGAACTAGATGGTGCCCGGCTACCACCAATGACTGCCTGACAGGGAACACAACAGAGAGTCCCTGACAGAGCAGGAGGAAAGTGTGGAGCAGAACTGAAACTCACATAAAAAGACCAGACTTGCCCCTGGACACCCTTTTAGCTCATACTGAAGTCACTCCTGAGGTTCACCATTCATCCAAAGATTAGACAGCCCCATAAAACAAAACAAGACTAATGGGGCACAAAAGCCCAGGGACAAGGACTAGAAGGCAGGAGGGGACAGGAAAGCTGGTAATAGGGAACCCAAGGTTGAGAAGGGAGAGTGTTGACACGTCGTGGGGTTATAAACTAATATCAGAAAACAGTATGTGTACTATTTAATGAGAAACTATTTATTCTATAAACCTTCATCTAAAGTACAATAAGAAAAAAAATTTAAGAAAGAAAACAAAAAAATACCAGACTTAATGGTCTGACTGAGACTGGAGGAACCCTCGAAGCCATGGCCCCTGTATGCTCTATTAACCCAGAACTAAAACCATTCCCGAAGCCTACTCTTCAGACAAAGATGAGACTGGACTATACAATATAAAATAATACTCGTGAAGAGTGTGTTTCTTAATTCAAGCAGATACACGAGACCAAATGGGTGCCTCCTGTCAGGAGGCAGGATGAGAAGGCAGGAAGGGACAGCAGCTGGTTGGATGGACACGGGAAACCTGTGGTAGAAAGGAGAGTGTCCTGTCATATTATAGGGATTGCAACCAATGTCACATAACAATATGTGTATAAATTTCTGTATGAGAAATTAACTTGAGCTGTAAAGTTTCACCTAAAGCACAATAAAAAAAGAAAGAAAGCAAGCCCTATGGAGCTCAGTTCTACTCTGTAACACCTGGGGCCACCATGAGTCAAAACTGACTTGACTGCAATGTGTTTTGGTATTTTCCTCAGATTAAAGCTATGGCAAATGAGTTATTGCGAAGAATGGGAATTCCAGAACACTTAACTATGCTCATGCAGAACCTGTACATAGACCAAGAGGCAGTCATTTGAACAAAACAAGGGGATACTGCGTGGTTTAAAATCAAGAAAGGTGTGTGTCAGGGTTGTATCCTTTGACCATACTTATTCAATCTGTATGCTGAGCAAATATTCCAAGAAGCTGGACTATATGAAGAAGAACTCAGCATCAGGATTGGAGGAAGACTAGTTAACAACCTGTGATATGCAGTTGTTACAACCTTGCTTGCTGAAAGTGAAGAGGACTTGAAGCACTTACAGATGAAGATCAAAGACTATAGCCTTCAGTATGGATTACACGTTAACATAAAGAAAACTAAAATCCTCACAACTGGACCAATAAAGAACATCATGATAAATGGAGAAAATATTGAAGGTGTCAAGGATTTCATTTTAGTTGGATCCACAATCAACACCCATGGAAGCAGCAGTCAAGAAATCAAATGATGTATTGCATTGGGCAAATCCACTGTAAAAGACCTCTTTATAGTGTTAAAAAGCAAAGATGTCACCTTGAGGACTAAGGTGCGCCTGACCCAAGCCATGGTATTTTCAGTCGCCTCACATGCATGCAAAAGCTGGACAATGAATAAGGAAGACTGAAGAAGAACTGATGCCTTTGAATTATGGTTTTGGCAAAGAAAATTGAATATACGATGGACTGCGAGAAGAACAAACAAATCTGTCTTGGAAGAAGTACAGCCAGAATGCTTCTTAGAAGCAAAGATGGCGAGACTTGGTCTCACATACTTTGGACAGGTTATCAGGAGGGACCAGTCCCTGGAGAAGGCCATTATGCTTGGTAGAGGGTCAGCGAAAAAGAGGAAGACCCTCAGAGCAAGATGGATTGACACAGTAGCTGCAAAAATGAGCTCAAACATAGCAATGATTGTGAGGATAGCGAAGGACTGGGCAGTGTTTCTTTCTGTTGTATACAGGGTCGCTATGAGTCGTAACCAACTCGATGGCACCTAACAACAACAAATGAGCTATTGGATTCATTTGGATAAATCTTTCTGAGGGAAGTGAGCTAGGCATCTGTACATATCTTCTTTTCACCCACTATATTTGAATTAGGGGAAATTACATAATGTTCAATTTTCCTCAGCTCCTGAATGATAAACGACCATAACCTTTTTTCCAATCACATGAAACTTTTAGAGTACCTGCTTCCTCTATCATCTGTTTCAGCATTCTTTTTGGCCTGAGAATGTCTTTACAAGGTTCATCTGTTTAAACAGAAAAAAAAAGTAAAAACAAAGAAGAAGAAAAAGGAAAAAAGGGGAGAAAATCTAAAAACAAACAAAACCATTTCCACACAATTATTTAAGTATTTAAAGTATTCCAAGTCATTCGTTCAGCAAACACTGAGATCCTGTTTTGGATTAGGCCTGGTGCACCACACATCTGACTATGACTTGTTTTATCTGAGTGGAGCTCATGGTCTCGTGTCATCTAGTTTGACTCTTTTGATCTGAGTTAGGGTTTGAACTCTACAACTTCTCTGATCCATTGATTATAGAGAGTAAAGCACTTAGAGTGAGCAAAGCTTTTGTTGTGTATGCTGTTTTTATTTTTTGCTCTTTGTGATATATTATTACAAATATAAACATGAATGCCAGAGTACCAAATATAATTATGAACAGCTTTAAAACCATAGAAAGAAGATAATTAAGATGTAGTCCCTGCCCTCAAAGAGCTCACAGTGCAGTGGATGAAACAAGACATATAAGTAATGAAGTGTAAGAATGTGCAATGATACACTGTTGTGATATTACTTGTTAAAGGATATAGTGACTATGGTATTGTCTCTATAAAGGAGGGAACGACTAATCCTCTGTGGAGATGAGGCCCCATAGAGGAGATGATTCTCACTAGCTTCTCCAGATTAATAAAGGGGAAAAACAGTCCTGATGGGGAAAGGCCCATTGTGCCACCCAAGAACTATGCTTGGTTCTGTGTGGCTTAAACATAAGGTGAGGTGAGCAAGGTAAGAGATAAAGCTGGAGAGAGTGGGTAGAAGATCATGGAAGACTCTGAGCACTACATTAAAGAATTTATACTTTATGTTGAAGGCCAGTGAAACATTTTATCCAGGGGAGTGACAGAGTCATGTGATTCTAAGATCAGTATAGAAAATGTTTTGGAGGAGGGACAAAAATGAGGTATTGGAGGCAGATTATCAATGTAGATTTTAGTAATTAATTTGAAAAATAAAATAAAAAATGTTTGGTTAAACCTGAATGTTTTACCATTTCCTTGGGAGTCATCTGCATTTGCATTGGTGAGGAAGGTAAGTCCTGCCAGATGGAATACATCGGCATTGTTGCGACCACCACCTGCTCCACAGCCCAGGTCACTCTTCTCTAAAGCCTGAAATACCTGTCCAGAAAGGAAAAATGTTGAGCCTATTTAGATGTATAAGTCATTCCTCCAAAGCATACTACTTGTTACATGGTTATAACAAACCCGTGGAATACACAGGCCATTCTATCAAATTACCAAAAACCAAATTTCCCAGTCTTGCCAACTATATTTCTTTAGTTTTGTCCTTTTGCATATTCATAAATAGATACCTATTCAAACTTAAATAAAAAACTAAATCTTAAGCAGATAGCTTTGATGAGGGGGTTCTTAGAAACTGACCCACGTTATTTTGTACAGAGAATGCATACTGCAATCAATATAATGTCCAAAAAATAATGAATAAATGGGTGAATGCATGAATGGTGATTTAATTAACAAAGCAATTTTTAAATTGCTAAAAATAGAACAACCTCTTGTGATCTTTCGGGGGAGGGGTCTAGATCCTAACTGGGTGAGAACTTGGGGCTATTCCAGTTTTAATCTTGACCCCTGAATGTTCTTTCTTCTCTGAATGTTTTTAACTTCACAATTTCACATTTTTCCTTTCTTGTTCAAATAACTTAAAGCCTAGAAAATAGTAGCTCAGAGTAGTGGAGATTAATGGGAACTTATGGGAGCTGAACCACTTCCAAGTTCTTTTGCCCTACAGATATGAATGAGAATAAAAAATAAATAAATAAACCCAGAGGTTACCTATCCAGCCTCCTCTTGTACTGCTACAATAAAACAAACAAAAAATAATTCTCAGCATTCCCAAATTGCTATCACTGCTGTATGCTTTTTTTGTTTTTATTTTGGTATATGTCATTGACTTCTTCTATTGTGGTGAAATACATATGACATAAAATTTGCCATTTTAACCATTTTTAAGTGTGCAATTCAGTAACATTAATTACATCTATAATGTTGTATAAGCATCACCACTATTTATTTCCAAAACTTTTTCATCACCCCAAACAGAAACTTAGTACCTTTAAGAATAATAATCAATATAAATCCAATTCCCAAAATGTGACGATAAATCAAACCCCCACTTCCCAACTTCTCAATCATCTTTAACATAGTACTCTCTCTTTCTGTCCCTAGCCACCTGGAGCTAGATCAGAGCTCACAAGTTAAAAGGACATGTTCTTTGGACTGTCAAACAGGTAAATGCCAACTACAAAACTTGGGGGTCCACATGATACCCTTGCTTCTGGCCTGCTGGCCACTAATTCTGGGTTTTCCCACTGCCCCTTCAGATGCCAGCGGTAACCTTGGGGGTCTCCCCTCGCTCCCTCACTTTCACCTGCTAGCTCCCACTATTCCTTTGGGTTCGATAATTCACTAGAATGACTCACACAACTCACAGAGAGTACTATATTTATGATTACAGATTTATTATAGCAGAAGGATACAAACCACTATCATCAAAAGGAAGAGATGTATGGGTGAGATCTTGGAGGGTTGCCAACTTGGAGCTCGCATATCCCCAAAAGGATGCATCACCCTCCCCTTGCTAACCAGGAAGCTCTTGGATCCTCCGAGTTCTGAACCTATACTGGTCTCAATCATGATTGAGACCTCATTGCATGCATATGCATAATAGGTCAAATCATGCCTCCTGAGGTTAGGTGACACCAGGTGTTGTTTAGATTAACAAAGGCATCTCAATTACTCAAGAAATTCCAAGGGTTTAGAGTTATCCCTCAGGAAACAGGGCAAGACCACATTACTTTAGGTAAAATTAAATTCTCTACACCATAGTACCCCTTAAGCAATAATTCTCTAGCTTCTGGTGATCACTGATTTATTTTGGTCTCTATGCATTTGCCTATTCTAGATATTTCATGTAAATGGGATTATACAGTAGTTGTCCTTTGGTGTCTGACTAATTTCACTCAGCACAATGTTTTCAAGGTTTTCCATGTGCTTATCCATACTTGGAAAAACAAAAAAGGACTGACCTGTGCTTTGGGAACTAACATGAGGATGACTTACCTTTCTAAGAACCAATGTTTTGAGTAGATTATAGAAAAGTAGACCTAGTTTTCCTTTGCAGTCCCTGGGTGCTGCAAATGATTAACACACTCAACTACTAACTGAAAGGTTGGTGGCTTGAGTCCACCCAGAGGCATCTTGGAAGAAAGGCCTACTTCTGAAAAATCAGCCACTGAAAACCCTATGGAGCACAGTCCTATTCTGACATACATGGAGTTGCCATGAGTCAGAATCGACTAGGTAGCAAGTGGAAAACATTTTTCTTTAATTCTTCCTTCACAACCTACCCTGGTGGCCACACTTTATAAATCACTGTACTGAACCATGCCATGCACCTTAACCACAGCAAGGCACTACTTAACTTTTTCCATGGGCTTTTTGGTTGTTCTTTGGACTCCATATATAGCACTGTCCACTGCTGTTAAAGCCACCCACGAATCTGACTCAGTTGCCATATTAAGAGATACAGCTTGGCCTGGAGAATATACATTAGTATCTGGAGATAGATGAACCTAAAAGGTCATTTGAAAAAGAAAAGAAAAGGTCATCTGTATGAGACAAAACTTTTTACAGACATTTACAGCCTCCTTCATTCAGGAGAAAATCAGATTGTGATTTATACTTTGTGACTTACTTGAAGCTGATTGCCACACTTTTCTTCAATATTTAACCAGACTGAATCTGACACCAATTCTGCTGTCTCCTCTCCTGTGACGATGTAATAGACCAGGAGACGAGCTGAAGGAACCATGTTCTGCGTCACTGGAATGTTTATACTTTGATAAGATGAATCTACAAGTTTCTCCCTTGTACCAAAGTGTACAATTTTTCCCTTGGACAAAATCTAAAAATAAACAGTGACAGCAACATTAGCTACAAAAACAAAACCTGTGCTTCATAACAGAGTTTGGAGCTGGGGCAGAAACTATGTTAAAGAAAAATAAAGTTTACACTTACGGGCCTAATATGTGACAGAAACTTTTACATTTATTTAACTCCTTTAATTCTCACAATAAACCAGTGATATAGGAATATTACTATCATTCTGTAGTTGAAGAAACTGAGGCTCAGGAACTAACTAAAAGTCATACTGGTTTTAGTTCAAATCGCGTAATTAGGAAATGAGAAAACTAAAATCTGAATGCAGATCTATATAAAGTTGTCACACTGTCCTTGAAACCTCCTCTCTTCCATTGATTTAAAAAAATAGATAAGTACATCTTATCTGGGAATTAAGTCTTAAAGTCTTAAACTGAATGTTTAAGGTTAAAAAGGATAAATCTCAGTAAGCTAAAATGTCCTCAAAGATTCTTTAAATTGTCCTTAGAGAACTGGACTATATACATGGTTTTGGTACATAGCCCAAGATGGTTCTCCTAATTCTTCATCAGTAAATGTTTTTCTATGGTCTTCATTTATTTTTTTCAACTTGTTCCTCAAAAATGTTGAAAAGGCCATCACCACCTTTTTGGCCTGGTCATTGGAATAATTTATTCCTTTTCTTTGAGAATTGTCAGGAAGCCTTTAACAATTTCTGCACATTCTTTTCTAGGTTTCACCAGCAGGCTTAACTGATCTACCGCTTGTTTAATATAAGTGATGCAATAGAGATATTGCTGACTGTAGTATTGGAACAGGTATGATACGATTCAACTCTTGGGTCCCCTCTTTCACACTAATGAAATGCACACATTTGAACTAGGCCTAGACGCGTAATCTTTGACCATTAAATAGAGAAGAGGTAATAGATTGATGTGAGACTTGGCCAAAAGAATTTAATCAGGCTCTCTCTGTGGAGTAATCAGGCTGTATTTAGTGAAAGGGAATATCATCAGACATGGAGTCAGAGGTCCTCAGTTGAAATCAAAATCTTCCTCTTTTGAGCTGAGCGACCATGGCAAGTCTTTTAACCTCTCTGTCCCTCAAATTCCTCATCTGTGAAATGGTTATGAAAATCATACTCTATCTCAAAGTTTTTGAAAAACTGATTATCAAATAAGATGATTATTATGGTTTGAATTATGTCCCCCAAAATATGTATTGAAATCCTAACTCCTGTATCTGTGGATGTGTTCCTGTTTGCAAATAGGGTTTTATTTTTATTATGTCATTGAGGTCATACCAGCTTAGGCTGGATCTAAATCTAATCACTTCTGACTTATATGAAGACCAGAATAGACACAGACACACACACAGGGAAGACAAATGCCATGAGAGGATCATCTACAAGCCAAAGAATGCCAAGGAACCAAGGAAAGCTTAGGGCTACTGACAAGGAATTAGTATGGCCTAGACCTTGATTTGGACTTTTAGCCTTCAGAACTGTGAGAAGATAAATTTCTGTTCTTTAAAGCCACTCACTTGTGGTATTTTTGTTATAGCAGCACTATGTAAACCAAGACAATGATGTTCTTGAAAGTGCTTTGTAAGCATAAATGAAAGGGATAATTCTTTTTTTAAAATTGTACTTTAGATGAAGCTTTACAGAATAAACTAGCTTCTCATTAAACAGTTAGTACATATATTGTTTAATGACATTGGTTAACATCCCCATGACATGTCAGTACTCTCCCTTCTAGACCCTCGGTTCTGAAAGGGATAATGCTAATGCTTCTCTAGAAGCAAAGGAGAATGTTTCAGGTAGGGTAATAGATATATATGAATCTATCATTATTGTACTTACCAAATAATTATAATGAGTTATTTTGTCAATATATGGACTTTTGGGGGTAACAATAACATTCAGATATTCTCCTACTAACAAAGCTTTATAGTTTTCAGTCCAGTCAATATAAAGGTAACTTTGGCTGAGAGATGAGTATGCAATTGCTTGGTACTGTTTGATGGCTTGATTTTCTTCTGGAAGAACTGGGTCATCGGTTTTGACCTAAAAAGAGAAAATTAAAAAAAAAAGAAAAAAAAGAAAGGACTGTGATGTAATGCTTTCAACAAAACACATCCTTTAAATTCCTTTCTTTGTTTTATAGATTGCTAAATTTCACAACACCTAATTTTAAAGAAAAGAAAATAATGATTTTAATGTTTGTACAGCTATAGTATCAAGTAACTTTACACAGACTATAGACAATAATGACAGGATTGTGGGCTATGGTGGGAAAGTCTGGTGAAATGAAGAGAGAAAGATGTTCCTGGAATAAATCTTGGCACTCTTCCAGAAATGTCATGCACAAGTTGGTAATTTCTATTCCTATAGGGCAGGATGACAGTAATTGGGGGTAGGAGAGGGAAAGCAGTGGGGAGGCAGCACTAACTCTTGAGAAGTGGGGGAAAGGAGCTGTGAATGAACATCATCACTGAGACTATCTGCCCCGGTTTCATCGTGAAGTCATGGCACAGAGGAGCTTTTACAAACATGGGTATGGCAGAAATGATACCATGGCAGCAATAGCAGCCCTCAGATAGCAGAGGGGTTTCTAGCTCACACTCTGGAGTCAGATATGCATTGGTTTGCATCCAGTGCTGCCACTTATTAATCTAAATACTTGCTTAATCACAAAGAGAGGTTAGAAGCCTCTGCCACAAAATTGAAAAGATTATTTTCTCTAACTCATAGAGGTAATTATATGAGTATTAAATGTGTTCTACATAAAGTTCTTAGCACAATGCCTGACATTTATTAAGTGTTCAATAGATGGTAGAATATATGTATGCTGTCATTAACTTAAGGAGACCTGGTAGCACAGTGGTTAAGCACTAGGCTGCTAACCAAAAGATTGGTGGTTCAAATCCCCAGTCACTCTGCGGGAGAAAGATGTGGCAGTCTGCTTCTGTAAAGACTATAGCCTCAGAAACCCTATGAGGAACCCTGTGGGGCAGTTCTACTCTGTCCTATAGGGTTGCTATGAGTTGGAATTGACTTGATGGCAACACATTTTGTTTTGTTTTGGTCATTAACTTCCTTATATTTTATCTGGGGTTGGGAGCTTAGACATTATTTGCTGGGACAGAAGTGTACTCTAAGGTACAGTGGTTCATTCAGTTAGAAAAAAGGAAGGGTTCCACATTTGAACCATTTGTCCCTGAAAAAAGACAAATAGTGTGTGGGGGTAGGGTGGGGGAAGAGGATACTCCTACCACTGATTTCCACTGCTACTACCTACTCTGAAGCTTCTAGATTCTAATATAGTCTTACATACGCATACATGCACTTGGCTGTCAAGTCAATTTCGACTCATAGCGAACCTATAGGACAGAGTAGAACTACCCCATAGGGTTTCCGAGGCTGAAATCTTTACGGAAGCAAACTGCCACATCTTTTTCCTGTGGAGCGGCTGGTGGGTTGGAACCTTTTGGATAGCAGCTGAGCACTTTAACCACTATGCCACCAGAGCTCCTTAATATAGTCTTATGTGGTATGAAAGACTTAATTCGCAAATAAAAAATCCATAGATTTATCTTCCTCAAGGATTGTTCAGTGGATTAGAAGATTGCCTACAGTAATAATTTTTTTGGACGCAAAATTGCAGAACTGTTCACTGGACTCATGTATAAAATCTGTTCTGCACACTAGCCAAAACACATAGTCAAAAGTACACACTGTCCTAGAAAATATAACAGGAGAATTCAACTCACCTCAAACTCCAGCGCAGTCACACCAGATGGGAGATTAACCACAAATGAAGCTACTCCATCATTGACATTTGTTATACTTTTCTTTGACTCCAGGTCAGAAGTCTCTTCGTTTACATCAACTGTTTTTGCACTCAGGGTTACTGGGACCCCTCCTACCGACTGGTCAAGTGAATCCTTAACCTGCACCTGTTGGTTAGAACAGTCCAAATCCATTTCAACAGCTCATCACTTCTCTTAAAGCATAAAAAATTCAGACATAATTTCCCTTCCCCACCCAAGTATAAATTATTCATGTTTAATTCCGTAAAGAGGGGCATGTTCTCAGCTTTAGAAAAGTTTAGTTTTAGTTAGTTAAATCATTCTTGAGTGGATTCACCTGTACAACAAGCCGACTCAGAACATAAATATCATTCTATTAAGCCTGTCCGGGAGTAGATGTGATAAGGAATTCTACTATCTATCTTCTGTATTTTTTCAGTTGGTTTAGGAAGGGATAAAGGAGAAAATGAGGCAATAACTTCTGGGAATGAGTCTCCAGAATACAAGAAACAATAAATACAACTCTTTTTTTTTTCCCCTTAACCTCTACCTCTCACTACCATGCATATGGTCAAACATAATTTCCACAAAGATATAGTTTATATTATTTTATTTTTTTGTATGGTATGTAAAATATACTAAAATATTTAAATATAAATATTATATTACATAGACTAATATATATGTAATAGATACATATACACATATGTATATATGTACATATATGTGTAATATTATATTTTAGATGCTATATATTTCTTATTTATTAATATGAAGTTACAAGCATGTCCAAAGCTTGCTTTTGACTTGGCAAATCTTTTACTCTTAAAAGCCAATGACGCACAGGAAGTAAAAAAGAACAAATTTTAATTATACTAAAGCTGATTTTTAAAAGCAACACATTTTCAAAGAATTAAAAAAAAATTCTGTTCTAGCTTTCTATATTAAAGACAGGTAGCAAAAATTTCCATTTCATAATATAATTGAAAATCAAATGAATGTTTCAACTCCATATTATCAGCATTTTAGAAAGGAAAAGTGGAGGAAGGAGAGAAAAATTAAAAAGGAAGAAAGAAGCAGAAAAGAGAAGAGAGAGTGAGGGACAGAAAGAGTCTAAATAAAGAGGACAGAGAGCAATACAGAGAAACAAAAGACTAGACAGAGTTATGCACAAAGAGAATACAGAGCCGAGTGAAAAACAGAAATGCATACTGAAAGACACACAGGAAGAAAAAAAATGGTGGAAGAAAAGGGTCTATTTTCAAGGAGTAATATTTCCATCTAAGGCTTTTTAAGAACTTGCCACCAAAACCAAAAAGCAAACCCATTGTGGTCAAGTTGATTCCGACTCATAATGACACTATAGGACAAAGTAGAACTGCCCCATAAGTTATGGAAGCAGACTGCCACATCTTTCTCCTGCAGAGAGGCTGGTGGGTTCAAACAACAGACCTTTCAGTTAGCAGCAGAGCACTTAACCGCTGCACCACCAGAGCTCATAAACTTGCTACTAAATAATTTTAAATGCTAGCATTTTTCAAACTATAGACTTTTGGGGTTTTATTTACATATAATTAATGCAATGTTTACTTAGTACCTAACCCAAGCCTGTATTTCTAAATAATGGCACTTGCCCTGAGGGTTGGAATCACTCCCAAGGCTGAAGCTGACCTGCATTTTTCCTACCCCGGATTGATCCTGTCCACAGGAGGAGGTTCTACAGAGTGAGCTTCCTCACTGATTTCCCTCCCCAGCACCCTCCTTGTTTGTCACTCCCATGGTTTCCATTAACAAAAATAGATAATCATATTCAGCAGCGTTTTTTTTTCCCTCTCATCTACCTTGATGGAATATGGAATCCCAGGCTTCAAGAAAAGAGGAGTAGCAACCAAATTCAGTTTGTAGGGAGAGAGAATATATTTGATGCCAGGTATTTCTGCCTCTTCAGAAAATCCACCTAGGGAAATAACAAGCACCATGTTGACATATTTTAGGAGTACAAAGATCTATATGGGTTTCTGTCTGTCTCCACACACTTATGCATTCATTCACTCACCCCATTCCTTCATTTTTTCACTCATTCATTTACCAATAGTAAGCAGACATGGTTCTTGGTTCTCAGAGGAGCCATGCAAAGAAGAGTTGCAGCTTCAGGCGGTTTCCAAGCCTTACGTACAAGGCTTATATGTAGAGATGTCCCTTGAGGAAATGGAGCTACAGGACTGAACTGAGGAGGAATTTGCGGAAGGGACACCACTTTTGTCAGTTGCCTGAGTTTCAGTTGTATATGTACAAAGGATTGAGGAGAGAGGAAAAGGGGAGGCCAGAGACTGAGCCCTATAGGGAGTTCACTGTTAAAGTACAGGGATAGTGACAGAAACAGGGAAAACAGAAAAAGAAAGTTTGAGGTAAGGAGAACCATTAGGGTCCACTGGCAACAGCACAATAGTATTACCCATCGGCTAAAAATTAAACTCAAACTATTAAGAATAACATTCAAAGCTCTAGTATCCTCAAACTCCTTCCCAATATTACATCTCTAGTAACTCCCTATACATATTCTATACTTCAGCCTAACTGGATAAGCCGCTATTCTCACAGATCAAGCCCCACTTTCCAGCCTTGATGTATTTCCTTTATGGAAGTGGCCCCCATTCACCCTGTCTATCATCCCTGCCTCAAAACCCTATTTATCCTTCAAGACAATCTCATACTTCCCCTTCTTTATGACACCTTCCTGGGTTGCTCAACAATTATCTGGGAGCTCTCCTTCTTCTGAAGATTGATAGCACTAACCTCTTTTCTTAGAGCACTATGGACTTCTTTCCTATAAAAGTTCTTTGTTTACTTGTCTTACACCTGATGTCAGTTTGTAAGCTACTTGAGTGCTGGGACTACACGTCATTCACATTTCTAAGTCTGCATGCTTGGCAATATTTTTTGCATATCACGTAATTATTGCTTAAACTGAATTTATTTGAAACAAATTAAGGAAAAAATAAAAGATGGATACATTAAAATAATGTCAAAAGCAATAGCAAGGGCAAGGAGGATAAAGTAACCACCATTCTCCAACATTTATTGAGCATCTGGTATAAACAAGGGGTTCAATAACTGAATAATTACCTGAATTCTCCATTCTGCTTCCATAGAAGCACAAAATTAAAAAGTGGAAGGGACCATCTGGTCTTTCATTTTACAATTAAAAACAAAACAAAACCAGAGTTCAGTGTGGGTAAATTACTTGCTGAAGGTTATTTTGGGGTTCAATATAAAACTGGAAATATAAAGAACCTCAGTAATCAAGGCATACCAGAAGCAAGATAATTTGGCTCAGCTAGGAGTAACAATCAGTAACTATTAAAAACCAGTGGAGTGGAGTGGAGTGCTGTGGTGAAATGAGTTCCTTTATGTAGGCTTTCGCTTTGGTTCTTTGGAAAAACTGCTTGAAAGATTTTTCCTCTAAACCCCGAGGAGTTACCTTTGCCCTAGTTTTCTACTCCAGAGGGTTTGTTAATTTTGTCCAGGTTGATGGACATTTCCTGGGTAAGCTGTAAACAATTTGATGGTTTGATACTTTTTGTCTGGTCTGGGGCTGCAGCCTGCCCTTGGGCTTAGTACATACCTTACAGGGATTGGTCAATATACTGTGCAAATGAAGTGGCTATAGACTATGCAAATGAAGTGACTATCATCCACTGAGGGGATTGGTCAGTTTGTGGCCCTGCTGGGAGGGCCATGCTTTGAAATTGACAAGGAGTTTGCTTATATAAGCAGCCAACCCCAAAGAGGTTTAAGAAAGGAGAAAAAGCAAGAGAGTCAAGAAGCGAGAAGAGCCATCTAAGATGCATCAGTTGATCCCAACTCAGCTGGAGCAAAGGAAAATGAAGAACACCAAAGACACAAGGAAAATATTAGCCCAATAGACAAAACAGCCACATAAACCAGAGACTCCATCAGCCTGAGACCAGAAGAACTAGATGGTGCCTGGCTACCACCAATGACCACCCTGACAGGGAACACAACACAGAGCCCCTGACGCAGCCAGAGAAAAATGTGGTGCAGAACTCAAATTCACGTAAAAAGACCAGACTTAGTGGTCTGACTGAGACTTGAGGAACCCTCGAAGACATAGCCCCAGATTCTTTGTTAACCTAGAAATAAAACCATTCTCAAAGCTAACTATTCAGACGAAGATTAGACTGGACTATAAAACATAAAATAATACTGGTGAAGAGCATGCTTCTTAGTTCAAGCAGATACATGAGACTGAATGGGCAGCTTCTGTCAGGATGAGAAGGCAGAAAGGGACAGGAGCTGGTTGGATGGACATGGGAAACCCAGGGTGGAAAGGGGAACTGTGCTATCACATTATAGGGATTGCAACTAGGGTCATATAACAATATGTGTATAAATTTTTGTATGAGACATTAACTTGAGGTGTAAACTTTCACCTAAAGCACAATAAAAAAAAAAAAAGAAGAAGAAGAAAGAAGAGAGAAGAAGGAGAGAGAGAGGAGGGAAGGAACTGCCTAAAAGAGCTGTCACACGGGTCAAGGGCTGTAACACTGAAGACAGTGAGAGGCCTGGAAGAGGCCCTGTGGCAGAGTTAGTGGCGACAGGCCAGTAAGGGGCCCTACGGCAGAGTTGGTGGTGATTGTAGAAATCTGCTACTAGGAATGCAGCTAAGCGAGCTGAACAAAGCTGCTACACTAGCTATGCGCTGCATCAGTTAGCAGTAGAGAGGCCAATGGCAGAGAGGCCTGCATGGCTGAGAGGGGGCATGCATGGCAGAGAGAAGGGCTTGCTTGCTTGTATGGCCAAGAAGAGCTGTGAGAGCTGTCCTGCACTGAAGGAGGGAGGGATGTGCTTTTCACTTTAGGGGACCCTTCTAGATTTTGCCTACATGCTTCCTGATCCTGATCCCAAGTTGTACCCTGTTACTTCCTTAATAAACCACTTAATTGGAAGTACAGTTCATGAGTTCTGTGTGGCGATTGCAATGAATTATTGAATCCAGGAGAAAAGTAGAGAGTGCCGTGGGGAGGACGGCTGGTGTCAGAATTGGTAGAAAGGTTGGACAGTGGAGGTATGTTTGATCTCTACCTCATGGGAGCCAGCTTTATGCTGATCCTGGTTCTTATCCCTAAGGAATCTAGACAAGTTCTGATGCTCCTAGATTATAAGTACACTGGACAAAATGTTAAGAATGTTAAGAGTAGTAGGTGGTCCCTTGTAGTGAAGAAGGAAGGGAAAGGAGAAAGAGAAGGAGGTAGAGGAAAAGGAGAAGAATGAGAAGAGGAGCTAACAATTATATAACCCTGTGTGACAGAGACTGCTTCAAGTGCTTTTACGTATATTTACTCTTTGATCCTTACTACAACCCTATGAGGTATGTACTATCATTATACCCATTTTAGAAATGTACTATTATCTCCAATTTCAGAGAGAATCTCTGAATTCTATAGCTGAAAAAGGCTTAAAAAAACAAAAAAATCAAACCTATTGCCATCAAGTCAATTCTGACTCATAATGACCCTATAGGACAGAGTAGAACTGCCTCATAGAGTTTCCAAGGAGCGCCTGGTGGATTCGAACTGCCAACCTTTTGGTTAGCAGCCATAGCACTTAATCACTATGCCACCAGGGTTTCCAAAAAGGCTTTAGGAGGCATTTAATTCAACTACATCATTATACAGATAAGGAGACTTAAACAATGATAATAATAAAACTTTTCATTTGTATATTACTTTATCAAACATTTTCTATGTACATTATCTCATTTTAATTTTGATTCTCACTAGGTAAGAACATTGGGGTGTCATATGGTCAAGCCAGATAGCCTGCACAGCCACTTGGTATATCAACTGGGCAGCCATTACTCCTCTTTTTGCTGCTGAGGTAATAGGGACCTAATGGCTAGCCAACAACTAGAGAGTTGCAGAGCTCTACCTGTATCCCAGTTTTTAATAACACAAAAGTAAAATTTAACAATGAAAGAACTGTAGAAATTATTTTTACCTTTATTATGCTATCTAAATATTTCCCAAGAGAAAGTTAAAAAACAAAAAAAGAAAGAAACTTACCAGAAGACTCTATGACTATTGCAGCAATATAAAGGTACTTGTCATTTAAATCTTCTAGACCATTATATGACAGTTCTTTAATTGCTGTTTCAGTGTTAAATGTGACTTGAGCAATTCCGTTTATCAACTTTTTAAAAGGGGAAAATTGAAGAGTTATTTCAGAGAAGAACTTACAAAGAAAAATTAACAAAATTTTCTTTTACTAGCCTCTAAGTTGAAGGCAAATTTTAGAGGAATAGTTTACCTTCATGAATAAAGTGGATAGCTGAGTACACAATTAAGACCAGAATGTTATTTTCTAATTCATTTGTATAGAATTATAGAGATGGAAGAGTCTTGGACAATATATGGTTCAACATTTTCTTTTATAATAAGAAAACAAAGGCTCTGTGGCTTATCCAATGTTTCCCAGTGAAATAGGGGCTGAGCTGAGACTAGAACTAAAACCCTTTAAACCCTCACTCTCTCTTCCTTTATTACTTCAAAAGGTATCTGACACAGGCTGCTACCAGAAGCAGTGTTTCTCACACTTGAGTAATGTGCAAATAGGCCCTGTCTGCAGGGGAAACAGGTATTCCTGGATTTGAAAAAACACGTTTATGGGTTCTAAGGGTGTTTCTGAGAAACTATGACTTAAGAAACTAAAAGATTATGCTATTAAAAAATCTTTAAATTATGAATTATTACCTCAAAAGAGTTTTGTCTTTATAATAGATTAGCTACTTATTTAGATTATCATTAAGATTAAAATGTAAAAGTTAAACTACTTACGGAACGTAAAATATTTATGGAAATCATGAGCCCCTAAGAATATTTCCACAATGCCAATCTGAAAAATGCTGTCAAAGACAATAGAGATTTCCACACGAATATACTCTCATTGTGTAATACCAATTATTCTTGTCAAGTTGGAGGATACAGTAATGGCTCAAGATTTAGAGTCAATATTCATTCCTTATTTAGTTTCTAAAGCTTGTCTGCCTCCATTTGAAAGGCAAGGTTATATCCTTTCAGGATCCTGAAAGAAACTTATTCTTAAAACAGGGAAATGAAATGATACTTCTGACTTTAAGAGATTCTGGCCGGCAGTGTGAAGGACAACACATCCACCACCAGTGTTGTGATGACACAAGCACAGACCATACAACCAAACCAGCTGCCGCTGAGTTGAGTCTGACTCATGGTGTGTAAGAGAACTGTACTTCATAGGGTTTTCAGAAGTAGATTGCCACGCCTTTCTTCCAAAGCACCTGTGGGTGGACTTGAGCCTCTGACCTTTCAGTGAGCAGCTGAACATGTTAATTGTTTATACCACTTAGGGACTCCAGTGTGAAGGATACAGAAGGAAAAGAATGCATACATCTTTCCTTTCAATAAACAAGGTAATTATTTCAATTCTCCAATCCCCTTTTATAGAATCATAAACCTAAAGAGCTGGAAAGGACCCTAGAGATCATCTATGTAGTCTAACACACTCGCATTTCACTGTGGACAAATGTGAGTTCAGTGAGGTTAAATGATTTGTCTGAGGTCTGAAAGTTTTATAAGCAGGTTTCTGTCTCCAAGGAATTAAAAATCTAGTTAGGGGTTCAAGATAAAATACCTGAAAAAATTAATCATATACTATAGACCAGAGGTAAGTTACCTTTGGTGATGACTGAGATGGCTCGGGGCTAACTATATGTATGAGTCCCAGGTTTTTTTCGTACTAACTGATAAAGACATCTTCTTCCAATCCCTAAGTCATCACCCATCTTTCTAGGTCTCTCAGCTGGGTTTTACAATATTTAGTTTGTACTTCACCGGTTACAAATTTAAAAACTAATTTAAAAACATACAGTGGGGGATGGAGCTAAATCATATAATATTAGCAAATACAGTAAAATAGATTTTGCCTTATTTTTCTTCTAATAATGATTGACTTGAGTGCTTTAAACTTCAGTATCTAGCAAGGAATCTTGCATTAAAAAAAGACATTTGATTATATCTTGAATAAACAAAACTGTCTTTTGAAAAAGCGAAGGTTAAATAATTTATGATGCAAACTACATGAATATGCACCAGAGAGCAAAATGACATGAACCATGTCATCTGTGGCATAACGTAAATAACAATAAACAAGGAAAAAGGGAACCAGGCACTAATTGCAGTCCCAGCAATCACTAGCCCATAACCATGGACAGATAACTTCCCCATGTGTCATCCATTCATTCACAGATATTTATAGAGCACCTACTATTTTCCAAAAATCATGCTGGCTCCGGGCAGGTAATAGGAGTAATTCAGACCACGAAGAGTTTAGTGTAAAGAGTGATAGATAAGCAAATAAACCATCACAATGAAGCAGTGTTTCTCAATCGCAGCATTATTGACATTTTGAAGTGGATAATTCTTTGTTGTGGAGGACTGTTTTGTGCATTGTGGGATTTTTAGCAGCGTCCTGATCTCTACTCACAAGATGCCAGTAGCACCTCCCTCCCCTAGTTGTGACAACCACAATGTCTCCGGACTTTGCTAAATATTTTCTGGGAGGAGGAAATTGCCCCCTGATTGAGAATCATTGCAATAAAGTGTGGAAAATGCTCTAATAAAGAGGTTCAGGATCTATGGAGTACATAGCAGGAGCACCTAACCTAGCTTAAAGGAGTCAGGGGAGGCTTCCCAGAGAAAGAATGTCAACACTGAGGCTTAAAGAATGAGAAAGAATTAGCCAGGCAAAGAAGGGGTAGGAGAAGGCAAAGAAAAAGCAGTTCCCCCAAGCAAAAGGACCATAGTTCCAAAGACCTGGGGGCAAGAGAGACTACGGTAAGTTTGAGAAATAGCCTTAAAGAATGAGAAAGAATTAGCCAGGCAAAGAAGGGGTAGGAGAAGTCAAAGAAAAAGCAGTTCCCCAAGCAGAAGGAATGTTGTTCCAAAGATGTGGAGGCAAGAGAGACTATAGTAAGTTTGAGAAACTGGAGTGACTAGTCAAGGGGAAGTGAAGGGGAGAGTGGCACAATACAGGCTGGCGAGGGAAGCTGATGCAAAGGATAGTGGACTTTATCCTAAGGACAATGGGAAACCAATGGAGGATTGTAAGACTCAACTTCCACACCTGTACAAAATGAGGAAAGGGACCAGTAAATTTCTATTATGGGTTGATTTGTGTCTTCCAAAAAGATATGTCCAAGTTCTAACCCCTTGTACTTGTGTATATGACCTTATTTGGAAATAGAGTCTCTGAAGATGTTATTAGTTAACTTGAGGTCATAATGGAATAGAGTAAGCCCTAATCCAACACGACTAGTGTTCTTATAAGAAGAAGAAACTCAGATACAGAGATACACAGGAAAGAACGCCATGTGAAAATAGAGGGAGAGACTGGAGTTATGCTGTCACAAGTCAAGCAATGCCTGGGAACCAGACGCTGGAAGAAGCAAGGAAGGATCTTCCCCTAGGGGTTTTGGAGATAGCATGTCCCTGTCAATATCCTGAATTTGGACTTCTAACATTCAGAATGGTGAGAGAATACATTTCTGTTGTTTTTAATCACCCAGATCATGGTACTTTGTTAAAGAAGCCCTAGGAAACTAATACACTTTCCATCTCTTAACATTCATGATGGGAACACACACCCTTAGGTATGAGTGAACATGTCTTAACGTCTTACCATTGTGCTTTGCATTGCTTTTGGCAGCATTTCCTTTTGATTATCTTTTAAGTCATCTCTTATTCCAAAAGTGATATAAACTTCAGCCTCAGTGACTATTTTATTATAAAAATACCTGTCAAGCAAGAATACCATAAAATTGTTTTGCTAACACAGCTCCAATAATATGATTCAGATAAAATGTAACAATTTGAAATTATATAAAGTACTTGATACTCTTTAAAGCGTCTTCCATCTACTATTACATTTCAACCTCATAAGGCCATAATAATAAAGCTAGAGGACAGATATTTATTAGTGTATGCTAATGAAAAAATTGATCTTGGGGACAGCAAAAATCTTAGGTCCAGGTGCCTTTCCTACAAGCCACATTACTGCTTTGCTGATTTTGATATCAATGGGGAGCTGCTGTCCTATTTTCTTTTATGTCTTTAAAGAAGTTTATACAATTTCACTGTTATATGAGATAAATTCTTTTTTTAAAATTCTTACTGCATACTTCCATTTTAGCTTATAATTAAAGCAAGAATAAAGGAAACTTTCTGTATAGCAAATAATACTATAATAAGAGTAAACTTCCCTCATTCATATTTGGCACAAGTAAAGGAAATGTCTCCATTAAAACTAGTCAGTTTCTATAATCCTCTGTCAATTGAGGCTTTTATGCTGGTCTAGACTAAGTGACGCTCTATTTTCAGAATAAATAATACGAAGAAAGGCAGTATAGAGTAGCATTTGAAGGCATGGACTCTGGAATCAGACTAGCTGTGTTACTTACTAGTTGTGTGATCTTGGGAAAATTCCTTAACATTTATGTACCTTAGTTTTTTTCATTTGTAATATGGGGATAATCATAGTACCTCTCTCATAGAGTTGTTGTAAAGAATAAATGAGCTAATATATGCCAAATGCTTAGAAAAGTACCCAACACATACAGCTATATAATTTGGTGTTATGAATAACTAAGTTATATTGTCATTTTTAAATGACCAAAGCTGTTGTGGTAGATTGCTTCTAAAACTAACCCAATTCAACTCTCCCTGTATCTGCACCCTTTGCAGTTTCTTGCAAACAAAGGGTGTTGTGGAGGGGGAGGGAGTCTACTATCTCTGGGCTGGCCTTGTGATTTGTTTTGGCCAAAAGAATGTGGTAGAAGTGATGGTGTGCCAGTTCCAAGCTTAGTCATCAAGAGGGCTTTCACGCTTCCACTTTCTCTCTCTTTTTGAGCCCTGCTGCTGCTGCGGTCTAGCCTGCTGGATGATGAGAGATGCACATGGTGCAGTCATCCTTAGTCCCAGCTGCCTGCCTGCCAATGCCAGGAATGTTAGTGAGACCATCCTAGACCAACCAGCTCCAGCTGACCTGCCAATAACTACAGATGTATGAGTGAGCCTGGTTGCTGTCAGCCAGGCCCAAATTGGCAGAACTTCAAGGCTGACTTACAAATGGTGGTGGTTTTAAGGTAATTGGTTATGCAGCATTAGCTGATTGATACAACCATTAAAAAAAAAAAAAAAAAAGACAAGTGAAGGCTTTATAACTCAATCTCTATATCCTAAGTTATGATGGTTCCTAAGCATGTACACTGAGCTTAAATATTTAAGATTCTTTGCTGGTGAATAACCAACAGCTAAAATCAGAATCAGCAAATAAACTACAGGCATGATGTAACCTCAGTCAGTTGGTCCCAAAGTCAAGGCAGACATTGCTAATAAATCACAAATCTCACTTTGGGCAACTATCATCAGCCAGAGTTGGCACTCAGTTTAGCTACTTAATCTGAAAATAGTAACTTTCTTACCTGGCTTTTATAGTAATTTCAAAATTCTCAAAGTTCTTATAGCCAATGAAATTGCTTTCTGGTTCTATCGAGACAGAAAAATGTGGCAACACTGAAAATAAAAACAAAGAGGCAATACTACTATTAAGTTAGAGCAGCTTTTAGAGCACAGCAACCAACTATACTTTCTGGTATAGTTGGACAAACTATTAACTTCAACATAATATCATCCTTATCATCATGATCATCAACAACAGCAATAATAATATCTCTGGGAAGATATTATTATTCCCATTACCAATCAGAAAACAATAAAGCATCTGTGTACCAGTAGCACTTTGCTAGTACTTTGATTACGGCCTTTATTATAGGCAGTTGGTTATTTCCTCCACTAGAGTATGGGCTCCTTGAAAACACACAAACAATAACAAAAAATTACTCTTTATTTATCTTTGTATATCTCCCTGTCACTCTTCTCTTAAGTCTTAAACAGAGTATATGCTCAACAAATGTTTATTGAATTAAATTGAAAATAGAAAAGAAAAATTGTAGCTTACTTAGCATTTTCCTTTTTTGTCTAATAGATAAAATCTAACCAATGTCCAAAATGTCAGCATAAAACTCTGACTTTAGTAAGGAAGAGAGAGCTTACAGTTACCTGTAAGAAAAAAACTTTTACACAAAGCTAAAAATTAGTTCAAAAAGGAAGTTGTGAATTTTTTTCTATCTCTTTGGCATCTTGAGAGCCCAAGGGAAATTAAGTAACACTGTCATCTCTTTACAGTCAGTGTGCCAGGACTTATAGATTATAATTCTATTAACCTGTGCAACATTTAATAGAAAATTGGGTGACTGAATGAACCTGATATTGTAAACAAGCAAAGACTGACACTTCAGAGTGAGAAAATTGGCATCAGATGTGCCTCATGTCACTTAGATTGTGAAGGCTAGAAGTAAAAGAGCAATGCAATTTACTAATCTGTTAATCAAAAATCAAGGCAGCTGTGTTCTCTCCAGGATTAAGGTATGCAGGGAGATATTTCATTCCATCATCAACTAAAGGAGCCCTGGTGGCACAATGGTTAAGTGCTCCATTGTTAACCGAAAGGTCAGCTGTTCAAACCCACCAGCTGCTTCATGGGAGAAAAGACCTGGCAATCTGCTCCCATAAAAATTTCAGCCTAGGAAACCCTATGGGGCTGTTCTACTCTGTCCTATAGTGTCGCTATGTGTCGGAATCGACTTATGGCACATAACAACAACACATAACAATGACAACAACATCATCAAATACCGACCTACCATGTGGCAGGCATTCTCCTATCAACAGCGATATGCTTATAAACAAGAGAGACATAGCCCCTGTCCTTGATGAGTTCACAGACAAGCAGGGAAGACAGGCATAAATAATCACACAAATAATCATCTAAGCTACAGTTGTGAAAACAGATATGAAGACATACAAGAGCTCCTACTCAGGAAAGGGAATTCAGGGAAAGCTTCCCTGAAGAAATAGTTTTTAACCCCTTGGTGACTCAATTATTTTCTGCTTTAAATTTTTTGTTGATACCATGTGTTTTCATTAATGGAAGCATGCTGAATCATTCAGTGTGTCTGAATTTTTGGTAGGTTGTATGGGTTTTTTCCCCCCTCCCACAAGCTTACCCTAAGTGTATATGAAGTATCACTAATTATACCCTAGAGTCCCCACTGGGGTCTATTGGTACATATGTGTAACAAAAATTTTCAAACTTTCTATTTTTCCTACCAAAAATTCAGACACCTCATACAATACCCTGTAAAAACAATAATTTGTGGCACATGCCCATTTCTTCCGTTTCAAACAGTCATAAAGGTCCCTGCCTTGCAGTAGCATGCACTGTCAGTGGTACAGCAGCTTTCCAATAAATCCCACAGGCTGAAAAATTCATGGTCGCTATATGTACCCTCAGGCACAAAATTAAACTAAGAATTGAAACATGAGTAGGAGTTGGCTACACAGGGAGGGGAGAAGTGTTTCAGGCAGATGGAATACCATGTGCAAAGCCACTGACGCTGGAGGACAGTGAAATTGACCGTGGTATAAAATGAGGCCGAGGAGGTAGTTAGACAGCTCACAATGAGGATTTTAGTTTTCACTATAAAAGGAGTAGGGAGAGACTGGGAAATTTTCAGTAGAGAAATAACACAATCAGATTTTCATTTCAAGATTATTTTGACTAGTTGCAAGCAATAAAGACACCAGTTAGGAGGCTTTTGCAGTACTCTAGGTGGGAGCCTGGTGATGACAAGCATGCGGGCAGCTGCAGATAGTAAGAGGTGAGTGAATTCTAGATACATACAAAATACTTGGAGGAAGGGAGATCATATGTTATTGAGAGCCTATGATCTTTAAGGTTGAGTTTCATTATAACAAATTTGTTTTGTCATTGTTTTTGCTTATTAATTCTTTAAATTTGTATGTTCCTTCTTCTCCATATCATCATGAGTCTGGTGATGGCATTTAGAAAAATGACTTCAAGCAGAAGAAAGTTCAGTTTGTTAACAGAGCACACAAATATTCTATTAACCTACTATAACAAATGGAAGATTAAGCTATTCATGTGTTAATTATTAGTCCCTGGGTGGTGCAAAAAGTTAACACATTTGGCTGCTAACCCAAAGGTTGGAAGTTTGAATCTACTTTGAGGGGCCTCGAAAGAAAGTCCAGGTGATCTACATCTGAAAAATCAGTCATTGAAAACCCTATGGAGCACAGTGCTATTCTGACACACATGGGGTTTCCATGAGTCAGTACCAACTGGATGGCAACTGGGTTTTTTGTGTTATTAGTCCATTTAATATGATTGATTTCAAAACAAGAACATATTAAATTTCCAAATAAATATGTTAGAGATTTGTGATCCAGAAGGAAGATAGTGCTGGACTAGGAGTAAGGAAAACTGATGCTGTCCTTGTTCTGTCACTAACTGATTGTAA
The DNA here is from genome assembly GCA_030035585.1 of Dugong dugon. Classification (NCBI taxonomy): domain Eukaryota; kingdom Metazoa; phylum Chordata; class Mammalia; order Sirenia; family Dugongidae; genus Dugong; species Dugong dugon. The sequence goes on from CM057471.1 coordinate 65,113,622, forward strand.
GCCTTGAGTAAATCTTTAATTAATTTTATTGGGTTCCACTCACTGTAACTCTGATTGTTTAAAACCAAAAAAAACCAAACTCATTGCCATCGAGTCCATTCTGACTCACAGCAGCCCTACAGGACAGAGTAGAACTGACCTATAGGGGTTCCAAGGAGCACCTAGTGGATTCAGACTGCCAACTTTTGGTTAGCAGCTGTAGCTCTTAACCGCTACACCACCAAGTTTTCCTAAAATCATAGTTCTGGAAAGAACCTTAACTTGTCAAGCTCCTCATGGGACTAGGTACTTTTAGCTCTGTGATGAAGAATACAAGTCCAGAGAGATTGATTGCTCAAGGTTAATAAGGAAACGTGGGAACTAGAACTTAGGCATTTGAACAACTACCACCTACCCATGCCAACCAGTACTTCTAACCATACCAGCAGGCTGCCTCATTGTCATCTAGGAATGATGTTGTGTTAAGCACATTAGTAAAAATAATCATTGCAAAAACATTAACTTTTTAAAGGAAAACTCTTAATTGTCAGAAATTACCATATTCTTCAACTTCAAAATGTGTGGTTCCAGTTGTTGAAAAGTCCTCTTTATATTTAGCTCGAATTGTCCACACACCATATCTGAAGAAGCAAAATATATGAAATTACAGATGCCATCAAATATTTTTAATTCATCCAGAAGAAATATAATCAATTCCTGTTTTACAGAGGAAAAGGCATGTAAAGCTGTAGATACTAAGATCCACAAAACAGTAGAAAATCCATAATAATGTTTCTAGAAATATATCATACAGGTCAAGCTTATCCAGATGATAAAATTCACACCTCACATAATATGAAATTATGGTTGGAGGCAAAGCAGGGCTTAAAGAGGAAAAGACCTCGGTTAACAGCCTTCATTCAAAAATATTTACTGAGCACTGGATTAAGAACTGGAGATCAAAAGTGAATAAGATGGAACACTCTCTCCTTTCATAGAGCTAAGAGCCCACAGGAGTTCATATTATCACTTCTCCATTTACTAACAGGTTGGACTTGGGCAGGTTATTTAACCTTAGTTGTAAAATGGAAAAAAACAATATCTACCTTGCAGATTGGTTATATAATCAACAAATGTTATTATTGTGGTTATTATTACTATTATCATCATCAGTCCAATGAATATCAAGTGCCTATGATGTTGTTGAGGAGCCCTGATGGCACAGTGGTTAAGAACTTGGCTGCTAACCAAAAGGTCAGCAGTTTGAATCTACCACCTGCTCCTTGGAAACTCTATGGGGCATTTCTACTCTGTCCCATAGGGTCACTATGAGTCAGAATCAACTTGATGGCAATGGGTTTTGGTTATTATGTTGAAGTGCTGGAGATATAGCAGTGAGCAAGATAGACAAGCTCCCTACCTTCAAGGAGTTTACAGTATAGTGGGGAATAAAAAGGCAAGTAAATGAAGAAATAAACAATTACAAAATTGACATTAGTGTCATGAAGGAAATAAACAAGATGTTCAGACAGAGAGTAAAAGGAAGAGAGGGACTACGTTAGGTCAAGTGTTCAGGGATGGCCTCTTTGAAAGGTAGCATTTATCCTGTATTCTAAAGAATGAGATGAAGCAAGTTTTCTGAAGTGCAAAGTGAAGTACATCCTAAGCAGAGAGGACAACATATGCAAAGGTACGGAGGTGGGAAGGTACTTGCCATGACAGGCCGAACATAATCTCCCAAGGAGCAAGGGGCACAAGATGAAGTTGGAGCAGTGATAATAATAATAAAATAATAGGTTCACTTCTGCACTATACAGCATATGGTATTGATTTAGGAAATGATACTGGAATCATTATTCCCTCTTCTTGAGCATAGAGAATGTTACCCAGCTGGAGCTGGGCTCACAAGGGCTCACAAGGACTCACAAGGACACATCATCTGGGCGCTGAGGTATAAAGACAATAGCTAGGATAATCTTGGAATATATCTTTTAGGGAACCTTTCACAAAAGCCAATCAAACAGAACACAAAAGACTTTCCACTCTTATCTTTTTCTATTAGCATTTAGTGAATAGAAAATTTGTTGGACAATGAAGACCCTCCTGACTGTCCTTACTGAAACCTGTACCAATGATTGTTAACAAAGATGATTCAAAATGTAGGATCACAGTTTCTAGCCAATCTGTGAAAAGATGACGCTTTCAATGGTTTTGCCCATTTATAATGTTAATATATACTGACGACTTTGTAATGTTCTTTGGACTCGGGCAGACATGGCTGTAGCAGCATGCTTGTCCGGTTTTCCCATTCTTGCCTATTCTGTAATTTTCTCTGGACTCTGGGAGACATGGCTTTAGTAGCATGCTTGTCCATTTTCCCATTCTTGCTTATTCTGTAATCCTTGGACTCGGACGGACATGGCTGTGGCAGCATGCTTATCTGTTTTCCCACTGTTGCGTATTCTGTAATATTTCCTTGGACTCGGGCAGACATGGCTCTAGCCGCATGGTTGTCTGTTTCCCTCTTTTGCCTTTCTGTATATATGCCGAATACAACTTTCTTTTTGCTTAACTAAACTTTGTGATGTTTTTACCCTACAACAGTATTTTCAAGAAAGTATGCAATTTTTTAAAATATTTATTGATTTATTTATTGTACTTCAGGTGAAGGGAAAGTATACAATTTTAAGATTATCCAAATTATTCTAACTCCCCAATTCATCCAAATTTCTAGAAAATTTTCAGTATAGTAAATTAAGTGCAAATACCCCACTAGAAGACAGTGCAAATATAACCATAAAATGATTTTGTTTTAAAGTCATATTGAAGCCGTTTAGAGGTGCATTTGTCTTGTCTGTCCTGCTCTAAATTCCCTGAAGGCAGGGACTGTGGATTCTCCACTTCTATTTTGCATCTCTCACTCCCGTATCAGGAGTATGTTCACTAAATAGTTATTACATTGAATTCTGTTTAAACACTTTCTCAAATAATTTATCATGAGGGCAAATGGAAGAAATGGCTTCAAGAACACCCTTCCTCTTGATTCTGCCTTCTGGTACTCTATGTAGACACAGATCAGAGAGGATAAATATTTTATAACACTCAGAGTGAGGGATGGGACCACACAACAAACAGTCTTTTAGACTAAAAGTTCCTTAGATTCCTGGAGGGGTGAGGTGTTAATGGTTTTAATGAAAAACAAACAAACAAAAATCTATAGACTATTTTTGCCTCATCCCAATTTTTATTTTTATATGTAAAAAAGAATGGTTAGAAGTACAGGTTGTGGGGGAGCCTGTCCAGAACTGAGCCTAGATTCTCGCTAGACTTAAAAAGATTTTGCATAGTCAAATTTCTTTTGAAATGACACCCTTTGTTAATAGGTGGCTCCTTTTGACTGGTTATCTGTTTCACAACCAAAAGTTCCAGATGTGCTTTTCAGAGAAAACCTTATTAGCAAATACTTCTAAATACTTAGGATTAGGTGGTATCTTGAAGTCAGGAAATGAGATAATTCCAGTATAATCATTTTCTTCTACCAGGTCAACTTCTGATCCATCAGGATCCTTTGAATAAAAACAAACAACCTCAAAGTACAGAAACCACATTTTTTAACATGTTAACTGATAATATCATTTTTTTTATCTACAGAAACATTTACCAACAAATACCCACATCTTCTTCAAATTAGATATGAAGGGGGAAGATTATTTAAGTATTGTGGAAGGCAAATATGATTCATTTAAGCCTTTTCATTCCCTCTTTTTGAAACCTCCCCCATGTCTTGCCTCACCAAAACACGAACACACCCCAATCGGTGTCCAGGTGTCCTAATCTCAATTATCTAGAAGAAACTCAGTAATTCTTTTCAGAATAATGAAAAAAAGAAATGTAACAAAATATAAAAAATAACAACAGATGTTACTATTAGCCAAATGTGAATTTTGTGGTCTTTATAGATACCAGAATCTAAATTTTATGTATGTTCATTTGAATTTTCCTAAATTAAATATGCTATAAAATGTATTTCTTAGCTAGACATTTTATAAATGTGCAATATGGACATTTTGAACTTGATAAAACACTCAAAATGGTTACATAGTCTTGAAAGTTCTCATAAAGCTTCCCCACCAATTTCATTTTATGTTTGGGTTAGAAATTATTGAAAATTATTGAAATGAGGTTTCAGCTTTCTTTGGACTACATGTGGCAGACCATTTCAGCCTTAACTCAGAAACTTACCACCATCTGCCATGACTATGAAATCCATGGTCAGGATTTTAAGGTTTTTGTTTTTTCTTGAATTACAAAGGCCTATTTTGAACAAGAATTAGAATCATAGCTAAATAACCTCCTAGCTGTTATCATTCTCTGCAATCTACTTTGTATAATGCTTCTAAGATGATCTCTCTCAAGTATCTTTTTTAAGACACTTTCTACACACTACTCCCTACCACTCTAGGATCAGATTCCTCAGTCTGTCTGTCAAGATCCTCCCCCAGTCTACTCGGCCTCCTCTCTTTATGGGGCAGCTCTTACACTGGATAACAAGCAACCACGCTTCATCATGTGGTACCAGGATTCTATTTTATTTTTACTTCTGTAAAGCAGCTTCTTCATTTCTGTCACTCTTCCTTGCTTCCTCTCCTCACCTCCCTCATCCTAGCATACTGTGAGGCTTCTCTCTGCATTCCTCTTGCTGCCAATCCTGTATCACCTCTCCCTGCATCTAGATTTCTACCTGAGTGGTTTCCCTTGCTCCACACTCCCTCACTTCTATCGTAGCAATGCTCTTTGCTATGAATTTTCCTGAGATAGCACTTGAGTCTTTGTCTTAATGCTGTGCTATAAATCTATAATTAAGATTTTGTGTGGCAGGTTGTAGAAGTCTTAACTTCTAGGTCTGGTTATCCAAGCCTCTGGCCTTATTCTAACTCTAAATCTTTATCTCCTTCTGCTTTCCAGGGTTGCCTCTGCTCTTAAATCAGGCTCCTTTCTTTCTGTCTTATCACTCAATTTGTTCTCTTTTGTTCCTTTTCTAGAAATTCTCCCACTTCACCACATATCTAAATTCCACTCATTGTTCCAAGCCCACTTAAAATTCCAGCTCTTCCTTGAAGGCTCCCTTGGCCTCTGTAAGCTCTCTCTTTTCTGAACTCCTGGGTTTACAGTCTATATCAATAATTGTCAACCACAATAACACTCTGCTGCTTAACAAGTAATTAATTTTAAAATAGATTTTAAAATTTGTGAAAGGTTTATGATTTTTGAAAGTTAGAAAGGATTCAAAGTTATCCTAATACATCACTCTGTTTTCACTTGCATTCTAAGGTTTTGGTTTGTTTTTTTTTTTTTTTGAGCAGGAGAAAAAGTGTTCCAACCTGTCATGAAGAACCATTAGTAACATACCTACTGTTAATAGGTGATGCTCTTATGACCAATTGTAGTACTTCATTTCCCACAAAAATTTTGTAGGGGTGTGACACAAACTGGGTAAGAGCATGGGACTTTATTGTGTACATGTGCATATCATCTGTTGTTTATGTCATGTCTGATAAATGTTGGCTAGCTGATGATCTTTACCTCATGGTTTAGCACTATTTTTCCAGTTGTTAGTATGTTAGTTATAAACTCTAAATTCCTTAAGTGTAAGTACCATGGATTATTATTTTTTATCTTGAATTGTACAAATCAAAAATCTTATACAGTTGTCCCTGGGTATCCTCAGGAGATTGGTGCCAGGACCTCCCATTGACACCAAAATCTGCAGATGCTCAAGTCCCTTATATAAAATTGCATAATATTTGCATATAATCTACCCATATCCTCCCATATACTTTAAACCATCTCTAGATTACTTATAATACCCAATACAATATAAATGCTATGTAAATAGTTGTTATACTCTATTCTTCAGGGAATAATGACAAGACAGGAGGTGAACAATGCTCAAACAACAAATGCTAGAGAGAGACTGAGGATCCAAAATGGTGGGAGGCTACAGCAGGGTATGCCTACACATCACGGCATTCGAGTGGATTCAGCTTAGTGCTTGACTGGAGGTAAATTCAAGTTTTACTTTTTGGAACTTTTTTTTTTTTCCTGAATATTTTCCATCCACGGTTGGTTGAATCCGCAGATGTGGAACCTTTGTATACAGAGGGCCAACTGTACATAATAGATATTCAATTAATTCTTAGTGATTGATCGATATTCTTTAAAAAAGAAATCACCAAGGATATATTTAAATGGCTTAGTTCAAAATCCTTCAGCTTGTCGAGACTTTATTTTTATGAGCTTTTGATGTATGTCTGTTGGGAAGAGATATAGACCTAGGATGCTATACTCTGAGTAGGTGTTCAATAGCCATTTATGAAACATTGAATGAGTTAGTGTAGTGTGAGGCAGGGTTATAGAATGCTGAATCTTGTCCTGAAAATGAGTTAAATTATTATTTAAATAAAAAGCATACTTACTACGAAAGTTAAGACAGTTTCTCTTTTGGCTGGCTTCAAATCATCATTCAATGAATAAACTCTAACCTTTACTGTAAGAATAATTGACATCATTAAAAACTGCTAAACACAAGGGCCTTTTTATTTTTAAAATAATCATTCTTAATAGAGATGAGTCCCATTTAAATAAAAAAACATAACACACAATCAATACACAAAAAATCCATGTTAAAAAGAAAGTTGGCTTGTGAATATACACTCTACAAAAGATTCTTCTCTTTTAAGGAGAATTCTCTTAGATTCCTTTAAATATTTTTTTAGTATATTTAAAGTACAGTTCTCTTTATTAAAATACATTTACATATAACTTTTTGGGAATCACCCACAGTACAAAATTAGTTATATTGGTAATTAGGCCATTGTTTATCAAGAATTTCATAGAAGCAAAAAAGTGACATCTACTATATGACTTTATGGAGCATAATATATTGAAGATCTTAATAGAAAATTACTGTAGTTTGACTCAGACATTATACACTCTTGCACTTATGAAACCAACATGATTCCAAGTTAGTTCTTATTGCTGCTATAGGCAGTTTTGAATTGCATGGCTTTGTTATATTTATTAAGCCAGATCCTACAGTTGTTCTCTTATTGTTAGAAAAAAGTATATGGTAGGGCTCAATAACAGTTAATTTTCTTCTATTTCTTTCTGTCAGTTAACAGAGCCCTACCTTTTAAATAAAAAGCACCTATTTAGCTTTTAACTCATAGACAAGCTGATCCAGTTCCTTCCAAAGGCGTATTATAATTTCTCTAGAGTTTTACTGATGCTTAAATCATTTCATGGTCAGCACTTTACCTACCAGATAAAATAGAACTGGCACCACAAGCCCAGTACCCTTTAAAGGGTCAGTATCATGCAAAGCTTTACACAAGAAGCCACGTTAATCTCTCTAAAACTGATTTCACTAAGACCGCAAGATAAAAGGGAAATGCTTGGTAAATCCTGGACACTCTGCTCTTTCCTTCCCCTCACATCTCGTCTCTCACCTTGAATCCTTCCTACTGCCTTAAGACAAAACCAGTTCTGGCCTGAGCATCACTGGGAAGCTTCCAGAGGCAGAACGTCCCAATGGTTAAGAGCACAGGCACTGGAGTTTAAATTTGATTTCACTCTTGCCTCTGCCACTACCTAGTGTGACCCTAAGCAGGATACATACCTAATCCCTATAAGCCTTAGTTACCTCATATGTAACACAGGAGTGCTAGTATCTGCTTTATAGTGCTGTTACGAAAACTGAATGAGACAAAGCTTTTGCACAGTCTGGTACATAATAGGTAATCAATAAATGTTTGTTATTACTTCTACCATTACTATCTCTCTAGTTTCTAAACCAGTTTGTGTTTAGGTTAGAAAATTAATCCTGTATTCACAGCAATGGTGTATCTGAGGCAAGATTAATCAATTTTTGTACCAAAGATACTGCTTATTAATTTAAAAAATATTTATCGAGTGTCTTTTATGTGCCAGGCACTATGCTAGGTACTAGGATAGAATGGTGAGACAAATCAGACATAGAAGTCTTCTGAGTGGAGAAGAGAGGCAAATACCTAATCACACAACCCAAAACCAAACCCATTGCCGTCGAGCCGATTCTGACTCATAGCGACCCTATAGGACAGAGTAGAACTGCCCTATCAGGTTTCCAAGGGGCAGCTGGTGGATTCGAACTGCTGACCTTTCTGGTTAGCAGCCTGAGCTCTTAACCACTGCGCCACCAGGGTTCCATAATCACACACATATATGTAAAATTCCAAGGGTGTAAGGAGCTGCAAAGGACACCTGCCTGGCGTTATTAGAGTGTAGATGAGGAAGGTTTGAAACCATCAGGGGAGATAAGGGAAAGTTTCCCCATAGAAGGATCCTGCAATGACATTTAAGGGCTGAGTAGGAGTTAAGGTAAAGGAGGGGCAAAAATGTACCGGGCAGAGGTAATGGCATGTTACACAGGCCTTAATATGGATGGAAACAGTGTGAGAAAGGAACTGGAAACGGGTCAGGTTGGCTGGCAGGCTCTGTGGAATTGAAGGACTGTGGCCAATATTCCGAAGTCATTTATCCTATAAGGAAGGCCTTGAAGATTTAAGCCTTCATCCTAAAGATGATTATACTAAAAAAAAAATCCCTTAAGGATCTTCAGATTAAATATGCCTATCAGGACATTGAGTTATAAGTAGCAAGATGTAATCATTTTTCAAAAAATTACTTTTAAGTAATTCTTTTTCTTCTGTGTAAATAAGGCTTCGTGCTACTCCTTAGATTAAATGATAATGGAAAACACTCTCCTAGTGCTTACTATATATGTTAGACAGTGTTCAAGTGGTTTACTTGTATGCGTTCATTTCATTCTAACAGCAACCCTCTGAGGTAAGATCTATTATTACTTCCATTTTATAAATGAGGAAAGTGGGGCACAGAGAGGTTGAGTAACTTGTCCAGGGACGCTTTGCTAATAACTGCTAAAGCTGGGATTTGAAGCCAGACAGCCTGGCTTCAGAGTCTAGCTTTTATTAAGGGGACAATATTTAGAGAAAATCCCCTAATTTTCCTCCATGGTTAGAATAGATGAGAATACCACATCTTCTTACAGTAAAGTCCTGATAGAAAAATAGTAAATGAGGCAGTTCTTAAGGAAAGCCTTGATAGTTAAGAAAGGCCTCAGGCCCTAGGTATCAGACTCTTTATTGGACAAAGACAGAGGACCCTAATGTTGACAGAGGTAGTGTCAACAGGATCTGATTAATTAAGCATCCTACACTACAGGAGGAGGAAAAGAGTGAGGATTCACTATTGCTAGCGATGATTATGTTCGAAAGCACTCAAGTCTCATGGGCAAAGAGTGTTTTCTTATATACGAAGTCATCTTCTTGAAGTCAAGGAGATGGGACTATTCTGGCAATGACATTCTGTCCAAACTGGTGGCAATATCTCTACCCTCTCTAGGCCTTTCTGAGGTGATCATAACAGGTACTTCTGATGAAACGATAATGGTGTAGCCTGATTTCATCCCACTACTGTTATCATCTACATACATCAACCAACATTTAATGAAAATCCGCTGTGTTCAAAGCTTTTCAACAAACCTGGCTGGTCCTCCCTGCCTCCCTCTGTTCTTCAATAGGAATATCTTGACTGACACTCCATAACCTCTCCAAATCGCCTCTTGCCACATTCCTCCCTCCCCACACACTCTTCACTCCTAATCCTATCATTGCTCAAAAGGCAATGATGGTAAAAGGGAGAAATGGGCAATTGAAGTTTTTGCAAACGCATGAACATATTTGGGCAGCATTCACACTTTTCTGTATTTTACTTTTGGTACATTGGGAATAATTCCAGCCATTCCTCAATCTCAGTGTTTCTAGCGACTATCCTGCACTTTTCCCCTCTAAAAACAGAACTATTAATATGGGACATTGTTTTAACAGAATCTTTCTTAAGTGGATTCCCTTGGAAAATTAGTATCTATATATTTCTGTGATCTAGTTTATTCTTTGCTAAAACATCTGTTTTTGATCCTCTAGAGTTGGATTTGTTTTCTAAATTTGGAGATTAGCTCCAAAGTCAATGAACTTTTTAAAATATATTGCTCTATAATAAATTATTTTCCCATTGCCAAGATTGTTTTTGCAATTAAGTCTTATATTTGTTTAATAAATAAGACATAGCACAACATCTCATAGTTTTTAAAAATCTTTTTCTACTTGGAAACAACAGATGGGGAAGATAATATAATTGTTGATTTTGCAATTTGTTAATTTCCATATAAGTTTAAAATTAGGATGTTATTTACAAGTTTAAAAGTCACTGGGAACTGAGGCTTTTTTGAGCAAGTTGAAAACCTTTGTCTACTTAATTTCAGGTGTTAAAAAGTTATACAATATAGTGTCAATTTTTTTCCTGATGGAGAAAGAAGTATCTTATACTCTACCTGACTGGTCCGGAGTGTAAACAGGTTTGTCTGTATGAATGAAGAGAAATCCATTGTCATAGGTTATTGGCACTTTTTTTGATTTTGAAAAATGCTTTGCTACCACATCCAGATACACATATGAAACTGGATTTTGGCCTTCAGGCAATTGTTTGGGCTGTATCTATAAAAGAAAATGTTGATGGAAAAAAGTAATTTTAATGTAATAAAATATGTTGGCTTTCTAAATACTACTGTAATCTCATTGCAATAAAAAATGATTATGTGTAGCTAATCATTTAAAAAGTGGTACAGGAACTACCAGTTGCCATTGAATTGACTCCAACTCATGGTGACCCCGAGTGCATCAGAGTAGATGTGTGCTCCCCAGGATTTTCAATGGCTGGTATTTTGGAAGTAGATCACCAGACCTTTCTTCCTACTGCCTCTGGGTGGATTTGACCATCTCACCTTTTGGTTAGTAGTCAAGTGCATTAATTGTTAGTACTACCCAGGGACTCCTACAGAAACTACAGTGGTAAATAAATTTTGCTCAAAGCCCTTCAGTGTCTTAATATCATAACAAAAATTTAGCTTCAGCAATTAAAAGCCTTTTTGGTTGCATGTTTCCTAAATTGTACATATATACAGTGAAAGCTGTGAGGGCCAGAACTTCATGGGACTGCCTTGTTTTCCCAGGTCTTGCAAGTTTCCTGCCTTTGACAGGGTGCAGTCTTACCACTTTTCTATTGCTCATTTTAGTGGAAAATATCTTGAGTTTTCCTTCTCTGACAGGTTTCCGCCTTACACAGTTTCAGGCTTTTGCAGATTTTACTATATATGTATATACTATATGTATTTAGTAAAACTAATACATACATTCTTTTAACAAATTTTCACTTAATCAGCTCACTGGACTACCCCATGCTCTCCAGTCCCTCAGTACAGCATCCTGACTGATGCTCAGAACACGTGTAATACACCTACATAGTTCTGCTCCCATGGGTTGAGCTGCGTGCTTTCAAAGAATTAGTTGTGTTGTTCCCAATTTGTGTATGTGATTGTAATTATCTACTTTACATTAAATAATTGAACATTTAATACATAAAAAATAACAAAAGAAAAAGAAGTGTCCCTATGAAAACTTCGTTGCAGGCTTTGGAAACACAGGCTAAAAGTTAATCAATAAAACCAATTGCTATGGAATTAGATATAAGTGAGATTACTACAAAACTTTAGATAAGAAACTATAAAGATTCTGCACTCAGATTACTTTGCAAATATCTATAAATACTTTCAAGAAACTTTAAAGAAACATAAATTGCAAAACAAATATGTGTTGTTAAGGTGCAACTTATGTAATAAATAACACTTAAAGCTCCAACCAGTGCACTCATACTTAAAGAAAAGATCTTGAACTAATATCAAACAATTAGCAAATCAATATGCATTATAATGCTAAGATACAATGAAATGCTTAATATATGCATCAATTTTTATGATTCCCCAACTTAATCTACTTTTTAAATTAAACATCTAACTCAGCCTGTGCAATATAACTTTCTGGGATGATGGAAATGTTATCTGTGCTGTGCAATATGGTAGCTACTAGCCACATATGGCTATTGAGCACTTGAAATATGGTTGGTTTGACTAAGGAACTGAATTCTTAATTTTGATTAAATTTAAATATAAACAGCCTTAAGTGGCTAGTGGCTACCCTGCAGGCAACTAACAGGCCCTGTCATAGCAGATAAGAGAGTGTCTCCTGAAAGTAACGCTTTTGGGAAAATAATTTTAAATTTTAATAAACCAAATAAGTGGAAGTATTTGTTAAGAGATTAGAGCATTTATTATCAAGAACATTAATGAAAGAATTCCTATGTTTGGCTAGAACTTATTTACATCAGTGTTTCTCAAACTTTAAAGGGAAAAAGTTTCTAGTAGAACCTCAGTTTTGATTTAAATTATTTTTATTGCAATGTTTCTTAAAACCATACAAACCTAAAACTACATATAAACTTCTTATGCTTATGAGTTTTACATAACTATAAAATCAAAACAAATTTATAAAAGAAATTCTAACAAAGCTACAAAATCAATAAAATCCAAATTTTAAGCTCTACAAAATTTTGAATTTTAATTTCTTTATAAAGAACTTGGTTTAGAGAAACACTTGTCTGAATGAACCCTATATCCCCTTCCAAGTCTGATATTCTTTGACTTTTGAATTTATATTGGAATTCAAAATTATATTTTTTGGTTGTATATGTTCACTTAGGAGAATAAACAGTAAACTTAGTATGGAAATTTTTGTAATTAAAAAAATTTAACTCAGCATCAGAATTTTTAATAAGAAATGAGTTGTGAGCACTTTTCTAATCAATCTATACCATAATGTCTCCATAGAAACAAAGGTTGTTTGTTCCAGGCTTTCTTTCTATTAACTACAGGTTGTCAATGAGAACTACTCACTTTAGTAATAAATAACTTTATTTAGTAATCAATTAGAAGCTCTAATTGTACAATACTAGAGTTTAAACAAATGGTCAGTAGCATCAATGGGTTTTTGTGGGCAATGCAATAGGCATAATTCATATTTCTCTATTTCTTTGCAACTAGAATTTTCACAGTAAACAAGTATTTTCAATTCGTCTCCAAATATTTCCACCTTAATAAGACTTTACTTTCGAATAAGAACTTAAAATTTACATGCATTGCTCAAAAAGCAGCCACAATTCTACTTATAATTTCCTGTTTCACCCAGATTATCATTACTGACTGACATCATCTAATAATCACGTAGTAGTATAGTGGTGTAAATGACCAAATTTCTATTTTATCAATATTCAAATTTTGCAAATATTTTCCTGATAATATTCTGTATACATACATAAAGAAAATGAAGGATAAATACATACTGTTAAGATTGCAGAGTTTTGGAATTTATTTTCTGGAGATAAATGAACATAGCCTGAAGAGTATTGAAATTTCTTATCTGGGTAACTTTTAATAGAGATTGTTGCATCAAATGCTTCTGTGTATCCATAAACTTGAATTACAACATTTTCAGATCCTCCAACACGAAATAGTTTTGGTGCTGAAATGACATACCTGTTGAAAAAGAAAGAGAGAAGTATCAGTGTCTTTATACAACATATTTTCTTATACTGCTGACATTTTTTCTCTCTCTTGAGAGATTCAATTTAAAATAGATACGTTATTTGAACTTTTTGTTGTTAGGTGCCATCGAGTCCGTTCCGATTCATAGTGACCCTATAAATAACAGAATGAAACACTGCCTGGTCCTGTGCTATCCTCACAATCATTGCTATGTTTGAGCTCATTGTTGCAGCCACTGTGTCAATCCACCTCGTTGAGGGTCTTCCTCTTTTTCACTGACCCTCTACCAAGCATGATGTCCTTATCCAGGGACTGGTCCCTCCTGATAACATGGCCAAAGTATGTGAGATGAAGTCTCGCCATCTTTGCCTCTAAGGAGCATCCTGGCTGTACTTCTTCCAAGACAGATTTGTTCATTCATTTGGCACTCCACGGTATATTTAACATTCTTTGTCAACACCATTAACTGAAAGGCATCAATTCTTCTTTGGTCTCCCTTATTCATTGTCCAGCTTTCACACGCATATGAGGAGACTGAAAATACCATGGCTTGGGTCAGGCACACCTTAGTCCTCAAAATGACATCTTTGCTTTTCAATACTTTAAAGAGGTCTTTTGCAGCAGATTTGCCCAATGTAATATGTTCATTTGATATGTCGTTTGATTTCTTGACTGCAGCTTCCATGGGGGTTATTGTGGATCCAAGTAAAATACTTTAACTTAACATATTTTTATATCAAAATTTATTTGGGATCTATGATAATTTTAGCATAGTTTCTAAGAAGAAATAAGCTTGGAATTGAGACCTGAGTAATAGAGCTGGAGGTTTAGTCTACATTTGAAATGGTAATAGTATCTTCCCAGAACTACTGCAGCCAGGGAAGATTTTTAATGGGGTTGAGTGGCACATGTAAATAGGGTCAATATTTTTCCCAATGAGACAAAAAGCAACATTTGCTGCTTGAGTGACCACAGTAAAGTCACTAACCCTCTCTTAGGATAAAATAGCTTACCTGTGAAAATATCACTTTCTCTACCAGGCTGTTTTAAGAATTATATGAGAAAATGAAAGTGCTTAGCACACCTACTAAATAAATGTGAAGATCAATTTCACTAAATTAGTGGAAAGGAGGTAATCTTAGAAGTATGTGTCATCCTAGCATGTGGATAAAGAAAAGGATAGAATACAAGTGAGATGGAGGGATTCATTTGGAAGTGGAAGTAGTGATGGAGGTCCTTGAAGATTGAATAATAATAATCATACAACAACTTAATAATAAGTAACACTAATTGAGTAGATGCCATATATCAGAGATTGTGTTAGCACTTTACATACAACTTTTCCATCTTTACAACAAGCCAATGATTATGTATTTTACTATTCCTACTATACAGATAATGAGAGATCAGTTTGACCAAGGCTATAGGGCTTGTAAGTAAGTGATTGAGGCAGGGCTTTATATTCAGGTCTCTCTCAGTTGTTATGTGTGTAACTGAGGTCAAGGTTACAAGTTTTATTCCCAACCATAGAGTGTTTCCTTACTTCTATTTTTCGTGTGATTTATACAAGAAAGGAGGTGAATCTATTTAAGTTTCTGAAATATACAAATTTTTAAATGCGTGATTTTTTGCCAGTAGGGCTCTGTTTGTTTTATTAAATGAAAACTTATAAACTAGGGTGTTAATTATATACCATAAAAGTACCTAATTTGAGCAGTGAGATTACATAGAAAAAGAAGTGCAAATCAACCCAAGAGAGCTTACAAAAACCTGTTGCCATCGAGTCGATTCCGACTCACAGCGACCCTATAGGACAGAGTAGAGCTGCCCCATAGGGTTTCCAATGAGCTTAGTGACTAATTCAAGTGGCTAGACAGGCTTGGGGTGCACCCTCCACCCCATCTGGAAGAATTGTTGCAGGCTTCTGTCAACATATGACATTTAAAAAGTCTTTAAAAAGCAACAAATATTTAGTAACAATGAAATTAATTTGGAAGCAATTAAATCCTTTAAAGCATCTGGCAGTTCCCCTACATGACACCTAATTTGGAACCACTTATAGGCAAATTGTTAAAGTGAGAAAAGTATCTCCAGACTTCCAGCCACTGCTCAGCAGGGGACAGCCGAAAACGCGAAAAGTTCAGCTTTCATAATTGTAAGATACATTTACTGAAACTTTACTATGTGCTAGGCATGTTCTAAACACTATGTGTATATACATATATATGTTGTTGTGTGCTGTTGAGTCAATTCTGACTCATAGAGACCCTGTAAGACAGAGTAGAACTGCCTCATGTGGTTTCTTAGGCTGTAAATCCTTGTGGGAGCAGATTGCCAGGTGTTTTCTCCTGTGGAGGCGCTGGGTGGGTTTGAATCACCAGTATGTTAGTTAGCAGCCCAGTGCTTAACCATTGCGCCACCAAAAACCAAACCTATTGCCGGTGAGTCAATTCCGACTCATAACGGCCCTATAGGATAGAGTAGAACTGTCTCATAGGGTTTCCAAGGAGCAGCTGGTGGATTCAAACTGTCGGCTTCTTGGTTAGCAGCCAAGCTCTTAACTACTGCACCACTGGTACTCTCTCTCTATATGTACATATATAATACACACTCATTGTGTTGTTATACTCAATGAGGAGCTTTATTATTTTGCCCATTTTATAAATGAGGAAACTGCTAATTAACTTGCCCAAGGCCACACAGTTAATAATTATAAAACTAGGAATTGAACCCAAGCAGGCTATTTCCAGAATTAACACTTTCAACTCCTGTATTATACAGAATTTATCAAAAATTTTGCCACCAGAAAAATCTAGAACAAAGGAGTTTTGTGTTTTTCAGTTTGGTATTATTTTAATTTTGAATTATCTACATGGTGGTGGGGAGGGGTGGTGGGAGGGAGACAAAACATCCAGTCTTTGGGGGCTTCTAAAAGACGGCTCTGTAACCACCCTTCATACAGATATTGTTCCTTATTGACTTGTCAGTAGCACAATCTATCCATATGAAGAATTGTGTACTTTTCTTAATTTCTTTCAGTAACTGCAGACGGGTCAGGCCACTGAGTTTGCAGAGAGGCTGGAATGTTTTTTCCACAGATATTTGCATAGCTTGTTCCTTTACTTCCTTCAAGTTTTGTTTGAGTATCACCTCCTCAGAGAAGCCTTCCCTGTCCACACCATTAAATAGCACCTCACCATTTCTGTATCCTCTTACTCTCCTTTATTTTTTCGTTCATAGCACTAACTATTTGACCTCATTCATTCATTCATTATTTGCTTTTCCCACTAGAGTGCAAGCTCTAGGAATTATGTTTTATCAATTGCTATATCCCTGGTGCCTGTCACATGGTAGGTGCTCAATAAATATTGGTTGAATATATTGAGTGATTGATTAATTACCATGTTATCAACAGTACACTCTCACTTTTTCAGAGAGAGTGAGGAGATGCTTACTAAGGGCCAGTACAGTGCAGTAGAAAGAATTCAGAATAATTGGGCAAGAATCATGAGACCCAGATTCTAGTCATAGTTCTACCACTAATTTGAAGTCACTTGATCTCAACCTTTCTGAGATTTGGCTGCTGTCTTTCAAATTGGAATAAATAAAAACTATCTAAGGTCATAGGGTAATTATGAGCATGTGATTAAAAAGATTGGGGATGGGAGTGTGCTAAAAAATTATGACATCCTAAGTATACGTTTATATTTAATGTATATTTATATGTATAAATTTATGATGAAATAAAAGAAAAAAAGTGGGAAAAAGGAGATCTTAATACCACTCCTGCTTCTGTCTCTACCTAGCTGTGTGAACTTTCGCAAGACACTTGCCGTATCTGGACTTTTGTTTCCTCATGTGTAAAATGAGTAGGTTGGTTAGATAATCTCCAGCTCCTTTTCAGTACGAAACTATTTTTTCTAGATATATCACTATTTTTAAGATATGGTTTAAAATGTATAATATTTGAATAATAACATTTAAAACTGTAAAGAGTCAGTGCATAAATTCTAGAGTAATCACAATTGTTTTTCAAATCACAGTATCAGAATTAACCCAAAATAATGCTTGCTTAACTCTCTATAGTCCATAAAAAATACAAAGAAAATGAAAGCACCAAATAAAAATAAGCCATAAATGCCAACAAAGTTTATTATCTTAAGTTTTATTTTGTCTTTTTTTCAAGAGAAATTCGAATAACCATTTATTTAAATGTTTATAAATAACAATCCCATAAAAAACTGCCATGTTGTTAGCCACTCATCAAATCAAAATCCCTCCATGACTTTCTCATTCAGAGACCAGACTGTTCATTTGGTGCTTCAAAAGTAGAAAGCTATTTTCTAGTTAACACAGTCTGTTGAATTTACTTTTTCACTCATCACAACTAAGATACACTGAAAAATGAAGATGAGTTGCTCTACTTACGTTTGTTCCTGTCCCCAGCTTTTCCCCAGAAAGATTAAAAAACAAAATATACCCAAAAGGCCCATGGCTGGAGGTAGCAGTAAACCATGGATAAAACCTTCTTGAAGTTACTCTCCTTTTGAATAAACTGAGTTTAAAGAATTTGGGTAAGTTAGTTCTCTGGTTAATCATTAATATCAGAAAGAGGGACCTCTAAATAGAAAAACTACAATCTGAACTACAACACCCTTTAATGCCCAGCTATAAACTTAAGAAATATTTTATAGGAGAATACAGCTAGGGAATTTATGTCAACTAATATAAATAAAGGGACTCTGAAATAGGAGTTTGGCGTTATGATGAATGGCTCAAAGCTAGAAACAAGTAAATCACATCGGCTTTGGCTTTTCCTCTTTTGACCCAAGACATTGACCTTGTATCATCTGTAGGCATAACTGTGGTAGATCTACTCTATATTGTATACTGACAGAGACCCACCTGAATTCAATTTTAAATTAAGATAATTCTAGAATGAATTGGATTTAGACAGGGCTCACAAGGTGGTCCTTTACAGAAAAGCTGAGTGGTAGGATCCTTGGCACTGGAAATGACTTAAGGATAACCTAAGTTTGCAAAGGGGATCTACAGAATAGCTCTTTGATCTATCACAGTCTGGAGAAGCTGAACATCAGGTAGAAAAAAGACTGTGACTGGCAATAAAATTACCATACTAAGAATTCTGGGCATCATTCTCTTGGAAATAAGGAACCAATCAAATACTTAGAGGAGGGAATAGCTATCTTCCAAAAAACCCACCAAACCCATTGCTGTGGAGTAGATTTCAACTCATAGTGACACTATAGGTCAGAGTAGAACTGCCCCGTAGAGTTTCTGAGGAGTGCCTGGTGGATTTGAACTGCCAACATTTTGGTTAGCAGCCATAGCACTTAACTACTATGCCACCAGGGTTTCCAGATATCTTCCAGTACTTATTAGTTCATATACCACTAATTCAAAATTGCATTCATTCAGACATAGCATATCTTTCTTTAAAAAAAAAAGCCTCTTATGTTTCAATAAGGATTTTCATAATTTTAATATAAGAATCAAGAAATCTTCCTGTAACAACTGAATCTAGCAATCAATTTAAAATGAAATCAAACTTTATCTTTAACAACTGAGTCTAGTAATCAATTTAAAATGAAATCAAACATTATCTTTAAGATTTTTCATTAATTTTATTTTTATGATATTTTATGTTCACTAGAAAAAAATTTTATTTACTTTCTTCCTTTTATTAGTAGACATTTCTACCTTAGTCTATGATATGTACTTGAAAGTAATAAAATAGATTTCTTTAAATATATTTCTGTAATTCAAATATTTTATGGTCATGTTGGCATTATTCCCTTTGAATTAATAAGTTTCTATTGTACCAACACTTTAGTACTGCATTCATTAGGGAAAAAAGGAGCACACAGGAAAATTTGATACACAGATTTGACTAAAGATGTCTCTTGCATAGGTTATTGAATGGCAAAAGTCTGCCACTGGTCTGACTAACAAGGCCCATTTATTTCAAAAGGAAATCTGTAAAATGATTAAACTGGGTTGCGAAAGATGAGTCAAGTTAAAATAAACAAAGTACTTTTGCCATCATTTTCGGGAAAATAAATTTAGGAGCAAGTTAGAACACTTAAATCAACATAGTGGATATTTGCATTTTAAGTACAAAGAAGTTTGTTTGCTTGTGTTATAGAGTACCAGTACCAGTTGCCATTGAATCAATTCCAACTCATGGCAACCCGATACGTGTCAGAGTAGAACTTTGCTCCATAGCGTTTTCAATGGCTGGTTTTTTGGAAGCATATCACCAGGCCTTTCTTCCAAGTTGCCTTTGGGTGGATTTGAACCACCAACCTTTTGCTTTGCACCACCCAGAGACTCCATGTTATAGGGCAAACCCATTGCTGTTGAGTCAGTTCTGCCCCATAGCAACCCTACAGAACAGAGTAGAACTGCCCCATAGGGTTTCCAAGGAGCGGCTGGTAGATGCGAACTGCTGACCTTTTGGTTAGCAGCTGAGCTCTTAACCACTGTGCCACCAGGGCTCCATGTTATAGGATAGATATGGATAAGTTATATTTATAAACCATCAGCATAATTCTCTAGTAGAAAACATTTTTTAAAACATAGGTCTTGGAAGCAGAGCCAAGTTGGTGGATTAGTTAGATGCATTTAGCAATCCTACTGCAACAAAGACCTGAAAAACCAAGTAAAACAGATACAGACGTCAATCCTAGAACCCTGAACCTTAAATAAAGGGATAAAGTATTAGATTGGAAGTCATTGAAGAGAAGAAACTGATAGAAAACGAGGAGGGACTAGAGATAGGAGTGGAGGTTCCTGACCAAACGGCATGACTCAGTGTTGCCATCTTGGGATAAAGCCAATAACCCCTGCACGCAGAAGGGCACCTCCACGTAATTCCCAATAGGAGATAGAGATACAGTGTGGACACACTTAGGACTAAGTAAGACCATGTTTGCTGGCTGCTTGTCTCACCTGGTAACCACAAGAGCATGCTCCTACAACCCCCACCCCTCTGGTGAACAGCTGCTATAACTGTCCCAACATGGCAACCCTGACTACCAGGAACCAAAGTAGCAATGCACCCTATTGTCATCCTCCATCTAGCCCCCTCTGCCCTGCCCTGCCTTCACCCACCCCACCTCTCTTCTCTGCCACTGCCCAAGGTCCTGAGGGGGCCTGGACCCTAAGCCCCTTCCTGCTGGCTCTGGACCCCTCCTGCTGCCCGCTGCAGCATGCAGGGGACCTGGCCCAGACACCAGGTCCCTTCCTGCCAGCTCCAGAACCCTCACACCACTACCCATGACCCCTTCCCATTGGTTCCAGACCCCTCCCACAACCCGCCGTGGCACCTAGGGTATCCAGCCTGGATCCCAGGCCCCTTCCTGCCCGCTCCAGATCCCTCCCCCCATGCGCTGTAGTAACCAAGGGACCCTACCTGGATCCCAAGCCCCTTCCCATCAGCTCTGGACCTCTCCTGCTGCCCACTATGACCCCGAGGGGACCCAGCCCAGACCCCAGGCCCATTCCCTCTGGCTCCAGACCCCTCCTGCTGCCTGCCACAGCCCCAAGGGGACCCAGTCCAGACCCCAGGGCCTTTGCAGCCTGTTTGGGACCCCTCCCTACTGCAGACCACAACAGCCGCATTCCAGCTCCTGGTCTGGTTCATGCTGCAAACAAATGACCTATCTACACCCCTTCCATTCCTGCTGAACCTGCCTTGCTACACCATAGCTGAGCAACTGGCCCTGCACACCAGGACAATGTGGTAGAACTATCGTGCCCACAAATGAGCAAGCAACAAAGCATGCCCAGGCCACCCACCCAGACATAAGCAAACAAAACAAAAAAGCAAGACAAGAAAAACAAACCTACAATAAATAAATAAAGAAAATAAAACCTGAATGTCTTGGAGAAGGCAGACAGTATCAAAACATTAAAAAAAAAAAAAAAAAAAACCAGGACAAGATGGCTCAGTAAGCAACCAGAATAAAACAGCAGTTGACTTTCCAGCGGAAGAAAAGGCAATGGAACTATCTGATAGGGAATTCAAAAGTCTAATATTCAGGGTTCTCCAAGAGATTAGGAAAAAGATCAAGGAAAATGCAGACAAAAACAACCAAAACATAGCCAAAATCAAGGAAAACACAGGCAAAGCAAAAGAAGAATTCAGAAAAGTAATACAAGAATAAAATATCAAAATAAATAAACAATTAGAATTCATACAAAAACAGCAATTAGAAATTCCAATGATAAACAACAAAATTTCAGAAATGGACAACGCAGTAGAAGATTTTAGGATCAAATTTGAAACAATGGAAGATAGAATAAGCAAAATTGAAGACAAATCCATTGATGCCACTTTGAGGAAAAATCAGAGAAAAGAATGAAGAAAACATAAGAACTCTGTGGGATACAATCAAGGGCAAAAATTTGCGTGTGATCAGAGTTCCAGAACAGGTGGAGAAAATGGAAAACACAGAGAAGATCATTGAAGATTTGCTGATGGAAAACTTCCCTAATATCATGAAAGATGAAAACCTGACCATTCAAGAAGCTCAACGAACTCCATGTAGGATAGATCCCAAAAGAAAGTCACCAAGACATATCATAATCACACTCACCAAAACCAAAGGCAAAGAAAGAATCCTAAAAGCAGCTCAAGAAAAACGAAAAGTCACATACAAAGGGGAAGCAATAAGACTAAGCTTTGATTACTCAGAAGAAACCATGCAGGCAAGAAGGCAATGGGAAAATATACATAAAACCTTGAAAGAAAAAAATTGCCAACCAAGAATAATATACCCTGCAAAATTCTCTCTTAAATATGATGGCAAAGTTTAAGATATTTCCAGATAAACAGAAATTAAGGAAATTTGTAAAAACCAAACCAAATGTACAAGAATTATCAAAGGGAGTCCTTTGGTTAGAGAACCAACAACATGAGACAACAACCGGAATCTAGGACATAGGTCAGTATCAGCCAAATAATGACTGAGGTAATGAACTCTCAAGGATAAAACAAAACTAAAAGATTCAAAACAGGGAACAAGAGATGTCAATCTATAAATGACAACAATGTCAGAACAGTAAAAAGGGGAATACATGGTGTAGATATAGAACTTTCTAATCGAGAGGGAGTCAAGGTGAAATCAAGTAATAAAAGACTGGTTCAAACTTAGGAAGATAAGGGTAAATTTCAAGATAACCACAAAAAAGTTAACATACTCATCAAAATAAAGAAGAAAAACAGTCCCAGTAAACACAAAATCTACAATAATGAAAGAAACAAAAGAAATTTCACAAACAAGGAATTCAGCACAAAACAGTGAAAGGAACAAAGAAAATGTCAGCATCACAAAAAAAGGCACTACAAAATGACAGCAATAAACTCACACCTATCGATAATCACATTGAATGTAAATGGCTTAAATGCACCTGTAAAGAGACAGAGAGTGACAGAATGAATTTAAAAAATGTGACCCATCAATTTGCCATCTACAAGAGACACACCTTAGACACAAAGACATAAATAGATTAAAAATCAAAGGATTGAAAAAAATATATCAAGCAAACAGCAACCAGAAAACAATGGGAGTGGCAATACTAATCTCAGATAAAATAGACTTTAAGGCAAAATCCACCATAAAAGACAAGGAAGGACATTATATAATGATTAAAGGGACAGTCTATCATGATGACATAACCATAATAAATATCAATGCACCCAATTACAGGGCTCCAAAATACATAAAACAAACTCTAATAGCACTGAAAAGAGAAATTGACAGTTCCACAATAATAGTAGGAAACTTTGACAAGCCACTCTTGGTAAAGGACAGAACACCAAGACAGAAACTCAGGAAAGATACAGAAGATCTTAAGGCCACAATCAACCTTCTTGATCTCATAGACATATATAGAACGCTCCATCCAACAGTAGCAAAGTACATATTCTTTTCCAATGCACATGGAATGTTCTCCAGAATAGACTACATCTTAGGCCACAAAGCAATGCTCAATAAAATCCGAAACAGTGAGATAATACAAAGCATCTTCTCTGATCACAACACCATAAAAGTAGAAATTAATAACAGGAAGAGCAAGGAAAAAAAAAAATCAAATACATGGAAACTGAATAATACCTTGCTTAAAAACCCTTGGTAATAGAAGAAATCAAAGATGGAATCGAAAAATTTCTAGAATCAAATGAGAATGAAAACACATCATACCAAAACCTATGGGGCACAGCTAAGGCAGTGCTCAGAGGACAACTTATAGCAATAGGCACACACATCAAAAAAGAGGAAATGGACATAACCAAAATGTTAGCCCCTACAACTTGAATAAATAGAAAGAGAATAGCAAAAGAAGCCCACAGCTACCAGAAGAAAGGAAATAATAAAGATCAGAGCAGAAATAAATGAAATAGAGAATAGAAAAACAATAGAATCAACAAAACCAAAAGTTGGTTCTTTGAAAGGATCAACAAAATTGACAAATCGTTGACCAAACTGACAAAAGAAAAACAGGAAAGGAAGCAAATAACCCAAATAAGAAATGAAATGGGGCACATTGCAATAGACCCAACTGAAATAAAAAGGATCATAACAGAGTGCTATGAGAAACTATACTCCAACAAATTCGAAAACCTAGAGGGAATGGACAAATTTCTAGAAACACACTACCTACTTAAACTGACACAAACAGGTAGAAAATCTGAACAGACCCATAACAAGAAAAGAGATTGAAAAGGTAATAATAGAAAAAAAACAAAAAAAAAACAAAAAACCAACAACAAAAAAGTCCTGGCTCAGATGACTTCACTGGAGAATTCTATCAACATTCAGAGAAGAGCTTACACCAGTACTACTCAAACTACTTCAGAACGTGGAGAAGGAAGGGATACTTCCGAATTCATTCTATGAAGCCAGCAGAACCCTGAAACCAAACCAGGCAGAGATACTACAAAAAAAAAATTACAGACCAATATCTCTCATGAATATAGATGCAAAAATTCTCAGCAAAATTCTAGCCAATAGAATTCAGCACCATAAAAAAAAAAGACCATGACCAAGTGGGATTCCTACCAGGTATGCTAGGATGGTTCAACATTAGAAAATCCATTAACATAATCCACTATGTAAATAAAACAAAAGGATCATATGATCATCTCAATCAATACAGAAAAGGCATTCAACAAAGTCCAACACCCATTTCTGATTAAAAAAAACTCTCAATAAGATAGGAATAGAAGGGAAATTCCTCAACTTAATAAAGGGTGTCTATACAAAACCAACAGCCAACACCATTCTCAACAGAGTGAGGCTGAAACATTTCCCTTGAGAAAGGGAACAAGACAAGGATGCCCTTTATCAATACTCCTATTTAACATTGTGTTCGAAGTCATAGCTAGAGCAATAAGGCAAGAAAAAGAAATAAAGGGCATCCAAACTGGTAAGGCAGAAGTAAAAGTATCGCTATTTGTGGATGATATGATAGAGAACCCAAAGGACTACATAAGAAAACTACTGGAACTAATAGATTCAGCAGAGTAGCAGGATGCAAGATAAACATGCAAAAATCAGTTGGATTCCTATACACCAATACAGAGAACTATGAAAATGAAATCAGGAAAGCAATACCATTTATAATAGCCCCTAAAAATAAAATACTTAGGAATAAATCTAACCAGGGATGTAAAAGACCTACACAAAGAAAATTACAAAACACTACTGCAGGAAACTAAAAGAGACAAAAACATACCATGCTCATGGATAGGTAGACTCAACATGGTGAAAATGTCAATTCTACCCAAAGCAACCTACAAATACAATGCAATCCTGATCCAAATAGCAACAGCATTTTTTAACGAGATGGAAAAACTAATCATTAACTTTATATGGAAAGAAAAGAGGCCCCAGATAAGCATTATTGAAGAAAAAGAACAAAGTAGGAGGACTCGCACTACCTGACCTCAGAACCTACTACACCGCTACAGTAGTCAAAATAGCCTGGTACTGGTACGACAGACACACTGACCACTGGAACAGAATCCAGAACCCTGATGTAAATCCATCTACCTATGGCCACTTCATCTATGACAAAGGCCCAAAGTCCATTAAGTGGGGAAAAGAGTCTTTTTAACAAATGGTGCTGGCAAAACTGGATGTCCATCTGTAAAAAAATGAAACAGGACCCATACCTCACACCATACACAAAAACTAATTCAAAATGGATCAAAGACCTAAACATAAAATGAAAAACTGTAAAGATCATGGAAGTAAAAATAGGGTCAACACTAGAGGCCCTAATATATGGCATAAACAGCATACAAATCATAATTAACAATACACAAACACCAGAAGATAAGCTAGATAAATGGGACCTCCTAAAAGTTAAATACTTATGCTCATCAAAATAATTCACCAAAAGAATAAAAAGAGAACTTAACAGAATGAGAAAAAAATTTTGGCTATGACATATCCGACAAAGGTCTTATCTCTAAAATCTATAGGAAAATCCAACACCTTTACAACAAAAAGGCAAATAATCCAATTAAAAAATGGGCAAAGGAAATGAACAGACACTTCACCAAAGAAGACATTCAGGCAGCTTACAGACACATGAGGACATGCTCAAGACCACCAGCCATTAGAGAAATGCAATTCAAAACCACAATGAGATACCATCTCACCCCTACATTACTGGCACAAATCAAAAAAACAGAAAATAACGAATGTTGGAGAGGTCGAGGGGAGATTGAAACTCTTATGCACTGCTGGTGGGAATGAAAAATGGTCCAACCATTTTGGAAAATGATATGGTGCTTCCTTAAAAAGCTAGAAATAGAAATATCATATGATCCAGCAATCCCACTCCCAGGAATATATCCTAGAGAAATAAGAGCCATCACATGAATAGACATATGCACATCCATGTTCACTGCAGCATTATTCACAATAACAAAAAGATAGAAACAATGTTTAAGTGCCCATCCACAGATGAATGGATAAACAAACTATGGTACATACACACAATGGAATACTATGCAACAATAAAGAACAATGATGAATCTGCGAAACATCTCACAACACGGATGAATCTGGAGGGTATTATGCTGAGTGAAATAAGTGAATCACAAAAGGACAAATACTGTATGAGACCACTATTATAAAAACATGTGAAAATGTTTCCACACAGAAAGAAACAATCTTTGATGTTATGAGGGAGAGGAGGGGTGGTGTGATGGTTAAGACTGTGTGTCAACTTGGCTGGGCCATGATTCTCAGTGGTTTGGCAGTTGTATGATGCGATCACTTCCATGATGAGATTTGATATAATTCGATCACCTCCATGATGAATCTACTGTGACTAGCCAATCAATTGAAAGGGACTTTCTTTGGGCCTGTGGCCTGCATTGAATATAACTGGACATTCTGGCAGGGTTCAGGGGCTTTTGCTCCCTCTGGATCCTGCAGCTGGCTCTTGTTCATCTGACCTCTGGTTCTCAGGACTTGAGCTAGCAGCTTATCTGCGGTCTTGCCTGCCAATCTTGGGATTTGTCGATCTTCACAACCTGTGAGCAAGATCCCTGCTCTCTAACCTGCTGATTCTGGGTTCGTCAGCCCCTGTGGCTACATGAATCAGGAGATGCCTCTATCCTGACCCATGGACTTGGGACGTTCCAGCCTCTACAACTGCATGAGCCATTTCATTGATATAAATCTCTCTCTATATATATATATTTATACACTTTACTGGTTTTGCTTCTCTAGAGAACCCAGCCTAAGACAGGTGGGGAGTGAAAAACACTAACTAGATAGTAGATAAGTGGTAACACAATACTGGAGAAGTCAGCACAACTTGGCCAGGATAAAGTCATAGAAGCTTCACAGACACATTCAAACGCCCTGAGAGACTGAGCTACTGGGCTGAGGACTGAGGACCATCTAGCTCAATTGGCATAACATAGTCTATAATGAAAATGTTCTACATCTGACTGTGGTGAGTAGAAACTGGGGTCTTAAAAGCCTGCGAGTAGCCATCTAAGATACATCTACTGGTCCCATCCCGCTGGAGCAAAGGGGAATGAAGAAGACCAAAGACACAAGGGAAAGATTAGTTCAAAGGACTAATGGACCACAACTACCAAAACCTCCACCCACCTGAGCCCAGAACAACTAGATGATGCTTGGTTACCACCACCAGCTGCTCTGGCAGGGATCACAATAGAGGGTCCCGGACAGAGCAGGAGAAAAATGTAAATCAAAATTCAAATTCACAAACAAACAAAAAGGCTTGCTGGTCTGATAGAGACTGGAGAAATCCCAAGAAGTATGGCTCCCGGATACCCTTTTAACTCAGTTTTGAAGTCACTCCTGAGGTTCACCCTTCAGCCAAAGATTAGACAGGTGCATAGGGCCAACATCATCATCATATCATCAGGCTTGGTAAAGTAGAGGGTCAGCAAAAAAGAGGAAGACCCTCAACGAGATGGACTGACACAGTGGCTGCAACAATGGGTTCAAGCATAACAATGATTGTGAGGATGACACAGGAGTAGACAGTGTTTTGTTCTGTTCTACACAGGGTCGCTATGAGTCATCATTGACTCAACGGCACCTAACAACAACAAAGTAGAGAGTCAGCGAAAAAGAAGTCCCTCAAATGGGATGGATTGACACAGTGGCTGCAACAATGGGCTCAAGCATAACAATGATTGTGAGGATGGCGCAGGACCAGTCAGTGTGTCATTCTGTTGTACATAGGGTCGCTATGAGTTGGCACCAACTTGATGGCAGCTAACAACAGCAACTTACCGCCAACAATGACACATAATTCAATCACGTATACCAGACTAATGGGCACACCAGCCAAAAGCAAAGACTAGAAGGCAGAAAGGGACAGGAAAACTGGACAAATGGAAACAGGGAAGCTGGGGTGGAGAAGGGGGGAGTGTTGACAAATTGTGGGGTGGGCAGCCAATGTCACAAAACAATTTGTATAATGACTGTTTAATGAGAAACTAATTTGCTCTGTAAACTTTCACCTAAATCACAATAAAAAAATAATAATAACATAGGTCTTAAAGGTTCTCAATAGAATCAAAATTCAAAAATTTACAGGTTCTCAACTGTGTTCAGAATTTTTTATTGGCCTTCTAAGCATTGCTAAGAGGTGGATTGTTCTTTACATTTTTAAATGTTGGCCTTTGGGAGAATTTTTGGTATGTATTCATACATATCTACTGTATCTCTAAAAGAGGAGAATCTCAGATTTGGCAGAAACACTGGTGGTCACCTAACCTTCCTGCTAAGGCTACCTTAATTCTGTCCTCAAGATCAAGCCCAAATGACTTAGTTCGCAAGACCCCTATTGATGTGGGTCCTGCTTGCTTCTCCAGCCTCAAGGGTACTTCTAACTTAAACAGCAGTTTCAGAACCCTACTTTAAAAGTGCCACCTGCTGGTAGCAACTTAATAGCTTCCCAAAGCTGACTGGAATAACTTGTGCTAAAAGTCACTGCTAACTGGCGACGCTTTTCCAAGATAAATTCTAGCTGCCACCGTATGTCTCTTCTGAGATGTAGCTTCTTCAATTCCTGGAAATAACAATGCCTGCCTTGCCTCTTCACAGGAATGCTGAAATGTGATATCCCTGAGGTTTGAAAAGTCATATAAGCACTTAAGGAGTTCCTATGGTAATTCTTTCGAGCATCTTACTATCTCTCATGCTTTACCAACTCCTTTCTTTCTGCCTGCAAAAGTGCAAAAGACTCCATTAATAGAAAAAAACAAAGCCAAACACCGTAAAACGTTTTTATGGATTTTTGTTTTCTTCCAAAATCACTGCTGAACCTTTCAAAGCTTAGGTTACCCCCCAACTGTATAATTTTATTTCTCTCCCATTTACTCATAAATTCTCAAAATACTTCTTGGATATCTCCATGGAAGTTAGATAGAAAGAATACAATAAATAAATAATATGATTGCCCAGCTGCAGAGAGGCGAATTGATGGTGGTTGACATAATGTGGCATTATCCCCATTTTACAGACAAAGAAACTGATGAACAGACAGTAGGGGGGAAAAAAGCCCGGAATCACATAGCCAGAGCCAGCTATAAAATTTGCAGACTGCACTGCAAAATGAAAATTCAGAGTCCCTTTTTCAAAAAGAAGAAAAACAGTGCTGTTAAAGGCACTAAAATATATTTTTTTCCCCGTTTATTCTGTGGTTTCTCTCTCTTGACTTATCATGGTGATTTTATTTGTCATTTAATGTTTTTCTAGGTAAAGGAAAATTTTAGAAAATTTAATTATTGGCAAGAATTTTACCATTCATCTTTATATTGTACAATGCCAGTTTTAAATACATATATGTTGTTGTTAGTTGCTGTTGAGTCCATTCCTACTCATCTTGACCCCATGTGATATAACTGCATCACCAAAATTACACAATTTGTACTTTATAGACATGCATAGGTATCCCGTTCTTAGTAGAAGAGTGGAAATGCTACACAAAACTAACTCAACTTTTTATCGCGCTTTTGATAAGCACATAGATGTGTTACCTGAGGCAAATCATCAACACTCTATTTTTGCTTTTTGACGAGTAAGAAAGACCTGAAAGGAAAAGCATTGCCCTGTTTCCCTTTCCTTCTGTTTCATCATTTGCAGCATAAGTGGTTAGCCAATGCAAGGAAGTAACATGAGAAAGAAAGGACATGATAATGTTTTTTGGCCATTCATGTTTCTTAGAAAGTCACTGCCTTCTTTCAGCGTTCAAAACAAGTTCTAATTCCAATGGAAAATGCGGCCTCTCGGGGCTGTCAGTGCTCCCTATTGCTCAGTCATAGACATAACACATCTATCCTGTACTTTCTTCTCAAGAATATCAACTTTGACACGTGGCCAGTCTCTCCTCCTTTTATGTTCCATCTTTTACTCCCACTTCTCTTCTTTATAATATATAAATGAGTATTTCTTTAGGATTTTTATGTTTCCCAGTCTTAACTGGGCTTTAACGTCCTCCTTTATAAAGCGGGAGATACTATCTACTGTCCATTTAACAGGATTGTTGTGAGTTTCAAATAATACTTGTTAAAGCTCCAGAAGAACAAATGGGTTTCTGTTGCTTTCTAGTTCATTTCATTGAGTAGCTATTTCCTTTCATACTGAAACTGTCAACAAGAAGACATACCCCTACTGCTCCTTATTAGAAACCAAAATTTTGGCGTTTTGTATGTGATGGAATCGTTGCTCTGGTTTTTCACATGTGATGGTATCTGATATTTTGAATGTCATTTTCTAATTTTACAAACTTTAGTAATTTTTGAATTCACTCACCAATTCCTCAAATGTCTTCTCAACTTTAATTTTCTATTATTTAGCAATTAAATTTTTAAAGTTTCAATTCAGAAGCATCAAAAAAATCAGAAATTTTTTAATTTAAATTTAAAAATTTAAGTAGAGTTCAACTCAATTCAGATTTTAAATTTACATTCAAAATGATAAAATATATGAAATCTTAAAAGTTAATTTTAACTTTAAATTTAAAATCATCCAAAAAAATCATAATTAGCTGAAACAGTCACATTAAAAATCAATATAAACCAAAATTTTCCCATGTGAACATTCTTGTCAAAGATGTCAAAACATTCTGGTTAAATCTGGTCTACATTCCAGTAAGGAAATTTGGTGAAGTCAGCGAGATGGATATTCAGCAGTCGATCATTAGGTAAACTGGCCTTTTGGTGAACTGGCTCTCTGTGGGTTGGCATTATGTAGATTGGCCTGCTTCCCTGCGTGGAAGAAGCCCTACTGATGGGGGAGAAAATATTTATACTCTTTATATAGAAGTGTCTAAATTTTTAAAAGGATGTGTTGATGTATTATTGGTGTAATAAAAAATATTGAGTGTAATACAAAACAACATTTAAGAAAGCAAGACAAAAGGTAAGAGCTGGAAAGATGAAATGAAGCCAGGATTGAAAGCAACAAATGAAATGCATCTGATAAGCTCCTGCTTGTTTTACTTGCCAGAGCTAATGAAAAGAGTCTTAAAAATGTTTATATTAGTTAGAATTAGGTTCTACGGTATATAACAGACAATTAAAATAATTATTGCTTAAACAAGATAGGTATTTATTTCCCTCTCATGTAAAAGAAGTTCAGTGGCTGGCAGTCCAGGACTGGAATGGCAGTTCCACATGTAGCTTCCATCTTCAGTGTTACTTTGTGGTCCAAGATAGCTGCTGGAACTCCAAGCATTGTTACTGATTTGAGGGCTGCAAAAAGGTCAACAAGGGAACCCCTCCCTCTTGAAATCAAGTCCCTATGAATAGCCTTCCTGGAAGTCCAACACAATTTACATATCCTTGGCCAGGGCTTGGTCATATCCAGCTTCAAAGGAAGCTGGGCAGCAATGTGGCTAAAATTCAGGTTTTGATGATAAGGAAAAAGAAAAGAATGGATGCTGGGGTAGCTAGCAGTCTCTGCCACAAAGTGCTTTCCTCCTTTGCTTTTGATATTCATGAATGTTGCGCATTAAATGCTTAGATACATGATATTGAACTCGAGCAAAAGTAGAAAGGATTTTCTTTTTGCAACACAAAATATTCTTGTTTAATAGAAATCCATGATTCATCAAGAAATATATTAACTGTTTCATTTTAAGAGCTTGATCTTAGAAAAAAAAGTGAATTTTTCCACTAGTATGTGCTCAACCCACGGGGCCTTTTCTTTGGCCATCAATGGCCAGGAGTGAACAGACCACCAGGCAGACAGTTGATGCAAGGGCAAGTACCAGAGACTGGCCATTAGGAATCAGAGTGTCAGGCCAAGTTTGGCCAGGAAGACCTTGCTTTAAAAAATTATCCTCAGTTGTAGGAAAATGAAGTTTATATACTGATAACAAGGTTAGGAAGTCATGCTTGTTTTGGGGAGTTTTCTGTACCTTCTTTGCTTCAGTAGTCACTTCCTACTGCTCATCTCAGTGCCTGAGTTGGTGCTAATAAATGTGGTTTGAGTGAATACTGTCAGTGAGTTTGCCCCTAAAAGACCCCTCTTTTACTTGTGTTTAATACACAGTGCCTGGGAATCCATAACCTCAGGCTTCCTACAGTATGTTAAACGAGTCCAGGAACTGAGTATAAACCTGAAGTTGTGGCTGTGGTGCCAGAATTCGGGTTCGATACTTGGGTTTGGATCCATATACCGTAGGGCTTACTCCAGGGCCCCAAATGCCTGAAGAAAATATGTGGTAGAAACCATGCATAAGAGAAATTCACTGTTTTCGATTCATCTGTTTTATAACCTCTTTCTTTTTTAGGTAATTATTTATTTAATAGGTTTATAATTAGGACAGGCAACCAAAATTGAGAGTGAACACTATTGCTGTTGTTAAAATGGAAACCAATTGCCAAATAATATTAAATAACTCTGCTTTTATTCTCCTTGGAGCCTTAAATGAAAGCATAAATAGTATATATGAATTTATAAAAGCTGAACCCTGAAGGAAATTTAATTGAGCACTGCAGTTGCAGGTACACAAAGACCACTTCCTGGTTGTAAATAACAATGCTACAAGAGTCGATTAAAAGGGACAGTTTCCAACATCAAAATTCCAAGAACCTAAGTAAGTAGGTAAATGCATGGCCCTAGAATCAATGGCTGAGAAATCTGATGGTAAAAAAATCACCACACACAATTCACTTCACTTTCATGCAATGTGAACTGAGCACTTACTGTGTGCAGGGCATCTAAGCAGGAGTGCGGTTGGGTAAGGGAGAGAGAAGACATGAAGGTGAAAATCTCTTTCAAATTGTAATGGATCACAAGGGAAGCTGAACTGGGCCTCAGGTGAGGATCAGGACACATTTTGTTGGTAATGATGGGAAATAAGAAAAACACTTATACTAGCCAATGTTGGGGAGAAGAATAGAAGGCCCCTCCTCTGTAAAAATAGGCATACCCAGTTGCCATCGAGTCTACCCTGACTCATTGTGACCCCTTGTGTGTAAGAGTAGAACTGTGCTCCATAGGGTTTCCAATGGCTGATTTTTCAGAAGTAGATCACCAGGCCTTTCTTCTAAGGTGCTTCTGGGTGGAGTTGAATTTCCAACCTTTCTGTTAGTAGCCAAGCCTGTTAACTATTTGCACCACCCAGGGACTCCAAAAATTGGAATAGAGGCAGATAAAAACATCATTCCCACCTTCATCCCCAATCTAGACAAGTGAGATAGATCTTGGAGAATGGGTAGGATTTTAACAGGTGGAAGTCATGACTTGAATATTTTATGAAGAAAGCATAGATATGGAAAGAATTAAGAAAGGATTTAAGATTTGTGTGGGGCCTCAGTCTAAAAGGCAACTATCATTACTGGCAAGTTACTTAAGCCAGCAAGAATGGTTGTCAAATAATGTGCCTTGTCAGAGCAAATAATTTCATTTGAAAAGCATTTATATCTTAACCTTTCTGAATATTCCCTTTGACCAAAACTGAATTCAAATCTATTATTCTCTCAGATAATTAAAGTATTTAGAAGAATATAATTTATGGAATATACTTACTGTAACATCTTATGTATTTATATTATTTATATACTGATTCTGGTTCAAGTTGTGTTCATATCTATGATCTCATTTGGGTTTTACACTCTAAACATGGTAGTTAGGACAAATGTATTCAGAGAGGTCAAGTGGCTTGCTCAGGGCCTCATAGCCAATTATTACAGAATCCTGAGCTAGAATCCAGCTCATGTATTTGTTCGACAAATATGTATTATGCACCCACCCTTGGCAAACACTGTTGCTTTCTCATGAAACAGGGACAATTGTTCTCATGGAGTGTCAGTGCGGGGGCTCAGGAATCAGACTGCTGAGCTTGGATCCTAGCTTTGCTACTAGCTATTTGACCTTGGGCAAATTAACCTCTTTGTGCCTCAGTTTCCCATCTATAAAGAAGGAATTAATAATACCTACCTCATAGGGCTGTAGTAAAGATTCGATAAATTTATTATTGTAAAAAGCATAGGACAGAGTCTACTACTGAGTACACAGAAAGTGTTCAATAGTATCAGTGGGAGAAACAGACATTAATTAAATAACCATGCTTGTAAGTGCGTAATGATAAACTTGAGATAAATAATTGGAAGAAAAGTAATAGTTCTATCAGAGTTCGGGCTTGGGACCCAAGGAAAGTTCCAAGAAAATGGCTCTAAGGGGAGTTCTAGAAGATAAACTGGAGTTAACTATATGAGTATTCCAGAGAGGGATTTGGGACTTGAATTCCTGGATCCCTGGATTACTTATTCAATTTTAATACTCTGCAAGACTTAGCATAATTAATTTAAGATCAGTTTGTTGGTCCAGAGAATCTGGAACCAATATTTTGTAGTGAAAAGAACACTGACCTGAAGGTCAAAAACCAGAATTTTAGTTTTAGTTCTGCCATCAACTCTTTATAGACCTAGGAAGTTCAAAAACAACTAAACATGGCTTAGTTCTAAGGTTTCTGCTTTCCATATCTATGCTTTCTTATCTTCATAAAATATTCAAGTCATGACTTCCACCTGTTAAAATCCTACCCATTCTCCAAGATCTATCTCACTTGTCTAGATTGGGGATGAAGGTGGGAATGATGTTTTTATCTGCCTCTATTCCAATTTTTGGAGTCCCTGGGTGGTGCAAATAGTTAACAGGCTTGGCTACTAACAGAAAGGTTGGAAATTCAACTCCACCCAGAAGCACCTTAGAAGAAAGGCCTGGTGATCTACTTCTGAAAAATCAGCCATTGGAAACCCTATGGAGCACAGTTCTACTCTTACACACAAGGGGTCACAATGAGTCAGGGTAGACTCGATGGCAACTGGGTATGCCTATTTTTACAGAGGAGGGGCCTTCTATTCTTCTCCCCAACATTGGCTAGTATAAGTGTTTTTCTTATTTCCCATCATTACCAACAAAATGTGTCCTGATCCTCACCTGAGGCCCAGTTCAGCTTCCCTTGTGATCCATTACAATTTGAAAGAGATTTTCACCTTCATGTCTTCTCTCTCCCTTACCCAACCGCACTCCTGCTTAGATGCCCTGCACACAGTAAGTGCTCAGTTCACATTGCATGAAAGTGAAGTGAATTGTGTGTGGTGATTTTTTTACCATCAGATTTCTCAGCCATTGATTCTAGGGCCATGCATTTACCTACTTACTTAGGTTCTTGGAATTTTGATGTTGGAAACTGTCCCTTTTAATCGACTCTTGTAGCATTGTTATTTACAACCAGGAAGTGGTCTTTGTGTACCTGCAACTGCAGTGCATCAGCAATACACAGACCTACAAAACGTGAAAATACACATAGTGTATTAAGGGACTTCTATCACTTGTCTGTCAGTCTGTTGTACTGTGGTGGCTTGCCTGTTGCTGTGATGCTGGAAGCTAAGCCACTGGTATTTCAAATACCAGCTATGTCACCCATGGTGAACAGGTTTCAGTGGAGCTTCCAGATTAAGACACTCTAGGAAGAAGGACCTGATGATCTACTGCTAAAAATATTGACCAGTGAAAACCTTATGAATAGCAGTGATACATTGTCTGATATCGTGTGAGAAGATGAGCCCATCAGGTTGGAAGGCACTCAAATTACAACTAGGGAAGAGCTGCCTCTTCAAAGTAGAGTCGACTTTAATGACATGGATGGAGTAAAGCTTTCGGGACCTTCATCTGCTGATGTGGCGTGACTCAAAATGAGAAGAGACAGCTGCAAACATCCATTAATAACTGGAAAGTGGAATGTATGAAGTATGAACC
Organism: Dugong dugon; assembly: GCA_030035585.1. NCBI lineage: Eukaryota > Metazoa > Chordata > Mammalia > Sirenia > Dugongidae > Dugong > Dugong dugon. Next base: position 65,149,958 of record CM057471.1, read on the forward strand.
TAGGAAAATTGGATGCTGTCAAAAATGAAATGGAATGCTTGAAGATAGATGTCTAGGCATTAGTGAGCTGAAATGGATTGGTATAGGCCATTTTAAATTGGACAATCATATGGTCTGCTATGCCAGGTGTCATGGATTGAATTGTGTCCCCCAAAAATATGTGTCAACTTGGTTAGGCCATGAATCCCTGTATTGTGTGGTTGTCCTCCATTTTATGATTGTGATTTTATGTTAAAGAGGATTACGGTGGCATTGTAACACCCTTACTGAGGTCACATCCCTAATCCAATGTAAAAGGAGTTTCCCTGGAGTGTGGCCTGCACCACCTTTTATCTTACAAGAGATAAAAGGAAAGGGAAGCAAGCAGAGAGTGGGGACCTCATACCACCAAGAAAGCAATGCCGGGAGCAGAGTGCATCCCTTGGAACTGGGTTTCCTGCATGGAGAAGATCCTAGTCCAGGGGAAGATTGATGAGAAAGACCTTCCTCTAGAGCTGACAGAGACAGAAAACTTCCCCTGAAGCTGACATCCTGAATTTGGACTTCTAGCCTACTAGACTATGAGAAAATAAATTTCTCTTTGTTAGAGCCATCCATTTGTGGTATTTGTGTTATAGAAGCACTAGATGACTAAGACACCAAGAAAAGCAAATTGAAGAGGAATGGCCTCACATTCATTGTCAAAACGAACATTTCAAGATCTATCCTGAAGTACAATGCAGTCAGTGATAGGATAATATCCATATGTCTGCAAGGAGGACCAGTTAATATGACTGTTATTCAAATTTACACACCAACCACTAATGCCAAAGATGAGGAAATGGAAGATTTTTACCAACTTCTGCAGTCTGAAATTGCTCAAACACGCAATTGAGATGCATTGATAATTACTAGTGATTGGAATGAGAAAGTTGGAAACAAAGAAGAAGGATCAGTAGTTAGAAAATATGGCCTTTGGCTTCCCAGCCCATGGAGTGAGAAAGATGAGTGCCTTTGGGCTGAGGCTTACTGGCGGAGTGGGGTGTCTCCAGGAACTTATTGGCAGAACTAAAAGAGCTATGTAACACTTGCCTGAGCAGGGGAGAGGCCAAAGGCCAGAGAGAGGAGTGCCTGCGGCATGGCTGGGAAGAAGCTGTCCTGATGGAAGAACTGTATCCTGAATGTTCCTGAGCTTGAATTGTAACGTGTTACTTCCCTCATAAACCCCAAAATCGTAAGTATTGTCTGAGTTCTGTGTGGCCATTGCAATGAATTAGTGAACCCAGCACAGAAGTCGAGAGTGCCATGGGAGGGATGGTTGCTGTCAGAATTGGTAAAGATGGCAGAGAGAAGGCGTGTCTGACCTCTGCCTCACAGAAATCAGCCTTGTACTGTTGATCTTGATTCTCCATCCCCCTTGTGAAGTTAGAGGATGTCAGATGCCCCTGCCCCATGCCGTTTTTACAATATCTTTGTCTTGAACATTCAAATAATGGCTGTATATAAACAGAAGTTTTTATCACAATTATTTGTGGGCTTTAAAAAAACCTCTGTTATTGAGAAATTCAAACCTATACAAAAAGTGGAGAGAAGAGTATAATGAACGCCTAGGCACCCATTATCCAGCTTCAGAGATTGTCAGCTCATGGCCAATTTTGTTTCCTCTATGACCACCTCTCCCCCACATTCCCTGGATTATTTTGAAGCAAATCCCGGCATCGTATTATTTTATCTGTAAATATTTCAGTATATATGTCTAAAAGACAACAACCACCCCTTTAGAACATAACTACAATGCCTTATCACACCCCACAAAAACAATAATTTCTTAATATCATCAAATATCCAGTGTTCCTATTTCCTCTAACAGTTCAATAGTAATTTCCATTAAATGAGCATGATGCCCATTCACCCTACATTTTCCCTCTTGGCTCAATTTGGCCATCTGCTTCCCCAGATGTACATTTTGTTGTCTCCGTAACTCAGCGGTGTCAACTCTTCCTCACACCTCTTTATGTCAAGCTACCTTTACTTTTTTTTTTTTTAAGATAAAGTACTGGGCTTGCTGAAATGTTTTTTACTTATTATAATTTAGTATCTTTTCAACTTTATCAGGATTGTTGCAGTTTTGTTGTTGTTAGTGCTCTGGTTTCAAAGTTGCATAGGTTTTTAGTGGTCTGTCCCAATCCTATTTTTCCATGTAGCAAAAAGGTCAACAATTATTTTTAAATCCACTTTATAGGTGAAAATATTGAATCATGAAAAATCAAACTGTGAAACTGAATTGTGAAAAATCAGATAAATATTCTTAAAAAATAATTTAAATGATTCTGATTTACATCGTTACCCATAATTTGGGAGAGAACTTGGTAATGGGTCATGTTTTTATCCCCCACCTCAAACTCCCAGCAAATCAGAATGTAGGAATCTGAAATTGTTTCTCACAAAGCAACAGTTTATAAAAAACATTAAATGAACAAAGTATGTCCAAAGATGTTTCCTAGGTGACAGTGAGAGTCTAACATATGCCACTGCCCAAGTCCTAGCTGAACTGTCAATATATCTGTCTAGATAGATAGGTAGGTAGATAAAAAGATAAGCATATTGCAATGAATAAACTGTTCCCGATTCAGTGTATCAGACTAGCTGTTTACCCTTACTTGAAATGCCAACGCTTTGAATTTCCCAGGTAGCTGGAAAATCTGGTATCATGAACGGCAGCTGATTACTGGAAGATAAAATATTTCATAGCCCTCAAACACAAGTGAACCTTGATTAACTACGAGCCAACTTAACATGACCCCCTATTAATCAAAATGTTTGTACTTTTCCCATATGGGATCTTGAGACAAATCACAATAAAGCAAACTCAAATTGTCAGCCAGGAGTGGGGATGAAGTTAAGAAGAAAAGTTAGAGGATGTCAAACCCCTTACATATTCAGAATAATTACCTATATGTTCTACTAGACAGAACCATATAAAAGTGCTGTTTGTGTGAATAAAAAGTGTTTTAATAGTGGCAGAGACATACGGTTCAACTTAATATATACTCTCACGTATTGTTCTTATTGCCTTATTTTCTCAATAAGGACTTGGAAGGACTGTGATATCATAAATTAGCAAAAATTATATTCCGTGAATCCTACAAAAAGAAAACGAGTATACAAAAATGGCTGAAACAAAAGGAATTTTCAGAATACAGAAGTCCATTAGTTAATACAATTTATCCATACAGGGGATATTTTTGAATGCCTATTATGGAGCCCTGGTGGCACAGTGGTTAAAAGCTTGGCTGCTAACCAAAAGGTAAGCAGTTTGAATCTACCAGCTGCTCCTTGGAAACCCTATGGGGGCAGTTTTACTCTGTCCTATAAGGTCACTATGAGTCCGAATCCACTCGACAGCAACGGGTAAAAGAGACATAGTTACTCCCGCCATTTACCTGCGCTTCACTGAACTTCACTTCAAAAATGCTGGTGGCATAGAGTTTAAGAACTACGACTGCTAACCAAAGGGTTGGCAGTTCAAATCCACCAGGCACTCCTCGGAAATCGTATGAGGCAGTTCTACTCTGTCCTATAGGGTCACTATGAGTAATTGACTCAATGCAACGGGTTTGGTTTTTTAATTATGTGCAAGGCACAAAGTGCTAAATAACAAAGAATCTGCCTTCAATGAATTTACTCTAGAAGACGGGATAGATATGTCAGCAAATAAATTATTATAGAGGGTAATAAGTGCTTCAATAGAAACGTACTATATACAGCGTGAATGCAGGGAAATAATTAACTCTTTGGGGGCCGCCTTCCTTTTGCAGCACACAATGTGTGAGTTGAGTTGTTAGACGTGAATTTGAGTTTGTCAAAAGTGGGAGTTTAGAAAGAAGACCTCCACAAAAAGGTATGAAGACTGCAAAGAGCATGTTCATTTAGGAGAACCATTCAGAGTGTGTACTGCTGGAACAGAGAGTGCATAGTAGGGGATGATGGCAAGGGCTGCTGGGAGGTGAAGCTGGAGTGTAGGCAAAGCCAGTGAATGAGGGTCTGTTAATCCACGTAGATTTTGCTGAATAGGGCATAGAAAAGTGGATTTAGGTGGGGAAATGGCATGATTAGATTTGGATTTTAATATAATCATTTGAGTGGCTATGTTTGGAGAATGAATTAGGTTAGAGAAGTGGAACAAGTCTAGAGTGAGAGAGAATAAGGAAGGCTGTTGTACACCAGGCAAGTCATGACCAATAAATAAAAGCTGACCATTTCCCAAGGCTTAGCCTTAATCAGTGTTTTATAGTGTGTGTTTATTGTATAAGGAAAATATTACCTCCTTTTATTTGTTATATGGGTATCACTGGACAAACATGCCCAAGTGGACAATATATGTTGCTAGAGGGTTTATTACAGAGCAGTTGTCTAGAAAGACTGAAATCATTATATAAAAGTACAAAGCACAGATACTGTCTCAAAGTACATGCTCAGTAAAAGTTCAAGAGAATTGAAATGGCATTCTTCTGAAAGGATTCTTAATCCTTCAGTTAATCCAGATATTGAGGAAAAAACCAGCCCAACAACCAACCAAGTAACCTTGACCAAATGTTAGTGCTATCCTTAATTTTCAAGGAAACCCTTGAAAGAGTGGTAGACCATTTGTTCATCATATTTGAAAATTTTCAAGGTTTCTTAAGGAGAAAAATAGATGAAGTCTTAGAATAACTTTTAGGAACATAATAGACATTCCATAACCAGCTTTCTAAAGAAATATTGCTTTTCTGTATAACATGTATTGTGTTCATTATTGGAAAACCTAAATTAGTAATATAAAAACAGAGTAAACACAAAAGATAATTAGAGTTACATGCTAAAGTATGATGGTTACCTTTTAATTAAAATTTTTAGGATTTCAAACATTTAATTTTTGTGATATTAAAATAGAAAAGATAAATTTTTAAATTTTTATTGTAGACAGTTTAAGTTGTCTACAGTCTATTAAGTGTAAAAAGCAAAACACAGAATGGTAGCATCCTGTAGGTGTGAAACAAAACAGATACATAGATACAGACGTAGATATAAATGTTTTAGGAGAATATATATCTCATTGTATAGTGTGATCCCATATATGTAGAAATTAGTTAACGGCAATGTGAGAAAACTGACAGAGGTTTTTAAACGTTTACTCTTAACTTTTTGATTGATTTAGCTCTAAATTCTATTGTTTGGCTTTTTTTTTAAATCCTAAAGGTTGAATTACTTTTATAATTTTTTTTAAAAAAGCATAAAAGAAATATATACATTCACAAACTTTAGGGAGATTTCTATATAATAGCATTATTATTGAGGATTTAAGATGATTTTTATATTTTAAAATACTTTACAGAGCTTACTTTTTATACACTTTTACAGGTTCATGGAAAAGCATGAGAAAATCATTACATTCGTTAAAAATGTCATTTTTTTACTGCAAAGTTAAACTAAAAGTACAATCACTTTCTTAGTTATTCTCTGCCTTAACTTGAAAGTGTAGCTAATTTTACTCTGATAAAAGTAGCCCCTTCAATGGATGAAACTGGAGGACATTATGCTGAGTGAAATAAGTCAATCACAAAAGGACAAATATTATGAGAGACCTCTATGGTAAAAACCCATGAAAAAGTTCACACACAAAATGTAACAATCTTTGTTGGTTACCAGGGATGGGAGGGGTGGGGAGGAAATACTAAATAGGCAATAGATAAGTGGTATCTTAGGTGAAGGGTGAGACAGTACACAATACAGGGGAAACTAGCACAACTTGTACAAGGAAAGGTCATGGAAGCTCCATAGACACACCCAAACTCCCTGAGGAACTGAATTGCTGGGCGGAGGGCTGTGGGGACCATGGTCTCTGGGAACATTTAGCTCAACTGGCATAACACAGCTTATAAAGACAATGCTCTACATTCTACCTTGGTGAGTAGTGTCTGGGGTCTTAAAAGCCTGTGAGCGGCCATCTAAGATACTCCACTGGTCTCATCCCTTCCGGAGCAAGGGAGAATGAAGGGAACAAGATACAAGGAAAAGATTAGTCCAAAGGACTAATGGACCACAGCTACCAAGGCCTCCCCCTGACTGAGTCCAGTACAGCTAGATGGTGCCCGGCTACCACCACTGGCTGCTCTGACCAGGATCACAACAGAGGGTTCTGGACAGAGCTGGAGAAGGATGTAGAACATAATTCTAACTCACAAAAAAAGACCAGATTTACTGGCCTAAAGGAGACTAGAGAAACCCCGAGAGTATGGCCCCCAGACACCCTTTTAGCTCAGTGGTGAAGTTCTCTGAGGTTCACCGTCCAGCCTGGGACTGGACAGCCCTGTAAAACCAAATGGGACTAATGAGGTACAGTAGTCCAGTGACAAGGGCCAGAAGGCAGAAGGGGACAAGGAAGCCAGTGATAGGGAACCCAAGGTTGAGTAAGGATATTGTTGATGTGTCGTGAGATTGTTAACCATTGTCGTAGGGGAACATGTGTAGTAACTGTTAAATGAGGAACTATTTTGTTCTGTAAGCCTTCATCTTAAGTGAGAATAGCAGCACAATTGGAAGAGCATAGTCAATGTCACTGAACTATGCATGTAGAAATTTTTGAAATGGTCTATCTTTGGCTATGTGTATTTTCACCAAAAAAAAAGGTTGAGAACTTAAAAAAGGGTTGACATGTTGTGGGGTTGTTAACCAATGTCATAAAACAATATCTGTACTTCTGTTTCCTGAGAAACTATTTGTTCTGTAAGCCTTCACCTGAAGTACAATTAAAAAAAAAAAAAAAAAGTAGCCCCTTCAAGAACTGTGAGCCATTATCTCCCAAGTAGTGGTTAAATAGACCTCAGGTGAAACCAAAGAAAATACCAATTTTAAGTGAAATTAAATAAAAATTTAATAAATTGTACTATCACTATTTTGCACATAAACTACATGAAACTGAACTAAAGGAAATTTCTTTCCATGTGTGCTTATTGGGATTCCTTTTAATTCTGATATTTTTGGTTGGCTATGCTTTGTGGAGGAATCAAAAATAATATTTTGATTCTTAAAGTACACGATCATCTTTATGCAAGATTTTAAGTATCATGCTATGTGTGACCAGTGAAGTATGAACATATGAATGTCACAGAATCACCTAGTTAAATATTTTCATTATAAAAATTAGCTCTTAGAGGATAAACAATGACATGTAGCCACGACGCAGTAAGTTAGTGGCAAAGCTGGGCATTGTGTTACCCAAATTAGTATCACTGCCACCACCCACTCTGCTTTTTCAAGCCAAATTGCTGGAGTTTATAATTCATCTTTTCTATTTTAAACCATGTTTGAAAATGCCTCTTCACATGGCAGCACAAAATCCACCCGGCACCCTCCTACTGCACTGCACACGGAGTAGGAGTTTTTATACATACCTTCCCTAAGTATGAATGCAGAGGTGAAAGAAGTCTTTTTCTGCAGCTGAGCTGCCAGGGTACAGAACTTACAGAAAGCTCTGGAACAATTAGGGCCAAGGGTAACCCTCGAGGCTCGCTTCTTGCAGCTGTCCTCACTTTGATGGGCTCCATCAAAACAACACTTCTGGACCACGGGGTGTTTGAATGTGGATGCTGAGGTGATAATACAACTGCTCTTAGCCAAGCACAGAATCAAAGGCTCAGGGCTGGACTTAGAGGCTCTGGTCTAACTTCCTCCCTGGTGCCCTCTGCTGCACCCACCCCATTCAGTGACAGTGGTGGAGCAGCCCCTACTGCAATAGCTCCAGGAATGGGGAAATTGTGTCCTCCCCAGGTAGCCTGTTCCATTTCAGAGAGCTCTAATCGCTGGAAAATTCTTTCTGATGTCTTCTAAACAAAAATCCAACTTTTATTTCTAGTACTCAGGGGGTTAACTCTCTTGTGCAGAAAAAAAGTCACATAATTACGAGTCCCTCACATGTTTGAAGGCAGTCATCACGGCCATTTAATTCTTACCCTTCCTCTGTTAAACATCCTGGGACTTTTTTATTTAGACCATTTTTTTTTCATGTGGTATGATTGGTTTTTGAAACCTCCTACAATCACCCCCCTTGGACAAACACTCACTTGGCCAAGGTTCTCTTAATCTGCAGTCAGTATGAAGGCTGAATGGGTATAGAAAATCAAGACAATTATTTAGATTGCCCTCTTGCTTTCTCAAAAGTCACTGAAGGGGACTTTAGAATTGATCACGTCATCTCTGTTATTTAGAGATGAGGAAATGGAGGTGTGGAGACGGGGAAGGACTTGTCCAAATAGTCACAGCTGCTAAGCAGAGCCAGTGCTGGAGCCAAAAAGCAGTGTCATGAGGTGAAAGGTGATTAAACCATAGAACAGAAGATCTGGCACTGTAGTGGTGGTCTCTCCTCTCCCAGTCATTTGGACTTGGCAGGATAGTTAAGCTTTCAGGAGCTCAGTCTGCCATCACAAAATGTTGACTGTAATTTGTCTGGCATAGGTCAGAGTATGATTTTGCTGAGAAGGGACTTAAAAAAGAATTAAGCATTGTAACTTACCATTTATTGAGTTCTTCTTGAGCTAAGTGTTTAATTCTCATTTAATTCTCGTAACTCTGCAAGGCAGAGAGAAATTATTCTCTTTTTATAGAAGAAGAAACTGAAGCTTGGGGAGATTAAATAACTTGGTTAAGGTCACATAGCTATAAACAGTCAAGCCAAGACTCAGGCTTGATCTCTGGTTTTAAAAGCTCTGTTCTTTATGTGATGCTTTCTAAAGCTGCTGTTTTAGCAAGTACCTGCTAAAAGGGGAAATGGAAATTTTGTTATCATTATCATCGTAATTATTAAAGCATCATATCAGTAATTTCTAGTCCAGTGTCTATTTTAACATTATTGTTAGTGTACCTGAAATTTCAGTAATGTATAAAAATTGGTTCTTTCAGACTCATCTTCCAGATAATCGAAAGAAGTCCTAATATCAATACACCATACAAAAGAAGTAGTGCCCTATAACGCATAGCGTTCAATAGCACAGTGAACTCTACTACCAGTCTGACCTGGGTTTGAATTTTGTCTGTGCCACTTACTAGCCCCATGATATGCCTTAGTTTCCTCATCTGGAAAACAGGGATAATAAGAGTACATGCTTCATGTGATTGGTGTGAGTATTCAATGAGAAAATCTCAGTATAGGGCTTCAACAATGCCTGGCACATAGTAAGTGCTCTATTAGTATTAACTCTTATGTTATTATATCCTAAAGTTCATCACACTTGGTTTTTGTCAGAATTTAATGAAAGCTATGCATTTAACTGCTGCACCAACTACTCTAATAGAGACTAAAATCTGTGAGACGGTTAAAAACCAACATAGAAACATAATGCTAAGTGAAATAAGCCAGACACAAAAGGACAAATAATATATGATTCTACTTATCTGAAAAATCTAGAATAGGCAAATGCATACAGATGGAAAGTAGATCAGTGTTTATCAAGGGCTGGGGGGAGGGAGGATGGGAAGTTATTTCTTAATGGATACCGATTTTCTCTTTGGGGTGATGAAAAAGTTTTGGAAGTAAACAATGGTGATGGTTGCACAACATTGTAAATATAATTAATGCTACCAAATTGTACATTAAAAATGGTTAAAATGGCCAATTTTATGCTTTATATATTTTACCACAATAAAATAAATGACTCTGTAACTGAGCATGAACGTGGTAGAGATCAATTTCCTTCAGATTAAGACTATCCTAAATGAATGTAGGTTAATTTACTCAGAGTGTGCTTTATCTGTATGAAAGTTAAAAAGGGGAAGTGCCCACAAATCTTTCTGACCTGTTCCACATCAATTAGCTAGAATGAGAAAATATCAGCAGATCCTGGGTTATTACAGAATAACTTCTGAAAACAACATGAAACTTTGGAGTACCTAGATCTTCTATTTTCCCTTTCCATTCTCTTCTTGTTCTGAGATTTTTCTTTGAAGATCCATCTGTTAAAGAACAGAGAGAGAGAAAGAGCATCTCTCAGAATAAATGCTTCTATCAAATTATCTAAGTATTCAAAGCATTCGTGGAATCGTACTGAGCACATTTTATCAGAGATTGAGTTATTTTTCCCACAATGATTCTGAACTATACCTCGTACAAGGACATAATGATTAGATTGAGCATATTTCTTGTTGCTCTTTGTAAATGTATTACCTCAATAAGCTCAAATATGATAAGGAAAAAAAAAAGCAACAAAAGCACACACTTTTAAAGTGGTTTATCACTTTAAAAAAATATTTAGTGAGTGTCTTCTCTCAACCAAGCACTGTGCTGCTAGGGGCTGGAAACACAAAGATGAGTAAAACCCAGTCCCTATCCTCAAGGATTTCAAAATCTAAAGACACAAAATCGAAGACGTTTCAGTGGTGTTATGACATAAAGACCATAATGAGTACAAAGAGGAAAAAGGGGAGGAGAGATCAGTTCTCCAAGGTGAAGGTGGAGCTTTAAGGGCAATTTAGAGGGCGAAGAGCACTCCAGGCTGATTGTGGCACAGAAAGAAGCCCTCTCAGGCACTCTGAGGAGGTAAGTGAGGCTTGAGCACAGGGGACTAGAAGGGGAAAAAAGAGACAGAGGGTGAGAGATGAAGCTAGCTAGGGTGAGGGAGAAGATCCCGGAGCAGTTTAATCCCATCTAGGGTAGACTCCATCCTGCAGAGGCAATTTCGAGCTGGTGAAGGGATTTAAGCAGTGTTGACAAGCTATCAGTCGTATTGTAGGAGCGGTGAAGATTTGGAGGAAGAGTGAGTCGGGGGCCAGGAAAAGCAGTATGCTTTTATAACAAAAAAATTTTTTAGAGTGATAAATACTTTTTTTGTTTTGGTTATTTGGTTAAAAACAAAATCAACTACCATTTTCTTGGAAGTCATCTGCATTCACATTGGTGAGGATGGTGAGTCCTGCAAAGTGGAACACTTCGGCATTGTTCCTGCCACCACCTGCACCACTGCCCTTGTCACTTTTATCTAAAGCTCGAAGTTCCTGTTCAGAAAGAAAATCATTCCTAAAGAACCAACATTCAGTGGCTGTTACAGGGAATACCTGACTCTTGGATAATGTCAGTTGTAAGCCTCTGGCTTATTAAATGGTTTTCTCAAAACTTTTTCCTTCCCCTGGTTTTTTTCTACCTCATGAGTTTACAAATGCATGCTATTCAAAATTCACTTGATGTAACTTTGGTATGGAAGTTCTTAGAAACTTATTTACATTTGCCCTTCCTGAAGCTTTGCACGTTGAATTAACTTTTAAAATATCCTTTGAGTGAATGAGTGAATGAATATGCAGAGGAAATACTCACTACCCCTCATGGTCCTTTTCCAGCTCCATTGCTGCTGCTGTTAGGTGCTATCAAGTCAGTTTCAACTCACAGAACAAGAGAATGAAATGCTGCCCAGTCCTGTGCCATCCTGAGTTCTGAGAGGGATGAGACTCTGTGTTTCATTGTTCCACCCAAGAAAGAGCAGAACTCCAACAACTGGTAAGTGCTAAGTGAGTTCTTTTTGATGAGGAGGCTTGACTCAAGTTTGTGACCATGACTGTGATTCTGGGTAGGGGGAAGTAAAGGGACATGGTTAGGAAGTGGGCAAAAATAAACAAACAAATGCGTCACCATCAAGTCGATTCTGACTTATAGCAACCCTATAAGACAGAGTAGAACTGCCCCATAGGGTTTCCAAGGAGTAGCTGGCGGATTCAAACCACTGACCTTTTGGCTAGCAGCCAAGCTCTTAACCACTGTGCCACCAGGGCTCCGTCGTAGCAGATTTAGCTTTCTAGAAAGTAACCAAGTTACCGAAATCTAAACTAAATCTAATCTAGACTAAATCTAAATTGCCTAAAAGGATAAGGAAAAAAGATCATATGACAAGATTAGAAAGAGGCATAGATTCTTTTTTTCTACCAAGATTTTTACAGGAGAGATTTGTTCCCAGATAAAAAATTGTTCCTATCTTGGGAAGGGGGCAAAGAGAGGGAAAATAGCTACTGCTGTTTCATATGTAGCCAAAGGGCCTCCCCACAGTGTGCCCCTGCTCTTTGCTCCTCCATCAGCTCTCTGATGGATTCAATACACTCAACTCACCAGAACCCCAGCACCTTCAGTCATATCCCTTCCCCAGAGTGGGGAAGTAATTTTGATTCATACATTAGCTTAAAAGGCACCTTCTCTCAGAGTCAATAAGTTTACTGCTTATTCCACCTCATGGCTTAGTAAACAAGATGACGTTATCAGTCACTGAAAGGAAGACAGCTTGGAATTGGCTGCATTTGTAGGTTCATTTCTGAACATGGATTTAATTACGTTTTAGTTTATTCTAGAAGACTGCATTTTAGCATTTCACTGAGGATATTCTCAAATAAAAGTTTGTTTATATAACACAATATGAATTGGAAAGCAAGATAATTATCCTATATATATCTAAAAGGATAACTACAAGGGGTCACTCAGATCAAATAAGTTCACTTGATTCCACTCTGTGCTGGGATCAGGCCATAAATCACCTAATATTTTTGTGTCTCTGTTTTCTTCATCAATAAATGGGGACTATACTAGTAAAGTGCTCAATACATTTTAAGTATAATCTTTATTAATAATATCCACCTTGTATAATCTTATTGTGAATATTCAATAAGATAACAGATGTAAAGGCCTTAGAATAATGCTCAGAATAATACTTAACATATAGTAAGTGTTCAATAAATGTTAGCTATTAGTATTACTGTCCTTACAATCTAGCTGAGAAGACATACATTGGTGTGATTATATTTTTTTCCTTTATTCTTCTCCTGTGACTAACACACAGGACATTGTTAGAGCCATGGGGGTCACACTTTGCCCCAAGCTATGCCACGCACCAATAACCATCAGTTACCCTACTTAACTCTTTCCAGGGTTCTTTTTGGATGCCATGCCCAGCACTATCCACTGCTGATAAAGCCACACGTGATTCTGACTCAGTTTCCAGAATAAGAGATATAGCTTAGCCTGGGGAATATATATCTTTATTTGGAGACAGAAGGATCTAAAATTAGTTGAACAAGAAAGGGTCTTAGTATGCGATGAAACACTCAGGAAGAACTTGGACTAGTGGAGGTTATTTGTGTCTCACCTGGAGCTGGTTGCCACATTTTGCTTCACTATTTAGGCAGATTGAGTCAGATACCAATTCTGCTATCTGCTCTCCCATGATGATGTAATAGACCAGAAGATGGGCTATAGGAACTATGTCCCAAGTCACGGAAATGTTTAAATATTGATAAGACGAAACTGGGAGTTTCCTCTCTGTGTCAAAGTGTACAATTTTGCCCTTAGATGAAATCTGAAAATACACAACAAATAAGTCCTATGCATCAGAATGGATTTAAAACTCAGTAGCTGGGCAGGTAATAAAGAGGAAGAGGAGTAATGTCCATTGAGCATCTATTATGCATCAGGCACATAGACATAAACATGTTCAATCCTCACAACCATATACTATGGTTTTATTAATTTCATTTAGTAGTTATGGAAACTAAAGCTCATGTATATAAACTGGCCCAAGGGTATACAACTAGGAAGTGATAGAGTATGAATTCGAACCTTGATCTTGCTGAATCAAAGCCCGTGTCTTTTCAAATATATCATGCTGCCATCTTCGTTAGTTTGTATTTTAAACAGCAGTGAACAATGCCTGGAATCACTACATGCATTCTTAAGCACAGGAATTATTCTTCCCTTTGTAAATAAGACATATAAAGTTTACATTTCAAGTTAGTCTCCCATACAAAATTTTATACATACATTGTTATGTGACCCTAATTGTTCACTCCATTCTGCGACAACACACTCCTCCTTTCCACCCCTGATTTCCCATGTCCCTTCAACCAGCTCCTAACCCCCTCTGCCTTCCCATCTCACCTCCGGACAGAAGCTGCCCCTTTGGAATAAGACATATTCTTAAGGAATGTTGGCAAGGCCTAGTAGTATGATACTTGCTAATTGGCCATGAAACCGTGTTGAGGTCACCAAGTAGTTTGGGGACAGAACAAAGGCTCTGATCAAATCCTTGGCATCATGCCGTAGAAAGAATATCAGTCTAGGGATCAGAAGACCATGAATACAATCATGAACCTACCACTACTTGCGAACACGGCAGGTCACTCAACTTCTCTAATTTATTCCATTGTCTGTGAAGCCCAAAGACGTGTTGTGAGGCTCTGTCATGAGGATGTTTGTGAATGTGCTTTGTAAACTGTAAAGTGCTATTTAAATTCATTCATTCACTCACTAAATATCAATTGAGTGCCTCTTTGTGTCAGGTAGGGAATAATTTTAAGGATTATTTGCATAAGTAAAAAAAATGTTGCAAATAATGGACGAGTTGCAAGTAAGCCCTTACTGAACTTACCAAGTAGCTGTAGTGTGTAATTTTGTCCATATGTGGACTTTTAAGGGTAACAGTTATACTCAAATGTTCTCCCACAAGCAAATCCTTACACCTCTCTGTCCTGTTAAGGGAAAGGAAACTTTGGCTGTGTGATGAGTAGGCTAATGCCTGATAGTCATTGCTGGCCTGATATTCTTCTGGAAGGTCTGGGTCATCAGTTTTAACCTAAAAAAAGAATAGTGTCAAAAAATGTAAAACACCGATGGCTACTTTTACATCAGTGATAATGATGATGATGGTGGTGGTTATAACTGCTAACGCTTTTTCTAGCATGAGGCCAGGTTCTAAGTGCTTAATATATATTAATATATATGTATATCTTATAAATGTCTGGACTTCACAACACCATAAGAAAAGATGAATTAGCATTTCTCTGCCTTAACATCATGGTATGATGTTAACAAGTGACTGTAGAAAGGCTATCAATTAAAAAATAATAAAACTAACTATAAAAACTAGGCTATGGAAGAAGGTTCCAGTGGCATCAAAGGAGAGAAAAGATCCTAGAACTAGGGTTGGTCTTCTTTCTTAAATTTCATTCCAACTTATTGACTGGTTTTCTTCTACCATAGGTGGGCAGAAACTGGAATTTAGTGAGAGGGCAAAATGTGAGGAAAGATGTGGCAATAATTTTTGAAAGCTGATGGAAATGTTGGTTGTAAATAGAACGATGGTGAATAATTTCACCACCTCTCAGGAAAGAGATGTGGAGAAGAGTTTAGGAGAATAAACAAGAACTATTTTTGAGGGTGCATTCCTGGTGGCTCAGTGGTTAAGAGTTCGGATGCTAACCAAAAGGTTGACAGTTCAAATCCACCAGCCACTCCTTGGAAACCCCATGGGGCAGTTCTACTCTGTCCTATAGTGTTACTATGAGTCGGAATCGACTCGATGGCAATGGGTTTACTTTTTTTTTTATTATTATTCTTGAGGGAAAGGAGACCTGGTGGTTCAGTGCTTAAAGTGCTCAGCTGCTAACCAAAAGGTTGGCAGTTTGAACCCACTACCCACTCATGGGAGAAAGATGTGGCAGTCTGCTTCCATAAAGATTTACAGCCTTGGAAACCCTATGGGGCAATTCTACTCTGTCCTATAGGGTTGCTATGAGTTGGAATCAACCTGATGGTAGTGGGTTTGGTTTTTGGTTATTCTTGAGCATAGAGTGAAGGGTCAGAGGGAGTTCATAAATATACATACTCTTGAACTAGAGGCTGGATCCATCTGTGTTTTAGGTAAAGTTGAAAAATTAGATATTATTTGCTGGTGAAAGTAATTTGATAGCAAAATAAGGACAAATAAAGGATAGCTCATGCTCAACGATGAATCCGTGAAACATCTTATAACATGTAGGAATCTGGAAGGCATTATGCTGAGTGAATTTAGTCAGCCACAAAAGGACAAATATTGTATAAGACCACTAATATAAGAACTCAAGAAAAGGTTTAAACACAGAAGAAAACATTCTTTGACGGTTATTAGGGTGGGGAAGGAGGGAGAGGGTTATTCACTAACTAGATAGTAGATAAGAATTATCTTATCTTAGGTGAAGGGAAGGACAGCACGCACTACAGGGGAAGTCAGCACAACCAGACTAAACCAAAGCTAAGAAGTTTCCTGAATACAACCAAAGATTTCGAGGGACAGAGTAGCAGGGGTAGGGGTCTAGGGACCATGCTTTCAGGGGACATCTAGGTCAACTGGCATAATGAAGTTTCTTAAGAAAGTGTTCTGCATCCTACTTTGGTGAGTGGCATCTGGGGTCTTAAAAGCTTGCAAGCAGCCATCTAAGATGCATCAATTTGTCCCAACCCACCTGGAGTAAAGAAGAATGAAGAACACCAAAGTCACAAGGAAAGTATTAGCCCAAGAGACAGAAAAGGCCACATAAACCAGAGATTCCATCAGCCTGAGACCAGAAGAACTAGATGGTGCCCGACTACCACCAATGACTGCCCTGACAGGGAACACAACAGAGTCCCTGGTGGAGCAGGAGAAAAGTGGGGTGCAGAACTCAAATTCTAGTAAAAAAATCAGACTTAATGGTCTGATTGAGACTAGAGGAACCCCGGAAAGCATGGCTCCCGGAATCTTTGTCAACCCAGAACTAAAACCATTCCCGAGGCCAACTCTTCAAACAAAGATTAGACTGGACTATGGGACATAAATTGATACTCATGAAGAATGTGCTTCTTACCTCAAGTAGATACATGAGACTAAATGGCTGGCTCCTGTCCGGAGGTGAGATGAGAAAGCAGAGAGGGTCAGGAGCTGGTTGAATGGACATGGGAAATCAGGGGTGGAAAGGAGGAGTGTGCTGTCACAGTATAGGGAGAACAATTAGGGTCACATAACAATGTTTGTGTAAATTTTTGTATGAGAGACTAACTTGAATTGTAAACTTTCACTTAAAGTACAACAATAAAATAAAAATAGAAGAACAGTTCATGCTGTTAGAGAAAAAGGAGGCTATGCTGTGACATTTGGTCCTTATTTAGCTTTGGAAGGACACAAATCATGCATTCACCCTACAAATATTAAAAACAAAAACAATCAGTTGCTGTCAAGTGGACTCTGACTCAGGGTGACTCCCATGTGTGTCAGAGTAGAACAGTTCTCCATAGAGCTATTAATGGCTGATTTTTTAGAAGTGGATCTCCAGACCTTTCTTCCAAGGAGCTTTTGGGTGGGCTCGAACCTCCAACGTTTCAGTTAGCAGACAGCATGTTAACTGCACCACCCAGGGACTCCTACAAATATTTACCAGTCCCTAATATGTGTCAGGATCCCTGCTTGGGAACTCTGCTAGTTAGTGGGGATACAAAGGTGCATAAGATAGACACAGTTCTTACTTTACCCTTAGGGAACTTGAAATCCCTACATGGGGTAGGGAACACCTACCCAGATTAGCTGAGGATAGTTAGAGAAAGCTCCTAGGAGAAAGTGACTTAAATAAGTAGGAGTTAGAGAATTAAAGAATTAAAGAATTGTGGGAAAAACGTCTCAGGTAGAGTTTCAAAGACCTTGTGGTAGTAGACAGCAGGGAAAGTTAGCGGGCTGCAAGCAGTCCAGTGTAGCTGGAGTTTGGGGTGGGATGGGAGGAGTGGAGAGCAATGAGTTTGGAGAGGGGAGCAGGGACAAGGCCGGTTGGGATCAGATTTGTGTGTCAGAAAGATCACTCCATCACCATTGCCACAATGAGAAGAGTGACTGCGGAGGAGAGGGCTTGAGCAACTGTGTGGCTGTGGTGCCCTTCACTAAAATAGAGCATCCGGAAGGAGGTCTAGGTTTGGGGTTGGCAGATTGCTCTTAGTTTTGGACAAAGTTACATTTACACTTCTTTGACCTATCCAAGAAAATATATGGAAAAGATAGTGTCTGTAAGGATTTTGAAGTCCTAAATAAATCTCTGAGAGGAGAATCTTCAGAACAAGTTATGGGAGCACATGGGATAACTGAGGGAATATGTCAAATAAAAATGTGTTGGGTAAGAAGAGAGGAGGATCTGGACGTAACCTTGAAAATCACCAACATTTAGAGGGCAAATCAGGGATTATTGGTCTGAAATGGAGCAAAGAATGAAAAGAGAACAAAGAAAAGGAAGAAAAACCAAGGAAATGTGGAATTATAGAAGCCACAGTAGGTAATTTAAAGAAAAAGACAATGTGGTCAACCTCATCAAATGTCTTAAAGAAGACAAGAACAATAAGGACTGAAAAATGTCTAGTGATCTTAGCTAGCATCTCATGGGTAACCTTGGTGTGAGAAGTTTCAGTGGAGTGGTGGGTGCAGAAGCCAGAGCTCAGTAGTTTGAAATGTGGGAGAGGGGAAGGCAAATGTAGGCAATTCTTTAGGAGACTTTGCATGTGAAGCTGGGGAGAGATGATGGCAGCTGGAAGTAATGGATAAGAGAAGACTCTGCTTGCATTCTTGCATTCCAGTAGCAGTTCTTGTTCTAAATTCAGATTTGAATGGTACTGTGTTTAGCATAGAAGAAAAATTATTTTCTAAATACAAATCAATAGATTCATACTCTTTGTGGAATGTTTAGTATACTAAATTGTATTTCTTATGCTTATAGGTCAAATGTTTTAGAGCAGCTCATTAGACTTTTGCAAAAAATGTCCCCATCTGTCCTGCACACCACACCGACTGAGGTAGTATTAGAAAACACAACAAATGAGGATTCTGCTGACGTGAAACTCCAGTGCTGTGACATCAGAGGGAATGTTAACCACAGATGAAGCTACTCCATCATTATAACTTGTTGTACTTTTCCTCGGATCCAGATCTCTCTTCTCTTGAGTTTTATCAACTATTTTTGCTTTCAACATTACTTAATCCCTTCTACCAAATGGGCAAATACATCCTTCACCTGCACCTGTTTGACCAAATCCATTTCAATAGTTATGTTGAGTCTTTTACAGTGTGAAAACCCTAAAATGCTTCCTTCATTTACTCCCAAGCACAAACTTGAAAAAAAAAAATTCTGTTAATTCTGACTCATAGCGACCCCACATGTGCTCCATAGGGTTTTCAATGGCTGATTTTTCAGAAGTAGATCGCCAGGCCTTTTTTCTGAGGCACCTCTGGGTGGACTTGAACTACCAACCTTTTTGTTAGAGGTGAGCGCATTAACCGTTTGCACCACCCAGGGACTCCAAAGTAACATACCAGTAAGTGGGAAAAGGTAGCCATATTAGATTTTTCTAACCATCTAACCTTGATGGCATATGGAATCCCAGGCTTCAGGAAAAGAGGCGTAGCAACCAAATTCAGTGTGTAGGGAGAGAGCCATATTTGATATCAGTTTCTGTGGTTTCTTCAGATCCACCTGTGGAATAACATGTGTTTGCTTTGAAAAATTGGCACGTACAATGTAGTATAGTGATCTGCATTAAGACCCTCTCCATCCCTCTGTTATTTCTTTATTTAGATAAGGATAAGCCATCCATCTATTCTTGGGTTATTTTCATGCAATTATTAACCTAAGTCCGGATGATTGCTATGGCTACCTAGAAGAGCCTGGTCTGCTATGACCCAATAAAGTGCAATTTGCAGGAGGTTGGTAAGTGACCCATTCATCAATTTCAACCACAATGTCCTGTTCCAGACCATTTGTCAGATCAGCTATCCTAGTTTTTCTTCCAGTAATCAGAGCACAGCCTCATACCCTCAACGAGTTGATAATCCTGTTGGAACAGATGCTCACATTTGTGAAACAGCTGGTTATCATTTCCAAGGCAACATTCAAACAAATACCACGTAGTGTTGTGGAAGATGTGTGTTAAAAATTTAGTAACATGTAAGCAAACACCCAAATGCTTTCAGGAATGTTTTCATAATGTGAATAATGTTACTATCTAATTTATTTGTTGCAAGTAAAACCATCTGGTATGCAAATCACCTGTTCCTTTTAATACTGTAAAAAGCTGTCCAGTGAATGTGGGAGTAGAGGTCATCCTACAGAAAGATGTCTCATAAACATTTCTCATGCACTGAGCTGGTGGGCAGTATTTTGGTGGAGCATATCTAGCAACTGTATTTGCCCAACACTGCACCAATTATAAGCCGCAGATTTCTGTCAAAACTTTTCAATAAGAAAGAGCTGTAAAAAATGAACTTATAGATTAGTCTAGGAACTTACCTGCACTTTCTTGTACTTTTACAAAAATATTAAGGTACTTGTTATTTAAGTCTTCTACTCTTTTATATGACAGGTTTTTAATTGCCTTTGTAGCATTAAAATTAATTTGTGTGACTCCATCAATCAGCTGTTTTTTAAAAGGGGAACAAAACGATGTAACCTAAATTAGAGAAGAACTCGCAGAGAGGGAATAACAAATTCTGCTTTCATCAGCCTGCAAAATCTTCCCTTGGCAACGTCATTGTGGTTACTACTAGCCCAAATCTATGGGCCATTCTTATAACGCTGATTAATATTTAGGTCATTTCTTTTAAGTCTGAAACCTTAAGCCATATTATAACATCTAGAGAAAGAATCTTAAAAATACTAAAAATCTGTGATTCAAAAGTATAGCTCATCCTGTTCAGAATCTGAGGCCATAATTTCGATACCGCTGATGGAACCTTATCTAAAGCCCAGGATATCATGTCAATAGAGATAAAACTGCTTCTGGAAATAGGTTTTGCAAATTCAAGCCTCCAAGTTGAAGGCAAATGTCCCTGAAACTTAACTGCTTCCATCACTGGAAACTTATGAAGCCCAAAACATTACTGATTTTTTTTTTAGTTCCATGAACACTGGGGAAAATGAAAGCCCTTTTTTTCTCTCTATACGTTCATGAATTGCTCCCCAATTCTCCACGTCTGTGAATGTAACTTGACCTCTTCTTACGTTTGTCTTTTGTGTTGTTTCATGCATCATTTCTTTTCTATTATCATCTAAATCTTCTCTTATTCCAAAAGAGACAGAAACGTCAGCCTCAGTTACACTCTTATTGTAAGAATATCTGTCAAAACAAAATATAATCAGCCCCTTTTTTGATAAAACAATTATGGTATGGTAATGAGAGAGATAAAATATAACCACGTGAAGTTTGGTATAACATTTTTTACTCTTGAAACAGTATTAATCTCTAGTATTGCATTATATCCTATAGTGGCAGAGCGAAGGCGGGTATTTTTATTCCTACCGACAAATTAGAAAATTGAGTCCCAGAAGGAACTTGCCCAACTGCCCACTGTTCTTAAGTTCATAGTAAGCTAGTGGAGAACTGAGCTTAGGATCCAGGTTTCTTTGTAAGGGGCCACATTCCTTGCATGACTGTAACATGGACGTGTAAAATGGACAACATCATGTCCATTCCACAGGCAAGTTATTTTCAGTTTAGCCTCATATTTGTCTTATGAGTCAAAGAAAAACATGAACTTTCTCTATTTACATATAAAACAGATAAGCTTGTGTCCCCATTAGAAAGACAATTTCCTTAGCTCATCTGCCAAGTGTGATTTCTGGGCTAGTTTAATAAATGCTGAAATCATCTCTGGTAATTAAGTCCAGGATATGATTAACTGTTGTGTGATCATAGTGATATGATCAGTTGTATGATCAATTAGGTCACAAATAAAAAACATAAAAATAAAAACCAAGTGAATGTTTTCATAACATAGTCTTAATACCTGAGCAGCGTAGTCACCTAAATATTCTTCATAATCTTCAATCTTTAGGATTATTTGCTTACAAGATTTTAAAATAGCAGCAGGATTAAATTCAGCAAATACACCTCAGGTAAATATCCCCGAGCCCACTTCCCATAACTATTATTTGTCACAGTATGTTTTACTTGGAACCTCAGAATTTTTCTCAACACAGGGCCCCAGCAAGCACTACCAATAGTCATAGTTGACTCTTGAAACCTATTTGCCATTCAAGGGCTAGGTAAATCTGAAAATAATAACTTTCTTACCTAGCTTTTATAGTAATCTTGAAGTTCTCAAAGTTTTCATGGTTAATGAGGTAATTTTCTGGGTCTACTAAGATAGAGAAGTGTGGTCTCACCGAGAGTAAATCTAAGAAAAAACATATATATAATATATAATTTTATATAAGTCAGAATCAACTTGACAACACACAACAACAGCAACATATAATGTACATAAAAATACATATCTATATAATTATATCTCAAGCAAGGAACTGCTTGGCATGATGGCATAGATCATTAACATTAGTAACATCAGTATCCTTCCCCTTGTGATGATTATCATCAATACTACTGGAAGCCTCATGATTCCCCAATCAGGGGTCAATCTCATTTTTTGGCTCCAGCAGTGCTGTCCTGGATTAAAGCACTTGTGTAATTAGCAGAGTATGAGCTCTATAAGGACAAAGTCCTGATCTTGTTTGCCTGTTTAAACCTTTACACCAGTGCCTTTCATATAGTGTTTGATAAATGTTCAATAATTGGAAAATTCTTGCTTGTTTTGAATCTCTCTTGTGTTGAGCAACTCTAATCCATTCAGTGTCCAAAATATGAGCATAAATCTCAAATTTTCATCTAGAAAAGACATCTTTTTCCTGTAAAAAATAATTTTCTCACAAAAATGAGAGTTAGAACCAAGAGAAGTTTTAGATTTTCCATCTCTTTGGAACTAAAATTCCCAAATAATGCTTTTGTGTTTAAACAGCGGTGTCTTTTCCTTATGCCCATTCAACAAGTGACCTCAAAATCCTATTTACCACGCATTGCTCTGCAGGCTGCTTAACCCAATAGGAGAATGCCGCCCTTCGGATAGAAGGAACACTTGGCTCCAAGGTAACTAGGGCAGATGGTGAGGGGCTGGCTGTAGAAGGGCAAAGGGAGTGTTTCACTGTTCTGGCTACTTCTCTCTGGTGTTAGAGAAAAATTCCCTCCAGGCTACAAGCAAAAAGACTGAGCAAGAACTTTGTAACTGTGAACAGAAACCAAGAGAGTTAATAAGCAATTCCAAACCAAACATAAACCAAACCCATTGTCATTGAGTCAATTCTCACTCATAGTGACCCTATAGGACAGGGTAGAACTGCCCCGTAGGGTTTCCAAGGAGTGACTAGTAGATTTGAACTGCCGACCTTTTGGTTAGCAGCCGAACTCTTAACCACTGTGCCACCAGGGCTCCAACATAGAGTTTAATTACTTCAGGGAGTATTTTTTTGCTGTGGCTTTAGCATGTTAAATGCTTCAAATGTTTACATGTACCTGCTCTTCTCTCCTAATTATAAGCACTTGTCTGACTCATCGTCACCCTGGTTGGCAGAAAACATGGTTTAAATAGTTTAACAACAAGTTTACATAAAAGCATGCAAACTAATACTCTAGTAAGCTCCTATGAGAAATGAACAGAAGGAGCTAGTTATAATTATTAGTACAATTAATATGAATATTTCCAAAATAAATACTTTTTTTCCCAAACATTGTAATTTTCCAAACACTCAACAATTTTTAGGGCTGATGGGAAGGAGCATTGGGCTTGGGGTCCAGAGGAAGAGTTCTCGTCCTCAGTCTGGACAAAGGGGTTGTGAGAACCTGGACAAGTCTCTCTATTTCTCTGATTCTGAGCCTTCTCATCTAGCCTCACTTTTAAGTGAGGGGATCAAACTAGCTGATTCTTAACAGTGTCAGAGAATCGTGGATCTTGCAAAGACATTATCTAATCTTCCCCTCTTATTGTATTTGATCCCCTGCAGAGCTATGATGAGGAAGCAAGACCCAGAGAGTTCAGCGACTGAATCAAGGTGAGCTGGACAGAAAGCTCCAGGCCCTCAGTTTATCAGTCCTAATCCACCTCTGTCCATTCACCACATCTCGCTGCCTCTTCTTTATCCTTTAATGAGTTTTTATTTAATTGAGGTAAAATTCACATAACGTAAAATTAATAACTTACAAGTATACAATTCAGTAGCATTTTGTACATATGCAATGTGCAACTGTCAACTCTGCCTAGCTCCAAAACATTTTTACCATCCCAAAAGAAAATTCCATATTCATTAGCAGTTGCTCCCCATTTCCTCCTTCCCCTAGTCCCTGGCAACCACTACCCTATTTTTACACAAATAACATGTGCCTTCTACCTTTGTTTGCCAGCCCCGCCTCCCCCCACCCCAGGTATTTTTGTAAGCGCACTATGCTAATTTTCTTCCATAGTAGTGTGCAAAAAAAAATTGGCATAGCAGGCGCTTATGAAAATACTTGGGGAGGAGAGCATGGCTGGCAAACAAACACAGAAGGCTACCTTATTTGCATAAAAATACAGTAATCTGCTTTCTGTTATGGATTTACCTATTCTGGATATTTTGTACAAACGAACACATACAATTTGTTACCATTTATGTCTGGTTTCTTTCACTTTTAATGAGTTTTTATTCTATTAAATTATTGAGAATAATTTTTAAAAACACACATTGGAAATCTCAGTAATTTATGAGAAATTACCATGACTTTTAATTTCAAAATACGCAGTTCCTGTTGTTGTGAAGTCTTCTTTGTATTTAGCTTTAATTGTCCATGTTCCATATCTGTGAAAGCAATATATTTAAAATTTTAGGTATCATCAAATAATATATATTTAATTTACCCAAATAATCATAATTTATATTCAAATGAGCACTTAGTATGAGCCAGGCACTGTTCTACATGGCTTACATGTGTTAACTCATTCAGTCCTCACAAAAATGCTATGGCATAGGTTATATTATATCCCCATTTTATAAACAGAAAATTGAGGCCCAGAGAGGTAAAGTAACTTGCCCAGGGACACAGAGCTAGTAGGTGGTAGAACTGAGATTTAACCTCAGTCATTCTAGTTCCAAAGCCCTTGACCACAATTCCATGCAGAGATGGCCCTGACAGCAGCTTCAAATTTATGCACAAATTAATTAATTTATCATCTTTGAAAGATGTCTTAAAATTATAAAATATGCATTTTAAGTAGAATTGATGTAAATCTACTTAAATTTATTTTCATGTTACTATTTCTTTCCATAGCATGTCATAGTATATATTTAACTAGAAAATGTTTTTGATTTAAAGACACTAATTCTTCAGTTGATGAACCAGTCTTGAAACATAATCATATTAATAGATATAATATATAATATGCCAAGAAATCAAAACTACATTTCTAGGATCAGGTTCCATTGTGCTCTTAGCATTTTGGGGGCAGGATCTGTATTTCCTAGTGTCCACCACCTGGATTTTGCCTTGGAAGGCATTCACTAGATTGAATAGAACAGACTAACTTGGTGCTTACAGCATGAGTATTATGTCAAGGCCTCCAGCCTTGATGTAGAAGAGCCCAAGCAGGTGCCACATTCCCTTAGGTAAGAAGGATGCTCACTAGGCCTGATAAGAACAGCCAAAACCAAACTTTCTTTACATCAGCATGTTTAAGTAAAATTTGTAAATGGCTCCATTTGGACTGTTTACTATCCCAGGTACCACCACTGCTTTTAGAGAAATAACTTTACTAACAAATGATTTAAAACACTTACGATTAGATGGAATCTTGAAATCAGGAAAAGTGGTAATTCCAGTATAGTTTTTTTTCCTCCTATGTAAACTTCTGACCCTTCTGAATCCTTTGAGTTAAAATGAAACGAAGTTTTAATTTTTAACAACCTATAAATATAGGTAAATATAAATACAGAGTTCCATAAGGACTATGCATCACACAAACAATGTGTGATGCACAGTTCTTATGGAAATATTCCCTAATAAATTTTAAGAAATTTTGTTGAAACTAAGCACATGTAATTCTAGCCTAGAATTGAGGCAACAACTGTCACTGGTCAGCCTTGTTAGCAAAGACTAATTTTTAAGCCACGAAGGCATATTTTGAACAAGCATAAGTAGTATGGTAAATATTTAAAATACATTAAATAAACTCTTAGCAGGCCTCTTCCCCACTTCCTTTCTTCCTGAACAAGGCTTCTAGAATAATCTTCTCAAATGCTATTTTCATAATGTCACTGCCATTCCCGAAAGGCTTCCTTGACTCGCTGTTGCCTTTGAAATCAAATTTGAACACACTGGGACATGGCAGCAACAATTGCCTCTGACCTGTTCAGTGTCTTCTCTCAGTGGGAGAACTCTAACAAGGGAATGGTGAGCCCTGTGGGACCAGATATCATCACCTCTACAAGGCCTGAACCTGTCTGTGTCAACACAATTTCCCAACTTAAAATAATATATCAAAGCTGTCACTGTCTCTTCCTAAAGTGTTTCTCGGCCATTCTGCTTTGGCCAAGCCAATGTCACAGTCATCTCATTCTTGCTTCTTCCTGGCCAGGCCTTTGCTCCTTCAGCACACCACATGAAATGTTGGCAGGCTTCTCTCTATCAAACCCTCTCCATGGCTTCCTTTAAGACCCAGCCCAGGACCCACCCTCATCATGTAGTCATTTACTCCAGAGATGGGGCATATCATCTCCAGCTTTGTCTCCTCTTCAGTAGGTCTGCTACTGGTTTTACATCATCCCGTACTTGGTTTGCTCCATTATGTGTACCTGTCTGGCCTCCTGAACTCAAATGCCCATGCAGGGACACACTCAATAATTCCCCAAATAAATTGAGAAAGGCTAAATGCTGAGACTCTGAGAGAGACAGATCTGGGTTTGAACACTGATTCAGCTAATTGCTATCAGTAAAACCTCAGTAGTTGCTTAATTTCTCTAAACCTCAGCCTTTTCATCTATAAAATGGGATAAAAATAGTATTGATCTTATAAGGTTGTTGTGAGGATATAATATATGCCATGAACTTCTCATAGGTATTATATTTTATACTTCTGCAACCCTCACCGTATCTGCCCTACCTCACAGATATCAAAAGGGTACAAACTGATTAACTAACCCACTTTAGAGATGGAATCACCAAAGAGTGTTCTTTAACGGGTCCATAAAAATATATTTCAACTAACATTTAATATACACACAGAAATTGTCAATTGGGAAAAGAGAAGTATAAAGCTACCACGTTGCAGCCATAGTAGATGCTCAACAAATGCTTACTGCTATTTAATATTGAACAAATTAATGCCACATGTGACTAGTTTTACAAAAAGGAAAACTCTTTATTCGTATAATGAAAATGCCAAGATTAAAGTTTGACTTAAACTAGTAGCATACTCACTATAAAAGTTAAGATAACTTCTCTTTGGGATGGTTTCAGGTCTTTATCCAATGAATAAACTCTAACTTTGACTGTAAGAAATACTTTCCTTATTAGAAACTCTGCTCAACACTACATGATCTAACAATATTACTAATAACCCCGTAAAATGAGAGCCGTGAAATTAAAAGTAAAATTAGGAAAGCCCAGCATATAAAATCTAAGCTTAAAAGGAAAGGTTAATTAGAATGTTGGACATGAGCATTATATTAAAGTCAAAAACATATTCTTTCCAAAAAACGTTTCCTGAATGGGTTCTTTTAAATAATATGCATTTATGCAAATATGGTTCAATTTATTACGAACTATTTTTACTCCACATTTTGTATGTTTTTAAACTGCTGATAGATAAGAAAGACTGTAGCTCATTGGCACCTGAAATTATTATAGAGTAGAGGAGGAAGATCTTAAACAGTAGGTTGTGTTAACCTCAATCTATGAATCATTCTGAAAACTCAGAAGGAAGATGCAGACAGGAATCTGAATGTCTCAATGATTAGGTACTTGAGCACATGTAAGGGTGAGAGCCTCACAGGCAAGGCCTGTCTCCTTAGACAGACGTCTAGTCATCTTCCAATCAGATGTCCAAGGGATAGTTCTAACCTGGATGTCTATGGCCAGAGTAATGTGTACTGGCAGGGACGCTATCCTGTTGCTAAAACTGTAGTAGAGATCTCCATCTTATCTAATTAGCATCATCATCATCATCATCACCATCATCTTCAATGGCCATTTCATAAAGTGCTGCTGTATTCAGTACAACCCCTTAAGCCTGCTCAGCCTTCCTTCCCTCCCCTGAGTTGCTCTGTAAGAGAGATTTTACTGAAAGAAGACTGAAACCTTCTCAGATGGGAACATATGGAGGCAGATATTGCTATGTAGATTTCGCAATTTAGTTCACAATTTTTCAGTGTTAATATTCAAGTGAAATATTATTTGTACGAGGAGATAACATTGAGAATGAAAATGAGATTTTTTTCCAAGTTAAAATTCAGCCTCTGACTTAACCTCAAATTCTACAATATATCACTTATTTCTTTTTAACCATTTAAAAAGAGCCTTGACATCATTCTAAGAAAAGTCTTTCTTGCCTCCAAATTATAAAAATATATTTTATTTTGCTAAGCTACAGTTTAATCTTTAGTTCATCGACACTTTACTTTTTAGTAAGGTATAAAGTAGCAAATTAACTTCATTTTGTCCTAAAAGATAAGTCAGTTGTCCCAATAATATTGATTAAATCATGCAAAATTTCTCCTAGGGATTAAAATTTCCCCTTTATTGTACCTGACTGATCAGAATTGTAAACAGATTTGTCTGTCTGAATGAAGAGAAATCCATTGTCATAGCGTAGTGGAATTTTTGTTGCTTTTGAAAAACAGGCAGATACAACTTCTAAATATACATGTGAAACTGCATGTGGCCCTCCAGATAAATCTTTTGGTTGGATCTATTAAAAAAGAAAGTTAATGGAGGAATATTATATAATAACCTCAAACTAATAAAAGCATTGCATTTTAGGTATTTATGTGAATGATACAAACAATTGTTTATATACAACAAACATCATAAAAATTTTATAAAATAGAACAGTCAATATATTTTTCTCCAGGACTACTTCTGTGTTTAGTTTCTTAACAAATTTACATTTTTTTTTTTTTTAGAAAAGAAATTCAATTTTTAATAGACCAGATAAACAAAAGTCATTAAGAAAAGACAAAAAACTCACATATCAGCAATGGTGGAGTGGAGAGATAGGAGGATTCATACGCCAGGTAGAGGGTAGACTGTCTTCTCACACGGAAGTATAAATGAATGAAGTATTCCTTATGTTTATAATTATATCTGACTTATACTGAAAGCTAAAACCTTTTACTGTTTTTGATGTCTAACTGTTCATTGTATAATTAGTATGTGGCTCTTTTGAAATATATTGCATAGGGTCCGTATACTTTATAGTAACAGGGTTTTGGACACTTATCTAATTTTCTTTAAACATCATTCATAAATTTGTTTTAAAAAATTATTTGATTCAAATTCAAAGTATAGAAAGCCTACCAAATGATAGATATGTATTTTAATAAACGTTTTTTCAGAAAACCACAGAATGTTGTAACATATAGTTTAGGAAAACAAATGTTCAAAATGTTCTCCGTTCACTTCTCTGAATTTTTTAAAACAAAAGAGACAAGTCTATGTTTATGTGTCAATATGCATATACATTTACTCTGAATATTATCTAAAGTTTAAGTATCAAAATTATTTCTTCCTAGTGTTCATCATGTAATTTTTCAATAGTTGCAAGTGTTGGTTGATTAAGTTTTCAACTCACATCACCAAATCTTTTCACCTTAATAACCTTTACCTGCTTCATTCAGACTTTTTACATTTCCTTACATTTTCCCCTAATAAGAAGCAGTTTCTCCATCTAACATTTCCCATTTAATTACATGTATAAATGTATAACACTTATATCACATCAACTAACGATCTCACTTAGTAGTATGTTGTATCACATTTTTATCCATATATGTAAAATGGATCAATGTACCATCTATGTGTATATTTTACAAATAATAGTTGGTATATTAAAGAAAATACAAGTTGAATACGTACAGTTAAGTTTGCAGAGTTTTGGAATTTATTTTCTGGAGATAAATTAACTTGGCCAAAAGAATATGTAAAACTTTTGTCAGGATAAATTAATAGCAATGGTCACAGAAAATGATTCTGTGTATCCATAAACTTGAATCACTACATTTTCAGAAGCTCCAACATAGAATTCTTTAGGTGTTGAGACAATATACCTGTTGAAACAGTGGGATAGTATGGTCAATCTGTTTACAGAACATAATTTTTAATGTTTTTTCACATGGAAGAAATCAATTCAAATAGTCAATGTTTTGTAAACTTAAAAATATATTCATTCCATGTTTCTAAAAATTTTGTTATCTGTAGTAAAGCCAGGATAGCTTCCAGAAAGCCTCCTAGGGATAGATTTCAGGAAGGCAGAGGAAAGTGATCTTGATCAGTTACAGCTAGGGGAATGTTTAATTTGGTCTCCTGTAAGAGTACAAATAGGGATCATGCTTCTGTCTTTTGAAGAATCCATTTTCAATCAAAATGCCAATCAGGAAGTTACTCTTCTTGGAAGATATACGTATATATATATACCACCACCACCCGCAACCTGGGCAAAATAGAGAGTATCAGAATACAAGTCATGCACAGCTCACAACAGATTTGTATTAAAAAAAGAGAGTAGCAATATTGAACAGATAGAGAAAAGAGGAAATTCACTTGAAGTTCTCAGAAGTAAAAAGTTAATTTCATGTGGCATTGATTGAATTTTGCTTTCTTGTAAAAATACAACCAAGATTAAAATATGTATATAACCAAGATACATTGCAAATGAAAAATGGGATCCTTCACTTACATTTGCTTCTGTCCCCAACTTCTTCCCAAGTAGAAGAAAATACAGACTAGGCTTAAGGTGTCTATGGCTGTAGTAGCATTAACCCATTGATAACAACCTTTCTTGAAACTGCCCTCCTTTTTGTGAACTCAGCTGGAAGTATTTGGTTAAATTAGTCCTCAGGTTAATTATTAATGTCAGCTAGTGGGACCTCTGACAAGGAAACCTAAGAATTTAAATGATAACCTTTCAATGTCCACAAATAATTCTAGAATTCAAAGCAGAGAAACTCGATTTTGATGAGTAAAGGGGAAAAGACATCCAAGTGAGAGATCTGTCTCTAAGGGAAATGTTTGAAAGCTATACACAGAAAAAAATATTTGGAGGCTGCCCTGGTGTTGCACATTTTCTGGGTGTAGCAGATGCAGTTGATGCCCTGACCAGATCCCCTTTACTGGGCCGGTGCACCCATTCTCCAGATGCTGTGAATGTTGGTTGCTAAAGGGTCATAACTGTGCCCTTCTCCAGGGAATTTACCTCAGCCATGGGAGACACAAGGTGCTCTGGTGGTGCAGTGGTTAAAATGCTCGGCTGCTAATCATAAGGTCAGAGGTTTAAACCTACCAGCTCTGTGGGAGAGAGATGTGGCAGTCTGCTTCTGTTAAGATTTACAGCTCTGGAAACCCTATGGGAGCAGTTCTACCCTCTCCTATAGGGTCCTTATGAGTCGGAATCCGCTGGATGGCAGTGGTTTGGATGCAAGACACCTTCCTTGCCAAGAAATTCCTGGGAAGTTACATCTTCTTCCTGGGATTGGTCCACAGTCAATGATTGACTAATTGTGGGGGTACAACAGGCAACCTTTGTTGCCCTCAAGGTTAAATTTTTGAAAGATGTAAGTTCTGTGTCTAGATTTTTTTTTTTGCATGTGGATGTCCAGTTGTCCTAACACCATTTGTTGAAAAGACTATCCTTTCTCCATTGGATTGCCTTTGTTCCTTTATCAAAGATCAGGACTCTCTTCTGTTTGACTGATCTATTTGTCTATCCCTTCGCCAATGCCACATTGTCTTGATTACTACAGTTTTATATAAATCTTGAAGTTGGGTAGTATCAGTCCTTCAATCCTGTTTTTCTTCAGAATTATGTTGGCTATTCTGGGTCTTTTGCCTTTCCATGTAAACTTTAGAATGGTTTGTCAATATGAACAAAATAACTTGCTGGGATTTTGATTTGGAGTACATGATTTTTTATATTGCAAATTATACCTTCTTCTATGAATTTTTGGAATCTTATCCACAAAGTCAGAAGAGTGTATTTTTTAAAAAAATCTACAACACTGCTGTCCAATAGAAATATGTCATATATGTAATTTTAAGTTTCCTAGTAGCCACATTAAAAGTTTTTTCTTAAAAGTAAGCTTACTTTTAATAATATATTTTATTTAACCCAATATATCATTTCAACATGTGGCACTAGCCACATTTTAAGTACTCAGTAGCCGCATGTGGCTAGTGGCTGCCATATTAGACAGCATACATCTATAAACTTATAATCAAGAACTTAAGAACCTAAGAATTCCTCTAACATCTGCCTCCAACAAATAATTTTCAAATTGTATAACTTTTGCCTTTGGTGAATTTTTAGTTAAATCATTTTTATTTTTATAATACAGTATTATTCCCCTCATTTTTTTTATTGGTGCCCACGTCTATATTTTTCTGTAATATATACTGCTGTGTAAAAATAAGCATTTTTTAAAATATATCTGTAATTCAGTTAGTTTTTAAAGTCACACTAGCAAGCCACAGAAAGAAATGGTAATAATGGAAGCTGCCAGACAAGTTAGTCTGATTCTTTTCTAAAGCAAATTTGCAAAATGATTAAACTAAACTGGTTTGCAAAAGATGTGACAAATTAAAGCAAACAGAGTAGATTTGTCATTCTTTTGAAAAAAGACTTGAAGGATAGCTAGGTTATTCTGATATTAATATTTCTATTCTAAGTGCAACTCAGAAGAATTAGGAATTGTTTGTTACTGGTTAAATACAAAAGAGTGTGGAATTAAAGAGTTGTTCTCACTCCTTTCCCATCCTCGCTCCTGGTTTGGGGTGGGAGTTTCTTCTACCATGCTAAAAGAGGCAGTTAATAATTACAGTTAGCAAGAGAAAGGTTTCCCTTCTGAAGTCTCTAAGGCCTGAGCTATATCTAAGGCCTTTACCATGCTAAGCATCAGCAGAGGGTACTTATTGGTTAGGCATAAGGGAGGAAAATTGGGCAAGAAGGAATTTGAGAATTCCCATCCGAGACTAACTGGATATGAACTGAGAGACTACTGAGAGGAAAAACACAGAAATGTTTTGCACCATCCTCTGGATTCTTTGGGTATTCTTGATGGCTACTAATGAGACTGATAATGAACTACACCTGTACACCATAGGCATCCTGGTGGCGGCACAGTGCTTAAGAGCTATGGCTGCTAACCAAAAGGTTAGCAGTTCGAAACTACCAGCTGCTTCTTGGAAATCCTATGCGGCAGTTCTTCCCTGTCCTATAGGGTTGCTATGAGTCAGAATTGACTTGACAGCAACGGGTTTGTGTTTTGTACACCATAATGATTTGATAATGGACCCCACCTGAAAACCGATTCAGACTTCGTGGGGCAGAGCAGTGAGGTTATACAATGAACCCAATTCTCTGGTCAAAAAGAAAAAAATGACGAGTGTCAAAACAAACAAACAAGATATTAACAGAACCAAAATTAAGCAATGTACACATTCCTAACTAATAAATATCATCTGAACATCGATAAAAAAAGGGTACATCCTTCTTTTGACTTTAAATGTGGAGTTTTTCAGAAATTTTGGGTTTTCTACAACCTTAAGAGCGTCTGTGTTGCATAAATGTGAATGTGAATGGTGCCCCCTATTGGAAGTCACCTGAATTTCCTATTGTGTGAAACCATCTCTGCATTTAGGAAAAATCGAACCAGTTGCTGAGGGGTCTTATACCTGCCTAACGTGGCTTAAGGAGTCCCTAGGGGGTGAAAATGGTTAATATGCTCAGCTGTTAACTGAAAAGTTTGTGGTTTGAGTCCACCAGAGGCACCTCAGAAGAAAGGCCTGGTGATCTACTTCCAAAAAATCAGGCATTGAAAACCCTATGAGACCTTGGTACGGCTGTTGCACAAAGCAGTGTGGCATTTCCTCAAAAAACTAAAAATGGAACTACCATTTGACCCAGCAATTCCACTCCCAGGTATATACCCAAGAGACTTAAAAGCAGTGACTTGAACAGACATATGTACACCAATGTTCATTGTAGCATTATTCATAACAGCCAAAAGGTAGAAACAACCTAAATGCCCATTGACAGATGAATGGATAAACAAAATGTAGTACATACATACAATGGAATACTACTCAGCCAGAAAGGGAAATGAAATTCTAATAAATGCCACAACATGGATGAACCTTGAAGACATTGACTTATAGCGGCCCCACAGGGCAGAGTAGAACTGCCCCATAGGATTTCCTGGTGGGCTGGTGGATTTGAACCCAGCTTTTTGGTTAGCAGCCATAGTTCTTAACCAGTGCGCCACCAGGGCTCCTTGAAGACATTAAGCTGAGTGAAATAAGTCAATCACAAAAGTATAAATATTGTATGACCTCACTTACATAAAATAACAAGAACAGGGAAATGTATCAAGACTAAAGTTTATTTGTGGTTACCAGGGGCAAGATGGAGGGGGAAAAGGGGAGTCATTGTTTATGGAGCATTGAGTTTCTGTTTATGGTGATGGGAAATTTGGCACTGATCAAGGTAATGGTTGCATAGCTGATTAATGTAATTGATGTCACTAAGCGGTACACCTGTGAAAAGTTGAATTGGTAAATGCTGTGTAATAGGTATTTTTACAACAACAGCAACCAAAAAAGGAAGAGCAGCTGCTGATGCTGCTTATATACAACCAAACACCTCATTGGATTTGTTTTCTTGGTTTGGATGTTTAGGGTCATGGTTTCATGGGACATTCCAGTTAATTGGCCTCATACCATTTTTAGTGCTTCTGTTCTACCTCCTAGTTCATTGTGTAGTGCCTGGGGTCTTAAAAGCATGCAAGCAGTCATCCAAGCTACAATAATTAGTCTCTATTCACCTGGAGCAACAGAGGAAGGAGAGTCAGGAATAGGAGGAAGAAATGGAATGTGTGGCCAATTGCCTCCATGAACAGCTGCCTCCTTTGCCATGAGACCAGAAGAACTAGATGGAACCTGGCTACCATTACTGAACGTTTTGATCAAAGATTCTATAGAACAATCCTGATCAAAAGAGGAAAAAATGTGGAACAGAATTTCAAATTCTCATGGAATCCAGCCTTTCTGGAGCCATTGAGGCTGGATGAACCTCAGAAATAATTGCCCTGAGATCATCTTTAAACCTTAAATCAAAACTATTCCCTAAAGTCTTTAAATCAAGTAATAGTTCAGCTTAATTAGTAAAGAATGTTTACCTTCAGCATTGTGCTTTTTTATAAAGAACTACCTATATGGGATCAAATTGACAAGAGCAAATTGAAAGGTTAGATAAGAAGCTTAGGGGCAGTGAGTTTATGTTAATGATGGTAGAATAATTCAGAAAAGGAGGGTGAGAATGGTTGTACAACTTGAAGAATGTTATCAATGTCACTGAATTGTATATGTAGAAAGTGTTGATTGGTGTATGTTTTGCTGTGTATATTTACAACAACAAAAAATAAACTATTTAAAAAAAAAAGTAAATTCTATGGAGCACAATTCTACTCTGACACACAGAGGGTCACCATGAGTAGGAGTGCTAATGTGGCTTATAAGGCCCTCTCTCAG
Source organism: Dugong dugon (assembly GCA_030035585.1). Lineage (NCBI taxonomy): Eukaryota > Metazoa > Chordata > Mammalia > Sirenia > Dugongidae > Dugong > Dugong dugon. Next base: position 65,185,353 of record CM057471.1, read on the forward strand.
CTTCAGCTTCTCCACTTGATTTTTGCTCCAGCCATACCGAACTACTTCATGGTTTGCTCCTGCCACACTGAATTACTTAACCTCAGCCCCATTGCCAAGTTCTTTTTTACTCCTGGGATTTGCACAAATTGTTTCCTTTGCTGAGCAAATTCTTCCCCATTCTCCTACCACTTAACTAAATCTTTCTCCTCTTTCAGGTCTAGCATGAGACACCACTCCCTCCAGGAAACCTTTGCCAACTGATGAAATAACTAAAACATACTGAGACTTACCATGAGCCAGGCGCTGTTCTAAATTCTTTCACATGCATTAGCTTTTTTAATTCTCAGGAAAACTGCAGGAGGCAGGTATTATCATCCTATCTCATAGATGAGAAAACTAAAGCACAGACAGAGAATTTCTAAAATAGTGTTACTAGACCATGAACTCTATGGTATAGAAGGGCAATGACAACGGGAAGGAACTAATTGTGAGAAAATGGCAGGAACAAGGGATTGGAGGTCACAATGAAGTTAAGAATTGGGCTGGGACTGGAGTCTTTTGAGCAAGCAAACTGTTAGGATTAGAGGATTATGGTAAAGGAGGCGTTGTGCTTGCATTTGAGATTTTTGGGGACGGTGCAGCATCTGATGATGACAAGGTCCAAGGGTTATATAACCTTGGAAATGGGAAGCTGCAGTGGAGGAAAGTGTCATTGATGATAATGTTTAAAAGCAAAAACTCACTATATTACCCTGGCATCCAGCACAGAATCTGGTAAATTCTCTTAAAATATTTGTTGAATATATGGTACTATGTTGTGAAATGCAGCACTTTTAGGTGAGCTGCAACTGAAGTCTCCTCAAATGTTTCTTGCTTTAGCTTCCCTGCCACCAACCAGAGGAATATTTCCCCCCACAGGTCACAGGAATCAGGAATATTCCTTGCCTTCCATTCCAGGTGACAGCTGGAGCCGAAGCTGCCTTCGTTCACTCTGAGGTTCATCCAAATCTGATGTCTAAAGAGAATTCGCCTCAGAAATAGCCCACGCAAGGAAAAGCGTGCTAAGAGGCACACAAGTTCAAGTACAGTCGCCAGCATCACAAGTGGGGGAGGCTGGTGACAGCGCTAAGTCGATCCCTCGGTTCGTCCTCTAGCCCAGCGCCCAAAGAGTCGAATGGAGTCCGAGTCTTGGCGAGACGCATCTGCAGCTTCGCCTCGGCAAAGGGAGACTACCTTACTCACAACTGCGGCTGGAACCTCGCCTCTTAGAAGCGCCGCACCACCAAAGCCGCGGGCGTCGAGACGCAAGCAGTGAGCTCGCCGCAGCCAGCCAAGCTCGCACGGCCGGAAGCCTCACGCTTAAGGCAAACGCCAGCCTTCACGCACCAGAGGCCGAGGCGGTAAAAGTGGCGGGAAGCTCAGCTCCGCCCCTCACAACGGCCCGAGATGGGGCGCGGTCTGTGGCCACGCCCGTGCCGCGCGCGCTGCCTCTCGGCAACTCGCACAACACAACAAAATGGCTGCCGCGGTGCTGGGCGCCTAAAGGGAACGACGAACTCGTCTCTTGCCCTCCTTGACCAGCCCGGTTGCTCGCCCGGGCTCCTAGGCGGTGAGTGCCAAACCCAGTCGAAGCTTTTTCTCGGCGTCCGGAAGGAGCACTGGGGACCAGAGGCTGAGGCGGGAGGGCCTGGACCAAGCATGGGGTGGGCTGGCCTGGGATGGATTCGGGGCGGGGGCGTATGCCTGGGAATTGGGATTGGATGGGAAGGATGGGAGGGCCCGGGACAGTAGTGGGGAGGAGGACGAAGGAGGGAGGTTTGGTTAAGACGGGCGGAGGTCCGGGGTAGGGATGCCAGGGCAGTTGGGTATGGATCGTCAGAAGGTGGGAAGTTGTAGCGCCGCGTAGAATGGGATCCGGACGCGGAGGGGAGGGGAATGAAGTGTGCCAGGTGTCTGTGAGGAACGGCAGGCATAAAAGGATATTTCGAGTGTCCTGGCGCGTTTTAGCATATCGGAATACAGCACATGGAGAAAGATGAGAGTAGGATGTTGGAACTGAAAGCTGAGAGGAAGGGAAGAGTGAAGACTGGGTTGTATAATGGTTAAGAGACTGCTAGGTTTTGAAGTTGAATAGATTTGGGTTAAAGTCTTGATTCTGCCACCTTGTGCGTGTTATTTTACGGCTTTATGACTTAGGGCCTGTTCCTTTTTGAGGCTGTGTTTCCTCATTTTAAAGGCACTTTTGAGTGCTTACTATGGTCAGATACTGTTGTAAGTACTTTACATGTATTAACTCATTTAGAATTTACAGTAACCTGTATGAGGTTATCATCTCCACTTTAAAGTGAAGAAACTGGGACCTAGAGAAGTTAAGTAATTTGCCTAATGTCACACAGAAGTGGAAAATCTGGCTGTCTAGTTCCGGAATCCAAGCTCTTAATTTTAATGATACAATGCCACTTGTAAAATGAGATTCATATTTCTGAATTTATACGGCATCTGTGAGGATTTAAGTTTGGTAATGTCTTTAGAATTCATTCATTCATTCAACAAATATTTATTGTGCACCGAACAAGACAGGTACAGTTCCTGCTGTCTTGTACCTTACAGTCTACAAGGGGACACAGGCAAGAAACAAGTAGTTTCATAATCATTTAAGTACAATTGTTATAAGTAATGAGACTACTTGGTGCAGATACCATGTTTAATAGGGGGATATAACCCTGTTGTTCATCTTGAGTGTGTAGGAACCCTGCCTTCTCAGCTTTGTGCGTGTAAAGCCTAGCACAGTTCTTGGCACGTAGAAGTTGCTCAATAAAATGTAATGACTGAATAAATTTATGGGAAGGGATGGGAAGCTTGGGTTTCAGGCTGAGTAGACTGGATGGTGCAAAGGCTTAATGAGCTTGGCTGCTAACCAAAAGATTGGCTGTTCCAGTCCACCCAGCGGCTCCTCAGAAGAAAGGCCTGGCACTCTACTTCTAAAAAATCAGTCATTGAAAACCGTATGAACTACACTTCTACTCTGATACACATGGGGTCACCAGGAGTCACAGTCAACTCAATGGCACCTGGTTTTGAGTAGACTGAAGAGAGATGAGTAGGGATCCAACTTCATTCTTTTGTATGTGAATATCCCGTTTTCCTAGCACCATTTGTTGAAGACTCTTCTTTCTCCGTTGGATGGTGTTGGCACCCTTGTTGTAAATCAGTTGATCATGAATGTGGGAGTTTATTTCTGGGCTCTCTATTCTATTCCGTTGCTTTATATATTTATCTTTCTGCCACTACCATACTGTTTTGATTACTGTGTGTAAGTTTTGAGATTGGGAAGTGCATGTCCTCCAACTTCGCTCTTTTTTTTTTTTAAGATACTTTGGATATTCAAGTCCCTTGAAATTCCATACAATTTTAGGATGGAATTTTTCATTTTGGCAAAAAAGTCTGTTGGGATTTTGATAGGGATTGCACTGAAATCTGGATATCACTTAGAGTAGTATTGTCATTTTAACAATATTAAGTCTTCTAGTCCATAAACACAGGCTGTCTTTCCATTTATTTAGATCTTCTTTCATTTCTTCCAACAATGTTTTGTAGTTTAGTGTACCATGCACGTTCTTGGTTAAATTTATTTCCTAGATATTTTATTCTTTTTTGATGCTATCATAAGTGGAATTGTTTTCTTAATTTTCTTTTCAGATTGTTCATTGCTAGAGTATAGAAATGCAACTTTTATTTGTGTGTTGATTTTGTATCTTGCAACTTTGCTGAATTTATTTATTAGCTCTAACAATTTTTTTGTGGATTATTTAGTTTTCTACATATATGATCATGTCTCTGCTAATAGATAGTTTTACTTCTTCCTTTCCAATTTGAATGTCTGTTATTTCTTTTTCTTGTCTAATTGCTTTGGCTAGAATTTACAGTGCAATGTTGAATAGAAGTGAAAGTGCACATTCTTGCCTTGTCCTGATATTCACAATTGAGTGTGATGTTAGCTGTGGTTTTTTCATCTATGGCCCTTATCATGTTGAGAAAGTCCTAGTACTGAGTGTCTTTATCATGAAAGAGTGTTGGGTTTTTGTGAGATACTTTTTCTGTATCAATTGAGATGATCATGTGATTTTTTTTTCCTTCATTTGATTGATGTGGAGATTTGTTTTTTAAATAAATCACTCTGGCTTTCTGGCTGCAGTATAATGATGGAAAGGAGGAAAGCAAGAGACCTTGTTGGTAGATCAGTTCGAAACTATTATATAGTAATCTGATGAGGACTTGGATTAAGGACTAGGGTGAAAATGGAAAGAAGTAGATTGATTTTAGAGATATGGAAGAAGTGGAACTGATAGGGCTTGGTGATTGGGTAGGGGAAAAAAGGAGAGAGAGGAGTCAAGAATGAGTTCCATGTTTCTGCCTTATTCTTATGAGTGCTGGTCACTAAGTAGGAAACACTGTAGGAGGAACAAGACTGGAGGAGAGTGAGGGGGTTATGAGAGAAAATGATGAATTCAAATTTGGGCATCTTGAGTTTAGTATGCCGATATGATATCAGGTAGGCAGTTGGAAATAGGTGTTTGGAACTCAGAGAAAGGTTGGATTGAAGATATAAATGTCAGTATATAGGTGGCATTGGGAGCCATGGGTATGTATCACATCGCCTATGGTGAGATTAGAGAGACAATAGGAGAGAGCTTTGAGGACCTCTAACTTTTAAAGGTTGGATACAGGTACATGAGCCAACAAAGGAGGCTTAGAAGGAATGTCCAGAAGGACAGGAGGAATCCTGGGAGAATGTGGAGTCCCAGAAGCCAAAGGAATAAACTGTTTCAGGAACAAGAGGGTACTTAGCAGTGTTAACTATTTCTGGTTGCCAAATATTTCCAACTTCTTCCATTCTAGGACTCCTTGTGGGTAGAAAGGGCCTTGTGACTAGTTCTTGTCAATGAATTTAGAACAGAAATGACAGGTATCACTTTTGGCTGGAGCATTTAATTGTCAATACAAGACCCTCTGGAGGTGTCTTTTCCCTCTGGCCAGGTTATCAACAGTATTTGAAACAGTGGCTGCTCCATCACTTGGATAGCCTCTGAGTTTATAACTTCGAACTGTTGAAAGTTAGTCATGGTGTTTTAGGAATAAGTTAATTTAATAGTTTTGATAGCTCTTAAGTATTAACCTTTTTGATCTACTGAAAACTACTACAGGTTTTGATGGGCATCTGGCTTTATTCTTGCAATGAAGAAAGGTCCTCAGCAAAGAATATTCTCCAGAGCAAGGAAACCACCATCATCTCACTCTCCTAGTCCATCGTCTCTTATGTCCAATATGAGATCTAGGTCACTTTCACCTTTAAGTGGACCAGAGACTCTGCCTTTTCATTCTGGAGGACAATGGTGTGAGCAAGTCGAGATTACAGAGGAAAGCAGTATGCCTTTAGACTACCACGACCATAAAGGTATTACTTTTCAGTCTAAGGTTCTGTCTGATCACATACTCTTAAGTAGAGATGGAAAATATTGAGTTTACATTTTTGGTCCAAATGTAATATCTGTCCTGGTACTAACTTGACTTATTATTTGAGGACAGTGGGAGGAAAGAGGTTTCTGGGTGAGGATGAATATGCATGAAGGAAGATTAGGATTAGGGAGCTTCCAGAAAGAGGAAGCTTTGTTTCCTGTGGTGGGAAGTGCCTTAAACCTCATACCCTGATTTTTGCTGTCATCCTTGGTTAGGAGTAGGGCACATCTGTTCACTTCACAGTGGAGCACCTTAATTCAGTATAAAAATTGTATCTACACTTGGGCTATGCCAGTCTGCTTATTAGCAAACTGCTTATCTGCAAACAGACTAATTTCCATGTATGGGTCATGCTTATTATGCGGCACCATTTTTTAATTAAAAGCATTTTTTTCATTCTGGAAATCTGTTTTCAGAAATAGATTATTCTTTGCCAAGTCATGAAATCACAGCCATCAAACTTGATTGACTTGCATATCTAATAAGATTTTATTAATTAACATTCTCAGCATTTGTATTACACATTTGCTGCCAGCTAGTGCATTGTTATTTCCAATCTCAGAATATCAGTCAATTTCTTTCCTAGAACAAACCAAATTTTAGAAAAAAAAATTTTATTTTGAATCAAAAAAAGTGTAACATTAACTTATTATCAGTAATCGTAGGGAATCTTTGACCCACAGCCAGGGTCTGAATCACAGATTAATTCTTTTCTGACTCATTAAAGCAAGAAGCAATGCTCTTTTTATGGCTGCCTTTGTAAACTGTAGCATGACTTTAACCATCTTTGACAGAAATATCCAGAAAGGTCATAAGACAGGGTATGCTACCCATCAAGAGAGTGCTTTATAAAATATGATGCTATTCAAAAGATAACAAATTGGAGTTTTCTCACTATAAAAAAATAGGAAATGAGAATTTTTAAGAATTACAATGTTTCTAAACTTTAGGTTGGAATAAAAAAAAACTAGGTAGTGCAGGTTTATTTTAAAAACTAACATGAAAATATTGCTAAAAACTTCAGTGCTGCATATTGGATTCATTTGCCTGAGTTTAAGTCCTGGATTTGCACCTTACTAGCTGCGAGATTTTGAGCAAATGATTTTACATCTTTTTATAAATGGGGTTAATAATAGTTTTTATTTCAAAGATTTGTTATATAAGTTAATTTTTTTAAATGTAAGGCATTTAGCTGAAAGCTTGGCACACAGCTAGTATTTATAGATTATAATTATTGTCATCATCATTAGTTTTATGAAATTCTATATAAAATAGAATATTATTAAAACATTGTGCTTAGAACTAGCTGAATGTTTTTACGTTTGCATGACTTAAAAACGTGTTTTTTGTTACATAACATCAAAATAATTTGTTTTTCAGAGTTTTTATGTCTTCCTCTACTGATAATGATCTGTTTCTGTAATTTCAGAAGCTGATTCACATCCAGGAGTCCGATATATTACTGAGGCCCTTATTAAAAAGCTTACTAAACAGGACAACTTGGCCTTGGTAAAATCTCTGAACCTTTCACTTTGTAAAGATGGTGGCAAGAAATTTAGGGTAGGTTATTAACAATTTTCAAGTGTAGACATTATTTTTAATTTGCTTTAAAATTGCAAAAAAAAAGAGGTTATATTAGATTTAAAATAACATCTCATCCTAACATTACCTAGTTCGTTGCAAACCTTTTATTGTTTCCAGTAAAAGTTCTGCATCAGGAGTATATCTCCTATTACCTGAACTCTGTTAAGTAACTTGGATTTTTACCATTAATTTATTAATATTCTATACATTATTTACTCTGACTAGAGAAGGGGTTGGCAGACTACAGCCTGTGGTCCAAATTGGGTCTGCTGCACATTTTTGTAAATAAAGTTACATTGGAACACAGCCACACTCATTTGTTTACTTATTTTGTATGGCCGTTTTTGTGCTACGATGGCAGAGTTGCATAATTAAGACAGAGACTTTATGGCCCACAAAACCAAAAATATTTACTATCTGGGCCTTTTACAGAAAATGTTTGCTAATCTGTGCTCTAGAGTGTTCACTACTTTATTCATAAACTATACAAAATGAACATATCATAATGGGAAATTTAGTTTCTTTAATTGGAAAAATGTAAGTTTAGATTCCTGTTATATGTTATTCACAAAAATTGCAGAATTTTGAAGAGCTGAATGGAAGACAGACAAAACAAAAAAATCAACAAGCAAAAATATTATAAAAGTATAGAAAAGAAAATTGGAGTTTGCTATCATTTTTCATCGTATATAATATCTGTACCTGTACCAGTTGCCATCAAGTTGATTCATGTGTGTCAGACTAGAAGTGTGCTACATAGAGTTTCAGTGATTGGTTTTTTGGAAGTAGATAGCCAGGCCTTTCTTCTGAGGCACCTCGGGTGGACCTGAGCCTCCAGCCATTTGGTTAGCAGTTGTGTGTGCTAGCCTTTTGCACCACCCAGGTACTCTGTACATCTAGTGGATAAAAATTTTAAAAGATTATTTCAGTGTTCAGAAGGATGTTAACAATGAATATTCTCATATATTTCAGTAAAAGTATAGACTGGCACAGCATTTTAGGAAGACGGTTTGGTAGTATTTATCAAAATTTTAAGTGTTCTTATTTTTTGATCCAGCAATTGAGTTTATACTCACTGGCACAGTGATTCTTATTCTACTGATATTATTTGCACATGTATACAAAAATATTTCTGGATATTTATTATAGCATTATTTAAAATAGAAAAAATAAAATAAATGTCTATCAATGGGAGATTGGCTAAATAGATTATGGTGCAATATGACATGAAAATACTATGGAGTTCTTTTAAAAAATGAATTAGAACTCTGCGTTAATGTAGAAAATGTTCTCAATATAGTTAGTGAAAAAAACAAATTCTAGAACTTTTGTATAGCATGATGCCAGGAATATTTTTAAAATCTCTTTCTGTATGCATAGTTATAGATATAAATGCATAGAAAGATCTGGATGGGATGTATGTATACTAGCCTCTTAACAATGGTTTCCTCTGAGCAATGGGCATTTTTTAGGGGAGGAAGTGGATGAAGAGAGCCTTTTATGTTTTATTTGAAATTTTTTTGGAATGTATTCATATATAGCTTGTGTAATTAAAAAGGAAAAAGGTAACATGCTCGAGTTTAAAAATCGTGAAAGTGAAATATCAAATAAGTAAATATTTATTGTGTGGTTGTTATGTGCCAGGCATTGTGTTAGGGTGTGGTGGTAGATACCAAGGTAAATAAACTTAGTTTCCGACCTCTGGGAACTTAAGGCTTAGTGGTATGAATGCCTAGGATTAAGAGGAGAAATCGTGAGGGAGAATCAGAGAGTGAGAGAGAGTAGATGGAAAAGACAGACCCAATGAAGAAGCCTGAAAGAGCTATTGGGAAAGGAGAAGATTCAAGAGTATGGTCATTGGAGGCCAAATGAAGAGGAACTTTGAGCAGGGAAGGAGGATATAAAATGTCAGAACAGTCAACCAGGATGAGGTCATTTGGATTTGGCAATTAAAAGGTCCAATGTTTCTTCGTCTGAGGGGCTTTCGCTTACCAGCAACTCATAATTAGGCATCCTCCCCCAAGTCTCTGCCTCTCATTCTTTCAGTCAACAGATATTTTTTAACACCAACTGTGTGCCAGGCAGTAGTGGTATAGCTGTGAACACAACAGACAAAATCTGCCCTCTTGGTGCTTGCACTCTGTCACATCATGTTGTCTTTGTTACCTTGTTAGTACTCATCACTGTCTGAAAATCTTGTTTGCTTATTTGTTTATTGTCTGTCTCTGAATGAGAACAAGAGCCATATTCCCTTATTCACCACTGAATTTCCAGTACCTAGAACATCTCCTGGTAAGGGTATGTAGTCCATGTTTGATAAATATTTGTGGAATAGATGAATGAATGGTGACCTAGGAGAGAATCATTTGAATGCACTAATGGGGACAGAAGATGTATTGCCTTACCAATAGAATAAGAATACATAGAAGGCAGAATGAGCAAAGGTAGACAACTCTTGTGAGAATATTGGTGACAGATAAGGGAAATAAAATGATGGCTTGATAAAAAAGAGGTTCAATGCAGGGTGATTTCTTTTATATAGGAGACTTGAGCATGTTGAACCCAGGCCCTATGTGGCGGGGAAATTGTCTGGTACATGCTGTATCCCCATGATTTGGTACCACTCTTGGTATGCAATAAGTGCATAATGAATATATGTTGAATAATGTTTTTAAACTTGAGGGGGGAAGATCCAGGAAACAGAAAAAGATTGAAGATACAGGGCATGGGGACAGGAGGTTGATAGGGTCATGCAAGAGCAAAAGTAACTAGTTTAACTTAAAAAAGAAGGGAGCTATCTCTTGGAGGCAAGGAGGAGAGGAGGGAGGGAGAGGCATCGAAAAGTTGAGGTGGAGGAAAGGATAGTGGGGGTGTTTTTCTCGGACAGCCTTGAGCTTCTTAGTACATAGGAAGTGGTGGTGTCCACTGAAGGGCAAGGAGAGTTTGGCTCCTTGAGGAGAATTGCGACTGCTGCTCAGTAAACCTACACCAAGGGATTGTCAAGGGGCAGTAAGGGGTCATTATTCTCTAATGACTAATCAAAACAGTCCCTGGTGCACATACTTAAATGTTATGTGTTATGTCAAGGCATCTGTTGTATATTTATTCATTTGTTTCTAATTAGTATATCGAAAATTTGGAGAAGTGTGTTCAACTTGAAGTACTGAATCTCAGCTATAATCTCATTGGGAAGATTGAGAAGGTGGATAAGCTATTGAAATTACGTGAACTCGATTTATCATACAACAAAATCAGGTAAGCAAATACTTTAGGTAGCATTGCATGATCTTTGTTAGAGAGGTAGATAAACACTATTTAAGTTACTGAAAGAATCCTTTGAAAGAGTAGGCACTTTGATCTTTATTCATTGATAGTCTAGCTTTCGACATATGATAATTACCTTCATGTTTGGCACTACTGAAGTATAGAATAATACCTTATTTAACATTATCAAAGGAGTTACATTTTTGAGTACTAAATTTTATTTTCTTAATTCCACTTTTGACAAATTTTTCCTAGATAACTGTTTCACTGCCTTATTACATTAGGATGTTGACATGAAGCAGAATGTTTTAATCCTGCCATTTTAGTCTGAAAAATATCTCAACCCCATTTTGATCCTATGTATTTTCCTACAATTCTTTGCTCTTTGCTACAAGAAATACACGCTTAGTCTTGTTTCTAATTCATAATAAATGTTAACTGTTAGAAATAAACATAATAATACTAATAGTGGTCAAAACTGCACATAGACAGCTTATAGACAAAAACTGCTGCAAGAATTAAATCTTGAAAATCTTTATACACTTTGCCCCCCAAATTAGACTGCTATAAATAATGGCCAACAAAGCAAACAACAACAACCAAAAAACTAATAGTAGCAGAAGCTATAAGACAAAACTGAACTGAAATGGAAAAAAAAAAAAAAAAAACTAATTAATGAATCAAATCCTTAGTATAAAGTTTACAAAAAAAAAAAAAGTAGTGATCCTGATGAAGATCATTTCAGCAAAATAAAAATGAAAACAGAAAAACTTGGAAATATTTGCTCAGTATAGAAAATTAATCAAGGAATTAAAATGGAATTCTGTTGGGAAAATAATTCATCAATTAAAATTGATCAATATGTGTGATAAATGGTTTATTAATTTAAATACTATGATTAAAATACTTACATTGATAAATGCAGTAAAAAATGGTAGCCATATTCTGCTGGCATAAATAATCATTTTGTGGTGACGTTAGGTAATGATTAACAGCATTTTTCTCCGGTGTAGGACTTTAGTGTGTAGTAGTGTGTGTGGTTTTGAGTTTTTCGACTCTTCCTTGGTTGTCAGCTGTTCCTTTTCACAGTGGTCAGTGACATAGCCACTGACAGACTCTTCTTTTCCAGTTTGCTTCCAGTCTATAATGTTCATTCAGACTGTATGTTAAACGAGTCCAGGGCATGGATTTAGGGCAAGTTTTGTGGTTGTTGGTACTTCTGTCACTTATTTCAAGGCTTAGTATGTTTCTCAGTGTTGTGGGGTCCTGAAGTCTGACAGTAAGATAGGGTTGGATTACTGGGTACAGTAATGAAGAGTTAACAGTTTAGCTCTCCTAGTAAATTTATTTTTAGCCACGTTTTTTGGTTCTCATTTATGAAAAGCATTGATAAATTAAAATTATGAAAAGTAACCCCAAATGAGACCAAGGCTGTATATTCTAAAAAATACAATGGAGGGACTCTGTCGTTGTACTCATTAAGTTTGATTTTATCCTTTGGTTTCCAGCAAAATTGAAGGCATAGAAAATATGTATAATCTGCAAAAGCTCAACCTTGCAGGAAATGAAATTGAACATATTCCAGTATGGTTAGGGAAGAAGTTAAAATCTTTACGGGTCCTCAATCTGAAAGGCAACAAGATATCATCGGTAAGTTATTCACAGTAGGAAGAATTACTTTTCAAATTTTGGGACTTGTTGGGAAAAAAAGATTAAAATCTGACTTGTTGGTTTTTTTTTTTTTGAGATTTTTTTCTTCTAAGGTCTTTGGTGTTTTGACCAAACACCAAATGAAAGAAGTAGAAAATGAAAGTAGAAGTAGAAAATGAACAATCATAGAGCAGAAAATGAAAGATGTCTACACTTGCTTTCTGTGAACATGGAGGATCCCTTAATCTTTCTAAAATTCAGTACCTCATGTTTAAATTGGAGAAAATAATCCCTATACTGGTTTATAGGGTGCTTATGGGGCTCAGATGAAATGATGTGAAAATGGTTTAAAACTTTAAAACGTGAAATAACTTTAAGGTCCTATTAATTAAACCTTCACCAGTGGAGGCCAATAATAATAAATGGCACTTGTTTTACTCGCTATTTAGAGTAGTGTTTCTCAACCTTTTTAAACCCTTCTTTGGATAAACATAAAAATTTCACTTTTCCCCAGAGAGTTTTGAAAAACCCACCTAGGGAAACTGTGTGCTCCCTCTGCTACACCACATCCAACTTGTGATGATGTGACTCTGCCTATCCCTTATGGGAAAAAAGATTTTGTCGTGCTTTCCTCTCTGTAGTTTATTTTTCCCCCTACTTTTCTAAACTTAACAAGTATGCTGCATTATTGGATATGCCTTTTTCAAAACACACATCATTCCAAATCTCATTAAGAATCACTGATTTAGAGCATTTTTAAGAATAAGTTAGAATTTGAAACTTGCTACCTTCTGTTTGGGGTCAGTTCCAGGTTCTGTTTCTCTTTGTATCATGTGACTAGGCTAAGATGTGAGAGAGGCTATTGTTACGCTGCTTAATATCAGCTTCAAAAATGTGGGCATCTCTGCATACCCTTGTTTACCTGAAGATTTACCAAAATATTTTTTATAGCTGTCTATATTTTCCATTTGTTTAGTCACTGTAATGAGAAGACCCTAGGTTTAGAATTATACAGACCTGAATTCACATCTTATTTCATTCATTTACAAGCTGTGAGCCTTGGAAAGTTACCTAATTTCTTTGAACCTCAGTTTCTTCATCTGTAAAATTACGATGATACTTACGTCACAAGTGTTGTGAGGAATTACGGATGAAGTGGTGTATGAAAATTGCCTAATAATCCACTGATATACTATAGATACTCAAAATATGTGTTCTCCATTTCTATCCCTCTCCCCACCACCACTACTTTTGGATAATGGATTTCATGAGTAGGTTCTCTGCCATGTTAAGAGCAATTTCTTTTGATTTATTATTTCCTTTAGGTATGTTTGTGGTTTTTAAATTATATCAATACTAATGTTATATGTCTCTTCAGCTCCAGAATGTAAGCAAGTTGAAACCACTTCAAGATTTAACTTCTCTGATCCTAGTTGAAAATCCAGTTGTGGCTCTTCCTCATTACCGGCAGTTTACTATTTTCCACCTCCGTTCACTGGAAAGTTTGGAAGGTCAGCCAGTAACCACTCAGGACAGACAGGAGGCTTTTGAGAGATTCAGTTTAGGTAAGGTGACATTTTAAAAGAACCACGTTTGGGTAGGGGAGGAAATTATTTTTCAGAAGTTATCCATAAAAGTATATTTTATTATAAACTTTATAATGCTATTAAAATGTCCACGAAACTTGGTACCATAAATTCATTCAACAAATATTTATTGAGCATGTACTGTGAGCCACACATTGTACTTGGCACTAAGGATTCAATAGCGAACAAGACATATGGTGCTTATGTTTTAGGGGGAGAAGACAGACAAAAAGCAAGTAAACCCAAATAAAGTAACAGAGGGGGACCTCTTTTTAGGGAAAATGGTGAAAGAATGCCTTTCCAAGGAGTTGATATTTAAGCTGAAGGCAAAGGGAAGGGAGGGTTAGTCATGTGAAGAATGGCGCTCAGGGAAAGACATCAGCTTGTACTTTGAGGTTGGAAAGACCGTGATGAATTCGAGGACCTGAAAGAAGACCAGTGTGACTGGAGGATAACTCAAGTTTGGAGAGATGTTGTTAGATGCTGTTGAGTCAGTTCCAACTCATAGCAACCCCGTGTTCTACAGAACGGAACACTGCCCAGTCCCGTGCCATCCTCACTATCATTGCTATGTTTGAGCCCATTGTTGCAGCCACTGTGTTAGTCCATCCTGTTGAGGGACTTCCTCTTTTTTGCTGACTCTCTACTAAGCATGATGTCCTTCTCCAGGGACTGGTCCCTCCTGATAACATGTCCAAAGTACATGAGACAAAGTCTCGACATCTTCCCTTCTAAAGAGCATTCTGGCTGTACTTCTTCCAAGACACATTTGTTTATTCTTTTGGCAGTACATGGTGTATTCGATGTTCTTCACTGACACCATAATTTATTTATTTATTTATTCTCTGTTTTTTATTTTTATTTTTTTGTTTATTGTTGTAGTTTAAGTAAAAGTTTACATTTCAAGTTAGTCTCTTATACAAAAATTTATATATACGTTATTATGTGACCCTAATTGCTCTCCCTATACTGTGACAGCACACTCTTCCTTTCCAGCCTTGATATCCCATGTCCATTCAACCAACTTCTAACCCTCTCTGCCTTCTCATCTCACCTCTGGACAGAAGCTGCCTGTTTATTCTCATGTATCTACTTGAGCTAAGAAACATTCTTCACGAGTATCAATTTATGTCCCACAGTCCACTCCAATCTTCGAAGAGTTGGCCTCGGAAATTGTTTTCGTTCTGGGCTGACAGAGAGTCTGGGGGCCATGCTTTCCAGGGTTCCTCCAGTCTCAGTCAGACCATTAAATCTGGTCTTCTTACTAGAATTTGAGTTCTGCACCCCACCTTTCTGCTGCTCCATCAGAGACTCTGTGTTGTGTTCTCTGTCAGGGCTGTCATCGGTGGTAGCCAGGCACTATCTAGTTCTTCTGGTCTCAGGCTGATGAAGTCTCTGGTTTATGTGGCCCTTTCTGTCTCTTGGGCTAATACTTTCCTTGTGTCTTTGGGGTTCTTCATTCTCCTTTGCTCCAGGTGGGTTGGGACCAATTGATGCATCTTAGATGGCTGCTCACTAGCTTTTAAGACCCCAGATGCCACTCACCAGAGTGGGATGCAGAACAGCTTCTTAATAAACTTTGTTATGCCAGTTGACATAGATGTCCCCTGAAACCATGGTCCCCAGACCCTGCCCCTGCTACTCTGTCCCTTGAAGTGTTTCAGGAAACTTCTTAGCTTTGGTTTAGTCCAGTTGTGCTGAATTTCCCTGTAGTGTGTGTTGTCCTTCGGTTCACCTAAGATAATTCTTATCTACTATCTAGTTAGTAAATAACCCTCACCCTCCCTCCCCACCCTCGTAACCATCAAAGAATGTTTTCTTCTGTGTTTAAACCTTTTCTTGAGTTCTTATAATAGTGGTCTTATACAATATTTGTCCTTTTGCGACTGACTAATTTCACTCAGCATAATGCCTTCCAGATTCATCCATGTTATGATGCATTTCACGGATTCATTGTTGTTCTTTATCATTGTGTAGTGTTGCATTGTGAGAATATACCATAATTTGTTTATCCGTTCATCTGTTGATGGGCAACTAGGTTGTTTCCATCTTCTTGCTATTGTAAACAGTGCTGCAGTGAACGTGGGTGTGCATATATCTATTCGTGTGACAGCTCTTATTTCTTTGGGATATATTCCAAGGAATGGGATTGCTGGATCCTATGGTACTTCTATTTCTAGCTTTTTAAGGAAGCACCGAATCGACTTCCAAAGTGTTTCTTCCAGTTTGCATTCCCACCGACTGTGTGTGTGTTCTAGTCTCTCCACAACCTCTCCAAGATTTATTATTTTGTATTTTTTGGATTAATGCTAGCCTTGTTGGGGTGAGATGGTATCTCATTGTAGTTTTGATTTGCTTTTCTCTAATGGCTAATGATCGTGAGCATTTCCTCATGTATCTGTTAGCCGCCTGAATGTCTTCTTTGGTGCAGTGCCTGTTCATATCCTTTGTCCATTTTTTAATTGGGTTATTTGTCTTTTGGTTGTTGAGGTTTTTCAATATCTTGTAGATTTTAGAGGTTAGACGCTGATCAAATTTGCCATAGCCAAAAATTTTTTCCCAGTCAGTAGGGTGTCTTTTTACTCCTTTGGTGAAGTCTTTTAATGAGCATAAGTGTTTGATTTTTAGGAGCTCCCAGTTATCTAGTTTCTTTTCTGATGTTTGTGCATTGTTACTTATGGTTTGTATTCTGTTTATGCCATGTATTAGGGCTCCTAGCATTGTCCCTATTTTTTCTTCCATGATCTTTATTGCTTTAGATTTTATATTTAGGTCTTTGATCAATTTTGAGTTAGTTTTTGTTCATGGTGTGAGGTATGGGTCTTGTTTCATTTTTTTGTAGATGGGTATCTAGTTATGCCAGCATCATTTGTTAAAGAGACTGTCTTTTCCCCAATTAACGGACTTTGGGCCTTTGTCAAATATCAGCTGCTCATAGGTGGATGAATTTACATCTGGATTCTCAATTCTGTTCTATTGGTCTATGTAGCTGTTGTTGTACCAGTACCAGGCTGTTCTGACTACTGTGACGGTATAATAGGTTCTAAAATCAGGTAGTGTGAGGCCTCCCACTTTGTTCTTCTTCTTGAGTAATGCTTTACTTATTCGGGGCCTCTTCCCTTTCCATATGAAGTTGGTGATTTGTTTCTCCATCTCATTAAAAAATGCCTGTGGAATTTGGATCGGGATTGCATTGTATCTGTAGATTGCTTTGGGTAGAATTGACATTTTTACAATGTTGAGTCTTCCTATCCATGAGCAAGGTATGTTTTTCCACTTATGCAGGTCTCTTGGTTTCTTGCAGTAGTGTCTTGTAGTTTTCATTGTATAGGTCTTTTATGTCTTTGGTTAGATTTATTCCTAAGTATTTTATCTTCTAGGGGGCTGTTGTAAATGGCATTGATTTGATTTTTTCCTCTTCGAAGTTCTCTTTGTCGATGTAGAGGAATCCAACTGATTTTGGTGTGTTTATCTTGTATCCTGATACTTTGCTGAAATCTTCGGTTAGTTCCGGTAGCTTTCTTATGGATCCTTCGGGGTTTTCTGTGTATAAGATCATATCATCTGCAAATAGAGATACTGTTCCTTCTTCTTTACCAGTCTGAATGCCCTTTATTTCTTTTTGTAGCCTAATTGCTCTGGCTAGGACCTCCAGCACAGTGTTGAATAAGAGTGGTGATAAAGGACATCCTTGTCTGGTTTCCATTCTCAGGGGGAATGCTTTCAGACTCTCTCCATTTAGGATGATGTTGGCTATTGGCTTTGTATAAATGCCCATAATTATGTTGAGGAATTTCCCGTCTATTCGTATTTTGCTGAGAGTTTTTGTCATTAATGGGTGTTGGACTTTGTCAAATGCCTTTTGGCATCAATTGATAAGATCCTGTGGTTCTTGTCTTTTGTCTTATTTATGTGATGGATTACATTGATTGTTTTTCTAATGTTGAACCCTCCCTGCATACCTGGTATGAATCCCACTTGATCATGGTGAATTATTTATTTGATATGTTGTTAAATTCTACTGGCTAGAATTTTGTTGAGGATTTTTGCATCTTTGTTCATGAGGGATATTGGTCTGTAATTTTCTTTTTTTATGGTGTCTTTACCTGGTTTTGGTATCAGGGTTATACTGGCTTCACAGAATGAGTTTGGGAGTATTCCATCCTCTTCTGTGCTCTGAAATACCTTCAGTAGTAGTGGTGTTAACTCTTCTCTGAAAGTTTGGTAGAATTCTCCAGTAAAACCATCAGGGCCAGGGCTTTTTTTTTGGTCAGGAGTATTTTAATTTCCTTTTCAGTCTCTTCTTTTGTTATAGGTTTATTTAGCTGTTCTACCTCTGTGTTAGTTTAGGTAGGTAGTGAGTTTCTAGAAATTTATCCGTTTCCTCTATAAATTTGTTAAAAGAGTACAATTTTTCATAGTATTCTGTTATGATTCTTTTAATTTCAGTTAGGTCTGTTGTGATATCGCTTATCTCATTTCTTATTTGGGTTATTTGCCTCCTCTCCTGTTTTTTGTTTGTCAGTTTGGCCAATGGTTTATCGATTTTGTTGATCTTTTCGAAGAACCAGCTTTTGATCTTGTTAACTCTTACGATTGTTTTTCTATTTCTGTATTTCATTTAATTCTGCTCTAATTCTTATAATTTCCTTTCTTCTGAGATTGACTCAAAATACAACCTAATCCTGTAGATTGTATCCTGCCTCATTAACATCTTAGAGGTTAAGATTTATAACACATAAGAAAGTTACTTCAGATCACAAAATAGAGGACAACCACAAAATCCTGGAAATCATGGGCTAGCCATGTTGACACATATTTTGGAGGACCCAATCTATGACAGCCAAGTAGCTGTCTTCCAAATTTTTTGGCATAGACAAGTGAGCACCTCCCGCGCTGCATCCGTTTGTTGCAGCATCTCAGTTGGTAGTCTGTCAGTTCCTGGAGCCTTGTTTTTCACCCATGCCTTTACTGCAGCTTGGACTTCTTCCTTTAGTACCGTCAGTTCTTGACCATATGCTACCTCCCCAAATCATCGAATGTCGACCTTCTTTTTGGTACAGTGACTCTGTATTCCTTCCATCTTCTTTTGATTCTTTCTGTGTTGTTTAAAATATTCCCTGTAGAATCCTTCAGTATTGCAACTTGAGGTTTGAATTTTTTCTTCAGTCCTTTCAGCTTGAGAAATGCTGAATGTGTTGTTCCCTTTTGGTTTCCTTACTGCAGGTGTTGAAGAGACAGGGAGAGGGAAGGTGACGCAGGACCTTCAAGTTTGAATTTTATTTCAAGTGCAGTGGGAAGCCATTGGTCATTTTTAAGCAGGGGTTGGACATGATTCAGTTTATATATTGAGAAGTTTTGATGCAGAGTGGAGATTGACTTGGAGCAGAGCAAAAGTGGAGACGAATGGACTTGTTAGAAGGCTATTGAGTAATCAAGGCTAAAAATGTTAGTGGCTTGTACTAAGATGTTAGACTTGGAAATGAAGAAAAGATGAAATATTTTAGATCAGTTTTGGAGATAAAGTAACCAGCACTTTCTAATGGATTGGATAATTCCAGGCTTCTAGGAGTAACTGCTTGGTGATATCATCTATGGTAAATGAATAATTTCTTTTATAAAAATCAGCACAAAGCTGGTTCCTATGAGGTGGGGGTTAAAGATATCCCAAAAGTGCAGCTTCTCCAAACTGCTGTACCACTCCATCATCTCTAACACGACCTATTCCTCCTCTCCTCAGTACTCTTCCTCCTGTCTTTGGGTTCAGTAATTTACTGCTACATCTCACAGAACTCACGAACCATATTTAAAGATAAGTGGTTCATTAGGGAAGTAACGGTACAACTCAGGATCAGGATCAACTTGGAAGTAACAGAAACAACTCAGGATACAGTTCTTCGATCAGGACAGCTTCTTTTTACCCTCTGTCGCTGGGCCCTCCTCAGGGCCTTCTGCTGCTGGGTCCTGCTGGGGCCTTCTCAGGCAGGTGTTACAGCTCTTGGTGCCATGGGTCCGCAAGCCCCATCACAGCTGTCTTGCGTTGGTCTCCTGGTTCCTGCCGCCTAGCACTGTTAACTGCTCTTGCGGCTGCCGCACCACCATTTCTTGCTGTCTTCAGTATTACAGCTCTTTCTCTCTGTCAGTGTCTCCCTCTAAAACCTCTGTCAGGGAAGCTGGTTGTATAGCAAGCTCTTTTTCAATGTCAAGGCTGCTCCCACCCCCCTCCAGCAAGATCATGAACTAAACAGTCCCCTGCAAGAAGTCCATGCGCCTTACTTGCATTAGCAGACTATTTGATACCTGCATGCACCCTATTTTCATAGTCCCACTCAGTCATTTTGTGGGAGTTATAAGGCCATGCATGGCTAGAAGGGCCATATTAAGTACAGTAGTCCCCCCTTATCGGTGGGAGATATGTTCCAAGACCCCCAGTGGATACTTGAAACTGTGGATAGTACTGAACCCTATATGTACTGTTTGTTCCTGTATATACATACTGCAATAGTCGATCTGATAACTGAGATGGCTACTAAGTGACTAACGGGCAGGTAGCGTAAAGGGATGATTCATGTCCCAGGTGGGATGGCATGGGACAGTGAGAGATGTTATCACACTACTCAGAACAACTTGTAATTTAAAACTTACGAATTATTTTGGACTGCGGTTGACCACGGGTAACTGAAACTATAGAAAGTGAAGCTGTGGATAAGGGGGGATTACTGTAATTCACTGCGCTGCGTATGGAAATAGGAGAATTCAGAGTTTTGCTTTGGACATGTTGAATTTGAAATACCTGTGAGACAACTAAATAGAGCGATCAAGTTGTTGTCGTTAGCTGCTGTCACGTCACCCCTAACTTATGGTGACCCCATGCACAGTGGAACGAAACGCTGCCTGGTCCTGCACCATCCCATGATCAGTTGTGGATCGAACTCTTGTGATACATAGGGTTTTTGTTGGCTGATTTTTGGAAGTAGATGGCCAGGCCTTTTTTCCTAGTCTTAGTCTGTAAGCTCTGCTAAAATCCGTTCAGCATCATAGCAACGTGGAAGCCTCCACTGACAGATGGGTAGTGGCTGCGCATGAAACCCGCTGACCAGGAGTTAAATCTGGTCACCTGCATGGAAGGCAAGAAT
This sequence comes from Dugong dugon, assembly GCA_030035585.1. Lineage (NCBI taxonomy): Eukaryota > Metazoa > Chordata > Mammalia > Sirenia > Dugongidae > Dugong > Dugong dugon. Next base: position 65,206,072 of record CM057471.1, read on the forward strand.
TCTACCACTGAACCACCACTGCTGGAATTCAGATAAGAGCTCTGAACTAGAGATATAAATTTGAGAGTCATCATCATAAACATGATATTTAATTCACTGGGAATTGATTAACTCAGTCAGACGAGTTGGGAGGAGGAAGAGGAGGAGCTAAATAAGGAGACTGAGAAGGAGAGACCAGCAAGGTGGGAGAAAACAGGAAATAGTGAGTTGTGAAAGCTCAGAAAAGGAAAGATTTCAATAGAGGAAGTAGTCAACCATGTTCAGTGTTGCCAAGACATGAAGTAAGATAAACACAGAAAAGTGTGCTTTAGATTAGCAACATATGTTGATGATCTTGACAGGAACAGTTTAAGGCTAGATTATAACGGATTGAAGAGTGAATGGTGGGAGACATTGGGTGAAGATTTAGAATTTCCTCCCAGAATTTCACTCCCTAGGACCTAACAATGGAGCCCTGGTGGCACAGTGGTTAAGAGCTATGGCTGCTAACCAAAAGGTTGGCAGTTCAAATCCACCAGCCGCTCGTTGGAAACCCTAGGGGTAGTTCTGCTCTGTTCTGTAGAGTCGCTATGAGTCAAAATCGACTTGATGGCCGTGGGTTTGGTTTTTAACCAAACATTTGTTAACCTGAAGTTTATGTTTCAGAATCATTAAAAATACAAATAATGCAAAGGAATGTCATAATATAAATATACTATTGGAGAAAATGTTTAAACTGCTTATGGGTCATTTATTAGTACTTCAGATATTAATTAGGAGCCTTTAATGTGCTGGGCTCTTGGGATCCAGTGGTGAGACAGATGGATGCAGTTTCTGCTTTCATGAAGCTTTAGTGGGGAAAGCAGACAGCCACGCTACTTGATCACATTTACAACTCCCCATGACAAGGGCCACAAAAGTACAGGGTGGTGTGGAAGCATTCCTGAGAAGCATCTAACCTAAGAGGGGATAGGGTGAAGGCAGGCTTCTTGTTGTTTTTTTTAAACAGAGACCTAGAAGATGCAAAATAGTTAGCTCAGTAAGCTCAGACAAAGGGCATGAATAAAATTCTGCAGGTGAGAAAAGGCATCACAAATCTGAAGAACTGGAATCATTTCAAAAAGGCTGTAGTGGAGTGTCCTTGAAGATGAGGCTAGAGAGGGAGGTTAGGACCAGATCATGAAGAGTCTAGTCAGCACTTCCTTTAAGTTTTTGGATCTTATCCTGAGAGCAGTAGGAAGTCTGAAAGATTTTAAGGTAACAGTGTTTTGCAAACACATTGCAGCATACCTTTTAAGGGTAATTACTAATATCAAGTAAAATATTGCCAATTTTTTAGAAGGAACCTGGAAAAACTTCATCTTATTGACACTAATTGAATTAAATACATGAAATAGAGTGTTATTTTTTAAAATTTAATACAAATGATAATGCCTTCTTACCTCTCAATATAAATCAATTTCAAGATCAAGATATTCTTTTTTCCTAAGACTCTACTGGCTAATTTTTAAAGTGGAATTGTATTTACACTATTCTTAGACTTCTTTTGCTTTTGTTTTATTTGAGAAACATTTTTATCTCTCTTTAACTAGGAAAGATAATGGTAAATAAACTATTAAATTTTTATTGGCAGAAGAGGTAGAAAGACTAGAAAGAGACTTGGAAAAGAAGGTGATGGAAACTGAAGAGCTGAAGAGCAAACAAACAAGGTTCCTTGAGGAAATTAAAAATCAAGATAAACTGAACAAATCGTTAAAAGAGGAGGCCTTGCTACAAAAACAGAGCTATGAGGAGCTAGAGAGTGACCTAAACACAAAGAATGAATTGGTAAGTCCATATTTTGCATTCCCTTGGCAATATTAAGATAGAGAATTCTTTGCCCTTGGGTCTAAGAATATAACTTCCTGATCACTGAATGGGGAAGATGTGGTTTAATCGAAATTTATGCAAAAGTTTTTACAAGTTATAGACTGCGTACTGTATGATATGGCTGCCCAAAAATGCTGGCTTGGGCTGCATTATGTGAAGTATAGTGTTCAGAACAAAGGAGAAGGATGAAGATCCGCACTATGGGGAGTTGATCAGACTGCCCCTAGATGTTTGTATTTCTTTAAAGCAACAACATTCTTGGTAAAAGTGAACATTGGCAAAAACTTTTAGAAGGTAATTTGGCAAAATTATCCCAATCTTAAACAGACATATCCTATATCTCAGAGATTCCATTTCTAATAACATTTTCTGTAGAGATGGTAGCAAGAATGTATAAAATTCATACACACACACATATTTATATGCAGATACGTATATACTTACACAAAGATATTCACTACAACATTGTTTCTATTAGCAAAAAAAGAAATAATCTGTAAGTGGGAAATTTAGAGGACATCCATGTGGTAGCATAATAAAATGAAATAGAGCTGTGTGTCCTGATGTGGAAGGGTGTATAATACATATTGCTATGTGAAAAAAGCAAGTGGCAAAACAGTATGTTGAGTATAATCCTATATATAAAAATACATAAGTATGTATAGGGGAAAATGGCAGAATATGCACCAAACTTTTGACAGTAGTTATTTCTGAGGAGTACAATTATAGAGCACTTTCAAATTGCCCTATATGCATATCTGTAATGTTTAAATTTTGTGTAATTTGGCTTTATGGTTGAAACAGGAGAAAAAGGTATTAAAAAATAGAATGTGTTCAAAAAGTTACTGACCCAGAGGCTTCAAAGGTCTTAAGATTGTGTCGTATGAGGAGTGACCAAAGGAACAGAGGATGTCCAGGCTGGAGAAAAGGAGACCCAGTGAGCTCTGACAACTGCCTTCAGATATTCAAAGGACTGTTTCATGGAAGAGGCACTAGAATTATTTACTAAGGTCCCATGAGCTAGAATTAAGACCTGGTAAACAGAATTATAGGAAAACCAGTTTTCATTTAGGAATGATGAAGAAATTGCTAATAGCTGCCCTGAGATAAAATGTGGTAACTCTGGAATGTTTTTGCTATCACTGAAAAAGGCAGAAGAAGCTGGCCGTATGCTCAAGATTTGAGGGGAAAGCTCAAGATTATTAGACAGGAAAATGGATTAAATGACCTTAAAAAGTAGTTTAAGTCCAGAGAATCTGAATCTGTAAAATTATTAGACTACTTCCCTGAAGGAAAAATAGCTGTTGGTGCCCCTTCTTTTCTTTGGGCAGTTTCTTAGTTTAATCTACACATAATTTAGAGAATCATACTTCGCTTATGACTAATAGAATCCTAGATATAGTTATCTCCTTTTGTGTTTCCCTTTCAAGATTGTCAGTCTTGCTTAATTACTTGCTTTGTTGACAAGAAGAATTCCATTTATGCCTTCTTTGTGTGTGGGCCTGCAGCTTAGAAGAGAAGTTGTTACTTGAAATATTAATACTTAACTACCTCCTTCTTGAGCTCTTCTTTGCCTGAAAGAAAAGCTCATTTATACCAAGGGGGCATAATGGAAAAATAGGACAGCTTCCCCACCTCTGTTATTTATATATTAAGAGCTTTTGTGGGTTCCTTCATGTGTCACTTACTTGAAGGTAGTTTTCAAATTTCCTAGTTGTATTCTGAAGGCATATATTAATAGTATTAATAATCTGGTGATTATCATGGTTTTAAATTATATGTACTTGTGTTGCTCCCCATTAATAAAAAATTGAGAGGATAGATGAGTAATTAAACCATGGTAGACCAACATGACAATCAATTTTATTATAATAGTGAACTCTTCTCAGAGCCCTGGTGGCGCAGTAGTTAAGAGCTTGGCTGCTCACCAAAAGGTCAACAGTTTGAATCCACCAGCCGCTCTTTGGAAACCCCATGTGGCAATTCTGCTCTTACAGGCTTGCTGTGAGTTGGAATCAATTCAGAGGCAATGGGTTTGGTTTTTTGGTTTAGTGAACTCTTCATGCCCATTACATAAATTTTTGTTTAAAATACAAAAATAAAGAGCAGCAGTTACTATGGTATTATTTGACATTTGTCAACATTTAATACACTTTCTAGAGTTATAGATCTTTTTGGAATATAGGATCCATCTTTTACTACTAAGATTAAATAACTGTATAATTTCCATACGCTGACCTCCTGACATACAGAGTCAGCCCATTTTCAACCTATTGAAAACCTGGACAAAATGTCACATCTTATGACTTTGTGTTATTCCAAAATTATACAGTTCGAGTTGCCTACTTTTTTTTTTTTAATAATGTTGTTAATATGTTTGTGCTGTGAATAAGTGTTTTGTAAATTGTCAGTAGTTTTTGCTTTCCTGTAACTCTTTGTATAGAGGTCAGGTTGTGCTCTTCTCTATGTTATTTATTTTATCATTAATCATTTAAACATACTTTTTGTATGCAAAATTAATATATGTTTATTGTAACAAATTCAGATAACACAAATGTAAACAGTAGAAAATGAAGGTTCCACTTTTCCCTACCCCATTCCTTGGGTGTTAATACATATCGTTCTTGTTTTCTATGCTTATACATTATCTATGTAATTATGTAACTATATATATGTAAGTTTATATATGTATATATATAAACATATAAAATTAAAGACATATATACCCTTGAATGTTTGTCATTTTAAAAAACAAAATGGAATCTTAACTGTGTAAGTCTGCAACTTAATATTCATGTAACAGTATATCATGAACAGCTTCCACAGTTAAAAAAATATATACGTATATTCTTCATTCTTTTGAAAGTCTACAAAGTGTTCCCATTATATGGATCCTCTGTAATTTAGTGTACTCCTATTCATGGATATTTAGGTTGCCTCCTTTTTTTTTTTTTTTTAATGCTATTAGGGACAGTGATACAGAGAAAGTCTTGATATGTGTATGTGTGTGTGTGTAGCCTTATATATTCGTGCTAGTAGTCCTTTACTGTAAATGACTACAACTGGAATTACTGCAGAAGTTGCATTTAAAATTTTGATAAATGTTAATGCATGCTTCTAAAAGCTTATAACCAATTTACACTCCTACAGCAGTGAGTTCCACACAGGATATTGATATGAGCTTGTAATATGAGAGAAAAAAATGGAATCTTGTTACTGTTTTAATTTTGCATTTCTGTAGTTGTTAGAGAATTGAGTATTGTGTATGCATTTGTTGGCTATTTCATATTTGTTCTTTAAATTGCCATTTCATACTCTTTTTTTTCAGTCCAAAGGACTGTTGTATGTTACAAAAGGATTCTGAGTCTTATTTTAAGAGTTTGCATTTGAAAAATGTTTTCTATTATTGTATGCAGAATATCTGATGATATCATCTATAGTTGTGCTTTCCAGTTTTCTTAGGTCTTTAATTTATAAAATACGTGTGTGTGTGCGCGCGCGCGCGCACATATATCTATGTATATATAAAGAAAATTAGTAACACTGAAGTAAGACTTCTGGTGACAGTTTAAACCATAGTAGTCCCTCTATTGTCACCAACAAATACTAACTGAACTTACTCTTTGTTCTTTTGCAAGTGATTTAACTCCTATCTTTCAGTTTCCTCATTTTTAAAATGAGGATAATTTACCTATCCTGCCTGCCTCACAGACTTGTGAGGATTTAATGAGATAATGAATGTGAAAATAATTTGAAATGAATCAATTAAGTAATGAAAGGTAGCAAATCTAACTCCTAATTAGAGTGATGATTCAATCTGTCCATGTAAGAGTAATGCAAATACTAATAAATAGATCTTCCTAAGGTAAGTTGTCAGAAAATAGAATTTAGCAGCTTGTATTGTTACAGCTTAACTCGCTAGAGTTCTCCAGGTGATGCTCTCTGTTTGATTCTTCTCCTTTTTTAGCCTTGGTTTATTGCAGGCCCTTTTCTGCTGATTCTTTATTCTTCCTTAAAGGTAGTTTCTTCAGGGCTGAACTGCATACTATCTTTTTCATGGTTTGCATGATAACATGTATTAATATGCTTGTTTACCTTTTTATTTTTGAAGTTGGCTTGCCTTTGGGGGAAATGTGTTGTGTGTGTGTGTGTTTTTAATGGTTGTGTACATATGAGAGTGAATTTAGATGTGGGGGAAAGAATTTATATTATTTTTCCTATTGGTTAATATGTTAACTGCAGTCAACTCATGATTATCCAGGGTAATGCAGTAACCAGCCTACTTTCCATGTCTTCTGATTCCTGTATTGGTCGTGCATTTCTGCGGTGGACCTTTATTGAGTGCTTATTGTATGCTAAACCTACTGCTATAAAAGACACAAAAGTACTTTCAGAAGCACAGAGTATTTATGATTAATTGCCTGCATTATCCATGGTTCTGGTCACGTACACCATTTGGCTTTACTGCCAGTGAGCTTTGGAGTAAGAAGTCCAGCATTAGTTGATGCTGTTGGCTATGAGTTGCTTTTTTTGAGACTCAGGGATGTGTGAGCATTCAGTGAAAGCTTAATGTGAGTAGGTAATGTGCTAGATACCCTGTAGCAGGACACTGAAGGCAGCTTGATAAAATAGAGTGTTGAATTTGAAACCAAGAGACTTGGAATTAAACTCTTTCTCTTTCACTACGAGCTATGTGATTGGGCAAGTTATTTAACGTCTCTGTGCAGCTTTCATTATCTCGTAGGGTAGTTGTGATTCAGTGAGATAGCACATGTAAGATGCTTAGCCCAGTGTTTGGCACACAGTGAGTACTCAATCAGTATTGCCTGTTATCCAGGCTAGCATTACTTCCGTTTTGACAGATAATCCAGAGGTGACTGTAAGCTAAATCATGCACGACTTTAATTTCCTGGGTGTTGTGAAATGTACATATTTGTTTATATTTTGTTCTCTTGAGCTTGTATTTTTATATTAATGAATTTTTTGTGCATGTTCTTTGTCTGGTATCTACTATCAGACAGGGCACCATACAGGGGAGGGGGGAGCATAAATCACTTTGTGGACCTTTGAAATGAATTCAAAGGAATGATATAGTAGAACGGGGACTGGTACAGATAGTTTGTTAAGTATTTAGCCTGTATCACTAATCTAATATGTAACTTTTGACAAGTTACTTCACCAATCTGGAACTCAATTTCTTCATTTATAAATGCATAGAATTAGATTGGATGATTTCTTGTGTTCTCCCAGCTCTAAAAACTTCTAAGAATAACTACAAAGTTACAGAATTACTTTTTAAAAATTTAGTATTACATATTTTGATCTGATTGAGCTTATTCACATTCCTTACCCTCTACAAAGAATAATGTTTTGAACACTTAAAACCTGTGATGCCATTAGCCACAAATGCAACAATTAAAACCAGGTTCTTTTTTTCCTCCTTCTCACTGCATAATTCCTTTGTAGTTAATGTCAAAATCTAGTTCTCTCCATGATTTGAAGCAATTTTTAAAAATCACATTGTATGTTAAATAAATTAGTGCTATTTATTGGGAAATCAGGAAGCAGGTACTTAAAAGGCCAGTTTACTTAGAAATAATTGATATAGTTATTTTCATATTTGGATAAAGAAAGAGTGATTTAAAAATATTTACTGCAACCTAAAATTGTATATAAACTTCAAAGGTCTCTTATGTGATCTCTTATGAAGTGATAAGTTTATGTTTCATTATTTGTAATAATTTAAAATTAAGATAAAATGTTCTGAATGTTGTGCCGTTTGCTGTGGGGTTTTTAAAAATGTAATTATTAGTTGTGACTAGAACCTGCCATATTGTTGCACCTTTACACTAACTTGCTGACACTATATGTTGTCTCATATCAAATCGGGCCAATAGCTAAAACAGAAGACCGTGGAACTAACGCGAGCTTGTCAGAAACAGTATGAGCTGGAACAGGAATTGGCCTTTTATAAAATTGATGCTAAATTTGAGCCACTAACTTATTATCCATCAGAGGTGAGTTGTTTTAATGTTTTAGCAATCCCAAGTTCAAGCCAGCATGGGAGGGGTGGGTAGAGGCATTTCAGGGATTTTTATCAATAAGTATTCAGCTTTCTTATTATGAGAGCATCAAAAGAATAAACTGTATTTTGGTTGAATCTGTGAATTATTTATCTCAGTGAGCTAGATAGAGCAGTATCCTAATGAGGTAAAAAGCCCCAAGAGGATCTTTGTCCACAGTCATATCCCAAGGCTGTCTAACCCTCAGTTACCATGCTCGAGAATGTGAGTGGAGCAGCTCCCTTAAGTCCAAACTTCTGGAAAAAGTACACTGCCTGCTTCAGTTGCCATAGAATAGTCATCTCCCTTCGTAGTTTTTTCAGTAATCATTGGGTTTAATATTAATCAACCATTATTGGTACAAATGCCATAAATGCTATTGCAACAAGGGAACCACTTCTAAGACCCATGATGCTAGTTGTTATCCTACATTATTTAATTTAAAAATCCAGTTATTAAAATTTATTAGACTCAGATTTTACCTATGTCAGCCAAGAAACCAAAATGAAACAACTAGATTTCTGTTTTTAGAGATTAAGCAGTGCTCAGAATCATATCGTTGTGGACAGTTCTTTAATCAATCAGTCCAAACTCTTTCACTCTTTTGGGGTAGAAGGGTTCTTTTTGAGACCATTTTCAGCTCTAGTTCTTTTTTTGATGTATTAACAATAAGAAAAAAGTGATATATATTTTTCAATTTCTAAGCATGTAGGATTGACTATAGATTCAGGCAATTCTGTGCTGTTTTCCACTAATAAAATGAATAATACCGTTTGATTGACTTGAAGTTATTTATTATACCATAAATCTGTTGATTTCTTTTGCTTTTAGTATGTTGAAATTGACAAAGCCCCAGATGAAAGCCCTTACATTGGCAAATCCAGATACAAGAGAAATATGTTCACCACGGAGAGTCACATTATTGATAACGCCCAGCCAGTACAGATCAGGAAAATGGAGCCAGATGAAGGGGAACAACTTAGAAATGAGCAGGTTAACTTGAAAACCCAAGTGCCACTGGACATACAACTGGAAGACAAAGAAAAAATAAGTGCAGGTTAAAAAAAGTTATTGTAAATTCTTTAAAAATACAAAAAGATTGATGAGTATATAGGTAAATGTTTCATAATTCTTTTAATCACTCAAATGTGTTTATGGTATTCATTGTTGTTTTACATGAACGTCTAAAAGAAAGTACTGATTCATCTAGAAAGTTATTTTTTAATGATTCCTGTTAGAGTTGAAGATGGGTTTTTGACAGTAAATTGATAGCCATCATGTTCAGGGGATCCAAGAATGCATAAATCCTGTCCTGCCAGCCAGCCCTTCTCCCCACGGGAGCTCTATACACAAAGACATAGTTAGTAATGATTGCAGCAAGTAAAGTACCACTTTATTGATTGCTATGCATGTAGCCAGAACCTAAAGCAGGACTTTCTTTTTTTTGGTGTTTTGGTTTTTATTGTACTTCAGGTGAAAGTTTAGAGAACAAGTAGTTTCTCGTTAAACAGTATACATATTGTTTTATGACATTAGTTAACAACCCCACAACATGTTAACCCTCTCCATTCGTGACCTTTTTTTTTTTTTTTTTTTGGTGAAAATATACATAGCAAAAGATACACATTTCAAAAATTTCTACATGCACAGTTCAGTGACATAGACTACACTCTTCCAGTTGTGCTGCTATTCTCACTTTAGATGAAGGTTTACAGAACAAAGTAGTTTCTCATTAAACAGTACACATGTTGCCCTATGGCAGTGGTTAACAACCTCACTGCGCATCAACACTGTCCTTACTCAACCTTGGGTTCCCTATCACCAGCTTTCCTGTCCCCTTCTGCCTTCTAGCCCTTGTCCCTGGAATGCTGTGCCTCATTAGTCCCGTTTTGTTTTATGGGGCTGCCCAGTCCCCCACTGAATGGTGAACCTTGGGAGTGACTTCACCACTGAGCCAAAAGGGTGTCTGGGAACCATACTCCTGGGGTTTCTCCAGTCTCCTTTAGGCCAGTAAATCTGGCCTTTTTTTTGTAAGTTAGAATTATGTTCTACATCCTTCTCCAGCTCTGTCCAGAACCCTCTGTTGTGATCCTGGTCAGAGCAGTCAGTGGTGGTAGCCGGGCGCCATCTAGCTGTATTGGACTCAGTCTGGTGGAGGCCTTGGTAGCTGTGGTCCATTAGTCTTTTGGACTAATCTTTTCCTTGTATCCTGTTCTCTTCATTCTCCCTTGCTCCGGAAGGGATGAGACCAGTGCAGTATCTTAGATGGCCGCTCACAGGCTTTTAAGACCCCAGACTAAAGCAGCACTTTCGATAAGCTGGACCAGACACTGTCCTTAGGCTTAGGGTGAAGGTCAGCATCCTTCTCTTCTTGACCTTCCCCACATTCCACCTCCCACTGTTTCTCCTCCTACACCGCCCAAGGGGAAAAACAGAGATCTTACCACCTTCTAGCAAAGTCGTGTGGAGGAAGAAGTCAAGCCAGGAGTGCACTTTAGAGACCTTGTCAATGACAAACTCTGAATCCACTTACCCGCTCAGCTGCATGAATATGAAAGGAGGAGAATGTAGACCTGAGTGCATGTACCGCACTAGCAATTATGGCTTACTGACTAGTCAGATTAGCAACTTACCTTCCCTTGATGTGTAGCTAAGTAATGGACATGAAAGGCCAGTGGAGATTGACTTGGAGATGGGAGAGGAGAGGCTCAGTTCTCCTTGTCTACACATACTATTCCAAGGCTCTGGAAGGGGAAAGCAAAAATAGATAGTACATGTGCAGACTAGCTTCATGGGGCTTATAGTTTTCTAGGAGGCAGGGAAGGAGAAAGGGAGTGAGAGATAAATCTGGAATTTGAGGTAGTAATTGATTTGAGAGCACCTACAGCTGGAAGAGATTATACAGTAGTGAATTTCTTGATATTGAACCCAATAATAAAGCATTTGCCTCAAGCTTTCTTTTTAATATATACCCTGAATCTAATTATGACTTAGTGACCTATATGTGCATATTTACTTTTTTTTTTTAATTTTGTATGTGCGTATTTACCAATAAAATCCTTTTTCTTTCAAAAGGGTTCTCTAGTGTTGGGAATATTGAGTAAAGGCCATTTTATGTTAAGAATTTTACAAATAGAGGCTCAATTACTGTACTATAACGTATGAAACAATGTATTCTAGAGATTAACTAATGGAGATGAAAAACCATCATAAAAATTACTTTTTTTATTACTGTGATCAATAATGGGGGAATTAGTTGTGAGGTGATTGCAAAGAAAAAATTCTGTATGGTATAAATTTCTGAATTCAGTGTTTTTCTTGTGTGTGTATGTGTGCATGTATTTTTAAATTATAGCAAAGACTCAACTATCAGAACTGCATGATGAAATAGAAAAGGCAGAACAACAAATTTTAAGAGCTACCAAAGAATATAAACAACTGGAAGAAGCTATACAACTAAAAAAAGTATGTGAAAACAAAACAGCAAAGCTAAGAGGAAATGCAAAAATGAAATATTTTTCCCTTTATATTCACAGAAAACAGTTTTTAAATTACTGCTGCTTAATTAATTATGGAATAATAAATTTCAGGGTCAAATATAGTTTCTAGCATTTCCCAATTACATTTTCCTTCCATTCATGATGACATCCTATTAGCATTTTATAAAGTGTGTAAATATAAATTACTTATTTGCGATTTATGTAAAAACATGTATCTGGTCTACTATATTATGAAAGCTGATGCTTTATCCATGGAAGTTCCTTCCTGGTGTATTTCTAATTTACTTAAGTGCCCTCACCTTTAAGATTCTAGGACGTAGGTTAGGACATCATTACTATAGCATGAACATTATCAAAAACAAGCAGCAAAAAAGTAAATGATATAAAATACGGTGTACCCAAAGATGGAAGTGACACTCAGAAATACCAAACTGCATTGTAACAAAATAAGCAGCTCAAAATCATGGTGTGGTTGCATAGGGGGAAAATTCAGAAAAGGAAATGTTTTGACATTTTAGTTTTGAAGTATGTAAGAGTTTTTAGTTGTTTAAACTTTAAAAAAAAATTTTGTTTGTTGTTGTTGTTGAGAACATACACAGCAAAACATATACCAGTTCACCGGTTTCTACATGTACACTTCAGTGACATCGATTGTATTCTTTGAAGCGTGCAAGCATTCTCACCCTCCTTTTCTGAGTTATTCCTCCATCATTGACGTAAACACACTGTCTCCTAAGGTTTCTATCTAATCTTTTGAGTTGCTGTTGTCAATTTTGATCCCATATAGATAGTTCTTAAAAGAGCATAAGGCTCAAGGCAGACGTTTTTTACTAGTTAAGCTAAACAATTGTTTGGTTTTAAGAAGACTTCAGGAGATATTTTTGGCTTAAATTTTAAAGATTATCTCAGGGCAGTAGTTTCAGGGGTTCATCCAGCCTCCATGGCTCCAGAAAGTCTGGCGTCCTTGAGAATTTGAAATTCTGTTCTGCATTTTCCCCCTTTTGATCAGGATTCTTCTGTAGAATCCTTGATCAAGATGTTCAATAATGGTAACCATCCAGTCCTTCTGGTCTCATGACAAAGGTGGCAGTTGTTCATAGAGGCAGTTAGCCATACATTCCTAGTTGTTTAAACTTTTAAAAATCAGTATTGCAAAATTACGAATATAACTGCATAGTGCTTGGCTGCTAACTGAAAGATCAGGTGTTTGAACTCACCAGCCACTCTGTGGGAGAAAAGACCTGGTGATCTGCTCCCGTAAAGATTTCAGCCTCGAAACCCTATGGGGCAGTTCTACTCTGTCATATAGGGTCACTATGAGTTGGAATTGCCTTAAGGGCAAACAGCTACAACATACCTTAATAGGTAGAATAAATTGTAGATTCTTTTAAAAGATACACTGTATTGTTACTTTCAAATTATACAGTGACTAGAAATGGATTGAAGTTTATTGGAAGCTGATATGCCAGTCACTGACTGGGCTGGGCCTTGAGTAGTGAACGAAAAAGACATGCATCACTCCCTCATGGACAGACTAATAGGGGAAATAGTCAATAAACAAGTAAAAAAGAAATATATAGTTAAACAACATAGTGCTGCAGGAAAAAAATTGAAAATTTAGAGACACAATAAAAGGGATATAATTTAGATTGTGGGGAACCTCTAAGGAGATAACATTTAGACTGCAACCTAAAGGATGAGAAGAAACTAAAGAGCAGAGTTGGGGCAAAGAGTATACCAGGCAGAGGGGATACTAGGCCATAGGGGCCAGATCAGGCCAGGCTTCCTAGGCCATTTTAAGTAGTTTGAATTTTATTCTAAATGCTATGGGAAACCTTTGAAGGGCTTTCGGTGGTAGAATGGCCTGTAACTGTATTTTTATAAGACCTTGGCTACTGGGTGAAGAGTGAATGGGGGTGAGGGAGATGGGAAGAATGGAAATGTGTGCATCTGTTAGGAGGCTGTTGTGTAGTGCAGGCAAGAGAGGTTAATGGCTTGGGCCAGGAAGATGATGGTGAACGTGGAGAGAAACAGACTGATACTAGGTAAAATTTGTCAGTAGAACTTAGGACTTAAAGATGGATTGAAAGTAGGAGATGCAGTAGAGGGAGCTATCAAGAATGATTTTAATGATTAAATAAGAATGCTTTATAATAGCATTGGCCAAAGCTTTATAGAGATGGATCGATCGGTTAAATAATGTATGTAATTTTGAAATAAATGATGCTTATGAAATGTGCTTGGAAAAAAATAATTCTTTTCAATACCTAAATTTTTCTTTACACTGTTAATTTGCTCAACGTGAGAGTTTGCTATAATTTACAGTTCTAAAGTGTGAGCTATTACCAGTCAACAGAAATTTTTAAATTTTTTCCCCTGATTATAAAGGTACTGTGATTATGGGAAGGATTTTGAAGATACAAACCTGTTGCCGTCAAGTTGGTTTTGATTCATAGCGACCCCGTAGAACAGAGTAGAACTGCCCTATAGGGTTTCCGAGGCTGTAATCTTTATGGAAGCACACTGTCACATCTCTCTCCTGCATAGCGGCTGGCAGAGTTTAAACCACTGACCATTCGGTTAGCAGCTGGCCCTTAACCACTTGGCCACCAGGGCTCCTTTTTGGAAGTATGGAAGAGTTTAAAAAAAGGGTCAAGAAACACCAACAGTCCCATCACTTTGCAGACAGTCATTATCAGTATTATATTTCTTTCCAATCTTTTTTCTGCATCCTTGTTTTGTTTTTTTTTGTTTTTGCTTTTTTTGCAGTTTTATATAGATTTTTGAGACACAGTTCTACATTTGTATAAATTTCTATGCTAAAAACTGCTAGAAATAGGAGATGGGTATTAAAGTTATTGCTTCCATACTGTTACTCAGAATTTATTGCTTGACTATCTTTTTTTTTTTTTCCTTTTGACTATCCTAATATTCATACTAGCTAGGAGACCATAGTGTAGTAATTAGGGACGTGGTCTGGAGCTGTACTGTCTAGGTTTAAGTCTTGGCTCCACTACCTACTGATAATGTGACCTTGAGCAAGCTATTTAAATTTTCTATGACTCAGTTTCCTTATCTGTAAAATTAGGATAAACATACTTTCTACCTTATATGTTTTGAGGATTAAATTATATAAAGAGCTTAGAACAGTGCCCAGCACCTAGGAAGTGTTATATAAATTAGCTACACATGGGGTCGCCATAAGTCAGAATCAACTTGATGGCCGCTGGTTTATCACTAATATTATTATTATCAATGATTTCCAAATTGCTTGTGCTAGAATGACAAACTTCATTTGTACTTGTTACATTATTAGTTTTCATAAACTTCTATAAAGTAAGATTTTCTGCATGTAATAAGCATAACAGTATAAGCTATGAATAGAGTGCCTAGATAACACCTCACATTTTACTTTTATTAGAAAACTGATAGAGCATAGAATACTGTTTAAATTGTAGAATTTGTTTTCTTTAAACTCTTAAATCAGTGTTGCTATCCCCTATTAATTGTGTGTCGGGGTGTGGGGAGATTAGATTTCAGAAGCAGAGAAAGACCTTCTTTTCAAGCGGTTGAGTAGTAGGATACAACTTCTAAATAAATTACGCCAGGAAGCTCTGGATCTAGAAATGCAAATGGAAAAGCAAAGACAAGAAATTGCTGAAAAGCAGAAGAAGATCAAGGACCTACAAGTAGTCATAGATAGCCTGGATTCCAAAGACTCAAAACATGTAAGTAAATTAAATATTGGCTTGTTCTACAGGGACTAGAATATCATTCTATCTAAACATTACATGTCTCATCATTTTTAGCCTCAGTGTCCTTTCTGAAAGTCTCTTTTAGTTTGATGCACAAATTTGAGCGATCCATATGTATGTATACGTACATATGTATGTGTGTATATATACATATATATATATGTTTGTGTGTCTAAACAAAGCAACCTAGGGCTTGAAGGTGGTGGCTTTCAGTATAATGATGTTTGCATGCTGTACTTATTTTAAGTGGTTCGGTTTCACTGTATTTTAGAGCAAGAGAAGACTGCTCCAAGATACCCTCCAAATCTCTTACCTTTTCTCTTATCTTGCCTTCTTGTCTTTTTTTGTTAAAAGCGAAGTGGTGAGATGGGAGAGCTGAAGGAAGTTCAGAATCCTTTCTCTACCCTTTCTTTAATCCTTCATGCAGTCTTTATGCAAATATTCTACTCAAGCTGGTTGTTGTTTCAATTTGGTTTTTTTTGTTCTTAAAAAGGAAACATTTCTCTAGAGCATACATGCCTGAAACGTGGCCAGGTATGGTCAGGTGGCTGGATGTTGGGGTCAGGCTCTTGTCTCTTTCTGTCTCTACCGAGAAGTCTTCCTAATGTTTTATCTTTTAGCTAATATTTGTAAAATAGAAGTTGAAATATTTTACTGGTATACTTAGAACAATAAAGTTATGTATTTTTAAAGAACTTTTTAAGATCTCTGGATTAAGAGAATTCGTAGAATTTAACATGGTAAGGACAATGCACTATAATTGCTTTAAGTACTTTAAATTTTTTTGTGTGTATGCTTTTGGTGAAAGTTTGCAGCTCAAGTTAATTTCTCATTCAAAAATTTATACACATATTGTTTTGTGAGATTGGTTGCAGTCCCCACACTGTGACAGCATGCTCCGCCTTACTACCCTGGGTTTCCCTGTGTCAATTTGTCTAGTTCCTGTTCCTTCCTGCCTTCTCATCTTGCTTTTGGGCAAGAGTTGCCCATTTGGTCTCGGATATTTTGTTGAATTAAGCGCGTTCCTGACGTGTGTTACTGTTTGTTTTATAGGACTGTCTAATCTTTGTCTGAAAAGGGGGGTTCAAGAGTGGTTTCGGTTTTGGGTTAGCAGAGTATCCAGGGGCCATAGTCTCAGTGTTTCCTCCAGCCTCCCATCAGACCAGTACTTTAAATATTTTAGTAAAGTATCATAAATATTTGTTGTAGGCCAGCTAATTTTGACAAAGGATAACCTTACCATCACAGACATGGTCTTTTCTAACAAAAGCCTAAAACTTAGTATTAAAATTGAAACCAAAAAATGGCAAATTTGTTATATATATTTTATCACAATAAAATTGAAAAAGAAAATGACACTGAAATAGTCTTGATTGTTTTAAGGAATTTTTGTTACATGAAAAATCAGAGATTTTAAGTCATTTATAATATGGTCAGTGTACCTTACTTAAATACATTTATTTGTTCAGAAGTCTGCGATCCTTTATAAGGCCCCTGAGGGCAAGAAGTGTGTCCTACTTGTATCTGTATCCACAGGGGTTAGCCGTATGTTCATGAATGCTTGCATCAAGAAAGGTAGGAGGGAACCTGCCTATAAACCCAACCCAAAGCTTTTTTGCTGCTCCTTCCAGCTCTGTGATCTATGAGTCTAATTAGAACCTGGATTATATGTCTGCTTTCAACAGATTACTGTGATATGTTTGGCAGACCAAAAAAAACACCAAACTCATTGCCATCACATTGATTCTAACTCATAGTGACCTAGGACAGCGTAGAACTGCCCCGTAAGGTTTCTAGGGAGTGACTTGTGGATTCGAACTGCCAGCCTTTTGGTTAGCAGCGCAGCTCTTTACCACTGCTCCACCAGGGCTCCGTTTGGCAGTGAGTTTAATTCCCCTGGATTTTGGTAAAGAATTACATATATAAAGGAGCTAAATGACAAGTAGGAATGGCATCCAAGTTTTGAAGGTAGCCAAAATGAATTTGTGCTAGTAGGAGTGACACATATAAACCGGATTTATTTGATTTTATTAAAACTACTGAAGATTCGTTTTTAAGGTTGCAGCCTTAGTCTGAGCACCAAAGGACTTTTTTTTTTTTGTTTTTCTAACTCATTCATTCAGAGGGAGCATCTTTTTCTAATTTGCACAAAGTCACCTTATTGGCTAGTGGCAGGCACTCCATTTTAGGCTCAAAAAATATGAGCATTTTAGGTAAAGGGAAAGAAATCAAGAGTGGGATCTCCTACATGTGTTTGTATAGATGTAGGTAGACTTTTATTTAGTTAACTTTTATTATCTAATCAGATGAAGTATCTTTCTTAATAGCAAGTAAAATTTAAAGGTAAAAGCTTGAGAGATTAGAAAATAGCATATGACTGATGAGAGATATGATGGGGAAAAAAACATACTAAGTGCCCATAAATGTGCGTTGCATTGTGCTGGCTATTTTGCATATGCTAATGAAGACTTTTGTCATAGCATCCAAGTGAGGTTGGTGACATTTTTTTTTCCCCCAATTTGCAGGGGATGAAAATGTGATTAAAAAGATTAAATGATTCACCCAAAGTCACCCTTTTAGGAAGAGGCAAACCCAAGCTTATGGTATTGCAATGACCCCCTCCCCTCAAAGGGATTAAATGTCTAAAGAGATTAATTATTTTTACAGTTAGCTCAGACCCTAGCTTAGTCAGTTTTGAACAAACAGCATTTAACTAGGTTTCAAAAAGATACCATTTAAAAATCAAATTTTATTTTAGTTATACAAATTTTGATAACTAGCACAGATACCATGGGATAGAACACAATAAAGGAAGATTTATATTGCTCTTCCCTATCAGGAAATGCCCTGAAGAAGCAAAAGGTAACTGTTCTCTGGAGAGAATTAAGCCAGTAATGATCTGCTGCAAAGTTTGTACGTGATTGGCCCCTGGGAGCTTCCTGTGTTATGATTTAAAGCATGGAGGGTGGGGTCTGCCTATAAAGCCTGCTTGTGATTGGCAGGCTGGGCTGCCACTCACGCTTGGCCAGGAATGTGGTTTGAAGTGCTGGGAGGTTACTGAGCCTCTGAAATGCTTACAAAAATGTGGCTGTCAGAGAGGGAAGTGCACATGAATTTGAAGACAGCGTTAGAAAGCGTTTCGTCCACAATTTCTCTGTTCTCAATGGCCCAGTTTTAACAGAACAAATTCTGAATTAAGGTATGATCATTTTCTCTTTTTCTCGCTCAACAAAGGACTTAAAAGGAGGAGGAGTCAGAGATGCAAGTTCCTGTTTTTATAACTCTTTTGTGAGCTGCATGGTAGTGAAGATTGCAGAATGTACTTTTGCTCCCATGTGCTTAGTGCAGAATACTGGCATATTGAACCAGTTTATTTTTGTCCTGCATATAAGGAGATTTCGGTGGAATTTCTGATGGTGAATGTTAAAGATTTAGTGATATTGATGTGAGTGCAATAGTTTTCTTATTTCTTGAGCCACAAAAATCTTAAGTTTACTTTCAATTTAAGTGTTTATCTGCAGTTACCTTTTCAGAAAGATTTCAGATGGATATTTTGGGAATGTAGGGGCAAGAAAAGTTTTGAAAATCCCTCTCAAACTGTCATTTGTTTGTTCTTCAAAAATGAGACTTCTCTTTCTTGTCTTTGGGGTAACAGACATGTAAAATTGGGGTATGTTCTTTTGTAATCAAATGGGTCTTAGACTTGAGAACCTTAGGTTTTATTGTTCAGACTGTGAAAACAATCTCTCTCCTGATAACTTTTTCTTGGTTTATTGTTTTAGTTCTCTGAACCTGTGGGGACAAACTATAGCCACAAGGGTGTAAGCAGGAAGGTAAAGGCTCTCTGGGGAATTATTTTGTCTCCATATGAACAGTTGCCTAAGGACACCCAGGCAGTTCATTGGATGGATTTGAGATTCACTTTTCTCACATGTAAAATGAAGGATTAGATGGTTAGACTAGATCGTTGGTTTGCGATTTTTTTTTTTTTTCCCCTCCCAGCACACCTGAAGAATACAGTCCACTCTTTTCATTAACAGTGGCTCAGTAATGTGATGACTGCCAGGGTTTGAGAGAGTGTGTGGGTGTGTGTAAGCTCTGTTTTCCACTAGGAGCGTATGTAGTAGTAGAGGGGTTTACTGCCCTAGGGCAAATCATCTTAATAATCACTGGACAAAATCATCTTTGAGGTCCCTCTCAGGTTCCAGATTATCAAATCTAAGAGCAAAATGTTTCTTTGTACAAATTTGAATTCCAGGTATATGTTTACTTATTTCATGTTTCAATATTTTTCCCTAAGAAACCTTTTTTAAAGTACATTTAATATATTTTTTATTAAAAAGGTGTTACTTGTCTACTATAAAAAAATTTCTAAGTATTAAAAAAAAAACTTATAAAAAAAGAAAAAAAAATCTCCTGTAATCTTTCTGCCCGGATGTAATCCTTGTTAACATTTTGGAATATATGTTTTTTAGTTTTTTTTCCTATGGATATATGTGTATATAATCAATTAATTTTTTGAGAAGCTTTTTAAGAAGACGCATTTTAGTGCAGTGCAAAGAGCACTGAACTTGGCTATATATTACCTACTAGCGGTGTCCTCAGAAAAATCATTCAACCTCTCTGGTTCTCAAGTTTTCTCCTCTGTGAAATGGAGATGATTCCCACATTGAGTTATGAGGTTTAAATGAAAACTACTCACGTGAAAACAACACAAGGCCTGAACCAAAATAGATGCAAATTGTTAAATTTTATTTTCTAGTCTTCTTTTAAAAATATTGTTAAGGATGATCATTTTTAGAAGAGTTTAAAGATCTTGGGGTTTTGTTAAATTTTTTCTTTTTTTTGCAATTCAGTCCCATATGACAGCTCAGAAAAGGGGTAAAGAACAACAGCTTGACATTATGAACAAACAGTATAAACAGCTTGAAAGCCGTTTGGATGAGATACTTTCTAGAATTGCTAAGGAAACGGAAGAGATTAAGGACCTTGAGCAACAGCTTACTGAAGGTGAGAATTTATGTTAAGGTAAATCAATTTTAGTGTTAATGAAAGATAGATGACACCCAGACAGGCATTAATCCAGATATTAGCTGAATACAATTCAGCTGTTCGTATTTGGGAGCAGAAATATATACAAAGTTCCCCAAAGTGCTTAATAAAATTTTAAAATCCTTATTTTAGTTTTGTTTTGTTGCATTGATGTCCTTGTGAATCAAGTCATTCTATTCAGTGAGCAGGATGTCAATACATTTGATTCTTACTATTCCCAGTAAAGTTCTACTTAGTGAACTTAGGTCATTAACTCAGAATTAGTGAATACTGTATTGCTTCTAGCAGAAATACAGGGTTAGGTTTCTGTGAGCCTCTGGTCACATTTTTTTGTCAACTGATCCATACGTAACCTTTTTTTTTTTTTTGTATGTTTCTATTTAAAGACACCTTATTTAATGTATATTGTTGATTAATTGAACTCACAGCCAACAGTACTGTAACATACCTGAAGGAAGCTCAGGTAACACAACTATTTTCTTATAAGGCACATCACATCCTTCTTGAGCTTGCGAACACTAGACAGCACTTCAGCACTCCACTTGGTGGCCATTTTAAACAGCAAAGGCAGCAACAAAGAGCACAAAAATATGGAAAATGTGGCACTAAATAGACCATGAAAAGGACACTTGTTTACGGTATGAGAACTGAAATAAGAAGGCAGAATATCTCCCTGTTCAACCTCACCTGGGAACATGCGCATTGAGCAACTAAAATTTTTCGCCACTGTGTGCATGTAACATGTCTGTGAGTGACTACAAAAGTGCTACAAGTATTGATTTTGGGATTACAGATAAATTTTAGCAAGCAGGCAAATTCACAATTACAGAATCCGCAAACAATGAGGATCAACTGTACATGACAGTGATAAGCTCTGTCATCTGATTTTTTCTTTTTTGCATAAAATCCTTTCATGAGCAGAAAGCCCACTGACTTCAGGGCATTCAGTGTCTTCTTATAAGAAGAGTATAGAAAGAATTTTAAGATTAACTTTTGTAATGCAAATTAAAATTGTGACATTCCAAAAATAGTAGAAGATAATAGGCTATAATGGTGAGAGCTTAGGCTCTCTGTAAAAAGGTCCTTGTCTCTGTGTTGCCATTGTTCACTTTGTGATTTGGACAGCTTCCATTCTGATCATCATTTGGGAGGTTTAAATGAGATAGTGTTCATAAAGTGCCTGACACATAGTAGGTACCATATATGTGTGTGTATATATGTCTATATGTATGTGTATATATATATATAGATATAGATACAGATATATACATAGTTTTTGTTTTTTTAAGTTTGCAGCTAAGATATTTGTGCTACCAGTGCTGGATTAGTTTTAGACATTGAGTGGTTCTGTTTTGTGCCTCCAGCAGTAAAATTCAGTTTTGCTGTACATTTTTTATTATTTTATTTGGAAATTATTACTTTAAACTTTTTTTATAGAATTAATCAAGTATTTTATAAGCATTTCCCTCTAAATATACTGTTTTTATCATATACCTAGTTGATCCTCTTGTGCTATAAAAAATTATCATTACATCTCAGAAAAGAAAAATAAGATAGTGGGTCCAGGAAATAATTGAGCTCTTAGAATTTCACCCCTAGGTTGTAACAAATAGCTAAGGAGATTAAGTGCACTAATTATATATCTTGAAATCACTTTCTTGTAAACATTACTACCGTCTCTTCTTCCATCTTATTTAGGGCAGATAGCAGCAAATGAAGCTCTGAAGAAGGATTTAGAAGGTGTCATCAGTGGTTTACAAGAATACCTGGGGAGTATCAAAGGCCAGGCAACTCAGGCCCAGAATGAATGCAAGAAGTTACAGGTCGAGAAAGAGGCATTGCTGCAGAGATTGACGGAAGTTGAGCAGGAAAGAAACCAACTGGAAATAGTTGCCATGGATGCAGAAAATATGAGGAAGGTATAATTTGTTTCTTCTTGCCTATTTTCCTTAGCCTCAGATATAGATGATACCCAAATTAAATTAGTTAAAAGAGATTGTCAATGATGTAAGTGGTGAAAAGTATTAGTGGCTGTTTGGTGGGGTTTTTTTTTTTTTTCCCTTTAGTTATGATGCACTTGGAATCATTTTTCTTTTACTAAGAAAAGGAGGATTATTTTAGTTGAATTTTTATCTCTGTAGGGTATTGTTATTAGATAACTCCAAAGTTGTTTGGTAAGTTATTTATACAAGTGTAAAATTGTAGGTATTACAGATGAGCCACTGAATGTCCAAATTTTATTATTTGTGCAGCAAAATTAAGCACAACATGTATTTTTTAATTCTTACTGTTATTACTCGATAGTTTTGACATTATTTTACAGTTAACAAGGCAAATACAGTGTTATAAATCATACCCTTCTATACAAGTTGGAGTCACCTTGATGGCAAGGGTTTTTTTTATATTTGACTTATTGCCCATTCATTTGGAGACTCCATGTGCTGTTTTAGTTGTTTGGCAAACTTTGTCATGCATGAACCGCAGATTCCCAAACATTGTCCTCAATAAGGCTGGCTCTGGAAATCTGAATTAATATATTTTGATATTATAAACTTTCTCAGGCATGTAAAAAATAATATTTAACAGCTTGCACCCATAACCTAGCTTAGGAAATAAAACACTGTGAATATATATGAAACTCTGTGTGTGCCCCTTTCCAGGGGTAACAAAGCCCTGAATGTAGTTACCATTTTCCTGCATCTCTGTTCTTTTTATTGTATATGTATCCATCCTTAAGCCCAAAGTAATAGTGTTTTGTGTGCTTTTACAGTTTATATAAAAGGTATCATAATGTACATTGTCTTTGGCTATTTCCTTCCTTCCTTCATATTTGTTTTTGAGAATTATGTACATACATGTAGCTCCAGTTTACTTATTTTTATTGATTTATATAGTATTACATTATATGTACATGCAAATTTATTATTTATTATTCTCCTCTTGGGGGACATTTAGGTGCTTTCCACTCTTATGCTATTACAAACAATCCTGGGAGTAACCTTCTGGCACACGTCTTGGCCATGGGGACTTTATTCAGAAGTGAACTGTGATTCAGAGATTATGGGCATCCTCAGTTTCACTAGATACTGTCAAGTTACTGTCCATAATGGTTCTGTCAATTTCTACTCCCATCAACAATGTGAGGGCTACCATTACACCACATCCTTCCCAATACCTTAGTGTTTTCCAACTTTTGTTTTATTTTTTTAAGCTTTTATTTTGAAATAATTTCCAATTTACAGAAGAGTTGCAAGAATAATACAGATAACTCACATAAACCCTTCACCCAGATTCACCAATTAACATTTTGCCACATTTGCTTTATTGCACTCATATATAATTTTTACATGATTTTACATACATTTTAATATAATTTTTTTCTGAACTATTTGAGGATTAGTTATAGGCATATTCTTCTTTGCCTCTAAATATTTCATTTTCTAACATAAATGCAGAATAGTTATTAAATTCACGTTTGCCAGTCTGCTTCATTTGAAATGGTCTTTTTTCCCTCATCTTTGTGTTATAAAAATGTTTACACTTACAGAAAAGTTGAAAGAGCAGTTCAGTAAACATTCATGTGTCCTCCAATTTACTAAAACTTTCATCTCTGGTTCCTCATCTGTAGAATGAGGATAATAGTACCTTGCCTTGCACCATTATTGTGACGATTCAATAACATAATGAATTTGAAAACATTTAGTTCAATATCTGATGGAAAATTTTTAAATTTTATCTTCCCTCTCTCTTTTTTTTTTTGCCTTCCCTTTTCCTTCTTATATATCCAGATTCATTTAAAGAATCACACAACAGTTTGGTAGCTTTCTGATTTTTCTGATTACATTTAGTCAGAGTTTTGTTTTCCAAACTGGATATACCCAGCCTGAGGCTTCATCATATAGCTAATGAAAACTTTCTGTGCCAGACCAGCAATGGTTGGCCAGCATTTGGTCTATAGTGCTTAAGGTACTTACAATAACTTGCAGATGTTTAAGCAGGCAATGAGGATTCCATAGTTAAAACATACACTGAATCTTTCCAGGAGCTTGCAGAGCTAGAAACTGCCCTCCAGGAGCAGCATGAGATAAATGTATCCCTGCAGCAGACCCAGGGAGATCTCAGTGCCTATGAGGCTGAGCTAGAGGCTCAGCTAAGAATGAGGGATGCTGAAGCCAGCCAGCTCAAGGAAGAGTTGGAAAGACAAACAAGACTTAGCCAGGTAAGTAGGAGCAAAAAGCCATCTCAGAAACAAAGTAGCCTTAAGAAATCAGCCCTTTTTCAGTTATATCTTAATTTAATATTGAACACATTTATTTCATATATATAGAGTATGAGCCCTGGTGACGCAAATGGTTAAGTGCTAGGCTGCTAACTGAAAAGTTGGCAGTTTGAACCAGCCTAGAAGCTCTGTGGGAGAAAGACCTGGTGATCTGCTTCCTTAAAGATTACAGCCAAGAAAACCCTGTGGGACAGTTCTTCTCTGTCACATGAGGTCGCTATGAGTTGAAATTGACTCAACAGCACCTAACAACAATGACAAATATATATGTATATGTGTATGTATGTATATATGTATACACACAGAGAGGTGAAGGATACATTTTTGGAGTCAGATATTTTGAGTTTGAATACTGTCCCTGTGTGAACTTGAGCAGATCACTTCATGGGTCTGAGCCTGTTTCTCCTTTGTAAAAGGGGTTTTGGTGAGGTTAAGTGAGTTATTGGCTATGAAAACACCTAGCAGTTGATATTTAATAAGTTGTAGTCATTCTCAGCATAGTTTTAAGAGACTTCTTTTAAGTTGATGTTAAATTTTATTTTGCTATTTTCTATTATGGTTGAATTAAATATCCACTAATATAAATTATACTTGCAAATTAGAAAAATAGTTATTCATCCAATAAATAGTTATTGATTGATCACAGAGGGCCAGGTGCTGTGGATGCTGCAGGGAGCAGTGTACCCATGGTTACTGTCCTTGTGCAGCTAACAGTCCTGTAGGTGAAAGCTGCTAGAAAAGTAGAGGATGAGTGTTCTATGCAGAGAGGCAAGGAGAAAGAACATAGTGTATTTGAGATGCTAAAAGGATGATTCCAGTATGCCAGCAGCAAGGAGAGTGGGGAAAGAGAGTGAGAGAGAAAGGCCGGAGAGGTGGGCAGAGAGGTGGGCAGAGGCCAGATCCTGAGTGGCCATTAAGGTCATGTTAAGGATTCTGTTTTTATTCTAAGTATAGAGGGAAAGTTTGAAGCAAGGACGTGGCATAATAAAATTTCTGCTTTTGAAAAGATTACTCTTGTTGCTGAGTGGAGAATGGATTGGAGATGAGCAAGACGGGGGACAGGAAGGTCTGTTTAGAAGACCATACAGTGATACAAATGCGAGATGATAGAAGCTTGAACCAGGATGGCAATAGTGGGTATGACTAGAAGTGGGCAAGCTCGGAAGGTGTTGAGAAGGTAGGATTGCCAGGACCTGGAGGAGTCAAGGATATTTCCCAGGTTTCTGGCCTGAGTACCTGGGTAGACAGTGGTTCCATTAACCAAAAGCAAGAACAGTCATGGTGATATAGATTTGGCAGAAAGGTAATGAATTCCCTATGAGCAGGGTGCACTTTAGGTATCTATGAAGGCATCCAAAAAGAACTCAACCATAGGATCTGTGGATTGGAAGCTCAGGAGTGGGACCTTGGCAGAGATAAAAGATTTGGGAGTCATCAGCATATAATGAGAAATTCAACCATGACCATAAAGAGACCATCCAAACAGGGTATGTAGAATGAAAAAGAACCTAGGACAGAGTCCTCAGAAACATTATTTAAATGAGGGGGGAAAAAAGAGAAGGTGCTTACGAAGTAGACCAAGAAGGTGGGATCCCAGAGAGAGGAGGGAAAGCAGGAGAATGTAGTGTTTTGGATGCCAAAGGAAGAGATTATTTTAAAGAGGGGAGTGGTCAGCAGAGTTAGGTGCTTTTGAATGTTCTGTCAGGATGAAGGCCATAAAGTACCCATTGTCCTTAGTGATGCATAGATTACTGGTAGCCTTGTAAATTACAGCGTCTATGGAGTGGTAGGAATGGAAGCCAGTTTGGAACGGGTTAAGAAGTAAAAAATAGGTAAAGAGATGGAGACAGGTTTGACCTGGAAGAGAAGAAAAGAGGCTAGTAGCTTGAAATTAATAAGCAATTGAAAGAAAATTTGGATTAAGATGGGAGGGACATAAACATGTTTATAGGCAGAGAAAGACAGTTGAAAGGGAAAGGTTGAAGTAATGAGACATGGAATAATTAATGGTGCAAGGTCCTGAGAAGACAGAAGGCAGTAGAATTGAGATGTGGAGAGGTGAGCCTTGAATTACAAGAACAACTCCTTCATTGTATGAGGAGAGAAGGGGAAAAGGAAGAGTATGGATGTAGGTAAACCTTGTGGCTTTGGCTACAAGGAGTTGATGGGTGGCTGTTGCTGTTTTTTGTCTGTGAATAGAAGCAAGAACAAGACCATCAGCTGAGGAGGGTAGATGGGTAGAAGAGAAGGGTGGAGGTTTGAGGGACAAGGAGAAAGATATTGGAGAATATGAGCTAAGTGGACCTAAATAATATAGTAGGGTTGCTGGGTATTATTGAGGTCTCAGAGCCATAGTGGCACAGTGGTTAAGAGCTCGGCTGCTATCCAAAAGGTCGACAGTTTGAATCTACTGGCTGCTTCTTGGAAACCCTTTGGGGCAATTCTGCTCTGTCCTATAGGGTCGCTATGAGTTGGAATCGACTCTGCAGCAATGGGTTTTGTTTTGTTTTTTATTGAGGGCTCAACTGGGGTTGATGACCATAAACTTACGGTGGTGCCAATCCGACCAGTGACGTTAACTTTCTTCTGCAGAGGTAGTTAGTCCAGGAACAAGTGCAAGGAAGGAAGATTTAGTGTCCGAGCAATAGTGCTGAGCAGTTAAGACAATGGCTGAAAGAGTGATTGAAATGATGCATCATGGAAGGAGAAAGACAGGAGAGAGAATGTAGTGGGGATTGGAGAGCCTAACGAAGTTAAGATGCGTCTCATCAGAATAAGCAGATAAAGAATAGCATATTTTTTATCAGATTAAAAATATAATTTTCTTTAGGCTGTTAGCCAAATAGGCTGTATCTTCCTCCAGGAAGCCCACTCTGACCTTCCCCTTCTGCCTGCTGAAATACTAGGTTCAGTACACAACTTCAGTTTTTCTCTGTGGTAATCATCTCTTTAGATTGTCTCCCCAGATAGACTCAGAGCTTGGTGAATGCTCAGATTGTGTCTGCTTGTTTCTGTCTTCTTCGTGCCTGGGTCAGTATGTGCTTGTTGGGTGAAAATGAAAGAAAATAAGATAGTTTGAATACCAGGAATGCATTTGAAGGAGCATTCATATTAGAAAAGGAACTAAAAATAGGTCCAGCTTATCATAGTAATTATGTTCATTTATATTACTTATCAGGTATCAAGTGATCACTTGCCAGTTGTCAGAATTATATTTCTCAACAGTACTATGTTTTATGAAACTACAGTTGGCAAAATCAAAGTCTGAGAAAATAGGTTGGGGGACAGTAATTAAAACAGCATTGAAAAAAATTTTAAAAATGGCATTAAATACATATTTTTAAATAATAGTAAATAAAATTTCGGGATAACATCTTCTTTCAGATAAAGTCTTCTCTTTTAATTTCAAGCCAGCCCTTACAAGTTTCGAATGCATTGTCCTGTGTACTTCCATTGTCTTTTTTTTTTTTCCTCATATGTCTCAACATAATGTATAATAGTTGGCTTTTTCACAAATTCACTAGCTGTTCAAAGTCCAGGACTGCCAGGACTGGTCTTCACACCACACATTGAGAGTATGCAACATTACAGAGTTCTTTCTCTGATCTCCAGATCTGCAAATCTCTGATTGGTTAACTTTAGTTAATAAAATCACTTGTGAAACTTGTTAAATGCAGGTTCCTGAGCCCCGCCTTAGAGATTCTGACTCATTAAGTCTGAGGTAGATTCTACGCGTCTGAGTATTTAGTAAGTACACCAAGCAATTTTGATACAGGTATTTGAGGATCACACTTTGACAATACTGGTTTAAGGGAAAGGAGAGTAGTAATTGTTGGGTCACTCACAGAATTTTTAAAGGTAGGAGCTTGGGACCAACCCTGGAGATTTGTGTTGGTGTGTCTGGGCTGAGCTGATGCTGATGCTTACTTTTCATTAAATATTAATAGTTTAAGAGGGCATGTGAGAAAAAATCTTAAGTTTTTAAATTGGGAGTACAAACATAAAACTGAGTTGTTGTTGTTATTATAAAACTGTGGTTAGCAAGGGATTATGGATGTGTGTAAATTTATTTGTGCCTTTTTAGATTATAAATTGTTGCTATTTTACATTTCACCTCATTGTTTCCTATGGCAATAGTTAGAACAATCAGCCCTACAAGCAGAACTTGAGAAGGAAAGGCAAGCCCTTGAGAATGCCCTCGGAAAAGCCCAGTTGTCAGAAGAAGAGAAACAAGAAAACAGTGAGCTCTTCACGCAACTTAAACATCTGCAGGTAGAGATTATATCAGAATATACCCTTACATGACACACAAAGATGTTGATATCTGTAGTCAAACACTTAATAGCCTGCTCTAACATGTAGTAAGCAACTTGAATAATTAGAAAAAAAGGAATTCTGGCTGGGGCAGCACCACAGCCTCTGTTCCCATATGAGACCACCCTCTTAAGAGGAGTAGCCTTTGTGTTGTGTGATGGTACAAAAAGATGGAGACAGTGTCAACGGTAGGTACAGAGTATTACTGTGTACATTCATGGACCAAATCAATACTTTGTATTCTTCTTAGAAGCAGATTTGTCCCCAGACTGAGCTAAAATTGTCAAATTGGTACATTCTTGTTCCACTGAAATATCTTTGTAAGTGTCCAGGAATTAAGTAGAATGGTTACATGCAGTAGGATTTCTTAATTATGCAGAGTTTTCACAATCCCCTTCTCAAACAGTGCTATGCAGTCATTTTACATTTGTTGGGGTTTTCTTTAACAGAACATTTTTAGGGCTATTGTCACAATAGCCTGCCTAACACGCTACAGGAGAAGCAGGTGGACGGTATTTTCCAGATAATTAAACTCTCTTAAAGAGGACAGGTGCCAGAACAAATGAGTACCTGGATCTGCTCTCAGGTGTCCAATCTGTGAGGTGAAGGGCCTGATTGGCTGGCTGAGGGTAGCTGTTATACTTCATCAGAAATGAAGGGACAGAGTTTATATGGTCTTGGGGAAGGCTTCCAAAAATCCAGGAAAGGGATTTATGACAAATGAGACTAAGTCATCCAAATTGTCTCCCTCTTCTCCGGACACCGTAAATATTTTTCCTCAAAGTTCAAGTAAATCTGATACCCTAGAATTTAATTTGTATTACTGTTAGTTCAACTTCTGAAGCAAATATCATGAAAGATGTACATTCCCCCATTCTTGTGTGTATTGTGTGTGTATATTGAGTCTTTGTTACATTATTTTTATTCTTATAGAAATTTTCAAATAATTAAAAAAATAGAATAGCCTTATGAACCCCTACTTATCTTTTACCCAGCTTAAACAGTTGTCAACATTCTGTTATTCTTTCATTTAGTCTACTTTTTTTTTTTCTGGAAATTTTAAAGAAAATCTCATATATTTTTATATCACCGAAAAACACCTCAGTATGCATAGCTCTTACAGAAAAAGGACTAAAATATATTCTTCATGGGCCTTCTCCTCCAAGGTAGAAACTGAAATCAGCCTTCCAGAATGCTGATCTGTGCTGTGAGACTGCCTTAGTGGGAACTAGGTCCTTTGGTTACTTGACCTACTAACCTCCTGCAATAGAGCGCGAGTTAAACTCGCTATACATGTATCTTTGTCAGAAATCATTTGGTAGCAGTGAACCAAAACCCACTCACATTAACTCAAGAAAGGAGATAGCTTGCTAGGAACTTGAGCCGCTCTCTCAGTGTTTCAGGAACTACATGATTCTCATTTTTCCTTCTCTTTCTTTCTCGGCCCCAGCCCTGACCGGACACATCTTTACAGGTCCAGCACACACTACGTTACATATTTGCTGTACTGGATCTCGGTTTAGATTTTAGACAGAGAGAGAAAATCTGTTTTTTGGCCAGTCAGTAGATCAGATTACCTGTGGCTAGGATTAGATAGTAGTACAAATAGGCCACCTCAAGGCAACGGGCAGGGACTCTTCACAGGAAAGAGGGCTCCAGATGGGACAGGCACTTAAAAACATGTTCACTACAATTCTGAATTCTGCTTTTAGTTAACAGTGTTACAGTGAGTTTGAATTAAATTAATCGCTTGGGTAGAATATAGTCAATACTTTAGGAATGCTACAGTTTAGGGAAATTTTACCACTTTCTTTTTATTTGAAACAGTCATTGTCTAAATTTATTCCTGTTGTCTAGATACGTTCACTAGTTTATTAGGAGTGAAAATATGCTGGCATATAACAAACACTCCCACAGAGAATTGCAAACTCTCCTAGAAGCTTCATTATTAGATATTGCATTTTTCAACTGAGCTGAATATTATGAAAAAGTGTTTTGTTTTAGTTCAAATTATGGACAGTCTCAAGCATATACAAAATACAGAAAGTACTATAATGAGTCATTCAGCCAGCTTAGGTGGTATCTGTCACCCAGCTTCAGCAATTATCAACACATGGCCAAACTGATTTCATTGTAAGGCCTTCCATGCCCCACCCCTCACACCTATTCACACTTCTGAATTATTTTGAAATAAATTCCGGACATCTTACCTGTAAATACTGTACTATTGTGTATATCTTCGAAAAATAGGACTTTTTAAAAAACTCAAACCAAACCTGCTGCCATCAGGTCGATTCCAACCCCTAGTGCACTAAAGGACAGAGTAGAACTGCTCCTTAGTGTTTCCAAGGCTGTAATTTTTGCAGAAGTAGACTGTCACATCTTTCTCCCAAGGAGTGGCTAGTGGATTCAAACCATCGACATTTTGGTTAGCAGCCGAATGCTTTAACCACTGCAGTACCAAACCTTTTGCCATCGAGTCAATTCCGACTTGTAGCAACCCTATAGGACAGAGTAGAACTGCCCCGTAGGGTTTCCAAGAAGCAGCTAGTAGATTTGAACTGCTGATATTTTGGTTAGCAGCTGAGCTCTTAACCACTAGGCCCCCAGGGCTCCGCTGCACTACCAGGGTTCCTTCTTTGAAAAAAGCATAAACATAATATCATTGTTATATCTTAAAATGATAATTCCCTAATGGTCACCATGAGTCAGAATTGACTGGATGGCAACAGGTTTTAATATCATCATATACCTTGTTTAGTATTCACATTTACTAAATTATCTTATAAATTTTTTACAATTATTTTGTTGGAATCTGGATCCAAATAAGGCCCTATTGCATCTAGTTGACTTACCTTGTCTCTTAAGTCTTTTATAATTTATAGGTTTTCTGTTTTTTTTGCTATGTGTTGAAGAAAGCCAGGTCTTTGTCCTGTAGAGTTTCCCGTATTCTAGATTTTACTGATTGCATCCCAGTGGTGTTGATTAAGATGTTCTTATGTCACATCTGCAGGCTTATTTAAATTCAAGTTAGTCATTTTTTTCATGAAGACATTCGTAGGATAGTTTTGTATGCTTCTTTTTGCATCCCTTCACAAGACATAATGCCTACTTATGTCTTTTATTTTAAGATTGCTCAGTAGACTAAGGCATTGTCAACTGAGTAGAAGAGATTTTTTAAAAAGTGGTAAAGCAAGTTAAATAAAACTATCTTATGACAAGTAATATGGCTGTGTGTATGTGAGGTTTTTGTTGTTGTTGAGAATATACACAGCAAAACATACACCAGTACACCAGTTTCTACATGTACAATTCAGTGACATTGATTATATTTTTTGAGTTGTGCAATCATTCTCACCTTCCTTTTCTGAGTTGTTCGTCCCCCATTAACAAAAACTCAATGCTCCCTAAGGTTCCTATCTAATCTTTCAAGTTGCTGTTGTCACTTTGATCCCATATAAATAGTTCTTAAAGAGCATAATGCTCAAGGCAGACATTTTATGCTAGTTAAGCTAAACTGTTATTTGGTTTTAAGAAGACTTCAGGGATATTTTTGGTGTAAATTTTAAAGATTATCTCAGGGCAGTAGTTTCAGGAGTTCATCTAGCCCCCTTGGCTCCAGAAAGTCTGGAGTCCATGAGAATTTGAAATTCTGTTCTGCATTTTCCCCCTTTTTATCAGGATTCTGCTATAGAATCCTTGATCAAAATGTTAAATAACAGTAGCTGGGCACCATCCAGTTCTTCTGGTCTCCTGGCAAAGGCGGTGTGGATGTGTTTTAAATTTTGTTTTGTTAACTTTTATTTCCCCATCTTACCCCACTCCGTAGGATGACAATAACCTGTTAAAAAAGCAGCTTAAAGATTTCCAAAATCACCTTAATCATGTGGTTAATGGTTTGATTCGTCCAGAGGAAGTGGCAGCTCGTGTGGATGAGCTGAGGAGAAAGCTGAAGTCAGGAGCTGGTGAAATGAGGTAAGGGAAAATCAAGACTTCCAAGTATAGGGGTGTGCCAAGTTGTGAATCTGAGGTTCAGTGAGAAACCCACTTTTCCAGTACTGTTAATGGGTGATTTCTTTTGAGAGGTTTCCCCTTACCATGTTTACATGACTGAGATGCAAAATTGTTTAATTTGAAATGCTTGTTACTGATTTTCCTTTTTATTTTAAATCTTTATACTTTTTGGTATTTTTTAATTTAAAAAAATTAAAGTTTAAGAATAACTCTTTCTTGAATGTTCATTGTATAAGTTCAGGAAGTAGAACCACATTAATGCATTTTAAACAAAACAAATATCAAAAGAAAACGAAGAAACCCACTGTGAACTTCATACTCAATGGTGAAAGACTGGATGCTTTTCCCCTAAGATCAGGAACAAGACAAGGATGACTGCTTTTACCACTGCTATTCAACATTGTACTGGAAGTTCTAGATAGAGCAGTTAAGGAAGAGAGGGAAATAATCAGAAAAGAAGATGCAAAAATATCTCTTTTCACAGATGATCTTGTATATTAAAAATTCCAAAGAACCTACAAGCTACTAGAGCTAATAAACAAAGTGGCTGGGTACAAGGTCAACAAACAAAAATCAGTTGTTTCTGTTGTATCTATACACCAGCAATGAACAATCTGAAAAGGAAATTAAAACAATTCTGTCTACATTAGCATCTGAAAGATAAAATACCTAGGAATAAATTTAACCAGACAGATGCAAGACTTGTATATTAAAAACTATAAAATATTGCTGAAAGAAATTAAGACCTAAATAAATGGAAAGACATATCATGTTTCTGGATTAGAAGACTTAATATTGTTAAGATGTCAGTACTATGCAAAGTGATCTACAGATTCAACACAATCCCTATCAAAATTCCAGTGTCTTTTTGCAAAAATGGAAATGCCAGTCCTCAAATTCACATGGAATTGCCAGGGACCCCAAATAGTCAAAACAATCTTGAAAAAAAAAAAGAACAAAATAGGAGGACTCACACTTTCTGATTTAAAAATGTACTACAAAGCTACGGTATTGAAACCGTGTGGTATTAGCCCTGTTAGTGTGTTGTAACACAATTAAAATTGATTTATCTTCATGCAGAATTGACCCTTTAATCTTAATAAATGTCCCCACTTATTTCTGTAAATATCCCTGTATTGAAGTCTACTTTTTTGATACTGCTATAGGTAAAGTAACTTTCTTATTATTAATCTAAAAAAAAAAGTGTGTTATTAGTATAAGGATAGACATACAGACCAATGGAATATAGTTGAGAGTCCAGAAATCATGTATCTATGGCTAATTGATTTTCAACAAGGATGCCAAGTCCATTCAGTGGGGAAGGAATCTCTTCAACAAATGGTCATGGGATAACTGGAAGTCCACACACAAAAGAATGAAGTTGGACCCATAGCTCACACCATATACAAAAATGTAAATAAAAATAAAGTGGATTCAAGGACTAAGAACTAAACCCATAGAACTCTTAGCATACAACATAGGGGTAAAGTTTCAAGACATTGTTTCTGACAATGGATTCTTAGTTATGACACCAAAAGCACAAGCAACAAAGGAAAAAAAAATAGATGAATTGGACCATATCAAAATTTAAAAAAAAACAACCTTTTATACATCAAAGGACACTATCAAGAAAGTGAAAAGACAACATACAGTCTGGGCGATATATTTGGTAACTGTATACCTGATAAGAGTTTAATATGCAAAATATATAAAGAACTCCTACAAGTCAACAATAAAAGGACAACTCAAATAAAAAATAGACCAATAGAGAGGGAGAGGAAATCACTCTAGATAGTAGGCACTTGTTATTTTATGTATTTATTTATTTTACCTGCCCCCCCACATTTTATTTATTTATTTCAATTTTATTTTTTTTATTGTACTTTAGGTGAAGGCTTACAGAACAAATAGTTTCTCATGAAACAGAAGTTCACATGTTGTTTTATGACATTAGTTAACCCCACAACATATCAACCCTCCAACTTCTCAACCTCTTTTTTTTTTTGGTGAAAATACACATAGCCAAAGATACACCATTTCAAAAATTTCTACATGCACAGATCAGTGACACTGATTACGCTGTTCGAATTGTGCTGTTATTCTCACTTAAAATGAAGGCTTACAGAACAAAATAGTTTCACATTTAACAGTTACTACAAATGTTGCCCTATGACAATGGTTAACAATCTCCCAACACATCAACAATATCCTTACTCAACCTTGGCTTCCCTATCACCAGCTTCCTTGTCCCCTTCTGCCTTCTGGCCCTTGTCACTGGACTCCTTGTACCTCATTTGTAGTCTCATTTGGTTTTACGGGGCTGTCCACTCCCAGGCTGAACAGTGAACCTCAGAGGTAACGTCACCACTTAGCTAAAAGGGTGTCTGGGGGCCATACTCTCAAGTTTTCTCCAGTCTCCTTTAGGCCAGTAAATCTGGTCTCTTTTTTTTTTTTTTTTGTGAGTTAGAATTATGCTGTACATCCTTCTCCAGCTCTGTCCAGAACCCTCTGTTGTAATCCTGGTCAGAGCAGTCAGTGGTGGTAGCCGGGCACCATCTAGCTGTACTGGACTCAGCCCGGTGGAGGCCTTGGTAGTTGTGGACAATTAGTCCTTTGAACTAAAAAGATTGTTACATTTTGTGTGTGAACTTTTTCATGGATTTTTACAATAGAGGTCTCATACAATATTTGTCCTTTTGTGATTGACTTATTTCACTCAGCATAATGTCCTCCAGTTTCATCCATGTTATGAGATGCTTCACAGAGTCATTGTTGTTCTTTCTCGTTGCATAGTACTCAATTGTGTGTATGTACCATAGTTTGTTTATCCATTCATCAGTTGATGGGCATCTAGGTTGTTTCCATCATTTTGCTATTGTGAACAATGCGGCCATGAACATAGGTGTGCATATGTCTATTCGAGTGACGACTCTCATTTCTCTAGAATGTATTCCTAGGAGTGGGATTGCTGGATCAAATGGTATGTCTATTTCTAGCTTTCTGAGGAAGCGCCATATCATTTTCCAAAATGGTTGTATCATTTTGCATTCCCACCAGCAGTGCATAAGTGTTCTGATCTCCGTGCAGCCCCTCCAGCATTTGTTATTTCCAGTGTTTTTGATTTGTGCCAGTAATGCCAGGGTGAGATGGTATCTCATTGTGGTTTTAATTTGCATTTCTCTAATGGCTAGTGATCGCGAGCATTTCCTCATGTGTCTGTTGGCCATTTGAATGTCTTCTTTGGTGAAGTGTCTGTTCATTTCCTTTGCCCATTTTTTAATAGGATTATTTGTCTTTTTGTTGAAGAGGTGTTGGATTTTCTTGTAGATTATGGAGATTAGAGCTTTGTCTGACTTGTACTGTCCAAAAATTTTTTCCCAGTCTGTAGGTTCTCTTTTGACTCTTTTGGTGAAGTCTTTTGAAGAGCATAGGTGTTTGATTTTTAGAAGATCCCAGTTATCTAGCTTATCTGTTGGGTTTTGTGCGTTGATGGTTATGGTTTGTATCCTGTTAATGCTGAGTATTAAGGCCTGAAGTGTTGGTCCTATTTTTTCTTCTATGGACTTTATAGTTTTAGGCTTTATATTCAGGTCTTTTATCCATTTTGAAGTAGTTTTTTTTTTTTTTTTTGAATTTTTTTTTTGAAGTAGTTTTTGTATACAGTGTGAGGTATGGGTTCTGTTTCATTTTTTTGCAGATGGATATCCAGTTTTGCCAGCACCATTTGTTAAAAAGACTGTCTTTTCCCCATTTGATGGATTTTGGGCCCTTGCCGAAGATCAGGTGACCATAGGAGGATGGATTTACATCTGGGTTCTCAATTCTGTTCCATTGGTCAATGTATCTGTCGTTCTACCAGTACCAGGCTGTTTTGACTACTGTAGGTGTATAGTAGGTTCTGAAGTCAGGTAATGTGAGTCCTCCAACTTTATTCTTCTTCTTCAGTAGTGCTTTACTTATTCGGGGCTTCTTCCCTTTCCATATAAACTGAATGATTAGTGTTTCCATCTCTTTGAAGAATGTTGTTGGTATTTGGATCGGGATTGAGTTGTATTTGTAAATTACTTTGGGTAGAATTGCCATTTTCACAATGTTGAGTCTGCCTATCCATGAGCATGGTATGTTTTTCCATTTATGTAGATCCCTTTGGGTTTCTTGCAGTAGTATTTTGTAGTTTTCTTTGTCTAGGTCTTTTACATCCCTGGTCAGATTTATTCCTAAGTATTTTATCTTTTTAGGGGCTATTGAAAATGGTATTGTTTTCCTGATTTCCTTTTCAGTGTTCTCCTTATCGGTGTGTAGGAATCCAAATGATTTTTGAATGTTTATCTTGTATCCTGCTACTCTGCTGAATCTTTCTGTGAGTTCCAGTAGATTTCTCATGGAGTCTTTAGGGTTTTCTAGGTATAGTATCATATCATCTGCAAACAGGGACAGTTTAACTTCTTCATTACCAGTTTGGATGCTCTTTATTTCTTTCTCTTGCCTTATTGCTGTAGCTAGAACTTCCAGCACAATGTTAAATAGGAGTGGTGATAAAGGGCATCCTTGTCTTGTTCCTGTTTTCAAGGGGAATGTTTTCAGCCTCTCTCCATTAAGAATGATGTTGGCCATTGGTTTTGCATAGATGCCCTTTATTATGTTGAGAAATTTTCCTTCTATACCTATTTGACTGAGAGTTTTTATCAGGAATGGGTATTGGACTTTGTCAAATGCCTTTCCTGTGTCAATTGAGATGATCATGTGATTCTTTTCTGTCCTTCTATTTATGTGGTGGATTACGTTGATTGATTTTCTGATGTTGAACCATCCTTGCATACCTGGTATGAATCCTGCTTGGTCGTGGTGTATTATTTTTTTGATATGATGCTGAATTGTATTGGCTAGAATTTTGTTCAGAATTTTTGCATCTATATTCATGAGAGATATTGGTCTGTAATTTTCTTTTTTTGTGACGTCTTTGCCTGGTTTTGGTATCAGCGTTATGCTGGCTTCATAGAATGAATTTGGAAGTGTTGCTTCCTCTTGTATGCTCTGAAATAGCTTGAGTAGAACTGGTACAAGCTCTTCTGTAAATGTTTTGTAGAATTCTCCAGTGAAGCCATCTGGGCCAGAGCTTTTTTTGGTTGGGAGTTTTTTTTATTACCTTTTCAATCTCTTCTCTTGTTATGGGTCTGTTCAGATTTTCAACATCACTTTGTTGTAGTTTGGGTAGGCTGTGTGTTTCTAGAAATTTATCCATTTCCTCTAGGTTTTCAAATTTGTTGGAGTATAGTTTTTCATAATATTCTGTTATAATCCTTTTTATTTCAGTTGGGTCTGTTGTAATGTCCCCCATTTCCTTTCTTATTTGGGTTACTTGTGTCCGCTCCTGTTTTTCTTTTGTCAGTCTGGCCAGTGGTTTGTCAATTTTGTTGATTCTTTCAAAGAACCAACTTTTGGTTTTGCTGATTCTTTCTATTGTTTTTCTGTTCTCTATTTCATTGATTTCTGCTCTGATCTTTACTATTTCCTTTCTCCCGGTGGTTGTGGGCTTTTTTCGCTGTTCTCTTTCTATTTGTTTGAGTTCTGTAGTTAATGTTTTGATTTTGTCCCTTTCTTCTTTTTTGATATGTGCATCCATTGCTATAAATTGTCCTCTGAGGACTGCCTTTGCTGTGTCCGAAAGGTTTTGGTATGGTGTGTTTTCATTCTTATTTGATTCTAGGAATTTTTTGATTCCATCTCTGAATTCTTCTGTTACCCAGTGATGTGTAAGCAGGGTATTGTATTATTCAGTTTCCATGTAATTGATTTTTTTTCCTTGATCTTTCTATTGTTAATTTCTACCTTGATGGCATTGTGGTCAGAGAAGATAGTTTGAATTATCTCATCGTTTTGGATCTTGTTGAGGATTGCTCTGTGGCCTAAGATGTGGTCTATTCTGGAGAACATTCCATGTGCATTGGAAAAGAATGTGTACTTTGCAGTGGTTGGATGGAGTGTCCTATATAAATCTATGAGGTCCAGTTGGCTGATTGTGCCCTTTAGGTCTTCTGTATCTTTGCTGAGTTTCTTCTTAGTTGTTCTGTCCTTTACTGAGAGTGGTGTGTTGAAGCCTCCTACTATTATTGTGGAACTGTCAATTTCTCTTTTCAGTGTTGTTAGAGTTTGGTTTATGTATTTTGGAGCCCTGTCATTGGGTATGTAGATGTTTATTATGGTTATGTCTTCATGATGGATTGTCCCCTTAATCATTATATAGTGTCCTTCTTTGTCTTTTGTGGTAGATTTCATTTTAAAGTCTATTTTATCTGAGATTAGAATTGCCACTCCTGCTCTTTTTTGGTAGTTGTTAGCTTGATATATTTTTTTCCAACCTGTGACTTTTAATAAATTCACATCTTTGTTTCTAAGGTGTGTCTCCTGTAGACAGTGTATTGATGGATCCTGTTTTCGTATCCGTTCTGTCACTCTGTGTCTCTTTATGGGTGCATTCAGTCCGTTTACATTTAGTGTAATTATTGATAGATGTGAGTTTGTTGCTGTCATTTTGTAGTGCTTTTTTCTGTGGTGCTGACGTTTTCTTTGTTCTTCTTACTCGCTTGTGCTGAGTTACTTTTGTTTGTGGATTTTTTTTTCATTTCTTTTGTTTTTGTAGGTTTTGTTTTTGCTGAGACTATGTTTTTCCTCTTTTTTTTTTATGAGTATGTTTGTTAACTTTCTTTGTGGTTACCATAAATTTTACCCTTATCTTTCTAAGTTTGAAGCAGTCTGCCATTACTTGGTATTGCCTTGCCTTCCTCTGCATTAGAAGGTTCTATACCTATGCTGTTTATTCCCTCTTTTATTGTTTTGATGTTGTTGTCATTTACTGATTAACTGCTCTGATTCCGTGTTGTATTTCTTTCGGTTTTGGATAGTCCTCGAGAGTTCATTTCCTAGATTGGTATCTGGCTGGTACGATCCTGCGTCCTAGGTTCTGCCTGTGAGCTGAAGCTGTTTGTCCTCAGATCGAAGAACTCCCTTTAATAATTCTTGTAAGTTTGGTTTGAGTTGTACATATTGCCTTAATTTCTGTTTATCTGGAAATGACCTAATTTCACCATCAAATTTGAACGAGAGTTTTGCAGGATATATTATTCTTGGCTGACAATTTTTTTCTTTCAAGGTTTTATATATGTCATCCCATTGCCTTCTTGCCTGCATGGTTTCTGCCGAATAATCTGAGCTTAGTCTTATTGTTTCTCCTCTGTGTGTGACTTCTTGTTTTTCACGAACTGCTCTCAGGATTCTGTGTTTGTCTTTGGTTTTGGCGAGTGTGAATATGATATGCCTTGGTGATTTTCTTTTGGGGTCTCTCTTATTTGGGGTTCTTTGAGCCTCTTGGATGTCCAGCTTTTCATCTTCCATGATATTGGGGAAGTTTTCTGTCAGCAGTTCCTCAATGATCCTCTCTGTGTTTTCTGTTTTCTGCCCTGTTGTAGAATTCCAATCACTCGAAGATTTTTGCTTTTGATTGTGTCCCACATAACTCTCAGGGTCTCTTCATTTTTCTTTGTTCTTTTTTCTGAGTTTTCCTGAAACAGAGTTATATCCAAGTGTTTGTCTTCAATTCAATTGATCCTGTCTTCCACCGTTTCATATCTGCTTCTCAGCCCTTCTGTGACATCATCCATTTCTGAAATCTTGTTGTTTATCTTTTGGATTTCTAATTGTTGTCTTTATATAATTTCTAGTTGTGAATTTATTTTGGCATTTTGTTCCTGCATTATTTTCCTGAATTCTTCCAATTTTTTGTCTGTATTTTCCATGAATTTGTCTATTTTTTTCCTCATGTTTGTCAGCTTTTTGCCTCAGTTCTTGGAGAATTCTGAGTATTAGAGATTTGAATTCCCTATCAGGTAGTTGTAGTGGATTTTCTTTCACAGGAGAGTCGTCTGGTGTTTTATTTTGGACGCCTACTTGAACAATCCTGTCCTGTTTTTGTACATGTTTTGTTATTGTCTGCTGTCTTTGGGGCATTCAGTAGTTATTTTTCTCGTTTATTGATTGTAAATTTGTTTGTTTCCTCCCTTTTTTAAAAAAAAATTTTTGATTATGTCTGAGCAGGCAGACTGTGTGTTCTTTGTTGTTGGCTCATCTGTGGGCACAATACTTTTTGCCTCCTTCTTCAACTGGCAGGGTCAGTCACTCAGATATGGTACAGCAGGGCAGGTCTAGCTGAAGAGGAGTTATTGGG
The DNA here is from genome assembly GCA_030035585.1 of Dugong dugon. Taxonomy (NCBI): domain Eukaryota; kingdom Metazoa; phylum Chordata; class Mammalia; order Sirenia; family Dugongidae; genus Dugong; species Dugong dugon. Next base: position 65,247,117 of record CM057471.1, read on the forward strand.
ACTTACTACAGCCACCAGAGAGGGTCGGTAATCAGTGCAGGGCAGGTTCCAGTAGGCCGTGCCTGTGCTGCTTGGTGGTGTGATGTCAAGCGCACGGTGCAGGTAGGGAGGATGCAGCGTGGAGATTGTCATGTGTGGAGCTAAGATGGATATGGGAGAGAGGAGAGAGGGACAGGAGCCAAAAACATACCAACAAACAAAAGAGAATGCTAGGGGAGCTTGCCGTTGGAGTGGAGGCATGAGAGACCATGATATGGTGAAAAACAGAAGGGGGAGGAGGAAGAAAAGAAAAGAATGAATAAATAAAAATCGGAAAGGTTAAAGAACCGCAAAGTTCCCAGGGATCCCACCGGTGCAGCTGTGGGGTCTGGGGTAGTCGCTTTCAGGTGTTGTAGTATGGCCTGGCTATAAGGCGTAGAGGTTTACAACACCAGGTATTCAGGGAACAGAAAGAGAAGGAAGATATAGAGAGACGAGAAACTGAGCAATGAAGAAAGACAAAAAGGGAAAAAGGAAAAAGGAAACAAAGCCAATTTAAAAAAAAAAAAACAGAAGATGAAGAAAGGCCCCCAAAGAAACAGGAAAAAAAAAAACAGTGTTAAAAGAAATGTCTTCAGGGATCCCTCTGCACGTCTGTGGGAGCCGAAGGGGAGTCTTCGTGGCACGCAGCTGAGCCTGGGGAGAAAGGGCTCCCAACTCAAGAAAAGCAAAAGAAAACAAAAAATTCAAAACAAACTAACAAAAGCCCAGGATCCCACCAGCACAGCTGCCCAAACCGGGAAGCAGCTCCACACTCGAACGGAGCTCCATATCCCTCAGGAAGAAGCAAAGATGGCACATGGAGCTAGGTAGTTGAGCGAAGGGTGGGGGAGGTGGCGATAGGCAAGTAAGAAGTCAAAAGAAGCAGAAAAAAAAAAGCAACACCAGCAGCCAACAAATGGCACTCAGAGAGTCAGCTAGTGCGGGCTGGTGTTTCTGGACAAGAGACTGTGGCTGCGGGAAGCAGAGGAGGTCAAGTTGGGGTGAAGAGGGGTCGGGGGTGGGAAAGCGTATATCACCAATTACTGGGTGTTTTGTCTCCCGCTGGAAGCTCCGTGAGGCTTTCTCGTACCCCCTGTTTGCTGGTGTCCGATGGGTGTCCAAGATGGCGGATCCGCGCAGCATTAGCTGGTAGGAGACTTCTGTATGAATCTCTCCTTGCTCTCCGTTGTCTGTCAGTTTTCTCACTCCATTTGGTGCTTGGCTGAGTTCTTTATCTCTTCATTTGATGTTTCAGGGTTTCAGGATTGTTGTATTCTCTGTTCGGCTTAGTTTTTTGGATCTTTGCCGTGGAGGAACGGCGTGGTGCTTCTGCCTAGAGCGCCATTTTGCCGGATCTCGACACTTGTTATTTTTGGTGATGGGAAAGGTAATACTGAATGTGGGTGAAGTGTGCACAAGTTGACCAAGGTAAATGATGACACTAAGAAGCAGAGAAGAATAAGGGACATTTTTAGTAACTGCTAGAACATATACAGTTTTGCAACAACAATAATAATCAAAAGTATGTGTGTGGTTACATGGGTGAATAGGTATGCATATATGTGTATTAAAAAAAAAAATCCTGTTACCATCGAGTTGATTCCAAGGTGTATCTATAGGCATCTGTATATACATGTAAGTGTGTGCTGCATATATATTCATATATATAATAAAGCACATAACAGGCATAGCAACAGATACTTCCCTAGACATAACCAAACACCTTGCGAGATTGATTTACTGGGCTTGAAGGCTGTGGACCATAGTCTTGGGCGAGAACTTGGTCAGTTCACATAACGTAGTTCATAAGGTTTATGTTGTACATCCTAGTTTGGTGAGTAGTGTGTGGGTTCTTAAAAGTTTGCGAGTGGCTTTGTAAGATACAATGATTGGGCTCTACTTGTCTGGAGCAAAAGAGAAAGAACGAAACCAAAGAGTCAAAGAAGAAACCAGCCTGTAGGACTGATAGTTCACACGAACCACGGCCTCATCTAACCTGAGACCAGAAGAACTAGATGGTACCTGGCTGCCACACCGCCCATTCTGACCAGGGACACAATAGACAATTCTGGATAGAGTGGGAGAAAGATGTAGAACAAAACTCAAAATCTTAAAGGCCAGACTTACTGGATTGTTTGAACCCCCAAGAGGAACCCCCAAGACTATTTCCCTGAGATATACCCTTTAGACTTTGAACTGAAACCACTCCTTGAGGTCACCTTTCAGCTAAATAACAGATTGGCTCATGAGATAAACAATGTCACCTGTAAGTACTGTGCTCCTTTAAAAAAAATCATCTGTATGAGACCAAACGGTTCAGTGTTTACCCTAAAGCAAAGATAAGGTAAGGGGGGTAGGCAGGGAAACTAAATTAATGGAAATTGAACAGCCAGGATGGAAATATTGAGAATGCTGACACATTGTGAAAAATGTAACCAATGTTACTGAACAATATGTATATAAATTGTTAAAAGGGAACCTAATTTGTTGTAAACTTTAACCAAAAATATGATTAAATGTTACTTAAAAAATGGGCAAAGGACATGAATAGATACAATGATTGGTCTCTACTTGTCTGGAGCAAAGAGAAAAAAGAGTCAGAGAAGAAACTAGTCTACAAGACTAACAGGCTACACGAGCCAGTAAGCACACGAAAAGATGTTTAACCTTATTAGGGAAATACTAAACAAAACCACTGTGAGATAGCTATTCACTCCTACTGGGATGGCTATTCAAGGAGCCCTGGTGTCACAATGGTTAAGCCCTTGACTAACCAAAAGGTCGGTGGTTTAAACCCATCAGCGGCTTCACCGGAGGAGCGACCGGGTGATCTGCTCCCATAAAGATTACAGCCTAGGAAACCCTAAGGGGCAGTTCTAATCTGGCATATAGGGTTGCTATGAGTCAGAATCAACTCAAAAGCACAAAACAACAACAGGATGGCTATTACCAGAAAAATGGAAAATGGCAAGTGTTGATGAGGATGTGGAGAAATTGAAACCCTCATCCATTGCTGAGAGGACTGTAAAATCTTACAACCTCTGTGGAAAACAGTTTGGCAGTTCCTTAAAAAGTTAAACAGAGTTGCCATATGACGCAGCATTTCCACTGCTAGGTATATACTCAAAAGACTTGAAAGCAGGGACTCAAACAGATACTTGTACATTGATATTCATTGCAACATTATTCGTAGTAGTCAAAAGGTAGAAACAACCCAAGTGTCCTTCAACAGATGAATGGATAAACAAAGTCTAGTATCCATACAATGGAATATTATTCAGCCATAAAGAGAAATGAAGTTCTGATGTATGCTACAATGTAGATGAACCTTGAAAACATTACACTAAGTGAAATAAGTCAGACACAAAAGGAAAAATACTGTATGATCCCATTTATAGGAAATACTTAGAATAGGCAAATGCATAGAGACCAAAGTTTATTAGTGGTTACCAAGGGCTGGGGGGAGGGGCTAATGGGCAGTTATTTTCAAGGGGTACTGAGTATCCATTTGGAATGATGAAAAACTTGGAAATAGTGGTGATGTTGCTCAACATGGGGAATGCAATTAATATCACTAAATTGAATACTTAAAAATGGATAAAAGGCAAGAATTTTATTATATGTATTTTTACCACAGTAAAATTTTAAAAAAGAAGAAAAGCCCAGGGGTCAGATTGCTCGCTCCTTTCCTAGACAAAGCTCACTGCTCTCCATGGGTCTTCAGGAATCCACAACACCTGATACCTATCAGGCAGGAAAATAAAATATTTGCAAATTTGGTAGTTTAAAAAAACCAAGGATAGTTTTAAATATATGAAATGGACATTCATCCTTTGAGCAAACATTGTTAGCCTAATATGAGCCTGTGTTTTCAGGATGGCAATAGTCATGTGATAAAACAATGATTTGTACTCAGGAGCTGCTCAGTAAATTGTTGTGGACTGACATCAGTCCCATGCCACGTGGTTCTTTTTACTTTGCACTAATGTTAACAGCATGTTTCATCTAGCATCAAAATTAAAATGGCTCATTTATGCCATCTTTTTTTTTCTCCCTTGCCAGAATCGACAGTCCTTCAGATGTCTTAGGGAAAAGCCTTGCCAATTTACAAAAACAATTCAATGAAATTCTTGCACGTTCCCAATGGGAAAGAGAGGAAGCACAAGTTAGAGAGAGACAACTCCAAGAAGAAATGACTCTGCAACAAGAGAAACTGGCAAATGGACAAGAAGAGTTCAGGCAGGCCTGTGAGAGAGCCCTTGAAGCAAGAGTAAGAAAAGGGCAAGAGGGAAGTGTTTGGCAAATATTAATGTTTTTCAGAAAATTACAATGCTTCCTTTCTCATGTAAATACAGTATAACTTGTTATTTTCGCTCATAACAAGTCAAGCTGGGTGTGACTGAAATTCAACTCTGAATGTGGTTACTGACGTCAAAGTCAGGCTTGTTTGACACTCTTTTCCTTGTTTTGGAACAAGCGAGAGATGTTCATAACGTGTAGGTAAACAATACCATATTGCTAGAGTATGGTGTGGTGCCAAAATCTTATTTTTTTAATGTAATGAATTTAGTGGTCTGGCAAACATTGAAATGGATTCTAGAGAGCATTCAAGACGAAACCATCCCCAATAACTAATTAATCCAAAATTTTGTTATATTCTTTTGTAATGAAATATAATTCTCTAAAAAGTTTGGGAAACATTTTGCAAAAATCATCTTCGTAACTTAATTTCCTCATAGATTAATTTTGATAAGAGGCAACATGAAGCAAGAATCCAGGAATTAGAGAATGAAATTCACTATTTGCAAGAAAATCTAAAAAGTATGGAGGAAATCCAAGGCCTTACAGATCTCCAACTTCAGGAAGCTGATGAAGAGAAAGAGAGAATTCTGGCTCAACTCCAAGAGTTAGAGAAAAAGGTGAGGATGACTAGGAAAGTGAGACACAGAAGTATGTGCTGATGGGCTCCTGCCTGTGAGGCCCACCAGTTTGGTGTCAGCTGAGAGGGATGTGATCCATGGGCGCCTCTGACTGCATTGTTGGCACAGTGGTGAACGTGACTTAGGAGAGACCTGGTAGATGAGAAACAAGAGAATTAGGAATGTAAGGAGTGACTTTAGAGTCAGTTAGGTGGTATTTAACAGATGTTATGGGGTTGAGTTTGTCTCCTTAGAAACCCGTTGTCCAGTTGGACACATCTATGGGAAATCTCATTTTCCTGTCCTTTCTAATACACTTCTCTTTGGACTTCTCCTCCATCCCACCTCAACCATCTATACCCATTCTCACATCCTGGACCTTGTCAGATTCAGAAATCACACCCACCATCTCTGAAATCACAAACTGAAGCATCCCACCCTGATCATAACCTCTTGTCCTGCCAGCATCCCCACTCTGATAATTTTTCAACCTTATTAAGACTTCCAGTTTATTAGCTGCCTCCCCCCCCCCTTTTTTTTTAATCTATTAAGCCCTTCCTATCTTTACTTTCCTCTTTGTCCAACTTACATTCCATGGACTACAACTGTAGCTATTCTTTTGTGATATTCTCAAGTCCCTTGCCTTTTTCTCTGTCTTAACTCTCTGGTAAAACTGCAGCTATCTACCTGCACCCATGCTAAGTATTTCTGGAGAAAAAAACCACCCATGCAGTTATACTGATATCACTATAAACTCTTGGACACCAACCTCTAGTGGGTAGTGTTACCCTTTTCTCTGCTGAGCTCGCTTTCCCGTGCTCCACTGTTTCATGTGCTCTCCCTCCTCGCATCTACCATCTCCCTGCTTCCAGTCTCATCAAATGACTTACTTCATGCTTTACTAAGAATCCATCGGCTCTCAAGTCTTATTAAGTCTGCCTCCAAAATATATCTCGGATATATGTACTTTGACCTTCTCTCATGTCACCACCCTCATCTAGCCAACTCTGGATGACTGCTACGGCCACCTGGCAAATCTCCCCACTTTTTCTCATGCTTCTGCTCCATGTAACAGCCAGCATGCTTGTGCTAAAGTGTGAATTGGCTCTGGTCAGTCTCCCAATAGTTTCGTGTTGTTCTTAGGGTAATAACATGTTCAGATGACAATATGTTACCTCGTAGATAAAGACCAAAATTCTTCAGTCTGTGAGGCCCTCCATCATTTGCCTCTTTTTGCTTCTCTCATTTTCTTACTATGCTCCCAATCCGTTTCATGACCCATGGGTCATCCCACCCACTTTTTCTAGCTCTCAGGTTTCTTGGGACTGTACTTTTCCCACTAAAAATGTTTGCTGCCCTCCAGTGGGGATTTGTGTAATGGTGAAAGATGAAAGAAACATTCACTGAAGCAAAATAGCTGGGGTATCAGCCTTAAATGTGAGGTAGTGCATCGAGGAAGTGTGATTGGATAAAATTTTTTTTTCTTTTGGCTTTCGTACAGCTAGATAAGCCTTGTAAGCATCTTTATGGTTTCCTTGTGACAGTTAGGGAGCCATGGTGGGTTTGGTTTTTTGTGTGTGTTGCAGTACATTCTGCCACCCATGACTGGTGGGACAGATGGGCACCCACCAATCCTGGCACCCAAGAACCCCTCAAGGTTTGTGGGACCCATGGATTCCCAAATAATAATTCTCAAAATCCATGTTACCAACAAAAAATGTAAACACACTCCATTTCTCAGCATGCTTCCATGAATGAAAACATGAAAAAAAAAATTCAAAGCAGAAAATATTAGGGTCTTGAAAGGGTTATTTCAGTTCCTCAAAAATGCCAAGTTCTTCCTTCCCTCCTGCCTTCCCACATACCATTCTTTCAACCTGAACCATGTTCCTTCTCTATTCTTCTCCTTGACTGTCCTCTTTCCCACTAATCTAGGTCTCCTCTGCTATTGTCTATTCTGTCCATTTAGAGCACTAGTCATAATTTTAATTTTACATTTATCTGATTGTTTATTATCTCTCTCATAAGCTGTAAGCACTTGGAGGGCAGCAACCAAGACTGTTTTGTTTCTCACCATATGCCCAGTGCCTTACTCAGTGATTGCAAGTATCTGGTCTATCAGAGGTGACAAGAAATGTTTGTCTAGTGAATAAATGAATTATGATCACTAAGATTCTTGACTGGAAAGACTGATTTGATTCCAAGCTTATCGTGCAGTTTTGAGATATTTTTAATTATTCAGTGAATAGTTATGGAGCACCTACTGTGTACCAGGCATGGTACTATGTATGGGGCATCCAACAATGAACAGAGTCCCTCTCCTCATGTAGCTTACATCTAGCAGAGACTTCACTGAGAGAAAACGTGAACAGAGTGCTTTTCTTTCTCACAATTTGGCTCTTTTTAATTCACTTCTGCCAGATGACTCATCTGTTTGTTTAATGTTTTTTTTCTTTTAGAAGAAACTTGAGGATGCCAGATCCCAGGAGCAGTTTCTTGGTTTAGATAAAGAATTGAAGAAACTAAAAAAAGCTGTGGCTGCCTCTGATAAGCTAGCCACAGCTGAGCTCACCATTGCCAAAGACCAGCTTAAGTCCCTTCATGGAACTGTTATGAAAATTAACCAGGAGCGAGCAGAGGTGAGTCTACAGGTAGAGAACAAGTTTCCACCAGTTATTCTGCTGTCAGAAAATACAGCAACTTTATTAATGATCTCTTGTTATAGACTTTGATTATTTTATAAGCCACTATAAAGTTGTTGGTTTCTCTTAACCTGAAGATTGTTTTTCCCTCATCACAACCCCTAAGAATTTATTTTGTGCCACCATGGGCTCTGCACTTTGTTGTGTCCTGAAAGGAATCATCAGATGAAACATACTGTCCCTACCTGAAGGGATTTGTGATCTGCTTAGGGAGGTAGCTATCGATACACACCTGGACAAGGATTTTGAAGGCTTCTCATATAATCCCTCTGAACTTCAAGTTTTTCGTCTTCTGCAGTCAGATGATAATATGTTGCCTCATAGGGCTGTTATGACTCCTGACTGAGATCATGTCTGCTACAGTGCTTTATAGGATACAAATGTTAATGAGGTTAAGGAGTAGATCACAGGAGAGAAAATCTAATGATGAGAGTGACACCAGTCATGGAAGGTAATAGAACAGTGAGGGAAAAACTAGCCCTTGTTCTTTTTGATGCAGCACCCTTTCCGTTTGGCCCCCATAGTGGGTGCAGAGAAGGCTTCTGTATAATGGGAGCAACACATGAGAAGGTGAGACTTGGTGCCACATGTCCATGGGACAGCCAGACAGGTGATCTGATTAAAGGAGAAGAATCAATCTGAGAGAAGGAGATCAAGAGGACAACCTGTGATGGCAATGATGCCTTTTTCATGCCTCTGTCCCAGCAGGAATTGCAGGAAACCGAGAGGTTCAGCAGAAAGGCAGCACGTGCGGCCCGGGATCTGACCCGAGCAGAAGCAGAGATCGAACTCCTACAGAATCTTCTCAGGGACAGAGAGGATCAGGTCAGTATTGGTACCCTGAGACCTTTTCCTTACTGGGTCCTTTTCAGTTCCTGAAAGATAAAACTGCTGCAGGTGACACTGTAAAGAATTTTTAAAGTATAATCGTCAATCAGTATTTTATGTGATCCTATATACCAAGCACAGTGCAGTTTAAATATTTCAGTTTCCTCGCTGGTGAAGCATAAATAAAATCATAGAATTATAATAAAGTTGCAAGGATAAGGGCATCTTGGAAAAACTTTATTGGCAACTTTTTGTATGTGATTCTTCAATAGTTTCTAATGGAGATGGAGAAAGCAGATGCAGGCACCTTAGTAGCAAACTCACAGGTGCTAGAAATTGATAAACTCAATGAGACAATGGAGAGACAAAGGACAGAGATTGCAAGGCTATGGAATTTACTAGACCTCACTGGAGCTGGTAAGGTATTGGGCTTTGATTTCGGTAGTGGTTTTGCAGTTGTTGTTTTCACTGTAGACAATTAAAATGAAAGCTTCATGTTTGTTTTCTGTCTTCTTTGTTTAACTGTTGCAAATGAATCTAATACTTGATTTCCAGGGCTATGTAATTAGCTTAATAAATAATAAATGCAATATTGAGAAACTTGATTACAAAGAAACTGACAAGAAACTTGTATTTATATTTTCAAAAGAAGTAATGTTTCCAGATCTGTTCATTTGCCTTCTCTGCCCCACTTTATAATTGAAGGACAGAAGGATGTGTCTATCCTTTGTAAGTGTTAGCAAAAACTAATTACAAAAGAGCAAGCTAAAAGTCAGCTTTGAGGAACTGATAAAATTCATTGGCAGTCATGGAATCAATTTTGGATTTTGAGAGAGAAAGGAAGTGGGTGATTGCATACCAATTTCATAGGATGACTTTCATTTACAGATAGCAAAGGAGGCTTTGAAAATATTTTGGAAGAAATTGCTGAACTCCGTCGTGAAGTTTCTCATCAGAATGATTATATCAGCAGCATAGCAGATCCTTTCAAAAGAAGAGGCTATTGGTACTTTATGCCACCACCATCATCAAAAGTAGGAAATCTGTGGTGCTGGGAGTGTGTAGTGAATTTTCTTGAAGAAGGCATGACAGTACCCCATCAGCAAATTTGTGAACAGGAGCCAAACAGAAATATTTGTATGCTAAGCCATATATTTATATGCTAAGCTGTATATTAAGAGTCACAAAGTTGAGAGGTTCTGAAGTGTTTTTGATATTTGAGATGAAAATAGGTCCTTCCCGGGGAAGATGGTAATTATCCTTTCATGCTCAGGTGGTGTGTTGTGGGTCCCTAAATGAGGATGCTATAAAGGGGATAAGGCGACTCAAGACCAGAGAGCCTGTTAAAAATGGGTATAGAATATGCAGAGGCGCAGACAGAAAAATAGACACCTGAATTTAACCAGAACCGAAAGAGCAGAATCTAGGACGTTTCTCCCAGAAATCTAAAGGAAGCCAACATCCTTGGCACGGCCAGAGCTGGAAGTGGAAGCAGGATAGTTTAGAGCAAAACATGTAAGCCTGACTTGGGTGAGAGTTTGGAGGAAAGAGTCAGAGAGTAACAGAGTAGAGCTTAAAATTCATGCCAAGCTCACTGGACAGCAGGAGATTAAAGCCCCCAGATTCCACTGGAAGTTCACGGGAGTGTCCTTTGTCTCAGTTGCTGGGCCATCAGGGACAAAGCGAAGGAAGAGAAACCACTGGGAAAGATGAGCACAGGGAGAAGAGTGGTTGACACCCAGGGATTTGATTGCCTATGGAGAACTTGTTTTGATTTCTCAGTCTGGAAGATTGCCGAATAAAATTAACCAGGTAGCCAGATAATGTGCTTTTCCCATTTCAACATGATCCAACACTTGGTATCTTTACAAAATTGTACTGAAAGGCAGGGTAGGAAATAGATGTTATCAAATAATAATTTCTGCAGTGATAAATGGACATCGGTTAGAGTATGTTGCCTTTATCAAGTTTTGAGCCCTTCATATTCACAAACCAATCTGATGGACCCCAGCCATTGTACACATAGCACTGCTCTCGGTACTGCCTCCCTAATGCTACCAGTTGATTGAGTCCAGAGGTGATGTCAATTAACTGAACCTTTGTACAAGGCTGCAGTTTACATGACCATGTAATCACTTCTGTCTGTGAAAAATTAGAATTATGATATGTGCAAAGAAACCAAATTCTTTCTTAACTTCACCACATCAGAAGTGGGCTCTAGACTTTAACATTTCTCAAAATTAGCCTTTCCATTTGTAATAGTGTACTCTGCTATCATTTATTTTAGGTTTCTAGCCATAGTTCTCAGGCCACCAAGGACTCTGGTGTTGGCCTAAAGTGCACAGCCTCAGCTCCTGTTAGAAAAGCACATCCTGGGCAGCAAGATGGGAAGGAAGGCAGTGGACCTCCACCAGCCTCAGGATACTGGGTTTATTCTCCCATCAGAAGTGGGTTACATAAATCTCTTTCAAATAGAGGTAGGTTAAATCACATAAGGGAGGTTGCATTTCTCTTGTCTGTTTAATAACCTTTTATTGGCTCCCTGAAGTTCATAAGACATAGTCCAAACCCCTTAGCTTGCTCTGCGAGACCCTCTGTGATCTGTTCTTGGCCAGCAACCAAGGCTAAAGTCTCACCTCTATAACTCTCCCACACATCAGCCATAACCGACTGCATGCCATGTTCCTCAAACCTCCATGTTTTAAACCCTCTGTCTGGAATGGCCTTATTTGTCCTTCGTTTCCCCATCCTATTCCTACTTCTTCTTCAGCAAGACCCAGGTCCTCAAACATCACTCCGTTTGTGACACCTTCCTCTACCCTGCCTCACTCAGGCAGACTGAGCAGCTCTTTGTACTCCCGGAGCATGGCAGCATATATCCTTGTATCATGGCATTAATTTTGCTGTACTAAATTGATGTGTTTAGAGGTCTGTCTTCCACAGTTCTGGATGTGGAGAGAGTCAGACCTGGGGTGAATCCTGGCTCTTTTATTTAATAGAAATGTGATCTTTTAAGCAAATGATTTAGTTGCTCTGAGACAGTTAATCTATAAAGTGAGAATATAATCTTCTGAGAAACTGTTCATTCAGGAATTATTTATTGAATGCCTGCTATGTGCTAGGTTCTCTGTCTTCACTGATTAAACAAGACATAGTTCCTGCTTCTAGGGGACATCAGTAAGTAAGCTGTCTCATTAGAGAGAGTTATATGTCGTGATACTGGTAAATGCTGGGTACTGTAGGATCGCTCAGCACATCTCTGTTGGTCTTTTATGTGATGTGCTGAATGAAGGAATGAATGAATGGACAAATGGACAAACAAACCAACAGATATGCATAATAAAAACTCAATTATCAGCCACTGAAAATAATTTGAATTCTTGTTCTGATCTGCTTTTCAAAACCACTTTTGACCTATTTTTCATAGTTTTATTCTCACATGTCTGGTATTTTAGCCTAAAATGCTGCTGTTCTCTGCTAAACCTGCTTACCTTGTAAACCGTGGGGTAAAACACTGTTCTGTTCATTTCTCTGAAGATGAAGACAGTGGAGGAGATAGCCAAGAAGAGAGCGACCTGGATGACCGAGAGGAACCCCCATTTGTGCCTCCGCCTGGATACATGATATATACCGTCTTTCCTGATGGTTCTCCAGTGCCTCAGGGCATGGCCCTTTATGCACCACCTCCTCCCTTGCTCAACAATAGCGGACCTCTCACCCCTGGAACTGTTGTTTATGGGCCGCCTCCTGCTGGGGCCCCCGTCGTGTGTGGACCTCCACCCCCCAACTTCTCGATCCCCCTCATCCCCATAGGCGTGCTGCACTGCAACGTCCCAGAACATCATAACTTAGTAAGTGGAAAGATGTATGATCCCCATCCCTACTTCTTCCAAAGGTGACTGAATAAGGTTATACACATAAGGTCACAGTTTAAGGTGATCTATTTGTGAATGGATTGTATCCCAAAAGTGTGTTTGTAAGGCTAAGGTTTAGAACTGAACAAGCATTCTCTTATAAAAATAATATTGTGAACAGGAGTTAGGATCCCAGACCATCCTACAAAAATCAGTTTTTATAACAGAGATGCTTTCAATCCAGAAATTAACCATTTTTAAAAAATCTTACACTTTTCTATTAAAAATGCTATATTATTGTGTATGTGTATAAGTATAGTCACATATTAGTATCTGTACTTGTAGACATATGTATAGGTGTATGTACGTGTGCATGAATACACATGTATGTTCATGTGTTTACACACGTATGAACACTGTACACCAAGGTTTTGATGAGGATTATCTCTGGATGGTGGGACTTATTTATTATTTCTTGTTCGTTTTCAGAGTCGTTATCTTTTTGTACACGCAGTTTTTGTATACTGCTTTTCCCACTTAATGTTACAAGCAATTCAAGTTTTTAAACAGTATTTTTAATGCTGCACATTTTTTTATTTGTAAATACTGTAGTTGTGTGTAAATTTTTATTATATTTTATAGTATTTTCTTAGACTGCATTTCAAGAAATGATTACTTTCTAATCACTAGATTACTAACTTTTCAGTTCTGAAGAAGTTACAGGCATTCCAATCAAGTTCCTCCTTCAAATTCAGGACGCCTCGAGCTCTTTATTTTTTCCTTCCCCTTGCAGCAGATTGATGGGTACATAAAGGGCTAAGAGACGTGAATGCCAAGCCACTAGCCCCATTTTAATAAGTCAGGCTAGTTTCAGAGGAACTGTGTATATTTACAAGATTAAAAGTGGTAGTCACTCATATTATCTTGCAGTTTTTCAGTGCACATTGTATTTAGAGCAATTCTCCTCCTCAGCATTTATTGACAATCTCTTACTTAAGCTGGTTCTTTTGCTCGACAGTGCCCAGCTGTTTATAGTTTCCCAGGTACACTTTTATACTTCCCTACATTTGCACATGTTATTTCTTCAGCTAGATCTTCTCCTTTCATTAATTCTTTAAAACCTAGACAAAACACCTCTTCCTCTGGGCACCCTTCTCAGACAACTCCCTTCCCATGTGCCCAGAGGAGGGAGAGACCTTTGTGTGTTTCTGCTAGACTCTCAACTCTGGAGGGAGAGATTATCCGCAAGAAGTGCTTGGTGGATGTTTTTCAACCACAGTAGGACTAATGGAGAAGTTAAAAGCTCAAAGAACCTACAAGTTTTATCTATGATGTGTGAAAAAATTGGCTTGACTTAATTTTTCTTTTCACGCTTAAGCCTTAGAATCTGCCGCCATTTTCGGATTATAGATTCCACTTTAACCACAGTTAATTCCAGGTTTTAGCAGACAAGGGGAAGTACCCTGTGATGTTTCAGTATTGCATTTGTTTTTCTTTGTTCAGGAGAATGAAGTTTCTAGATTAGAAGAAATAGTGGAGCATTTAAAATCGAAAAGACGGGAAGAACGGTGGATGAGAATATCTAAGCTACAGTGTGAAAAAGAAATAGAAGAACTGCATCATAATATTGATAGTCTTTTGCAAGAGAAGAAGGACTTAGAGCATGAAGTAGAAGAATTACATAGAACCATCCAAAAACATCAACAGCCAAAGTAAGATTATTAGCCATTTTACTGTTGTGATTCTGATGAATATGATATTAATTCATTAAGATAGTCTAAAATCAGTGCTGTCTCATAGAACTTGTGGCAGCCTTGGAAATGTTCTAGATCTGTACTGTCCAGGACAGTAGCCACTAATCACATGTGTGTAGTAGACACTTGAAATGTGGCTAATACAACTGAAGAAATGAATTTTTAATTTAGTTTTAATTAATAGTTACATGGTGACTACCATATGGGACAATGCAGATCTAAATAAATCTTTTTGGCCAGTCATATCAATCAGCTCCTCTTGTAATCCCTCTTGGATAATGGAATAGCTGTCTCTCCTCCTCAGCTATCCTACCTAAAAACAGATGCTTCCAACTCTCCCTTTCCCTCCCCGAGGCATCCAGTTTTTCACCAAGTCCTACTGACACACAAAGAGCTCTCAGATAGGCCCCATTCTTTCATCCCCACTGCCCTAGCCTTTAGTCAGTCTCATCCTGGGCCATTGTAATAGCTTCCTCACTGACCTCCCATGTCTAGTTTTTCTCTCTCCACTCTACCTTCAACGTAACTGCTAATATGGCCATGCTACCCTCCCGTGTGGCTCTCCAGCCCATCAGGGTATACACCACCCTCCAAGATCTCAGCCCTGCCTGTGTTCTTTTGTTTTGTTTTAATCCCCTCCCACACACAGTGTTTGGTCTGGCCCTACTTACCTTCTTGTGGTGTTCCCAAGCACCCTGTTTTTTCCTGCCTCCACATCTTTGCATGTGCTGTCTTCTCTGCCTGAAGTGTCTTCTCCTTTCTCTCTCCCACCTACCTAACTCCAATCTTGTCTTTCAAAAGGAAGATCAGAGATTCCCTCTTTCAAAAAAGCTTTTCTTTTCTCAGGCCCCCACAACTTGGAACTAGCCCTCGGGCATAACACTATTCACACAATATTATAAGGAGCCCAGGAGCTCCTTGAGGGCAGTGGCAGGACCTCCTTCTCTGTGTCCCAGCCTGTGGCATAAGGCCTGGCACAGTGCAGGTTTGTTCATGAATTCTGTTTCTGTTGGTTGGACCAGTTATGTAGAAGCCCACCTTCTGCACTGGTCAATGAATTATGACAGTTCTTGTCATTTAAGCCAGACTGGGCCACGCTTGGGATGAGGGGAGACTGCAGAGGACACAGAGGCAAGCAACACATGGTCACTGCCTTCTAGGAGCAGACACGTGAATGACTAACTGATAGATCTGACAGGGAAAAGCAAGGTCTACACTGAGAAGAAAATTGGGACTAGATCTTTGAGGTCTTGGGGGTGGTCTTATCTATAATTTTTGTGGGTATATATGTGAGGGGGCTTTTCGTTTTGTTTGTATTTTGAAGTTGGTTCATTTTTGCAGGGTTATAAAGAATAACCATTTCATTTTCTGGTTATAAAATTGTAGTAAATGATTATTCTAGGGAACTTGGATAAGACAAAAATGTTCAAAAAAGAAAATAAAAATAATTAGTATTCTCATCATTTAAAGAGAAAGATCCTGTTAATGTGTTGATGAATCTGTCTTCATATTCTGCCTTGCAGTCATAGATAGTCCCAGCTTCCAATAATTCTGTCATGTTGTTGTTGTCTGTCACATTAGCCTTGAGTTACTGGATTGAGTGTCATGCTTTTTGATTTGTTAAATACCATGACCAAACCTTACTCTAGAAGAATGCAGTAAATCACAAAATCAGGTAGTCTTCAGGGTAGCCTTTGAGCTGAGCTTTGAAGGATAATTTTTGAGAGAATGGATAGTTATTATGGTAGTGGTTTGTTCTACTTTTATACCTCTAAATAAAAGTATCAACATTGGCTTCGCCAAGTGGTTGACAATACAGTAATCTTTGTTGTTTTTTTTTATATAAAAAAAGAACAAAACAACTGCATTATACATTATGTATATTACATATTTATTGTCAACAATATACCCACCTGAACAAAAAGTAAACATAGACTTTGAAGATAATCAAATGTAGCCACCTTTCTTGCCTCTTATATAAATTAGAAAATCATAATGCATCAATTTACCAGTTAGGCTACAAGTGTGTACTTTGTCTACATTGAAAATCTTTTAATGTGTACCTGTATTTTTTTTTTTAAGGGACTTCATTGATGGAAATGTTGAGAGTCTTATTACTGAACTAGAAATAGAAAAATCACTCAAACACCATGAAGATATTGTAGATGAAATTGAGTGCATTGAAAAGACCCTTCTGAAACGCCGTGCAGAGCTCAGGGAAGCTGACCGACTCCTGGCAAAGGCTGAGAGTGAACTTTCGTGCACAAAGGAGAAAGTATGTCCTGTTGTGATTTTAAGTGTGAATTCACTGTGGGTGAGACAGTTGATTCTCCTCACAGGAAGGATTAGAAAGAGAAAGCGTAAGAGCACAGTCGTCTAAGTCAGGCAACTGTTCTAGGCCAGACTCTGCTACTTAAGGAGCTATTAGAATTTGGGAAGTCATTTGAATTTCCAGAGGTTTTTTTTTTTTTTTTTTTGTACTTCAAGTGAAGGTCTACAGAGCAAATTAGTTTTTCATTGTCTTAGTTATTTAGTGCTGCTATAACAGAAATACCACAAGTGGATGGCTTTAACAACAGAAATTTATTCTCCCACAGTCTAGTAGGCTAGAAGTCTGAATTCAGGGCACCACCTGCAGGGGAAGCCTTTCTCTCTCTGTCAGCTCTAGAGAAAGATCCTTGTCATCAATCTTCCCTTGGTCTAGGAGCTTCTCAGTACAGGGACCTCGGGTCCAAAGGATGCACTTTGCTCCCCGGCGCTGCTTTCTTGGTGGCATGAGGTCCCCAAGTCTCTCTTTTATATCTCTAAAGAGATTGACTTGAGACATAACCTAATCTTGTAGATTGAGTTCTGCTCAATAACATAACTGCCTCTAATCCTGCCTCATTAATGTCATAGAGGCAGGATTTACAACAAATAGGAAAATCACATCAGATCACAAAAAGGTGGACAATCACACAATACTGGGAATCATGGCCTAGCCAAGTTGACACACATTTTCAGGGATACAGTTCAATCCATAACACACATTAAGCAATTAGCACACATATTGTTTTGTGACATTGGTTGCCAACACCACGAAATGTCAACACTCTACCCTTCTTGACCTTGGATTCCTCGTTACCAGAGTTCCTATCTCTTCCTGCCTTCTTGTCCTTGCCCCTGAGCTGGTGTGCCAGTTTAGTCTTATGGGTCTGTCTAATCTTTGCCGAAGGGTGAACCTCAGGAGTAACTTCAGTACTGAGTTAAAAGGGTATCCAGGGACCATGTTCTCGGGCTTTCTCCATTCTCTGTCAGACGAGTAAGTCTGGTCTTTTTTTTGTGAGTTAAGAGTTTTGTTCTATATTTTTCTCCAGCTCTGTCCAGGACCCTCTATTGTGATCCCTGTCAGAGCAGTCAGTGGTGGTAGCTGGGCACCATCTAGTTGTGCTGGACTCAGTCTGGTCAAAGCTGTGGTAGTTGTGGTCCATTAGTCCTTTGGACTAATCTTTCCCTTGGGTCTTTGGTTTTCTTCATTCTCCCTTGCTGCAGACAGGATGGTACCAATGGAGTGTCTTAGATGGCCACTCACAAGCTTTTAAGACTGCAGACGCTACTCACCAAAGTAGGATGTAGAAAATTTTCTTTATAGACTATGTTATGCCAGTTGAGCTAGATGTCCCCCAAGAGATCATGATCTCCAGCCCTCAGCCCAGTAATTCAGTCCCTCACGGAGTATGGATGTGTCTATGAAGCTTCCATGACCTTGCCTTGGTCAAGTTATGCTAACTTCCCCAGTATTGTGTACTGTCTTACCCTTCACCAAAGTTACCACTTACCTATTGTCTAGTTAGTTTTTTCCTTTTCCACTCCTCTCCTCCCCTCCTCTCCCTTGTAACCATCAAAGATTGTTTCTTGCTGTGTGTAAACCTTTTCATGAATTTTTATAATAGTGGTCTCATATAGTACTTGTCCTTTTGTGATTGACCTATTTCACTCAGCATACTGCCCTCTAGATTCATCCATGTTGTGAGATGCTTCACAGATTCATCATTGTTCTTTATTATTGTGTAGTACTCCATTGTGTGTATGTACCATAGTTTGTTTATCCATTCATCTGTTGATGGGCACTTAGGTTGTTGTTTCCATCTTTTTGCTATTGTGAATAATGCTGCAGTGAACATAGGTGTGCATATGCCTATTTGTATTACAGTTCTTATTTCTCTAGGATATATTCCTAGGAGTAGGATTGCTGGATCATATGGTATTTCTCTATTTCTAGCTTTTTAAGGAAGCACCATATCATTTTCCAAAATGAGTGTACCAGCAGTGTATAAGAGTTCCAAGCTCCCTGCAGTCTTTCCAGCATTTGTTGTTTTCTGTTTTTTTGATTCGTGCCAGTAAAGTCAGGGTGAGATGGTGTCTCATAGTAGTTTTGATTTTCCTTTCTGTAATGGCTAGTGATCTTGAGCATTTCCTAATGTGTCTGTTAGCTGCCTGAATGTCTTCTTTGGTGAAGCAAATTCCTAGAGCTTTGCTTTCCTCGTCTGTAAATTGATACTGAGAATACCTGCTTCATAAGGCTATCCAGTATGATTACATGACAGTGTATTTAAAGAACCTGAAGTTATTTAGTTCCTGTCATGCCCCACTTCCTTATGCTGTGGGTGTCTCTTTTTATTATTCAGGTTCTGATAATCTGTGTGGTTTTAATAGGTCATCCTTATATTCTTTTGAACACTCAATGAACCTCCCAAGATTCATGGTCTTACTTCTTTACTCCAAGTTTGTAATGATAGAAAATCAAATATTTTTTGGTTTGAGACAGTATTCTTTAGACTATAACACAAAATGAAGTGAAGGAGGGAAGGGAACTAACTTTTATTGAGCCCCTACTATGGCCATACGTGATTGGCCTGGCCATTTTATAAATGTCACTTAATTTAACGCTTTTGGCAACCCTGTAAGATGGTGTTAGCCCAATTTACAGATGAAGGTTATAGAGGCTGGTAACGGGCCCAGGGTCTCACAGCTGAAGTTCCGCCTCATTAAGAGGGCTTTTTTAGTTAGATGAAAATTCCAAGATGAAAAAAATCCATTACCCACATGGAACACTTCAGGAGCTACTACTTTTATATTGTTGTTTCAACATGAATCTATTTGAATTAATAAAAATCTATTACCCAGGGACTGAAATGAATGACTAAAGTTATTAAAGAAATTCTATGAGCAATAGCTTTAATAAGAATGGAAGAACATCCACACAGTTTTTCAGACGATGAATTCCTTCTACTGTCACATGTTAGATTACTGTGAGAGAAAATAGCTGTGAGAAGGAGAAAAATGTATCACTGATATATATAAAAAAATTGATGATACCAATAGGAGGCAGAGGTAGTAACTGAAACAAGGCTGATAAGCTCTTTCCCTCCATCCTCCCAAAATGACTTAGGGAGGCAGTCTGGTAGGGAAGAGGAGGGAGGAAGTAGCTGTAAAAGGAATGTGTCAGACATGTTAAAACCTGACAGAGGAGACAAAACCTACTTAGAAGTGTGGCCTTCTGGAGTGCATAGTAAGGGTTGTTTAATGCTTTGCTAACGGAACTGACAGCCATGGAAGGAAATATGGTGAACTCTCTAGCTCTTTCAGAGCTTGCCGACTCTTTTGCATCCACAGGGGATATTTAATAGACAAGTTTACCATACAGATGCCTCTGACTTTAGTGCAGCTGCAAAGCTTGAGTTTATTGGCTGAAGGTGAGTCACTGCTCAACCAAGTACAAACCATGCTCTATTTAAGGACCTCTTGATGACATTGTTTTAAGCCTCTTGTTTTAGGCAGAAAAAGAAACTTAAGTTGATATTAAAAAAAAATACTGTTTTTGCCAAAGCTTATATAGAAAGCAGTTTTCAAACTTACAGAGTATTTAATATCTGTGTTTCCTAACCAGTCATCCTCAGGTTAATGAGCTTTTACTTATCTTGGTAATATCTAGGGTAAAGCAAGAGTCTCTGTGTGGAGGGAGTTTTGGTGAAAATCACTGCCACTTAATTGGGTAGATTTTTTTAATTGAAGAAAATGACACAATGTTACAGATTATTTTGAAATAAAAAAGGTCATGTACTGTCACCATCCTCAGATGACTATTTTTGTGTGTATATTTAGCTTTCTGTCTTTGTTGACACAGATACAGTTTTGCATAGTTGCTCTCATAGTGCTTGTACCATTTTACGTTTATATTTTTCAGCCAACATAATCTCATTGACATTCTTCCATATTACTACATTGCCATCCTGTCATTTTAAAGGCTACACAATATTCTGTTGTGTTTATGCATTATCACTTATTGAATCTATTATTTGTCAAGTTTTATATTATTTCATTATATAATGAGCATTTTTGTGCAGTAGTTCTTTGTTTCTGAATTATTTTATCAGGATTAGAGAGTTAAAGTGGGTGGACATTTTTATAAGTATTTCTGTGTTGCGTTTTGTTTCCCAAAAGAGTTTGCATTACCAGTAGCTGTGAGCAAATATTGTAAATGAATTGCTTTTAATGACAGTGTCTTTTGTAGACAAAAAATGCTGTTGAGAAGTTCACTGATGCCAAGAGAAATTTATTGCAAACTGAGTCAGATGCTGAAGAATTAGAAAGGAGAGCTCAGGAAACTGCTATTAACCTTGTCAAAGCTGATCAGCAGCTAAGGTACGTGGATCCCCTTAGCCACTGAGGTGCTTTTTGAGATGAATGGAAAGCTTGATTCTAAGAGGATGATAATTGCTTTATGATAAATAGCACGATGTTAAGTCTAGTGATGGGGGTGGGGGTCAAATAAAGTGATGTGTTTTAGATTGCTTCAGGCTGAAGCAAAGGATTTGGAGCAGCACAAAATCGAGCAAGAAGAAATCTTGAAAGAAATAAATAAAGTTATAGCAGCAAAAGACTCAGACTTCCAGTGTTTAAATAAGAAGAGGGAAACACTGACAGAAGAGTAAGTAAGGCCTCTTGTAGGGCTTCAAGGGTTTTATTAGAAGACAGCTCTTAGGGTCCCGTCTTAGTACTGCTTGTGCTTTGCAGGCTTCAGAAACTGCAAAAAGACATCGAGACCGCAGAATGCAATGAGGATCACCACCTGCAGGTCCTTCAAGAGTCTGAGACCCTCCTTCAGGCCAAGAGAGCAGAGCTGGAAAAGCTGAAGAGCCAGGTATGGCAGTAGACACTTAGAAAAAGCAGTTTATGCTGTTTTGAAACCTGCATTTGTTTTATGATTATAGAAGTAATACATATTTGTAGAAAAAGATTAGAAAAGACAAAATATAAAGAATAGTTTAAGCCATATATCATAGTGTTAAGTGTATAGAGTCCAAGCCAAACCTGAATCCCAATTTTATACAACATATTATTGAGTAAAAGAAGTGTGTCTCAGAACATGGTGTACTCTGTGAGATTGTTTATGTTAAATGTGTTCTATGAACACAGTGTTTGTAGTCTCTACCAAAGTACCAAAGTGTCCGTCTCAGAGAAGGGGTGATCATGAGTATTTTCTACATTTTGCTTATCTGTATTTTCTATAAGTGAATATGCATTACTTTTAAAATTATGAGTAATTTTCAACAAAATTCTAGCCAGTAGTATTCAGCAACATATCAAAAAAATAATTCGCCATTATCAAGTGGGATTTATACCAGGTATGCAGGGATGGTTCAACATTAGAAAAACAATCAGTGTAATCTACCACATAAATAAAAAGATAAGAACCACATGGTCTTATCCATCGATGCAGAAAAGGCATTTGACAAAGTCCAACACCCACTCATGATAAAAACTCTCAACAAAATAGAAGGGAAATTCCTCAGTATAATTAGGGGCGTTTATACAAAGCCAACAGCCAACATCATCCTAAATGGAGAGACTTTGAAAGCATTCCCCTTGACAATGGGAACCAGATAAGGATGCCGTTTATCACCACTCTTATTCAACATTGTGCTAGAGGTCCTAGCCAGAACACTTAGGCTAGAAAAAGAAATAAAGGGCATCCAAATTGGTAGGGAAAAAGAGTATCTCTATTGCAAATGATATGATCTTATCCACAGAAAACCCCAAAGAATCCACAAGAAAACTACTGGAACTAATAGATTTCAGCAGAGTTTCAGGATACAAGATAAACATACAAAAATCAGTTGGATTCCTTTACACCAACAAAGAGAACTTTGAAGAGGAAATTGCCAAATCAATGCCATTTGCAGTAGCCCCCAAGAAGATAAAATACTTAGGAATAAATCTAACCAGACATGTAAAAGACCTATACAATGAAAACTACAAGACACTACTGCAAGAAACCAGAAGAGACCTGCACAAGTGGAAAAACATACCTTGCTCATGGATAGGAAGACTCAACGTTGTGAAAATGTCAATTTTACCCAAAGCAACCTACAGATACAATGCAGTCCCAATCCAAATTCCAGCAGCGTTTTTTAATGAGATGGAGAAGCAAATCACAAACTTCATATGGAAAGGGAAGAGGCCCCAGATAAATAAAGCATTACTCAAGAAGAAGAACAAAGTAGGAGGCCTCACACTACCTGATTTTAGAACCTGTTATACCACCATGGTAGTCAGAACAGCCTGGTACTGGTACAACAACAGATACATAGACCAATGGAACTGAATTGAGAATAAATTCATCCACCTATGAGCAGCTGATATTTGACGAAGGCCCAAAGTCCATTAACTTGGGAAAAGACAGTCTGTTTAACAAATAGTGCTGGCATAACTAGATATCCATTTGCAAAAAACTGAAACAAGACCCATACCTCACACCATGTACAAAAACTAATTCAAAATGGACCAAACACTTAAATATAAAATTGAAAATGATAAAGATCATGGAAGAAAAAATAGGGAGAATGCTAGGAGCCCTAATACATAGCATAAACACAATACGAGCCATAAGTAACAATGTGCAAGCACCAGAAGAGAGACTAGATAAATGGGAGCTCCTAAAAATCAAACACTTACGCTCATCAAAAGACTTCACCAAAAGAGTAAAAAGACAACCTACAGACTAGAAAAAAATTTTTGGTTATGACAAATCCGATCAGCATCTGATTTCTAAAATATACAAGATACTGCAAAACCTCAACAACAAAAAGACAAATAACCCAATTAAAAAATGGGCAAAGGATATGAGCAGGCACTTCACCAAAGAAGACATTGAGGCAGCTAACACAGATGAAGAATTGCCCACAGTCATTAGCCATTAGAGAAATACAGATCAAAACCGCAATGAGATATCATCTTACCCCAACAAGGCTAGCTTTAATCCAAAAAACACAACATAATAAATGCTGGAGAGGTTGTGGAGAGACTGGAACACACATTGTTGGTGGGAATGTAAAATGGTACAACCACTTTGGAAATCGATTTGGCACTTCCTTAAAAAGCTACAAATAGAAGTACCATATGATCCAGCTATCTCGCTCCTTGGAATATGTCCTAGAGAAATAAGAGCCATCACACGAATAGATTATGCGCGCCCATGTTCATTGCAGCACTGTTCACAATAGCAAAAAGATGGAAACAACCTATTTGCCCATCAGCAGACAAATGGATAAACAAATTATGGTATATCCACACAATGGAATACTACGCAACGATATAGAACAACGATGAAGCTGTGAAACATCTTATAACATGGAGGAAGCTGGAGGGCATTATGCTGAGTGAATTTAGTCAGTCACAG
Source organism: Dugong dugon (assembly GCA_030035585.1). NCBI lineage: Eukaryota > Metazoa > Chordata > Mammalia > Sirenia > Dugongidae > Dugong > Dugong dugon. The sequence continues at coordinate 65,270,916 of CM057471.1, forward strand.
AAGGACAAAATTGTATCAGACCACTATTATAAGAACTCAAGAAAAGGTTTAAACACAGAAGAAAACATTCTTTGGTGGTTACGAGGGTGGGGAGGAAGGGTGAGGGTTATTTACTAACTAGATAGCAGATAAGAATTAGGTGAAGGGAAGGGCAGCATACGCTCTGGGGGAAGTCAGCACAAGTGGACTAAACCAAAGCTAAGAAGTTTCCTGAATACAATCAAACACGATGAGGGACAGAGTAGCAGGGGTAGGGGTCTGGGGACCATGCTTTCAGGGGACATCTAGATCAATTGGCATAACAAAGCTTTTAAGAAAATATTCTGTGTCCTACTTTTGTGAGTGGCATCTGGGGTCTTAAAAGCTTGCAAGCGGCCATCTAAGATGTATCAATTGGTCCCAACCACCTGCAGTAAAAGGAGAATTTAAGAACATGAAAGACACGAGGAAAGTATTAGCCCGAGAGACAGAAAGGGCCACATAAACCAGAGATTTCATCAGCCTGAGACCAGAAGATCTGGATGGTGCCTGGCTACCACCAATGACCGCCCTGACAGGGAACACAACAGAGAGTCCCTGATGGAGCAGGAGATAGGTGGGGTGCAGAACTCAAATTTTAGTAAGAAGACCAGACTTAATGGTCTGACTGAGACTGGAGAAACACCCAAAAGCATGGCCCTGGATTCTTTGTCAGCCCAGAACTGAAACAATTTCCAAGGCCAACTCTTCAGACAGGGATTGGACTGGACTGCGGGACATAAAGTGATACTCATGAGGAGTCTACCTCTTCGCTCAAGTAGATACAAAAGACTAAATGAGTAGCTTCTGTCCGGAGGTGAGATGGAAAGGCAGATAGGCTTAGGAGCTGGTTGAATGGACATGGGGAATTGGGTGGAAAGGAGGAGTGTGCCGTCACAATATGGGGAGAGCAATTAGGGTCACATAACAATGTATGTATAAATTTTTGTATGGGAGACTAACTTGAAGTGTAAACTTCATTTAAACTACAACAATAAACAAACAAAAAAAAAACTGAGTAGTTTTAAAATTTCCAAAATGAATAAATATAAATAAATCCCTGCCTAACTTCTGTCATCAACATTATTATCAAATAAAATGTAGATATGAAAGTGCTTTGAAGACCATAACCTGAGGGATAATCATTATTATCATATTGTTATTATTGCTGTTATTGGAGTGGTTTTAAGTATATAAGGTCAAGATCATTATTAGGCATTTCATGCACCCACCCCCGGTCTAGCCTTCTTGACTCTTGGGACTAGAGCAATAGATACTAATGTCTCCCTACAACCTCCTCACCAGGTAGCTTTAGCTGGATTCGGTATTTTCCATCTACCTGCTGAAAACTGCATGACTTTTGTCAAGCTTGGCATTCCTCCCTTTTCTTTAATGCAGGTGACAAGTCAACAACAGGAGATGGCCGTCTTGGACAGGCACTTGGGGCATAAAAAAGAGGAGCTGCATCTACTCCAAGGAAGCATGGTTCAGGCAAAGGCTGACCTCCAGGAGGCTCTGAGACTGGGAGAGACTGAAGTAGCTGAGAAGTGCAGTCACATTAGGGTTTGTTTTTCTGTAGGTTTTCTTAAGAGCCCTAGGACAATACTATGGCTATATTTTGAGATACTTTCATTTAGTTTCCCCTAAATGCAAATACAGATTGCTGAAATTTCAAAGTCTCTGCAACATTGCTTTGGTTTTGTGTTGTGTGTCTATGCTATGACTGTCGCATGTTGTTCCACCCCATGTCGTTTTCTGGATATACCCAAGATTTTCCTGCATCTGTGTTCTTTCTTATACCATTTCTTTTCCAGGAATGCCCTTCCTCCCTCATTGCTAGCCAGAGCCTATCCGTTTTTCATGACCTACCTTCATACCACCTCCTCTTTGAAGACTTCCCTAATTTTTCCTCTACCCCAGCTGAAGGAGTTTGTCCCTTGTTTGAGTTCTGAGTCACTCTGTCTACATGTTTCCCAGGGCATTTAGTACCTTTAGCCTTGTGTGATCCTGTTTATGTGCCCTTCCTTATCTCCTGGTGAGGTGCTGAGCCCCTGAGGGCAGGAACCACCTCTTTTCTTCTCCACAACACAATGCCTTGCACATAGTAATGTTGCATATACCCTTAAATGAAGATAATGTGTTACTTTCTTCTATAATACATAAATATGTTAATACAAAAATAGTGCTATTCTTGACATAAAAGGCAAAAGATGAGCTTGTTTCCAAATTAGAATTTCTATGCAGTGAGACCGTTTATAAGAGAATTAATTTTAAAGTAATTTCCATTCATAATTTTGCAGAGAGTCATGATTTTTTCCCCCCACAGGAAGTAAAATCTCTTCTGGAAGAACTGAGTTTTCAGAAAGGAGAACTGAATGTCCAGATTAGTGAAAAAAAATCTCAACTTGCACTTATAAAGCAGGAAATTGAGAAAGAGGAAGAAAATCTTCAGGTAGTTTTAGGGCAAATGTTTAAACATAAAACTGGTAAGTTTAAAGAAAAACAATCATATAAAATTTGAAGTATATGAAATATGAAAATATCTATATTCCAGGTCACTGAAAAAATCCAAGTGGTCAAGTAAGTTATTAATAAGTAAAGAAAAGCAAAGTTTAAAAGGAATAGGATATTGTTTTCTGCCGTTCAAATTAATAACATTTATTTGAAAGAAAAATAATCATATTCCTTGCTGACCAGGGTATGGTGAAAAGAGTAGCACTGACAGGCTATTGATTGAAGTATAAATTAGAACAATCTACCTGTGTTTCATTATTCTTAAAATTCACAGCTATTGAACCACTGAGCCCATTTCTAGTAATCTAGAGTGGCGTAGTAGTTAAAGAGCTCAGCTACTAACCAAGAGGTCAGCAGTTCAAATCCACCAGCTGCTCCTTGGAAATCCTATGGGGCAGTTCTGCTCTGTCGTACAGGGTCGCTATGAGTCAGAATGGACTCGACGGCAACAAGTTTGGTTAGAGAGGGCAAGCGTTTATGCACATTACAGCAATATTTATAATGGCAAAATTTGTAAATAGCTTAAATGACCAATTTAAAAATCGTATTTTTAACAGCATTTAATGATATGCAGAAATGCTCATGAGAAGAGTGAAAAAATGTGTAACAATTGAACATGCAGTATAATCCCATTTTATTTTAAAATATATGTTTATGTATATGTACTCAAGGAACTAAATATATCAAAGTGTTATTGTAATAGGGATTATCTTTGGATGATGGGATAATGTTTGATTATCGTTTTCTTTTATACTTTTAAAAAAATATTTTCTGAATCTTATACAATGAGTAAATATTTTTATAATCAGAAAATAAAATGCTTATTTTTAAATATCTGTAATTCAGAAGGGCCAAAAAATTCTTTCATAAATTTAGATTTATACTTTTAAGTTTTCCACATGTATTTTAATTTTTACTTGTGTGAAAGTGCTCTTTGTTCATTCTTTTATGTGGGGTGAATTGCTTTTAGAACTAGATCTTTATTAAATGTTTTTGTTAAAATATTTTAAACAAATTGATATTATCAGTACTTTTAAAGTATTTTTATTTTTCATTATAAAAACAATTTGGTAACTCCCTGAGTTGAATTCAACAAAGGTTTTTAATTATCTGTTTATTGCTTCTTGATTCAGTCAATAGCATTATTATTTCATTTTGTAAATATTTCCAAGTTTATGTAATAGCTTGGACCATGCTTTGTTTCTGTCCGTTAGAACTAAAGAATATTCTGGACATGTTACAACTTGAAAACAATGAGCTACAGAGCTTGAAGCTACAGCATGACCAAAAGGTGTCTGAATTAGAGAAGATGCAGGTTGAAGTGTTAGAGGTAATGAACAAAGCTGTTGTACCCTTAACAAACTGCAGCCTTTCTCTTTTAGGATGTTTGAGTTCTCTTTTATCTCATTTAGGAGAAACTGGAGTTAGAGAATTTGCAGCAGACAGCCCAGCGACAGAAAGGAGAAATAGAGTGGCAGAAGCAGCTCCTTGAGAAGGACAAACGGGAAATAGAGCGAATGACTGCTGAGATCCGAGCATTACAAGTGTGTATGGCGTCTTTGAGCAAAGAAAAGGAAGATCTTGAAGAGAAATGTGACAGTTGGGAAAAGAAGTTGGCACAAACCAAAAGGTGTGAGCAGAACAGATAAGCTTACAGGATTACTTCTTGAAGGGCTAAAGCATTTTTTTAATTTGTCAAAATAATATAAACACAGTATTTTTAAAAATTGGAAAATAGAGACAAAAAAACAAACACACTGCAAATTCAGTATCATAATACAATTCACCAGTAGCATTTTATGGTGACTTTCCTTCTAATTTGTTTTATAATCTGTTGTTTAAGATACTAATTCTCCCCAAATTAATCTACAGATTCAAGACAATTCCGATCAAAATGTTGCATATACATGCTTTTTTGTAGAAATTGACAATCTGATTATAAAATTTAGAATAGAATCTAAAATTTTTTAGACATGACATGAAAACAACTTTGAAAAAGAAGAACAGAGTTTAAGGACTGACAAACCTGATTTCGAGACTTATTATGTTCACGTAAATGTAAATACCTAAATATAAAACTTCTAGAAGAAAAATAGAGAAAGTTTGTGTGACCTTGGGTTCGGCAAAGATTTCTTAGGTATGACACAAAGCATGATAAATAAAGAAATAAATTTATAAAAGTAGAATTAATCAAGATTTAAAACTCTGCTCATCAAAAGACAATGTTAAGATAATGGAAAGACAGGCCACAGGCTGAAAGAAGATCTTTGCAGCCATGTATCTGATAAAGGACTTAGATCCAGAAAATATATTTGAAAAATCTCTCAAAACTCAATAATAAGAAAACAACCCAATTTTTAAAAAAATAGGTGAAAGATTTGAACAGACAATTCACCAAAGATATATGAATGGCAAATAAGCACATGGAAAGATACTCAGCATCAGTAATCATTAGGGAAATGCAAATTAAAACCACAAAGATATCATTACACACCTGTTAGAATGGCTGAAATTTAAGATTGACCTTACCAAGTGTTAACAAAGAACTTTCATACGCTAGTGGAGGGAATGTAAAATGGCACAACCACTTTGGAAAACAGTTTGGCAGTTACTTAAAAACTTAAACATCCACCTACCATAAAATGCAGCCATTTCATTCCTAGGTATTTATGCAAGATAAATTAAAGATTTTACACTAATGTGCACAGCAGCTTTATTAGTAATAGCCGAAAACTGGAAGCAACCCAAATGTCCACCCATATCAGTTGGTGAATGGATAAACAAATTGTAGTACATCCATACCATGAAATACTACCCATCGATAAAAAGGGAATTAAGTATTTATATACACAGCAACTTGGATGAATTACACAATAATTATGCTGAGTGAAAAAAGCCAGACAAAGCAAGTACATACGGTATGATTCCATTGATGTAAAAGAATACATATTCCATGTTTTTATCCATGGCTTTTCTAAAACTTCGATTTAGTGAGTCACTTTTTGAAAAATCTCCTGTTTAGAAAGCTGATAATAAAATTCCTTTTGAAAATGAGTTGAAGGGTGTTAGATTTTATTAAGATTTATAGTTGTTCAAACTTTCCATGACTGTATATTGTGAAAGTGTAACACTGCCTCACATGCCTCGTGTATGTGTGTACGTTTTGTGTTTGACAGGTTGACTTATTCTCTGCTTTTGTGATAGAGTTTTGGCAGCTACAGAAGAGAACAGCAAAATGGAGCAGTTAAACTTAGAAAAGTTGGAACTGAGTGTCAGAAAACTGCAGCAGGAACTAGACCAACTAAACAGAGACAAGCTCTCACTGCATGAAGACATTTCAGTAATGCAGCAACAGCTACAAGGTATGAGACAGCAGAACAGGAAAGATGAGTATTTTTTTCCTTTGTTAGATTCTGTTTTTAATTGTTTGATTTCTCTTATTACAAAAGTAGTTCATGCTAATAGGCATGGGTTTGTTTTAGACATGATGAAAGTGTTCTAAAATTAGATTGTGGTGATGGTTGCACAATTCTGTGAATATACTAAAAGCCATTGAGTTGTACATATTGAGTAATATATGGTATGTGAATTATATCTCATTAAAGCTATTTTTTAAAGTAATCTGTGTTCCTTAAAGAAAAAGTAAAAATCATGCAAAAAGATAAAAATTACCACTAACCTTACCCCTTAGAGATAATTCCTATAATCAGTTTGGTGAATATCCTTCCAGATTTTTCATATATATACATACATTACAAAAACAAAGATGCAGTTAGCATCCTTATTGCCACATCTTTATAAATAGTCATGATTATTTAGGATAAATTCTTAAGTAATAAATGTAGCTAATTATGTTTGTTTGTTGAGCATTAACTGTGTCCTAGGCCTGATGCTAACTGTTTACATGCATTTTTCTCATTTAATTCTCATAACATTTTTATAAGGTAGAAACTGTCATTTCACCCATTTATAGATGAGGAAACTGAAATCGTTTCTGTGTGACTTGCTCAAGTAAGAATTGACTTGCTCACAGTCACGCAGCTATTAAGTGACAAAACCGGGACCTTGATATAAATACAAAATTTATTCCCAAATAATCTTCCTGAAAGGTTGTACCAATTTACATTTCTATCAACAGTGTAGAAGGTACCCATTTTTCAACTATGAATCTCACCTACAGTAGGTATTATCTTTAATTTTTTTTGTTGTGAGGTTTTGAACAGGTAAGTGGGCCCTAACTCAGATCTGGGTTGTGCATGTAACTTTTTGGCCTTTAGTAAGATATTGTGGCATAATCATGCATGTAACAGAAATATGTTTAAATTTATTTCCACCCTACTTTTTAGAGGGGCTGATGGGAATCTGAAATATGCATACATAGGTATTTCTTACTATATGAAAATTTTACTTCTGTAGAAAAACAAGAAGAAGTAAACACACTACAGGAAGAATTAGCTCATGTCCAAGACCACTTGAATTTAGCAGAACAGGTAAGCATAACAGATGTAATCTAGTAGTATCCTGAAGGCATGCAGACAGTTGAAATAACAGCAACAACAAAAATCAAGTAGGCTGGCTACTTTTTCACACAAGCAGGTCCCATGGGACCATTTATATAACACAAACATATAAATAAAAATTCTGGTGCAGAGCAATCGTTTTCAAATTTTGTTTTAGCCCTAGAACTCTTGATTCAAACAAAGCTTTACTCAAAGCTGATAAATAGTGTGGTGGGGAGACCGGAGCTTGACCTTTCAGCAGTCCCTCTGGGGGCTTCTAGGACCAGATGGACCATCTCTGATCCATGGCACAGATGAGGCCTCCAAGGCTGGGTTTAGGTTTCATCACTCATTGATCTGCAGAGTAGCCTCCAGATCTGGGCCTCTGTCTTGTCAGATGTTAAATAGAGGATTCTTGACCCTGGTACTTCTGATGATCTTAAAAGTAACTCATTGTTGTCCTGTGAGGATAGTGCTATAATACTGAGTTTCAAACAACCTCAAGCAAGTTCTGGGCCTCAGTTTCCCCTATGTAAATTAGCAGTTGGTTTAGACATCTAAATTCTCTTTCTTCTACTTAAAATCAAAGTGTTCCATCTTAAAATTCTTAACACAGGTTCTTGATGAACATTTTCTGTGATTTTCAAAAACGCTTCATTTGGGTTCCTTGAAGAAAGAAGTTATGTTTTCTGAGTTTTTTAAAGATATATAAATACTTTAAATAGTAATAAAACCAGGACTTCAAGCTTATTTTTAACTAACATTGTTAAGCCTTATTCCCAGTTTTTCTTAATCCTTTCGACAGTCCTGAGGTGAATGTTGTTTATTTCCATCTCAGTAATCAGTCAGCTAAAGCTTGGAGGAACTGAGTCTCTTGCCTAAGTTACATGTTTTTGGCATCTCCTTTTTTAGATACTAAATAAAAGGAAAGCCAATAATTAAACTGAGTTCTGAATGCCTTTCTAAAAGTTAATTGGGATAATAAAGGATGTAGAACTTTGATCCTTCTCATTTTGTGAGACTTAGTTGTTACTTGATTGGCACTAGCCATGTAAAGATAGCTTTGTTAGTGGTTTCAGTTTGTTCTTTCACCTGAAGGATCTGCTTCACACCGCCAAGCATCGAGACATACAACTTAGTGAGCAGACCAGGCTCCAGAAGGACATCAGTGAACAGAAAAAGAAGTTTGAAGACTGTCAGAAAGAAGGAGAAACAAAACAGAAACAACTTCAGGTGCTTCAGAATGAGATTGAAGAAAACGAGCTCAAGCTAGTACAACAAGAAATGGTACGTACTACACGTTTATAATTTCATGTAAAGGGAAGCATTTTGCCACTTGTGTGAGCTTTTTTCCTCCTAGCAGAAAGCTACTAAAAAGTATCCCCTATGGAACTGTGCTTCCCTTAACTGCCGTATGTAACCAGGTATGGATTTTATGCCAACTGTTTGAATCTCTTGGTATTAATGAGTATAGACCATTAAGATCATAGAACGTTGGTCCTCTAAAGAATCTTAATGACCACATGCCATTTGCTGCTTGAATCCCCTCCCTAACTTGCCAGCCAAACAGTTCTCCAGCCTGATTGATCACCTTGTAGAGGGAACTCACTCTGTCATAGTGGACTGTTTTCTGCTCTCTGTTGAACTGGAACCTGTCTCATGTCCATGACAGTTCTCTCATTTGGGGCACTGAGTATTTATTATTTTATGATTAACTAAGGTTGTTCTTTACTAAGATGTTTCAAAAACTCCAGAAAGAGAGAGAAAGTGAGGAAGAAAAATTAGAAGCCAGTAAAATGACACTGAAGGAGCAGCAGCAGCAGCTGGAAAAGGAATTAACTGACCAGAAAAGTGAACTGGAACAGGTGCTCACAAAGGTGTCGGTGGCTGAAGAGCGTGTCAAGACTCTGCAGGAAGAGGAGAGGTGGAATGAAACCCTGGAGAAGACACTTTCCCAAACCAGTATGTATTCCAGAACATTGTACTCAGGTTGGGGGGTGTCTTAGTTATCTAGTGCTGCTATAACAGAAATACCACATGTGGATGGCTTTAACAAAGAGAAATGTATTCACTCACAGTTTCGAGGCTAGAAGTCCAAATTCAGGGTGACAGCTCCAGGAGAAGTCTTTCTTTCTGTCCGCTCTAGGGGAATGTCCTTGTCGTCATTCTTCCCCTGGTTGAGGAGCTTCTCAGCGCAAGAACCCTGGGTCCAAAGGATGCGCTGTTCTCTTGGCTCTTGTTTCTTGGTGGTATGAGGCCCCTCTGTCTCAAAAGAGATTGACTTAAGATACAGTCTAATCATGTAGATTTGAGTCCTGCCTCAAACATAAGTGTCACTTATTCCACCTTATTAACATCATAGAGGTAGGATTTACAACACATAGGAAAATCACATCAGATGACAAAATGGTGGACAGTCACATAATATGGGAATCATGGACTAGCCAAGTTGACACACATTTTTGTGGGACACAGTTCAATCCATAACAGGGCGTTCCGCTGGTTGTCTTGTAAACTGTGTTAAGAAGACCCAGGCACCACCCAGAACCCAGAAAGGAGGTAGGAGAAGCAAGGCAGAAGTATGATATCTTGTTTGATGCTCAAAGCCTTATGAAAGGCAAGGAAACGGCTCAGAGAGACAATGAAAATTTGTATCTTTATGGAGATGGAACTGTTTGATTCTCAGGTCTGTTCACTTTACCATATTGCCTTCCTCAAGAGTGCCATCTCAAGAAAGTGGAACAGTAAGGCAGAGAAGTGCCAAAAGATACTCTAAAGGCTTTCTAAGAAGTACAGTATTTGTGAGCTTTGGGAATAATGATCCATTCCATCCCAGTCAGTCAAAAAACATTATTAACAGTTCTACTTTTGTCAATATTTGACATAGTAAATGAAACCAAAATATAGGTATTTGCCTTTGGTTCAGTTTGTTCTCTCTTGAATAACATATAAATGAAGTTGGCATGGGAATCCAGGGCAAATGATTGCTCACACACCAGTAAATAATTTTTCTCTTTCTTAGGCTGCAAGGTTTCATATATTCAGAAAATGTTGTTTCCCTTAATGAACTCATTGGGCTGGGAGATTTGAAAGGGCTGTTCTCCTTCCCCTGGGAATTCTCGATACATCCAGACCCAGTCATTTCATTATGAAAATGAAACTTAATATTCTGAGTCTGATCATGCCAGAGGTGTTGAAAAGTGAAATGTGGGCACTGTTTACTCTAAGTAGGATGATTAGAAAAATCCATTTTAAATGTCCTTACTTTTTATAAGCATTATATATTGAGTACTCACTGTGTACCAGGTTTTTACATACATGATTCTCATTGAACACCAGGCTGTAAGTTCCTCTTCTATAAAATGGGGCTCATGCCAGTGTAGGAATTTCTCTGAATCCTGTGTTCTTTCCCCTGCACTGCCTACTATGAAGAAAGAAGTAGAGGTGTGGCTCCCTTTATTCAAATTAAGGTTTATAAAGGACATTCCAGCTATCTTTTCCATGTTCTCCTACACTCATGAGTGATGCCATGTTTACTCTCATTTGTCTCAAAGACTTGAAAGGAATGACCATAGCTGTCTGTCACTTTGGGATCAGCCCCTCCAGGAAACAGTTACTTCAGGAGGCTCCCTTATCTGTGCCTCTGGTGTGGATAAGGGTGGACTTCTAAGACTCAGTTATAGAGGAAGGTGCCTGAGTGAGTAGCATGTCACAGTTATGTAATCTGCCCTCGATAGAAAAGCTGTCCACAGCCAGCCCAGGGTCTCTGGCTAAACCTTCTAAAATCGTTCATTTCAGAACAACAGCTTTCAGAACGGGAGCAGGAATTAATGGAAAAGTCAAGTGAGCTTCTGGCTCTCCAGAAAGAGATGGACTCCATGAGGGCTGACTTCAGCCTCCTGCGGAACCAGTTCTTGACAGAAAGAAAGAAAGCAGAGAAGCAGATTGCAACCCTAAAAGAAGCCCTTAAGACACAGCGGAGCCAGCTGGAGAAAAACCTTCTTGTGAGTACTTGCCACCCCGCAGTTTATGAGGAAATGACACATTTAGATTTCTAAACTAAAACACTCTTTCAATGCAGAGAAAATTACCCATCAACCCAGCACCTATTTCTGCTGTGGATACTGGTATGTATATACACAGAATCTATTCTTTTAAGCTGATGGGGGGTTTTACCTGAGACTGGGCTGAAGCCTCAGAGAAGCTCTCTGGCTGCCTAGGGAGATAGTCATTTGAACAGACAGTGTCAGCACAAAGCCGAACGCACTCTCAGATGGCAAGCCTCTACTTATACCTTGACTCCCAGGGAGTACGAGGGTGGTGTTGGAGAAAGTGTCAGTAGACATTTTTATACAGCTGCAGTCAGTGCTCACACATTTTTCTCAGCCAGCTCTTTTTATTCCACATTAGCTGTAATTAATCATTATCCTAAAACCAGGAAGCTCTATTTACCATGCTTTTATCCCTAAAATAAATTTTGGGAGGTGATACTCGGATGAGTTCGAAACGGTTTATAGTGAGTAGAGGAGGTAGGCAGCAGTGGAGGCCTGTCACAGGAATCGATTTCTCTAACACCCTCTGGAAGAATTAATGGAGCTCTGTTGTGTGAAGGAGGCCTTGTGGTGCAGTGGTTAAGAGCTTGGCTGCTCACCAAAAGTTTGGCAGTTCAAATCTACCAGCTGCTCCTTCGAAACCCTGTGGGGCAGTTCTACTGTGTCCTGTAGGTTTGCTATGAGTCAGAACTAACTCAGCGGCACCTAATAACAACAACAACAGTGTGTGAAGGAGGAGCCCTGGTGGTGCACTGGTTAAGTGCTCGGCTGCTACCCAAAAGGTCAGTGTTCAAATCTGTCAGCTGCTCCGCAGGAGAAAAATGTGGCAGTCTGCTTCTGTAAAGGTTACAGCCTTGGAAACCCTATGGGGCAGTTCTACTCTGTCCTACAGGGTCGTGATGGGTCAACTCCACAGCAATTGTGGGTTTCTGGTTTTTTCGAGTTTATTGTGTAGAGAAGTCCCTGAGTGGTGCATACGGGCAAGCACTGGACTACTAACAGAAGGGCTGGCACTTTGAATCTACCCAGAGGCGCCTCAGAAGAAATGCCTGAAAGATCCCAGCCACTAAAAACCTATGGAGCACAATTCTATTCTGAAACACAAGGGTTCGCCATGAGTCAGAATTGACTCGATGGCAACTGGTTTAGTTTGTTGTTGGTTTTTTTTTTTTTTTTTTTTTTGGTATTTTGTGAAAAGCATTTTACAAATCGTGTGTTTCCCAATGGGTGATTTGCTTACAACTAGGCGAGATGATTGTAACGATAGTAAGTGGATGTCTAAGTTTTAAACATCCCAATAATCTTATGATAAAGGGTATTTGTTCCCATTTTACAGGTAGTTAATGGAGGCTCAGAAAGAGAAAATAACTTACTATCAAAGGTAATGCTGCAGATCTGGACTTGAGACTTTGAGCTAAGAAACTGACATGTATATACTTCCAGCTATACTACACCTGCCAAAGAAGGCAGATAGAATTATCCCCATTTTACAGTTAGAGAATCTGAGGCCCAGATGGGAAATAAAATTACAGAACTAGTGAGTGTGTAAGCCAGTGACCCACACTACCACATGTGGGACCCCAGAGTCATTTTCCTCCTTCTGTGCTAGGAGCAAAAACAGGAGAATAGCTGCATGCAGAAGGAAATGGCAACAATTGAACAGGTGGCCCAGGACAACCATGAGCGGGCTAGGCGCCTGATGAAGGAGCTCATCCAGATGCAGCATGAATACATGGAGCTCCAGAAACAGGTGTGTGCCCAGGACCCCACTGACCAGCCTGGGACAGAGAGGACTTGTTAAGCACCTTCATTCCCCTCAGGGCTCAGACACTTTATTTTTTTTACACTTTAGTTTTTTAAATATCACTTTTAAGAAGGTATTGCTTTGTGGAAATTATAAAAAGCTGATTATAAGAATGTCCTTTAAGTCAAATCTATTTTTCCAGTCTTAATATTTAGAAACACACTTCCACAAGAAGAATATATTTGTTCAAAATATACTTTTTAAAAATTTCATCATGGTAAAATATATGTAACATAAAATTTGACATTTTAACAATTTTTAAGTGTACATTTCAGTGACATTGATTACATTCACCAGGTTGTGCAACTATCACCACTATTTCAAAAAGTTTTTCATCATCCTAAACAGAAACTCAGTACCCCTTAGAAACTAACTCCCCATTCTCCCCTTAGCCCTTGGTAACCACTACTAAACTTTGGTCTCTATGCATTTGCCAATTCTAGATATTTCTTATAAGTGGAATCATACAATATTTGTCCTTTTGTGTCTGACTTATTTGACTTTGCGTAATGCTTTCAAAGTTCATCTTTATCATCTCATGTATCAGAACTTAATTTTTCTGTATGGCTGAATAATATTCCATTATATGCAGTGAACATTGGAGTAAAAGTATCTGTTCGAGTTTCTGCTTTCAAGGTTTTGGGTATAAACCTAGGAGTTGAATTTCTGGGTCAAATGGTAACTCTGATAACTTTTCGAGGATCTGCCAAACTGTTTTCCATAGTATCTGCACCATTTTGCTTTCCCACCAGCGGTGGATGAGGGTTTCAGTTTCTCCACATTCTTGCCAACACTTGTTATTTTCTGTTTTTCTGGTAATAGCCATCCTCGTGGGAGTGAAGTGGTATCTTGTGGTTTAGATTTGCATTTCCCTGGTGACTAATGATGTTGAGCATCTTTTCATGTGCATATTGGCCATTTGTATATCTTCCTTGAAGAAATGTCAATTTGACATTTTTTGCCTGTTTGTTGATTAGATTGTCTTTTTGTTGTTGAGTTACAGTAGTTCTTTATATATTCTGGATATACGATTTGCAGATATTTTCTCCTGTTGTGTCAGTTGTCTCTTCATTTTCTTGATAGTGTTCTTTGATGCACAGAAGTTTTTTCCTTTGATGAAGTCTAAATTATCTACCACATTTTTACACAAATAATGTGTGCGTTATACATTTTTTGTCAAACGCGCAGCTCCTCCCTGCATGTTATTTTCATAAGTGCACTCTGCTGGTTTCCATGCATTATATGTGTGGGTGTGTTATTTGGGGAAAAATATGGTAATTTGTCTTTTGTTGCATGTGCTTTTGGTGTCATAACTAAGAATCCACTGTCAAAAACAATGTCTTAAAATTTTACCCCTATGTTTATTCTAAGAGTTTTGTGGATTTAGTTCTTATATTTAGGTCATTGATCCATTTTGAGTTAATTTTTGTATATGGTACAAGCTATGGGTCCAACTTCATTATTTTGCATGTGGAGATCCAGTTGGCCCAGTACCATTTGTTGAAGAGACTGTTCTTTCCCCCTGTTGAATTGATTTGGCACCCTTGTTGAATTCTTTTGGCTGTAGATGTGTGGGTTTATTTATGGACTGTCAGTTCTGTTCCATCGGTCTGTATGTCTGCCCTTATCGACACTTTTGATTACTGTAGCCTTGTAATATGCTTTAAAATTAGGACATGCAAGCCTTCCTACTTTGTTCTTCTTTTAAGATTGTTTTGGCTATTTAGGGCCCCCAGCAATTACACATGAATTTGAGGATCAGCTTTTCCTTTTCTGAAAAAAAGACTATTGGAATTTTGATAGTGATTTCATTGGATCTGTAGATCACTTTGGGTATTATCGACACTTTAACAATATTAAGTCTTCCAATTCATGGACATGGGATATCTTTCCATTTATTTAGGTTTTCTCTGATTTCTTTCAGCAATGTTTTATAGTTTTCATTGTAGAAGTCTTTCAGCTTCTTATTTAAATTTATTCCTAAATATTTCATTATTTTAGATGCTAATGTAAATGGAGTTGTTTTCTTAATTTTCTTTTCAGATTGTTCATTGCTGGTATATAGAAATTCAGCTAATTTTTGTGTGTTGATCTTGTCCCTGCCACTTTGCTGAATTCACTTATTAGCCCTAGTAGCTTTCTTGTGGAATGTTTGGGATTTTTTATATATAGGATCATGTCATCTGTGAATAGAGATAGTTTTACTTCTTTTCCTATTTTGGATGCCTTTTATTTCTTTTTCTTGTCTAATTGCTCTGGCTAGAACTTCCAGTATAATGTTAACTGGCAGTGGTGAAAGTGGGCAACCTTGGTCTTGTTCCTGATCTTAGGGGAAAAGTTCTCAATCTCTCACCGTTGAAGATGATGTTCAGAATATACTTTTAAAATTGTCTTAAATTCAGCAAGATTATTACGTTATTTTTTTAAAGAAAAGGGATAATTCTTTGCCGTAAAATTTTATCACGTCTCAGAGAACTATGCTGAAATGTTAGGTTTTATGCCAGATACAAGAGCCAGATCCTCAGGCAAGAAAAATGACTTCAGGGGAAACTTTTGATATTATGTAATGTAACCAGACTGAGGGTGTGTAAATTGATGGAATCTCTATTCCTAGATGTCCTGGTGTCCTCTTAGCCATTGTCAGCATCTGGGCCACTCATGAACTCTAGCTGGGATGCTGTGGTCCTGCTACATTTTGTCCTTTGGACTATCTATATGGCCATTCCAGTTTCATCTGTGCCTCCCCTATTCCACACACTCACCCTTTGGCTCAAGAAAAAATAACTATTTTGTTTAAATACTTAGTGATTCTAGATGCCTCTGTAAACTTGGTAGGGCTGTAGCAGTAGGTATGAGTCTAATATCTTTGCTAAGCAGTTTATGGAAAGGGCCAGATGGAGTAGTCTCGGTATTAAACACAATCTGTTGTGTTTTGGAAGCCTCTAGACTGCCCAACCCACCAAATTCTTCACCTGTAAAATGAAAGCATTTGACCAGATCATTTCTAAGGACCCATCCACATTAACATTTATAATCTAGATCACTTACGACTTCAGTAAATGACCCTTTTCAGTAAATGGCCCTTTGGAGATTTAATTACTGTAGTTGCCATTTATTGGGTACCATAAGGTGCTTCATATGAATTCTTACTTAGTTCTCACGTATCTGGGAGGGAGGTATTATCTCCATGTACAAATGAGGTAACAGAGATTCTGAAGTTAGCTAACTTGCCCTAAGTCATACTGGTAATGTTACTGGAAATGACATTGGAATCCAGCTCTAACTTCAAAGAGATTGACTTCCATAGAATAGTACACCTTCAAGGAACGTTATGCACATGCTTTTCTAAATTGAAGTTGCTAAATCAAGATGCCAGTAAAATCGTTTACCTGGTAGCTTATAGATACTTGAGTATTTAAACAATTCCAAGTTTTTATAGTCCTAACAATCACAGTACTTGACATTTGTAGATCTTTAAATACATGACACATTAAACAGCTCAATTCCAGTAAGTCCCTAACTTTACTGCATGGGCTTTACTATTTGACTCTCTCTCACTCTTTAAGATGGCAAACCAAAAAGATTTGGAGAGAAGACAAATGGAAATCAGTGAAGCAATGAGGACACTTAAATCTGAGGTGAAAGATGAAATCAGAACCAGCCTTAAGAATCTCAATCAGTGTCTTCCAGAACTACCGGCAGAACTGGAAGGTATTTTTGAAAGAAATGAGAACTTAGAAGGAGAGTTGGAAAGCTTGAAAGAGAACTTTCCATTCACTATGAATGAAAGACCATCACCTTTTGAAGAAAAACTGAACTTTTCCCAAGTTCACATAATGGTAAGGGTTTATCCTACTATTCTCTGGACTACATAGAAGGGTAATTTGGGTTTTTGAAAGATTGGTTCCCACCCTTCCCCAGATAAGCTAAAAAAGAAAACAGACTTGTGGTTGGAGGGGTGGGAGGAGAGAAAGGCTGGTTGATTACTGGTAGACTCATTATTGTGTCCCTTTTTCCTGTGAAAAAGGATGAACAATGGCGAGGAGAAGCACTCCGAGAGAAACTGCGTCACCATGAAGATCGACTCAAGGTTGCCTTTAAAAAAATAACAGTATGAGATACTTGGCACATTGCGTAGAGTGAGAGAAATTTCTTACATTCACGTACTGCTCTCACATTCAGTCTATTACAGCACTGACAGCAGTTTCATAGATTACATGGTGGAAGCTCAGAGAAGTTGGCATCACACAATTAGTCAATGGCAGGGTCGGTGTTATTTAGCCTGTGTAATATGCTTTGCCTCAACTCAAGCCAACAGAACCTAAGTATTTGGGACATAAAATAGAGATACAATGATAAAAATAAGATCACAGGCTAGTGGTTGGAGGAACGATTGGGAATATTGGAAAAGTAGGCTTGGGTCTCAGATAAGGAGCAGTTTGGCCCAGAACACATTGTGTCTGAGAGCCCTAAGGACATTCAGGGACGTATATCCGTAGGTGGCTAAAAAATAGGAGTCTGGGATT
Source organism: Dugong dugon (assembly GCA_030035585.1). NCBI lineage: Eukaryota > Metazoa > Chordata > Mammalia > Sirenia > Dugongidae > Dugong > Dugong dugon. Next base: position 65,288,329 of record CM057471.1, read on the forward strand.
TTAGTGTTCAGTACTGACCTTAAGATTTAGGTGTTGACCTAAAGATTCTGGAGCTAAAGAGTATAGATGGGAGTTGACATAAAAGAGTGAGTGAGATTACCTAAGGGAGCCCTGGTAGCACAGTGGTTAAGTGCTTGGCTGTTAACCGAAAGGTCAGCGATTTGAACCCACCAGCTGCTCTTCTGGAGAAAGATGTGGCAAAGATTACATCTTTGGAAATCCTATGGGGGCAGTTCCACTCTATCCTACAGGGTCGCTATGTGCTGGAATTGACTTCACAGCAATGGCTTCCAGCCACGTATGGCTGTATAAATTTTAGATTAATTATAATTAAACCTAAAAGTTTAGTTCTCAGTTGCCACATTTCCATCATCAAGAAAGTCCTGTTGCACAGACTGCTATAGGCTTTGAGAGAATCATTTCAAGGGCACAGCATAGGGGAAAGCTAGAAAGTAGACTGGGGTTGAGGATTAAATACAGTGAGGAGACACTGAAGATACTAAGTATAAACTAATCTTCTAAATCATGGCAGAAAAGGAAGAGAGAGATGAAGCAGTAATTTAAAGGGGAAGAAAGGGATACAGAAATCCTAAGCATTGTTAAAAGTGGAGAGAATGGACTGAGTAAAAGGCCCAAGTAATGACAACACAGAGTGGTTAATAAAAGTTTATGCATTGAGATTATCCAGCTGGCACCTTCCATGATGTTTTTTTTAGGACAAGAGCATTTTCAGCAACCATTCCTACTTTCTGGTAGTCAGATTTGCCTATCAAATGTTAAAAATGAGGAAGCTGAGTAATAGTTCTGGTATATTTCTTTTGTGTAAAACCCTAAATTTTATAACATTTTTCAGGCTCAACTTCGACACTGTATGTCCAAACAAGCAGAAGTATTTATTAAAGGAAAGCAACAGACAGAAGGCACTTTACACAGTTTGAGAAGACAAGTTGATGCTTTAGGGGAATTGGTCACCAGCACCTCTATAGATTCAACTTCCTTGTCACCCAGTCTGTCTCAGCTAGAGTCTTCCCTTGCTGATGACTTTCAGCGTGGACAAAGTCAGGTAAGAGGAAGCTCTTGACAAGAGTTTTGATATATTACATGGAAAGTAGTTGAAAGTTTTGTGGTATGTCATCTAAAGGAGACTGAGGACATAAATCCCACCTTCGAATCTCTGGAAAACTTAAAAAAGACTTGGGTTTTTTTGAGGTCCAGTGTGGAAGGAGGATAAGCTGATTGCTTGGGAAATAGACTAGAACTGGAAATTGGATTACTGTCAGGGATTGTCTTAGTTATCTAGTGCTGCTGTAACAGAAATAGCACAAGTGGATGGCTTTAATGAAGATAAATATATTCTCTCACAGTCTAGAGGTTAAAAGACCAAATTCAGGGCGTCAGCTCCAGGGGAAGGCTTTCTCTCTCTGTGGGTTCTGGAGGAAGGTCCTTGTCATCAGTCTTCCCCTGGAGTAGGAGCTTCTCAGCGCAGGAACCTCAGGTCCAAACGATGCACTCTGCTCCCGGCACTGCTTTCTTGGTGGTATGAGGTCCCCCTGTTGCTCTGCTCGCTTCTCTCTTTTATATCTCAAGAGATTGGCTCAAGGCACAGCCCAATCTTGTAGATCTCATCAGTATAACTGCCGATAATCTATCTTGTTAACATCATAGTGATAGGATTTACAACACATAGGAAAATCACATCAGATGACAAAATGGTAGACAATCACATAATACTGGGAATCATGGCATAGCTAAATTGACAGATTTTTTGGGGGGACACAATTCAATCTTTGACAGGGATCTAGTTAAGTGTACTACTAAGGTTCTCCACTTCCAGATTTCCTTGTTTTCTGCTTGGTCAATATGAAGCACTTAGAACTGTGAGGCCAATTTGAGTCCTACTTTAGTGAGTCTGTCTCCTGTATCTTGGGGAAAGATGACTAATGTTGTTCCTCTTCACCTGGGGTCTGTTAAGAAACTGAATTTTCCATAAGGTTTTCTGTGTGAAACTTAAGATGAAGTTAGTAACTAATTTAGGAGAACATGAAATAAACTCATGGAACGGGTAAACAGTAACAATATTACTGACAGAATATAGCTGCCATTTTTTAGTTCTTAACTATGTGCAAGTATTATGCTAAAAACTTTACATATATTATCTAGTTTAATCTTTATATACCTGGGATAAGCAAACTGTATAAAATGATAAATGACTTGGTCAAGGTCACAAGAAGTGACAAAACCAGGACTTCGGGGCCAGTCTATGTTCTTTGCCACAGAGCAGTACATTACAGTGACTGAGCCACAAGGAACGTTCAAGGACAGCTGCCTCTTTAGTAGGCCTAAGGAGGGCAGGCAACTTACCTAAGATCACACAGCTGATAAGCAGCAGAGGCAAGATTTGAATATGGTTACCTGACACTTCTGTGGTGGGACCCAAGTCAGGTAAAGGCCAAAACCATCATGTGCCTCAGGATAAGGGCTTAAGGAAGAGAGTGAGAGGCATTAGGCATTGAAAAATTGGTGGGCTTTGGAGACAGCGCAGAGTAGTTGAAGAGTTCATAGTGGACTTGGTGCCAAGTTCAATTATCAGCTCAGGGTGGCAGTTGGAAGAATTCAGGTGCTCTAAAGGCAAGAGGATAACAGTGGGTAGAGAGAAAGTGTTAGAATTATTGGAATCTGGGGTTGTAACCCAGGCCTGTGTGAGAAAAGCCTGAACTAGGCTGGAGTTAGGGGGCTGATTGCTAAACCTTTTTCTTTTTTTTTTTAATTGCCCTTTAGGTGAAAGTTTACAGAACAAATAGTTTCTCATTAAACAGTACACATATTGCTTTATGACATTGGTTAATCACCCCATGACATGTCAACCCCTCTCCCTTCTTGACCTTTTTTTTTTTTGGTGAAAATACACATAGCCAAAGACACACCATTTCTGCACAGTTTGGTGACATCGATTATGTTCTTCCAGTTGTGCTGCTATTGTCACTTCAGATGGTTTACAGAACAAAATAGTTTTTCATTAAACAGTACACATGTTGCCCTATGACAATGTAAACCTTTTTATCTTTTTTCAGAGCTCCTTCCACCAAGTTCTGCCAAGTCCGTCAGAATCAGACATTTGCCTACACTGATGCCATTCCAGCCTCCTGTTCACAGGGTGTGTGCTGCAGAGATCCTTTAACTAGTACTTTGAATTGGAAGTTCTTGAATGTGAGCTTATCATATGAAAAGTCTCTTAAAGTAACTTTTTAACTTCTTCTCTAATTTTGTAGTGGTTAAAGCATTTTTCCAAAGAAGTGCTCTAATATATAGTGTACCTGTTTTTATTGTTACAAGTATTTAATTCATCCTTTCTACCTTTTAGGAAGAGAATGGCTCAGCCATATGTGGAATACAATCTTGCATAAATATGAGGAAATACCTTTCTACTACCTCAGTAACTTCATAGTTGGAATAGCACTTGGATTTTAGCAAGATCCAGTGAATTCAGATGCTGAACTCCACTGTAGTTTTTCTTGTACCATTAATGCCAAGGTTTTTGTAAATCACTTGCACATATGGGAATAGTTGTATAAAACTTAAACCAGGGTCCCAGGTGGTTGAGGTTTTATATTTGGAATGTGTTTTTATAAACCAGTGCTGATTTTTTAACTGCATGTTTGAATTTATAAACTGGTAATTATATAGAAACAAAGAAGAAAATGTACTTAAGCCTTTCATTTATATAGTGTCGAGAGTTATTTTTGGATTTTGCTTAAAATCTATTTTCATATGAAAATAAAAGATACAACAAACTTGGGTCTATCACCTGACTTTGTATTTCACAGGTCAGTCTATTTTAAAGCTTTCTAAATTTTTATGTTAACTCCATGAAAATGACAGATCTTTCAAATGGTCTTCTGTCTTCTGCCTGGAGGTTGACGTGTTTTACTTATTTCTAAACATATTTCATTTGGAAATATTATAATAAAACTTATTACACTGCAGGTGCTTTTCTTCAGCCAGAACTTTATACTTTGGAGAATCTGAGTGGTAAATTCGAATTATGTAGACTTTCATTAAATTTTTAAACTACAGTAATTAAAAGCTTAACTCTATAATCTACACTATTTCTTTAAAAATAAGGATTACAACTACTGTCAGAGTTATGTGGAACAGAATTATTTCCAAGGGTAAAGTGAAGTATGAGACCACATGTAATAGATTAGTAGGTTTTAAGATAGTTCCAAGAAGTCCTTTTTAGGCCACTAGGCAGCTTGTAGAGCCCTAGCAGATTATTATATTGTCTCTCTACAATACAGAAGCGCACAGAATCTGTCACCACCTGCTGAGGTGTACAGTCCTAAAAAGTTATGTTTAGCTAGAACTGGACCATCAAGATAATGGGATAAGTTCTAATTATAATAAAGATAATGAAAATGGCATAAAATTTATTAACACCCAATAATTTCTAGAAGGCATCTACTTCCAAAAGAAAATTTTACATTGTTAGTGTCTTTTGTATTCACATTCTCATTTCATTTTCTGAAGTTTTAGCAAAATGCTCAAAAAGCCTGCCCTAGTCACAGGTATTGAAATATTTTAGGGCACATTTTTTGGGCCTGGCTGTCTCCGTGCTGGATAGGGGTAAAACATCTCTCTATACTGCCACATGAACAGGAATAGAAGGCAATCATTTGGTCTTTTCTTTTACTTAGGGGGACTGAATTGAACCACGCATTAAAAAAAAAAATAACACTTTTAAAACAGTGGGCATATGGGCAAAGGTTCTCAAAACTATGGTCTTGTGGAATTAGAGGTGAGGTAATGTGTGAAGCTGAATACCTAGTTTCAAAAGACACCTTTCCAAAGAATTTTACTACTGCTAACTATAGTAGTATGTGAACAACAGCAATCCAAAAAAAAAAAAAATCAAGGATAGTGCATCAGACACTTTATTGTCCATGAAAAATACTTGAACACTGTACTGGAATGTCATCTAACGCATATAGTACTGAACACCAACTGCTAATGAGGAGGGCCTCCTCAGGGTGCAAGGGCAGTGAGGACCCTAGAGAAGGAGGTGACCCATACAAGCAGTAAATAAAGCTGTCATCGGTTACACACTAAGAGAAATTCTCATTCTCTCCAAAGTGTACTGCCCAGTGCCTGGCACATGGATATTACAATATGACAATTTGCTTCTCTATTAGAGCACCCAAGTTTATCATAAAGGATTGCACATGTAAATAACAGAATCTGGCCCCAAGCGCACTCAAGGGAGAACACTATCAGCCACCAAATGTGCTGATCTCGCACTGAAAAAGGTTGACTGAAAACATACGGCACGTGTAATCCAAACACAAGGATAAAACTGTAGCTCATTTACTTAGTGATGTGGTTTTATATACTACATATGTAGACTTCTCTTTATACAATAAATAAGGACAATTCCTGTAGTAAAAACTGACAAGTCTCAAATGTTCGCCTGAAGAAAGTAAGAAATCCTATTATAGTTCAGAAAATAATGCAACCAATTTTAATTTAATCTAGATACAGGTACTTTATTTACAAATATTTAGATTAATAGCATTTTGTTACATCAAATGAAGAGTACAGCAGTCTGAATAAATCCTTCTGTCACAAAAACAATAAGACCCACTGTAACTAACTTTGGGAATCAGGGTATTGCACCTAAACAAGCCACAGTCTAGTTTGTGATTGCTACCTTATATCCCAATGGGTGGTTTGTTTATTTTGTTTTGTAAATATATACACATACCAGCAGGTCATGGTCCCTGGGCAAGTTCCTTGTGATGCAACAGTGTAAGCAAAATGGATCACTGTAAGTCTTTAACAGAATATACCAATGTACTGCAGGAAATCTTTTAAAAAAGCTTAAAGACAAAAGTAAAGATAAGCCCACAAATTAACCAAATCCTACTTTCTGCACATTCCAGTTTTGGCTTTCATTTAACATTGACTATACAATACTCTGGTACTACCATGTGTTTTTAACCCAAAAGATGTACGTTAGTGTCCATAAAGAGGGATTTACAGTGTGTATTTTAAACACAGCAGTTGAGCTGAGTGCATTTTGTCGTGTGCTAAGGTTTACCTATTTCAAATGACATCTTGATTCCCAGCCTCTGAACCATAAGGTCAATTAAAATCAGTAAACAGCAGTGAAGAACCTGGTAAAACATAAATTTGTTGTCTAAAGAAATCAGATTGTTTCTCTTATAGTATTCTTTCAATGGCCAGACCACCTAATGTAAAGTAGTAACTTACTTTGTTATAAGTACAAATACCTTTAGAAGCACTTTCCCTTTCACAAAACAATTTATGCCAACATGACATAGAATAGCCCCTTCATACTATGAACACAAGAGAGAAATTATTTCACTGAAGTGTAAAAAATGCACAATTTAAAATCCCTTAACAGCAGACCTGCGGTTCTAGCTGTCGGATTCAGAATCTGACCATTCCAAAAAGATAAAGGTATAAAAGCTTAAAATGTGCAATAAACCCAGCCTTTTTTCTTTTTCTATACAGTAAGGCAAGAAATGTAGCCTGTAATGCAAAACGTTTCCAAAAAGAGAAAAGCAGGTTAGCACATTGTCGATTGCACAAGAAGAGCTCAGAAAGTCAGCAGGTAAGCCATGGTGCAAAGATGGAACAGAATCTGGTAGTGTTAATCCTCTCACGCTAGGAGCTCTTTCCAGCACATCCCCAAACACTGCCAGCACCAAGGAGTGAAGCCAGTGCTGTGAACTGCAGTTGTTTCTTAATTTCCTTTTGGGAAATGGAAGGGAATAACATGGTCACATATAGGTCATACTGTACAAACTGGTACTTTATACTGTTATAATGCCAGTAATCAATTTATTTTCTTCATTAAAATAATATACACAGAATGTATTGTTAGTTCAGTTCCTTCAAATTTTATACATATTTACTTTCTGTTAAAGAAAAAAGGATAAAATGGTATAAAAAAAAAAAGATAAAGCTATTAAGCACAAGAGAAAAAAATAAATGGATATTTTCCCTATACAAGGCTAAGACAGAAGCAAACCTCCTCATGAAAAATGCCATCCACACAAAATAGGGAATTTGTCTGACAAAAACAAAACAAAAAAAGCAGTTACAGAACCCCTTCTCTAGCATAAGAAGTCATTTCACAGCAATAAACTTATTGATTATAACAGACATACTTGAACAGTTAAAGATGAGGAGAAAGGCTTAAGATATCAAATTAAACCGTACAGTGAGACAAAGCCTTGCCAAAGGGGGCTTGGCGGGGGTAAAAATCATGAAGTCCAGCATCAGTGCTCAGTTTAAATCATGTATTGGTGACATACATATCACAAGGACAATCAAGGGGGGAAAAAAAAGTCTAGATTTACCATGCAGGAGAGATTTATAACTCTACTTGCCTTTGATAACCTGATTACATCTAGTTGTTTAGCAGTTTAGTATTGTGTTAAACTGTTTTTACAACAGAGTTTTTGTTTTTTCTTTTTTTTTTTTTTTAATTAAACCCAGTAAGATGTACAGAAGACAATGAGACAGTAAAAAGTACTGCTTCCAACAAACATAGGTGAAAGATCAAATGAGGGGCCATGGCAAAGAGGTCACTAGCAGCCACAGCCTTCTCTCTGGGGTTGGGGTTCACTGGTTAGCCGGCCTCCCTGCGGGGCTGAGGGTTTGTGTTGTACACCAGACTCGGCAGCATTCAGATCCAGGCTTCCATCCTGAATATTCTGATAGATTTTCTTGGCAGCCTCAAGGAACGCATCTTCTACGTTCTCTCCCCTAGGAGGCAATTAACAACTTTATTGAAGAACCACAGTTTTCTACAAAAGATAAGACATTATACACTGACTTTTTGCTAACCTTTGGTCAACTATCATGATGTCTTCAACTTAACCACTGTCGCGTCTAATAAGACATAACCAGAAGACTACAAGACTGAGCTAAGAGAACAACATGGAAATATGGAAAGCATATAGACGTGATACTAAGAGCTGTTTCTACAAACCCTATTTGGATAACTACCATATTTTTACGCAAATAATGCACACCTTCTACGTTTGTTTGCCAACCATGCCCTGCCACCCCAACAAGGGCACTTATTTTTGTAAGTGCGCTAAGCAAATTTTTTTTACAGCAACATGTATTTGCGTAAAAATATGGTATATGTGTTCTAATCATTAAAATGCTATATATTAATATAAAATATGACAGTTAACATAGGCCACTTCTGTGATAACAGAGTGAATACTCCAAACAGAAGTATCTCCAAACATGCAGGATTCCAGGATTTGTATGGTCTGATCAGTCAAGCATGAACTGTGCTCTTTTTATCATGTAACGGTGACGTATCTCTGCTTAGCCATGTTCACACTTCAGTTCCTTTAGGACTAACAGCATAGATGGGGCTAAACGATAAGGGGCTAGCCTCTCCTCACCACTGCAAGGAATCTTCGGCCTAGTTAATGAGAAACTGATAGGAGTCCTAGGGTTCAATATGGACATGAGAGAACAATTAGAAATGTTAGTTATGCTTCTGATTATTCTTAGACTGAGTATTTCCTTAAGTCTTGCTTTTTACCATGATCAGAAGTATCATGTGAATAAGTTGACCAAACTTGACTCTGAGATGCCAAACTCTAACCTCAGTTGTGAAAGTCAAACACTTTTGAAATGCAAACATGGTTTTATTTTTTTAACCTGGGTTACCAATGGGTACGAAATCAAGGGCCAATCTTTTAGGTAGAGCAACAAAAACTATTATTCTGAAATTTGAGACAGGAAGTAAAGGGATGTTTGCTTTACTATTCTCCCTGCCATGAGCACTAGGACACACAGAAACTTCTCATTCTAGAGAGTGATGTACACCTTTTTCATATTCAAGGTTCTACTTTGAGAAACTTCAATGTAACCAACACACGATCTACATCTTAGCTATACTTACGTTTTTGCACTTGCTTCAAGGAACAATAAGCCTAAAAATAAAATTCACACAACAATTAAGATATTTCAAATTAATTCACAAGAGCATTTTCTTGAGTAACATCTGAACAAGTTTCCCATCAGTTCCTACCACAATATTTAATGAGTATGTGAGTTTGAGATGGAGGGAATCTTTATATTTCTCATTAAATACTTGTACAACCCCCAATATGAATCACAGACACACACTATTTCCTCATTCTTGAAATTTTTGTGCAGTATGCATAAAAAAAAGTCAAATAATCTGCAGTATCAAAATCCCACCTTTCCTTAGAAATTTCCCCAAGTGTGACCCCCTCCCTGCAAAAAAAGCCATTAAAAGTCTTAAAAGAAACCAACCATTTTCTTCAGCAAACTGTTTGGCTTCTTCATATGTAACATCTCTCTGTGCCTCCAAATCTGCTTTATTTCCTATGAGAATTATTACCTAATTTGTGACCAAAAAGAAAGATGTCTTAAAACAAAAGTAATTATTTAAACCAACCACGCATATTCTGAAATCCAAAAACCACGTAGGCCTAAAAGGCCTAAAAAGGAAACCAAGTGGTAACAGCTTGACGAAGGCAAACAATGTCACTAAAAAGTAAACAAGAAGGACCTGTTGGTAATTACTATGGCACATATAATTCTGAAACAATAGCAAGAACAACCAAAAACATACATGTGCGGATCTATATGTATGTACATAAGCGTATAAGTGTGTATATATATGTGTATAGGTGTGGATGCATAGTGGTTAAGAACTCAGGCTGCTAACCAAAAGGTCAACAGTTTGAATCCACCAGCCACTCCGTGAAACCCTATGGGGCAGTTCTGCTCTGTCTGATAGGGTCACTATGAATCTGAATCAATTTGACGGCAACGGGTTTCTTTTTATCCTGGTGTATGCATGTTTATGTATACACATCTGTGCGACGGTATATAAGAAAACACATGGCGGTACGGTTACAGATTACATCTTAGACATAACCAAACATCTCACAGGATTGGATTTCTGGGTTTGAAGGATTAGGACCATAGTTTTGTGGGACATCTCGGTCAACTGGCATAACGTAATTCACAAAGTTATGTTCTACATCCTAGTTTGGTGACTAGTGTCTGGAGTCTTAAAAGCTTGCAAGTGAGTGGCCATCTAAGATACAACTATTGGTCTCTTTCTGCCTGGAGCAAAGGAGAGCAAAGGATGCCAAAAACTCAAGGAAGCAAATTAGTCCACAGGACTAATGGCCCATACGAACTACAGCTTCCTATAGCCTGAGACCAGAACTAGATGGTGCCCTGCTACCACTACCAACTGCTCTGACCAGGGACACAATAAAAGGTCCTGGTTAGAATGGGAGAAAAAAGTAGAACGAAACTCAAATTCATAAAAGAGACCAAATTTACTGGACTGATAAAGACTGGAGGCACCCTGAGACTATCGCCCTAAGATACCCTTTTAACCTGGAACTGAAGCCACTCCCAGAGGTCACCTTTCAGCTAAATAATAGATTGGCCTATAAAATAAACAGTAACACCCGTGAGGAAATGTCCTTAGAACAATCAACTATACAAGACCAAACGGGCACTATCTGCCCAAAAGCAAAGAAGAGAAGGCAAGGAGGGGCAGGGAAACGGGGAAGGCAGGGTGGAAATGGCAAGAGTGCTGACACATTGCAGTGACAGGTGACCAATGTCACAGAACAATCTGTGTATGAATTGTTAATGGAAAACTAATTTGCTGTGTAAGCTTTCACCTAAAACACGATAAAATGTTCAAAATAATGAAATAACGAATTATGACCCCTAAGTACTGTGCTCCTTTAAAAAAATCACCTATGAAACCAAACAGTCAACAATTACTTTATAACAAAGATTAGAATGTAAGGGGCCAGGGAAAGGAGATTAATGGAAATGGAACAACCAGAATGGAAACAATGAGAATGTTCACGCATTGTGTAGAACGTAAACAATGTCACTGAACAATCTGTGTAGAAATTGTTGAATGGGAACCTAAACTGCTGTGTAAACCTTCACCAAAAACAGTATTTAAAAACATAAAAATAAAGGAAACCAAATACCAGCAGCATCTATCTACGAGGCAGAACCACCAAATCATTAAGTCCTAAGTACTAAGAGAGGTCTTAGTAATTATCTAGGCAAACTTTCTGTAAAAGGCCAGATAGTTAATATTTTAGGTTTAGGGCCCCACATGGTCTCTGTTGCATATTCTTCGATGTTTTGTTAAAACCCTTAAAAAATGTAAAAAATCATTCAGTCCAGCCCACAGGCCATAGTTTGGCAGTCCATGGTCTAGGCCAAAGATTATGATTTATCTGAGAAAGATCACTAAGAGTCTACTCCAGGGGCTCTGTGAATGCCCTGAAATTAAATACAAAATTCTGTGCAAATGACATTCCCTGGGGGAGAAAGTCTGGGGCTCTTACCAGATTTTCAAAAGGTTCTGGGACCCTCAAAAAATTTAAAGACTACTAGTTCAACTCCTTCAGGCTACAAGTAAAGAAATTAAAGCTCAAAAAGGAAAAAGACTTGCCAAAGGTCACTCGGCAAGTCAGTGGTAGGAAAACACTACCACTGCTACTCCCTGACAAAAGCCAATCTTACTACTGATTATGTATTTACTGAGCCCTGCCTCTGCTAGGTGCTGGGGGTGCAAATCTGGGTGCTAGAACACAGATAGGAAACCCAATGCATTCCTTTTTATTGTTGAGTAGTAGTCCATAGTGTGGGTGTGCCACAGTGTTTAACTGTTCATCCACTGAGAAATATTTGGGTTCTTTCCAGGTTTTGGCTACTGTAAATAAAGCTGCTATGAACATTCACATATAGGTTTATATGTGTACCTACAGTGGGTTTAATGTGATAATGTATGTAGAAGTTCCAGGCACAGTCCCTAGCATAACAGGCATACAATGGTAACTGATTCTAAATATGACTAAATTGCTGTTCCCTGATAAAAGCCAATCTTACCAATGATTACGTATTTACTGAGCCAGGCCTCTGCAAGATGCTGGTTGTACAAAGGTGAGATACAAGTTTTGTTCTTGAGAAAGTCAGCATCAGTCACAGCTCAATGCCTTTTCTCATACTGTTCCTAGAATATCCTCAACAGCATCTACCAAAACTTTACTCAACCTCTTAAGGCCCAAATCAAATGCTACCTCCTTTATAAAGTTGGTTTCTTCAGATGATACTGCTTTTCCTGGGCTCCCCAAGCACTCCATCAGTCACTCTATTTCCAATCCATATTTCAATCTGCTTTGCAGCACAGTTATTTGTCCTTTCCCTGCTAGACTATAAGCTCTTAGGGGCCAAGAACCCAGATTTATGTTTGTATACTGCAGGGTCTACCATGGTGGTTGTCCTTTAAAATCTCAATAAATATCTTCTAAGTCTTGTTAAGAGGATATTATGGGTTGCATTGTGTTGCCCAGAAAGAATGTTTAAACCTAATCCCTAGTACTTGTGAATGTGACCTTATTTAGAAATTGTGTCTTTGCAGATGTAATAAGTTAACATGAGATCATACTAGGGTAGAGGTGGCCTAATCCAATATGACTGGTGTCCTTATAAAAAAAGAAGAGACAAGAGACACAGATGGAAAACAGCTATGTGAAGATGGAGGCAGAGATTAGAGTTATGCTGCCATATTCCAAGGAATGCCTGGGGATACCAGAAGCTGGAAGAGACAAGAAAAGGGTCTTCCCCTAGAGCCTTCAGAAATAGCATGGTTCCACCAACACTCTGAATTCAGACTTCTAGCCTCCAGAACTGAGAATAAATTTCTGTTCCTTTGTGGTACAGCACTTTGTGGTACTTTGTTACAGCAGCCCTAGGGAAAACTAATACAGAAACTAATTTTTTAAAGCCTGCAGATTCCCTTTATTTTAACTAAAATTTTTTACGGAGACTACTGTAGATTCACATGCAGTTATAAAAAATAATACAGAGATCCCTTGTGCCCAGTTTCCCCCAATGGTAGTATTTTGCAAAACTAATGCAGATCCCTTTAAAAATGGTAACTTCAGGTTTCATAGCCTCCACTTGATCACCACCCCATTTACAACTTTCAATTTTTTTTTTTTAACCATAAAGATGAACAAAATCTAAGTATAATAAAATATAAGACCAGGGGTAATTAGAACTGAAAAAAATGTTTGCTTCAATTCATTTAAGAATAAAACAAAAGATTCCCTCATTCTTAGTACCCAAACACACACACAAAAAAAACCCACCAGTAAAATGGTTTTCCTTTTTAGGTTATTTATAATTTTAAATTTTATATAAAATAGATGTCATTTAACTTACAGTATTTGGATTAGTGAGATTCCTTGCATCTGTCAACCAGCTGCTTAAGTGGTTATATGTACTTCTTCTGCAAAAATTAAAGTTTGAAGTTGTGACCATTACATACAATTGCCATTTTTTAAAAAAGAAGAAACTTCAATAAATATTTAAAATACACACTATAATCAACAGATCCTAGCAATGTGAGTATTTCGGCTTTGACTAGATTGTCACCCTGAGGAACAACTGGTGTTAAATACAACCACATCCTTATCAATCAAAAATTTAGCCAAACACATTATTTTCAAATAAATAATTCAATATCCAACAACTTTGCTAATTACTTACATGTCAGGAGTAATTTACTTACACTGAAAGCACATTCGGAAACAGACCAATAAGCAAGCAAGGAACAAACAGAAAACTGACAGAAAACAATTCTTAACTCAGTGTTTTCTATGTTAAGTCAAAACTAAAATCATCCAGATTTTCAATCAGAAAATAAAGACAAAGTACCAAAATGCCTAACCAACGACACTCAATGGAAAAGTATTTTTGCATCTGTTCTTAAATTTTAGGAATTCTCAATTAGAAACCAAGATTCTCATACTATTGTACCTGGTGTATAATTCCCCCTTCCTTAATAATAATTTGAAGAGAAAGCTAATTACATCATCATAAAAACCAGCTTTAAAAAGGCATGTAGGATATCTGACTGTAAATTCAAGCCCCTATATATCAGAGAACTAGCTTATCCTAAAACTTTGTATTCTTATTTACCAGGCAGCTAAATCATTCTGGGATTCAGACTGACCTCTTTCTCCTCTCTCTCCAAGCAAGAGTTAAACTTACAGGCTCATTCACACTAGCCACGTAGGCCCAAAGATAGCAAATAAAATAATTTACAACATTATACAAAGTATAATCTACCCAAGGGGTCAAGACAATACAAATTTTGAAGGTTCAAATGTTTTTGAATTACAGACTCACAGAACATTAACCCACCTTACTCATTTAACAGGTGAGGAAACAGAAACCCACAAAGAGATGATTTCACAGAGCCAGGCCTAGAATCCTTTTCCACCCACCACATGTCCAAATACATTCCATGTTCTCCAGCTGCTGGTGCTCACATGAAACTCAGTATTACACACATTTAATCCTTTTCCAGTGAGAACTAAAAAGAGCACCTGACTCAGTCTCTCTTTTTTTTTATTATGCTGTATCATGTTATATGTAATTCACCACCTAAATTTCAAAAAAATCTAATGTCATATAAATCAAAGTAACAACTTTTTTCCCAATGTTTTAGAATTTTCTAAGTAAACAATGGTCAAATACAATTTCTAAAAAACACAAGCCTTATCACTGCTCAATATCTGTAGTACTGGCATACCTTGCTTTTACACAACAGATGTCTTACTTCATGCACAAAACTTTAACACAAGTTCAAAAATATTTATACTGATTTTGATGACATAAAATTTCAAAGCTAGCAGGGAGAGTGAATTACAAACTGCCACCACTTTAAACTGGTAAACAGAAATACACATTCTATGAAAGTATCATCAAGATCATGTAAACATTATTATTTACATGTACTGGCCAATGATTCTGATAACTGTCACATTAAGAATTTAAAATTCATTGTTGTTATAATTTTAAATATATAAATACAGTATCATCCGAATATTCATTAAGTGACAGTACTAATGCTAAAATAAAAGTATTAAAATATCCCTAACTTTGGTGTGGAGGTTGGGTATGATACATTAAATAACTGATACATCCAAATAACTGCTATGCTGCCAACTTAGCAAAGTACCTTGTAAGAGTTAGAGTTCATGCTAAGAATAAAAAGTATTATTAAAGTAGAAACTGTTAAATCTGTAAAATGTCAAGGATTAATAGGAAAAAAAATAGAAAAAACAGGTGTCACACAACAATGTCACTATAATATGACACTGAATCAAGCAAGCACCTAAGACCTGAATTACTTATCTAAATAACAGCTTTACTGAGATACAATAAACATACTACAAAACTCACCTTCTTAAAGTATGCAATTTAGTGGGTTTTAGTATATTCACACAGTTGTGTACTGATCTCCCCTAATTCCAGAATATTTTAATCCTACCCAAAAGAAACCTCATATGCCCATTATTGTTCACTCCCCATCCCCTGATAACTACCAATATACTTCCTGTCTCTATAGATTGGCCTATTCTGGATATCTCACATAAATGGAATTATACAGTATGTGGCCTTTTATGACTGGCTTCTTGCACTCAGCATAATGTTTTCAAGGTTCATCCATGTTGTAGCATGTATCAGAATGTCATTCCTTATTTTAACTGAATAATATTCCATTGTATGGATACACCACATTGTGTTCATCCATTCATCAACTGTGGACATTTGTTTCCAGCTAAAGCACTTTTGATGACCTGAATAGATAAGTTTTGCCAAAAATATTTACTATGTTTAAAAAGTATGTTTTAAAGTGTGTTCCTCAATAAAATAAGCTTAGAAAACGCCAAATTTAACAAAGTTAAACAGTAAAGAACTTTACTACGCAAGTTCTCAGAGTCCTCATATGCTAATATGCATCGTGACTCTTCAAGAAGGAAAAAGTCTAAAACATTTCCCAAAAAGTCTAATTATCACTTGGTCCCACTCTCCCACCCTGCTCCCCGCCCCCCAAAAAAAAGTGAGACAAGAGTCACACTGCTTTAGACTGCTGCTCTGCATCAGCATAAAATGTGATCCAGTTCATTTTCTAGCTTCCAGTATACAAACAGGACAGGGTCTAATGAAGTAGTGCAGTTTCCCATGTTCTCCAAAGGCAAGGCTTTACAGCCCACGCTTATTAGTCTATCAAGTGTTACGAGTTTCCAGAAACAGTCGAATAAGTCTAATCTTTCTGCATGCCATAATATAGGCCACTTTAATCCATTTTAGGACAAAAAGAAATATAAAGAAATAAACAATTAAATACTCAAACACTTTCAGATGCAAGTATAAAAACTATTTATAATCTACCATGTTGGATTAGCAAAACTACTTAATTCTTTGCTTGGCCTTATTTTGAGAAGGTGTCAATTTTAACACTAGAGATTGAATAGAGTAATAACTCCACAAGACTTGTTTGCTTTCTACTGGTGTGAAAGGAATAAAGTTTGGTATAAAATATTTTTTCACCTCAAATAATTCCACTAATGCTGCTTTTCAGAACTGTATTCTTCCATTCACTCCACCATATTCTAAAGTTTTTTCCAGTTATACCCACTTTCAGAAAAGGATATCAACATGTTCTGTCATCAAGTTTTACACAGCAATTTAGGGAAGAAACTATAAATCCCAAATAATTTCATTTACAGTCACACAATTACAAGGCAAAGAATGCCTACCAATAAAAGAGAAACACTGCCCAAAGTAGGTTTCTTTTTCCAGGTATGAAAGTTGAAAAATTATTAAGTCTCTTACCTAGTGATATCATACACCATAAGTGCTCCTGCAGCACCTCTGTAGTAGCTTCGTGTAACAGCCCTAAACCGCTCCTGTCCTGCTGTATCCCAAATCTGCAGTTTGATTTTTTGGCCACTAACTTCAATTATTCTTGTACCAAACTCAACACCAATTGTGTGAGGACAATCAGCCATAACTGTTAGGGAGGAAAAAATATATTATAATATCCCCAATTTCCAGAAAACATCAAATTAAGATCGGTTGGGGGAAATAAAAATCAAGTGAATTTGAAGTCACTGAATAATCAAATGATGTATTAATTCTTGCAGACTATAAATATACTTGAAAACATACTGAAAATTAAATTGGCAAAGATCCAGAAGTAAGAAATCAGAGATATGTGACTGGACTAGAACAGAGGTCAGCAAACTTCTGTAAAGGGCCAGATTTTAGGCTTTGTAGACCATATGGTCTCCGTCACTACTACTCGACTCAGTGGTTGAAGCACAAGAGCAACCACAGACAATATGTAAAATGGTTATGGCTTTGTTTCAGTAAAACTAACTTTACAAAAACAGGCAGTGGCTGGATTTGGCCCACAGGCCACAGTTTGCTGATTCCTGGACTAGAAAAATCTGTTAAGTAATAATAAGGACTTTAATGAAATAAACACTTCACAATACCAACATTATATTATGTAGCCTTCAGACAATCATTACATATAACAAAATCAATCAGTGGCATTAGTACTCCTTATAACAGCTGTCAGTCAAACAAATTTTCATCCCGAAAAATACTATCAGTGTCTCAAAGGATAACATCATGTTTAATATATATATTTATATATATATTCATATATGTTATATATATCTAGGCCACTAGGAAGGAGCCCTAGTGGCACAATGGTTAAAGTGCTTGGCTGCTAACCAAAGAGGCAGCAGTCTGAACCCACAAGCCGCTCCATAGGAGAAAATACCTGGCCATCTACTCCCATAAAGATTACAGCCTAGGATCGCGAGTGTCTATCTAAGATGCATCAACTAGTCCCAACCCACTTGGCGCAAAGAAGAATGAAGAACACCAAAGACACAAGGAAAATATTAGCCCAAGAAACTAAAAGTCCACATAAACCAGAGACTCCACCAGCCTGAGACCAGAAGAACAGATGGTGCCCAGCTACCACCAACGACCATCATGACAGGGAACACAACAGAGTGTCCTAGACAGAGTGGGAGAAAAGTGCAGAGCAGAATTCAAATTCACAAAAAAAGATCAGACTTAATGGTCTGACAAAGACTGGAGGAACCCCCGAAACTATGGCCCCTGTATGCTCTGCTAACCCAGAACCAGAATCATTTCCAAAGCCCACTCTTCAGACAGCACTACAAAACAAAAAATAATACATGGGAGGACTGTGCTTCTTAGTTCAATCAGATAAACGAGAACAAATGGGCAACTCCTCACCGGAGGCAGGATGAGAAGGCAGGAAGGACAGGAACTGGTTGAACGGACAGAGGGAATCCAGGGTGGAAAAGGAGAGTGTGCTGTCACATTGTGGGGACTGTAACTAATGTCACAAAACAACATGTATATAAATTTTTATATGAGAAATTAAAAAAGAGAGAGAGAGAAAGATTACAGCCTGGGAAACCCTATGGGGCAGCTCTATTCTGACCCACAGGGTCGGCTAGGAGTTGGAATTGACTCGACGGCACACAGCAGAAACAACAACAGGCCAATAGGACAGATATATTAGTCCTTTCCTTATAACTAGGTCACTTGACAACCTAAACCCACTATTTTATGGTACAAGTACACACAGACATTGGACATGTCATAAAATGTTATATCAAACCTCTGTGGTAAGAAGTACAAAAATGCCATAGAAACAATTTCAAAACTATATGGAAAATTTTCAATTATATTTAGCATAAAAAATCAGTTATGGGGCTGGGGGAGGTGGGGGACAGGGAAGCTAGATTAATGAAAACAAACAACCAGAACAAAAATAATGAGAATGTTGAAATGTTGTGAAAAATGTAACCAATGTCACTGAACAGTATGTATCAAAAACCTGTTGCCGTTGAACAGATTCCAACTCATAGTGACCCTATAGGACAGAGCAGAACTGCCCCATAAAGTTTCCAAGGAACGGCTAGTGGATTCGAACTGCCAACCTTTCGGTTAGCAGCCAAGCTCTTAACCACTGAGCCACCAGGGCTCCAAACAATATCTGTAGAAATTTTTAAATGGGAACCTAATTTGCTGTGTACTTCTCACCAAAAGCACAATAAAATATTATTAAAAAAAAAAAAAAAAAAAACTAAACTAAATGAACCCATCTTGGCTTTTCACGCCCAATTAAGACTCCAGATGTCCGTAGCCAGGTGAGATGAGAAGAACGGCCCAGCTCAGCCCTACCTAGTTTGTCAATTGGTAAAAAACAAATAAACAAACAAACAAAAAACCCAGCTACTGTCAAGTTTGACTTATGGCAAACTCACGTGTTTCAGAGTAGAACTGAGCTCCACAGGGTTTTCAATGTTGTGATCTTTCAGATCACCAAGGCCTTTCTTCCAAGGCACTTCTGGGTGGATTAAAATCACCAGCCTTTCAGTTAAGCAGCCCAGTGCTTGACTGTTCTCACCACCCAGGAACTCCATGTTTAGCATACAAGTTACATAAAACAAACTAGCCCCTTCCACTACCACCCAAGACAAAGTTTAGTTGTACTCTGACTCTTAATCACTCTGGTCATGAATATAGAAACAATACCACTTTAAATATTTCAAATTTACTTCTATTTAATTGACAAATGTTATATACAGCAATTTTCCCCTAGTAAAACAATACTTATAATGGAAACTTAAGTGAGATTATTTAAACATGACATTATACTAGGCATTTTTAAAAATTACCTTTAAGTTTTTACCATCAAGAACTCTAAACAAATCAAATTATACATTGCATTTAAAAAATCAATACTCTAAATATGTCAGCATATTAAATTTTATTTGCAAGTTGCTGTAGACTCGATTCTGACTCACTTGTGCAGAGCAGAACTGCTCCATAGGATTTTCAAAGCTGTGACCTTTCAGAAGCAGAGCGCCAGGTCTGGCTTCTGAGGTATCTCTTGATGGGTCTGAACACCCAACCTTTCAGCTAATAAGTTGAGCACTTAACCGTCTGCACCACCCAGGGACTCCTTAAATGCACAGAGTACACTGAAAATGACATTTTTTAAAAGGCAGGAAAGTAACTATAAAGAAATCTACTAATATTTTACCTCACACACTGAACTTACATTTTTTCTCTGTAAACTGATGAAGCAAGCAAGATTTTCCTACTCCCATGTCCCCTATTAAAAAAAAAAAATTTCAGATGGCAATTACATTTCTCAATTCTGTACTCTCATAATCATATTCAATGACTGTTATACCCCTTATACCATATTGCATCACAAATTTCCAAGATACCTAGAAAAGTTGTATTTCCATACTTCATAATGAAATCAAAAGATCCTAAAAGTCAGTTTTCACTGTGAATTACAAATTGACTAGTCCCACCTTAAGAAGTGATAGAATTTGATTGTAAATTAATTACTATTTTTCTAATTAATTACTATTTTAATAAATAGCCACTAGCTGGGAAGTGCTTTTTAGCAGAGAAATTGTTATAATGGTAGTTTTTACTTTGAATGTTTCAACTGTGGAACACCAAGCTGTGCTTTGTTTTTTCCCTTAACCTGTGGAAGCAGAAGACTTCTAACAGTTACAAATAGGGCATCATAACAAGCAGAAATAACAAACTGAGTTTGGAAGCTTGATTCACTAGGTCCCATCTTATGTCATATTTCTTATATAAATCTACAGAAAATAATTTGCATTACAAGAAGAACTTAAACAATTGTCATCTCTGACTGTACTACAGCAATTTTAACCCTTGATGAAGAAAGTATTACAAAGTCACATAGCTCAACATTAAAGTAACATGTTCTAGTATGAAGATTTATCTGAAAGACAAGTGTACTTTCAACCTTCCTTTTACAACTATACTTGATACGCAGCATTAAGTTTTAATTTGAGAAAATTCTTCTTGAAACTTAAGGGGGAAAAACAGCATTATTATAGTTTATGTATATTACACAATTTATTCTCAATGAATATTCTCTACGAATTTTTGGAATCCACAGGGATCTGAAGGCTTTCATAGTATTTTGGGAATGTTTCAGCACTCCTAGGAAATTAATCACAGTCCCCGCATTAACAAACTTTCAGGTAGCCCTCAAGAACAACCAGTATCACTTCATAAGGTACCCAACATTACATTACTGAAGTACCTAAGGCCACTGTTAATGCAAAAATAATCTTATCAAGGGTGCTTTAATTGAGCAGCAAGAAAATCATTCACTCCTTCTCAAGTGATATATTAGTATGTAAATATTTTGTGTATTAACCTTCTTTGGGGAACAAGACTATAAGTTAAATAAACTTACCAATAATAATATATTTAAAGATGTAAGAGTAGTTGTACGGTGCTGTTGCCATGGTGGCACTAAAAACAAAGAAAACTGTGTTACTTCAGAAGGAAAGTATCCACAAGTTATCCAAGCTGATCACTGTTATTCTTTAGAGACATATAAAATAAAGCACACTGAATACAAACAAAATGTTGATTACAGTAACTCAGAATAAAACTGCATTTCCCAAACTAATCAAACATACATATTCTCTTGGATGAATGTTGCTTTAATATTCTTTATAGAAATATGAGAAACACCAAAATAACTCCAATATTTCACTTTAGGAAATACCCAATAAGAAATGTTACTCTGAAATTTTCAAACAAGGAAATTTTTTGATAAATTTAAATTAAACATCATAAATAGCCCTCCTCCCTTTTGAAACCCTCCAGCCCTGTCAATTGATCTACTGAATTATTGATGGTCTACTTCTTCAGAACTCTTTGATTTTACAACAGAATGGTATAAAAAGTAACCACTAACTTATAAACACAAAATAACTTTTTTACTTGATTTTAAATCAATGGTTAGCACAGCATCCAAAGGAAGTGTAGTCACATTATTCCCAAACCAAATTAATGTTAGAATTAGACTAAACCACATGAAACTGTTGTTCTTGTAGGTTAAAAAAAAAAAAAGGGGGGGAGTTGATTGATTATTGGCAATTTCATATGGCTAAACCTAATACAGGACTTACAGATGAACAATATATTAAATGGCTGGTATTCACTATTCTAGGAGCTGAGAGAAATAATGGCATAAAATTGTACTATGGTTATAAAATTTGAATGTTTATGTATTAGAAGATATGTCAAAATATCATAGTCCATTCTTTACCCTCAGATAGATTTAACCTACAGAATTCTAAGCCCTGGTGGCACAGTGGTTAAGAGCTCGGCTGCAAACCAGAAGGTTGGCCGCTCTTTGGAAACCCTATGGGGCAGTTCTACTCTGTCCTATAGGGTCACTATGAGTCAGAATTGACTCAGCGACAACAGGGTTTTAATAACTTTAAATAAAAAAATTTATTCAAACGCATGCCTTAAATGCACCAGACACTGTGCTAGATGCTAGAGAAACAAGGGCTGAATTTTAATACCAGTGGTTGTTGTAAACTGCCGATGAGTCTGTTCCAACTCATAGCAACCTCCGGTACAAAAGAGTGAAAACACTGCCCAGTCCTGAGCCATCCTCACAATTGTCACACTTGAGCTCACTGTTGCAGCCACTGGGTCAATCCATCTCATTGAGGGTCTTCCTCTTTTTCCCTGACCCTCTACTTTACCAAGCATGATGTCCTTCTCCAGGGACTGATCCCTCCTGACAACATGTCCAAAGTACGTGAAACGTAGCCTTGCCATCCTTCCTTCTAAGGTAGTAACTTCCAATACAGTTTATTATCAAACCAGTTTTCAGCTTAAGGAAAGATAAAAATTCTTCACACATAAAAAGATTTAATCCCATTATCTACAGTATTTTATCTATAAATCTGTTTTGATTTTACTATTATGGTCAATTGTCACATTACACAAGCTAGACATTTGATGTGACTGGAGTTCATTTACTGAAGTTTAACACATTATACACTATATTTCAAACAAAATTTTTATGTAATAAATTTAAAATATATACACTTAAAATAAGTGAAGTACTGTTAGCAGAAAGAGAAAGATTTTAATTACAGTAAATTATCAATCACTTCACACAATGTAATCTTTGCACTTAGCTGTATTACATTCAGCAAAAGTTACCCATTTCGGCTTGACATGATGTAACACATTCATAATCAATTGTCTACATCACAGAAAACTCCCTTAACCAGTTCTTTCAGGAAAAGGAGTTTTTCTAGTTAGGGTAACTGACTCGGAATATTAAAATAACTTGATTCCCTTTTCCAGACACTGGAGACTCAAAATTTTAAAGAATGAACTTGGTCCTGAGGCCGTCTCTGACTCAGATCCCAAGCACTAGGAAAAAAATAATCTCTTCCATTTAAAATGATATTAAAAAGTTATTAACTTCTTAACCTGTATTCCTCACAGAAGTTCTTCTAATTAATTTTTAATTCCTCTTTTAATTCCTATAAATAAAATAAATGTTTTATAAATAAAATTTTAATTCCCTCTCTGTTCAAACTTGGGAAAAAGTCATCATTTCCTGCCCCCTTTAAACTACTGTTTCTCTCAAACTCTTCTGCTTCTAACTTTACTATTTCCTTTTCCTTTTCTAACTAAAAGTTGTAGTTGTACCTTACTTCCTCCCATTTTAAGTAAAACTATGGTCTCTACTTCCAATTTCTACTCCAAATGCTTAAAAGGCTAATCATGGAATTATAACCCAGTCCTGGCTGTACAATTCATATTCTTGCTAATTATCACACAAAGCATTCATTCATTAAACATCTACTGAGACGACTAATTTTAAAAATGTCAAAAAAAATTACCAAGTATTAATTAATATAAAGTATTCCAAATAAAAGAGAATGATCACTATTTCAGATTAAATACCAGTGCTTTGTCTACATCTCACCACACAATTTCTAGTTCAAGTTTTTTAAAAATCACAAACCAGGTACTGGTACAACGACAGATACATTGACCAATGGAACAGAACTGAGAACCCAGATGTAAATCCATCCACCTACGGTCACCTGATCTTCGACAAGGGTCCAAAGTCCATCAAATGGGGAAAAGACAGTCTTTTTAACAAATGGTGCTGGCAAAACTGGATATCCATCTGCAAAAAAATGAAACAGGACCTATACCTCACACCGTATACAAAAACTACTTCAAAATGGATCAAAGACCTGAATATAAAGCCTAAAACTATAAAGTTCATAGAAGAAAAAATAGGACCAACACTTCAGGCCTTAATACTCAGCATTAACAGGATACAAACCATAACCATCAACGCACAAAACCCAACAGATAAGCTAGATAACTGGGATCTTCTAAAAATCAAACACCTATGCTCTTCAAAAGACTTCACCAAAAGAGTCAAAAGAGAACCTACAGACTGGGAAAAAATTTTTGGACAGTACAAGTCAGACAAAGGTCTAATCTCCATAATCTACAAGAAAATCCAACACCTCTACAACAAAAAGACAACCAATCCTATCAAAAAATGGGCAAAGGAAATGAACAGACACTTCACCAAAGAAGACATTCAAACGGCCAGCAGACACGAGGAAACGTTTGCGATCACTAGCCATTAGAGAAATGCAAATTAAAACCACAATGAGATACCATCTCACCCCGGCATTACTGGCATGAATCAAAAACACTGGAAATAACAAATGTTGGAGGGGCTGCGGGGAGATGGGAACTCTTACGCACTGCTGGTGGGAATGCAAAATGATACAACCATTTTGGAAAATGATATGGCGCTTCCTCAGAAAGCTACAAATAGACATACCATTTGATCCAGCAATCCCACTCCTAGGAATATATCCTAGAGAAATAAGAGTCGTCACTCAAATAGACATAAGCATACCTATGTTCATGGCAGCATTGTTCACAATAGCAAAACGATGGAAACAACGTAGGTGCCCATCAACAGATGAATGGATAAACAAACTATGGGACATACACACAATGGAGTACTATGCAATGAGAAAGAACAACAATGAATCTGTGAAGCATCTCATAACATGGATGAAACTGGAGGACATTATGCTGAGTGAAATAAGTCAATCACAAAAGGACAAATATTGTCTGAGACCTCTATTGTAAAAACCCATGAAAAAGTTTACATGCAAAATGTAACAATCTTTGTTGGTTACCAGGGATGGGAGGGGTAGGGTGGGAGGGAATACTCAATAGGCAATAGATAAGTGGTATCTTGGGTGAAGGGTGAGACAGTACACAATACAGGGGAAACTAGCACAACCTGTACAAGGAAAGGTCATGGAAGCCCCATAGACACATCCAAACTCCCTAAGGGACTGAACTGCTGGGCAGAAGGCTGTGGGGAGCATGGTCTCAGGGAACATCTAGCTCAACTGGCATGACACAGCTTATAAAGACAATGCTCTACATTCTACCCTGGTGAGTAGTGTCTGGGGTCTTAAAAGCCTGTGAGCGGCCATCTAAGATACTCCACTGGTCTCATCCCTTCGGGAGCAAGGCAGAATGAAGAGAACAGGATACTAGGAAAAGATCAGTCCAAAGGACTAATGTCCACAGCTACCAAGGCCTCCACCGGACTGAGTCCAGTACACCTAGATGGTGCCCGGCTACCACCACTGACTGCTCTGACCAGGATCACAACAGAGGGTTCTGGACAGAGCTGGAGAAAGATGTAGAGCATAATTCTAACTCACAAAAAAAAAAAAAAAAAAGACCAGATTTACTGGCCTAAAGGAGACTGGAGAAACCCTGAGAGTATGGCCCCCAGACACCCTTTTAGCTCAGTGGTGAAGTTACCCCCGAGGTTCACTGTTCAGCCTGGGAGTGGACAGCCCGGTAAAACCAAAGGAGACTAACGAGGTACAGAAGTCCAGTGACAAGGGCCAGAAGGCAGAAGGGGACAAGGAAGCTGGTGATAGGGAACACAAGGCTGAGTAAGGATACTGTTGATGTGTTGTGGGATTGTTAACCATTGTCATATGGCAACATTTATAGTAACTGCCAAATGAGAAAATATTTTGTTCTGTAAGCCTTCATCTTAAGTGAGAATAACAGCACAATTGGAAGAGCATAGTCAATGTCACTGAACTGTGTATGTAGAAATTTTTGAAACGGTGTATCTTTGGCTATGTGTATTTTCACCAAAAAAAAAAAAAGGTTAAGAATTTAGAGGGTTAATATGTTGTGGGGTTGTTAACCAATGTCATAAAACAACACGTGTACTACTGTTTCATGAGAAACTATTTGTTCTGTAAGCCTTCACCTGAAGTACAGGAAAATATATAAAAAAAAATTTGATAGGGAAAAAAAAAATCACAAATCAGAAAATAAACTCTAAAAGCAGAGTAAAAGGAAACTACTCAAAATTTACTAATTTCAGTAGGAAAGGAAGGCAGAAAGCATCGATCACTGTAGCCAACAACACACACAATAGGTCTCCCCTTTCTTATTCTAAAGTAAGATACTTTAAAAAAAAAAGTTGCCAGCAAGTCAGTTCTGACTCATGGTGAACCCATGTGTTGCAAAGTAGAACTGTGTTCTGTAGGGTTTTCAAGGCTATAACCTTTCAGAAGATCTCCAGGCCTTTCTTCCTAGCTGTCTCTGGGGGAGTTCAAACCACCAATCTTTTAGTTAGTAGTCGAGTGCTTAACCGTTTGTGCCACCTAGGATTCCTAAGATAAGAGACTCCAACCACTGCCATCAAGTTGATTCCGACTCATAGTGACCCTATAGGACTAGGTTTAAAGACACTTTAGTTTATTGATATTTTCAGTCAAAATTATGCTACGTATTTGCAGTAGGTGTCTTTAAGCAGCCCCTTTTAAATATTAACTATGCTTAATATTGCTTTAACAAAGGATTTCTCAACCTCATCTCTTGAATATGAAACATAACACTGTTAAGGTCTGGAATATATTTTACCTAGCTTTGGAAAGGAAGAAAAGATTTTCCCCCCATTACTTAAGGGTATTTTTGTTTTGAGAACTCAAACAGCACAGTAATAGGACGGGAGTCCAAAAAAAGGCAAGAAATGTTGGTCTAATTCAAACACTCTGAAAACATGAACCACTCAGCATTACAATCTCCACTAACTAAAAATCCTTGGTATTATTCTATAACTTGCGTACAACTACTAGCAAGATTAAAATGCACTTCATTCCATGCTTTACAAAAAGTATTTGAATAAATAAAGTTTACACGCAGATGTTTTCTTTTAATGCCTTTGACTTCCATAAGGGGGAAAAAAAAGAGTACTACACTCAGACAACAGGAATCACTAAACACATGATGAACAACTTGTAAACTAATAACAAACACAATTATTATAGTTACCATTTATAACTGGTCACTTAACAAATGCCAGACAATGTGCTAAATGTTTCATTCGATGTCATTTAATCCTTACTCCCATTGCTGTTGAGTCGATTCCAAAGTCGATTCAAAGCGACCCTATAGGATAGAGTAGAACTGCCCCGCAGGGTTTCTAAAGCTGTAATCTTTACAGAAAAGGAGACCTGGTGGCACAATGGTTAAGCGCTTGACTGCTAACTGAAAGGCTGGCAGTTCCAACCCACCAGCCACTCCACAGGAGAAAAATGTGGCAGTCTGCTTCCACAAAGATTTACAGCCTTGGAAACCCTATGGGACAGTTCTACTCTGTCCTATTGGGTTGCTATGAGTCGGAATCAACTCGACAGCAACGACTTTAATCTTTACAGAAGCAGACTGTAACATTCTCAGCAGCTAGTGGGCTCAAGCCACCAACCTTCTGGTTAGTAGCCGAGCACATAACCATTATACCACCAGGGCTCCTTTTAATCCTTACTGCTACCCTTATAAGACAGCTACTATTATCCTCATTTTACAGACGAGGAAAGATACTCAACAGATAAGTAAACACACTTAGGTCACACAGCTAAGCGGCAAAGTCTGTGCTGAACCTACGGCTGTTCTGACTGCAGAGAACCACTAGAACATCCGGCCTCCTCCATGTGGCTATAAGTTGTACCATGAAGCCCTGCAGTGGTGCTTTGGGACACAAATCTTTCTCAGTTCACTCACTTGGTTCTAATTTAATATTCTGAATAAGCATTATTAATAATTACACTCGGGATGCACTGTGATTGGAACATATAGAGATAAATAACGGTAGTAATAATTTATACTATGTCTACTTACAAAAAAGTTTAAGATAAATATTTGTTGAAAGAAAACCATATGATGATACTATATTACTCTTGCCTATATTATCATATATAATTCTTACTTCACTCTCACAATTCTTCAGCGTCATTATCATTAGGTTTGAAGAAATCACTAATTTGGCCAGTGTTACAAAGTTAATAAATGGGAGAGCTGGAGCTTAAACTCAGGTCTGATTCCAAACACCAGAATTATCCCTACCTAACCTAGCTTATTAAAAGACATACAGAAATAGACTAAAGAAATAAGAGCAAAAACCAAAATCAAAGAAAGAGGAGAATTATACTAAAAATTTAACAATATCACTATCAGTGCATATAAAATTTACCTTCAACCTTCCTAGCTGTCAAGAGAAATGTTTACTGAATGCATATTAAACACTAATAATTGCTGTGCTGTGTATTCAAGTGGCCCCTTAATTTTTAAATTAACTATGCTTAATATTGCTTTACAAAGGATGTCTCAACCTCATCTCTTGATGAAACACACCACTTAAGGTAAGGAATATATTTTCAAATGGGGTGTGCCATTGTATAAAATTCTGCAACATGCTTTTCTGCACTTAACAAAACTATGGACATATTTCCAGGATAATATAGACCTAAATGGTTACTAAATGCATATTAAACAGTAATTATTGTGCAAAAAATAAAACAGCATGATCTCCATTTACTGAATCAGACACTGTCTCAGTAAGATTATATGAACACATAAATGACTACTTTTGAAATGTGCAGGCACAGATATGATGACAGATATTTTCACATACATTGCTTGTGGGAGTCTAAATTGCCACAACATTTTGGAAAGTATATTTTAAAAATAATCCAAATAACTCTTTGGCCCAGAAATCCACTTAGAAGCATTCTACAGAAAGGTCCAGTACATAAGGTACAAGTGAATTTAATGCACTTTTACAGCAAAAAAACTAGAAACAATCTAAACTCCCATAAACAGGGAAATGACTGAATAAAGTATATCTGTACTATGAAATATGCATCCAGTTTTTAAAAATTTAGATCTACAAGCATTAAACAGGAAGTATGATTTTGTTAAGTGAAAAAAAGCATGTTGCAGTTTTATGCAATAGCATATACCATTTTTAAGCATATACACACACACTCAACTCTATATGCATATTGTATGGAAGGATACACAACAAATTGTTTAAAATGAATACATGGGATGAGAGTAGAAAAAGGGAAGGGGGAAATTACTAACTTTCTTTATACATCTCTGCACTGACTAATTATAATAAAACTGCCCCATAGGGTTTTTCCAAGGCTCTAAATCTTTACAGAACCAGGCTGCCACATCTTCCTCCTGTGGAGTGGCCCATGGGTTCGAACTGCTGACCTTTCAGTTAGCAGCCAAGCACTTAACCACTGTGCCACCAGGGCTCCTTCAATGATAATAAGCAGGTACTATATTCACTTGATAATATTTTTTAAAATTCACCTACTCATAACATTTCCAACATTATTTCCACATTTACTAATATATGGAGAACATCCTATGAAGCCAATCAAATGATCAACTTGAAAAAAAGAAAGAGTATATTTTCAGTTTTTTTATAGTTTAGCTCTTTACTTATGCGCTATGCCTAATCCTTTCACAACTATTATACAGCTATTTTACCCTACTCCTTAGAACATATGATGTTACTGTTCTGAACATACGATATTTACATAACTGACTCAAGACGTAAAAGGGAAAAAAGCAACTCATTAAATATTCCTAGTGACTTAAATTCTTATCCTCATTATTTAAATTAGTAAGATTTTTTTTCACACACAAGACATTTTGTTAAAAACACCAAAGCCAAGATGGATTGCTTTTGTGAGTCTAATATAAAAATATCTGAGTATCTAATAAACACAAAACATTGTGCTAAACCTTAACAATATAGTAATGAACAAAAAGACAACACTGTCCCTGTCTTCAGGGAGCTCAAGAATATAATGCACTTTGATTTGCTTGCAGGCTCAGTAAAGTGGAATGCTACTTGATTTATCAGTTAGGTGGACACAAAACTTCTGCAGTTAATTTCCTAATCTAATCTAATCAAAAGGAGCACTCAATTTCCCTTCCTCAACAGCAGTGCAACCTCTGAAAATAATCCACCTACTTCTGAGATTCACTTCAAAAAAAAAATCTTTTGATAAGACATTTAATGTCATACTTTTATATAAGTTAATACTGTGAATAAGGAAATAAATAACTGGATTCCTTAATGTACCAAGAGAAAGACAAAATATTCCAGCTAATTATGATGGTACGCCATGAGTAGGAAATAAAGTACTCCGATACTGCACCTCTGTTCATAGAAGGAAAGTACTTTAAAAAAAACTGCACTGACTACCAGAGTTAAAAGGATTACACAGTAACAGTAAAAAAATTACTAATGAAATAGTATATCTGAGATGTGCTTCAAAATAACTTCAGGGAGAGTGGGGAGCAGGTGTATATAGATGAAACAAGACTGAGCACAACTGACACTGGCTGATGGGTATATATGAAAGCTCATTGTACTATTATACTTTGTACATGTTTAAAATTTTCTAGAATAAAAAGTTTTTAAAAAGTGAAGAATCTCTGATACCTCTATTTATAAATCACTGTCTGCAGCCAAGCCTCGCATTTTTAATCACATAAAAATATTTCAAGCTTTCTAAAAAAGGGAACATCTCTCACCAGTGTTAACACAGTATTTTATTTGCTTTACCAAAAAGTTTCCTCCAACAGTAGACTATCTTACTAAGACTATACTAAGAAAGTTGATACTGATAAAATTCTGTTGTAAGAGCACTCCAAATTCTACTGCACAGTATACAACAAATATAAAGTTTAACATGAAATACAAAAAGTAAAAACTTTTAACAATGTAGCGCTTCATCTCCTCAAGTGATGACCAAGTAAAAGGGCCTAAGCAGAACTTCGAAGCAAAATCTTGGAAAAGCTGGGAGGCTAGAGGGGTGGAAAATTGGATGTATTTTGCTAGGTCAAGATCGTCCTCAACAACCACATCTTAATAAAACGTAGTTGTGGTGTAGCAATGAAACGAGCAACAAACTTTGCATGAGTTCAAATCTAGACTCTGACACTTGCTGTGGGACCACCAGGAAAGCACTTGCCCTCTTATAACCTCAATTTTATATAAAATGTAAATCCTGCCAACTCTCCCCTAAGGCTGTAAGAATGAGGACTGACAGCGCAGTGGCTGACATCATGGACTCTGAGCTACAAAGTGGTAATAAACTATCTGAATACCGGAAAAAAGGGATTAAATTGTAGCTGCATTTTAAATGGTCATGCTTTTCACCTTGGCCTAACTTTTAAGTGTAACACAGAAAACACCAGCCAGAGTGGGAAGAGGCCAGTTTGTTCGTAGGGACCATCATTAATCAGCCATACAGCAACTTCAAGCCTCAATTTTCCCACTTGTAAAGTGGGGAAAACTCAATTTAACCTCCAAGGGCTATGAAGGCTCAAACAAAAGTGTGAAGACACCTAGAACCGTGCCTGGCACACAGTAGGGTGCCAACCCTCCAAACGTGCTTGTTTCTTCCTCTTTTCTTAAATTCCATAAATGCCAAAACTTTTTTTATTTCTTGATGCCACTCTGGGCTCATGTTTTTACAGGATGTCATCGGCCTTATAGGGACTCACCCAATAAATGATCTCTAAGTTACTTAACCTTTTAGACTCACTGTGAGCAAGCACAGCCCCACAGACCTCTTCCCCAGCCCGAGTCCAGAGACAGTCTACCCACATCAACAAGGACACCTGAGCCACTCCAAGATGCCTTTTGAACTCAGGGCCGGCTAAAGTCTATAGAATGGGGAATGCCACGGTTGGGGCTTGTGGGTTGGAAGGCGCGCGACACGGGTGGAAAAACACCGGGGAATGGTCTACAGCCTCGGAGACTGGCACCAAGGAGAGAGGCCTGCAGGAGATGCGATTTTGCCCAGACTGGCCGAGGAGGCGGGGAAGGCGAGGCCGGAACACACCCTTCCCGCGCGCCTCGAAGGTCTCCGCTGGGGTGGAGAGGCGAAGGAGGGTCTGGCAGGGGCAGCGCTGGGGGCACCTTCCGCCCCCACACGGGAGTCCAGTCAGGCCGCGGCGCCCACCGCCGACCCCAGGCTCGCCGCGGCCTGACAGGGCCTGCCCCTACGGCTCCGCCCGCCTGCAGCCCCGGCTCGCCATCGTCCCCGCCCCCGCCCCTCGGAAGAACCGAGCGCGGAGGCCCCAGCTAGACGGCCACAGCAGAAGGCCTGCGTTACCTGGGGGGTTGCTGGTGGCTGGGCAGCTTTCCGGGCGGGAGGGGGGCGTCAAGACGAGGAAGAGGGATGCAGACGCAGAGAGAGAGGAGGCAGGGGCGGTCGGCCGAGGCCCCGCGGGTACGCGGGCTGGCCGAGGAGATGTAGACCCGGTGGCTGCAGTAGCGGTGGCGGTAGCAACTGCTCCTGAGGCTCCCTCAGGATCTTCCTCGGGCTGGCCCAAGATGGCGGCGCTCCCTGCACAGGGTTTCCTGTCACTCTCGCAATGGGCCGGACCACAAAAGAAGGGGGGAGAAGGATGCGCGCGCAGCTGGCGGAGCCCGGAAGAAGGTGGCCAAGGCTCGGCCTGCTAGCCACGCCCCTTCCTTAGTCCTCCCCTTTGGACTCGTTGGGTCGCCGCGAAGGCGCACCTCCCTCGCCCTCGTGCCTGAAGGGGCGGAGAAAAGCGCTTATACGCAACGGCGGTCGCGTGTACTCGTCTCCTAGAGAAGTTACTGCGCAGGTTCGCGTAGAACATGCTGAGGTCCGTCCGGGTCTTGAGGGACTGGGATTGTCACTCTGGGGACTTTTTACTATTTTTAATGCCAGCAACTGCCACTTACTGGACGTTTACCGTATGCCGGCCTCTGTGCTAAGCACGCGTTTCCTGCATTCATTCAACGTGTATTTACGGATTGCCTCGTACTTAGCGATGAGCAAGGCAGATTAGGTCACAAACCCAGAAGGCAAGTATCCCCATTTTATCAATGGCGAAACTGATGCTCAGATCAAATCACTTGTCCAAGATTACGCAGCTAGGAAGTGGCCCCTTCTGACCTGTGTTTCACTTCTGCCCTTTTAGCCCTACTTGGGATGGGGGGCGCCTTGACAGGAGGAGGGAAATAGTGACCATTTTTCACAATTTATATACCACTCCACATCTTCCAGTTTGGTCGGCTAATATTACCTTCCCAGAAAGTTTAGCGCACCTCGGTGGTGTGCCCTGGGCATTTTTGCCTTAATGGGCCCTTCCTCCGTAAAAAAAAAAAAAAATATATATATATATATATATATATATATATATATATATATATATATATATATATATGCATATTTAAAATTATATTTTGCAAGTGTGTCGATATAAACATGAATGTATTAATAGCAAAACATTTTCTTCTACCTAAAAATTCTTTTTTTTTTTTTTTTGCTTCTATTTTAAAAGAATGTAAAACATTTTTGTGGGCTCCTAAAAGTGTGGGACCTAAGCGCTGTGCCTAATGGATAAGCCAGCCCTGCTTCAGTCCCCTCAAAATGAAGTTCAAGCTTGCTCTTGGCGTTCAAGACTTTTCATAAGCTGGTTCTGCCAGCGAGAGTTCATTGGAAAAATGTATTACGATTTAAAAATCTCATTTTCAGAAGGACCTAGGTATGAATCCCTGCTCTGCCACACTAATGGTATGCCCTTGAGCATATCACTTGATTTCTCAGACCCTCAGTTTCTTCGTCTACAAAATAGGGATAATGATGTGTATCATATATGGCTCCTTCTGAAAATTAAATGAGATAATACATGCGAAACTCCTGGAATATAATAAGAATTCAGTAAATGGGAATGATTATTACATGATATGCTAATATAAGGTGATGCTGAAATCCCTTCCAGCCCTAGAAGTCTATGCTTCCATTCTCACAGTCTTTAATAAGTATAGCTTGTTTGATTGTTTTAGTCACTCTTAGTCATCTAGCGCTGCTGTAACAGAAATACCACAAGTGGATGGCTTTTAACAAAGAGAAATTTATTCTCTCACAGTCTAATAGGCTACAAGTCCAAATTCAAGGCATCAGCTCCAGGGGAAAGCTTTCTCTCTCTGTTGGCTCTGGAGGAAGGTCCTTGTGATGCATCAGTCTTCCCTTGGTGTGGGAGCATCTCGACGCAGGAACCTCTGGTCCAAAGGACGCACTCTGGCCCCGGCACTGCCTAATCAGTATAACTGCTGCTAATCCATCTTATTACATCATAGTGATAGAGTTCACAACACATAAGGAAATCAGATCAGATTACAAAATAGTACACGATCATACAATACTAGGAATCATGACCCAGCCAAGTTGACAGATATTTTTGGGGGGACATAATTCAATCCATGACAGTCACATTTTAACATTTCTGAAATCAAGAAATTAGCCTGTGCTAAATAGAAGCGAAAGCTAAGAGCCAATTATCATTACTTGTTCAGGTATGAACTTAGATCTAGCTAGAAAGTTTTCTCCTATATCCAGCTGTGACTTGAGTTGAGATCTTTCTGTATAGCTAATGGTTACTGAACACATTATGTGCCAAGAACTGTTCTAAGATGCCGGCGAGGTTGCAAGGTGGAATCATGCGTATTATTTAATTCCTATAACACTTCTGTGAAGTCAGTACATATATTCACATCATTTTATGAATGGAAAACTGAGTCTCAGAGAGGTAAGAATTGGCAATGCTGGGACTTGAACCCAGGTACGTCTGACTTCAGAGTTCCCATTCCTAGTCGCTAGTCTATACTTCTTCCCTTATTTGCACTTATAGCACCGCAGCCAATTTAAATGTGGATCCCTAATTATTGCTTAAGTATGTGTCAAAGACATTATGTTTTGATGCAGGATTGAAGAAAAACATTGATGTGATTGCAAATTGCTTGTCACATGTTAAGAAATGCAATTAACGACAGTAAAAATGATCAAATCTTGCAATAAGTCACTGGAAGGAAGGCCTGGCAATCCACTTCCAAAAAATCACAGCCACTGAAAACCTTATGGAGTGCACTTCTACTCTGAAACACATGGTATCACCGTGAGTTGGAATCAACTTGATGGTAACTGATTTGGGAGGGTTTTTTTTTTGTTTGTTTGTTTGTTTGTTTTTTTGGTAATAAGTCATAGAATATTCAGAACTAGGAGAGACTGTGGTGATCAGTCGCAGCATAATTAAGAATTGTGATGGTGACGGGCTTTTTTGCTTGTTTTTTGTTCATTGCCAAACATCCATGAAGACTTCAGGTTAACTTTTTCTTAAAAACCTGTTTATATGAGAAGAGAAGTATAATAGGAATATTCATTGCAGCATTTTGTAATAGTAAAAGACTAGGGACTAAATATCTGTCACTAGAGAGCTAAGTAAACTATGGTACATTCATATTGTAGAATACTATGTAGCAGTTAAAAAGAATGAGGCACATGGGTATGTCCTGATATGTGTGGAACAATCTCTAAGATAAGAAAAATTTCTCTGGAAAGCACCACACTGGAGTCTGATATATTGTCTCTTACTTTTCCTCTGGCAATGGATCTGATCCCTATTTCTTTGGTTGAATACCAGGTGAAGTGGGTGGCTTACATTTAGAGGCCATGCTTTATGAAAAAAATATGCATCTTTGAACTTTAGAATCACACTCAGTGAGGCAAAATGACCACACTAGGATATCCACAAGGAAACTGGTACCTACTGGGAAAAGAACAGATTCAGCTCTTTCATCTCATGCTTTCTCCAAGGCATGTTCTGATTTAGAAAAAGGAAGGGCAGATTCGGTATTTAAATTATTTCTTTATTGCTTTGTTTGACCTTATGTATATATTGGAAATCTTGTAAGTTAAAAGCATGTGTGATGTAATACATTTTATTAAACTGATGGTGACTCTCACCATGAAACAAACATAACATGTACTGTATAGAACTGACATTTTACCCTACTTGCAAGCTGAAAAATAAGTCTGCTACAGTTTCACGGATGCAGGCAGAAGATATGAGACTCCTGGGTCAGAGAAATAGTCTTTCTGGTTCACAGCACAGCAAGCAGCGTGAGCGTCAGCATATTTATATCAGTTTCCCTTGCCTCCAAGTTCCATGGGGTTGATGTAGATGAGTCTAGATGGATGCCTGCACACACAGTGCGTTGTGTTACAGGAGAGGAACTCTGAACTTAAGGAACCCAAATCTTTTATAATAGGCAGTAGGTATTTTGTTCTTTGCCCCAGAGGGAGATACTGTTTTTCTAAAAGATAGTCTGGAACAAAGGGCAATCAGTGCCTCTACTCAGAAGATGTGCATAAACACAAGAGACCCATGAAGGATTGTTTTCTCAACAAAGGCAAGGTTGTATGGTATGGTATGCTGTGGTGTATATATATACATATATATACACGTATAAAAACCAAAACCAAACTGTGTATATACGTATATATACAGAGAGAAAGAGAGATTTATATCAAGGAAATGGCCATGTGATTGTAGAGGCTGGAAAGTCCCAAGTCTGTGGGTCAGGCTGCAGGCTTCTCCTGACTCATGTCATTGTCAGGGGCTGGCAAACCCAAGATAGGCAGGTAGGATGGCAGGCCATAGGCCGTGGAGGCTGATGAATCCCAAGATTGGCAGGTAAGCTGCTAGCTCAGGTCCCAAGAACAAGAGGTCAGATGAGGATCCAGAACAAGGA
Source organism: Dugong dugon (assembly GCA_030035585.1). Taxonomy (NCBI): domain Eukaryota; kingdom Metazoa; phylum Chordata; class Mammalia; order Sirenia; family Dugongidae; genus Dugong; species Dugong dugon. The sequence goes on from CM057471.1 coordinate 65,325,161, forward strand.
AAAGCAAGTGAGCTCCACCAGAAAGTCCACATAAATTGGATGCAGGCTACACCCCAAGGAAACTCCCTTTCAACTGATTGGCTGTTCATAGCATATCTCATTACGGAGGTGATTACATTATATCAGATCTCATTATGGGGGTGATTACATCATTACATAGCTGCCAAACTACATCATAACTGCCAAACCACTGAGAATCATGGTCCAGCTGAGGTGACACACAACCATCCATCACAACCCACCCCTGGGCACCCATACACTCTTCCTAAACCATATGCAATCTCTAAAAAAAAGACAATTATAAAATCATACTTGCACCTACCATGGGTACTACTGAAAAGGCACTAGCCCTGTTTACATCTCATAAATGAAGAAAACAAATATTTGATGCACACTTACAAGGAAGAAATACTGGTAACAATTACAGTCCTCATTTCTGCAAGTGGTCACATGATCATAGCTGGTTTTTAGATCTACCTTCTTCTACCACCCATTCCGTACTCCTTTTACCCTCAGCAAGCATCTCAGCTGGTTGTTGTTCTTCGCCTGGTGGGGTGACCCAAACCTTCATTCCTGAGAGTCTGGGCCATTAGTAATCGTCTAGGAATTGGGTTGCTTTAGTTTTCCATTGACTTTAATCATAGGGCATGGTAGTACTAAATGACACCCTAAGGGATCTCCTGCATTCCAGACATACTCTTCTTTATCTCTATTATGCAATATCAATCCGATTTCCTCTTGGTAATCAGGATCAATCACATCAGCCAATACAGTAACTCCCTTCTTTGCCTGTTGACCTAGAGAGGCATGAGGAACACAAAGAGACCTAGTGGCATTCTTAACTTCCAGTTCAATGGAATCAGTTCAGTGCCGTGTCTTCAAGTAGGAGCATTCTTCCCTTTGGAACTCAGGCCTCCAAACCTGCAGAGCATAGGGTCGCAGGGTCAGGAAGCAAAAATTTTGTGAGGGGTCACTAGGGGTAATAGTGAGTGATGGCACTCCCATTTCTACCCCTTGATTGAAGGACCCATCAACCCTGACTTTGGGAGAAACAGCACTATATGTTGGATGCTGGTTTAGAGCCTATGCAGCTTCCTGGAGAACATAGCCCCAAGCCTGCAAGGTACTGCCACCTAGCTGGCACAGTAATTGTGTCTTTAGAAGGCCATTCCATCATTGTATCAAGCCAGCTGCTTCAGGATGATGGAAAACATGGTGAGACCAGTGAATTCCATGAGCATGGGACCATTGCTGCACTTCATTTGCTGTGAAGTGAGCCCCTTGATCTGAGGCAATGCTGTGGGGGATGCCATGATGGTGGATAAGACATTTTGTAAGTCCATGGATGGTAGTTTTGGAAGAAGCATTGCATGTGGGGAAGGTGAATCCATATGCAGAGTAAGTGTCTATTCTAGTAAGAACAAAACATTGCCCTTTCCATGATGGAAGCAGTCCAATGTAACCAACCTGCCACCAGGTTGCTGGCTGATCACCTTAAGGAATGCCATATCGGGGACTCAGTGTTGGTCTCTACTGCTGGCAGATTGGGCACTCAGCAGTGGCTATAGCCAAGTTGGCCTTGGTGAGTGGAAGTCCATGTTGCTGAGCCAATGCATAATTTCCATCCCTAATGCTATGCCACTTTGTTCACGAGCCCATTGGGCAATAACAAGAGTGGCTGGGGAAAGAGGATGACTGGTTTCCACAGACCATGTTGTCCTATCCGCTTGATTGTTAAAATACTTCTCTACCGAGGTCACCCTTTGGTGAACATTTACATGAGACAAAAATATCTTCACTTCTGTGGCTCTTTCAGAGAGGTCTGTCCACATAACTCTTCGCCATACCTCCTTGTCACCAATTTTCCAATCATGTTCCATCCAAGTCTCTGATCATCCAGCCAAATCATTGGCCACAGCCCATAAATCAGTATACAATCACATATCTGGTCATTTCTCCTTCCAAGCGAAGTGAACAACCAGGTGCACTGCCCGAAGTTCTGCCCACTGGGAGGATTTCCCTTCACTACTGTCCTTCAGGGAAGTCCTGGAAAGGGCCTGTAGTGCTGCTGCTGTCCACTTTCAAGCGGTGCCTGCATATCGCACAGAGCCGTCTGTAAGCCAGGCACAGAGTTTCCCTGTCTCAGTCAACTGATCATAAGGAGCTCCCCATGAGGCCACAGGTACAGGCTGGAAAAGGGCAGATAATATGACAGGAGTAGAGACCATGAGCATTTTTGCCACTTCCTCATGCAACCTGTGCCTTCAGGTCCTGCTCAGGCCCAATCTCGTATATACCACTTCCATTTAATGATGGATTGTTGCTGTGCACATCCAACTTTATGACTCTGTGGGTCAGACAACACTCAGTTCATGATGGGCAGTTCAGGCCTCATGGTGACTTGATGGCCCATGGTTAAGTGTTCAGTCTCTACTAAGGCCCAGTAACAAGCCAAAAGCTATTTCTCAAAAGGAGAGTAGTTATCTGCAGAGGATGGCAGGGCTGTGCTTGAAAATCCTAAGGGTCTGTGCTGTGATTCACAAGCAGGGGCCTGCCAAAGACTCAAAACAGCATCTCTAGCTGCCACTACATTTATGTCTAGCTGACATTTCAAACACCATTGGATCAGCCAGATCATATGGCCCAAGTGGCAGAGCAGCTTGCATAGCAGCCTGAACCTGTTGCAGAGCCTTCTCTTGTTCTGGGCCACACTCAAAAGTAGCAGCTTTTCAAGTCACTTAAATAGGCCAGAGTAGCACACCCAAATGAGGGATAAGTTGCCTCCAAAAATCCAAAGAGGCCTACTAGGTGTTGTGCCTGCTTTTTAGTTGTGGGAAGGGCCAGATGCAATAACTTTTCCTTTACTTTAGAAGGGATATCTCAACATGACCCACATCACTAGATATTTCACTGAGCTGGAAGATGCCTGAATTTTTGTTGGATTAATTTCCTACCCTCTAGCATGTAAATGTTTTACCTGTAAGTCCAAAGTCACTGACACTTCTTCCTTACTAGGTTCAATCAGCATAATGTCATCAATGTAGTGAACCAGTGTGACATCTTGTGGAAGGGAAAGGCAATCAAGATCCTGCGGACTAAATTATGACTTAGGGCTGGAGAGTTGATATACCCTTGAGGAAGGATAGTAAAGGTGTATTGTTGGCCTTGCCAGCTCTAAGTATACTGCTTCTTGTGGTGGTCCTTAGAAACAGGTATGGAGAAAAAGTCATTAGCAAGATCAGTAGCTGCATACCAGGTACAAAGAGATGTATTAATTTGCTCAAGCAATGAAACCACATCTGGAACAGCAACAGCAATTGTAGTCACTACCTGGTTAAGTTTTTGGTAATCTACTGTCATTCTCCAAGATCCATCTGTTTTTTTGCACAGGCCAAATAAGCTAGTTGAATGGGGACATGGTAGGAATCACCACCCCTGCATCCTTGAAATTCTTGATGGTGGCAGTAATCTCTGGAGTCCCTCCAGGAACGTGGTATTGCTTTTGGTTTACTATTTGCCTAGGTAGAGGCAGTTCTAATAGCTTCCATTTGGCTTTTCCTACCATAATAGCCCATACTCCACTTGTCAGGTGTCCAATGTGTGGGTTCTGCCAGTTGCTGTGTATATCTTCCAATTATGCATTCTGGAACTGGAGAAATCACTGCGGGATGAGTTCAGGGACTCACTGGACCCACAGTGAGATGAACCTGAGATAAGACTCCATTAATACCCTGACCTCCATATGCCCCTACTCTGACTGGTGGGCCACAGTGACATTTTGGGTCTCCTGGAACTACTGTCTGTTCACAGCCAGTATCCAATAATCCTCCAAAAGTCTGATTATTTCCTTTTTCTCCAATGAACAGTCTCTCTCATAAAAGGCCAGAAATCCCTTTGGGGAAGGCTGGGAGAAAGATTAGCAGTATAAAGTTTTGGCAGTGTAGTGGGGTCCTTCCTCAAGGGGGGCTGGGCTTCTCTTCATTCAAGGGGTTGTGGGTCTGTAAACTGGGTCAAATCAGGAATTGACTGAGGGGCTATGACTCTCTATTCTGGTGATTCAAGTTAGACTGCCATTCACTTGGCCTAGAATTCTTCCCTTGTACAGATCAAGTAAATAGTATATTTCCTATGTATTTCTGTCCTAGGAACACCATGACTAAGTAGCCAACACCATAAGTCCATACAAGTCAGACTGTTCTGATAACTGCTTTGACTCTGCTGTCCATACGTCAACCACGCCCACCTTGTCTTTGTCAATTGAGTGCTGCCACTTGGCCCCTACTACCACGGGGTTCAATTGTCCTGTTATAGTTAGGTGTCTTTTTGTTGTTGTTGTTAATTTTATTTATTTTTATTGTTGTGCTTTAAGTGAAAGTTTACAATTCAAGTTAGTCTCTCATACAAAAATGTATACATACATTGTTATGTGACCCTAGTTGCTCTCCCTATACTATGACAGCACACTCCTCCTTTCCACCCTGCATTTCCCATGTCCATTCAACCAGCTCCTGACCCTCTCTGACTTCTCATCTCCCCTCTGGACAGGAGCTGCCCATGTAGTCTCATGTATCTACTTGAGCTAAGAAGCACACTCTTCACGAGTATCATTTTATGTCTCATAGTCCAATCTAGTCTTTGTCTGAAGAGTTGACCTTGAGAATGATTTTAGTTTTGCGCTAACAGAGAGTCCCAACACCATGTCTTTTGGGGTCCCTCCAGTCTCAGTCAAACCATTAAGTCTGGTCTTTTTACTAAAATTTGAGTTCTGCACCCCACCTTTCTCCTGCTCCATCAGGGACTCTCTGCTTTGTTCCCTGTCAGGGTGGTCATTGATAGTAGCCAGTCACCATCTAGTTCTTCTGGTCTCAGGCTGATGAAGGCTCTGGTTTATGTGGCCCTTTCTGTCTCTTGGGCTAATACTATCCTTGTGTCTTTGGCGTTATTCATTCTCCTTTACTCCAGATGGGTTGGAGCCAATTGAAGCATCTTAGATGGCTGCTCGCTAGCTTTAAAACCCCAGATGCCACTCACCAATGTAGGATGCAGAACATTTTCTTAACAAACTTTGTTATGCCAATTGACCTAGATGTCCCCTGAAACCATGGTCCCCAGACCCCCGCCCCTGCTACTCTGTCCCTCAAAGTGTTTGGTTGTATTCAGAAAACTTCCTAGTTTTAGTTTAATCCAGTTGTGCTGACTTCCCCTGTAGTGTGTGTTGTCCTTCCCTTCACCTAAGATAATTCTGTCTACTATCTAGTTAATGACTACCCCTGCCTCCCCACCCTCATAACCATCAAAGAATGTTTTCTTGTGTTTAAACCTTTTCTTGAGTTCTTACAATGTGGTCTTATGTAATATTTGTCCTTTTGCGACTGACTAAATTCACTTGGCATAATGCCTTACAGATTCCTCCGTGTTATGTTTCATGGATTCATCATTGTTCTTTATCATTGCATAGTATTCCATTGTGTGAATGTACCACAATTTGTTTATCCGTTCATCTGTTGATGGGCACCTAGGTTGTTTCCATCTTTTTCCTATCATGAACAGTGCTGAAATTAACATGGGTGTGCATATATCTATTCGTGTGATGGCTCTTATTTTTCAAGGATATATTCTAAGGAGTGGGATTGCTGGATTGTACGGTACTTCTGTTTCTAGCTTTTAAGGAAGTTCCAAATTGATTTCCAAAGTGGTTGTACCATTTTACATTCCCACCAACAGTGTATAAGTGTTCCAGTCTCTCCACAACCTCTCCAACATTTATTATTTTGTGTTTTTTGGATTAATGCTAGCCTTGTTGGGGTGAGATGATATCTCATTGTAGTTTTGATTTGCATTTCTCTAATGGCTAATGGTCGTGATCATTTCCTCACGTGTTTGTTAGCTGCCTGAGTGTCTTCTTTGGCGAAGTGCCTGTTCAAATCCTTTGCCCATTTTTTAATTAGGTTATTTGTCTTTTTGTTGTTGAGGTTTTGCAGTGTCTTGTAAATTTTAGAGATTAGACACTGATCAGATTTGTCATAGCCAAAAATTTTTTCCCATTCTGTAGGTTACCTTTTTACCCTTTTGGTGAAGTCTTTTGATGAGCATAAGTGTTTGATTTTTAGAAGCTCCCAATTGTCTAGTTTCTCTTCTGGTGTTTGCACATTGTTACTTATGGTTTGTATTGTGTTTATTCCATGTATTAGGGCTCCTAGCATTGTCCCTATTTTTTATTCCATAATCTTTATCGTTTTAGATTTTATATTTAGGCCTCTGATCCATTTTAAGTTAGTTTTTGTGCGTGGTGTGAGGTATGGGTCTTGTTTTCAGTTTTTTGCAGATGGATATCCAGTTATGCCAGCACCATTTGTTAAAGATATAGTTAGGTATCTTAATTGAGTTAGGGCAGTTACCACTGTCAAATCTGACTTACATAAAATAGCAATCACATCAGTATTCAAGGATGCTGAGGCACCCTTGACAAATTTATTCCTCACCATTGTGGTTAAAGGTGCACTCCATGTGTGGGTCTGTGGGTCTCACCTGATAAATCCACTTTAACATACCAAGTTCCCTAAGCTTTGAATTCCTTCTTCTAAAGTTTACCAAGGCAAGTCTGGCACTTCAGCTTGATTTAGTGTGAGCCACCACTTAATCCATTCTTCAACAAACCAACCAAATAAACTATTAGATCCTTTTCTAACCTCTCAAGCTAAAGCATTAAATGAAGGATCTGTGCTTACTGGGCCCATATCAATAAACTCAGACTGATCCAACTTTGTGTTCCTTACACCATTATCCCACACCCTTAATAGCCATTTCCACACATTTTCCCCAGGTTTCTGTTTGTACATATTAGAAAACTCAAGCAGTTCTTTTGGAGTGTAGCATACTTCCTCCTGGGTCACAATTAGTACTTCACCTTTTGGGGCTTACTGAGACTCAAGTCTAGCTTTAGGTCTAGAAGCAAAAATGGGTGGTGGGGATGTGTTTTGAGAGCATTCAGCATTGTCTTGTAAGGTACCTGCCTCAGTTGATGCCCCAGGCAATGACTCAGACAAAAGCTCTTTATACATAGCTGAATTAATCTCATTAGATGGGGGTGGAAGGGCCAATGGTTTTACCAGGGAGGGTGGCTTAGCAGACAATGATGGAGTATTCTTTTCAGATGGGAGTGGGAGGGCTGGTTCTGTTGGCATGAGTGATTCAATGGAATTTAGGGGCTCAGTGTCTCCAGCTTCCTGATTATCTGTCCATACGTCCATCTCAAGTTTCAGGATCCCTTTTCTTCACAATCAATGCCCTCTCTTTAACTTCAGACACCATTCAAGGTTGGGAATTCAACTGACATTTTAATTCAGCCACTCTTATGATAAGACTCTGAGTCTGGTTTTTGGCAATATCAGCTCTATTACTACAAGAAATAAGACTTTCAGGGAACAAAATAGGAGCTTTGAGATTGTTTATGCAGTGCTTGAGCTGTGACTCTGAAGCCCTGATCCCATCTCTTTCTTTCACCACGTAGTCTAGTGAATGTAGGACCAATAAACCAGCTTCCTTTACTCCTCATTCTGATAAAATTGTAGAAAGGTGTCAAACATGCAATCACCCAGAGCCTCACCTCTCACTAATATCTGATCTACTGGTGGTGATATTTTGCCTATTTCTATTGCCACCTCACACCATAGATTAGCAGTGCCTTTTTAGTAATGGAAGCAAAGTCATCAACATCTTTAAGACAAACCAGATTTGAGAACCAATTTAAGAAAACTCATCCTTATAATTTTGTTTCTCTGGAACCACTCTCAGCACCAGTTGTCTTAGACTGGATTCTCTAGAGAAGTAAAAACCAGTGATATATATATATAGAGAGAGAGATTTATTTATAGCAAGGAAACGGCTTACGTGGTTGTAGAGGCTGGGAAGTCCCAAGTCTGTGGGTCAGGATAGAGTCTTCTTCTAACTCACGTAGCTACAGGGGCTGGCAAACCCAAGATCGACAGGTCAGACAGCAGGTCTCTGGTTCACAGGTTGCAGAGGCTGATGAATCCCAAGATTGGCAGGTAAGCTGCTAGTCCCAAGAACCAGAGGTCAGATGCAGGATCCAGAGTGAGCAAAAGTCAGTGAGCTTTGCCAAAAAGTCCACATTATGTTGGATGCAGGCTACAGCCCCCAAGAAAACTCCCTTTCAACTGATTGGCTGCTCATAGCAAATCTCATTATGGAGGTAATTACATTACATCAGATCTCATTATGGAGGTGATTACATCATTACATAGCTGCCAAGCTATATCATACCTGCCAAACCACTGAGAATCATGGCCCAGCCAAGCAGATACACAACCTTAACCATCACATATGATATAGTATAATATTGTATTGTATTTGATTTATGGGGATAATGTGTGAATAGTATGCTATAGAGGAAAGAATATGGTTATGAGAGTCAAACTGACCATAGCTGTACTTCCTTAACTGTTGAAGCTTATTAGCTGTGTGACCTTGGTCCAATCCCTTAACCTCCCTGAACCTCAAATGTAAGATGGGGCAATAGGTCTACCCTATAGAATTGCTGTCTAGATCAACTTAGAAAAATATAACTGAAAATATCTGACACAGTATGTGGGATATTCTAAGTATTCAACACATTGCCAAACATTCTATTCTTCCTTCATTCACTTATTCCCTCATATATCTGAATCAGTTGCAGTTAGGGCTCTGCCACTGCACCACCACCTCTTCAAGTTGGGAATCAAATTCTTGAGCCCCTACTTGTATTAGTTAGGATACCTGGGTTCAGCTGCTGTAACTAAGAGACCCAAAAATGATAGTGACTTTCACAAGATAGAAGATTACTCTTCCATCACACAGAAATTTGGATAGGCAGTCTAGGGCTGGTATGGCAGCTTGTTGGTGACAATTTTTAGTTTCCTCCTTGGTTGTTACACTGCCACATAAAAAAGATAGCTCCCATCTCAAGATTCAAAATACTTCCTGCAGCTGCCATCATCATGTCCCATTCCAGCCAGCAGAGGGGAGAAAAAGTACACAGTATATGTTTTCCCTTTAAATGTAAGAAACAAACTATACACATCACTTCTGCTCGCATCCTGTTGAGTAATGTGGCCACACACACATAGCAAGGGATGCTGGGAAGTGTAGTCTTTATTCTGGCAATGCTTATTACTAAAGGGAGAAGAAAAGAATGAATATTAAGAAATAATGAGCCATTTCTGGCATACCACCTTTCTTTGCTTAAGAGGGAACAGCCATCAGAGCAGATCAAACGCCTGGGAAAGTTGGGGTTAAACCCTGAGGCCTGCAAGCAGAGCTAGGATTGAGTTCAGCAGTGAACTACAAAACCCTCCTCACCAAAGTAATTCCCTCAGTATGCACATTTTGGAGACTCTAAATAAATAACAGGAACTGTATAATGACATAATTGTTAAGCGCTTGGCTGCTAGCCGAGAGGTCTGTGGTTCAAACCCGCCAGCTGCTCTGCAGGAGATAGAATTGGCAGTCTGCTTCCGTAAAGATCTATAGTCTTGGAAATCCTATGTGCCAGTTCTACTCCCTATAGGGCCACTATGGGTCAAAACCGACGTGACAGCAACGGCTTTATTGATTTAAAGTAAGTAACATTCCTTGTCTTTCCTGGGTTCTGAACAAGTTGAGGAATAAAACAAAAAGAAGCAGAAGGAGGCCAAAATATCACCTTTATTGCTGATATAAGCCAGGCAGGAAAAGAGGCTTTTAAACGTGTTTACCAGAAGGGGAAGAAGCCCTGGTGGCTCAGTGGTTAAGTGCTGGGCTGTTAACTGAGAGTTGGCAGTTTGAACCTACCAGTTGCTCTGTGGGAAAAAAGACCTGGCGATCTGCACCCATAGAGATTACTGCCTAGGAACCCCTACGAGGCTGTTCTACTGTGTCCTGTAAGGGTCACTGTGAGTGGGAATCGACTCAATGACACACAACAACGGCAGAAGGGGATTGCCAGTACCGAACCCCAGAAATGGTGTGCAAAGACTAAAGCAGGCCTCCTGCTGAAGGGGGTCAGAGCCCCTGGAGCAGCTCCCTCTCAGTTAAGAAGGACAATGCTGAGTTGAATATTACCAGGTATTCTCAAATTTACTAAACAGATCAGTTCTTCAACTACCCAGGAATGGATAAAGGGAAGAGAGGAGCCAGCAATGTGCTCAGGGAAAATTCTTTCTCATGGAAACCAGGACTGGGTAAAAGGGGTTCCTCTCCACCATTCATAATGAGCAAAGAATGGAGCTTAGAAGTAGCAGAGAAAGCAACTATGATAAAGACTGCAGTTACAAGAAGTATCCAAACTGACAAGTCAGAAATTACCCAACACTAGAATTGAACTCAGTTCCAGCCTTGCCTCTTAGTAGCCATGTGGCTTTGGATATAAGTTCCTCAAGGTCTCTAATTCTTCATTTCCAGTAGTCCTTGGGTGGTGCAAACTATAAATGCACTTGGCAGCTAACCAAAAGTTTGGAGGTTTGAGTCCACCCAGAAGCGCCTGGGAAGAAAAGCCTGGTGATCTACTTCCGAAAGGTTACAGCCATTGAAAACTGTATTCACAGTGACTCCATGACAATTGGTGTTTGATTTGTTTTGTTGTTGTTTGTTTGTTTGTTTTTTGGCTCTCCCTGCCAGGGTCCTGGATCCCTCCTGAAGAAGCCCTTGTAACCTTTAAGGATGATTCTGTGCATTGCTCCTGGCTTCATTGGTAGGGGTGGAGTGATGCACTTCCTCGTGGTGCATCAGTACAGGATGAAAAACCAAAACAAACAAACAAACCTGTTGCCATCAAGTGGATTCCGATTCATAGCTACCCTACAGGACAGAATAGAACCGCCGTAGGGCTTCCAAGGCTGTAATCTTTACAGGAGCAGATTGCCACATCTTTCTCCCACAGAGCAGCTGGTGGGTTCCAACCACAGGCTTTTTGGTTAGCAGCCCAGTGCTTAACCAGTGCGCCACCCGGGCTAGTACTGGATAAGGGTTTAGTTATTTTAGAATCCTCAAAGCACAGCCTCTGTGAGACAAAAGAAACTTTTTAGTAGAGACAGACATAATTTTAGTGCATTATTAAATGCAGTGCCTTTGCTTGGTCTTGCCAAAGATCCTCTTCCCCTACAGAGATGGGAGAGAAAGATAAAAAGAAAAGAGAGTATGAAAGAAAGAGAATTCCTTTCTGCCTACATATTAATTTGGGATTTTACAGGTTTAATGTCTGCTCCTCCACTCTGAACTAAGGAGGGAAGGTACCATTTCTTTTGGGTTCAGTGATTTACACCTGGTACTTAGGACAAGATGTAAAAACAGAAATGAAAAACAACTGGTTTCATGAATAAATGAACATAGGACAGCTGAGCTTCACTGAGAAGTGACTGATGCCATCAAGGAGTCTCCTTTTTAGGCAGGGCTTTGAATTGGTTTGTTCAGGTTCGAACCCTTGCTGAGAATTTGCATTTCTAACAAGTTCCCAGGCGATGCTAATGCTGCTAGTTAGGGACCAGTTCTGAGAACCACTAGTAGAGCAGTGGTTCTCAAGATTTATTATACATAAGAATCACCTGGGAATCTTGTTAAACTGTAGATTCTGACTTGGTATATCTGGGGTGGAAATGCAGATTCTCAGCAGGGGTTCATACCGGAATGAACTGGTTTGAAGCCCTGGTTTTAGGACAAGAGTTGGGGTCACTGGTTTCCAGAAACTATGGGGAAAACCACTTTCTGCTGTCCTGCCCCCTATGTCTATTCTAGCATCAAAATGAAACACCCAGCAGAGCACAGCATTTCGAATGCGCTCCACAAGAGAGTGTAACAGGCCCATGTTGTACAGCTCTGCTGCCAAGCTCCTGGCCTTTGGTTAATGGGTCCATTTGTGCTGCTCACACCCATTTGGTTTGGCAGCAGTATTTCCTCCATCTCTTTGTTAGCTCCTCTCTCTTTCAAACCCAGAAGGAAGTAAGAAAGCTTTGGCATCAGGTTGACCTGGATTAAAATCCTGGCTCTGCCATTTGCTGAGATATTGGCAAGTGAGTTAGCGTTCTGAGCTATTGTATTAATAATTGATGGCGTCTTCCAAAAGCTGGGGAATCATAAAATTATAGACTCGAAGCAAGAAGGGACCTTAGAGATCAGCCAGTAGAGCCCCCATATTTCATGGATGGGGACACTGACACCTAAGACTAGACCAGAGCTCAAGTCTCTTAGCACTTAGCCTGTGCTCTCTCTGCTCCACCCAGCTGCCTTGTTTCAAAAATGCGTAAAATATAAAGAGCATTCATCAGTGAATGAAAGAATGAAAAAACAAAAAAGTCACTTTAACCAATATACTTTTGCCTTGTTTTAGACCAAGGACTTTGGATCCAAATTAAAAACACAAGTTCTAGACTCAGTCTGGCATTCATCATCCAGCGTCAGAAGTTACTGACTTGGGTAAGTTACTTGACCTCTTGTGCCTCAGTTTCCTTATCTAAATTCAGGGGAATAATACAAGGGTAATAATTGTACTAACCTCATAGGGTATGGTGAGGATTCAAGGAGTTCAGTGCCTGGCACCTGGTAGGCATTGAATGTTAGTTCTTATAAACCTAGGTCACTTAACCTTTCCGAGACTCAATGTTCTCACCTACAAAGTGGGCTTGTTCATAGCGCTGTTGGGAGGATTTAATGGCATAACCTACAAAAGCCCTTAGCACTGGATCTGATTTATACTAATGATATAAAATACAGTAGCCAAAACCGAACCCCTTGCTGTTGAGTCAATTTTTACTCATAGCGACCCTATAGGACAGAGTAGAACTGCTCCCATAGGGTTTCCAGGGAGCAGCTGGTGGATTCAAACTGCCAACCTTTTGGTTAGCAGGCATAGCTCTTAACCACTGTGCCACCAAGGCTCCATAAAATACAATATATAATAATAAATACTGGTTTTTCCTGTTCCATGAAGTAAAAAGTGACTGTTTCTAAGAGCAAAAAGGAATTACCCTGCATTCCTACCAATTCCAAAGAGCTATCAGATGGAGAACCCCAACAGCTACCACATAAAAGAGCCCTGGTGGTGCAGCAGTTAAGTGCTTGGCTGCTAGCCAAAAGGTTGGCAGTTTGAAGCCACCCATCAGCTATGCGGGAGAAAGACCTGGCAATCTGCTTCTATAAAGATTACAGCCAAGAAAACGCTATGGGGCTGTTCTACCCTATGGGGCAGTCACTATGAGTCAGAATTGACTTGATGCACCTGACAACAACAGCTACTGCAATAGTTGAGAGTCACCATTTCTCTGGGAACCATTACTGAAGTGTCTTCACTGAAGAAGAAATGAGTAATGCTACCTAGCTAGAGATTGACTTCCAAAGGCTGCAACCTTACTCAGCTCCAGTTGATTGTTGCTAGAAGGGAATATAACTTCCTTGTTAAAAGATTTTTCAAGAAATTTGAATTTTTACTGGCTCTTCCAATTTATAAAAAAAATTTTTTTTAAGTTGCCGTCAAGTAGTCCCCGACTTGTGGCCGCCCCATGTGTGTCCAAACAGAACTGTGCTCCATAGGGTTTTCAATGGCTGATTTTTTGGAAGTAAATCACCAGACCTTTCTTTTGGGGTGCCTCTGGGTGGACTTGAACTTCCAGCCTTTTGATTAGCAGCTGAATGCGTGAACCATTTGTACTACCCATGTTAGTGGTTAATTAATTTAAAAAAATAAGTAGGTGAGCCAAATAAAACATTCCTGTGGACCTGAAATGACTCTTGGGCTATCACTTTTACCCCCTACCTTGTTGGACCATCAGAGTAATTGTCCTACAAAGCAAATGTGATTGTGTCACTCTTCTGTTTAAAAACCCTCCACAACAGTCTATTGCTGACAAATGAATGTCAAACTCCTTATGAAACTACCCGGTTAAATAGTTTCCCCCCAAAATTCATGTCCACTTGAACCTCAGAATGTGACCTTACTTGGAAGTAGGGTCTTTGCACATGTAATTAGTTGAAATGAGGTTATACTGGATTAGGGTGGGCCCTAAATCCAGTATGACTGGTGTCCTTAAAATAAAAAGAGGAGAGAACACAGAGAGAAACATGGGGAGGAAGGTCATGTAAAGATGGAGGCAGAAATTGGAGTGATGTAGCTACAAGCCAAGGAGCACCAAGGATTGCTGGCAACCACCAGAAGCTAGGAAGAAGCAAGGTTGCATTCTTCCCTAGAGCCTTCAGAGGGAGTGTGGCCCTGCTGACACCTTGATTTTGGATTCTACCCTCCAGAACTGTGAGAAAAGAAATTATTGTTGTAAGCCACCCGGTTTGTGGTCATTTGTTGCAGTATCCCTAGGAAATGAATACAGAAACTAAATACTATCTGCTTCCAGCAAGCACTTGGAGCTACATCTCCACCACATCCCCTTATGGAGCCTGTGCTCAGTATAGCACTTCTGTCTTAATCTGACATAGAACAGACCTTCACCGCCTGGCCTTTGCTTATGTAGTTCCTCCAGAAGCAGTTCTCTTTCCCCCACCCTACACTCCCAACATCTCCCGATTTTCTCTACTACCTATCCTTAAAGGTCCAACTCAAAAGCCACTTCCTCTATGAAACCTGACAGGCATAATAATTTCCTCCAGCTTCCAGGTTTCATAGGACCTTGCTTCTCCATTTTGCAGCGCTTCTCCCAGTTTTCCAGGTATTAGAGGGAGGATGTACTATTAACTGCTTCTCCCACTAGGCTAGGAACTCCTGGAAGACAGAAACATTAAAAAAAAAAAAAAATCAAATAAAATTCATAAAAAATTTTTTACTTAGAAAATTTCTTTAAAAAATTTTAATAACCCAAATAATATAAAAATATATTATTATTATAACCTCAAACAATACAGATAAAGATAAAACCCTGCTTTCCCAGCCCCCCTTTACCCAACTGTTAACACTGTTATCAGATCTATTTCTAAGTCTTTGCATGGATGGATGTATATACATAAAGATATAGCTGTGGCATTTTTTCTACCTTTTACATAAATAAGATCATATTGTCCTTATTAGTTTGCAAATCCTTATTTATTTATGTGTCCACCCCACCCCCTGCCCCACTCAGAGTTTAGCCCTGACTAGGCATTGTCAGAACAGGCATTTGTTGAAATATTGAAAAGAATGAAGGCATGGATTATAGGCCTGCTATGACTTTTCTGGCAGTTACTTAATATTATAGAGTCTCATTTTCCTTGTATGTAAAATGGAGGACAATAATGATAATACTCATCCTGGGGTCCTCAAATTATGTGGCATTTAGCGGTTACCTTTCTCTTTATACTCAACCAGTATTGTCTAAGCATTCATCCTACATGACCACTGGAAGTCCAGCATCTTTATTTAGTTTCTGAGAATCCTGGGAATGCTTCCATTTTCCACAAATCTACCGAAGTGGTAGCTAACTCCCCTTGACCAGGCAATTCTTCTGCAGGTCTCCTCTTTCTGCTGCTGCTGTCTCTGCACCTGTTCACTCAAGCAAAGACTCAAGACTCCTTACTCAGTTCCCAAAGCACATCTAATATTTACCAGAAGGTTCTGAATAACAAATTTTACCAAAGCCTTCCTCATAATCATTACCATTGTCATAATTATCACCACTCAGAGAGTGCAGTATGGATTAAGTGTTTCCACGTACATTCCCTCCTCCCCATCATAGCCTAGAAGGCGAGTTCTATTAACATACCCATTTTGTAGGTGAGGAATGGGAGGTTCAGAGAGGTTGAGGAGTATTCCCAAAATTGTTACTGCAGTAACCAAGATTGGAGCCGCCTGCCGCAATAGCCAATTCTGAGACGGGGTGAGGTAAGCAGCAAGAGTTTTATTATATATCGATATATAGGAGACAGCGGGGGAATAGGTTCCTCCAAAAACCCATCTCCCCCACTAGAGATTGGCCGAAGGCTTTGTAGGGACAGGATTATGGGTCTTAAAAATTTGTGTTAGTTCTCCCTTGAGGTGGTCACGTCCCAGATGAGCTAATCTTCTACTGATATTCTTGGAGGTTATCTGGCGACATCCTGATTTTCTTGTCACAAGACAGGTGCTTTGTTCAGTTTTTCATTCCTAGATCATTATCACCCTCCAAGGAGAAACATTGGTTAATCTTAAAATTTTGGTAGAGACTGGAACCTAGAGAAAAACAAGATCATGAGAAAACGTAGGCGTTAGCAATGGGGAGTAATAATAGTGAGCCTTGCCTATGCAGCCTCTTCCAAAATCACTCAGCCAATAGCAGTAAGGAAAGCCCCCTCCAAAGCGGATTCTAAAGTATGGCCAGTGTCAGTGGTGGAACCACAGCTAATTTTAGCTGTTTTACAGAAAGGCATTAAGCAACTGAATCGCTTAGTGAGACAGTTATTCCATTTTCAATTATTTTCCGTTCCTTCTGGTTAAATCGAGGGACAGCCTCAGGTTGTTTCTAATGGACCTTTAAAAGCTCTCTAATATCATGCCAATCTCTTTCTAACAGAGAGAGCAGGCAACAGTATCTACTTAGAATTTAATAGCATTGCATTGTTTTCCTCGTATTTATTTTTATGGAAATGAAGTTGATTTTCCATTCAAGTGGCGATACACAATTTCTTTAAAAAAAATTTAAGTTATTAAGTATGAGTATTAAGAGAGAGTTATTAACAGTTATTTACAGGAAAATTTTAAGGAAACAATAGTGTTAGTTCATTGAAGTGGCAGAAATTGTGAGATTGGAGACCTCAAGGCTGAGGAACACCGCACTTAACAAAGAGGAACTTTAGACTGGATGCCAGAATCCATTGCCTGGTCTCTTCAGAGTCCTGAGGGGCTGTCTCTATCCTCAGTTGCTGGCAGGAACCCTGAGTAGAGGCCCCTTGGCCTAGCCCAGCTCCAATACCAAGAAAAGCCAGTTAACATCATAATACTCCAAGTTCAAGAAGAGCTCCGTCTTTCCATTATGCTGCCATATTGTCCTAAACTTCTCCATTTCAAGGAGAGATTTACATATTCTTTTGTTTAACAAAAGTTTAACAAAAGTGTTTTTTCAAAAACAAAAAAGAGCAGCAGGTCCACCCTACCCCTATGCAATTAAATGACAGGCAGCTTTGTGATGGCAATTTATTGAAGGCCTGGTAGAGTATTGTTGTTTTTAGGTACTGTCCAGTCAGTTCCCACTCATAGGGACCCTGTGGACAACAGAACGAAACACTGCCCGATCCTGTGCCATCCTCAAAATCATTGTTAAGCTTGAGCCCATTGTTGCAGCCACTGTGTCAATCCATCTCATTGAGGGTCTTCCTCTTTTTCGATGACTCTCTACTTTGTTATTGTTGTTGTTAGGTGGTGTCAAGTCGGTTCCAACTCATAGTGACCCTGTGTACAACAGAATGAAACACTGCCCAGTTCTTCACAATCCTCACAATCGTTGTTCTTGAGCCCATTGTTGCAGCCACTGTGTCAATCCATCTCATTGAGGGTCTGCCTCTTTTTCGCTGACCCTCTACTTTACCAAGCATGACGTCTTTCTCTAGGGACTGGTCCCTTTTTTTTTTTTTTTTTTTTTTTTAATATATATTTTATTGTACTTCAGGTGAAAGCTTACAGAGCAAATAGTTTCTCATGAAATAGTAGTACACATGTTGTTTTTTGACATTGGTTAACAACCCCACAACGTATTAAGCCTCTAAATTCTCAACCTTTTTTTTTGATGAAAATTACAGATGGCCAAAGATACACCGTTTCAAAAATTTCTACATTCACAGTTCAGTGACATTGACTACGCTCTTCCAACTGTGCTGTTATTCTCACTTAAGATGAAGGCTTACAGAAAAAATAGTTTTTCATTTAACAATTACTACACATGTTGCCCTATGACAATGGTTAACAATCTCACAGCACATCAAGAATATCCTTACTCCACCTTGTATTCCCTATCACCAGGGGGCTTCCTTGTCCCCTTCTGTCTTCTGGACCTTGTCAGTGGACTATTGTACCTCTTTAGTCTCATTTGTTTATTTATTTATTTATTTTTATTTTATTTAAACACCATTTCAAAACTTTTTACTTACACATTTAAGTGATATTGACTATGCTCTTCCAATTGTGCTGCCATTCTCGCCCAAGATGAAGGCTTACAGGACAAAACAGCCTCCCATTTAATAGTTACTACAAATGTTGCCCTATAGCAGTGGTCAACAATCTCACAATACATCGACAGTGTCCTTATTCAATTTGTGTTCCTTATCATCAGTTTCCTACTCTCCCTCTGCCTTCTGGCCCTTGTCACCGGACTCCTGTACATCGTTAGTCCCATTTAGTTTTACTGGGGTGTCCATTCCCAGGCTTAACATCGAACCTTGAAGGTAACTTCCCCTCTGAGCTGAAAGGGTGTCTGGGGGGCCACACTCTCGAGGTTTCTCTAGTATTCTTTAGGCCAGTATATCTGGTCTTCTTTTTTTTTTTTTTTTTGGGAGTTAAAATTATACTCTACATCCTACTCCAGCTCTGCCCAGAACCCTCTGTTGTGATCCTGGTCAGAGGAGTCATTGGTGGTAGCCGGGCACCATCCAGCTGTACTGGGCTCGGGACTGGTCCCTTTTGATAACATGTCCGAAGTATGTGAGACGAAGTCTTGCCATCCTTGCTTCTAAGGAGCATTCTGGCTGTACTTCTTCCAAGATGGATTGGTCATTTTTCTGGCAGTCCATGGTATATTCAATATTCTTTGCCAACATCATAATGCAAAGGCATCAATTCTTCTTCCGACTTCCTTATTCATTGTCCACCTTTCACATGCGTATGAGGCGATTGAAAACACCATGGCTTAGGTCAAGCCCATCTTAGTCCTTAAAGTGACGTCTTTGCTTTTTAACACTATAAAGAGGTCTTTTACAGCAGATTTTCCCAGTGGAATGCGTTGTCTGATTTCTTGACTGCTGCTTCCATGGGCGTTGATTGTGGATTCAAGTAAAATGAAATCCTTGACAACTTCAATATTCTCTCCGTTTATCATGATGTTGCTTATTGGTCCACTTGTGAGGATTTTTGTTTTCTTTATGTTAAGGTGTAATCCATACTGAAGGCTGTGGTGTTTGATCTTCATCAGCAAGTGCTTCAAGTGCTCTTCACTTTCAGCAAGAAAGTTGTGTCATCTACATGACACAGGTTGTTAATGAGTCTTCCTCCAATCCTGATGTCCTATTCCTCTTCATATAGTCCAGCTTCTCGGATTATTTGCTCAGCATACAGATTGAATAAGTATGGTGACATAGACAACTCTGACGCACACCTTTCTTGACTTTAAACCCCACAGTATCCCCTTGTTCTGTTCTCTTGGTCTATGTACAAGTTCCTCATGAGTACAATTAAGTGTTCTAGAATTCCCATTGTTCATTGTTGTCCATAATTTGTTACAATCCCCACAATCGAATGCCTTTGCATAATCAATAAAACACATGTAAACATCTTTCTGGTATTCTCTGCTTTCAACCAGGATCCATCTGACATCAGCAATGATATGCCTTGTTCCAAGTCTTCTTCTGAATCTGGCTTGAATTTCTGGGAGTTCCCTGTCGACCTAGTGCTGCAACTGCTTTTGAATGATCTTTAGCAAAATTTTACTTGTGTGTGATATTAATGCTATTGTTCAATAATTTCTACATTTTGTTGGAACATTTTTCTTTGGAATGGGTACAAATATGGATCTCTTTCAGTCCATTGACCAGGTAGCTGTCCTCCAAATTTCTTGGCATAGACAAGTGAGACAAGTTGAAACATATCAATTGATATTCCATCAATTCCTGGAGCCTTGTTTTTCACCAATGTCTTCAGTGTAGCTTGAACCTCTTCCTTTAGTACCATCGGCTCTTGATAATATGCTACCTTCTGAAAGGTTGAGCAACAGCCAAAATTCTTTTTGGTACAGTGACTCTGTGTATTCCTTCCATCTTCTTTTGATGCTTCTTGCGTTGTTTAGTAATTTCCCCGTAGAATTCTTCAATATTGCAATTTGAGGCTTCAATTTTTTCTTCAGTTGTTTCAGCTTGAAATATGCTGAGCATGTTCTTCTCTTTTGGTTTTTTTTATCTCCAGGTCTTTGCACACTTCATTTTAATACTTTACTTTGTCTTCTTGAGCCGCCCTTTGAAATCTTCTGTTCAGCTCTTTTACTTCATCATTTCTTCCTTTCACTTTAGCTACTTGACGTTCAACAGCAAGTTTCAGAGTTTCTTCTGACATCCATTTTGGTCTTTTCTTTCTTTCCTGTCTTTTTAATGACCTCTTGCTTTCTTCATGTATGATGTCCTTGATGTCATTCCACAACTCATCTGGTCTTTGGTCATTAGGGTTCAATGCATCAAATCTATCGTTTTTTTTCTTTTTCAATTAATTAATTAATTTTTTTTATTGTACTTCAGGTGAAGGCTTACAGAACAAATAGTTTCTCATGAAACAGTAGTACACATATTGTTTTATGACATTGGTAAACAACCCCACAACATGTCAACCCTCTAACTTCTGAACCTTTTTTTTTTTGGTGAAAGTACACATAGCCAAAGATACACCATTTCAAAAATTTCTACTTGCACAGTTCAGTGACATTGACTACGCTCTTCCAATTGTGCTGTTATTCTCACTTAAGATGAAGGCTTACAGAGCAAAACAGTTTCTCATTTAACAGTAACTACACATGTAGCCCTATGACAATGGTTAACAATCTCACAACACATCAACAATATCCTTACTCAACCTTGGGTTCCCTATCACCAGCTTCCTTGTCCCCTTCTGCCTTCTGGCCCTTGTCACTGGACTACTTTACCTCGTTAGTCTCATTTGGTTTTACGGGGCTGTCCACTCCCAGGCTGAAGGGTGAACCTCGGAGATAACTTCACCACTGAGCTAAAAGGGTGTCTGGGGGCCATACTCTCAGGGTTTCTCCAGTCTCCTTTAGGCCAGTAAATCTGGTCTTTTTTGTATGTGTCAGTTAGAATTATGTTCTACATCCTTCTCCAGCTCTGTCCAGAACCCTCCGTTGTGATCCTGGTCATAGCAGTCAGTGGTGGTAGCCAGGCACCATCTAGGCGTACTGGACTCAGTCCGGTGGAGGCCTTGGTAGCTGTGGACAGTTAGTCCGTCGGACTAATGTTTTCCTTGTATCCTATTCTCTTCATTCTTCCTTGCTCCTGAAGGGATGAGACCAGTGGAGTATCTTAGATGGCCGCTCACAGGCTTTTAAGACCCCAGACACTACTCACCAAGGTAGAATGTAGAGCATTGTCTTTATAAGCTGTGTCATGCCAGTTGAGCTAGATGTTCCCCGAGACCATGGTCCCCACAGCCCTCCGCCCAGCAATTCAGTCCCTTAGGGAGTTTGGATGTGTCTAGGGGCTTCCATGACCTTTCCTTGTACAAGTTGTGCTAGTTTCCCCTGTATTGTGTACTGTCTCACCCTTCAGCCAAGATAAGATTTATCTATTGCCTATTTAGTATTTCCCCCCACCCCTCCCATCCCTGGTAACCAACAAGATTGTTACATTTTGTGTGTGAACATTTTCATGGGTTTTTACAATAGAGGTCTCATACAATATTTGTCCTTTTGTGACTGACTTATTTCACTCAGCATAATGTCCTCCAGTTTCATCCATGTTATGAGATGCTTCACAGATTCATTGTTGTTCTTTCTCGTTGCATAGTACTCCATTGTGTGTATGTACCATAGTTTGTTAATCCATTCATCTTTTGATGGGCATTGAGGTTGTTTCCATCATTTTGCTATTGTGAACAATGCGGCCATGAACATAGGTGTGCATATGTCTATTCGAGTGACGACTCTAATTTCTCTAGGATATATTCCTAGGAGTGGAATTGCTGGATCAAATGGTATGTCTATTTCTAACTTTCTGAGGAAGCACCATATCATTTTCCAAAATGGTTGTATCATTTTGCATTCCCACCAGCAGTGCATAAGTGTTCTGATCTCCCCGCAGCCCCTCCAAAATCTGTTATTTCCAGTGTTTTTGATTCGTGCCAGTAATGCTGGGGTGAGATGGTATCTCACTGTGGTTTTAATTTGCATTTCTCTAACGGCTAGTGATTGCGAGCATTTCCTCATGTGTCTGTTAGCCATTTGAATGTCTTCTTTGGTGAAGTGTCTGTTCATTTCCTTTGCCCATTTTTTGATTGGATTATTTGTCTTTTTGTTGTAGAGGTGTTGGATTTTCTTGTAGATTATGGAGATTAGACCTTTGTCTGACTTGTACTGTCCAAAAATTTTTTCCCAGTCTGTAGGTTCTCTTTTGACTCTTTTGGTGAAGTCTTTTGAAGAGCATAGGTGTTTGATTTTTAGAAGATCCCTGTTATCTAGCTTATCTGTTGGGGTTTGTGTGTTGATGGTTATGGTTTGTATCATGTTAATGCCGTGTATTAAGACCTGAAGTGTTGGTCCTATTTTTCCTTCTATGAACTTTATAGTTTTAGGCTTTATATTCAGGTCTTTTATCCATTTTGAAGTAGTTTTTGTATACGGTGTCAGGTATGGGACCTGTTTCATTTTTTTGCAGATGGATATCCAGTTTTGCCAGCACCATTTGTTAAAAAGGCTGTCTTTCCCCATTTGATGGACTTCGGGTCCTTGTCAAAGATCAGGTGAGTGTGGGTGGTTGCTCTCAGGTGTTGTAGTATGGCCTGGCTAGAAGGCGTAGAGGTATACAACGCCAGGTATTCAGGGAACAGAAAGAGAAGGAAGATATAGAGAGACAAGAAACTGAGCAATGAAGAAAGACAAAAAGGGAAAAAGAGAAAAAGAAAACAAAACAAATTCAAAAAAACAAGAAAACAAGAAAGGCCCCCAAAGAACCAGAAAAAAAGAAGAAGAAAAAAAAACCAATGTAAAAAGAAATGTCCTCAGGGATCCCTCTGCACGTCTGTGGAAGCTGAAGGGGAGTCTCCCTGCCACGCAGCTCACCCTGGCCAGAAAGGGCTCCCAACTCAAGAAAAGGAAAAGAAAACAAACAAACAATTCAAAACAAACAAACGAACAAAAGCCCCGGGATCCCACCAGCACGGCATCCCAAACCGGGAAGCAGCTCCACACACGAATGGAGCTCCGCAGCCCCTCAGGAAGAAGCAAAGATGGCACACGGAGCCAGGTACTTGAGCGAAGGGAGGGGGATGTGGTGAGAGGCCAGTAAGAAGTCAAAAGAATCAGAAAAAAAAAAAAAGCAACACTAGCAGCCGACAGATGGCACTCAGAGAGCCAGCTAGTGCAGGCTGGTGTTTCTGGACAAGAGACTGTGTCCGTGGGAAGCAGAGGGGGCCGAGTGTGGGTGAAGAAGGGTAGAGAGTGGGAATGCGTATATCACAAATTACTGGAGCTCTGCAGCCCCTCAGGAAGAAGCAAAGATGGCGCACAGAGCGAGGTACTTGAGCTTAAGGAGGGGGCGGTGGGGAGAGGCAAGGAAGAAATAAAAAGAAGTGGAAAAAAAGCAACAGCAGCAGCCAACAAATGGCACTCAGACAGCCACTCGTTTGGGTGTGTGGAATCCAAGCAGCCGCTGTTTTCCGGTCAAGAGATTGTGGCCACGGGAAGCAGAGGAGGCCAAGTCGTGGTGAAGAGGGGTGGGGGGTGGGAAAGCGTATATCCCCAATTACTGGTTGTTTTGTCTCCCGCTGGAAGCTCCGTGAGGCTGCTTTCTCGTAACCCCTGTTTGCTGGTCTCTGATAGGAGTCCAAGATGGCGGATCCGCACTGCGTTAGCTGATAGGGGACCTCTGCATGAATCTCTCCTCGTTCTCCGTTCTCTGTCAATTTTCTCACTCCATTTGGTCCTTGGCTGAGTTCTTTATCTCTTAATTTAATGTTTTAGGGTTTCAGGTTTGTTATATTCTCTGTTCGGCTTAGTTTTTCAGATCTTTGATGTGTAGGGACAGCATGGTGCTTCTGCCTAGAGTGCCATTTTGCTGGAACTCCCCCTGAGCTTGGTCTTATTGACTCTCCTTTGTAGATAGTTTTGTTTATCCCTAGCCACTCTTAAAATTCTCTGTTTATTTTTGGTTTCGGCAAGTTTGATTATAATATGTCTTGGTGACTTTCTTTTGAGATTTACCTTTTGTGGGGTTTGATGAGCATCTTGAATAGATATCTTGTCATCTTTCACGATATCAGGGAAGTGAGATTTACCTTTTGTGGGGTTTGATGAGCATCTTGAATAGATATCTTGTCATCTTTCACGATATCAGGGAAGTTTTCTGCCAACAAATCTTCAACAATTCTCTCTGTATTTTCTGTTATCCCCCCCGGTTCTGGTACTCCAATCACTCGTAGGTTATTCCTCTTGATAGAGTCCCTCATAATTCTTAGGGTTTCTTCATTTTTTTTTTAATCCTCTTATCTGATTTCTCCTCAGATAAGTTGGTATCAAGTGCTTTATTCACAATCTCACTAATTCTGACTTCCATTGCCTCAATTCTGCTCCTATGACTCTCTGTTGAGTTGTCTAATTCTGAAATTTTATTGTTAATCTTCTGGATTTCTGATTGCTGTCTCTCTATGGATTTTTGCAGCCTGTTAAATTTGTAATTATGCTCTTCTCTAATCTTTTTTAAAAAATTTCCTCTGTTATACGTTCTGTGTTTTGCTTAATTTCCTTCCTAATTTCTTGAAGAGTTCTGTATACTAATCGTTTGTAGTCTGCCTCCGGTAATTCCAAGAAATTTTCTTCCTCTGGAAAATTTCTAGATTCTTTATCACCATCCTTGCTTCTAAGGAGCATTCTGGCTATACTTCTTCCAAGCCAGAATTGTTTGTTCTTCTGGGAGACCATGGTATATTCAATATTTTTTACCAACACCATAATTCAAAGGCATCAGTTCTTCTTCTGTCTTCCTGTCTTCATTAATCATCCAGCTTTCACGTGCATATGTATTAATTGAAAACACCAGTTGAAAAGTGATAGTAATGCAAATTATTCTAGCTTATAAAAATGCAAATTGATTTTGTCATGTAAATGTACACTTTGAGATGATTCTAAACATTACATTTTATTGCCCTATAAATAATAAACAGTTTTTTCTCTGCTATCAAATATATTTCGTCATTCCTGATTGCCTATTAAAAACAAAACAAAACAAACCTGTAGCTGTCAAGTGGATTCCAACTCATAGCAAACCTACATGATTGCCTATATATGTCAGTTAATTAGGCTGTCCTTTGAACTGTCTTGGAGTCCCAAGGTGGTACAAATGCTTAACATGCTTAGCTGCTAACTGAAAGGTTGAAGGTTCAAGTCCATCCAGAGGTGCCTCAGAAGAAAGACCTGGTGATCTACTTCCAAAGCATCAGCCATTGAAAATCCTATGTAGCATAGTTCTACTCTGACACACAAGTGGTCACCATGAGTCTGAATCAAGTCAATGGAAACTGGTTTGAACTGTCTTAATCTATTACTGGTACCTTCATTAATTAATAAGCCAAATAAAATCTTTGACAAGTGTTCATTTTATATTTGTACAAGAGTCATGATTTTGCCATTTAAAAATTATCCCTTAAAAAACAGTATGTCTAATGTGATCATATGTTCATTGTAAAGATGCTGGTCTGTATGTCTTAGAGAAAGCTAGGAAAGATGAACACAGAAATGTTTATGAAGGCTATCTGGGTGGTAGTGGTGGTATAATATTTCAGTTGACTCCTTTCCTTATACATCTTCATATTATCCAAATGTATTTACACTGACCATGTATTTTATTGCAAGTTTGAAAAGAAGAAAAAACTCTTTTCATTTTTAAAAGGCAACGCAAAAGTTTTCTTGCTGGAAGTGGTAATTTGGGATGAGAGGAAAGAGTGTTATGAGGGGTCAAGTGTGTGTGGCTTCCTCACTTCTTAGGGCTTTGCAGTTGGTTATGTATGAAGACCCCTTGGGAAGTGAGGGAGCCCAGCTTAATACCCAGCAGACCTGTTTTACCTGATACAGTGTACTCAGGCATAAAAGGATCTGAGATGGCAAAGCATCAAAGTCCTCACAGGGCCAGGCTGGAGGTAGTCTGAGAGTTGGGCCCCAGCTCTGGCTCTTTGAACATGAGCTGGTAATTGATTCACACTCAGGCCACTGAATGTCAGTCCCGGAAGAGAACTAGCAACTGTCTACTGTTGTTGTTGTGTGCCATCAAGTCAATTTCGACTCATAGAGACCCCATACAACAAAGTAGAACTGCCCCATAGGGTTTCCTGAGCTGTAATCTTTAAGGGAGCAGATCATCAGGTCTTTTCTCCCACAGAGCAGCTGGTGGGTTTGAACCTCTGACCTTTTGGTTAGCAGCCAAGCACTTAACCACTGTGCCACCAGGCCTCCATTGTGCCATCAGGGATCCTTAATTGCCTAATGCAGCCCCTTTCTTTCTACAGATGGAGAAACTGAGGCCTGGAAAGAGGAGGGAATCCAAAGAGGTCACACAGAAAATTGGGGAACCACCCTAGCACAAGAACCCTGGTGTCCAGATCCTGGTCCAATGTTCTTTTATCTCTGTCAAAGTATTGAACAAAACTTAATCTCTAGGAAAAGTGAAAGCAAAGAGATTTATTTGAGGCATGTAACAGCTGGACTGGGCAACAAAAATGTAGAGTCACGAAGTTTCCAACTCATTGGAAAAGGGGCAGCTAGAAGAAGGACTTTGTAAGAAATAAGTTTGATAGCAGAAAGATATCAAGTTAAAGCAGAATTAAGTAAGGCAGATAATGTATGAGGTACATATGCATCTAGAAAATTACCCAACACTCTATCAGCAGTAGTTTTACTAACTTGGCAGTGGCAGCTACAGTTCTAAGGCAGGGAGGGTAACCTCAAGCTACAGGGTCGAGTTGTAGACTATAGTAGCCTATGGGTCTCTGTCCCCATGTTTTTCAGCCAACATGCCTAAAGTGTTTCTACATATTTCATGTTGTCTTAGGCTGGGTTCTCTAAAGCAGCAAAACCAGTAAAACGTATAAATATATGTAGAGAGATTTGTATCAAGGAAATGGCTCACATGTTTGTAGAGCCTGGAATGTCCCAAGTCCATGGGTCAGGATAGAGGCTTCTCCTGATTCACGAAGCCACAGGGTCTGGCAAACCCAAGGTTAGCAGGTCAGTGAGCAGAGTTCTTTCTCATAGGCTGCAAAGATTGACAAATCCCAAGACTGGCAGGCAAGACCTCAGGTAAGCTGTTAGCTCAAGTCCCAAGAACTGCAGATCAGATGAACAGGAGCCAGCTGCAGGATTCAGAGTGAGCAAAACCCACGAGCCTTGCCAGAATGTCTAGTTATACTCAATGCAGGCCACACCCCCAAGGAAACTCCCTTTCAACCGATTGGCTACTCACAGCAGATGTCATCATGGAGGTGATCACATATCAAATCTCATCATGGAAGTGATCACAACATTATACGACTGCCAAAACCACTGAGAATCATGGCCCAGCCAAGCTGACACACAACCTTAACCATCACACATGTACAAATGGAGAAAAATCTAGATGATAGTTAGGGAAACCTAAAGCAGATGTAGTCATTAAAGCTGCCTTTAGTTTAACTATAGCTTCCTGATCTTCTGAGGTAATTTGGGATGGATATGGCTCAGAGGCCTTTAAATATTTGTATAAAGGCTGACCTAAAAGAGAAAAATCTGGAATCCAGGTTTGGCAGTAGTCACAGAGTCCTAGGAACTCTCACAACTGTATTTAGTTTCAGGTAGAGGGAGGGCAAAAACAGCTTCTTTTTGCTTAGGATCAATAGAAATGCCTTCTGCAGAAATTAAATGACCTAAATACTTGACAGAAGGCTGGACCAATAGTAGCTTTTCTTTAGAAACTTTATGTTCTCCTGCAACTAAATGTTTTTAAAAGATTACACTATTTTCAAGGCAAACCTTCTAGGAAGCAGATCAGATTAGTAAATTATCAATGCATTACAACAGTGTGGAATTATTGGCAAACTGTAAGGGCTGCAAATCTTCATGTAAAATCTGAGAGAAATATGTGGGAGATTTAGTGAACCCCTGGCGTATTACAATCCAAGTAAATTGTTGGTTTTCTCAGGTAAAGACAAACAAATATTGACTTTCAGGATACACAGTAATGCTAAAAGATGCATTACAAAGAGCCACAACCATAAAATGAGTTGCATCTGAGGGGACATCAGAAAGTAATAAACGGAGATTAGGAATTACTGGGAATCTAGGAATAATAATGTGCTTGATTGCCCACATATCTTGAACAAATCTCCAGCCTCTATTATTTGGTTTCTTAACTGGTAGAACAGGGGTTTGCAAAGGCTGATGTAAGGAACAATGAGACCTTTAGAAAGAAAATCTTGTATTTTTGGAGTAAGTCCTTTTTTGGCTTCTTGTTTGAGAGGATACTGAGGAGTATTTGGCAAAGGCTTGGATAAGTCTATTTGGATTTTAATTAGTTCTGCAGACAAGACTCACCCTACATCAGTGAATGTAGTGGCCGACAAAATTTCAGGAACTGAGGAAAGGGCATCTAGGGAGAGGACTAGGTAGGACTGAGTCTTGATAAGGCAAGACAAGTTCCTGCATACAGCAAATAACTTCCTCTTTTTCTTAAATGTTGTCTAATTCAGGATCTGTTTGTTTATTAGTTTTGGGCAGGCTTAATAAAATTTCCCCCTTTTCACTGAATTGTAAGTGGCAATTCCATTTGGATAAGAGATCTCTTCCTAACAAGTTAACTGGGATATCAGGGATAAGCAAAAAAAGATGTAGGTCTTCAATAAGACCTAAGGATATAGGGATTGGCTGAGAGTGTATCAAGGTTTGTTCTTGATTAGTAACCGCCACAGTTTTTAAAATTTTCCTACTCTAGGGCAGAGGCTTTTGTAATCAAGTGGGGTTAATGGAGATAAGGTGCCTTCAGTGTCAATTAAGAATTTGCAAGTTTCTCTGTTAATATATATAGTAGTTTCCCTTTGCAAGTTAAGTGCCATCATAGGAAAAGTCCCTGTTTTATCCCTGGAGCCTCCTCATTCTAAATCAGGACCTTGACAAGGAGCATCTTGTTTATAATTTTTTTTGTTTGCTTTTCAGTTTATAACATTCACTTTTCTAATGGATAGGTTTCTTACAATAGTGACAAATGTCTGGTATGGTGCCATTAGAAAGTTTAGTAAATTTCTGTTAGTCAGCTCAACAATAGGGGCTGCTTTCTAACCTAATCAGTGCCTTTCACTAAGACTGAAATCTCAGGCCTGAGACTGGAGATAAATACAGCATTAAATGCTAAGAAGTACCTGGGACTAATGGATCAAGTCCAGAATGTTCAGAAAACCCTTGGAATAACCAGGTCTGGTAATCACAAACATTCTCATCTTTGTTTCATATGCAAGAGGGAATTTTCTCCAATCTATTATTGGGGGAAAAGCTGTAGGTACAACTTCAAGTAATCTTTTTCCTATTATTTGAGCATCTTCAAGTAGTGTGGCAGCTGTTTTATCCATGTTTAAAGCTAAACTATTTTTAGGATCTTTCCACTCAGCATGTTCTAGCCATAAATTGGGCTTCTCCAGGTCCTGTTATCATAGAGACTAACTGGTATAGGTCTGGAATCCCAGGTTGGAAAACTTCAATAAGAATTTTAAATTCCTTGGAAAATTTGTAAGGATCCTCATGCAACTTGGAGAAATTTTTCACAATGTTGCAGAGTTTTGTACGTGTCTGAGGAATAAAAGTGATGTGGGGAGTGTCCTCTGCATCTGTGGAAAACAATTTAAAAGATATTTCAGATAATAACGTGTCAGCCGTTTGTGGTGCATAAAAAGGAAGTTCAGCCAGAGTGTTTTCAGAAGAATAGGAAGGCAGAGAAGGATATAGAGAAACAGTAGCCAGCAAAGGAGCAGAAGGAGTAGGAGCAGAGTTCTGACATTGCAGTTCCTTATTCTGCTTGTTAATTTTGAAACTGCATCCTGCAGCAAAGCTATTTTGCTGTCCTGATGTCTTTTGGAGGCCTCTAAACACCAATCAAAACAAGAATCCCACTGAGGTTTAGTCAGGGAGCCTCTATTTTCTAATTTACTATCAGGAAAAACTAACTTGGAGAGTTCAAAAGATTGCCAAAGTAGCCACTGATTTTCCAAACTGTTCCTAGGAAGGTCATGCCGCACAGATAAATATACACAGGTCTGTGGACCAAAGTGTTTATTCATATAATGAACAGGGTCCCGGATGGCAGCCCTGAATTACTCTTAGATTTGGCATCCCCCATATTATTTTCTGATGGACAGAACAAATGTGCTCACAACAAAATCTAAAGTTGATTGTTATTTTTGGTTTCTTAGAGTTGAACAAATTCCTAAAAGGGATTGCCATGGGGTTTGGCTGGTGTGTGATTTTACAGTGCACCCTGGTTGTGTGACAATTGTCTTGCAGCTGGTAGGCAGCCTAATGCTTTCGGCCCATCTTACGGCCAGCTTATCCTGGCATGGGAGTATTTCAGTTGGTGGCAAGCATCCTATTGGCTTTTAAAGGCTCACCCCATGCCAACTGATTTTTGCAGCTTATAGACTCTGAGATTCCTAGGCAGCAATCAAGTCACAAACTTGAACAGACACTTTGGTCATGGTATCAAAATTTGCATTGCACAAGGAGAGACAAATGAACATGGAGACGACAAATCCCCAAATAAAAAATTGGGGAGCTACAATGCAAGGAAGTGGAGCTTGAGCCCAAGAGGTTATTTACTTTGCTGTGATTCCCAAGCATCCATGGAGATGGGAAGCCCAGAAGGCTCTGCTGGTACCTGAGACTGAACCCTCAACACCTCAGGGGTCGATGCAAGCAATGCACCTTTGGCATCTGCTTCTGGCAACAGAAATGTCAAAGCATTAAACAAAGCTTACACTCTGTTAAAAGAGGAAGCAAAGAGATTTATTTGAGGAATACAACAGCTGGGCTGGGCAACAAAATGTAGAGTCTCAAAGTGTTCCAACTCATTGGAAAAGGGGTAAGCCCCTTATACAGTAAAGGGGAGGGGGTACATGACCATAGTCACAAGGTGAGTGCATGATCACAGTCACAGCTGGTTGCATGATCGTCTTTCTTAACATCAGTAACACTATTTTAAACATACTTCTTCCTGGAACCTGCTGTGCAAGCATTCTTGATAAACATCTTCTGACCAGCATTTCCTGAACTTCCACAAACCACATTCTTGTCTTATCTTCATTTAAAGTTTTACAGGTTTGTAACATTTATTTTAAGACAGAAGCAGCAGCTGGGGACAAAATGGAGTTTGATTCAAACCTGAGTTAGCCATTTTATCATGCCAAGTGCCTCAGTTTTAGGGTGCTCTTACACACATCACTATATCAGACTGATTGTGAACAGCCCTGTATACCAAGCCAAGGACGCTGGCCCAAGATAAATGTATGAATACCAGAGCTGGACTTAAAGAAGAGCTTTGCACTTTAGGAAGTGTAGGAAGGGCAGGAAGGGGCAGGGAAGTGAAGAGATTACGCTATGGCCTAATACTCTGTTGTTGTTAGTTGCCCTCAAGTTGGCCCCCAAGTCATGGTGACCCCATGCACAATGAAATGAATGCCACCTGGCCCTGTGTCATCCCAATGATCAGATGTGGATCAGATCATTGTGATTAATAAGGTTTTTATTGTCTGATTTTCAGAAATAGGTAGCCAATCCTTTCTTCCCTGTCTTAGTCTGGAAGCTCTGCTGAAACCTTTCAGCATCATAACAACACTGACAGAGGGGTGGTCGTTGTGTTTGAGGTGCATTGGCTGGGAATCGAAGAATTCCACCACTGAACCAACAATACCCTCTAATAACACTCTACCTCACCATGTGTCTGTCAGTTTGTTGTACTGTGGTAGCTTGCGTGCTGCTGTGATACTGGAAGCTTTGCCACCAGTATTTCAAACACAGTCAGATCACCCTTGGTGGACAGGTATCAGCAGAAATTCCAGACTAAGACAAACCAGAAAGAAGGACCTGGCAGTCTACTTCTGAAAAAATTGGCCAGTGAAGACCTTATGAATAGCTGTGGAACATTGATGTAGTGCTGGAAGATGAGCCCCTCAGGTTGGAAGACACTCAAAAGACGATTAGGGAAGAGATGCCTCCTCAAAGTAGAGTTGACCTTAATGCTGTGGATGGGACCTTCATTTGCTGATGTGGCATGACTTAAAATGAGAAGAAACAGCTACAAACAATCATTAATAATAGGAATGTGGAATATAGGAAGTATGAATCTAGGATAATTGGAAGTTGCCAAAAATGAAATGGAATGCATAAACATCAATATCCTAGTCATTAGTGAGCTGAAATGGATTGGTATTAGCCATTTTTAATCAGACAGTAATATGGTCTACTATGCCAGGAATGACAAACTGAAGAGGAATGGCATTGCATTCATCATCAAAAAGAACATTTCAAGATCTAGCCTGAAGTACAACAATTGTCTGCGATGTGTCTACAAGGAAGACCACTTAATATGATTGTTATTCAAATTTATGCACAAACCACTATGGCCAAAGATGAGGAAATTGAAGATTTTTACCAACTTCAGCAGTCTGAAATTTATCAAATATGCTATCAAGATGATTGATAATTACTAGCCACTGTAATGTGAAAGTTGGAAACAAAGAAGAAGGACTGGTTGGAAAATATGGCCTTGGTGATAGAAACAACGCTGGAGATCGGATGACAGAATTTTGCAAGACCAACGACGTCTTCATTTCAAATACCTTTTTTCACCAACATAAATGGTGACTATACACATGGACCTCACCAGCTGGAATACACAGGAATCAAATGGACTACATCTGCAAAAAGAGATGATGGAAAAGCTCAATATCATCTGTCAGAACAAGCCTAGGGGCTGTCTGTGGAACAGACCATCAATTGCTCGTATGCAAGTTCAAGTTGAAACTGAAAAAAATTAGAACAAGTCCATGAGAGCCAAAATATGACCTTGAGTATATCCCACTTGAATTTAGAGGCCATCTCAAGAATACATTTGAGGAGTTAGAAAAATGGCACTCTAGGCAGAAACACAACGCCGTCCCTCCACAGCAAAGATCAAAAAAAAAAAAAAAAAAGCCAAACAGAGAATACAACAATCCTGAAACCCTAGAACATCAAATGAAGAGATAAAGAACTCAGCCAAGCACCAAGTGGAGTGAGAAAACTGACAGAGAATGGAGAGCGAGGAGAGATTCATGCAGAGGTCCCCTACCAGCTAACGCAGCGTGGATCCACCATCTTGGACTCCTATCGGAGACCAGCAAATGGGGTATGAGAAAGCAGCCTTACGGAGCATCCAGCGGGAGACAAAACAACCGGTAATTTCCAATATACGCTTTCCCAGCCCCCACCCTTCTTCACCCCCACTCGGCCTCCTCTGCTTCCCCCAGACACAATCTCTTGACCTGGAAACAGCGGCTGATTGGATTCCACACACCCAAACGGGCCGGCTCTCTGAGTGCCATTTGTTGGCTGCTGGTGTTGCTTTTTTATGCTTCTTTTGATTTCTTCCTTACCTCTCACCACCTCCCCCTCCTTTCACTCAAATACCTGGCTCCGTGTGCCATCTTTGCTTCTTCCTGAGGGGCTGTGGAGCTCCGTTCGAGTGTGGAGCTGCTTTCCAGTCTGGGCTGCCGCACTGGTGGGATCCCAGGGCTTTTGTTCATTTGTTTGTTTTTGAATTGTTTGTTTCTTTTCTTTTCCTTTTCTTGAGTTGGGAGCTCTTTCGGCCAGCAGTGCTGCGTGGCAAGGAGACTTCCCCCTCAGCTTGAGCAGACGTGCAGTGGGATCCCTGAGAGCATTTCTTTTCTCGTTGGTTCTTTTTTTTCTGTTTTTTTGGGGGACTTTCTTGTTATTTTTTTTTATTGGTTTTGTTTTCTTTTCCCTCTTTTTCCCTTTTGTTTTTCTTCATTGCTCAGTTTCTCATCTCTCTATATCTTCCTTCTCTTTCTGTTCCCTGAATACCTGGTGCTGTATACCTCAATGCCTTATAGCCAGGCCATACTACAACACCTGAGAGCAATTACCCCAGACCCCAAAGCTGCACCAGTGGGATCCCTGGGAACTTTGCGGTTCTTTAACCTTTCTGATTCTTATTTATTCATTCTTTTCTTTTCTTCCTCCTCCCCTTTCTGTTTTTCTCCATTTCATAGTCTCTCATCTCTCCACTCCAACGGCAAGCTCCCCTAGCATTCTTTTTTGTTTGTTGGTATGTTTTTGGCTCATGTTCCTCTCTCCTCTCTCCCATATCCATCTTAGCTCCACACATAACAATCTCCCTGCAGCATCCTGCCTACCTGCACCGTGTGCTTGACATCACACCACCAAGCAGCACAGGCACAACTTACTGGAACCTGCCCTGCACTGATTACTGACCCGCTCTGGTGGGTGTAGTAAGTGCCACAAACAACCTATCCCAGTAACTCCTCTTCAGCTAGACCTGCCCTGCCATACCATATCTGAGTGACTGGACCATGCCAATTGGAGAAGGAGGCGAAAAGTATTGTGCCTACAGACAAGCAAACAACAAAGAACACACAGTCTGCCTGCTCAGACATAGTCAAATTTTTTTAAAAAAAGGGACAAAACAAACCTACAATCAATAAATGAGAAAAATAACTACTAAATGCTCCAAAGACAGCAGACAATATCAAAACATTTACAAAAACAGCACAGAATGGTTCCAGTAGGCATCCAAAATAAAACACCAGATGACTTTCCAGTGGAAGAAGATGCACTACAACTACCTGATAGGGAATTCAAATCTCTAATACTCAGAATTCTCCAAGAACTGAGGCAAAAAGCTGACAAACATTAGGAAAAATAGACAAATTCATGGAAAATACAGACAAAAAATTGGAAGAATTCAGGAAAATAACGCAGGAACAAAATGCCAAAATAAATTCACAACTAGAAATTATATAAAGACAACAATTAGAAATCCAAAAGATAAACAACAAGATTTCAGAAATGGATGATGTCATAGAAGGGCTGAGAAGCAGATTTGAAACGGTGGAAGACAGGATCAGTGGAATTGAAGACAAACACTTGCATACAACTCTGTTTCAGGAAAACTCAGAAAAAAGAACTAAGAAAATGAAGAGACCCTGAGAGTTATGTGGGACACAATCAAAAGCAAAAATCTTCAAGTGATTGGAATTCCAGAACAGGGGCAGAAAACAGAAAACACAGAGAGGATCACTGAGGAACTGCTGACAGAAAACTTCCCAATATCATGAAAGATGAAAAGCTGGCCATCCAAGAACCTCAACGAACCCCATATAGGAGAGATCCCGAAAGAAAATCACCAAGGCATATCATAGTCACACTTGTCAAAACCAAGACAAAGAATCCTGAGAGAAGCTCATGTAAAACAAGAAATCACATACAGAGGAGAAACAATAAGACTAAGATCAGATTATTTGGCAGAAACCACGCAGGCAAGAAGGCAATGGGATGACGTATATAAAATCTTGAAAGAAAAAAATTGCCAGCCAAGAATAATAGATCCTGCAAAACTCTCGTTCAAATTTGATGGTGAAATTAGGGCATTTCCAGATAAACAGAAATTAAGGGCATACGTAAAAGTCAAACCAAACTTACATGAATTATTAAAGCGAGCTCTTCGATCTGAGGACAATCAGCTTCAACTCACACGAAGAACCTAGGATGCAGGATAGTACCAGCCAGATACCAATCTAGGAAATGAACTCTCGAGGACTATCCAAAACCAAAAGAAATACAACAGGGCATCAGAGCAGTTAATCAGTAAATGACAACAACATCAAAACAATAAAAGAGGGAATAAACGGCATAGGCATAGAAACATCTAATGGAGAGGAAGGCAAGGTGATACCAAGTAATGGTAGACTGCTTCAAACTTAGAAAGATAAGGGTAAAATTCATGGTAACCACAAAGAAAGTTAACAAACGTACTCATAAAAATAAAGAGGAAAAACTTAAAGTCTCACCAAAAACAAAACCTATAAAAACAAAAGAAATGAAAAAAAAAAATCCACAAACAAAAGTAACTCAGCACAAGAGAGTAAGAAGAACAAAGAAAACGTGAGCACCACAAAAAAATAGCACTACAAAATGACAGCAACAAACTCACATCTATCAATAATTACACTGAATGTAAATGGACTCAATGCACCCATAAAGAGAGGGAGAGTGATAGAAAGGATAAGAAAACAGGATCCATCAATATGCTGTCTACAAGAGACACACCTTAGAAACAAAGATGTGAATTTATTAAAAGTCAAAGGTTGGAAAAAAATATATCAAGCTAACAACTACCAAAAAAGAGCAGGAGTGGCAATTCTAATCTCAGATAAAATAGACTTTAAAACGAAATCTACCATAAAAGACAAAGAAGGACACTACATAATGATTAAGGGGATGATCCATCATGAAGACATAACCATAATAAACGTCTACTCACCCAATGACAGGGCTCCAAAATACATAAAACAAACTCTAACAACACTGAAAAGAGAAATTGACAGTCCACAATAGTAGTAGGAGATTTCAACACACCACTCTCAGTAAAAGACAGAACAACTAAGAAGAAACTCAGCAAAGATACAGAAGACCTAAAGGGCACAATCAGCCAACTTGACCTCATAGACATATAGAGGACACTCCGTCCAACCCCTGCAAAGTACACATTCTTTTCCAATGCACATGGAACGTTCTCCAGAATAGACCACATCTTAGGCCACAGAGCAATCCTCAACAAGATCCAAAATGTTGAGATAATTCAAAGTATCTTCTCTGACCACAATGCCATCAAGGTAGAAATTAACACTAGAAAGAGCAAGGAAATAAAAATCAACTACATGGAAACTGAATAATACCCTGCTTACACATCACTGGGTGGTGGAGGAAATCAGAGATGGAAACAAAAAATTCCTAGAATCAAATGAGAATGAAAACACATCATACCAAAACCTTTGGGACACAGCAAAGGCAGTCCTCAGAGGACAATTTATAACAATAGATGCACATATCAAAAAAGAAGAAAGGGACAAACTCAAAACATTAACTACAGAACTCAAACAAATGGAAAGAGAACAGCAAAAAAATCCCACAACCACCGGAAGAAAGGAAATAGTTAAGATCAGAGCAGAAATCAATGAAATAGAGAACAGAAAAACAATAGAAAGAATCAGCAAAACCAAAAGTTGGTTTTTTGAAAGAATCAACAAATCGACAAACCACTGGCCAGACAGACAAAAGAAAAACAGGAGAGGACACAAATAAACCAAATAAGAAATGAAATGGGGGACATTACAACAGACCCAACCAATATAAAAAGGGTTATAACAGAATATTATGAAAAACTATACTCCAACAAATTTGAAAACCTAGAGGAAGTGGATAAATTTCTAGAAACACACAGCCTACCCAAACTACAACAAAGTGATGTTGAAAATCTGAACAGACCCATAACAAGAGAAGAGATTGAAAAGGGAATAAAAGAAACTCACAACCAAAAAAAGCCCTGGCCCAGATGGCTTCACTGGAGAATTCTACAAAACATGTACAGAAGAGCTTGTACCAGTACTACTCAAGCTATTTCAGAGCATAGAAGAGGAAGCAACACTTCCAAATTCATTCTATGAAGCCAGCATAATGCTGATACCAAAACCAGGCAAAGATGTGACAAAAAAAGAAAATTATAGACCAATATCTCTCATGAATATAGATGCAAAAATTCTGAACAAAATTCTAGCCAATAGAATTTAGCATCATATCAAAAAAATAATACACCACGACCAAGTAGGATTCATACCAGACATGCAAGGATGGTTCAACATCAGAAAATCAATCAATGTAATCCACCACATAAATAAAAGGAAAGAAAAGAATCACACGATCATCTCAGTTGATGCAGAAAAGGCATTTGACAAAGTCCAACACCCATTCCTGATAAAAACTCTCAATAAAATAGGTATAGAAGGGAAATTTCTCAACATAATAAAGGACATCTATGCAAAACCAATGGCCAACATCATTCTTAATGGAGAGAGGCTGAAAACATTGCCCTTGAAAACAGGTACAAGACAAGGATGCCCTTTATCACCACTCCTATTTAACATTATGCTGGAAGTTCTAGCTAGAGCAATAAGGCAAGAAAAAGAAATAAAGGGCATCCAAATTGGTAATGAAGAAGTTAAACTGTCCCTGCTTGCAGATGATATGATACTATACACAGAAAACCCTAAAGACTACACGATAAATCTACTGGAACTAATAGAAAGATTCAGCAGAGTAGCAGGATACAAGATAAACATTCAAAAATCAGTTGGATTCCTATACACCATTAAGGAGAACAATGAAAAGGAAATCAGAAAAACAATACCATTTTCAATAGCCCCTAAAAAGATAAAATACATAGGAATAAATCTGATCAGGGATGTAAAAGACCTAGACAAAGAAAGCTACAAAACACTAGTGCAAGAAACCCAAAGGGATCTACATAAATGGAAAAACATACCATGCTCATGGATAGGCAGACTCTACATTGTGAAAATGACAACTCTACCCAAAGCAATTTACAAATACAATGCAATCCCGATCGAAATACCAACAACATTCTTCAAAGAGATGGAAAAACTAATCATTAACTTTATATGGAAAGGGAAGAAGCCCTGAATAAGTAAAGCAGTACTGAAGAAGAAGAATAAAGTTGGAGGACTCACACTACCTGACTTCAGAACGTACTATACAGCTACAGTAGTCAAAACAGCCTGGTACTGGTACAACGACAGACACATTGACCAATGGAACAGAATTGAGAACCCAGATGTAAATCAAACCACCTACGGTCACCTGATCTTTGACAAGGGCCCAAAGTCCATCAAATGGGGAAAAGACAGTCTTTTTAACAAATGGTGCTGGCAAAACTGGATATCCATCTGCAAAACAATGAAACAGGACCCATACCTGACACCGTATACAAAAACTACTTCAAAATGGATCAAAGACCTGGATATAAAGCCTAAAAGTATGAAGT
Organism: Dugong dugon; assembly: GCA_030035585.1. Taxonomy (NCBI): domain Eukaryota; kingdom Metazoa; phylum Chordata; class Mammalia; order Sirenia; family Dugongidae; genus Dugong; species Dugong dugon. The sequence goes on from CM057471.1 coordinate 65,364,203, forward strand.
TCATAGAAGAAAAACTAGGACCAACACTTCAGGCCTTAATACTCAGCATTAACAGGATACAAACCATACCTATCAATGCACAAACCCCAATAGATAAGCTAGATAACTGGGATCTTCTAAAAATCAAACACCTATGCTCTTCAAAAGACTTCACCAAAAGAGTCAAAAGAGAATCTACAGACTGGGAAAAAATTTTTGGACAGTACATGTCAGACAAAGGTCTAATCTCCATAATATACAAGAAAACACAACACCTCTACAACAAAAAGACAAATAGTCCTATTAAAAAATGGGCAAAGGAAATGAACAGACACTTCACCAAAGAAGACATTCAAATGGCCAACAGACATTTGAGGAAATGCTCGGGATCTCTAGCCATTAGAGAAATGCAAATTAAAACCACAATGAGATACCATCTCACCCTGGCATTACTGGCACGAATCAAAAACACTGGAAATAACAAATGTTGGAGGGGCTGTGGGGAGATCTGAACACTTATGCACTGCTGCTGGGAATGCAAAATGATATAACCATTTTGGAAAATGATATGGCGCTTTGTCAGAAAGCTAGAAATAGACATACCACTCCATCCAGCAATTCCACTCCTAGGAATATATCCTAGAGAAATAAGAGTTGTCACTCGAATAGACATATGCACACCTATGTTCATGGCAGCATTGTTCACAACAGCAAAACGATGGAAACAACCTAGATGCCCATCAACAGATGAATGGATAAACAAACTATGGTGCATACACACAATGGAGTACTATGCAATGAGAAAGAACAACAATGAATCTGTGAAGCATCTCATAACATGGATGAAACTGGAGGACATTATGCTGAGTGAAATAAGTCAATCACAAAAGGACAAATATTGTATGAGACCTCTATTGTAAAAACCCATGAAAAAGTTCACACACAAAATGTAACAATCTTTGTTGGTTACCGGGGATTGGAGGGGTGGGGGTGGGGGGAATACGAAATAGATAATAGATAAGTGGTATCTTGGGTGAAGGGTGAGACAGTACACAATACAGGAGAAATTAGCACAACTTGTACTAGGGAAGGTCATGGAAGCCTCACAGACACATCCAAACTCCCTGAGGGACTGAATTGCTGAGTGGAGGGCTGTGGGGACCATGAGGGGAACATCTAGCTCAATTGGCATGACACAGCTTACAAAGACAATGCTCTGCATTCTACCTTGGTGAGTAGTGTCTGGGGTCTTAAAAGCCTGTGAGCGGCCATCTAAGATACTCCACTGGTCTCATCCCTTCGGGAGCAAGGGCGAATGAAGAGAACAGGATACAAGGAAAAGATCAGTCCGAAGGACTAATTGTCCACAGCTACCAAGGCCTCCACCGGACTGAGTCCAATACACCTAGATGGTGCCCAGCTACCACCACTGACTGCTCTGACCAGTATCACAACAGAGGGTTCTGGACAGAGCTGGAGAAAGATGTAGAGCATAATTCTAACTCACAAGAAAAAGACCAGATTTACTGGCCTAAGGGAGACTGGAGAAACCCTGAGAGTATGGCCCACAGACACACTTTTAGTTCAGTGGTGAAGTTACCTCCAAGGTTCACGGTTCAGCCTGGGAGTGGACAGCCCTGTAAAACCAAGTGAGACTAACGAGGAGTCCAGTGACAAGGGCCAGAAGGCAGAAGGGGACAAGGAAGCTGGTGATAGGGAACCCAAGACTGAGTAAGTATATTGTTGATGTGTTGTGAGATTGTTAACCATTGTCATAGGGCAACATTTGTAGTAACTGTTAAATGAGAAACTATTTTGTTCTGTAAGCCTTCATCTTAAGTGAGAATAACAGCACAATTGGAAGAGCATAGTCAAGGTCACTGAACTGTGCATGTAGAAATTTTTGAAATGGTGTATCTTTGGCTACGTGTATTTTCACCAAAAAAAAAAACGAGTTTGCGAAGTTAGAACGTTGATATGTTGTGGGGTTGTTAACCAATGTTATAAAACAACATGTGTACTTCTTTTTCATGAGAAACTATTTGTTCTGTAAGCCTTCACCTGAAGTACAATAAAAAAATAAATTAAAAAAAAAAAATTGGGTACCACACACACAAAAAAAAGACCTAGCTCAGACTATTCAGCAGAAACCATGCAGGCAAGAAGGCAATGGGATGACATATATAAAGCCTTGAAGGAAAATAACTGGCAGCCAAGAATTATATATCCAACAAAACTATCTCTCAGATATGATGGTGAAATTAGGGCATTTCCAGATAAAGAGAAGTTTAGGGAATTTGCAAAAAAAAAAAAAAACAAAACACTAAAATTATAAGAAATACTAAAGGGAGTCCTTTGGTTGGAAAATCAGTAACATCAGATAACAACCCAAGACTAGAACACAGGACAGAGCAACCAGATATCAACCCAGATAGGGAAGTCACAAAAGTAAATCAAAGCTAAAACCCTGAAAATAGGGAAACAGATGTCAATATGTAAAAGATGACAATATTAAAACAAAAAAGGAGGACTTAAAAAATGTAGACATAAATTTTGCATATGGAGAGGAAGTCAAGACAATATAAAGAAATAAAAGACTGGTATAAACTTAGAAAAATAAGGGTAAATATTAAGGTAACCACAAAGGAAACTAACAATCCTACAAGTCAAAATAAAAAACCAGAAAGATATAAATACTCAGCAAACACAAAATCAACAACAATAAAAAAGATGAAAATACATCAAGAAAAACTACTCAGCATGAAAATTAAGTGGAACAAAAAAACTGTGAACAACACACAAAAAAGACATCACAATGACGGCACTAAACTCATACCTATCAATAATTACGCTGAATGTAAATGGACTGAATGCAGCAATGAAGAGACAGAGAGTGGCATATTGGATAAAAAAACATGATCCGTCTATCTGCTGCCTACAAGAGATATCTTAGACTTAAAGACACAAATAAACTAAAACTCAAAGGATGGAAAAAATATATCAAGCAAACAACACTCAGAAAAGAGCAGGAGTGGCAATGTTAATCTCTGACAAAATAGACTTTAAAGTAAAATCCACCACAAAGAATAAGGAAGCACACTATATAATGATCAAAGGGTCAGTACACCAGGAGGACATAACTATAATAAATATTTATGCACCCAATGACAGGGATCCAAAATACATAAAACAAACTCTGACAGCACTGGAAAGAGAGATAGACATCTCCACAATAGTAGTAGGAGACTTCAACACACCACTGTTGATGAAGGACAGAACATCCAGAAAGAAGCTCAACAAAGCTACAGAAGAGCTAAATGCTACAATCAACCAACTTGATCTCATAGACATATACTAAACACTCCAAGTATACAGCAACCAAGTGTACTTTCTTTTCCAACAGCACATGGAAAATTCTCCAGAATTGACCACATATTAGGCCATAAATCAAGCCTTAACAAAATCCCAAACATCGAAATATTACAAAGCATCTTTTCTGACCATAAAGCCGTAAGAGTAGAAATCAACAACAGAAAAAGCAAGGAAAAAAAAAAATCAAACACATGGAAACTGAACAACACCTTGCTCAAAAACTACTGGGTTATAGAAGAAATTAAGGATGTGTCTTAGTTATCTAGTGCTGCCATAACAGAAATACCACAAGTGGATGGTTTTAACAAAGAGAAGTTTATTTTCTTACAGTAAAGTAGGTTAAAAGTCCAAAGTCAGGGTGTCAGCTCCAGGGGAAAGTTTTCTCTCTCGGCCTTCTCCTCAGTGTTCCCCCAGACTAGGAGCTTCTTGGCGCAGGGACACTGGTCCAAAGGATGCGCTCTGCTCCCGGCACTGCTTTCTTGATGGTATAAGGTCCCCCGTCTCACTACTCACTTCTGTCTTTTATATCTCAAGAGATTGCCTCAGGATACACTCCAATCTTGTAGATCCAGTCCTGCCTTACTAACACAACTGCGACCCATCTTCCCTCATTAACATCATAGAGACAGGATTTACAACATATAGGAAAATCATACAGTACCAGGAATCATGGCCCAGCCAAAATGATACACACATTTTTTGGGGGGACATAATTCAATCCATGACAGGATGGAATAAAGAAATTCATAGAATCAAACGAGAATGAAAATACATCCTACTGGAACCTTCATGACACAGCAAAAGCAGTGCTCAGAGGTCAGTTTATAGCAATAAATGCACTCATCCAAAAAAAATAAAGGGCCATAATCAAAACATTAACCCTACAACTGGAACAAATAGAGAGCAGCAAAAGAAGCCCTCAGGCGCCAGAAGAAAGGAAATAATAAGAATTACAGCAGAATTAAATGAAATAGAAAAATAATAGAAAGAATTAACAAGACCAAAAGCTGGCTCTTTGAAAAGACTGACAAAATTGATAAACCACTGGCCAAACTGACAAAAGAAAAACAGGACAGGAAGCAGATAACCCGTATAAGAAATGAGATGAGTAATATCACAACAGACCCAACTGAAATTAAAAGAATCATAACAGAATACTATGAGAAATTGTACTCTAACAAATTTGAAAACCTAAAAGAAGTGGACAAATTTCTAGAAACTCATTACCTACCTAAACTAACACAGACAGAGGTAGAAAAACTAAATAAACCCATAACAAAAGAAGAGATTGAAAAGGTAATTTAAAAACTCCCAACAAAAAAAAAAAGCCCTGGCCTGGGTGGCTTCACTGGAGAATTCTACCACAATTTCAAAGGAAAGTTAACACCACTACTACTAAAGGCATTTCAGAGCATAGAAAAGGATGGAATACTCCCAAACTCATTCTATGAAGCCAGCATAACCCTGATACCAAAACCAGGTAAAGACACCACAAAAATAGAAAATTACAGTCCAAAATCCCTCATGAACATTGATGCAAAAATCCTCAACAAAATTCTAGCCAATAGAATTCAGCAACATATCAAAAAAATAATTCACCATGATCAATGGGATTTATATGAGGTATGCAGGGATGGTTCAACAATAGAAAAACAATCAATGTAATTCATCACATAAATAAAATAAAAGACAAGAACCACATGATCTTATCAATCAATGCAGAAAAGGCATTTGACAAAGTCCAACACCCATTCATGATAAAAACTCTCAACAAAATAGGAAGAGAAGGGAAATTCCTCAGTATAATTAAGGTCATTTATACAAAGCCAACAGCCAACATCATCCTAAATGGAGAGACTTTGAAAGCATTCCCCTTGAGATCGGGAACTAGACAAGGATGCCCTTTAACACCACTCTTATTCAACATTGTGCTAGAGGTCCTAGCCAGAGCAGTTAGGCTAGAAAAAGAAACAAAGGGCATCCAAATTGGTAGGGAAGAAGTCAAAATATCTCTATTTGCAGATGATATGATCTTATACACAGAAAACCCCAAAGAATCCACAAGAAAACTACTGGAACTAATAGAAGATTTCAGCAAAGTTTCAGGATACAAGATGAACATACAAAAATCAACTGGATTCCTTTACACCAACAAAGAGAACTTCGAAGAGGACATCACCAAATCAATACCATTTACAATAGCCCCCAAGATCAAATACTTAGCAGTAAATCTAACCAGAGACGTAAAAGATCTATACAATGAAAACTACAAGACACTACTTCAAGAAACCAAAAGAGACCTGCATAAGTGGAAAAACATACCTTGCTCATGGATAGGTAGACTCAACATTGTGAAAATATCAGTTCTACCCAAAGCAATCTACAGATACAATGCAATACCGATCCAAATTCCACCGACATTTTTTTAATGAGATGGAGAAAAAAATCACCAACTTCATGTGGAAAGGGAAGAGGCCCCGAATAAGCAAAGCATTACTCAAGAAGACAAACAAAGTGGGAGGCCTCACACTACCTGATTTTAGAACCTATTGTACCACCACCGTAGTCCAAAAAGCCTAGTACTGGTACAACAAGATACCAATGGAACAGAATTAGGAATAAATTCATCCACCTATGAGCAGCTGATATTTGACAAAGGCCCAAAGTCCGTTAATTGGGGAAAAGACAGTCTCTTTAACAGATGGTGCTGGCATAACTGGATGTCCATCTGCAAAAAACTGAAACAAGACCCACATCTCACACCATGCTCAAAAACTAACTCAAAATGGATCAAAGACGTAAATATAAAATTGAAAACGATAAATATCATGGAAGAAAAAATAGGAATAATGCTAGGAGCCCTAATACATGCCATAGACATAATACGAACCATAAGTAACAATGCGCAAGCACCAGAAGAGAGACTAGATAATGGGAGCTCCTAAAAATGAAACACTTATGGTTATCAAAAGACTTCACCAAAAGAGTCAAAAGACAACCTACAGACTGGGAAAAAAATTTTTGGCTACAACAAATCGGATCAGCGTCTAATCTCTAAAATCTACAAGATACTGCAAAACCTCAACAACAAAAAGACAAATAACCCCATTAAAAAATGGGCAAAGGATATGAACAGGCACTTCGCCAACGAAGACATTCAGGTGGCTAACAGACACATGAAGAAATGCTCATGATCATTAGCCATTAGAGAAATGCAGATCAAAACTACAATGAGATATCATCTCACCTCAACAAGGCTAGCATTAATCCAAAAAACACAAAATAATGCTGGAGAGGTTGTGGAGAGACTGGAACATTTATATACTGTTGGTGGGAATGTAAAATGGTACAATCACTTTGGAAATTGATCTGGTGCTTCCTTAAAAAGCTAGAAATAGAAGTACCATAAAATCCAGCTATCCTGCTCCTTGGAATATATCCTGGAGAAATAAGAGCCATCACACGAATAGATATACGCACACCCATGTTCATTGGAGCTCTGTTCACGATAGCAAAAAGATGGAAACAACCTAGGTGCCCATCAACGGACGAATGGATAGACAAATTATGGTATATCCACACATGGAATACTACACAATGATAAAGAACAGCGAAGCCGTGAAACATCTTATAACATGGAGGAAGCTGGAGGTCATTATGCCAAATGAATTTAGTCAGTCACAGAAGGGCAAATATTGTATAAGACCACTATTATAAGAACTCAAGAAAAGGTTTAAACACAGAAGAAAACATTCTTTGATGGTTATGAGGGTGGGGAGGGAGGGTGAGGGTTATTCACTAACTAGATAGTAGATAAGAACAATCTTAGGTGGAGGGAAGGACAGCACATACTACAGGGGAAGTCAGCACAACCAGACTAAACCACAGCTAAGAAGTTTCCTGAATACAATTAAACACTATGAGGGACACAGTAGCCGGGGTAGGGGTCTGGGGACCATACTTTCAGGGGACATGTAGGTCAATTGGCATAGCAAAGCTTATTAAAATGTTCTGCATCCTACTTTGGTGAGTGGCATCTGGGATCTTAAAAGCTTGCAAGTGGCCATCTAAGATGCATCAATTGGTCCCAACCACCTGGAGTAAAGGAGAATGAAAAGCGCCAAAGACACAAGGAAAGTATTAGCCCAAAAGACAGAAAGGGCCACATAAACCAGAGACTTCATCAGCCTGAGACCAGAAGAACTAGATAGTGCCTGGCTACCACCAATGACAGCCCTGACAGAGAACACAACACAGAGTCTCTGATGGAGCAGGAGAAAGGTGGGGTGCAGAACTCAAATTCTAGTAAGAAGACCAGACTTAATGGTCTGACTGAGACTGGAGGAACCCTGGGAAGCATGGCCCCTGGATTCTCTATCCCCCCAGAACTGAAACAGTTTCCAAGGCCAACTCTTCAGACAGGTATTGGAGTGGACTGTGGGATATAAAGTGATACTCATGAGGAGTGTGCCTCTTAGCTCAAGTAGATACAGAAGGCTAAATGGGCAGCTTCTGTCCGGAGGTGAGATGGGAAAGCAAAGAGGGGTAGGGGCTGGTTGAATGGACATGGAGAATCAGGGGTTGAAAGGAGGAGTGTGCTATCACAGTATGGGGAGAGCAATTAGAGTCACTTAAAAATATGTATAAATTTTTGTATTGGAAACATAAAAAAAAAAAAAAAGCAAGGTTGGCGAGACTTCATCTTACATACTTCGGACATGTTATCAGGAAGGCCCTGTCCCTGGAGAAGGACATCATGCTTGGTAATGTAGAGTGATAGTGAAAAAGAGGAAGACCCTCAATGAGATGGATTGACACAGTGGCTGCAGCAATGGGCTCAAACATAGCAATGATTGTAAGAATGGCGCAGGACCAGGTGGTATTTCGTTCTGTTGTACACGGAGTCTCTATGAGTAGGAATTGACTCAACGACACCTGACAATGACAACATCACTTTTCTACAATTACAGGGTGGTGACATAATCTAGTCAAAGAAAATGAAAAATGCAAACCCCTATAAAATCAGGTAATCCTCTCAAGATTTTAGACAACTCCTTGTATTCCATTGAAAGGACACCCAATAATCTTTCAAAATCTTAACCTATACATATATCATGGTTTAATAGCTAATATTTTCAGGATGCTTTCAGTGATTGTTAAGGTCATGTGTCAACTTGCTGGGCCACGATTCTCAGTGGTTTGGCGGTTATTATGTCGTTTGGCAGTTGTACGATGATATGATCACTTCCATGATGAGATTTGATATAATGTGATCATCTCCATGATGGGATCTTCTGTGAGTAGCCAGTCAGTTGAAAGGGAGTTTCATTGGGAGTGCGGTCTGCATCAAATATAAGTAGACTCTCTGGCAAGGCTTGTTGGCTTTTGCTCAATCCCTGGATCCTGCAGCTAGCTCCTGTTCGACTGAACTCGGGTTCTTGGGAATTGATTTAGCAGCTTACCTGCGGTCTTGCCTACCAGTGTTGGAATTCGTCGGTCTTCCCAGCCTGTGAGCAAGAGCCCTGCTGTCTGACCTACTGATCTCGGAGTTGCCAGCTCCTGTGGCTACGTGAATCAGGAGAAGCCTCCAGCCTGACCTATGGATTTGGGACGTTCTAGCCTTGACAACCATGTAAGCCATTTCCTTGATATGAATCTCTTTATATAGATATTTATGCACTTTACTGGTTTTGCTTCTCTACAGAACCCAGTCTAAGACAGTTACTATGTGCCAGGCACTATTGTAAGTACTTTATGTGTATTAGATCATTTAATCCTCACAAGAATTTTGTGCAGCAAATTGTATTACCATTCCATTTTTATAGATGAGAAAACTCAACTGCAAGGAAGTTATTCACCCAATGTCACATAGCTAGGAAGTAGGGGGGTGTGGGGAGGAGCCTTGGTGGCACAGTGGTTAAGAGCTCAGCTGCTAACCAAAAGTTCGGCAGTTCGAATCCACCAGCCACTCCTTGGAAACCCTATGGGGCAGTTCTACTCTAGCCTATAGGGTCACTATGAGTCAGAATCGACTTGACAGCAGTGGGTAGAAGTGGGGGAGCCAGGATTCAAACCCCTACTGCACTGTATCATTGTTTATTTACCTAACTCGCTTTTGATGGGCATTTGTGTTGTTTCCATTTTTTTTCTTTGATGAACAATGTTTCAGTCAACATCCTCATATCATTCTCCACTTCTCACAATTCCTAGAAGTGGAATTGTTGGGCTTGAGAATATGTACGTTTTACATTTGGTGCATGTTACCAAATTGCTATTTTAGTTTACATTTCTTTTAACACAAGAATTTTCTGGAATCTTTTGGAAGGATAATTATCAGTGTCAGAAATCACTTTGTTCCCCACCCTCACTGCCATGGTGGAGCTGCAGGCTTGGAGTGAGGTACAGAGAGGGGAACGGACCTGTTCAAGGCAACCCCAGGAGTTAGGGGTAGAGCTGGGACTCTCACCAGGGTTTTCTGACTGCTTCCTTGACGAGAGCCTTTCCTGTGAGTCTCCCTGCCACCAGTGTTGTTTTTAGTCTGAATACAAGTGGTGGTGACAGGGAACGCACCAGAAGTAAACTCTTCCTTAGATTAGTAAATGTATGGAAATGACAATTAGCTAGGCCGTTAAAAAAAAAAAACAAAAAACAAATTGAATTCCTACCTCATTACCAATGGGTCAAACACTTAAATGTAAAATAAATAAATAAGCTACAAAAAATATAAATGAGCCCGGCTACCACCACTGACTCCTCTGACCAGGATCACAACAGAGGGTTCTGGACAGAGCTGGAGAAGGATGTAGAGCATAATTTTAACTCCCCCCAAAAAAAAGACCAGATTTACTGGCCTAAAGAATACTGGAGAAACCTCAAGAGTGTGGCCCCCAGACACCCTTTCAGCTCAGAGGTGAAGTTACCTTCGAGGTTCGATGTTAAGCCTGGGAGTGGACAGCCCAGTAAAACTAAATGGGACTAACAAGATACAGGAGTCCGGTGACAAAGGCCAGAAGGCAGAGGGGGAGTAGGAAACTGATGATAAGGAACACAAGTTGAGTAAGGACACTGTCGATGTGTTGTGAGATTGTTGACCACTGTTACAGGGCAACATTTGTAGTAACTGTTAAATGGGAGGTTGTTTTGTCCTGTAAGCCTTCATCTTGGGCGAGAATGGCAGCACAATTGGAAGAGCATAGTCAATATCACTTAAATGTGTAAGTAAAAAGTTTTGAAATGGTGTTAAAAAAAAAAAAAAAAAAACCAAATGAGACTAATGAGGTACAGTAGTCCAGTGACAAGGGCCAGAAGACAGAAGGGGACAAGGAAGTCCCCTGGTGATAGGGAACACAAGGTGGAGTAAGGATATTCTTGATGTGTTGTGAGATTGTTAACCATTGTCATAGGGCAACATGTGTAGTAACTGTTAAATGAGAAACTATTTTGTTCTGTAAGCCTTCATCTTAAGTGAGAATAACAGCACAGTTGGAAGAGTGTAGTCAATGTCACTGAACTGTGTATGTAGAAATTTTTGAAATGGTGTATCTTTGGCTATCTGTATTTTCATGAAAAAAAAAAAAAAGGTTGAGAATTTAGAGGCTTAATATGTTGTGGAGTTGTTAACCAATGTCATAAAACAACATGTGTACTACTGTTTCATGAGAAACTATTTGTTCTGTAAGCCTTCACCTGAAGTACAATAAAATATAAAAAAAAAACAAAATAAATGAATTAATTTTACAGTTTCTATGATTTACAAAAAGAAAATCATAAAGGAAAATATTAACAAATGGGACTGCTAAACAATGAGTTTAAAAGACAAAAGGAGAGTTTGCTGAGATCCCACTCTTTTAAACTAAAAATCACACATCAGAAACCACGTATGCATTCCCCAACTGTTAGACCAGCTCTACCCAAAAACCAAACTCGTTGCTGTTGAGTCAATTCTGACTCATAGTAACCCTATCGGACAGAGTAGAACTCCCCCATAGGGTTTCCATGAAGTGGCTGGTGGATTCGAGCTGCTGATCTTTTGGTTAGTAGCCGAGCTCCTAACCACTGCGCCACCAGGGCTCTAGACCAGCTATAGGATTAAAAAAGATTATGCACGTGAATGTGATTAGTTCCAAAGCATTTTTCATCAATATAGGCACAGTTATTATGGCTGTTGTTATGATCGTTATGATTTACCTCTACACACCCAATATTCGTGTGGAGAAGCATCAGAGCGCTCTTGTCTTGACCCTGAAGACACAGGTACTGGTGTGACTGGGGCTGTGGGGCTGGTGGTCAATCACTTTTTCTCCAAAGTAGAAAACAGCCCAGATTTTATTTTTTATTATACTTTAAAAAAAAATTTTTCTTATTGTACTTTAGGTGAAGGTTTACAGGACAAATAGTTTCTCATTAAACAGTCAGTACACATTGTTTTATGACATTGTTTAACAACCCCACGACATGTCAACACTCTCCCTTCTCGACCTTGGAGGACCTTTTTTGGGGGGGGAAAACATACATAGCCAAAGTTACACCATTTCAAAAGTTTCTACATGTACAGTTCAGTGACATCGATTACATTCTTCTAGTTGTGCTACTACTCTCACTATTCTTTTCCAAACTATTCCATCACCATTATCTTTAATTCACTGCCCCCTAGGCTTCCCATCAAATCTTTTGAGTTGCTGTTGTCAATTCGATCTCACATAGATAATTCTTTTTTTTTTTTTTTGTACTTTAGATGAAGGTTTGCAGAACAAATAGTTTCTCATTAAACAGTTAGTACACATATTGCCCTATGACAGTGGTTAACAACCCCACGACATGTAACACTGTCCCTTCTCAACTTTGGGTTCCATATCACCAGCTTTCCTGTCCCCTCCTGCCTTCTAGTCCTTGTCCCTGGACTGCTGTGCCTCATTAGTCCCGATTTGTTTTATGAGGTTGTCCAATCCCCGCTGAACAGTGATCTTTGGAGTGACTTCAACACTGAGTTAAAGGGTGTCAGGGAGCCATACTCTCGGGGTTTCTCCAGTCTATCAGGCCAGTAAATACGGTCTTTTTTTGTGAGTTAGAATTTTGTTCTGCATCGTTTTCCAGCTCTGTCCAGGACCCTTTATTGTGATCCCAGTCAGAGCAGTCAGTGGTGGTAGCCAGACACCATCTACCTGTACTGGACTCAGTCTGGTGGAGGCTGTGGTAGCTGTGGTCCATTAGTCCTTTGGACTAATCTTTTCCTTGTATCTTGTTCTCTTCATTCTCCCTTGCTCCTGAAGGGGTGAGACCAGTGGAGTATCTTAGATGGCTGCTCACAGGCTTTTAAGACCCCCAAATGCTACTCATCAAGGTAGAATGTAGAACGTTGTCTTTTTAAACTGTGTTATGCCAACTGAGCTAGATGTTCCCCAACACCATGGTCCCCACAGCCCTCCGCCCAGCAATTCAGTCCCTCAGGGAGTTTGGATGTGTCTATGGGGCTTCCATGACCTTTCCTTGTACAAGTTGTGCTGGCTTCCCCAGAATTGTGTACTGTCTTACCCTTCACCAAAGTTACCACTTATCTATTGGCTATTTAGTTCCCCCCACCCCTCCCATCCCTTGTAACCAGCAAAGATTGTTTCTTTTTCTGTGTAAACTTTTACATGAGTTTTTACGGTAGAAGTCTCATACAATATTTGACCTTCTGTGATTGACTTATTTCACTCAGCATAAAGTCCTTCAGTTTCATCCATGTTATGAGATGCTTCACAGATTCATCACTGTTCTTTATCATTTCATAATACTCCACTGTGTGTATGTACCATAGTTTATCCATTGATCTGTTGATGGGCATCTAGGTGGTTTCCATCTTTTTGCTGTTGTAAACAGTGCTGCAATGAATATGGGTGTGCATATGTCTATTAGTGTGATGGCTCTTATTTCTCTAGGATATATTCCTAGGAGTGAGATTGCATTTTGTAGTGCCTTTTTTTTTTTTTTTTTTTTGTGGTGCTGATGTTTTCTTTGTTCCTCTTACTCTCTTGTGCTTTTGTTTTTACTGAGACTTTATGTTTTTCTTCTTTATTTTGATGAGTAGTTTTGTTAACTTTCTTTGTGGTTACCTTGAAATTTACCCTTATCTTCCTGGATTTGAACCAGTCTATTATTACTTGGTATCACCTTGCCTTCTTCTCCTTTAGAAGGTTCTATACCTACACTGTTTATTCCCTCTTTTGTTGTTCTGAAGCTGTTGTCATTTACAGATTAGCCTCTCTGGTTCCCTGTTGTAATTCTTTTTGTTTTGCATAGTGCTTAAGAGTTCATTTCCTAGGTTGGTATCTGGCTAGTACAATCCTGTGTCCTATATTCATCCTGTGGTCTGATGTTGTTTGTTCTCAGATTGAAGGACTCCCTTTAATAAGTCTTGTAAGTTTGGTTTGGTTTTTACATAGTCGCTTACTTTCTGTTTATCTGGAAATGCCCTAATTTCACCAGCATATTTGAACGAGAGTTTTGCAGGATATATTATTCTTGGCTGGCAATTTTTTTCTTTCAAGGTTTTATATATGTCATTCCATTGCCTTCTTGCCTGCATGGTTTCTGCCGAATAATCTGAGCTTAGTCTTATTGTTTCTTCTCTGTATGTGACTTTTTGTTTTTGCTGAGCTGTGCTCAGGATTCTTTGTTTGTCTTTAGTTTTAGTGAGTGTGATTATGATATGTCTTGGTGATTTTCTTTTGGGGTCTATCCTATATGGGGCTCGTTGAGCTTCTTGGATGGTCAGCTTTCCATCTTTCATTATATTGCATAAGTTTTCTGTCAGCAATTCTTCAGTGATCGTCTCTGTGTTTTCTGTCTTCTTCCCCTGTTCTGGAACTCCGATCACTCGCAGATTGTTGCTTTTGATTGTATCCCACATAATTCTCAGAGTTTCTTCATTTTTCTTCATTCTGTTTTCTGATTTTTCCTCAAACAGAATTGTATCCAGGTGTTTGTCTTCAATTTCACTGATCCTATCTCCCATCGTTTCAAACCTGCTCCTCAGGCCTTCTATGTCACTGTCCATTTCTGAAATCTTGTTGTTTATCTTTCGGATTTCTAATTGCTTTTGTAAGATTTCTAGTTGTGAATTTATTTTAGCATTTTTTTCCTGTATTATTTTCTCGAATTCTTCCATTTTTTTTGTCTATATTTGCCATGAATTTGTCTGCCTTTTCCATGAATTTGTCTATTTTTTCCTCATTTTTGTCTGCTTTTTGCTTCAACTCTCGGATAATTCTGAATATTAGAAATTTGTATTCCCTATCAGTTAGGTCTAGTGCCTTTTCTTCTACTGGAAGGTCATCTGGTGTTTTATTTTGGACACCTACTGGAACCATCCTGTCCTGTTTTTATAAATGGTTTGATATTGTCTGCTGTCTTCGGGGCATTCAGTGGTTATTTTCCTCATTTTTTGATTGTAGATTTGTTTGTTTCATCCTGCTTTTTTGTTTTATTTGGTTATGTCTGAGCAGGTGGGCTGTGTGTTCTTTGTTGTTTGCTTGTCTGTGGCCATGATACTTTTCACATCCTTCTCCAATGGGCAGGGTCAGTCACTCAGGTATGGTACAGTAGGGCAGGTCCAGCTGAAGGGGAGTTACTGGGATGGGTTGTTTGTGGCACGTACCAGGGCTGACAGTGTGGACTGGGAATCAGTGCAGGGCAGGTTCCAGTAGGCTGTACCTGTGCTGCTTGGGAGTGTGATGTTCAGTGCATGGTGCAGGTAGGCAGGAAGGAGGGGGTAGATTGTGATGTGTGGAGCTAAGATGGGTATGGGAAAGAGGAGAGAGCAACAGGGGCCAAAAACAAAGAAACAAAAAAGAGTGCTAAGGGAGCTTGCTATTGGAGTGGAGAGATGAGAGACTGAGAAATGGGGAAAAACAAAAGTAAAAAAAAGAAAAAGGGTAAAAGAAAAAATGAATAAATTGAGAAACTGGAAATGAAGAAAGACAAAAAGGGAATAAGAGAGAGAAGAAAACAAAGCAAAGAAACAAAAAGAAAAAAGAAATGCGCCCAGGGATGTCCCTGTGCGTCTGCACAGAGTAAGGGAGTAGCTTCCAGGCAGTGTGGCACTGCCTGGCTAAAAAGGGATTCAAAGCTGAGAGAAGAAAAAGAAAACAAACAGACAAATCAAAACAGAACAAATCAGAGCAAGCAAACAAACAAACAAAAAAGCTCTGGGGGTCCCAGCAGCATGGCTGTACAAGCCGGGAAGCAGTTTCACGGTCAAGTGGTGTTTTGCAGCCTTTCAGGAAGAAGCAAAGATGTCACATGGAGCCAGGTATTTGACAGAAAGGAGGGGGAGGTGGTGAGATGTAAGGAAGAAATCTAAAGAAGCAGAAAAAAGCAACACAAGCAGCCAACAAAAGGCAGTCAGGGAGCTGGCCAGTGCGGGCGGGTGGAATCCAAGCGACACCGGGATGAAGCTCGTGCTTCTTGGCCAAGAGACTGTGGCTGCAGGAAGCAGAGGAGGCTAAGTGGGGTGAAGAAGGGTGGGAGGTGGCAAAGCCTATATCACTGGTTACCGGTTGTTCTGTCTCCTGCTGGAAGCTCCGTGAAGCTGCTTTCTCATACCCCCTGTTAGCTGATTTCTGATAGGAGTCCGAGATGGTGGATCCGTGCTGCGGTAGCTGATAGGGGACCTCTGCATGTATCTCTCCTTGCTCTCTGTTCTCGGTCAGTTTCTTATTCCATTTGGTGCTTGGCTGAGTTCTTTATCTCTTCATTTGATGCTTAAGGTTTCAGGATTGATGTGTGACTCTGTTTGACCTAGATTTTCTGATTTTTGCTGTGGAGGGGTGGTGTGTTGCTTCTGACTGTAGCACCATGTTGCCTAGAAGTTCACTATTTATTATACTTTAGATGAAGGTTTACAGAACAAATTAGTTTCTCATTAAGCAGTTAATACACATATTGTTTTGTGACATTGGTTGCCAACCCCAAGATGTGTCAACACTCTCTCCTTCTCGACCTTGGGTTCCCTGTTACCAGCTTTCCTGTCCCTTCCTGCCTTCTTGTCCTTGCCCCTGGGCTTGTGTGCCCATCTAGTCTCATTTTGTTTTATAGGCCTGTCTAATCTTTGGCTGAAGGGTGTACCTCAGGAGTGACTTCAGTACTGAGTTAAAAGGGTGTCTGGGGGACATACTCTCAGGGTTTCTTCAATCTCTGTCAGATCAGTAAGTCTGGTCTTTTTTTGTGAGTTAGAATTTTGTTCTACGTTTTTCTCCAGCTCTGTCCGGGATCCTCTATTGTGATCACTGTCAGAGCAGTTGGTGGTGATAGTTGGGCACCATCTAGTTGTGCTGGACTCAGTCTGGTGGAGGCTGTACTAGATGTGGTGCATTAGTCCTTTGGACTAATCTTTCCCTTGTGTCTTTGGTGTTCTTTGTTCTCCCTTGCTCTAGATGGGCCGGAAGCAGTGGAGTATCTTAAACTGCTGCTCACAAGCTTTTAAGACCCCAGACACTACTCACCAAAGTAAGCGCCCAGACTTTAAAACCAGCCACAGCTGGATTTGAAACCTGGCTTTGCTGGCATTTGCCAGCCTTTCACAAGATATGTAAAGTCTTGCATCCTTAGTTCCTTATTTGTAAAAATGAGCTAATGATACCTACCTGTCAGAATTTTTTTTTGCCTTTCATTTTGTTTCTTTTTTTATTGTGCTTTAGGTGAAAGTTTACAGCTCAAGTTAGTTTCTCACAGAAACATTTAGACATACATTGTTATGTGACCCTAGTTACTATCCCTATAATGTGACCGCACATTCTTCCTTTCCACCCCTGATTTCCCTTGTCCATTCAGCCAGCTCCTATCCCTTTCTGCCTTCTCATCTCACCTCTGGATAGGAGCTGCCCATTTAGTCTCATGTATCTACTTGAACTAATAAACGCACTCTTCACGAGTATCATTCTATGTCTTATAGCCAGTCTATTTTTGAAGAGTTGGCTTTGGGAATGGTTTTAGTTCTGGGTTAAGAGTCTGGGGGCCAAGTCTTTTGGGGTTCCTCCAGTCTCAGTCAGACCATTCAGTCTGGTCTTTTACTGGAATTTGAGTTCTGTATCCCACTTTTTTCCTGCTCCATCAGGGACTCCCTATTGTGTTCCCTGTCAGGGTGGTCATTGGTGGTAGCTGGGCACCTTGTGTCTTTGGTGTTCTTTATTCTCCTTTGCTCTAGGTGGGTTGGGACCAATTAATACATCTTAGATAGCCACTCACGAGCTTTTAAGACCCCAGATGCCACTCACCAAAGTGGGGTGCAGAACATTTTCTTAATAAACTTTGTTATACCAATTGACCTAGATGTGTCAGAATGTTTTTGAGGAATCAGTAAGATAATGAGTGTGGTCTACACAGCACAGATCCTGGCACTTTTAGATAAGCAATAAAATCTGTGTTCCTTTCCCCTCCCCATTCTCCATTTCCATTCCCTTCTCTGCTTGCTTACATAGACTCCTGTATTCTCCAATTCATTCATTCATCAGTGCATGCTGGATGGAGTTCCTGGGTGATGCAAACAGTGAACATGCTTGGTTACCAACTGAAAGGTTGGAGGTTCAAGTTCACCCAGAGGCACCTTTGAAGAAAGTCCTGGTGACCTACTGCCAAAAAATGAGCCATTGAAAACTCTATGGAGCACAGTTCTACTCTGACAAACACGAGATTGCCATGAGTCAGAATTGACTTGAAGGCAATTGGTACTGGTGTCACTTGGCCACCTAACCACAGGGAGGCTAGGAAAAGTTATCTAGTGGGGCAGCCCCATGCCTGGCTACAGTTCTATTCGTAGGCAAAAAAGGGAAAAATGCGCTTGGTGAAAAGCTAGCAGTCTCTGACACAAGCCATCCCAAATAGTCCATATATCCTTGAGGGTCTATTGCTGTAACCAACTCTTTGGCACCAATCATTTGTATCAGAAGCTAATCTAAGCAAAGAGAATGTATTGGAAGGATATTGGATAGCTCCTGGAATCAAAGGAGAATTGAACAAACAGGCCTTGGGAAAGATTCAAGGCAGCCTTAGGGATATTAGAAGCAAAAACTCATGGACGACCTCCTTGGAGCCTGTCTTCTGGATGACTCTTCTCTGACATCCTTCTGGTGAAGTGTCTCTTCTCTCAAGATACACATACTTGGAAGAGTCCATTACATTGTCCTGTGGTGGAACCAGGAGTTACTTGGGGACATGTAAGTGGGATCACATGATGGACAGTATCACTGGGACCTTGAAGTGTGGGGGAGGGGCAGTTAAGAGAAAGGGAGGGGCTGCTCCCAAAGGATGGGGAGGGAGGAGGAGATGTGTTGTGCAGTGAAACCACAGGGGTCTATTACAGATTGTAATTCATTTGAGAAAGATTTCTGGCTCAGGCAGTTATGTTTCTAAATATTTTGGTACTTAAAGGAGCCATTAGCCATCTGGAAAATGCAGAGTTGTGGAAACATGCAGTGTCATGTGGTGAAAAGAGTATTCGTGTTGGAATTAGAGTAGTTTTTTTTTTTTATTTTAAATATTTGCAGATGGTATAACTCTATTCTGAAACCTGAAGAGAATCAACGGAAAAAGTCTTGGAAACAACTGAGGGTTAAGCCAAGTATCAAGTTACTAACTGAAAATAAAAATAATGTAAATCAATTAGAAAAAAAGCATAACGGAACCAAAGATCTTATTCAACTTAGCTACCGAAGCAATCTGTAAAAGAAAAAATTCAGCAAAAATGCAAAAGTTCTGTATTAAGAAAAAAATATCAAGAAAATGAAGGATGGGAAGACTCCCATGATAAAGCTGTCATTTCTCCCTAAATTGATTAATTCAGTGCAATCTCAGCCAATCAAAATCATAATTAGGCTTTTTAACTTGAAAATAAGAGTCAGAAGTGCATAAGAAGAGGCTCTGTCCTTGGATATCAAAACTGAGTGAAATTCCTTCTGAAGAACAGGATCCAGGTTTTGATTCTGGCTCTGCCACTCAATGATCTGTATGACCTTGGACAGATAATGTAACCTCTTTGGATCTTAGTTTTCTCATCTGTGAAATGGGTCAGTCATGTTTTCCTGCCTCACAGAACTGTAGCAAGGATCAGATGAGGGAAAGTATTTGAAAGTGTTTTGTAAACTGCCAAGCACTCTTTATGCTCTAGTTACTATTTTTGTTTTCATTTCCCAATGATGTCAGGTAAATGGAAAAGTCATAACAAGAAAAGTGTGCATTGCTTCTATCCTGCAAAGAGACAAGCACTTTTTCTTTCATTTAACTCAGTCATAGGATGATTTGTAAATATTTGATTCCTGTGGAGGAGAGAGAAGAGCTAATGTGAGCTTCTTGCTGCACTCAGGGGAGCTGGCATTGACTCCACTGCTCACTGATCATGTGAACTAAGTGAAATGCTCATCCTCTCTCCCCATCCCCTTGTCAATTCCCATCTGCAAAATGAAAGGGGGTGGACGTGGTGGTGCTTGAGAGTATAAACTGTGGAGTCACACAGATCTCAGTTTGAATCCTGGTGCCAGTATTTACCTGGGACAATTCAGCTTTTCTTTTCTTGAGTTTCAAAACCTACCAGAGAGGGATGATAATAATATTGACCTCATTAAGAAGACTTGAGGATCAAATGTGATAATAACTACAAAGTATCTGGAACATAGTAAATGCTCAGTAAATGGTAGCCATTGTCGTTAGCATTATTGTATTACCTCTGAGGGTCCCTGGGTGGTGCAAATGGTTGAGTGCTTGACTACTAGCTGATAGCTTGGTGGTTTGAACCATCCAGAGGCCTCGGAAGACAAGCCTAGCGATCTGCTTCTGAAAGGTTGCAACCTTGAAAACCCTATGGAGCAGTTCTACTCTGCACACATGGTGTCCCCATGAGTCAGAATTGACTTGATGGCAACTAACAACAATAACAAGGGCCTTTGCAGCTCTAAAATTCTAGGATAATAGGTCAGAGAAAAGCTAAAGCAGGGAAAAAAACAGGAAAGACTCTCTTAACAGGATTTGAGTCAGTATTTGCAAATGGGATATTTTTCCAGAGGAGAGGCCCCTAGTGTCACAAGCCTCATTTAACCTTGATGACTCACAACCAGAGCTCCGCTGGGTCCTGCCTACTTTGGAAAGGAAGAGGAGGACAGAGCCAGATGGTCCTGGACAGGGGAAAACCTAAGCTGAGGGGCCGCAGCTGATAGCTCCTCAGAGAGTCTAGTCCAAGGGTTCTGAACTTTTTTAAAAAATATATTTGTTTTTGTTGTTGTTGAGAATATACACAGCAAAATGTACAATTCAGTAATTCCTATATGTACAATTCAGTGACATTGAATACATTCTTTGAGTTGTACAACCATTCTCACCCTTCTTTTTCTGAATTGTTCCTCCATTAACATAAATGCACTGCCCCCTAAGGTTCTTATCTAATCTTTCGAGTTGCTGTTGTCAGTTTGATCCCATATAGATAGATCTTTAAAAAGCACAATGCTCAAGGCAGACATTCTTTACTAGTTAAGCTAAACTATTGTTTGGTGCTAAGAATACTTCAGGGGATATTTTTGGTTTAAGGTTTAAAGATTATCTCAGGGTAAGAGTTTCAGGGGTTGATCCAGCCTCCATGACTCTAGAAAGTCTAGATCCCATGAGAATTTGAAATTCTGTTCTGCTTTTCCACTCTTTTGGTAAGGATTCTTCTATAGAATCTTTGATCAAAATGTTCTGTAATAGTAGTCAGGCACCATCCAGTTCTTCTGGTCTTGTGGTAAAGGAAGAAATTGTTAGTGGAGGCAATTAGCCACACATTCCATTTCTTCCTCCTATTCCTGATCCTCCTTCTTACTTTGTTGCTCCTGGCAAATAGAGACCAATTGTGCCTTGGATGGCCACTTGCAAGCTTTTAATAACCCAGGCACTACACAATGAACTAGGAGGTAGAACAGAAGCACTGAATTTGTTATTAGGCCAATTAACTGGGATGTCCTATGAAACCATGACAAGGGTTTTGAATTTTAAGAAATTGAGAAATCCTTTCCTGCAAATAATTGCTACACGTTTTTGAGGTAGGAACCATTGGTTACCAACCCAACAGTCATTTCCCCTGTCCTTCCCTTGGGGAAAAACTCTGATATCGTTAAAGATCAGACAGTTGTGTGCCTGGGGAAGAGAGGGAGCCTGAGTATTCTTTCCAGTGTATTGGTCAAGAGTGGGCAAGAGACACAATTCTGGCCAATTCAGGGGACATCTGCTTGATGGCATCTGGGAAAGTTTTCCTCATTCTTAGGAAAAGGACGTGCCTTATACTTCTGATGGGAACAGAAAATGGCACAAGCCCCTCTGGAGGGGAATTTTGGCACTAACCAAAATTACCTGTACTTTTAGCTTTTTTTTTTTTTTTTAGTAAGCCTTATTAAGATATCATTTACATAAATTTCAAACTTTTTAGTGTACAATTCTATGAATTTTGACAAACATATAGTTGTGTAATTACCACTATTCTCAAGACATAGAATAGTTCCATCACCCCAAGATATGCCCTCATGCTGCCTCTTTGTAGTCAACCATCTCACCTCAGCCCCTGGAAGACACTGATTCATACTCTGTCCCTAGAGCTTTGATTTTTTAAAAATGTCATGTAAATGGAATTACAGAGCATGTAGTCTTTTAAGTCTGATTTCTTTCCTTTAGCATAATGCATTTGAGATTCATCCATAGTTTGTTACTCTTTATTGATGAGTAGTATTCCGTTGTATGGATGTGCCACAGTTCATTTATCCATCAGTTGAAGGACACTTAGATTGGCACGTCCTTCGTTGCTTGTTCAGACACGTTTTGTATGAATGAAATTTTCATTTCTCTCAGGTAAATATCTAGGAATAGGATGCTGGATCATATTGTAAATGTGTGTTAAGCTTTGTAAGGAACTGCCAGACTGTTTTCCAAAGTGGCAGTACTATTTTGCATTCTCACTAGTAATGTATGAGAGAGTTCCAGTTTTTCTACATCCTTGACAGCTTTTGCTATTGTCAGGATTTTTCTCCTTAATTTTAGCCATTCTGATAGGTATGCAGTGATGAAGTAATCCTACTTCCAGAAATCTGTTAGAGATGCAATGGCAAAATTATGAAAAGATGCACATACAAGGCTATTCACTGCAGCTCTGTTTATAACTGCATGAGACTGAAATAACCCAAATGTCCGTCAGTAGAGGCTTAACTGAATAAACTATGGTGCCTCCCTCAAATGGAGTATTACACAGCTGTAACAAGAAATGAGAAATTTCTCTACTATTACAGCATGATTTCCAGGAGATATATATATATATATATATATATATATATGCATTATGCATATATGTAAGAGAAAAGTTTGTAGAGTATACAACCATTTATCTACAACCAAAAGAAGAAACTATAATTGTTTAATAAACTATTGCTATAGCAGAGGGAAGGAATAGAGAAGAAGAGACAGGGAAGAAGGTAGACTTTGAAAAACATACTTTGTTTTAGAAATTTAACTTTGTAACCATTTAAATATTTATATAATTATAAATTAAATAAAAAGCAAGTAATAAATAAAAAGAAATTGAAATTAAAATGTCCTAAACTGTACATCTAGTTGATGATATAACCACACAGAAAAGATTTCTCTGAGTGATTTTAAATCTCAGTCATTTGACTCTATCCCTAGAGACATAAAGCCAAAGGATAAAAATGAGTAATTGTGTTTGTGTCCTTGAGAACTCAGATTATTTGTCATGACTGATCAGAGATATAGGTGAAAGATTGATGAAGTTGTGTAAAAACTCTGTAGTCCTCCATTTCAAATGGAAATGTCAGTATGAACACATTATGCATTTTATCTTTAGAAAGCGGTATTTCCTAGCTAGGCCCACTGAAAAGAATTCAAATTCAAGTAAAGTGTGAAAAAGACAAACACATTTTTTAAGACAACCAAGGAGATGTGAACCCTTAATGCATTTTTGATGACACTAAGAAATAATAGTTAATATTTTTAGCTGTGATAACAGCATTGTGGAATTTTTTTTAAAGTATCTGTATCTTTTAGAGATATATTCTGAAATATTTACAGAAGAAATAATATGATGATGTCTAGAGTTTGCCTGAAAATAATCGGAGGTGGTGGAGAGCGTGTAAACATGCAGATGTGCATGAAGAGTATGTAACGATAGTTGTGGAAGCTGGTGCTGGTCACACCAGGACCATTATACTATTCTCTCTACTTTAGAATGATTTAAAATTTTTCAACAACAAAAAAGTTCTGTTTTTTTTAAAGGAACTTGAGGAAGATTGTGGATGTTGTTGTGTGAGGATGGCTGTTGTGTGAGGGGGCACACCTGAAGCTAAAAGTATCCTAATTAATAGATATTTTATTTATATAAATTCAAATTTATGAAACTGACTAATTATGAAGCTAGTTAATGAGAAAATGAGACAGTTTTGATGGACAAAAAGCTTGCAATTGGGGTTTCTCAATGTATATTCACAGCATTTTGTGATTGTAACTAATAGAAATCTTAGCTTAGGCAAAATTTGGAGATTCAGAGCAGTGTCATGGAATCCAAGGAGAGAAGAGCCACTGAGCCTCATAAGGAAGAGAGTTCAAAATGTAAAGCCTCCAGTATTCTTTCTCCACCTCTCGTCTCCATTCCTCAGTCTAATTATGACTATCTATCACTGCTCTCACTTGCTGCCAACCAGCTTTCTTCATTTTCCAGCCCTCATCATGGAAAACATGTCCAAGTTCAGCTACCCAGACAGAGACTGATCTTTTTCTCTCAGAGCCAGTTCTAAAAATTCTAAGGAAGGGATTGATCAGTCTAACTTGGATCACCCATGCCCTGCTGTCACCTAGGGTAGGACAAAGATGGGGAAAGCAGCTGGGATTGCCCCATCCAAGGCAAAGGGCTTGAGTTCTAGGTCATTCATGGCTAGGGTATGAGACATGTGCCATATGGCTAATCCTGTGGTTCCTGTGGTGTTCGTGTGAATGGAGGGGGTGGAAAAGAAGAACAATTCCCAGAGAAGAGGGGGTGGGAAACAACTGGGCAGACAGAACAATTGATGTCTACTTGAAGCAGGCCAGATCATGAAGTTTAGAATGGATGCAAAGATTGGTAGAATGATGAATTGGGCAGGTTTAACTTTAGTTGACTGCTGTTGTGTATGAGTTGGTTAACTAAAAGAAAAGAAAAAAAACCAAACCCATTGCCGTCAAGTCGATTCTGACTCACAGCGACCCTATAAGACAGAGTAGAACTGCCCCATAGCGTTCCCAAGGAGTGCCTAGTGGATTGAAACTGACGACCTTTTGGTTAGCAGCCGTAGCTCTTAACCACTATGCCATTGACTAGAGAACACAAATTAGCAGTGCAGAGGATATGCATGAAACAAGGATGCAACTGAAAAAGCTCAGCTCCCTGCTGCCTCCTGGTCCTCACAAGACAAGCTGAAGGCAGTAGTCAGTGTAGCATGGAAAGGGAGGAATCTGCCAGGCAGAGGTGCCCCGGCCTTGAGACTGCAGGAAAGGCCACGTCAGCATTCCAAGGCCCATCTATTCCCATACAGGGGACCTGTGCCACAACAGAGTCCCACTCTTGTCCCATGTTGCTCTCTTTCTTACTACATCATCAGACCTAAGAAGGCCCCACCTGGCCTACCAGACTAGTGCAGCATGACAGCTGCAGCCTTCTAGCTGTGCAGCTTCTAATCTCCTTCTCTCTTCTGTTTTGGTTACACAGTATTGAGAAAATCCTGATACACACAGATAAGTAGTTGCAAACTGAAACAGTTATTCAACAGCTCTAGTTGCAATGCCAGACTCAAGCTACTTTTCAATTAAATTGATTCCGGAGCTAGAGAGAAAAACGTGTAGAAAAATTTTGATTTGAGTTTAAATCATTAACAATAGCCAATGGCTGCTTGTATTCCTTAGTATTTATTTAAATCAAGAGGAAAAGAGCAACTAGGATTTAAAATAAGTACAAAAATCATCCAAAATAGAATAATGCCAAGATACAAATTTACTCAGTGGTTACACTGTGATCCTAACAAACAAAACAAAACAAACCCATTGCCTTGGAGTCATTTCCAACTCATAGTGACCCTGTAAGACAGAGTAGAACTGCTCCGTAGGGTTTCCAGGGCTGTAAATCTTTAGGGAAGCAGACTGCCACATCTTTCTCCCTCAGAGCAGCTGGTGGGTTCAATCTGCTGACCTTTCAGTTAGCAGCCGAGTGCTTAACCACTGCTCCACCAGGGCTCCTTCAATGTGATCTTAGTGAACCCCAGTGTTGACTGCTCATGACTCACAAGATTCCAGTAATGAGTAAAGGAAAAAAACCACGGCTAAAGCAACTTCATCCTCGCCCCCTCATGCCTGCTGCAACCAGGTCCTGACCAGCAAAGGCATTCCACTAAGATTTGATGTATTTAGTTGGGGAATAAATGCTCCAGAAAGACCAATAACTAATATTTGCATACAAATGAATAAAATGCTTTCATATTCTTTTCTTTATTGGATCCCCAATAAGCCTATGACTTAAGTGGGACAGATGTTATTTTATAAAGAGGGAACTGAGTCTCAGGGAAGTGACATAATTGATTCAAATTAGTCACTGATAGAGGAGGAGGATAAGTGTTACAACTCCAAGACCAAAATTTTTCTTTAATCCTTCCTTTCTTCCTTCCTCCTTCCCTCCCTTTCTCTTTCTTTCCTCCCTCCCTCTTTTCTTTCTCTCTCTGTTTTTCTTTTTCCTTCTATTCCTTCCCTTCTCCTTTCTGTCTTTCCTTCTTTCCTTCCTTCCCAGTCTTCTTGCAGAGAGGAGGAACCACATAACTAGTTTCACCAACGGACTGTAAGTGGAAGTCATTACGTCAGTTCTGGGTGAATGCATAGAAGAGCAAGCATGAGTTTTCTCTTGCCTCTCTTGCCTTGCCACAGTGACCAAAAGGTGACATGTTCAAAGTGATGCAGCTCCAAGATAATGGGACCTCCACTGGTCTGGGTCTATGAGTGTACCTGTGAAGCAGAGCTTCTGCCAACATGCCTTAGATGTATACTGTGAGCAAGAAATAAATTTTTGTTGTAATTAAGCCATTAGGATTTTGGAGTTAATTTGTTACTGCAGAATAACCTAGCTAAGAAATCTCAATTTACGCCAGAGTTTGAGAGTAGCTCTCAAAGGGTTTTAAGCAGTGGAGTAACATTTTCCCTGGATGGTATAAATGGTTAACCTGCTCAGCTGCTAACTGAAAGGTTGGCAGTTTGAGTTCACCCAGAGGTGCCTCAGAAGAAAGGCCTGGTGATCTACTTTAGAAAAATCAGCCATTGGAAACCCTATGGAGCACAGTTCTACTCTGACACACATGGGGTCACTATGAATCGGAATTGACTCAACAGCAACTGGTTTCTCTGATATTAACATAGTCAGATTTGCCAGACAACTGCCATCCAGATAGTTCCTATCCCTGCATAACACAGGTGTCGTTAACCACTGACCCATCTCAGGAGGAGTTGAGCCTGCTCAGTCCTCCTTCTTGGTAAACTGCCCTAGATCAGATCCCAGGCTGGCAGGGCTCTTGTGGTAATCCTCCCCTTTAATTTTTCTCCTCCCTTTATCCTCTGACCTCCTTATAAACCCTCCCACCCTTTTTGTGTCTTTTTCTATAGTACTTCTTTCTTTCTGTCTTCTAGTTCTCCTCTAGCTCTTTAACAGAAGACTTGATGTCCTATTAAATCTAGAATCTAGGTCATCAGCAATTAAAACAAACAAAAACTTTCCTTTCCTAGATTAGTCCAAAGGACTGATGGACCATAACTACTACAGCCTCCACCAGACTAAGTCCAGCATAACTAGGTGGTTCCCCGGCTACCACCACTGACTACTCTGACAGGGATCACAATAGAGGGTCCCGGACAGAGCTGGAGAAAAATGTAGAACAAAATTCTAACTCATGAAAGAAAGACCAGACTTACTGATCTGACAGAGACTGAAGAAACCCCAAGAGTATGGCCCCAGGGCACCCTTTTAACTCAGTACTGAAGTCACTCCTGAGGTTCACCCTTCAGCCAAAGATTAGACAGGCCCATAAAACAAAACAAGACTAAATGGGCACACCAGCCCAGGGGCAAGGATGAGAAGGTAGGCAGGGACAGGAAAGCTGGTAATGGGGAACCCGAGGTTGAGAAAGGGAGAGTGTTGACATGTCATGGGGTTGGCAACCAATGTCACAAAACAATATGTATATTAATTGCTCAATGAGAAACTTATTTGCTCTGTAAACCTTCATCTAAAGCACAATTTTTAAAAATTCCCATTCCTTAAAAGTAGGAGGTTTCAATCTTCAAATTGCACAAGAAGTGAGGGAAAAAAGTTTTGGTAGGTTGGCAAAGAAAAGGAGGCAAATACAAAGAGTTAAACTTTATTATTAAAACAGTTTAAGCCTTTACATCCTGCCACACACATAATGGCAAGACCTGACCTCCCAGCAAAACAAGAGTCAGTTGCTCTAAAGGCCTTCAGCTTTATAGCATTGTGGGAAGCCCTCTCAGCCCTGGAAGTCCATTCTTAATAGATCTAAGTCTCTTCTATTTCTTTTTCTCTCCTCCCAGTTCCCAGTGATCCAATGTCCTTTCCCTTGGGTCTATCCCAGAGGAGAAAAGGAATTGTTTAAACTCAGAACTGCCTCTTCACCCCAGGAGGTCATCTTTTACTTTATGGTCCTCTTAAATTTTTCCCTCTGTACTGGGCTCTGGGCCTTGGCTTTGCACAACCAAAAGAGCCTTAGAAGTGTTTATTCCATCACAAGAACAATTTTCTTCTGAAGATAAATTCTGTCATCCCTTGTAGCAATGAACAGCAATTTTATGAATCTCTGTAATATGTATTGTTATTGTAGTTGTTCTTATTATTATTTTGAATAGATAATAAATTCACGTGGTTTAAAATCTAAAAGCAACAAAAGGGTATACAGAGAAAATTTTGCTTTTCGTCCCCATCTACCAGCCAAGAAATTTAGAAGATGGCTACCTGGCTGTGATGGTTAAGATTGTGTGTCACCTTGGCTGGGGCATGATTCTCAGGGTTTTGGCAGTCATATAATGTTGTGATCATTTCCCTGTTGAGATTTGATATGTGTTCACCCCCATGATCAGATCTGCTGTGAGTCTGTACGAGTGGGGGCAGGGCCTGTGGTGGATCACCCTCCCCTCAGCCTTCATCTCTCCACACGCCACTGCCTAGCATTTCCTTCTCTCCTTGCAGGGGCTTTTGCTTGTTTTGGATCCTGCAGCTGGCTCTTGTTCGTGTAACCTCTGGTTCTTGGGACTTGAGCTAGAAGCTTACCTGTGGTCTTGCCTGTCAGTCTTGGGATTTGTCGATCTTCACAGCCTGTGAGCAACAGCCCTGCTCTCCTGCCTGCTGATCTTGGGTTTGCCAGCCCCTGTGGATACGTGATTCAGGAGAGGCCTCTTTCCTGACCCACGGACTTGGGACGTTACAGCCTCTATAACTGCATAAGCCATTTCCTTGATATAAATCTCTTTCTATATATATTTATACACTTTACTGGTTTTGCTTCTCTAGAGAACTCAGCCTAAGACACTGGCCAACCGACTGGAAGAGATCCATATTTATGCCTATTCCAAAGAAAGGTGATCCAACTGATTGTGGAAATTATCGGACAAAATCATTAATAACACACGCAAGTAAAATTTTGCTGAAGATCATTCAAAAGCATTTGCAGCAGTACATCAACAGGGAACTGCCAGAAATTCAGCCAGATTCAGAAGAGGACGTGGAACCAGGGATATCATTGCTGATGTCAGATGGATCCTGGTTGAAAGCAGAGAATAGCAGAAAGATGTTTACTTGTCTTTCATTGACTATGCAAAGGCATTCAACTGTGTGTGGATCATAACAAATTATGGATAACATTGAGAAGAATTGGAATTCCAGAGCACTTAATTGTGCTCATGAGGAACCTGTATATAGATCAAGACACAATCATTCAAACAGAACAAGGAGATATTGCCTGATTTAAAGTCAGGAAAGATGTGCATCAGGGTTGTATCCTTTCACCATACTTATTCAGTCTGTATGCTGAGCAAATAATCTGTGAAGCTGGACTATATGAAGAAGAACAGGGCATCAGGATTGGAGGAAGACTCATGAACCACCTGTGACAAGGAGATGATACTACCTTGCTTGCTTAAAGTGAAGAGGACTTGAAGCACTTGCTGATGAAAATCAAAGACCACAGCATTCAGTATGGATTACACCTCAACGTAAAGAAAACAAAAATCCTCACAACTGGACCAGTAAGCAACATCATGATAAACAGAGAGAATATTGAAGTTGTCAAGGATTTCATTTTACTTGAATCCACAATCAACATCCGTGGAAGCAGCAGCCAAGAAATCAGACAAAGCATTGCACTGGGCAAATCTGCTACAAAAGACCTTTTAAAGTGTTAAAAAGCAAAGATGTCACTTTAAGAGCAGCCATATAAGATACTCCACTGGTCTCACCCCTTCAGGAGCAAGCGAGAGCGAAGAGAACAAGATACAAGGAAAAGATTAGTCCAAAGGACTAATGGACCATAGCTACCATGGCCTCCACCAGACTGAGTCTAGTACAGCTAGATAGTGCCTGGCTACCACCACTGACTGCTCTGACCGGGATCACAATAGAGGGTCCTGGTCAGAGCTATAAAATGATGTAGAACAGAATTCTAACTCACAAAAAAAGACCATGTTTACTGGCCTGACAGACTGGAGAAACCCCGAGAGTATGGCCCCCAGACACCCTTTTAGCTCAGTGGTGAGGCCCCTCCCTAAGTTCACTGTTCAGCTGGCGATTGGACAGCCTCATAAAACAAAACAGGACTAATGAGGCACAGCAGTCCAGGGACAAGGACTAGAAGGCAGGAGGGGACAGGAAAGCTGGTGATAGGGAACCCAAGGTTGAGAAGGGACAGTGCCGAAATGTCGTGAGGTTGTTAACCATTGTCATAGGGCAATATGTGTACTATTTAATGAGAAACTATTTGTTCTGCAAACCTTCATCTAAGGTACAAAAAAAAAAAAAAATTATCTATGTGAGATCAAATTGACAACAGCAACTCAAAAGGTTTGATGGGAAGCCTAGGGGACAGTGAATTAAAGATAATGGTGATGGAATAATTTGGAAAAGGATAGTGAGAATAGCAGCACAACTGGAAGAATGTAATCGATGTCACTAAATTGTACATGTAGAAACTTTCAAAATGGTATAACTTTCGCTATGTATATTTTCACCAAAAAAAAGGTCCTCAAGGTCGAGAAGGGAGAGTGTTGACATGTTGTGGAATTGTTAACCAATGTCATAAAACAATATGTGTACTGACTGTTTAATGAGAAACTGTTCTGTAAACCTTCATCTAAAGTACAATTTAAAAAAAAATTTCTT
The DNA here is from genome assembly GCA_030035585.1 of Dugong dugon. Taxonomy (NCBI): domain Eukaryota; kingdom Metazoa; phylum Chordata; class Mammalia; order Sirenia; family Dugongidae; genus Dugong; species Dugong dugon. The sequence continues at coordinate 65,395,005 of CM057471.1, forward strand.
CTGGTCTTTTTTTTTTTTTTTTTAATTGTACTTCAGGTGAAGGCTCACAGAACAAACAGTCTCCTGGGAAACAGCAATACACATACTGTTCCATGACATTGGTCAACAACCCCACAACATGTCAACCCTCTCCCTTCTCAACCCTTTTTTTTTTTTTTTTTGGTGAAAATAGACATAGCCAAAGATACACCATTTCAAAAATTTCTACATGCACAGTTCAGTGACATTGACTACGCTCTTCCAATTGTGCTGCCATTCTCACTTTAGATGAAGGCTTACAGAACAAAATAGTTTCTCATTTAACAGTTAGTACACATGTTGCCCTATGACAATGGTTAACAACCTCACAATACATCAACACTATCCTTACTCAACCTTGGGTTCCCTATCACCAGCTTTCCTGTCACCTTCTGCCTTCTGGACTGCTGTGCCTCATTAGTCCCACTTGGTTTTATGGGGCTGTCCACTCCCTGGCTGAATGGTGAACCTCGGAAATGACTTCACCACTGAGCTAAAAGGGTGCCTGGGGACGTACTCTCGGGGTTTCTCCAGTCTCCTTTGGGACAGTAAATCTGGTCTTTTTTTGTGTGTGTGAGTTAGGATTTTGTTCTACATCCTTCTCCAGCTCTGTCCAGAACCCTCTGTTGTGATCCCAGTCAGAGCAGTCAGTGGTGGTAGCCGGACACCATCTACCTGTACTGGATTCAGTCTGGTGGAGGCCATGGTAGCTGTGGTCCATTAGTCCTTTGGACTGATCTTTTCCTTGCATCCTGTTCTCTTCATTCTCCCTTGTTTCCGAAGGGATGAGACCAGTGGAGTATCTTAGATGGCTGCTCACAGGCTGTTAAGACCCCAGATGCCACTCACCAAGGTAGAATGTAGAACATTGTCTTTATAAACTGTGTTATGCCAACTGAGCTAGATGTTCCCCAAGACCATGGTCCCCACAGCCCTCCACCCAGCAATTCAGTTCATCAGGGAGTTTGGATGTATCTATGGAGTTTCCATGACCTTTCCATATAGAAGTTGTGCTAGTTTCCCCTGTATTGTGTACTGTCTCACCCTTCACCCAAGATACCACTTATCTATTACCTATTTAGTATTTCCCCCCCACCCCTCCCATCCCTGGTAACCAACAAAGATTGTTCCATTTTGTGTGTGAACTTTTTCATGGGTTTTTACAATAGAGGTCTCAGACAATATTTGTCCTTTTGTGACTGACTTATTTCACTCAGCATAATGTCCTCCAGTTTCATCCAAGTTATGAGATACTTCACAGACTCATCATTGTTCTTTCTCATTGCGTAGTACTCCATTGTGTGTATGTACCATAGTTTGTTTATCCATTCGTCTGTTGATGGGCATCTAGGTTGTTTCCATCGTTTTGCTATTGTGAACAATACTGCCATGAACATAGGTGTGCATATGTCTATTCGAGTGATGACACTTATTTCTCTAGGATATATTCCTAGGAGTGGGATTGCTGGATCGAATGGTATATCTATATCTAGCTGTCTGAGAAAGCGCCATATCATTTTCCAAACTGGTTGTATCATCTTGCATTCCCACCAGCAGTGCATAAGAGTTCTGATCTCCCCGCACCCCCTCCAACATTTGTTATTTCCAGTGCTTTTGATTCGTGCCAGTAATGCAGAGGTGAGATGGTATCTCATTGTGGTTTTAATTTGCATTTCTCTAATGACTAGTGATCGCGAGCATTTCCTCATGTGTCTGTTGGCCATCTGAATGTCTTCTTTGGTGAAGTGTCTGTTCATTTCCTTTGCCCATTTTTCAATTGGATTATTTGTCTTTTTGTTGTAGAGGTGTTGGATTTTCTTGTAGATTATGGAGATCAGACCTTTGTCTGACTTGTACAGTCCAAACATTTTTTCCCAGTCTATAGGTTCTCTTTTGACTCTTTTGGTGAAGTCTTTTGAAGAGCATAGGTGTTTCATTTTAGAAGATCCCAGTTATCTAGCTTATCTTTTGGGGTTTGTGTGTTGACGGTTATGGTTTGTATCCTGTTAATGCCGTGTATTAAGGCCTGTAGTGTTGGTCTTATTTTTTCTTCTATGAACTGTATAGTCCTAGGCTTTATATTCAGGTCTTTTATCCATTTTGAAGTAGTTTTTGTATACGGCGTGAGGTATGGGTCCTGTTTCATTTTTTTGCAGATGGATATCCAGTTTTGCCAGCACCATTTGTTAAAAAGACTGTCTTTTCCCCATTTGATGGACTTTGGGCCCTTGTCAAAGATCAGGTGACCATAGGTGGATGGATTTACATCTGGGTTCTCAATTCTGTTCCATTGGTCAATGTGTCTGTCGTTGTACCAGTACCAGGCTGTTTTGACTACTGTAGCTGTATAGTAGGCTCTAAAGTCAGGTAGTGTGAGTCCTCCAACTTTATTCTTCTATTACAGTAGTGCTTTACTTATTCGGGGCTTCTTACCTTTCCATATAAAGTTAATGATTAGTTTTTCCACCTCTTTGAAGAATGTTATTGGTATTTGGATCGGGATTGCATTGTAATTGTAAATTGGTTTGGGTAGAATTGTCATTTTCACAATGTAGAGTCTGCCTATCCATGAGCATGGTATGTTTTTCCATTTATGTAGATCCCTTTGGGTTTCTTGCAGTAGTGTTTTGTAGTTGTCTTTGTACAGGTCTTTTACATCCCTGGTTAGATTTATTCCTACGTCTTTTATCTTTTTAGGGGCTATTATAAACGGTATTGTTTTCCTGATTTCCTTTTCATCGTTCTCCTTATTGGTGTATAGGAATCCAACTGATTTTTGAATGTTTATCCTGTATCCTACTCTGCTGAATCTTTCTATTAGTTCCAGTAGATTTCTCGTGGAGTCTTTAGGGTTTTCTATGTATAGTATCATATCATCTGCAAACAGGGACAGTTTAACTTCTTCATTACCAATTTGGGTGCCCTTTATTTCTTTTTCTTGCCTTATTGCTCTAGCTAGAACTTCCAGCACAATGTTAAATAGGAGTGGTGATAAAGGGCATCCTTGTCTTGTTCCTGTTTTCAAGGGGAATTGTCTTAGTCATCTAGTGCTGCCATAACAGAAATACCACGAGTGGATGGTTTTAACGAACAGAAATTTATTTCCTCACGGTCTAGGTTACAACTCCAAATTCAGGGTGTCAGCTCCAGGGAAGCCTTTTTCTCTTTCTGTCGGCCTTCTCATCAATGTTCCCCCAGACTAGGAGCTTCTTAGCCCAGGGACCCCGGTCCAAAGGATGCGCTCTGCTCTTGGCACTGCTTTCTTGATGGTATGAGATCTCCCTGTATCACTGCTCACTTCTGACTTTTATATCTCAAGAGATTGCCTCAGGATACAATCCAGTCTTGGAGATCATGTCCTGCCTTACTAACACAACTGCCACCCATCCTCCCTCATTAACATCATAGCTGGTTTACAACATACAGGAAAATCACACAGTACCAGGCAGGAATCATGGCCTAGCCAAACTGATACAAACATTTTTGGGGGGACATAATGCAAACCATGACAGGAATGTTTTCAGCGTCTCTCCATTAAGAATGAAGTTGGCCTTTGGTTTTGTATAGATGCCCTTTATTATGTTGAGAAATTTTCCTTCTATACCTATTTTATTGAGAGTTTTTATCAGGAATGGGTGTTGGACTTTGTCAAATGCCTTTTCTGTGTCAATTGAGATGATCGTGTGATTATTTTCTTTCCTTTTATTTATGGGATGGATTACATTGATTGATTTTCTAATGTTGAACCATCCTTGCATACCTGGTATGAATCCTACTTGGTCGTGGTGTATTATATTTTTGATATGATGCTGAATTCTATTGGCTAGAATTTTGTTCAGAATTTTTGCATCTATATTCATGAGATATTTGGTCTGTAATTTTCTTTTTTTGTGACGTCTTTGCCTGGTTTTGGTAGCAGTGTTATGCTGGCTTCATAGAATGAATTTGGAAATGTTGCTTCCTCTTCTATGCTCTGAAATAGCTTTAGTAGTACTGGTACAAGCACTTCTGTACATGTTTTGTAGAATTCTCCAGTGAAGCCATCTGGGCCAGGGCTTTTTTTGGTTGGGAGTTTTTTTTATTACCTTTTCAATCTCTTCTCTTGTTATGGGTCTGTTCAGATTTTCAGCATCACTTGTTGTAGTTTGGGTAGGCTGTGTGTTTCTAGAAATTCTTCCATTTCCTCTAGGTTTTCAAATTTGTTGGAGTATAGTTTTCCGTAATATTCTGTTATAACCCTTTTTATTTCGGTTGGGTCTGTTGTAATGTCCCCCATTTCATTTCTTATTTGGGTTATTTGTGTCCTCTCCTGTTTTTCTTTTGTCAGTCTGGCCAGTGGTTTGTCGATTTTGTTGATTCTTTCAAAGAATCAACTTTTGGTTTTGCTGATTCTTTCTATTGTTTTTCTGTTCTCTATTTCATTGATTTCTGCTCTTATATTTACTATTTCCTTTCTTCCGGTGGTTGTGGGATTTTTTTGCTGTTCTCTTTCTGTTTGTTTGAGTTCTGTAGTTAATGTTTTGATTTTGTCTCTTTCTTCTTTTTTTGATGTGTGCATCTATTGCTATAAATTGTCCTCTGAGGACTGCCTTTGCTGTGTCCCAAAGGTTTTGGTATGATGTGTTTTCATTCTTATTTGATTCTAGGAATTTTTTGTTTCCATCTCTGATTTCCTCCACCACCCAGTGATGTGTAAGCAGGGTATTATTCAGTTTCCATGTAGTTGATTTTTTTTTTTCCTTGCTCTTTCTGTTGTTAATTTCTGCCTTGATGGCATTGTGGTCAGAGAAGATACTTTGAATTATCTCAACATTTTGGATCTTGTTGAGGATTGCTCTGTGGCCTAAGATGTGGTCTATTCTGGAGAACGTTCCATGTGCATTGGAAAAGAATGTGTACTTTGCAGGGGTTGGACGGAGTGTCCTCTATATGTCTATGAGGTCAAGTTGGCTGATTGTGCCCTTTAGGTCTTCTGTATCTTTGCTGAGTTTCTTCTTAGTTGTTCTGTCTTTTACTGAGAGTGGTGTGTTGAAATCTCCTACTACTATTGTGGACTGTCAATTTCTCTTTTCAGTGTTGTTAGAGTTTGTTTTATGTATTTTGGAGCCCTGTCATTGGGTGAGTAGATGTTTATTATGGTTATGTCTTCATGATGGATCATCCCCTTAATCATTATGTAGTGTCCTTCTTTGTCTTTTATGGTAGATTTCGTTTTAAAGTCTATTTTATCTGAGATTAGAATTGCCACTCCTGCTCTTTTTTGGTAGTTGTTAGCTTGATATATTTTTTTCCAACCTTTGACTTTTAATAAATTCACATCTTTGTTTCTAAGGTGTGTCTCTTGTAGACAGCATATTGATGGATCCTGTTTTCTTATCCTTTCTATCACTCTCCCTCTCTTTATGGGTGCATTGAGTCCATTTACATTCAGTGTAATTATTGATAGATGTGAGTTTGTTGCTGTCATTTTGTAGTGCTATTTTTTTGTGGTGCTCACGTTTTCTTTGTTCTTCTTACTCTCTTGTGCTGAGTTACTTTTGTTTGTGGATTTTTTTTTTTCATTTCTTTTGTTTTTATAGGTTTTGTTTTTGGTGAGACTTTAAGTTTTTCCTCTTTATTTTTATGAGTACGTTTGTTAACTTTCTTTGTGGTTACCATGAATTTTACCCTTATCTTTCTAAGTTTGAAGCAGTCTACCATTACTTGGTATCACCTTGCCTTCCTCTCCATTAGAAGTTTCTATGCCTATGCCGTTTATTCCCTCTTTTATTGTTTTGATGTTGTTGTCATTTACTGATTAACTGCTCTGATGCCCTGTTGTATTTCTTTTGGTTTTGTATAGTCCTTGAGAGTTCATTTCCTAGATTGGTATCTGGCTGGTATGATCCTGTGTCCTAGATTCTGCCGTGAGCTGAAGTTGTTTGTTCCAAATTAAAGGACTCCCTTTAATAAGTCTTGTAAGTTTGGTTTCGTTTTTACATATTCCCTTAATTTCTGTTTATCTGGAAATGACCTAATTTCACCATCAAATTTGAACGAGAGTTTTGCAGGATGTGTTATTCTTGGCTGGCAATTTTTTTTCTTTCAAGATTTCATATATGTCATCCCATTGCCTTCTTGCCTGCGTGGTTTCTGCCGAATAATCTGAGCTTAGTCTTATTGTTTCTCCTCTGTATGTGACTTCTTGTTTTTCATGAGCTGCCCTCAGGATTCTTTGTTTGTCTTTGGTTTCGGCGAGTGTGATTATGATATGCCTTGGTGATTTTCTTTTGTGGTCTCTCCTATATGGGGTTCGTTGAGGTTCTTGGATGGCCAGCTTTTCATCTTTCATGATATTGGGGAAGTTTTCTGTCGGCAGTTCTTCAATGATCCTCTCTGTGTTTTCTGTTTTCTGCCCCTGTTCTGGAACTCCAATCACTCAAAGATTTTTGCTTTTGATTGTATCCCACATAACTCTCAGGGTCTCTTCATTTTTCTTTGTTCTTTTTTCTGATTTTTCCTCAGAGTTGTATCCAAGTGTTTGTCTTCAATTCCACTGATCCTGTCTTCCACCATTTCAAATCTGCTTCTCAGCCTTTCTATGACACCGTCCATGTCTGAAATCTTGTTGTTTATCTTTTGGATTTCTAATTGTTGTTTTTGTATAATTTCTAGTTGTGAATTGATTTTGGTATTTTGTTCCTGCATTATTTTCCTGAATTCTTCCAATTTTTTGTCTGTATTTTCCATGAATTCATATATTTTTTCCCACAGTTTTGTCTGCTTTTTGCTTCAGCTCTTGCAGAATTCTGAGTATTAGAGATTTAAATTTCCTGTCAGGTAGTTCTAGTGCCTCTTCTTCTGCGGGAAAGTCATCTGGTGTTTTATTTTAGATGCCTACTGGAACCATCCTGTCCTGTTTTTGTAAATGTTTTGATATTGTCTGCTGTCTTCCGGGCATTCAGTAGTTATTTTTCACATTTATTGATTGTAGATTTGTTTGTTTGATCCTTTTTTTTTTTTTTTAATTGGCTATGTCTTAGCAGGTGGGCTGTGTGTTCTTTGTTGTTTGTTCATCTGTGGGCACAATACTTTTCACCTCCTTCTCCAATTGGCAGTGTCAGTCGCTCAGATATGGTATGGCAGGGCAGGTCTAGCTGAAGAGGAGTTACTGAGACGGGTTGTTTGTGGCACTTACTACAGCCACCAGGGCGGGTCGGTAATCAGTGCAGGGCAGGTTCCAGTAGGCCGTGCCTGTGCTGCTTGGTGGTGTGATGTTAAGCACATGGTGTAGGTAGGCAGGATGTATCGGGAAGATTGTTATGTTTGGAGCTAAGATGGATATGGGAGAAAGGAGAGAGGAACAGGAGCCAAAAACATACAAACAAACAAAAAAGAATGCTAGGGGAGCTTGCCATTGGAGTAGAGACATGAGAGACTGTGAAATGGAGGAAAACAGAAAGGGGAAGAGGAAGAAAAAAAAGAATAGAATGAATAAATAAAAATCAGAAAGGGACGAGAACAGCAAAGTTCCCGGGGATCCCACCGGTGTGGCTATGAGATCTGGGGAAGTTGTTCTTAGGTGTTGCAGTACAGCCTGGCTGAAGGCATAGAGGTATACAATGCCAGGTATTCAGGGAACAGAAAGAGAAGGATGATATAGAGAGACGAGAAACTGAGTAATGAAGAAAGACCAAAAGGGAAAAAGAGGGAAAAGAAAACAAAACAAATTAAAAAAAAAAAAAAAAACATGAAAAGCCCCCCAAAAAACAGAAAAAAAAAAACAAAAACAAAAAAAGGAATGTCCTCAGGGATCTCTGTGAACTTATGTGCAAGCTGAGGGGGTAAGTTCCAAGCCACGCAGCACCGCCTGGCCAGAACGGGCTCCCAACTCAAGAAAAGGAAAAGAAAACAAACAAACAATTCAAAACAAACAAATGAACAAAAGCCCCGGGTTCCTACCAGTGCGGCAACCCAGACCAGGAAGCAGTTCCAACTCGAACGGAGCTCTGCAGCCCCTCAGGAAGAAGCAAAGATGGCACGCGGAGCCAGGTATTTGAGCGAAAGGAGGGGGAGGTGGTGAGAGGTAAGGAAGAAATCAAAAGAAGCAGAAAAGAAGCAAAACCAGCAGCCAAGAAGTGGCACTCAGAGAGCCAGCTAGTGCGGGCTGGTGGAATCCAAGCAGCTGGTGCTCCCCAGACAAGAGACTGCGTCTGCAGGAAGCCAAGGAGGCTGAGTGTGGGTGAAGCAGGGTGGGGGGTGGGAAAGCATATATTGCAAATTACCAGTTGTTTTTTTCTCCCGCTGGAAGCTCCGTGAACCTGCTTTCTCGTACCCCCTGTTTGCTGGTCTCTGATAGGAGTCCAAGATGGTGGATCTGCGCTGTGTTAGCTGATAGGGGACCTCTGCATGAATCTCTCCTTGCTCTCTGTTCTCTGTCAGTTTTCTCACTCCATTTGGTGCTTGGCTGAGTTCTTTATCCCTTCATTTGATGTTTTAGGGTTTCAGGATTGTTGTTTTCTCTGTTTGACTTAGTTTTTCGGATGTTTGCTGTGGAGGGACGGCGTGGTGCTTCTGTCTAGAGTGCCATTTTGCCAGAAGTCCCCAGTAAAAAAATTTTTTAAAAAAGATGTCACTTTAAGGACTAAGGTGTGCTTGACCCAAGCCATGATATTTTCAATCGCCTCATATGCATGTGAAAGTTGGACTGGATAAGCAAGATCGAAGAAGAATTGATGCCTTTAAATCACGGTATTGGCAAAGAATATTGAATATACCATGGACTTCCAAAAGAACGACCAATCTGTCTTGGAAGAAGTACAGCCAGAATGCTCCTTAGAAGCAAGGATGGCGAGACTTTGTCTCACATACTTTGGACATGTTATCAGGAGGGATCAGTCCCTGGAGAAGGACATCATGCTTGGTAAAGTAGAGGGTCAGCGAAAAAGAGGCACACCCTCAACAAGATGGACTGACACAGTGGCTGTGACAATGGACTCAAGCATAACAACAATTACGAGGATGGCACAGGACTGGGCAGTGTTTTGTTCTGTTGTACATAGGGTCACTATGAGTCTAAACCGACTTGACGGCACCTAACAACAACAACCAGCCACTTCGTACTCTCCCCAGAAGTGACCAATATTACCAGTTTCTTATGTTGTCATGGGTTGAATTGTGTCCCCCCAAAATGTCTGTCAACATGGCTAGGTCATGATTCCTGGTAATGTATGATTAATTTCCCCATGTGTTGTAAATCCTACCACTATGATGTAATAAGACGGATTAGTGGCAGCTATATTGATGAGGTCTATAAGGTTAGGTAGTGTCTTAAGCCTGTCTCTTTTGAGATATAAAAGAGAGAAGTGAGCAGAGAGACAGGGGACTTCATACCACCAAGAAAATAGTGCCAGGAGCAGAGTGCGTCCTTTGGACCTGAGGTTCCTGCACTGAGATGCTCCCAAACCAAAGGAAGACTGATGACAATGACCTTCCTCCAGAGCCAACAGAGAGAGAAAGCCTTCTCCTGGAGCTGGTGCCCTAAATTTGGACTTGTAGCCTACTAGACTGTGAGAGAATGGATTTCTCTTTGTTGAGGCCATCCACTTGTGGTATTTCCATTACAGCAGCACTAGATAACTAAGACATATGTGTTTTCCCCAAGTATTACATGCGTGTACAAACAAACACATATATTTATTCTTTCCCTTCTTTCTTATTTTTAGTCCCCATGGTAGTATTACATACACTTTGTTGTACATCTTGCTTTTTTCACTTGAAAAATATAGATAGCTTAGAAATGTTCCATTTTGCTACAAGAAGAGCTTCCCTGTTTTTTTCTACGATGGAATGGCATGTATCATAACTTAAGTAATCCCCTATTGTTGGACATTTAGGTGATTTCCAGCCTTTTGCTACTACAAGCAATGCTGCCCTGAATAACCTTATAGGTATGCCATTTTGCACACGTTTGACCGTACTGGTAGAAAAAATTCCTGAAGGTGGAATTGCTGAATGAAAGAGAATGGTTGTTGTTGTTGGGTGCCTCAAGTCAGTTCCAACTCATAGCGACCCTGTGTTCAACAGAATGAAACCCTGCCTGGTCCTGTACCATCGTCACATTTGTTGCTATGTTTGAGCCCATTTTTGTAGCCACTGTGTCAGTGCATCTCCTTGAGGGTCTTCCTCTTTTTTGCTGATGTGCTGCTTTACCAAGCATGACGTCCTTTTCCAGGGACTGGTCTCTTCTGATAAAATGTCCAAAGTACATGAGACGTGAATTCCCAACATCCTCACTTCTAAGGACCATTTTGGCTGTACTTCTTCAGAGACAGATTTGTTCGTTCTTCTGGCAGTTCATGGTATATTCAATATTCTTTGCCAACACCGTAAATTGCCCTTCTCTAATTTACACTCTCACTCGTCATTAAGAAGCTCTATTTTCTCACACAATGTTTTGCATGTATTATTAGAAAAATCTTTCTGGAGTTATGTGGAAATTGGATTGGAGGGAGAGGACCTGGAGGTAACTATGAGAGAGGTGGTGGGTTCTAGGTGAATTTGGGTGGGTGGAGCCTATAGGAGGGAAGACTCACTCTCTTTGGGGGTCAGAGAGGCTTTCTAAAGGGGAGGCTCTTGAAGACTCAGGGGCTCACCAGGCAGAAAAGGGAGAAGCTAGTTTAGCTGTGCTGGCTCTTCCAGGGAGTTTAATCTCAGGAAATAATTTTTTTGAGAAGAAAAAAGTTGTATGCCTAAGGATGTACCTTGAAGAATTACCTTTAAGACTAAAGAATAGGAAATTATTTGGTAAGGGCTAAATAATCATGGTACATGAACTCTATTAAACAGGAAAGTATACTAATAATAGTAACTGTTGTTGTTAGATGACACTGAGTAATAGCTACCGTTTATTAAGAGCTTACTATGTGTAAGGAATTGCATTAAATATTATACATACTTTTTATTTTCTTAACCCATTTAATCCTTATAGCAACTCTTGGAATTAGGCAGTATTATTTCTAGTCTGTAGATGAGGAAACTGAGGATCAACGATGACAAGTAACTTGCCAAATGTAACATAGCAAGAAAGTGGCAGAGCCAGGATTCTGACAAGGTGTGTGTGACCCACAGCCTGTGCTCTCAACTGCTAGAACAACTGCCTACCACCGTTGCTGTGTGCTGTCGAGTCGATTCCAATTCGTAGTGACCCTGTAGAACAGAGTAGAACTCCCTACCAGTAGTTCACTGAAATCTCCAGAGCTCTGGGGGGAGGTGTCATTGGAGAAGAAGTGACTGCAAATGAGAAAATCGAGGTTTAGAAAATTTAATGACCTGTTCAGAGGACATAGAAAGACTATACTGTAACATGGAAAAATATTTGTTAAATACATAACCAAACCAAAAACCAAACCCTTTGCTATTGGGTCAATTCCAACTCATAGCGACCCTGTAGAACAGAGTAGAACTGCCCCATATGGTTTCCAAGCAGTGGCTGGTGGAGTCTAACTGCAGATCTTTCAGTTAGCAGCTGAGCTCTTAACCACTGCACCACAGGGCTCTTAACCACAGGGCTCCAGATACATAACACGGGACAAAAATTTGTGTGTATAATTGTTTACATGTGATGGCCACAAGTATGTAACAATGGAAATACCTGTGGGAGTGCTGACTATTCATCCAGAATGTTCTAGGGCAGGGCTGCCTTTAAAGTTTCTGATTGTTGTCAGTTCTGTATCAGGTGCTGTGCTCTGATTTTAGGAAACTTGGGGAAATAAGACTACTTTACCCTAGTGGCACAGTGGTTAGGAGCTACAGCTGCTAGCCAAAAGGTCGGCAGTTCAAATCCACCAGCTGTTCCTTGGAAACCCAACGGGGCAGTTCTACTCTGTTCTATAGGGTCCCTGTGAGTTGAAATCGACTGGACGGCAGTGGGTTTTTTTTGTTACTTATAGCTAAAGACTGCACTGAAGACGTGTAAGTAGTTACTGTATTTGTAACACAGTGCGTGTGTGTGTGTGTGTGCGCGTGTGTGTATTATTCAGTGTTGTCACAATGAATCAAACATCTTTAAAATATGAAACTTGGCAAACCTAAGGGGTGATATCTGATACAAATCTAGAAGATTAGGGAACCAGACATTTTGAGAGAGTATCTTAGCCTCACTAATTAATGTAAATTGATATCAATGTCTTCCCTATTCATTAAAAGGCTACACCAGTCATTGGATTTCTGTGGTGATTGTTTTTTAAAGGTTAGCTTTGACCAACTCCATTATAATTTTTTTTTTTTGTAGCAGTACAAGCAGGCAGAGTCAAGAGAGGAGGCTAATATTTATTTCAAATAGTGAAATTAACAGATATCAATTGGTTATTTCAGAAAGGTTATTTGGAATTTTTTTATTTGATCATTTATTCATCCTGCCTTCATGGTAGTTCTTCCCTTATTCATTTTCTTCAAACAGTCATCTGTTCATGCATACATTCAACATTTACTTGTGGTGCAGTGGTTAAGAGCTCGGCTGCTAACCAAAAGGTCGGCAGTCTGAATCCGCCAGCCACTCCTTGGAAACATGAAGGTCAGTTCAACTCTGTCCTGTAGCGTCACTATGAGTCGGAATCAATTCGATGGTTAAAGGATTTTTTTTTTTTTTTTTTACTTTATGTGAAGTTCTGTGCTGAGCACTGGGAGTGTAGTAGTGAACAAGACTCAGTCCCTGCCCATGATGGGTTCTAGCGGAGTTAGACACACTGCAGATAATTATAACACAGTGTGATAAGTGCCATTTAAATTCAATTCAAGGAGCGTATGGAAGGCCTATTCTGTCCAAATACTGTGCTAGACACTTCATACTCAACAGAGAATAAGATGGGTGGTGCAGATGGTTAACACACTTGGTTGCTAACCCAAAGACTAGAGGTTCAAGTCTACCCAGGAGCACCTCAGAGGAAAGGCCTGGTGATCTACTTCTGAAAAATCAACCATTGAAAACTCTCCAGAACACAATTCTACTCTGACACACATGGAGTCGCCATGAGTCTAAGTCAACTGGATGGCAACTGGCCCTGCCTTCAAGGAACTCACAGTCTAGTTGGGGAGACAGTAAACAAACCAGTGATCAAATCATTACAAATAGAGATTACTTGTAAGGGAATTAAGCAGGATTCTGGCATGAAGAATAACAGGATGGGGGAACCTCTTTAGGAGAGAATGGTCTAAGAAGTGCTATGAAAGAAGGAGAGAGAGTTGTTTCAGGTTCCCCTTAGTACTCAGGGGTCTGTGGGAGCATGGAGGGGCACTAATGTAATATACTCTGGAGAAGTCAGGGAAGGTTTTCCAAGGAGGTGTCCCTGAACTGAGTCTTAAGGGACAGGGAGGAGTTAAACAGTAGAAAAATGTCAAGATGAGCAACCCCAAGAGAAGAAACTGGGGTACAAAGGCATGAGGTGTTGAGGTTACAGAAAGCATAAACTGCTGGGCAGCAGCAGGCGACTCAGTGGTGTAGGGGTATAGGGCTCAAGTGGGAAGGGAATGAAAGGTAAAGCAAGGCCAGATCACACTGGCCATGAACAGGCTACAGAGCTTAGAATTTATCTGGATGGCGATAAAATGTAAAGCTTATCAACCCACGGGCCTGGCACATGAGATTCTCAGGGCTTTTCAAGTGTACCATAAAACCAGAAGGAGAAAAACAACTGTATCAGTTGTATTTTATGCCATGATCAAGCTGTCTACTTTAAAAGAGGTGTCACAGGTTGCTCTGCTGAAGATTTATTTTTATTTTTCAGCTCTAGGGGACGATGTGCTTGAAAGCCCTCTTGGAGTGATTCACCTTTAACTGCCTAAAGGTCGCTCCCTCACTCCTAAAGGGGGACATATAGGGCGCCTGGAAACAAAAAGGAGGGTGGTTCAGGGCCCTTGTTGTGTGCTGTTGAGTTGGTTCTGAGTCGTGGATATACAAACAAATTTTGGTATAGAGCTTCTGGCCAGCTGGGACCTTGGATAATGGCTGTGTGGGAAATACCTCAAGGCCTGGCCTAAGTAGTAAGCGAACTTGACAGCCTGCTGAGACTCCTGGCACCTCCCTAGACCAAAAAGCCATTGTCATTGAGTTGATGCCAAGGGACCTAGATGTGCGGTGTCATCTGTTCCATGATCAAGGTCAAAGCAGCAAGAGTGTGCAGTAGGGAGAAAGCAAAACTGCAGACTGCTTGCTTGGTGTGGACGGTAGGCTGACCCCCTTCCTGCCGGGGCTGCTTCGACCTTGGAGTTTGGGGACTGCTGGTGGCACAGTGGTTAAGAGCTTGGCTGCTAACCAAAAGGTTGGCAGTTTGAATCCACCAACTGCTCCTTGGAAACCCTATGGGGCAGTTCTACTCTGTCCTATAGGGTCACTATGAGTTGGAATTGACTTGATGGCAATAGGTTTGGTTTTCAGGAGGAGAGGAAAGCTCCCTCCAGGAATCACTGGGCTTCTTGCTCATTAGGCTTTGGGTTTCTCAAGTTGGTGGTTTTGATTTGAGAAAAATCACAATGAAGTGATTGTATTTGCACAGTGAGTTATGGAATTTTTTAACAAGCAACAGACATAAAATAAGACAATCTGGAGTGGCTTGACCTGAGGTCTACTGTTTTAACGGATAGCTTACGGGGTCTTGAGACAAATGTCCTCTGGCTTCTTGGGGCAAGAAGCTTGTGCTGGGGCCAGTGCAGCAGAACAAGGGACTGCAAAAACTTCTCTTTTTCTGAGCCAGATACAACCTCTTTTAGAGGTAGTTACTTCTATTGCCCCAGTTTGTGGATGAGACAGTGGAGCTCAGTGGAGTGAGAGACTTGCAGAGGGTCATTTTTCAAGGTAGAGGTAAGACAAGGAGTGAAACTGAGGTGTCCTGATTCCCTGGGCAAGGCTATCTGGACTCCAGCAAGGCATTATTACTGCTGAAGACAATGGTGAAAAAGGGGTGGTGGGGGGAAGAAGAGGAAGAAAGAGGAAAAAGAAAAAGCATGAAAGGAGAAGGAAAAGAAGGAGGAGGGGGATAGCTTATAACTAAAACCTTAGTGCAGTCAGCTGTTTTTTTGTTTTTTAGTTTCCCCAAATTCCAAAGAAGGCAATGCATTTGCTGGTCTGATTCTGTTTCCACTACAAGAGGCAGCGCAGCATTCGAAAAGCCCATTGTTCTGTGTTGTGATAATATAACTCTCTGTAGATGGTGCAGTCCAGAGTACAAACCACTACTCTCCCACCCTACTGGTGACCTGTGGGGACAGCTGAATGCCTTCTGGTCCATTGAGCCCGGAAGAGTGAAGCTGGGCTTTCAGAAACAGCTGGGTTGATTCATCTAGAACAAAAGCCAGCTCTTCCACTAAATCTCTGGCAGGCACAGGCTGTGAGGCCAGAGGGCTCTGTGCCCCTCTGAGGGAAATGTCTTCTTGATCCAGCTCCAACAATGTCAGTCTCCTTCGTGAAAGCCCGCGACAGCCTCCACATCCAATCCCCTCAGGCTGGCTTAGTCCCAGCCCCACATGGGAGGCGGTGGCTTTGGAGTCAAATCTGGGTTCCAGTCCCAACTCTGCCATTTCCCAGCTGTGCAAGCTGAGCCTCAGTTTTTCTATCTGTGAACCCAGAGTGAGAGTAGTTCCAATCTGATAAGTTTGTAGTCAGGCTTGAAGCAGATAAGCTGCAACAGGTATCCATGAATTTGCTGCCTTCCTATTTTATGCAGGCCTAGCACATCTTGCCAACGTGTATGGCTTCATCTTCTACGACTCAATCCATGGACCCTACACTCCGGTCATGCTGGTCAAGTTCACTCATCTTTCACACCTCCATGCTTCTACCTGTGGGGTTCCCATAATGACATCAGCTACTATTTACAGAGCACATTCTATGTCCCAGGCCTTGCAGCAAGCACTTGACCTGTATACTTTTATTTAATTTTCTCACAATCCTTTGTGGTGGACACCATTTATCAGATGAAGAAACTGAGGCACAGGGATGTTAAGTGTCTTGGGGTGTCCTCCAAGGCCTGGCTCACCGTCTCCTTCTTTGTAGACTGCTTGGACCCTGTCTGTGTTCCCTGGTCCCACCCCGCCGCTGTGTTTCCTCCATGATAGTTCCTACATCCAATTGTACTTGTCTGTTTCCCTGGCCACCGGCCCTGAGAAGATTGAGTCTATGTCTGACTCATCTCTGTGTCCTTAGCACAGGGCTTGACACATAGCTGGTACTCAAATAGTAGACAATAAATAATACTTAAGAAAAAAACATAAAATATAAACTTATTGTGTGGGTTTAGAACTAAAAGAATACAAAAATAGCACTGCCACAAAGATTTTTGGTGTGTGTATGTCTAAGAGATTTTATGAATTAGTTTTTCTTTCTAAAGCATAGCAGTTTACAGTCTTTCTTAAAGTACTACATTTCTTAAACAACTCCAAATACCTTCCATAAAAAGAAAGAGTGAGTTACTATGTTATCAAGCTTTATATGAAGAGTCCAAGGAAGGCCCTAATGTCTGACTATTGTTAAATAATTCCTGGTCTGGAATAAGAGGTGTGGAAAACACCTTAGCTTTCTCTTCACTTTCTTTCATGTTGGCTTTAGAAAGAACCTGCGCTTTGGAGCCAGCCCTGGATTCAATCTCAATTCTATCACTCATCCAGTTGTGGAAACTTTAACACATTACCTGTCTTTTTTGAGCCTGCTTACTGATTTGCAAAATTGAAGAGAGTAATTCCTAATGTATAGGGTAGCTGCAAGACTTAATTGATATAATAAAGTGGCCGGCATATAGTAAGCACTCAAAAAGCGGTAGCGATAATCATGCTTTTAGCTTTTATTATTATGAGTGCCATTGTCATAGCCCAGCCATGTGTAGCTGCAGGCACAGTGACAGATCTGGCAGAAGCAGGAAGGGCATTTGGACACTTTTGCTATTTCCTTGAAACTCTAACTTGGGGGCTGGATGGCGGGGGAATCCTCTGCAGTGTAACAGAATCAGTGAACCTTTGCTGATGCTCATCTCACCCAACATCATCCAAATGTCACTGGCTTTTATGGGGCATAATTATAGAATCATGCTTGCTAGGAACCCAGCCCACATAAACTGTGGGTCTTATGACTGAGCTCACAGTGGTTGTTCGGAACTCCTAAGAATAGTTCTCATTAAAATAATGAGACGAGCAAATTCCTGCCCAGGGCATTCAGAAATGTTAGGATTGGCAGCTCTTGGGATTCAAAGTGGAACTCTGTCCTGAGTCCTTCTGATGCGTCCCAACTCATTCCATTCGACCAAACTCCTCTTTTGTCAATTCCCACATTCACTAGTTAATTAGTTCAGTAAAGGTTTGCTAAATCTCTTCTCTGTGACAGGCACTATTAGACACTGGAGCTATATCGTAAAACCAAGCAAACACACTTTCTTTTCCACTGAGCTCCCAGGCTAGTAAGGGAAATACACACATAAACAGGCAATTTCAACACAGACAGTTGAATGGGGGGAAAGCCAAGGTATTGGAAAGTGGTGTGCTGGCAAATGTTAAGCAACAGGCTCTCCTTGGTAGAGAAAGAAGCCCTGATTTCTACCGTTTGCCAATTTCCGTGGTGTAAATATTCCCACCATGGCTGACTTTCGGCTACCAATGAGATGTCACCGAATGTGGAGTTGGGAACTTGCTTGGCCTGCTAAAATAAGTATTGGTTATCATCTTCATTGTCATCATTATTTTAAATTATTTTTGGTGATAGCTGGGCCTATGTGCTCTTGCAGCTGCCAAATGGAGCAATAGCAGGGCCATGTGTGCAAGCATCAGTTTCCCCATCTCTAAAATGAGGGGTTAGTTCAGATGTTCTCCAGCGTCCCCTCTGCCCCAATATGATATCCTCCAGTTCTATGGAGACACTGATTCAGAGGTACACTTCTCTTTGCCTGAGAGAAGTTGCTGGGGTTGGAAATGATATGTTAGATAATTCCAGGGCATGTGTCTGCCAGGGATTGTAATCAAAGAACACAGAGCCAGATAGCCTGTGTCTCAGCTTTTCTCTTCCACTGCTCCACAGTGGGCCAAGGAAGCCTCTAGAATAAGCACGGAGTGGCAGAGAAAGGGTGTGAACCTCACCAGTGGGTAGGCACCCTGCTTCAGTTCTCAGTGAAAATGGAACTGGGCAGAGTTTCCCAAAACAGGAAGGATGCAGAGTAGGACGCTGAGCAAAGGAGCAGGGGCCAAGGGCTGCAGCAGAGCTCAGCAAGTCTGCTTTGCACAGGGGTTCCAATCCCACCATGTCTCTCGTGTGACCTCAGGAAGGCTACTTAACCATCTCTGTGGCTTCGTCTCCTCATCTGAAAAATGCACATGGTAACGCTTACTTCTAGGGTGCTTCTAAGGATGAAAGGCGGTAACAGAGAGGAAACCCAGAGCATGGCATGAGACGTTTAAGAAATGATTCCTGTGATTACTAGTGTTGCTATAAAAAGAGAAGGGCAGCTCAACAACAACAAAAAATAATATAAATTATGAAAAAAAAAAAAAGCTTGAAGTGGCCACCCAAGATACAACAATTGGTCTCTATTTGCCTGGAACTGCAGAGGAAGAAGGAGACCCAGGAATCAGAGAAGTAAATGGAGTGCAGGTTTAATTGCCTCCATAATCTACTACCTCCATTGCCATGAGACCAGAAGAAATGGATGGTTCCTGGCTACCATTATTGAACATTCGGATCAAGTACCCAATAGTTGGATCTTGATCAAAAGGAGGAGAAATGTGGAACAGAACTTCAAGTCCTTATTGGAAAACAAACTTACTAGAGACACTGAGACTGGAGGAACGCCTGAATCTATTGCCTGGAAACAACTTCTAAGCCTTGAACCAAAACTATCCCAGTAAGTCATTTTTAAACTAAACAACAATTTAGTTCATTTAATAAAGCATGTTTGCCTTGAGCATTGCACTCTTTTAAAGAATTATCTGTATGAGATTAAATGGACAATAGTAACTCTAAAACACAAACAAGAACTTTAAGGGGCAAAGAGTGTAAGTTAACGGTGGTGAAGCAATATGGGCAGAGATAGGGATAACAGTGACACAATGTGAAGCAGGTAAGCACTGTCAATGAACTGTACACGTAAAAATTGTTTTTAGAGAAAAAGACTTGATTGTGAATAGGGGTGATCCCTAAGCAAAAAGTAAAAAAGAGAGAGAGAGAGGAGGGCAGGAGGAAGAGACAGGTTGGGATTCCCCAGGCCCTGTGGCTTCCCAGGCTGCTACTCAATGGAAAAATTAGGAAAAACCAGGAAGTGAGTGTCATGCTCTTAGTTTCTCTGGCAAATGACAACTTTTCCTGCTCTGACTGCCCAGCACCCTGCAAGGTCTGGGACTCCGGTATATTTTATCTGGTATCAGATGGAGCCTTGCCCTGGCTGGCCACTGCAAGTCACCAGCAATGTAAGAGGTCTATGAGCCCATGTTTGTACCAGGACTCTCGGAAGGCTCTCCCATGCTCTGCTCCATCTCAAATGTATGTGCGATGTTGTTGAGATAAACAAAATATTAAATAATTTCAAAGTGACCTTGCACTTAACCTTTTTGACCATTGTGAATTTTCTCAACCACCTAAAATAGTATCTGCCAAAGTACTGATAAAATTCTTTTATGGAGAGAGCCCACAGTACCTGCCGTTGTGCTAAAAGTCTTTCTCTTAGTGAGTCTTTCCAACCACCCCATGAGGAGGTCATTATTATCCCCATTTTAGAGATGAGGAAACAGACTTTGATGTGTTAAGTCACTTGCCCAAAGTTACAGGACTAGTAAGTGTTATGTAACCCTGGCTGGCTGACTCCACAACCAAAAGACAACAACAAAAACCAAAGCCACTGCCGTGGAGTGAATTTTGAATCAGTGACCCTATAGGACAAAGTAGAACTGCCGCATAGGTTTCCAAGGCTGTAATCTTTACGGAAGCAGACTGCCACATCTTTCTACGGCGGAGCAGCTGTGGATGCGAACCGCCACTGCGCCACCAGGCCTCCTTCCAGGGCTTCATAGTCCCCTGCTTAATGTTTAGGTTCTGCTACCTCCCTAATGAAAGGACAGGGAGGCACCTTGGCATTTCCTCCTTCTGAATGAAGTTGGGAACCACTCTTCTCCTTTATTCCTTCACGGGTACTAGCTGTAGCTTGCACACCTCCCCTGCCGGGGAGCTCACCACTTTCGTGGGCGGCCCATCTCACTCTCTGAGGGATTTGGCTCACTTGGATCCTAAATCTGCCTCCGCTGGTCCTAGTTGAAAATTGCACGTTGCCCACCGCATCTGAGCTGTTTGGCAGGAGCCGCCCTGGGTCTCCTCCCCCACGCCAGTCTCCTGAAGATCTCCCCTCCCGGCTCCCGACCTCAGGGTCCTCCCTTGTAAAACAGAGAGCCTGATGACTTCCTTGCCCGGACATAGAGAGTTTTGTAAAGTGGCACACAGCGTACTCGATGAATGGAATGCTAGCTTTCGGCTGGAGTTTCCATCCACCGCGCTGCCTCTGGGAGGGGTTCGCGCTCCTCCCCTCCCCACCCCTCCCCGTCTGCGGCCTGGCTGCCCCGCCCCGAAGGCGGCTCCCGCTCGCGCCCTGCCCACCCGGGCCCCTTTGGCCGAAGCGACCCCGCCCCGCCTTCCGGAACCAGCTGAGCACCCCTGGACCTAGCAGCCTCCGTCGCAAGCGCCTCAGCAGCAGGTAGGAGAGAGGGCGGCTACGGTTTGGTGCATCTGGGGATCCGGGGGCTGATCTGAATCCCCTGTTCCTTCCCTCCTGGCCACAACTCCCTCGCGCCTAGAGCTCGGCCCGCCCGCAGGGCATCGTTGGAGAAGGGCTTCCTCCCTCACCATGCTCGGCTTCCAGAGGACCAAGGAGTGTGGAGGTGGGGGGCTGGGGCAGGAGAGGAGGGGGCTAGGCCTCCACCCACAGGCCTCGCCCGGCCCATAGCACGTGAGCTAACCTTGACCCCTCCCCGCGATAGTGGGAGAACTGGACGAGGGTCACCCCGCACTCGGTGTCTGCCCCGGGCTTGCAGGTAGCCGCCTACCGGCGTCAGGGCAGTGGCACCGCTGGAAGTCCGCTCAGCAGATCCTTCGCTCTGGGTAATGCATTTGCCAGCTCTCTCCGGGCGATGAGGAGCCCTCTACTCTCTTCCTCTTTCTGAGCCCAGGACTGTTAGAAAGTTCTTCCTTGTACTCATCTGAAACCTGCTTGCGCCTGCTACCTGTTGGTGCTAACTGTTCTCTCGGGTCCTGAGATGCACGTTCCCTTCCTGACTCATCCGGAAACTAGTCACCTGCAGAGTTGTAGACAGTGATTGGAACCCCCCTTCTCTCTGGGCCCTGTCTCCTCTTGGGTCCAAACACCTCAGAACCTGATCACAGCAATTTCTCCCTTGTCCGGTGCCGGCTGTGAGCAGCACCGAGGGGGGAGCCTGAGTCCTTGGAAGTCTGAGGAAGGAAGGAGGCGACATTAGCTTCCTTTGTAGCCTCTCATCTGCCCAGACACCACACCTTCACCCCCCGACCTCACACCCTCCTCAGAGCACAGAAGATCTCTGTAAAACACCCTGAACACTAAAAAGCCACAGGGTCCCAGGCAGACCTTGTGGGAGAGGGGGGCTGCATGGAAAGTGTGGCCTCTTGGGGAGGTGCCTCCCCAGCTTTTGTTTGTCCTCTGGGGTTTTTTCAAAGACTTAATCCCAAGCATCCTCTTCTCCCAGGACCATGTTTTTGACCAGGACACCAAGTCCTCTCATTTGCACTGAACTTACAGTGACCAAAGTTTGCTGCAGACTCACCCCAGCCCCATTCCACAGTTGAGAAAACTCCAGGGCCACTAGCATTTGTGACTCGCTCATAGTCACAGTGAGGAAGGAGCAGGGGAAAGGCCCACTTCCAATCTGCCCTTTGCCAACTCCTTTTATCTGGTGGGACTTTAGACTCTTTCTTGAGTGTTCTGTTCACTAAGGGATCAAACACTACACACACACACACACACACACAGACACACACACACACAGACACACACACACACACACGTGGAGTAAGACTTGGAGGTGTTGGTTGGTTTTTTTCTGAAGATGTTAAGGGGAAGAGGCTTGAAACAGAGGAGAAAGAATGGGAGAGGGGACAGTGGGCATTCAGCTGCCTTGAAATTCCAAAAATTGTAAACAGCTGAGGGAGCTTGGGTTGGCACCCGGGTGAGTTACCCAGAAGCAAAGAAGGTTTCCTGTGAATCAGGAAAGGAAAATTTATTCCAGAATTTTCCATGTCCCTTTTTTATTATGGACTAACATGAGCCTGGGAAAGCGGGATGCCCTGGGGAAAGGAGACCGCAGGGTTTGCCTCTCATGGTGTTTCCTTCCTTCCCTCCTTCCTTGATTTGGCACTCTTCTGGGCTTGTGTTCTGTACCTGTCCTATGAAGAGCCATGGAATCCCCGAGGAGGACAAGGCTCCCTGCCCTCAAGATACTTCCCATCTATAGTGGCTGATACAGTCATGTGATACTGAATTACTTCAGCCTGGAAGAGGAGTGACTAATTCTGTCTGGGCAAGCCAGGCCTCAGAACTAAGGAATAATTTACAAGGAGGAAAAAGAAGTTGAGGCAAAAGACGTTCTAAGAAGCAGAAACAGCTTATGCAAAGGCACTGAGGTTTTCTAAGCTACTCTTGTGGCTAGAGTGGAAGGTGGGGGAAGGGGAGTGGTGCAGTCAAGACAGTAAAAATAGATGGAACTAGATTGTAAACTAAGGGGTTTAGACTTCACCCTGAAGGCAGTGAGGCGCTGAGAATGGTTTTTGGCCAAAGTAACGATAAAAGCTCCTCTCAATCTGGTGGCTGGTATCAGGGATGCACTGGAAGGGACAAAAGTGGAGGTAGGGACACCTGAGAAGGCTGTGCATTAGTTCAGGTGAAAGAGGATGCAGGTCTGAGCCAGGGCAGTGGTCTCTGGGGTGGAACAGAGTGGCAGATTCTGGAAGCCTGGCAGAAGGTCTCAGAACCTGCTATAAATTTCGTGTAAATGCAGACAACAGGCTTATAGCTACTCGATAGGCTGCTAAGTTATTTATGTTGTTATTTTTTGTTTGTTTGTTTTCTTAAATTATTTTTAAAATGAAAAAAAATATTGTTAATGATTATAGTATAGAGATACCTTAATTCCTCCAAACCCTCTTCTTTCCCCAGCAGTATCCACTGTTAACAGTGAGTGGTTTGTGTGTGTGTGTGTGTGTGTGTGTGTACTTCTTCCAAACTGTTTTAAGCAAGGGCTCTTAGTTTGGGTTTTTCATGAGAAGTTGCCAGGTCATAGCCACGATTTCCACGTGGTTTGTAGCACTTTGCTGAGGCATTGCTCTCTGGCTTTTTTTCAAGAAAACTTCTACAGTCTACGTATATAGTATCTGAGTGTGTACGTTTGCTTGTTAGAGACTGCATGACTGAGAGAAGTTAAAAGCACTGATCTGGGAGTGGAGTCCAGTTCTGGCTCTTTCGGGTGACCTTGGGCAAGTCTCATCTCTCTGGGTCTCAGTTTCCTCATCTGCAAAATGGGGAGATGCTGGTCTGTGTGATAATAATAAAAAGCTACGTTTTATTATCCAAGCACTGGAACATTAATTACATCATTTACTCCTCCCAACCATTCCTCTCAGGTAGGTACTATTACCCCCCTTTTACACATGAGGAAACTGAGGCTTAGAGAGGTTGAATAACTTGTCTCTGGTTGTGTATCTATGAGGTGATGGTGCCAGGATTCTGGAGGTCTGACTGCAGAGCCGTAGCTCTTAATCACTGCGCTAAACATTCTCCTGAAGTTTCCAATTTACTCCTGACATTATGAGAATTGGCTGGGCAGTTTTGCTACGGCTGTGACGCAGGATGGGAGTCAGTATGCCCAGCTTTGGGAGCTCAGCCCTGCAGACAAGGCTGTTTCTGAATGCACTTTTCTATACCATCAGCAGGACTCCAGAGTGGAGGTCAATGTTCCCTCCATTTCTGGGAATTGAGGCTCTTAGAGATCAATTGGTGAGTTGGGGGCCCAGCCAGGACCAACCCCTGCCTCTGGTTGCTTCCTCCTTTCACCACTTGAGCCCATGCTCTGGAAGTCTTTCTGGGGGAAAGGCCAGGAAAAAGTGGGCACACCCCTGTCCTCTATCCCCATGGTTATTCCCTGGGAAAATGCCGGCTGAAGCAGGAAAAAGCAGGTCCCAGGAGTTATGCATTTTTGAGGGGAGAGAAAGAAAGAGAACAGTGTTTAGGCAGCTGGGGGATGTTAAGTAAAAATACCTCCTCCCTTTCAACTGATGAGCGTGTGTCATATTTCAGCCTGATGTGTTTGTGAAGTTGGAGACCACAAGCAGGCTCTCTTCATGCTGCCGCGAGCTTTCCTTCCCCTCCCTTTCCCTCCCGCCATATGCCAGCTTTCCCCTGCCCTACTGGGGGCCACATCAGCAGCTTAAGGGCAGGGCAGGGGAAAGCGGTGGGTGTGGTGGGCAATACTGGGCAGCAGAAAATATGGGCTTGAGTTCTGGTTTTGCCACTGACAAAGTGCTGGGTGACTTGAGCTAATGGATACCTTTCTCTGGGCCTCTGTGTCCACTCCGTGCTCCTTTCTCTGGGCCTCTGTGTCTACTCCGTGCTCCTTTCTCTGGGCCTCTGTGTCCACTCCGTGCCCCTTTCTCTGGGCCTCTGTGTCCACTCCGTGCTCCTTTCTCTGGGCCTCTGTGTCCAGTCTGTGCCCTGGGGGTACACAAGATAATGTCTGGCTTTCTCAGCCCTGGGTCAGAGGGCTTTGTGCTCAGCACCCCAGCAGTGGGACCTGCGTGTCTGTGAGCACAGAGACAGCAGTCACACGTGTTTAAGTTACTTGTGCCGATGCCAGCCAGCGGGAGTTTGAGATACTATTGAATGAATTTGGTCTTTGTGGACTGAATTGGTTGCTCTGTTTTGCAGATAAGGAAATTGAGGCCTAGCTTTCATCTATGCATCCCATCCCGTTTTAGAAGCAACAATAATAATGGCCACTGTGTGTAGAGTGCTTACTGTGTGTGCTCACCTTTGACCTTCATTGTCTTGTTTAATCTTTTAACAGCCCTACGAGGGAGGAGATATTGACTTAGTTTCACAGATGAGGAAACTGAGGCTCAGCCTAGAGAGATGAAATGGCTTACTTTCACTTCTTTGAGCCTCACAGTAGCCGTGAGATGTTGTCATTACGAGCCCCATTTTATAAATGATGAAACTGAGGCCTGGAGACATACACTCCCTTGCCTAAAGGTCACCAGGGGTCACATAACCAGTCAGGTTCCTTCCCAGGCTCTCCTACTCCTTCACAGTCCCATCCTTGTTCTGCCTCACAGGGGGTCTTTGCACCTCTTGTGTTCAGTACTTAGGTTAGGGGATGAGAACAATTTTCTTCCCAGGCTGTAAATTTTCCCTGAAACTCACTCTTCCCAGGGGGATCCAGAAAGGATTTGAGCCATGGAGTCTTGGCAGAAACTGTAATGAAGGGGCCACACTGGTAGGGGTGGATTCATTCATTTTGCTGAGCTAATGAAGCAAACATGCTTGTTACTTTCCAGCCTCAGCAAGGATATTGTCCGGGCCAGGCTTGTTTGTCAAGCAAAGAACATAAATACTTTTATACTGTATATGTGAGCCTTCGGGGTGCGGCTTGGCTTTTAATTTCCCTTTTACCCAGACTGTGGCTGGGCTCTAGGTGGATACTCAGTAAATACTGGTTATATTTTGGGGAGTGGCTTGGGTGGTATGGGTTGGAAATGTCCAAGGGCTTTTTTTTCTTTTATTTTTTGAATTATAATTAATGTTTGTGATAGGAAATTTAGAAAATACGAAAACATATAAAAAATAAGACTGCTCATAATTCTACCAACCAGAGATAATCACTGCTGACATCTGGGTGCGTTTCCTTCTTGGTATTTTCAATACCTTTTTATCCCACATAGTTGTGGTCATATTTATCACTTCCTATTCTGACTTTTTGTTTGTGTACAACGTTGTAACAAAAATATTTTCTCATGCTCTTAAAGATTCTTTTTAAATTTAATTTTAAAAAGAGCTTTAGAAATATATCATACCTAAGTAGATATCTTTTCATTCTAGTAGGCTGAGGAGTTAAAGAAATAAAATAATGAATTTTATTTTTAAAAAATAAGTTTTACTTTTTTATTATGAAAGTGATATATGCCAACTTGATTTTTCATAACTCTCTTCCTATTTCATAACTATTCTTCCTATGGTATGCATGGACCATGGTTCATTTAACCGAGTCTCTGTTATTAGACATTTAGGTTGTTTATGGAGCCCTGGTGGCACAGTGGTTAAGAGCTACAGCCGCTAACTGAAAAGTTTGCAGTTCAAATCCACCAGCAGCTCCTTGGAAGCCCTATGGGGCAGTTGTACTCTGTCCTATAGGGTCACTATGAGTTGGAATCGACTCAATGGCAATGGGTTTAGGCTGTTTATAAATAATGCTGTAATGAACATCCTTGTGCACAAATATTTTGTGTTCTTTCATTATTTCCTAGAAGAGAGCTCTAGAAATGGGGTTGTTAGATCAAAAATGACTCTTTTTGCAGCTTTTGCTACATTTTGCCAAATCGCTGCCCAGAAAGTTAGCAGCAGTTCTTATTCTCACCCAGCCATAAATGAGAGTGACAGCATTCTTGAGGGAGTGTCTGAAGCTGGTTATCAAAAGCTCAACTGTCCTATTAGAGGTCTCAGGGACCATTTTTCTGAAACATCCTACTTCATTCATTCAACAAATACATTTGCACAGTTCAGCAGCAGTAGAGGGTAGCTGTGAAAATCACAGGCTGTTGAGCATTATGCTCTTTTAAAGAACTATCTATATGGGATCAAACTGACAGTAGCAACTCAAAAGATTAGATCGGAAGCTTAGGGGGCAGTGAGTTTATGTTAGTGGCGGAGGAATAATTTAGAAAAGAAGGGTGAGAATGGTTGTACCACTTGAAGAGTGTATTCAGTGTCACTGGATTGTACATGCAGAAATTGTTGAATTGGTGTGTGTTTTGCTGTGTACATTTTATCAACCACAACAACAACAAAATAAACTATTTAAAAAAAAAAGACTACAGGCTGAAGAGACAGAGAGAACCTGGTTCTCATTCTAACTTCTGATGTGTGCTTGCCGTGAAACCTGGAGCAGATTTCCTCTCTGAGCTTCAGTTTTCTCATCTGTAAAGTGAAGCCTTCATAGGACTTCAACGTTAACTTCATAAGATTCTGTACAGTGCCTAACACAGTGCTTGGTGCGTGATGGTCTCTCAGATTCCAGGAGTTTTTATTATTATCTCATCTGACTCAAAATTGCCCTGGGAAATAAACAGGTTGGGACAGATCGTTCCGGTTTTATGGACTCAGAGAGGGACTGGCCATGTGTTCTTGGCTTCCTGAGCTTCAGTTCAGAGAAAGCAGGAAGTGACAGTGCAGTTGGGCTATCATTCAAGAGGTAAAAAAGACTTCTTTGTGGGCTAGCCTTGGACCCTACCACCCCCCCCACCTCCACCCCCAGTGGTATCTCTGTTTCTCTTGGAAAACATGTACCTAGTTCCAGTGGTTGCCTTCTCTTGAAACTCTTTCAGAGGATGGGGGCTGCCTGCCCAGATTTCTTAGTGGTCTTTAAAAAGTTCATAAAATGCAGTTTTCACGGTATTTTAAATGTCCTAGGGCTAAATCAAGGAGCTCTGCTGGTGTAGTGGTTAAGCACGCATAGAAAACTGCTAACTGAAAGGCCGGTGGTTTGAACCCACCAGCCACTCTGTGGTAGAAAGAACTGGCAATGTCTTCCTGTAAAGATTACAGCCTAGGAAACCCTATGGGGCAGTTCCACTCTGTCTTATAAGGTCGCTGTGAGTCAGAATTGACTTGAAGGCACAAAACAACAGGGTACGTTTAAAAATGCAGCATCTCAGGCTCCATCCTTTGAGTTGCCAGATTTACCAAATAAAAATACAAGAAGCCTAGTTAAATTTGAATTTCAGATAAACAACGACTTTTTTTCTTTAGTGTAAGTATGTCCTAGGCAATATTTGGAATGAATACATTTTTAGTATAAGTATGTCCCGGGCAATATTTGGAATTAATGCATTTTTAGTATACCCATGCAATATTTGGGACATGTTTATACTAAAAAGTATTTGTGGTTTATGAAATTTAAATATAACTGGGCATTATGTAGTTTGTTTGTTTTTTTTAACCCTACTCACCCTGGACCTACTGAATCAGAATCTGCATTTTCAAAAGACCCCATGGAATTCATGTGCAAATTAAAGTGTAAAATTAAGCGCTGCACTAGGAGTCTTGTCTTCAAAGCCCAATAATGAAATCTTTTCATAATGAATCCTTTTGTCAAAGAGGATGCAGTATTTGCAAGGAAGCTAATTATTCCCAAATCAGACACTTGCACATATCTGTGCATTCAAATGTTGGGTTTTCATAATGCAGGGTTCGCCTGCATCATTGTTGGCTGAAGGGAGAGATTCCTGTGCAGTGACCTTTGCTTTGGTAAGAAGCCCTGGCCTCTTTCAAGGCCTCAGTTTTCTCATTGTAAAATGGGCTATATTCTAAACATCCTCACCAGCCAGGATAACTAGCTGACAGGGTGCAAGGGGACTGGTAAATAGCCACTGCTCGTGCCAGCTCACTGTGCTGTCTCCACGCTTTGAACCAAAAGACTTGACTTTGTGTTCCTAGCCCCAGGGACTTTGTGTGTCTGTGGTGATGCCTAACATGTCATCATCATCTGGGGAGGTGTCTGAGTCATTGCCTGGGGCATTCCCTGAGGCCGATGCCTTACAAGACACTGCTGAATGTTCTCAGAACACATCCCCACAACCCATTTTTGCTTCTAGACCTATAACTAGACTTAAGTCCGAGCCAGCCAAAAAAGATGACATATGAAGTGTGACCCAGGAGGAGGTATCTACATTCCAAAAGAACTGCTTGAGTTTCCTAATATGTACAAACAGAAACGTGGGGAATATGTATGGGAATGTTATTAAGGGTGTGGGATAATGGTGCAAGGAACATAAAGTTGGATCAGTCTGAGTTTATTAATATGGGCTCACTAAGCACAGATTCTTTATTCAGTGTTTCAGCTCGAGAGGTTAGGAAAGGATCTAATAGTTTATTTGGTTGGCTCATTGAGGCATAGATTATGTGGTGGCCTACACTAAATGAAGTTGAAGTATCAGACCTGCCTTGGTATACTGTAGAAAAAGGTAGGGAAATTGGCATGTTAGAGTGGATTTATCAGGTTAGACCCACAGACTCACACGTGGAGTGCCCAGAAGACACAACTTTTACCAAAATGGTGAAGAACAAATTAGTGAAGGGAGTCCTAGCATCCTTGAAGATTGCTGTGATTGCTATTTTATGTAAGTCAGATTTGACAGTGGAAACTGCCCTAACTGAATTCAGACAGTTAACTGCAATGGGGCTGATTGGACCCTGTGGTAGCAGGGGCCAAGTGGTGGCACTCAATTGACAAAGACAAGGTGGGCATGGTTACCGTAATGGACAGCGGAGTGAACGCAGTAATCAGAACAGTCTGACTCATATGGACCTATGGTGTTGGCTACTTAGTCATGGTGTCCCTAAGAGTGAATTAGATAGGATATTTACTAAATATTCACTTGGTTTGTACAAGCGGAAGAATTCTAGGTCAAGTGAACAGCAGTCTAACTGCGATCACCACAATAGAGAGTCACGGCCCCTCAATCAATTCCCAGACTTGAGCCAGTTTACAGAGCCACAACCCCTTGAATGAAGGGGAGGCTGGGTCCCCTTGAGGAAGGATTCCACTACACTGCCAAAAATTTATACTGTTAATCTTTCACCCTTCACCAAAGGGGTATATGGCCTTTTATGAGAGTGACTGTTCATTGTAGAAAAGGAAATAATCAGACTTTTCAGGGGTTACTGAATACTGGCTCTGAACTGACACTAATTCCAGGAAGACCAAAAGGTCACTGTGGCCCACCAGTCAGAGTGGGAGTGTACAGAGGTCAGGTTATTAATAGAGTCTTAGCTCAGGTTTGTTTCACAGTGGGTCCTGTCTTAGGCTGGGTTCTCTAGAGAAGCAAAACTAGTAAAGCGTATAAATATGTGTATATATATATATATATATAGAGAGAGAGAGAGAGAGAGAGAGATTTATATCAAGGAAATGGCTCATGTGGTTGTAGAGGCTGGAATGTCCTAAGTCCATGGGACAGGATAGAGGCTTCTTCTGATTCACGTAGCAGCAGGGGCTGGCAAACCCAAGATCGGCAGGTCAGAGAGCAGGGCTCTTGCTCACAGGCTGCGAAGATTGATGAATCCCAAGATCAGCAGGCAAAACTGCAGGTAAGCTGCTCGTTTAAGTCCCAAGAACTGGAGGTCAGATGAACAGGAGCCAGCTGCAGGATCCAACACAAGCAAAAAGCCCCCAAGACTTGCCAGAATCTCTGCTTATATTCAGTGCAGGCCACACTCCCAGGGAAACTCCCATTCAACTGATTGGCTGCTCACAGTAGATCCCATGATGGGAGTGATCACATATCAAATCTCAACAGGGAAGTGATCACAACATTATACGACTGCCAAAACACTGAGAATCATGGCCCAACCAAGTTGGCACACAATCTTAACCATCACAGTCCAGTGGGCCCCCAAACCAATCCTGTAGTGATTTCCCCAGTTCCAGAATGCATAATTGGAATAGATATACTCAGCTACTGGCAGAACCCCCACACTGGATCCCTGAAGAGTGTAGTAAGGGCTATTATGGTAGAAAAAGCCAAGTTAAAGCCATTAAAAGCTGCCTCTACCTAGGAAAATAGTAAACCAAAAGCAATACTGCATCCCAGTAGGGATTGCAGAGATTACTGTCACCATCAAGGACTTGAAGGATGCAGGAGTATTGACTCCCATCACATCCACATTCAACTAGCCTATCTGGCCAGTGCACAAGACAGGTGGATCTTGGAGAGTGGCAGTGGACTATCAAAAACTTAACCAGGTGGTAACTCCAATTGCATCTGCTGTTCCAGATGTAGTTTCATTGCTTGAGCAAATTAATACACCTTCTGGTAGCTATATGCAGCCATTGATCTGGCTAATGCCTTTTTCTCCATACTGGTTTCAAAAGACCACCGGAAGCAGTTTGCCTTCAGCTGGCAAGGCCAACAATACACCTTCAGTTGCCTACCTCAGCGATACATCAACTCGCCAGCACTATGTCATAATTTAGTCCACAGGGAACTCGATCACCTTTCCCTTCCACAAGATGTCACACTGGTCCATTACACTGATGACATTATGCTGATTAAACCAAGTAAGGAAAAAGTGTCAATGACTCTAGATGTATTCATAAAACATTTGCATGCCAGAAGGTGGGAAATTAATCTGACAAAAATTCAGGCATCTTCCACCTCAGTGAAATTTCTAGGGGTCCAGTGGTGTGGGGCATGTTGAGATATTCCTTCTAAAGTGAAGGATAAATTATTGCATCTGGCTTCTTCCACACCTAAAGAAGAGGCACAACCCCTAGTGGATCTCTTTGGATTTTGGAGGCAACGTATTCCTCATCTGGGTATGCCACTCTGGCCTATTTATCAAGTGACTTGAAAAGCTGCTACTTTAGAGTGGGGCCCAGACCAAGAGAAAGCTCTGCAACAGGTTCAGGCTGCTGTGCAAGCTGCTCTGCCACTTGGGCTATATGATCTGGCTGACCCAATGGTGCTTAAAGTATCAGTGGCAGATAGAGATGCTGTTTCGAATATTTGGCAGGCCCCTATTGGTGAATCACAGCACAGACCCTTAGGATTTTCAAGCAAAGCCCTGCCATCCTCTGCAGATAACTACTCTCCTTTTGAGAAACAGCTTTTGGCTTGTTACTGGGCCTTAGTAGAGACTGAACGCTTAACCTTGGGACACGAAATCACCATGCGTCTGAGCTGCCCATCGTACACTGGGTATTGTCTGACCCACAGAGTCAAAGTCAGACATGCACAGCAGCAATCCATCATTAAATGGAAGTGGTATATATGAGATCAGGCCTGAGCAGGACCTGAAGGCGCAAGTAAGTTGCATGAGGAAGTGGCCCAAATGCCCATGGTCTCCACTCCTGTCACATTATTTGCCCTCTCCCAGTCTACACCTATGGCTCATGAGGAGTTCCTTATGATCAGTTGACTGCGGACGGGAAAATTTGTGCCTGGTTTGCAGACGGTTCTGTGCGATATGCAGGCACCACTCGAAAGTGGACAGCAGCAGCACTCCAGCCCCTTTCTGGGAGTTCCCTGAAGGATAGTGGTGAAGGAAAATCCCGCCAATGGGCAGAACTTCAGGCAGTGCACCTGGTTGTTCACTTTGCTTGGAAGGAGAAACGACCAGATATGCGATTGTGTACTGATTCATGGGCTGTGCCAATGGTTTGGCTGGATGGCACGGGACTTGTATGGAACATGACTGGAAACTTGGCGACAAGGAGGTATAGTGAAGAGGTATGTGGATAAATCTCTCTGAGTGGGCCAAAGAAGTGCAGATATTTGTGTTTCATGAGAATGCTCACCAAAGGGTGATCTTGGCAGAGGAAAATTTTAACAATCAAGTGGATAGGATGACATTTTGTGTGGAAACCAGTCATCCTCTTTTCCCAGACACTCCTATCATTGCCCAATGGGCTCATGAACAATGTGGCCATGGTGGCAGGGATGGAGGTTCTGCATGGACTCAGCAACATGGATTTCCACTCACCAAAGCTGACTTGGCTACAGCCACTACTGAAAGCCCAGTCTGCTTGCAGCAGAGACCAGCACTGAATCCCCAATATGGCACCATTTCTCGAGGCTATCAGCTAGCAACCTGGTGGCAGGTTGATTAGACTAGGCCACTTCCATCACAGAAAGGACAGTGTTTCATTCTTACTGGGATAGATACTTACTCTGGATTTGGAGTTGCCTTCCCTGCACGCAATGCCTCTGCCAAATCTTCCATCTGTGGACTCACAGAATGCCTTATCCACCATCATGGTATCCCACACAGCATCGCCTCAGATAAAGGGAGTCACTTCGCAGCAAATGAAGTATGGTAATGGGCCCATGCTCATGGAATTCCCTGAGCTTACCATGTATAAAGATATTTGTACAGGTGCCAAGTTGACAATGAATGGGTGGATTCTGACGGTTAAGTCTGTGTGTCAACTTGGTTTGGCCATGATTCTCAGTGGTTTGGCAGTTATGTAATGATGTAGTTTGGCAGTTAAGTAGTGACGTAATTTGACAGTTATGTAATGATGTAGTTACTCTCCATTTTGTAATGTAATGTAATCACCTCTATGATGTGATCTGATATGATTAGCCAATCAGGTATAAGAGAGTTTCATCAGGGATGTGGCCTGCATCAGATATATATGGATGTTCTTGCCAACTTCACTGGATTTTTCTCACTCTGGGTCCTGCATCTGGCTGTTCATCTTCTGACCTCTGGTTCGTGGGACTTGAGCCAGCAGCCTACCAGATTGCCTGCCAATGTTGGGATTTATTGGCCTCTGCAGCCTGTGTGTCTGCAGCCTGCCACCTTACCTGTTGATCTTGGGTTCATCAGCTCCTGCAGCTACATGAGTCAGGAGAAGCCTCCGGCCTGAGGCCTTACCCACAGACTTGGGACTTGGCTAGCGTCTACAACTGCGTAAGACATTTCCTTGAGATAAGTTTGTCTCTCTCTCTCTCTCTCCATATATATATACATGCTTCATTGGTTTTGCTTTTCCTGAGAACTCAGCCTAAGACACTCATCTAAACCAAAATTATTTCAGTTATTATCAAACCAAAGTCCCTAGTTTGTCTACGTGGTATAGACTTGTGGAAGTCATTTCCCCCTCTGACCTGTTTCCTCACGTGTGAAATGGGGGAATGGCACCTTCTCTGGTCCTCTCAGCTCTGCTTTTCTACCAGTCTAAGACGGATTGACACTGTGGCTGCTACTGTTGGCTCAAACACAGCAATGATTGTGAGTCTGGTGCAGGACCAGGCAGTGTTTCCTTCTATTGTGCATACGGTCGCTGAGTTAGAAGCAACTTGACAGCACCTAACACAACAATAAGGCTTGATTTCAAGATCCAGTGGTAGGTCTTGATGTGTTGATTGTGTATTGCAAAACCAAAAAAACCAAACCCACTGCCATAACTGTAGATTGGTATGAGTCGGAATCAACTCGACGGCAGTGGGTTCTTTTTTTTCTTTTTTTCCTACAATACACAGTCAACAAATCAAGACCTACACTGCATCTTGAAATCAAATCTTAGACTGATAGAAAAGTAGAGCTGGGAGGACCAGAGAAAGTGCCATTCCCTCATGTCACAGGTGCGCAAGTAGGTCAGAGGGGGAAGTGACTTCCCCAGGTCTACACCACTAAGACAAATTAGGACCTTCAGTTTGATAATAACTGAAATAATTTCGGTTTAGATGGAGTTTTTTTTTTGAGGTCATTGGTGTGGGTGGTTGGTGAGAGACTTATGTCATAAATACTATGAGATACTGTGACATAAAGAGGTCTTTAGACCCCTTCTCTCCTCAGGTGGGAGGTCTTATTCACAATGTTGCAGCTGGATATAAAAAGTGTTTTAGAGCATCTCAAACTTATTGCACATATAAGTCAGCTGGGATTTTGCTAAAATGCACATTCTGGTCCAGTAGGCCTGGGTTATGACCTGAGACTCTGCATTTCTAACAAAGTCCTAGGTGATGCAGTTGCTGCTGGTCCAGAGGACCACACTTTGCATAGTAAGATTCTAAATCAATTTCTTATTTTTCCTCAGAGAGGAAGGTCCCTTGTAAAGGGCCAAAGAGCCAGTATGTAGCAAGGCCCAGACTAGAGCCCAAATCTCTCTCTCTCTTTTTTAAAAAGTTCAGCTTCTTTTAAACATGTTACAAAGGGGATTTAGTCAAAAAGATCAAAGCACATGTGATCATCGGACTCCTCAGGTTCTTCTTTTTTTGCCTCCACTTCCTTCTCCTTAGATGGGGCAGCAGTGGTGGAGGAGGCATGGCCTCCCCCCGGTGCAGCACTGGCTGCTGGGGCAGATCCACCAGCCCTTACATTGCAGATGAGAGAGCCCAGATCTTTGAAATCCTTTCTACCCATTGTACTTGCCTGTCTCTTCTCTCCCCAACACTGGGTTGGGCTGCCTGTTTGGTCCACAGCTACGAGTTTCTAGAATCTGAACAGTCCTTAAAATACTTTCCTGTCTAATTTTGGAATATGGTAGAGCCCTTCCTTAGGAGTGGGTGACTCAGTCGGAAGTTATGTGAAGGGGGAGAAATGCAGCTGAAGGACCTAGCATTTGGCTTTGATAAATATTTCCACCAAAAATTTTTGTACTTAGGACTATAAACATTATTCTCGGTAGATCTGTAGGTGGCAAACTAGAGCCTGAGGGAGTCCCTAGCCTGTTTTGGTATGCCTCTGAGCTAGGAATGGTTTTTATATTTTTAAAGGATTGTTAAAACAAAACAAATAAAACAAACAAAAATACCAAAAACAAACAAGCCTGCCCAGGCATCTTTAGTCCTGAGTACATTACTTCATCTCTCTGAGCATGTGTCTTTCCTTTATGATATCTGCCTGGCAGAGTTCTTGTGAGGATAAACCATGATGTATGTAAAGGGTTTAACACATACTAGATGCTCAGAAAATGATAGCTGTTGTTACTGGGGTTGGCATTTGAGTCCTTATGGCATTATCTGACAGATACCAGGTTCACGTTTCTCCCACCAAGTCTGAAGGTCTTTCCAATGAGCTGGGGCAAGTCTTTTAGGATAAAAACACCTCTGTTCCAGTCCCCTCCTACACCACCCCCAGAACGGAGAGCTCCTGTTTAGCCACCTAGACATGCAAGGTTCAGTGGCGGTTTACGTACTTTTCAGTAATGAGGGAGCTCCCTGCCTTAAGGCCAGCCCTTTCTTCTACTGGCAGACAGCTCTGGCTGTTAGTAAGTGCCTCCTCTCCCTGTGCTCTTCAGATATAACCCAGCAAACACGCACTGAGTGAGAGCCTGGACTGGGATCATGAGTGCTGGTATGAAGCACCTCTCTTTGTGGCTCCGTCTAGAGTGTGTGGGCGATGAATTAGAGTCAGGGGTTTGTAGACCTTGTTTTTAAGCTCCTGCAGCCATAACATCCAAAATGGAAACAGACCAACTAAGTTGGAGTTGTTGTGTGCGGTTGAGTTGATTCTGACTCATAACGACCCTATGGGACAGAGTAGAACCGCCCCATAGGGTTTCCAAGGCTATAATCTTTATGGAAGCAGATTACCTTATCTTTCTCCTGCGGAACAGCTGGTGGGTTCGAACCTCCAACCTTTCAGTTAACAGTCTTGCCACCAGGGCTTCTCAACTTGGAGTTATCTGGGGCTAATTCTAAACCTAGCCGAGTTCGAAAACTTCTGAACTTTGCAGCTTCCAGGGCTTGCGGTGTTCAAGTCCTTGGAAAGGGTGTAATACTCTTTTTGCCCATAGATAGCAGCACCGGTACTGTTAGCTGTCCCTGTGTGAACATGTGCGTGTGTGTTACGCATGCACGCACACACACGTGTGCGCGCATGTATATGATTCACTAGTCCCTTCCTTTAATGAATCTTCAGCTGTGGTTGCCTTGGCCCTATGCTAGGCTCTGGGATACAGTGTAGCAGATCTTAGTCTAATGGGAGAGGCAGACTTGGAAAGAGACTATTGTAATACGATGTGACTGGGAAGATGAGGGGGATGTGGGAGCTCAGAGGAGGGACACTCGCCCTCGAGGGGTGTAGAGAAGAAACCTGGGACTTGCTACTCGAACGGAAAAGAGAAGAGAACAGGGATGGAAGAGAGTTTCAGGACAGAGGAAACAGTCTTGCAGAGATTCCGTGGAAGACTCAAGGAACAGAGTGATTTGGTCTGGCTAGAACTTGGCAGGGTGCAGACAGGATGTAGGAAGTGATGAGAGTGAGAGCTAAGGCTCAAGGCGCGGACAAAGACCAGATCGTGAAGGACATTGAGAGTTTATTAAGGATCTTGGTCTTTACCTGCGGGCAGTAGGAGAGTCGTAGTACAGTCTGAATAGAGGGGTGACATGGTCTGGTCTTGCTCTTGGAGATTGCACTGCAGGGGAGCAAGAGAGGCAGCAGGAGGGCCAGTTAGGAAGCTACTGTAGTCAGCTAGGTGAGACATGATGGTAAACCGAGATGGGGGCAATGGGGGTGGGAGAAGAGGATTCACTGAGGGTGGAGGGAGTCAGGATTAGAACTGGCAGGACGGACATGGTGATGCATCGGAGGCCATTGTCACAGAGCAAAGAGCAGGGGAGCTTGACGAAGGTGCTGTCCTGGTTTCTGGCCTGGCCCATCATCTACTATGTGTTAAACTCTTTACATACATCGTGTGTGGATGGTGGATGGTGGTGCTGTTTGATGAGAAGGGTAGCACTGGGAGAGGAGCAGGTTGCGCCTGGGAACAAATGCAGCACCGCAAGGGAAGATGAGAGTGCAATTTGGAGGTGTGTGGAACACAAGGGGGCTGGGCTTGTAAGGCTTGTTCTCACACAGACTTAACAGAAAGTGGGAAGTAGTTAGTCATTTGCAGAAACAGTAGAACCCCACTCTGCTTTGAATTATCCCGCAGAACGAGGAAGTTTGTGTGGAACTCTTTGAGGAAGGCCCACAGAAGTAGCATTTAGCACCAGGGTTCTGGGGCCCAGACAAAAGCCAACCTCTCGATTTTGGGGTGCACTGACTCCAGACCCCCTGCCATGTACCAGTGTCACTCACAGTGCAGAAATCCAGCAGGAATATCTGGACCATTTACTGTTGGACTGAGAACAGGGCTTATTGTGTCTGGATTCCCAGGAGGCTATGGGGCTCTACTGCCTTTTGGATCTTGATTCTCTCCTTGGCTTGGAGAAATTTTCCAGTTTCTCTAAGGTAGGAGCTGGCTTTACTCAGCTACCCTCCTGCATGTAGATGACTGGATCTGGGTGGTGGAGGAGGGTGGAGATCCAGGTTGTCTCTGAAAATGTGGGAGCTGGAGGGCTGAGCTGCCCAGTCCACTGTGGGGCTGATGTTGGATGGTCCTTCATTTACTCATCTAACATGCACCCACTGAGCCAGCTGTTTGCCAGGCCCTGTGCCGGAGCCAAAGGCTCAGAGGTAAAGCAGACAGCCTCTTTGCCTCCAAGGAGCTTACAGTCTGGTGGAAGAGAAAGACACGTCACTAGATAGTTATAATACAGTGTTGATCAGTACTATGATGGAGCAATGCTTAGGAATAGAGGTGGGGATATGGCACGTAGACAGCTTGGATCCCCAAAACTATACCAGTACATGGTGGGAAAAATACAATTTATAGGCAAAAGACTTAGAGATTTAATTATTAATAATCAGGCTAATAATCATAGTAGACATGTGTACTGTGCAAAACTCTTGACATAGTTTATATAATTTAATTCTCACAATGACCCTATGGGATAAGTTCTGACATTATCCCTCTTTTACAGAGCAGGAAACTGAGGCTCACAAGAGTGAAATGATTTGCTCAAATTATGCAGCTAGTGAAGTGAGAAGCTGATTTGTCTGACTCCAAAGTCCTGAACCACAGCTCTGTAGTTGACTGGAAGCTAAACTCAACTATGCAATGGGGCTGCCTTAAATGCTAACAGGCTTTTAGGCTGCGTTAATAGAGGCATGATATCTATAATGATGGAAGTGAGAGTCCTGGTGACCCTGCCTTGGGTAGAGCTCTTCTGAATGTCTAATTCTGGGCCTTGCGCTGCCAGTGGAGACAGGGTTAATCTGACGCACATCAGGGAGGGGGTGAGAGAACTGGATGCCCTGGTCTGAGGAAGAATTGGAGGAATGGGAGTGCGCAACTTGTAGAAGAGAAAATTCAGGGGACCAGGATCACTAACTTCAAGTCACTAAGGAGCTATCTGGAGGCAGAGAGAATAGACCTGTTCTGTGTGACTCCAGAGGGCAGAACTAGGACCAGCAGGTACAAGGCATAGGGAGAGAGATTTTAGCACATCCCAAGGACAATTCTTCTAACCAGCCAAACTGTCAAACAGACGGTCTTGCAGCCTTGGCAGGAAGAGAGTGCCTCATTGCTGGAGGTGTGCAAGTAGGAGCATGTGACCCTTGGCAGGGGAGGGAAGGAGAAGAAACATCAAATGGGGATTTGACCAGATCACCTTTAACCCCCTGACACTGAGATTCTTGGGCCCTTGTTTGCAGGTGGTGCTGAACACTCCTCTTTGTTCAGAACTCCGGCCTTGGTCCACGCACCTCCCCAGGGAGCAGCTCTCTCACCCGCACAAGGCTTTGAGGTGGGTAGAGCATTGCAGACGTCTGTCCTCAGAAACCCAGTCCTGGCTACCCTGGAGGCCTGGAGGAGACAGTGGAAGCAGTCGCTGATGACGGAGGTGGTTTCCAAGGAAGTCCCTGAGGTTTACCTAATAAGGCTCTGAGTACATTTCTGCCCATTACCTTATTTGCTCCTCACCCATCCTTGAGGGGGAGGCCGGGCAAGGAGGATCTGTGGAGAGGAGTGAAGAACTGGGCTGGGTGCCAGGATGTCTGTCTGTGCTGCTTGCTTGCTGTGTGACTTTAGGAAAGTTGCTGCCTCTGGAGGCATCTGTTAGCTCTTCTGTAGATGAGTAGGTTCTCCAGGAGGAGGAGGTGCAGGAATTCTCCCTGGATGCTTTGGAGAGGTGAGAAAAGCTGAGGTGTGGCTGGCTTGTTGACCATAGGAAGAGTACCTGAGGAATGTGAGTCATGGGGAAGATGGATGAGTCACAGCCACCTGGGGACAGCTAGCAGGGTCAGACCCACCTGACTATCAGATTTAAAGGTAATCTACCGAAGCAGGCTAAGAAGCAGGGGTAGAGGGCAGGGTCTTGTTCTGGAAGCCAGGGGACCTGGGTTCATGTCTCAGCTCAAGCCTTGGTTTCCCCACCTGTAAAACAGGTGCATTAGTCTCTCCCCCCACCCACCTCACAAAGTTATTGTGAGGACTGAACAAGCTCATCCATACCAAAGGGCTTTGTGTGCTGTGAAATAGGAAGGATCACTACTAGGGGACTAACCAGCTTCCAACCCCAGAACAGAAGTGAATTCCTAATCAGCAATGGTGAGAAGGGGCTGGAAAACACCCCTCAAGCTCCTGATATCACCTGTGGTTGCCAAAAGGAGAAGGGCCAAACCCATACAGGACTTCGTCATCTGCTGTGGCCCAGCTGGCTTCCAGGTGGTGACACAAGCTGACGACAGTCAGAGCTGTTGCTCTTTGCCAAAGCTAAGATGAAAGGGCCTTTTGATGGTCGCTGCAATGCTTTGTCCACAGAGCCAGGGATTCCTAGAAGGCCTGCTGGGTCTGGGGGTGGGCGGCTTGCCCAACTTCGGCTGTTGCCCAAGGGTTCTGCTGACAGAGGGACAGCCCTGATGCTTCCAGGTAGGAGAGATTGAGGGTAGCGTCTTGGTTCAAACGCTCCGGCTTTTGAGACTGAGACCTGACAACTCCAAAAGCTGAATTGCTTCAAAGTTATCTGTCAACAAAAAGGGGCCCTGCTGATGCTTTCGTAACATCACATAGAGACTTTGTCTTCTGCTTTCTCCTCCTCTGCAGGCCCTACAGGGCCAGGCTGGCTCGGGCCCAGCTGGGTACCTGTTGAATAAAAGCTTTGCTTTGTCACCCCTCTTCACTCCTCTATCCCCTGCAGTGTGGTCTGCCTCCCTTCTACCTCCGCTGAACTTGGGTTCACCAAGGAGGCCCCAGTGACCTCCTAGTTGTCAAATCCAGTGGTGTTTCCTCAGGTCTCCATGTACCACCTCTCTGGAGCATTGGATACCTTCTCCTTCTAGAAGCTCTCTCTTCTTTTTGCTTCTGGGAGGCTGCCCTGTCTGCTTTATCTCCTACCTCTCTGACTATTCCTTCTTGGGCCGCTTCTCTGGGTCCTGTTTTTCTGCCTCAGATGTTCACCAGAATTCTGATCACCTTCTTGTCTTAAGTTACTCATAGAGGTTTGTTCATTCATGTATTCGTTTGGCCTGAGCTAGATATTGGAGAATTAGCAAAGAACAAGACAGACCCTCATCCCTCATTGGTCTTTCAGTCTTGCAAAGGAGATATACACTAAATAAATCATTGCACACATAACTGATTAATCCTTTCTTCAGCTATGAAGGAAATGGTCAGGGGTTATTAGGGCATATGGGATGGGGTCTGAGTGACGGGATCTTGTCTGGACAGATAAGGGAAAGCTGGGAGACCTGAAGAGGGAGTGGAAGGTGGCTCATTGAGCAGAGAAGGGAGGAGCCCCCCAGACAGAGGAACAGCATGGGCAAAGGCTCAGAGGCAGAATGGAGCATGGGACGTGCAGAGTGTGGAGTGTATGAAGCTTCTGAGGAACTGAAAGGAGAGACTGGGAGCATGGTGTGAGAAGAAGCTGGAAACTGGGCAGCAAATCAGTCATGTAAGTCCTTGGGGGCCTCGTTTAGAGTTTGGATTTTCTCACAAATCAGTGGCAAGCCACAGAAAGTTTTAAAGCAGGGAGAGACTTGCCCAGATTCTGTGATCAGAACCCTTGAAAGAGATAGACACCAAGTACCACCCTGATAAGCTCTGAGGGTGTAGTTTTTGGTTTTTCCATACTGTGGTGTCCTGCCCCTGCGTCTCAATCGGAGGCTTGGTGTTGGGAAGTCCTGGGAATGTGCCCTTGCCTGACATTCTGTCTGTGAAGGCCCCTCTGGGCTCTTTGCATGTTTTCACTTACTCAACCAGGCCAACCATTGCTGAGCTTCTGCACTGGAGAGGGGAGGTGACTCAGACACTGTCCCACCCTCGGAGATCCCACTCTAATCTGGAAAGAGACGTGGTGGTGGAGGCTTAGAGCACATTGTGAGAAGTACCAGGAGGCTCAGGGGGAGTCAGGAAGGGCTTTCCGGGCTTGACCCATGAGGAGGCACATGCTAGGCTGAGAAGGGGGAGTCCGGCACTCCAGGCAAGGGGGCAGGGGTCATGTGTGCAAAGACTTGTCGGCCTGGAAGGATCTGCTCTGTTTTAGGAATAATCAACAGTGCAGCTAAGGGTTAAGGTGGGGAGTGGCCAGAGATGAGGGAGAGAGTTTGGTTGGGAGATACCTTGAATGGCAGGTCTTGATCCCATGAGTACCAGGGAGCTATTGACAGGTCTTGCGCTGAGGGGCGACTTGATAGATGGGATTTCAGAACAGTTCCTTGGTAGCAGGCAATGGATCAGAAGGGGGGACACTGGACACTGGTTGGAGACAATGAAGCCTTGTCGCTCCCCTCCCCTTGTGTTCTCCCCCTGCTACATGCCCTTGTTGGGTTGTTCCTCTAACTGGCCAGGTCGACTGAGCCACCTAGCACTGTTTCGCTGCAGTGCGGGGGAGTGGTTGACCATGGGCTCCAGAGGGTCAGAGCCTGAAGCGGCACTCTGGCCCTGACTTGCTAGGTGCCCCCTGATAAGTCCCTTAACCCCTCTCAGCCTGACTTTCCTCATGTGAACTGGAGGTGATAATAGAGTTGTTAAGGATTCAGTGATAAGGAGCAAGTAAGTTGTTAGCATGTGCCTGATATATAGTGATGGCTTCATTTCCAGAGGTACCTGTTATTCATTTATTTCCCTGTGGATTGGTAATGGCTGCAGTCCATTTCATAACCTTCCTTGTGGAGTCCTTCTCAGAGCCATAAGTCTGTAGTCTGAACTAGAAACAGGGAATCCCCAGCAACCCCAGCGCTCGGCTGCTAACCAAAAAGTTGGCAGTTTGAACCCACCAGCCGCTCCACAGGAGAAAGATGTGGAAGTCTGCTTCCATAAAGATTACAACCTTGGAAACCCTATGTGGCATTTCTACTGTGTCCTACAGGGTCGCCATTTGCCATGAGTCGGAACTGACTTGATGGCAACGGGTTTGGTTTGTTTTTTTTGTATTCCTATTTTAAATTTGTTACAAATGATGAATCAATATTGTTACATTATTATAGCAAGAGTCCATAGTTTATGTTAATATTCACTCTGTGTGGTACAGTCCTATGGGTTTTGACAAATGAATAATGTCATGTATCCACCATTATAGTATCACACAGACCCTCATTGGAATAGTTTTGCTGCCCTAAAAATGCCCTGTGCTCCACCTGTTCCTAACCCCTCCTCTGAACCCCTGGCAACCACTGATCTTATTACTGTTTCTATAGGGTTGCCTTTTCCAAATGTCATGTGGTTGGAATCATACAGTATGTTGCTTTTGCAGACTGGTTTCTAATACCTTCATTTTATGGCCAAGGAATCGGGGGCCCAGAGAGGGACAATGACTCATCCAAGGTCACCCAGCCCATCAGTGACAGTGCTTGGACCTGTTCTCCTCTCCCTGGCTCAAATATCTACGGCATTTCTAATTTTAAAAGTGCTGATAATTAAAAAAATTCCCAAGTCAATTTGGGAAGGGGTAACAATGGAACGGGCGTTTTGGAGGCAGAGACTCCCCACAGACGACTCCAGGGAGTGTCCTGGCTAGAAGAGCCCCAAGGACATCATGCCCAACCTCCCTAGTTTACAGATGGGGAAACTGAGGCCCAGAGAGAGACAGTGGCTTGCCCAGGGTCAGGCCATCAGACCCCTAACAAGCAGCAGTAGGCAGTGGATCTGTTCCCATCCCCAGCCCACTGCCCCTTGCTTTAGAAAGTGAAGCAGAGCATGAACAACGGTTTCCTGAGGAAGTTTTGGTTTTTAATTGTGTCGAGAAGGACCATTTCCACAACTGTGCGTGCCTGTGATACCCATAGGCCTAGCACAGCTGTTTCAGACTCAGCCACAATGTCCTATTTATAGGGTCATGTGATTAGGTTGGCACGGATCAGGAGAGGCCCTCCTTACTCTACCCAGACAGCCATGACTGACGAGGCTCTGGGGGAGGATTGTGACCCATGGGTGAGTAGCAACGGACCTGGGGTGAGCCTCGCAGCCTGCTTAGAGGAGGGGTGCCAGGGGGACTTAGGGGAGTCCCCACTCCTGACTCCCCATTCAGCTGCCAGCCAGGCCCTCTGCAGAGATGAAACCGGTTCTCATCCTATTCTCTCCGTGCTTAAAAATCCTCCACCGCCTCCTGTCAGGCCAAAGCAGCGGCCCCTTCCCCACTCTGATGCCCACTGTCTCAAACCCCAGCCTCATCTCTCCAGACTGCTTGCATTTCCCAGTGTGGCCACACCTCTGAGCCCTGGCTCCTGCTGCTCCCTTCACGGGCCTGCCTATTCCCCACTTGTCCCACAGACAGAACTTCTTTCATCCTTCTCGGTTAATTCTTCTCGATTCAGCGCAAATGATCCTCGTTTGTGGCTCCGCCCAGGCCTTTAGCGCTCCCTGCTTGGTGCTCCCACTGACCACAGCCAATAGGCCTGACACAGAGGAGGAAAGAAAGGGAAAAGCATTTGTGATTGAGCACCTACTGGGGCCCTTACTTTACATGTTTGATGAGATGTAATCTTCATGCTGCTAAACATTAGGTATTTTTTAGAAGAAGTTGTGTAGGAGCGAGAACAAGGCTCCAGAGTAAGGTAGGAGGGTAGACAGCCCTGGAATCAATGTCTGCTCTGCACTTCCTAGCTGTGTAGCCTTGGCTGAACCTCTCTGAGCCTCAGTTTCCCTGTCTATAAAGTGGGAATGGTGCCAGCCATGTGTTTTGGGGAGGGTTCCACAGGCAATGCCTATAATGTACTTCTCCTGTCGCCTGCTTCATAATGAGCTTTTGTGGC
Source organism: Dugong dugon (assembly GCA_030035585.1). NCBI lineage: Eukaryota > Metazoa > Chordata > Mammalia > Sirenia > Dugongidae > Dugong > Dugong dugon. The sequence goes on from CM057471.1 coordinate 65,439,839, forward strand.
AGGAGTAGGTTGTTTACAGGTCGGGAAACAGGCTCAGATGGGGAGAGTTCCTTATCTAGCCGCCCCGCCCCACCCCCCAACCCCCCCTCGGGCTTATTCTGTTCCCCTGGTCTGGGGAAGCTTTGTTTGAGTATTGTTTTTCCTAAGAAGCTTTCCTCTGTGTGCCACCACTGATGACTCAGAGCCCTTGAGTTACCAGAAGGCTGAGGGCAGGGGGAGGAGTGTGGAAGGAGGAAGAGAGAAAGGAGAGGAGGGAGGAGGAAAGGGGCCCAAATTCCAGCCCTGGCTGTCCTTCCCGCTGCCTGCCTACCTGTGGGTCTGACAAGCCCCTTGCCCTGGCTGGCCTCGGTTTCCACAGGTGTGGATGGAGGATGTTGGTGAGTGGTTCCTAGTCCTGGGTGAGCCTTAGAACCACAGGTTCCGGGGCCCCACCCCAGGCCTGCAGGCTCAGAAGCTGGGGGTTGGGCCTGGGAATCTATAATTTTCTGAAACTCGCCAGGTGATTCTGATACTTGCTGGCCTGCAGAGGTGTTTGGGAACCACGTGGTTCAAGGCTACTGCCAAATGGGCCTGTAAATGGTTGCTCAGCCTCTGCTTGGACATCTTCCCTGATGGACAGTGTACTTCTCTTGCTCCATTCTTGCAGAATGGTGCATGGGACATGCATGGGCTTTAAAAAAAAAAAAGCTTCATTGAGGCCTAATTTATATAGCATAAAGTTACTTAAGTGGTTTTTAGTAAATTTACAGGGTTGAACCACCATCGCCACAATTCAGTTTAGAACTTTTTCACCACCCCTCCAAAACTCCCTGTGCCTGTTTGCAGTCAGTCGCCACACCGACCCCACCCCTACCCCCGCCACCACTAATCTGCTTTCTGTCTCTTTGGGTGCCCAGCTCCCAGTTTCATCCTTTCTAGCCTTGTGACCTCCTGCAAATTTTTTCCCCTCTCTGAACCCTGGATTTTTCCTCTGTAGGAGGGGGGATAACCGTACCCTTCTTGTGGGTTATTGTTTGCATTTCACTAATGTGTACACGGAGCCCTGGTGGCATAGTGGTTAAGCACTTGGCTGCTAACCACAAGGTCAGTGGTTGGAATTCACTGGCTGCTCTGAGGGAGGAAAGACCTGGCAATCTGCTTCCATAAACATTTCAGACTTAGAAACCCTGTGGGACAGTTCTACTCTGTCCTAGAGGATTGCTGTGGATCGGGATTGCCTCAACAGCACGCAACAACAACATCTGAGGCACAGTGGGAGCCAGGGTTGGGGGAGCCTGGTACAGAGTACACAGGACATAACGCAGATATCCAGGCACAGTCGTAATAAAACCAAAACTCACTGCCATTGAGTCGATTCCGACTCATAGTGACCCTCTAGGACAGGGTAGAACTGCCCCATAGAGTTTCCAAGGAGCGCCTGGTGGACTCGAACTGCTGACCTTTTGGTTAGCAGCTGTAGCACTTAACCACTATGCCACCAGGGTTTCCTCAAGACAGAGTAGTAGGAGCAAATGTCTGGGCACTGGGCTAAGCACCTTAAATGCATTACCTCTTTTAATCCCCCACGACAGCTCTATTAGGTGGGTGTTAATATAATTTCCATTTTATAGCTGAAGAAACTGAGGCATTAAGAAGGAAAGTAACTTTTCCAGGGTCACATAGGTAATAGTTGGTAGGCTGGGAGTCTGTCCCAGAGCCTGCCCTCCTTAACCATCACACTACACTGTCCCCTGCCCCGGAATATGAATCATGGAGCAAGGGGCACAGCTCATGGACCCAGGACAAGGTTTATGGCACACACACTGAGGGGCAAGACTTGGTATAATGGGCACTGGATTCAAAAGACGGCATGGTATAGAGTACATCACGCAACAGATATGACCCAAGGTATAAGTGACATGGGACACAGTACATGGAACATGACCCTTCTGTACTATGGTACATGCTACAAGGTACACACACAGGACAATGTATGAGGAACAAGGGCCTGGCACGTGGCATTGAAAGCATGGTACATGTGATGCTGGGTATGGTACAAAGTATACCATGGCAGGACATGGGACCCAGGGTGTGGGACTTGAGATATGGCAGCTGGGGCTCTGGGCCACAGTGGGACCCTTTTTCATCCGGGATCCCCTACCCATGTCAGTGCCTGAGGCCCCAGCAAACAGCATCAGGAGCCACTTTTCTCCTCTCCACAAAGGCCTCTCTGTCTTTTTCCCTCTTCCTGCCTGTCTCTTTGGATGCCAAAGAGTGGGAGTGTCCCAGAGGAGTGGTGGGGCCCAAGTCTCCCCCACCCATCCCACCAACTCAGACAGGTGTCAAGGCTTGGGGCCAAGTCCATGGCTCAGGAAGGGCCCGCCAGACCACCAGACCCCCAGGTCCCCTCCCTAAGCAGCAGCTGTGAGCGCTGGTGTTGGCTGGGACCAGTGCTGGGTAATTTTCCTCTAAGCAGTCCCTCCCCTCCTCCTCTCTGGCTGCTGCTGCTGGCTGGGAGTGTGTCTGCATTCCAGGGCTGAGGGGAGAGAGCAAGAGAACCCGTAGTGCTGTTGAGATTGAGGCAGCAGATTGCTAACAGCTGCTGTTGCGGGGGAGTGGAGGTGCAGGGGAGGAGGCAGTGGAGTGCGGGCTAATGTTTCTTGAGCCCTGTGGCACAGGCACTCACTGCCTTATCTTTTCTCATCTATAAAGAGCCCCACGACCCTGACGGGAGACTGAGGCTCAGAGAGGCAAAGAGTTTATGCACAGTCACATGGAGAGTCAGAGGCAAAGCCCTAGTTAGACCCCAGGTCTCCTTGTTCTTGGCCAGTGCGTCACTAGGATTGGTGTCACCTAGTGTGGTTACTCACGGTGTCACTCCTCCCCATGAATCTCCTCCCATACCAGACCATACAGAATCCTTAGTAATGTTTATTATCAGTTTTAATCATAGAATAAGATGTGAGAACTATAGCTGTAAATTGCTTAAATGTCACATTTCTTAGATTATATGAATACTAACAACAAAATTGTTTTGTAAAATCTTTCTACATTGAATTCCAACATTATTAGTTACAGCATTATTAGTAACTGAGCAGAAGCATTTTTTGATTTTTCTCCTTCTTTTCCTACTTCATTCTCAAAGTTATTGATATAGGTTCACAAATACTAATTATCACAATATCGCAGCTAAAACACCAGAAAATTTGACAAAATCAGTGACTGTAAACACGGGCAGCAATGAAAACAACAGTGAGTGCTTGTAGTGTGCGCAGGCGAAACCATGTGATTTGAAGCATCATTGGCAAATTAGGTAATGATGGCAGCTCTGACCAGAGCGCATTAGAAGGTTCAAAAAGTAAATTAGCACAGGGTTTCAGTCTTGTAGGTATATTGACACATGCAAGCTGCGCTTAAGACAAATGTTTTTGTTGTCATAACTAACTATAGGGGTATTTTTATAAAAAAATAAAATAAAATTCTACTTTAGTGAATAGCGTCTGGGGTCTTCAAAGCTTGTGAACGGCCATCTAAGATATTCCACTGGTCTTACCCCATCAGGAGCAAGGGAGAATGAAGAAAACCAAAGAGCCAAGAGAAAGATTAGCCCAAAGGACTAATGGACCACAACTATCACAGCTTCCACCACGCTGAGTCCAACACAATTAGATGGTGCCCAGCTACCAGCACTGACAGCTCCGACCGGGATCACAACAGAGGTCCCGGACAGAGCTGGAGAAAAATGTAGAACATAATTCTAACTCACAAAAAAAGACCAGACTTACTGGCCTGACAGAGACTGGAGAAACCCCAAGAGTATGGCCCCCGGACACCCTTTTAGCCCAGTAACGAAGTCGCTCCTGAAGTTCACCCTTCAGCCAAAGGTTAGACAGGCTCATTAAACAAAATGAGACTAAAGGGGCACACCAGCCCAGGAGCAAGCACGAGAAGGCAGGAGGGGACAGGAAAGCTGGTAATGGGGAACCCGAGGCTGAGAAGGGAGAGTGTTGACATGTTGTGGGGTTGGTAACCAATGTCCCAAAACAATATGTGTACTAATTGTTTAATGAGAAGCTACTTTGTTCTGTAAACCTTCATCTAAAGTACAATAAATAAAAAATAAATAAAACATTAAAAAAATAAATTTCTGCTGAACACTGCACAATAGTGTTATAGACAGCCATTTTGGTGTTGCCCCCTCTGACAGTGTTACCCCATGTGGTCTGCACCCCCTGTGCCCCCCTAATGACACCACTGTTCCTGGCCCAGGGATCTTTCCATTTTGTCGTGAGAGGAGGCAGAAACTGAAGTCACAAAGAGGAAAGGTTGGATGGAGCAGAGGATGTTGTTGGGGTGTCAGTGGGAGATGAGGCTGCAAGGGCGTGTTGTGGGTACCAGATCATAAACCCCACACCAAACCCATTGCCGTTGAATCGATTCTGACTTATGGCAACCTTATGGGACAGAGTGGAACTGCCTCATAGGGTTTCCAAGGCTGTAGTCTTTATGGAAGCAGACTGCCACATCTTTACTCATGGAGTGGCTGGTGGGTTTGAACCACTGACCCTTTGGTTAGCAGCTGAGCGCTTAACCACTGTGCATCAGGTCTCCTCACCAGATCATAGAGGGCCTTAAATGCCAAACCTAGGAGTCCTGACTTCTTTCTGTCTGCACTGGGGGGCCATGAAAGGTCTTGAGCAGGGAATGACATACTCTCTATGGATAATGATCTGGGTGAGGGGAGAGTCTGAGGCAGTGAGGAAGGGAAAACTTGGGGTCACTGAAGGATAGCAGTGACTGGGGTGTGGGGGTGGGAGGTAGATGCAAAGTGGGGAGAGGGAGGAGCTGAGGGTCCTGTGCTCCTCTGAACCTCTCAGCTCTGGTCCCAGCCCTTATGTACTGTCCTGGTGGGATAACTCTCTGGTCGGGGCCTGCCTCCAAGGATGTTCCAGAGGATTCTGGAAGCACTCAGAGAGATGGGTACCTGGAGGACAATGCTGGTTATTGGGTGGGTGCCTGGATGGAGGTGAGGTTGGGAGTGCACCTGGGGAGAAAAGGCAGCACCCCTTCCAGAACCCCTACTGGGTTCCGGAGCCCTACTGAATGCCAGGCACTGTGCTTTATATGCTCTAGCTTGTGAATTCTCCCAGCTGGTTATGATTATCTTCTGAGCTGGGAAAGGGGGGGGAAAAAAAAGCATTTCAGTGCTGTACCTCTGTTTATGTTAAAAGGGGAAAAGCATTCTTAACAACTCTACTCGAATTAAGAGGATTAGTGAATTGAAGAATGGTGCCAACTACATTTCATTACAGTATTCATCATCTTTGGTCCCAATATAACTTCTAGATCCCCATTATTTCTGCCCTAGAATTGAGCCAATCATCCATCCATCCGTCCTTCCGTCCATCCAAGAAGTATGATGAACAAGCCAGAAGGGAAGTCAGACAAGTAAATAGGCAGCTAAAGTACATTGTGGTTATTGCGGGAATAGAGCTAAATTTAAGGGCTTCAGACTCACGTAAGAGAGACAACAAACCTACTTTTGAGGAATCTGAGTTGTAGAAAGGAAGAGCTAAACTGAGGTCTAAAGAACTTGTAGAAACTGGCTTAGCAAGAAGAGAGACAGAAAAGGAGTGTTCTAGGCAACAAAAACATTATTTGCAAATATCTAGGAGTGAAGAGAGTCTGTTCAAACACTAGTTGTAAAAAGCAAATCGAAAGAGAGAAGATGTATTTGGAGATTTTCTACAACTTTTTTTTTTCTAGTATCCAGTTCTGGCCATCCTGTGAGATAGGGACTGGCTATTCTGCGCCTTAGAAAGTGGGCTGAGAGGTTGAGTAACTTGCCCAAGGGTCACCCAGAGGTAGTAAGTGGCTGGGCTGGGATCAGATGGTGACTGCAGATCCCTTGTTCTTTTGAGTAGTGGAAGAACAGGCTAAATTCCAAGGAGAGGAGGGGGGCATCATAAAGAGAGACTCACGGAGGGGAGTGGGTAGCAAGGCCGGTCCTGAAGTGTTTTCTTGAGGCTCTCTCCTGAGATGCTTCCCCGTCTCTGGCACCAGCCACCACCCAGCTCTCTGGGCCTTGGTTGGAACCCTCCATCCTCACCTGGTTTGGATGCAAAGACGTAGAGGTAGCGGTCAAGGGTAACAGAAAGGGAAGTTGAAGCTCCCAGGAAGGAGCCTCTTGCCCAGGGTCCCCTGGTGGTAAAGGTCTGGGCTCTGTCCACACTCCCCTTGGACACTGCTGCGTATTTTCTTGGATAGAAGGTAGCTCACCCTTCACCCAGTTGGTCATTTTGGTAACTGAGTCCCAAGCTTACAGAGACTGAAAACCCACTCTGGGATCCCGTGGTCTCTCGCCCCTTCCCTGCGCCAGGCCCTTTGACTTCCTTGGGGAGTTATGCCTGCAGAATCCAAACTGACATCCAGACTGATGGGCTCCTGCTCCCAGCCAGAGCCCAGGATGGAGGAAGTCTTGGCTATAGGCAGCCACTCCCGGCTTGGGAGCAGAGCTGGGATTAATTTGAAGCCTGCAGCAGGAGTCGCATGTTGTCATCTCATTTTCTATCATCGTTGTTCCCATCATAACAATAATTGGCCTGGGGAGCCCCTCAGACCTGGATCCCTGTGAAGGACCGAACTTGGTCCTCAGACAGGCAGGAGGGAACCTTGGCCAGCTGCACAAATATGGTTCGCCTTTTGCTGTTTTTTTTTTTTTTTCTTTTTAAAATCCTGGAGTCCCAGGGCTGGAAGGGTCTTCAGAGATGGGCTGATCTGCTTGTTTCCTGGGTCCTCTTGCCCACCACTGGGCAATTCATTATCTCTCAGGAAGAGGGGGAAGGAAACCAGCATTTTTTTCAGCGTCTATTTTATGCAAGGCATGGTCCTAAATCTTCCACATTAGGGTCTCATTTAATCCTCTCAACTACCCTTCTCATCTATTTTACAGATGAGAAAATTGAGTCTCAGAGAGATAGTAACTTACCCAAGCCACCTAGCTAACAATAATAGCAACTTCCTTTATAAGCCTCTGTGCCAGGTACTGTGCTAAGCCCGGAACATATTTTGCCTTATTAAATTCTGCAATAACTCTAGGAAACAGGTATTATAAGCCCCATTTTACAGATGTGGAAATGGAGGTTCAGAGAGCTGAAGGCCACACAGCTAATAAGTGGTAGATCAGGGATTTAAACCCAGATTTTCCTGGTGGGATCTCTTTCCGTGGTCACACACAGAAGGCTGCTTACTTTGTTTTTCTCCCTCTTGGAGAGTCCTGCCTCTCTGGAGCAGGAAGCTGCCTCCCGTGGCTTCTCATGCTCATTCTAAGTCTGGCTCGGGGATCATAGACTCTGCCTGCTCCCCATTTCTCCAGGAGATTTGCAGATTGTGTCTCTCCAGGTCTTCCACTGACTGCACAGTTCCAGTATCTGCAACCAGGCCTTTTTGTCCTGCTGCTGATTTGTGTCTGTGCCAAGGTTTCCCCAGGGTGGTTTGCGGGGTGCAGGAGAAGCTAGCTGTTCACAGATATTTGCAGCTCCAGCTGCTGGCCAGCTCAGCCTCTCAGAATCAACACCTCCCAGGGTGTGGGAGACAAACTGCTGAAGTGGGTGCTAGCAGGAAGGGTTGAGGTCTTACACCCATGGCCAAATCTGGATGAGTCTATGCCATGAGGCCAAGAAGTGGCAGGACCAGGCACACTCCCAGTGTCTTGCTCTGGCTTTCAGTTGGGGTTGGCTCCGGAAGCTGGGAAAGGGCCAGTGGCTGCAGTCCCTGGGATAGTTGGCCTCCTGGAGGTGGCTTCAGCCAAGCCCCACTGGCCACCGCCCCTGACAGCTGTCCACACCCGGGTTGGACTTGGCCAAGGCAGAGGCCCAGCCCTGTCGTGTCACGGAGACCCAGGCCTCAGCTCTGGCCTGGAAGCAAGAGATCTGGTTTCTCGGTCTGGCTGTGTGACTCAGAAGAGTCACACTCTAGTTCCTGGTGTTATCGTCTATAAAATAGGGGATACACAAATGAACGTTGTCACTAATAAGTCCTACTCTGTACTGTACTCTCATATAATAGCTCCAGTTCTCCCAATAATCCTGCAACTGGGTATCACTACCCCTATTTACAGATATGTAACCTGAGGCTCGGAGAGGGAAAGTAACTTGCTCCAGGTCACACAGCACGGATCTGATCACAGAAATCTCACTGTGACATTTGTAACCTTTCCCTGTACCACTACGCTGTTCTCACTTGGTGTGCACATACTGAACAAAGACCTTTGGGTCCAAGAAGCCAGATTCTGTTCACAAAGAAGAGTGCTAACTTTTGGGAGCTTCTACTGCTGTGTGGGGCCTTGGGTCTCCTCGCTGTTTCATGAGCCAGGTACGGTTCTCCCCATTTTATAGATGGGGAAACTGAGGCCCTGATCACAGGAGCTGAATCTGCAAGATTCTCAAACATAGGGCTCCTCAGACCTCTCAGAGGCCCTGTCTAGTTTCACTGGGTTTCATAACTGGCTTCTCTGTTTACTGACCAGTGTCCTAATTAGCAAAATCCTAGGCCAGAGGGATGGGTGTTCCCAGTAGGGCCCCAGGAACAGCAGTGAGCGAGAAAATAAATAAGCTGAGAGAGGGCTTCCCATGAGTGGCCGGCTGCCTGGGAAATCAAGAACAACAGTTGTTGGGGTGAAAAGAAAAGAACAGGGTGGTGTCTTTAAGGCCTAGCCAAGGCCTTTTGTACATTGTGGCTGCAGGCAGGAGGGTGAGGCCACCTCCTCTGGTTTCTGGTAGCTGCCCTGGGATGCTCAGAGAGACACAGGGACTAGCTGCCCTGTAAATGAGGGTTTCCAGGCTGTGGGCTCTCAGAGGGCAGGGGCCAGGCCCAGCCTCCAGAGCTATATGGCAGGCAAAGCTGCAGGGCCTTTGTGATCATTAATGGGGGTCAGTGACCCTGCGTTGGTGGTCAGTGAGCCCTGGGGCCAATGCCAAGCCCTCTGTTAATCATCAGCTGCACAGGTCAGGGCCACGCCGCTGAGGAAGGGGCTGCTCCACTGGACTGGCTGCTGGTTCATGTTCGCTCTGCAGGCTGGGATGACAAGGAATGAGGAATTTATTCATCCTGCTTCTTTGAATTTTCCAAAGTGTCTAATGAGAGGCATCACTTTAAGTATATTTTTAGAAAGTATTATATCCAGATTACTGTTTTATTTAATAAACAACAACAAAACAAACCTACATTGGATACATACTTGTAAACAGTTTCAAATCCTACAAGAATTAAAAGAAAAGATTTTTGACGGTCGTATTGAGGTGTAATTTTCATATAAATATTCACACATTGTAAGTATATAGTTCTGTGATTTTTAGTCGCTTTAATCAATTGGGCATTCATCACCATTATCCAATATTAGAGCTTTTTCATCACCCCCAAGAAGTTCCCTCCTGCCGGTTGCAGTGGTCTGGGTGCTTACCTCAGCCCCAGGCAACCACAGCAACGTTTAAAGAGTGAAATTCTCCCCTTTTATCCCTTTCAATCAAACACCTTGAACAGTTTAGGATTTACCCTCCCTGACTTTTTACGGGTGTATGCAAAAACATACACCTTATGTCATGGATTGAATTATGTCCCCCCCAAAAAATGAGTGCATCAGTTTGGCTGGGCCATGATTCCCATTATTGTGTGCTTGTCCTCCATTTTGTGGTTGTAATTTTATGTTAAAGAGGATTAGGGTGTGATTGTTAACACTTTTACTAAGGTCACATCCCTGATCCAATGTAAAGGGAGTTTCCCTGGGGTGTGGCCTGCACCACCTTTTCTCTTACAAGAGACAAAAGGAAAGGGAAGCAAGCCAAGCCTAGAGTCAGGGACCTCATACTACCAAGAAAGCAGTGCTGGGAGCAGAGCACATCCTTTGGACCCGGGGTCCCTGCGCGGAGAAGCTCCTAGTGGGGTGGGGGGTGAGGGGGAGATTGATGAGGAGGCCAACAGAGAGAGAAAGCCTTTCCCTGGAGCTGATGCCCTGAATTTGGACTTTTAGCCTACTTTACTGTGAGGAAATAAATTTCTCTTTGTTAAAGCCGTCCACTTGTGGTTATTTCTGTTATAGCAGCACTAGATGACTAAGACACCATATAAAAAAGAGGAGGGGGTCATACTATACACATTGTTGACAATTTGCTTTTTGCACTTGGGGATGTCTCCATGCTTATTGAGTGCCTACTATGTGCCAGGCATAATTGGATCTAGTCCATTCTTTTTTCACAGCTGCATAGGGGTCCATTGTGTGGTGGCTTCGTAATTTATTTAACCAGAACATTTGGGTCCTTTCCAATTTTCTTCAAACAGTGCTTCAGTGAACATCCTTGTATGTATATCTTTGTGTTCGTGTGTAAGTAATTCTGTAGGAAGTAGAACTGCTGTATTGTGTGGAAATTTGGATAGAGAGTCAAATTTGCATCCAGAGAAGTGAAACCAGTTTATGCTTCCATCAAGAGGGTATGAGAGATGTGAGATTTTTATAGTCCTCTAAATAGTTGGGAAGAGGAGTAAGTTGTCTGAATTTAGAACCAAGCTGACCCACTGTAGGCTCATGGACCCGGGATGGAACATACCAGGACAGAGAACTCAGGCTGCCCTCTATGGCCCCCCCACCATGGACACTAGGATAAATTCACACTCTTCAGTGTGGCACTGAAAGCCCTTGAGACCCCTGCTGCCCTCTTCAGCCTCATCTGCCCTTGTCCCGTGTGTTTTAGACTGGATTGCTCTTTATTCCCTCAGTGTGGCCTGCACTTGCTTGCCCTTTGCCCATGGCATTCCCTCCCCTTTTCTCCTCAATCTCCATATATCAGAACCCTCTCTGTTCTTCAAGGCCCAGGTCAAAAGTCTCTTTCTCCATGAAGACTTTCTATAATCCCACAATCTGGATTGTCTTCTCCTTTTCTCTGTGTTCCCTTAGCCCTTTATCTGACCTACATTCCCCCTTAAGTGGGAGGAAGTTGTGGGTGGTAGAGGGCAAATTTCAGCCTGATTAGATAGAAGCTGTGCTCCAGGAGGATCTGGGATGAGGTACTATAGATTTTGAGGAGGGGGAGGAGAACCTCCATTAACCTAGGTGCAGGCCAGGCCATTTTCACACATACACACACTAATTTAATCTTCACCAACTATATACCTGCTTAGCAGATGAGGAGACTGAAGCATAGAAAGAAGTAAATTGTACACACAGTCACAGACCTAAGAAACTGTGGAGGTGGGAGTCAAATCCAGGTCTCCAACTCCCCAGTTCCCTTTCCTGTCACTCTACCAGGCTGCTGAGGGAGGGAGAGGATTTAGGATGCAACAAGATCCTAGAAATAGAGCAGTTGGGGCAGGCAAAGTGGTGGGAGGGAAGAAAGAGGAGTTGGTGGAGGAGGGAGGTGGGAAGCTGGCCTAGGTGAGTCTGAGTAGGAGCGCTTCTCCTAACCTAAATGGCTGTGTGACTCTAGTGGGAGGGTGGAGGGCTGGGCAAGGAGTGTGGGGTTGGGGGAGAGAGTTACATCCTCATCTTCCCTGGGGAGTCAGTAGATAGTGCCTAAAACAGAAAACAAAACAAAACAAAGACACCTATAAGGCAACACAAACTTGTTATTTAGAGACATGAAGGTACATCCCGAAATCATCAGCCAAAGGAGGTAGCTGAAAGGGGTTGCCTCTGGAGAGAGGTAAATGAGGTTGAGAGGGAATAACTTTGTACAATATGTGACTTTAAATTTTGATAAAAATAAGTTTTTAAAAATAAAAAGGCCATCTTCAGTAAAGTAGAAAGAACCAGCAATCCCAGAGGATGAGAGTTCTGTCTTGCCCTTCTCTGCTTCACTGGTCAGGTGGGGACAGTTGGAGCTACTGAGGCTCAGTGTTCTCCTCTGCAAAATGGGGCTGTCCATAGCACCCACTCTGTAAAGGTGTTAAGATGAGTCAGTTAGTGGGAAGCCTTCAACAAGTGTTAAATGTCATTTTCTTGCTTTAGAGTTTAGGCATGGAGAGAGGGGGTGCTTTGCGTGGGTCACGCAGCAGGAGGAGGCTGAGCTGGGCTCCCCGACAGTCATGGATGCGCCTTGTCAGCGCGCACTGAGTTAGCGCCTGCTGTATGCTAGGTCCTATGCCCGGTCTCCGCCCCGAGCTGGGGTGCAGGGACGGCCGCACCCAGTCGTGTCGGCCCCGGTGGGAACCCCTGTGTCTCCAAGATCTAAGCCAGATCACCGCCCCTTCGCGGGCCCGCGGGGCCCAGCCCTGCCCCGCCCCCTCTCTGCAGGGCGGTGCCCTGGCTTGGGCGTCCTGAGCGCGAGGCTGTTTAAGGCTTGCGACTGGGAGGCCGCGGCTGCAGACTGGGTCCTCTGCCGCAGTCGCCACCATGGCTCCACACCGCTCCGCATTCGCGCTGCTCGGTGCACTGGTCCTGGCACTGTGCACGCTATCGCCGCCGGCTCGCGGGGCCACCGCGCCGCCGGGAGCGGTCCAGGCGCGGGCGTCCCAGGTGCGGGTGAGTGCCCGGGGGTCCGGGGGCTCCCGGAGTAACTCTCTATTCTAAGTTCTTGCAGATACAGCTCTAGGAAAAGGGGAGTACTGTAATTCAGGTCTAGAATGGAAAAACTGTTTTGTTGCTTTGTAAGTATTTCCTGCTGCTTTCTGGGCTGCTCCGGACAGGGGTGGGAGCCTCGGGGCCCTGGCTGTTTCCCTCCCTCGAGGCTAACCTCGCCTGGGCCAGATTTATTTTCCCTTGCCCCTATCTGATTTCTCCCTCTTTGCCTCCTGATTTCGTCTCCTGTCTAATTTCTACTCTCTCCTGATTTCTCTCCTTCCTCTTCCATTGCAGATTCCTCCTCATCTGATTTCTTTCTCCCTCTTCAATACTTCACCCCTCTTCCTTGTATGGTATCACCTTTGCCTGATTATCATCATTACTATTATTTATTCTCCCCTCTCTGATTTCTCCTCCTCCCCATCTGATTTTTCTTCCTCTCTCCTCTTTCCCTTTTGGATTTCTCCACTTCTCTGATTGAGTTCTTCTACCCGTCTGGTTTCAGACTTCTCCCATCTGATTTTTACTCCCACCAGCTCTCTCCTCAGGCCCGAGGTGACCAGCGCCTGCTGTTTTCCGCTCTCTGCTCCAGGCTAACCTTCCTGTGTCCGCTGTCTCCAGCCCCAGTGCATGTCTGACAGCACTTCTTCTCCTACAGGCTCCTACAGACCCCGCTGCATCCTCTCCGCCTTTTCCAAGAAATGGGATTTGGGGGTAGGGTGTTGGGGGGCAGGAGGGAGGAGGCAGACAGCGCAGGAGGCCACTTGGGCTCAACCACCTAGGCCCTTCTTGGGAGTATGATGGGTGGATGAATGGGGCTTGGGAAGTCTTCCCACTTCCAAAGAGCAAAAGCAGATGGGCTGTGTGAACTTGGACCAGTCCCAGCCCCAGCCCCTCTTTGGGCCTCATTTTCTCCATCTGCCCTGGTGGGGTAGGATTGTGAGCTCTCTGAGGGCACTTCCAGTTCTAAGAGCCACTGACAATGCTGGAACAGGCTGAGCCCCTGAGGGCCCCCAGATTTACCATTGCCTCTGAGGGACCTCCTCATGGTCCCCGAGCTGGTGGTCTTGGAGCCTGGAGCAATTCCTGCTGCACCCTTTCCTAGCTGGGGTTTCCTGACAGGGTCGCTTCACCTGTGTGTGCCTCAGTTGTCAGATCCAATTGGCACTAAGAAGTAAAGGGAGAAAAAGGTAGAGTTCTCTGACTCCGCATCACTGGGAAAAAAGCAGATAGGGAGTTGAGTTGGAGAGCCAGATGCTGGCCAAGGTACAGGGTTTGGAGCATAAACTCTGACCTGTTTGCTAAGGCATTGAGACAGGGGGACTTAGAAAAGGGTAGCTCACCTCAGGGATGAGGTGAGTCAGAGGCTCAAGTGAGATGCTCTTGGTGCTGGAAACCACCCTCCCTCATGCCCCGGGGTCTGCTGATGCACTGTGTCTCCTGGCCAAGCTGTTTGCTCAGGCCTTGCCCTATCTTGTCCTCAGCCCAGCAGTATGGTGGTGGAACACCCTGAGTTCCTCAAGGCAGGCAAGGAGCCTGGCCTGCAGATCTGGCGCGTGGAAAAGTTCGACCTGGTACCCGTGCCCCCCAACCTTTATGGAGACTTCTTCACTGGTGATGCCTATGTCATTCTGAAGACGGTGCAGCTGAGAAATGGGAATCTGCAGTACGACCTCCACTACTGGCTGGGTGAGGCCTGCCCTGCCTAGCCCCTGCTCCAGCGCCCACGCCATCCCTGCCCCAGACCCCTGATCCTGAACCTGTAAAGCTTAGACGTTTGAGGCATGATCCCCAGGAGGGACCCAAGGTGGCTAGCTGATTACTGGGCACCAAGTACATGCCAGGCCCTTGGTTAGTGGTTATACATCCAGGCTCTAGAGCCAGCCTGCTCTGCCCCTTACCACTGTCTGCCCTTTGGCAAGTTCCTCGATGTCTCTGTAAAGTTGGGGTGATGTTAGTGTCACACCTACCACATAGGAACATTGTGAGGATTAAACAAGCTACTATGGCACCCTGAACTGTGGGTGACTCAGAGACCTCGGACCTCCTCCACAGCTTCCCTGGCTCAACTCCAGCCATTTTGTCCTTCACAGTTGGGAGCCTATAGTTCCTGCCGTAGCTCTGCTGCGTGAGCCTGCAAATCCTGCCCCCTCACTGAGCCTCAGGTTCCTCATCTGTGAAATAAGCTAATGCTGCCAGTCCTGACTTCATGTCCTTGAGGGTAAGAGTCTGGTAAGAGAGGTGAGTGTAGGGGAACGTGTGTCAGAAATGGGGGGACCCTTAGAGACCATGCAGTCTACTCCCCCACCACCCACATTATACAGATCGGTTAACTGAGGCTCACAGAAGGCAGGAGCTTACCCAGCTTCCATAGCCAGGCAGGGCAGTACCTGGGGCTCTGGACGACTTTCAGGGAACCAGGTTCCCATCATCCCATACTTTTGGGAAACCAGGCTCATGTTGCTCTGACGTCTCCTAGGCAATGAATGCAGCCAGGATGAGAGTGGGGCGGCCTCCATCTTCACTGTGCAGCTGGATGACCATCTGAACGGCCGGGCCGTGCAGCACCGTGAAGTCCAAGGCTTTGAGTCGGCCACCTTCCTTGGCTACTTCAAGTCTGGTGTCAAGTATAAGGTGGGTCAGGTCCCACTTGCTCAGACAGCAGGGAGATGCCCCAGTTGGCAGGGCTCACGGGTGTCCACTTGACTTTCCACCTTGTGTAGTGGTGTCGGAGGTCAGGCTTTGGAGTTGGCCAGTCCTGAGTTTATATTCTGGCCCATTCCTAGCTGTGTGATCTTGGACAAATCACACTCCCTCTCTGAGCCTCTAGTTTCTTATCTTAAAATGGGGAGAAGAAAGTTCCCCGTAACTTCACAGAGTTGTATTCCTAGCCCTAGCGGCCAGGGGTGGACCATAGGTAGAAAGCCAGCTTCTCACAGGCCTGGGAGCTTGGGCCTCAGTTCTGCCCCCGTGTCCCTTAGTTCTTAGGGCTCTGCCAACAGCGGGGACTGTGTTTTGTCCTTGAAAGGGCACCCTTGGCCACATCCCTCTTCTGTTCATTAGAACCCTCTTGAACTTGAACCCTTGAGAGTCTAGGAGGACACAGAGCTCTTTTCCCTAAGTCCCCAGCCAGGTGGGGCTGAGCAAAGCCAAATGGGCTGGGAGCCCTGAGAGGCTGTGCTCCGATACGGTGTGTGACCTCTGGTAAGCCACTTGGCTTCCCTATGCCTCCATTTCTTCATCGGTTGTGCAGGATCAGTCATACCTGCCCTACAGGGCCGGGGAAAGGATTTGGTGAAGGGGTAGCTGGGAAATGCCTTGCATGGGGCTTGGCTCCTTGGAATGGCTTGGTCAGGATAGGGAGGGGATCACAAGCTTTCATAACCAGATAGGCCTTCGTGTCGGAGTCCAAATCCTTCATTTTACAAGGTAGAAACTGAAGCCCAGAGAAATTAAGCAGCTGGCCCAGGGTCACATAGTGCGTTGCTGCCAGAGCTAGGACCAAAACCCAAGTTTCTTTACTCCTAGCATTCTTTCTACTGCACCAACCTGCCTTTCATGAGCAGGGTTCTAGGATAGGGTTTAAGTTTTGACTGTGCTGCTGTTATGCTGTGTGAACTTAGAGAAGTCACTGTCCCTCTCTGGGCCTCAGGGTCCTCTGTGTCAATGGGTACTGTGACCGTGTCTTCCTGGGTGAGGCACAGGAGATGGGATGTTGGGGAAGTGCCAGTGAGGCGGAGATAGTGAAGGGCAGGGTGTGGCCTGGGAACCGATTCTCAGCCCTGGGCTGGGCTGGGCAGGGGTGGTCTGGATTACCTAGAAGCCTACCCAGGTCCTTTCCATCAGCCTACTGTTCCCCGAGCTCCCCCTGCTGAGCTGCCCAGCTTCACCTTCTGGGGCCTTGGTCCCTTGAAGCACGAGAAGTGAAAAGATTGGGAGCCAGGCCACAAGCCTGGAGAAGGACCAGGTCTTTTTGCAAGTCCTGGAGCAGGAAGTAGAAAGAGCAGTTGACCAGGAGTCAGATAGATTGGGGTTCAGTCCCAGCTCTGCCACCTCTAACTGCTGTGAGACTTTGGGCAAGTCCTGTACCTCTGGGTGTGTGCATTCACACGCCCCATTCATCATTCATTCAACAAGCATTGGTTGAGCCTCTGTAACAACAATGCCTGCTTATGGTTGCTGCTGTGTGGCAAGCACTGTACCAGGCACGTACATTTTCCATTTTAAGCCTCACAACAGTCCCGGGAGCTAGGTAATAAGAACTCCATTTTACAGAGCAGGAAACTTGAGGCATAGAGAGGTCATATAACCAGTAAGCAGTGGAAGCAGTATTCCAGCCCAGGCCCATGCTCTCTGTGCCAAGCTCCGTGCTGGGTGCTGGGATGCCCTGACGAAGGAGATGGGTCCACTTGAAGGCTCCCCAAGGAGTGCGAGAGACGGATGGAATCACAAGGAGTCACAGTCCAGTGGGGCCAGGGGGTGACGCGTGAAAGCCCATGGGTAGGACGCAAAGGAGGGAGTGGTCAGCTCTGCAAGGGTTCAGGGCTAGATAGATGAGGGGGAGTTTGCCCATCTGTGTTGCCTCAGTCACCTGTCTCTTAGGGGATGGTCTGATGATCTAACATTGGTCACAAATTGGAAAGTTCTCATACGTGCAAGAAGGACAGTTTCATCAGGTGAGAGAATATTGCAGAACAGGTGACAGAATGTTGCAGAGCAGATTTTTAGGAATAAATAAGGATAATAAGAACTGCTACTGTATATTGAGCCTTCACTATATTCCCTTTTCAGAGATGAGGAAGCTGAGGCTCAGAGGGGTGAACTCACTTGCCTGAGGTCACATAGCTAGTAAATGATGTTTATCATTTAACGCTTAAGTATTACTTCGTATATGTTCGGGACTCTTCTGAGTGCTTGACTCATTTAACTCATTTCACCCTATGAGGTACTTACTAGTATTAGCCCTGACACACAGAGACGTTAAGCAACTTGTCCAAGGTTGCACAGTAATGCTGAACTCGCTTTCGAACCCACTCTGCCCACTCTGAAGCCCGTGTGCAGAGGTCTAGCACAGAGCTGGGTTCAGAGTGAACATTTCAAGATTCTCTGGTCTTCAATCTTAGCTTGGGGGAGTGCCAAGGAATCTGCATGTTGTTGGCCACCAGCCATCCCCCAGGTGATTTTTGCAGGGTGTTCCTGGACCACACTCTGAGGAACACCCTAGGGCCTGGGTCCCCCACCTGGCCCCAGACTCAGGGCTTCAGTCCTGAAAGGCTCTGACTCCTGGTGGAAATGCAACATCCAAGGCGGGTCCTGTTTCCCACCTTGTGCAAGTCCTCCAGCTGTCCCCGCAGTTGGCGGGCCTAGCCCAAGTTTCTTGGCCTGGAGCCCTGATCAATTATAGATCCCTAAGGAGCAGGGCTTGTTATGCAAGACTTGTTTCTGTGAAAGCCTCCTCCTCAGAGCCAGTTCTGTCCTCCTGAGTGTGTGTGTGTGTTGCGGGGGTAGACAGGGAGGGGCCACAGAGCCTCCAGAAAGGGCTGTCATGGGGCCTGGCCCGGCTGGCTCTTGACCCCCAAATCCTCAAATAAAACTCACGGCATGGAAGTTCCGATCCCCTTGATACAGGAGTTCCTCCTCCTTGACTCTCAGACAGAACCCTAGAGACCCCCAGGAGCTGGGTTATTTGAAATCCTTTGTTCAAATGAAATCTGGACTGCGCAGAGTCCTAGGAGGACCTGGACCTGAGGAACACAGTCAGAAAACTGCAGAATTGCTAAAACCTTCCCTTCTCCTCTCCCATTTCCTGGGTAAGGAACCTTGAGTTTACAGGGTGGAGAGGACCAGCCTCAGTGTATCTTTGTTTTAGAACCAGTTTCACATTCTTTTTCATGTAGGTTTTTTTTTTTTTTGGTCTTCTTCTTCTGATTACAAGAGTAATACAAGCTAATTGTAAAAAAGTCAAATATTACCGAAATACAGGTTTTAGAAAGTAAAAGCCCCCCCATGATTCCACCCCTGGTGATAATCATCATCTATAATTCAGTGTACAATTTCTCTCTCTGTATATCATCATTACTTTAATTTGGAAAGTGGGATTTTGTTCCAATAATTTGATGCCAGTCTCTACCCACTAATGATCAGACCATTAAAAGCATCAATCAATCCTAAAGATTGTAGTAAAAATTAAAAAAAAAAAAATCCCTACCCCCTACCTTTGTGGATCACTAAGAGCTTGCCTTTATTTTTTGTTAACTAAGCTTTCCAAGTTCGATGTCCTAAATCAATGATGTTAGAGTGGTTGGTTAATCATTAGAACTTAAGGATTCTTTTTTAAAAATAAATTCATATATGGAGAATTTATGTAGCTGAGATGTACTACATAAAAGAACCTTTTACTTTTTTTAACTTCTACTTATTAATAAGAAAACTAAAAGGCAGGCTTGAACAAGTGAAATATTTGAGAGACATATAAAAAAAAAGTTAATGGTCTTCTTTTCTCCCATCTCCTCATTTCCTCGTCTCTGAGGAATCAGTGGGAACAGTCGGTGTGTCCTTCCAGCACCTTTTGGAAAAGCCTTTCAAATCCACTGCCTTTTTACCTCCAGCTAAATGAAGTCCCTGGATCAGACTGTCCACAGATGCTCAGAAGTTCCTGGGCAGACAGACTTGGGCAAGGCTGGGGAAACCCTGGAAGGACAGAATTGGGGGTAGAACCTAGCTCTGCCACCAACTAGCTGTCATCCTGGGCATGGTGCTTAACCACTTTGAACCTCAGTTTCCTCACCTGTGAAGTGGGGTAATAAGAGCTCGTACCTAGAGGACTGGTTGGGAGGACTCCATGTGCCCCAGCCCCTGGCATGACGAGCTCAGTAATTGGCAGCCATTGCCATCATTACTAGCTGAGTGCAGGGTGAGCTGTACTTCCTCACCTGCTCCCCAGCAGAGTGGCTGGGTTGCGTGGCTCCCAGGACACAGTGTCCTCTCTCCTCCTGTCTCTCTGCACCTCCCCTCCACCAGCCCCTCTGCTCTGCTCTCAGATCCTAGGTATCTGTGCCCTCCAGCCTCTGGGCAGATCCCACAAACCTGGTGCCTCACCCAGGACCCCAACCTCTTTCCCCTCTGAGCATGGAAAAAATTACTGTCTTGCCCCTCAGTTGTGGTGACAAAGCCAGGAGTGGGAGCCATGATTTTACCCCCTGCTCCACACCGAGGACATTCATACAGCTCCCTTTGGTGGGTCCTTAAAACAGAATGGAAGGAAAGTAAGTCAGCTATGAATGCTTTGGCTGCCCCCCTGAGCTGAAAGGACTCTTGAGAAAGGCCTCATGTGGTACCAATAAGGAACTCCAGGGGGTGCTCCAACTACTAGAAACAGGAAAACAACACGATTTTTACTTGAAAGACTGCTCTGAACAGCAGCTTGTGCCTGCCTCCCATCCTGGGTGACCCTGGTGACCATTACTGTAAGAGAATCTCATGTCAGGAGAAAAGTGTGGGCCTTATAGATTCAGACACACCTGGGCTTGAATCTCAGCTCCCCCATTTACCAGCATAAGTCACTTCTTGCTTTCTTACAGATGACGATAATGATATCTCTCTCACAGATGATGGATGCAAATACATGCATGCATGTAACAGGTGCCCCATTTAAATTGCCTCCCTTTGCCTCTTGCCCTCATTGAGCCTCTGAGGTGAGAGTCAGACTTAGCTTTCCTCTGCAAAGTGCGGCGGGCAAAGAGGGGCTGGGTTGGGTGGCTGCATTTCTGCCCTACTGGAAACCATTCTGCCTTCACTCTCGTGATGCATGGAGCAGGGAGATGAGCACTGGACTGGGAGCAGAAGTCAAGGTTTTGAGCCTTGGCTTTGCCGCACACTTGCTGGGTATCCTTGAGTAAGTCAGTTCACTTCTGTGGACTTCAGTTTATCCATGAGTCAAATAAGGTACTCCTAAAGGACCTTCTCAGCTCTGGTTTCATAACCCTGGGGTCTTGGGGCTGGTAAGCAGTGTTGACTGCTGCAGGAAAGCCCTCCGGAAGACCCCTTTCTTTCTCTTGGTGGTAGTTGCAGAGGGTGGCAGAGCAGAGGGTTGTGTCTCCATTTCTGAAAGGAGAAGCCTGAACCTCAGAGAGGGAAAGAGAGTTACCCAAGGCCACCCAGCATTATAGTGGCAGGGCAAGTACTTACACCCTAGGTCAGTGCTCTGTCCCTTACCCACCGTCCCAGTTGCCATTGAGTCAGTCCCAACTCATGGCAACCCCATGTATGTCAGAATAGAACTGTCCTCCATATGGTTTTCGGTGGCTGATTTTTTGGGGAAGTAGATTACCAAGACTTTCTCCTGAAGCACCCCAGAGTGGACTTTAACCTCCAGCCTTTTGGTTAGCAGCTGAGTGCGTTAACCGTTTATACTACCCAAGATTCCAACTGCTGCCTCTACAGGCACAGTTGAATGGAACTGATGTGGTACTGTAGGAGGAGGGAGAGAGATAGTGTGGACTGGAGCAATCTGAGAAGACTTCCTAGAGGAGGACTAGAACCTTGAAGGATGGAAAGATTTGGACTAGCACGTCTCAAAGTACAGGAGCTGCGGGCTGAGTGTGATGGGGAAAAGTGATTTTGATCCAATAAGGTAGGGAAATGCTGTGTAAAACCAAAGGCAAGCAGGGTTACCCACACAGGACTTCCCAGAGCCTTTATTATGTTCGGGTGCACTGTGTATCAGTGAGGGCTGGTGAGTAAGGTGCATTCTCTGTGCTTATTTGATCATGGAACCTTTTATTTACAGAATGTTTGGGAGGACAACACCTTTAGGAAATGCTGGTTTTGAGATAGGGGAGCTTGTAGCTCCTGGACCCAGGAAAGTGGCCCTGGGGGTCTTTGTGAGTGGAGTATGAGATTGAAAGGGGTGATAGCAAGATGCGGGTGGTGGGAATCTATAGTTCTGCAGCTTCCTAGCTATGTGACTCTGGCAAATTTTGTTCCCTTCCTGAACATCAGTTTCCTTCTCTGAAATGGGGATAAGAATGTTCCAAGCTCAAACAAGATAATGAACGTGAAAGTTCTGTGTTGACGACAATCACTGAGTTGCTGGAAAGCTACTGGTCCACAGGGCAGAATTTCCTTCAGTGCAGTGCTGTCCCCCTCCCCCATACCTGCTTCCCTGTCCCCTGTCCCCTGGACTGACGCTGTCTCCTTGATCCGGCAGAAAGGAGGCGTGCGGTCAGGATTCAAGCACGTGGTACCCAACGAAGTGGTGGTGCAGAGACTCTTCCAGGTCAAAGGGCGGCGTGTGGTCCGTGCTACCGAGGTGCCCATGTCCTGGGAGAGCTTCAACACTGGTGACTGCTTCATCCTGGACCTGGGCAACGTAAGTCCTGTCCTGCTTTTTCCGAGGGGGCACTGATGTGCTCCTGACCCGGGCCTGACTCTGGGGAGGTGGATAAGCCCATGTGCATACACATGCTCTGTGCATGAGTCAGACACACCTGCAAAGACCCCTATACAGATGTGCCCAGCATGCACAGACTCCCACACGTGTAGATTCAAGCCTGTCATACACATGTGCACAGACCTCAAGTACACAGCATGTGCACAGTGTACTTGAACTTCAATTAACATACAGGCTCCGTGCCATCTTGAGTTCATATGCATGTTGTGTACCAGTTTACATGTAGTCACACACTTATGAATATATGACTGGCATGTGCAAAAACTATAGCTATTAGTCACCATGCATGGATCATGTGAACCGTAATAAGTGCATACACATATAGATTTAGGTGTGTTTAGGGACCCACGTGTATAGTACACATAGAGTCAAACATGAACATTTGTATATGACCCACCTTACAGATGCTTGATGTTTTGTACACATATGCCTCACAAATCCACTTGAACTCATACCTGCTAATGTACATGGCCAGATATTCCACCTCAAACTTCATGTGCATATGTACATGTTGCATAAAGTCCATGTAAACATAAACAGACTTTTTAGTATAAGCTTTTTATTAAAGTATAGTTGACGTGAAGAAAAGTTCATGAATCCTGAGTGTACGGCTCAGTAGGTTTCACAAAATTAACACCTTCTTGTAACCAGCCCTGGATGAAGAAACAGAACATCATCAGTCCCTAGAAGGTCCCCCTGTTGTCTTTCAGTTCGTCTACCCCCAAGGGTAACTACCGTCCTGAATTCTCCTAACAGCATGTATTAAGTTTTGCCTGTTTGTGAACTTTGTATACACGGAGCTATTCTGTTTTACGTCTGTCTTCTTTTCCTCAACAGTATGTTCGTGAGATTCATTTATATTGTTGCATTTAGTTGTAATTGTTCATTCTTATGCTGCGTGAGATTCAACTGTGTGGCTTTACCAAATTTATTTATCCCTTCTGTTATTGATGGAGCCCTGGTGGTGTAGTGGTTAAGAGTTTCGCTGCTAACCAGAAGGTCGGCAGTTCGAATCCACCAGCTGCTCCTTGGAAACCCTATAGGGCAGTTCTACTCTGTCCTATAGGGTCACTATGAGTTAGAATCGACTTGATGGCAACAGGTTTTTTTTGTTGGGGGCGGATTATTGATGGGCATTTGGTATAGTTTCTGGTTTAGGGGCTGTTACAAGTAGTGCTTCTCTGAACATTCTTGTACAGGTCTTTTATGGAAATATGATTGCATTTCTGTTGGGTATATTCCTAGGAGTGGGATTGCTGGGTCATAGGGTATAGGTATACTGAACTTTAGTAGCTATAGCCAAATGGTTTTCAAAGTGCTTGTACCAATTTACATTCCCATCAGCAAGCAAATGTTTTTATACACATTCTATGTGTAGTTGTAGCTGTGAAAAAGCACACATCCCCAGACACATAGCCTGGTGTACATGGATCACACTCATTGTACTTGGGTGTGTATACATGCACACTGTGCCAGCCATCATCTGGGCAAACACAGAACAAAGGGAGCTTACACACACCCATCCTCACAGCCTTCCCTTCTTGCCATGCCTGTAGGGGGCTTATATGACATCTGGGGCACTGCCTAACGTGGGATCTCTTTCTTACAGGAAATTTACCAATGGTGTGGCTCTGAGAGCAACTCATTTGAGAAAATGAAGGCCACGCAGGTGTCCAAGGGCATCCGGGACAACGAGCGGAGTGGCCGGGCCCGAGTGCACGTGACTGAGGAGGGTTCGGAGCCTGAGGCAATGATCCAGGTAACCATGGCCACATCCAAGCAGTATGAGGCGGGACTGGGCATGGGGATAGGATGCTCGTGACTGTCTTCCGTTCCACAGGCAATCTTGAGGTGCATTTGAGGGAAAAATAACTCTTTCTTCTCCCCTTTCAGACAGTTGTTTTTGTTTTTTGTCCACTGAGGCATTTTATTTTTACATTTGTATGACATCCCTAGAAAAAGAATCCTAGGAATTTTCTTTCTGTGTGTTTCTTTTTTCTTCCTTGTGGTCCATGATGCCAGCTAAGGTCGTCAGTACAGTGAAACCAACCTGACAGGATGGAAGCAGATTATTGTGCCACTTTTCTAGATCTTTGAGTTGCACGTCAAATCTGGGGCTGATCACTCCACACTTGTTCAACCTGCTGTTTTAGTCTGGGTTCTCTGGAGGAGCAAAACCAGTGAAACATATATACAAATATATATACAGAGATTTACTTCAAGGAAATGGCATATGCAATTGTAGGGGTTGGCATGTCCCAAATCCATGGATCTGTGGTGGACTGGAGACCTCTGCTTGCTCATGGGACTGCAGGGCCTGGTGAATTCAAAATGTGCAGGTCAGGCAGCAGGCTGGAGACTTCTACAGGCTGACATCCCAAGAAATGGAGGCCGGGCAATAAGAAGAGTGCAGCGTCAAGGGAGAAAATGAGCTTTGTCAGAACATCCATTAATATACTGGAGGCAGGCCACACCCCCAAAGAAACCTCCCTTTCAACTGATTGGCTGCTCACATCAGATCACAAAATGGAAGGTGACTACATCATGGAAGAGCACCTGCCAAACCACTGAGGATCATAGCCTAGCCAAGTTGACACATAACATTAATCATCGCACCTGCCTTTGGTTCACAACAATTTTCCCAACGCTGTGATCATTAATGATTTCATATCTGCCACGGTAACCATGCTTCATCCTCAGAGTTAGAAACTGAACAGTAACTTTGGAGCACGGCCTGATGAGAACCTGATGTTTGCCTCTCTTCTCAACATTGTTGATGCTCTTAAGAGTGTTGGCCAGGATGTTCACGGGCACCATTATGGTGACGTGAAAAGATGAACAGTTTGCTTTTTACCAAGTGGGAACTATTTAGAAGTGGGGAAGAGCAGCTTCCTGGGCAACTCCCAGACTCCCCTGAGAAGTGGGGCTAGAATCCTAGGACCCCGGTGCATGCTAGGAATTGTGAGCCACACCGTCCAGCTGGGAAGCCCAAGTCTTCCGGAAGGAGCTGAGGTGGAGGGTTCCTCAGCATTCCCTGAGGGCAAGCCTGGCACTGAAGTCAGATCAGAAAGAGAAAAGTGAGACTCAAACCCCTCTTTCCTCCTCTCACTGTTCCATGGCCCGTCTAGTTAACTGCATGATGGGACTGCCAGGCATCGTGCTTTGAGGATACATCAATAGAGGCAAAGTGCACCAGGCAAGGGAGGAGACCATGAGCTCTCCTTCATGCCACTTGGATCCCACTTGTATGGGGCTTCCAGTCCTGGTTTTTAGGAAGAATAGAAAGAAACCATGTATCTTGAGGAAGGTGATTATTATGGGGAGGAGCCTGGACACCAACCATGGCTTGGGAGGGGCAGTAGTTGGGGCTGTTGAGGCTGGAGGCAGCTCAGAGTAAAGAAGTAAAAATAAGCTCTGACGTCACAGGGATCTGAGTTCAAATCCTGGCTTAGCCACCTAATAGCTGTGTGATCTTGGGCAAATGACTTCATGTCTCTGGACTTCAGTTTTGTCTTCTGTAAAATGGGAATGATAATCTGTTCCTTCTAGAGGGAGTGTGAGGATTAAATGAGGTCTTTAAGGGCATGTGGTAGAAGGTATTCAGTATTTGTAGTTATCACTGTTTATGTTATTAGAAGGCCTAGGAGGAAATAAATATACTAAATATCTGAAGGGTTCCTGGGTGGTGCAAATGGTTTGCCCTCTGCTACTGACCTAAAAGGCCTGGCAACTGCTTCCATAAAGATTACAGCTAAGAAAACCCCATAGAGCAGTTCTACTCTGTAACACAGGATCGCCATGAGTCTAAATTGACTTGACGGCAACAGGTTTTTTTTTTTAAAATACCTGAAGGGCCATCCTGGTGACAGAGGAGTTGCTGTGTTCTCCCAGAGCTCTTAAAAAGACAGAGAGGCTGAAAGGGAAGGACTTTTGACAGGCAGGTCTGGTTGAGCTCCCCACAACAGGGGGCCTAGGAGCAGATGCAGGGCGTCTCTGGTGGGGAGTACTGCCCCACGTGATGTGAAGGGTTGCTTTGGATGCCTGAGTGGACCCCGCCTGCCTGAGGAGCTCCCTAGGGTGGGGGTGGAGGGACGGGAGGAGGCTGCCAGGAACTCATACCACCTCCTCTCACCATCTTCCCTCTCTTGCAGGTGCTGGGTGCTAAGCCGGATCTACTCCCAGGTACCAAGGACTCAGCCAAGGAAGATGCAGCCAACCGCAAGCTGGCCAAGCTCTACAAGGTTAGTGGTGGATGCTCTGTCCCCCTGGAGCATGGGGCTCCACTGCTGTGGAACCTTGAGCAAAGCATCCCTGGGGGGGCCTTGGCTTCCCCGTCTTTCCAGTGGACACTCATGTACTTCCTCTGCCTTCCTGCACTAAGAATAAGACAAGATGACAAACTGCAGACACACCCATGTCATGTTCATTTGTGAGATCTTGGCAATGCTTGTTCTCGCTCTGGGTCTCAGTTACTTGGTCTGTAAAGTGGGGAGAAGGGCAATATTATCAACATTGTAGTATTTCTGGAGTCTAAAGAGATAACTGATGGGAAAATGTCTTAGGAAAATAATTGGGGAAATACTGCAGAAATGGGTGTGTGTATGGGGGCAAGTTATGGTTAATGACTTTATTAATAGTTTCTTCCCTGTGGTTTTTAAAACTGACTTGAAGCTTATCTTGAGCCAGGCAAGTCTGATCTCTTGTCTGAGCTCTGGGAGAAAACCCAGGCTAGCCCGTTACTCTTATGCTGTGCCCTGGGCTTATTTGTGGTAAAACAAAAGCAAAATGGGAGTGCAGATTCTCATCGCCTCCAAATAAAAACCATGTTATTTATTTTTTTCTGATTATAAGGTAATACTTCTGTATTGTGATCAATCCTCAAGGTTATAAAATGAAATTTCACTAGTTTAAGATAAACCTCATTGCCGTCCAGTGGATTCTGACTCATAGCGACCCTATAGGATGGAGTAGAACTGCTCCATAGGGATTCTAAAGCTGTAATCTTTACGGAAGCAGACTGCCAGCTCTTTCTCCCATGGAGTGACTGGTGTTTTTGAACCACAGCCTTTTTGGTTAGTAGCCAAGCACTTAACCACCACACCACCAGGGCTCCTAGTTTAAGATAACCAGTGTTAAATTAACATAAAATAAAAGTGTCTTAATTACAGAAGTAACAATACTCAGTATAGAAAAACTAGTGAATACAGAAGCTATTCCAGAGAAGAGAGTAAAAGGGGCCTCTGGAACAGGTTACCATGGTTTGGGTGAATTTACATCCAGATGTCTTTCTGCATCAGACTACACGCTTTTCCATCTCTAAATCTATAAATGGATCCAAACTATTCATGCTGTTCTCTGGCTGTTTTCTTTTTTCTTCTCAGCATGGTCAGGAATACCTTTCTACGTCTACAAACAGATCTGCATGTTCCTTTTTAACAGATATATAGTATTCTGTTTTATACATGTAAGAACTTAAGCAGGTCCTTAATTGATGGACATTAGGATGTTTCCACCTTTTCCCACTGGAACAATCCCTCTTGTGCACTAAGTATGGCATTAGGGCAAGTTCTTGCACATGGAATTGCTGGATCTCAGACCAAATAATGAGTCAGTAACTAAAAATACTGGTCTGGAGTCAGTCTGCCTGGGTTCAGATCTCAGCTCTGGTACTTCCTAGCTGTGAAAGTTACTTATCCCCTCTGTGCTTTGGTTTCCTTATGGATAAAGTGGGAATAGTACTAGAACCATCATAGGGTTGTTGCAAGAATTAGATGAGTTACATAAATTGCTTAGAACAGTGACTGTCACATAGTAAGTGTTCAAGAAGTATAGAACACTTATTATTTGAAGTTCTGGTACCTATTACTAAACTGTACTCCAAAAGGGATCTCAAATTACCCTCACCAGTGGTATGAAAGTGCCTCTTTACTCAGAGCCTTCTGGGTATTGTCAATCTGGGTATTGAATTTTGGCAAGTATGATACACTTTTTTTTTTAAAGTTTTTTTTTTTTTTAATGAACTTTTAATTTTGGAATAATTTTTAGGTTTCCAGAAATTTGAAAAGATAGGACAGAGTTCCCATATACTCTTTACCCAGCTTCTCCTTAATATCTTCACATAACTGTGGTACATTTCTCAAAACTAAGAAATTAACATTGATTCAATATTATTAACTCAGCTATGGATTATTCCCTGTTCTTTGTTCCAGGATCCAAGTTAGGATACCACATTGCATTCAGCTCCTTATATTTTCTACTTTTTCTAATGAGATTGATATCTTCCCAGCAAATTATGCAGTTCTTCTCCTGTGCCACCCGTATTCCTGTATTTTATCTTCCCTTTCTTTTCAATGTGCCGTTTCCAACATGTGCGTGTTACAACAACCCCTGGGTTTGAGTTAGCAGATGTGGCTTTGACAAAGCAGAAAAGGAAAAAAGAAAACATAATTGGGCCTCAGATCTTGAGGGCAAAAGTCCAGGTTTTACTCTGCTGTGTCTTTTGGGGTGGAGGGTAATGTGGATCAACCCATGTGCTGGCTTGGGGACACCCACTGGGTAGGCTGAGATGGTGGAAGTCTCACGGGGTGGGGTGGGGTAACTGCAGACACTCATGGGCTGGTCTCTCTCTCCCTCATCCCTCAGGTCTCCAACGATGCAGGCACCATGGTGGTCTCCCTTGTGGCTGATGAGAACCCCTTTGCCCAGGGGGCCCTGAGGTCAGAGGACTGCTTCATCCTGGACCACGGCACTGATAGGAAAATCTTCGTCTGGAAAGGTACTGGGGACAGGGGTTCCAACCAGCCTTCAGGACCTTGGGTGGTGTATTTGTTTCCCAGGGCTGCTGTAACAGTACCTCACACTGGTGGCTTATAGGACCAGAAACTTATTGTCTCACAGTTCTGGAGGCTGGAAGCCCGAATTCAGGGTGTCGGCAGGATCACGTTATCTCCAAAGGCTGTGGGGGAGCCTTTCTTGTCTCTGTCAGCTTCTGGTGGCCCCAGGCATTCCCTGGCTTGCAGCATAACTCCATCTTCACAAGACTGTCTCTCATGTATTTCTATGCCTCTTCTCTCTTTTATAAAGAAACCACTCAGATTGGATTAGTACCCATCCTACTCCAGTATGACCTCATATTAACTTAACTGATAACATCCTCAAAGACCTCATGTCCAAACAAGGTCACATTCACAGGTACTGGGGATTTGGACTTCAGTACAGTCACATGCCACAGAAGGTCTTTTCAGGCAACGTGTGTCCGCATATATGTCCGTGGTCCCGTAAAGTTGTAATAGAGTTCAGAAATCCCAATCAGAGAACAGGATGTCGCAGATTTAGGCACGTCATACTTGACAATCATGACGATCCTCAAAAACAAACAAAAAATTCTCCAAGCTGTTAAAACTCCACTGAAAGCTACAAGGCTAACGAAAATGTGAAAAGAGAGACCTGTATCAGATATGGAGAAACTGCTAATGACGTGGATTGTGGACCAAACACAAAAGCAATCTGTCTCAGCATGTTGATGATCACTGCTAAGATACAAAGCTTGTTTGAGATGCTTAAAGAAAAAGCAGGACCAGACTACAGTATTGAGTTTGGTGCTAGCTTTGGGTGGTTCAAGCACTTGAAACAACATTTTTCACTGCATAATGAAAAAGCGAGTGGTGAGTCTGTGAGTGCTGCTGTGAAGGCAGCAGAAGAATCTGTTGAAACCTTAGATAAACTAATCGTAGAGGGAGGTTATTTGCCCCAGCAGATTTTTAATATGGATGAAACCTCCTTATTCTGGAAGCAAATGCCTGAAAGGACCTTCATCCATAATATGGTACTCGCACAGCATAATCCAAATCACGTTAACATCCTATTTCACAGTACGTATTGTGGATGTTCAGTGATGCATGACTCAATATCTTTTTAGGTGACACAATTCAATCTATAACAGGTGGAAACTCCTACAGCCATCCAGGCACTCGGCTCAGAAGGAAGGGTTGAGTCTGTGTTCAAGGTACCCTGGTGCGGTGGAAGGGTTCTAAATGGAAAGCGGGAGTCTTGGGCTTTGCAGCTGACTCTCTGTGTGATCTAGGGCAATTTACCTACCTTCTCTGGATCACAGATTTCCTGTTTGGGCTCAAAGTCATGTTTCCCGAGTGTATCATAAGACCAGTTCTCTGAGAGGTTAATTTGGCATGACGTAAAAATAAAAGTTCTCCGGTCAAATAAGTTCATGGACAGCACAAGGTTAAATAATGTTAAACAAGTTTGTTTCTCGCAGGAGTTTTCAGAGCCTACGTACATTAGCAAACTAAAATTTAAAATTAAAATTTGCTAATGTACGTACAGGCTTTTCAGGGGGGTAATCTGATTTCTGTTTGGGAAGCACTATACAGGCAGACACCAGGTTACAAACGAGATCTGTTTCTAAATCTGTCTTTAAGTCATATTTGTAGCTTAAGTCGGAACAGGTACATATGGTTGTTATTTAGTATCAGTTAGTCAAATGTTTGTTTTAGTATATAGTATATATTTTACCTTTCTAAGGATATACACACTTAAGAAACACTTCCAGATACACTAAAACATCTTAAACATAATAATACAGTATGTAATAACAATAATAACTACATACGGTACGTACTAAAGAGAGAGAGAATCTGTGTGTGTATGTGTGTAGATATACCGAAAAAGAAATGTTGTTGTTGAGTCGATTCCGACTGATAGCGACCCTATAGGACAGAGTAGAACTGCCGCATAGAGTTTCCAAGGAGCGCCTGCCTGGTGGATTTGAACTGCCAACCTTTTGGTTAGCAGCTGTAGCTCTTAACAACTTCCCCACCAGAGTTTCTGTGTAGCTATACAGTATTATAAAACAAAATTAAAGAGATAGTTCTTAAAACAGTTTAGATAGAAAAAAAAGAAAAATGATCATGATTAAAGTTAACACTCTCGTTCCATGGAAGTCTTGCATACCAGAAGAGTCATTTGTGAGGTAATATTATAATAACATTAATAACTGAATGATGCAGGAAGATGATGGAGAGATGGCTACTTTTGAAGATGATGGGCCTGGTGTTGAAGAGGATGGACTTGGTGCTGGAGAGTCAGAGTTTGATCCTGCTGCTGGAGGGGGCGGGTAGTGGTTATTACTGGAGTCAGTTTCTTGAAGTAGGCATCACGGGAGGTTTGTATAGAGCAGGGCTTTCAAATCAGTTCTAAGCAGTTCAGTCATGGCCGATGGAAACAAGGGCAGCAAAATAAGTGTTGCATAGCAACCAAATCTCATGTGTGTTGGATTTTGACCTGAGTAGGAAACAGGCAGTGGTGCCCTGCTTGAAGATGGTGGCCGAGTGTGCAGTGTCGCTGTCCACAGTCTTGCCAGTAATTCAGTTTCCCGCATCAGGCTCCTGAAACTTTGGGGATCGATGTGAGACATTGGATTATTGGCAGGACTTTGGAGAGCAACACGCATTCAAAGCAGTGCGGTCAGCCGCCACCCTTGAGCGAGGCTTGACTGCCTGTATCCTACTTGGGTCAAAATCTGTCCCACAGAAGATTTGGTTGCTATGCAATGCGTAAGCTGCCCTTACTGCCCTTGTTTCCGTTGGCCATGACTGAACCGCCTAGAACAGGTTCGAAGTCCTGGTACAGAGCTTTTCTTTTTATTGTCAAAATGGCCTTGTAGCAGCTGAGGCTCTTGGTAACTGTATGGTAAACTCTGGTGAACCTCTCTGTATTAGGATCTTGCCCCTCTAACTTTGCCATCCCTGCTTCAATGAAAGGAAAGCCTTCAGCTAACTCTTTTGTCAGAGACTTTTTTGGTTCTGGAGTTTTTAGGTTCTGGTCTTCTTCCTCAGATGCTATCATCTGCTTCTCTAGTTCCATAAGGTCTTCATTTGTTAGTTCTTCAGTCGTGATTCTTTTCCCCTCCTTTGATGCATCACCAGCACTTACATCGGATTTATGCCTGAGAGGCATGATTACAAGGATAAATAAGAGGAAAATTTAAGCCACTTACAAAGTTACACACTCAACACAGTGTTAATGGCAATGTGATACGACTTAAAATGGTGGATGGCATTCTCCTTCCTCAAGCCAACAAACTGCTGAAGCCGTGCAGTGTTTCCATGAGTGTCACAAAGTAGTGCATGCGTTTGTTATTACGAACCATTGTATTTAACTCAAATTTTTAATTCAGTAGGCTTTATGGCAGTCTGTTAGTAGGTAAGAGTTGTCCGTAAGTTGGACGTTCATAACCTGGGATTGCCTGTATCAGAGGTTCATGGAACTCTGCGGAGTGTCCTGTGGCACTGATTGTGGAATGCTGTTGGAAAATGTTGACCCAGATGTCCTCTGAGGACCCTTCTCTCCTGCTGGCTCTTCTGCTAGTCCACAGAAGAGGTCAGAAAAGGAAGGAGGCATCAGGAGGGCAGGGAATGAGAAGTGAGCTCATGGCTATTACTACTTTTATCTGGTTCCCCCAGGCCCTGGGCCAGCTGATGATAAGAAGCACTGGCTGGCTGGGAGCTCACCTGGCATGGGAAGACTCTCGGGTTGGGGCAGCTTCGCACTGTGGAGTGGAGAGGAGCCCCCTCTCTATGGACGGACAGCCCAGGGAGATGAGGGAGGCCTGAGTGCATGGTGAATAGGCTTTGGAGTCGATAGGGGCAGAGTCTGAATCTCAGTTTTTCTGCTTGCTGAGTAGCCTTGGTCAAGTCACTTAACCTAAGCCCCCATTTCCTTATATATAAAATGAGTGTGATATACTAATGCTGTTTGTCACGTAGGGTTGTTGTGTGGATTAAATGATATAACCTATGTATAGTTCTGAGCACAAAGTACATTGTCAATAAATGGATGCGGCTGTTGTTATGGCTGTTGTGGTTGCTGCCATTGGCCAGGACATCCGGCTGGACCCCCTGGAGCTCTATAAGCAGTCAACTCCAGGAGCCTCTGGCCTTGGCTATCCAGTCTAAGAAGGGGAGGGAGGGAAGTTTGACTGATCCTTTCCATGATGTGGAAGTCGAGGCCCCAGGAGTAGGAGTCCCTGGACCATCGGATGTTAGGCTGCAGCCCCAATTACAGGCCCCTAACCCTCCATCACCCTCTCTCCCCCTGACTGCCCACAGGCAAGCAGGCGAACGTGGAGGAGAGGAAGGCTGCCCTCAAAACGGCCTCTGATTTCATCTCCAAGATGGGCTACCTCAAGCAGACCCAGGTGAGTCTTGGAGGCCAGGTGAGGGATGGGTCCACTTTGGGTGGCAATGGGTTGGGTTGGAGGGAGTGTCCCACCATCAGTGTGGACTGGGGATTTGAGTCTCCCCTGAAAACGCCTGCTGGGTGGCTCTGTCCTCGGGGGGGGGGGGGGGGGTCTCGATCCCTATCCCATCCTGCTCCTGCCTCTCCCCTTCCCAGGTCTCAGTCCTTCCTGAGGGCGGTGAGACTCCACTGTTCAAGCAGTTCTTCAAGAACTGGCGGGACCCAGACCAGACGGATGGCCCAGGCTTGGCCTACCTCTCCAGCCACATTGCTAATGTGGAGCGGGTGCCTTTCGATGCTGCCACCTTGCACACCTCCAATGCCATGGCCGCCCAGCACGGCATGGATGATGATGGCACAGGCCAGAAACAGGTACCTCCAGGCCTGGTGGTGGGTGTGGTTGAGGCCTCGCCCCTGCTCCTTCCTGGCACCTCTAGCCTAAGGACTGCCTCCTGCCCTGAGGATGTTCTTCTGTGAGATTTGGCCACAGTTTTAGTGGATGAGGCTCTTTTGTTTTGCTTAATGTTTTCAACCGACATCTTGAACACTGACTCTGTGTAAGACCCTGAGCCAGTGCCTCAGACCCCGAGCCAGTCCCTCAGACCCCACCCTGCCCCTGAGGAGTGCCTGGTCTGGAAGGGAGGTGACCACAGCCATGGTCAGTTGGAGGCAAGCACAGGGAATCATGGGAACACAGAAAGAGTGGCGTGTTGGGGCAGCCTTCACAGTGATAGCAACCAGGATGGTCACAGTGAAGATGGAGAGGCGGAGGGATGTTCAGAGATATTGATGAGGTAGAGTGCACCTCAGGCAAACATTGATTCCATTCATCATGGTAGAAGTAGCAAAAGTGTTCATTTTTATTTACTATTGCTTTAGTCGTCATTGATTGATTATTAATTACCTTGGTGGGAGGGGAGTATAATGAAAATATTCAGGTGGAGCAGTGTGGAAAGAGCTCTGCTAGCCCAGCTTTGTGACCTTAGGCAGATTACTTAAACTCTGAGCCTCGCTTTCCTCCTCTGGTGATGAGGGTTTGATGATGGTCACTTGATGATGGGATTTAATACTACTCCTCATCATCCTCAAGAATTTTCAAGGTCCAGAGATGCGAGGCCTTAGTGTCTCGCAGAACCACCAGGTGGCGCTGCAGGGCCTCTAACTGTGTCGCTAAACTGTCACCTGAGCTCTGCAATAAGATCTGCCAGCCGCAGGGGTCATCCTGAGGTTACCTAGGGATGACCCTGCCTCTGGAAGTGACTTATAAAATCCAGACACTTCAATAATAATATGAATAATGGTAATCTCAGTGATAACAATAATATATAAGAGCTGCTGCCACTTACAGAGCTATCACCCTATGCCAGGCATTGTGCTAGATTTTTATGAATGATCATTTAGTCCTCACAACTACCCTTTGAGGTAGGTACTCTTATTATCCCTATTTTTCAGATGAGGAAACTGAGGCTTAGAGAAGTGAAGCAAGTTGCCCAAGACCACAAAACCTTTAAGGGGGTACAGCCTGATTTGGGTCCAGGTCTTGTTGGCTCAGTCCTTGTGCTCTTAACTCTCACTGTGCTGCAGTCCTTAAGAGCAAGTTCTGAGCACCTACCATATAGGTCTTAGTCCCTGTGGTGTAAGGATCTGGAGTAGGAGACCTGGGTTTGAATCCCAGCCCTGTCACTTAATGGCTTTGTGATTTGGGTAAATAATTTAATTGCAGTCTGAACCTGAGTGATGTCACGTATCAAAAGCTTGTCCCGTTGTCTAACCACGATCCACCATGCTGTGATTTCCCAGCTGGGCTGAATTGAGGGGTGGGGTTGCTGAATGGATGCTGACCCAGCTTTGCTGTGGCAGATCTGGAGAATTGAAGGATCCAACAAAGTGCCTGTGGACCCTGCCACATATGGGCAGTTCTACGGTGGTGACAGCTACATCATTCTGTACAACTACCGCCATGGTGGCCGCCAGGGACAGATCATCTACAACTGGTGAGGGCTTGGGGCCATCTGGTGCATGTGTGTGTCGGGGCCGGTGGTGGGAGCATGGGATTGCACTGACTGGGCCATGAGCATAGCAACGCCGGGGAGGGTAGTGAGTTTGCAGGTCTGAGGGAAGTCAGGGTTTGTGGGTCTGAGGTGAGACAGCCACACTCCACTGGAAAAGGCTGTTGTCCATGGGGCAACCCACTTGTTTTATCTCTCAAAACAACTTTTAAACCTATTCTTAGAAAAATATTACATGTCCATGTAGGAGAAGTGGTGAATAGGGAGAAACAAACAAGCAGACAAATCTCTCCACAATCCCATGCTAAGCTAAGTACTGTGTACACTTCGGTGTTTATCCTTTTTTTTTTTTAATTAAAAAAAATACTTTTAATTCTTTTAAAATAGATAATACATTCATAAGATTCAAACGTTAAAACTGAAGAAAAAGGTATTTATTGAAAAATCTTGTTCCCACCCCTGCCCCTTTCCACCCCATTCCTCAACTGCTAGTCCTCCATGGGTGACTGCTTTTGTTAGTTTCTTGTATATTTTCCAGTAATTCTTTATTTACTCTTTACTCTCCATTCCTAGTTCTCTCCCTTTCTCTCACAAAGACGGCATACTATGTATACTGTTCTGTACCTGTTTTTTCACTTAATGCTTCCTGGAGATCAGTCTGTGTCAGTACATAGAGAGCTTCCTCATTGTTTTACTGCATGACTGTACTGTAGTTTATTTAACAAATTCCCTGTTGATGCATATTTGGGTTGATTCCAGGCTTTTGCTGTTACAAGTATTCTGTGATTAGTAACCTTAAACAAATGTCATTTTGAATGTGTACAGAAATACCTGTAAGGTAAGTTCCCAGAAGTGGGATTGGTCAAAGAGTAAATGCACTTGTCATTTCTGATAGGTAGCACTCAATTTCCCTTGATAGGGTTTGTAGTGTTCCCACCAGCAATGTCTGAGAGAACCTGTCTCCCCACAGCCTCATCAGTAGAATGCGTTGTCAGACTTTTGGATGTTTGTCAGTCTTATAGTTTATAAAATGGTCTCTCAGTGTACTTTTAATTTATATTTTTCTTATTATATGATCCTAAACTTTGTTTGTTTGCTTGATTTTTGCCTGTTAGATTATTGTTTTTTAAACTTATTTTGAAATAATTTTAGATTTGCAGAGAAGTTGCAAAAATAGCACAGAGCTCCCCTCTACCTGTTACACAGCTTTACTTATGTTAACTTACGTTAACATCTTACACAACCGTAGTGCAATGATCAAAACCAGGAAATTAACACTGACACAATACTGTTTACTAATCTATAGACCTTATTTGAATTTCACCAGTTTTCCCACTAATACCCTTTCTCTGGTCTTGCATTGAATCCGGATCCCATGTTGCAGTTAGTCATCATGTGTGTCTCCTTCCCAAAAAACCGAACCTATCGTTGTCCAGTTGTTCTGACTGATAGCGACCCTATAGGACAGAGTAGACCTGCCCCATAGGGTTTCTAAGGAGGGGCTGGTTAATTCAAACTGCCGACTTTGGTTAACAGCCAAGCTCTTTAACCACTAAGGCATCAGGGCTCTATGTATTTCCTTAGTCTCCTCCAATCTGTGACAGTTCTTCAGTCTTTCCTTTTCATTCATGACCTTGACACTTCTGAAGATTACTGGCCAATTATTTTATAGAATGTCTCTCAATTTGAGAGCCCCAGAATTCTAAAAGCCGGTGATACACGCACATGATACAAAATTCAAAAGAAGGCATTTTTGTTATTAGCTGCATCAGCACATTGATTTTTCAGATTGTTTGATTATACAGATAGCATATTGGTTTTGGGAAATTTAGACAATATAGGAAGATGTGAGGTTAAACGCCAACATCTCCCTAAATCCTGCCTCTCAGAGAAATCACCATTGACCTTTTGGTGAACATCCCTGTGGACCTCTCTCCATGGGTCCACGTGAAGCTAAATCCGCTGATGCCTTTTCCCATAAAAAGGCACCCGTTGTACTTGCTGTCCCCTGACTTGCCTTTCTACCCAGAGACATGTCCTGGCCACCATTCCTCATCTTGGACTTGAGTCTTAGAGCACCTTCCCTTGTGGCTATCCAGGATGAGATGATCCATCCAGTCCCCTGTGGGGGACATTTAGCATAAGCGAATCCGTTCTCTATGCTCAGATCTATGTAAGAAGACAAAAAGCTGAAAGTGTGGAATGTTGGCTTGCTTCCTTGCTCTGGCTGGTCTTGAGAGGGCCTTTTTCCTCTCTGTATCTCAGTTTCATTACCTGTAATGTGGAGATGTGAGGGTTTCTCAGGCCCAGGGCAAGGGAGAGGCTGAGTAGCACTTCCCTCTTCTAGGCAGGGCGCCCAATCTACTCAGGATGAGGTTGCTACATCTGCCTTCCTGACCGCTCAGCTGGATGAGGAACTGGGAGGTACCCCTGTCCAGGTGAGACTGATCAACTGCCTTTCTGGGCCTTGTCTATTTGTCCGCCATCCATCCATCCATCCATCCATCCACCCATCCAATCATGTAACAGATATTTACCTGGGGCTTCCATGTGCCTGCAACTGACTGTAGCAGTGAACTCACAAACACTGCCCTGCCTGATGGAGTTTATAGTCTAGCGGGGACATAGTCATTCAACAAACCTGCACACAAATGAATGTGTGGTCACACATTGGTGTATGTATTGAATGAAAATGATATAAATCCCAGGTAGGGTCTAATTAGATTAGAGAATGCGCCCCTGAGAAAGGGACTCTTCAGCTAGGGCCTAAAGGATGAGTGGGATTTGGCCAGGCAAAGAATGAAGGAAAGTGCATTGCAGGCAGAGGGAACAGTGTATACAAAGGCCCTGAGTTAGGAGAGAGTATGGGATATAGGGCAAGGGGGAAAGTGCCGCCATATGAGCCGTAGAGATGCTAAAGGGGCCAGAACACCAGAAGTCATGGCGAGGATGTTGACCTTGATCTTGAGGACAGCAAGAAGTTGCTGAATGGTAAATCTAACACGAAAGGATTTGTGGGTTTAAAAGGTCACTGTGGCTATAGTGCGGGGCCCTGGAGGGCAGCAGAGACATGTGGGAAGCAGACAAGAATTCTGCTTCCTCCATCCTACCCTTGGAGTGGACATGGCTCAAGATTTGGATCTGGGGTTGGTGCCTTGACTTTTAACTCTGACAGTGGTGCCCTTCTGAGGGCCGGATACTAAGAGATGTTTGATGTCTTACCTCATTTTACCCCAGCAATGGCCTTGGGAGTAGCATTCTTGGGCCCATTTTACAGATGAAGAACCTGAGCTGTTAAGTCACATCTCCCAAGTTCTCACCATCAGGATGGAGATGGGATTTGAGCTCTAACCAGGCAGTGGTGGGTCAAAGTGGAAAGTCACCACAATAAATCAAACATACACATGAGATAATGTTCTGGATTTAATTAGCCACGGCAACAAAGCTTATCTGGAACTAGGTGGTCACACCAAGCAGGAGCAGATGTGATGTATCTTGGCGTAGATCTCCTTGCCCCTTCCTTTGCACCACCCAGCCCCTGACTGCAGCCTGCATCTAGGGAGCCACTGGCTGTGTAGGAGGGGGGCTCTTCAAATCTGGAAAGCTCTAGTCTCACCGCTCTGCTGGTTTTCATACCCAGGGCTGACGTCACCAACCTAGAAGAATGTCCATGAACAATCCCTGTGCTTCCATTTAGGGGAATATTTGCAAACGTGGGTTCTCGGACCAGACTCAGGGTCAGCAAGGCAGGTCCCCATGGGAGGAGGAGGACAGCCCAGACAGTACCCCTGGGGGAACTCAGGCAATAGCGCTGTCTCCAACCTTCCTGGAACTCCTGTGTCCCTGCCCAGCGCCTGTGTGCTGCTGATTATGCTCCATACCACACAGAGACACAAGTGTGCTGGCCTCATTAGGGGGACGGGGTGGGCCTGAGCCATGCTGGCTGGGTGTGGGAGAGGTTAGCCTCATACCTTACAGAAGGACTAATGCCTTCCCATCGTTCCCTGACTCAATTTCCTGCCTCCCTGCAGAGCCGTGTGGTCCAAGGCAAGGAGCCTGCTCACCTCATGAGCCTGTTTGGCGGGAAGCCCATGATCATCTACAAGGGTGGCACTTCCCGTGATGGTGGGCAGACTGCCCCTGCCAGTACCCGCCTCTTCCAGGTCCGGGCCAGCAGCTCTGGAGCCACCCGAGCCATTGAGGTAATGCCTAGGCCTGAATCACAGGGAGGGATTGACCTCACTGAAACGTCCAAGGATCAATGAGCCCATTTCTGGGCACAGGGCCCTGAGGTTGGGTGAGGGGGTTAGGCAGCTTTCTGTGCTTTCCTGCCTTGCCAGCAGAATTGTATGTCTTAGACCTCTCCCTGTTTCAAGGATGCCCAGTTCCTCTTACACACCTTCCATAATGGACAGCTGACTACCTTCCAGTCTAGACACTGTTCCTAATTGCATTCCAGTCGGCTACCATCTTTTTCATGGTAGAAGGTGCAGACTTGGAAATAATCCTCCAGCGTGGTCTGAGCAGCCTAGAGGAGAACAAGACTATTACTTCCTTTGTTCTGGACACTCAACTTCTATTAATGCAGTCCAGAATTTGAGAATCCTCTTGTCAGGCCACAGTGTATTAGTGACTCATGGGAGTCAACTAAGGCCTTCAGTGTTCAAAATATGTGCCCTCCACTCTGGTGGGGTGTGTTCCTCCAAAGCTCCACCTAAGAGCTAGTCCTGCTGCAGGGTCTCCTGGGCTGTGAGGAGGGGGACTGAGGGCTTTTTGTCTGGTTCCTGATTAATGGGGTGCTGTCCCTCCCAGGTGATCCCTAAGGCTGGCGCACTGAACTCCAACGATGCCTTTGTCCTGAAAACCCCTTCAGCCGCCTACCTGTGGGTGGGCGCAGGAGCCAGCGAGGCTGAGAAGACAGGGGCCCAGGAGGTGCTCAGGGTACTGGGGTCCCAGCCATTGCAGGTGGCAGAAGGCAGTGAGCCAGGTAGGAGTTGGGGGTGGAAGGCCTGCTTGTCTCTGGGGACTCCAGCTGTTGGGTTTCCCTTCATTCCTTCTACCTAGGGAACCTCTATATCCTTGTCCCTGCACACTGCCCACCACCTAATGAATTAAAATGAGGGCTATAGTCAGTGAGAGGGTGGCCTGCGGGAGTTAGAGAAAGGAGAGCTCAGTGTGGGCCAGACAGTCAGGGAAGGCTATTCTAGGAAGCCTTGAAAGATTGTTGGCAGGGGTAACAGCCTCAGAGGGATAGCAGTCTCTCCTAATCTTTAGAATCTGTGTTTTCAGAAATGCCACAAGCTTGTTCTGTTTCCAGAACATAAGGTCAAGACTTCTTTCTTACAACATCCCTCAGTCTTTCTGCTGTTGCTCTGAGCCCATCCCCTCTAGCTTGATGTTTAGTAGAAATGGGGAAGAGTAGCTTGGTCTAGGAGACCCTGAGTGGTGCAAACAGCTGCTAACTAAAAGGTTGGAGGTTTGAGTTCACCTAGAGGCAGTTACTTCTAAAAAGTCAGCCACTGAAAACCCATGGAGCACAGTTTCATTCTGGCACATGTGGGATCGCCATGAGTCGGAACTGACTCGATGACAACTGGTTTTTTCAGCCTGGTCTAGATTAGCCTTGTCCCATAGAACCTTCTATGAAGATGGACATGTTCTATATCCAGTTTGGTAGTCACTCACCACGTGGCTACTGAGCACTTAAAATGTGGCTAATATAACTGAATGACTGAGGAACTGAATTTTTTAATTGTATTTAATTTTAATCAATTTAAATAGTCGCATGTGGCTAGTGGCTATCATCTTGGACAGAGCAGGTGTAATGGAAGACTGTGTGGTTAGAGTCAGGCAGGATTTACATCCTGGTTTTACTACTTACTAGTTGTGTGATCTTGAGTGAGTTGCTTAACCTCTCTGAGCCTCAGTCATCTCATTTGTTGAGCGGGGATAATTATTCCCATCCCGCAGTGCTATCGTCAGTCTCAAGCCAGTAGTCCTGGCTGTGTGTCTGCTGCCAGCTCTGCCCTCTCTGGGCCTCTATTTCATGACCTTCAAATTCTCTCAGGCCCTTTCTGTCTTTGGCTCCTGAGAATTTGAGGTGGAGGGTGGGGATTTGGTTGGTCTTGGACAGAGTTTGTCCCAGGGTCTGATGAGAAGTGCTAGGGAGGTGGTGGCATCGGCTGGGAACTGCCATGGCCTCCTCTCACAGACAGCTTCTGGGAGGCCCTGGGTGGGAAGGCCGCCTACCGCACATCCCCGCGGCTGAAGGACAAGAAGATGGACGCCCACCCTCCTCGACTCTTTGCCTGCTCCAACAAGCTCGGACGTTTTGTGGTGAGTTGCCAATGTCACTACCTCTGCTTTCCCCTTAGGGGGCAGGTTCCAAGGAACAGGGGTCGGTCAGTGGCAGGGCAGGAAGAACAGTTCTGATGGCACACAGCATAGAGAAAGGAAGGAGCCCCCTGCTGGCCAGAATTGGCTCTGCAACTTCCTCATGGTGGGCAGGGATCCAGTAAGTACTGAGGGGAGGGAGAATGTCTTGCTGATGCTCTTCCATTAACCCGTTTGACTCCTCTCCAGATCGAAGAGGTTCCAGGAGAGCTCATGCAGGAAGACCTGGCCACCGATGACGTCATGCTCCTGGACACCTGGGACCAGGTGGGTGGAGGACAGAGGTGAAGGCTCTCTGGCTGGAGGAAATGAGAAGAGCTGGACTTGAGCTGTGGGATCAGTTGCCAGAAGGACTTAAGAGACAGTGCAAGGGATTGCTGGAAAAATCCCTCAGCTACTGAAAATTTCTGAGTTTTCATTTCCTCATCCTCAAAATGGGACTGATGGTACCTACTTTGCATAATCCTATAAAATAAGATATAGATAAAAATCACCTTGCAAACTGTAAAGCACCATATGAGTGCAAATCAGGTGATCATCATCATTCACTAGTCCCAGGACTGATGACAAATGTGCCAGCCCGCTGTTTGCCTCTCTTATATGTGTTAACTTCCCAGGATCTGGAACTTGCTCAGCAGATTCAGGGCCCCCCTTCATCATTACTTGATCATGCCCCTGCCCAGGCAAAGGCCTCGCCAGGAGCTCACTACCTTCAGGGCAGTGTGAGCTCTTAACCTTACATCTGTTGGTAAAGAAAGTTGAATTTAGCAGCATCTCATATGCAGGTATCAACCACGTCACCTGGAGGTTTTGAGGGCTCTGGGCTGTCTCTGCCTTATCTCCTAGGGAGGGAGCTTATGTAGGACATGGCAAAGGAAATGCCCTTCATTCATTCATTCATTCCACAGATATTAATTGAGCACCTGTCTTACGCCAGGCCCTGTTCTAGGTGCTGGAGATAGAGCAGCAAATAAAGTAGCCCTTTCCCTACCCTCACGGGGCTTACATTCTCTTAGGAGGTGGCAGTCAATAACCCCTTCTTATCAAGTTGACTTCTCCCAGAGTTGTCAGGGCTATAGATGGCTGGTCACAAAGCATAAGACTCCCCTCTATCCACAGGGCTGCTGCTTGGGATTCCCTCCCCCGCCCCCCAGTGTATAATCAGTGCCTAAACGTTTGCACCTTGAACCATTCAGCTGTTATCATTGACTGATCCATTGGCTAATTGATTTGTTGGCTCGTCTGTTTATTCATTACTCAGCAAATATTAATTAAGTACCGCTGTCTACCAGCGAAACTGCTGAATGCTGGGAATCGTATGATGAGCAAAACAAAGCTCTTGGAGGGGCTTCCAGTTTAATAGGAACACATTTGTAAATAAATAAAGTCTGGTATTGTTGTCTAACACCATTTAATCGATGATAGGTGCTCTTTAAAATCATATTTTTGATATACATAAAAACAGATGAGACATAAAAATCAGTTTAATGGATTTGTTTTATG
Organism: Dugong dugon; assembly: GCA_030035585.1. Taxonomy (NCBI): domain Eukaryota; kingdom Metazoa; phylum Chordata; class Mammalia; order Sirenia; family Dugongidae; genus Dugong; species Dugong dugon. The sequence continues at coordinate 65,482,977 of CM057471.1, forward strand.
TGACAAAACTTGTAATAAGGCTCAAAATGGCGGTGATGGTGGTGAGTTCAGTTTGTATACCAAGTCTCAGACCCATGTTGGCCAGGACACACAGGGCTGGGCACATAGTAGACTCTAAATGCATATTTGTTGAATGAATAAATGAGTGAGCATATGTTGGCCCTTCATTTTTTGAATAAATAGATACCTTTCAAGGAATAATTCATGAACTTCTAGAGAGGGATCTCAAACTCAGAGCTTGATGGCACCTGGCAAACTGAAACTGCCCATCTGAAGGAGCAGCTACTGCTCAGCTTTATCCAAGTGAGGGTGAAGGCCCAGGGTGAAGCCCAAGTTTTCAGTAGAAGTTAGAAATAGTGATTTTTATGTGATCAGTTGGTAACTAAATTTCTTTAAAAAGACATTGCAAACCAACATTGGCTGGTGGGTGAGCAAATAAAACACGTTTGTAGGTCACCAGTTTGCAACCTCATTTCCAGATAATCCCAGACATAGTGTATGGGCTCTGTCGTTTGAGGGCTTCATCCAGCCCAGCACCTGGATGCCCGCATTCTCCCTCCAGCACCAAATTCGGTCATCACATCTCACGCACCTTTTATTTCACATCTCACCTCCAGGTCTTTGTCTGGGTTGGGGAAGATTCTGAAGAAGAGGAAAAGACGGAAGCCTTGACCTCTGGTGAGGACCCAAGTCTGTCTGTGGGTCTGTTCCATGCAATGTAGTGGGAGCTGCTTCCTGCACAGGGCTGGGAGTCACATCTATGGGTTGGAGACCTCTGCGTCTGTGGGAAGCCCCCCATAGAGCCTACCTGGGGGTGATGCAAGGACAGATCAGCTCCTTCAGAAAGCTCCAGGACACAACAGGGGAGGGGATACCACTTCAAGTTCCCAGAATGCCCCCAGGGTTCAGATGTTGGAATGCAGATCCCTGGTAGCTGAATAGATCTGCTGTGGGAGCAAGGACCCCAGCAGCTGATTCTTTAATAGGGGACAGCAAGAGAAAAGTGAGGACTAAGAGCTTTATGAAGCAAGAAGTCCAGCCATGACCTGTCCCTTCCTAGGCACTGGTTCCTGGGCAGGATGGTGGAGGACTCATGGGTGTCATTGCCAGTAACAGATGGTGGTGTCCAGGGCAGGGGTGTGGCAGGCAGTAGGGACATTAGGACCAAACACCGTGTTTGGGAACCCCTGCCCTGAACTGCCCTCTCCCTGGTGAGGGAGGCACTAAAAATCCCTGGGGTTTCCTTTTCCTCCTCGTGTGTTTGCAGCTAAGCGGTATATCGAGACGGACCCAGCTAATCGGGATAGGCGGACTACCATCACCCTCGTGAAGCAAGGCTTTGAGCCTCCCTCCTTTGTGGGCTGGTTCCTCGGATGGGATGACAACTACTGGTCTGTGGACCCCTTGGACAGGGCCATAGCTGAGCTGAGAGCCTGAGGAAGGGCAGGACCCACACGTCACTGGTCAGTGCCTTTTAGAACTGTCCATCCCTCAGAGAGACCCTACAGTGGGCAGGGCAACTCGGGTGTGTGTGTTTGTTTTTTGACATTAGCCAAAAACAGCCCTGCAAAAACTCAGGGTCCTTGCAAATTGTCTCAAATATCTGTGCTTTGGAGATTTAATTCAATAAAAGCTTTTGGAGTGTGTTAGCCAAGTGTGCCTCAATAGTTTCCTCACGCGAATGCCCCTACCCACCTAATAGTAATAAGTCACCTCTGCTCTTCCAGAGTATGTCCCTGAAAATTCTGAGAATATCCAGAGGTACCTCGAATGGGCCTGTGAACCAATAGATCAGCTACATTTACCCTGTGTGTCAATCCTCCGAGAAGCAGATGCCAAGATGAGATGAAATGTACAAGGATTTTATTAGGGGAAGGTGTGAAACGAAATAGGAAAGGGGCTGGAGAAGGCTGGGAGAGCCATCAGACAGAGATGCAAGTCTGACCCCAAGTGAGGGAGAGAGAGAGAGGAGGTTGGGGAGAAGTGTCCTTAGACTGCCTTGCAGTCCAGGAAGTTCTAGCAAAGCTATCAGGGAGTCTGAGCAAAAATCAAAGTGTGCTTGAACAAAAGTCAAAGTCAGCCAACAAAGGAGCGGGTGTGTCTTAGTCTCCCTGCTATACTCAATCATCAGGGGGCACGCGTGACCTTGGAGCACAGGTGGGATGGACTTCAAAGCCGGCAGCTGGGGCCCTTAGTCAATTACGTTCTCTGTCTAGAAAGTCTGCAAGGTGTGTTCTCCTGGCTGCCACACCCTCTAACATCTGCCTAGACCTTCCTCTCTTCTTCTGCTTCCCATGAGTTCATATCTACTTCCCCAAAGCTATTTGGCTGAATGTCTCTACTGCCGCAGCTACCATCACAAGAGCTGTCCTAGGATTCTCTCAAAGTTTACAACCTTTGGGGTGTAGGACAGGTACTTCCTCTGTGCCCCACTTTGTCACCTGGACCCTGAATCTCTGATCATTTTCACGTGTCACAAAGTCCAAATGTCACAAAGACATTTCCATCAGTGTCTGCTTCTCAACCTTTCTCCATAGTAGATCCAAACCATTCCTAGGAAACTGCTAGGAGTCAGACCCCATTCCCTTCCCTCCATCCTTCTGGTCTCTTCTCACCTTCCTCCCCCCACCCCCCTACCACTCCATGCCACCACCCCTTAGGCCCCCCCCCACCCCAAGTCATGGAGTGAAAGCTCTCATGCAAATGACTGTAGGAGAACAAAAGCCAGCTGGGAGGGTTTATGTGGTTGGAAGGGTGTGTGTCTGGTGTGTGTGTGTGTGTTTACACCGTTGTTTCCAAAGCTGCTGACCACCTGAATTACCCAGGGAGCTCTTTAAAAGTACAGGTTCCCCAGGGGCCCTACCTCCAGAGATTCTGACTCATCATCACAGGCATGATGGAGAAAGAATTTTCCAGGTGAACAGTGGAGGGGGAGGGGAGTCATCTTCAGCAGAGGGAGCAGCAAGTTGGGAGGCAGGGAGTGTGAAGGGGTTCAGGAACAGACCTCAGCCCAGTGTGGCTGGAGCAGAGAGGGGAGTGCTGATTCTGGAAGCTGCGAGGTAGGCAGGGGTCAGTTCAAGAAGGGCCTTGCTAAGGGGTTAGATTTGATCCTGCAACATTTGGCCTTTTTGACCTCATAAGATTGCTTTCATAATCAAAGCAACAACTTGAGAAATGCAGTCTTAGAACAAAAGCAGCATTTACCACCCAGAGCTTCTAGGGCCTTGCTGGAAGCTGGTGGAGGCTGTCTAGACAAAACCAGTTCACATCCTGGAAGCCTGTGGGAGGTCCAATTGTAGGTGGACCTGCCCATGAGTTCGTAACTTCAAGTTTACACTGGTATGAAAGGGTATGGCTGTAGCCTCGGAGAGAGCTCTGCAGTGCCCTGAAAAAAGAAATTGCATGGAGCAACTGAGTTGCTGACTTCCTATTTCTCTCTAAAAGACAAAATAGCAACTCAAGAACAGTATCACTTTAACCACATATTTTCTTTTCCTAATTATGGAAACCTTGAACTTCATCATCTCCTGGAATGGACAAATCCTTATAAAATGCCAGGACAAGTGTCCACAGAAAACCTTTCCTCAGGTCTCAAGAGCCCATATTGGGTTACATGACTATTCCTGAATGAATCATGAATGGGCGGTTGTTGTGTGTTTATCAAGTTGATTCCAGCGATAGTGACTCTATAGGACAGAACAGAACTGTCCCATAGGGTTTCTAGGTTGTAATCTTTATGGGAGCAGATCACCAAGTCTTTCTCCCCTGGAACCACTGGTGGGTTCGAACTGCTGACTGAGTGCTTAACCATTGTGCCACCAGGGCTCCTTGAATCATGGGCTAGGGGATGGAATTATCCATAGGCTAATTAGGCTCGCCCCAGCAGTTGAGGGTGAATTCTTTTTCTCTGAGGTGAGAATTGTTAAGGGGGATGTACTAAAAAAAGCCATGGTCCCAGGAAGGAGAAAGGGGGTAAATGGATGCTGGGTAGGCAGCCATTTTGTTGGAGATTTTTTTTTTTTTGGGCTAGATGCTGAAAACAATTATTAAGAGTAATGGTTCCTTCAGACTTGGGGCATCTAACAATTTTCAGAAGGCTGAATTTCCAGCCAATTCTTACCAGAATCTTTTAGGAAAGATTCCCAATTGCCACACGGTTACTAAGTTTTTAGAGATTTCTAAAGCCTCGGCTTTGTCAGTGGTTTCAATCTCCTTTCTCATCAGACTCTTCTGGCTACATTGTGGATTGAAAAGAGTGGCATTCTATTAGCAAGGTGGAGCCTTTAGGCAAATCTCAACCTCTTCTGAGCCCCCAGTTGCTGTAGATGTTATCAGCGTCACAGTAACAGACCATCATTAATTACCCCCAAAGAATCCAGGGATTTTACCATGGCCTGGTCAACACAATTGGGATTGTAAATGGAAACGAAAGGTATTTAAAGTTACGTTGGTGCAGTTCTCAGCACTCAATATTATGGTTCCCTTTGCCTTCTCCTTCACTCCTACCTTGAAGTTTCTACTTTGAAGTTAGAAAAAAATCTTAGATTATCTAGTCCAGTCGTTCTTAAGTTTTTGGATAGCCTTGGTGGTGGGTCAGTGTACGCTCTAAAATTGTATGAAAATGTGTGTGTGCACGCCACCCTATGCAATTTTCAAAGACAAAGCTCCTTAGCTTCCAACACATTCTCAAAAGGTCTGCGACCCAAGTAGTAGAGTACAGCCTCCTCATTTTACAGGTCAGGAAAATGAGGGTCAGAAAGGGGATATGACTTATCTAAGGTCATGCTACAAGTTCAATGGTATAGCGGGAGGGAAAGGCATTTAGGAGCATTGATCTTCAAATTGTGATTGGTAGAATTTTGTATGTTTCAGTAATTTTACAAATATTTAATTAAAATTCCATTTAAGTGGTAATAAAAATCACACACTTAGAAACAAAATGGAGAAATTAAATGTACAGCCTTAAGACTACAACTGTCTTATAACTCCAATTAAAACATTTCCCCCCCCAAAACAGCCTTATTGTTCTCATTGACTAACTTTATATTAAGTAAATGTCATACATTTCAGCTTAAGAATTTATGCTCGTAGAAGACAAGTGTACAGTTTTCCTTTGAAGAAAGGAGTCTGCTGCTAAAGGTTTGAAAATCATTGGTGAGTAAGAAGGGTATTGGGTTCACTATTTACTAGCTGAGGGACCTTGGGGTAGCAAGACCTGGCATTGTTAGGATTAAAGGACTATGTAAACTTTAAGATCCATGGAACCCTGGTTTCCTCCCACTCTGGCTAGTGTCGTGGTTACAAATACCCACATCTACGCCTTTCATTTGTATTGAACTTTGGCCTAGATCAGATGGCTCAAAACTAAAGTTTAGGGCCTGCTTGGGCATGGATACACAGTTCCACTAGTCAAATGAACTTTGACAGTTTTGAAAAAGTTGTGATCTACATATGACTGGTGGTGGTATACGTATGGAGGCAGCGGTGGCTGCCAGTGTACACACAAGGATACATTTAGACACCTTAGAAGTCTTTGGCATCAGACAGATGTGGGTTTGAATCCCAGCTCTGCTCTTTACCAACCGTGTGACTTTGAGCACATTTTAACCTTTGAGTCTTGGTGTCCTCATCTGTAAAATGGGGATGATAAAAGTATCTATCTCATCAAGCTGTTCTGAGGATAAAATGATTGAATGTATGTATAAGTGCTTGAGCACAAGGCTAGATACCCCATAAATGGTAGCCATTAATTCAGGATGGTTCTTGAAAGGTGGAATGTTGCAGGTAACACATGTTGGTTTTATATCATTGATTTCTCTACTTAAAAGTAGAGGGTTCTTGTTGTGTGCTTTCAAGTTAATTCCAACTCATAGTGACCCTATACGACAGAGTAGAGGGTATCCCTATGTTATTAGCTGAGTGACAGCAAGAGGTGGGTTACCGTCCTATCTGGAGGAAGGCAAAAGAAAGTGAAGCCAGCCAAGACTTCAGGGGGTATATGGATCTCAAACTCCCCCAGGAAAACGCATGGGCAGATGCACCAGAGGGAGCTTGGACATGGGAGATGTCACATGGGCAACTGCAGCCTCTTCCCTTCCTCTGGCAACTGAAAGCACAAGAAGGAGCAAGGCAGCCAGCCCAGGACTGGAGGATATGATGCATCACTCTGAGAAATGAAATCCACACACGTTAAACGCAGGCAGGAACAGATTCTCACCCAAAGAAAATTAGTAAAAGTACATACTTTATTATTTTATGGAATGCCATTAGAAAGGGAGGCCACTTGGAAAAAGACTCTTGCACTAACACTCTCATCCTAGAGCTCATTCTATGCTTCCTTCCTCCCAAGCAATTTAATGCCAACCTATTGGGCTATGGATTCACAAGGCAAGAAGGCAAAGGTGGTTTGGTATCTGGAGATACAGGAACTCAAGGAACCAAAAGCATTGTTACACTATGTCTGAGAAGAGATTTTCAACCAGGATACGGGGCTGTTTCCTGGTCCTCAGTAGTCAAGGTGAGGCACCTCACAAAACAGAAAAAACTATCACTTAAAATTCAAAATATAAATGCAACTTGAGTTCTAAGTCAAAATGCTCCACATACCTTCAATAAACTCAGTTGGGGATCTGGATATATGAAGAGAGGGTGGTTCACGCTTTCAAAAACAAGCTTATGAATGGGGTGCAGGGGAGGGGACACTCATAGACTTGGATTGACAGACAGTGATCTAGCTAAGGATAGATGGGGAAGATGGCTCTAGGTAAGGAAGCCACTATTCTTAGACTTCTCTAGGTAAACGCAGAGCCGCAAAGAGGAAGTATTACAACTGTCACCACCAGCCAGCTTTCTGGACCAGTAGGAAGAATGCCAGGTTGCTCAAATTACAGGCATTTGTGACATGGAAGGTGCTTCCTAATACTACAGACTAAGAAATGGCAATCCGGAGAAGCTGACCACTTCTTCCTCTTTCAGCATCAACATACATGAGAGAAAACGACTTACTATCTTTTTCTATCTTTACCTGCAGGTTGGGATTAAAAAAAAAAAAATCTATAACTCTATATAGATACCCTAAGTTTGACAGCATCTATTCAAGCCAGTTAGACACCATGTGCTCAATATATTGTGAATTCCTTATATTACTTAATGAATGAGTTGGTAACCAACATATTTCTCAATGTACAATAGTTAATAGCATGCAGACAGTAAAATATAATGGTTTTTTGAAGATATTTAGAAGTATGTTAGTTCTTGAGCTATTCAAATGGGTATACAAACAACTGTTTATAGAAATTTGAGAACATTTTATTTAAAAAATCAAAACTGTTTAAAACCTGATATACGAAAATAGGCAAAAGTGAGAAACAAGCACTTTGGGACAAGAATTTAGCTGGTTTGAAAGGCAGACCACAGAGGAATCATTTACTGAAAAAGGAGGCTCAAAAAAGTTTAAAAAAAAAAAAGGTACATACATTATTTTAGAAAGGAACTCTGTAATAGTAGGTTTGAAGGTGTTTGAAGGGTTAGGGTAATGTTTTTGTAAGTCTTGACCATTTCCTCTAATGCTGACAGGTCCAGGCAAGAAAATGCCTACTCTCAGGTGGGGATTATTTTGAAACATGGTTTGGGTTCAAAAAGAAAACAGACACTGAGGATATTTCCTTTAATTAAGGTTCCCTGGAAGTAAGGCACATACGGCCCAGAGAAGCTGGTTGCAGCATAAGGCGATAGCTTTGTGCAGAGCATCTATCCAGCTGGGAGTGTCAGGTGGTGCTTAAAGCCTCTGTTCTTGCCTTTGGCCTGGCTGCTGACACAGGGTGCAGAATGACTCAATGGAAGCCAAAAGAAGAGGGATTTAACCTACCACATAATGATCTAAAAATAAGAACTTTCCCATATTTTGAAGAGCAAGAGATGTCTAATTCACCAATCTCTCTCTCTCAGTATTTACAAGCTAAAAATTCTTTCATCTGTTTTTATGATTATACATTCTAAGAACACCAAACTCAATATATGGAAAAGGAAAGAGAGGGAGAGAATTCAAATTTCCCTGCCCTATTCTCTCCTTACAGGTTAAAGGCTAATTTGCTGCCCTACTTCATCCTTTGCAGGGGAGACTCATCTCTGCCTTGGCCTGTGTGGCTCAGTGTTTTGCCCCTACGATGCCTTGCAACATATCTATAGGTAGAGGGAAGACAATCGTTGAGTTTTTCTCAGCAGCAATGGTGGTCAGTGTCTGAAGGTACCGGAGCTGGAGAGCTGCAGGAGATTCAGTGATGACCATAGAGGCTTCTTTCAGAGCTCTGGATGCATTCATTTCTCCCTCAGCAGCAATGACCTATGGAACAGTGGAAGACAGAAGTAGAACTGGAGAAAGCAGCATGGTGTAGGAAATCCACCCGACTTACCGAAGGATTTGTCATTAGCAGCAGTCTTCAAACTGGGGTATGTATACCTCAGGTGGTACTCAGTTCCCTTCTGTTCTTTTTCCTAAATCTGATTTGCCTGACTGAGTATGTGCCTGAAGTCCAGACATCCTCTTTTACTATGGCCCTTCTCCCACTTGCCAGGATACCAACAAAGGGACAATTCATAATGGGTGTTGAGACAGTGAATGGCTCTAATGACAAATCCTTTGGCAAGTCAGGTAGCTTTCCAATTCTTTGATTTCTATGGGCAGAGGGAAGACAAAGAAAGGAAAGAGGACCTTACTGAACTGAAAGCTGATAGATCTTTAAAAATATTTGTTAAGGAAAGATCACTGTATGATTTTTTCGCACATACATTCAGAGTGTTAAGAATTGCCTGATATTACTTTAATAAAAACTTCCATTTCCCTCTACTGATTTATCTATAAAAATGAAAAATAGCCATAGAATTGGATGTTGAGTCCTGTCTCATTCTAGCAATAAATAATAGCCATCCACAAATACATGAATTAATTCCTCACTCATCTCATCCAGAGAAGCATTTTTAGTAAAATTTTATTTCTTATTTAGAAGAAATTCTGAAATATTTAGATCCTGTTTGTAACAAAAATAAAAATAAAAAAGCAAACAAACCAAACCCATTGCCATCGAGTTGATTCCGACTCATAGCAACCCTACAGGACAGAGTAGAACTGCCCTATAGGGTTTCCAAGGCCAATCTTTACAGAGGCAGACTGCCACATTCTTTCTTCCGTGGAGCAGCTGGTGGGTTTGAACCACTGACCTTTCTGTTAGTAGCCAAACGCTTAACCATTGCACAACCAGGGTTCCTGTTTGCAGTCATATGAAATTTAAAGAACTAATTTAAACTCTTAAACTAAATGTGTTGCAGTAGGGTAATAAAGTAATTCATAACAAAATATATTAGATAAAATTTCTGACTGTTGAAAAAGATCTCATTCATATATTTTTTTTAATGGATGATTAAATCATTGTTATTCAGATTTCACTGGATATATTCAAAAGAATTGTTAATATTTATTTTAAAATGTCAATATTTACAACACACCAGGAATTATACACTTTGCACGTACACAAACTCATGATGAAAAATTTTAAATGTTAACTTACAATGTGTGAGGGAATATAGAATTTTTCTAAATTCTTTTAGAGCTTACGCAGGCAAAAAAATTTTGAAGATCACTGGAGTGGTAAAGAGAGGAGGGGCTTTGGAATTACAAGATCTTAATTAAGCTCAAACCCCAAATCTAACACTTACTAGCTGAATGTTCCCAAAGAGCTTATTTAACATCTCTGAGCCTCAGTTTCTCATACTTTAAATGAGACAACTGCTTATAGGGCCACTGTGAGGAAGACTGAGGTATATTAAATATTGAATTTATAAATGGAGGCTATTATACAGGAATGGTGAACGACAAGTTAAGACCTGATTTTTGAAGCCAATTTAATGCATAAAAGAATCAGAAGGTGTTTTGGCATGCATATTTTCACCATAATAAAAGACGAACAAAGTTCAGAAGTTAAATTGAGACAGTTACTTTTAATTAATAAACCTAGGAGAAGAAAAGGTGTAAAGATACCATCAAGATTAAAAGTACAGTTTCACCAGGTTGTCCTTAATGGATCTCAAAACGTTAACGGTTCAGTATTAACAGTTCATAATACTCCTGTAAATATCAGAGTTGGAAGCAATGGTCTTATGACCAATGGAATTTCATTCACTTATAGAGCAAACTTTGGGGACCTTCTAGGTGTTAGGTCTTGTGTAAGAGATAGGGATAAGGAGTGGAATCCCTACCCTAAAGGAGCTCCTGATCAAGTAGAGAAGACAGACATAGAAACAAATAATTTTCTTCCAGTGTGATAAATGTGATTAACAGATATATGTACCAGTCCGAGTGCTGGCACGGAGAGGAAAGTAATTTTTGCAGAGGGTGCGGTGAACTGGTTATATTAAAGGATGAAAGGTTTCCTATTTGGACGTAGATGATGAAAAATACTTCAGGTAGAACACATAAAAAACAATTTGAGTACAAAAAAACTGGTGTATTCTAGAAAACTGTATAAGTGGCTCAGTACTGTGGGAGGAAGAGGGGAAAAGTAGAGGACGAACAGGGGCCAGGGTCCGAAGGGCTAGGAAGGCCAGGGCGTTTGGTCTTCTTTCTATAGGCAATGGAAGCCACTGAATGATTTTTAAGTAGATAAATAACTGCATCAGATCTAGTTTTAGAAAACCTTCTGATGGAGGTCTGAGGACAGATTTGAAGATAAGAGATTGAGAGCAGCTAGTGGAACTGCTTCAGAGAGGTTGGTGAGATTCACTGGTAGTAGGGATGGAGGAGGAAATGGATTTGGTAGCTCTTCAGGAGGAAGACTCAACAGAATTTGGAGACTGACTGGGTATGTGGAGCAGAGGGGAATAGTGGCTGAGCCCCAGGTTTCTAGGTTTAGATCGCATGGGTAGTGCCATTAACTGAGATAAGGGTTACAGGATATGGCAATCACTGAGAGAAAGAACTCAGTTTAGAGGATAAAAACCTTAATTGACCAAGGCAAACCATTAGGTACTACCTAGGGCTGAGAAGCGGGAAGTGCCAGATATGTTCAGTGACAACCATGTAACTGTACTCCCAGGTAAGCACTGTAGAGCAGGCATAAATAAACCCCTGCCATGAGAAAAACAGGCTCTGATTTTTCTCCATATCATCTCAGATGTCCACTTAGGTACTTTTTTATCTGGACATGGACCAACCGCAAAGGTATCTCATCGCCCCCTACTAATCAATACGCAATCTCTTGACTGGGAAGCAAGATCCACCAGTGGGCACCCATTTTGTTAACAGAAAAGCTGCTCTGAGCAAGCTGCCAAAGATGTGAAAACTGGCTTTGTCCTGTTGATAGGATCTTAGAGAGCAAAGCAATGTACTTGTGGGCATATGGGGCTTTTGCTAAATATGCTGTAATCCTATGTCAATCAAACTGCTTATGTTTACAGACCTTCCGTTTTAATCAGGTATTTTCATGTATGTGAGATTATACTCACATCAGCTTCTCTCCTTCTGCAGACGGTATGGGCTGGTCAGAGGGAAGGGTGGAGAAAGGTGCTCTTCTGCATTTTTGCACTATGCCTGCTCAATTAATGGAAGACTAGGTCTAGAAATATGATCCTGTGCCAGGCATTTTTATGAGAGTTATGAAAAGGAAATAAGGGAGACTGCAAGTGCAAAAGACCTTGCATTTCAAGCCATTAAGGGCTGGTCTAAAAAACTTTAAAAGGAGGTTCAGCTAGCATGCTGTATAAAAATTCTTAGGAGTATCTGTCCTCTTTTGTGACTGGCTTCTTTCAATCAACATTATGTTTGTGAGCATTTATATGCAGACTGTTCATTCTCTTTGCTGTATATTATTTGTATGGGAATAAACCACACTTTATTTATCCATTCAACTAGTGATGGACATTTGAGTAGTTTCCAATCTGGGGCAATTATAAAGGGCTGCCAGGAATATTCTAGCACATGCCTTTTGATAAACATATGAGTGCATTTCTGTTAGATACATTCTTAGGAGTGGAGCTGCTGGCTCATAAGGTACATATATCTTCAGTTGTAGCAGATATTGCCATTTTCCAAAGTGGTTGTACCAGTTTATACTCCCACCAGCAGAGTATGAGTTCTAGTTCCTCTGTCACCCACAATTAGTTATTTAGTGTTTGTCTGTTTTTATAAATATATTTATTATTTATGTATGTAGGTATGCCTGACATTCAGGTGGGTGTCTAGTGTGGCATCTGCCTGTGATCTGAATTTGCTTTTCCCTGATGGCTAGTGAACTTGAGTTTTTCTCTGAAGTCTCTTAATCTGTAGACTCATTCACTCTCTCTTCCATTGTAATTTATTTGTTGAAGAAACTATGACCCCTATTTTTATGAAAACTTGAATATAAGCCTTATGGTTGTTGCAGAATTACTGTATTTTATACAAGGCCTAGGCTCATTGTGGTTCCAAGTGTTAACCTTCACCTTAAAGACAGACAGCCACTGCCCTGGTCAATGAGACTGTTTCCGGACTAGCCCTAGAGCCTCATCCAAGAGGGAGGACAGTAATTCAGACTTCCAACAGGCTTCCTTTATCATTTCTTATTGTCAGCAAGGGAAGATAGGAACCTTCTTTCCAAACTGGCAAGAATGCTCGTGGAAGAGGCTCAGCTCATCCTGGGAAGTCTCAGAGAAGACAATGTGGAGCAGAGGGCAGTTCTAATTTCCATTGCCACTAATTGACCATGTAACCTTGAGGAAATCACTTAATTTTTCTGGGCTTCAATTTTTCATCTGAATAGCAGGATAGCAAACAAGTTTCATTTTGAGGGCCAGCTCCAAGCAATCGATGGTTGTTAACAGGAGTGTTGTAGAAGGGTTCTGAGGCCAAGTCTAGGCTTAGTGGAACACAGTGCTGTGGTTAATTACTGGCATGGGAATAGAAGGGCAGAGTGGCAACATCTGGGTGAGGTATTTTCCACCTTAAGGAGATAATCTCTAAGGACCCTTCTGGCTCTGATATTCTACGTAGTCTATGTATGGTAAATTCTATTATTCAATATGGTTTGGAAATGGAGTTTTTGGTTACTTACATATTTTAGGTAAAAGCAATCTCTAATTTTTAAAATAATTAGATTATAGTAGGGCATATTTAATAACATTATCATAAATATAATTTAATCTTCTAAATGTGATGGTTTCTCTCAAAGGCACGTGAGGATTCTGCAGTATCACTGGGCCATCATCACAAACATCGATTACCACATTAGGAAAGCCTGAAACTTATTGTTAATAGAAAATTCTGGAGGCACTGTGCAAATAAATAAGCTAATACTCTACCTGGTGCTGGCTAATAAATTATAGTGACCAATCTGTGGCTTAAAGGGCATCCTAATAGAAGTGTGGAATAGAAGAGTCAATTAGCACCACCTACTATTATTTTCTAATAACAACAACAAAAATAAGAAATTGATTTGCTTCTGTACAGCAACCCCTCCTATGAAAACTATCCCTCTTCCTCCACTCCATTCACAGGCATGGGGCTTGAGATCTTATCAATATCTGACTTGGCCCTTTGACCAAAGCTGGACCAAAGAGTATCTCTCTTCCGTGAATTTTTTTTTTCTTACTGTTGTAGTTAAATGATGTTTACATTTCAAGTTAGTCTCCCATACAAAATTTTATACGTAAATTGTTATGTGACCCTAAGTGTTCACCCCATTCTGCGACAGCACACTCCTCCTTTCCACCCCTGATTCCCCGTGTCTATTCAACCAGCTCCTAACCCTCTCTGTCTTCCCATCTCACCTCCAGACAGAAGTTGCCCCTTTGGTCTCTTGTATCTACCTGACTAAGAGGCACACTCTTCACGAGTATCACTTTATGTTCCACAGTCCAGTCCAATCCGTCCAAAGGGTTGGCCTCGGAAACTGTTTTAGTTCTGGGCTGATAGAGAATGCAGGGGCCATGCTTTCTGGGCTACCTCCAGTCTCAGTCAGATCATTAAGTCTGGTCTTCTTACTAGCATTTGAGTTCTGCACCCCATCTTTCTGCTGCTCCATCAGGGACTCTCTGTTGTGTTCCCTGTCAGGGCGGTCATTGGTGGTAGCCGGGCACCATTTAGTTCTTCTGGTCTCAGACTGATGAAGTCTCTGGTTTATGTGACCCTTTCTGTCTCTTGAGCTAATACTTTCCTTGTGTCTTTGGTGTTCTCCGTTCTCGTTTACTCCAGGTGGTTGAGACCAATTGATGCATCTTAGATGGCCGCTTGCAAGCTTTTAAGACCCCAGATGCCACTCACCAAAGTAGGATGCAGAACATTTTCTTAATAAGCTTTGTTATGCCAGTTGACCTAGATGTCCCTGAAAGCATGGATCCCAGACCCCTACCCCTGCTAGTCTGTCCCACAAAGTATTTAATTGTATTCAGGAAACTTCTTAGCTTTGGTTTAGTCCAGTTGTGCTGACTTCCCCTGTAGTATATGCTGTCCTTCCCTTTGCCTAAGATGATTCTTATCTACTATCTAGTTAGTGAATAACCCTCACCCTCCCTCCCCACCTCCGTAACCATCAAAGAATGTTTTCTTCTGTGTTTAAGCCTTTTCTTGACTTCTCATAATAGTGGTCTTATACAGTATTTGTCCTTCTGTGACTGACTAAATTCACTCAGCATAATAAGTTCCAGCCTCCACCATGTTATAGGATGTTTCACAGCTTCATCGTTGTTCTTTATTGTTGTGTAATATTCCATTGTATGGATATACCATAATTTGTTTATCCATTCTTCCGTTGATGGGCACCTAGGTTGTTTCCATCTTTTTGCTATTGTGAACAGTGCTGCAATGAACATGGGTGCGCATATATCTATTCGTGTGATGGCTCTTTTTTCTCTAGGATATATTCCAAGGAGCGGGATAGCTGGATCGTATGGTACTTCTATTTCTAGCTTTTTAAGGAAGTGCCAAATCGATTTCCAAAGTGGCTGTACCATTTTACAGTCCCACCAACAGCGTATAAGTGTTCCAGTCTCTCCACAACCTCTCCAGCATTTATGATTTTGTGTTTTTTGGATTAATGCTAGCCTTGTTGGGGTGAGTCTCTTCTGTGAATTTGGGATTAGGGGCAGTCTGTCTCCTCTAGTGTTCAACTGGGAAGATGTGTAAACTTGAGAGTCTGACATTCTCCACCAAAAGCTATCTATAGTGAGATGTGGCCCAGGAAATGGAATGATTAGCTCCGTTGAGTCTTAACGGTTTTCTGGTTCCCAGCTCCTGCTTCTAATCCTGGTGAGGCCTGACTCTACTTCCTGCCCATGGGTTTGGTGAGATATCCCTGCATCCTTATGTGTTACCATCTCAATAGACTCTCTTTTTAAAGTTAGGTTAACAAATATTTCCTCAGCATAGGGGTTATGTCACCCATGCAGGGTTAGTGCATAGGCAGGGATTATGATGAAAACAAAGAGAATAAAAGGCAGATGTCAAAGAAAGAGAAGTGATAAAAGGAAAAGGGAAAGAAAATAAGAGGAAAAGGAAATAGTAGGAAGGAAGAAGAACCACAGGAAAAAGAGGATGAAAAGAAGACAAAAACAAGCAAGGAATGAATGGTGGCAAATTGATGAGACTGCCTACTTACTCTAAAGTCAGAATTTTTAATTTGCCATTAATAAGGAATTGCAGGAATGAACTATGAAACATGCAGTCATAGAAGAAGGAAGTAACTATATATACTGATATGGCCATTAAGTATTATTAAGTGAAAAAAACAAGGTGCAGAACAATGTGTATAGTACGAGCCTACTTTTATAAAACAAACAAGCCAATAATCCAACAACTGTTAAGAGTGGTGGTCTCTGGGGAAATAGGATTTGAGGTGGTAAGAGAGACCTTTCACTTTTACTAAATGTTTCAGAATTATTTCAATTTTTTTACAATAAACATGTCTTATTTCTTGTATTTACAAAAGAAAATGCAGTAAGAAAAACAAGCTCAAAACCAAAAAAAGATTACCTTGGCTCGGGCCTCCCGGGCCGCTTCTGCTTCTGCAGCCATAGCTCTCTGGAGCTGCACAGGGAGTTTCACGTCCTTAATTTCCACACGTTCCACCTTTATTCCCCAGTCATCAGTGGCATCATCTAGAGTACACTGTTAGAAAGAGAGACGGTAAGCTAAAATTGTTCAGCCCCAGCCCAGATGCCTATAGTGGCTGTATTCATTGGGATTTGGAGCAGATAAGGCATGGGAGGAGAGTTACATAGTTATCCTATAGAAGAAGGGGAGTCTCTGGGTGGTGCAAATGGTTAATGCATTCAGCTTCTAACCTAAAGGCTGGAGATTCAAATCCACCCAGAGGCTCCTCAGAAGAAAGCCCCGGTGACCTACTTCTGAAAAATCAGTCACTGAAAACCCTATGGAGCACAGTTCTACTCTGACACACATAGAGTCACCATGAATCCAAGTCAACTTCATGGCAACAGGGGGAAAAAATAGGAGAAAAATGGTGAAGCAGGGGTTGGGGGATGGGGGGTTTGAGAGCTGATCTGATTCTGTTACTAATAAGCTAATGCAAGGGTTGGCAAACTTCTTCATAAAGGGCAAGATGGTAATTATTTGTGGTATCTGTCACAACAATTCAACTCTGACATTGTAGGTTAAAAGCGGCCGTGGATAATACATAAACAGATGTGTGTGGCTGTGTTCCAATAAAACTTTATCTACAAAAACAGATGGTCGGCCCATGATGCAGTTTGTTGATCCCTGAGCAAACATGACTCTGTGTGAGCCATATTATTTCCTTCTGCTTCAACTTCCTCCCATTAGAACGGCAGGAATAAAACCATACCGTCTATTTCATAAGGTTGTTGTGGATATCAAATAAGATCATAGATTTTATCCACAAGGAAGTGTGTATAAATAAGAGGTGTTCATATTTATAGCACCTTATCTTTTTTGAACAAGTTGGGTTTAACTCGGGTTTAACATTTGTTACTTAGTTAAAAAGGGAAAGAGTAAGAGTCACAAGGGAATTCTATGGAATAAAGCTTTAACAATACCTGCGCTATCTTCCTGAACAGCATCTGAACTATTAGGCTAGAGAAAAGATTCATACTAACTCTGGGAAAAAAAATAACACTGGAGGGAATAAAAAACAATGCATATATCTGAGTGTTATTATTCCATGAGCTGCTAGTGTGAAAAAGTCCCCTTCTATCAAATTTGGGAAAACCGTGCTATGAAGAAAAAAAGGCCAGTGATTCCTCAACTTGAATTAATAACGGGTTCTCAGACAACCATTGACTCTGTTTTTCAGCTTCTGGTGTGTAACACCACTCCTCACCTGCATGTTGTGTGCAATTTCTTCTCTGTCAGAGAGGATCTGAGAAAGGTTCTTGGTGCCCAAAACATTCCTAAGAGTAGTTTGTGCCAAAAGACGGGTTGCTGAGTCAGCATTGGTGATATTTGCCACAGCCAGGGTTGCATTCTGAACGCGGTAGTAGACCACACCATCCACACTGACTGTCACTGAATCCTTGGTAAGGATCTACAGGATGAAGGAAGCAATTTCACACCAGTCAACCAGCTATTTCTTTAACACAACTGTCAGAAATGTTATTCCATACAGCGTCTTTAAACACTAGTTGATTTTCTTTAATAAGATATCAGAAAGCTAATTACATCTTTAAAATTTTTATAAAATACATTAATTTATTAATTCATTTAAGCAACCAACAAATACTAATTAAGGGGCAACTCTGTAGCAGGCACTGTACTAGGTACCAGGGTATTAGGTTTGGAAAGACTTGGCTCTTACTTTCAAGGAGCTTGAGGAAGCAAGGGAGGCTTTAAAGGACAGGGGGTGGGCAGTTGTGGGTGGCAGAGATGCCACTTGAATTGAGTCTTGAAGAAAGAGATAAAACTTTTCTGAGGGTGGGAAGTGGAGCAGAAGAATATTCTAGGCAGAGAAAATAGTATGTGAAAAGGCACAGAGGTATGGCAGGGTCTAGTACAGCATTATTATTGGAACAAAAAGTGCATGGGAAATGGTTTTATAGGGCAAGGGCCAGGTAAAGAAATGTTTACAGTATGCTACATAAAAATGTTTAACATGGAATAATTTTGTTTTGAAATTAAAAGTTGTCTGAATGAGAGGCTCTAGCAAAATGGTAATTCAAGTTACTTAACCTCTCTGGGACTCAGTTTCCTCATCTGTAAAATAGAGATTAATAGCCGTATCTACCTTAGAAGATTGTTGCTGGAATTAATGAGTTAATTAAGTGCATAGAATAGTGCCTGGTACATGAGAAGTGCTGTGTAACAGCTGGATTTTATTATTTCTTCATCTTGGATAATGGTGTTAACTCTGAGTAAAACATAAACTTGGTTAACTATACTAAGCTAATTTAAGACAGAAAGAAACCATTTCACTTTATTTCTAATCCATCCTCTATACTTATGCCACAGTGATTTTTTAATACTTCAGTCTTAATTTCAGTAATCCCTGGTTAAAATGCTTTCATGGCTCCCTACTGCCTTCTGGATAAGTCCTCCTTAGTATAGTATACCAGTCCTTTGGCACCTGGCCCTACAATAATATCTCTCTGGCCTCATTTCTCCCCACTTCCTTATGCACACACGGCCACATCAGACCACATGCAGGTCCCTACATACACCATGTCCATGCCCCCAGCCTTAATACAGGTATCCCTGCCTAGATGTCCTCTCCTCCCTCACAGCAACTGACTGGAACAGTCATACTCATCATTCACGACACAGCTCAGGTGTCTCTTTCTCTGTGAAACTTCCCTGATACGTTCAGCAGAGGTTAAGTACTCTTCCCTTTGCACATCCACTGTACCTTACACTGCAGTGACGTTATTTATTTATGTCTACTTCTCTATTAGACTATGATTTTGGGGGCAGGGATGGTGTGTGTGTGTTTGTATCTCTAGCACTGGCAGAGTGCTTGATACATAGCAGGTGGTCAATAAATGAGAGATTAATTGAAATGAAATGTGGTCCTAGGAAAAGGGCCCTAGTGGCGCAGTGGTTAAGTGCTCGGCTGCTAACAGAAAGGTCAGTGGTTCGAACCTACCAGCCACTCCGTGGGAGAAAGATGTGGCGGTCTGCTTCTGTGAAGATTCACAGCCTTGGAAACCCTATGGGCAGTTCTCTTCCGTCCTATACGGTCGCTGTGAGTTGGAATTGACTAGATGGCAATAAGGTCTTTTTTGGTTTGTTTTGGGGGTCCTAGGATATATTGACTGATGAAGAGCAATGGAATGAGTCAGGAGACCTGAATTGTAGTTCCAGGTCTGCCTGTACCTCCTCCTATAAGGCTTTTAAACTGTTTGACCTAGAGATTCCTCATTGTGAGGTGGGCTAGTAACACTGCCCAATTCAACCAAATTTCTGCAAAGATCAAATAGATGTTTTTGAACGACTTTTGAAAGTGCAAAGAGCTGTGTAAATGGAAGGGAATAGAAACTATTTGTTGTGTAAATAGCAGTTTCCATTTACACAACAATGTTATTACACAGCTGATCAGCAATGCCAGGCATCAAAGCAGGAATCCTTTTTTTAGTAATCTAAAAATACTTCTAACTTGGATGAAAGTAGGGAATTTGTAAATAAATGTACGTTACCATCTTGTGTGAAAATTAATCCTTTCCCGTAATGTGATGAGACACTGTGCATCATTCCTAGACAAATTCTTGCCACTGTGACTCTGCCACAGCCAGAGCTCCCTAGAGCATGGCCTCTCTGCCTACTGTTTATCTCCCTTCACAGTAAGTTCACAGGGGATTGGAAAAAGGATTGCTTGCCAAGTTCCAAACCACTTGGCATTTAGCAGCTTGCAGGACAGGAGAGCGCAGCTGGAAGGCAGAAGCTGACATCTCTGTCAGATGTCTGCAGTGTTTACAGAGGGAAGGGCCAGAAGAGTTCCCAGCTGCCCTGAAAGGGGCTCCTTCTGAGAGTCAGTCTTCTCTGAGAGCTGGGAAAACATGCAGAGAACACAGCAATGCTCTCGTCTTGTTCTTTCGCTGTGGGCAAAAATTATTTCTGGCATCAACAGATGTGTTTGGGTTATAAAGTCTGATGTCACCAATAACTTGGATCGGTACCAGCAGGTAGTTCTTGAGCTGGCTTCTGGATTTTGTGACAAGAGAAGGCAACATGGCCAGGCTCCACCACCCTGCTGAGCACTGGGCCTTTGGCCAGGAAACACTGACAGTACTCTTTTGTCCCCCACTTCATCATTGGTTATTATGTGTCCTAAGATGCAGGTACCAGATGGCCATCACTTCTTCAAGGGCCATGATGGAGCTAATGTAGAACGCATGGAGCATGGAGCTGAGGAATAAACACTGGACCCGGAATCCAAAGAGCTGGACTTCAGTCCCGGCTCTGCCATTGTAGTCTGGAGGAACCCCTTTGTCCCACTGCACCTGTATACTTTCTAGAAGTTCTGCTGTGAGTTTCAACTGCCAGGAAAATATTTATGAAGTACTCTGAAAAATCACAAAATAATTACTAATATAAAGCATTAATAGTATATGGTTTATCTGAAATACTAAGTGAACAGCTTCTAATTCTAACCAATTATTTAGAATAAAATCAAGAACTTGAAGAAGGAGGAGTATTGTGCCAAGTAGGATTTTCTATCAGAAACCCATTGAGAAGAAATGTGGTAGTGAACTGATCACGATGACAATGATGATGCTAACGTTAACATATAATAACAATAATAATAGCAACAAGCACTTATATAGCACTTACTATTTGCCAGGCATTATTCTAAGCACTCTACATATAATTTCTCATATAATCCTCAAAATAACCCTACAAAGTAGGTCCTATTATTATAACCTCTATTTTATAGACGAGGAAACTGAAGCGTAGAGAAGTTAAGAACTTGCTCCAGGTCACACAGCTAGAAAATGGTGAAGGCAGTCAGGCTCTCAAGCCTGTGCTCTAACTTCTATACTATGCTGTCTCTCGCTGCAAAGCATTTTCACACGTTATCTCAGTTATTCACAGCAAAAGACGGCCTTACCTCCTGAGGAGGAATGTCAAATGAAATAGTTCTCATGTCCACTTTGATGAAGCTGTCAGTGCACGGCAGAACAAAAAACAAACCTGCAACAAAGATCCGTGGAAGATTATAAAGAGACACAGGCACCTGGTCAGTTCACTTCGCCATTCAATTCTAATAGAACCAACCTAATCAACTGAAAGGCTCCAGTTCATCTCAGTAAACGGCCCCCTATGAGCCAGAAGCCAGGAATGTTATGCTTGACTCTTCTTGTTCACTTCCCACATCTTACTGTCCCTACCAAGGCCTGTGGATTTCATTTCCTTATATCTCTCCACACATGATTCTTCCCAAAGATGGCAATTTCTTCCTAAGCCATCTTTCTATTTCTTCTAGCTTCTCTCCTACAATCCATTTTCTAAGCTGCAAGCAGAGCAATCTTTCCTAAAGTACAAAGTCCTGCACGGTCTGCTCCTCCCCCCTTTACCTCTTCAGCCCTTCCCCTCTCCTCACACCCCGGACTCTTAAGTGGACTGAGCTACTTGCAGTTCCTTGAACCTGCAATGCTCTCTTCTACATTGCTTTGTTGCTGTTTCTGCTGGAACACCTCTCCTCTGGCTAACACATTTTCATGCCTCAGTGCCACCTCCAGAAAAGCCTTGTCTCATCCTACTAGTTTGGGTCAGTCACTCTTCTCTGGATTCCCACAGCTCTCTGGCATTACTTCATTATAACACTTATTGCATGGGATTGTAGTGTCCCCCCACTAGAAAGTAAAATACTTGAGGGTAGGGCTCTGTTTTAGTCTCCTTTGCATTCCCAGTAGTCTCCAGAATTCTTCTACTAGAACTTAAAAAAAAAAAAAAACGTTGCTATGGACTCATGGTGACCCTAAGTGTTACAGAGTAGAACTGCTCCATAGGGTTTTCTTGGCTATCATCTTTACAGAAGCAGATCACCAGGCTTTGCTTCCATGGCACTGCTGGGTGGGTTTGAACTGCTGACACAGTAGAAGCTTGATCAAAACTTGTCAAATGAATGACTGAAAGCCCTTCTTTGGCAGCGACTCTCACTGCTACTTTAGTCCTCTTTCTTTGCCCTGCCTCCACCTTATACCTTCCATTTCGTCAATTATTCCTGGACTAAGATAATCTTAACAGCTCAAACAGGAAGGGGAGGGGAAGAGAGGAAAGGAAAAGATGACTGAAGTAAACCTGGCTTGCGCCACTGCTATTGTTATACAACTTCTGCTACACATACTCTTTTCCAGGACAAAAGAGAAGAGACCCCCATGAGGGAAATCACATCAGTAAAAAGGAAAAATGTCAGTCTCCAGACAAACAATCCAGAATCCCAGTACTGACCAGGTCCTTTGGCTCCTCCTTGTAAAATGCGACCCAATCTAAAGATGATGGCTCTTTCATATTCTTTTATGATCTAGAATTAAAAAAAAAAAAAAAAAAACCCACAATAATTCAACATGAGGAATACACTTACATGCATAACTTCTTAAATATATTATAAATATGTTAAATATACAGTATCTCTGCTTTAAACAAGATGCCTATCTTGTTTTTTTCTCTATAATCCATATAACATCTATAAATAACATATGCAATGTTTAATTACCACCTCCACAAGCATGATACCTATTTACTATGGTTTTTAAATTTTTTTCACTGGTTATCAATGCAATAGATATTCATTGTATAAAACTTGGAAAGCATACAGAAGTATACAAAAACAAATCCGTAACCTCACTCCTTCACTGTTAACATTATTATTTAATTATATACCAAAAACCAAATCCGTTGCTGTCACGTGGATTCCGGTTCATAGTGACCCTATAGGACAGAGTAAAACTGCCCCATAGGGTTTCCAAGAAGCGGCTGGTGGATTCGAACTGCCTGCCGATCTTTCAGTTAGCAGCTGAGTTCTTAGCCACTGTGTCACCAGGGCCAACTGCTGGGTAAGGTGAGCCCCTGCTAGGGTTATGAATATTGGACAAGCTTCCTGCTTGCCATTGGCTTATCCACCATGTGCCAGGCACCAGACAGTGCACTTCCAACCTAACATCCTAAGTCCTGATAACCTGCTTGCGAAACAGGTTCGATTATTCTCATCTTAGGAGGAGGAAACCGTGGCTTTGAGGAATGGCCACACAGCTAAGAAATGGCTTAAACAGAAAAAAAAAAAAAAAAAAAAAAACCCGCTAAAGTCCTCATAACTTTTCTCCTCATTCCTTCAATTATAATAATAACAAATTTATCTGGAAATGCTTGGAGCATATCTTATCTTTTTAGTAATACATAAATGATAGTCATTTATCCAAGTATTAAGAACCTTAGAGAAAAAAATAACCAGTATTTGTGGGGCACTTACTGTGTGCCAGGCATTGTGATAATCACATTTAGACACATTAATTCATTAGTCTTCACAGCAACCCTATGAAGTAGGTTCTGTTATTTCCTTCCATTCCACAGGGGCGGAAACATGGTGAAGGTCACCCAGTAAACAACAGAGCCAGCAACCAAACCTAGACATTCTGACTCTGGAGAACTCTTTCTCACAAGACCATCTTACAGAGATCCCTTACTCCAGAATATTTTAGATGGTAATCCTTATTTTAACCCAATGGGGAAGGACTGATTGAACAATGGTTAAAAAGAATTTTTCAGATTCCATTATAATAGATGAAATAATAGAGTGCGTTTTCCTAAAGAGAGATGAAGGAAAAAGAATGACAGGCCAGTGGGGTCTCTCTCACACATTCGTGCACATGGCACAAAGTGGGTTTATGTAGGTAGGAGCTGACATCTTTCCAGGTGCGAATGAAATGTTCTTTACCTTTATGCACATCCATATTGATAATGGGAAAGTTATAACTGTGAATAAGAATGACGCAGCCACCAAAATCCATCCACAAGGTCCAAGGCCTGTACTGGGGCTATCTGTTGAAAACAAAAAATAGAGTCTTATTATTGTTACTAGCATGATCACCAACACTTTATCCTTACCATTCACTGGACATCTATGTGCTAGGCATTATGCTAGCTGTTTTACACGAATTTTCTCAGTTAATCCTCATAACAACCCTGAAGTGTAGATACCACTTTCCCTAATCTACTTGACATAGTAACACAAGTATTTTCCACGTTATTCATTATTTTATCCAGCAAACATTTATTCAGCACATAATATATATCATGCCCTATGCTTTGTACTGAAGTGATAAAATGAGTAAGACCCCACCCCAGCTCTCAAGAAGGTTGAAGTTTAGTGAGTTAAAGAGAAAAACAGATAATTATGATACTAGGTGGTAGGTGCAGATATAGAGTATCTGTTCAGATTATTGTGAGAACAAAGAACAGGGGTAGCTCACACAGTTGGGATGGAGGTGAGAGTAGAGGTGGGTAGGTGACGGTGGTGGTTGTCAGAGGGGCTTCTTAAAAGATGTAACAGTTAAGGTAAATGACAATGAAAAGAAAGGGGAAGGAAGAAAAAGGGCATTCTAAGCCAACGGTACGAATGATTAAAGGTGAAAACCATACGACATGAGGATAAGCTTTTAGAGCCTCTTTAAAAATGACACCTGTAAAATATTTCACTGGGTATATGCACCATAATTTATTATCCATTTCCTAATTACTAGACAGGTTGTTTCTTTTTACGGTTACTAAATAATGCTGTAATGAACATCTTTGAACACAGTTTTCCTCCCTCATTTCTAATGATTTCCTGTTTCTGTAATATCAAATAGCATTATTGTTTGATTATAAAGGTAATGCATGTGGTGCGATTACTTACTTTTGTGTATGGCCTTTCTAGCCCTGGGCTTGTAACCCCCATTCAGGTGATTGGGTGGTACCGGGTGATAGGGTAATTGTGGCCTAACAAGGAGACTGGTCAGTTTTGCCTTAAGAGAGCCATTTCTTAGAGAGAGAGAGAGCGCACGTGCGTGAGAGACCTGGCATCAGGAAGACAGCGTGGTGGGCTTCCCAGCCCACGGAGAGAGAAAGCTGAGTGCCTTTTAAGAGGGGCCTAGGGCCAGGGAGAGGTGTGCCTGCAAGCAAGGTGGGGAAGAGGCTGTCCTGATGGAAGAACTGTATCCTGAGTGTTCCTGAGCATGAACTGTTAACTGTTACTTCCCTAATAAGCCCCGTAATTGTGAGTATGGTCTGTGAGTTCTGTGTGACCATTGCAATGAATTACTGAACTCAGTACAGAGTGCTGTGGGAGGGACAGTTGGTGTCAGAATTGGTAAAGACGGCGGAGAGAGGGGGCTTGTCTGACCTCCGCCTCATGGGAGTCAGCCTTGAGCTGCTGATCTTGGTTCTCCTTCCTCCTTGTGGGGTTAGAGGAGGTCATACACTGCCTCCAAGCCGTTTTTACATTACCCCATTGCAAAAAGTCAGGAAAGTGTAAAAAAGGAGGGAAAAATTATTCTTAATCTGAAGATAGAAGTATTTCAGTACGAATATCCTTCCAACTTTTTCCTTGTAAAAACATAGAACACATTTCTCAAAAATACAAAGAGGTACTATACATACAAAATTTTAACCTGTTTTTCTCTTCCCTAGCTCTTGCTCTTTCACTTTCTTTTTAGTTTTTCTAGCTATGTATTTGTGGTTTTTTTGGTTTGCTTATTTGCTTTCCTTTGTTTTGTGTTTAATCAAAGTTACACTTGGCCGAAAGTTTAAAGAGCCAAATAGTTCTACCAGATTCATTTCCAAAAAAGGCAACTGTTCTTTTGGCTGAGTATTTTGGTATCTACTTCCATGTTTCTAAATCATATGCTTGTATAGTTACTTCTTGATTTTTCAGTTTTGAGCATTATCTATCGACTTTCCACTATGGAAGAGGATTTAGTTTTCTTTCCTTCCCCTGCCCCTGTCATATGCATATGTCCATCTTTCCAAAATATTTATATCGTAATTTTGGTTAGATCAATATCAAATTTTATATCATCATGAATATGTAAATGCTATTCAAATCTAAGCCATGTAGTGAAGTATAATTAGTTTCCCTTTCCTGCACAACTGTTTTTTTCTGGAGTTAATGTCTTGTTTTTTCTCTTTGCTTAGTTTTCAAGGTACTTCCCATTGATTCAATCTCTCAAAAAGGTTCAGGTATCCTATCAATTTCATCTTCTGAAAGAAGTCTCAGCCTTTTAAGCTCCTCTTGTCTGGACTTGTTCTCTCATCTGGTCCACACAGCTACCATTCTGTGACTGCTTTCCCTATCATCCCGGGGAATTCCCTTCACCTTCTGTGTCATAATTCCTATTTTCTGTATCCAGTGTCTTCCTCCTTTTCAGTTTTCCCTTTCGGCGGAGGACACAGGGACTGAACAGGTCAAGGGATACTATCACTTGTCTTATCAACCACAGAAGGCGTCTCTGTATTTGCAGGAGCTGTTTCAATAACAGGAGGGAAGAGGGGAAGAGGTACACCAGTCATGAAGATGGCAGTGAGACAGAACTTTGAAGAAGTATGAAGCCAAGAAGTAAGCAGAGAATTCAGGCTGGGAGAAGGGAAGAAAAGAAAGACAGGTGTTGGCATCCACTTTAAGTGCCCTAAAACACGGAATGAAAAACCAGAAATATACAGGGAGTGCCTTGGTTATAGTCCCTGGGTGGTGCAAACGGTTAATGTACTCAGCTGGTAACCGAAAGGCTGGCAGTTTGAGTCCATCCAGAGGCACCTTGGAAGAAAGGCCTGGAGATCTACTTCTGATAAATGAGTCATTGGAAATCCTATGGAGCACAGCTGTACTCTGACACACATGGGGTCTCTATGAGTTGGAATTAGCTTGACGGCAACTGTCGATACCTTGGTTATATCTGACTTTGTAATTCCCTGATCCTGTTCACAGTATGAAGTATATGTCCTCATGCATACTTAAAGTTATCTAAATTAATCCTAGTGGTTTCTAAGTTACAGTTTTTGGTGTATAGACATATTCGCTGAGAGACTATTCAAAGCAGGCCCACAGTGCTGCTTGTGGAGAAGCTCTATCAGGTCCTGTCACTATCATAACAGATAATAACAGTAGCCGTTTTTGGACGGTTTGCTGTATCCTAGGCACTATATTAAATATGTCAGTGATGTATCTCATTTACCCCTCACAATAGCTCTACGAGGTATCTTAAACTCCATTTTATAAATGAGATAAATGAAGAAACATAACTTTCCCAGGGTCACACAATGAAGGTTCTGGCATTCAAATATAGGTCATCTGACTCCAAAGCCCATATTCTAAATCAGCTCACTCTTCAACCCTTTGCCTCTGAATTTTAAAAAAAAAAAAAAAACCTCACTAAAGATGTTTTGGTATTTAGAGTACTTTCTCAAGACAATATCCAAACTGGGAAAGCATGTTAGGAGTTCTGAGGATGAAATGGCATAGTCCTACAGAGGAAGCTCTCTTAATTCCAGCTGCGATCATTTATAGCAAAAGGACAGTCTCAAGGCTCTCTGCCAGGCTCAGATCTAGGTTTCCAGAGGCAAGTGGATTCTAAACAAGGAACAGACTGACCACAAATACTTACGTGACAGCATTTGGTGCTTTCTAAAACATTGTTCCAAGTCCCCAGATTCCAGGCAAAGTACATTGCTCTGTGTCCTACTAGAGTATAAACTCCTTAAGGGCAGGGGTGTTTCTTATTCATCGGTAATATTCCCAATGTCTAGCACAGAACCCTGCATAGAGTGGGTATAAAATAAAATACTTCTTACCAAGCTTTCCAACTAGATGTGTTTTTTCCTTCCTCTGAATCTTGATAGCACTTTTTGTACCTCTTTATGGCACTGATATTTTGCCTAATACTTTAATTTCTTGTGCACTGATCTCCCTTATTAGACTGTAATTTCCTTGAGAATAGGGAGCGCCTGGGTTGGAATTTCAGTTCTGTTACTTCTTAGTCACCTGATCTTTACCTCTTTGAACCTTAGTTTCCTAACTTGTAAAATAAGGATAATTAGACTGGCTTTGCAGGATTGCTCCATAAATATTACAAGGCATTAGACAGTACTTTTCTGTAATCTTCCTATTTTACTCAACAGGAAGTAATTCTCAACTGTGGAAATCTTCATGATGATAAATGGGGAAATAGGCGACATTTATCTTTTTGATAAAAGCCTCTTAAATGATTTAATTTGTCCCTTGCTTCATGCCTCCCTTTAGCCAGGTCTAGATATTCAAAGACCTTAAAAAAGCTCATTTATGAAGAGCATGGGGACAAGCCAGGAAGTCCAGCCTAGGTTTTCTGTGCTCAGTTTCTAATGTCACAATGTGTTTTTGAACATCCCAGATGAATATTGTTGCTGTTGTTGGGTGCTGTTGAGTCGATTTTGACTCATAGCAACCCCATGTGACAGGGTAGAACAGCCCCATTGAGGCTGTAATCTTCATGGAAACAGTTCACCAGGTCTTTCTCCCATGGAGCCACTGAATGGGTCTGAACCACCAACCTTTTGGTTAGCAAGCGAGTGCTTAATTGTTTGTGCCAGCAGGGCTCCTTCCCAGATGAGTAAATGGGCTTACAAATCAAGAGAAACAAGAAATTCAGTGGATATTCTGAAAACTGTGGTTGGTCTTCCATATATCAAATGCTTGACAAGGAATAATCAGTGTGTATACACTGGGGAAATGGTACACTTTCTCTTTTTTTTTTTTTTTTTTTGTGCCTTTAAAATGAAACTATCCTATTCTCAACCCTCCAAAATTTTCCCCACCTTGGGGTGCAGAACTCAAATTCTAGTCAAAAGACTAGACTTAGTGGTTTGATTGAGACTGGAGGGACCCTGGAAGACAAGGCCCCCAGACTCTCTGTTAGCCCAAAACTAAAACCATTCCCAAAGTCAACTCTTCAGACAAAGATTAGACTGGACTATGGGACATAAAATGATACTCGTGAAGAGTGTGCTTCTTAGCTCCAGTAGATACATGAGACTAAATGGACAGCTCCTGTCCAGAGGCAAGATGAGAAGGCAGAGAGGGTCAGAAGCTGGCTGAATAGACATGGGAAATCCAGGGTGGAAGGAAGAGGGTGCTGTTAAAGTATAGGTAGAGCAACTAGGGTCACAAAACAATAAATGTATAAATTTTTGTATGAGAGACTAACTTGAATTGTAAACCTACACTTAAAGCAAAACATTAAAAAAAAAAAAAGAATTCCCCACCTGGTTATAGCTCAATAAGGCACATAAATCACATTCCTCAGAGAGGTGAGGCTTAAACTCCACCAGGCTTATAAAATGAAGTCTTAGTCACCTACACTTACTGGTAAAAGAGGAGAAGAAATTCCCAGTTATTCCTCCAAATTTCATGAAATTCATTTCCTTTAAGTTTTCCATTCACTACCTTGAGGACTGAATCTTTCCTACCAGCTTTATGAGGTAGTGACAAATAACAGGGAATTGATACACCAGAGACATTTTGGTTTATATACTTGTTGATATTTATAACAACTGCTGAGTGGGAAAAATCCTAAAGGGATCTGTCTTAGTTATCCAGTGCTGCTATAACAGAAATACCACAAACAGAAGTTTATTCTCTCACAGTCTAGGAGGCTAGAAATCCAAATTTGCCAGCTCCAGGGGAAGGCTTTCTTTCTGTCTGCTCTGGGGGAAGGTCTTTGACATCAATCTTCCCTGGTCAAGGAGCTTCTCAGCGCAGGGACCAAGGGTCCAAAGGACACACTATTCTCCTGACTCTTGTTTCTTGGTAGTATGAGGTCCCCTTGTCTCTCTGCTTGCTTCTCTCTTTTATATCTCAAAAGAGATTGATTTAACACACAACCTAATCTTGTAGATTGAGTCCTGCCTCATTAACATAACTGCCTTTAATCCTGCCTCATTAACATCATAGAGGTAGGATTTACAACACATAGGAAAATCATATCAGATGACAAAATGGTGGACAATCACACAATGCTGGGAATCATGGCCTAGCCAAGCTGATACATATTTTGGGGGACACAGTTCAACCCATGACAGGATCCCATGATACTTGCTTGTAAATACTACTATCCCATGGTTTAGAGCATTTTTTCTTTCACTATTAAACTCTTTCCTGAAAATTACGTTAAATAAAATTTTAACTAACCAAAGCAAGAGTCTGAAAATGGATACATTTTAAATTTTTATACTGAATACCAAAATTGGGCTTACCTCTAGGAAACTAATGTAAATCTTAAAAATAATTCATTGCTTTTTTTCTTATTTTAAAAGCAAAATATTGTCACTACAAAAATTAGAAGTTATAGTTCAACAAATTTAAAAAACTCATTG
This sequence comes from Dugong dugon, assembly GCA_030035585.1. Lineage (NCBI taxonomy): Eukaryota > Metazoa > Chordata > Mammalia > Sirenia > Dugongidae > Dugong > Dugong dugon. The sequence continues at coordinate 65,513,287 of CM057471.1, forward strand.
CCGTGGAGTCGATTCCGACTCATAGTGACCCTATAGGACAGAGTAGAACTGCCTCATAGGATTTTCAAAGGCTGTAAATCTTTACAGAAGCAGACTGCTACATCTTACTCCCGAGGAGTGGATAGTGGGTTTGAACCACTGACCTTTCCACTACTAGCTGAGCACTTAACGTTGAACCTCGAGGGCTCCTTGCTCAACAAATAGAAAAAGAAAAATTACCTGTCTTTAATTATCTCTGGATAGTGATTATTTTTTGCCTTGCTGTATGTTCTTTAGGCCTTTTCTATCCTTGTTTGTTTGTTTTAATGAAATAATAATATTCAGAATTATTTAAAATCTGCCTTTTCCCCTATATTGTGAACATTTGTGCATGTTGGTAAATATTCTTCATCATCATCAATGGTTGTATAATATTCCATTCTATCACCTATCACCCGTCGGTCAGTTTGTTTTACTGGTTTGCATGTTGCTATGATGCTGGAAGTTATACCACCAGTATTTCAAATACCAGGGTCATCCATGGTGGACGGGTTTCGGCGGTGCTTCTAGACTAAGACAGAGTAGGAAGAAAAGCATGGCAATCTATTTCCAAAAGTTAGCCAATGAAAACCCTATGGATGACAATCAAATACTGCCCGGTACAGTGCTAGAAAGGAGCACCCCCAGGCTGGAAGGCACTCAAAATACACACTGGCGACAATGAACCTGAGCATACCGATGATGGTGAAAGTGGTACAGGATGAGGCAATGTTTCCTTCCGTTGTACATGGGATTGCCATGAGTAGGAGCCGACTTGACAGCAACTAACAACAAATATTCCATTTTTCCATATGATGAAAATTGAGATTGTGTCCAATTTTCTCAATTACAAACGTTGCTGCAGTGCATATACTTTTAGCAAAGTCTCCACACATCCTTATTTATTATGCAAAACTAACTTTGCTGAAAAGATGAAATTATATAATTCTTAAATTTCTCTCATTCTGGAGGTATCTTTTATTACTACTGCTAACAACTACTATTCATTGAATGCCTATTATATTATCAACCAAAAAATAGCTCCTTCTATGCATTATTTCTAATCTTTACAAATATCTGAATAGTAGGTGTAAAACATTCTTGGAATCCCAAGGTAATAGAGCAAAAGATCATTAGGGAAGACAAACAAAATAAAACAAAACCAGAAAACCAATAAACAAATTGTCCAGTAATTTTGTTGGATCAGATTCCAGAAAAGCAGTAAAATTTTCTTCCCAAGTGGATAACACAGGCTCAGTGTTCACAGTATTACATGTTGTTACTGATCCCACGTCAGCTCATTTACTTTAAGGTCTATTGAACTTGGCATTACTGGAAATCATGTGGAGTAATAAAATCCATTCATCACTGAGACTTAATTATTTTACAGTTCAAAAGATACTGGACTTCCTCTTCAGAGAAACGCCAGAAACATGTCTTATAAAATATCTGGAAACTTGACTCAGAGTCATATGCTTCAATGTACACAAAAAGAAAAGGATGTGCTAAAGAATTATTGAAATGCCTGAGTTATGACATTTAAATTACAATCTTTTCCTTCCTGTTTCACAGAATGCAGGTGAAACACTTCACGTTATAAACTGCCAAGAACAGTGTTATGTAGGTGGAGAAAGATAGGATGGCTGGGAGTTGAGTCTCAAAAACGCACTATCTGGCTTTAACAGCACTTTTTAAATGGGCAACAGCAGGTTAAAATGAAATTTCTTGGCAATTTTTAAATTTTCTTCTTAAAAGCATATATAGTCAGGATATAAGTGTTTTTTCTGGCTGCTATTATTCCTCATCAGAGATTCTATGATTTGGCATGGTTTGGCAAACTTTTCCTGTAAAGATTTTGCAGGCCATGCCATCTCTGTCCCCACTCAGCTCTTCCAGTGCAGTGTGAAAGCAGCCACAGACAATACACACGTGAATGGGCATAGCCGTATTCCAATACAACTTTATTTACAGATATTGAAATATGAATTTCACATAACTTTCATGTGTCATGAAATGTTGTACTTTCTTTTTTTAACCACTTAAAAACGTAAAAACTATTCTTCGCTTGTGGGTCATATAAAGAGGCAGTGGGCCAGATTTCACCCATGGCCGTATAACTCCTGTTCTTGTTCTGTGTCATATAACTATCTGAGGAGGAGTACTTTCATAAACCGAATAATGCATTTGCTCTTTCTTCCAGCTAATAAAATACGTGTCTATTTCCCAGCTTCCCAATTCCACTTCCCTTGTTTGTTTTGAAACAAGGTCTTATAAAACTTGATAAATAAAAATTCAAGGTAAAAACAGGAAAAAGGGCAGATAAAATATGTGTATATAAACACATCTTCAATTAATCAAAATTTTACTATAACTGAATTTTTCAAATGATAGGGATTTTAGGAGAAAGAGGCAAAGAAAGTAAGGAAATAACAGAAGAAAAGGAAAATAAGAGAAACAGAGGGAGAAAAGGAGTAAAGAGGACAGGGACACACGAATGAAGGCAGCATCCTAGAGAGAATGATCAAAACAGCTAGAGGTGACAGGGGTGCGTTTAGCACACAGTAAGGTCTTGATAAATGTATGTTGAAAAAATTACAACTTGCAGTTCATTTAGGCAGAGGCTTTCAAAGCAAACAAGCATACAGTATAATCTCTCTTTCAAATGACTATTTTAATTAGGCATGGTTTATAGTTCTTCAAATGCCCTTATCCTTAAGCCTCTAGGGAAGAAATTATTCTCTGGGCTAGGGTGGTTACAGCCAGATGGTATCAAGTTAAGAGCCATGACCGAAGACTGTAATTTTTCCTCCCTATTATATTTTACATCTGTATCTGTAAACACTAGACCGATGGAGCTGATAGTGATGAGGCATTCTGTGATTTGAATAAAAAAGTTTAAAATGTGCTTACCATGAGATATTAAGGGGAAAATTTTGACTAATCCTTTTAAGAAAGATTTTTAATAAGAGCTGAAATCAAGGGAGTCCTTTGCTTAGCTCAAAAAAGAATAAGGAAATAAATAAGCACAAATATTTGATTTCCCAAGCATTTTGAGGATTTTCTGTGGCTTTTCTTCATTTGAAAATGCTTCTAGCCACAAAACAGGAGGGGGAAAAAAAATGAGACTATCACTGTTGATGTTGTTCTGTGCCGTCAAGTCAATTCTAACTCATAGTGACCCTATAGGACAAAGTAGAACTGCCCCATAGGATTTCCAAGGAGCAGCTGGTGGATTCAAACTGCTGATCTTTTGGTTAGCAGCCAAGCTCTTAACTACTGTGCCACCAGAGTATCATTAATAATTTTAAATTCACACCTCTCAGTCTTAAATAGGCCCCCTCTTTCCTAAGCTCCTACAGCATTTTGCTCTCTTTAAACAACATTTATCACACTTATTCAATGTCTGCCTTCTTCATAAGACTGTAAGTATTGTGAGGCAGTGGTCAGGTTGATCGTGTGAAAGTAGTGTAGCATACAGGGTTCAGAGTTGGCTCTGTAGACTCACTAGCTGTGTGATGTTGGGCAAGTACCTTAACCCCTCTGTGCCTAAGTCTACTCATCTAAAAATAGAGCTAAGAAGACTATCAACCTCAGAGGGTTAATGTAAAGAGCAAATGAGTTAATATGGTTCATGCCTATCTCATAACACATACCCAGTATAAACATTTGTTGAATAGTTCAGCGATTCTGCCATTTCTTTGGGGGAGGCGGGAGACTGCCTGTTATATAAGACAAACTGAAACTGCATGTCAGCAAACACGTTCCAAGAATACAGTTCAGAATCATCCTTTGTCCCAAAGTAACTATCACGCTGCTTCCCTCAAACGTTTTCTTTTTTAAAAAAACTATGAGGTTACAGAATTCAGGAAGGTAGAATGATAGGCTGAACATGGCCCAGGCTGAGGGTCTGGAAACATGAAAACACAATGTTCAGAAAAACTGGAGGGAAAAACAATTTCATAATGGATATTAGGTTAATTAAATTTTAGACTAGACTTGAAATATAATAGACAAAACCCTCTTATTTTTTCCACAGCTGTTTCACTTGGACATCTTAAAACTAGCTATAATTAAGCTTTTCTCATAAAAGTCTTTGGAGGGTTAACATCACTTTCATTTTAAAAATGAGAAACAGAAGCAGAAGGAAACTAGATCACAAGGGTCTGAACTTCTCAAGTGAGGTTGAATAGCTATGCAGTGCTGACGAGCTTGGGGCTTTGATGTCAGATTCCAATGATACCACTAAATTTTCTGACGTGTAAAATGGGGGAAAGAATAGTACAATCTCCTATAGTGGTTACAAAGATTAAACGAGGTAAAACATGTAAAGTGCTTGGCACTGAGGAAGCGTTCAGTAAATAACAGCCATTATTATCATCACAACTTTAAGATCCTTACTGACATACTTTATGGGAATAAACTTTTTATTAAGTGAATTGCCCTCTGGGACCTACACACCATGAAGACAATATCAAGACTAACAATCTGTCTGGGGAATCTATCTCTGGAGAAGAAACAGGACATATCTGGGGCTGTAAGTCTGAGTTCCAAACCTTCTTGGGCCATTTTTCATACAACATTTTGCCCCTATGTTTGAGTTTACTGTGTAACTACTGTATTTTCTGAATAGTATCCCAAATAGAGACTTTCAGCTTAAAGGCCCTAGGTATTGTTAACTTTTTTATAATTCATTTTCCTCATTAAATAGTATCTTAATAATTTAAACTTTAAAGTTTTAAAAGTACATTCACATAAATTTTCTCATTTGATACTCACAAAACCCTGGGAGATCAATAGGGCAGGTAAGATCACGTGAACACATAGGTAAGGAACTGACTGTCTAGAGGTTGAGAGACACAGGTAATAAGTGATGGTGTTGAGATCAGAACCCACATCTTTCACACTATACTACCTGGATAACAAGGTTAGACAGGACAAGGATGTCACAACTGGATAAACAAGGTTGGTATAATTTTCAGTCTGATACTTTAGGACAAACACTTTACTGGTTGTATCTTGAAGGTGTGCCAGGCCAATTGCTTGACACTGAAGTTTCTTTACTCGTCCCAGAGTACAGACAAAGATTCAAAAAGAATGAACAAATGTGTGTCAGTAGAGAATTGACACACACCTCCTACTTCCTGACTGTAACCTTGATCTTCTCTCTTTCCACCTTTAATGACTAAAAGAAGAGTCCTTATTAGGTATATTATCTTGACAATTGTAATCCCTTTGATAATATAAACCCAAACAAATAGTCTATCTGTAACAAGAACATGGAGTAGGGAACATGATGAGCACAACCTAAAATCAACAGTTTTGAGTTATAACAAACAATAAAATAAAATGTAAAGGAAAAATGGTTAGACCAACATCAGCCAAACATTCAACAATGTGATTTATTCCATGAGGATCTTTACCTCCCTCTCCTCTTCCTCTTCCAACAAAAATTTCTCCAAAACTACTATTATTAGATACCAAGCAATGATAGTAAGCAGCAAACAATATTTGCTTTCGAAAGCTCTCATGGTCTGATAAAGTTGGGAGTAACAGATGAGTCAACTGATAATTATAATAAACATCACAATCGAGGTATGCATAGGATATTAGGCAGACGAAGAGGAGAGGTGCTCATTTGTTTGTCATTACAACAGTTTTCAGGAAAATGCTTTTCCATGTCTTCTTAAAAAATTGATTTTGAATCCCATCTTTATCAACATCTGTTTTTCCTTCAAAAGTAACTAGACAGTCAGTGACCTTTGACTGTCGTTTACAGTGTAAAATTTACAATATCAGGTGGAATCATTCATAACTAAATAAATGCCAGCTTTTACAGACTTGGTCTTCTGGTCTGAGTTAATTTATTACCATTCGTGGTTCAACTCCGATTAATTATTGAAGAAGTTACAAAGTTCTTCCCAATCTGGTCAGCCGTAACAACTGAAATAAACACATCAGTCACATGATTCTGCTTATTTTCAGAAATTCCCCCAGAAGGATTTATTCTGTTGACAGGGCTCTTAATTATTATATTTCTTTGCAATCCATCTGCATTATTTCATTACAAAGTGAACGCACTGGCTTTAGGAAAAACTAGCCTTCCTCTAGGTTTGGTCATATTTACCTTCCTAGGACTAATGCTCTCAAAAGACATAAAGGAGCAGAGTTTGGGCTTTTATATTTCACTGCTTCTCTCAGAATTACCGCTGTGGAGCTACCTTATCCAAAAGGTCTTGATTTAAACTTTCTTTGCTTACTGTCTCTTTCCTTCAGTAAAGTACTAATGTTAGAAAGGCCTTACTTTTGGTATTTATTTTGGAGGTAGGGGAAATGGTTTGGGAAATCAGATAGCCCAGGTTTGAAATCTGAGCTAGGTGTGATTTTACCACTCTGAGCCTCAGTTTGCTTTCTGTAAAATGATGGATAATGACATTTTCCTAGTGGAGCTATTGAAGGATAACAACTAATGTTTGTAAAGCATTTAGGCTGTTTTTGGCACATGGCAAGTTCGCAATAAATTCTAGTGATAGCTTCCGGAAAAGTGTCAGATCTCTATGGTTTACATCAAAAAAAAAAAAGGTGCCACAGACTATCTAGTGCTGCTATAACAGAAACACCACACGTGGATGGCTTTAACAAAGAGAAATTCATTCTCTCACAGTCTTGAAGGCTAGAAATCTGAATTGAGGGCACCAGCTTCAGGGGAAGCCTTTCTCCCTCTGTTGGCCCTGCAGGAAGGTCCTGGTCATCAATCTTCCCTGGTCGAGGAGCTTCTCAGCACAGGGACCCCGAGTCCAAAGGACGTGCTATTCTCCTTGCTCTTGTTTCTTGGTGGTATGAGGTCCCCAAGTCTCTCTGCTTGCTTCTCTCTTTTATATCTCAAAAGAGATTGACTTAAGACACAACCTAATCTTGTAGATTGAGTCCTGCCTCATTAACATAACTGCCTAGAATCCTGCCTCATTAACATCATACAGGTAGGATTTACAACACATAGGAAAATCACACCACATGACAAAGTGGTGGACAATCACACAAGACTGGGAATCATGGACTAGCCAAGTTGACACACATTTATGGGGGACACTCAATCCATGGCATTCCACCCTTTAGCCCCCAAAAATTCATGTCCTTGCCACATGTAAAACACACTCACCCCATCATATCATAGCAAAAGTCTTAAATCAATTCCAAGTCAAAAATCCAAGACATTCCTCTTCATCTGTGAAATGCAGAATACAAGTTACCTGCTTCCAAAGTACAATGGTGGAACAGGCACAAGGTAGACATTTCCATTACAAATGGGAGAAATTGGAGGGAGAGAAGGGATAACAGGTACCAAGCAAGTCAGCAGAACATATTACATTAGCTGTCAAGGCTTGAAAATAATCCTCTGTTCCCTGAGGCCATTTAGGCAATGGCCCTACTCTCCAGACTCTGGGTTTTGGCCATATTCTCAGGATTCTGGGTGGAGGTCCCTCAGCCCTGGGCTTCAGCTCTGCCTTCCAGGCCCACTGGAACGGCAACTCTGCTACCTTGGCTTTGGGTGGCTCCATTCTCCCAGTCCAGCTGAGTGGAGACCCTACCCCCTCAGCCTAACGGGCCAGTTATTCTCCCCTTTGAGCATGACAGTCCAGCCCCCTCAGCCTTGGGCAGTGGATCTGGCCCCACCCTGCTGGCACTCATGAACCACAGCCCCACACTCTGGAATGGAGTTGGTGAAGATCTGACTCTTTGAAACCCAGGAGGCTATTGCCCCACTCTTTGAAGCCTGAGAGGCCACGGCTCCACCCTTTGACACCCCAGAGGTTGTGGCCTTACCCTTTGAGAATGAGGCAGCTCTGCTTCCTGCGTTCCTTGTCTCTTCAGCTTCTGCTTCCTCGTTCCTTGGCCTCTTGGGCCTCTCCACTTGCGTCGATCCTGCTGGGGCAAGTGTTCCAAAGCTCTGTAGCTCCACCGATAAGTGTCTGTAGGCACCTTATTCTGCCAGTAAACTTCAGCCAGAAGGCACTCAGCTCTCTTGCTCTGTGGATTGGCAAGCCTAGCTTCACTGATAAGTGCCTGGAGGCACCCTACTCCACCAGGAAGCCTCCTGCGCAAAGGCTCTCAGCTCTCTCACTTCGTGGGTTCGCTCCAGTGCTGTCTTGTGCTGGTCTCCTGGTTCTGCTGCTGCTTCTCGCTATCTGAGTCATCTTCAGTGAAAACAGCTCTCTTCAATTCCTTCTGAGTCCTCAACAGAATTGTCTTTGAAGTCTATAATTCCACCAACAGTCTCTTCAAGGCAATTTAGGCTTTTACTATTAGGTACTTTAAAACTCTTCTAGCCTCTAGTCATTCACAGTTTCAAAACCACTTCCACATTTTAGGTATCTGTTAGAGCAGCATCCTACTCTCAGTACCAGACTCTGTCTTAGTTATCTAGTGCTGCTGTAACAGAAATACCACAAGTGGATGGCTTTAACAAACAGAAGTTTATTCTCTCACAGTCTAGGAGGCTAGAAGTCCGAATTCAGGGCGCCAGCTTCAGGGGAAGGCTTTCTCCCTCTGTCGGCCCTGGAGGAAGGTCCTTGTCATCAATCTTCCCTGGTTAAGGAGCTTCTGAGCAGAGGGACCTCTAGTCCAAAGGATGTACGATTCTCCTGGCTCTTGTTTCTTGGTAGTATGAGGTCCACCGTCTCTCTACTTGCTTCTCGCTTTTATATCTCAGCAGAGACTGACTGAAGACATAACCTAATCTTGTAGATTGAATCCTGCCTCATTAATATAACTGCCTCTAATCCTACCTCATTAACCTCATAGAGGTAGGATTTACAACACATAGGAAAATCACATCACATTACAAAATGGTGGACAATCACACAATACTGGGAATCATGGACTAGCCAAGTTGACACACATTTTTAAGAGACACAATTCAATCCATAACACAGACCAAGCAAAATTTTGTCTGTATGTGTATTTTTCTGGGGAGAGGATACATAGTTTTCACTGGATTCTTAAGAGATTTCTGTCTAAAAAAAAGTTAAGTACAAACCAAGAAAAAGGATGTAGAAGTGAAAAGTGGTCTGTGACCACGAAAAATAACTAAATGAACATTAAGTACAAAGATGATGTTTACTACCACAGAACTTCTCCAAATAGACTTCTCAGTGCAGTTTCACCAAACTTCTAACATTCTCCTCATGGTCCTTTAGCCTCCCATGGGGAAGTCAGGGTACAGGAAAGGAATCTCACCCACTTTCTCATTTAGGAAAAGACAACTATCAAAGAGGCAGTACTGCACAATTTTTACCTGTTCAAGGTTTAAAATCCAGGTTTAAAATATAGCTCCATTACTTATAAACTGTGTGACTTTAAGTATCTTAACCTCTTTGAGTATCAGTTTCTCCAATTACAAAGTGAGGATAAGAACAGTATGTACCACATCTTTGGTTGTGAGGATTCAACAAGAATGCATATGAAATGTTTAGCGCAGAGCCTAGCTTATTTAGTGCTCACGTTTTTTTTTTTTTTAAACCATTATTCTCATCAACTCCTCATTGTTATGCTCCTAATTTGGAAGGACAACTCTCTAAGATGCCTAGTAGGAAAAGTTAAGTGATGAAGATTTCTATAAATCTTTTGATGCTACTGGGAAGGAACTAATGCACAGATCCCTGGGCGAGGGAAACGGGGCTTATACTGGATGGGAGGACAAGTAATCACAATAGGTGACTCCTACATTCTTCGTGTGAAGCACTGGTGGTGTAGTGGTTAAGAGCTTGGCTGTTGACCAAAAGGTCGGCAGATCGAATCCACCAGCTTCTCCTTGGAAACCCTATGGGGCAGTTCTACTTTGTCCTATAGGGTCACTATAAGCCAGAATTGACTCAACAACAACGGGTTTGCTTTGGTTTATGTTCTTTGTGGGGTGCTGGAAAAGCCCACCTAGCCCTCTAAATCTCTTGTACTACGTCATCCTTAGAAATAATTCATTTGGGGACTGAAGCCTTTTGGATCACCAAGACCCCCTGGGAGGGAACCAGGACTCCTCAGAGGTCGATTACCTCTCTTTATTGGACCCTCACTTCCCCAGGGAGTTAGCCAATAAAGACTCAAGGTGACAGCCCTCTCAGGGGTATTAGTTCCTACACAGGGCAACAAGATGGAGCCACTTACGGTTCCTGCCTTCAAGATTGGGAAAGCCCTGGTAGAGTAGGGGAATCAAGAGCTCCTTGAAAAGCCCAGAAGGAAAGAGGTCCTTAGGAAAAAAGTGCAGAGGGCTCGATTGGGATAGAAAGTGAAGCTGCAAAGAGAGGTTAGAAGGATGCCAAAGAGAGACAGACTTCTTTCCTTCCGCAAATATGACCCATTCTTCCATAGGGTTGCTACAAGTGGGAGTGGACTTGACCACACACAAGGACAACAATGTGCTGGGAGCTGGGGGTGACATCTCACAGGTTGGTCCTTGCTTCTTGTTAAGAAATTAGTCAGAGTATCAAAGTGGGGTGGGGAGTGGGGGGGGTTCTTTCCAGTTCCATAGGAGCGGGCTTCACACATGGGGGTGTGAGAGACGGCTGGATGGAGGCGATGGCCTTGGAGAGATGGGGCGGGCAAGAAAGGGGAGTCGGGCAAGGGATGAAGGAGCACAGGCCCGGCTCCACCACCGGCTATGAGCTACTTAACGCATTTCCTCACTGTGTGGATGACATGAGATAACGAACATAAAGCACTGGCACAGTGCCTGGCATATGGCAACCGCCGGATAAGGTGAATTCCTGCCACTATTATGAGTATGGGAAAAGCCTCCTGCTTACCACTGGCTCGTCCACCGTGTGCCAGGCACCGGGCAGTGCACTTGCATCCTATCATCCCAAAGTCCTGACAATCCCTTTGCGAAATGGGTTTGATTATTCTCATTTTACTAGCGAGGAAACCGCGGCTTTGAGGAACGGTCGCACAGCTTAAATCGGGTTTCTCCGACCACAGAGCCCACGCCCCAGGCTGGGGTTCGTTCCCGAGGGGAGGGTTAACGGGCGGCGGGCGACCCCCAGGGCGCTCCGCGACCCCACCCGGACCTCGCCAGGGGCGTGGTGCTCACCTTTGAAGGAGTCGGGGAGCCGACGAGCTTGGTTGTCGGATGCCTGCCGCTTCTCAGCCATGCTGTTCCAGCCGGAGGCGCCGCTTTCCCTCCTCTGTTGCCCAAGCCAGAGTAGCTGGGAATGTCTAGAGAAGCAGCAGGGCCGGAGACCCAGGCTGCATGCGGCCCCGCCCCCTCGTTTAGTCCCGCCTCTCTCCTAAATTCAGCCAATGGACGCCCAGGATGCGGGAGGACACGCCCCCCCCCCCCGCCCCCTCGTCCCGCGCGCCCGTCCCGCGCGGTTGCTTTGCTGTCGCTTCCCGCTCGGTCCACGGGCGTGGCTTGCGGGGCGAGGCCTTTCCCTCCAGACCGGGTCGGGGCCTAGAGGCCGCACCCGCAGGGAAAAGTGGAGGGCTTAGGCGTGGGCTGAAGTTACCCGGGAGGAGGCTGTGGCGAAGGCTTGAGGTAAAAGAATGAGGATAAAGGTGCACTTATGGCTAGAGGTTTTACAGCCACGCACTTCCTGTGGGCGAGAAATTAGAAGAAAGAAAATGGCACCACCCTTTCTGGGCAGAGTGGGGTTCGAGTTGAGAGAAAGCTGGGGGCAGGGTGAGACCAGGGTGAGGACCTGAGGGCAGCAGTGTGAGCTGAGAGGACCACCCCCGACCAGAAGTTGGGATTCAAGTGAGGTTCATTTATTCATAATAAGTACTTTTGAGCACCTGCCATGTGAGAGACGGTGTGCTCACTGTCGGGGAGATAGTGGGCAAGGGGTAGACATGATGCCTGCCTTTCTGGAGCATATACTCCAGTGGGGAGACAGGCAAACAAACAAGTAAATAAAAAATTACACATGGTGAAAAGCGATGTGAAGGGAACCGAGGGCTCAGAGTATAGAGGTAGGGAGACGAGGGAAGGCTTCTGTAAGGAGGTGGCCTTTGAGGTGTGACCTGAAAAATGAGAAGGAGCCAGGCGTCGGAAGGGGACAGGCAGTGCAGGAGGTCTGAGAGGGTATCCCAGGCAGAGGGAAAGGCATATATGCAAACGTATTCCCACCCTCAAGCTTTCTGTCAGATTGTGGCTGAAAACTTCCCGTTTGAAAATCTTATGTTTTATTCTACAAAACTTATCCTAATGCAGAATGTTCAGAGTATATCAATGTACACAAGTAGGAGCGCTTTTTAACTAAGAACAGCTTCATAGGAATTTGCAAAGACAGTATAGAGAAGTTACATGTAGCTGCCCATTAGCTCAACTCGTGACGACTCCAGCTTTTGGCCACCTCCTATGTAGCTGGAGCTGCTGGTTCTGTGCCATCCCCATGATTGGTTGCAGATCAGACCACTGTGATACATACGGTTTTTCATTGGCTGATTTTTGTCAGGTCTTTCTTCCTAGTCCATCTTAGTCTAGGACATTGGTGGTTCAGTGGTAGACTTCTCACCTTCCCTGCAGGAGACCCTGAGTTCAATTCCGGGCCAAGGCACTCATGTGCACCACTACCTATCACTGGTGGTTTGTGTGTTGCTATGATACTAAACAGGTTTCACTAGAGCTTCCAGACTACTTAACTATAGTACAATACCAAAACTAGGAAATTGACAATGGTGCAATATGTGTGTATAGTTCTATACCATTTTATCATGTGTAGATTCATGTAACCATCACCACAATCGAGATAGGAAACTAGTCCATCACCAGCAAGACTTTCCTCCTGAGAAGCATTCCACTCCATTTTTTTACATGTTCAATATTCGGCTGCATAACACCCAACACCTTGCGGTGCTTAGGTAATATGAAATGGTAGAATTTTCCTTCTAGTTTTAGCTCTGGAGCTTTGTGGCTGGGTCAGGAAGAGACTGGAGCACACACAATCATAGCAGCTGATCACGTTTGCTGCAGGGATGAATGAAGGCCGTAGTGTGTGATAAAAGCCTGAAGCAGAGCTCGCAAGTTGACTTCTGGTCACATACGGAGCCAAGACCTGTTTTTATTCCTGGGCGGTGGAGCACAGCTTGTGCAGTCACTTTGTTTATTAGCCTTCCGGAGAAGATAAGACGGTGAGTACAGTAATTTAATGACCTCTCTAAATCATCGTTGAGAAAGTCCACAGTTTCTTTGTTTCCATTCGGAAAGGAATAAACCCCAGAGGCATGAACTTCCTGTTTATGATGTGGTTGCCAGGAAAGAGAGCAAATGCACAAGAAGCTAATTACATCCTTCTGTAGAGGAGGGCTTGATTACAAATTGCATATGGTGAAAAAGTCTTTTGGGTTCATTTTTGCTGGAAAGAGAAATAATGTTTCAAAATGAATTCAAATGTCTCTCCTCCTCCCTGCCACCTTCCCTCAAGTCTCAAGGCAATCCAAACAGCATCACTTCTGGAGAATCAGAAAAGAACCCTCTCCCTTTGGGAGGAAGACTTTGGTAAACACTTGTTGGCTCTGGTTTCAGATTGCATCAGTTCTGGAGCTAATAATGCCAGTCCCGAAGCTAAAAATAAGCTTTAACTTGATTTTTAAATTACTTTCAGAATGGATGAGAGTTTCCAGATTTTTATTTTAAAATGCTAAATTCCACTTGCCAGTGAAACTAGTGTATTCTGGCTTTCTCATATATTCTGTATAAATGTATTGATTAAATGTACTTTTAAAATAAATACTAGCATATCACTGTCTCCCTGTGGGGGAATTTCTGGTCCTAAATTTTCTCCCAGTAATGATTAGAAGCTGGAATGCTTTTGGGGAACTTTATGCTTTAAAAATGAAAACTTATTACATAAAATTACAAATAATTTGAAGAGAGCAAGAGAATTATTTATAACCTTATAACCTCTAACAGAACGGGTATTATAACTTTGGTGAATTTCTCCTCTAGTTGCTTTTTAATGGATATTTGTATGTAGTTAAAATCAGACCACGTAGTCCATATTTCTCTTATGTTTTATTTTGCTGTTATTTGTTTAGCATAGTCAGGGCACCAAATTAAGTATTGATTAATGGTAATAGTGATGATATTAAGACATGGAGATCAGTTTAAAGACAGCCATGGACCATGAATCCATAATTGAATAAGTCAGAAAGAAATTTAGTCTTTTTCCTGTATACACACAATAAATGCTTTAATAAGAGCAGGAAATTTTATTATAATTTTTCCTTTAACTCGCTAATCCAGGCTGTTCTCAATGCCTTTAGTGAAATCAGCTAACCAGATACCTTAAGGGAACAGCAATCCCAGCAAGTTACATCTGTGATATTTTCCCCAGGGTGAGACTAACAAATTTGATCTGTTTTTCTATGTAGATTAATTCACATTTATTGCATTACAGCAAGTTCTTCTTTAGGAAATTACTCCAGGATTTGAATCATCGTAAGAGTTTCACCAGAGGATTTTATACATTTGGGCTGTGGCAATGGACCAGTTACACTACAGCCCCTGGTAAGCACTGGAAGCCCAGATTCTCAGGTCTTATAAAAATAAAAAGCATTGCTGAGACATTGGTAGTATTAATAGAGTCATCTATGAGAAGAATCATATTAATCTGCTTTGTTTATTAGTTCAGTCAGTAAATATTTATTGAACACCTGCTATGTGCTAGGAATTGTTCTGGGCACTTGGGATACGTCAATGAACAAAAAAGGACAAAAGTTTCTGCCCTCATGGAGTTTACATTCTAGTATTTATTTTCACATATGACTACAGTGTATTCAAATCCTTGCCTTGCGTGCTTTTTCATACTCAGATCCCTGAGATAGTCAAAGCCATTTATACTTACCTGAGAAAATATGTCCAGGTAACCTGTAATTATGAGTTCTTTTGTGATTACTTTTCTAGATAGAATTCATTTTAATTAATGCTACAAAGAAAGTCCTTGTTTAGGAAGGATGCTACTTGGTATGTTGCTCCATCTAGTGTCCATTATATTCTACCACTCTTTTCAAAGTTATAAAAACTATTTTTAAAAAAAACTATGTAAAAAACTCTGATACATACTTACGCTTTATCTTATATCAAAGGACACTTTTTTGTTCAGTGTTTGTATCATTATTGATATGTCAAAATGTGTCTATCTTAAAGGTCAAATTTATAAAGGACATAATCCATAACCAGTTCCACATTTAATAGTTTATTTTGTTGCTTATCTTGAATTAAATTTAAAACAACCGTAAAAAGTATAAGTTTTCCTTTTTGTAGTTTTAAAGAATACATTTTGTTTTTTCCATCATACAAGTTGAGTGGGGCAGCTTAACTGCCTAGAAACATTAGGAAAGGCTTCTGGGAAAAGCTGAGCTTAGCAGGATAAATATGAGTTAGAAAAGAAGGGTACAGATGCTAGAAAGATGGAAAAGCCTGTGTAGAGGCATAGGGGTTTGACAGAGCATGATATTTTGGAGAAATGTAAGTATTTTAACATATGCAGAGAGCGGAAGTGGTGAGACCTAAAGGTGGACTGAAAGGCGTGTGCCAAGCCTAGAAGGTAATAGGAAGCCACTGGAAGATTTTAAGAAGAGTGGAAGAAACAGATTGGATTTATCAGAAGATCTTGCTGTTTCAGTCTTGAATTGATTCACATCAGGTAACCTTTTTACCCTATATTATTACAAGAAAATGGCAGGAACACACAGAGTCACTGTACCAAAAAGAACTGGGCAGGATCAGCCATTTCCGGAGGTAGCATATAATCAATAACCAATGGTATTACAGGAAGGAGTCCAAGCGGCACTGAAGGGAATGGTGAAAAACAAGGCTTCAGGAATTAATGAAATACCAATTGAAATGTTTTGGCAAATGAACGCAGCACTGGAAGTGCTCACTTGACTATGCCAAGAAATTTGAAAGACAGCTACCTTGCCAACTGTCTGGAAGAGATCCATATTTGTGCTCATTCCAAAGAAAGGTGATCCAACAGAATGCAGAAATTATTGAGCAATATCATTAATATCAGATGCAAGTAAATTTTTTTTTGTTTTGTATCTTTTATAGTTATTCTGAGACAGAGAACCCCAAAATTATATGAGGCATTCGGTATAAGTAGAGGACATTGGCCTAGGCCTGAGAATAAATCTCATTTTAAAAAGTAGTTTTTTTCTCTTGTGTTTAATTTTTAGACATTCTTAAAAATATGCCTTGAAGAAAATATTTTTCTCTATGGTCAAGTAGAAGCAGGATATCACAGTCTGTTCTTAGAGGGTCTTTTCCTCTGTGGTCAAGCAGATGCAGGATGTCGACCTTCTGTTCTCAGAGGGTCTTGACACATAGTATTATTTAAAGTTTTCCTTTATAATGAACCCTCATTTTTAAAAGACATTGCTTAAGCATTCCCTTCTCTATGAAGCAGTTCTGGTCCTTGTCTAGGTAGACATGACCTCATGACTTTGTTCTCTTTTGGTTTTCTTTTGAGACTGAGGCAGCTCAGCTTCCTGTGTCCCTTGTCTCTTCAGCTTCTGATTCTGTTTCCTGTGACCTCTCGGCTCCTCAGGCCTCACGCCCGTGTCTGCCTTGCTGGGGCAAGTGTTCCAAAGCTCAGTAGCTCCACCAATAAGTGCCCAGAGGCATCCCACTCCACCAGAAAGCCTCGTGCGCACAGGCACTCAGCTCTCTCGCTTAGTGGGTGGGCAAGGCTAGCTCCACCAACAAGTACCCAGAGGCACCCCTCTTCGCCAGGAAGCCTCCTGCACACCGGCACTCAGCTCTCTCGCTTCGTGGGTCGGCTCCAGCGCTATCTTGCAATGGTCTCCTGGTTGTGCTGCTGTTGGTTCTCTGCTACTGCTGCTCCTCTGCCACTGCAGGTTCTCTGCCACTGCAGGTTCTCTGCTGTTGCAGTTTCTCTGCTGCTGCCGGTCCTTTGCTGCTGCCACTGCTCTATCCATTCTCAGTTTCAAAACCGCTTCTACATTTTAGGTATCTGTTAGAGCAGCACCCCACTCTCAGTACCAAATTCTGTCTTAGTCATCTAGTGCTGCCATAACAGAAATACCACAAGTGGATGGTTTTAAAAAAGAGAAGTTTATTTCCTCACAGTAAAGTAGGCCAAAGTCCAAATTCAGGGCATCAGCTCCAGGGGAAGGCTTTCTCTCTCTGTCAGCCTTCTTCTCATCAGTGTTCCCCTAGACTAGGAGCTTCTCCATGCAGGGACCCCAGGTCCAAACGAAGTGCTCTGCTCCTGGCACTGCTTTCTTGGTGGTATGAGGTCCCCCTTGCAAGTAAAATTTTGCTGAAGATAATTCAAAAATAGTTGCAGCAGTACATTGACAGAGAACTGCCATAAATTCAAGCCAGATTCAGAAGAGGACGTGGAACAAGGCATATCATTAGTGATGTCAGATAGAGCTTGGCTGAAAACAGAATACCAGAAAGATGTTTACCAGTGTTTTATTGACTATGCAAAGGCATTTGACTGTGTGGGTCATAACAAATTATGGATAACATTGGGAACAATGGGAATTCCAGAACACTTAATTGTGCTCATGAGGAACCTATGCATAGACCAAGAGGCAGTCATTCGAACAGAACAAGGGGATACTGTGTGGTTTAAAGTCAGGAAAGGTGTGCATCAGGGTTGTATCCCTTTCACCATACCTATTCAGTCTGTATGCTGAGCAAATGATCTGAGAAGCTGGATTATATGAAGAAGGAAATGGCATCAGGATTGGAGGAAGACTCATTAACAACCTGTGATGTGCAGATGACACAACCTTGCTTGCTGAAAGTGAAGAGGACTTGAAGCACTTACTGATGAAGATCAAAGCCTACAGACTTCAGTATGGATTACACCTCAACATAAAGAAACCAAAAATCCTCACAACTGGACCAGTAAGCAACATCATGATAAATGGAGAAAAGATTGAAGTTGTCAAGGATTTCATTTTACTTGGATCCACAATCAATGCCCATGGAAGCAGCAGTCAAGAAATTAAATGATGTATTACACTGGGCAAATCTGTTGCAAAAGACCTCTTTAAAGCATTAAAAAGCAGAGATATCACTTTGAGGACTAATTTGCGCCTGACCCGAGCCATGGTATTTTCAGTTGCCTCATATGCATGTAAAAGCTGGACAGTGAATAAAAAGACTGAAGAAGAATTGACGCCTTTGAATTATGGTATTGGTAAAGAATATTGAATATACCATGGGCTGCCAGATGAGGAAACAAATCTTTCTGGGAAGAAGTACAGCCAGAACGTACCTTAGAAGCGAGGATGGGGAGACTTCATCTCACATACTTTGGACGTGTTATCAGGAGGGACCAGTCCTATCATGCTTGGTAAAGCAGAGGGTCAGAGAAAAAGAGGAAGGCTGTCAATGAGATGGACTGACACAGTGGCTGCAACAGTAGACTCAAACATAGCAAGAATTGTGAGGATGGTGTAGGACTGGTCTGTGTTTCGTTTTGTTGTACGTAGGGTCACTATGAGTTGGAACCGATTTGACAGCACCTAACAACACAACAACAAGCTTTTATGTAATTTTAAATTGATTGAAAAAACCTAGATTTATAATTTAACAGTGATGAACCTGCCATACAAAAAATCTTCTTGTAAACATACCTATCATAAGAAAGCAAAATAAGGAGAATGTTAAACAAATGTAAGACCCATGACAAATAGTTCCAAATTTAATATGGTGTTGTCTCATGCCGTTTATCCATTATTAATATATAAACATAAGGTCATTGAAACAAATGAATCCCAGTATGTCATTTGGGACTAGCTGAGCATAAAATATCTTCTTATAATCCTTGAAATCTTTTTTCTTGTTCCTTAAGACATGATGGCCTTGGAGCTACTACTGGATGCAATTACTCTATCATTGGTTGTTTTATTGTTTCAAACAGAATTTGTTCCATTCTACACTGTATCTTTATTTTTAAAAAAACCTGTTTTTAGGAAGTTAACAGTGGTTAGTTCAATGCTGCCATTAGGTAATACAAGTACAGTAATGTATCATTTGATTATTGTATTTGTGTTACCTATCTTTTTATAGTACTGAATTCCTGTATGTCATGACAAATCTTCATGTTGCCTTTTCCATATTGACTAATCTCCTCTTTTTAAAAAAGGCAAGTGATGTATTACCAAAAAAATCAAACCCGTTGCCGTCGAGCTGATTCTGACTCATAGAAACCCTATAGGACAGTAGAACTGCCCCATAGGGCTTCCAAGGAGTGGCTGATAGATTCAAACTGCCAACCTTTTGGTTAGCAGCCGAGGCTCTTAACCACTGCACCATCAGGCTCCAAGTGATAGATTAGTGATTATAAAATAATAGCTACCATGTCTTACATGCCTAATATGCCAAGAATCATATTAATTGTCTTACATAATTACTTCATTTAATCTACATAAAAACTTTGAATGGTAGTGCTCATCCCCATTCAAAATTTAGGAATCTGAGTGTCAAAGAGGTCAAGCAATTTGTTCAAAGTCACATAGTGAAGCAGTATAGAGCATAGGTTTTGCAGCCCTACTGACTATATTAGAATCCTTGTTTTACCATTTCCTAGATCTATAACCTTGGGGAAATTATTTAACTTCATTAAATTTCATTTTTCTAATCTGTAAAATGGAGGAATAAATTAAATAATCCATGTAAAATGCTCAGCACACACCTGGTACGTAGTAAGTACTTCAGAAATGTTAATGGTTACTAAAAGTAATTGAATATTGTATCTTATTTTTTATTTATTGTATCTTATAACAAGTAAGTGACACGATGTATTTAAACTTTTGTCTGTCTGACCCCAAAGTCCTCACCCTTTCCCTCTTTTCAATACCGTCTGTTAATTTTTAGTCATTGATGAAGATAGAACTAATTCTTCTTAAATTGTTTGACTCTGAGAAAACAGACT
This sequence comes from Dugong dugon, assembly GCA_030035585.1. Lineage (NCBI taxonomy): Eukaryota > Metazoa > Chordata > Mammalia > Sirenia > Dugongidae > Dugong > Dugong dugon. Next base: position 65,533,212 of record CM057471.1, read on the forward strand.
TGCCAATTCATCAGTCAGGATAGAATAGATTATACTGTATTAATGAACAACTTCCACATTTTAATGGTTTATCACAAAAAAGTTTATTTCGCACATTTCATGTCTTACATGGATTGGCAGGGAGGCTTTGTTCATCATATTACCCAGGGATCTAGGCTGATGGAGATCCACCTTGACATGTGTTTCCATGATCACCAAGCCAGGGAAAAAGGGATATGGTGATTTGGGTCCTGGCTCTTAAAAGCTTCTGCCTGGAATTGACACATGCCATTACCGTTTATATTTCCTTGGCCGAAGCAAGTCACAACACCAGGTCTAACTTCAAGTGGGCAGGGAGGAAAGCAATTTTATGGATTTGGAAAAAGAGAGAACTAGACATTCCTCACAACTGGACCAATAAACAACATCATGATAAACGGAGAAAATATTGAAGTTGTCAAGAGTTTTATTTTACTTGGATCCACAGTCAGCGCCCATGGAAGCAGCAGTTAAGAAATCAAACAACGTATTATATTGGGCAAATCTACTGCAAGAGACCTCTTTAAAGTGTTAAAAAGCAAAGACGTCACTTTAAGGACTAAGGTGTGCCTGACCCAAGCCATGGTGTTTTAGTTGCCTCGTATGCATGTGAAAGCTGGACCATGAATAAAGAACACCGCAGAAGAATTGATACCTTTGAACTATGGTGTTGGCGAAGAATATTGAATATACTGTGGACTACCAGAAGAATAAACAAATCTGTCTTGGAAGAAGTACAGCCAAAATGCTCCTTAGAAGCAAGAATGGCAGGACTTTGTCTCACATAATTTGGATGTGTTATCAGGAGGCACAAGTCCCTGGAGAAGGACATCATGCTCGATAAAGTAGAAGGTCATCAAAAAAGAGAAAGACTCTCAATGAGATGGATCGACACAGTGGCTGCAAAAATGGGCTGAAGCATAACAACAATTGTGAGGATGGCGCAGGACCGGGCAGTGTTTTGTTCTGTTGTATATGGGGTTGCTAGGAGTCTGAACTGATTGAACGGCACCTAACAACAACGAGGCATTACTGAGCAGTATTAATGACTATCGCATCAATCATTTGAACTTTTTTAGTTTCCTAATTTGATATTTATCTTTTTGATTCTAACACTCCTCTCTTCCCTTCTTATGTGTATAGATTCTTCTGGCAAAAGCCTAAAGATAATTTCATAGAAGCACTTCTCATTCAGAGAAGTATGTCAGAGTTATCTGGAGACTTTTTGAAAATCATGCGCCCAGGTGACCTCAGATTATCTCAGGCTCTGAGCATGTAGTTTTTAAAAGGCTTCCCAGGTGGTTCTTGTTTGGATCCTGTTGTTACTCTGCAATTGTAAACTAACATTTGTTTTCAAAGATTACTCTTAAGACAGATGGGAGGGCACAGAAAAGGATCAGAAAGAGGGAGGGCATCAAGGCAGAAGCTATGACTTGAGTTTAGCAGAGCTTTCAGCTCCGGCTTAAGCTGTGTTTACCCTAGAAGTCAGGCATCTGGGAATGTCTAGATGACTGGTAGCCAGACACCAGGGTTCCATTTACATAAGGGAACATGGATCCCCCTGGGAAAGACCTCATCTTAAATTAAGGGAGACCTTTTCCCCCAACTTTTGATTGAAAAAATTTCAGTCATACAAAAGATTGGAAGAATTTACTCACTACTTAGATTCAATAAGTGTTACCATTTTGCTGTATTTGCTAATTATTTTGTCATCCTCTGATGGTCCTTGCCTGAATCAATTATTTCATTGTGGGGGTGGTGGTGTTGCTAAGTAGTGCTTTTCTGATTCTTTTTTTTTACTGACTTTTGTTTTTGTTTTGTTTTAGCATGACTTTCTATTTATTTTATTGTGATTTAGGTGAAAGTTTACAGAGAAATAAGTTTCTCATTAAAGAGTTAATACACACATTGTTTTCTGACATTGGTTGCCAACCCCACAATGTGTCAACACTCTTTCCTTCTCCACCCCAGGTTCCCTGTTTTCATTCATACAGTTTTCCTATCCCTTCCTGCCTTCTCATCTTTGCTTTTGGGCTGGTGTGCCCATTAGTCTCGTATACATGATTGAACTTTGAAGCATGTCCCTCGTGTGTGTTGTTGTTGACCCTATGTTGTCGTTGTTGCTAGGTGCCGTCTAGTTGGCTCTGACTCATAGTAACACTATGTACAGCAGAATGAAACACTGCCAGATCTTGCACTGTCCTCACAATCGTTGTTATGCTTGAGCCCATTGTAGCAACCACTGTGTAAATCCATCTCAGTGAGGGTCTTCCTCTTTTTTCGATGGCCTTTACCAAGCATGATGTCCTTCTCCAGGGACTGGTCCCTGCTAATAACATGTCCCAAAGTATGTGAGACGTAGTCTTACCATCTTTGCTTCTAAGGAACATTCTGGTTGTACTTCTTCCAAGAGAGATCTGTGTGTTCTTTTGGCAGTCCGTGGTATATTCAATATTCTTCACTAACACCACAGTTCAATGGCATCAACTCTTCTTTAGTCTTTTGTTGGCTCTATAAAACAAAAACAAAAAAACACCAAACTCATTGCCATCGAGTCGATTTTGACCCTATAGGACAGAGTAGAATTGCCCCCATAGCGTTTCCAAGGATTCAAACTGCTGACCTTTTGGTTAGCAGCCATAGCTCTTAACCACTATGCCATCAGGATTTCCTGTTGGCCCTATAGGCCTGTCTAATCTTTGGCTAAAAGGTGAACCTTAGGAGTGACTTCAGTACTAAGTTAAAAAGGGTGTCGGGGGCCGTACTCTCGCAGTTTCTCCAGTCTCTGTCAGACCAGCAAACCTGGTCTCTTTGTGTGTGTATGTGTGTGTGTGTGTGAATTTGAATTTTGTTCTACATTTTTCTCCAGTCCTGTCTGGGACCCTTTTTTGACAGAGCAGTCAGTGGTGGTAACTAGGTACCCATCTAGTTGTTCTTTACTCAGTCTGGTGGAGGTTGTGGTAGTTGTGGTCCATTAGTCTTTTGGGCTAATCTTTCTCTTGAGTCTTTGGTCTTTTTCGTTCTCCTTTGCTCCAGCCGGGATGGGACCAGTAGATGTATCTTAGGTGGCTGCTTGCAAGCTTTTAAAACCCCAATCACTACTCACCACAGTTGGATGTAGAACATTTTCTTTAGATATTATGTTGTGCCAATTGAGTTAGATGTCCCCCGAGACCACGGTCCCCAGCCCTCAGCCCAGTAGGTCAGTCCCTCAGGGCTTTTGGATGTGTCTGTGAAGCTTCTATGATTTTGCCGTGGTCAAGTTGTGCTGGCTACCCCAGTATTGTATTCTGTCCTACCCTTCACCCAAGTTACCACTTACCTACTATCTTGTGTTTTTCCCTCCCCACCACTGCCCTCCCTTGTAACGATCAAAGATTGTTTCATTCTGTGTGGAAACATATTCATGTATTTTTATAATAGTGGTCTCATACAGTATTTGCCTTTTGTTGTTGACTTCTTTCACTCAACAAAATGCCCTCTGATTCATCCGTGTTGGTAGATGTTTTACAGATTCATCATTATTCTTTGTCGTTGTATAATACTCCATTGTGTGTACATACCATAGTTTGTTTATCCATTCATCTGTTGACGGGCATCTAGGTTGTTTCCATCTTTTTGCTCTTGTGAATAATGCTGCAGTGAACATGGGTGTGCACATGGCTATTTGTGCGACGGCTCTTATTTCTCTAGGATACATTCTTAGGAGTGGGATTGCTGGGTTGTATGGTATTTCTATTTCTAGCTTTTTAAGGAAGTGCCGTATCCTTTTCCAAAATGGTTGTACCATTATGCATTCTCACCAGCAGTGCGTAAGAGTTCCAATCTCCCCACATCCTCTCCAACATTTGTTATTTTCTGTTTTTTTGATTTGTGCCAGTAATGTCGGGGTGAGATGGTATCTCATTGTAGTTTTGGTTTGCATCTCTCTAATGGCTAGTGATAGTGAGCATTTCCTCATGTGTCTGTTAGCCACCTGAATGTCTTCTTTGCTGAAGTGTCTGTTCATATCCCTGCTCATTTTTTAATTGGATTATTTGTCTTTTTATTGTAGAGGTATTGGATTTTCCTATAGATTTTAGAGATTAGACCTTTGTTTGATATATGTCATACCGAAAATTTTTTTCCTCGTCTGTAGGGTCTCTTTTTACTCTTTTGATGAAGTTGTTTGATAAGAGTGTTTAATTTTTAGGAGAGCTCATTTATCCAGCTTATCTTCTGGTGTTTGTGTATTGTTAATTATGGTTTGTATACTGTTTATGCTGTGTATTAGGGCTCCTAGTGTTTACCCTATTTTTTCTTCCATGATCTTTATAGTCTTTGGTTTTATATTTAGGTCTTTGATCTATTTTGAATTAGTTTTGTGTATGGTGTAACGTATGAGTTCTGTTTCATTTTTTTTGCTGATGGACATCCAGTTTTGCTAGCACCATTTGTTAAAAAGACTGTCTTTTCCCCCATTTAATGGACTTTGGGCCTTTGTCAAACATCAAGTGGCTGTAGGTAGATGGATTTACACCTGGGTTCTTGATTCTGTTCCATTGGTCAATGTGTGTGTCACTGTACCAGTACTAGGCTATTTTGACTACCATAGCTGTATAGTAGGTTCTGAAGTCACATAGTGTGAGGCCTCCTATGTCGTTTTTTTTTGTCAGTAGTGCTTATCTGGGCCTCTTTCCTTTCCATATAAATTTAATGACTAGTTTTTCCATCTTGTAAAAGAATTTTGTTGGTATTTGGATCGGGATTGCATTGTATTTGTAGATTGCTTTGGGTAGAATTGACATTTTCACAATATTGAGTCTACGTATCCGTGAGCATGGTATGTTTTTCCATTTATGCAGGTCTCTTTTGGTTTCTTGCAGTAGTGTTTTGCAGTTTTCTTTGTATAGGTCTTTTATGTCCCTGGTTAGATTTATTCCTAAGTATTTTATTTTTTTGTTGTTGTTGTTAGGTGCCATTGAGTTAGTTATGACTCACAGTGACCCTGTGTAAAACAGAACAAAACACTGCCTGATCCTGCACCATCCTCACAATGGTTGGTATGCTTGAACTGATTTTTGCAGCCACTGTGTCAATCCATCTCGTAGAGCGTCTTCCTCTTTTTTGATGACCCTCTACTTTACCAAGCATGATGTCCTTCTCCAGGGACTGATCCCTCCTGATAATATGTCTAAAGTATGTGAGACATAGTCTCACCCTTCTTGCTTCCAGTGAGCATTCTGGTTGTACTTCTTCCAAGACAGATTTGTTTGTTCTTTTGGTAGTCCATAGTGTATTCAGTATTCTTTACCAACACCACAATTCAAAGGCGTTAATTCTTCGGTCTTCCTTATTTATCATCCAGCTTTCACATGCATATGAGGTGATTGAAAACACTATGGCTTGGGTCAGGTGAACCTCAGTCTTCAAGGTGACATCTTTGCTTTTCCACACTTTAAAGAGGTGTTTTGCAGCAGATTTGCCTAATGCAGTGCGTCTTTTGATTTCTTGACTGCTGCTTCCATGGGTGTTGATTGTGGATTCAAGTAAAATGAAGTCCTGACAACTTCGTCTTTTCTCCATTTATCATGATGTTTCTTATTGGCCCAGTTGTGAGGATTTTTGTTTTCTTTATATTGAGGCGTAATCCATACTGAAGTCTGTAGTCTTTGATCTTCATCAGTAAGTGCTTCAAGTCCTCTTCACTTTCAGCAAGCAAGATTGTGTCATCTGCATATCACAGGTTGTTAATGAGTCTTCCTCCAATCCTGATGCCATTTTCTTCTTCATATAATCCAGCTTCTCAGATTATTTGCTCAGCATACAGACTGAATAGGTATAGTGAAAGGATACAACCCTGATGCACAGCTTTCCTGACTTTAAACCACCCAGTGACCCCTTGTTCTGTTGAAGCAACTGCCTCTTTATCTACGTACAGGTTCCTCATGAGCACAATTAAGTGTTCTGGAATTCCCATTGTTCCCAGTGTTATCCATAATTTGTTACGATCCACACAGTTGAACAACTTTGCATAGTCAATAAAACCCAGGTAAACATCTTTCTAGTATTCTCTGCTTTCAGCCAGGATCCATCTGACATCAGTAATGATATCCCTTGTTCCATGTCCTCTTCTGAATCTGGCTTGAATTCCTGTCGATGTACTGTTGTAGCCACCTTTGAATGAACTTCAGCAAAATTTTACTTGCATGTGATATTAATGATATTGTTCGATAATTTCTGAATTTGGTTGGATCACCTTTCTTGGGAATAGGCATAAATATGGATCTCTTCCAGTCGGTTGGCCCGGTAGATGTCTTCCAAATTTCTTGGCAAATTTCGTTGCAAATACCTTTTTTCACCAACGTAAATGGTGACTATACATGTGGACCTTGCCAGATGGAATGCACAGGAATCGAATTGACTACATCTGTGGAAAGAGACAATGGAATAACTCAATATCATCAGTCAGAACAAGGCCAGGGGCTGACTGTGGAACACACCGTCAACTGCTCATATGTAAGTTCAAGTTGAAACTGAAGAAAATTAGAACAAGTCCATGAGAGCCAAAGTATGACCTTGAGTGTATCCCACCTGAATTTAGAGACCATCTCAAGAATAGATTTGATGCAATGAGCACTAATGGCTGAAGGCCAGAGAAGTTGTGGAATGACATCAAGGACATCATACATGAAGAAAGCAAGAGGTCATTAAAAAGACAGGAAAGAAAGTAAAGACCAAAATGGATGTCAGAAGAGACTCTGAAACTTGCTCTTGTACGTTGAGTAGCTAAAGTGAAAGGAAGAAATGATGAAGTGAAAGAGCTGAACAGAAGATTTCAAAGGGTGGCTAGAGAAGACAAAGTAAACTATTATAATGACGTGCAAAGACCTAGAGCTAGAAAACCAAAAGGGAAGAACACGCTCAGCACTTCTCAAGCTGAAAGAACTAAAGAAAAAATTTAAGCAATATTGAAGGATTCTATGGGGAAAATATTAAATGACGCAGGAAGCATCAAAAGAAGATGGAAGGAATATACAGAGTCACTATACCAAAAAGAATTGGTGACGTTCAACCATTTCAGGAGGTAGCATATGATCTGATGGTACTGAAGGAAGAAGTCCAAGCTGCACTGAAGGCATTGGCAAAAAACAAGGCTCCAGGAATTGACAGAATACCAACTGAGATGTTTCAGCAAACTCATGCTGTGCTGGAAGTGCTCACTCATCTATGCCAAGAAATTTAGAAGACAGCTACTTGTCCAACCGACTGGAAGAGATCCATATTTATGCCTATTCCCAAGAAAGGTGATCCAACCAAATTTGGAAATTATTGAAAGATATCATTAATACCACATGCAAGTAAAATTTTGCTGAAGATCATTCAAAAGTGGTTGCAGCAGTACATTTTATTTTTTTAGGGGTTATTATAAATGGTATTGCTTTCCTGATTTCCTTTTCATAGTTCTCTTTATTGGTGTATAGGAATCCAGCTGATTTTTATATGTTTATCTTGTATTCTGCTACTCTGCTGAATCTTTCTACTAGTTCCGGAAGTTTTCTTGTGGAATCTTTAGGGTTCTCTATGTATAGTCTCATATCATCTGCAAATAACGTCAGTTTTACTTCTTCCTTACTAATTTGGATGCCCTTTATTTCTTTTTCTTGCCTTATTGCCCTGGCTAGGACTTCCAGCACAATGTTAAATAGGAGTGGTGATAAAGGGCATCCTTATCTTGTTCCTGTTCTCAAGGGGAATGTTTTCAGCCTCTCTCAGTTGAGAACGATGTTGGTTGTTGGTTTTGTATAGATGCTCTTTATTACGCTGAGGAATTTCTCTTCTATTCCTATCTTATTGAGAGTTTTTATCAGGAATGGGTGTTGGAATTTATCAAATGCCTTTTCTGCATTGATTGAGATGATCATGTGATTCTTTTATTTATGTGGTTGATTACTTTGATCTTCTAATGTTGAACCATCCTTGCATACCTTGTATGAATCCCACTCGGTCATGGTGTATTTTTTTTTTTTTTGTTATGATGCTGAATTCTATTGGCTAGGATTTTGTTGAGAATTTTTGCATCTTGGTTTTCTGATTCCATCATTCCTTCTACATTTATTACCTAGTAATCTTACATGAGGAGCCCTGGTAACACAGTGTTTAAAGCGTTTGGCTGTTAACCTGAAGGTCGGTGGTTTGAACCCACCAGCTGCTCTGTGGGAGAAAGATGTGGCAGTCTGCTTCCATAAAGATTTCAGCCTTGGAAACCCTGTGGGACAGTTCTCCTCCATCCTATAGGGTCACTATGAGTTGGAATCGACTCGATTGGCAATGAGTTTGGTTTGGTTTTGGTTTAATCTTCTATAAAGAAAAGCTTTCTCTTATCAACTGGAGATGACATAAGTTTTACCTGGAAAAGAATAAATAGTTCTTTCAATTAGGGAAGCATTTTCAGGAGCTCATGTTTGGCTTACATTTGGCCTGCATTGTTGTGGACAGATGATCTGAGTATAGCAGAGGCTTATGCATATTGTTCTACAGCCCAGCCCTTAGACTCAGAATGATAGAACAAGGTAGCTGATGTGAAATATGATGTAAAAGTTATAATGGCTATGCCACTGAGAACAGAAAGTGTCAGAAACATTTGGCAGTATTGCAGGACAGGACCTGTGGTATAGACATTGGCAGGTTCTGTCAGCACTGGTGCCTTTTGGTGGTTCCCAGTAGCTGTAGTGCTATCGGTGGGCATGACAACATAGCTATTGTTTTTTTCATTAGCAACACCAGGGGAAATCACCAGCAGAGGAGAAAAAGGGTGCCAACCAACTGGGTAACCAAGAGGATTATATTCTGCAGAGCACACATGAGGTAGCCCTTGGAGTACCCAGAGCTATTCAGTAGGGACACTGGAGTTCTTAAGGTGCAGTTATAGGCAGAATTGGAGTCAGAGACATACTGATTTGTGAGATTTATTGTGATCCTATTATACCCTCGGGGTGGTTTGATGAGGAGGGGGAGGGAAAAAGTTCAGTGTCTTACCTAGAGCAGAAAATGGTGAAGAAAGGGTCCTTTTCAGGCAAAAGAAATTCAAGGAATAAAGTGATGTATTGTTGTTATTGCTGTTAGGTGTCCTTGAGTCAATTTTCAACACATAGTGACCCCCTGGGACAGAGTAGAACTGCCCCATGGGGTTTTCTAGGCTGTAAACTTTATGGGAGCAGATCGCCAGTTCTTTCTCCCACGGAGCCATGTAGAGTTTGAGAAGTAGACAGATGACAGCAGATGGCTCAGACTGAAAGAGAAGTTCCAAAGATACCAGTTGACTTGTGAGAGAAGCAGGTGACCCTTGGGTATTTCATGATAAGAAAGCTATCCTCTAGCAGAAACTGGCATTACATGGATGGTTGAGGGGCTAGTTTTCTGATCCACAAATATATCTCTTCCATTTATTAAAGTCTTATTTTACACCCCTCAGTACCATATGATTTTTTTTTAATGGTAAGCACTGAGATTCAACTAAACATAAATTAAAAGTTTGTTCCCGATAGAATCGAGATCCCCTGAAAAGTTAAGAGTCTAAATACAAGGATTCTTTTCATTTGTACTAAGTATACAGGAGTTTCGATTACTAATGGTCAAATCATGTATCGAAATTAAAGAACTAATAATTGTTTTTTTCTTTCACTTTTAGTTTTTTTTTAAATATAGAAACAAAGTGGCTTTCTTGTTACCCCACATTCCCTCTAAACACTGGTGTCTTGGTGGAAAAATGGAAACTGTTTCTCTATTGGAAGAAAAGGAGTTGAGAACTATTGCTGTGTTTGTTTCTATTTTTATTATCTATTGGCCAAATGGAGCCCTAGTGGCGCAGTGGTTAAGCGTTTGGCTGCTAACCAAAAGCGATCAGCAGTTCGAATCCACCAGCCGCTCCTTGAAAACTCTACGGAGCAGCTCTGCTCTGCCCTGTAGGGTCACTATGAGTCGGAATTGACTTGACGGCAATGGGTTATTGGCCAAATATACATAGACTGAAAGAAAAATAAAGAGACCAGCTATGTACTAAATCATGGAAAATAGTCTGTTATAATGTATATTTTATAAAATTCAGTGGTGATTTTATAAAAATTTTGTTAACAAGTAATAAAATTAAATTATGCTTACTATTCAACAAAGTGATTGCAGTTGAGTTTAGTGGAACTATCATCCTTTCTGTTTTTTAACAGTGAGAAAGCTACCATGTTTTTATAGAGCAGCAATGCAGTAATTAATAAAAATGATTTGGTTGTGGTGGTAATTATTTTTCCCTTGAGTAGAGCTAGTAAGTTAGTTTTATGTTTCTTATGCAGTGATTTGGTCATTCTTAGTTCTGTGGCAGGCAGTTTATTTATGAAATCATCACAGGGATTTTCTGAGCATTCCAGACATTCCAAAGGGGCAGAAAGTTAATTGTTGCCTCACAGTACCAGTAGGAGCACTGGCTGTCCAAACTCTTGCAGCTATGAGGAAAATGAGCAGAGCAATGGTAGTATTAAGTAGAGTTCAAGTTTGAAAAGAAGGCTTCTCTCAGAATCACTCCTATAATCCTTAATTTTAAACAAGTCTGACTTCAAAAGTTGAGCCCTGGTGGCGCAGTGGTTAAAAGTTTGGCTGCTAACCAAAAGGTCGGCAGTTTAAATCAACCAGCTACTCCTTGGAAACCCTGTGGGGCAGTTCTACTCTGTCCTTTAGGGTCATTATGAGTCAAAATCAACTCAACGGCAATGGGTTGGGACTTCAAAAGTTTACTTGTGAGCCAGTTGTTTTAAATTTGAAATAAATTTTCCACAAATAAAATTTTAGAAATAGAGTTTGTTTTGCCAAAGCTGGTTCACAACCCATTGTGAACCACAATACTAGCCTGGAAAGGGGTGAAGTGCAGAAACAAGAGCAGAAGACAATGTTTTCTAAGTCTTGAAGTGATTCTAAACAGTTTTTAAAGTTTACCCTTGGCTTCTCTGATGGTTAAGATTGTGTGTCAGTTTGGCTGGGCCATGATTCTCAGTGTTTATATGTGATCACTCCCATGATGGAATTTGCTGTGAGTAGCCAGTCAGTTGAAAGAGAGTTTCCTTGGGGATGTGGCCTGCATTGGAAAATTAGCAGACGTTCTGGCTTTTCTACTTGGTCTGGATCCTGCTGCTGCCTCCTGTTCATCTGACCTCCAGTTCTTGGGACTTGAGCTGTCAGCTTATCTGCCCATCTTGGGATTCGTCGAACTTCACAGCCTGTGAGCAGGAGCCCTACTCTCTGCCCTGTCTATCTTGAGTTTGCCAGCCCCTGCGGCTATGTGAATCGAGAGAAGCCTCTATCCTGATCCACGGACTTAGGACGTTCCAGCCTCTACAATCATGTGAGCCGTTTCCTTGATATAAATCTCTCTCTGTATATATTTATACCCTTTACTGGTTTTGCTTCTCTAAAGAACCCAGCCTAAGACAGCTTCTTTTCACTTACCTTCTACTTTATAGTGATTGGTACTAATTAGCCTAATTACCACATTGTAGCAATCCATCCTAGTCTGTGCTCTCCTGCCAAAGCTCTTTGCACCAAAATTACCTACATTCCTCTCCTGGAGAGTTTCTGAAAGTAGAAGAAAAGTAACGTCATTCAATTGATTTGCCCTAATGAGTGCATAAGGAGCCCTGGTGGTGCAGTGGTTTAAGTGCTCATCTGCTAACCAAAAGGGCTGCAGTTCAAACCCAATAGCCACTCTGTGGGAGAAAGATGTGGCAATCTGCTTCCATAAAGATTTACTGCTTTGGAAACACTGTATCGCTATAAGTTGGAATTGACTCAATGGCAATGGGTTTGGTTTGAGTTTTTTTAATGAGTGCATGATTAACAGCCAACATTTCCAGAGATAATTGTTATTTTTTAAGAAAAAATGCCTACTCACACCTAATTAATTTCAACTTGAGAGACTATTTCATTATAAGGAATTAAAAAGAAATTCAGGCAATTTTAAAGGAAGGGGCTTGGTTATCTCTTGAAAGACCAGTTCTGTTTGTGCTCAGCAGGCTCAACTGTTTTCAGGTTTTTCACAGTTTTGTCTTGTTACACAGATGAGCCTGTAATTTCTTCATGAGTGGTTAGGTTTGTTTTTCTCCCAATGTCTCCTATGAGAATGGTAGTGGGGATGTTGGTTTTATTGTATGAGTTGTTTGAAAGACATGTCTTTTCTGTACCTTTGTTACTAGTTTACTAGGTATCTTGGTTAGTAGGTTCCAGCCCTAGAGAGACTCAGTCAAGGAAGAAAACAGATGAAAAAAATGTGATAAGCACTGTAATAGAAAAAGTTTCTTAGAGGAGTTGACATTTCACTTTATTAATTAATTCAGCAAATATTAATTAGGTGCTTGCTGTGTACTAGGTACTGCCTAGATGCTGGGGATACAGTGATTAACAAGACAGACATGGTCTCTGCCCTCATGGAGCTTGTAGTTTAGTGGTTCTGGAGAGTGGACTGCAGGCAACAGATTATCATGGAAATGGTTACTATGCAGAGAGAAGGCAAAAGGCAGAGAGACTTCCTTTCATATTTCATCATGGGAAAGTAGCAGTCTATATTATGCAATGATAAAATAAGGTTATCTTGAATGATCATATGGGATTATGAACTCACTGAGGAGGAAGCTCTGGGGGACCAGATAGTTGCCATAGACCAATTTAAAGGGGGAGTAGGAATGATTGAATCATGATGGTTGCCCTTCATGGTATGAGATAATTTAAGGCAAGTAGATGACATACTCAAACTGCAAAATTTTTGCCTTAAGTAACAGAGTGAAACTCAAAGCCTTTATGGGATAGTGCTGAAAATGATAGTCTTGACAATGTAATAAGAATATATGGGATAAATTAGAGGCCTCTGAGAAACCCAAACGCCTAGATTCATCTAAAACAGGCACTCAACTGTGGTACTATTAACATTTTGGACTGGATAATGTTTTTGTTGAGGGAGGCTGCCCTTTGCATTATGAGATGTTTAGAAGCATCCCTGGCCTCTCCCTACTAGATGCCAAGTAGCACCCCTCTCTCCCTTTCTTGACAATCAAAAATGTCTCCAGATATTGCCAAATGTCCTCCTGAGTAAGGGTGATGGTGGGGAAATTACCTCTGGTTTCAGAACCACTGGTCTAAAGTGCTTTATATAATCCTTGCGTGGGGAAACCTTTACTCATTGAGAGTGAAAACTAACAAGTCGTCTCATGCCCTTTCTCTTATTATTGCTTGTCTAGTAACTAGGATTCAAAGTTAACATGTTTGGGAAGACAAAATATAGGATCAAAGTAGGAAGGTTAAGTATTGCATGCAGAGAATTATAGAAATTTGCTAATTTATGCCATAAAAATATGGGGGATATTTTTAGGAATGGATTTGACAGTGCTTGGCCAAGAAGATGGAAATGTAATTTCAGGCTAAACTGAATTTACTAACAAGATTGCATTTGTCAGAGATTTGGCAGGAGTATGTTTGCTTGGGCAGCTAGGTATGGTTCTAACAGTGTACTGATCTGGATAATGTCAAATGACATTGAAAGGCCAGAAAGAATTTGGCCTCAAGTAGAGCAAGGAATACAAAATTTTAGGGTGTAGGAGTGCTAGATTTGTTCTGTCACGTGATCTGGCCATGAACCTCTTATATGTCCTCTGATATGGCCCAGACGACTCTTAGTTTACTTTTGCCATAAGGGATGATTAGTGAAGGAAGTACCAGAATCTTTAAAAAGTATTTACTGGCTGTCCTTTCTAGGCTGAGAATCCTGATATGAAGAGCTACGTATAAAATAATGCTAACGGAAAGGTCTGTGGTTTGAACCCACCAGCTGCTCCACAGAAGAAAGATGTTGCAGTCTGCTTCCTTAAAGATTACAGCCTTGGAAACCCTATGAGCAGTTCTACTCTATCCTGTAGGGTTGCTATGAGTCAGAATCAAAATTGACTCAACAGCAACGGGTTAATCTCAATGGGGGTGGCAGAGCCCTATGACGGAAGTGAACAAGTAGTGTTCATGGTCATCAAATAGATAGCAGGGATAGAACATCTAGATAGAAAATCAATAAGGAAATAGATGACTTGAGTAATACTATAAGTCAGCTAGGCCTAGCAGACATTTATAGAACACTCCATCCAACAATAGCAGAATACGTGCACATGGGTAATTCTTGAGGATAGACCATATTAGGTCAAAAGCAAGTTTCAATAAATTTTAAAAAGATTGAAATCATACAAAGTATCTTTTCTGACAACAATGGAATAAAACTAGAAATCAGTAATAGAAGGAAAAACGGAAAATTCACAAATAAGCAGAAATTAAATAACACACTATTAAACAATTATCAAAGAAGAAATCACAAGGGAAATTAGAAAATACTTACAGTAAATGAAAATGACATACCAAAACTTATGGATGCAATGAAGGCAGTACTCAGAGGGAAATTTATTGTTTGTAAACACCTACATTAAAAAAGAAGTAAGGTCTCAAACCAATAACCTAATTTAATACTTCAAGGAACTAGAGAAAGAAGAGAAAACAAAGCCCAAAGCTGCCGGAAGTAAGGAAATGAAGATTAGAGTAGAGATAAATGAAATAGAGAATAGAGAACAATACAGAGAATCAGTGAACCCAAAAGTTGGTTATTTGAAAAGACCAATAAAATTGACAAACCTTTAGCTAGACTGACAAAGATAGGAAAAAAGAGAGAAGATGCAAATAACTGAAATAAAAAATGAAAGTGGGGGATGTAACTACAGATCTTACAAAATAAGAAGAGTTATACGAGAATACTATGAACAATTTTATGTTGTCTAATTAGATAGCCTAGATGAAATGGACAAATTGCTAGAAACACACAAACTACCTCAATTGACTCAAGAAGAAATAGAAAATATCAACAAACCTATAGCAAATGAAGAATTTCAACCAGGAATTAAAAACCTTCCAACAGAGAAATGTCCTAGGAATAAATTTAACCAGCAAGGTGAAAGACTTGTACATGGAAAACTTTAAAACATTACTGAAGGAAATTAAAGAAGACCTAAATAATTGGAAAAACATCCTGTGTTCAAGGATTGAAGACTTAATATTGTTAAGATGTCAATACTACTCAAAGCAATCTACAGATTCAACATAATCCCTATCAAAATTCCAACAGCCTTAATTGCAGAAATGGAAGTCAATCCTCAAATTCATATGGAACTGAAAAACCAAACCCACTGCCATCAAGTTGATTCCAACTCATAGCAACCCTATAGGACAGAGTCAAACTGCCCCGTAGGGTTTCCAAGACTATAGATCTTTACGGAAGCAGACTGCCGCATCTTTCTCCCATGGAGTGGCTGGTAGGTTTGAATCAGTGAGCTTTTGGTTAGCAACCGAGTGCTTTAACCACTGTGCCACTAGGGCTCCTTATGGAACTGCAAGGGGCTCCAAAAAGCCAAAACAATCTTGAAAAAGAGGAACAAAGCAGGAAGATGCACACTTGCCAATTTCAAAGCATAGTACAAAGCTACGGTAATCAAAACAGTGTGATACTGGTGTGAGGATAGACACATAGGCCAATGGAATAGAATTTAGAGTCCAGAAATAAATTAATATATCTATGGCCAATTAAGGAGCCCTGGCGGTGCAATGATTAAAGCACTTGGCTGCTAACCAAAAGGTCAGCGGTTTGAACCCACCAGCCGTTCCGCAGGAGAAAGATGTGACAATCTGCTTCCATAAAGATTTACAGCCTTGGAAACCCTATAGGGCAGTTCTACTCTATCCTATAGGGTAGCTATGAGTTGGAATCGACTCGATAGCAGTCAGTATGGCCAATTGATTTCCGACAAGTGTGCCAACTCTATGCAATGGGGGAAAGAATAGTCTCTTTAACAAATAGTGCTCAGACAACTGGATCTGTGCACACACAAGAATGAAGTTTGACCAGTACCTCACACTGTATATGAAAATTAACTGAAAATGGACCAACAACATAAACATAAGAACTAAAACCATAAAACCCTTAGAACAAAACATAGGTGTAATGCTTTGGGACCTATCTTTTGACAATGGATTCTTAGATATGGCACCAAAAGCATGAGCAACAAAAGAAATAATCGATAAATTGCACGTCATCAAAATTAAAAAGTTTTGTGCATCAGAGACATTATCAAGAAAAGTAAAAAGACAACCTATAGAATGGGAAAAATATTTCGGAAACCATATATCAGGTAAGTCATATAAAAATTGTTAAATGGGAACCTAATTTGCTGTGTAAACTCTCACCTAAAACATGATAAAATATTTTTTAAATTAATAAATAAATAAGAGCAATAAATAAATCCCCATATGATATAGTACGCCTGGAATAACAAATCGAAGAGGAGTGACATCACATTCATTGTCAAAAAGAACTTCTCAAGATCTATCCTGAAGTACAGTGCTGTCAGTGATAGAATAACAACCATACGCCTATAAGGAAGACAAATTAATACTGCTATTATTCAAATTTATATACCAACCACTAATGCAAAGATAATAATATCCAGAAAATATAAAGACCTCCTACAACACTCTGTCTTCTGTAATATGTAGGGCCTTCTAACATGTGGGGCCCAGGTGCCCAGATCTAAGGTTGGTATTGGGTCTTAGCATCCAGTATACATATGTTCAGTTCATGACACTATTTTTCAGTAGGGTGCTGATTCCCTCAACTGTCTCTGCCATTCTACATTCTAGAGATCACCAGTTCTAGTCTTCTGCAGAGGTCATTACCCACTGCCATGAGTGATAGAGGTGAACTAGGGCTCATCTCTTTTTAAAATTTTTGTATTTCCTAAAGGAAAAAGCATGTCCTGTCTCTCTCCTTCTGCCTTGCAGAGCTTAACAGGGAGCTAGCTGGCAAAGTAGAAATATAGTTCTCAGAGTCCTAACCCTAACATAACAAAGCAGAATATAGAAGACTGAGTTTAGACGGAGAGACAATAGCTTAATCAGGACAGCTCATCACTTTGCCTGTGCAATATCCACGTACACCTTTCTACATATATTTGAACTTTCATACAACAGCAATAACAAATTGCAGCTTTTCTTTAATAAAATAGAACTATCTTTTGTAGAAATAAACACACTCTCACCCTTTCCCCAAAAAGGGAAGAAACAAAGGCCCAATGTCGTTCCATTTGAATCTCTGAATGATGTTAATTACTCCTCAAATTCGGTGGAGTCCCTCTTGAATATTCTGTAACCTAAAGATGAAATCATAAAGTTAACCTCTGCCATTAATTCCTAAAATTATAACGAGAAAGGAAGAGAGGAGAAAGACATTAGCTAACATATACAAAATATGTAAACACACACACACACATACACACATATACATTGAGTTTAGAAAATACGCTTACTGTTACAGTCCTTTTTCTTCCCCTGTCTGGTGATGAGGCTATGGTTGATATTTGTAACTTCCTTCTTCCCCTGCTCATTTCATATTCCCTTTGCCCTGAGCCAGCTCCTACACCAGATGGTATGATCCAAACCTTTATTCCTGAAGGATCTGAATCTTCAGTGGTCCTGTCTGTTTTTGCTTACTGTAGTTTCCCATTAACTTTTACTATCAGCAGTGGAAATTCTAAGTGATGTCCCATAGCATCCCCAGACCTCCCTGGCCTTATTGTGTAGCAATAACTCAATTTTTGCTTCGGAATCGGAATCAGTCACCCCAGCAAGTATGATAACTCCCTTCTTTGCCCATTGGTACAGTGCCATAAGCAATCCAAAATGGCCAGTTAGCTGTTTCAACTTTCAATTCAATGGAAGTATTCTTCCCTTGGGAATGAAGACCTCCAAACCAGCAAAGTTGACTTTATGGGGAGTAGAGACAGAAATTCTGTAAGTAAGTACAATAATAAGAGACACCATCTTGTCTTCCACCCACTGACCTGTGTATTCTGGTAGTGGTAGAAGCAGCACCATATAATGGTTGATGATTCAAAGCATATATTGTAAGATCCTGTAAGAGAGAATCTCAACCTTGCAGAATATTGTTTCTTGGCTAATACTATAACTGAGTTTTCAGTATGCCATTCCATTGCTGCTTCAGGGTGATAGGATATGTGGTAGCACTAGCAGTGTCCATGGTTGTAAACTGTAAGTCACACTTCTTTTGTGAAATGTTTTGGTCAGAAGGCTATGCGGAGTGGAATACCATAATAGTAAGGCATTATGTGGTGGTGCTGGAAGAAGCACAATGGGCAGGAAAGGCAAATCTACACCCTGAATAGGTGTCTATTCCAGTGCCAACAAACAATTTTCCATTCCATAATAGAAGGGGTGTACTATAAGCAACCTAACAACAATTGGCTGACTGATTCCCTTGGGAAATGGACCATACTGGGGACTCAGTTTCTGTTCTTGGTAGTTTGGGCATTCAACAGTGGCAATAGCCAGTTAGTTAGCTTGGTGAAGTCCATGTTGTTGAGCTTATATTTCCATCCGTGCCACTAGGAGCCAGCCCAGAAGTTCTTCCCTCCGGAAGGTTTTCCCTTCACCATCATCCCTAAGTGAGTACTGTGTACTGATACTAGCATGATGTGGAGAGCTTTCTTTGAACCATGCCCATTTTTTTTCTTCCTGTTTCAACAGGTCGTAAGGAACTCACCGTGAAGCCGTACGTGTAAGTTGAGGGAGGGGCCTCAGGCAGCAGGAGTAGGTTTTGTGAGGGTCTGAGCTACCTGCTTATGCAACTTGCTTGTGCCTTCTTGACTTGAGTTTGATCTTGTATATACCACTTCTGTTTGATAATGGATTGTTGCTGCACATGCCTGACCTTATGGCTAGGTGGATCAGACAGCACTCATTCATAATGGGCAGTTCAGACCACATAATCATTTAGAATCCTATGGTTAAGAATTCAGTTTCTATCAGGGCTCAGGAGTAAGCTATGAGCTGCTTCTCAAAAGGAAATAATTATCAACAGAGGAGGACGTGAATCTGTTCCAAAAGCCTAGATACCTGGTCTGTAATTCTCCTGTTGAAGCTTGCCAAAGTAACCATACAGAATTCTTACCACTGACACTTTGAGCACCACTGGATAGTCTGGAATGGCAAGGCGGTTAGCACCACTGCCTGGACCTGCTACAGAGCCTTCTCAGGCCCCACTAAGAAGTAGCAGCCTTACAAGTTACTTTGCGAGTGGGTCAGAGCAGCACATCCAAATGTAGTTTGTGTTACCTACAAAATTTAAGGAGGCTCAGGACTGGCACACAATCGATCCTGAGCTTGTAGAACAGTGACTCCCTAGCAATGCCTGTTGATATAGTGGCCAGATGTCAGATGTGACTTCGGTTGTTTTCTCATCATCTTATCATTTTGTTGTACATAAAATGGTACATTTTTGTTAGGTAGGAACTTTTCTGGACTTGTATTATGGTAAGAATGGTGTACATGAGTGCTGTCAGCCAAAGAGGTAGAGTAGAGTAGACAGTTCTTTTTTTCTACATTGGCATCCTTTGTTCTAGGGACTTGCTTTCCAAGTTTAGGTGGTTCTGATGAACAGCAGTCAATCACCAGATAGAGAAGAGAGGGAGCATTTCTAGAAAATGAGAACAGCAGAAGCAAAGGCCTACAGGCATGCTGAGTTCTGAGAGCAGCAATTAGTTCAGTATGAGTAGAAAGTAGTGCTGAGGTGAGGAATATGGAGAATGAAGTGGAGGAAGGTAAAACTGGAAAGATTGGGTAGGACTATACTGTATGGAGCTTTATGTACTATGCTAAGGAATGTGAACATAATCCTATGGGCTGAGGGAAACCAGTGATTATTTTTGCTGGGTTAGGAGGTGATCTGGTAGATGTGAAAGATGTTCTGTGACAGTGAGAAGGAAGAATTGGAGGTGGGCAATACTGTGGATAGGAAGATTATTTAGGAGGACATTTTGGTAGTCCTAGGTAAAATGATGATGCATGAACTAAGACAGTGACAGTGAGAATGTAGAGGAGAAAATGAAGTTAAATGATACATACGAGGTAGAATTGACAGACTTGGAGGTTGATTACATGTGGAATGAGGAGAGAACAGAAAGTTTATGTGCATGTTCAAAAATTTTCAACTACTTGAGTCTGAGTGAGGTTCAGACAGATTTGGGACTAATATAGGGTGACTGACTGTCCTGGTTTGCTCCTACTGAGGAGTTTCCCAGGATGTGAGATGAGTTCGTCACCTTAGCCTAATATGAACTGGCGGGGAAGATAGCAGACAGGAGCATACTGCATGGTAGCTTCCTTTCAAATCCATTTTCATCCCTTGCCCATGGATCCTATGTGGGTTCTAGGGAGAGAGGAGATTAGAAGTAAAATATGAAAGAACAGTTTCACTAATCTGTGACCTCTTCTAACAGAGTGTAACCCAGAGGGGACAGATTCTTTCTCACCACGGACCATCCCTCAGCTCTGGAAAGCTGAGGGCTTTGGTACATTGGTGACTTCAGCTGGGGGGTTGAAAGGGGTGGGGAGGGGGTAGGGAGGCGGAATACTTGATAACCTGTACTGTCACACAGAACTGAAATATTTGGCAGTGCAGAAAAGCATCTATGCAAGTGGGGCATAAATCAGTGAAATCTGAGTTATTACAGCAAATGTGACACTAACAGCCTGGGGTGGCCAGAGGAAATTTGGCAACATACAGGCTTTTCTTGAAGCAATTCCACTCTGGAGGAAAGGATGTTGATTGGGGTTACTTTTTTTGTAGTGCTGCGCCATCTAGTGTTAACTTTTTTTTTAATTGTACTTCAGGTGAAGGCTTACAGAACAAATAGTTTCTCATGAAACAGTAGTACACATGTTGTTTTATGACATTGGTTAACAACCCCAGAACATGTCAACCCTCTAACTTCTCAACCTTTTTTTTTGGTGAAAATACACATAGCCAAAGATACACCATTTCAAAAATTTCTACATACACAGTTCAGTGACATTGACTACGCTCTTCCAGTGGTGCAGTTATCCTCACTTAAGATGAAGGCTTACAGAACAAAATAGTTTCTCATTTAACAGTTACTACAAATGTTGCCCTATGACAATGGTTAACAATCTCACAACACATCAACACTATCCTTACTCAGCCTTGGGTTCCCTATCACCAGCTTCCTTGTCCCCTTCTGCCTTCTGGCCCTTGTCTCTGGACTCCCGTACCTCGTTAGTCTCGTGGTTTTACGGGGCTGTCCACTCCCAGGCTGAACGGTGAACCTCGGAGATAACTTCACCACTGAGCTAAAAGGGTGTCTGGGGGCCATACTCTCAGGGTTTCTCCAGTCTCCTTTAGGCCAGTAAATCTGGTCTTTTTTTTTTTTTTTTGTGAGATAGAATTGTGTTCTGCATCCTTCTCCAGCTCTGTCCAGAGCCCTCTGTTGTGATCCTGGTCAGAGCAGTCAGGGGTGGTAGCCAGGCACCATCTAGCTGTACTGGACTCAGTCCAGTGGAGGCCTTGGTAGCTGTGGTCCATTAGTCCTTCTGACTGATCTTTTCCATGTATCCTGTTCTTTTCATTCTCCCTTGCTCCCGAAGGGATGAGACCAGTGGAGTATCTTAGATGGCCGCTCACAGGCTTTTAAGACCTCAGACACTACTCACCAAGGTAAAATGTAAAGCATTGTCTTTATAAGCTGTGTTATGCCAGTTGAGCTATATGTTCCCCGAGACCATGGTCCCCACAGCCCTCCGCCCAGCAATTCAGTCCCTTAGGGAGTTTGGATGTGTCTATGGGGCTTTCATGACCTTTCCTTGTACAAGTTGTGCTAGTTTCCCCTGTATTGTGTACTGTCTCACCCTTCACCCAAGATACCACTTATCTATTACCTATTTGGTATTTCCCCCCCCACCCCTCCCATCCCTGGTAACCAACAAAGATTGTTACATTTTGTGTGTGAACTTTTTCATGGGTTTTTACAATAGAGGTCTCATACGATATTTGTCCTTTTGTGATTGACGTATTTCACTCAGCATAATGTCCTCCAGTTTCATCCATGTTATGAGATGCTTCACAGATTCATTGTTGTTCTTTCTCGTTGCATGGTACTCCGTTGTGTGTATGCACCATAGTTTGTTTATCCATTCATCTGTTGATGGGCATCTAGGTTGTTTCCATCGTTTTGCTATTGTGAACAATGCTGCCATGAACATAGGTGTGCATATGTCTATTTGAGTGACAACTCTTATTTCTCTAGGATATATTCCTAGGAGTGGAATTGCTGGATCGAATGGTATGTCTATTTCTAGCTTTCTGAGGAAGCGCCATATCATTTTCCAAAATGATTGTATCATTTTGCATTCCCACCAGCAGTGCATAAGAGTTCCGATCTCCCCGCAACCCCTTCAACATTTGTTATTTCCAGTGTTTTTGATTTGTGCCAGTAATGCCGGGGTCCAGTGTTAACTTTTGTATACTTCTTTTATCCTAGTTCAGATGATTAAAGGAATCAGATGAATTAAGAATGTGAGGAGTGTTTGACAAGGTTATCATTCGTTTGTTCATTCATTCATTCATTTGCAAATACTGATTGAGGGCCTTCTACATACCAGTTACTTTTCTAGGTATTGGCGTTACAGCTGTGAACAAAAAGGTCAAAAGCCCTGCGCTCAAGGACGCATACGTTCTTGTGGAAGAGACAGACAACAAATGAGATAAATAAGTTTGCAGGGACTCCAAGTAAAATATGTAGTATTTTATATAGTTATAAGTGCAAAGGAGGAAAAATAAAGTGTGGAAGAATTAAGTTTAAAATTTCTCAGGGGCGGGGAGGCCTTTAATTTTAGATAAGGTGGTCAGGGAAGGCCTCACTGAGAAAATGACCTTTGAGTAAAAAAACCCAGAGATAGTGAGGGAGCATTCCTGGCAGAGGAAGTAAGCAGTGCAAAGTCCCTGAGGTGGAAGTGTGCCTGGCTTGTTTAAGGAACATCAGGAGCTGTAGAATGAACCAGGGGGATAGTAGTAGGAGATGAGAGCCTGCTAACGCTGGCTACTGTGTCGAGAACAGACGGAAAGGAGCTCAAGAGCAGGAGGGAGAGCTGTTAGAGGCTATTTTAATAATTCAGGTAAGAGATTATCGCTTGAGCTAGAGTGGTGGCAATGAAGAAGTGGAGGTGGTAAAAAATTGTTGATGCCTACTTTGCTCTGCCCTACCTCAAGGCTTTAAGACTGAATTGTTTTGGAATGTAAGGAAAAGGAAGCAAAGAGATCATTTTTTGATTCTTAATTCACCTGGAATTTGTTTTTGTG
The DNA here is from genome assembly GCA_030035585.1 of Dugong dugon. Lineage (NCBI taxonomy): Eukaryota > Metazoa > Chordata > Mammalia > Sirenia > Dugongidae > Dugong > Dugong dugon. Next base: position 65,556,496 of record CM057471.1, read on the forward strand.
TATGTTGAGAGAAATGGTACAATTTCACTTTTTTTTCCATATGGATATTGTTTTCCCATCATTCACTGAAAAGATTATCTTTTTCTCTAGGACCCTCCAGTGCCATTACTTTCATTATATGAAGTGTCCTTTTATGTATGGATCATTGTAGCGATCTTGGTTATGTCCCATTGGTTTATTTGTCAATTTCTGTGACATCACATTGTTTTAATTATTACTTTACTTTACAGTAAATTTTGATATTTGGTAGAGCAGGAACTCCCACCCCCTTTTTTTTTTAAGAGTGTTTTGGATATTCTTGACCATGAGGATTTCCGTATAAGTTTCAAATCAACTTGTCAAATTCTGCAAAATCTGTTGAGGATTTTAAATGGAATGGAGTTAAATCTGTAAATCAATTTAAAGTGAATTGACATCTTTCTCCTATTGAATCTTCCAATTCACCATTTATGTTAGTCTTCTGTAATGCCTTCAATAGTTTTATAATTTTTCCATATCTTGCATATTTTATATATCTTTTGATAGATAGATTTATTTCTACATACTTTATTTTTTTGCTGTTATAAAAGGCATCTTTTTAAAAACTTATTTTCTAACAAGTTGTGACTGGTATTTGGAAATGCAATTGATTTTCCCATGCTGATTCTTTAGCAGTTTTTCTAAACACTTATTAATTTTAGTGATTTATCTTTTTTCCTTTGATTTTTATACATACATAATTTATCATCTCTAGATAATTATATCTTTTATTTATTTTTCTTACCCTTAATATACTGGCTAGGATCACTAGTACAACATAGAATAAAAATGGTGATATTAGGCATCCTTTAATTGTTCCTAATTTCAGAGGAAAGCTTTTGACATTTAATATTAAGCAAACTATAAATTTGCTTTGATTTTCTGTAGATACTCTCTATAAGATTAAGAAAGTTTCATTCTATTCCTTTATTTTTGAAAGTTTTTGAAAAATAATGAATGACTGTTGAATTTTACAAATTTAAAAAAAGTTCACATCTATATAGAAATACTGATTTTTTTCCCTTTACTCTTTTAATGTGGTGAATTTCACCGTTTGACTTCTTAATGTTAAAGCAACCTTACATTCTTACGATAAATCCAACTTGGTCATGATGGATTTTAAAAAATATATATTTCTAGATTTGGGTTTCTAATATTTTCTTTAGTATTTTTTGTATTTATGTTTACAAGTGAGAGTGGCCTGTAATTTTCCTCGTATTTGTCAGTTTTTGGTATTAGGGTTTGCTAGCCTCCTAAAGGGGCCCTGGTGGCATAGTGGTTAAAGAGCTTGGCTGCTAACCAAAAGGTCGGCTGTTCAAACCTACCAGCCACCCCACAAGAGAAAGATGTGGTGGTCTGCTTCCGTAAAGATTTACAGACTTGGAAACTCTATGGGGCAGTTTTACTCTGTCCTATAGTATCACTTTGAGTTGGAATCCATTCGATGGCAAAGGGTTTGGTTTGGTTTGGTTTTTAGTCTCCTAAGGAGGAGCCCTGGTGGTACAATGTTTAAGCACTTCACTGCTAACTGAAAGATCAGTTTGAAACCCCCCAGCAGGACTGCGTTAGTTATCTAGTGCTGCTATAACAGAAATACAACAACTGGATGGCTTTAACAAACAGAAATTTATTTCTCTCATAGTCTAAGAGGCTAGAAGTCCAAATCCAGGGTGCCAGCTCCTGGGGAAGCCTTTCTGTCTCTGTTGGTTCTGGGGGAAGGTCCTTGTCATCAATCTTCCTCTGGTCTAGGCGCTTCTCAGTGCAGGGACCCCGGGTCGAAAGGACTCACTCCACTCCTGGTGCTTCTTTTTTGTTGTCATGAGGTCCCTCTCTCTGCTCAATTCTCTCTTTTATATCTCAAAAGAGATTGATTTAAAATATAGTCTAATCCTATAGATTGAGTCCTGCCTCATTAACATAACTGCCTCCAATCCTGCCTCATTAACATCGTAGAGGTTAAAGGATTTACAACGCATAGGATAATCACATCAGATCACAGAATGGTGGACAACCACACAATACTGGGAATCATGGCCTAGCCAAGTTGACACACGTTTGGGGAGAAAACAATTCAATCCATAACAGGGACCAAAGGAAAGACCTGGGGATCTGCTCTGGTAAAGATTACAGCCTAGGAAATCCTATGGGTAGTCCTACTCTGTTCTGTATGATTGGACTCGATGCACACAACAGTCTCCTAAAACGAATTGATATGTATTTTTTCTTTTTTTATTGTCTCGAAGTTTGTGTTATTTTCACATCACTTAGCCCTTGAGTATTTGGTAGAATTTGCTGGAGAACCCCTTGGGGCCTAGAATTATTTCTGTGGGAAGATTTTTTTTTTTTTTACTCTGATTCAATTTCTTTAAGATATATATATATTGGCCAATATTATTTGAAATTTTATAATTTTCTGTAAAAATTTCCATTTTATCCATATTTTCAAATTTATTGGGATAAACTTGTTCATAATATCCCTTTATTGTCTTTTAAATACCTGTTCTATTTGTGATGTATCCCCTTTTATTCATGATATTGGTTATTTGTGCCTTCTCTCTTTTTTTGTGTGTGTGTCTAATTTTGTCAGTAGTTTGTCAATTTTATTAGCCTTTTTGAATAGTAATCACTATTCAAAAAGTTATATACCATTAACACTAGATTTATTTTAAACCCAAAGGTCAATATATATTTTTATATAATCACTATTCATTTAGATTTATCTGTACTTACTAATTTTATTGCTCTTCATTCTTTCTTATTCTTTCACTCTTTCATCTGGGATCATTTTTCTTCTGTTGGAAGAATACACTGTATTTTTTTTTTTAAGGTGGATCTTCCTTTATCATAGGTGTGTTTTTATTTGTCTGAAATTATCTTTGTATCATCTTCAGTTTTGCTGGATATAGAATATTCAGTTGGCAATTCTTTTAGCACATGGAAGAAATAATTCTATTGTGTTATGGCTTCCTTTGTTTCTTTTTGGGAAGTTAGCATCTTTGAAGGTAATATGTACTTTTTTTTTCTAGTATGTGGATCTTATTTTTTGTGGCAAAAATATATATTAAAAAATCTGCCATTTCATGATTTTTCATGTGTACAATTCAGTGACGTTGATTATGTTCTTCATGTTGTACAGCCATCACCACTATTTGTTTCAAAAATTTTCCATCATCCTTAACAGAAACTCTGTGTCCCCTAAGCAATGACTCCCCCTCTTCCCCTCCCTCCATCCTGTAACCACTAATGAACTTTAGTCTGTATACATTTTCCTATTCTAGATATTCATATAAGTGGGATTATTGCAGCACTATTGCAAATAGCCAAAAGGTGCAGCAACCAAAATGTCTATCAACAGATGAATGGATAAACAAAATATGGTATATACATACTTGGGAGTATTACTCAGCCATAAAGAGAAATGAAGTTGAGTAATTATGACAGAAACTAATACAGAATTCTCATTGCTTCACACTGCTACTCATCGCAGTACAAATTGTGGTGATGCAGTTATTCCTTGATAGCATTTCATGTGTTTACTGCAATGTTTTATTTTATTTTGTAACCAATACATTCCCATTTGTGTCAAAAAAAGAGTAAATTGCACTTTGAATGTTGAACTTTTAAGGCACAGTGGAGTGTGGATATTTTGTTATTGAATTAGATGGCAAAGCACTGCACTCATTATGCAGTGACACTATAGTTGTGATAAAAGAATACAATATATGCCAACATTACTCAACGCTCATTACAGTATTCCCAACTCATAGGACAACAATGGTCAGACAAATTAGAAAATTTAAAATGCAATATCTCATCACAGCAGAATTTCTTCACAACAAAAAATGAAAATGGGACTCCAACCAAAGAAACTTTTTGAGTGGCTAATGTGTTAGTCAAGCAAAAAAAGAAAGAAAAAGAAAAATTTACCCATGGGGTAAATTAAGTCATGTTTTGATTGCAGCAGCTGAAGAAAAGTATACAGAGAAAAGAAACTTGTTTAAGAGCATTAGCCTTTTGGTGAGAACAACTGCTTGAAGAGTTGAGGGCATTAGGAGCACCATCAATATTCAATGAAAAAAAAAAACAAGACAAATGATGGCAGGTGGCTTTTCTTGGCTCTTGATGAGTCACAGATGTTACTGATACTACTCAGTTTTTATTGTTTATTCAAGGAATCAATGCTAAGTTTAAAGTGACTGAAAAATTAACCTCTGTGAACAATCTGCATAAAGCAACTGTGGTTGAGAATAATTCCAAAAAAACTGAGAAAACACTAATTAGTACAATCTGAAGTTGAATCTACTAAGATGGGTTACAACTGATAGTGATAAAACTGTGTAGAGCAGAAAAAGGCTTAGTTGGACAAATTTGCAAAGCTTGTGGAAATGTATAGTTATTCATTGCATTATTTATCAGCAGGCACTATGCAAAAAAAATTTCCATCTATCAGTGTTATTGAACCATTGGTGTCAATAGTGAACTTGATTCACTTTTGTGGATTTAACCATTGTCAGTTCTATGAATTAATGTCAGAAATTGCAGCTGAATAGCCTGACTTACCCTACCATACAGTAGTTGAATGGCTTAGCAGTAGCAAAGTTTTAGTGTAGTAATTCTGAGCACAGGGATAAGATTGAATATTTTTCTGAATGAAAAGAACCGCCCTCAACCACTATTATAGAACACTGAATGGCTTAGGAAATTAGCTTTTGATGGAGACTTGATAATTTTCCTTAATGAATTCAACCTAAAATTACAAGGCAAAGCAGTGTTATGTGTGAAGCGTCTACAGTAAAGTCCTTTCAATGACAACTAACATTTTTTGAATCACAGGTAATGTTAAGCTGCTGTATACTCTTCCCATGCTATCAAATGTTAAAGCAACAACAGAGATCTCTAGTCCTGCAGAGAGAGCTGAAGAGCAATGCTTTGTATAGATCTTACTGTTTGGTTGAGCAGTTCTATGAGGCACACCCTTGAACTCTACAAAGGGCCCTTTGTGTGACTGAGCACTCTGACAAAAAGTTGTACAGTCACTCCCTGGGCTTTAGCCGTGCTGTTGTTATGTGTCATCGAGCTGGTTCTGACTCATAGTGACCCTATAGGACAGAGTAGAACTGCACCACAGGGTTTCCAAGGAGTGGCTGGTGCCATCACTGTGCCACCAGGGCTTTAGCTCTAGACCATGCATTATCTCTAGGCCAAATTTTGCTGACAGTGCTCAAAACCCAAGTCTTAATTTTAGCATCTTTTGTCATCTGGAGAGGCTGAGAATTTTCAAAATCATCAAGTTCTAGTTCCTTCTTATTTAGAAGAATGTTCATTCTGCTGCTGTGGTGGATTATTCTATAAATGCCCGTTAGATCCTGTTGATGCTGCTGCTCAGTTCTTCTCTATCTTTGCTGATTCTCTGTCTAGTTGTTGTTAGTTGTTGTCAAGTTAATTCCGAGTCATGGCGCCTCCATGTGTTAAAGAGTAGAATTGCTCCAATGGTTAAGTGCTCAACTCATAGCCAAAAGGTTGGCAGTTCAAATCCACCCAGAGGCACTCTCAGGAGACAGGCCTGGTGATCTGCTTCCCATAGTCTTGAAGATCCTATGGAACAGCTCTACTCTGCACACAAGGGGTTACCATGAGTCAGAAGCGACTCAGTAGCAACTAACAATAACAACAACAGTCTTAACAGAAGCAGATTGCCAGGTCTTTTCTTCTGCAGTACCACAGGATGGGTTCAGATTGCCAGCCTTTAGGTTAGTAGTTGGGCACAACCCATTTGTGCCACCTAAGGACGCATAGAGGTGGTAATAGGGTTGAAAGAGGATGAATGGAAGCATGTCTATAAAATTAAAAAAAAAAAAAACTCAACATCTCTCTTTGTAGCAATAAAAGATACATATTTTGTAGAATGTTTCTAGTTCACCTAAATCTACTCCAATAGTAGGCAGATTGAACACTAACTGAGGGGATTAATCACAAGCAATATATATTCCAACACTAAAAAACGTGGTAAATATTTGATGAGTAAGTTGATGAATACTTATTTTTTCCTTTACATATGTCCCTTTTGCCATTGTGTGTGTGTGTCCAGACAGGGTCCACAATCGCCAGCATAAAACCACGCATACACGCTATCAGTGCATGGAAAACGCTTTACTCACATAGAGAAGAGACAGAGCGAGACCAGCTTCACTAGTGGGCACCAGTCTCCCATGGCCAGCAAGCTTATCCTGCATATGGCCAGTGCAGAGCAGATATTCTATGTTCACCCCTCTTGTGCTGTAGTACGAGAGACCCCATTCCTTCCCTGCAGGAAACAGATACAGAAGTGGGGTTGGCCAGGTGCCATATGATGCCCACGCGGGTGCAAAAGACTGAGAAAGTTACTGTGTGCCCAGAAAAGGAGAAGGCTTCTCTGATAAGGAGAAGGAACTGGGAGACAGAAGGTAGCCCAATTCCTAGCCTCCTTATCAGAGAATGTTCTGGGCCCAAGACCTTTACTTAGGCAGCCTGGATAGGAGGCATAGAGGCAGACCATTTCCCCAACAGAGTGTGTCTTCCAAACTAAAGTCTGAATATTTATCCATATAAATTTGTTTTATGCCTCCAAAAGCATTTCCACATTATTTGTAATATATAGATAACATCACTGTGTATTAAATTATCATCCATTTACTCTTTAGCCAACATTACTAGACTTAGATGATTCAAAGTTGTAAGGAGAAAAATTATTTTGGAAGGCTGTACATTTTATAAATCTCTAAAAAACTGAAACATTTAATAAATTTTGTATTTATGAAGAATTGTGATTCACTTATTAATTCATAAACTTTATGGTATAGTCATCAAATCTTTTCTGACTGCCATGCTATCTGAATATGTTTAATTTGTGGAGGAGTATGAAAATTTGGATCCCAATTGTATTCTGGTGATAACAGTTTAGTGGGTTTATGGAGAAAAAAATATTTGTTTAAGTGGCTTTCATATATGCTGGTAAGTTCTTTTTTGGTGTCATGAATAATTCCTTTTTGATTTTCTTCAATGAGTTTTAAAACTTCCTCAGGAATCCCACCAAAAATTGCGCTATGGTAATAGAAATCTCCCTGTCCAAAGGGGATGAAAGCTGCTGATTTGGAATTTCTCTCACAAGGGAAATAGTTAGCATTTTTAAAATACCACCATGCATGGAGTTGAGCTACCGACTTTCCCAGGGTTTCTACTCCAAAATCATTCTTAAAGATCTAGTTTATAGTCATGACGAAGAGAAGGTTGACTTCATCCTGCATGTGACTTAAGATGGACACACCTAAATTCTTCATGAGTATGAGATTAAAGTGTTGCCATGTGTTTTCATAGAATATTAACACGTAGTTTAAATGTATGAAGAGGACCTAACTCTATGCGAGGTAGCCTGGAAGGCTCATCCATCATGGTGTAAAAGATAACATTGTAGCCATGCATAAAGTGCTTATCAGCAGACTGTATGAACTGTTTCAGGTATTGATCTTCAAACCTGTGAAACATGACAAAAGCAGAAAAAAACATATTTTGCTAAAAATCACCAGGCAAATCCATGCCATTTAAACATGCTCTCTAACGTATGTGTCATTGATGCTAAAGAACTACCAGCAGGTAGAGAATTTGAGTCCATAGATTCAATTGCATTCTTTAATGGAAGAGAATGTAGTGAGCTAGGGGGCCTGAGAAGAGCCATAGGGTTTTGGGACAACTGTTGTGGCGCAAGGAAAAGAGAGCTGAATGGATATTAATAAAACGGTTCCCAAGTAGTGTTAAAGACTGAGACAAGGTTGGAGAAAATACCCACTATAAATTATTATACAAGACAGGTAGAAATAAAAGTTAAGGTTAATTATAAGTAGGTCTTTGGATGTAGAAAAAGGACAAATATTAGTAGCACCTACTCTCCAGCTGCAAATATAGCCAAGCCTATGGTAATGTTCAGTCTTCTGTAATATTTTTCCAGGACCTGTCTATTGTAAGTTCCTTCCCATATGATTGGAGCAAGCCAGTCAGTTGTTATAACATCCGGACGTTTTCTGTTGAACAAACAAGAAACAAATCAAGCAGATACCACTTCACTATGACAGCAGAAGTGTTTGTCCAAGTGACAATAGCTAATGATTACAGAGTACTTACTATGTGCCAGGCACTGTATTTAAGTGCTTTAAATAACTCACTTAATCCTTGCAATGTCCTATAAAGTAAGTACTATTATTATTCCTATTTTTTATATGAGGAAAGTTAGGCACAGATTGATTAAATTGCTTAATATCACACAGCTAATAAATGGCAGAGTCAGGATTCAAGACTCAGCCTGTTTGGCTTTAGAGTTTATGCTTCAATCAATACACCATACTGCCTTTTGAGCCCAGGGGTTCCTTTCTCTGAGTTCTGACAGCCACTTAAACTTAGCTAACCCATTATCTGAACGTTTCTCTGATTATTGCCTAAAGCAAAGATTGGTGACACGGTATTACTGTCTCCCTCATGTGTTCCTTTCCCTCCCCTCCTCCATTTTCCTTCTCTCCCTCCTCTTATCCTAGAAGAGCTAGAGTGCACCCTTTTCACCTTCTCCCTAATGCTTTAAGCCCATCAGTGCAACCTGGAATAAAAAAAGATTAGTCCATAAAGGGACAAAGACGTTAGATTTGTTGTTAGTAATAAAAAAATGACAGCAGAAGTGGTAGGTAGCATTACTAAAAAAGAGTTTGGCCAGAAGCAAGGCATTAAACTATTAAAGCAAATTAAGTCCATCATTTTGGAAGGAATCAAATACAAAGTGAGAAGCCATTTTGCTATTGGTGATTGTGGGTTTTAATTACAAATTCAATTTGACAACCCTTCATAGTGTACTAATAATAGTCATAATACGATAGCAAATCTTATCTTAATGGCTGAATCCCCATATTACCAATCTGGTTTGCACCATTTCATTTTTTTCTCTAGATTCATATAATTCTATAGATAGTACATGCACAATATGTACATATTCATATACATATACAGCTCAGAAAGCCACTCCTGTTCAAAGGAGACAAAACAAAGATCAGCCTGTATGTTGGTCCCTCAGAGAACTGCCAGACAGGTCAAAACACACAACCACAATTTTTTTAAAACAAAGTCTGTATTTTTTCCATATATCCTATGATTTAATTCTGGACCCATTATTCCTCTGATCTATTCCATGTTGATTTGATTACAGTGGTGTTGATAGTGTGTTCTGGTATTTGGTAAAGCAAAATCCTTTTTTTATTTTTCACACTTTTCTTGATTATTTTGAAATATTTATTTTTCATAATGACTTTTAAATAACTAGCAATTAAAAACCATTAGCATGTGAATTAGAGTTATATTATGTGGTAGATTGGATTATTGTTCCCGAATTGCCACTCCTATGTAAAAGGCCACACCCTTTCCCATGGAAGTTTTTGGGGGTCTCTCAGCAGGGTAGGCAGAGTATGCATCCCCTCCCCACTGACTTTGGTCTTGGCAGTGTGACTTACTTTGCCCAGTGGAATTTTAGAGACCATGAGGTGAGCAGGGCTTAAATGTGCTTACATAGTTTGGCTTCTTCTCTTGTACTTCTGCCGTTTGCCGTGGGAAGAACATGTCCCGGGTGGCTGCTAGTAGAAGAATGAGAAGATCTGTGGAGCAAATCTAAACCTAACCTACAGTCTGGAACCCAGGCTCAGCCAGTCTCAGTCAAGCTCAGCAGAGCCACAGATGATCAGTGAGTGAGGAAGAAAGGCTCGTTGTTGTAAGCCACTGAGTTTTGGGGTGGTTGTCATGAAGCGTTATCACGGCAATTCCTGATTAAAACAAATTAAGCTTACATATTATGTTGGAACAATTGATGTAATGACATTGTTTTCCTATACAAGGACGTGGTGTGACTTTTCATTTGTCCAGATATTATTTTCTGTCTTTTGATGAGATTATATAGTTTTATTCACACAGGTCCTCTACCTTTCTTACTACATTTTTATACAGTATTTTAGTTTTGGTTCCCATATTTCAGTCTTAGGCACATTCCTAGAATAGAGAAAACTAATAATTTTAAAAATAATTTCTTTTGCACAGCTACTTACCCAATTCTCTTATTAATTCTAGTAGTCTTCCTTTCTTCTTTTTGGGTTTTTAAAGTATCACTGGCAAAATGACATAGTTTTCTCTTTTATTTTCTAAAGTTTGTACCATTTATTCAATCTCTTATTATTTCCTATAATCTCCATGGAAAAGTAAAATAATACTAATGATAGTGAACATCCTTGTCTAGTTCCTAATTTTAATTAAAATGGTTTTAGTCTTTTGCTAATTAGGATATTTGCTTTGGCATCTGTGATTCCTATTGTTGAAAAGTAACTGGTACTGCTAATTCTACTGTGGTTTGTCACCTACATTCATAACTGAAGGGAGTACATACTAAATTTTGGTTAGTAAAAATAAAGATTTTTTTTCCATCCAAGTTCATGGACTCCCCCTGCATTGCAACCACATATAGAGATGGCATGTCAAATCAGTGGGGAAAGAGGGACTATTCAATAATCAGAGCTGCAAAACAGTGTTATCCACGTGAGCAAAGATCAAATTGGATTCCTGCCTAACACCATACATAAATATCAATTCTAATGGATTAAGGATTTATATGTCAAAAATAAAACTTTAAAACTCTTTGAAGCAAATATGAGTGAAAATAATTTAGACTTTGTGATAGGAAAATATTTCTCAAGCAAGACAAAATTTTTGACTGTAAAAACAAAGATTCATGAAGTTTATATATTCATATAAGTATATTTTAATCAAAAAATGCCTTAAGGAAAGAAAGAGAAGTTGCAAATTATGAGAAGACATTTGTGATACATGCAACTAGCAAAGGATTAGTATCAAGAATATATTTTATAAATCACAGATAAAGCATAGTACAAGTCAGACAAAGGCCTATAATCTCTAAAATCTACAAGAAAATTCAACACATCTAAAACAAAAAGACAGATAATCCAGTTAAATTCAAGAGAAATAAGCAAAAAAAAAATATGAACAGACATTTTATTGAAGAGGAATCACGTATGGCTAACAAATACATGAAGGAATGTTCCATTTATTTAGTGATCAAAGAAATTCAAAAGGCCACAAAGAGATACTTTCTAAAAATGCCCATTCTGTTGGCAGTACCAGGTGTCAGAGAGCATGCACATCAGCAGGATTTATCTACTCTGCAGGTGGTGATTTAAACTGGTATACCCACTTTGGAAAATTGTCACTATTCATAGGTTGACCATTCACAAATCCTACCACCCAGCGGTTCCACTTCTACCCCAGGAGATGTGTAAGAATATTCATAGCAGACTACTTATAATAGCAAAAGCCTAGAAACAATTCAATTGCCCATTAGAAGGACAGTGGATGTCTAAGGGGGCATATTTCCATAGTTGATTATTATGCAGATGTCAAAACGTATTACAGTGATATACAAAATTTGGATGAATTGTAGCAATCTAATATTAAGGGGAAAATAAAAGCCCCAGAAAATTTCATACAGCATGATATCACATTTATAAAGTAATAAACAACTAAAATTTTAAAATAGACTTCTTTATCAGTTGGATTCCTATACACCAATAAAGAGAACGATGAAAAGGAAATCAGGAAAACAATACCATTTATAATAGCCCCTAAAAAAATAAAATACTTAGGAACAAATCTAGCCAGGGATGTAAAAGACTTATACAAAGAAAACTACAAAACACTACTGCAAGAAACCCAAAAGGATCTACATAAATGGGGAAACATACCATGCTCATGGATAGGTAGACTCGACATTGTGATAATGACATTTCTACCCCAAGCAATTTACAAATACAGTGCAATCCTGATCCAAATGCCAACAACATTCTTTAAAGAGATGGAAAAACTAATCACTAACTTCATATGGAAAGTGAAGAAGCCCCGAATAAGTAAAGCACTATTGAAGAAGAAAAATAAAGTAGGAGAAGGCGCACTACCTGACCTCAGAACCTACTATACAGCTACGGGGTAGTCAAAACAGCCTGATGCTGGTACAGTGACAGATACATTGACCAGTGGAACAGAATTGAGAACTGAGATGTAAATCCATCTGCTTACGGTCACCTGACCTTTGACAAGGGCCCAAAGTCCATCAAATGGGGAACAGACAGTCTTTTTAATAAATGGTGCTGGAAAAACTGGATGTCCATCTGCAAAAAAATGAAACAGGACCCATATCTCACACCATATACAAAAACTAATACAAAATGGATCAAAGACCTAAATATAAAGCCAAAAACTATAAAGTTCATAGAAGAAAAAATAGGATCAACGCTAGAGGCCCTAATACACGGCATCAACAGGATACAAACTATAACCAACAACACACAAACTCCAGCAGATAAGCTTGATAACTGGGATCTTCTAAAAATTAAACACTTATGCTCATCAAAAGACTTCCCCCAAAGAGTAAAAGGAGAACCTACAGACTGGGAAAAAAATTTTGGACAGTACAAGTCAGACAAAGGTCCAATCTCTAAAATCTACAAGAAAATGCAACACCTCTACAACAAAAAGACAAATTAAAAAATGGGCAAAGGAAATGAACAGACACTTCACCAAAGAAGACATTCAAGCAGCCTACAGACACACGAGGAAATGCTCGCCATCACTAGCCATTAGAGAAATGCAAATTAAAACCACAATGAGATACCATCTCACCCCTGCATTACTGGCATGAATCAAAAAAACTGGAGGAAATAACAAATGTTGGAGAGGCTGCGGGGAGATCGGAACTCTTATGCACTGCTGGTGGGAGTGTATAATGATACAACCATTTTGGAAAATGATATGGCACTTCCTTAGGAAGCTAGAAATAGAAATACCCTATGATCCAGCAATCCCACTCCTAGGAATATAACAGCTGTCACATGAATAGGCATATGCACACCCATGTTCATTGCAGCGTTGTTCACAATAGCAAAAATATGGAAACAACCTAGATGCCCATCAGCAGATGAATGGATAAACAAACTATGGTTTGTACACACAGTGGAGTATTATGCAACGATAAAGAACAATGATGAATCTGTGAAGCAGCTCATAACATGGATGAAACTGGAGGAAATTATGCTGAGTGAAATAAGTCAATCACAAAGGACAAATATTGTATGAGACCTCTACTGTAAAAACTCATGAAAAACTTTACAGACAAAAAGAAACAATCTTTGTTGGTTGGGAGGGGTAGGGGGGAATACTAAATAGATAATAGATAAGTGGTAACTTTGGTGAAAGGTAAGACAGTACACAGTACTGGAGGGGAAGCCAGCACAGCTCATAGAAGGAAAGGTTATGGAAGCTCCATAGACACATCCAAACTCCCTGAGGGACTGAATTGCTGGGCAGGTGGCTGTGGGGACCATGGTCTTGGGGAACATCTAGCTCAACTGGCATAACACAGTTTATAAAGACAATGTTCTACATTCTACCTTGGTGAGTAGCGTCTGGAATCTTAAAAGCCTGAGAGCAGCCATCTAAGATACTCCAATGGTCTCACCACTTCGGAGCAAGGGAGAATGAAGAGAACAGGATACAAGGAAAAGATTAGTCCAAAGGACTAATTGTCCACAGCTACCAAGGCCTCCACTGGACTGAGTCCAGTACAGCTAGATGGTACCCGGCTACCACCACTGACTGCTCTGACTGAGATCACAAAACAGGGTCCTGGACAGAGCTGGAGAAGGATGTACAGCATAATTCTAACTCACAAAAAAAAAAAAAAAGACCAAATTTACTGGCCTGACAGAGACTGGAGAAACCCCAAGAGTATGGCCCCCAGACACCCTTTTAGCTCAGTGGTAAAGTCACTCCTGAGGTTCACCATTCAGCCAGGGATTGGCCAGCCCCATAAAACATAACGGGACTAATGAGGCACAGCAGTCCAGGGACAAGGACTACAAGGCAGGAGGGGACAGGAAAGCTGGAGATAGGAAACCCAAGGTTGAGAAGGGACAATGTTGACATGTCATGGGGTTGTTAACCATTGTCATAGGGCAATATATGTACTAACTGTTTATGAGAAACTGTTTGTTCTGTAAACCTTCATCTAAAGTACAAAAAAAAAAAAAAAAGAATTATCTGTGTGAGATCAAATTGACAACAGCAACTCAAAAGGTTTGATCGGAAGCCTAGGGGACAGTGAGTTGAAGATCATGGTGATGGAATAATTTGGAAAAGGATAGTGAGAATAGCACAACTGGAAGAATGTAATCGATGTCACTGAATTGTACATGTAGAAATTTTTGAAATGGTGTATCTTTAGCTATATATATTTTCACCAAAAAAAAAAAAAGGTCCTCCAAGGTTGAGAAGGGAGAGTGTTGACATGTCATGGGGTTGTTAACCAATGTCAGAAAACAATATGTGTACTGACTGTTTAATGAGAAACTGTTCTGTAAACCTTCATCTAAAGTACAATTAGAAAAAAAAAAAACAACAACAATCTGAGTGAACCCCAAACAGGATAAACCCAAAGAAACCCATTAAAAGACACATCATAATCCACCTTCTGAAAACTAAAAATGAAAAAATCTTGAAAGCAGCCAGAGAGAAATTATGCATCATCTATAGGGGAAAATCAATTTGAATAACAGTGGATTTCTTGTAAGAAACCGTGGAGGCCAGAAGGAAGTGGCACAATATTTTTCAGGTGCTGAAAGAAAAGAATTGTCAACTCAGAATTCTACATCTAACAACAATATCCTTCAGGAATGAAGGGGAAATCAGGTATTCTCAGGTGAAGGAAAACTAAGAGAAGTTGTCTCCAGCAGACCTACCCTAACAGAATGGAGAAAGGTAGTTCTCTAAACAGAAAATAAACTATAAAAGAAGGAATCTTGGAATCTCAAGATAGAAGAAAGAACAATGGAAAAAGCAAACATATGGACGAATACAATAGACGTTCCTTTTCCTCTTGAGTTTTCAAAAATTATGTTTGATGATTGTTGAAGAAAAATACATAAAGGAAATATTTAAGACAATTATAGAAGGGCAAGGGTAAAGTGATATAGGGCAAAGTACAGTTTCTATACTTAAACTGGTAAAATGTCGACATCAGTATACTGTGATACCAAAACCACCAAACCCGTTGCCGTGGAGTTAATTCCAACTCATAGTGACCCTATAGGGCAGAGTAGAACTGCCTTATAGGGTTTCCAAGGAGCGGCTGGTGGATTCAAACTGCTGACCTTTTGGTTAACAGCCAAACGCTTAACCACTGCACCACCAGGGCCCCATACTATGTTAAGTAAGTATATATAGTATAATACCTACGGCAATCTCTAAAAACTATCCAGATGCAGTCAAAAACGCTGTAAGTAAATCAAAATGGAATTCTAAAAAATATTCAAGTCACCCACAGGAAGGAAGGAAAAAGAAAACATAAATAAAAAATATAGAGGTTGCAAAGAAAACAAAGAATAAAATGACAGAATAAAGCTTTAACATATCAGTAATTACATAAAATGTAAATAGTTTAAATAAACCAATTAAAAGACAGAGCTTGACAGTGGATGGAAAACATGACCCGATTATATGCTGTCTGTAAGAAACTCACTTCAAATATAATGATATAGGTAGGTTGAAAGTAAAAGGCTAGAAAAAGATACATAATGCAAACATCAATCAAAGGAAAGCAGGAGTGACTATATTAGTGTCAGAAAACAAACTTCAGAGCAAAGAAAATTACTGAGGATAAAGGGGGATATTACAAAATGATAAAAGTCTCAATCCACTAAGAAGACATAGCAATCCCAGACATGTATGCCACAAACAACAGAACTGCAAATATGTCAAGCAAAAGCTGATAGAACTGAAAAAAGAAATAGGCAAATCTACAATTATAGTTGGAGACTTCAGTGCCCCTCTCTCTACAATTGATAGAACAGCTAGACAGAAACTCAGCAAGGATAAAGAAAAACTCAACAACACCATCAAACAACAGGATCTAGTAGATACTTATAGAACATTCCACCCAACTACAATAGAATACACATTCCTTTTAAATGTGCATGGAACATGTTCCAAGAGAGACCATATCCTGGGCCATAAAGCAGACCTCAAGACTGGTGCTCTTTCATAATTGAAATTGTTAATACCTAACTTTATTGAAAATATACAATGACAAATAGAGAATTTTAAAAATGGCCACCATTCTTTCTGAGGGTTGGTTTTACTAATTTCTGGGGTCCTACACAATAGTTCATGGTAGAAAACATGGTTAACTGAAGAACGTTATCATATATCTAAAGAAAAAAACATCATTCTGAACAGAAATACTTAAATTATAGCAAATGACAAAACTTGCTGTGCATAAGCAGGCAAGTACGTTAAGTAAGCAAAATTTGGAGATATGAACATACAAGCATACATATGTATTCATATGCATGTATAGATGCATGTGCATAGAATATTTCTGAACCGATACCCAAGAAATTTGTAAATAGTTGCATCTAGGAAATTCAGTCTAGTGTTTTGTTGTTCCTTCCTGCCCTCATCATTAGCACCAACTCCAGCCAGGTCTGCCCTCAATGTAGTTTGTAGAATGTATACAGAACAAAGATTCTTACCAGCAAAAATAATGTCTTCTGTAAGTGATTCTTTATCCTTTAGATAAAATTTAAAAAATAATTTTGGTTTTAAATTTGAATGAAGGCCTATTACAATTATAATAACAAAAATTCTAGAATTCAGATTCATTAATTCACTCATTTGTTAGTCAAATAGTTACTAAGCACCTGCTATCTGCTAGACATAATGCTACAGTTCAGAAATACATGACAAAATCCTAATCTACAATTGGCTTATGGTCTATTGTGTCATTTTTTTGACCAAGATAGCCCATTATTATCTTCAAAGAGTTGATATTAATACTGTCACAGCTGACTATGAATCCTTTCTATTAAGGCAAATATCATATAGAACACACTATCAAAGGTGTGGAGTTAATTTTAAAAGACAGTAATTATTAGTTTAGCTTTCACAATAGAGGTGCTTTTCAAATAGCATTTCATTTTACTTGGATCCACAATCAGTGCCCATGGAGCAGCAGTCAAGAAATTAAACGACATATTACATTGGGCAAATCTGCGGCAAAAGACTTCTTTAAAGTGTTAGAAAGCAAAGATGTCATTTTGAGGACTAAAGTGCACCTGACCTGAGCCATAGTGTTTTAAATCACCTCATATGCATGGGAAAGCTGGACAATGAATAAGGAAGACTGAAGAATTGATACCTTTGGATTATGATGTTGGCAAGGAATATTGATACACCATGGACTGCCAGAAGAATGAACAAATCTGTCTAGGAAGAAGTACAGCCAGAATACTCCTTAGAACCGAGGGTGGTGAGACTTTGTCTCATGTACTCTGGACATGCTATCAGGAGGGACCAGTTTCTGGAGAAAGACATCATGGTTGGTGAAGTAGAGGGGCAGTGAAAAAGAGGAAGACCTTCACGAGATGGATTGACACAGTGGCTGTAACAATGGGCTCAAACATAGCAACAATTTTGATGATGGTGCAGAACCAGGCAGTGTTTCATTCTGTTGTACATTGGGTCGCTATGAGTTGGAACTGACTTGACGGCATGTGGCAACAACAACAACATTGTGTTACTTATAAAGAAGATCATAAGGAGGAGGGCATGGAGAAGGTAAGAATTTGAATTTTTCTAGATGAGAGAATTTTACCAGCTTAATAAATTTGTTCCCAAGTGCAGTTATGTTTCTGTAGCAGGTTGCTTTGAGTCTTGTTCACATTAGACACAAAGATGGAATTTTGATATAGTTTTGAATTTAAATTTATTTAAAATAGCAGCCTATTAGCATTGTTCACAATAGCAAAACGATGGAAACAACCTAGATGTCCATCAACAGATGAATGGATAAACAAACTATGGGACATACACACAATGGAGTACTATGCAACGCGAAAAAACAACAATGAATCTGTGAAGCATCTCATAACATGGATGAAACTGGAGGACATTTATGCTGAGTGAAATAAGTCAATCACAAAAGGACAAATATTGTATGAGACCTCTATTGTAAAAACCCATGAAAAAGTTCACACACAAAATGTAGCAATCTTTGTTGGTTACCAGGGATGGGAGGGGTGGGGGGGAAATACTAAATAGGCAATAGATAAGTGGTATCTTGGGTGAAGGGTGAGACAGTACACAATACAGGGGAAACTAGCACAACTTGTACAAGGAAAGGTCATGAAAGCCCCATAGACACATCCAAACTCCCTGAGGGACTGAATTGCTGGGCGGAGGGCTGTGGGGACCATGGTCTCGGGGAACATCTAGCTCAATTGGCATGACACAGCTTATAAAGACAATGCTGTACATTCTACCTTGGTGAGTAGTGTCTGGGGTCTTAAAAGCCTGTGAGCGGCTATCTAAGATACTCCGCTGGTCTCATCCTTTCGGGAGCAAGGGAGAATGAAGAGAACAGGATACAAGGAAAAGATTAGTCCAAAGGACTAATGGACTACAGTTACCAAGGCCTCCACCGGACTGAGTCCAGTACAGCTAGATGGTGCCTGGCTACCACCGCTGACTGCTCTGACCAGGATCACAACAGAGGTTCTGGACAGAGCTGGAGAAGGATGTAGAGCATAATTCTAACTCACAAAAAAAAAAAAAAAGACCAGATATACTAGCCTAAAGGAGACTGGGGAAACCTCGAGAGTATGGCCCCCAGACACCCTTTTAGCTCAGTGGTGAAGTTACCTCCGAGGTTCACTGTTCAGCCTGGGAGTGGACAGCCCCATAAAACCAAATGAGACTAATGAGGTACAGGAGTCCAGTGACAAGGGCCAGAAGGCAGAAGGGGACAAGGAAGCTGGTGATAGGGAACACAAGGTTGAGTAAGGATATTGTTAATGTGTTGTGAGATTGTTAACCATTGTCATAGGGCAACATTTGTAGTAACTGTTAAATGAGAAACTATTTTGTTCTGTAAGCCTTCATCTTAAGTGAGAATAACAGCACAATTGGAAGAGCGTAGTCAATGTCACTGAACTGTGTATGTAGAAATTTTTGAAACGGTGTATCTTTGGCTATGTGTATTTTCACCAAAAAAAAAAAAAAGTTTGAGAATTTAGAGGGTTAATATGTTGTGGGGTTGTTAACCAATGTCATAAAACAACATGTGTACTACTGTTTCATGAGAAACTATTTGTTCTGTAAGCCTTCACCTGAAGTACAATAAAATATAAAAAAAAAAAATTAAATAAAATAGCAGCCTATGACTCTATGCTTTCATCCTGCTTTCTTTCTTTCTTCATAGCATTATTATATAAACTTTAATATTCCTCACATTAGATTATATATTTCTTATTTGTCTACCTTCTTCACTTAGAATGTATAGTGCCATAAAGGCATTGACTTTGTTTTGGTTATTGCTATTACCCCAGCACCTAGAATAGGGCCAGGCGCTGAGAATGTGTTCAATAAATAGTTATCAATGTTGCAAAATGAAAGAATTAATATATTTACACTTTGCTTTTTTCTCCAAAGGGAGTGTTAATAACGTATTTTGGACAAAACAGCAGTTTAGATCAACTCTGCCAATCATTAAAGATAACGATTCATCAATATTTTATATTTACCTGAAATAATGCTCAGCCAACATCAGTGATAAAGCAAATGAAATCAACAACAGAATTTTTCTTTTAGAATTCATTCTCGCCTAGGGAAAGAGGAGAAAAAGATTTTGGAAAGTAAACACTACATTCTTGCCATCTTCTAGCAATTAATTTATGAACATTTGGACACCAATCTAAGTGTCTGCTTCAAGAATGCTCAGCATTTGGAAGAAGGTAGTCTTGTCAGGGGAGCCTTCTGTTCTGTTCCAAATGTCTACAAAATATCTCTTAGAATGCTTACCGATCCTTTTTAGATTAGGTGCAAAGTGTCTATGACATTCTTTTTGTATTATTATTTTTTTTTATCAAAGTCCACTTGATTGCATTAAAGACATCCAATAAACTTTCATACTGTATATTTCACTTGTACTTCTGTGAAAATAAAATGAGGTAATTAAGATGTCTACATGCACTGGGATATATTCTGTACCAGAAGATGATTTATATATGTGTATATATATATATATATATATATATATATATATAAGATATAAAGATGTAAACTGATAATTTACTTGCATCCCATAGGACTAAACCAAAACCAAACCAAACCCATTGCCATTGAGTTGATTCTGACTCATAGTGACCCTATAAGACAGAGTGGAACTGCCCCATAGGGTTTCCACAGCTATAAATCTTTATGGGAGTAGGCTGCCACATCCTTCCCCCTGCAGAGCGGCTGGTGGGTTCAAACCGCCAGCCTTTTGGTTAGCAGTTGAGTGCTTTAACCACTGCGCAACCAGGGCTCCTCCCATTGGACTAGTAGCCTAAAAAACATATGAGCTCTCTCAAAGGTATGTCTCAAAGTAAATGGTGATTAAAAGTGTAAATTAAGAGCATTAAACTCTAAAATGGAAAATTTGGCTCCAGCCAACGCATTCAGCATGTGTTGAAAGTATTAGATACAATTTCTGTTTCTAAGCCTAAACTTATTCTCTGTAGGGATCATCCAAAAACAGGTCCTGCCATTGGGTTATGTGTTGTAGTAAAATGGAGGTTTGTGATATTTCATTTTTGAGCACTTATTTAATGAGCAAGATGCTTTAGATCTGCACTGACCAATATGGTAGTCTTTCGCCACTTGTGGCTATTGAGCACTTGAAATATTGCAAGTTCAAACAGTGGATTTTTAAGACTTGGTATGAAAAAAAGAATGTAAGATATCTTATTAATTTTTATGTTGATTACATGTTAAAAAAAATGCAATGTTAGATATATTGAGTTAAATAAAATTTATTATTAAAATTAACTTCATCTGTTTCTTTTTATGTTTTTGTAATGCAGATCCTAGAATATTTAAAGTTACAAATGTGGCTTGCATTATATTTCTACCGGACAGTTCTTCCATAGATAATACCATACTGGGCAGGCTTCCATTGGGCACAATATTAGTGGTCCAGCCATGTAAAATGATTACTTTTTAAATTTAAGAACATTAGAAATACCATATGCATGACATAAGACAGTGGTCCATCTAGCCAGATTATTTCTGGTAGTGTGCCCTCGATGGCATTATTCTTCAAGACTAGTAATATATTGATACATCACCTATATTCAGATGATATATTTTGTAGAATATATTTTTAAGGCCAAGATTTGAGGAGAATGTCCATCTACATATGATTTTACCACGATCATCCAGAATTTCGTATAGTTTCTTCTTAAGAGTCACTTTACCTTTGATTATGGTGATGTAAAGAGATAATCAAAGAAGTCCTATGAGGGCAGTCATTCTCCAACCATTATAACTTCGGGTCTTTGTTAAAAAAACAAAAACCAGAATCAGACATTGTATACTACTCTTCTGCTGTTTGAGTCTTCTATCAATAGTGATGTCACCAAACTCTTTAATGATGAAAGAGTTAGAAAGTCACTGTCATAATGATACATTTGGCAGCAGATTATTCTTATTGCTACCAGATGATAAGGACTTTGTCCATATGAAAATTAAAGGATTAAAAAAATGTTCTTTTGCTTTTCATTTCCTTTGTTGTACTTCCTTACCTTTTTTAATGAAATAATTTTTAGCTATAGATAGTTTGAATGCTGTATGTATATGTGTGTGTACGTATGTGACAGAGAAAAAATGCAACATTCTTTTCTTTCTACATCCTCTTTTAGTCATTGCCCAATGATCCCAAGGAGAGATGATCCTTTCTTAGGATGTTTTTTAAGCACTTCTTTTTCTGATTATATAAATACATGTTTTCATGTCATAAAATTCGTCAAGTGCATAAAAACACAAAGAAGGAAATAATAATCATATGTAATCACACTATCAGGAGATAACCACTCTTTTAATTTGGGCTTATAACCTGCACCTTTGTTTTGACTTCCCTCTTTAACAATGAATTTGTTTTTCTTATTAAAAAAGTGTTTTATATATATATATATAATTTAAAATTTTAACAGAAAGAGGGTTATATAATGCACACTAAGTTGGAAGATGGAATGCAAAAGTTGGAAACAAAGATGAAGGATCAATAGTTGGAAAATATGGCCTTGGTGATGGAAACAATGCTGGAAATCTCATGAAAGAATTTTGCAAGACCAATGACTTATTCATTCCAAATATTTTTTTCAACAACATAAATGGCAACTATACACGTGAACTTTGCTGGATGATATACACAGGAATCAAATCGACTACATCTGTGGAAAAAGACAATGGAGAAGCTCAGTATCATCAGTCAACAAGGCAAGGGGCCGACTGCGAACAGACAATCAATTGCTCATATGCAAGTTCAAGCTGAAGCTGAAGAAAATTAAAACAAGGCCACGAGAGCCAAAATACAACCGTAAGTATATCCTACCAGAATTTACAGACCATCTCAAGAATAGATTTGACTCATTGTACACTAATGACCGGAGATCAGACAACTTGTGGGATGACATCAAGAACATCATACATGAAGAAAGCAAGAGGTCATTAAAAAGACAGGAAAGAAAGAAAAGACCAAAATGGATGTCAGAAAACACTCTGAAACTTGCTCTTGAATGTAAAGCAACTAAAGTGAATGGAAGAAATGATGAAGTAATAGAGCTAAATAGAAGATTTCAAAGGACAGCTTGAGAAGACAAAGTAAAGGATTATAATGAAAACTACAAATACCTAAAGTTAGAAAATCAAAAGGGAAGAACACGCTAGGCATTTCTCAAGCTGAAAGAACTGAAGAAAAAATTCAAGGCTCGAGTTGCAATATTGAAGGATGATATGGGCAAAATATTGAATGATGCAAGAAGCTTCAAAAGAAGATGGAAGGAATACACAGAGTTACCCTACAAAAAAGAATTGGTCGACATTCAGCCATTTCAGGAGGTAGCATATGATCAGGAACTGATGGTATTGAAGGAAGAAGTCCAGGCTGCACTGAAGACGTTGGTGAAAAACAAGGCTCCAGGAATTGATGGAATACCAACTGAGATGCTTCAACAAACGGATGCAATGCTGGAAGCACTCATTCATCTATGCCGAAAAATTTGGAAGATAGCTACCTGGCCAACCAACTGGAAGAGATCCATATTTGTGCCCATTCCAAAGAAAGGTGATCCAACAGAATGTGGAAATTATTGAACAATATCATTAACATCACATGCAAGTCATATTTTGCCAAAGATCATTCAAAAGTGGTTGCAGCAGTACATCGACAGGGAACTGCCAGAAATTCAAGCCAGATTCAGAAGAGGACATGGAATGAAAGATATTACTGCTAATGTCAGGAAGATCTTGGCTGAAAGCAGAGAATACCAGAAAGATGTTTACTTGTGTTTCGTTGACATGCAAACATTACGAAGAATGGGAATTCCAGAACATTTAATTGTGCTCATGAGGAACCTATCCATAGACCAAGAGGCATTTTGAACAGAACAAAGGCATACTGTGTGGTTAAAAATCAGGAAAGGTGTGCATCAAGGTTGTTTCCTTTCACCATACTTATTCAGTCTGTATGCTGAGCAATTAATCAAAGAAGTTGGACTGTATGAGGAAGAACATGGCATCAGGATTGAAGGAAGATTCATTAACTACTTGCAGTATGCAGATGACACACCCTTGCTTGCTGAAAGTGAAGAGGACTTGAAGCACTTACTGATGAAGATCAAAGACCACAGCCTTCAGTACGGATTACATCTCAATATAAGGTAAACAAAAATTTTCGCAACTGGACCGATAACCAACATCATATTAAACAGAAAAGATTGAAGTTGTCAAGGATTTCATTTTACTTGGCTCCACAATCAACGCCCATGGAAAGAGCAGTTAAGAAATCAAACAACGTATTGCATTGGGCAAATATGCTGCAAAAGACTTCTTTAAAGTGTTAAAAGGCAAACATGTCACTTTGAGGACTAAGGTGCACCTGACCCAAACCATGGTATTTTCGTTTGCCTTGTATGCATGTGAAAGCTGGACAATGAGTAAGGAAGACAGAAGAAGAATTGATGCCTTTGAATTATGGTATTGGTGAAGAATATTGAATATACCATGGACTGCCAGAAGAACGAACAAATCTGTCTTGGAAGAAGTACAGTCAGAATGTACCTTAGAAGCGAAGATGGCGAGACCTTGTCTCCTGTACTTTGGACATGGTACCAAGAGGGACCAGTCCCTGGGGAAGGACATCATGCTTGGTAAAGTAGAGGGTCAGCGAAAAAGAAGAAGACCTTCAACAAGTTGGATTGACACAGTGGCTGCAACGATGGTCTCAAGCATAGCAACAATTGTGAGGATGGCACAGGACTGGGCAGTGTTTCATTCTGTTGTACACAGGGTCACTATGAGTTGGAACTGACTCAACAGCACCTAGCAACAACAGCAACATCAAAACTTCATTTCTGTTACTGGCTGAGTAGATTCCATTGTATTTATCTACCAAATTTCGTTATACAACTGATTTTTGACAAAGTAGAAAAGGCAGTTCATTAGAGAAAGTATAGTTTAAAAACAATGGCTCTGGAACAGTTAGCTATCCATATGCAAAAAAAGAACTTTGATAGTCTGCACTATATACAAAAAATAACTGAAAATGGATCATTGACCTAAATGTAAAACCTAAAACTATAAAACTTATAGAAGAGAACACAGGAGGTAAAACACTGTTAAGATAATGTAAAGGAAGCTGTAGATTGAGAGAAATCTAGAAAAAACAGGCAAGAGATTTGAACAGACACTTCGCCCAGACACACAGATGCACACTATCTGTGTATTTATATCTCCTCAGAAGATAAATAAGCATATGAAAAAAATGCTCAACGTCATTAAACAAGTGAAAATTCAAACCATAATACGATACCATTATGGATTGAATTATGTCCTCCAGAAATGTGTGTCAACTTGGCTAGCCTTGATTTCCAGTATTGTGTGATTGTCTACCATTTTGTGATCTGATATGATTATCCTATGTGTTAATGAGGCAGGATTAGTGGCAGTTATGTTAATGGGGTGAGACTCAATCTACAGGATTGGGTTGTATTTGAGTCAATCTCTTTTGAGATATAAAAGAGAATCGAGTAGAGAGGAGGGGGGCCTCATTACCACCAAGCAAGAAGAGCTAGGATCGGAGCACGTCCTTTGGATGTGGGGTCCCTGCACTGAGAAGCTCTTAGACCAGGGGAAGATTGATGACAAGGACCTTCCCCCAGAGCTGATGGAGAGAGAAAGCTTTCCTCCAGAGCTGGTACCCCGAATTCAGACTTCTAGCCTCCTAAACTGTGAGAGAATAAATTTGTTAAAGCCATCTACTTTTGGTATTTCTGTTAAAGCAGCACTAGATACCCAACACAGATACCCTTACACAAAATTTTAAAAGCTTACCATACCAAGTGTTGGCAAGGTTGTGGAGAATTGTAACTGTCTTACACTGTTGGTGGGAATGTAAAATGGCACAACTGCTTTGAGAAAGAGTTTCACTGTTTCTTTACAAGTTAAGCAAACACCTATCATACAATCCAGCAATTCCACTCCTAGGAATTTATCCAAGAGAAATGGAAGCATATGTCCACAAAAAGGCCAGTACATGATTGTTCAATGTAGCTTTATTGGTAATAGTCAAAAAGAAGAA
Organism: Dugong dugon; assembly: GCA_030035585.1. Lineage (NCBI taxonomy): Eukaryota > Metazoa > Chordata > Mammalia > Sirenia > Dugongidae > Dugong > Dugong dugon. The sequence goes on from CM057471.1 coordinate 65,582,306, forward strand.
ACAACACACATGCCCATCAATAGGTGAATGGATAAACAAACTGTGGTGTATCCATACAATGGAATAGTACCCAGCAATGAAAAATAATGAAGTGTTGATACATGCCGTAACGTAAATGAATCTCAAAATAATTATGCTGTGAAAGAAGCCAGACCAAAAAAAAAGAGTATATACTGTATGATTTTATTCATATAAAATTCCTAAAAATGCAAAATATTGAACTATATAGGCACACTTTTACGTTTTGGCTGACCAGAATCTGAGCACCCTTCATTTAGGGGGAATCCTAAGTTTGAAAAGCAGCAGTATGGAAGCCGAAATAGAAATTTTCTCTCCCCATCCCTTGCAGCTAAAAGATGGGCACATGACCTAAACTACTTGAGATACTAATCAGATGTTCCTACCGGGAATTTTGAACCTTAAGGGCGTTCAGTTTGAAATTATTTGTAGTTGCTATAGTGGAGTCCAGGATTAACATTATGGCAGATCTTGCCAAAGGTGTGGAGGTCAGCAGTGAAATAATGAGTGTGGCAGGTGATGGGGTCAGGGTCGGTAGCCAAACAAATTATTCCTATGGCAGGATCTTGTCTGTACCTTTCCTCCTTTATTTCCTTCCTATTTCTTTTTCTGCAGCAACTCTCTAAGTATTGTGAACTGCTTCCTACTTCTGTGGTAGACATTACTATTACCACTATCCACTTCTCCCTTTCTTTCTAGGCAGATGGTAGTCTCCATTTCCTAGTTCTCTTGCACTTAGGCGGGGACAAGTTGTAAGTCCAAACTGAGGCGGTGAAAAGACCCTGCATATTTCTGAAATATTTCTTTTCCCTTGATGTGGTGACAGCTTTCCAGATAGTGGACCTTCCATTGTTCTGTGTCCCCAAGTGACAATGTGGAGTAGATCACCTGCCTTCAAGCCTCATTGGATATGTAAGTTGAGTGGGATTTTTGTGTGTTAGACCACTGAGATTTGAGAGTTAAATTATCCTATCCAATAAGCAATTTCATAAATTATTTCTCTGTTTAACCACAATCAGTTTCAGTGCACTGACAAATTCAGGTAGTGGTTACCAGAGAGGAGGTTGTAGGTAACATCAACCTCAGGAAAATAGAGAGACTCTAGAGTTGGTTATCTGGCCTTGTTTGGGGTTAAAGGCGATGAAAAAAATCACATTAGTATTCAGGCAGCCTGTGGAATACAGTAGTAAACAGCTAATTAAATTATCCCCAGGCTCACATGGAATGAGGTACTCATTGAAGGCAAAGGTTTTAAGGCAGTTATGGCTGTCTTAGTTATCTAGTGCAGCTACAACGGAAATACCACAAGTGGATGGCTTTAACAAAGAAGTTTATTTCTTCACAGTGAAGTAGGCCAAAAGTCCAAATTCAGGGCATCAGCTCCAGGGAAAGGCTTGCTCTCTCTGTCGACCTTCTCATCAATGTTCCCCCGGACCAGGAGCTTCTCTGCTAAGGGACACTGGGTCCAAAGGACATGCTCTTCTCCTGGCACTGCTTTCTTGGTGGTATGAGATCCCCCTGTCTCTGTGCTCACTTCTCTCTTTGGTATCTCAAGAGATTGCCTCAGGACACAATCCAATCTTGTAGACTGAGTCCTGCCTTACTAACACAACTGCCACCCATCCTCCCTCATTAACATCATAGAGGCAGGATTTACAACATATAGGAAAATCACACAATACCAGGAATCATGGCCCAGCCAAATTGATACACACATTTTTTGGGGGAAGTAATTCAATCCATGACAATGGCCTACAATAAAAAAATATATGATGATGATGAAGATAATGATGAAGATGACAACAATGATGATGATAGCTAGTGCTTATATAGCACTTACTATGTGCCAGGCACTGTCCTAAGCACTTTACATATATTTACTCATTTCATGAAATGGAAGACATAAAGAAATCAAGGACCAACATGCAGTTTAAACGGCTGCATCTAATGGCACTAGACAGCTTAAAGAAAAAGCACCAAGTGGAAGTCAAAGTCTCCTTTGTGATTCTGACTTCCATCAGACAGTTGTGCCCTCCCTGGCTGCAGTGGGTTCCAACTCCCACTGTTGACCCTGGCTTCTGGCCTTTGGTAACACCATCTCCTTCTTGTGTTTCTTAAGCCCTAGGGATGGTCACAGCTTCTCAGTTTCCTCACTGTCCCATTTAGCTGCTTAGCAATTCCATCACCTGCATCACCAATTCCCTGCATTAAAATCCTTCATTTGAAATACCTAGATTTTCCTGACTGGACCCTGATTGATACAGTTCCTGGTACTAGGAGTAGGTAGTCTGATACCAGTTAGCTTTTGCTGTATAACAAACCACCTAAAATCTTATCGGCTTAAAGCAACAATTATTTACATTTGCTCACGAGTTCTATGGGTCATTGAGTGGTTTTGCTGATGTGGGCCCACCTCAGCTAATCTCAGCTAGGGGAGCACTCATATATCTACAGTCATCTGGTAGGTTGATTAAGGGCTTGTTGGTCTAGCATGGCCATGTTCACATGTCTGGCTGCTGGCTAGCTGCCTGCTGAGGCAGTGCAAAAGGGTATCAATACAAAGAGGGGATAATAATGACTATTTTTGCAAACCATCTACCAAACACTCTAAGAAGCAGATCCTCAAAATAGGATTCTGGGTGTGGGTTGATCACCTGTTTGAGTTTGACATCCCATGAAACCTCTTTATAGGTAGAATAGGATTGCTAGAAATCTTTGGCATGCCCTGGCATCACAATCATTTAAATTATCACCTGTGATTGCTTGGGAGGAAGTGTCAGTTGAAGGGAAGACTTTGGAATGTTAAGTGGCTGCTGTACTCACCATTGCAGTTATAATGAGTACAAGATCTGCAGGATGGGATTACTACTTCTGATTATTCTGGAGCGCTTACAGAAATAAAGTGATAAGCCTAGAATTTAAACTCCGTTCAAGGCATGGATATAGAGCCAGATGTCTTTTATGGTGTCATTTTTTTGTGGTCACAAGGTAGACATGGCTGAGGATAAGGCCACAAATCTAATTATGTGATATACACAATTTGAAAACCCACTGCTAGAGGATTGATTCCGATTCATAGTGACCCAATAGGACAGAGTAGAACTGCACCATCGGGTTTCTGAGGCTGTAAATCTTTACGGAAGCAGACTGCCACATCTTTCTCCCATGGCACAGTGGTTAAAAGTGCTCAGCTGCTAACCAAAAGGTCAGCAGTTCAAACCCATCAGCTGCTCCATGGGAGAAAGATGTGGCAGTCTGCTTCTGTAAAGATTTACACACTTGGAAACCCTATGGGGCAGTTCTACTCTGTCCTATAGGGTCGCTATGAGTCAGAATTGACCCTTTGGCAGGGTGTTCGGTTTTGGTTTCTACTAGTGTAATTGCAGTGACTTTCCCTTATCCACACCTCTGTTGTTATTAGCTACTATCAAGTCAGCTCCTTGACTCATGATGACCCCATGCACAATGGAACAAAATAGTACCTAGCCCTGCGCCATCCCCATGATTGATTGTGATTGGGCCTTTGTGATCCATAGGGTTTTCATTGGCTGATTTTCAGAAGTAGATCAACAGACCTTTCTTACTAGTCTGTCTTAATCTGGAAGCTCCACTAAAACCTGATCAGCATTATAGCAACACACAAGCCATTACTGACAGACGGGTGGTGGCTGTGCATGAGGTGCATTGGCCAGGAATCAAACTTGGGTCTCCCACATGTTCATGCAAGAATTCTACTACTGAACTACCCTTTCCCTTAGGCATTATGAGTAATATATATCTATCTGGCTCAATTAAATTATTTCAGTTTTCATTTTCTTGTGACAGAATCTGTTTTGTTCAATGTGATCCAACAAATAATATTTCCTCAAAATTCACACAAGAGGGAGTTCTGGCAAAATGGCACTCTAGGCAGAAGCATCACGCCATCCCTTCACAGCAAAGATCCGAAAAACTAAGCCGAACAGAGAATACAACAATCCTGAAACCTTAAAACATCAAATGAAGAGCTAAAGAACTCAGCCAAGCACCAAATGGAGTGAGGAAACTGACAGAGAACGGAGAGCGAGGAGAGATTCATGCAGAGGTCCCCTACCAGCTAATGCAGCACAGATCTGCCATCTTGGACTTCTATCAGAGACCAGCAAACAGGGGGTACAAGAAAGCAGCCTCACGGAGCATCCAGCAGGAGACAAAACAACGGTAATTTAGGATATACGCTTTCCCACCCCCCACCCTTCTTCACCCAGACTCGGCCTCCTCTGCTTCCCATGGCCACAATCTCTTGACCAGGAAACACTGGCTGCTTCGATTCCACACACCCGAACGGGCTGGCTCTCTGAGTGCCATTTGTTGGCTGCTGGTGTTGCTTTTTTCTTCTTCTTTTGATTTCTTCCTTACCTCTCACCACCTCCCCCTCCTTTTGCTCAAATACCTGGCTCTGTGCGCCATCTTTGCTTCTTCCTGAGGGGCTGCAGAGCTCCCGTAATTTGTGATATGCAATTTCCCACTCCCTACCCTTCTTCACCCACACTAGGCCCCCTCTGCTTCCCGCAGACACAGTCTCTTGTCCTAGAAACACCAGCCCACACTAGCTGGCTCTCTGAGTGCCATTTGTTGACTGCTAGTGTTGCTTTTTTTTCTGCTTCTTTTGATTTCTTCCTTACCTCTCACCACCTCCCCCTCCTTTCACTCAAACACCTGGCTCCGTGTGCCATCTTTGCTTCTTCCTGAGGGGCTGTGGAGCTCTGTTCGAGTGCGGAGCTGCTTCCTGGTCTGGGCTGCCGCACTGGTGGGATCCCGGGGCTTTTGTTAATTTGTTTGTTTTGAATAGTTTGCTTGTTTGTTTGTTTTCATTTTCTTTTCCTTTTCTTGAGTTGGGAGCCCTTTCTGCCCAGGTGGTTTTGCGTGGCAAGGAGACATCCCCCTCAGCTTGCACAAACATGCAGAGGGATCCCTGAGAGCATTTCTTTATTCGTTGTTTTTTTTTTTTTCCTGTTTTTTTGGGGGCCTTTCTTGTTCTTTTTTTTTTTTTTAATCTGTTTTGTCTTCTTTTCCCTCTTTTTCCCTTTTTGTCTTTCTTCATTGCTCAGTTTCTCATCTCTCCATATCTTCCTTCTCTTTCTGTTCCCTGAATACCTGGCACTGTATACCTCTATGCCTTCTAGCCAGGCTGTACTGCAACACCTGAGAGCGACTTCCTCAGACCTCATAGCTGCACCAGTGGGATCCCTGGGAACTTTGCGGTTCTTTAACATTTCCAATTTTTATTTATTCATTCTTTTCTTTTCTTCCTCTTCCCCTTTCTGTTTTTCTCCATTTCATAGTCTCTCATCTCTCCACTCCAACAGCAAGCTCCCCTAGCATTCTTTTTTGTTTGCTTCTATGTTTTTTGCTCCTGTTCCTCTCTTCTCTATCCCGTATCCATCTTAGCTCCACACATAACAATCTCCCCACTGCATCCTGCCTACCTGCACCATGCGCTTGACATCACACCACCAAGCAGCACAGGCACAGCCTAATGGAACTTGCCCTGCACTGATTACCGACCCACTCTGGTGGCTGTAGTAAGTGCCACAAACAACCCGTCCCAGTAACTCCTCTTCAGCTAGACCTGCCCTGCCGTACCATAGCTGAGTGACTGACCCTGCCAATTGGAGAAGGAGGCGAAAGTTTTGTGCCCACAGATGAGCAAATAACAAAGAACACACAGTCCGTTTGCTCAGACATAGTCAAATTTTTTTTAAAAAAGGGATGAAACAAACAAGTCTACAATCAATAAACGAGAAAAATAACTACTGAATGCCCTGAAGACAGCAGACAATATCAAAACATTTACAAAAACAGGACAGGATGGTTCCAGTAGGTGTCCAAAATAAAACACCAGATGACTCTCCAGTGGAAGAAAATGCACTAGAACTACCTGATAGGGAATGCAAATCTCTAATACTCAGAATTCTCCAAGAGCTGAGACAAAAAGCTGACAAACATGAGGAAAAAATAGACAAATTCATGGAAAATACAGACAAAAAATCGGAAGAATTCAGGAAAATAATGCAGGAACAAAATGCCAAAATAAATTCACAACTAGAAATTATACAAAGACAACAATTAGAAATCCAAAAGATAAACAACAAGATTTCAGAAATGGACGGGGTCATAGAAGGGCTGAGAAGCAGATTTGAAACCGTGGAAGACAGGATCAGTGGAATTGAAGACAAACACTTGGATATAACTCTGTCTGAGGAAAACTCAGAAAAAAGGACAAAGAAAAATGAAGAGACCCTGAGAGTTATGTGGGATACAATCAAAAGCAAAAATTTTCTAGTGATTGGAGTTCCAGAACGGGGAGAAAACATAAAACACAGAGAGGATCATTGAAGAACTGCTGACAGAAAAGTTCCCCAGTATCATGAAAGGTGAAAAGCTGGCCATCCAAGAAGCTCAACGAACCCCATGTAGGAGAGACCCCAAAAGAAAATCACCAAGACATATCATAATCACACTCACCAAAACCAAAGACAAAGGATCCTGAGAGCAGCTCGTGAAAAACAAGAAGTCCCATACAGAGGAGAAACAATAAGCCTAAGCTCAGATTATTTGGCAGAAACCATGCAGGCAAGAAGGCAATGGGATAACATATATAAAATCTTGAAAGAAAAAAATTGCCAGCCAAGAATAATATATCCTGCAAAACTCACGTTCAAATATGATGGTAAAATTACATCATTTCCAGATAAACAGAAATTAAGGGAATACTTAAAAGTCAAACCAAACTTACAAGAATTATTAAAGGGAGTTCTTCGATCTGAGGACAAACAGCTTCAGCTCACAGGCAGAATCTAGGATGCGGGATTGTACCAGCCAGATACCAATCTAGGAAATGAACTCTCGACGACTATCCAAAACCAAAAGAAATACAACAGGGAATCAGAGCAGTTAATCAGTAAATGACAACAACATCAAAACAATAAAAGAGGGAATAAAAGGCATAGGTATAGAACCTTCTAATGGAGAGGAAGGCAAGGCGATACCAAGTAATGGTAGACTGCTTCAAACTTAGAAAGATAAGGGTAAAATTCATGGTAACCACAAAGAAAGTTAACAAACATACTCATAAAAAAAAAAAAAAGGAGGAAAAACATAAAGTCTCACCAAAAACAAAAGAAATGAAAAAAAAAAATCGACAAACAAAAGTAACTCAGCACAAGAGAGTAAGAAGAACAAAGAAAACTTCAGCACCACAAAAAAAAGCACTACAAAATGACAGCAACAAACTCACATCTATCAATAACTACACTGAATGTAAATGGACTCAGTGCACCCATAAAGAGACGGAGAGTGACAGAATGGATAAAAAAACAGGATCCATCAATATGCTGTCTACAAGAGACACACCTTAGAAACAAAGATGTGAATTTATTAAAAGTCAAAGGTTGGAAAAAAATATATCAAGCTAACAACTACCAAAAAAGAGCAGGAGTGGCAATTCTAATCTCAGATAAAATAGACTTTAAAACCAAATCTACCATAAAAGACAAAGAAAGACACTATATAATGATTAAGGGGACGATCCATCATGAAGACATAACCATAGTAAACATATACGCACCCAATGACAGGGCTCCAAAATTCATAAAAGAAACTCTAACAGCACGGAAAAGAGAAATTGACAGTTCCACAGTAATAGTAGGAGACTTCAACACACCACTCTCAGTAAAGGACAGAACATCTAAGAAGAAACTCAGCAAAGATACAGAAGACCTAAAGGGCACAATCAGCCAACTTGACCTCATAGACATATATAGAACACTCCATCCAACCACTGCAAAGTACACATTCTTTTCCAATGCACATGGAATGTTCTCCAGAATAGACCACATCTTAGGCCACAGAGCAATCCTCAACAAGATCCAGAACGTTGAGATAATTCAAAGTATCTTCTCTAACCACAATGCCATTAAGGGGGAAATCAACACCAGAAAGAGCAAGGAAAAAATCAACTACATGGAAACTGAATAATACCCTGCTTATACATCACTGGGTAATAGAAGAAATCAGAGATGGAATCAAAAAATTCCTAGAATCAAATGAAAATTAAAACACATCATACCAAAACTTTTGGGACACAGCAAAGGCAGTCCTCAGAGGACAATTTATAGCAATACATGCACATATCAAAAAAGAAGAAAGGGACAAAATCAAAACATTAACTACAGAACTCAAACAAATAGAAAGAGAACATCGAAAAAAGCCCACAACCACCGGGAGAAAGGAAATAGTAAAGATCAGAGCAGAAATCAATGAAATAGAGAACAGAAAAACAATAGAAAGAATCAGCAAAACCAAAAGTTGGTTCTTTGAAAGAATCAACAAAATCGACAAACCACTGGCCAGACTGACAAAAGAAAAACAGGAGAGGACACAAGTAACCCAAATAAGAAAGGAAATGGGGGACATTACAACAGACCCAACTGAAATAAAAAGGATTATAACAGAATATTCTGAAAAACTATACTCCAACAAATTTGAAAACCTAGAGGAAATGGATAAATTTCTAGAAACACACAGCCTACCCAAACTACAACAAAGTGATGTTGAAAATCTGAACAGACCCATAACGAGAAGAGATTGAAAAGGTAATAAAAAAAACTCCCAACCAAAAAAATCCCTGGCCCAGATGGCTTCACTGGAGAATTCTACAAAACATTTACAGAAGAGCTTGTACCAGTTCTACTGAAGCTATTTCAGACCATACAAGAGGAAGCAACACTTCCAAATTCATTCTATGAAGCCAGCATAATGCTGATAGCAAAACCAGGCAAAGACGTCACAAAAAAAGAAAATTACAGACCAATATCTCTCATGAATAGAGATGCAAAAATTCTGAACAAAATTCTAGCCAATACAATTCAGCATCATATCAAAAAAATAATACACCACGACCAAGCAGGATTCATACCAGGTATGCAAGGATGGTTCAACATCAGAAAATCAATCAACGTAATCCACCACATAAATAAAAGGAAAGAAAAGAATCACATGATCATCTCAATTGACACAGAAAAGGCATTTGACAAAGTCCAATACCCATTCCTAATAAAAACTCTCAATCAAATAGGTATAGAAGGGAAATTTCCTAACATAATAAAGGGCATCTATGCAAAACCAATGGCCAACATCATTCTTAATGGAGAGAGGCTGAAAACATTCCCCTTGAAAATAGGAACAAGACAAGGATGCCCTTTATCACCACTCCTATTTAACATTGTGCTGGAAGTTCTAGCTACAGCAATAAGGCAAGAGAAAGAAATAAAGGGCATCCAAACTGGTAATGAAGAAGTTAAACTGTCCCTGTTTGCAGATGATATGATACTATACCTAGAAAACCCTAAAGACTCCATGAGAAATCTACTGGAACTCACAGAAAGATTCAGCAGAGTAGCAGGATACAAGATAAACATTTAAAAATCAGTTGGGTTCCTATACACCAATAAGGAGAATGATGAAAAGGAAATCAGGAAAAGAATACCATTTTCAATAGCCCCTAAAAAGATGAGATACTTAGGAATAAATCTGACCAGGGATGTAAAAGACCTATACAAAGAAAACTACAAAACACTACTGCATGAAACCCAAAAGGATCTACATAAGTGGAAAAACATACCATGCTCATGGATAGGCAGACTCAACATTGTGAAAATGACAATTCTACCCAAAGCAATTTACAAATACAACGCAATCCCAATCCAAATACCAACAACATTCTTCAAAGAGATGGAAAAACTAATCATTAACTTTATATGGAAAGGGAAGAAGCCCCAAATAAGTAAAGCACTACTGAAGAAGAAGAATAAAGTTGGAGGACTCACACTACCTGACTTCAGAACCTACTATACAGCTACAGTAGTCAAAACAGCCTGGTACTGGTACAACGACAGATACATTGAGCAATGGAACAGAATTGAGAACGCAGATGTAAATCCATCCACCTATGGTCACCTGATCTTCGACAAGGGCTGTAAGTCCATCAAATGGGGAAAAGACAGTCTTTTTAACAAATGGTGCTGGCAAAATTGGATATCCATCTGCAAAAAAAATGAAACAGGACCCATACCTCACGCAATATACAAAAACTACTTCAAAATGGATCAAAGACCTGAATATAAAGCCTAAAACTATAAAGTTCAGAGACAAAAAAATAGGACCAACACTTCAGGCCTTAATACCCGGCATTAACAGGACACAAACTATAACCATCAACACACGAACCCCAATACATAAGCTAGATAACTGGGATCTTCTAAAAATCAAACACCTATGCTCTTCAAAAGACTTTGCCAAAAGAGTCAAAAGAGAACCTACAGACTGGGAAAAAAATTTTTGGACAGTACAAGTCAGACAAAGGTCTAATATCTATAATCTACAAGAAAATCCAACACCTCTACAACAAAAAGACAATCCTATTAAAAAATGGGCAAAGGAAATGAACAGACACTTCACCAAAGAAGACATCCGAATGACCAACAGACACATGAGGAAATGCTCGCGATCACTAGCCATTAGAGAAATGCAAATTAAAACCACAATGAGATACCATCTCACCCCTGCATTACTGGCACGAATCAAAAACACTGGAAATAACAAATGTTGGAGGGGCTGCGGGGAGATCAGAACTCTTATGCAGTGCTGGTGGGGATGCAAAATGATATAACCATTTTGGAAAATGATATGGCACTTCCTCAGAAAGCTAGAAATAGACATACCATTTGATCCAGGAATCCCACTCCTAGGAATATATCCTAGAGAAATAAGAGTCATCACTTGAATAGACATATGCACACCTATGTTCATGGCAGCATTGTTCACAATAGCAAAACGATGGAAACAACCTAGATGCCCATCAACAGATGAATGGATAAACAAACTATGGTACATACACACAATGGAGTACTATGCAATGAGAAAGAACAACAATGAATCTGTGAAGCATCTCATAACATGGATGAAACTGGAGGACATTATGCTGAGTGAAATAAGTCAATCACAAAAGGACAAATATTGTATGAGACCTCTATTGTAAAAACCCATGAAAAAGTTCACACACAAAATGTAGCAATCTTTGTTGGTTACCAGGGATGGGAGGGGTGGGGGGGAAATACTAAATAGGCAATAGATAAGTGGTATCTTGGGTGAAGGGTGAGACAGTACACAATACAGGGGAAACTAGCACAACTTGTACAAGGAAAGGTCATGGAAGCCCCATAGACACATCCAAACTCCCTGAGGGACTGAATTGCTGGGCGGAGGGCTGTAGGGACCATGGTCTTGTGGAACATCTAGCTAAATTGGCATGACACAGCTTATAAAGACAATGCTCTACATTCTATCTTGGTGATTTTTTTTTTGGTTTTAACGTGCTAAAATTTGTTAAGTGCTAATTTTCTAAGTAAAAAGACATAACGATACTCTTAAATTCAAAAACCTGAAGGAAGGACTATAAAGTTACATTCTAAGAAGTTGATAATCTTTAACATCCCAAGATAATTTGACAACCTTAATATCAGAAGTCATTGTTTGACGATAATCCCAGCAGTATTCTGGTGATAAGATTTTAGTGGGTTTATGGAGAAAGAAATACTTGTTTAAGTGGCTTTCATCATGCCACACTGCTTCAATGTTATTTTTCTTGTCCTTCATGATTCGTTTTAAGCACTCGCTGGCAATATCTAGAACTCGAATGGGAGTGCCACCAAAAACAGCAGTATGGTAATAAAAATCTCCCTCACCCACAAGTATATATTCTTCTGATAACTGACTTCTTTCATAAGGTATCATAGTAGTATTTGCCTGATACCGATATCATGTAACTGAGCTACTGACTCGCCCAGAGTCTCCAATGCATATTTGCTTTGGAAGATTTGATCCACATCCATGCAAAAGAGGAAGTCAACTTCTTATTGGATGTGATCTGCAGTGTGCTCACTGATGGTCTTCATGCGCATCATACTGATATCTTGCCATCTCTTCTCTCGTTTAATTTCAAAAACTTTGAGTGTACACAGGGGACCCAGATGTATCCAAGGCATCCTGGAGAAGTCATCTACCATGACATAAATTATGACTTTTTGGTCAACCATAAAAAACTTATCAGCAGATAACATAAATCTAGGCAAATAGAACTCAATGTATCTGTGAAGGAAATAAGAAACGATTATATTTATCTCCTTATATTTTAGTGGAACACATAGTATTTAAATTACACTTAATTTATTTAACAATGTTACTAAGCAACCAGATATGAGTTATGCTTCTTGAGTTGTACTTAAGTAGTATAGAAGAAAGTAAAATTATCTGCCTTTCTTCTCCCTGATGGGGTTTTATGGAGGAGGGCCTCGTGGGAGGGAATAAAACTTGGTGGAATCAGGAAACCGAGTAGAGCCCAGACCAAAATGAGAGCCAGAGTTTTCAGGGTTATCAGAGCAAGGGGAACTTGCTTGGAAGGTTATAGGCAAGAAAGGTCTTGAATCGTTATAGGAGGAGCTATTGTTGTCTGTAGCTTGCTTTGAGTAATCAGTTATGCATAAAAAGCCAGAGGTGGCATGGTCAGTACTCCACGGTCTCATTTCTTATTTTTATTTAAATTTATGTTGCTGTTGTTTTTGAGAATATATACAGCAGAACATACACCAATTCAACACTTTCTATAAGTACAATTCAGTGACAATGATTATATTCTTCCAGTTGTGCAATCATTCTCACCCTCCTTTTCCTAGTTGTTCCTCCCTCATTAATATAAACTCACTGCCTCCTATCCTTCTTATTTTGCCTTGTGGTCCTTAGCATGGATTCACAAAACAGTCCACAAGTCTATAACATAGTTCCCTATTAAAGCACAATGTTTACCTGCTTATAATATGTTGGCCAGTTATGATCAGAGCATATTTTTCCATTACTTTTTAATCATCCTTTTTCTTTGTTTTCTGGGAAAATATTGTATATTCCTAATTTAGCACTCATCACACAACTTAATACTGGGCAATAAACTTCTTGCAATACTTGGGGCTGTTTTTAATTCAGCCTTTATCCCCTATTCTTATCACAGATGTTGCCAGTGAGAAAGCCTACAAAATAGCTCTTGGGTCTTTTTAACATGTTCATCTCATTTTTTACAGTCTCTTTTCCTTTCTGGCACAATAAACTATCCCAGGTTCATATTGTTTTTCCCATGTTCCAGTCCAAGAAACAGCAATTTTTTTCACGGAATTCTGATTACTTTTAGTGTAGAAGAGTATTTAGAAACCAAGTGAAGTCATTATTTCTCAGCCTTTTAGTGGCTTAGTCTGTCTTTTCCATTTCCATATTTGTAACTTATTTCTCCAACAGTGAGTAATACAGCTCCCACTATCCTCCATCCATTTAATCATTTGCCCAATTTCTTATTACACAAAGAGTAGTCCCAGGACTGCTAACTCATACCACTAAAAAAAAGAAAAAAGAAAAAAAACCTAGCTAACTAGAGTTCAGTATTTGTTTACAATTCTTTTTGTCTTTAGGCTGAGGGTATATAATCAAGTATTGTGTTAAAAAGATTTTTTGGTATTGTACTGGAAGTCCTAGCCAGAGCAATAAGGCAAGAAAGGAAAAAAAGAGTATCCAAGTTGGAAAGGAAGAAGTAAAACTATCTCTATTCACAGATGACATGATCCGATACATAGAAAATCCCAGAGATTCCACAGGAGAGCTACTGGATCTTATAGAAGAATTCAGCAAAGTGGCAGGGTCCAAGAAAAACACACAAAAATCAGGAGAACCAACAAGGAGAACTCTGAAAAGGAAATCAAGGAAACAATACCATTTATAATATTTGCAAGAATGATAAAATACCTAGGAATAAACCTAGCTAGGGATGTAAAACCTATACAACGAAAACTATAAAACACTGCAAGAAACTAAAAAGAGAGTAACATAACTGAAAGAACATTCCATGCTCGTGGATTAGAAGACTTAACATTGTGAAAATGTCAATACTACCCATAGAGATCTATAGATGTAATGCAATCCCAATTCAAATTCCAACAACATTCTTTACTGAAATGGAAAAACTAATCACCAACACTATATGGGAAGGGAAGAGGCCTTGAATAGCCTAAGCAATTTTGAAGAAGCACAGAGTAAGAGGCCTCACACTTCCCAATTTCAAAACATACTACACAGCCACAGTAATTAAACAGGCCTGGTACTGGTTCAATGACAGACACACAGACCAATGGAATAGAATTGAGAACCCAAGAATAAACCTATTCATCTATAGGCAGCTGATTTTCAACAAGGGGTCAAAGTCCATTCGAAGGGGAAGAAACAGTCCCTTTAACAAATGGTGCTGGCAAAACCGGATATCCACTTGCAGAAAAATGAAACAGCATTCATACCTCACACCACACACAAAAACTAATGCAAAATGGATCAAAGACATAAATGTTAAAGCTAAAACTATAAAGTTCCTGGAAGATAACATAGGGGCAAAACTACGGGACCTAACTTTTTTAAAAAATAGATTATCAAACACAACTACAAATACGTGAATGACAGAAAACAAATTAGATAACTGGGGCCTCCTAAAAATTAAATACTTATGCTCATGAAAACATTTTATCAAACAAGTGAAAAAACAACTTACAGACTGGGAAAAAATCTTCAGGAACAACATATCCAATAAAGGTCTAACCTCTAAAATATATAGAAAACTTCAACAAATCAACAATAAAAAGACAAACTAATTAAAAAATGGGCAAGGGACATGAACAGACACTTCACCAAAGAGAACATTCAAGCAGCCAACAAACACATGAAAAAAATGCTTGCAATCATTAGCCATTAGAGAGATGCAAATCAAAACTGCAATGAGATACCATCTCATCCCTGCAAAAATGGACTGATAAAAAAAAAAATACTGGTGAGGATGTGGGGAGATTGGAACCCTTATCTACCACTGGAGGGATTGTAAAATGGTATGACCACTCTGGAAAATGGTATGGCACTTCCTCAAAAAGCTAGAAATAGAAATACCTTATCCATCAAACCCACTCCTAAGTACATACCCTAGAGATCTAATAAAAGCGACATGGACAGACATATGCACACCTATGTTCATTGCAGTGTTATTCGCAATAGTAAAAAGACGGAAGCAATCTAAGTGCCCATCTGCGGATGAATGGATAAACAAAATGTGGAACATACATACAATGGAATACTACTCAACCATAAAGAATAATGATGAGTCCTTAAAACATCTTATGTGGATGAATCTGGAGGACATTATGCTGAGTGAAATAAGTCAGTCACAAAAGGACTTATGTTGTATGATTGCACTTTTATAAGAAGACAAGAATATCTACATGTACAGAAACCAATGCTCATTGGTGGTTACCCGGGATGGGTGCCAGGGAGGGGGGTGATGAGAGGGGAAGGCACTCTTCAGATAGCGGATACTTGTTATTTTTGGTGATGGGAAAGGTAGCATCAAATGTAGGTGAAGTGCACACAACTTGACCAAGGTAAATGATGTCACTAAGAAGTGCACAACAGAAAAGGATGTTTTTGGTAAAGGATATGACAAATATAATTTTGCAACAACAACCAACAAATATGTGTGTGGTTACATAAATATGTACAGGTAGTCCCTGACTTACGACTGTTCTGTTCAGATTCTGTTCCAATGACTCCATTGTAAGTTGGTTCTGATGTAAGTCGGATATCTTTTTTTTTTTTTTTTTTAGTTTTCATCATTACTTGCTATATGACAGTGTTTTGAACAGTAAATCATAACATTGAACATCTGCAAGTGAACATCTGAGAATGATAACATCAGCAAATTACACACTGCAAATTGTATGTAGTACATATTACTAATGATAAGATGTACAAAAAATAAATAAATAAATAACAGATGTTTCTAAGTGCAGTTCATAGTAACTCAAATACGTTGTAAGTCAGGGACTGCCTGTCTATAGGCATATATGTGTATGGGTATGAACATATGGGTACATACATGTGCACAGGTAGATGTATCTATAGGCATATGTACAAGTAGGTATGCATGTGCACGTATGTATATCCATATCTGTAATAAATCACATAGGGGACACAGTTACAGATACTTCTTAGATACAACTAAACACCTCGGGAGATTGGTTTTCTGAGTTTGAAGGCTTAGGACCACAGTCTCGTGGGACAACTCAGTAGTTAATTGGCATAAGATAGTTCAAAAAGTGTGTGTTCTACATCCTAATATAGTGAGTAGTGTCTAGAGTCTTAAAAGCTTGCAAGCGGCCATCTAAGATACAACTGCTGGCCTCTACTTGTCCGGAACAAAAGAGAAAGAAGGAAACCAAAGACTCAGAGAAGAAAGTAGTCTATAGGAATAATAGTCTACATGAACCACAGCCTCATCTACACTAAAATCAGAACTAGACAGTGCCTGGCTACCACTACCGACCATTCTGATCAGGGCCACAACAGATGGATGCTGATAGAACAGGAGAAAAATGTGGAATAGAACTCAAATTCTTAAAAAGTCCAGACTTTTTAAGTTTACGTAGGTTGAGACTAAAGGACTGCCTGAGACTATCACCCTGAGATACTCTTTAAGCCTTAAACTGATATTATCCCTTGAGGTCACTTTTTAGCTAAATAATAGACTGGCTCATAAAATAAAGAATATCACCTATGAGTAATGAGATCCTTTAAAAAATTATCTATATGAGACCAAATGATAAAAAATTACTCTAAAGCAAAGATGAGAAGGTAAACGACAGGGAAACTAGGGTACTGGAAATGGTACAACCAAAATGGAATGAATAAGAATGATGACACATTCTGAAAAATGTAATCAGTATCACTGAATAATTTGTGTAGAAATTGTTAAGTAGGAACCTAGTTTTCTGTGTAAAGTTTCACCTGAAAAAAACAAAACAAAGCCACTGCTGTCAAGTCAGTTCCGACTCATAGTGACCCCCTAGGGTTTCCAAGGCTGTGAAACTCTACAGAAGCAGACTGCCACATCTTTCTCCTGTGGAGCCGCTGGTGGTTTCGAACCGCTTACCTTTTGGTTAGCAGTCCAGTACTTTAACCACTGCACACCTTAAATACAATAAAATGTTATTTTTAAAAAAGTTATTTTTGGGTATATATAGGGCAATGAATAAGGAAGACTGAAGAAGAATTCATGCTTTTGAATTATGGTGTTGGTGAGGAATATTGAATATACCATGGACTGCCAGAAGAACAAATAAATCTGTCTTGGAGAAAGTACAGCCAGAATGCTCATTAGAAGCGAAGATGGTGAGACTTTGTCTCACATACTTTTGACATGTTATCAGGAGGGACCAGTCCCTGGAGAAGGACATCATGCTTGGTAGAGTAAGGGGTCAGGAAAAAGAGGAAGACCCTCAACGAGATGGATTGACACAGTGGCTGCAACAATCCGCTCAAGCATAACAATGATTGTGAGGATGGCGCAGGACCAGACTGTTTCATTCTGTTGTTCATAGGGTTGCTATGAGTCAGACCCACCTTCACAACACCTAACAACAACATAAAAAAAAAAATACAGTCGGCCCTCCGTGTCCATGGGGGATTGGTTCTAGCACTCCCCAAGGATACCAAAATCCTCAGATGCTCAGTCTCATATATAAAATGGCATAATATTTGCATATAACCTATACATATCCACCTGTTTACTTTAAATCATCTCTAGATTACTTATAATACCCAATACAATGTAAATGCTATGTAATAGTTGTTGTACTGTATTGTTTAGGGAATAATGACAAGAAGCCATGGAAAGCGAAACCTTGGAAAAGGGGAAATTACTGTATTTTGACTTGGATAAGGGGGGACTACTTCATATCCGTAGGTTCGATCCATGATTGGTTGAATCTGCGGATGCAGAACCCACGGATATGAAGGGCCGATTGTATATTGACCTAAGTCTCATCCCTTATACAAAAATTAACTCAAAATAAATTGAAGTTATAAATTTAAAACCATAAAACTTTTCGAAGAGAACATATGAGAAAATCTTTGGTACTTAGGGTTAGGAAAGAGTTTTTAGACTTGGCAAAAGAAAAAATTGATAAATTGTACTTCACTAAAATGAAAAATTTTGCTCTGTGAAAGACACTGTTTGGACAGAAACTATTTTCAAATCACATATCTGATAAGGGACTTGTAATCAGAATATATAAAGAATTCTCAAAACCCAACAGTGAGAAAGCAAACAATTCAATTAGAACATGAACAAAAAACATGAAGAGACATTTCACTGAAGAAGATATACAGATGACGAATAAGTGCATGAAAAGATGTTTGACATCTTTAGCCATTAAGGAAATCTAAATCAAAACCACAGTGAGATATCATTACAAACTTATCAGAATTGCTAGGATAAAAAATAATGACAACACTAAACGCTGTCAAGGACATGGAGAAACTGGATCACTAATATGTTGTTGGTGAGAATGTATAATAGTACAGCCACTCTGGAAAAAGTTTGGCAGTTTCTTACAAAACTGAAAATGCAACTACCATATGATGCAGTAATTGAACTGCTGGGCATTTATCCCAGAGAAATGAAGGCTTATGTTCATACAAAAACCTATACACAAATATTTATAGCATCTTTATTTGTAATAGCACCAAACTAGAAATAACCCAAGTGTCTTTCCATGGTGAATGATTAAGCAAACTGTGGTACATCCAGACCATGAAGTACTACTCAGCAATAAAAAGGAACAAACTGTTGATACACACAGCAACCTTGATGAATTGCCAGAGAATTATGCTAAGTGAAGAAAGTCCATCCCAAAAAGTTACATTCTGTATAATTCAATTTGCGTAACATTCTTGAAATGACAAAATTATAGAAATGTAGAACAGATTTTAGTGGTTGCCAAGAGTTAAGAAGGGGATGGAGTTGGGAGGAAGTAGGTGTGGCTACAAAAAGGCAAAATGTGGGATCCTTAGGATGATGGAAATATTCTGTATCATTGACGGTAGAATGTCAGTATCTTGGTTGTAATATTTTCCTGTAGTTTTGCAAGATGTTACCACTGGGTGAAACTGGGTAAAGTGCACACAAGATTTCTCTGTATTAGTTCTTATAACTGCATGTAAATCTACAATTATCTTCAAACACAAACTTAATTGAAAAAAAATTAATTAGAAGAAGCCTTGTGATATCAAAAATAAAATGAATGAAATTCTAAAACAACACAAAGAATCAAAAGCAAACTACAGAACTAAGCAATACAATAATTGAAATAAACTCTCAAGTCAGGCTGAATGGTAGACTGGAGATGATAGGAAAGAAAAAGTGAATTTGAAGACAGATTGATAGAAATTACCCAATCTGAACAGAGAAAAAATAGAATGAAATAAAAGAACAGAATCTCAGGGATCTGTGAGATAGTAACAAAAGATTTAACAATCATGTTATCTGAGTCACAGGAGGAGAGGACAAAGAGGGCAGGGCTGAAAAATTATTCAAAGACATAATGACTGTAAAATTCCCAAATTGGGCAAAAAACATAAACATACAGATTCAAAAAACTAAGCAAAACCAAAACAAGAAAAATATATAGAAATACTTGCTAAGACACATCATAATCAAACTTCTGAAAATGTTAGGAGCTAAATACAAAGGAAAAAAATCCTGAAAGCAGATAGAAAAAAATGACACATTATCAATAGGGGAACAATGATTCAAATGAGAGTGGATTTCTCATCTGAAATCATGGCGGCTAGAAGGAAGTGGATCAATATTTCCAAGTACTGAAAAAAAAGAACAATCAACCATGAATTTTACAACCAGTAAAAATACCCCCCAGGAATTAAGGGGAATTAAAGACATTCTCAGATTAAAGAAAACTAAGAAAAATTTAGAAGGAGGCTTGGGACATCAAGAAGCAAGAAAAGACAATGGAATGGGTAAACCCAGGATTAAATATAACGGACTATCCTTCTCTTCATGAGTTTGTTAAATTATGTTTGATGATTGAATCAAAAATTACAACATAATCTGATGTGCTGTGTGATGTCTATAGAGGAAATTATATTTTAAAAGTGAGGAGAGTAAAAGGATCTAAATGGATGCAGGATTTGTACACCTCACCTGAAATGATAAAATGCCATTACTAGTAGATTGTGGTAAGCTACAGATATATATTGTAATATATAGAGCAACCACTAAAAAGCTGTACAAAGAGATATATTCAAAAACAATATAGATAAAATGGGATTCTAAAAAATGTTCAATTAAACCACAGAAAGGCAGTAATAAAAACAGGAAATAAATACAAAACAAATACTAAAATGTTAGATTTAAGCTGTAATTTTTCAATAATTAAATATAAATTGTCTAAATATACTAATCGAAAGACAGATATTGGCAGAGTAGATGAAGAATGGATATATGCCAAATGTACCATGCAAACATAAATAAAGCAAGACTGGCTATATTAATATTAGGTAAAATGAACTTGAGAGCAAAGAAAATTACTGAGAAAAAGTAATGATAAGAAGTTCAATCCACCAAGAAGATATAGCAGTCCTAAATATGTATGCACCAAGCAACAGAACTTCAAAATACACAAAATGCAAAAAAACCTGATATACCTGGGAGGAAAGACACAAATCTACAATATAGTTGGGGATACCTCTCTCAGCAATTGACTTAACTACTAAGCCAAATATCAGCAAGGACATAGAAGAACTCAACAACACCATTAACCAACAGGATCTAATACACATTTATAGAACACTCCACCCAACACATTGTTTTCAAGTGTCCTTGGAACATTCACCAAGAGATACCAGTTTCTTTGTTATAGAACAAACCCCAAAGAATTTAAATCAGACAAAGTATATTCTCTGACCATAATGAAATCAAACTAGAAATTAATAACAGAATAATACGAGAGGAGCTAACACTTCTATTTATTTGCTTCTCCCCTAAACTCATTGCTTCTTCTAGGCTATCATTTCAGATCCTGCTAACTTTCAAGTCCTTTTTAGTAACTGGATCCCAACTAGTGTTCAATATTTAACAATTAGTGTTGGGCTTTTTCTTTCTGAGGATGAATTTTTTTTGCTCTTTGTCTAAGACCTCCTTGTCCCCACCTCTTTTGCATGGAGTCTTTTAAGCCTCCTCTTTCTTATTCTCCTCACCCATAGACTTGCAGCTCTGTTGGAATTTGGTGTTTATTTCTCTATTTGCAGATAGTATGAAGGTCATGGCATTTTCTATGTTCCAGTAATGCTAAAGCCATGTGTCATGCGTGGTTTTGTGTTATTGATTTTACAGTTTGGGGGACCATGTGTATGGAGGTTTGGAATCAGGCAGCCTCCATTATGCTCCATATTCATGATTTGGTCATGTTTCTGAATGTTTTTCATGACTCATTACCCATCTTAGGAGATCACAATGCAGTTCACAATACAGCTCAAAATGTAGCCTTGAATGTCACAATTTTTCTTTTTAATATTTATCATTTATTTATTTTGGTTCAGCTCGCCCTGGTCAAAGCTAAATGCTATAAAAAGATTTTTCTCCACTTAGCAACAACACCAGTGTGGAATGGGATTCCCACAGGGGTACTGTTAGGGTCTATTTATTCCCTTAGATCTCACCATTCTAGATAAGGAATCATTGTTGGATTGTCTCAGGGTTATCCAACCTACTTTGAGAAGTCAATGCACATCATGAGTCTTTTAGATGTATGCATCCAGTTTGGTGCCTTCTCCATATTTAGTCCAAATTTCACACTATTTGGCAAATAATCTTCAAAGTTAAAAGTCTGACTTGGAATTTTTCCTAGTTTTATTGAACTTAAAGTGTTCATCTCTTTTTTATTTATATTTTTGTTATTCTCATATGGTTTCAGAAGCTGGTGGATTGACTCAAGTAGCTGTATTCATCCACCTTTAAATGAAAGTATTTCATTGTAATTATTTTTTTTCAGGAGTCTATTTTATGGTTTTTATTTTATATTTGATTAGTAATTAAGAATGCATTGATTTTTTATTCTAAAGCTACTGGATGATTTCACTTACTCTTTTATTTTAAATTTTTTGCATTAATGAATGGTGGTCAGAAAATGTGCCATGTAAAGATTCTACTGTAGATAATTGCAGTTACCTTATTTTGGTATGTATTGAATCAGCAAGGACATAGAAGGGGTCAAAAACTGAGTTTCTCTGAGAGCAGTTTATGACTTAGGAAAAGCATGGGATGAAGCAAATTATTGGATTGATCCAGTATAAAAACACTGAAGAATGGCTATTTCAGAGGTACAAACCTGTGAACAGTGTGTTTTAAATGATTTGCAACAGACCCAGGAAATTAAGTTAATCTTGGGAAGGGATTGTAAAATCAGATAATAGAAAAGAAATTGAGAGATTAGTATGTTTTCTGGCTGAACCAAGTGGTAGTAATATTTAGAATTATTACAAGAATTGTCCTAAAAAGAACAACTATTAAGTTAAATTATAAGGCACTTCAGTAAGTATTCTCATATTTTTTAGGACAAAAAAACCTTAATGTAAAGGACACTTGACATCATTACTTACTTTCCAACAGCAAATACAGTCAACCCCACAGTAATTTTATGATTTGCATAATAATTTTCCAAGACTCTTTCATTGTAAGTGCCATGCCACAAGACTGGAGCTGACCATTTGGTAGTCAAGTTCATGTATGCACTGTAAGAAAGACATAGCATTTTGAACAAAATACCTTTTAATAAAACAGCAAAAGATATTAATAATGCATAAAACCTTGGGTCTGACTGCTGCATTTCCTTAACCATAACCCAAGCCTTGATGGTTATGATAAACTAGATTAACTGTCAAAAAGGGCCAGATCATTACAAAAGTACACTTACAAATTAGTTATATTGTGATTGCAAAATCCTTGAAGACACATAGTTTAAATGTCTACCAAGTCTAAAATCATAATCTCTCTTATATAAGGGCCAGAATCTCCAGGCCCTAGGATTATGACATTGATTATTTTTAAAGACCACATTTTGAAAAACAAGTTTCCTAGTTTTCATTATCTGAAACGCTGCCAGTACTGACACTTAAAAAAAAAAAAAACCAAACTGTCTGCCATTGAGTCAATTCCGACTGATAGCAACCCTAAAAACCATATCTATAAAGTTGTTTGATATGAGGACTTTGATTCTTACTTGAGGTAGATCCCTTTAAGTAATGAATAATTCTTACCTTTTAAAATCCAGAACCTGGATACAAAGACAAAATAAACAGTGAAGCAGTGGGCATCTGGTGAAGCTTTTTAGACATGCCTTTTAGATAACAAAATGGATTTGGTGAAGCAAAATAATGTAGTTCAAGTAAAGCATATTAAAGGGAACACAAATCAAAGCCCAGAGTCCACATATGGTGAGGACTTTACTGAATCAGACACAAAAGAACAAATATTGTATGATCCCATTTATATGAAATATCTAAAATAGGCAAATACATAGAGACAAAAAGTTATTAGTGATTACCAGGGTATGGGGGGAGGGGAAATAAGGAGTCATTGCCTAAGGGGTACTGCATTTCTGTTTTGGGTGATGAAAAACTTTTGGAAATTGTGGTGATGATGAATATACTTAATGTCGCTGGATCGTATACTTAAAATGGTTAAAATGGCAAGTTTTGTGATATATATATTACCTCAATAATTTTTTTTTAAAAGAGCTGTAAACATACGTTGGGGGGGTGGGAAAGCTCAGCAAACCACAAACAAGATAAACTCAAAGAAAACCACACTGTGACACATCATAATCAAACTGCTAAAAATCAAATATAAAGAATAAATATTGAAAAGCAACCAGAGAAAAATGGTATGTTACATTTGAATGACTGCAGATTTCTCATCAGAAACTGTAGACAGCAGAAGATAGTAGAAAAACATTTTTTATTGTGGTTAAGTATATATATAAAACAAAACATTTGCCAACTCAACATCTTTTACATGTACAATTCAGCGACATTAATTATGTTCATCATGTTGTGCAGTCATCACCATGTCCAGTTCCAAATTTTCTCACACCCTTAACAGAAACTCAGTGCCCCCTAAACAATGACTCCCTCTTTCCCCCTGCCTCATGCCTTCTGTTCCTGATAACCACTAATAAATGTTCATCTCTATAGATTTGCCTATTCTAGATATTTCGCATAATTGAGATCATACAATATTTTTTTTTTTGTGACTGACTTATTTTACTCAAGGTTCAGCCATGTTATAACATGTATCAGGACTTCATTTCTCTTTATGGATAAGTAATAGTCTGCTGTATGTATGTACCACATCTTGTTTATCCACTCTTCTGTTGATGGACACTTGGTTTGTTTCCACCTTTTGGTGGAAACATTTTATTCAGTGCTGCAATGAACACTGGTGTAAAAGTATCTGTTTGAATCCCTTATTTCAGTTCTTTTGGGCATATACCTAGTATACCTAGGAGTAGAATTGCTGGGTCATATGGTAATTCTATGTTTAACTTTTTGAGGAACTACCAAACATTTCCACAGCGGCTACACCATTTTACAGTCCCATGAGCAATGGATGAGGGTTCCAGTTTCTCCACATCCTTGCCAACAGCTATTGCTTTCGTTTTTGTTTTTCGTTTTTCAATCATAGTCATCTTAGCAGATATGAAGTGATATCTAATTATGGTTTGGGGTTTTGTTGAATGCCTTTTCTGCATTGATTGAGATGATCATTTGTTTTCCCCCACTCCTTTGTTCTATTAATGTGATGTATTACATTGATGGATTTTCAAATATTGAACCACCCTTGCATTCCTAGGATAATTCCCACTTGATAATGTTATACAATCCTTTAAATACACTGTTGGATTGGTTTGATAGTCTGTCTTTTCCTGAGGATTTTTGCCTCTGTCTTCATAAGGAATTCTGCTCTGTAGTTTTCTTTTCTTGTGGTGTCTTTATCTGGCTTTCATATCAAAGTAATGCTAGCCTGATAGAATGAGTTAGGTGGTGTTCCCTCTTCTATTTTTTGGAAAGGTTTACAAAGGACTGGGGTCACTTCCATAAATGTTTGTTAGAATTCCCTAGTGAAGCCATCTAATCCAGGACTTTTCTTTGTTGGGAGGTTTTTGATTACTGATTCAATGTCTTCATTTGTTACGGGTTTGTCGAGATTTTCTATTTCTAATTTAAATCAATGTAGGATGTTTACGTGTTTCTAGGAATTTGTCCATTTAATCTAGGTTATCTAATTTGTTAGCATACAATCATTTATAGTATTCTCTTATGATTCTTTTTATTTCTGTAGGGTTAGTTGTAATGTCTCCACTTTCAGTTCTGATTTTTGATATTGGCATCTTCTCTCTTTTTTTCTTTGTCAGTCAACCAAGCACCCAGGCAAATGCTTAATCAAAAAAAAAAGTGAATCTTGGTAAGAGAACTTTGTGGTGTTTTAACGTACTCTGCCCCATTCTTTACTCCTCATGTCAGCGGCAGCCTTGAAAATAACAGCCAGCATTCCTAGTTTAGGTTCCTAGTACCAGAGGGAGCAAAACAGACATTATTTTCAAAGCATTATTACTGTTTGTTTTGACCTGTCTGGTGGCTCCTTGAAGGACCAGCTCAAAGTGTCTGCCTTTATTTCACCTATTTCTGATCTCTCCCAGTCCCCAGGCAGCTAAATAGTAAATATTTGTCAAAAACACCTGAAGGCAAATGTATTAGCCACTGCTGCCTGAAGCAAAGGATAAACATTGGCTCAAACAATAGACAAACCCACAGCTTAAGAAAAAATGCTGGTAAAAGAGATGCTTTGGGGAACAATATCTTTGAAAAAGCTCCTACGTATTCTTGGGAATCTAGAAAGCCACGCACATGCCCAGGATTAGGTATATGCTCACAAAAGACCTGAGAAGACTGTAAGCTCTCACCCCTGAGTGACCTTCAAGCTCTACACCAGCAGGAAATGAAGGCTAAGGCAGAGTTGTAAACTGCTTGGCTGAGTATTGAAGGCATGCCCCAACATGCACACAGAAAGGCCAGAGGAAGACTGTTGCACTAAAGCATGAAGCACACAGATAACCCACCTGTTTCATTTGGGCTTTTGTTCTCTCATTAGTGAAATGAGGAAAATCAACCAAATGATCTCAAATACATCCTTATACTTTTGACCTACCATCATCCTAGGACCTTTGAGGTTATGTAATCTAAACTCTCACTCATGGTAGATGTGGATCCAAATGTCCATTCCCTATGGGTCTTGGAATAAAAAAAGTTGGAATAAAAAATTCATCTACTCTGCAACATTTAGAATGCCAGTAGTAGTATTGTTGACATTTCTAAATTTCTGTGAGCAAATCTCATATAGTGCAAGACTTGGATTCTTACATGGGATAAAACCAGTCTGATAGCTGCAGTTCTTATGGTTGATTATTCAGAGAACTGTAAGGAAAAATAATGCAAAGAGTCACACTATATCTGCTAGAATTTTAGATAATTGAATGTCTATCAAATCTTAGGCTGTATTATAATAAGGTATAAAATGAAAAGATAAGGATGAAGCAATAAGAAAAATAATGATGAACTTTGATGGTGGTGGCATGGAAAAATCATCATTTCCAACCTCAACTGTACTCTCTGTACTACTCAGAAATCCTCATGTGTTTCCACAGTTAGCTCTCATTTCTCATTCTTTTAGTTCTCAGAGAAAATAGCAGGCATCAGATGAAAGCTCCCTCAACTTTCTGTCACTCACCTCCAAATTTACCTATAGCACTGAATCTTCTTTTTTTTTTTAATCTTTTCTATCACAATGGAAATATATCCTTACTTTCTATCTTAGATTAGCCTTAAATATCCTATCTCCTCAAGAGCCTTGACTTAACAATTATTCTCAGAAGGTTTTCTTCTAAGCTCTCTTATTTATCACTTGACATTCTCTTCTGGACACATCTTCTGTGGCTTCAAATTTTTATGTACAACTTAGATGTCACCCATGAACTTAAGACTCATATATCCAACTGTGTTCTGAAGTTCACTACTTGAATTTTATGCAGACACTACAAAGTGAAGATGTTTAATTTTAAAGTCATCCTCTCTCCCCAAAAGTCTCTCTTCTCCATATGTTGTCTTATCTCAGCGAATCCACCTAGATTGGCAAAACAGAAACATGAAGCATGAGCCCTTCCTAAGTCCCAACATCAAATCCATCATTCAGTTCTTCTGGTTTTAGCTCCAAAACATCTCTCAAATCCATGCTCTATTTCCATTTTCTGGCACCACATGACTTCAAGTCACCATTATCTTTGGACCATCTCAATAGCCTCCTAATTGGTCTCGTTATTTGTACACTTAAATAAAAACTTTGTAGTATGAAAAATTTCAAACATATACAAATATAAAGAGAATACTATAATGAACCTCCATATACCAACCCCCCACAGTTAACAATGCACCACACTCCCTGCCTGTCCTTGCGTTGCCCCTCTTCAATTCATTCTCCACACTTCCACTTTGCTTCCAGTGTCATGTTTCTGAACTGCCAGTGTTACTATGTCATTATTTTGTTTAACAGTGTCCAGTGGCTCCCATTGTCCTAAGGGTCATGTCCGCATTCCTTATATGGCCACAGTGTTCTGCACGATCTAACCTTTCACACCGTTCCAACCACATCTCCTACCAAGCCCCACACTTAAAATTTTCCGGAATCACTGACCTTTTTTCATTTCCTTAAACGTGCCACAACTTTAACCAGCTAATTCTCACATATCCTGCACGTCTCATTTTTCTTCCTTCCTAAGGGAAGTTTTCCCTAATCTGTTAGGTTCCCTGGGCTAATAACTAATATTCATTGAGCACTTTCCTAAGTATTATCTAATTTAATCTACACAGCATCCCTATGAGATAGGTACTATTATTATTACCCCCATTTTACCAGGTAAGGAAACTGAGGCACAAAGAGTTTTTATTATCTTGCCAAGGGTCATACAGTAAGTGGGAAGACAGGCAGTTTTCCCTGAGTCTTTACTCTTTCTTCTTGCTATATACTTTAATGGCTCCCCAGCTATAGAGCTAGGACACCTTAGGGAAACTGATCCTGGGCTGAGTTAATGAAGAGATTGGGCATCTGTGGAGCTGAGTATGTATCACATGTCAGGAGACTGCCTTTGTCTCTATGTACACAGATAGAAGTAACAGTAATGTCGGGGATGTGACTGAGACATGGTTTTCTACGCGGGCACCCACTACCATTGACAGCTGTGCCTTTGGTTGGCGAGTATTAGTATGTTAAGGCTATGGAATCTTGATGCTAAGAAGAACTAATATTAATAATAGAGAGAATTATTCTTAGAGTGTATTGCAGTGAACATATTTTGCTAGAAAACTTTTTAAAAAATTTTATTGTCGTACTTAAAGTGAAAGTTTACAATTTAAGTTAATCTCTCATACAAAAATTTATACACACATTGTTATGTGACCCTAATTGCTCTCCCTATACTGTGACAGCACGCTCCTCCTTTCTACCCCTGATTTCCCGTGTCCATTCAACCAGCTCCTGACCCTCTCTGCCTTCTCATCTTACCTCTGGACAGGAGCTGCCCATTTAGTCTCGTATATGTACTTGAGCTAAGAAGCACACTCTTCACAAGTATCATTTTATTTCCCATAGTCCAGTCTAATCTTTGTCTGAAGAATTGGCCTCAGGAGTGGTTTTAGTGCCGGAAAACATTTTGATCTATTCCTTCTCCCAGTCTCAGTTGCAGCAGACTTTCCTCGAATATTTCTGCCTTTGCCTAGGGATTTTCCTGTTGTTTTCAGGTAGTTGAAGTTACTGCCCTCTATTAGCCATAGCTATACCTAGGGGAAACATACATACTATGCCTGGAACATGAAAACCTTCTTAATACATTGTTTTCATGCATGCCACAGCTCAGCCAGATATCATGGTCTTAGTGGGGGAGTTGTAAATCAAAGAAGCATGAGAAAGACAAGGTCCATGGACACAATAAGCATCAGAAAAGAAAGCTGCTTCTCACTTCACTGTGTGGTTCCATTGCTATAGGAAGAAATTGAAGAACATATTATAATACTGGATCTTGCACAATCTTTGGAAAGGTTTTCCTCTCTGAACACATTCTGCTGGCATGATTTTGTGGGTGTCATGTAGTCAATAAAATCTCTTGAGAGCCTTTGAGTGAAGTTTTTGCTCCTGTGTGTTTGCCCAGAGTTCTAAAAGACCCAGGGCTACAGGGGGCTGGGTTCTGGCCCTTAACATATTTCCCCTCACCAGTCCCTGTCTCTCCACCAGGAATAGCACTCTGCCAGTCTGCTCTTTCTATGGTTCCTGTCATTCTGAACTTAAGCAAATATCTCCAACATGTGTTTTTGAAATTGCTTTGGTTTATCCTGACTGCAGGAACCAAGGACCCACAAGTACCCCCATTGCCCTCCAACCAGTTTTGTCCTCCAAGAACAGGCTATAGCATATTTGTCAATAAAGACTTACCAGCACTGATACATCCTCTGTAGTTTCTTTGTGCTTAGGACAAATGAAAAGCATTATATTACTTTTAAATTATGTAAAGCATTCCACATTTAAGATGACTAGAGTTAGAATCCATCAATCCATTCATTTTATTCACTGGATATTTACTGAGCACATACTATGTGCCAGGTACATTGTTGGTTATAGACATGCAATAATTAACATAGTAATTTCATTGCAGTCAAGGACCTCATATGCTATATCTTAAAAAACCCACATATCTAATTCTTTGAGACACAAATAAAAGAGATTATTTAATACCATCAAAACAGTGAAACTTGCCAGTTGCTAATTAAGTCCCCTACTCTTCATTGATTTGTGGAGGGCAAATACCATAGGTAGTGTATGAAGTCACTAATATTAGGGATATTTCTTAAAGAAGATTCTACCTATTTCAAAGTGTCAGTTTCTCTATAACATTCAATAAGTAACATTACACTGCCACACTGTCTTGGTAACTTAACATTGCTTCTCTTCACAATGGTCCCCAAAAGAATTATTTTTTAGCTTTCATCACATTAGAAAAAAAGGATTTGGGTGCTGCATGCTGTATTTGAAACAAGGGATTTCTGATTTATTCATGGGGTGAGCCTATTGTCTTTTTCACATCCTATGTCCTTACCAAATATCAAAATAAAATATTCATTAAGTTTTTATAGTTACCTGAAATGATACTCCCTATGCATGGCCCATACAGACAATAAAAGCAATAACAATAGAATTATTTTTCTTTTGTATATCATCATTTCCTGAGAGGAAAAAGAAACAGATAAAAGTGGATGAAATAAAGTACAATGTATACAGTGTAAACTGTAGTAAAGCCTGCCTCTCCATGACAAAAACTAGATAATTTAATCAACATTGGCTAGCAATTAGGGAACCTCTTCTCCTTGGATGTCTCTGTAAGTGAAAACAGAATTGAGTCAGAGCTAGCTGCAGAAAGTCTTAGGATATTAGCTGGTCTTGGCTGGCCTTATGCAAGAGATCTTATAGACTATGTTTGTGTTTTCTAAAATAGCTTTACCTGCATAAGGGAAACATAAAAATACCACCTTCCCAGCCTAACTCACAAGGTTGGGTGTCAGTGAAAAGAGATAATTATGACAATTCCTGCATAGACTCTAAAGAACTAAATAATTATGAAGGAAATTATTATTTTTAATTATACATTATAATGAAGTGAATCATCCCAAGAAAGGTGATAGGACTAGTAACAGCATAAAATATACGTCCCTTCTCAAAAGTATTTGAATATAAAGTTGATTCAGAGCACTGGATGGAGGTTCTGTTGTAATTTTTAGGTTCTCATCTCGCTGACCTTGGATTTTCAGACATCAAGTTTACAAAAGTCCTTTGTGTCATTTAGTCACTGAAATATTCAATTGTCTGTGTGCAGAAAAGGAATTGGATGTAGCTCAGTTTGGCTGAAATTAAGAACAGTCTCTTACCTTTTTTCCCCTAAGGTCATGTAAGAATTTTATACAGCTTCTTCCTTGAAGGCACTTGTTTATGTTTTAATAGTTTGGGAAGACACATGGGGAGTCTTAAGAGGTCAAACAGTGTTCAAACAAGACATTTTGAGACCTTTGAGAAATCATGAATTAGATAACCTAGTATTGGTTCCATGACACTCTCCAGTTTGTATGTTATTTCAGTCTAATCTTAGTGATGATATCATCAGATTCCCTTTTGATGATGAAATAATTAGATAGTTGAAATCATAATGATTCTTATTCCAGTAGCTTCTCTTTATCATTACCAAAGGAGAGGCTCTTGTTCTATGTTTAAAAGAAGGAAGGGGAGGGATTTTTAAAGTTCCTTTAACTTCTTTGGTTTTTAAAAAAGCTTTATAACACATTTTTTTCTGAGGTATAATGTACCTAAAATAGAACACATGTAATTAAGTGTGCAGTTCATTAGGTTTGTACTTACCTACACATATACATGTACATATATCCATGAACTCAGTAACTGTCCTTGTGCCTCTTTGAGTCGTTACTCTCCCCGACCCAAGAAACCAATGCTCTGATTTCTATTACCATGGCTGAGTTATTTCTGTTATGCAGGCCTATCTTGGAGATATTGCTGGTTCGCTTCCAGACCACTGCAATAAAGTGAACATCGCAATAAAGCAAGTCACAGTTTTTGTTTGTTTTTTTTCCCAGTGCATATAAACGTGGTTTTTTTTGTTTTGGTTTCCCAGTGCATATAACAGTTATGTTTATACTATACTGTAGTCTATTAAGTGTGCAATAACATTATGTCTAAAAAAAAACAATGTACATACCTTAATTTAAAAATAGTGCTAAAAAATGTTTACCATCATCTCAGCCTTCAGTGAGTCTTCATTTTTTGTTGGTGGCGGGTCTGCCTCGAAACTGATGGCTGCTGACTGACTAGGGTGGTGGTTGCTGAAGGTTGGGGTGGCTGTGGCAATTTCTTAGAATAAGACAACAGTGAAGTTTGCTGCATCGATTGACACTTCCTTTCACAAAAGATTTCTTCACAGCATGTGATGCAGTTTGACAGCATTTTACCCACAGTAGAACTTCTTTCAAAACTGGAGTCAATCCTTTCAAACTCTGCTGCTGCTTTATCAACTAAGTTTATGTAATATTCTAAATTCTTTGTTGTCATTTCAGCAATATTCACAGTGTCTTTACCAGGAGTAAATTCATCTCAAGAAACCACATTCTTTGCTTATCCATAAGAAGCAACTCCTCATCTGTTAAAGTTTTATCATGAGATTGCAGCAATTCTGTTACATCTGCAGGCTCCATTTCTAGTTTTAATTCTCTTGCTATTTCCCCACATCTGCAGTTAGTTCCTCCACTGAAGTCTTGAAGTCATCTATGAGGGTTGGAATCCACTTCTTGCAAACTCCTTTTAATGTTGATATTTTGACCTCTTTCCATGGATCACTAATGTTCTTAATGGCATCTAGAATGGTGAACTCTTTCCAGAAGGTTTTCAATTTACTTTGCCAGATCCATCAGAGGAAGCACTATCTATGGCAGCTCTAGCCTTATGAAATGTATATCTTAAATAATAAGACTTGAAAGTTGAAACTACTCCTTGATCCATGGGCTGTAGAATGAATGTTGTGTTAGCAGGCTTGAAAACAACATTAATCTCGTTGTACTTTTCCATCAGAGCCCTTGGATGACCAGGTGCATTGTCAGTGAGCAGTAATATTTTAAAAGGAATCTTTTTTTCCTGAACAGTAGGTCTCAATAGTGGGCTGAAAATATTCAGTAAATCATGTTGTAAATAGATGTGCTATCAACCAGGCTTTTTTTTTCCATTTATAGATCACAAGCAGAGTAGATTTAACATAATTCTTAAGGGCCCTAGGATTTTCAAAGTGGTAATGAGCATTGGCTTCAATTTAAAGTCACCAGTTGCATTAGCACCTGACAAGAGAGTCAGCCTGTCCTTTGAAGCTTTGAAGCCAGGCATTGACTTGTCCTCTCTAGCTATGAAAGTCCTAGATGGCATCTTCTTCCAATATAAGGCTGTTTTATCTACATGAAAATCTGTTGTTTAGTGTGGTCACCTTAGTCAATTATCTTAGCTAGATCTTCTGGATAACTTGCTGCAGCTTCTACATCAGCATTTGATGCTTCACCTTGCACTTTTATGTTATGGAGATAGCTTCTTTCCTTAAACTTCATGAACCAACCTCTGCTAGTTTCAAACTTTTCTTCTGCAGCTTCCTCACCTCTTTCAGCCTTCATAGAATTGGAGAGATTTAGGGCCTTGTTCTGGATTAGGCTTTGGCTTAAGGGAATGTTGCAGCTGCTTTGATCTTCGATCAAGACCATTAAAACTTTCTCTATATCAGCAATAGGCTATTTCGTTTTCCTATCATTTGAGTTGCTGACTGGAATAGCACTTTTAATTTCCTTCAAGAACTTTTCCTTTACATTCACAACTTGGCTAACTGGCGCAAGAGGCTGAGCTTTTGGCCTATCTCAGCTTTCAATGCACCTTTCTCACTAAGCTTAATCATTTCTAGTTTTTGATTTAAAGTGAGAGACTTGCAACTCTTCCTTTCACTTGAACACTTAGAGGCAGTTGTCAGGTTATTAACTGGTCTAATTTCAATATTGTCATGTCTCAGGGAATAGGGAGGCCGGAAGAGAGGGAAAGAGATGGAGGGGGAGCGGGGGAGCGGGGGAGAGGGAGGGGAACGGCCAGTTGCTGGGGCAGTCAGAACTGAACACACACAACATTACCTATTAAGTTCACCATCTTATATGCGTGCAGTGTGTGGTTCCCCAAAACAATTACAGTAGTAACATCAAAGATCGCTGATCACAGGTCATCATAACAGATATAATAATAATGAAATTTTGAAATATTGCGAGAATTACCAAAATGTGACACAGACACGAAGTGAGCACATGCTTTTTGAAAAATGGTGCCAATAGACTTGCTTAATGCAAGGTTGCCACAAACCTTCAATTTGTAAAAAATACAGTATCTGTGAAGCACAGTAAAACGAAGTATGCCTGTAGAACTTCATATAAATGAAATTGTATGGTATGTACTCTTTGTGTTGTTTGTATGTATGTGCTCTTTTTTTGTTCCAATGTGTGGTGATTCATCCATGTTGTTGTGTGTACCTCACACTGTACAAAAATTTAATTTGAAATGAATCATAGCTCTAAACAAAAAAGCTAAAGCTAAAAAGCTTTTAGAGAAAAACATAGTAGAATATCTAAGTGACTTGGGGGTAAATAAATGTCCGTTAAACAGGTCACAGAAAGCAATAACTATAAAAGTGATAAACTACACTTCATTAAAATTTAAAAACTTCTCATCGAAAGACATCATTAAGAAAATTAATAAGCAAGTCATAGATTGGGAAAATATATATGCAAAACTTTATCTGGTAATGTATTGGTACTTTGGGTATATAAAGAACTCCTCAAAAAACCAAACTTGTTGCTATCAAGTCAGTTCTGACTCATAGCGACCCTGTAGGGTTTCCAAGGCTGTACATCTTTGTAGACACATACTGCCACATCTTTCTCCTGCGGAGCAGCTGGTGGGTTCAAACCACTGACCTGTTGGTTAGCAGCCGACCGCTTTAACCACTGTACCACCAGGTCTCCATTAAAGAACTTCTACAACACTAATAAAAAGACAAACAGATTGAACAGGCACTTTATGAAAGAAAATATATGAATAACTAATAACCACAGGAAAAGGTGCTCAGTCAGTACACCAGTTTTTAAATGTTTAGTGTTTGTATAGTATGCTTTTCCCCATCATTTTGTTTTGAACTTCAGGTGACATTCTGCTATACTATAACAAAGGCCTCTTTTCCTCCAGCTTCCAATAAAATTTTCTCACTTTCCTTTAAGCCCTCATTAACAACCTCTTGGAGAATCATCTGGCTTCTATTAACAGTGTCTTAAAGGCCCTTTCCCCTGCTGTCTGGTACCTGGTCCCAAAACCGCTTCCAGCATGTTTTATGTGATTGTTATGTCAGCACCCCACTTCTGATGTCAAATACTGCTCCAGTTACTATGGCTGCATAACCTAATACACCAAAAGTTAATGGCATAAAGCAACCATATATTATGTTCATGGATTCTGTAAGTTAGGCACTTGGCCAAGGCACAGTGAGGACTGCTAGTTTCAGCTCTGATATCTGGGGTCTCAGCTGGAAGACTGAAAGTCTGGAAGCTGGAATCATCTGAACCATCATTCGTATGTCTAACAGTTGATGCTGAGTGTCAACTGGTGATTCAGATCTTCTCCGGGCTAATTAGGACTTCCTCACAGCATGGTGGTTGGTTAGGCTCCAAAGGCAAACATCCAGAGAGAGAGAGATTTTTTTCTTAAATTGTGCTTTAAGTGAAAGTTTAAAATTCAAGTTAGTCTCTCATACAAAAATTTATACACACATTGTTATGTGACCCTAGTTGCTCTCCCTATACTGTGACAGCACACTCCTCCTTCCACTCCAGATTTCCTGTGTTCTTTCAGCCAGCTGCTGACCCTCTCTACCTTCTCATCTCACCTCCAGACAGGAGCTGCCCATTTGGTCTCATGTATGTACTTGAGCTAAGAAGCACACACTTCACAAGTATCATTTTATGTCCCATAGTCCAGTCTAATCTTTGTCTGAAGATTTGGCCTTGGGAATGGTTTTAGTTTTGGGCTAACAGAGAGTCTGGGAGCCATATCTTCTGGGGTCCCTCTAGTCTCAGTCAAACCATTAAGTCTGGTCTTTTTACTAGAATTTGAGTTCTGCACCCCACTTTTCTCCTGCTCCGTCAGGAACTCTCTGTTGTGTTCCCTGTCAGGGCGGTCATTGGTGGTAGCCGGGCACCATCTAGTTCTTCTGGTCTCAGGCTGATGAAGTCTCTGGTTTATGTGGCCCTTTCTGTCTCTAGGGCTAATATTTTCCTTGTGTCTTTTATGTTCTTCATTCTCCTTTGCTCCACGGGGGTTGGGACCAATTGATGCATCTTAGATGGCTGCTCACTAGCTTTTAAGACCCCAGATGCCACTCACCAAAGTGTGATGCAGAACATTTTCTTAATAAACTTTGTTATGCCAATTGACCTAGATGTCCCCTGGAACCATGGTCCCCAGGCCCCCGCCCCTGCTACTCTGTCCCCCAAAGTGTTTGGTTGTATTCAGGAAACTTCTTAGCTTTTGGTTTAGGCCAGTTGTGCTGACTTCCCCTGTAGTGTGTGTTGTTCTCCCCCTTCACCAAAGATAATTCTTGTCTACTATCTAGTTAGTGAATACCCCTCTCGCACCCTCCCCACCCTCGTAACCATCAAAGAATGTTTTCTTCTGTGTTTAAACCTTTTCTTGAGTTCTTATAATAGTAGTCTTATACAATATTTGTCCTTTTGCGACTGACTAAATTCACTCAGCATAATGCCTCCCAGATTCCTCCATGTTATGTTTCACAGATTCACTGTTGTTCTTTATCGTTGCATAGTGTTCCATTGTGTGAATATACTGTAATTTGTTTATCCATTCGTCCGTTGATGGGCACCTAGGTTATTTCCATCTTTTTGCTATCGTGAATAGTGCTGCAAACAACATGGGTGTGCATATATCTATTTGTGTGACAGCTTTTATTTCTCTAGGAGA
Source organism: Dugong dugon (assembly GCA_030035585.1). NCBI lineage: Eukaryota > Metazoa > Chordata > Mammalia > Sirenia > Dugongidae > Dugong > Dugong dugon. The sequence goes on from CM057471.1 coordinate 65,619,051, forward strand.
CATTCCAAGAACTGGAATTGCTGGATCGTATGGTACTTCTATTTCTACTTTTTTAAGGAAGCGCCAAATCAATTTCCAAAGTGGTTGCACCATTTTACATTTCCACCAACAGTGCATAAGTGTTCCAGTCTCTCCGCAACCTCTCCAACATTTATTATTTTGTGTTTTTTGGATTAATGCTAGCCTTGTTGCGGTGGGATGATATCTCACTGTAGACACATTTCTTCATGTGTCTGTTAGCTGCCTGAATGTCTTCTTTGGGGAAGTGCCTGTTCATATCCTTTGCCATTTTTTAACTGCGCTATTTGTCTTTTCGTTGTTGAGGTTTTGCAGTATCTTGTTGATTTTAGAGATTAGACACTGATTGGATTTGTCATAGCCAAAAATTTTTTCCCAGTCTGTAGGTTGTCTTTTTTACTTTTTTGGTGAAGTCTTTTGATGAGCATAAGTGTTTGATTTTTAGTACCTCCCAGTTATCTAGTTTCTCTTCTGGTGTTTGTGCATTGTTACTTATGGTTTGTATTCTGTTTGTGCCATGTATTAGTGTTCCTAGCAATGTCCCTATTTTTTCTTCCATGATCTTTATTGTTTTAGATTTTATATTTAGGTCTTTGATCCATTTTGAGTTAGTTTTTGTGCATGGTGAGAGGTATGGGTCTTGTTTCATTTTTTTGCAGATGGATATCCAATTATGTTTGTTAAAAAGACTGTCTTTTCCCCAATTAACTTTGGGCCTTTGTCAAATATCAGCTGCTCATAAGTAAATGAATTTACATCTGGATTCTCAATTCTGTTCCATCGGTCTATGTATCTGTTGTTGTACTGGGCTGTTTTGACTATCGTGGCAGTATAATAGGTTCTAAAATCAGGTAGAGTGAGGCCTCCTACTTTGTTCTTTTTCTTCAGTAATGCTTTACTTATTCGGGGCCTCTTCCTTTTCCATATGAAGTTGGTGATTTGTTTCTCCATCTCATTAAGAAATGTCATTAGAATTTGGATCAGGATTGCATTGTATCTGTAAATTGCTTTAGGTAGAATTGACATTTTCACAACGTTGAATCTTCCTATCCATGAGCAATGTATGTTTTTCCACTTATGCAGATCTCTTTTGGTTTCTTGAAGTAGTGTCTTACAGGTTTCATTGTATAGGTCTTTTATGTCTCTGGTTAGATTTATTCCTAAGTATTTTATCTTCTTGGGAGCTATTGTAAATGGTATTGATTTGGTGATTTCCTCTTCAAAGTTCTCTTTGTTAGTGTAGAGTAATCCAACTGATTTTTATATGTTTATCTTGTATCCTGATACTTTGCTGAAATCTTCTATTAGTTCCAGTATTTTTCTTGTGGATTCTTTGAGGTTTCTGTGTATAAGATCATATCATCTGCAAACAGAGACACTTTACTTCTTCCTTACCAATTTGAATGCCCTTTATTTCTTTTTCTAGCCTAATTGCTCTGGACCTCTAGCACAATGTTGAATAAGAGTGGTGATAAAGGGCATCCTTGTCTGGTTCCCTTTCTCCGGGGGAATGCTTTCAGACCGTCTCCATTTAGGATGATGTTGGCTGTTGGCTTTGTATAAATGCCCTTTACTATGTTGAGGAATTTCCCTTCTATTCCTGTTTTGCTGAGAGCTTTTATCATGAATGGGTGTTGGACTTTGTCAAATGCCTTTTCTGCATCAATTGATAAGATCATGTGGTTCTTGTCTTTTGTTTTTATTTATGTGATGGATTACATTAATTTTCTTTCTAATGCTGAACCATCCCTGCATACCTGGTATAAATCCCACTTGATCATGGTGAATTATTTTTTTTGATATGTTGTTGCATTCTATTGGCTAGAATTTTGTTGAGGATTTTTGCATTTATGTTCATGAGGAATATTGGTCTGTAATTTTCTTTTTTTATGGTGTCTTTACCTGGTTTTGGTATCAGGGTTATACTGGCTTCATAGAAGGAGTTTGGAAGTATTCCATCCGTCCTATTATTCTATGCTCTGAAATACCTTTAGTAGTAGTAGTGTTAACTCTTCTCTGAAAGTTTGGTAGAATTCTCCAGTGAAGCTGTCCGGGCCAGGGCTTTTCTTGTTGGGAGTTTTTTAATTACTTTTTGTTATAGGTTTATTTAGTTGTTTTACCTCTGTTTGTGTTAGTTTGGGTAGGTAACAGAGAGAGAGATTTTTTAGGGGCATCCACTCTGCTCACAATATGTTCTCTGAAAATTACCCCATAGTGTGATCCACCTGCCAGTAAGCCTACCTCAGGGCACAGCTGCTGGGAGCAGGAGTAGATGATGTCTACTTCAGTTTTCTTTTCCAGGAATTTACAGTTTTGAAGGAAGAAACCTAGGCTGGAGATGGTTGGAGCGGGTCGCATTAAAGGCAGCGTTCTAAAAGGAGTTCACAGTTTTGAGCTGCCAAGGCCCCTGAGCTTCTTTGGCTCCTGCTTGTGGCCTGGCTGCAGCGATGTGCTGGTAAATGTTTCAACAACTGACTCTCAAAAAAAAAAGAAAAAGCCCTGGTTTCTAGTGTTTGCCAATTTCCATGGTGTAAATACTCCCACCATAGATGATTTCAAGCTACCAAAGTGATGTCATTGAGTCGGGAATTGGGAAGAGTTGTGAACAATTGGCTCTGTCAAGTCAGTATGAGCTGGCTTCAGCATACCACTGCCTGGTTGTCAACTCTCCCTTGATTGAGTAGAACTCTCTAGTAGCTTTCCAATAAACTCCCTGTGGTGTTTAGACTGCTCAAGGGAGTTTCTATTATTACAACCAAAGTATATTTAACAAGAACAACCACCTAGCATAACCACCACTTATTCTGAACAGTTACAGCCAATCCTCTAAAAGTGTGGTCTGACTTTGGCTGATTTTTCACAGCCACGCCGTTTAGATATTTATAGCCATTTATATACATGAAAAATTCATACCTCTTTCTGCAAATGTGCAGTCTTCACCAGCTCCCGAAAAGAATATTTTTTCATTGAAGTTGCTTAGGATAACAGGATTATCATTGGAAATCCCTGGCCTCTAGTGTCCCGTATAGGAAACTACCTTTGTCTTAGCCATGAATGTTAATGAAAGATTACCAGGTGAGTTATATGGTGAAAACAGTTAACGTTCTCAGACGCTAACCGAAAGGTTAGAGGTTCAAGTCAACCCCGAGGTGCCTTGGAAGAAAGGTCAGGTGATCTACTTTAGAAAAATCAGCCTTTGAAAACTCTATGGAGCACAGTTCTACTCTGACATACGGGATCACCATGAGTAGATTCCAACTCAGTGGCAACTGGTTACCAGGTGAGTTAGAGTGGCTCTTGATGACTATCAGGGGATTGATTCTAGGTTATAAATAGGACGGTATTATGCATATTGGCCCCTCAACATTTCTTTTTTAATGAAGTCCAAGGAAACTTTCCACCTGGGTTTCTTAACTTGGGCATTACTGACAGTTTGAGCCAGATTATTCTTTGTTGTAGGGGACTGTCCTGTGTATTGTAGGATGTTTAGCAGCATCTCTGGCCTCTACACACTAAATGCCTATAGTACTCTCCCTCAAGTTTTGACAACCAAAAATGTCTCCAGGTTGCCAAATGTCCCTTGGGAGGCAAATTTGCCCTGGTTTGGAACCACTGCCCTACGCTGATGAAGTAAACGTATCCCATGTATCCCTGGCTGACCCTAAAGCAGCACTAAACTGTTGTTTATGGTACCAGGTTAGAGCATAAGCCTGAAGCTCAGGCTGTAGCTTCTGCTGATTCCCATATTGTGTACTATAGGAGGAAAAGTTCCAGATGCCAGATATGACAGCATCTGCTCTTTAATAGGACACAGAGCTTACAAAATTTTTTAAAATTTAAATTGAAAAAAGCACTTCTTACAAGGTATGATGGGAGTGAATATGATTCATTCCTTGAATATAGTATATGTTAAGCAGCACCCTGAGATAGGTAAAGTTAATAGGTGCTGGAGCTGATGCAAAGGCAGACTGTGGTCCTGCCTTTAAGGAACTAAAAATTCTGGAGCGACAACCTCAATTATAAAAGAAAGCCCAATTTCAACTGACTTAATAATGAGACTTAATTGGCTCACACAGGTGAAAAGCCCACAGGCAGTTCAGGCTTTAGGTAAGGCCGGATCCAGTGGCTCAAGGTTCCCATCAAGGACTGGGTTTCTTTCAGTGTCCCTTTTCTTCCTTTTCTATTGTCAGTTTTATCCTAAGGCTGACTCACTTGTGGTCATGAGGGATGCTAGCAGGTTCCAGTGTTCCATGCTTCCTCATTGCTAGTGAAAGACTTGCAATTCACTTTGATTGGACTAGTTTAGGTCACATGTCACCAGGGGGATAGGGCATGCTGTTGCCTTAGACCACTTACACCAATTTCCATGGAAATCACACAGATTCCCTAAAGGAGGCCATGGATTGCTGGGATGGGAGAAAGGGCAACAAATGCTGGGTGAGTGGGGTGGAGGTCCGGGTGGGGGAGTTATCTACAAGCCAAAGCCCTGACATAGGGCTTTGCTTTTCACACACGATCTGCCAGGTGATTTCACCAGTCCCAAAGCCTTAGCATCATTTTGGGAAGTTTCCATAAAAGTCGTTTCATTTTTCTGTGCAGTGTGCCTGCTGCTCCTCTGAAACCTCGTTCCATCTCAGCTCCTCCTCTCTCAATATCCCCTTCTCTCCTTTCAAAGCTCAGAGTCAGCGCTTCTGCAGCTATTTTCACCTCCCCAGACAACTTTCCTTCTTCCACTCTTTGTACTTACCTGTACCTTGTACTGGCTCAAATTTCATTTTCCTGCTTCTCCAGCTTGGCTATATGATGGGTTTAGACCTACATCCTGCCTTTAAAAACTGCCTGAAATGCTTTCTGCCCTTCCAGCTGCGTGTAGCTCGCAGATTAGACATGGGATAGTAGGAAGAGGTGTAGCTGCCCTTCCAATCGCCCCCTCTGCCCAGCTCAAGCCATTCAAGGCCATGTGGTTATGGCCACTGCCTTGGTGCTACAGCTGTGTACCCACGGTGCTAACATCGTGGTATGCACAATTTAAAGCATAGTAACATAGTCTTATATCTTTTACATGATGCATTTTAGCTTATTTAATATATTTGGGCCAGGTTTAATGCATAAAAAGTGTGAGAAGCTGGGGAACACATTAAGGTTTGAAAATATTCTTATGACAAAAAGTCCTCTTTGTAAGATTCTTCTGTAAATTGCATTTTCCTGGAAAATAACCTTGGTATGAAACATAGATTCCCAGGATGGACCGTGTCAACACATTTACCCTTGTCAGCCTCTCTGGTTTGAGCCTTAGCTTAGCCTTTCTGAATCTCATTTTCCTTGTCTGTAAACTGGGAATAACTCTCTCCCGTGAGGAAGTCATGCCCTGTTGAACATCAAGTACGTCTCACTCATCAGCCTGATCACCTTTCTTTTAATCTTTATAATATGAACGCTCTGAGGCCCCACCTGCCGAGACTGGCCAGAAATCCAACCTTTTTCCAGGGTTTCGTTGGACAGATATTCCCCAGAAGTCAGGACGAATAACCTCCAGATATGGTTTATCCTGAGGAGCCCTGGTGGCACCACAGTTAAGTGCTCAGCTGCTAACCAAAAGGTTGGTGTCTGAACCCACCTAGCTGCTTTGCAGAAAAGACTGAGCAATCTGCTCCCATAAAGATTACAGCCTAGAAAACCCTATGGAGCAGTTCTACTCTGTCACTTGGGGTCGCTATAAGTCAAAATTGACTCGACAGCATGTAACTACAAGAACAAAAATGTGGTTATCCTTAGGTCTAGTTTGTATCTGGCCTGAAGAACCATCGATTCCTATCTGTCAGTTTGTTGTAGGTAGCCTGTGTGTTGGTATGATGCTGGAAGCTATGCCACCGGTATTTCAAAAACCAGCATGGTGGACAGGTTTAAGTGAAGCTTCCAGACTAAGACAGACTAGGAAGAAAGGCCTTGTGATCTACTTCCAAAAATTAGCCAATGAAAACCTTATGGATCACAAACGAATACTGTCCGATACAGTGCTGGAGGATGAGCCCCCTAGGTTGGAAGGCACTACATAATAGCCTTAACAAGGGACTCAAGCATATTAATGATGGTGGAGATGGTGCAGGATCAGGCAACATTTGGTTATGTTATACATAAGGTCACCATGAGTTGGAGCCAACTTGATGACAACTAACAACAAACGGTTATGAGATTATTTTTTTCCTCTGCCCTGGTGCTCCACCCACACTTCAAGCCTTTTCCTACTCGTTCCTCCACTAGCAACTAATTATTTCAGTATATCATTTGGTAAAGCACTATATAAGCATTTGTTGTTTTAAAGGTTTTAGAATGTCTAACATGTCCTATCTTTATAACAGTGACCCACATTTTCAGAGGGTCAACAGGACACTAAGAATCTAACATTCTATAACTGACAATTCAGAACATCTTTGGGAGCAAATGCACAATCCATGACCAGAATATACTGAGAAAATAATTTATTCACACGTACATCAGAAAATTTATTTTTAAAAACATTTAAGAATGGCTGTTAATGACCTCTTGAATTTGTCCATTTGGGATTCAAATTGAAATGAAAAAAAAAAAAAATCAACAAATCCCTCAACAGGATAGATAATTTCTTTGGTGCAGGACTTAAACCATTAACTCTCCCTACTCCAGGATGGACCCAAGGCAACTTGAGTTACAGATAAGCAAGATTCCTAACTGTGGTATGGTTTCCTTTTTCTTTCTTTAAAGCTTTTCCATCTTCAAGATTTTTGAGTGTTGTTTTGTTGGGTTGTCAGTTTTTTGGCAAGAATTGAGGACTAGGAGGTAGCAGTGAAACAGTAGAGAAAAATGTAGGTTTCAGTTTATCAAAGAAGCCCATTGTCTCTACATCAAGCCAGTGCAACGATCCTTTAAATAAATTGCTTGAAAATCAAAACAATTAACTTAAACTATAACCCAAGCAAAATAAAAAATCTATGTGCATATGTAAGTATTGCCCCCTAACTTCCTTTACCTCGAATTGCTTAACTTTAAATAATATCTGGGATTTAACAGCTTAGAGAGGGGAACTGAATGCTATGCTGTTCAGGCATGAATGGACTGGGTCTTCTTCCACTGCCATCCCCTTGTGCTTTTGTTATAAAATCAATTAACTTTGACTTTAAACTCACCTGGTTGTTACATTTTGTTAGTGTGAATGGGGTAAGGGAAAAGAACAGGTTATTTGATGAGAAGGAGCCCTGGTGGCGCAGTGTTTAATGCAATCAGCTGCAAACCAAAAGGTCAGTGGTTTGAATCCACCAGCTGTTCTGCAGGAGAAAGATGTGGCAGTCTGCTTTGATAAAGATCTACAGCCTTGGAAGCCCTAGGAGGGCAGTTCTACTCTGTCCTAAATGGTTGCTATAAGTCAGAATGGACTCGAGGGCAGTGTTTTGTTTTGTTTTGTTTTTTTGATGGGAGGGCTTTTCCTCCAGCCCTGCTACTTGATGGGCTGAGGGGGGCATGATGGGCTGAGGGACCTTGAGGGTTAGAGCAGTTGGCGGGCCTTGCTGGTAACTGATTGTTGTCTGATGAAGCCCAGGTCTGGGAACCATAACTTGCAGGTCTCTTCAATCCACTGCAGGCCTTTGCCTTCTCTGACACTATCCATTTCTCGCCAAGGATTTGAAGACTCAAGTGCAGAGTCTGGCAGACTGAATGTGACTTGGGCAAAAGAAGAAGCAACTTCCATTCAAGTCCCTGCTACGTGGGTAGTCACTGGGTCAAAGAGGCTGGAGGTATCCACACTGCCTCCCATTCATCGCCTGGATCCACAATGTGTTTAAGCACCAACCCTATGCACTGTGCCCCTCTGAGGTGGCACTGCCCGCAGTGATCAGCCCCCTCTCTTTCCACTCATCCTTTGCTATTTCATGGAATGCTCACTGACTTTGAAACTGTTTCCACTTCATGCTGAGAACCCACTGGCTCATACAGATTCCATGTGACTGTTAACATTCACCATGATATCTAATGGGGATCTCTACCAATCTTTTGCACCAAAGCTAAACAATATCCTGATGAGAGAAGGATATAAGACTACAAAAGGCCTAACACAATCTGCTATGGAAATCTTTTGAGGATCGTCAAGTTAGATCGTCCTTAGTTCTTATTAAGAGTTCTTCTACTGCAAAGCAATTTTATGTTGCTTTAGACTCGTCAAGGAAAGGAGGTCATTAAACTAAAGGGGTACCCCCTGCTCCAGCTGGATTTTGTTGCCAACCACGTTCCTTAGCACCCTTTCCTCCTGTATATTGTCTGGCACATGTAGAGTGTTTCTGGCTTTTTTTTTTTTTTTTTTAACTTGTGACAAATTCTTTTGATGCAGCTGACAGTATTTCCCCTAAACCCAGGATAAGAAATCATTGGGACTTTACATCTGATTACCATAGATTCTGTCTCCCATATTACAAGGTCCAAAGTTACAAGCAGAAATAATATACCTTTGTTGTGTTGGTGTTTTGTTAGTATTTTTAACATTAAAATTAAGTGTTATGTTTCTGAGAAAGTAGCCAGAATAATACTCTGTCAAATTTAGAACCTACTGGCACAGTTAGAAGTCAAACATTATTCCTAACCACATTATACTCTTTTGTCTGCCAAAAAATTTTGACAATTTTAATATCTGAAGGCAAGCCTATATGATAATCCCAACAGTATTCTGGTGATAAGATTTTAGTGGGTTTGTTGAGAAGGAAATACTTGTTTAGGTGGCTTTCATCATGCCACTCTGCTTCTATGTTATTTTTCTTGTCCTGGAGGATTCCCTTGAAGCACTCCCGGGTGATGTTTAGAACCTGAATGGGTGTTCCTCCAAAAATGGCCGCATGGTAATAAAAATCCCCCTGGCCGAATGGAATATATGCTGCTGATGCCTTACGTCTCTCGTAGGTAAACTCATCAGGATTTGCCTTGTACCACCAGGCCTGTAGCTGAGCCACTGATTGGCCCAGGGTCTCTACCCCAAAGTTGTCTTGGAAGACTTGGTCCACATCCATGCAGAAGAGGAAGTCGACTTCATGCTGGATGTGGCCCACAATGTGTTCCCCAATGCTCTTCATGCGCATCATGCTGATGTCCTGCCATCTCTTCTCAGGCTTGATCTCAAACACTTTGAATGAGCGAAGAGGACCCAGCTCTACCAAAGGCATCCTGGAGATATCATCCACCATGATGTAAAAAATGACTTTGTGGCCAACCATGAAGTACTTATCAGCAGATATTATGAACTCCTCTAAGTAATGCTCAATATACCTGAAACAAAGAAGAAAAGAATCAGTTTAGCCTCTTAGATTTCTGCAGGTGACCACATGCTATTAGAATCATGTTGTCTGTGTTTTACAGCTGGGAGAGAATAATTTTTCCCCCACGCTAGATGTGTATTTTCATGTGGATGGACATCTGTTTGTCTAACACTTGTGGCTGCTCTCCACTGACCCTGGAGAAGTGGGGTAACTTATCTGAGAATAAACTTTGGAAGAGAAATTGGGCATATACAACCCTGTCCCCTCCTCTCTCCTTGCTCTTGGAAGATGGCCTGTCCAAGACAGCATGTGTTCTCGACAGCTCTGGGCCTTACAGTAGGCTTAGTGGTACAGCTCTACTCCCACATCTGGGGGCTTGCAGTTCTCAGTGCTGCAGGTACCTGGGTGCCTAAGTTGTTCTAATTACATGGTTCAATATTAAGGACTTGCAGATATAAACCAACTTCTCCAATACCAGCTTTAACAGTAAGGAGGGTGATATTTACTATCATCTGCTTTACCCTTTATCTTATTTATCAATTAGTTCAGACTTTGAGCAGGCAAAAGGGGTGCTAGTTCTTGAGCCCCCCTCAAAGGCTGCAGACTATACCCGAATTTGCTACTGCTCTACCAGATATAAGGATGATACGATATTTGGGCCCTTTGTGGATGCATTAAGCCCAACCATCAGCACTATTTTATCCTCCTCTGTGACCCAGAAAATGGATTCTGGGACATGGATCTCCCTCTATATTACATATTTCACCCTGTCAGCCTGCCACTGGCCATCCAAAACACCAATCCATTATCCAGACATCACCATTATAAGATCCATCCAAATAGCAGAGCAAACAACCTTAGCTTTAACCTTATTTTAGCCATTTATCCATTAATTCAAAAAAAACGAATTATGTTGATGTCTTTGGTAACTCCAAGCTACATACTATCTTGTGAAGCCATGTTGTGGAGGTCACAGGGAAGAGAAAGAAGGAGAAGTCGGGTGCCTTAGTACAACTCATTCAAACTCAAAACTCATGCTCAGTGAATGATGACTGAATTTAATTTGATCAGACTCCTGGCCGATCATGTTTTGTGAATAATAATGACTTTCTGCTTTCTGTTGCTTCCTTTCTGTACTGCCAAAATAAAGTGTGTTTATCAAGTTGGCCTCTGGAAACTCAAGGATTTACTGCATTGATTCTTTAAATGGAGAAAATATATCTGAGCAATATAAAGAGGGAGTTTGACATAGCTCTGTGGCTTGTGGCCAAGAAACTCTTCAGTACTCTGGAACTTTAAGAAATATCTACTGTGCCCCGAAGCTTGAGAAACAATACTGGGAGAAAAAAGTCATTGTGAGATTTAACATTGTTTAGCAATTAAAGCACTACACTTGGCTCCATACATTGTTATTTGAAAACAAACCAAAAATCACACTTCCTAAAGTCCAAATTCACTAATTGTGGAGATTTATTGCCTATGAGCACAAATAGCCCTCTCTTGCTTCAGAGCTGAGAGCACAGAGCTCTCGTCAGGATATACAATTTATAGTTCTGCAGACTTGCAGTCAGATGGTTGACGCCATTGTGAGGCAGTGTGCAATGTTCTGTTCCTTTTGGAAAACTTGTTCAAATCAATTGGCAACATGGCCAACTTGTCCTCTTCTGTGCCAAAGATTACATGAGCTGTGTACTGGTTCTTGACTCATAAAGTTATAGATTCTTCTAGTAAAAACGTCAAAACTCCACACCACTCTTCTCTATTAGAGATGCTGCTTAGGCCCCTGGGATCAGCACATTCATTGGAATTAGAATTTGATGAGTCGGAATCGACTCGACGGCAGACAACAACAGTATTGTTAACAACAGCCATGGCTGCCAGGCTCTGGTTGGGGAAGGTTGTCTTTGGAGAACTGTCAGATCATCACCGTGCTCTCCTCTAGGCCCTGCTTCAGGCTAAGCTCAAGGGTCAACCAGGGCCTTGAACTCTCTTTGTACAAGACAAAGAAATCAACTTTCTACGTGGCTTTCTCAGAACAGGTGCAGACACGAAGGCCCAGACAGGGTAAAAATAGGACAACTGAACGTTTGCTTTTGTTTTTTTAAAGAAATATTGATGGGGACAATTTTTTGAGGCTGCCAAGCATGTTGCCTCTCTCATTGCTCTATTTGTTCTCGCTATAACCCAGGCAAACCTCTTAAAGTTTCACCTGGGAAATATCCATAACCTTCAGGACCTATGCTTGAATGGCAATTAGATTTTATCCAGCTCCCACCTTCAAACGGTTACAAATATGAATTAGTGATGATCTTCAGATTTTCACGCTGTGTAAATTTTCCTAGCCGCTGTGCCACTGCAACATTTGTAGCTAACAAACTTCTTGAAAACATATTGCCTACTTGAGGAGTAACAACAATTGTTTGCAGTGATGGGGGACCCACTTTACTGGACAAGTAATTACAGAAATATGTTAAGGTTTTTCCTATTTATCAAAAACTTCATTGCCCTTATCATCCTCAATCTTCTGGGCTAGTAGAAAGAACTTGGGTATAGTAAAAACCCAATTAGCCAAGCTTTTTGGGTCCCTAAGCTTATCCAGGTCTAAGGTCCTTCCCTTAGTCCTTCTAAATTTGACGTCCACTCTGTTTGGGCCACATAAATTAACCCCACATGAAATTATTACTGGAAGGCCTATGACTCTCCCTAATTTGTCAACCTATTCTGATTCCAATTTAATATAACTTGAATTATTGAAATATTGTCATTCTTTGATTCAGTGCTCTAAAGAGCACCTTTCTCAAGTCAAGGAAGCTTTTGACAGCCAAAATTTAGAAATACAAAAATTACCTACTATTGAACTGGGTGACAATGTATATTGGAAGAGGCACCAATTAAAAGATTCCCTGGAGCCTCAGTGGAAAGGATCCCATTTGGTCCTTCTTGCTAACCCCTGTGCCACTAAATTACAGAGAGTTAAAACTTGGATCCACCTATCTCAACTTAAGAAGGCTAAACTTCCTGCCTGGACTGTTAAACCTATTGAAGGACTCAAACTGAAGTTCAAACACCCTTGTGGCCAGAAGCAGACGACATCAGAGTAGACAGCTCCTCCCAAGATTACAGAACAAGATTTCATGCAACCTGCTGAAATTTTTGGACTTTGTTTCCTGATTACTAGTATTCTTATGGCAGTTGCTTTATTACATACTTATGGTATTATCCCTTATTTTAATATCCTCTTTTTCCATGTAAATAACTAAGAAGGAGTTTGCTTTATCATAGTTATTATTTTTATTTGACCTATTGTATTATTTTTTAATTAGTATTCTTACACTATGAAGTCTTTCTTAAGTATTCTCTTACTGCATATCGTGACTCTTGCTGATGCCTGGCATGATAATGCCTTTGTTAGATTAGCTCAATCAGTAGCTAGTGTTGGTAATCTGACTGTTGGATTTGTCATCAAATCCCAAAATCTGGACATACTAATTCAGACTCTTTAGCAATGCCTGTGTTTAACTATAGCTCTGCACCTGATTCTATTGTAACTCCTAATATTTCTTTTAAATAGGCTATACATGTCAGGTTGTGGCACCCTCTGGAATTATTAACAAATCCCCAGGTGCCATGTTTCAATTAACTCAACATACTTGAGTCAATGATACAGAGGAAAGTTTGAAAAACTGTACCAAAAATATATGGAAGTTTTACCCATGTACTGAGTGGTCACTCATACACTCAAGGAATCCCAGGTATTTTCAAATTCTTATACAAGGGACCTTGCAGCAGCACCAAAGGAAAGCCACCCTTTTGTCATATCATTTACCACCCTACATATTGGGGTGGCTATTGTCTATTTGTAATAACTCTTTGACTGAAGAATGGCTCAAAAAAGTCAACGAAACTATCCCTTCTCCACAAAATGATACTGGAAATAATATGATCTGTGCTCCTCATGCATATGTATTTTTATGTGGGGATCAGAATACCCCACTAAGAAAAGCCCAAATCCGAATAACGAGCCCTATGCTTGGGCATTACCATGCCTAGATGGTTTAAAAATGATAGGTCAATGTACACTTGACTGTTTAGGGGTTCCCCTAAGTCTCCACTCTTAAAGTGTATACTCAACGAATGATCTGAAATTCTTTTCCTGACATAAAAGAAATTATGAAAACCCTATAACAGACAGATCCGGGGATGGATGGGCATTTCTCCGGGTCCTTTTTCCACTTGTGGGTATCTCTAAACTTGAAAAATCTATTCATAATTTGTCTGCTACTATGCTCCAAATAACAAATGAATTAGCAGACAGCGTAGAGCCCAACAAAAATCTTTAAATGCTCTTGCCGAAGTTGTACTGGATTATAAAATTGCCCTTGATTTTCTTCTAGCATAAGGAGTTTGTGCAATTGCTAATACCTTTTGTTATACCTGGATAAATACATCTGGAGAAGTAGAACAAGATCTTAAGTCTGTCAGAAAGATACATGGCTTCAACTACCCCCTATGTCCAACTCCCCTTTTCTTGATATTTTTAGTTGGCTACTGTGATGGTTAAGGTTGTATCAACTTGGCTGGGCCAAGATTCTCAGTGGTTTGGCAGTTATGTAATAATGTAATCACCTCCATGATAAGATCTGATACAGTGTATTCACCTCCATGATGAGATCTGCTATGAGGAGCTCATTAGTTGAAAGGGGAGTTTCCTTGGGGGTGTGGCCTGCCTCCAGTATATAACGGATATTCTGGCAACGCTTGCAGGCTTTTGCTCACTCTGGAACCTGCATCTAGCTCATCATCATCTGACTTCTGGTTCTTGCAACTTGAGCCAGCAACCTGCCATTTTGCCTGCTGATCTTGGGATTCATCGACCTCTACAGCCTGTGAGACAGCAGCCTGCCATCTTACCTGCCAATCTTGGGTTCATCAGCCCCTGCAGCTAAGAAAGAGTATTCCTATTTATCAAAAACTTCATTGCCCTTATCATCCTCAATCTTCTGGGCTAGTAGAAAGAACTTGGGTATAGTAAAAACCCAATTAGCCAAGCTTTTTGAGTCCCTAAGCTTATCCAGGTCTAAGGTCCTTCCCTTAGTCCTTCTAAATTTGACATCCACTCTGTTTGGGCCACATAAATTGGAGAAATGCTCTGAATAAGAAAGTGGAAGCTGAAACAGGAACCTACCAATCATTGCAAGAGGTAGTTCTGACCAGCCAAATCTTCCCTGAGCAAATCCTCCAGGAGTGATAGGGTGGAATGACCTGAGGAACCCATGGAAGAGTGGTCTGCCATGCTTGAACATGTAAAACCACTGTGATTACCTAGAACCAAACCTACTAATGTTAAGTCAATTCCAGCTGATAGCGACTTGCTATAAATCCCTCTACCCTTAGAGCAGGGTCTTGAGAGCCTAGGAGAAAGAATGATGTGCATTTGGACTATCTAGAAGCTGGCACTCTGGAAATTTCCCCAGGACACCATGGAGGTCAGTAAGGAGGTGACTGTGGATGGCTATAGACTCTGGGCTTGGTAAGTGTAGCAGATATTTTTGCCTGCATCCGAAGACCCTCATTTTGTGGTGGGAATGGGAAGACTCACCAACTCTTGTTTTGTTGTCAGCCTTTTGGGACCTCAACAGAAATGACACAGAAATGGTATTATTTAAACATTGTCTTATCTAAGAATTCAAATAATTAATGAACAGCCTTTCTGAGTCCACAGGAGCCCTCACAATCATTTTGACAATGGATCAAGAAAAACTAAAGGATAATTTTATTAGCAACACTTACCTTCCAATAGCAAAAACTGTCAAACCCACAGTAATTTTCTGTTTGGCATAATAATTTTCTAAGATGGCTTTGTTGTAAGTGCCTTCCCACACTACTGGAGCCTTCCATCCAGTCACCGTCACAACTTCTGGCCGTTTCCTGGTAACAAAATATAGAGCCATGAGTGAGGACAGCTTTGCTAAGGTGGGGCAGAGACTGTTTAAGGAAAAACTGGCATCAACTATGATCTATGGTTACTGTCTTTGAATCCTGTTAAGCTACAAAAGTTGGCTGGGTGGTGTGACACTTGTAGGGCAGCATCTTCTGGGTGAGGGACAAGATGCTTTGGCCCAGATGCCTATGAGGGTTGTCTTGGGGTGCCCTTAGAGACATCCTTACCTCCATATCTCCTACCCTCTTTCCTCCTTCTACTTTCCTTGTTCTCCTCCTTCTAAATCCCTTTTCCTATCTTTCCAGCCCCTTCCTAAGCTGCCAGTGGCATCCTGGGGCATAATTTATCCCTGTGAGTGGCACCTGAGCCTAAAAAGCCCTAATCGTGTTTTAGAGGGATGAAAGATACTAAAGCTGAAAGAGAAAAGGCTGTTTAGATTTGCCTTTTGCCAGAAAGGACTTTTGAGTAAGCACCTGGTTATAGGCCAGAAAGGGCCCCCATCTAGGGGTCTGGCGTTGTTATTCATTTTGCAAACAAGGAGACAGAAGGACCCATAAACAAAGGCCCAACAAGGCCAAGAGTGGAAAATGGGGCTTGGGCGCAGACACCCTCCTCAGACCACACCGTCTCTTTACTAGGAACCAAATGTGGGGAGGGGAAAGCATGTTCTCTACACTCAGAGAGCTTGCAGGGACTTGGCAAAGGCAACATAAACACAGGAAGCCACGGAGGAACAACAACAAAAGAACAAAACCATAAAGGGTAAATGCAAAAGGATGGGGCCCAGCATAAGGGTGAAGCTCCCTGCACGAGCTCCAACCCCCATCATTCAGGAAGCAGCTACATTTCCTCTGCTGGGAAGCCGAGACTGAAATATAGTTGTTTAGATTCAAACCCCAGGATGGGCATGGCACCCTGCTTAGCACTCGCTGGCACTTCACTAGGGGGAACATCTCCACTCAACGCCTCCCCATCCTCCAGGGCAAGTGACTGAGACAGAGTCCTGCCAGTCCCTGCCACTCACACCCATGTGGCCCCGGTGAGGCTGCCGGGTGTGAGGTGAGCGAATAGATTGGGCCATGGAGAACCTCACTGTTCCTCACACAACCGGTGCTGCCTTAAAGCAGAACACTGGCTGGAGGGCTGTGTGTTCACAAAACTGCTGTCACCCCATTAGCAAAGCAGGGTTTTTCCACAGTGAGGCTGGGCAATGCTGGGTCATCCTCACCTTGCCCCAGCCCCAGCCCCAGCAGTGGAAAAAAGAGCCTCAGAAGGCCCTCTCTCAAGCCTCCTATCCCTCTGCCACAAAGCTCTGCACACTCTAATTCTTGAGCTGCCTCTGCCCTCCATCCCATCCGTTGCTCTGCTTCATTCTTCCCTGGCACAGAGATGGGGCACTCTCAGGCTGCTCACAGCTCTGCTCTCAGCGCCCTAGATGTGCCTGCAGCACAGAGAACAGAAGAGCACTCAGTTTCCTTCAGTCATGAAAGCAGCTTCCATGGACTCTGCCTCAGCCTATGCTAGGCACCTTCACATTCTCTTTCTCATTTAGTCCTTGCAAGGGCCCTGCTATGTCTGTCTCCACTGTACAGATAAGAAACCCAAGGCTCAGAGAGGCTCATTAACTTGTCCAAGGTCACATCACACAACTGGTTACTGATGATGGTAACTAAGAAACATTGAGCACTTCCTGTGGGGCCAGGCAATGTCCTAGGGCTTTACCTGTATTAAGGACTTCACTAATCTCAGCTATTTTGATTCCCATTAAACAGATGAGAAAACTGCAACACAGAGAGGTTAAGTAATTTGCCCAAGGTCACACAGCTGGTAAGGGGCAAACCTGGGATTTGAACCCATGTAGTCTGACTCTGGAGTCCATGCCCTGAGCCATCAGATTATATTGCTTCTTACATGGGCATTTACTGTTATGCTGATGAGGCTGGGTTAAAACCTAATCTAAAGGTAACACTATTTCCTCTAAGCTACCTCAGCATTTTTATCAGCATTACTGAGAAATGATGAGCTTTTCTTTCTTTTTTTTTTTAAGAAGCTTATGTGGTGCTTTGAGTCACAGAAAACCTTTGGCTTTGCTGAATGACAAGATTTCAAACCAAAAAAAACCACACACACACACACACACACACACACACACACACACAGAGCTTATGCTTCTATAACTGCTGTCTCTGAACTTAAATGGAGACTCTTCCTTTTATTGTCATTTGTCGCTATCTCATTCACTATAGTCCTGAGTTTTAGTCTGCCAAGGATCCTTTAGCAGTTCTGACCCAGCTTCCTGGCTGAGTCTTGCGGCTGTGTTTAAGCAAGACGTTTGGTAAGCAGGTAATACTATTTAAATTAAAAAAGAGAGAGAGAGGAGGAAAGGAAAGGAGCAGGTACACTTATTTAACACTTAACTGTGCACCAGGGAAGAAGCCCTGGTGGCACAATGGTTAAGCACTCGGCAGCTAATTGAAAGGTTGGTGGTTCAAACCCACCAATCACTCCGCAGGAGAAAGATGTGGCAGTCTGCTTCCAGAAAGATTACAACCTTGGAAACTCCATGGGGCAGTTCTACTCTGTCCTATAGGGTTGCTATGAGTTGGACTCAACTCAATGGCAACACGTTTGGTTTTTGTGCACCAGGGACTAGGTATTTGACCTTTATCATCTCATTTAATGCTTATAGCTACCGTAAGAAGTAAGTGCTATCATCATCCCCATTTTACAAATAAAGAAAGTGGGGGTAGGAGAGAAGGAGAAGGGACCATACCTTTATCTGTTTGACTTATACAAAGGGCCACGCGGGGCCATTCATTCCCTCAGTGCATATTTCCTACATCCCTGCTCTGCACCAGCCCAGTGCCAAATGCTGAGATGAGAGAAATGAGACCCAGTCCTGTGAAAATCTCCCAGTCCTGACAGGTGGTCGGCCTGCTATATACTCTTCAACTGCAAAACCACTCAATTCATATCTTCTAGAAAGATGGAATCAGAAAATCAGTGTCCAGTTTGGTAACTTGGATGGAAAGGATTCCTGCTAGCAAGAAGGAGAAGTAACAATATTAAAAATTAAAATGTTCTGTTTCCCAGCTGTTAATTACTGAATTCCACGGACACTTCCAACGTGTCAGCAGTCCTGACTAAGAAGCCAGACAACAGCCTGAAAATGCAAGGCAGGAGGAAGAAGGAAGGGGGGATGAGAGGAGATCAGCTTCCTAGATGAACCTCTCCATCAAGAAGTCTGAGTCTTAGTCATCAAAACTCATGCAGATGGGAAATAAGGAGAAGAACAAGGGTGGAGTGGAATCAGGTCATGTGAGACAACCAGGTGTCAAGCAGGCTGTTAGGTAAGTGTGCAGGCCTCAAAGGAAACATTTGTGGTAAAGATACAAATGTGGGAGTCATCATCACACAGATGCTATCTCAGCCATGGAAATGAATGAGAACACCCTGCAAGATGTGTAAATGAGAAGAGACCAGGATGCAGGACTTAGCCCCTGGAAACTCTAATATCTGATAGCTGGGAAGAGGGAGATAACCCTATAAAGGTGACTTGAGAGGGAAAGAATAGGAGGAGAATTAACAGAATGTGATGTCATGGATGCCAAGAGATCTTGATATACAGATATGGAAATATGTCCACAATATATTGTAATACGTTTTGATGTTTTACAGAAAAAGGATATATGGTGTGACACCATTTATATAAAATACATTTACTTGTTCATTTGTTCATTCAGTCGCGCATTTATGCAACAAATATACTCTGATGCTCTGAGAAGGCTTAAACTTCATGCCTCTTTAAATCAACATTAAGTATCTGCTTGCCATTCTGTCGGAGGAGAAGCTGAGCCCTGCATGGGGGAGAGTGAAGAGAGCGACAGCTGGTGGCCAGGATCTGTCTCTCCTCTCTACCCTTCCAGATCCTGCTCAGCAAAGCACAGCCCCACAGTCAAACTGACCCACCCTCCTTAGAAGGGAGCTTGGTGACCATTTCTGGCTCATCTAGCCTGCCCATTTGGGAGTCTCATGCCTCCATCTAAGGGGCTTATCAAAGCAACAGTGCTTCTATCTCCTTAAATTTCCAGTAATGGTTTAGCATTTCACAGATGGCCATCCTGCTGTTCAGCTCATCGCATGACCCTGTACACATGGTAGGCCAAAACTGCCAACCTTCCACACTGATGTGGGCCCCCTACCCCCAAACAATAAGAAAACTTGCCAAAACATATTCAGTCTTTCCAGAACCTAACACCCCACAAAATGGAATAGACTCTATCACTTGTATGGCTGTTCCTGCTCAGTCTCCCTTTCAAACTTCTCTGCCTCCATCAGCCCTTTAAATGCTGGTGTCAGACAGGATTCAGTCCTTTTCCTCTCCCTGAGTGAACTTATCCAGGCCCACAGATCCCACAGACACCTGTACCCTGGTGACTACTCTCCAACTCATATCTCTAGCACATACCTTCCACCAAGCTCATGGGCTCCCTGTGAATCTCCATCCAGAGGCCCCACAAGTACCTCAATCTAAGCATATCACTAATGGAGCTCATCACCTACCAACTCCTAGGCCTGTGTCTCCTCCTCAAGTCCCTTTCCTGGTGGATGGCATCACCAGCCACCAGTCTCCCAGGCCTCACAGTCATCCTGGACAGCTCCTGCCTACTCACTCCCCAAACCACTTCCTTCTGTAAGCTGGGGTGATTTTCCCTCTTTACCGACATCAGCAAGTACTGGTTTCATGTCTACTGGCCCTGTAAGACAATGAGCTTCTTGAGTGTAACCATACTGATTGATTTCTCCTGTCTCTTGTGCCTAACCCAATGCCTAATACGGTATTTCTTTTATATCACAACTTCATATATGCACACACACATATATACAGAAACAAAAATTTCACTAAACAATACTTATCCTTTCTTCATGTGATACCCTCTGGTTTTCTATTTGATTTCAATTTTTTTTAAAGTTGGCTTTAACCCATTAAGCTAACTTCTGAACAAACTAATGGGACGTGATCAGCAGTTTGAAAAACACTGGGCTAACACATAATAGGTGTTTGATAAATATTTGTTGCATACTTGCTTAATTAACAAATGAATGGCTGTATGAGATTTTTATCACTATTTCCATTTCACAGAGATAGATTTTCTTGCTCTGACTCCAGATCTTGTGGCTTTCCACAATACCTCTTGGCCTGTAAGAGCCATTCCTGCCGCTATATTTTGCGATTCACCTGCTACCATTGGCCAATTGGTGTCAGAATCACTGTGTTGCTTAAGCGTTTGGGTAAAAATATCCAGACTCTCAGGTTCTCATCCAAAGTCTATTATAAAGGTCTAATATGTACTAAAACTCTTCAAAATCTGGAATGTTCTCAATGGCACTGCTGTCTTCACAGCCCCCACCACCTCTTGCAGAGCTACGGATTTACTGTTCATGGGGCAGGGTGACATTTCGTTTCTTACTTTGGATTAAACCAGTCTGATAGCTGAAGTTCTTTTCTATCTTCCCTTCCTTTTTCTTTGTCTATGTCTTCTTCTTGATAATTTTGGGTCCTAAGTACAAAGAGAAAGCAAGCAGAGTAAGGCAGGGAGGACAGTCTGTGATGTCAAGGCAGTCAGAGAATATCTTGTTAAAATGTACTCGTGGACAGAGAGAACATGTCTATCAAGTGAACCAGCTAGAGAAAGATTCATGACACTAAGCTTTTATTCACAAAAACACTTTTGATGGAAAGACACAGTACTTACCTTTCTACCCTTCTAAATCAGCAGTCAGGAATTTAATGACCCAAAGACCCTGAGGTCCTTTCAGAGGGTAAGGGAAAGTCGACCAAATAATCCTCATTAGAACATTTAATTGGTCTTTCCTGCAATCTAAACTTCAGCCTAAACCTCAAGTTAACTTGGGGAAAAAACAAAAAAATGCCCTAGTCCCAACCATAAACAAGATTTCTCGTGTGATTTCAACAAGCAAGAAAGACGAGTGACTGAGGTCATGACCACGAAACCATTCTATTTGGACTCTTTATAAATGTCTGGTGCGTGGACAAACACAGATGGCCATCCGATCACCTTACCCATTGTTAAACCAGCTCTGAAACCACCAGCCCCTCTGAGTGCTGCTGTCACCAACTTCTGAGTTTCTAAGAAATGAAAAAGATCACAGATATTTTTAGACAATGAAACACTTTCTTTTTATGGCACACCACTTTAAAAAAAAAGCCAGTTCATAAAAACAGAAGTGAAGCTGTTCCCACTAAAGTGAGAGAAGAGGGACCCAAAGCTCCCCCACTATCCCCATCTTGGGCAAAGCTGGTACTCAGCTCATCCAGGGAGCCCCACCAGGGAGAAAAGGAGAGGAAAAGAAAGATAAAGGGGATGGGAAGCACTGAGACATAAACCTGAGTCCTGAATCTGACATTTACTAGTTGTGTGACTGTGACAGGTCATTGTCCTTCTCTGAATCTTGATTTTCTCATCTAAAAAGTGTAGTTAATATAATAATAATAACAGTAGGCCTACCATGTAGATAACTTTGAAGCCTGAATGAAATTGCATACATGAAAAAGCTTTATATGCTGAAAATTACTGTAAAAAGTTGTAATCTTAATAATAAACCAATGCACATTTTCAAAAATTGTCTCTTTTGCTAAACTAGGAAAATTCAGGTTACCCAAAGGTCATCAGTGACTAGCTCAGAAAACATGAGGGTCGCTGAACCAGAAGCGCAGGAAACTATAATCAGAAGCTTCATTAGCCATCCACGTGGAGAACTTTCACGTTCTCTCACTGTGAGAACCTCTCCAAGTTGGGGGCCTTCTGGAGGAGAGGAAAAATGGGGGAAGGTGGGGAATCCACCTTCCTTCAGTTGGACAAATAAGGTGGTGATATGATTCATGAACAGAAATAATAATATGAAGAAACTTATTAAAAAGCCCATCGGCTTCCAGGAAGTGTTTGAGATGGCGTATGATAAAATATGTGTGGTTACGGTATACAGGAAAACAACACAAGAATAAAAAACAAAAGGGAAGAGAAACAGAGACATTTATTTAGTCACTCAGGTAGGTATTTTCACATGACCTTGGAAAGTTCCGCACGTGGATGGCCAAGGTAGGTCAGCGGTAATGTGTGTGTGTATTTTCTTTTTCCTGAGGGGAAGGTTGGTCATCTCACTTTGTGAAGATAGGGCTTTTACCTTTATTTTCATTTTACAGCTAAGATATTGGCCTAGCGGGTTTGAGCAAGTTGCCAAGGTCCCACGGCATGGGAACATAAAAGCAAGGATTTAATACTAGGGGATAAATTAGATCAGAAATGAAGGCTGGAGAAAACACAGGCAGTTAAGTACACTTTGCTCTGAGCTTTCAGGAAACGAAGCCAAAAACCGGAAAATAGCTTACTAGCTCTACTGTCTTTAAAACAAACAATCAAAAAATGTTTTATTTTAAAAAAAGGACATGCACTAATTCATCAAGAGACTCAAACTTTTTTCCTAATCCTTAGTCTCAGAGAAATTTCTCCCATGGTCTTTACACAACATGTATTGGGCAGAATAATGGACAATATCTTTCCAGGTTATTTCCATCAGCAAGACAGGAATGTTTCCCAAATGATATCACTTAAAGAGACACTTGACATGAAGCAAGGGCAAAAAACAAGTCATGGTTCTATAAAGGCAAGTCTATGGGGACCAGAGGAATACAGTCCAGATCCCTAGGAATCCTACCCACTTCTCTCCAAGTCTGACCTGAGCTTGGTCACTGGCTCCTATATGAAGAATGGACTGTAGGGGGTACAAGAGAAGATGTGGGAGACAGCAGTTAAAAAAACCAAACCAAACCCCTTGCTGTGGAGTCGACTCCGACTCATAGCCACCCTATAGGACAGAATAGAACTGCGCCCCCCCATAGGGTTTCCAAGGCTATAAATCTTTACGAAAGCAGACTGCCACCTCTTTCTCCTGTGGAGTGGCTGGTAGGTTCGAATAGCCAACCTTTCCGCTAGCAGTAGAGTGCTTAACCACTGTGCTACCAGGGCTACTTGGGAGATAGCAGTAGATAGCTAGAATTCAAAGGTACTTACTTTGAGTGATATAGCCACAAGAAAGAGCCTTCTGGGCTAAAAGCAAACAAGAAACAAAAAGATCGTGTTACTTTTAATTCTGAAAAAAGCTATTTTGCAACGACTATAATTGAAGCCTTGGGCTGAGTTGAGAGCCTGGGTTTGGGCTACTCCCAGGTTTCTACCTTCCTTTGAGACACAACCAATGATGTCAGGAAACTGGAAATCTGCAATTGCAGTCACCTCAAGATAGATAGCACAAGGGGTGGGAAGGAGGTCTCAGATAATGTCAAATCATGATTTTAAAAAAATGAGCTCTCTATTGCCTAGATGGATTGACACAGTGGCTGCAGCAATGGTCTCAAGCATAACAACGATTGGGTAGATGGCACAGGACTGGGCAGTGTTTCGTTCTGTTGTACACAGGGTCGCTATGAGTCTGAACCAACTAGACCGCACCTAACAACATTGCCCAGAGGCTTCACTGAGGAAGACTGGCTACACAGGTGCATCCTCTCCTGCTACCTAATCAGGATGGGAATACCATTTGCCCAGGATTTATTTCTTCCTCTAAAAAATATAGTATTGATTACAGAGGCTAATGCTTTGTCCAACTCAGCTGTCTACAGAGCAACTCCAACAGGCATTTCTTAAACTAATGAAGGCTGTAAAACTGTCTCAAGGCACCTACGAGGCTGGGCTGGTGAATATATGACTCCTTTAGTGGACCACCTACATTCAATCATTCAACAAATACTTGCTGAGCATGTGTTACATGCCAAGTGCAGGGGAAACAGTGTTGGCCAAGACAGTCCCCATCCTAGTGGAGCATACAATCTAGAAGGGAAGGCAGACCCTATTCACATAATCACACAGTTACATGACTTCAAACTCCCAAGATATGCTACATAGAAAAAGTGTAAGTAACCGTGGGCACTTAATGGGAAAGCCTGGAAGGTTTCTTAGAGGAGTAGGGTAATGTTTTAGCTGAGATCTGAAGGATGAATAGGAGGAGGTCACCAGGTGAAGAGTAAGTGGGAAGGAAGAGAGTTCCTGGAAGAGAAAAATATGCAATACAAAAAAGAAGTAGCCAGAGGGGAGACTGTGCTGGGACTTGCTGGGGATTTTGCCCTTGAAGAGTTTTAAGCAGGGGAAGGACAGGGTCTCATTTGCATCTGAAAAAGGTCCCTGGAGAATAGACTGCAAAACGTGCAAGAGCCACTACTGGGGAGCTGGCATATAAGGCCTAGGCAAAGTCAAAGAATGTGGATGATTGCATTCAACTCAGCCCCAAAATTGAAAAAAGTCACTTGAAGTCTAAGTCAGTAGCATTAGCATTGAGTGCTTAGAAAAGTCCTGGGTTTGGGAGCAAACAAATCTGGGGCTCAGATGTGGCCACCTCTTATGTATGCACGTGTCATATTGCCCCATCTGGATCATAAACCCTTGAAGGTAGGAGTTCTGCTTGGTTCCTGTTATAACCTGCACAACATTCAGCATAGACAAGAAGCCCAAGAAGGAATCCTGGGCAATGAATCAGAAGATCTGAATTTTCAATGAGAACTTGGACTTAAATTCACTGTTAGGTCATTTAACCTATTTGGTCTCCATTTTGTCATTTGAAAAATGGAGGCCCTTGACTAAAGAAAGGTTGTGTAGTAAAGAGAATGGGCTACAGTCAGACAGCCCTGGCCCTAAGTCTTCCTGAAAATGTGACTTTTAACAAGTCATTTAACATTTTTTAAAAATAATATTTCAGAACTCAAATTCTAGTAAGAAGACCGGACTTAATGGTTTGACTGAGACTGGAGGAACCCCGGAAAGCACGGCTCCTGGATTCTGTATCAGCCCAGAACTAAAACAATATCCGAAGCCAACTCTTCAGACAGGGACTGGACTGGACTGTGGGACATAAAGTGATACTCATGAGGAATGCTCCTCTTAGCTCAAGTAGATACGAGAGACTAAACGGGCAGCTTCTGTCCGGAGGAGAGATGGGAAGGCACAGAGGGTTAGGAGCTTGTTGGATGGACATGGGGAATCGGGTGGAAAGGAGGAGTGTGCTGACACAGTATGGGGAGAGCAATTAGGGTCACATAACAATGTACGTATAAATTTTTGTATAGGAAAAATTTTTTAAAAAAATACAAAAATAATATTTCATTTTATTTTTGGTAAAAATATACACAGCAAAACCCATCCCCATTCAACAGTTTCTAGACATAATGATCAGTGACACTGGTTATAGTTTTCACATTATGTCAACTTTCTCATTATTTCTGTTCTGGTTGTTTCACTCTTACTGACTTAAATTCCCTGCCCCCCAACCTTCTCATCTATGATTTAGAACAGCTGTTGTCCATTTGGTCTTACATAGATAATTTTTTCATTTAACATTTTTGAGATTGTTTTCTCATCTAGAAACTTAGAATAATACCTACTCTGCAGGGCTGTTAATAAGACCTGGAGGTAATGTATAGCACAGTGCCTAACACAGACCAAACAGTCAATAACTAGTAGCTGCTATCATCATAACCATCATCACCATCATTATTATTTTATTATAACTCCTAAGGTTTCCTCCAGCTCCAACAGTCTATGATTTTTTTCATCCATCCCCATATCAAATTCTGCCCAGGATGCTCCACTGACTGATCAGTTGACTTGTTCTATTTAGTAATTCTAAAATACTTTTTGGAGTACGTGGGTGGTGCAAATGGTTAATGTGCTCGGCCGCTAACTGAAATATTGGAGGTTTGAGTCCACCCAGAAGTGCCTCAGAAGAAAGGCCTGGTGATCCACTTTTGAAAAATTAGCATTGAAAACCTGATGAAGCACAGTTCTACTCTGACACACATGGGGTTACCATGAGTTGGAACTGACTTGAAGGCAACTGGTTGTTTTAAAATCCTTTTTAGCTCCGTGCTGCCCACCTGTCTGAGGTTAATATCATCAGCTCACTTCAGCCCATCACATGACACAAGTTGATTCATAAAATGGCAAAGGATCCGCTGCCTTTTAAGCCTCTTGCAGAGATTCAAGTAGATTCTGCATGTTTGAGAGTGATGTGGCTGGAGCCCTGGCGCCAGATGAAGGCCCTGAAGAGTAGCCAGTACCTGCTGTGGTCACTGTGCTGGGAGAATGTGCCCAGCACTGAAAAATAAGCCTCTTTATGGGAGGCCAGTGCCAACATGTATATTTGGGCCTTTGGCTCCCATATTTTAATTTTGTAAACCACCCAAAATATGGAATTACAACCCTGGCTATGACTAAAAGACCAAGGTCATCCAATCAAGCATTCAGAGTCAGAGCTTGAAGGTTATCCAATCAGGTGTTCCAACTCAAGGCAGGAGCCCTAAAAGACATTTGTTGTTATGTTGGACTCTTCCAACTGCTGGAGCTCTTCCTTCTGTTTGCCAAAATCCACCATCCCAATTTGCCCTCTACAGGAGACGACGACGATCAGACGATGATGCTGATGAGGATGAGGATGACACCAGCTAGCATTTACTGAGAACTCATTAAGTCCCAGGCTTTTGTCCGAAGTGCTTCATACACAATGACTTAGTTAATCCTCCCAACAATCCTCTTAGGTACTACTGTCCCCATTTTAAAGATAGGGAAACTGAGGAACAGAGTGGCTGAATAATTTGCTCAAAGTCACAGAGGAGATAAGTGGTGTCACAGGACCCAGTTCCAGGCAGCCTGGCTCCAGAGTTCTTGCTCTTAACTACTCAACAAGTACTTAAGATAGCCCCAGGGTCCCACTCCCAACTCTGGGTTATCTCTTCTTTGTACTAAGTATCCCCAGTTTCCTCAATGCAAAAGACCTGATTTCCAGACCCCTCATCAATCTGGTCACATTTTAGCTTGTTAAGTTTTTCCTAAAGTGAGTTGTTCAGAATGAAACCAAATAACCCAGGGTAATAACAGAAGTGGTTAGATCTGTGCAGTACCCCAGGGACGAACAGCTCCAGTATTCCAGGATTCCTCCTCCTACTGATACAGCCTAAAGGGCAGTTCCTTTTTAAATAGTCAAGATGGTCCCGCTGGCTCATCAAACCTTAGAATTTACGAATTGAAAGACATGTTCAAGTGTGAGTCCAGGCCACCATCTTGAATTTCGGTGCCATTAAAACACTTCACCATGTAACTACTAATGGTGCCAAGTTAGCTTCTCTGCCCATAGTTGTACAGTGGACTTTTTGAACGTAAAGGCTGAGCTTCCCCATGCCTCTTAGTCAAAGGCATGCATTTTTATGGCTGCTTGCACAAACTTCTTTCTGGCAGAAGCCTCTACTAGCTGGAATTGCTGAGGCATTGTAGTTTCAAAAAGCAGAGAAGCAGTTCATGTATTTGGGGTGATTCCACTGAGTTTGAAAACTCAGAAATGATTTATTCATTTTGCTTTCCAGAGTTTAAAAAAAAAAAAAAACTAAACAAACAAAAAATACCCAAAAACTTTAGTCAGGCACAATGAATCACCAGTGACTCAAAGAGTCTGTTTTGCAACAAAAGTCAGCAACTTGAGTTGCTCCTTTAAACCCTGCAAATATTTAAGGATTGCAAAAGTTAGAGTGGATGTCTCATGGAATTCCTGTCTGAATTTTCTTAAGGTAATTTCTGTATCTGATCATACAAATAATTTAAAATTACATTTTGGGCTTCATTTGACTTCACCATCCCTGGACCCCTCCCCAAAACTGCAAAGGTATAAAAATCAAGACAGTGGGAACACGG
Source organism: Dugong dugon (assembly GCA_030035585.1). Classification (NCBI taxonomy): domain Eukaryota; kingdom Metazoa; phylum Chordata; class Mammalia; order Sirenia; family Dugongidae; genus Dugong; species Dugong dugon. The sequence goes on from CM057471.1 coordinate 65,647,097, forward strand.
CAGAAAGGAAGATAAGTAACTAGCCAGAAGTTACTGGGAGATCTAATGATTTTAAAGACAGTCAGGTCCCAGGTATACAGGCAGGATGGAATCTCTTATTTATAATTTCAGATAATCCTAATTTTAATTCAGCACGGTGACTCAGCTCATACTAGCAGATGAGAGTCAGTACTTTCACCAAGATTATTTCATCACATTTCATAATTACCTGTTGATATATTCCCAAAACACAACAATTACAGTTGAGACAACCAGCATTGACAGAATTACTTTTCCTTTGACATTCATTATTTTCTCCTGGGAAGAAAGAAGAGGGGAAAAAATAGATTAAATAAATTAAATCCAGAGTGAGACAGGGTTTTTAAAGAATGCTTCTACCCATATCCTCTCTAAAAAGATAAATTTATGGATATTTAACTAGAGCTAAAGAGTATGCTTTACCTTAAACTGTGCAGGACTACAAGGGCAAAGTAGGCCAATTCAACTACAGTAAAACCTTTGAAAGCTGGAACCTGTGTAAGGCGAAAACCTGTCAGAGAAGGAAAACGTGAATATTTTCCACTAATAGATAGCAATAGAAAAGTGGTAAGACTGTACCCTGTCAAAGGAGGAAACTTTGCGAGACCTGGAAACACAAGGCAGTCCTGTCAAGTTCTCGCTCTCACAGGTTTCACTGTAACTGGCAAGGTTTCCTGTGTTGGGAAGGATGCTAAGGCCGTTTGGAACTCAGAGAGAATGTGTCTGGATTGATTATAATGTCTACCATTGAAAGTATCCCAACTGATCATGATGTCTGCCATGGACAGACAGGAGAGTGAGGAGTGTTTGCCTGGTGTTTATCTATGTACCATGCAGGCTATAAATGGTTCCCATGGACACCAGCTGCCTCCTGACTCAGATCGCCCTAGCTCTCTGCATGTGACTGCAAAGAACTACTCCATTCCATTGCTCTGCTGCCCTTGATATACTTTCTACATCTCCCAAGCTCTGACAAGAAAACAACCCTGGCTCTTTACAATCCAGGCCTCACTAACTTTCCAGCTTCCCCATTTCCCCCTCTCCCCCGACACCCACAAGCAAACAAACAACTGGTGCACAGCAGCTACCCAAATATTTCTTGACCGCTGCATAAAGAAGGCCAGGAGGTAGGAGGAGAAACCAGGGTTTCCAACTGGTTCGTTCCAGTTCCAACCCCTGCTGAGAATTTGCCTTTCTAACAAGTTCCCAGGAAGTTATACATAAGAATCACCTGGGGATCTTGTTAAAAATGTAGATTCTGATTCAGGATATATGGGGTAGAAATGCAAATTCTCGGCAGGGGTTCGAACCGGAATGAACCCAGTCTGAAGCACTTCAAGATACAAGAGACTGTGGGGACCTGAAAGGAGAAAGGAGTGGTCAGCCATGCTGTGCATCAAATGTCATTGCCTTTGTGAAGCCACATCCCATCACCCACACCACCCTGACCATCAGCTGAGTCCCCTTCTCTCCTCAAGCTCCTCTGTCACTCTATTCACACTGCTTTTGGAGGTGGCTCACATGGTAACATCTGCATATAGCTCCATCTCTTTTATCTGTTAGCTTCCTGAATGCAGGAACCTTGAATCCCAAGTGCCCTACACAGAGGAAGCCTTCACTAAATGTTTTAATGAATTAATGAAATAAAATGAGAGTAACACCAAAATTTGTTCCTTCAGGTGACTGGTTATTTTCCAATTCTTTTAAATAGGGGTTCTTAGATTCCTGTCTCAAATCTCATGTGCTGTATGACCTTTATTATTAAATCCAGCTGTGCAGTAAAGGGTTAATTCAGTAGGCCTGGGTCATCCAAACGTTCCCCAAAAAGGACAAATCCTTGACCACCTCCTGAGATAACCTCTAAATTCTTGGAATATCCTGCCTGATCAGAGTGTCTTTGTATACGTGGGGCCTTGGGCCACACCAGATAGTTTTCCCTCGGGGAGGAAGGACTGGATTCTGAGTAGCTAAGATCAGTCACACAGGTGCTCTGGCAACTGGAAGCTTATACCTGGTCGCTCTTGGACTCTGCTCTATGTGCCTTTTACCTTTGCTGATTTTAATCTGTATCCTTTCCCTGTAATAAGCTGTAACCATGAGTATCACGGCTTTTCTGAGTTCTGTGAGTCCTTACAGAAAATCACTGAACCTGAGAGTGATCTTGGGGACCCTCAATACACCACTTAAAGAAGAGTATGAACTGGATTTTCAGCCATGACTTTCTATTCCTCCTTGCTTAGAAAGTGAATTCTGTTTGGAAAAAAGCTAAAGCTGAACTCAAAGTTATAACCCAGCCTCCATTTTTCAGGTGAAACTATGATTAGTGGTATCCCAGAGTCCCTTAGAAGATGGACCTGTTGGGCCACATGCAAACCTAAGTCTTGCGCATCTTTCCTGTAAATAACATGAGCTGGCACATATGGCCCAGGCAAAGTCAAAGAATGTGGATGGCTGCCTTCAACTGAACGCCACTACTGAAAAAAAGCCGCTTGAAGACTATGGCAATAGCACTAGCATCGAGTGCTAGAAAAGCCCTGGGTTTGGGAGCAAACGGATCTGGAGCTGAGATTATGGCGCACTCTCCATGCTGATGTCTTTGCTCCCAGAGAAGTGTAGGATCCTAATAGGACAGGTTTTGGGTAAAAGTGGGGGTTTGAGTCTCTACTCTGACACACACAAAACTGGGAAACCCTGAGCACACTGCAATTCCTCAGGCCCTCATCCACAATTGCAAAATCTCAAAATCTCAGAAAACTTTTTTTGTAATTCAGTTGGCAACAAGGTCCCAAGTGATGTGAGACTGTTAATAATCTTTACTGTACATAGTGAGATTGTTTATACATTTCTTTACATAAGTATTGATTTTTTTATTATGTGGTACTGCTGCACTGGGGTGTTACATATATATGATATATGCACCATATACAAAAAAGTCTGAATTCCAACATATCTGGTGCCAAGTTTTCAAAAAGGGATAGTAGACCACAACTGGGTTCCACTAAATTAGTTTCCAAGTCTTTAAAATGATGACAAAAACAGTAATGATCACAAGAGATAATGTCCGTAAAATGCTTAGCACTGTGCCTGACACAGTATAAATGTTCAAAAAGTGCTAGTTCCTATCACTGACATCCATAAAACAGGCTGCTGGGAGTATCCAATGAGACAGCACAACACCTGGTACTCTGCAAATACATATTTGGGGGAAAAGAACAGGGTTTTTGAATAAGAATACGCCACACAATCAAGTGCAAATAGATGCACATTAGCAACACTAAGGTTTACCCATCTGTCCTGTGCCCCAGCCTGATCAAGGGTGCCTCGGAGGTGGGTTACAACTTTGATTTTCTTTAATCAAGTCCAGGACCTGCTACAACACCCTGCACGTGCTGATGAGTCTGACTGTGCGTATCAATCCCACCTGCTGAGGATCAAACACAAATTTCTCCCACTTGTAAGAAACATTAAACAGAGAAACACACAAATTCCCATGGTAGAGAACACTGACGTTTACGTCAGGGAGAGCCAAAATCAGAACACTCTCTAATCCCCACCCTAAATGTGCAGGTGTTTATGATATTTTTACTTCAGAAATTAGCATTAGAGGCAACTCTAGAGGCCTATTTCTTTCTGGACTTCACATATGGCTTGAATTTGCCTACTTTTGCTGCAGCCAACTGTCACTCTTGTTTGAGACTTATAATTGGAAGCTGCCTGAATAAGCCAATTTTGCATTCTTTAGCAAAGCACTGGAAATGGGTATACACGTGCTTCCCAGAATCTTGAATCTAAGTCTCCAGGGAAGGAAGGTTTGGCAGGACGGCCAATGGGTCTTTTAAAACATTTTTATTTTTCTCTCTAGATAAAAAGGAAGCACTTAGCAGTCAACACAGTCTAAAAATCCTTCTCTTTGTCTTAGAATTTTAAAAAACGTATAATCTTTAAGATCGCTGGTTATCTTACCTAGCCAGGTAAGAAACATGGGTTTGCTTCTAATTCCCTGTTAGAGGGGCAGAGCACAGAATTAGGATCTATGAAGTAGTCACACTCTATCTCAAATGGTGGGGTGTAATTCCTGGGCCCCACCCCTCAGATAACTGGGTGAACTCAGCCAGCTCCAGCTGCACAGCCTGTCATGGTCCCAACCCTCCCACCATCTCTAAGGTCCTCTGACTTACACTCCTGTGATTTCTCTCTGAATTCATCCTATCCCCCTACATGGGCTGCTCTCGAGCCACACAGAGTCACCCAGAACTCAGTCCCTGCAGGAGTTCCCAAATAAAGCCACTCTCACCACACCTCCAGGATCTGGATCTGCGTACATTTTGCTCACTACGTGGGCGCATTTCAAAAGGCAGGGTCACATTGCAAAGCTTCTCATTTCTCTACCTTCACCCTCCTCCCTTTTCCTCTTTTACTTCCCTGGAGTCTCAGACAGGCTTTTTGCATATGGCCCATAAATTAATTCTTCCCTACCCACCCCCAACCTGTCTCACACAGAACCACACACACACACAAGAGAGAACCTCCTAGCTCCACCTCGACTGGACTAAATCAAGGTATTCCTTCCAAACAACTCCTCTCTTAAAGGAATTCTAGTGGACCCTGTTTTCTCCATCGCATTTCAGGGGAAAAGGTGAATGTCTCTTCTGAGTAACAGTCCACTCAGAGGCCCTGGAAAAGCCATTATCTCCACGAGAGCAGGGTAAAAGCAGTGGCAGAGGAAACCAAGCATTCCCCACCACTTTCCACCTTCCCAGAGGCCAAAGAATTCCTCTCTCAGCTTGTGATTGCTCTATTTCTTCCTGGGAACCCACTCTCCCGCCCCTCAGAACTGCTCCTGCTCTGCTCAAGCCTAATAACTTTTGGACTATTGCAATGGGTCCAGACTCGTACAGGCCCTGGCACCCAGTAAGTGAGCCGCAAGTGCCTGTGGAGTGACAAATGCATAAGGCGAGTTCTGAGGGGCGTCAGAACAGAGCACCAGTCCTGCTCTGCAATAGATGCATTCAACAAACACAGCCAGACTACTGTGTGCCAGACACTGTTTTTGGCACTGGAGATAGCAAACAAGCCTGTTGCCGAGGTTACATTCTAATGGGGAATCAAGATACTCAAAAAAATGTGTGTTATAATGTCAGGTAGTGACAAGTGTGGCAAAGGAAAAGGAAGCAGGGTGGGGTAAGGGGGACAGGGAAGGATACAGGAACTAACTGGGTGTTAACGATTGTCTTAATTATCTAGTACTGCTATAACAGAAATACCACCAGTGGATGGCTTTAACAAACAGAAATTTATTCTCACAGTCTAGGAGGCTAGAAGTCCAAATTCAGGGTGCCACTCTAGGGGAGGGCTTTCTCTGTCAGGTCTGGGGGAAGGTCCTTATCATCAGTCTTCCCCTGGTCTAGGAGATTCTCAGCACAGGGACGCTGGGTCCCATGGATGCTCTCCACTCCTGGCTCTTCTTGCTTGGTGGCAGGAGGTCCCTCTCCTCGGTTCTCTTTTATGTCTCAAAAGAGACTGACTCAAGATATAACCAAATCCTGTAGATTGAGTCCTGTCTTATTAACATAACTGCCTCTAATCCTGCCTCATTGACATCATAGAGGTTAGGATTTACAACACATAGGATAGATCACAAAATGATGGACAACCACACAATACTGGGAATCATGGCCTAGCTAAGGTGATGCACATTTCTAGGGGACACAATTCAATCAATAATAATGACACTGTACAAGACTCCAATCTTTAGGCCTCCAAATGCTCAATTGTAAATGAGGGTGTTTAGATACAGCATTCCAGATAAAAATTAGGCCGAGTAAACACTTAAAAGACTCAATTACCAGAACTGGTTGTGAATCCTAGATGTGTACCTTGGGCAAGTTACTTTAACTCTCTGAGCCTCTATTTACATTTATCAAACGGAGATTCAAATACACTCCTCACAGAGCTCTTGCAAGGACATGATGAAGACTGAGTGCACGAAGCATTCAGCTTCACCCGGCGGTCCATAAATGCTCCACAAATGGCAGCTCTAAGGATGATGGTGCTTTTTAATGGAAGAGGTTCAGAAACACCTGGCTCAGAGCTTAGTCTCTAAAAGTGCAGCTGCGGGTCCCTGAGAGAGGACTCTAGATCCTCCAAGGCAGCACCTGCACAGAACAGTTAGGGCCGAGACCACAAACCCCCTGTGGGGTGTTAGCCATAGTCAGCTCTACTCTGTACAGCAATGAGGAGAGAGCCTGGCTGCACAGCCCTGACCAGCCCAGTGCTAAAGTTGGGCAGAGAAGGGCAGACTGCACATTAGCCCCAGTTCCAATACAAAGCCAGCTTTGTAAACTGGAATAATGGGATTTCTCTGGGCCTCTGTCTCCTTGTCTGTGAAATGAGACCTTTCAACTTAACTTTCCCCCACAGACTTTCCTGACTGACTGGGGACACAGATGAGAAATAAACCACAGGACTGGCAATCTCATTTCACAAGAGGACAGTTCACTCAGCCACATGGAGCTCATCTTTCTGCAATCGCTCATGTGAATTCCTTGAAGTAATGATCAAATGAAAAGATTACCAACCAATATGCATTGAGCACAGAGGCCAATTTACCAGGAAGCTAATAAAGCTCAGGTGTCAGGGCCCCTCACTTGTACAGGCCCCTTGCAAGTCTGGGCCTGACCTCCCACTGGGGCTGGGGCCAAAAGCCCCAAATGCTTCAGCCTACCCAGGGGATCATCCTCAGTCCTGGTGCACTCTTGGGACTGCAAACAGAGCCGAGGGGCTGACCCCACTACCTGCATACCAACCTGGGCCCAGATAATAACCTGCCCGGGTGAACCTTGTTGAGACACCCTTACCTTTGACCCAAAGGAGAAGGAGCTGAAGTAGATGCTGCTCCACTCTCTGCTCAGGGATCACTATGATCCAGGCCTCACAGCCACCTCATGTCCCCTACCCAGGATTCATGGGGCATAACCCAGGTCCAGCTGTCATCCCCACACCCTCCATGCCCAGTGAGGATCAAAGGGCTGAGTCCTCTGGAGGGCCAGCCCATGAGCAAGAAGTGCCACCAGAGAAAGAAACTACTAAAAGATTTACAGACGTGGTGTGACCAATAACAAGTTGTCAGGCTAAAAGAAACTCTTCTAAATTCTCAGCAATATAAACAACCATTGATTAGACATGGTAGAGGGAAAAATGATTTATCTTTCTGTTTCTCTCTATTGAAAAGGAGACTACAAAATCATTGTCGGATCAAGAGGCAGTCAAAGAGTATGCAGCCAAACCATATGACAGGTGCACCAGGCAGCTAAGTAATCATTCTTACGTTATCTTTACATTATTTTATTATGTTGTTTTATGAGTTTTGCAAATTTTGGAGTATTTGTCAGTTTTTGTTATTTATGTGGTATCTTTTCTCATATTCTAAATTTTCACTTTCATGCCTAATATATATTTACAACTCTGTTCCGTATCTTCAAGGTGTCCCTGACACAAAAGAACAAATATTGTACGGTTCCACTTACAGAACATATCTAGAATTGACAATTACATAGGAATATAAGTTTATTTGGTGGTTGCCGGGGGCTAGGAGGAGGGAGGAATGGGGTGTTATTGCTGAAAGGGTACTAAGTTTCTGTCTGGGGTAATGATCATTTGGAAACAGATGGTGGTGATGGTTGCACAACGTGGTGAATGTAATTAATGTTGCTGAATTGTAAACTTAAAAAAATGGTTAAAATGGCAACTTTTTTTGTTATATATGTTTTACCACAATAAAATAAAAAGTGCTCTGAAATTTGACTAAGCTTCAGGCCCTGCAACACCTGGATCTTTCCAGACTAAGCCCAGACCAGGCCCTGGGCAACAGTTGCTCAACAACCCTATCGAGTCCACTTTATTATTATCCCCATTTTCCAGATGTGAAACAGAGGCTCAGAAAGGTTGAATAACTCACCCAAGGTCATGGCATGAAGTGATGGAGCTGGGACTCAGACTCAGGGAGTTCCCCCCACCCCCTGCCACTTTATGTTGTTCTGAGAAGCATGAAGGTTTATCCATGGGCTAATCCCTTGGATCTCCTTGGCGCATCCTCTCATTTTGCCTTTCATGATTACACACAGCAACTGACCCAAAGCTACCAACCACTGGCCAAACTCCCCTCTGGGCTAGTTTTCCTCAGATCTGAAGCCCTTGTGAGTGGCGAGCATTGGCAGACCCTTCTGCCCGGCACAGTGTGGGGAATCCTCACTCATCCCATCTCATTCCTTCCTCCCCACGGTTGGTGTCACATCACCGTCTTGCCTGTCTAGCTGGGGAAACTGAGCTTTAGCAAAGTAAAGACACTTGCCTGAGGTTACTTGGATCACCCAGAAGTGGAGGTGCCAGATTTCAAAAGCAGGTCTCCTGATTCCCAGGCCAACTCTGGACATGGGGATGGGGCTGAGGGTAAGGACGGAGAGCTCCTTATTTCCTCAAACCTCGCTAAATATGCAGGTGGTATGGAGAAATGCTCCCCATCAGAAGAAACATGGTACAATTCATGAAAAAAAAAAGCATGGACGGCTGTTTCCAGTTGTTTTTTATTATAAGGGTCAGAGTAAACACAGACAGAGGAAAATACGAGAAAAGTCTTAGACTAAATACACGGCTGTTGATCCAGCCATCGCAAACGGAACAACCTGTTCTTGGAGGTACATTTTGTAGTGCCTTTTCTTGAATCCCCTTCAGAAAGTCTAAAGCCTGTATCCAGCTAGTTTTTTCCTTCCTGCCTGGCCCAGAAATCACTATGCAAGGTTTTTCCAAGAGAAACAAGGTAAGTTAAATGAAGGACACTGCACTACCCTGAGAGAGTCGGTCTTTGCATCGACCCACAACTCTCCTGGGGTCCCCAAGACTCATCCCCAGCCCTGCACTGTCATTCTGAATCCTGCAGGAAAACCCCAGGCTGCAGGCACTGCTGCAGCTCTGTAAGTTCCTGTCAAAGGGAGCAAAACAAAGCAGAATTTACAGGGGAGGTCACTGAGCCAGTATCCCACCAGCACCAGCTCCCAGATCCACTGCCTGTTGCGGGGGCAGGGTTTGTCCGCTTCCAAAACTACTGAAGGAACCATCAAGGGGTTAGGGGGAGAGCAAGTTTCCTCCCCCAGGTAGATCCACACAGCAGTTTGCTTGCAATTTCCCCAGTGAACTCAGCAGGGTAGAAGTAAATCATCTCAGATTTTACCTACCTCATCGTCTGTGTCTTTCCCCCAAGTGTAAAAGGCAAAATAACAAAGTTCTGTTGAGCTCCGTTGTGCAGCGGGAGGAGGCAGGGCTAGGAGGAAGGAAAGGTGCTGTGTTCCAACTCCTATCAAGAGAATAAACAGCTGTTTCAGGAAGAGGAGGGTAGACAGATCCCTCAGTAGCTAGGGGCTTTGTTGCCTACAGGCCCCGGGAAATGGGCTGTTCATCAGGCCTGTTGACTCAGTTACATGCCAGGGCAGAGACATCCCTCCCAGGGCCCATGAACACCCAGCCTGCCTTGCCAAGGGAAACCGCAGTCCCAAACTAGATCTGGTGTTGGAGGAGAGGCAACCACCCTTGAGAGGGACACAGGGGCTGCTCACATCACCCGCTGCTTGGCAAAAATGGGAACTGTTCTGAACCCAAAAAACCCCAAGTGACCGCTACCAGGAACAGCCAAAGGAGGAAAAAAAAACTTTTTTAAAGGGGGGTGGTGGGTGAAGGAGAGAGTCCTCAGGACCCTTGCTGAAATTCTATTTAAATGTTCTTCAAGGTTAAGCCTTCTCTTCACTCTTCATCCTTTAGGCTTCAGTAGTTGTTTTGTTTTGTTTGGACATTGTGTTTTTATAGAATGTTATGAGATTGCCCTGCATTGAAAACCAAGCAATAAGCACTTTAAAACGTCACCGAGGCCCAACCCTGCTCCTTGGCTGAATAACCTTTAACCCTTCCCACACCCCCTTCCTGCTCCCAAAATAGAATTTTCTAGCTGGAAGGGACCTTAGACTAGTTGATTTTCAAATATCGAAACAGTTAAAACATCTAAACAACAAAAAAACAAAAACAAAAACAAATGAAGTCATCCTCAGAACCCCAGTATATAAAGCAGAGGACACAGAAGTACTGTGGCTGAAGCAGGGACATGAAGCATAAAGCCCTCCTGCCCCATCCCTCCCAAGTGGCCCGAGACGCTTCTGTGAAGGACAGTCTGGAAACCCCTAGACCAAGGATAGGGGGTCAAAGCCCCCCAGGAAGGAGTCACAGGCTGGCTCCAGGGTCCCTCAGCAATGCCTAATCTAGCCTCTTCCTCCCGTTCTCCAGAAGGAAATTTTACAGCTTCCTCTTCTGGGGTCATGAACTAGTGGATCCCAACTTTCAGGATCTAGAAGTTTATTCTAAAACTTACTTAAATCCTTCCTGCTGGTATCAAGCTGAACAAATGCACAACTTACGACCCTGCCATTCCACTCCTAGGTCTACATCCAAAAGATAGTGTACATATGTTCACCAAGAGACAGGAATTAGATTATTCTCTAAAGCCAGCATAACCCTGATACCAAAGCCAAGCAAACCTAAAACATACCGCCACAGAGTCGATTCTGACTCACAGCGACCACATAGGACAGAGTAGAACTGCCTCATAGGATTTCTGGCTGTAAATCTTTACAAATCAGACTGCCATGTCTTTCTTCCATAGAGCAGCTGGTGGGTTTGAACCACCAACCTTTTGGTTAGCAGCTGAGCACTAACCACTGCACAGTCAGGGCTCGTTAAAGCCAGGGAAGACACCAAAAAAAAGAAAATTACAGAGCATAGACATAACTAAACACCTCGCTGGACAAAGTTCCTAGGCTCAAAGGTGAAGGACCATAGACTCAGGGGACATCTACGTCAATTGGCACACCATAAGTTTAAAAAGACAGTCTTCTGCATCCTACTTTGTTAAGTAGCTTCTGTAGACTTAAAAGCTTGCAAGTGGCCATCTAAGACACAACTATTGGTCTCTTTCCATCCAGAGGAAAGGAGAGTGAAGAAAACCAAAGACTCAAGGGAGCAATCAGTACAAAGGACTAATGGACCACAAGAACCACAGCCTACACAACCCAGAGACCAGAAGAACTACATGATGCCCGGCTACCACTACTGACCAGTCTGACTAGGATCACAACAGAGGGTACCAGACAGAGAGGGAAAAAAATGTAGAACAAAAAATCAAATTCACAAAAAAGACTAGACTTACTTGTCTGACAGAGACTGGAGGAACCCCGGAGACAATGGCTCTAAGAGACCCTTCTGACCTGGAACAGGAGACCACCTATCAGCCAAACTATACAGACAGGCCCATAAATTAAACAATAACACCTAAGAGGAATATGTTCCTTGAACAATCAATTATATGAGATCAAAAGGATGAGATTTGTCCAAAAGCAATGATGAGAAGGCAGGAAGGGGTAGAAAATTCAGACAAAAGGAAATGGGCAACCCAGGGTGGAAATGGGGGGAGTGCTGACACATTGTGGGGAATGCAACCAATGTTATGGAACACTTTATGTACAAACTATCCAATGAGACACTGATTTGCTCTGTAAACTTTTCACCTAAAGCACAATAAAAAATTTAAAAAAATGAACAAGAAACATGAATTAGAATGTTTGTAGCATACCAAAAAGTGGGAACTACAGGTAATTCACGACTTAAGATGGAGTTCCGTTCTGACGACTCCATCACAATTTGGTTCTGACATAAGTGAAATACTTTTTTTTAGTTTTCATTATTATTGCCTTTTATTATCAGTATATATACATCTGATCTTTATTTGTCTTTGGGGGTTGGAAATATTACATATAAACTTACAGACATATTTTACCATTGTATGTAGTACATATTACTAACAATAAGATGTACCAAAAAAAAACTCCAAAAAACAGACTGTCATAAGTGCGGTTTGTTGTAACTCAAATACGTCATAAGTCAGGGACTACCTTAGCTAAGGCCCAGAGCCCCGATGGCACAACAGTTAAGCTCTCAGCTGCTAACTGAAAGGTTGGTGGTTTGAACCCATCCAGTGGCTCTGCAGGAGAAAGACTTGGCAATTTCCTCCCGTAAAGACTGCAGCCTAGAAAACCCTATGGGACAGTTCTATTCTGTCACATGGGGTCACTATGAGTTGAAATCCACTTGATGGCACCCAACAACAGCAGCTAAGGCCCGTCATCACAACAGATAAGTTGTGATCTAGTACCACAGTAGAATTCTACATACAGCAATGAGAATGAACGAACTACTGCTACTCACGTCAACATAGATGAGTGGCGCACACACAGTACTGAGTGAAAGTCACATAGTATTGAGTGAAAGAAGCCAGGCACAAAACAATACATACTGGACAATTCCATTTAAGTTCAAAACTAGGTAAAACTAATCTCTGATGTTAGAAATCAGGATGGTGGTTACCCCCTGGGGTGGTAGTGACTGGGAGGGGCCACAGGGGAGCTCCTGGGGGGTAGGGCTGATCTGGGCGGTGGTTACACAGGTGTGTTCAGTGCAAATGTACCTTTTCAGAGAGCCCCTAGTACTCTGTCTTCCTCTGACACTTAGGGACTCCAGACCATGGACAGGCCCTGCTTTTTCCTTCTCTTGGGTTCCCTTCCCCAGCACCAAGCCCACTGAGCACTGCAGTAAGGGCTCAGGGAAAATCTGTTGCATTAAAAGACCCAGGAATCTGGACGTATGGTCAATGGTAAAGGGAAAGAAAACAGAATTTGGAGTCTAAAGAGATAGACTAAGGTAAACTGGTCCTCTTGATGAGAAGCACTGATTATGGGTCACACAGGCCTCCGCCTTTACGGTTTATACAGCAGCCTCCTCTCTTCATCTCAACGGATTCTCAGGATTACCTGTGAAGTGGTCCGGGAAGTGCCCTTCTCTGCCATTTTCACAGATACACATAAAGAGATTCTCAGGGACTTGCTCATGGGATGTTTCCTTGGTGGGCTCAGTGCTTCCCTTCCTACCTAGCCACCTCCAGGGAATACCATACAGGTCAGGCAAAAGAATATAAGGCCCCAGGCTGGTTAACCACAAACTGTACGTATGTTCAGCAAGAGACATTTGGAAGGCAGAAAACTCAACTTCCAGAGGATTCAAACATGTCCTTCCCACTTCCTTGACACTTTCATCCTCAGACTCATTAAGACAAAGGGACACATAGTTATCACCATTCCTTTATAGAAAACAAAGTCAGAGAACCATAACAAATCAGTGATGCCTCACCACTCTGCAGGTCAAAGTTGTCCAGAGGAGGCCCAGGTAAGAGCTGGGCACGGTGCCTGCTCAGATTGACTGATCTAGTCCCTCGATGATCACTAAAGTCTCTTCCAGCCTTAACAGCCCACTGATCTATCAGATATCAGCCAGTGCTCAGTACTTGTTCATCTCCCACACCCCAAGACAGAAGGTCCTCAGAGATGTGGAGGAAGTTTAACAAGATCCCCAGGTGATTAGGATCTTGTTAAAATGTAGATTCTGATTCAGTATATCTGGAAGTGGAAATGCAAATTCTCAGCAAGGGTTAGGGGCTCAGACTAAAAATAACCAGTTCAAAGCCCTGCTCTGGGGCCAAGCTGGCTAGATTTGAGTTCTGACTCTGCCCCTGATGCTGGGCAACCATTTCCACATCTGTAAAAAGGGAATAATAACAGAACCTACTATATAGGGAATGAAGCACCAGTGGTTTAGTGGTAGAATTCTCGCCTTCCATGCGGGAGACCCAAGTTTGATTTCTGGCCAATGCACCTCATTCACAGCCACCACCTATCTGTCAGTGGAGGCTAAGATGTTGCTATGATGCTGAACAGGTTTTAGCAGAGCTTCCAGACTAAGATGGACCAGGAAGAAAGGCCTGGCAATCTACTTCTAAACATCAGCTAATAAGAAACCTGTGGATCACAACAGTCTGATCTGCAACTGATCATGGGAATGATGTAGGGCTGGGCAGCATTTCATTCTCCTGGCATGGAGTTGCCAGGAGTCAGGGCCAATTCGATGGCAGCTAACAACAGCAATAACAACCATATAGGGTGATGTGAAGACTGAATCAGTGATTGTTCATAAAGCTCTTAGAATTATAGCCGGTAAGTGCTCTGTGAGTGTTACCCACTACTGTGAGAATTAAAGCAGATACTACTAGAAAAGGACTCAGCACAGTGTCTTAGGGTCTCAAAAATTATTGGTCTCTGTTATTCAATTAATCCAATATTGTTGTTCACTTGATTTTACATTTGTGTATTAAATACACAATTTGACCATGGCATGGAGGAGGGGGAAAGGATAGGAGAGAAAGAGAAGTTTCTAGCATGTCTTCATAACCGTTAAGAATTGCCACAGACACAAAGTATTAGTGCTGAAATGTTCTTTGTGAAAGCCTGTCTGATAAATGGCTGCAGTCAGAGAGTTGGCACCTATAAGTCTTATTTCCTTGAGGAAAGAGTCAGTCTGGGCTAGAAAAAGTAAATCATGACTTTATCCAAGCACTAAATAGCAAACCATCTTCAGATCTGCCTCTGTCCTGCTCAGCCCCAGGACAGACCACACCAAAGCCATACTAGAGAACTCCAGAGGCCCTCTGCAGCCACAAGCTTCCATCCCGAGCCTCAACCATGCTCCCATGAACAAGGAAGTCCTTCCCTGGGGCTAAACCCTTACTTCATGCTGTAGGTTGGACTCATTCTAGATGCTGACTTTATTGACACATTGGAAGAGATGAGGAGTTCCCACTCAGCTGGCAAATTTCTTTCTTTCTTTTATTGTACTTTAGATGAAGGTTTACAGAGCAAACTAGTTTCTCATTAAACAATTAACACACATATTGTTTTATGACATTGGTTGCCAGCTCCACAACATGTGAACATTCTCCCCTTCTCGGCCTTGGGCTCCCCATTACCAGCTTTCCTGTCCTCTCCTGCCTTCTCGTCCTTGCCCTGGGCTGGTGTGCCCCTTTAGTCTCATTTTGTTTTATGATCCTGTCTAATCTTTCGCTGAAGGGTGAACTTGAGGAGTGACTTCATTACTGAGCCGTAAGGGTGTCTGGGGGCCATACTCTCAAGGTTTCTCCAGTCTATGCCAGACATTAAGTCTGGTCTTTTTTTTTTTTTTTTTTTTTTTTTGTGAGTTAGAATTTTGTCCTACATTTTTCTTCAGCTCTGTCCAGGACCCTCTACTGTGATCCCTGTCAGAGCAGTCAGTGCTGGTAGCTGGCCACCATCTAGTTGTGCTGGACTCAGTCTTGTGGTCCATTAGTCCTTTGGACTAACCTTTCCCTTATGTCTTTAGTTTTCTTCCTCCTCCCTTGCTCCAAGTGGGGTGAGACCTCAACTGGCAAATTTCTGGGTACAGGTGGCAGCCAGGCTTGAGCCCCAGACAAGGTTGAGTAAAGAATTTCCCCAACCAAGGAATCTCCACCATCCCCCTGCTCATCAATACCTCCCACTTCCCTGGGTTCCTCCACCATTTCCTCAGGCCAATGAGCCCAGATGGGAGTGAGAAAGAGACCCCTGGTTGCTCTTATCACAATTGGCAGTGAGCAACAGGGAGGTCCCCTCATCCCTCTAGACGGCCTCACTCTTCCCTGGGTTAGGAAAGCCTTGAGAAACCATCTAGGCCAGCCCCATGCCTCAGAGCAGAATTACAGCATACAGGTGAGAAACTCAGCTTCCCTCAAGGTCACAATCATGCCCTGTTTTTAGCCTGCTGCTGTCTACAAAATTCCACTTGACTTTCACACAACCCTGGAAAGTAAACAGGGTAAAGCTTACCGTCCCATGTTTTAAGAAAGGAAACTGAAGATAAGGTAAGAACCTTGCAGAGCTGTATGGTTTGAGTCATCAGCCCTGGAATGGAAGACAAGTTTGGGGTCTTTCCATGAGTCTTTTCCACCTTCATCTCTCTACCGTTGATGGAAGAGAACCACACTAAACGAGGATGCTAGTGAATATGGTACAAGGCAGGGGCTGTGAACCAAATATCACTAGAACTTAAGTACTAACCGAGCATGGACTTGATGTGCCATCTTGTTCACTGCTGGATTTTCATAGCACCTAATACATAGTAGGTGCTCAATAGATATTGACTGAATGAACGTTGAGTGAACGACTACAGGGTCCAAGCAGGTAGCATAAGTGCATGAAATCAACCAGGTATAAGGCAATAAGGAGTGGTGGGGCCTGTGGTAAACTGGAGAATTCTTGCCAAAAATCAGATTAAAAAAAAAAAGTTGTGCCCAAACAGCACTCCTCTGATTACAGAATTTGGTACACGGGCCATGTTGTTGTTGTGTTTGTTTGCCATCGAGTCAATTCACGGTTTTCTAGGCAATGATCTTTACAAGAGCAGAACGCCAGGTCTTTTCTCCTGTGGAGCAGCTGGTGGGTTCGAACTGCTGACCTTCCACTTTGCAGCCGAGCGCTTAACCATTGCACCACCTGAGCGCCTTACATGGGCCATCGGTGACCCCCTTTATGGGGAAATAGTTTTGTACTGAAAGCTAGAAGCAGTACTCTCAAGCCCCTGCTCTGCTACTACCTCCCTACGCGGTGCAGGCATGTCCCCTCTCCTTCCTTCTCTGGGCCTCAGTTTTCTCGGCTGTGTAGTATGGGGTCCCAACCAGCTCTACCCGGCCATGCCTGGGCCTGCGCCTGGGAATATAGCTGTGGTATGGGCTCCTAAAGAAATTCTGACTGGGGAAATCTCAGAAGGTTTCATGGAGGAAAAGCCTGGGCTTTTACAACTGGGCTTTCCAAACCCTTCTTCCTCCCTGAGCCTGGGGAGAGGGCCCCAGAGTCTCAGTCTGCACAGGTTTCTCTTCCTGTTCTTTCACACATTTCCTGAAGACAGGCTAGGAAAATAACCCTGCTAGGAAAGATGGGCAGCCCCGCATGCCAGGAGTTATAAATCCTCTTCAGCTCAGGCCCAGCCCCCAGGAGGGCCTGTGGGGTCACCTTATGAACCTACCAGCCTTGGCTTTTAATGGGGAACAGAAAATCACAGAACAGCCAGCCCTCTTGGGCACCGCACTGAGCCCTCCCAAGGAAGGCTCTGAACCCACTGGTGAAAAAGAAGAGGAAATAGGGTGCCAATTCTGGCATCAAAACAGAAAACCAGCCCACCAGAGGGAGGGGAAACCCGGCTTCCTGAGACAGGGGACTCAGAGTAGTTTCCTTCTACCTTGAGTCACAGCAAAGGCCAGGGAAAGAACCTAAGCAATGTGAAGGTAGCTGGGAATAAGCAGCCTTGCCTGGGGTCCCCTCCCACACAGCTCGGCCTGGGAAGCATTTATTCCCCCGTCCAAAGAATCTGAGAACTGGGTTGGTTTGCAATGAAGAAAAAATAAATAAATAAATAAATCCAACCAAAGTGCTTTATAAATCCAGTCCCAGGGTTCTATAGACCACATGGCCTAGGGCAAGTACTTTTGCCTCTCTAGGCCTCTCAGTTCCTATCCAGGCATTAACAAAATTGAAGCAGAACATCCCCACAATCCCCTATGGCTGCTCAATTCTTTGTTTTCAGGTTGGCAAGGGCTTGGCAGGGACCCAGGCAGGCTTGGTGGCTGTAAAAAGCCTGTTCTCACTTATTCTGCAAGCCTGGCTAATGAAGGCGCAGCCTCAGAGCTCAAATGCCACCATGTCAGATCCACTTCCCAGGTGGAACTAATTTTCCCCCTGAATTCCCACAGCCCCTTGGTGGCCATTGTTTTCAAGTGCCTAGGGTGCAGGAAGCCGTGCAGGGAGCTATGTGCGTGTGTCCATCTTGCCCTCTGCACTCAAGTTCTCAAGGGAAGCAGCAATGTTCAATTCACCCTAAGGTCCCTGGTGCCCAGAGGAGGTGCTGAGGAATGCTGGACACAGGGACAGATGGACAAATACTAAATACCTATGGGCTAGGAGCCTGTCAACTAGTGCTACCACCTGTGAGAGCTGAACGCCTGGATATAATTACAGAGTGGAAAGCAAAGGGGAGGAAAAAGGTTGTCTCTAAGGGAAAAGTGGAGCCAGCCCTTTGAGCAACGTTATTCGATCAGGATTTTCTAGGGAAGGAGTAAAGAGGAGATGGGTTAAATAGGAAGAGAAATACTTCCTGGCTCCAGGCTCTGTGCTGGGCACATATTGAGTGTGTGGAGCCTATGAGACATCCAGTGCTGATGCCCTGCAGGTATTTAGATGCTCAGATCTAATGGCAGTGGACAAGATCACTCTGGAAGGAGTAGGGTATGGAGAGAAGAGGGGGCTCCAGGATAGCTGGTATCAGGGATCTCAATAGAAGCATGGTGCCAGACACCAGACTGCAGTGGGTTGGGGAATGAAGGCGTGGTGAGGAAGTGAGGTCAGTAAGTGTAAACACCTCCTTCAAAAAGCTTGCTTGGGAAGGACTGGAGAAAGGGCATTAGCTAGAGAGGCCCCGGAGGCAAAAGGAAATACTGAAAGCATACTGGAGACTGTGGGGAACAGCTGATGAAACACAGCCACGGAGAGAAAGGGTTTAAAGAATGTGAAGAGGAAGTGGACAGTTGTTGAAGTGAAGCACTTCTCTGAGAAGGAAAGTGGGGGAGGGCTGCAGGCCTCAGAGAGAGGGGTGCACCTAAGCCAGGTAGAAGCGCTTCCTCCTTTGTGCAAAAGGGAAAGAGACAATGATGGGTGGGGTGCTGATAATTTCGGGGAGACAGGAAGTTGAGGTTTCAATCTAGAGCATCTGAAGTGTGGAGGGTGCAGTGGGTGAGGGTGTGTGGAAAGTGAGAGCAGCTAGAGGACCATGCAGGATCATACAATGAGGAACCCCGAGTACCCACCATGCTGGGGAATCTGCATTTCATAAAGGTGTGGGGAATCTCTTGAATGACCTTAGGTAAAGGGAGTTATAAGATTTGCTTTTTAGAAGGATCCCTGGTGGTGGCAGTGAGAGGATGGGTTGGAGGAGGGAAATTTCCAGACAGAGAGACCAGTCAGGAGGCTACTGGCACATGTCCAAGTGAAAGGGTAAAGACCTAAACCGATAGAGTAATCCTGAACATACGAAGGCAGCCTCAGTTTGAGAGAAATGAAGGAAGTGGCATCTCAAGACCTTAGGTTAAATAACAACTCTCAAAATTTTATTTAAATGTCACCTTCTTGGTGAGAACTCCCCGAATTTGAAATTACTTTTCTAACTTCTTATAGTTTATTTATCTTTTAATCTTCTATCTTCCTCGATCTGAATGTCAGCTCTATGGGCAGACACTTTTGTATGTTTTGTCACCAATGTGAACGTGCTTAGCCCAGCACCTGCCACTCAAAAAATATTTGTTGAATTTGTCGGCTTAAAAATGTGCATATTTCAACTGGAAGAACATAACTGATGTCACTGAATTCTGCATGTAGAAATTTTTGAAATGGTGTATCTTTGGCTATGTATATTTTCACCAAAAATAAAAAATAAAAAGGTCGAGAAGGGAGAGTGTTGACATGTCGTGGGGTTGTTAACCAATGTCATAAAACAAGATGTGTACTAACTGTTTAATGAGAAACTATTTGCTCTGTAAACCTTCACCTAAAGTACAATAAAAAAAAAATGTGCATATTATAGTACCTGGCACCTAAGTGTTCAATATATGTTAAGTATTTTAAAAAATATATGACAATAGTAATAACAGCAACGGGATGAAGGGAGTGAGGGAGAGATGGTCCTAGCCCAGTAGTACTCAAAATGTGGACCATGAATGACCAGCAGCATCAGCATCACCTGGGAGCTTATTAGAAATGCAGATTCTCAGGCACAACCCAGCCCTGCTGAATCAGAATCTCTGGGGTAGAAACCAGGAATCTGTGTGTAAATAAGGTCTCCAGATGATCTGAATGCTCACTAAAGTTTAAGAAACTGCTCTGGACCAACTCCCGGGTCTCTGGTTGAATAAGGTGGGTGGATGGTGTTGCACTTACTGAAAAATAAGAGTTTAAGGGGTTGGGGGCAGGATAGTTGGTGAGTTCAGTTCTAGACAAGTTAAGTTTGAGGAACCTGCTGGAAACAGCCCAGCAGGCAGTTGGAAATGGGGCCCTAGATAAAGAGTCCAGCTGGAGCCCAATTTGGAAGTTGCCAGCATGCAGCTAAGGAGGTAGACAAGAGCAGGCAGGTCTGATACGTACAAAGGTGGAAGAAGAATACAGTGCAAAGTGGAGTGTCCTTAACAGACAACGCTCTGAAACCTGAGGGGCAGAGCCAGAGAAGCAGGAGGAGAACCAGGAACAAAAGTAATCATGAATGCCAGAAGATGGTAAATGCTGCCAAGACAGCAACATGAGGGCTGAATTAGAGTACGGTAAGCTGCACTTGCGGTTCAGGCTAGGTTTGCAGCTTGCCTGTGTAAGACCTGGCCTCCACCCTCAGTGCTCTTATCTGACCACTTCTGGCCCCATTTGCCTCTGGAAGAGAGAAGAAAGCCACAGACGTGTGCCTGGGTAGGGCTGCTGCTGTCTGAGCTGGGTGAGAGGGTGACAGGCTGCCATGCAGCTGTCTGAGAATCCTGAGGGCCCTGCAAATGGAGGTGTGGTGGAAACCTGCACTGGAAAGGGAAGGGCCTAGGTCTGGGAACTGGGGTTCTGTTCTCGGCTCTGCCTCCAACTCCAGGCAAATCCCTGCACGTGCCCTGTTAATTCTCTTCCCTCTTCGTCAGATGAAAAGGTTGGACTCTGAATTTGCATCCCATTTCTGGAGCTTCACATGACCCCTGATGCTCAGTCACGGATTCCAGGTGAAAGTTCCCTGCATCCAAGGAGCAGGCGCTTTCAGAGCTATAGGCATGTGAGAAAGCTCCAGAGACCAGAGTCAGGAGGGAAGACTGGCAGCCCTAGGCAGAGAAAAGGCATTCTGGGTAGGGAGCCAGGAGCCAACATGTGTGCCTAATCCAAGGCTTTATCTAGCTACCATCAGAACCGCTGAGAGTCAAGTTCTCAAGAAGCCTCCCCGTCTCAGCCAAACTGAGAGGCCCCAGAACTAATGAAAGTTTTCAGGCTGGGCTCTGCCTGGTCCTATTCTCCTTTACAGACGCCGGTGGCAGGCACTTTCTCTCAAGGGGCCACCTCCTGGTCCCACCCTTCTTGCCCCCGTGCTGGTTCTGTGCTACCCCACTGGCTAGCCAACAGCACGGTCTTCCAGGTGACACGTGAGGGGAAAACGAGTCACTCTCATCCACAGGCCCTTGGGCTTTATTGCCAGTGGTCATCTATCAACTCTCCCACTGTTCCATGAGCCCAGCCGCCTTCCCAAAGGCAGTCACCCCATTTACACATTCATACCAGACAACCTCTGCTTGAAGCCTTTTGAGTGGCAGGGTACTCACCACTCCCCTGGCAGCCTGTTTTGTCTCTGGACTATTCTGATTATAAAACACACTGAGCTCTGCCTCCCAGCACGTTATTGACAGCAATGAAGACCGCCATTCATTTACATACAGGATCTCATTTAATCCTTACTACAGTCGGTGATCATCCTTCCCATTTTCCAGGCAGGGAAACCAAAGTTCAGGGGTTAAGTAAAATGACCAAGGTCACAGAGCCAATACACTCCACCTGTTCACTTTAGAGTTGCCCTTTTTATCGAACCAAACCGCTCCTCTCTGAGCAAAACGCCATCTTCCCTGGCACTTGGCACGCTGCAGAAAAGCCTTGTCCACCAGCAATTATCCAGTCAACAAAAATGTAGAGGGCATTTACTCGGTGCCTGGGACTATTCCTGGCTTCAGAGGCACAGAAATGAGTCAGACCCATTCCTTACACTTTGCGAGTCCAAGACTGGTGAGAGGAACATGTGTGTACACAAATGCTCCCTGCTATCAGGGACTTTAGCTACTGCCGTGTTACACGGGCTAGGCTGGGCTCAGAGCTGGCACTCCCAAGATGTCTGCTGATGGAAGCCACTGCCTCTCTCCCTCAGGGTTCCCATCTGGGATGATAACGCCATCACTGTATTTTTGCTCTTTGTGCTCTGTAGATTTACAGCCACCCCTCTTGGGGCAGGTAGTTTTCCCCACTTCTCAGACATGGAAAGTGGGGCTCAAGGAAGCCCCTCTAAAACCAGGGTGACCATACACTCTGCTTTCTCCAGCACAGTTCTGTTTTATACCTGCTGTCAATCAAGTAACAGGTTAATCAACAAGCTAATTACTTTCATGCTCCCTTTCACCCTCAAAAGTGTGTGGGTTTGGATGATAAATCATACAGTCACCCTATGCAAAAATGCCTCAAATAAAGAGGTTCAATGAAGTCCTCTTTGAGACAGACCCCGTCCAGCTTGGACCCTCTAGGATTCAGGGCTTGTGTTTATGACCTAGTGGTTCCTGAGGATCCCCTTCTCTGGCATCTAGGGTTCTTCCTGTGGCTCCTTAGAGGTAGTGTAAACCAATCCCTCCCTCCAGATATAGGTGTTTCTGCATGCTTTCCCCACTGTCCCCCCCGTCACGCCTCTTGGTATAGTAGCTGGGAGCCTCTCAGCTCTACATTCCCCTGTGCCGGCAACACCCCTCAGACTCCCATACACCCTCAGGCAGCTACACAGAAAGTTTCTTTCTCCTTTCCATCGCAACCTCTCTAAACTGGTTCCCAGCCTGATTCATTACTCAAAAAGGTGGTTAACTCACTTTGGGACACAGCAAAAGCAGTGCTCAAAGCTCAGTTCATAGCAATAAATGCATACATCCAAAAAGAAGAAAGGGCCATAATCAAAACATTAACCCTACAACTGGAACAAGTAGAAAGAGAGCAGCAAAAGAAGCCCTCAGGTGTCAGAAGAAAGGAAATAATAAGAATTAGAGCAGAACTAAATGAACTAGAGAATAGAAAAACAATTGAAAGAGTTAACAAGACCAAAAGCGGGTTCTTTGAAAAGATCAACAAAATTGATAAACCACTGGCCAAACTGACAAAAGAAAAACAGGAGAGGAAGCAGATAACCTGTGTAAGAAATGAGATGGGTGATATCACAACAGACCCAACTGAAATTAAAAGAATCAGAACAGAATACTATGAAAAATTGTACTCTAACAAATTTGAAAACCTAGAGGAAATGGACAAATTTCTAGAAACTCACTACCTACCTAAACTAACACAAACAGAGGTAGAACAACTAAATAAACCCATAACAAAAGAAGAAATTGAAAAGGTAATTAAAAAACTCCTAACAAAAAAAAGCCCTGCCCTGGATGGCTTCACTGGAGAATTCTACCAAACTTTCAGAGAAGAGTTAACACCACTACTACTAAAGGTATTTCAGAGCATAGAATAATAGGATGGAATACTCCCAAACTCATTCTATGAAGCCAGAATAACTGTTATACCAAAACCAGGTAAAGACACCACAAAAAAAGAAAATGACAGACCAATATACCTCATGAACATTGACGCAAAAATCCTCAACAAAATTCTAGCCAATAAGATTCAACAACATATCAAAAAAATAATTCACCATGATCAATGGGATTTATACCAGGTATGCAGGGATGGTTCAACATTAGAAAAGCAATCAATGTAATCCATCACATAAATAAAACAAAAGACAAGAACCACATGATCTTATCGATTGATGCAGAAAAGGCATTTGACAAAGTCCAACACCCATTCATGATAAAAACTCTCAACAAAATAGGAGTAGAAGGGAAATTCCTCAATATAATTAAGGGCATATATACAAAGCCAACAGCCAATATCATCCTAAATGGACAGACTTTGAAAGCATTCCCCTTGAGAACGAGAACCAGACAAGAATGTCCTTTATCACCACTCTTATTCAACATTGTGCTAGAGGTCCTAGCCAGAGCAATTGGGCTAGAAAAAGAAATAAAGGGCATCCAAATTGGTAGGGAACAAGTCAAAGTTTCTCTATTTGCAGATGATATGATCTTATACACAGAAAACCCCAAAGTATCTACAAGAAAACTACTGGACCTAATAGAAGATTTCAGCAAAGTTTCAGGATACAAGATAAACATACAAAAATCAGTTGGATTCCTTTACAACAACAAAGAGAACCTCAAAGAGGAAATCACCAAATCAATACCATTTACAATAGCCCCCAAGAAGATAAAATACTTAGGAATAAATCTAACCAGAGACGTAAAAGACATACACAATGAAAACTACAAGATACTACTGTAAGAAATCGAAAGAGACCTGCATAAGTGGAAAAACATACCTTGCTCATGGATAGGAAGACTTAACATTGTGAAAATGTCAATTCTACCCAAAGCGATCTACAGATACAATGCAATCCCGATCCAAATTCCACAGGCATTTTTTAATGAGATGGAGAAACAAATCACCAACTTCATATGGAAAGGGAAGAGGCCCTGAATAAGTAAAGCATTACTCAAGAAGAAGAACAAAGTGGGAGGCCTCACACTACCTAATTTTAGAACCTATTATATCACCACGGTAGTCAAAACAGCCTGGTACTGGTACAACAACAGATACATAAAGCAATGGAACAGAATTGAGAATCCAGACATAAATTCATCCACCTATGAGCAGCTGATATTTGACAAAGGCCCAAAGTCTGTTAACTGGGGAAAAGACAGTCTCTGTAAAAAATGGTGCTGGCATAACTGGATATCCATCTGCAAAAAACTGAAACAAGACCCATACCTCACACCATGCACAAAAACTAACTCAAAATGGATCAAAGACGTAAATATAAAATCGAAAACAATAAAGATCACGGAAGAAAAAATAGGGAGAATGCTAGGAGCCCTAATACATGGCATAAACAGAGCACAAACAATAAGTAACAATGCACAAACACCAGAAGAGAGACTAGATAACTGGGAGCTCCTAAAAATCAAACACTTATGCTCATCAAAAGACTTAACCAAAAGAGTAAAAAGAAAACCTGCAGACTGGGAAAAAATTTTTGGCTACAACAAATCCGATCAGCATCTAACCTCTAAAATTTACAAGACACTGCAAAACCTCAACAACAAAAATACAAATAACCCAATTAAAAAATGGGCAAAGGGTACGAACAGGCACTTCATCAAAGAAGATATTCAGGTGGCTAACAGACACATGAAGAAATGCTCACGATCATTGCCTTTAGAGAAATGCAAATCAAAACTACAATGAGATATCATCTCATCCCAACAAGGCTAGCATTAATCCAAAAAACACAAACTAATAAATGCTGGAGAGGTTGTGGAGAGACTGGAACACTTATACACTGTTGGTGGGAATGTGAAATGGTACAATCATTTTGGAAATCGATTTGGCACTTCCTTAAAAAGCTAGAAGTAGAAGTACCATACAATCCAGCTATCCCACTCCTTGGAATATATCCTAGAGAAATAAGAGCCATCACACGAATAGATATATGCACACCCATGTTCACTGCAGCACTGTTCACAATAGCAAAAAGATGGAAACAACCTAGGTGCCCATCAACGGAAGAATGGATAAACAAATTATGGTTTAGCCACACAATGGAATACCACCCAACGATAAAGAACAACGATGAAGCCGTGAAACATCTTATAACATGGAGGAAGCTGGAGGGCATTATGCTGGGTGAACTTACTCAGTCACAGACGGGCAATTATTGTATAAGACCACTATTGTAAGAACTCAAGAAAAGGTTTAAACACAGAAGAAAACATTATTTGATGGTTACAAGGGTGGGGAGGGAGGGTGAGGGTTATTTACTAACTAGATAGTAGATTAGAATTATCTTAGGTGAAGGGAAGGACACCACACACTACAGGGGAAGTCAGTACAACTGTACTAAACCAAAGCTAAGAAGTTTCCTGAATACAAACAAACACTTTGAGGGACAGAGTAGCAGGGGTAGGGGCCTGGGGACCATGCTTTCAGGGGACATCTAGGTCAACTGGCATAAGAAAGCTTATTAAGAAAATGTTCTGCATCCTACTTTGGTGAGTAGTATCTGGGGTCTTAAAAGCTTGCAAGCGGCCATCTAAGATGCATCAATTGGTCCCAACCACCTAGAGTAAAGGAGAATGAAGAACACCAAAGACACAAGGATAGTATTAGCCCAAGAGAGAGAAAGGGCCACATAAACCAGAGACTTCATCAGCCCAATACCAGAACTAGATGGTGCCAGGCTACCACCAGTGACCACCCTGACATGGAACACAACAGAGTCCCGGATGGAGCAGGAGAAAGGTGGGGTGCAGAACTCAAATTCTAGTAAGAAGACCAGACTTAATGATCTGAGACTGGAGGAACCCCAGAAGTCATGGCTCCTGGACTCTCTATCGTCCCAGAACTAAAAAAATTTTCAAGACCAACTCTTCAGACAGGGATTGGACTGGACTATGGGACATGAAGTGATACTCGTGAGGAGTGTCCTTCTTAGCTCAAGCAGAAACATGAGACTAAACGGGCAGCTTCTGTCTGGAGGTGAGATGGGAAGGCAGAGAGGGTTAGGAGCTGGTTGAATGGACATGGGGAATCAGGGGTGGAAAGGAGGAGTGTGCTGTCACAGTATAGGGAGAGCAATTAGGGTTACATAACAATGTATGTATAAATTTTTGTATGGGAGACTAACTTGAAATGTAAACTTCATTTAAACTACAACAATTAAAAAAGGAAGAAAAAAAATGTGGTTAACCCAAAGGAGGTTTGTTGCCACATGGCTAGAAGGCGTTCAGTCAGAATTTACTGAAGATTCTGAGGGTAATTTTGTCTTGTTTTCCCCCCTCCCCCATTAGATTTTCCTGGTCTCTTTTAATAAATGACTTGAGCATAAAAAGCCTTCCAATAGTTAATCTCTAAATATGAGGTTCCAGCAACCCTAGCAGGAAGTTTATTGTGCTTTAGGTGAAAGTTTACACAGCAAATTAGTTTTCCATTCAACAATTCATACACAAATTGTTCCATGAGGTTGGTTGCTTATCCCTGCAATGTGTCAGCACTCTCACCATTTCCACCCTGCCTTCTCTGTTTCCATCCATCCAGTTTCCCTGCCCCTCCTTGCTTTCTCATCTTTGCTTTTGGGCAAATGTTGCCCATTTGGTCTGGTATGGTTGAATTGTTCTAAGAAGTACATTCCTCACAGATGTCATTATTTATTTTACAGGACAATCTATTATTTGGCTGAAAGGTGACCTCCAGGAGTGCCTTCAGTTCCAAGTTAAAAGAGCGTTTTAGGGCGACAGTCTTAAAGGCCCCTCCAGAATCTATCAGTCTGGTAAGTCTGGTCTTTTTTATGAATTTGAGTTTTGTTCTACATTTTTCTCCCATTCTAACCAGGACCTTCTACTGTGTTCCTGGGTCAGAGCAGTTGGTAGTGGTAGCCAGGCACCATCTAGTTCTGGTCTCAGGCTAGAGAAAGCTGTGGTTTGTGTGAGCATTAGTCTAATTGCCAGTAGGGCTAATTGCTTCCTTGACTCTTTGGTTTCCTTCACTCTCCTTTGCTCCAGACAGGAAGAGATCAATAGTTGTATCTTAGATGGCCGCTCACAAGCATTTAAGACACCAGATGCTACTCACCAAACTAGGATATACAACATTATCTTTATGAACTATATTATGCCAATTGACCTCGATGTCCCCTGAGGCTATGGTCCTTAGCCTTCAAGCCTAGTATCTCAGTCCCATGAGGTGTGTGGATATGTCTAGGAAGCTTCCATAACTGTGCCCCTTTATGTGCTCTACTATATACATGAATATATACGCAGCACATACAAATATGTATAGACAAATGCCCACAACTGTACCTATCTAAATATGCACAATGCATGTACTCCCATCCACCCTCCCACACCTATACAGCACACATATCTACCTATGTAACCACTTACAAATTTTTGTTGTTGCAGAATTGTATATTTATAGCATTTACCGTGGTTAACGTCTATTCTTGCATACCTCTCAGTGTCTTCATTGACCTTGGTCACATTGTGCTGACTTCCCCCATATTGTGTATTGCCTTTCCCTTCACCAGAATTAACACATCTACTATCTAGTAAGTGATTCTCCCCTCCCTCTCCCATCCCAGGTAACCATCAAAGAACGTTGCTTTCTGTGCATAAACCTATTCTTGACTTTTAATAAAAGTAGTATTACACAATATTTGTCCTTTTGTGATTGACTTATTTCACTCAGCATAATGTCTTCCAGATTCATCCATATTGTTTTGTAAACTCATTATTCTTTATCATCACATAGCATTCCATTGTATATATCACATTTTGTTTATTCATTCATCCATTGATGGACACTTAGGTTGTTTCCATCTTTTTGCTATTGTGAATAATGCTGCGGTGAATGTGGGTGTGCATATGTCTATTCGTGTCACGGATCTTTTTTCTCTAGGATATACACCTAGGAGTGGCATTGCTGGATCATATGGTATTTCTACTTCTAGCTTTTTGAGGAAGCACCATACTGTTTTCCATAGTGACCGTGCCATTTTACAATCCCACCGACAGTGTATAAGAATTCCAATCTCCCCACAACCTCACCAGCATTTGTTACTTTGTTTTTTCTATCAGTGCCATTTTTGTAGGGGTGAGATGGTATCTCATTGTGGTTTGATTTGCATCTCTTTAATGGCCTATAGGGTCACTATGAGTTGAAATCAACTCACCGGCAATGGGTTTGGTTTTTTTAAATGGCTACTGATTGCGAGCATTTCTTCATGTGCTTGTTCGACGCTTGAATATCTTCTTTGGTGAAGTGTTTGTCCATGTCCTTTGCCCATTTTTTGATTGGATTGTTTGGCTTTTTGTTGTTGAGGTGTTGAAGTTTTCTATATATTTTAGAGATTAAACCCTTGTCAGATATGCCATTACCAAAAATTTTTTTCCCAGTCTGTAGGTTCTCTTTTTACTCTTTTGGTAAAGCCTTTCGATGAGCGTTTAAGTATTTAATTTTTAGGAGGCTCCAGTTACCTAGTTTATCTTCTGTTGTTTGCGCATTTTTAGTTGTATTTGTTGTTAGGTGCCACTGAATCGGTTGACTCATAGCGATCCTATGTACAACAGAACGAAACACTGCCCAGTCCTGTGCCATCCTCACAATTGTTATGTTTGAGCCCCTTGTTGCAGCCACTGTGTCAATCCATCATGTTGAGGGTTTTCCTCTTTTTCATTGGCCCTCTACTTTACCAAGGATGATGTCCTTCTCCAGGGACTGATCGTTCCTGATAACGTGTCCAAAGTATGTGAGATGTAGTCTTGCCATCCTTGCTTCTAAGGAGCGTTCTGGTTGTACTTCTTCCAAGACAGATTTGTTTGTTCTTCTGGCAGTCCATTGTATATTCAATATCCTTCGCCAACACCATAATTCAAAGGCATCACTTCTTCAGTCTTCCTTATTCATCGTCCAGCTTTCACATGCGTATGAGGCAACTGAAAACACCATGGCTTAGGTCAGGCACACTTCTGGTCTTCAAGGTGACATCTTTGCTTTTCAACACTTTAAAGAGGTCTTTTGCAGCTCATTTGCCCAATGTATTGCGTTTTTTGATTTCCTGACTACTGCTTCCATGGGTGTTGATTGTGGATGCAAGTAAAATGAAATCCTTGACAACTTCAATCTGTTCTCCATTTATCATGATGTTGCTTATTGGTCCAGTTGTGAGGATTTTTGTTTTCTTTATGTTGAGGTGTAATCCATACTGAAAGCTAGTCTTTGATCTTCATCAGTAAGTGCTTCAAGTCCTCTTCACTTTCAGCAAACAAGGTTGTGTCTTCTGCATATTGCAGGTTGTTAATGAGTCTTCCTCCAATCCTGATGCCCCATTCTTCTTCATATACTCCAGCTTCTCACGTTATTTGTTCAGCGTACAGACTAAGTATAGTGAAAGGATACAACCCTGACGCACACCTTTCTTGACTTTAAACCATGCAGTATCCCCTTGTTCTGTTTGAATGACTGCCTCTTAGTCTATGTACAGGTTCTGCATGAGCACAATTAAGTGTTCTGGAATTCCCATTCTTCACAATGTTATCCATAATTTGTTATGATCCACACAGTTGAACAGCTTTGCAGAGTCAATAAAACACAAGCAAACATCTTTCTGGTACTCTCTGCTTTCAGCCAGGATCCGTCTGACATCAGCAATGATATCCCTGGTTCCACGTCCTATCCTGAATCCAGCTTGAATTTCTGGCAGTTCCCTCTCAATATACTGCTGCAGCTGCCTTTGAATGATTTTAAGCAAAATTTTACTTGCGTGTGATATTAATGATATTGTTCAATAATTTCCGCATTTGGTTGGATCACCTTTCTTGGAAATAGGCATAAATATGGATCTCTTCCAGTCGGTTGGTCAGATAGCTGTCTTCCAAATTTCTTGGCACAGATGAGTGAGCACTTCCAGTGCTGCATCTGTTTGTTGAAACATCTCAATTGGTATTCCATCAATTCCTGAAGCCTTGTTTTTTGCCAATGCCTTCAGTGCAGTCTGTACTTCTTCCTTCAGTACTATCAGTTCCTGATCATATGCTACCTTCTGAAATGGCTGAACATCAACCAATTCTTTTTGGTATAGTGACTCTGTATATTTCTTACATCTTCCTTTGATGCTTCCTTCGTCATTTAATATTTTTCCCCGGAGAATCCTTCAATATTGCAACTCAAGGCTTGAATTTTTTCTTCAGTTCTTTCAGCTTGAGAAATGCCAAGCGTGTTCTTCCCTTTTGGTTTTCTACCTCCAAGTCTTTGCACGTGTCATTGTAATTCTTTACTTTGTCTTCTCAAGCAGCCCTTTGAAATCTTCTGTTCAGCTCTTTTACTTCATCATTTCTTCCTTTCACTTTGGCTACTCGACATTCAAGAGCAAGTTTCAGACTCTCTTCTGACATCCATTTTGGTCTTGTCTTTCTTTCCTTTTAATGACCTCTTGCTTTCTTCATGTATGTCCTTGATGTCATCCCACAACTCATCTGGCCTTCGGTCATTAGTGTTCAATGCGTCAAATCTATTCTTGAGATGGTCTCTAAATTCAGTTATGTTTGATAGTGTATTTATGCTATAAATAAGAACATAAACTCTTAATTCAGTCCACCATGGACGTGGCTTCTTCTCCACCTGTCCTTGAAATGAGACAGGCCTGGGTTCAAATCCTAGCTCCCCTACCTTCTTGCTGTGTGACCCTGGGTAAGTCACTTTACCCTGAGTCTCAGTCTACTCATCTATAAAACAGGGATAATAATTCCTTACTCCTTGAGTTGTTGAAAGGATGAGCACTAACATCTGTAAAGACCCTGGCACACAGTAGGTGCTTAGGAAACAGCAACTTGTATTATTATCACTGGTGCCTAAAGACAAGCACTGTCTCTGCTTCATCACAGGGGCAGGAGGCAGTGTAGTGCAGGGGCTAAAGCTTGCATCTGAGTTAGATGGGGGTGTTGACTAAATGTGTGATCTTGGGCAAGTCATTTGAGTCCTCTGAGACTTGGCTTCCTCCTCTTAAAATGAGAAAAACAAGCTTTCTCTCTTAAACTATAGTAAAAATAAATGAGATGGTGTACATAAAGTGCTTGGCATAGGGCCTAGCATTGGAGCAAGTTCCCAACAAATGGTAACTACTCATTTTCTAATAATGATTATTCCAGAATTCTTCACCTCACAGACTCTGGCATTGCCTGCTCTGTATCCCCAAAGAGTCCACCACATTCCTGTATCCTAAAAGCAGCCAACCCTTCTTTATGCATGGGGTTTGGCAGTTCCCAGAGCATTTTCAAATGCTCCCACAAACTGGGGCCTACACTACAGCCTGTGTGGCAGGATTGGGGCTGCTATCTCTCTTAAGAAGAGGCTGAGCCAAAGGAGTTCAGTGACTTGCCCAAGGTCACTCAGCTGGGACTGGAAGTTGGGTTTGGGTGGAGCTAAGAACTCTATCTGATCCCCTTATGCATCACAGGAAGTCTGCAAGTCACTAATAAAGCCAAAGTTGGAAGGAGTTCGTTTGTTTATTAAGTAAATATTTATTTAGCGCTTAGTATGTGCCAGGGGTGCAAATGGTTAATGTGCTGGCCTGCTAACCAAACGGCTGGAGGTTTGAGTCCACCCAAAGGCACCTTGGAAGAAAGGCCTGGCAATCTACTTCCAAAAAATCAGCCACTGAAAACCCTATGGAGCGCAGTTCTACTCTGACACACAAGGGGTCACCATGAGTTGGGATTGCTTCAAAACAGCAACTGGTATTGGTATATGCCAGCCACTGTTTTGGAAGCCGGATCTACAATGATAAACAAATGCGGCCTCCTTCTAATGAAACCCACTGCCTAGTGGGAAGCTGAGCCCACATTCAAATCATCACGTCACCAAATGCAGCTGAGGTAAGTGCCCTGTGACAGCAATGACAAAGGACCCTAGCCCAGATTCAGTCACCTCTTTACTCTGAGCTCTCCAGATTTCTGTGACAGCAATTGCATGTGCCACTTTGTCCATGTGGCTACCAGGAACATCCTCATGACTCTGGTTCTGTCTCCTCTCAAGCATGTTTCCAGTCTTCTGAGCTGCAACATTTTACCAAGAAGAAAACTGAGGCCCTAAGGAAGGGAAATGACTTATCCAGGGCTACTCGGCAATGAAGTGACGAAGCTGGGGTCGGTACCCAGACGTCCAACCTCTCTCTGGGATGAGATGCCTCTTAACCACAGCACAGGAAATAAGAGAGGTCTGGGAAGGAGGCTAGGGAGTTGTAGTAAATGGTCTTCTTTCTGAGTTTCCTTATCAGTGCCAGAGAAAACCCCAGAAGCCTCTACCAGAAATGGCCACATCACTGTCCTTCCCTCCCACCACTGCTCTTGAATGATTCTGGGAAGGCATGGTGGGTTTTTGATTTGGGCACAGAAACACCATTGGGAAAGGTGGGCATCATATGGGGCCTGAAGATAAATGAGGCAGTGGATTCAGAGAGAACATCCCTTACTCTAGCATAAACATAAAATAACTGGAAAACGTAGCAAAAACACTTAAATATGAATTCTACTTACAAAGCATCACGTGGGCCTGTACTGCAGAATGTGGTTTGGAAGCCTCGATTCTGCCTCACTGATTCTGTCTTCCCCATATATTTGCGCCGTTAACTGGCCTGGAGCTCTTAGCACGTATCACCTGCCCTCTTCATGGTTATTTCCCTCTTCACTGAGCTTCTGCCTTTTATTCCCCAGAGATGTTTGCAGCTGCGTGTGCAGTGCCTTTTTGTTCCTCTGCTCAGCACTTAGGACTGAAAGGTGGTTTCCGGGTTTTTCCTTTCTGGGTGGGGTCTCCTATTACTCACAGTGGAGAGCCCACAGACCTGCTCTATCTGTGTAACCCCGGCCAGTTACCTCAGCTCACTGAGTTGACGTTAGCAGGCTGGGCACAAAGGGGAAGATCCCCCCAGGGTACTCACTAATGCTGCTCTACCAAATCTTTCCAGCTCTCCACCTTCATGGTAGGATTTCATTTCCTGGCTCCCTTATGGTTGCTGGCTTAGTTATCTAGTGCTGATGTAATAAATATCACAAGTGGATAGCTTTAACAACAGAAATTTATTTTCTCACAGTTTAGGAGGCTACAAGGCCGAATTCAAAGTGCCGGCTCTAGGGGAAGGCTTTCTCTGTTGGCTCTAGAGGAAGGTCTTTGTCTCTTCAGCTTCTGCCTCCTGGTTCCTTGGAGGTCTCCATGTGTCTTGGCATCTGTCTTACCCCATCTCAGCTTCTGCTCGCTTGTTTAGTCTCTTTTATATCTCAAGAGATTGACTCAAGATACACCCTACACTAATCCTGTCTCACTCACATAACAAAGACAACCCATTCCCAAATGGGATTATAACCACAGGCATAGAGGTTAGGATTTACAACACATATTTTTGGGGGACCCAATTCAATCCATAACAATTGAGTAGGGCCATGTGGGTGGGCTGAAGCATTTAATTACCAGTGCAAGGCCTTCTAGGGCTCTCTTTCTCTATGCCATGGAGTACACTCAAGAAGGTAAGTGTCTTAGTCATCTAGTGCTGCTCTAACAGAAATACCACAAGTGGTTGGCTTTCACAAAGAAAAATTTATTTTCTCACAGTCTAGAAGGCTAGAAGTCCAAATTTAGGGAGTCAGCTCCAGGGGTAGACTTTCTCTCTCTGTCGGCTCTGGAGGAAGGTCCTCGTCATCGTCAGTCTTCCCCTGGACTAGGAGCTTCTCTGCACAGGAACCTGGGGTCCAAAGGACACGCTCTGCTCCTGGTGCTTCTTTCTTGGTGGTATGAGGTCCCTCATTCTCTGCTTGCTTCCCTTTCATCTCTTGTAAGGTAAAAGGTGGTGTAGGCCACACCCTAGGGAAACTCCCTTTACACTGGATCAGGGATGTGACCTGGATAAGGGTGGTGTTACAATCCCACTCTAATCCTCTTTAACATAAAATTACAATCACAAAATGGAGGCCAAGCACACAATTCTGGGAATCATGGCCCAGCTAAATTGATACACACATTTTTTGGGGGGCATAATTCAAACCATGACAGTAAGTGCTCCATCAGCCTGGTTCCTGGAATAAGAAGCACAGCCCCCAGCTGACCCAAGGTGGTCATGTTAATTTGAACAAGAAATAAACCTTTGTGGTATTAGCCCCTGAGATTTAGAGGTTGTTACTGCAGCATAACCTACCCCATCCTGACTGATATACCACCCACCTCACAGGGACCTTCTGTGGATTACATGAGAGCCTGTGTATGCAGATGCCTAGCCCAATGCCCAAAACAGTAGGATATACTCTAGATATTAGTCTACTCTCTTCCCTATAAAACCTTTTTACCTTCCTCTTCAATGACAGCCCTACGGGAATTAAGATGAAATGAAGGCAAGAGTGTTTCTCCAATGTCCTGTGGAAATTTTCTCCTTCTTAAGCACCAAAGATGGGCACACATCCAGCTAAATTTGAAGGGAGTGAGAAGGAAGTTCAGGATGTTCTTCCTATGGCCTCCCTTTCCTATGAAAGAGAAAGCTAGATATCTGATAAGAACAAGTTGGGCTAGAAGCTTGAGAGACACCCAGGTTAGGAACAGACCTTATGAGCACTGGGAAGAGAAACTGGCCAGGGATGAGAACACAGGGTACCCTGCTGAGGTTGAATGGAGCCAGCCACATGTCCCATCACCAGCCCAGGGGACAGTGGCCAAGATGGTGGCTAGCTAGTTTTATCTGAGGTTAGGGACTGAATGGTCAGGTGGTGGTTAAAAGCAATGGTGGACTTGTGATTTAATTGGCTGACCCTGGGAAGGGAGAAGGTAGAGCTCAGAGCATCCCTGTAAAGAAGTTTCTGCTATTGTCTCCATTTTACAGAGGAGGAAACTGAGGCTCAAAGAGGTTATATCTCTTGCCCAAAGTCATCCAGCTAAGTGTCAGAGCCAGAACTAATTCCAGTGTGACTTGCACAAATACTTAACTCTCCCAGCCAGAAGCAACTTCACTCCCTTTGAACTCTCCTTGGCCCTTTATTGGGTTTTTCGTCTGCATTGTTTTATTTCTATCTTTAATTACTGTCACATACATACATACATACATATATATATATATATATATATATATATATATATATATATGAGTCTTGGGTCAAATAATTTATAGAAATATATATAGCTATATATAATTATATAATATATATTTTTATATACACATATATATAATCTTCCATTCTGTATCATAAACTCCTTAAGAGCAGGGATCTGTGTCTTCCATAATAACAATTGCAGGAAACATTACTATTTATAGACTGCTCTACACACTTTACACTCATTATTCCATTCAATTCTCTCTCTCTGAGGTAGGTATTATAATCATCTTTGCTTTACAGATGAAGAAGCAGCTCATTCTGGCTGAGCTGAGATTCAATCCTTAATATTAATATTTTAATAACTATTTCAATATGACTCATTTCCTTTTTAACCTTTTTTATTTTAATTTTGCATATAAAAACATTATTATCAGAAGAAGGAGCCCTTGTGGTGCAACGGTTAAATGCTTGGCTACTAACCAAAAGGTCAGCGGTTCAAACCCACCAGTCACTCTGTGGGAGAAAAGACCTGGCAATCTGCTCCCATAAAGATTACAGCCTAGGAAACCCTATGGGGCAGTTCTACTCTCTCCTATAGGGTTACTATGAGTTGGAATTGACTCAATGGCATACAACAATTCTCATAAGGGGTCTATAGGCTTCACTAGACGCCAATGGTTCCATGGGCCAAAACAGGCTGAGAACCCCTGCCAAGGCAGATGCCAGGATTCCAGAGGCAGGATTCTGCCCCATCTATCCCACAGAATCCAGAGTTCCTGGCTGCTACAGGGTAGAGATTCTTATACTCTTTTTCTGCAAAGATGGGGAGTGAATAATAACTACTTTAGCCCATCCACACACCATAGATACCTTTGTTTCCACCAGCTATTGTTGTTAGGTGCCGTGGAGTCATTCTGGACTCAGAGAGGCCCCGTGTGACCGCAGTAGCCAAGAAAACCCTACATACCCCATAGAGTTTTCTTGGCTGTAATATATACAGAAGCAGATCACCAGGATTTTCTCCCTCAGAGTCATTGGGTGGGTTCGAACATTCAACTTTTTGGTTAGCAGCCGAGCACTTAACCATTTGCCACCAGGACTCCTTTGCTTTCACCAGCAGGAGCCTATTTATAGCATATAGCATAATAATTAATAAGGCATGCATTTCCCCCAATAAAAAAATCAGTTTTTTCATCCAGTATGCTAATTGTGAAACCATCAGTTATTGATAAAAAATCGGGTTAACTGGAGGGCCTGGGGCAGCAGCCTCTGGATATAATGCTGGCTGGCCCCCATCCCCAAAACTGACTGCAGATTGGCTGACCACCTTCACTAGACTTTCTGTATGAGCATCTGCATACTAGCTCAACCCAAGTAGCATTCACATACTATCACATAGTATATATGCTGAAGGTTTGCAAGGTAAATTACAGGCACCCAAATAGGTATACTGAATCACAAACCAGGTAGTGCTTTCTAGATTTCAGGAAACCTCTGGGCTGGGCACTGGCTCTTGTAGGACTCAGAGATAAGGCAGCCAGGGACAATGCTCCCTGATCAGACCACGCAGCCACCCTCCATGCCAGATGGCCAGTGCTGAGGGCTGGGATTCAGGACACCTGGGTACCTGTCCTGGCACTGCCCTGATGGGCTGTCTGACCTTCCCCAAGTTGCTGATCGTATATGAGCTTTGCTTTTCTCATCCTCCAAATATGGGGGTTGTCATGCATTGAATTGTGTACACTAAAAATATCCGCCAACTTGCCTAGGTCATGATTCCCAGTACTGTATGATTGTCTACCATTTTGTCATCTGATGTGATTTCCCTATGTGTTGTAAATCCTATCACTATGATGTTAATGAGATGGATTAGTGGCAGTTATACTGATGTGATCTACAAGACTGGATAGCGTCTTAAGCCAATCTCTTTTGAGATATAAAAGAGAGAAGAGAACAGAGAGACATGGGGACCTCATACCACCAAGAAAGCAGTACCGGGAACAGAGCGTGTCCTTTGGACCTGAGGTTCCTGTGCAGAGAAGCTCCTAGACCAAGGGAAGATTGATGACAAGGACCTTCCTCCAGAGCCGACAGAGAGAGAAAGCCTTCTCCTGGAGCTGACACCCTGAATTTGGACTCATAGCCTACTAGACTGAGAGACTAAATTTCTCTTTATTAAAGCCATCCACTTGTGGTACTTCTGTTATAGCAGCACTAGATAACCAAGACAGGGGTTGTACTAGATCCCATTCCAGCCCCTAATCTCTCCCCACTAAGAAGCTTACATTTTAGTAATAGAGCCAGGCCTGGAAACAATGAACTATTATGCAAGACAGAAAGAAATAAACGTGAAGGGGAAATAGATGTTACGTGTCTGGGACCACAGAGGAAGAAGCAAACCATCCTGCTTGGGGTGTGCAGGCAGGCTTCAAAGAGGAAGTGGGTACATTTCAACTGGGCCTCAAAGGGGGAGTAGGAGTCCTTCAGGAAGGAAGGGAATTCCGGGAGGCCAAGGACAAGCATAAGCAAAGGCAGGTGGCTGGAATGGTGAGCACCCCACAGAGCGCAGCGTGGAGATGTGCTTTTCAGCCCTGGTCTCTCCCCACACCTACTACTTTGGATTCCGAAAGGAAGAGTCCTGAGAACGTGTACTTTCTTTTTTTTTTTTTTTTTTTTTTTGGCATTTTTTTAAAATTGTACTTCAGATGAAGGTACAGAACAAATAGTTTCTCATTAAACAGTCAGTACACACATTGTTTTAAGAACCTGTATTTTTAACAAGCTCCCTAAGAAATTCCTGACATGCAGGCAGTAGGTATAACATGTTGAAAAAGAATAAAAAAATGAATTTGACCTCAAGCAAATCCCTTCCTCTTCCTCTCTCAAGATGTCCGCCCCTTTCTTTAAAATGAAGGTTCTGAACCAGCCTGGTGGTTTTCAAACTATGTTCCAGAGAACCCCAGGAGTGCCTCAGAGAACCACAGAGAGGAGACGGGGAGGCCTAGAAGGCAGGGCTCAAAGCCCCACCCAACCCTTCTTTAGATCATCTCCCCTGCAATCTGTGTACAATTATATATTGTGTTTCCATATGCTATTTCGTTTGAAGTAAGGGTTTCTTGGCTGAAAAGAACTTTAAAAGCCACCAAATTGGACGATCCCCAAGAACCCTCAAGGAAAAATTTAAAATCTCCTTGATGCGAACAACCTATCTTTGTTGAGTATTGCTCAAACAAGTATGTACAGAGCTTGA
This sequence comes from Dugong dugon, assembly GCA_030035585.1. Lineage (NCBI taxonomy): Eukaryota > Metazoa > Chordata > Mammalia > Sirenia > Dugongidae > Dugong > Dugong dugon. The sequence continues at coordinate 65,685,883 of CM057471.1, forward strand.
TGCTGTTAACCACAAACAAGTTATTTTATAATTGTAACTTAAAATCATTTGCTGTGGTCCAACAATCAATGAATGCTCCCCTCACCCTAGGAAAAAGTGGTATAGCAATGCAATGAAATATAACTTTTTGAAAAATGAACATTTGTGAAGACTAGTTAACAAAAAGTCAGACACAAAACTGTACATAAATTATGATCTCAACTATGTAACCATACATCAAAAATACTGAACGGAAATAAATCCACATGGTGGTAGTGGTAACTGTACAATAAGATAGTGGGAGCGTAATTACCCTATGGAGCCCTGGTGGCACCCTGGTTAAGAGCTCAGCTGTTAACGGAAAGGTTGGCAGTTCGAATCCACCAGTTGCTCCTTTGAAATCCTATGGGGCAATTCTACTCTGTCCTATAGGGTTGCTATGAGTTGGAATCGACTTGACGGCAATAGGTTTGGGTTTTTTGGGTTTTTTTTGGAATCACACTATCCTTTCTACTTTTATAACCAAGAATCTGCCTGGCTTGGAAAATCTCAAACACAAACCAAAGAGAGAAAGAGAACTACCGAAAAGTGGGGAACAGCCAATATTTTTTTAGGACATTAGATCACTGCAGCTTGGAAAGTGACTTTGACAGTGAATTTCTGTCCCTGCTGCTTCTGGAAACTGTTTTCATGTAGAATCTCATTCAGCATCTAGAAGAGGTCCACCATTTGTATTCATTGCAAATCTATTTTCTCTAACATCTCCCAACCCAGATAAAAAGACTGAACAAATATTTTTAAAATATTGATTTGAAGGGCGGCCAATGTGCCCGCCTGCCAGGATGTCCCAGGCCACATGAGTCCACATTTCTTGGCTTGGCTTGGGGCCAGCTCAAGGACAAAGGGACTGGAAAGGAGCTTATAGGAAGGGTTTGAGGAGGCTAGGACTACCCCCCAAAGTGACCCACACTGACTATGTGACCTCAGACAGTGTCCTTCGGAGCTTCAGTGTCCCTATTTAACCCATGGGAAGGAGGACACCCATCTTGCAGGTTGTTGTGAGGGTTAAATGGTGTCACATGTGTACAGTGTCTAGTGTGGTGTCTGATGCATAGTAGAAGCTTACAATTTTCCTCGTTTATTTCCTGAAAGTCACTGTGACCTGATTTAGAAACAAGGTCTTTGCAGGTGTAATCAAGTATCTCAAGAGGAGATTGTCCTGGATTTAGAGTGGACCCTAAATCCAAAGACGGGTGTCCTTATAAGAACAAGGCAGAAGGAGATCTGAGACACAGAGAAACACAGAGGAGAAGGTGATGTGAAGACTGAGGCAGAGACTGGAGGGATATGTCTACAAGCCAAGGATTTCCGGCAGCCACCAGAACTAGAAGAGAGGCATGGAACAGATTCTCCCTCAGAGCCTTCAGTGGCAACCAACCCTGATGACACCCTAATTTCATACGTCTGGCCTCCAGAACTGTGAGAGAATAAATTTCTCTTGTTTTAAGCTACCCAGTTAATGACAATTTGTTATGGTAGTCCTAGAAAACTAATACAGGGGGTACAACAGGGTGGGGACAAGCCCCTTCAGCCTTAGGACTAGGAAAGAGGAAGGGGCATAGTACAGGACAGCCCAGCAGCCCACTGTCTCCCCCGCGAGCTACAGCTCCCACACACAATGCCCTTTCGTGGCAAGTCTCTGTGAGATCAGCAGAGTCGAACATGGGCTCCATTTTTATAGATGAAGAAACAAAGAGGCTCAAAGAGGTTCACTGGCTTGTTCAAGGTCACAGTTAGGAAACGGCCAGTTTTAGGGTTTTCTAAAACTTTCTTGGTGTGGGGAGGGAAGAGGTTGGGAGAGGGCAGTCCCAGGATCTCGAACTCTGACGATAATGCCTTTGTTTAGTTAGTTGTTTACCTTCTACATCTTTCAAAAAAAGGAAAATAAGAAAGATTCTTTGGAGCACTACACTAGATGGGCTTCTAAACTCTGGGCTTCAGTTTTGTCATCTAGAAAATGAGTGGGCAATGATGGATTTGCACTTCCTGCCTCAAGGCTTTTGCACATGCTGTTCCCTCTGCCTGGAGCAATTTCCCACCCCTCCTTCCTTTACTCTCCTCATCCTTCTCCTAAGGGAAGTCTTCCCCATGCTATTCTCCTTCAAAGCACCCTGCTCTTTTCCTTTCAAGCACTGGCCACTATTTGGAAACATAGGTGTGATTATTTGATCAGTATATGCCTCTCCACTAGACTGTAAACTGCTCATTAATCAGCATCTGGCAGAGAGGTGCCATTCATGGTATTTGTATAATATACTAATTAAAAAACAGATGCTTTTCAGGACTCAGCTGCCAGCAGCTATGATCTTAAGAAAGTGTCCTTCCTCTCCACCCCACCTCACTCTGTGCCTCAGCTTCTCGTCTATGGAACATAGGGAGCTGGACTAGGCAACCTTTTAGATTTCCGCCACCTCACGCATTCTATGATTTTATAATCTCAAAAACAAATAAAAAATAAACAAAAAAGCATTTGTGATTCTGGTTCCAGCACACTATGTGGACTAGGATGGGTTCTTAGCTTCTCTGGGCCTCAGTTTCCCCATCCATAAAAAAAGGGGGGTAGGGGGAACTAAGGCAAGATCTTCTAGGTCCTTTCCATCTCCAGCAATTGTAATTCCAGTAAGAATGGCTTCTCTCTCCCTTTGCCCTCAAAGCTCTATTTCTGTCCAGGCACACAAACAGGAAACACGACATCCAGGAGCAGATAAGCAACTTGTTTCTTTTAAGCATGGGCGGACTTGTGGGGGAACAAAGAGTTTCTGAACTTTCCAGCGAAAGCCAGAACTCCATGCCCCAAGACCTTTCTCAAACAATGTGGGAGGAACACATTGTTCCTGTGTGGTTTGGGCTGCCCATGCTACCTCCACCCTAGTCTGTTCCTCAGAGGCCCCACAGCATGGAATTAGCAGTCTCGGTGGTGTTAGATGGTGACTGTTATTCTGATGCTTGTCCGAAGGTGCTAGAATCCCAGGACAGTGCAGACGGCGGAGCAGAGAGAGCACTAGATGGGGGTCAGGACCCCTGGCTCCCGGTTCAGGGACAGTGTGACCTTGGGGAAGCCCTCACCCCCTCTGGGCCTGGGTTTACCCTTCTGAGTGAGGATCTACACTTGGGACCCTTCCAGCTTCCCATCTTAATGTTCTCTTTCCTAAGGCAGCCTGGTGCAGTAGTGAAAGGTCTGGGTCATAAAGTCACAGTGCCCATGTCTGAGCCCCAGCTCTCTCCCTTATAGTGTGGCCCTGGGAAATTTCTGAATTTTTCTATACCTCAGTTTCCTGGAACTGGGACTGTACCAGTACCTGCCACCTGGAGTTTCTGGATGATCAGATTGCAGGGCTTGTGTAAAGCACCTAGAATACTGTATGGAGTAAGCCAATGCTCAGTAAGGATGAGCTATTCTTGTTTTATTATTACTACAGACTCTGGATCACTTCCCCTTCCCGGTTTGCCCAACTGTAAAAGGGGCAAATAGAGCCAAGAGGGCCTGGGTTGTACACATCACTGCCCTGCCAGCAGACCATGTCCAAGCCCCATCACTCAGGGAAAGCAAATGTGAATATCAGCTGCAGCCAAGCACAGAAAGAAGAGGAAACTGTAGGAGGAAAGACAGAAATCCTATGATGCTCTCCCAGGGCAGATGGATTTGGGGCTTGTCTGCTGCCCAGGTTATGGGGCATCAGAGAAGGGCTCCAGCTGCACCCAGATTCAGCAGTGGAGGAAGGGTCATTGGCCCACCCTCAGTTTGCTCTCGACAGAGTGACCTTTTGGAGAGGGAGCAATGAGGAAGCCATAAGAGAAGATGCTAGTCTTGGGTTTGTCTGTGAATCTCGTGGGTAAAAGAGGCTGGATTTGGTCATCTCAGCTCCGAGTAGAATGGAGAATGAGTGACTCAAGAATGGAGAATGGGTGACTCGGTCTGAGAGAAGAGTTTGTCTCTTACTTCTGGGGGTGCGAGAGGTGTGGGCAGCCCCATCTCTCTTTGCTGCTCACAGGAAGTGCGGAGAACCCATGCTCGCTCTCAGGAGTGAGGGGCGAGTTCACACACTCCCCCTTCTAAATGGGCAGATTTGAGCAAGTCGCCCCACCTCTCTGGGCCAGGTTTTCTCACCTGCAAGTCCGAGAATACTCACATAATGGCCTCAGGGAGCTGCTGTGAGAATCAGATGGGCCAGTCAGCTGAAGGCAGTGAAAATGTCTCCCAGGACAGACTCGCAAAGTGTGGCCTACAGGTGGGTGCCATTTGTTCCTCCATAAGGAGGCAAAAAAATTGAGAGTAATTCATTTTTATTAAGTATATAATCCATGGAGGATTAGAAATTTAAAAAAGAAAGAAAGAAGGACTGATCTCTTACCACACAGTTGAGCGTGTAAAGCATGATGTGTAAAACAAGAAGTGGGATCATTATTCTGACCTTTGGGGCTGCCTCATTTGGCTCCATGTTCAAGATGGGACTTGTGGATTCCTATCTTGTGGGAAAACCTCACCTAGGCAGACTTCCTCCTTGACCCTACAGCATTTCACCAAGCAGCAGTGTGCCTCACAACATTTGCTGCTGCTGAAGAGACAGGCTTCTTTACGTTTTCAGAGGGCTGGCCTTCTCTCAGCACAGCCCAGAGAGCTGGGCTGGAACCAGTCATGGATGCTTAAGAGCAGCCATTTTGAACTCAGTGTTAAAAAAGCTGTCCACAGAGAAAAAGAATAAAATAGATAGTCCAAAGAACCAGTGCTAATGATCTCCCTTGAAGATGCCCAGTGAAGAATCTCTGCTTGAGCTGGGTGATGTGGAAGAAATGCCTTCCACATCAAAAAAAATAATCATTGCCGTTGAGTCGATTCACACTCTATAGTGTCTCTATAGGACAGAGTAGAACTGTCCTCATAGGGTTTCCAAGGCTGTGAATCTTTAAGAAAGCAGACTGCCACATCTTTCTCCCGTGGAATAGCTGGTGAGTTTGAACCACTGACCTTTCAGTTAGCTTAACCACTGCAACCAGGACTCCTTAAACAGGTATAAAGACTTTAATTATAGCTGAAGAGAGCCTGAGGGGTCTCTGGCCAAACCTTTTTCATTCATAGATGAAGAAATAGAAACTGAAGGAAAAGATGCATCTTGATGGCAGAGATAAAACCTGAACCCTCAAAGGCTTCTTGCCCTACTTCCATTCATTCAATCGATCTATGTTTATTGAAGGTCCACTAGGTGCAGGCCAGCCCTATGCTAAGCACTGGGTATTCTGTGGTGAACCAAACAAGGACTCTGTTTTCATGGAGCTCACGTTCAAGTGGGTGAACACATAATTAAAGGAAATAATTTCAGGTGGTGCAAAGGATTATAAAGCAAATAAAAGACATTGATATGTTAGGGAATGACTGGGGGGCAGGGGGAGAGGTGCTGTTCAGGGATGGCCTCTGAGCTGGCCTGTCTCTGGGGTCCCCAAGGGTATCCCCAGCCAGTAGCATGCTAGAGTTGGCTCATAATGGCCTGCAAGAGCCATCTGGTGAATTTTCAGGAATTTGTCAAGCCAGATGTTAAACACAACCATTACTAAACACTAAATCATATAAACTTAAAATTCAATAAATTACACTGAGAACAAAGGTAACAATCAAAACTTATCGCTTCCTAATTATTTTCCTACATTTTATGCTCTTGAGGTTATTTACTATTGTATCTAGACCTAGTGGAAATTTCTATATGACAGAGTGCTACTGCACTCTCTTCCTAACTCCTCAAGTTGGGAACATGAAATCAGTCAACGTGGGAAAATTTACGCCATGGAAATCGGCAAATGCTACATATCAGGGCTTTTGTTTTTCAAAGAGCCAGTTATTAAACATTTACCAGCACACAGCTGCCTCCAGCTCTAACCTAGGCCTCCTGTGGCTGCGAAAGTCTGAGTGCTTCTACGGGAAGGTGTGGTGGTGCAGCCTAACTCTGGGGATGTGGGTAGTGGGGTAGCTCCTCCAGTCAAGTAAGTACGAACTTTGCTCTTTTTTAAGGCTTCCACAGTGAGGAAGTAAGCCCGGGATCTCTTAAGTGGATCTGTCTGTTCCTGCAAAAGAACTGCCGTCTTCAATGCTATTTATCAAGAGCCTGTAGGATGGTGATTTATTCATTCATTTGTTTGTTTGTTTCTTGTAAATAAATTCCATTGAAAATGTCCTGGGAAGGTAAAAATTTAAAGGATTCTGCAGAGGATCTCTTTGTATAAATGCATATGGTCACTTCTGTATCCCTTTAGATTTTCATAGGCTGAGTCTCCTTCATTGGAGGACATAACCGTTCTGGTAATAGCTCAGTGAAGTTACTTCTTGGGGTTGTTAGGTGCCATCGAGTCGGTTCTGATTCATAGCGACCCTACGTACAACAGAATGAAACACTGCCCAGTCCTGCGCCAGCCTCACAATCATTGCTATGTTTGAGCCTATTGTTGCAGCCACTGTGTCAATCCATCTCATTGGGGGTTTTTCTCTCTTTCGGTGACCCTCTACTTTACCAAGCATGATGTTCTTCTCCAAGGACTGGTCCCTCCTCATAACATGTCCAAAGTACATGAGACAAAGTCTTGCCATCCTCGCTTCTAAGAAGCATTCTGGATGTACTTTTTCCAAGATGGATTTGTTCATTCTTCTGGCAGTCCATGGTATATTCAATATTCTTTCCCAACACCGTAATTCAAAGGCAGCATTTCTTCTTCTTCGGTCTTCCTTATTTATTGTACAGCTTTCACATGCATATGAGGCAATTGAAAATACCATGGCTTGGGTCAGGTGCACCTTAGTCCTCAAAGTGACATCTTTGCTTTTTAACACTTTAAAGAGGTCTCTCGCAGCAGATAGAAACCCTGGTGGCATAGTGGTTAAGAGTTATGGCTCCTAACCAAAAGGTCGGCAGTTCGAATCCACCTGGCACTCCTTGGAAACTCCATGGGGCAGTTCTACTCTGTCCTATAGGGTCGCTATGAGTCGGAATCGACTCTACAGCAATGGCTTTGGTTTTTTTTTTGTTTTTGTTTTTAGCAGCAGATTTGCCCAATGCAATACATTGTTTGATTTCTTGACTACTGCTTCCATGGGCATTGATTGTGGATCCAAGTAAAATGAAATCCTTGACAACTTCAATATTCTCTCCATGAAGACCAAAGACTACAGCCTTCAGTATGGATTACACCGTAACATAAAGAAAACAAAAATCCTCACAACTGGACCAATACACAACATCATGATAAATGGAGAAAATACTGAAATGAAGTTACTATTACAACTAATTGCACAATAAGATTCTGGGTCAGAGGCTTGCTCCCTCCTCTCTACTCCTCTGTGCTCCTCCAGCTCCCACATCAGTCTGGATTCTGGCACAGTGTGGGGGAGCTATCAGGATGATTGGGTCTTAATTGTCTATTCCCTCTGCCTGCAACGCTCTTCCCTCTTTAGCCTCTAACTCCTGCAGGATTCAATTTAACGGTCACTTCCTCAGGGAAGCCCTCCAGGGCTACCTCTGCAGATGCAGTCAGGCCCCTATTACACACACCCTGTACATCTCTTTTGTGGGTCTCATTGTGCAATTAGTTGTTTAACAACTGTCTTCCAAGCTAAACTGTAGGTGCCACATGGGCCGGGACTGTGTCTGCCTTGCTCGCCACTACATCTCTATCTAGCATAGCAAACAGTAGGTGCTCAATAAATTTTGGATGAGTAAATGAATGAACAAATTTATAGCGGCTCATTGAATGTTGAATGAATATCTGATTCAAAGCACGAATTTCTGGAACAGGTGCATTTTCTAGAAATACAGTTCTAGTACCCAAACTGGCAAAAAAAAAAGTGTGATCCACCTGGTGGCAACAGGAGAACTGTTTCAGCCTTAGGTCAGCCGTTTCTCCCTTGTAGGTTTTTGGTTTGAGTGTCTACTACCTGTGGGTTTGGACTTTTCTCTGCTTTTTTTTGTTTGTTTGCTTGCTTGTTTTTATTTAGTGGCAGGTGTTGCTTAGAGTTTAGAGAGAAATCTGCTAGATCACAGCCTTGTGCCATTTTGCTGTCAGGGAAACTGAGGCCCCAACACTTACCCACAGCAGGCAGCACGAGTGCCAGGTGAGACCACTGCCTCAGTTTCAGCCCAGAGCTCTGTTCAGTGTCCTAACCCTAAGGAGAGCAAAGTCGAGGGTATTTATAGTGAGGCCCCTGAAGGTATGACACCCAGATGGGATTTAAAACTCTTATTCAGAACTGATCATAAGACCTAGTCTCTCTGTCCCCAGCCTCTTCCAACTGCTACTTTCTACTGTCTCTGGCTGATTTCGGTGTGAGCAGCACCAGGCAGGAGCCCTCTACTGCGCTAGACCTGGATCTGTACATAAGTGAAAGTCAGCACAACTGCCTACAGCACCTCTCACCTTCTGAACCACCTTTATACACCTTTCCCAGAGTATCTAAGCTGCACTATGTTTGGAGTCAGGATCAGGGTTGTAAAATGATACGACCACTGTGGAAAATAGTATGGCGCTTCCTCAAAAAGCTAGAAATAGAAATACCTTATCATCTAGCAATCCCACTCCTAGGTATATATCCTAGCGATCTAAGACCAGTGACATGAATAGACATATGCATACCTATGTTCACTGCAGCATTATTCACAACAGCAAAAGATGGAAACAACCTAAGTATCCACGAACAGATGAATGGATAAACAAATTGTGGTACATACACACAATGGAATATTACACAACTATAAAGAATAATGAGGGGTTCCTCGAAACATAACATGGATGAATCTGGAGGACGTTATGCTAAGTGAAATAAGTCATGCACAAAAAGACAAAGATTATATGGTCCCACTATTATAAAAAGTCAAGAATAGATACATACACAGAAAACAGAGTTCTTTGATGGTTACTGGGGATGGGAGACAGAGGGATGGGGAATCACTTAGATAGCAGACACTTGTTACTTTTGGTGATGGGAAAGGCAAGATCAAATATGGGTGAAGTCAGCACAACTTGACCAAGGTAAATACACTAAGAAGTACAAGAGAAAAGGGGACAATTTTGAGTAAATGCTATAAACATATCCAATTTTGCAACAATAAAAACAACCAAAAAATGTATATGGTTACATAGGTAGATATGGATGCATATACGTGCATACGAAGGCATATGTGAGTAAATGCACATGCATGTATAGGTGTATCTGTAGGCATATGTATATACATGTTTGTATACACTGCATATACAACTACATATATAACAAACCACATAGAAGGCACAGTTACAGAGGCTCTCTAGACATATCAAAACAACTTGCGTGTTTGGTTTACTGAGTTAAAAGGCTTGGGACCATAGTCTTGGGGACAACTTAGTCAACTGGCATAATATAGTTCAAAAAGATAACATTCTACATCCTAGTTTGTTGAGTAGCGTCTGGAGTTTTAAAAGCTTGTGAGTGGCCATCTAAGATACAACTATTGGTCTCTACTTGTACGGAGAAGAAGAGAATGAAGGAAATCAAAGGCTCAAAGAAGAAACTAGTCCACAGGATTAACAGTCCACATGAACCAAAACCTCTTCTAACCTGAGACTAGAAAACAGACAGTGGCTACCACTACCGGCCATTTTGACCAGGGACACAATAGAAGGTCTCAGAAGAATGGAAGAAAATGTAAAACAAAACTTAAATTTCTAAAAAAGGCCAGACCTACTGGACTGGTAGAGACTAGAGGAATCCCTGAGACTATCGCCCTAAAACAACCTTTGAACGTGCAGTAGAAGCTATTTCTGCCGGTCACCTTTCAGCCAAATAATAGATTGGCTTATAAAATAAACAGTATCACCCACAAGTAATATGCTCCCTTAAACAATTCACTATATGAGACCAAAAGGTCAACATTTACCCAAAAGCAAAGATGAGAAGGCAAGGTGGGAAAGGGATGGTAGATCAAGGAAACAGAACAAACAGAACAGAAATAATGAGAATGCTGACACATTGTAAAAATTGTAACCAATGGCACGGAACACTTTGTAAAAAATTGTTAAAGGGGAACTTAATTTACGTGTAAACTTCCACCAAAAACACAATAAATTATTATTAAAAAAAAAAAAAAAAGTACAGGTTCTTTTCCCTTGGTAATAAAAAAAAAAGATTTGAGTTTAAAAAAAAAGGGGGGGTATTCACAGCAGTTTGAAACATAATAGCCAAAAACTGGAAGTAACTCAAATGTACAACAGGAGAATAAATAAATTGTGGTATAGACATACAATGAAATACTACTCAGTAATAAAAAGGAACAAACCATTGATTGATTTACACAACACGGATGAATCTCAAAAACACTACCTTGGGTGAAAGAAGCCAGACGTGAATGAGTACGTACAGATGATTCCATTTATGTGAAGTCCAAGAACAGGCAAAATTAATCAATGGTGATAAAATCAGAAAATGGTGGCCAGGAAGGGTAGAAGAAAAATTAATTTGAAATGGGAACTTCCTAGGGTGATGGAAATATTCTGTATCTCATTTGGGTGATGGTTGCATGGAGGTAAACAACTGTCAAAACTCAATGAACTCAACATTTAAGATCTGCAGATATTACTGTATGTAAATTATACTTTTATTTAAAATTAGAAGAATAAAATTGTGAAGTTTTAAATTGTATATAAGATAACACTAAATTAAAAAGAAGGTACAGTGCAGAAAACATATCATTTCAAATAAAATGTATACAATGAACGTACCTATGTTGTCTGGAATATATATCCTGGACGGCGCTGTCCTCCAACTTTTTTTTTCCCATCATTCTGTGCAAAAGTTTCATTTTTAAAAGTTCAGTGATCTCATAAATAGAGACACTGAGTGGGAGTTTTATGCATAAAATTCCTCAGTAGGTGCCTTCTGTTAAGCAGCACTGGATAGTTTGCATTCCCTGAGGTCATGGCTTCCCTCATCCTTCTTCCTGATATACCAACATCAGGGTGAGGAAAATTGCAAAGAGAAAGCCAATATGCTGCCAGCAATGACAGCTGCCAGGACTTTTCATTTAAACAGATTGTCTGAGTGCTTCTCAGTATACACAGTTGTATTCCCTACAGCTGGGTTCATTTTCCTTTCTGAGCCCGACACATAAATGTTCTCCTTATCAATTTCTTCAGGTGACTTTATCTGAGCAGGGTATCTTGTCCTGAATTTTCAATATCATAGTTTTCACTTAATGCTGTCCTCTTTTCTACCATTTTCCCACCCGCCTAGACTTGATGACATCTGTCCTCTAGCCATTTTCTAGCCATCACATGGGTGATGTAATGGAAAAAGCACAGTCTTTAGAGTCAGACAAATGTCAGCTGCCATTTAATACTGGGTGCACATGAACAAGCTACCTGACCTCTCTGAACCTTCATTTCCTCAACTATAAAACGGGCTAGTGACACCTTCCCTACCCAGTGGTTGTGAGAATTAGAAAAGGGACCAGCACACAGCCCATTAGTATGGTGGGGGTCATCTCCCACCATAGTCACAATTAAGAACCCAATGAAATTGGAACAAAATGCCATAAGGGAATGGTCACCACCATCACTAGCTTCCTATCTGAGGCCACTTGGATCCTAACAGTCAGAAATAGGATCCACTATCATGTTCAACATTTAAAGGAAACCAGCAGAAAGACTACAGGGATGCAGGGTAAAGGCACAGTTCTCTGTGTTGGGCTGGGCTGGGGAAGGGGCAGCGTGAGAATGCTAGCTAGCTCCTGGGCAACCTAATTCTTTTTGACTTCACACTGTGCAGCCAGCTTGCATGCAAAAGTCCCAATAAAGGCTTAGAAATGCTCAAAGGATGAGACTCATAGGCTTCCTCTCTCAGAAGGGTAAGGAGCTGGCCCTGGGACCCTGGGATTAGGGTACAGGTGAACTGGGCCAAGAGCTGGAGAAACAGCTGCTCTGAGCCACCTTGACCAGGCAAAGGCCACTCCTGGCCTATGACTTAAGAGACCAGGGTTCGTGGGGGACCTTGCCCATGTCACTTTGCACACCTCTCTACCTCAATTTCTCCATCAAAAATGACCAGATCAGACTGGATCTGAGGAATCTGGTAGCAAAAACATTAGCTAAAGGCAGAACAAAACTGAAGTAGGGAAAGGAGAGCCCTTAGGCTCCTCTCCCCCACCATGGCGGCCCTTGGACAGGATCCTGGGCCTCCCAGGGGCACAGTCTGCAATCTCCTAGGGACTCTTTCAGCTCTGCCTTTTTCAGTCATTCAGCACCCATACCTGTAACAGAGATAACTCCCATCTGCACTCTGCCCCCATCTGGTAAGGAAAGCAAGGTATACTCAGAAATAACTGATCAAGGTAGAAGTGCTTATTGTAGCCAAAGAAGCACAGATGTGCAACCGAGTAACCATATCCCTTACTCCCCTTTTGGAAAGTACTTTGCATTTCCCTGCTCAAAGCAAGGAGGGAAGTCATCAGCAGTATCCCCATTCCACAGTTGAGGAAAGTGAGGTTTCCTCTGGGCAAGTGCCTCCCAGCTGGGAAGCTGCCCAGCCAGGGCTGCATCCTGCAACTCCTGCCACGGAGACACACCTACTCCACCTAGAATGCAGGGGGCCCCCAGGCCTGTGCAGGAGGTAGAAGGAGAGTACACCACAGGCAAAGCCACAAAAACAGCCGCCTGGTCTAGGTTCCTTCCTGGGGGGAGGAGTGGCACTGACACCTTCCCCACCTGCCTCCTCCCTTCCGCCACCAGCGGGAAGATTCAGGAATCTGAAGTCCCTGTGCTTTCTCTGCTCTGCTCACATGCCGACATTTTTTCCCACTTTACTGTTTCTTGGATATCTTTCAAGAGTTTGTGTGATCATTCTGTTCAGCTGCTTTTCTGCCATTTGCAAATGCGGGTTGGTGTCCCTTTTGAGTGGAAAGGAGGCAGTTTGAAGAGTTGAAGGGACCCTTTTGCCTCGCACTACTCCAATGCAGCAGAGACTTTCGCTGCCAAAGTTATAATGTTTGGAACTTTCCCCAAGCTAGGTTTTTGGCTTGGTCCTCAGCTCTCCAATCCTTCTGACCTCTCCCTTTAAATACCAGTAGTATCAGGAGTTCGTGCACTCCTCTCAGGCTCCCCCTTCCCAGAGGAATCCTTTTCTGTCTTGTCCTTGACAAGAGCCATTACTCTGTCCTGCCCAACAGACGGGGCTGACCCCTCAATCCTTGCAAAAGACTTCCTCTGTCAGTCCTACCCTGTGCCCTGAGACTCCCTTCCTTTGTGCCCCCAAGCCCCCACAAACCATGTGGAGAGACCTCCACCTGCAGTCCCTTAGACCGGGGTCCAGAAGGCTAGACAGAGGCAGCGACAGGGATGGGGACAGACTGAGTCAGACTTGTACACAGAGGTAGCAACAAGAACAAAAGCAGGAACAGAGGCAGGGTCAGACAGAGGGCAGGGCTGGAACACTGGCCCGCTCTTCTCCCTCCATCCACCCCATCCCACACCTGGAGTCCCAAGCCCAGCCACCCAGAGCCCACCTCCCAGTCAACCCACTCCTCGAACGGCATGCCACAGGACCCACCTGATCTGCAGAAGCTGGGACCAAACTCCCTCACTTTCAGCCCAGAGCTCTGTTCAGTGTCTCATCCCTAAGGAATGCAAGGCCCAGGGTATTTACAACTAAGGCCCCTGAAGGTATAACACCCAGATTGAGATGGAATTTAAAACTCTTATTTGTTATCAAGAATGGATCACAAGACCTGGCCTTTCTGCCCCCAGCCTCTTCCAAACTACTGCTGTCCACTGTCTCTGGCTGATTTCCGCCTGAGCAACACCAGGCAGGAGCCCTCTCCTGCACTGGTCCTGGATCTGTATCCCAGTGAAAGTCAGCACAACTGCCTCCAGCACTTTTCACCTTCTGAACCACCTTCATGCCCCCTTCCCAGAGTCTGTAAACCGCACTATGTTTGGAGTCAGGAACAGCGTTTTCATGCTGCAGTTCTGCCACTTAATTCTTGAGAGGCTCTGACCAAGTTATTAAACTTCAGCCTGTCTCCCCAGTATGTAAAATGGGGAGAAAAACTCACAACTTCACAGGGCTTTTGTAATGATCACATAAGATGGGTAGATAATCTCTGTCCTCAATGTAGAGGATTTAACAATAGTAATAGTGTAAGTACTATTCCATTTCCCCCAGGGACTTGCTCTCAACCCCCAACCAGCTTCCAAGCCCGTTCTCTCTACCCCGCCTCTCTACACCATTCAACAGCCTCCTGGAAACCGGCCCCTCCTTTGGCTTCCTACACCTTGCTACCTCTGGGCTCTCCGCCTCTGTCTGGAACTACTCATTTGCCGAGTCAGGCCCTGGTTCAAGTGGCAGCTCCATGCTTCTTCCTGTCATTTGGGTCTGCCAACCACATGGCTTCAGAGACGAACCACCGGAAGCATGCCCAGGCCCTAAGTGGGGTTCCCCCAGTACGCCCAAAAGTAAGCACATGTTGGATCACAACCACCCTGCCATTGCTGCCTCTCCTTCATGAGAGAGACTATTTAGCAATAAAAATTAGCATGATGGCTGCTGGAGCCCAACTGCTGGTCCTGGCTGCATGCAACTGAGTCTGTGGTCTCTAGGCTTGGCATTGTTTTATGCCTTTTTCTCCTCAGCAGACCAGTGCTTTGGCTGGAGATTTAGACAATATGTTTTCACTTCTTTTTTTAGAACTGAAAGGCCTTTTAGAAATAATCTGTGCTAAATATACAAAATGGTGATGTCTTGGCCTTCAGTCCATGGACCCGATCTATATCACTCACTCTTCAACTTCCCAGACTAACTCAAGTGGCCTCCTTCTCTCAGGAGCTAAGGTGAAGCTCCTGTCAGTGGACCTTTTAACCCAGACAGAGAGGTGAGATGACTTGCCCCAGGCCTGACAGCCACTGAAGATTCAAACTCTGGCAGTGAGACTACAGAGGCCACATTTAACCACCAGAGTGTGTCAAATGAACACTGGGGTCCTGTGAACAATGTGCTCTCTGCCTTCCAGGCACCGTCAAAGTCAGAAAAAAACAAAGACATGCAATAGGATGTAACAGGGGGCCATGTACTATAGGATGACCAGGGTGCTGTGGGACAGGGAGCAGAAGGAGAGGGGTGCCTAATTCAAGGGGGGAAGGATGAAGAGAGAGGCTTCATAGAGAGGGAGACAATTATACTGGGCCTTGAAGGATGAGGACTCGACAGCAACAGGTTTGGTTTTTGGTTTTGAAGGATGAGTAGGAGTCTGCAGTTAGATTTGGGGTAGAGGTGGAGAGGGTATTTCAAGCACAGGAAGCATCATGTGAAAAAACCCAGAGGTATAAAACCAGAAGAGGGATTCAGGAATACCAGTAGTTCCACAAGGCTGGAGCAGAGGTTCTGCGGGGTGGGGTGATGAAGGTGACAAGGAGTTCAGAGAGTAGCTTATATAGGACCCTGGATGCCACGTAAAGGAATAAATATACACTTTATCCTGAGGGCAACAGGGATTCTTGGAAAGATGGCAAAATACAACTGAGATAGAATTTAAAACTCTTATCTC
Organism: Dugong dugon; assembly: GCA_030035585.1. Classification (NCBI taxonomy): domain Eukaryota; kingdom Metazoa; phylum Chordata; class Mammalia; order Sirenia; family Dugongidae; genus Dugong; species Dugong dugon. Next base: position 65,701,464 of record CM057471.1, read on the forward strand.
TTATTCAGAAACTGATCACAAGATCTGTTTGGAAAGATGACTTTGGTTGCCATGGCAGAATGTCCTGGAGGAGGTAAGACTAGGGAGATATAACAGCAAGGGCCTGGCTGGAGAGTGGGTGCATACACACTAAGCAGGAGCAGTGGGGTTGGAATTAAAAGGACTATTTGGAGATTTGGTAAAGAGGTAGGACTGACCAAACTAGGTCATAGATTCAATGGTCAAGGGCGCAGGGAGGAGTAAGAGGGTAACTTCTGGACAGAGAGTCCATATGTGCAAAGCTACAGGGACTTGAAAAGGCATTGCAATGTTTGAGGAAAGGGCAATAACTGGACCAAAGTGTAGGCTGTGTGATGGGAATTAGGTTGAAGAGATAAGGATAAGTGAGTATCTGCATCAGGGGGGTTTTAAAAAACATACCTGGTCAACTGGATTATTGTTCCCAAGTATTCATTCCCTTTTATGTTGACTTTGGTCTTGGGCATAGAAACAGTTTTGACCAATGGAATGTAGGTAGAAGTGACTATGTGCCAGTTCAGAGTGGAGGTGGTAAGAGGCAACATGTCATCTCTTTCTTGCTCCAGTCCTCATCATAAAAATAACATGTACCAAATAGAAGCAGCTCCTCCAGCCTGAGTTCCAGAATGAGAAGACACATGGAGCAAATTTGTCTGGCTGGCACCTGGAGCAAAGCCACAAAGTCATGCAGCCACAACTACCCCCCAGCTAACAGATAATGTGATCAATAAATAGACCTTGTGGTCATAAGTCAAGATTTGGGGGGTGGTAATGTTTGTTATGCAGCATGGTTGCAGTCAAAGCTAACTATTACATACTATTAAAAAAAAAAAAAAAAGTCTGTTGCTGTCCCTGAGACCAGAAGAACTGGATGGTGCCCGGCTACCACCAATGACTGCCCTGACAGGGAACACAACAGAGAGTCTCTGATGGAGCAGGGGAAGGGTGGGATGCAGAACTCAAATTCTAGTAAAAAGACCAGACTTAACAGTCTGACTGACACTGGAGGAACCCCAGAAAGTATGGCCCCCAGACTCTCTTGTCAACCCAGAACTAAAACAATTCCCAAGGCCAACTCTTCAGACAAAGATTGGACTGGACTGTGGGACATAAAATGATACTCATGAAGAGTGTGCTTCTTGGCTCAAGTAGATATATGAGACTAAATGGGCAGCTTCTGTCCGGAGGTGAGATGAGAAGGCAGAGAGGGTTAGGAATTGGTTGAATGGACATGGGAAATTAGGGGTTGAAAGGAGGAGTGTGCTGTCACAGTATAGGGAGAGCAGTTAGGATCACATAACAATGTATGTATAAATTTTTGTATGAGAGACTAACTTGAATTGTAAACTTTCACTTAAACTACAATTAAAAAAAACCAAAAACTGTTGCTGTCAAGTGGATTACAACCCATAGCAACCCCATAGGACAGAGGAGAACTGTCCCATAAGGTTTCCAAGGAGCAGCTGCTGGATTCGAACTACTGACATTTCATTAGCAGCCAAGCTCTTAGACACTGGTAGATTTGAACTGCCAACCTTTTGGTTAGCAGCCAACTCTTAGCCACTGCGCCACCAGGACACCGTGTGTGTGTGTGTGTGTGTGTGTGTGTGTGTGTGTGTGTGTGTGTGTGTGTGTGTGTGTGTGTGTGTGTGTGTGTGTGTGTGTGTGTGTGTGTGTGTGTGTGTGTGTGTGTGTGTGTGTGTGTGTGTGTGTGTGTGTGTGTGTGTGTGTGTGTGTGTGTGTGTGTGTGTGTGTGTGTGTGTGTGTATATGTATATATATATAAACGAAAAACCAAACCAAACCCATTGTTGTCGAGTCAATTCCGACTCATAGCAACCCTACAGGGCAGAGTAGGGTTTCCAAGGAGTGGCTGGTGGATTTGAACTGCCGACCATTTGGTTAGCAGCCAACCACTTAACCACTGTGCCGGTAGGGCTCCGTGTGTGTGTGTGTGTGTGTGTGTGTGTGTGTGCGTGCGTGCATGCGTGCGTGCGCGCGCACGCGTGATGAGGAGGGAGCAGACTGTAAAGAAACTTACATATTCTGATGAGTTGTTAACAATAGGGAGTCAACAGAAAATTTTGTAGTTGACGAATCTTTTCATCTTCATTCACTCACATCCAGTCCTCAGAGGTGGAGATACCCATCCTTCTTTCAAACCAACCCTCTTGCTCCTCATGGCACCTTGCTCTATCAGCTATCTCTTCCCTCTCCTGAACTGGGTCCTTCCCCTGAACCTATACCTCACTAGTCTTTTCTATCCTAAAATCCCTTCCTTTACCACATCTCCTTAAAACTAGTTCAATCTCTCTCCTGACCCTCTGAAACAAAGTTCTTTAAAGAGTTGACTATATTTGCTGCCTCTCTTTCTTCCCCTCTCACCTCTTACCTATCAGCAGTGTAGCTTGCCTGCTCTCCACTCCACCAAGATGCTCTCCGTATGCCTCAGTAACTTCCTAACTGCACAATGCGATTTCTAGTCCTTATCTTCCTGCTCTGCTCTGTACCATGTGACACAGAACTAAATTCATTATCTTCCTTCCCAGCCTCAAACATTTCCTCCTTTCACATTCTCTGTCAGCTACTGGCGCCATCATCTACCCAGTGACCCATGACGGAAAGCCAACATGAGATAATGCATTCTGTTCTGGACTTGTTTGCAGTGCCTTTAACATTAAAGAAGAGATGCCCAAGGGACAGTTAAGCATGTGGATTGGGAGCCCAAAACACAGATCTGAACTGGAAGTAAAGATGATTGCTACAGAGGTAGCATTTAAAGCCATGAGCATGGATGAACTTGTCTGAACTTATACAGTGCAAGTTTCAGGTCTTTAAATCCTACTTGATACACAGAGAGCTCTCCTGAGCCCAGAAAGTTTTATTCCTGAATCAATATTCCAACTACCATTTGGTTTCTTGACTCCCAAGTCATGACCCATAAGTGGCCGCCACACCACCATCTTATTTCATATTCTGCCCCCTGCTCATGTTACCTTCTCCAACAACTCTTAAAATTCAATCAAAAAATAGGAGGTAGAAATCGCTCTATGATACCACTACCCAGTCACTAAATATGGCTAAATTCAAAAAGACTGACAACACCAAATATTGTCATGGATGTGAAACAATCATAACTCTCTTCCATTGCTGTGAGAGAGTAGAATGGTACAACCTATGACCCAGAAATTTCACTACAAGGTGAAAACAAATGTTCACAAGAGACTGTACAAGAATATTCACAGCTGCTATAAACATAATAGCCAAAAACTAGAAATAACTCAAACATCCTTCAACAGGAGAATAAATAAATTGTGATATATTCATACAATGAAATACTAGCAATAAAAAGGAACAAACTATTGATTGATACACACAACACAGAAGAATCTCAAAAACATTACCTTGGGTGAAAGAAGCCAGACATGAATGAGTGTATACAGATGATTCCATTTATGTGAAGCCCAAGAATAGGCAAAATTAATCAATGGTGATAAAATCAGAAAATGGTGGCCAGGTAGGGTAGAAGAAAAATTAATTGGAAATGGGAACTTCCTAGGGTGATGGAAATATTCTGTATCTCATTTGGATGATGGCTGCATGGAGGTAAACAACTGTCAAAACGCACTGAACACAACATTTAAGATTTGTGGATGCTACTGTATGTAAATTATACTTTAATTTAAAATTAGAAAAAATAAAATTTAAGTTTTAAATTGTCTATAAGATAAACACTAAAATAAAAAGAAAGTACAATGCAGAAAACAAGTCATTTCAAATAAAGTGTATACAATGAATGTACCTATATTGTCTGGAATATATATCCCGGAGGGCCCAGTCCTCCCACTTAATGCTGGTCGACTATTCTACCATTCTCTCCCCCCAACCCCAGACTTGATGACATCTGTCCTCTAGCCATTTTCTAGCCATCACATGGGTGATGTAATGGAAAAAGCACAGTCTTTAGAGTCAGACAAATGTCAGCTGCCATTTAATACTGGGTGCACATGAACAAGCTACCTGACCTCTCTGAACCTTCATTTCCTCAACTATAAAACGGGCTAGTGACACCTTCCCTACCCAGTGGTTGTGAGAATTAGAAAAGGGACCAGCACACAGCCCATTAGTATGGTGGGGGTCATCTCCCACCATAGTCACAATTAAGAACCCAATGAAATTGGAACAAAATGCCATAAGGGAATGGTCACCACCATCACTAGCTTCCTATCTGAGGCCACTTGGATCCTAACAGTCAGAAATAGGATCCACTATCATGTTCAACATTTAAAGGAAACCAGCAGAAAGACTACAGGGATGCAGGGTAAAGGCACAGTTCTCCGTGTTGGGCTGGGCTGGGGAAGGGGCAGCGTGAGAATGCTAGCTAGCTCCTGGGCAACCTAATTCTTTTTGACTTCACACTGTGCAGCCAGCTTGCATGCAAAAGTCCCAATAAAGGCTTAGAAATGCTCAAAGGATGAGACTCATAGGCTTCCTCTCTCAGAAGGGTAAGGAGCTGGCCCTGGGACCCTGGGATTAGGGTACAGGTGAACTGGGCCAAGAGCTGGAGAAACAGCTGCTCTGAGCCACCTTGACCAGGCAAAGGCCACTCCTGGCCTATGACTTAAGAGACCAGGGTTCGTGGGGGACCTTGCCCATGTCACTTTGCACACCTCTCTACCTCAATTTCTCCATCAAAAATGACCAGATCAGACTGGATCTGAGGAATCTGGTAGCAAAAACATTAGCTAAAGGCAGAACAAAACTGAAGTAGGGAAAGGAGAGCCCTTAGGCTCCTCTCCCCCACCATGGCGGCCCTTGGACAGGATCCTGGGCCTCCCAGGGGCACAGTCTGCAATCTCCTAGGGGCTCTTTCAGCTCTGCCTTTTTCAGTCATTCAGCACCCATACCTGTAACAGAGATAACTCCCATCTGCACCTTGACCCTATCTGGTAGGGAATGCAAGGTATGCTCACAAATAACTCTGATCAAGGTAGAAAGTGCTTATTATTGCCAGGGAAGCACAGATGTGCAACAGAGTAACCATATCCCCTACTCCCCTTCTGGAAGATACTTAGCATTTTCCAGGAATGCTGGGGGCGCAGTGGTTAAAGCACTCAGCTGTTAACCAAAAGGTCAGCAGTTCGAACCCACCAGCTGCTGTGCTGGAAAGATGTGGCAGTCTGCTTCAGTAAAGCCTTGGAAACCCTATGGGGCAGTTCTACTCTGTCCTACAGGGTGGCTATGAGTAGGAATCCACTCGACAGGCAGTGGGCTTTTTGTTTTGTTTTGGATTTTATTGTTGTTGCATTTCCCTACTCAAAGCAAGGAGGGAAGTCATCAGCAGTATCCCCATTCCACAGTTGAGGAAATTTCCCCTGGGCAAGTGCCTCCCAGCTGGGAAGCTGCCCAGCCAGGGCTCCATCCTGCAACTCCTGCCACGGAGACACACCTACTCCACCTAGAATGCAGGGGGCCCCCAGGCCTGTGCAGGAGGTAGAAGGAGAGTACACCACAGGCAAAGCCACAAAAACAGCCGCCTGGTCTAGGTTCCTTCCTGGGGGGAGGAGTGGCACTGACACCTTCCCCACCTGCCTCCTCCTTCCTGCCACGGGAAGATTGAGGAATCTTAAGTCCCCGAGCTTTCTCTGCTCTGCTCATAGGCTGACATTTTTTCCCACTTTACTGTTTCTTGGACGTCTTTCAAGAGTTTGTGCAATTATTCTGTTCAGCTGCTTTTCTGCCATTTTCAAATGCGGGTTGGTGTCCCTTTTGAGTGGAAACGGGGCAGTTTGAAGAGTTGAAGAGACCCTTTTGCATTACTCCAGGGCAGCAGAGACTTTCGCTGCCAAAGTTATAATGTTTGGAACTTTCCCCAGGCTAGGTTTTTGGCTTGGTCCTCAGCTCTCCAATCTCTCTGACCCCTCCCTCTAAATACCCCTAGTATCAGGAGTTCATGCGCTCCTCTCAGGTTCCCCCTTCGCAGAGGCATCCCTTTCCCGTTTCGGTCGGTCCTACCCTGTGCCCTGAGACTCCACTCTTTTCCCCCCAAACTCCCACGGACTACATGGGGAGACCTCCGCCCGCAGTCCCTTAGGCCGGGGTCCGGAAGGCTGGACAGAGGCAGCGACAGGGATAGGAATAGGGGCAGCGACTGGGTCAGACTTGTACACAGAGGTAGCGACAAGAACAAAAGCAGCGACAGAGGCAGGGTCAGAAACCGGGCAGGGCCGGAACACTGGCACGCTCTTCTCCCTCCATTCACCCCATCCCAAACCCGGAGCCCCAAGCCCGGCCGCCCAGAGCCTCCCTCCCAGTCGCCCCGCTCGCCTCTCCAGGGCTCGGGCGGCGACCCGTAGGACCCACCGGATTTGCAGAAGCTGGGCGCCGAGGGCCGGCTCGCAGCGGCGGTGGGAGCTAGACCGCGCCTGTATTCCCCGCCCTGGCGGCGCCCTCTGCAACTGGCCCAGTCGCCCGTGCTGCCTCCGCCGGAGCCCCGGTCGGGCGTGCCCGGGCGGTGTGTGCAGCCTGGCTTCCGGCTGCTCGACCGTCTGGGGCCTCTCTCGAGGCAGCGGGCGGTGGCAGGGGCGCGAGGGAGCCCCCAAGCGCTCGACACCCGCGGCCTGCTCCCCGCTCCGCCCCAACCCGCGGCTGTTTGTGCCAAGCAGGTCCCCGCCCCGGAGACAGACAGCTGAGAGGTTGGCCGCGCGATGCATGAGTGCGTGTGCGTGTGCGTGTGTGTATGTGTGTAAGTGGTGGGGAGTGGGCGGGGCGGTGTTTGCTTCATCTTCACTCAAGCAGAAAAAATCCTGAAACCAGCAAAAATGAGAAAAAAAACGCTGGTGAGGGTTACTGGGCCCCCCTGCCTTCTCCGGCTTGCACGTGGCGGCGTGGGGGTGGGAGGCGCCAGGGGCAGGAGCAGGGGTCTGTGTCTCTCTGCTGCAGGGAGGGGCGTCGGTGGCCTGGCCCACCGCCAAACGAGGGAGAAGCGGAGAGCTTGTGAGGTCCGAGCCACCGTTTGTTCCTGGGGAAGGAAGAGAACAGACGTAACAACTACAGGCCGCCGGGCGAGAGCTACTCTTGCCGAGTCTGGGCTGAAGCAGAGGGTGGTAATTGAGCAACTAGCACCGTTCCTGCCCGTGTTTGTCCACAGACTCAGTGATCTTTTAACCCAGAGTTTTTCAAACGGAGTTCTATGCACACTCCCTGGGGGTTCTCTACTAGAGTTTTTAGAAGGGAATAAAAAAAATTCTGTTTCAGACTTTGTGCTTCTGTGCCCCGTCTGCCAGCAATTCACTCGAATGAATTACGTAGACGCGTCTGGCTGCCTGCAATCGGTTAGCTTGTCTTGCTCTGGAAAGGACAAGTCACCTCACGCCCACCCTTGGGTTTGTCTTGATCTATTTCACCAGTGGAAAAGTCAAAACTTCCTTTTGTCGGGGATCGTTTGCCATTGAAAGTCATTTTCATAGACTAAGAAATTTGCTTCTTAAATAATTTAATAAATTGGAACTGCCATTTGCCATCATGAAAATGTTACAGAGCATGGGTGTAATGTACAATTTTAATCCTTCCGTACTAATGAGAACAGAGGTCTGACTTAATGCTTAAAGGTTGCAGAGGCTACAAGCAGGCCAGATGATGTCACAGGGCTGGGGAGAATGAGGTTTCCCCGTGGGACCAGTCGAGTGAAGTGGTGAGAGAGTGGAGTGTCAGCCCCACGCAGGGTGCAGGAATGACGAGCTGCACTGTAAGTCAGTACAATGTGCCCTTTGCTAGAGGATAAATTGCACCATTATTGGCTTTTGTGGACAGACTTGGCAATAGTTTATTACTAGTGAGGATGATGAAACTACATCTCACATACTTTGGACATGTTATCAGGAGGGACCAGTCTCTAGAGAAGACATCATGCTTGGTAAAGTAGAAGGTCAGCTGAAAAAGAGGAAGACCCTCAATTAGATGGATTGACACAGTGGCAGCAACAATGGGCTCAAACATAGCAACTATTGTGAAGATGGCGCAGGACTGGGCAGTGTTTTGTTCCGCTGTACATAAGGTCACTATGAGTCAGAACTGACTCCATGGCACCTAACAATAATAACAGCGGCATAGTAAATGTACAGTAAGCAGTGTTATACTAAGTAGCAACTTAGGAAATAATATTGGAGTCATTATTCCCTGTCCTTGAGCATAGAGAATGTGACCCAGCTGGAGCTGGGCTCACAAGGACTCACAAGGACACATCAGCTGGGCCCTGATGGTATAAAGACAATAGCTAAGATAATCTTAGAAAATATCTTTTAGGGAAACTTCCACATAAAGCCAATCAAACAGAACACAAAAGACTTTCCACTCTTACCTTTTTCTATTAGCATGTAGTGAACAGAAATTTGTTGGACCAGTGAAGACCCTCCTGACTCTTGTACCAATGATTGTTAAGAAAGACGATTCAAAATGTAGGATCACAGTTTCTAGCCAATCTGAAAAGGCTAAGCTTTCAATGGTTTTGCCCATTTGTAATGTTAATACATATGACGGCTCTGTAATAGTCTCTGGACTCCAGCAGACATGGCTGTGGCAGCAGGCTTGTCCATTTCCCACTTCTGCCCTTTCGAATATATGCCGAAGAAAACTTTCTTTTTGCTTTACTAAACTTTATGATGTTTTTCCCCTACTACCGTTATTGCCCGCTTTTCGTTATTGCATTTAAGAATGCATTGTTAAAATTGCTCTGCCCATCCAACTAGATTATAAACAAGCTTTTTTTTTTGGTAAGAAAAATAATGACTGATTATGACTCCAATGATGGCCCAACATGATCAAAATCAAAAGATGACAGGAAATGCAAAACCGTTACCCTGCTACTGTTAAACCTAATGCCGGAGGTTTGGTTGCAGCAACACATCATCAGTCGTATTAATTTAATGTTGTTCACTTGAATTTTACGGATTTTGTGGTTGTGTTTGTATTTACTTTGAAAATTTGTTTTGGTTTTTAGCTGGCTTATAGCATTATGAGTATAAGGAGTTCCTGTCTAATTTAAGTTATACCTATGTTAGTAACATTCAAATAAAAACAATTTAAGTTCCAGTTTGAACCCCTGCTGAGAATTTGCATTTCCACCCCAGATATACCGAGTCAGAATCTACAGTTTAACAAGATCTCCAGATGATTCTTATGTATAATCAACTTTGAGAACAACTGCACTACTAGTAGTTCTCACAATTGCTCCCTAACCAGCAGCATTAGCATCACCTGGTGGCGCGGTGGGTAAGTGCTCACGCTGCTAACCAAAAGGTTGGCATTTTGAAATCACCAGCTCTCCTTAATGGACAGTTCTACTCTGTCCTATAGCATCGTTCTGAGTCAGAATTGACTAGACAGCAAAGGGTTTGCGGGAACTTGTTAGAAATGCAAATTCTCAGCAGGGATTCCAACCAGAATGAACTGGTTAGAAGCCCTGGCTGAATGTTGAGCTGGAGAACAACTTGAAAATTATTTACATAGAGCCTGGGATCAGGAGTTGTAGATTTAAGGCCCTAGTTTAGTCACTCTTCTCCTCTGAGTCTCATTTGCTTTGTATGCAAAATAAGGATAAAACAACTGGTTCTTGGGAGGGGGAAAATCAAAATAAGATAACCTTGTCAAAAGGGCTTTAGGGCCTATGGAGCATCACAGGAATGTGAGGCAGAATATTCAAGCAGAGGAAGGGCTGACCAGGCAAACACGTAGGTAGCTCTTACCACTTGCCAGGCAATTGTCCAAGTGCTTTACACAAACATTAACTCACTTAATCCTCAGGCCACCCTATCAGACAGATGCTAATCACGTCCCCATTTCCCAGGGGAGAGAAAGCAGAGGTATGGGGTAACTTTGCAATCTCTCTAGATATGGGCAAAGTGACCCAAATTCAGAGGATCTTCCTCCCTGTCCTCCCTTCATTCTTTCAACAAATACTTACTGGGACCCTACTGTGTCAGCCCCTATTCTACACACTGAGGACACCAAGGCGAACAAGCAAGACAACATCCTTGCCCTGGAGGAGTTTGCAGTCTAATAGGAGGTAGATACTAAACCAATACTCAACTAATTGTGATCTGGGCTCTGAAGGAGAAATGCAGAGTGCTAGGAGTCTCTGGGTGGTGCAAACAGTTAAGCACTCAGCTGCTAACCGCAGTTTGAACGCACCTAGAGGTGCCTGGGAAGAAGACCTGGCAATTTGCTTCCAAAGGGCCACAGCCTTAAAAACCCTATGTAACACAGTTCTACTCTGACACATGTAGGGTCGCCATGAATCAGAGTCAACTCCTTGGCAATTTAGGTATGTAATATGTAAGGGTCTCAGCAATGAAAGGCAGAGATTTGAAGGAGGAGTTCGGTAGGTGAAAAGTTGGGAGAGAGTGACCTGAGCAGAGTCATGGACAAAAGCCCTGAGGGGTGTATGTGTGTGTATATGTATGGGAAGCTTCAACAACACAAAGATGGTGGTTGTTGTTAGGTGCCATCGAGTCAGTTCCAACTCATAGCAACCCTATGAACAACAAAGCACTGCCCTGTCCTGCTCCATCCTGATATTTGTTGCTATGTTTGAGCCCACTGTTGCAGCCACTGTGTCAATCCATCTCACTGAGGGTTTTCCTCTCTTTCGCTGATCCTGTCTCTACACAAGCATAATGTCCTTCTCCAGGGGCTGGTCCCTTCTGATAACATGTCCAAAGTACGTAAGACAAAGTCTCACCATCCTCGCTTCTGAGGAACATTCTGACATTCTGGCTGTACTTCCTCCAAGATGGATTTATTTGTTCTTCTGGCAGTCCATGGTATATTCAGTATTCTTCTCCAATACCATAATTCAAAGGCATCAATTCTTCTTTGATGTTCCTTATTCATTGTCCAGCTTTCACATGCATATGAGGTGATTGAAAATACCATGGCTTGGGTCAGGCATACCTTGGTCCTCAAAGTGACATCTTTGCTTTTTAACACTTTAAAGAGGTCTCTAGCAGCAGATTTGCCCAGTGCAATGCATCTTTTGATTTCTTGACTGCTGCTTCCATGGGCATTGGTTGTGGATCCAAGTAAAACGAAATCCTTGACAACTTCAATCTTTTCTATGTTTATCATGATGTTGCTTATTGGTCCAGTTGCGAGGATTTTTTTCTTTATGTTGAGGTGTAATCCATACTGAAGGCTGTGGTCTTTGATCTTCATCAGTAAGTGCTTCAGATCCTCTTTGCTTTTGGCAAGCAAGGTTGTGTCATCTGCATATCGCAGGCTGTTAATGAGTCTTCCTCTAGTCCTGATGCCGTGTTCCTCTTTGTATAATCCAACCTCTTGGATTATTTCTCAATAAACAGATTGAATAAATATGGTGAAAGGATACAACCCTGGTGCACACCTTTCCTGATTTTAAACCACGCAGTGTCACCTTGTTCTGTTCAAACAACTACCTCTTGGTGTATCTACCGGCTCCGCATAAGCACAAAATTAAGTGTTCTGGAATACCAATTCTTGCAATGTTTATCCATAATTTGTTATGATCCACACAATTGAATGCCTTTGCAAAGTCAATAAAACACAAGTAAACATCTTTCTGGTATTCTCTATTTTCAGCCAAGATCCATCTGACATCAGCAATGATATCCTGGTTCCACCTCCTTTTCTGAATCTGGCTTGAATTTCTGGCAGCTCCCTGTTGATGTATTGCTGCAATAGCTTTTGAATAATCTTCTGCAAAATTTTACTTGTGTGTGATATTGATGATATTGTTCGATAATTTCTGCCATTCATTGGATCACCTGTCTTTGGAATGGGCACAAATAAGGATCTCTTCCAGTTGGTTGACCAGATAGCTGTCTTCCAAATTTCTTGGCATAGATAAGTGAGTGCTTCTAGCATTGCCTCCATTTGTTGAAACATCTCAACTGGAATTCCATCAATTCCTGGAGCCTTGCTTTTTACCAATGCCTTCAGTGCAACTTGGACTTCTTCCTTCAATACCATCGGTTCTTGATCATACGCTCCCTCCTGAAATGGTTGAACATTGACCAATTCTTTCTGGTACAGCCATGTCTGTGTATTCCTTCCAACTTCTTTTGATGCTTCCTGTGCCATTCAGTATTTTGCCTATAGAATCCTTCAGTATTGCAACTCGAGGCTTGAATTTTTTCTTCAGTTCTTTCAGCTTGAGAAATGCCAAGCATATTCTTCCCTTTTGGTTTTCTAACTCCAAGCCTTTGCACATTTCATTATAATAGTTTATTTTGTCTTCTCGAGCTGTTCTTTGAAATCTTCTGTTCAGCTCTTTTATGTCATCGTTTCTTCCATTTGCTTTAGCTGCTCTACATTCAAAAGGAAGTTTTGGAGTAACTTCTGACATCCATTTTGGTCTTTTCTTTCTTTCCTGTCTTTTTAATGACCTTTTGCTTTCTTCATGTATGATGTCCTTGATGTCATCCCACAACTCATCTTGTCTTCAGTCATTACAGTGCATCAAATCTATTCTTGAAGTGGTCTCTAAATTCAGGTGGGATATACTCAAGGTTGTACGTTGGCTCTTGTGGACTTGTTTTAATTTTCTTCAGCTTCAACTTGCATATGAGCAACTGATGGTCTGTTCCAAAATTGGCCACTGCCTTGTTCTGACTGATAATATTGAGCTTCTCCATCATCTCTTTCCACAGATGGAATCAGTTTGAATACTGTGTATTCCATCTATTAAGGCCTATGTGTACAGTTGCCATTTAAGTTGTTGAAAAAAAGTATTTGTAATGAATAAGTCATTGGTATTGCAAAATTCTTTCATGTGATTTCCTGCATTGTGTCTACCACCAGGGCCATTATTTTCCAACTACTGATCCTGCTTCTTTGTTTCCAACTTTTGCATTGCATTACAATCACCAGTAATTATCAATGCATCTTGATTGCATATTTGATTAATTTTAGACTGCAGAAATTGGTAAAGATCTTCAGTGTCTTCATCTTTGGCATTAGTGGTCGGTGCCTAAATCTGAATAATAGTTCTGTTAGCTGTTTCCTTGTAGGCGTATGGATATTATCCTATCACTGACTACATTACACTTCAGGATAGATCTTGAGATGTTCTTTCTGATGATGAATGTGACACCATTCTTCTTTAATTTGTTATTCCCGGCAGAGTAGACCATATGATTATCCATTTCAAAATGGCCAATTCCAGTCCATTTCAGCTCACTAATGCCTAAGATATCAATATTTTTGCATTCCATTTCATTTTTGATGACTTTCAATTTTCCTAGATTCATACTTTGTACATTCCATGTTCCAATTATTAATGAATGTTTACAGCTGTTTCTTCCTGTTTTGAGTCATGCCACATCAGCAAATGTAGGTCCCAAAAGCTTTACTCCATCCACATCATTAAGGTTGACTCTACTTTGAGGAGGCAGCTCTTCCCAAATCTAATGTGAGTGCCCTCCAACCTGAGGGGCTCGTCTTCCAACACTATATCAGACCATGTTCCACTGCTGTTTATAAGGTTTTCACTGGCTGATTTTTTTTAGAAGTAGATTGCTAGGTCCTTCTTCCTAGTCTGTCTTAGTCTGGAAACTCTGTTGAAACCTGTCCACCTTGAGTGACCCTGCTGGTATTTGAAGTACTGGTGACATAGTTTCCAGAATCTTAGCAACACGGAAGCCACCACAGTAGGACAAACTGACATGAGTGGTGGACAAAGATGGCAATTCTCTTCAAATCAATCTATATATTCAAAAGAAATCCCAACAGAGTTTTTGTGGAACTTGAACAGTTGCTCCTAAAATTCAAATGGAAGAGCAAAGGGACAAATTTAACCAAGACAGTTTTGACAAAGAAGAGGGGAGGGAATAGAGGACCTTGCTCAAGCAGATATCAGGATGTACTGTGAAGCAATAACAATTAAGGCAGTATAGTATTGGTGCTAGGATGGGTTATTATATCAGTGAAACCAAATAAGGAGCGTAGAAAGAGACCCACACATGTGGGGAAACTCAGTGTGTGACAGAAGTGGAACTGCAGATGAGTGGGGAAAAAACAGACTGTTTGAAAAGTGTTGCTGGACTCAGAAGAAATGAAAACAGATGTGCAAACAAAAACTTGTACACAAATGTTGTCAAAGAAGAAAATCTCATACTCTGTTAGAAGTGAAGGAAAAGAGTTTTGTTGAGGAATAGAATAGCCATAGCTGGGCAACACTAGGTAGAATTACAAAGTGCGCCAACATTCACAAAGGAATGCAAGGTTTTTATACTAGAAGGCTAGCATAACTGCAACCACAAACAGACCTATCTTTATAACAGTTAATCTATTTTCAAATACATTCTTCCTGAGGCCAAGCATTTTTTGTGAGAACAATCTGTACACACTTCCTGAAATCATACTCAAACAAGCATAACCACATTTGTTTGCAAAACAAGAGTTGTTTACCTGAAAGTGGTGTTCATACTTCACAAGCAGTAGCAGGGGTTTAAAACAAAATGGAGCTCAATCCAGACCTTTGTCATCCATTTTAGTTATGCCAAGCACCTCAGTTTTAGAGTGCTCTTTCACAATGTTCATTGCAGGACTATTCACAATAGCCAAAAGGTGGAAACAACTCAAATGTCCATCAACGGATGAATGGATAAATACAATGTGGTATATCTATACAGTGGAATATTATTCAGACATATAAAGGAATGAAGCACTGATACATGCTACAACATGGACGAACCCTGAAAATATTATGCTAAGAGGCAGAAGCCAGACACACGAAAGGTCACATATTGTATAATTCCATTTACATAAATATCAGAACAGGCAAATCCATAGAGATAGAAAGCAGACTAGAGGTTTCCAGGGGCTGGAGGGTGGTGTGGGAAGGGATTGGGAAGTGACTGCTTCATGAGCACAGGGATTCCTTTTGGGTGATTAATAATGCTCTGGAACTAGATAGTGGTGATAGTTGCACAACATTGCGAATGTAACAAATGTCACTGAATTATGTACATTAAAATTATTAGAATGTGAATTTTATGTTATATGAACTTTAGCACAATTAAAAAAAAATACTGTTGGGCAATTGGCTATCCATACAAAAAACAAAATAAACTTACATCCCTGCCATACACATAACAGATGGATAAAAAGACCTAAAGGAAAAGAGAAAGCTTAAAACTTTTGAATGAGTAAAGATTTATTTAAACACGCACACAGAGGCCTAACCATAAAGATATATACTGGCAAGTTTGACAGAAACTCTGAGGTGAGACAGTCTCTGCCTTGGCAGGGTGTTGGGATTTGCATCCAGAAGGTTCTTAGCAGGGAAAATTAACTCCTCGAGGCCTTCTTGGGAAAGAGAAATATTGACAAGGGCAGGCTAAAAGAAGGATTAAACTCCTAGAATTTGATGAGCCCTTCCCACAGAAAAACCAGATCAAGGGAACGACAAACTTCCACAGAACCAGAAAAACACACAACCTGGGAGCCCCACAATATGGCCAGTTCTACTCTTCAATGTAAAGATGAGGAAACGAGATCCAGATGGGGGAAATGATGTTCTCAAAATCACGAACTTGAAATTTTCAGAGCTGGGATCTGCTTCCAACTCCCTAACTTTCTCTCAGCAGCAGGCAGGTGGGGAAATTCAGAGACCCTGAGCGGAGGGAGTTTTAAAGATTCTTATTAGAAGGATCCCTAGTGGCACAATGGATAAGCACTCAGCTGCTGTTTCTGTAAAGATTACAGCCAGAAAACCTATGGGACAGTTCTACTCTGTCATATAGGGTTACTATGAGTCAAAAATTGACTCAATGGCATCTAACAACAAAATCAGAAGTGATGGGGTTAGTCAGGAAAAGCAGAAGGTGCATGTAAGAGCTGAGTCTTGGAAGAAATGGGAATAAGCAGAGAGCACCTGGGAGAGGGCACCAGGCAGGGAGAACTGTGTGTGCAAAGGCACAGAAGAAGTAGCAAGCAACGGGCATGCCAGAGGCCATTGGAGATCAGCCTGGTGGGTCTAGAGGGGCCAAGTTGGGGTATCATACCAGAGAGGGTTGTGTTAAATGAAATAAAAATGGAGTCATATCATTGACAAAATGGCATCGGTCGTCAAGTGGACAACACCACTAAGACTTAGCTTTACCAAAATTTAACCCTGGCTTTCCTGTAAATCAAGCCACACTCCTTGACCAATGAGATTCAGACAGAACTTCTACCCTTGTTGGCCAATAACAGCTTGATAATGTTTCAATAGTAAGTTGTACAAGCCAATCAGCAGTAAGCTTCCTTGCTTCCACATTTTTTTTTTCAATAAAAAGTCAGTTGTTAAAAAAACAAAACAAAACAAAACAAACCAGTCACTGCTGATACTTGGTGGAGTATTTTTCCAAGTGTTGTTTGGTGCTACCCAATTCAAGAATCTCCTGCCCAAGGAGGGGACAGGAAAGCTGGTGATAGGGAACCCAAGGTTGAGAAAGGACAATGTTGACATGTCATGGGGTTGTTAACCATTGTCACAGGGCAATATGTGTAGTAACTGTTTAATGAGAAACTATTCTGTTCTGTAAACCTTCACCTGAAGTACAAAAAAAAAGAATTATCTATGTGAGATCAAATTGACAACAGCAACTCAAAAGGTTTGATGGGAAGCCTAGGGGGAAGTGAGTTGAAGATAATGGTGATGGAATAATTTGGAAAAGGATAGTGAGAATAGAAGCACAACTGGAAGAATGTAATCAATGTCACTGAATTGTGCATGTAGAAATTTTTGAAGTGGTGTATCTTTGGCTATGTACATTTTCACCAAAAAAGAAAAAAGGTCCTCCAAGGTCGAGAAGGGAGAGTGTTGACATGTTGTGGGGTTGTTAACCAATGTCATAAAACCATATGCATACTGACTGTGTAATGAGAAACTATTTGTTCTGTAAACCTTCATGTAAACTACAATAAAAAATTTAAAAAAAAAAGAATCTCCTGCCCAAATAAACCTCATATAATAGATTAATTTTATTATCAATTCAGTTTCTTTTGACAGTTTTGAAGTCAGGAATGAGATTCTGAAGGAGACCCTGGCTACCCCCAAGGACTCTACAGAAGCAGGCAATGGTACCTGCAAAGTCGTTTGGGCTTTCTATCTCTGCGCTGTTCATGGAGGTTGCCCACTAAGTTTCCTCTCACATCTGAATACCACTATTTTTTGCATTTTGTGTTCTCTGAGCTTTATTCGGGACTAGGACAGACTGGGTCTGGCCCTCTTGATGAACTAGGTTTATCTGAGTCTTTCTGCTACTTACAGGTAAGACGTTGGATATAGGGGATCCAAGGAACACTGGCAAGTGGATTAAAAATGGATGAAATTGACTAAGAACATAATGACCTATAGATGGAGCCCTGGTGGCACAGTGGCTTAAGAGTTTGGCTGCTAACCAAAAGGTGGGCAGTTCAAATCCACCAGTCACTCCTTGGAAACCCTGTAAGGCAGTTCTACTCTGTCCTATAGGGTCATTATGAGTCGGAATTGACTTGACGGCAATGGGTTTGGTTTTTTTTTTTTTTTTTGGTGGTCATTATGGGGAAGTTTTCAGATAGATAAGTTAAAGCATCTCAGAGAAATGTGGCATTCTTTGATTGGTATTTGGAAGCCTCCAAATGCTCAGAGGACTGATCAGTTGACTTTCAAAGAATGCCTAGTAGACCTGATGGATGTGACACCAACTGCCCCTCTGCCTCTTTAGCCTACTTTACCCACTTACTATTTGCCCTGCTCTCCTGATTCCAAGTCTCTTCTGGCTGAACTTCCTTTTCCCTCCATCTTTGATGTGCCCACTTCCTCTGACCCTTCAGTGCAGTGAAGTACTTAATATTGCCCTTCTAGCCATGCATGGTTTTGTGACTCCCACACAATGATTGGATGGAACTATGCAAATAAGGTGTTTGTGGCCCACCAAGGGGATTAGACAGCCTGCTAATAATGCAAATAAGGTTCATGGAAACCTTGTGGGGGAGGGACCATGCAAATAAGGTATATAGAACCCTAACGAGAGGATTGGTCAATTTTCCCATCCCGCTAGGCTTAAAGGGAACCAATCCCAGAAATGGAGATAGGGGACCTCACTACCATCAAGAAAGAAGAACCAGGAGTGGAATGTGTCCTTTAGACACAGGATCCCTGAACTGAGAACCCTCTAGACCCAGGAGACAAAGAGATAGCTGTAACTCCAGAGGCGGTATACAATGGCAAGAAGCGGTGGCAGAGAAACGGTGGCAACAGAACCAGGAGAATGGTGCAAGATAGCGGTGACGACCCATGGAGCAAGAGAACTGAGTGCCTTTGGCCCTAGGCTTACTAGTGGAGTGGGGTGCCTCTGGGCACTTATTGGTGGAGCTAAAAAGCTTTGTAACACTTACCCAAGCAGAGCAGAGGCCAGGCTGAGGGGCCAAGGAAGAGGTCTGCCTTCAGGCACTGTCAAGAAACTGTCCTTACCAAAGAACTGTATCTCAAAGTCATTCCTGATCCTGAATTGCAATCTGTTACTCATCTAATAAACCCCATAATCATGAGTATTGTCTGTGAGTTCTGTGTGGTCATTGCAATAAATTATGGAACCCAGAGTGCTGTGGGAAGGATGGCTGATGTCAGAATTGCAAAAGATTGGAGGGTGGAGGTATGTTTGATCTCCACCTCATAGTAATCAGCCTTGGGCTGATGGTGATTCTCCCACCTTGTGAATTAGAGGAGGTCAGACACCAGTGCACCATTTTTGCAGACCCCAACTCCTCTCAACAGATGCCTTTCAAGGCTAAACCAGCTACCAGTATTTCTCTTGATGGGAGCCTGAAACCTGACCAGATTTTTATACCACCTGGTCAAGAGCAAATTTACCAACTATTGTAAAGGAATTTCCCAAACCCAGAGAGAAGCCCAAAAAAATTCACTGAGGAATTTAGGATCCTAGTTGGAAAAGTTCAGAGTATTGGAAAAACGTAAAAAATGTTGAGAAGATTAGATTCAGAAGGAGACACTCCAATTACAAAGGAGGCTGCTCCCCAAGTATACTTTCATGTCCCTAACAGTTCAAAACGGATGAGGCTTCAGAGAAAATCTTTGCAGGCTTCATGCATTGCTCCAGCTAGACCAAAATGGGAAAACAGACCTCAAAGTTAATGGGAAGAACTGCCGGTTTGGGATTGACATTGGAACCACCATGTCAACATCAAATCCCACTTTATTAAAGTAGCCTCTTCCCCAGAGTCAACACAAATTACAAACCGTGGGGGTATCTAACCAGATTCAGGAAGTCCAGAAGCCTGAGTCCATTCAGGTCCAACTAGGACCCATGATGGAACACCACTCTTTAAAGGCAAGAACAGGCTTCCTTCTTAGAGTGAGAATCTTGGAAATTATAGCATTGTCATTTAAGCCTAAAAAACAGATTCTGGGGGAAGAGCGTCAGGATAGTCGCCTGGTTCTACCAGAGGCCCTAAATTTTCCAGTGTTGAAAACTTTACATCATCTACCCACCATGGAGTAGATAAAATGATTCAGACTGTGGCCAAATATTGGTAAGGTGATTGCTGCCTACCAGCGCAACAAGTTTACTTCCATGTAGTTGTTTGTTTTTGTAAAAACGGACTGAACGTACTAGGGGTAATTTGGAATTTCAGTAGCTACTTTGAGAAACGTTTAAATAGAAATTGGTTCTGTGGAAGAGCACTTTAAAACTGAGGTGCTTGGAATCACAGGAATGGCAGATTTAGGTGTGGGCCAAACTCCATTTTAAATCAAACTCCATCTTGTTCCTTCAGACCTCATTCTATGACCAGTATACTTTTACACTGTACTTGCAAAATTTATTAAGAAAGAATGCAGTTTAGCCTATGCAGTCATTGTTCTTGTGAATGTCTTCTGACATGCCCCGGGAAGAGGGGCTCCATGATGTCTAAATATTAACCAAAGATGTGGAAAAACAAGTTATTTCTGAAATGCTTGTGGTCTTCCTGGAGGCTCACGATAATCTTGTGACTGATTAGACAACACCTTGTAAATGTCAACCAATCAGAAAAATTGCCTGTTAGTTTCTGCTTGTCTCCTGCTCATTGGAGCATATAGTGGTTTCACTATATGCTTCCCAGCCCTGCTGTTCTATTCCTCAAGAAAACTTGGTCAATTTCTCTATACAGAATTTGTATTGGTCTGTTGTGCTTCGGCAGTTCATTTGAAAAGTGCACTGGAAAAAGGATATATTGTTTATTTTGGTTGATAAATGAAGCCTTGAAAAGAAAAATTATTTTTAATTGCTTCTCTAAAAGATTCTTTAAACTGCACATAAGATGAGGTTATGAAAATATGGTATTTTCCTACCTCCAGAGGGTATTATTAAATAAGATTATAATATTCCTTCAAAGAGCTTTATTCTGATTGGTTTAGTGATGAATAAGCACTTATATCAATTTCATGCTGTTGTTGTTGTTATGTCCCCTGAAGTCAGTTCTGACTCATAACGACCTTATGTATAACAGAACTAAACACAGTCCGGTCCTCTGTCATCCATAACTTTAATAGTATATGGTAAATAGTATGTAAATTGAATAGCTCTAATATGCCCAAGAATTAATGAAAATGTATTTGTTTTGACAAAGGTTTTTATTTATTATCATTTTGTTGTTGTTGTTATATAAATTAACCCATTTATTACTGGCTAGAGATGTTTCGGAGCCCTGGTGGTGTAGTAGCGAAGAGCTCAGCGGCTAATTAAAAACTCAGCAGTTCAAATCCACCAGCCGCTCCTTGGAAACCCTGTGGGGCAGTTCTATTCTGTCTTATCGGGTCGCTATGCGTCAGAACCGACTCCACCACACCTAACATCAACAACCACAACATAGATGTTTCAAATGGTGGAGCTTCTACTGGTCTTTCAATTCCTTCAGTCTTCTAATGGTGGACTTTACTGTGACTGCTGAAGTGTTGGTGTAGATTCAGGCACTACCGGCTACTGTTTTCATGCAGGAACCACAGTATCAGATCTCCAGGAGGAGCAAGTGTACTTGGCGTGTTGGCTGATTTCAATTTTCTTCACTATTTTCCTGAGGGAGACTCCATAACAGACCCGATTATTTACCTAAGATCCCAACCTTGTTGGTGCGTTTAGCCATGTGGCTGCAAACCACCTTCGAGCCCAGAGAGGTTTTTATGTTTTGTACTACGTCTGCCTAAAGGCAGTTTCCAATTTTTTTTTTTTAAAGTAACTGATTTGGAAAATAATATTGGAATCATTTATTTCCTGTCCTTGAGCATAGAGAATGTGACCCACCTGGAGCTGGGCCCTGAGATACAAAGACAATAGCTAAGATAATCTTGGAAAATATCTTTTAGAAAAACTTTCACATAAAGCCAATCAAATAGAACACAGAAGATTTTCCACTCTTATCTTTTTCTATTAGCATTTAGTGAATAGAAATTTGTTGGACCAATGAAGACCCTCCTGACTCTTGTTAGCGAAACCTGCACCAATGATTGTTAAGAAAGACAATTCAAAATGTAGGATCACAGTTTCTAGCCAATCTGAAAAGGCTATAAGCTTTCAATGGTTTTGCCCATTTGCAGTGTTAATATATACCGATGGCTCTGTAACTGGTCTTTGGACTCAGGCAGACATGGCTGTGGCAGCGTGCTTGTCCGTTTTCCCACTTTTGTCTGTTCTGTGATATTTCCTTGGACTTGGGCAGACATGGCTCTGGCAACATGGTTGTCTGTTTCCCACTTCTGTCCTTTTGAATTTATGCAGAATAAAACTTACTTTTTGCTTTACTAACTTTGTAATGTTTTTCCCCTACAACATAACTTAGGCTAGGGTGAGTATATGGGATGTTTTATCAAGGGAAAAAGGAGTAATTTTGTTTTAAAGTAAAAAACTGGTAGTTCCAAAACGAGAAAAAGAGAAGCATAGGACAAACCTAGATGGAAAAAAGTTTAAAAGTTAGCTAAAATTTTATGGGTTTATTTATAAAGAATGGTTTATCTTAAGGAAGAGAAGGCTAAACTGCTTATGAAGACAATAGTAAAGAGAAAGTTAACGGTTCACAAAGGATCTCTCTCAACAGAGTGGAGAATTTTAAGGATATTAAAAAATAGGATAATTAAGGTAGACATTGATGGGGTTAAGCCAGGAAAAAACACTGTCTTAACACAGTTATCAGAAGCTGGGTGGATGCCCAACATTAAAGAACCATAAACAGAGAAATTTTAAAAAGCCGAAAGATAAAAATCACAATAAGACACACCTGAAATTGCCTGGGGAAATATTTACACCCCTAGCCAGAGACTTAAATTATATCCATATCAATGAAATGGTCAGGTGGAATAGAAATTTTTGACTCCAAAACCAGTTGATAAAATCTTAACAGGGCTAGGGTTAGATTGGAAAAATATGGGAAATGGTAAAAGTTTGAATGAAAGTTTAGAATATTTAAACAAATTTTATTTCAACAGCAATTATGTTCTATAAAATAATTAAAATAATTTCCAAGAATTTTAGATTACTTACTGATATTAAATTGAGTTAATAAATATTCATTATAATTTAAGTTTATACACTTTTGCTTTTTTATGCCACAGAAGGGAGAGATATAGATATATAAAAAATGGAACCCTGGTGGCACAGCGGTTAAGAGCTCGGCTGCTAACCAAACCGTCGGCAGTTCAAATCCACCAGCCGCTGGAGTCGATTCCAACTCCTAGCGACCCTATAGGACAGAGTACAACTGCCCCATAGGGTTTTCAAGCTATAAATCTTTATGGAAGCAGACTGCCACATCTTTCTCCTGCAGTTCATTTTTGCCACTTGAAAAAGTTGTACTATAAGAGATGTGATAAAGACAGAAAGATTTATAAAAGGGAATTTTATTTGCTATGATCAAAGATTTTATCTGTCATAGCTAAAATTTAATGGGTTAATTTATGAGATTTTAAAGAGTTTTAGTATCAAAGAGTATATTAAAAATTGAGTTTCTCTCTGTCTCATTGAAATAAGTTGAGTTTATCATGTTCTTGAAAAGCAAGCCCTGAGACTTAAAAAAAAAAAAAAGCTAAGGTTTTTACTTTAAAAATTTTTTATTGTCACTTTGGTTAAATACCTATCTAAGTTTTATTCCTCAGTGACCTGTGGAAAACTCCTGACAACTTTGAAACCTCATGAAAATCCACAAAGATTTGCTTCTGACTTTGTAGGAGAAAAGTGCTAGAAATAATTAGGTTCATTTAACGTGTTGTGAGTTGCATGAAATGTGTTTTCAAATCACGATAAATGTCTAATTTTCTCTGGGTTAAAAATTTGTGTCAACTAATTTGCTCTGTAAACTTTCACTTAAAGCACACACACGAAAAAAAATTAGCATCAAGGTCTCATGTTTTGCCTGATATTAGGCAAGATTTTTAAATTGCTAACTTGGTCAAAGCTTTAACTGGGAATTCACATGGTTTACCCATGGAGTTTTATTAATACTCAGACTGGATAATCTTGGTATGCTATTATGTCTCAGGATTATTGTATGTTATATCTGAAGTTTTTTGAAAATAAGATTAATCATTATGTTTAGAGATATTTTGTCTGAAGTTTTTTAATTGACTTCATTTTGCTTTGCATTATTTTGTAATGAATTCTCATCGGTTTTTTACTATTGATAGTAAGTTAACCATGGTCATTTTTAAGTTTTGTTATCTGCAGATAATTTTTATTTTGCTGACTCCCTGAAAGTGCTTGACCAGAGTATTCAACCAAAAACAGACTATATCAGAAACTTATGGAAAGGACCCTACCAAGCATTGTTAACCTCCCCCTTGAAGCTAAACTCCAAGGAGTTGAACCTTGGGTTCACATCTCTCAACTCAAGCAACCTCCCTTCATCTACCTGGACTGCAACACTTGACAGGTGACCTCAAAATAAAACTTTCTCAAGGTCACCCAGAAGCAGATGGTCTTCAGATGTAGACAGCGTTCCCAAGATCAGTGGACAAGTAACCCAATTGACTTCTTAAACATTCATTTGATAACGTTAAAATAAAAAATCGTGTATTCCAATAATAGATATTGATTGAAGTGTATTTATTTTTTTTTATAATATTTTATTGTTTTTGATGAAGGCTTACACAGCAGTTTAGTTTCCCATTCAACAATTTCTACACAAGTTGTTTAATGACATTGGTTACAGTCTTCACAATGCGTGAACATTTTCAATATTTCCATTCTTTTTGTTCTGTTTCCATCAGTCTAGTATCCCTGCCCCCTTACATTCTCATCTTTGTTTTAAAGTAATTGTTGATCATTTGATATCATATAGATGATTTTTTAAAGAAGCACAGTATTCATGGGTAATATTCCTTATTTTGTGAGCCAATCTGCTATTTAGCCAAAAGGTGACCTCAGGGGCTAGTTTCAGTTCAAGGTTTAAAGAGTATCTCAGGGCAATAGGCTTAGGGAATCCTCCACAACCGGTTCAGTAAATCTGTTATCTTTTTTTAGGAATTTGAGGGTCTGTTCTACATTTTTCTCCATTCTATCAAGGTCCATCTATTGTGACCCTGATCAGAACAATCAGTAGCGGTAGCTGGGCACTATCTAGTTCTTCTTGTCTTGGGGTAGATGAGGCCATGGTTCATGCAAACGATTCATCTTATAGATTAGTTTATTCTTTGAATCTTTGGTTTCTTTCTTTCTCTCTCTTTTTTTTAATTAATTAATTTTTTTAAATTGTGATTTAGTTGCAAGTTTACAGAGCAAATTAGTTTCTCATCAAACAGTTAATACACAGATTGTTTCGTGACATCGGTTGCCAGCCCTGTGATGTGTCAACACTCTCCCCTTCTCCACTCCAGGTCCCCTGTTTTCATTCATCAGGTTTTCCTGTCCCTTCCTGCCTTCTCGTGTTTGCTTTTGGCCTGGTGTGCTCATTAGTCTCATATACGTGATAGAACTACGAATCACGTCCCTTACGAGTGTTATTTTTGGTCCTATAGATGCGTCTAATCTTTGACTGAAGGGTGAACCTCAGGAGTGACTTCAGTACTGAGTTAAAAGGGTGTCTGGGGGCCATACTCTCAGAGTTTCTCCAGTCTTTGACAGACCAGCAAGCCTGTTTTCTTTTTTTTTTTAATTTGAATTTTGTTCTACATTTTTCTCCTGCTCTATCTGGGACCCTCTATTGTAACCCCTGTCAGAGCAGCAGTCGGTGGTGGTAGCCAGGCATCAGCTGGTTATTCTGGGCTCAGTCCGATGGAGGTTGTGGTAGGTGTAGTCCATTAGTCCTTTGGGCTAATCTTTCCCTTGTGTCTTTAGTCTTCTTCACTCTCCTTTGCTCCAGCTGGGATAGGACCAGTAGATGTATCTTAGATGGCCGCTCGCAGGCTTTTAAGACCGCAGTCACTACTCACCACAGTCGGATGTAGAACATTTTCTTTGTAGACTATGCTATGCCAGTTGAGCTAGATGTCCCCCAAGATCCTTCTTTCTCTTTTGCTCCAGATGAGTTAAGACCAATAGTTGTATCTTAGATGAGACTGAAGTTTATTTAATATACAATTTGCAAATTGGGGTAACATTTCAACTAGGGAGTTAAAAATGTTCTAAAGATGAGAAAACCTCCAAAGATTCTTATACCCCACCCCATCAACACTGTCATGGAAACAGGGCCAGAACAGTGTTTTTATTATAACAATTCACCCTAAAACACAGCTTCCAGTCAGACCCTGGAGTTCCTATTTCTTTAAATTGACTGCACATAGATAATTCTTTAAAAGAGTCTAAAGTGGAAGGCAAAAGGACCTCAACTAAGCTGCTTACTAGGCTATTGTTTGACTTGAAGGTGATTTTAGGAAACTAGTTTCTTTAAGGCTCAAGGTTCAAAAGGACACCTAAGGACAAACGGCCTGGATGGGTCACCCCAACTCCATGGACCCCAAAAATCTCAATTCTAGGAGAATTAAAGCCGTTTTTCCAATAATGAATAAGTTGATTGTGTTTGATTGCTTATCCCTGCTTGTATTTAAGCCCAAACATAGAAGGACAAGGTTTTTGTTAGATTAGCCCTGGCAGTAGCTTCAGCAGGAAATTTGACAGATTATTGGTTTTGCTACCCTTCTCCCCACTCAGTACTTTCTAATTCAGACTGTTTAGCTGTACCTATCCTCAATTACACTGGAATCCCAAACGACACTGTCAACTCAACCATCCAAGTAACTCATGGAATTAGAGTTAGACTCTGGCATCCTCCAAATGCCCAATATGATTTAACTGCTCCTTGCTTTAATCTCACTTAAATGTAAAACATAACCACTAACTGTTCAGAATACTTAGAATTATATGGAATAATTGGTGCAACATGGACCAGTTATAAAGATTGGGCCCCAACAGAATGTAAATATTTTAATGGATCTGTCAACCATTTAGAGTTTGCCAGATTTGGGTTATGTCCCTACAGAACCAGGAGCTTTGATTTCCTAGATGAAAATTGTCCTTGTTCAGGGAAGAATTCTAAGTTTTATAATCTGTCAGGAGTTTCTCAATCCTCGTGATTGGGGAAAACTCTATTTGCAATAATTCTGTTTCTGAAAATTAGTTAATTTAGACAATTATTATACCATTCCCTATACTAATGAATCCGGAGGTCTGGTGGCATAGTGGTTAAGAGCTTGGCTACTAACCAAAAGGTCGGCAGTTCAAATCTACCAGCCACTCCCTGGAAACCCTGTGGGGCATTTCCACTCTGTCCTGTAAGGTCACTGACCTGTCACTCGCTGTGAGTCGGAATCGACTCGATGGCACCTAACAACAATAATGAATCTGTTAATGATGTCACTGGAGCAGGTGTTCTTCCTGCACCCAAAGGCTACGTTTTTCTTTGTAGAAGATGTAGCTGGTATAAAGATGATGAAACTCCTCAGAACTCAGATGAGGTCTGAGTCCTCCAATACATCAATGGCTGGAGAATATCAGGAAGCTGCACTCTTGGAATCTTTGGGGTCCCACTAGAACTCCGCTCATACAATGAAAGTAAACATTGGACTAGCATCCTAAAATTTTTTGAAAGAATTAGAAACAGATGAGATGTCTTGCCAACAGATATTAACGTCACAGCCTTCTCTTCTTTTGTTAGGTCTTCACTTCCCTGTCTGCGAGTCAGTGCAAATAGTCATAATTCACAATCTGTCTCAAACGATGGCGGCAATAGCTGTCTCCACAAGCTCAATACAAGTCTCTCAACAGACTCAACTCTTTAGCTTGGGTGGTGCTAGATAGTAGAATTGCTTTAGAATTCCTTCTGGCCCAACAAGGAGATATCTGTGAAATAGATAACACTTCTTGTTGCACATGGATACATTCTACTGTAACACTTCTTGTTGCACATGGATACATTCTACTGGACATGTTGAACAAGCCATAACCAAAATCTAACAAGAAGCACACTGGTTACACCAAGGAGAATGTCATCCCAACTGGGAATTTGATCTAATTAGCTAGCTCCCTACTAATACAGGGTTTTGAATGAATTCTTTAATCCAAACAAGAATTATAATGTTAATTATGATTATTTTTTATTGTTTTCTGTAGAATGAGCAAATGTATTTCAAATTGTTTTCAGGGTGTTTGCAACCCACCTACCAACATTTATTTCCTCCACAGAATAATACTTCTAGAAGAAACTGCTTTTGCCTCTGACAATAAAAATAATCAAGCCATGGAAACGTGACCTACTCAACCCAGCTGGCAACATTTCTCAAACACACTGTTACTCCATTAATCAATTAATCACCCCCTCTGCCTCTGGTTAACATTGCCTGGAGCCTTAACTATGGCATGGTGAAGATCTGGAAATAAGAGGCCTTCGTCAATCATCAGTCATCAAAAGCCCATGCAGAAGAAGGTCCACGAAAAGGCAAAATGAGATGATAGTAACTTGATCAAAGACCTTCTTTCAAGGTCTTGATCAGAAAGGGGAATTGAAATAAAAATGGAGTCATGTGGTTGACAAAATGGCATTAGGGGTCAAGTGGACAGTGCCCCTAAGACTTGTCTTAATCAAAATTTAAGCCTAGCTTAAATAAGATTCTGACAGTGCTTCCATCCTCATTGACCAATGACATCCTGACAACATTTCAGTAGTAAATTGTATAAGCCAAACAGAAAAAACTTCTTTGCTTCCTTGTTTTTTTGTTTTCAATAAAAAGCCGGTACTGCTGATACTCTTTGGAGTACCTTTCTGCATGTGGCTTGGTGCTACCCAGTTCTTGAATCTTCTCCCCAATTAAACCTCGTCTAATAGATTAATTTTGTTGTTTCTTGTCTATTGTTTATTGTTTATTGACTCAGTTTCTTTTGACAGTCTGAAGGGGAAGGACCATGTTATCAGGAGGGACCAGTCCTTGGAGAAGGACATCATGCTCAGTAAAGTAGAGGGTCAGTGAAAGAGAGGAAGACCCTCAATGAGATGGACTGACATAGTGGCTGCAACAATGGGCTCAAGCATAAACAACAATCATGAGAAAGGCGCAGGATGCTCCTGATGGGTGGTCTCAGTCCAGATGATCATGGGAGCTGTCCTAGTCCCAAGCAGCCACAGGCCTTGTTTCCCCGGACATACTGGTCCTGTGCAAGGGAAGATGGGCTGCTTTTAATCAGAGCATCTTCCTTGATGGTTGAGGGTGTGGGCTGCCTGGGGTTGGGTGGAGGCTTTTCAGAGTGACAGTCAGCAAATGTTGGGGATCTGACTGCTCAGGCAGATTGGGCCTGGGGCCTTATGTCTCCACAGTGTAAGGGTCAACATAGTGACCTTCTGAGTTTCTCTTTCTTCAGCACCAACCAGTATCTTCTCCAGGGGATATCACCCATGATGCATATACCCTGGGCCCCACCCCAATCCCACTGAACCAGAATCTCCTGGGGTGGGGCCTGAGTATTTGTAATTTTTTTAACTTCCTGGGCAATTCTGGTTCATACTCTCTTAACATACATTCTAAGAGTTGAACAGAGCCTTGATTTATCATTTATTTCCTCCCTGATTCGGGTTTCCTCCAAATAGGTATGTTGAAGTCCTAACCCCCAGTACCTGTGAATACAACCTTATTTGGAAATAGAGACTTTCTGGTTGTAATTAGTTAAATTAAGATGAAGTCATACTGGATTAGGGTGGGCCCTAAATCCAAAGACTGGGGTCTTTATAAGGGCGAGATGGGAAATTTGGAGACAGACAAACACACTGAGGGAAGAAGGGCAGGTGGTGCTAAAGGCAGAGATTGGAGTGAGGTAGCTGCCAGCCAAGCAACACCAAGGGTTGCTGGCAACCACCAGAAGCTGGAAGAACAAGGAAGGATTCTTCCCTAAGAGCCTTCAGAGGGAGGATGGCTCCCTCTTGATTTTCAGCATGACCTTGATTTAGAAATTCTAGCCTCTCAAACCATGAGAGAATAAATTTCTGTTGCGTTAAGCCACCAGTAAGCCACTAGTTTGTGGTAATTTGTTATAGCAGCCTTAGAAAATGAGTGCACTCCCCCAACCTGATGCTTGAATTCTTTCTATGGCCTTCCCATAAAGTGGTTGTCAAACAAGTTACAAACTTACTACTCTTTGTTGAGAGTGTGTATTCCATCTCTGAGCAGCTTTGGCTATTTGAAAATCCTTCCCTGGTGTCCTACATTCTTGGTGGGTATATAACTCATTAAAATCTTTTTGAAGTACTATTTGGGAAAGAATTAGTGGGGAGAAAGGGCTTTTTTTAAAAAAAAGTTTACACACTTCTCTACTTATTCTTATTGTCAGCATGTACCTCTTAGACACCATCTAACAAGACAAGAAAGCAAGCCAAGCTCACAAAATCTTCAGGTTGAATTTCTTGTGAATATAACACAGTGTTGTTGTTAACCATTCTTCGAGACAGGAGAAGAGAAGAAAGGGAGGAAGAAAAGAAGGGGGAAGAAAGGGAAGAGGAAGGGGCGGGGAGAGCAGGATTGGGAGAAAGGCTGTGGGTAGGGGTTGCAGGAAGAGGTCACCAAGACAAGAACTCTCTAGAAACAATGCACTGTTGCTTACCGAGAAATCAAACTGTGTGCCTTCCTGGGGGGCAGTTGTGTGTGTTTGCTGTGTACCTGTGCATATGTGTGTCTGTGTGCTTATGACTGTGTGTATGCTTGAGTGTGCATCTGTGTATGTGTGGGTATGTTTGAGGGTGTGTCTGTGCCTCCACATACCTGTGTGCCTAAACAGTGCCTGTCACATATTAAATGCTCAATTATTCAATAACTGAATAAATATGTATGAGAGTGAGTTTGGGCGAGTCTGTGTATTTATACATACACGTTATGTTCACCTGTATAGTAGTCTGAAAGTGCCTTTTGAATGTGCCTTGTTGTGGGGGTAGGGCGTGTGCTCACATAGGTATCTGGACATGTGTTGGGCCCATAGGTGTGGGGCTGTGTCATGGATTGAATTGTGTCCCCCAAAAATATGCATCAACTGGGCTAGGCCATGATTCCCAGTCTTGTGTGATTGTCCACCATTTTGTAATCTGATGTGATCTTCCTACATGTTGTTAATCCTATCTCTACGACGTGAATGAGGCAGGATTAGAGACAGTTATGTTAGTAAGGCAGGATTCAATCTATAAGATTGGATTGTATCTTGAGTCAATCTCTTTCGAGATATAAAAGGGAGAAGTGAGCAGAGACACAGGGGGACCTCATACCACGAAGAAGGCGGCACTGGGAGCAGAGTGCATCCTTTTGACCTGGGGTTCCTGCGCTGGGAAGCTCCTAGACCAGGGGAAGATTGATGACAGGGACCTTCCCCTAGAACCAACAGAGAGAGAAAGCCTTCCCCTGGAGCTGGTGTTCTAGCCTCCTAAATTGTGAGAAAATAAATTTCTGTTTGTTAAAGCCATCCACTTGTGGTATTTCTCTTATAGCAGCACTAGATGAGTAAGATACGGTACATTTGGAGTGTGAGTGAATGTTTCAGTGTGTCTGGCTGTGTGGCTGAACATGAGAGAGTGGGTGCTTGTGTGTGCCTGTGAACTTGTCTACAAGGTTCAGTCATGAGCATGCCTTTGGGTGTGTGGCTGTGCATGTGCACATGTTGGTGCATGAGGTGCTCTATGAGGGGGGATGTACCCAGGCACCTGCACGTGCAGGGAGTCAGGTGTCCCTGGGTTTGATTTCCCTATTCCCCTAGTCAGGAAATGCCTGTGGTTTATATGATTGGTCACTCCCTGTGATGGTTAAGATTGTTTGTCAACTTGGCTGGGCCATGATTCTCAGTGTTTATATGTGATCACTCCCATGATTGAATATGCTGTGCGTAGCCAATCAGTTGAAAGGGGGTTTCCTTGGGGGTGTGATCTGCATCTGAATATAAGCAGAGGTTCTGGCTTTTTGCTATCTCTGGATCCTGCAGCTGCCTCCTGTTCATCTGACCTCCAGTTCTCGGGACTTGAGCTAGCAGCTTATCTGCCAATCCTGGGGGTCATCGATCTTCACAGCCTGTGAGCAGAGTCCTGCTTTCCAACCTGCTGATCTTGGGTTCACCAGCCCCTGTGGCTACATGAATCTCAAGAATTGTATATCCAGCAAAATTGTCTCTCAAATACAATGGCAAAATTAGGACATTTCCAGATAAACAGAAATTAAGGGAATATTAAAAGAAGTCCTTTGGACAGAGAACCGACAACAACCTGAGATTAGGACATAGGACAGCATCAGCCAGATACCAACCTAGATAAAGAATTGTCAAAAATAAAACAAAGCTAAAAGATGGAAAAAGGGAACCAGAGATATCAATCTGTAAAAGATGACAACGTCAAAACAAAAAGCAGAAATAAATGGTCTAGTTATAAAACTTTCATATGGAGAGGACGTCAAGGTGACATCAAGAAATAAAAGACTGCTTTAAATTTAGGAGGATAAAGATAAATTTCAAGGTAACCACAAAGAAAGTTATCAAACCTACTCATCAAAATAATAATAAAAAAAGTAGACTCGGTAAACACAAAATTAACAACAACAAAAGAAATGAAAAGAAAAGCCACAAACAAAAAAAACTCAGCAATGAAAATTAAGCAGAACAAAGAAAAACCATCAACATCACACAAAAAAAGCACAACAAAACAACAGCAGTAAACACAGACCTATCAATAATCACACTGAATGTAAATGGCTTAAGCGCACCAGTAAACAGACAGAGAGTGGAGAATGGATTAAAAAAACATGACCCATCAATATACTGTCTATGAGAGACACACCTTAGACACAGAGACATAAATAAACTAAAACTCAAAGGATAGAAAAAAAAATCAAGCAAACAATAACCAAAAGGGCAGGAGTGGCAATATTAATCTCTGATAAAATAGACTTTAAGGCAAAATCCACCATAAAAGATAAGGAAGGACATTATATAGTGATTAAAGTGTCAATTCACTAGGAGGACATAACCATAATAAACGTATATGCACCAAATGACAGGGTTCTAAAATACATAAAACAAACTCTAACGGCACTGAAAAGAGAAATAGACAGTTCCACAATAACAGTAGGAGATGTCACCACACCACTTTTGGTGAAGGACAGAACAACTGGAAAGAAAAGCAACAAAGATACAGAAGATCTAAATGCCACAATCAACCAACTCAACCTCATAGACATATACAGAACACTCCACCCAACAGCAACAAATATACATTATTTTCCAAAGTATGTGGATCTTTCTCCAGAACAGACCACATTTTAGGCTTCATAACAAGCCTCAATAAAATCCAAAACATCGAAATAATACAAAGCATTTTCTCTGATTACAATGCTATAAAAGTAGAAATCAATAACAGGAAGAGTAAGGGGGAAAAAAATCAAATGAATGAAAACTTAATAATGCCTGGCTTAAAAACCACTAGGTAATAGAAAAAAATCAAAGATGAAATAGAAAAAATCCTAGAATCAAAGGAGAATGAGAACACAAAATACAAAAACCTTTGGGACACAGCAAAAGCAGTGCTAAGAGGTCAATTTATAGCAACAGATGCACACACCAAAAAAGAAGAAAGGGCCAAAATCAAAACATTAACCCTACAACTCAAACAAATATAAAGAGAGAAGCAAAAGAAGCCCACAGTCACCAGAAGAAAGGAAATAAAAAAAGATTAGAGCAGAATTAAATGAAACAGAGAACAGAAAAACAATAAAAAGGATCAACAAGACTAGAAGTTGGTTCCTTGAACAGATCAATAAAATCAGCAAACTACTGGCCAAATTGACAAAAGAAAAGCAGAAGGAGAAGCAAATAACCCAAATAAGAAATGGAACAGGTGACATAACAACAGAACCAACTGAAATAAAAAGGATCATAACAGAATACTATGAAAAATTATAGTCCAAAAAGTTTGGAAATCTGGAGGAAATGGAGAAATTTCTAGAAACACACTACTTACCTAAACTAACACAGACTGAGGTAGAAAAACTGAACAGACCCATAACAAAAAAAGAGATTGACGAGGTAATAAAAAAAATTCCCAAGAGATCAAAGATCTGAAAAACTGTCAGAGTCACATATCAATCCTGAAACCCTAAGCATCAAATGAAGAGATAAAGAACTCAGCCAAGCACAGAATGGAGTAAGTAACTGACTGAGGTTGGAGAGCGAGGAGAGATACATGCAGAGGATCCCCTCAGCTACGGCAGCACAGATGCGCCATCTTGGACTCCTACTGGGGATCAACGAACAGGGAGGTATGAGAAAGCAGCTTCATGGAGCTTCCAGCAGGAGACAGAGCAACCAGTAACCAGTGATATATGCTTTCCCACCCCCATCCTTCTTCACCCCCACTTAGCCTCCTCTGCTTTCTGCAGCCACAGTCTCTTGGCCAAGAAGCACCAGCTTCACCCTGGTGTCACTTGGATTCCACCGGCCCGCACTGGCCGCCTCCCTGAGTGCCTTTTGTTGGCTGCTGGTGTTGCTTTTTTCTGCTTCTTTAGATTTCTTCCTTACCTCTTACCACCTCCCCCTCCTTTCTCACAAATAACTAGCTCCGTGTGCCATCTTTGCTTCTTCCTGAAAGGCTGTGAAACACCTCTTGACTGTGAAACTGCTTACCAGCCCGTGCAGCCACACTGGTGGGACCCCTGGGGCTTTTTTGTTTGTTTGTTTCCTCTAATTTGTTCTGTTTGATTTGTTTGTTTGTTTTCTTTTTCTTTTCTCGTCTTGGGAGCCCCTTCTAGCCGGGCAGAACCACGAGGCTTGTAAGCTACTTCCTTACTCTGTACAGACACACAGGGACATCTTTGGGGGAATTTCTTTCTTCTTGCTTTTTTTTTGTTTTTTTGTTTGTTTGTTTTGTTTCTTTGTTTTGTTTTCTTCTCTCTCTTATTCCCTTTTTGTCTTTCTTCATTTCCAGTTTCTCGATTTATTCATTTTTCTTCTTTTACCCTTTTTCTTTTTTTATTTTTGTTTTTCCCCATTTCTCAGTCTCTCATCTCTCCACTCCAATAGGAAGCTCCCTTAGCACTCTTTTTTGTTCCTTTGTTTGTTTTTAGCTCCTGTTACTCTCTCTTCTTTCCCATACCCATCTTAGTTCCACACATCACAATCTACCCCCTCCTTCCTCCCTACCTGCACAGTGTACTGACCATCACACTCCCAAGCAGCACAGGCATGGCCTATTGGAACCTGCCCTGCACTGATTCCTGGTCCGCACTGTAAGCCCTGGTACATGCCACAAACAACCCATCCCAGCAACTCCCCTTCAGCTGGACCTGCCCTGCTGTACCATACCTGTGTGACTGACCCTGCCCATTGGAGAAGGAGGTGAAAAGTATCGTGCCCACAGACAAGCAAACAACAAAGAATGCACAGCCTGCCTGCTTAGACATAACCAAATAAAACAAAAAACCAAGATGAAACAAACAAATCTACAATCAATAAATGAGGAAAATAACCACTGAATGCCCTAAAGACAGCAGACAATATCAAAACATTTACAAAAACAGGACAGGATGGTTCCAGTAGGTGTCCAAAGTAAAACACCAGATGACTTTCCAGGAGAAGAAAAGGTACTAGGCCTAACTGATACGGAATTCAAATCTCTAATATTCAGATTTATCCAAGAGTTGAAGCAAAAAGCAGACAAAAATGAGGAAAAAATAGACAACTTCATGGAAAAGGGAGAAAAATTCATGGAAAATACCGACAAAAAAATGGAAGAATTCAAGAAAATAATACAGGAACAAAATGCTAAAATAAATTACAACTAGAAATCTTACAAAAACAACAATTAGAAATCCAAAAGATAAACAACAAAATTTCAGAAATGGACAGTGTCATAAAAGGGCTGAGGAGCAGGTTTGAAATGATGGAAGATAGGATCGGCAAAATTGAAGACAAACACTTGGATACAACTCTGAGGAAAAATCAGAAAAAAGAACAAAGAAAAATGAAGACACCCTTAAAATTATATGAGATACAATCAAAAGCAAAAATCTGCGAGTGATTGGAGTTCCAGAACAGAGGGAGAAAACAGAAAACACAGAGAGGATTATTGAAGAACTGCTGACTGGAAACTTCCCCAATATCATGAAAGATGAAAAGCTGACCATCCAAGAAGCTCAAAGAACCCCATATAGGATAGACCCCAAAGGAAAATCACCAAGGCATATCATAATCACACTTGCTAAAACCAAAGACAGACAAAGAATCCTGAGAGCGGCTCGAGAAAAACAAAAAGTCTCATACAGAGAAGAAACAATAAGACTAAGCTCAGATTATTTGGCAGAAACCATGCTGGCAAGAAGGCAATGGGATGACATATATAAAACCTTGAAAGAAAAAAATTGCCAGCCAAGAATAATATATCTTGCAAAACTCTTGTTCAAATATGATGGCGAAATTAGGTCGTTTCCAGATAAACAGAAATCAGGGGACTATGTAAAAACCAAAGCAAACTTACAAGACTTATTAAAGGGAGCCCTTCGATCTGAGAACAAACAACATCAGACTACAGGCTGAATCTAGGACACAGGATTGTACTAGCCAGATACCAACCTAGGAAATGAACTCTTAAGGACTATGCAAAATGAAGAGAATTACAACAGGGAACCAGGGAGGTTAATCTGTAAATGACAACAGCATCAGAACAATAAAAGAGGGAATAAATGGTGTAGGTATAGAACCTTCTAACAGAAAGGAAGGCAAGGTGATAAAAAGTAATAATAGACTAGTTAAAATCTAGGAAGATAAAGGTAAATTTCAAGGTAACCACAAAGAAAGTTAACAAACCTACTCGTCAAAATAAAGAAGAAAAACATAAAGTCTCAGTAAAAACAAAACCTACAAAAACAAAAGAAATGAAAAAAAAATCCACAAACAAAAGGAACTCAGCACAGGAGAATAAGAGGAACAAAGAAAACGTCAACACCACAAAAAAAAAAAGCACTACAAAATGCAATCCCACTCCTAGGAATATATCCTAGAGAAATAAGAGTCATCACACGAATAGACATATGCACACCCATATTCATTGCAGCACTGTTCACAATAGCAAAAAGATGGAAACAACCTAGATGCCCATCAACAGATGAATGGATAAACAAACTGGAGTATCATGCAATAATAAAAAACAATGATGAATCATAAGATGGATGAGACTGGAGGACATTATGCTGAGTGAAATAAGTCAATCACAAAAGGACAAATATTGTATGAGACCTCTACTGTAAAAACTCATGTAAAAGTTTACACACAAAAAGAAACAATCTTTGTTGGTTACGAAGGATGGGAAGGGTGGGGAGGAACTAAATAGTCAATAGCTAAGTGGTAACTTTGGTGAAGGGTAAGACAGTACACAATACTGGGGAAGCCAGCACAACTTGTACAAGGAAAGGTCATGGAAGCTCCACAGACACATCCAAACTCCCTGAGGGACTGAATTGCTGGGCAGAGGGCGGTGGGGATCAGGGTCTTGGGGAACATCTAGCTCAACTGGCATAACACAGTTTATAAAGACACTGTTCTATGTTCTACCTTGGTGAGTAACATCTGGGGTCTTAAAAGCCTGTGAGCAGCCATCTAAGATACTCCACTAGTCTCACCCCTTCAGGAGCAAGGGAGAATGAAGAGAACAAGATACAAGGAAAAGATTAGTCCAAAGGACTAGAGGACCACAGCTACCACGGCCTCCACCAGACTGAGTCCAGTACAGCTAGATGGTGCCCAGCTACCAACACTGACTGCTCTAACCAGGATCACAACAGAGGGTTCTGGACGGAGCTGGAGAAGGATGTAGAACAAAATTCTAACACACACAAAAAAGACCAGATTTACTGGCCTAAAAGAGACTGGAGAAACCCTGAGAGTAGGGCTCCCAGACACCCTTTTAGCTCAGTGGTGAAGTCACTCCCGAAGTTAACCATTCAGCTGGGAATTGGACTGCCTCATAAAACAAAGTGGGACTAATGAGGCACAGCAGTCCAGGGACAAGGACTAGAAGGCAGGAGGGGACAGGAAAGCTGGTGATAGGGAATCCGAGGTTGAGAAGGGACAGTGTTGACATGTCGTGGGGTTGTTAACCATTGTCATAGGGCAATATGTATACTGTTTAATGAGAAACTATTTGTTCTGCAAACATTTATCTAAGGTACAAAAAAAAAAAAAAAAAAAAGAATTATCTACCTGAGATCAAATTGACAACAGCAACGCAAAAGTTTCGATGGGAAACCTAGGGGGCAGTGAGTTGAAGATCATGGTGAGGGAATAATTTGGAAAAGGATAGTGAGAATAGCACAACTGGAAGAATGTAATCGATATCACTGAACTGTACATGTAGAAACTTTTGAAATGGTGTAACTTTGGTTATGTATATTTTCACCAAAAAAAGGGTCCTCCAAGGTCAAGAAGGGAGAGTGTTGACATGTCATAGGCTTGTTAACCAATGTCATAAAACAATATGTGTACTGACTGTTTAATGAGAAACTATTTGTTCTGTAAACCTTCATCTAAAGTACAATAAAAAAAATTAAAAAGAAAAGAAAATTCCCAATGAGAAAAAGCCCTGGCCTAGGTGGCTTCACTGGAGAATTCTAGCAAACATTCAGAGAAGAGTTCACATCCATACTACTCAAACTATTTCAGAGCACAGAAAAGGAAGAATACTCTTGAATTCATTCTATGAAGCCAGCGTAACCCTGATACAAAAGCCAAGCAAAAACACAACAAAAAAAGAAAATTACAGAATAATATCCCTCATGAATATGATGCAAAAATTCTAGCCAATAGAACTCAACAGTATATGAAAAAAATAATATACCATAACCAAGCAGGATTCATACCAGGTATGCAAGAATGGTTCAACATTAGAAAATCAATCAACATAACCCACCTCATAAATAGAACAAAAGAAAAGAATCACATGATCATCTCAATTGACACAAAAAAGGCTTTTGATAATGTCCAACACCTTTTCCTGGTAAAAATTCTCAGCAAAATAGGAATAGAAGGGAAATTTCTCAACATAATAAAAGGCATTTATTCAAAACCAACAGCCAACATTATTCTCAACAGAGAGAGACCGAAAACATTCCCCTGAGGACAGGAACCAGATAAAGATGCCCTTTATTACTACTCTTATTCAACATTGCACTGGAAGTCCTAGCTTGAGCAATAAGGCAAGAAAAGGAAATAAAAAGCATTTAAATTGGTAAAAAAGAAGTAAAACTAGCCCTGTTTGCAGATGATATGATCCTATACATAGAAAATCCCAAAGATTCCACAAGAAAGCTACAGGAACTAACAGAAGGGTCAGCAAAGTAGCAGAATACAAGATCTGTACAAACAGCAGAAGATGAGCCAGATAAATGGGATCTCCTAAACATTAAACACTTATGCTCATCAAAAGACTAAAGAGAGAACCCATAGACTGGGAAAAAAATATTGCTATAACATATCTGACAAGGATCTAATCTCTAAAATTTATGAAATACTTCAACATCTCTACAAAAAGACAAATAATCCAATTAAAAAATGGACAAAGGATATAAACAGACACCTCACCAAAGAAGACATTCAGGCAGCTAACAAACACGTGAAGAAATACTCATGATCGTTAGCCATTGGAGAGATACAAATCAAAACTACAGTGAGATACCATCTCACTCTGACAATAATGGTACTGATAAATGAATAAATATACCAAATGTTGGTGAGGTTGTGGAGAGATTGGATCTCTTATACACTGCTTGTAAAATGGTATGACATTGCGTAGCTAAAGAGTAGCAGAGTTGGGATTTGAATTTAGATCTCACTCTAAGTACAAGGTCCTTTTCTCCCAATATAATTCCTCCATTCTTTCCAAAAGTCTTTTATGAGCATCTACTCTGGGGGAGACCCTGCACTAGGCACAATGGAGGGGGTGGTAGATAAATGAGGCAGAGGCAGGCCTCAGAGGAGAATTTCTGAAGAAATAAGAAACAGGCATTTAGCACTGAGATTATGAGCAGGACAAATGGGACAGCCTGTGGCCCAGCCATCTCACCCCACCCCCCATGACTTGGCTGCTTCTCTGGGCCTCCCTTGACAACTCCTGTTTTACACGACAACGGTGGAAGCAGCTGGCCCAGTAGACAAGTATCCCAGAAGCCCCTTTCCAAGGAGGAGAAGTTGCAGACACCCATCTGTTCTCTGTTTACACCAATGGTCACTGGAGAGCTCTCAGCGTTCCTGACAATCCTGCTATACAGAGTCGGGGAGCAGGGGAGGAGAAATGGCCACCCAGATTTACACAGCGAACTTGCAGAGGTTTTCAGAATTTGTACTCTCCAGGACTCAACTCCAGGCTGGGCTGTCACTGTCCATCTTGGTGGAATGCCCCAGAATCAGAGGATGGCACAAGTTCTTCTTCCTCCAGCCCAGAATATCACAGAATACAGAGGGGCAGGTCCAGTGACTGTAAGCAAAGCCAGAGGAGCCCAGGTGCCATCAGGGTTGGTGAGAAAAGGGGAAAAAACCATTGTATTAGTTACCTATTGTTACATAACAAATTACCCCAAAATTCAGTGGCTTAAAACAACAAGTAATTATTTCTTGGATCATAAATCCAGGTGTAGCTTAGTTCTCTCTGGCTCAAGTTCTCTCATGAGGTGGCAATCAAGGTGTCAGCTGGGGCCTCAGTCTCAACTGAGGGCTCACCTGAGGGAGCATCCGTATCCAAGCTCACTCAGGTGGTTGGCAGGATCTAGTTCCTCACGAGCTCTTGGATTGAGGGTCATAGTTCCTCACCGGTGGTTGGCTTAGATGCTTTCTTCAGTTTCTTACCATGTGGGCCTTTCCATAGGGCAGCTTATAACATGGCACCTGGCTTTCCTCAGGGTGAGCAAAATAGAGAGCAAGAAAGAGAGAGAGAGCACCCAAGACAGAAACCACAGTCTTCTTGTAACCTAATCTCGCAAGTGGCATCCATCACTTTTTCTTAGTCCTATTCATTAGAAGTGAGTCACTAGGTTCAGCTCACACTCAAGAGGAGGGGACTACATGAGAGCATCTTAGAGGCTGCCTGCCATAATCATCGAATAGCTACTCCTAAAATATTCTTTCAGGATGGAGCTGATTTGGAGGTTGTCAAGTGAACAGCAGGCTTAGCTCACTGGAGGCAGCCATCTTGGAAGGGGATAGGGCAGACCAAGCATGAGAAAGAAGTGGATCTTGGATAGGGTGATACTTGGGTGGATGGCACTGTCTCCTCCGAGATGCTTCCTTGCCCTGGTACCAGCGAAGACTACTGCTATCTTGTCCTTTGTCAGAGCCATGTCTTACATCATTATACAGATGGATAAACCAAGGCCTATAGACAGCAACTGAGTTGTCCAAGTTTATTCCAGTTGGTGGTGGTAGAGCCAGGACAAGACCCCAGAACTCAGGACTCTTGGCTCTGGGCTCCAAGTATGTCTGGTCAGGCTTTACAGAGCAGTTCATGCCCACTGTATTCTGTGCTGTGGCCAGAAGATGACATGAGCCATGTGTGAAGTCTCACTGTCCACCAGAAAAATACTGGTGAACATGCCCCCTCCACCCCTAAGACCTCTGGTATGAGCACCCTGGCCCAAGTGGCTGCTTGGTCCAGCCTCCTGACTTTGCATCACACACCTGGGCAGACAATTATAGACAGGCCCACCCCTAATATTTGTGGGGCTGGGGTAAGAGTATAAATGGAAGCCCCCAACCCATACCGCTTCTCCTTTCCCTACCCATGTCTCCATCCACAACACAACAGGAAGCTTGCACACGTGTTTATGGATACTCAGTTCATCTAAGCTGCATCCATACCCTCTCCCAGCACGTCCACCCCAGAGCCTAAATAAGGGTGCACCAGCAGGATTGTCTGCCCTCAGAAGGCTCTCAGAGAAGAGACCTGGGAGGAACTCAAGACCACTGGACAGAGAATTCCACAGTTCCAGGT
This sequence comes from Dugong dugon, assembly GCA_030035585.1. Taxonomy (NCBI): domain Eukaryota; kingdom Metazoa; phylum Chordata; class Mammalia; order Sirenia; family Dugongidae; genus Dugong; species Dugong dugon. Next base: position 65,742,944 of record CM057471.1, read on the forward strand.
GCCCAGAGTATGGTACCCAGAAGTGGACAATGCAGGTTCTGAGTGGGCATGTCCCATTGGCCCCACGGACTCCTTGCTCCATGAAAAGGGCATGACTAGATGAGGACCAAGCGCAACTAGAAATCCACACCTAAGAGCAGGACTGATGGAAACTTATACCCCTCAAGGGCCATTTATAACAATGCCCCCCACCCTCCACATCACACACTCTCTTCTCCTCTATAGCCATGGTTCCTCAGTTCCAAACTTTGTCTATGTTTTTACTTGCCAGTGTCCTCAAGGCAGCCCTGCTACCTGTTTCCTATAGCGCCCCCACTAGCCAGAGCTACTGTGCCTTGACTTTCTGGATGCACCCGGGATATTCCCAGCTGAGTGAAATGGCATCATCACGCCCAGCTGAAACCAGATTTATGAAAAGGACTGACAAAAGTGGAAGTTCTGCAACAATGTGGACATTCAAGCTTCACTTTTGTGTCACTATCTGTGTAGATGCCCAAATGGAAAGAAGTCTATGTAAAAAACAATTATATAACCAAGAAATTACAAAAAATATATACATTTTTGTGATTCTGCATTATGCATATCATTTGATTTTTGAAATTTGTATTGCATGTTATACAGACAAAAATATGTCACATGTATGAAGTCATGAGGCATTATAATGACACAAACACCTACATACCCACCTTTAACCCTAGAATGTGACCAGGTACTGTTAAAGCCACCTGTGTGCTCTCCCTGACACCATCTCCCCCACCCTCAAGCTGTGAGCAGTACCGAAAGTTGTGTTTCTGATTCTCTTGCTTTTCTAAAATAGTTTTACCATAGCTGTATCCACCCCTAAACAATATATTATTTGGTTTTACTTAATTTTGGAATTTTTATACACAAGGTATTACATGCCTCTGTGATTTATCTTTTCCCCTCAACATTATTTTTCTTAGATTCACCCATGCTGTTGTATCTGGTTATAGTTCCTTCATTTTCACTGCTGTACAAATAGGCCCTTGTGTGAACAGAAACTGGAGACATAAGTTGTGATATATTCTTCTATTTTTTTTTTTTCTTGGTATATGATTGATAAGTTCTTTCTTGGGAAGGTCTGTGAGTATGTTCTTCCTCCTTTGTTTCGTGTTACACTTATGTTGGTACCAGAATAACTGTCCTTGCCTCCCACATTATACACCATTTAGTCATCCCACCTCTACTAGCAATCCTGTGGGGCCTGGTGCTCACTATTTCCTGAAGGGCTCTGGCTATTAAAAAGTTCTTCCTTCCATTGAGGGAGAACTTGCCTCTCCGTGGCTTCCTTTCAAGGGTTCTGATTCCTTCTCCAGATGCTGTAGAATATTCTGCACCTTCTGCACCATGATAACCCTGTAGGACATGATATATGTCTTGCCTTGTCTTAGTTATCTAGTGCTGCTATAACAGAAATACCACAAGTAGGTGGCTTTAACAAACAGCAATTTATTTTCTCACAGTTTAGGGGGCTAAAAGTGCTAACTCAGGGAGACAGCTCTAGGGAAAGCTTTGTCTCTCTGTTGGCTCTGGGGGAAGATCCTTGTGTCTTTTCGGCTTCTATTCTTTGGCTCCTTGGTGATCTTCATGTGGCATGGCATCTGTCTTCCCCCATCTCTGCTTGCTCACTCACTAGCTTAATTTACTCTTTTATATCTCAAAAGAGATTGACTTAAAACACACCCTACACCAATAGTGCCTCATTAACATAACAAAGAAAACCCAGTCTCAAATGGGATTATAACCACGGGTATAGTATGATTTACAACACATATTTTTGGGAGATACAATTCCAATCCATAATAGGCCCTTTCTAATCTCTCCCAGGACCCAGCCCAGTACTTGGTTCATAATAAACATGTAGGCTTAGAATCAAGAATGTTAGAGAAGGAAATGACTGTTTGGGATCTGGTTGCATCAATCCCCTCCTCAAAAATCTTCCATGACTCCTCATTAACTGCAGGATAAATTGCAAGCCCCATGGCTGGACATCCAAAGGTTCCTACCCCTGGGCCCCAGCCTACCTCTCAGCCTCATCTCCCCTCACTCACCTCATGTCCCTGACTCCCCAGCCACCACTCACAGTGGACTCTCTGTGTAGCTGTCAGGGTTCATTTGGAGAAGCAGAGCCACTAGGAGCAGTAAATAGTGGGGATTTATTATAGGGTTTCGATCTTATGCAATCATAGGAACTAAATAGTTTACACATAGCTCCAACTTCTGCATCTAGGCCTAGGTCTGAGGTCAGCAGAGCAGGCAACTGGGAAGGAAAATGGACATGAGCTGGGGAGAACAAGAACAAACTAGAACCCACAAGGACAAGCTGAGATCTTCACTGGTCTCTCATGGCCTCCAAGCCCCCAATTTCCATCATGGGGCTGACCCGCAGGAGAAGCTGGAGCCTTTGTTGAGTAAACTGGCCCATGAGATGAAGAAACAAAGAAGATCCAGGAGGAACTGGAGCAGGTGCAGGCCCAGCTGCTATATCCCACTCAACAAATGTGCCAATAGTTCCATGACAATGCACATGACCTGCAGTTGTCTGACCCTACGCTGACCTCTGAACACAAGCACAGCCGGCGGGTGCTTCACTGCTTCACTTCCACCTTCCAAATCTCATGTGAATGTCTCTTATATTAGCCAATCTTAACTCAAAAGAAATTCTGGAAAACACAGTTCCAGTTCAGCTAAACATGACCAGACACACACTTCCTCAATCTGTTTTCTTTGCATAGAATGTTTTTCCCCATTGTCTTCCCTATTCTCCCTCCTGAACAATTCTTACTCATCCATTAAAGCCTTGCCCAGCTGGCTCATCATCCCTCAAGGGTCCCTAGTCATCTCTGGGCAGCTGTAATCAGCTCGTCCCTGTGCCCCCAGGACACTTGGTATCTCCCTCCATTATATCCATAACACATTTTATTTCCAACAGTTATCTAGCATCTTCCATCCTCATCCTTTGAGGCTGAATTCGCTATCTTTGTGACCAGAGGGACGAGATACTACTAAACATTATTTTGTTCAATCTTCACACCTACCTTTGAAGCAAGATGTCTTTATTATCCCCATTTTACATCTATGTAGATGAGAAACCACTTACTCAAAGCTACACAGCTGGTAAGGGGCAGAGGCAGAAGTCAAACCCTGGTCTATCTGACTCCAGAGCCTGAATTTTTAAACACCAAGCAATTTGTAAGGTTTTGGTTGTTGTTGTTAGCTGCTGTCAGTTCAGATCCCAACTCATGGCAACCCCATGAACAGCTGCCCTGTCCTGTGCTATCCCTGTGATTGGTTGTGGATTGGATTGTTGTAACCGACAGGGTTTTCACTGGCTAATTTTCAGAAGTACCTTGCCAGGCCTTTCTTACTAGTCCATCTTAGCCTGGAAGCTTCACTGAAACCTGTTCAGCATCACAGCAACACGAAAGCTTTTACTGACAGACGGTGAAGGCCACTCACAAGATCCACTGGCCGGAAATGAAACTCGAGTCTTCCTCATGGAAGGAGGATTCTGTCTATGAACCACCAGTGTCCTCTAATTCTTAAGGTACGAAATACTAAGGTACAGAGAAGAAAGGGTGACCAACCATTCTGGCTTGACTAGGACTGCAAGAGTTCTTAGAACACAGGGCTTTTCATTTTAAAAGCAGACAGTCCCAGACAAGCTGGGATGAGTTGGCCACCCCAAGAGAAAGTGCTCTGGGCATCCAGACAGGGTGCTCAGAAGCCAGGGAAGAACCCAGAAGCCCAAGGATCCTGAACCATGGAATTTGTGCTACTCCCTCAAAACCAGAACAAGAAGAGAGTTTTGTGATTCACTTTCTTTGTTATCCAATTTCTTCCTTCCTCAGGAAATTTGCCCTCTTGGTTATTTAGGCGACCATAGTTCTACAGTTACTGGTTGCACGTGAATCTGCGGTGGAAGGAGATGTGGTATAAGGGGTGGGCAGGGAATACAGTCTCCTTTTCTACAAAGTCCGTCATGAGCTCAGGAATCAGCGTCAAAACTGAGATTCATGGAGCCTGGAGGAGCCAGAAGGAACTAGGAGGCTTCTCTGGGTCCTTCCCACAGAGATGGCTAATGAAACATCTGCAAGGTCGCAAATATCCGTGTTAGAAAGCACTGCCCAGTGCAACCCATGGATTCAGCCCTGGGAAGGGCCCCATTCAAGGTCATAGAAAAGTCAGGAGCAGAACTGGAGCCAAAACCCAGGTCTCCAGTCTTATGCCACCCAGAGGGGAGTCTCCCTGGGCAGAGGAGGTAACAATGTCTCCCCCTGGGGCTACTTAGAGTGTGAACTAAGTGACATAGTTATTTTGACAGCAGACACCTCTGATCTTAACAGCTGGGAATGTCTTTGTTTGGGAAAACACCTGGGTAAGTTTCTTGGTGAGACCAAGCAGGTTGGATGTGATCAAGGTGGTCACCACTTCAGCATGACACAGGGGACAGGAGTTCTTGAATGGGAGAGTAAAAAGATAGGGAAGAAGGGAGAGAAAGGGAAGGGAAGGGCCAGAAAAGAGGGGGTAAGATGGAGAAAGCCTGGCTCTAGGGGCAGAGAGAGGACAAGTGGCGGGTGGCTGAAGGAGAGCTGTAGAATGATGATGTGTTGCCACTCTTCCCCAGAAGTTGTTTGTAACACCGCCTCTGTGTCCTCTCCACTCGGTATCATTAGTAACATCTGCCAGTCCCATAAATACTTTACAGGAGTAGGGTGTGTTTGTCAGTATGTGTGTCAAAACTCCAAGAAGGCTGGGTTTCCTGTTTTAGTCAAGGCAATATGAAGCAGAGCCCACACATAAGGAAGAAGCCAGGGATTTGAGAAAGTCTGGTTTGGCAGAGACCACAGGCTAAATAAAGAAATCCACTCCCTCCATCTTCCCGGGATCACAGCTCAGCTACATTCTCCAGCCTCCCTTGCAGTTGGGTGGAGGCAAAGGACTGGATTCCAGCCAGAGGAATGTACATGGAAGTGATAAGTGCCACTTCCAGGCCTGGCCAGAAAATCTCCCACCCCAGCCCCTCCTGCTCTTTCTCCTCACTGCAGGGTCGGGAGGACTTGGGAGCCATGTGCTGAAGGTACCAGATCCACCATGCCATCCACAAGTCAAAAATAAACTTCTAATTGTGTTAAGTCATTGCATTTTGAGTACTGTTAAAGAAGTTCAGCCTACACAAAACAATAAACTTGGGAAAAATGTTGGACTTTTAGGGACTGTGAAATTGAGGTGGAGAGTAAGAATTGTTGAACTAATTTTGGTAGCTCTGCACAATGGGGAATACCTTCTGATACCTGGGTTACAGGAGTGAAACGTTTCATAAGCACTCAGCAAGCTGCAGCCCTTCTGATTTGAAGGATGGCATTTGTTATGGATTGAATTGTGTCCCCCAAAAATGTGTGTCAACTTGGCTAGGCCATGATTCTTAGGATTGTGTGGTTGCTCACCATTTTGTGATCTGATATGATTATCCTATGTGCTGTAAATCCTAGCCTCTGATGTTAATGAGGCAAGATTAGAGACGTTAATGAGGCAGGACTCAATCTACAGGATTAGGTTGTATCTTGAGTCAATCTTTTTTGAAATATACAAGAGAGAATCAAGCAGAAAGGAGAGGGATCTCATACCACCAAGAAAGAAGCCCTGGGAGTGGAGCAAGTCCTTTGGACCCTGGGGTCTGTACTGAGAAGCTCCTAGACCAGGGGAAGACTGATGACAAGGACCTTCCCCCAGAACCAACACAGAAAGAAAGTCTTCCCCGGGAGCTGGCAAGCTGAATTCAGACTCCTAGCTTCCTAAACTATGAGAGAATAAACTTCTGTTTGTTAAAGCCATCCACTTGTACTATTTCTGTTATAGCAGCACTGGATGACTAAGACAGAATTTGGCACTGAGAGTAGGGTGCTGCTCTAACAGATATCTAAAATGTGGAAGTAGTTTTGAAACTAAATGGGTAGAGGCTGGAAGAGCTTCAAGGTGCCTAATAGTAAAAACCTAGATTGCCTTGAAGGGACCGTTGGTGGAATTATGGACATCAAAGGCAATTCTGGTGAGAGCTCAGAAGGAAGTGAGGAGAGTTGTAACGCCAGAGAGGGCACAGATGGCGAGAAGCAGCAGAGAAACGGCCGCAGCAGAACCAGGAGACCGGCGTGAGATGGCACTGGAGCTGACTCACAGAGGCTTCCTGGTGGAGTGGGGTGCCTTGGGGCACTTGTCAGTGGAGCTAGGCCTGCTGACCCACAGAATGAGAGAGCTAAGTGAGTGCCTTCTGGTCGAGGTTTACTGGCAGAATAAGGTACCTCCAGGCACTTATTGGTAGAGCTAAAGAGCTTTGGAACACTTGCCCCAGCAGGGCAGATGCTGGGCAGGCTCAAGAGGAGCAAAAGCTGTAGAGACAAAGAACACAAGAAGTAGAGCTGCCTCAGTCTCAAAGGGTAGGGCCACAACCTCTGGGGTCTCAAAGGGTGCAGCCATGGCCTCTGAGGTTTCAAAGGGTGGGACCAAAGCCCCCTAGGTTTCAAAGAGTCAGATCTTCACCAACTCAGTTCCTAAATGTGGGGCTGCCTTTCACAAGTGCCAGCAGGAGGGGCCAGATAGCTGCCCAAAGCTGAAGGGGCAAGGCTGCCATGCCCAAGGGGCAGAATAGCAGGGTCTGCGGGGCCAAGGGGGTGGAGTCTCCACTCAGATGGACTAGGAGAATGGGGCTGCCCAAATCCAAGCAAGCAGAGTTGCTGTCCCAGTGGGCCTCAAAGACGGAGCTGAAGCCCAGGTACGAAGGTCCTCTTCACAGAATCCAGACAGTGTGGCCAACACTTACAGTCTGGAAGGCAGGGTCATTACCTAAATGGTCTCAGAGAACAGAGGAATATTTTCAAGCCTTAAGGGCTAATGTGATGTACTCTGCTGACTTGCTTGGTGCCTCTTATCCCTTCTTTTCCTCCAGTTTCTCTCATTTGCAATGGAAATATCTATCTTGTGCCTGTTCCACCATTGGACTTTGGAAGCAGGTATCTTGTATTCTAGATTTCACAGATGAAGAGGAATTTTTGGAATTTGGACTTGGAGTTGATTTAAGACTTTTGGGATAATATGTTGGGGTGAATGTGCTTTACATGTGGCAAAGACATGAATTTTGGGGGGCCAAAGGATGGAATGATATGGATTGAATTGTGTCCCCCAGAAAAGATAGCATTAAAGAAGAGCTTCTCTGTCTTTAAAATGGATTCATATGCCACACCTCTCAGGGCGGTTGTGGGGGTGCTGTGGATGCCATCATTAGCGTGATCAGATGACCTAAAGAGAGCTTAATTTGAAGGTTGTTTTCTTGCTGTTAGGGAGAGAAGGAGCTTAGTATGTTGGAGTGTGATTATATGGCTCTGGAAAGAACTGGAAGACGTTCCCACTCTCTAGTAGGCCCTTCCTGATAAGTCCTGAAGCCCTGTATCAGAGAAAGGACAGGCTGAGCCCTTTATGTTTCCAGGGGGTGAAAAGGAAAGCGCCCTGCCTCTGGGGAGCTCCTGCGGCTGCAAGGAGGGGATGCCAAAGGGAGCAGAAGCCAGGTCTGAGGCCTCAGGGTGCTGGCAGCACAGCAGGAATGAAGAAGTGGCTGAGCCCCCTCCTTCAAAGGGTCATGGTGGCCTGAAGCAGAAACTGGGCAACACAAGACAGCCACAGGGGACAGACATTGGGACCGGCACCTGAGCAGTGCCATGCAGCAGTGAGCAGCACTGCACTGGCGGTTGCAGCCCAGACGCTGGGGCCATTTCGCCTTTCAGTGGACGCTGGAAGCCCACATCCCCAGAGTTCCCCACAGTCTAAGAGTGTGATGCAGGACTTCCTGTCTGGGTGGAGGGCAACCAAGTGGGTGCTGCTAGTTTTAACTTGAAGAACTAGGGATGGGATATGATTTGCTGTCAGAGAGGGTGATAGAGTCTATATTTGTCACCGAAACACAAGATGTGAGGACAACTGGTCCCTGGTGACATCTGGGGGGATCAGTGTCCCCTGACCTGAGCCAAGTGTCCCTTCCCCTGCCCACTTCTTCTCCAAGCTGTGGCTGTCAGTGTCTCTTGGCATCTCAGACTACTCAAGAGACTCAGAGCCCCAGCTAACCGTGAGCAAACCAGACCTCGGCAAGCAGAGGCCTCCGGATGTGTCCTGGGGCTCTGGAGTGTGGCTGGAGGGAGAGGGGTGCAGGGAGGGGCGGGCAGAGCAACTGCAGAAGGAAAAGAACTGCAGCCGCTCTGTGAAGGCTCAAAATTACTAATCTGAGGTGAGGGTGGGGACCGCGGAAGGCAGCATTGCCATGACAACCAAAGGTTCACGTTTTCACAAATTCTATTTATCTTGAAGACAACCCATTTCTCCCCACATTGGAGATGAGGAACAGCAAGCGATGATGTTGCGGGGGTGGGCAACCAGAATTCTGTACAAAGAATCTTAGACTGAAAAATCTTGTTCCTTCACCGTGTAGAAGGTGACTTCAGTTTCGAGGCCCAAGGTGTTTTCTGTAGTCAGGCAAGCCAGTGCTTGAATTCCAGCTCCATCACTTACTAGTGCTACTTGGGCAAATTGCTTTATGCCTCTGAGCCTCAGTTTCCTCATCCATAAAATGGGGATTATACTACTTGCCTGGTAGAATATGAAAACAATTTGTCATAACCATCCTCGTTATGACCTAATGAGCACTTGCTCTGGGCTTGGCCCTTTTCCTGCATTATCTCATCCAGTCCTTACTGATTCCACTTGACAGGTGGGAGGAACCAGGACTCAAATGTGGCAGAGTCTAGGCTGAAACCCAGGCTGCCAGTGCCAGTCTCCGGGCTACTCTCTACACTTCTGATAAAAACAAGTTTTCACTGATGCTCAAAGTGAGGCTGAAATCCACAGTGGGAGTGTGAAGAAAGGAGCTTCATTCTGAGAAGGGTTCTTGGAGGAGGTGGGATTACCATTGCCATTGAGTTGATTCCAACTCATAGCAACCCTATAGGACAGAGTAAAACTGCCCCATGGGGTTTCCAAGGCTGTAATCTTTACTGAAGCAGACTGCCACATCTTTCTCCCATGGAGCTGCTGGTGGGTTCGAACTGCTGACCTTTCAGTTAGCAGCCAAATGCTTAACCACTGCACCACCAGGGCTCCTTGAGGTAGAATTAGAGCTGAGAACTTCCAAGGATGAGCAGGATATCAGCAGGAGGAAAGGGATGTGGGGAGTGCATTTCCAGGCAGCAGCTGCAGTTGGAGCAAAGTAGAGACATAGGAGGCAGATTTGAGAGTGACAGGCCCAGGGCTTCCTGGGCAGAGTACGGAGCCGAGGACTTCGCACTCAGACCTGTTTCTTTACAAAAAAAATAAAAGAAGTAGTTCTTTTACTCCCAGTTTCCTTCACAAATTCATTAGGCTTTCATTGGAAGATTGGAGGTTCAAATCCACCCAGAGATGCCTTGGAAGAAAGGCCTGGAGATCTTCTTCTGAAAAATCAGCCATTGAAAACCCTGTGGAGCTCAGTTCTACTCTGATAACTCATTGGGTTGCCATGAGTCGAATTGGACTGGATGGCAGCTGGTGGTGGTGGTGGTAAGCTCTTTGAGGACACGAACCAAGTCAGTCTCCGCTACTGCAGCGCCAATGCCCAGTCTTGTGCCTGGACCATGGTAGGCACCAGACAAACATTTGCTGAATGAACTGGAAGGGAGAGAGCATGGCTTCTCATCCAGCTCCTATTTTGGCAGAAATGTGCCTGTATTACTATACAGCTTCCTCCCCCTGCAAAGGGAATGGACTATAACTGGGGGAGTTGAGGGAGGGATATGAATGGAACCGAGCCCCCGCTAACAAACATTTATTTAGTATCTCTTAGAATACCAACGCCAGGGGCAAAAGTCACAGCCGTCTTCTCTTCCCCACGCTTATTCACTAGGGTATTGTTGGGAGACAGTTCTGCATGGGTCTCTCATGGTTCTGCAAGTCTTGCAAGCAGAACTGCTGACTGCCCTTTTTTCTGGGCTATCTTTTCAAGTATTTGTGTATAGGAAATAGCCTTAGAAGACAGTGTGTCCCTCCCAATCAAAGGGCAGGCATACTTACTGACCATTTTAAAAGATTCATGTTCTCTAAGTTCAAGGTTCCTCTCTTGTAATGCAACCCACTGAATGTGCAGGATTGCATCTCGACCCATCTGTGTCACCCCTGTGTAGGGTTGTCAGCCAAAGTAGAAGACATCCAGTTAAATTTGAATTTCAGATAAATAATGAGTAATTGTTTAGTATAAATATGTCCTATGCAATAATTGGGACATCCACTACTATTTGCCATCAAGTGGACTCTGACTCATGGCAACGCCATATGTGTCAGAGCAGAACTGTGCTCCATAGGGTTTTCAGTGGCTGGTTTTTCAGAATTGGATTGCCAAACCTTTCTTCCTAGGAACTCTGGGTAGACTCAAGCCTCCAACCTTTTGGTTAGCTGCCAAGAGGATTAACCATCTGCACCACTCAGGGACTCCAACTGAGACATACTTATACTAAAAAAGTATTCATTGTTTATCTGAAATTCAGATTTAACTGGCTATCAGTTATGGATTGAATTGTGTCACCCAAAAATGAGTGTCAACTTGGCTAGGCCATGATTCCCAGTATTGTGTGGTTGTCCACCATTGTGTGATCCGATGTGATTATCCTGTGTTTACATCCTAACCTCTATGATGTTAATGAGGCAAGATTAGAGGCAGTTATGTTAATGAGACAGGATTTAGTCTATAGGATTAGGTCGTATTTTGAGGCAATCTCTTGAGATATAAAAGAGAGAAATGAGCAGAGAGAAGAGGGACTGCATTACCACCAAGAAAGGAATACCAGGAGCAGAGCATGTTCTTTGGACCTGGGGTCCCTGCGCTGAGAAGCTCCTAGAACAGGGGAAGATTGATGACAAGGACCTTTCCCCAGAGCTGACAGAGAGAAAAAGCCTTTCCCTGGAGCTGGTGCCCTGAATTTGGACTTCTAGCCTCCTAAACTGTGAGAGAGTAAATTTCTGTTTGTGAAAGCTATCCACTTGTGGTATTCTATTATAGTAGCACTAGATAACTAAGACAGCTTCCTGTATTTTTATTTTCTAAATCTGGCAACTCTACCTCTAAGGACTTGGGGCCAGATGAACTGATGCAAATATGCCGATGTTCATGCTGCTTTCCATGCTGTGAGTAACAAAGTCCCTTGTCTTTGACCCAGGAGTCTTGTGTTTTCTGCCAGCATCCAGGTTAACTTGCAAGTAGGGTAAAATCTCATACTTTTCCCAGGTCTTGATAGATATCCCCAGTCTAAGCTTGGAGTCTGGCATAGAGTTGGCAGCCAAAAAATATTTTTGGAATGAATGGCTGTCAATCCATAGGAATTGCTACCAAGTACACAGACTTCCTCAGGTATTTAGAATGGGTTCCTGGTGGTTGGTGCAGCAACTTTATATTTCACTAACTTACTGTTACCATAGTAACTATAACTACAGAGTGCTTCATACTTCCAGACAGCATTTTCATGCATTATCTCATTCAGTTTCCCAATGACCCCCTGAAATATGTATGATTATTCTCACTTAAGGATTAAAAACTGAGATGCAGTCAAGCAGTACATTGCACAAGGACACACAGCCAGTAAGTGACACAGCTGGGAGTCACTCAACCAAAGAAGACCTACTAAGACCTATTATGTGCCTAGCTTTGGGCTAAGTGCATTATATACTTTAACTAGTGCAAGTCTTATAATATCCTTATAATGTTTCAAAGGGATCATATAACCTGCCTGAGTTCACAGAGCTGGGGAGTGGAGAATGAGAATCCACTTCTGTTTGATGCCAGTGGTAGGAGGTAGAAGGGAAGAAGGGGGCAAAGCCGTTTGGAAAGTAGTATTCTAGGCAGCCACGCTCTTTGTAGTGGTTCCTCAGCCAGCAGACAAAGAGCACTAGGCAGGGTCCAGATCCCAAGGGTTATAACTAGCAGTAACTGGACTGGCCAAATATGCTGAACTTCAAAACCATGTCTTATCCTGGCTGGGAATTGCAACACTGGAAAGAGAAACTGAGGCATCTTAGGCATACAGACTGGACCAACTCAGCTACCACATTTATTTTAGGATTTTAGCAAGTACCACAGTTCATTCCAGGGCCCAGGTGCTGGGCTGCCCCAGGGTCTGGACATTCTCAGAGATGGAGCAGTGACAACAGCTTGGAGGGACCAAAAAACCAAAAACCTGTTGCCTTCAAGTCAATTCTATAGGTCCTTGAGGAAAGCTGACTATTCTGGGAAAACACACTCTTCTGCGCCAGTGTTTTCCAAATTACATTTTTTGGAGCACTGGTTTCAAAAAAAGGGGCAAGTGAATTCTAGAGTCAGATAAGTTTGAGGAATGCCACAGCCTATCTCTCTTGGATTTACAGAGTCTTTATGGCACAGTGGTTAACAGCTTGGCTGCTAACCAAAAGGTCGGCAGTTTGAATCCACCAGCCGCTCCTTAGAAACTCTATGGGTCAGTTCTACTCCGTCCTATAGGGTTGCTATGAGTTGGAATCAACTTGACAGCAACAAGTTTACTTTGGTTTTTGGTGTTAGTATATTAAGAATCCCTGGGTGGCTCTACTCATAGGGTCGCTGTGAGTTGGAATCAACTCGACAACAATGGGTTTGGTTTTTGGTTTGGATGGCACAGTTAAGAGAGCAGCTACTAACCGAAAGATTGGCAGCTCAATTTCATGTAGAGGAACCTCAGAAGAAAGGCCAGGTGATCTACTTGTGAAAGATCACAGCCATTGGAAACCCCATAGAGCACAGTTCTACTCTGAAACACATGTGGTTGCCACGAGTAGGAGTCAACTCGATAGCAACTTTTAAAAAAATTTTTTTATTGTGCTTTAGGTGAAAGTTCACAGCTCAAGTTAACTTCTCATACAAAAATTTATATACATTTTGCTATGTGACACTAGTTGCAGTCCCTGTAACATGACAGGACACTCCCCCTTTCCACCCCAGGTTTCTTGTGTCCATCCAACCAGCTTCTGTCCCTTCCTGCCTTCTTATGCTGCCTCCAGACAGGAGCCGCCAATTTGGTCTGGTGTATCTGCTTGAACTAAGAAGCACACTCTTCATGCGTATTATTTTATGTTTTACAGTCCAGTCTGATCTTTGCCTGAAGAATGGGCTTTGGGAATGGTTTTAATTCTGGGTTAACAGAGTGTCCAGAGGCCATGGCTTCGGGGGTTCCTCCAGTCTCAGTCAGACCATTAAGTCTAATCTTTTTACGTGAATTTGAGTACGGCTCCACACTCTTCTCACACCTTGTCAGGGACTCTCTGTTGTGTTCCCTGTCAGGGTGGTCTTTGGTGGTAGCCGGGCACCATCTAGTTCTTATGGTCTCAGGCCGATGGAGTCTCTGGTTTATAAGGCCTTTTTGTCTCTGGGGCTAATATTTTCCCTGTGTCTTTGGTGTTCTTCATTCTCCTTTGCTCCAAGTGTGGTTGGGACAAACTGGTGCATCTTAGATAGCTGTTAGAAAGCCTTTAAGACCCCAGACACCACTCACCAAAGTGGGATGTGGAACATTTTCTTAATAAACTTTTTATGTCAAATGACATAGATGTCCTCTGAAAACGACAGCAAATTTTTGTTTGTTTGTTTGTTTTAGTATATTAAAGGCTCTGACAAGTCCTGTAGCAGAGGAACCTACTAAATTTTATTTAACCTGGAATTTCCTGAAATATCTGATCATGACACTTCTCTCTCAGAAGTGATTTTTTAAAATAATAACCCTAATTATGACACTTTGAACAATGCTGGAATTGCAAGAATTTGGAGGCACAATGTTTTTTGAAGTTTTCTCTTTTCCTTATTTTCAGCAAAATAAATCCTTCATTTTTGGCTCAAGAAGTAGAGAAAGGCAGCATCAGGGCCACTGCACTGCACAACTTCGCGGACGCCACTAGCATGGACTTCAGGGGTCACCATAGAGTGCTACATGTGCTCCCTGTGAACAGTGCCCCTGGGGGCGTGGGAGGTGGCAGCCTGTATTGGATTTCTAGGACAGCCATAACAAAGCACCACAAATTGGATCGCTTATAAGAACAGAAATTTATTGTGTCACAGTTCTGGAGGCTGATAGTCTGAATTCAGGGTATCAGCTGTATTGAGTCCTTCTGAAGAAGAACCTGTTCCATGCCTCTCTCCTAACTTCTGGTGATGTCAGTGATCTTCGGTGTTCCTTGGCTTGTAGGTCACTTCAGTCTCTGTCTCCATCTTCACGTGGTCATCTTCCCTCTTTGCCTCCTCATTTATAAGGACATCACTCATATTGGATTAGGACCCTGTCTTAGTCATCTAGTGACGCTATAATAAAAATACCACAAGTGGATGGCTTCAACAAAGAGAAGTTTATTTCCTCACAGTCCAGTAGGCTACAAGTCCAAATTCAGGGTATCAGCTCTAGGGGAACGCTTTCTCTGTTGGCTCTGCAGGAAGGTCCATGTCATCAGTCTTCCCTTGGTCTGGGAGCCTCTCTGTGCAGGTACCTCAGGTCCAAAGGACGCGCTCTGCTCCCGGCAGTGCTTGCTTGGTGGTATGAGGTTCCCATGTGTCTCTGTTCACTTCTCTCTTTTATATCTCAAAAGAGATTTGCTTAAGATACTATCCAATCTTATATACCTCATCAGTATAACTGCCACTAATCCACCTTATTACATCACAGTGATTGAATTTACAACACGTAAGGAAATCACATCAGATTACAAAATGGTACACTATTATACAATACTGGGAATCATGACCCAGCCAAGTTAACAGATATTTTGGGGGGACACAATTCAATCCATGACAGACCCACACCACTCCAGTATGACCTCATGTTTACTTAACTGATAACATCTTCAAAGACCTGCATTCACAGGGAAGGGGTAGGGAGATGGGGTAGGAGGTGGGAGGGAGTTAGGACATCAACATATTTTGGGGGACATAGTTCAATCCATAACACTGCCCTAACTAAAAACCAAAAAACCTATTGCTGTTGAGTGGATTCCGACTCGTAGTGACCCTATAGGACAGAGTGGAACTGCCCCATAGGGTTTCCAAGGAGCAGCTGGTGGATTTGAACTGCTGACCTTTTGGTCAGCAGCTGAGCTCTTAACCACTGCACCACCAGGGCTCCAACACAGCCCGAGGCAGCATTTATCACCAAAAAGTGATATTCTGATAAAGCCTCTTTATCTCTTGGACCTTTACCATATTTCTCACAATGCTTTGCAAAAGAAATTTCCTAATGGTCGACATAAATAAAGCTATATTTAGCCCTTGCCTCCTGGGCTAGAGGAAATGCATCTGAGGTCTAACTCACCCACGCTGTGTGAAAGGGGAAGGAGCATTGTGTTGCCCCAAGAGAAGCAGGCTGAGGAAGCAAAGGAAGCAGCGCCTGACCAAGTTGATACACAGTGGGCCGGGCAGGCTCTGACACTCTTACCTACTCTTCTTGTTGTTATTAGGTGCCATCCAGTTGATTCTGACTCATAGTGACCCCATGTTACAGAGTAGAACCACCCCCTAGGGTTTTCTTAGCTGTAATCTTTATGGAAAGCAGATCGCCAGTTCTTTCTCCCATGGAGCTAGTTCTGAGCTCTTTCCTTCTACCCCTATGAAGCCCCAGGCAGACCTAGTGTGAGACAGCCATACTCTCTGTGGCCTCAGCTGCCGGCATCTGTCCCCAGATGTGCACACAGATGTCGTGGGTGATTTAATGGCAAGCCTCTTGGAAATTTGGCTTGGAGCCTCCATTGTCTCAGCATTTTGTAATCTGGCCCCGAGCAGGGGCCTAGGGGTGGAGGCCACTTTTCATGGGAATCCAGGCAAGGAGGGAGTGTGGAACATCAAACTGGGACCCAGGCCAGGAAAGCAAGAGGAAAGCTGGGGCCTCAGCCAAGGCTCCTGGCCCTTGGGAGCAACCAGCTGGATGGAGTCATGTGGGATGGGCCAGATGTGGGCTAGGATAGGTCGCAGAGCTGCTGGTGACGTGTTTGCGGGGGAGAGAGACAACTAGTAAACAGATAAGACAATCCAGAGGGCAGAGCGCTGCCATCCAGGGATACACAGGGCCTCTGGTCTCCCAGGAAAGGAGCCCGATCCATTTGGAGGAAACAGGGAGGCTTCTAGGAGGAGGGGACACCCAGCATGCCAAGATCTAAACCAAAAAAAACCCCAAACCTGTTGTTGTCGAGTTGCTTCCAACTCCTAGCGACCCTATAGGACAGAGTAGAACTGCCCCATAGGGTTTCCAAGGAGCAGTGCCAAGACCCATGACAGCAGAAATTAGCCTGAGCAAGAAGGGAGAATGATCCTTCTGGTGGAGGGAACAGGATGGAAGAAGAGACTTGTCGTAGTTATCTAGTGGTACTATAACAGAAATACCACAAGTGGATGGATTTAACAGACAGAAATTTATTTTCTCACAGTTTTGGAGGCTAGAAGTCCGAATTTAGAGCACTGGCTCTAGGGGAAAGCTTTCTCTCTCTGTCAGCTCTAGGGGAAGGTCGTTTTCTCTTCAGTTTCTGCTTCCTGGTTCCTTGGAGATCTCTACGTGTCTTGACATCTATCTTACCCTATCTCTCCTCTGATCAATTGTTTAATCTCTTTTATATCTCAAAAGAGATTGACTCAAGATCCACCCTACACTAGCCCTACCTCATTAACATAACAAAGATGACTCATTCCCAAATGGGATTAAAACCACAGGCATAGAGGTTAGGATTTACAACACATATTTTGGGGGACGTAATTCAAGCCACAACAAGCCTGTTAATGAGAAAACATCTGACTCATTTGGGGAAGTTTCAAGCAGTTCAGTCTGTCCAGAAAGTCAGATGTGAAGTACAGTGTAGCAAGAAATGAGGTTGGGGATATGGAAAGGGTACAGGGTGTAGAAGGTCCTGATGCCAAATATTGCATGGAACATATATATATATATTTTTTTAATTGTGGTAAGTATATAGATAACAGAACATTTTCAATATCTACAATCTTTACATGTACAGTTCAGTGACATGAATTACATTCATCATTACACGGGACATATAGTAAAAAAAGTTTTCATTGTTTATCTGCAATTCATATTTATGTAGACAGCCTGCATTTTTATTTACTGCATCTGGCAACAACAGCCTTGGGGGGAGTTTGGACTTAATTCCTAGGTCCTGGGGAGCCATGAGAGACTTTTAAACAGGAGAATGGAATGATCAGATTTGCATTTGAACAGAAGATGGGTAGCAGTGTGGACTGAAGCGGGCAGGGCTGAAAGCAGGGATACCAGTTAGAAGTCTTAGGCCAGAACTAAGAGTAGCTATAGAGAAGACTGAGTTAATAGATCAGAGATTTATTAGAGAGGCAAAATCAATGGGTCTTGGTGATCAATTGGGTGTGGAAATTGAGAACATGGGACAACCAAGGATGGCATCCAAGCTTCTGGGCAACTACGTTACCCGAAGCAGGTCCTGCTCAGTGTGTCTTCTTGTCAGTACACACCAAGGTGAGGAGGGAGAAAGAGTATTTATTGCAAGCACGCAGGCAAGGAGCAAGGAGGTGTATACCTCAAATCAAGCTCTCCGAACAAAGGGAGGCAGAACATTTTATACCGTCTTTCACAAGGAAGTACGTACCAACACTGTGGACTACATAGGTTAACATGGCGCACAGGTGCAGTAGGACAAATTTCTTTTTTTTTTTTTTTTTTTTTCTGGCTTGTAGGCTAATAAACTGGGTTTGAGTGGCTTGAGCCAAACCCAGCGCTTCCAGGACGATGGACGGGGGGTGGGGGGTGGGGTGGGGTGGGGGGGTTGGGGGGCAGGGCAGGTTCCCACCTGGTCTGAACAGCTGCCAGTTAAGATATACCCAGGGCTATCACTTAAGTTTTTCTTTGATAATGGCTAAGCAGCTCCTGGCTTTGTTTGCTATCTGCTAGACAGATGGTGGTGATCGTTAGTGAGCTGGGAGCAACAGAAGAGAGGCAGTTCTGGGAGAAGGGAGAAGCAGAGTCCAGACTTCAACACACTGAGTCTGAATGGCCTGAGGAACATCCAAGAAGAGATGTCCAGGAGACAGTGGATAGGAGATGTGGGTCTGGAATTCAGGCGACTTGACGGTTAGAGGTCAACATTTGCAAAAGGTCAGCCTTTGAGTAAAATTGAAACCATGGGAATAAATGAGAGCACCCAGGGACGGTGTGTAGGGTAAAGGAAAGGAGACAAAAAACTGAATCCTGAGAAATATTAATAGTTAAGGGGAAGTGAAAGGAAGAGACTCCAGTAAATTGGACCAAGAGGCAGAGGCCAGAGATGGAGGAGAAAAGCAAGAAGAGTCTATGACACTGTTTTCCCCCTGGAAGCTAAGATAGGAGATAGTCGAAAAAAGACTTGGAAAAAGGAGAACAAGTTCAGCATCCCAGCCAATAGCCAGCAGCAACCACCAGATATATGAGTGAAAGAGCATTCAGATAATCCCAACCCCAGCTGTTGAGTTACCCTAGCCTCTGAGGCCCAGACATTACGAAGCACAGGCAAACCATTCCGTCTGTGCTCTTTCCAGATATCTAACTCAGATGATTTGCAAGCACAGTAAAATGCCCTAATTTGTGGGTGATTTCTTACATAGCAATGCATAACCAGAACGGCCCCCTTCTCAAATTTTAGCTGGGCATGTGAAATCCTAGCTACAGACCTCATTTCCCCAGCCTCCCTTGCACCAACCGTAGTCATGTGACTGAGTTGGAGACAGTCAGAATCCAAGACAGTGATGGTGGGACATATAAACTGGCTTGAGAGCCCAAAGGAGGAAGCAGCTGTGAGTCTCCAGGAAAAAAAGCTAAATATTTAAGGACAGAAAGGAATTCACCAATGCAGACTGTAAAGCAGAGGTAACTGTAGTAGCAAAGGCACAATATTGGAAAGAACAAGACCTGTCTAAGGACTAGAGAGAAGTGCGAGGGTCAGAGGCTTAGGGTCGGTGGAGAATAATAGCAGCAGAGGAGGTGAAGAGGGGAGGTGGGGGACAGTTCACCAAGGAACTTCAATGCTCATTTAAAGAGTCTGCCCAGTCTAATTTCCAATATATATATAAAACCTCTACAACTCAACAACAAAAAGACAAATAGCCCAATTAAAAAATGGGCAAAAGACATGAACAGACGTTTTACTAAACAGAACATTCAAACAGCCAATAAACACATGTAAAGATGCTCTCTGTCATTAGCCATTAGAGAAATGCAAATCAAAACTACAATTAGATACAATCTTACCCCTGCTAAAATGGCACTGATAAAAAAACAGAGAACAACAAATGTTGGCAAGGATGTGGAGAGATTGGAACCCTTATCCACTGCTGATGGGAATGTAAAATGGTGCATCCACTCTGGAAAACAGTATGGTGATTCCTCAAAAAATCAGAAATAGAGCTACTTTATGATCCAGCAATTCCACGTCTTGGTATATATCCTAGAGATCTAATAGAGGAGACTTGAAAAAACATATACACATCTATGTTTATTGCAGAACTATTCACAATAGCCAAAAGTGGAAACAACCTAAGTACAGCACCATCAACAGATTAATGAATAAACAAATTGTGGTATATACATACAATGGAATACTATGCAGCCATAAAGAAAGATGAGTTCCTGAAACATTTTGGAAAATGAGTGAACCTTATGGGAGAACATTATGCTGAGTGAAATAAGTCAATCACAAAAGTACAAATATTGTATTATCTCACTTTTATAAAATGACAAAAGAAGGTATATATACAGAGACTAACTGCATTGGTGGTTATCGGGGGAAGAGAGAAAAAGGAATCATTCTGTAGATAGTAGTCACTTTTTGGAGCAAAGGAGAATGAAAAAAACCAAAGGCTCAATGGAACAACGAGTACAAAGGACTAATGGACTACATGAACCACAGCCTACACGACCCAGAGACCAGTAGAACTACATGGTGCCCAGCTACCACTAATAGCTGCTCTGACTGGGATCACAATGGAGGGTCCCAGACAGAGTAAAAGTAAAATGTAGAATAAAAAATCAAGTTCACAAAAAAGACCGGACTTACTGGTCTGACAGAGACTGGAGGAACCCCTGAGACGCTGACCTGGAAATGAAGCCATTCCCAGAGAACACCTTCCAGTGAAACAATAACTACGCCATAAAATAAATAATAACATCCGAGAGGAATGTGCTCCTTAGAACAATCCATTACATGAGATCAAAAAGGGCAATATTTGCCCAAAAGCAAAGATGAAAATGTGGGAAGGAGTAGAAAATCAGGATGAAAGGAAACGGGAAGCCCAGGGCAGAAATGGGGAGAGTACTGACACATTGTGGGGAATGAAGCCAAGACTATGAAATGCTTTATTTACAAACTATTGAATGGGAATCTAATTTGCTCTGTAAACTTCCACCTAATGCACAATTAAAAAAAAAAAAGACAGAGATAAGTTTAAACTTAGCATGAAGAACTGAAGGAACAAATTTAAGTCATTGAACAAAAATATATTGTTGAACAAATCATCTCCATTAGAGTAGGCTAAAAACAGTAACTATAACCACTGAGGAGCCCTGGTAGCACAGTAGTTAAGAGCTCAGCTGTTAACCAAAAGGTTGGCAGTTCAAATCCACCAGCTGCTCCTTGGAAACCCTATGAGGTAGTTCTACTCTGTCCTGTAGGGTTGCTGTAAGTCAGAACTGACTCAATGGCAATGGGTTTGGTTTTGGTTTTGTTCATGCCATTAATACATATTTGAGTAAGGTATTATTCTAGGTACAGGAGGAAATAAGTATATTTGTAGTTCTTACACTTCAGATGTTTATTATCTGATAAAATGGGCAAGTTTTTGTTAAAATCTTTTCTTATTCTTTACTATTTTAAGAACCTTTCTTAATTCTGTGCCTCTGGCAAACGTAGACTCTATCTCTAGATTGCTTCTATAGTAGAATGGTGTCTTAGGTTGGGTTCTCTAGAGAAGCAAAACCAGTAAAGCGTATAAATATATATACAGAGAGATTTATATCAGGGAAATGGCTCATGTAATTGTAGAGGCTAGAATGTCCCAAGTCCATGCAACAGGATGGAGGCATCTCTCAATTTACATAGCTGCAGGGGCTGGTGAACCCAAGATCAGCAGATCAGAGAGCAGCGCTCTTGCTCACAGGCTGTGAAGATCAACAAATCCCAAGATTGGCAGGCAAGACTGCAAGGCTTTTCCTGATTCACATAGCTGCAGGGGCTGGGAACCCAAGATCAGCAGGTCAGAGAGAAGGGCTCCCACTCACAGGCTGTGAAGATCGATGAATCCCAAGATCAGCAGATAAGCTGATAGCTCAAGTCCCAAGAACCAGAGGTCAGACGAACAGGAGGCAGCCGCAGCATCCAGAGTGAGCAAAAAGCCAGAATGTCTGCTTATATTCAGATGCAGGCCACAACCCCAAGGAAACTCCCTTTCAACTGATTGGCTACTCACAGCAAATTCCATGATGGGAGTTGATCACGTATAAACACTGAGAATCATGGCCCAGCCAACTTGACACACAATTTTAATCATCACAAATGGATAAACTGTGACATATTCATAACATGTAATACAGCAATGAGAATGCATAGACTACAACTATACATAGCAACATGGTTTAAGCTCATAAAAACACATTGAGCAAAAGCAGCCAGACACAAAAGAGTACATACCGTATTTTTCTATTTTTAAATAAAATTCAAAAACAGGCAAAGCTAATCCATGGTCAGGATAATGGTTAGCTTAGATGGGAGCTAAAGTGCCCGAGAAAGAGTATGAAGAGGATTTTAGTTTTGATAACGTTTCTTGATGTGGGCACCAGTTACACAAGTATGCTCAGTTTGTGAAAATTCATTCAGCTGTACGTTTATGGTTTGTGCACTTTTCTATAAATGTGTTATAATTCAATAAAATAGACATTTAAAAAAAAAGACCCATTTTGGAAAATTCTGCTGGGTGACAGGGAGTCCCTGTGGGTTTCAAGCAGGGGAGTGGCATGATTACATTTGCACCTAAAAAAGTCTTTCTGGGGGCTGGTGTATAGGATGGATCAGAGACAAGACTGGAGGACACCAATGAGGAGGAGGCTAATGCAAGATTCCAAGTGATAGCAGATGGGGCCGAATAGGCTTCCATGGGAGGAAGAGAGGTGGATTCTGGAGCTATTTAGGAGGCAAATTTTGTGAGGGATGAGGTGGTGGGCTGACTTCTAGTGTTGAAGGACTTGGGGAGATGGAGGGACCACCTTCCAACACAGGAAGGAACTTCAACAGCAGGATGCTTAGGGACAGCCCAAGGAAGGGCCCTCAGTGACGGGGGCCTGTTCCAAGTTCTTGGGCAGGGATGAAAGAAGAGCATTAAGCTAAGCTGCCACGAGGGACCCCCAGAAAAGCTGAACTTCCCTGAGGCTGGCTGAGGGAGGGGGTTCTTCATCTTGGGGAGTGGGGAGTCAGAGCCAGAAGCTGTGGTGGAGGCAGGAGGTGTGACATGGCAGTGGAAAGTGAGGACTGTGACACCCATCCAGGGCCAGTCCCTGAAAGGACTGTGTCTAAACAAGGCAGCCTCTTTCTATCGCAAATGGCACAAAACCCAGACTGGCTTAAACATAGAAAGGTATTCTTCGCTCATATAATGCATAGATCTGACTTCAGGCATCATGGATTCAGGACTCAGAAAATGTCACCAGGGTCATTGGTCACTGCCTGCTTCACCTGGGTTGGCTCCATTCTCTAGTTCCCTAAACACCATTCTTACCCCAAGCAAGAGTTTGGAGGGATTTTCTCTAGAGGTACTAAATTCCAAAGGATGAGCCTTCACTGATGATGATGATGATGATGATGATGAAAGTTCTCCTCACCCTTCAGTCATCTTTCGCTGAAGACCAACCATGAGCATCAAGCTTCCAACCATCTTTTTAAAGCTCCACTGGCAGCAGCTCCTAGCTCCCATCACCTCAATGCCAAGTCCAGTGCTCTTCCTCCATATCTCACACCCAAGTTCCGGAATTGAGCCTTTTTGGTCCTGATTAGCCTAGCTTAGGTCATGTGTCCATCCCTGACCCGATCATCATGGCCAGAATCATGAAAACCACGGTCATAGTTTAGCCTAATCATATGTTCTACCCCTACGATGGGAGACAAAATTTCCTGCTTATTAAGTACATGGGCTGGGAGATAGGATCTTCCAAAGCAACATCAGGGTATTATTGCCCCAAGAATAGAGAGGATACTGCACAGTCAGAAAAAGTAACAAATGTCTTGAATTGTCACTGGGTCTTGATTCTGGGGACCCCTGAAGCAGAGTAGGCATTCAATGCCTGTTTGTGAGATGGATGGACGGATGGATGGATGGATGGATGGATGGATGGATGGACGCACAAAGCCATCTTTCCAGTTCCTGGGGAGAATAAATCACTTCCTTCTCTGTACCATATACCCTTTACCCTTACCACTAACCTAGCACAATACTATATCTGCCTTGTCACTGCAGTATCTCTAGCACCCACTACAGGGCCTGGTGCAGAGTAAAGGCCCAGAGAACATGTGAGTGAATGAACAAACAAACTCATCTACTCTACAGGCAGAGTTCCCAGTTTCCTCTGAGCCTGAGTTTCCCCATCTGTGGCCTGTCGGTGCTACACTGAGCATCAGGCAGTCATGACAACAGTACAGTGGCTCTGTGAACATGAGCCCTGGATGAATGTGGACAGCGTCACCAGTCCCTACAGAAGCCTCAGGCGCTGATCCCCATCTCTGCAGTACAGCCCTGGACCTGGCACTGAAGTGGTTAATTATCCTCCTAAACTGACCTCAGCTGCGGCCCTCCCCCTTCCCCGCTTGCCAGATCCATAATCTAATTTTGCAAAGACTGGAGGACTAATCCATGTAGCAGAAGTTCCTAGTCATGGGGAGGGAAAGTGAGGAGTTAGTGATGGCCCCTGGGAGACCAGGGTTTGGAATACATTCCATTCCCTGCTGGAAAACTATTGTGAGGCAGATATTAACGAACGGGGACAGAAGGGGCAAGACTTCCTCAGAGGTAGTGAGTCTCCCATTACTGGAAGCATTCAAGCAGAGGCAGATCACCCACTTAGAGTGGATGTTATATAATGGATTAGAATGACTGCTTCCTTCCATCCCCAGATTCTAAGATTTGGATCCAGTTCACAGTGGCTGGGCATTTTCTGGGTGCTGGGCATGGTCCAAGGGGATGTACATACTCTGTCTCCTTTAATCCTCCTAACAAACCCATAGCCCCATTTTGCAAAGAAGGACGTCAAGGCTCAGCAGAATCAAGTTGCTTGACCCAAGTCACTCCACTAAAGATGCTGATAGTGGCAGACAGCATTGATTGGAACTGCAGCCCAGGTACCAACCAGGCTAAGCATCTTACTTAAATTAATCATTAAATCCTCACAACTATTCTATGAGGTAGGTACTACTCTCCCCATTTTACAGATGAGGAAACTGAGGCTTGGAGAGATTAAATAACTTGCCCAAGGTCAGAAAGTCAGTAGGCGGCAACGTCCAGATGTCAACCCTAGGCTGAGGTTGGCCTGATACAAAAGTCCAGGCTTTCAACATGTAAACTCAGGTTTTCAGATTCTATGCTCCTTGTTCTTTCCACTGAGGCTCACTGCTGGGAACAGCACAGACTCCTGGCACAGTGCCCCTCCCTCTGGCTTCCTCTTCATAGGGGGAAGAACAAGAAACACATGGGAAGTGGGACAAGATACATCTATTTCATCCCGAGTTTCACCACTGAAGAAGTAGCTGCTAGGGTTGGGGGGATTGGCCTTGTCCCAAAAGGGTTGGTCCTGGGGTCTGTCCTACAGAGACTCACAGTGCCAGGGGAGAAATACAGTGGTGGCAGTGTGGACCTGTGATGTGCCCCAGGCACCAGCAAAGCCACCCACTCCTCCAGGGCAATGTGGGGAAGGAGGCTCCCAACATTTCCTGAGCACCTACTGGGCACATTAGATCCATTCACTCTTTTATTTCTGACATTGACCTAGAAGGCTGGCCTGACATGAATTAACCCAGGAGGCCTGGGGATCAGCCCAGCCTGAGGGACACTTATCCTGCTGATTCTCAGCTCCCTTCTGGCCCAGCCCTTCCTTCTAGGGTCTCCCTCTGCAGCCACTGCCTTACCCAATACCTGAAATTTCCCTGGCCCTGACTCAGGCACAGATCCCCGGTAGCACCGTGGTTAAGAGCTCGGCTACTAACCAAAAGGCTGGCAGTTCAAATCCACCAGTTGCTCCTTGGAAACCCTATGGGAACATTTCTACTTTGTCTTGTAGGGTCGCTATGAGATGGAATCGACTTGACACAGCTGAGTTTGTTGGTTTGAACTCTGGCACAACATCCGGGAACTGCCCCAGTGCCACCTTCTGGCTGGTGCTAGAAGGACGAGGGCTCAGTTATGGGCTCAGCCTGTCTTGCCCAGGCGCGGGAGTTCAGCATTCCAGTTGTAGGTTGGTGGGGTAATTGGTTTGTTCCTGGCCTTGCTGCAGAAAGGTCTCTGGCAGCTTCCAAGGATGCATGATATACTATCAGAGCAGGAAAAAAAAAAAAAAAAGAATGCGAAAAAGGTGAAAGAAACAAGGAAGGGAGAATCAAAGAGCCAGGAATGTAGTTAAAATACTACAGACTGTAAAGACCTACTGTTGTGGAAATAAGACCACAACTCAGAAAATTTTGAAGATGGCTTTTATCATCTACTCAAGGTACAAAGAAATGAGGGGAGCATCCCCCAGCCCGAGCCAAGAGGAAGCTCAGCTTCGTTCTTAGCTCATCAGTTTTACAGGCTCTCTTTACACTTGGGTACAAGGCAAGATTGCACAAACACAAAATGCACACGCATGCGCGCGCGCACACACACACACACACACACACACACACACACACACACACACGCACGCATTCACCACATCTTTCCAGAAATCATGTTGGGATCCACAGGGGAGAGAGGCCCTTATAATGTAGATTTGAAAAATGTATGCATTTTGGAAACAAGGAGTCACAATAAACAAATTAAGGTATTCATCTGAAAAAAGAATCTTATATACATTTGAAAGGAAAGCATTCTCAAAAAAGAAAAAAGGGGATATGATTTTGGAGGAGTAAAACATTAAGGATATTTCTGTTAGTTGAGTTTTTAACTTTTGGAACGTGTGGCACAGGGTTCTTTTGATATGGAGGGGCTGGTTTTCCTCATCACTGTACTCTTGCTATGAGGGACCACATACGGTCCCATTTTGTTGTTGTTAGCTACCATCCAGTTGGTTCTGACTCATGGTGACCCCATGTACAGCAGAACAAAATGCTACTGGCCCTACACCATCCTCATGATTGGAGTTGAGCTTCTTACTAAGACAGATGAGGAAGCAAAGCCTGGCAATCTACTTTAGAAAATCAGCCAATGAAAACCCTATGGATCAAGCTTCCTAGAAGGAAGCACCAAAAAAGCGAAACACAGCCGCTTAAACAATCCCCAAAGTCTATCAATGAAAACAAGCCAATCACTTAGGAGAAGCATGACTTTGATACTAAGATAGGAAGAAGCTGCCCCAGGCTGGGTAAGGAGTCCCAGGGAAAATGGCGGATGGTGAAAGAAAGTTGAGTGATGTTCTCAGTGACTGCTCTCCATGAGGCATTTCATGCGACATCACATCCCATCCAAAGATGGGATAGCTGTTCTGATGGGGCCAAGACCGTGCAGGCTATGTGGCCACTCTCTGCTGACCTGGCCTGACCCTGGAGATGTTTAGCTTATCAGGAAAGATGGCTCCCCTCAGTAGAGTCTGATTTACAGGGAGAGTTGTGAGTACTTTGAGCTTGTGCTCCTGTGGAAATCTTGCTCCTGGCCCATCCTAAGCGCTGAGCTTGCTGGAAAGGCAGAGCCCCCACTCACCTGCCTCCAGCATCACTGGCTCAAGGGCTCCTTCCTGGGATGGATGCCTCTGTGATCCTGTCTGGGGTGGCCTTGCCCTCTGGACTCTGTGTCAGCCTCACCTTGAGGGTCCCAGCCCTACACTCACTGAGTCAGTTCCTTGGGTCCTGGGTTCCTTTCAGGCCATGCTGAGGCCCTTTTATTTTGGTCCGGCTGGATTGGTTGAAACGAACAGAGACCTGCTCAGACCCGCTTTTGAAGGGGAAGTTTAGGGCACAAACACACGTGGGATAACCACGGAGCTAGAATCTCTTGACATCCAAGATCCCCAAATCAAGCCTTTTGGAATGCAAATGACAAAATCCCTAAGTAGATCACAAGCAAACGAAAGAAGAGGAGGAAGAGGGGGAAGAGAAGGGAGGAGGAAGTATTGGCTGAGTTGGCTTCCGATAAACTTGAATCCAGAGACTCAGACAGTGCCACCAAGATTCAGTCTTGTACCGATCCCCAGCCCCCATCCACTTCTCTCCTGCTCGGTCTGATCTCAGGCAGCTGCCCCTGTGGGGGAAATAAGGCTGTCAATACTTCTGGCTGAATCTCTTGCTCTCAGCATCGCAGTGAACACAAAGCTTCTTTCCATCAGTTCTAACCATATTTCTGCTAGGTTCAAGTCTCATTGGCTGGTTTAGGTCACATGTCCATCTCTGAACCAATCACAGTGGCCAGGCGTAAAGAATTACACCGATTGGCCAGGTCTGACTGACACGCCCACCTCTATTTAGGGGTGGGATGAGTGGTCACCAGTCACGCAGAGTGAGTTTTAGGAGTTAAGTAAGGAAAACAGGGGTTTGTGGGTAGAAAAACGGATGCTAGGCAAAGACAGCTAAGTCTGTCTTATCCAAGAAGCCCTATACCACAGGCCTCCTGCATGGCTGGGTTTCTCTCCCGCATCGTCTCCTTTCCTCTCTTTTTTTTCCTCCTCCTAGGCCTGTTCCCTCACTCTTTGGTCAGCAGCTGTGGAGACCAAAGCCATCCCAGAGCCAGGTGGGTTCATGGAGCCAGTCCACCTGGGTTTGAATCCTGGTTTTGCACTTATTAGCTGAGGGACGTGGGACAAGTCACTTCATCCGTCTGCATCTTAGTGCCTTCTGTGACACGGGGACAGTAATGGCCAGCCTCCTGGGTGGTGGCTGGAGAGCTTCATGAGATAAGGAATTATGAATATGGAGCAGAGAGCCAGGTGCATAGCATACACTCCATAAACGGTAGCTATGATTACTATGGAGTGCCTGGGTGGCACAAATGGTTAAACACTGGACTACTAACTAAAAGGTTGGCAGTTCAAACCCACCCAGAGATGCCTCTGCTTCCGAAAGGTCACAGCCTTGAAAACCCTATGGAGCACAATTCTACTGTGCAACACATAGGGTCTCCTTGAGTCGGAATCGACTCGAAGGCAATTAACAACAACATGATCAGTATTCCTGGCTTTGTTCTCATTCTTTTCTGTCTGCACCTCCTGCTAGGGTGACCAGCTGTCCCCATTTCTGACATGCAGGACTATCATGAAAGTCCCAGACAAGTCAGAATAGTTGGTTGCCTTTGTTGTTAGTTACAGTCGAATTGATTTCAACTCATGGCGACTCCATGTGTGCAGAGTAGAATTACTCCATAGGGTTTCAATGTGACCTTTTGGAAGCAGATCACCAGGCCTTTCTTCCATGGCACCTCTGGGTGTTCAAAATGCCAATCTTTCAGCTAGGAGTTGAGCACTTAACCCTTTGTGTCACCCAGGGATTGGTCACCTTGCCTGCTGCTAATTCCCTCTTTTTTTCTTTTTTTTTTTTTTGTTTCCCAGTTCTAAACCACAGAAGGGAAAATCGGTGTGGTCTGGCTTATCTTTCCCAGCCATGCTGCCCAGGTCATACAAACCTATGAGGGTGTCCTTTGGGCAGGAGTTGAGGGTCACTTGATGAAGGGTTTCCCTTTGAAGGGTTCTAGGGTGAAAACCCACCTGGGGAGATTGGCGGCCCCTGACCTGGAACCACCTGGCTGTCAGATGCCAGCCTCAGAAGCCAGCACTTCTGAAAACAGCCCAGTGGTCGAGGCAGGGGGATCCCAGGTTATCAAAGCAGACCCCAGGCCAGAGTACATTTGCCTAGTTGGAGACCATGCTCCAACCTGGTCACTGGTCCTCATCTCCCTCACTCCTTACGTCAGCACCACAGCCTTGTCCAGGATGGACCCAGAGACCCCACCACCCTGTATCCTAGGTGTGATAGCCACTATGGTGTGACTGGGTATCTTCCCCTAACCACCCAGCTCACCCAGCTGTCTTAGTCATCTAATGTTGCCCTAATGAAAAATACCACAAGTGGGTGGCTTTAAAGAAAAGAAATTTATTGTCTCACGATTCTGGAAGCTAAAAGTCCAAATCAGGGTCTCGGCCATGTAGATTCCTTCTGTGGGCCTCTTCTAGTTTCTGGTGTCTGGTGGCAATCCCTGGTGTTTCTTTGCTTGTAGATGGATCTTCACATGGTTCTTCCCCCTGTGTGTTTGTGTCTGTGTCTATTCTGCTCTTTTTATAAAAACGCTTCTCAGAAGTGATGAGGTTTAGAACCCACACTATGCTGGTATAGCTTCATTAACATAACAAAAGAAAACTTTTCCCAAACAGTGTCACACTCACAGGTACAGGGGTTAGGACTTCAACATAACTTTTGGAAGGACCCAGTTCAACCCATTACCCCAACCTGGTCTGCATGTACAGTAGTGACCATAAGGCCTGCTATGTGCTGAGTGCTTTACGCTGTCTCCTGTAACCCTCACAACAGTCCTGGAAGGTGTACACAGGTGAGGAGACAGGCCCAGAGGCATAAGGCCACTTGCCCAAGTTCACTTGGCCAGTCTATAGCCCAGCTAGATATGAACCCAGGCGATTCTAACCCAGAACTTGTGTCTTTCCTGAGTTTTTGCCCCCAAAAGTCACCCCCCTCTGGAAATCCAGCCTTTGGAATCCCAAGGCAACAGGCACAGGGCACACCGCCACCACCACCACCACTAGGGTGTGGGTATTTCTACAGCTTTCCCTCTCTGGGCCCCCATCTCCTCACCTGTGCAAGAAGTGGGTGGGCTGGGTGGTCTCTAAAAACCTTTTTGTAGGGATGGGGATGAGAGGGCTGAGGAGCAGGGCTTAGCTGGGCCCTGGGCCAGCTGCGTTCACACCTGGGCGAGAGGCAAGGGAAAGATGGGAAGCTCACAGGTGTTAAACGGCGGGGGCTTTTCTGCTGCCTTCACCTAGAGCTTTCCAAGAGTCATCCCATGGAATCCTTATAATGACCCTGCTAGGTGGGCAGTATTATTAGTCTCCTCATTTTATAGGTGAGGAAATGGAGGCTCAGAGAAGGTAATCAGAAGGCCCAGGTGACATGCATAGTATGTGGTGAAGTCAGGACTTGAACTCAGACAGCCTTCTCCAAAGCAAGTACTTTTGTTTTTTTTTAATTGTACTTAAGATGAAGGTTTACAGAACAAAATAGCTTCTCATTAAACAATTAGTACACATATTGTTTGGTGACATTGGTTACCAACCCCATGACATGTCAACACTCTCCCTTCTCTACCTTGGGTTTCCTATTATCAGCTTTCCTGTCCCTCCTGCCTTCTAGTCCTTGTCCCTGGACCGTTGTGCCCCTTTAGTCTCGTTTTGTTTTATGGGCCTGTGTAATCTTTGGCTGAAGGGGGAACTTCAGGAGTGACGTCATTACTGAGCTATAAGGGTGTCCGTGGGCCATACTCTCGGGGTTTCTCCAGTCTATGTCAGACCAGTAAGTCTGGTCTTTTTCTGTGAGTTAGAATTTTGTTCTACATTTTTCTTCAGCTCTGTCCGGGACCCTCTATTGTGATCCCTGTCAGAGCAGTCAGTGGTGGTAACCTGGCACCATCTAGTTGTACTGGACTCAGTCTGGTGGAGTCCATGGTAGTTGTGGTCCGTTAGTCCTTTGGATTGATCTTTCCCTTGTGTCTTTAGTTTTCTTCATTCTCCCTTGCTCCCAAAGGGGTGAGACCAGTGGAGTATCTTAGATGGTCCCTCACAGGCTTTTAAGACCCCAGACACTACTCACCAAAGTGAAGTGTAGAACATTTTCAAAGCAAGTAGTTTTAACCACAACTTTGCCCCCACCCTTTTACCCCCTGCACCTCCCACTCCCTTGCCCTCGCCCTTTTACCCCCTGCGCCCATCCTTAATGTTAAACAAGGAGCCAAGTCTCCTTCTTGGAACTCAGGCCAGCCCATGCCTTCCTACTCCCACCAGGGGGAGTGCGAGCTCCTTGCAAAGACCTGGAGCGGCTAAGAGGAAAGGGTCTGGAATCTGAGGCCAAGCCTGCCAGCAAGGTGGTGTGTGCAAGGGGTGGGCTGAAGGTGGTGTGGGGGCAGAAGACCCAGGCTGGGAGGAGGCCACCTGGATTCAAGTCCCGGCCCTGACACCGCCTTGCAAGTCCCTTTCCTCTGCAGCCCTCGTTTTTCTTGTCTAGAAAATGGGAGGCAGTGCTTCTCCATTCTCAAGGTGCCCACAAATCACCTAGGAATCTTTTTAAAGATTCTCATTCATGGGTCAGAGCCCAGACCTGGGAAGCTGTATCTCTAACAAGCTCCCAGGTGATGCCGATGCTGCTGGTTCTTTTGTTTGTCTCTAAGGGACCTGCTACCTCTGATGACAATTTGTTCTTCTAGCTGAGCAGAGAAGACTCACCAGTGCCCCAAGCGAGCCCTTCCAAAGAAGCGACTTTTGTAGTGACCATTCATAGTTCCTTTACTCATTCAACAAGCATTTTCTGGAGCCATCTCTGTGCCACGTCCCTGTCTGGTGTTGGGACATGGAGATGGACAAGGTCCCAATCCTGCACAGTCCTAGGAAAGCCAGAGATTACAACCCCATATCACCAGTGCTGGGAGGCAAAGTAAGTCGGGAGAGGGGCCTATGGAAGTGCCAAAGAGGCCCCTGACCAGACTTTGGGAGGGAGGGCAGGGCGGGCTTCCCAGGGGAGAAGATTCCTTCACCTAATA
The DNA here is from genome assembly GCA_030035585.1 of Dugong dugon. Classification (NCBI taxonomy): domain Eukaryota; kingdom Metazoa; phylum Chordata; class Mammalia; order Sirenia; family Dugongidae; genus Dugong; species Dugong dugon. Next base: position 65,774,994 of record CM057471.1, read on the forward strand.
AATGGACAAGAGTGCCAGGCAAAGGCGAGGGTAGGGGAAGGGAAGGGTGTTCCAGGCAGATGAAATGGTGAGGAGGAAAGGGAGCCTGACCTACTGAGGTAAAATGGTTGCGCAGTGAGAGGGGTCACACACACACACCCTCGGAGCGGCAGATATGGGTAAGATGCGGCATCCTGAAAGACATGAGAATTCCTGTCTAGGAAGCCTCACTGAGCTCCATTTGCAGTGGGTTGTTGTAGGACAGTTTCCATGGCAACCCCTGCTTTCCTTCCCAAAGACTCTCCAGGGCTCCTTCAACTCCATGGCCGAGGCTCCCACAGCCACAAAAGTCCAGAGTCCACCCCCACCCCATCAACCTTCTCCACTCCTATCCCCCATTCTAGGTACCCAGACCCCAGAAAGCCCAACTGAAAGGGGTGTCCTGTCACACACACGACCCATGCCCACCCTACGCCTGTCTGCCTCCGTTCCATGCTGTCCCCCCAGCAACTCTGGGAGGCAGTTCTGGGAACCTGAATTCAGAGAGAGGCAGAAACTTGTCCAGGTCTGACTCTGAACTCCAGTTCTGTCCACTTAGTGTTGGAGAGGTGTTGGGGCAGTGGTCAAGGACAAGGTCTTACATTCCCCTTGCCTGCCCTGCCCCCCGCCAAGGCCAGAGCATTCCCTCGTCCTCCTATTCATTTCTATCTGCTGAGCATCTGCTTGCACCTGGCATCCAGCTTGGTCCCAGGAACACAGACCCAGTCCTGGAAACTGACAATCAAGTGGGGAGACAGACTTTGAACAAATGAGTGAATGAACACTCTTGAGCTTTCATGGGCATGTGGGCTCTCCTCACTCTGGCTTCAGCAGGGAGAAAGAAGAGAGCTGGGTGTCCTGAGGGAGCAGACCTGGGACCTCAGACCCAGACCTGGGAGGAGGTATCTAAAACCCCACATTTTGAGTAGGCAGGGACCTTCGAGATCACCTGGGCTTGTTTGACAGATGAGGAAAGGGAAGCCCGGCGAGATAAGGACCTGTCCCTGGCCATTTAGTTGTGGAGCTGAGATTAGTAACTACCCTCCAGGCAGGACCCTCCCCACTGATGCCCCCAGGGCCCACCTTTGCACACACATGCAAGCACACACAAGTGAACGCACCCGCATATTTCCCAGGTGCTGGGCTCTTCCTGGACATGTTCACACCAGAAGTTTTTCCATCTCTTACCCCTCAGGTAGCACCTGGAGTAACCTGGAGCCACCCTGGAGGCATCTCCCTCTCTCCCACTCTCCTAGGTACTGGACAGAGGCTGAGTAACAGGTGCTTCCACCCAATTTTCTTCCCTCTCTTACCTCTCCCCAAGGCGAGGGGCTGGGGTGGAGCAAGGCCCCTTGCAGAGTTGCCACACTCCCAATTTCCTCTGGGGCATGGCAATGGGGCCACCTTCATACCAGCAGGCAAGGCAAAGGTGCACCCTTTAAAGGAGGATGGGCAGGAAGGTCACAGTGTCAAGCACCTGGTTGTTGCCAAGAGCTGTGCTGAGCATTTTCTGTGCATTATCTCACCTTTTAATCCTCACCCAAAAATGTGAGAGGATTCTCATTCCCATTTGGCACGATGTTATGGACTGAATTGTGTCCCCAAAAATGTGTGTCAAATTGGCTAGGCCATGATTCCTGGTATTGTGTGGTTGTCCTCCATTTTGTGATCTGGTGTCATTATCCTATGTGTTTGAAATCCTAACCTCTATGATGTTAATGCCACCACTTGTCTTTCAGTTTGTCATACTGTGGTGGCTTACATGTTGTGATTGATGTTAGAAGCTATGCCACTGGTATTTCAAATACCAGCATGGTCACCCATGGTGGACAGGAGTTTCCAGGCTAAGACAGACTAGAAAGAAGGATCTGGCAGTCTACTTCTGAAAAAACTGGCCACTGAAATCCTTATGAATAGCAACAGAACATGGTCTGATATAGCGTCGGAAGATGAGCCCCTCAGGTTGGATGGCACTCAGAATATCACTGGGGAAGAGCTGTCTCCGCAAAGTAGAGCTGACTTTAATGATATGGATGGAATAAAGCTTTCGGGATCTTCATTTGCTGATGCGGCAAGCCTCAAAATGAGAAGAAACAGTTGCAAATACGCATTAATAATCGAAACGTGGAATGTATGAAATATGAATCTACAAAAATTGGAAGTCGTCAAAAATGAAATGGAACACAAAAAGATTGATATCTTAGGCATTGGTGAGCTGAAATGGACTGGTATTGGCCATTTTGAATCAGACAATCTTATGGTCTACTATGCCAGGAATGACAAATTGAAGAAGACTGGCATCACATTCAACGTCAAAAAGAACATTTCAAGATCTGTTCTGAAGTACAATCCTGTCAGTGATAGGATAATATCCATACACCTACAAGGAAGACTAGTTCATACAACAATTATTCAAATTTAGGCACCCACCACTAATGCCAAAGATGAAGAAATTGAAGATTTTTGCCAATTTCTGCAGTCTGAAATTGATCAAGCATGCAATCAAGATGCATTGATAATTACTGGTGATTAGAATGTGAAAGTTGGAAACACAGAAGAAGGACCAGTAATTGGAAAATATGGCTTTGGTGATAGAAATGCCACAGGAGATCACATGATAGAATTTTGCAAGACCAGTGACTTATTCATTGCAAATACCTTTTTTCAACAATGTAAACGGCGACTATACACATGGACCTCATGGAATGGAATACACAATAATCAAATCGATTACATCTGTGGAAAGAGACAATGGAGAAGCTCAACATCATCAGTCAGAACAAGGCAGATGCCAACTGTGGAAAAGACAATCCATTGCTCATAAGCAAGTTGAAGCTGAAGAAAATTAAAACAAGTCCACAAGAGCCTAACTATGACCTTGAGTATATCCCACCTGAGTTTAGAGACCATCTCAAGAACAGATTTGATGCATTGAATACTAATGACCGAAGACCAGACCAGTTGTCTGATGACATCAAGGACATCATACATGAAGAAAGCAAAAGGTCATTAAAAACACAGGAAAGAAAATAAAGAGCAAAATGGGTTCAGAAGACACTCTGAAACTTGCTCTAAAAGTAGAGTAGCTAAAGCAAAAGGAAGAACTGATGAAGTAAAAGAGCTGCACAGAAGATTTCAAAGGGTAGCTTGAAAAGACAAAGTAAAGTATTATAATGAAATGTGTAAAAAGCTGGAGATAGAAAACCAAAAGGGAAGAACATGCTTTGCATTTCTCAAGCTGAAAGAACTGAAGAAAAACTTCAAGCCTCGAGTTGCAATATTGAATGATTCTATGGGGAAAATATTAAATGATGCAGGAAGTATCAAAATAAGATGGAAAGAATACAAAGTCACTGTACTAAAAAGAATTGGTCAATGTTCAACCCTTTCAGGAGGTAGCATATGATCAGAACCGATGGTACCTAAGGAAGAAGTCCAAGCTGCACTGAAAGCATTGGCATAAAACAAGCCTCCAGGAATTGATGGAATACCAATTGAGATGCTTCAACAAATGGATGCAGCACTGGAAAGTGCTCACTCATCTATGCAAAGAAATTTGGAAGAAAGCTACCTGGCCAACCGACTGGAAGAGATCCGTATTTGCGCCCATTCCAAAGAAAGGTGGTCCAACAGAATGCAGAAATTATTGAACAATATCATTAATATCACAAGCAAGTAAAATTTTGCTGAAGATCATTCAAGACTGATTGCAGCAGCACATCAACAGGGAACTGCCCAAAATTCAAGAATTCTGAAGAGGACGTGGAACCGGGGATATCATTGCTGATGTCAGATGGATCCTGGCTAAAAGTAGAGAATACCAGAAAGATGCTTACCTGTGTTTTATTGACCATACAAAGGCATTCGACTGTTTGGGTCATAACAAATTATGGATAACATTGCAAAGAGTGTGAATTCCAGAACACTTAATTGTGCTCGTGAGGAACCTGTACTTTGATCAAGAGGCAGTCGTTTGAACAGAAGAAGGGGATACTGTGTGATTTAAAGTTAGGAAAGATGTGTGTCAGAATTGTATCTTTTCACCATGCTTATTCAATCTGTATGCTGAGCAAATAATCCAAGAAGCTGAAGAAGAATGTGGCATCAGGATTGGAGGAAAATTCATCAACAACGCAGATTACACAACTTTGCTTGCTGAAAGTGAAGAGAAAGCACTTACTGATGAAGATTAAAGACTACAGCCTTCAGTATGGATTATACCTCAACATAAAGAATACAAAAATCCTCACAACTGGGCCAATAAGCAACATCATGATAAACAGAGAAAATATTGAAGTTGTCAAGGGTTTCTTTTTACTTGGATCCACAATTAACGGCCATGGAAGCAGCAGTCAAGAAATCAAACGATGCATTGCACTGGGCAAATCTGCTGCAAAAGATCTCTTTAAAGTGCTAAAAAGGGAAGATGTCACTTTGAGAACTAAGGTGTGCCTGACCCAATCTCCTCATATGCAGGTGAAGGCTGGATAATGAATAAGGAAGACTGAAGAATTATTGATGCCTTTGAATTATGATGTTGGTGAAAAATATTAAATATACCATGGACTGGCAGAAGAACGAACAAATCTGTCTTGGAAGAAGTACAGGCAGAATGCTCCTTAGAAGCAAGGATGGAGAGACTTTGTCTCACATACTTTTGGACATATTATCAGGAAAATAAGTCCCTGGAGAAGAACATCATGTTTGGTAAAGTATAGGATCAGTGAAAAAGAGAAAGACCCTCAACAAGATAGATTGACAGTGGCTGCAACAATGGGCTCAAGCATAACAACGATTGTGAGGATGGTGCAGGACCAAGTAGTATTTCATTCTATCGTGCATAGGGTCGCTATGAGTTGGAACTGACTCAATGGCACCTAACAACATAACAACAACATGATGTTAATGAGGCAGTATTGGAGGCAGTTATGTTAATGAGGCAGGACACAATCTACAGGATTAGTTGCATCTTGAGTCAGTCTCTTTTGAGATATAAAAGAGAGAAGTGAACAGAGAGAGCAGAGACGGGGGACCTCTACCACCAAGAAAGAAAAGCTGAGAGTGGAGTGTGTCCTTTGGACCCAGGGTCCCTGTGCTGAGAGCTCCTAGACCCGGGAGAAGATTGATGCCAATACACATGGAGATCTCCAAGAAACGCTGGGCCCACAGATGTTGAAAGGAGACAAGAACCTTCCCCCAGAGCTGACAGAGACAGAAAAGCCTTCCCCTAGAGCTAACACCCTGAATTTGGACTTCTGGGCCCACAAATGTTGAAAGAAGACAAGAGCCTTCCCCCAGAGCTGACAGAGAGAGAAAGCCTTTCCCTAGAGCTAACACCCTGAATTTGGACTTCTAGCCTCCTAAATTGTGAAAGAATAAATTTCTGTTTGTTAAAGCCATCCACTTGTGGCATTTCTCTTATGACAGCACTAGATAACTAAGATACACAGTGAGATTGTCTTTCTCCCTCCCGGCTTCATTTCAGCCTCCTCCTTAGCTCTTGTGGGAAGAGGCTCTTTGATAAGCCAGATGACACAGTTTTAGCTGGCATAATTAATAAATAATAATAACAACCTCCACCACTCATCACTGGCTGCCTATCACATTTATCCTAAAACCAAACAGGATGAGGAAGGTACCCAGTAGGGGTTATTAGAGCCCAAGTGAGGAGAAGAGGGCATCCACACAGGAGGACGGCCCAAAGTTGGGGGGTTAGAGCCCTAGCAGAGTGAGGAGGGCATCCTTGGAGGGGGCAGCTCTGTTCAGGGTGTCAGAGCCCAGGTGGGGTATAGAAGCATTCATGCCTGCAGGGGGCTGAGGGAAGCTGGGTCAATGGAAGATTGGTTACTGTGATAGCCAGTCTCCAAGACGGCCTCCAATGATCCTTGCATCCTGATATTCATACCTGTGTCATCACCACCCGCATTGTATCAGGGTTTGTTGTGTGAACAAATTAAAATGGTGGAATGATGTGTGTGTGACTTCTGAGGCTAGATTGTAAAAGATATTTCTGCTTCCACTTTGCTTTCTCTTGTATCACTTACTCTAGAGAAGCTGGCTGCCATGTTGTGAGGGCACTCAAGCAGCCTTGTGGGGAGTCTACACGGCATTAAACTAAGCCCTCCTGCCCACAGCCAGCATCAACTTGTAGGCTGTGGGTGAGCTGCCTTGGAGGCAAATCCTCCAGCCCCCGTCAAGCTTTCACTCAAATGACTACAGCCTGGCTGATACTTAATTGCAAACTCTTGAGAGATCCTCAGCCAGAATCACCCAGTCAAGCTGCTCCCGAAATCCTGACCCACAGAAACTGTGGGATAATATTTTTTGTTGTTTTAAGCCATGAAGTTTCGGGGTAAACTGTTTTGCAGTAATAAACAGTTGATATAGTTAAACGGAGATTGATAAATAAGTAAAGATATTAAAAAATAATGGAAACCAGGTTTCTTGCTGTTGGAGAAGGAAATTTGAAATATGGAAATGAAGAAAACTAGAATGAACCCTATGGTGTTGGATAGAAATTAGAGGAATAAATCTGAGCTCATGGTTTTCAATATATACAGATAGATATAGAAATAAACACAGATGTAATGATGTGTCTATGTATGTGTATATGCAAGTATATAAACACACATATATTCCCTAGCTCTGTCCACTGAGAGAATGTCGGAGCAGTGACACCCCAAGATCAGTGAGCGTACCTGCACCCAGATCTTGGTTTCTAAATATTATTTTCCAGTATACAGAACCAAAGCTCCTTAGGGAAATGGTTGATTCCAAGGCAGGGAAAATATAAGATGAGCCTGAAACACCATCTTGTGCCAGAATGTAAGAAGCTTGCAAAGAATGAAGAGACATGTCAAAAGAGGTCCCCACTGGCCAAATTTGGAAAAATTTGAGATTTAAAATAAATATTGATAGTAACAAATTATAACCTACCAAAAAAGACAGGAAACTATGAGGCCACAGTGATATAAATAAATAAATGAAAAAGTGGAAAGTTTGATAAAGAACTGAATATTGACATATTCTCAAATTCCTTCTCCCATAAAATACTAATTACAAATGGAAAAAGAGTAATTTTACAGTGCAAGGGCCTAGCCTTAATCAGGCTATCAATAATAAGACATAAAAATCCTGAGCCACCGATCAGATGCAATGAGAATAATCCAGTGTCACTTCTGAAGTTTTTATTAATTTTTTTTATCTACCTTCTTGTTCTACCAGTTACTGAAAGAGGGATTGTGGAATTGTCTGTCTTTCGTTTTAGTTCTCTCTCTTTTTTTTTTTTTTAGTTCTCTGATTTTTGCTTTATCTGTTTTGAGGCTATACTTCTAGTTGCATGCAAATTTAGAATCATTGTGTCTGCTTGGTAAATTGAACCTTTTTTTTTGCACTGTGAATGTATCATTTTATTTTTAGCATTGCTTTTTCCGTTCAGGTTTGACTTTGCTGATGTTAGTATAGCTAAACCAACTTACTTTTGGCTGGTCTTTGCATACCATAACTTTTCCCACTCTTTTTCTTTCTACATTTCTGTATCTTTATATTTGACATGTCTGTCTTGTAAGCAGCATATGGTTGAGTTTTATGTATTTTTATCCAATTTGTCAATGCTTGTCTTTCAAATCGAGTATTTACTCTGCTTACACTTAATGTAATTGGTGATATATCTGGGTTTAGGTCTCCCATCTTACTATTTGTTTTCTATTTGTCTCACCTATTGTCTCTTAGGAGCCCTGGTGGTACAGTGGTTAAGAGCTCAGGCTGCTAACCAAAAGGTTGGCAGTTGGAATCCACCAGTTGCTTCTTGGAAACCCTATGAGGCAGTTCTACTCGGTCCTATAGGGTTGCTATGAGTTGGAAATCGACTCGACGGCAATGGCTTTGGGGTTTTTTTTTTTGTTTTTTTTTTTTTGGTATTTTCTTTTAAGGAGCCCTGGTGACACAGTGGTTAAGTGCTCAGCTGCTAACTAAAAGGTCAGCGGTTCAAACCTACCAGCTGTTCTGCAGGAGAAAGATGTGGCAGTCTGCTTCTGTAAAGATTTACAGCCTTGGAAGCCCTGTGGGGCAGTTCTACTCTGTCCTACAGGGCCACTCTAAGTCAGAATCAACTTGATGGCAGTGGGTTTTTTTGGGGATTATCTCTTAGTTCTTCTCTCCTTTCTTGCCAATCTAGAATTATATACCCAGCTAAAGTACACTTAAAAAATGAAGGTGAAACATAAACATTTTGGACAAATGAAACTGAAATAATTCATCACCAGCACACCCCCACCAAAGGAAATACTAAAGGGTGATTTTGGGGCAGGAGAAAATGGATCCCAGATGGGAACTCAGAGATGCAGAAAGAAATGAAGGCCAATGGAGACAGAAAATATGTGGTCCATCTAAACAAATATTGTCTGTGTAAAACAATAATACTGTCTTGTGGAGTTTGAAATATATAAAGAATTAAAATACCAGATGGTACCAGATGACAACAGTATAGAAGTCGGGAGGGGGTAAATGGGATTTTAAGTGGCCTAAGGTTGCTGCAGATTCCTGAAAGTCGTGAGAGTACTAATTTATATTAGACTTTAATAAATCAGGGATACATATTGTAATCTCTAGAGTAAGCACTAAAAGGATGGGAAGCTATCAAGCTAATAAAAGATGAGATGACATGGATTAATAGAAAATACCAAATCAATGCAGAAGAAGGTGAGAAAGGAGAGAGAAATAAATGTATTCTTAACTGAAAAAAAAGTAAAGCACAAAACATACTTTAAAGATAACAAAAATGTTCTTAAGCTGGGTAGTACTCCGTGTTCACTTCAATCTGGTTCATTCATATGTATCACATTACATATACTTATAAGTGTTCTTTTGTCTCTACTCCATAGTTAATAAAAACAAATTTAAAAAGCACAGCAAATGGCAGAAGACTAGGTATACATAATATAATCTCATGTGTATGTATATAATTATGGGGGGAAACTGCCAGTTTCTGCTTTATAAACATCTATGGAGTTTGCTTTTTTCCCAGTAAGCATGTATTACTTAAATCATTATAAACAGGTGGCAAATATATTTACATCTTGAAAATATAGATTTTAAAATGCAGTGAGATGTGCCTCGCGGACTGGAAAGGCTGTTTGTGATGTCGTTTCCCTCCGTCTCCCCAGTGCTGCCGTGACCCACCTTGACCACACGGTGGCGCTGCGGGGCAGGTCCCCAGCTCCCCTCCTAGTGCTCTCAGGTGGGGGGGCCTAGGAGCAGGGGCGGATTATCCAAAATCCAATTACCAGATCATTTGTGATGAACATTTTCACATTTTTTCACCACATCAAAGATTCTGCTTCTATATATGGTTGGTATCAGTCTTTCTCCCAACCCCACAGAATCTTCCCACAGAATCAAAGCCTCTTTTCAAATTTACAATCCCTGACAGGGATGGATTACCCAGTAAACAAGGTAAACAAGGGTTTAGTTGTGCTAATTTACTAATCCATAGTGACCAATTGATTAGTAAGTAAGCACAAGTAAGCCCGTGCTTACTTTGCTTACTGGTTAATCCGTCCCTGGCTAGGAGGAGGTGGCTTTCGCAGTGGGGAGGGGGCGGCGCGTCTTCATGAACAGATTTATTTCTGCAGCGTCCCGCAGACAGCCTTACCGGGTGGCATCCGGAGCGCTCGCATGCAACAAGTTAGTCGCCCGCGTGTGTGGCTCCGGAGCATTTCAGCGCCAGCTGCTGGGTCATTATACACGCTGTGGCACCGCCCGGCTCCCCTCAGCATCCCCCACCCTAGGTTAAACGCCCTAGCCCTCACCCCTCGTGTATCCCAGTGGTAAGAATGGATTCCCAGACAGGCCTGACGGGCTCTCACAGAGCTTGTTCAAACATACTTAGGGCCTGTTTGCAGAGGGAGTGAGTTCTAGGTCCCTAGAGGAGAGCAAGCCATGTTGGTCCACCTCATCTGTCAAGGGACATCACAGGATGGGGTGAGGGTGTGTGTATCTTGCCTTGGATGAAATCATACTGTATTCTTCTGCATTGAAACTGGGTGTTCCAATGGATTCTCCGCATGCGGAGTCACCCCCTGCCTAAGACCCTCCTTGACTCCCCATTGCCCTCAGAAGAAAGTCCAAGTTCCTAAGCCTGACTCCTGAAGTTCCTCACACACACACACACACACACCCCCGCCCCATCTCCTGATACTCCTTACTCCATCACACTGAATCCTTTCATTTCCTCCCACTCTCTCTCAGCTCTGAGCCTTCCACATACTGTTCCCATTCACTTAGACACTTTTCCACCTCCTTTGCTCCTTGACTAATTTGTCCTTCATACCTGTGGTTATGTTTATTGCCTGCTTTCTCCATTGGACTGTGGGTCCCATGAGGGTAGGTGCCTGTCTGCCTGGGTCATTGCTGCTCCCCCAGCGTCAGAACCATGGGGCACATAAGGTTTTCATGGCTGTGACCTTTTGGAAGTAGGTTACCAGGCCTTTCTTCAGAGGCATCTCTGTGTGGGTTAGAACCTCCAACCTTTTCGTTAGTAGTCTAGTGCTTAACCGTTTACACCACCCAGGGCCTCCTGGGGTGGGGGAGCACATAGTAGGTGCTACGTAAGTCCCTGTTCTATGAAGCAATGTTTGGGAGCATGTATCAAAATGATAGGGGCCTCTTTCTTTTGAGGTGCCCAAGGGGCATGGTAATGGCACCTTGTGGGCTATGGGTGGGGTGGAGATGGGAGGGACAGGGTACAGTTACAACAATCTGTCCCAAGGAACTGCTGGGCTTCCCCTGGGCCCCTGCTGCTGCCTGGAGAGATAAACCATAATGACTGGTGGCTCCAGATGCCCCTCCCCAGCACCCTAGCTCAAGCCTCAAGAATAAAAGAGGTGGGTTTCTCCTCCATCTCCACCCAGCTCTGCCCAGGCTCCTGCCTAACCACGTAGCCACTTACAAGACCCAGATGCCCAGCTGATGGTGGACATCTCACCCTGAACGTCCTCCAGCACCCTAAGGTCATCTAATGTCATCATCCTTCCCCAAATTGCTTCTGTTCCTGGTAGCTCCACTATCCCCTAAGCTACCGCTCCTTCTCCCTCTCTTCCAAACCCACTCCCATCCATCACTAAGGCCTGATATCTAATGCAAGTCTGCTTTGCTGACTTCTCTGGGGTTCTGTGAGGACAGCACCCACCTTTCCCCAAGCCCCATATTACAGCCAGACTTACCTACTTTTAGTTCTCCAAAGGAGCTGTGACCACTGTCTCCTTCAGGGCCTGGACCTCCCCTTTTTACTTGGCTGATGTTTATGCATCCCTCAGATTTCTGCTTAGATATCCCTTCCTCCAGGAAGCCTTTCCTGGTTCAGGGCCCCATGCAGTCACCTAGGCTTCCCCATCTCAGCCCCGATGGCACTGTGTTTACTGTCTGTCTTCTTGTTGCCAAATCCAGGGGTCAGTGTTCTGTCCCCAGCTTCCTCAGCTGCCCAACAGCAGTTGAAACAGCTGGCCACCACGGCCTTTTTGTTGAAATCCCATTCTCGCTGGCCTCCAGGTCATCTTGCTGGGCGTTCTCCCCCTCCTGCTCACTGCCTGCTCCTTCTCCATTTTCTTGCCTGGTCCTTCCTCATCTCCCCAACCTCCAATGGTAGCGTGCCCCAGGTTGCAGCCCTCTGACCTCTCCTCCATCTGTGCTCTCCCCTTGGTGCTCACATCCAGGCTCCTGGATTAAATCCATCTGCATGCTGACAGCCCTGGATTTCTATCTCCAGCCTAGACCTGTCCTCGAACTCCAGGCTCGACTCTACACTGCTTCTCATCTCTCCACTTGGATGTCTCATGTTGTTAGGTGGCATCGAGTTGGTTCCAATTCACAGTGACCCTATAGGTCAGAGTAGAACTGTTCCCTAGGGTTTCCAAGGAGCGGCTGGTGGATTTGAACCGCTGACCCTTTGGTTAGCAGGAGAGCTCTTAACCACTACACCACCAGGGCTCATAGGCACCTCTAGCTGAGCAAGTCCAAATCACACTCCCTATTCAAACCGCCTTCCGCCAACCTGTTCCTCTTGCTGTACTCCCCATCCTTTCAGTTCGTGAAGCCAAACCCTTGGTGTCACCCTTCATTCCTTTTTATCAGTCCACATCCAATCCATCAGGAAAACCTGTGACTACCTTTAAAGTATACTAGAGTCTCATCCCTTTTTTTAATGTCAGAGTCCCACCCCTTTATTTTTAACACCAGAATTCCACCCTTTTTCTCTGCCTCCACCCCGACCACCTGGTCCAAGATCTGTCATCAGGTCAAGTGCAGTGGCCTCTTGATGGGTCTTCCTGCTTCAGCCCTGGCCCCCTGGGTCTCTTCCCAGCCCAGCAGCCAGTGTGTAAGTCAGGCTGTGTCTCTCCTTTAACCCAGGTCTCCCACAGGCCCCTTGCTCACTCTGGAATAACAGCTACGCCCTGTCCTTGCCCAGAAGGCCCTTGGAGCTGACCTCCTCTCTCACCGCGGTAGCCATGCTGGCCTTCTTTGCTGTTCCCTGAAGAACCCTGCCTCAGAGCCTTCGCACTGGCTGTTCCCTCTGGCTTTGACAGTTTCCCCCCAATGTCTGCATGGCCACCTCCCTCACTGCTCTCAGAGGGTGCTCAGAGAGGCCTCCCCTGACCAATCTACATGCAAAACTACTCTCCAGTACTTTCAAAACAATTACCCAGTACTTCCTAGCCCCTTTACTCTGCCTTATCTGCCTTACAAGCACGTATCACTACCTGACATATATTTGCCTATGTGTTTATTTTCTGTTTCTTTCACTGGAATGTAAGTCTGAGAGGGCAGGAATCTTGTCCCTGTGTTCCCTGCTGTATTCTTAGTGCCTAGGACAAAATCTGGCACATAGTAGACCCTTAATAAATATTCGCTAAATAAATGAATGAGCCATAATGAGATACCACTTCATCCTCCACTAGGATGGCTGTTACCAGAAAAACAGTAAACAACAAGTATCAGCAAGGATGTGGAGAAACTGGAACCCTCATCCGTTGCTGGGGTATTGTAAAATGGCGTAGCTACTGTGGAAAACAGTTCGTCATTCCTCAAAAAGTTAAACATAAAATTACCATATGACCCAGCAATTCCACTCCTACATATACATCCAAAAAATTTGGAAACAGAGACTCAACAGATGCTTGTACACCGATGTTCATTGCAGCATTATTCACAATAGCCAAAAGGTGGAAACAATTCAAGCGTCCATCAACAGATGAGTGGATAAATAAAGCATGGTATGTACATATACTGGAATATTATTCAGCCATAAGGAGAAATGAAGTTCTGAGCCACGCTATGACATGCATGAAACTTGAAAACATTATGCTGAATGAGATAAGTCAGGTACAAAAGGACAGGTATTGTATGATTCCCCCTATATGAAATATCTAGAATGGGCAAATGCATAGAGACCCAAGTTTATTAGCAGTTATCAGGGATGGGGAGGGGAAGAGATAGAGGTTATTGCTTAAGGGGCATTGAGTTTCTGTTAAGAGAGAAGAAAAATTTGGAAACCGATTGTGGTAATGGTTGCACAACATGGTGAACGGAATTAATGTTACTGAATTGTACATGTAAAAATGGTTGCAATGGCAAATGTTTTGTTATCTGTGTTTCACCACAATACATGTTTAAAAAATATTCACAGCTACTAATATAAAAATAAAATGAATGAATGAACAAATGCCTTTTTCACCAGACAGTGAACACTGAAATGGCAGGAGCATGACTGTAGTCCCCACTATAGCCCAGTTACTCAAGTTTTAATCAGTGCTCAATATACATTTGTTGAACGTGTGCACACATGGATGGATAGATGGGCCAAGTTGTCGACTGTCCCCAGGGGTCACCCAGTTAGGGCAGATGTCCTAGGCCCAACACTGCAGGAGAAGGCAGGTTTGTCCACCCTGGAGACGTGTAAGTCTCAGAGTCATCCAAGATGCCATGATGCCAAGGTCCCAGAGCCTGACGGGCCCCTGTGGGACTTCACTAGGTCCTAGAGGATTTGCACTGCATATTGTTGGCAGTGACAGGAAGCCACCAAATTTTAGTTCCCATGCTCTTTGACAGAGCTATTCTGCTTCAGAGAATCTTTCCTACAAAAATAGTAGCATCAGTGCACAGAGATAGATATGTGTGCTGGAGGATTCACAGCAGCATTGCATGTAATCACATAAAACTGGGATGAACCTAGATGTTTATCAGTAAGGACCACCTGGGTGAACCCTGGCACAGCCCACCACACAGTCCCTGGTAGTTGATACATAGATCAAGGTGGTTGGGTTCATGTGCTGAGATGGGAAGATGCAGGGATGAGTTGCTAAGGGACAAAAGCACATCATAGGAAAATCATATAGAATGAGCCAGGTATGGATGAAGGAGCCTGTGTGCGTGTGTGTGTCTCTGTGTGTGTGTGTGTGTGTGTGTGCACGCACACATCAGAAAGGGGTTGAACTCATACTCACCCATTTAACTCCAGTCACCCCTGGTAGGCAGTGGAATTGGAAAGGAAACTTCCACTTATTGGTCTATAGACTTTTTAAGTTGACTTCTCCTTTAACAATAAGCTTGCATTCCTTATGTAACTGGACACGTAACTTAAAGAAATGATCCCTGTATATGTTTTAGCACTTGAGCTGAACTCACATTTTTCCATCTTCTTGATGGTTGGCAATGATTTTTTTGCCAAGTTGGGTCAGGTGGAGGGTGGGTTGTTGGGTAACTGGTGAGTTTGTCATCCTGGGTGGTAGGTATGGGATCTGTTGCCAAGCTCTGACCAAGTCAACCCCAAAAGTCTTGCTCAGTTATTCAGGGTCCCCTTCTACTCAGCTTTCCAGCACAATCTCCCAGTATTCCCAAACACATATAGCAGGCAAACTACTGCCCTTGGGTCAAATCCAACCTGTCGCTTGTTTTTGTACAACCTGTGAGCTAAGAATGTTTTTTACCTTTTCAAATTGTTGGGAAAAATTTTTTTAAAAGAAGAGTATTTCATGATACATGAAAATTATATGAAGTTCAAATTTCAATGTCGACAAATAAAGTTTTATTGGAACACAGCCATACCCATTTATTTACATATTGTCTATAGGTGCTTTCACACCACAATGCTGGAGTTGAGTAGTTACAACAGAAACTCGATGGCATGCCAAGCCTAAAATATTTACTGTCTGGCCCTTTACAGAAAACGTTTGCCAACCCCTGATACATATAGTATTTTCTGTCCCGAGCAAACCAGACAGATATGTTCCCGGACACACCCCTTACATCCCACACTTGGCTTTTGCTCTCTCAGGTCCACGCAAACCAAACCAAACCTATTGTCGTCAAATCAATTCTGACTCATAGTGACCCTACAGGACAGAGTAGAACTGCCGAATAGGGTTTTCAAGGCTGCAACCTTTACGGAAGCAGACTGCCACGTCTTTCCACCATGGAGCAGCTGGTGGGTTGGAACCACTGACCTTTCAGTTAGCAGCCAGACGCTTTAATCACTGTGCCACCACGGCTCCTCTCTCAGGTCCATCCGCCTTAAATGCCCTCGCTGCCCCTCCCCTTGTCTACTTATTGGAAAACTAAAAGTACCAGTAGCTGTCAGTTGATTTTGACTCATGGTAAGCCAATGTGTGTCAGAGTAGAACTCTGCTCCATAGGGTTTTAAATGGCTGATTTTTCGGAAGTAGATCACTAGGCTTTTCTTCAGAGGTGCCTCTGGGTGAACTCAAACCTCCAGCCTTTCAGTTAGCAGCCAAGAACGTTAACTATTTGCACCACCCAAGGACTCCATTGGAAAACCAGCCATCCTTAAAGGATTGTTTCAAACTCTCCCTTCAGCAAGGTGGATGCACTCACCGCACTGATTTTCCCCCTTCTGGCCAATGTCTTGGTTGTACCTTCACCTCCCCACCCCTCATCAAAGTGGAAATCCTCATGGGCAGGGACTCTGACTGATTCATTTCTGTGTCTCCAGAGCTTGGCATAGGGCCTGGTTAAAGTCTGCTGATTTGCCTGGGCTGCCATCATTGCTGCATGGGTAGAATGTTTCCAGGCTTCTTGGGGTTTTTCCTGACTGGCCACAAAACCTGAAAACTAGCCAGGAAGCATGGCAGGTCAGATGGAGTGCAGAGAGCTGAGCTCACGTGGGGTTTTCCTATGATCTCAAGGGCTTCTCCCTAGGGCAGAATCACTCTGTGTGACCACAGAGAACAAAGCTAGGACCAGGATGCAGCAGCAACAGGGGACATAGCATAGCCTCAGCAGCAGGTGGAGCAACAGCAGGGAACCACTGAGGAAGAACCTTTTGTGGGGTCAGAGGGAACAGACTGCCTGGGAGGGAGGGAGTGCCCCAGCCTGGGAGGTAAGCAAGGAGAGTTTGGATCAAGGATGTCATGGAGTAGATCCTGCCCTGTCTGGAGGGTGCAGTGGGTGATGTCTCCAGCTGCTTCCAACCTGGGGCTCTGGGAAGCCTCTTGGAGTGATGACGAGGCGCTTGGGTACATGGGTGCCACCAAGGACAAGCTCTGGGGCTTGGGAGGGGACAGAAAGCATTATCCCTGCCAGCTGCCAAGGTTCCCCTCACTCCACGCCAGCCCACGTCCTCATTGCTGCCCTGATCTCCCCCCATTGCTGGGATGTCTGTGTCTCCAGGACTTCCCAGAACACGAGGTGGGCCCTGGGACCCCGTGGCCAGGACATCTCAAGTCGGGGGCCCCTAGTCCATGAACTGATGATTTGGGGGAATTTTGATGGGCCCTGGAATCAGCTGTGTGATGTGGGCAAGTTACTTAACCTCCTCAAATTGTGCCACGATAGACTCAAGCTTCTGGTCCCCTGGAATAATCCTGGATATCCCAGGCCAGAATCTGGGCCCTGCTCCTGTCACTTCCTCATTGTGTGAGGTTGAGAAGCCACTTCCTTTCTCTGAGCTGCAGCAGGAATCTCCTGAGAGAACATGGGAACTCACAAGGGCCCCTACACATGTAAGTTACTATCATCAGAAGGAAACAGACCATCCCATACCTTCTCCTTCTCCTCCTCCCCCCCACCCCCGCCCCAGCCCTTGTAGGGCCAGTGACAGGACTGGCCTGTAATGTGGCCCAGAACGTTATGGTGCCAATCTTCAGTTTCGAGGCCTTTGACAGGGCCAAAAAAGCAGAGCCGACCCTCTCCTTAAATACAGGAGCCAGCAGAAGTCATCCAGCTTGGAGGGGCCCAGGATGCAAAACAGGGCTACCAGGGAGCAGTCCACAGACTAGCCGGGACACTCCTTCTCAATGGCCCTTTCCCACCTCCATGCCTTCCTGCCACCCCCACTGGGTAGGGGGACACACTTGTTTCCCTCCGTAGCTAAGAGACACCCCTGGGTGCTACCATGGGGTGAATAGGGACTTCTGGTCATGCAGACGAGGTTTCAGACCCTAGCTCTGTCACTTCTCAGATACTCAGTGCAGCCTCTCAGTTTCCCCAACTGTGAAATGGGCTCAGAAAACTCAGAAAGTTGATGAGTGAGGTGCATGGAGAATGCTAGTTGCACAGCAGGGGCTTCCCAAGTCAAAGAGCCTCCTGGACTCCCTCCTCCGGTTCTGGCCCTGAGGTCCAGTCCTTAATAAGAAGGGAGGACCCAGTCCAGCCAGATAAGCATCAAGACGAAGGGAGAGACACAGACAGGAGCATCTTGATTGTGTTCTTATTCATAATGGCAGGGAGGCAGTGGGGAAAAAAAAGCAAACCATTAACAGCTCACGTTTAATCATTCCACAAATATTTCATTCAACACACATTTATTGCGGGGGGGTCCACTGTGCTGGGCACTATTCTAGCTGCTGGGGATACAGCATGGAGCTTTCGGGGGCAGGGCAGACGATACACAAATAAATGTATAAATAATGGCAGGTG
This sequence comes from Dugong dugon, assembly GCA_030035585.1. Lineage (NCBI taxonomy): Eukaryota > Metazoa > Chordata > Mammalia > Sirenia > Dugongidae > Dugong > Dugong dugon. Next base: position 65,792,940 of record CM057471.1, read on the forward strand.
GTTTCCCAAGTGCCAGGGATAAAACTAAAGCAAGGGTCGGCGGTGGCTAGAGAGTGACGGAGGGCAAAGGGCGTGCTGTCTTAGACAGGGTGGTCTGGGGAGCCTCACAAGGAGGTGGCATTTAGCAGAGACCTGAATGCAGAGAGGGGTGAGGATCTGGGGGACACTCACTCCAAGCAAAGGAAACGGTCAGGCCCTGGGGAGAGAGTGCTGGGCAGTTCAAGGAAGAGTGAGGAGGCCAGTGTGGCCAGGGAAGGCAGGCGGGAGGGAGGAGGGAAGGGAGATGAGATGAGGTCTCCCACGTGGAAGGTAAGCATTCTACCACTGAATCATCACTGCTTCAGCTAATGTAGAGGTACTCGAGTGCTTCCTCTGGGCCAGGCCCTGTTCTAAGTCCCATGTGTATTCTTAACTCATTAACTCTCCTAACAGCTCTCCAGGGATTATCCTTGCCCTCTGACTACAAATGAGAAAACTGAAGCACTGGGAAGCGAAATCCTTGCCCAGGGTCACCCACCTGGCACGTGCAGGGCAGGACTCAGACGACGGCAGCCCGATGCCAGATCCTGTGCTCCAGACCGCTGAGCTTGCCTACCTGTTTCTTCCTCCTTCAAAGAAACCCAGCCAGTATGCAAGGAGAGTGCCCTAGCCCTGGGTCAGCCTCCACCTGGCTCAGAGTCCCAGGAAGAGCAGGACAGCATGCTGCTTAGGGGGACCTGTGGGCTCCATTCAGCCTTGGGTAGCAGGATTTAGTGAGAAAACCAGAACCCCAGCTAGAAAATTTGCATGAAAACCACTTGCAAGGGCACCCAGCCCAGCTGTTGGAAGTCTCCATGCCCTGGTGCTCGCGACAGTGCTGGCCTGCCTCTCCTCCTCTTGTCTGCCTAGTGGGTGCCTCTTCTTCCCTCACAACCCAGCTCAGCTGGCCCCTCCTCTGCAAAGGTGTCCGGATTCTGCTGAGCAGATCACTATTCCAGGCCCCACTTCACTTCATACACACTTTCTTCCAGCTTTAGATTCCTGTGTTTCGGTTCTTCCTCTCCTGTCTGACTGTGCACCTAGACTCAACCCAGGACAGAGACGGTGAGTGGGGCAGCTGCTGCTGCATCATGTCAATGAGCACGGGCGATTATCCAATAGGCAAGGTAAGTATGGTGCTTACCTCGCTTACCAGATCATCTGTAGTGATGTTGTTCACCACAGATTAGTAAGTAAGCACAAGTAAGCCTGTGCTTACTTTGCTTATTGGATAATCTGCCCCTGTCCATGAGTCTTCTCCAGGCCAGCATGATGGCCAGGTCCTCAGGCCCAGTCTCCATCAGGGAAGGCAAGGAGCAAGCTGACCACCAGGTGCCTGCTGTCTCTCTCCCATACCCACTGCCTGGTCCCCCTCCCCACTCCTCCAAGCAGCTGGGCTTGGGGCCAGCTGTGACCAGTGACCACTTAGCTCCCTTTCTTTACACTGAGTGACAGGTCACACCTGGAACCAGGGAACTCCTGCTGCTGCTGTGCCACACTGCCGTGCAGCTGGCGCCCTGGGCTGTCAGGAGCTATGGCTCCCAGATCTTGTGCTGCCGACCCCATCACTCCACTGAGCTCGACCCCTGCAGCCAGTAGCAGCCTCCTCCACATCTCCATGTGTCTGTCCAAATTTCTCAAACCTAACATAACCATAACAGAACTCTTGAGCCCCGTCTTCAAACTCTCTCCTCCTTGGTCTCCCCCAGCTCTGTAAATGACCCCTACTCCAATCGGCTGCTCAAGCCAAAAGCCTCGGAGTCAAGCTGGACAGCTCTTTCCCTTCCTCCACATTGAATCATTCAGCTTCACTCAGGGCTCCACATGTATCCTGAGTACATCTCTGACACCAACATCCTGGCCTCAGCCCAGGTAGCTTTGGCCTCGAAGACTGCACCAGCCACACACTGACCTCGTGGTGTCCATGCTGGTCCCTCCTCAGGCCCTTCTCCACACAGCAGCCAGGGTAGTCTCTCAGGTCACTCCCCTGTTTCAACCTGCAATGGCTGTCACATGCCCCTGGTCCACAGGACCCTCTGTGGAGTGGGCTCTCTGACGTTTCTCTCCTCTCTTGAACCCTTCTCCTGCCTGTCCACCTGCCCAGCCATATCAGCCATCTTTTGACCCTTCTGCTCACCAAGGCTCACCGCGGGGCCTTTGCAGTCAGACGCTGTCCCCCGAGCTTTGCATAGCTGGCTCCTGCTGCCAGTCAGGACACTGCTCAAACCCTCCCCCGCTCCAGAGAGGCCTTCCCTGACCTCCTGAGGGAGAGCAGCCCCTGGCATGCTCTGCCACATCGTCCTGCTTTAACTCTGAACAGTGCCCTCTCTACCTGAACGTGTGTCTCCCCGGGGGAGATTATCCAATAGGCAAGGTAAGCATGGTGCTTCACCACATCTTTAAAACCCATGTGAAATTGTTCACTACAGATTAGTAAGTAAGCATAAGTAAGCCTGTGCTTTTGTCGCTTACTGGGTCATCCGCCCCGTCAGAGATTGTAAATTTGAAAAGAGGCTTTGATTCTGTAGGAAGGTGCTATGGAGCTGGGGAGAGACAGATGCCAGCCATACCTAGAAGCAGAATCTTTGATGTGTTGAAAAAATGTGTAATTGTTCACTACCGATGATCTGGTAAGCAAAGTAAGCACTGTGCTTACCTTGCCTATTGGATAATCCGCCTCTGGTTCTCCCCTGACTAGAATGTAAATGTCAAAAGAGCAGGGACTCCATGCCAGTCCCTGCACAGCACTGGGCACAAAATCAGCACCTCGTAACTGTTTGTGGAGGAAAAGCACCTGATGGGGCGTGAATGCCCTTTGCTGCCACTCTGGGAAAGTACCAACACAGACACTTTTCGACCCAGCAATTTCATATCTAAGGTTTCACCCTAAGGAGGTCATTAGACAGACGTGCACAGAGGGACATTCAAGATGTTCATGGCAGTGTTGTTTGCCCTTGGAAACAGTCCAGGTGTCCAGCAGAGGAGAAATGGCTCAGATCAGGTATGGCACAGCCAAAGGCGGGAGCACTGTGCAGCCACCCGGCAGGAGAAGATGGGTCTGCTTACACTAGCGTGTCACCGAAGGAAGGGAGCTTGGCCCAGGGCCTGGTGTTCAATACCAGCTTATTGTAAATAAATCCCCGAAGGGGCAGAGCTCTGGCTGCGCTTAAACTTGTCTAATCCATAAAAAGGGCAATGGGTTGGAAAGGCGGGAACTGCCTAGCTAATCCAACTCTGTACCTTGACCGATGAAGAAAGTGAGGCCCAGAGAGGGAAGAGCCTTGTCCTGGATCACACAGCGATTGGAGGCACAGCCATAACTGGAGTCCAGTTCCTCCTCCAACCAAGACCTGCCTCCTGTGATTACTGGGGGCATAGCTGAGTGAGAGGTACATAGCCGAGTGAGGGGTGCATCCTGAGCCTCAACATAACACCAAGTCAAGTTCCTTCCTCCTGAGCCTCAGCTTCCTCATCTGTAAAAAAGGCCCGTATTCTCCCCTACCTCCTTCACTAGGCTTGAGACACATGTGGTTCTGCCCTAAGGGTTTGATACACATTATTCCCTTTAAGCCGCACAACAACCCTATGAGGGAAGGGCTATGAGTAGCCCTATTCTATTAGTGAGACTCACAAATATCGAGTACCTTGCCCAGTGTAGCCCAGTTAGTAAGCGGCAGAGCCTGGATATAAACCCAGGTGGTCAACTTCAACCCCATCCTCTTAACACCCACACTATATCTAGAAAGAGGCCGCGTGTGCAAATGGGCCCCCAGAGTCCCCAGAGCCCGCAGGGCCTGGACAGTGGAGAGGAGAATGGGACTGGAACGCATCTGTTGGCTGGTGGCTGACGACCTGATTCCTCACTCCTAGGCTCCCTTTCTCTGTCACACCCCGCCCCATGCACCCACCGGTTAGAAGAGCCAGGGAGCCTGACGCTACAGCTGGCCTAGGTAGGGCTGGCCTCCCTGTAATTAAGGAGCAGGAGGTTGGCAGCTGGGATCCGTGTCATCCAGGGGTGGAAAGGAGGGGTGAGGGGTGACAAGAGGCAACTCCCGTGGCCTGGTGGTGACAGGGGTGTCTCTGGAAGCTGGGCAGCAATGGGTGACTGGGAGGGGCCCAAGTGCTACTTCCTTCCCTGCTGACCCTGGCCTGCATCCTCCTGCCAGCCTTCCTCCCTCCCATCTCCCTCCTCTTGATTTCCCCTCCACTCTGGCACCAGAGCCACGTCTCCAAAAAGCAGGTCAGCAGGGCTCGGCTTTTATGTTCCCAGCAATGCTGTGGGGGCAGAAAGGTTTCTGCTGCTTTAAGTGTAGTGCATTAAGGAGCAGCTGGGAAGAGGCCGCTTGCAGGAATACCCAGGCATCCATTAGAAAGGAGGTCATCCTCTGGAACAAATGCCTCTGGGGCTGCCTGCTGTCCCCTGGGCCAAGCCCACACTCCCAGCCTGGCATTCCAGGCCCTTTCCCTCCAGCCCCAACATGCCTGTCTCCCCTGACACTCTCCCAGTCACTTGTCATTCCCCAGAGCATGTTACTTTCCTGCTTTTGCGCCTTTGCTTGTGCCATTCCCTCTGCCTCGGGTGTCCTTACCTTCCCCATCTCAGCCCATCCAAATCCTAGTTCTCTTCCTGCCCAGTGCAGAGGCCACCTCCCTGAGGCAGCCTTCCCTGACTGAAGCTCAAACAAAGCTCTTCCTCTCCTGCAAGCCCACCACACCGTCCTGTATTCTGGGTCTCACACAGATTTAATTAGCACACCTTTGTGCCATCTTTACGCACAGCCCTTTAGGCTGTGATCTTTCTGGGCCACAGACCTGCTTCAGGGGCCGTTCACAAGCAGTGACCTTGGACAAATCACTTCACCTGTTGAAGCTGCATCGTCCTTATCTGTAAAATAGGATAACCAGAGAATCATGAGGATTGCATGAGATGAAACAAGGTGGATAAAGGCTCAAAAGAGTGCTGGTCTCTGGCAGGAGCTTAGTAAGTGGTACCCAGGGTTACTGTATCTGTTCCTGTTGAGGCCATCTCCCCTCCACCCGATTCAGTCCTGCCTCGTCACCCGCTCTCTTTTACACGGTAGCCAGAGAGGCCTTTCTAAAGGACAACTCTGATCATATCACCCCCACACACCATCCTCAGAGTAAGGCCTAGGACCAGCCCCACAAGGCCCTGCCCTGCCTAGCTCCTACCTTCCTCACATCTCTCACCACTCCCCCCATCCCATCCACCATTTGGAACTTATTTGGGGCTCACAAAGTGGCCCATGCACCCTCACAGGCTACTCCTTCTACCCGACACACACTTGCCCCTTGCTCCCTCCTTTTCCACCTAGCTATCTCCTACTCATCCTTTAGGCTCCAGCTTAGGTGCCCATTCCTCCAGGAAGCCTTCCCTGACCACCTCCCCCATCCAGTGAGGCACCCCTTCTGTATGCTCCCACAGTGCCTACCCAACGTGCTGCATTGCAATTACCTGTTGACCTGTGAGCCCTGAGAGGCAAGACAGCTCATCTCGCTCCCTGCTGCAAACCCAGCACCTGGCAAGGCATCTGGCATGGACAAAATGCTCAAAAAATATTTAGTGACTAACTGAATGGATGGATGAGTCAATTTCTGCATCCTCCACACTGCAGGAAATGTCTGTAGAACATATTTGAGTGGGAGGTTCCGGCAGGGCCTCAGAGAAGCCCCTGGGGTTTGGGTGCTGGGTGAGCACAGCGGACACCCACCACCTCCTAAGGGTGGGTCCACCCTACCTTCCCACGGACGCTTGGCCCCAGAGCCAGCTTCGAGCTGTTCAGCCCTGTCTCAGCCTTACCTCTTTGCTCTTCCATCTGCACAGCGCGGCCAGACCCCTGCAGCCAGCATCACAGGCAGCTGGGCCAACTGTCCCCTGTGTCTTCCTATTTTAGACATCTCACTGCCTCAGTCCCTTCTAATGTTTCCAGCCAGGCTGCAGAGGGAGGAAAAAGAGGTTACTGCTACTTTAAATGTACTGTATGAAGGCGAGGGCTGGAAAGGGGCCTGTTTGCAGGAATACCCAGTCATCTAGTTGGAAAAGCCGCCAGATGGAATACAAAAGGAGAAACCCAGACGCTCATGGAGACAGCCTCGGTTCATAAATCAGGTGGGGCCAGGGGCTGGGGGCCCGGACGCCATGGAGCCCGACTCCCTCCTGGAGCAGGACGACTCCTACGGTAAGACAGCGCCCGCGAAGTGGCAGAGTTGGGGATTTCAGCTGCGCGGCTCAGGCAGACTTTTCTACCTCTTTGCTGCAGGAATGCAAGTTGGAGGGGGATGTGGTCAGGCAGCTGAGCACTGTCTGGTTTCGGGACCTGGGGTGGGCACAGGAGTCCTGGGCTGACGGGCACAGAGCTGAAGGGTCCCCAGAGCTAGGATTTGGGCAGCCTTTCGGACTCTGGGCATTTGGCAGAGGCAAGGGGGAAAGGAAAGGGGAGTTTCGGCTGCTTCTGTTTGGCTCTTGGTTGAGAAGGAAAGGAAGGAAGTTTGTAGACCCCCTGCTTGCCTGCCTCCCTCGCTGTCTGCCAGGCCTGCCCGGTGCTGTGGGAAATTTAATTAGTGAGATCCTGCAGATAAATATAGATGGAACAGGCAACAGGAATGTACCCTGTAATTAAAGACCAGGGCTCGAGCTGAAAGCACTCCCTGCTTTCCAGGGCCCCAGAGGCACCGCCTGGGAAACTGCCCCTGCCACAGCCTCCTCCTGGACTGGAAGCCCTGGGCAGATTGTTGAGGAAAAGTTACTTGGGAGAGAGCCTATGCAGAGTCCAGGGAAGGGGTTTGTAAGACTCGGAATGGTTCGGCCGTGGTCATTTCTGCAGACTTGGGGCTCCAGGGATGCAGGTAACGAAGCTCCCCTCCCTGCCTGCTCAGCCCTGCCAGGCTGGCCACATCTTCATCTCAGATGCCTGGTGTACTTTCACTGTCTCTGGGCAACAGGCAAAGGGGGAAGCAGGAGGGCAGGAGTGTGGCTGAGGGGCTGAGGCTGGGAGTGGGAGAGCAGCAGGTTTTAGGGCTCAGTGGGGAGAGGGCCCCACAGCCTCAGAGCAAAGGGTCAGTTGAAGGGTAGCTTCTGCCAGACTTGGACCAGCCTCTTGGGGACCCACAACCTCCTGGTACAATGGTCCCCTCTAAGAAAACAGAATTATTGCGTCTCTGGGCTCCCCTACCACAGCCTGGCCTGGCCACTGGGCACAGATTCAACACCATGTTTCCTTCCTCCCGTAAGAGCTCGGCTCTTTGCAGGGAGAGGGCCCCTTTGCCACACTGGGAGCTGCAGCCCTTGGGGGAGCTTAGCATGGCCCAGCCTGTGGACCTGGCATCCTTGGGCAGTCAGACAGGGGACAGTGACCACCATATGCCAAGCTCTGTGTCAGGTTCGTGGTGCAGGAAAGAGAAAGACAATCCTAAGAAGTAGTTGGTGCTTCGTGAATGGAAGGAGGAGAAGGAAAAAAGGAGGGAGGGAGGGAGGAGAAGAAAGAGAGAGGTTCTGGCCCTGGAAGAGCTCCCAGCCTAGAGGGGGAGGCAGACAAATGACGGAAGACAGACAAAAAATACTCGACTGGATTCAGCATGATGAGTTGCTGGGGGAGGCTGGGGCAGACAGTCTGGGTTGTGGGACAGGTCAGCCTGCCTTCCAGGTGTTCATCTCCAAGCTAGGCACAGAGCTGGGCCTGCCACAGTGCCTGGATGCTGCTTCATGATCTGGGGGGACCAACCCACTGCCACACCCAAGCAAGGATCCAAATCCCTTGGGACCTCTATCTCCCTACCTGGTCTCTCTTAGGAATCCACAGCCCCAACTTGCTGTCCCTCAGGTTTCATAGCAGCAGTCCCTGGGCAGGACAAGGTGGGACCCCTCAAAATTGCCTCCACCCCAATCGGAGGACCCCATGTACAATCAGCCCCTTGTCTTCACCTATTGTGGGTATCTTGGCTCCCAGGTGATCTCCTGGAAGCTGGTCAGGCCTTTTCCAAGAGGAAGAGACAAGACGATGGAGGAGGGGCATCAGGGAGGGGGCAGGAAAGAATTGGAGTGCAGGCCAGGCTGTCTGGGAGTGGTCCCAAGCCCAGCTGGAAAGGGGTCTGGCTTTTCCAGCTGGGGTCTCTGCACACCCTTGGAGGTACAAAGCAGGGTAGCAAAGAGAAACTGTGGTCTCAGTGGGTTACTTACTCTCTCTGAGCCCTGGTTCTTCATTCTTTGATTCAACAAATAAATACTTCTAGGTCCTGGATGGGGCTGTGGGGCTGGAGAGACAGTGTCCCTGAATGTTCCAGCTCTGACCATCTACGATCCTAAATCCGACTCAGCATTTGGCACCCTTGTCCTCCCTGCGGCCTGAGCCTTACCCCAGCTCCCTTTGCCATTGTGTGGCCTGGACCAAGTCCCTGCTCCTCTCTCAGCCTCAGCTTCCTCGCCTGCCAAATGGGAGACTCAGCTCTGCCCTGTCTGCTTCCAGGGTTGTGTTGGGGCTCCAGAGGGTAATGAGGTAAAAGTGTGTAACACTGCATACCTGTTGGGGAGAGTTTATGATTCAGACAAAAGGGAGTTGGGCTCAGATAGACCAAAGGAGAAGTGCTCCAGAATGGGCTGGTTGCTTTGGAAATCCTTGGAGGGAGGGGGAAACAGGCTACCCAGAAGCTCAGAAGCTTCAGTTTCCTCCCAACAAGGACACCTGCCCCAGGGTCATTGGCGGCCCCAGTAAGAGGGTGGTTGGATATGATTTTGTGAAATTGCTTCAGATAGAACAACTGGAGCCATTTGTTGAGCACCTACTCCCTGCTAGGCCCCAGGCCAGGAACATTATGTATATTGTCTGCTTGAATCCTCACAACAAACCTGGTAGGTTGCTCTTAGCCCCATTTTCCGGATGAGGAGACTGACGCTCAGGGAAGTTAACTAATCAAGATCACATATCAAGTGCAGTGATTAGAACCCAGGTTGTCCCAGCTAGCTACAAAGCCCAGGATCTTTATTTTGCTGCCCTCTCTAACAGCCATCATTGTGCCAAAGCTGCCACCTGGTGACCCCTCCATTTGCCTGTGGACAATCCTGCTCTGAGCAGTGTTTGCTAAAGTGGTTCAGGGAACGAGTGCGACATGGCAGGAGCCACAAGCAAAGGTGATGTCAGCTCAACTGGGGACAGCAAGCAGCAGAGCAGCTGTAACGGGATAGGGTCGGTCTATAGAGAGGGCTATTTTGGGCTGGAAGCTGTCAGGGGGCCTGATATCATGACTCCCTGACCCTTCCGGTGACAGGGAGTTGGGCTGCAGATGTCATCCAGTGGGCTTGCTTCAGCTGATAACAGAAAGAGGATAATCATAAACGTCACAGCTGTGTGCCCACCACGTGCCTCCCATTCACCCTCAGTATTGTCCTCCTCATGTTAGAGATGAGAAGACTGAAGCTCAGAGAGGCTGGGTGACTCACCCAAGGCCACACAGCTAGTGAATGGCTGAATCAAGAGTCGCTTAGGTTTGTCCACTAAGTCCTTCCCAGAGGCTGCCTCTGTGTGGAGGGAGAACGGGAGACTGGCACTGCCCAGGCCTGTTCACCTCTCAGTGGTGAGAGCCTAGCCAGGGGCCTCCTCCTGGCTCTGCCACTCAGCTAACTCATCAGGCCCTGCACAAAGACCTGGGCCCTCGTTAAGCCTCAGTTTCCCCATCTGTGAAATCGGGGTAATGATACCAGCCTGTCCTGCCCGGGGAGGAGAAAGTTGCCAGAATCTAGACTCCTTCCATCTTGCTCAAGGACTACGCCCTGGACCATGCTGGCTGAGCCTCATGGGCCCCTGAAGGAAAAGAAGAAGCCACACTCCCACCTGAGGCCTTTTTATAGGTGAAGAAATGAGGCCAGAGAGGCAGAGTGAGACCCTGTTTACTGCGCATTGTACCAGGCTCTACATGCGTAGTTCATTCATTTACTCCTCGAATAGGAAGGAACGCTCCCATTGCTCAGATGAGACAATCAAGGCTTAGATGAGCCCAAGGCCACGTAGCTAGTGACTCGAGCATGTGATTCAAACCGAGGACTCCCAGACTCTGTGATCTGGCTTACCATTCTGGGCTGCCCCAGGGTCTCCTGACCCCCAATCCATGGGCCTTCCCCACCCCCAGGAGAGCAACAAAGAAAGCATCAGTCCAGCCTGCCAGTCCTGTCTGAGCCACGAACTTCCCCAGCTAGGCAGGTGCATGAGTGGTGGAGCTGCTGCCCCCCGTCCCCGCCCCTCGCCCCATGGGACTCTGGGAAGAGGCAAATCAGGAAGAAGAGTCACTAATGAAGAACAATGAGGCCGGATGGGAGGAGCGTAAATCATTAGCACACCCAAGCTTGGGCAGCTGGTTCAGGAGGCTCTGGGAAGCTGGCCCCCTTCAGGGATCTGGGCAGGCAGAGCCAGGACAAAATTCACAGGGGGAGGAGCTGGTGGGCCCCCAGAGGAAAGAGGGGCTCTTGGTAGGAGAGTGAGGGAGCCACTCTTTCAGGAGCTCCTCTGTGCCCAGGACGGTAGACATTTTTCCTCTCAGCATGCTTCAGGTGGGTGCCCTCCTGAACCCTGCTAATACTCCCAAGCCTGGGATTCAGTCCTGCACCATCGCACGTGAGCTGGGGCCAGTTGATTCTCCGAGCCTGTCCTGCTCACCATATGAGTAGACACAGTAGGAGCCACCTTGGAGGGCTCCTGCTGCTGTGAGGACTGAGTGTCCTGGACGAGGACTGCCTCTGCTGGCTTCTCCCTCCCGGAGCCTGTGCAGAGCTGTGGATCTCTGTTAAATCAGTCAGTAGCATGCCCAGTTCCCCTAAGCTTTCCTACCACCTGGTATATTCCTGGCATGTGTTCAATCTCCATTTTATAGATGAAGAAACTGAGGCACAAGGAGCCGACATCTTAGGCAAGGTCTCAGCCCTGGCAAGAAATGGGCTTGCTCACACCCAGGTTGCTGACCATTGCTCTGGCCTCTTTATTCCAATAAGGCAGGGTGGGCTCTTCCTATCAGGCCCAGCATGGCCCCAGCATCCTTTCATTGGCTGGCGTCCCTGGGCTGACTGCTGGATGCTCCAAGTCTGGCTCTTGGTTCCACTGACCAGCCCGTTCCTTCTGCTGGGTGGACATGCCCTGGGCTGCTGACTCCACCCCAAGCCTTCTGAAGCTAGAACTGCCCCCCTCCTCCCAGCTGGGATTACTCCCAAGAGATCACTTCCAAAAGCCAGGGAGGCTGGGAGCAACCAGGAAATGGCTGGAGTGTGAGGATGCCTGAGAGGGAGGGCCCGCTGAGGTCCTCCCGTTCAGCCCCCATTGCATGATGGAAAGAAGAAGGCCCAAGAGGAGGAACCAGATGCACCCAGGGTCTATCTTACCTCCTAAATGATCCTGCGATCCCTCCTGATTCTCCACCTCCCAGCCTCCGCCTCGGGCCAGGCCCCGCCCTCACCACCTGGAGAACAACCTGGCCTCCTCCTGGGGGTCCCGACTCATCCTCCACATGCAGCCAGGGGAGGTCACTCATAGGCAACCACAGAAGCAGGATGAAGTTCAAACTCATTAACAAGGCCACAAGGCAGACCACAGTCTGCTCCATCGATGATGCCTCTGCCCCTCTCTAGATACACCCCTGTGTTGTCTCTGCTCCTACCACCATGAATTAATTTCTGCCTTAAATGTGCCATCCTCTCTTTCCCCTCTCACCTTTGCACTGCTGCTCCCCCTGCCTGGAACACTCCACCATTTCAACTCTCACCACTACCCCCTCATCCTGACCACTCCTAATCATCCTGAGGTTGAAGCTCAGCCTGTACCTCCTCCAGGCAGCCTTCCCTGACTGCCTGGCCTGGGTTCCCCAGCACACCAGGCTTCCTGCCATCTTATACTATCTTAACTCACACTGATGAGTAAAGTCCATGTGCTTCCATACCTGTCTCCACCTCTGGGCTGTGAGCTGCTTAGTGAGCCAGACAGAAGACTTGGAGGCTGAGGGGAGTAAGATGAAGAAAGAGGTCAGGGTGACCTTGGGTCCCTGGTCTGGGTGGCAGAGCCTATCTGAGAGTCCCACACTGAGAGGGAGAGAGGGGTGGAACAGCAGATTCTGGGTGGGAGAGGAAAGATGTCCTGGGGTTGCTGTGAGGAGGGGCCATCCAGTGGTTTTCTGTGAGGAGTCTGTGATGGTCCTTCCAGATGTGATCATGAAAGAGTCCACAACTCCAGTGTAGCATGGAGAAGCATCTGAGGGCTTCCCAGCATGCGTCAGTATCCCTTCCCTTTCCTAGCTTTCTGATGCCTTTGCTCAACATCCCAGCCAGGGGTCGGCCACCTCCCCCAGGAAGCCAGTCCTGACCGGCCAGCTGAGGCTGCTCTCTTCTCTCCCTGATTCTACCTCTTGGCCACTACTCGCCTCTGGTCCTAGGACATTTCATAGCTATGCCTTGGAACTCTTCTGCGCGGGGACCACATCCTCTCCATCTCTTGCAGATGCCACATTGCCTAGTCTAGGGACGGACACACAGAAAAAGCTCTGATAGTGGATGTGAAGACTCCATGATAGGCAACAGAACAACACGTGGGCAAGGAGCCCCGACCCCTCCCTCAGCCAGTGGGGTTCTGGGGAAAACAAGACAAAAACCAACAAGGCTAATTGACTTTGGGTCAAATTGACATGGAGAGCAGGAGGGAGAGGCAGGTGGAGGGAGGGGTGGATTTCTGTCCAATCTGGAAGCGAAGCAAGCACCTGGATGGCTGGATCACCACAACCCCAGGCCGGAGGCGTTCCAGCCAGTGACCTACATTCCCAGTGCCTCTGTGTGTGCACACGTGCACACATGAGTGTCCCAGTGCAAGTGCGTTGCCTGTGAGGGTGACAGATGCCTGCAAGTGGGTCCTATCACAACAGGTGTGTATGTGAAAGCCTGCTAGCATGTCTGGGGCCCCATGAACCTACACCAGGACTCCACAGACAACACCAGAATGAGCTGTCTGTGCTCAGGAACAGCCAGCTCAACGGATGGCAGCTCTTGAAATAGCTGGGGGCACCTGTCCCCACACCCCCATCTCTGCCTAGGACTCCCTCTCTCCTTCCACCCAAACCCTGGGATAAATGGCCTCACACTGCATTGTAATGGTTGAGTGTTAGGCACTGAGACTGAAGGTAGCAGCTATTGGTGGTGGAGGGAGGAACCTCTAACCACAGCTTGAGGCTGGCTAGAGGGTAGCCAGAGAGCTCAGGAGGGAGGGGTGGATGGGTGGGTCTGCAGGAGGAAACAGACATTAGGCCATGGCTCCTTGAAGCCTGAGGCTCCCAGGGTTGGGTCCCCACTCCCTAGGGGAACCTGGCCCTTCCCTGCTGAAGTTCTTCCTTGACCAAGGGGCTGTATAGCCCCTGTGGTAGGGAGATAGGGGTTGCTGAGCCTGGGCCTCTGACAGTGTGGAGGGGATGGGCAGTCCCTTCAGAGTCTCTCTCAGCCTCCCTCCCACCCCTGCTCACAGCCCTTCTCCCTTCTCTTCCCCTCAGCCACTCTGCAAAGCTTTGCTCTCAATAGCTGCTAGTCCACACAGACCTGAGGACTTACCGTGTGCTGGGCAGTAAGAGAGGAACAAGGCTTAAGCTCCTGCAGCTTCTCAAGGGCCCTTTATGAGCCATGCAACAAGCCCAAGTCTCTCCCATGATGCCTCTGCCTTCCTCCAAGCCTCACCTCCTCCAGCCCATGCCCAGCCTCTCTTCTCCTTCACAGCCAAGCTCCTTCTGGGCTCATCTCTACTTCCTCACTGCCCACGTCGTCCTCAACAATTTCCTCTCACCCTGCCCCCAAAACTGTTCTGGCCAAAGGCACCAATGGAATCCCAAATGCTAAATCTAGGACATTCTCCTGGGAGAGGTCCTGGGTAGGAGGTAAGATGGGGGAGTAGGTTAGGGCAAGGACCCTGAGCTGGCAGCTGGAGTTTCTGCCACTTACCAGATATGTGGCTCTGGGAAAATTACCCAGTGAGTCTCAATTTTCCCATCTGTGAAGTAGGGTGATTATATTAGTACTTATTTCACAGGGCTGTTGGAAGGAGTAAACGGGCTAATCCAAAAAAACAAACAAACCCATTGCTGTCGAGTCAATTCTGACTCATAGTGACTCTACAGAGTAGAACTTCCCCATAGGGTTTCCAACAAGCAGCTGGTGGATTTGAACTGCCAACCTTTTGGTTAGCAGCCAAGCTCTTAGCCACTGCGCCACCAGGGCTCCAATATGTACCTATAAATTCCGAGAACCCTCTAGGCAGAGTTAGCACTCAGCTGGTATTGGCTGTTATTATTGTTATTATCACTGTGTCTGTTTTGAATCTCTCACCTATTCCTTATACTTGAACCCCACACTCCCTGGCTTCCCTCCATCTCTCTCAATGTCCCTTTTCAGTGTTCCCTACAGGATCCTCTTCCTCCTCATCTAACCAAGGCACTCAGTTGCCCAAGTCAGAAACCTGTCCCAGATGACACCCTCTCACCCTGCATCCCCTGCACCTTCCTCATGTCTGCAGCTCTCAAATCCATCTCTGCCACACCCCCACCCCCACTCCCCCATGGCCTGGTTCACACCCACTCCCCCATGCACCGTGGTACCAGTCCCCTTGGTGGCCTCCTGTCTCACCAGCTCCATCTAGTCCCCACCCAAGACCAGGGAACCTCTCCAACACCTGCACCTTCTTCCAACACCCCTCATCCTCTTCTGCTCCCCCATCCGGTTCTGCTCGGGGCTGTAGGGGCAGCCTGTCGTACCTGGTGGACTCTTCCAACAGTCTGTCTGCTCCTGCTGCAGTTGGGGAGCCTCATCTCCGTGGCCGCAACATGTTTTGCTGAATATCGTTAAATGAATGATTGAATGAATTAGTAAATCTATGAAGATGAAATACCTTGCAAGCTGTAAAGGGCTCCTCTGATCAATGCAATATACAGGGGGCATCAATGAGCATTGGAAGCCTCCCCCAGGACTTCACCTTACTTGACAGGAGTGCTCTCTATGCCCTGGTGGGAGGAGCGGGGCACGCGCTGACCCAGGACATCCAGAGTTCTAACCATAACTGTGCCTCACAATCAGTTGGGGGTAGGAATGGATTCAGTTAGTCTAGAGTGGGGCCTGGGCATTGGGATTTTTACACCCCACCAGGTGGCTCTAATGGGCAGCCCCTGGAGTTGGAGGGGGAGGGGCTGGAGCCCTGGGTCTTCATTCCCTGCCCACATTCACTTATATTTGTTCATGCTGAGCACCTCCTCAGTGACGGCTCCATGCTGGGCGTTGAAGGCCCAGAGAAGCATGAGGCTGGGTCCCTGGCCTCAGGGAAGGGCACAGGACAAGTACCCAAACCTACAGTGACAGCCCAGGGCAGGGAGGCCTCTGGAAGACTCGGGGGACACTGAGCTTGAAGGTAACCAGGACTTGGCGTGGCAGAGGGGGGTAGTGAACAGGCGAAGGGAACAGCAGGGGAAAGACATGGAGCTGAGGAACACAGCATGGCTGATCTGGGGACCTCGAGCAACTCAGCGAGGGTGGACCCTCACTGTGGGGGAGGAGCCTGGAGACAGCAGCTGGGGCCAGGCGGAGGTCTTGAACATCAGGCTCAAGGACTTGGATTTTATGCTGCGCATTGGGGAGCCATGAGCATTTTCAAGCAAGGGAGGGTTATGGTTGTGCCAAGTCTCCCCAGAATTTCCTAAGACCCCAAAATACACCTTTACCCAACACAGCACCCCCTCCCCGTGGCCTCAGGCCCTGAACCAGCTCAAGTAAGTCTGGTTGATTGCCCACCTCTGGGAGCTTACAATCCCAGCAGGAGAAGCCTAGCCTGGGAGGAGGCTGGGAAGCTGGGAAGAGCCACATAAAGGCAGAGAGTGCCAAGGAGGCCAGGAGCCAAGGGACAGCGGCATTCCTGGGCTGGCCACTCCCAGGCCTGCTCAGCCTCCCGGCTCCTGTGTCCTGGCTGCAGAGGTCTGTCCCTACATCCTCAGCAGCCCACACAAGCTCAGCTTCTAGAGGAGAAGTAGGAGGACAACCCTAACTTTCTTCCTATTGGCCTTAAAAGTAGATGGTTCCTGAGCTGAGATTAGCGGGAAAAGGAGGTGCACCCTGAGGAGGCAAACCAGCCAGACTGTTAGTGAACAAGGAAAGGGAAGGATTCTTGGGCTGGAACCAGACACTTGATGTGCACGGGCTTAAAGAACTCTCCCCAGAGCTTTCAGCTGAGGCACAGAGAGGTTTGGTGATTTGCCCATGGGGACACTGCTAGAAAGTAGCAGAGCCAGGATTTGAACTCTGGTCCTGCTGGCTCCACTGTGCACCACTTTGAGTCTGCACTGAGCATCCTGCTGTGCCTAGTCCTGCCCCAGGGAGTAGCAGAAGGGGCTGTGTCAGAGCTGCATGGGGCCTGGGGTCTCTACTTACCTCACCCATTCAATTTACAGATGGGTAAACTGAGACTCAGGACAGGCAAAACTGGCAGGTGTTGATCAGGGGAAAGGAGAGGTCAAGGTATCAGGCAGGCAGAGAGGACTTCTGGAAAGAGTTAGTCTTAGGCCTGGTGCAGGGAGCAGGGAGGATCCCAGCAAGCAGAAGTGGTTGGAGAGAAAGAAGACTTAGCTAAGTGGAGTGGAGCCGGGAGGACACCCCAGCAAGGGAAACAGCATGAGCAAAGGTGCAGAGCTGGAAATGAATTTCATGGGTTAGGGAACTTGTGTGGCTAGGTGATACATGTGGCTAGGGAGTGAGTGTCCATCAGGCCAGACAAACTGGACGTGGACATGGGGGCTGAGGGGACTTTATCCCAGAGCAAATTTCTCATCTTTCGTACTATTGACACTTGGGGCCAGATAATTCTTCGCTGAGGGTGCTGCCTTGTGCACTGTAAGATGTTTAGCAGCATCCCTGGTCTCTACATGCTACTTGCAAATAGCTTGCCCCTTCCTCAGTTGTTACAACTAAAAATGTCTCCAGACATTGCCAAGTGTCGCCTGGGGGCAAAATTACCCGCCCCCCCCGCCATTAAGAACCACTGTCCTATAGTAAGCAGGAGCCATGGAAGGGATTTGAGCAAGAGAAAGACTGGGTCCAAAGCTGCAGCCACAAATCGCCTGTGCTCCAGCCCCTGCTCACAGCCCGTCAATACCCAGTCCTCATCCATCAGCTGACTGGGGCTCGTTAAGTGCCAAGAAACTCTCTACCAACAGCGGGTGCAGGGCTGAGGGCTGAAGGAGCCATGTGGTGGAACAAAAGAGCTTGTGTCTGGGGATAAACCTCCCCCTCCACCACCATAGTGTGTGGGGGGTGGGCAGTGGTGGGCAGTGAGTGAACCAGAGATAAGAGGGGCTGCAGGGACTAGAGAAGGGGTTGGATGGGGGCGGGAGCTAACCTTCTGCCTGGCACCAACCAGACCCTTGAAAAAATCTTGAGTTTCTGTTCACAAACACTCTGTTTTCGGACAGCCCTGAAATCAAAGCTTCCTAGCCTATTGGGACGAAGTTTTGAATTCTTCCTGACTCATAGCCCTGGGGGTGAAGGGGTCAGGGGCTGCCTTCCAGGCTGGGAGCCAGGCCCAGGATGGGATGACAGCAGGTAGCCCAAAGGCCCCTTCCCTTCTGTCCGTTTGCTGTGTTTTCAGAGGGAACCAGGGCTGCTTGGAACGTGTAGGGGGCGTTAGGGCTTGCGGGGGTGGTGCATCTAGAAGGGAAGGGAAACCCCTTTTCCACAGCCAGCCCCCATGTGCAGCCACTTGAGCTTCTAAAATGTAGGTCTGGCTTCTCACCTTCCCTGCTTTTAAAACCTCCACTGGCTATGACCCTCAGGATCACTTCCACAGTCCCTGAATAGCGCTTCAAAACACTTGACAACCTGCTCCCTGCATCCTAAACAGTTTATTTTTCACCTTCCCTGCCTGCAACAGCCCTCCACTACCCATTCCATGCTTCACCCAGACTAAGAAATACCTGGGCTCTGTAGGCCTCCGTGTTTCTTACATCTCTCTTCTGAGCCTGAAACCTGTCTCCTCCTCACCTACACCCCCTACCCCACCTGGCCAACTCCTACTCACATGCTTGATGCCCCTTTAGGCATCATTGCCTCCAGGAAGCCTCTTCAGCCCCAGTAGCTGAGGGCAGCACCTTTGTTTTTCGCACTTTCCCTGTAACGGTAGGTCTACAACAGAAAGCTGGTGCCTGGTGAGCATCTGTGGAAAGAAGGAGAGAAGGGAGGAAGGGAGGACAGAGGGAGGAATAAAAAACATGTTTTTAGGAAAGGGAGAGGACACGAGAGAGAAAACAAATGGGCAACAGGGGTGGGGAGAGTGTGCTGTCCTTCTGGCTACAAGGAAGTGCTCAGGATTGACTGACCCCCCCCAGGCTTGGGTAGAAGCAGACACCACCACTTCTCTGTGGTGAGACTCCTGCTCAGCTCATCCCTCCAGAGGTAGGGTCTTGGGCACAGCCTCGCCTGGCCTTGCTGTCTGATTCCTCTCAGATTTGTCTGCCGCTAACCAGATAGAACAGGTATGCAGGGGTGGAGATGGGTAGTCCCAGGTGGGCCTTTAGCTGCCCACATGGCACTTTGGGCAGATTTGTTTGCTGTAAGAATCCCAAGAGCTGATAGACTCTGTCCAGGCCAGTTGTTTTCCAGCTGTGTCTGGGGAGTCCTGGGGTCCCAAGGAGATGCCCAGAGCCAATCTGACCAGAGCAGCTCACTTTCATCTGATGTAAACATCGGGGTTTCCTGAAATTTTTCATTTGACACAAGGGTTCTGTGGCTCAATTTGTTTAAAAAGCATTGATCTAACACACTCCTCTTCTTGTACAGATGGGAAGACCAGGGCCTAGAGAGGAGCAGGTTTTTCCCACAGTACCCAGGGAGGACAGAGTGGCAGAACCAAATACCTCCTGACCCTTCTTGCTGAACCACACAGTCCTCTGTTGAAAGTATAAACATGTGAGCAAATGACTGGGAATCTGAAAGTAGGTTTTGTTTGGTAACATGGGATGACAACAAAGGACACTTGGTTTCTGGGGTGAGGGCAGGGTGAGGAAGAGGAACTTTCCCCAAAGTGGGAGAGGGGAGCAGAGCTAGGCAATTGGTCACTGTGTACTTGTTTGTAGTTAAGTTATACCCAGCCTGCTTCCAACACTGTTCAAAGACACTTCATAGACTTCAGAACTTCAGCCAAGGCAGCACTAGGTTTAAATGAGAATCTTAGAGTTCAAGTCTCAACTCCTACACTTACTCACTGTGTTGACCTTGGCCAAATCCACCTCCTCTTGAGATTTAATTTCCTCCTCAATACAATGGGACTAACAACGCTTCCTTCCTAGGGCTATTGAGAGGGATAAATGAGAGTACAGAGCAGGGATTGAACAAGTCCTGTTGGTTTCAGGGTTCTTCCTTGTACATGAATTTGAGAAAGTTCATGATCTAAAGTTCAACTCCCAACTATTCCTCTTACTAACTGTGTGACCTAAGGCAAATTTCTTAACCTCTCCACCTCAGTTTTGTCATCTGTAAAATGGGGATGATAATGATGATATCACCAGCCTCGTTCATTTGATATAATGAGTTAATAGGTATAAAGCATCTAGGAAAAAAAAGTTGCCCTAGAGTCGATGCCGACTCATGGCAACCCCATGTGTGTCAGAGTGGAATTGTGCTTGATACGGTTTTCAATGGCTGATTTTTTGTAGATTCCCCAGGCCTCTCTTTGGAGGCACCTCTGGGTAGACTTGAACCACTGGCCCTTTGGTTAGCAGCTGAGTGCATTAACCATGTATCACCCAGGGACTCCAAAGCACCTAGAACAGGTGCTCAGTAGCAGGACCTGTATTCAAATAACAGAAGAGACAGGGTGCTGCTGCTGTGAGACCCCAAAAATGGAAAGAATGAATGAGCTAATGAATGAATGCAAGAAAAATTATACTTCTCCCAGGGAACGTTTTATGGACTTAACTCGATCCAGTTCTCGCCTCTCAGTGTCCTCAAGTTGTTTCTCTCTGCTAGGAGCCCGCCTGGTGCCCTGTCTCTGGGCCTCTCCCTGCATTTTTCTGCAGACACATAGAGGTAGGATTCCATTTCACCCCTAGATGACTTTGGGTGATAAAGAACTAACTTAAGCTTCCTTGAATTGAATCTTCTCTCCAGAACGTGTAACAAACCTGGAAATTGGGATTGCCCTGCAGCTGATTATTCTGGGAGGGTAACTCCTATTATTAAAACTAAATTAGATCAAGGTACCTCTGTTATTAGCAAAATAATTCCCTATGATTCCAGAATGCAGCCATGAATCCTGATGGCAGATGAACTTCAGGTGACTTACTTGAGACAAATAACTGTGCAAAAATCACAGGCTCATCTAATCGCTTCTCTATAGCATCGCAGTCGGGTAATTATGCTAATGGTTATAAGAAATCACCTTTTGTGATCTGGGATTGGGAGGGCTTGAGACAGAAATGTGCATAACTGATATTACCTGCTTTGAGCTGGAAAGGCTGGGCGCCATGTTTGCTTCCAAAACAGGGCCTTTCTGGGGAGATGGTTTGGCCTCTTGTCAACTGGGGAGAAACCCATTACACAATCAGAATTACAGTGGCCTCATTATTCATCTCATTTCAGGATCATCTTAATACAAGAAATTGAATTTGTCTAAGTTCCACTGTTGGGCATGGTAATTCCGAGAACCAGGTTAAACTATAAAAGCCCAGAGCCTTGAAGTCGATTCAGCAAATGTGTATTTGCACTCACTGGGCATCAGGCACTGATCTAGGTATGGGGGAGGGGTGGTACCAACACAGAAAGAGTGTGCCTGATGCATTCTGAACTCCATCTCTTATCCCATCAGCAACCTGATGAGAAGGGTGACATCATCCCCATTTTAGCAGCAGAGAAACAGAGGCTGAGAGAAGTGAAATGACTCACCCAAGATCCTATTGATACTAATCAGTGGAGAGGACTCATTTCATCTGAACAGAGGGTTTTAGGAGGCTTTCTGGAAGAGTGGAAATGGGTGGAAGGGCATTTTAGGCAGAGGGAACAGCTTGAACAAAAACCCAGAAGCAGGAAAATAAAGGGAGGTGTTCAAGAATAGGCGATGGGGTTGGAAGGGTGGCTGAAGATCAGACAATACCTGTTGCCGTCCAGTCAATTCCGACTCATAGCGACCCTATAGGACAGGGTAGAACTGCCCCATAGGGTTTCCAAGGAGCACGTGGTGGATTCGAACTGCCGACCTTTTGGTTAGCGGCTGTAGCTCTTAACTACTACGCCACCAGGGTTTCCCATCAGACAATAGAGCGCCTCAAATAACTAGTTGAGGATTTGAACAATGGGGGGCCACGGAAAGCATTTGAGTAAGAGAGAGATGAGATGGAATCTGAGAAGTAACTCGGGCTCAATGTGGGGGGCCCACTAGTGGATGAAGCTGCCCACAGGGAGGGGGCCAGGAGACAATGAGGTCTGCCCTGGGACAGGGCTGAAGGGCTAAAGAGAAACCGTCTACAGAGAAGTGGCCAGATAAAGGATGAGAACCATGGACTAGTAGTGCTCCCAGCCGCTCCCATTTTCCTCAAAAAGTCAGAAATCCAGATTTTTATGGGAAAGTATCCTGATTTTTAAGTGATCACTCAAAATTATTTAAAACACTAGTCTGCCAAAATAAAATCTCCTCTGGACCACAGGCAGCCAGTTTGTGACCTCTGAGCCTGAAGATGAAGTCCACACTCCTCAGTCTGACACTCAAGGCCATTGCCAAAGGTACAGCCTCATTTTTCATAAATCCCTCCAGGTAAGGGTGCCAGATTTAGCAAATAAAAATGCAGGATGCCTAGTTAAATTTGAATTTCAGATATATAAATGGATAAAGTTTCAGTATGTGATGGTTAAGGTTATGTGTCAGCTTGGCTAGGTCATGATTCTCAGTGGTTTGGCACGTATTATGTAATCATCCTCCATTTTGTGACCTAATGTGAGCAGCCAATCAGTTGAAAGGGGAATTTCCTTGGGGGTGTGGCCTGCATCCAAAATACATGGATGTTCTGGCAAAGCTCACCTCCTCTAGATCCTGCATCTGACTCATCATCCTCTGACCTCCAGTTCTTGGGACGAGCCAGCAGCCTGCTGTCTGACCTGCTGATTTTGGATTCATCAGCCCCTGCAACCACATGAGTCAGAAGAAGCCTCCAGCCTGATGCCTGACCCTTGGGACTTGCCAGCCTTCACAACTACACGAGCCATTTCCTTGAAATAAATCTCTCTCTTTTCACTGGTTTTGCTCCCTCTAGAGAACCCAGCCTAAGATATTTAGTACCAACAGTGTTTCTAGAGGAACAAAATGTAAGGATGAATTTTCTGAATTGGTTCTGAAGTCTGGCTAGTCTTAAAGGCACTGACAACTTTGCCTCCAGTGGTAAGCAGGGCACTGCTAATCCATGGTGTGAGATGGCAATAGAAATACACAAATTATCACCAGCAATGAATCAAATATTTGAGAGAGACAAGGCTCTGGGTGATTGCATATTTGATACTTTTCTACAATTTTGTCAGAATAAGAAGTATAAGGAAGCTGGTTGGTTGATCCTACTTTTGTTAGACAAAGTGGTGAAAGAAAGGGATGAACTCAAAGCTTCAGAACCACGGCTCAAGTGCTGCATAAAAGACCTCAAAGTTGCCAACTGTGCCCTGAGAGAAAGCCTTATTTCTTGTAGTAACAGAGCTAATATTGCCGAAAACCAAACTGAGACTCTTATCATAAGAGTGGCTGAATAACAACACCAATTGAATTCCCAACCTCGCATGATGTCTGAAGTTAAAGTGAGGGCATTGATTGCGAAGAAATGGGATCCTGAAACTTGGGGTGGGGACATATGGGCAGATAATCAGGAAGCTGGGGACATTGAGCCCCTAAATTCCATTTAATCACTCCTGCCAACAGAACCAGACCTCTCGCTCCTGTCTGAAGAGATTATTTCATCTTTGCCTGCTAAGCCACCCTCCCCAGTATAACCACTATCCCTTCCACCCCCATCTGATGAGATTAACCCAGCTGAGCCTGAAGAGTCTTTGAATTATCACCTGGGGCAGTGCCAGAGGTATTGCCTGGGGGATCACCTGAGGCAGATGTTTACAAGACATTAAATGTTCCCAGGACCCATCCCTACCACCTATTTTTGCTTCTAGACCTATACCTAGACTTAAGCCCCAGTAAGCCCAAAGAGGTGAAGTACAAATTATAACCCGGGGGGCGGTATGCTACACTCCAAAAGAACTGCTTGAGTTTTCTAACATATACAGACAGAAACCTGGGGAATATGTGTGGGAATGGCTGTTAAGGGTGTGGGATAATGGTGCAAGGAACATAAAGTGGGATCAGTCTCAGTTTATTGATATGGGCCCACTAGGCATAGATTCTTCATTCAGTGTTTCAGCTCAAGAGGTTAGAAAAGGATCTAATAGCTTATTAGGTTGGTTCACTGAAGCATGGATTAAGTGGTGGCCTACACTAAATCAAGTTGAAATGCCAGACCTGCCTTAGTATAATGTAGGAGAAGGTATCCAAAGGCTTGGGGAAATTGTCATGTTAGAGTGAATTTATCGGGTTAGACCCACAGACCCACCACGGAGTGCCCAGAGGACACACCTTTTATTACAATGGTGAGGAACAAATTTGTGAAGGGAGTCCCAGCATCCTTGAAGGCTGCTGTGATTGCTATTTAATGTATGTCAGATTTGACAGTGGGAACTGCCCTAACTGAATTAAGACACCTAATGACAGTGGGACTGATTGGACTCTGTGGTGGTAGGGGCCAAGTGGTAGCACTGAAATTGAAAAAGACAAGGTGGATGTGATTACCATAATAGACAGCAGAGTCAAAGCAGTAATCAGAGTAGTCTGACTCATACGGACTTATGGCATTGGCTACCTAGTCACGGTGTCCCTAGAGATGAAATAGATGGGAAATCTACTAAATATTTACTTGATCTGTACAAGTGGAAGAATTCTAGGCCACGTGAACAGCAGTCTAACTCTAATCACCAGAAGAGAGTGTCATGGCGTCTCAACCAATTTTCAGACTTGAGCCAGTTTACAGACCCACAACCCCTTGAATGAAGGGGAGGCTGGGTCCCCTTGAGGAAGGGGACAACACTACACTACACTGCCCAAAATTTATACTGCTAATCTTTTTTCCAGCCTTCCCAAAGGGATCTATGGCCTTTTACAAGAGTGACTTTTTCATTGGGTAAAAGGAAATAGGCTTTTCAGGGATTACTGGATACTGGCTCTGAACTGACACTAATTCCAGGAGACCCAAAACATCACTGTGGCTCACCAGTCAGAGAAGAAGTGTGTGGAGGTCAGGTTATTAATGGATTCTTAGCACAGGTTCATCTCACAGTGGGCCCAGTGTGTCCCTGAACCCATCCTGTAGTGATTTCCCCAGTTCCGGAATGCATAATTGGAATAGACATACTCAGCAACAGGCAGAAGCCCCACATTGGATCCCAGACATGTGAAGTAAGGGATTTTATGGTAGGAAAAGCCAAATGGAAGCCATTACAACTCCTCCTACCTAGGAAAATAGTAAACCAGAAGCAATACTGCATTCCTGGAAGGATTTCAGAGATTATTGCCACCATCAAGGACTTGAAGGAGGCAGGGTTGGTGATTCCCACTACATCCCCATTCAACTAACCTATTTTGCCCGTGCAGAAAATAGATATATCTTGAATGACAGTGGATTATTGTAAACCTAACCAGGTGGTAACTCCAATTGCAACTGCTGTTCCAGATGTGATTTCATTGCTTGAGCAAATGAATAATCTCCGGGTACCTGGTATGTAGCTATTGATCTTGCTAATGCCTTTTTCTCCATACCTATTTCAAAGGCCCACTAGAAGAAGTTTGCGCTCAGATGGCAAGGCCAGCAATACACCTTCACTATCCTACCTCAGAGGTATATGAACTCTCCAGTCCTATGTTTTAATTTAGTCCTCAGAGGTCTTGATAGCCTCTCCCTTCCGCAAGATGTCATGCTAGTACATTACATTGAGGAAATTATGCTGATTGGTCCTAGTAAAGAAGTATCAATGACTTATTGGTAAGACAGTTGTGTGTTAGAGAGTGGGAAATTAATCCAACAAAAATTCAGGCACCTTTCACCTCAGTGAAGTTTCTAGGGGAGAAGTGGTGTGGGGCATGTCAAGATATTCCTTCTACGGTGAAGGATAAGTTGTTACATCTGGCCCCTCCTACAACTAAATAGGAGGCACAAAAGGTGGGCCTCTTTGGATTTTGGCTGCAATATAGCTCTCATTTGAGTCTGTTACTTCAGCCTACTTATCAAGTGACTCAAAAAGCTGCTAGTTTTTAGTGTGGTCCTGAACAAGAGAAGGTTCTGAAACAGGTTCAGGCTGCTGTGCAAGCCACTCTGCCCTTTGGGCCATATGATCCGGTTTATCCAATGATGCTTGAAGTGTCAGTGGCAGCTAGAGATGACCGTGCTTGGATTCTTTGGGAGACCCCTATTGGTGGCTCTCAGTGCAGATCCTTAGGATTTTGAAGCAAAGCTCTGCTATCCTCTGCAGATAACTACTCTCCTTTTGAGAAACAGCTTTTGGCTTATTATTGGGCCATAGTAGAGACTACTGAATGCTTAACCATGGGCCACCAAGTCACTATGCAGCCTGAGCTTCCCATCATGAAATGGGTGTTTTATGATTCACAGAGTCATAAAGTCAGACATGCACAGCAGCACTCCATTATTAAATGAAAGTGGTATATAAGAGATCAGGCTTGAGCAGGACCTGAAGGCACAAGTAAGTTATGTGAGGAAGTGGCTAAAATGTCCATGGTCCCTACTCTTATCACATTACCTTCCATCTCAGGAGTGCCTCTATGGTCCTATGGGGAGTTCCTTACAATCAGTTGACTGAGGAAGAGAAAACTCATGCCTGGTTTACAGATAGTTCTGCGCAGTATGCAAGCACCATTCGGAAGTGGACAGCAGTAGCACTACAACCCATTTCTGGAACCTCCCTAAAGGGCAGTGGTGAAGGGAAATACTCCTATTTGGAAGAACTTCGAGCAGTGCACCTGGCTTTTCATTTTGCTTGGAAGGAAAAATTGCCAGATATGTGATTGTATACTGATTCATGGGCTGTGGCCAATGGTTTGGCTAGATGGTCAGGGACTTGGAAGGAACTTGACTGGAAAATTGGTGACAAGAAGGTATGGGAAGAGGCATGTGGATAGATATTTCTGAATGAACCAAGGAAGTGAAGATATCTGTGTCTCATGTGAATGCTCACCAATGGGTGACCCTGGCAGAGAAGGATTTTAACAATCAAGTGGATAGGATGACACATTCTGTGGATACCAGTCAGCCTCTTTCCCAGCCACTCCTGTCATTGCCCAATTTACTCATGAACAAAGTGGCCCTGGTGGCAGGGATGGAGGTTATGCATGGGCTGAGCAACATGGACTTCCACTCACCAAGGCCAACTTGGCTACAGCCACTGCTGAGTGCTCAATCTGCCAGCATCAGAGACCAACACTGAATCCCCAATACAGCACCATTCCTAAGGGCAATCAGCCAGCAACCTGGTGGCAGGTTGATTACATTGGACCACTTCCATCATAGAGAGGGCAGAGTTTTGTTCTAACTGGGGTAAACACTTAACTTGGATACAGATTTGCCTTCCCTGCATGCAATGATTCTGCCAAAACTACTGTCCGTGGACTTACAGAATGCCTATCCAGCATCATGATATCCTACACAGTATTGCCTTGGATCAAGGAACTCACTTCTCAGCAAATGAAGTGCAGCAATGGGCCCATGCTTATGGAATTCACTTGTCTTACCATGTTGCCCAACATCCTGAAGCAATTGGCTTGATAGAATGATGGAATGGCATTCCAAAGTCACAGTTACAATGCCAGCTAGGTGGCAACACCTTGCAGGGTTGGGGCATGTTCTGCAGGAGACTGTATATACTCTAAACCAGCGTCCAATGTAAGGTGCCATTTCTCCCATAGCTAGGATTCATGTGGTTCCAGGAATCAAGGGGTGAAAATGGGAGTGGCACCACTCACTATTACCCGTAGTGACTCACTTACACAGTTTTTGCTTCCTATCCCCATGACCCTATGCTCTGCAGGTCTAGAGGTCTTAGTTCCAAAGGGAGGAATGCTCCCACCAGGAGACACAACACTGGTTCCATTGAGCTGGAAGTTAAGAATGCCACCCAGCCACTTTGGTCTCCTCATGCCTCTGGATCAACAGGCAAAGAAAGTTAGCCTATTGGCTGGTGTGATTAATCCTGACTACCAAGGGGAAATCAGATTGATATTACATAATGGAGGTAAAGAAGAATATGTCTAGAACACAGGAGATTCCTTAGGATGTCTCTTAGTACTACCATGCCCTATAGTTAATGTCAATGGAAAACTACAGCAACTCAATTCCAGCATGACTGCTAACGGCCCAGAGCCTTCAGGAATGAAGGTTTGGGTCACCCCATGGGGCACAGAACCACACCCAGCTGAGGTGCTTGCTGAGGCCAAAGGGAATACAGAATGGGTGGTAGAAGAAGGTAGTTCTAAATACCTGCTACGACCACACAACCCATTGCAGAAATGAGGTCTGTAATTAATTTAGTATAACTTCCTTGTTTTGTTATACATGTATGTGTGTGCATGCATAGCAAATACATTTGTTTTCTTCCCTCCCTTCTTCCATCACTTGTAAAATATAACATGTAAACTTGGGTAGGTCTTTTTTGGGTTGTACACATGTTAGTTGTATCATGTTAAGTGCAAGTATGACTTTATAATTGTCTTTATTTAGTGATCATGTAAGTTTTAAGGAGATGTGTACAGGTGCCAAGTTGATAAGGGGTGGACTGTGATGGTTAAGGTTACCTGTCAGCTTGGCCAGGCCATGATTCTCAGTGGTTTGGCAGATATTATGTAATCATCCTCCATTCTGTGATCTGATGTGAACAGCCAATCAGTTGAAAGGGGAGTTTCCTTGGGGATATGGCCTGCATCCAACATAAATGGATGTTCTGGCAAAGCTCACCTTCTCTTGATCCTGCATCTGACTTATCATCTTCTGACCTCTGGTTCTGGGGACATGAGCCAGCAGCCTGCCATCTGACCCACTGATTTTCGGTTCATCAGCCCCTGCAACCACATGAGTCCAGAGCCTCCAGCCTGACGCCTGACCCATGGATTTGGGACTTGCCAGCCTCCACAACTGCTTGAGCCTTTTCTTTGAAATAAATCTATGAATATATTTAGAAGCCCTGGTGTTGCAGTGGTTAAAACACTCAGCTGGTAACCAAAAGTTTGGCTGTTCAAACCCAGTCGCTTCATGGGAGAAAGATGTGGCAGTTTGCTTCCATAAAGATTTACAGCCTTGGAAACCCAGTGGGGCAGTTTTACCCTGTCCTATAGGGTTGCTATGAGTCAGAATTGACTTGACAGCAGTGGATATATATATATTTGTATTTATATGCTTCACTGGTTTTGCTCCTCTAGAGAACCCATCCTAAGACAGTTTGCCCCAAATATTGCATGGGATGTACTTCTGCTAAAAAAAATTACTCGTTGTCTATATGAAATTCACATTTAACTGGGCATCTTGTATTTTACCTGGTAATCCTACCCTCAGCTCCCCACATTATCTTCTAGCTGTCTTCTGGACACTAACTGTTTCCTCTGCCTGGTATAGCCATCCCCTGTGGGCACAAAGCCTGGCAAGCTTCTATTCACCCTTTGAGGCCCTGCACTCCTACCTACAGCCAGAGCAGCATTTACATGCACTATAGTGATCGCTTTTCTACGTAATTCTTTTACTATTTACCCTCCCCTCAGGAGTCAACCTTATTTCCACCTGCATAGGAAAAAAAAAAAGTTAAGGTTGTGACACCCTCCATTTCCTGAGCTCATCCCCACCTCGAGTTGCTCTAATTCCTGCTTCTGTTTCAGGATGAGCCGCCGCCCCACCCCTCCTGGGACCTTGCCTGCTCCCTTGAGTATCTCTCACTGGCAACTTCAACGTCTGCCTCTCTCCTGGATCATTCATACCAGCGAGGATACTCCCTGTCACAGGTTGGGTTCCCCAGGAAGCAGAGTCTAAGATACATTAGCATGTAGGTTTATCAGGGTATGCTCTTGGGATCAACATCTATGGAAGGGAAGGAAGCAGGTTTGCACAGAGGGAAAAGCTAAACTACAATACAGTCTCAGTGGAGGTCTCAGCCCACCCAGTGAGGGGAGGCTCTGGAGCTAGAAGAGCCCTTCAGAGTCGTCCTAATTACTGTCTGTATGCCTCTGTGTTGATCAGTCACTGGATATTGACACTCTGGGAAGGGGGTGTGACCTCCGGTAAGGCAGTTCTCTTCAGCAGAAGCAACCTCCAAAGAAGGCTGACAGTTGAGGGCATCTTCCAGCAGCCTCCCAACATCTGAGGGAATAAGTTCCTGAAGGGGGATCTGGGTGGCATATCACAGTGTCCACCACACCCCCCAAACCCAAAAATTTCCCTGCGGCAACTACCCAGTCTCTCATCTTCCTTCTGAGCTAACCCATCCAAAGAGAATTCTGTCCACCCTTCCTTGCCTCCTAGCCACGTGCTGCATTGTAGCCTCTGCCCTGTCTCAAAGACTTCCGATGACTCCATTTTGCCCCATCTCTTAGACCCCTCAGTGACCTGGGACCCCAAAGAATACTCCCTCCTTCTTGAGCCTCTACTTCCTCAGCTTTGGAAACGCCACCCTCCTGTTTCGCTTCCTACCTCTCTGACTGTCACTTTCCGGGATCCTCTCCAGCCTCCTCCTCTGCTTCTTCCCTCAACCCTAATATTCCCTAGGGCCTGTCCTCAGTCACCTTCTCTCTCTCCAGTTCTTCCTCAACTGAGGCTGCACCCTGAGACCCTCAGTCCAAACACACCTGAGGACTGAATTCTCATCTTGATCTACCCTCTGGACCCACCTGTTAAGTGCTCTGCTACTAATTGAAATGTTGGCAGTTCAAATCCACCCAAAGACACCTTGGAAGAAAGGCCTGGCAATACTTCCAAAAGATCACAGCCATTGAAAATCTCATGGAGCACAGTTCTAATCTGATACACCTGGGGTTGCCATGAATCGAAATTGACTTGACCGCAACTATTATTTATTTATTTTTTGGTTTGTACCCACCTGACACCTGGGAACCCACAAGTATCTCAAACTCAATAGGTCCCAAACTTAATGCCTCATCTTTACTCCCCATGGTGGCTTCCCTTTGCTTCTATGACAGGTGCAGAAGTCTGAGCAGAGCCTAAGAGGCCTGGGTCATGCACATCCATGGCCTCCCAGGTGTTCCAATCACCCTTGTGCTCACCAGCACCTTGTGAGCTCCTCACGCGTGGACCCACAGGGTCAGCGCATAGTGGTGCACAATGGACGCAGGTGGAATTGATGACTGTCTCTTTCTCCACTCCTCCGCACACATGAGCAGCTCATTGCTCTGTTTATCTGTGTCTCTAGCACCAGGTGTAGAGCCTGGCACAAAGGGGCACCATTGACATTGGCTGAGGGACTCAGGGAATTCATGGACAAACAGCAGGTGTGAGTGAAACAGTTGCATAGAATCAAAGGATCTGGGGACTGATCAGACGTGGGCAAGCTGCACCCCCTCAAAACAGGCCTGCTCCAGGAACCAGAGCCATTCTCTCATTCAGTATCGTCTGATCCTTCCTCCATTCATAGTGTTTGATACCAGCTGCATTCTCTCTGGGTATTTAATTCTCAAATATCTCACAGCTGGAAGGGAGGTTTGTACATTTCTACTACATGTTCTCTGTGACCATCACTGCCCCACACACTGGATCTGAGTTTCTCTCTTCTCTGGTCCCTTCCTTTCTTCCCCCTCCCCTACCATTTGTGTTGTCCCTGCCCCAGGGTTCCTGAGGATCTGGGTCTTCATCATGTGAAGTCACAATTAATGTGATTTTAATCTCACTTCCATCCTCAAGTAAGGGCCCACCACCCAAATAAGAGATTAAATAATTGGTTTAATTTGTACTACTATAAAACATTGTATATTTGAATATGGTGAAATGGCACAGTGGTTACAAAGTGCAGGCTTTGGAGTTACACAGACATGGGTTTCTTGAGTACAGGCTCTGCTATTTACACACTGTGTGATCTTGTGCAAGTTTCTTAAACTCGCTAACCCTCAGTTTTCTCATCTGTCAGATGGAAATAGAAAATAATAGAACCTCCCCAGAGATAGTTGTGAGAATTAAATAACACACATAAAGCACCTAGCAAAGTGCTCAAACTTGTGTGTGTGTGTATATATATATAAACATATATATATTAATGTGTATAGATACGGAAATTTCTCCCAATTAACAGTGTCCAATAATGATGAGCAGAGCTCATCATTGGAGGTGTGCAAGCAGAGGTGGATTCACTCATTAATTCCACCCACATTCATTAATGAGCAAAACCAGGGGTGATCCCTGAGCTCAGGGTTGCACACTCCCGTGAGGGTGGCAGACATTAATCTGGTGATCACACAACAAAGGCACGGATACTAACTGTGATAAACACCGTGAAGGGAAGTGACTTGGGGCCATGGGTGTGTAGTTGGGGAAGTCAGGGAAGGCTTCCCTGAGGGAGTGGCATTTAAGTTACAGTTGAAAGAAGTTAACTGGGCCAAGGAGGTGAGGGGACAGGGGAAAGTGCTTCAGACAGAGAACCTGGCGTGCAAAGGCTGTGTAACGGGATAGAGCATTGCATACACGAGGACCTTGAAGTTGGCTGGAGTGATCGAGAGCAGAGAGGGAGGGCAAAGATGACAAGAAATGAGGCTGGAGTGGTGGGCAGAGGCAGACCCTTGAGGGCCTGGTAGGCCAGGTGAAGGCAACAAGAGGCCACTGAAAACTTTTTAAGCAGGGGTCGGGGTAACTAGCATGATTAGATCTGTGCTTTGAGAACTTCATGAGGAGAACCAATAGACGGGAACCAATAGAGAGAAGGGCCAGGTGGATGCAAAAGAACCAGCTGAGGCCTCACTGGACTGGACTGGAAATAAACGTTTGGGAATCACTAGCATGAGAACATTGGTTGAAGCCATGGACTGGGATGCGGTGGAAGTTGCCTGGGGATAGAGTCTAGAAGGATGAAAGGGATGCAGACAGTCTTACTTCCAATTTTTACAGTCCAGCAGAATAAGATGAGGTAGCCAAGAATGGGAAGTAGGGAGCAGAGAACCAGGAGGAAAACTGGATGAGTGTGGTAACATGGAAGCTAAGGGAGCAGAGAGCGTCCATTGGGGTAGAGTATCACCAAGGGGTCAGGTGAGAGAAAGATGGAAAAATACCCTTTGGGGAACACAACAGAGAGTCCCTGACAGAGCAGGAGAAAAGTGTGGTGCAGAATTCAAATTCTAGTAAAAAGACCAGACTTAATGGTCTGACCGAGACTAGAAGGACCGCAGAAGACATGGCCCCTGGACTCTCTGTTAGCCCAAAACTAAAACCATTCTCGAGGCCAACTCTTCAGACAAAGATTAGACTGGACTATAAGACATAAAATGATACCCATGAAGAGTGTGAAGAGTGTGCTTCTTAGCTCAAGTAGAGAGACTAAATGGGCAGCTCCTGTCCGGAGGTGAAATGTGAAGGCAGAGAGGGTCAGGAGTTGGTTGAATGGACACGGGAAATCAGGGGTGGAAAGGAGGAGTGTGCTGTCACAGTATGGGGACTGCAACTAGGGTCACATAGCAGTGTGTATAAACTTTTGTATGAGAGACTAACTTGAACTATAAACTTTCATTTAAAGCACAAAAATAAAAAATAAAAAAAGAAATGAAAAATACCCTTTGGAATTACCAATAAAGAGGTCATTGTAACTCTCCTGAGAGCCATTAAGATGGCAGGGTAAGCTGGGTAGGATTCCTACTTTGTATGGTCATTTGTATAGGACAAAGTACCAACAGTTGGCCAATTCCATGTCACAGGACACCATAACAATGTCCAGCAAGATCTGGATCAAAGAGGATCAGCTCATTAGCTCAGAAAGTCTCATCTGAACCCTTGAAGCACCCAGTGTTGTTCTTTTTCAGCAACCATACAGCTCTGTCAACTTTATATATTTCTTTGCTTGTACAATGTGTAGCACTAGCCAATTCATCTTCTAGAGTCTGGACCATAAGCAATTTGTGATCTTGTACGTTGCCTTGATGGAAGCTCCCGATAAGTGGACATATGTGGATTTTGCATATATAAAGCAGAAGATGCATTTGGTAAACTGCCTCAGATGCATCCCTGGGGAGGGTGCCGTGGGCTCTGTTGCCCACACAGATGGAAGCCAGCAAGGAAAAGATGGGTCCAGATTGGGATCCCTAGGCTATGTGTGAGAACATATTGGAGGGGGCCAGAGCGGACACGGGGAGACAGAGAGGAGGGTCTGTGGTTCTGAGATGCTACACAGCCCCTCACTCAGAGGTAGGACAAGGGACAGGAAGAAGGAGAACCAGGAGTACTAGCTCAAGAATACTTCTGACCCTGACTCCAGGTGCATGCTTTTGTTCAGAACTGCAGAACACCCCCTGGCATTTTTTATCATCCTCCCACTTTCATAGTAACCCAACTGGGTTCCTTTCACCCTCTTCCACAAGCATCTTCCTCTTGGCCAATGTTCACATGATTGCTACCTGTATCCAGGAACAGGGCCATGCCTTTTGACCCTTATCTCACTGAATCCCCAACATTACCCCTGCAGTAAGCACTAACCACATCCTGATTGTGCAGACTTGGAAGTTGAGGCTCAGAGAGATGTAGTAGCATGTCCTAAGTCATATAGCTGGCAAGTGGCTCAACCGGGATTTGAACCAGGTCTCTGACCCCAAGGTCACATTACTTCCATAGAACACTAAGTGAAGACAAAGCAGTCAACCCGGCAGGGGGCAGGGTTGCTTTCCTTTTGAGAGTTTGGCATGACTTGAATATTTTGGTGCACTCATCCCATTGGAAACCCTATGGGACAGTTCTACTCTGTTCAATAGGGTCGCTAAGAGTTGAAACCAACTCAGTGGCAACGGATTTGTTTTTGTTTTGTTTTGTTTGGTTTTTGGGGTTTTCATCACCTTTATTCATTCAACAAGCCTTCCTGAGCCCTGTGCCACGTGCTTGGGGCTGCAGTGGTGTCTAGGACAAGGTCTGTGTGACGTAGAGGAACTTACAATCTACTCAATGAGGAGACAGACCCCTAACCAGGTACAACAACATGCAAGGTGATAAATATAGGCAGTGGAGTGGGAGAATGCTGTGGGAACCCTCTGCCTTGGAAAGCTGATAAAGACCTCCCAGGGGCTTCCCATGGGCTGGAATGTCTGAACTGGATCATCAAGGAGAAACAGGCCCTGGCCCAGTAGAGACAAGGTGGACATACATTCTAGGAAGAGTAAACAATATGTGCAAAGGCATGCATAGAGGTTGGTGGGCTTGGGGGACCTGGCTACATAGCAGTGCTTGGGGAAGACTCTCAGCTGGCTAAGGAGCGCTGGTGGCACAACAGTTCAGTGCTCTGCTGCTAAACGTAAGGTTGGTGTTTCCAACCCACCCAGTAGCTCTGCAGGAGAAAAACCTGGCGATCTGCTCTGGTAAAGATTACAGCCAAGAAAACCCTATGGGGGCAGTTCTACTCTGTCACATGGGGTCACTATGAGTCAGAATCGACTTGACAGCACCGAACAACTCAGCTGGCTAGGACTAGGGTGTGACTGAAGGAGCCCACTGGAGACTGAGGACCAGGATATTCATGTTCTTAAGGTCTACTGAGCGCTCACTATGAGCCAGGCTCTGTGCTGAGCATGTCATAGACGGGGTGGCCATGCTATTCAAATAAGGAAACTGAGGTCTGGAGCAGGACTAGACTTTCTGTGGACTCCTGCCATGCTTGCTCTATACCTTAAAGAAGTTATGAAGAGTAAAACAAACACCTGTGTGCCTACTACCCAATTCAAGAGAGAAAAATCTTACCAATACAGGTGAAGCTCCCTCCCACCCCCTAACACACCTCCCTCTACCCCCAGAAGTAAACACTGAATGGTGTATTTATCTTTTCCTCTGAATTCCTTCATACTTTTACTACACATGTGCTTTCATATGTAATATATGACATTATTTTTTTTTGCATGTTTTTAAAAGATACATGAATGATATCATATAATTCGATCTTTTGCAATTTGCTCCCCTCCCCTTATTTGAGATCATAATATATCTCTAGTCATTCATTTTCACTGCAGTACAGAATTTTGTTGACCAACGCACAAGTTGTTTATCCACTCTCCTGCTGGTGGACATTGAGATTGTTTTTTTTACTATTATAAACATTGTTGCAATCAGCATTCTTATACCGTCCTTATGTATATGCAAGAGTTTCTCTAGACGTATTCTAGAAACAAAATTTCTGGGTCACTGGGTTCCTTAGTCATCTAGTGCCGCTATAACAGAAGTACCACAGGTGGACGGCTTTAACAAAGAGAAATTTATTTTCTCACAGTAAAGTAGGCTAAAAGTCCAAATTCAGGGCATCAGCTCCCGGGGAAGGCTTTCTCTCTCTGTCGGCCTTCTCATCAATCGTCCCCTGGACTAGGAGCTTCTCCGCGCAGGGACCCTGTGCTCCTGGCATTGCTTTCTTGGTGGTGTGAGGTCCCCCCTCTCTGCTTGCTACCCTTTCCTTTTTATCTCTTGAGAGATAAAAGGTGGTGCAGGCCACACCCCAGGCAAACTCCCTTTATACTGGATCAGGGATGTGACCTGGGTAAGGGTGGTGTTACATTTCCACCCTAATCCTCTTTAACATAACATTACAATCACAAAATGGAGGACAACAACACGATACTGGGAATCATGGCCTAACCAAGTTGACACATATTTTGGGGGGACACAATTCAATCCATGACACTGGGGTATGTACATCTTCAACACTTCTAGATGTTGCCAAATTGTTTTCCAGAGTGACTATACTCATTTCCTCTCCCACCAGCAGTGTATGAGAGTTCACAGTGCTCCACATCTTCACCAACACCTGCCACTTGCTGGTTTTGTTTTGTCAGTCTGACAGGTGTGAAACGGTACCTAACTGAGGTTTTATTTTGCATTTCCCTGGTTACCAGCAAGGCTGAACATCTTTTATGTTCACTGGCCATTCATGTTCCCTCGTCTTTGAATTACCTGTTCATATATTTTGCCAAATGTTCTACTGTTTCTTTTACAAATCCTATTTACAATTTATTTTGGATATTGTGTTGCAAATATCTATTTTTGTTAAATGGAAGTTCTACATTTTAATCAGATATATTCATCTTTATAGTTCGTGCTCTTTGGGTCTTGTTTAAGAAATCTTTCCCTTTTTGGTGATAAGTCTTTAACTCACCTAGAATTGATTTTTTATGCATGGTGTGAGGTAGAGATTTCATCTCATTTTTCTCCAGTATGGATATCCAATTTCTCTAGTGTTGTTTATAGAAAAGTCCATCCTTTCTCCCATTGATCTACAGTGCCACCTCTGCCTTATATCATGTTTCCATACATGTGTGGGTCTATTTTTTGCAGCCTCTATTCTAGTCCATTGGCCTATTTATCTACCCTTGGGCCAATATTATTGTCTAGTTGTATCTTTTACAGTCCTTAGCACCTCCTCCCTTGAATTAGAGGAGCTAGTGACTCCCTGTCTTAGTCATCTAGTCCTGCTATAACAGAAATACCACAAGTGGATGGCTTTAACAAAGAAATTTATTTTCTCATAGCCTGATAGGCTATAAGTCCAAATTCAGGGCATCAGCTCCAGGAGAAGGCTTTTACTCTCTGTCAGAAGGAAAGATCCTTGTGATGCATCAGTCTTTCCTTGGTCTGGGAGCATCTCAGTGCAGGAACCTCAGGTCCAAAGGTTGTGCATTGCTTCCAGCACTGCTTTCTTGGTGGTATGAGGTCCCCAGCTCTCTGCTTGCTTCACTTTCCTTTTATCTCTTGAAAGATAAAAGGTGGTGCAGGCCACACCCCAGACAATCTCCCTTTACATTGGATCAGGGATGTGACCTGGGTAAGGGTGGTGTTACAATCCCACCCTAATTCTCTTTAATATAAAATTACAATCACAAAATGGAGAACAACCACACAATACTGGGAACCATGGCCCAGCCAAACTGATACATACATTTTTGCGGGAACATAATTCAATCCATGACACTCTGAGAGCTTATTAAAGGAACCTGGTGGTGCAGTGGTTAAGCACTCAGCTGGTAACTGAGAGGTTGGTGGTTCAACTCCCCAGCCGCTCCGCCGGAGAAAGATGTGGCAGTCTGGCAGTCTGCTTCAGTAAAGAATTCAGCCTTGGAAATGGAGCCTGCTCCAAAAGAGCAGTTTTACTCCATCCTGTAGGGTCGTTTTGAGTCAGAACTGACTCGATGGCAATGGTTTTGGGTTTTTATAGGGTCGCTATGAGTCAGAATTGACTCGATGGCAACAGGTAACAGAAGTCCTTTATTACAAGAACATCCCTGTACAAGAACATCCATGTAATGCACTTATTCACAAAGGACTTTCTCACATATTCTCTCTTGGGATCCTAAGACTCCATTTAGTAGAAGAGGAAACAGGAGCACAGAGGTGAAATGACTAGCCAAGGTCACTCAGTCAGAAAGTGTTGGATTGGTGGCTTCGTCGCAGTTCAAAGCCAGCATGTTCCTCCATCTCAAATCGCCACAGCTCGGGAAGACTTCTACTGATCCTCTCATTCATCTAGTGTTGTATTTTCACTCCTTTCATTCAACAAGCAGCTTCTGAGTGATGACTGTGTGCCAGCTTCTGTCGGGTGCTGGGGTGCAGACCCCATTTCTGAAGGCCTTTCCCACGCGCGGGAGACCAATAGGGAATGTGGGAATTTGGGTGGACATTTTACCGGGCTTCGTCGGAGGCCTGGGTGCGCGCCGAACGAGGAAGGCGAGCCGAGTTTCAGAGTCAATTTGAAGACTCATCCTGGGCGTGCACTTGGGACCCAAGCTCTGCCTTCAGAGAGAACGCTGGCTTCCCACTGGAATTAGAGGCGTCCGCCCGCCCTCCCGCCTCGCAAGGCAGGAATGCAAAGGATCAACTTTCAGCAGAGCTCTGGCTGCGGTTCCGGGGAGCTCCCGGTGCTTCCAGAGCCGCAGAATTAGCTGGTTTTTTCTGTCCAACTCCGAGAGCAGCTCCTGCTAAAAATAGCGCCCTGCCCAGCGCGACCTGCGCCAGTCCGGAGCCTGGGCCGGCGCAGTGGAAGTCTGAGCTCGGGACAACCAAAGAGTTCCGGGAACCCGGCGCACCCCCACCGTGGGCCTGGCCCGAGACCGACCCGTGAGGCCGACTCTTCGGGCACGGGGCTGGCCTCACAGGTGTCGCGGAGGGTGGAAGGCCTGCGGGCCGAGGCAGGGGCAAAGCCGTCCGGGATGGGAGCCGGCGGTCAGGCCTCCTGCGCCCTCGCCTGGGCTTCCCTGCCCCTGTTAGGGCCTCCCGCCGGCGCCCCCTGCGAGGACACGCTTTGCTGTCGAGGTAAGGCCGAGGGCCGGCTGCGGACGTGTCTCTTACTCTTCCCTGGCACTTGCTGGGGGGCCTCTTTCTCCTCCCCCACCCCAAGTCCTCGGTGGGGAGAGGGGGTGGGGCGGTGGGTGTGACGAACCAGGCATCTGCACAGGGCTGGGGAGAGAAGCCAGGCCCTCTCTGCAAACTCACCTTTAGCTTGAGAAGGTAGCGTGGTCCCGCCCCCACCGACCCTGAAGCGTTCGCCTTCCTTTGGCCTTAGAGTTCCTAGCTGGAAAATGGGAGCATAAAATCGTCATGCTTTAGTATTCGTTGTGCCCTTTAGAGAATTTGGGGAACCCGCTGAACAGATCGCAAGCATTCTCGAGAAGTTTGCTCGAGATCGGTAGGGGTCCTCGGGGGTTTGTGGTTTTTGGAAAGTCTAAGCGGACCCGACCCCCAGCCTCAAGCCCGGGTTTTATCTGTGAACTCTTGGGAGGCGGGGCAGGAGCACAGTCCCGCCGCACACAGAGCCTGGGCCGGCCCCGGGAGGGAAGGGGGCGTCTGACGAGGCCTGGATTCCGGGCCCAAGCGAGGACAGAGGGCGTGTGCTTGGAGTGGAGGGGGATCGGCCTTGTCCGGTCCAACCCGGGCAGGGTGGGGGCGGTGGGCTCGATTGGCTAAACAGGTGCGCCCCAGCCCTTCCCCGCCCCTGCTCAGTCCCGACCCGGCGGGCAGGCGGAGCTGCTGGCTACAGGGCCTGCGATTGGCGGGACTGGGCCGGCCGGGCCGCCGAGGTAGCCCGGCCGCCGGAGCTCGGCCGCGCAGGGGAAGGCGCGGAGACCGCGCGAGCGCGCCCCTGAGGGGTCCGCCGCCCTCAAGGCCACCTCGGCTCGGCCTGGCTGGCACGACGGAAACTTTATTGCCGAAGCTCCGCCACCCTGCGACTCCGTGACCCCGCCACCTCACGACCTTGGCCCTGGGCCGCTCGGGCTCCGGCGCCTTTGGGATGGCAGCGCCCAGCGGCTTGATTGGCACATAGAGGTGAGAGCCAGCACCCCTGGGTTAGGATGTGAGGGCCCCGGGGGCATGCAGGGGTCGGAACCGGGTTAGGGAGTTGACAGGATCTGGGGGCCCTTATGGGAGGTATAGGGGTACGACGAGACTGAGGAGTAAGCAATGACTTTGCTTTACTTACCCTATTCCACCCTACAGCCCTCCTCCCCACTGCGAAAGGATCTTTGCGCCGTCCGCTGATCCCTTAAACTTTCCTGTGCGCCCTGCCTTCATTTCCTTCCGTGGGCGCCGGGGCTGACGCTGAGTCCAGAGCTTTAGGAGAGGACGGCCCGGTGTGTCACAGGGAAGGCACCCCGAACTAGAGCTTGCGGCGGGAGCGCGTGGGAGCGGCGGTTTCTCCAGCCTTCCAACCTCCAAGGCTGCCAGCGGTCTCCCAAAACTTCGGACCCTCTTCAGCTCACCCTGGGGGTTCGTAAATAGGGCTGCCGGTGCCCTGCGGGCACCCAAATCTTGCGCGTCTTTTGTTCAACCTGTAGCCACTCTTCAGTTATCCTTGGGGTCGTTGAAGTCATGTCTGTTTCCCGTTTCCTGAGCTGTCCTGAACCCCATCCGTCATGAAAACCCCTTGAACTAAGCTGAGTGGGAACAGGGACCAAAGCAACGTAGGTTCGGATTCCCAGCCTGGTGGGAATGTTTGCAGGGATTTCTGGTTTTCTGACGGTCCACTCTTTTGAGCTACCTGGGGTAAGTCACATGAAAACGTCACCCCACCCATGCTGCCCCTTCTGCTATGTAGGGGAAAATCTGCCTTAATTTTGATGGTTAGGTGGTGGGTAGGTTGTCATCGATGAGGATCATCATCTTTTAACACTATTCCCCCCTCGGTGTCAAAGCCAAAACTCCTTTCTGTGTTTTCTTGACCTAACACGGTACACCTCAGAGTTAAAAACAAAACCAAATATCCAGCTCTGGAGTTCAGAGAACCTGGGTTCAAACCTGCTGCTTGCTAGCTGTGTGTCCTTGGGCAGGTTTCTTAGCCTCTCTGAGCTCAAAGGTCCCACCTCAGGAGATGTGGTGAGGATTTTGTGAGGTAAAGTGTGGAAGGCACCTCCTGACACAGCGCTTGGCTCACAGGAAAGCCAACAGTTTTGGACTGCTAGCTCACACCTTGGATTGGCCCCTGTCACTGCCTGAAGGATCCAGCTCCCTTCTGCCTCAGCTTCCTCTCCTCTGAAAAGTCAGTATGGACCAGCCTCTCTTAACCAGTCCTTTTGAGAAGAGGGCACAGATGTACACACCCAAGGGAGTATACCATTTCAGTGGGTTTATAGGCCCCAGATGTAAGACAGTCCTACCCACCCCCCTCCCTGCTATTAAATATTCAGAAAGTATAAGGCTTTCTGTCAACCACTGACCTCTGGGGAAGAGGTCACCCCTTTTGGATGCATGGAGGTAAAGATGATACATATCAGGGAAGTAAAAATTAGCTAATTAATCAGCATGATGGGGAGAGGGGCAGACCCACGGAGCCTGACTGGGAGTCATGTTCAAAATCATCTATGCACCCCCACTCCCCACCACCAATCCTTCCTTCCCTGGTGCTACATCTCTAGCTGGTGAACATCTCGTCTCTTTTGCTGGGATCCTCCAGTGACAGTCAACTCACTACCTGTCGAGGCAGCTGGTTTCATGATTAGGCAACTCCAGTCTGTTAAAGAATTTTTCATGTTTGGAGCAGAAATTTGTGTCCTTGCTGTGTCTACCCGCTGGTTCTAGTACAACCCTTCAAGCATCTCATATTGGCTTAATTATTCACTGCAGTCCTCTGGTGCATGGCATTGTGTTCATTCCCTTAGGTATTGAACACACTCAAACTGAGTCTGGTAATGATCATAGCACCATTTACTGAGTGTTTATTATGTGCCAGGCCCTATATCCAAATTATTTCCTTGCATCTTTAAGACAACCCCATGAGGTTGATTCTTTTCTTATCTTTATTTTGCATATGAAGAAACAGGTTTATAGAAGTTAAAGAGACTTGCCCAAGGTCGTACAACTGGTAAGCTGCTAGGCTGCACTCCCAAACCCAGCATTTGTTCTCAGAGCCCATGCTTCTAGCCGTTACTCTTGAGTGCATGAACGTGCACCCCTATGTGTGTATGTGTGTATGCCTGGGTCTGTGGTGTGTGCTGATCATACTTTTATCACAGTCACCTGGGGTACCTGTTAAAATGCAAGTTCCTCCCAAAACTATCCCATTAAGTCATCGTTAAACAAACAACAGTTTAGCTCAACTAGTAAGGAATGTTCGCCTTGAGCAGTGTGCTCTTTCAAAACATTACGTATATAAGATCAAAATGACAGCAGTAACTCTAAAACACAGCGATGCTTAGGGGACAGAGAGTCTGAATTAACGGTGGTGAAACAGTATCGGTAGAGATAATGAGAATGGTGATACAATATGGAGAATGGCACCAACGCTACTGAACTGTACAGGTAGAAAATATTGAACGAGTGGATGTTTGTTATGTATCTTTTCACACCCCCACCCCCACCCCCCGCCCCCAAAAAAATGCAGGTTCCTCATCTCTACTCCAGACCTAGGAATCTGCACTTTATAAAACTCCCAGTACTGAGTTTCTGTTTGGGGTGATGAAAAACTTTTGAAAATAGGTAGTGGCAATGATTGTACAATGTAGTAAGTGTAATGACTGTCACTGAATTGTACGCTTGAAAATGGTTAAAATGACTTTTTTGTTGTATATATTTTATCACAATAAAATTAAAAACAAAACCCAAAATATCCTCCCAGGCTTTTCTCATGAGCACCACAGCTTGAGAGTCACAGCCCTACTGTACCTTTAGGGAGAGAATATGGGATATGGGTTCCAGGGGATCTGAATTCAGGTCTTAGCTTCACTCTCCTGGGCTGACTGCTTTTCCTTTCTGAGGCTTTCTCCCAACTATAAAATGGTCATGATGTTATACCCACTCCTGGGGTGATTGTGAGGAACCAGCCAGCAGCTGTCCGTGGAGCCCCCTGGATAGATGTCAGGGGTTGTCAGCAGGCACTCGGTGGACAGAGGATTCCTGGTCAGGCCTTTCCTGTTACTGGCAAATGTGCATGGGGCCCGGCCTCTGGCTCCTTCCTTCCCCTGGCCGGCCCTTGGCCTCTGCTTCCTAGAGGGATCCTTGCACCTGCCTTGGATGAGGCCTTGTGTTCAGGTTTCTCAGCCAGGGTGGTGGGGACACAGACACCTCCCTCTTCAACTCTCCATGGCGGCCTCTGGCATTCCCAAGCAGGAGGTGGTGGGGTGGACCTGCTGTGTGCATGTCTGTGTTTTAAATCCAGTAGAAATCCATCCATTCCCTGGAGGGCTGCAATGGCTGCTCATGGGAGGCTCTGGGGAGTGTCTGTCCTGAGCCTGGCTGGGTCAGGCTGGCTCTCTGGGAGGGATATGGGGTGAAGGAATTGCCTGCTGAGGCCTCAGTGGCATCACAATCCCCGCCTCCCAGCAGTACTGTACACAGAGCACTGTTCCACTTTTATCCTGTTTGATCTTGCTGAAAGCCGGGAATTATTAAACACCCATTTTGTGGAAGAGGTCATTGGAGTCCAGGGAGCTGCAATGACATGCCCAAAGCCCTGTGGGGAGAAGTGGTAGAGGTGGGACTTGAACGCAGGCCCCCTGACAACAGCCAGAGGCCTTTTTGCACTGTCTTCCGCCTCATTGTTTTTCCTGCCTCACCTGGACATGGCTTTGGTGCCAGATCCCTCACTTGGAAGCCTGAAGACCTGGGCTCTGACTGGGCCACGATTGGGCTGTGTGATCCTGGTCAAGGCTGGTCATCTCTTAAAACTTTGGTTTCCTCATCTGTAGAGTTGGGGTGTTCAGTTAGATCTTGGGGCTTCCTTCCAACCCTGACATTCACAGGTTCCACTTTTGTCTGTTTTTCTCGAGAGGGTCTGTAATGGGCTCAGGGCATGGGTGAGATGTTGGGGTGAGGGGCAGGGTGCTGCGCTGGGGTGTATGAAACCAGCCAGGAAGATTCCTGTGGGCTCTGTCTCCAGAGGGGCTGGTGGGGCAGGGGGTAGCAATAGGAAGCTCAGAGAAGGCTGAGGTTGCTTACCTTGGAATTAAACAGTAATTTGCACTCTGAGTGCTGCAGGAGGGTGATGGTGAGAATGACTGGGATTGTGGATAGGCGCCAAGGGGGACTGGGGGGCTCTGGAGCCAGTCCAGCTGGAGCTCGCCTCTCAGCCTGGAGCAGCTTTGGCCCAGAGACCAGTAGGATATGTAACAGCCTCTCATCTCTCTCCAGAGCCACCATAGGTTCATGTCCCTCCCCTGGGCTTCCTCAGACTTCCAAGTCCAGCCCCCACCCACACTGCAACTGGTATCTATGCCTGGGATGGCTGTAACCTTTCCCTAGAGCAGAGCAGCTGGCTGAGGGGATCTGGTTGCCTGTTCCCTGTGCCCAGGGTGGGCCCCCCCCCCGGCAGCCTGGCTTCCTAAAGCAGGCGTTTGTTAACTGTGGCCTCTGCCAGTCACCTCCCCTCACTTTCCACTTCCA
The DNA here is from genome assembly GCA_030035585.1 of Dugong dugon. Lineage (NCBI taxonomy): Eukaryota > Metazoa > Chordata > Mammalia > Sirenia > Dugongidae > Dugong > Dugong dugon. The sequence goes on from CM057471.1 coordinate 65,837,118, forward strand.
TCATGCATCTTCTCTCCTTTCTGGGGGTAGCTCCCTGGTACCTACCCACAAGACCAAATCCGTGCTCCCTGGCTCTTGTGCCCAGCTCCAGCTCTCCTCCCTGTCTCTCTGTGACTCCTGGAAAGTCCTCTCTCTGCCACTGCTTTGTCGCCCAAATTCATCCTGCCCCTCAGGATCCATCCAGCACCAATGTCACCTCCATTTGATCTCATCAGCCCACAATGGGGGTGCCGTCCCTACATGTCCTGCAGCCCTGCTCCCCTCTGGCTTGTAGCTCTTGTCAAACTGCCTTGCTTTACACTCAGTCATCACCTTGTTGGCCACCAGCGATAGTCTCTTCACTTCTGGAGGGCAAGGACCTTGTCTTTTCCTCTCATCTTGGTGTCTATGCAGTGGGTGGGGCCCGACCAACAGCCTCGTAGATAAAGGCTTGTGGAGTTGGGTTGGATTTTAATGGGACTTGTTTTTTTGGCTCCTGGCTCAGCGTTTTACCTGCACCCCATTCCCCAGTGCAAACAGGTGGGAATCCTGCGGTCTATGCTCTTGGCTGGGCTGGCTCCAGCTGAGGGACAGAAAGGGAGATGCCTTTGATTTGCAGAAAGACTTTCTTGTCGACTTTGCATTGTTCTTGATCTTCTTTTTTTATAAGACATCTATTCTGGCTTTGTGGCATTAAAGACAGACAGTCCTAGAAGCATGTCTGAAAAGGCTACCTTGTCAGTTCCCTCGCCTGCAGGTGAACTACAGGTCTCAGAAGAGAATAGCCCAAACTCATCTGATTCTTGAGAATGTATGAGAGTTTGTAAAGTACCTATGGAGGGTCTGTGGGCTCATTGTGATTGTGTTGGGGGCCCACAGACATGTCTTTAGAGTTCCCGAGGGGTCACGTTGACTTTTCTAGGGTTGCACCATATCTGTGGTCAGAACCTTCATCAAAAATGTCCCCAAGTTCAGAGAGGGTTGTTGAGCCCCAGCGGTTGAAGGAGAAAGAGCAGAAACAAAGAAACAATTTATTCTACAACACAAAACATTTATATAAGACCTTCTGGGTTTGTAGAATGCTTTCATTCAGAGGATCTTATTTAATTTAGTCCCTCTCTCATTCACCCTGTAGCTTTTCTGCTGAGAAGCCAAGGCTCAGAGAGAGAAGATGCTTGGCTAAGCTCAAGCAGCCAGAAAGAGGCAGCCCAGGACCTCCCCAGGCCCCTTGACTCTGGGTCCAGTGCTCGCTGTACTTACAGGGCGTGTGAGGGGGCAAAGCTCGGAATGAGGAGCAAGGACAAGGCTCTCCATATTGACAGCTCCCCATTCAGAGTAAGGCTTCTTTTTTATCTTTGCAGTTCTTGGTTTGGGGTCATTTTCCCTGCTAGCATCATTTGATGAGAGTGAGCTCAAGCAGTGGCAGGTGACAGGGTAGGACGAGAGGGAATGGGCGGTTCTCTTATAAATTCAGCCAATGCCCACACAGGTGGGCTGTGTGACCCGGTGGGAGATCTCTGTCCTGAAGTAGGAAGCCCCATCTCGCTGCAGGTCACAGTGGCTGATACTTATCGAAGACCTGTCTTGGAGCGAAGTCTGGGCAGCACTGGGGGAGCTGGAGAGAGAGGAGCGAGATTGATGATGATGGTCTATGTTCAGATGCTGCCCAGGTGGAGGCTGGCAGGGGTCTCTCTGCTCCCATCATAAGTTTGTTACCAAATGTCTTACTCACTGTTGCTTTATCAGTTTACCTGTCTCCATCATCCCTGCCCCTGCGACCACACTGAGCATCCTAGCATAGGTACTTCATAGTTGACCCCTTTGGATGACCTTAGAGCAGGGCCCACTTCCTTTGTGGGGTGGGTAGGGAATGGGAAGAGAACGAATGAATAAATGAATGACCCTTCTCAGCGTCTTTGGTGACCTTGTTTGGCTGTCACCGGCTGGAGAATATGTGACAACTGAGTCAACCAAAAAATGGCTGTTTGAAAGGAGCAGTGGGGACCCAGCCAGACATAATGGAAGCTGTCCCTGGCTGGAGCAGGGACCTGAGAGCCTTTCCCGGCAGAGGGAACGCCATCAAAGCCAGTGCTGCTTCCGGGAGGAGAGAATTCCCAAAAGGCTCTGTCAGTCCCCCTGATAAGGATCTGCAGGGTTTGTGCGGGATTTGTTTTTTGGCCAGGATGTGCGGAGTTAAAAATAGACATCCTACTCCCTTGAGTTCGTGTCACACTTGACTCTGTGCAGAGCCTTTTGGTTTCATTATCTCACTTTAGTGCGCAGTAGCCATTGACGTGGGGAGAGGTCACGCTGCCAACTTTATAAATGAGCGTGTGGAGGCCTGACGAGTTACTTGCTTGAGGCTATACCCAAAATTTAGTGGCTGAACCTAGGTCTGTTCACCGGACCCCTATGTCTGCATTCTTTGCTCTTGTGAGGAGCCTAGTCATTAAGCAAGGCAGCAGTGGTGGCCAGAACACTAAGGATGAACCTAAGGCCCCGGTGGGTAAATGCTCATGATGGGTTTGGCAGCAACCAAAAAAAAAAAAAGAAATGAAACTCTAAACCAGTCGATTCCAAATCCTGGCAACCCTTGTGTTTCAGAGTAGAACTGCACTCCATAGAGGGTTTTCAGTGTCTGTGATCTTTTGGAAGTAGATTGTCAAGTCTTTCTTCCAGGGAGCCTCTGAGTGGATTTGAACTGCTAACCTTTTGGTTAGTAGCCAAGTGCTTAACCGTTTGCACAGCAAGGGACTCTTTACTCTTATGAGGAGCACAGTTAGAGTCGACAGGCTGCAGGAGAGTAGGGGTAACTTATTAAGCAAGGCAGCAATGGTGGTGAGAAAACTAAGGATGAGTTATGGCCCCAGAAGGCAAAGGTTCATGATGGATTTTGGGAGCAATTAAAAAAACAAAACAAAAAAACCCTGTTGTCGTTCAGTCGACTCAAACTCATAGGACCCTATAGAACAGAGTAGAACTGCCCCATAGGGTTTCCAAGGCTGTAATCTTTATGGAAGCAGACTGCCACATCTTTCTCCTGCAGAGCAGCTGGTGGATTTGAACTGCTGACCTTTCTGTTAGCAGCCGAGCACTAAACCACTGCACCACCAAGGCCCATTTTGGGGAGCAACAGAGAATTGTAATTGGCTAGAGCAGGGATTAGGGGGAGAGTAGTGATGGGAATAAAGCAGAAAAGTGCCGTTGGGGCCACCACATCAAGGATGTCTAACGCCATGCTAAGGAGTGTGAACACTATGCTGAAGGCAGTGTGGAGCCATTGAGGATTACGGAACACAGCAGCTACCTGCTTTTTCAACAGAATAGTGCAACGGTGTGCTCCTGGCTTTGCTACAGGTGTCGTGTTTTGGTTTTTGGTAGGGCAGATTTTTTTTAACTCTCAGAAGATACCCTGTCCCTCCCTATTTCTCCTTCTTGGACCTTGCACCACGGCCGGCCGAGGGAGGACTCCATTTTCTCCTGCCTCTGGATTCTGGGAGGAGCCAGCTCTGGGGCAAAGTCAGTATCTGGTTTCTTGGCTTTTTCTGGGTACTGTCTTTCTGTCTTCCCCGTGGTGGGAGGAATTTAGATGGGAGGGAAGAGATGATGGCTGCACTTCTGGGCAAGGCTCTCCTCTTCTCCTGGCCTGAGTCAGTAAAACCTTCACGGGCTGCTTTGGTGTGTCTGACACTGTGCTTCCTGCCCCTGACAAGCTCCCAGACCTCCAGAATTGGTTTTCTTTCCCAGCTAGCTCCACCAGTCCCTCCTTTAGAAGCCCGCTCAGGCCTCAGCTTCTCCAGGCAGTCTGCACCGATTACTGTAGCAACCCTGGCCTCTCCTTCCACACATTGTAGTGCCAACTGCCCTCTAACCTGCTCATTTATTAACTCTTTGCTCATTCCCCAGCTAGGCCAGCGACCCTCTGTGGGCAGAACAGGGCCGTCTTATGGAACTAACCCAGGTCTGAGCCGGACAGGCCACTGGGCATCTTCTGGTTCAATTCACTCATTTTAGAGTTGGGTGGGCAGAGGCCTGGGTTTGCCTAAAATCTCATAACAAGTTCGTGGCATAGCTGGGACTCGAACCTGGATCTCCAGCCTCGTGCTGGTTCTTGGCTGCAACAGGACCCAGCTTCTTGGCTCCAAGAACCAGGGACTCCCAGCACTGTGAGAATCCTGGTTTTGCAGCTTGGCTCCTCCTGGGGCTGGGAGCCAGCACTGTCAGGCCTGTGGTTTCCCAGAGAAGGCTCTTGGCGTTGGCGGCTTAGTCGCAGGGATGAGATCACCACTCACTTCTGGATGGGGAGGATGCCAAGATTTGGAAACTTTCATTCTGAGCTACTTGTTGATTTTTTTTTTTTTTTTTTTTGTTAGAAAAACAAGCCTGTTGGTTGGGACTTTGTACTTGGTCCGTGAACTGCAGGCCTGGGGAAACTGCTGGGACATGACAAGCACCGGGGTTGCGCCATGTCACAGCTTCCCATGAGAGTGGCTCTGGGTCAAGGAAGATCTTGGACCAGGAGCCAGAACCGGGGTGTTAGTGTTTGCTCTGCTCAGTGGCTGTGTGACCCTGTGCAACGTGCATGCCCCCTTTGGGATGTAATAATAATACCTAGCAGCTCACACTTTCTGAGTACTTACTATGGGCCAGGCACTGGGCTTAAGGCTTTCCAAGCATTAGCCCATTTGATTCTCACAACAAACCTGTGAAGTCCTGTTATTCCCATTTTGCAGATGAGTAAAGTGAGGCCCACAGAGGAAGAGTGACTTGCCTAAGGTCACCCAGCTGGAAAGGGGCACAGCCAGGGCTTGAATACTGGTCTTCCAACTCCACAGACTATAGTGTCAGTCACTGTGCTGCTCTGCCCTCCATCTGCTGGGCTAACTCCTGCAGATTGTGAGAATATAAGGAATAACCAGGTGTGATTAAGCAGGTGACCGGTGGGAAAGGGATGAATGAGGGCGCCTTTTCTAGATTGACTTCACCCTCCCCCCATAGCTCTTCTCCAACACTGTCCTCAAGCAGAGAGGGAGAGCAGGTTCGGCTGTATCCAGGCTCCAGGCAGAGGAGAGCACACTGTAAAGCCTGGTCTCATAGAAACCCAGTCCTGGGTCTGTCTCTATCCTTCCCCTCTATCTTGTTGGCTTTTTGTTGTTGATGTTAATTCCTTTCCCATCCTCCCCCAGAGGCACCTTCAAGGCAGAGGGGTTGTTGGGGGCATTTCCCTTTGAGTGAGGTGACCAATGAGAAGTTAATTCAGATTTGGAACCAGGGTCTGTTGATGGCCACCGAATCATTGAATCCTGGGCTCAGCGGCTCAAGTGGGGGAAGAGCCAAGCATCTTGCCCATTCCACAGGAGACTGGTAGAGCAGAGATGTTAAGGGGTGGCAGGCTGGGTTCTGTCTCATAGCAGAACCATGAGATTTGAGTTCTGGTTGCTCTACCTACCAGCTTTGTGACCTTGGACGAAGTTACCTCACTTCTCTGATCCTCAATATTCTCATCTGTAAATTGGGAACAATAATACCTACCTCCTAGGGTTGTTGTTAGGTTAAAATTTGATATGGCAATAGAGATCATATTACAGTGTTTGTACAATGTAGACATTCAATAAGTGTTAGTGTTATTGTGATTATTTATCATTAATAGTATTACTACTGCTATTACTATTACTGAGGGCCTTCTTAGTCTACCTTCTATTGGTCATGGAATACTCTGGCCAGTGCCACTTTCCAAAACTTGCTGCCATGGTAAAGGCAGTTCTGGGTAGAGAAAGGTCTGAGTTAAAGGAAGTGTCTTAGTTAGCTAGTGCTGCTATCACAGAAATACCACAAGTGGATGGCTTTAGCAAACAGAAATTTATTCTCTCACAGTCTAGGACGCTAGAAGTCCAAATTCAGGGCACCAGCTCCAGGAGAAGGCTTTCTCTGTCTGTTGATTGTGTTTGTTTTAATGTTGTCATCTTTTACATATTACCATCTGTTTCCCTATTTTCAGGGTTTTAGCTTTTATTTACTTTTGTGACTTCCCTATCTGCGTTGATATCTGATTGCTCTGTTCTGTGTTCTAGTCTTGGGTTGTTACCTGATGTTACTGATTTTCTGACCGGAGGACTCCCTTTAGTATTTCTCGTAATTTTGGTTTGGTTTTTGCAAATTCCCTAAACTTCTGTTTATCTGGAAATGCCCTAGTTTCATCATCGTATTAGAGAGACAGTTTTGCTGGATATATAATTCTCAGCTGGCAGTTTTTTGCCTTCAAGGCTTTAGGTGTGTCATCTCATTGCCTTCTTGCCAGCATGGTTTCTGCTGAGTAGTCCAAGCTTAGTCTTATTGACTCTCCTTTGTAGATGACTTTTTGTTTATCCCTAGCTGCTCTTAAAATTCTCTCTTTATCTTTGGTCTTGGCAAGTTTGATTATAATGTCTTGGTGACTTTCTTTTGGAATCTACCTTATGTGGGGTCGATGAGCATCTTAGATAGATATCTTGTCATCTTTCACGATATCAGGGAAGTTTTCTGCCAACAAATCTTCAACAATTCTCTCTGTATTTTCTGTTATCCCCCCCATTCCGGCACTCCAGTCACTCGTAGGTTATTCCTCGTGATAGAGTCCCACATAATTCTTAGTGTTTCTTCATTTATTTAATCCTTTTATCTGATTTTTCCTCAAATAAGTTGGAGTCAAGTGCTTAATCTTCAGTCTTACTAATTCTGACTTCCATTGCCTCAGTTCGGCTCCTATGACTTTCTATTGCGTTGTCTGATTCTGCAATTTTATTGTTAGCCTTCTGGATTTCTGATTGCTGTCTCTCTATGGATTCTTGCAGCCTGTTAAATTTGTCATTATGCTCTTCTCTAATCTTTTTAATTTCTTCTGTTGCGTGTTCTGCGTTTTTCTGAATTTCCTTCCTAATTTCTTGAGTTCTGTGTATTAATCTTTTGTAATCTGCCTCTGGTAATTTGAAGAAATTTTCCTCCTGGAAAATTTCTAGATTCTTTATTTTGGGAGCTTGCTGAAGCCATCGCAAATTGCCTCTTTATGTGATTTGATATTGACTGTTGTCTCCGAGCCATCAATAAGTTATTATATTTATTTATTTTATGTTTGCTTACTGTGTCCTAGCTTCTTGTTTTGTTTTGATATGCCCAAATAGGCTGCTCGTATGAGCTAGTTTGATGATTGGCACCTTTGAAGCCCTAATGTCCTGTCATCAAGTGGTTAGATCTGTTACTAGGTATGTGAGCTCAGGAGTCTGCCCACTCCTCCTTTATGGATTCAGCTTAGGTGCCCAGGTAGATAGCCACCAAGTGTGTAGTGTAGGCTCTCCCTTACAGTCCTGGGTGATTGGTGTAGGCACAGGCATCTGGCTGCAACAGAGGGACACGCTCTGAGCAAGGCAGGGGGCTGATGGCTGTCCCCAAGTGTCCAGGAGGAAGGCGTGTCCCTGTTCCCTAGAGCGTGTAGGTGGGTGGGTTTTGCATCCAGACTATGAACACCTAATGCTATTGGCCGTAAGGAGTAGGGGGCACCTCTTATTCACGGGCCCCTATCACAGTTGGCTAGGTGGCGTGGGTGGAGCCACGAGTCCTCAGGCTCCTGATGTGGGTAGGTGAAGACCCTGCTTAATGGGCAGAGCAGTGTCAAATGTCAAGAACCTGCCACTTCACAGCTGAAACAGTTGAAGTTAGACTTCCGGTATATACCCTGTTGTACTGTGTAATGAGAGCCTACTCTGTTGAGGTTGGGCCCACACAAGTCTATGCAGGGCGAAAGGCACTCAAAGTCCGTGGATCCCTTATGCCTGTGCCTAGGCAAAGGAGCTGTGCCTACCCCAGGTTCCTGGCTCCGGGGAGCCGGCAGTTTATTTTTTTCCCTGTTTGTTAATTTGTTCACTCTCCAAGGCAGGAAGAATGGCTCCAGGCGTGTGACGGATCCTACTTCTGGCCCAGGGGACTCGGCAATTGCTGAAACTGGTCGGGCACCCAGTGTAGAGCAGGGAGGGGGAGGTAAATGGGAGAGAGGTTTTTCTCTAAGGGGAGTGTTTTCGATCCGCACGGTGGCTGTACCCAATTGCTTATCTTTCACCGGATCCAGGGCTGCTTCTTACTGGTTCTGGGTGGCCGTGTAAACTCTCTGGCTCTGGGTCTCTCCCAGTGCAGAAAACGTGCCTCCCGAGCACGGCTGCTTGCCTGCCTCGCCGCTCATCCCCAGGCTGATCAGGCTTGAAGGGCTCAGGCTCTCACCGGGTCAGGTGTGGCAACTCCTTGCTGCTTCCGAACCATTTCTCCCTCCCCCTGCCTCTCAGTCTGGTTCCTCAACTCTGTCTTTGATGTTCAGGGCTCCCAGATTGCCATATATAATCGAATCACTTGTTTTTTGCGTCTTTGTTGTAAGAAGGTCCACCAGAAGCATCTGACTACTCCACCATCTTGGCCCCGCCTCCCTCTGTCGATTCTGGATGAAGGTCCTTGTCATCAGTCTTTCCCTGGTCTAGGAGCTTCTCAGTGCAGGGACCCCACGTCCAAAGGACGCACTCTGCCCCAGCACTTCTTTCTTGGTGACATGTATTCCCTCTCTTCTCTGCTCCATTCTTTCTTTTATGTCTCGAAAGAGATTGACTCAAGATACAACCTAATCCTATAGATTGAGTCCTGCCTCATTAACATAACTGCCTCTAATCCTACCTCATAAACATTATAGAGGTTAGGATTTACAACACATAGGATAATCACATCAGATCACAAAATGGTGGACAACCACACAATACTGTGAATCAAGGCCTAGCCAAACTGACACACATTTTTAGGAGACATAATTCAGTCCATAACAGGGACTATAAGAATTATTTATTTTTCTTGTAAATATACACAAGTGACTCAAATTGGCCGAACAAAAAGTTTCTGAATAAGGATTGGGAATAGAGAAAGGTGATGAATAGAGAAAAGTGATTTGTGACTGGTATATTAAAAATAGAGAAAAAAATTTCTTTGAGGTGCTTGAAGTTTATCTTTTCCATGGCATGCACAGTCCCCTGCAAGCTTCTTTCTGTGGTTTAAGTCACTGAGGTGAGTATTTGTTGAAGCAGGCCTGCTGGGTGAAGGTGGGTCAGGGAGAGAGCAGGGGAGGGGCTGGGACTGGAACTCCAACAATCCTGAGATTCTGCTCCTCACCTGAGATACTGCAGGATCACCTGGAGAAAAGTGTGCCCAGCCTTTCAAAGAAACTACAGGTTGGTGTAGACAGCAGAGAGTGGAGGGGGGGTGGAAGGTAAGGGGGCATTCCCAGAGGATGTGGGGTTGGAACTGGCCCCAGGAGGACGGCTGCCCAGGTTTCTGCAAATGGAATTGCAAAATCACTTCTCCCATGCTTGCCTTGTTCTCTGGCAGCCAGGTTAACTGGGAGCACTGAGGCCTGGTAGTCAAGACACTTGGGAGCGAGGAGGAGTCTAATCCTGCCATCTGGACTGAAACATCCCAGTTTTTGTTGTGTGTAGCTGAGTTAATTCCAACTCATAGCAACCCCATGTGATAGTAGAACTGCTCCATGGGATTTTCTTGGCTGTAATCTTTATGGAAACAGATCACCAGATCTTTCTCCTGTAGAGCCACTGGGTGGGTTCCAATGGCCAGACTTTCTGTTAGTAGCTGAGTGCTTAACCACTGCACTACCAGGGCCCCTTGGGACATCTCTACAGCCCCCTTCATCTCATGCATGCTTTTGGAGAGGGAGCAAAGGGTGTGGATGAAGATGCAAATTTGGAATCTGACAGAGTTGGGTTTATCACTTCCCATTGTCTGCCCTCAGGCAAGTCATTTCACTGCCTGCACCTCAGTTTCCCCATCAGTCAAATGAGGATAATAGTGACGCCTATGTCACGGAGTTGTTTTGAGGCTTAAGTGAGGTAATGCATCTAAAGTGCTTATCACAGAGCTGGCATGGGGTAAGTGCCTGTAATTATAAACTTCTGCTGCTGTTGTTTTTAGCTCGGGACACACCTCAATTGCCCTCACCTCTCCCCTTCTCCTGAATTCCTGTTTGTTGTTGACATCCTCTTCCCCAGCTAGCCCAGGGATTGTAAGTATTTATATTCTTGCTGGAATTTCTCTTTGCATTGTCTAGTTAATTACCTAATTGAATTAGGGCAAACATTTTCAATTTCTTTCCTGTGCAAGGGCAGGAAGTGGCCTAGTGCTTTCTTTGCTGTGATTGAGGTGATCATTGAAATATTTGATGATACCAATGTCTCTCTTACCCCCGAGAGGTTTGCTCCCACTTAGAACAGCACCACAGGCCCATAAATCACGTAGCAGCCACGTGCTTGGAGGCATAAATCATGTTGAGGATGTCGACGTGTTGGGCCACATGTTTCTTTTGGTGCTAACTTCTTTTGGTGCCTTTTTGCCATTCACGGAGGGATGGTTGGAAAGACTCCTTTTATTTATTTATTTTTCCCCATACAGAAATTTATACATACATTCTTATGTGACCCTAATTGCTCTCCCCATACTGTGACAGCACACTCCTCCTTTCCACCCCTGATTCCCCATGTCCATTCAAACAGCTCCTAACCCTCTCTGCCTTCCCATCTTACCTCCAGACGGAAGCTGCCTGTTTAGACGCTTGTATCTACTTGAGCTAAGAAGCACACTCCTCACGAGTATCACTTTATGTCCCACAGTCCAGTCCAATCCCTGTCTGAAGACTTGGCCTCGGAAATTGTTTTAGTTCTGGGCTGATAGAGATTCCAGGGGCCATGCTTTCTGGGGTAACTCTAGTTTCAGTCAGACCATTAAGTCTAGTCTTCTTACTAGAATTTGAGTTCTGCACCCCACCTTTCTCCTGCTCCATCAGGGACTCTCTATTGTGTTCCCCGTCAGGGGGGTCATTGGTGGTAGCTGGGCACCATCCAGTTATTCTGTTCTCAGGCTGATGAAGCCTCTGGGCTATGTGGCCCTTTCTGTCTCTTGGGCTAATGCTTTCCTTGTGTCTTTGGTGTTCTTCATTCTCCTTTACTCCAGGTGGTTGGGACCAATTGATGCATCTTAGATGGCCGCTTGCAAGCTTTTAAGACCCCTGACGCCACTCACCAAAGCAGGATGCAGAACATTTTCTTAATAAGCTTTGTTATGCCAATTGACCTTGATCTCCCCTGAAAGCATGGTCCCCAGATCCCTACCCCTGCTACTCTGTCCCTCAAAGTGTTTGATTGTATTCAGGAAACTTCTTAGCTTTGGTTTAGTCCAGTTGTGCTGACTTCCCCTGCAGTGTGTGCTGGCCTTCCCTTCACCTAAAATAATTCTGATCTACTATCTAGTTAGTAAATAACCCTCACCTTCCTCCCCACCCTCATAACCATCAAAGAATGTTTTCTTCTATGTTTAAACCTTTTCTTGAGTTCTTATAATAGTGGTCTTATACAGAATTTGTCCTTCTGTGACTGACTGAATTCACTCAGCATAATGCCCTCCAGATTCCTCCATCTTATAGTTCACGGCTTCATTGTTCTTTATTGTTGTGTAATATTCCATGGTGTGGATATACCATAATTTGTTTATACATTCGTCTGTTGATGGGCACCTAGGTTGTTTCCATCTTTTTGCTATTGTGAACAGTGCTGCAGTGAACATGGGTGTGCATATATCTATTCGTGTGATGGCTCTAATTTCTCCAGGATATATTCCAAGGAGCGGGATAGCTGGATCATATGGTACTTCTATTTCTAGCTTTTTAAGGAAGCGCCAAATCGATTTCCAAAGTGGTTGTACCATTTTACATTCCCACCAGCTGTATATGAGTGTTGCAGTCTCTCCACAACCTCTCCAGCATTTATTATGTTATGTTTTTTGGATTAATGCTAGCCTTGTTGGGGTGAGATGATATCTCATTGTAGTTTTGATTTACGTTTCTCTAATGGCTAATGATCGTGAGCATTTCTTCATGTGTCTGTTAGCCACCTGAATATCTTCTTTGGTGAAGTGCCTGTTCATTTCCTTTGCCCATTTTTTATTTGGTTATTTGTATTTTTGTTGATGAGGTTTTGCAGTATCTTGTAGATTTTAAAGATTAGATGCTGATCGGATTTGTCGTAGCCAAAAATTTTTTCCCAGTCTGTAGGTTGTCTTTTGACTCTTTTGGTGAAGTCTTTTGATGAGCATAAGTGTTTGATTTTTAGGAGCTCCCAGTTATCTAGTCTCTCTTCTGGTGTTTTTGCATTGTTACTTATGATTCGTATTGTGTTTATGCCATGTATTAGGGCTTTTACCATTGTACTTATTTTTTTCTTCTGTGATCTTTATAGTTTTTGATTTTATATTTAAGTCTTTGATCCATTTTGAGTTAGTTTTTGTGCATGGTGTGAGGTATGGGTCTTGTTCCAGTTTTTTGCAGATGGATATCCAGTTATGCTAGCACCATTTGTTAAAGAGACTGTCTTTTCCCTAATCAGTGGACTTTGGGCCTTTGTCACATATCAGCTGCTCATAGGTGGATGAATTTATGTCTGGATTCTCAGTTCTGTTCCATTGGTCTATGTATCTGTTGTTGTACCAGTACTGGGCTGTTTTGACTACCATGGTTGTATAATAGGTTCTAAAATCAGGTAGTGTGAGGCCTCCCACTTTGTTCTTTTTCAGTAATGCTTTACTTATTCGGGGCCTATTCCCTTTCCATATGAAGTTGGTGATTTGTTTCTCCATCTCATTAAAGAATGCTGCTGCAATTTGGATTGGGATTGTGTTGTATCTGTAGATCACTTTGGGTAGAATTGACATTTTCACAATGTTGAGTCTACCTATCCATGAGCAAGGTATGTTTTTCCACTTGTGCAGGTCTCTTTTGGTTTCTTGCAGTAGCGTCTTGTAGTTTTCATTGTGTATGTCTTTTACATCTCTGGTTAGATTTATTCCTAAGTATTTTATCTTCTTGGGGGCTATTGTAAATGGTATTGATTTGGTGATTTCCTCTTCGAGGTTCTCTTTGTTGGTGTAAAGGAATCCAACTGATTTTTGTATGTTTATCTTGTATCCTGATACTTTGCTGCAATCTTCTATTAGTTCCTGTAGTTTTCTTGTGGATTCTTTGGGGGTCTGTGTATAAGATTATATCATCTTCAAATAGAGATACTCTGACTTCTTTCCTACCAATTTGGATGCCCTTTATTTCTTTTTCTAGCCTAATTGCTCTGCCTAGGACCTCTAGCACAATGTTGAATAAGAGTGGTGATAAAGGACATACTTGTCTGGTTTCTGTTCTCAAGGGGAATGCTTTCAAAGTCTCTCCATTTAGGATGATATTGGCTGTTGGCTTTGTATAAATGCCATTAATCATATTGAAGAATTTCCCTTCTATTCCTATTTTGTTGAGAGTTTTTATTGTGAATGGGTATTGAACTTTGCCAAATGCCTTTTCTACATCGATCAATAAGATCATGTGGTTCTTGTCTTTTGTTTTATTTATGTCATGGATTACATTGATTGCTTTTCTAATGTTGTACCATCCCTGCATACCTGGTATAAATCCCACTTGATCATAGTGAATTATTTTTTTTGATATGTTGCTGAATTCTATTGAGGATTTTTGCATCAACGTTCATGAGGGATATTGGTCTGTCATTTTCTTTTTTTGTGGTGTCTTTACCTGGTTTTGGTATCAGGGTTATGCTGGCTTCACAGAATGAGTTTGGGAGTATTCCATCCTTTTCTATGCTCTGAAATACCGTTAGTAGTAGTGGTGTTAACTCTTCTCTGAAAGTTTGGTAGAATTCTCCAGTGAAGTCATCTGGGCCAGGGCTTTTTTTTGTTGGGAGTTTTTAAATTACCTTTTCAATCTCTTCTTTTGTTATGGTTTGATTTAGTTGTTCTACCTCTGTTTGTGTTAGTTTAGGTAGGTAGTGAGTTTCTAGAAATTTGTCCATTTCCTCTAGGTTTTCAAATTTATTAGAGTACAATTTTTCATAGTATTCTGTTCTGATTCTTTTAATTTCAGTTGGGTCTGTTGTGATATCACCCATCTCATTTCTTATACTGGTTATATTCTTCTTTCCTGTTTTTCTTTTGTCAGTTTGGCGAAAGGTTTATAAATTTTTTTGATCTTTTCAAAGAACGGGCTTCTGGTCTTGTTAACTCTTTCAATTGTTTTTCTCTTCTCTATTTCATTTAATTCTGCTCTAATTCTTATTATTTCCTTTCTTGAGGTGCCTGAGGACTTCTTTTGCTGCTCTCTTTCTACTTGTTCCAGTTGTAGGGTTAATGTTTTGATTATGGCACTTTCTTCTTTTTGGATGTGTGCATTTATTGCTATAAACTGACCTCTGAGCACTGCTGCTTTTGTTGTGTCCCAAGGGTTCTGGTGGGATGTGTTTTCATTCTCGTTTGGAGTTCTATGAATTTCTTTATTCCATCCTTAATTTATTCTATAACCCAGTAGTTTTTGAGCAAGGTGTTGTTCAGTTTCCATGTGTTTGATTTTTTTTTCCTTGCTTTTTCTGTTGTTGATTTCTACTTTTATAGCTTTATGGTCAGAAAAGATGCTTTGTAATATCTCAGTCCTTTGGATTTTGTTAAGGCTTGCTTTATGGCCTAATATGTGGTCTATTCTGGAGAATGTTTCATGTACTTTGGAAAAGAAAGTATACTTGGCTGCTGTTGGGTGGAGTGTTCGGTATATGTCTATGAGATCAAGGTGGTTGATTGTAGCATTTAGCTCTTCTGTATCTTTGTTGAGCTTCTTTCTGGAAGTTGTGACCTTCCCTGAAAGTGGTGCGTTGAAGTCTCCTGCTACTATTGTGGAGCTGTCTATCTCTCTTTTCAGTGATGCTAGAGTTTGTTTTATGTATTTTGGAGCCCTGTTGTTGGGTGCGTGAATATTTATCATATTATGTCCTCCTGGTGTATTGATCCTCTAATCATTATATAGTGTCCTTCCTTATCCTTTGTGGTGGATTTTACTTTAAAGTCTATTTTGTCAGAGATTAATATTGCCACTCCTGCTCTTTTTTGAGTGTTGTTTGCTTGATATACTTTTCTCCATCCTTTGGTTTTAGTTTATTTGTGTCTTTAAGTCTAAGGTATGTCTCTTGTAGGTGGCATATAGATGGATCGTATTTTTTTTTATCCAGTCTGCCGCTCTCTGTCTCTTTATTGGTGCATTTAGTCCATTTACAGTTATTGATAGGTATGAGTTTAGTGCTGTCATTTTGATGAATTTTTTTGTGCGTGGTTCACAGTTTCTATGTTCCACTTAATTTTCTGTGCTGAGTTGTTTTTCATTAGGTATTTTCATCTTTTTCATTGTTGTTGTTTTTTGTTTGCTGAGTCTTTATATTTTTCTAGTTATTTATTTTGACTTGTAGAATTGTTAGTTTCCTTTGTGGTTACCTTAATATTTACCCCTATTTTTCTAAGTTTATACTAGTCTTTTATTTTTTTATATCACCTTGACTTCCCCTCCATATGCAAAATCTGTGTCTACATTTTTTAAGTCCCTCTTTTTTGTTTTAATGTTGTTATCTTTTACATATTACCATCTGTTTCCCTATTTTCAGGGTTTTAGCTTTTATTTACTTTTGTGACTTCCCTATCTGCGTTGATATCTGATTGCTCTGTTCTGTGTTCTAGTCTTGGGTTGTTACCTGATGTTACTGATTTTCTGACCGGAGGACTCCCTTTAGTATTTCTCGTAATTTTGGTTTGGTTTTTGCAAATTCCCTAAACTTCTGTTTATCTGGAAATGCCCTAGTTTCATCATCGTATTAGAGAGACAGTTTTGCTGGATATATAATTCTCAGCTGGCAGTTTTTTGCCTTCAAGGCTTTAGGTGTGTCATCTCATTGCCTTCTTGCCAGCATGGTTTCTGCTGAGTAGTCCAAGCTTAGTCTTATTGACTCTCCTTTGTAGATGACTTTTTGTTTATCCCTAGCTGCTCTTAAAATTCTCTCTTTATCTTTGGTCTTGGCAAGTTTGATTATAATGTCTTGGTGACTTTCTTTTGGAATCTACCTTATGTGGGGTCGATGAGCATCTTAGATAGATATCTTGTCATCTTTCACGATATCAGGGAAGTTTTCTGCCAACAAATCTTCAACAATTCTCTCTGTATTTTCTGTTATCCCCCCCATTCCGGCACTCCAGTCACTCGTAGGTTATTCCTCGTGATAGAGTGCCACATAATTCTTAGCGTTTCTTCATTTATTTAATCCTTTTATCTGATTTTTCCTCAAATAAGTTGGAGTCAAGTGCTTAATCTTCAGTCTTACTAATTCTGACTTCCATTGCCTCAGTTCGGCTCCTATGACTTTCTATTGCGTTGTCTGATTCTGCAATTTTATTGTTAGCCTTCTGGATTTCTGATTGCTGTCTCTCTATGGATTCTTACAGCCTGTTAAATTTGTCATTATGCTCTTCTCTAATCTTTTTAATTTCTTCTGTTGCGTGTTCTGCGTTTTTCTGAATTTCCTTCCTAATTTCTTGAGTTCTGTGTATTAATCTTTTGTAATCTGCCTCTGGTAATTTGAAGAAATTTTCCTCCTGGAAAATTTCTAGATTCTTTATTTTGGGAGCTTGCTGAAGCCATCGCAAATTGCCTCTTTATGTGATTTGATATTGACTGTTGTCTCCGAGCCATCAATAAGTTATTATATTTATTTATTTTATGTTTGCTTACTGTGTCCTAGCTTCTTGTTTTGTTTTGATATGCCCAAATAGGCTGCTCGTATGAGCTAGTTTGATGATTGGCACCTTTGAAGCCCTAATGTCCTGTCATCAAGTGGTTAGATCTGTTACTAGGTATGTGAGCTCAGGAGTCTGCCCACTCCTCCTTTATGGATTCAGCTTAGGTGCCCAGGTAGATAGCCACCAAGTGTGTAGTGTAGGCTCTCCCTTACAGTCCTGGGTGATTGGTGTAGGCACAGGCATCTGGCTGCAACAGAGGGACACGCTCTGAGCAAGGCAGGGGGCTGATGGCTGTCCCCAAGTGTCCAGGAGGAAGGCGTGTCCCTGTTCCCTAGAGCGTGTAGGTGGGTGGGTTTTGCATCCAGACTATGAACACCTAATGCTATTGGCCGTAAGGAGTAGGGGGCACCTCTTATTCACGGGCCCCTATCACAGTTGGCTAGGTGGCGTGGGTGGAGCCACGAGTCCTCAGGCTCCTGATGTGGGTAGGTGAAGACCCTGCTTAATGGGCAGAGCAGTGTCAAATGTCAAGAACCTGCCACTTCACAGCTGAAACAGTTGAAGTTAGACTTCCGGTATATACCCTGTTGTACTGTGTAATGAGAGCCTACTCTGTTGAGGTTGGGCCCACACAAGTCTATGCAGGGCGAAAGGCACTCAAAGTCCATGGATCCCTTATGCCTGTGCCTAGGCAAAGGAGCTGTGCCTACCCCAGGTTCCTGGCTCCGGGGAGCCGGCAGTTTATTTTTTTCCCTGTTTGTTAATTTGTTCACTCTCCAAGGCAGGAAGAATGGCTCCAGGCGTGTGACGGATCCTACTTCCGGCCCAGGGGACTCGGCAATTGCTGAAACTGGTCGGGCACCCAGTGTAGAGCAGGGAGGGGGAGGTAAATGGGAGAGAGGTTTTTCTCTAAGGGGAGTGTTTTCGATCCGCACGGTGGCTGTACCCAATTGCTTATCTTTCACCGGATCCAGGGCTGCTTCTTACCGGTTCTGGGTGGCCGTGTAAACTCTCTGGCTCTGGGTCTCTCCCAGTGCAGAAAACGCGCCTCCCGAGCACGGCTGCTTGCCTGCTTCGCCGCTCATCCCCGGGGTGATCAGGTCTGAAGGGCTCAGGCTCTCACCGGGTCAGGTGTGGCAACTCCTTGCTGCTTCCAAACCATCTCTCCCTCCCCCTGCAACTCAGTCTGGTTCCTCAACTCTGTCTTTGATGTTCAGGGCTCCCAGATTGCCATATATAATCAAATAACTTGTTTTTTGGGTCTTTGTTGTAAGGGGGCCCACTGGCGGCATCTGACCACTCTGCTGTCTTGGCCCCACCTCCAATAGAAAGACTCCTTTTAAATATTCAGAACTGGTGACCTGTATAGGAGCCCCTGGATGGTGCAAAGGAACCCTGGTTGCACAGTGGTTAAGAGGTATGGCTGCTAACCAAAAGACTGGCAGTTCTCATCCACCACGCGCTGCTTGAAAACTGTACGGGGCAGTACTACTCTGTCCTGTGGGGTTGCTATGAGTTGGAATCAACTCGACGGCAAAAGGTTTGTTTTTTTTTTTTTTTTTTTTTTTTTGGATGGTGCAAATGGTTAAGCAACTGACTACTAAGAAAAAGGTTAGCAGTTCAAACCTATTGAGAGGTGCTTTGGATGAAAGGCCTGGCAATCTACATCCAAAAGGCCACAGCCTTGAAAACCCTATGGAGCCCAGCTCTGCTTTGCAACATATGGGGTCACTGTGAGCCAGAAACAACTCAATGGTGACTGATTTTTTTCTTTTAATGGCCTATGTACATATTTAAGGAGGACTGGCCAATGAAGTATAAATAAAAAACCAAGGCACAGGGAGAAGGCTTCAGATAGCAGAATTAAGAATTAGTGGCTTTCTCCACACTTGGAAGGTATTAGTGGCATTGGGTTCTGTCCTGCCCTTTGTGGCTCGGGAAGCATAATGGTTAAGAGCATGGATTCTGACATTGCTGTGCTGGAGGCTTCAAATCCCTGCCCTGCCAATTGGTCGCTGGGTGATTTGGGGCAGCTGCTTAACTTTTCTTTGGCTTTAAAAAGGGGAATATGATAGAATCTGCTTCATGGGAGTATTTTAAGAATTGTGCTTAAGACAATGTCTGGCATATGGTAAGCACTCATACATGTCAGCCATTGTTTTTACCCAAGGACCTTAAAACCTCACCATTTCCTTTTTTTAATTGTGATTTAGATGAAAGTTTACATGGCAAATTAGTTTCTCATTAAACAGTTAATACACAAATTGTTTTGTGACATTGGTTGCCAATCCCACCATGTGTCAGTACTCCTCCCTTCTCCGCTCCAGGTTCTCAGTTTCCATTCTTCCAGTTTTCTTGTTCCTTCCTGCCTTCTTGTCTTTGCTTTTGGGCTAGTGTGCCCATTAGTCTTGTGCTCATGATTGAAGTATGAAGCACGTCCCTCACGTGTGTTATTGTTGGCCTTATAAGACCTGTCTAATCTTTGGCTGAAAGGTGAACCTCAGGAGTGTCTTCAGTACTGAGTTAAAAGGGTGTCTGGAGGCCATGCTCTTGAGGTTTCTCCAGTATCTGTCAGACCAGCAAGGCTGGTTTTGTTTTGTTTGTGAATTTGAATTTTTTCTATATTTTCTCCTGCTCTGTCTGGGACCCTATACTGTGATCTCTGCCAGAGCATTCGGTAGTGGTAAACGGGGCACCATCTAATTGTTCTGGACTCAGTCTGGTGAAGGTTGTGGTAGTTGTGGTCTATTAATCCTTTAGACTAATCTTTCCCTTGTTTCTTTGGTCTTCTTCCTTCTCCCCTTTGCTCCAGGTGGGATGGGACCAGTAGATGTATCTTAGATGACTGCTCGCAGGCTTTTAAGACGCCAGTCGCTACTTATCACAGTCAGATGTAGAACAATTTCCTTATAAACTATTTTATGCCAGTTGCGCTAGATGTCCCCCGAGACCATGGTCCCCAGCCCTCAGCCCAGTATCTCGGTCTCTCAGGGTGTTTGGATGTGTCTGTGCAGCTTCTGTGACTTTGCCCTGGCCCACCATTTTCTTTACCCCAAGGCCCTCCCCACCTTTCCTTTCTGGTGTTACTTCCTTCTCTCCAGGCAACAACCAGGATCCAGTACGCCTAGGGCTTTCCCCCTCTGGGGCTCCTGCTTGGGCAATTCCCTCACTTGGAATGTTCCTCACCCTATTTCTGCCAATGGAAATCCTTCCTTTTCCTTCAGAACTTATCTCAAGCACCATGCCTTTCTATGACTTTTTCCTATAGCCCCCCAGCCTGCCCCCTTTAAACTCCTTGTTATATCCATGTTGTAATTTATGTCTGCAACCATTCCTGGCCCAAGTGTGTTCCATAGAATAGTAGCCTGGGAGGATGCTTTGACAACCCCATGAGTGTCAAAGTAGAACTGTGCTCCGTAGGGTATCAACGGCTGATTTTTCAGTAGATCACTATGCCTTTCTCCTGAGGCACCTCTGGGTGGATTTGAACCTCCAACCTTTCAGTTAGCAGCTGAGCACATTATCTGGAATCCACTCGATGGCAACTGGTCTTAAGATGCTTTGGAAAAGTCTTTATACTTTATGCCCATCTTGTGTAGTACCAATCTACAGTTAGCATATTTAGAGGCTCTAAGAAGTCCTGCAGTAGCGTTGTTTACCCTGGAACTCTTCCAGCATCTTTGGCTGGAGAGCACTTCTTCTTCGAATGCCTGTAGACAGGCTTTGTGCCACCCATAGGGAGGTGGCATTGTACGCATCTGTATGATAGTTTTGATGCTGTCTCCGCATTTTACAAACAAGGAGACCAAGGCCCAGAGGGCCCAGTAACCGGCCCCAGGGAGCCTGGATCATAACCTCCTGGATCAATTGGCAAGTTCTTTATGTGGGTGTCCCAGGCCAGGTGAGGGGGGGGGAGGACTGGGCGCTGACAGCCAAGGACCTTGCTCTCAAGGAGCTTTTGGCCTTGTTGAGCGGATGAGATGGACACGCGAAATAGTTCCAGATTAACCGACGAATCATGTATCCCTGCGCCTGTGTGTAACGGCAGCTGTGGGGCCCTATCCGTATCCCTGTCCCAGGAAGAACAAGAGAAGCAAATGCCCTCTAAGAACCCAGCACTGCCCCCGGGGCCCAGGCCTTAAGGTCCAGACTCCAGAACTCTGCCCCACCAGACTCCCACCCTGACTCCCGTGGATTCCCGTTGGCCCCACTGTGGGTTCTTGCTGAGCGGACGCAACCAAAGAAAGGCGAGAGGAGGCGGCAGGGAAAAGAAGAGCGTTCTGTTTATGAAGTCATAAGCTTCCCCATCCTTTCTGGGGGAAAATGCTGTCTTTTAGATTCCTCTTTTATTATGTGAAATTCTCAGTCTGACATTCTCAGGGGAGCAATTACCTCACGGTGGGAATTATCTGGTGTCTTCATTCTAGTGCCTGTCTGCCTGAGTTCCACTTGGAGTAATTGATTTTGGTAATTCAGAGCTGCTGAATGTTGTTTTAGGAGTTGGTGCCGGCGCAGAGGCAGGGGAATACCCACAAAGACGTATTTAAAGGCGTTGGTGGCAAGTGGCGATGCTGGTGATGGTTGGTGGGGGAGGTGGAACAGAGCAGTGACTACAGATAATGTATTTTTTAGCTTTGAATTTTTTCCCTCTTGAACTGCAGGTGCGTGGGTTGTGTGGGAGCTCGCCTGTCTGTGGAACTGGGACAGGTTTATTGTAGGAAAATGAGCTGAAAGGCAGGTTGGCAGGTCTGATGGCCTTGGTTACCCATTGCCACGGGCAAGTCAGTCCTGTGCACTGGCCCCCAGCCTGACCCTGGCGTTGGCCCTGACCGTCTGGCCTCCCAGAGGGCGAGGGAGGCTGTAGCTATTCCTTGGAGAGCTTTTAAATTCAATAGCTTCTGTGAAATGGCCCTGACCTTTCCCCTGGCAGACCAAGGTGTTGGCTGCATTCTGCTGCCTGGGCACCACTGTCACCTGGGAAGGGGAGGGCAGGTCAGGGCGCCTGGCTTCATGGGAGTGTGGAGAAGGGCATGAACGAGGACCTCAGTGTGGGGAGGTGCCATGTGGATGGGGAGGTATAGCTGCTCACTGGGAGAAAAGGAAGTGTGAGGAGACTTCTGCCAGAAACACCTCCCAGCAAATGCCCAGAGGAGGCCCAGTTTCCAATGAGTGAATGCTCTGGATGTGGGAGGAGAAGTGTGGACTAGAAGCTTCCTCTGGTCTCTTTCATCTCGTCTGGGGAGTTCTGTGGAGGAAACAGTGCAGTACAGCAGCTTCCATGGAGCCTCTCTTCCCTTCTTACGCTGCCCTCCCTCACTGAAGGGAAAGATTTGCATCCAGGCCCAGAGTCAGTCTGTCCTTTGTCATAATGACCACCCTTCCCCTGTGAGGATTGGACACTGCATCTCCTTCCATGGTCTTCAGCCTGGGATCCTTACGGCCTTTTCATCCCTATTTTGCAGATGAGGAAATCGAGGCCCAGGGTGGTTTGTCCAAGTTCACATCATATCCTCTTGATTCCCAGCCCAGGACTCTTTGTGGGCTGTAAAGGGACCGAGATGAAGGTTGGGAGCTTGTAGGCTGCCCAGGGGAGGAGGGTGGGTGGACACACAGGTGAGAGGTGAGCTGGTTTCTCTCATTC
The DNA here is from genome assembly GCA_030035585.1 of Dugong dugon. Lineage (NCBI taxonomy): Eukaryota > Metazoa > Chordata > Mammalia > Sirenia > Dugongidae > Dugong > Dugong dugon. Next base: position 65,859,409 of record CM057471.1, read on the forward strand.
TATCATAGCTCTGACCTTGAGCTGGCTCTGTGACTATGATAGGTACTTGAGCTTGTATGTAGTCACCTGCTAGACTGGGAACCACCTTAAGGACAAGGACCCTTTGTCACTTCAGGACCACCCCTCAGTGCCCAGGTCAGGGATTACGCAAGTCAGCCAGGGCTCTTTCAGGTACAGGAGAAGAAACCCCCCTCAAACTGACCAAAGTTAAAAGGATTTCATGGGCCCATGTACCTAAAGAAACCAAGGAAGCTCACATGAATTAGTCAGGACTTTGTATCTCTTTGTCTGACTCTTCCTTCCATTTTCCCCCAGTTCTAAGCTCTGTTTCTCCACTGATCTTGGAATGGGGAGGGGAGTTCCCTGAGGAAAATTGGGTGCTGGCTCCAAAAGAAGGGGAGTAAACAAACATAGGCAAAAACACAAAAGACTCATCAACACAGTGTCTTAGTCATCTAGTGCTGCTACAACAGAAATACCACAAGTGGATGTTTTAATGAAGAGAAGTTTATTTCCTCACAGTCAAAGTAGGCTAAAAGTCCAAATTCAGGGCATCAGCTCCAGGGGAAGGCTTTCTCTCTCTTGGCCTTCTCCTCAGTGTTCCCACAGACTAGGAGCTTCTCGGCGCAGGAACCCCGGTCCAAAGGACACGCTCTGCTCCTGGCACTGCTTTCTTGATGGTATGAGGTCCCCCTGTCTTACTGCTCACTTCTGTCTTTTATATCTCAAGGGATTGCCTCAGGACACAATCCAGTCTTGTAGATCAGGCCCTTCCTTACTAACACAACTGCTACCCATCCTCCCTCATTAACATCATAGAGGCAGGTTTACAACATACAGGAAAATAACACAGTACCAGGAATCATGGCCTAGCCAAACTGATACACACATTTTTTGGGGGACATAATTCAAACCATGACACACATAGTGAGCGTGTCATGAATGGTTGTTAATTTCAGTGGATTTTTGTAGAAAGGTTTTCTTTTTTTTTCCCCCCGAAAGAAGGAATTTATGTTGTAGACACAATATCCAGGTGATATATATGTATCTCCTATAAGCAAAACAAAGCAAACCCTGTGCATTGAAAAGAATTCTGAAGCCACATCTTGGATCAGCAGAAACGAGTGCCATAATTGATTAGTGATGTCTGCTCTGGCCTTGGTGGCAGGGGTGGTGGGGCAGGGGATGTGTGTGCTGTTTGCCTGATTACCATCCCTAGACTGGTCTGAGTTTCAGTGTTGTAGAAATGCTTTTAAGGATTGAAAACAGTAGAGCTGAACATAAATAATGTTGAAAGATTCTCCCAAACTTTAAAGGGCCAAATATATGTGGTTTAAAGCCCTTTCTGACTAGGTATAATACCATCCACAAAACAGAAGGATAAATTATCATGTGAAGGCATGTGAAGAAGGGGTGATTGTTGGAAGATGGTGGCTCTTGGCACTCTTAAGGATTCCAGGCAGGCCTCCACATCCTTTCTCTGTGACAACAATGAGTTGCACAGCCCCTGCCAGGACTGACTGAGTCAACACATAGCTACTGAGTGCCCCTGATGTGCCAGGCACACTTTTAGCGGAGGTTGAGAACTTACTTCACCGGGCCACATAATTTCAAGCTTCTGAAAGGGGAGATGTTAGAAAGGGAGGCAGATCTGGGACTTTTACCTAGCAAGACTTTGGTGAGCTTTAAGACATCCATACAAATGGCAGAGTATGGTATTATCCTGATAAAACCACTTCTAGTGCCTGAAATTTCACCATTAGCGTTTAATTCCTTTGGGTTAAGGATTACCCTTTCTAGTGTAGGTATAGGTACTAATGGGATGCTGGAAGGGGGATCTCATCCGTCTTTAAGACCTCTTTGGGTTGAAAATTATTATTTGTTTTTTCTCCCCTAACAAGGTCCTGAGAAGATACTGAAAAACCAAACCAAACTCATTGCTGTCGAGTTGATTCCAACTCGTGGTGATCCTATAGGACAGAGTATAACTACCCCATAGGCTTTCCAAGACTGTAAATCTTTACAAAAGCAGATTGCCACATCTTTCTGCTGTGGAGTGGGCTGGTGGGTTCGAACCACCAACCTTTCAGTTAGCGGCTTAGTGCTTAACCGCTGTGCCACCAGGGCTCCTTCCTGAGAAGATAGGACCCCTATTTTGGGTGGAGGTAGAAAAAAAAAAACAGTTGTCAACTCAACTCCAACTCATAGCAACCCCATGTGTGTCAGAGTAGAACTGTGCTCCGTAGGGTCTTCAATGGCTGATTTTTTGGAAGTGGACCGCCAGGACTTTCTTCTGAGGCGCCTCTGGATGGACTCAAACCTCCAAACATTTGGTTAGCAGCAGAGCACATTAACTGCTTGCACCACGTAGGGACTTTGGAGATGGAAATAAAAGGAGTTAAACAGGGGGCCAGGGTGTAACTTGGGCTGATGGTGGAAGTCAAAGTTTGCACATTGTACCTCATTGGGCCTACTCCACCTTGAGTGCTAAACTTAGCAACAGTCACAAATTTTAGTCATCAAAACGCTTTTAGCAGTCATTGTTTTCCAAGTTTAGGTGCTTAAAGGCAGAACAAGAAGTAAAGGTCCTTCATGGCTCTGGCCACCCACTATAGCCTGTCAAGATCCTTCCTCTTAGTTGGGCAGCTCCTACTCTGGCTGCCTGGGCCAGCTGCCGGAGGAAGTTGCTGGACCGTCCAGACTCCTGCCCTCTCACGCTTCCTAGCTGGAGGAACAGTTGTCTGTCTCCACCTGGTCACCTTCTGACCCCTAAGAGCCACTTTTCCACTGAAAATGCTGGCTACTGACCAATCGCACGTAATGGTTAAATGCTCTAGAGTTGGACTGGGTCTAGACTTGACCACCTGAGTAATTTAGATGCTCTTTCTCACTTTCCTATCTGTAGAATGGGATAATAGTACTAACCTCAATGGGATTTGGGAGGCATCAGTGAAGAAGATGATGCCAGTCAGGTCCCTAGCTCAGGGCCTGGCATGTAGAATGAGCTAAATAATACCCATGAGCTTTGTTTTCCGTTTTTTAATTGTGGTGAAAATATACACATCAAAACATACACCAATTCCACAATTTCTACATGTATTGTTTCCACCTTTGGTTACTGGGAATAGTGCTGCAATGAATGTTGGTGTACGTGTGTCTGCTAGCGTAGCAGCTTTCAAGTCTCTTGGGTAATGTACCTGAGTAGAGTCATACGGTATTTCTATGTTCAGCTTTCTGAGGGACTGCCAAAGTGTTTTCCACAGTGGCTGTACCCTTTTACATTCCCGCCAGCAGCGGATGAGGGTTCACATTTCTCCACAACCTTACCAACACTATTGTTTTCTGTTTTTTGATCATTGCAGTTCTAACGGGTGAGATGGTATCTTATTGTGGTTTTGATTTGCATCTCGCTAATGACTAATGATGTTGAACATCTTTTCACGTGCTTATTGGCCATTTGAATATCCTTTTGGGTAGAATGTCTGTTCAAGTCCTTTGCCCGTTTTTTTGATTGAATGTTTGTCTTTTTGTTATTAAGTTGTAGAAGTATTTTATGTATTTTGGATATTAGACTGTTATCAGACATATGGTTCCCAAAATTTTTTTCCCAATGTGTTGGTTGTCTTTTCACTTTTTTGATAAAGTCCTTTGATGACAAAATTATTTAGTTTTTATGAGGTTCCACTGAACTATTCTATCTTCTGCTGTTTGTGCTTTTGTTGTTATATCTGATAGCCCATCGCTAAAAACTGGGTCCCACAGCTTCGCCCCTACATTTTCTTCCTATGAACTTTGATGATTGCGCTTGCCTCTGCCAGCCTCCCCAGCTACCCCTCTCTGGCCTTCCCAGATATCACACTCCCCTGGCCCCTCCAGTGCTTTTCTGTTGACACCTCCTGCACCTTTGACGTCTGGGTCCTCCGTGGGCCCTCCCCTGGGTGCCCTCCCCTTCTCACCTATCAGCTTTCACCTGGGAGCCCCGTTCATGCCCAAGGTGTCAGTGACCCCTGAACCAGGACTAGTCCCAATCCTGGTGGTAAACCTCTCACCCTAATCCTTTCTGCTGAGTTCCAGATGGAGAGAAGTGAGAAGTGATTTTCACCAGGTGCTCTAAAGGCACATTAACCAGTACAGCATGGAAATCCTTCTTCCCCTTAAAAACCACTTCCTCCCACCCGAATGGCCAACCTCCCTCACCCTTACCCGAGACTTCCCTCTTTTGGTAAAGGCTGCACTGCCTAGCCCCTGGGCCAGAGAACCTTAGGGTGATTTCTCTCCTTCCCCTCCCTCCCTCCTGTGTGCAAGACAGGTAGTTCCCCTTGGGCAGTGTCTCCCAGTTCCCCATCCTCCTCCCTATCCCTGCCCTCACTGCCCACAGGGGGGTCACCTTGCTGCTGCAGCCTCCTCTCATCTTGCCTGCTTCCCATCCCCCTCTACACTGCCTCCTGGTGAGCTTCCTAAACCTGGCTCTAATCAGATCACCCCCTACTCAAGGATCTTGAGGGCCTCCCTGTTTTCCCCGGGGTGTAGTCCAGACTTCTCAGCTCGATTTTCAGTGTCCTCCAAACTCCAGTAGGGGCCTCCTTGCCCACAGCTCCCTTTTATGTACCCAGATAGCCAGCTGAACAGCTCCAGGGCCTCCCACCTGTCCTGCTGCCACACCTTTGTCCTCAAGGCGCTTTCCCTGCCTGGAATGTCATCTCCTCTACCCTGCTGCTGCAAGTCGAAATCCTACCTATTGTCTGGTCAGATTCACAAAGCCAGAGGGGTTTGCAGGTCCCCACCCAGTCCAGCCCCTGCCTCTGCTCAGAACAGCATGGCTGTTTTTGCTTCATAGCCTCCCCTTGGCTCCTTGGGAGATGTTCCTTTCACAGAATCTATGATATTTGCAGCTCGATTGATTGGGGCTCAGCCTGGAAATCTTGGGGGCTGGCCGGACTAGGAGGCCTACCTGTCCAGAAGGCAAGGGTGCCTCCAGAAGTGGGAGCCAGGATGGGTACCCCCAGTACCTGGCCCAGGGCTGAGCCTGCACTTCAAGATTCAATATCTAGCAGGTGATGTAATGCAGATTTTGTTGGATATGCTGGGCTCAGTGACTGCTCAAGCCCCCCATTGCCTGCCTTAGGGGCCACTGCCCCTATCTGTCCGTTGGGAGGTAATATTTCCATTTCTCAGGGCTAGGGCTACTGGGTGGATTGAGCAATGGTATGGGTGAAAGCAAAGCAGAAATGGACAAACTAATAATTAACAGATGTCAATTGCTAATAGCTTTGAAGTACCCCTACGCCCCTCTGCTCCAGGAGGGAGGAGAAGGCATGGTCACTTGACCCATTGGAAGAGACCATTTGACAGCCGGCTTGGGACAAGTTTGGAGGGGACAGTGACAGGTACTGTGGGAGTGTGAGAGACAGTTAGATATCTGTGCCAGAGTCAGTGAGTGTTGACTTTGATTGCTGGGGGTTTCTTGGGGTGAGGACAGCGGCTGCTGAGCTAAAGGGGGAGGTGGTGGGTGGTTGAGGAATGTCTGTCCATTGTCCCTGCTTCATCCTGATCCAGGCTGCTGTCCCCACTCTTGCAGATTGCAGGATGCTTCTAACTGGACTCACTTCTGTTTTTGCTTCTCCACAGTCCATTCTTTACAAGATAGCCAATGTGTGTGAGGTTCTTTAATTTAACATGGATTGGTTCCTCTTGTTCGTCAGCTACCCACTGCTCTTAGAACCACATGTGGCTTCCTTGTGTGGCTGCGTGGTACAGCTGGGCCCACCCTGCCTGCATCTTCAGGTGCTCACATCCCCTTTCTCCCTTCCTCACCGCCCTTTGGCCACACCAGCTTTTCCTTCAGTTCCTTTAATACATGTGGGTTGAGTCTGCCTCCAGCACCTTGCCCGGGCTATTCCTCTGCTGGATCCCCTCCTTGGAATGGTCTGCCCTCCTTCTCATTGTCCATCTCTCCCCTTCAGTGTACCTCCTGGGTAGGCCTTCCCTGACCACCGTGTCTAAAACAGGGCGACCCCTCCCCCAGGTAGTCTCAGCCTCAATACCTGTTTTTTTTTTTTTTTTTTAATTTATTTTATTTTCCTTTACAGTGTATGTTAGTTTTAACTTACGTGTGCACACATGTGAGTGTGTGTGTGTCTATGTATACAATTTTTAATGCTTGTTTTTGTGTTTCCCACTGGACTGAATGCCCATGAGGACAGCTTCCCTGTCCGCTTTTCACCACTAGCACCTGTACAGCTTTTGGTACGGTAAATATTTGTCAGATAAATGCAAGAGTCAGTAAATAAAGGCCTCTAGGAGGCCAGACTCTTGGCTAGGTTGGCCAGCTGTCTCAGCTTACCCAGGACTGAGGGGTTCCCAGGATGTGGGACTTTCAATTTTAAAACAAAGACAATCGAGAGCAAACCCGAATGATCTGATCACCCTGCCCTCAGCCCAAGCGTTCATCTCTTGGAGGACTGGATTGTTCTAGTACCAGACTCAGTTTAATGAGTGTCAAGGGTGAATGCATTCCTGGGAGCCTGGGGGTGTATCCATGGGGGTGTCTGGGGGTGTGTACATGCAGATGTCTGGGTAGGTGGGTTGCTGCCCCCGCCTGGTTGGTGTCTGCCTAGCCTGAGCCTTGCTGAGCCACCCCATTAGGAGAGTGGCCAGCTCTTCTCACTCACATTTTCCAGATTGAAGCCTGACTTGACATGCCCGAGGTCAGCTCCCAAGAGCCAAGCCAGGGTCCTTGCTGTGACACAACACAGCTGGTCCCCACAGTCCCTTCCTAGGCCAGAGTGACATCCCCCCTCCACCAGATTTAATCACCCAGCATGTCAGTGCTGAGTCAGTGGGGGTTTTTCCCAGGGTAAGAGGCCTTTTCTTGGGGGCTAAAAACCACAGGGGTAGGGTTTAAGGTTTTAAGTTTTCTTCATCTCTGTCTTAGGCTGGGTTTTCTAGAGAAGCAAAACCAGTAAAGCGTATAAATTTATGTATATAGAGAGATTTATATCAAGGAAATGGATCAAGCAGTTGTAGAGGCTGGAATGTCCCAAGTCCATGAGTCAGCTTTCTCCTGATGGACGTGGCCACAGGGGCTGACAAACCCAACATCGGCAGGTCTGAGAGCAGGGCTCTTGTTCACAGGCTGTGACGATATCATGGACTGCCAGAAGAACGAAGATCAACAGGCAAGACCACAGGCAAGTCTGAAGAACCAGAGATCAGAAGAACAGGAGCCAGCTGCAGGATCCAGAACAAGCAAAAGCCCACAAGCCTTGCCAGAATATCCACTTATATTCAATACAGGCCACACACCCAAGGAAACTCCCTTTCAGCTGATTGGCTACTTACAGCAGATCCCATCATGGAAGTGATCACATAATATCAAATCTCATCATGGAAGTGATCACACCATCATACCAAATCACAGAGGATCATAGCCCAATCAAGTTGACACACAGCCTTAACCATTACAGTCTCCAAGATCGATTTGTCTCTTTCCTCGTCTTTCACATTCATACATTCTCTCAAAAGGGAAGCCATCTTCCTTTCTCTCATTTCCTTAGGCCAAACCCAGTTAGTTGGTCCTGTCTGGATTGCAATTTCCCAGTCCCAGCCCCAAGGTTTGGCAGTGCCTTGGGTTCACTCCTGGTACATCCAACTCACTGCCCACCTGAGCACCTCTGGCCTGGCTCCTCTCACCTCCTTGTCTTGGCAGGTGTCATTTCTCCTTGAAACAGCTCTTCCAGGCAGAGTCCATGGTCCCCTGCCTCTGTGCCACACTCCCTGTTAGGCTGTGAGTACCCAGAAGGCAGGAGCTGTTGGTGTTCTTGGTGTCTTGATACACTGTTGTTGTTAGGTGCCGTTCAGTTGGTTCTGACACTTAGCAACCCTATGTACAACAGAATGAAACACTGCCCGGTCCTATGTCATCCTCACAATCGTTGTTATGCTTGAGTCCTTTTTTGCAGCCACTGTGGCAGTCCATCTCATTGAAGGTCTTCCTCTTTTTTGCTGACCCTCTACTTTACTAATCATGATGTCCTTCTCCAGGGACTGGTCCTTCCTGACAACATGTCCAAAGTACGTGAGACGATGTCTTCCATCCTTGCTTCTAATGAGCATTCTGACTATACTTCTTCCAAGACAGAGTTGTTCATTCTTCTGGCAGTCCATGATATATTCAGTATTCTTTGTCAACACCATAATTCAAAGGCATCAATTCTTCTTCGGTCTTCCTTATTCATTATGCAGCTTTCACATGCATATGAGGTGATTGAAAACACCATGGCTTGGGTCAGGTGCAACTTAGTCCTTCCAGTGACATCTTTGCTTCTTCACACTTTAAAGATGTCTTTTGTAGCAGATTTGTCCAATGCAATGCGTCGTTTGATTTCTTGACTGCTGCTTCCATGAGCATTGATTGTGGATCCAAGTAAAATGAAATCCTTGACAACTTCAATATTTTCTCTGTTTATCATTATGTTGCTTATTAGTCCAGTTGTGAGGATTTTTGTTTTATGTTGAGGTGTAATCCATACTGAAGGCGGTGGTCTTGGATCTTTATCAGTAAGTACTTCAAGTCCTCTTCACTTTCAGCAAGCAAGGTTGTGTCATCTGCATATCTCAGGTTGTTAATGAGTCTTCCTCCAATCCTGATGCACTGTCTTCTTCATTTAGTCCAGCTTCCCAGATTATTTGCTCAGCGTGAGATTAAATAAGGAGGAAGCTCAAAGGTTTGTGAAAAGGAGGAAGAAAGGTGCCTTAGGAGCAGGGTGGGGGTGGTGGTGAGAGCTCTGGAATAGACTATCTGAAGCCAAGTCTGGGCTGCGGCACTTACTAGCTGACCTTAGAAAAGTCAGGTCACTTCTCTGAGCCTCAGTTTACTTCTGCAAAATGGGGAGGTAAAAATACCTACTTCCTGGGGTTGTTCAAAAAGTTAAACAACAGGAACTTATAAAAGCATTTAGCATGGTATCAGGAATGTAATAAATGCTCAATAAGCGTTCATTTCTGTGGTTTGAGGATTTAGAGGTTTTGGAGAAGAGGATGTCACTGTAAACAAACCTTTCTGGGCAGGAGCTCTGAGGCTAATCATTCCCCATCCCAGGAGCATCAAGTGCATGGGTGGGGGGCCGAGGTGGGGAGGGGGCCCTGCTTCACCACTCAGTCCCTCTGTGACATGCCTTTCACCTCTTCTAGGTTTATCTGTCCCTGTTTGTCAGCTGCTAACTGAAAGGCCTTGCGAGATCAGGCAGCGTTAGGGTCGCTATGAGTTGCAACCTACTTAGACAGTACCTAACAACAACAACATCTGAAAGATTGGCGTTTGAAACCACCACTGGCTCCATGGGAGAATGGTGTGACAGTCTGCTTCCTTAGAGATTTACAGCCTTGGATGCCCTGTGGGGTTGCTATGAATTGGTTTAGTTTTTGATTTTTTGGTTTGTCACCATAAGGATGAACCCTTAAAGGTCTGTGGCCCTTTCTCAGGTCCCAGGTGCTTTCCCACGTGACTACCTGGCATCCACAGCAAATGTGTGGGAGGCAGGCACACCTACGATTTACATAGGCAGAAGCACAGGCTCAGAGAGGTGAGGTCAACTGCCCCAGGTAGCTGCTGAGCCAACACTGTTGCCTCCAAGGTCTCTGAGGCCCGTTTGGTGCTGAGGTCTAGGTTCTGTGGTGAGTGGGTTCTCAAGGTATGGGCTGCTCTGGGGCTATTTGGGCTGATGGGATGGCAGGGGCCAAGGAGGACTACTGCTGCTCCTCCCCCTCCGTCTCCCCTTCCCTCTCATCCTTCTGTTTTTTGTTTTTTAAATTACCGTTGCTCTGAATTCTAGGTTCTGAGCATGGGATTCTGAGCTTTTGCTCTCTCAGGCCACCAGAGACAGGTAACCTGGGCCAGATCTGGCCTGCAGCCCTATTTGATTTGACCTGCATGGTGGGTTTTTTTTTTTTTTTAATGTGCATTAGTTGCTTACATTTAAAAATCAGGAGGTTTTTACATTAAATCTAGTAGCTTCTCTTAAAAAGGGATTATCTGGCCGTCCTGGCCTGCATTCCAACCATACAGCAGAGGGAGGGCCAGGGTGGACACTCTCCATTTAGTCTGGCCCAGCGGCCTCCTCCTCTCCTTCCCTCCCTTCCTGAGTCCAGCTAACGTTCTGGATTGTGATTCCTGAGTCAGGTGAGTGACAGGGTGGGGCCCTACATGGGGTGTGGGCCCTGGGACCCGCCTCTGGGGAGCTCACTGCCCATAGGGGCAGGCAGAATTATAATACAAGGCAAAATGAGTGGTCCTAGGAGTTCTGCGGGGCTTTTAGAAGTGTTCATATGTACGAAAGGGCATCCATTACTCAGCACTTTTGCTCTGTGCCAGCTCTGGCCAACCCTGGGGCTCCATGGAGATATTTAGGACACAGACTGGCTTCCCAGAGTCTGCATTTCAAGGGATGAGGACATTGATTTTGTTTTTGTTGTTTATTTGTGACTTAGGAGACCCTATGTGTTACAGAGTAGAGCTGCTTCATAGGGTTTTCTTGGCTGTAATCTTTACAAGAGCAGATTGCCAGGCCTGTTTCTTCCAAGGTGCTGCTGGGTGGGTTTCAACCACTAACCTTTTTGGTTACCAGCCGAGCTCAAACAATTTGTGCCACCCAGGGACCTTCAGGGTGGGTGATATTTGAACAGGTAAAAATGAAGGTGTGAAGGCGTTCCAGGCAGAAGAAATAGTGTGTGCAGAGGTTCAGAGGTGGGGCTGGAATAGGACTTCCTCAGTTTGAGCTTTAGGAGGGCAGTTGCACCTTCCTGCCCCTGCCCCCCACCTCAGAGGGACAGGTTGGAACTAGGAACTTGCCTAAGAATGATGAAGGTGCAGGGAGACTCAACCTGGAGAAGCGCTGAATCAGGAGGACGAGGTTCTGTTGCCTTTTTTTTTTTTTTTTTTAATTAATAGATTGTTTTTTAGAGCAGTTTTAGATTTACAAAAAAATTGAGCAAAAAGTACAGAGAGCTCCCATATACCTCCTCCCCACTGTGCGCTGTTTCTCCTCCATCTCATGTTGGTGTGGCTTATTTGCTACAGTTGATGACCAAAATTGTTACAGTACAGTATTATTAACTAAAGTCCATAGTTTACATTAGGGTTCACTCTCAGTGTTGTATAGTTCTATGCGTTTTCTGTTATGTTTTTTAATTTCTAAAGACTTTTCATCTTTTTTTATTATTACAAAAATAGCATATTCCATGACTTAAAATAAAATCAAACATTATGGAAGGGTATAAGATGAAAACTCTCCTGCTCCCTTACTGTGTCCCCCCTCAACACACACGCACGCACACACATACTCCCCAGAATAACCACTGTTGGTTTTTTTGAAGAATACACACAAAAACCTGTTTCCATGCTTCCACAGAGATATCCATCCAGGGGGTCGTCCCCCACGTCCTGAACCGTCACATGCATTGTCACCTCACAGTGCACCGGGCTGGCATGCATCTACACCTCACGCTGCAGAAGGGCCACACACGGTTCCATTTTCAGGAGGGACCATGATTTATTCAACCAGGCCCCTAGTGATGGACATGGGTATTATCTACAGGTTTGTTTTCTGCTACAAACAGGGGTGTGTAAACATCCTTGTTAATCTGTCCTTGGACACTTGTGGGAGTTTATCTGAGGGATAGAATGTAGACGGACACCATATGAATTTAACATGGACATCCTCGTATATGGATTTTAGCTTTTGATAAACATTGCCAAGTTGCCCTCCACAAAGGCTGAGTGGTTTACACTCCTGCCTGCAATGGGTGAGAGATGGTGTGGTCATGATCTTCTTGTGTATCAAGAGCTGGGCTGGGCTAGGGCTGAGGTAGAGCTTGGGTGACCCCAGAGGGCAGAACCCAGCCAATGGGGGACACTCAGGTATTTTTCTCAGTGCTGTCTCGCTCTAAGGGAGGCCCTGGAGAGGGGCCTGTAAACCTCCTTTAGGGAGATCTCTCTGGTCACCTGTGGTTGCAGCAGGAGTTCTCAGGGACCAGAAAGCTATTAATGGGGAGATTTGGGATCAGACACATTGGGTTTAAAACCTGACTCTGTCAGTTACCAGCTGTGTTCTTTGGATCAGCCACTTAATCTTTCTGTGCCTCTGTTGCCTCATCTGTGAAATGGGATAATAATAGTGCTTCCCTCACAGGGCTGGCAGGAGGTTGCACTGAGCACTTGCCTGTACAGTGGTTGGTGTAGACCTGCACAACATAACTGGTGTGGGGTACTGTGAAGGTGACCCGATCACCCTGGCATGAGATGATGACTCGTATTGGCTCTGGGCATCTGGGTGAAGCTAGAGATGCTTCCTAAGTGGAGTCCACAAGACTCAGTGGTGGACTGAGTGAAAGAAAAGGAGGTGAAAGACAGACTCTCCTTCCCTTTTGGCTCCTATCCTCACCTGGGGAGTACTGTTTGGGGGCCCTGCCTGCAAAAGCAATCCCTTCAGGGACACAGGATAGGTCAAGAGGCACCGGGGACAGGATTCAGGTTGAGAGGCAGCCCTGGGGTACCTGGGGAGGAAGAGAGCTTAGTCTAGCAGACTGGCTGGTGACAGAGAGGCTGTGCTGACAGCCGGGCCCCATGCTTGGCGCTACATCCAGAAAATGTGACCAGAGACATCTCCGAGCAGTGTTTGGGCGCGTCCTCATGGCGCCCTTTCTTCCCGGATAATTAATGGTGCTTTCATCCTTCTGAGAGGTGGTGGTGGGTACAGTGGGGTGGCTGGGCGGGCGCCGGGCAGACAGTCGGAGCCCACTCCCGCCTTCCTCGGCGATTTATCACCTGTCAGCCCTGCTCTTTCGGGATATAAAACAAGTTCCCTGGGAGGCAGCCAGTGGCCCTGAGGCCCTGAGCTGGGCTGTCTAGGGGACATCGGCTCCAGGGGGTCATTCTTCAGGGGCCTCTGCCAAGCCTGCCCCACTGAGGGGCTTCGGGTTAAGCCAGAACAACCAGGCTGTTGGCACAGGGCTTAGTGCTCCTCTGTGATTTGACTGAGCCAGGCAGGTGGAGATGGAGTCTCCGAGAAGTCACGGCCATGCCCAGCATCGAACAACTAGAATCTGGGTTCCCGGACAAATCCTGCTCCTTTTCCTTTAAGCCCCCAGCCCTTTTGCCAGGGGTTCTTAACCAGAACCCAAGAAGTCTCTGGTTGGAATTCAGTGCCCAAGAACTTGGAAAGAAAAAAAATCCCACATTTATTTTCACTAACCTCTGATTACAATTACAAATTCTAATTCCTCTGATTACAAATATTGTAGGTAATAAACCACAGTGACGTTAGCTATTCTTATGACTTTGCCATCAATAGAAATCACAGAAAAACTTTCATGTCATATTACAGTTGATGTGGGCATCCTGAAATACTGTTTTTGTTCATCACTACTTTGAAATTACAAGATCTCATTTAATGCATTAATAAAGAAGCACATATATTACTCTAACATGCTTTTGTATAATATTTTGATAACCATATTTCAGTATAATGGGTTTCCTTTGTAATTCCTCTGTATTTTATTTTATACATTTAAAGACACTTTTCTGAGAAGGGGCCATTAGGCTTTTACCGGATGCCAAAGGGGTCCATGGCACAAAAAAAGGTTAAGAACCCCTGCCAAGGCCCTGGGAGGGGCCCTCAAAGGCGGGTCCTTCCAGCCTCTCTTGCTGTCCCTCATGAACAGGGTTGAGGTATCCTGTTGTCAGTTGGACTTAAGTCTGCACCAAACAAGCCTGCTCCATGTGTCCAGCTCTGTGCTGGGCCTTGGGGGGAGACAGCTCCTTAGGAGGGGGACGGTGGCCCCCTAGGAGCTCCTGGCCTCATCAGGAGTAGAGTGGGGAGCGAGATCTGTACACAAACAGCTGTACAAGGAGACAGTTATCTCCTGTGCGGCTGGGGATTCGGAGGAGGAAGAAGTCATACTGTAGGGACCTGATTAAAGATCCCGGGAAGGCTTCCTGGAGAAGGTGGCCTTGGATTGGGCCTTGAGAATTCTGAAGTAAGAGATGCAAGGAGAAGCACTTCAGGCAGAGGGCTTAGCATGAGAAGAGGCATGAAGACCGGTGGGGGGTGTGGAGGTGGGACATGCGTGGTGAGCAGGGAGGAGGGGGCTCAGCTGGAAGGTCTGGGAAAGAGAGTATAGAGGGAGGATAGGAACAGAAATCTCGTGGGCCCAGGGAGCCATAACAAGGTTTACAGCAGAGGAGTGATACGGTCAGGTTGAGTTCAAGGACAGTGCCTCTGGCTGCTGGGTGGATGGATGATTGAACGAAATGAGGCTGGAGGCTGGGAGCCAGCAAGGAGGTGGGGCATCATCTGAATGGGGGATGTTGAGACCGGAACTGGAGCCCAGACTGATGGTCTGGCGGAGACAGACAGGAGATCGTTCCAACTGTGGAATGAGGGGAAGGTCAGTGAAGCTCGGACCTCTGGTTCTGGGTTTGAAGCCTGGCTCTGTGGGTTAAGAGCAGTGTGGCTTGGGGCATGTCAATGATGTTCTCCAAGGTTCATTTCTCATTGGAGACTTGGGGTGACAGCAGCACCTGCCTCGCAGGGTTGTTGTGAGGAAGAAACGAGATGATGCTTTTTGGAGCTCAGCACACTGCCTGGCATGGAGTAAATGCTGGACACACCGTAGCTATGGTTGTTTCTATTATCAGGAATAAAACAGACGGAATCTGGTGACCCTAGGATGGGAGGCAGATGCAGAGAGAAGAGAGGCCAAGAATGAAGGTTCAGCTCACTGCTGAGTCCTGGGTCTCTGCAGCCCACGTTTGAGAGGACAGGCCAGGTCCACCCCACCCCACCACCTGCCCAGGACTCCAATTCTGTCTTCCCTGTTGTCCCAAAGGGCTGGGACTGGGGCACCTCCTGCCCTGTCCTCAGCCCTTCCACCCAGCTTGCCTTAGGTAGGGCCTCCTCTGTCCCCTCAAGTGTAGTTCCAGATGCAGACTCCCAAGGAAGGATCAAACAAAAATTCAGCCTCTTTCCTGACGCCTCTGGCTGTATCCAACCCGGTTCTTCCCTCCAAGAGTTCTCGGATGGCTAGCAGTTTAGGAGTTGAGGGGTTTTCTGAGTCTATTGCCACATGGGGACCCTGCGGCCAGACCCCAGAGCAGGAAGGATATAGACCAGCATCACACTGTGAGTCCCAGAGCCCAGCTGAGCAGATGCCAAAGGGTCCATGGTAAGGTGGGTGAGGAGGAAGGCAGAGTCTTCCAACATGGGACTTTGTAGGAGCATGTTTGCCTCTGGGCCCCTGTTCACACTGGGGCTGTGTTGTGGGTCCCTGGAATTACTATCCTCCCCTTCCCACACTCACCAGGACCCTTGCCAGGGACTCCCACACCCCACGTGGCTTCCCTCCCTCCTGGGTCAGGGGTTCCAGCTTTAACTCTGCTGAGTGATTGTGCTACCCTGGGCAGTGGGAGCCCACTGACGCCGGAGAATAAATTTGCCGTGTTTTGTAGAGCATGCAAAAGCATATTTTGGGGGGGTTTAATCTTCTTAATAAATCGTTCTCAGATTGTGCACTATTAAACCCCCGGAAAATTCATGAGCACGCTGGGAATAGAGACCTCATCCGGAAGGTTTGACATGAACAACACAATAAACGCAGCTTCTAAACTGGGTCAGGGAAGCCTCGGAGGCCCAGAGAGAGGACATTCCCACTTGGCCCTCCCCAGGCCTATAAATTAATCATGCGAACAATGGGTGCCTTGTCCTCTCTTGTCAGAGCGGGGGTGGGGGGTGGGGGGTTGTGACTTTGCCCACTGCTCCCATCCCCCGCCTTGGCTGCAAACAGAGGGCCTGGTGAGGCATTTCAGCTCCTGTGCTTTGTTATTCCTGTGTCTCCAAAGCAAGGTGGGTGTACATTTCAGCAAGAGAGATGTAGGTTAGATAGGGGGAAGAACTTCCTGGCTGACCATGGTGTGCTGTGAAATCCTGGAATGGGTACTCAGGGAACTCGAAGAGATTCTTTTCTTTAGGTCTTTTGAGACCTAGCAGGGTCTGTCCCCTTTTGGAACTCTCGGGCCACTACCCTGTGACAGCAGTGATCAGGAGAGGCATTGCCACAGGGTCCAGTTCCAGGAGCCAGCCTGGAAAGTGCCTCTTCTGGGCCATCCTGGGGACTTTATCACCCTCCTGACCTAAGAGGCCCAGCTAATGGGGTGCCGGGCCAGTGTCCTCCAAGCCCAAACCCTCACCATGGTCTAACCACACAGCATTTGGAAAAGGGAGGTGGTTAGGTCTCTATTGTGGGTCCCAGGCTGCTGCTAAGGCCTCAGCAGTTCACTTCTTCCCCGACACCCTTTGCCTGTTGGAATCCTACCCAAAGGCCTGGCCTGAATGCCTTCTCCTCTGTGAAGCCTTCCTTGATTTTCCCCCACCCTGTAGTCGGAATTAATTATTCCCTCCCTTTGCTTCCCTCTGCCTTGGGCCCCGTGTCTGTGGGTCCCTAGAGGAGTCCATGGGTCCCACCAGAATGTCGACTCCTGAAGACAGGGACTGTGTCAGGGCCTCTTGGGCCCACACAGTGTCCCTCCCAGGACTATGCCAGGACTTACACAGGTTTTTAAATGCCAGCCCCTGGGAAGTGTCCTCCATGAACCCCAGTGCAGGGCTGAAAGGCCTGGCTTCCCAATGACAGTGTGACAGCCCTGGGCTCTTGAGCAGGGAGCAAAAGGGGGCAGAAGGGGTGGCACAGAAGGGAGAGCCCTAGCCCAGGCTGGCCATGCTGGCCCTGCTTTTACTTACTCGGTTCTGACCTTCACCAGTTTTAGTCTTTCTTCTCTGAGCCTGCTTAAAGCTCTCCAGATTCTGCAGGTCTTTGTTGTTGTTAGCTGCTGTCAGGTTGACTGCCGAATCATGGTGACCCCATACACAATGGGACTGGACTGTAGTGATCCATAGGGTTTTGACTGGCTAACTTTCAGAAGTAGATTACCAGACTTTTCTTCTTAGTCTGGATGCTCCACTAAAACCTGTTCGACATCATAGCAACACAAATGTCTCCACTGATAGACAGGTAGGTGGTGGCTATGCGTGGGGGGCACTGGCCGGGAATCGAACCGGGGGACCCCACGTGGAAGGGGAGAATTCTACCACTGAACCACCACTGCCACAGCAGGTCTTTGGAGGAGGTAGAAACGGCCTGCAGGTGTACACAGGAGCCCCTGTCTGAGCTGTCATGGCCTCAGGCAGCCCTGTGCGCGTGGAAACTGGAAACCAGCCCCAACCTCACACAGCCTCTGTGTACAGTTTGGAAGGGGTCTGAGGCTGGGCAGGCAGTGGAAGGGGAGGTACCAACAGCACTCAGAGAAACGATGGAGGTCCTGGTGAGGGTGAGGGAGGAGGGAGAGCCTATCTCTGGGGTGGGTGAATAGGAGTGGTTAGCCTGCCCAGATCACAGGGAAGAGGGTAGGGCTTGGCTATTCAGCCTTAGGGGTGGGCATTGAAAGGAAGCAAGATACTGGCAACAGGAGAATGCAGTGGACTGCAGGATCAGTGGGCCCTCTCTGGGGCTGCCCCTTCCCTAGGCCCAACCCCTACCCCATGGACTGGCCTGCTTCCTGGTGACTTTGGCTTCAGGGGTACCTTCAGCCCGTTGGCCAGAGTAGCCCAACATCAGGCCCTGGCTGAACTGTGGGGCCCCAGGTGTGTCAGTGTATGTGTGCACCTAAGTGTGTGTGTGTGTCTCAGGGGAAGCTGGTGGAGGGTGACTTTGGTGTGGGGGACTCTCCAGAGAGGCAGGACCTTGGTGCGAAGCTGGACAGGGCCAGGCAGTAAATGCCACGGGAAGTCAGCAGGTGGTGAAAGAGAGTCGTGAGACCTGTGGGGTCAAGGAGGCCCTTGGGTTATTCATTGGAGGGCACTAATGTAGTGCCCAAAAATAATCCTGGACTCAGTATAGCTCTTCAGAATTCTCTAAGCTCTTTCAGGTTCCAATCTCATTTTAGTCTTTGACAGCCTATGAGGAAATGGGGTCTTTCCTTATTTTGCCATCAGGGGCATCAAGTTCCAGAGCGAACTTGTGAAGGGCTCGCTGCTAGTTGGTGGAAGAATGGAGTCCCAGTCTCTCAGGCCATAGGTTCAGTGCTTCTCCCACCAAACCTACTGCCTTCTTTGGACCTACTGTGTGCCTGGCCCCCGGGCAGGACCCTGGTCATGTAGACACGGGGTGAGGGAGGCATTAGCTCTGCCTTCAGGATGTCCTGCCTGCAGGGGAGAAGGCAGCCTAAGAGAAAGATTATGATGCAGAGATAGAGGCATCATACCAAGGATGAGCTATGATAAGGGTGATGGTCGATGGCGCTTATCAGTGAGGATTCCCTGGGGTGTACTTTGGAGCTGTTGTTGCTGCTGTTCTGTGCCAGGGAGTCCATTCTAACTCATAGCAACCCTATAGGACAGAGCAGATCTGCCCCATAGGGTTTCCTAGGCTATAATCTTTGTGGGGAAGGAGCCCTGATGGTATAATGGTTAAGCACTTGACTGCTAACTCGGCTGCTAACTGAAAGGTTGGCAGTTCGAACCCACCAGTCGCTCCTTGGGAGGAAAGACCTGACAATCTGCTCCCATAAAGATTACAGTGGAGGAAACCCTATGGGGCAGTTCTACTCTATAGACTGCTGTGAGTTGGAATTGACTCCATGGCATACAACAATAACAATCTTTGTGGGGACCAATCACCAGGTCTTTTCTCCCCCAGAGCCATTGGAGGGTTTGAACGCAGACCTTTCAGTTAGCACTGAAACTTTGTGCTGCCAGGGCTCCTTGCTTTGGAACTAGTCCTTGGAAAAGGAAAGGTATCCAAAAGCAGAGAGAATGGAGCTCGAGAGTGTAGTTTGTCCACACACAGGACACTTTGTAGGTGAAGACAAGATAGTAGAAAGGGGATTTAGGGCAAAGCCTTGAGAGCTCTGCCTGAATATCGCTTGCAGGGCCTGGTGGGTGCTGTGAGCAGGGAGAGTCACATTTGAAGAACCCTGCTGTGGAAAAAAATCCTGAAGGCAGGTCCTGAGCCCAGAGGCAAATGGTGGCTGCAGCAGCCCCCTGGCTGTACCCTAGAAATTACCTCTTCCCTCCCAGCTGGGTCCTTCTCTGTCTTCTTTCTCCTGGCCAAACCTTCTGCCTCCACCTGCTTTTGTTCCCCCTTTAGCATAAAGAAGAGAGAAAATTGCCTCTTAAGATGGCAAAGTGACTGAGGAGAGGAAAAAAAGAAAAAGAAAACAAAGGCAGAGAGGTGGTTGCCATGGAAACTATAAAGTAGAAGCAGAAACTTTCAGGAGCAGGAGGGAGGAAGAAAGCAGACCTAGTGGCTGAGGGGGGAAGGCCTGGCTCAGGCCAGCCTGGAATGCTCCTGCTCCCAACTTCCTAGCCTGACAGTGTTGGGACCTGGCTCCCCAGAGCAGGAGGGCCTTCTGGTTTGTCCCAAGCCTAGGCATCAGAATGCCTGGCTCCAGACTGAAGTAAGTGGCTTGTGGCCTGAGGAGGATCCCGTGTCTTCTGCCCAGATCCTGGCACGGTTCGGAGCTGCCGGTCACACGTCCGCCTGGAGAAGCACAGGTCTTTGCATGATGTCTTGATTCCACTGTTGGAACATGCACAAATGACGTGGCCTGGAACTTGACAGTTTACAAGGCAACTTCCCACGTGTTGCCTCATTCAAGTCCCATGAAAGTCCTGGGAGGACGGTATTCATATTCTACAAAGAGGAGAGTTAAGGTCCAGAGAGGTTACAGGGGACTTGCTACAGGTCACAGAGCTGAGAACTCCTAAGAGTGGGATTGCAACATGGGGCTGTCAGGCCCAAAAGCCCCAGCTTTCCCTGCCTCCGGGACACACTTAGTTTTTGAGTAGGTAGCTCTGCCTCAAACTGTGAGCTCTCTGTAGCCTCCAGACCCTTCTCATCCCTCACACCAGTAGGACTTCCCCAGGGATGCTGCCATTTGATTTCTGTGTGATCCTAGGCAAGTTATTTCTCTCTGAGCCTTGGTTTCCTCATCTGTAAAGTGGGTATAATAGTACCTTCTGCCTCTAAATGTTGTTGTAAGCATGCATCTGGTGAGGTAAGCAGGGCTGGGATGCAACCTCCCTTTATTTCAGAGAAGTTTCTTCTGCAAAACAGGTCTGATGAGTTCTTGACTTGCCTGGGGCATTGGAAAGATAGATTAAGATCGTGGCTGTGGAGCCTTTGTAAACCCTTGAGGCTGGATGAGGGGAAGAGAGAGTGATGCTGCCTCCTGCCCAGCACCAGAGTCTCTACCTCTGTCCTAAAACTGGCTACCTAGGGCCTCAGTGGGCACCAGGACATCTCAGCCTAAATTCTCTCTGCCAGGCTTCCCTGGAGGGAAGGAAGGGAGAGGAATTGAGCCCCATGCCCGGTTAGCCCCCAAGTGCTCAGGTTTAGGTCTGAAACAAGCCCTTGGAATCCCACATGGCCTCATGGGCCTGCTCCTGAATTGGAGCCAAGCCTTAGATTTCTCCGGAGAGAGGCCCAGTGAAGCGAATGTATTATTAAACAGCAGAAAGGCAGCGCACCATGTGTGAAAGATAATGGGGAAAATTTATTTGATGGGCTATAAATCACAGAATGAGAAGCACTGAAACCTGCGGTAGGAAAATTAATAAGCCCTGAGCTGTGACTTGTTTGGGGTGAGGGTGGAAGGTATTTGACCCCGTTTTGCTGTGAACCCAGGAGCTTCATGCTGCATGGAGGCCCAGAGGTCTGAGGGACTTGAGTGTACATTCCTTTGTATGGCTGTGACATTCCCACCCTCCTCATGATTGGCACCTGCCATGTGACAGTGCCGGCTAGACACTGGGGTTACGGCTTGAGTGAGACAGCCACGGACCTCACCCACTGGGACAGCACAGAGTGCCAGGGAGACAGATGTGAGATATATGATACATATGAACCATACATACATATAATAGAGTTAGTTCCAACTCATAGTGACCCCATCTGTGTCAGAGTGGAACTACACTCGATAAGGTTTTCAATGGCTTATGTTTCAGAAGTAGATTGCCAGGCTTTTCTTCCCAGGCATCTGTAGGTGGATTTGAACCACCAACCTTTCGGGGTTAGTTAAAATATATTTGTAAGTTTATATGTAATATTCCCAATCCCCAAAGACAAATAAAGATTGGATTTATAAAGATACTGATAAATAAAACAAACTGGTTGCTGTCAAGTCAATTCCAACTCATAGCAACCCTATAGGAGAGAGGAGAACTGCCCCATAGCGTTTCCAAGGTGCGGCTGGTAGATTTGCACTGCTGACCTTTTTGGTTAGCAGCCGAGCTCTTAACCACTGTGCCACCAGGGCCCACTGATAATAAAAGACAATAATAACGAAAACTAAAAGAAAGAAAGAAAATTAGGTATTCGACTCACATCAGAATCAACTTGTGACGGAGTCGTTGGAACAGAACCCTGTTATAAGTCGGGGAGTACCTGTATATATATGTATACCATGTGAAGGGTTCCATGGAGGAAAGGTGCAGGGAGCTCTGAGGTGGGAGGGTGGGGGAGGAACTAATAGAGTTTTCAGGGGGAAGTGGGTGGTTCTTCGGGGAAAAGAAGATCCATGGGAGTCAGCCAGGTGGCCCAGGAAAGTGACAGGCAGAGCGATGAGCTGTAAAGAGTGTTCAAAGGACAGCAAGGCCAAGGTGGCTGGGACAGAGGGATATTTTTACAAATGCCACTCTGGCTACTTTATCGAGAATAGACTCAAGGGGCAGGACAGGATTTAGGGACACAGTTAGGGGCTGTGGGAGTCACCAAAGGTAGAGACAGTGATGCCCTGGACCTGGGTGTTGATAGTGAAGATGGAGAGAGGCGCACAGACTCAATCTAAAATTTGGAGTTAGTGATAACCCATTTTAGAGGAGGCTCAAAGGGTCTAGGAAGCCAGCCCAGTGTCCAAGGAAGTGGGGGTGGTGGGAACAAAGACATGAAGGATAGAAGTGTGTAGGGGGTGTTGAGGGCCAGTGTGGCTGAGGAAGGTGTAGGTGTAGGGAGTGGTGAGAGGCCAGGTAGGGAAGGGGCCTGGGGCAACATGCACTGATCACCCACCTGTAGCTGGGACTAGAAGCCAATGCTTGTGGCCTTGTTGCCACAGAACAGCTTTTTACAATTAGCTCTGTCCTCTTAGCATTTGGAAAGGGTCATCAGGTTAGTTACCTGGGGACAGGTGAGAATAGACCATTAGGAGTCAAGCTGCATAAGACTAAATTCTGTCTCTGCCACTTACCAATATTCTGTGTCAATAAAATGGGGATAGTAATAGTGTTTCCACCTCTTAAGGTTGTTATAAGGATTAACCAAATTAATATTACCTGGCAGGTTGTAAGGAGTCCCTAGGTGGTGCAAAGAGTTAACACACACGGCTGCTATACAAAAGGTTTGAGTCTACCCAGAGGCACCTCAAGAAGAAAGGCCTGTCGATCAACTTCTGAAAAATCAGCCACTGAAAATCCTACAGAAGACTGAGCTGCTGGGCTGAGGGCTGGGGACCATGATCTCAGGGGACATCTAGCTCGATTGGCATAACATAGTCTATAAAGGGAAAGTTCTACATCTGACTAGGGTGAGTAGCAACTGGGGTCTTAAAAGCATGTGAGCAGCCATCTAAGCTACATCTACTGGTCCCATCCTGGCTGGAGCAAAGGGGAGAGTGAAGAAAACCAAAGACACAAGGGAAAGATTTGTCCAAAGGACTAATGGACCACAACTACCACAACCTTCACTAGATTGAGCCCAGAACAACTAGATGGTGCCCAGTTACCACCACCAACTTCTCTGGTAGGGATCACAATAGAGGGTCCCAGACAGAGCTGGAGAAAAATGTAGAACAAAATTCAAATTCACAAACAAAACCAGCCTTGCTGGTCTGACAGAGACTGGAGAAATCCTAAGAGCAAGGCCCTGGGACACCCTTTTAACTCAGTACTGAAGTCACTCTTGAGGTTCACCCTTCAGCCAAAGATTAGACAGGTCTGTAGGGCCAACAATAGCACACGTGAGGAACATGCCTCGTAGTTCAATCATGTCTATGAGACTAATGGGCACGCCAGCCCCAAAGCAAAGATGAGAAGACAGAAAGGGACAGGAAAACTGGATGAATGGAAACAGGGAAACTGGGGTGGAGAAGTGGAGAGTGTTGACACGTTGTGGGGTTGGCAACCAATGTCACAAAACAATGTATGTATTAACTGTTTAATGCGAAACTAGTTTGCTCTGTAAACTTTCAGCTAAAGCACAATAAAAAAAAAAAAAAAAGAGGAATTTGGAACAAAAAAAAAAAAGGAAAGAAAACCCTGTGGAGCACAGTTCTATCCTGACACACGTGGCAAAAGATGTGACAGCAACTTTTTTTTTTCCCCAGGTTTTAAGTGCTTTATTGGGATTAATCGACATATACTGTGTGACTTGGGCAAGGTCATCCCCTCTGTGGGCCTTGGTTTCTCCTGGAGGGTCTTTCTGAACCCTTCAGGCTAAGGTTCTGTAATCTCCCTGTGTCCAGCTGCTGAGGTGGCTGTTGCCCAGTGCCAAGCTGGCAGGTATCTCCTCAGATGGGACTGTATTTTCCAGCCCTGTAAAGGGACACCAGTTCTATCGGGGCTGTAAGGGGATATTTTAATCAGCCAGGACCTGGTGAGGTCAGAGGCTGTAGAGACCAGGACAAAGAGTGCCAGTCAGGGCTGCCACCTGGCCTGAGCTGACCCACTGAGCCCCAGACTCTAGATTGCATGCAGGGAGCCCCTGGAGGGAGGCTGAAGCCAGAGGCTTCACTGTGGGACAGGGACCATGGGCAACTGATTGTTCTCCTCTCTGAGCCTCAGTCCATGAAACTTATAATCACTGCCTGCCTGCTGCACACAGTGAGAGAGAGGCTGCAGTTTGGAAAAGCCAGATTTGTGACTCTGTTGGGGTCTGTGGTCCCAGAAGCCCCATACAGAGCCCAAGGGACCTGAGAGAGAGAGAGACAGGGAAGGCCAGTGTGGCTCAGTGTGGCCCACAGACCACCTGCTTTACTCCTGGACCCACCTCCTATTGGTTAAAAATGCAGTTTCTTGGGCTCCTCCCCAGACACTCCGCAGTGGACCTGGGAATCTGCATATTAACATGCACCTCAAGAGACTGAAGCTCTTAATTAAAGTTCGAGAACTGAGGTTCTGGGCCATCCCCTTTTTTAAACCAATGAGGAAAGGGACCCAGAGGAGAGGAGGAGTCTCACCCAAGTCACTCAGCAGACTGGGTCCCTGCACCATGCCACCTTGGGGTCCTCAGAGGCCACCATCCCAGGAATCCTGGTAGCCCTGGGCTGGGCCTCAGCCAGGCTGGTGCTTCCATAGGGCAGGAAGGCCTTTGTCCTAGGGCTCTACGCCCGGCAGGGGGCAGCACCGGCCAGCCACAGAGAGGGTCTTTATAGTCTACTGTTGGCTCTGTGGGCCTGAGCTGGCACGGCCTAGGAAGACCTATCGCTGGGGCGTATTGGTGGGGTTCAGTGAGGGCCTGAGTGGGTAGGTGGGGGTCTCTGCCTGCTTGGGAGCCTATGTAAGGGGGCTGGGTATGAGAGAGAAAGCACCAGGAGAACAGAAGAAACACAAAGTCAGAGAAAGCAGGTCCAGAGAATTCTGCAACCGCCTTACTGCCTCCTGGGGCAGAGGCTGCAGGAGGAAGGGGGAGGGGGCTGTGTAGACCCCTCTTAACTGAGCCTCCCTCCCCAGTTGGTGGGATCAATTCAGGCTCCTCCCCGTGGCCTCCTGGCTTTATAGTAAGGGTCAGTAAGAAGGGAGCTCACGCTTGGGCCTCTGCCCCTCACCCTGCCCCCAGCATTTTAGCCAGGAGAGGTGGTGGGGTGGGGGCGGTGAGGCTGGAGCCCAAACTCCAGTCCCAGCTTTGCGACTGGCTCCTTCTTAAGATACCTGCAATAGCTTCATCTGCTGCCCAGAACTGAGTGAGGACCTGGGGGTATCTGAGTGACCCTGAGCAAGTTGAGGCCTCTGAGCCCTAGTTCAAGGATGGGCTGACCACTAGATCTTTCAAGACCTTCTTTGATTCCAAGCTGAATGACAGCAGCTTTACTTCCACGCTTTTCAAGGCCACTCTCTTCGGTAATGAGCTTCCTGTCACCAAAGGGGTGCCCTCTGAGGCTGGTCAAATCTTGCTTCCTCTTAGGCTTTTGCCTGTGGTCTCTGACCATCCCTCCTCCATCCCACCCCCATCTCTGTTAATCGTTAATCACCAAAAGAGCCCCATCTGGGGGGAGGGGCATAGTCTTAGCTGTGGAGGGGAGTGGGCAGCTGATTTCCAGGATGAGCTTGAACTTGTTTTCCTTGGCCCCAAACTTTCTTGGCTGCTTCCTGTTTGAGCAGGCGCAGAAATTCTAGGGCCCCAGCCCTTCCTCCACCCCCTGGTGGAATTTCCAGACAAAACACTGCTCTCAGGATGGGGGCAGGGCAAGCATTGTTCTCATTCCCAAGGGGAGTGGAGGGGTGAGGGTGGCAGAGGATCCCCAGGAGAGGGCAGTAAGGGTGAGAATTAAGGCTGTAGTGAAGCCTGCCCCTCCTCTAACACCTGCAGTGGCTCCCACTTTATGTCCCAGATTGGGCACAGAGGCCTCAAGTGTCATTGCCCAAGGGCCCTGAGAGACTACCCAGGCCAACCCAATTTTACAGGCCGGGAAGCTGGGGCTATGGACAGTACAGGACTTGTCCAAAGGTACACAGCAAAGTAAAGGCGTTTATTCATTCATTTACTCACTGAGTGCCAGCTCTGCGAAGCTCATGTGTAGAGTCAGGGCTTGTATCCTGGCCTTCTGGCCAGCCCCTGACCATGCCACTCGAACGCTGTCCACGTGTCACGGTGGAGGAAAGCCCAAAGAGGTGAAGTCCCTCGCCCCAGATCCCACAGGTGCTGCCCTTGAAAAAAACAGGGGCTTTTGAGCCTAGCACCCTTCATTCACCTCATTCATCAAATATTTTTCGAGCGTTGTTCTAGACACTGGGGATACAGCTGTGAACAGGACTAGCAAGGCCCCTGCCCTCATTAAGGTTTGGGGGAAGATAATTAGTGAACAACCGAATACACAGATAAGATAGTTTCAGGAAGTGATAAGTGGAAGGAAATAAAACAGGACAATGGGATAGCATGTGGGGATTGGGGCAGAGGCACTTGAGATAAGGTGTCCAGGGAAGGCCTCTGACTGTGATATTTGAGCTGTGGCCTGAATGACAGGGAGGAGCTGGCCATCTGAAGATACAGGGTCAGTGTGTCCAAGTAGAAAGAACAGCAAATGCAAAGGCCCTGAGGTGGGAACACATTTGGCTGGTAGTTCAGGGCTGTTGTTGTTGTTAGGTGCCATCAAGTTGATTTTGACTTGTAGTGACCCCATGTGACAGAGTAGAGCTATCCCCATAGGGTTTTCTAGGCTGTAATCTTTACGGGGGAGGAGCCCTGGTGGCACCAATGATTAAGTACTCGGCTGTTAACCAAAAGGTTTGAAATTATCAGTGGTTTGAACCCACCAGTGGCTCTGCAGTAGAAACATGTGGCAGTCTGCTTCTGTAAAGATGGTAGCCTAGAAAATCCTATGGAACAGTTCTGCTCTGTCCTGTAGGTTCGCTATGAATTGGAATAGACTCAATGGGACACAAGAACAACAATCTTTACGGGAGCAGATTGCTAGGTCTTTCTCCCTTGGAACCTCTAGGTGGATTTGAACTCCCCAACTTTTTCATTAGCAGCTGAGCGCTTAACCATTGAGCCACTAGGGCCCCTTTGGTTCTGGGCTAGTATAGGTATATTTTCAGCTGAGTTTAGAACCATCTTAGCCAGTGGCTCCCCAAGAAACTTCTGGAAAGCTCTTTTAAACATATGGATTCCTGGGCCTACCCACGAAGGTTTGGATTTGGTAGTGCTGGGAGTGGGGCCCTGGAGTCTGTTTTGAATCTCCCGTAGTTTACGGGCATTCAGCTCTACCCTGCACCTGCAGGCCTGCCTCATGCAGCCAGCCCCTCCTTTTGTAGTGGCAGAGTAAGGATCAGAGAGGGTCTATGACTTCTTCAAGGTCACACAGCCACATAGCAGCAGAGATAGGCCTGGAGCCGAGATCTGCTTCCCCATCCAGGGCTTCCTTCCTTACCACTTTGCTTCTCCTTCTCTGGAGGGTTGCCCGGGCCTCACTCCCACTTGGACCTATCTCCCACCTCTTCTCCCTGATCTCACCCTTCACACACTCCATTACATCCTGCTTCCCTGTCCCTACCTCACCCCCTACTCCAGCCTCATAGTTCAACACACTGTCCCCAGTATACCCTTTGCTGGTTCTCACCTCCCTGGGCCTTTGCTCATGCTGTCTCCTCTGTCAAAAATACTTCTCTCTTCTCTCTACCCAGTCTGCTCCTACTTGGCCTTCTAGCTGCGATGCCAATGATACCTTCTCCAGGCAGTATTCCAGGACTTCTTCCTCCTCCAAGTTCCCTCAGTGCTGACTGCAGATCATATGGGCTCAACCACTTTTCTTGCAGGCCCCACCATCTCTTATAACCAGTCTTACTGAGAGCCTGCTCTGGGCAGGGAACAGTGTTGACCAGCTCTGGGCTGTCCTGCTCTCATGGAGCCCATAGATTAGTGAGAAAAGAAATAGTCGGGGTGGGGGGCAAGTTTGGGCCATTTTATACCCAGGACTTTTGATCCATTATGCCATTTGCTCCTCCCACAACCTCACAAAGTGCAAGTGTCATTATACCCATTTTACAGCTGAGGAAATGGAGGCACAGAGGTGAAAGAACTGGTCTGGGGCCACTCAGCCAGGAAATGCTGGCTCCTCACCACAAATCCCGTGCCCTTTCAGCTTCCCTGCCTAGATGACCAAGGAGCTGACCACTGGGCTGGTTCATCTGTCCTCCTCAGTGGGCTCTGCAGGGATTGAGTGGGGCCTTTCCCCTGGAACTCAGGCTGGTGCCAGCCACAGAATGGTTCACAGATGACCAGGTAAGGGAGGACTCTCTGGGCTCCTGCTGGGACCATATGCCAGCCCCTCTGATGTGGAGCCCTCTCAGCCCATCACTGGCCGGGGAGGAAGGAGCCCAAGATGTTGAACTTCAGCCCCAGGCCCAGGATGGGGTAGCAGCGAGGGCTTCGAGTTTGGCTGGGGCCCAGGGCCCACCTGGAGCTTGGCAGTGTTTCTGGGTCAGGGCAGGAGAGGAAGTATGTGGAGGGAGTCGCTCCAAGCCTGGCCATCTGGGCTGAAATGCCTGCTTCGTGAGTGGGGGTAGGGAAGGAGAGGCTGGAGCTGGGGCCTGGAGAGTGGATCCCAGCCTCTCCCTTCCCCAGTGGTCAGGTCTTGGGATTGGAGCCCTGAGCTTTGGGAATAGAAGGCTGATGTCCCAGCTGCCCTGGAGTGGTAGCCCAGGGTGCCCATGGGAGGCTGAACAGGCATCAGGCATTGTGGGAGGCATGGCCCAGGCAACTGAAGGGCAAAGGTGGTCTTGGTAGCTGTATTTAAATCCTAAAGCAGAGCTCCAGCCTGAGCCCAAACCCCATCTGTGACCTCCAGTGAGTCTGACTCCCTCCCAGGGCCTCAGTTTCCCTATCTGACTGCTCTGTTGGGGTCGGAGGGGCAATCAGACCATCAGTGATTGAGGAATTGATGCTAGATCCTACTAGTGATGGATTAGGCAGGGTCCTGGGGCAAGTTCTCAGGCCTCAGCTTCCCTGGTTCTCGCCCTGACTCTGAAGATTCCTTCCAGCTCTGACATTCCAGGATTTTAGGACAGGCTGTTGTCACATGCGAGGGAGATATGCCTTCTTCTCTGGGCCTCTGGAGGGCAAGAGGGACGTGCTGGTGGTGGTCTTGGGGCTGGAAGATATTTCTAGGTGTTGATGGAATCCCAGGGAGGTGGGCCAGGCAGAGCTGTCTCATACTTGCTTAACATCTTTCAGAAACCTGAGGCCCAGGGATGCCAAGGGGCTTTCTTTGGGTCACATAGTGTGACCCCCTCCCTCCTCGTCCCAGCTGTCCTTCAGCCCTTAGAGCCTTGGCCTGTCCCTTGGGTTTGCCCTCGGGCCCAGCTTTGGGCGACTTGATTTAAAAAGCACTCCTACTCCTGAGGCCTTGGACTCCTGGCCTCTGTGTGTTCAAATGCGCACACTTGATGGGTCCCCAGTTCTGTCTGTCTTGAAAGGGACACAGCCATCTAAGCCCACGTGTTCTCGGCCCTGACCGGACCATTTTCTGCAAAGGGTGGAGGTCCAGGGGGAGGGTCAAGGTGGAGGATGCCTGGCAGGGCTCCAGTGGTGAGTGAGACCCCGCAGGGATCGTCTGTGTCTCCCGCCTCGCGGAGTAAGCTCTGGCTCCAACTTCCCCCATCTCCCGGATGGAAGTCCAGCTCCTGGTCCAGCTTTGTTCCCAGACAAACGGTGGACACAGGAAGCTGTCATTGCTGGCCAGACGAGCCACCTCCCAAGGCAGAGGACATGACCTTAACCACAAGTGCACCCTCACACCTCCGTCCTACTCACACCCCTGTGCAGGGGTCCAGCAACTGACTCAAAGATTGAGACTGGCCTGGGAGGTGGTTGTGTGTGGGGCTATCTGGCTGGGGGCTGCCTCTGGTAAGCACTGCCTGCCCTGTCCCGACAGGAAAACTGACAGGTCTGAGCTCTCCAGACACCCATTGTGTGGGGCCTGTTGTGGGCTCTGATGCTTCCTCTGTCAGGACTCCTGCCCCTCAGTCCAGGCCTCCTCCTGTCCCTTGTCAAATCTGCTTTCTAGGAAAGTTCCAGGCTTTTACACCACCCCCTCCCCTCCACCCCCAATTTGTCCTTCATGAAGTCCTGCTCAACCTTATGACTTTTGCTTTTGCTATCCCCGTCTGGGTTCAAATCCTGACTCCTTGTGCAAGCGCTGTGACCTTACTTACCCTTTCTCTGCTACTTATATTTTCTGTAAAATGGAGGGAGGGGGTAACAGTCTGCCTCTTAGGGCATTGAGAAATTGAGTGAGATAAGGTGTGAAGAATACTGAGAATAGCTTTTGGCTCACAGTAAATGCTTAATACATCTCAGCTACCATTATTATTTAATTCAAACTTCACCCTCAAATGAAACTTTTGAGGTCAAACTTCTAAGCCTCTTCTGTTGGGAAGGTCTTGGTTTCTGTGGTTCCCTCTGAGCACGAGCATCGCTCTTCCCTGGGTTGTTGCTGTTAGCTGCCTTCCAGTCGGTTCCCCAGCTCACAGCACAATGGAATGAAACATTGCCTGGTCGTGTGCCATCTCCATGATGAGTTGCGATCCATAGGGTTTTCGTTGGTTGATTTTTGATAGTAGATGGCTAGGCCTTTCTTCCCAGTTGTCTTAGTCTGGAAGCTCCCCTGAAACTTGTTCAGCATCACAGTAGCACACAAACCTCTACATGCAGTGGCTACACACGACGTGCCATGGTCAGGAATCAAACCTGGGTCTCCCGCATGGAAGGGGAGAATTCTACCACAGAACCACCACTGCCCCCATCTTCCCTGGGTAGAGTCTAGCATTTGAAAATAGCCAACCCATTGTTGTTTTGTTGTTTTCCTCCCATACAAAATGTTTTCCTCAGTGCAAGCCAGACCTTTCTGCTTTGTGCTCAGGTGAACAAATGGATGATCTGTCCTAACACTGGAGGAAAAACTGTCCTTTGTGGGCCATCTAAGGTTTTTCAAGGGTAATTCTGACAATATGTTTCTTTGTCTCCTTCTTCACTGACTTTAAGCCTAACACCTCCTAGTAAGATGTGACTGCACTGGACTGGCCTGGCAGCCCCTCTTCCCTGCATCTGGATGCCTCTTCTAACCTGGCCCTGGCCTGGCCCATGGTTTACCTGGACTGTCAGCCCAGCTCCTACGCTGCCCACTACTCTCAAACCTTAGGCTACCTGGATGCTGATGGCTTTCTGCCTAGAAGGCAATTCTTTGGATCCATTCTTCCTGGGCTTCCCTGTGGCCTCCTGGTGTCCCTATTATTCAAGGTGTGGCAAGAGTACAGAGGAGGATCCCTCATTGGGGCTGGGGTAGAAAATCTTTAAGGAGGTGATATTTGAGCTGAGTCCTGAGGGATAAGGAGGAGTTCACCAGGTGGATGCAGAAGGAAGAGCTTCATGGCTAAGGCCAGAGGTGGGAAGGAATGCAGTGCTGTTGGGAGGTTTGGGGCAGATAGATCAGGGCTGCTGGAGTGGGATGGGGTACAAAGGGAGGCAGCTGTTTTGTGATGGAACTTAGTTCTTTTCAGTGCTCTGGGTATCCTCCTTTTCAGGGAGAGGATGAAGGTGGTAGTGGTGGTGGGGTCGGGTCAGGTCTAAGTTAGCCAGTCGAGTCCCCTACCTGACACTTAGGAAGCATGCAGATTTCCTGGCCCCATCCAGACCCACTGAATCAAGCATCAGGGGAGAAACTCGGAAATATGTGTGCTTAAAGAGCTGGGGGTGATTGGGAGGCTCAGGGGTGTGGAGACCATGGAGGCCTTGACCCCACCCAAAGCAGCACATAGAAGTGGGAACTGGGCCTCTTCTGGAGCCCTTGTGGAGGCAAGACAGAGGTGGGTGAGTGGGGGTAGGGCAGGTCTACTGGCCAGACTATTAACCCTGTAGGGTCTGAGTCTTTGCAGATCAGCAGGGCAGGGATGCTGATTCTGTCTAGGTCAGAGAGCTTCTCCTTAAGAGGGGTCCGTCGCAGGAAGCAATGAGAGGGAGAGAGAGGGTGCCACCTTCCCCAGTCCAGGTGGTCTCTGGCAGGGGCGGGGAGGGGGTGGTGGTGGTGGTGGTGGCTACTGCTGTTTGGAGGGAGGAGGCCACAGGGGTAGCGAGTGGGGGACTGCGGGAGGGGGTGGGTGAGCTTGCTCCTCTGCAGCAGGATTGATTCCAGATGCTCTGCTGGGGCTTGCAGGGAGCAGCCTTTGTCTGCCTGCCCGTTCCAGGGGTCCAGGCCAGGGAGCCCAGGGCTTCTCCTCACTCACATCCTGCCTTCCAACTTTGTACCCCCACCCCAGACCCTGTGCCTGACTGGAGGCCTGTGGAGGCGATTGGCTCCTGCTTGGGATGATTGACATTGACCACTCCCACCCCAAGGGCAGGAGGCTTCCTATTCATTATCTGACCTTCCTCCCTCCACAGGTAGATAGGTTGGGGATCTGTAGTTTCTCCTCATGGAAGAGGAAGCTGAGGCACAGAGAGGGACCTGAGGAGCCCAAGCATGAGCTGGGAGACCGTGTTTACAGACTGAGATCCAGAGTTCTTGGTTACTTCCCCCCTCCCTCCACATACCTAAGACTACTTGCTGGGAGCCCCAGGCCAAGATCTTTTGCTCCTGCCGCTGACCAGAGTCTGTTGGCAGTGAGCCTCATCTCTTCAACGGGAGGCTAAAACCTGTCTGATCCGGAGAGTCCTGCTTTGGGAGGGAAACTGGGCCAGATGAACCCTCCTCCACCCTCCCAAAACTGGTGGGCCCTGCTAGGGTGGTCATTTATGACTGGATGTGCCAAGGCATGAGTAGGTGGGTTCTGGTGGCCCATCCAGAAGAGGATGCATGCTACTACGGGCCCACGTCTTGCTCAGGACCGAGGGACTGGGTGCGAGCTCTTCCCAGACGCATTGCCCTTTTGAAAGAGGCTCCTGGGTAATGTCTACCATTGAGAATAACATAGAGCAATGATTAACCCAAAGGGGACTAATGGTGTCCTAGCCGGCAATGTGGTCTTCTGTCTTCTCCTGAGACTGGCCAGTGTTCTGGGGTCAGGGGAGTTATCTTTGCCGTTTCTATTGGGATGGTGTTGGACTTCCCAGACTGGGTCTGGAGGAGCAATACCCCTGCTACCCCTCCCCCTTGGGCCTGGGAAGGCGCCTGGCTTCCAGCTGTGATTCTGGCTTCTGCTGACCTGGGGGCCCTCCCCACTGGCTGAGGGAGGGAGGGAGGGAGGGGGCTCCCCTTGTGAGGTGCAAAACCTGGCCCGGATTGCTGCCCAGACTGCCCCGCCCTTTCCAGAGCCCCGCCTTTTCAGCTGTTCTGATGGTGGACCCCTAGACTGCCTCTGGAACCCACACGTAACCCTCCCCCAAATACACCTAAGATGGCATATAGGGGATCCCATGCATGGTACAGTAGAGGGCTAGCGAAAAAAGACCCTCAGCGAGACAGATTGACAAAGTGGCTGCACCAATGGGCTCAAGTAGAGCACTGATATTGAGGATGGCACAGACCGTGCAGCGTTTCGTTCTGTTGTACGTAGGTCTGCTGTGGGTCGGAACCGACTCGATGATAGCTAACAACAGCAACATGCTAAGACCACTTGCCTCTGCCACAGCACTGTCTTTCTGTTGACTGGGACAAGTCAAACTTCCCTGTCAGGGCCTCAGTTTCCCTTCTGTGCTTAAAGAAATAGAACTCAGGCAGGTGGTTGCCTCAGTGGTTTAAAGGATAAATTTCGAAGCAGGGGCAAGGAAGGGGAGGGAATGAGGGGAGAAACAGAGATCCTCGAGGGCCTGGATGGTCAGGGAAGGCTAGAGGAAGTGGGCCCTAAAAGATGGACTTTGGCCAGTCAGAGAAAGGTCGTGGGAGGGTACTCCCTGCTGGGAGCGGAGCAAAGAGAAGTGAGGAGTAGGGGAGCAGTGGAGGTGAGACTGGCAGGTGGTTTGGCCGGGGCCAGAATGTTGAAGGCCCAGGTCAGGGAAGAATGCATGGGCTTGTTGCCACTGGGCTTTGGGGAGCCATGGAAGGTTCTTGAGCTGGGAAGTGCGTGACTTGGTGAAAGCTTTTCAGCCCCTTGCAATTGAGACAGTTGAAACTCTCCCTTTTCCTAGCCTCAGGTTTCCCTCTCTACAGTAGGATAAAAATTGTTCTGCCCTCGCAGCGGGCCTGGTAGAGCTGCTGTAAATGTCCAGTGGGAAGCAGACTTTGCAGCATCTGTGGTTTTTATTTATGGATGTGTGTGTGGGGGGGGGGAGGGGCGGGGTAGTGTCTAAATCAAAGGGGGCAAAATGTCCAGATTTGGCAAAGCCTGCTGGATGCACAGGTGTTCGTTATGTTCTCTGTACTTTTTGTGTGCTTGAAATACACACCATAATTTTGATTATATACAAATAATATGTGTATCAAACTGGACAGTCTTTAAAATGTAAAGAATAGGCGTGTATTCTGCCCGAAAGAGGAGTGTTTCAACCCAGCTGGGGCTAGACCGGATGGGTTCGATTCTCAGCCTGATGAGCTTGGGGCGAAACGGGGTCATCGGCTTTATTTGGACTCTTAATTGACGGTGACTATTCCTCGGACCTCGGTGTTCCCCCGGCCGCCGTGCGTGCGTCCTGCCCCGTGTCCGGGAGCCCGCACACGCGGGTGCACCGTCTACACTCGCCGCTGGAATGGGGCGCCCCGTGCGCCCTGGGATCGGGCTTCGAGTCATCAGGCGCTGGGAGGCGGGGGAGGCCCTCCTGCTTCCCTAGGTGGAGGCCTCGGGTCCCGGGGGCTCTCCAGCCCGCCTCGCCCCTCTTACTCCAGGCCGGGATTTCCCCAGCACTGACTTTCCGGGCTGGTGCCAGCCCGGCCTCCCAGTCTCCAGCCCCCGCCGCGGGGCCGGCTGCTCCGGGGAGGGGGAAGTGGAGGAGGAGTTTGAGCGACTTTGTGGGGCAGCCTTGGCCTCGGCGGCTGCGGCCGCACCGACAAGCGCGGGAGAAGGCAGGGACGCCCGCCGGGCGGTCCGGAGCGGGCGATGGCGCCCGTGTGAGCGCGTCCAGGCCCGGCCCGGTGCCCGGCGGGCGGCAGCATGTCCGCGGGCGGCAGCGCCAGGAAGAGCACCGGGAGGCCCTCCTACTACTACCGGCTGCTGAGGCGGCCCCGGCTGCAGCGACAGAGGAGCCGCTCCCGCAGCCGGACCCGGCCTGCCAGGGGTAGGCGCAACCCCCACCCCTGACCCCCAGGTCCCTTCCACCGCCACTTCACCACCTTATGCCCCGGGATGCCATGGACCCCAGATCCTACTGCTTGCCACTTAGGGAGGACCCCCTCACCCACCCCTCCTGGTACCCATTACTCTGTCTGCGGGACCCCCATTCCCACCAGCTTCTTCCTCACGTCCACTATCTTGTGTCTTTAGTGTTTTCTCTCTGCCATGGACAAGGAGAAGGGATTGGAAGCTAGGGCGTCTTCCTTTGGCCTCTCAGATCAGACCTCTTGCCCCACTGTGCCTCAGTTTACCGGGCCAAAACCAAAAACCAAACCGGTTGCTGTCAATTCGATTCTGACTTGTAGTGAGTGACTGTAGAACAGAGTAGAACTGCCCCGTGGAGTTTCCAAGGAGCGCCTGGTCGATTCGAACTGCTGACCTCTTGGTTAGCGGCCATAGCTCTTAACCACTATGCCACCAGGATTTCCATTTACCCGGCAATAGGGCATTAAGTGATCCAGGGTGGACCCTGGCTTTCCCTCACCTCACCTTCACTGCCCTGGCCTCCCAGCTTAGCCAGTCCTGCACTTCTTCCCTTTTCAGAGACTTAACAGGCTCCCCTCCTCCTGGGATGGACAGGTGAGGGACCCTACCCCAGGGATCCTTGGCTTTGAAGGAGCCAGAAGCTGAGTGGGTGGATGGGTTCTACCTCCTCTGAAAAAAGTTTCTCTTCTTCAAGCCCAGGAAGCAGGAGGGGGGAAGGGGAGGTGCAGGCGCATTTTCTTTTTCCAGTAACTGGATACTCAGCTGGAAATGAGTGTGATCCCAGGGGCTGCCTTCAGGGCAGGGTGGGGGCCAGGACTTCCTTCCGTGGCTGGGTGGAAGGGAGAGAGGCTCCCTGGAGAGGCCAGAGTCCTGGGCAAAGGCTCAGGCCGGCCTGAGGGTGCCAACAGTGTGGGCGGTTGTGTGTGTGTTGAGGGGGACAGCAGCACTCACGGGGACCTGGTCACTTTTCCACCACCAGGTTGTCAGGGGAAGCCGGAAGGCTGGCCTTGTGCCGACCTAGCCCAGAGGGGGTTTGAGCAAATGCTGTGCATGGAATCTGCAGACCAGGGTCAAATCTCAACCTCTCCAAGTACTGGTTGTGTGACCTGGACCTGTACCATTGCCCCTGAGTTTCACTAAATGTTAGTTTTGCTTCTCCCCAGAATGGGAAGACTTTTCCCACAGTCAGGGCTGAGTAACAATGTAGAGGGCTTCCTCAGGAAGTAGTGAGTTCTCTGTATGGAAGGATCCAAGCTGAGTCTGGGGGTGTGCACAGGTGTGCGCTGGAGTTCAAGCCTTGAGGGTCTCTTGGGGCCCATGGTTCCCCACTCCTTGCCTTCCCTGAGGTAGCCTCTGGCTACCCCTGACCCCCTCAGTCTTGGCCCTGGAGACCAGAGGTCTGGATTCAAGCACAGGTCAATGAGACTTTGGACAAGTCACTTCCCCTTTCTGAGCCTTAATTTCCTCAGCTGTAAAATGGGAATGGCAGTACTGGGAAGATTCAGTGAAGAAACAGGTGCATACTGTGACAAGCAGGAGTTGTGAAAATGCCCTATAATGCTCAGGCCACCCTGGGGCCTCTCCTACACCTACCCTACCCTGCGCCTCTCCTCACCTTGGAAATGCCTTGCACAACCTTTCCCTCCACTTTTCACCTCAGCCCGGTTTCATCCCTGGCTGCCAAGGCACAGAGAGGACCAAGAGTTCTCCTCTAAACCAGGAGTTTTGCTGACTGGGAAGGGGACAATCTGTGTGTTGGGCCCTCCCCTGGGCCCCAGCTCCCAGGCACCACAGGTATGGGAGTCCTACTTTGAAGAAGCTCATAGCCTGCTGGGGATGGGGAGGAGACTGTCACTGAGCACAAGTTACAACTGGGAAATCAGGGAGAGCTTCACAGAGGAGGTGACATTTGGACAGGATCTCACAAAATGGATAGGATTTCCTTTGGCAGAGGGAGTGATTGAGTCAGAACTGGGTTCAGTCCCAGCTCTGCATATGACTATCTTTGGGCCAGTTACCTCACCAAGCCTCAGTGACCTCTGCTGGTAAATGCTCAATGGGATAAGGACGGCAGAGTTGTAAGAATGAGAGTAGGAATGCATGGAAACCTGGAAGCCTGTGCCTGGGACTCCGGCCACAGGAGTGTGACCTATCGTCCTTTTTTTGGGCAGAAGGAACAGCCTGTGCAAAGACAGGAAGAAGGAAAATGCCTTGGGTGTTGTGGACAGAGCTCTTCCTGGGACAGGGATAGAGGGTGTACTGGGGAGGGGGAAGAGCAAGGAACAGAGCTTGGGGCCCGATTGAGTGAGGTGAGTCCTAGGGGGTGGTGAGAGCTGCTTGGGAGAGTGACTCAGGCAAGGTATGAGGTGGAGGCTAGAGGCCCCCTGTCCACCTGGGTGCGATGCTGCTGGAGCAGGCACTGACCTCCCTCCACTAAGCCCTCAGAGTCCTGACTCTGCCCCAGGGCCACCTTCTCACTGCCCCTCCTGAGGGCAGTCCCCTCACCCAGGTGGTAACTCATGCTGGGGAGGTCACCACCTGGCCTTCAGCCAGTCCCTTTCCACCTCAGGCCTCAGTCACCCCATCTGTGTGGGGGGTTGGTTCTGTGGCTGTGACCTTAGACCACAGAGGAGGGAGTGGTCCCTACCACGCTAGCCCAGGTCAGGTCCTTGCTCCATACCTGTTCTGGCCTCTACACTAGCCAGGAAGGAAAAATGACTGAGAACTCTGGGGAGGGGGGTTTTCAGAAACAGGAAAGTGCAGGGAAGAGTGGGCTGGTGGTGGGACTCGCAGCTGGCCGGGCTGGGGACAAGGTTGTAGCCAGGACTGCCACTCTAGACTGGTGGGGAGGGGTTCATTGGAGAATTGAGAGCAGGACCTTGTCCCAGACAGGGTTGCAAAGTGAGGGACAGCATCTGAGCTGCCCAGGTTTGACCAGCAGAGGGCACTATGCAAGGCACTTCCTCTCTCTGGGCCTGGGTTTTCCCATCTGGAGAATGGGCGGAGTGAGAACTGCTGCTGGGGGCGCACAAAGCTTGACGAAGGCCAGAGACAGGGTGTTAACAGTGACCTATGAATGGCAAAGGTCATCTGGCTGTGCCACATGGTGCCTTGTAAACCTAGAGTGTGCTTGAAGGTTGGGCATGGCCCTAGATTTGAGGGGTGTCCTATCCCCAGAGGGTGTCACCAACCAGGGTGCCTCCCCACCTATCCCCATCATGATCAAGGAAAGCCTTATCTGTCTGTCTGACCTGTCTGTCCCCCAGGGCTTCTGGGGGAAATATAAGTATCCCTCTAGCCCTGAATAAAGCTGCTGTGGCCCATTTGCTTGCCAGCAAACATATCTTGAGCACGTACTATGTGCTGGGCTCCAGCCTGGCCACCAGGGTTACATAGGGATGCACGCAGTCCCAGCCCTCCCTGGTCCCCCAGGCAGGTGGGGAGACCAGCTGATTGAGGTGCACTGGGGCACAGGGCCCTTTCTGGGGGAATGGAGTAGTGGTTAGTGGGAGACAGGGGCTTGAGTCCAGCTCAGCCATGGCCTCAGTTTCCCCACCTGTCAAATGGGACTGTACCTGCTCTGCCGCCTCACTGGTGTCCAGGAACCTCTTGGAATGGTAGCGAGCCCATACCCAGGGGCAGCTTTGATTCTTTTCTTCAAGTTTTCATCCATCTGAGTTTTTCCTAGAGCCTAGCCATGTGCCAGGCCCTAACTGGGCACTGGGGACTTGGCTGCCTCCCAAGATCGTTAGGTCTTCTTCCATGTCTGGTGTCTGCCCATTGCATGGCCCTGTATCTCAGCTGCTGTGTGGTCCCTCTTCCCTCCCACCTGGGCCTGTTTCCTTTTGGTGTCCACGTGCATCCCTGTGTGGCTCTGGTGGCCAGGCTGGAGCCTAACACATAGTAGGTGCTCAGGATATGTTCGCTGGCTGAACAAATGGGCCATAGCTTTATCCAAGGCTAGAAGAACGCTTATATTTCCCCCTGCTGCAGTCTGTCTATGGGGTCTTGAGGGAGCTTCCCAGAACCCCCCAATACACTCTGAGGAATGCAGGCAGGAGGGGCCTCACAGGGGTGCCCAGGAGGGCTGGATCTGGTCTCCTGAGGTGGTAGTCTCCTCCCAGGAGAACATGGCAGCTGAACAATCTGAACACTGGGGTTCAGATGGGGACACTGAGGCACAGAGGGGCTATGACTTGCCCAAGGTCACCTTCACAGAGCTGAGTATGAAACCCAGGGCTGTTGGCCCCTAGGAAGATAGCAACGTTATTGGGGAGGGGCTGGTTTGACACAGCTGTCTCTTAACAAGGAACAGTGTTGAGGGATGGGCCCGTGTACCACCATGGGGGGGGGACTACAACCTCTTGTGGGGGACCCTGGCTTCAAAGAGACCTGCAAAGAGCCCTCTGGGGCAGCAGCTTGGACCTCACGAGTTGGTTGAGCCTGAGAATGGCCCTTAGGGTAGGTGCTGTTTATGTCTTGTGGCCCCCAGTCCTCAAAAATCCCCTCAAGGGCTCAAGGCCTGACTCTCTGTCCCCAATTTGGACACTCTGAATTTGTAGTTATATCCTTTTCTGCCGTGTCCTTCTTTCTGTTCTTGCTGAGACACAATCCCTTCTTTGAAGCTTGGCCCCAGCTTCTTCAGGCCCTCCTAGCCCTTACATACCTCAGTGACTGGGGAGCTCACTCACTATCATGGTGTGTAACAAGGGTAGAAATGGCTCCTCTTTGCTCAGTGCCCAGTATTAAACTTAACTCACTGCTTACATTGTCTCATTTAATGCTCACAACAACCCTGTGAGATGGATACTGGATATTCTCATTTTACTGGTGAGGAAGAGTAGCCCAGAGAGTGAGAGCCTTGTCCAAGGTCACACAGCTCAGAAACTGTGGAGCCCAGCTCTGCCTGACTCCAGACCCTGAACTTGTTTCCTTACCTGGCACCTGGTTTCCTCTGCCTGCCTGTAGTATAGCTCCACCTAGTATGATAAGACCTGTCCTTGTCTTTATAATAATGTCCCATCAGATTTGCACAGGCAGCTACTCTGAGGGTTTGTGGTCATCATCTCCCACAATCTTGGCCATCATTTAGGGGGAGGCAGGGGAATGACCTCACTGGCATTTGTGAGGTCAGTCCTCCTGGTTTGCTCCTCTGCCTGCCTGGGATGCCTCAGGTGGCACCCGCAGCCCTAGCTTCTTCCCCTCCCTCCCCCCTTCTCCCTGTATCCTGCTCAGATTCCTGTTCTGCCAACCAC
This sequence comes from Dugong dugon, assembly GCA_030035585.1. Lineage (NCBI taxonomy): Eukaryota > Metazoa > Chordata > Mammalia > Sirenia > Dugongidae > Dugong > Dugong dugon. The sequence continues at coordinate 65,899,667 of CM057471.1, forward strand.
GCAGTTTCCCTGGGCAAGTCACAGGTTGCATGGCCTCAGCCCTGTTTCTCCACCAAGTTCCTTTGTGCTAAGGATTCACTGTCCCCTGGTGTAAGGTCCCTGGAGATGGGCAGACAGCCTGGGGCTGGGTCCCAGAGTTATCAGCCCTTGAAGGAGGCCGGAGGCCCCAGTTAATCTCCTGGAACGTCAGCCTCTTGGCCTTAGTTGTTCCTGGGCACATCCTTCTTACCTTTAATAACAACGAAGATAATAGCTCCCTTTTGCCTAGCTGCACGTGTGCCAGGCCCTGTGCCAAAAGCTTCACCTGGTTATCTCATTTTAATGCCCCAACCCTCCTACACAAAGGGGTCATTTTCATCACTCCCCTTTGCCAGGTAAGGACACTGAGCTCAGAGTGGTGAAGTGACATTGAAAGAGGCAGGTTTGAACCCAGGCCTCTGGACTGCAACACTCGTGCTCAGAACCATAGCCCAGTATGTCCGCTTTGGTTGGTGCAATTCAGAGGACGTTGGAACGGCCCAGGTGTGCTCTCGATTTCAGTGGACCAGGTTTGGAGTTCTGATGTCTCTCTGCCCCATTTAATTCTGTACTTATTGAGATCTGGTGTTACAGGGAGGGGCTGGGAGCCTGCTTTGCTCAACTGCTGAAGGGGGAGATTGAGGAGATTGATATTTGTGGTCTTTGAAGTTCCAGTACTGGGGAGCCTACTGTTCCCCTTGACAGCTGGAAAAACTGAGGCCCACAGAGCCAAGAAGGTCATTGCCCAAGGTTTTGTAAAGATGTTAATGAGAGATCCAAGGTTTCGTAAAGATGTTGATTATCAGGTCCCTTTGCATCCTATTTTGGTGCTGGTTTTGCTTGTTGCTTTTCCCACAATTAGCCCAGATAGGGAAACTGAGACAGCCAGGCACCTTGTTGAGTCTTCTGGAGGTGGGGAGGTTTGAACTCCTGTGTGGCTTGACACGAACGTGCTCACATCCTGGCCCGCAGACATGTTTTGCTTGGAAGCAGCATGAAGCCTTTTGAGTATTTTTAAAAGAAAAGCAATGGCTGTGATATTTCCCCTGCACCTTCCTCTAAGGGCTATTTGGTTAAATGTCAGGAAAGGGAGAGTATTTCCTGGTCAGGAACATTCAGAGCTTGCTGGGAGCTGAAGCTGTTTTTTTTTTTCAGTTCATTTTTTCCCCTAAATTTTATCTTTTTTTTTGTTGTTGAGAATATACACAGCAAAACATACACCAATTCAACAGTTTCTACATGTATAATTTAGTGACATTGATTATTTTCTTCAAGTTGTGCAACCATTCTCCCCCTCCTTTTCTGGGTTGTTTCTCCTTAATTAACATAAACTCACTGCCCGCTAAGGTTCTTATTTAATTTTTTGAGTCGCTGTTGTCAATTTGATCCCATATAGATAGCTCTTAAGAAAGCATAATGCTCAAGGCAGACCTTTTTTTACCAGTTAAGCTAAACTATTATTCAGTTTTAAGATGATGTCAGGGGATATTCTTGGCTTAAGGTTTAAAGATTATCTCAGGGCAGTAGTTTCAGGGGTTCATACACCCTCCATGGCTCCAGAAAGTCTAGAGTCCATGAGAATTTGAAATTTTGTTCTGCATTTACCTCCTTTTGATCAGGATTCTTCTATAGAATCTTTGTTCAAAATGTTCAGTAATGATAGCCAGGCACCATCCAGTTCTTCTGGTCTCATGAAGGAGGCAGTTGTTCATGGAGGCAATTAGCCACACATTCCATATCCTCTACCTACTCCTGACTGTCCTTCTTCTGTTGCTCCAAGTGAATAGAGACCAATTGCTGTGCCTTGGATGGCCGCTTGCAAGCTTTTAAGGCCCCAAGCACTACACGACGAACTAGGAGGTAGAGCAGAAGCACTAAACATATTATTAGGCCAATTAACTGGGATGTCCCATGAAACCATGACCATAAACCTCCAAAATCAAGGAACCAAATCCCATGAGGTGTTTTGGTTGTACATAAGCAGCTTCAGCATCTACTGTGATTTTTGTCATTGTTGTAAATGTATCTGTCACACAGCTTTTGCCAATTCAACTTTTTACAAGTGTACAACTTATTGACAGCAATTATAATAATCAGCTTTACAACCCTACCCTTAATCAATGCGATTTTTCCATCACTGTTAAACCCCCTTTTCCCCCTCCCTCCGGCCCCTGATAACTGCTATTAAACTTTGGTCTCTATACATTTGCCTTTTCTTGTCTTTTTTATATGATTGAGGTCATACAATATTTGTTCTTTTGTGATTGCCTTGTTTCGCTCAGCATAATGTCTTGACTCTCCATCCATGCTGTAGCATATGTCAAGACTTCATTTCTCCTACTAGCTGAGTAGTATTCCATTGTATGTATGTACCACATTTTGTTTATCCATTTGTCTGTTGATGGGCATTTAGGTTGTTTCCACCTTTTGGCTATTGTGAATAATGCTGCAGTGAACACTGGTGTGCAAGTCTCTTTTTGAGCCTCTGCTTTCAAGTCTTTTGGGTATATACCTAGGAGTGGAATTGCTAGGTCATATGATAGATCTATTTTTAGTTTTTTGAGGAACCATCATACTGTTTTCCACAATGTCTGTATCATTTTGCATTCCCACCAACAATGGATAAGTGTTCCAATTTCCCCACATCATCACCAACATTTGTTATTTCCTGTTTTGGAGCTGAAATTTTGTTTTCTATTCAGGAGGTATTTGGGGAGGCAGTTCCCTGGGAAGGTTGTGCTTGACGGTTGCTGGGAGGAGGGATTTGCGAGTGAGCAGCTAAGATTCCCGTGCGCTGTGCCTGCTCATGGAGTGGCAGGGTGGTTATTTTTAGTCGCCCCGATCCAGTAGAGGCATTTCAGCATTTGTTCAATATTTAATTATCCATCTGAAATTGGCCCACGTGGCCTTGGGTTTGGAAGCAGCTCTCTGTGCTGTGATTTCCTCTAATTGCATAAATAAGGAAGCAAGGAGAATCTCAATAGCTCTCCAAACAAATAATAATGATGAGGGGGAAAAAAAAGCATAGACTCAATACTCAGAAAACACTGGCTCAGTTCCTCGGTCTAGACAGACCACCTGTGCGCCAGCAGAGAAGAAAACTCGCTGAGGACACTGCTCACGTCCTTGCAAAGGCATCAGTGCTGGGTCTGTGACTCTCAGACTCCACAGCTGCCTGGATTTGATGTGGGATGGATTTTCCCCCGCCTTCGCCTGGCTCTTGTGTTGACTTTGACAGCTGCTGGGTACCCAAGAGATAGTTTTGGGGATTTTGCTTTTGGAAGTCTTGTTAGCTTTTATTTCCCTCTTCTCTTCTCCCTGACAGGAGAGCGCTGTCTGTATCTGAGCTGTGTTATTTCTTTTTCCTTGGCCTTTGGAGGTGATATGTTGACATGGCTGTGAAATGAAAAAGGCAGAGTGCAGGGAGGAAGATGTGGGGACTGTGAGGCTCTGCCTTCTTCCCTAGCCCCCAGGCTGATGCCAGAGCAAAGGGTAGAGGAGGAGAGAGTGGGGCCAGAGGGAACTGGGCAGCCAGAGATGGGGGTCCTTTTCAGAGTCCTGCTTGGTGTGGGGGATTGTAGAACTTGAATTTGGAAATTGGAAACCAATAAATTGCAAATCTGTAATAATCTTAGAAAAAAGCAGTTTTCTATCCATTTATACCTCTTCTCTATTACGTTGTCACTGAGTTTGGCTCAGGAGTGTGGCCAGAGTGGGAGTACTGATTGTGCCATAAATGCTGTGTGGCCCCAGACAAGTCACTGGACCTCTCTGGGCCCAGAAGCATGTGTAACAAATATATGTAGCATGGCAAAGTGTCATTATTATCTGTTCATCCAAAGCCTGAGGGGGCTAGTCACAGATCTATTAGGGCTAATCTAGAAATTAAAATGTAATGTCTGTGGGGATCTGAAGGTCCATCCAATGGTTCCTTGGCAGCCCCTCCTCTCTGGGGGCTGGGGCTAGTACAAGTGTGACACGTACTTTGTTCAGCGCAGCTGAGCTTTAGTGAGCCACCTACTGTGTGCCAAGTCCAGTGCTGAGGGGCTATGGAGTCTAAAGGGGAAGATTGTCCTGTAATTGGGATACTGGATGTTGTGGTTGGAACTGTAGGCAGGGCCTTGAATGCTGAGCCATGTAGTATGAACTCCACCTGGAAATCAAAGGAAGGTTTTTTAAAAAATAATAGTAATAATAACAACTACCTCCATACCTTGAGCCAGGTGCTATTCTAAGCCTTTGGCATGCATCATTTCGTTAAATCCTCATTCTCACAGATACAGTTATCAGCTCCACTTTGCAGATGAGAAAACTGAGACTCAGACTGGTTAAGTGACTTGCTGAGCATTACCATTTATTGAGTAGCAGAGTCCAGGCTGTTTAACCCTCACTGTACTTGGAGCCCTGGTGGTACAGTGGTTAAGAGCTCAGGCTCTAACCAAAAGGTCAGCAGTTCGCATCCACCAGCTGCTCCTTGGAAACCCTATGGAGCAGTTCTACTCTGTCCTTATAGAGTCGCTATGAGTTAGAATTGACAAGACAGCAATGGTGGAGGGGGGAGGTAACTTGACAGAGCCTTGATTTAGGAAAATAACTATCATAGCAACGTGCAGTGCAAGCAGGACTTATGTGGTGTGGGGAAAATGGAGGTGGGTAGAACAAGATGATAATAGGTGACTATGGAGCCCTAGTGGTACACTGGTTAAGCCCTCGGCTGCTGACCGAAAGCTTGGTGGTTCAAACCTACCAGCTGCTTCATGGGAGAAAGATGTGCCAGTGTGCTCCTGTAAAGATTTGCAGCCTAGGAAACCCTATGGGGCAGTTCTGCTCTGTCCTATAGGGTCGCTATGGCTCAGGAAGCATCAAATGAAGATTGTAAGGAATACAAACAGTCACTGTACCAAAAAGAACTGGTTGACATTCAAACATTTTAGGAGATAGCAGGTACTAAAGGAAGAAGTCTAAGCTGCACTGAAGGTATTGGGGAAAACAAGGCTCTAGGAATTGATGGACTACCAACTGAGATGTTTCAGCAAATGGATGCAATGCTGGAAGTGCTTACTTGTCTGTGCCAAGAAATTGGAAGACAGCTACCTGGCCAACCAACTGGAAGAGATTCATACTTGTGCCCATTCCAAAGAAAGGTGATCCAATGCAATGCAGAAATTATCGAACAATATAATTAGTATCACATGCAAGTAAAAATTGTGCTAAATATAATTTAAAAATGGTTGTTGCAGTACATCGACAGGGAATGGCCAGAAATTCAAGCTGGATTCAGAAGAGGGCATGGAGTGAGGGATATCATTGATGTCAGATGGATCTTGGCTGAAAGCAGAGAATACCAGAAAGATGTTTACCTGTGTTTATTGACTCTGCAAAGGCAGTTGACTATGTGGATCATAACAAATTATGGATAACATTTCAAAGAATGGGAATTCCGGAACACTTAATTGTGCTCATGCGGAATCTATACATAGACCAAGAGGCAATCGTTTGAACAGAGCAAGGGGATACCACATGGTTTAAAATCAAGAAAGGTGTGCATCAGGGTTGCATCCTTTCACCATACTTATGCAACCTGTATGCTGAGCAAATAAGCCAAGAAGCTGGACTATATTAAGAAGAATGGGACATCAGGGTTGGAGGAAGACTCAGTAACAACCTGCAATGTGCAGATGACACAACCTTGCTTGCTGAAAGTAAAGAGGACTTGAAGCAGTTACTGATGAAGATCAAAGACTACAGTCTTCAGTATGGATTACATCTCAATATAAAGTAAACAAAAATTCTTGCAACTGGACCAATAACCAACATCATAATAAACAGAAAAGATTGAAGTTATCAAGGATTTCATTTTACTTGGATCCACAATCAGTGCCCATGGAAGCAGCAGTCAAGAAATCAAATGACATATTGCACTGGGCAAATCTGCTGCAAAAAAGCCTCTTTAAAAGTGTTAAAAGCAAAGGACTAAGGTATGCCTGACCCAAGCCATGGTATTTTCAGTCGCCTCATATGCATGTGAAAGCTGGACAATGAATAAGGAAGACCGAAGAAGAATTAATGCCTTTGAATTATAGTATCCGAGAGGAATATTGAATATACCATGGACTGCCAGAAGAACGAACAAATCTGTCTTGGAAGAAGTACAGCCAGAATGCTCCTTAGAAGCAAGGATGGAGAGACTTTGTCTCACGTACTTTGGACATCTTATCAGGAGGGACCAGTCCCTGGAGAAGGACATCATGCTTGGTAAAGTAGAGGGTCAACAGAAGAGAGGAAGACCCTCAATGGGATGGATTGACACAGTGGTTGCAGAAGTGTTGTCCTAGAGGAGTCAAAGATGACTGCAGGTTTTGGAAGATGGGCAAAGATACCGTCTCACTTCCTGGGGAATCCTGAAGGAGGGGAGCAAGTTTTGGGTTGGGGGAGGCAGAGGTCAGGTTGAGAGAAGCTGACAAGTTTGGGCTTCTTATCAACTTTCTACGCAGCCGTAATTCTACCAGGTGTCCCAGAACCAGTTCACAGGTATATGTTTAGCAGCAAGTAACTTCAGAGAACCCAAGCTGCAGCCCTCCCTTCCCCACTGGCTCTGTCCAAAGCAGGAGTGGTCAGTTCAACTCATGGGGAGCACTCCATGGCTGGAGGAGCCAGGGCAGTCCTTCATGGGGACATTACAGAGGAGGCTCACACATCACATGGGGGTTCCCTTCCAGCCTGGACAGCCCCCTAGGGGACGGATCATCAGTTATGGGCCAACCTCCTCCATCTCTTTTTTCTTTCAATAATATTTATGTTGGTGCCTTCTCCCCACTCCACCTCTCAGGATTACAAAAGCAATATATACCCATATGTTGTTGTTAGGTGCCATGGAGTTGATTTCGACTCATAGCTGCCCCATGTGGCAGAGTAGAACTGCCCCATAGGGTTTTCTAGGCTGTAATCTTTATGGGAGCAGCTTGCCAGGCCTTTCTCCCACGGAGCTGCTGGGTGGGTTCAAACTGTCAACCTTTCAGTTTCCAGCTGAGCACTTAACTGTTGTGCCACCAGAGCTCCTCTCAGCTACAACGGAGGTCAGCAAACTACAGCCCATAGCCCCAATCCAGCCCATTACCTGTTTTTAATGACCTGTGAGCTAAGAAGACGTTTCCACTTTTAAATAGTAGAGGGAAGAAAAAAAAGAAATCGAAAGAAGAAAATGTTTTGTAACGTGAAAATTATATGAAATCCGCATTTCCGTGTCCGTAAATAAAGATTTATTGGAACACAGCTGCACTCATTCATTTATGTATTGTATTGTCTGTAGCTACTCTCACACTACAAAGGCAGAGTTGAGTAGCTGTGACAGAGACCATATAGCTCACAAGCCTAAAATAGTTACCGTCTGGCCCTTTACGGAAAAAATTTGCTGACCCCTGAGACACACTAAAGCCTCCCACTCTCTCCCCAGGGATAACCAGCATCCTAAAGTTGCTGTGTGCCCTGCCCACGTGTGCTTTTATACTTCTACTACAGAAGCAAATGCTTCAAAGTATATAGCATTGCATTGTGTTTTAAAAATGTATATAGAGAAACTGCACACAGCAGAGAAGGGCAAACACTTATCTACACTCTGGAACCTCCTTACTCTTCTGCATTCCAGTAGCACAGAATAAATGCCAGCTTGCTGCCTGCCCTGGAATAGGCCCTGCGGCTGCAGAGAAGAGTTGTTGGAGAAAACTCAGGAATAAAAACAGAGAAGGTGACACTGCAGACTAAGACCACTAGAAATCCTCAGAAAGTAAAGGAGGAAAAAGAAACTCAGGGATGAGAGAAGCTTTCAAGCCAGTTAATGAATCCTTGGAGTGACCAGAAATCCAGAGTGTTCTGGAAGACTGAGAATTCTTTGAAAGTGAGGTCCATCTCAAGATGAGGAATAGGACTCATGTACTGTCAAAAGCAGTTGTCAAGGGGCTCAAGTAGAGTGGCATAAAGAAGAGCTGGTGACAGTGTCTACAGATGCTGTAAGTTTGCAGGACTTTTACTGGACTGTTCATGAGGCCAACCAGAGACCAAGAAGTAGACCCTTGCCCTGTCCTTGTGGAGAGGCCCTACATAGGATCCCTGAGATAGAACTGGGAAGAACATGTCTCCTCGGCTCTTCCCTCCTGTCCATTTAGTACCAGCTCCAAGCCTGACCCCTCCATGTTCCCTCTGAGGAGCTGGTATGTCTCCCTCCCCCATGTGTTCTACATTGACCATCCTCAGGTGCTGGGAAAGGTGCCCTGAACGCTAAGCCCCCCACAGTCATCTCCATGCCTCTCTCCCACCAGACCCTACCTCACCAGACCCCACCTCCCGGCAGCAGCGGGCAACCTCACTGATTCTGACCTTCATCCTGAACTTAAAGACAATATAAACTTTGATCCTAATTCCATTTAAGAGGCAATGGAATATCCCAGTTTCATGTCCTCATGACTCCTTCCCTTCCCCGAAAACAAAATGTGAAAGCAAATGAGGCATCCCTCTTCTCTTTTGGCCTTGTCACTGGGGCTTGGAAATGGCTTAGCAATGTATAGGAAGGCCAAGGGACAGGGAAGGAACTCAGCTTCTTGGGCATCCTGGGACCTGCTCTCCTCTGTCGTTCACCTCTGCAGCATCCTTCCTGCATGGAGGCTCCTTCCCATCACGGGGCAGCTTTTAGAGTCAGACATCACTGAGCTTGAGTCTTTCCTTCTGCATTTCCTAGCTGTGTGATCATAGACCTTTTACTTCTTGTTTCTGAACCTCAGTTGCCTCTTGTTACAATTAGAGCTGATGTTTCTTACCAGGAGTCAGTTCTAGGATAGAAACAGTCATTCGTGGCACAATCACTGCATCTCAGAGATTTGTTTCTCTACATTTCCTGATGTTCCATTTTTATTACATACAGATATCCACTTGTTCTGGCGCTATTTGTTGAAAAACTATCTTTTCCACCATCAATTTCCCTTGCCACTTTTAAAAAAAAAAAAATCAATTGACCATATATGTGTGGATCTATTTCTGGACTGTTCTGTTCCATTGATCTACATGTCTAGCCTTATGCTAATAGCACACTGTCTTGATTACTTTAGTTATATTTCAAGACTGTGAAGTCTTGAAACCAGGTAATATAGGTCCCCCAACTTATTTCTTCTTTCTCAAGATTGTTTTGCCATTCTTGGTTCTTTGCTTTCCATTTAAATTTAAAATTCAGCTTGTCAGTGTTTTCAAAAAGCATGCTAGTTTCCGCCCCCCCCCCCACTTTTTCTGAGTTTATTATTTATTTTAGTTAACAAAAGGAAGTGCATCGAATTTACTAGTAACACATCTCAAGAACCTGCTAGGGGTTTGATTGGAATTGCATTGAATCTACAGGTCAATTTGAGTAGAATTGTCATATAACAGTACTGAGTCTTCCAGTCCTTGAACATAGTATATTTCTACATTTATTTAGATCTTTAATGTCTCTCAGCAATGTTTTGTCCTTATTAGTGTACAGTTTTGCACATGTTTTATTAAGATTATTCCTAAGTATTTTTTATGCTTTTTGTCAAGAATTGTGAAGGGTCTGAGATGTTACCCTACTTGCAAGTTAACAAGTTAGCCTGGTAGAGTTTCATAGATGCTGGCAGAAAACATGAGTCTCTTGGCTCAGAGACAAAGGACTCTGTAACTCGTGGCAGAGCAGGTAGCATGAACTTTACTTCTGCATTGGTTCCTCTTCCCCCAAATTATGATCTATTCTAGAACATAATATCACCTGCTCTGTTGTTTTTCCGAATTACAGCTCCATGTTCCTTCCACAATCTGATATATAGTCTATGGGTTAACTGTTCCTCTGGCTGAAAATTGCACAAGGAATTGAAATTTAGTTTCTCTTCATTATTAAATCACTAAATTAGATATTTGGAGAGTATTTAAAATTTGAATTCCAAGTAGTCAAATACAGAAAGATAAAGAAAATTTTAAAATTTTACGTAAAAGTCAATATATACACACTGATGAGTTGAGCCCTGGTCAATGGGTGTATTAGTTTCCTATGACTGCTGTAGCAAATTACCACAAACTTAGTGACTTAAAGCAACACAAATTTATTATCTTACAGTTCTAAAAGTCAGAAATCTGAAATCAGTTTCACTGGGCTAAAATCAAGGTGTCCACAGGGCTGCATTCCTTCTGGAAGCTCTAGGGGAGTATTTGTTCCTAGCCTTTGCCAGCTTCTAGAGGCGGCCCATATTCCTTGGCTTGTGGCCCCTTCCTCCATCTTCAAAGTGCATCACTCCATCTTCAAAGTCACAACTTCTCTCCCTCTCTTTCCGTTGACATTTCACCTTCTCTGACTCTGACCCTCCTGATGCTCTAACAACACTTGTGATTACATTGGGCCTACCTGGATAATGTCCTCCAGCGAGAGACCACCAGGAACACATCTGTAGTTAAACAAACTGGGTTTATTACTCATTGAAGCGAGGAGAACACACACCATGGGGAACCATGAGCTTGTCATTAAGAGTGTGTTAATAAGAATCTATTATAGGATTTGGGCTTTGGTTGAGTGATTTTGGGAGGGTCTAAGGAATCCCTGGGTGGCACAAATGGTTATGCATTTGGCTACTAACTGAAAGGTTGGTGGCTTGAACCCCCCACCCAAAGGCACCTCGAAGAAAGGCCTGGTGATTGACTGCTGAAAAATCAGACATTGAAAACTCTATGGAGCACAGTTCTACTGTGATTCACATGGGGTCGCCATGAGTTGGAATTGAATCGATGGCAACTGTTCATTTTTTTTCCTCTAAGAAAAGGAGGTTCATTCTAGATTGGATGCTGTCAGAAATCAGGGACAATTTTACGATTGTGAGTCACAAATCTTATCTATAGGGAGAGGAGATTAGCATAAGAATAAAGCTGTAATTGGTAAAGAAGCAGTGGTCTCTTGTTTTAGCCTAGAGAGGGAGAAGTTTGGTATTTTGTGGGTGGCACAGTGACCTTGTTTTTGTTGGTTGCTTAGACAGAATTAGGATGTGGCCTTCTTTAGCAAACTTGTCTAAGGTTGGCATTCCATGAGATTGTCTATGTCCAAAAGGAGAAAAACATGGCTTAGCTGTAAGTGCCAGGCCAGCTTCTAGATGTCAGGGACTTTTTTTTTCTTCTCACCAGGAAATTTGCATTGGTGCTATGTGTGTGTATAGTTCTATGGCATTTTATTACATGTGTAGATTTGTGTAAACACCACCGCATTCAAGATACAGAACTATTCCATCACCACGAATACCTCTCTTGTGCCACTCACCCATCCCTAACCCCTGGCATCCACTAGTCTGTTCTCCATCTCTGTAATTTTACCATTTTGAGAATGTTGTATAAATGGAATCATACAGTACGTGACCTTTTGATACTGGCTTTTTTTTCACTCAGCATAATGCTCTGGAGATCCATCCAAGTTGTTGTGTGTATCAATACTTCGTTCCTTTTTATTGCTGAGTAGTAGTTCATGGTAAATGTATTAGTTTTCTGTTGCTGCTGTAACAAGTTGCCACAAATTTAGCAGCTTAAACAACACAAATTTGTTATCTTGCAGTTCTGTAGGTCAGAAGTCTGCCATGGGTCTCATGAGAAAAATTCATCTCCTTGCTTATTTGAGTTGTTGGCACAATTCAGTTCTATATGGTTATAAGACCAAGGTTCCTGTTTTCTTTTTATTTTATTTTTTTTTATTGTACTTCAGGTAAAGGATTACAGAGCAAATAGCTTCTCATGAAACAGAAGTACACATGTTGTTTTATGACATTGGTTAACAACCCCACAACATATCAACCCTCTAACTTCTCAACCTTTTTTTTTTCTTGGTGAAAGTACACATAGCCAAAGATACACCATTTCAAAAATTTCTACATGCACAGTTCAGTGACATTGACTATGCTCTTCCAATTGTGCTGTTATTCCCACTTAAGATGAAGGCTTACAGAACAAAATAGTGTCTCATTTAACAGTTACTACAAATGTTGCCCTATGACAATGGTTAACAAACTCACAACACATCAACAATATCCTTACTCAACCTTGGGTTTCCTATAACTAGCTTCCTTGTCCCCTTCTGCTTTCTGGCCCTTTGAGGTTTCTTTTTCTTGCTGGCTGTCAGCTGAGGGCCTTTTCCAGCTTCTAGATGCCACCTGCATTCTTTAGCTTGTGACTGACTCACTTCCATCTTTAAAGCCAGCAATGGCAGGTCAAGTCCCTTTCATGATTAGAATCTCTTCTGTTGTCACATCTGTTTGACTCACTCTTCTGCCTTCCTCTTCCACTTTTAAGGACTTCTGTGATTCAGAAGGGGAGATTCCCATCCAGGTAATCCAGGACAATCTCCACTTCTGAATGCCATTAACTTTAATCACATCTGCAAAGTCCCTTTTGCCATGTAAGGTAACATATTTCCAGGTTCTGGGAATTAGTGTGTGGACATCTTTGGGGGCCATTTTTCTGCGTCACATCTCATGAATGTACCAGTTTGTTTAACCATTCACCTACTGAGTGATGTTTTGGTTGTTTCTAGGTTTTGGCTTTCAAAAATAAAGCTGCTATGAACATTCTTGGAAAAAAAATGTATATAAGTGGATTGCTCTGTTTCCTTTTGCAACTTGGCTTTTTTCACTCACCGTCATATTTCTGAGTTTTACTCATGTTTGTCTATGTAGATCTAAGTCTTTTGCAATGCAATTGTATTCCGTGTGAATAGCGCCCCCTAGAGTTGTACCCTCTGCTCCCAGTTTTATAGTCCACTGAAGGACTGTCCCGAGGGGCATTCACTCATTCCCCTATTGATGGACATTTAGGTTGCTTCCAACTTTTGCTACCACAAACAGCGCTGCAGTTAACATCTTTGAGCAGATCCCCACATGCACAGGAAGAAGCATTTTTCTAGACCAGACATGTAGGAGGGGAATTTCTGGTCCTAGAGTATGTGTGTTGTAAGTTTCAACTAGCTATTGTAAAATTGTTCTCTAAACACTTTTCTCCCCGCCAGCAATGACAAAAGAAATTTTCTGCATCCCCACCAACATTTGGAGTCACTGTTTTTTTTAGTTTTTGTCTGTCCAAAAAGTATGAAATGGTATCTGGTAGTTTTAGTTTTCATTTTCCTGATCACTGTTGAGATCCAGCACGCACATCCTCCCTGCACCCCACCTCTTCTTTCTATACCCTTGCTAACTACTTTTCTCCTGACATTAATATTAGAGGTTACTGCCTCTACCTGTTTTTTTAAGCATTAAGATCTGGGCAGTGCAATCCCGACAACTGAAGTTTGGTGTCTTGTCTGAAATTACAGGATGTTCCTCAGGCCTCCATGTTTCCATGGAAACAAGTAACAGTCATCCTTCATGATTAGGTGGTATCCATGGCAACCAAGCCAGCAGCATTTGAATGAAACCGATTTTATTTTATTTATTTTTTGCAAACACATGAAGGTTAAAATACATTTTTCTGGCTGTGGCTTTACAGGATAGGAAGACAGCCTGGTCTTTCTGGTAAAATGGAGACTCTTTCAACCTTGCTAGTGGAAAGGGGATCCAGGATCAGCTGGTCCTGTGGCCTCATTTTACAGACTGGGTGTCCAGGAGGTCATGTGGAGGTCACACAGTGGGTCTGAGCTGAGGGAAGACTCCTGACCCAGTGCTCCAAAGTCTGGGGGAAATTGTAAGAGGTTAGCCAGTTCTCCCTCTCTGTGACCTATCCCTAGGATACCTCCTTCATGCTGTGTGACCTTAGCAGATTCATTTAACTTCTCTGGGATTCTGCTTGCACCAGCTGTGCTGCTTAGACCTCCGGGCTCATGAAGACCGAGCCCCTAGCGTCCGCTCCTCCAAATTAGAAAAGAGGTCTGCTAAATGAAAGGCCAAAGGCAGCAGTGCTTGGGGTCAAGGACTCTGGGACCAAATTCCCAGAGGCTGAATTAGGATCCAGAGAGTCAGCTTTCCGCCTTCTTTTCCTGTATAAAATAAAGAGGTGTTTTTGGGGAACGAGGGAGTGGAGATGGTCACTGCTCTTCCTGCCTGACTCACTGGAGAGATGAATCAGGTGCTCAGAGAAGGAAAACGGCTGGCCTAGAGTCACACAGCACAACAACGGGCAGAGTCAGGGCTAAACTTGGCCTCAGGCTCTTCCCACCACTGCATACTCAGCTTTCTCTGAGGCCCTAAGTGTGGCTTTTGAGGGGGCTTTCTTTAGTTTAAGGCACTCTCAGCATACATTCTTACTTCCTACTTGGGAAAACATTGGGGGAAGTACTTGTGCCTCTCACAGCTTCAATTTCCTTACCCAGAAAATGCTTACCACAGCTGTCCAAGCTGTCATGAGGATTGGAGATGATATTTGGAAAGGGTCCAAAACATGCATTCTCAACATGAGTGATATTGCCCCCAAGCGGGTGAGAATTGGTTCTCGGAGGGTAAAAATATCTTACTTTTTTTCTGTATAAAGCCTAATACGCATACCAGTACATAAAACAATATACTATGTATCTGTCGCTATGAGTTGAAATCGGCTCAACGGCAACTTTTTTTTTGGTTTTTATATATCTGTGGCAAGGAACCCTGGTGACATAGTGGTTAAAGAGCTTGGCTGCTAACCGAAAGGTTGGTGGTTTGAACCCACCAGCTGCTCTGTGAGAGAAAGACGTGACAGTCGCTTCACAAAGATTGCAGCTTTGGAAACCCTATGGGGCAGTTCTACTTTGTCCTATAAGGTCGCTGTGAGTCAGAACTGACTTGACAGTAACAGGTTTTATATATCTGTGATATTAAAATTTAATGGGTGGGGGTGATTAGGAAAAAAAATGCCTAAAAAGACTCCTTCCCCAAAAAACTAAACCCTTTCCCGTTTGGGAAATTGGGTCAGGACAGAGCCTGGTCTGGCCCAGACTCTGCCCTTGCTGTTCAGTGTGGTCACGGGCACGTCGCAGCTTCTCTCAGAGCCTGGTTTCCCCATCTGTAGGCAAAGGAAGTCCCTGTCAGCTCAGTGAGTGGTGAATGGTTCTCAGTTCTCTGTTTCTCTGGTCCTGCCTGCTAGATCAGTTGGGGGTCCAGCAGGAAGCAGATGGCATACTCTGAGTAGGATGATTTGAGGAGGGTTTGATAAAAGGACTCTTTATAAAGGTGTGGGCAGGTGTGGAGAACTGCAGGGGTGGTGCAGGACCCCAGAGCTAGTGACAGCCAGGGCTGATCTAAGGAGGAGGAGAGAGCCCAGGAGAGAGGGTCATCTTGATAGTAGCTGGGACCTTCAGTGGAAGGACACAGCCAGCCCAGGTGGCTCTCCTCCCTCCCTGATCTTCTGCCAGGACTCCCCATTGATCAAACTCCATGGAAGCTCAAGGGTTGTGGGTCTGTACAGCTTAGCCCCCTGGAGCAGAAGGCAGGGCAGAGGAGGATGGAGAATGGAACTGGGAGCCAATGGAAAGATACTTGGGGAAGGTACCGGGGTTCCCCTTCAGGTTCCTTTGGAGTGCAGGGCTCTGCCCTGGGCATGTGCTGGGAGGCTTGAGAAGTCATGGAGGAGAGTGACCGCCCTGCTCAGGAGGGAGAGTGGACCCCTCTCCTGCCCTGCCCCACACAGCCTTCTCACAGGTGTTCCTACCTTCTTAGGTAAAGGGAAGGTGGGTAGGGTTTCTGAATTGAAGAATAAGGCTATTTGGGGAGTACCCAAGAGAGTCATTGCCATAAGCCTGTTGAGTTGGGGGATGATGGGCAACTTCCTTTTTCTCTGATCTCAGCTTCTTCATCTGTAAAATGGGAGGCTGGACCAAGCAACCTTGGAGAGCCTCCCCGCTAGGACCCAGAAAACAGGAGGCAGGATGCTGTGCTGGGCAGGTTGTGGGGAGTGTCAAGTCTTGGAGAGGCAGCCTCACTGGGCTCCTTGCATCCTACCAGGTGCCCTGTATGCGTCTCCCTCTTGCTGGGGTCACCACTCAGGAAGGGAGAGTGAAGCTGTGCTCAGGTGTGTGGGGGAGGGGGAGGGGTAGTTTCTGAGTGGTGACTGGAGGCTCCTACGGAGCGGGGCGGGGAGGGGGAAGAGAGAGGCACTGGCTCTGCCCGCTGGGTTCCTTGCTTGCAGTGGCGCTCAGTGTTAGTTGAATTGATGAACGCACGAATGATCAGACCTTGACAGAACACTGCTGGCTGCCTGGCTCAGGGTATAGGGGATACAGAGCTGGCCATCCACCTGCCATGAGGGGCTCACAGCTTGGAAGGGGAGCAGGAAGACAAGTAGCAAGTCTGCAAGGCTGACTGACATTGGGGACGGGGAGGAGGTGAGTCATTCTGTCTAAAGTGATCAGGGAACACCCCAGCAGAGGAGGGGCATCACCGTGGGCTTGAAGGATGACTGAGTTCCCACAGGAGGAAGGGAATTCTAGGCAGAGGGAACAACAGGAATGAAGGTGTGGAGGTGGGGTGCACTGGCATCAAGGCAGATAACACCAAAGTAGGCTGGTGGGAGAAGAAGCCAGAGAGGGTGCCAGATAGAATGGCTTGGGTGCCAGGACTGAGGGTATTGGAAACAGTCTGACTCAGGTCCTGTTTCATCTGCCTGAGCCTGGCCCTGCCCAGCTCCGACCTCTACTCCATTCCCTTTCCCTGGAGAGGCCACTGGACTCAGGGGTCTGCCTCCAGATAAGATTTAGGTCCTGAGACTGGGCCCTGAGTGGCGGGCCCTGGGCTGGGTGTTGGGAAGCCAGGGCATCAGGAGCCATGGACTCGGGGCCCAGAAATACCTGTCTCCTCTTTCCTGCCCTACTATTAACAGCTGTGTGACCTTGAGCAAGTGACTGTGTACCCTGAGCCTCAGTTTCCACTCCTGTAAAATGGGCCTACTAGTGAGTACCTACTAGACAGCCCCCAGGTGGAGGTGATGTGGTTGTCACAGAGCACAAGTGGGCACTGGGGGTGGGGACGATGAAGGCAGACTGGGGAAAGTGGGAAGAGGTTTCCTAGGGAAACCTCCAGAAAGAGTGGGGTGGGGTGTCCCCTAGAGGGTGACTGTCAGAGACCATGAAGGAGGGGTGAGGAAGGTTCTAACTTTCCATGAGGGAAGTGATGAAGGCCTTAAGAGATGGAAGGGAGACGCTGGGTTGAGGAGGAGCCACCTGGGAAAGAAGCCTTTCTGAAAGAGTGGCCCAGAGCTGGGTAGACCATATCTGGGCCCAGTCTTGACCCCTGCCCCAGGCCTCCCAGTGGTCAGCTGGGCCTGAACCAGTCTCTGCAGGCACCTCCCCGACTCCCGAGATGACTTTGCCTCCTTGGCCATTGGCCAGGGCTCAGAATTGGAGCCTGCCCTAGCTGAGTGAGGGGCTTGGCTCTGTCCATCCATTCTTCTGTGGGCCTCTGCCCGACCTGGCCAAATGGACAGGAAAGTATAGACACTGTCCCCAGTAGTCTGTTCTGCCTCTGGGAAAAGCCAGTTCCCTGTATGAACACCTGGGTCATGTGTCCTGCAGTATACACCCTTGTATGTGCATACATCAGTGAGTACGTGGGGGTGGGCTGTGGGTGCGTACATTGGAGTGTCTGTGTGAACATGAATGTGTGCATAGGTTTGCCTGGGCGTGCGCCTCTGGCTGTGCTCCCCTGTGTGTTCACAGGTACTAGAGGAAATCTCCGCCCAGTTATTTTTCTTCTTTGCAATTCGACAGGGCTTTCCCCAGCACCCCCACGCACCAGGCTCCATGCAGGGCACTGGGCACACAGAGATGCAGCTGGCTCGGGCACCAGCGTTAAGGAATTCTGCGGGCGAGCAGAGGAGTCTCTCTCTCTCTCACACACACACACACACACGCATGAACACACAGTTGCAAAGTGAGAGTGTTGATAGGAGAGACTCACTTGGTCCTGGCTGCTGCTATAGGAGCTATAAGGAGGCTGAGAGCTGGGGCTGGAAGGAATTACCAAACACCTCTTCCAGGGGCTGCAGAATGGGTCCCACTGGTGGAAGGAACTGAAAAGGGAGTCCTTGGTGCACAGCTAGAGCAAAGGAAAAGGGGCAGCCAGTGCCAAGTGTGGTATAGGGGACAAGTGAGGAGAGTGGCCTGGTGGCCTGGTTGGAGGCATTCGGGAAGTTTTAAACAAGTGTGCTCAGGCGGGGTTAAAAGTTTTGAATAAGCCGTTATTATTCAAAAATCAGAAAATATTTCATATTTTAAAAAACCCCAGATTTCCAGCATCTGGAACTGTAGGAAGCTATGGCTGCACCGAACCCCTCATTGCTACACAGCAATAACTAGCTGGAGCTCAGCAACTGGCTGCTTTCCTTGATTTTGTTACCTGCTTGGCCCCTGCAGGCATGTCATGTTCGTAACCCCTGGAAAAGAAGGTCCGAATGGGAAGCCAGAGATCACAAATTCTCATGTTTGAAGGGACTTGGAATGTCATCCAAGTTCCCACCCAGTGTGGCATCTCAGGAGAGGACCTTGGTCAGTCACCTGGTGCCTGGATACCTCTAGTGACAGGGAGCTCACTACGTCACAAGATGCATGGTTTGAAGTGTAGGCTTTTGGGGACCATTTTGTCTGTTGTCCTGGCCAGGACGAGAGTGGCAGGACGTCCTGACTGGCCTTGATTGTCCTTGCTCAACCTTTCTCTCTTCTGTTGACAGAGTCGCCCCAAGAAAGGCCGGGCTCCCGGCGCAGCCTGCCCGGCAGCCTCTCAGAAAAGAGCCCCAGCATGGAGCCCTCGGCTGCTACGCCATTCCGGGTCACGGTAACTATCTCTGCGTCACCACCGCCGCCACTGCCAGCACCATCACCATCACCATCACCACCTCGCCCGGGGTGCTGCTGTGCGGCCCCGTGGCCCCCCTTCCTGGAGCCTCACGGATGGGAGAGCACTCAGCCTCCCTTGCTCTAGGTATCCGATCACTTGGCTGTTCCCCTCCTTGTGGCTCTGCCCGGCCCTGGGGGCCACGTGGGGGCCCCATCCTTTGAGGGAGGAGACAGGTGAAGGATAGACAGCCCTGAAGGCAGAGGGGCTCAGAGCTGAGCTGGCCCTGGAGGGAAGAGGCTAGTGTGACGGCACTCTCACGTGTGTGTGTTCATACCGCGCTTCGTCGACTCTTAAGATGCAGGTTTTGCTTCTGTATTTTAACATCTCTGCAAGTGACGCGTACCTTAGAGTTGATGGTGTGTCATAATTTAATTGGGTGTTTTTGTCTTTCATAGTGGCACATAAAATAATGCTGTGTCTTAACAATTAATGGTGTCTTAGAAAAGACAAAACATGGTGTATATCTCTTAGCTATTGAATTTAGTGAGCCCCATCAGCATATGCTTTTTAAAAATTTTATTGTGGTAAAAAATATATATAACATAAAATTTGCCATTCTAACTATTTTTAAGTGTACAATTCAGTGTCATTAATTTCATTCACAATGTTTTGCAACCTTCACCATTATCTGTTTCAAAACTTTTTCACCACTCCAAACGGAAACTCCTTACCCATTTAAGCAATAACTCCCCCTTTCCCCTTTCCCAAACCCTGTTAACCTCTGGTCCACTTTCTGCCTCTATGAATTTACCTATTCTACATATTTCTCATAAGTGGAATCATATAATATTTATCCTTTTGTGTCTGGTTTGTTTTACTTAGCATAACATAATATTTTCAAGGTTTATCCTTGTTGTAGTATGTATCAGTACTTCACTCCTTTTAATGGCTAAATTATATTCACTGTATGTATATACCACATTTTGTTTTTCCATTCATCTCTTGGTGAATATTTGGGGTGTTTCCACATTTTGGCTATTGCAACTAATGCTGCTATGAACATTGGTGTACATGTATCTGTTTGAGTAGCTGTTTTCAAGTCTCTTGGATGTATACCCAGGAGTAGAATTGCTGGGTCATTTGCTATTTCTAGATTTAACATTTTGAGGAACCATCAAACTGTTTTCCACATTGGTTGCACCATTTTACATTCCCACCAGCAACACGCTTGATTTTTTTAAATTACAAACCTCAACGACTGTGTGGAAACAGAACCCAGTGACCCTAAATGTCTGACTCTTCCTGCCCCTCTGAATCCCTAGCCGTCTTTGCTGCACAGATGCAGACAGTTTTGTGTCCTTCACGTCTACATTCAGCAAGGTGTGCCCCCCTGTCCAGTGCTCTGCCAGGCATCAGAGAATAACGCGACACATTCTCTCCCCTGGGAAGGTAACGATCTATGTGGAAGATGGACGTTTGATCATTTGTTCATCTATTTAACCGTTCAGCAGTTTTTGTGGAGTACCTGCACGTGCCAGCCACTGCTCTAGGCGATGAGGCTGGGTGTGAGGAGCTGTCCAAGAGAGCACAAGAGGGACAAAGCCCCTGACCTTATGAGCTCACATGCTCATGATGGAGACAAGTACTATGAAGGAGAAAAGCAGGCTGCTGTGATAGAGAAAGCCGGGAGGGATTCCTTGAGGTGGTGTGGTCGGAGGTGCTATTTGAGCTGAGGTCCAAGGGATGAGGCGTCAGCCCTATGAGGAAAAGGGGGAAAGGGTTCTGGGTGCATAGTACATAGGCCTACTATCATCATATGGTGTGATACGGGGTTCCAGGTGTGCTAGGAGTGACTGATTGCTCCTGGTGGGTTGGGAAAGATGTCCCAGGGGAGCTGACTTTTGAGCTGGGTCTTGAAGGGTCAGTAGAAATCAGGTAGGCAGGGACAGTGAGAGAGGGAATTCCGGGGGGGGGGGGGGGGGAGGACACAATTGCAATGACATAGAGGCACACTGGAAATGGATGTGTTTATGGAACGAAGAAATGTTTGGTGGGACTGGAGTTGAGGAGGTCTGGAGAATAGGGTAGGAGGTGAATCTGAGAAGCTGGGCCCGTCTAGATCATGTGGATCCTCCAGTGCCAGGCTAAGGGGATGGGGCTTTCCCCAGGGCCACTGATTCTCCCACCTGTCTATGTGTCATAAAAGTGCTTTTAAAAAATGCAGATTATTGGACCCCTCAAGATTTCAGTTCAGTGGGCCGGGGTGGGCCTGGAAATCTGTATTCTGAGTAAAGGTGATTCTGAGCTCCAGGATGGTAGCTCTAGCTCTGATCAGCAAAGAGGAAAGAGAAGCCAGAAGAGAGAGGATTCAAGGTCACTCTCCTGGGAGCTGGGCTCAGCCTGTAGGCAGGGCCAGGAAGCTGGCACCAGGGTGACCCCACTCCCATCAACTGGAGTTGAGGCCAAGTTCTGCCCTCTCTGGACCCTTGGGACCACAGCAGGCAGGCCCAAGCCTTCAGGGGGCCTTAGGAAACAATGACTAATAATAATAATGGCCACTCCATTGGAGCACCTACTATGTGCCAGGCATTATGCTCACTGTCTTACATACATGATCTCTTAATCCTGCAATAACCCTGAAGCCGATGCTTTGATAGTTCCATTTTACTGATGAGGAAACTAAGGCTCAGAGAGATGAAGTTATTCATCCAGGCTCCAACTGCTAATAGATGGTGGAACCAAGATTCAGACCCAGGTCTCTCTTAGCACACGCTTCCTCTGGCTGTGGGGAGAAGGATCTGCTGCCCTAACGCCCTCACAGAGCCCCATCAACAGTGCTTTTTTATCTTTTTCATTTTCTTTTGCTGATCTAATAGGTGTATCGTCACACCTTGAAGTTGCTATAATTTGCAGCTCTTTAATTGCCAGCTAGGCTTGGTGTTTTCCTGTAGCGGTGCCTTCTCTCTGTTTTCTGGTGTGAAAACCACCTGTGGCTCGGAGCCAGAGCCAGAGCCAGCTTTCTGAACTACAGGTGGCCTAGGAATCACAGTCCTGCCTCCCATCTACCCAGTCAGGGTCTTTAGGATGGGAAGTGTGTTCGTAGTCATTGTTTCACCCACTCCTCATGGCAACCCTGTGGGGAGGTGCCAGTAGTGTCCCTGCTTCACAGACAAGGAAACTGAGGCTCAGAGAGGTAAAGTCATTTGCTTGGTATAACGTGGCTCCTGAGTGACAGGCAGATGTGGAAGCCAAGTTTATTGGACATTTAAGTTTTGTGTCCTTCCCAGGGCACCTTCAGCCCTTTTCTGTGTGTGGCAGTTAATGGAAATGGTGTAAGTCGAGTTTCTATCCTGGGCTGGGTGCTCAGAGCTGGGGGATTGGAGAGCTCAGAGCTCAAGTCCTGGCTCTTCCATGATCTGTGTAACCTCAGGCTAGTCACTCAGCCTCTCTGAGTCTCGAATCTTCATCGGTAAAATGTGGCATGTGACCCTTCCTTGAAGGTCTCAGTATGACCATGTCCAGCCCAGGGCTGATCCATGACAGGTGGTTTAATAGAAGAAATCCACCATTATCATCTGAATTGTCTTTCCCTTTTTGGCTCCAGAGCAGGAAAGATCTGGGGGAGAACTGGGGTGGAGGGCAGAGGGCAGGGTGTTTGTAGGGAAGGTCAGAGGTGAGACCGGCTTTGGATTTGGGGACAGACTTGTACACAGACCCTGTGCGGGGCCAGATGTACACCCTCTCCCCTCCTCGAGCCCCGTGCACACACTCGCTCACACAGCTACGTCCTCATGTACTCAGCTGATCACTGCTCTCTGTAGACCCCCGAGGGAACCTGGTGAACATGGGTTTGCCTGGGGGAGGCAAGGGAGGCATCATAGGCTATACTTGAATAATTGCCACTTTTGCTGCCATTTCAAACCTGGGTAATGGCATGTCACCACCTCTCACAGGGGTGTCCATTTACAATGATTAATTTTAACAGGGAGTCAACACGTCGGGGTAATATGGCTCATTCTGTCCACCTACTGCGTGAAAACTGAGGCCTGGGAGGGGCTGGACCTGGGCTGTGTGCACCTTTACACATGGTGCTTACCGCTTTTGTGAGTCAGCCTGGGACCTGCAGCCATCCTGGGATGGGCACGGGGGTTCGGTTCTAGTCCCACCTCCACTTCTTGGAATCAGGATAACACTTGGAGATCCTCAGTTTCCCCTTGTGGAAAATGAGACAGGTGGACTTTGTAAGACAGCACACTGCTTGGGGCTACCAATAAAACCCAAACCAAACCAGTTGCCATCGAGTCAGTTCTGCATGGCGACCCCACGTGTTGAAAGTAGAACTGCACTATATAGGATTTTCACAGCTGTGACCTTTCAGAAGCAGGGCGCCAGAAATGTTTTGGTGCAGTAGCTAAGAGAAGGGCTTTAGAGTCAGCAGACTTGGGTCTAAGGCTTGGCACAGCCTCATATTAGCTTTGTGATTTGGGTAAGATATGGAAACTTTCTGACCCTTAGTCTCCTCATCTGTGAGCTATAATAGTTCCTACCTTGTGAGACTTAAATAAAACAATATATGTAAAGAACTCAGCACAGTGCCTGCCACACGGAAGAGCCTTAGTAAACCAAAATCAATTGCTGTTGAGTTGACTGACTGATGGCGACTCCATGTGTGTTAAAATAGAACTGTGGTCCATAGGGTTCTCAGTGGCTGATTTTTCAGAAGTAGATCACCAGGGCTTTCTTCTTCCGAGGTGCCTCTGGATGGACTCAAACCTCCCACTTTTTGGTTAGCAGTCAAGTGCATTAACTATTTGTACCACCCAGGGATCATGATTATTCTGCGGAGGGTCCAGGGTTCTCTGCAAATTAATCCTTCAGCTGCCTTGATTATTTGCAGGCCTGGACCACCATGCATGGTTGGACAGTTTGTGCACTGCACAAAGGCCCCACTGGGGAGTGAGTGGGCTGAAATGAGTCCAGCTTTGAGGTCTGTGTCTTCCAGAGGGATGTCATATGTATTTTATGGACAAGCTTCAGAGAAGTTGAGAAACTTGCCTGAGGTCAATGTTAATGGGGACTAGGAGCCAGCTGTTTTGGCTCCTAAATTAGCTCCCCACACCCAGCACTGGTGACCCATAAGCTTCTGACTCTTCTTCTGCTGATGATCTGATTCCCCACTTTGTTGAGCACAGAAGGGTAGTGCTATTCCCCTGCATGACCCTGTGCCTAAGGGCCCAAGAAAACCTCCTGGGATGGTCCTCAGAGGATAGAAGGGCCTCCCTGGGTCCGAGGCACCTTCTGGAATTCCAGTGACAGGGGCTTAGACCCATAGCTGGGCTCACCAGGCCTGCAGGGCCGGAGTCAGAAGGCAAGGTGAGTTTCAGTGTAGGCTTGTGGCTACATGGAGGAGCCTGTGGTGGGACCAGGAGATATGGGGGTTGTTCCCCAGATGCTCCAGAGCAGAAGAGGTCAGGGGGTTCAAGTGTGGAACATGGGGCTGGGCACACAAAGGCTGACAACCTGGTACAACTTCCTTATACATACAGGTGGAATTGGGGGGCAGGGGAAGGGTTACCCAGGGCCACAGGGTGCTATCAGAGAGTAAGATGGGGGAAGGGGGCTAGGAGCAAGTGATCAAAGGGACCTCTGCCCATTTCTGACCATTGGCTATCAGGCTCTAAAAAAATGAACAAACAAATGACTACAGCTCACGTTTTTTGAGCACGAACTACAGGTTGGGCACTGAACAAGGTCCCCTGAGATAAGTTCTTTTGAATCCTTGCAACAACTGATGCAGAGACAATGGTGTTCTTATGTCCATTTTGCAGATGAAGAATCTGAGGTGCAGCAGGGTAAAGTCACTTGCCCAAGGTCAGACAGATGGTGAGACTGAGACTGGAACCCAGATCTGGCTGCTCTGTACCAGTAGTGTCTCCTAGAAAGGAGTGCAGGAGGGAAGGGAGGCAGCCAGCAAACCAAGTGCCCTGGACCTCTACAGACTGTCATTCGGGCTGGGTCCAGGGGCTCGGCATGTGCCCACCCCACTTCCTGAGGCCCAGGGGCCTTAGCAGCAGCAGTGTGCTGCCCCCATCACCCTCCACCCCGTATAAGAGAAATCCACAGTTTGGTTTGGAGAGTAAAGAGATGGTGACTGTTACTTGTCTCCCCACTGAGTCCCTCAGCCTAGCGCCTTCCCTAGACCCAACCTCCCTGTTTCGGGCTGGGTCCTCCCTCCCTCCTTCCTCTGCCCACTCCCTCCCACCGACCTTGAGGAAAGCTGGCAAGGCCGGAGTGTGGGAGGTGGCAGAGGCTCTGGGAAACTTGACAGCCAATTGATTCCTCCTCGGGAAGTTGAAAGTGGAGAGTCGTGTTTGAAGGTTTAGCTGAAATTAGGTCTCAGGGCTATTTTTTGCAAGATAGAGAAGGAGAAGTGTCAGGGAGGGGAAGGTCCAGGGGACTGACAGAAGCTGCAGATAAAACTCAGTACTGGTTGATTGCAGATGCTTCTAGAAGCAGATCCTTGGTTCCTTCCACACACTTCCACTAGGCTCACCCTAGGTTGTCCTGATGCTGTGACAGAGGTGTGCCTAAGGTGGTATGAGCACCCGCAACAAGGGGGAGTTACCTCTGGTTGGGAAGGTGCGGGGAAGAATTCCTAGAGGAGGGACTTTTGGGACTGGGCTTTGAAGGATGTGTAGGAGTTTGTGAGGAAGAAAGGGAGAAAAGTAGTCCAGGTAGGGGGGGAACTAAGTAAATAGTAACAAGCCAATGGCCTTGTGTGATTAGAGTATTGGGTAGCTTTGGAAGCATGAAGGAGAGGGGGTGGAAAGGAAAGTAAGGGGCTTGGTTGGTGATCTAAAAGCCTTTGGACTTTCTCCTGTAGGACACAGGAGCCACAGGGGTTGATGGGTAGGAGTGGAGCCAGCAGGAGATCTCTGCAGCTTCCCTGCACCCTCCCCATGTTCAAGCTGTCTTTCTCTCCTACACACGCAGGCACAGGCACATAAACACAAACATGCAGGCCTATGGGTGACCCCTCTCACTTCCACCACTGTACAAAGGCTGTTGGAAATTATCTGGCCCAACTCCTCCCTGTACAGAGGGGCATCTGAGGCCCAGAGAGAGGAGGGGCCTTTCCCGAGCTCGCATAGCATGTCTGGGGCGGAGACTGGAATTGAGCCCAGGTCTCTCCTTCTCCCTGTCCAGTGCTCCTCACCTCTTGCTGCCTCCTGCCCATTCCTTTCTGTACCTGAACATCAGCTGCCCGCATGGGAGCTGAGCTCTTGTCCCCACCCCCATCATGTTTCCTGGTAGGAGGGGGCTTGAGAGAATGGACATCCAAGAGTTCAGCTTCCATGGAGGCACCTGATGTCTCCTTCCCTCTCAACACACCGCCACCTCCTGGCCACTGGGCCCCAGCACTGGCTGGGGGCTGCCTGAGGGGGTGACTTGAAGGGCAGGAAAGAGGCATTTTCTGCTCCCTGTAAGGTCTGCCTCAGCTAACCCCCATTAGTAGCCCTTCTCTACTGAGGCATCTTCGGTTGGGCATCGGGGGTGGTGGACAGGAAAGCTGGTCAGGCTCAGATCAGATGAGCCAGCTCCATCACCACACATATGGGGAAACTGAGGCCCAGAGTGGGGAGGCTTGCCCAGGGTACCTGAAGGGCTTCCTCCACCAGTCCAGGTTGCTTCAGGCCCACCCTAAATGCATGGAAGGGCGTTGGCCATGGCTGACTGTGACAGGCAGTAGTGCTGGACCAAGGATGGGGGGGTGGGTCCCACAAATGAGGGTGCCAGTTTCCTCCTTGCAGTAGAAGGATTTTGCCATGACCTGGTGTCCCTTGCTCAGTTCAGCCATGTGAGCTGTGAGTGTCCTGATCCAGTATCTGGCAAGTGTTCTATAGATAAGAGGGTTTGTGGAGAGAGCAGGCCCGGCACCCTCCTCTCCCCTTCACTCCTGCCTTTCATGTAGTCTAATTGATTATTAAGGAGTCTTAATGATGCAATGGTTAAGCACTTGGCTACTAACCGAAAGGTTGGCGGTTCAAACCCACCCAGTGACTCTGTGGGAGAAAGACCTGGTGCTCTGCTCCTGTAAAGATTACAGCCTAGAAAATTCTCTGGAGCAGTTCTGTTCTGTCACATGGGGTTGCTATGTGTTGGAATCAACTGGATGGTACCTGACAACAACAATTGTTTATTACTATCATTTTAGTCTGTGTCTGCCTTCCCTGGGGAGAAGCCCCCTTCCTGCAGAGGAAATGTAGGGAGATGGGAGCTTTGTCACAAACAGTTCAGGCACAGGAGCTGTCCCGGGCGGCCAGGGTAGGGAAGGACAGTCTTCAGGGGCAGGAGTGTTGGGCCAGGAGCAACATGGAGCCTCCAAATCTTAGGCAAGGTCAGAGTTTGAGGCCTGGGACAGAGGTGGGACTGTGGTACTTTGTATGGTTGGGAGGCTGCTTGACCCGTTAATAAATAGGAGGGCAGTTTTTTTTTTAATTTTAATTTTTTTTTTATTGTACTTCAGGTGAAGGCTTACAGAACAAATAGTTTCTCATGAAACAGAAGTACACATGTTGCTTTATAACATTGGTTAACAACCCCACAACATATTAACCCTGTAACTTCTCAACCTCTTTTTTTTTTGGTGAAAATACACATAGCCAAAGGTACACCATTTCAAAAATTTCTACATGCACAGTTCAGTGACATTGACTATGCTCTTCCAATTGTGCTGTTATTCTCACTTAACATGAAGGCTTACAGAACAAAATAGTTTCTCATTTAACAGTTACTGTAAATGTTGCCCTGTGACAATGGTTAACAATCTCACAACACATCAACAATATCCTTACTCAACCTTGGGTTCCCTATCACCAGCTTCCTTGTCCCCTTCTGTTTTCTGGCCCTTGTCACTGGACTCCTGTACCTTGTTAGTCTCATTTAGTTTTACGGGGCTGTCCACTCCCAGGCTGAACAGTGAACCTTGGAGATAACTTCACCACTGAGCTAAAAGGGTGTCTGGGGGCCATACTCTCGAGGTTTCTCCAGTCTCCTTTAGGCCAGTAAATCCGGTCTTTTTTGTGTGAGTTAGAATTATGCTCCACATCCTTCTCCAGCTCTGTCCAGAACCCTCTGTTGTGATCCTGGTCAGAGCAGTCAGTGGTGGTAGCCGGGCACCATCTAGCTGTACTGGACTCAGTCTGGTGGAGGCCTTGGTAGCTGTGGACAATTAGTCCTTTGGACTAATCCTTTCCTTGTATCCTGTTCTCTTCATTCTCCCTTCCTCCTGAAGGGATGAGACAAGTGGAGTACCTTAGATGGCCGCTCACAGGCTTTTAAGACCCCAGACACTACTCACCAAAGTAGAATGTAGAGCATTGTCTTTATAAGCTGTGTCATGCCAGTTGAGCTAGATGTTCCCTGAGACCATGGTCCCCAGAGCCAGGAGGGCAGTTTTAATAGTTCCATTTTACGGATTAGGAAACCAAGGCTCAGGGAGGCATGGGGACTTGCCCGGGGTCTCACAGCTGGTGAGCAGCAGGGTGGGAGTCAAGTCTGGTCTGTGAGCCCTGTCGTGCCTATGAACTAACTTACTTTACCCCTTCCTCCCTTCTCTGCCTTTCTTCTTCCTTTCTTTCAATACATTTTTATTTAGCACTAGCCACGTGTCATGACCTGTGCTGGCCATTGAGGGTAAAAGTGGGATTAAAGCATAGCGGCTACCTTTAAAAATACAGGGAGATCGGCTGGAGCTTGAGGAAGTAATTTCCAGGCAGGTAAGGGGAAAAGGACATTCCAGACAGCTGGGACAGCCCTGTCAAGGCTGGGAGCTGGGAAACAGCATGAGCAAATGACAGCAGGAACTGGGAACAGTTTGCTGGCTGAAATGGAAGGAAGTAGACAGAGTGCAAGGGACAGGAGAAGACCCGTGGCAGGGAACAGAGGCTCTGAGGCTGTATTAACAGGAGTATGGGGCCCCCAGAGAGGGCGGTGAGGTGGATCAGAGCAGTCCTGGAGTGCCATACTTTCTTCAGAGCAGTTCCCTTGACTAGGCAGAGAGAGTCTGGAACTCCCCCAGTGGACGGGGCCAGGATAGAGAAGGGGGCAAGCAAACAGCTTTTCTCAAGCAGATTGTCAGCAGCCCATCCCTGCCCCCAACATCTGAACTTAGACTGCCCTTGTAGGGTATAGTTACTGAGGGCCAAGGGTGGAGGGAAGAACCCTGGACTCTCCTGCCTTGTCCCGGGAGGTGCCAGCCTTGGCTTGGGCAGCTTGAGTGGGGAGGATGGAGTGGGAAGTGAACAAGGATACCCTCTGACCCTGGGGTTCTCCAGAGGCACCCCCAGGCCATCGGTGCAAACTCTGTTTCCCCCAGCCCTGCTCCTGGGCCTCTTGGGCTGCAGGGAATCTGACAAGCTAGTTCACACTAGGGTGTAAATGGCTGACTGAATCCTGTATTAGCAGTTCCTTGCACAAAAGGAGCCTCATCAATCGGAAGTTTGACTGAATCACTCAAGGTAGAATGTCAGGCTCTGGGACTGGTGGGTGGGAAGCTATTTGGGGGCCTTTTCCCCTCTCTTCACACCCTCTCTAGGTCCTTGGGATACAGTGCTGCCTCCTCCCAGCGGTCTTCCTGGAATGTAACAAACTTTGAATCTTGGCCCTGCTACCTTCCATTGTGTGATTGCTCAGGCAAGTTGCCCGACTCTGAGCCTCTGTTTCCATCTGTAGACGAGCACAGGTGGCTGTGAGAGCTCAGTGCCTGGTGCTCAGGAGGCATTTAGCCAGAGCCCATGCCTCGGTCCCCCTTTCCAGTAGGTGGGGCTGACCCCCTATCCCACATCTTCCCCAGAGCCTCAGATAACCAGGCAGATGCCTCCCTCCTGCACTCCTCGCCTGCTGCCCCAAAGCAACATCGCCCCTGACAGAGCTTCTAGGATTTAGCCCTGCATTGGCACGTGGAGACAGGGTGAGGAGGTGCCCAGAGGACCAGAGACCAAGTTCCCAGGTGGTAGTGAGTACAGCTGAAGGGAACTGGAGGTGTCTGTTAGGGCAGTTTCCTGCCAGTTGGGGGCAGCAGAGGGCAGCGAGTGGACGCCTGGGCAGCTACTCCCAGAGGAGAGTTGAAGCCCTAGGGGTTTTGATGCCCAGGATCACAGGGGAATGGCTGAGCTAAACAAGTGGCAGAGCCCACGCACCTCTGGATGGTGAGAACAGCTCAACTCTGCGAAGCACTTGTTGGCAGCTAGTCTTGGCACAGGCAGCTGGTCCTGGGATGACCAGAGAGCTGGTGAACCTCTGAATGAGGACCCTCATTAGGGACAGTGGTAGGGGGGCAATGTCTGAGGCCAAGGCTGCCTTCTTGAAGGAGGTGGGGTACAGGGCGAGGTCAGCCAGCGTGCAGCTGCCAGGCAGCATCAACAGCACTGTGGTCACAGGCTGTGGCCCATAGATAGCCTCCTGGCCATCCCTTATGGTCCACAGGCATCTTATTGCACCCTCACTGCTTCTTTGGGAGGGGCAAGGCGAGCATTCAGGGGGAGGTGGGATGGTGGTCAGAGCTTGAGCTCAAAGTCACACTGACCTGGTTGGAATCCCAGCCCTGACACCTCCTTGCTGTGTCTAAAATGGAGGATCGTGATGCCTGTTTTCCTGTGTCAGGCCCAGAGAGGAGAGGTACATTGTCCATGGTGACACAGCCAATTGGGGCAGAGCTGACATTTGAACTGGAGTCTCCCTATGTCCCCACCTCCTCTTGTCCTGCCCCTGCTGTCTGCGCCTGCCAGCTGGCCTGGTCCTCTCAGGTCAGAAGGCAGCATGGGTCTGTGTAGGACAGACACTTCTGTGGTAGAAGGGAGCCTCTCTGCTCTTTCCTCCCATCCCCAGGGCCCCTGCAGGCCCGCCCCCCCCATCTGGGGGGGTCTAGGAAGTTGGGTGTGGTGGGGGGCAAGGCTCAGATGCCTTCTTTTCCCCACCTCCTCGTGACATGAAAATGAAGCGATTGCTTCTGCCACGTCAAGTGGCATTTGGTTTTGATTGCAGAATCCTTGGGTGGGAATTGTAGTTTCCAAAGCCAGGAGGCCATCTTTGGAGGTGGCAGAAAATGACATCTGTTTCCGACATGAGGCCCTGCATAGGGATGAGTAACTTCCTGTAGAATTGCTTAAAGAATGTCTAAAACGAGTGATGATTGTTACTTCCCTGCTTCAGCGCCTTGGATGGCTTTTGGGGGTGGGCTCCAGTTCCCTGGCTTGGTATTCAGTCCCTCTCAGGCCTGTCACAGCCTCCATGCCTTTGTTCAGGCTGTTCTGCCCAGAATTCCTCCCCATTTCTCTGCCTTGTGAGCTCCTTCTTGCCATTCTGGGCTCCATTCCCTTCTGTACCGAGAACACCCTGCCTCCTTCTCAGCCCTGATCACACTGTGACTTAATGACCCACCACGTGTCTGTCTCTCCCACGAGACAGTGGGTACCCTTCTCAAGGGCAGAGATGGTTTCTGATTTATCTGAACCCCCGGCACCAGACAGGGCCTGCCCTGTGGTGGGCACCTGGTGGGGGTTGTGGGATGAAGGCGTGTGCCAGAGAGAGACTGAAGGAGTAAATGAATTAGCTGGAGTGAGTGCAGGGTGAGGAGCTGAGAGCCCTACCAAAGCTTATCTGAGTCTGGAGTGGCTACTGACTGGGGAGAAAAACCCCAGGTCAGCCTGACTGCCTGCAAGTGCCCTGCTTAAGACGAGAGGTCAGGACAAGTTGCCTAGACCATCACTGAGCCCCGGCAAGGACACCAGTCCTTACTCTGAAATTGACCTTGGCTCCACCCCATGGGTTCCTGTGATCCATCAGGGCAGGACTTCCAGGCGAGCCCGGCCTGCAGATGGTAAATCACCCAGGAGGAGAATAGCCTATAAAATCCTCTCCCAAAACGGTGCGTTTTGTATCCTGTAGTGAAAAGGGCTTTTAAAAGCACTGTTCACTCAGGCGGATTTATGGGGCTGCCACCCACCTCTCTCTTCCTCTAGTATGGGTGCTCCCTGGGGCTGGAGCACCCTGGGGTCCTGTTGATCTTGGCCCAAAAGGAAACATGCTATAGTACCTTCCCTGCCTTGCTCTGAGGCTACCCCAGGCTGGCTGGGTGTCTGGGAGGGTGGGTTGGGTGATCTGACCCAACAGAGGCTCCCTACGGCCCAGCAGAGCCTAAAGTACCACCATTAGCACCCTTCCTTTGGGCCAGCTGTTGTCTCTAGAAGGCCCCTCCCATTTGTTGTTACCTATAAATGGATCACCAGGGAGGGGAAAGATGACATGCCTGAGCTGTAAAGGATTCAGAGATCAGCTAGACCAATCCCCCACATAGTACAGATGAGGAAAACTGAGTCAAGAAAGGAGAAGAGATTTGCTCAGAGCCTCCATAGTCCATTAACCTAGACTGCCTGGGTTTAAACCCAGCTCTACCACCCGCCTCCTGGCTCTGTGATGGTGGGCAAGTTGGTTGACCTCTCTGAGCCTCTGTTCTGTCTTCTGCACATTGAGTTATGAGAATTAAATGCGATAAGCCATGTAAAACTCTTTAATACAATGTCTGAAGCTTAGACAGGGCTTAATAAATACATCTGGCCTACTTTCATTTGTGTTGGAATGGCCCTCATTATTTTTGGCAGAGCTGGGTTTTGACCCCAGATTTCTTGACACTGAGTGTGGTTTTCTTGCCACTCTGCCAGGCAGCTTCTGCTGAGAGCGTTCACTCATGCAGAGTGCAAGGAGCAGAGGACGGGGAAGTTTGATGGGGTATAAGCACTGAAGTCAGTGAGTTACCCCAGGAAAGGCAGCAGGGCCTGGAAGGGTGGCCGAGGGACAAAGCTGGGACCCTCCTGCAGGATGAGGCTGCTTGGCAGAGTTGGTTTCCCTGTAGCCACATGGCTCTTCGTGCCCGACTGCCCATCCCAAAGTCAGAGTTGGCCCAGGGCTTAATGAGCTGATGAGGTGTTTGTGGCTGTTCAGCTTTCTGGGACAGGCGTATTATACTAAGACAGGTGTTGGCCAGAGGATTTATGGGGCAGTGAGTCACTCCCTGGCTTCTTGGGTTGTCACATTCTTATCCCAGACCTCAGAAACAGTTGTATGATGACTATTCACTGATGCCACTCAATCCTGGGCACTGGCAAGGTACCGGCGGCCTCTCTGATGTCCTGAATTCCTCCTCCCAGCTTCACCCTACTCCCACAGGCTGGGCTGGCTCCTCCCACCCTCCTCCCAGCTGGGCTCTCCCCCTCTAGACTCTCAGGGTTCCTTAGGGGCCCCTTTGACCTGGGCACCCTCTGCCTTGGGGAGGGCATGTGGCAAAGCCCCATGTCATAAGCTGAGGCTCAGGCAGTAGTGTGTAATCTGAAGGTCAGACTGACCTGTGATAATCCCAGAAGCTTCCCAAGGCAACCTGACTCACCGCTTGTCCTACCTCAGCACCTTTGCTGGTGCTGTGATTTTGCCTGGAATGTCCTTTTGTGGCTGCCCAGCCCCAGATCATCTCAGCAGGTGAGCGCACCTACTGTTTCACCTTCCATGTTTCGATAGTGTCCTCAAAGCTGCCTCCTCCTCAAGCCCACCCAGATTGTTCCAAGTAGAATTCCTTAAAAAGCTTCCCAGAGCACTTTCTCTACCTTTCTCTTTTTCCTTTTGAATCGTAAATACTGTTAATTAATTCAGGAAATATTTATGAAATATCTACCAGGTGTCTGGCACTTGGGACCCAGTCTGCTGTGGCCCCTGCTCTGAGAGTATAACAGTCCAGTGGGGAAGGGGGGCATTAAACAAATACATGTATAAGGATAACTGTGATAAGTCTGCAAAGAGACCTTGCCTAGTCCAGGGGCACCAGGAGAGGCTCCTGAGGAGAAGATTGTGATGAGACAGGGTCCACTGGACAAAGGAGCCTCTGTTCCAGGCAATGGGAACAGCGTGTGCCAAGGCCCTGTGGCAGGGGGAGCCTGGCAAGTCCAAAAGTCCCACGAAGCCACTGGGGCTGGAGTCCAGACAGCTGATCATGCTGGGTCTTGGAGGTACCACCAAGGGGTTTGGCCTTCATCCCAGGATCCCTGGGGAGCTGGTCAGTGGCAGGGTCTGATGTGCTTTTTCAAGGATCCTTCTGGATACCCTTGGAGAATGAACAGAGGGAAGGGGCAGGATAGGAGGTAGCGGGATCATGTGGGTGTCTAGGCAGGGCTAGGGCTGCCTCTCCAGCTGAATTGTGAGATCCTTGAGGGCAGAAAGCTGTCCTCCCTGGCACCCAGCATAGAGCCTGGCACACGGTGAAGCTCAGGGAACACACCCTGAGTGAGCCATTGACCGACTCCTTGCCTGCCATGTAGATTGTGAGAGGGGATTTGGTTTCTAACGTCACTTCTGTAAACTCCTGCTTTCTGTCCGCTTGTGGCTAATGGCTAATGACTGGGGCCAGCCATGGTAGTCAAAGGTGAAGCAGTAAAAATGATGACGATGATGACGATAGTGATGATGATGATGGTGGTGATAGTAGCTAACATTTATCATGTGCTGGGGAATGTACTAAGTTCTTTACATGCATAATCTCATTGAATTGCCACAAAAACCTCAGAGGTGGC
Organism: Dugong dugon; assembly: GCA_030035585.1. Taxonomy (NCBI): domain Eukaryota; kingdom Metazoa; phylum Chordata; class Mammalia; order Sirenia; family Dugongidae; genus Dugong; species Dugong dugon. The sequence continues at coordinate 65,934,054 of CM057471.1, forward strand.
TACTGTTGTCCCCATTTTACAGAAGAGGAAATAGACATGGATGGTTAAGTTACTGGTATAAGACCCCACAGCCATTAAGTGGTGGAATCCTCTGCTACATGCTTTTTCACAGATGTTTGCATTTTACCTGGTGGTTCCTAGAAATTGAGGTATCCTTAGGACCTAAAGCGGTATGTCCAATGGTGGAATTTCAGGTGTAAGGACGATGGCAGAAGGAGAATGTTTGGCAGAGTCCTCCAGCTCTGGATAGGGGTGGGGTGCTGCAGAACAACTTGCTAGGCTGCAAGACTCCAAGAAGCCACATTGTCAGGGAGTTGTGAAGACAAGCTTTCAGGGTGCAAGAGAGGCAAATGGGCTGTCCTCAAAGACTGCCACAAGTGAGGTCCTGCACGCAGAGCATAGAGCACGGCACAAGCAGCATAGAGCTCTTTTCTCTCTCTTGGACCCAAAATCTGGGCTCCCACCTCTTTTGGTTTACTGGGCTGCTTTCCCTTCCTGCTAGGGTGGTTGTGAAAGTGAGCACTGGTGGGCCAGTGTGTTTGAGTATGTTGGCCTGTGAGTGAGTATGATTCTGTGCATTTGCCAGATGACAGCTGAGTACGTGGGTGTATTCGTATACTTCTTTCAGTGTATTCCTTTGTTTATTTGTGTGTTTCATGATCGTGTATATGTCTCTGTGTGTGTGTGCCAGTCAGTGTGCACATGTGTTTATGGGTGTATATCTGTGTGTGTGGTGGTGGTAGAGAGGCTAGTATGCTGTTACATGCATTTCCTTGTGGGCATGATCTCCATGTGCATTTGTATGCATCCATGCTCTTGCACTTAGGTATGTTACTGACTCTGCATATTTCTCCACGTGAACGTGTTTAGGTGTGGCTATCTAGGCAATATTTTAATGCAGCAGTGGCCCGTGAGTGTCACAGAAGCCCCTGGGGCTTCCCTGAGGGCTCTTATGGCCCACGAATTGGTTCTCTTTGTATGAGACCCAAGTAATCTGGCTCTCCCCTGTCTGGGTAAAGTAGGGCATGGAGGGTGTTATGGTTCAAGGGAGCACTGGCCGGGATTTTGGAGCAGGTTCTATGGGCATAGGATGGCCTGTGAGTGGGTGGCTACCAGAAAGCCCTGGTTAATCTTGGCTTAAAATGCCTCCCCTCTTTCACCTGTCATAGTGTCTGACGTCCACCATCAATGAGGCATTCCCCACTCAGGACCCCTTTGATGGTGTGTACCTCCCAGGGGAGGAGGCCAGGGAAGCCTGATGGCTTGCTGAGGGTAGATCCCTGGGAACAGGGAAGAAAGGCAGGAGGAATAGTGGGTTTGAAGGACTCAGGCAAAGCCAGAGAATTCCCTGGTGCTATTAGTGCCAGGCCTGGGAGAGCCTAGGCAGCCTGACCCCAGCAGCTGCTCTAGCTTTATAGAATCATCAAATATCAGCACTGGACAGGGGCTTGGTGATCACTCAGTTCAACTTCTCATATTATAGATGGAGTAAACTTAGGCCTGGAGAGAGGAAATGTGGGGAGCCTGGGGTTCTTGAAGTGTGGGAGGCTGGAGTTGCAAAGAGTACTGGATGAGGAATCGGGAGACCTAAGTTCTACCATGGCTCTGCCACTGCCCTGCTCGGTGACTGGGCAAGCCCCTCTGCTCTCTGGGCCTCAGGTTACTCACGTGTACGATGTGGGGGTTGGAGCTGTCTGTGGTCCCTCCTGGCTTTTACCCCGTGATCCCAGAAGCAGCCTTCTCTCCCTCAGCTCTTTGCAGGAGCCTGTGCCAGGGTGGGGTGCGTGCCCCTACCCAGCCTACCAGGGTGCCGGGTCTGTCTGCCAGGCTGTGCGCTCAGCATATCTTCTCTCGTGGATGTGGTGATGTTTGGGTAGGATCTTCCCCTTCCTTTTCTGTTTATTTAGATGTGCTTTTGGCATTTGGGCAGAACCCCAAAAAGAAAGGTATTGAGAGACATGCCTGTCAAAACAGCCTCCCTCCTTGAAGGCTCTCTGATTGGGTATGGGCCTTAGAAATGGCTACTGGACGGGGAGCTGGGCCTGGGCCAAGGGAGAGCCCATGGGGTTCTGCTCCATTCTGAGCACTGTCTTGGGGTCCCAGGGTGGGCAGCCAAGGGTTCAGTGAAAGTCAGAGCCATGTCAGGCCTGTCCACCATCTGTGTGGCACAGCACAGTTTGTTGAAAGGGGAGAAAGTGATGAAGGAAGACTTGGATGAAGGATGCAGGACTGAATAGATGATGGGACCGGGGAGGGAACTAGCCCTTGTTTGAGCATCTACTATGTGCCAGACATGGTCCTTGGAGCTTTACACTCATATGAGAAACCGCAGCTCAGAGGCTGTGGTGATTTGTTCGAGGTCACATGGCTCCTAGGTGGTGATGCTAGAGCACAAACCCATGGTCCCCTCGGTGCTGAGTCTTGGGTGGGGAGTAAGGTGCAGGTGAGGCCAGGACTGGGCAAGCCTTCCCCTCCCTGAACCTTCATGTCCTCACCTGTGAGCCCCTGCATGACAGCCCTGCACATGGGGAGAGTGTGCCTTCCCTTTCGTTCCTCCCCCGTCTGGCCCTGGGTCCCTGAGGCCAGCCTAGTGCCCCGGCCGAGTATGGAGACGATGGGCTGAGCTGTCAGCTCTTTTTTTTGTGTGTGTGTGTGTGTGTGTGTGTGTGTGTGTGTGTGTAGGGGTCCCTGCCCTACCCACACCAGAGGCCAAAACTCTCCTGGTTGTAATCCTAGCTCTATCATATAACAGGTCTTCCACTTTTTGCCAGTGGCTTAACTTCTCTGAGCCTCCATTTCCCCCATCTGAAAACCCAAAGCACTCTGAATTCTGAAGCACATGTCATCCCAAAGATTCCAGATGAGAGGCCGTGCACAAGCATCCCAAGGGCTTGGGAGCTACTCAGTGAGCTACCATGGACATAGAGCGACTTGGCAGAGCAGGAGCTCGATAATTGGCAATTTATCATCATCATCATCCTTGGAATGGATTGTGATGGGTGAATGAAGAAATCATGTGTCTGGAATTCTGAGATGCCTTTGGGAAAGTCTCTCAGGACACCCTGGAACAGGAGCAGGGCTGTGGGCCAGATGTCAGCATGGTGGTGTGGCAGCTGGGACTGGAGCTGCTTGAGGACTCTGGTCCTCCGCTTGGGACCACCCTGAGTTTTGGCCAGTAATGTGGATGGGAGCCCAGGGGCCTGCAGATCAGCTGGAAGGGAGGACATCCAGGCAGTGAGTTGGCCGTCACAGAGAGGGGTAGAGGCCTACACAGCTGTCCACATCTAGCTACCTGGAAAAGGCGGGGGGGGGGGGGGGGGGTGGCACCCGGCAGCAGCCTGGTACAAACGCCTCTGGGGCCTTAGTTGACCTAAGTGAGGTGGCATAGCTGCCTGTAAGCACACAGGAGCATGGCCTGTGTTAATGGAGGCAGAGTGCCCTGTCTGGGAGGGAGCAGTCTCCATTCCCATGGCCTGGGCAGGCTGCTCGCTGAGCTTTTTGCAGTGAATGAAAGCGGAGGCTTCCTTCCACCAGAGCAGCCCTGCCTGCCCTTGTGCTTTGTACCTCGGGAGTCTCTGTGAGGTTGCTTTAGAAAAAAGTGGTTGTTTAAAAGAGTTCAGAACTACCAAACTGGATGCCATTCTGTGCTCCAGGATCACTTTATGAGCATGTTTACTCACTCACTAGTTATTTTAGTTGCCTAGTGCGGCTATAACAGAAATACTGCAAGTTGGTGGCTTTGTCAAACAGAAATTTATTTTCTCACAGTTTAGGAGGCTAGAAATCCAAATTCAGGGTGTAGGTTCTACGGGAAGGCTTTCTCTCTCTGTCGGCTGTAGAGGAAGGTCCTTATCTCTTCAGCTTCTGCTTCCTGGTTCCTTGGAGGTCTCCACATGGCTTCCCAACTATCTTCCCTCATCTCTGCTTGCTTAATCTGGTCATTTTATATTTTGTAATAACTCAAGACACACCCTACACTAATCATGCCTCATTAACATAACAAAGACAACCCATTCCCAAATGGGATTATAACCACAGGCATAGAGGTTAGGATTTACAACACATATTTTTGGGGGACACAATTCAATCCATAACGCTAGTCATGACACAAGCCCTGTCCTGATGCCAGGCAGCATTCAGGCTCCTTGGAGCATCCAGACTTCCCAAGGTGGTCACATATACCCACAGGGCAAAAAGAGGCAGTTGTACTAGAGCCAACATCAGTAATAATAAGCATAATGATAGCAACTACTGTGTATAACTTAATATTTACTGTTTTACTGGTGATATTTAATCCTTCCCACAACCCTACAAATAGGCATCATCATTAGTCCATTTTACAGATAGGGACCCTGAAGCTCAGAAAGGTCAGTAATTTCCTTATAGCTTGTTTGAATGAAGATTTGAACCTAGGTGGTATGACAGCTTGAGCTGGCCCAAGAGGGTGCTCAGCAGGACTGGTTCGCCTTCCTTGAGAAGGTGGGATAAAGTCACACCTAAAGGGTATGGTTAAGGGGGGCCCAGAGTTTGTAGGAGGGGAAGGGAGTGGTTGTAGAAAACCATGTCTAACCTCACAGATGAGCTGGACTCAACACCTGTTACTGCAAACTGAATGTTTTTAACAATCCTGTACATTTATGTGGCAATTAGATATGAGGATAACATCCCGTTTTTGTTGAGTGCTTACTGTATGCCACGCGGTGTGCTGAGAACTTTATCTGCATTGTCATATTTCATGCTCACTGAACCCCCAACCCATTTCACAGAGGGTTGAGGGACCTTGCCTGTCATCTCCTGGCCAGAGGCCTGTGGAGCTGCGATTTGAGCCCCAGTACGTTTGCTTCCGGCTCCCAGCCCTTAGCTACTGGGCTGTCAGCAGGCTCCACAGCAGCCCCGAACAGTGGGCCGCAAGAATCCTGTTGTACTGAAAGAAGGGACATAATTTGCCCACTGCTCCTCAGGTAAAAGTTGATTTGGGTCTAGAACAAGATTTTCTGACTTGAAGGTCAGTTCCTTTTCCTGAATTTGGGGTTGCAACTGCCTCCAGATATCAAATACCAGGAGCTGCTTGTGAAGAAACAGAAAAAAAAGTCTTGTCTCCCTTTATCCAGGGCCAGGTGAGGACCTTTGGTCCTCCACCTCCATAAAAGAGACCAGTAGACAAGCTGTGAGGCTGGGCAGACCATGAAACTGGAGTCCAGAGTCTTCCATCAGCCTTGCTATATGAGCTCAGAAAGTCACTTCCCTTCTCTGGGCCTCAGTCACCCTCTATAATACAGCCCCTTGGATCTGAGCCACCTTCCAGCTGTGGCTTTCCAGCATGATGAGCATTTGTTAAGCCTGCCATCTGCAGGGCCCAGGGCTGGGCCCTCTGGGGAACACAAGGCCCTCCAGGGTGGATGTGTGGTATGGTGGCGGGTTAACGGGGCTCCTCCCTGTTCTCCTGAAGAATCACTCTCTCCATGATCTGAGGTCCCTAGCCTCCTGTTAATCTACACACTGCTCACCCCATAGTGTTCATGGCGGTCTTGACCACTGTGTCTAGCACACAGTGGACTCTCCATAAATGGTGGATAAGTAAAAGGAAAATGAATGAGTGAACGTTATAGGGCACTAACAGTTCCCAAGGTCATTGTCAGGTGGGGTGGGAGGAGGTATTGGTCAGAGTAGGCTTCAAAGAGGAGGCTGTTTATCAGATAAAATAAGAGTAGCTGTAGGGAAGTGAGGAGGAGAAAGTGGCACATGTCCCACCCAGCCTCCTAGAGGGGAGCAACCTTTTTCTTTTTAACTCAGAAGTAGGAAAAAGCTGTCAAGATTTCTACATAATCAGCTACATAAATTGTGAAACATACTTCATGGTTCTTTGTGCCACAACAGTGTAAAAATTGTGAAATTTTCATCTGTGTAGAAAATAAAAACCAAGAAAAAGTACAAGCCCATTGGGGGAACTTGCTTGACAATGTACACATGTGAGAGAAGAAGCCATCCAGGTTAACCAGGTGCACACCTCCCCCAATCCCTGGCAAGAGGCCATGGTTGGGAGAGCCCAGAGCTTTTGCTGAGGCACAAGTCCCTACCTAAACACAGTGTCTCCAGTAGAACCTACTGCTCCTGCTGGTCTCTCACCATTGTGGTCTCCCTGTGTTAGGCACTGCCTTGTCTAAGGGCCACCTCTCTGGAGGAGGTCCCTTCTGCAGCCCCTAACACCTAAGAGATATTTGCTGGGCTGCAGCTGGTTAGAGTATCTTGATGGGTGATGCCGGGCAGCTGTGCCTTGGAGGATGTGCAAAATTTTGACAAGTAGCCACAGGGAAAATAAGCTAATATCCCATTTGTTTGTGCCTGTCACACATCACCTGGAATTGAGGCTGAGGTGGGTGATTCCCCAGAACCCTTTTCAGATAACTCCTCCTCCCTCCCCTAGTTTTCCTCTCCCTCAAGCTGTCTGTAGGTTCCAAGCGCCAGCACAGTCCAGGCTGTGGCCCCTTGAGCCCCCCAAACTACCCCATCACCTGTAAAGGGAGCATTGGTTCAATCTGCATGTATTGAATCCCTGTCTCCTCCCTGTCTCTTCTATTAGACCAGAAGCTCTTTGGGGGAGAGGAAGAGGATTAAGCTCTCTCCTCAGAGTCCAGTGCAGCCTGGTACATGCATAGATGGCCTGAATGGGTGCCCTGGCTAAGGTTTGCCAGTGGCCTCCCGTACCCCTCCAAGTAGCTGAGAGGGGCTGCTTTGGCCCTCTACCTGCTATGGGGTATGAATGGGGCGAGGCAGTGGCTCCTCCGGAGAAGGCCCTGGCCGTGCTCAAGACCTGGCTCCAAATCTTGAAGCATGCAATGGGGTTACTCAGCAAACACTTCATACCCCTGGATCCCTTCCTGAGCCAGGCGCTGGGGACACTGTCCCCAAAGTAGTCGCCCCTGCTGGCATACAGCGGTTATGGGCTTGCACTTGCTGAAGGAAAGGCACCTAGGATGGGGGTCTAGGTGGCCAGCGTACCAGCCAGGCGCAGGCCGGCTGGGCCCTCAGAAGACCATGCGCCGGCTCGCAGAGCCTTAATTTCCTTATCTGTACCACGCGGGCCGACAGCACCCACCTCGTGGGTAAGGGAAGGCGCTTTGTCAATCGCTGACGGGGTAGGGGGCGTGGATTCTTCAAGGTGGTGGTGGGGGTGTGACCTTTTTCGGGGAAGACTGGGTGCGAAGCCACCAGGAGGTGTGCAGGCAGCTGGCGGCCGAGGCCCTGGAGGAGGGGGGGTGCCCCCCCAAGGTCCCCGCCCCTCTCCGCCTCTCCCCGCCCCCACCTACCCCGACCCCCGCCCACTTCTATGCCTGTAGCGCTCGAACGGCCTCGGCCGCGGTCGGTGCGGCTCGGCTCGGCGTCGCCATGGCAACAGCGGCTTAAGGGGCGGGGGCGACGTGGCGGGCTGGGCCGAGCTGGCGGGCGGCTCCGGGTGGGCTGGGCCGCGCTGCGCGGGCCGGGCCGTCGGCGCTCCGTCGGCGGGCGGGCGGCGCGGGCCTCGAGCAGCTGGGGCCGAGCCTGAGCCCGCGCCCGCCCTCGGCCGCGCGGCCGCCCGACGAGGGCGCGGGTCCCTCGCGGGTCCCGGGTCCGCTGCCGTGCTAACCCCGCCTCCCCTTCCCCCTCTTGTCGCCCCGCGCGCAGGGCTTCCTCAGCCGCCGCCTCAAGGGCTCCATCAAGCGCACCAAGAGCCAGCCAAAGCTGGACCGCAACCACAGCTTCCGCCACATCCTGCCGGGGTTCCGGAGCGCCGCCGCTGCCGCCGCCGCCTCCGCCGCGGACAATGAGAGGTGAGCCCGCCGTCGCCGCCCAGCCCAGCCTCCCCGCGCCACCGTTCCGGGATGCGCCCCCGGAGGGCGCTGGGACAAAGCGAGAGCTCGGGCTAGGGCGCGTTCAAAGGGGGAAGGGACCCCACGCGGTCCTCCGGGAACTTGTGGGGCCACCTCGGACTGGGGGGCACGGAGGGAGAAGCCTTCTCTCTCCACCCAGTGTAAGGAGAGGGTGCCCGAGGCCCGGAACGAGGCCGGGCGGGAAGTGTCCTCGTCGAGAAGTCCTGCCTTGCCTTGCTGAGGTGGGCATTGTTTTCTGGGCGGTGCAGTGTCCGGAGCTGGGAACGGAAGTGGCTCCCCCACCCTCAGGACCCATCCCCCTGCCTTCAGGAGCCCCAGGGCATCTGGTACAAAAGGCATTTTCGGCTGGGTTTATTCCTGAGATCCGGCAGCGCCGATGTTGAGGAAAAGGGTGAACATCTGGAGGGGAGGAGCAGGAGGCTGGGCTGCTTAGGGGGCACATCTGCTCTAAGTAGGGCGCATGCTTTGCTGGAGGCTGGGGCAAGCAGAGCGGGCAGTGCCCAGGCCCTGAGCTCAGGGGCATTGCCTGAGGCTGGGGAATAAGGACCTCCCCCTCTACAGCCTAGGCAGCTGCTTCCTTCCCTTTTCTCTCCACTCCCCGGGGTGTCTCCTGCCCTGTTTCCTTCTCCTGGGCAAGCCAGGAGCAGGGGCAGAAGAGAGAGGAGATGGTTCTGCCTGCTGGGAGTCACCGCATCAGCAGCTGAACAGGTTTGAGTGAGCAAGGGCAAGCCATCCTGTCTGCACTGGGGCACCGAGCGGACACAGCCTCTGGGGCCCAGTGCCTTCTCCTTGAGCTGTGCAAGCCCCAGGCATCTTTCCACTTGGGCACAGGCACAGTGGTGGATTCCAATGCCAGTTAGAACGTGTCCCTGCCCAGCTGGTGGAGGTGAAAGCATTCAGCCCCGACATCTCAGGCCCCTGGCATCCGCCTTCATAGGGCTGTGCCTGTATGTACAATTGGTGAGTTGGCACTCTCTGTAGGGGAGGCACAGGTAGAATGAAAATATCTCTTCCCCTTCCCCTTGGTTCTAGCAGGCAGAGGAGTTCAGGTTATAGCCCAACTCTTGCCCAAGGTTGAGTGACTGTTTAACTGACCCTAGTATCTTCCCAGAGAGTACCTTTGCCCAACCCTGAAGTAGACTTGCTAGACCTTTCATTTCCACCAGCCCAGAGTTGCTTTCTCCAGTGCATCCCCACCGCTGCCCGCAACTGGCTTCCTGCCCCAGCTGCCAAGCCCAGCCCCAGACAGGACCCCCAGCCTTTCTCAATGACCATGGTGCCCCAGGGGACCAGGCGTGCCCTGGCAGGCAAATGCAGCCAGGCCAGAGCTCAGCGCTGGGTGCAGCCACTGCGTCTTTGAAAATCTCGCTTCCCATCTTTGTTATTGTCTGGGCGGCAAGCCACCCAGATCTGCTGCCTTCCTCCCTCCGCCCAGCCCCCACCTCTGGCTTTCTACCCCAGGAACATGCCCTTCTCTGCGCTTTCCTTGGTGGGGGTCAGGACCCTCTGCACCCGCATGCGGGGTCTTGTGTACGTACCCTGTTTTTCTGTGCATGTCGTGTTGTCCGGGGAGTAGGAGAGACAGCAAGCGGTCTGGCCTCTGAGCGTGTCTGCCCTCCCCGGAACAGGCGGCGTGCATGTCATGTTTACCTCCCTCCAGTGGGAAGCCTGAGTGAGAAGCGGGCGAGCACTCCACCGGCATCCCTGGCCAGAGGTTGGGGCAAGGCTGAGATGACCTCGTTCAGGTCCCACCCCAGCTTAGCCTCAGGTCAGCCTTGCCATGCTGAAGGAGCTCCAAGTAGGGGGTTGGGAGTGAAACTACAAACCCGCTTCTGGAAGCGGTGGTAAACAGTAGCAGTTGGAGCAGAATGTCACTGGCAGCGGTGTGGAATTGTCTTATTAATTTTCTATAAACAAAATCTGGCACGGTAGCTTCTCTGGCGTAGGAAGGGAGCCCACATTTCCCACAGACAAGCAGAGAGATGGGGTTTGAAATCCCTATGGCTAGCCTAGGAGCAGAAATAGGCTTTGCTAGGACTAGGGTCTCCTGATTTGCTCCTTTGCTTAGAAATAAATTCCTTGGCAGCTGCTGGGATGGATGGGCTGATGTTTCTCTGGGGCGTTCCCTGGATTCCTCCTGTTTGGAGTTGTGTGAGTAAAACCAACTATGGTGGAACCCCATGCCCCCAAGCTCATGGTAAAACCTGAGTGGAAAGGCACCTCCCCCTACTCCCAGGTGGTATAGAGGTGGTGTGCTGTGCGTTAGGAGGCTGAGGGAACAGGATGAGCTGCCTTTGACTTAGCAGTGAGGAGGGAGTTAAATCATGGCTCCATGGGACCCTTACTGTGTGGCCGTGGCTGTGACTGGTGATGGTAAGTGCACAGACACCAGCCTCAGTGAGTGGGTGGGGACAGGAATGGGAATGGGGGTCTTTAAGGAAGGGGGTGGGAGCTTCTAAGGTGACTAATGGGAGCCCTAGTCCCCATGGTCTCTCCATATAGATAAACAGCACAGGGCGCTGTGGTGCAGGCGCCTGGGTTTCGACTTTGGATGAATTTGACTGCTTTATGGCTGCTGAAGAAGCTTTGTTGCATGTTGTCTGCATGCTCCACAAACCGCTGTGTTGGGAGGTTTTTTTTTGCTGGATTTCTCTCATCCAGAGGTTGGAAGCCTGTTGGTTCTCTGCTGGGATCTTTCAGTTCCTTGGGAAAGGAGTCTGTGCCCCAGGTGTGGGGATGCTGCGCCTGGCTGGCTGGGGGAGACGGCTGATGTGAAGCCGGGGCCAGGCCAGCCAAGCTTGGTGGGCATGAGTGGCTCTGGGAGCCTGAGAGTTACAGACAGGTTTGAACCTTTGTATTCACTCCCCTGAAAACAGTGGTTCCCAAGGCTTGGGGGAGGTTCTAGCTGGTTTCCACGATACCTGGCTCCCTCAGACATTTATTTCTACTTTGGAGTCTTTGGAAATAAAGCACCAAGGACAGGTAATGATTTCACTTGGATAACAGACGTGAATACTGCTTGGAGCACTTTCCGGGTGAAAGGTGTGCTGGCAAAAGCATTTTTGTTTTGCGAGCTGGAAATCTTGCCACTTCATTTACAAGGCGGTTTTAATGTTGGTAAAAGCAATATAGGATGTGGTGGTTCTTCCTTCCCAGAAGATAATTTCGAAGTCACTCATTTATTTATTAATGTTCCTGAGAAGCTAGGAGGGTCCGCTCGCAATATTACGCTTCCCTCATCCCTCTACTCTCTTGGTAATTGTTTTTGGGTGGCTCTGGCCCTCCTCATGTGCTGGGAGTTTTCCCTCTCTGGTTGTCTCCCCTACCCCTACAGTTATCCTGAAGTGGCAGTACTCCCTTTCCCATTATTCTCATTCACCCTGGGGCAGAGCTTAGCTTATAAACAGGGCAACCCAGGTGCAGGTATGCAAGGCTGATTATGTGTGGAATTAGAATGATTACCCCTCCTAGGGAATATGTGTGTTGCCTGAGGTTCCCACACCTGAAAGTTACTAGTGGCGGGATTCCAGGCATCATAGGACTAGGGAGGAAGATATTTGGAAGTTGGTTCCTTTCAGGAACCCTCAAGTGGCCCTGAGTTAGACAGGAATCACTTCTGCCCCTTGGGTGAGGCAATTCCTGGAGGCACGAGAAAAAGCTTGATGAGAAGCTGCAGGAATGGAAGGTGGGGTCTGTATTCCTACCTTGGTTGTTCATAGTAGATGCAGGAGGGGCTGGTCACCTAGGCCTGGCTTTTTTTGCCCTCTCTCCCTCCCCTATTGTAGTCCTTCTCCACCTTCCCTTGGGGCTGGTCTATCAAGCGTGTTGATCTGGAGATGATTGTGCAGTTTAGACAGTCTCCAGGAGTAATGGGAAGCCTGTGATCTTTTGATTTGGAGCCGATCATTCCTGGGCAACTCATTTAACCTTTCTGAACCTCAGTGAGCACATCTGCAAAATGGGCATGATTATAGTAATGTTGGAAACATTAATTTTAATACATTCAGCTTATATTCAATAGAAAATGTCTATCCTATTCATTGCTGTTTCCTTAGCAGCTGACATAGAGTCTTGCACATTTCTTAAATGTTTCTTAAATTTTATTAAATAAATAATGATGTGTCACGGGGCTAGACTAGCATGTTGTAGGTGTTCAGGAAGTGGTAGTTAATACTGGCATGATAAGTCACTTCATTTTGTTAAGCCTCAGTTTTCTCATCTACAGTGTGGGAATAATAACAAGCAATCATGTGATGTTATTCTGAGATTTAAGAGAAATAATAGATATTGCTGTGCTTCTTAAAGTTGAATAGAACTGTAAAGAGGGTCATTATCGAACTCAAATAGCCAGCCAAAGTGATCTTTGTTCCTGTCTGCACCTGGGAAGGCAAATATCTCCGATGTGTGTTTTAAAAATCTAAAAGTTCATTGTTCCCTCTTGTGTTTGGACCATAATTTTTTAAATCATTTACGTTATTTCTAGTTTTTCCTCTTCTAAAAATGAAGCTGGGATTTAAATCTTTGAATAGTCATCTTTGGCTACATGTCTGATTGCTTCCATAGGATAAAGTCTTAGAAATGGAATTACTAGATCAAAGAATATGAACAGTTTGAGGTTTTTGATAAGGATGCCCCCTGTTAGGCGCCTGTAATAATTTACACTCCCGTAATGATGCATGGGAAACCCTGGTGGCGTAGTGGTTAAGAGTTCAGCTACTAACCAAAAGGTTGGCAGTTCGAATTCACCGGGTGCTCCTTGGAAACCCTATGGGGTGGTTTTGCCCTTGCCTGTTGGGTCGCTGTGAGTTGCAGTTGACTCAACGGCAGCGGGTTTGGATTGGTTTAATGATGCATGTGGAGCCCTGGTGACGAAGTGGTTAAGAGCTCAGGCTGTTAACCAAAAGTTTTGCAGTTCGAATCCACCAACCACTCTTTGGAAACCCTATAGTCCTTCTCTGTCCTATAGGGTCGCTATGAGTCGGAATCAACTCAACGGCACGTAACAACAATGACTCGTGAGCGTGCTTACCTCTTTCTTCACACCATTAAAAACGTTGGATAGTATCACTTAAAACCAATCTTTGTTACTTGGATAGGCAGGAAAACGGCATTTCTTTATTTGCATTTATCTTCTTATTAGTGACTGAACATTGTTTTCAGGAGTTTAACAGCTAGTGGTGTTTCTTTTCCTGTAACTTGCCTTTTTCTGTCTTTTGCTTTCTGAACATTCTGCCAAGCCCCTTATAGGATTCTTGGTTGCCCTGTTTGGTCTTCCTCAGCTCTGAGAGGCCCCATGTAGGTGGATTTTTGTTAAATGGGCCTCTGCTTTCCAAGAGATATGGCAGGGAATTCATTAATTGCCTGTAAGGAAGATATACCCAGCCCTCCCTCTCCCCTCCCCTCCTCTTACCATATGGGAATTAGATTTGATTCTTAATTGGATAATTATCATAAGGAAGCCTTGCATTTACAAAGCACTTGGAGAGGTCTTCCACTGTACAGGGTAGGTAGGCAGTGAAGGAGGGCTGTTAGATACGGGGAAAGTGGGGCTGAGGTGGGACCAGCACAGAAGCCAGACCTTGCAACTCAGGAGCCGGCCCTACAGCATTGTTCTTGAAAGCCCACAGCACCTCTGGGGGCGGGGCTAACCAAAGCCAGGAACATGAGTATATGATGCTGAGCCTCATTTCCAGAGAGGGAGGGCCACAGAGTGTGACCTGGACATATAGAAGAACCAATTTATTTTTGGCTTTCTCATTTTTATCACCCTCCTTTTAGATCTGCGGCTCCCTTGTGTACCTTCTAGAGATCTGAGCTGGGCAGTATTTTTAGGAATGGTGGAAATTAGTTAGGATGTGATCAGCCCCAGGCCGGGGTTTCAAAGGCTGGAGAAGCCTTTCTTTGTAGGAGATGTGTAGGCGTGTATGTCTGTGTGTACAGGTCTTTGTATATCTAGCAAGTGTACACCTGTCCTTATGAAGATGTGTGTATCGTATATGTAAGTGTCCTTATATATGTGTGTGCATTTTTTAATGAGCTAATGCACGTAAAGCATTTATAACAGCACCTGGCACTTAGTATTAGTTTGGACCATATGAAATGGTCATTTTTGTAGGTCCCCAAACTGTCAAATAGCTGCAGTTGCATATGGTTCAGTCTAATAAGTGCTCAGTAAGTGTTTGCTACCATTATTATTATTGTGTCTGTTTTCTTTTAGTATGTGGGTGTCTACCAGCATATGTATGTGTGTGTTTATGTGTACTTGGTGTGTATAGTGTGCTCTGTATTTGAACACTCATGTATGTACACCTTTGTGCATGTGTAGGTTCTGCCTTGGTTTGTGGACACTGAGCTGGCCAGTTTTGTGAACACCTTGTTGAGGGCTCAGCATATACCTGGGCCAGGAGGACAGCAGTCCTCTGACTCCCTTCTCATCTTCAGGTGCCAGGCCTGAGGGGCACAGCGGGACCCCTCATACCCTCCCCAAGTATCCCTGCCTATTTCCAGGGCTGAGGATATGCCAATCGACTCTTTAATGGAATTCCTTTCCAAAGTATTACTTGAACCAGAAAGTTAATTACCAGCCTTTAATTAATGGCTATTTTAGAAGGCCACAGAAGAGAGTTGGAGGAGATCATAGGAGACTGAAAAGGCAAGAAGGAAAACCATCCAGCTCCCTCTGCTGGCCTGGTGACTTCTTCCCAGGGTGGCAGGCTCACTTCTCCCCCGCTCTGAGCTGCTGGCCCCACTCCACTGGATTATCGGCTGTGGGCAAGCGGGAAAGCGCCCTGCATGAAGAGCCTCTGGTGGTTCCTGTCTTCTGGCCATCTGTCCATCCATCCATCTGTGAGGAGTGGCCTGGACAGCACTCCCTAGGGGGGCAGGGTGTATGAATATGTGTATGTGGTGAGGCTATACCAGCCCCCTACCCCACCCCAGCCCTCCAAGGCCTTAGATCAGCCAGGTGACTTGTCCGAGGTGTGGCTACAGGAGGGACAGTCACTGGCCACTCTGCCCTGAAATTAACCCTTTCCCCACCCCTCCAGGAGCTTGGGGTCTGCTGCCTGCAGGGGGCTCTCCCTAGAGCCTGAGACAGCCTCCCACAGGGCCTGCTACCTCCTTTCCCTGCTCCCCCTCAGTGCTCAGTGCAGAGTTACCTGTGGCCCGTGTGTGAAGTGGACCTTGCCTTGCACACCCCTTCTTTCCCCTCAAGAAAGGCAATGAAGTGAAAATAGTGAGCACCAAGCATTCCTGAGCTCTTGGTAAGGCCCTGCCATTTATTCTCTTTGCCTCCTTCTCCCCATCCATTAAGAGTGAGTGATCATGCTTACCCATCTACCTCAGAGCACAGGCTGTAAAACTCAGAGGAGGTTATTGTAGGGGAAATGATAAGGAAGTTACCCTCCCAGCTGGGGCATGCCAGGAAGGTGGCTTGTATTACCATCACTTCTAGAGACAGAGACAGTCTTTGTCCCCTGTGGGCATGTGTGGATGTGAGCATGTGGGTACACAGCATGCTTACACATACCTGGGAGTGCACAGCCTCGGCTGCCCACCCTTGTGTGCACATGCCACTGGGCATGTGTGCATATGAGCCTTCCTTGGTATTTAGAGTCAGGTCCTTAAAGAAGCCACCAGGAGAGCACCGGACATCCCCTCTGTGCCAGGCAGGTGGTGGGATGAGGAACCAGGGGAGGGAGAAGGAGACAGGATCCCTGTCTACAAGGGTTCCTGGCAGCCTGCCTGGGAATACCCTGGGCATTGTGAGGAGGGGTAAGAAGTGACCCAAGGCTGGAAGTCAAGGCTGATCCTAGGGGCATGCCAAGAGTAGGGCCTCCTCCCCTGCCCCCACTATGCCCTCTCAGGAGACCTGCATGCTCCTGACTCCTGGGGTTGTTGCTCGTGGACCTTAGAGGCTCTGACTAAGCATGAAGAGTTGTCGGTGCCCTGCAGAGGAGGTGCTCAGTGTTGCAGAGGGAACACCTGAATGGGCTTAGGTTTTCTAAGAGGGGCCAGGGTGGAGGGCTGCCTTAAGGCCCCCCTTCCTAGGGGTGCCCCCAAAGGTAGCCTGAGCAGGCTTTGCCACCTCTATCTCCCACTGCCCCTTCATAATGATGCCCCCTCGCCCCCAGCTAGAGCGGGGAGTGTGCAAGCCTAGGAGTTACAGGAGCTTGACTCCTGGGCCTGGCTCTACAGCTAACTGTGAGCAACCTTGGTGGAACCACCACTGAAGCTCTCTGAGTCTCAGTTTTCCCATCTCTCAAGTGGGGTTTGTAGTGTAGGAATTGGCCCTGGTAGAAGCATTTCCCTGCATCAGGTGGTCAGCATCGTGAGTTACTCCTTGGCACAAGGATCAGCCCTCTCCTCCACCTCCAGTTTCCATTGTCCCCCAGGGGGAAGCTGAGGGACCCTTCTCCAGTCCCTGTACCCGATGGTTTGGGACACCCCCTAGTTAGCGTGGGGACCATCACCTCCTGCCTGTCACCCTGACCTTTCTCGTACAAGCAGGCCCTTGTTTGCAGGCCCAGCCCGATTGTGAAAGAGCACAACGGGCAGAGATTATAGATGACACCCGAGGAGCACAGGCTCTAATTTGATGCGACGCTGTCTTGGGGAGTTTTTATTTCGAGGGCAGTGAATTAGTTAGCGTCTCCCTGTGCCCACTGACTAAGGGGAAGTGAATTTCATGCTCTGTCTTTTTGACATTCATAATCAAAGTGTTGCACCTATTGGAGCTGCAGATTGTTAGCACGTGAAGGATGTGTGAGCCTCAGAACAATTACTGTTTCCGGCTGGGGAGGAGACTAATAGGTTGTTCACAGCCCCACCCACTCCTTCCCCTCTTTTCTTTCTTTCTTTCCAACTTCCTCACATTCCTCAGGAAACTGTCTCCCAGAATTGCCTGTGACTGAAACCCCTCACTGTCTTAGAAGCTGAGGGGCTGGCCCCTGAGGGGACTGGCGTGCCTGCCTCCTGGGAGGACCTGTGTGGAAGAGGAATCACCTGGGGCACCTGGTAAAATGCACATTCTTTGGCCCCGCCCCAAGACCTTCTGAATTAGACCCTCCAAAGCTTGAGAACCACTGTCCAGCTTTGTTTCTTTTGCAGAGGGGCTGGAATTGTGCCCCAGCTGTGTGCTAGGGACTTTGCTAGGTGGTTTCTATGCTGCTGTTGATTCTTCATAGCAAGAGGATTATTTCCCATTTTACAGATATAGAAACTGAGACCCCTAGAGAGGAAGGAAAGTGACTGGCCCAAAGTCACGCACTGGAGGAAACCCCATGCCCTGGGTAATCTTCCATTCCCTCAATGATGCCTGAAATCCCACCATTAGCGTGTGGTGGCTTTTCTTTTTAAGGATGTGATGCCTTTTGAAACATAACTCTCCCCCTGCTTGGAGCCTTAGGCTTGTACAGGGCTCCCCACTGTAAAAAGCTCTTTACGCTGGTGCCCCAGGTCTCCTGAGGGTTCTTGGAGCAGTTGGAACGTTTAGCAGCTATGATCTGCGTCTTACAGACTAGGTTTGTGAGGCTCAAAGAGGCAAAGGACCTTGCCTTAGTTCACATAGCAGTTGTGAGAGGCAGAGCTGGGTTGGGAACTTGTCTCCTACGTCCAGGTTTTATGCTGACTCCCTGTTAAACTTTTTAAAACCAAACCAAACCCAACCCAACCTGTTGCCATCAAGTCAATTCTGACTCATAGTGGCCCTATAGGACAGAGTGGAATTGCCCTATAGGGTTTTAAAGGAGTGGCTGGTGGGTTCAAACTGCCAACCTTTTGGTTAGCAGCCAAGTTCTTAGCTGCTGTGCCACCAGGGCTCTGACTCCCTGTACAGGTGGGAAAACTGAGGTGTAGTCACTTACCCAGGATCAAGCAAGTGGCAGTAACATGGTTCAAACCCAGGTCCACTGGAATCAAAGCCTGCAGAAGTTGACTAGTCAACGTTTCAAGGCTGCACAGGGTGCCGTTGGTCCCCATGTGGGAGTAGAGGTCTTTCAGCACAGCCTGGAGGGTCCTGGCCCAGGATTAGAGTGACTGTTCATCCAGAGCCCACCAGGAAAGGCCAGGCTAGGTAGGGCACTTCCGAGTGAGGTGGCCAGAGGCCGTTTTAAGGGGTGTGGGGAGGGGCCTGTGAGGAATGAGAATTTGAACGTATGACTGCCTCACTGCAAAGCCCCCATCCCACGTACTGCCAGTTGCTAGGGGAGGCTAATAGCAGGTGTGCCTGAGTCAGTCACCCAGAGCTAGTCCAGGGCCCAGCACCATCAACTGCTTCTCTTGGGCCCTCAGTTTCCCCATCTGAAGAAAACAAAAACAAAAGAATAATGCCCCAGGGCCCGAGATTCCAGGAAAGAGGTTAGCAGAGAGTGATGTGTCAACTCTGCTGGGCTTTGGTTCACTGCATTCAGTCAGGAAGCCCCTGGAGCTGCATGGTGCTGTGATAACACCACCCCCCCACTGCCCTTGAGAGGCCATTCATGATGGGCCGGCTTCGTGCCTGGCACTTTTTCCTGCATTTTCTCATTTAATCCTTATAACAGCACTATGAAGGATAGGTGCTATTAACTATTCCCATTTTATAGAGAAGAAAATTGAGGCTCAGAGAGACTGAGCAACTTGTCCAAGTCTTAGAGCTAGTAAGTGGCAGAGCTGGGATTCAAACCTAGGTGGTCTGGGTTTATTATATAAAGCCCCCACCACCAACCATTCTTCTGCATGGTCTCTGACCATATGCTCTGTTTTACATACATTTTTTGTCAATAATAACATCAGTAAACTACCTACCACTTATGAACCATCTAGTGTGTGCCAGGCTTTGTGTAGTATATATACATCATCTCTGATCCTCTTGACTGCGCTGAAAAACAGTGGTTTAGCCTCTTCCCCCCACCCCCACCCCCGCATTTTACAAGTGAGGAAACCAGGCCTTAGAGAGGTAAAATCACTTATCCGGGATTACACTCAGGGTAGATTTAGAATCTAAGTCTCTTTGGATCCAAAGCCAGTGCCCTCTCTAGTGTAATAGTGAACATTTAGGGAGCACATCTAAGGGTCAGACTCTATTCTAAGCACTTCCCTTGAGATAAACTCATTTCACCCTCACAGCAACCACATGTGCGTTATCTGTTATTACTCCTGGTTTACAAATGAGGAAACTTGAATCACATAGCTGAAGATGGCAGAGTTAGGACTTGACCCTAAGTAATTTGGCTCTCAAGTCTGTGCTCTTAACCACTGCCCAGGACTCCCCTTCTCACTGTTTTATAGATGAGAAAATCGAGGCTCTGAAAGGCAAGTCACTTGCCCTGAGTCTGACAGCAAGTGAGTGGCAGAGATGGGATTTGCACCCAGGCCTTCCAAGAGTCTTTTGTTGTCACCAACGAGAGAACATGGCAGCAGTCAGTGGGAATTGGGTGAGTGAGGTACCTTTGCTGTCCTAAGGCCACTGGAGGCTCTGCAAGGAGGCTCTTGTGGGTGCTGAAGTCCTAAGGTGGTGTGCTTTATAGTGGAGGCAGGCCTCTTCCCGACCTCAGTGGTTCGAGTCCTCAGTATGTGAGGTTAGGGCCAGCTGAGTGACTGACCTCCCCCCAACCCCACCATATTAGCAGTTTATCAGTTATTGTCAAGTGTCTTTTCTCAGTGGTCTCCCCCAGGGTTCTTTTCCTCTTGGCAGGGCTGATGAGCCCTGGCTGCATTTAGATCTATTGGTTTGTGGTGCTGGGGGTGGTGGGAGAGGTGGAAGAGGTCATTGGTAAGCTAATTGGCCCTCCACACCACTCTCCTGTCCCCCTGGCCAGTATTGCCCAGGAAGGTTCAAGGGATAAACAACGAACGGTGACTGTACTCACTCGGCAGGGACTCCTCAGACTAGCCTTTGTTCTGGATCTGTGGGAAGATGGGTGAGTCTGGTGCTGAGACTTGCAGTTACATAGTGCACTGTTGCAGCAGGCCATGCTCCCTGGGTGACACAGCCCTCTGGACTGGATAGTGCTGGGCAGGTGTGCCGTTGCCAAGCCTCCTTCCTCCATCCTCCCTGGGGAGGGAGCTGGAAGTTGGGTGTGAGGCAGTGCCATGGGCCAGGCATTCTGCAAGAGCCCCTTTCTAGCCTGCTTGAGATGGTCCTGTTCAGTTGCCCTTGGTCGTGAAGTCCACGTTTTCGATGATGGTTCTCTATGAGGATAATGAAAACTGATTTGAAGGAATTTCAGAGTCCAGGGATAATGGAGCTGCCAGGAAGCTTAGTGAGCAGTCTGTCCAGAGTTTCCCAAACTCAGTTCCAGAGGTTCCTGGAGATGAGGCTAGATGTTTTACTCCAAAGAGGGTGTGTGCTCAAATAAATTTTATATCTCTGCCTTGGAGGAATGACTGTGATCCAAGATATTAAAGACCCTAAGGGGTCCTACAGTAAAGAAACCAATTTCACTTAGTTTAATGGAAAGTTTCCTGGGGTTTTTTGTGTGTGTTTGGAGTCCCTGGGTGGCACTTGGTTAATGTGCTTGGCTGCTAACTGGAAAGTTGGAGGTTTGAGTCTACCCAGAGGCACCTGGAAGAAGGTCCTGGCAATCTACTTCCAAAAAAAATCAGCCATTGAAAACTCTGTAGAGCACAGTTCTACTCTGACACACATGAAGTTATGGTGAGTTGGAGTCAATTCTATGACTGCTGGTTTGGGTTTTTTGTGTGTTTTGTTTTGTTACCCCCCCCCCCCCCCGCCCCCCAGCACCTGTTGGCATCTATGGGGCAGTAGTGTTCTGCAGAACATTTGGTAAGCGCTAGTTTGTTTGTGGTGTGACCTCTCCTTGTTTTAAAGAGGGACCTTTAGGAAATCCTCTATGCCTTTAGGACTTACAGGAGTAAACCTTGAATGGTGACATTGCTGGACCAGCGACAGGTGGTAGGGTATGTATTTTTGGGAAGAGGCCTTCCCAGGACCGGCTCTCATGTGTGTGGGATGGGGCTTGGCCCTGGTCAGAACCCTCTGCAGGGAGGTGATCTGACTGGGGATGGCCTAGACCCAGGGTGTGGGGAGTTTATTCTCCCCTTCTTCAAGTTGGGCGACTCCCCTCTGGTACCCAGCAGCTTGGGCTCTGGGCTTCCCCATCCCCCTCTGGACTCCTCTACAGAAGGCAGCAGTCGACCAGAGGTTGCCCACTGATTTGCATAATTGCACCATCTCTTGAATAATTAAAAGCTCTGTCCTTGCTGGTAGCAAAGTCTGCACCATCATAGATAGGTTCGCCATGAATGGGTTTGCCAGACCTCTTCCAGGGGAGTCGCTGGTTCCCGGACTCCTGGACTCCTAGGCTTTTCCTGGCATGGAGCCCCTAGAGAGAGGAGAGGGTGCTGGGTAGGGGAGGGAGGGCTGGTACGTCCATGTGGCTTTTGTAGTATCATATCAGGCAGGGTGGTTTCTTCCAGGATCCACAAATGGCGTCTCCAGCGCACAAATGATTTTGGATTCTGTATTCCTGCTTACTGTGGCCCCACAAACTCTTTATCTGAGTATGATCAACTTTTGTGGGGACTTACTCCCTTCTCTGATAGCCTGGAGGGGGCAGTGCTCACAAGGGGTAAGAGCAGTGATGGTGAATTTTCAGGCAAGAGCAGGAAAGGAAGGTGTTTCTGCTTGGAGCCTTTCCTTCATATTCTTTGGTCCTTCAGGCTTCTGGGCCTGTTTAGGTCAGGGGTGGCCTTGGAGTGATTCCTGTTTGAGATTTCTAAGTCTCTTCTCACCTTGTTTCCTGCAAGTGAATTTTTCCTCTGGGCATATGGTCTTGTCTCCCTGTTACACTGGAAAGGGAAGTAGAGGGTTGGGCCTGCCCTGACACATGGTTGACAGTGGAGAAGGTCCTTTGGTCTCTCCAAGTCAGGAGTGTACTTGAAAGGGCTTGCTCTCTTCCCCACCTCCCCCAGTCACTGCCCAAAGCTCCTGTAGGAGTGTTTCCCAAACTGGGCCCCATGGAGCACCACATACTTTTGGATGCTTGGGAGGAGAGGATTCCATAGTCCAACAGGTCAGGGAAGTAAGTTTCTTCAATGCATGAAGAAACTTGAAACCTTTAATACGCTAGTGTGCATCTGAGTCTACAAGAGGGAATATAGGCTACTTGGCTTCCCATCCACACTGACTGTCCAGATTGGTTTGTACATCTCCTGTGATGAGGAGCTCTTTACCACCTGGGGCAGTCCATGCCATTGCTCTGGACTGGATAGTGCTGGAAACTTTCTCCTTTGTTGAGTTTCCCTAGTCAGCATTTATGTGATGTCTTATCATTTACAATTTGGCCTTCACACCAGCTAGGGAAGTAGCTGGTCAGGGATTATCCTATTTTACAGATAAGGAAACTGAGGCTCACAGAAGATAATTATCTAACCCAAAGGCACATAGTAACAGAGTCGGTATTTAAACTCACATCTGCCAGCTGGACTTTTAGCTTTTTCCCCTTGGCCACTGAGAAACCATTTCCCCCTAGACAATGTTAGTATGTTGGCTGAGGTTGGTCCTTAGAGCCTTGGGAACCTGTTTTACCAGTAGACCTCTTCCCAGCTTGCTTGGAGTGAGTGTCTAAGGATGGGAGTTGGCAGACAGGCTAGAGCCCTGCTTATTAGTCTCCAGGCTGTGGGGCCTGGCTTTGGAGCCATACCCAGATGTGGGCACAAGACTGCCAAATGTCCTATCATCAGACCATTTCTGGCCTTCTCACCCTGTTCCTTTTTCTGCCCTTCCTTTTTATAGGGGTGGGGATATTTGAGGTGCCCCACAGAGCTGGGTGGACACTTGCCTTGGGTTGGTAGTGGTGGGGCGGGCAGTGGCAGAAGAGGGCAGGTGGGTCCAGCTACCTTGTCTTTCTTCAAGCTTTTTGGAGAGTGGGTGGCCAGGGGCAATAGGGTCAATCTGTATAGCAACTAGGCTTGGAGGCCCCATTGAAGCTGAGGGGCAACTTAGCGACTTCAGGCTTAGACTAACTGTTTTATGTCTCAGCAGTCTTTCGGATCACACCGTAAAAGGAATGGCATTGCCCCAAGGTGCACATCCACCCTGTTACCATAGACCATAGGGAGCAGACACACGAGGTGTCCTCATGAACAGAATTCTGCTCTGTTGACATACTGACCTAGGTCTGGAGCTGGCTTCCTAATGCTCTGCATGATGTGGAATAAGTCACCTAATCTCTGAGCCTCCATCTTTTCATCTTTAGTATGGGTATGATAATGGTGCCTGCCTTTTAGGGTTCTGAGGTCTCAGTGGGACCATGTGTGTCATATGTTAATTTTATCATATCATCCTCTCATGTGCACATACGCACTCATATTCACACACCCCATGCTTTTGAGCTTCTGTTTAGACCCTAGGATCCTGCCAGGAAATCCGGCCCAGCCCACCCAGGGTCCACCCCATCATGTAGCAGGAGACAGCCCAAGACAGACATGAAATGATGTTTGTGCCAACATTTCTCCCACTTAGAAAATCAATATTCTGTAGTCTGCCTAATTGCTCTGTTGCTGCTAAATGAGTCGTCATGGAGGGAAAATAGCAAATGCATTGTGAGATTAATGGGAGGAAATAGTTGGCAAATGACTTTGCTTTGCTTCTCAAACTCTTTGCTTTGCTTCTCAAACTCCAAGAAGGTGTTACTGTGAGAAATCTGGAGAACCATGCATGCAAGGCTGAGTTCCAAGTAGCAAGGACTTATGCTGTTGGCTTTGCGAGGCTCCAGAGGTGCATGGAGGCCAGATGGCCTGAGATGGCGCTTTCAGGCAGTGCACCGATTTGAGGACTGTAGGAGCTGAAATCAGGAATTACTGCGTGGTCATCAGAAGTAATGCCCCTAGGTCAGATCTGGAGCCAGGCACAGTGCTAGTCTCTGGCAGTGCAAAACCAGCCTCTCCCCTAATGGAGGAGACAGACTGGAATGGAATTGTCCTACAGATAAATGTGTAATTGAGTTGAGTCACATGCCTAGAAGGCAGTGAGAGCCCAGAATTGGAAAGTTTGATCTGGTCAGGGTGGTGAGGTATCTTCCCAGAGAAAGGGAGGAGTGAGCCTTCTGGGTAGATGACAGAGCTTGTGCAGACCCAGTGGTCTAGGAGCCAGGAGCCGAAAAAAGGGCCTGTGTGGCCTTAGCCCTCATAGCAGTCCTTATTTTACAAGTGATGAAGCTGAGGCTGAAGGTGATTAAGAGACTTGCCCAAGATCATATAGCCATTAAATGGCAGAGTCAAGGTTTGAACCTGGGCTCATGTAACTCCAAGCCGAAGGGAGCATCCACCTACTTCAGGGAGCGGTCCTTAGCACCTGCTGCCTTGCAGGAATCTCCAGAACCAGTATCAAGACTTCACTCCTGCAGGGCAGCGGTTCATGGGACAGGTGCATGAGAATCTTCTGAGCTGGGAGTTCTAGGACTCCAGAGAAGGGGAGCCCTGAACAGCCCCAAAGTCAGGACTCTGCCTTAATGGGTCTTTGCTTCCTCTTAATAACAGAACTACTTGGCTAATTTTCCTCTTTGAAAAACCTCCACAAAATAAAACAACCCCTCACTCCCTGAGGTGGGTTGATTTATTCCTTGCCATTAATCCCAGCTGGACTGTCATCAGAGGTGGGGTGGAGGTGTGGTCAGCGAAAGGTGTTTGAGGAGTCATGGCCTTTGCAGGGTTCTGGGTAACAGCAGATGGAGAGAGACCAAGCGTTCCCTGTGGACCCTGGGAAGGGGCCATCAGAATCCCACCTTAGCTTGGTTCCTGGGTATAGTCCATCTTCGTAGTGCCACAGGAGGAACCTGGTCAAAAGATTCCTCCACCCTGGAAGGATCTGACTGATAGATCTATAGAGTTGGCCCAGGAATATGTTTTCATGACAAGCCCCCATGTGATTCTGTGGCCTACTCAGTATTGAGGCCTCACTGTGCCCACAGGGACGTGGGCAGGACAGAGCCTGGTGGGCAGCTGAAGGGGGATCAGCTGAGCCCCAGATAAGGCAGGAACTTGGCCTGAGATGCTTTGCTACTGCTGTTGACTGGCAGCTGGATTTTGGCCAAAACCCTGGTCTGATTGGCTTTTCTCTGCTCCTTGCCAGATGTAAACTGCAGCCCTCCCTGGCTAGAGGCTGAGTGCTTATTTGGTCTGGTTGAAGAGCCCCAGCAGAGGGCTCTTCGCTCTGCTTAAATTCCACTCCGAAAGAATCCTGTTTAATTTTTCAAATAAATGGCTGGGCATCTCCTGTGAGGCTCCAGTCAGGCCTGGGGCTGGCCCTGAGGGCACAGGGGCATCCAGCCCTGTCCCAGCACCCGAGAATGCTGCCACAGGGAGGCAGCAGCAGCATCCTGGAGTTGGTACCCAGAGGTTTGCTTTCTGGCCTTGCTCCTGCCTGCTCAGAGAGGAAGCCAGGTAGGCCGCTTGTGCTGGACAGCTCAGGAAGACAGGACTCATGCAGTGCAGTATGTCAGGGTCATGTGCAGCTCTGACTTTGAGTACTGAATCTTGGGCCTCCCTATCGACAGTTCCTGTCCTTCCATGGTGGCAAGACTTGGGCCACTCTGAGCCCAGGCAGATGTGAAGTGGAAGGTACAGTATTAAGGCTTTTTTGTCACACCTTTCTTCCACCTGGCCCATGGATCGATTCCAGGGTCTCATATCCTACAATTTCCACCCTTCCCCAGGCACTGTGCTTGTTTTCATGGATGCTGTGTCATTTGCAGTTAGCAGGTAGTACTTTGCAGGTAGACAACGTGGGCTATCCTCTCAGCTTGATTTGTCTGAAGAGTTGGCCTCAGAAATTGTTTTAGTTCTGGGCTGATAGAGAATCCAGGGGCCATGCTTTCCAGGGTTCCTCCAGTCTCATTCAGACCATTAAGTCTGGTCGTCTTACTAGAATTTGAGTTCTGCAACTCACCTTTCTCCTGCTCCATCTGGGACTCTCTGTTGTGTTCCGTCAGGGCGGTCATTGGTGATAGCCGGGTACCATCTAGTTCTTCTGGTCTCGGGCTGATGAAGTCTCTGGTTTATGTGACCTTTTGTGTCTCTTGGGCTAATACTTTCCTTGTGTCTTTGGTGTTCTTCATTCTCCTTTACTCCAGGTAGTTGGGACCAATTGATGCATCTTAGATGGCTGCTTGCAAGCTTTTAAGATCCCAGACGCCACTCACCAAAGTAGGGTGTAGAATAAGCTTTGTTATGCCAGTTGACCTCGATGTCCCCTAAAAGCGTGGTCCCCAGACCCCTACCCCTGCTATTCTGTCCCACAAAGTGTTTGATTGTTTTCAGGAAACTTCTTAGCTTTGGTTTAGTCCAGTTGTGCTGACTTCCCCTGTACTGTGTGCTGTCCTTCCCTTCATCTAAGATAATGTTTATCTACTATCTAGTTAGTAAATAACCCTCACCCTCCCTCCAAACCCTTGTAACTATCAAAGACTGTTTTCTTCTATGTTTAAACCTATTCTTGAGTTCTTATAAAAGTGGTCTTATACGATAGTTGTCCTTCTGTGACTGACTAAATTCACTCAGCATAATGACCTCCAGCTTCCTCCATGTTATAAGATGTTTCATGGCTTCATCCTTGTTCTTTATCGTCGCGTAGTATTCCATTGTGTGGATATACGATAATTTGTTTATCCATTCGTCTGTTGATGGGCACCTAGGTTGTTTCCATCTTTTTACTATTGTGAACAGTGCTGCAATGAACATGGGTGTGCGTATATCTATTCGTGTGACAGCTCTTATTTCTCTAGGATACGTTCCAAGGAGCTGGATAGCTAGATCGTATGGTACTTCTATTTCTAGCTTTTTAAGGAAGCACCAAATCGATTTCCAAAGTGGTTGTACCATTTTACATTCCCAGCAACACTGTGTAAGTGTTCCAGTCTCTCCACAACCTCTCCAGCATTTATTATTTGGTATTTTTTGGATTAATGCTAGCCTTGTTGGGGTGAGATGATATCTCATTGTAGTTTTGATCTACATTTCTCTAATGGCTAATGATCCTGAGCATTTCTTCATGTGTCTATTAGCCGTCTGAATATCTTCTTTGGTGAAGTGCCTGTTCATGTCCTTTGCCCATTTTTTAATTGGGTTATTTGTCTTTTTGTTGTTGAAGTTTTGCAGTATTTTGTAGATTTTAGAGATTAGATGCTGATCGGGTTTGTGGTAGCCAAAAATTTTTTCCCAGTCTGTGGGTTGTCTTTTTACTCTTTTGGTGAAGTCTTTTGATGAACGTAAATGTTTGATTTTTAGGAGCTCCCAGTTATCTAGTCTCTCTTCTGGTGCTTGTTCATTGTTACTTATGATTCGTATTGTATTTATGCCATGTATTAAGGCTCCTAGCGTTGTCCCTATTTTTTCTTCCATGATCTTTATTATTTTCGATTTTATGTTTAAGTGTTTGATCCATTTTGAGTTAGTTTTTGTGCATGGTGTGAGGTATGGGTTTTGTTTCAGTTTTTTGCAGATGAATATCCAGTTATGCCAGCACCATTTGTTAAAGAGACTGTCTTTTTCCTAATCAGCGGACTTTGGGCCTTTGTCAAATACCAGCTGCTCATGGGTGGATGAATTTATGTCTGGATTCTCAATTCTGTTCCATTGCTGTATGTTTCTGTTGTTGGACCAGTACCAGGCTGTTTTGACTACCATGGCAGTATAATAGGTTCTAAAATCAGGTAGTGTGAGGCCTCCCACTTTGTTCTTCTTCCTCAGTAATGGTTTACTTATTTGGGGCGTCTTCCCTTTCCATATGAAGTTAGTGATTTGTTTCTCCATCTCATTAAAAAATGCTGGTGGAATTTGGATCAGGATTGCATTATATCTGTAGAATCGACATTTTCACAATGTTGAGTCTACCTATCCATGAGCAAGGTATGTTTTTTCCACTTATGCAGGTCTCTTTTGGTTTCTTGCAGTAGTATCTTATAGTTTTCATTGTATAGGTCTTTCACGTTTCTGGTTAGATTTATTCCTAAGTATTTTATCTTCTTGGGGGCTATTGTAAATGGTATTGATTTGGTGATTTCCTCTTCGAGGTTCTCTTTGTTGGTGTAAAGGAATCCTACTGATTTTTGTATGTTTATCTTGTATCCTGAAACTTTGCTGCAATCTTCTATTAGTTCCAGTAGTTTTCTTGTGGATACTTTGGGGGTCTGTGTATAAGATCATATCATCTGCAGATAGAGATACTTTTACTTCTTCGTTACCAATTTGAATGCCCTTTATTTCTTTTTCTAGCCTAATTGCTCTGGCTAGGAGCTCCAGCACAATGTTGAATTAGAGTGGTGATAAAGGGCATCCTTGTCTGGTTCCCATTCTCAGGGAGTATGCTTTCAAAGTCTCTCCATTTAGGATAATATTGGCTGTTGGCTTTGTATAAATGCCCTTAATTATCTTGAGGAATTGCCCTTCTATTCCTAATTTGTTGAGAGTTTTTATCATGAATGGGTGTTGGATTTTGTCAAATGCCTTTTCTGCATTGATTGATAAGATCATGTGGTTCTTGTCTTTCGTTTATTTATGTGATGGATTACATTGATTGTTTTCTAATGTTGAACCATCCCAGCATAGCTGGTATAAATCCCACTTGATCATGGTGAATTATTTTTTTGATATGTTGCTGAATTCTGTTGGCTAGAATTTTGTTGAGGATTTTTGTGTCAATGTTCATGAGGACTGTTGAGGTTGACCTAAATCTTAGGGCAGCCTTGGCGGGGATAGTGGTACCTGTGTGGTCTGTATCCAGGCCCACTTTTCTTAAACCCACTTATTGCACTAGTGGAAACACATTTCTAAACACTAAATGGTATCTTTTTTGTGCAGTTTTAAAGAAAACTATTACATGGGCTTGCTGTAGGTACCCCTGGCATGTGGATTCCTGATTGGGGCATCCCGCACATCTGCCCTTGGGTAGAATCCCCCTAAGTTACACACATATATTTATCACATTCTTTGTAGTTTGCCTTAATCTTTTTCAGTATGGACAACAGAATACTTAGCAATACTCTGGGCCTTCTGAACTGAACCTCAGCTTGCCTCTCCAAGCATGGTAGATCCTCCTACCCTGAGTGCAGCCCTGTGCTGGGCACTGAGAGGAGGGCTCTGCCCTCTAGGGGTTTGTCCTGCCTTCCTCTCACCACTCCCTCTCAGCTCCAGCCCCCCACGCTTTCTTCCCCACCCTTCCCTCTCTCTAGTCCCTTGTTCCTGCTGCTCCAGGGCCAGGTCCCTCAGTGAAGGGGCAGGCACCATTAAGTCACGGGTGTCATACAAGAACGAGCCTGGGTTGTTGGAGCTCCTGGCCCAGAAGCCTCAAGCCCCCAGCCACAGTCCGTGTTAGGGCTGCGTTGTGACAAGGGGCTTGTTTGTAGTGTTTTGTGCGTGCATGCCCATTTGATCTGTCTTGATGGCCTTTCATGCCCATGGCCCCCTTATGGACCCCTGACATTGTGTTGAGGTTTTAGAAGAGCCAGGTGCTCAGTGGGGAGCTTCACAGCCCTGGATGTTTGTGCTGGCGGCCCGGGAGACAATGACCCGTTCTAAATCACTCTGCCTATAAAGGCAGAATCTGTGGGCCGCCCTGGCAACAGCTCTGCACCAGCCTGTCGGTGCGGCCGCTGACAGCCGCGGCTCCTGACTGGCTGCGTTCTCTCCGCTCGCTCACACTCTGAGCACTAGCTCTCACCAGCTCTCCGGCATCCTTCAAGCAGATGGTGCAAAGGAAGAGCACAGGCTGGGGTCCTCGGACTCTGTGTGTTGGCTTGCACCATCCCATGTGTGGGTGGGGTCACTTTCAAGGGATTTCATTAACATACACTGGGTCTTGGTTTGGTGCCATTCAAGATCAGTCTGCAAGGACAACAAAGCCTGACTTGGAGGTCTTAACAAGTCTCTGGAGATGCTCGTTCTCACTGCATCTCCCTCTCCCCTGAGCCTCGGTGCCCTGGTCTCCCTGTTTGCTCACACAGACATCGCAGGCCCAATGCCTGGGTTCAAATCCCAGCTCCACCACTTGTCAGCTCTGTGACTTTGGGGAACTTACTTAACTCTCTAAAACGGGGACAGTAGCAATTCCTATTATATAGGCTTATGGAGAAGGGTAAATGCAGCTAAATGCATGTCAGAGGACTTGGTAAATAACAAGCGCTTGAAATACGTTTGGAGCCCTGGTAGTGTAGTGGTTAAGAGCTATGGTTGCTAACCCGAAAGTAGGCAGTTTGAATCCACGAGCGATTCCTTGGAAACCCTATGGGGCAGTTCTGTGCTGTCCTATAGTGTTGCTATGAGTTGAAATCAACTCGATGGCAACGGGTTTGTTTTGTTTTCGAGATATGTTAGCCATTATTATGCCACGGATGTCCCAGTCTCATATTTTTCCCTCTATCTGGAATGCTTCCTTTTCTTCCCCCTTCCAGCTTTGATCCTACCTGTCTTTCAAGTCCTGGCTCCTCCTGCTTGAAGTCTGCCCTGACACCCCACCCCTACACCCTTTCCCAGGCCTACTTTGAGATCTTCACTTCGCACCTTATTGTTTGTGTCCTTTCTGTGCTTCGTTATTTGGGTCTGCTCCACTGGTAGCCAGTGGGGCTTCCTCAGGACATTGATTGGGTCTCTTGAAATGCAGTTGTCCTGCCCTCCCCCATAGAACAAATCAGTCTAGCTCCTTCCCAGCTTTCCAGAACCTTGAGGTAGACTTGGATATGGTTTTTCCTTCTCCCCCAAATAGAGCATGTAACCAAATTCATTCATAGGGCCTTTGAATGAGAAGAAGTCATGGAGATCCCTTTACAGATAGGTCCTGAGGAAGGGATATACCCACTTCTTTCGGCATTTCTCTGCTTGTGGGGATGGGCCTGCTGTCAAGGAATTGGGGAGGGCTTCACATAAGAAGTGACAGGAGTCGAGGCTTGAAAGAAGAAGGAGTTTGTCAGATGGTGCAGGGTGGAGAAGGACATTCAGGCAGAGGGAAGATCATGAACTAGTGCCTAGTGCTCAGAGGATGAAAACCTTTCCACCTTTTTGGGAAGGAAGACTGCTGTGGGGGGCAGGAAAGGGCTCGGAGCATTAGGAGAATGGAAAGTAGTTCAGAATAGCAGAAGCGGCAGGTGAAGACAGGTGAAGATAGAGGAGCTGGAAGGGGTCTGGGCCCAGGCAGTCAAGCCAGGGAACACCTGGGGGATGTGTGTATCCTTGGATTTTGTCTGAGGAGGCGGAGAATGTGTAAGAGGATGAGCACTCCCCCTGTGCCAGGTGCTTTGTCCCTTTTAATTCTCATAGAGCCCTGAGATGGATAGAGGTGTGCTTGTTTTGGAGATGGGGAAACCAGGCGCAGAGAGCCTTGGAGATTTGACCGAGGTACCACAGGCTAGTAAGTGGAAGAGCTAGAATGTGAACCCTGGCCTGCATGACTCTGAAGTCTGTGCTGGTGACTACCACCCACTGGGGACCGGGAGGCACTGCCTCTCTGGGGATGGGGCCCAGGAGTCTGCATTATTTTAAATATTCCCCAACCAGGTATGGGGACCACTAAGAGAGTGTATATAAGAGACACGGCACAGGGTCTGGCCCCTGCTTATATGTATGCAAACGTGTACCCACACATGTCCAAGTGCACATGGCACAGGCATGCACATGCACACAGACACCGTGAGTGAATTGGGTTGTTCACCAACACTGGCAACTCTCTGTAAGCTATGCCTGTTGGAGTACAAATAGAGTACCAGGCAGCCTATAGCTGGGCGGCCCCAGCTCTGGCCGCTGTTGCCTGGCAGCCAAGAAGTGGGTCTCTTGTGGGACCTGTGTTCCTTACCTCTACCTCTAGGAGCCCAGAGCCCCCCTCTGGGTCCCACAGCACTTTGTTTTGATCTTTACTTGCTGGCAGTTCTCACGGTGTGACATTGTCTGTGTGCACCATCAAAGAGCAAGCCTTCTGTGGGCAGGGCCCCGGCCTCCTCTCTGGGTCTGTAGCACCTAGGACACGGCCTGGCACAGGGCAGGTGCACAGTAAACGCTTACACCATGAACGATACATTGAGCACCTACTGCGTGTGGGGCCCTACGCCAGGTGCTGGAATAATTAACTTTGGCATGGGACTTTATGATTCACAAAGCTCCTCTGGGTTCCATTAGGAGGCTGATTGTCTCAGATCAGGTATTTATTTCCCCATTTTCCAAATGAGGAAACTGAAGCTCAGAGAAAGAGGAGGCAGGTAGCCTGAGGTTACATCATCAGCCAGTCAGGGGCAGAGGCAGCCAGAACCAGTCCCTGTCTTCCAAGCCGCTGCTGCTCCCTGGGCTGTGAGCCACTCTGGGGCTATCAGCTGCTTCTCTCCAACCAGCGTTTGTTGAGCATGGGCACTGTGAACAAAGATGGAGCTCCCAGGCTGGCAGGGAGGCCAGGCCAACAGAGAATCAGTATCCCAGGAAGCCAGGCTCCTGGGGACATAATAGGCGCCTGGCTGGTTCTCACTGCTCCACTCCAGCAGAAGCAGGGGCTCCCTCTGCCACTGCTGAGGACCTGGTTGTTAGGGACAATTGTCTGTGTTTGGGGTGAGTCAGAGGCATGAGAACAAAGAGCACCTTTCCTACCAATGCAACTCTGACCTTGAAAACCCTGTGGGGTTTCAGTTACTCGAAAGAAAAAGGGAAGAAGAGTTGGTTACCTGCTTCAAAGAGGGGCAGGCCTCCTGCGGGCACTCATCGGTCATCAAGGAAACCTTGGCTTTGTAAGTTCTTGCTGCTGAATTTTTCCTTTTCAATTTAACAAAAATCCTGAGGATCACTGTCCACTGACTGGCGAGGAATCCTGCTGCGTTTTTAGAAGGCAGAGAGATGCTGGGATCATTGCTCTTACTTTGACCGGGCTCTGGAAGCCACAACTTTTGAAGCAAAGATCTAACGTTGGTGTGAGAGATCTGGACACAGTTCCAAAGGTGTGCCCAACTTTGGGGGGAGGGGGTGAAGGTAGGGGAGGGAGGGGGCAGGAGTGAAGATCTTCATCCTGTCTCTGCCCTCAGGGAGCTTGGGTTCTTGCAGGAAAGTAGTATAGCAATCAGGAAATCATGGGCATAGTGAAGCATTGAGCATTATTCCACAAACAACAAGCGAGCCCATACTGTGTGCCCAGGTGCTGAGGGCGATTCTGGGAGGAGGAGGTGTGACATGATGGGCATCCTGCCCCAGTTGTCCCACCTGCTGTGACACAGAAGCCCCTGGCTGAGGCAGACCTTGGTCCCTGTTGGGGCTGCCCTGCAGATGTGGTGGAGACTGTGGCAATCTGGGGAGTGTGTGTCCTACTAAGGGGAATAGCAGCTACTGTGCCATGGTGTTGGGCCTTTGGTGGCAGGCTTTGGATTTATAAGAGAACCAGAAATCTAGAGCTTTTTTGTGACATTTTAAAACTTCACATCTTTAAATGTTGGCAATTGATTAAAAGCTTAAAAATGTCAGATACTGTGTGGGCTAAACAAAACCTGAATGTTGACCAAATACAGTCCACACTCTACTTAGAGATCTGTATCCTAAAGGTTGGCTAAAACCCAGATGGGCAGAGGGGAGTGGCACGGCCTTTTCAGAGAGGAAGCCACCTGGACAGAGGTGTGCCGGTGGGAATCTATATGAGCGTTTTCAAGACAGTGGAGGGACTGGAGCAAAGGGAAGCAAGTGGCAGGACAGATGGAGCTTGCCTCAGTTCCAGAGGCCATGTGTGCTTTGCTGAGGGCTGGTCCTAGTTGATGGGAAATGCTGCCCCAGGCAGTTAATGCCACAGACCTGACCTTGCAAGCCTCCAGCTGCATCTACCCTCCCGACAGGTGCGTCTGCCCTGCACTGTCAGAGTGAACACAAGGCTTTGGCTGGGCAAGAGCTCAAGGAGGAAAGGTCATAAGTATTTAAGAGAAACCCCCAGGGACACACAGCATCGTGGTCATCAGCAAAGGTATAACTCACAGCTATGGGCAGAGGAGGGTACCTGTCATCTGTGTCTGTGCCTGCATGTGACCTCCCCCTGCAGTTCACGTATGCCCTCCTGCTGGCTATGCAGCTTCTTCAGGTGCCGTGGGGGGAGTGCCTTCATGTCCACGGGAAGTTCTACACCTTCAGAAATGCCCATGCTGGTGATACAGGCTCGCCCCCTCCTCCCCTCCTTGGGATCCCCTGCCTCCTGCCCCTGCAGGGGTTCTGCACTCTTTGGAGGGTTTCACCTGCTCTGGCCAAAGCCTCTCTGGGTGTCTTCTGGTTTGGTCAGGCCTGCAGGTGTAACTTTTTGCCCCTTCTCTGTTTCTCCACCCTGTCTGCCACTCACTCCATAAGCCATATTTGAGATTTTTTTTCAGTGATCACCTGGTCCTTCAGATTGCCCTGGAAGTTCATCTGGGAAACTTTCATTGAGCATGTGTTGTGTGCAGGGCCTTGGGCCAGAG
The DNA here is from genome assembly GCA_030035585.1 of Dugong dugon. Classification (NCBI taxonomy): domain Eukaryota; kingdom Metazoa; phylum Chordata; class Mammalia; order Sirenia; family Dugongidae; genus Dugong; species Dugong dugon. Next base: position 65,968,315 of record CM057471.1, read on the forward strand.
CCTCATAGGTACCTGAACCTCAGGACGTCCACGGACTGGTGGAGTAGACAGATACGCAAACACAGCTGTTGGGGGTCCAGCCCCAGTGTCTCCAGAGCAGAGAGGGGCAGCAGAGGGGCATGAGGTGATCAGGGAAGAGGCAAAGTGACTTCGGGGCCCCCACACGTCTGCATCTGAGATAGTCTCCTGGCCCTGCCTCCTCCCACTCTTGCTCTGTCCTCCCAAGCGTGCAGGCAGCCGGGGCAGCTAACCTGAGTGAGGCCAGGGAGAAGAAACAAAGTGTAACATAGACTCCAGGCCTTCAGATGCTCATGGGGCCATGGGAGGAAGGAGGGACGGTAGTCAGCACTTGGCAAATTCCTCACCACTGCCCTCTTAACTCACTTTATTTTTTCTGTACTTTTGAGTCTTCTTTTTAATATAAAGGTAAGTATAACTACACATGTGGGGTACCAAATTCCAGCCATACAGAGGAGCGGGAAAGTAAAAAGTGAAACTTCTTCCACCCCTGCTACCATATAAATTCTCACCCCACCAAAACTACTGCTGACAATTGGTTGGGTGCTTTTTCCTGTGGCTTATAAAAAATATGATCTGTGTCTGTATCAACCTATGATATGCAGATGACACAACTGGACCAATAAGCAACATTATGATAAATGGAGAAAATATCAAAGTTGTCAAAGATATCATTTTACTTGGATCCCAATCAACGCCCATGGAAGCAGCAGTCAAAAATCAAATGACGTATTGCATTGGGCAAATCTGCTGCAAAAGACCTCTTTGAAGTGTTAAAAAGCAAAGATGTCACTTTGAAGACTAAGGTGTGCCTGACCCCAAGCCATAGTATTTTCAGTTGCCTTATATGCATGTGAAAGCTGACAGTGAATAAGGAAGACCAAAGATTTGATACTTTTGAATTATGGTATGATGAAGAATATTGAATATACCATGGACTGCCAGAAGAATGAACAAGTCTGTCTTGGAAGAAATACAGCCAGAATGCTCCTTAGAAGGGAGGATGGCGAGACTTGGTCTCACATACTTTGGACATGTTATCAGGAGAGACCAGTCACTGGAGAAGGACATCATGCTTGGTAAACTATAGGGTCAGCAAAAGAGAGGAAAACCTTAAATGAGATGGATTGACACAGTGGTTGCGACAGTGGGCTCAAACATAGCAAAGATTGTGAGGATGGCGCAGGACCGAGCAGTGTTTCCGTCTGTTGTACATATGGTTGCTATGAGTCGACTTAGTGACACCTAACAACTACAACAACGTCTTTATGCTTGAGTACATGCCATGTAGCTTAATCGTACATTCTTGGCCTGTAGAGAGGGTAGGGAGGCTGGCTGTTCTTGGCCTTTGGGGAGGGGGCAGCAGGCTGCTGGGCCTGGGAGAGGCATGTAGTTGCAGACCCCCTTCCTCCCACCCTTCAGCTCCACAGATACTGCTCTCCCAGTTAGTTCCATGATTGGGGAGAGAAGAGGGAATGGTCTTTTCCCAGCTGCTTCAAACAAACTCAGGGGCCACTGGCTGCCCCAGCCAGCCAGCAAAGAGTCGGGGAAGCTCTGTCTCTGGGTTTCCAGTGCAGACAGGACTCTCCCAGGGGACCCTTGGGATTGAGTTAGCTCTGTTTTTGCCCACCTGTGCCCTGCCCTGGGGACAGAGACAGGAATCAGCTGCGGTCCCTGCCGGCCTGCGATGAGACTGTCTCCACCTCGGGGCTCTCACAGGGCCGTTGGTGGTGTGGGTGCTTTGGGAGTTCAGAAGGGAGTGGCCCCCTCCATCTGGGACCAGGGCTGCCACCATGCAGGGCCTGTGAAGCCTGGTCCTCCCATGGAGGTGTGTTTGCCTGGGCTCTGGGAAGTCCTGGAGAAGGTGGACCAGCAGCTAAGACTCAGAGATGCTTTCTAAAATTTGAAGACGCTTTCTCAGCCCTAGTTTCTTCATCTGTTGGGACTCACAGTCCCTCCCTCTCAGAAAATAAGAAACTAAGTAGGAAAGAACTCTGAAATTTGTGAGATGCAAACACTTGGTGCTGCTATTTTGTTCCCCCTGGGAGGCACTGTGTAGATTACTACACCAGAGACAGTTGAGGTTTGGACCCTCGGTGGGGGAGAGAGAGCACATGGTGAAGATCTGTCTGCTTAGGTGGGAGAGCCTGGCTAAAGGCACCTTGGCTCTGCCTGTCACTGTTGGGAAACCTTGGGCAGGTGACTTTATGTCATCTGTGAAACAGGATGAAGAGCTCGGCCCACCTTGCAGGGCTCTTCAGAGGGTCTGCCTGACAGTCTTTCAGCTTTGTGGCCAGGGGAGCCCTGGACCAGTATTAGGGGTGATGAGGATGTTGATGGTAGTGAGGATAGCAGTAGGGACAATAAGAACAGCTACTTATTGAGGGGTCACTTTGCATCAGGCACCACGCTCAGTGCTTTATGCACTCCCACCGCTGCCGTGGAATCCAAGACACTGGCCTTTCCAACCTGGACCCCTGCAGCCACCTCCTCAGCTGCTCTCCCCACTTCCAACCTTGGTCTCCTTTCAGTCCATCTACCACCAGCAGCTGTAAAAAATAAAAATCAGAATGTCTCACCCCTGTCAAAACCCCCAGTGGCTTCTCACCCATTCAGACTCTACTCTAGGTTCCTTCCTATGGCCCCTGTGTGGGTAGCTCCCCTGCCTTTCTGATTTCACTTCCTTACTTGTACCTGCCCTCCTCCCCCTCCAGCACTACAGCCCAGGATCTTTGCCTTCGTTATTCCCTCTGCCTGGAACACCCTTTGCCCAGATATCTATGTAACTTGCTCTCTTGCCCCATTCAAGCATTAATCAAATGGCACAGTCCCAAAGAGACCTTCCCAACCCCCCTGTCCAACACAGCCTCCTTCCCACCTCCTAGCCTGGACCCTTCCCTGTGTTTCTTACTAGCACTTGAGTTTACCTAATATTATTACACATTTGTTCGGGTACTTGGTGGTGCAGTGGTTAAGAACTTGGCTGCTAACCAAAAGGTCAGCAGTTCAAATCCACCAGCCACTCCTTGGAAACTCTATGGGGCAGTTCTACTCTGTCCTGTAGTGTTGCTGTGAGTTGGAATCAACTTGACAGCAATGGATAACCCCCCACGCTAGGCTGTAAGCCCCACAGAAGCAGGAACTTTATGTCTTGTTCTGTGCTGTGACTCCAGCACCTAGAATAGGTTCTGATACAAGATTGGTAAATAAGGAAATAAACATATTTAATCTTATTCCCTAGGAGGTAGACACGTTGCTATCTATATTATTTTAGAGATGAGGAAACTAAGCTCAGAAGAGATGGATTGAGTAGCCCAAGGTCACACAGCTACAGTGAGACTGAACCAGGATTTGAGCCTCATTTTTGTGGCCCCAGAACCGTGGCTTAGATAATAGAAGCTGCCACCTCCCTGGAGTTTAGGCAGGCCTGGCCTCAGGAAAGGATAGGAGTGTGAGGGGGCCTGAAAGGGTGGGTGGGGTAGACCTCGGGAAGCGATGAAGGGTGGTGCCAAGAAGGAAGGGAGAAAAGAAACTATGGGGTCTGAAAGGGCCAGGGGCCAGGCCGGGGACTTCAGTGAGTGTCAGACAGGGAGCCCCTGCAGAGTGGTCCATGGGAGGAGTGTCCCAGGGCACCAGCCGCCCCCAGAGACCAAGTATCGCCTGAGCCAGGCTCTGTGCGCTGGCTCTAGTTCCTGGCACCATTTCCGTTTCCCAGAGGAGCACAGGCCTGGCCCAGCTTTCCAGAGCAAAGAAACACATGGTGATTGAGTGTGTGTGTGTGTGAGCGTTCATGTGTGTGTCCAGCCTTGCTGTTTGCGTTGTCGTCACGTCTTCTTAATCAGCCTATTTCTGGGAGCAGTGACTTCATCTCCTGTGATTCTCGACATAGCCATTGTCGGCATCTGTGGAAATTTGGGCCTGGCATTGTCCTAATGAGCCAGGTTGGGAGAGCCAGTTAGTGGGCTTATAAAAAATACCAAAACCAAACCCGTTGCCATCAACTCAATTCCAACTCATAGCAACCCTATAGGACAGAGTAGAACTGCCCCATAGGGTTTCCAGGGAGTGGCTGGTAGATTCAAACTGCTGACCTTTTGGTTAGCAGCTGAGTTCTTAACCACTGCACCACCAGAGTTCCAAGTGGGCTTATAGCTCGGGGCATATAGTTGGGTCTACCTCCAAAAGACTCCACTTCCCAGGGTCACCATTAGATCTGGCCTTATTGGCCCTGGGGCACCCAGGACAGCAACTTACCACCCAGCCAGCTTTTCCTGAATGCCTGTCTGTTGTATACATGCTGTGGTGGTATGCACACCATGCTGTTTGCAGGGGCAGAGGGACCCACACCCAGTCCCTGCCCTCAAGGGCGCCTCTTGGCTGAAAAGGCAGATGGGTCGACAGACCCCTGTGTCAGAGGGGCTGTGAGTTCACAGAGAAGGGAATGAGGATTCCACTGAGGCTTGAGGAAGTCTCCTCGGAGCCTTACTACCACCCAGAAGAAGAGCCAAGAGTAGAGTGCATCCTTTGGACCTGAGGTCCCTGTGCTGAGAACCTCCTAGACCCAGGAGATGGAGCTGTGACACCAGAGGAGGCACGAGAGAGCGAGAAGTGGTGGCAGAGAAACAACGGCAGCAGAACCAGGAGACTGGTGCAAGATGGCACAGTGGGCTTTCCAGCTACAGTAGGCATGCCGACCTACGGAGCAAAAGAGTTGAGAGCCTTTGGGCAGAGACTTAGTGGCAGAGTAGGGTGCCTTCAGACATTTATTGGCAGAGCTAAAGAGCTTCGTACCACTTGCCTGAGCAGGGCAGGGGCTGAGGGGCGGAGGTGCTGAAGCCCAGAGGGCCAGAGAGAGGCCTGCCGGTGGGCATGGCTGATAAGAAGCTATCCTGATCGAAGAACTGTATCCTGAATTGTAAGCTGTCACTTCCCTAATAAACCCCATAACAGTGAGTGTTGCCTGTGAGTTCTCTGTAGCCAGTGCAATGAATTACTGAACCCAGCAGAGAAGTAGAGAGTGCTATGGGAGGGACAGCTAGTGTGAGAATTGGTAAAAAGGTTGGAGAGAGGAGGTATGTCTGACCCCTACCTCACAGGAGTCAGCCGAAGGCTGATCTTGATTCTTCTTCCTCCTTGTGAAGTTAGAGGAGGTCAAATGCCCCTGCCACGCCATTTTTACAACCCCCAAAGGGTAGGGTCTCCTCCCCCTGCCCTATCCCTCATAAAGCACTTTAGAACTGGCACCAAGGCCAGCTGAGCTCAGTGAACTGCCAGGAGCTCCAGTCCCTACTTCTGGAATGTTGATGGACTGGGGATAAGGGGCAATAGATGGGGGAGTAGGGTTTAAGGTAGTCTATGAGAAATATTTTGGCTGGGCTTGGGCAGCTCTAGAAGGCCATGGAGCCTCAGTTCCAGAAAGTACACCCACCTCTTCCCCACCCCAGGTTTACTTGTAGCCTTGCCTGGAGGCAAGGGGATGCGTTGAATGACCCCTGGCAGGGTAGAATGCTCTGGCTAGTAGTCATTCCCCCATTGATTCCTCTTCTTGGAGTTCCCTGGGCCCCACCTCAAAGCCATTAAGAGCTGAGGCTCCTGAGCTGGATGGACTGCCCATAGCGAATCCCAGGCTGACCACTTCCTGGTCTGTAGCCTTGAGCAGTTAATCTGCCTGAGCTTCAGCTTCTTCTCTATAAAATGAGGACAGTAATTGTACCCACTTTCCAGAATATTTGTGAGGGTTATACATTTAAAAAGAGGAGGGGACATAGCACAGTGGCTTACACAGTAGATGGCAGGGACAAGGGTGAGGGTGATTATCTTCACCATCCGAGCTCGTCCCCCTTGTGCTGGTGCCACTCCCTTAGGCTGTGGAAGGATGGGTGGTGTGATCTAGGAGCCTAGTTGGAGAAACAAGCCTCGGTCCTAGTCACCAGGCTCTCCCACCTCAGGCAAGTCACTTACCTCCCTGAATCTTAATATGTGGGTCCAGGGAAGGAGTGAGAAAAGGAATAATGGGGGCACAAGTTCACAGGAGATGGAATCATCTGTCTGCCTCTTCAGCAGGCATCCAGCAGGGGAATGATTTGAAAAAACCCTTCTGAAGCTGGGAAGGGCCGGGTCACCCCACCTCTACCTCGTCCTTCCTCATAGGGTGGTCTGTTCAATGCCTTGGCTCTGAGCCACCACTACCCGTCCTCCTAGGCATGTCTTCTCTGTTCCAGCTGTTCAGCATGTCTTTTTGGTAAGAAAACAGTTCAGTTCAGCAAACATTTCCAGAGCATCTTTTGTCTACTTGGGCTTTTGTTGGGCTCAGGGGATAACACAGATGGTTAAGATACCGACCCAGCTCTCTTCTCAAGGGAGGAGGAAGATTGTTGAATTGTCTACTTTTTTGAAAGCTCTGAAGGCAAAAGCGGCAATCCTGGGGGAAGAGGCCCTGGATTTCTAGGGCCCTGCTCTTCCCCTTTCTGCCTGTGGGACTTGGGGCGAATTACAGGACTTCTGAGCCTTAGCTTTTTCGACCAAAACCCCAGGCCAGTCTCTGATGGTACCTCCCCGTTCTAAAGCCCTGTGACCGATTTGGGATTACTGACTTAATCTGCGTGCTCATGTATCTGCTTACAGGCAGAGAGGCCCACGCCAAGTCCGATTTCAGAGTAGGGCTCAAAGAGCCAGCTCCAGAGGGTGGAGCCACGTTTGAATCCAGGTTCTACTACAGTGGACAAGTTGTGTGACTTTGGGCAGAGTGCTTCCTTAAGTCTCTCTGAGACTAGGATTTCTTAGATGTAAAATGGGCATCATGATATGCCTGCCAACCCTGAGTGATAGGAAACTTAATATGCCTGCCAACCCTGAGTGATAGGAAACTTAAGTCACAGGTCATATTAGTGTTACTGAGAACCCCCCAAACACAGCGTCTGCTCTATGGCCAAGGACACGCCCAAGCCTCCCCTCCTTCCCCCCCATGGAAAGCTCTGAATATCAGAGGGGAGCTAGTTACTGAAATCTGCAGACCCACTGAGAAAAGAGGCTTGGGGAAGTAGAACTGGCAGCCCCCGGCCTGCAGTTGGTCAAGGAGCCCTGGACAAGCAACGCAGGTGGGGAGGGCTGGGGCTCAAATGATTTAAAACCTCCTTAATTTGAATAACGAGACCCTGCTGGTGTAGTGGTTAAGAGTTCAGCTACTAACCTAAAAGATTGGCAGTTCAAATCCGCCAGGTGCTCCTTGGAAATCCTATGGGGCAGTTCTACTCTGTCCTGTTGGGTTGCTATGAGTCTCAATTGACTTGACGGCAATGGGTTTGGTTTTTGTTTTTAATTTGAATATGTCCTAGTTTCATGCTTTATGAAGAAAATGTTTGCTAATGAAATTAATAGTGCAAACCAGATCTGGGGAGGGCAGGCAGCCAGGGTAGATGGGTTATTTAAACACACTTCAAAGACCACACTTTACAGTGTCTAAGCAGTGCTATTTGCATACATAATGACTGTGCTAATTATAGGTGGCCTCATCTGTTAACAAGTTTGCCTGGTTGTGCTACATTATTGTAATCTCCCAGTCAGAATTCTCCTGCATACTTTTCGCTAAAGATAACAACAACAGTAATAATAATGCCTATTGTTTTTGATCCCTTGCTGTGTGCCAGGCATCCTACCAGGCATTTGACAGTCATCATGTGACCCAAAGATTCTTATCTCCTGTTCACAGAGGATGAAACTGAGGTACAGAGAGGTTAGTTAACTTGCCTGGGGTCACACAGCCAAGAGCTGGCAAATCAGGAAATTAGCTAACTCACATACTCTTTCTGACTTCTCTGGGGAGACTTTGCACATGTGCTCACTTTTTATTTCAAAGCTTTCTCTTTCCCATTTGAGCCTCTCAGAAACCCCCGTTTTGCTGAGGAGTAAGCTGAAACCTCGCAGGGAGTTAGGGGTGGGTGGGCTTCTAGGGCAAAGCCAGGCCCAGCATAGCCACCCTCCTTCCCACACCAGGGCTGGGAGAGTTGTGCCTCCCCATCCTCCCCTGAGTCTTGAAGGGGAGGATGGTACCTTTAGGAGGAGGGTACCTCTGGCCTCTCCTACTTGAGCAGAGCTAGACTCAGCCTGATGGTCAAATTATAAGGTAATAAACAGGTGGGAGGACACTAGCACATCATAAATTGCTTTACATATGTTGTCATTAAATTGGAGGTTGTACACGGGTGGCTTGTGGCCAGATGTAGCCCACAGACAGGTTTAGTTTTGTCTGACAGGGTGGGAAGTTTTTGTTTTTGTCTTTTTCTTCCTGATTGTTAAAACATTCACCTTAAATTTTGAGTTTCTGCCTTCTCTTGAAAAAACGGATCTGGCAACATTAGGCCTTTATTCCTGTGACCCTGGGAGGGGGAGGGAGGGGGGCAGGTATTAGTGTTCCCATTCTATAGATAAAGAGACTGAGGCCGAGAGGGGAACATCTGGACCACTCCCCACAAAGCTACTGGGGAGAAGCTGGAACTTAAACCTCCTTCTTCACCGGGTGATTCTCGTTCCACCACGCTGCCTCCCAGCCATGTCCAACCCCTACTGACCACCAAGGAAAGAAAGAAACCTTTCACAGGCCTAATGACTCAAAAATAACCAACGCTGAGCCTGGGGAACGGTTCCTGTCTCCCTCCTCTCCCTTTCCACCCTTCTTGAGGCCGGAGGGGACATGGGAAACCTATTCATTTAAACTCAATTATTTTCTCGAAGACAGAAGGGAACTGAATTGGGTCAACAGCTATATTTGCTGTGCTCAGCTGTTTCCCCTGGAACACCATCACCCACCTGTCTGTTACTGGGCTCTGTGAACCAGGCCCACCAATTATAACTCCGTATTGGTGGTCATTCCTTGGCAGGCCTGGCTCAGGAAGAGAGAAGCTGGTGGAGTAGAATCTGTCGCCCTCTGCTCATTCACCCCCTGGGCTGCAGGAGCAGGGTCCTGGGGCCACTGTGGGTTCAGGCTCCAGAATCATTGTGGCTGCTACCTCCTGGGACCAGGGCTTTAGGTACTAGGCATTTAATGTCCACCACCAGTCTGCAGTACAGGTGTTTCTAACAGTAGAGTTTTCACAGGTGAGAAAACTAAGGCCTGGGAATGGGACGCACCTGGGACCTTCCTGACTCTGTGACTTGGAGCAAAGTACTCAACTGCTCTGCACTTCTGTTGCTCATCTGTAAATGGGGGGGGGGGGGTTGTGATAACCTGACATCTTGCAGAGCTGGTAAACATGATGCTGCTTGTGAGGGACCTGCCAAGTTTAACCCTCTGGAAATGGGGAGTGCCCCTCTGTCTGCACTCATTCCCTTGCACCGTGTACCAGGCACAGAGCTTGGTGGGGAAGTCGAATGTGCTAGAATGCCCTCCTCTCCATGAAACCTTTCCCACTTCCCTGCTCCCAAATTGGAAATGCAGTTATTAGAGGTCAGCTGTTGGGCCAGGCCCTATGCTGGATACTTCTACACCTATTAATTGTATTTTTGTTTGGCACTATAATGTCTGTGTATGTTCCCCCCTTCACTAGACTGCCAGCCTCTTGAGGGCAGAGACCATGTGTCTTATTCATCTGTTTGTATCCTGGCACCACCGCCTTTCTATCTGTGTGGCCTTAGACCAGCTGTTTAACCTCTGTGGGCCTGTTTTCCCATCTGTAAAATGGGAACAATGATTCTTCCCTCTGACAGATGTCGTGGGGGAGGAGGTGAGTGATAACAGACTCGGTAGCACTGAGCAAGATGCCTGTGCAGAACAGACTCTTGGGAAGTGTTTAGAGGAAGTCATATCCGCTCTGTTCTTCTGAAGCAAGGAATACCTAAGAGTGGGGGCTCTGAGGAGTCCCATATTATTGCAGAATTACTGTAAATGAGCCCTCCCATCTGGTTACATGGAGGAGTAGGGGCAGGAGTGATAGCCTTTGGGCCTCCCCTCATCTCTTCCATCTTCTGTGCTGCAGAGGGCCTTCCTGGCCCTTCCTGAGAACAGGCTGCTCACAGTTACCTCAAATTGTCCAGAGGTATTAGGCATCCCTAGGCTGGGGCAGGTGAGGGCCTAGCCAGCAACTGCTGATCTCCAGGCACCCAGGTTATAATGCCTGCCATTGGACCTCTTTTGGCAGTCATGGTACCTGGGGGTGGAACAGTATTGTCGATGGTCTGCAGGGATGAATAGGGTACAGTTTAGGCAGGTTTGAATTCATTGACCTCATTGGGCCACCATTCACTGATCTGTGAAACAAGGATAAGAAAACTCACCTTTCAGGGATGTGGTGAAATTAGGGAGAGTGTGTGTGGACTTGGGTATCAGGCCTGGTGTAGAGTGGACACTCGGCACATGACATGGCGATGGCTGTGGGGGCAGGGCTCCACTCTGGTGGGGTGGGGATAGGACTTGGAGGCAGGGCAGGTGACCTAGTCAGGGACACAGAAGCTGGGCTCTAGTGGAAGCCTGGTTATTGGAACTGGAGTCGGGCAGACAGGGCTTAGGGATGATGGAGGGTTTGACCACAAGCCTGACTTGAGGCTGAGCACCACCCCCCCGCCCCGTCCCCGCCCAGCCATCATAGGTTCCTAAACAAAGACCATCCTCTCTCCCTTGCCTCTTGGTAATGCTTCAATCCCTTGTGTTCCGTGCTGGGTGTTGCCCAGCATTTGGCACTGTGACAATCAAGAAGAAGAAAAACTGACCATGTATCATTGCTTGTTAGAGTCAATTTACTATCTTTTTCAGAGGAGGTATCACATGGGTGGAAATTTACTCCCACTAAATGCTTTGTTAGAAACTTTCAATTTTTTGAGTGAACATGTGTCAACATCACTGTAGGGGGAAAAGGTAGCAGGATTCTCTGCCAGTTAAAGTCATCACAAGGCACTGGTCTTGCAGTGGCCTGGTGGATGGGGGTGATACACCCAGGCTGGTGGTAGGGAAGGAGACCAGAGGGGCCAGGAATATGGCTGGCCTAATGGATGGGAGAAGGAGCCCTGGTGGTGTAGTAGTTAAGTGCTTGGCTGCTAACCAAAGGGTCGGAGGTTCAAACCACCAGCCACTATGTGGAAGAAACAGATGTTGCAGTCTGCTTCTGCAAAGATGACAGCCTTGGGAACCCTGTGAGGCAGTTCTCCTCTGTCTGATCAGGGGTTACTATGATGGCAATGGGTTTGTTTGTTTCTTTGTGTTAATGGGTGGGAGGAGGAGTTGAGCTGGAGGGCATTAAGTAGGTAGGGAGGAGGAAGAGGGTTGGGAGGCCAGAAGCTAATGTAATTAACCCCTCACACACCTCAAAACGAGGTCGGTGGGGAGCTCAAGGGATGGGAACAGAATAAAGGCTCTGGAATGGGGAGCATTGGCAGCTCAGATCAGAAATGCAGGCTGAGGCCAGATTATTGAGGGGTGTTAATCTTGTTTCTGAAAAGAGGTCAAAAGTCCTGGAATCGCAGCTCCCACCAGTAACTAGCTGTGTGACCTTGAACAGCTTTTCCAACCTTGCTGTGCTTCACCTTTGTTTTTAGTAAAATGTGACTATAGATACCCACAGCTTATGGCTCTTTGGAGGATTAAACGAGCTAATATGTGTAAAATACTTAGCACTGGGTCTGGCACATAGCAGGTGCCAGGACACATTTGTTTGTTGTTGATGATAAAGCCACACGAGCATAGATGTGCACACATAAATTAACAGCTGGGGTGCATTGAAACTGCTTCCTAGAGTTAGCCCTCACTCTAATACTGAGTGTGTCTCACCTTCAGCTAAGATTTAGGTGGTTCAGCACTGGTGTTATCAGAGCCCTTGTTCATGAACAGCCAGGCCTTGGGGCTGACTCACCTCAGCAGGGGCATCCCTCTCAGGCTCTGTGCTTGCTGCTGTCCCATGGACTCATCCCGAGGCAGTGGGTTATAGCAGCACCCTCCTCCAGCTCAGGCAGCTCTGGGCAGACCAGAAAAGGCCTCTGTTCTCCGCACAGCCTCTAGAATGAAGAGAGCCATGGTCAGAAGAAAGGCCCCCTGAAAAGTCCCTCTTTCTGGGACATGAGCACATCTCTCCCTAAGGGGATGTACAAGTGCTTGTCTAGCAGTGTTCCTTGACAACCTTGGGGCTTCTCTTGTCACCCAAGAAATAGGAAACTCCTTCAGGAGGGAGGGTCCTAGAGTCCCCCAGAAAGTCTAGCCGGTTGGTGAGGACACCTTCCAATCTGAAAGAAGTAAGACATCTAGGAAAAGATTGGCCTGCAAGGTGTATGTACCCATCCACATTGATTATGCCCCCAGGCCCAGAGGAACCAGGGATGAATAGACTCCCCGGAGGGCCTGACAGGGCAGGCAGCAGTACCCAGGAGAGGGAGAGTCAGGCTGGGGGTTCAGGAAGAGAGGGACAGAGTGTGCCTGCTCTTGTGCCTGGGGACGCTGGGGAAGGCCTCCCTGAGGTGGGGGCAGTTGAGCTGGGCCTTGAAAGATAATTGAAAATAGGGGCAGGAGAGGAGACCAGTGGCAGCAAGGGTATGGCTATGAGGAAGGGCATGGGGAAGAGTGGAAAAGAAGTAGGTCCTTTTGGCTGGTTGGGACAAATGTAAAGTCGAGGAGTGTGAGGTGGATGAGTAGATGGGGCCCAGTGGATTGGGGAGGTGTAGGCTCTCAGTCTTTGTTGTGTGGGCAGCAGGAGTCACTAGAGATGCTGGAACCAGGAGTGACTGGATCAGGGCAACCTCTGAAATTCCCCCAGTTACAGGAGGCTGAGGATGGTTACTGTATACTTTTCTGTATTATTAAAGATGATTCTGGAAGGAGCTTGCAGGAGGTTATGCAACCTCTGAGCTGGGGTTTGGCAGGCACAAGGGAAGTGACTTATTCAAGGTCACACAGCTGATGAGTGTGGGATGGACATCTTTTTACTCTCAGATACAGGCTCATCTCTTATCCTGTGACCCCTTCCTATGGTGCGCTGTCACACAGTGAGAGGCCCTGTCTCAGAGCCATGTTTTATGTGGAACAACTGACCGGAGATAGCTTCCTGGGGGGAAATTTGGGAAGGCTTTCAGGAGGAAGGAATATTAGAATTAAGGAGGGAAGCAAGAGGGGACGAGGAATAGGTGCAAACAGTTGTCTGGGGTGAGGCACACCTATTTGCAGATGTAGCTGAATTAACTTGTGTCAGTGACTTAGCTTCTCTGGACTTGATTTCTTCATCTGTAAAGTGGTCACAGTACTTGCCCTGCCTGTTTGTTGCCATGATTGAGATCAAGTGGGAGACGACCTGGCTTGGTGCCTTAGAGGAGGTGTTCAGAAGACGCAGTCTGCTTCCTGAGCTCCTCTGGGAGCCAAGGGGGCTTCTTCAGCCCTAGGGCCTCTCTCTCTAACTACTGTCTCACCTCGCTTGTTTTGAAATTTTAAGACGTTGGATAAACTGAGATGAAAGCTGCATGGGGAAACCTTGCTTCAAAAGGAAGGAAGAAGCACACCTCTGGCTTGGAGCCCAGCAGGGGTCGGGGGAGCTGGGCAAGCCTGGAGGTGTGGTAGATGCAGATGTGAGAAGATAGTGTGGTCAGGATCACCTGTGCCCAGAGCAGAGCTGAGCCTAGAGCCTGGGGCACAGCAGGAGTGGAGGAGTGAGTTAGGGATTTCCCAGGTTGGAGGGTTGCTGCTGGGGCCACAGTAAAACCCCCACGACCTGCCCTGCAGCTACTTAGCCCAAGTCCTGCCTGCTTGTAGACAGTAGGTGCCTGACACAGAGTGGCACTTAATAAGAGCTCAGTAGTTGTTTGCTGAGGGACTGGGGCAGGCTGGAACCTTGGTGGCCTGGACTGGGGCCTGTGTTGCCTCTGGATGGTGGAGCTGAGTAACACCCTAGGCAGTGTCTGTCATCCTGCCACTGGCCTCTGTTTGTCCATCTCTGCATTGAGGGATTGGACTGCATATCCCATTGCATCGGAAAGTTATGCAGCAGCTGCCTGAGTAGAGCCTCTGGGTCCCCAGGCCTCAGTTTGATCAGCCCCTCTGGGTGGTGACTGTAAGGGAAGGAGGTCTGATGCCCTGCATGTGGGAGAGGCTCAATAAGTGGAAACCTTTGCTGTGGCTTCTCTAGTGGAGTGGGAAAGGGGGCGTGGCCCCAGGCAAAAATGTCAGGTTGGTTGGGTGCGCCCTTTTTAGAGGGATTTGCGTTTCATTGAGGGCTGTATGTGACCCAGGGATCAATGTCCGCTCCAGCCCATTGGGTGGCATTTAGGTGCACAGGTTTCCCCTGTTCCAGCCATCACAAGTTTGTCTCCTCCTTCCCCAAACTAACCTGCCACTTCTGCCCTGCTGGCCCAGCCAATATTGCTTCTTATAGCGGAAGAGTCCCCCAACCCTTCCCTCTCCTGTGGAAATTTGAACTCTGGACTGCTGCCTGGGAACCCAGTTTTGGGGAGCGCTGTCTAGTCCTGAGTCTCTGGCGGGGAGTCGAGAGCCGTGTTCCCCTTTGGCATTTTTGCCCCGCGTGACTGTGGTAGGCAGATCACTGGCCTTGTCTGGACGTCAGTTTTTGTTCGCTTTTAAAAAATGTTTGAATGGAAATGGTGGGTGGTGGTGTTGGCCCTGTTGGGGCTCCGGGCTGCTCTGCTCTGAGCCGGATGAACTTCGGGTGGGGCCGCGGGCTTCAGGGGCGGGCCTGGCCACGTCTCCTTCCCACGGCCTGGCCACCAGTGTGAGCTGGAGCTGGCCAGAGCCTGCTGCGGGAGCCGGGCTGCAGTGGGTGAGTGGCTGTCGTGGCTGGTGGGGACCCACACCCCCGCAGAGGTCTGGGAAGAGGGGGCTGCAAGGTGGAGGCACAGGCGCCCCCGACCTCCAAGTGCGTCCCCACCCATGCAGTGTTCCCCAGAGCGCAGCTGTGAGTTGGGAGAGGAAACTGGTTGCAGCTGGGGGCAGCTGGCGGAGGAATGTCACCCGCTGCTGGCTGGGAAGGGAGGAGCTGGCTTGCTCCTGGGCGGGGACGCCCTGTGAGGGTGGGGGTGGGGGGGTGGCGGAGGGCTGCAGGGCCTGGGATGGCTAGGGGCGGGTCGACTGCTTCTGGCCTGGAGAGAGAGGTTGGGGTGTGGTGCTGCCTGATGAAAGTCTGGAATGCTCCAGGAGCAGCGCTGTGGGGAAAGGTTACATGGGTGCACCTTCTAGTCCCTTTTGGTTATCCCGACTCCCACTTGCACAGCTCTGGCAGGCCTGTCTCATACCAGCCAGAGAAATAAATCCACGCATTCAGTGGGTCTGTCCAGTGCCTACTTTGTGTCAGGCAGTTGTTCTAGGTGCCCAGGGGTTCCCCAGGTGAGCCGTCCCTGTTCTCCTGAACCTGATAGTCTCTTGGTGGGAGAAAGACGATTTCAGATCATTGCTATGAAGAAGATGAAACATGGTGAAACTTGAGGGAGTGGGGGAGTTGCTCCTTTAGCTAGGGTGGTCAGGGAAGGCCTCTCCTAAGACGGAACATTCTGTCAAGACCAGAGTGAGGAGAAACCAGCCTTGCCTAGAGCTAAGGCTGGGCAGAAGGAATGGCAAGTGCAAAGGTCCAGAGGCGGGGCTTGGGGCAGGATATGACCCTGGGTGGAAGCTGCTTTTTAGGGGAGGAGTCTGGAAGGGACCTCCTGGGGCTGAGTCTCCTCCAGCTTCGCTGACCCAGAGCTCTGTGCTCCGAGCTGCACCCTGCCTGGGGGCCCTGGGAGGAGACGTCCCTGTGGGTAGAAGTGATTGTTTGTTTTCAGGCATCTTTCTAGACTTCTTGGACCTGGAGGTTTTGCCATGTGGTTACCTGTGTAGAAGACTATAATTTTCCACTTGTTCCCTGAAGGACCCGGAAATCTCTAGATGTTGTCGCCACTGTTTTTTTTTTTTAAAAGTCTTTTTTGAAATTTCAACTTAGACACAGATTCAGCGTGTGCTCTGTGGGAGGGGTAAGCCCTCCTGGGCATACCTCTTAGATGCCTACCCAGGCTGAGAGGCACCCTGATCTGGCCCAGAGTGGCGATTGGGTACATGCCACCCTCAGGAATGGGCCTCTGTGGCTTGGGACTTCTTGGTGACAACCTCAGCAAGATCCTGGGTCACACTGGAGGTGCTGCTCCTTGGAGACCTCGAAAGCCGCATCTGGCTCCCAAGCTGCGAGTGCCCAGACCCAGGTCAGCAGAGAGGCCTGCGCTCCCACCGCTGCAAAGGTCTGTGGGTGGCTTTGCTGGGGAATGGGGTGCTGTGGATACAGGAAATTCCTTTCCCATGGGTGGGTCTCTAGCCAGGTATGGGCTTGACCAAACCTCAAGTGGGAATGGGTTGTGGCTAGAGGTTGAGGGGCTGTTTCTCTAAAGAACCTACCTTGTCCTCCTTGGTGTACTACAGGGTGAACAGCCCAGGCCCCTCCACCCTGCTCTACTCTGCTCCCTTGCAGGCCCTAGGAGATTGAATGGAGGACTCCTCAGGGGCTTGGGAGAAAGAGTGAAGGTGGGGCCTGGGGGTTCAAGACTGGCTCCTTCCAGGAACCAGGCCTTACCCTTTGGGAGCTTGGAGTCCTTTTAGCGGGAGGAGCAACACATGTGCTGAAGCAGGTGGTAGACAGTGGGAGGGTGAGGGGCTCACACCTGGAAGATAGGCGCCCAGCAGCCTGGCTGTTGCTGTGGATCCAGGAAACCGGCAGTGGGGAGGCCTTGACCCTAGACTTTGGAGCCAGTGAGGGCCCTTGGGCCGGTGCATCACTAGCCTGAGGCACAGCGCAGGCTGCAAAGGCTAAGCAGCCACATGCACTGGTGCCCTCCGACTCTCTCAGGAGCTTCCTCCAGGGGACAGATTAATAATCTGAGCCTGTCTCTCTTGCGGTTAGTATTGCAGGAGAGAAGGTTTACTCCTAAAACTTTTATTGATCCAGACACTAATAAAAAGTAAACGGTTTTTTGGAGCAGGCTTTTTTTTTTTTAAGAGTAAAGAACATCAGTGCCCTAAAACACATTTGTTTTCCTCCTTCTCCCTAGATTTGGGGGACATGAGAGTGCATCTTGTTTAAATCTCACGTCTTTAAGAAGCGTTCCCTAACTGCTCAGGCCTGCAGTCAACCATCTGTTCTCCAGCAGTTAAATGAAGGTGCCACTTGTGCATCTTGTCTGTCCCTTGAAGGACTGTGGCCGCCAGGCTGGGACACTGCCAAAGCCTTCTTTCTTAGCCTGAGGCCCCAGGAGCAGTGAGAGATATCTACCCTTGGGAGCAGAGAACGAAGGCCTGACTCCTGATATCTTGTGGCTTTTTCTGGGTTGGTTTTTCTGCAGCTCTGGTCTTTCTTTCTGATATTATTTCATAAATACTTATTGCGCTACTACACTATGGCAAGCTCTCTCCTAGGATGCAGAAATACAAGAGGTAGCCCTTGGCCACACAGAACTTATATTCTGGTGGAAAAGAGTCGATAGCAGTAAATAAGTGGAGAAAAATGAAGTAATTCCAGATGATGTGAAGTTCCCCTACCGAAATATAAGTCAGGAACTTTATCTACTTTGTTCAACACCTGCATTCCCAGTGCCTAGCCAGAATGCTCCTTAGAAGCAAGGATGGTGAGACTTCGTCTCACGTGCTTTGGACATGTTATCGGGAGGGACCAGTCCCTGGAGAAGGACTTGGTAAGGCAGAAGGTCAGCGAAAAAGAGGAACACCCTCAACAAGGTGGATTGACACAGTGGCTGCAACAGTGGGCTCAAACATAGCGATGATTGTGAGGATGGTGCAGGACTGGGCAGTGTTTCGTTCGGTTGTACTTAGGGTCACTATGAGTTGGAATTGATGGTACCTAACAACAACAAAATAGTGCTTGGCATATAGTTTGCACTTAATAAATATTTGTTGATTTAATGAGCACAGTGCTGTGAGCACTAAGCCAAGTGTTTCACTGATGAATGATAGGGGTTGGGTAGGACATGTTGTATTTAGGGAAGAACTGAGGCCCAGAAGACACTGGAAGCCAGCGTTTGTAGAGGAGTGGCTGGGGAGTGAGGGAGATGGAGCCAGAGCTCCAAGTGGAGGGAAAAGCAGCCCCAAGAGGATGGAGCAGCAAGTACAAACTCCCTGAGGCAGGAAAGCAGTAGAGGAGAAATCCCTGGATGAGGGCAGAGGATTGGCTGGCCATCTCCTGCAGCGGGGGGAGGGGTTTGGATTTATTCCAGGACTTAGAACCATTCAAAGTTTGCATTTCCACCGCAGATATACTGAATCAGAATATACATTTTAACAAGATCTCCGGGTAATTCTTATGTATAATAAATTTTGAGAACCACTGCTTTGCAAGTGTTTCTCAGAATTGGTCCCTAACCAGCAGCATTAGCATCGCCTGGGAACTTGTTAGAAATGCAAATTCTCAGCAGGGGTTCTAACCAGACAAAACTCTGACTTATTCAGAATGCTGTGGGAAGTAATTGAAGGATTCTAAGCCCAGGAGTTAATCTGATTTGCATTTCTAAAGGGTCCTTCCCACTGCCCGGTGGAGAGTAGATGGGGGTCAGAGTGGCAGCAGGGGTTGCCTGGACTACGGGGTGCCCGTAGAGTGGCAAGTATGAAAGATTTTAGAGGAGGTGGAGCAGGATTTGCTGCTGATGGCTTGGATTCTGAAGGCAAGGGAAAAGGAGAGTTCCTGGCCTTTGATACTCATAGCTTTAGCCACTGAGCTAGAGCTCTGCTTTGGACATTTCAGGCTTGAGGTTCCAGGAGGCATCCAAGAGGAGATGTCAAGCTGGCACATAGATATGTGAGTCTGGAGGTCAGCGTAGGGGAGGGCTGACAATAGAGATTTAGGGGTCCTGTGCACATTGGGGTATTTGAAACCACAGGAGCCCACGAGATCACTTTAGTGTTTTGCTGAAGAGGCGTGCTTGCAAACTCAGAGCTCTGAGAAATGCCAACATTTGGAGCAGACATGGTGAGGTGCCAGGGAAGGAGATGAGAGAGCGATGACTTTTGAAGTAGGAAAGCCAGATTTCAAGGAGGAGACTCGCTGTTCTCTGTCAGAAAAGGAAGAGACTTGTCTTTGGCAACATGAAGATCTTTGGTGACCTTGAACCATTCATTGGGGTTGGAACAGATAGGTGCCTTGAATAGAGAAAGGAGATGAGGAAGTGGCAGCAGCACGTGTGCGGAGAAGTGCTCAGAGAACTGGGCCGGTCTGGGAGGCCCGGGAGGGTCAGGGGAGGGGCTTAAACAAGCTTCAGTCTCCAGGCCTGGGTCTGCCAGGGGCTTATCCGGTGGTTCTCATCCTTGGACATGCATCAGAATCCTCTGAGCAGAATCCCAGAGAGTCCTGGGGTAGCTCCCCTGAAATGATATTTAACAGCTCTCTGAGCCCTGCCTTCCCCTTCTTTCTCCTGTTCTGGCTTGCTCTGGAGGGTTCAGTAACTGCCCTGTATGTGTGTCACTTTTGCTGAGTCGGCTGGCCCTGTCCTTCCCTACTCCATCTCTCCGCTAGCCCTGTTCTCTCTCCAGGGCCCATAAAAAAGCATCCTCGAGCTCGGTTTACTCAGAGGGTCTTTCCCATCTTTTCCAGAGCAGAGCTAGTCTTCATTTACACTAGTGGCTTTTCTCTGGAAGGTGCCTTTGTATGTTTGAGGTCTTTTTTCAGGATATTTTGGTGGCTAGGATCTTTACCTCCACCAAGGCTTTGCTGACTCTGGGAGGAATTTAGAATGTGTTTGGCTTTGGGGGCGGACAGAGTAGAGTTGGGGGCAACCTGAGGTCTGGTGGACCCCTGGTGGGTGCTGTCTGTTGAAAGAATAAGTCAGATGTTTGAATCTTTAGAGTTCCCAGTTCTGTTAAATGCTTTTTCTGCCTCTGGTTATACTAGTCTTTTTACACCTGTTACCTGCAGTACATAGTGTATTACCCTCATTTTACACACGAGGAAAGTGAGGCTCAGGAAAGTGAAAGGACTTGCCCAAAATTCCACAGTTGCCAAGTGACACAACCAGAGTTGCAACCTGAGCCTTCAAACCCCCAAGTCAAGCCACGCCTTACTGACTGATTAACCCTACAGCTGAGGTTGTAATGCCAAGGTTTAAGGCAGCCAGGTGTCTTCCTGCCCCACAGGAATAGTGGCCGTATGCTCTGCCAGGGCCATATGGCATTCTTCTGTTTCCTGTGATGCTCAACGACCCCTCCTGCCCAGCACACACACCAGATGCATTAGGCTCCAGAAAGGTAGGATGAGGCAGGCCTTGAACCTTGTCAAGCCCTGGGGCTCTTGTGGCAGAGGGAGTCCCCAGCTTCTGGGGAGGCTGTTTGTGCAGTAGGTGTAGGATAGCTTGTAGGCTGATGCAGAACTCCCCAAGGACAAAGCGAGCTCAGCTGGACCACATCCCATGGGAGACACCTGAGGAGGAAAGGCTGGAGACTGGGAGGAGCCAGCGTCCTCTCTGGGGGAGTGGCGAGACAGAGACCCAAAGAAGGCCGGGGCACAGTGGGCTCCACCTGGAGAGATGAAGCTTCTTGCTGCCTCCTGACAGGCCCTGGTGACTTTTGGCCCTCACTTCCTTCCCTGGACCCAACAGACCTCAGTTAGGATTCGGGAAGGGAGAGCTGTTTTCAGGCTTCAGAGAATTTGGGCCACAGCCCTACCTCTGGGTCTTCATGGCCTTCTGGCCAATTTCTTTTTTTTCTGTCAGGGAAGCATCTTGGAGGTGGCAGAGGGTAGTCCTATCTGGTCACTGAGGGTTCCTGTTGGACCCCTCCTTTTATAGAAAGAAACTGAGGCACAGAGAAAGGAGTGACTTGCCCAGAGTTACTACCCAAGAAGCTAGCTTCCCACTGTTTGCCTCCTAGCCAGGGCTTCGAACCAGTTCTTCCTGGTTCGGTCATGGCTGATGAAGCGAAACCAGAACAGACACAAATTTTTAAAATTTGGGTGATCCAGAACCATAACTGGAATGGGAAGAATAATGGATCGAAGCGAAGCCCTGGAATGGGAGACTCAGAAGAGATGAAGTGAGCCCTTTCAGGAGCCTGATGCATGAGATTGGATTATTGCCAGGACTGAGGAGAGTGGCACACATTCAAAGCAACACACATCCAAAGAGGCACGGTTGGCAGCCATCGTTGAGTCACACACCGCTTGTTTCCAATTCTGCCCAGACTGTGATGGGCAAGAGATTTGGTTGCTGCGCTGCCTTTGTTTGTTTTCTAAGAGGGAGAATAAGTTTCTAGCAGGGCTTCAACCTGCAATTTTTCTCATTATGGTTTTGGGTCACCCAAATTTTAAAAATTTGGATCTGTTTCAGTGTCATCTCCTCAGCCATGACTGAACCAGGAAGAACTGGCTGGAAGCCCTGCTCCTGGCATATCCTGGGGCGGCCTCTTTCAACCTAACTAATTGTGGCTGGCCTTTAAGTGCTCACTCTGAGCCAGACTCTGTTCTGTTAACTCATTGAATCCTCATAGCAGCCCTATGAGGTAAGTGCTATTTTTATGTCTGTTTTACAGATGAAGAAACTGAGGCTAAAAGATAAAACATGCCCAGGAACACACAGGCAAGTGGCACAGCCCAGATTTAAACTCAGAGTCTGGCATCAGTGTCCATTTTCTTAACCACTAGGCTATACTGCCTCAAACTTGTTTGACTGCCAGGCTCTGTAGAAACAGAATGAGGGTGGTAAATCCTTGAGCAACCTAGCCCCTGAGAACTCTGCGTGGCCTTGGCTGTTCTGATGTAGAATAGAGGTACAGCACCTACTCATGCCCAGCCAATCCTGGTGTCAGGAAATGGCCCACCATTCTTGGAGGGCTTCTGAGACCCAGACAGTCAAGTCTTTCCTTCTCCTTTCTTCTTCTTTCCCCTCTTCATTCTAGCACCTGGGTAGGCAGTGAGGAAGACAGGTGTGCAGGTGTTGCCCACCCTTGGGGCCTAGGGACCCTAGGAGAGCCCCCATCCCCACAGCCCTGCCCCCTTATTCCAGTGGACAGTGGGTAGGAGGGCCCTGGCCAGCTTGCCTGAGCCCTGGACTTAGATGGATAGTTTCCCTCCCTTACCTGCCCTGGGCATACAGCCTTTCCGGGAAGGCACTGAGGACCTGGGTGTAAAGTGCCCCCACGCCCGCAGGGCTGTAAACCCACTTCTTCTCCCCGTCATCCTCCCTCAGGGCTCCCTCCTTTTCCTCTGCCTTCACCTTTACCTGGAGTCTGCCTGTCTGTCTTGTTTCATGTTGTATCAGAAGTCATGTTTTCCAGTCGTTTTATCTGTAAGATGAAAAATAATAATAGAACCCACCTCATGGGGGTTTTGACCCCTTCACCCCTTTGAGGCTCAGACTTCAAGCCCACTGGTGGGGCACCTGTGAGAAATGATTCCTCATCCTCACCCCTTTCTTTTTCCCTGAGGGAAAGATGCCTGTGGATCTGCAGCAGGTGGGGCTTCTCTTGGGAGGGAGCAGGTGGGAGAATCCCGGCTTTGTGTTGAACTCATGTGGGTTGTGTCCCAGCTTTGCAGCCAACTTGCTGTGAAATCCTGAGTAAGTTACTGAGCCTCTACAGGCTTCAGCTTCCTCATCTGTAAGATGAGGATAGTGGTGATGCCCATCTTGTGGAGTTGTTGTAGGAATAAATGAGGCGATGCTATTGAGCACTCAGAAATGGCTGCTGTTCCTACTCTTGAGATTTAGCCTCAATATTTTTGTTTTTGGGTTCTTTGGAACCTGTGGGTGAAATCTGGATTTTTACCACTGTTCATTTTGTCTAAAATCTTCCTTAGAAGCCCAAGGCCTCCAATCTCATCATGACTTTTTGGGTTTTTTTGCTTTCCTGTTTTCTGTACAGAAAAGGAAATCTGTGCCTTTAAGTCCTGTCAGGCCCGATCAGGACACTGGCCCTTTAAAAGCACATTACACAGAATTGGAACATAGCCCTTGTTTAACTAGCCGTGATTAGTCCCAGCGGACAGGGCTGGAATGGTATGTCTAGGACCAGAGCAGGGCTGGACTGGCTCGGGCCAATGGAGAGCAGCAGGGAGTAGGGTAGCTGGCCCAGTCCCTCCGTGTCCGTGGCCTGGTGGGCCTGGTGAGCCTGGTGGCCATGCTGAGGGATGGTGAGTGACTTGGGAGGAGGTTGAAACCAGGAAGGCTGGGAAGGAGGGAAGGAGTGAGGTTGCCAGCCTCAGGGTTGATGACCAGACCAGCCTCACAAGTCCCTACCCAGCCTCCTGGGCCTACGGAGACCCGAATGAGATGGGTGGCAGTCAGCGAGGGGCTGCCCCAGGCACCCAATCTAGTGAACAACTCAGGAGTTCCCAGGCTGGGTGTCTGTGCCTCTGCATAGACGTCCACCGCCAGCCCAGAATGTGGATGCAATTAGGATGGCCTGCCAAAGTGAGACACCAAGAACTGTTGTGCTGTTGCTGTTTTTAGTTTTTTAGAAAGAGGAAGCCCAGTGTCATGTGGCTCCTTCCCGCAGGAGCCAGCGGCCTTTATGGTGGGCTCCAGAGAGAACTGGAAATGCCGGGCACTTCTGAAACGTTCTGAACTGAGGAACTTGGCCTTTGCTCGGAGTCGCCCAACCCTGGGATGGGCTGGGCTGCACTGGGGCTTGGGGGCCATGTCTTCTCTCCAACCTCCCAGCAAGACTCATCTCCTTCCTCCTCCTCCCCTTCCTGCGACTATCCTTGCCCTGATCCGCCAGGCCCAGATGGGGCAGGAGTATATGGAAGAGGGGAAGGCTATGTCTGGGCCTGGAAGTGTGTTTCGGCTCCAGCTTAAATATTTGAAACAGTTGTCAGAAACCAGGTTACTTTGATGTGGGTAGTCTTTACTAGGGAAATACCCGTCTCTGGAGAAGTCAGAGCAAAGATCTGGCTTCTTACAGCCAAGTGCCCACTGGTCCTAATCACTATTACCACTGCGTGGAAGTGGGGAGCTAGGGGGGAAAGGACATGCCCAGGGTTACATACTGCCATTGAGTCAATTCCGACTCACAGGACAGAGTAGAACTACCCTGTGGTGTTTCCAAGGCTGTAATCTTTACAGAAGCAGACTGCCACATCTTTCTCCCGCAGAGCCACTTGTGGGTTCGAACCGCCAACCTTTTGGTTAGCAGCCGAATGCTTAACCACTGTGCCACCAGGGCTTCCAGGTCACGTAAAAGGTGACAAAGGCAGGGCTCAGTACAGTTTCTGGTGACCCAAGGATTCTGTAAATTACTAAATTGTTGATGTATTTGATCACATGATTTCTTGTTGGTTTGATGAAAGCCTTAGGCATTGACAGGCAGTGAAAAGAGTTTAGAAGTTGGAGCCCAGGTTCTAGGCCTCCATCTGCACTGCCCTGGTGCCTGCAAACTGTGACCCTAGGCAAGTTGTTTGACCTCTCTGAACCTCCACTTCCATGTGCATGCAGGGGAGGATTGGGAGGGCATGTGGGCAAACGCTAGAGGGAGTTGTCAGTTCTGCTGGGGAAGGCTTTATGGAGGTGGTGGCCTTCATCAGATGTTGAAGGATAAGGAGGACTTTACCACTGGGAGAGACTGTTCTAAGTGGAGGGAAGAGCTTGAGCAAAAGTGGGCAGCTCAGTGTGTCTGGAGCTAGATGGGAATGGGGCTGAGCAGGGGCCGATGTGGCTGGGTGGGTATGCACTTTGGAAGCTGTATTTAAAGTGTGTGGCTTTATCGGTTGGGAATCTCATGAGCCAGGCGGCAAATGACAGGGCTAGCATATCCTAGAGTCAGCTAGTGTGGAGTGTGAGGAAAGAAGGTGGGCTCTGGGCTCTGGTACACTGTCTGTTTGGGGAAACCCCTTGAGGTCTCAGGACCTTAGTCTCCTTAACTCTGGGGTCAGGCATCTGTAGTTGGGTGATAGGGCTGTGTGAGAGTCGGGAATGTGGAGTCTGCTCAGTGCAGAGCCATTGCCTATGCCATGTACTTATCACCAGCTGCATGGATGAGGTGGGTACTGGAGAGCCCCAGCTGGCTTTTGTGCACAGTTACTAGGAACAGGAGGAACTCACCGGCTACAACTTTGGTTTCTCTTGACATCCATCTATTCTCTGAGTTTCTGCCTTTGCTAGTTTCCTGGGAGTCCATGACTTGCTGGCAGCTGCCCTCTCCTGCTGTTCTGCTGCTCTTGAACTCTCCTTGCTGGCTTCTACTACCCTGTTTTTATGCAAATAATGTGCTCATTATACTTTTTTTGCCAACCAGGCAACCTCCTCATACGTTATTTTCCCAGGCGCTCTATGCGCGTTATATGTGTGTGTGTTATTTACGTGGGCATGTTATTTGCAGAAAATATGGTAGTTAGTCTGGAAAGCAGCTGGAACTTGTTTTGGGGAGGAATAAGGAGCTGGGACCCCCTAGGCCCACAGCTCCCAGACTCAACACTAGCATGTTGGAGGAGGTCAGTAAGTATATACTGGGTGGCAGGGGTAACTCAGCCCAGGAATGGGGAGGGGAGCGTTAGCTTAATGAATCTTTAGAAGCTCTGGCAGGAAGTAAATGTGGCCCATTTGACAGGTGAGGAAGCAGAGGTGCAGGAGATGTAAACCTGAGGTCTTTGCTCCCTTGGTCCAGTGCTCCTTGCGCTTCATGGCTTTACCTCTTCTGCCTTCCAGAGGTCAGGCTGCTGACGGGGGGAGCCCTGCATGGCCACAAAACCCCTCCCTTCCAGATGGTGGCTGGAATTGAAGAGATTAGCTAGGCTAGAGATGGGCATTGGGGCTGGAGTCTAGGGGCCAGCATTTGTTCCCAGAAGTGTCTTGTCTCTGACGGGGTGAGTCAGCCACCCTCAGCTCCAGCTTCCTTATCTCCTTAAATGGGGTCTTTGTGGCGCCTGCATAAAACGGCTGTACTCTTAAGCCTACTCTTGGAGGGAGGAGGTGTAGCAGGTGTGGTTCTCTAGGGTCAGTTGGCAGAGAGACTTTTTGAAAGTCCAAATGCATGGAGGAGTGGAGGGATCTGCAGGCTGGGTGGAGTGAAAGGCGCATCTTGGAAATGTCTCGGGCCCAGGAAGAAGCCAGAAGCATCCAGAGAATTGCTGCAGGGTGGGAAGGGGCAGAATGCCCAGGGAAGGGCAGCTCCTTGGCCCAGCCTGGGTGGGGCATGGGGCTGCTAGGTCTGATCACAGGGGCACGGCAGCGATAAATGAGAAAACTGAAACAGAGAGGTTAATTAACTTAACCAAGGTCTGAGAGCTTTATGTTTGTGTGGGCTTGTTTTAAGGGAAGAAGACCTCCTCACCACATTCCCCCAGTCATCAACCCGCATAGTGCCAGGAGCTGGGGCCATGTAGACAAGGGACTGGTCCCCAGGGAAGGAAGGGAGGAGATAGTTCCCAGATCATCCCATGACCCTAACATGATGGCCCGCCCAGTCCCTGGAGGCCACATGGAATGGCCCTTGGGCCTTGAGTAGAGGAGGTGAGACAGGAGATGATGCTGCCTCTGCCTGGGGCTCACATTTTGTAGCGGGCCCAGCGTGAACTTGAGGAGGCTTCCTGGAGATGGAGAGCCTGGGGGCGTTAGGTAAGCCAGAGGGGAGGTGGCTTTCTCAGAAACGGGGAGTGGAAGTACTTGGCTTTCAGCTCGTTTGTTTGTCTTTGCTATTTTCTCATCACTGTCACCAGGCAGTTGTTGGGGGTGTTTATGGCCTCTGCTGGGGTGGGGGTAGGGGACTGGCCAGAAACCAGGCCCACACTCTGTGGTTTAATCAGTTTAAAGGGATGCCTGGGTGTGTTCACACGTGTGCTGGGGAGAGGGGCACAGACTGAACTCACAGAGGGAGGGAACACCTCGGCCAGGGCCTTGAAACATTCTCAGGAGTTGTTCTGGAGGAAAGGCTGGGGGATGGCCAATCAGGCAGAGGGACAACACTTGCGCAGCAGGGGGCAAAGAGCCTGGGGTGTTTGGGATTGACAGTGGCAGGGTCAGCAGATGAGCCTGGGGTCAGATCCGTGAATGCTGTTGGTGGGGCACTCTTTTCCTGCGGCTGAGGAGGTGGAGGGGCATAAGGTGATTTTACATGGGAGGCTGAGGGAGCTTAGGGTCTGGGGTGTCGTTATCCCTAATCTTTCTGAGCAGCCGGGCCAGACCTGGCAGTGTCTCCTGGGGACCAGGGAGGGGGTGGAGAGCTGTCAGTCACCTGCTTAGAAGCTGGAGGGGCAGCTGGCCCTCAACTCACTTTTGATTTGCCTAAATCTCATCCTATTCAATGAGTGTTCCTTGGATTCTCTTCTCTTAAAATTCAGGACACTTCACTGCTCTTCTGAGGTTTATGAATGTTTAAAAACTGCTTTGCGGTCCCCAAAGTAATTTGACAAGTCTGACAGCTATTGATTAAAAACCTGAAATTATTCAGGCTGCAGGATGATTTAGGGGATTAGATGGAAAGTTTTTTGTTTCTTCTCTCTCTGCATACCCCCCCTCCAAAAAAAAAATAATAAAAGAAAAAGAAATAAGATGTGCAAAGGTAAATGTGTTCTTGCATGTTTTTTGAGAACTCCATTAGGCCTGCAAAATTATACTGAAAAGGGTGTGGGTGGGGTATGGTCATGATGTGGAAGGCTGCCTCTCCTATTCAGAGACCCAGAACCAGCACCCCTCATTTCTCTGGCCTCTCCCCAACCCCACGGCCTCAAGTCACCACCAGGCAGCAATGAGGTATTAAACCAAAAACCAAACCAAACCCATTGCTGTTGAGTCGATTCCGACTTACAGCAACCCTATAGGACAGAGTAGAACTGCCCTATGGGGTTTCTGAGGTTATAACCTATACGGAAGCAGACTGCCACATCTGTCTTCTGCAGAGCGGCTGATGGGTTTGAACAACTGACCTTTTGGTTAGCAGCTGTCAGCAGCTGCCACCACGGCTCAATGAGGTACTACTAATATGCTGTTACTCCTAGTAGGGGCAGTGGTAGTAATGGTAGTGGTGGTGGTAGTGGTAAGAGTAGTGGTAGTATGTGGTCCCTTATGTTTCTGGGGAGTTGTCATGTTGGGGATTTTGTGTCTTTTTGAAGTAGTTCAACTTGTGAGGAAACAGCAACCCAGAGAGGGAGGGAACTTATACAGGGTCATGCAGCAAGTCTGGGGTCCCAAGGAATGAGGGTAGGCCCAAGACCACTGGCAGATTAGTGGCGGAGCCAGGACGGGAACCTAGCACTCCCTGGTCAGGCCACCCCCCACCCCTCCACCCCATCTTCTCCATAAATTGGGACTCCATGAAAGGGGTATCCCCTTGCTGGGGCACTAGGCACACAGCAGCGCTTAGTAGCTGTCATAGTGAAGTGCAGGCTGCCACAGTTTTGTTCATTCAACCAGCATTTATTGGGCACCTACTGTGTGCCAGGGCCTTGGGCTGCATTGTAGCTGCAGCACATGATGAGCTGCCCCATCCTCCTGTTTTGACTGCCAGAGTGTCAGCCCTTCTCTTTGCCAGCTCAGCCCTGTAATGTGGGGGCAGCACAGGTTCCCAGAGGCAAAGGTATTTGCTGGGGTCCCAGGGGTAGAGTGAGGGCTGGAGGCCAAGCACCTCCCAGCCCAGGGCTCAGCATGTGGAAGGGGGAGGGGCACGCTGATTCCTGGTGACTCTGTTAGGACCTGCTCTCTTGCCTTGGGCTGAGGGAAGCCCAGCCTGGGAGAGATCACGCCTCCAGGCCCTGTCATCCCAGGAAGACTTCCCAGGCAGGGCTGCCATCCTCCCTGCCTTTTTAGGACAGCCTGTGCCTCCCCAGGACCCTGGGGCCACCAGGCGGCTGCATTCTTCTCCCCTCCCTTGGGACCCCAGCTGGGCCATGAATGAGCTCTGGCCTCCTCAGCAGCCGGTTCCCAGGCCAGCAGGGCAAGGCTGGGCCCAGGGAGTGATGGCTCTGCTGGACGCTCTGGCTCAGTGCTGCCTGTTTGTGGACAGGATGCCGCTCGGTTCCCAGGAGGTCAGTGCCCCTATCCTCACTGGCTCCAGGACCCTTCCATTGTGGGTAGAGATTTCCAGCACAGTTCCCTGGACCTGCCTGGTGGTGGGTGACAGGCAGACACATGGTTGGCGTGTTCTGACCTGAACTGGGGCTTAGGGAGTTTGCTGAGATTCTGACTCCAGCGTCAGAAGGTCCTGCCAACCTTCCGGTCGGCACCTCCTTCAGGGACACCAACCTTGTCCAGAATTTCTCCCCTCCCAGGCCTGGTTGTGGCGGTGGCATGGGACCACACAAGGATGCGTGTTGGAGATTGGGGCTGGGACAGTCATGGGCAGAGGGGACAAAGTGTCCCTGCAGTGGAATTTATTGCCTTCTGCCCTCTTTCCCTTCCTTTTCCTTCAGGAAATTAAGGGCTTTTTTTTTTTTTTTTTTTTTTTTTTAAAGGCATCCCAGAGTTTTTGGTAGATGTGGTTCATCCCCACTTTGCAGATGGGGAAGACAGGCATGGAGAAAGTAAGGCATTTGAGTGATGAGGGGAAAGGGACAGAATAGCATGGGAAGTCCTTATCTTGTCACCCCAAGTGTCAGGAGCTTTACCTCCCTCAGCAGTGTCGGCTTTGATAACAGCATGTACATTGTTCATCAGTGGGCTTCACAGCTCTGTCCCCCACTCCTAGAATGGTGCCTGGTAGTAAGTGAATAGACAAAAGGAGGACTGGACTGCTCAGGAGTGACTGATTGTAGTAGCTGGCATTGACCCACCTCTCCTGAGCATCTCACTTGCACAGCCTCATTTAATCTTTAAAGTAGCCCTGTGAGGAAGGTATGTCATTATTCCCACTTACAGAGGGGAAACTGAGGCCTAGAGAGTTGAATGACACAGTGTATTCAAAGCCTTATGTTTTATAAAGAGTAGAGACTAGATTTCTCCTGTTCTCTTGCCTGTTCCCAACTGCAGATGGCATTTCTGTTGCATGCATATATATTGTGTGTGTGTGTGTGTGTGTGTGTGTTTACTGCCCATCAAACTCCTCCCTCCACTGCCTGCCTAAGGCCTCTCTATAACTGCCTGGCCTTTTAGCCCAACAGTCCTTGCTCCAGCCCCCCTGGCAGTACAGGTGTCCCCTCTGCACCATGTCTAAAAGGTCTCTCAGCTCCTGCTTGCATACTTCCAGAGATAGAGTACCCACTCCCTCTGAAACCCAACCAGCCTGGCCCATTTTGGGACAGCTGTGACTAAGCTGGCATTGGCCTCTCCTGGCCTCAGCCCTACCCTTTGGCGCTATGCAGGGCAGCTCTCCCTGCTCCCTTGAGATTTGGAGGGCAACCCTCAGCCTACTACTTTCCAGGCTATACAACTCCACTCTCAACTCACGCCACCCATTGCTGGGAACATCCTCACCATGTCAAAATTGAACTTTTTAATTACTGTGAGTTTTGTTTTGGGGACCCCTCCCTTCTTGAAATAATGGGGAATTTGTTGAACTTCTGTGTCACTAACATTCTAAGAGAGAAAAGGATGGAGTTGAAACACAGCTCGTGGGTTGGCCGGAAGGCTGTCAGATAAGGCTGTGCCCCAGAAGCCAGGACAATGACCCCATTGTTCCTACTGCCCAGCCCTCACAATGAGCTGCTGTTGGGGCCTGGCTTTATTTTCAACAATGGCCCTGCCCATGCCCGTGCCCACGGTTCCTGGGCCTTGTGTCCTGGGCGGAGGCTGCCCTACTCCGCCCAGCCACACCTCCCCCCTCCCCTACTGTGTGTGGTGCCACCCGTGGAGCAGTTGAAAGGCCAGGCGGAGGTGGTGCCTTGTGGTAATGGAGCTAGTCTTGGACTCTGCTGAGCTGGGTTCAGTTCCTGCTCGGTTACTTGCTACCTGTGCAATCTTGGTCAAGTTACTTCGCCTTTCTGAGGTGTGGTACCTCAGGCCTGACGGGGTTGTGAGAAAAACATGAGGAGACAGGTGGGAAAGTGGCGCGGAGTAGGGCCCGGACGGCATGGGTATGAGCGTTTATCTATCTGGAGGGACCAGGGATAGCAGCATGGTGGTGGCATTTGGGTTGGGCTTTGAAGACTGAGAAAAGATTTTTCTAGGCAGAGAAGTGGAGGGAAAGGCAGTACCCTTTCAAGAAACGACCCCCCAGAGGGGAGATGTTCAGGGATGAGGGAAGGGAAGTCTGATTACTTGCCAGGGTGTCGAGTGAGGGGAGGGTAGAGAGAGGGTATTTCAGGAAGGGCTTGAACACCACAATGAGGCATCTGAGACTCGATTATGGTGTAGGCTATGAGAGGAGAGAGGAGAAACGGGAGTGACGCCATGTTGGGAAGAGGGGCACGTGGGAGGGATGTGCTGTGGACTAGGTGGGAAAAGGCCGGTGGGACACCACTGCCCCCTTGGCCAAGACCACTCTCAGTTGCATTGGAGTCTTGGGCAGTCTCACTATCCAGTGTTGTAGGCTCTCTCCTCTGTAATCTGGGAATCATGGTGCCGCCTCCTACTGGAGGTGTGAGAATTCCACGCCATGGATGATACAGGTGAAGGGCTTCCAATGCAGCAGGCCAGACTGAGGAGGAGGAGCAGGGGAAGCAAGGGCCTCTGGTCCCTGGGGGGCTGCTGTGGCGCTAAAGAATCAGCCCTGTTTGAGAGCATCTCAGAGGGTTGGGGCCATGGGGTGGGGCTGGAGGTGCTACTGCAGAGGGTAGGATGAACTTTCTAACCTTGTGAGAAATGGAGCGAGCTCCCCATACCTCGATAAAACCAAGGGCAGGGCCATTTCTCAGAGATTCTGGGGTTAGCCTCAGGGTGAGCCTCCCCTCAAGGCTCTTGGGAATTGGCCTTGAGCAGGCTGCAGCCCTGATGACCCACCCTTGGGTTTTCTTTGTCCCCTCTCCCCAGGGAACCACCCTGTCACCAGGGTCTGCAGGGCTCAGTGAGAATTGTCCACATCACATCTGATCCCCCCTGTCTGGGCTTAGCTGACCTTGGCTGCTGAGGTATTAGGGCCTTGGTCCAGGAGTCCTGAAGCTCTGAATCTTGGAGCTGAGCCGGACCTAGCCCTACCCACAAGGAGCCCCTGCCTGCAAGGAGACAACCTTCCCAGCCAAGACTGATGAATGTCAGGGTGCTGGGCCTAGGTGCATGGTTGCTATATGTCTGGGGAGTCTGTGAAGGCTTCTGGAAAAAGGGGCACTGATGCTGGGCGTTTGAAAGTTGGATAAGAAAGGAGAAAGAGACTTCTGGGCAGAGGGGCTACATGTACTTGGAGGCCTGCCTGAGCGAATCGAGAGCCCTGGGAGAGAGGAGCCCAGTGGTGACTGAATGGCGGGCCTGCTAAGGTGGGACAGGCAGATGGGCCTGAAGGCCAGCAGCTAGAATGCTGCATTCTGGGGCTTGAACTGAGTCCCATGTGGTCTTGAGAGAAGATTCCCTCCTCACAACTCAAAGACATGAGAAATGCCCTCTCCCTGAAAATTCTGTCTTTATAGTACTTCTTCACAGTTTGTGCTTATTGCCATTTTTTCCCATTTTAGGCAAGCATACTTCCTCCTTTTTCAAATAAGAAAATGCCCCCCAAGGTGTGGGGTACGACCCCTGTGAAGTGACTGTGAGAAAAGACAAGGTTTTGGGTAGGTCACTCCCTCTCTGAGAAGGCCTCAGTTTCCCCTGTGAAGCAGGGTGAGGACGGTACCTGCCTCTTAGGTCTAGGGCACAGCTTAGGGTCCACCTGGCCCAGTATGCTGTCCCCACCTTGATGTGGTGGAGCAGGCGTGTGGAGCCCCCAGCCCTGGTTTGAGACCTGTGTTCTGTTGCGGACATGCGGCCCAGCCTCTCTGAGCCCCGTCTACTTGCACAGCATCCTGGCAGGATTGTTGTGGTCTGTGGGAATGATGTGCATGGGCGGAGGTACCGGGTGAAGGCCGTTTGCCCTCCTTGTCACCGCTTTGTTGAGGGGATCTAAGACTCCAGTATCCAAAGTCCACAGGTGGTCAGGGAAGGAAGCCATCATGAGGCTGGGCTGGGCATAGGGGGCATGCAGAAGGAAAGTGTTGGGCCACCTTCCTTCTCACCCTGGCCTTTGGGTGGGAGGGCGGGACCTGACCCAGGAGCTAGGGCCTGGCAAAGGCCCTGTATACAGACTCAGTCCCCAGACTCCACACCACACAGGGCAGCCGTGTGTACAGCTCCCAGACCTGGGTCCTCATCCCAGCAGGTGGCCTTGGGCAAACCAAGTAATGTTTTCCTGAGCCCACTTACCTTTTTGTAAAATGGATAGGTGAGTACTCCTGGCAGGGTTGTATGTAGTAGGATGTAAAAGTGACAAGCTGATGCCCTGTGCTGAGTGGAGGTGGGTGCCTGTGAGCGGAGAGTGGGAACCAAGGCAGAGCAGGCCCTGCTCAGCTTCCCAAGTAGAAGCCATGCTGCTCACTACCCCCACCCCCAAGCCTGGGCAGTCTCCCTTGCCCTCCTCCCTGCCAAGGATGACTGCTGGAGGTGAGAAAGGAAGTGGCCCAGCACTGCCTGGTTTGAGACAAGGCAGGGCAGGGTAAAGGCTTGCCTTGGGTAATTGATGGGGCAAGTGATCCCACACATGGAGTGGGCAGGAGTGCTGCAGGCAGGGACTGGGCTGGCTTCATGGAGGAGGTGGTTCTGAGGCCATGAGGCGGTTCTGCTGGGTCCAGGAGGTGACCAAATGACCATTTTCCCTTCCTGAGCCCCAGCCATTGTGTCAGCCATTCCCCGCTTTGACCATCATACCACCACTGCTTCTCACCACCACCACTTCCACTACTGCCTCCCACCGCCATCACCACCACGGGAACACTTGCCTCTGCCAGGAGATCCTACCCTGGTAGGGTCATAGCAGAATAACTGCCTCTGGGCCCCCATGGGTTAGAACCAAGGATGCTGTGTATTAGGGCCTGGTAGGCAGGCTCCCTGTTCTCCCCACCGTGAACACTGTGGCCAGGAGGGCCTTCCCATGCCCTGCCTTGCCCCCATTCTGGGGCTGCAGGGATGATGGGTTTGGCCTCTGCTTCACCACCTCCCTCCCATGGAGAAGCCTTCGGGGAAGTGGGGAGGGTCAGGGCTGCCCAGCTGCAGCCAGGTAGGCCAGGCCAATCCAGGATGCCTTTAGGCTGGTGAGCTTTCTCCACAAGCCCTCTGTTCAGCCAGGAACCTTCTAGTGAGGGCCTGGCCAGCTGAGACATGTTTGTGAAGCAGGATGGGGAAAAGAAAGAGGAGGATTCTGCAGCCGCAGGCTCCAGGCTCGCTCTGGCTGCCTTGGGGTCTGGCCTGGGCCTGCTGGGGCTATAGGACCAGGGCCGCCCCTTGGGTCTCCCTGGGCAAGTCCAGCCTCTGAACCAAGCCTCTGTTTCCCCAAATAGCTCCTCAGGTGCCCCAGGCAGGAGGTGAGTCCAGCTCACCAGCTCCTCCCTTTGCACTTCCAGTGTCCCTGCCCCACCTACCCTGGCTCCCAGCATCCTTACCTGGCAAAGTTTTCCAGGCCTACCAGAAAGCAGCCTGATCCTGGCCTGTGGCCCGTGTTTTCAGCCCCTGACAGCAGACTCAGGGGGCTGTGGGTCCCAGCCTGTCCTAGGCAGGACGAACTCCTCAGCTGCTGAGGCAGGGTGTCTCTTGCACTGAGGTATGAAGCCCCATGCTGGGAGGGAGACTTGGAGTCTGCCCTGTGAGGTGGGCGGTCAGGCCCAGCCCGGGTGTAATCTCAACCTAGGGGAGGCAGACCACTTGTGGCATTGGTCAGTGCCATGATGGGGTCGAAGTTAGACACACTGGGTTTCAGCCCTGTGGTGTGTTCTGACTTCGGCCTGTCTCACAGCACCCCTTTTGTCCTATCCATTGCCCCAGAGCTTTCAGAAGTCCTGCCTGAGGGCCTCAATTCTGCTTAGGTGATCTGAGCCCTACCATGTGCCCAGCTTGCTGGGCATGGGGAGGCAGTCAGGAGCCCATGTTCTGATGGGAGAAGGTTGAAGGGATCTCCTGGGTTGGGCTGTGGGGACCCTCAAAGGTAGGGTCCTGATTCTACCTCTGACTCCCATATAGCACCTAGCACAGGACTCTGCTTGGCGGGGTGTGGTGGTGGGGAGTTCATGTACACATGGAGCATGGAGATGTGGAGTTGTGGGGGGTGGCCTCTGTCAGCCTGTGAGGCCCTCTAGGTAGACCAGTCCCATTCATGTCAGCTTCTTGGCCCCCAGGCCCCGGGCAATCATGGAACTGGTATATAGGTGTGTGTACTTGTGGGGGCAGTGTCTGGTAATCCTGCTGGCTGTAAGTCCCTCCAGGGCAGGGCCCAGGCCTGAGATGTCTGGTGTTTGGCCTGGCCTAAGCCTGACCCTGAAGCACGGAGAGAATGGTGGACCGAGCCCTGGGATCCCTGCCACCATTGGAGGCCAGAAGTTGAAACGCAGAGGATGGTAGGGAAGAAGTTCTGTGTGGGCTAAGCTTAGGGCAGCTTCCTCACCAGCTCCAGGGGATTGAGCAGTGGCCACAAGCAAGGGCAAGGCTTGCCCAACTTCCGCTCTCCAGGAGTAGTCTTTGCAGGCCCCCATGGTCCTCAGCCTTTTCCTTTGTCCTAGCTGTTGAGGGCAGGGAGGTCCAGTAGGGCCCTGCTGTGTGCTGTTGGTTCTGGGAAAGGGGCATTCACCTCTCTAATCGGTAGACTCTACCAAGCAGTGGTACAGGTACCATCTCAGGTGCTTTCCATTTGGTGCACTGAGGAAACCAAGGTGCAGAGAGGGGCAATGACTTGCCCAGGGCTGCAGAGTGAGTGAACAGTAGGCCCAGGTCCAAGGCCAGGTCTGTCAGAGCCAGTCAGTTTCATTTGGGTACTAGGTGGCGTCAGCTACCTCTGCTCTTTGTGCCTAGACCTGTGTTGGGCCCCCTGACTCTGACCTGGGACCCTGAGTCCCAGCACGTGGCCCCAGTTGAGTCTCAGGGAGTCTCGGTACTCTGCAGAGATGGCTGCATGCCTTCCATTTTGAACCTTGCTGTCTTCATCAGTAAAATGGGAGCAACAAAGATCCCCGTGGCTCTCCTGCCTTATGAGGGGCAGGTGCAGTGGGATGGTGTATGAGAAAGGGCTCTTTTGGCAGTGACGTTCTGGACAAATATTGGGACAGAGTGACTGCGTTGGTCTTGAACAAGGACCGGGGCAGAGAGGTGGGGAAGGCCGCAGGTTCCCGGAAGGCTGCCTGGGTCGTGGCCAGCTCTTTCCTGTGGGTCTCTGGGACTACTCAAGAGCCAGGCAGACCTTGCAGGCTCAAATGCTAACTTTAAACTCCTGAGTGGTTGCCAAATCCTCAGCTACTTGTTCCCTTAGAGAGTCTGAGCCACTTACTCAGGGTCCCACAGTGGGGAAGAGGGACTGGTGGGTCCTCTCTGACTTCAGCACCACACCCTTCCCTCTCCCCTGAATCTGTCTTAAAACAGAAAGACAGTGGGAGTTGAGAGGAGTGATTGCCTCCAGCTGAGGGGGTCTGGGTAGGCTTCCTGGAGGAGAGGGGAAGTGAGGGGAGGTTCAGACAGGGACAGTGGGCTGGGGAGGAGAATGGGAAATAATTTGGCCAGGAGGGTGACAGGCCCAGTCTGAATGCCCACTGACCACCCCTCCCCAGGTCCCATCTGATGCCGAGACTGAAGGAGTCACGCTCCCACGAGTCCTTGCTCAGCCCAAGCAGCGCGGTGGAGGCACTGGACCTCAGCATGGAGGAGGAGGTGGTCATCAAGCCCGTGCACAGCAGCATCCTGGGTCAGGACTACTGCTTCGAGGTGGGTCCCACCGCAGGGGAAGGGGCTACAGATTTCCTCTTCTGGTGAGACCAGGTCTCCTTCCAGACACCCTCCTTGAGTGCTCTGTGGCCTCGCCCGGGGCCAGGCTCTTTGGGACAGTAGTGGGAATCTGCTCATGGCTTGGGCTCCTAAGAAACCAGGACTGGGTAAGCTGGGGAAGGGGGGCTTCATTCCTGCCTTCTGGGCTCTCCTTGGAAATGGACCAGCACCCATTCTCTGTGATAGCAAGTGAAGCTGGATGAGTGGGTAAAAGGGTAGAAGGGTGTGCAGAATTGCAGTAATAGGCCCCAGAGCCCTTGTCTCAGCCAGCCTGTCCACCCCTCCTTGGAGGCCCCCAAATTCAGTGTGGGATAGTGAAGCACCCCCCACCTTTTTTTCTGGGCCCATTTCCCCTTCTGTACAAGGAGGGCCTGAACCTTTTCTGCCCTAACATTCAGTGACCCAGAGTTGGGGGGCAGAGTGCCAGTGACCCACCCTGAGAAGGGCTATTACAGGGGACTATTCTGTTCTCTCTGGGGCCCACTGTCCACCCCCAATTGTCATACATAATTAGGGGAGCTCTCTGGTGGAGGACTGAGCCTGTCTAGTCCTTCAGTGTAGATGGGGAAATGGAGACCCAGAGAGGGCAGGAAGATGTCAGGTCACACAACTAGGTTGAGGCCAAGCCAGGACCAGGATTACCAATGTTTCCAGCTGTTCCTGGGAGTTTGGGGCGGGGGGGTGGGTTTCCTAATAATAACTTCTCTAATTATTCATATTTTCTTCTTATCTAAGTTTCTGGCAAGATTCCCCACTCCCACTCTCTATCGCCAATAGTCTTGTATAATTAGGGGAGCTCTCTGGTAGAGGAATGAGCCTGGTAATGAAAATGAGCCATTCGAAGACTAGTGTGGCAACCTCCTGGCACCGCGAGCCCTGGGGAGAGAACAGAATGTTGCCGGGCATCTGCCCCACATCCTGTGGCCACTGGGTGCCGTTTCTGGTTCAAGATTTTGGACGTGCAGGGCTAGATGGGGGCTCTGACTTCCTTGCCTGGGAGGAGCTAAAGACAAGAATGTCCTCAGCCGGGGGTGCTGCAGAATGTGAAGACCCTTGAACCCCAGATATGAGTCTGAGTTTCCTCCTAAAGAACCTTTTCATGGTGTGTGGAGTGGGGAGGGGCCGGTAGGAACACAGAGGAGAAGCCACCTACCTAGGAGTACTCCCTGGGAGGAGATGTCTAAGCTGGGAATCAGGGATGAGTTAGAGTCATTCTGTTGGGAAGAGGAGAGCAAAGGTTCCAGGCAGAGGGCCCCAGGGCCCAGCTCACCCAGGCAGCCCAATTCTCACCCCTCCAGTCTGGCACAAAAAACGTTTGGCTCCTGTTACCATCACTGTTGTCATGTTGCTTGGCAAAAGAGAGTCCTCGGAAGGTCTGAGCTGAGGAATGATGTGATCATTGTATCCACCAACGCTGTACCTTTGGTCTGTGTCCTTGGTACCTGTGGTTCCACCTTCAGGAAAGTTATGCTTGGGTTATGCATTGCCCTCTGACCCAGGCAGGGTGCCCCATCTTTCTCTCCATCCATCTCAGGGAGAGTTAGGTCAGCATCAGTAAGATGCTTCCCTATCTAGACAGAAGGACCCTGGGGAAGGAGTGAGGATCTGGGACCAGTAGCCAGATGGCTCAGGACTGGGCCACTCTCCTGTTGTTGACTTGCCCTGTGACAGCAGGTCTCAGCTTATCACCTGTAAAATATGGAATCCAGGTATAATGATAAGCCTCACCCTATCTCCTTTCTGAGACTGTGGTGCTGACCTGCAGCCAAGTCTCCTAAGCCCCAGAGGGCTTCTACCCACTGTCCAGCTTTGTTGTGTTCCCTTACCCTGTAGCACTGTCCTGTCTGTCCCTCACAGGTGACAACATCATCAGGAAGTAAGTGCTTTTCCTGCCGGTCAGCTGCTGAGCGGGATAAGTGGATGGAGAACCTGAGGCGAGCAGTGCACCCCAACAAGGTAGGCCAGTACCAACTT
Organism: Dugong dugon; assembly: GCA_030035585.1. Lineage (NCBI taxonomy): Eukaryota > Metazoa > Chordata > Mammalia > Sirenia > Dugongidae > Dugong > Dugong dugon. The sequence continues at coordinate 66,007,027 of CM057471.1, forward strand.
TTGCCAAAGCAGGGGGGAACTGAGGTTAGACCTGCAACAGAGCACAGCCCCAGGTGTAGGGAAGCAGGACGGAGGTGGGCTAGGATGGAGGTGGTTAGAAAGGTAGGGCCTGAGTGGGCGATATGGTTGGGCTTTGAAAGAGAAGTTAGAATTGGCCAGACCAATGCTGTGGGCCTCTGTTCTTGAAGGGACAAATTGGGGAAGCTGGGCCAGAGAAATGAGTGTTGGCTGGTGGGGGAGTTGGGCCCTGGGGTGCTTCTCCCTAGGCTGTCCCCATCAAGTACGTTGGACCCTGAGTGTAATCAACTGCTGCCGTGTCTGCTTCCCTGGCTGATTTGAGGGCCTGGGCCGAGTCCTGGTCATCATGGCATCTCTAAGGAATGGGCCTTAGCTGCAGTTCCCTCTTAAGTTACTTTAAGGACAAGCAAACTTAGAAAGCTGATGAATGGCACAGTAGCCTGCTCTGTGCCCGGCATTGTGCTAACCTCTTCACTTGATCTCTAACTCTATGAGGAGGGAGTAATCTTACCCCATTTTACAGAAAAGGGTTTTGATTAAGTCACTTGCCCAAAGTCCATCAGCTAGAATGAGGCAGAGCAGAGATCTTCCCTGTGTCTGCCAGACCCCAGGGCTGTCCTCATCCCCTACCCTGTCTCAGGCTCTGGGCCCTCCCCTGAGGACACCACCTTCAGAGACCCTCCCACATCTGAGACCTTTTGGCAGGGCACTGGGCCAGGTGCACGTGGCAGAGGCTGCAGGCCTGCCCCCAGCTGACCACCCACCTGTGCCCCGTTGTACTTCTGCAGGACAATAGCCGGCGTGTAGAACACATCCTAAAGCTGTGGGTGATTGAGGCCAAGGACCTGCCGGCCAAGAAGAAGTATCTGTGTGAGCTGTGCCTGGATGACGTGCTCTATGCCCGCACCACGGGCAAGCTCAAGACGGACAATGTCTTCTGGGGCGAGCACTTTGAGTTCCACAACCTGCCACCTCTGCGCACAGTCACTGTCCACCTGTACCGGGAGACCGACAAGAAGAAGAAGAAGGAGCGCAACAGCTACCTGGGCCTGGTGAGCCTGCCTGCTGCTTCAGTGGCTGGACGGCAGTTCGTGGAGAAATGGTACCCGGTGGTGACGCCCAACCCCAAGGGTGGCAAGGGCCCCGGGCCCATGATCCGCATTAAGGCACGCTACCAGACCATCACTATCCTGCCCATGGAGATGTACAAGGAGTTTGCTGAGCATATCACCAACCACTACCTGGGCCTCTGTTCAGCCCTCGAGCCCATCCTCAGTGCCAAGACCAAGGAGGAGATGGCATCTGCCCTGGTGCACATCCTGCAGAGCACAGGCAAGGTGAAGGTGCGTGTGGGCACCGTGGCCCGTGGGCAGTGTGCAGGGTTTCCCACCATACTACGGGGCGTGGTGGCATGCACTAGATTACTTGCCGTTCCCCCATGTGCATGTTATGTATTACAGCTCTAGTGCAGGCATCGAGACACTGGTCACAGCCAGGGGCTCCCTAAACTCAAGAGTTGTGTCTTGGGGTGGGGGGCTTTGTACTCCTTCTCCATAGCTGGTGCTGATCACTGAGACCGGCAGACAGGGATTGCACTTATTGTGGAGGAGTGAGCTTGCCTTTTGGTGCCTTCCTCCCTGAGGTTCTGAGGGAGCAGCTGTGTAGGGGGCTCTCCCAGCACACATGGATCCCACAAACCCCACCAGTCCCAGCAACCTAAATGTACATACACAATTAGGTGCTGAGTCTGACTAAGACAGTCCCCAACAGGATGGCACCCCAGCCTCACCCCACACTCAGACCCAGACACACCGATTTGTACACACAAACACACACTCATCAATTACAGCCATTCAGTGGTCAGTCAGCTGTAGCTATAGCCACCACCAGTGCCCTGCAGAAACAGGGATTGTTCAGAAGCCATCCAGGCAGGCCCTACTTCAGGACTTGAGGGGCCCAGTGCTCCCCCACCATCTCCTGTCAGCACCCACTCCCGAAAATGGGCTGAGCAACACCAGGCCATGCCACACCTCAGCCCTCACTCACTTAGTGAGACAAGTGGGCTCCTTCCAGACTGGAGTGCTCTGAGAAGGTTCCCCATGTCCTGCCTACCCAGCTGAATGGAGCATGGTTCTGTGAGCCTCAAAGTGAATGTCCCCTTCTTTATCCTGCCCCCTTCACTTGAGGGCAGCTGTCCAAAGGGAATGCAATGGAAGGAGGAGGACTGGATTTGGAGTCCATCCACATCGCACAAGGCCTTGAATGCCAGTCCTCTGTCCTCCAGACAGTGGTGTGGATTAAGAGCTGAGTGGTAGGGGCGGGAAGCATCCAGTGTCAAGGTCCTGAACCTTCTGCCTGAGGTCAGGGGGAGGAACAGGTTGGAAGCCAGGCCACAGGTACCCAGGGAGGGCCCAGGGGTCCACGGCACCATAAAGGCCACACTGTCTTCTTATACCTCAGGAGGGGGAGGCCGTGACTGGAAGTCCCTTGGCCTCCTTCCTGCTCACTGCTTCAGCCAGCCCTGTGGCCCACAACCTGTTGGACTAGTGGTGTGCAGCAGGTGCAGGGCCAGGGAGAGGAACTTTCTCAAGGTGGGATCTGTGAGGAGAGGAGGGTGGGCACTCTGCTTTCCTAGATGTTTGAGCACCTGACTGGCGAGACTGCCGGTTGGCCCATCTCTGGCTGCACCAAGACTGTCCTTAATTTACCGTCAACATGGGGGCAGGTAGGAAACCAAAAATGAATCGAGGATGGCTGTGGCCCTTGGGGCAGAGGCTCGTGGGGTGCTGTTTTCTGTTGCCTTGTCTGTTCTTTCAGTATCAGTTCCTGGGGGCTGGGCTGGACTGGCCTGGGATGCAGATTCAGCCTTGAAGGGGTATTTGCTCTTGGCTCACAGCCTAGAGGAAAGACATAGCGAGGTGCTTGTTGTTGAGAGACGTAAAAGCCAGTGCCTCAGCCTCCCCTGGTGGGCCCTCATTTGGTTAAGGAGGCAATAGGTGGAAGGATAGAAGGTACTTCATGCTGCTGGGGGGACTTGCGTTTGAGCTGCCCTCTCAGGAACACTTGGGGACTAACGGTGCTTTTGGCCAAAGGCTGCAAGTCTGATGATGGAAGCTTGGGCACTGGGGGACAGGGGCCCTGCATTCCCACGGTGAAGGCTGTGCATCTCCCTCTGGTTGGGGGCTAGTCATGTGGGTGTCTTGGTATTTTCCTGCCCTTTCCCCAGGCCCCTCTCCTGGGTGGTAGCTTTTCAGAGTTCCTGTCCTAGGAGTTGGAGAGATTGCTCCTTTGCCATCCCCAGGTCCCCTCTGTGCAGTGGGAGGAAGAGGGGCCTGGGAAGCAAGAGACTTGGGCCAGGTCTGGCCCTGGTAGCTGTGTGGCCTTGGACAAGTCATCTTCCTGTTCTGTGCCTTGTTTTCCCCTCATTGGGTCTTTGCGCCTAGGAGTTTCTCTTCCTGGCACTGGGGAGCTCAGGAAGCAGGCCTGAGCAGGACCCAGGGTGAAGGCTAGAGGGTGAGATGAAGTACTAACTGCTGCCTCAGTGTGTTCAAGAATGGGCTCCTAGAGGCCAGTCTGTAGGTCAGGAAATGGTCCTCAGGCTGCATGATCCCCAGGGGAGCCCAACAGCCACTTCTCCAGCCCCTCCTGCCTCTCCATTGGTCGGCCAGGACTCCTGGGCCTGTAGCTCAATTCTCTATTTTAAGAGCCACCTGAGATTTCCAAGTGCCCCCATTGTGCATATCAGAGTGAGGGATTTCCTGAGCACTAGATACCCTGGCCTGTATATGTGGCCTAGCAGGCTCCATGCTGGATGGCCCCTGCCCTCACTGTCACCCTCCCCCCGAGTCTCTGTCTCTCTGCCTATCTTTCCTTCTGCCTCTCCCACAAATCACAAGGTTGGCTGTGGGTGTGAGGAGGCCGGGACTCTAAGGGAGGAAGTTGCCGACTAGGTGGGTGCTGCAGGTTCATTTGACAGCAGGAGGGTGTGGGCTCAGGCTCCCTGCCTTGGGTTTTCTGTGATAGGCACAGTGGGGTCTGGTGGGCACAGCAGCTTGGCTGCTGCCCTGGGTTTGCCTAGTGGTACCACAGCCTTCTCAAGTCCCACACCAGGCTACCTATGGGTGGAGATTGGTTCCCACTTTCACCCATCTAAGCACGGGTGGCTGACCAGCTTCCAGGCAGCTAGACAGCTTCTGCCTCTCTCTGGTCCTTGCTTGTGGGCTACACAGAATACGTCCTGTCTCTCAGTGTGGGGGACCCCATCAAAGTAACATATAGATCATGGCGGCTGTTTGTATTGCAGAGAAACGGCAACCCCATCTAGCCTTGTGGCCCTGATTGGTGGTGGGGGTGAGGGAAGCTGTATGTGGTCACCCAGCCAGGCCTGGTGAGGGCTGAGCAGGGATTTGAACCCAGCTGGTCTGTAACTCTGACAGGGGAACTCATGGCCATATCTTATGCTCTGGCCCAGGCCTGCCTCCCCTGACCTTGGGCCCAGCTTTTATGTCAACCAGCTCTAGGCACCACCCTCATTCCCTGGCAGTCTCTGAGGGTGGGCACTGTATCTGTTCCTCACTGGGTCACCAGTACTGGCAGTGGAGCAGCCTCGAGAAGTAAGGGCTTCTCCTCTAGCCAGGGAGCAGGTCCAGAATCCTAGGGTCCTGCCTACCAGGCTGGCTCAGGTCCCGCTGTCCTTACTGTCCCGCCTCCCCAGGACTTTCTCACGGACCTGATGATGTCAGAGGTGGACCGCTGTGGGGACAATGAGCACCTCATCTTCCGGGAGAACACGCTGGCCACCAAGGCCATCGAAGAGTACCTCAAACTGGTGGGCCAGAAGTACCTGCAGGATGCACTAGGTAGGAAGGGTGCAGGCCAGCAGGTGGGAAGAGGGCAGGGCAGGACCCCCAGGACCTCACGTTGCCCCTCCCTGCCTGCCCTGGCCGCAGGTGAGTTCATCAAAGCACTGTATGAGTCAGATGAGAACTGCGAAGTGGACCCAAGCAAGTGCTCAGCCGCCGACCTACCTGAGCACCAGGGCAACCTCAAGATGTGCTGTGAGCTGGCCTTCTGCAAGATCATCAACTCCTACTGGTCAGTGCTGCCCCCACACCCCCGTGCTTCCCTTCTTTGGCTCAGCTGCCCAGGGCTTCCCACCCCAACACCTTAGCCCAGTGCTTTTATGTCAGGATGCCTGTAGTGGGCCAGGCGCTGTGCTAGGCATGCTGCAAGCTTCATGCACTCAGACCTGACCGGCATTTGGTGAGGGAGGGTGAGTTACAGGCCTACTGCCTCACACAGCTTCAGGGTGGTGGCACTGCAATTAGAATCCTCTGCCTCACCCCACTGAGTTGTCCTGGTCCTTTTTGGGCTCTTAGATGTAGGAGAATGCTCCAGAATGTATGCACAACGTGGCTTTTACGGTGTCATAGCAGGAAGAACCTGGCCACGCAGATAGTCTGTGTGTGTTTATTAGAGCACACTCTGTGCTGGGGCTGCAGCGGTGGGTGAGGCTGACAGGGCCCCACCTCAGGTACAGCTTAACCTGGCCCACCTCATCTGTCCATAGGAGTTGTGGTACACATGCCACAGGCTTGTGATCAGGCCCAGCACGGGTGTGTGTGGGTGCCTGAACACCAGGCTGGCCTCCTGGTGGGGCTGTAAAGAACAGATGGAAGGAGGGGTTGGGCTTTAAATAGAAGGAGGGTCTGCAGGCTGCTGCTAAGCCCAGGAAGGCAAAGGGCTGTGCGGAGTGGGCTGCACGTACAGGACTGTGATCAAGGCCAGAATCATCCCTGGGAAACTTGCTGGAAGTCCAACTCCCCAGGCACCTGCTTGCTACTGGAGGTAGTGTCTGTGATGGCTGGTTGGCTAATGCTGCCAAGCGCGACCTCACTGTCCTCTGGAGGGCCACGTTACCAACACTGGGCAGTGGGTTTTTGTCCCAGCTTTTATCCGTAGTCTCTGCTCCAGCTCAGGGCTTTGGTTCCCCGCCCCCACCCTCTCTTTAGCCCCCTCCTGACAACACACCTCCATCCCCCCAGCCACACCTCACCCCTTCCTTTGCTTTGGCTTCTCTTTCACTTACGGCACACCTTGATCTCCACATTCCTGCACTTCCCGCTTTAAGGTTTTCCACCTGGCTCCCCTCTGAGGCCCTTCTTCGTGTCACTGGGCAGGGTTGGCTCACCCCTCCTGGGCACTTTGTCAGCCCTGATCCCAGCGGAGTGGAATGGTGCTGGGTCCGAGTCTGGTTCCCACACACACTGGGAGTAGCCCGAGGCAGGGCAGGCGCCAGCTCAGGCTGGGCACACCAGTGAGCAACAGGCAGAGGCAGGCCTGCCAGGTGAGGAGGGGCCAAGGGAGTGACCAGAGCCAATGGGGTGTGGTACCTTCTGGGCTGGGCCAGAAATTGCACAACTTTCCAGATCTCTAGGCCCGGGGTGGAGGGGCAACCAGAGAGCCTTGAACTCCCTGGGAACGCACTTCCCACCTGTGGGCTGGGCAGGGCTTTCACCCTCTGTCCCATGTCCCCAGGAGGGGCTGGGGACACAAGAAAACATATCCGTGAATGATTTTCCATTTCCTCTTTTTGGTGTTTGTCAGTGGCACAGAGCCACCTTTCTGTTCCAGACAAGGCCCTGTGCAGGACACTAGGAGGGCCCAGGCCAAAGGCTGCCCCCCTCACTTCCTCTTGTCATGCCAGCGTTCATTGCAGGAGAGCCTGTGGGCTGCGTGCTGGGCCTCTTGGAGAAAAGCATTTGGAGTTGATCAAACCCTCTTATGGCCTTGAGGTCTCAGCCTTAAGATGATTCGGTGGGTTTAGCAGGTCTTGTTGTAGTTTAAGAGTGAGGACACTGCACCCCAGGGAGGAACAGGGTCTTTGTCAGATCACCATGACCTAGTGACAGAGTCAGACGTAGACTGGATTCAGGGAGCACTGGGGTCTGGCCTACCCCAGGGTGGGAAGCACATCTTTTAGGGTAAAAGATGAGAAAGCCAATTCAATATTGGCTGGGTGAGGTTGGGCTGGGAGCCAGGAACCCTGTGTTCTAGGGCCACTCTGCCCCCTGGGTAGGTCACCGCCTCCATTTCCGCATCTGTAAAATGGAGAGCTGTCTTCTCACCCTGTAATTAAGGGTATTCTCATCTTCTTGATTATTCTGAGCTCTGCCAAAAACCTCAGATTCCCGTAACTTCATTTGAGCAAAGGGAATGAGTTTCAGAGGCCAGTGATGGGAACCCAAGAGACAGTGGGTCTCTTGGTGTCTGCTAGATGTCTGCTCTTTGGGGAGAAGGGCTGAGAGATGAGTCAGAGGCCTCAGGGAGGGAAGACCCGGGTGAAATGTGAAGGGCCCAGACCAGGAGTTGGAGAGGTGGTTCTAGCGCTGGCCGTGCTATTGATCCTGGTTAGGATGGAGGCCCAGCTCCTCCAACCTCCTCCGTCTCTTGTCTGTTCGTTGGCCCTTCAGTGAGAGCCCGTGGCCCAGGCTGGAGCACAGGTCTCCCTGCTTCTTCCACTTCCTGAGCTCTGCCTCCATGCTGAGTGCCTCTCCTTGCCCTGTCAGTCAACCCTGCCAAGAGCCCTGCCCTGTGGCCGAGTAACACAGCTATTGGGAGGCAGAGCTGGGGCTGGAATTGGGCTTCGGTTTGGTGCAGAACCAGGCCCCTGCCTGACAGCCGGGTCCCCCTTGGTCTGTCCCTACATAGCGTCTTCCCGCGGGAGCTGAAGGAGGTGTTTGCCTCGTGGAGGCAGGAGTGCAGCAGCCGCGGCCGGCCAGACATCAGCGAACGCCTCATCAGCGCCTCCCTCTTTTTGCGCTTCCTGTGCCCAGCCATCATGTCACCTTCACTCTTCAACCTGCTGCAGGAGTACCCCGATGACCGCACTGCCCGCACCCTCACCCTCATCGCCAAGGTTACCCAGAACCTTGCCAACTTCGCCAAGTGAGTGTTGCGTCCCCCGCGGTCAGAGTCAGAGCCGGGAGCTAGAGTCACAGGCCAGGCCACCAAGGAAGGTATTGCTGGCCCAGAGCTGGGCTGGGGCAGCAGGCCCAGCTTTTATCTGTCATCTCTGTCTTTCCCCTCCCTCATTTTCCAAAATAAAATCTTCTCCATGCCCCATCCTCTCCCTGTTGAAAGTACATAGATGATTTAGGAAGTATCAAAACAGGAAGTCATCGTCACCCATGATCTCTCTGGGCAAAGGCATGCCATTTTGATGATTCTTTAATTTTCAAAAGTAGTTTTTCCTTCTGCTTTTTTGAATTAACATTTTTTTATAAGAATTCTCCTCTGTCCTTCAACATACATAAACCTCATTTTAAAATGAATGATGAATATTCCTTTAGAGGGGACTGGCCCATTTTATTTAACCAATCCCCTGTGGTTGGGCAATCAGGTGGTTTCAGATTGTCTTTGTTTAATGCTGTCAAGCATGCCTTTATTTGCGGATGCTTCCTTAGAGTGAGTGGGTGGCAGTGGAATAGCTGGATCATCTAGTCAGCTATTCACTCACAGAGTGTATTGAGCCTCATTCTGGGACCATTGTTGGCCTCTGATGGTACCGAGATAAATCAGAGCTGGTCCCAGCCTTCCTGAGCTCCGCTCTTCAGCAGGGGAGACAGATGCCGAATAACCAGCAGAGCAGCGGCAGACGTGCACATCTCTTAGGAGGGCCTGAAGCTTGGGAGAGGAAGCAGGCTTCCTGGAAGAGGTGGTCCCCAGCTGCAAGTCACAGGATAAGGCGTTGGTCAGGCTGCAAGACAGGGGAAGCGGGAGCGGAGGCAGGCGTGTCAGGAAGGCGGGCGCTGTGTGTAGAGTGGGACGGTATGGTGGCATTCCTGGATATCAAGTTTCCGGCCAGGAGGAGCAGGAGAGGAGACTGAAGAAGACATTAGGGACTTGAAGGCCAGACGGGGCAGCTGAAGCCACCAAAGGGTTTTAACTAAGGGACAGATGGCCTCATCTGCACTGGATTCTGGAAAGATCATCCTGACAGCAGTGGGGAGAGTAAGTTGGAGGGGGCATGGCTGGCAACTGGGAGACCGGGGAGGAGAGCATAGCTATGGTTCAAGCAAAAATGGCAAAAGCCTGGGGATAGTTTGATGGGGGCAGTAGAGGAGGTAGTGGGCTGCACCAGACAAGGTCAAGGGTGAATGGCAGATAGTCAGCAGGCCTTGCTGGTTGGAGGGAGAGGTTGACTGTTGGACTTCTGGCTCAGGTATCTGGGTAGTAGTGGTGTCTCCACTTGGGATAGGGAGCCCAGGAGGAGGGCATGGGCTTTGGGTGACAGTGATGACTTCAGATACGTATGTCCGGGCTGGGTAGGTGGGACTCCCAGGGAAGTGCCTGTGGATGTACACATCTGACAGCTCACCAGAGAGACCTGGGCCAGGTCTAGAGTTGCGAACCGTCTGCACACAGGCTCTTGAAACGTGGAGAAAAAGAGGAAGGGGAGCTGTGACTGGCAGTGCGTGGTGGAGGGGGTTTGTGGAACAGTCCAGATCCTGTGAGAAAAGGTCTGGAAAGGGGTCCATGAACTTGGCCATGAGGAAGGAGGGCCTGGTGACTTGGGCCAGAGCAGTTTGACAGTAGGTTAGGGAGGTGTCAGAGAAGAGCAGCTCCTGGCAGGGCCTGGATCTGGCTGAGGCGAACTCGGGCCGGGGTGCTCACCCCTTACTCTCCCTCTTACCAGGTTTGGCAGCAAAGAGGAGTACATGTCGTTCATGAACCAGTTCCTGGAGCACGAGTGGACCAACATGCAGCGCTTCCTGCTGGAGATCTCCAATCCCGAGACCATCTCCAACACAGCTGGCTTCGAGGGCTACATCGACCTGGGCCGCGAGCTGTCCAGCCTGCACTCGCTGCTCTGGGAGGCTGTCAGCCAGCTGGAGCAGGTGCCTGGCAAGGGGGTGCCAGGGATGAGGCGGAGGGTGGGGTCAGAGACCACAGAGCTCAGGTGTCTTCCATCCAGAGTCACCATAGAGGGTATATGGGTCTGCCCTGTGTGGCATGGATCAGGAGTCCTGCCTGGGCACCTGAGCCCATGGCTGTAACTCAGGCTTTGTCAGATTCACAGGGCTCTGGACTCCATTTTCTTTATGGGTAGGTGCCGCGTTCCTAGCAGTACCAAGGTGGGCCAGCACCAGCAGGGTCGCCCCTCTCTAGGTAGTGGGACTTGGGGCTGTGCCTCCGTGTACGCAGCATCCAGTGGACAGAATTCCACATGTGAAGGTGCACTCCCTCCCTGAGTACATTTGAAAAATGTGATCAGACTGAGTTCTTACAGCTGCTTCACCTAAAATGTTGTAGTTTTAGATTTTGAGGCCACTGATATGAAAAAGATAGACTCCAAAAAAGCCACACGTCTGCATGTCAGGCTGGAAGTTGCAAACATTTCCAGAATTGTCCTTGACCTTTGGTTGACAAGGTTATTCCCTAGACACCTCTAGCATTGCTGCGATCACCAGGAGTGGGCCCGCCCTGGCCTGGGGTCCCACTGGCCGCTGGTGGCCCCAGCCCCCACAGTGAACATGTTCTAGACAGCAAGCACTGGGCCTGTCAGGAGCCACTGCCAACATATCTGTTGCTTTCCAGTACTCAAAGAGACAACTTTCCAAAAATAAATAATGCTATAACAGGACCCGGAGGCCTTCCCCTCGTCCTGGTCCCAGTCCCTAGAAGTGACCACTCAGAACACTCCGGTGTGCAGCCCTCTAGATGTAACTCTGTGCATATGTAAAACATACATGCTGGCACAATGCAGTTTTTCTTTTCTTTTTCTTGTTTGTTTTAAAGTACCTACTGTGTCCACTGCAATATGCGTTTCTCACTTGGTTGTGGACATCCTTCCACAGCAGCACACACTGTGCCACCACTGTGGCCTTTCACCAGCCACAGGCTGTGCCATTGTGTGAGCCCACAGCTCGTTTCACCAGTCCCTACTGGGGGACTCTAGGTTAGTACCAGCTTCTTACTAAAAGCAGATGCTGTTGTAGTCAGACAGAATCAGTTTTGCTCATTTATGTCCACTGCCCTTTGGCTGCAAGAGATACAGGAGAGGAAATGGAAATGAAGGCCCAGCCCCTCCCTCCCTCCATGCCTAAGCCCCTGCACTGCTGCCAACACCAGCACTTACTGAGCCCGGTGCTGCTATACCCCTGAGGTAGGACAGCGAATGTGTCCTATGAGTCTGCACAACCAGGTAGGAAGGAAGGAAGACGATCAGTGTCTTCATTCAGCTGGGAGTGGCATAGCAAGGACTTGAAATCAAACTGTTTACCTCTCAAGTCCATCTGTTGGACTACACAAGTTTTCAGTTTCTTTTTGCACAAAGTCTTCCACGTAAACAGGTGAGGACAGAGGCCCCCTCCCCAGGCTCGGCTTCACAACCTGGGAGCCTCAGCACCATCCATCTAAACTGCGGCAGTAAGGTCCAGGCGGTCCAGTGCTGCCCTCCTGCCTGCTAGTTCACTTATGGTTTTGTCCAGCAGGCAGCTGGTGGTGCCCCTCTGTGCCTGGACCCTCAGCTGGGGGCCTACCCTGTGGAGTAGGAGATGGAGGGCTATCACAGAAGCCTCTTGGATGGGGCTGTGCAGGTGTGGGAAACTCTGGGCTTTCCTCTCCATGAGGACACTGGGGCAGAAGAACCAGGGTTGGATGGCCTAGGGCAAGAGGCTTGCACTAGATTGGTGTTTCTCCCTGTGGGCCTCGCACCCTTGCCCCAGAAATATCTGGGAATCTGGTAAAAAATGTAGATTTATAGATCCTGGGCATTCCACCCCCTCCCAGACCTGCTGGATCTGACTTGAGTGGGCGGATCTGCATTTCTGACAAGCTCCCCAGCTGACTACCGCCTGCAGGTTCCCCGGTAGCTGCAGCACCCTTGGCCTCCCTGAGCGGCCCCAGCGGGTCACACCTGCCTCTTGTGTCTTTGCAGAGCATTGTGTCCAAACTGGGGCCCCTGCCTCGGATCCTGAGGGACGTCCACACAGCACTGAGCACCCCAACCAGCGGACAGCTAGCAGGGACCAACGACCTGGCTTCCACGCCTGGCTCCGGCAGCAGCAGCATCTCGGCTGGGTTGCAGAAGATGGTGATTGAGAACGATCTCTCTGGGTAAGAGCTGCCAGGCGTGCTGGGCATTGTGGGGGCACACGTGCAGACAAGGCACAGCCCGTCTGCAGTCTCAGGTTGGGGAGGAGAATGCCTTAACAGTTGTGTGTAAACAAACCTGGGTAAGACTCACATGCATTGTGCAGGCCCTTGGGAGAATCAAGGAAGGCCTCCTGGATGAGATGGCGCTAAAATTTTGAGCCTTTTACAAAAAGGCTATCTAGGCAGAGGTACTAGCACAAGCAAAAACCTGGAGAAAGATGACATGAAAAACAGTTACTGGTCCCAAACCTGGCAGCATTTCCAGATCTCCCAGGTGCTTGTTAAAAATCCTTATTCCCCACTCCATCCTGGGCTTGATTCAGAATCTCCAAAAGTAGAGCTCAGGGGTGTATATTTTCAACAGAAGCTCAGGTGTCTCTGCCGGGCTTTGAGGCTGGGGTCCCCAGAGAACACAGATGCCAGGAGGCCCAGTTCCACCCTGTGACCCACAGCCCTCTGGAGGAGCAGTGTATTCAATGTGGAAAAAAAACACACAGTGGAGTAGGAGGCAGAATGATCTGGAATGTTTAAATCAAAATAGGGACATTTCTTTAAAGAAAAAACAAAAACTTGGAGTTTATGTTAAGCTATTTATCCCTTCCTTGTTTGCTCCCCCCACCAGGGCCCTTCTTAAACCAGCTGTAAGGGGTCGGGCTGGGGCAGCAGAGGCAGGAGTTTGGATTCATTCTGAGATGGTGGTGGCTGCAGAGTTTTAAGTAGAGGAGAGCGTTGCGATCAGAAATGTCAGGTGTGTGGTGCCCAAGACGGGAGGCCCAGGAGGAGGCCAGTACCCAGGTCCTTGGGGTCGGGGTCCATTTCTTACGACCTGCAAAGTGAGGCAGATTGGGAGGCCAGAGTTCAGGTAGGGATAGCACAGTGTGGACGTGAGGAGACTAGACCTGCTTGTGTGGTGTGGGGTCCGTGTCTCCCTGGCCTGGTCCAGCTCTTCCCAGCCCAAAAATGCTGTGGCCCCTGGTGGCTGCAGCCTGTCCCATCTAAGTCCCATCCTTTGGAGCTTGGCTCTTTTCTCCATCTCAAGCTAAGCCAGCTCTGGCACACGATGCTAAGCCCCTTGTCAAGCCCTCAGTCCTAGCTGCCTTCAGCCACTCAGAGCCCTGTTCACCCTGCATTCCTCCCTCCAAAGCCTGCCTGGCTCCCACCACTGTTGGGCCTGCTTCCCAGGAGCTGGCTTCTGTGGAAGGGCAGGGCGAGGCTGGGAGACCAGTGTAGAGCGAGGAGGAGGCCAGTGAGTGTGGAGGACCCAGGGAGGAAACTTGTACCCTCTGCTGCAGGTTGTAGGCCCTTCCCCCTGAGCCATGCCCTGAAAGGTTCCTCCTTGAATCCCTGTTTTTGGCAGGAACACCAGCCCCCGCCTGCCAGTCAATCTAGGGAGTGGCAGCAGGAGGCCAGGCAGGGGGAGGCTTCACTAGGGGCCCCGCTCTGGTTAACAGCCTCATTTAGGAACAAGAGGGAGAGGGAACCCAGTGGCTTTGAAGTCAGTGTTCTCAGCGCGGGACCCTTGGATAGCAGACAGCTGCTGAGTTGTGGGTTTCGGTTTAGCTAAGGGGAGTTTTCCAGAACACTCCAGGCCCCAGCACGCATTGTTCTAAGACGCAGCTGAGCTGGGAAAGGGCCTGCCGGGCAGCCTGGCCTGGAACTAGTAGCCCTGGCCTCTAGACAGAAGCAGCCATCTGACCACTCAGTCCCCATGCCCGTTTCTGCCCGGGTCAGCTGCCCTGGCTGTGGTTTGGTTTTACAACTGGCCACTGGTCCTAGAACTCTGTCACTTCTGCTGCCCCAGCCCCTGCCCTCTCCTGCCTTCTGCTCTCTTCCCCTGGCCCTGGCTCGGGCCGCTGCGCCCCGGCAGGTTGGCAGGTGCTCTTGGTTTGGACCCGCCTTGGCCGCATTCACAGTTCTTCTTTTCCCCCTTCTTTCCCTGTGTGTGCTTGTCTCCCTGCAGTCTGATAGATTTCACCCGGTTACCGTCTCCAACCCCCGAAAACAAGGACTTGTTTTTTGTCACAAGGTCCTCCGGGGTCCAGCCCTCGCCTGCTCGCAGCTCCAGTTACTCGGAAGCCAACGAGCCTGATCTTCAGATGGCCAACGGTGGCAAGAGCCTGTCCATGGTGGACCTCCAAGATGCCCGCACACTGGATGGGGAGGCGGGCTCCCCTGCCGGCCCCGACGCCCTCACCACTGACGGGCAGGTGCCTGCAACTCAGCTGGTGGCTGGGTGGCCGGCCCGGGCGGCTCCAGTGAACCTGGCAGGACTGGCCACAGTGCGGCGGGCAGGCCAGACGCCAACCACGCCAGGCACCTCAGAGGGTGCTCCTGGCCGGCCCCAGCTGTTGGCACCGCTCTCCTTCCAGAACCCTGTGTATCAGATGGCAGCTGGCCTGCCGCTGTCACCTCGCGGCCTTGGCGACTCAGGTTCTGAGGGCCACAGCTCCCTGAGCTCGCACAGCAACAGTGAGGAGCTGGCGGCCGCTGCCAAGCTGGGAAGTTGCAGTACTGCTGCTGAGGAGCTGGCGCGGCGGCCTGGTGAGCTGGCGAGGCGGCAGATGTCGCTGACTGAAAAGGGCGGTCAGCCCACAGTGCCGAGGCAGAACAGTGCTGGCCCCCAGCGGAGGATTGACCAGCCACCACCACCGCCCCCTCCACCACCGCCCGCACCCCGTGGCCGGACGCCACCCACCCTGCTGAGCACCCTGCAGTATCCCCGGCCCTCGAGCGGAACCCTGGCATCGGCCTCACCTGACTGGGCCGGGCCTGGGGCCCGCCTGCGGCAGCAGTCCTCCTCCTCCAAGGGCGACAGCCCGGAGCTGAAGCCTCGTGCGGTGCACAAGCAGGTCAGTGCTGCTGGTTGGGGCAGGCTGGGCCGTCACACCCACGGCATGCTCCGCCTTACTCGGCATTTCATCTCCACCTGTACCCATCCCATGCTTGGTGCTGCTGCATTCGGCACCATCCACAGCCTGCCACACACACCTCTCCTCCCCCCAGGCCCCGCTGGCCTGTGCCTGTATTCTCAAACTGTGGACATGTGGCCTTAGGGAACTCCAGGCCCTTCTGCCAGTCCCCCCGAGTACAGGCTGGGCTCAGGGAGAAAGATAAGAGCCCGGCATTGCCAGCTTCAGGCCAGTGGAAGCCCCTTCCTAGAGCAGGAGTTGAGCCTGTCCCCACACCTGCCTCCAGAACGCCCTCGCCAGCTCTGATGGCTTCTAGGGGTGGCTGCCTGGGGAGGATGGGTGTCCCTGTCACCAAAGGGCTGCACCCAGCACATAGGGTGGATGTGCGTCTAGTTGAACGCCCAGCCTGGTGCTGTCTACACCTTGGCTTGGCCCACGCAGCACCCTGTGGTGGCCGGCCTTGCGCCTCCTCGGTGCAGAGCGTGGTGCTCAGGCCAGCGGGGCTCCCTAGACTCTGCCTCTGGCTACCGTCTAGGAGACGAGATTCTCTGGGGTGGGCTGCGTCAGCAGTTCCTCAGTCAGCTGTGGGTTCCTTCCCTTCCTGCCATGCCTCTGAGTCACTTGTCCCTGTGGCTCCCATGGTGCCGCTCCCTGCCCTCCTCCCACCCCCTTTTGCCTCCTTCCAGCCCTTCATAGCTGTGTTTCATTGTAGGGCCCTTCACCCGTGAGCCCCAATGCCCTGGATCGCACGGCCGCTTGGCTCTTGACCATGAACGCGCAGTTGTTAGAAGACGAGGGCCTGAGCCCAGACCCCCCCCACAGGGATAGGCTAAGGAGTAAGGAGGAGCTCAGCCAAGCAGAAAAGGTAAAGCTGGACCCTGGCAGTTCGGGATAGGGTGGGGCTGCTTCCTGCAAATGACCAGCCCCCTCTCAACCCCTTGCCCCGTGTGAGGACAGCAGAGTCAGTGGAATCTGGAAGAAAAGCAGCTAGACTGTTTTAGCTTAGATCTGAGGTGTCCTAGACAGGCTACACATCAGGATCATGTGTTAAACCCAGATTCCTGGGACCCGGTGATCAGACCTGGGGGGCCCCAACTGAGCTTCTGAAAATCCTGGGGCTAAAGGGCTCGGGTGCCACAGTGGTGCCTGGAGACCCTTGAGGGGTAGCCTAATGCATTGAGGAGGCAGAGAATGGGTGGTCAAGACAGCTGGGGGAGCCAGCCTCCCCCCTCAACACACACACACACACACACACACACACACATACACAAACACACAAACAGATCCCATTCTCTTTCCTTGAGGGTTTGTGCCTGTCCCAGGCCTGGCTTGTTCCACTCGAGGTCTCAACCAGGGCCTGGGAAAGAAACAGCAGAGTTACCAGGGCCAGGGGTAGGGCTCAGATTGCCACTGAGATGTTTACTTCCCCCCTGGGAGGAAGTATTTGTTCTAAAAAATCCAAACTCCACCCCACTGCACACATCTAGTACTTGGTGGGGCAGCAGGTACCTCCACGACCCTCAAAAATTCTCCCGTTTGCTGTATGCAGCAGCTGTCCTGGGCCCCCAGCCGGTTCCCACCTCCCCCTGGAAGCCGAGGCTCAGGTAGACAAGAACTTGGTGCAAGGCTCCCAAGGCAGCAGCTCTCAAGCAAGGGCACAGAGGTCAGGGTGGCAGACCTTCCCCCCGGCCCAGGGCGAGGCCCATCTCCATGCTGCATCCTGTCCCCCCTCTGCCATCCCCTTTGGTCTGCTGCATCTACATGCTTTCACCATGATTACCTGAAGGGGGACCAGGAGACATGGGGCACAGTGCTCCAAGAACGAGAGTGTGACTGGGGAGCCTGGAGGCCCAGCCTCACCCTAGGCTTCCTGCGTGAACCTGGGGCCAGGCTCTGTTCCTTTCCGAACCTCAGATTCCCATCTGTTAGTTGCAGGGATTACTGAATGACTTCAAGGGGCAGGCAGTGGCTGTAGTTTCCTCCTTCCTCTGTTCCTCGGCTGAATGAGCTGCCTGCTTTCTCGCACCCTCTTTGCTCCTGACCCTTACGGGAAATCCAGGAGGCCTTTGTTCCTGAGCTCCCTGAAGACCTAGTCCTCATCTGTCAGGATGGACCCTCCCCTCCCCGTCTCTGATGCCCTGAACCAGAAGACCTGGGAGGGGACTGGGGCTCTTTCTCTAGAACCAGGGCTCTTCTCTGGGTCTAGCTTTGTTCCAGGGGTAGATGTGCAGTGGGGCTAGGGTTTCTTCCCAATCTCTGAAGATGGATTTGCTGCCTGGGGGCCTTTGAGCAGCCCCTCGCTGATGAATCCATTGGGATCTGATTGCCCAGGACACAAGGCGAGGCTCTTCCGGTCATCCTCAACCCGAGTATTCTCCTGCCGCCAGCCTTGGGCCCCTCTTGATTCTGGTGTTGACCCTCCTTGCTCCTCTGTTTAGCCCCCCCAGCTTCCACCTGCTGCTCATCTTCCCCAAAGGCTAAGGTCCATGTTGGGTCCAGAAAGCCTGGCACACCTTGCCTTTAGCCTCTCTGTCTCTTTCTCTCCCCTTTGCCCACCCCCCATCACCACCACCCTGGCTTTGGGGTCCCATAGAGGCTGGGAGGCTGGAGTATCTTCTCCCACTGGTCAGTCACTCTCCATGTGACCTGGTCACCTCACCTTCTGGGCCTCAGTTTCCCCTTCTTATAGAGCTTCCATCTCTCAGAGCACTGTCAGATATCCTTAGTATATACAGGGTTTTTAAAAATACGTCTTTTAGAAAAAATTCAGAACCCTATTACTCCCAAAATTTGGATTTGAGTTTTCACTCCATAGCGTAAAGGTCAGGCTGGGGGTGGGCAGCTTGGAATGGCGAGACCCCCGGAGAGGGGACAAGGCTTTGAGTCTCTCCTCACCTGGCTCCTTGGGCGTTTCCTTCACTGCCATGAAACAGGCAGGGATTGCAGCCACTGGGGCATCCCAGACTGTTCTCCCACACACTGTGTTCTGGCTCGAGCTAATGAGACTGTGCTCTCTCTGTCCTGGGTATTGTGCCCACAACACACCGCCCTCCTGGCAGGACCTGGCGGTGTTGCAGGACAAGTTGCGAATCTCCACCAAGAAGCTGGAGGAATATGAGACCCTGTTCAAGTGCCAGGAGGAGACAACGCAGAAGCTGGTGCTGGAGTACCAGGCGCGGCTGGAAGAGGGTGAGGAACGGCTACGGCGGCAGCAAGAGGATAAGGACATCCAGATGAAGGGCATCATCAGCAGGTGAGGGCATTACCTGTCCTGCTCTGGGCTCGGACTTGTGGGGGAGCGCAGAGGGGCCCTTAATCCAGAACTGAGGCTGATCCACTGAAGATGAGCCAGGTGTGGAGAGAGGAGGGAAGAGTGTCCCAGGCAATGGGGACAGCATGTGCACAGGCCTGGAGGGCAGGGGGAGCCAGGAGTGTGGGGCACACCACATGGTGCAATGTTCTTTGAGGGGGATGGCAGAAGCCAGGCTGCACCTGGCAGCCAAGGCCAGCTCAAGGAAGGCGTGTGGCCCTCAGGAGAAGTGTCTTTGTAAGCCCTCTAGGGGACTTAAGAAGCTGGATTGGGAGTGGCAGGAAAGGTGATGAGGACCTGATTTAAAGCAGGAAAGGTGGGAATGAGTGTCGCTTATATTCAGTATGTGAATGAAGGTGGGAGGTGAGGGAGAGGAAGGAGACAGAATAACCTGCAGATTTCTACCAAGAGCATGTGTCTGGGTGTATCATGGTGCCAGTTACTGAGATGAGGGACTCTGAAGGAGGAGCATTTTGGATGGGAGGGAGAGGGATGATGATGTCTATTCTGGATGTATTGAGTGTGAAGGTGCCTGTGGGTTTTCCAGAGAAGATTTGGCGGGGGTGGGGGGGGGGACAGTTGGTTTTAATGCTAATTCTTGACTTTATCAGAGGCTTATGTCAGGTCTTATGTTGTCTCCTCTCTCTGCCTTTCTCCCTGTGGGTAGGTGGGCAAAATCTCCTTGGCATCTGTGGGATACAGGGAGTGCAGTCAAGGTGTAGCATCCCCTGCCAACCCACAGGGTTTCATTTCTGGGGTTTACTTCCTTGTGGCAGTAATACCAGGTACAAGAAGAGAGACAGTGTGAATTTACCAACCTATTTGCCCACTCAGAGACCCCATCATCAGGACAGATTTAGCATTCAGCAGGTGTGCAATAACCAGGAAGTTCTTCCTCTTGACCTCATCCTTTGTCCACTGCATAACCCCTTCCCAAATTGCTCCTATTTAGACCACATGTTTCTCTGCTCCTGATTACTGTTTACTTCATTTACCTGTGGTTTTGTTCATTGTAAAGTAGTTAACATGAGCAGAGGGCCCATAATCGGGTGACCAGAAAGCCACTGTTTACTTGACCTCCAGCTCTCCCTGTGGCTTACATCATGTGTGTGGTTCTAAGACTGGAAACACTTTTCAACCTAACCATCCCCTCTTCATTTTGTCTATTCTCTGAGAGGTACAAGCTCTCCTGAAATCAGTGGCTTAACACATTTATTTCTATTAACCAATCCTATATATTTCCTCCCTAATAGAAATGGCAATTTGATCAATTTGATACTGTTGGTATTTGATATTGTTTCGAGTCTTCTATAGACTTACTGATTTTTCTGTCTACTTGTTCTATCAATTATTGAGAAAAGGGTGTTAAAACCTCTAATCCTAATTATGGATTTGGCTATTTCTCCTTTCATTTTATTGATTTTTTGCTTTATGTACACCAGAACTGTTTTTAGGTGTATACACATTTAGGATTGTTATGTACTCTTGATGAACTGACTCCTTTATCATTATAAAATGACTTTTATCCCTAATAATTTTCCTTGCTCTGAAATCTACTTTGATATTAATGTAGCCACGCCAACTTTCTTTTGATTAGTGTTAGCACGGTATATCTTTTTTCCATCCTTATACTCTTTACTGATCTGTCTTTATATAAGGTGGGTTTCTTTTGTAGGCAGCTTAGTATTGGATCTTGCTTTTTATCTAATCTAAATTTTTTACCTTTTCATTGGAGTATTTAGACCATTTACATTTAATGTAATTGTTGATATAACTACTTTTAAATCTATTATTTTGCTATTTGTTTT
Source organism: Dugong dugon (assembly GCA_030035585.1). NCBI lineage: Eukaryota > Metazoa > Chordata > Mammalia > Sirenia > Dugongidae > Dugong > Dugong dugon. The sequence continues at coordinate 66,027,231 of CM057471.1, forward strand.
CAATTTATACTGTCTGTTCTTTGTTCCTTTTTTCCTGCCCTATTTTGGAGTATTTTTTATGATTCTGTTTTATCTTCTTTATTGGCTTAGCCTGTATCTCTTTGTTGGTTGCTCTAGTGCAGAGATTGGCAGTCTATCTGTAAAGGAGCAGATAGTAAATATTTTAGGCTTTGCAGACCTTGTGGGTCTGTGTTGTAACTATTCAACTCTGCTGTTACAGCAGAACCATTTGTGTGGTACGGCTATTTACAAAAGCACACAAGGGCTGAATTTGGCCCTCACCTTCAGGCTGTAATGACAGGGAATCTGTCATTCTTATCTTGTTCTTCTGAGTCTTTTTCCACTGGCTGTTTTTAAGATTTGCTTTATCACTGATTTTCTACTTAGTTTAATTATGCCTTGGTGTGATTTTTTTCATGTTTCTTGGGGCTTGTTGAGCTCTTGGATTTGTGAGTTTAAAGTTTTTAGCAAATATCAAAATTTTCAGCCATTATTTTGGATATTTTTTCTGCCTGCCTCCATCTCTCTTTCTGGGATGCCCATCATATATATGTTAGTATGTTAGGTAGCTTTATATTGTCTCTCATCTCACTGGTGCTCTGTTTTTTTTTCTTTTTTTTCTCTGTTCATTTTAGATAATTTCTATTACTGTGTCTTCAGGTTGGCTGATCATTTCTTCTTCAGTGTCTAATCTGCTATTAATCCTATCTAGTATTTTTTTTCTTTTCAGATACTGTATTTTTCACATCTAGAATTTCAGTTTGAGTTTTTAAAATTCCTTTCGTTTCTCTTCTCATTGTGCTTATACTTTCCCCTATGTTCTTGAGCATGTGGAATATTGGAATGTATTTATAGTAGTTGTTATAATGTCTTTGCCAATTCTTTCACCTGTGACATTTCTGAGTCTGCTTTTATTGATTAATCTTCCTCCTGGTTATGGGTTATAGTATGTGCTTGGTAGTTTTTGTTTGGATGCCGGACACTGAATTTTACATAGTTGGGTGCTAGATGTTTTGTATTCCTTTAAATATTTTGGGCCTTTGTTGCTGGGATATGAAGAGGTTACTTGGAAGCATTCTGAAGCAGTTTCCTTCTGAGGATTCTGTTTGATGGTTTGTATATTAGGAAGTCTTTCCACTCTAGCTGGAGGGAATGTGAACTATCCCTGAAGATTGTTTTGTGTACTTCTTTCCAATGGTTCTTTCCCCACTTTGGTAATTTCCTCACACACATATGCAGGTCAGTACTTGGTCAAAGACTGAAGGGGATCCCTTGAGAGATAAGTGGAGTTTCTCTCTGTGTGGCTTCCTCCTCCTTGGCACTCTGCCCCACAGATCCTAGCCACACAGACCTCCACGGCCTCGTCATGTCTCCTCAGCTCACTGAGACCACTGGGCTCTGTGTAGGTTCCTACTCCCTTTGCTTGGCCTGGAAACTCTGTAGGCAGTGAGTGGGGCACTCTAGGGCTCACCTTGTTCCTTTTCTCTTCAGGAATCACTGCACTGCCTGCTAGTCAGTGTCTGAAAACTTTTGTTTCTTGTATTTTATCTGGTCTTCTAGCTTATTTTTTTTTAAGGTAGGAATTACCAGTAAATCCAGCCCCTGTTATTCCATCATAGTGGAAGCAAAATTCTCTCCCTCCAGTGTAATTTCCCTTCTGACTGATACCGTCAGACACCCCTTCTCCCACTTCTTACAGGCTTTTCTTGATGTCTTACCTTCCTGTAACAAGGAACCCATCTTGGCATGGCCCCACACCCTTTCCTTCTGTCAACTCACAACGGCCGTGTGCGGTACCCACCTCCCCATTGTTAACCCCCCATGCATCTACTGTGCAGTGGGCTAAGAACTTGCTCAGTCATTAGGGGGCTGCACTGGGCTGAAGAAGCTGTCAGGGGAGAGACAAAACTGACATCTTGGAGGTAGTTGAGCTCTTCTGAGGAGAGTGTGTAGAATGAGAAGACTAGCGGGCTGAGGCCAGAGTCCTGTGGAGCCCTAGCATTCTTGGGATGGACAGGACGGGCATCTGCAGAGCAGTGGCCTGAGAGGTGGGGTCCAGAAGCTGAAAGAAGAGAGTTGCAAGGTAGGAGTGACTGACAGTGATCAGAGACAAGATAAAGTCCAGGGAGGGTCGGCAAGGAAAGAGCCAGTGACAGATCCAAACCTTTCTTACCGCTGAGCTTCTGCAGGTGGTGTTCCTCCCATCCTCTCTGCTCGTTGCCCTGCCTGCAGAAACTTGCTTGTCCTTCAGGCATCTAGTTCCAATGTTTGAACCCCCCTACCCCACCCTCTAGGAAAGATAGTTATTTCCTGCTCTCTGTTCCCATGGCCCCACGCCTCCCTCTGCCATAGCCATGGCCGTGCAGCACTAGTTACTTGTCTGCATATCTGCTCCCTCCTTCATGTGAACTCCTGAGGGGAAGGAGTACACTCTACTCATCCCAGCACCTCAGGTGCACAGCACAGTGCTCCACAGACCCTCAGTGAATGTGGAGGTGTGGGTGGATGGATGGAGGAGAGAGACAACACCCTAGAGCCTTTCAGGGACTTCGTTTTCCCACCTGGGTCCTGTGACGTAGCAGAACTGTCCTGCTCTACCTCTTAGGGGTTTGTGAGGATCTAATGCTCACTCCCACTCACCTGGCTCCAGGAGGAATATCAGGAAGTGTCTGGGGATTTGGGAACAGACTCTGGAGAAGGATGGAGTATAGAGGCCAAGGAAGGAGCAGACCGAGCCCACGTCCATTGCTGGGGTGCTAGCAGCTGGAGGGCCTCTGCCCCCGACAAGTATGGGAGGTGGCCCAAGGAGGGGTCCTCCTAGTGTGTCCTCTGTGCAGGTGTGATGGGGTTGTTCCCACAAGGCCCTCTTCAAGTGCCAGCCTGACTGTCCCTGTGTCTGGTTGCAGGTTGATGTCGGTGGAGGAGGAGCTAAAGAAGGACCACGCGGAGATGCAAGCGGCCGTAGACTCCAAACAGAAGATCATTGATGCCCAGGTGGGGGCTTTGGCCCTTTAGTTGTCTGTAGGTGTCCTGAGATGAGGAGTGGGTAACTTCGGTTTCTCCACATCTTCAGTGATAATCCTATGCAAAAGCTAAGGAGGAATAAGAGACCAGGATTTCTGGCTTTGAAAAGTCAAACCTGTAGGTCTCGATGGGCCTCAAGCTCACTAGGACAGACTGTGAAAGGAGAGGGTGCCCTCCCCTGGTGGGCCACTTGGCAAGCATTGCCTTTCACCAGGGGTGCTGACCAAAGAATAGATGCCGTTGAGAGGGGGGTCCTGGGGGTGGGTGGTGATGGCAGGCTGGGCAGAGGGAGCAGTGGGTTCTTGTTCAGAACTGTGGCTTCCAAACTGCCTCAAGAAGGGAGACATGTAAGGGACTCTGGTCCCCTGTCTTCTTCAGTCAGGGCTGTATCCCTGTCCTCTGACTCGGTCAGGACCAGGGCCAGGCCTCACTCAGGACTGTAAACTGCATAGCCGGGCTGGGAGTGGTGACCTCTGTGCCCCCCACATCAGCACACACCTGCAGAGAGAGACACACACACACACACACACACACACACACACACACACACACACACACACACACACACACACACACACACACACACACACACACACACACACACACACACACACACACACACACACACACACACACGAGCGGGGTGCCTGCTCTCAGGTTTCAGGGGCCGACAGATATGACTAGAACTGCCTGTTCGGCGATGAGCAGCACCCCGATCCCAGGTAAAGCCTGGTGACCCTCTAGGAAGCAAGCTGCAATGGAGGTCCTCGTCTCTGATGGCCTCTCCCCTCATGCGTGCTGCTCCTCAGCCTGGATGCCTTCCCTGCCTTCCCACATCATCCATTCATGGTCATTTCTGGGTCTCCTCCAGGCATCCAGAACGGGTCCCCTTTTGGCCCAGCAGCCCCCCAACCCCCACCCCCACTCATGCCTACTTTGCCCACAGGAGAAGCGCATCGCCTCGCTGGATGCCGCCAACGCCCGCCTCATGAGCGCCCTGACACAGCTGAAAGAGAGGTACAGCATGCAAGCCCGTAACGGCATCTCCCCCACCAACCCCACCAAATTGCAGATTACTGAGAACGGCGAGTTCAGAAACAGCAGCAATTGTTAACCTGCCCGAGGAGGGAGGAGCCTGCCCAAGGAGAGGGAGGACTGTGGTGGCTGCGGGCAGGGTCTCGGCCTGGGGAGGAGCACCCCCCACACGGTGGCAGCCCCAGCACAGGCGCGTGAGGCCGAGGCTCACCCCCCTCCGCCTGCTGTCCAGGATCGGGCCGCAGAGGGCGCAGCGTGAGACTGATGCAGCAGGAGGCGGCTCACAGCCCTCCCCCCTCCTCCGGCCCCAGAAGCACGTTTGGGTGCAGGCGGGAGAGACTGCACGCTGAGGGGCGGGGCAGCCATGGGAGCAAGGGCCTGCCAAGCACATGTCTGTTGGCTTTTGAGTTTGGTGTGTGTCACCTTCCCTCCTCAACCTGACCAAGTGCATGTACCCCAAGCCCTCTGCAGGGAGGGCACTGCCTGGAGAGGTGGGAGGATTACAGAGCCAGGGGCCTGCTCCTGGGCTTCCCCTTACTTCCTTGGGGGTCGAGGATGCCTTGGCAGCTGGGGTTCTGCCCTGTGGCCCTGTGCCCTCAGGTTCTGGGAGCTGACAGGCCAGTAGGCAGGCAGGGAGATGGTGGGGAGAGCCCAGAGCTGCAGGGGTTCCGTGGCCCCTTGCCCACCTCCACCTGACATCCTGCCCTGGCATGTAGCCTGCCAGGCCCTCCTGGCTGTGAGGAGCTGAGGACTCACCCCCACATACTTGTCCCCAAACTGCCACCCTCCACCCACCTTTCCCACCTTCTACCACATGCCCTGTCCTTAGTTGTATTGCCATATGAACCCAGTGAGGATCATGGCTCTTGTACCTGTGGGGACAATCCAGAGCCTCCTCCCACACTTGCCACGCAGGCCCGGGCTGAAGCTCTGGGACTCCCAAAAGCCAAAGGCCTGGGCAGCGTTGGCACAGATGGCCCATGTGTGATACCTGCCCCTCCCCTGGGGGCCCAGCACATCTGCAGCACCTTGGCCCTGTATGGAGTGGCCTGCCGGTGCTCACCTTGAGAAAAGGTGATCTTTCCTCTGATTGACAGTTAAAAAAAAAATTCTACTGCCCGCGGGCCCTGAGAAGGTGGATAACTGTGATTTTCTTTCCTTTCACAGTATGCATTAGAAACAAAAGTCCGCTTGCTCGCTTGCTGGAACACAGGGGCGTTTTAAATTGAGCGTGCGCACTGCATGGGAAATAGCGGCCCTGGAGGATGTTAGACTTGCTCCCTCTCCAAGACAGCAGCGGCCTGCACCAGGCCCGTGTGTGCGGCCGGCCTCCTCCTTACCCTCCTGGGCCCCCAGCCAAGGACCCAGGCGATGCAGACCCTAGGGGAGGGGCACACCCACAGCTGGTTTCCTCAGCTCTAGGCTGATCTGTAGCCTAACTGCCCAGCCTCCTCTCTCATGGGACATAAGTGGGCAGGAGCTTGGGTCTCGGTCCCTGCCTGTTCCCACCCCCTACGCATTTCAAGCCTTGGCCCTGGGTAATCGAGGGCAAGAGCTGGGGTGTTTGCCAAGCTGGGACTACAGGAGCTGCCATCTCTAGCCCCCAGCCTCAGGACACTGGGGTGACCCTTGCAAAGAGGTGCTGATCCCACTCTTGCCCCTGTGACTGGGCAGGGCCAGGGCTGCCCCAGAGTCCCCACCAGAAAGGGTGGCCCAGAGCTGCCCTGTAATACCGCCCTAGGCTCATGGAGGTGACGGGCGGCTCCTCTGGGAAGGGGCTTGTAGATGTAACTCACAATGCCAGTGAAGGCCAGAGACATATGCGGCAGGGGGAGGGGGGAGTTACTGAGGGGCACAGGCCTCAGGAAGGAAGGACGTGGGGCTGAGGCCTGGCCGTCCTGACTGCCCTATTCACCCGTCCACACCTTTGCGCCTGCGTGTTTCAGACCAGGGTGGCCACACAGACAGGGCCTGACTCCAGGGATGCAAGTGACCTCGGACTGAGCACCTCTTAGCAATACAGGGGGCAGGGAGGCTCCCAGGGCCTGACGGGCAGGACACAGCTGCTGTGGCCAGTGCTGGCCGCCCTTGGCGTGGTTGTGAGCTCTCAGGCCGAGAGCCTTACTTACCTAGTGCAAAAACTGTAAAAGTGTACAGACTCTTCACAGATTTTTATCTTACTTGCAAGTCTGACGATTTTTGTAAATGTTCTTGGTGTTTGACTGTAATGTAACTATTCACCTAACGGTTGTACATAGTCCTTTAGTCCTGGTGCTGCCGAGAGCTGGCCGGGACTGCTGCTCCCCTGATGGTTTTTATTTTTTAATCTAGAGAACGGTATTGGGCAGGAGGATGAGCTGTGGGATTTGAGTATTGTGTATTTTCCTGCCTGTGACATTTATGTGTTGGCTTTGCTGCGTGTGTGCTGTCTGGGTGGAGGCTGATGGGGCTGTGCACTCTGTAGGCTGGTGAAGGGGGCTGACACCAGGCTGCAGAGACCCCTATCCCTAGGGGGGCCCAGCCTGCCACCAGTGCAGGAGTTGCAGAGGCCTGGAGGGAAGGAAGTGGAGGAAGGACAGCCCCTGCTCGGGGAAGACCAGCCCGGTTGTGGCCCCAGACTCTGCTGGTGGACGTTCCCTCCCTCCCTCCCTGTCAACACAGACAAGCCTAACTTTTCGTGCTTAACTTCTATGTTCAGGGTGAAGGAAACCGCCAAACTTCCTGTAAGTGAAGACTGTTTCTCCGACTGCCTAGAAAGGGGGTTGGGGAAGCCAGGCCAGAGAGCCCCCCACCATGCCCCCACCCTTCAGAGCATCCACCCCAAGGTACAGGTCTGTTTTCACAGTCCACCCATCTGCAAACTAGCCCGTCCAGGGAACAGCACCTCTCTTTTTACACACTCAGCCACAAAGCCGACCATGCCCCCCACCATGCCCCATCTCCCCCTTTTGTAAGTATGTGAAAAGGAAAAAATGCAAACGCTGGGGTTTTGGCTGGAGCGCCTCCCTCCAGTTATGAATTCCCTATGTAATAATGTACAGAGAAAGTTGTTGGTGTTCTAAGACTCTGTGTGGCTGTGCAATTTCTGTACATTTGCAATTAGAAATATTAAAGATTTATTTAGCTATTTTAAACTTGACTTGCCTCTCCGTTCAGCTCTCCGAGGTCATGGGGCGGGGTGCTGAGTCCGTGCTTTACCAAAGGGACCCTGGCATGTGCTTCACCCTGGGGACTCCTGAAGCCACTGCTGCAGTGGTGGTCCCTGCTGTGCCTGGCTCACCAGGTGATCTGGGGTGCCCTTCTCCTCCCTGTGTTGGGATCTCCCCATAAAGGCGAGGAGGGGCTGGAGCAGATGATCTCCTAAAGTCCCCCTTCCTCTGACATGCTGGGAAATGGTGGCGCTGTGCTGGTCAGAGGCCTCCCAGGATCCCAGCAGACAGCAGACACCAGTCCCTGGTGGGCTTTGCTCCAAGAGCTTTCACAGCAACTGAGTCCAGTCTAGAAGGGAGAAGACCACAGCAGGGAAGAGTTGACCCAGGTCACCAGCAAGTCATGCTGAGCTGGACAGTATCCAAGCTTCCACCTCATGAGGCTCCTTCCAGCCGGCCCCAACAAACCAGCCCCCCGCCCTTCAGCTGCACTGCTACAGAGAGCACCTTGCAACCTTGGGGTCCTATCCAGTGTGTCCCAGGCACCGTCCTTCAACTCACAGTAACCCCTAGGGGTGAGTGCATGCTCTTGACATGCTTGGAGAGCTTGGCTCAGAGGGGGCAAGTCCAGGCCCCCAGCTACAGCCAAAACCCCTCAGGAACTGAACTTGGAAACAAGGGACCAAGGTTCTGCGGGGGACAGGTATACACCCATCAAATCGCCAGGTGGAGCCCAGGCCTGTCATCTGCACAGCTGCCTCTCTGGTGCAGCCAGGGCTTGAGCCCAGACAGCCAGCATTCCCAGAGAGAAACCCAAGACTGCTCCTTTTCTTGCCCCGACAGCCAAGGGAAGGGCTGGATCATGGGGAGGGATGGTACTACAGAGGAGCCATGGGCCAGAGGGCCAGAGCGGGCTACCTCTGCTCCAGCCTGCCTCTTCTAGTCCTGCCTCAGCGCCAAACCCCTGCGCTTCTGTCGGGGGAGTCAGGAGCTGCATCCTGCCCCCACCCCCTTCTGCTTCCAGACCTTCCCTCTCCTCCGCTTGTACAAACCTATGTTCCCCAAGGCTCAGCCATTAGGAAATACAACTCCCGGCTCTTCGCACTGCCATGTTCCCTGCCTGCCCATCACTCCTCACATTCACTGCAGACCAGGCACCTGACAGCCCTTCCACCCCACCTCCCACCATCAGCCTGAGTGACCGCAGCAACCAATCAGCACCTTGACCTCTCAGGCTCTTAACCTCTTGTCTCCTGAGAGGACCTCTCACTTCACCTCAGCCAGCCACTCTTCGGGCCATGCCCTTGGCTGTTGTCACCTCTGACCTCTAAGAAATACATCATCCCCTCTCTCCAATCATGGCCTCCCTGGCTTTCCCCTTTCTGAAACCCTCCTTAATGTCTCTTATATCAAAGCACCGTTCTCAGATGGGCCCCTTACGCTCCAGGCCCGTTTTGCCTTCACTTCCTTACCTTCCAAGCCTAGATCCTGGGGTCTCCCTCTTCAGCCCTCTCAACGATACTCTGACCACGTCCGCCCTGGGCCCACCCAAGGACTGTCTCCTCTGGGCTGCTGGGCACAGCTGGAGGGAAGCAAGTGCAGCCCAGTTCAGATGGAGGCCATCCGACTCCCCACGGGGTAAACCAAGCCTGCACTTCACCTCTTCTCAAGCACCTGTATTAGTCTATGACAGATCAAGGTGACAGAAGATGAGGACCCAGAGGATTTTAATAATGAATATGGTTTAATAAGCAGATATACATCAAGCTCTCACCTTGGAGAGAACATACCTTTTCAAGTGTTCTTGGAATATTTACCAAAGTTGACTATATCCTAAGGAAGAAAACTTAAAAATTGCCGGAAGAAACAGTTTGGGTCACATTTTGTGCTTTGAGGCGATGAACCTAGAGATTAATAATACATGTTTGATTTTAAAAATAAAACTGCCATCAGGAAGTTTAAAAATTAAAGATTTTTAATTGACTTGCAATTCACATTATATACTATGAACCATTCTGAAGTGTACAATTCAGTGGTTTTTAGTGCATTCACAATTGTGCAACCATTTTTCTTGTTTCAAAACTTTTTCATCACCCAGAAGAACACCCTGTACCCATTAAGAAATATCTCCCCGTTATATTGAGTCAATAGATTTAGACTTCTGATTAAACAAGATATATCGACTGTGTGCATTTATCTCTTTTCCTCCCCCCAAACACCACTACTAACAGGAAGGGAAAGAAAAAGGTGTCGTCTGTAAGGACAGAATGTCAGAGGAGATACCAGCAGATAAGGGAATTTGAAAAACTTTGGAAGATGGAAAGCTGATGACAGAGTATTAGCAGAGCAGAGGGGGAAAACCAGCCATAAATGAGCCAATGGACCCCAAGGAGCTCCAGAGGCTCAGGACGGGGAGAGCCAGATGGGGTGGCAGGCAGAGGCAGGGCACAGGGTTGGAACAAGGGAGGCAGACCCAAGTCCCTTCGCCCATGCTGCAGAGCCAGGAAATTACTTATTAACCCCTACCCCTCATCTCCTTGCAAGGGACTGGGCATTTATTATCTGGAGGAATTGAACCAGGTATGCTCTGAACTTGGGGACGCCAGGCAAAGCACAGGGGCTGTGAGGTGGGAGGGGTGTAAAGTGAGCTCCGCACTCAGTAGTGCCCCCTCCCTAGTGCCTTCTCCGCTCCCAGAACACTCAAAGCCAAGTATGTAGGCCCCAGGCAGCAGATTCTTTGGAAGAACTGGCTTCTGAGAAAAGACATAATCATGGCAGGATCCCTCAATGAAAAGTTGAAATCACTGTCTCATTGTCTCCTAGTGACACCCACCAATCCACATTCCCTGCGCACACACACACACACACACACACGTTTGGATAGCCAAGGACGCCCAGGCAGTTGTGAAAAGCTTCCACCATGAAAGAGAGAGGTCAAATCAACCAACTTAAGAAAAGAAATAGGAAATGGAGACAATGCAGGAAAGAGAAGAGCATTTTAAAAAACCCAAACTATAATATCTATATAGAGAGAAAACAAGAACAGGATGCTATGAAAAAGAAACAGATCAAGAAAGAGCTTTTGCCTATTGAAATTTTTTTTTACAAAAACAGAATATCCAATAAAAGTGAGGAATACAAAGTTGAGGTATTCCTCCAGAAAACAGAACAAAAGAAACGAAAAACAGGAGAGAAAAAAAAATCCAGAAGCTCAATCCAGGCTGTCCAACATCCAGCTGTTAGGAATTCTGAAAGAGGAAAAAGAGTGAAAGGAGGGGAGCAGATTATCAAAGGAATAATAAACACAAGTTTTCCAGAGCTGAAGGAAGGACTCAAGTTTCCAGGTTGAAAGAGGCTCCATAACAGATGGAAAAGGAGCCTCAGCAGGGCCCAGCCTTGTGAAATTTCTGAACATAGCCAGAGCCACGCTGATCCGTGCTGGCTGGCTGGCCTCAGCTAGGAGCCCAGAGAGTTCATGCAAAGGAAAGCAAGGGGAGGCTGAGTACCTGGGCCTAAAGGAGAGGAAGTTATGGAATGAGGGCCCCAGAAAGTGGGGAGGGACTGATATTCCCGAGAATATCAGTAGGATCACCAGGCAGCACCAGGACCTCCGTGAGAAGTCACGAAGTTACAGCAAGACAAGTCAGCACAAGTGTGTGCTTTTGTCTGGGCATGGTTAAAACTAGTTAATGCCCTACAGGGCAATAAAACTATAACCATGGGGTTTGGCTCTTTACCTGAGAAAAAATCTGCAAGTTAGCAGGTAACTTCACAGAGCCTGGCCTTTAATCTATAGTAAATGGCAAGTCAAATGAAGGTGTATTCCCCTAGATGATGGAATAGGCCTGTTAAGCTTGTGCTCTAGCAGGATGCTGAATGGGCAGCCTACCCTCCTTTTGCCTTAGTTACAAGTTTTGGACAATTTTTCTTAATACCCACTGACAATATGCCATGGTCACAAAGCCCGAAACCTCGATGACTTTGCAGACAATGTGACTGAAGCTGACCCACTTCAGATGACATCCAGACCCAGTGTCAGGGATACAAGGAGTGGTGGGGACTAGGGTGAACTGAAGTGTATAAGCCCTTTCTAAAGCTGTAGCTCATCTTCAGCAGCAGGGGACTGTGGCAATGGATTTCCATACCATCCATTTCTGTATCCAGCTCCACCCTGCATTCACAGGCCCAAGTGACTACTTGACATCACCACTTGAGTATTTCACAGGCACCTCAAGTTTGATGTACCTGAAAGGGAACTCTTGACTGCTCTGACTCCCAAACCTTTTCCTCCCAATAAACTGCTCCACCATCCCCCCTAGTTACTCAAGCCAAGAGCCAAATATGACTTCTTGATTCTTGTGTATTAAAAAGGAGGTATAGATTTGGGGGAGTCCCTGGGTGGTGCAGATGGTTAATGCTGCTGATCAAAAGGTTGGAGGGTCAAATCCACCCAGAGCCGCCTCAGAAGAAAGGCCTGGCAATCTACTTCCAACAATTCAACCATTGAAAACCCAATGGAGCACAGTTCAATTCTGGCACACATGGCTTCCCACCCCGCCTTTCCGTGCCCACTGTTGGTATTAGAGACTCGATGGCAACTGGTTTTTGTTTTGTTTTGTTTTAAATAGATATAGATTTGCAATGATGCCTATGATGTATTGTGAGTGAAAAGCAAGCAGTAGATCAGTACACTCGTATTCCTTTAACAACAAAAAAAAGACTGAATTACATTACATATAATAAATTACATAGAAGAAATATGTGGAAGCATACACGCCATACTGTTGATGGCTGTTGCCTCCAGGGAGCAGGACTCAGCATGATGGGGAAGGAGGACTTGCACTTTCTATTTTATCTTCTTATGTATCATTTGAATTTTTTGCAAACAGTTTTTAATCCTTGTTGTGATATGGAGCCATTGAACAATAAATAAAACACATCCATATAATGAAACACTCTGCAGCCATTAAATTTGTAGAAGAATATTAAATGGCATTGAAAGATATTAATAATGTATTAAGTGTAAAGCTAATAACAGAATTGTATGTCCAGGAGGATTCTATTTAGTTTTTAAAATATATTTGCAAAAAGGTCTGGACTAAGAGTAGTGTTAGGTAAAAGCTTGAGCTTGGGCATGAGGGAGACCTGGGTTTGACTCTTAACTGCTATAGACTAGCTACATAATCTTAGGTAAATTGGGAAAGTCCCCAGCCTCAGTTTTCTCAACTGTAAAATGGAGATAGCAGTGCCTCTACTGTGAAGAGGTCTTCTGTAAAGATTTGCTGAAATAGCGCTTATTACCCTTCTACTTAGCACACTTACTTGCAACTAAATAAATGTTGCCTGCTATGAGAATATTAATAATTATTCTAATAGAAATTTAAAATAATAATTACTGTTATTAAGGATATATACCAAGGCATTAACGAAACATGCACCTAGGGATAATGAGACAATAAATGACTTTTTATTTCTCTCCCTTTTTCTTTGTTTATCAGTATTTTCTAAGTTTTTTCTGAACGTACTTTTGCTTTTGTAATAAAAACAACACATTAAAAAAAAATCTCAAGTCAATATCTAACATTATCCTTAACAGAAAAATATATGAGACCATCTCAGTGAGGTAAGACTCAAGACTTGGATTGGGACTCTGTCACATTTCAATGCAAAAAAGGCAGGAAAGAAATGAGTTACAACCATTGGGAAAAAGAAGGCAGAAGGTAGGATTATCTGAAAAATGGTTCCAGTTAAGTAAAGTGGCTGAATACCCAATAAATATACAAAATTGAAACTGCTTTCCCAGACACCAGGTGGTACCTGTTAGCAGGGTGGGCCTGTGGCTACCAGGAAAGGTGCGTGGACAGGGAGATTCAGCTCTTGCCTCAGATCCTCTTTCCAGAGAATGGTGGTCCGACTTCAGCCATGCCCTTCCCACCAGTGACACTGTTGCGGTGACCACAAGGGGACCAGGCCCCACTCACCTGAGGCACACGATGGGGTTGGGTGGTGTCCCCGCTTTGCTGATGCCTGAAGCTCAGCTTCCTGCCCATCTGGGAATCCAGCACTAACAGAAGGGAATAAAACCTGCAGTCTCTGCGGGGCCCCCTCCCTCTGGAATTCAGATTTAGGTCTCTGGAGTCTCTGAAATCCTGTTCTTTTAAAATGTTTCTAGATTTTACCTTTAATTATAAAAGTAATAAATGCTTGTGGTAAAGGATACATTTTTTTGAAATGGTAAAATAATGACTCACACAAATATAAAAATGAACATATGTTTAGCATTTTTGAACTCATTAATTAATGAGGGAACCAGTCAGTTATTACAACCAAAGTTCAAAGGAGAATTCAAAGAACCACATTTATATCAGCAATCAGGAATGCTGAAAAAAGAAATTACAGATAGATGTAAGACTAGTCTATCCACGGGGCAATAATCAAGTGCATTCCACCAGACACAATTCATTTGCATTTCTGTGGATAAGAATCATGTACATTATGATCAGTTTTTTACAACTTACAGAGTTGCAAGATAGCTCAAGGACAATGAGAGACAGATTAGGGGTGCCGGAGACTCAGCAATCCTTTTTGCCTGCTTTGAAGTCTTTCACAATATTTCCTGACACCTATTAAAAAAGAAAAAAGAAATATATAAAAATTAAAAAGGATTTCCCCCACCCACAAATACCCTCTCTATAGACAACTATTATGAACAGTTTATCAAGACAGACTCTATTCCTGTACATACAAACTTATACTTTTAAGACAAAAATAGAATCACACTATTCACACTGATCGACAGTTTGCTTTTTTCACTTGACAGTATGTCATGGACACAATTTCATGACAGAATATAATTATTTTTTTAACTGTTCTCCCCCCCCCCCCTTTTAATGATGATAAGTCTAAAATTTCAAGCTCTGGAATCTGAAGGTTTAAAAAAAAAACAAAAACCTTTTACTTGGAAATAATTTCAAACTTAACAGGTAAGTTACTAAAATCAAAACAGTATAAAGAACACCTATATGCCTTTTACCCAGATTCTCCTATTGTTAACATTTGTATCCATTTGCTTTATCATTTGCCTTTCCTCCCTCCCTCCCTCCCTCTCTCTCCACACACAAACACACAATTTTTTTTCTGAACCCCTTGAAGGTAAGTTACATGTATCACGGTCCTTTACCCCTAAATACTTCGGTGTGTATTTACTAAGAATAGGGGTATTCTCTTACATAATCGCAGTATAGTTATCAACTTCAGTAAATTTAACACTGATACATACTTTTATCTCACCTATCATTCACATTCCAATTTTTTTTTTTTGAAGCAATAATATCTTTTATAGCTTTTTTTTCCCCCCTGCAATACAGGATGCAGTCTAGGGTCAGGGACTGCATTTAGCTCTCATGTCTCTTTAGCCTGTTTTAATTTAGAACATTTCCATAGCCTTTCTTTGTCTTTATGCATTGAAGAGAAAATTCAAGACTCAAGTTGCAATACTGAAGGATTCTATGGGGAAAATATTAAATGATGCAGGAAGCATCAAAAGAAGATAGAAGGAATACACAGAGTCACTATACCAAAAAGAATTGGTCGACGTTCAACCATTTCAGGAGGCAGCATATGATCAGGAACCCATGGTACTGAAGGAAGAAGTCCAAGCTGCACTGAAGGCACTGGCAGAAAAAGAAGCCTCCAGAAATTGACGGAATACCAACTGAGATGTTTCAACAAATGGATGCAGCACTGGAAAATGCTCACTCATCTATGCCCAGAAATTTGGAAGACAGCTACCTGGTCAACTGACTGGAAGAGATCCATATTTATGCCTATTCCTAAGAAAGGTGATCCAACCGAATGCGGAAATTATGGAACAATATCATTAATATCACATGCAAGCAAAATTTTCTGAAGATTATTCAAAAGTGGCTGCAGCAGTATATCAACAGGGAACTGCCAGAAATTCAAGCCACATTTAGAAGACGACGTGGAACCAGGGATATCATTGCTGATGTCAGATGGATCCTGGCTGAAAGCAGAGAATACCAGAAAGATGTTTACCTGTGTTTCATTGACTATGCTAAGGCATTTGACTGTGTGGATCATGACAAATTATGGATGACATTGTGGAGAATGGAAATTCTAGAACACTTAACTGTGCTCATGAGGAATCTGTACATGAATCAAGAGGCAGTCGTTCGAACAGAACAAGGGGATACTGCATGGTTTAAAGTCAGGAAAGGTGTGTGTCAGGGTTGTATCCTTTCATCATACCTATTCAATCTGTAGGCTGAGCAAATAAGCCGAGAAGCTGGATGATATGAAGAATGGGGCATCAGGAGTGGAAGAGGACTCATTAACAACCTGTGTAATGCAGATGACACAACCTTGCTTGCTGAAAGGGAAGAGGAAGGACTTACTGATGAAGGTCAAAGACCACAGCCTTCAGTATGGATTACACCTCAACATAAAGAAAACAAAAATCCTCACAACTGGACCAATATGCAACATCATGATAAATAGAGAAAAGATTGAAGTTGTCAAGGATTTCATTTTACTTGGATCCACAATCAACACCCATGGAAGCAGCAGTCAAGAAACCAAAAGACACATTGCACTGGACAAATATGCTGCAAAAGACCTCTTTAAAGTGTTGAAGAGCAAAGATGTCACCTTGAGGACTAAGATGCTCCTGACCCAAGCCATGGTGTTTTCAATCGCCTCATACGCATGCGAAAGCTTGACAGTGAATAAAGGAAGACGAAGAAGAACTGATGCCTTTGAATTGTGGTGTTGGAGAAGAATATTGAATATACCATGGACTGCCAAAAGAACGAACAAGTCCATCTTTGAAGAAGTACAACCAGAATGCTCCTTAGAAGCAAGGATGGCGAGACTACGTCTTACATACTTTGGACATGTTATCAGGAGGGACCAGTCCCTGGAGAAGGACATCATTCTTGGTAAATTAGAGGGTCAGCGAAAAAGAGGAAGACCCTCAACAAGATGGATTGACACAGTGGCTGCAACAATGGGCTCAAGCATAGCAACAATTATGAGGATGGCGCAGGGAGTGTTTCGTTCTGTTGTGCAGAGGATCGCTGAGTCTGAACTGAATTGATGGCACCAAACAACAACAATAACACACATATATGTGTGCACATAAGCATACTGTACATTGTTATGGATTGAATTATGTCCCTGACAAAGGTATGTGGAAGTCCTTATCCTCAGTACCTATAAATGTGACCTTGTTTGAAAATAGGGTCTTTAAAGATGCTATCAGTTAAACTTACATGAGGTCATATCAGAGTAAGGTGGGTCTTCATCCAGTCTGAATGGTGTCCTTATAAAAGAGAAGGGACGCAGGGAGACAGACAGAGGAAGGCTGCCATGTGAAGCTGCATCAACACACCAAGGAGTGCCTGGGGCTACCAGATGCCAGAAGAGACCAGGCAGGGTCTTCCCCTAGAGCCTTCAGAGAGAACAAGGCCCTACCAACACTGCAAATTTGGACTACTAGCCTCCAGAATTGTGAGACAATACATTCCTGTTCTTACAAGCCACCCAGTTTGTGGTACATTAAAACCTGTGAAGGCCAGAAACTGTGTAAGACAGAAACCTGTCAGAGAAGGAAAACAAATATTTTCCACTAAAAGGAGCAATAAACCAAAAACCAAACCCACTACTGTCGGGTTGATTCCGACTCATAGCGACTCTATAGCACAGAGTAGAACTGCCCCACAGGGTTACCAAGGAACGCCTGATGGATTCAAAGTGCCGACCTTTTGATTAGCAGCCATAGTTCTTGACCACTACGCCACCAAGGTTTCCAAGAGGAGCCACACAAAAGTCAAAAGCAGAAAACTTGCAAGCCTCGGAAAAGTGAGGCAGTCGGTTGAGCTCCAGCTCTCACAGGTGTCACTTTATTTTGTTTTGGCAGTCCTAGGAAACTAATGTGCATATACACATTTTAGAGACCACGAGTTTGCACCTATACCTCCTATTCCACGGAACCCAAAGTTTTAACAAGCACCTGGGTGACTCCTGTGTCAGTGAAGTGTGTAGGCTGATCAGCAGCTAGGAGGGAGAGGTGTATTTGCTCCGCACCCCGCCCCAGCAGGGGTCCCCTGGGAATGGACTGAATGGAGGAAGCAGCCAGCCTGCCAGCTTGCAACGCAAATTCTCAGGGAGATTCCATTCCAAACCATCATCTCCAGTGTACACCAAGCCTGAGTGTGCCGGGTCTGCAGGAGCCTTTCAATGGGTTCTGATGAATGCTGAAGTCATTTGAAGAATGTTTCATCAATAAACAGGAATGTGCTACTAAAAAGGAGCAATCAGAAAACAAAAGCTTAGAAGACTGTCATGTTAAATAGCGAAAAACAGAACCCATGTGCTTGGAAGCTAAATATCCATTCTAGAACATGGTTGACAAATTATCCAGGAACAATGCAACAGATAATTTAAAAATTTGAAGAATTAGACAATCATTTCAGCAGAAAAACAGGCAAAGGATGTTGCAGAAGAAGAAATAAATATGGACAATAAATAAATGAGACAATGCTCATCCACACTAATAATTCAAGACATACAAGTTAATATAACAATGAAAAATGTATATCTATATTGTTGTTGTTGGCTACCGTTGAATTGGCCCGACTTTTGGAAACTCCAGGCACAATGAAACAAAATGCTGCCTGGTCCTGTGCTGTCCCCATGATTGGCTGCAGATCAGACCGACCCATAAGGTTTTCATAGACTGATTTTCAGAGGTAGATGGCCAGGCCTTTCTTCCTAGTCTGCTTTAGTCTGGAAGCGCCACTGAAACCTGTTCGGCATCATAGCAATGCACAAGTTTCTACTGACAGATAGGTGGTGGCTACACGTGAAATGCACTGGCTGGAATAGAACCTGGATCTACTGCACAGAAAGCAAGGGTTCTACCACTGAACCACCAATGCCATTTGTCCAGCAGTGTTTTTGGTGATAGAAACAAACAAACAAAGAACCTAACTAGAGGAAAATGTACAAGGTGTTGGGCTTCCCTCCGCCTTAGTACGTTCCACGTCAGATTGTTAATGTTGATTGATTTATTTTCTCCCTTATTAGGCTATGAGGTCCAAGCTTATTTGTGATTGCAATGTTAGCACCTAACACGATCCTGACACACAGAAGACTCAATAAAGGAAAGACCATATTTCTTAATCACAGAGAAATCAAGCTAGGAATTCATAATGTTGTAGGGGAAAAACATCACAAAGTTTGGTAAAGCAAAAAGAAAGTTTTGTTTGGCATATATTCAAAGAGGCAAAGATGGGAACCGGACAAGCATGCTGCCAGAGCTAAAATGTCTGCCCAAATCCAAGAAAATATCAAAGAACAGACAAAAGTGGGAAGACGGACAAGCCTGCTGCCACAGCCATGTCTGTCCAAGTCCAAAGAATATTACAGAACAGGCAAGGATAGGAAAACGGACAAGCACGCTGCCACAGCCGTGTCTGCCGGAGTCCAGAGACCATTACAGAGTCATCAGTATATATTAACACTACAAATGGGCAAAACCACTGAAACCTTCACCTTTTCACAGACTGGCTAGAAATTGTGATCCTACATTTTGAATTGTCTTTCTTAACAATCACTGGTACAGGTTTCAGTAACGACAGTCAGGAGGGTCTTCATTGGTCCAACAAATTTCTATTCACTAAATGCTAATAGAAGAAGAGAGAAAAGTAAAGTTTCCCTAAAAGATGTTTTCCAAGATTGTCTTAGCTATTGTCTTCATACCTCCGGGCCTAGATGATGTGTCCTTGTGAGCCCTTGTGAGCCCAGCTCCAGCTGGGTCACATTCTCCGTGCTCAAGGAGAGGGAATAAATGATTCCAATACTATTTTCTAAATCAATAACAAAAGTTTGCCTGCTACTTGGAGATAGAAAATCCATTCAGAAGTGTGTGTGTAAGTGTGCGTGAGTATTGGGTGTACTAGCTTTGATGGATGCGGTGTGTGTCAGTGTGGGTAGGTGTGGCGTTATAGATTGAATTGTGTCCCCTAAAAATATGTGCTGGAATCCTAACCCTTATTCCTGTGGATGTGATATTGTTTGGAAATAAGAGTTTCTTTGTTATGTTAATGAGGTTATTACCAGGGTAGGGTGGGTCCTAAACCTAATCACTTCTGATTTATAAAAAGAGTCAGATTAGCCACAGACTCAGGCACCTACGGGGGACTGTGTGAGGATTGCCAAGAAACCAAGGAATGCCGGCCTACCAACAAGGAAGGAATTGGCATGGTGGAGACCATGAATTGATTTTTATCCTCCAGAAGTGTGAGAAAACAAATGTCTGTTCTTTAAAGCCACCCACTTACGGTATTTGTGTTACAGCAGCACTAGGAAACTAAGACGTGTGACCTACGTTGTGGGGTGGGAGTAGGCATCCTTTGGGTGTGTTTCTGTGTGTAGTTCTGCCAGTGTGAGATTTGAATGTCAGTATGTGCACATGTTCCATTCAGTTTGGGAAGAGGTGTGGTAAGTGTGGTGTGTCATGGGCAGAAGGCCAGGAAATGGGGTGGAGGTAAATGAACCTGGTATGGCTAGGTTGTGGGGGTCGGGGGCTGAGCCCCTGGCTGGCCCATCCATAGGCCCTGCTGTAGCAGTGGGCAGTGTGGTGGAGGGATGGGGGGACAGGGAGATAGTGGGGTGGGGGACACTGGGCAGAAGGCAGTGAGGCAGGAAGCGGGAGGCAGGAGGGAAGTGAAGGCAATGCCTTGAGACCATCCCTCTGCTAGTTGCACCCAAGTTCAACACCAGCACCCGGTACCTGCCCCCTTTCTCCCTTCCACGCCATTCTCCTTCCCTTAAAACTATAGACAGGGAATGAGTTCAAGATACTCTCACTTCTGCTTCCCTGGCGGAGGTCTGGGAAAGCACTCCTAGCAAGAGGAGGGTGCACCATGTTCATTATAGGAAACAGGCAGCACAACTGCGTCCTAATAAATCAGCACAGATTTCCGAGCAGCACAGGGGCTCGCGGGCTCCACAGGCCGTGGAATTCAATATGATATGCTTCAGCCTGCCAGCTAATGGGCTGTTCCCAGAGGCCACGTCCAACCTTCCCGGGGACAGTAAACGATGCTGAAAAGTGGCCCAGATTTATTTATTGGGACAGTGTGTGTTCCTGCCTGTGGGTGTGTGGGGAAATGATGAGTTATGAAAACAGGTATTTGTGAACAAGGTGGAGGGAGTGGGGATTTTCCACTGCCCCAGGGCCTGGGCAGACAGCCTCTGGTGTTCTCGCAACACTGGTGCAGCGTCTGCCCCCCTCTGGTCATCATCATCCCACCCAGGTGACCCACTGCCTACCACCTACAGCATCAGTTTCCCCATCTGTTAAATCCATCCATTCATTCATTCTTCCCTCCTTCCATATCATTCATTCATTCCCAGAACACTGTACCTACTATGTGCCGAGCTATGCACTAGATGCTGCCAGTGCAGCTGTGAACGGATCTGTCCTCAGGAAACTTCCTATTCAGCAGGCAGGTGAAATGGCAATTAACTGCTGTAAGTGCAGTCAAGTTTACCTCCTAAACACCTCTTGAGTCTATTCCCTCCCTCTCCAGAGCCAGCCCCAGGTTGCAGCTGCCATCCCCTTGCCTGGACCCCTGCACCACCTCCCACCTAGCCACTCCACACCCAGTCTTGATCCACCCAGTCCGTCTCCAAACTGAAAGCTCGATTATCCTTTAAAAACACAAACCCCATCCTATCCTCCTCTGAACGCTCCCCAACGGCAAGGAGGAAATCTTCAACATGGCCTAGAGCCCTGCGGGGCCTGGCCCCTCTCCCACCAGCCTCCTCCTGCCCCAGCCCTCCTATTCTCTGAGCCGCAACCAAGGGGCCTGCTTGCAGTCTTTCCCCCACGGGGCCCTTGCCCAGGACCTTCACTCTGTGTTCTCGCTCCTGCCTTCTCCACTTAGTTAACCCCTGTGCATCCTTCAGGAAGAGTTTCACTGGACCCGAAGTTCCAGATGGGCAGGAGCCATGACTGGCTTGCCCCCACCATACGGCCAGGGCCTAGCATGGTGCTGGCGCACAGTAGGTGCTCAGCACTTATTGAAAGGGGAGGAAAGAAAAGGAGAGTGAGTGACCTGAGCCCTGAAGGCTGAGCAGGCCTGAGCAAGGTGAGAGGGTGGAGGGAGGAAAGGTGTGGAGAGGCCCAGCCAGGTTGAGGGGAGGGGGGACAGAGAAGGCAGGGTTGACTGAAGGCCAAGGAGGGTACCTGGCTGCGCTCTCAGGATGAGGGGAAGCCACGGAGGACAGTAAAGTTGGGAGAACCATCATCTCCTTACATTCTTAAGGGCTCTTCAGGATCTGGGGAAGGGCTGATGAAGAGATGGCTGTGTGGAGGTGGGTGGATCAGCAGTAAGCCCCCTGCAGGTGCCCAGAGGTGACGGTGCAGAGACAGAGAGCTGTGGACACACTCCCATTCAAGAAGGGATGGGCAGCGTGGGGTGGGGGGCAGGAAACTGGGTGTTTAGGGAGAGAAGCCCCTCCAGCAGTGACGTCCCACTGGCCCCCTACAGATACAGAAGAGTCCCTGGGGCCTCACGGCCCTCAGAGATTCCCATGGCAGAGAAATTGGTGTCCACGGGGGTCCTCCTAGAACACCTCCGGGTGGGCTGGAGGAGGGGAGAGCAGAGAGCCTGTTCACTGAAAAAGCCTTAATTTATAATCTGAAGAGAGCAATAGGCCTACCAGATAAAAGGACCTTTAATGCAGACTCACAGGGCAGACTATAATTACCTGGGAAGAACCCTGTCTACTGCATTTTTTAAAATTCTTGTTTTACAAAGTGTTTAATGGATGTTTACACAAAAGGAGAGCCTATTGGGTAAATGCACTCTTTTGAATTAGGCTGAGGAGTCAGAGGGGATTCTGGGTCTTCACCCCTCACCCCTCATGCCCAGGGGTTGGGCAGTCAGAAGACTGACTCCTTTTATTCACTCATCCATCCATTCACCCATTCCACCCACCTTTCCTGAGCTCCTCCTCTGTGCCAGGCACTGGCTGGGGTGGGATCTGGACATGAGCCAGCACAGCCCTGCCCTGGAGAGTGCCTGGTGGACAGAAGGGGGTTAGGGATCCAGGAGGGGGAGGGGTGTAGGGTGCGGGGTGTGGGGCCTGAGGGCAGGGTTGGCTTTGCAGAGCAGGCACCCTCCACCTGGTGGGCGTGTAGGGCACTCACCAGGCCCACGGGAAAGAAAGGCATTAGGGGTGGAAGGAAGAGCAAGGATGCAGCACTGAAGGAAGGAAAGGACAGTGTTTTGGGCAATGGCAGACATGTGGTGAGCCCTGAGGTAAGGTCTCTGGGAGAGAAAGATGGCCACTCAGGAGGGCTGCCAGGCCGTGGTGACACTTGTATTCTCATTGGTGTGTCATTGCCTGCCCCCTGTGCCGGGCACAACCTCCACTCTGCACTTGGTGGCCCTGTTGGTTGGGGCAGGGGGCTGGGCTCCAAATGGAAAAAAACCAAAAAACCAAACCCTTTGCTGTGAAGTCATTCCAACTCATGGTGACCCTATGTGTTACAGAGTAGAACTGCTCCATAGGGTTTTCGTGGCTGTAATCTTTTTTTAAATTTTTTCCCCATACAAAAATTTATACATACATTGTTATGTGACTCTAATTGCTTTCCCCATACTGTGACAGCACACTTCTCCTTTCCATCCCTGATTTCCTGTGTCCATTCAACCAGCTCCTGTCCCTCTCTGCCTTCTCATCTCACCTCTGGACAGGAGCTGCCCATTTAGCCTCATGTATCTACCTGAGCTAAGAAGCACACTCTTCATGAGTATCGTTTTATGTCCCATAGTCCAGTCTAATCTTTGTCTGAAGAGTTGGCCTCGGGAATGGTTTTAGTTTTAGGCTAACAGAAAGTCCAGGGGCCTTGTCTTCCGGGGTCCCTCCAGTCTCAATCAAACCATTAATTCTGGTCTTTTTACTAGAATTTAAGTTCTGCACCCCACTTTTCTCCTGCTCCATCAGGGACTCTGTTGTGTTCCCTGTCAGGGTGGTCATTGGTGGCAGCTGTGCACCATTTAGTTCTTCTGGTCTCAGGCTGATGAAGTCTCTGGTTTATGTGGCCCTTTCTGTCTTTTGGGCTAATACTTCCCTTGTGTCCATGGTGTTCTTCATTCTCCTTTACTCGGTGGGTTGGGACCAATTGATGCATCTTAGATGCCCACTCGCTAGCTTTTAAGACCCCAGATTCCACTCACCAAAGTAGGATGCAAAACATTTTCTTAATAAACTCTGTCATGCCAGTTGACCCTAGATGTCCCCTGAAAGCATGGTCCCTAGACCCCTGCCCCTACTACTCTGTCCCTCGAAGTGTTCAGCTGTATTCAGGAAACTTCTTAGCTTTGGTTTAGTCCAGTTGTGCTGACTTCCCCTGTAGTGTGTGCTGTTCTTCCCTTCACCTAAGATAATTCTTATCTACTGTCTAGTTAGTGAATACCCCTCTCCCTCCCTCCCAACCCTCATAACCATCAAAGAATGTTTTCTTCTGTGTTTAAACCTTTTCTTGAGTTATTATAATAGTGGTCTTATACAATATTTGTCCTTTTGTGACTGACTAAATTCACTGAGCATAATGCCTTCCAGATTAGGAATGGATTTCTTGATGGGAAGATACAGGATCTCTCCGGTACTGTCCCCCCTCTCCTGTGGCTCCAGAGCCCTAGGAAATCCATGTGACCCCCACCATGCTGTGTTTCTCAAATGGAGAGGTTGTGATTGGGGGAGGGGTGCTCTGTGCAGCTGTAGGATAAACATAGCTGTTTTCTTGAAGACTGCGAAGGATGAAAACTTTTTTTATATTAAAACAATATATCAGTTGTGGCAAAAACAATACTATGTGTTCACCAAATCCCATGGCCTTTTTTTCTACCTGGGTATACAGGAGGTACACATTTCCCAGCATCCCATGCAGTTAGGCTAGGTCCATGTGACTGGGTTCTGGCCAAGGGCTTATGGGCGGAAGTGAAGTCAGCTGCTCCCATTACTCTCCTTAATCCCCCATAGTCCTCCTGCCCTTCATTCCCAAGGCCACTGGGAGGCCATTATTGAGAGGGCAGAGCCACAGCTGGAAGCAGCCTGGATCCTTCATAATGGAGAGTCACCCTGGAGAGCTGTCTGACTGGCATCAGACTTTGCATGAGTGAAAAATAAACCTCTGTTGTATTAAGCCACTGAGACTTGGGGATTTGTTACCTCAGCATAGCCTATCCTATCCTGACTAAAATATGGATACAACATGGAGCAGAAGGCAATATTTATGTGACTTTTTGATCTAAAGCATGAGGCTTTAAATAAGTGGCTGCTTGCAGCTGGCTACTTTGGGTCATGCCACCAGACTTCTGACCTCTCAAAGTCTGGGGTATATTTTACCCTGGCAGAGCTAACAATAGATCCAGTGACCCTCTGATGCCAACAGTGACTGGCACCAGGAAATAGCTCAAAGTAGATCTATTCTGGGGACAAGTGAGGAGTTACTGAGGTAGAGAGTATTTCAGGAGATGACATTGTGGGTCCCAAGTGTGTGGTGATTTAGAATCAAATGAGAAATAGTCCAGAGTTGGCTTCTGAGGGCTCCCCAAACCAGCTAGCTGGGGTGAAAGAAGCCGGTCCAATCAGAGGGAACCTAGCCCCTCCCTTGTGCCCTGGGTGTGCTTAAGCCCCGCTGGCAGCACAGTGCACACATTCTCCAGGTGTTGAAGTAGCTAGTGTCAGGTGACCAGTGGAAGGTGAGCGCTGATGCTGCCTCGGCCATGGCCTTGGATGAGTTACTTCTTTTGGGCTGTCAGCTTTGTCACAGGTGAAAAAAATTGAAGTGATAGGGAATGGCATTTAAACTTTTGCCTTACATGGAACCTTACATGGAATATAAAAGCGTTACGTGGAATATAAAAAACCGTTAACAGCTGAGCTGCTCTAAGGCTGGGTGAAATCTAGTTTTAAAACCCTGGACCACAGGATCTCTGGGCTCCCTTCTGTGGTGGAATTTGACAAGGCGATGGGCCGAGAGCTGGCCCTGGCTTCTGCTCTGTCAATCAGGGCACAGCAGGTTCCCTCACTGAGGAGGAGGAGGTACTTCTGTCCCTAACTTGCTGGGGGTTTGGGGCAAGACCCTCCCCCTCTCTGGGCTTCCCTTGCCTCATTTGTAAAATTGAGAGGTTAGAATACAGCCATTATGGATAAAATCTTAAGCTCATTACATACAAGGCTCAGTGAAGCCGGAGCTGCTCTGAAGCCCCAAGGGGCCACCACTGAATGCCTGGGGCTCCTGGGAGGGAGCTGGTGTGAAAAGTGGGAACAGCTTTGTGGAAGGGCCCCTGGCCTTGGCAGCCCTAACTCCCCAAAGACAGCATGCCTGGCCCAGAAGCAGAGGGCCAAGGAGATCTCACCTCGTCTGTGTGACCTCAGGCCAAGAGAGCTGAGGTGGGTGAAGACCCTATCTCACTGCAGAGCCACGACCTGCAGCTCTGCGGACAAGGGAGTCTAGGACGTAGAAGCTGGACATATTAGGAGCACAAGGAACACGTGGGATCTGAATATTTTACAAAGTGGCAAACCTGCGGGGCCCAAAGAACCAGACAAGTTGAGTCTGCATGAGCGGCTTCCCCCGCTGTCGAGGGGCTTTGCAAAATGAATGCTTCCCTGATGCCATTGGGGGTTGGTGATTTTCAGGAAGCAGGGATCTCACTTTATTTCTAACTAAGGCCATCTGTTTTTCACTTCCCACAGGGTGGCCCACAGTCTGGGACATATTCAGAGTAGTAGACATATGCTGCTCCCGAAAGGTCGAGGTGAGAGGTGGTGCCAGGAGAGTGCTAAAGTGGAACAGAAGGCAACTGTTCCCGGAGATGGAGCCACCGGGATGCAGCTTGAACAGTTCAGTTCTCCAAGGAGGTGCCCTGCCACTTGCCTCCCCGTAAAGGCAAAACTTGCAAGCACACCTGCTCAGCCGGGGCACCCACAGTGACTATCGCTCACACGGAGCTGGAAGAGGCCACCCTTGCTCCTCGCTGGGGGTCCCTGCGGCAGAGTATCTGACAGGTGGTCAAACTCTAGGGATGGGTCACTCCCTCCCTAAGGGAGACAAGCTCCGGCAGATCAAGTGTTGGAGGATTTTCCAAACTCCTGCCTTTAGCTTCCCCAGGGTCCCTCAGCTTTCTGGAGGTAATATTTAGCTTTCCCAGGCAAGTGTTAACCATTACAAGAGAAAAAAAATTGAAAGGTGCCTTTTTCTCTCCAACTGACCCAAAGTGAACAAGCATTGTCCGCCCTGGTGGATCTGCTGTCAAAAATTATCATGCAGAAGAAATTGACAATACCTGTAGCCATTTTATACAATGAGGTAGTGTTTAGAAGTGTACAATGACTTTGTTTTATTATTGCATTTTACGAAGTTACTAAGCAACTGAGGCCAAGTAACAGAACCTTGACTTTAAGTGCCATGAAAATTTAATAATTTTTTAAGGCTTTTAAGAGGCACAAACTGCAGCCTAGCAGCAGTAGCAAAGCCCCAGAGAGAGGCAGCCTTGGCGTGTGAGCCTCCCATTAGAACTCCAGGAAACTCCTGTGTCAGGGCGTCAAGGGGGCAGAACTGACCCCTGGCACCTGTCTTTTTTCAGCACGCTGAGACCTTTCCTTTTCTCAACAGATCTTTATTAAGACACTTCCAGGTGCCAAGTCCCATGCCAGACCCTTTACGTACATTATGATAAGATCTTCATCTTATAGCTGAAGAACAGGTACCCAAGACGCACATCCAGGAGCACTTAGCTAGAGAGCCACAAAGCAGAATCCAAACCCAGGTCTGACTCCATAGCCCTCGCTCTTTCCACAACAGCTCACGGCCTCATCTGGGATTCTCTGCCTTCGTTTCTCCCGCTCTGATGCAAGAGGTTCTGAAGGGAAAGCATCCCTGCTGAGTTCTTTCGTTGCCCAGCTCTTTCTCTTGTCTCTGAAGCCTGATCAGAGCCTAGGGGAGACATGGGGAGGAGCAGACAATGTTTCCGTGACCCAAGCGTACGGTCCAGGTTGGGATCTTAGCAAACATTGACTTCCCATTAGAAGAAATGTTTCCCAGGAGCCACTTGGTGTGCATGTTATGTTACTCCAGGGCTGCAAAGAACACATTTTACTCTGCTCTCTAAATAAGACTCAGAAGCAAATGGCCAGAAATGAGAAAAACATCAGCCATTTTGCCATTTTATTCCAAAGCTCAATGGTGCTCGGTGTGTGAGTGTGTATGTGTGAGTACGTACCTGTGTAAGCATTATGCTGCATAGTTTTTTCAGTTATATCAAAATCAGGACTTTTGGTTACTAGAGGTGGAGAAAATTGAATATGTTGACTGTTCTGCAAAGCTCTTTTGTCTCCAGGAACAGGAAAAAAAAAAAAAAAAGACTTATTTCATGAAGAAGAAATTCATATGCTATCTGGGCACATTTCTCTCGCATTCATCAAATGAAATAGGAGATTGGCAAAAATATCAATCAAGGTGAGGTGGATTTTGGGTTAATACACACCTTGGTTAATTTACCTCACTTAGAGGGGAGGACAGCTTTTCCTGCCCCTGGGAACAGGGGCTCCCTGTCAGGAATTTTCATCATTTCTGAGCTCTAAGGGATGGTGTTCAAATGCCCAACATTTCAAGCCCAATTCTCAGTTATAAGGCCAAGGAGTATAGGGCATTAATCAAGAAATGAAAAAAAAAAAAAGCTATTTTGGAGTAACACTCTGCCAATCACAAGGCAAATTCCTGGTGTCAGGGGAGTGGCAGGAACCATTTTTCAGCCTGTGAATGTCTTCAAATGTGTGAGACTAAAGGAAGGTGGGAGGGAGAGGAGTCCACCCTTTTGGCTTCATTTGTTTTGACTGAACAGCCATGTTCAAGAAGGAGCTTTTACCTTCCTTCGTCCCTTTACTCTTTTCAGGAAACCAGAAGTCAGGCCGAAGATAATACTACATCTGAGCTGCACTTGGTTTACAAAACATGTTCACATACATCATGCTTTGCATTATTTCATCTTATGTTCCCAAAGATCAAGTGAAAGAGGACTTATCCCTCCATTTGTGAGGCTGAGGGGCTGGAGCTGTATGTGGCCTGCAGAGCCCTTCTCAGGTGCTCAGCAGGATAAGAGCTCGCCAGACGGCCTGTCCCAGATTCCCCAGATGCTAGCTGAACAATGACTCAGCTTCTCTGAGATGTGAGTTTCACGTCTGTAAAATGGGGACAAAATCTTCTCCCCATTGGGTCAGTGGACACACTGAGGCACCACGTAAGGCAGTTATGATGTTGAGGAAGAAGCATGAGATTTGGAGCCAGGGGCCTCGGTGTGAGTCCTGGCTCTGCTTTTCATCAACCGCAAGACCTTGGACAAGTCACTTAACCTTTTGGGCATCAGTGCCCTCATCTGTGAAAGGAGGGTGACGATAATCTTCATCCTTCACTGGGTTTTGGGGAGGATGAGAGGATGCATGTGAAAGTACTTTGTAAAATGTGAAGCACTGAACAGATGTTGTTAGATTCACGTGGGAAAGACAGCTGGTTCTAGAAAGACACAGAACACCACTGCAAATGTCTGGGTGCCTACCCAGCCTGGTCTATTCCTATCCCCCCTCCACCTCATCCCCCCCTACATTTACAGGATTACCTGTTCTGAATTTAAAACCCAGCAAAAATGCAGGCCGATGGAGAGTGGAGGAGACAGGCTGGACAGGACTGATTGAGGTGCAGTCCTAGTCTCCAAGGCTGAATGAGAGGGGGAGGGCTATAGGGGCACAGCCGGACCCAAGCCCAGCACTGAGGGACGTGGAGAGATGACCAGGGTTAGAGGAAGCCATCGTCCACTCAGGGTCATGGGATAGCCATTGTGCCCTGGGGAGAGAACGAAACAGCTGGAGACACAGAATTGTGTGAATCAGCTTGGCAAGGTTAGAAATCCATGATCCTTAAGGGCATCTGCAGGCTAAGCAGAGAACCAGCACTATAATGCTGCCTCCTCACCTACTGAACATACGATTATTTCAACAGTCACCTGCTGGGCCCCAGCTCTGGGCCGGAGGGGCTGACAGGGATCCAGCACACGCCTAACCCTGAGAGAGCTCACAGCTTGGTGGGAGCGAATGCTGTGATACCACAGGGTCTAAGTGTGATAATAAAGGAACTTTCGAGGTTCTTGGAGTGGTTCATTCTGTTTGGGGGATTGCAGTGAGGACATTTGAGCTGGACTTTGAAAGATAAGAGCTTGCCATTGGATAAAGGGTGCAGGTCTTTCCAGTCAGTGCAAGGGTGGGACAACACACTTGGCTTACAGCTTACAGTGTGGTAACCACATTTATAAGGAGTCATGGGGGCAGGGGTCATGGACAGGGTGCAGGGAGTAAGGCAGTCCTTGGGTTACAGATGTCTGACTTATGGACAACTCGTAGTTAGGAACGAACTGCCATAAAGCTATTGCATTAAAAATTTGAGTTAAATACAATGGTTCATAATAATGAATGCACCACTATTTTGTGACGCTCATGAAAACATTGCATGGTTTGGAAGTGCTTCTTAAGTGTTTTACATGCATAGAAAGGTAAAATATATACTATATACTAAGACAAACATTTGACTAATGCTAAATAAGAACCATATGTGCCTGTTCTCAAATTGGGCTTAAAGACAGACTTAGGAAGAGATCTCGTTAGTAACCTGGGGACTGCCTGTACTGCAGAGGCTGAGTCATGAGGTGTGTAGACCAAGTATGGCTTTTAGGGTGGAAAGAAATGAAGGGGCTAGATTATAAGAGGCCTTGAGAGTCAGGCTCAGGAGCGTGGGCTTTATCTGGGAAGAGACGAGTTTTGGATTCAGCAGGGGATCCTATGGCGAGCTCTGTGGTTCTCCAGTTCCTTCTAGGTGGATGGGGATGGAGGATGGTTTGGAGGGAGCTGAGTGGCAGGGAAACTGATGAAGTCCAGGTGAGAGATGATGAGTCTAAGCTAAGAAGAGTAGGCAGAGGCCTAGAGGAGAAACAAGAGGGGTCCAGGGGATTTATTTGAGGGATGGGGGCTCTTGTCTCCTAGAGGCCCTGCCTCTGCATATGGGGAGGAGCCTATTAGGGCAGCACTTGCTAACAACTGCACTGAATCCAACAGGTCTTTATAAGTACCTGTTGCAGACTCCATTCTGTCCAGGTCCCTGGGGACAAAGCTCCTGCCCATACAACAGAAAAACTGCTAACATATCGGACCAGAAGGAAGAGAGCGGGCAAGGTCTGTGTGGAAGGGGTAAGGAAGCTGCCCAGGAGCATACCAGAAGGGGCAAGACAGACATGGTAAGAAAGGGTGGGTGGGGGCAAGTGGCCCAGTTCCGCTGATCTGCCCTGTTCTCTGAAAGCAGATTCCCTCCCCTGGCTGGCCCCACCCATTTTGATGCACGCATTCCACAGAACAGGTTGCTCTTCTTCTTATCCACTCATTCAACCCACTCTGGAGTTTCTGACCCTCCAGGCACTCAGGCAGGGGGATACACACGTATGGACAGATTAGAGCAGTGTGTGGACGGGCTGTGGTGGAGCCATGCACAGAGGGCTGCCCAAGCCAGGAGGGAGGGGCTGACTTGGCCCTGGCGAGCTGGGGATGGGGTCTCAGAGCAGAGGACACCTGGCATGGCTGTTGAAGATTAAAGTGTTTGCCAGACAAAATGAAGGCAAAGAGCATTCCAGAAGGCAGAAAGCATGTGCAAAGGCACAAAGGTGTGAAGCAGTGTGGCCTGCTCTAGAAATAGCCAGAGGGTAGGTATGGCTGGAGGGGGGTATGCCTCAATAGGTGGGAGCAAGAGCAGGAGGGAGTAGGGAAGAGGCTGGAGGTGGATCCCGGGACCCTTCAAAGGAATAGACTTATCCCATAGGCAGAGAAGAGAGCTCAGGGACTCGGCTCTGTGTGGGGCTGTCTGTGGGTCTCAGCTCCCTTGCTGTGTTCTCTTTTAAAACAACAACAACAACCCAAAAACCCATTGCCATCGAGTAGCAACCCAATAAAACAGTAGAACTGCCCCACAGGGTTTCCAAGGAGCGACTGGTGGATTCAAACTGCAGACCTTCTGGTTAGCAGCCGAGCTCTTAACCACTGAGCCACCAGGGCTCCGTGTTCCCTTCTCGGAGGAAAAAATGTCTGCTTTTGCTATCACTTCAATTACACCCTGTCCAGTCACCACAGGGGGTTAACACTGAAGGGCTTCCTGTTAGGGATCCATGCAGTGGGAGAAGTCTCCTCTCATGCTGATAACAGAGCAGCCTCTAAATTCTTCCTGCTCAATGGTGTTAAGAAAAAAGGGCCCACCTTGTCACATACATCTTGTAAAATGGCAGCCTCATTTCCCTAACAATCACAGCTGATGCTCTGTGTCCTCCAGGGTTTCTGGGGCATGGGGCTGACTCAGGCCTAGCCTATAGAGGAGGAGTTCTTTCTAGAAGGAGGAGCACTTCCATTGACAGTGACCGTGCACGTGGAGCACAGGTGGGAGAGGACATTCCTCACTGTGAGAGCTAAAGTTTTTATATCACCCCAAACAATGCGGCTGGAATACAATCTATTGGTATCATTTCTTTTTTTTTTTCCATTCAGTGTGCTTGGTTGGTTTTAGACCTGAATATTGCACTCCATTTTGGCACATGAACTCTTACTGAAAACCAGCTTCAAGAAATGGTGTAAAGTTAGAGCTTTGTTTAAAAGACCCATTGCTACTCCCAGCTGATGACAGATGTGCCAGGACACATTTATTTGGATCTTTTGCTGTGAAATCCATTTGCTATGGTGGATGGGACTGGAGGAGCAGGCTCTGAGTCTTCACACTGTTTCTAACAGTGGACCATTTAAGAACATTAATTGCCCTGACCCATGCCAACAGACTGTGTGACAGAGAGTAGAGACTGGAGGGCCCCAGCCAGCTGAGCCGGAGCAGGACGGATTCACCAGCGGTTTGTGTTTGAAGCTAGTCACAAATGGGGCGGCCGAGCAGAAGCTTACCCAGAGGTGTAGAGAAAAGGGGCTAGGAGTTGACAGGCAAGCATGGATCAAGTCCTGACTCTACCAGGTGACCCCGCAGGCCTTTCTT
This sequence comes from Dugong dugon, assembly GCA_030035585.1. Taxonomy (NCBI): domain Eukaryota; kingdom Metazoa; phylum Chordata; class Mammalia; order Sirenia; family Dugongidae; genus Dugong; species Dugong dugon. The sequence continues at coordinate 66,059,607 of CM057471.1, forward strand.
TCCTCATCTGAAAATGGAAATGGCATTACTGAGCTGCCCAGGGTGACAGTAGAATCAAGCTGATGACATTTCTAAAATGTTCCCATGTAGGAGGCTGAAGCACGTGTCAGGCTCTTCTTGTCTTCTCGATTTTAGGCCACGTGTCCTGCTTTTTGCTAGGAAAATAGTCATTCCAAGTTTCTCCTGTCACCAAACAGCCCTGACTGAGGTCTGCTGGGCCTGCTTACCGGAGCCCTCTCAACTAGGGAAGGGCTCTGCGTTTGGGTTCTGCAATTGCCTGGGGGAGCAGGAGGGAAGAGGCTGCACTGCATGTGGCTTTGCTCCTGGAGAGTGGGCTCTGGCAGGAGGGAGGGGCAGGCCAGGACTAGCAGAAGGCCCCCTGCTGTACAACAACTCACCAACAAGTGGAGAGAGCTTGGGTTAACACCCTTCTATTTGGGCTTAAAAATACTTCTGGGAGGGGAAGCCACCGAATTCATTCCAACAGGCACTTTCTGAGCACATTTTCCAGGCTCTGTGTTGGACCTTGAGTCAACTGCTCTCGTTAGTTTAAGGGGACTTGGGTTGGGAGATGGTAAAGGATGTTAGAAGGAAGAAAGCCAGAAAGAAAAGAATTCGGAGAAGAAAGCCACATGCACCTGTCTAGGACAAATGTCTGCCCCACCGTGGCCCTCCCCCTTGCCCTGCATTTGCAAGCATTTTCTGAGTCCTAGGCGCCGTGCCAGTGCCCTCAAAGACTTTTCTTCACCTTCTCTCTGAGTGTGACGGTCAGCTCCATCCAGGGTCCCAAGATCCTTTCAAGAGGACCTTCTGGGAAAGGGCCAGTTTAACCCCAAAAACGCAACAGCATCTGGAGAGCTTGGCTTTGCAGGGGCCATCTCCTGTCTGCCTTGTCGTCAATGGACCCTGGACCCTGGCTTGCCCACAGATACCAAAGCACCACCTCTGGCCACCTCTAAGCCTTCCCCTCTGAGAGGGGGGCTGCCTGGGGACACAGACAGAGACAAGCAAAGAGTCTCTTGGAAGGAAGAGCTTGGCTTCCCTTTTCCTAACACCAGGTCTAACCCCTGGGATTTTGACCCTTGTTTTGACCCTGACCCTTATCCAGAGCTTATTTGCCTCCCCTCAGCAGCTCCCCCTCCCTCCTGGGCACCTAGCACTGGGCTGGGCGCATAGTAGCCTTCTGGCAGTGCTTGTGTGAACCGGCTTGCCATGTGCTGAGCGCCTCGTCCATGGAGGTGTCCATTCAGAGGTCACATGACCTCAGGTCAGGGAGGTTGGAGAGAGGATCCCTGCTTTGAGGTTGAAGTCCAGTAAAATCCAATCAAATGACCTCTCAGGATCCTGTCAGTGTGGACACTCAAGGAGCCTGACCTAGTTACTTCTTAATTATTTCTTAATTAATAACAAACTGAATATTGCAGCAACAAGGCAAACTAATGAAATAAATGAAGCTAATCTGTTAAGTACACTCGTGTAGCACATGATTGGGATGGGAGATCAGCGCACGCCCACTTGATATTTCCACCTTGTTTTCACAGGACGAGGGGTAGGAAGTAAACATGATGTTCCCAGGCTTTCACTGGTAGTTTCTCGGAGGCCCTGGCACACCCAGGATTCTGCTTCCTCGAGCTCTTCCCTCTCCACAGCTCTCAGTCTCTGGATTGTTGGTGTCCCATGCCCCAAACTTAGCAGCAGTTTCACCCCGGTTGTTACTTCCCGTGAGCCCAGAATAGAAGATGCCATCTGTCACGTTTTGGATGTCATATGTCCACTGAGGAATCGCAAGCAGGGTGGATTGCTGAAAGGCACTGGGAGGAAGGCGGGTTAGAAATCAGTCTTTCAAAGCACAGCTCAGCAGAACATGGAGATAATTAGCCGGGAATTTCAGATGGGAGTTCTCTGCAGCCTACCATTTCTCCACAGGCAGGAAGCCCAGGGGTTCGTCAGCAGTCCTGAAGGGTTCTCTCCTTCCAGAAGGACAGAGAAGCCCTCAGGACAGAAAGTGTTTGGACTGGGAGAGCTTATTGGCACTGTTTAGGTGGGGTGGGGAGGTGACCTCTGACAGCTGGGCCAAGGGGGTGGCTTCCTGGGGAGTGCCACTGCAAGGGGGCTGGCACCATGAGGTGCCACTCCGGCCACACACCAGGCGCTTTTCATCCAGCAGGGACAGGTGGTATTCACACAAGTCAATCAGCGAGGCCACTTGCTCGTGGAGTGGCATCATCTTGAACTTCCTCTGAGCCAGGTAAAAGAAAGCCTCTGTGAATGCCTGCAAACACATCCCTGTGGACAGAGAGACTGGCGTTAGGGGGTATGTGCAGGATCCCCCCCCAGCACGCTGCCCTGGAAGGGCCCAACTCCAACCACAAGGCTGTTAGCAGGAGTCAGCCTTTCTCCCCACCACCACTACAACTGGAAACTACCAATAGTGTGATGGTTAACTTTATGAATCAGCTTGGCTAGGCTGTGGTGCCAGGCTGCTTGGTCAAATGCTGGTCTAGACATTGCTATGAAGGCATTTACATGTGATTAACATTTAAATCAGTTGATCTTGTGTAAAGCAGATTACTCTCTATAATGTGGGTGCGCCTCATCCAGTCAGTTGAAGGCCTTAAGAATGAAAACTAAAGTTTTGGAGAGAAGAAGGAATTCTGCCTCAAGACTACAGTAACACAGATATCTTGCTGGAGTTTCCAGTTTCTAGCCCACCTGACTATGGATTTTGGACTTGCCATCTCCCACAATCTCATGAGCCAAGTAAAATCCATCTCTCTCTGTATATATATTTTGTATATCTCACAGTACATTTGTGAGGTCAATATTATTATGACCTACCGTATGGATGAAGAAACTGACACTCAGAGAGGTTAAGCAACTTCCTTAAGGTCACACAGCTAGAGAATGGTGGCCTGAAAATTCAAAGTCTGACTCGTAATTCTTTTAACTAAGTTCAGCTGCGTGAAATGCTCTGCGTCTTCTCAATGTCAAAGTGAAAATGAAGTCCGCAATCCAGATTCATCGGATTCCCTGGGCTCCTTGGGGAAGGTGACACCAAGACTGGACTGGAATGCCACACAGCATTTTAGAGGAGGCTGGCTCCGGCTGTGCTAATCTACACCTTCCCGGTGGAACTGGCTTCCCTGGATTGGAAGCATTAGTCATCTGTGCCTGTCACCGCAGGCAGAAGTCTGGCCTGGAGTTTATAAATACTGGAATATATATGGACCCTGGGATCCAGAGTTCTTTTTGCCTTGGGAACCTGAGCTAAGCAAAGAAGTTGCTTTTTTTTTTTCCCCCTTTCTTTTTTTTGTCTCCTTCCAAGTCAGTGAAAGCTTTTTTTTTTTTTTTTTGCTCAGTTTCTCTTGACTCCAGATGCCCTGCAAGTCCTCTGCTCTATTTGGCCCTGACAGAGGGATTGGTAGAGAACAGTGCCCCTCTTTTAATATAAACAGTGACCTGGTTGGCAAAGACACAGGGAAATGGGGGCCAGGCTCTAACTTGAGACATTTCCCAGTCACCAACTCTGGGGCAGGGCTCTACTAGCGTGTGCGTGTCTGTGTGTGTGACTGCTCAGGGAGGAATCAGACATAACTCTCACCCATTACAGGTGGGTGGGAGGGTCAAATTTATGCAAAGTGGAAGAGGCCAGGATCTAAAGCCAAAGAAATCCCACACCAGCCCCAGCCCCCCACTTCCCAACTGTGTGATCGAAACACTGCTACTTCAAGTGTGGTCGACCCAGTGCCAAGTCCAAGAACTGCATGTCCCTGGTTCCTGACAAGATAAGGAGCCTGAGCCAAAGTATAAATCATCCTGGTCATCCATTACATTGTTTAATTCTAATTGCTGACATTATTTGTAGAAAGTCTTTCTCTGTGAAGGAAGCAGCTCACTGTTTACATTCTATTTCAGGCTTCTTGTCCAGATTACAATAGCTAATGGATTGCAACTCTGAGGAGCACTGATCTCGACAAAGCTTCTCAGCTGTAACATGCACACGGATCACCACAGTCTTGTTAAAATGCAGATTCCAGGGCAGGGCTGCTTTTCTAACAAGCTTCCTGGTGATACCGATTCGGCTGGTCTCTGGACCACACTCTGAAGTAGCAAGGATAGAGCAGTTCACTGCAGCTTTTCACTCAAATACTGACTTCGGTCCCTGAACTGACAGCAGACTATGATTAGAGCTGCGATGCACAGGAAAAATACAATGATGAACTTTTTGGAAAAGAAAAATATGCGTGACAAATCATCTGGAAGAAGATATTCTGAAATGAGAAGTGGGATTTCATGTGTTATACTTGGTTTTCCTTTTTTTTGTTTATGTTGTAGTTTAAATGAAGTTCACATTTCAAGTTAGTCTCCCATACAAAAGTTTATAAGTACATTATTATGTGACCCTAATTGCTCTCCTCGTACTATGACAGCACACTCCTCCTTTCCACCCGATTCCCCATGTCCATTCAACCAGCTCCTAACCCTCTCTGCCCTCGCATCTCACCTCCAGACAGAAGCTGCCTATTTAGTCTCTTGTATCTACCTGAGCTAAGAAGGACACTCCTCACGAGTATCACTTTACATTCCACAGTCCCGACTAATCCCTGTCTGAAGAGTTGGCCTCGGAAATTTTTATAGTTCTGAGTTGATAGAGAAGCCGGGAGCCATGCTTTCTGGGGTTCTTCCAGTCTCAGTCAGACCATTATGTCTGGTCTTCTTACTAGAATTTGAGTTCTGCACCCCACCTTTCTTCTGCTCCATCTGGGACCCTCTGTTGTGTTCCCCGTCAGGGCGGTCATTGGTGGTAGCCTGGCACCATCTAGTTCTTCTGGTCTCAGGCTGATGAAGTCTCTGGTTTATGTGGCCCTTTCTGTCTCTTGGGCTAATACTTTCCTTATGTCTTTGGTGTTCTTCATTCTCCTTTACTCCAGGTGGTTGGGACCAATTGATGCATCTTAGACGGCCACTTGCAAGCTTTTAAGACCCCAGATGCCACTCACCAAAGTAGGATGCAGAACACTTTCTTAATAATTTTTGTCATGCCAATTGACCTCAATGTCCCCTGAAAGCATGGTCCCCAGACACCTACCCCTGCTACTCTGTCCCACAAAGTGTTTAGCTGTATTCAGGAAACTTCTTAGCTTTGGTTTGGTCCAGTGTGCTGACTTCCCCTGTAGTGTGTGCTGTCCTTCCCTTCATCTAAGATAATGCTTATCTACTATCTAGTTAGCAAATAACCCTCCCCCTCCCTCCCCACCCTCATAACCATCAAATAATGTTTTCTTCGAGTTTAAACCTTTTCTTGAGTCCTTATAATAGTGCTCTTATACAATATTTGTCCTTCTGTGACTAAATTCACTCAGCATAATGCCCTCCAGATTCTTCCATGTTATAAGATGTTTCACAGCTTTATCTTTGTTCTTTATCATTGCGTAGTATTCCATTGTGTGGGTATACCATTATTTGTTTATCCTTTTGTTTGTTGATGGGCACCTAGGTGGTTTCCATCTTTTTGCTATTGTGAACAGTGTTGCAATGAACATGGGTGTGCATATATCTATTAGTGTGATGGCTCTTATTTCTCTAGGATATATTCCAAGGAGCTGGATAGCTGGATCGTATGGTGCTTCTATTTCTAGCTTTTTAAGGAAGAGCCAAATTGATTTCCAAAGTGGTTGTACCATTTTACATTCCCACCAACAGTGTAGAAGTGTTCCAGTCTCTCCACAGCCTCTCCAGCATTTATTATTTTGTGTTTTTTGGATTAATGCTAGCCTTGTTGAGCTGAGATGATATCTCATTGTAGTTTTGATTTACATTTCTCTGATTGCCAATGATCATGAGCATTTCTTCATGTGTCTGTTAGCTGCCTGAATATCTTCTCTGATGAAGTGCCTGTTCATATCCTTTGCCCATTTTTTAATTGGGTTATTTGTATTTTTGTTGTTGAGGTTTTGCAGTGTCTTGTAAATTTTAGAGATTAGATGCTGATTGGATCTGTTGTAACCAAAAATTTTTTCCCAGTCTGTAGGTTGCCTTTTGACTCTTTTGGTGAAGTCTTTTGATGAGCATAAGTGTTTGATTTTTAGGAGCTCCCAGTTATCTAGTCTGTCTTCTGGTGCTTGTGCATTGTTACTTATGGTGCATATTCTGTTTATGCCATGTATTAGGGGTCCTAGCGTTGTCCCTATTTTTTCTTCCATGATCTTTATTGTTTTCGATTTTATGTTTAAGTCTTTGATCCATTTTGAGTTAGTTTTTGTGCATGGTGTGAGGTATGGGTCTTGTTTCAGTTTTTTGCCAATGGATATCCAGTTATGCCAGCACCATTTGTTAAAGAGACCATCTTTTCCCCAGTTAATGGACTTCGGGCCTTTGTCAAATATCAGCTGCTCTTAGGTGGATGAATTTATGTCTGGACTCTCAATTCTGTTCCATTGCTCTATGTATCTGTTGTACAAGTACCAGGCTGTTTTGACTACCGTGGCAGTATAATAGGTTCTAAAATCAGGTAGTGTGAGGCCTCATACTTTGTTCTTCTTCTTGAGTAATGCTTTACTTATCTGGGGCCTTTTCCCTTTCCATATGAACTTGGTGATTTGTTTCTCCATCTCATTAAATAATGCTGTTGGAATTTGGATCGGGATTGCATTGTATCTGTAGATCACCTTGGGTAGAATTGACCTTTTCACAATCTTAAGTCTACCTATCCATGAGCAAGGTATGTTCTTCCACTTTTTCAGGTCTCTTTTGGTTTCTTACAGTACTGTCTTGTAGTTTTCATTGTGTAGGTCTTTTACGTTTCTGGTTAGATTTGTTCATAAGTATTTTATCTTCTTGGGGGCTATTGTAAATGGTGTTGATTTCGTGATTTCCGCTTCGAGGTTCTCTTTGTTGGTGAAAAGGAATCCAACTGATTTTTGTATGTTTATCTTGTATCCTGAAACTTTGCTGAAATCTTCTATCAGTTCCAGTAGTTTTCTTGTGGATTCTTTGGGGTTTTCTGTGTATAAGATCATATAATCTGCAAACAGAGATATTTTGACTTCTTCCCTACCAATTTGGATGCCCTTTATTTCTTCTTCTAGCCTAACTGCTCTGGCTAGGAGCTCCAGCACAATGTTGAATAAGAGTGGTGATAAAGGGCATCCTTGTCTGGTTCCCGTTCTCAAGGGGAATGCTTTCAAAGTCTCTGCACTTAGGATGATGTTGGCTGTTGGCTTTGTATAAATGCCCTTAATTATATTGAGGAATTTCCTTTCTATTCTTATTTTGCTGAGAGTTTTTATCATGAATGGGTATTGGACTTTGTCAAATGCCTTTTCTGCATCGATCGATAAGATCATATGGTTCTTGTCTTTTGTTTTATTTATGTGATGGATTACATTGATTGCTTTTCTAATGTTGAAGCATCCCTGCATACCTGGTATAAATCCCACTTGATCATAGTGAATTATTTTTTTGATATGTTGCTGAATTCTATTGGCTAGAATTTCGTCGAGGATTTTTGCATCAATGTTCATGAGGGATGTTGGTCTGTCATTTTCTTTTTTTGTGGTGTCTTTACCTGGTTTTGGTATCAGGGTTATGCTGGCTTCATAGAATAAGTTTGGGAGTATTCCATCCTTTTCTATGCTCTGAAATACCTTTAGTAGCAGTGGTGTTAACTCTTCTCTAAAAGTTTGGTAGAATTCTCCAGTGAAGCCATCTGGGCCAGGGCTTTCTTTTATTGGGAGTTTTGAAATTACCTTTTCAATGTCTTCTTTTGTTATGGGTTTATTCAATTGTTCTACCTCTGTTTGTGTTAGTTTAGGTAAGTAGTGAGTTTCTAGAAATTTGTCCATTTTCTCTAGGTTTTCAAATTTGTTAGAGTACAATTTTTCATAGTATTCTGTTATGATTCTTTAAATTTCAGTTGGGTCTGTTGTGATATCACCCATCTCATTTCTTATACGGGTTATTTGTTTCCTCTCCTTTTTTTCTTTTGTCAGTTTGGCCAGTGGTTTATCAGTTTTGTTGATCTTTTCAAAAACCAGCTTTTGCTCTTGTTAACTCTTTCAATTGTTTTTCTGTTCTCTATTTATTTAATTCTGCTCTAATTCTTATTCTTTCTTCTGGTACCTGAGGGCTTCTTTTGCTGCTCTCTTTCTACTTGTTCCAGGTGCAGGGTTAATGTTTTCATTATGGCCCTTTCTTCTTTTTAGATGTGTGTATTTATTGCTGTAAACTGACCTCTGAGCACTGCTTTTGCTGTGTCCAAAAGGTTCTGGTAGGATGTGTTTTCATTCTCATTTGATTCTATACATTTCTTTATTCTATCCTTAACTTCTCCTATAACCCAGTAGTTTTTGAGCAAAGTGTTGTTCAGTTTCCATGTGTTCGATTTTTTTCCCTTGCTTTTTCTGTTGTTGATTTCCACTTTTATGGCTTTATAGTCAGAAAAGATGCTTTGTAATATTTCAATGTTTTGGATTTTGTTAAGGCTTGCTTTATGGCCTAATATGTGATCTGTTGGAGAATGTTCCATGTGGTTTGGAAAAGAAAGTATACTTGGCTGCTGTTTGCTGGAGTGTTCCATATATGTCTATGAGATCAACTTGGTTGACTGTAGCATTTAGCTCTTACGTATCTTTGTTGAGCTTCTTTCTGGATGTTTTGTCCTTCACTGAAAGTGGTGTGTTGAAGTCTCCAACTACTACTGTGGAGTTGTCTATCTCTCTTTTCAGTGCTTTTAGAGTTTGTTGTATGTATTTTGGAGCCCTGTCATTGGGTGCATAAATATTTATTATAGTTATGTCCTCCTGGTGTACTGACCCTTTAATCATTATATAGTGTCCTTCTTTGTCCTTTGTGGTGGACTTTACAGTCTATTTTGTCAGAGATTAATATTGCCACTCCTGCTCTTTTTTGAGTGTTGTTTGCTTGATATATTTTTTCCATCCTTTGAGTTTTAGTTTGTTTGTGTCTTTAAGTCTAAGATGTGTCTCTTGTAGGCGGCATAGAGACGGATCGTGTTCTTTTATCCAATCTGCCACTCTCTGTCTCTTTATTGGTGCATTTCGTTCGTTTACATTCAGCATAATTATTGATAGGTATGAGTTTAGTGCTGTTATTTTGATGTCTTTTTTTGTGTGTTGTTCACAGTTTCTTTGTTCCACTTAATTTTCTATGCTGAGTCGTTTTTCTTTATGTGTTTTGTTTTCATCTTTTTCATTGTTGGTTTTGTATTTGCTGAGTCTTTATATTTTTCTAGTTTTTTATTTTGACTTGTAGGATTGTTAGTTTCCTTTGTGGTTACCTTAATATTTACCCCTATTTTTCTAAGTTTATACCAGTCTTTTATTTCTTTATATCTCCTTGAGTTCCTCTCCATGTGAAAAATCTATGTCTACATTTTTTAAGTCCCTATTTTTTGTTTTAATGTTGTCATCTTGTACATATTGACATCTGTTTCCCTATTTTCAGTGTTTTAGCTTTGGTTTATTTTTGTGACTTCCCTAGCTGGGTTGATATCTGGTTGCTGTGTCCTGTGTTCTAGTCTTGGGTTGTTATCTGATGTTATTGATTTTCTAACCGGAGGACTCCTTTTAGTATTTCTAGTAATTTTGGTTTAGTTTTCACAAATTCCCTAAACTTCTGTTTATCTGGAAATGCCCTAATTTCACCATCATATTTGAAAGACAGTTTTGCTGGATATATAATTCTTGGTTGGCAGTTTTTTCCCTTCAAGTCTTTATATATGTCATTCCATTGCCTTCTTGCCTACATGGTTTCTGCTGAGTATTCCGAGCTTATTTTTATTGACTCTCCTTTGTAGATAACATTTTGTTTCTCCCTAGCCACTCTTAAAGTTCTCTCTTTATCTTTGGTTTCAGCAAGTGACTTTCTTTTGGGATCTACCTTTTGTGGGGTTCGATAAGCATCTTTCATGATAGCAGGGAAGTTTTCTGCCAACAAATCTTCAATAATTCTCTCTGTATTTTCTGTTATCCCCCATTCTGGTACTCCAATCACTTGTAGGTTATTCCTCTTGATAGAATCCCACATAATTCTTATGGTTTCTTCATTTTTTAAAATCCTTTTATCTGATTTTTCCTCAAATAAGTTGGTGTCAAGTGCTTTATCTTCAATCTCACTAATACTTACTTCCATTGCCTCAATTCTGCTCCTATGACTTTCTATTGAGTTGTGTAATTCTGAAATTTTATTGTTAATCTTCTGGATTTCTGATTGCTGTCTCCCTGTGAATTCTTGCAGCCTGTTAAATTTGTCATTATGCTCTTCTCTAATCTTTTTAATTTCCTCTATTGGGTGTTCTGCCTTTTGCTTAATTTCTGTCCTAATATTTTGAAGATTTCTGTATATTAACCTTTTGTATTCTACCTCTGGTAATTCCAAGAAATTTTCCTCCTCTGGAAAATTTCTAGATTCTTTTGGGAGCTGCTGAAGCCATCATGGACTGCCTCTTTATGTGATTTGATATTGACTGTTGTCTCCGAGCCATCAATAAGTTATTATATTTATTTATTTTATGTTTGCTTACTGTGTCCTAGCTTCTTGTTTTGTTTTGATATACCCAGATAGGCTGCTCATATGAGCTAGTTTGATTATTGGCACCTTTGAAGCTCTAATGTCCTGTCACCAGGTGGTTAGATCTGTTACTAGGTATGTGAGCTCAGGAGTCCACCCACTCCTCCTGCATGGATTTAGCTCAGGTGCCCAGGTAGATAGCCACCAAGTGTGTGGTGCCAGCTCTCACCTACAGTCCTAGACAGGCATGGATGATTGGTGTAGGCATAGGCATCTGGCTGCAGTAGAGGGACACACTCTGAGCAAAGCAGGGGGCTGACAGCCACCCCTGAGTGTCCAGGAGGAAGGCGTGTCCCTGTTCCCTACAACTCATAGGTGGGTGGGTTTTGCAGCTGGACTATGAGCACCCACTGCTGTTGGCTGTAAGGACTAGAGGGCACCTCTTATTCTTGGGCCCCTATCCCTGGTGCCTAGGTGGTGTGGGTAAAGCCACCAGTCCTCAGGCCCCTGATGTGGGTAGGTAAAGACCTTGCTTAATGGGCAGAACAGAGTCAAATGTCACAAACCTGCCACTTCACAGCTGAAACAGTTGAAGTTAGACTTCAGGTATATACCTCGTTGTACTGTGGTAATGAGGGCCTACGCTGTTGAGATGGGCCCACACAAATCTATGCAGGCAGAAAGGCACTCAAAGTCCATGGATCCCTTATGCCTGAATATAGGCAAAGGAGCTGTGCCTACCCTGAGTTCCTGGCTTAGGGGAGCCAGCAGTTTATTTTTACCTGTTTGTTAATTTGTTCACTCTCCAAGGCTGGCAGAAGGGCTCAGGGTGTGTGACGGATTGTACTTCTGGCCCAGGGGACTCAGCAGTTGCTGAAGCTGGTGCAGAGCAGGGAGTGGGTTGGTAAATGGGAGAGAGGTTCTTTCCTGAGGGGGGTGTTTTTGATTCACGTGGTAGGCCAGATGCAAATACTTATCTTTCAGTGATCAATTGAGGGCTGCTTCTCACTGGTACCGTATGGCCAAGCAGACTCTCAGTGGCTGGGTCTCTCCCGGTGTGGAAAATGCGCCTCCCGAGTACACTGCCTGCTTGCCTCACCGCTCACCTTCGAGCTGATCAGGCCTGAAGGGTTCAGGCTCTCGCCGGGTCAGGTCTGGCACCTCCTCGCTGCTTCTGAACCATCTTTCCCTCCCCCTGCCACTCAGTCTCATTCCTCAACTTTGCCTTTAATATTCAGGGCTCATAGATTGTCATATATAATTGAATCACTTGTTTTTTTGGGTCTTTGTTGTAAGAGGGTCCACCAGAAGCGTCTGACTACTCTGCCATCTTGGCCCCGCCTCTTGGTTTTCTTTTTGCCTGTCAACATTTTCTGATTTGTCTATAGTAAACATGTATGCAATTTAAAAATATGTAATGAGAAATGCTAGAGGGTGGAAAGAGGAGATGCAAGGGAAGCTGCTTCTAATTATGAGCGCTTTGCTACTATTTGATTTGGAGCCTTGTATCATTTTGAAAAAAAAATACAATGCAAATGTTTTGCATATATATTCTACTTTGATAAAAATTAAAAACAAAATAATATCTATAAATGGAAAATAGAAAAGGAAGGGAAACAAAATGGACATTGACTGACTTTCTTGCATGAGCCATACACACTATGTTCATAGGTACTCTGATCCTTACTACAGCTTCCATTGTGCAGAGGAGAAAACTGAGACCCAGAGAGAAGAAATAACTCATATCACACACTGGTAAGTGGCAGGGTTGGGATTTGAACCCAGGCCTTATGAATGGCTGATTCTCCACCCTGTTCCCAGGAATTCTTCCTCAGCATCCCCATGTAGAACACTCTAAGGGTAAGAACATGATTGTGGAGAACAGACAAGCTTAGGTGGAAATACACAGAACTGGCAGGAAACAGTGATGCTTACAACTGGTGGGGCCTGCAGGACCTGTGGGATCAGAGGAGGCTTGGTGGAAGAGGCATTTGAGTTGGGCTGGGAAGAATGGATAGGACTTTGTGGGGCAAAGATGAGCTGGAGGTATGGCTGGGCCCAGAATGGGAATGAGTAAGGGCAGGGAGGCGGAGGCTCAGCCCATGAATAATGCAGGGTGACTATAGCAGGACTGACCCAGGAAGAGCCCATCTGGACTAGACTGCAGAGAGAGTCCAGAGGCCACTGAGGGGCTGGAGTTAACGCCGGACTACGTGAGCGGGGAGCCACCAAAGCTGTCGGGGCAGAGCTGTGGAGTCAAATACCTATAACAGCCTGCTCACATTTTCCTGTCTGGTGATTTCCAACTATTTTTTGTAGTGATAGAAACTTTATAGATTTTTTTTTGTGTGTGTGTGCTTGTTTTGTTTTATTCCCTAAGTGAAATCTTATGAGGGAGTCCAGCATACCGGACAGATAACGGGGTCCTTCCCTGTTCAAGTCACATGTGTGGTGGCTCAGGGTCCTGCCTGCACAGGCCCCCCTCACCCCTCAGGGCCCCTGGATCTTTACAACTAGCAGAGCCACCATACCCCCATGTTCTAGAATCTTTGTGTAACAGCTTCAATTCACAGAAGGGGGAGTGGCAAATGAGGGCCCAAGTCAAACAGTAAATGATAGAAGTAGGACTAGACCCCAGGTCTCTTTACTGGAGCTCAGTATACCCTCAAATGCACCCTACCCCCAACCCCTACCAAAAAAAAAAAAAAAAAAAAAGACCGAAAGCAAAAATAAGTACACCAAACACTTCTCAGGCCGGGAGTAGGAGGAAGGCTGTCTCCACTGACTTGGGGTCTGAGGGAAACTGAACGGTGATGAAGGTTGTGGGGAGGTGATGCCCCAAATTCTACACCACAGTCCCCAGAAACTGCTTTTATCTGGCCTGCCAGAGAGCCCAGGGGTCTCTAGCCCCAACACTGGCCCATTCTAAGGGGCTGTAAATTTGAATTTGACAAGAGATTATTTTTGATCTTTGTTCCATCAAGGCGGCCTGGGAAATGGTGGCTTGTTCTATGTTAACATTCACCAAGCTTCTTGGAGGAACTTAATCTTTTCAAGACTTCAGGGTAATGGGAGGAGGAGGAAAACAGGAGGGAATAAGTGCACTCAAACTGATCTCAGCTTTGTTTGGGGTCAGGGCTGCTGGGGTTCCACCTGAGAGGTAGGTCAGACTTAGGTGCAGGGGTGACTCCCACCTGGCTGGAGCCTCTAACCTTTTCCAGATCCTCCACAAACAGTCGAGGCCTTCTGTCAGGCAGGACAGGGTCTTTCTCCTTCCTTATTATTTATTTTAAAATACAATTAAACTGTTAGCAGAAAGTATGGTAAAAGTTTATGCATTGCCCTCCCTCTAGAACCCAAGTGTCCTCAGTGACTGATTTTCCACCCCCTCTCTGTCCACAGGACGATGTGTTTCCCTTCGTTGTCATAATAACATACACAGAACTTTGTACCTATTGGGCTTGGGATTATATCATTTTGTTATGTCGCTAAGCAGCCCTCCTAGCCATTATTTTAATGGTTACATAATATTCCATCAAATAGTTGCCTTATATATCATTTAACCACACTCTCACTTCGCAACACTGAAGACTGTTTACATTTTCCCACTATTATTGATAACATTATAACAAATGCTTAGTGTATCATTGTTTTTATTTGATTGATTTATTCCCTTGCGATAAAACACTAGGAATTTCTTTTTTTAGATACTAAGTTGGTTTAATAATTAATTTCATGTTAAAAAGATTTAAACGTTATAGAGTGCTCAAGTGGACCAAAGCACATAAATGAACAATTCTCATACGTTAGCAAGTTGGAAAACATCCAGTCCCACTGAAGCTGCATTATGCCATTGCTCAGCTATAAGACTAACAAAAATGTAAAATACCCGTAATAGTGAGGTAGGGGTGAAATTGCTAAGGAATTTTGAAAAGCAATTTGGCAATAAGTTTTAAGAGCCACCCAAGTGTTTATATTGTTTAACACAATAATCACAATCCTAAGAATTTATCCTAACAAAATATTCCTTCCCAAAGGAAAAAGCAAAGCATACAATGATATTCACTGCAAACTCATTACCAAAACCCAAAACTCATTTCCGCTGAGTAGATTCCAACTCAGAGCAACCCTATAGAACAGAGTAGAACTGCCCCATAGGGTTTCCAAGGAGCGGCTGGTGGATCCTCATATGCTCTCTGCCCCTACATGCCTACAGACCTTTTTGGTTAGCAGCGGAACTCTTAACCACTACGCCACCAAGGGCTCCAGGCTCATTATAGTAGGTCTCGTTTACTTTGAGCCTAACTAGGCATGGGGGCAGGGGGCGGGGGCACTTGACTTATAGAACATTTTTATATCCTTCTTTCTACTTTTCTGTATTTTCCAAATAAGATAATACCTGCTCATTGTAGACAATAACTAGTGAAAAAAACCCACCCCAAATATTATTTTAAAAATACCCCCAAGCCAGCCCTTGAGGTCAGTGGTTCTGTGAAGTGCTCCTTGACCACTCCCAAGTGGAGTTAATCACCCCCTTTCCCCTTGCTGCTTCCTCTTGTTTCTTCTCATATATTGTGATAAACCCATGGGTTCATGGCTGCCTCCCTAACTAGACTCTGCTCCTGGAGTCAGGGAGCATGCTCCGATCTCCTCTACCTCCCTAGTGCTCAGCACGGCTTGGCACACAGCAGGCACCAATAAAGACGGATTTCATTGACTTGAATTGATTGTGAATCTTTTAAGAATCTTGAAATGCAGGTGTAATTACTTCCCGTTTTACAGCTGAGGACACTGAGGCACAGCAAGGGACAAAGGGAGAATAGCCTGGGAAAACTCTTCTTTTTCGTGATTTGCAGACTTAGGAAATCAAAATGGTTCAGGACCAGAGGCTCCCAAACCTTAGCAGGCCTCAAATCAGCTGAAGGGTTTGTTAAAACGCAGATTGCAGGTCTCACCCCGAGAGCTTCTGATTCATAAGGCCTGAGGCAGCCTGAAAATCTGCATTTCTAACAAGTTCCCAAGTGATGCGAGGCTCCTGGTCCAGGGACCCCACTTTGACAGCAGGTCCCTCCTGCTGGGTACAGCCTGTACATCTTCCACTCTGAAAGCCCATATGCAAAAGGGGGCCTATTTGTAAAAAGACTTGCCCCTAAACCGAGAGAAGCTTGACTTTGGGCTAAAAAAATCTCCATTTTAAAACACTGATTGAGAGCAAACACAATCAGTTATTTCTAAAAGACTGAAGATGGGACTGAAAAATCATGGAATTGTTCCAACTTGGCATTTAGTTTCTGAGAAACCACACAGCCCTGGTTTTCCTGCAGCATCACCGCTTGACCACTAAGTGGAGAGTGCTCTGACATCCTACTCCAGGCCCTGCCCTTCTCTGAGCATCAGGAGGTAGTTTAGACCAGAATGGCTCTAGGAGGCCAGCCCACAGAGGGCTCTGTAGACCATGGTCAGGTTTTGCATTTTATTCTGAGGAAGATGGGAGGCCACTGAGGAGTTTTCAAATGATATGATCACTGTGGCTGTTGTGCTGAGACCAGGTGGTAAGGGGCACACGTGAAAGAAAATAAGGAGATCCATTCTGAGGCTACCGCGTTAGTCTAAGCAAGAGCTGATAGTGGCCTAGACCAGGGTGGCAGTCAGGAGGGTGGTGAGGGGTGATCAGATTCTGGATAAGTCTAAAGGTAGCGCCAGCGCCGTTCATGATCTGCTGATGGACTGGATATGGGTGTGAGGGCAAGTCAGGGGTCTTCATGAAGGAGGGCCTCTAACACCAGGCCAAAAAGATTGGACTTCCCCTCAGGGCCAGTGGTTTTCAAACGTTTTAAGCATAAATTTGTCTGAGGACTTTGCCAGAAATGCCCTGGAGATTCTGTCAGCGGACAATGAGGCCTTGGAAACCTCATTTGTAACAACAGAGTAGAGGATTCTGCTCCGGTGGCTGAATTAGGCTGCCGTGGGTTATCAGGAGCTTTTGGAACTAACACTCTTACAGTAATAATGTTCAGAAGATGGCATTATTACAAGTATTCCCCAGTTACAGTTGAGGAACATGGGCCCAGAGAAGCCAAGTAGCTTGTCGAAGTCACCTGGTCGTAAGTGATGGGGCAGCATTTAAACCCATGCCTACCTGACTCTCAAACCCACACTGTTATTCCTACACCACACTCTTTCTTAACATCTGACATTTATATATCATTTTATAGTTTACAGAGCACATTTGCATATATGATATAATTAAATCCAAATCATTGTTGACAGCCAGGGATATTATTCCAGACTGTCTTGAGATTTTTTTTTCCTCTCAAAAATACCTAACCTTCCTTGCTGGTAATTCTATTTTCAAGGTTTTGGTGGGCCCGACTAGGGCGGCTACTTGCCAATTCCTTCTCTCTCCCCAACCTTTAAATCTCTTCATTACTCACCTAGAATGGATGTTCCTGTCTCAGAGTGAAATTCTAAACATATAAGTGTACAAGTTTCCTGTTTAGAATCATTGGTAGGAGATACAGCTGAATGATCTTGACTAGAATTAGCTTAGTGATTCCTATGTTTGCGGTGAAATGGCCCCCAGAAGAGCTACATGTGAAGGCTGCACCAACTCCAGGATGGTTAATCACAAGAACCCAGTCTTCTCACCATTCACAGGGCCCCTTACTGCCTGGCTCCCTGTCTTTCACTGCAAAGTCCCACCAGACATTACCACTGTCTCTCCAGCCTGGGGCTGGGACCTCCAAGGACTCCATACATAGTAGACCAAGCCTGGGCATTTCCCATAAGGCAGCATTCAACTCTGTGGAATAGTACCTGAGTGTCAGATGATCTGGTTCTGGTCCCAGCTCTGCCCTTTACTAGCTGTCTAGTCTTTGGCAAGTCATTACACCTCTCTGGGTCTCAGTTTCTTTATCTGTAAAGTGGGGACAGTAATATTTGCCCTGAGTGGTTTTTACAAGGTGCCACCCAGAAAAAACTACTATAGTGCTTAAACATAGTAGTACAAATGACTTTGGTCATCTCTCCCGTTGGTCTCTGCACCCACACCTCACTTTGCCTGGAGTGCTAGCACAATGCTGATTGCATTTTCCTCTTTTATTGCAGTTAGCTGATTGCTGCCTCTCCCCTAGACTGCAGGTCTCCTGGGGCCAGGGAGCCATTGCCCCTCCCTTAGCCCCAAGCTATAGTGGGCCCTCATCAATTATTTGTGGAATAAATGTGTCCACAGACTCAAATTACAAGGAGGAAAAATTATGCAAGACGTCAGGACACTTGGATCCTCAAATGGTTTCTGCCCCTACACACTGCAAGGCTTTGGGCCTGTTGCCTCCCCTCCATGGGCCTCACTTTCCTCTTCTGTAAAATAGGGGGCCAGACTGGGCATTCTCTCAGGATTCCAGAAGCTTTGGGAGTGATGGTGGCTTCTGAATGTTCTTAAGAATGGCAGTAACAACAATCACAAACACATGTATTGGTGCTTTCTGCCCACCAGGACTCCGATGCGGCACTTTCTGTGCACATGCTCATTTCATCTCAGGACAAGCCTGTGAGGCTGGTAGCATGCACATTCGCACTGGGCAGGTGAGAGGGCTGAGTTCAGAGAGGCCCAGAAACTTGCCCAAGGTCACGCTGCTGGAGAGTGGTGGTGCTAGATCCCTACCAATGCACTACCCTGCCTCTCCCTCAAACCAATTGGAAGCCTCCTCAAGGTCCATCCTTTAAAGGAAGAAAAGGATCACCTTGCTCCTGCTCTTCCCCCCACAGCTCGGGAACAGAAGTTACACAGTCATTGTATTTAAGAGTTACAGCAACAAGAAGTCACTATCACCTTTGTCCTTGGCTGGATGGAGACATTAATAAGTGTCAGAACTGAACCATAAATAGAACTTGCAGAAAAATCATTACCCCCAGAAGCCTGTGGCACACAAAGAACAAACATAGTCAGAGAGGAAAGTAAGTATTTCATCATTTCATTAATCACAGGTAATACCACCAGCCGGTGCAGAATGGCCTGGAGGTCCCAGTCCAGTCCCATCCAGCATCATCCCTGATTCCACCATGACAGGACACAAATTCCCAAGTCACTGTCTGGGAGGACAGAGCTACAGTACTGGTCAGTGTTTCCTGCAACTGCTTTGTGCTATTCCAGATATTTCCCATGGGATTAATGGCTCCAGTGCAACCTTCGGAGGCTCAATACTCATTCCTCAGCAAGCGGTCCAGTTCTCTGGCTTGTGAGGAAGCTCAGAGATGACAAAACCCAGGCCCTTACAGGATAACAACACTAAAAACAGTAAGAATCAATAAGAGTAGTTGGTGTATGGCACATGCTTGATATGCATCAGGCACTGTGGCGAGTGCTTTATGGGCACCTCTCATTTAAACTTCAAAACAAAATCTGGGTGGTAGACGCTCTTATCACCCCTTATTTCATCCTTTGGCTGTTCACCTGTATTTAATGACACAGTGAAGCATTGCTTTTGTCTTGGATTATGTTTGTCAGCTGGGTGCTGCAGTCTTCTAGGGGTGCAGGGACGTAAAGCCATTCATCCACAGTTCAGACTGGAAGTGGTGGTGGGGATCTGAACCCTGGGCTCTACCCTCTCAGCACACTGCCTCCTGGCGGCATAAGCTTTACTGAGAGGCAGGGCAGTTAGCCACAAGTTCTGAGTTTGTAGAGAAAGCATAGTCTCTAGTATTGTCTCTCTGGCTTCCTGTAGTTTCTCTGTGAGATTCTGAGCCCTGGATTGCCCTCCCTGACACTGCTAACAATGGTCATCTGGCCCCCCACTTGTTTATCTCTAGTGGTCCGGTGCCCATTACCTCTCCAGGACGCCTATTCTCTGTGTGCTCTCTGCTCTTAGCTGAAATGTGTAAAGCCTCCCCGTTGGTCCCACATTTCCGCAGAACAAATCTAACTCTTCTTCCCCACGACAGCCTTTCTGAGAGGATTTGTAAGGCAGCAATCCTGTCAATTCAATTCCACAAACACTCACTGACCACCTGTGTATCAGGTGGATACAGAGATGAACAAGCCCCAGTTCCAGGGGTGGTGGTGGTGGTTAAGAGGGCAGGGTGGGAAGAGGGGCAAGGAGACTGGGGGAGGGAATAAAGAGTAGGATGGACCAGTGTGACAAAGGAGCATCGACTGGGGAGCGGATAAGGTTAGAACACAAAGGAAGAAATAAATAATAACCTGGGAGAGGCAGGAAAGATTACAGAGAGCCCGTGGTGCCCAGGGTAAAAAATTCAGATGGTAGAAATGTGGCTACAGTAGTGAGGGTTTCGCTTTCCTCCCTGCCTCATTTCCCCCAATTTCTGTGCACCAGAAGTTTACACTATTAGCAGCCTACATTGTTAGCAATCCCTGGCATTTATGCATAAAAAAATGAATAAATGTATAGAAATATTCTGCATATACAAATGTACATATAATTTTTTACACAAATAGAATCATACTATATGTATTATACTGCACTTCTAAAAATTTCTCTATATCAGCATATATAGATCTACTCAATTTTTTAAAATAATTTTATTTTGTTGTTGTTGAGAATATACGCAGCAAAACATACACCAACTCAACAGTTACCACATGTACAATTTAGTGACATTGATTACATTCTGCGAATTGTGCAATAATTCTCACCCTCCTTTTCTGAGTTGTTCCTCCCTCATTAACGTAAACTCACTGCCCCAAAAGGTTCCTATCTAATCTTTCAAGTTGCTGTTGTCAATTTGATCCCATATAAATCGTTCTTACAGGAGCATAATGCCCAAGCCAGACCTTTTTTGCTAGTTAAACTAAACTATTTTTGGTTTAAGGTTTAAAGATTATCTCAGAGTAATAGTTTCAGGGGTTTTCATCCACCCTTCATGCTCCAGGAAGTCTAGAGTCCAAGTCCATAAAAATTTTAAATTGTGTTCTACATTTTCCCCCTTTTGATGAGGATCCTTCTATAGAACCTTTGATCAAAATGTTCAGTAACGGTAGCCAGGCAACATCCACTTCTACTGATCTCATGGCAAAGGAGGCAGTTGTTCATGGAGACAGTTAGCCACACTTTCATATCCTCCTCATATTCCTGACTTTCCTTCCTCTATTGTTCCAGGAGAAAAGAGACCAATGGTTGTGTCTTGGATGGCCATTTGCAAGCTTTTAAGACCCCAGGCACTACACAGCGAACTAGGTCTACTCCACTTTTTATAGACTACATAGAATTCCATAGCATGGATGTACCATGAGTTAAAAAAAAAAAAAAAATCCTTCCCCTACTCATGAACACTTAGGGTATTTCCTTTTTTGCTACTATAAACGATGCTGCAGTGAACATCTAGGTACATGTATCAGTATATACTTGAATGAGAGATAAAATCTTGCCAGAGGACCTTCTGTGTCAAATGGTAAGTGCATTTTGATAGCTCTTGCCAAATTGTCTTGGAGTTGAGATCTTGGAGGGTAAGCAGGCAAGAGTTTGCTAGTCAGAGTTGGGGAGGAAGACCTTTCTCAGCCGAGGAATTAGGTTGTGCAAAATCTTACAGATATGAAAGGGCATTGGGTGTTATGGAACAGGAGCTGGTGCTGCTGGGTTAGCCTGGCAGGTGAGCTTCGGCGGGTGGGGGAGCGATGGGAGGAAAGGCCAGAGAGGTGGTCTGGTGTCCGTCCCTTTAATGCCCCCAGCCCATCGGTTTCCTCCTTCTCTATCAGTCATCAAACATGTCCTGGGGTCTTGCTTTTTTTTTTTTTTAAATGTTGCCTTGACACCACATCCCCCTCTAGTTACTACTCTATTTTTCTGCTCGCCAGCTAAGTAGGACTTCTCAGAAGAGATGATGGCACACAGCACTGTCAGTACACCCTCCCGGCCAGCTCATCAGGTGGGCCGCCATTCCCTACCTCTCCACTCAAACTACTCTCCCTAACTGCCCTGGGCACTTGCCATTCCCATCTTCTTAGCTACCTCTCTGCAGCATTTGACAGTGTGGAACCCCCTCCTCCTTGAAACCCTCTCTTCCCACTTCTGTAATACCACCCTCTCCTGATGCTCTCTTTCTCCTTTTGGTAACTCCTGGCTTGGGCTCTCGGCCCCTTTGCTGGCTCCTCTCCGCTTCACTCTGTGTTGGAGCCAAGGCCCCCCTTCTCCCTCTTCCTGTCACTCACTCCCAAGGCTTTGAATACCTTCAACGAATCAGTGATGTCCAAATCTTATCTTCAGGCCAGGCTGCTTTTTGGCCACCGGGATATCTCATTAGCATCTCAAAGAGTCTGTTAAAAAGGGATCTCTTGTTCTTCCTTACCCAGTCCTGCTTTTCTTCAAGTCTTTCCATTTAAATAAATGTAGCTCCACTCACCTGGCTGCTCAAGTTGGAAGCCTGGGAGCCATTTCTGAAACTCCTCTCCCACAGCCCTCACCTGCCTCCAATATCCCACTGCTCTGCATGCTCCCTACGCCCATGCTGAGCAGCCATTGCTCACCTGGACTCTGACACCTGGACTCCCACACAGCCTCCCCACCAGTCTCCCTACTTCCACAAGTGGCCCCTTCCAACTCAGCATCCAGAATGGTCTTATAGACACACGAGCCAGATCATGCCACTCCCCTGCATTAAGCTCTTCAACAACATTCAGGGGCATGATCTGTCTCCTGCCTGCCTCTCCCCTTGTTTCCTGCATTCCATTACTCTGCTGGTTTTCACCTCCTAGAACCTGCCACACACTTTCCCACCTCAGGACCCAAGTTACTAGCCTTTCCTTCTGCCTAGAACACCCTTCCCATCTTGGACTTCACTTGGTCAGTGCTGAAGTGCCCACTCAAATGTTACTTTTCCTGACAGATCTTCCCTGATCCACCTCCTGATATAAATCAGGCCTTCTCTGTTATTCTCCTTAAAACTTTATCACAACAGGTAATTACACATTTACTTTTGTGTTTCTGTGCTGAATGTTTGTCTCTGCTACACACTGTCAGCTGCGTGAGGGCCTAGGTGTTCTATTCTATACTGCACATGCCTATCATTTGCCCAAGGCCTGGCACGTGGTAGGCGCTTGTTGAATATTAGTTGACTAAACGAATGCAATCTACAGGCATAGTGCATGGCACATAGTAGGTGTTTGGTAAATGGTAATTCTCTCCTCCTTTCCCTCTGCTTTGTCACTGACGGGTTTTACCAGCATGCCTTCAGCATTCACTTAGGGGAGAAAGAACCCAGGCTCTATATCAGACACAACTAAGTTCAAAGCCAGGCTTTCCCTCTTACATGCTGCTAGGTGACCTTGGCTAATTCACTTCACTTCTGGGAGTCTCAGTTTCTACCTCCCTTGCCTGGCCCTGGGGAGGGTTATATGATAGGACAGGGATGTTAAGTGTACGGTGTGGGGCCTGGCACATAGAAGATGCCATGTGAGTATGAGCTTCTTTTCAATTTTCAATTCTGCCAGGGGTCAAGCCTGGCAGAATAAATAGTCACTGCCCTGGAGGCCAGTGGCTCAAGGAATCCCACCCAATTTTAGTTGCTCTTTGTTTCCAAAGATGGGTGATTTGGGGGAAGTCAGGCTACCCTAACTCACCTGCAAAAGGCAACCCACTTCCCCACTCTTCATGTTTGCTTTCATTTAAGGGCCGGGACCTCTGGAACATACAGAAGACTAGAGTCAGCAACCCTGTGGGTAGCGGGGTGGTACCCACTCACCAGGAGGACTGAGCCCTGTCCTCAGGAGAGACCCTTCTGAGGAGCTCCTCAGAGCCAGCCTGTCACTTGGAGAGGCGGCGTGAGGCAGATCAGTGTCAAAAATAAGACAAAGCAGTGGGTTTCAATTTGACTCGCATTAAGAATGTAACTTTAGAGCACAAATGAGAGAGAAGAGAAATGCTCTTTTATGCGGGAGTTTATTTTTGTCACTTTGTCAGAGAGAAATTGCAGCCCTGAGGGCACTGGAGCTGCACAGAATTACCCAAAACATTAACATGCAAATTGCCTTCTTTAGAGGAGGTAATTTTATTAGTGCACAAAATGTTTCTTTCACTGTACCCATGCCCAGGAGCAGAGCTGTCTGGGGACCAGTGAGGACCATGGCAAATGGAGAATTGGGAAGAGTCCTGGGCTTGGTTAGGGATTCTACTACCTCCTTCATTCGGGAGCACTCTGAGTCCTTGGATGCATGGCATGCTACGGTGTCATAGCTATAAAGCCCCTGAAAGATCATTTGATAATCTCCAGTCTTACAGTTTACCGATGGGTACCCAGAGTGTAGAGGGCAAGTGACTTGTTTAAGATTCTACAGCATTAATGGCAGAAGAAGAGGTAGAGCCAAGGCCACATGTCCTGCGTCTCAGATAACCAGGTGAGCAACAGGGAACCATTAGGGGTCCTGGAAGTAACCACTCTGAGAATAAGGAGCCCAGAGATTCCATCCATCTAGTCCCTTCCTTCCTTCCATCTTTCTTTCATAAGCTTTAACTGAGGGCCTGTCTCCTGTGCCAAGCCCTGGTGCCCAGACATGAATCAGGCACTGGCATGAAGGAGCTCAGTACCAACTGGGGGAAGGTGTGGAGGGGATACAGACATACACAAATACTTATGATCCAGCAAAGTAAGAACTACTAGCGGGGTGTGCTAAGAACTGTCAGAACACAAAGAGAGGTGACTAAGTGGCAGGGAGAAGGGGCCTGGAAAATTCACAAAGTAGGATCTTACATGTTGGCATTCTCCAGGCAAAGAAGGGAAGGGCATTACTGAGAGGGAGATAAATGTGAGCAAAGGCATGGAGATGTTGACATGGTCCAGAATATCCTGTTTGGGCTGGTGTACAAGGTGAGTGGGAGAAGATGGGGCTGGACTGAAGTGGGGGGTTTGCAAAGGATGGAGATGAGGCTGGCAAGGCCAATCTCAAAGGCTAAAGAGCTCAGGCTTTATCTTGCAGGAGACAAACATTCTTCAGGGCCTATTCCCCACGATACTTCGGAATGGAGGGGGTTTCCTAGGCCCTGGGGTGCCAAAATGACAGAAGGTTGTATGAGGCTGCTCTTACATAAGGCTTCCTCCTCCCTCACAGACGTGATCAGTGGGGAAGTGTGGGCAGAAACACCTACTTGCTACCAAGAAGAAAGCACTTCAGTCATGTAAGGTCTTGCTGAGCAGATTAGGTGTGTACCCTTTCCCCAGAGGCCCATCTGGGGACTCCCAGGCCCTGGATACTACCACTGGCCCTGAGTATGTTGGCAGCTGCATTATATGGCTATGGTGGGGTAAGGAGAATTGCTGATTTTTAGGGAAGGTGAAGGGAAAACTTGGCTGTTACAAGTATATACACAGCTACTGAGGAGGTCCTGAATGGACATACTCTATTTCAGGGTTCCTCAATCCTGGCACTATTGATATTTTAAGCTAGATAATTTATTGTTGTGGGGGACTGTCCTGTGCACTATAGAATGTTTAGCAGCATCCTTGGCCTTTACCCACTAGATGATAGCAGCATTTCCCCTTCCCTAGTTGTGACAACCAAAAATGTCTCCAAGCATGGCCAAGTGTCCCCGAGGGAGGCAAAATTGCCCCCAGTTGAGAACCACTGTTCTATCTGGACCTCAGGGAAGACTTATAAGGGTCAAGTCTTCCACTGAGAAGCAGAGTGTCCTATGGGGCAAAGGATGGGGCAGAGTATAGGTTTCAGGTTTCATTATACTTGCAGATTGATTATCTCAAAAAGAAGCGTGTCTAAATTACTCTTAGATCTAGGAGGAAGAGCAGAAGATGAGGTAGAAAGTCAATGGACAGCAGGTGGTTCTTCCAATAACTTGCTAGGGTCTCAGAGTACCCCATTTGTAAAACAAGGGCATTGGAATTGATGATCTCTAAGGTCCCTTATATTTTCAAACGCTACGTATGATTCTATGATAGTAGGATGAATACACACTGGAGAGTGCAAAAAGGGGATATTGAGAGGGATATTGAAGGTGTTCCCTTGTGAGAGATGGTGAACCGTGGGCTGGATGAAACTCTGTCTTGGCTACTTGGGGCACTTTCTTGACTAGTGGCAGAGGACTAGTCAGATCGCTCACGAGGTCCTCACTTCACTCTGCATTAAATGATTATACTTAGATTTGACCAAGGACTCCATAGAAATCTCTGAAAGTATCTGTATGGTAAACACTTCTGGAATGCTTATGACTGGTGCAGGTTCCCAAACACCATTAGTATCTAACAGCAAAGAATTTTGGCTCTACCACTCACTAGCTGGGTGAGCTTGGGCAAATTACATAACCTCTCTGAGTCTCAGCTTTCTTCTCTGTAATCTGGAGTAGAAAGTTTAACTCTCAGAGTTGGTGTGAAATGTGTAAAATGCTTATAGAGGACTTTGGTTTCAGCTCTGACATGTAAAGATCTTGAAGTCATCATGCCCATCCTCACAAGAAAAAAGCTGAACAAAATGGAAATTAATGATTTTTTCTTAGATCCATCAGAGAATTGAGTTCACAGGGTACACCATCACAAATCCCAAAAGTAGGAGAGACAAGCGAATACAGAGATTCACAGACGGATCAGTTTACCTGGTAGGAACACTTAATCAGTAACTGATCAATTGCTGGGCGCTGAGGGCACAATAGCTTGAGAGTTAAAAAAAATTCCTAGGGGCTCAGTCTTAGGGAGCACCCACACTTTTGTGGTAGTACCGGTATTACCACCAGATTCTCCTAGAGAAGATTAGAGAAAAATTCTGAAGCACAGGGGAAGGGAAAAGCAACCATTTTGAAATATGTCCTGAGTATTCTCCTCAGAAAAGGCCTCCCCTCGAAGGAAACTACTTTACCAGAGCCTTATCTGACCTGAGGGAAGGGAAATTGGACAACACTAGCCTGTCGAGTCTGTCAGTTTGTCATATTGTGGGGGCTTGTGTGTTGCTGTGATGCTGGAAGCTATGCCACCGGTATTCAAATACCAGCAGTGTCACCCATGGGGGACAGGTGTTAGAATTAGCCAGTGAAAACCTTATGAAGAGCAGAGGAACATTATCTGGTATAGTGCCAGAAGATGGGCCCCTCAGGTTGGAAGGCACTCAAAATACAACTGGGGAAGAGCTGCCTTCTCAAAGTAGAGTCGACCTTAATGACGTGGATGGAGTCAAGCTTCCGGGACCTTCATTTGCTGATGTGGCACGACTCAAAATGAGAAGAAACAGCTACAAACATCCATTAATAATTGGAACATGGAATGTACCAAGTATGAATCTGGAAAATTGGATATTGTCGAAAATGAAATGGAATGCATGAAGATCTATATCCTAGGCATTAGGGAGCTGAAATGGAGTGGCATTGGTCATTTTAAATCGGACAGTCACATGGCCTACTATGCCTGGAACGACAACTTGAAGAGGAATGGCGTTGCGTTCATCGTCAAAAGAACATTTCAAGATCTATCCTGAAGTATAATGCTGTCAGTGATAGGACAATATCCATATGCCTACAAGGAAGACCAGTTAATACTATTATTCAAATTTCTGCACCAACCACCAAGGCCAAAGATGAAGAAATTGAAGAGTTTTACCAACTTCTGCAGTCTGAAATTGATCAAACGTGCTATCAGGATGCACTTATAATTACTGGTGATTGGAATGCAAAAGTTGGAAACCAAGAAGAAAGATCAGTAGTCGGAAAACATGGCCTTGGTGATAGAAACGATGTCAGAGATTGCATGATTGAATTTTGCAAGACCAACGACTTCTTCACTGCAAATACCTTTTTTCACCAACATAAATGGAGACTATACACATGGACCTCACCAGATGGAATACACAGGAATCAAATCGACTACACCTGTGAAAAGAGATGATGGAAAAGCTCAATATCATCAGTCAGAATAAAGGCCAAGGGCCCACTGTGGATCAGACCATCAATTACTCATATGCAAGTTAAAGTTGAAGTTGAAGAAAGTTAGAACAAGTCCATGAGAACCAAAGTACAACTTTGAGTATATCCCACCTGAATTTAGAGACCATCCCAAGAATACATTTGATGAGTTGAATGCTAATGACCGAAGACAAGACGACTTATGGAATGACATCAAGGACATCATACATGAAGAAAGCCAGTGGTCATTAAAAAGACAGAAGAGAAAGAAAAGACCTAAATGGATGTCAGAAGAGACTCTGAAAGTTGGTCTTGAACGTTGAGTTGCTAAAGCAAAAGGAAAAAATGATGAAGTAAATGAGCTGAACAGAAAATTTCAAAGGGCCACTCAAAAAGACAAAGTAAAGTATTATGATGACATGTGCAAACACCTGGAGATAGAAAACCAAAAGGGAGGAACATGCTCAGTATTTCTCAAGTTGAAAGAACTGAAGAAAAAATTCAAGCCTCGAGTTGCAATACTGAAGGATTCTATGGGGGAAAATATTAAACGACGCAGGAAGCGTCAAAAGAAGATGGAAGGAATACTCAGAGTCACTATACCAAAAAGAACTGGTTGACTTTCAACCATTTCTGGAGGTAGCATTTGATCAGGAACTGATGGTACTGAAGGAAGAAGTCCAAGCTGCACTGAAGGCATTGGCGAAAAACAAGGCTCTGGGAACTGATGAAATATCAATTAACATGTTTCAACAAACGGATGCAGCACTGGAAGTGCTCACTTATCTATGCCAAGAAATTTGGAAGACAGCTACCTGGCCAGCTGACTGGAAGAGATCCATATTTATGCCTATTCCCAAGAAAGGTGATCCAACTCAATGCGGAAATTATGGAACAATACTATCAATATCACATGCAAGCAAAATTTTGCTGAAGATCATTCAAAAGCTGCTGCAGCAGTATGTCAACAGGGAACTGCTAGAAATTCAAACCGGATTTAGAAAAGGACGTGGAACCAGGGATATCATTGCTGGTGTCAGATGGATCCTGGCTGAAAGCAGGGAATACCAGTAAGATGTTTACCTGTGTTTCACTGACTATGCTAAGGCATTTGACTGTGTGGATCATAACAAATTATGGATAACTTTGTGGAGAATGGGAGTTCTCGAACACTTAATTGTGCTCATGAGAAGCTGGACTATATGAAGAATGAGGCATCAGGATTGGAGGAAGACTCATCAATACCCTGCGTTATGCAGATGACACAACCTTGCTTGCTGACAGCGAAGAGGACTTGAAGCACTTACTGATGAAGATCAAAGACCATAGCCTTCAGTATGATTACACCTCAACATAAAGAAAACAAAAATCCTCACAACTGGACCAATAAGCAACATCATGATAAATGGAGAAAAGATTGAGGTGGTCAAGGATTTCATTTTACTTGGATCCATAATCAACACCCATAGAAGGAGCAGTTAAGAAATCAAAAGACGCACTGCATTGGGCAAATCTGCTGCAAAAGACCTCTCTAAAGTGTTGAAAAGCAAAGATGTCACCTTGAGGACTAAGGTGTGCCTGACCCAAGCCATGGTGCTTTCAATCGCCTCATATGCATACAAAAGCTGGACAATAAATAAGGAAGACCGAAGAAGAATTGACACCTTTGTATTGTGGTGTTGGTGAAGAATATTGAATACATCATGGACTGCCAAAAGAACGAGGAAATCTGTCTTGGAAGAAGTACAACCAGAATGCTCCTTAGAAGCAAGGATGGCGAGAGTACATCTCACACATGCTTTGGACATGTTAGCGGGAGGGACCAGTCCCTGGAGAAGGACATCATGCTTGGTAAAGTAGAGGGTCAGCAAAAAAAAGGAAGACCCTCAATGAGATGGACTGACACAGTGGCTGCAACAATGGGCTCAAGCACAGCAACAATTGTGAGGATGGCACAGGACCGGGCAGTGTTTCGTTCTATGAGTCGTTCTACGAGTCGGAACCAACTCGACAGCACCTAACAACAACAGCTGCCTTTTTAGCCTTCTTGACTCCTGTAAGGGGTTTAAAAAAAAAAAAAAAAGGCCAAGAAATGCTTCTGAAAGTCAGTCCAGGGACTCAGGACCATTAAAAAACTGAGATTTAATCATAAGTTTATAGAATACTTCCCCTTTCCAATACCTACAGGCCTCCAGTATAGTAACAGTGGATTACTGAGAGACATTGCAAGACAGACTCTATTCAAGAAGGAGTTCTGAGGGAAACCCAAAGGCGACTGTGGAGGGAAACAACAACAACAACAACAAGGAAACCAGAGGAAACAAAGCCTCCAGCATCTACAGCTATAGCAAGCATTAAGGACAGTCCAGCTCCTAGTCAAATTAACATAGAGCTTTATGCTAAAATTTGATTATTACCAGATACATCTTGTCTGGCTTTCAACAACAACAACAAAAATGAAAAGGCATGCTAATAGGCAGGGAAACAAAACAAAACAATAGAGTCTGAAGAGACAAAGCAAGCATTAGAACTGACTCATACGACACAAATTTTGAAATCATGAGATAAGTTAAAATAATGGTGGTTAATATGTTAAGGGCTCTAATGGGAAAAGTAGACAACATTCAAGAACAGATAGGTAACATAAGCAGAGACATGGAAACTCTAAGAAAGAATCAAAAGGAAATGCTAGAAACCAAAAACACTGTCAGAGAAATGAAGACCGTCTTTGATGGGCTCATCAGGAGACTGGACACAGCCGAGGAAAGAATCAGTGAGCTGGAAGAGGCAGCACTGGACTCAGATTTGGGACTCGATTCCTGCTCTGCCGCTGACTTCTTGTGTGAGCTGTCCCTACTCTCTGAGCCTTAGTTTCCTCCTCTGTAAATGAGGTTGTGGTAATAAGACCAAGGTCACTGGGAGTGTGAGCATTTGTGAACAACTGGATTTGAAACTGCCTTGTAATCTATAAAGCATACACAAATGTAAGGCACTATGATGGTGGCGAACAAAAGAGCTACTGTTTGAGCCAGGCACATAGCTCACTACTACTAAATCCAAACTTCACATACTAAACCCTTACAACAACCCAAGGTGGGTGTTCAAGGCTCCCCGCGGTGAAGTGCCTCACATAAGGGCTCCCAGACAGCAAGTGGCAGGGTATTGAAACCCAGGTTGTCTGACTCCACCACGCAAGCTTTTTCCACAATGCAGAATCCTGTGGCTGCTATTCCGAAAAGATCTGAAGATGGTAAGTAACAAGTACAAGAAAAGGGGAAGCCAAAATAAAAAATAATTCAGCTTTTTTCCTTTTGTCTCTTTTTGTGGGTGGGGGTGGAACAAGACAATGGGCAGAAAGTCTGTTGTCTTCACCCTGGAGGTGACTGGGAGAATAAGGAAGAACAGGCACTCCTCTGATAAAGGGGCTGTAGGTGTGAATGCACATCTCCTGACAAAGGAGAAAAGTCATTACATAAAACGCAGCCTGCACTTCA
Source organism: Dugong dugon (assembly GCA_030035585.1). Taxonomy (NCBI): domain Eukaryota; kingdom Metazoa; phylum Chordata; class Mammalia; order Sirenia; family Dugongidae; genus Dugong; species Dugong dugon. The sequence goes on from CM057471.1 coordinate 66,090,475, forward strand.
TTGGCCCAAAGATAACCGTCTGTAGAAGGGAGAGGGCGAGCTGGCATTTCTGTTGGTGCACTTGCTTTTATTAAAAATAATTCTGACACCGACTATTTAGTAAGCGTGTAAGGCACATATCCAGAGAGGCCCATCTGACTTGGAGATAATTTCAAGGCTGAAGAACATCATTTGTGCCAGACATATTGCCTGAGGCACTGCATGAAACCTGCCTAGTTATACACGGCCTCACGTATTACAGAGGAGAGGGTGCAATCCATGTATATGTATAAGTGAGGCTTCGCTAAACATGCCAAGTAAAAATATTTTAAATATTTCAATACATCGTTAACCAAATACATTTCAATTGGGCCCATTCCAGCTGACAAAACTATAGGAAAGTCAGACGATTTGCATAAGTCAACTGAGGAAATTTGGTGAGCGACTTGAGATCAAGATTCAGACACTCACAGGATCAGCTGATTGCCAGGGTCTCAGAAATCCTGGTGGTACACTGGTTAAGAGCTACAGCTGCTAACCAAAAGGTCGGCAGTTTGAATCCACCAGGCACTCCTTGAAAACTCTATGGGGCAGTTCTACTCTGTCCTATAGGGTAGCTATGAGTTGGAATCGACTCGACAATGGGTTTGGTTTGGTTTGGAGTTCACCTGGGTATTATTCCTTCCTCCACTTGACGTATGTTTACGGAGCACCTACAGTGTGTCAGGCACAGTGTTAGGCGCTGGATGCAGAGGTCACTGAGGCTGAAGCAGCTCTGCCTTCATGGAGGTTAATCTTGTTTAAAGGGCAGATGTTACACACTAATTCCAAAGTATTTTATTAGCCTGTCATCAGCGTTATCAAGGAGCAGTGCTGGATGCTGTTGGAACAGGTGAGAAGGGGGACCTGGCTCAGCCTGAGGGCAGAGGAAGGATCCTGGAAGAGAGGGCCTGGGCAGTGGTGTAGGAGGGAAGGGGTGTCTGGCAGAAGCAAACACCTTGAGGTGAAGGAACCCTAAAGGTGGCTGACCACTCTGACTGCAGTGAGTAGTGTGGGACCAGTACTGGGAAGGGCAGCTGCAGATGAGGGAGGAAAGGGGTCCAGTCTGTGAGGCCCTCAATCACTCAGATGCTCTTGCCCTAGAGTTGGAGTCATGGGATCAGCAACTGCAGGCAGTTGATTGTTGGCTCTGAGTTAGTTGAAAGGTCATACAGAGGGAGAGATGGAGTCTGCCACAGCCAGGCCAAGGCAGTCAGCACCACCAAAGTGAGGGCAGACAGCATGATGGTATGGAGACTCTGGCAGATGCAGAAAGATACTAATTCCAGAGGCCTGTGGGCCTGAGAGTGAGGGAGCACGCCTGTGGCTCCCCATGAGTGTTGCATTTCCTGCAGCAAAGTCCCGAGGGTGCCTTCTCCAGGCTCACCCACCCTCCCTTTCCTTGAGGTAGATGTGTGACTTTCTTTACCCGACTGTATTGGGATGAATTGTGTCCCTGCAAAAGGCATGTTCTTATTATAACCCCCAGTACTTGTGCATGTGACCTTACTGGAAATGGAGTCTTTGTAGATATAATCAAGTTAACATGAGGTCATATTGTATTATAAGAGGAGGGAAATTTGGACACAGTCTCAGGGGAGAAGGCCCCGAGAAGATGAAGGCAGAGATTGCAGTGATGTGTTTACAAATCAAGGAACTCCAGGGATGGCTGACAAGCACCAGAAGCTGGAAGAAGCGAGGAAGGATCCTCCCCTAGAGCTTTTGGAGGGAGCACGGCCCTACCAACACCTTGATTTTGGATTTCTAGCCTCCAGACTGTGAGAACAGATTTCTGTTGTTTTAAGTCACCCAGTTTGTGGTAATTTGTTACGACAGCCTTAGGAAACTGATACATCAAACAAACAATCCAACAGTGTGGTGACCGATGGGAGAGTGGAATGAAGGTGGGGCAGCCAGGCAGGAGACTGTTTACAGTAACAGTAACCCCAAAGGCAGGGGAGGTGATCTTGGGGGGGAAAGGAGAAGATGACCTGGCCCTTTGTCAGAAGGGAACAGAGTACTTGTCAGTTGAGACCACATCCCATCCCTCTCTCTAGCCTGTGACCACTCCCCCAACCCTCTCTTGAGGCAGGCACGTCTTCTATCTGTTTCTAGCACCTGCATAGGACCTGGCGTGAGCAGATGCTCAGGACACATTTGCTTAGCTCAGAAATGGGTGCAGTGAGAGCAATGTGGTAATAACCATATCAGCTCCCATTCGCTGCACATTTCCTTCAAGGCAGACCTTCCCTGAGGCTTTCCAGGCACTGCTTCATATCATCTTATCAAAGGTGGGCACTATTATTATCTCCACTTCACAGATGATGACCTTGAGGCTCAGAGGAAGTTGTGTAATGTGTCAAAGTTCACATAGCTAGCGAGTTATCCAGTCCAGATTCGAATCCAGGTTGGTCTGATGCCAGAGCCCATGCTCTTTGTTGTTAGTTGTCTAACCAGCTCTGACTCATGGCAGCCTTATGCGTATTAGAAGGAAATGTTGCCCAGTCCTGCACCATCTTCATGATCTTTGGTATGTTTGAGTCCATTGTTGCGGCTGTTGTGTCATTCCATTGAGGGGTTCCCTTGTTTACCAAGCATTAGCCACTAGGTTAGACTGCCAGTCAAACCAAGGCAGCCCCAGGAAGGGTGACACATAACCCAGGAGTTCAGCAAGCAGTGGAAGGGACACTTCTTATTTTGGTCAAAGGGTCGGCAGCATATCTCAAACATGAAACTATGCCCTTAGATTTCCCTCTGCAAACAAAGGGGTGTGTGTGTGTGTGTGTGTGTGTGTGTGTGTGTGTGTGTGTGTGTCCCCACGCATATGCATATGAAGAAAGAGTGGGGAAGGAGGTTGGGGAAGACTACTCAATCCATTCTCTTCTTGCTTTGTTTCCACTGGTTACAGGAGAGGCCTTTAACTTATATGTTAAAACAGTAAAACACCTGGCTGCAAAGTGAATGAAGCAGTCAAGTTTCAGAAGCCCCCAGATGTCGGTCTTGGGTCGAATGGACAAGGTGCCCAGGTGTTGGGCTAAAATATTCCCTTTGCAAGTGAAATGTTTTTCTCTCATAGCTGACACCAGTGGTTATAACCTTTTATTGCCTTATCTTGATGCTGTCCTCATCTCTAACCACGGAGAACTGAAATTCCACCCTGGAAAGAGTCAAGAGCAAAGGCTCAGTGATAAGAAGGAGCTCATGAGTGCAGTTTGCATGAAATAACAGCATCTTCTCTGACCATTTGTTTCTTCATTTCATTCCAGGCAACGAGAGGGCTGCTTTACCCCAGTTTTGCTGATAACGCTGTCATTTAGATTTCTACGTTCTGCTGGAAATTCTACAGTTGGAAATTAAAACTCATCACTTAAATTTTTTTAAATGAAAAGTGACAATTACACAGGCATGCTGGAGAGCGTTAGATTGTGTATTACTAAATTCCATCAAGCTCCTAAATAGTTATTGGCATTCTAACAGAGATGAGAACAAGCCTATTTAGGAAGTCATGAGCACTGGATGCAAGATGAGGGTTCCCTAGTTGGAGAGAGGTGGAGGATAGGCTGGTATTGGGGGAGAACCATGTGTTAGATGTAAGTTATTGTCAAGGTCCTAGCTTTTGATATGGGTGGTGAGTTTGTGGATGTTTAGTCCATTATTAAAAGTAACTAATTCAAAACTAACTAAATAAAAGCAGGCTATGCGTGGACCAATGATGAAAGTGTCTCATGAACCAAGAATTATGATTAATCCAATTCTATGCACCTGAGGGCCAATAAAAAACAAAACAATCAAAAACGAAAAAGTCTGTTTAAGAGGATGGTGTGAGATTTAGATTTCACAACGTGCATGCTTTTTTTTCTCACAGGTTTTGGGTGTTCTTCTTGCTAGTCTTTTTAAGGAGCCCTGGTGGCGCAGTGGTTAAGAGCTTGACTGCTAACCAAAAGGTTGGCAGTTTGAATCCACCAGCCACTCCCTGGAAACCCTATGGGGCAGTTCCTTTTGTCTGGTGTGAGCAGGTGCTGAGGACACATTTGCTTAGCTCAGAAATGGGTGCAGTGAGAGCAATGTGGTAATAACCATATCAGCTCCCATTCACTGCACATTTCCTTCAAGGCAGACCTTCCCTGAGGCTTTCCAGGCACTGCTTCATTTCATCTTATCAAAGGTGGGCACTATTATTATCTCCACTTCACAGATGATGACGTTGAGGCTCAGAGGAAGTTGTGTAATGTGTCAAAGTTCACATAGCTAGCGAGTTATCCAGTCCAGATTCGAATCCAGGTTGGTCTGACGCCAGAGCCCACGCTCTTTGTTGTTAGTTGTATAATCAGTTCTGACTCATGGCAGCCTTATGTGTATTAGAAGGAAATGTTGCCCTGTCCTATAGGGTCGTATGTTTCTTCTCCATTTCAATAGCTGGGTTTCCTCATGCAGGTTATCTTTGCTTGTAAAGATCTCAAATATCATGGATCTGACTAACCCCTCTGGTAGGTACTAAGGTCTCATTAGGGCAGAAGGACCATCTGGACAGGCTTCAGGAAAGGGGTCAGTACATTAGCACTTTGAATCTGCTGGGGCTAGGTATGGGGTGATGATTTTATCCAGATGAGCTAGCATTTTATGCTGGGCATTAAGGAGAGGAAAGGGAGATCCTGTCAATGAGACAGTCTCTACTGTAAGCCATGGTTCTAACACCCAGAACTCTCTGTGTGATGGTTAATGCTATGTGTCAACTTGGCTAGGCTATGATTCTCGGTGGTTTGGCAGACGCTATGTAAAGTGCTTTGTATGTGTTTCCCTTCTTAACCCTCATGACAAGCCTCCTTTGTTGCTGCCCCAGTTCCCTGGGCTTTCCCCATTGTAGCCAGCTATACCCTGCTGCAGTTATCAACTGTGCACCATGTTCATTGACATGACTGAGAGACACTGGGTATAACAGAAAGGGCGTGGGCTCTAAAGTCAGACTGATTTTGGGTCAAGTCCCAGGGCCACACTGTAATACTTATCACCTCTTTAAACCTCAGGTTTCTCATCTATCAAATGGGAATAACAACCCTCATTTCATAGGGTTATGTGAGAATTAAATAATTCACAATGAGCATTTTTTATTTCTGTCACATAGTAAATGTTCAGTAAATTGTCTCTTCTTTTTTATTAAGAGGGTAGGATCTGTAATAATTTGCATTTATATTCCTGTAGGGCCCAGCATCTGGTAAATTGTATATTACCTAATTGTTGAATGAATGAATGAATGAGCGCATGCTCTTTGAGAATGAAAACCCACTTTTGATAGCTCTTCAAAGACTTCTTTCTTGTCAGTCCCATAAACTTATTGCCCCCTGACATGGCACCCACACCTCTGGCCAGGACTTACCTGTAACTGGGGAGTCCTGAGAATCCCTTGGCTCTGCACCATGAAGGAAAGGAAAGTCCCAACTCTCTGGTCTTTCTGCTGACACTTGCCAAAATGAAGGACCACCACCCAACAATAGATTTCTTCTTTTGCCATCCAATAGCTTCCTGAATGGTCCTAAGATTGTGGCTGGCTTCAGATGCTCCCTCTCCCTAAGGCTCAGTGGTCTCTGACCATCCTTCTCAGGAGGTATGAACTGGACCCTGGCTTGGCACTCAGTTGCGAGACAGCAGTGGTCCTTGAGACCTTGGCCACAGGTTGGCTTCCCCTTCCTGGCTTTAATGCCTAACCCCCACTTCCTAAACACCCCAGGTCCTGTTATTTCCTTTCAGGAGAGATAGAAACAGGAGTGTAAGATCCAAGGATGAAGAAAAGACAGACAGGCACTTAGACAAGGCACCACCTTCCACTCCAGCTCTGTCCTCCCAACAGGCCTGGGTTGAGCTTTCATCTCCCAGCCTTTCCCTCTGACTCCAGCTTCATGAGCCCCGAGCCTTCCCCATTATTAAAATGAACGAGCACTGCTTGGTGTAGCCCTGGATGGGGAACAAAGCTCTGGGACAGGAGGCAGCGGCCTTGAGTTCAAACTTGACCTTAGCTACTCACTAGCTATGGGATTTTAGACAAGTCACTTTTGCTCTGGGAACCTCAGTGTGCTCATCATCTGTAAAATGGTATACTATCACCCCTCTCAGAAGCCTGATGTGAGAATCAGCAGTGGTATATGCACATATGAGGTCATCTCAAAGTTGCAGTTTTTACTAATGATTATTATTTCATACATTTGGGGGCTGAGGTGTGGTGAAGAGCCAGCCAGGATTCGCTCGTCAGTATGAGCTAAAAATAAGCGTTTTTCTCCTCTCCTTAGCTTGGTCAGCAGAATGCAGCAACGCTGGCAGACCCCACAAAACCTCACCTGAACCTGTATTGTGGACAGCCCCTGTGGATTCCACTTACAGGGAGCAATTTAAGAGGCAAACAAAACATGAAAAGCTACTTAGAATTAACAGTGGGCCAGATGGTAATGCTAGTTTGAAGCAATAAAACATGATAAATAGCTTCCTGCTGCGACTCCTGATCAATTTCAATATTTAATAATTCCACTGCCACCCCCACCCACTCATCTGGCCCCCTCTACAGGATCCTGCGGTGACTCCCTGCATTCAACTCACAAAGCAAACACTTCTTCACTTTCTGAAGGTGTCAGCAAAAGGTGCTGAAGCTCAACTGTCACATGAGCACTCTCAGTCCTCGAAATGTTAATTAATCTGCCTACTTCTCCTGAAGAAGCCCCATCTCAAGCCTCTCCTGGTTGCCAGGGAAGGCTGTAATGGAGCTGCCTGCTGACTGCAGAGATGCCATAGAAGCAATCACCTTGTTGATTCAGTGAGTGTTGGTATTCTCTGAGTTCTCCTTTTGAATTAAACAAAGGGGAGTGGTAGGGGCTGGGTGGTCATTTTACTCCATAGCAATTAGTAGGATAAAGCAACCCACAAATGATAAGTGGCAGTGCCATGTTAGAGCCTTACCTACTGGCCATGCCTCTTGCCTCAGTTTCCTCCTCTATTCAGTGGAGATAATCATACCTACCTTGCAGGTAAATTCTAGTAAGGACTGCACATGTAAAGTACCCAGCAGAGTGCTTGGCACATACGAAATGCCCAGCCACTGTCAGCCAGTAGCATCATTACCAAACATGAAGCCAGTCACCAAAAATGCCTGAGCACCTGTGCTTACAGGGAGAGCCTGCTGTGGCCCTGTGGTCAGGAAGCTTTAGCCCAGGCAGACCAGGGGTGGGGGGCTGGATCAGGCAAGGGAGAACCCTGCTGTCAGGTACACCCTCCCATGGGACATCCTCAGTCACCAGGAGGGCAGGATCTGGCCAGGAAGCACCCTGCTGTCAGATAGACCTGCCTCTAGGATTCTCCCCAAATGGTGCCCAATGGTGAGATTAATGCAAGCACTGTCCACTGACACATGAGACCTCACTGCAACCCTGGAGAGCAAGTATTGTTCAGTACCATTTTACAGATGAGAAAATGGAGATTAGGAGGTGAAAGAACTTCAAGTTTATACTGGTAGAAAATAGCATGGTCAATTCAACTCTGGATTGCCAACCTCTGATTTCATGTCCTATCCCCCAAAGGCAGTCCATTGGAGGGGGTACGGGTGTCAGGGTGCTGGCTCATCCCTCACTTCCTGTGCGGTCTCAATCACCTGAGCTGCAGTTTACTCATCCATGAAATAAGAATCATAATACCTATGGCACTGGCTCCCGGGACACTTAATGAGGGAACATACATGAAAGGACCTGGTAATTTTGTGATGAGATGTACAAGTGTCAGTTATGGTTACTAGCACTTTTTAGAAAAACACCCTTTCTGAGGAAAAAGGTCAGAAACACATCCATCCAGAGGTGGATTCCTTGTTCAGAGCCCTTCACTGGTCCCTTATGACCTAGAGAATCAAAACCAAATTCTTTTGTGTGGCACTCAAGGCCTTGACAGCTCCTGCAACCTCATCATCCCTGCCCCTTCTGCCTTCTCTTTTTGCTCCAGCCAATCTGAACTTGGGGGGCCCAAGCCCAGCAGGCTTTCACAGGTGTTCATCCTTAGGCCGGGCAACACCTCCTGCTAGAGGTGTCCTTCCCAGTAGTGTCTGGCCCAACCCTGCTCATCTGCTTATTCCATTCACCCTTCAAATGCCAGCACAGTCAGCCCTTCTCAAAGAAGCCTTCCTCAACCCACTCCCCCCTTGATTAATAGTGCCTCTTTTTTGCTTGCCCTATAGCCTTTATGTGCATCCCTCCCTCCTGGCATGCATCACACTATGCTGCCTCTCAAGTCTACACTGAACTCCTGCAGGGCGAGAACCAAATGCCGTTCACTCCAGTCTACCCAGTGCCTGGCACAGAGCATATGTTTAATAAATGTTTGCTGAAGGACCGAATGAAAAGAATAAACAAATACCTGAGTATTCCCAGGATAAATGGAGTCAACACCTTAAGCAAAGACAAGGAATTCTCATGGTGGAATTAGCATTTGGGCAGGCACAGCGTTGGTGGGAGAGAGTGCCCCAGAATTCAAGTTCAGATCAATTCCTGGAGAGATGTCTGGAGCTGATAAGATAATCTTCCTCCTCCCTACATCATGATCTTTAATAAGAAAGAACAGCCCTGTCTGGGCTCCCACAAGGACATGGCAGAGGTTAGTCACCAGGTACCTGAATCCCGCTGGTCCAGAGTCATGGAGTTCCATCTCCTTGTGATGTCAATGTAGAGAATATCCACTGCAGCCATGGACAGGCTGCTGCTGCTGAGCTTGCAGTTCCTGCCAAAGACGGGAGGGGAGACATGTAACTGCTGGACTGGAGCCCATCCTGTTCAGGCCTTCCTCCATCTCTACTTTTTAGAAAAACACCCTTCGTGAGGAAAAAGATCAGAAACATATCCACCCAGAGGTGGGTTCTTCGAACAGAGCCCTTCACTGGCCCCTTATGACCTAGCAAATCAGGACCATTTGCTTGGACTGTGTTCTCTGCCTGGAATGCCCTTCCTTCCCACAGTTGGAACTAGGGAATGGTAGGAGAGAAGGCTGAAAATTTAAGGTGAGGGTAGATCACGTGGGTTCCGGTACATTTAGTCATTTAGCTAATAAGGGGTCTAATGGACTGGAAAGAGCAAGGACTTTAGAACAGCAAGTTGAGTTAAATCCTGGCTTTGCCACTTTGAAGCTGTGTGGCCCTTGTTAAGCTATTTCAGCTTCCCGAGCCTCAGTTTCCTCACTTATAAACCAGATAGTCTTTATTACAGTCACCGTGTGTCAGCCTCTCCTTACACATCTCAGTTTAGGTCCTTGCCTGCTCTGACATAGAAACGAGAACTCCACATTAAAAAAATACACGCTATGCATATGTATTCATCTCCATATTGATGTCTCAGGGAGAAGGAGGAAAAGCTGGGCTGCAGCACCCCGTTCTCCTGCCAGCATCCAGGTGGCTGACGGTCTCTCTCAGATGATACCACCAGGACAGGCTGAAGGCATTACTCTGTTCAGGGCAGAGTATCCACTGGAAGTGCTCACCAGATGAGTCCCTGGGGCCAAATCTACAGCCAGGGGGCTCAAGGCCTTTGCATTTTGCCCATCTTTCGATCTGTCATAGGCCCCAAATCAGCCCCTTAAGCCCAAGATTTACAGAGCAAAACAGCACAGGCTGAGCCCATGCTGTGCCCCCTAGTGTGGGCTGCAGCTGCATGGCTGGGGAGGCCTTGGTGTTCATTCCTGACTTTAGGAGCATCCCTGGGAGATGACATGAGGAGGGCGGGGGTGGGCTTCTGACTTCGGGTAGTCTGCTTGCTTAGGTGCAGGAGGCAAAAGTCGTCAGATTTTCAGTCCAGTGTCAGTGGTGGTGCTCTCTGGCCAAGCCACAGAGGCATGTTTAGAATCATCTTTCTTCCCCTTTTCGCTTTTGGTCTAGAAATGTAGGGAGGCAGTCTGGTATACCGAAAACAGCATGAATTTGGACACAGAAAGACCAGGATTTAAATACTGGCTCTGCTCCTTTCTAGATGTGTGACTGTGGACAATTTACTTAAACCTGTGCCTGTTTTTCCTGGTCTCTAAAATGAAGATACTAATACCTGCCCACACAGTGGTTGTAAACATTAGATGAAGTAGTGCATGCCAAGAACACAGCATGGTGTCTGGCACACAGTAGGCGCATGATGATTGTTAGTCCTCTTTCCTTTTTCCAGAGATAGAACCATGCAGCCCTCAGAGGCTGCCTGAGGCCAACATTTCAGTGAGCGACCCTGTTCATTCTGAGGAAAGAAGGTTACCAGTCAGAGTGCCTGGGTACAAGGGCTCGGGCTCTCTGTTAGCCTGGAGGCAGCTCGTGGTTTCTCCAGTGTCCAGGGGCACCACACTCTTGAACAGGATCATGCTAAGAGGTGAGTCCCAAGGCGGCTGGATTTGTCCTGGAATCCTGAAAGCTAGACCTCTGGGCCAGCTATCGGTTTGGCTGAACTACATTCAATGCTACTTTCAACTTTTTCAGTGTGTCTACCTCTGTTGTCCCAGTTAATGATAAAGTGGTACTTTGATTTTCCATTTGTCATCAACCCTTGTGTGAATAGCTCCCTTAGGAACCTCACAGGCAAGGAGTTGAGTGGCCAGCAGGATTTGGGCATTCCAGAGGCCCCTCCCCAAACCCATACACACCCCTAACACTGGGGGTGAGGCATGTGCCTCACATGGGGCCAGGATGAGGCTGGGGCTCCTCATATGCTAATGCCCTGGCTCACTCTCTCACTCCCTACTCCCTTCCTTTCTTCCCTTGGACATTTCTTAGGCCATCAGTTCACATCCTGTTTCCTCCTGGGCTCCTTCTCCGTATTTCAATCACAAGTCACCGTGGCAGACTTCAAAGCACATCAGCACACAGTTATTGAGCCCTAGTAACAACATGTCAGCGGACGCGGAGCTTTTCACGTCACCTGTCACCAAGATGGCTACCTCTATTGGGTTCCGCTGGGGATGATGTGCCGGTCTCTCCCAAGGTATTCTGACAACCTGCACTGCTAATTTTCAAAGCTTCATTAGGAATGGCTACAGTTTTCTCTAATTATCATATCAGTGTCCTCTGTGCTGCCTGCTCCTCCACTGTACAGGGCTCTGCCTGGCTTGCTCTGGGGGTTAATGAAGTAGAAAAAGGGAAACCTAACTGACCACTGGTAGATAGTCTTTTTTTTTTTTTCTCCCTGACAGGTAGAAAATAGAAGTGTCAAATCTTTAGCAGGAGCCATAATTTACCAAAGAGAATTCTCCATTTATCCTTTTTACAAGATAACCCATCCTCTCTAGTGATGCCTGCAAATACAGTTGATTGCAACATCTGTTACCAGGGCAGGGGAAGGAAGCATCCATGCTGACTGCAGTAGACAGGAAATGTTTCAAAAGAATTTCAATTCTGTAAGCATTTCTTGGGCACCATCAGTATGCCAGGCCCTTTCCTGCCCATTAGTTCTTTGAATCTTTATAACTACTCTACCAGGGAGGTATTCTTAGCCCCATTTCAATGAAGGGCAAACTGAGGCTCAAGAGAAGGGACATGACTTGTCCAAGACCACACACCTGGGATTTCCATCCAGTCCTACCCTGGAGGATAGAATAGCGGGTTTAGGAGCTTTGGGAAGAAGTGGGAATCAGCCCAGCCTAGGGCTGCAGGAAGAACCCAAGATTCAAGACACAAAGGCTCAGGCCAGGGACCAGTAAGGCTGGAACTCCTAGAGCACCTGCTGGGAAGCTTTGAATATAAGGCTGGGGATGGGATATGTGACCAGGGTTGCACGGAGACAGGTTCTCCCAGGTTTATCCCTGTGGTCACCATACATTTTCAGTTGACTCAAACAAGGAGTGATGAATTTTTCTTCCATCCATCCACTCATTATAGAATTTATTTTGTGCCCACCATGTGTAGGCAGTATTCTGGGCCCAGTGAGGGATGCCAAGTTGAATTGGTCTTGGGTACCACTCTCAACAGGTGTAAGTGGTCTCAGAGTCTAGGGTAAAAATGGGAATCCTTGTAGCTCTTAAACATTGAAAGGAGTTTCCCCTTATACTCTGGGATGCAGTTCTTCAAATGACTAATGAATGCAAGGACAAATTCTTCACTGAATCAAAAGTCCAAGAAATACGGTTACATGAGAAGCCAGGAATGTTTCTAGGAATCAATAGGCTAGAAATGTACATGGAGAAAAAAAAGTTTTGGAGTCAAATGCACATGAGAATTAATCTTGACTTTGCTTTGTGACCTTGGGCAAGCCACGGCACCTCTCTGCATTTAAATTCCCTTATTTGTATAATGAGGATAAGGTTACTTACCATACAAGGCTATTTAAGAACTAGCTCAGTGCCTGGCACGTAGGGAAAAGTGGCAAACGATAGCTCCCACCCTTCCTCCATGTTGTAGAATCAGCTAGAAGAAATGCTCTCCAAAGGAATATGGGCACATGACAGGAGAGAATCACAAATCACTCAAGTTCATTAGGAGCCCAAGTGTAGAAAGATTTAAAATTATCACCCCTATTTCCTCTTAAGAACCACTGATGTCTCATGGGAAATTTAGAAAGCAACTTATCCCACTCCATAAAATCCTATTTATAGAATTTCTTTTGTGTTCATTCCTCTCCATGGAGAAAAGAAGCTAATTTTTTTCTGGAGAGGCTTCTATAAGTTGAAAGCTAACAAATGATCAATATTTGTTAAAAGAAACAAAAAACCACTATGTAAACATCTAGGGGGGAGAAAGACAACTCCAGTTTAAAAGTATATGTTTTTAAATGTCATTGCTATCTCAAGAATAGCATGTCACAATATTGCTGGAAAGAGATCCATCACAGAAAGGGGAGGTGTTTTGTTTGTTTGGTTTTTGTGCATTAGGTGAAAGTTCACAGAGCAAATTAGTTTCCCATTCAATAGTTTATACATAAAGTATTTCAAGACCTTGGTGTCATTCCCTACAATGTGTCATCTCTCTCCCAACTTCCACCCTGAGTTTCCCGTTTCCTTTAGTCTTGATTTTCTACCCCTTTCTGCCATCTTATCTTTGCTTTTGGGCAGACTTTGCCCTTTGGATCTTGTATAATTAATTGTTTTAAGAAGTACATTCCTCTTGGGTGTTATTGTTTATCTTACAGGCTTGTCTATTGTTTGGCTGGGAGGTGGTCTCCGGAATGGTTTCAGTTCCAGGTCAGAAGTGTGTCTTAGGGCCATAGACTTGGGAGTTCCTCCAGTCTCTGTCAGATCAGTAAGTCTGGTCTTTTTGTGAATTTGATCGTTTGTTCTGTATTTTTCTCACACTCTGTCTAGGACCCTCTGTTGTGATCCCAGTCACAGAGGTTGGTAGTGGTAGCTGGGTACTGTCTAGTTCTTCTGATCTTGAGGTCATGTAGGCCGTGATTTATGTGGTCTATTAGTCCTCTGGACTAATTGCTCCCTTGAGTCTTTGGTTTTCTTCACTCTCCTTTGCTCCAGACAGGTGAAGATCAATAGTTGTATCTTAGATGGCCACTCGCAAGCTTTTAAGATTCCAGATGCTACTCAGCAAAGCAGGATGCAGAACATTGTCTTCATGAACTACGTTGTGCCAGTTGACGTAGATGTCCAAAAGGGGAGAATTTTAAAGTCACCGAGGAGTTAATGACAGAGGCAGGAGCAAGGCCCCTTGCACTTTTATTCCAAAACATCTCACCATCCCATGTTCCTCTCAGAAAATAAAGTCCCCCGCAGCTATCAATTATGAAACATATTAATATCTCCTTATGAGAAAAATGATCCAAAGGGGAAAAGAGGGAAAGAGAAAAAATTCTCTAATTTAAAAGGAGACCCAGAATCAGAAGTCACAAATGACACGAGCAGGGATCTCACAGTGGGACTGCCCACATGAAGCCAAAGTTTGAGGTGCAGAGAAGCTGCCCCTAGTTCCTAGAAATAAACTCAGTTTTGGCAAACTGTTCAATCCCTGGCTACAGTAATGGAAAATACTGCATATGCAAACTGATGTCAAATCCTGCTGTAGAATACATTTGGAAAAATTGTCCTTAGTGAATTACATCGGATACCCCAAATTAATAATCCAATGGAAGAAAAATAACAAAAATGCATTTCCATCAAAGAAAGCTGTCCAGCTAAAGAACCAATCAGATAATTTCTATGTTTCAGGGAAGAGAAACCTCCACACCCCAGAAATTATTAAGAAAAAAAGAAAAAAAGGAAGGCAGGAAGAAAAAAGAGGCACTTAATTCATGGTACTATGTGCTACTCTTATGTACCTCCTGAGGAATTGACACAAAAGGCTGGTTAGATAGAGAGTTAAGTCTAGACAAGAGAACGACAGTTCATTATTTCTCACTTCTTGGTGGAAAAGGAAAATAGAATATGGCCAGACTGGCATTAGCATAATTCACTACTAAAACTGCTGATCTATGCAGCACATTATGAGATATGGACACTGAAAATAAATGCAATTGGAATGTTTATTATTTTCTTCCCTCCAGTTCTCTACAAGGAACTTGGAGAGAAAGAGTGGGTAGTACAGATGAAAGTCAAGTTCAACCTCTGCTGTGTGTGTGGGAGCTCTGAAAGGAGTGTCTATCTAGCCAGCGAATATGTCTCTTGTGCAGTGCTCCAGAGAAGGGCACTCAGTTCGATTTAACATATGGCGTAAATATTATTAATTCATAATGAAGCAAAATTTAAACCAAAGTGGAAAGGAGAGGGAGGATCGTTGTTAGCAAGAGAAAGTGCTGGCTGTTAAATTTAGCCAGCAAGACTGAGCATACTCAGATAAATCTAAAAGCAGAGAATATCATATTTTATGATTAAGTTACTGTTGGGATCTCTCAGTACATTTTAAAAGGAAAAACCTATAACGGCTGTGCAATATTTTCTCCATTTCTTCCCGCATCCTTAATTACTAAAGACATTTGTTGGGTGGGTGGGGAGGGCGGGAGGCAGGCTCACTGTCTGAGTTCGTCTGCTCTGCTTGCCTATTCCCACCTGGAGACATCGTTCTCCAGTCTCAGATTCATGCTTGCTCCCACAAACGGTACTCAGCCACAGATTGGGGATGATGGCTGCAGGACCTAATAGTCTCTAACATCCTCAAATCGGTTTTTCATGCAAATGCCCTTAATTATAGAGAACAAAGGAATGGAAAATCATAAAGCCTATCACATATAGACAGATTTGTAGCTATATTTCTGATATCACTCAGTTCCAGTTGGACTGCATTTTAGGGTTCTTCTTTGCTAGAACCATCCTCGATTCTGTCTTCTCTTCAAGACTCTGTACAAAGATCGCAGTCCTCTTAACACGTACCTCCTTCCTCTCATACTGGAGCTCGCAGTTATGCTTTGATTGAACGCACAGTGTTTGAAAATTGTTTTTTGAATATTTATATACATATATTGAGATTTTACATAAAAATCAGTATTCCTAGATTCTTTTGAAAAATCCAAAGATCTAGTGATACTTAGGCCAGCAGCAGCCCTTCCTTTAGACGGGTCATGTGCGCAGCCCCCACCTCCCATCCTTTAACCAGCAAGGCAGAAATTGCCTGGGACCCCGTAGGCAACTGAAATTGTGATTTGTGCATTGCGCTATTTTTTTCAAATCTCCCCACCTCTCTTATGTTTTGGTAGAAGTTTATTAGGAGTGAAAAGGAAGCATTTCCGTTTCCACCATGAATTTGGCCTGGATGATTAACCTTGCTGGACTTCTGAACATGGGCTGCACAAGATTAGTTCTCAGGTGCTTCCCCTGCGTGGACTGTGTGTCCCTCCTTTTGCTGCTGGGCAAACTCCCATTTAAACCAGTCCAAGCCCTGCCTCCTCTCGGGACACTGCCCTGATTCTACCAGGCAGATGAAGCAACCCCTACTCTGAGCACACCCCTACTAGGGAAACCTCAGGCCACTGCACTGTGACTATGCCGAATGATCTGATCGCACTGAATGATTTGTTCATTGTCTGCTCTCAGTTAGGCAGAGTTCCTTGAGGGCAGGCAAGGTTCCATTATTTACCTTTGAATGTCCTGTGGCTACTACAGAGTAGGTGCTCAGGAAGAACTGATAGGCTGAAGCAGACATTTTCCTTACAACACAAGGTTGAGACAGAGCACAGCGAATCTCACAGGGTCATGGTTCCTGAAGCACCCAAAGATGTTGTCCACACAAAGCCAAGCCACCCCTTCATTCTCTCTGGTCTCAAGCTGATTTCTCTGTGCAATGGTGCAGATGCTGGGGTGAACTCAGAAAGCTCCTGATTTTTCTCTAGATGGTCTGGGTCCCTAAACATGTGCTGAGAGAAGCACTCCAATTTTCTCTGCTGGGTCCCCTCACATTTCCAATTGCCCTCATGCCCAGGGGCCCCTGTCACTAGGTTCTTTCCCTATGTTCCAAGGCCCAAGAATCACAAAAGGGCAGAGACTGCCTACCCAATATCCATTCTCCTCCTCTTCTTCACTGTATTGGGATAGCAACATGCAGTAAGAAGAAGTCTATTTCCTAGCTTCCCATGCAGATGGAGGTGGCCAATAAGATGGAAGTGGAAATCACTGGCTACAGCGTCCATGAAAACTTTTTAAAGGAATTTCAGGCATGTAGCAGGGGCCTTTTGCTCTTTCTTTCTTCTTTCTTTTTCTTGTGTGGAACTCAACCATGATGATTGGATTTCTGGCAGCCATCTTATTACCATAAGGCAACTCTGGCTGGAAGCACTTCCTAAGGTTGGATGAGGAGAAAGATTGAAAGTGGGGTTCTTGATCACACTGTGAAGTTATTAATTAGCTCTAGAGCCCCGAGTGCCAAACTTCCTGTTACATGAGAGAAAATGAACCTCACCATTTAAGCCACTTAGAGATGAGTGTCTATTACTACAAGTCAAATGCAATTCCCAAAATGAGTCAGAGGGTGTCAATGTTAGGTAGTATTCTCAGGACAAAATATAATATGTGTTCGTTTACTTTCTTGAAAATTCCCACTGTCTTCTCACCTCTAATGGAAATAATAACCACAAGACTCCCATTTAACACGTGGCTCCTATGAACTAGGCACTGGGCCAGGTGCTTTATGTATATATTACATCCTAGCCTCATAGCAACCCTACAAGGCAGGAGAGATTATTCTCATTTTACAGATAAGGAAACTGAGACTCAGAAGATAATGAATTTGCCCAAAGCCACAAACTGTTAAATATTATGCTTGGTGCTGAAACCAGCCTGTCTGTACCCAAAGCTGTGCTCTTTCCACTGGGTTTTCCTTTTTCCCTAAATCAAGCACAAAGCCCTTCCCCAAAGCATTGTGTAAACACTACCTCAGGTTTACTAAAATGGTTGAAATTCCTGTTGATATTTTTGTTTACCATCCTATCAGGACCGAATAGACTTGAAGGCAATGGGTTTTGTTATTTTGGTTTAGAGTTAGAACTTATAAAACTAATTTGGAGAAAAGTATATGACAAAATGGTTTCCAATTTGAGATTTCTAATTATTTACTTTAGTGAATAAAACTGTGAAAAGTGTGACTTTGAGGAGGAAGGCAGAAATATTAAAACCAATGATGAAAAAAACAACAGCAACATCAAGTGCTGGCAGATACTCTCTTTGAAGTGTATACGCTACAATTAACTAACTGCGCACCAATTATTCCCTGATCCAGCCAATACGCGTTTGTTCTAGGGATTTAGAGTCATTGGCTTGGCACATATTTACAGAAACCTACTTTGTACCCAACCCTGTGCAGGACCCTTTATAGATATATTATTTCCTGGAAGAAGCTGTCAGATGTTTCCATGCAATCTCAGTTAACCTTACTCACACACACAATCTAGGGTATGTTGTCGTTGTTGTTAGATGTCATCAAATCAACTTAGACTCACAGTGATCCCATGTGACAGAGTAGAGCTGCCCCATAAGGTTTCCTAGGCTGTGATCTTTATGGGAGAAATTGCCAGGTCTTTCTCCAGTGGAGTGGCTGGGTGGGTTTGAACCACTAACCGCTGAGTGCTTAACTACTGCACCACCAGGGCTCCTTATCTAGTGTATAGGCGGCCTCATCCCTATTTTACAGGATGAAGTCATTGAGGTTCAGAGAACGGTAATTAACTTGCCCAAGGGCTACACAGTTAGTAAGCGCTCCTGTATTGTCCCAGAAATGCCACAGAGGGTAGAGGCAAGTTAATGAGTAATCTCAGAAGATCAAGTGGCAGTGGCTTACTTTGTAGGCTGCAGCAAACATACAATTTCTTTGTTATCTCATGTTCTATCTTTAAAATTCATGCAAATTTTGTATTATACTCCATAATATAACCATGTTATTTTTATATTAGAACAAATGTCTTAAATTATTTATCTGCTGAATTATTTAACTTTTCCCTGCTGAAATTGACACTTTGGAAAGATGTGCCTTGTTTTCCTACTGTGGCTCCATGAACCCTCAGCACACAGCCATGTACCACTGGGAGAACATGTTCCCCAGCTTAAAAGCATAAGGGTTGCCTGACTCCACGGGGCAATTATTTATATGTGTTTTAAGGACCTAACTCAAGATAGCATACAAATGTTCTTCTAACCACAGACATAAGGTTATAAACGCTGTCATATCTGTTGTTGCTGTTATATGACTCATGGTGATTCATGTGTGCAGAGCAGAACTGCTCCATAGGGTTTTCAAGGCTGCAACCTTTCCGAAGCAGATCTCTAGTACTGTCTTTTGAGGTGCCTCTTGGTGGGTTCAAACAGCCAACCTTTCGGCTAGTGGCCAAGTGCCTAACCGTTTGTACCACCCAGGAATTCCTTGTCACGTCCATAACATTCATTAATTCACTCAATAATGTGCCAGGTCCAGTGCCAACCAGTGGGCGAATCCAGTCTCAAACAAGGCACTGACCCAGCAGCCAGATTCTCCCAAGAGCAATCAGAGTGATCCTACCAGCTAGATGTGGAACAAGACTCCACCCTGCCCAAAGCTAAAGCCAGAGGGAGCTTGACTCACTGACCTTATGAAGGTACGAAAGCCTGTTGGTCCCAACTTCATTGTCCCCTTGATTCCCAGGAACCGGATAAACAAATTTGCCAACCTGTCCACCAGGCGCAGGTAGTTGAAATGCTTTGCGTATTTGGGGAACACTTGCTTGAGGCAAATGGAGGGCAGGTGGGCTTCAGAATTGGTGCTGCCATCTGGGGCAGTGGCCATGTCACTGTCTGAAGTATCTGCCTTTCCAGCTAGTGGTTTTTCAAACTGCTGAGACCTGAAGCACACAGGGGAAAAAAACAAAACGATATAACCAAACTGTGGAGAGTGCTTTCCCACATACACAGTGCTTTTCCTTGCATGGTCTTGTTACTTCAGATTTACTACAGCCCTGGGATTGGGTCCAGCAGGGGTGGATTACCCAGTAAGTAAGGAAAGCACGGGCTTACTTGTGCTTACTTACTAATTTGTAGTGACCAATTCCACATGGGTTTCATGTGGTGAAATTGGTCACTATAAATTAGCACATAAGCACAAGTAATGCGTCCCTGCCAGGGATTGTAAATTTGAAAAGCAGCTTTGATTCTGTAGAAGGGTGTTGTGGGGTTGGGAGAGACACTGATGTCAGCCATACCTAGAGAAGCAGAATCTTTGATGTGGTGAAAAAATGTGAAATTGTTGACTACTGATGATCTGGTAAGCAAGGTAAGCACCATGCTTATCTGGCCTATTGGATAACCTGCCCCTGGGTCCATTCAGTACTTTTATTTTACAGACCTGAAAACTGACCTCAGAGAAGTAAAGTGACTTTCTCAAAGTCACACAGCTAGCGCGTGGCAAAGCCAGATATTAAACCCAGCAGCAGAGTCAGAACTGGAAACTTAATTTACTTCCTCCATTCTATTCTCCTTGTTTCCCAGTATGGAGAACTTCCTTTACTGTACTCCTGATTCAAGAGAATACTCTATTATGGAGCAGTCTGGATTTGATTTCAAATTCCTACTTATGAGTAGTAATTGAATAATTAAGAAATACAAAAATCTCATTGAGGACTGGCAAGAAGCCATAGGCACAGTTCAATGAACAATCTGCAAAGATACATCAGTTACCCAATTCTAGGAATAGGAACAATTACATTTTCTGGCTTAACTGTTTTCTTATTTGGAACTCATACCAAAAAAATGATCATAGTGTTGTGATTCCTTAGTCTGGGTATTTTATTCTATAATTATTTTAATATTTAGGAAAATTAGCTGTGAATAACTCTCAAATACCCATCTCTAGCTCAGATCATTCTTCTCACTTCGAAGCCCGCATATCCAACTACTAACTGTTTATAACCTTCAGGATGGCCCATAGGCACTACAGACTGAAATGATCAGTACCGCAAACCTACATTCCTCGTGTCCTAGAATGTCACCACCATTGCCAGTTACCCAAGCAGAAAAAAACAGAATAAAGGCCAACTCTTCTCTCCTTTTGCCTCCACAGCCAGTTCTACCTCCTTAGTATCCCCTGAGGTCCCTGGGTGGCGCAGATGATTTGCGGTTGACTACTAACCTAAAGGAGCCCTGGTGGCGCAGTGAGTGGTTAAGAGACTAACCTAAAGGTTGGCGGTTCAAACCCACCCAGTGGCACTGAGGAAGAAAGGTCTAGCGATCTGCTTCTGTAAAGATTACAGCCAAGAAAACCCTATGGCGCAGTTCTGCTCTGTAATACATGGGGTCACCATGAGTCAGAATCAACTCGGCAACAGACAACAGGTAGTATTCCCTAAAACCAATTCTTCTTCTCTCCCTGCCTGGGCCTCATCAACTCTTGTCTGGACTGTAGCCTTCCTGCCTCCAGCCCTTGCCATCCATAAATCCATCCTCCACACTGGCACCTGAGTCACTCCTTTTACAGGAAACCTGGTTGTGTCACCCACTTGCTAAAATTCTTTAGTGACACTCAAGAGCCTACGCAATTAAGTCTATACTCCTCATTTTGGCCCTCAAGCCCCTTCCCAATTTCTTCTCCTGTTAAACCTGTTGCTGTCGAGTCAATTCTGACCCATAGCAACCCTAGAGGACAGAGTAGAACTGCCCCATAGGGTTTCCAAGAGTGCAAATTTTTACGGAAGCAGACTGCTACATCTTTCTCCCACAGAGCATCTGATACGTTCAAACCACAAACCTTTCGGTTAGCAGCCGAGCGCTTAACCGCTGTGATACCAGGGCTCCTTAATTTCTTCTCAGCTCCCCTCATTTCCTATCACTGCCTCTCAACAGTCTAGACTCTAGACACACTATTCCCTCCAAGGCCTTAAACACTGCCCCTCTCTCACCCTGCACCCATTGATCTGGCCTGGAACCAGGACTCGGTGTGCACTGGACACCCAGCTCCCTACATCACCTAATGCCTCTGTCTGCACTTGCAGCTCATCTCACTTTCCTGGCTCCTGTCCTGCTCACAGCTGATCTGGGGCCAGGTGTAGCCCTCTCCTACCTGTTGTGCCCATTCCTGAGACATAACCCTGCGCACATTACACATGGCCAATAAATACTGCCCAATTAACTAACTGATTCAGGAAAATTAGACCTATGTCTTATAGTACTCAGCTAAATACCAAGTCATTCTCTACTCTTTTCTTTATTAAATGCCCACGACCTCAGTGCTACTACTTCCAAGTAAACTTGCAGTCAGTCCCTATGTTGGGCAATACTGTACCTGCTTTCCTCAACGTAAGGCCCTGAACTCTGGCTGCCTGAACGCTTCTTTTCCACTTTCAAAACCAACTCAGATGTCTCTTAGACAAGGCTAATGACTCTTTTCCATGCTCCACTCCTGTTCCTTGGACTTGCTTCTTTGGGTCCTGTCATGCCTGCAGAGCATTTATTTATATGCCAGTCTCTCTCATTATTTTGTGAGCACCTTGAAGGCAAGAACCACATTGTATTCAACTCTGTTTCTATAAGACCTGGCACGTATTAGGTGCTCGGAAATGTTTAACTGAATTTGTTGAATTGGGAAACTTCCGTTACAAGAGCAAGTTAAGCCTCAAATAAAATCGCAAGGTTATGATGCTTTGTACCCCATAAGAACCAGTTGCTACGGAGTCAGTTTCGACTCATGGTGACCTCATGTGTGCCACAGTAGAACTGTGCTCCACAGAATTTTCATTTTTTTCAGAGGTAGATCACCAGGCTTTTCTTCTGAGGAACCTGTGGATGGACTTGAGCCTGCAACCTGTCAGTTAGCAGCTGAATGCGTTTACCATTTTCACTACTCCTGTATCCCAGAAGCTTTTGAACATGTGGATGAGGTTCAAAAGAGAAACAGCATGCTTGACAGCCCTGCCAAAATGGTCCTCTCTTCAGACCAGTCCAAGGAGCCAGCCTCTAGGAAATAGAACTCCTTGTATGACTCAAAAATTCTATAAATTCGGTTTACACTTACAAGTGAGTCTTGACGCTGGTCTCAAAGCAAGGACAAGCAGAGGACAGAACCAGGGTGGCACAAAGGAAAACCTCTTTTAAAGTTCAATGGTGTGGATGGTTCTGGGAAAACAAATGCTTCCTCCTCCAAAGGGGAGAGCTCAGATTCTCAGGAGAAGCAATGTTCCCAGAGGGGTACAGTTGTCCTTCAGTTAAAATGATTTTGCCATCAGCTTCTCAAACTTAAGACAGTAAATAAAAGTCAGGTGTTACTTTTCAGATGAAATAAAATGTTCTCCATTAAGGTTATAGGAAGGAAGATGAGAAAAGTCATACTGTTACCGGAAATTAGCTCTTAAATTACTGGATAAATGGTAATCACTGACTTTATAAGCACTTGTTCAGTTTCTGTTAAAGTGAGGATTTGGAAACGTACAATCTGAGTATACTCAGTGACAATGAAAATAGCTCAAAGAACCCTTCAATCAACAGAACCATCCTACATTCATTATCTCATTTGCTCTTCAAAACAATTCTGTGAAGCAGCCTATCGTTAGTGTACCCCTGTTCCAGCGAAGGCACTGAGGCTCAGTGAGGTGAAGTGTCTCTCTGCTCTGGCCGACCTGGAATTTTAACTCAGTTCTTCTAGTCCAGTGTTCTTTCCATTTTACCACCGATATTCTAAAGTACATCTTGATTTACATCGGAGGCAACAAAATCCTAAGTACCATTATTTTTTGTTTTAAGTGGCTTGAGTTATAATAGTAATTCATGCTCTTTGTAGAAATTTTGAGAAATGTTTAAAGGAATCAGAATCATTTGTAATCCCACAACTCAGAGATAAGCACTATTAACATTGGGTTTCTTATCTATATTTATAAAATTAGGATCATATTATATGTAGTTTAAATCCTTTTCACACTTTACATCGCAAGCATTTTCCCATGGCATTAAATATGTTTCATGAGCTAATTTCTCATAGACATATAATATCCTGGGTTATGCCTGAACCATAATATAATTAACCATTCCCCCTCAGTTAGACATTTAATGTCTACATAACCTGTCATTTCACTAAACAGAGTTGAGTGATCTGTCCCTATGAAATATGCTCCCTCTCAGGAGCATAAAATGTTACAGCTAGAAGCAGCCTTGAAGATCACTGTGTCCAATGATATCATTTTGTTTTATTATGATAAAATATTCAGAACATCATCCTTTTAACCTTAAAATGTATGCTTTAAAGCAGTATACAACTGAGTGGCATTTAGTACACTCACAATATTGGCAATCATCACCACTATCTAGTTTTAGAACATTTTATAATGATGGAATTTTAGAGAAGAAAGTACACCTAGGCAGATAGGACATTAGTGCCAGTGGATCATTTAATCAGCAGAGTTCAGAGGGGTGGCCTTAGCCTGGGCTGACCTGGTGATGCGGGCCCCACCACCTCCAGGTCCCGTCAGGCGTAGGAGTTTTCCTGATGGAGCATCAGAGTGTGTCTCCCTCCAGTGTCCACCTCCTGCATCCCATCCTGCCCTGGAGCTGCCCAGAATGCATATATTTTCTCTTCTACATGACAGCCTTTCACATTTCTTTCAAGGGTTGCTGCATTTACTGGATGACTACAATTTCCCATCTTTCCTGAAGCGCAATTAGTAACCTCAAGATGGAAAGCGCCTTCACAGCATCAGATATCATTTTCCTGGATTCAAAACCACAAATTCGGGGGAAAGTAGTTTTACTCAACTGGAGGAAGGCACTAAAGATATAGCTGAGACATAAGATGAAATAAAACAATGAGAAATGGTATCTAGAGATAACTCCAATTATCACACTGAGATCAAGACATCAGAAATACTGCTAAAACCTGGTTTTACTTAATAGCATCTTAATTGGAATGTCAGGGTTATGAAATGAAAGTGACTGGTAAAGAAAATATAAATCAAGCTTACTAGTCCCTTGGGTAATTTTTTTAAAATTGAATTTGTTGTATCCTTGATTCATTAAAATAGGGGAAAGAAAGAATCCTGGAATGTTTTATCTATAATCGTTTGTCAAATAAAATAGATTTCTTTTTCATTAAAACTCTAGGAAAAAACCACCTATCTCTACTTTGTATGGAAAGCCTACTTTTAAAAAGAGCAATCATTTACAAGGTACCTTAGCAACTTAGCAACTTACCTATATTATCTCATTTGTTTCTCATAATGATTCTATGAGGTAGGTAGAAACTATTCTCATTTTCACTGATAAGGAACCTGAGGCCCAGAGAGGCTGAATGACATACCCAAAGTCATACAATCAACAGTGAAACTGGGATTTATACTCAGGACTGTCTCACTACAAAGCCTGTGCTTAGTCCACTGTATAGTTCTTCTGCTAATTTGCTTTAAATCAGAGCAAAGACTTTTCTTGTTGTGTATAAAATGTATTTATTCCCAGAAATTAACAAAATAGGAAGGTAGATAGAGCAAAATAAAAAAATTCCAGTTTTGAAAAACCTGCTGGAATTGTCTCAGAGAAATAATTTTCATCTCTAGTTAAGCATCCTTTCTATCATTTATTCATTCATGAAATATCTTCCAAGAACCTACATGTCCCAGGGGCCTCGAACACAAGGGTGAGTTAGACACAGTCCCTGATACCCAAAAGTACATGAGCAAGTGGAGGAAGACAAGATGGAGCGAGACAAACTGGTGCACAGGAAAGGAGGTCTGTGTGTTGCATCTTGGTGGCACACATGAAGATGGGAATATGACCCAGATCTTTTAAGATCTGGAAGATGGGTGTAGATCTTAAAGAAGCTTGAATGTCAAAGGCGCTTGGATTTGGTAGTGCAGGAGATGAGGAGACTGTGGTGGATTCTAAAGAGAGAAGGAGCAAGATCAGAACTGTACTGAAAAAGATGAATCTGCCAGCAGCATGTAGTCTGAATGGAGAGAGGGAGAGTGGATGATGCTGGGAAGGTATTGGAATAGTCTAGGTCAGTGATTCTGCAAGTCTGGTCCCTGGACCAGCAGCATCAGCATCACATGGGAACTTGTTAGAAATGCAAATTCTTGGGCCCCACCCTAGAACTATGAGTAGGAATCAACTCAGTGGCAACAGGTTTTTGGGTTACCCTAGTCCTACTGAATCAGAACCTCTATGGGTGGGACCCAACAACCAGAGATTTAACAAGCCTCCAGGTGATTCTGATGCAGGCGAAAGTTTAAGAACACTGGTCTAGGGGAAAGAAGATGAGACCTAAACTAGGGCAGTTGAAATGGACATGGAGCCAGGGGGCTGACACGGGAGACACTTGTATACACAAGGATTTGACAGCTGCTTGAATGTGGGGGACAAAGAGGGACAGACACCCCGGGTAGTGTGCCTGGACCACCATGGCTTGGTAGGAGATCCCAGTGGCAGGCGTGCTGCACTGGCAAAGAGATGTAAGCAACTTCATTTTCCTACCATTGGGCCAAGACACTGTCCCCTCAGTCACTTGGGAATTTCAAACGCACACGTAACACACTGGCATTCCTGAAGAGAATGTTAACAAGGAGCCAAAGAAGTTCCTTAAATTAGCCAGCAGCTAATTTAAAGAGTTAGAGGCTACAGTTGCTAAAAATAAACATAACTACCATGTAGCCTAGCTCTGTCACTTGAAAAATCTCTGCCATTACAGATGCCCCATTTGCTTGATAGGCAATGAAATGCTGTTTGAAAAGAAGGCAATGGGGACTAAAAAATGGATGAGGCATGAGTGTCCAAACTGATGAGGAAAAGGACTTAATGAGGGATCTTTCCTGACATTCTAGTCCCTATAAAACCTCAGCCCACACTGGTTCTGTTCCCACCCGTTCCCCTTTGTGCACACCACCAAGACCCAGCAAGCCGACCTCTTTCCACGTGCAACAGCTTCTTTCTCTGAACGCTCGCCTGGCCACTTCCGCCTCACCTGATCACGTCCTCCCATACCGTGGAGTAGCATCAACTGCCACAAAAGACAATGGTGGTGATACTGATAGCACTATGTGCCAGGAACTGTGCAAAATTGTTAAATTAAATTTGATAAAATCCTACAAAGTAGATTTTACTATTATTATTACTATTATTATTCCCATTTTACAGATGAAGAAACTAAGGCAGAAGGGTATAAGCTAATAAGTTGTGGGTAGAAACCAAGGCAGACAGGCTCCAGAATCCTTGCTTCTTTCTAACCACTGCATCACGCTGCTTCCATACACAGCTATCATGCTATAAGTACTTCTGAGAGTCAGGCAGCTTACTTGTGGTATCTCATTTGGCCCTGGTATTACTCCTATGAATTAGGTATTGTAAGTGGACCCGTTTTACAGATAAGAAAAATGCATCTCAACCTACTTTTCAAAGGTCACTCAGCTATTAAATGGCTGAATGAAGATTTGAACCCAGATCTGTAAAACTTCAAAGCCCAGATTCTTTCCACTACATCATGCTACAACTCGGTGTGGTTAGGCAACTTTCCTGAACTCATTCATTCTTTCCTCTCTTACAACGGTGATCAGAGTCCTTACTTCGTGCCTAGGACAAAACTATTGGATTGTTTAGGATCAAAAACACAGCCTTTCTATAAAGCATCAAGATGAATCTTTCTGCAGAGGCTCGTATGTAACTAACCTCAGTATGACCACATGGGAGGGACCAGCACACATCTGGACATGGCTGCTCTGTTTACCAAACAAATCAATCCGCTACTTTACAGTCATGGGCTCACATGAATCATGCACAAGCAATGTTTATAGAATGAACAAATTAACGGAGGACTTCCATGGCAACAAGGACAGACTAGGTCTCTGTCCCTGCTTGGGATGAATTCCTGGAGCCACCTGGGCCTGGGGCTTTTGCAGGAGCATCTTACTGCCAGGCGAGGCAACAAATTAGCAAAAAGACAAACATGAGGACTTCCTCTGATGCTCCGGCTCCTGTGCACTTGGGACTCACCGTATTTCAGTGCTAGAATGGCCTTAGAGGTTATGGGGCCCAGCCCTCTCATTTTGCAGATGAAGCCACTGATAGCCCATTTTACTCAGGTCTGCCAATATGCCTCTTTTCCAACAGGGCGCTCTCTCCTCTGTACCCCTCTCAGCACAGAGCTAGTATCTTCCCTGTCGTCTCTCTTGCTCCACTTTGTCTCTCGACACAAAGTATGAAACACTGGATGGTCGGCTACTCCCCACTGGGGTGTGGGCCTGGTGGTTCAGAGCATGTGCTCTGGGGGCAGCTCAAGGCATGGTTGGAATCCAAGCTCTGCCACTTGCCAGCTGAGTGAACTCGAGCAAGTCATTTAACACCTAAACTTCACTTTCCTTTCATACAATGGTACCTAACTGGATTGAAGTGAGGATTACAAGAGAAAATGGATGCATGGTGCTTAGCATAGCACCTCAATACCTGTTTCAAACCAAACCAAACCAGTTGCTGTCGAGTTGATTCCCACTCATGGAGACCTCATGTGTGTCAGAGTAAAACTATGCTGCAAGGAGTTTTCATGGCTGTGGCCTTTTGAAAGTAGATCACCAGGCCTTTCTTCTGACGTACCTCTGGGTGGGTTTGAGCTACCAACCTTTTGGAGTAGCCGAGTGCTTAACCTCTTATGCCACCCAACCCAACAAACAAAAAAGTGTGTTGCCATCAAGTTGATTCTGACTCACAGAAACCCTATAGGACAAAGTAGAATTGCCCCATAGGGTTTCCAAGACTGTAATCTTTACGGAAGCAGACTGCCACATCTTTCTCCAGGGGAGCTGCCGGTAAGTTCGAACTGCTGACCTTTTGGTTAGTAGCTGAGTGCTTAACCACTGTGCCATCAGGGCTCTCACCTATTTTACAAAAACTGAAAGCCAGTGGCAAAAGCATACCCCTCACCAGGGAATGAAGAAATCCCAGTTTTCACTATGTAGCTCCTTTGGTGATTATGAATCAGTTTGAACTTTTTTTTTTTTTTTGGTAACAGGTAGTATGGAGTCCCTGGGTGACACAGACAGTTAAACACTCAACTATCCAAAAGGTTGGTGGTTTGAAACCACAGAGGCACCTCAGAAGACAGGTCTGGCAATCTGCTTCTGGAAGGTCGCAGCCTTGAAAACCCTAGGAAGCAGTCCTGCTCTGCACACCGGGGGTCGCCACGTCAACTCGACGGCAACTAACAACAACAACAGGTGTTAAGGAGTCCCGGCACAGCACAAAGGAGGCGTGGTGGCTCAGCGGTTCTTACAGCCACCACCATCTTTATCTCACATGTGTCCTCATTTCAGGAGGCTCACTATCTAGTCTCCAGCCCTCAGTGGGAGAGATCAGCATACACTCTGGGAACTCAGGAGGAACTCAGTGGTTCCTCTAACCCCTTTGTGACATGGCGCCCTCACATAGGCCCTCTCGGAATCTCAGGCTTTCCAGGGTTAGACTGTGCCTGCCTTCTTCTCCAACCTAAACAAATCCCCCATACAGGTCTCCTTTTCTCAGACCTCACTGGATAACTGCACCTCATCTGACACCCTCATTCTCAGCTGAGGATTACTGACACCACAAAATGAGGAGAGAGATCTTTGCTGCCCCCACATAAAGGGGGAGTAAAACTTTGAGTTGGAAGGCGCACTGATCACTTTGTTCCATTCTCTGTTTTTAATATATGCGGAGGCTGAGGCCTAGTCACTTGCTTGAGGTGAGACATCAAGCCAGAGGTAGTGGCAAAGGCAGGCCCGTTGCTCTTGACTTCCTGTCCAGAGCCTTAAAAATAAATAAATAAATATGTATATATATACACACACATATATTTTAAACTATACCACTATTGAGCTTTATCACCAGAGAGTGGCCAAAATTCTGATTCTGAATGAAAAGCTTCAGACTTTGCCAGCCCCTTTGGTGGGAAGGGAGAATGCTTTTTGCCCGAGGTCTTCAGAGTCCCTCTTTAAACCTTCTAGGGAGTTGCCAGCTGTCTTCCGGTTAGTGACTGAGCTTGTGCTTAGTCTGTCACTGAAACCCAGGGAGAGATTTTTCAAATCTTAAGCGTTGCTGCACTGGCTGCCCAAGGCACACTGGACAAGGGCCCCCCCAACTCTTGAGCAAGGCCCTGGGCCCTGCCTGCCTCACCTGCTGCAGCTTCTACATTCCATCCCTGGAGGCCAACACTCCTCCATTCCTTTGCAAATGCTCTTTCCCAAATTATCCACTTGAAAAACTCTCATCCTCAAGTCTTAGATTTGGAATCACCTTTTCCGAAAAGCTCTCCACAGCTTCCAGAGATAGAATCAAACTTTCTTTTCTATATAATCTTCCTGACTTGGTACTTAGCAATATTAATAATAACAGTGAAATGTATTGAGAACTTAATGCATGTCCTGCACAATGCTAAGCCCACAGTAAACATTATTTTTTTTCATTGAAATTATCACAATTGTACCTAAGTGGTTTTTTGTGCAGCTGTCTGTTTAATGTCTGTCTCTTTCACTAGACTGAAAGCTCTAGGAGGGCAGGCACTACAATTGTTTTGTTTACAGCCATATCAACAGCCACAGTGCAGCTCCTGGCACACAGCAGGTGCTCAAAATAACTGATAATGAGCATAGTCACTGTTTCAATTCATTCTTACAATAATCCAGTTAATTAGATACAAGTATTAACTTGAGGTTACATCCAAGGATACTGAAGCTTAGAGAAGTTAAGTTACTTGGCTAAGTGATTAGGCTGGGATTACAAACCAGGTAGTCTGCCTCCATAGCCATATTTTTAACCCCTATACTGCTGTACTCCTCTACTTTTGCTTGCCAAAATAAAGCTTTCTTTGTCTTTCTCCCAGTTACTGGAAGATCCTGACTATATTCTGGAAGAACAAAGATTTCCTAGTGGCAACAGGAAGAGACTGTCTATCTGACAATCATAATCAGTGGTTGTATTAGCCTCTGTTTTACCACCTCCAAAATTAGCAGAAAAGGTCAACTTCAGCTTTTATTGTGTAGTTCTGCTAATGAAGGGATCCTTTTAATTACACTTTCGGCTCGTATCTGCAACACAAAGTGTTTTAGTGTTTAAACACAGCTCTGCACCAAAGTATAGGGCTGTGTGAATACTACAATAAGTGGGGGGAAGACCATGTATAGAAGTTATTCTTTGCCTAGACTGTAATTTCTTTTTGACATTCAATTGCATCCAAACCCAGTTCATTGTCCGTGGTAATCCTAATTCTCTTTTGTATACTGTGCCCTATGAATCCTTACTTAGTGATTCAGTAGGCATATCTCTGGTCAGATATTCCCCTCCTCAGATTTCAGATGGAATGCCACTTTATTTTCTTCCCAGATTGCTCACTTTGTTCATCTCTAGGGGCAGTGGCTGATAGGCCTGAAGGGCTCCCACGACCAGTGGTACTAGTGGCGAGTCCATGCTGCAGTACAAGTATTGACCACCACTCCATCTTCCACTGACTGTGACCCAGGACCTCGTGGCCTTGGCATCCCACTTCCCAAGACGTTTTTTGTGTGCTATTCTGTATGGGATTTGCACCGTGAATGAGGCCTGATGGGACCGATCCCGCAGACCTTTCCCAGGCAAGGGTGCCCTGATTTTCCATTTGTACTGGTGAGGGGAAGAGGGGGAGTAAACTTTATGGAGCCCCTTCTATGCCCCAGGAACTCTACCATACATTAATGATCTCAGCTAAGCCACACAAAGACCTTAGGATGGAGATATTAACACACACTATAGAGCCAAAAGGAGACTTGGTGGCACAAATGGTTAAACGCTTGACTACTAACAAAAAGGTTGGTGGTTTGAACCCACTCAGTGGTACCGTGGAAGAATGACCTGGCAATCTGCTTCCAAAACGTAACAGCCTATGGAGTGCAATTTTACTCTGCAACGCATGGGGTCGCCATGAGCCAGAATTGACTCAACAGGAACTGGTATAGAGCCAGAATGCCTGGGTGGGATTCCTGGCATGGCCCCTAACTAGTTGATTACCTTGGAAAAGTCTGTTAACCTGCTTATGCCTTGGTGTCTTTATCTATACAATGGTGATAATAACTCTACCTACCTCACAGCATTGGTGTGAGAAATGAATGGGCTAACATATGTAGAACATTTAGAACCATACCTGGTATGTGGTAAGCACTCAGCAAATGTTAGCTGGTGTTTTTGTTTAACAAATAAAGCTAAAATCAGAAAAGTTAAATAAAATAAATCGTATCATTTGGTAATCTGGGTCTGTCTGACTCTGAAGACCGTGTTCTTGCCAGGCTTCCAGCAAGGTTAGACAACAAGGCGGTTCACTGTTGACCCTTGTCGGCTAGGATTTAGGCCTCCCAATCAGAGCCCTTCCTTCATGGGGCATGACCTAGAGGAAGTCATTTTGTGTGCATGATCCCTCCTGACCTCAATATGAGCACAGTGGTTTTTGCTTCCAATGGTCCAAAATAACTGCTCTCTCAAGAGTTACCAAGTACCTCCTAATTGCCGCTGGCCTTCTTAATTTTTACCCAGTTCAGCTTCTCATAACATTTAATGTAGTTGACCACTTGCTTCCTGAACTCTCCTTTCCTGGCATCTGTGCCTGTGTGCTCTCCTGGTGTTCTTTCTACTCTCTGGTTTCTCTTCCTCTGAGGAAGATAGTCCTTTAAGTCTCTGTGCTTGACCTGCTTCCTGCTCCACACGGTCGATCTCCCTGGGGGATCCCACTCACACAGAGATGACTCCAAGATCTGCACCTCAAGCCCAAGAGCTTACAGTGGTCTCTGGGTCTGGGAGGCCTATGTCCTGCCCACCCCTTCACCAAAACTCTACCTTGTCTGTTCCCACCAAGTCCAAATCCTGCTCATCCTTCAAAGCTCAATTTTAATGTCAGCTAGTCCCCAAGCCTTCCTTAATTCCTTCCACCCAGAAATACTCTCTCTTCTCAATTTCCCACAGCACTTTACTTGTACCTCTTCTATGGAATTTATCATTTTCTGACTTGTAATATGGTCCCTTAAGTTTGTAGTTTCTTTCCCCTGATTGTGAGTTTGCCAAAAATAGAATCCATTTTTGTTCCCCACATGGTACTCTATATCTAGTAAGTAATGCAAAAAAGACATGCTGGATAAATGACTGTGTAGGAAAAGTATTCTTTAAGACAAATACCATGAAGAATTTGAAGTAATTTTGTCTGAAGGCAAGAAAATGAGTGTCATTTTCAGCTTAAGGTTCTATAAAGCCATTTGTAGGGTAATAATAAAATAATAATAATTTATGTTAATAAGAATAATAGTCATCTGGTTCCACCACTTACTAACTATATGACCTCAGGAAAGTTATGTTAATGCTCAGCCTCTGTTTCTCTTCTGTAAAATGGAGGTGGACAATAGAATCAACTTCACAGAGTTGTTGAGGGATTAAATGGGGGTAACATTAAACAAGAGATTAATATACTGATTGGAAACACAGAAAGTGCAAAAGAAATGGTAACTGTTATCATTCATTCATTTGTTCTTGCATTTATTCCACACATTTATTGAGTACCTAACTCTGCAGTCAGGAACATTGGGTCAGCTAAAGCTTAATCTCCTCCAGGAAGATTAAACTGCCTTCTCCAACCAACAACATTCTTTTTGTCAAAGAACTCTGGTCCTAACCAACTAGATTAAAAAAAAAAATTGGACTAATAAATTAGGCATGCATATTAGCAATCAGGTCCAGAGAGAAAGTCTTACTTTTTTCTGTATGCAATTTGAATTCCCCTAACATAGCATTGTTGTCAAAATCCATTAAAGTATTTAATTTCTCTTGTCTCTGCACAATTCCCCAAGCAGACACCCAGACAGGTTGCAGTGGTGTTTCTCATGAAAGTACTACATGTTTAGTTATCATGGTACATTTTTTAGATGATGTCTTCCTGATGGCTCTAGAGACTCTAGAGAGATTGTGTAAGTTCAAGTACAAGGTTAAGGCAGGGCAGTAGAATGCCAAGAGTTATAGGGGTTATGAATCGAGCAGGCCTAAGTTTCAGCTCCAACACTGCCACTTACCAGCTAGGTGACCTTGGGGAAGGTACTCACCCTCTCTGAGCATCCATTTCCTCATTTGCAAAGTGGTGACAATAATACCAAACCCACAGGGTTTTAGTTAGCACTAAATGAAACATCAAATATAAAGAACCCAGTAGAGTGCCAGACACATCATCAGTGCTCAGTATAAGACAGCTTAAAAATCCCAGAGATTTGGGGGCACACAGACTGGGGTCTAGAGGCTGCCGCACCCACTCACCATCTGCTTCCTCAAGAGACAGCCTTAAGAAGTAATGTGTTTATTGTGACATTATGGCCAGAACCACCGTGTTCTGACACTTTCTTTTTTCAGAGTAGCCTCTCCAAACACCCATTCAGATAAATTAATATCCCCACTTGATTGGCTCACCTGGTGGGAGCAAAAGGTTTCAATGTCAATGGAAATGTGGTGGATACACACTCTCCCCCCACCAAAAAAAACAAAGAGTCTCTCATTTAGTTTTCCTACTAACAAGCACCAAGCTGCAGTCAAAGCTCTCTTCTTCCTTGGTTGCCACAGCAACGTCTACTGACCTATCCCTTCCTGTGAAACACACATGCTGTGGAGCAAGGGGATGTGTGGGAGGTGGGGGTCAAGAGATGAAGGGCAGCACAGCAGAGGCACTCCACAATGTCATGAGAAGTTGTGTACACCGTCAAGTTGATTCCAACTCATAGCCACCCAACAGGACAGAGTAGAACCCCATAGAGTTTCCAAGGCTGTAATCTTTACAGAAGCAGATTGCCACATCTTTCTCCAGCGAAGCAGCTGGTGAGTTTGAACTGCCGACCTTTCGGTTAGTAGCCGAGTGCTTAACCACTGTGCCATCAGGGCTCTCACCTATTTTACAAAAACTGAAAGCCAGTGGCAAAAGTATACCCCTCACCAGGGAATAGAGAAATCCCAGTTTTCACTATACAGGTCCTTTGGTGATTATGAAACAGTTTGGAGCCCATCATAAAGGCTAGTTCAAACCTGGAGAGTGAGCAATTATTACTTCCTCAGTCATGACAGAGATAGGAGAAGCGCCACTTGTGCCTCTCCTGTCAGGCTCAGCATTTGGTGAAACGTGGCCGATGCCAGTACCTGCTACTTCTTGCTATGGTCCAATGCACAATCTACAGAGCAATTTCCCATCCATGATCTAATACAAGCTGAGCAGCAAGCTTGGGAAGGAGAAAGCGTTTTGCCCATTTTACTGGCAAGAAAATTGAGCGTTGCGACCATGAACCAATAAGAACTGACGCCTACTTCCGTTTCTTGTTTTCTAGTTTGTTCTCTGGCCCCAACAGGCTTAACTTGAGACAGCACTTGAATTTGCCCAAACAGGTTCAATTCTTTCCCTCAGTCTTAGGCTCCTTGTCACTGTTAAAAGTCACCTTCTAAGTCCAACACCTACCCGACAAATCCACCTGGGTGTTCCAATCGCAGTTCAGTGAGTCCCATGTTCCAAGTTGAATAAAATTGGTCCCTCCTGAACCTGCTTTGTGCTATTTCTATGTTGGTATTGGCAACATCATCCTCCCAGTGATCCAAGCTCAAAACTCCGAAGTCAGTTTTGGCTTCTCCCTCCTCCTCATCCCTCATTTCTGGGGGCCTGTAGAAAAGATCTCTACTATCCCTTTTCCATTTGGAGGCTCTGACTCAGAGATGCTGGGAAGTCCTAGCAGGTGGAAAGCAGAGAGTGTGGTGGTTAACAGCAGAGGCCTGTGCTAGGCACAGTCTTTCATTTGAACCTTACCACAACCCTTTGATGTTATTATTATTATTATTATGATTCCCATTTTCTATGTGAGACATTTTACCTATGAAAGCCAAGATAGGTGACCTAATTTGGCCAAGGTCATCCAGCTTAGAAATGGCAAAATCAGATTATGAATCCAGATCAGCTTGACTTAAGAGCTTTCGCTCACAACCAGTATGCAGAGCCGACCACCCAGTCATTGGTTTCTTAAGAACAGGGGTCAATTGCATCTTATATGCATCTCAGCACTGACAATGGGGCCAACATCTGATGAGTGATACCTGAATGAAGCTCCATGGTAAGAGTTTTGACTCAGAGCTGCCAGTTTAGGTTCTATTCTGGCTGAGACTCTTTCTCACTACGTGACCTTGGGGAAACACCTAGATAATAGCTAGAGGTCTCAGTTTCCTCATCTCTGAAATGGGTAACCTCAGAGGGTTACTGTGAGATCACGTAATTGAAAGCAATTAGATAGTGCCAGTGCACAGTAGGCCCTCAATACATGTTAGTTGAACAGAACTACAATATTATGAGTATCTTGGAAACTTCTCCCACGTGGTGCACCTGGCTAATTGCTCTGTCTATAATATCAGGCTTGTAAAATGTTTAACTTCAGAACCCAAGAGCCAGAAGGAAGAGCCACAGGGAGTGTCTCCATTGAGCCCAGGTGTGGAGAATCCTTGGGAAGCCAGCGGAGACGTTTGTGTCTTTGAGAGGCTGGTTACTAACTGCTGGTCCATCTCCAGCCCTGATGAGCCTGTCACTGTGGGTTTCACAAAACATCTGTTTCAGGAACAAGCCTGTTCTTTCAGGCAAGCTCTAGAGATAACAGTATGTTTTTCCTATATACAGCCACGACATGTTCACTGAAGCTGAAAATTTCTAAATGTGACCAATTTCTTGAATGGCAGAAGCCCATCAAACTCTTTAAGAACATACATTGCATGTGGGCAGCCCAAGAGGTTTCCTGTGTTGTTAGCAACCTGAAGCAACATTTACTCTCTTCTAGGGAA
Organism: Dugong dugon; assembly: GCA_030035585.1. Classification (NCBI taxonomy): domain Eukaryota; kingdom Metazoa; phylum Chordata; class Mammalia; order Sirenia; family Dugongidae; genus Dugong; species Dugong dugon. The sequence goes on from CM057471.1 coordinate 66,126,658, forward strand.
GAATTGGGGCATGGGTGGGAGTAGGGGGTAGTGGTTTCTCCGAAATTGGTCCCTCTAAAGGTTACACTTAATTCTGCAAGGGAGTCAGGTCTCTAGGCTTCATGCATATGGATGGCAACAGTGGCTGAATGATAACCTGCAATTTCTTTTCCCTACGTTAATTGACTTTGGCTGGCCACTGAGAATTTGACTAGGAAATGTTATGCCAATGCACATGCCAATGATCCCTGGGATCTGAAGACAGCTTTGCTGGATTTGACTCAATTCCTGCCTGAGATAAGCAAGCACGGGTGCAGTGTCCCATGTGAAATAAGCAGACTGTGCCTTGGTAGGAGATAGAGGGTCAGAAGGTAGACCAATAATTAGGAGAGTTCTAGGACACTTAGCTCTTCTGCCCAAACAAAGGCCAGTGAAGCACATTCCTCAAGATCCTCCAAGCAGGAAGCTCCTTAGGAGCTAACGCACAAAAGTTGTCCTTTTCTTCTTTCTCCTTGGGGTAGGAAGGTGATATGAGTGGGGGTGTCTCCTGACTTTGGGCACACAGATCAAGCTCAGAATATGCCTGCTTTCATAGGACAGTCTCCTCCTGTCTGAGATTGGGGCACCCAGGCATTCCCAGCCTCACTAGTAGGGGTCTGGAGTGAGTCATGCTTCCTGGCACCCAGTTCCCACTTAGCCTGGAGCTGTCATGGCTGTGGAATCTTCACTCCTAATCCCTGCTGTGCTCACCCAGTTTGGCCTTGGCCTCCAGTTTCCACTCTTGTTCCCTGGATCCTATAGCTCTACCTGGTCCCAGCATCCTCCCCTTCCTCACCAGTCTGCTCCTGGAGTCCCAGCATGCCTTGGGGTCAAGCCCATCCTGGGGCTAAGGTCACAAGGCTAGGTCTGTATAGCACAGAAGGAAGTGACTCTGGTCCAACTTCCGCCACTTATCCTATGCTCTGCAGACTGCTCCCAAGAAAGCAACAGGGCAAAGGAATCAACACATTTGGAAAGGAAATAGATTTGAGTCATGGAGACACACAAGTTCAAGGTCTTCATTCTGTATGTAGACAAGGACTGAGCTCTGAAATGGGAAGTGACTTGTCCAAGGTTTCCTGGCACTTAGGTTTTAGGGCTAGGGAAAGAACCCAGGTTCCCCAACTCGGTGTAGTTTCCTTGTGACAATGCCCTTTGCTTTTCATTAGGCCAACATCCGCTCTTAGCAGACAGGGGCCATGTCTGACTCACTTCCCCCAGCAGCAGCATGGGGCCAGGCCCAGAGAGAGGCTTGGTACATGTTACGTAGACTTGCTGAATGGGTCTCCTTTGTAAAACCCTTTCAAATAAATCAGACACAACACATTACTGAAGCCAATGCAGAGCTATAATTTCAAGATTCTGCAAATACCTCAACTACCAGAAGGGAGGTGCTGTTTCTGCCTGTAAAATGATGTGGAGGTAAAGGAGGATGTTAATTTCACTTGTCATGTTGCCATGACCAACTGTTGACTCAACAGCAACTGGTTTGGTTCTTTTTTTTTGTTTATAGCATGCAGGCACTGCACTGGTGGCCTTGAACACGGTTCCTATTTGGTCCTGCTTTCCAGCCAGCTAGGCAGGAATTATCGGCCCTTCTATACAGGTGGAAACAGGCTGAGGCAGGCTAAGTGGTTTACCCAAGGTCATATAGCTCGCAAGTGCTGGAGCATGGATTCTAGTCCAGATCTGTGTTCTTCTCCCTAAGTCCAGTTGTTCTGGCATAGGAATGATGGTGATAGCTAGTGTGAGAGTTTACACTGTGCGGGGCAAGTTATATGTATGAACTCATTTAATCCTCACAACAACCCTAGGAAGTAGGCAATAGTATCATCCCCACTTTACAGGTAAGGAAAAATAGGCCCAGAGATGCAAAGCTTTACCAGGTGATTCAAGCCAGTCCAGAGGCCAGGGAATATCCCAGGATAGAGAACTCAGAATAAGAGAAGGCAGTGGGGGCAAGATGAGCTTTGGAGCTGGGATGGACTTGTTATTTGTGTGACTTCGGGCAGACTACTTTTAAGATCATCTTCTACCCTAAACCTGTGCCTACAGCTTTGTCCCTCAACTCAAAGATTCGCCACCACCTAGGTGCCTAGGCCAGAAACCAGAGAGAAGAAGAATCTAGTTCTACCTTTCCACTCACAGTGTCAGTCAAGTCCTGTTGCTTCTATTGCTTCAGTTTGCTCACTTCTTCCTATCCCCATCACTGCCAACTTTAACCCAAGTTGCCATCATCTGTCACCTTGTAGGTTGGTGTCCTAGTTATCTAGTGCTGCTATAAGAGAAATACCAGAGAATTTGGTAGCAGAAAAGTGGGGTGCTGCTCTAACAAATACCTAAAATGTAGAAGCGGTTTTGAACCTGTGAATGGGTAGAGGCTGGAAGAGTTTTAAAGTACCTAACAGTAAAAACTTAGATTGCCTTGAAGAGACTGTTGGTGGAATTATGGACATTGAAGACAATTTTGGTGAGGACTCAGAAGGAAGTGAGGAGAGCTATAACACTGGAGGCAGAACAGACAGTGAGAAGCAGCAGCAGAGAAATGGCAGCAACAGAACCAGAAGACTGGAACTAGACAGCATGGGAGCTGACCCACAGAGCAAAAGAGCTGACAGCCTTCAGGCAGGAGGCTTCCTGGTGGAGTAGGGTGCCTCCAGGCACTTATCGGTAAAGCTGAAGAGATTTGGAACACTTGCCAGAGCAGGGCAGACACTAGGCTGGCCCAAGGACCTGAGGGGCTGAGAGGCCAAGGAGCCAGGAAGCAGAAGCTGAAGAGACAAGGAACATGGGAAGCAGAGCTGCCTCAGTCTCAAAGGGTAGGGTCACGACCTCTGGGATCTCAAAGGATGGAGCCATGGCCTTGAGGTTTCAAAGGATGGGGCCCCAGCCTTCTAGGTTTCAAAGATATTCACCAACTCAGTTCTGGAGTATGAGGCTGCTGTTCATGACTGCCAGGGGGATGGGGCTGGATCTGCTGCCCAAAGCTGAGTGGGCAGAGTTGCCATGCCCAAGGCGCAGAAGAATGAGGCCTGATGGGGCCGAGGGGGTAGTGTTGCCACTCAGACTAGGAGAATGGGGCCACCCAAATCCGAGGGAGTAGAGTTGCTGTCCCAGTGGGCCTGGAAGGCAGAACTGAAGCTCAGGGCCAAGGGGCACCCATCCAGAATCCAGAGAGTGTGGCCAATACCCAGTCTGGAGGGAAGGGCCATTGCCTACATGGTCCCAGAGAACAGAGGATTATTTTCAAGCCTTGAAAGCTAAGGTAATGTGTTCTGCTGACTTGCTTGGTGCCTGTTATCCTTTCTTTTCCTCCAATTTCTCCCAGTTATAATGGAAATGTCTACCTTGTGCCTGTTCCACCATTGTATTTGGAAGCAGATAACTTGTATTCTAGATTTCACAGATTAACAGGAATTTTGCAGAAAATAAGATTTTGGACTTGGAGTTGATTTAAGACTGTTGGGATGATATGATGGGGTAAATGTGTTTCACATGTGGCAAGGATATGAATTTTGGGGGGCCAAGGGTGGAATGTTATAGATTGAATTGTGTCCCCCAAAATGTGTATCGACTCGGCTAGGCCATGATTCCCAGTATTGTGTGGTTGTCCACCATTTTGTGATCTGATGTGATTTTCCTACGTGTTGTAAATCCTATCTCTCTGATGTTAAAGAGGCAGGATTAGAAGCAGTTATGTTAATGAGGAATCTGCTGCAGAAGATCTCTTTAAAGTGTTGAAAAGCAAAGATGTCACCTTGAAGACTAAGGTGCGCCTTACCCAAACCATGGTGTTTTCAATTGCCTCATATGCATGTGAAAGCTGATGATGAATAAGGAAGATCAAAGAATTGATGCCTTTGAATTGTGGTGTTGGAGAAGAATATTGAATATACCATGGACCTCCAAAAGAACGAACAAATCTGTCTTGGAAGAAGTACAACCAGAATGCTCCTTAGAAGGAAGGATGGCAAGACTACGTCTCACATACTTTGGAAATGTTATCAGGAGGGACCAGTCCCTGGAGAAGGACATCATGCTTGGTAAAGTAGAGGGTCAGTGAAAAAGAGGAACACCCTCAATGAGATGGGTTGACGCGGTGGCTGCAACAATGGGCTTAAGCATAACAACGATTGTGAGGACGGCACAGTACTGAGCAGTGTTTCGTTCTGTTGTACCTAGGGTCATTATGAGTCAGAACTGACTCAACGGCACCTAACAACAACAACAACATGTTAATGAGGCAGGATTCAATCTGTTGGTCACCCGAATTTCAACAGCCTGCTCTCCTTGCTTTCAGTCTCCCCTTCTGACCCTCTTCCATGTCACAGCCAAAGAGCAGATGTGATTGTGTCACTCCATAGCCTTATTCCTGTCTGTGGCCCACTAATTCATTTCCTTCAAGTGCTTGTCCAAATGCCCCCTTCTCAGAATGTCCTGCCTGACCACACGGTTTACAATTGCAACCTACATCTTTCCCAGCACCCTAAAGTCTCTTCCTTTTTTCATTTTTCTCTATGGTATGTATCACCATCTGTCATGGTACATATTTTACTCACTTCCCCTTCCCCCCCACCCCCCAAAAAAGAATGTCATTTTGCGAAGGCAGGGACTTTGATGGGTTGTTCACTGCTGCCTCCTCAGTCCTGGCACGTACTAAGCTCTGAACAAATATCTGTTGAATGTACGAACGACTGGATCCTCTTTGCCTTCATGATTAAGCCTGAACTCTCTGGCCTAGTCTAGTCCTTCCCGGCTTCAGCTCTTGTGCCCCTCTCCAGCCCCATCTCACAACACCCATTTAAGCTCTAGCCAGACTGCAGTGCTTGCCAGTCCTCCTGTTGTCTATTGTCCCTGGGCCTTTGCGCATGTGTTGTCTCTGCCTGGAATGTCATCCCCCCACGCTGCCCTGCCCTTATGCTGGTTTATGTGGCCCCCTTCAGTATGCTACCATGACTCCCTGTTTTTACCTTTTGAAGCCCTTTCACACTGTACTATAATTGCCCACTTACTTGGCTGCTACTAAACTGCCAGCTCCATGAGGGTAGGGTAATCTTGCTCTCTTGGTGTCCCAGTGCTACCCACAGGCCCTGAGCACACTGTAGATGCACAGAAAATGTTTATTGAAAAAAATGATCGAGTCTCTGGTGTCTCAGCTGCTTCATCTGTGAACCAATGGCAATGCCACTCCTGCAGGGTTGCCTGAGGATTAGAGATGATTTACAATACGTGCAACATCTGCCACTGTGTCTGGCACATAGTGGGCAATTGATACCTAGAAATTCAGTATTAGCACTCTGATATAATGGAGGGCTTGTGAAATACCTATTCCTTTTGTTCTAGAACCCACCAGATGAAGTCCTTCCATTGTTTGCCTTTTCTGGGGGCCACTCTGGTAGGTACAGTCACTCCTCAGTACTTGCAGGGGATTGCTTCCAGGACGCCCACGGATGCCAAAATCCGAGGATGTTCAAGTCCCTTATATAAAATGGTATATATTTGCATATAACCTGTGCATATCCTCCCATATACTGTAAATCATCTCTAGATTACTTACAATACCTAATACAATGTAAATGCTACATAAATAGTTGTTACACTGTATCGTTTAGGGAAAAATTACAAGAAAAAAAAGTCTGGATTCTTTTCCCTCCTGAATATTTTCCATCTGCAGGTGGTTGAATCCCTGGATGCAGAACCCTCTGATACAGAGGGCTGACTGGAACAGTCCCTTTCCTGTCCTCTCCATCACATTTTGGCAGCATGCCTACTGAGCAGAGAAAACATCTAAGTCCATGTTCTTCTCAGAACCGACTATTTATAATCATCATGGCGTGGAGTTGAGAATTGCCACCACCTCAGGGACCAACTGCACCAATCCCTCATCTTCTACACAAGGACATGGGTCCAGAGGGGCTGACTAGTTTGCTCACAGTCACACATCTAGTTAGCAATTTCACTTTCTCTTTCCTTAATGCAGAATTTCAGTTCTCTGACTGAACCTACTGGATCCTAAAGAATTTTAAAATTCAGTCTAAAACTCTCACTTGGACTAAATTCTGGCAATTACTATCACTGTATAAATAACTGACGATTAAAAAACAAAAAACTCAATGCCATCAAGTGGATTCTGACTCAAATAACGACCCTATAGGTCAGAGTAGAACTGTCCATTGGGTTTCCAAAGCTGTAATCTTTACGGAAGCAGACTTTCTTCCACGGATCAGCTGGTGGATTTGAACCACCAATGTTTTGGTTAACAGTGGAGCACATAACCACTGATGACACAGGGGTATATTTTTGAGTTTCATTATCTTCCAACAAGCAGCATCAGGTTAGTTTTTGATATCGGGAAACTTGTTAATCAGGGCAACTCCTCTGCCATCCAAACAGAAGAAATAGATGTGATTCTCAACCCTCTTACTGTCCCTTGGACAAATGGCTGGCCATCAGCAGAGGGATGGCAATGTCCTGCTCCGGCCACTGCCACATTATTATGCTGAGCCTCTTCGTGGAGAACGCTCTGCCTGTCCTATGGTGCTGCCCCCTCTGTCGTGGGCACAGGGAGCACCGTGTGGGGACGGCTTTGAGTGGAGGGAGGCAGTGGTGGCAGCAATGTCACGTCTGGAGCTCAGGGTGATTGTAGAGGAAGCAGGGGGGCAAATGAGGGGTGGCCCCAGTGGGAAGTGAATCCAGAACTCCCTCTCCCTGGGAAGGGAGCTGTGAGTCATCCGCCACCACCAACAGACTAATTCAAGACCTCTGGTCCCAGAGGAAATCATTACTCCTAATTATTATTATTAAGCGTAATGACTAATTAGTAAAAATAGCTACCATTTACTGAGTGCCAACTTATGCCTGGTATTTAATGCATATTATTTCTTTTTTCCCTATTTTATGCTTTTCAGTTTATTTTCTATTTTTCCAATTATAAATTCAATATATGCTCAGGGAAAAATATTTTAAGATGTCAAAAGGCAGAAAAAGGGAAAAAAAAATCCACCCTTTGTTCCACCACTCACATATAGCCACTGTTAACATGTTGGTGTTTTCTTTCCAGGATTTCTTTTCTGTTTAACTGTCTTTCTCTCAATCTTCCACCACGTGATTGTGTGTGTGTGTGTGTGTGTGTGTGTGTGTGATATGTGAAATTTAACTGGTTGTGATCACAGTGTTACAAAAAATTATTTCTAATTCTCACAATGATCCTATGAGTTGGTTATTATTATTTCCATTTTACAGATGAGGAACCTGAGGCTCAGAGAGGATGACAAATTTGCCCAAGTTACACTGCAGACAAATAGCTGGACAGGGATTCATCCCAAGTCTTTTTGTAGTCAAAACATGTCCTTTTCCCATTCTGCCATGTTGCTTCCCACTCATTAGGATAATTAAGGACTGTTTTAATTACATCTCTACTTCTGCTATGCCATTCCTCTGCTCATGTCCACTGGACCACATCTTATTGAGAGATGTAGCCACAGGTAAAGGAGACGCAGACTAATCCAGCTACATCTACTCAACTGGCCAGTACCTGACTATGGAAAGCTTTGAAAGCTGAAGCTTCGATGAAGACATTCTGTCAGAAACTGGAGGGAATCTGTGTTTTCTGTCCATATAGATATCTGGAAAGCTGAAATCAGAAAGCATAATGAACTATTTTTTTGCAATCTGTTTTGCATGAGACACAAGTAACTTCTACAGAGCAGCTGCACGATGGCCCAGAGTCCTCCTCTGGCTCGATCTGGCCAGCAAAACTGTTAAAGGGCCAGGCACCTCAAACCACACCCTTGGGGAGGGAACAATGAGAATCTGGATTCCACATTTTATCAAATGGTTTGAACAAAGTCATAGATAGATACTAAACGTCTCTATATTGGTACCAAGCAGATAAACATGTGGTATGTTCTAACATACAAAGAGCTGCATACAGGGGATATAAAATAAGTAAGACAGTGTCCCTTCCTGCAAGGAGATTACAGTCTGATGCAGGGAGACACTTCAAAGAAGAGTTTCATAAGGATGTTGTAAGTGCCAAGAGAGAGAGATACAGAAAACTTTTTTCTAAAAATCTCAAGGCTAGATTCCTAATAACTCCAACATGGCAGAATTCATGGTTGAGAAAAAAAGTTGGGGGATGAAGGATAGGAGCAGACTGATTAAAACTCTTTTACAAAAGTCCTATGTTTATCAAAATAAAACAATAAAGACTGAGGGCTAAAGATCTACCTCATCTTTATCTTACGTTATCTTAAATTTAGTAACAGTAAGTTGCCAACACTTTGCTCCCCAGACAATCTCAGGATCTTTTTCCTCCCTTGTGGTTAGAACAAATGCAGTGTAATGGAATGTATTCTGCTATGATGCAGATGTTCACAGTGAACCTCATTTGTGTGTGTGAGTGAGTGTGCATTTGAGTGTGTGTTCCACCATCTAAGGGTTTGGTTATCTCTAACTGAATAACCAGGAGCTGCTGAATTCTCCCTTCTGGATTCTAAGGTGATTGTGGATGCACAGAATGCTTGAAATGTTTTCAGCTTTGATTAGGCACTGTGGATACAGAGGTTATTTCTTAACATGCCTCTGCATACCTCTTCCCCTAACCAGGGTCAGGCAGCTATAGCTCCACTTTCCTTACTTTAGGCCAAGGAACCTACCCTATTAGCTTCCTCCTTCTGACACTCTTAGAAGCTCAGTTCTAAAGCCCAGAGTCATTGTCTTTCACAGTCCCTTATTTCACTCATAGCTTTAGGACCCAAACCTCTTCTGTGTTGGCTTTCTCTTCAACCTCTTCCCTCTTCATTTCCCATCTCCCAGACCCCTCTTTACCTGATTACTCCAAAAAGGAGTGACTCACACTTCTCATATGTGGGAACGGAAGTGCTCGTGTTTGCAGAAAAAGGAATGCAGGAGGAAATCTGCAGATAGCTAAACGTCAACCAGGGGCCTGGTGGACTGGCAGGGATTACTGCACAGACCCCAGCATCAGAGAAGGAGGAAGCCCCTCCTCTGCTTGTCTGAAGAGGAAGAGAAACCCAAGTGCATCATGAGAACTATTTTCCTACTAGATGGGGGATGAGCCTGCTGTGTACATTCACGCGTGCGTGTATGTGTCTGTGTGTGTGTGCGTGTGTCTATGTGTGTGTCTGTGTGTCTGTGTGATGGGCATTCCAAGTCAAGGGAAAGCATGTTATTGTCGGAGGTATGAAACACTAGCTAGTTACAGACTGCTTCAAGTCATCTATAGGTCTTTTCCTTATGAATATCTCACTGAACTAGCTTGACAAAGTAAATGTCAACTAAGTACCTATTTCAGTGAATTTAATTCAGGTCATATTAATTAGAGTTTGACCTAAAAGTCTAGAAGTGAGTGGCATTATTTAAAAAAAAAAAAAAACCTATGTAGCTAAGAATGTCAGACTGCCATGCACAATATGGGAAAAAATGTAAAGCGGGTCCTTTGTGAGTGAAGACGTGACTGGCTCACCACAGAGATGCTAAGTGCTTTGAGCAGTTTTTTTTCCCCAGTAATGAAAGAAAAAAAAATACTATACTGGTTTTCCACATAGCTAATATTTACTGATGGAGTACCTGGGTGGCACAAATGGTTAAGCTTTAGACTACTAACCAAAAGGCTGGCAGTTCAAACTTCACCCAGATGCATCTGGGAAGTAAGGCCTGGCGATCTGCTTCTGAAAGTTACAGCCTTGAAAGCCCTACGGAGCGGTTCTACTCTGCACACACCTGCACACAGAATTGACTTAATGGCAACTAACAACAACAACAATATTTACTGAGTGCTTTTAGTCCTCACAACAACCCTGTGAGGCAGGACATTCAGGCACAGAGAGGGTGAGCACCTCATTCAAGATCACACAGCTAGCACGTGGTAAAGCTGGAGTTCAGACCCAAGCAGCTGGATCCCAGTACGCCATTCTTGTTTCCTCTTCCAGCCCTTTAACTGCAGTCAGTGCTTCAGACCTCTCATCTACAATGACTCCAAACTGACCTTTCCAGTCTTCACTTTTCACCAGGCTTCCAGCCCACTATTTACACATCCCTACAGAACATTAACCCATGGTTATTTCTATAACCTACAAACTCACCTTCCTGAATGTGTGCACACACACACACAAATTTCCAGTCTAGGTCTCCAGCTTCCTCCTGATGGCATTCTCATTTCAAGGTAGGCCTAAAGTGCCACTTACCTAGGGAAGCCTTCTCCCTGTGTCTCCACTCTAACTCCCTCCCTGGGGCAGTGTACTGTGTGTAGTCTCTATTGCTGGATTTTTCCCTCATCACACTGCTTTTATTTCCTATTCAGACGATGTTTTTCTTCCTTTTCTCCTCTCTCCTCAACTCTCCTTTTCCTCCCTCCTTGTGACAGTTAAGGTGGTGTGTCAACTTGGCTGAGCCATGAGTCTCAGTGGTTTATCAGTTATGATGTTATTTGACAGTTATGTAATGATGTAATCAACTCCATGATGAGATCAGTTTAAAGGGAGTTTCCCTGGGTGTGTGGCCTGCATCCAGTATATAAACAGATGTTCCAGCAAGGCTCTTGCTCTGGATCCTGTACCTGGCTCATCATCATCTGATCTCTGCTTCTTGGGCCTTGAGCTAGCAGTTCACATGTCTATCTTGGGACACGTTGGCCTCCGCAGCCTGTATGTGGCCTGCTATTTGGGTTCATCAGCCCCTGCAGCTACGTGAGTCAGGAGAAGCTTCTAGCCTGACACTTGACCCATGGACTTGGGACTTGCCAACCTCTACAACTGCGTGAGCCATTTCCTTGACATAAATTTCTCTCTTTCTATTGCTAGGAGCCATTGAGTCAGTTTTGACTCATAGCCACCCTATATATAACAGAACAAAACACTGCCCATTCCTGTGCCAACCTCACAATCATTGTTATACTTGAGCCCATTGTTGCAGCCACTGTGTCAATCCATCTCCTTGAGGGTCTTCTTCCTTTTCATTGATCCTCTACTTTACCAAAGCATGACGCTTCCTTCTCCAGGGACTGGTCCCTCCTGATAACATGTCCAAAGTATGTGAGACAAAATCTCCCTATCCTCTCTTCTAAGGAGCATTCTGGTTGCATTTCTTCCAAGACAGATTTGTTTGTTCTTCTGGCAGTCCATGGTATATTCAATACTCTTAACCAACACAAAAATTCAAAGGTATCAATTCTTCTTTGGTCTTCCTTATTCATAGTCCAGCTTTTGCATGTATATGAGGTGACTGAAAATACCATGGCTTGGGTCAGATGCACCTTAGTCCTCAAAGTGCCATCTTTGTTTTTTTAACACTTTAAAGAGGTCTTTTGCAGGTTTGCTCAGTGCAATATATCATTTTGATTTCTTCACTGCTGCTTCCATGGGTGTTGATTGTGGATGCAAGTGAAATGAAATCCTTGATGACTTCAATCTTTTCTCCATTTATCATGATGTTGCTTATTGGTCCAATTGTGAGGATTTTTGTTTTCTTTATGTTGAGGTGCAATCAATACTGAAGGTTGTAGTCTTTGATCTTCCTCATTAAGTGCTTCAATCTCTCTTCACTTTCAGCAGGCAAAATTCTTAATGAGTCTTCCTCCAATCTTTTTTTTTAAAATTGTGCTTTAGGTGAAAGTTTACAGCTCAAGATAATTTCTCATTCAAAATTTTATACACATATTGTTTTGTGACATTGGTTACAATCCCCACAATGTGACAACACCCTCCCCCTTTCCACCCCAGGTTCCCTTTGTCCGTTTGTCCCATTCCTGTTCCTTCCTGCCTTCTCATCCTGCCTTTGGACACGAACTGCCCATTTGGTCCCTTATATCTGATTGAACTAAGAAGCACATTCCTCACGTGTATTATTTTTTATTTTATAGTCCTGTCTAATCTTTGTCTGAAGAGTGAGCTTGGGGAATAGTTTCAGTTCTAGGTTAACAGAGTGTCCAGGGGCCATAGTTTCAGGGGTTCCTCCAGTCTCTGTCAGACCATTAAGTCTGGTCTTTTTACATGAATGTGAATTATGTTCTACATTTTTCTCATGCTCTGTCCAGGACTTTCTGTCATGTTCCCTGTCAGGGCGGTCATTAGAGGTAGTTGGGCACCATCTAGTTCTTCAGGTCTCAGGCTGGTGAAGTCTCTGGTTCATTTGGTCCTTTAGTCCTTTGGGCTAGTATTTTCCTTGTGTCTTTGGTTTTCTTAATTCTCCTTTGCTCCAAGTGGTATGGAACAAATAGATGTATCTTAGATGGCCGCTCGCAAGCTTTTAAGACCCCCAGACGCTACTTACCAAAGTAGGATGTAGAACATTTTCTTTATAAACTATGTTATGTCAATTGACCTAGATGTCCCCTGAAACTATGGTCCCCAGCCCCCAGTCCCAGCCACTCTGTCCCTCAAAGAGTTTGGATATGTCTAGGAAACTTCTTTGCTTTTGCTTTGGTCCAGTTGTGCTGGCTTCCCCTGTATTGTGTGTTGTCCTTCCCTTCACCGAAGTTGACCCTTGTCTACTTTCTAGTTAGTGACTTCCCCTACCCCTCCCTCCCCATCCTTGTAACCATCAAAGAATGCTTTTTTCTGTGTTTAAACATTTTCTTGAGTTCCTGTAATAATGGTCTCATATAATATTTGTCCTTTTGTGACTGACTTATTTCACTCAGCATAATGCCCTCCAGATTCATCCATGTTATGAGATGTTTCATGGATTCATTGTTCTTTATTGTTGCATAGTATTCCATTGTGTGTATGTACCATAATTTGTTTATCCATTCATCTGTTCATAGGCATTTAGGTTGTTCCCATCTTTTTTGCTATTGTGAATAGTGCTACAATGAACAGAACATAGGTGTGCATATGTCTATTCGCGTGACAGCTCTTACTTCTCTCAGGTATATTCCTAAGAGTGGGATTGCTGGATTATATGGTATTTCTATTTCTAGCTTTTTAAAAAAGCACCATATTGTTTTCCAAAGTGTTTGTACCATTTTACATTCCCACCAGCAGTGCATAAGAGATCCAATCTCCCTACAACCTCTCCAACATTTGTTATTTTGTGTTCTTTTTGATTAGTGCCAGCCTTGTTGGGGTGAGATGGTATCTCATTGCAGTTTTGATTCACATTTCTGTAATGGCTAATGATCTAAAGCATTTCCTCATGCATCTGTTAGCCCCCTGAATGTCTTCTTTGGTGAAGTGTCTGTTCATATCCTTTGCCCATTTTCAAACTGGATTATTTGTCTTTTGTTGTTGAGGTATTGCAGTATCTTACAGATTTTAGAGATTAGATCCTTATTGGACATGTCATAGCCAAAAATTTTTTCCCAGTCTGTAGGTTGTCTTTTTACTCTTTTGGTAAAGTATTTTGAGGAGAGTAAGTGTTTGATTTTTAGGAGCTTCCAGTTACCAAGTTTCTCTTCTGGTGTTTATGCATTTTTTGTTATGGTCTGTATACAAATTATGCCATGTATTAGGGATCCTAGCATTGTTCCTATTTTTTCTTCCATGATCTTTATCATTTTAGATTTTATACTTAGGGCTTTGATCCATTTTTAGTTAGTTTTTGTGTGTGGTGTGAGGCATGGGTCCTGTTTAATTTTTTTTACAGATGGATATCCAGTTATGCCAGCACCATTTTTTAAAGAGACTGTATTCTCCCTATTTAATGGACTTTGGGCCTTTGTCAGACATCAGCTGCTCATAGGTGGATGCATCCTCCAATCTTGATGCTGTGTTCTTCTTCATATAGTCCAGCTTCTCTGATTATTTGCTCAGCATACAGATTGATAAGTATGGTGAAAGGATACAACCCTGATGCACACTTTTCCTGACTTTAAACCACATAGTATCCCCTTGTTCTATTTGAATGATTGCCTTCTGATCTATGTACAGATTCTGCATGAGCACAGATAAGCGTTCCCATTTTTCACAATGTTATTCATAATTTATCATGATCCACACAGTCAAATGCCTTTGCAAAAGTAAACATCTTTCTAATAGTCTCTGCTTTCAGCCAAGATCCATCTGACATCAGCAACGATATCCCTCATCCCATGTCCTCTTTTGAATCCAGCTTGAACTTCTGGCAGTTCCCTGTCAATGTACTGCTGCAACCACTTTTGAATGATCTTTGTAAAATTTTACTTGTGTGTGCTATTAATGACATTGTTTGATAATTTCCACAGTCTGTTGGATCACATTTTTTTGGAATGTGCACAAATATGGATCTCTTCCAGTCAGTTAGCCAGGTAGCTGTCTTCCAAATTTCTTGGCATAGACAAGTGAGTACTTCCAGCACTGCATCCATTTGTTGAAGCATCTCAATTGGTATTCCGTCAATTCCTGGAGGCTTGTTTTTTGCCAATGCCTTCAGTGCAGCTTGGACTTCTTCCTTCAGTACCATTGGTTCTTGATCATATGCTACCTCCTGAAATGGCTGAACATCGACCATTTCTTTTCGGTACAGTGACTGTGTATTCCTTCCATCTTCTTTTGATGCTTCCTGTGTCATTCAATATTTTTCCTGTAGAATCCTTCAATAAACAATGACTATACACATGGACCTTGCCAGATGGAATACACAGGGATCAAACTGACTACATCTGTGGAAAGAGATGTTGGAGAAGCTCAATATTATATGTCAGAACATGGCTGGGGCTGACTGCAGAACAGACCATCAGTTGCAACTTGAGGCTTGGCTTTTTTTTTTCTTCAGTTCTTTCAGCTTGAGAAATTCCAAGCATGTTCTTCCCTTTTGGTTTTCTAACTCCAGGTCTTTGCACATTTCATTACAATACTTTACTTTTATTTTTGAATCACCCTTTGAAATCTTCTGTTCAGCACTTTTACTCTATCATTTCTTCCATTCACTTTAGCTAGTCTATGTTCAAGAGCAACTTTCAGAGTCTCTTCTGACATCCATTTTGGTATTTTCTTTCTTTTTAATGATCTTCTGCTTTCTTCATGTATGTCCTTGATGTCATTCCAGAATTGATCTGGTCTTCAGTCATTAGTGTTCAATGCGTCAAATCTATTTTTGAGATGGTCTCTAAATTCAGGTGGGATATACTCAAGGTCATATTTTGGCTCTAGTGAACTTGCTCTAATTTTCTTCAGCTCCAACATGAACTTGCGTATAAGCAATTGATGGTCTGTTCCGCAGTAGGCCCCGGCCTTGTTCTGACTGATAATATTGAGTTTCTCCATCATCTCTTTCCACAGAGGTAGTCAATTTGATCCCTGTGTATTCCATCTGGCAAGGTCCATGTGTATAGTCACTGTTTATGCTGTTGAAAAAAGGTATTTGCAATGAAGAAGTCATTGGCCTTGCAAAATTCTATCATGTGATTTCCCATGTCATTTCTATCACCAAGGCCATATTTTCCAACTACTGATCCTTCTTCTTTGCTTCCAACTTTTGCATTCCAATCACCAATAACTATCAATGCATCCTGATTGTAGGTGTTATCAATTTCAGACTGCATAAGTTGGTAAATATCTTCAGTTTCCTCATCTTTGGCATTAGTGGTTGGTGTCTAAATTTGAATAATAGTCATATTAACTAGTCTTCCTTGTAAGCTTATGGATATTATCCTGTCACCGACAGCACTGTACTTCAGGATAGATCTTCAAATGTTCTTTTTGACTATGAATTCAGTGCCATTTCTCTTCAATTTGTCACTCCTGGCATAGTAGATCGTATGATTGCATGACTCAAAATGGCGAATATCAGCCCATTTCAGCTCACTAATGCCTAGGACATTGATCTTTATATGCTCCATTTCATTTTTTGGTGACTTCCAATTTTCCTAGATTCATACTTTGTACATTCCACATTCCAATTATTAATGGATATTTGTCACTGTTTCTTGTCATTTTGAGTCATGCCACATAAGCTAATGAAGGTCCCAAAAGCTTTACTCTATCCACATCATTAAGGTTGACTCTACTTTGAGGAGGTGGCTCTTCCACTGTCGTATTTTGAGAGCCTTCCAGCCTGAGGGACTCATATTCCGGCACTGTATCAGACAATGTTCCACTGTTATTCATAAGATTTTCGCTGGCCAAGTTTTTCAGAAGTAGACTGCCAGGTCCTTCTTCCTAGTCTGTCTTAGCCTGGAAGCTTCTGTCCAACAAAGACGACTGTACTGATATTTGAAATAATGATGGCATAGCTTCCAGCATCACAGTAACACGCAAGCGACCATAGTACAACAATCTGACAGACAAGTGGTGGCTCTCTCTCTCTCTCTCTCTCTCTCTCTCTCTATATATATATATATACACTTCACAGGTTTTGCTTTTCTAGAGAACCCAGCATAAGACATTTGGTACCAATGGTGGTTCTAGAGAAAAAAAAATTGTACAGATGAGTTTTCTAAATTGGTTCTCAAATCTGGCTAGTCTTACAGATGTTGATGACTCTTCTTCCAGCAGTAAAGAGGGTACTGTTAATCTATGGCATGAGGTGGCAATAGAAATACACAAAATATCACACCAATAGATCAAGTATTGGTGAGAGGCGAGGTTCTGGGTAATCATGTTTGATACTTTTCTATAGTTTTGTCAGAATGAGAAGTATAAGGAAGCCGGTTGGTTGGTCCTAACTTCGCTAGAAAATGTGAAAGAAAGGGATGAGCTCAGGGCTTCAGAGTCACAGCTCAAACATCACGTAAATGACTGTAAGTTGTCACTTATGCCCTGAAAGAAAGCCTTATTGTAATAACGGAGCTGGTATGACTAAAAACCAAATCCAGTGTCTTATAGTGAGAGTGGCTGAATTACAATGTCAATTGAATTCCCAATCTTGAATGATGTCTGAAGTTAAAGTGAGGGCATTGATTGGGAGGAAATGAGATTCTGAAACTTGGGATGGGGACATATAGGGAAATAATCAGGAAGATGGCAACTCAGAGCTCCTAAATTCCACTGAATCACTCCTGCCAACAGAAACAGACACTCACATCTGAAGAGATTACTCCATCTTTGTCTGCTAAGCCACCCTCCTCAGTAAAATGATTAGTCCCTCTATCCCCATCTGATAAGATGAACGCAGCTGTGTCTGAAGAGCCTTTGTCTGACTCATCGCCTTGGAAGGCACCTGAGTTATACCTGGGGCATTGCCTGAGGCAGATGCCTTGCAAAACATTGCTGACTGTTCTGAGAACATAACCCCACCACCCATTTTTGCTTCTAGCCCTATAACTAGACTTAAGTCTCAGTGAGCCCCAAAAGATGAAGTACAAAATGTGACCCAGGAGGAGGTATGCTACACTCCAAAAGAACTGCTTGACTTTTCTAATATGTACAAACAGAAACCTGGAGAATACGTGTGGGAATGGCTATTAAGGGTGTGGGATAATGGTGCACGGAACATAAAGTTGCATCAGTCTGAGTTTATTGATATGTGCCTACTAAGCAAAGAGTCTTCATTCAATGTTTCAGCTTGAGAGGTTAGGAAAGGACGTAATAGTTTATTTGCTTGGGTTGCTGAAGCATGGATTACGAGGTGGCCTACACTAAATCAAGTTGAAGTACCAGATCTGCCTTGGTATACTGTGGAAGAAGGTATCCAAAGGCTTAGGGAAATTGTTAGAGTGAATTTATCAGGTTAGACTTGCAGACCCACACATGGAGTGCCCAGAGGACACACCTTTTACCACAACAGTGAGGGACAAATTTATGAAGGGAGCCCAGTATCCTTGAAGACTGCTATGATTGCTATTTTATGAAAGTCAGATTTGACAGTGAGAGCTGCCCTATCTGAATTAAGACATCTAACTACAATGGGGCTGATTGGACCCCGTGGTGGTAGGGGCCAAGTAGCGGCGTTCAGTTGACAAAGACAAGGTGGGCATGGTTACCATAATTGACAGTGGAATCAAAGCAGTTATCAGAATAGTTTGACTTGTATAAATTTTTGGCATTGGCTACTTAGTCATGGCATCCCTAGGAGTGAAATAGATGGGAAATCCACTAAATATTTACTTGATCTGTATAAGCAGAAGAATTCTAGATAAAGTGAACAGCAGTCTAACTTGTTTCACCAGAATGGAGATTCATGGCCCCTCAATCAATTCCCACACTTAAGCCAGTTTACAGACCGAAACCCCTTGAACGAAAAGGAGGCAGGTTCACCTTGAGGAAGGACCCCACTGCACTTCTGAAAATTTATACTGTTACTCTTTCTCCCATCCTCCCCAAAGGGATCTATGGCCTTTTATGAGAGTGACTGTCCATTGAGAAAAAGGAAATAATCGGCCTTTTGGGGTATTACTGAACACTGGCTCTGAACTGACACTAATTCCAGGAAACCCAAAACATCACTGTCGCCCACCAGTCAGAATTGTGGCATATCGGAGTAAGGTTATTCGTACTTGGAATAGACATAACAACTGGCAGAACCCCTATATTGGAACCCTGACATGTAGAGTATAGGCTATTGTGCTAGGAAAGGCTGAGTGGAAGCCATTAGAACTGCCCCTACCATGGAAAATAGTAAACCAAAAGCACATTCATGGAGGAATTGCAGAGATTATTGCCACTATTAAGCACCTGAAGGATGCAAGGGTGGTAATTCCCACCTCATCCCTGTTCAACTCACCTATTTGGCCTGTGCATGAGACAGATGGATCTTGGAGAATGACAGTGGATTATCAAAAACTTAACCAAGTGGTGACTCCAATTGCAGCTGCTGTTCCAGATGTGGTTTCATTGCTTGAGCAAATTAATACATCTCCTGGTACCTGGTATGCTGCTATTGATCTGGCTAATGCCTTTTTCTCCATGCCTGTTTTGAAGGATCACCAGAAGCAGTTTGCCTACAGCTAACAAGGCCAGCAATACAACTTTACTGTCCTACCCCAATAATATATCAACTCTCCAGCCCTATGTCATAATTTAGTCCTCAGGGATCTTGATCGCCTTTTTCTTCCACAAGATGTCGCACTGGTCCATTACATTGATGACATTATGCTGATTGGACCTAGCAAGGTAGAAGTGTCAATGACTCTAGACTTATTGATAAGACATTTGCAGGCTAGAGGGTGGGAAATTAATCCAACAAAAATTCAGGCACCCTCTACCTCAGTGAAAATTCTAGGGGTCCAGTGATATGGGGCATGTCAAGATATTCCTGCTAAAGTGAAAGATATGTTATTGCATTTGGCCCCTCCTACAACAAAAAGGAGGCACAATGCCTGGCGGGCCTGTTTGGATTTTGGGGGCAGCACATCTCCTATTTGGATGTGCTACTTTGTTCTATTTATCAAGTGACTCAAAAAGCTGCTAGTTTTGATTGGGGCTCAGAACAAGAGAAGGCTCTGCAACAGATTATGGCTGCCGTGCAAGCCACTCTGCCACTTGGGCCATATGATTGAGTAGATCCAGTGGTGCTTGAAGTGTCAGTGGCAAATAGAGATGATGTTTGCAGTCTTTGGCAGGCCCCTATTTGTAAATCACAGGGCAGATATTTAGGATTTTAGAGCAAAGCCCTGCCATCCTCTGTAGATAACTACTCTCCTTTTGAGAAACAGCTTTTGGCTTTTACTGGGCCTTAGTAGAACTGAATGCTTAACCATGGGCCACCAAGTCACCATGCAGCTTGAGCTGCCCATCATGAACTAGGTGTTGTCTGACCCACAGAGTCTTAAAGTTAGAAGTGCACAGCAGCACATCATCACTGAATGGAAGTGGTATATACGAGATCAGGCTGGAGCAGGACCGGAAGGCACAAGAAAGTTGCACGAGGAAGTGGCCCAAATGCCCATGGTCTCCACTCCTGTCACATTACCTGCTCTCTCCCAGTTGGCACCTATGGCTTCATGGGGAGTTCCTTATGATCAGTTGACTGAGGAAGAGAAAACTCGTGCCTGGCTTGCAGATGGTTCTGTGTGATATATAGGCACCACTTGAAAGAGGACAGCAGCAGCACTATATCTCCTTTCTGGGACCTTCCTGAAGGACAGTGGTGAAGGGAAATCCTCCCAATGGGCAGAACTTTGAGCAGTGAACCTGGTTGTTTACTTTGCTTGGAAAGAGAAATGGCCAGATGTGTGATTGTATACTGATTCATGGGCTGTGGCCAATGGTTTGGCTGGATGGGTAGGGACTTAGAAATAACATGATTGGAAAATTGGTGACAAGGAGGTATGGGGAAAAGGTATGTAGCTAGAACTCTCTGAATGGGCCAAAGAAGTGAAGATATTTATGTCTCATGTGAATGCTCACCAAAGGGTGACCTCAGCAGAGGAAGATTTTAACAATCAAGTGGAGAGGATGACACATTCTGTGGAAATCAGTCATCCTCTTTTCCATACCCACTCCCGTCATTGCCCAATGGGCTCATGAACAAAGTGGCCATGGTGGCAGGAATGGAGGTTATGCATGGACTCAGCAACACGGACTTTCACTTGCCAAGGCCAGCTTGGCTAAAGCCACTGCTGTGTGCCCAATCTGCCAGCAGCAGAGACCAACAGTGAATCCCTGATATGGCACTATTCCTCAAGGTGATGAGCCAGAAACCTGGTGGTAGGTTGATTTCACTGGACCACTTCCATCACAGACAGGGCAGTGTTTCAATCTTACTGGGATAGACACCTACTCTGGATAAAAAGTTGCCTTCCCTGCATGCGATGCTTCTGCCAAAACTAGCATCCGTGGACTCACGGAATGCCTTATCCACTGTCATGGTATCCCACACAGCACCGCCTCAGATCAAGAGACTAACTTCACAGCAAATGAAGTATGGCAACGGGCCCACATAATTATGGAATTCACTGGTCTTTCCATGTTCCCCATCATCCTGAAGCAGCTGGCTTGATAGAACAATTGAATGGCCTTCTAAAGACACAATTCCAGTGCCAGCTGGATGGCAATATCTTGCAGGGTTGGGGCTGTATTCTCCAGGAGGCTGTATATGCTCTAAACTATTGTCCGCTATATGGTGCCATTTCTCCCATAGCCATGATTCACAGGTCCAGGAATCAAGGGGTGGAAATGGGAGTGACTCCATTCCTTACTACCCTTAGAGACCCACTTGCAAAATTTTTGCTTCCTGCCCCCGTGACTCTATGCTCTGTGGGTCTAGAGGTCTTAGTTCCAAAGGGAGGAATGCTCCCGCCAGGTGACACATCACTGATTCCATTAAACTGAAAGTTAAGAATGCCACCTGGCCACTTTGGGTGCCTCATGCCTCTGGATCAACAGGAAAAGAAGAGATTACCTTATTGGCTGGTGTGATTGATCCTGATTACCAAGAAGAAATCAGATTGATGTTACATAATAGAGGTAAAGAAGAGTATGTCTGGAATGCAGGAGATCCCTTAGGGTATCTCTTAGTACTACCATGTCCTGTGATTAAAGTCAGTGGAAAACTATAGCAACCTAATTCCAACATGAGTATTAATGGCCTAGATCCTTCAGGAATGAAGGTTTGGATCAGTCCACCAGGCAAACAACCATGACCAGCTGAGGTGCTTGCTGAGAGTAAAGGGAATATGTAATGGGTGGTGGAAGAAGATAGTTTTAAATATCAGCTACAACCACGTGACCAGTTGCAGAAATGAGGACTTCAATTGTTCCAAGTATTTCTTCCTTGTACGTATGCATCAATTATTTTTGTTCTCTTCACTTATAAAATATAAGATGTAAATGGGGCTAGTGTGTTTTCGGTTGTACACGTTAGTTGTATCATGTGATGTGCAAATATGACTTTATAATGTCTTTATTTAGAGATTATGTATGGTTTAAGGAGATGTGTACAGGTGCCAAGTTGACAAGGGATGGACTGTGATGGTTAAGGTTGTGTGTCAACTTGGCTGGGCCATGAGTCTCAGTGGTTTGGCAGTTATGATGTAATTGGCAGTTATGTAATGGTGTGATCAACCCCACGATGCAATATGCTATAAGCAGCCAATCAATTGAAAGGGGGTTTCCTTGGGGATATGGCCTGCCTACAGTATATAAATGGATGTTCTAGCAAGGTTCTTGCTCTAGATCCTGCATCCAGCTCATCATCATCTGACCTCTGGTTCTTGGGACATGAACTAGCTTCTTACCTGCTGATCTTGGGATTTGTCAGCCTCCAAAGCCTGTGAGCCAGAGGCCTGCCATCTGACCTGCCAAACTTGGGTTCATCAGCCCTGCAGCTACATGAGTCAGGAGAAGCCTCCAGCCTGACACCTGACCCACGGACTTGGGACTTGCCAGCCTCTACAACCACATGAGCCATTTCCTTGAGATAAATCTCTGTCTCTCTCTCTGTATACATACACGCTTCACTGCTTTTGCCTCTCTAGAGAACCCAGCCTAAGATATTCCTTTTGTGCCTTTCATTATTTCATTCATGAAACTTGCCACCACCACCACCACCACTAAATAAGAGCTATGGAAACTAGAAGAGGCAGAAAAAGGGGCTTGAGAACAAAGGAGGCCTGGAAGACCTATTCTCAAGTGAGGGAGTTGGGTGGGGCATGGGGTGCTGTTACCTGCATCTTTGGTCCACGAAAAAGGAATGTGAGGGCTTCAGGAAGACGGAGATGACCCCACTGGCTGAACTGGGGATAGCAGAAGTAGCTGAGGGAATTTAGGAGGCAGAGTAGAAAACCAGGGGCCCATAGGAGCTGAGAAGGGTTCTGAGAGGGTGGGAATGGGCTAGATTCAGAACAGAAAGTGGCTGGCAGTGTGGGGTCTTGTCTGTCCTGTCACAGAGCAACTCACACTGAAATGCTCAGTTGGCGTTTGTGTCCTCTGAGGAGTCAGGCATGGGAGGTTGACTGGACTTGGATCTTAATGGGAGATGGTTGCTCCATGGGTGGCCTCTGAGGAATGTGGTGTGATGCATGTCTAGTGAGCTGCTGGGCAGAGAAGGAGCCACATGCACCTTCTCCTGGTCCTGTCCCTGCTCGTTCTGCTGGATGGCTCATCCTTCCCAGTTCCTGATACCCCTGGAAAACCTGACAATCTTGTCAGCCCACAGGTCCCCTCTGTTGCTCCAAAATCTCCTGTGATTGTCAGACCTGAGCCTCTGTCAGGGGACATGTTATGCAAGAGATCTGCCACTGTGTCATCTTGCCTTTAATAAGCTTAGGGACCAATTTGTAGATAATGTCTTAAACGGTCTTGCCAGAGCAATGCTCCATAGAGGCCACGACTAGAACAGTCCTTGTTAGTCTCCAGGCAGCCTTCAGGTTTGGCAAATGCTCTCCCATGGAGGGGAACTGATGAAGCCACTTCTGCAGAAGGCACTGTTGAGGTTAAGATGCAGCTCAGTGATTTTTCTCTATGATATCTAGGGGTGGGGATGAAGGGACCTAGGGAGGATCTTCATGGGGCTCCATTGGTTATGGAAAGGTTAATAAGAGGAGGGGAAGAGAGATAAAAAATAAATGTGACAGCAGCCATGTAAAGAGACAAGAAACTCATCTCGCTGCATTTTTATGCTTTGTTTCCAAGTGTGTCTCCTTCACTACCTATCAGCCACCCCACCCTCCCATGACAAGGACAGGGTTAATTCATTTCTGCTTCTCTAATGCCTGGAGCAACTGTTGAAAAATTCTTGTTAAATAAAGGGAATAAAATATAATTCCAGAACTAAACTCTTTCCCTGTCTTCCCATATCAATATCCAACATTTTTGCCTATGAATTGGCACTGCCACCCAAGCTTGAAACCTAAAAGTCATTTATGAGAGCCCCAGTTAGTTGTTTTGCCCTGTGCACAGAGCTGCCACATAATAAACATTTTCTGAATGAATAAATGAACTCTGGCATATACTACTGAAATGCTAAAATTGGAGGACCCAGGGCTTACATCTTTGACATAGCTTCCATCTGCGTTCACTCTCTTGGCATTCTCATTCAGTCTCAAGGCTTTAAGTACCATCTATATGTTGCCAGCTCTTAAATTTGTATCTCTAATCACTTCTCACAACATTTATCACCACCACTGTAGTCCAGGTAGGAGTCCCTGGATGGCACAAATGGTCAAGTGCTCAAATACTAACCAAAAGGTTGGCAGTTTGAACCCTACCAAGAGGCACCTCAGAAGAAAGGCCTAGTGATCTACTTCCAAAAAGCCACAGCTTTGAAAATTTTATGGGTTTTGAGTTGGAATCAACTTGATGACAACTGGTTTGGGTTTTTTTTTTTTTTTTTTTTGGTGGTCCAAGAACCATCATCTTTCACCTGGATTATTGCAATAATCTCTTAACTGCACTCTTGCTTCTGTCCTTGTCTCCCTTCAGTCTCTTCTTAACAGCAGCCAGAGTGATCTAAGATACTTTGCTGGTCCCAACACCCATCTGGAGCAAGGCAGAACGAAGAAAACCAAAGACACAAGGGAAAGATTAGTCCAAAGGACTAATGGACCACAACTATCACAGCCTCCACCACACTGAGTCCAGCACAACTAGGTGGTGCCTGGCTACCACTCCCGAGTGCTCTGACTGGGATCACAACAGAGGGTCCTGGACAGAGCTAGAGAAAAATGTAGAACAAAATTCAAACTCACAAAAAAAGACCACGCTTACTGGTCTAATAGAGACTGGAGAAACCCCATGAGTATGGCCCCCAGACACCCTTTTACCTCAGTACTGAAGCCACTCCTGAGTGGCTTTAGCTAAAGATTAGATGGGCCCATAAAACAAACAATAAGACACGGAGCTCAACCATGTATATGAGACTAAATGGGCGCACCAGCCCAGGGTCAAGGATGAGAAGGCAGGAGGTGACAAGAAAATTGGACAAATGGAAATACAGAACCCAAGGTCGAGAAGGGGAGAGTATTGACACGTCATGGGGTTGGCAACCAATGTCACAAAACAATATGTCTATTAATTGTTTAATGAGAAATTAATTTGCTCTGTAAACCTTCATTTAAAGCGTAATAAAAAAAAATACACGCACACGTATATGTAAGTCTGATCTTGTTACTTCTCTGCTTAAGTACCACCAATGGCTTCCTCTCTCACTTAGACTCAAAGCCACAGTGCTTGAAATAGTCTATGAGGGCCTCCATAATCTGATCTCATTACCTTCTCTACCGTAACATCCACACCTTTTCCCTGGCTTCCTCTGCTCCAGCTCTGTTGGCCATTGCGCTGCTCCTTGAGCTTGCCAGGCACAATCCCATCTCAAGGTCTCTGTGCTTGCTGGTCCCTCTGCCTGGAGTGTTATTGCTCTCTTGGTTTGCTCCCTCTCTTCTTTTAGGTGTTAACTCAACATCACTTTCTCAGTAATGCCTTCCCTGAATCTTAACCTCTTTATGCCCTTTTCTTTAATTTCCCCCAGCATTTATTACCTTCTAACTCACTCTACATTTTAATTAATTTGGTTTGTTTTTTATCTATTATCTTCCTCCCCTCCTCCCACCACCACTAAAATGCAAGTCCGTATGTTCACTGATATAGTCTTAGCAACTAAGTACTGTGCAAGAACATATTAGGCTCAATAAACATACGTTGAATGAATACATGAGAAAATACCCTTCTAGATTGTCTGTTAAGAGTCTTACATTACATTTTTAATCCTACCAATAACCACATGAAGTAGACACTATTTTCCCCCACTTTATGGAGGAAGAAACTAAGGCTAATGCATGACACGAATAGTCCAAGTTCATATACTTAGTAAGCGGGATTATTTGAACCCAGGACAGCCTGTCTCTAGTGCTGGTGCTTTATTACGCTCTCTATGTCACATTAAGTGCCTCCTAATGGTCCCAATAACCTGTAGTCCTAAATTTAGCATTTAATTAGGGCATATTGCCTTTAGTGAGGGTCTATTGCTCCTAAACACTCTCAGTTTTTGTCTTAGAGGGTCTTTATTTTGCCTTGGCTCTTGAAAGACATAGGGTTCATAGGGTATACAATTCCAAGCTCTCAGTTATTTTTTCTCAGCACTTAGAAGCTATTTCACTAACTTCTGGCTTCTTTTGTCATTGTGCAGAAGTCAGTTGTCAGTCTAATTGTCACTAATCTGTAGCAAGTAATCTGTTTCATATCTCCAGTTGCTTTTAAAATCTTTGTCTTTGGTATTTATCAGTTTTGCAATAATGGGTCTACCTGTGGATTTCTTTTTATTTCACTTGAGGTCCATAGGATTCCTGAATCTGATGACAGATGTCTTTCATTTGTAAAAAATTCTCAGCCTTTATCTCTTTGAATATGAACTCTCTGTATTCTTTCTATTATCTCCTTCTGGAACTCCTATTGGATGCATGTTAGATCTCTTACTCTCTGCTCCATATCTTAACTACTCTATTTTCTTTCTGTCTGTACTAAATTCTACTAATTTCTTCAAATCTTTCTTCCAGTTCTCTAATTTCTTTTCAAATGAGTCTAAACCCATCCAGTGAAATTTCTATTTTTAATTACTACAGTTTTCATTTCTAAAAGTCATATTTTCTTTTTTAAAAAATCTGCTTTAACTTTTCTAAAAAAATACACTTTGCTAACTTGGTTTTATTTTGATATTCTCTGTTATTTCTTTAAAGATATTAAATATACTTATTCTGTATTTATGTATGTAATAATTTCAATATTCATAGTCATTGTGGAGCTGTTTCTAAATTTTGTTATTTCTCCTTATCTTGCTCCTGCAGCTTATTTTCTTGTGTGTGTGTGCATGTGTGTGTGTGTATTTGAAATGTGAGCCCATGTTCCTTGGAAGGAATTCTTTGATGCCTGGGTTTCAAAGTGCATCCTACCAGAGAAGAGCTGTGTTTGTTTCTGCCAGGTGTCTAGGAACACTAATAACTTAGAACAACTTTAAATGATACATATTGTTTTCTGGCCACAGAGATAATATGAATTTCAGTCCAAAATTCTCATGAGAATGGGCTTATGGATTCTGAAGGAAGAGTCCCTGCTCCAGGAGTTAAGGCCAAGATCAGCAAGTATCCCTATATTGCCTTCTGTGGGTGGGTTTTTCCCAGTTTACCCACCAAGGGAATGACGTTTTAGGGCCCTGGTTTTATATCCCGTGTTGCCATCAAGTTGATTCTGACTCATAGCGACCCTATAGGTGGGTTTCCAATCCGATTTCCTTCATTGTCTGGCCTCTAGGCTTTATCTCCTATCTCCACATATTTGGCCCACTTAAACCCAACCTCTTGGCCACCAGGGATTGTCAGATGCCTGCAGGGAAAACTCCAGTTCATCGCTTGCTTGCCCTTCTGGGTTTGTGCTTTCTCATTATTTCGGCCTCTGAGAATTTCCCTAACTTTCCTGCCAGCTCATCTATGCATTTAACTTTTTAAAAAACTTATCCAGCATATACCAGGAGGGTTTAGCCAGATACCTAGTCTGCTATATTGTTAGAAACAGAAGATCTATTGTGGCATTAAACAAAAATTACTATTATTGCTTTTCTCTCTTTATAAAAATAATACATATTTACTATAGCAGGAAAAGTTAAACCATGAATAAGTAAGTAAGATGAAAATAAAAACCACCCTCATCCTACAGTCCAGAAATTACCAGTTAACATTTTGGTGCATATCCTTTCTTACATAAAATGAGTCCTCTGTATTTGTTGTTTTCAGTTTTTTCCTCCATTTAAACTATAGTGAATATCTTTCCCTGGAATTAACTATTCTTTAAAAGTATCATTTGAAGTGACAGCTGAGCCATGGTGTTCATTGATGGAAGCTGTGCATGAATCAAAGTCTGCCTGCCTGACTTCTAAGTCCTTTCTTTGTCCATTGTTCCATAACTAGGCTTTTCCCCTAAGCATTAGCTGACTCACTGTAGCTAGGAACCTTAGAGAAAAAGAGGT
Source organism: Dugong dugon (assembly GCA_030035585.1). Classification (NCBI taxonomy): domain Eukaryota; kingdom Metazoa; phylum Chordata; class Mammalia; order Sirenia; family Dugongidae; genus Dugong; species Dugong dugon. Next base: position 66,154,447 of record CM057471.1, read on the forward strand.
TTCTATTCCTGGTCTCCCACTCCAGGTTTAGTGTGTCTTTAATTGTGTGGGACTTGGTTTATGCTTTGTTTGTTTAGCTTGGAGTTTCTACTGAGCTTTTTTCTATTTAAAGGTTCTTAATGGGAAGTTGACAGATTTATCTCACTCTCCTTTTTGCTCTTGGACTCTGCGTTTGAGTAAGTCATTCATCAGGCCCTCTTTTTGCTGTATTTCAGCAGAGTCCATATGTTTCTTTCCTGGCACAGATGGGATTTGAACAGCAGGCCCAAGACCACAGGGCTGGTAGTGGTGTGGTCTTGGCGATGCCAGGTGCTCTGTTTGGACTTCTGTTTCTTCACTGTACCATCAGCTGGGTAACTCCAGTACCTTTTCTGCTCTGACATTCAGCAAGCATTTTCTCTCACAGGGTCAAGGGTTGTCAGACACTGGGATGTCTATTGGTTCCACACTTGGAGAATGGATTGCATCATTTACCTCAGGGTCTCCTTTTGTCTAGGACAAGCCCAGCTGCTTGGGGGCTTTCCGATGGCTACAGTAACTTTATTTCCCAAACCAGAACTTCATATGCATGGTCTAATGACCTCTGTCCAAAGATAATAATAATAGGCCCATTTACAGAGGGTCTCCTATCTGAAGCTGTGGTACATCCTTTACATCTAATTTCTACACTAGCCTGTGAGTTAACTGATAGTCTCTCTATTTTATAGACAGGGAAACTGAGGCCCAGAGATATTAAATAGCTTACTCAAGGTCATAAAAGTACTCTGGAAGAATATGAAGACTACTTAGCTAAATTGTTTGCAATCCCCAGGATTGGGCTGGATAGTACCTGTCTTAAGTATGAAAGTACTGAATGGCATAGTGAAAATAGCGTTCACTTTGGTTAAACTTGGGTTCAAATCCTAACTCTGCCACTTTGATGCTGTGTGACTTTGGACAAGTTACTTAACTCCTTTGATCAGCTGTTTTCTCATCCTTAGAATGGGGTTAATATCCTTCTTCACAAGGTTTTTGTGAGGATTAAATGAGATTTTATATAAATATAAAAATATATAATATGTGTATATAATATCAGATGATATACACATGTTATTTTTTATAAAATGTTTAAAAACATTCATTTTACACACACACACACACACACACACACACACACATACACACACACACACACACACCAGGTACAAACAGTGGCTTGCACAGGGCAGTCACCAGCCTCTTTGGGTCTGCCATGTCTACATTTTATAAATCTGCCATAAGGAGCAAATGGGATGGTGTAATTTAAAGGATTATATAAATGTAAAGTGTTTAAAGAAAATATTGAGATGTATTTTTTCTTCTGTGCTCTGAATAGAAATGATATTTATCCTGTCATTTTATAGCTGAGGGTTTGCAGGTTTTTCCAGCACAGCTCAGGGATACCAAATGCAATGTGGGTTAAATATACAGGCCAACTTAGCTTCACATACTGACTAAATCTGACCATGAAGCATAAATTACTTTAATTCCCACATTTATGACAGAGCTCTCTTTGGAAATAGCATTTTCTCTTTGGAGAAAATACTAACAACTAAAAATATTTCCACATTTAATAATGACTTCCACACCAATAACGATCATTCTTGGCTTTTATACAATGTTATACATTTAATACACTTCCCATCTAGAGCTACACCGGTCAACCCCTCACAGCTGGAGTTACACAGAGTCCTGAGGCCTCCAGCAGCAAACTCAGCCCTATCTAAGTCTTGAACCAGTCCTGGCCCAGCAAGTGGGACCTCAGTTACTTTAGCCTCAGTGTTGTTCTTTCTGCCATAAGCCTGGAGCTCTCATGCTTAAGAGGAACCTCAGGCTTTAAGTGGCTACCAACCCCATCCTCCTGGAGTGGGTCTGTTTCATCCAACTGGGCTTCCTCCCCAGAGTCTGTCTGGTAGTCTAGTTCCCTACTACTAGGACAACCTGACCATCATCCCTACCCATTTGAACAGGCCTCCTGCCAAGTCCTTGCTTACTTCTTCGACTAGGGCAGCAGGCACTATTCTCCATACACTACTGAATCCAGCTGTGAATAACCTGAGCTCATGAAATCATGAGTCCACCAGTGTCTGTTGCCACTATTGACTAGTGCCTGAACTTCCCTGCTCCTCCTGCCATCCTGGGCCTACAGTTATGGACCTACATGAATCCAAGTTTGGTTTGCTGTGCCCTTTGGCTTTGAAAAGCTCTGCTAACTCTCTGCCTCATGTTCCCCAGGCTTGTAAACCTCAGACAGTCCTGGCCTGTGCTGTTGAGATCTTGGTATGCCTTCTATATAACGGTCAACGTTGTAAGGGGTTCCTTTTTAGCTCTCTGGTTTTAATATTTTAATATCATATCTTTATGTAGCAAACATGAAAAATATAGAAATATGTAGGTAAGAGAATAAAACTCTCATACATAATCTCACCATCCAGAGATTATCACTTTTACTATTTTGGTAAATTCCCACCCAGTCCTCTTCTATGCACATAATTTTTTCATATAGATGAAATCATACCCTACATACAATTTTATGACCTGTTTTTACATTTAATATTTTATTATAAGCATTTTGCCATATCACTAAAAGTATTTAGAGATACCATCTTTAATGACTGAATGACTGTCCTTCAGGTTATTGGATATTTAGGTTGTTTTTAATTTTTTCACTACTTGGATGAATATATTTATGCAATAAACAAAAGATATAATGGGTTATATCTTTGGAATAGATTCCCAGGAGTGAAATTTCTGTATCAACAGGTATTAACATTTTTAAGGCCCTCAATATACTATCTGGCCATAGTCTATGGCCTTCTTTTTCTTTTTTTTATTGTGGTAAAATATATATAACATAAAATTTTCCATTTTAACCATTTTTAAGTGTACAATGCAGTGGTGTTTATTATATTCACAATGTTGTGCAACCATGCCACTATCTATTTCCAAAACATTTTCATCACTACTGTCTATGACCTTTTAAGCTGCTAAGGAAAAAATTAGCCATCATCTAAAGCTTCTCCATCTATAATCTTTTGTTCTCCATGACGTTAACTACTGAAATCATAATAAAATTGGGTGACACATTTTTCTATTAATTTCAACACAAGTATGGGTTTAAAAATATTTCACATAAGAGTGTAACTAGAAGTAAAGAGATTAAGCAATATTTTCAACCGACCCACAATCACTTTCCTAACAGGAAATACTCATTGAGATTTGTATCTCTAATTATTTTTTAGACTCTTCTCAAAGCTATGAATCTGAATCTGAGTCAACAGCCTAGACTTCTGGAATTGGAAACAGTGACCTCTATTTCTGAGTTTTCTGGTATAGAATGCAAACTTGGGATGTCAGCTACTCAGAATCCATTTATGTAATATATTTTTTTAAAATATCTGTCTTCTCCATGAACCCTTCCCTGATTCCTCCAGGCAGAATTAATCACTCTTCCTTCCATAGCTCATTGCCAGTGCCTCATTTAACACTTATTTTGGTCTTCATTGTACCTGAATTATTTGCTCAAGTCTCCCACCAGGCTTTGAGCTCCTAGAAGGCAAAATCTTGCATGGTTCCCAAGACTCAGCATAGAGATCAGTGCACAAAAGGCACACATAAACGGGAGGAAGATTTCTTTCAATCGGCCAAAAAGCACATGGATTGTGCCTAATGGGAATCTGGAGTGTAGGACGGGTTCAAAGGAGAAAGCTGAAGGAGGTCCAGTACCAGCCAGGATGCTGCACACAGAGCAATGATCAGAAGAAGAGAATATTACTTCTAAAATTCCAGTGATTCTAAAACAAAAGAAAAATTCATGCATTATTTCATGATATTTACGGGGTACCTTCCAGGTAGTCATGGCAACCCCATGTGTTACAGAGTAGAACTGCTCCATAGGGTTTTCTTGGCTGTAATCTTTTACAGATGCAGATCACCAGGCCTTCTTCTGCAGTGCTGCTGGGTGGGTTTGAACTACCAACCCTGAGTTGAAATAGACTCAGCAGCAATGAGTTTGATTTTGTTTTGTTTCCAGGTACTAGGTATTGTGCTGGGTGATGGGAAGTAGCTCTCTCTCATTTCCAGAGCTCTTAGCGAAACAATAACAACAATAGAGGTTTCAATGATCCTACTAAAAGTTTACCCATGGACAAGGGAAAATAAACATGCAAAACCAGGATAGGATAAGAAAGGGTCTGCCATTAATCAGAAACCACCACCTTTAAGATTCAAGATTCTTAAAAGAAATCACCACATGTTAGTTCCTGCAGTGTCCAGATCATCTGCTCACTCATTTCCATTTGATAGAACCTTCCAAGGATAAGTAAGACCTTTGAAGTCTGCTAAATCTTACCACAAATTTCTCTGGGGATTCCAACAATACTGTGGTTTTAAATAGATATTTAAAAATATGTTATACATAAATGGGAAAAAAAAAAAGACATAGCTAAGGCCTAGGGATAAAGATTTATTAGGAAAAAGCACGGAGTGGTGGGAAGTCTTGGAGTAAGACAGGCTTAGGACAAAATCCTTGTTCTACTGGTTATTAGTCTTATGGTCTTGATAGGTTACTTAATCTCTGTCTGAGGATCAGTATTCTCATCTGTAAAACAGCAATAATGATACATACCTCAAAAAGAAGAAAGAAGAAGGAGAAGCAGGTGAATAAAGGTTAGACATGAATATCTAGCAACAAAACATAAGGCACGTGGACTGCTTAAGAGAAGGGAGAAGAAACCAATATTCATGGTGGGTAGGACAATGAGCATTCATTCGAACAGAACAAGGGGATAATGTGTGGTTTAAAATCAGGAAAGGTGTGTGTCAGGGTTGTATCCTTTCATCGTACTTATTCAGTCTGTATGCTGAGCAAATAATCTAAGAAGCTGGACTATACGAAGAAGAACATGGCATAAGGATTGGAGGAAGACTCATAACAACCTGCAATATGCTGATGACACAACCTTGCTTGCTGAAAGTGAAGAGGACTTGAAGCACTTACGGATGAACATGAAAGATGACAGCGTTCAGTATGGATTACCCCTTAACATAAAGAAAACAAAAATCCTCACAACTGGACCAATAAGCAACATCGAGATAAATGGAGAAAATCCTGAACTTGTTAAGGATTTCAGTTTACTTAGATTCACAATCAACGCCATGAAAGTAGCAGTCAAAAAATCAAACAACGTTTTATTGCATTGGACAAACCTGCTGCAAAAGACTTCTTTAAAAGCAAAGATGTCACTTTGAGGACTGAGCTGTGCCTGACCCAAGCCATGGTATTTTCAATCGCCTCATATGCATGTGAAAGCTGGGCAATGAATAAAGAAGACCAAAGAAGAATCGATGCCTTTGAATTATGGTGTTGGCGAAGAATATTGACTATACTATGGACTGCCAGAAGAACGAAAAATCTTTCTTGGAAGAAGTACAGCCAGAATGTTCCTTAGAAGCAAGGATGGAGAGACTTCATCTCACATACTTTGGACATATTATTAGGAGGGATCAGTCCCTGAAGAAGGACATTATGCTTGGTAAAGTAGACGATCAGTGAAAAAGAAGAAGACCTGCAATGAGATGGACTGACACAGTGGCTGCAACAATGCGTTCAAACACAGCAGTGATTGTGAGGACGGCACAGGATTGGGCAGTGTTTCGTTCTGCTGTACATGGGGTTGCCATGAGTCAGAACCAACTCAACGATGGCACCTAATAACAACGACAGAAGAATGAGCTGGAGACCAGGCATCAGACAACTCAGATTCCAGGCCAGGATCCATCACAAACTAGCTGTGAGACCCAAGGAATTCCATTCCTCTCTCTCATGGCCTCAGTTTTCTCATCTGTAAAATGAAGGGGCTGGAATAGATGACCCTATGGTTCCTCTCAGTTCTGACATTTTATCAGCTCCTTTGCTTCTCTCTTCTATTAAAGTGTGTGAGGCAAAGGGCGGTGAGTCAGTAAAGAGCAGTGCTGACGCTGCTGCCATAAGGAGGCTGGCTCCTTCAGGCTTGCATGTCCCCAGGCCAAATAACTGACACATCTGCTTCACTAGGCAAAATAACTAAACAAAAAACCAAACCCAATGCCATTGAGCTGATTTTGACTCATAGCGACCCTATAGGATACAGTAGAACTGCCCCCATAGGGTTTCCAAGGAGCAGCTGGTGGATTTGAACTGCCAACCTTTTAGTTAGCAGCTGAGTTCTTAACCACTATGCCCCCAGGGCACTTTAACTAGCACTTGTGAAAGATCCTGCCATGCATTGGTGTTTGAGCAATGAAAAGAGAACCATCTCCCATTCTGACAGTGCTGCACTGGGAATTCATAAAATATGTAAGTAACTAGTAAGGGCATTTTTCACTTCAGCAGTGGTTTTCTCTACTTATCTCTTCATTTGTGTGTCCACACATCCAGTTATAAATTTATTCAATTAATGTGAGCATTTATTATGAGAAACAGACATGCAGACATGTTTCTTGCTAACTAGGAGATCATCAGCTCATTCATTCATTTGTTCATTCATTCTTCCAACTGTTATTGGGTACCTACCATGTGCCAAGCATTGTGCTGGGTACTGAAGACACAATGCAGAACAAGGTAGTCCTAACCATGGAGGACTTCACATCTGAGAAAGGAACACCCGCACAGACTATCACCCAGGGTGATGTAAGTGTAAGCGAGAGTTGGGCACAGGGACAACAGGGCACTCGGCTCATTTTGAAAGTTCAGGGCAAGTCTCCAAGTCTTCCACAAGGTAGCAGTGCTTGGGCTGAGAGGTGAAAGACATAGGCAGAGTTGGCTAGATTGCAGGTAGAATGAGAAAACCAAAAGAAGCTGCATGTGTAAACAAATAGGAGCATGGGAGAAAAGGGCACAGTTTTGGAACTCAGGTAATGTGGATGGAGCCTAAGGTGTGTGGCAGAGAAATGAGAGAGGAGTGAGAGGGTGGGGCAGACGTGGGCAATTACCACGGAAATAACAGGTGGGTAGAGCAGTATCTCCCATCAGAACTCAGGTATCCAATCATCTCCTCTGACTATTTAGAACACTACTAAGATCTAGGAGGCAAGCAAGAAGTCCTCTGAGGAGCCAATATCAAGGTCTCAAAATTTGGGCCTTGAAGTTTGTCTGTAACTGAAAGGAGGGCCCTTCAGGCTCTTACTCCACACCCATACACTCTTACTTTACCCACACTTCTAACAAACCTGGGGATCTGGTTTTCAGACCAACACACAGCAAGAAATAACCAGAAAATTAGAAGAGAGGTGAGGGGCTGCCACAACCACACAATCTACAGAGTATGAAGTGACAGCTGGTAGACTGGAAACAGAGAATGAAGTAGAAAAACTCTCCAAAGCCAACACAAGAACCACAGGGCTCTTCAGAGGCACCGGTGCATCACAGAACAATCTAAAACCAGCTTGCAGAATCATCAGTAAAATGAAAAGTCAAAATCACTGAAATGTATTTAAGAAGCATATATTTCTAATCAAACTGAAAGGGTGTTGTGCTTAAAGCATTAAACACAAGACCATTTAGAAATGAAAGGAATCCAAAGGCTTATTCCCCCAAGGGTCTCAAACAGCTAAGGTTTCACTCAGATGACAAGGACCAGCTTGAGCCCAGCTGTAAGTGTCCAGGGACTCCTACTAGAGTTTTCCTGCTGGAAGGAACTTCAGAAATCATTTAGGCCAAATCCTCATTTTAGGTCTAAGAAAATGAGACCCAGTCGGGGGGAAGGGACTTTCTGGAAACCACCCAACGAGAGGGGCAGAATTGAAGTTAGAACCTGGTTCTCATGACCCTGTCTCCTGTGCCATTCTTTGATGGGACTGGGAATTAGGGAAATCTCTGGACAAGGGTTTGAGGGCAGCCTCTGCAACAGGAGGACCCGAGATGGCTCCCAAATGACAGGGATAGTCTTGAGCAGTGGAGAAGAGATGGAAGGGACATGTCAGGTCCTGGGTCAGAGGACTGATAAAAAAACAAAACCAAACCCATTGCCGTCAAGCAGATCCCAACTCAAGTAATGCTCTAACAATCATTTCCTGAGGACCAAGTCCATTTCCATCCATTACGTCACTAGACCCTCAAAGCAAAACTGTAAGGTAAGCAGGGCAGACATTGTTATCCCAAGGCACGGACAAGGAAACTGAGGCTCAGAAGGGATAACTAATTTTTCATATAATACAGTATGCAAGTGGCAACATCAGAACGAGAACTATATAGCCTCCTATCCCTTGTAGATACTCAACACTAGTTTTAAAAATTCCCAGAAATATGTCTCCTGGGGATAAAAAAAACCTCTTTGGTTTTTGCACATGACCTTAGGTAAGTCTTTTACATTCTGACACTCTTTCTTGAGGCACATCTGACATTATTTAGCTATTACTTGAGCCAAAGTATGTTAGTTACCTTCAAGAGCAGTGTGACTTTATTTCAAATGCTGTTCCTCATAATAGTTTTTAACATTCTGTTACTATAGAAAAAATCCTTGTATTTTGTGCAGTGCTTAGAGCTTTCCAGTTCCTTTACAGTTTCCCCTGTCAGCTTAGCAAAACAGTTCGGAAAACAGTAATGCATCATTATAGCTTCTAATCAAACACAGACTCTAGCCCTCCACAGCAGTGGTTTTCTTTAGAACACATTTATCATTAAAACAAAGGGCTGTGAGTTTCGGAGGAAAGCAATGTTTTGAGCTGTCAAGATAGTTGAAAATATCTGAAAAAAACATTTTTTGAGATAATTCTTGCTTTGTAGGTAGGTGCAATATCAATTTTTCCCCTCATAAATTAACATTTTTTAGATTAAATAGGAAATTGTCTGGAAATCTTTGATCATTTCAAATATAATTATTGTTTTGACTAATAAGTCAAATTTGCAGTAATAAAAAAGGCAAATCACCAAATATAACTATGTGGTTTGCATTTCTTTGTGATTTTAAAGGGCATATGCTGGGTTTTGTTAAATGAGAGCCAACAACAGTAATCATTTAGAGGTTTCTTAGTGGGTTGGGAAGGTGGTTTTTCTACATTGGTATAGTTTCTAATTGGTATACAGCTCTTTAACAACAATGATGATGATCATACACCTATATTTGAATAAATCCTGAGACTTTGCAAAGTGTTTCTACCCCTTATGTCCCTGGCCCTCCAAACAGCACTGTGAGGAAGGCAGGAGAAAGATGGTCACCCCAGTGGCAGAGGACGCATCTGGGCATTTATTCAACAAACATTTACGAGCTTCTACTATGTGACAGGCCCAGACATGGGATATAGAGGTGAATAAGACATGGCACCCTGCTCTCAGAGAGCTTACAGGAACTTGCATAAGGTTGTAGACAGGTGGAGAGAACAGGGACCGGGATCCAGGTGCATTTTTAACTGCACCACTTGCTGTATCTCACATCTGCAACTCAGTTGTAGTCAACAACTGGGATTTCCTTTTGAAAGAGACACTTCCTGGTCTGGCATATTGAGCACCTTGGTGGAGTGGCCGCATCATACCACTTGGTGCCAGCTAAGTCTCCATGGCTAAGCAGAGGAATCATCCAGAGAACTTCAAATCCAGGTCCTCAGAGGATGCACCCACATCAAGGTGCTCTATCCTTATGATTCTCCCTCCCCATCTAACAATAGCACCCTGCTTTTCATCCTCCAAATATGAAATACCACTGCCCACCCCTCTGCTTTTACATAAGCTGTTCCTTCTGCTCATAATGCCCTTCTCTGCCCCATACACCTTGTGAGCTTATCTACATCATTAAAACCTAACGCAGATGTCGCTTCCTCCAGAATACACCACTTACTTCTCTGTGCCACTTCTGTACCTTGTGCATACTTCTGCTGTTGCACTTGTCACCCTAAATTGTGATTTCTTATTTCTATGCCTCAATCTCCATTGGATTTGTGAGCATCTCAAGAGTGGGGACTGTACTTTATGACTGCCTATATACTCAGCACTTAGTCCAGGATATGGCCCATAGCAGATATTCAACAATAATTTCTTAAATAAATTAATAAACATTGGGCATTTAGTGAGCACCTGGAATGTGACAAGTCCTAGGCACTCTCTAATATTATCTCCAGTCCTTACAAAAATCCTATGAGACAGACATTAGTTTCCTCATTTTACAGATTACGAATCTGATGTTTAGAGAAATTATGAGTCTTGCCCAAGATCAGAGTCAGAAAAAAAAGTACCAGGAGTCAAAGTGAGGTTTGTCTGACTTCAAATTTCTTTCCACAATGCCTCACTGACTCTGTTAAACTGCCTTCAAGGTAGTCTCTCATGCAAAGATTAATAAAGAATGCAGTAGGAGGCAGAACCAACATGGCACTATATACAGAAGCACCATGCCATCCCTCTGTAGCAAAGACCCAAAAACTAAGTAAAACGGATACAAACATCAGTCTTGGAATCACAAGCATCAAATGAAGGGATAAAGAACTAGATCAAGCACTGCATGGAAGAGGAAACTGACAGAAAACAGAGAATGAGGAGAGTTACAGAGTGGAGGTCCCCTGTCAGCTAACACAGCAAAGCTTTGCCATCTTGGAGCACAGCCAGCAACAACCCTGGACAGGGACTACAGGAAGGCAACTTCACAGAGCTCTCAACATGAGACAGAGCACCTTGTAACCAGAGACACATGCTTTCCCACTCCTCACTCTTCTGCCCTGTATGTTGCCTCTGCTGCTTTCCAACAGGCCACGGTCCCTTGGCTGGAGAGACGCCAGCTCACTGCCACCACAGGTCTGCCCTGCCCCCACCAGTTGGCGACCTCAGCATTATTTTTTTTTCTCTTTCCCTTTCTCCCTTTTCCTTCTCTCTCTCACCTAGCCTCCTGTGCTGCCTCCACCCCTTCCTGATGGCCACCCCCAGCAAGTGAAACCCTAGCTCACCATCACCCTGGATCCACACCCCCTCCAATGGCCAGTTCCATCAGCGCCATATTTTTTGTTTGTTTCTTCTCTCTCTTTCCCTTCCTTCCTTAACTTCCTCCTGCCTACCTAGCCCTTTGTGTCACCTCTGCCCCTTCTCGACAGGCTGTGCTGCACCACTTGGCTAGAGAGCCACTAGCACACAGCGTTCCTGGGTCTGCCCTGCCCCCATCTGCTGATCCCTGCCATGCTGCATTTTTTTTGCTTTTGTTTCTTTCTCTTTCTCGCCTAGCTCCACACATCACATCCTCTCCCTTAACTCCAGCCTCTCTATACTGCCCACCGAGTGCCACACCCCTGAGCTGCACCAGCGCAGACCTCCAGACCCCTGGACCCTACACCATGCTGCCCTTGGCCCCACCCTCCTGAGTGCTGCACCACTGAGCAGCACTACCAAGGACCCCTAGACCCCACCCTGTGCCACACCCTGGCCCCATCCCGCTGAGCACTGTGCCCCTGATTGGGACCAGCGCAGACTCCAGGACCCCTGGACCCAACCCTGCACAGCCCAAGGCCCCACCCTACCAAGTGCCACACCCTTGAGCAAGACTGGCATGGACATCTGGATGCCTGGCCCTGCCCCTCTGCACTGGCCCCAGACTTGTCCCCCGGCACAACTTCGTGCCACAGACAAACAACCCATTCCTGCCCCTCCCACCCCACTGTACCTGCCGTGCTCCACCATAGCTATAAGTGACTGGTCCTGCCCACCTGGACATGGTGGTGAAAACTATCATGCCCACAGTTGAGCAAGCAAGAAAACACACCCAATCTGCCTGCCCAGATATAACCAAATAAAACAAAAATCAGGATGAAACAAAAAAACTTACAATCAATAAACAAAGAAAATAATTCTCGAGTGTATTAAAGACAGCAGACAATATCAAAACATAGTAAAGAAACAGGACAGGGTGGCTCCAGAAAGCGACCAAAATAAAACTCAAGATGACCTTCTGGTAGAAGAAAAGGCACTGGAACAACCTGATAGGGAATTCAAACGTCTAGTATTCAGGGCTCTCCATGAGATTAGGAAAGAGATCAAAGAAAACACAGACAAAACTAAAGAAAAAATGGACAAAATCACAGAAAATAAAGACCAAATCAGGGAAAACACAGACAAAGCATTCATGAAAATAACACAAGAACAAAATGTCAAAATAAATTAGAAATCATACAAAAAAAGCAATTAGAAATCTAAAAGTGACAACAAATTTTCAGAAATGGACAATGTAATAGAAGGTTTTAGGAGCAAACTGGAAACAATGGAAGACAGGATCAATGAAATTGAAGACAAATACAAGGATACCACTTTGAGGAAAAATCAGAGAAAAGAATGAAGAAAACCTAAGAAATATGAGGGATACAATCAACACCAAAAATTTCCATGTGATCAGAGTTCCAGAACAGTGGGAGAAAGTGGAAAATACAGAAAGTATCACTGAAGATTTGCTGACAGAAAATTTCCCTAATAATATAAAAGATGAAAAGCTGACTATCCAAGGAGCTCAGCAAACCCCAAATAGAATAAACCGCAAAAGAAAGTCACCAAGACATATCATAATCACACTTGCCAAAATCAAAGACAAAGAAAGAATCCTGACAGAAGCTCAAGAAAAATGAAAAGTCACATACAAAGGGGAAACAATAAGACTAAACTCTGATTACTCAGCAGAAACCATGCAGGCAAGAAGACAATGAGATGACATACATAAAACCTTGAAAGAAAAAAAATAAATGCCAGCCAACAATAACATATCCTGCAAAATTCTCCCTCAAATATGATGGTGAAATTAGGATATTTCCAGATAAACAGAAATTAAGAGAATATGTAAAAACCAAATCAAAGTTAATAGAATTATTAAAGGGAGTCCTTTGGTTAGAGAACCAACAACATCAGACAACAACTTGAATCTAGGACACAAGACAGGATCAGCCAGATACCATCCTAGGTAATGAACTCTCAAGGATAAAACAAAACTAAAAGATTTACAACAGGGACCCAGAGACATCAATATGTAAATGACAACAACATCAGAATAATAAAAAGGGGAATAAACAGTGTAGGTACAGAACTTTCAAATGGAGAAGAAGTCAAAGTGATATTAAGTACTAAAAGACTGGTTCAAACTTAGGAAGATAGGAGTAAATTTCAAGGTAACCACAAAGAAAGACAACCAACCTACACATCAAAATAAAGAAGAAAAACATGAAGTCTCAGTAAACACAAAATCTACAAAAACAAAAGAAATTCCATAAATAAAAGGAACTCAGCACAGGAGAGCAAGAAGAACAAAGACGTCAGCACCACAACAAAAGCACTACAAAATGACAGCAATAAACTCACATCTATCGATAATCACATTGAACATAAATGGCTTAAATGCACCAATAAAGAGACAGACAGTAACAGATGGATAAAAAAAATTACCCATCAATATGCTGTCTACAAGCGACACACCTTAGAAATAAAGACATAAATATATTAAAAATCAAAGTATGGAAAAAATTATCAAGAAACAGCAACCAAAAAAGTGCAGGAGTGGCAATACTACTCTCAGATAAAATGGACTTTAAGGCAAAATCCACCATAAAAGAACAAGGAAAGACATTATATAATGATTAAAAGGACAATCTACCATGAGGACATAAACAAATATAATATCTATGCATCCAACAACAGGGCTCCAAAATACATAAAAAAAACTCTAATAGCACTGAAAAGAGAAATTGACAGTTCCATAATAATAAATAGTAGGAGACTTCAACACACCACTCTCAGTAAAGAACAGAACCTCTAGAAAGAATCCCTACAAAGCAACAGAAGATCTAAAGGCCACAATCAACCAACTTGATCTCATAGACATACATAGAACACTCCATCCAACAGCAGCAAAGTATACATTCTTTTCCAATGCACATGGAATGTTCTCCAGAATAGACCACATCTTAGGCCACAAAGCAACCCTCAACAAAACCCAAAACATTATGATAATACAAAGCATCTTCTCTGATCACAGTATCATAAAAGTAGAAATTAATTACAGAAAGAGTAAGGGGCAAAAAACATGGAAACTGAATAATACCTTGCTTAAAAACCACTGGGTAATAAAGAAATCAAAGATGGAGTAAAAAAAATTCCTAGAATTCAATGAGAATGAAAACACATCATACCAAAACCTTTGGGACTCAGGAAAGGAGGCAGTGCTTAGAGGCCAATTTATAGCAATAGATGCACACATCAAAAAAAGAAAGAAAAAGGGATAAAAGCAAAATGTTAGCTTTACAACTTGAACAAATAGAAAGAGAACAGCAAAAGAAGCCCACAGCCACCAGAAGAAAGGAAATAATAAAGACCAGAGCAGAAATAAATGAAACAGAGAATAGAGGAACAATAGCAAGAATCAGCAAAACCAAAACTTGGTTCTTTGAAAGGATCAATGAAATCGACAGATCACTGGCCAAATTGAGAGAAGAAAAACAGAAGAGTAAGCAAATAACCCAAATGAGAAATAGAATGGGGGTACATTACAATGAATTCAACTGAAATAAAAAGGGTCATAACACTGTACTATGAAAAACTGTACTCCAACAAATTTAAAAACCTAGAGGAAATGGGCAAATTTCTAGAAACACACTACCTACCTAAACTAACACAAACCAAGGTAGAAAATCTGAACAGACCCATAACAAGAGAAGAGATTGAAAAGGTAATAATAAAAAAAAAACCTCCCAATCAAAAAATGTCCTGGCCCAAATGGCTTCACTGGAGAATTCTACCAAACATTCAGAGAAGAGTTCACACCATTACTACTCAAATTATTTCAGAACATAGAAAAGGAAGGGATACTTCTGAAATCATTCCATGAAGCCAGCATAACCCTAATGCCAAAACCAGACAAAGATACCAAAAAAAAAAAAAAAGGAAGAGAGAAAATTACAGACCAATATCTCTCATGAACACATGATGCAACAATTCTCAACAAAATTCTAGCCAATGGAATTCAGCATCATATAAAAAAAAACAATACACCATGACCAAGTTGGATTCACACCAGGTAGGCAAGCATGGTTCAACATTAGATAATCAATCAATGTAATCTCCCACATAAATAAAACAAAAGGAAAAAATCACTTGATCATCTCAATTGATACAGAAAAGGCATTCCATAAAGTTCAACAGCCATTCCTGAAAAAAACTCTCAATAAAGTAGGAATAGAAGGGAAATTCCTCAACGTAATAAAGGGCATCTATACAAAACCAACAGCCAACATCATTCCCAACTGAGAGAGGCTGAAAACATTCCCTGTGATAATGGAAAAAAGACAAAGATGCCCTTTATCACCACTCCTACATAACATTGTGCTGGAAGTCCTAGCTAGAGCAATAAGACAAGAAAAAGAAATAAAGGGCATCCAAATTGGTAAGGAAGAAGTAAAACTATCCCCTATTCATGGATGATATGATACTATACGTAGAGAACCCTAAAGACTCCACAAGAAAAATACTGGAACAAACAGATTCATTCGAGTAGCAGGATAAACATAACATTTTGCATAAACATGCAAAAATCAGCTGGATTCCTATGATCAATAGAGAGAACTATGAAAAGGAAATCAGAAAAACATCACCATTTATAATAGCCCCCCCCCCCAAAAAAAAACAACTTAGGAATAACTCTAACCAGGGATGTAAAAGACCTATACAAAGAAAACTATAAAACACTACTGTAAGAAACCAAAAGAGGCCTACATAAATGGAAAAACATGCCATACTCGTAAATAGGTAGAGTCAACATGTGACAATGTCAATTCTACAAACACAATGCAATCCTAATCCAAGTACCAACAGCATTCTTTAACGAGATGGAAAAAATAATCATTAACTTTATATGGAAAGAAAAGAGGCCCCGGATAAGTAAAGCACTATTGAGGAAGAAGAACACAGTAGGAGGCCTCGCACTACCTGACCTCAGAACGTACTATACAGCTACGGTAGTCAAAACAGCCTGGTACTGGTACAATGACAGACAGGTTGACCAATGGAACAGAATCGAGAACCTATATGTAAATCCATCCACCTAGGGTCACCTGATCTTTGACAAAGGCCCCAAATCCATTAAACGGGGGAAAAGACAGTCTTTAACAAATGGTGCTAGCAAAACTGGATGTCCATCTGTAAAAAAATGAAACAGGACCCATACTTCACATTATATACAAAAACTAATTCAAAATGGATCAAAGGCCTAAATATAAACCCCAAAACTATGAAGATCATGGAAGGAAAAACAGGGTCAATGCTAGGGGCCCTAATATATGGTATAAATAGGATATAAACCATAACTAACAATATGCAAACACCAGAAGATAAGCTAGATAACTGGGATCTTCTAAAAATTAAACACTTATGCTCATCAAAAGACTTCACTAAAAGAGTAAAAAGAGAACCTACAGACTGGGAAAATTTTTTTTGCTATGACAAATCCAACAAATGTCTAATCTCTAAAATCTATAGGAAAATCGAGCAACTCTACAACAAAAAGACAAATAATTCAATTAAAAAATGGATGAAGGGTATGAACAGACACTTCACCAAAGAAGACATTAAGGTGGCTAACAGGTGTATGAGGAAATGCTCATGATCACTAGCCATTAGAGAAATGCAAATCAAAACTACATTGAGATACTATCTCATCCTGACATTACTCTCACGAATCAAAAATAAACAGAAAATAACAAACGTTGGAGAGGCTGCAGAGAGACTGGAACACATGCACTGTTTGTGGGAATGCAAAATGGTACAATCATTCTGGAAATTGATATGGCACTTCCTTAAAAAGCTAGAAATAGGAATACCATATGATCCAGCAATCCCACTCCTAGGTATATATCCTGGAGAAATAAGAACCATCACACGAATAGACATATGTACACCCATGTTCATTGCAGCATTATTCACAAACAGCAAAAAGATGGAAACAACCTAAATGTCCATCAACAGGTGAATGGATAAACAAACTTGGGTAAATACACACAATGTAATATAATAAAGAACAATGATAAATCTGCAAAACATCTCACAACATGGATGAATCTGGAGGACATTACGCTCAGTGAAATAAGTCAATTACAAAAGGACAAATACTGTATGAGACCACTATTATAAAAACTCACAAAAAGGTTTCCACACAGAAAGAAACAATCTTTGATGGTTACGAGGAAGGGGAGGGGTAGGGAGGGAAAAACACTAATTAGACAATAGGTAAGTGTTAACTTTGGTAAAAGGTAAGACAGTACACAATACTGAGGAAGTTAGCACAACCTGACCAAGGCAAAGTCATAGAAGCTTCATAGACACATCTAAATTCCATGAGGGACCGAGTTACTAGATTGAGGGCTGGAGACCATGGTCTCAGGGTACATCTAGCTCAACTGGCATAACATAATTTATAAAGAAAATTTTCTACATCCTACTTTGGTGAGTACCGTCTGGGGTCTTAAAAGTTTGTGAGCAGCCATCAAAGATGCATCTATTGGTCCCATTCCATCTGGAGCAAATGAGAATGCAGAAAACCAAAGACACAAGGGAAAGATTAGTCCAAAGGACTAATGGACCACAACTACCATAGCCTACAGCAGAATGAGTCCAGAACAACTAGATGTTGCCTGGCTACCATCACCAACTGCTCTGACAGGGATCACAATAGAAGGCCCTGGACAGAGCTGGAGAAAAATGTAGAACAAAATTCAAACTCACAAAAAAAGACCAGATTTACTGGTCTGACAGAGACTGGAGAAACCCCGAGAGTATGGCCCTCAGACACCCTTTAAACTCAGTATTGAAGTCACTCCTGAAGTTCAGCCTTCAGCCAAAGATTAGACAGGCCTATAAAACAAACTATAACACACGTAGTTCCACCATGTATACGAGACTAAACGGGCACACCAGCCCAAAAGCAGAGACGAGAAGGCAGGAAGGGACAGGAATACTGGACAAGTGGAAGCGGGGAACCCGAAGTCGAGAAGAAGAGAGTGTTGATACTTCATGGGATTGGCAACCAATGTCACAGAACAATTTGTGTATTAATTGTTTAATGAGAAACAAACTTGCTCAGTAAACTTTCACCTAAAGCACACACATGCACACACACACACAAAGAATGCAGTAAACGCTGAACGCTATCCTCATTCTCCATCTTACCCTGCTCCATGCCAGAAAAAAAGAGTCAAAGCAAGAGGTTTTTGTTTAGAAGTCTTCTGGTGATTTTTTTGGAACTGACTTCCTTTTTGTTTGTTTTATCATAAAATTACTTTCTTTTTTAAAAAAATAATTTATTTTATTTTTTATTGTTGTTAAGAATATACGCAACAGGATATACACCAATTCAACCATTTCTACAAGTACAACTCAATAACATTGTTTACATTCTTCAAGTTGTGCAAACTTTCTCACCTTCCTTTTCCAAATTGTTCTTCCCTCACTAACATAAACTCACTTCCCTTAAGTTTCCTATCTACTCTTTCAAGTTGCAGTTGTCAATTTGATCCTATATACATAGTTCTTTAAGAGAGCACAATGCTTAATGCATTCTTCACTAATTAAGCTAAACTACTGTTTGCTTTAAAGACTTCAGGTGGATATTTTTGGTTTAAGGATTAAGGTTTAAAGATTATCTCAGGGCAATAGATTTGTGGGTTCATCCACCCTCAATGGCTCCATAAAATTGGATTCCATGAATATATATATATTTTTTTATATTTTATTGTACTTCAGGTGAAGGCTTACAGAACAAATAGTTTCTCATGAAACAGTAGTACACATGTTGTTTTATGACATTGGTTAACAAACCCACAACATATTAACCCTCTAAATTCTCAACCTTTTTTTTTTTTGAAAATACACATACCCAAAGATACACCATTTCAAAAATGTCTACATGCACAGTTCAGTGACATTGACCATGCTCTTCCAATTGTGCTGTTATTCTCACTTAAGATGAAGGTTTACAGAACAAAATAGTTTCTCATTTAACAGTTACTACAAATGTTGCCCTATGACAATGGTTAACAATCTCACAACATATCAACAATATCCTCACTCAACCTTGGGTTCCCTATCACCAGCTTCCTTGTCCCCTTCTGCCTTCTGGCCCTTCTCACTGGACTCCTGTACCTCATTAGTCTCATTTGGTTTTACAGGGCTGTCCACTCCCAGGCTGAACAGTGAACCTCGGAGGTAGCTTCACCACTGAGCTGAAAGGGTGTCTGGGGGCCATACTCTCAAGGTTTCTCCAGTCTCCTTTAGGCCAGTAAATCTGGTCTTTTTTTTTTGTGAGTTAGAATTATGCTCTACATCCTTCTCCAGCTCTGTCCAGAACCCTCTGTTGTGATCCTGGTCAGAGCAGTCAGTGGTGGTAGCCGGGCACCATCTAGCTGTACTGGACTCAGTCTGGTGGAGGCCTTGGTAGCTGTGGACAATTAGTCCTTTGGACTAATCTTTTCCTTGTATCCTGTTCTCTTCATTCTCCCTTGCTCCCGAAGGGATGAGACCAGTGGAGTATCTTAGATGGCCGCTCATAGACTTTTAAGAACCCAGACACTACTCACCAAGGTAGAATGTAGAACATTGTCTTTATAAGCTGTGTCATGCCAATTGAGCTAGATGTTCCACAAGACCATGGTCCCCACAGCCCTCCGCCTGGCAATTCAGTCCCTCAGGGAGTTTGGATGTGTCTATGGGGCTTCCATGACCTTTCCTTGTACAGGTTGTGCTAGTTTCCCCTGTATTGTGACTGTCTCACCCTTCACCCAAGATACCACTTATCTATTGCCTATTAAGTATTTCCCCCCCACCCCTCCCATCCCTGGTAACCAACAAAGATTGTTACATTTTGTGTGTGAACTTTCTCATGGGTTTTTACAATAGAGGTCTCATACAATATTTGTCCTTTTGTGATTGACTTATTTCACTCAGCATAATGTCCTCCAGTTTCATCCATGTTATGAGATGCTTCACAGATGCATTGTTGTTCTTTCTCGTTGCATAGTACTCCATTGTGTGTATGTACCATAGTTTGTTTATCCATTCATCTGTTGATGAACATCTAGGTTGTTTCCATCGTTTTGCTATTGTGAACAATGCTGCCATGAACATAGGTGTGCATATGTCTATTCGAGTGACGACTCTTATTTCTCTAGGATATATTCCTAGAAGTGGGATTGCTGGATCGAATGGTATGTCATTTCTAGCTTTCTGAGGAAGCGCCATATCATTTTCCAAAATGGTTGTATCCTTTTGCATTCCCACCAGCAGTGCATAAGTGTTCCCATCTCCCCACAGCCTCTCCAACATTTGTTATTTCCAGTGTTTTTGATTCGTGCCAGTAATGCCGGGGTGAGATGGTATCTCATTATGGTTTTAATTTGCATTTCTCTAATGGCTAGTGATCGCGAGCATTTCCTCATGTGTCTGTTGGCCATTTGAATGTCTTCTTTGGTGAAGTGTCTGTTCATTTCCTTTGCCTATTTTTTGATAGGATTATTTGTCTTTTTGTTGTAGAGGTGTTGGATTTTCTTGTAGATTATGGAGATTAGACCTTTGTCTGACTTGTACTGTCCAAAAAGTTTTTCCCAGTGTGTAGGTTCTCTTTTTACTCTTTTGGTGAAGTCTTCTGAAGAGTATAGGTGTTTGATTTTTAGAAGATCCTAGTTATCTAGCTTATCTGTTGGGGTTTGTGCGTTGATGATTATGGTTCGTATCCTGTTAATGCCATGTATTAAGGCCTGAAGTGTTGGTCCTATTTTTTCTTCTATGAACTTTATAGTTTTAGGCTTTATATTCAGGTCTTTGATCCATTTTGAAGTAGTTTTTGTATACGGTGTGAGGTATGGGTCCTGTTTCATTTTTTTGCAAATGGATATCCAGTTTTGCCAGCACCATTTGTTAAAAAGACTGTCTTTTCCCCATTTGATGGACTTTGGGCCCTTGTCGAAGATCAGGTAACCATAGGTGGATGGATTTACATCTGAGTTCTCAATTCTGTTCCATTGGTCAATGTATCTGTCGTTGTACCAGTACCAGGCTGTTTTGACTACTGTAGCTGTATAGTAGGTTCTGAAGTCAGGTAGTGTGAGTCCTCCAACTTTCTTCTTCTTCTTCAGTAGTGCTTTACTTATTCGGGGCTTCTTCCCTTTCCGTATAAAGTTAATTATTAGTTTTTCCATCACTTTGAAGAATGTTGTTGGTATTTGGATCGGGATTGCATTGTATTTCTAGATTGTTTTGGGTAGAATTGACATTTTCGCAATGTTGAATCTGCCTATCCATGACCATGGTATGTTTTTCCATTTATGTAGATCCCTTTGGGTTTCATGCAGTAGTGTTTTGTAGTTTTCTTTGTATAGGTCTTTTACACCCCTGGTCAGATTTACTCCTAAGTATTTTATCTTTTTAGGGGGTATTGAAAATGGTATTGTTTTTCTGATTTCATTTTCATCATTCTCCTTACTGGTGTATAGGAATCCAACTGATTTTTGAATGTTTCTCTTGTATCCTGCTACTCTGCTGAACCTTCCTATTAGTTCCAGTAGATTTCTCGTGGAATCTTAAGGGTTTTCTATGCATAGTATCATATCATCTGCAAACAGGGATAGTTTAACTTATTCACTACCAATTTGGATACCCTTTATTTCTTTTTCTTGCCTTATTGCTCTAGCTAGCACTTTGAGCACAATGTTAAATAGGAGTGGTGATACAGGGCATCCTTGTCTTGTTCCTGTTTTCAAGGGGAATGTTTTCATCCTCTCTCCGTTAAGAATGATGTTGGCCATTGGTTTTGCATAGATGCCCTTTATTATGTTGAGAAATTTCCCTTCTATACCTATTTTATTGAGAGCTTTTATTAGGAATGGGTGTTGGACTTTGTCAAATGCCTTTTCTGCATCAATTGAGATGCTCCTGTGATTCTTTTCTTTCCTTTTATTTATGTGGTGGGTTACGTTGATTGATTTTCTGATGTTGAACCATCATTGCATACCTGGTATGAATCCTACTTGGTCGTGGTGTATTATTTTGTTGATATGATGCTGAAGTCTATTGGCTAGAATTTTGTTCAGAATTTTTGCATCTATATTCATGAGAGATATTGGTCTGTAATTTTCTTTTTTTGCGACGTCTTTGCCTGGTTTTGGTATCAGTGTTATGCTGGCTTCATAGAATGAATTTGGAAGTGTTGCTTCCTCTTCTATGCTCTGAAATAGCTTGAGTAGTACTGGTACAAGCTCTTCTGTATGTTTTGTAGAATTCTCCAGTGAAGCCATCTGGGCCAGGGCTTTTTTTGGTTGGGAGTTTTTTTATTACCTTTTAAATCTCTTCTCTTGTTATGGGTCTGTTCAGACTTTCAGCATCACCTGTTGTAGTTTTGGTAGGCCGTGTCTTCTAGAAATTTATCCATTTCCTCTAGGTTTTCAAATTTGTTGGAGTATAGTTTTTCATAATATTCTGTTATAATCCTTTTTATATCGGTTGGGTCTGTTGTAATGTCCCCCATTTCATTTATTATTTGGGTTATTTGTGTCCTCTCCTGTTTTTCTTTTGTCAGTCTGGCCAGTGGTTTGTCGATTTTATTGATTCTTTCTAAGAACCAACTTTTGGTTTTGTTGATTCTTTCTATTGTTTTTCTGTTCTCTATTTCATTTATTTCTGCTCTGATCTTTACTATTTCCTTTCTTCCGGTGGTTGTGGGCTTTTTTTTGCTGTTCTCTTTCTATTTGTTTGAGTTCTGTAGTTAATGTTTTGATTTTGTCCCTTTCTTCTTTTTTGATATGTGCATCTATTGCTATAAATTGTCCTCTGAGGACTGCCTTTGCTGTGTCCCAAAGGTTTTGGTATGATGTGTTTTCATTCTGATTTGATTCTTGGAATTTTTTGATTCCATCTCTGATTTCTTCTATTACCCAGTGATGTGTAAGCAGGGTATTATTCAGTTTTCTTGTAGTTGATTCTTTTTCCTTGCTCTTTCTATTGTTAATTTCTACTTTGATGGCATTGTGGTCAGAGAAGATACTTTGAATTATCTCAGTGTTTTGGATCTTGTTGAGGATTGCTCTGTGGTCTAAGATGTGGTCTATTCTGGAGAACGTTCCATGTGCATTGAAAAAGAATGTGTACTTTTCAGTGGTTGGATGGAGTGTTCTGTATATGCCTGTGAGGTCAAGTTGGTTGATTGTGCCCTTTAGGTCTTCTGTATCTTTGGTGAGTTTCTTCTTAGTTGTTCTGTCCTTTACTGAGAGTGGTGTGTTGAAGTCTCCTACTATTATTGTGGAACTGTCAATTTCTCTTTTCAGTGTTGTTAGAGTTTGTTTTATGTATTTTGGAGCCCTGTCATTGGGAGCATAGATGTTTATTATGGTTATGTCTTCATGATGGATCATCCCCTTAATCATTATATAGTGTCCTTCTTTGTCTTTTATGGTAGATTTTGTTTTAAAGTCTATTTTATCTGAGATTAGAATTGCCACTCCTGCTCTTTTTTGGTAGTTGTTAGCTTGATATATTTTTTTCCAACCTTTGACTTTTAATAAATTCACATCTTTGTTTCTAAGGTGTGTCTCTTGTAGACAGCATATTGATGGATCCTGTTTTCTTATCCATTCTGTCACTCTCCGTCTCTTTATGGGTGCATTGAGTCCATTTACATTCAGTGTAATTATTGATAGACGTGAGTTTGTTGCTGTCATTTTGTAGTGCTTTTTTTTTTGTGGTGTTGAAGTTTTCTTTGTTCTTCTTACTCTCTTATGCTGAGTTATTTTTGTTTGTGGATTGTTTTTTCATTTCTTTTGTTTTTGCTAAGACTTTATGTTTTTCCTCTTTATTTTTATGAGTTGGTTTGTTAACTTTCCTTGTGGTTACCATGAATTTTACCCTTATCTTTCTAAGTTTGAAGCAGTCTACCATTACTTGGTATCGCCTTGCCTTCCTCTCCATTAGAAGGTTCTATACCTATGCCGTTTATTCCCTCTTTTATTGTTTTGATGTTGTTGTCATTTATTGATTAACTGCTCTGATTCCCTGTTGTATTTCTTTTGGCTTTGGATAGTCCTCGAGCGTTCATTTCCTAGATTGGTATCTGGCTCGTACGATCCTGCGTCCTAGGTTCTGCCTGCGAGCTGAAGCTATTTGTCCTCAGATCAAAGAACTCCCTTTACTAATTCTTGTAAGTTTGGTTTGACCTTTACATATTCCCTTAATTTCTGTTTATCTGGAAATGACCTAATTTCACCATCAAATCTGAACGCGAGTTTTGCAGGATATATTATTTTTGGCTGACAATTTTTTTCTTTCAAGATATTATATATGTCATCCCATCGACTTCTTGCCTGCATGGTTTCTGCCGAATAATCTGAGCTTAGTCTTATTGTTTCTCCTCTGTATGTGACTTCTTGTTTTTCACGAGCTGCTCTCAGGATTCTTTGTCTTTGGTTTTGGTGAGTGTGACTATGATATGCCTTGGTGATTTTCTTTTGGGGGTCTCTTCTATATGTGGTTCATTGAGCTTCTTGGATGGCCAGTTTTTCATCTTTCATGATATTGGGGAAGTTTTCTGTCAGCAGTTCCTCAGTGATCCTCTGTGTTTTCTTTTTTCTCCCCCTGTTCTGGAATGCCAATCACTCGTAAATTTTTGCTTTTGATTGTGTTCCACATAACTCTCAGGGTCTCTTCATTTTTCTTTGTTCTTTTTTCTGAGTTTTCCTCAAACAGAATTGTATCCAAGTGTGTGTCTTCAATTCCACTGATCCTGTCTTCCACCATTTCAAATCTGTTTCTCAGCACTTCTATGACATCGTCCATTTCTGAAATCTTGTTTATCTTTTGGATTTCTAATTGTTGTCTTTGTATAATTTCTAGTTGTGAATTTATTTTGGCATTTTGTTCCTGCATTATTTTCCTGAATTCTTCAAAGTTTTTGTCCGTATTTTCCATGAATTTGTGTATTTTTTCCTCATGTTTGTCAGCTTTTTGCCTCAGTTCTTGGAGAATTCTGAGTATTAGAGATTTGAATTCCCTATCAGGTAGTTGTAGTGCATTTTCTTCCACAAGAGAGTCATCTGGTGTTTTACTTTGGACGCCTACTGGAACCATCCTGTCCTGTTTTTGTAAATGTTTAGATATTGTCTGCTGTTTTCGGGGCATTCAGTAGTTATTTTTCTCGTTTATTGATTGTAGATTTGTTTGTTTCATCCCTTTTTAAAAAAAAATTTGACTATGTCTGAGCAGGCGGACTGTGTGTTATTTGTTGTTTTGCTCATCTGTGTGCTGAATACTTCTTGCCTCCTTCTCCAACTGGCAGGGTCAGTCACTGAGATATGGTACAGCAGGGCAGGTCTAGTTGAAGAGGGATTACTGGGATGGGTTGTTTGTGGCACTTAATACAGCCACCAGAACAGGTCGGTAATCAGTGCAGGGCATGTTCCAATAGGCCGTGCCCGTGCTGCTTGGTGGTGTGATGTCAAGTGCACAGTGCAGTTAGGCAGAATGCAGCAGGGAGATTGTTATGTGTGGAGCTAAGATGGATATGGGAGAGAGGAGAGAGGAATTGGAGCCAAAAACATACAAACAAACAAAAAAGAATGCTAGGGGAGCTTGCCATTGGAATGGAGAGATGAGAGACTATGAAATGGAGAGAAACAGAAAGGGGAAGAGGAAGAAAAGAAAAGAATGAATAAATAAAAATCAGAAAGGTTAAAGAACCACAGAGTTCCCAGGGATCCCACCGGTGCAGCTCTGAGGTCTGGGGAAGTCGCTTGCAGGTGTTGCAATACAGCCTGGCTAGAAGGTGTAGAGGTATACAACGCCTGGTATTCAGGGATCAGAAAGAGAAGGAAGATATAGAGGGACGAGAAACTGCACAATGAAGAAAGACAAAAAGGGAAAAAGAGGAAAAGAAAACAAAACAAATTAAAAAAAAAAAGAACAAGAAAGCCCCCCAGAAAAACAGAAAAAAAAAAAAAACCCAGCAAAAAAAGAAATGCTCCCAGGGATCCCTCTGCACGTCTGTGGAAGCTGAAGGGGAGTTCCCTGCCACGCAGCTCCGCCTGGCCAGAAAGTGCTCCCAACTCAAGAAAAGGAAAAGAAAACAAACAAACAATTCAAAATGAACAAATGAACAAAAGCCCTGGGATCCCACCAGCATGGTAGCCCAGACCGGGAAGCAGCTCCACACTCGAATGGAGCTCCGCAGCCCCTCAGGAAGAAGCAAAGATGGCGCACGGAGCCAGGCACTTGAGTGAAAGTAGGGGGAGGTGGCGAGAGGCAAGCAAGAAATCAAAAGAAGCAGAGAGAGAAAAAAAAAAAAAGGCAACACTAGCAGCCAACAAATGGCACTCAGAGAGCCAGCTAATGCGGGCTGGTGTTTCTAGAGAAGAGACTGTGTCCGTGGGAAGTGGAGGGGGCCGAGTATCTGTGAAGAAGGTTAGAGAGTGAGGAAGCGTATATCACAAATTGCCGGAGCTCTGCAGACCCTCAGGAAGAAGCAAAGATGGCGCACGGAGAGAGGCATTCAAGCGAAAGGAGGGGGAGTTGGACAGAGGCAAGGAAGAAATCAAAAAAAGTGGAAAAAAGCAACACCAACCACCAACAAACGGCACCCAGAGAGCCTCCCGCTTGGGTGTGTGGAATCCAAGCAGCCGGGGCTTCCCAGTCAAGAGACCATGGCCGCGGGAAGCAGAGGAGGCCGAGCCGGGGCAAAGAGGGGTGGGGGTGGGAAAGCACACACCGCAAATTACTGGTTGCTATGTCTCCCGCTGGGTGCTCCGTGAGGCTGCTTTCTCGTACCCCACTTGCCGATCTCCGATAGGAGTCCAAGATGGTGGATCCGCGTTGAGTTAGCTGGTAGGGGACCTCTACATGAATCTCTCCTCGCTCTCCGTTCTCTGTCATTCTTCTCACTCCATTTGGTGCTTGGCTGAGTTCTTTATCTCTTCATTTGATGTTTTAGGGTTTCAGGATTGTTGTATTCTCTGGCTTATTTTTTCGGATCTTTGCTGTGGAGGGACAGCGTGGTGCTTCTGCCTAGAGCGCCATTTTGCTGGAACTGGATTCCATGAATATTTTAAGTTCTGTTCCACATTTCCCCCTTTTGATCAGGATTCTTCAATAGAACCTCATAAAGGCACTTTCTGTAGCATGAATCTAAACAACAAGACTTTAAGCACCTTGCTCTTATTACCTTGACTTAGAGTTCCTTTTTTTTTTTGGATAAGTTTGACTGCTTCTGAAAATGATCAAAGACCAAATCTTACAGAAATGAATTATTCCCTTAAAATGTACAGATCCATCCATTGGCAAAAAGAAGACCAGGAGGCAAAGTTAAATTACGTAGTACATCACTGTCCCTAGCACATTCATCTCTGCCTCTCTGTCAGTGTAAAAATTTACAGCAGATATTATCTCTTTGAAGGGGTTCAAGTCTTAGAAAATACAAGCTAAATTTTAAACATAATTTTAATTTTAATGAAAGCTCCAGGGAATGCTGTTTATGTTGCTTATCTTCCATACCTGGTGATTACGTTAATTTATGCTTAATAGAAAAGGATATTTCTAATCCCCAGACAGGTTCATCATCTGTCTAGGACTGTGTTTTTGGAAGCCTTAAGCTGCTTGTCATAGATGTAATAAAACCAGGATGCTACTGAACTGACACCTGAAGGCTATGTGTAAGGAGGAGCAGGGACCTTACGTCTCTGCCCAGTGCTTGTATTGAAATCTAATCAAAGTCCCAAGCATTTCTCTCTGTCATCCCTTAAAAATGTTGCCTCCTTTACTGGCCTAAAGGTGACTGGAGAAACCCCGAGAGTATGGCCCCCAGACACCCTTTTAGCTCAGTGGTGAAGTTATCTCCGTGGTTCACCATTCAGCCTGGAAGTGGACAGCCCCATAAAACCAAATGGGACTAATGAGGTACAGTAGTCCAGTGACAAGGGCCAGAAGGCAGAAGGGGACAAGGAAGCTGGTGATAGGGAACCCAAGGTTGAGTAAGGATATTGTTGATGTGTTGTGAGATTGTTAACCATTGTCATAGGGCAACGTGTGTAGTAACTGTTAAATGAGAAACTATTTTGTTCTGTAAGCCTTCATCTTAAGTGAGAATAGCAGCACAATTGGAAGAACGTAGTCAATGTCACTGAACTGTGCATGTAGAAATTTTTGAAATGGTGTATCTTTGGCTATGTGTATTTTCACCAAAAAAAAAGGTTGAGAAGTTAGAGGGTTGACATGTTGTGGGTTTGTTAACCAATGTCATAAAACAATATGTGTACTACTGTATCATGAGAAAATATTTGTTCTGTAAGCCTTCACCTGAAGTACAATAAAAAAGAAAAAAAAATGCTGCCTCCTGCTCTTCATGCTATTCCCTGAACAGGGCTGGCGAAAGGAAGCAGTCGTGGGCCTCTGGATCTAATGCTAACAATCAGTTAAAACTAGCAAGTATCGCGCCCCTACTACCTGTGCATGCCACTCCAGTGCTTGATGCTCTACACACACTCATTTAACTCTCACAATAACTCTGAAGATAATGATTATTATCCTTATTTTACATTTGGGGAAACTAAGGCTAAAAAGGTAAAAGAGCTTACCCAGGTGATACAGCTTGTAAGTAATGGAGCTAGTATTTGAACCTAAGACAGAGTGCTCTTGTTCTTTCCCCTATAGTACAGGACAGGAGTCAACAAGCTATGGCCCTCTGGCCAAATCCAGCTTGCTATCCGCTTTTGTAAATAAAGTTTTGTTGGGACACAGCCCATAGTGTATTGTCTATGGCTGATTTCCCACTGTAATGACAGAATAGCTGCAACAGAGAATGTAGGGCCTACAAAGTCTAAAATATTTTCTATCAGGCCCTTTACAGGAAGAATTGGCTGGCACCCCAGTATAGGGCCTATACCAAGACAAGGAAATTCCTTGAGCACCTATTACCTATAAGGCCTGGGTCGGGGTGGGGACAAAGAATCAAAGTTGAAGAATACACAGTCCAGGCCTTCAAGGAGCTTAAAGTCTACAGGCAGGACTTTCAAATAAAATGGTAAACCCAAATGTCTTAGGCTGGGTTTTCTAGAGAAGCAAAACCAGAAAAGTATATAAATATATATAGAGAGATTTACATTAAGGAAACAGCTCACATGGTTGTAGAGGATGGAGTGTCCCAAGTGCATGGGTCAGGCAGAAGCTTTTCCTGATTCGCACAGCCACAGGGCCTGGCGAACCCAAGATCGGCAAGTCAGACAGCAGGGCTCTGGCTCATAGGCTGTGAAGACCAACAAATCCCAAGATAGGAAGGCAAGATGGCAGTTAAGCTGCTAGCTGAAGTCACAAGAACCACAGGTCAAATGAACTGTAGCTCCAGGATCCAGAGTGAGCAAAAGCCCACAAGCCTTGCCAGAAAGTCCACCTGTACTAGATGCAGGCCACAACCCCAAGGAAACTCCCTTCCAAATGACTGGCTATGTGCAGCAGATCCCATCAAGGAGGTGATCACTTTATACCAAATCTCATCATGGAGGTGATCACATCATTATATGACTTCAAACTACATTATGACTGCCAAAACCACTGAGAATCAAGACCCAGCCAAGCTGACACACGACCTTAAATATCACACCAAGTGTTTACCATTTTGGTAGACCTCAATCTGCCCAGTTCTCACCCTGCATAACAGATCACTCAGGCATTCCTGGGAGTTCCAAAAAAAGAGCATCATGAGTGTCCACCAGCCAGTATGATGGCCCTCATCATCATGCAGCATCCTCCTGTTCTTCTTCTCCTGCACAGACTCTCAAGGGTCCATTTCCACTGCCCACGAAGCTACTTGGACAAGCTTGGTTAGGCCATCGTGTGAGCACCATGCCAGGCAGTGGGCTCTCTCTTCATGCTCCTTCAATGCAGCTAGATTCCATGTAGAAGTAGGGAGAGGACTGCAGTCAGGGGCAAACAATGTGCCACCTTTACTCTTGGAGTCCTGCTTGTGCCAAGTCTCACACAGGTCCTCTTGCCCAGGTTCATTAGCTCCTGCCTCTAACCTTTCTCCACAGGGGCATAAAATCAGTGCAAGTGACCCAAGACAGACGCATACGCCATTTCATTTCCATTTCCACCCTGCCATGTTGCTTTACACACCACTGAAACCTCTCTCCTAGTTAGGGAATAGATAGATAGATACTGGTGGTGGTGGTAGGAGGGGGTGGGCTGGTGATTCTACACCAGTGTCTCCTGGTGAAATAAGGAAAATAAAGAAATGTTTGTGTGTGTGAATGTGTGTGTGTCCTTGTATGAAAACGTGCTGCTGGTATTACGTTGAGCCATATGAAATTGCAGATAGTCAACTATTTGGACATACAACATGGTAATTTCATATAGTTCAAGCTAATAATTGGTACTTGATTTTTTAAAATGTCCTCACATGGAAAAATAAAATGTTGGCTACCTTCTTTATGTTGTCTCATAATTTGTTTTTTTTTTTTTTTTTGTTTTTTTGTTTTTTACACTTTATTGGTTTATAAAGTCTGAAAGTCTAGGAATTACTTTTCTTATATCAACAGCAGCTGGCCCCAAAATGCCCTCATAAAATTTAGCAGTTGTTATAAAAATTTAAAATCACCTATCCTTTGACCCAGCAATTTTATTTCTAGGAATCTATCCTACAGAAATATTGGCATGTGTAAACAAAGATACACACACACACACAATGCCACATGTACAAACCTGCATGCACACAAATACACATACAGGCGAGGGTGTTTCTGGCAGCACTGTTTAAAATGTGGAAAAGTAGAAATATCCTAAATCTCCATCATCAGAAATTGTTTCTTAGCATAAGACAACAGGCAGTGCAGGTCTGTGATCCTTGGAAAAAGGGGAAACATGAGGTGAGCTGGTATTGGGAGGAGTAAGTGGCAGAGACTGGGAGGGATGTGTTGGGGGCTCACACCAAGGATCCCCTTTGCATGGACCACTTTGATTGGGAAGGTAAGGAGAGAAAGGACAGCTGGCTAATGTGCAATCTGGAATGCATCTTTATGCTTTTGAACTACTTTGACTTCTGCCAACAAAGTTCTAATAATTTTAAAATGTTATATCTTTGTTAAAAGAGAGATTTATACATAGGATATATTAAGAGGGGCTAATTTGGTTTTTGGAGCCCTGGTGACACAGTGGTTAAGAACTCTGCTTGCTGCTAACCAAAAGGTGGGCAGTCCGAATCCACCAGTCACTCCTTGGAAACCCTATGGGGGCAGTTCTACTCTGTCCTACAGGGTCACTATCAGTTGGAATCGACTCGACGGCAACAGGTTTTTGTTTTTTAATTTGGTTTTAGCCATTCACTCTACCAATATTTGCTGACAATAGTATTGACACTAGTGGAAGGCCCTTGCTGATGAAACACAAAGAAAAGAGGTAAATCAGATACACATTTTTCCTTCAGGAAGTTGAGTCTAATTCACTGGTTTACTATTTCCTTCTTTCATTCACTCAACAAACATTCATTCCACCCCTTTTTTTGTGTGCCAAGAACTATTTATATCACAAGATAGTTTGGATCAGGTGCTAGGCAGGGCAGGAGTAATGTCCCAAGGGCTCTTATATGAAGGGGCAATTAATTCAGTCAGGGGAGGAAGGATGATCAGAGAGGGTGTCAAGGAAGAGGTGACATCAAAGCTGGACCTCAAAGGATCAGTAAGATTTGTTTTACCAAAGAGTTTGCCATAGGACTCCTCTAAGTAACAATTTTCTCCTAGTTCCTTTCAATTATCCCTGGACTGATTTACACACTCTTTTAAGAGCACAGCTGTTGTGTAAATTAAACCTCAGCAATCCCTCCCCAGTTCTCAGTCCCCCTTAGGAGAAATTCTGGCACCTGCTGATTTATTTCTGTGTACTTTTCAGCACCTTGAGAATTTCAGTTTTAGTAATCGCAAATTAGGAGTCACTCCGATTGGGGATAGTTAGACAGAGGGAACAGGGGATCGAAAATAAGAGAGGAAGCAAAGCAGATGGTGGAGAAGGGTAGAGTCCTGCAATGAAGCCTTGGGGCAGATAAAGGGAAGTAATCCTAAAGGTTAGATGCCCACAATTGCCTCCTCAGTTAGGAGGAAGAGTTGAGAAATATGTAAGAGGGGCTTATGGTCTGCTCTTGGGGGCTATTCTTTGGGCTTTTGGAGGAACTTGGGAAGCCTCACATAGTCCTAGACTAAATCCTTTTCATCTGCATTTTGGGGACTATGAAATAGCATCTTTAAAGGGTTTAGAACACTGCCTGGCAAACAGCTACTCACCAAACATCAGCTGTTGCTGCTGCTGTTGTTCCTTAACTTCACCTCCTCATTGCAGAGGAAATTGAGGGAATCGAACCCACTGACTGAACCAGCTGAGTAGGGACAACTATTAATCTATACTAACAATTTATTTCTAATCCTTAGGAAATATTCTTTAGAACAGTGTTTCCCATGAGTCCTGTGAGTATTCCACAAAAATTTTACCCTACTCCGTTTTCATTTTATTGATAATCTTTTATAAACATTTATATAATAATATTGTTGTCCCACAGTTTCAATGCCTTTGTGTGCATTTATGCTTAACATCTGTGTCCCTGGTGCCAAGTGATCACCTCAAGGGTCACTGTTGAATTTTTAATGTACCATTGCTCACTAGGGTCTCTGAAGGTATTCTTGGATTCTCAAATTTGAGAAATGTTTCATTAGAGTATTAGCCACCTTAGGAGCAAGCTGACTTGGGCCAGAGGAGACATAAAGCACACAGTGACATTCCAATACCGCTGAAGTCAGTTGGACTCAAACATATCAATGATCTTCAACAATCAGACCAGACAACATCTCGTTTCATTCTGTTATACATAAGTTCATCATGAGTTGGAGCCCACACAATGGCAACTAACAACAACAATCCTAGAACAAGTCTGTTTTCTCCCTTGAAAGAACTGACACCAATTCAGGAAGTCCCTTCCATCATCTGTAATAATGCTAGAGGCAAAGGTGCACTCTTAAGGTGGCCAGAAGGGAATCAAGCCCTGAAGTTAGTGCTCCAGACAGTTCCCCATCACCTTCTACTGTGCGACTACAGTTGCCTCTGGCTGGTGTCATGTCAAAATAAGGTTTTTTGTGTTGAAGCGTCAATATCTATAGTGTGTGCCTGTGTGTGTGTGTCTGTGTGTGTGTGAAAACTCAAAATCCCAATAGTTAAATGGACAAGAGACATAGGCAGATAATTTGCAAAACCCACAAAAGAAAACATAAACAGTAAATGTAAACATCTATAAGGAAACACGTTCATCTTTATTAACAAAGACATGCACACTTAAAAATCACTTTACACTTCCTAAATTAGCAATTATTTTTATAAAGGCAACATCTAATAACTTGCAGGGAGACAGGCACATAGAGGCATTAATGGTGGCAAAGGGAATAGTTACAACCCTTTGGAAAAGCGGAATGGCACTTTGCAGCAAGATCTCTAAAGATATTCATTTCCTTTAACTCAATAATCCTGAGCAGGATTCTATTTAAAGAAAAACAAAATTGAGCACCACATATATGTCCAATGATGTGGGTAAATTATGTTCCGACTGCACCCTAGGATATTCTCTATTCACTAAGAACAATTTATGCCATATGGTCATTTAAAAACCAGCAGAGTTCAAATAGCATGTATATTGAGAGAAAAAATTAAAGCCATATTTGCAGGTGGATGGGGCCTAGTGGGGCATTGACCTTATTGGTAGAAGCTGGAATTGGGAGATTTTTCTCCCTTTTTTCAAAATTTTGTTTTTAGCATTATCATTGTAATAATTTTTCTAAAATGTTTTACTGTTGTCTGTTCCAAAACGGCAAAGAGAATCCTTTGGAAACACGTGAAATCAACATTCATGAGACATCCTCTGGGTCAGGCATTCCTCTAGTGCTTTAAGACTGGATTCACCTTTTCATGCTTCCAACAATCCAAGATGTCAGCCTTCTCATATTACAGGTACAGAAATTGGGGTTTGGTGAGAATAAGTGTCTTGCCAGGTCACATAACTAACAAGTTACTCAAGATTCCAACCCCAATCTGTCTGGATAAAGCCTGGGCTTTCCAGCAACACACAGTGCCTCTCCTTTGCTCTCGGGGGGTGACACTATAGTTTTCCTCCTCAAATAACAGAATTCCTCCTTCAGTGGTGTTTGATTTCGTGCTAGAGTAGCAATTGGCTTCGCACAATGGCTTCTCAGACACTTGTAACTGGAGCTAACCTCCACCTCCCGCATGCTCCCAGTACTCAGCACAGTGCCTGGCACAATGGTGCTCATCGTGTAATGGCTCCATTGACTCTGAGATTAGAGTGTTTCCTTTCTATCCAATGCCATATCCTCCAGCACTATAATGGTGTTGATTTACAACAGGGATGGGGGCAGAGAAAGGGGGCAAAGACTGCAGCCCTGGTTTGCTCGCATTTCCTGAGTTCTGTACACTGCAGAGTGTTGTTTGTTGGTTTTAATTGCATTGCAAATTAAGAGTTAGAAGATGTTGAGAAGAAGCCTTTCAGAGGAAAATGAGACAGACTTGGCAAAGTAAGACAAGGGGGAAGGGGCAGGTGAGGGTTCTGAGGATGAAGACAACACGTTTGAAATTGAAACAGAAAACGACAGGTGGAGAGAATAGCTTTGGGGAGGGCCCTGATGAAAAGGCAAGGGTCAGAGTGAAATTGGGCACTTCCAGAAAGGCAGAAAAACAGGCCCAGACAATTTCCTGCAGAAATACCTGTGGGGATAACAAGTATTTTTTTTTAAACCTGGGCAAAATCATCAAGCCCAGCTACCTTTATCATCTTAAATTTGTTCCAGAGATTTCCTCCAGCTCGTGAGAGACATCTTAACACTCCCTGAAACAGTAATTTGTCACAAGAGGCTGGAAGCTAACCAAAATGTCTGTAAGCAAGTTTGTGGGCTCCATATAATAATAATAAAAAAAAATATTGATTTTGTTTCTTTTCAACCTGTTTTAATCTAACTATATCGCCTTATTACAAGCATTTTCTCTTATCATGGCAAGGAGAACAGGCTTAACTGAAGGAGAGGAAGAGCAAGACACGGACGATTTATTCTTCATTTCTCCTCTGAAAGGCTGTTTTTATAGATTTCTAATATCACTAGCAGAATTTCAGTTCTAATCTTCTACCATGACATTTCTGAAGGAAAGACCAAGGTGCTGGAGAACATGACAAACAGAGGATGTGTTTTTTTTTTTTTTTTGGTTTTTTGTTATCCTCCAAGGCTGAAGCTTAGGGAAAAAATTAAAAACCTAGAGAAAGTGACTCCATGTTGCTTCACTGCTAGAACACATCTTGCCTCCTCACAGCCCAAGGGATGAATCCCAGGTTCCCAGGTTGGGTGAGCAAGGCCTTCCACTGGTTGGGCTCCATCTGCTGAGGATCCTTCTCATATTTCCTGGACTCACCTGTTCATGAGTCTGGGCCTTTGCTCATGCCCTCTCTTCTGCCTGGGGCACCCTCTCTCCTCTTCCTCTGGTAAATACCTACTCATTCTTCAAATTCATAGGTTTCCTCCTCAGGGGAGCCCTCCGGAAATCCCCAATGGAGCAAACTGCTTCCACCTCTAGGTCCCCACAGTTTCCTGTACCCATACCCTTCAGCAGCTCACATGACTGTCTTCTCAGCTAGACCGGTGTACCTTAGTGGCAAGGGCTGCTCTTTGTAGCTCTCTGTGCACAGAGCCTAGCTCAGTACCTGAATAGCGTCTGCTCAGTACAAGTTTGTGGAATGAATGAATGGACAGCAGCTCCCCACTCCCCCCTTCTCCAACCTCACCCTTTGTTTAAGAACACCCCTTTGGGAGAGAGAGCCTGGCACACAGGGCCTTTAATCTCTGGATGAAAGGCACAGGCCCCACTCTTTAGAAGACAAAGCCTTAATCTTTCCTTCCCATTTTTTTTGTGCCACGGGAGCTCTGAAAATCCATCATATCAATCTCTTCCAGTTTCTGTGTTCCTCTCAGAAAGATATCAGTTTACCCAAATGAAGGCTCCAAGGTTATTTCGTCTCTTGAGGGCTTTTTTAATCTTTGGAGTCAGAAGAGCATCCTGACATATACTTTGAAGTTCCCCTTCACATACTCCTGCCAGGAGGTAGCAACATTTTTCAGATGTAAAGAGTATCTGCTTCAGAAGGGCCCAGGTCTGGAGCCTGCTGCCAGGACTGGGCCTGGGGAGGTCCCATGCTGCCCAGGTGCCATTTCCAACACAGTCAGGGCAAGGACTGGGGCTTCAGAACTCCATGGTGTCCCGCGTGCCTTCTCCACTGGGCACTTGCTTCCTATCGCCATTAACCTACTCTTTGTTAAAAATCTGAAAGTAACTCCTCCCTTCTTTGTTCAGCTCAATACAGTTTACTTAGGATTTATTCACATTCATTAATTCTTTTCTATCTCAAAAAAACAGGCAACATCTAGAGAGCATTGGCTGGGTTCCAGGCACTGTGCCAAGGAATTTACAGATAGGTGGCTCCTCCCACAACCATAGCAGGTGGGTGCTCTCATTATCCTCATGGTACAGACAGGAGTCTGAGGCTCAGGGAGGAGAGAGCAGCTCGTGCAACATCTCATAGTTGGTCAGTGACAGAGCATAGACTTCCAGTCCAAGCTTCTGTCAACAAAGCCCATCTCTTCCCATAGCACCCTGCTGCCTTCCTCAAGGCTAGAGCAGGAACTTTGGTCACAGACAGACCTAGCTTTGGATCCTGACTCTGCTCTACCAATTTATATGCAGTTCGGCACACTACTTGGTGTCTCTAAGCCTCAGTTTCCTCACCCATAAAATGGACATCATAATATACTTCACCCTATAGCACTGTTGTGAGAATTAATAGAAATAGTGCTTACCAAGCTCTTAGCACAGTATCTGACACATAGCACATGTTCTGTATCTATGTCTATGTATATAGATAAATAGATAATTTTTATTATTATCACCCTATAGGCTTTTCACTTACCTTATAATCTGAACTTCATGGTTCCTATTTTTGTTCAACAAATGTCAGCACCATGATCTTCTATAAACTGCCTCTCCCTGAACTTTGATCTGTCTTTTTAGATCAGTAAGTTTCAAGAAGCATTTACGGAGTTCCTACTAAGTGCCAGGCACTGCCAGGTGAAAGAATGTAAAGATGTGTGAGATCCATTCCCTGTCTTCAGGAAATTCATAGTCAATGAGTAAGAAGAATTCATAAATGATGATTTCTCAGTAAACTAGTAAGTACTGAAAGAGCACAGAAAATGGGCATTTATTTGAAGCTAAGCAAATGCAGGGAAGATTTCTGGGGTCTATCTTCCTGAGCAGAATGTTGATGGAGGACCAAAAGTTAGCTGTGCAAAAAAATAAAAGAAAGAAAACCTCATTGCCATCGAGTCAATTTCAACTCAAAGCAACTCTAAAGGCAAAGAAAAAGTAAAAAGAGTGTTCTGAATAGAAGGAAGAACAGATACAGTGTTGGGTTGTTACAATTTATTTGGTATTACAGTAGAGATAATTGGGAAGCAGGAGACAGTGGAAGATGATGTTGGCGAGGTGGCAAGACCTGGTCATAAAGGATGTTGTAAATTCCATGTTACTGAGTTTGGATCTTATCTTACAGGCCAATAACCCTCAAACTTTAGTGTGCTTAAGAAATCACCCAAGGAGCTTGTTAAAACCTTGAGCCCAGAGACTCTGATTCAATAACCTGAATTTTGTGTATCAACTTGGCTAGGCTATGGTGCCCAGTTGTTTGGTCAAACACTAGTTTAGATGATGCTATGAAGGTATTTACACGTGATTAACATTTAAATTAGTTGATCTTAA
Organism: Dugong dugon; assembly: GCA_030035585.1. Taxonomy (NCBI): domain Eukaryota; kingdom Metazoa; phylum Chordata; class Mammalia; order Sirenia; family Dugongidae; genus Dugong; species Dugong dugon. The sequence continues at coordinate 66,192,308 of CM057471.1, forward strand.
GTAAAGCAGATTACTCTCCATATGTGGGTAAGCCTCATCCAGTCAGCTGAAGGCCTTAAAAACAAAAACTGATGTTTCCTGAGGGAGAAGGATTCTGCCTCAAGACTATATAGAGCAATATCCTGCCAGAACTTCCAGCCCATAACCTTGCCTACCTTTCGGACACAAGACTGCCTGAGTTTCCAGCCTGTTATCTGACCTACAGTTTGGACTTGCCAGCCTCTACAATCACAAGAGCCAACTGCTTAAAATCTCTCTCTCTCTCCCTTTATATATACATAAATATACATATATATTATATATATATATTCCTATTTCTCTGGAAAACCCTGACTAAAACAAATAATATGCAGTCAGATGATTTTGATGGAGGTGTGCATGGACCATAATCTAAAATGTCACAGTAGACAATGAAGAATCATGGAAGAGGTGGAGGTGGAGAGGGATATGAGACCCAGGGTCATGTCTGTGATTTAGAAAGATGAAGAATTCTGTTTTAGAATCACTTTCCAATCAACATCTCCTTGGTAAGGGCCACTACTTCTAGAAAAATTGATGCTATCTCTTTATAATCATGATAGATTATTTTAAAAACTTTTATGTAGACACAACATTTGCCAGATTAGTATAAACTGACTCACTCTTTATATATATTTGGACAAAATATAATCTTTAGCATATTAGAGACAGCCTTTGTGATTTTAAACAGGACTTGCAGTTTCAGACAATTTCAACTATCAAAACATGGCCTTCAAATGGGAGGTGAGCCCCAAAGGCTCCAGAACTGTAGAGTGTTCCCATAAATGCATACATTTTATTTTAGGAGAGCCAGAGGCATTTGGAGCTCCTTTCCCAGCCAAGGACTGTATATGAAAAATGTGGTGAAGAGGGATAGGCAAAACTTTAAGATCAGACATTGGCACTACAAAGCAGAATACATTGAGACCATTTAGTGGGGATACAAGCTCATTAATTTGTTCCTTAAATATTAACTTGTGCTTATTCTGTGCCAGGTCCTGCGCCAAGTGCTGGAAATACTGATAAGACTCAGGTAAGACTTGAAGACAACAATCTATTAGAACACAATAGACCAGAAGAAAGCCACTGGACAAGAAAGCATGAAGCGGGTTCTAAGGACCCACGCTCTGCCCCTCTCGAGCTGTGTGGTCCTGGTCAGGCCACTTTGCTCCTCTGGACATTTGTAGAATAAGTGGGTGGGTCAGAGTTCCTTCGGGCAATAAGATCCTATGGTTTGATGTCCAAAATGATGAACGCAATTTATCAAGAAAAAGTTTTATATCTACTGTAGTTCATAAAACAAATATGTATACACTTTTTAAAAGATTTTCAATTTTAAATGACTAAACTCTCCAGTTTTGGTGTTTAGTGAAATAAGTGCCTATCATCTGAAAAAAAAAAAAAAAGATCATTGTCTTCCCCAAAGACAGTGGATAATGAGAGGTCAATAAACAGAAATTTACAGCATTTGAGAGCTTGAAGAGTTCTTTAAAGATCTCACCGAATCCAATTGCATCATCCAAGGAAAATGAGGACCAAGGAAAGCAAGCCTGACCATACAGCAGGTTAGTGGTAAAGCAGAACTGAGCAATGCTTCTAGTTGTACCATGTTGCTGTGATTTATAGATTATGGGGTAAAACATGCAATATCAGTAACTGCACTAGAGGGGAGAGAAAAAAGTGTTCAATTCTTCAAGGCACTTGGCCTTTAGGAGCCCTCTTCTGTTCAAGTAGTTTGAGGTCTTAAGAGAGTAGATGAAAGTGACAACTATCTGGGGAAAATACAGGTACAAACTGGCTCATTTCTCAGCTACATGATTGCTAAGACCACATCCCACATCTTAGGACACACCACAGGTCAATAAACTCTATAGGCTAATGATAATTTAAATTCAATCCCATATCAGCACCAGAGAATGCAAGCCCTCGAAGATCACCTGCTCCAGTGGAGGAAATGACTCACCCAGGGTCAGTCAGGCAGTGGCAGAATATTCCTGGGCCTAGGATTAGAAGACCCAGAGCTCCTAACTTCCCAGTCAGTTGCTTTCACAAGGTCCTTATGAGTCACAAGCATGCTAAGATGTTGACACCTCAGGCCTCGAGGCAGTCTGAAAGTCCTCAAGCGGTCGGGACCCCAGATCATTAACCCCAATGGGGAGAAGGCCCATATTTAGTAAAGAGTAACTCAGTGGGTTTGGGGTGTTCCAACCTGGCATATTCTAAAGAAGGGACGAGCCCTGACTGGATCCTGGGAGAATACCCCTAAGCCCTTAGAATACTCTGCTAGATAAAAGTGTCTGTGTATCTGGGGCCTATGGCTATGCTGTATCAGTTTGACTTCTGGAAGGGCTGGAGACTGAGTAATACGGTTAGTCTCGTGGGCACTCAATATCTATGTGACTGGCCTCCAATTAAAACCCTGGACAATATAACTTGGGTAAGCTTCCCTGCTTGGCGATACTCTGAGCATGTTGTCACACATTGTTGCCAGGAGAATTAAGGGTTGCCCATACAATTCCACTGGGAGAAGACAACTGGAAGTTTACACCTTATCTCTCCTGGAATCTATAAGCATTTTCCTTTGTTGATTTTAATTTGTATCCTTCCACTGTAATAAACCATAACCATGAGTACAGTAGCTTTTCTGAGTTCTGTGAGTTCACAAAAATCATCAGTCCAGAGGGTGGTCTTGGAGAACCCCAACACAGATCAGAAGCACTGGGGAATGGAAAGGACGTTTGTGTCAGGCAGATACCTGGCTCTGCCCATGACTTCCTGAGTGGCCTCCACCAAGCAACTCAACCTCTCTGTACCTCAGATCCCTCATGGGAGGATTCAGAATGAATGCTATCTCCCCACCTCTCAGGGTGGAGTGAGGGTTAAAGGAGATGAAGCAACTAGCATGGTGTCTAGTGTAGAGCGGACAGTAGGGAGTTAGGGCTTGGACTTTGGAGTCAGCCGACCTGGATTCAAGTCCCAGCTCTGCCAGTCACAGTCATGTGGTCCTGGCAGTTACTACATCTCTTTTCACTTCAACTTTTACACTGATAAGATGGAAATGATACACTAACCACACCTCAAGCTCAGTTGTGAGAATAGATGTTTAAATGCAAATTTCCTAGCACAGAGTCTGGCACATAGTAAGTGCTCATTAAATATTTTTAATGGATAGTAGTTATTAACGTGGTATGATACCACACTGTCGGTCTTCCTAGTAACTGAATTTGTACTCTGCCTTACACAGTGAGTAGGTAGGGAGTACGCAAGCAGAGAAGCACAGGCAGCGGGTTGGAATCTAACTACTCATTTCACTTTATTCTGCCATTAATTGGTAACATGGCAAGATTCAAAGACCTAATGATTAGTATTAGCTTTTCCTGTTCAGTAAGGCCAGCTATCTTCCATTCCACCTGGCTGAGCCATTCACTGGGAAATTGCCTGAGCAGCAGCTGTCACATTTGTCAAATACTGAGAGTGCTCAGTAATGATCTAATGTGCTTGGGGTAGAGAACACATGCTAATGGCACCAGGCCACCCTATGTCCTCAGAGCCCCTTGTGGGCATGCAAACCTCTCCCAGATAGAAGACCAGAGCTAAGTGGCTGAAATGTTAAAATTAGCTGCTTTATTACCAGACTTCTTGTTTGGGGTGGGGGGGAGGTGTGGAGTAATACATTCTCAAATTTCTTCCTCCCACACTATCTCACCCATGCCTTTCCTGGCTATAAGAAATATTCAGTCCCCTATTTCAGATAGAACTAAAATGTCAATGAACTATTTAAGCAACTTGGTGAAAGTTGGAATTAGGCCTGTGTGACTCACTAAAGAGGATCCTACTAGAGGGCCCTTGTTCTATCAGATTAGCCACCTCACTGACCCCTTGGTCTAGCTTCCATTTTTCTAGAAGGTTCCATTGGTCCCACCACACTCTCAGCAAAGAAATTTTGGTACCAACCCTGGCTCCTCTCTCCCCATCCTCTTTAAAGTGCTCTCAGTGATGTCAGTACACTCAGACTTCCCTCCTCTGAACTCTTACAATACTTATGATTTAGACTTGATAATATGTCATCTCTTTCAGGAAGTCTTCCCCAAGTTTCCTGTCATGGATTGAATTGTGTCCGCCAAAAATTTGTGTCAACTCGATTAGGCCATGATTCCCAGAATTGTGTGGTTGTCCTTCATTTTGTGATTGTAATTTTCCTATGTGTTGGAAATCCTAATCTCTGCCTGTGGTTAATGAGGCAAGATTATTTTATGTTAAAGAGGATTAGGGTGGGATGTAACACTCTTACTAAGGTCATATGCCTAATCCAATATGAAGGGAGTTTCCCTGGGATGTGGCCTCACCACTTTTTTTTTTACAAGAGATAAAAGGAAAGGGAAGCAAGCAGAGAGTGGGGAACCTCATACCACCAAGAAAGCAGCACCAGGAGCAGAGCACAACCTTTGGACCTGAGGTTCCTGCACAGAGAAGCTCCTAGACCAAGGAAAGATTGATGACAAGGACCTTCCCCCAGAGCCAATGGAGAGAGGAAGCCTTCCCCTGGAGCTGGCACCCTGAATTCGGACTTCTAGCCTACTAGACTGTGAGAGAATAAACTTCTGTTGATTAAAGCCATCCACTTGTGGTATTTCTATTATAGCAGCACTAGATGACTAAGACAGTTCTCAATTGGATATTGTCACCACTTCTAACCTATGCACTGAAGCCTCAGACATTTTGCTAAATCCTTTCTTATAGCACATATCATGCATGGGGGGCAGTAGGGTCTGGGGGTTGTATATTCTATTTAGCTGTGAGCTCTTGAGGATTGATTCTACTCACCTGTTTCCACCATGCCCCAGGATCTAGCAGGGGGCCTGGTGCAAGGTAAGCATTTAATAAATATACATATATGTGAATATGACTAAGTAAGTATATGTGTGTGCATATAAATATATATATATATATATATATATATATATGTAAATATTGTTTGCATTACATCACATGTTTTCATGGATTTCAATGTTGTTGTTTCCAAGAAAACTGCAGTCTTCTTTGGAGACACAGGCTGTGTTTTCTCCTGCATCTGTATCTCTCCTCAGTGCCCAGCGCAGCCTGAGTGCATAACAGCTTCTCGGGATACATTTGAATTACAGAGTCTTAGAGCAAGATGAGCTTTAGTGAACATTCAGCCCATTCGTTTCACAAATGGGAAAAGTGGGGCCAGAGAGGAAAAAAGGCTTCCCCGGTATCATTAGCAGCCAGGAGAAGTTTCAATCTCAGGCCTACTCAGCCGACAGCACAGACAGCACGTGCTATTACAGAGATTTTCCTAACATTTCAAAAAGAAAATATACTCAAACTTTTCATAGTAGTAGGGTAGGCTGACAGATCTAGATAACCCACATTTTTTGCAAAGGAAAATTGAATAATAAGGCTAATTCCCACAGATCCTGAGGAGAGGTGAGGTTTGAGTTTACACTTCAAAGGGTTGGAGCTCAGAGAAGAGATGATGTACCATTAAAACGGGAAGTTTGGCAGATACAAAAAATAACCATATACTTCACGGATTTCCAACTACAAGAGATAAGAAAATTGGCCCCATTAATGACAAAATGCAGACGCTTTTCTTCCTGAGCTGAAAAAATACCACAGAGTAAATTATACTAGAGCCTATAAAAGAGGTGTGTGAGAACCCTCTTAAAAATGTATGAAATCTCAAGGAAAAGACTGATCAACTGGCTCCCTTAGCACTGAAAATGTCGGTTAGTTTTTCTTCTTTCTTGTATCAGACAGGTGGTGATTAATATAATACGACAGACACAAGAGGAGGTTTGCAAAAATAGGCACAAAAGGGATATGCTAAAGGAAGGACATAACAAGAATTTTAATGTGAAAGTAGAGTGGAGGAACATGTATGAAATAATATTAGCATGGAACCTCTAGAGGGGCAGGAATGAGAGCAGATAGAGTGGACACAGGGAAAGAGAAGGCTCTCCGGAGCTGTGCTCTTAAGAGTGAGTGGAGGTTAATAAGGGAATATTGGGGAATGGGGAACAAATGTGTTTCAGGCAGAAAAAACTATATGTGCAAAGGTTCCGAAGCAGAAGGGAGTCAGGATGGAATAACTGATGAAGTAAGTAATAGAAAGAAGGTAGTTTGGGGGGAATTCAGGAATATTCCAAGTAAGGTAAGATGAGGCTAGAGAGTTAGGCAGGGTCTAGATCAGTTTTCAATTTTTCTTTTTTAATTTCAAGATCTCTTTATACTTTTACAATCTATTGATTTATCATAATAGGAATTAAAACTTAGAACTTTAAAAATATTTAATTCCTTTAAAAAATAAAAAATCTATTATATGTTCATGTAAATAACATGTTTTGTGAAAAATAACTATATTACCCAAAACAACAATAACAACAACAAATTATAAGAGTAGCATTCTTTTACACTTGTAAATCTCTTTAATATCTGGCTTAATAAAATATACTTGGATTCTCATACCTGTTTCTACATTCAGTCTGCTATGATATGTTTGGGGTTGAAGTATATGAAGAAAATCTAGCACATACCAAATCTTGTCAAGTAGTGCTTTTTCCTAATGGTTGGTTGCAGTGTGGAATCTGAAACCACATCAATGAACTTTTTGTACTTTGTAACATTAAAATACATTGCTCTATATTGTACGTGGAATGGATCTTTTATCTATGCAGAATTTTATAACATCATGCATTGGACATTTGGAAAAAACTGGTTTACTGAATTATGCAGATCTTCCACATGTTGCACATTTTCATTATGCAATATTTTAAAAATTACATTCATTAATATCACCACCAATCTCATCAGAAAAGTTTTTTAAGTATTCGAAAGCTGTCAAGCTCATGGTAACTGTTTTAAGTTTTCTAGAATTCTAATTTTTGCTTGAAAGTTTTAATTTTATCATTGGTGACAAATGCTGTTGGTTGTTTTCCTTCGAGTGAGATGCTCACTTCTTTCATCTTCAAGAAAATGTCTGCCAATGCCCAAGTCTGAATAACCATAGTTTGTCTGCCAATCATTCTTTCCGAGAAAAGAACTTTCCACTCGTTCCACGACAAACAGAGCTAGTTCAGCTCACAACTCAAACAACTGCACCAGTGTTTTACTTCTAGACAAGAATTATGTGCCAGAAGGCAGTGTGGTTTAAAATCAGGAAAGGTGTGCGTCAGGGTTGTATCCTTTCACCATACTTATTCAATCTGTGTGCTGAGCAAATAATCCAAGAAGCCGGACTTTATGAAGTAGAATGCAGCACTAGGATTGAGGAAGACTCATGAACAACTTGCAATAGGCAGGTGACACAACCTTCCATGTTGAAAGCGAAGAAGACTTGAAGCACTTACTGATGAAGATCAAAGACTACAGCCTTCAGTATGGATTATGCCTCAACATAAAGAAAACAAAAATCCTCACAACTGGGCCAGTAAGTAACATGATAAAGACAAAATATTAAAGTTGTCAAGGCTTTCATTTTACTTGGATCTACAATCAACACCTATGGAAGTAGCAGTCAAGAAATCAAACAATGTATTGCACTGAGCAAATTTGCTGCAAAAGGCCCCTTTATAGTGTTAAAAAGCAAAGATGTCACTTTGAGGACTAAGCTGCGCCTGACCCAAGCCATGGCATTATCAATTGCCTCATATGCATATGAAAGCTGCACAATGAATAAGGAAGACCAAAGAAGAACTGATATCTTTGAATTATAGTGTTGGTGAAGAATACTGAATATACCATGGACTGCTGGAAGAACAAAAAATTGTGTCTTGGAAGAAGTACAGCCAGAATGCTCCTTAGAAGCAAGGATAGTAAGACCTCGTCTCATGTACTATGGACATGTTATCAGGAGGGACCAGTCCCTGGAGAAGAACATCATGCCTGGTAAAGTGCAGGGTCAGTGAAAAAGAGGAAGACTCTCAATGAGATGGATTGACACAGTGGCTGCAACAATGGGCTCAAACATAGCAACAACTGGGAGGATGGTGCAGGACAGGGCAGTTTTTGTTCTGTTATACATGGAGGTGCTATGAGTTGGAACTGAGTTGACGGCACCTAACAAACAACAACAGGTAGTGGAAGTGTTTTAGGTTACTTGCCATTTTGTCATGCAGAATATTGAAAAGAAATGTACTCAAGGGCTGAGATTCAATTAAATTAATAATTTTTACTCTTCCATCAAGGACTTTCTTAAGTGAAATCTTTTTTTTTAAACTATGACAAAGTGCCTGATGGTGAAGAATACAATGACTATTAGTACAGAGTGGCGTCTTAAGAGGTGCTAAAGAGACAGCCGTTTTACTCACCCCTGCTTTTGTACCATTAGTGAAAATGTCAATACAATGAAAAAGACAAATAATGTCTTAGTATCATTATGATGGAAATAGTTTGACCTCACAGATACCCTGAAAAGATCTTGGGGACCCCTGGGATCCAAGGGCCACACTTTGAGAACCACTGGTCTAGACTAGATCATGCAAAGCATTGTCAGTCATTTTAAATTGTTTTATCTTTATCCTTTGGGGGAAATGACAAGCCATTGAAGTGTTTTAAGTCCAAACTTAAATAGATTTGCATTTCGAAAAGATCACTTTGGCTACAGAGGGGAGAATAAGACAGAGGGAGACAAGAGTGGGTGAGGAGAAAAAAAGTTACGAGATTTTTAAAGTTATCCAAACTAGAGACAGTGGTGACCTGGACAGGAGTGTACCAGTAAAGATGGAGAGAAGTGGACAGATTCAAGTGATCTTTAGGAGGTAAACTCAAGAGGACTCATTGAAAGTTCATGGAAAAATCCACTTTTTCTGGATTAGGTACTTGGATGAATTGAGAGGAGAAAAGCTCAAAGAAACAATGCATGCAATACACAGAGCACAGTGCCTCATTCATAGCGAGAGCTCAGTGAAAAATAACTGCCCTCGCCTGGACAGAGCATGGAGTCTCTAAAAGCCTCCAGGTATACTGTCCCTACTGGCCACTTCTGAGAAGAGCAGCATAACCCAGTCCATAAGTGCCTGGAGGAGACTGAGCTAATTACTGCCAAAAATAAATACTATACATGAAAGGTGGTTTGGTCAACCCAGTTAGATTCTCCCTGCATGGAGAAGCTGAAGGTGAGAAGACGGAGAGATGACAAACCACAGTGGTGGAGCATAAGAAGAGAACTTCCAACGGGGACTCCGAGTAAAACATCCATTACTTAGGACTACCTGGGCAGGTACTTCCCAGAAAGCTGAAAGAACCCACCGTTAAAGACTGGTAAGAAGACATAGAATTAAGACAGTTTAGATCAAGTTGGGGGTGTGGACAGAGAGACAGGAGACAAGAATCCACTTCTCTTATGCCCTACAAGGGCCTAGATGCCGTTTCCAAGGCTCTGGCACATGCCTGTGAATAGATGTCCCATTGGCACTGAGGCTTCTGGTATTGATGCCAAGCTGCCCTCACAAAGGTCTAATGGGGCAGCCCTGGATCTCTTCTTTCCTTGCCAGAGCAAGCTCACTATAAAAACTTGGAATATACAGAAAAGCTTAAAGAAACAATTTTTAAATTATCTAGACTCTTACAGGTCAGAGATCATCACTTTTAACATTTTCACGTTTCCTTCCAATATATTCTATACACATAAACATACATTTTTAAATAAAATTGGAGCTGTATGGAAATAGTTTTGAAATATTTTACTATACCATCATACAGACTTTAAAAACACAATAGTAACACTATTGATTAAATATGATTACTAAATGATATTTGCCACCCTTTCTCTGCTCTCTCCTTTTCAGACATGCTAGGATACTTCTTTGGGTCTTCTATATAATTTTAAATTCCTGCAATAACATCTCTAAATGTAGACAAGAATTCGGGGTTCAACCATCCCAGAGAATGACATTTCCTTCCATCTGCATGGTGTTTCACATTTATCAAAGCCCTTTGACACGCATTAATAAAAACCAACATTTTTATAATATTTTACAGTTTTCTAAATGTTCCCAAGTGTGCATATAATCGAGCAACACCTGTTAAACGGGAATAATAATCTATCTCCTAAAGCAATTGTGAGAATCAAACAGAAAAATGGATGCAAATAATGACAGTTATTGTTTATTGATTCTCACTGTGTGCCAGATACTATGCTAAGCATTTTATATTACATGTGTTCATATGTGCTCTATGAAGTAGATACTATTATTATCTTGCTTTGATAGAGAGGTTAACTGAGGCTTGAAGAAATTAAGTAAGTTGCTAATTTGCTTGTGATGATACAATAAATAATTGACATAGCCAGAATTTGAATTCAGATTCTGCTGACTCCAAATCCTGGACTCTTGGCCACTCCCCTGTATTGCTTTGCTGTGCTTTGCAGACAGTAAGCACTCGTTGTATGACAAGGGTTCACCAAACAATTAGAAAGTGTAGAGACTCCCTCTTCACCCCATCCTACTATACTGGCATATAGCAGTTAATAAATGTTTGGTGACTAAATGGCTATGTAACCAATGGAAGCAAAAGAAAGAAAGTGAATGTGAAAAGCACAAAGAGATGTCCCTCCCTAGAAAAACACAGGGCAAACTCCAAGAACCTGAGATAAGTATGTTTAAAATAATTAAAATTTTAAAGGAAACCAAACCCTAAGAAAAGAAAAATGACTTAAGGAAGAAAAAATAAATTTAAGAAAAGAACCAAAGAGAATATCTAAAAAGAAATCCAGTAAAACATCAAAAAATAATATATACTAGGATTGTAAGCATGGTGTAAAAGATGTCTACTGAAAACGCACAGCTGGCATCATGCTTGATGGTAAAACATCAGAAGCATTTTTTTAAAATCAGGAACAAGACAAGGATGACCACAATCGCTAGGGCAATAAGGTATAAAAAAAGAAATAGAAGATGTAAGGATTAGAAAGGAAGAGACAAAAATATTCTTAGCAAGCAAATACTATAATAGAACTGATAAATTTGACTATATTAAAATTGGAATTATTTATCAAAAGGTAAAGAAAAATTTCAGCGTGAGAAACCATATGTATAACCCACGGACAGTGGGCACGTTTGTCAATATTCATTCTTTTAACAAATATTGAGTATTTTCTTGGCACTATTCTAGGTGTGAAAACCCTGGTGGCGTAGTGGTTAAGAGTTCAGCTGCTAACCAAAAGGTTGGCAGTTCGAATCCACCAGGCACTCCTTGGAAACCCTATGAGGCAGCTCTACTCTGTCCTGTATGGTTGCTATGAGTCAGAGCTGACCTGACAGCACACAACAACTACATTCTAGGTGCAGTTCCACTCTGTCCTATAGAGTTGCTATGTGTTGGAATCGACTCCACTGGCCAGCAACGGGTTTGTTTTTTTTAAAATTCTAGGTGCAAGGAGCCCTCGCAGCACGGTGGTTAAGAGCTCGGTTGCTAACCAAAAGGTCAGCTGTTCAAATCCACCAGCTGCTCCTTGGAAACCCTATGAGGTAGCTCTCCTTTGTCCTGTATGGTTGGTATGAGTCAGAACTGACTCGACAGCACACAACAACAACATTCTAGGTTCAGGGTTCCTGAGTAGTGCAGTTTGTGTTCAACTTCTCACCTAAAGGTTGAAGGTTTGAACCATCCAGATAAAATCAAAGGGTTCTACGCAAGATAAAGAAAGAATTTCTATAAATCAATAAGAAAACAACAGAAATGGCTAAGAATATGATCAAGTAATTTATAGAGGAAGAAATCCAAATAGCCAATAAATATATGAAAAGACACCCAAATGCATTAGTGATCACAGGAGTGCAAACTAAAACAATATGACAAGATTTAATATGCAACCAATTGGCAAATATTAATAAGTTTGATAACCAAGTTTGGCAAGAACGTTGGAAATGGAAACATTCGTATAAACTGGTGGGGGTATAAATCACGTTGGGAGTGAGCAATTTGTCAATATTCATTTTTTTAACAAATACTAATTGAGTATTTACCAGGCAAGGTCCCTCAGTGCAAGGTCCCTGGGTGGTGCAAACAGTTTGCACTCAACTTCTAACCTAAAGGTTGAAGGTTTGAACCCATCCAGTGGCATCATGGAAGAAAGACCTGGCAATCTGCTTTTGTAAAGATTACAGCCAAGAAAACCCTATGGAGCAGTTCTACTCTGTAACACATGGGGTCACTATGAGTCAGGGGCCAACTTGACATCATTTACCAACAACAATAACGTATTGTGTTTTGAATGTTTGAAATGTTTCATAATCAAAATCATTTTAAAAAATTTTATAGAAGAAAGAACAAGACAAAGCTTCATCCCCAAGCACCGTGGAAATCAATGGTGCTCATCCGTGTCCATCCCTTCCTGCACCCAGCCTAGCCCAGCCTGCACACAGCAGATCAGGCACCTCGCAGATACAGTGACAGCCTCAAGAAGGATTTCATCAGTCCGGGCTTTGGCTTGTATGTCATGATCTACTTTTGCTCAGAAAGGAGGGGATGAAGGGAGCAGAAGGCATAGGGATGCAGGGAAGTTAGCTGAAACAAGGCTAGGGGAGGATGAGAGGTGAGTGAATCTCTTGTACTACCTTAAAAGACAATTTGTCGAGAAAGGACAAATGGGTCCCCTCCTCTACTGTTCAGGCAGCCTGACTTGTCTTCCTTCATTACTGGAACCTAACAACCCAGCTCATTCTCGGGTGTTTCAACAATGGCACAGGTCAAACATTCATCCAGGCTCTCAAAGCACAGCTTACAAGCAAAGTGCTTCTAACAGCTAGGTTATATTTTTTGAACATGTGTTTGATTGATAGTTATAAATCCTATTTCTAAATTACATAAAATTGCATGCTCATGGGAAACCTGCAGCCTCTTTCCTCGCCCTCCCTCTCCATTTCTCCATCTCTCCCTCCCTTGGAGTTCTAACCAGCTGTGATCTACGACCTCCTCTCTCATCTTAATTTATCCCTCTCCTTCCCTCACCGACACTCAATCAGTCATCATAGGAGAGATGAAATACTTCTCATAACTGGCCCCATGATCAGTCCAATCTTCTCAGTTCTCCAGTGGACCACTGCAATATTCTCCTGACCTGCCTCCTCGGTTCCAATCTTAGCCCTGTGTCCTTCACCGGCCACCATGCTTCTCTCTCTAAAATGCAGATTTGGTCATGTGATTCCCCAGCTTAAAACTTGCCAGGGGTTTCTTGCATTCTTCGGGTGAGAGTCCAAACTCCTTAGCTTGGGCTTTAGAAAAGTAGCCCAAACCATTTCCCAAGATTTAAGTGTTACGTTTCCTAGATGAATGATTTTATTTTATATTCTCTATTGTCTTCCCCCAAGATAAAGTTTGGATTCATGAGTAACAATCAAAGCCCCTTAGAGCTCCACTCCACCCAATATTCCATACTCTCCAGTCCCATAAATTACTCAGTGTTCTCTGAACATTCCATACTCTTCCATGCTTCTCTGCCTTTGCACATGCTGTTCTGCCCATTTAGACTGGTTTCCTCCCCTTTTCTGTCTGGCATCTTTCAAGGTCCACCTCAAATGTCATCTCCTCTGGAGAGTGCCTCCTGACTCTGTCCAACAGAATCAGTCACTTTCTCCTCTGAGCCCTGAAAGCACCTTGGACTATCACAGCATTTATTACCTTGTGTTGACATCATTACCTCCCTTACCAGACAACAGGCTTCCTGATGGAAGGGACGCTGTCTTATTCCTCTCTGGAACCCTGTGCCTAGCTCACTACATGGTATATAGCAGCCTCCATAAAACAGTCGCTGATCTCTTCTTTTTCTATTTCACATAAACTGAAAATATAATTTTAATTGGATTACTAACTTCTTAAAACATGATTCAACTCTAATTAAACAAAGAGGTCTTGATCACCCTTGAACCCAGAAATGCTAAAGGTAACAGGAAAGCTGGAGGCTTCTCAGTACTCCAATTACTGCAGAAGCAGGCTATATTTGGGAGCCAATTAATTTCACAATGTTGAAAATTGATGCATTTAAGATTCTGCAGCTCACATTCATTTTTCTCCATTAAAATTTTTTAACTGTGCTGTGGCCTGTCATCATCTTACTTGGTGTGTTCAGAAGAGCTTTCATGTAAGGGGGACCTCAGGACTGCCAGATACAACCAGTGGCCTATTCTCTTTACCTTCTAAAATTGCAGTTAATTCTAAGAAAGTTTTAAGCCAAGCCACATCCTTCACAAAAGTGAGCCCTATATAACTATGAAATGCCTTCCCCACTGGCTTCTAAAAGAAGTGGAGGTGGAAGCTGCTTTACTCCTTTACCATCTTCTACCTCCTCTACAACAATGGCCTCAGCTACCACTGATGTGCTGATGGCTATTAAGTCAATAATGATGACGATGACCAGGATGATAATAGCTAGCACTTACTAAGCTGACAATGTGCCAGGCACCCTGCTAAGCTCTCATATGTGTATTTCTCATATAGTTCTCTCTATCTGTAGGTGCTACTAATGCCCATATTCTAAACACAGAGGAAACTGAGGCTAGGTGAGGTAAAGTGCGTCATGCAGCTAACTGGTGGTGGAGTTGAATTTGCACCCAAGTAGTCTGACTCCACAGCCCATGTTAAAATGTCTCTAGTTTCACTTTTTGACAGCCTGTAGACTTTCTTCAAGGAGACGTGGTACCTCAGTGGTTAAGCGCTTGGCTGCTAACCAAAAGGTCCACAGTTTGAATTCACAGTCACTCCACAGGAGAAAGATGTGGCAGTCTGCTTCCGTAAAAATTTATAGCCTTGGAAACCCTATGGGGCAGTTCTAATCTGTCCTACAGGGTCACTATGAGTTGGAATTGACTGGACAGCAATGGGTTTGGGTTTTTGAGGGTTTTTTTATAGACTTCCTCCGTCTGGAATTCTCCCAGTTATCTTAAATTCAACCTGTTTAAAACCAGACTTTTCCTGCTGTGTTCCTGACCTAAATCAATTGTCTCACTCTCAACCACGTGGTTCTTGACTGACTCCTACAACTTTTTCACTCTTCAGATCCCACTGATTCCCTGGCCTGCTGAGTTGAGACAGGAACCATCTTTCCAAAAGGGAAGTTGATTCCCTTCTCTCCAGCTCTACTGCCCAATGCCTTTGTTCAGAATGCTCATTTCTCATTTGCCAACTGGCCCTACAGCCTACTGTTCTCACTGTGCCAGTCCATCTTCCAGACTGTCCACCAAGGGATATTTGTGTGGCACAGATCATCAACTCCTTAGTCTTCCCCATCTCCACCCAGTCACTCAGGTCAAAATCCGAGGAGTCTCCTTGATTCCTCTTTGTCTCCCCTCCTCCATCGTACACTGCGGGAATCCTGTCAAGCCTCCAAACATATCTCTACTGGTACAAACCTAATTCAAACACCACTGTCACACCTCACCTAGACTCCTGCAATAACCAAGTAGTCCCCCTGCCTCCACCTAACCTTCTACCATCCTATCTCCCCAGAGCAGCTGAGTCATCTTTTAAGAATGTAAATCAGATCATGTCACCAGGGCTTCCATGCACCTGGAAGAAACTCTGTACTCCTTTCCTAGCCTACATGACTCTGCCCTGCCTATCTCCCAAACTCATCTCCTACCATCCTCCCCCTTGCTCACCACTCCACCCAAACTCACCTTCTAATGTGTGTACTTCAAATACACCAAACTCCTCCTGCCTTAGGTTCTCTGCACCAGTTGTTCCCATTGCCTAAGACAGTCTTCCCCTAGCTCCTCACATGACGGTCTCCTCCTTGTCATTCAGGTTTCCACTCAAATGCTGCCTCCTCAGAGATGCCTTCTATGACCACCCATTCTAAAATAGTACCCCATGACTATCATATCACCTAGTTTTATTTTCATCTTAGCACTTTGCACTACTGATATTTTATTGTTGATTTATTCACTTATGCGTTTATTGTCTGCCTCCCTCCACTAGAATGCAAGCTCCTTGACAGCAAGGCCCATGTTCATCTTTACTGTAACTTCAGCTCCTGGAAGAGTGCCTGCCACACAGTAGTTGCATAATATCTGTTTGTTGAATGAATAAATGGGGATGTCTTGCCTCTAATTAAAAATGTCTTCCCCATGCTTCTCACTTCCATGGAACACAGCTGACCTCTGAGTCTGTCACTTAAGGTCCTGAACAGTCTGGATCCAACCTAACTTTTCAAATTAATTTCCTACCACTCCTCCTCCAAAGTCCTGAACTGTTTCTTGCCTGAATATAGTATGTTCTTTCACGTCTTTGAACATGTGGTCCCCTCTGCCTGAGCCTTTCCTTTCTCTACATGGTGATCTCCTCTCACTCTGCAAGACTCAGCTCTAATGTCACCTCATTCAAGAAGATGCATCCAAGTGTCCCAAGCAAGTGAGCTGTCCAGAGTTCTCATATCTTACATATCTCTATTACAGAACTTAGGATGGTGCACAGTATACCCTTGGCATTGGCACTCCTGAAGATTGTGACATGTAGTGGTATGACATGTAGCTGGAAGATAGTAATCCCGACTATATGATTGTTGCCAGGATAAAATGAGTGGATATATGTAAAGCACCTTGTGCAACCTTGATTCACTCCTTTTTCAAGGCAGGTATGAATTAGTAAGCCACTTAACTAATGAATGAGTCCAGCTGACCAGTGAACATCTGCATAACAATAAATAGTAGTCAGTTTAAGGATTCCCAAAGATCTCTGGACAAGTCCCACCTGACTGTCAAGGGCCAACTCTATTATACTTACTTATGCATATTTTTTTCCCTTCTCAAAGGCAGGGATTGAGCAGCCTGGCTCTTCTTCTTCTTTTTCCTAAATTTTATTTATTTTGTTGTTGTTGTTGAGAATATACACAGCAAAACATACACCAATTCAACCGTTTCCACATGTTCAATTAAGTGATATTCATTATATTCTTTGAGTTATGCAACCATTTTCATTGTTCTTTCTGAGTTGTTCCTCCCTCACTAACAAACTCACTGGCTTTTCTTCTTAAATTTACAGAGGATACCAAAAAAAAAAAAAAAAAAACCAAACCCATTGCTGTAAAGTCGAATTCAGACTCATAGTGACCCTATAGGACAGGGTAGAACTGCCCCATAGAGTTTCCAAGGCTGTCATCTTTATGGAAGCAGACTGCCACATCTTTCTCCCGCAGAGCTGCTTGTGGGTTCAAACCCGCTGATCTTTCAGTTAGCAGCCAAGCACTTAACCACTGAGCCGCCAGGGCTCCTCTATGGAAGATAACAGACACTAAGTAAAGGTTTGTTGAATTAATAAATGAAACAACACCTATGTGGATTGATCCCATGGGCACTAGAGAGACTCATCACGTCCTGCCCTAAACACTTCCCTTGCCCACTTGTTGATGCCCAAATTATTTTACCAGCAGTCAAAAACTTTTTCTTTTACAATGGAAGATACTTTACACCTCAGCAAAATGACAAATTATTACATTTCACAGATCCTCATCGCTGCTCAAGAATGGTCAAAATAGCAAATTTTAAACTTGCAAATGCTGAGAGGCCAGAGTTTGTACCTCTTTGTTTAAGAGCCCGTCTCCACCCAATACAGACAGCACCTCAAAGAAAAGATCCCATGTCACAGCCCACATCACTATCACATCACCAGGCTTATTGGCATCATAGTACTTTTCTTTCACTTGATCTTTCTTTGTCTACTTGTTTAATGTCTGTTTCCTTCCCCCAGAATGCAAGTTGCATGACCCCAGGGCCTTCGGGTGCCTTCATAGCTCTATCCGCTCTCCTCTCATACAAGAACACTCAGGAGAATCTCAGAAAATGTTTGCTGAATAAATGAATGGATATTTTTATAAGCCCACCCATCTCTTTTTTCATGTCTGATCAAAAGGTAAAAACCTGTCCTCATATTATGAAAAAGCAAAGAGCTAACAGTGAGAGAGTAAAAAACCAAATTAAGGTGACATTTACAAATCCCTAGTCAAAAGTGATTCTATATAGTTATCATTTTCCTAGAAGGAGGAACAAAATATGACCACATTAACAAAACGATAACTATAGCCGAGAAAGGCTGGTTACACCATGAATAATCACTGAAGAACTAAACTCTTGCCCTTGGAGCAGTTTCAGAATTTGGAACTTCACTGCCATAGTTGGGAAATACTGAATTTCTTCCTTTAAATAAACTCAGATGGAATGATGGTAGTCCAGGGGAAGTATTAGCAGTATTTAATATACACCGGTAATATATTCAAGTTACATTTTTAAATTCTCTTCATTATTTTCCAGATGCCATTTAGCTAAAATACAAATTCTTACCTCTTAAAACATGGTCAATTAAACATAGGCAAGTGGATAGTAATAAGTACATTATAGTGACGAGGCCATGGAAAAGAACATGAACATTGAGCCAGCCTGGGGCTGAGCTGAGCTTGAATCCCAGCCTGACACTTGCTGGCTATGTAACCTTGGGAAGTGACTTCATTCTCTGAGACCTGATTTCCTCTTCTGTAAAAACAGTATTAAAAACTCACACTATGAAGATACTGTGAGAACTCAATGAGACAATAATATATGCAAAGCACCCAGCACTGTCCCCGGCATCAAAAATGGTAATAGTAATATGTAACAGTACCAACAACCACAGTCATCTCTGAAAAATGTGGCATCAGCAAGAACCAGATATGCTTGTTTTCAGGGTAAAAAAAAATTACCTTCAGGGTTTCCTCATTGAGTAAACTAGCAATTTTAGCAGCACAATCTGGAGGCCTGTGGTTTAACAAGCAACTAATTAGACACCGGCGCTCCCTAAGTTCTGAGTGACACCTGCTTTTAAAAATGCATACACAGAGAGGAGTCGGGTGTGAGAGACAGTCACTGGCCATGCTCTCCGAGGAAATACAGCTGAAAATCAACACCAGGGGATCACTTTTAATAAAATCGTCCCTGAAAAATATTCAGGTTAGCAATATGAACAAAGAAGATCCTCTGAGGTTCGATCAGTTGAATTCCACCGTGCATCTGACCATTCTTGCCAGTTTGGGCTGTGAAAATAATGAAAGCAATAATTAATGGTAACTTATGCAAATGAAGGCAGGAACACAAGATTGGAGGTGGGGGGACTCTGAAGAAGCAAACTGATCTCATCTGTTCAATGGGCCAACCACAAATGACTCTCTTGACCAACCACAAATGACTCTCTTGACCAGATTGTGCCTGCTGTCACCCCTTCCCACTTAAAGACTCCAGGGTGCCTCCCTTCTGCCCACAGGGTAAATCTAAAACTCCTTAGCCTGGCATTCAAAGCTCTTCATAATCTGATCACCACCAACCCTTCTAGCCTCATCCTCTCTGCTTCCTACACATGCCCTCTCCAACCATACCAAACTATGTACAATTCCCCAAACTCACCCTAATTTCAATGTTTTCATTTAGGACAATATTGGGGAGGAAAATTATTTTAAAAGTCAATGTCTAAGTCCTTTAAAGCCCTCAGTTT
The DNA here is from genome assembly GCA_030035585.1 of Dugong dugon. Taxonomy (NCBI): domain Eukaryota; kingdom Metazoa; phylum Chordata; class Mammalia; order Sirenia; family Dugongidae; genus Dugong; species Dugong dugon. Next base: position 66,211,799 of record CM057471.1, read on the forward strand.
AACTAACATGAACAAGTCCTGCTATATAAATTGCATCTCCCTGTGAAATTCTAGAAATTACAAGAACATTCCACTTACCTGGAAGGTCACCCTTCCAGTAAACTCAACCCTGTACACACAATAATCTAAAAACACCTCTTGCCCACTCACCCTTCCATCCATCATTTAAACATATACTATGCCCCATGTTCCAGGTCTGTGCCAGACACCGCGAACACAGTGGAATCAGATGCAGTTCCCGCCTGGAGAAGCTCACTATCAGGATGTTTAATCCATAAATCTAGCACATTACTACCTGGTTCATAATAGGCACTAAATAAATATTTTTTGACTTAAAACTAATAGTTACAATAGGATACAGTAAGTACTGTGCCGGAGGTGGGCACACAGGTCATGAGCACTCCAAGGAGGGAGTGGCCAACATCCTGAAGAGGCAGAAAGCCTTCTCAGGAAGATGACTCAGAACTGGACTTTGAAACGAGGTGTTCACCAAGTGGAATATGGGCAGTGGAACATTCAGGGCAGGGGGAAGAATATGTGCAAAGTTACAGAAGTATGAAAGAGCATGTCATGTTTGGGGGTCTGAAGAAACTGACTGTAGCTGGAGAACAGGGTCGTGAGGGAGTGGAAGCTGGAATCCTAGAATTCTTTGTGTCTGAGCCCCCAGCAGAGCCTCATCAGTCTCATTTAACAAGGTACAAAATACACTCCTGGCCATCCAGTTTCCCGGCTCATGGCAGACTAGAAGCAGCAAGGCAAAGCCAGGTGGCGTTTTAAGAGGCAGGCCGTTTGACAGCAGAAATGATGCTGAAGGCAAGCCTTTAAGATTCAGGAAGATAAGAAGTTCCCATGCAAAGCACAGTTAGCACACGGTACAGGCTATGGGTCAGGGAAGGGTCAACCCCTGCTGTGTGCCAAGCAGCTGACTTATTTCAGAGAAGGCACACTGGTCACCCACAGTGTCAGTCAGAACTAGTGGTTCTCAGTCTTTGCCTACACATTTGAATCATTCGAAGGAGGTGTTTTTTTTTTTTTTTTTTTTTTTTAACCATACGCAGGCCTCAACCCCAGAGATTCTTTCTTATTTGGTCTGAGGGGGTCCAGTCATGGGTGAAGTTCCCAGGGTGGTCTCAATGTACAGCCAAGGTTGAGAATCACTTTTTACCTTTCTGCTTCATTCATTATGTCACCTGCTTGGCCCCTACAGCATTTGCATTTGAGACCACTGATCTATGCAGCCTTATCTAGTCCTCACAATCACCCTTCGGGGAGTTATTTTTACCTCAGTTTATATAAAGAAACTCGGGTTAAGAATCCTGTCCCAGGTAAAACCCAGCTATCAAGTGGGAAACCATAGGTCTGCCCAGGTCCAGCATATGTGTCCTTTCCACCATACCATGCTGCTCCCTCGCAGTGGTGTGTTGAAGCCAGCCTTAAATATTCAGGAATTTTACCAGCTGGTTGTTAAAAGACATTGGTAACTTGAAACCAGTTCTGGTGGGAGTATTTATACCATGGAAATCAGCAAACACTACAAATCGGGCCTTCTCTTTTCCTTCCTCCCTCCCTTTCTTTTTTTTTTGAGAGTGAATTTACTGGCACACCCTTAACTCCAAGGCACCAAAAAGAGAGTGAAAATGTCAAATTATGTTCCTTCAATTTTTGACAGCAAGGTGTATAACGCATTTCAGAAAGATTTCCACTCCAAACAGTTAAAATTGAATGAGGCTTTGAGTTTGAAGACATAAGCCTCTAGTATCTGGAAAATATACATCTGTAATTTTTATTAAGATGTCATGTGGGTACAGATGTATTTTGCATGCTGCCATTTGCTGGGAGTGTTTGACTTAAAATCACTTAGGAAGAGTGAAAAAGTAAAAGTTAAGGGTGGAACAAGCTCTCTTGAGGTGTTCCCTATCTCTGCCACTGGCAGCATAATAGAAAATGTTCTCTAAAACAAGCTTCCTGCCAGCCCTGCCTCCGACTGGTACCTTAGCTGCCTAAATGTGTTGAGTTCCAATGCTGGAATGCTGGATTGGAGTCTCCTATTCAAGAATAACAAGAGAGACTAACAAGTTACTCACCCTCTGTGATCTCCCAGTATCACTGCAGAGCTCAGCTTCAAGTGGTCCCCCTGGAACAGGGAACTGTGACATTTTTCCTCACAGCATGGTTCCTCTATCAGCACAGCTCCATACCTATAAAGCCTAGTTATGCTGGTAGAATGCTTTTAAGAGGCTTGATGGAGATTGTAAATAGAAATGGAATAAAGGAAACTACCGTTTACTGAGTGCCTACTTTACAACCAGGCACTGTGCTAGACACTTTCAAACATGTTACAGGAACTGGCATTTATTGAACGACCATTACATGTCAAGCCCTATACCAGGCCCTTAGGTACATTGTCTTATTTAATCTTCTCAATAAACCTATGAAGTAGCTAAAATCGCCCTATTTTATAGATAAGAAAATTGAGGCTTAGAGAGTTGAAGTCACTTCCTGTGATGGTTAATGTTATGTGTCAATGTGGCTGCAGATAACCACTCTCCTTTTGAGAAACAGCTTTCGACTTGTTACGGAGCCTTAGTAGAGACTGAACACTTAACCATGGGCCACCAAGTCACCATGTGGCCTGAGCTGCCCATCATGAATCGGGTGTTGTCTGACCCACAGTTATAAAGTTGGACGTGCACAGCAGCACTCCTTCATTAAATGGAAGTGGTATATACGAGATCGGGCTTGAGGAGGACCTGAAGGCACAAGTAAGTTGCATGAGGAAGTGGCCCAAATGCCCATGGTCTCCACTCCTGTCACATTACCTTCCCTCTCCCAGTCAGCATCTATGGCCTCATGGGAGTTTCTTATGATCAGCTGACTGAGGAAGAGAAAATTCGTGCTTGGCTTATAGATGGTTCTACATGATACGCAAGCACCACTCGCAAGTGGACAGTGGCAGCACTACAATCCCTTTCTGGGACCTCCCTGAAGGACAGTGGTGAAGGAAAATCCTCACAATGGGCAGAACTTCCAAGTAGTGGACCTGGTGGTTCACTTTGCTTGGAAGGAAAAATGGCCAGGTATGAGATTGTATACTAATTCATGGGCTGTGGCCATTGGTTTGGCTGGATGGCCAGGGACTTGGAAGAGACCTGATTGGAAAATTGGTGACAAGGAGGTATGGGGAAGAGGTATGTGGATAGGTCTCTCTGAATGGGCCAAAGAAGTGAAGATATTCGTGTCTCATGTCAGTCACCAATCTTCTCCCAGTCTTCTCTGCTCCAGGCTGCATGCTCTGTATCTTCAGCTCTCCCTGTTCTGACATCCTTACTGACCCTTTCCCAGCCTGATCACTGTTCTTTTCCATCTAGTTATCCTCTACTCGTTCTTCACGGCTGCACTGTCTTTTCCTGGAAGTCATCACTGACTCTTCCACCCAAGACTCAATTATATCCTTCTTATGTGCTCTGGACCCTGTATCATTGCACTTGCCAAATGGTATTGAAATAGTTTGTTTATATGCCATTCCTAGCAATCTGTGGGCTCCCCAAGGTCATGACTGGTCAGTAATAATAATAAAACTTTTGCTGCTCTTACTGAGTACCAGCACTGTTGTAAGTGCTTGGCATTTGTTTCCTCAACCATATGAGATCCAGTACAGTCCAGCTGCGATTGAGTCAACTCCAATGCATGGTGATCCCATGTGTGCCACAATAAAAATGTGCTCCGTAGGGTTTTCAATGGTTTATTTTCAAAAGTAGATCATCAGGACTTTCTTCCAAGGTGCCTCGGGTACACTCGAACCTCCAACCTTTTGGTTAGTGGCCGAGCTCATTAACTGTTTGCACCACCCAGGAACTCCTCCATATGAGACAGGTGCTATTATTTAATTTTTCCCTCTGGGCCTGGCAAAGGATAGAGGTTCATAATTTTTTTTTTTTTTCAGAATTGTACAAAACTTCAATTTATCCATCTCCTTAAAATATGGTGCCAAGAGTGTGGTTTCTCTAACCAGTGCAGAGGAAAGAAGCCTGATCTAAGGACACAGTGTGTGGCATGGATCCTTCAGAGGGCCCTACTGCTCAGAGCAATGATTAAGTTCTCCCTGGTCAAGGAGGAAAAACATGTACTATTTTAAAAAAGTGAAAACAAAAACTGAGGGCTGGGGCTGGATATTAACAACAATAATTGCCAAGAAAAGGAAAGTGCTGCTGGTTAATGTCCATTGTCAATGACTTTAAAGGCTGCAAGGCTCTTTCTAGGTTTTGGGAAGTGTGTCACCTAGCCACCCAACTAAGAGAGCATGGGCTCTGGAATCAGTAAACCTGGTTCAAACCCTGACTCTGATCAACTCCTTGGGCAAGAGTTGTCAACAGTAAAATGGAGACAATAATACCTCATAGGATTATGGTAAAGATTAAGTGAGAAAATGCCTGGCCATGGTAACACTCAAAAAATGTGATGTTGATGATGATGACAGAGGAGAAGGACGAAGAGGAGGCAGAGTGAAACTACAATCACCATCCCCCCATTTTTATCTTGAGTGCACTTCAAGGGCTTCCGCTGGCAAATGGAGCTGTCTCTTGAAGCCTGATGTCAGACTACTGGCTTGTGAACACTAGGCCTGTGTCAAATTCCCACTAATGATTTTTCAGCATAAATTAAATGGAGTGAATACTTTCTAATGACTGCTACAGAATTACATGACAGCTTCCAGGAGAATCTGCAAAAATAGCTAGAATCAGAAGAATGGTCACTCTGACGTGTGAAAGTTTTTCGTTAATTTAATTTCTTCTTTCCTTCTGGATTGTGAATCTTCTTTGGTAAGAGTGAGAAAAAAGAGATGCATAACAAGCCACCGGGTCCCCTCAGCCTATTTAAATAAGCCTAAATTGGGAGCACTGATAGTATAGCATAGTAAATAGAATTCAATCTTATACTAGTACCACCCCCATAAATAACAATATTTACTTATATAAATGCAATGGATGTAAAACTGTATAATTTACAAAGGACGATTATATACATTATCTCATTTGACCTCCCATTATTTATTGAGCACTTACCATGTGCCTGGCATTTTACATACATTATCTCACTTAATTTTCACAACAACTCTATGAGATGGGTCCTATTATCATCCTTGTTTTACTGCTAAGGGTTTAACGAGGTTGAGGAATTCATCTAGGATCACACAGCCAGGAACTAGGATTTGAATCCAGGTCTATCAGACTCAAAGCTTATACTTTTACCCACTGTGATTCTGCTCCTGTGATTTAAGTATGATTGATAGGGCAGAGCACTCTTCCCCTACTCTTGAGGTTTATTCCCTTGTGAAAAAGGAATGCCATTAGCTTAACATTTATGGCCTCTCTCTGCCCCACACTCTACCCCTCTCTTAAAAACCACTTGCCATCAAGTCGACTCCAACTCTTGACAATCCCATGTGTGTCAGAGCAGAACTGTGCTCCACAGGATTTTCAATGGCTGACTTTTCAGAAGTGGATTGCCAGGCCTTTCTTCCAAGGTACCTCTGGGTGGAGTGGAATGCCCAGCATTTTGGTTAGCAGCTGAGTGCGTTAACCATTTGTACCACCCAGGGACTCCTCTCTACTCCTGAGGAAATAGAATGCTTGCTTTGACTGGCTAGTTGGAAGGAGAAATTGGGCAAATGCAGCCCCAGCTGCTGCCTCTCCTTCCTCTTGGGAGCAAGCTGCCCTCAGGAAGCTCATGTTCTGCCTCTCTCCAGGGGCTGGCTGGGCCCTGTGTGTGGGGTGTGGGGCAAGGGCCGGCAGCATGAGTTTAACTCTGCATTCAGCATCAGGAAGCTCATTTGCCCACAGTTAAAAGGCACATTCTCCAGCCTCAGCTTTTTTGTAATGAAGATGATATTTTGGCCCTGATCCTCCTTATTCTTTTTCTTATTCTCAATTAATTCAGACCTAGGTGGAAGAGAGAGCTATTTGTCGGACCTCCTTCAAAGATTCTAACAATTATGATTCAAGTTTCACAGATAAAGCTCAGAAAGGGGCAGAGATCATTCCTAAAGAAAGACAGCTTAAATATGGGCAAAGATGTGATAAATAGTCCAGTACATTATTATGCTATATGAATGTAACTCTTTTAATTCAGATTATTACACATAGCTTAAGAAGGAGAAAAATGGGGAAGTAAAGTGATATTTCCAAAAATAACTCAAATGTAAACTAAAAAAGAAAATACAAATGTGAATGAATAACCAGAAACCATAAAATATCATAAATCAGGAGGATACCATGCCCCCACCAATTCTGAGATCCTAATCCGAGGTACTAGGATCTGTCATCTGGGTTTGATTTATAAAATGATTTGAATGCCGGTAAGAGCCAGTAAGAGTCAATAGAAAACTAACCAAAGCATTTCCCAACTACAAAAAGAAGGAGCCAAGGAGCCAAGAACCGGTTTATGGACCCACCCTCAACAACAAACATTAGGTAGGATATAACCAAGCTCATAAACTGAGCACGCTTTTTGGAGCCATCTATAATTTGGCACCCATCCAGAGATTCACCTGCACCTGGTGTTCTCCCAAAATTCCTACCCAAATAACAGGCCTGAGAGTTATTACTATTGTTATCAACAGTTGAACTACACAGAGTGTTAAAACAGAAAGGGCCCTCAGCAATCAAGTCCAGCCCTCTCACTGAAGAGATGAAGAAAACCCAGATGACAGAGCTGGGCAGAGGAGCCACATTGTATTAGCTTTGCATCCACAGGCCCTAATACCATGCCTGGCACACAGTGTGTGTGAGGGTGAAACAAATCAGCGACAGAGCCAGGACTAGGACCCGGGTCTCCCAACTCCAGTGCTCCTTCCCTTTTTTATATTATGTTGCCCACAGTGATACTTGTCCATTCACTTCACTGAAATCATGCATTTGCACTATTATGCTATCACAGGCGAAGTCAACAAGACCAGAGGAAAGATTTCCCATAATCATGCCAATGCATCCCCTATACTGATGTGTGCTGGGTAAAGAAAGCAACTGGTAGGATAAGTGCTAAGATTCAAACCTTGGGAGACACTGGGCCACATCTACGATAGTTAAACATAGAGACAAGCACCATATTATCCCCTAATTATGAGCACTGCAGTGTTCACCAGTCTCAAAGATCCGGCAATGAATTTGGGCGGAGGATAAATGCAAAGCCTTGTAATGTCACCCTTACGAACACCAGATTATAACAGCATCAAAAAACGGCCTTCTGTTTCCATGACTATTTTTAGAAAGACAATCCTGTTTCTCTTCTTCAAACTAATTAACACATAAACCAGGACTACAGAGTTTCTTCTAAATGCAGTGGAGAAGCAAATCATCCTGGTTGGAAGCAAGAAACTGGATAGCGAGAGACAGTCAAAAATACATTTAATGCAAGCACATACACTCCAGATGATCAACACGACTCCCAGTTAAGCCTCCCTCAAGTATCTGGCACCTAATACCTGATGGTTTAAAAGCAACTAGCAAATTCTGCAGAGTCTAAGGTTTGTAAAGGATAAAATCTTCCTTTTTACTTTTTACATCTATTTTTAAAGAGAATAAATCACACGCACTTATAGACTCACAGCATTTTCACACCATAACAGATTCTAGAGATGACCAAACCACAGCCCGGAGAAGTGTGAGTTATTGCCCAAGGTCAGGCTCAGAGTACAGCGGTGGCAGGGCTAAGACTCTGCCCAGGACCTTGATTCCCAGCAGGTCTCATGGTCCAAGCTGCCTTTCCACGGAAAGACTGTTCTTATTTAATGTCCGCATCCCCGTGGCACAACTAAGAGAAGTTTGTGAAAATCTATGAAACACATTTTCAATTTGAGGCACAAATTGAACAAATGTTTTGCATCAGGGATTATCTTAATTAAACTATTTATATGAGCACCATTGATTTACTTCAATCTTACTAAACTTCATTAAGCTGTCCATTTACTTATACAAATTCCTGTTGGATCCAATTTCTTCAAAAATAAAACACATGTAATTTGCATGGTGGAAAAGTGTATATTTTAATAAAGGTCCCTCTGTAAGAACTACAGTGATGATAATGATAAGGATAATAATAATAATAATTACCACATATTGAAATTCTCCCATGTGCTCAGCACTGTAATAGGCACTTTATATCACAACAACAATAAGGATAATTATAAAATAACTACCATTTATTAAATGCTTACCATGTCCAGGCATTGCTATGTACTTCAGTACTTTAATCATTTAATGATCACAATAACCCTGTTAAGTAGTTATTACTATCATTCACATTTACAGATGAAGAAACTGAGACTTTGAGAAGTAGCTGCCCTGGATTTCACAGTAAGAAAGAGGGAAAGTCAAGACTCAAACCCAGGCCCATTTGACTCTAGAGTCCTTTGCTTTTTCCATTGCAGGATGCTAAAAAACCAAAAGACCACTGGCGTTCCAACTCATAGTGACCCTATAGGACAGAGTAGAACTGCTCCACAGGGTTTCCAAGGCTGTAATCTTTTTTTTTTTTCCCATATAAAAATTTATACATACATTGTTATGTGACTCTAATTGCTCTCCCCAGACTGTTACAGCACATTCCTCCTTTCCATTCCGATTCCCCATGTCCATTCAACCAGCTCCTAACCCTCTCTGCCCTCCCATCTCACCTCCGGACAGAAGCTGCCCGTTTAGTCTCTTGTATCTATCTACTTGAGCTAAGAGGCACACTCCTCACAAATATCACTTTATGTCCCACAGTCCAGTCCAATCCCTGTCTGAAGAGTTGGCCTCGGAAATTGTTTTAGTTCTGGGCCGATAGAGAATGCAGGGGCCATGCTTCCCGAGGTTCCTCCAGTCTCAGTCAGACAATTAAGTCTGGTCTTCTCACTAGAATTTGAGTTCTGCACCCCACCTTTCTCCTGCTCCATCCGGGACTCTGTGTTTTGTTCCCTGTCAGGGCAGTCATTGGTGGTAGCCAGAAGCCATCTAGTTCTTCTGGTCTCAGGCTGATGAAGTCTCTGGTTTATGTGGCCCTTTCTGTCTCTTGGGCTATTACTTTCCTTGTGTCTTTGGTGTTCTTTATTCTCCTTTACTCCAGGTGGTCGGGACCAGTTGATGCGTCTTAGATGGCCGCTTGCAAGATTTTAAGACCCCAGACGCCACTCACCAAAGTAGGATGCAGAACATTTTCTTACTAAGCTTTGTTATGCCAATTGATCTAGATGTACCCTGAAAGCATAGTCCCCAGACCCCCACCCCTACTACTCTGTCCCTCAAAGTATTTGATTGTATTCAGGAAACTTCTTAGCTTTGGTTTAGCCCAGTTGTGCTGACTCCAAGGCTATAATCTTTACAGAAGCAGACTGCCACATCTTTCTCCACGGATTGGCAGGTGGGTTCGAACCACTGACCCTTCAGTTAGTAGCTGAGCACTTAACCACTGCACCACCGGGGCTCCTTACACAATGCCACCTCCTCATTTATGAAAGTATTGCTTCAAGTTCCATTTCCAGCAAAGACATTTACAGATCCAAGGACAAACTAAATGGCGCTATAATGACCTGTTTACTATAAATGTTTTGGACTCTTCCATGGTTTGGAACAAAGTAACTCTGCTACCAAATTCCCTGAGGAAAAATAAAGCTCACAGCATTGGGATAATCAGATAATGCTGAAATATGAAGTGGTTCAGAACGACAATGAAATTTGGGAGTGAAATAGGATTTGCCTATTGTTCCATTTTAAAATATTCATGAGGCAAGGAAGTATTCCCATTTTCAATAATTAAATGGCTAAATCCTGCAGCCTGATATATTTACTGATCATAAACGATGCATTCCTAGAAGGACCTAGGTTCAAACAGCAGCCCCACAAACTGCCATGTTATAGTGCAAAGCCAAACAAATGAGACAGAAATGTTGCTGTTGCCTAGAGAAAAAAAAAGCTTCCCCACCACTTGTTCTGCTGTAGAGAAAGGCTGAGTCAAAATTAAGAGTGTATCTAGGACTCTGAGTGCAAACCAGCTGGAAGAGAATGAAGAGGGGGAAAATTGGCAACATTTTCCCTTCAATGAGGAATTATTTTTAAAGAGTTTGGTTGTGCCTTAAAGGTTAGATTTAACAATCATTTAGTATTTTACTTGTCTTGAGAAACTCATATAGAAAGGCAAGGAAAGGATACAAATTAAACAGTGTCTTTATGAAGTAGCCCTGATTTGCTTTTTCAGTTCTGTGGTCACAAGCAATATATGTGACACCTATGAGTAGAGTTATATTAAAGTAGGGCATTTGTTCTCTGTTATTGGCAAACTCTGTCTGCAATGGCCTCCTTCACTGTGGGCATTGTCCATCTCTTGTGCCTAAGGATGATTACACCACTGAAAGCACAGTACCAAACCCCAGCAGGGGCTGAGGGATTACTGGCCAGCCTTCCGATGGTTTGGGAAAGAAACAAGGACTGGGGCTGGCAGGCAAGTGGTTCTCAAAATGTACCTGGACCAGCAGTATCACCTGGGAACATGTTCAAAATGCAAATGAGTCTGGAATTCTGGGGGTGGTTCTCAGCAATCTGGGATTTAACAAGTCCTCCAGATAATTCTGATGCCCGATGAAGTTTAGGAACCATCCCCCTACAGCATGCACAGCCTCTGCCCCTCGACCCCCACTCAGTTGCAGCCTGTAAGGTCTTGCACCCAAGGGATCTGCCTCCATCCAGCCCTACAGCCTGTGCTGACCTCAGCAGGGAATACATTGTTTGCTGTTGTCAGTTGCCTTCAAGTCGATTCCAACTCATGGCAACCCCATGTTTACAGAGTAGAACTGCTCCACAGGGTTTTCTGTCTTAAAGGAAGCCAACCTCCAGGTTTTCTTCCGAGGTACCACTGCGTGGGTTTAAACCGCCAACCTTTAGGTTAGCAATAGAACGCAAACCATTTGTGCCACCCAGGGATCTTAGGGAATACATTAGCAGACTCTAAGTCACCAGTAGAGGGCAAGTCTAAGGGTGATCTTGCTGACTCAAACCCAGAATCTGATGCCCAGCTGTGCCCTTCCTGCTGCTGGTTGACCCAGTGGGCTATTCTAACAGGGCTGCAATTCTATCCTAAAGTCCAGGCTGATGGCTGTGGTCTGGTCTTGCCACTCTCATTTCCTCCCTTTACCCACCATCATCCGGGGAGGGACTTGGGCTCTCACTTTGTCCTCAAATTGGACAGATTGCCCAGAATCAGGAGACTCCTTCTGTCACTGTCCAAGGACTCTTATAGCAACACCCTGCCCACAGATTCCCACCACCACAGAGGCAAAAACCTGACCCAGAAAGAAACTGAGTTCAATCTGTCTCTACAGATATTATAATTTGGGCTGCTGGTCCTGTCCTGATATCCCACTCCTCCCAGCCCCCAACTTTTTTGGCCTTGTTTCCTTCTTGTCAGCCTGACACCGAGGACCCAGCATGGCTCTTGGCCAAGCACAGCTAACTAAGCAGAATCTTGCAGAAAGTACTGCAGTCAGACCCTGGCAACCAGCTCCTACTTTGGTCCCTGCACTTTAGAAGGTCCCACTCCAGTCCTCCTCTAGCAGCCCCCCTTCCCATGGGGCAAGAAGACATGCCTACATGGAGCTCAGTCCCACTTTTTCTGGACACTTGCTCTGGGTGCCCTGGAACTCCCCTCCTAAATGGCTAGAGTCCATCTACCCAAAGGCAAATGGGGCTTCTGGTGTGCTCAGGCCTAGACCTGAGGGACGGTCAAGGAGAGCCTGTTGGAGATGGGGCTTTGATGTGTGAATTGGAGTGCCACCCACTTGCTATAAGAATGAAGTCAGGAGAAAGAAGAGAAGAGGGGCCTGACAGGAGATTGGGACCTCAGTTTGGACTCTCTCAGGCCCCACAAATGCTAGAGGCCTGCCTACATGCAAATTGATGAAAATTAAATCAGATGACATATGTCATGCACATAGCAGGAACTCAGTAGATACTTGTGAATGAATATGCCCTGAGTTCTGCCAGGCACTTTACACTTGGTATCTTATTGCATCCTCACAACCATCCTGCAATGTAGGCACCATTACCCCCACTTTACAAACAAGGAAACAAGGAAACTGGGACACAAAGGTTAAGTGGCTTCTCCAAGATCATAAGAACTGAAACCAAGCCTGCTTGATTTCAAAGTTGGTGCTCCTTCCCTTTGTTGTTATTAGCTGCCATTGAGTCACCTCTGACCCATGGCAACCTTATGTATAACAGAGCAAAATGTTGGCCGGTCCTGCTCCATCTTCATGATCGTTGGTATGTTTGCGCCCATTGTTGTGGCTATTAGGTCAATTCATCTCACTGAAGTTTTCCTTAGTTTTTGTTGGCCCTCTACTTTACCAAACATGATGACCTTTGCTAGCAATTGGTCTTTCCTGATGACATGTCCAAAGTAATCAAGTAGAAGTCTTGCCAAACTTGTTTCTAAGGAATAACCTTGTTGTATTTCTTCTAACACTGATTTGTTTGTTCTTTTGGCAGTCCATGGTGTATATTCAATATTCTTCGTCAATACGACGGCTTCAATGCATCAAAGCTTCTTTGTCTTCTTTTTTCATTGTCTAACTTTCGCATGCATATGAAGCAGTTGAAAAGATCATGACTTGGGTCAGATGCACCTTAGTTATCAAAGTGACATCTTCACATGGTTATTTAGTCGTGGCTTGAATACTTCTAGCTACATGAAACTCACTACTCCTTTGAGTCAGCCCTTATTATTTCAGGCAGACTAACTTCTTTTTTTTTTTTTTTTTTTTCTTTCATTGAGCTTAAATCTCTCTGAAAATTTTAGCTATGGTTCTTTGTTCTACCTATTAGGGCCTCCAGAGAATTTATACCCTCTTCCATATAACAACCTTTCAAGCTAAAAATGGTAATCCCACCTCCTGGAGTTGTTTTTTCTCCAAGCTAAATATTCTCAGCTCCTTTAACTTTGCCTCCTAGCAGATGATTTCCAGTCCTCCTTCTGAATCAGACCTCTGAGGATAGTTTCCAGTCTATCCCCTGCAGCATCTCAGAGAGGTCATGGTGTGCAGAAACGCAACATATCTGATGCCTCAGATAGTAGATTTAGCATGCAGGAAAGTTCCCATCTCTGTCATTGACTTTCCTGGACATGTGGAGTCCTAATACCAACTGTGGCCAACTTCTTCCAGTGAACCATGGCCTGTGGAATGTTGCATTGTCTCTCCAAGTCTTGATTCCCTCACCTGTAAAATGGGGATAACGACTCCAACTCTGCCTATTTTGCATGTATGAGTATTATTTAAGATAAATAGCTTTGAAAAGACTCTATAAACTGCAAAGTGCTGTACAGGTGTGTGGGGTGATGATGACAATAATGACAATGAGCAGCAGAAGAGGCTGATTTGGGGAAGCCTGATAGAGCAGGTGCTTTCGAGAAATCCTCTCCACCTGTTGCGCAAATTTAGTTCCTCCAGCACTCCGGATACCAGACACCGGCACAATTTACAACCAGGGCCATGTGCTTGTTAGGGACATCAAGGCACCTGCAAAATTCCAAAAGCCTAAAGGTAAATGAAGGCAACATGGAGCGTATGCAAAAGGAAGACAAGATGTTTCTGTGCCCAGCAACTGAACCAGTTAGCAGGGCTGAGCTCTATGAGCATGCTGCTAGGGAGTAAATTCTGGGAGCTGAGTTAACGAATGTACCAGAAAGAGTGGCAGAGTCAAAATCTTAACCCAGACTTCCTGTCCTGGGCTCATTCCACTTCACTACACTTATCACTGAAATCATTAGACACAGACAGCCATCTAGTCTGCCTATATGGACAGCCAGGGCCTGCTCTAGGAAATACTTATGTTGGTAATGAGCCTCATCCATCTCAGGAGCCTCCTGCCCATGTACCCAACTACCTGTTAGATAGTACACCTGGAAGTCTCATGACCCCTCCTCATACTGCCCCACCCAAAGCTGCTCCCTTTCCCCAGGGTTTCCCACCTCAGTGACTGGCATCAACAGTCACCCAACTGTGACAAACCTGGGCCCCTTTCTTGGCTCCTCCTTCACCCTCACCTCTCATATCTAATTCATAACCAAATCCTATCCGTTCATCCCCCTACACACCTCTTGAATACAAATGTTTCTCTCCATCCTACTACCACCACCTAATCTATATGATCATCATCTCTCATAACTCTTAACTGTCCCCCACATCCACTCTTGCCTCATTTCTGTTTATTTTTCATACTGCAGCCAAGGTGATCATTTTAAAACATAAACGTTATCATGCTGTCCTGCTGTTCAGAATTTGTCCATTGTTTTTAGGATGAATAACAAAATTAGGCCATTAGCCCTGCAGCATCTGGCCCTGTCTCCTGACACCTTCTCTGCTCATTCAGTATAATACAGCCACACTGGACTTCTTTATTCCACCTATACATTTTGTGATCTATAATACATATGGAGCCCTGGTGGCACAGTAGTTAAGAACTTGGTTGTTAACCAAAGGGTTGGCAGTTCAAATCCACCAGCCACTCCTTGAAAACCCTATGAGGCAGCTCTACTCTACTCTATAGAGTCACTAGAGTCAGAATCGACTCGACGGCAACAGGTTTGGTATCATACATACAAATAATGAATAAAATAGATATGTATGTTTAAATAATTCTGGTATATGTGCTGCCGAAGCGAGCACTGTTTAAATAATTCTAATACCTATGTAGCCCCCACCCAGATTAAGAATCAGAACATAACCAGGATCTGCGCTCAGGTCACACCTCCCTCTACCCATCCCTGCCCAGAAGTAACCATTTAAAATTCCCTGATCACTATTCCTTGCTTTTCTTTATATTTTTTACCAATTAGGGTTGCATTTATATAAAATAAAGCTGAGTTTTTCCTGTTTTTTGCATTTTATTTAATTGGAAGCATACTGTATATGTTCCTTTGTGACTTGCTGCTCTTGCTCAACATAATGTTTGAGAGATGCATGGAGCTGTAGTCTGTTCTTTTTCATTGATGTATAGTAGTCCAGCAAGTGACTATCCATAATTAGTACATTCTTCTGTTGGTAGACAGGTAGGTTGTTTCCAATTTGGAACTTCTATGAATGATGTGGCTATGGACATTCTGGAGTTCTTGCAGGGCAGTGACAGCCTCATGTTCTGTCCTGCAAGGTAGCACAGAACCCAGCACAACAGGCCTTCAATACTCATTTGTTTATTCATTCATTCATTCACTCATTCATGTGTTAATAGCTTCTCAGGAATGCCCTCTAGTGCTGCAGAGGCATGGTACAGTCTAGAGAAAGAAAGTGAATCTTCTTGAAGTAAATGAAGACATCAACCAGGCAGGAAGAACACACACTGAAAAGCCGGCTCGCCAGCAAGACGTGGAGCACTGCTGATTCTCACTCATGATATGAGTGCCCAGCAGAGGATGAGCTTGGGGGTGGATGCTACTACTCTTAACTGCTCAGATTCCACCCCTTTCACACCCCCTTCACATTAGTCTCTGTGATGAGAGTTGCAAAGGGCTCTTATGCTGTTTAAAGTGAAGGAAGAAATGGAAATTGCATAAAAAGAAAAGAAGGCAGCTGGAGAATATTGCAAACCATTTGGTGTGATAACCAAGGGCTTTCAATTGATTGCTAAAACTGGCTTTAATTTTGATCTTTCATTTCTTTGAATCTAGCAGATAATCAGAGGGAAATCAAATCCATCCCCACAGCCAAAGATTAACCTGTTGTTGTCATAGCTCCTTTCCCACTTATTTTACCATCTCTTCCTTCCTACACATTTTATTTTTCTATATATATATAACAAAAACTGCAAGTTGCATATATTTTCAGTTTATTTAAATACATGCAGATTGGACATTTCCCACTGCAAATACTCTTAGGAATAAGCAACATTTTCCCTCCAAATTAAGAACTTCTCATTGCTTTACAGATTTAAAGACATCCAATTGCAAACTCCCCTTTATGGATGAAGAAACCGAAGTACAGAGAAGGGAGGTAACCTGCTCCAGTTCGCAACACAGCTGGAAATGGCAGAGCCAGGATTTACACCCAAAGAGTCTGACTCCAGCATCCCTACTCTTACACACTCTGATCTCCGGCCTGGGCATTAAAAACATGACTGGCTCTCAAAGTCCTGCTAGCCTGGGGACTCTCCGGCTCTTAAGAGAACACTGATGAAAATGATGTTTACAAAGGGCTGCTAACAAGAAGGGGAAATGATTCTCATATGAAATGGAGAAAAATAAAAGCAACATTCAAAAATTAAATAGATAGTATAGCCTCAACTATAAAACTATATAGACAAAAGAAAATTATGCCATTTTTATTAACTAAAAAAGTTAATGCTAACCTTGGGTAATAGAATTTGAGGGAGATTTTTATTTCATGTTGTATACTTTTTAATATTTTCTACTTTTTCTACAATAAGCATATACTGTTTTATAAAGAGAAAAAAATTAATAAGAAATTGGCAGCAGAGGAGAAGGAGCTGGCCTCTTGACCTCCAAAACAGTCTTTCAGAAGCATGATAGGGGTAGTGGGCTGGCCTGCCATGGTGCCTCCCTACCCCTACCTAGCCCCTTCTCCCACCTTCCTGCATCCATCCTTCCTCTCCTCAGCATATTTGGTTTTCCCACTAAACCAAAGCCAAGCATACGTAAGCCCCACCCCCCACTTCAAGAAGCCTGCCTGGACTACTCCAGGCCAACTATTATTGATGAATCATATGAAACTACCATTCTTACAGGTACCAGAAAGTCTAATATTGGCGATTTCATATGGTTCAACCTAATCTTTGGCTTATCTTGCCTTCTTCTGAACTTTCAGTGTGTCCCCAGTCTGGGACACACAACTGCACACAGATTATTTTCTGTCTTATACTTTCTCTATTTCATATATAGATTCTGCTTTGCATCAATGTTCTCTGCACATTGGCTTATATTTTATTCATTCTGGTTTTGAACATTTTTGAAAATGAAGTGGCCACCTCACTGGCCACAGAGCTTCCTCACAGGAGAAAATCAATCACTCAAACAATAGATATTTATTGAGTACCTGCTCATGGTCTGTGCTTGGCCCTGGTAATAAAGAGATGAATCCCTGCAGAGTCAACACGATCCCAATCAAAATCCCCACAAGTTATTTTGTGGATATCAATAAACTGATTCTAAAGTTTATATGGAAAGACAAAAGGCCTAAAACTGCCAACACAATACTGAAGAAGAACAGAGTTGGAAGGCTGACACTACAGAACTTCAAGACTTATATAAAGCTACAATGATTAAGACTGTGGTACTGGTGAAGGAGGAGATGAGTCCCTGCCCCAAAGGTGACAGTGAGAGAGAAAGAGCCTTGGGTAGGCACCAACCAGACCAGATAATAATACTTTATTGGTGCACATCTTTTAAGTGTGCTAAATGTTTTACATCTATTCTCTCTTGGGCAAAGAGCTAGATAGAGCTGGCTTTAAATCTCAGTCTGTGCCTTACAAGTAGTGTGGTCTTGGACATGTCATTTAACCTCTCCAAGCCTCAATGTCCTCATCTGTAAAACAAAAGTAGTGATAGCACCCACTGACCACGGCTGTTGTGAGGAGTAAATGGAAAGGATTTCCCACTGTCCCTCTACACAGTAAGCATTCATGAAACAGTTCCTCATGAAACAGGCAGTGCAGGAACTAACATTCCCCTTTTATTTTTCCAATGGGGAAACGAGGCTCAGGAAAGTATAGTGACTTATTGGAGGCAGAGTAGAGCTGGCACTGGAAACTTTGTCACGCTGCCTCCTTCCACAAAGCCAACAAGTCCTGAATTAAAAAGCACCAGAACATTGAAGGCTCACCGGAGCAACTTGTAAGGACATTTCTAAACACATTTGCTACCTCATCACTACCTGAAATACTCTGGAAGGGCCCACGCAGAAGTCAGAGCTGCCATTTCCCCCATAATGGTGACTGACTGGCCATATGCTCGTCAAGTTTCCCATCTGCTCCTGGCACAGGCGAGAGGGAGAGTGTGCCTACCTGCCAGTAGAAGGGCTGGGATCCTGTCTAATGGCCCTCTGAAATGACACTATCACGTCAGCTCAGGAAATTCCACATTCCCCATAAGTCTCAGAAATGGTTCCCTCTTAACAAACTTCACACGAAAGAGGCTTTTACTGGTTATTTCTGACTTAAAGCTTAAGCATTTTCAAGTGGAAGAGAATTGTCTGATTTTATTTTTTGCACATAAAATAATGCACTTACCATTAGTCATTTCCTTTCTGTTCTTACTTGAAAATGCATGCATATTTTTCTAGTTTGCTGACTAGCATCTGAAACATGAAACTTTTCTAGGTATGGAGGGCACAATGCATCCTGACGCAACCATACCCAAATGGTGGACAAGCTGCTTCAGTTCCCCAGTCTCCAATGAGAATAGAATAGTTTGGTTCTAACTTTTTGAAAATCTGATGAAAGAGTTTCTAGCCTTTTCTCCAGGAAAAATACACATATACACAAAATTTTATGTAGTTGATGGAGTTCACAGACACCCTTAAGGAGCTCGTGCACTCCGGATGGAAAATAAGCTCTGATTTCTTTGGCTTGACATTCAAGGCCACCCACTTCCTGGCCTTCGGTCTCCATCTACCTTTCTATCTTCCTCTGTACTAACCCACACCATGTATGTGTATGTCTCTCCAGCTGACTTGAACAACTCAAGGTCACCCAACAGAGTTCTGTGCCTTTGTTTCCTCCACCAGGGATGTCCTTCTTCTCATTTTCATGTTTCAAATACTATTCATTCTTTAAGCCTCAGACTGAGGGCCACCTCCTCGTTAGGTTTTCAAATTCTTCCCAGGAGGAAATACTCTCTCCTTACACCTTCCTCCCTTGGCCATTTTTTCAAACCTCATTTGTGACACTTAGCACCTTCCATCTTATAGATGTTAATGTGAGGATCTTGCCACCCCTACTTGCGTGTGAAATAATTCACTCCTGTAGCCTTCCCCTGGCACACAGTAAGTGCTCAATAAACACTATGAATAAACAAATACTTGTTTCTCTAATGCACACGTGGTAGAAGTGACACGCAAACGAATATGCAAACATCCATCTCTCTGTGACCCAGACTCCTGATTTATGTGAAATCTTCAAAGGTACTTGTCAGTGTGTGCTGATCTGTAGGGTCTTGCCACAAAGGAATCCTTAGGAATCAACTAAACCCCAAAATTTCAATAAACTGTCAGTTGTGCACACATGGAAAGACCCTTCCCTGGGATGGCTGGATGATTCTTCTGAAAGACTGTATTCAGAGGAATATTCTCCGATCAGAAAGACAATGTTCTATATTCATGATGGCAGGTGTAGTCTAGATAGCTTAGGAACCACCCTTCCCTATTGTTGAGGAGATTTTAGTAAGTTGCGTTGCCTATTTAAGGGGCAAGTGTCTGAATTCAGAGTATCTCTGAGTAATGTGTTTACCCTATTCTTCTCCAGGATTGGAGAGTGCCACATTCATTGGTCATACTACAAAGCCCCTAGCCCAGAAACTGAGACACTCAGAGATTCCTTGTCCTCCATTTTCTTAGAATGTTTCATCTGTACCCTAGATTCTATGTAGAATCTACCTAAATTGGGGATCCATCTAATCTATAGGTTCTGAACATGACACAGTATTCAAGGGACAGGCTTGGTGTCAAGGCAAAAAGTAAAACCTGAGCTCCCAATAAGACCTTCAGAGGACAAACATCTCTTGAATTAGGGCAAAATTGGCCCTGGCAGACCAACTCCTCCCTTTATAACAAACCTGGTTGTTACGGTGATAGGAGGTAAATGAAACTGGGAAAGGATTGTGAAACATTACTGTGGGAAAAGGGCTTCTGTTCCTTTATAAGTTGTGTCCCAAATATACACCTTTGAATAAAAGGTGAGCAAGTCTGTAAGTCAGCTCCCAGGTATTGTATGGCATTGTAATATCCATAAAATCCTCTCAGATTTCTCCAAGCCAGGCTCCGTCTTCACTTATATTACTCTGGGGACCCAAAGTGTTATATTCCTAAAAAAAGAGTCCAGTCACCAGAAATACCTACATCTAGGCAAAGCAACCCAATACTAGTAAAATTGCTCCCCCAAAGATAAACGGATCTTCCAAAAATTAGTAAATTGATGGAATAATCACCTTATTTTTAAAATAATCATGAATGCAGTTTATTCGTGTCTGCTTTGACGGAAGTTTTAAAAAAGACTTGGGATGCACAAATATCTTGAGAAAAGGAGACATTTTCAGTTTGTTTTCTTGATTTTTTCTTTATCTTAGAAGCCAAGCTTTGAGTGTGAACTAGAAGCTGGAGGCCAATGCAGCCACATGGCAACATAGAGAGAACGAACGCAGCATCCAGTTTCTACTATGCTTTGTTACTTGGGCCATGTTCCTTACCTTCTTCCAGCTTTAGTTTCATAATATATGATGAGCAAAATCATTAGTTACACAACTTAAATAGGCTGCCTCCAGAGCTGGTACATTATTTGTCACCGTCAGCATAATTTTAAAGTAAAGACTGATTGACAAATGTTCCCAGATTTCATAAGGCACTCTGGCACGCGACATTTCACGTGATGGCCACAACAATCCTGCCATTCTCATTTTATCGATGTGATCAGAGAACAAGAGTGACTTGGCCAAGCTCATAAAGCAATAATCAGAGATCAAAGACTTCAATCCAGGCCTGACAGATGCCAAGTCCTGTGCCTTTCTGGGACACACCCTGATCCTCTTTCAGGATGCTTAGGAGGAGGATTCTTGGATCAGGGAGCTAACTGGCTTAATGATTTATAAGGTCAATTCCAATTCTAATAGTCTGTGCTTCCATCTATAAAATGAAGGAGTTGGATTAAATCAGAAGTTTTAAAACTTGTTGTAGTAGAAAAGACCCTTTCCCCTCAAGTGAAATCTAATATACAATGACAAAATATAAAATAGATAATGGTAGCACCCCTGCAGTTGAAAAAGTGATGGCTTCCACCCAAATGTCCATTAACTGATGAATGGATAAACACAATGTGGTATATCCATACAATGGAATATGCTTCAGCAGTGGAAAGAAACGAAGTACTGACATGCTACAACATGGGTGAACCTTGAAAACATTACCGCTAAGTAAAATAAGCCACATACAAAAGGACAAATACTGTATGATTTCATTTATATAAAATGTCTAGAATAAGTAAGTCTATAGAAATAGAAGGCAGATTAGTGGTTACCAGGCACTTGAGGAGGGAAGAATGAGGAATCACTACTTAGTGGATACGGTGTTTCCTTTTGGAGTGGTGAAAATTTTTTTGAACTAAATAGAGGTGATGGTTATACAATATTGTGGATGTACTAAATGCTACTGAATTTTACACTTTAAAATGGTTGATTTTATGTTATGTGAATTTTACCTCAACAACAATAGCAAATATATATATAGAAAGGAGTTCCACCCATCAGCCTCTTTCCTATGTCCCCACAGTGCCTCCGCAGAGCCCTAGTATGAAAATCACTGGAATCACTAGAGATTACAAACTATTATTATAGAATAGTTACTGCATGGCAGCTGTTTTCCTCCTCCAAGGGCTAGAAAGTAATTTCTTCTAACCCAGCAAATAAACATGCCTGAGCCAGTGGCATCTTGCTGCCCAGAAACAGAACCTTCATTGGTAAATCAGCCCCAATATTAATTCCAGTCCATGGTTATCCAGCAGCTTAAGTTTTGGGATATGTCATGGATTTCAAACTCAAAATTCTACTTTTATGTATACCAGGAAAGAGAATGGTAACTAAGCACTATTAAGTGTCTAAAATATATTAAAAGCTTTTCAATGTTGTTTCATTTAAATACCATTATCCTCATCTTGTAGAAAAGGATACAGTTTAGAATTTGAATCTCGGTCTTTCAGCTCAAGAGAAATCTCTTTCAACTATGCCATGATAGAGATCAACAGCATCTCAAGTTCCTCCCCCCATAGAGCGCGTGAGGACTACTTTCTATCCCACCAAGAAACTCTCCCTGGCCTACGAGCCCCAGAGGTGTGCAGAAGTGCATGACACATGGACAAATGCATCAGGCGCTCCTTCCAATGCTTCCTCTGTAGCTTTCCAGAGCAGTCTGGGGAGCTAAGGAGTTCAGGGCATCCACTTTTTTTCTCCAGTCTGTGTGGGTAAAGTGAAGACCCGCTTCAACCATCTTGCTGACAAACTGTACTCATGAAAGAACTAAAGAGGGATACTCAGACCCTCTTTTGCTAAAGGGTTGAGGGGAAAAGATACGATATTATTTGTTTTTAAAGACTTAGGCCAGATTCCTATGCAAATGCAAGAAGCTCTGACTTCTAAGTATGTGTAACATCATTTATGCAGCTGGAATGACATGGTCTCCAATTTGGACACAGATTATTCAGCACTACAACATTGTGCATTTTCTGTGGGCATAAATATGGTGCTTTTTCAAGTTATTCTGAAACATTTCTAAACAAAGGAGCTGAAAGTAATTTCAGCCTTTTTCTTTGGATGGTAAAATGATCAAAATGATAATAATCCCTTACATATAAATGCACTTTACAGATTACAAAGTGCTTTTCTGGATAATCACTGTTGAGTTAAAAAAAGAAAGAGAAAGAAACTATGAAGTTAAGGAAAAAAGATCAGTAAATGGCATTTAGCCATTTACTTTTATATACCTATACGCTGCAGGTAAGAAAAGGGTGAGATAAAAGGGTTCTTATATTAGAATTAAAGTCAGATTCTTGAAGCTCTAACTGTTCTGGTTATCAATAAAAAATCAATGCTGTTAAAATTAAAAATGAGGTGCTGCTACTTGCAAGTGTGATAAATTGTAAAATGCCTTTCCCATCCTTCCCAATGGTCTTGTGCACCATTGCTATTCAATTCTAGATCTCCAGCTCATATGGATTATACAGTCAGGTGCAGGTAACAAAAAACAAGCAGAACAAGAAAAAGAAAGCTAACCATGTTTTAAGGTGGTTTAATGTTTTTGGTAGTAGAGATTAAGAAGGCTCAGGCCACACGTTTCGAACCTGCTGTTCCCACCAAAAGAATCAGAAGGCTAATGTGTCAAGGTCATCCCTCCCCGCCACAAAAAAAAAAAAAAAAAGTTAGACCACTGTGCCATACCAGCAAGCATGGATAGCCACAAAAATCTCCCCATTAGGCTGTACAACCTCTCAGGATCTAATCTCAGCTCATGAGATCAATAATTATTAGAGAGCAAATTTTCAAGGAATGAGTTTTATTGCAATTAATCTAACCAAACTGGCAGATATTAATTAATTCATTGCTTTTCCTCAGGGATGGCTAAAAAAACCTGTTGCATGTACATACTAGTGGACAAATCATGTGGCTGCCATCGTGTTGCTCAGAGGATTTGGCAGGCTTGACACGCCACCGCTTTGAAGCACTAATGGGCAGAAGCCACACCTGGCAGGACTGGCCTACACAAACTACAGGTGAACACTCTGAGCCTAGTCTTGCCAGCAGTGGCAATCTGTGCCTCACACAGTGAAGAACACTCTTGAGGAGAATTCATCCAAGCTGGCATCATCTCCCCTGACTCCAAATATGACAAACATTCCTCCAGGGTAACATTTCCTATAGAGCAAAAAGGCACTCCAACCTTGGCTGCACAGTAGAATCACCTAGGGAATGTAAAAAAATTCTGCGGCCAGGTCTCCAGCCCAGGGTAATTAAAATCAGCATCCCTAGATCTGGGGGCCCTAACACTGGTATTTTTGAAAGCTCCCCAGATGGCTCTAATGTGCAGCCAAGGAGGAGAAACACTACTGTAGGGTGATTCTAACAATATTTGGGCTTGAGCTCAGCTGGTGTGGGGTCACCGAAGAGTAATCTGCAAAAAGTGCTTGCTTGGGTGTGTGTGTGGGGTGGGGGTCAGTGTTCCTCCCTGTCTTGAACCATAACTGAAGAGTGCTTTGCTTGTCTGGCAGCATTTGGGCCAACCCGATTTGTCAAGAGGTAAGAGAAATGCCATTTGAAATGCCTGCCTTTGATTTTTCTGCCAAAAACAGAGGCACAATGAGATTTATTCAACGCTTACTTTGTGAGAGCCTGGAATGTGGTAAAAGCAAGAACAAACAAAATACCCAAATGACATGTCATTAAGTTCAGGGGTGATTTCATGTAGGGAGAAGTGGGGCACATACTCCAACCAACACTACAACAATATAATGTCCCACTGGGTGGAGTGGGGTGGGGATGGAGAGGAATTATAACTATTATAAATATGATAGGACATTCAGAAGTTCATTAAACTGGCTCTGCAAACTTTTATAAACAAAAAGTTTACACTGCAAGAGTGTAAACCTCGAGAAGGAAATAAAAAGGAAGTCACCCTTATCATGTCCAAATTATCCATGGCCCTCTTCTCCAGCATTTTGTTTTACTCTACCTCTGCTTGAGGCTTTCAAACAGAAGCACCTAGTGAACAATGGTGGGGCGAGAGGAGATCTTATCAGTGGGGGGAAGTGGGGTTTTAGAGACGCTTTCTAGATTTGGGTAACAATCAGAAATTCACCAGCTGAACCCCATATGTTAGATTAATATGTGTCTTCATCTCTTGATTTTGAGTAACTGGTTGCTTGGGAGCTGATATTTATAAAATGATAATATGGTTTATCAGATGGTTTAATGTGTAAATCTACTCACAATATTAACCTGTTCCCAGAATTTAACTTACATTCCTAGGACATGGAAAGCAGAGTTGATGAAAATAAATGATATAAAAAAATACTTACTGGTTCTCTCTTTTCTTCTTAAGTGGATCCATGAGGCGCAGTGTGTCTCTGATCACAGCCACTTTCACCTCTTCATCGACAAGGCTGGGGACATTTTCAAACACCCCTGGAGAAAGCTTGAATGGATAAGGATTCCGTGTTACAATGAAGACAGATTCAGTGCCACGTGGCTATCAGCATCCAATTCTACCACTAGCTCAAGTGGTTGTACTGCAGGTTTTGTTTATGTTAATCTATAGAAGAGATTTATAGATGTTTCCCTTTATACAACCTTAAAAATGACAATTTCCTTTAACAAATCAGCAAAATACCTAAGGAGGAAAAACAGCACAATTTTTCCTGATTATCAAAATTATA
This sequence comes from Dugong dugon, assembly GCA_030035585.1. Taxonomy (NCBI): domain Eukaryota; kingdom Metazoa; phylum Chordata; class Mammalia; order Sirenia; family Dugongidae; genus Dugong; species Dugong dugon. Next base: position 66,236,962 of record CM057471.1, read on the forward strand.
CATGCTCATTGTAGAAAATTTGGAAATACAGAAACAGGATAAAAATGAAAAGAATCCATATAATCCCCCAAAGTCCAATATTAATATTTGGTATATTTTCTTCCAGTCTTTTTTTGTGCATTTTTGGGGGGGAGAAAAATATATAACCACTGTTAAATGTACTATTTATCTTAGTGATTCAAGCATGTTGACATGGCTAAATCAGATTCATAGAATTTCAATTAGCTCATCTCCTGAGGCTAACTAATTAGTTCATGTCATAACTGATGGAAAGGCTCAGCTGCTTCTAAGTTTCCAGACCTTAAAAATTGGAAGAATGGCACGCTGGGAAATTACCATAGGTCAGATAGGTCTTATATTAATAGACTATGTTCAGAGCTCAACAAAACTAAGATTATTTAGGCCTGAATGGACTTTGCTGTGCAAATTTGGGAATGCTGAATCTTGTTTAGCCAAGTGAACAACATTGAGTGGGAACATTCAGTTGTATGACAATATATTCGATGATATATTCAAAATACTTACTTCTTGCTCATGTTCAATTCTCATGCTGGGATTTGCATTTACTTCAAGTAGTATAGGCTTCAGATTTTTCATTAGAAGTATGTCAAAGCCTAGAATCTGGGCAGGATAAACATAATTCAGAATTACTCCCCCTAGCTGCAATTTCTTTTCAGGAATTGAGTATGGTATTAGGGTCATGAAGGTGAAAATAAATTCAAACTCATCCCCTAACCTGGACCTTGACCCTGGATTCTCTAGTCCACAGCCCCTCTTCCTCTGGGCATACTTGTCAGACCAAATGGACAGCAGAAAATTTTATAGGAACCTTGATAATGGGATGAGTTCCCATACTGCGTTTCAGCACTATCAATGTCATCTGAAGTGCTATAAGATGATGACCTTTCTTCTTTAACAGATCTTTTTATTATGTTAAGCATCAGTAGTAGTCTTTCTATTACTCCCTCTGCTTTTTCTTCTGCTCTTCTCTATTAAGTTGCTTCCTAGCTAGATCTCTGAAAACCCAAGGCCACCTTTCCTAACCTGGGGTATATACATCAGAATCAAAGTCACCATCTAGCCCTTATCTCACACCTACTGGGTCAGAATCTTTCAGCACAGAACCCAGGCAAATGTACTTTGAAAAAACAAACCCCCCCCCCCAGGTGATTCTGATAGACCTTCATAGCTAAGGAGAAGGAAGTATTTACTAGGCAACCACCAGGCAGTAGAATCCCTGGTGCCACAGGAGTTAAGAACTACAGTGAGCTACGGTTGCTAACCAAAAGGTCGGCAGTTCAAATTCACCAGCCACTCCTTGGAAACCCTATGCGGCAGTTCTACTCTGTCCTATAGGGTCTCTATGAGTTGGAATTGACTCAATGGCAACAGGTTTGGGTTTTTTTTTCACCAGGAAGTAATTACTATGCAGTGCACCAATTATTCATAATCTCATTTAAGCCTCATGACAATATATTTGAAGTAGGGATTATGCTCTCCATTTTACAGACCTAAAAACTGAGTCTCAGAAAGGCTAATGGATTACCACCTAACTTGCAAGAGACAGAGCTAGACTTCACACCCAAGCTGGACTGGCTACACAATTTGTGTGACTCAATGCAAAATGAAAATGCAGCATCCCTTGTTCAAAAAATTATTAACAATTTCATGATGATGACAGTAGAGTATTAAACCTAGTGTGGAGCCCTTCTGAACACGGGGCCTTGTGCAAGGCCAAATGCTGATGAAGCCAGCCCAGCCCTCAAGGCTAACTTCATCACAATTTGTCAGATGTCTATTCCTGAATACAGCTGCTGCCTCAAGTGAGGCTTTGTCTTCCAGCCACTCTGGCCTCTCTCAATTCCTCACAAGCCCTATGCTCAGGGCAAGCCACCTGTTATGGATTGAATTGTGACCCCCTAAAATACATACTGTAAATCCTAATCCCTATACCCGTGGTTATAATCCCATTTGGGAATGGGTCTTCTTTGGTATGTTAACGAGGCACTACAAGTAGGTGCCTTTAACGAACCGAAATTTATTTTCTCACATTTTAGGAAGCTAGAAGTCCAAATTCAGTATTAGTGTTGGGTGTGTCTTAAGCCAATCTCTTTTGAGATATAAAAGAGCAGATTAAGCAAGCAAGCACAAATGGAGGAGAAGATCCACGCCACATGATCGTCAAGGAAACTAGGAATAGAAGCTGAAAAGAGACGAGGACTTTCCCCCCAGAGCAGACAGAGAGAGAGCTTCCCCTACAGTGTCCTGAATTCGGAATTTTAGTCTCCTATACTGTGGGAAAACAAATTTGTTTGTTAAATCCACCCACTTGTATTTCTGTTATAGCAGCACTAGATAACTAAGACATCACCCTTGTTCATCTTGTTCACTTGGCCTGAAACAACCCTTCACCTATATAACTCCTCCTCATCCTTGAGATCGTAGTTCATAATTACATTCCTACTCGCAAGGTAAGGACTTTAGATTCTTGGGAGTGTTCCCATTACCTCTGTAGAAGGTGATACCGTAGAAAGCTTCTAATGTAATTGACACAACACCAAAGTTTCAAAAAAAAAAAATAATGTGGAGAATAAAAGAGAGAAAAGAAAAATATATGGTTAAAACTTCCCCCCTTCAATCAACTCAAGAAGAAAAGATGAGGGAAATCCATTTACTTGCCTATATAGAATATGCATTCGTTAAATGATAATTATTAAATGGTAGCTTCATTCTTATTAATGAAATCAGAGCCCAAATGACTACTTTTTGTGTGATTCCAGATGAAGTTATTCTTCAGTGAAGGGAATAAGGATGAAAAGTTAGAAAAAGTCATCCTTAATCTATTTTTCTTTCCACGGTCCTGAAAAGAAAGGAGTGGAAATTCAGTAGAAAATGTTACTTGTATTATAGATCTGCTTAATAAGATATAACAAGTGGATATGAATGATGAGGCCTTTAAGAGGCTCTGGTGACATCATCAGTCTAACTTCAGATCTGGCCTGAGACATGTGATGTTGATGAGGCTACAGAGAATGGCAAGCTGCAGTGCCAACATTTATCATCTTTAGTCATCAACTCTTACTTTTTACTACATCTTAGAAGTTTGGACTTGCACTTTTTCACCCTGGTGATCTCTTCTCAATTCAATGCACAGTGGTCTCATGAATGTAAAGCTATAGGAATACTGGGAGCTAGAGTAGGGTTTGGGCGTGGCAAAACCTCATCAGTCATATTGGCCTGCGTGGTGGCATAATATTTTCCGGGACCTTAATGTTGGTGCATGTATTTGTCAGAAAGACCTGGGTTCCAATCCCAGCTCAGTCTCTCACACTAGCTAGATGACTCTAGGTAAGGTGCTTAACCTTTCTGAGCCTCAATTACCTCATACGTAAAATGGGGATAATAATAGCTGCCTTGCAGGGTTGTTGATAGAATTAAATGAAATAATGGAAGCGAAAAGTACCTAGAACTGTGCTTATCACATAGAAGGTACTCAGTATATGTTATCTCCCTTTCAGCTTTCCTATAATCCCTCCAACAGGAAATGGCATTAGTATGCTTTGGAGTCAAAATGAGCTAATTTAAAATTTTCATTCTACCTTTAACTTGTGTAGCTACAAGCAAGTTACTTAGCAACTCTAAACTCTAGTTTCCTCATCTGTAAATGGGAAAATAAGAATAGTACTTATTTATCCTAGTTCACTCATTCATAAAATATTTATTGAATGCTTTCTATGTCCCAGGAACTAGTCAAGCTGCTGGAAATATAGTAGTGTACTAGACAAAGTCCCTGTCCTCCCTGAGCTTACAATCTAGTAGCGGAGACAGAATCAAATAACGATAGTGCAATGTAAAATATTTCGCACAGTACCTGATACATAATAAGTGTTTAGTGAAAGTCAGCTTCATTACATTTTTTCACAAGCTTGAGGAAAGTTCTTGGAAAAAGGAATGATTTTCTTTTCAAAAGTTCAAGGAAATATGTAGTACAATGAATCTCAATAAACAGAATCACAGAACTGAGAGGAACTGAGAGCTGATCTTCTCATAAAATCCCTGAATGTCAGAGCTGGCATAAAATTAGGAATTTACTTGGTCCATTGTTTTTCTGAGGAAGCAAGGAGGAAACCAACCAGAATAGCTCAACTTTTATCTATTTTACATACTGGGGTTCCAAGGGAAAAAGCTTTACTTTTCCTTTTTTTAAACTACTAGTCTTAACACCCACATTATGCAAATCAGGGACCTGCAGCTTAGAGAAGAGAAACCCTCTCTCCAAGTCCTTCCAACAGGAATTATCAAATGGAGAGGGAGCTTTTCAACCATGTGACACTCTGCCTCCCCAGGTATTTCACTTAAACGGCACCCTGGAGGATTCAAAGATATTTGTCCTTTATCTCTGACTTCTAGACACTTCAGATCAAGTTGGGGAAAAGAGCCTTAAACCATTAATTGTAAACGCAGGCAAAGGCACCAAGCTACATTCCAACTAGACGGCATTCTCTCGTGAGCCCCGGACCTACATATCCATCTGCATCCAAAGTATTTCTGCTTCATAGGTCCCAGACTCCTCAAATTCAACATATCCAAACTCACTGTCTGTGGCGGGTAGCCTCTAAAATGGTCCCAGTGATCCCTATTTTGTGGTATTCATGCCCTTGTATAATCTCCTCCCTTTGAGTGTGGGTTGGATCTAGTGACTTGCTTTTAACAAATAGAATATGGCAGGAATGATGAAATATTACTTCCAATATTAGGTCATAAAATGACTGTGGCTTCTTCTTTCTTGGGTGCACCATTCCACACGCTTGCTTGCTCTCTCTGAGAGAAGCCAGCTGCCATGTTGTGAGCTGCCTATGGAGAGGCCCATGCACAAGGAATTAACGTCCCCAGTCAACAGCCAGCGAGGACCTGAGGCCTGCCAATGGCCATGTGAGTGAGCTTGGAAGAGGATCTTTCCCCAGTCAAACTTTGAGATAACTGCAGCCCTGGCCGACACATTGCTTGCAGTCTTGTGAGTGACCCAGAGCCAGAGGCACTCAGCTAAGTGTGGGTTCCTGACTTACAGAAACTGTGAGATAATAAATTTTTTGTTGTTTTAAGCTGCTGAAATTTGTTACATGGCAACAGATAATACACCATCTTTCTCTAAAATTAACTTTGCCTCCTGTATTTGTTATCCACCCAGTCAAAAAATTCTCCTTTATCCTTCACATCTAGCTGGTCACCAAATCTTGGACATTCTACCTCCTACAGAGTTTTCTGGATCTGGCTTACTCCTAGTCTAGGTCAGGCCTGCACCATTGCTCACCTGGACTACTTTAATAGCTTCCCCATTTGTTTCCCTTCATTCAAACTCACCCCTCTAATTCATCTGGCACAAACTGAATATTAACACACCTCTGCCTAAAATCCCTGTCTACAGAATGAAGCCCAAGTTCCATAGCATGTCTTACAAATTTCTCTATGACCTGGCATCTGTCTCACACTTCAGCTTTATTTCCTCCCACTCATCACTGCACATCTTGGGCTCTAGTTGTGCTGAACTATTAGTAGTTCTAGTATACTTCACTGCTTTCTGCCTTTAAAATCTTCTGCCTGGAAACACTCTTTATTTATCAAATATTTATTGAGCACTTACTAAATATCAGGTTCTATTCTAGGCACTGGGGATAAAGCAATGACCAAGACAAAGCCCCTGCCTTCTTGGAGCTTAACTTCTAGTTGGGGGAGAGACTACAAGCAACTTAGTAAAACAAGGTAAGAAGATAGAGTGGGTGGAGGGGAAAGTTTGGTGCTTTAGATAAGATGGTCCGGGGAGGCCTCTCTAAGGAGATGACATTTGTCATTCCATTGTCTTCTGGCTTGCACAGTTTCTGATTAGAAGTTTATGGTTATTTGTTCCTTTGAACATAATGTGTCTTTTCTTTCTATCTGCTTGTAAGATTTTCTCATTATCACTGGTTTTCCACATCTTGCTTATGATGAGCCTTGGGTAGTTTCTGTGTGTGTGTTTATCATATTTGGGGTTTGTTGAACTTCTTTGATTGTGGGTTTATAGTTTTCATCAATATGGAAAATTCTGGCCATCCTTCAAATATTTTTCCGTAACTTCCTTCTCAGTTTTGCTCTGGGACCAATTACACATGTTAAACCACCTGAAATTTTACCATAGGTCACTGAGGATCTGTTCATTTTTATCCCTGTCATTTTCCTCTCTGTTTCATTTTGGATAGATTCTATTGCTATGTCTTCAAGTTCACTGATCTTTTCTTCTGCAGTGTCTAATCTGATGTTAATACCATCCAGTGAAATTTTCATTTCAGATACTGTATTTTTTAGAGTTCCATTTGATTCTTTTTAATAGCTTCCATTCATCTCCTGACAAAGCTCATATTTCCCTTTAAAACTGTGTACATAGTCATGATAACCATTTTAATGTTTTTTTCTGCTAGCTCCTTCATCTCTGTTTCTGGGTCTGTTTTTATTGATTGTTTTTTCTCCTGGATATGGGTTATATTTTCCCATTTGTGGAATTTTTGTTTTTAATTGGGTGCTAAGCATTGTGAATGTTACAGAGCTGGGTGTCTGGATTTTCTTTTCTTGTAAAAAGTGTTGGGCTTTGTCTTGGCAGTTATTTGCAGATCAGTTTGATCCCTTCAAGGCCTGTTGTTTAAGCTTTACTAAGATGGGTATACAGTAGTCTTGACTCCAGGGATGATTCAACTCTACCTATTATGGCAGGACTTCTCTGAAGTCTTTATTGAATGCTCTTGATGATCACCAAAGACTCTCTACTCTGGCTGTTCAGAGCTTGAACATTTCCCTGCCCTGTGAGAGCTCTGAGAGATGTTCAGCTTATCAATTCTTGGACATTCTTTGCCCAGATTTGTGGATTAACACTACACACATGCATGGCCCTGTACTCAGCAAAGATTTGTGGGGATCCCATGCAGATTTCTGGAGCCCTTTTCCTGCTTAGCTCCCTTTATGGAACTTGGCCCCACAACTTCTAGCCACCTCAGTCTCCCCAAACTCCAGTATCTATCTCTTCAACTCATTGACGTCACTGAGCTCTGTTTAGGTTTGGGCCCATGTTCTGGAAGTTGCCTCCAGATAGAAAGCTGAGGTAATCACAGTACTCATCTTGCTGGTTTTTTTTCGCTCCCTTTTCACAGGAATCACAGTGTTGAACTGTCTATTGTCCAAAGTCTGAAAACACTTACTTAATTTATTTTGTCTGGTATTCTAGTCATTTTCAACAGGATGTTGACTCCAGTCTTTTTTACTCCATCATGACCAGAAGTGAAAGTCTCAGGAAGTGATATGTGAGCAGAGACCAAATGAAGTAAGGGAAAAAGCCATTTGAAGAGCTAAAGAAGAGCATTCCAGGCAGAGGGAACAGCAAGAACAAAGACCAGCAAGAAGAAGTGAGCAGAAGGGAGAGTGTTAGAAGATGAGGTCAGATAGAAAGACAAGGGAAAGATCACGTAGCATCTTGTAGGCCATGGTAAGTAGCCTTGATTTTAAGTGCTATGAGAAGCCATTGGGGAGTTTGTGCAAGAGAAGTAACTTGAACTGACTTATGTTTTAAAAGGATCACTTTGGCTACAGTGTGAAGAATAGTCTATAAGCACCAAGAGTGGAATGATGGACATAAATCAGGACGCTATTGCAGTAGTCCAAGTGCAAGACCATGGCTGCCTATACTGGGTTCATAGCAATGGGGTTGGTTAGAACTGGTTACATATGGAGTGTATTTTAAAATATGTTTTCAGGAGTTGCTGATAGACTGCATGTAAGAAAAAGGGGAAAAGAAGAAATAGGAATGACTCTGATTTTTGGTCTGAGTAATTGAATGGTGTTCACTTTCTGGAACAAGAAGGACAACGGGAGAGTAGATTTGGAAGGGAAATCGAGAGTTCCACTTAGGACTTGGAAGGGTGACATGCCCACTAGATATCCAGGTAGAAAATTAAAATGGGAAGTTGGATATACCAGTCTAGAGGTCAAGGAGAAGTCAAGATTGGAGATGCAAACTTAGGAGTCAGCAACATATAGCTGGTACTTAAAGCCATGGGACTAGATGAGATCATTTACAGAGTGACTGTAGATAAGAGGAGAAATGTCCAAGGACTTAGCCCTGAGGCTTTCCAACAGGTCTCAAGAAGAGGAGGTGGAAAAGAGGCAGTCAGTGAGGTAATAAGAGGAAAACCAGGAGAGTAAGGTGTCCTTCACCTTTTTCTGCTTGACAAATTGCTCTTTGTGCCTTGAGCTCCAGCTTAAGCATCTCTTCCTTTGGGAAGTCCTCCCTGATTGGTTTAGGCAAAGTTAATTACTCCCTTTCCTGTGCTCTCCTGGCATCCTATGTATGCCCTCTCAGCACTTATTACAAGAAATTGTAATTTTCATGTGTCATCTTTCCCACTAAACTATACACCCTTACCAGCAGAGACTGTCTTATCCATAACCACATGCCTCACAATTAACCCAGGGTTTGTCTCAATGGATGCCCAGGGAATGTGGTAGGATCCAAAGGAAGAAAAAAGCTTATATATCAGGCGTGGTCAGAGAAGGCTTTACAGAAAAGGTAGGATTTGAGAACCACCTTGGGAGGCATTGAATTTCAAAAAACAGTGAGAATGGGAGAAAGCATGAAAGCATGCCAGGCCAAGATAGAAGACAACAAGAGGGAAGAATTGGGAAGGCATAAATTAAGTCCAAGAGATAAGAATCAGATCTGTTAGTCAGGACTTGAGGGCTCAGGTAGGGTACAAGGAAGCCAGGCAGGTGGCCAGGCAGGAGAGGCAACAAATGCCAAGCTAAGGACTTGGTTTTCAAACTATGCTCCTTGGAATGTTGGTATTCCAATTAAGTTTAAAATGTCAATATTTGGTGGTTTTCTATAACTTCAAGGCACTTCTTCACAGACAAGTTGGAGAACTGCTATTGTTACAGGTAACAAATGATATCATAATAAAAACTACCATTCATTAAGTGATTACTATGTGCTAGGTACTGTACCAAGTTTTCTACATTGTTTTCTCTTACTTGATCTTACAACAACTCCGTGAGGTAAATACTAATATTATCTCTATTTGCAGATGAGGAAGCTGAGGCTAAAAAGATTAATTTGCCAAGCTCACTAGCTAGAGTTGCAGGAAGGAGGAGCTGAGATTAGCTCAAACCCAGGGAGTCTAATTGCAAAACCCAAGCCCTCACCAGTACACTGCTTCTTTGCCTTGTGTCTGAAGTGTAAGGAGGAGGTTAAAAAGAACCAAAAAGAAATAGGAGAAACACCTTAGTAATCAGAAAGGGGCCTCCTCCAGGTGTCTAAGGGAAAGGATCCATAGGCTAAGGAAAAAATTAGACATAGGGAGCTGGGGGAAAATACAGACGAAGTAATGGAATGTTCTTGAAAGCTGAGCTGGAAAGCTTCCCTCTGCATGAGTATTTCTGCCACATGAATCATCTATACCTAGATGGACCTTACTATTTAAGCCAGGGTCACACTGCTTCCCTTCAAGAAGACTGATATGAGAATATGTTGCTGAGGGCTGAGTGGGCAATGACAGGGAAAAGCCGGAATGACAGGGCGGCCGTGTTCCCAGGCAACAGATTACAGGAAACCTGCCCACAGTCTGAACAGCGCCAGCAGCTGCTCTAGGCCATCACAATTTCCCAAGTAGTTATTGTGGCTATGATTGGAAAAAGGTCACAGTCACATGTACAATATAAATGTAATTTTTTGGGCTATGGAGTATGTTCTGGAATAATGCAATCTGGGCCCCCAGGCTACAAGTGAAGGTGGTTGCATGGCAAAGAAATAAGGTATTATAATGTGCAGAGCATTACAGTTTGAAAAGTCCTTTCATAGGCTTTATCACATTTGAATTGGTTCAGAACCCTGTGAGGTGGGTGAAGAAACTGAGGCACAGAGAAGTTGATTGGCATATGCAAGATCACAGAGCAAGTCAGTGGCAGAACCATACCTTCTCCCTAAGTCTTGTGGTTCCAAGTCAGTTCAGGTATTTGAGACTCAAAGAGTGTTTTAACAAATGATAAGAATAAAGTATGATAGGACTCCCCAAGGAGAATAGGATAATATTTTCTCTCTCAATCACTGTGTATCTGAAACATATGGTAAAACAATATAATTCCAAACATCTAACACTTCATACCTTGTCAAAGTGTTTTGACCTATGTTACTTTACAAATACATGTCTATGAAGGCAGGTAGGGAAGTGAGTGTAGGTGACTTATAGATAAGGATCTTGAGGCTCAGGGTGGTGAAGAAGCTTGCCCAAGATCACACAGTTGGTGAGAGGCAGAGCTCTTACTTGTGCTTGTACTTCTAGTCCTGTGCTTCTCCCCTGACCCTAGGCCTGGAAGCATTTAGTTGTGGTCAAGAGATGGAAAATGGTCACTTCCATTTGCTAGGCATGATCTGTCCGAACCAATGGCTCCCTCCTCATCTGCCTTGGCCTTCTCCAGTTCCCCACAGCTTGGGTCCCTGGTAACACCCCTATGGCTGCCCCCATGTAGCCTGTCCATAGCAAGGCAAACAGCAAAACAACCACCCTGGCCCTCCACCCGACCACTCTCACCAAGCCAGGATCCTGTGGCTTGGCTATGCATGATGGGCTCACATGATGCTCCTGGAATAGCTTTCACTGTCAAACGGTTGCAACCACACAGTCTCCCAGGATGACCTCTGTATGCTTCCACGTTGCAACTGTCTCCTTTGTCCTAACCTCTTGGTGGCTCAGGTCAGGACCTATTTTCTCTTACCTTGCCTCTTAAGTTCTGCCCACTTATTCTTTCTAATGCTTTCAAACACTTGATGGCTAAGCTGGACATCCTGCCTAGGAACTGAAGGCCTGGGCTCTAAGTGCTTAAGGACAGATCACTGGATGACAATCATCCTCTCCTGATACTGGTCATTGCCTGAATTCTCCTCCAAATGGCTCCTCCAGCCTGCATGGAAATCCTGCTGATTGGCGCTCAGCTCCTGGGGTAGATGCTCTTGCTTTGGGGCTGCACCTCAGGAGCCAGCCTTTCTTTATGCTGTTGGATGAACTTTCCTTTCACTAGAAAGGCCACCCAACTCCTTCCCCTCTCCCTTCTTGTTCCATGCTACCATTACCTTCCTACCGCAGTCTCCAGGGTAAAATATTCCTAGCCTTTTCTTAAACTGATATTCTAAACTGGACACCAAGGAAACTTTATGATCCTCAAGTCTAAAAAGGAATAATCTTAAGTAGTGCCTAATTTTGTAATATGGATGGACTTCTCACATCACAGTAACAATCACAGTATAAAGGACTTAAGCTATAGGCTTCATATCCCTCCATCTGTTCCCACTGCTCTCAGACATCCAGGCAAGGGGCAGAGGGGGCCTGTGGAGCTGGTGACTAGCTAGCATTTGGTGGGACCAGTGTGGTAGGAGGAGGTGATAAAGTCATCATTATCTCTGTTGCTAGGATTAGATGGAGGGCTGGAAACAACCCAAATGCTCAGAGACAGGAAAACTGATAAATTGTACAGACTTACAATGAAATATTATACAGCAGTACAAATGGAAAAAAATACTAACTACTTACATCAACATGGATGGGCCATTGAAAATTACAGGTAGTAGTGGAAAAAATCTTGCAGAAGACTACATACTTTATAATAGCATTTTTATAAAGCCCCCAAACAGCAAAACAAAACAGTATATTGTTTAGGAATACATTTGTATGTAATAAAAGTAGTTTTTAAAAAACAAGGGATAAATATAAAATTCAGGATACTGTTACTTCTGTGTGGTAGGTAGGGAAATGGGACAGGAGAGAAGCATACTAATTGTAGCTCTTAGGTTGGGAGGTGTGTTTGGGATGATAATTTTGTTGTTCCTCTTCATAGCTTACATGGAAGTCCCATGTATTCTTTTATACGTATCAGCTACTACAAAGTAATTTTAAAAGACTGGATGGACAGGGTCCCAGGAATCCCCTTTCTTATCATCTCCTGATAAATGCCTGATCTATCTGGTGGCTGGAAACTGCCTACTGCGTGCCTGGACTCCATGTGCTCCAACCACCACCCTCTCCTTCCTCTCACAGTCAAACATCCTGAAAGAATGCTCTATCCTCACTCCCCATTTCCTTCGCTCCCACACTCTGCTCAGTCTACTACAGTCAGGCCCCTGGCCCCACCACACTCCTGAAGACAATTAACGCTGAAGTCCCCAGTGAACTCCTTGGTGGAAAATATAATGAATTGCTTCAGCCTTGGTCTTGCTGGCATCTCTGCAGCATTTGACAGGGTTGGCCCTGCCTGCAAGCACCTTGGCATCTAGGAAATCTCTTCTCCTGATGTATTGTCTATGTCCAAAGTCACTTTTTCTCGATCTCCTTTGCTAGCTCCCCCTCCTTTGCTTGTCCCTTACTTACATGGTGGTGCCCACAGGGATCTTCTCAGGCCTCTTCTCATCCTACAGCCTCTCATGGCTTCAGTAACCATCTGAACGCTGATGAGTTCCCAATCTTTCTCTCCAGGCCAGACCTCTCTCTCCTGAACTCCACGCCCAAATATTCAATTGTCCACTGAATGTCTCCACTTGTATATCACACAGGCACTTCAAACATGTTCACGTTCAACTCCTGACCTTCCCTCACAGGCCTGGTCCTCTTCCCATAGCTTCAATCCATCCACCCAAGTGTGAGACATCCCTGATTCCATCCACTCACCAAGTCTGGCCATTTTACCTCCTAAATGGTTCTCAAATCTACCCATTCTCTCCACCTCCACCAAGACCTTCCTAATCCAAGTCAGCATCCTCTCTTGCTTGTGCAAAAGCAATGGCCTCATTAGTGACCTCCCTGCCTTCATCCTTGCCTCAATCCATTCTCCACCCTGCAAACAGTTTATTCTCTGTAACATGCAAATCTGAATACATCAGTCCCCTGCTTAGAATCTCTCAGGGTCCCCCACTGCCCTCAGGTGCTCCGTGACTTGACCCTTACTTACCTCTCCAGCCTTGTCTCTCCTGTCTCTCCACACCTCTGCCTCAAACCCTGCCCTCCAACCATATTGAACCTCTTTCAGTCTCTTGAACACATCATGTTCCCTCTTTCCTCTGCAAGCATAGCTGCTCCTCTAACTCTTACTTCAGATTCCAGTTTAACTGTCACTTCTTCTAGGAAAACTTCCCTGACCACCACCACACCACAGAAAATGTGAGATGGTCCCACAATCTCCCAGCCCCCAGTATATCTCCTATTCTAGCACTTATCACCCTTTATAATAATTGCTTTTTAAATTATTTGTCTCCCACAATAGACTCAATGCATCAGTCAGCAAGGACCCGACTTACTAAACACTGTCTTCCTAGTACCTAAGGCAATGCCTGGCTCCTACTAGGCAGGTGGTAAAAATTAATGAAAGAATTAATGAATAAATGAATGGCAGACGCTATGATTTATATATTGTCTTAGTTATCTAGTGCTACTATACAGAAATACCACAAGTGGAGGGCTTTAACAAACAGAAATTTATTCTCTCACCGTCTAGGAGGCTAGAAGTCCAAATTCAGGGTGCCAGCTCCAGGGGAAGGCTTTCTCTCTCTGTCGGTTCTGGGGGAAGGTCCTTGTCATCAACCTTCCCCTAGTCTAGGAGCTTCTCAACACAGGAACCCCTGATCCAAAGGACATGCTGTACTCCTGGAGCTTCTTTCTCACTGTATAACATCCCCATGTCTCTCTGCTTGCTTCTCTCTTTTATATCTCAAAAGAGATTGACTAAGACATAACCTAATTGTATAGATTGAGTCCTGCCTCATTAACATAACTGCTCCAACCCCACCTCATTAACATCATAGAGATAGGATTTACAACACATAAGAAAATCACATCAGATCACAAAATGGTGGACAATCACATAATACTGGGAATCATGGACTAGTCAAGCTGACACACATTTTTTGGGGGGACACAATTCAATCCATAACATATATGTTATCTCATTTAATTCTTACAAGGCTTGTTTAAGGTAGATACTGTTAAGAAAATCACATCTCATTTTACAGGTAAGAAAAGGGAAATAACTTGCTCCAAATCACACAGCTAGCAAGTAAAACACTGAGAATTGGACCCAGGTTTAATAACCACACTGGCAACCATCCCTATCCCCCTCTGGCCACCCCATCTCCACCCCTCATCCCAGATGAGACCAGAGAGTCCTCTTTAGGCCCAGTCAAGGTTGGGAACTCAGGCTTGTAAGTGGCATTGGTTACCTGGAAGCACGTGGGCCCCGGCTTCCCTGCTGGGATGTCCGACTGGTAGAAAACTTTGAGCTCTGGAGTCAGGGCAATGACAGTCTTAATCACCAAGGAGATGATGTCAGACCAGACCTTCTTGATGTCAACACCTTTAGAAGACAACCTACAAAGAATGCTAGAAAAAGTCCTTTTGCTGCCTGTGTTAGCACTGTCTGAATGGACAAAGTTACCACTGTGGATATTCAGGGAATAGTTGGTTAAGTGCATGAAGATGTGGTGCAGATTTTTGGGAGTGGGCTCTTGATATGGCTCAGTACAAAATCTCGAGAGTCCATCTTTGGCTATATAAATCTCTAAGGGATCTAAGGACTTTAGTAAGACATACAAACGAATATCAAACTTCAGCTTGTCGATAAGGAGAGGTTTGCAGATGTACTCCTGGACCACAGCTGGCCTGCTCTGGAGGGTCCCTGCCAGGCGGATGTCACTGGGGTCTTTAATGAGGTAGATTCCATCACCCTGACAACCACCATCAGGTTTTACAATAAAAGTGGGCTTCCACGAGGGGTCACCATCTTTCACCATGCGAACCTGGGGGAAAGAAAAGAATGGTTAATATTATTTTCTTTTCTTCTCTAGACCTCCCAACACAGAGTAGGACCTTAGCAAATGTTTGGTGAATGAGTGACAAAATGCCCCAGTCTATCTGAACACTCATTAAGCATTTTCCATGGAGATAACACCGGACTAGGTAGTGAGATAGTGGCACAGAATTGTCCTGAATCCTGTCCTCCAGGAGAGTATAGTGGATTTGCTACCACAGGACTTGGGTTCAAATTCCATTTTGCCACTTACTAGCTATAACCTTGAACAAGTTATTTAAATGATGATAATAATTAGTACCATTTATGAGCGTCAGGCACTATTTGAGGCACTTCACAGAAGTTATCTAATGCTCACAGAAAATATGGTTGCTCTCTTTTTTATAATATAGGAAATGGAGAGAGTACAGCAGTTGCTAATAGTGTGGGTGTTGGGAGTCAGGCTTCCTGGGTTCAAATTCTGGCTCTGCTCCATACCGTATGACCTCAGGCAAGTTACATAAGTTATCTGAGCCTTCCCTCTCTGTAAAATAGGAGTAGTAATAGTACCGATCCCGTAAGATTGTTCTAAGGATTTGAGGATTAAACGAGATAATCAATGCAAAGGGCTCAGCATCTCATAAAAGGCAGGCATAAAGCCAAGGTACTGCTAATTGTAAAAGATAAAGTAACTTGCTGACTAACTGAGGGGCAGAATTGGGATCGGATTCTAAGTCAGTCTAAAGTCCTTGCACTTGCCTCTGTGTTACCATGTCTCAGTGTCCTATTCTGACTGAGTCACTGTAAACATTAAATAAACTAAAATTTGTAAAGGGCCAAGCATTATACTAAACATATAATTAGTGCAAAGGAAATGGTAGTTTTATCATTTACATCCCTGATTAAGTTCATCTAGTAGATGTGGCCGATCTGTCCAGTCTGTTGAGACCTTTTTGAAACTAGATTCTGTCATTTGCAATATTTGCTCTCCTCCCAGCTTCAGGTCACCAGGACATTTACATAATTATCTTGAGCACCTGACCAGTCCAGACAGTCAGTCTGGAGCTGTGGGTCTGCATAATTCATGCACCCCAATTCCCCAGGCACTCATGGGATCCTTGGTGCAGCTCTGGGGAAGGGATGAACTGCAATGGTAGAAAAGGAGGTTTTCACTGCCAGAGAGGAGCTGAACAAAATTTAAACGTAGATTTGAAAAAGGGAGCTACTCTCTCTGCTTGACATGATCTGTCCAAACCAGTGGCATGACAGAGCCCATGAACAGGCCTTCCATTCTTACTTCAGTAACTCAGGGCAGTGCCCGGGCAGCCCAAGGACATGGTGTGTCCCTGTGCTCAACTCACCTCAGCCCTGCAACTTTGCTGTGTAAGCCCAATCCAGGACACCTACTCTCTGGGTTTTACTTATCTCTTTGACTAATCTATATTTCTAAGTGAAGCTTTTGCCAATTCCTTGGGCACTATCAGTTACTTGGGGCTTGTAAAAGATCTTTAACAATGGAGAAACACTTAAAGCCTTTATAATGGTCCCCATCAATTGTTTCCCATTGTCAGCAGGATTCGAGAATGGAACTTCACAAGACATCAGTGCAAGCCTTCCAGGGCCCTCAACTGAGCCTTTCTTGTAACTATGACCTTGACGTTTATGTAGTTATTTAATATTCATCTAAAGCATACATACACTTGGCACCTTACAGTAAATATAAGCGTGCTGGACAAATGGCAATTATGGATCAGGAAGTAGAAAATGTCAAGTTTGCACTGATGGGTAATTTTTCCCTCTGGAAAGCTTTTGCTATGCTGAAAATACTAACAGTTCAATATATTATTGGGAGTAATATTTTCTCCTTTGAATTCAGTGTATATGCCTCAAATAAATTAAACTACATGGTCGATAGTCTCTGTCATTCACTGCATTACTGAATATTTCTTCTGCGCTTTGCCAGAGAAATACCATACAAGTCAAGATTATTAATACTAATAGAATCATTAAATTTTTAGAACTGGAAGGATCCTCAGAGATCAACATAGTCCAATCCTCTCATAATTCAAGTGGAGAAACTGAGGCTTAGAGACATGATGTGACTTACCTTGGGCCCCGGGTGGTGGGATGGTTAGACTGAGAATTGAGGTCTCCTTGGCCCTACCTCAAGTTCACTGTGCCATTTTTACGTCTGATAAGATAAATGTAACGGTTTCTTTATCCTGATGACTATAGAAAATATTGTCTTAAAATATTGGGCAGTATTGGTATCTGAGCTCTCGTCTCACATTGGCTCCTGAGCATGGCTATCTTAAACTATAACCATAGAATCTTGAGTTTCCCAGGACTGTCCAGTTCCAGATCTTCTGTCTGAGTTCCTGGCTTGGTAAAACACAGGAACAATCTACAGGAAAGCTTCATAGCTGTTCAGAATGTGGTTCCCATAGCATCAGACTCTTGTGTCACTTCTGCTTTTAAAAGAGAGAAAGGTTTCCCAGAATTCATATTCATTCTCCTCTGAGATTTCACTGCCGGGTGATCCATGTCCCTAATTTACTGAAGTTTCTCTAAGGCACTAGTTCTTAACAAGGAGTCATGCATCAGAATCAAAATACAGGCTGTTTGCCTGGGCCCCATACCCAGAAATTCTGATTTAATAGATCTAGGATGAGACCTAGGCGTGTGTATTTTGGAAAAAGTACCACAGGTGATTCTGATGTACTCTCTGTTTGAGAATCACTGGTCTAATGTGAATTAAATGAAAATACAACCTGGGACCAACATACTGAATGAAGTTTTGTGCACTGGGTCAGCATGTGTTTGAGGAAGACTTGCGTTTAGCTGATAGTATCTCTGGTTCTATCCAAGCCTGCTGTTGGACATAAAATCTATTACACTGTAACTGTATACATGGATGGCTGAAAGAAATACAAAGAGGATGTAGTGGCCTGATTGCTTGGCACTCATCAAGCCTATCGAAAATTTTATGTATCTTTTGCTGCCCCCTCGTGGATATTTAGGAAATGTGACTAGGAAATTCACCCTGTTCAAAATTCTAGCACTCCTTCACAGTAAGACACTCTATTAAGATGTTAAAATGGTTTTAAAGAAGCACGACTACAAAAAGAGCTCTTTCTGTAGTACTGTTAAGGTAAGATCATACTTTGAGTGAATTCACGTCCAAAATGCCAGGGTTAGCCAAGGTCGTGCTCAGTTTTCATGCTCTCTGACCCTTAAATACATTTCAAGTGTTCTCCGTATTATATAGATTGGCCTGTCAGTGAAAGTTCTCCCTCAGTATGTATGAATCTTCTGGAAAATATAATATGAGAGCCTGAAAAGATATACCACACCAAAGATTAGTGAAATACAGTCTTCATTTTGTTATTGTTATTTTCCATTAGGAAAAAAATATGAGGGGCATGGTAGGCAGCAGCAAGTGTCTCTAAATATAAAGAGTTTCATGAGCAATGGCTTTTGGTGAGTTAGAAAGAGTAATGAATTGCTGAATTGAAAACCAGAAAATCTGGATTCTAGTCCCAATGTAGTCAGGTAATTTCTGACCATGTGACCTTGAGAAAGTCACCTAACTTCCTGTGTTTTGTGGTACTCTCCTATAAAACAGAAGGGTTACACTAAGGCCCCTGGCTTCAGCCAAACAACAAGTTCTGAACAATGATTTATCTCGACATCATCACAGTTGAAGGATGGGTTACAAACACACAAGCGACATTAATCACCAGAGAGTTCATACTGTGCTGTTGTGATCATGGCACTGGGATGATCTATAAGAGCAGGAGATTTGGATTGGAGATTTATGATGCACTTGAGAAAGTTGGCCAGGCCATTTTGGGAAGCATGCTAAAATATTTTGAAGGACAAATTCAGCAACTGGAATACCAAGCCACAAAACATTATTAGTAGTGAGGGGCAGGTAAGAGGACAATTTTTAAAGAAATACTATTTCTGCAATACCAGGGAAGTCAAAGCCAGTTACAGCAGTCCATTGTCACACAGGTGAATTTGCATCCAATCTTAGCAACCAAGATCCTTGATGTCACAGGTCCAGGCTGGAGATTTTCAGTGAAAATAAGCCTCTGGTGGACAAAATAGATGTCACAAAGTGGCCTGCTGGACAGGGTGCAGGGACCAGCCCCGTCCAGCCTCAGTGGCTGAGCCTGCCACCTGGGACAAATTCCTATTCCCAGTGTTCAAGGCAATTTCTGAGTCTTTTAAGAAGGAAGCAGTCTGCATTCAGGTTACCAAGTACCAGCTGAGAAGGGCAACAAGGACCTGTCAAAGGGTAGAGTGGGAGGTAGGAAGGTGAGGCCTAGAGGAAGACGTTGAGCAGGTAACACGCTGCCACAGTGGGGTTGTATGAAGGTAGGAGGGGTGGGGGGACTGTAAATAGTTCCTAAGGCTGGAGAAAAGGGAGGGAATGGGATGGAGCATGCTTGTGGTAATCTCACTAGTGAAGTTAACAAGGGCCAGATAACAACAGCAACAACAACAATAACAAAAAATTAGCTTATGCTTACTGAGTACTTATTATGGGCCAGACACTGCTCTAAGTGCTTTATATGTATTATCTCATTTAATCCTCAATACACACCTATTTCACATATAAGGAAATTGAGTCCCAGAGATGTTACATAACTTGCCAAAGGTTACACGGTTAATAGGTTGTGGAGTCAGGATTTGAATCCAGGCAGTCAGGTTCCAGAGCCCATGTCTAGAGTGAGGGATGTACCTGAGGAAGTGGAAAGGAAGAAGATCACACTGGAGTATGAAGCAGGGCCTGAAAGGAAAGGCCCTTGAATATCATTTTAGGGAATTTGGACAACGTCCTGAAGTGATGGGGGGTCACTGAAATGTTTTAAGAGTGGGCAACTTAATTATATTTGCGCTGTAGAAAGATCCCTCTGGCTGCAGCATAGAACATGGACTACATGGAGAAATGTTTGGGAGAAGAAAGAAAGAGCCTGAACTGAAGCTAGCAGTGGGGTTAGAAGGAAGGAGCGAGGTTCAAGAAATATTTTGGAGGTCAAATTGACAGATCTGGGTTACTAGGTGAAGGGTGCAGGAGCACACAGGACAACTTCCAAATGTCTAGGTGGATGGTGATGTTATTCACAGGGAATGTAAGAGGAGGAAGAACAAGTTTAGCGGAGGCAGGGGAAGATGATAAGCCAGATGGAGGACCTACAGGGCTTGCAGCTGGAGAGGTTCTGTGCTCATTTGGAAATACAGCCTTTTCCTCACTTATAGACTATCTTGTTATCTGACATTTCACATTTACGACAGTAGTAAAAAATCTACTATTCGACTGTTTTGCACATTAACAACATATGTCTGGTGGCAACAAATGCCAAGGTGTGAAGCGAGAGTAACGCTGACTGTGATGGTTAAGGTTATGTGTCAGCTTGGCTGGGCCATGACTCTCAGTGGTTTGGGAGTTGCATAATGATGTAATTTGGCAGTTATGTAATGACGCAGTCCTCCTCCATTTTCACATAACACCAATTGCACAAAACAACCTGGTCTTTGGAACCTAACCATGTTGATAAGTGAGGAGAGGGTATATGCATCTGAAGTTTGGAAGAGAGATCTGGGGCCATCAGGCCCCCAAGTGATGGCTGAAGCCTTCATAATGGGTCCCATTACCCAGGGAGCATACAGAGAGGGAGAAGAGCACAACTGAGAGGCTGGAATGGGCAGAAAAGCTCACAAAATACCTTGTATTTGTACTTGATCTGTAGGCAACTGATGGATTTGCAACTGGAGAGTGGCTTGGCATTCATATCACTACAGCATCCATGAGGAGGATGGCTTGGAAGGAATGAGACGAGATGCAGGAAGGACCAAAAAAACAAACCCACTGCTATTGAGTTGATTCCAACTCATAGCAACCTTATAGGTTTTCCAAGGCTGTAAATCTCTACAGAAATAAACTGCCACATCTTTCTCCTGCAGAGCCACTGTTGGTTTTGAACCACCAACCTTTCAGTTATTAGTTGCTTTAACCACTACACCACCAGGGATCCCTGAAGGACAGAGGCTATCTAAGTAACCCAAAGACCCAAGCTGGGGCAGTGGCAGTAGGCTTGGAATAAGGAGAGGAGAGAAAGAAGAGGTAAAATCAGGGGCATTTGGTGACTGAATAGATGTGAAGGGTGAGAGAGGAAGGAAGGAGCCACGGACAATATCAGGGTTTGGGGCTTCAGCTATTGGGTGGGTGATGGCAGCATTTTAGATTTGGGGAATACAGGAAAAGGAGCAGGTCTGGGAGGGGGGAAGATGAGGAGTTCACTTCATTCTATAAATATTTATTGAGCAACTATAGCCACGGAACTAGTTTCAGACATCATAAACTAATTTCTCAAGTCCCTTACAGTTCATCGGAACCAGACCATGTTGTCCAATATCTCATACAGATGATTAATTCTGATACAGAAACTTTCCCAATCTTGGAAAAAAATAACTGCTGTATAATATGGGCAAAACTCAGATATTAAGGTCAGACATGGACTATCCTAAACTTGAGGAAGGGTATCCGAATACACCTCTCAGTTCACTGATCATGTAGAAAAGAGTACTACCTGCCACTGCATGGCCAAATGTTTTCACCATTCCCCGGCTTTTGAAGAGTTTCATTTAAGAAAACTTAATTGGCATTGAACAGTAATGATCGAAGACCAGACGAGGTGTGGAATGACATCAAGAACATCATACGTGAAGAAAGCAAGAGGTCATTAAAAAGACAGAAAAGAAAGAAAAGACCAAAATGGATGTCAGAAGAGACTCTGAAACTTGCTCTTGAACGTCGAGTAGCTAAAGCAAAAGGAAGAAATGATGAAGTCAATGAGCTGAACAGAAGATTTTAAAGGGCAGTTTGAGAAGACAAAGTAAAGTATTATAATGACATGTGCAAAGATCTGGAGTTAGAAAACCAAAAGGAAAGCACACACTTGGCATTTCTCAAGCTGAAAAAACTGAAGAAAAAATTCAAGGCTTGAGTTGCAATATTGAAAGATTCTATGGGAAAATATTAACCCAGGAAGCATCAAAAAAAGATGGAAGAAATACACAGATTCACTCTACCAAAAAGAAGTGGTTGACGTTCAACCATTTCAGGAGATAGCATATGATCAGGAATTGATGGTACTGAAGGAAGAGGTCCAAGCTGCACTGAAGGCACTGGCGAAAAACAAGGCTCCTGGAATTGAAGGAATACCAATAGAGATGTTTCAACAAACTGATGCAGCGCTGGTAGTGCTCACTCGTCTATGCCAAGAAATTTGGAAGACAGCTACCTAGCCAACAAACTGGAAGAAATCCATGTTTATGCCTATTCCAAAGAAAGTTGATCCAACCAAATGCAGAAATTATCAAACAATAACATTAATATAAAATGTAAGTAAAATTTTGCTGAAGATCATTCAAAAGCGGTTGCAGCAGTACATGGACAGGGAACTGCCAGAAATTCCAGCCAGATTCAGAAGAGGACATGGAACAAGGGGTATCATTGCTGCTGTCAGATGGATCATGGCTGAAAGCAAAGAATACCAGAAAGATGTTTACCTGTGTTTTTTTGACTATGCTAAGGCATTCAACTGTGTGGATCATAACAAATTATGGATAACATTGCAAAGAACAGGAATTTCAGAGCACTTAATTGTGCTCATAAGGAACCTATACATAGATCAAGAGGCAGTCGTTCAAACAGAACAAGGGGATACTGTGTGGATTAAAGTCAGGAAAGGTGTGTGTCAGGGTTGTATTCTTTCACCATACTTATTTAATCAGTATGCTGAGCAAATAATCTGGGAAGCTGGACTATATGAAGAAGAATGTGGCATCAGGATTGAAGGAAGACTCGTTAACAACCTGCAATATGCAGATGACACAACCTTGCTTGCTGAAAGTGAAGAGGACTTGAAGCACTTCCTGACGAAGATCAAAGACATAGCCTTCAGTATGGATTACACCTCAACAAAAAGAAAATAAAAATCCTCACAACTGGACCGATTAGCAACATCATGATAAATGGAGAAAACATTGAAGTTGTCAAGGATTTCATTTTACTTGGATCCACAATCAATGCCCATGGAAGCAGCCTCAAGAAATCAAATGATGCATTGCAGTGGCAAATCTGCTGCAAAAGACCTCTTTCAAGTGTTAAAAACAAAGTTGTCACCTTGAAAACAAAGGTGCACCTGACCCAAGCCATGATGTTTTCAATCAGCTCACGCATTCGAAAGCTGGACAATTAATAAGGACGGTCAAAGAAGAATTGATGCCTTTGAATTGTGGTGCTGGCGAAGAATATTGAATATATCATGGACTGCCAAAAGAATGAACAAATCTGTCTTGGAAGAAGTACAGCCAGAATGCTCCTTAGAAGTAAGGATGGTGCAGGACCGGGCAGTGTTTCACTCTGCTGTACATAGGCTCGCTATGAGTTGGAACCAACTCGACGGCACCTAACAACAACAATAAACTGGCAAAGACAAAAAAAAAAAAAAATCCTCTTCATTTTATCACTAATACGTATCCCGGGTTTACTTGAACAGTTTTTTAAAAATAGCATCAATTATCCACAAATGATTGAAGCTGACCATTCATGTACAGACTCCTTGGCATGGCTTCAAAGATCCATTTTCCTTCACAGGGTAGCTGCCCCGCCCCTCCACTCCAGTCCCTCTTTCATGATCTTGTACTTTTACATATGCTGTCCCCTCTGCCTCTAATGTCCTCTCTGCCTCTTCTTTGCCTGCAGAACTCTTACACATCATTTAAGGCCCAGTCCAAATGTTCCCTCTGAGAATCCTTTCCTGACCAGTAACCCCCCATGCAGAATGACCACTCTCCATTTGTGCTCGCGTGGCTGTGGCACGTATGCCTCTATCACATCGTACTATAACTATGTATGGGTCTTGGAACTTAAAGTTATATTGCATTATAGCTACATGTTCAAGTATATTAAGAAGGTTAAGAACATCACTCTGGAGTTGGGCTGCCACCAGCAGCTAGAAAGCTTAGCACTGCCACTTACTAGCTGTGTAGCCCTCGGCCATTTCTTATCTTTCTGTGCTTCAGTTTGTTCATCTGGAAATGAGGCAATACCAGTGCCTCTGCCATTGGGTTGTTGTGAGGATTATGTAAGTTAAAGCATGTAAAGTGCTGTGGCTAACATACGATGGGCTATTATTATTTGTTGTTATGATGTCTCTCCCATTTGACTATGTGCTCCTTACGGATGAACACCATGCTTAATTTTATTCAATAATCCCAGTATGTAGCAGACTGGGTGCTTAATAAATATTTTCTGAAATGAAATTATTAGGAAGATTGATTACTATGGTGTTTGTGAACCTCAGAAACATTAGTTAACACAGATATCTAGTCAACAGATTGACAGATAAACCTACTTCTCCAGTAATAAATAAATAAATATATACTTTTTTTTTTTTTTAAATGAGTAAGAAAGAGGAAAGGGAAAACTACCATTTCTGGAACACATATTACATGCTACCTACTGTACAGCCATGATCTATTGAGTTCTCACAACAAACCTGCAAGGAAATGGAGGTTCAGAGAGATGAAGTCTCAATGCCAAGGTCATATAGCTAACAAGCAGTCAAGCTATAATTTGAAATCAAGCTGATCAGATTCTAGTCTTTGCTTTTTCCATGACAACCCTGTTCTTTGGGAAAATTCAAGGCAGTTGACATGTAGGAACTTGAGTAAGCAGAGAAAGGAGTGAGTTGCAGGAATACAAAATTATAGCCAAGCAGACCAGGATTCATTTTGCCTTAGCCGGGACCTACAAATATAATAAGAATCATTCTATACAACCACAGAGATCATTTTGTTTCCAAAGTACTTCTCCATATTGAGCTACCATGTATCTTCACAACTGGCCCTGTGAGGTCCAGGAAGTAATTATCACTGCACACGTGTACACACACACACACACTTTATAAACAAAGAAACGGAGGCCAAGGGGCATGAAGATTTGCCGAAGGCCACACAGCTAGTGGCAGAGCCAGAACTAACATGTAAAGTCTCCAGATTTCCAACCCAAAGTTTTCTCTACCATAATTAATTCAGGCATCTGAAGAGATCTTTCAGAACAGACCTTGGGAATAAGTAGTTCCCTCATACTGAATAATAACATAATCTTCAGAGGTAAGTTTTGATGCTTTTTGGAGATATCATCTCACTTAATCTTCAAATCTCCATTCTATGGAGAATGAGGAAATTGAGGCCCAGAGAGTAAAGTAAGTATGTTCACACAGCTAGCAGGTAGAACTGAAGCATCAGCCCTGGGCCCAAACTGCCCTTTCTTTTGAACATGCTCTCGATTTAACCTGAGAGGTGGACACAGCATCACACTGGCTGCTCAGGGAAGCAGGATTTCTGATTATGAAAACTGAGAAGCAGAGAAGAGTCTCTCCATGGGGTTTACCCCAAATCCAACCTGTTGTCAATGCAATTTAATGGATCCCACTTTCAGTCAACAGCAACTTTATGTGAGCCATAATCTATCCATCATTAGTGAGCAATCAAAAAGCCACCCTAGAACACACCTATGACTATATTGCTGTTGTTAGGTGCTGTCAAACCAGTTCCAATTCATAGCAACCCCATGTATAAGAGAACAAAATACTACCCAGTCCTGCACCATCCTCACAATCATTACTATGTTTGAACCCATTGTTACAGCCACTGTGTCAATCCATTTCCTTGAGGGTCTTCTTCTTTTTTTGCTGACCCTCTACTTTACCAAGCATGATGTCCTTCTCCAGGGACTGGTCCCTCCTGATAACATGTCCAAAGTACGTGAGATGAAGTCTTACCATCTTCACTTCTAAGGAACGTTCTGGTTGTGCTTCTTCCAAGACAGACTTGTTCATTTTTCTGGCAGTCTATAGTATATTCTATATTCCTCACCAACACCATAATTCAAATGCATCAGTTATTCTTTGGTCTTCCTTATTCATTGTCCAGCTTTCACATGCATATGAGGCGATTGAAAATACCATGGTCTGGATCAGGCACACCTTAGTCATCAAAGTGACATCATTGCTTTTTAACACTTTAAAGAGGTCTTTTGGGACTATAAAGCCTGCTTAATAGGATGGAACCAGTGTAAGACTGCCCATTTTCCTCTCAGGTCTCCCATCAACATCGACCCCTTATCCCTGGAGCTGAGGGGAGTGAGACAGTGAGAACAGTGAACTCACTAGCCAGCAGTCAGCCCTGGCCTGACCTCCCAACTCTATCCCCTCAGATTCAGTCCCAGCCAGCCTTCTACCATCCTTACCTAATTCCCACCAACAAGCGGGCTGTAAGCCAGGCTTCCTCTGCCTGAAGCATAATATCCTAAGGGCCTTGAGCGATCCCTGAGCACCTGGGGCCCCCAAGCTGCAGCCTTCCTGTTACCTCTGCCGAGTCCATATATCTGAGTGTCTATGGAGTCAGACAGACCTGGGTTCAAATCTCAGCTCTGCCACTTCCTAGCTGTGTGACCCTAGCCAAGCTATTTAACTTCTCTGTATTTCAGTATCCTCACCTGCAAA
Organism: Dugong dugon; assembly: GCA_030035585.1. NCBI lineage: Eukaryota > Metazoa > Chordata > Mammalia > Sirenia > Dugongidae > Dugong > Dugong dugon. The sequence continues at coordinate 66,263,391 of CM057471.1, forward strand.
ACAAGAATAATAATGCCTAGTTCCTATAGTTGCTGTGAGGACTAAATGATAGCTTGCATCTGCTATTTATTATTATTATTTTGTATTATTCTGCCTTGGTTTCCTGATAATTCTCTAGATTCTCTCTTGAGACTCATCCCCGACCTACTTGGCTGGAGTCTAGCACCTGCCTATGCTATCCTACCAGTGCTCTCCCCTTAGTGACTGTAACCTGCCTCTTGATCCGCAGTTGTTTCCTGGGTCGCCTTGGATGGCAAACAAGGGACTAGGTCAGCTTCCCGTTTCCCATACTCCTTTGGGCCACCGCGTCAGAGTCCAACCCACAGACTGGTTTGTCTCCCTGGCCTCTCAGGCCTTACTCTTTTTCCTCTGTTTCCCCATGGTCTGCTACTAAGATCCCAGAAGGCATCACAACTGATCCTACCCAAGATATAACATTCGATTGCTAAGTAAGCTCCCCTTCCAGCTAAAATCATTTTTCCAACAGTGAGGATTTCCTGCTAATAAACTGGCTAATAATCTTTAGCTCACTTCCAAATGTATACAACTAGATTTTAATCAAGAGTGCTTCCAGTCACTGGCCCTAGCTTTTCCTCCTTCCCAATACCACAGTCCTTATGTATTCCTGCTATACTTTACACACTGAATTTCTTAACAAAAAAAAAAAAAAACAATATTATAAATGTCATATTTTGCAACACTCTAGCCAGGTGCCCTCCATTCCAATGCCCTTTTGGCAGTATTGAACAATACCAGGCATTGGGCTGGACACATCAATATGTACACATAAGATTTAATCCTATAAGATAAGTAATAGCATTTTCATTTTTACACTGTTACTACAGGTTTTTTCCCATATGCCAAGACCCTACATAAAAGCGACCAAGTTAGCTAAACTGTTAGCTCCTTATTGTTGTTGTTAGGTGCCATCAAGGCTATTTTCCACTCATGGCGACCTTACGTGACGGAGTAATACTGCCCCATAGGGTTTTCTTAGCTGCAATCTTTATGGAAGCAGATTTCTAAGTCTTTTACCCTTGGAGCCACTGGGTGGGTTTGAACTGCTGACCTTTCAGTTAGCAGTCGAGTGCTTAAACATTGAGCCACCAGGGGTCCTTGTTAGCTCCTTAAAGGCAGGGGATATATCTCCCTCATTTATGGATCCACTGCCCATCTCTGTCCCCACCTAGCACAGAAAGAACCTTGCATGGAATGAGTCTCAACAAATGCCTGCTAGGATCCAGCCTGCTGTCTCTTTGTTCAATATTGTCACATTTTATCTGGGATCACACGTCACATTACTTAGAATGCTAATCCTGGGTGATTTCAACCACACCCAGGACTTCAGTTAAAGTATGCCCTCAATGTAGATGACTGACTTCCTATTTTCTATCTCTGGCACACACCTCTCTCTTGGGCTCCAAACCCATGTAATTAGACATCTCCACAGGGGTCACAAATTTGATGTGTCCAAAACAAAATTCATTGTCTTTTCCCTCAAATCTACTTCTCCTGTGTTCTCTGTATCAGTAAATATTACACCTATACACCTATGTTCCCAATCCAGAAAGCCGGGGGTCACTCTAGCTTCTACCTCTCCTTCATCACCCACCCCCATCCAGTCACCAAGTTCTGACATTTTCTATTTAACACACCTAACAGCCTTTTTCTCCTCTCAGCATTTCTCACTTTTGTTACTGCAATAGCTTCCTAAGTGGTCTGCCCAGATAACACAGGTCTGAAGGACTGCAACATACAGGCTCTGTGCTGGGCATTCCCCATGTTACTTTCAATCCTAACAGCAACCCTATAAGATAGGGAAAAGTTGCCATTTTATAGGTTGAAAACAGCCATATATTGGCAATTTCATATGGTTCGACCTAATACGATTATCACTCCCATTCCACTGGCGAGGAAACTGAGATTTAAAGGATAAGTTATTTCCCCAAGGCCATATAGCTTGTACACTAGGGAGCCAGGATCTGAGCACAAGTGTGTGTTCAAGTTTCCAAAAGTCATACTTTTTATGCTAAATCATATCATCTTTTAGTGCCCGTACACCAGTTCCTAGGAGAATGCTCATAGCTTAATATTTCAAAAGGAAATTAACAACAATAATAACATTAATAACAACTGCCCTTTATGAGTATCTACTCTGCGCCTTGTTGTTGTTGTTGTTAGGTGCTGTTGAGTCAGTTGACTCATAGCAACCCTATGTACAACAGAATGAAACACTGCCCAGTCCTGAGCCATCCTCACAATTGTTGTTATGTTTGAGCCCATTGTTGCAGCCACCGGGTCAATCCATCTCGTTGAGGATCTTCCTCTTTTTCACTGACCCCCTACTCTACCAAGCATGATGTCCTTCTCCAGGGAGGTCCCTCCTGATAACATGTCCAAAGTATGTGAGACGAAGTCTTGCCATCCTTGCTTCTAAGGGGCATTCTGGCTGTACTTCTTCCAAGACAGATTTGTTCATTCTTTTGGCAGTCCATGGTATATTCAATATTCTTCACCAACACCATAATTCAAAGGCGTCAATTCTTCTTCGGTCTTCCTTATTCATTGTCCAGCTTTCATACGCATATGAGGAGACTGAAAATACCATGGCTTGGGTCAGGTGCACCTTAGTCCTTAAAGTGATATCTTTGCATTTTAACACTTGAAAGAGGTCGTTTGCAGCAGATTTGCCCAGTGCAATGCATCATTTGATTTCTTGACGGATGCTTCCATGGGCGTTGACTGTGGATCCAAGTAAAATAAATCCTTGACAACTTCAATATTTTCTCCATTTATCATGATGCTGCTTATTGGTTCAGTTGTGAGGATTTTTATTTTCTTTATGTTGAGGTGTAATCCTTACTGAAGGCTGTGGGCTTTGATCTTCATTAGTAAGTGCTTCAGGTCCTCTTCACTGTCAGCAAGCATGGTTGTGTCATCTACATATCACAGGTTGTTAATGAGTTTTCCTTCAATCCTGATGCCATGTTCTTCTTCATATAGTCCAGCTTCTCAGATTATTTGCTCAGCATATAGATTGAATAAGGATGGTGAAAGGATACAAACCTGACACACACCTTTCTTGACTTTAAATCATGCAGTATCCCTTTGTTCTGTTCAAGCGACTGCCTCTTGGTCTGAGTACAGTTTCCTCATGAGCACAATTAAGTGTTGTAGAATTCCCATTCTTCACAATGTTGTCCATAATTTGTTATAATCCACACAGTCAAATGCCTTTGCATAGTCAATAAAATACAGGTAAACATCTTTCTGGTATTCTCTCCTTTCAGCCATGATCCATCTGACAGTAGCAATAATATCCCTTGCTCCATGTCCTCTTCTGAATCTGGCTAGAATTTCTGGCAGCTCCCTGTCCATGTACTGCTGCAAACACTTTTGAATTATCTTCAGCAAAAATTTACTTGTGTGTGATATTAATGATATTGTTGGACAATTTCTGCATTCTGTTGGATCACCTTTCTTTGGAATGAGTACAAATATAGATCTCTTCCAGTTGGTTGGCCAGGTAGCTGTCTTCAAAATTTCTTGGCATACACCAGCGAGTTCTTTCAGTGCTGCTTCCATTTGTTGAAACATCTCAGTTGGTATTCCGTCAGCACCTGTGCCTTACATTCATTATTTTATTTAATCTTCCTGCTCATCCTATGAAGAATCTACTGATACTATTTTTAATAATGTTACAAATAAGGAATCTGGGGGTCAGAGGAGGCAGGTGAACTTCAAGTCACAAGTTAACAAGTGACTACTCAAAACATAAGGAGGGCAGGAATAATAAAGAGTAAGAGGGGTGAAGCAGGAAGCTCTAAGCTGACTTCAGTGATCATGAATCTGGACCACTTTTGTACTGAGTTCCAGGTGGAGTCTGCCAGGAAAGCATGGACAGCACTGTAGTGCTGCTGCTGTGGGTCAAGCTTCGATCTCTGTTAGAGAAAAAGATGGGATGGAAACCCACAAGCCCCAAAGACAGTTTTATACACACACTAATTTACTCTGTGAACCTGGTCCGGGCAGTCAAGTGCCTGCCCAGGAACTAGACAGTCATTAGCTTCATCATTTACACCAGGAGAGTGAGAACAGGATTTCCTGCAAGCCCCCGGATTTCAACTGCTGGTTTAAATCTCAAGGAGAAGCAAGAAGGTGTTGACATGTAAGGAATTAGTTTAACATGCCTTTGATCACCGTGACGCTCTGTGGTGTTATAAATGAGCGTGCTGGTTGGAAGCCAAGCCGGGCTCAGTTTTACAAAGGAACTCCTACTGTGCCACTGAAGGCCAGCTACATAAGCCACTTTTCCTTAAATAAACACTGTCTGGTTTTCCACCTTTTTATTTCAATGATAGCAGGTAGCCACTGGACAACAGGACCTTTGGCTAAGCTCCTGATGGACTCACAGGAAACGTTAGCCCAGCACTCTCTTCTGACCTCTGGCCAGTCACTTAGCCTCGATGATCATCGAAACCTTCCTTCCTCCTTAATAAATCAAAGAGGGGCAATGGAGGCAGTCTCTCTCTGATGGAATAGACTCCTAACTCTTCCCCAAAATTCACCTTCCCTTTGGGGACATCTCACTAATCACTGCTGTCACCGTAATGGACTTGGGACAAGGAGGGGAGTTCTGATCCTCTTTAATGCTCTGAATCAAGCATGGGCTCCAACTCTTTCCTTACCTGCCCATAGTCCAGATGAAGACAAGCTTTAAAAAAGATTATAGAAGTCTCAAAGATGGCAGAAAGGAAACAAACAGAGAGGAACAGGCAACTAGCTAAGTTTGTTTACAAGATACTCTCATCTCAGCGTGACAGAGCTCTTAGGTTTGCCCTTAAATGCCTGAGGGCCATATTTTCCCATGACCTATTATATATGATTATATATACCTAGGAAACCCTGGTGGCATAGTGGTTAAAAGCTACAGCTGCTAACCAAAAGGTCGTCAGTTTGAATCCACCAGGTGCTCCTTGGATACCCTATGGGGCAGTTCCACTCTGTCCTATAGGGTCGCTATGAGTTGGAATCACTCGACGGCAATGAGTTTGGGTTTTTTGGGGTATGTATACCTAGGAGCACTTTTAGATTCCCTGAAGACTCCTCTCTAAGAGATTCCCTGCAAACTTACACTAAAAAGTCCACTCTCTTTAGGAGAGTCCTCACCTACAATCCATAAAGACGAGCGTTGTATGCTATAGCCTCAACGGCACGGCCATTTCAGGATATCAGGATACCATACCATAAGCTAAACAGCCACTGAAGAGATATGTACAAGAAGTAGTAGAGTTTTTGTCACATCAAAGCATTAGTATCTTCACCCATCAAATGGGGATTATAACAAACCTCCTTGATTTAGCGTTTCTAAGACATACATGACAAGGGGACACTTTAAAATTACCATGTACTTGGGGAACATCTACAGGAGCTCACATATATTCAGAATAATAATATAGACCAATTACGTATATCTTATAATTTCAATATATATATAATACGGTGATATTAGTCAATGGTGACGTTAGATGATATATATTAAAACAGTGAACATTACAACAATTAACCTGTGAGACTATTTCTTTTTTTGCCTTCAACTTTAATCCAAATATGCATGAGCACATTGTTGGTATTTCGCTGGTATAATTTTTAAAGTGTTTCATAGTTAACTAAGCAAAGGATGGAGTCCAAGAGCAACAAAGATAAGTCTGACTGATTTTACTCCAATAATCAGTTTATCCTGAGTGTTAAGCCCAGTCTAAATATCTAGAAGTTGCTTCAAACATGTCATATTGGGGGAAAGGAAAGAGAAAGAAACTAACAGCCATTCAGCATCACAGCGCTACGTGCTTTGCAAGCATTCCTATTTCATACTTTATCTCTTGCTCATTCTTCAACAACCCTATGAGGCAGAATCATTAACTTGAGTTTTAAAGAGGAGGAAGCAAAGGCTTGGAGAGTGAAGGAAATAATGCAAGGTCACACATGTGGCTGTGGATGGTATCAAAACACAAGTCTGGCCAGCTCCAAAGCCCAAGTTCTTTCCACTACACCACACTGATAAGGGAGCGGGGTATTGAACCTCAGCACATGTGTTCATACTTCCTTAGTATTTGCTTTCTTAGTACACTAAAAGCTCCATAAGGACAACAACTGAGTCACATTTGTTCACCACAATAACCTCAGTGCCAAGTGCAATGTCAGAGACTGCAATTAAGAAGTTCAGGGAACATGGTGACAATTTTGATATTTCTAAAGGGCTGTCATAGGGTCTAAAGGGAACATACATGTTCCATGGAACCAAGAGATCAAACTACAACCAGCAGGGGCAGAGAAGGGAAGATGAGATACAGGAAGAAAGGTCTCACCTAAAGAACATTTTAAAAGGGAGACCAGTCCCACAGTGGAATGAACTGCCTTGCAAATATTAAACTGCCCATTTCTGAAGATGATCAGGTATAGGCTGGAGCCTGATCACTTGCCCAGGTGTGGGATTCACCCAGAGGGGAATGGCCTGGGTGGTCTCTTGGGTCCGTTTCAATCCCCAAGATTCTTTTATTCTTTGATACGGACTTCTTCAACTCTAGGTCTAATTAGTATTTCTGACTTGCCATGTGAGTCTTTTTCCCTCTCTGGATCTCCGTTTCTTCATCTGTACACGGGAGGCATTTGTCTGATGACCTTGATGAGAACTCTTGTGCTCAGGGCTTCTAAGATTCTATGTGCTCTCTGGAGAAGAGAGACTATTTATTGGCAGGGTGGAGCTGTGCAATGAGGGGGCACAAACCTTCCTTTACCATGTAGACACCCTCCCTGCGTGCAAGCTCCAGCCACCTAAGGCAGTGAGCTCACACTGCTTCCCCACCCAGGCAGGGAGACACATCAGGTTCATCATAATTCTGAAAATAAAGTGGGACTCAGGAAAATCCGTGCTTTAACATAATTCGGGAAAGTGTTAAAAATCAAACACCTTCAAGCAATACAACAGTACTTGTGTTTCTTAAAAAAAGAGAGATGAAAATGTTTCCACTCCATATAGATGGATCGGAGGTTCTCAAGGAGAGTGGCACTGCCACCTAGGGAGGGTTTTGGAAATTTCCAGGAGTGCTTTTGGTTGTCACAGTGATTGGAGGGCATTACTGGCATTTGGTGGCCAGGGGCCTGGAATGCCAGACATGCTGAAATGCACCAGACAGTCCTGCCATGTCCTCGTGAAGGTGAAAGACCTATTTATAACTATCTGAGTCTAGAACCTAACTCCATGTTACATATAAACAAAAAGCATTTTCTACATGGTTTAAATTGAGTATCACAATATTCCATGAATGCAACAACCATGTAAACAGAGGCAAAATTGTACTTTGCCTTTTTTTATGCTAGAATTTTATTAAGAGTTGTTCAATATTTCAGAAACATCACATCACTGATGGTATTGTGGCTTATGGTATTTGAGTTGCCTATACAACACACAATGATTATAAATGAAAATAGTTTTGAGTGTCAAATATAAAGAAATATAATGTATTATAGTCAAACATTAGTCAATACATGTATATATTAGCCAATATGTGTATATTGACTAATGTTTGTATATGTATAGATTTAATGTTAATATTTTGTGATAAAGAACTTTCAGTTATTTTCTCCTTTAGAAAGCACTTGGAGTGTTTTTTTTTAATTAGGCGTATAGCTTGATTATATTTTATTTCAGAATAGTAAAGAGGATGTCACAACATATTTTTATCATATGGGAGCATTGGAATGACACCTTGTAGCAATGTGTACAACTAGCACCCACCAAAAGAGGGCCTTGTGGAGATTTGGGCAGGAAAAATGCAAGAAAAGCCTGAAACATCTTGTGTGGCAAAGGTAAGGAAGTGCTCAAAGAATAATGAGGACTTTTGAAAAGACTCCGGGCTCCAGTGGCCAAACATTGGATAATTTGAGCATCAAAATAAATAATAATAGCAAAGGATTAGAACCCATTGATTAAATAAGAATCCAGGAGACCACACTAATATGCATGCATACATACATTCATAGATAAATAAACGAGAAGGGAAAGTTCTTCCTTGCAGTAGGAACTCAACTAACAAATGTGGAAGGAATGAAGGCATTAGCTAATCACGACTGGGCAGCTGTCTTAATAAAAACTGATTCAGGCAAGAGTCATTAGTAGAGGTTAAAACCAGAGGGTGAAAGTTTGAGAAGTAACAGGATATGACAGAGTCTCAAAGTATCTTCCCACAAGACACTTATTAATTAGAAAGGGGAAAATAGTAACTTTTCAGTGGAAATCTGGAAGACACAACCTTAACCAAATGATTAAAGTTAGCATCACTAGTAATAAGACATATTGACATCATGTGCCTCCAGATATGCTACCCCAAGAAGAACACAACATTCCTTCTGTGGTAATCCTGCAAAAAATGCATACCCTGAATCTAATAATGAGGAAACCCTAGGTAATCCCAAATGGAGGGACAGTCTGCTAATACTTAGCCTGTGCTCATCACAAATGCCAATGTCATGAAACACAAAGACAGACTAAAGAATTCTTCCAGGTTAAAGGAGACTAGAGAGACATAACGAATGCAAAGCATGATCCAGGATTTTCTTCTGCTATACGTTATTGAGAAAGAGCCTGGGTGCTGCAAGTGGTTTGCAATCCGCTACTACCCCAAAGGTTGGCTGTTTGAATCCACCCAGAGCCTCCTCAGTAGAAAAGACCTGGTTGGTGAATTGCTTTCATAAAGATTACAGCCAAGAAAACCTGATGGAGCAATTCTACTCTGTAACACATGGGCTGCCATGAGTCAGGGTTGACTCGATGGTAGCAAACAACAACAATAATGCATTATTGGGAAAATTGTCAAAATCTGAATAAGGTCTGAATAAGATTACAGTATTATATGAATGTTAATTTCACAATTTTGATAATCATGCTGTGGTTATGAAAGAAAATGCCCTTATATTTAGGAAATGCACATGGAAGTGTTTAGGGGTAAAGGGGCATCATGTCTGCAACTTCCTCTCAAAAAAAAAAAGTGTGTGTATGTGTGTGTGTGTGTGTGTGTGTGTGTGTGTGTGTTCAGGAGAAAGAGAGAAAGTAAATGTGATAAAATTTTACCACTTGGGATATCTGAGTGAAGGTTATGTAGAAATTTCTTTTATTATCCTTATGACTTTTCAATAAGTCTAAAACTACATCAGAATAAAAAGTTAAAAGAAAATGAAGGGGGACATTCGGTCTAAATGGATGGAGACTTTCTTTTATAGATCTATACTAGCCAACAAAATCCTTTTATTCCACTCTTCTAACTCTTCTAGAAAATGTATGGGGTTCATTTCGGAAGAAGGGTGGGAGAAGGGGGTGCATGCTTGGGTGAAAGAAAAGGCCAAGAGAATCATCTCATTAACTGGGCCAGAGAATTCAATTACAACATCTTTTTAAATCCAAATCTCTAGTTTACTTCGCCTTTCATTAGAACTCCTCCAAGAAGCAATTACACGGAAAGAAGTTGAACAAGAAACAGAGTAGGAGAGATTTCTTCATTTCTTTGGAGATGAGGAAAGAAGGTACAGGTGAGCAATTTTCATAATTTCCCCTTGAAACAGGCACTGAAGTCAAGATTGGCTCAACTATTTTCTTGTGTAAAATTAGACATCTCTATTCAAGTAACTCAGGCGACATCACTAAGAACTTTTGCAAAATGAAATGAAAGGACAAAAATTGAATGGCGAAAGATGAACTTTTACTCACTTTGGGGAAGCAGGGTTTTCTTGACCTTTAAAATAGTCTCCCAGAAAAATGTTTACCTCTTTCTTTTTTCTTTTTAAAAGCTTGCCATTGGAGAAAAAAAGCACGTTAAAGCAGTGGCCCTCTAATGATCACATTCATCTCAAAATTTCTCATAATAAATTAGTACCACAAAGTACCAAGATTATAATAGTTGTGATTTAAAAGACTAAATGTATTTGGGTGCAAATTGAAATTTAGAAAATTAAACAATAAAGCCTCTACCCTTAGAAATATTATTGCAAAGGGCTGTCTCTGGGGAAAATCTAAACCAAGTTAAGCCAAGTTTGGATGGCATTCAGTCAAAGAGAAGTCTTAGATCTTTTCCTCTCCTAAATGCTCTATCATCAAATAATGAGATAATTAGTCTCAAGATTATATTTTTATTGAAAATTAAGTTCATATCCACATTTTCAATACGCCAGAAACAACCAGGGTGCTTAGACAAAGCTCCAGCTTAAATTTCCATTGAAGACTGCAAAACATTTTTTTCAGCATTCACTCATTTCACACACATGCCTGACGGTCCCCTTTGTGCTGGGCACTAGAGATGAATCTGACCACTTTCCAGCCTTCCCAGGGACCCCCAGTCTAGCAGAGAAGGCAGACAAATAAATGCCCATTCACTGAAGGGATACAGTGTGATGCTCACAGCATCCTATGGTGTTACAGCTGAGGAAACGGAGGCTCAGGGTAATTAAGTAACTTACTTAAGTTACATGTTTAGAAAGTGATGAAGAAAGGATTTTAACCTAGGTCTATACTGACTCTAAGCCCTCGCTTCACTGTTTTTCAACCTAGAACACTCCAAATACCGTGCTTTGAGGTTTTGTAATCCAGGGAGAGGATAGAGTTGGAAGAAGAGTGATCAACTGTCCATGGGTCAGGGTGGCAGGGCAGTGGAAGGTAGGGTGGAGAAAAAGGGTACCAGGAAAGACCTTCACAGATTTGGTGGCACCAACAGTGACACTTGGAAACTTAGTAAAAGTTTGTCAGGTAGACAAGCAGAGGAAATGGCATGAGCAACAGTCAAGACATATGAAGACCTTGGTAGATGTGAATCTTTCCAAATGAGCTTTAGAGGGAAAGTGTCTTGGCTTAGCCAATATTTACTAGTGGCAGCCAATCATACCACAGGAATATTCTGGGAAGGAATGTGCAGACACAGCTTCAGTTCCTCTCCTGGAGGGGCGTGGTGCATGTGGAGGTAAGGAGACTGCAATTGCTCTGGGGTCGCCACAGCCAGCCCCGTAGTGCAGTTCCAGATGCAGCTGTATTTCAGCCTTCATTATCAGCTGCTTCACTTAGCCCTGGGCTACACTGACCCCGGTATTAGCAAGAAGATGGCTGATTACATAAGGACCTTTGTGCTCTGACTGAAACCTTGGCAGCAAAAATTTGTGCAGAATTTTAACTCTAGCAGGGAGTTTTATGGGAGTCCAGGAAAGCCAAAAATTACAGAATCACAAAATAGTAGAACTGGAAGGTACCTTAGCAAGGATCTATCATCTCCTCCTTTTGCAGCTGAGGCACTGATGTCTTGCAGGGGCGGGGAGAGGAGTGATTTGTCCAGGGTCCCAAAACCAGTTAAATGGACTTGAACCCAGGTCTCTTGATGCCTGGTCCAGTATTTAATTTCATATTAAGTGATTTACAGGAGCCTTTCCTGACATTCTCCATCTCCCCATCTTTCCCATCCCGTATTACTCTGGCTCCCATAGTGCCTTTGCTTAATTCTATCATAGCTTTTATCAGCCTGTACCACCTATCTCCTCTGATAAGCTGTGCCCTCCTTGTAAGCAGAGACCATCATGTCTTTTGTCTTTGACTCTCTAGTCTAGCAGTGGACACATAAAAGGAACCCAGGAAATGTTTGTTGACACTAAAGAAAACTGTAGTGCAGTCAGAAGATGTCTGTCCTAGTCCTGGCTACACACGTATAAGCCATGTGACCTGGGCAAGTTACTTAACCCTCTGAATCTGAGTTTCCTCATCCATAAGATGATGACTAAGAACATGATATAATGGAAAGACAAAGGGATCTGGACCCAACAAATGTCCAACTGAATGAATGAATGATCACCCATCTATACCAGAATCTCCAGGAGGACAAGGATATTATTTTGTGTCCCTAGCACTTTGCATTTAGTAGGTCTCAGGAAATGTCTGAACTAAAGGGAGTCAGAATGTGTGAGTACAAGACCCGGCTCTGTCACTAGCAGTTGTATGATCTCAAGTGAGTACCTTCAATTCTGAACCTCTATTTCTTCATCTGTAGATTGTAGATAATGATACCTCCCCAAATAGAATGAGGCTAAAAGAGGCCATGTATACAAAAAGCACTTGGTAAACTGCAAAGCACTCCACAGATGACGGTTTTCATATGGGCTATTTAAAAGGACTTCCTAATGAATAGGTCCGAAGTATGCTTTTCCACAGAGGAGCAGTATCTCGAGTTTCAGATGATACCATTTTTCCAGTAAACAAATTGAATTGTTAAGCAAAGGGCACAAGGAGAGCATGATACATCTAAGCAGGAGGTGAAGTTCTATTTTTGGCAACAAAGGAAATAAAACATGAAGCAGAAGGGGAGGTGGAACCAGGGCTCCTACGAAGTCTGTCAGTAGCTCTGAATCAACTACCTTCCTCTGACAGCTGGAGTCCCCTCGCTTCTGTCTTCAGTCTTTTACTAGTTATGCACCAAAACCCTGGGCCACTGAATCAGCCCCCAGGGATGCCATGCTATCTAAGAGAAGACATTCTATTCTCCATGTCGCCTCCCGAGCTTGCTGCAGAAATCTGAGAGCAATGTGTGCGTGTGGAGGTTGGGGCATCTCCAGGGAAAGATCAGCCAGCCAATCACATGGAGCTTCACTGGCAGCATCACTTGGTAAGTTTCTCATGGCCCAGTTCCAACCATCACCCTCATAGAATGACAGCCTGGGTTATGATGATGCCCACAGATTGTTGGCCTCGGAGCGGCTAATTTTAATGACTAAGTTTATAAGGGAGTCCTGGTGGTGCAGTGGTTAAGAGCTCGCTGTTAACCAAAAGGTTGGCAGTTCAAATCTTCCAGCTGCTCCTTTGTCCTACAGAGTCAACTGTGAGTTGGAATCGACTCAACAGCAAAGGGTTTTGGTAAGCTCATAAGAGACAAAAGTTTTTAAACCAGAACATCTGTGTATTAATTTGCAATTTAATTTGGCAAATATGCTTGAACTCCTACTATGTGCCAGGCACTCTGGTAGGTAGTTTAGATACAATGATGAATAAGACAGATCTAGCCACGGTTCAGGTAGAACTTAGGCTAGTAGGAGAGAAAGATAATCCAACACAGAGTCATCAAACAACGTACTAAGCATAAGTACCCTGACAGGAGAAAACACGGGGCACTACTGAGGCATACAGGAAAAGCTACCCAGACTCAAGGGGGCAGAGTAGGCTTCACAGAGAAAGTAAAAGATAAGGAGGACTCTGAAGAAGTAGCGAAATTGGTCAGGTTAAAGAAGGAAGCCTTGGAGGTGGGAGAGAAGGATGAAGATAAGTGCTCCAGGAAAAAGGGACAGCATGTGCAAAACCCAGAGAGAAGAGAGGTTGGTGCTCGTGACTACCTAAGAAAGTTGAATATGGAAGGATCCCAGAGGACAAGGTTTGGGATGGTGAGAGGTGAGGCTGGAGAGGCAGGCAAGGGCTCTATAATGCACGCGAGTGAGTCTAAACTTCATCCCTGGAATAAACCATCAGGTGACCAGAAGCTGGTCAAATTAGCATAGTATTTGTATGAAGGAAAATGGTACCAATAATCAACCCATCAGAAGGTGATTTGATGAGCATGGAATCAGGACAAGGAGTATCTACTGCACACTGTGAGTTTTCTTTGCCTTAACTCTGACCCACTTATAACTCCACATTTTCCTAGTTCCTAAACCCAGTAGAGAAAATTGTTCTCTCTGGGGGTTTTGCAAATAATTCACTTCATTCAGCCTTGAGGAGCTGAATCAATAAAAGCTAAGTTAGGATGGTAACTGGAGAGGAAAATGGAAGAACCCCGTGCTCCCCGTGTCCCTCCAAGAAACTGCAAAACATTATTGAACAGGTTTTTGGCTTTATTCACTGAAAAATTCTTCTGCTAAGAAATACAAATTCCTTCACCATAATAAATACTGTTTTGATAACAAAACTGTACTTTTCTCAAATACCCAGATGGAAGACCATATGCAAAATAAACTCCAAGGAATTTTTTTTATTGGCCATCTGCTAAGATTGGAAAGCAAGCCTGCATCCTCCTCCTCTTCACAAAAATTTCCACTGAGAATCCTACTTACTTCCTGTTGGTGCCACCTGCTGATCATATCTGAGTACCAGCTTTGCAAATAGGTAACAGGGAGAATGTGGATCTCCCCCTTTCTTTAATGAAATAAATTTAATCCTAATTAATGTGAAGGAAAAAAAAAAACCCTACAAAGTGAAGGTGTTAGGTTGTAGAATGTGTTACAGCTACTTACACCTCCTCCTGTTGTTGCAGAAAATCACAAAGCAAAGCCCACACACATTCCTCTGACAGCTTGCTTCCAAGGCATTGTCAAGACATTGTTTATCCTCATAATTAAAGGCATCGCTCCTAATAAAGCCTCATGTTTGGCTTTACCTGTCAAAAAATGTAAATACACATGTCCTTTAACCCAGCAATTCTGATCTGAGCCATCTCTCCTAGAGAAATGCTGACACAATTGTGTGAAGACACCGATACAAGGATGCTCCCTACAACATTATTTGTTGAACTAAAAAAGTAAAAATTACCCAAATGCTCATCAACAAAGGAATGATTTTAAAAATTATGATACATTCGTACAATGGAATACTATACAGCCATCCGTGCACTGAAAAGATGCCTAAAATATATTCAGTGGGAGGAAAAGAGAAGGCTAAAGAAAAATGTATAGTATAGTTCTTTTTATTTTTTAAAGAAAAGAAGTTGTATGTATTTGTTCACACACAGGCAATGGCTGGAAGGATACACACTAAACTGCTCAAGCAGTTTCTGAGGAGTAGGAACTTTGTAAAATCTTTATTTCACAGATTCTTGTATTATCTGAATTCTTTATCTGAATAATTGTTTTGTATTAAGACAAAGAAGATCTTAAAAATGATGATGCCATATGTTTTATCAAGTTTGCAGATTATAAATAAAGGATTTTCATCATCAAATACTAAATACTGGATGCTCACAGTAACTTATGTAAGAATCATTTTTTCCATTTAACAGTTCATTGATGTGAAGAAATGAGGCTGCGCAGACAAGGTGCTTGCCTGAGATCCCATAAGGAATAAGTGATGGTGCCAGCCAACTACTGTTTCTATATTCTTATTCTGCATGTGCTAGACCTAAATCAGCAGATTCTAAATTAATTCCACTATATGGAAAAAGAAATCCTCCTCTATATTACAGAACTACCCAGTTCTAAGTATTTTCAACAGTAATCAAATGGGCTTTGAAACTTTAGAATGCTATCAGAGGAAGAGACTTGAGCAATCACCTAACCTAACCTCCCCATTTTACTGATGAGAAAAGAGTATCCCTAAATGGCCAAAATCAGAAAGCCAACAGTTAAGCAAGTACTTGCTCAGCTCCAAGGTGTTAACTTTTCATCTTATAGACCAACCCTACTCTTCTTCTTGGGTTTTCCATTTTGGCAAATGGCACCTGTACCAGATTACTGAAAGCCTCAATTCTGCCAACTCTCCCCTGCTTCAATCTGTCTCCGAGTCCTATTGATACCACCTTCTAAATATTACTCATACTTGGCCCTTCTCTGCATTATCACCACTCCTGTCTCAGTGTCTTAATACAACCCTCAACATCTCTTTCACCTAGACAAGCAGACTATCTTTTTCCAATAGGTCTTACTCCTCTGCCCTTCCCAATCTACTCTGTACTCTGACAACAGAGTTGGTTACCTTTCCAATACTAAAACCTGACCATATTCCCTCCCCCCTGTTTAATACCTTTTCCATGGATTCCCCTTGCTAATTTCTTTAACCTGGCATTCAAGATCCTCCATGATCTGGCCTCTACTTCTCATACTTCATCTACTGTCAAACCCTGCTCTTTTCAACTCCAGCAATACCACACTGCTTGTCATCCCAATATATTATTACTATACTATTTCATGTCTTTGTGCCTTTGTACAAGCTATTCATTTTGGCTGAAATGTTCTTCTTCGGCTAGCCTGCCAGGTAAACTTCTTAGTATTTCAAAATCAGGTCAGGTGTGACCTCTACCAGAAAGCTTTCTCTCTCCTTCCATTCCATCTGTACTCTTCCTTATTCCCACATCTATTCTTAACTGGAAAAGTTTTACTCTTTTCTCTGGACTATTACTGTACCTTATACCTACATATATTCAAATATCTTTCCATATTATAGCACAGAAGGTATAATTATGGGCTTTTGAACCAATCTTCCAAGCTGTGTTACCTTAGCCAAATTATTTTACCTCTCTGTGTTTCTGTTTCCTCTTCTATGAATAGTATTAATACCCTCCTATCAGGTTGTTGAAAAAAATTTTAATTAGGCAATCTAGGTAAAATGCTCAATAAATGTTGCTATTATTATTATGTATTCATTCATTTAGAGTACTTCTACTTCCAGCCAAGATGGAGTAACAGAGACTAAATTTACCCTCCCATGTGAAACAACCAAAAAATGGACAAAATATATGAAACAATGGTTTTCAAGGCACAGACATCAGACTACAAAGGACAGTGATTCTTGACAAATTATGTGAGCACTACGATTGCCACAGTTTACTGCCTTAAGAGAGATTCCAGGCTGAGGTGCAGGGAACGAGAACTCAGATGGAGACCAGTAGAGTTCCTGAGTTGAGGAAATGGAACTGAGAGTCAGGGGAGTTGAAGATGACTAAAGTTCTAAGGACAGAGTACTAGAGAAAAGATTGCTACACAAAGAGAGAACTATGGAGATCTACAGAGGGTCTCCATTGAGTATTTAGCTAAGTACAGATTAGTGCATACACTTGAGGAAACTACCTGAGGCCAACCTTTCCACCTGAAAGGATTAGAAGCAACAGTGCCTGGCACACACACAGAGCCTGAATAGTTTCTGTTCTCACCAGCCAGACTGGAAAACATCATGATTCTGGGAGTCTTGGGTTAGATGCACAGAAGATTCTTGCCTCAGTAGTGAGGAATAATTAGCCTTAGGTGGAACACTCCTCCAGTCCTGCCTTAAAAAGTCTTAAAAACAAGACCTAAAACAATAAAACTGTTTCCAAGCTATATAACTGGATACCATAAAAAACGTCAAGAATATTTATAGGAATACAAAAATATCCAACACCCAAGTAAGGTAAGATTCACCATGTGTGGCACCCAGCCAAAAATTATCAGGCCTGAAAAGCAGCAGGAAAATACAAGTGATAATGAGAAGAAAAATCAATCAAAACTGACCCAAAATTAACACAGTTAAAATTAGTAGACAGTTACATTGAGACAATCATTATAATGTATTCTACATGTCCAGTAAGTTAAGTACAAATATGAATGACATAGAAAAGATCCAAATTAAAATTCTAGAAATGAAAACTACAATGAATGAGATGAAAAGTACACGGAATAGGAAACAGCAGATTAAACACTAGAGAAGAAAAGTTAGAGAATGTGAACACAAAACAATAGAAACCCCCAAGATGAAGCAATTCTTTTAAGAAAAAATGAGCAGACCATCAGTGAACTGTGGGACAACTTCAAGTGGTTGAATATATGTGTAAGTGGAATTTACACATATAAGTACATGTGCTTACTGGCCATTTAAAAATATATAGCTAATAAGCTTAAAGAGGAGACAAAATAAAGCACTAAGTATGTTCAACTAATCCAGATAGATGGGACAAACAGAAATACAATAACAAGCTGGGAGACTTGAACCCAACAATATTGATGATTACATTGAGTGTAAATGGAGTAAACACACAAATTAAAAGGCAAAGAATGTTAAACTGGATAAAAGAGCATGACTCAGCTATGATTCTGTCAACAAGAAGAACTCTTTTAAAAATGCAAATAAGTTAAAAATAAAAGAATGGCAAAAGGAATACCAAGTAAATACCAAGCCAAAGAAAGTTGGAGGTACTATATTAATGTCAAACAAAGTAGATTTCAGGACAAGCAAATTACCAGATAAAGGAGTCAAATCATCAATCTAATAACCACCAGTTGCCATCGAGTCAATTCTGACTCATGGAAACCCCATGTGTTTTGGAGTAAAATTATATTCTATAGCACTTTCAATGGCTGTGATCTTTCAGAAGTAGATGGTCAGGGCTTTCTTCCAAGGTGCTTCCGGATGGACTCAAACAGCCAGCCTTTCGGTTAGTAGCGAAGCACTTAGTTGTTTGTGCCACAGTTTAGCAAAAACTGACAGAACTAAAAGGAGAAACATACAACCCACAATTAGAGTTGGAAATTTCATCATGCTCTCTCAGTAACAGAACAAGTAGACAGTAAATCAGTAAGAAGTGAACAGTACTATGTACCAACTTGATCTAATTGACAGTTACAGAATGCTACACCAACAACTCCAGAACACACATTATTTTCAAGTACATATGAAATATTTACAAAGATCAACAATATATGGGGCATAAGACAACTCTCAACAAATTTAAAGAGACTGAGATAATACAGAGCATATTCTCTGATATCAACAAAATTAAATTAGAAATAAATAACAAAAGATACTTGGAAAATCCTAAAATTATTCTAAAATTAAACAACACATTTCTAAATAACATATAGATCAAAGAAGAAATCCCAAGAGAAATGAGAGAACATTTTGAACTGAATTATGATGAAAATGTAACATACCAAAATTTCTGAGATGTAAGTAAAGCAGTGCTTAGAGAGAAATTTATAGCTTTAAAGTTTAAAAATAGATTATCTTCAGTTTCTCCTTAAAAGACTAGAGAAAGAAGAGCAGCAAATTAAGCCCAAAAGAAGTAGAAGGAATGACATAATAAAGAACAGAAATTATAATTATATAGAAAATGGACAAACGATAGAGACAAACAATGAAAAAATAAGTTGGTTCTTTGAAAAGATCAATAAAATTGATAAAAATTTTCTACAGTGATCAAAGGGAATAAAGAGAAAACAATGAAATAGTAGATATTACTATAACCCTAAGACATTTTTAAAAATAAGGAAATACTATAAAAAAGAACTTTCTGTCAGTAAATTTGACAACTTGGATGAAATGGACTAATTCACTGAAGGACACAAATAACCTATATCTATTAAGCATGAATTCATAACTTAAAATGTTCCCCAAAAGAAAACCCAAGGTCCAAATGTCTTCAACAGTGAATTCTACCAAACATTTAAGAAATAATACCAATCTTATACAAAATCTTCAGAAAAGAAGAAACATTTGTATAACTCATTTAATAAGGTTTTTATTATTCTGATGCCTAAACCAAAGACATGACAAGGAAAAAAATTACATACCAATACCTCTCCTAAACAAAGACATAAAAATTATTAACAAAATGTAAGCAAATAAAGTATAGCTATATATAAAAAAGATAATACATCATAACCAGGTAGGGCTTATATTAAGAATGCAAGATTAGTTTAACATTTAAAAAATCAATCAATGTGATTCATCATATTACAAAAATAGAAAAATCAAACATTATTCTGAGTGAAAAAAAAAAAGACACAAAAGAGTACCCAAAACCAACCAAACCCATTGCCGTAGAGTCGATTCCAACTTACAGCGACCCTGTAGGACAGAGGAGAACTGCCTCAGAGGGTTTCCAAAGCTGTAAATCTTTACAGAAGCAGACTGCTACATCTTTCTCCAAAACTTCCGACATTTCGGTTAGCAGCCAAGTGCTTTAACCAGGGCTTCTTTACAAAAGAGTACTTACCATATCATTCTATTTATATGAATTGCTTGAACAAGCAAAACTAATCTATAATGAGAGAATGTGGATGAGTAGTTGCCTGCGGTGGAAGGTTGAGGGGACTGCAAAGAGTCACAAAGAAACTTCCAGGGATGATGGAAATGCTCTTCTCACTTATCAGATTTTGAAGACACAGTTGGTATCTCATTTAAATTAGGTCTTGCAGAAGAGTTAAGATACAGAGTTGCAGAGATGGGAAGAAGAGGGATTCTACACAGTGGGAAGTTATGGGGTAAGTATGGGGAACAGCTGACAGTTTATTTTATATTTTAAAATTTACTTTATTGAAGTATAATTTACATATAATAAAATGCACCCATTTTAAGTTAATAGTTTGATGAGTGTTAAGAAATTATACAGACCCATGTAACCACCACTCTATAGGGTTCCCTATTACCAGCTTTCCTGTCCCCTCCTGCCTTATTGTCCTTGCCCCTGGCTGGTGTGTCCATTTAGTTTTGTTTTGTTTTATGGGCCTGTCTAACCTTTGGCTGAAGGGTGAACCTCAGGAGTGACTTCATTACTGAGCTAAAAGGGTGTCCAGGGGCCATACTCTCGGGGTTTCTCCAGTCTCTGTCAGGCCAGTAAGTCTGGTCTCTTTTTGTGAATTAGAATTATGTTCTACATTTTTCTCTAGCTCTGTCCAGGACCCTCTATGATAACCCATATCAGAGTAGTCGGTGGTGGTAGCCGGGCGCCATCTAGTTTTGCTGGACTCAGTCTGGTGGAGGCTGTAGTACTTGTGGTCCATTAGTCATTTGAACTAATCTTTCCCCTGTTTCTTTGGTTTTCTTCATTCTCCCTTGCTCCAGACAGGGTGAGACCAGTGGAGTATTTTAGATGGTCCCTCACAGGCTTTTAAGACCCCAGACGCTACTCACCAAAGTAGAATGTAGAACATTTTCTTTATAAACTATGTTGTACCAATTCAGCTAGATGTTAAAAACTGCAACTTCAAGCTGTTTTTATGTTTAATAATCATAATTTTAAAATATAAGTTTCATAATTCAACATTGAAACCAAAACACAATGGAAGAACAAGAGAGCCTATAAAGAGCACAGGCCTTGGAATCTGTTCTAGATTTCAGTCCTACTTCCCAAACAAATCACTTAATTTCTCCAAGCTTCAGTTTCCTCAACTGTAAAATGGAGATTATAAAACCAACCTCTCAAGATTGCTGTGAGGATTAAAAGAAATAATGTTAAGCGTTCTAGCACAATGCCTGGAATATAGTTGGACCAATAAATGGTATTAGGCTTATCACGATTAGACAGACATTTATTGTATAGTTACCCTCAGAGGTATGGTATGGACTCTAGAACCTGTTGGCAAGGGCTTTGAAATAGTCCTAAATGACACCTTTAAAAAATGAACCTAAATGGTAAAGTAATTCTGAGTTCAAGCTTCCCTACTGGTTCTGTTTCACAATCAGTGGTGAAGGCTCCAAAGTATTTCACGCTCAAACATATTGGTTGCTTCAGTGTGGATGGCTATTTCAGAATTGATTATGGAATGAACTTAAAGCCGGACACTTAAAAGGTTTTTCCCCTCAGTTTGTCAGACCATGAGAAACTGGGGAGACCACATCTCTAAGATTTGCCCACACAGCCGGTCCTCTTGCCTGCCCAACCACCTGCTCTGTCTCTGTCTCTCCGGCTCTCCAGTGCCCTGACTCCATACTCCAGCTCTGAGATCAGCCTCAGGCCTGTCTCCTGGAGCCAAGACCCAGTTGTTCAGTTTACCTGCTTGTCACCCCACACATTCAACTCTGCCAGTGGACTGGATCGCAGCCAGTACCTACTGCACTACTGGGTAAGATATCCCTTAGCTAGTCTCAGTTTCCTGGGGACCCCTCCCCCCAGCTGCCACCTTCCCTGCCAGGGACACATAGGACACAGTTGCAACCATAATAGAATTCAAGGGTCATGAGGATGGAGTGCCATCTACCTGAGCAACAAAGAGCTGGAATTCATCAGGCAGAATCCATGAGCGAGGGTAGAAGTTGTACTCGTCAGGAAAGAGCTCCTGCATGATTCTCACTGCTCTGCTCAGAGTAATTTTACGCACCATCTCTGTCATGCCTGAGGAGAAGAGAAGCTGTGAGGTTTTAACAACAGTGGGCCACTAGCTATAAAACAGCCATTATTTGGGACTTTTAAAATCACCCACCCGACATATTCACTCTTTTTCAGACAGGATTAAAAATGGTATTCATTGTTCCCCATAGCAGTGACTCATGGTTTGGAAAAACCTACCAAATTAATGAAAAACTTGAGGTAACAGACAGACTTCTTTTCTCCCTATAAAATTTGAAGCATCAATGAGTTTTCACCTAGTTTATTATTCCATTTCTTGTCAGCCCCCTAGACAATGAATAAAGAGAAGCATTGATATCTTGCACTTAAAACTTAATATCCTCTTTAAATTTTGGCCACCATGCATACTTCTGGGCTTCCTTCCATCCTGTACCCTGGAGAATATTATCTAGTGGACTCTGGTTACATTATGAGAAGCTTAATTAAGTTGCTTTGTTTTAATCTTTCATGAGTATTAGAGGTATAAAATAGAAAAATATATACCTTTCAGCATTAAATCTATCTCCTTGAATTGAGAACAGGAAGTGGAAAGGATACCATAGCATAATTTACAGTTTAAGGGGAAAAATGTAACAGCAGAAGTTCTTCAGTTATAAGTGCTGACATTGACATTGATCAGATCTCATTAATTTTCCCCAGGAGGGATTGAAATTTCTCACTTATAACACACTTTAAAAGAGTGGTAGTTTTTTTTTTTTCTTTTAACATCTTTAGTAACTGACAAGAGGAGAAACTGAGTATCTATCTTAGCAAATTTTAAGCAAATAAATGAAAATTATTTTAAGTTTTACCGTGATTATTTTTAAAAGTGAATACCACTGCTAAAAATAAAGAGTATAAATAACCCTCACCTTGAGAGTTCCACTCCTAACACTAGAAACTTGCTTAGCAAACTTATTTTTAATAAAAAGTACAAAGTCCCATGTCAGGCTTGGCATGCCCAAAGTATCACACCTTCCAAATGGGCACAGTCAGAATGAATGAAGTTTCTCTCAAGTTCCATGTTCAGGAAACGAAAAGTGAACATCTGAGGATGAAGGCTTTAATAACCAACTTCTTGCTTCCCTCCACATATTAAAAAGAGCAATAAATCTAAAGAGCACAGCCTCAAGATGTCAGTGCCCAGATTCTTAATTCTTGTTTAGGGTATGGGAAGGATTAAGTAAGAAATAAAGGAGCTTAAAAAGGCCCAGTAAACTGTGCTCTAACGTGGACTTTTCAATATTGAAGAAAACTCACTGAGAACACTGTTTTGAGCTTTCCAAGAAATAAGCATGAGTCCAGAAAATTATCTATATCTCCTTTTATCCCCCCACAAAATTAGAATCTTTGAGTTACAAATGCTGAAGTTGAACACAAAGTAAATAAAACAAAATTTCAACATTTTTTAATCTTTTTACCTTTGACTATTTCGACTAGTATTTGACTAACATTCTAGTTATAATATTAAGCTAAAAGCTTTCATAATTAACTGTAATACAGCACCTTACACCAAGTAGATGATGCCTGCTGACCACATAGTATCACAGTATTTTCTGTATTCTGATGGCTCTGTGGCAGGGGAAGATTCTCTTTCAGAAAGCCCTTGGCACAGCACAAATGGGACTGCTGTGAGTGCAGGCACTCAGTTTCAATGTGAACATCAAAGTCCAACTATTTGAGTATATGCATTTCAAATCTGCAATGTTCCTTTTGTAATGTGCATAATCAGTCCCCATAGCAGCTAATAGGTCTGTTTCCAAGTGTACCTTTGTGTTTCCAGGCAGTTCTCTACAGCCAGCTTAAGAAGCAGCCTACACGTATGGGAGTACATCCACGAGCATGTACAGGTTTGGCAGAGGATATTTCTACATGCATATTTGCATGTGATGCAAGATATCCATGTATACAGTAGAGCACATAGGGGGCAACGTTATGAAAACTCCTTAGCTATAACCAAAACCTTGAGAGACTAAGTCACTGGACTTGAGGGCTTAGGACCATAGTCTAGGGGAACATCCAGGTCAACTGGCGTAACATAGTCCATAGGATGTTCTACAACGTACTTTAGTGAGTAGTGACTGGTGTCTTAAAAGTTTGCAAGCAGCCATGTAAGATACAACTGTTGGTCTCTTCCTGATCAGAGCAAAGAAGAGTGAAGAAAATCAAATGCTAAAGGAAACAATTAGTTCAAATGACTAATGGATCACACGAACCACAGCCTCCACTAGCCTGAGACCGGAAGAACTAGATGGTGCCCAGTTACCACTGACCACTCTGAGTGGGATCACAATAGAAGGTCCTGGACAGAGTGGGAGAAAAATGTAGAACAAAATACAAATTCATAAAAAACACTAGGCTGACTGGTCTGATAGATACTGGTGAAACCCCTGAGACTATGGCCCTTAGACACCCTTCAAACCTGGAACTGAACCCACTCCCAAAGATCACTTTTCAGTCAGAAAATAGACAGGCTTATAAAGTGAACAAAAACACCCGTGAGAAACGTGTTCCTCGGAATGATCAACCATACGAGACCAAAAGGGCAGCATTTGCCCAAAAACAAAGTTCAGAAGGCAGGAAAGGGGCGGGAAAGATGGGCGAGTGGGTAGAGTATTGTCACATTAAGGGGATTGCAACTAACGTCACAAAACAAAATGTGTATAAATTGTTGAATGGGAAACTAATATGCTCTGTAAACTTTCACCCAAACCACAGTAAAATGTTCATAAAAAGGAAGAAGCCTACAAGCCAATGGCTACTTTTCCCCAGATACTTCCTGTGGGCAGCTCACTTTAACTATGCCTGAAGGCCTATCTCCTGGAGGCACCAGGGTAGGCCTCCCTCAATCCACTTACCACCAAATCCTCTGTTCCTCCAGCACATCTAAGCTATATTTCTACCCAACGCTGCCATGGAAAGTCTCCAACACCTCCCTGGACCCCACATGGAAGCTGCTGGCATCCTTCACTCTGGTGGTGGCTCAGAGACAGATGTGGGAGTATCATCTTCCCTCGTTAAGTCCATAACAAGAGCTGGTGGGGTTTTAGCTGAGCCAGAGCACGTGTTCCCACAGTAAATATGTGAAAAGAGAGATTAGTGCCAGATCCTGTTGGCTCTCAACTCTGCCTCCGTTCTCTAAGCAGCTGCAGCTTCTGCCCTAGGCTCCAGAACGCATTCTGACCTGAGGTAAAGCTGCTACTCTAGGTCTAACCATCAGGTCCTCCTTGCTAAAAGTCTGACCCTGACTTTGTACTCCAATTAGATTGTTGTTGTTGGGTCCCGTGAAATCAATTCCAACTCATAGCAGCGTCATGTGACAGAGTAAACTGCCCCCATAGGGTTTTCTAGGCTGTAATCTTTACAGGAGCAGATCACTAGCTCTTTCTCCTGAGCAGCAGCTGAGTGGGTTCAAACTACCAACCTTTCAGTTAGCAGCTGAACACTTAACTGTTGCACCACCAGGGCTCCTCTCAATTAGATAAGGAAAATTTTAATCTGCTTTTCTGAGAAAACCAGTTGCCATTGAGTCCATTCAGACTCATGGCAACCCCATGTGTGTCAGAGTAGAACTGTGCTTCACAGGGTTTTCAATGGTTGATTTTTTTGGAAGTAGATCACCAGGCCTTTCTTCCTAGGCACCTCTGGGTAAACTCAAACTGCCAACCTTTTAGTTAGCAGCCAAATGAGTTAACCGCTTGTACCACCCAGGGACTCATTTTTTCAGAGACTCAGTTGCTTGTCCCCAAATTCTGGTGACCTATCTTTTGCTCCTAGTGCCTCAGTGGCTGCCTTAACAATGCACAGAGCTGAGTCTTTTGCTTTGTATTCTTTAATGTTTCTCCTCTCCAACCTCTCCTCTGTTTCCCCCAAGGCCAATGTACAAGGGCTGGAGTCCTCCTGCCTGTGAGTTTAGCCCAGTGTCTGGGGTCCTTCTGTCTATTGACAGGTTCTTTTGAAGCTGACTGATTACCTGGGTTTCTCAGTAAGATCTATCCTTAGATGTCCCTATTGTGGCAGTTCCCCTGTTGATTGGGAAAACTCCTAACTCAGATTGGAGTCGCTGATATCAAAGGCTCATCTCCTCCCATACCCCCTGAGGCCTGGGTTCTTCTGTCTGCCACACTGGAATCACAAGGCCTGGTAGGTCACACCTGATTGGAGTTAATCAAAAATGTCACAGTATGATTCTCAGGCTTACCCATACTGCCCGATTTAATCCAATTTTAAAATACCGAGCTATATCAGAAGGACTGTTCAACCCAAATATTATTTATAACAATAATTCTTTGCAAAAACACATTACAACCACCGAACAACAAATACATGCTTTCAAACCCATCATCTTCTATCCAATGCACCCCTCTGACTGTTCTTTCTAAAATTCAAGATGGCCCATGTCATTCCCCAGCTTAAAATTTTCTCCGTGGCTCCCTATGGCCTTCAAACTTTAACCATACTGTACTTTGGTTCCTGTACTTTTGGTCCCTCTCCCCTGCCCCTGTCACACTTGACCCCCTCTAACCATAATGGGCCACTTGCCCTTTGCTGAATGAGTGATATGATCTCAGTATTCTTCACCTTTGCACCAACTCTCCTCCCTTGTTTATCACCAGGGTAAGGCCCATCCATCTCTGTTGCCTCAGTTCACATGTGAGTCCTCTTCTCCACGATCTCTCACCTTGCCTGCTGCCTAAGCAAATCTGGGTTACATGCCCTTGCTCCTAACACCCACAGCATCCCAAGCTTCCCTGTAGCACAGCACTCATTTTGTATTGTTCTTCTCTCTCTACATGCCTTTCTCCCTGTCTTTGTATCCCCAGAGCCCAGAGCAGGGCTTGACAGATGGTTGCCCTGTCCCTCTTGGATAGAAAGCCCTGTCCTCATAGCAGGCTCTCAGGCACCACCTGTCCTATGCTGCCATATCTCTGAGAGCCTGAAACTCAGCCAAAAACTGTTGTTTGTAAGCTGAAAACTGACAGTACAGGTAGTTCCCGACTTACAACAGGGTTCCATTCCAACAACTCTGTCGTGAGTCGGTTTTTTTTTAGTTTTCATTATTATTGCCTTTTATTATCAGTGTCTTTATAAATACACCAGTGATTTGAACAGTAAATCATAAATTGAACATCCATGAGTGAACATGTGAGAATGATAACATCAGCAAATTACGCACTGCAACACTGTATGTAGTACATATTACTAATGATAAGGACAGCCATAAATTCAGTTCATCATAACTTGAATACATCGTAAGTCGGGCACTACCTGTACTGGACTTCTTTTTTTTTTTTTTTTATTGTTGTGCTTTAAGTGAAAGTTTACAATTCAAATTAGTCTCTCATACAAAAATTTATACATACATTGTTATTGACCCTAGTTGCTCTCCCTGTACTGTAACAGCACACTCCTTTCTGCCCCAGATTTTCCGTGTCCATTCAACCAGCTCCTGACCCTCTCTGCCTTCCCATCTCGCTTCTGGACAGGAGCTGCCTATTTAGTCTCATGTAGCTACTTGAGCTAGGAAGCACACTTTTCACAAGTATCATTTTATATCCCATTGTCCAGCCCAATCTTTGTCTGAAGAGTGGGCCTCATGAATGTTTTCAGTTCTGGGCTAACAAAGAGTCCGGGAGCCATGTCTCCGGGGTCCCTCCAGTCTCAAACAAACCACCAAGTCTGGTCTTTTTACTATAACTTGAGTTCTGCACCCCACTTTCCTCCCACTCCACCAAGGACTCTCTGTTGTGTTCCCTGTCAGGGAGGTCATTGGTCATAGCCGGGCACTATCTAGTTCTTCTGGTCTCAAGTTGATGAAGTCGCAGGTTTAGGTGGCCCTTTCTGTCTCTTGGGCTAATATCTTCCTTGTCACTTTCTTAAAGTGACCCGTTGCCATCAAGTGAATTCCAATTCATAGCAACCCTATACAACAGAGAAGAACTGCTCCATAGGGTTTCCAAGACTGTAATCTTTCTCCCACTGAGTGGCTGGTGGGTTCTAACTGCCAACTTTTCAGTTAGCAGCCAAGCATTGAACCACTGTGCCACCAGGGCCCCTTTTTCTTAAGGCAAAGACATATATCTAGATCAGATTACTTTTATGGAAACTCTTAATTCATCAGTTAAGATATAATAACGTATCTTGAACAAGGAAATTGCCCATAGAAAAGGGACTAAAATCTAACGTGCTGACACAACAAAATAAACTACTTCCATATGCATATCCAAAAGTTCTCAGTTTATTCAGCAGGTAGTGTTTATATTTTCTGGCACATCCACTAACACTCACTCTGTGTAATGCACAATGCATATGAAGTGCATTTTTAGAGTAATGGAATATATTGGAGACAGAAGATAATTTTCAGCACAAACTGGAGCCAAAGGACAGACTGGTCTTTAATTGCTGAGGACTGCTGTCTTTCACAAGGGAGTGGGTGTGGCAGCACTGTTCCTCCACCCTGAGCTTCAAGAACTGGCTTTGTCATTAGAGCTAATTAATTGCTGCTAGTAAAGCGGAAAATTATATGTTCCAATCATTGGCACGTGGAACATGGGATGGGGCAAATTTGCTTCTTTGGAATGAATATTCATATAACACCTTTAATGAAACTAGTCCTCTGGGGGTAGTTTTTTCTGTATTTCTAATTTGGGTTCCAAATGTAGAGCCATAGCTACTTCTTTCTTCCTACTCTCAGCTATTAGATGAGGCATGAGTAAATGGGGAAAATGTAAATGAAGACTCATCTGATGATTCATGTTTAAGGAACTCTGTCCACATTCATAGGGTTGTTCCCTTCCAAATTATGTTTTCCCAATATCCCAATAAGTCCTTTTAGTGGCATCAAAAAGTCCCATTTTCTGATCAGCAAGACAGGAAATAGTAGCTATTCCATTAAACTTCTATGCAAGAATCCTTGCTGCAAGAATTGTTCTTGTTCTCTAACAAAACCTTTTCTCCTTCTCTAAGGACAAATTTGACCTCATATTAACTTTCTAGCTCCATTACCCTGAAAATCAGTAAAGGTGGAATGTCAGCTGTGTTACTAGACAACGAAGCATGTGATTAAAATGATCCCTGATTGGTAAATTAATTAATTACCTGGTAGGAAGCCATAGATCTAGGCTTTCTTGAGTGTAGGGATTTTTATAACTTAGCATGACCCTCCCAGAGACTCCGGAAGCTATGTCATGAAGTAATTACAAGAGATATTGGCTCCTTGGGGCTTCTAAGCCAAAGCAGATCCACATCCACCAATGTGGATCTTGTCTTCCTGCACCTGAACTTTCACTGTAAGGCTGGAGACTAGCCCCTGGAACTGTTGCAAAGACTCTCACTGAAGAGAAATGTTTGACATCGACCAGCTGGCAAGCTGTGTTGCCTGCCCTATAGCCTTCTATGTGAATCTGAGCCTTGGCCAAGGTAGGGACCGTGAGTCTGAATGCTTAGTTGAAAATCCCCTAGTGGGTGTGGCATCACTGTTGTTGTTGTGTGCCATTGAGTCAATTTCAACTCATAAACCAAAAAAACCAAACCTGTTTTGCTGTTGAGTCGATTCTGACTCACAGTGACCCTATAGGATAGAGTAGAACTGCCCCATAGGGTTTCCAAGGAGTGCCTGGTGCATTTGAACTGCTATCCTTTTGGTTAGTAGCCATAGCTCTTAACTGTCCCATAGGGTTTCCTAAGCTGTAATCTTTGCAGGAGCAGATTGCCAGGTCTTTTCTCCCACGGAACCGCTGGTGGGTTCAAACTGCTGACCTTTTCAGTTAGCAGCTGAGCACTTAACCATTGCACCACCAGGGCTCCTTATGGCATCACTAGCCAGTGTATAATGTATGGATATTTGGTTTTCTGGGAGGTGTTTTCTTAAAGACATGGGGTAGAATGCCAGAGGAAAAGAATAAACTGAGTCTCCCTTTAAAATAAACAGAAATGATCTAATGCTAAGAGAAAACAACTTATATTCAGGTAACTACACTGACTGCAAAACTGCAGCCATGTAAAAATGATAAACAGGTTTGGGAGGAAATAGAAAATATTCGCTTTTTTTTTTTGTTAAATGCAGAATGGGATTCAGGCGACAGTCTTTTAAAAAATTATTCAGTATTGTATTATAATATGGTTTCTGCAATACATTAAAAATTTAGAAGATAAGCGGAAGATCCTTTGGCTGTGATCATACCCAGCTCAGCCTAATGTTCCCTTCTCCCTGAGCACTCCCACTACTTTCATCCTCTTTACTTAACCATCAAAAATAATGAAAACAGTAATCATAGCAGAAGGAGGTGATGGAGATTAAAAAAATAAAAAGGTGTATGAGGAGGGTGGGAGTGGAGTGAGGGGATATCTTTTTTTTGCTGTTGTTAGTACACGTTTCTTTTTTTTTTTTTTAATTGTACCTTAGGTGAAGGTTTACAGAGCAAATATTTTCTCATTAAACAGTCAGTACACATATTGTTTTATGACATTGGTTAACAACCCCACGACAACATATCAACACACTCCCTTCTCGGCCTTGGAGGACCTTTTTTGGGGGGGAATATATACATAGCCAAGCCAAAGATACACCGTTTCAAAAATTTCTACTTGTACAATTCAGTTATGTTGATTACTTTCTTCCGGTTGTGCTGCTATTCTCACTTCAGATGAAGGTTTACAGAACAAAATAGCTTCTCATGAAACAGTGACTACACATATTAACCCTATGACAATGGTTAAGAACCCCACTACATGTCAACACTGTCCTTACTCAACCTTGGGTTCCCTATCTCCAGCTTTCCTATCCCCTTCTGCCTTTTAGTGCTTGTCCCTGGACTGCTGTTCCTCATTAGTCCCATTTTGTTTTATGGGGCTGTCCAATCCCCAGCTGAACAGTGAACCTTAGGAGTGACTTCACCACTGAGCTAAAAGGGTGTCTGGGGGCCACACTCTCGGGGTTTCTCCAGTCTCTGTCAGGCCAGTAAATCCGGTCTTTTTTGTGTGTGTTAGAATTTTGTTCTACATCCTTCTCCACCTCTGTCCAGAACCCTCTGTTGTGATCCTGGTCAGAGCAGTCAGTGGTGGTAGCCAGGCACCATCTAGCTGTACTGGACTCAGTCTAGTGGAGGCCTTGGTAGCTGTGGTCCATTAGTCCTTTGGACTAATCTTTTCCTTGTATCCTGTTCTCTTCATTCTCCCTTGCTCCCGAAGGGGTGAGACCAGTGGAGTATCTTAGATGGCTGCTCACAGGCTTTTAAGACCCCAGACGCTACTCACCAAAGTAGAATGTAGAACAATGTCTTTATAAACCGTGTTATGCCAATTGAGCTAGATGTTCCCCGAGACCATGGTCCCCATAGCCCTCCGCCCAATAATTCAATCTGAGGGGATATCTAAAAGTGTTGGCTGTGACACTTTTCTGGCACTAAGAGTCCTCCATGCAGGGTAAATCTTACTGAGATGGTGGCCTTAAGTAAAAGGCAGAGGCTGCCTGCAGCCTGTAATACTTAGTATAGAGACTGGTGTCACTAAACATGATACTTAAAGAAAAGGGGAGCTGATACCTTATTTCTTGATATATTCCTAGAATTTTAGTACTTCTGTTTCTTGAAAATTATTCAAGCGAAATGTTTTAAATGTTTCATTTTGAGAACACAGCCCCTACTTATACTCCCATATCACACCTATGGAGCCCTAGTGGTGTAGCAGTTAAGAACTTGGCTGCTAACCAAAAGGTCAGCAGTTCAAATCCACCAGTCACTCCTTGGAAACCCTACGGGGCAGTTCTACTCTCTCCTCTAGGGTTGCTCTGAGTCAGAATGGACTCAACAGCAATGGGTTTGTTTGTTTTTTTAATCACACCTATAACTTGAAAGGTAAAAATCATGTTCTTACACCAGTGGCTTAGACCAGGAAAGTCATCCTTTTAAGTTTTTGAACCTCCAATCATTAAGCTCTTAATGGTTTAAGTCCTGATTATCTCTGAGTTTACTTCTCTCCCAAGGTAGCAGCCCAGCAGCAGAGTGTAGGCCGCAATTCCCAATTAAGAGCCCTCAAGTTTGATCTCTAAACACTGTTACATTTTTGTAGAAGAGTGCCCCCTGAGACTCAGCAATAGAAATATTTTTAAATGCCAACAATAACAGCAGATACCTGGAAACTTGTTCACTTGACCAGAGAATATGTCACTGTCGTGAAATGAAACTCCATGCCAGTAGATATCACAAGGCAAGCGTCGGCCAAATGGGAACTAGAATAAAGAGAAGAAAATGCAATTAATAATGATAAGAAGAAGAAGAGCAGCTACCATACTGAGTGCCTATTATGTACAAACGCATGGCACCTGGTATACATCATGGTATTTTAATCCTCAAAATAAGCACATAAGGTAGGTGATATTCTTTCCCATTTTATAGATGAAGAAAACAGATTCAGACAGGTTAAGTAAATTGCTCAGAGTCACAACCACTAGTGAGTGGCAGTTATGATTCTATGTGGCAGGCACTGTACTCGTGGTTTTACAGGCCCCGTTTCACTTTAGTCCTCATAACTACCCTATAAAACATTATTCCCATCTTACAAATGAGAAAATTCGGGCTGAGGGAAGTAATTTACTTGTCCAAGGTAAGGAGAGGAATCAGGATTAGAATCTAGGTCTATCTGAATCCCAAGCCCATACTTCCCCTTCTCTGAAAATTGCAACCCTCAACCCAGCCCTGGCACAGAATAAAGACGGTTTGAATGAACAAATGAACAAACCAAGGTGGTCATCTGTCTCAAGATGACATAACCAGACTCTCTCTTCCAGGAATTTGGAACTCAGAGATGCCAGGGGGCCTCGCTGACCCTGGAACTGTAAGTGATATACAGCCAGTGCTTGGCTTCATGCACAGAGAAGCAAAGGCAGCCAGTCTGCTGATAGAAGAAAGGAGCAGGTGCAGACAGAAAAGTCAAGCTAAGAGACCACGTAGCCCTGAAGACATGGTCTGAGTCCCCTCAGTCCCTGAAGGCCTCTAGGCCCTAGTCCCAGACCCTCCTGAGCAGGCTCCCCATCCTGCCCTTGGATTTTGCAAGATAGCCTTAGATCCTTAGAATGTTGTGGTTGTGTGCCATTGAGTCTACTCTGACTCAGCGACACTATAGGACAGAGGACAGAGTAGAACTGCCCCGGCACATTTCCTAGTCTGTAATCTTTACCAGAGGAGATCGCCAAGTCTTTTCTCATGCAGAGTGGCTGGTGGATTCAAACCACTGACCTTTCAATTAGCAGCCCAGCACTTAACCATTACACCACCAGGGTTCCTAATCCTTAGACTACATCCCCTCTTTTACACAAGTTTCAATTATTTGCACAGAAAATCCCTCACTGAGACAAAAGGGCTTGCTCTTTCCACTATATCTTGCTGCCTTTCAAAGTTATCAACAAGTTCTGTATTTACAGCACACATTTTTTAAAATCTGTAACTCAGATGACCTTGTTAAGGGGAAAAGATGGAGACATGTTAATTCGTATTTAGACCCTGTTTATTAAAACTCCAAATGAAGAGAAATGTCAACATATTAAATAAAATAATTCGATTTTCCTGTTCTAAGACAGAAAATCAGTTAATCAGAAATTTTGTATACTCCAAGTTGAGGGGGCTAAGTTCCAATGGAAGAGCATAGCATTATTGATTAAATGGTGGTGACTCGATGCTTTCCAACTATTCCAAATTAAAATAAAGGCAAACAGACTCTCAAGACCCTTAAATCATTTACATTATTTCAAAGCTGTGCCAAAATGAGGTATATGTTATACCCTGTATTAGCATCAACAACTTTTATTTATAATTTACAGCATTTTACTCATTTTCATTCCAGCCAATGGGCTGTAAGTTATTAATTTGGTAGTCATAACCACAAAGAGGTACAACATATGTTATTTTCTTCCAGCTATTATATACTAATATAGAGAAGGCGAAAATAACTAGAAGTAGGTTCTCTAAAAAGCAGGGTATCCAAGCAAAATGTACTAAGATCCAGTCGACTTTGCTGCCCACAATGTAGGAACAATACTTGCTCTATGTCAGTGTTCCTCTCAAACAACCTGATGACTTATCATCCTTATTGATACCCTTACGAATACCAAATCAACCCTCCATTTAGAAGTTCCTTTAGCCCATTCAGTTTTGAGAACTACCAATTTTTTCACTTATCCATTCACTAAAAAATTATTAGGTGCCAGGCAGTGTGCTAGGTGCTGGGATACAGACAAACACAATTTTAAATAGGTCCCAGGACTTCATAATCCTACCTCCTTCTAAGCTCTTTTTAAAATCCATCTGCTTAAGCCCCCTGAGGCTAAGAGGCCATCTGTGGCTCAACTCTGAGCTCTGTGCAGCCTGTAACGCTACTCAGAGTTTCATGGGGCAATTGAAATTTGACAAATGGTTCTCAGACACCCCATCCCCCATTTTTCTCAAGGTCAGCACCATCCTTCCAGTTCCCAAGATCGTAAATCTGGGATTCATCTACCTTTTTCTCTTCTTCAAACCCTTTTGGAATAAAGACTGGATTTTAGGGTCAGAAAACCTGAGAGTTCTAGACTTGTCTCTGTTACTTACTAACTATGAGATCATAGGCAACCGACTGAAATCTCAATGTCCTTGGTAGACTGAGATGAGAAAACATGGCCAGGTAGCAATGGTGTTATGGATTGAATTCCATCCCCCAAAAATGTGTGTCAACTTGGCTAGGCCATGATTCCCAGTATTGTGTGGTTGTCCACTATTTTGTGATCTGATGTGATTATCCTATGTGTTGTAAATCCTAACCTCTATGTTGTTAATGAGGCAAGATTAGAGCCAGTTATATTAATGAGGCAACACTCAATCTATAGGATTAGGTTGTATCTTGAGTCAATCTCTTTTGAGATATAAAAGAGAGACTCCAGCAGAGAGGAGAGGGATCTCCTATCACCAAAAAGGATGAGCCAGAACAGAGCACATCCTTTGGGCCTGAGGTCCCTGCACTGAGAAACTCCTAGACCAAGGGAAGGTTGATGACAAGGACCTTCCCCAGAGACGACAGAGAGAGAAAGCCTTCCCCTGGAGCTGGAACACTGAATTTGGACTTCTAGCCTCTTAAACTGTGAGAGAATAAACTTCTCTTTGCTAAAGCAATCCACTTGTGGTACTTCTATTATAGCATCACTAGATAACTAAGACAAATGGGAACCAAACAAGATCATACAGATGAAAATGCTTTGTACTCTACACAACACAATACAAATCTGATTTAAAGCATTAGTTTATTTACTCATAAAGTGTTGATTAAGAACCTATTATGTGTCACAATGCCTCTCAGGTGCTAAAGACACAATGAGGACATGTCTGCCTTCACGGAGTATATAGTCCACTGGGGATAAAGAGTTTAAACAAATAGTCACTCAATGTATCACTGGAAACCATGGTAAGGGCTATGAAAGGAAGCACAGAGAACAATCAGAGCATGGGGGAACCCAATTACATTGAGGAATCAGAGAAGGCCACCCTGAGTCACGACAGGTTCAGTTTATGCAGGTTGTCCTGGTGTTAGTGTGAATAGTATCCCTCTTCCCTCTCAAATGTATCCCAGTTTGGACCACAGATTATATGGTCACCCTATTCCAGAGGAAGGGCATATTGAGCTGAGATCTGAAAGAAGAGCAGGAATTGAGTAGGATATAAGAGAAGAAGACTGTTCCAGGCAGAGAGAGCAGAAGTGTAAAAGCCCAGAGGTGGGACAGACCATGGTACACTGGAAAGTCTAAAAGAAGGTCAGGGTGGCTGAAGCACAGAGGATAAGAGGAAAGTAGTGTCAGATAAGGCAAAAGACTTAGTCAGGGGCCAGATCATGTGAGGCTATAGCTCGGTGCCTAGGACAGGGCCTGGAGCACAGTAACAGTATGTAACGTGCTGTGAGAGGAGCAAGAACTTACTGAACGGACCGAGAAAGAGGAACCAGAGAAATAGAAGATGATCAGGAGAGAGTATGTCATAAAAGGCAAGAATAAAAGTGTCTCAAGACAAAGGGAGTGGTGAACAGTGTGAAATGTGGCTAAGAGGTCAAGTGAGATGAGAACCAAAGACAGCCCATTAGATATAATGACATGGAGAGCTTCATAGCCACTTCAGCCCACAACGATCACTTTCCTGATCCCTCCAGCATTACTGTGCTTATAATTTGTCTGCACTGTTATTTCATTATTTCATATGAACTCTTATCTCCCTCATAATACTATGAATTTCTAAGATGGGGAACAATTTGACGTACTTGTCTCTCAGGGTCTCCAATGGTGTCTAACCTGGTCCTAGGTCCACAAGAAAATTAGCCATGCTCCTGTAAATCACCCATGACATCTCCTCCCTCCTCAACATCCAACTGGTCAGCAAGTCCTCTGTTTTAGTGCCTAAATTTTTAAAAAATTTCCTCTCCTTCCTTAATTCCCACTGTCACTGTTTTATTTTAGGGCCTTATCTCTCACCTGGATGGGGACTACACAAATCTTTCCTCTATCTCCTTGCTTCCAGGGTCTCCCCTTCTAGTCTACCCAACACCCAGAAGCCAGAGGGATTTAAAAAATAAAGAAACACACAG
This sequence comes from Dugong dugon, assembly GCA_030035585.1. NCBI lineage: Eukaryota > Metazoa > Chordata > Mammalia > Sirenia > Dugongidae > Dugong > Dugong dugon. Next base: position 66,299,846 of record CM057471.1, read on the forward strand.
CTCTGACCATGTGCTTATAACTCTTCAATGTTTTCCCATGAACCGCAAGATCAAATCTAAGCTCCAAATCTGATCCAAGAGACCCTTCACAAATTCACCTCTGCCAACCTAGCCCACCTCAAGTTGGGCTGCTTACACCCTGTGTACTGCACACCATTTCCGCCAGACTACATTTGATACTTTAAGGAGACAGCACTTGACTGTTTTGTGGCCTGGGTTTCTACATGTTATTCCTTCTGCCTGGAATCTTCTGACTCAGCCTGACCATCCACTCCCTCCTCTAGGAAGCTGTCTTATCAACTCTGCCTGCTATGTGGCCCCTTTTGCCTATACCCTTCCCAGATCTTCCTGCAATATCTTGTTTGGAAGTCACCCTTTTAAGTAGCAGCCAAGTACTTAACTGTTGCACCACTAGGGCTACTTGCTTAACCAGTACACATTACTTATTGAACTGATCACTATAGTTGTACATATTAGTCACAAATAAATTATTTCAACAAATCTACCCTGACCCTACATGCCACCATCTTTGCCACAAATAAAATTCCTCCCCCATGAGTATACACCTATGTGGACCCAAAATCCTTTTGCCTCTTGCCCGGAAGGACTAAAAACAAACCTGCAAAATAGCCAGGCTCAAACAAGAACGGAAACCATTAAACGTCCTTTGAGCCTGTTTGTGCTTAAGGAACTGATTGTCCGTCTTTATTCTAAAGGCCCAAAGAGCAAGTTCAAACCCCCCTGGGGATTTTGCAAAATGAAATTTTCACAGTGAATGCTGGTGAAAGCACAGTTTGCATTTCTGTCCTTTGTGAATGATTTTTTTCATAAAGCTTCTTCATGAACAGAAAACCTTTCAAGTGACTGGGCATAAAAGTGGCAAATAAGCTTTGATATCAGCAAGCATCTATAGGGGGAAATGACTGAAACTGCTGCCTTAACATGAGGGGCCCAAACCACTCGTGGGGAACACAAGGAAGGCATAGAGGCCAGAGCACCATGCTTGGACTAAGAAGAGCCTGACTCAAGCCCCACCCTGCCACACCACACCCAGAGACCTGAACACAGTGGATTTGTCCCTCTAAGCCTCAGTAGTTCATCTACAAATGAGAACAATAGCAACTATAAAACCTGTCTACCTCCCAGGGCTGTTATATGGGCTGAGGTAACACATGGGAAAGCATTTTGTAAACAGTAAATTGCTGTTCATATAAGACAGGTTATTATTTTTAATGTTCAAGGAAATCACCGTAATAAGTAACTGCAATTTTAAAAGATGCTAACCAAATACTGAGCAGCATTAGGACAGTTCTTCAATAAGGACACTACAGTGTACCTGCAGTTGGGAAACCTTCCATGATGCCCCAGGCAGAGTTAATAGATTTCTCTCCAAGGCTCCCTTCGCACTCTGTTGATACCTGTAGTACAGCCATTACCTTGTAGGGTTTTTACGTTTACGTGATTGCCTTCTCCACCAGACTGAGTGAAAACTGCTTCAAGGGTAGAGACATTTTATTCTTCTTTCTAACCTGCTCTCCACCTATCCGTCTGTGGAAAGCAGCCTCTAAGATGGTCTCCAATGATCCCAGCCTCCTGGAATTCATTGTGTGATTCCCTCTCATATTGTGACAGTTGTCACAGGGTTAGTTCGTGTGACTGATAACATACAGCAGAAGTGATAGTATGTCAATTCCAGCATTGGGTTATAAAAAGACAGTGGCTTCTGTCTTGGATTCTCTCTCTCTCTCTCTCACAGACACACATAGCTTTGGGCAAAGCTATGAAGAGACCTGGAGACCCTGGGTGGCATAAACAGTTAAGCACTCGACCACTAACTGAAAGGTTGGTGGTTTGAACCCACCCAGAGGTGCCTTGGAAGAAAGACCTGGCAATCTGCTTCTGAAAGGTCACAGTCTTAAAAACCCTATGGAGCATAGTTCTACTCTGCAACATATTGGATCATCATGAGTTGGAATCGACTCAATGGCAACTGGTATAGGTTTTGTTTTGTTTTGTTTTTAACAGGCTTACATGGTAAGGAATCAAAGCCTCCTGCCAATAACCATGTGAGTGAGCTTAGAAGTAGATCTTTCAGCCCCAGTCAAATATTCAGAGACTATAGTCCTGGTCAACAGCTTGGCTGCAGCCACATGAGAGACCCTGAGCTAGAACCACTCTCAGATCCCTAACCCTCAGAAACTGTGTGAGATAATAAATATTTGTTGTTTTACACTGCTAAGTTTTGGGGAAATTTGTTATATAGCAGTAGATAACTAATATACCATTTCAAGCTTAGAACAGAGTCAGGGACAAAGAAAGCATTCTGAGAATGAAGGAATTTAAGACTAAATGCCTTATATCACTATAATATAATAAATATAGTAATTACTATTTCTTGAGCATTTAACTATGTCCCAGATATTTTACAGCTCTTAATAACAGTTAAAAGCTCAGCTGCTAACCAAAAGTTCAG